>CM057339.1:422879906-432879906 GCA_030015575.1 Agapanthus africanus
AATAAATTGACTAATCACTCATTTAAAATCCCTTTCTTTATGTGTGTGTGTGTGTCATGCTTGATGATACATGGAACTAAGCAATGCAAGAATCACATTGGAGATATATTGGATATTTAATTAAAAGAAAATGAAAATATCTAGTGATGAGTCATTGTTTCTACACTCTTCTTAAAATATCTAGCACCATGGCTCATTATTTTATTCTTTCTTATCTTTAAATATCTATAAGATATCTCCAATGTTTATCTCAACCATGGCTAAGTTCATGCTCTTCTTCTAAGCTTTCTAGATTTTTCTATGAGCTAAAAAGACAAAAAGAAAAGAAAGGATCTTGAGTGAAAAACTTCCCTACTTCTTCTACCTATTCTAAACCAGCAATTTAGTATAGGTTGTTGCCTTCACTTGTTCATTTATTAGTGAAGCAAGAGATTGAGAGTGAGAAGCCTCGGGTGGATCATCGTAGATAACGAAGGCCTCAATCAATCTTGTTACAAGTTCAAGTGGAGCCAAAGAGGAAATCAAGGACTTCTACACGGAGCCATTGAAGAGAAGGAGTGGTCTATAAAGGCTGTAGTTCTTTTTTACATAGCATTATACACACTTTTACTTTGCTAGTAACCCCAATCTCTAGTTCAATTCATGGTTAGTTAACTTAGCACCCAACAAAATTAAAATAACTCACTTGCTTAGATTGAAACCCTTGTTTGTGGTGCTGAGATTGACTTACAGTTCTCTGGCTGCCTTGAGAACTTGGGAGAAGGTGGTCAATCTTAGAGATATGATGTGTCTCTGAATCTCCACATCCAAGCTACGCATAAACCTCCATGACTTATCTGCCTCATTGGCAACCAAGGGCCCCTCAAATCGACTGAGCGGAGTCCACTCAGCCGCATGTGTATCAACAGATCCGCCATTCTGCTTCAATCTAATGAACTTCTCTTCCATTTCCTCCCGAGCAGACCGCGGAAAGAACTTCTCCAAGAAAATTCGCGAAAAAGTTGCCCAGCTTATCGACATGGTCAGACGGGTCTCCTCTACAAGCCACCACTCGCGAGCATAATCAACCAATTGGATGCGTACTACATCTACCATTTTCTCATCTGGAATTTGCGCGGCGATAAGCAGGTTCTCTGTATCAACTAGCCACTTCCTCGCTGGCAATGGATCTTCCAATCCTGTAAATGTAGACGGACCGAGTTTTCTAAAGTCCGTCACGGTGCCCTCACGCTGTGTTATCCTGGGTGCCGCTGCAACTACGGACTGCTAGACCGTCCGCAGACCCTCCTGGAAAGTCTCGGCCTGCCGCTGATTCAGCTCAGTTTGTCGCTTCTGGTTTTCAAGCATACTACGCACAACTCCAAATAAAGCGGCGTTATCTATACGTCTCTAGTATGACCGCAAATCTCTATCCGCAATGATTCTGAAGCCAAGACACTGAAGAGGATTAGTAACGGTAAACATGATTCAATAAACAAGATAGCTATAGATTCAAGACTGGCAAGATAATATTATGGCAGGACATGTTCCTAATTCCGGGTTTGCTGGTTAGTGTATTGAGTTCAATACCCAACTACAAAAGAACCAAACCCGACCAACCCTAAATTCCATGGCTCTGATACCAAACAAACCCCGTCACGTCCCGCTTTCCAAATTACGTAAACACGGCACGCGACAGAGCCAACCATACTACATGTGGCTAGGAATCATCCCTCCACAGTCACATTACGGCTGTCAATCGGATATCAAGAACAGTAAAATAGATAATCTAGCCAACACATGTCCATCTGCCATAATAAATAAAATCAAGAAATGCATATAGCGGAAACGAATCAAGATCCAATAAACAATAGTATCTGAATCACGTCCCAATATGGGCTCACATTAATAGAAATGAAACTGCTGAAATAAATAAACTAAGAGTCTCTAAACTGAATAACTAGCTCCTCATTACTCGGCTTGATTGCTAAAGTACTCTTGATTTGCCTGCGATAAAGGTTGAGGAACTGGGCCATGCAAAAACCCAGACGTCAGTGTGTCATAAATACCATAATAATAGTAATAACCAGGATATGATGCTATGATTAAACATGAATATAAATAATAAACAAAGATATAAATAGTGAGCTATATGTATGTGATGTGTATCCTAAAATCTATGCTTCTAGGCTATCCATTCTAGAAGTCTTTGAAAGCAATCAATGTAATCCTCATCGTAATTCAACAGTATATATCCTGTTCAAACCCCCACGGGACCACAGCACAATGATTATTCTGTCACGCCCGGAATCACGATAAACAATGATTATTCCATCACGCCCGGAATCACGACAAACAATAAACAATGATTATTCCGTCACGCCCGAAATCACGGCAAATAATAATAATATTCTCTTGAGTTACATTTCGGTTACATTCTTAATTTCCCCTTTTCCCTCAGGTTTTGTGTTCAAGTCAGGTATTAATGATATAAAACTAATGCCAACACAGGATCAAACAGGTACAGGTCTTGTCTATACAGACAACAAGTCACGTCCATCAGGACAACAAATCAAGATTGTTGGCATTAGCAATAAGATCCCTATAACAAGTCTGGTAGTGTGTCGTGAACATGTTATGCAATATATATATATATATAACCAAAATAGATACCAAATGTAAAACTGTAACCAATATCGAAACACGGTAAACACAACTATTGCCAGGATGCATATGTATCTATCTGTAATAACCGTTATGCGTCCATTACCATATATGATGCAATCTAGATAACATATTGAACTGATATAGTACTATGATAATATCGCGATGTTCTGGCATGCAACTGGATAAACTATTATTAGTACAGACACAGACAAATACTATAAAACTGTAAATCGGTAATTTCTGCTAAATCATAAAACAAATACACTATAATTTATCGAATAAATATTGATATAATAAAATAGCATGTTGCAAGTTTAGAATAATCGGATCTCACGTCGAGATACGGATGTCACGTTCTGACGTCGAAATAAAGTCATGACGCAAAACTTACGCACGCAGGACTGGACCTGGTTGAGCAGCTGCGTGACGTAGTGACTGGGTTAAACGACGACAGTGGCTAGGTCGTCAGGATCGTCGGCAACGTGTGCAACTCCGGCGATATGATCGGGGATCAAGAAAAGAGAAGAAGAAGAATGCTGCTGGTTTACTGGGTTCTGGGGATTTGGCAGGGACAGAGGAGATGGCGGCGATGAGGCGACAGCGACGAGGCGAAGTCGTCGGCAGCGAGGTGGGTGTGGCCGTGAGTTTGGCGTGCTCGGGGATGTGCAGAGGCGGGAGACGAGGTGTGGTGGTGGTCTGGGGTTGCCGGGAGACGAGAGGAGGTGAGGGGTGCTAGGGTGGTGATCGGTTTTTCGACGATGATTAGGTTGTCGGCGAGGGAGGGTTTGGACAAGATGGGTTCGGTGACACAAACAAGAGGAAGAAGGTGAAGATGAGGGTGATGGAGTGTGGGTGCTCTTGTGTTGCCGACAAGGAGGGAAGGTGACGACGACGACAAGGGTTAGGGTTCTGAGTTCACGGGGAAAAGAAGAAGAACGGGGGAGAGAGGGGGTGAGGTTTTATAATAATAGTTATATATATATATATATATATATATATATATATATATATATATATATATATGAGAGAGAGAGAGAGAGAGAGAGAGAGAAACAGAGAGAGACATAGACGAGAGATAGAGAGAGATAGGCGAGAGAAAGAGAGAGAGAGTTATTTTATATTTTAACTAATTAATATATTATATATATATTATATATAACAGTTTTATATATTATTAGTTATAGTGTGTGTGTATATATATATTGTGGGATTTTACAGATAATACCAGATTACTCCGAATATTATCCGTATCCCTTCAAAATTCTAGTTTTTCAATATGGAGAATATACGTAAAAGTTTAAATCATAATATGATATCCAGTAAATAAAAACATATACCCCTAAATATGGATCTACGTAAATATACTTAGCAATAAAAAACGAGTCCGTTTAACAATTAGGGTATGAACATAATATATGGATGCAACCACATGATATGTGCTATTATGACATGCAAGACTAGATAAGAAAATATGTTATTTGATTTTATATTGTATTTTAAAAAAGATATGTGGATGCTAAAATATATCATATATATATATATATATATATATAAAATCTAGATTTGCATTTGTTAGTGATATATGCCCTAGAGGCTATTATTGTAAAGTACTGGATTGTATATTACATTTTGGAAGCTTGAGATATTTACAGATATAATGACAGTCTTGCTTAAAATGGTAGTATACTATTTGGTTTGATTCTACCTCAATATGTGCATATATTTCTTTTAGCATATCGCTTATACATATTGGTAGAGCCCATAGGATCTTTGCTTGACTACAAATGTTATGATGGCAGTCACACTAGTGGGGGCTGGGTAGTCTATAAGCACATCCTTATACAGGTCCCTATTTGTAGGATTATCGAGACGGGGCATCGATACTCCGGAGTAGACTAGTATATACGCTTCTCATCCCAGCAGGGGAGATGGTCTGTCCCACAGCCATTGGTACATCGTACCGGAGATAGCATACAAGTACTTATTAGGTTATGAGTTACACTGGACGGACTCGTTGGGAACTGCTGGTTGGTAATATACTTATCGTTAGGTAGCAGTTCCCGGGTGGCATGAGTACATGTTAGTCCGTTGAATTGATATCATTATTCGTCTCGAGTGTGTTCCTACTGTACTTAGATTACTATCCTACCACGGCTCAAAAGAGTCGTGCAAACAGGTAGTAGTTGGGTGCAGTCCCAAAGCACTTGGAGGCATTAGCGGTTAGATAGGATTCGTCTTTCCCAGTATTGGGGTTTGATATCGCGCTGTGTTCGGAAAGCCATTACACAAAGTGTAACACCCTAGTTCATTTATATCAATTCCAGTTCAAGTATCTACTTATTTATGGTATTTTCTTGATTTACTGTGTTTTGGGTGCGAATATTATTTTTGATATTTTTATTTGCATCCGACCCGACCCGCATGCTTGAAACTTGTTTGATTCATGTTTATGGTTTATCCTGATTTGTTACGTAGACTTGTGCACTTTCATACATACTGCATACTGGCATTTTATCTGGCATTTTCATTTTACAATATAACATTTTAAGTCACGTAAAATATTTTAAAAATACATTGCATGGCCTGCTTGTTACCCCAAACCCTGCGGTAACATCCGCGCATCTTGTTCTCATCCCGTTCAGTGAAACAGACTTGTTTGGATGGCTACGCGCACGTACGTGCATCCGTTCTTAGGGGTATGCATTTTTGTTACCCGGACATTCATTTTTAGTTTTGGTCGTCGCATATATTTTTACAGTTTTCAATTACAGACACACCCGAAATCGAAACCACAACATGTTTCGGATCCTGGATTCTAGCTTTTAAAGCCCTGCAATCCTTCTGCCAATGCCCTTTCCCGTGACAATAGGAACATACCTCCTTCCCTACTGTTAGCCCCGAAACTTATTCCCTACCCTGTCCCTCTACCTTACTGACATCGCATATCGACTTTGTGGAGGTCTTCTTCTCACCCTTTTCTTTCGCCTTGGATGCAGAAGAGGAAGATTCCCCAATAAGCAGAGCGGGTGTCTCCCTGGTTTCCTTCAGGGTATAAGTAGAAGGTAGGGAATGTAGAATCAAGTCAGCATATGACTGGTTCTCCAACGTGGTCTCCAGGTCCGTGAGCTCATTCATATAGCTAGTTGTAAGGACGTTCTTCCTTACAGATGATCCGAGAGCCAACCTCGCTTGAAGCAATTCCTTCGAGGTCTCATATCTTGCGATACAAGATTGCTCTCCATATAAAACTTTGTTATGGAGGAAGATGGAAGCTAAGTCCATCTTCTCGTGCTGCCTCTGGTTTTTACCATCTACTGAGGCCAACACAACATACTTGGAATTCGCACTGTCCTGTTCCCTTGTCATACGGATATCAACATATGCGACGTGGAAACTGGATCTGGGACGGCGCGAGCTTGAGTAGTAATGAGGTGGTCCAGCTTGTCACAGGCAATGGACATCTGAACAAACCCTTGCCAGTCAATATAGTCTGGCCCATTCAATTTCTTAGCTAAATGTAACCTAGGCGCGGTCAACTGGTCACTGCAATTAGGAGAAAGAGAAGAAACACTTTAGCATTATGCTCTTGCAAGTTTAGATTAGTTTTTAATTTATCTAAACAGGATAGCTCCCACTATCTCTCGAATCCTTCCTCAAACCATAAAAGAAGAATTAGTAAAGATTAATCTCACCATACTTGTTTAACCGTTCAGCCAGGCTAGTGTCGGTACTTTGAGGGAGGTTTTACGACGCTTTCACGAAGTTCCTTAATTAAACAACCTCTTTTCCTTGGAGGTGTAGCCCCGCTAACATTGTTCTAGACATCTACTTGGTTTATAGCATTGATCGTTAAGTGAAAAATCTCCCAAGGAGTAGCATATACTCACAGTAGGATCGGGATCCAAATATCATTGTGTGATAATCCTGAAGGAATCCTACCAACATTATCACACTCCAAATAGTATGCAACACTAGCAAGTTTCAGTTTTCTTAGAAACTCCCGATGTGAATTTTTGACCCATGCTCTTATGGCCTTGACGAAGGCCAACAAATCATAAGTCACATATCAAGTTCTACCCATCATTGTCCAGGTTAATTTGAACTCACCCGTATATACCCTTGATGAAGGCCAACAAAGTAATACGACTGTTCCAAACCAACGCATCTATCCATGCTACATATGAACACCCAGCAGCTACCAATCACTATGACTTGACGAAGGCCAACAAACATAGCTTGAATACTACTGAATATTCATATAAATGACAAAGGGCTGCGAATGGTTTTGGCGAAACCGTGAACGTATTGAACTTGATATAATCGAAGGAAGCTGATAGCTTTTTAAAAGGAGTGGTTTAAGCTCTTCATTTAAAAGTCTGCTATTTTGAAAGAACCGAGTAGTTTTAAAAGTGTTCCAATGATTCAGCTTTGGTTTGTTTGCTTTGCATTAATTTAATGCAATCCCATCATTTACACCTCATCACAGAAAAATACGAAAATACCATGTCCACTCATGCCATCAGCATTCGCCACTGGGCCCCGTCTAACACCGTTAGGTTACTTAACTAATGCCAGAGCGGGGGCTGGACTAGCGTGGGTGCAAAACATAAGCAACGTCTATATATATATATATATATAATAACCATTTGTCTCACGCAATAATAGGCATTCAAGATCACAAATGAACATATTAGATATACAAGGAATTCCGCATTTCGTTTAAGCCTGTAACGAAAGACGGATTCCACGGTCGTGATGAATAGCCAAACCCCACCCCAGACCCCTACGGGTGTGGAAAACTACCCGACAAATACCCGAAGTGAAGCAACCTCTCTCATCAAAATGAGTAGGCCGCTCGGCACTTCAAAGTACCCGGTAGTTTGTGCACCCTACCTTGGGTCTATCCTAGGAGAAGAAAATAGTAAAAGAAAATAATACAACGATGGCTACAACCTCATCCCGGATGTGCCCCGCAAAAATAATATTACATCACTTTACAATTTTACATTGAATGAAAGAAAAGAAAACTCTCAGCTCACATCCCCGGCTATTCATCCACGACAATCCAATAAGTTCATATACAAAATCCACAAGAACTGCAACACAGATATGTGCAACCGCGACTAATCGACGTATAGCAATTAGTCGATGTTTCCAAACACATATATCACAACTTTAAACTTTAAACGACGTTAAAACTACGACTTCGAAACACCCCGTATTGCCATCACAGAAAGATAATAGTATATCCAAAATTGGCAAAAACAAACAACACCTGAGACCTTAGATCCAAGAAACTAGAACACAGACCAAAATTCAAAGAATTTCACCACAACTAAAAAGGTGGTGCCGATTTTTTTGAGTATGTGGCCGGGCCAATTCTGGTGAAATTGCTTAATTTTTTGTGTGTGTTCATATCACAACATGTAGAGCACTCTGCAATTATTTAAAAAAAATTTAGAGGCTCGGGAAAAATTGACAGAAAGTTAGATCTTTGTCTTGATATTTTGGAGTTATTTCGGTTTCGTAGTTTTACACTTCATCTAAATAGTTAGCTATAGTTTAGTAGGCTCTGATACCACTATAAGTCCATGTCGCGCACCTCGCGAGTCCGGGGAGGCTGAATTTTCAAAAAACGATTTTTCAAAGCTCGCAACACGGACTTGAACTCCTGGATCGATTCTAAACCCTAGCTAACAAAATACTATGTGAAGTTTAACTACTCGGATGAAAGTTATACCTCACAAAACCAAGTCATTCGGGTCTTTTAGTCGCTGTCCTCCTCGTCATCGTAGGCTCTGAGGATCGTAACAGATCGTAGCTTCCTCGTCGTCTTCCTCGAGTCAAAGACGATCCACCCGAGAGTCTATAGTCCGAGCTCCAACCTCAAATCCGAAGTAACTAGGGCAACTAGCTTGCTAAACTAGAAGTCCTAGGTAATGTAGAGAAAGAAGACGGAGTGGTTTGTCTCTTAGAACCCTAGGTTTCTCAACTCATGATACTTTTAGGGTTATGAGGAAAAAGAAGAAGACTTGAGGAAATGAGAATGGTGTTGTGAACCTTGAAATGAAACTTGGCTGCCTTCTAGATAAAGAATGAAGCATATATGATAAAATATCTCACAATATCTAATAAGCTTCACAAAATATCTTGTGATGAGTCATGAGTATGAGTCATCAAGTAGCCATGCTAGATTCAATGTTTAAATCCACCCCATTCCTCCACCCAATTTGTTTAATCCATAAAAGAATTAAACCTTAATAGGTGTCTACTTCTAGAAGCTTTCTCGAGCTAATTACGAGAATGCCCCTCATCCGTATATACATATCCGCATCCACATTCCGAAGAATATGAATACAAAGAGACGAAAAAAATCCATCAATACAATACTAGGATTCGGCTTAAACCAAAGCCCACTAGTATTATCCGCCCGAACATCATACACGTACAAGTGCACGTACGTGTTCGAAGCCCTGTCGAAAAACTATACGACCTCTACATCTTTTGCCTGATGCAGGAAAACTCTCTATGTGAGACTCTAAAGACTCGACAGTACGCTGGCAGTGGGTTTAACCATAAGTCGCAAGTGGTACTAGCTGCACGTAACGGCTACCCAGGTATCTATCGATAAGAAGACAGATGAGAAAACTCATTCGAACTCCTACTGAGGCTGTATGTGACAATCTCCATACAACTCGGTCTGTTCATTTAAGAGTATCGTATATCGGGCCTAGGGGGCGGTAATCGTCAGACCCCTAATAGCGCAATAAGTCATGCCGGAGTGTAACCCAAAACACCCCAAGAAACTATTGGAATACCTACCAGTAAATCTTGCTTGCCCTGGCCAGGGACTTTGTGTAATGGCTCTCCAAACATAGCGCGATATCAACCCCCAATACCGGGAGAGACGAATCCTATCTAACCGCCATTGCCTCTAAGTGCTTCGGGACTGCACCCAACTACTACCTGTTTGCACGACTCCTTTGAGCCATGGTAGGGTAGTAATCAAAGTACAGTGGGAACACACTCAAGGCGAAGTAGCAATGTCAAGTCGGCGGAATAAGCTGTACTCATGTCATCTGGGAACTGCTACCCGACGATAGGTATAATACCCACCAACAGTTCCCGACGAGTCTTGTCCAGTGTACTCATAATCAAATGAGCACATGCATACTATCTCCAGCACGACGTACTAATAGCTGTGGGATAGACCATCTCCCCTGCTGGGATGAGAAGCGTATACATTAGTCTACTCTGGAGTATCGTTGCCCTGTCTCGATAATCCTATGACTAGGGACCTGTATAGGATGTGCTTATAGACTACCCAGCCCCTACTAGTGTGACTGCCATCACAATGCTGGTAATCAAGCAAAAATTCTAAGGTCTCTACCAATATGTTTAAGCGCTATGCTAAAAGAAACACTTGCACATATTGAGGTAGAAACAAACCAAGTAGCATACTACCATTTTGAGCAAGATTGTCAATACAACTGTGAATATCCCAAGCTTCCATTAAGTAATATACAAACCAGTATGATACAATAATGGCCTCTAGGGCATATATCACTAATACCAGGAGGCTTCGGATTGCCTCAAGCAATACTGTTTGCTCATTGATCGGAGCTACAACGGTAGGCATAAGTGGAAGAGGTGGTGGTGTGTTGTTGAAGTTTGTGCTGGTATTGTTTGGAGAATCCATAAGCTTGAAAGAAAAATAGGGTTAGGATAAATTCAAAGAATATGAAATTGTAAGATTCAAAGAATATAAAATATAAAGAATGTTTTTAGTTGTTGATTCTTGTGTTATATTACTTAGGACTTCATGCAGAATTGAACTGCATGTCCATGCAGAACTGACCTGCATGGTAGGGTTTCATGCAGCACTGACCTGCATGGGCCGCCAACAAAACCTGTCACGCCCCGCTTCCCAGTGTACAGGTGAGGAGACGCGACGAGGCCCGCTACGTATTTACTCAGAAGTAAACACGCTAAGCGTAACTAAGCAATATAATGTAAATATACACAAGAAGACATGAAATGCAAATGAACAACAACTTTTATTAATTAAACATTTCTTTACAATACATCTGAAAAGTAAATACAATGATGAAAGCAATGCCTAAACAACGGCATGAACATGAAAGTAAAGTAAGTACAAGTGAAGCCTAAAGGTCGTACTGCTCAGTGGTCTGCTCCAAGTGCTCCTGACTGGTCTCGAACTCCTTAGAGTTGGGTACTCCTGACAACATTCCAAAGAAAGAAGAGAAGAAATGTCGTCAGCGAACAATCGCTCGGTAAGTCCCAAAGAAAAGTAAGACTAAAATAGATAGATGAATAGACAGATATGAGAATATAACTGGTGTATTATGAGTTTGTTATGTTAACTGTCACGACCCGAAAGAGCACGTGACTGGCCCTTAAACCATATGAAGTCTATAGGACTCCATCTGATCCAAGTAAGCCAAAAGCCCAGAAATCTAAAAACATTTTTAAGAATAAGTAAAGAAACTGGTTTAAAGAAGTGAAGAAAAACATGTTTGAAATCAAGGTTTTTAAATAACTAAGCCGAATATGCATTTTTAAAAACAGTACAGTCTTTTCTAAAAATTTCGGCAGAGTTTCTTTTGTAAAACTGGCCCCGAATGGGGTATAACAAGGATAACAATATATGCAATGATAAAGGCATCCCCAAGCGGGAGCTAGCTCTTCGTCAATCGACGGTCACCACCACACATGCAACAATAATATACAACGCCAAGTGGCGAGGATCAAATCCAAAAGAAAGCTCAAAAGCAACAAGAAAACCGCAACACTACTAAGCGCGACTCTATGGTCGAATAATACATCACTAGTCTAGGTCTGAAACAATATACGAGTTTTGGTTGATGGATATTCTAGATACAATGAATAATATAAATACAAATACAAAAGAACCCACCTATCCAAGCAAATCACCCAAAAGGAAGCAGTGTGCCAGAAATGCCGCTATAGAACTGTACGGCAAACCTGCAAGAACTGGGGCACAACGGGGGTGAGTTGCCAACTCGTGAATAGAAAGATATCTACAAGCAGAGATCGAATGCATGACCCAACCTAGGTCAATACGATCAGATATAAAGAAACCTCAATATGAATAAAGCTGAAGCATGCTAAACTGGCAATGTAATCTCTATACGTGAATGTAGTGCCAAGTGCTCGTGCTAGTGCCTCGGGTAATAGTATGTCATGAATATGAGGTATGAATGCATGAAAGCAGAATACATGTAAATGAAGAAACTGTTTTCATAATTTAGTGAGATTTCCCTTGTATTTTTAGTTGAGGTATCATAATGAAATCAGCATAAAACAGTGCCTAGCATCGGCACAAAACGTAATCCCAATATCTCGATATCTCTGTATCACAGTCTCTGTACCTCGAAATCTCGAAATCCCAATGTCTCAATCATAATATCTAGGGCGCCGTCAGTCCAGACCGGCCCCTACCATCCATCTCAAGACCACGACGGTATCCTCCGGATATCCGACGCATCGGGTAAAATCACCGGTAGGTAGTGCTCCCCTGCCAGGCTCACATCGTCATCACCACGCGCTTCTTGCCCCGGGGTACCTTACCGGGTCCACCATGTACCCGAAACGGTTCATCCGTCTTCTCGAATCGGGTTTCCAAATCCATCAGCAAACTCATGGTGGACGACTCATACATCATGGGAAAACCGCACTTTTTATTTTAAAGAGAGAAAAGAAGTTTATATAAGTTTTGCGGTTTTCCCCCAAATCCAGAAAATCTCATGGAAATCCGAATCCAATCCTCAATAGCATGTAAACAGTGCATACAGGCATAAAAATCCATGAATAATAGCATGCATGATGTAACAACTAATAATTACAATGTCTAATCTAGCATATAAGGCAAGTACACTAATATCATGTCTAAATTATTAGCTAACAACCTATGTCGATGCAATAATATTTTCTAAGGTGTACGTGACATGGCAATTACCGATGAAGATGTGTGTGAGCCGGCAAGTAAGTGTACGTGGTACATACGCATCATCGGTAATGGTGCTGGTGTCCTAACAGCATAACATCAATAATGGAGTATGAAACATAATATAAGCATGCGATGCGATGCGAACCACAATAATGAGCGGAAGCTGAATACTAGACGCAACTATAACTAATCTGCATTAATCTAAAATAACCTCTACAATTGGTGCCTTTTGAAATAACACGAATCATGGGGTTTTGAAAATAGGGGCTACGGTGTTTTTATGAAAAGATACGTCTTTTGAAATATCCGTAGGATCCCTTGGGCTGTCTTTTAAAATACCCACGATTCGTTAGTTTTTGAAATAGGTAGGAGTCTAATCTAATCTAACAACCATCCTAAACTATACGGCTGAACTAACAAGTAGAGCTATGGGTGAGGAAACCGCCTAACATCTGAGTCGATACATATACATACATGTATATATATTAGTCGGTGATCCCGCCTCAATAATATCATATCCGATACCCTATCTATAATCAGACATCCCAAGTCAAGAGTGCGGATCAATCATCAAAATATAGCTTGTACGTAAATCCGTCGTACGGCATCCCAAATCTGGGTACGGGTCAATATCACATTCATCATACTATTTATCTCGTATCCTCTTTATCAAATGTCATGATCGGGGTACTGATCTACGTCTAGTACAATATTGATACCCTCTATGTATGCATGCAGGTGTAAGAATCACTACGTCAAAAGACCCGCTAAAACATCGTGTCGTATCTCAATACGAACCAAATCACATCACCGATCTCCTGGCCTCAAGCCCAATCTCATCGACTCATCTCAAATCCCAAATACTATCCTCAAATCCAGTATATAAACACATAGTCCCATACCCATGTGTAGATATACGCACCATCATATGCACTCTAATAAATGAAAAAATGAATGCAAGTATGTGTGTAAATGTATGTGTGAGTGCAACCACTACTCTAGGGTTCGCACTAAACTAAACCAATATATTCTTATCATCAAAATATCATTATTACCATCAATAACCCTAAACAACACATAATAAATATTCGTGTGTATACGTATTCGTATACATCACCACGGACTGCGGGGGTGCTATACGCCATCCACCCGACTTCTCCCCACAGATATAAATCTACTCACATTGCTTCTCGTGTGCCAAAGCCGATGTCGCTATCTTCACCTCCTTTGCCTCAACATCACGCGGGGTACCTACAAGTATATCACAATGCTAAAGCACATGAAAATCACATCGGAAACCAAAATAGCACACGCTACCCGCATAGGTAAAAACCTATCGACTCGCATGTAAACACAATCAAAATCCACTTGTCGTTGACGTCCAAACGCCACCCGACAGGAATGAATCACCAAATACCAAAATCCATGCTAAAACAAGTCCCAAATTATACACCAACATAGGAAAATCAACCCAGATTTCACCCTAGATGGAATCAGTCAAAACTAGACATACTCAGGGTCAAAACTAGAGGAAATGGGGGCATGCACAGAAAACGAAGCAATTCCTTAAAATACCTTATTTTAGAATTTTCCATAATTTTTCCCCATTTATCTGTATTTAATTATACCAGAATATTAAAATATTCATTAAAATAATATTAAATTATAAAATTTCCCAAAAATCATATTTTATTATTTTGAAGACGTTACAATCTACCCCCCTTAAAGAAATTCGGTCCCCGAATTTAAATTTAAACCCCCAAATACTAAAATATTTCAATACAAATTCCAAGTCATCGGGGCTCCGAAATCATCTATACATAAAACATCATAGCGTAATGCATGCGCATGAGTACTGAGCAGATAACTCAAATGCAACACTCCATCAAGCATCCGCAATCATCGGAGTCATGGTAACGACACAATGTCAAATCCAATACAAAATCAATATGATATGGACCAAGACTATACATGTAGACATCCAATCTATACATGTAAATAGCTGATGCAAATGTATGCCAAATCTTTTTAAGTCGCTGTGCGATGCGCGTAACACTGCACAGTGACGGACGTTTCTCATAAGAAAATAACTATATATGTGTATATATATCCTTTGTTTAATAGGTACGTTTCGCCGTTTTGAAAACAGTTTAGAAGGGTTTCCTTGTTTTTAAAACGTTTCGTGTCATATCGGACACGTAGGTATATACTGAGACTATAGCTCGCTTTTCGGAAATCCCTTCGATAACTATCGATGCATGCAAAATATATCCAGGTACTGCCCAGTATGAAAGCAAATATCCAACATCATAAAAATGTACTGCTCCAAAAGGAATAAATCCCAAAAATCACATAACACCACCCTGTGCGTCTGGTGCGCACGGAAATCAAAATCCATATATGTGCTAAACATGTGCACAAAACAACATCTAGGTGCAACGGGTGTGCACGAAGCATCTGTCATAGGCAACGTGTGCCTGGCAGCCAAAACAGGTGCATCTGACATGCACGAAGAATCTCGATTTAGTGCATCTGGTGTGCCCCAAAATCGTATCTCAAAACATGCGCCCAACATGCGCGAAAATCCAAATCGGTGCATCCATCATGCACGAATGAAAATCTAGACCCTGCGCACTCAATATGCACGGAATCACAAAATCCAATAGCAACGTCGAATATGCGTAAGTCCAGTCAAAAGCACGGAGTGCAAGAATCCACATCAATATCACAATCAAAATCGACATACCGAAAGGCATCAAATCGAAGTCAGGTGCAATCGTAATGCACAAAATATAAATCCGGTGCAACAAAAGCACGAAATATAAATCTGATGCGATAAACGCAAGAAACATAAAACTGGTGCGACAAATGCACGAAGTATAGAACTGGTGCATCCCATGCACAAATACCAAGCAATAACTCAAATACGTAAGCAGCAACACCAAGTGTATCCAGATATGAAGAAAATCATAAACGTGTGCAGCTGCGGGCACAAAACACATATCGATACACTACAAGCACATATAAGCTATACCGAGTGCAAAATCAAAACACTAAAATTACATGAAACTCTGCTGGAAGCGTAAATCAAATCACCAGCATAAAATAGGCATGAAATTGCAATCAACAGCTCAAGAGTAATAACTATGTACAAGGTATAAATACCCAGTAGGTGCAACCATGGTGCACAAAATCAAATATCATGAAACTCAGTCATCAAGACTAAATCATGTGAATAGATCGCCCAAAATACCGAAATCCAAAGCAACGGATACGTGATAATCAAATCACAAAATCATAAATCATAATTACCGTCGTCG
Source organism: Agapanthus africanus (assembly GCA_030015575.1). Classification (NCBI taxonomy): domain Eukaryota; kingdom Viridiplantae; phylum Streptophyta; class Magnoliopsida; order Asparagales; family Amaryllidaceae; genus Agapanthus; species Agapanthus africanus. The sequence continues at coordinate 422,895,864 of CM057339.1, forward strand.
GTATACCATCCTTCAGGGTCGAGAAGGTACCGGAACATCCGATGCTAGCTGCGCAAGATATCTACTTGCCTCTTGCTCGCGGCTGGCGTCCTCTGCCTCTGGTTCCTGATCTTTCCTGTAGATTACCAATCTCGCAATCCATCGGCTCATCGGCCCGGTCAGGAGTACTGACAGGAACGATTCCGTTCTGGCACTTTCCTGGTCACCTTTCGGTCAATCCTCACGACCGCTCGTAAGGCAGCGTATCACTGGCGTCGGCCTCTGGCTCTCTGAAAGCACGTCACACATCTGATCCTGGGTGCAAACATCATTGCAGCAATGTCCTGGAAGGAATCCTGCTCAAGGTCTCTTCCGATCATGCCTATGCCGATCTGTACAGAGGCTGGCTTCCTACACAACCTCTTCTCGCTCAAAAACACCTGTGTCCTCAGCACAATATTTTCTCGGAAACTGGTCACATTCCAACGTCTCTGTAAGCATATCAGGTCTCTAGTCTCGACGGAAAGCAATGACAGCTCATCAGTGTCTCACACGAACCTCTTGTTCCAACTGTCTCTATCGTCGTCCACTATGACGTCACGCCAAGCTACTACGCACTGCACTGTTCTCGGCCACGGTCAATCTGAAGTCTCTCGCACGGACTCAAAATCGCATATTCTGTAGCTTCATCATTCTGTAGAGGATGTCAGGCCGAACAGGTCCTCGGGAACACGTCCCAACCATCGGAGGAATACTCATCACTCGTCCGTCCCTGATCAATCTGCAACGCATCTGGGTAAGTTCCTTTATCCGAACATGGTCAACTACCTCGTCGACAATGCCGAACTCTGTCCTGCTGGGTGTGCGCAATACGACCACTCCTGGTCTAGGTCTTCTCGTAACGTACTCCAGAAAGGTCCTGTCGAGGTTCCTTTCTCAAATCTCAATCCTGCCGAAATGCCTGGAAGTCATCATCCAATGCTGAAGCTAAAGCTTATTCCGGAACGGCTGCATACCTATCGCGCTTCTCTCTGGAAGATACATCCATATACCACGCCTCGGGGTGCATATCACATCTCTAATGTCAGCGGAGTGGGACGTCATCTCGTCGAAATCTCGTACGAACTCTTTACTCCACCTTGCTCAATGTCGACTGATTCGGACTTAACTCATCGTGGCTACACGAACTGCGCTCCGACGGCTACGCTCGCATCTGGAGTCTCCCAAGCAGTGTCCCATCACGATATCCGAAAGATGTCGAACCATCCGATCGACTCGTCAGATCCTCATAATCCCCCAAGAGATCACATCATGGGTACAGTTTAATAGTATCGAGTACATGCCACAGCGTCGGTGGTCCAGCCGTAGAAGGGCAAACCCAAGCCTCACTAATGGCGCCGAGGAACCGCCGCAAACCCGAAGGTTCAAAGGCTTTCACACGGTCATTAAGTCGAGTTAGGGTTTCATTCTTCTAGAGAGTCCATAGAATCACCTGCATGTCTTTCCGTATACTTTAAACTTGGAAAATGGGCTCCTGAGATTCGATCGTCTCTATCGACTCTCAACGAACCTGCGTGAAGTCGTCTCTAGCTGGAAACAATCTATCTGATGACCTCGCATCGGTAAACAAACGAACCACCTGTCCTAGTCATTCATCCTCAGGTGACTAGCGACTCGCTATCATCTCTCTAAGTATATGCTCACGCTGCAGTAGCTCCAACCATCTGGGCGACATCTCGTCATTTGCAGCAGCAACTGGCTTATTCGCCTGTACGTTGAACAGCGCCTCAATCCTCCAGGAAAGGCAATACATAGGCGGTCATCTCTGAGTCGGTCTGCTCTAGATCTGAGTAAGACTCTCCATACTGGAAATCTTCAACTCATCAGGGCCCGCTCCGGCGCAAAATCGGACGAATCACCTTCGTCTCTCAAATCGGGTAGACTAGCTATCATCTGTCTCATATCTGCCTGAAAGCTACGGCAATCTCAGCTCGTAAGCTTCGGAAGCGACATCCTGTCAATCTCAGCAACAGCTGGTCCATCTGTCTGCACGGTAGGCGACATCACAATCTCTAAGGTATGCTGTACATCAACAGTCCTCTCTCAACTGGCAGCTCTAACAATGGCCCGATCATCCGGTGCAAGACCAAGCACTCGCCTCCACTAGAGGTCACAATCACCAACACAAACTCGAGACGTTCCCATGTCACCAGAAAACACAATGGTCGGCCCTCGTACCAAACGAGCTCACACCGGCCGTAACCCTAGCAGCAGCCCAAACTGCCCTCAAACATGGTGACAGGAACCTCAATCGAGTATCAAGGAGAGCACATCAATGGCAAGAAAGGAAACAACAGATCCAAAGTGGATACATGATCATGGGAAGGAACAGCATCAATAAAGGTATGATCATGAAACTAATAGAATCGGGGATCTCAAATGGATGTATAATCCTGGATATAAAGAGGATCACTGATCTCGAAAATATGTACATCCTAAGGTTCCTTAAGCGGAGTGGCGTGTCGTAAGTATGCCGCGGAACATACCAACAGTACGTCACTCTACTTTAGTTACTTATTCCATCAACCAAGGGTCATCCTACACGACGAAAGTTCGGGTCTAATACCCCCTCGACCAAGTCTAAGTTCCGTAATGTCAAGCCTAAGTTCCGTATATATATAAACGCCCTAGGCTCCACATAGTCAAACTTAGACTCGAACCAAGGTCAACCTAGCGCTCTGATACCAACTTTGTCACGACCCGAAAGAGCACGTGACTGGCCCTTAAACCATATGAAGTCTATAGGACTCCATCTGATCCAAGTAAGCCAAAAGCCCAGAAATCTAAAAACATTTTTAAGAATAAGTAAAGAAACTGGTTTAAAGAAGTGAAGAAAAACATGTTTGAAATCAAGGTTTTTAAATAACTAAGCCGAATATGCATTTTTAAAAACAGTACAGTCTTTTCTAAAAATTTCGGCAGAGTTTCTTTTGTAAAACTGGCCCCGAATGGGGTATAACAAGGATAACAATATATGCAATGATAAAGGCATCCCCAAGCGGGAGCTAGCTCTTCGTCAATCGACGGTCACCACCACACATGCAACAATAATATACAACGCCAAGTGGCGAGGATCAAATCCAAAAGAAAGCTCAAAAGCAACAAGAAAACCGCAACACTACTAAGCGCGACTCTATGGTCGAATAATACATCACTAGTCTAGGTCTGAAACAATATACGAGTTTTGGTTGATGGATATTCTAGATACAATGAATAATATAAATACAAATACAAAAGAACCCACCTATCCAAGCAAATCACCCAAAAGGAAGCAGTGTGCCAGAAATGCCGCTATAGAACTGTACGGCAAACCTGCAAGAACTGGGGCACAACGGGGGTGAGTTGCCAACTCGTGAATAGAAAGATATCTACAAGCAGAGATCGAATGCATGACCCAACCTAGGTCAATACGATCAGATATAAAGAAACCTCAATATGAATAAAGCTGAAGCATGCTAAACTGGCAATGTAATCTCTATACGTGAATGTAGTGCCAAGTGCTCGTGCTAGTGCCTCAGGTAATAGTATGTCATGAATATGAGGTATGAATGCATGAAAGCAGAATACATGTAAATGAAGAAACTGTTTTCATAATTTAGTGAGATTTCCCTTGTATTTTTAGTTGAGGTATCATAATGAAATCAGCATAAAACAGTGCCTAGCATCGGCACAAAACGTAATCCCAATATCTCGATATCTCTGTATCACAGTCTCTGTACCTCGAAATCTCGAAATCCCAATGTCTCAATCATAATATCTAGGGCGCCGTCAGTCCAGACCGGCCCCTACCATCCATCTCAAGACCACGACGGTATCCTCCGGATATCCGACGCATCGGGTAAAATCACCGGTAGGTAGTGCTCCCCTGCCAGGCTCACATCGTCATCACCACGCGCTTCTTGCCCCGGGGTACCTTACCGGGTCCACCATGTACCCGAAACGGTTCATCCGTCTTCTCGAATCGGGTTTCCAAATCCATCAGCAAACTCATGGTGGACGACTCATACATCATGGGAAAACCGCACTTTTTATTTTAAAGAGAGAAAAGAAGTTTATATAAGTTTTGCGGTTTTCCCCCAAATCCAGAAAATCTCATGGAAATCCGAATCCAATCCTCAATAGCATGTAAACAGTGCATACAGGCATAAAAATCCATGAATAATAGCATGCATGATGTAACAACTAATAATTACAATGTCTAATCTAGCATATAAGGCAAGTACACTAATATCATGTCTAAATTATTAGCTAACAACCTATGTCGATGCAATAATATTTTCTAAGGTGTACGTGACATGGCAATTACCGATGAAGATGTGTGTGAGCCGGCAAGTAAGTGTACGTGGTACATACGCATCATCGGTAATGGTGCTGGTGTCCTAACAGCATAACATCAATAATGGAGTATGAAACATAATATAAGCATGCGATGCGATGCGAACCACAATAATGAGCGGAAGCTGAATACTAGACGCAACTATAACTAATCTGCATTAATCTAAAATAACCTCTACAATTGGTGCCTTTTGAAATAACACGAATCATGGGGTTTTGAAAATAGGGGCTACGGTGTTTTTATGAAAAGATACGTCTTTTGAAATATCCGTAGGATCCCTTGGGCTGTCTTTTAAAATACCTACGATTCGTTAGTTTTTGAAATAGGTAGGAGTCTAATCTAATCTAACAACCATCCTAAACTATACGGCTGAACTAACAAGTAGAGCTATGGGTGAGGAAACCGCCTAACATCTGAGTCGATACATATACATACATGTATATATATTAGTCGGTGATCCCGCCTCAATAATATCATATCCGATACCCTATCTATAATCAGACATCCCAAGTCAAGAGTGCGGATCAATCATCAAAATATAGCTTGTACGTAAATCCGTCGTACGGCATCCCAAATCTGGGTACGGGTCAATATCACATTCATCATACTATTTATCTCGTATCCTCTTTATCAAATGTCATGATCGGGGTACTGATCTACGTCTAGTACAATATTGATACCCTCTATGTATGCATGCAGGTGTAAGAATCACTACGTCAAAAGACCCGCTAAAACATCGTGTCGTATCTCAATACGAACCAAATCACATCACCGATCTCCTGGCCTCAAGCCCAATCTCATCGACTCATCTCAAATCCCAAATACTATCCTCAAATCCAGTATATAAACACATAGTCCCATACCCATGTGTAGATATACGCACCATCATATGCACTCTAATAAATGAAAAAATGAATGCAAGTATGTGTGTAAATGTATGTGTGAGTGCAACCACTACTCTAGGGTTCGCACTAAACTAAACCAATATATTCTTATCATCAAAATATCATTATTACCATCAATAACCCTAAACAACACATAATAAATATTCGTGTGTATACGTATTCGTATACATCACCACGGACTGCGGGGGTGCTATACGCCATCCACCCGACTTCTCCCCACAGATATAAATCTACTCACATTGCTTCTCGTGTGCCAAAGCCGATGTCGCTATCTTCACCTCCTTTGCCTCAACATCACGCGGGGTACCTACAAGTATATCACAATGCTAAAGCACATGAAAATCACATCGGAAACCAAAATAGCACACGCTACCCGCATAGGTAAAAACCTATCGACTCGCATGTAAACACAATCAAAATCCACTTGTCGTTGACGTCCAAACGCCACCCGACAGGAATGAATCACCAAATACCAAAATCCATGCTAAAACAAGTCCCAAATTATACACCAACATAGGAAAATCAACCCAGATTTCACCCTAGATGGAATCAGTCAAAACTAGACATACTCAGGGTCAAAACTAGAGGAAATGGGGGCATGCACAGAAAACGAAGCAATTCCTTAAAATACCTTATTTTAGAATTTTCCATAATTTTTCCCCATTTATCTGTATTTAATTATACCAGAATATTAAAATATTCATTAAAATAATATTAAATTATAAAATTTCCCAAAAATCATATTTTATTATTTTGAAGACGTTACATTAACGCAGTTGATTGGAGCTTGGTACAGAATATGCTAGTGTATACGAGAGGAGTCTAACTTACACCGTGGACTATGGTAACCCGTAGTACAAGGCTCCTTCGATAAAACTACGGAACAACGGCAATGGATGTATAGTTACGTCTTTTAATGACCATCTCATGCTACTTTTAACACATTCCGGACCAGTCTACCCCTTTAAAACCCCGTAATGTATTTTGTATTGTTTTGTTTAATAGATGTACGACTTGCCGAAACCATGATATCATGTAAACGGAATGGATATAAATGGATAGTCATGTAATTAGAGTATATCCATGGTTCGGTTCGGTCGAGTCATGTTGATATAGATTGAATTCTGGTATAAATGGATTCATGTTGAAATGGGGTTATACTTGAATCATATTCAAGGATAGATTGATTTCATATTAGACTGAGACTCTGCCTGAGTCAAACACTTTACAACGAATTGAAGTCCTGAATTAGTTTTGATGTTGTCGGTAACTGCTGCACATGAACGACAGGATTTGTGTCTTTTTCCAAGACAATTACCGTGTTGATAACACCGTTTTTAGGTTGTCTAACTTAGATAGGCAAGCACCCATATTTTTCGGCTCCCTGAGGCTCAAGAGAACTGGTCCCGTTTTAACCTATGTTTACTAGGGTCCTTATTGTAAATTAATATAACTTGAGGGGGTTTTATGAAAAATAGTTTTGATATATTTTCAAAATACACCTCAAGTATTTAATTATCGTCTTTAGGGTTTTCATAGTTGTAATTTTTATAAAATGCAATATTCTAGTGGATATAAACCTAACTTTAATAGTATATGGTATTATAGTGTAATATTGGAATTGTATTGATTTGTATTGGTAGTTTCATGAAATTTATGATTCCTTTGATTTAGTAAAACATGGAATATATATAATATATTTAAAGTGGCACTACTACAATAATGGGTTGCTCCTACGGATTTAGTCGTAGGGGCAAACCACTGCCCCTACGGATATAGCCGTAGGGACACGAAATTACCCCGTAGGTGCAAAGGCCGCAGGTGCAACTCTTCATCCTGAACATGCCCCTACGGAGTAATAATTGCCCCTACCCCTTACTCAGTAGGGACAGTTACCCCTACGGTTTACTTTGTAGGGACATAATATTTATTTAATTTATTGTTTTATAAAATAAATAAATTACTTGCCCCTTACGACATTATCCGTAGGGCCTACTAAATGCCCCTACGGATACATCCGTAGGTCCGGATGAATGCCCCTATGGATAAATGCGTAAGGGCAAGTTTTACCCCCTGTTGTCCATAGGGACAAAATATCAGGTATCCTGATATTTTGTCCCTACGGCGAACTGTGTAGGGGCAAACTTTGCACCTACGGGTTAATCCGTATGTGGAACAGATGGCCCTACGGATTAATCCGTATGGACAAAATATCAGGGTTTTTTTTTGAAAAAGGGCTTCCTGTTTTATCACCGCCCTGTGCACAATAATATATACATCATATAACCAAATACAGAAATATTCATAACCAACATCGCACGCATAATACAGAAAAGAAATAAACAAACAGAATACGATATCAAACTAAATCATCGTGAACAAACAAACAACTACCAATATCGTCCAAAATTTATACAATATGTATCAGATAAGTACATACATCCTCAAAAATAAAAATAAAGCTACCCTAGCTCGGTCCAGCTCCTCCACCTCTGATAATCGCCGTAATATAGCGCATCTGATCCTCGGTGCACCCCTGAGTCGTCAAAAACTCGACTAATGAAGGAGCAGACTGTGCGGGAGTCTAAGCGGGCTGTGGAGCTGCATGAGTGGTCTGCGCAACCGCAGCCGATGTAGTGGCTTGTGGAGCCGAAGGAGATGCATGTAGAGCCGCAGCTAAAGTAGCATGTCACATCTGTTAAATTTTGTGTGTAATAAACGAGTAAGAACGGTATATTAGATTTTAGTCGCATTTGTATCATTATCAGGTTATTGCGAAACCCTAATCTAAGAATACTTAAGGACTTAGGCCTTGTTTGGGTATCTAGTTTGGAAAGCCATAGTTTATTTTAATTAGATAGTTTTATGTAAGTATGATTAATCAAAGCTAAGTCTACAACCAAATAAGCTCAGACTGCTAATATTGCATATGTTACTATCTATAATGTGATATAATATTTTCCTATTAAGTAGTATACGTACCATCTCCTTCAACTCCTCGACGATGGTCTTCAAGGTGGCAACATCATGCTCTAGACGTCGCTCACGGGAGGTAGGGAAAGTAACCGCCGGAGTGGAGTCCAACCTCATATGGGCCTTGCTAGGACCCAGTCCCCGGCCTCTCTCCCAACCTCCATGGTGCCCTCCGTGTGCGGCTTCTAGGATTGGGGTCAGCAGCATCGGATCGGTCTGTCCAATAAAATCGATCCCCAATGACTCTGCCTACTCCTACACCCTCATTAACCATTAAAATATAAGCATATCATTTAAATTTGAACTTTTCAAAACAAAAATTTTAAACTTATTGAAATAAATATTAACGCTTAAGCAATACTCCTGGGTAGCGGTGTCGGGAATCGAAGCTCGCCCGTGGCGGGATCTGTCGAGGTGCCATGGACGACAAGATACGCGGTCATCACGCTCGGTGCATCACCCTGTGCTAGGGTCTGAGCTCTCTGCAATTTGCAAAAAAATTACATATATTATAAAATAACTCTTAATATTACATTATATCAAAATAGATTTATTGTAATTTACCGATGCCTCTATAGCACGAGTAATGTTCCTCGAGCCACCTGTATAGGTGGGACGCCCCCTCTTCACCGACTTCCTATTCTCTTTATTTTGATCGGCATGTTTCTGCACAACACATTCAGATTTAGTTTTCTAATTAAGAAACACAAAAAAATAAATTATATACTAAACAATGAATTACATTTAAATTACAAACCTGTTTGCGTTGAGAGTCAAAATATTGGCACAAGAGAGGTCGTGTATCTACGTCGACTCTCGCAAAGGCCGGAGTATGTAGGAGAGCCGCTCTCTCTGCCTCGGGGGTCGCCATCCACAGGGAATAGCGGTCAATCTTCAGCTCGTTCCTATTGTATCGGACCTTTGATTGCATGTTCTTCATCAGGCCATTGTACAGAGCGTGAAGATCGAACACTCTCTCAGGATGATCAGGGTCGGGTACAGGCTGAAAGTCGTAATCCAACTGCAAATACAAAAAAACAATGTATTTAAATTGCATGTGTTAAATAATAATAAATATATTGGATAAGTCAAATGAAAATATATATTAATACCCGAGCCTGATCCCAGAAAAGGGAAATTGAGCGCCGGTGCTGATTGGCCCACTCAACGTGAAGTGGATATTTCTTCACGAGGCCGCTCTCATCCTCCATATACCTGCCAAACCTCTCGGCATAATCGCCGATATAGCGATAATCGGGGTTAAAGAAGAGGGGGAATGCTGCCTCCTTGCTCTGTCGGGTCTTAGCCTGTGGAACTGATTCGGCCCTCGAGTCCCCCTCTCGGGATAGGGCTGCCCTGCATCTACAAGAAATATCAAGACAATCAATATTAAGACAAAGTGGTATTAAGAAATCAAGATTTAATAAAAATTGAAATATGATATATACCTCCGGCGACAGAAGCACGAGCCTAGGCCCGGGCAGCAGCACGAGCGGGACGATAGTTCCTCCGGTGAGGAACAGCCGGTGACCCGGATGTGGATGCATCCCCTCCAACTAGAAAATAAATATTGACGCTAAATTTCCATGAAGTTCATGTTTATTCTTATAGGATATGTAAAATGAATAAATATTTTATATTTATTCATACTAACCTGCAGACTGAGCAGAGGGTACGGAAGTGGCGGGAGTGGCCTCTGCGCCAGATGTGGACGCACCACCTATAATTAGACAATTAAAAATAGATTATATAAGAAATTGCAAAAAGAATGTGTAGATCAATAATATAACATTCTAAATCAATAGGCATGCACTATAGGATATATAAACATACTCGCAGGTGCGGTGGTGGACTCTGCCCGAGATGTGAAGGTACCACCTACAGCTAGACAATAAAAAAATGATTATCTAAGTAAGAGCAAAAAGAATGTGTGTATATTTATAATATAACATTCTAAATCAATATGCATGAACTATAGGATATATAAATATACCTGGAGGTGCAGGAGTGGCCTCTGTATCTGATGTGGACGCACCACCACCAACTAGACAATCAAACATTAACTATATAAGCAATTTTGAAATAAATATGCATGTATATATATAATATTACATTCAAAATGAATATGCGTGCAATATATCTAGAGGTGTGGCAAAGTCCACACGGAAGGAGTCATCCGAAGGGGTCTCCGATCGGGGTGCAAGACCGGCCCTTTGAAGCTCCCTACACAGCTCTCCGGGCGGCAGAACCGCTCTGCCTCTGCTGGTGCTCCTGCCGCCCCTTGCTACTCCGGTCATCGTCATCAAATTTAGAGAAGAGTATAATCATTACATATGCATGCTATATATGTATAGATCGTAAAAATGTGAAGTAATAAAATAACATTAATAATAACCTTTTTTCGTTTCGTGGACGCATTAGACATGTCTACTTGGATTTCATCATCAATATCATTTCTAACCCACGTAACTTCACGATCAGCCGAAGACAACCCATCTTTTGAAACAGCCGGTCGGAGCACTCTAATTCTTCTCTCTTCTTCGTCCTCATCGCTGTCCTCCATACGATCCTCGAATTCTGGGACATCGTAAACATCCCTGGGTTTCTAACGGCATACGACACTCCATCCCAGATGCTTCAAGAACTGTGAGTAGTATACTTGGAATGCTTGGTTCGGAAAGATATATGGATCATCCTGACCGTAAAATCGAAGTGTGTTTACACTAGTCAATCCATATTCATCTTTCCAAGTCCAGAGATTGTTTCTCCACTTATCTGTATCGGTTCGTGTATCGTACCAAGTATATTGAAATATATAAAATGGTTCTGATCGTCCGGGATATTGGATGCCAAGTATGCAATTTAAGTATCCATAATAAATCATACCATCCGATCCTACCGTCGCAATCCCACCATTCTGAGTAATTCGAGATGTTTCTATGTCCTTAACTTCAAATTTGTATCCAAGGACACCGAATCCTTTATAATATGCAACCTCCATACTAGGAAACTGAGCTAAACATCTTGAATCACTCTCTAATGATGCAGACAAGTTCAGATCGTGGATCTGACAAAACAAATTTTACGACAAATATATAATGATATAAGTTTAGATTAAGACGAGTAGCAATAATATATTATTCGAACAACTTACATGATCTACAACCCAATCGCAAAAAATATACTGATAATATTTTTCCAATCGTTCATCATTCCAATCAGGATGCCCCTCACGTACCTCGTTAAAATGATTTTTGTTCTCAACAATAAATTATGACATTAATATTATATCGTTTCATACACACACAAACACAAATATAACAGTTGATCAAAAAAACTTACTCTCTAATTTCTTCAAGACATGTTCTATTGAGGAGGATAAACCGATATATCTTGTTAATAAATATAGTATCTACTCTCTTATAATCAGCTTTACCATATGGCCCGTCCTGAATTCTCCGAGGCTGGTTAAGCTTCGTCTCAATGTTCTCGTCCAGATAGCGGGAACAAAATGTGGTTGCTTCATCTAGAAGATAACCTTGCATGATAGAACCCTCTGATCGATTTCTATTGCGTATATACTTTTTTAGAGTGTAGAGGTACCTAAAGAAAAATATGTTAAATAAATAAAAACGGGCATATAGTGTTGGCTATAGTGCCCTCAAGGTAATTATTATAGTCGCGGACTTGTGATTATGATGATTGAGTGAGGACCCATACCGATAAAACAGTCTTACTCAAGATGATAGTATGCTATCTGGTTTGTCTTTATCATCATGTTGATAGAGCCCATAGGATTCTTGCTTGACTGCCAGCATTGTGATGGCGATCACATACGTGGGAGCTGAGGGTCTATAAGAACATCCTTAAATGTCCCTAGTCGTGGGAGTATTGAGACCCGGCATCGATACTCCAGTGTAGACTAGTGTATACTGATCGAGACCCCGATGAGGGGCGGTGGCCATATCTCACAAGCCATTGGTGTTAGTTTGTTCACCTAAGATAGTATACAGGTGCTTATTGGGTTATGAGTACACTAGACGGACTCGCCGCGAACCTGCTAGTTGGTATTATACCTATTGTCAGATAGCAGTTCCCATGTGACATGTGTACATGTTAGTCTGTCGACCTGAGATCATCATTTGTCTCATGTGAGTTCCCACTGTGCTTTGGTTACTACCCTACCACGGCTCAAAGGAGTCGTGCAAACATGTTTTAGTTGGGTACAGTCCCGAGCCACATGGAGGCAGTGATCGGATCGTCGGGGATTCGTCTCTCCCGGTATTAGGGGTTGATGTCGCGTTGTGTACGGATGGCCATCACTATAAATCCGTGGCCACGGTGGACGAGAACTACCGATCCAGGATCGATAGTTTCTCAGGTGGTGATGGGTTTCATACCGACACTAAATGTCGCGTTATTGGGGGTCTGACTTTATCCACCCTCCTAGACTCGATATGCGATACTCTTAGACGAATAGACCGGACTGTGCGGATATTGTCACTGACAGGCTCAGTAGGGGTTCAGGATGAGTTTGCTCGTCGGCCTCCCTTTCGCTCAATAGCTGGATAGCCGTTACATACAGCTAGTGCCGCTGACGTGCTTGTGGTTAAACCCACTGCCAGCGTATTGACGAGTCTTTAGAGTCCCACACAGAGGGTTTTCACGATTCAGGCGATATGGTGTACATGAGGTATGTTGATACATACAGATGTCCGATTAAATACGTGCACTTGCTGCGCAGACTTTAATTGGACGGTTGATAATACTAGCGGCTTAGGATTAAGCCAGTTTATTAAATCAGGTTTTGATTTAACAATGTATTTGCATATACGTATTCTAGTATTATTGTCCACTATTCGTTTTCTCTCTCGGCTATTCGTATTTTGGTACGAATACGCGTATATGTATTTCGGTACATGTACCGGGAAGTATTCCGTATTTTATACGGAATAGCTTCTAGAAGATGCCACCTCAATTATATGATTTTCTATTTATGGAAATTCATTTGTCTTATAAATGAGGTGGAGGGTGTGATGTGGCAAAGGGCATGGTTTTGAGGCATGGTGCAAAGTATGGTGCACATTTGTTTAATGGTATGGGCATAAGTCAAAGCATGTTGCAAAGCATGGCTTTGATTTGTTTATTTGTAAAAAGAAAAATGATATTATTTTTGTGTGGAAGGGTGGGCCACTCATTTTGTGGGGGATGGGGGTTCATTTGGTTTGGAATTAATTCACACTTGCATTACAAGCCCACTCTCTCATTCACACAAAAGACTTAGCAAACTTTTGCTCATGCCAAAGCTACATCACCTCCATTCATCTTCTATGATTGCTCATTTGAGTTTTGTGTTGAGAGAAAATTATGGTGACCCACTCATACACCCCCACTCTCCATCGCTAGCGACTTTGGAGCGTCGGTTACCTCGTTCGACGAGGTTGGAGGTTGCACCGTTTCCCTCGGGTGGATCATCGGAGACGAAGGAAGACCGGCAACCAAACCACATCAACGAGCCGCTAGGAGCTTGGAATGAAGACCGAAGGACACGGATCAACTCGGTATAATGATTCTAACTCTTAGTTAGTTTGCTAGTTTAGGGTTTAAGGTCGATCCGGAAATCGGGTAGCGGTGGCGCCGATTTTAGAAATTTTTGTTCCGCATTTTGGCCGCGTTTTGATGGCCGGGGCGCTGCCGGGACCCTTCATGGTATCAGAGCCATCCTTTAAACCCCTTACTAGCTTATTTAGACGTGCTTAAAAGATCGATCGACGGATTTTACCGAAACCAAGATTTCATTTTTCAAGTTGCTGTCGATTTTTAAAAGTGTTCAAAAAATTATTTGCAGCATCTTAAAAATCCGTGCAGGCAATTTTAAGGGTACTGGAAAAATTTGGGCTCATGATTCCACAAAAGCGCCGCGGATCCGCCGCACGTAGCCCCTTTTGGCGGCGGTTCCGTGGCGGTTTAGTGGCAACGGGCGACCAAATTTTTTGTGTAGCTCATGCACTTGGAATTGTGATTTTTGTGATATTCTGTTTTGGCCCAGGTTTCAGTGAAGTGTTGTTTTGCTATTGGGGTCAATTTGGAACTTAGTCGATCGATATTTTAAGTGGGCGTTTAACAGTTCATACATTATATTCTGTGACCGTGAATGTCATTTGATCGGTAAACTCTTCTAATTGCTATATGTCTTTTAGACGGGTTTGCGAACGTGACATTCATGTTGATGTTCTGTGATGTGCTGTGATGTTGGTTGGATCGTCGTGGTGGATATCAATGGTGAAATGATAGTACAGTTTTATTTCATTTGTACATTTGATATTGCGGGGCGATCGTCCGACATGTGGACCGTCGTCACTGCCAGTTTGTATATTATTCTTTTGGGGCACGACCGGGCTGAGGTCGATGTCACCCTTGTATATTATTTTATTTTTTGTACTAGGATTTCCCCGCGGTGGGGTGCAAGAATAGCCGAATTCTAGAGGGCAACTGGTCTGCATCTCATGGCGTTGGGATGGAGGGGACCTTACTCTAGAATTGGCGGGCTATTCGCCGCACTCGTAGGGGGTATAGGTGACTCAGGAGGGGTGCTCAAGTTACCGGATTCCGTGAAGTGCTGGGTGGTCCATTCACGTTGCTGAAGGGGGCAGCCTCACTTCTAGTTTTGGCGGGTAACTTTCCGCGCTTGTAGGGGTCTAGGTTTCATTGCATATGCTATCCACACGACATGGAACGTTGGGTCTCACTTGCGGCTCAAGTGAAATTCGGGGCTCCAGATTATCCACCATTCTGTATTGCTTCTGTGATGTTTCTGTGATGTTGCTTTATATCATGCCTGGGACGATTGTTATATATATTTATATATAATAGTAGATGTTGTATATGTTTTGCACCCGCGCTAGCCCATTCCCCGCTCTGTCGTTAGTTAAGTAACCTAACGGGTGATGACGGGACCCAGTGGCGAATGCAGATGGCATATACGTACATTTTATTTTCGTTCTTTTCTGGTGTGATTAATTGATGGGACCGTGTTGATTCTTATCAATGCAAAGATAAAACAAACCTATATATGATGTTGTTGGAACCAAGTTTTTTAAAAAAAAAATGACATTACAGACGTACACTTTTGCTTTGCATCGCGGTATTCATTTGGAATATCCTGCACCTCATTCGACGAGGCAAGGGACGAGATCCCTTCATCGGGAGTGACCTCTTGAGTAAAAGTTTGCATCAACATAATAACTTCACTATAGTCGATTACCTTTGTTTTGCATCGTGGTAATCAGTTTGGGATATCTTGCACCTCATTCGACGGGGAAAGAGCCGAGATCCCTTCACCGGGAGTGACCTCTTTAGCAAAAGTTTTCGCGACTATAAATTTATAAAACCACTTGGATTCCTTCAACGAGATCAAGTTCATTACGTTAAAGGTTTTTCGCCAAAAACCAGCCGTAGCCCTCTGTCATTTCAGACTAGTATTGCTTAGTATTCGTGCTACGTTTGTCATTGCTATTCGCCGAGACGTAGTGTGCGGTAGCTCTGTAATGCTTTTCTGTCGCATGGATATGTGGATTGGTTAGGACAGTCATACGACTTTGTTGATTATTCGTCAAGGGTCATGCGGGTGGGTTTAATGCAATCAATAAAATGACGGGTTGAACTTGACTAGGACCTTTTGATTTGTTGATTATTCGTCAAGGTCACTTGGGTCCTAGGGGTAAAAACACACATCGGGAGTTTCAAACATACAGGAAACTTGCCAGGCTTGCGCATACCTTCTGGAGTGTAGTGACTTGAGTGGCTTCCATCAAGTTATCATGCGATGATAGTTGGATCCCGATTCCCACTGATGAATAGGATTACTCCTCGGGTGATTCCGACTAATTCTCCTTTTGGGTTTGGAGGAGAATTCGAGGAAACAGTGGGAGCCATCCAGACTAGATAAGGTGATTGACCATTCTGATCTAGGTTAGAGTGCACGCTGAGTGTTTTTTTTCTCTCTCTCTGGCTGCGACTATGACCCGACCCTTGACTAAAACTCATAAACCAGGTTGACCGAACCTTCTTTAAACACATTGGCTTTTGGAATGTCACGGTGTCGCATATACTGTTGCCACTTCTATATCATTTTTGCATTTCTCCAGAACACCCCGTATCACTACGAACGTCCACTTCCATTGGATAAATCCATCGTATGGTTATATACGAACTCGAAGGATCTGATTCGAGGATGGATTCTGGTTCTGGAGAGATTGAATAGGATTATTCGGTTGTCTTTTCTCTTTACCTTCTCTCAGGTTATGAGGGCTCCTAGGATTAGGAGAGGGTACACCTATTGAGCTTATTGGATAGTCTTCCTCCAAACCATAGGCAGGTGCCGAACGGTAGGGAAGGAAGAAAACCAACAAGCTTAACTGTGGTGTACAGAAGGTAATAACTAAAGACATATAAAGGGATTATAATAATGGCAAAGGAAATTGCGACCACCATCATTCACGACAAAGACCGTGTATACCCCTGCCACTCCTATATTCACTTTACATTTCTCCAGAACACCTCGTATCACTATGAACATCCACTTCCATTGGATAAATCCATCGTATAGTTACATACGAACTCGAAGGAACTTTTTCGAGGATGGATTCTGGTTCAGGAGAAAAAGAATAGGATTATTCAGATGTCTTTTCCCATTACCTTCTCTCAGGTTCCGAGGGCTCCTAGGATTAGGAGAGTACACCTATTACGCTTATTGGATAGTCTTCTTCCAAACCTTAGGCTGGTGCCGAAAGGTAGGGAATGAAGAAAACCAATTAGCGTAAAGGAGGTGTACAGAAGGTAATAAGTAAAGACATAATAAAGGGATTGCAGTGAGGGCAGGTAAGTATATGGTTACTGTCATAATTCAGGATAATGGAAGAGGCGTCACTAGGAATACCAGTTAACCCTTTTGAAACATTTTCATGTTTCGGTTTCATTGTGCGATGTTAATTGATAACTGTTTTCCCAATAAGAATCTAACTCCAGGGTATGTATTTACCAGATCAGTTTCTCACATCTGTATGATATTATAGATGGTGAGTGGGAGTAAGATATTGGGAATTGGGTGATTAGATCCTCATTATATCGGAATTCGTAGTAATTGGTGATATTTGAGGAAATCATCTAGATTTTGCCGGATGACAAATATTTGGTTTTGAATATCCGTTGTTATGCACCAATTTCAAACTGGTATATCTGTACATTTATTTTATAAAGTGAGATATAACTTTTTGATATTGTGTCTATGACATTTACCTATATCAGTTGGTGATTAGGTAAGGTGCATTCAACAGCGGTGTAACTCTTCTTAACCAAAGTACAGTTTTTCAACCTACGACGCACAGAGTTTGAGTTATTGAACTCAGGGGACTTATACAAAGTATTCTATGTTGTCCAGTGTCCATTAGGACAAAGGGGTTGGTACTCGTACTATATTCTGTTCACTTATGACTTCTCCAGTTCTGGACATGTATTTCGTTGAAATGCAAGGTCCAGATATTCAGAAGTTATAGGTATAAGAATAAAGTAGAGGACCATTTGTTGTAAGTATCAGGATTCTTTGAGGAAGTCGAAGATGTAGATACTTGTGTTTGGTATTCAGTTAATAGTAATGGTTTTGAGAACTTGCTTCTCTTTCAGGTTACTCATATATGGATGCACTCCTAGATGAGTAATGTTGATTGTCCTCTTTCCATTTGATTGATATGCACTGGAGACAGCTGCATGTTTTTGAATCTGGTTCAAATTAGATTAGTGCTTTTGTTTCTATATTAGATATATATAGAATCAATTTATATCTTAACGATGTTAAGGTATAGGGAGTTGTCCGGCTGATGCTTAAAACCAGAATCCGGATAAACTCAAGGCACGTTTTAGTAATGGCTGTTTGTGGGTTATCCCGGGCTTTGACGAGGGTTAACTTTCTACCATCAGGAAGATCAATATTTATATTTTTCTTGACTCACCACAGTTTTAGTAAAATGGATTTTTTTCCAGAAAACAGAAGTGGGAGTATGGTAGAACTGGAAGTTATTCCAGAACCATAAACGATTACTGGAAATTTAATAAAACTTAAGGATTCAATTGGGTTTGATGTTCCATTAGCCACTCCGCAGATCTGGTGGGTTACTTCAGTCACCCGAGAGGTACTTCGGTTCTTCTCAGAGACGGTGACAGGGAGGTTCTTGTTTACCCAGACTTGCCATTGCTGTTGTTCTAGACTATAAGACCTGGCAGGAGGATGAGTATAGCATCGTTCTAAACTAGTTTTAGAAGTGCACGTATATATGACTCTGCCAGAGGGTTGTTGTAGTTAGTGGGAGCAGCGGAAGCATAATAGGCAAGTAGCTTGTGTCTATTTATAGACTAAAACAAGTATAGCGGAAATAGATCATCTATTTTTGATGTGACAGTCATAGGTCTTGACCTCATCAGAATAGGAGATGGATCTGCTAAGAAGGTAGTAGAGAGTGATGTCCATGTATTGGGATGACATGCACTTGGTAGGAAGTGATATTCCTGTACTACGATCGGTTATACTGTGGTTGTCACAAAGTTGTTTCTCCACATAGGATATGGATATAATATCAGGTTTTCTGGTTACTATATCTATGGTTTTAGATCTAGATTTGGGAATTATCCTAATCTGGGTACTTTGACATTAAATGGAAGACTCCTGGCATGGTGGTTTACCTGCAGGTGATGGAGTCACCCTCTCTAAAGGTGTCTTACAGACTAAAGGGGAGAGGGATCTGCATGATTAGCATATCACTTGCTTAGGCAATTGAGTTAATCATGAAATGTCGAGTACCACAACAGATATTGCTTTTGCACTAGATGCAATAAGCAGATATATTAATCCAATCCTGGAGAAACATTAGGAGGCAGTTATTGAACATAAATGGATGTTCTAGGAAAATGATTACGGCTGCCTCCTTCAGGAGACGGTTATCATTTCAGGCTTCCAAGGTGACTTGGATGACAGAGTGACTGTCAGAGTTATGGTTTTTACCCTCTTTTAAGGAACAGTATGTTGGACAGGTGGTCCAAGCGAATACTGAGGAAGGGCATGGCGCATGATACTGATTAAATTCAGTGGACGATACCGTCTAAGTAGTTTGCTGGATTTGGAGTTCATTTGTGAACTGGGTCCCATCAGATATCTAGACAAATTCTAAGACAGGTATTGCTCATTTCGGGAGATAGTTTTCTCCGCGAAGTTGAGATATAGAGAGATACAGAAAGAAACATTGGAGCGGATCCCCTCACTGAGGCTATTTCTCGAACGCAGTCATTTTCGCAAACGGGCTTTGCGAAACTGATTAGTAGAGAAGTTGGGTGTTCGGTATCACACGTGCTGTGAGTATGCGACATCGCAATAATTGGCCTTAAGTGCAAGTGGGATATTGTTGGCTATAGTGCCCTCAAGGCAATTATCATAGTCGCGGACTTGTGATTATGATGATTGAGTGAGGACCCATACCGATAAAACAGTCTTACTCAAGATGATAGTATGCTATCTGGTTTGTCTTTATCATCATGTTGATAGAGCCCATAGGATTCTTGCTTGACCGCCAGCATTGTGATGGCGATCACATACGTGGGAGCTGGGGGTCTATAAGCACATCCTTAAATGTCCCTAGTCGTGGGAGTATCGAGACCGGGTATCGATACTCCAGTGTAGATTTGTGTATACTGATCGAGACCCTGACAAGGGGCGGTGGCCATGTCTCACAAGCCATTGGTGTTAGTTTGTTCACCTAAGATAGTATACAGGTGCTCATTGGGTTATGAGTACACTAGAAGGACTCGCCGGGAACCTACTAGTTGGTATTATACCTATTGTCAGATAGCAGTTCCCATGTGACATGTGTACAGGTTAGTCCGTCGACCTGAGATCGTCATTTGTCTCGTGTGACTTCCCACTGTGCTTTGGTTACTACCCTACCACGGCTCAAAGGAGTCGTGCAAACAGGTTTTAGTTGGGTACAGTCCCGAGCCACATGGAGGCAGTGATCGGATTGTCGGGGATTCGTCTCTCCCGGTATTGGGAGTTGATGTCGCGTTGTGTACGGATGGCCATCACCATAAATCCGTGGCCACGGTGGACGAGAACTACCGATCCAGGATCGATAGTTTCTCAGGTGGTGATGGGTTTCATACCAACACTAAATGTCGCGTTATTGGGGGTCTGACTTTATCCACCCCCCTAGACTCGATATGCGATACTCTTAGACGAACAGACCGGACTGTGCGGATATTGTCACTGACAGGCTCAGTAGGGGTTCAGGATGAGTTTGCTCGTCGGCCTCCCTTTCGCTCAATACCTGGGTAGCCGTTACGTACAGCTAGTGCCGTTGACGTACTTGTGGTTAAACCTACTGCCAGCGTATTGACGAGTCTTTCGAGTCCCACACAGAGGGTTTTCACGGTTCAGGCGATATGGTGTACATGAGGTATGTTGATACATACAGATGTCCGATTAAATACGTGCACTTGCTGCGCAGATTTTAATTGGACGGTTGATAATACTAGCGGCTTAGGATTAAGCCAGTTTATTAAATCAGGTTTTGATTTAATAATGTATTTGTATATACGTATTCTAGTATTATTGTTCACTATTCGTTTTCTCTCTCGGCTATTCGTATTTTGGTACGAATACGCGTATATGTATTTCGGTACATGTACCGGGAAGTATTCCGTATTTTATACGGAATAGCTTCTAGAAGATGCCACCTCAATTATATGATTTTCCATTTATGGAAATTCATTTGTCTTATAAATGAGATGGAGGGTGTGATGTGGCAAAGGGCATGGTTTTGAGGCATGGTGCAAAGTATGGTGCACATTTGTTTAATGGTATGGGCATTAGTCAAAGCATGTTGCAAAGCATGGCTTTGATTTGTTTATTTGTAAAAAGAAAAATGATATTATTTTTGTGTGGAAGAGAGGGGGGGCACTCATTTTGTGGGGGATGGGAGTTCATTTGGTTTGGAATTAATTCACACTTGCATTACAAGCCCACTCTCTCATTCACACAAAAGGCTTAGCAAACTTTTGCTCATGCCAAAGCTACATCACCTCCATTCATCTTCTATGATTGCTCATTTGAGTTTTGTGTTGAGAGAAAATTATGGTGACACACTCATACACCCCCACTCTCCATCGCTAGCGACTTTGGAGCGTCGGTTACCTCGTTCGACGAGGTTGGAGCTTGCGCCGTTTCCTTCGGGTGGATCATCGGAGACGAAGGAAGACCGGTAACCAAACCACATCAACGAGCCGCTAGGAGCTTGGAATGAAGACCGAAGGACACGGATCAACTCGGTATAACGATTCTAACTTTTAGTTAGTTTGCTAGTTTAGGGTTTAAGGTCGATCCGGAAATTGGGTAGCGGTAGCGCCGGTTTTAGAAATTTTTGTTCCGCATTTTGGCTGCGTTTTGATGGCCGGGGCGCTGCCGGGACCCCTCATATAGGACAACAATAATTTTATAAATTGCGTGAAATGAAAAATTCCACATACCTTTCGACGGGATACATCCATTGATATTGTACCGGTCTGGCTAACTTAGCCTCGGTTGCAAGATGAACCGTCAAGTGTATTATGATATCGAAGAATGACGGTGAGAAAATACGCTCAAGCTTGTAAAGTATCAATGAAATAAAATTTTCTAGATTCTCTAATGTCACAACATCCAGGGTTTTAGCACACAATTCTCTAAAAAATCAACAAAGGTCATTGATTACTAGACCAACCGATTCGGGAAGGAAAGTCTTGAGGGCTAATGGGAGAAGGTGCTCCATAATAACATGGTGATCATAACTTTTCAGCCCATCGATCTTGTCTTTCATAATTTTTATTTTCTTGCTAAATGACCTTGAGAAGCTTGTGGGAACTTTCAAATCATGCAACATCTGTAGGATTCTTTTTTCTTCGGTTATGACATATGATACGTGGCATTGGGAAGTACAAACTTGCCTGGTTTACCTGCTATCGGTTTAGGATCCAATTCACTTCTAATTTTCCAGTCCTGAAGATCATCCGAGCACAGAGTTTGTCTTTCAATTTTCCGTCTTTACAAAGAAGCAAGTTGAGTATGTGCTCGGATACTCCCTTCTCTATATGCATGACGTCCAGGCAATGACGCACTAAATTTGTTGACCCGTACGGAAGATCGAAGAAGATGCTTAACTTGTTCCAGTAGGTTGGTTTGCATGTTTTGCCAGATCTATCCCGAAGGTCACATTATTGTAACATCCCTCTGAGCAGTCACGTCCTCTCCGAACAATGAGGCTGGAGTCCCAAGAAGCTCTTGATGACCATCAAAGTGAGCAGCATCTAACCTGTAGGGATGGTCTAGTGCCAGGAAACGCCGATGACCGCAATAACAAACCTTCCTGCTAAAATTCAAGAATTTCGATGTTGTATATTGATAGCAATAAGGGCATACTTTGTGACCATGTACGGACCAACCTGATAGCATTCCATACGCAGGAAAGTCATTAATTGTCCATATTAAAGCCACACGCAGCTCCCACCCCCAATACAGAGAGTATTGTCCGCTCTGGCCGAAGCCGCACGGTTTTGTACTTCGGGGCGAACTGGACCCGACCAGGGGTCACTTCCCAGGAGGTCACCCATCCCAGGACTTCCCTGGCCTGAGCATGCTTAAGTACGGAGTTCTCAAACTCCTGTAGTGCCAGTTCACTTAAAAGGCGCCTCTGTATTGAAGAGTGGTATCATTCCATTTATAGTACAGATCTGTCCTCTTTCGGAATGTATTCCGATGATTTCCCATTGTTTTACAGTGGGTCCCCATGCTTATCTGGTATATATGGGTATATCGGATAATACATGGGGCATTACATTCTCCCCCACTTAGAACAATGGTTCGTCCTCGAACCACAGACCTACTATTGAGGAACCAGCTATGATACCATTCTGTCACGCCTCACCCCTAATACAGAGAGTATTGTCCGCTCTGGCCGAAGCCGAACGGTTTTGTCCTTCGGGATGAACTGGACCCAACCAGGGGCCACTTCCCAGGAGGTCACCCATCCTAGGACTTCCCTGGCCCGAACACGCTTAACTACGGAGTTCTCAAACTCTTGTAGTGCCAGTTCACTTAAAAGGCGCATCTGTATTGAAGAGTGGTATCATTCCATTTATAGTACAGATCTGTCCTCTTTCGGAATGTATTCCGAAGATTCCTCATTGTTTTACAGTGGGTCCCCATGCTTATCTGGTATATATGGATATAGCGGATAATACATGGGGCATTACAGCTTGTATCTGTGTTTGCGTCGTAAGTTTCTACACCATCAATGAATAAAGATTTTAACTTATCGATCAGAGGTCGGAGATAGACGTCGATATTATTTCCCGATGAGTTTGGTCCATCGATAAGAAGAGGCATCATAAAGTAGGATTGATCCATAACCAACCAAGACGACAGATTATAAACTATCATTACAACGGGCCATGTGCTGTGGTTTCCAGCCATATAGTTGAATGGGCAGAAGCCATCACTAGCGAGTTCGAGCCTGACATTGCGAGAATCACTACTGAATATTTCGTGCCCCCTATCGAAATCCTTCCATGCCGGTGAATCTCTTGGATGACTCATTTTTCCATCTTCACTTGGAGGAGCACGGTGATGCCAAATCATTGCCTCCGCTGTTTCTTGCACCTGAATAGCCTCTGCAGCCTCTGTGTTATGGGAAAGTATCGTGCTATCTTGACAGGTATATCGGGCTTCTTATCAGAATCTTTCGGCTTATACCTGGCCTCTCCGCATGTTGGACACTCTTTCAAATCTGAATTCTCTTTCCGGTACAACACGCAATTTTTGGGACATACTTGAATCTTCTTACACTTCAGACCCAAATCAGACATCATTTTCTGGACGCCGTACCAGCTGTCGGGCACGTTATTTTCTGGGGGCATAGAATCTTTCAATAACTTCACAAGCATCATGAATGACTTGTTTCTCCATCCATTTAGGCACTTAATCTGGAAAAGTTGGACGAACCATGATAGGGTGGAATACTTTGCATTCTCATAAATTGGTCTTCTAGCATCATTCATGAACTTTTCATACTTATCCGCACGCAGTCCTTGGCCGGAAGGAATGTCATCTTCAGTCGCAATACTATCACCTAAGGCAGCCTCTACCATATCTTTCATTTTTTCTCCTGGAAAGAAGTTATCGTGTTCTTCTTCTGCCGTATTACTGTCTTCTTCTTGTCCTTCCCCGTGATATAGCCAAGTTGTATAAAGTCTTGTAAAACCATGTTTAACGATATGAAGCTCTACAAATTCTACTTTCTGCCAGTACTTATTCCCACATCTATCGCACGGGCAGAGAATCTTCTCTAACACGATCTTATTATGCGCGCGTGCAAATTCAATGAAAGCAGCAACTCCTACGACAAACTTAGGTAGCATATGTTGTTGCCAATCCACGTACATCCAGTCCTTAACTCTGATGTATTCATGAGCCATATTAGACCGTATAACATATAAATTGTAGGTTATAATGACTATATTGAGAAATCTAAGAACGAGACGGTTACTGACAAAGAAGAAAATCCGTAGATACAAGTTTGTCGTTGAAAAGAATAAATTATCGATGAACAAAGTTAGATTTGAAGATACCCAAGTATGAGTTGTATTCTATGAATCTGTGTTTCAATTTATAATTTCACTTAAATTTAAGGTTGTTAGTGTCTATGTGCTTTGTGTAGGGTTGAAAAGAATAAATCATCATCTTTTTGAAGAACTAGGTTCTTTATATAAGGTTAAACCCTAATTTTTGGAGGAATTAAATTTCCATATGTTCATGTTATTTCTTTTTAAGTTAGTTCTTTTCCCCTAAGTTTTGAATCTGCAGAACAAAATCCCCCCGATGAGAATTAAATTCTCAATTTGTGGGGAGATTTGCTTCTGCAAATCTCAACCAGAGGAAGAACTAAGTTCTTAAATGAAGGGTTAAGTTTACGGTGACGTTGTACGTTTACGTTATCATCGAGTATCCTACTGAAGAAACTAGTGCACCCTAACCATAATTTTTGGAGCAATTAAATTCCCATATGTCCTTATTATTTCTTTTTAACTTAGTTCTTTTCCCCTAAGTTTTGAATCTGCACAACATAATCTTCCCGATAAGAATTAAATTCTCAACTTGTGGGGAGATTTGCTTCTGCAAATCTCAACTAGAGAAAGAACTAAGTTTATATGAAGGGTTAAGTTTACGGTAAACTTGTGCGTTTACGTTATCATCGAGTATCCTACTGAAGGAACTAGTGCACCCTAAACCCTAACCCTAATTTTTGGAGGAATTAAATTCCCATATGTCCATGTTATTTCTTTTTAACTTAGTTCTCTTCTCCTAAATTTTGAATCCGCAAAACAAAATCTCCTCGATAAGAATTAAATTCTCAACTTGTGGGGAGATTTGCTTCTGCAAATCTCAACCAGAGTAAGAACTAAGTTCTTATATAAAAGGGTTAAGTTTACGGTAAAGTTGTACATTTATGTTATCATTAAGTATCCTACTGAAGGAACTAGTGCACCCTAAACCCTAACCCTAATTAACCCAAATTATCCCTAATTAACCCCAAATTAAACTCTAATCACCACCCTAACTCAAATTATCCCTAATTAACCTCATTAACCCAAATTAACCTAATTAACCCAAATTAACCCTAATCATCACCCTAACCCAAATAAACCCTAATCAACCCAAAATTAACCCAAATAAACCCTAATCAACACCCTAATATAAATACACTCTATTTTACCTAATTAACCCAAATTAACCCTAGCCCAAACCCTAACCCAAATCAACCTAACCCTAATCATCACCTAAACTCCAACCCAAATTAACTCTAGCCCAAACCAAAATTAACCCTAACCCTAATCATCACCAACCCAATTTTACCTAATTAACCCTAACTAACCCTAACCCTAAACCAAACCTTAAACCGAAACCTAACCCTAACCCTAAACCGAACCCTAACCCTAGCCTAAACCCTAGACCGAACCCTAACTCTAAGCCATAGTAGTAACCCTAAAATCAACAATAACACAAATAAAAGCATAATTATAAGTTAAAAATTGAAATTAACTCACCTTAGGCCGGCGATTCTACTATCGACGGGATGGAGGAGGCCGGAGATTCCACGGTCGACGACATGAGCGATGTTGTACCAGCGACGAGGAAGTCAACGATGGTGTATCGGCGATGAGGAGGCACGCGCGGGTGTGGTGGCGAGGAGAGGCGCGCGGGAGATCGGTGACGAGAGGGAGTTGGGAAATTTTGGGAACGATGAGAAAATTTCTGGGCTTTATTTTTTTATAAATAACACATTGATACCCCTACGGATTAATCCGTAGAGCCTTCTTTTGCGGCTCTGTAGGACCAAATAAAAGATTACATTTTAATATTTTTAAATTAATCCGTAGGGTGCCGTAGGGGCAACCATCTGGCCCTACGGATTAATCCGTAGGGACAATAAAAAGTTGCCCCTAGGGATTCTTGTAGACGTAGGGGCAACCATTTATTTTAGTAGTCTAGGTATTTTGATAATATTCATATATATCTATCTATCTATATATATATTTAGTAAAAATAAATTTTATTTATTAAGTAGAAATCCCATTTAAAAATTGCATTAAAAATTCTATCGAGATCGGATGCTCCGTGAGGAGGTCTGCATCTCGCTCTACTAGGCCCAAGGATGTGCGATAACCCGCACCAACCCGATCGGGGTTCCCCAAAATGGGTTGTAGAGGCGCATTTTCAAGGAATTAAATAATACACTTTTAAAGAAAACAATTTTTGAATGTTTATGGTATTTTATTATAAACTTGTAAATTCCCACAATCTAATGTTCCAAAAGTCATCATGCTATGTCAAGAATGTGTATTGTGATGAGGTAAGTCATTACCTCATGAGTTTTCTAAAGGTAATACGATCAAAATGAATAAGCAATGTGGTATATAAATATGATAGTATTTTATCGTAAAACTGAAATAGAAGTTGCAATACATATTATTTTGAGATGAAACTTGTTCTAATGTGTTTGTTTATGATTGCAAACCAATATACAAAAAGATTGTTTATTTGTTATTAAGATAAATGGTGTTTTTAGTTAAATTAGAAATGGAAGTCAGATTAACTCCGCTTCCGACTAGTTTTGAAAATGGAATTCGTTTTAATAGAAGGAGAAGAGGGAAAGTGGGACTTACAGATTAGAAAGAAAGAGGTGAGGTAGAGGAAGCTTATGGAATCGTCGGGGAGTCGTTTCGTCGCCGGATTTGTCCCGAAACGTTGCCTGAACTTAGCCTTAAGCTAACTCCACTTGTACAACTTTTTAGACTTGAAATTGTTTTGAGAGTTTTGATACTAGATTTCAGAATGAAGAGGGCCAAAGTGTAGGATTGTATTTATAGGGTAGGATTAGGGTTTTGTGAGTGAAGAGAGAATTAAAAATGCATTAAAATTTGGATTAATGCATCATTTTAAATTCTTTGTTAATGTGCAGGGAAATCAAATAGATTGGGGTTAATGGGGGAGTGCAAGGGGTGTTAGGGCAACAAAAAAATTTGCATTTCCCATATACCAAACCAGCGATGCCGGCCCATTCTTTGATCTTGCCGGTCCAATTCTGAGGGTGTGTGCTTGGATTGCTGCCATGTGTCCTAGTCTTCTCATATACCTCAGTGCACATGTTTGATTTTGTTGTGACTTTTCATTTTACGTGCAGTGCACGTGCAAACCTTTGAGCTTCTAAAAGTTTAAAAGAAAAATCAATAAAAATAATATGTGGCTGGGGGATTTGAATACATGGGCTATATCACAGCAGTGCAAGACTTTACTAATGAGCTACAAGTGCTTTCTTGCTGTTCTAAAACAATTTAAATTTATAACTTGTGCTCAGGCTTAGGTGCTCCTTTCTGTATTTTTTTTTTGAAAAAATTCTATACAGAAAATTTAGGGTTGTTACAAACACAAACCTGGGGGTAAAGGGGAAATCAATAATGTAACCGAAACGTAACTCAAAAAGCTATTATTACATGTTTGCCGTTTTTCTGGGCGTTACGGAATAATCCTGTTTACCGTTTTTCCGGGCATTACGGAATAATCCTGTTTGCCGTTTTTCCGGGCGTTACTGAATAATTACATTTTTGCCGTTTTTTCGGGTGTTATGGAATAATCATATTTGCCATTTTTCTGAGCGTTACGGAATAATCCTGTTTGCCGTTTTTCTGAGCGTTACGGAATAAATCCTGTTATCTTGGTCCCGTGGGGAATGAATGGGGCATAGACTGTTGGGTTACGGTGAGAATTATATTAATTCATTTCAAAGATTTTTAGAATAGATAACCTAGAAGCACAGTTTAAGCTACACATCACATACATACACATACCTCACTGTTTATGTCTATATTATTTATTTATATTCATGTTTGCTTATGTCGTTACATCCTGATTACTATTGTTGTTTTGATATTATGACGCACTGACGTCTGGGTTTTGCATGGCCCAGTTCCTCTATTTTTATCGCAGGCTGAACAAGAGTACTTTAGCCATCAAGCCGAGCAGTGAGGAATTAAACATGTGTGGGTTAGAGATGTTTAGTTTAGTTTATTTTCCGCAGTTTTATTTCTTGATGTGAGCCCATATTGGGACAATTTTTCAATTGTTATTTATTGGATTTAATTCGTTTCCGCTTATACATTTTCTTGGCTCTATTTACTGTGGCAAATGGGCATGTACAAGCTAGTTTTTATATATTTTCTGTTCTTGATATCCTATAGACAGCCGTAATGTGACTATGAAGGGATATTTCCTAGCCACAGATAGCATGGTTGGCTCTGTTACGTGTTGTAGTCTGAGCACTCTGGGAAGCAGGGCGTGACAGGATTTGTTTGGTATCAGAGCCATATGATTTAGGATTAATCGGGTTTGGTTCTTTTATAGTTGGGTATTGATCCCAATACACTAATCAGAAAACCCAGAATATTAGGAACATGTCCTGCCACATTATTGTCTTATCATTCAAATTCTTGAATCTTATCTTTTTCTTAAACTCTTTTATCTCAACTATTTGGAAATGACTTTGCATCCCAGCTTGGAATCCTTTTGGTTCCTTATTGTTCTCCCATCTTATTTTCTCGATTCTGTTAGTAGGATTTATGCGACTTGAATGGAGTTATATAGTTGTAACTATATACCACGGCATGGTTACAATGAGGTACTCTATTTAGGTAACCTGGAGTCCAATTTGATCCTATTTTCTTGACTTATGTTCATTGGACTACTTTGTTTCTCTCGGTTTCATTGCTTATGAGTTTATGCCTTATTGCAAGCTTGAATCCAGCAACCATGTTATATCTTTCCTCTTTTCCCATAGTGACCAATCCGTTGTGTTTCGAAGAACAAGGAGAAACACATAAGAAACTTTTGATTGCAGTAGTACAGACTGCTTCAAGACCGTTCAGATGTAGGATGTTTGAGGAGTTCCGTCGAATCTGTCTCAGTTTATTAGAGAAGTGCAGCGGAAGAGTGGTGGGCTGATAACCCACAAGTCTTAGAACAAACTTGCAAATTCATGATGAAGGAAACCGTTTACTGAAAGGTGAAGTTCGTAAACAAGTTGCAGATAAAGCGCTGATAGCAGTTCGAGATTCCATGGATGTGTTCAAGAACATCTCGAGGTTACCGTCTAAACGAGATGTGGAGTTCGTAATTGATCTTATTCCTGTAGCAGCGCCAATTCAAAGGCTTTTATCCAATGGAACCGGTTGAGCTAGAAGAGGTAAAGAAAAAAGTTACCGAATTGCTAGAGAAGGGTTGGATTCATAGCATCAATTCATCCTGGGGAGCTCCAGTTCTTCTAGTCAAGAAGAAAGATGGCACGCGGAGGATGTGCATCGATTATCGAGAATTAAATCGGGTGACTATTAAGAACAAGTACCTGATCCCTCGCATCGGCGAATTATTCGATCAACTGAGTGGCGTGAGGATATTCTCGAAACTGGATTTGCGTTCCGGATATCATCAAGTTCGGGTGAAACCAGAAGACATTTGCAAAACAGCGTTCCGAACTCGATATGGGCATTACGAGTACTTAGTGATGCCATTAGGAGTCACGAACACACCGGCGATATTTATTGCCTTGATGAACCAAATCTTTACACCATATTTAGACCAGTTCGTAGTGGTGTTTATTGACGATATTCTGGTCTATTCAAGGAGCAAAGAAGAGCATGCAGAACACTTGAGAATCGCACTGCACACATTGAGGCAAGAAATGTTATATGCTAAGATGAGAAAGTACGAGTTTTGGCTCGAAGAAGTGAAGTTCTTGGGTCATGTCGTATCCGGAGATGGAATTCCATTGACCCTAAAATGATTGTGGCAGTTCGTGATTGGCCGATTCCAAAGAACGTAGCGGAGATTAGAAGTTTTCTTGGGCTTGCTGGATATTATAGAAGGTTTGTGGAGAATTTCGCTCGAATATCTAAACCATTGACCAAGCTAACACGAAAAGAGGTACCGTTCACATGGACCGAGAAGTGTGTCAGCTTTTGAAGCGTTGAAGCAAAGATTGACCACCGCTCCTATTCTGACCGTGCCAGACAGTTCCGGAGGGTTGGTTATTCATAGCGACGCATCTAGGAAAGGCTTGGGATGTGTTCTAATGAAGCATGGGAAAGTCATAGCTTATGCGTCGAGATAATTGAAGACTCGTGAGAAGAACTATCCAACTCTTGATTTGGAACTAGCAGCAGTGATTTTTACTTTGAAGATTTGGAGACACTACTTATTGGGCGAATGAGTAGAAGTATTTACCGATCACAAAAGCCTAAAATATGTGTTCACATAGAAAGAACTCAACATGAGGCAGTGTAGATAGTTGGAGCTGATGGCTGACTATGATCTTGATCTAAAATACCATCCAGGGAAGGTTAATGTAGTGTCGGATACTCTAAGTCGGTTTCCAGCAATACAGATGTTGACTGCACGGAAGGAGATTATAGCCGATTTTCAGAAGTTCGAGTTGGAGATTGTACTACCATATTCTTCGGGACAGTTGATGCAATTGCAAGTACTGTCGTCCTTAATCGATAACATTAAAGCAGCACAGTCGCACGATCCAAGGTTGCAGAAGTTTCAAGAACAAGAAGAAACGGGACTTCGAACGGACTTGTTAATTCATGAAGATGGTTCGTTACGATATGATAGTCGTTTATGTATGCCTGAAGGAGATGTTCGTGAAGAAGTCATGAAGGAGGCTCATAGTTCCGCGTATTCCGTACATCCGGAAGGCATAAAGATGTACCGAGATCTACGACAACATTTCTGGTGGGAAGGTATGAAAGGAGAGATTGCTCGCTATGTATCGAAGTGCTTGGTGTATCAGCAAGTCAAGACTGAACATCAAAGAGTAGCTGGTTTGTTGCAACCACTTCTGATTCCTCAATGGAAGTGGGAACATATAACCATGGATTTCGTGACAGCTTTACCGTGGAGTACAAGGGGCAATAATGCAGTTTGGATGATTGTTGATCGATTGACCAAGATAACTCATTTTATACCGTTTCGAGTTGGTCAGTCGATGGAGGCTTTGGCAGAGCGGTACATGCAGGAGATTGTGAGATTGCATGAAGTACCTGTGAGCATCGTTTCCGATCATGATACTCGATTCTTATCGCACTTTTCGAGGAGTCTACAGGAAAGTTTGGGGACTCGATTGAAGTTTAGCACAGCCTATCATCCTCAGACAGATGGCCAGTCTGAAAGAACGATCCAAACTCTTGAAGATATGTTGAGAGCATGCATGTTGGACTTCAAGCGTTCATGGGAAGATCATTTGCACTTGGTGGAGTTTTCATATAATAACAGTTATTAGACGACTATACAGATGTCTCCATTCGAAGCATTGTATGGTCGTAAGTGTCGCTCGCCCGTCTATTGGGACGATGTTGGAGAAAGAAGATTATTGGAACCGGATCTTATTGTGCAAACGGTGGAGAAATTTAACGTGGTCCGAACTCATATGAAGGCGGCACAAGATCGACAGAAAAGTTGGGCTGATACATGATGAAAACCTCTGGAGTTCGTAGTTGATGATCTTGTATTCCTGAAGATATTACCGACCATAGGAGTGATCTAATTTGGTAGTCGAGGCAACCTTAGTTCTCGATTCGTGGGGCCTTTCGTTATTATCGAGCGTGTTGGAGAAATAGCTTATCGATTGGCTTTACCACCATCCTTGAGAGCGTTCATGACGTGTTTCATGTATCTCAACTCCGCAAGTATGTTCGAGATGATATACATATCCTAAATCATTCGGAATTGACAATAAGGGAGGACATAACAAATGAAGAACGACCGATAGAGATAGTGGATTGACGAGACAAGGTCCTCAAGAACAAGGTTATCCCTGTAAGTCGATGTGCAACACCCCACGAGTTGCGGGGAGGCGGAAATATGAAAAACGATCTTGTTTGGTAGCATAAATCGACTAACCGAAGATCTTTTCTAAACAATACTTAACAATAAACATAGAGTTCTAAGCTACTATGTGAAGAGATTATACCAAACGATTCTAGTAATTCGTCTTTGTGATCTCTACGTCCTCCTCGGCCTCCTATCCGTGATAGATGATCCACCCGAGTACCCTAATCCAAGCTACACCTCAAGACTTGAGATAACTTTGTTTCTCTAGTTGCTAACCAAAGTAACTAAGATGATGTATAGTTAGGTTATGGAGTGTTTAGTCTTTACTAATCCTTGTACTCAACTCATGAGTGGTAGGATTAGGGTTTGGAGAAGGAGAGAGAGCTTGAGGAGAGAGAAGGTGGAGATGATAATGAGAAGAGAAAAGCTTCTCACTTGAATATATCAAACATAATGAATTATCAAATAATATCAATTAAATGATTATTCACCATGCTTCATTTATTCAAGAAGAGTGATTCATTATGTGAGTCATTAGATCATTAATGAAGCATTAATGATATGATGAATCATATAAATGAGTCACAAAAGCAATTAATGAAAATGCCACCTTAACCTCCTTAGTCACCCTCCTTCTAGAAGCTTCTCGGATAATTACGAGAACGCACTTCGCATCCGTGAAAACACGGAAAAACTAAAGACTGTATAAATCCAATAACCCGATACTAGAATCTGGCTTAAAACAAAGCCGTCTAGTAAAAACTTTCCGAATGTCGTACGTGCGGTTAAACACGTATTCGTCCGAACCCTTGTCGTAAAACCGTACGACCTCTATATCATTTCGCCTGGAGTTGGGAAAACTCTGTGTGGGACTCTAAAGACTCGACTACTACGCTGGCAGTGGATTTAACCACAGACCGCAAGCGGCACTAGCTGTACGTAACGGTCCCCAGGTAGATGTCGATAAGAAGGCCGGTGAGGATACCCATCCGAACTCCTACCGAGCCTGTGCGTGACAATATCCGTGCAGTCCGGTCTGTTCGTCTAAGAGTATCGAATGTAAGGTTTAGGGAGGTGGTAAACGTCAGACCCCTAATAACCGTACAAGTCGTGTCGGTATGGCTCTATCACCATCCGAGAATCTACTGATCAATCTATCAGTAATTCTCAATCAGCCCTGGCCAGGGACTTATGGTAATGACCAACCGATCACCGTACGATATCAACCCCCTATACCGGGAGAGACGAATCCCTAACAGTCACTCACTGCCTCCACGTGGCTCGGGACCGTGCCCAACTAAAACCTGTTTGCACGACTCCTTTGAACCGTGGTAGGGTAGTAATCAAAGCACAGTGGGAACTCACACGAGACAAATGACGACTTTAAGTCAACGGACTATCTGCACACATGTCACCTGAGAACTGCTATCTGACGTTAGGTATAAATACCATCTAGTCAGTTCTCGGCGAGTCCTGTCCGGTGTACTCACACCCAGTGAGCATCTGTATACAATCTTAGGTGCACTCCACCAATGGCTGCGGGACCAATCCATCGCCCCTCCTCGGGGTCTAGATATGTATACACCAGTCTACTCCGGAGTATCGATGCCCAGCCTCGATACTCCTGCGAACAGGGACATCTAAGGATGTGCCTATTGACTATCCAGCTCCCACTAGTATGACTGCCATCATAACGCCGGAAGTCAGGCATACACCATATGGGCTTCACCAACACGTATATATATAAATACTAAGTAAAACATATCATACATTAGATAAAGACAAACCAAATAGCGTACTATCATATTAAGCAAGACTGTTATGTACATACATATCCCCAGTATCCTATACAATGAAGGCCTCTAGGGCATATATATCCAACAATCTCCCACTTGCACTAGGGCCTATAATTGGCGCAATGAGTACCCACTGTCTTCACTATATCCAGTTGCTGGAGTACCACATGCCCAACATCTCAAATAGCCTATCGAACTGAACTTGAGGAATGGCCTTTGTGAATGGATCTGCCGTGTTGTCTTTTGTATCCACTCTCCGTACCTCGATCTCCCGACGATCAACGATCTCCCTGATCAGGTGAAAACGCCTTAAGATATGCCTGGATTTCTGATGGGACCTGGGTTCCTTTGCCAATGCTACGGCCCCATTGTTATCACAATACAAAGGTATTGGATTGGCAATGGACGAAACCACCTGAAGTTCAGAAATGAACTTCCTCATCCAGACAGTCTCTTTTGCGGCTTCACTAGCAGCTATATACTCAGCCTCCATAGTTGAGTCTGCGACGGTATCCTGTTTGGAACTCTTCCAACATACCGCCCCCCATTGAGGGTAAACACAAAACCCGAAATAGATTTAGAATCATCTTTGTCATTTTGGAAGCCGGAGTCGGTAAAAGCCTCTACCTGGAGGTTTCCATTACCGTAAATCAAGAACATCTCCTTAGTCCTTCTCAGGTACTTGAGGATGTTCTTTACCGCTATCCAATGTTTCTCACCTGGGTCAGACTGATACCTGCTTACCACACCAAGTGCGTAAGCTACATCCGGTTTTGTACATAACATCACATACATTATTGATCCTACCGCCGAAGCGTAGGGTAAAATGCTCATGCGATCCCTCTCTTCATCAGTCTTTGGAGACATCTCTTTGGAGAGGGTGATCCCGTGACAAGCGGGCATGTTACCGCACTTGGAATCTTCCATACTAAATCTCTTTAGTACAGTGTCAATATACCTGGACTGTGAAAGTCCCAACATTCTATTAGATCTATCACGATGGATCTTAATGCCCAAAATGTAGGTTGCATCACCCAAGTCTTTCATGGAGAATTTCTGTGACAAGAAGAGCTTTACTGATTGTAGCATAGGGACATCATTCCCTATCAGTAGTATGTCGTCGACGTACAAAACGAGGAAGACTACTGCTCCTTCTACAATCTTCCTATAAATACATGGTTTATCTACATTTTTGATAAAGTCAAACTCTTTGACTGTCTCATCAAAGCAGATGTTCCAACTTCGCGATGCTTGCTTTAATCCATAAATGGATTTAAGCAACCTGCACACCCTTCCGCTGCTCCCACTGTCTAAGAAACCTTCTGGTTGATCCATGTAAACACTCTCTTCTAAATGTCCATTTAGAAAAGCTGTTTTTACGTCCATCTGCCAGATTTCATAGTCATGGAAGGCAGCAATGGTAAGCAGGATCCGAATGGATTTAAGCATAGCTACAGGTGAAAAGGTTTCATCATAGTCCAGTCCTGGTCTTTGACGAAAACCTTTTGCAACGAGTCTAGCTTTGTAGGTTTCCACTTGTTCAAGTGCACCAATCTTCTTTTTGAAGATCCATTTGCATCCAACTGGTTTAACCCTAGGAGGAGCAACTTCTAAAGTCCATACTTTATTGGTGTACATGGATTCCATTTCGGATCTCATAGCATCCAGCCACTTCATCGAGTCAATACTCGTGATAGCCTGCTGAAAACTAGTAGGTTCATCATCGTCGATGATGCAATCCTCTCGATCCCCATCTAGAAGAAAACCATAGTATCTCTCTGGAGGATGAGAAAACCTACTAGATCTGCGGAGTGGTGTTGGTTCGTCATGTTCTATTGAAATCTGAGGTTCTTCTAAGTCCTCGGTAGCAGTTTGAGGTTCTGGAATTTCTTCCAGCTCTACCGCGCTCCCACTAATTTCTTTTGCAAGAAATTCGCTCTCTAAGAAGACAATGTAGCGAGCGACAAACACCTTTTGTTCTTCAGTGTGATAGACCATGTACCCCCTTGAATATTTGGGGTATCCTACAAACTTGCACAAAACCGATCGTGTCTCGAGCTTGTCCGGTTTATGCTTTTTAACATATGCCGGGCACCCCCATATCTTAATATACTTGAGATATGGTCTCTTCCCGCTCCACATTTCATATGGAGTGGTAGGCACAGACTTAGTTGGAACTCTATTCAATAAGTATGCTGCTGATTCTAGAGCAAATCCCCAGAAGGAAAGTGGTAACTCAGCACTACTCATCATTGAACACACCATATCTAATAGCGTGCGATTCCTCCTTTCTGATACACCATTATGCTGAGGTGTATAAGGCGGAGTAAGCTGTGAGAGAATTCCATTCTCTTTTAAGTATTCAAGGAAACTGGTACTTAAGTATTCTCCACCTCGATCAGATCGAAGTGTCTTGATGCTTTTACCAGTTTGTTTCTCTACTTCATTTTTATACTCTTTAAACTTCTCAAAGGTCTCTGATTTATGTTTCATTAAGAACACATGTCCATACCTAGAGAAGTCATCAGTAAAAGTGATGGAGTAGGAGTGACCGCTTCGCGCATGTGTAGACATCGGACCACATGCATCACTGTGTACAAGTCCCAAGAGTTCAGTAGCTCTTGCTCCGTGTCCGGAGAACGGAGATTTGGTCATTTTTCCTTTGATACATGATTGACAAGTTGCATATGATGAATATTTAAACGGATCTAGATATCCATCTTTATGTTACTTAGTCAACCTTGTTTCGTTTATATGACCAAGTCTACAATGCCATAAGAAGGCTTGATTTGAATCTGGAGCCTTTCTTTTATGTGTGTTTTGAATATTGAAAATTCGAGGTTGATTAAGTATGTATATGCCGTTTTCCAGTGTGTCATACCCAATCAGTTCTTGATTTAGGAGAATGTTCATGACATTACTTTCAAGCGCAAAATTATATCATTTATTAGACAACAAAGATACTGATATAATATTACACAGCATACTGGGAATACAAAAACAGCTGTACAACACCAAAACGTGCCCACTAGTCAACCCTATGTGATACTCCCCTATTGCAACAGTATCTACATGCATTCCATTGCCCATCCGGAGAGTCATATCACCTGCCCCCAGTACTCTACTATTTCTCAGATCCTGCAATGAATTACAGATGTGAGAACCAGAACCGGTATCAAGTACCCATGATGTAGAGTTTACTGAAAGACAATTTTCGATTACGAACACACCTGAAGCTGAAGCAACCGCTTGCTTTGTGTCCTTTGCCTTGAAGGTCATACAGTCCTTCTTCCAGTGCCCTTGCTTGTGACAATAAAAGCATTCGTTTATGTCCGCTTTCACCCTTCCTGCTTTGTTCTTTCCTTGCACCTTCCTGACCCCACCTTTCGGTTTGGTGGCTTTCATCTTCTTCTTCCCTTTAGCTTTCACTTTAGATTTAGAAGAGGATGATTGGCCAACGTACAGAACGGGGGTCTTCTCCTTTTTCAAGGAGGTCTCTGCTACCCTCAACATGTTGAGGAGCTTTGGAAGATCAGCTTCCATTTCGTGCATGTTGAAGCTAAGCACGAACTGAGAGAAGGTGTGGGGAAGGGACTGCAAAATCAAGTCGATATACAAATCATTCTCTAGCACGCATCCCAGGTTTGCGGGTTCCTCAATGAGGATGATCATTTTGAGGACGTGCTCTCCTACAGGCGATCCTGGAGCTAACCTCATCTGGAAGAGTTTCCTTGAGGTCTCGTACCTTGCGATACGGGAGTGTTCTCCATATAAATCCTTTACATGGAGGAAGATGGATACAACATCCATACTCTCGTGCTGTTTCTGGAGTTCATTGTTCATGGACGCCAGCACGATACACTTAGCTCGCTCACAATCCAGATCCCAAGTTTTGCGAACTTCCTTGTCCACAACTGAGGAATCTGGTCTAGAGATAAGGGGAGGAACAGCGGTGGTAACATATGCTACTTTGTCATAAGTCAGCGCAATGTTGACGTTCCTTAGCCAAACTTTATAGTTCTGTCCGGTCAGTATATTTTTCTCAAGTAATAGTTTTAATCCTGTCATGGTAGCTGCTAGAGAGAGAGAAAAGAAAACACTTAGCATATGCTTCTTGCAAGTTTAGATTGGTTATTAGATTATCTAAACAGGATGGCTCCCACTGTTTCCTCAAATCCTTCTTAAAAACCTAAAAGAAGAACTAGTCAGGATTTAATCACACGTCACAATACCTGCTTAACCTTTCAGCCAAGCTGGTGTTGGTACTTCGAGGGGGGTTTTCCAACGCTTTCGCGAAGTTCCTTAATTAAATAACCTCTTTTCCCTGGAGGCGTAGCCCCTCTAACACCTTTCTGGACACCTACTTGGTTTATAGCATTGATTGTTAAGTGAGAATGTTTCCCGAGAGTAATCCTACTCATTAGTGGGATCGGGATCCAACTATCATTGCATGATGCACTAGATGGAAGCCACTCTAGTCACCACACTCCAGAAGGTATGCTTAATCTGCAAGTTTCCTTTATGTTTGAAACTCCCGATGTGATTTTTACCCCAAGCTCTTATTGACCTTGACGTAGGCCAACAAGTCATAAGACGCAAGTCAAGTTCTACCCTTCGTTGTCCTGATCAATTTAAGTACATCGTATAAGCCCTTGACGTAGGCCAACAAGGTGTACGTCTGTCTTAAACTAATGCATCTATCTATGCAACAAATAGGCACACACACTGCTACCATACACTATGCCTTGACGTAGGCCAACAAGCATAGCATGAATATGCTGTGCTGTCTATTTGAAACGACGGAGGGTTACGGCTGGTTTTTGGCAAAAAACCATTAATGTAGTGAACTTGATTTGATCGAAGGAACTAAGATAGCTTTTATTAAAAGGAGTGGTTTAAGCTCCGCATTTAAAGTTTTGCTTTTTCAAGAAAAACCGAGTGGTTTTTAGAAATGGTTCCAACGATTCAGTTTAGGTTTTATTTTTCTTTGCATTAAAAAATATGCGTCCCATCTTTAACCTATCATTACAGATAACAACGAAAATACAACGTCCTCTTATGCCATCCGCATTCGCCACGGGGTCCCGTCATCACCCGTTAGGTTACTTAACTAACGGCAGAGCGGGGGCTGGGCTAGCGCGGGTGTAAAACATAAGTGACGTCTAAATAGCTATCATATATAGATATTGTACATTCGTCAGACGCAATAATAGGCATTCCAGATCACAGATAAACAATATTGGATTTGCAAGCAATCCGCGTTTCTTTTGAGCCCGTAAGAAAAGACGGATTATACAGTTGTGATAAATAGCCCCTTACCCCACCCTAGACCCCTACGGGTACGGCAAAATACCCGCCAAGTACCCGAAATGAAGCGGTCTCCCTCAACGACGTGAGTAGGCCACTAAACACTTCGAAATACCCGGTAGTTTGTGCACCCCACCTTGGGTCTATCCTAGGAGCAAAAACAGTAAAAAGAAATAATACAACGGTGGCTATAACCGCAACCTGGATGTGCCCCGCAAAATATTATTACAACTTATTACAATTATATCGAATGAATTAATACAATAACCCATCACAAAACCCGGCTAATCATCACAACAGTCCAATACAGTTTATATACACAAACAGTTATAAATAACATCACAGATATGTGCAACCCCCTGCCAACCGACATACTAGCAGTTAGGGGAGGTTTACGAACACATAATACAAAACAGATATAATCAAACAAGCAAACATCGTATAATTTCGATCGATAAAACACTTTAAATTCTACTCTAAATATTTACTGTAAATTTGAAACCTGAGCAGAAAATAAAAATACCAGAAACTACAAAATATCACTACAGATGCACAGAAGAAAACTGGGCTGAATAGGAGCCAACTCGGCGGCGGATCCGGGGCGAATAGGTGGGATCGGCCGCGGTTCCGCGGCGCTTTGGGCGATTCAGGAGCCCATTTTTCTTGTTTGTTCTTATATTTTCTCATTGGTCATTCTGGAGGTCCCTGAAAAATTTTTGGACCTCATTTTAAAATCGACAGAAACTTCATGATATTCGTGTTTTTTCCGATTTGTTTTCCGTTCGAAATTCATACAACTTTGCAAGTGAGTTGATTATTGTTTAGTGAGGCTCTGATACCACTGTAAGTCGATGTGCAACACCCCACGAGTTGCGGGGAGGCGAAAATATGAAAAACGATCTTGTTTGGTAGCATACATCGACTAACCGAAGATCTTTTCTAAATAATACTTAACAATAAACATAGAGTTCTAAGCTACTATGTGAAGAGATTATACCAAACGATTCTAGTCCTTCGTCTTTGTGATCTCTACGTCCTCCTCGGCCTCCTATCCGTGATAGATGATCCACCCGAGTACCCTAATCCAAGCTACACCTCAA
This sequence comes from Agapanthus africanus, assembly GCA_030015575.1. NCBI lineage: Eukaryota > Viridiplantae > Streptophyta > Magnoliopsida > Asparagales > Amaryllidaceae > Agapanthus > Agapanthus africanus. The sequence continues at coordinate 422,936,837 of CM057339.1, forward strand.
GACTTGAGGTAACTTTGTTTCTCTAGTTGCTAACCAAAGTAACTAAGATGATGTAGAGTTAGGTTATGGAGTGTTTAGTCTTTACTAATCCTTGTACTCAACTCATGAGTGGTAGGATTAGGGTTTGGAGAAGGAGAGAGAGCTTGAGGAGAGAGAAGGTGGAGATGATAATGAGAAGAGAAAAGCTTCTCACTTGAATATATCAAACATAATGAATTATCAAATAATATCAATTAAATGATTATTCACCATGCTTCATTTATTCAAGAAGAGTGATTCATTATGTGAGTCATTAGATCATTAATGAAGCATTAATGATACGATGAATCATATAAATGAGTCACAAAAGCAATTAATGAAAATGCCACCTTAACCTGCTTAGTCACCCTCCTTCTAGTAGCTTCTCGGATAATTATGAGAACACCCTTCGCATCCGTGAAAATACGGAAAAACTAAAGACTGTATAAATCCAATGATTAAAACAAAGCCGTCTAGTAAAAACTTTCCGAATATCGTACGTGCGGTTAAACACATATTCGTCCGAACCCTTGTCGTAAAACCGTACGACCTCTATATCATTTCTCCTGGAGTTGGGAAAACTCTGTGTGGGACTCTAAAGACTCGACTACTACGCTGGAAGTGGGTTTAACCACAGACCGCAAGATGCACTAGCTGTATGTAACGGTCCCCAGGTAGATGTCGATAAGAAGGCCGGTGAGGATACCCATCCGAACTCCTACCGAACCTGTGCGTGACAATATCCGTGCAGTCCGGTCTGTTCGTCTAAGAGTATCGCATGTAAGCTCTAGGGAGGTGGTAAACGTCAGACCCCTAATAACCGTACAAGTTGTGTCGGTATGGCTCTGTCACCATCCGAGAATCTACTGATCAATCTATCAGTAATTCTCAATCAGCCCTGACCAGGGACTTATGGTAATGACCAACCGATCACCGTGCGATATCAACCACCTATACCAGGAGAGACGAATCTCTAACAGTCACTCACTGCCTCCACGTGGCTCGGGACTTTGCCCAACTAAAACCTGTTTGCACGACTCCTTTGAACCGTGGTAGGGTAATAATCAAAGCACAGTGGGAACTCACACGAGACAAATGACGACTTTAAGTCAACGGACTATCTGCACACATGTTACCTGAGAACTGCTATCTGACGTTAGGTATAAATACCATCTAGTCAGTTCTCGGCGAGTCCTATCCGGTGTACTCACACCCAGTGAGCATCTGTATACAATCTTAGGTGCACTCCACCAATGGCTGTGGGACCAATCCATCGCCCCTCCTCGGGGTCTAGATATGCATACACCAGTCTACTCCGGAGTATCGATGCCCAGTCTCGATACTCCTGCGACCAGGGACATCTAAGGATGTGCCTATTGACTATCCAGCTCCCACTAGTATGATTGCCATCATAACGCCGGAAGTCAGGCATACACCCTATCGGCTTCATCAACATGTATATATATAAATACCAAGTAAAACATATCATACGTTAGATAAAGACAAACCAAATAGCGTACTATCATATTAAGCAAGACTGTTATGTACATACATATCCCCAGTATCCTATACAATGAAGGCCTCTAGGGCATATATATCCAACAATCCCTCTAGTACTTGTTTCATGGGGGAACCGTTCACATGGAGAATCAACTTCGGAACGTGAGGACGAGATCCGACAGAAGTTTCCACACCTCTTTTCTTAGATCCGTATCTTCTTATCTTTTCCCGTTTCGTGAATTTCGAGGACGAAATTCTTTTGTAGTTGGGTATAATGTAACACCCTAGTGCATGTGTATGATATTTTAATTGAGGATTTTCTAATTTTGCAACGACTTCTTATTTATTATCGTTTTGGGTGCGGATAGTGCATTTGGTATCTGTGGTTAAATCCGACCCTGTTAGTGCACTGCAGCGCCCCGGCCGTCTGAACGAGGCCAAAATGCGGAAACAAAATTTTTTATTAACTTTAAATCGGCGCTACCGCGGACTATAAACCCGGATCGGGCCATTAACCTACCACTAGCTAATTGAAGAAAGGTAGAAAGCTATACCGAGCGATCCGTGTCCTTCGGTCTTCTCGTCGTCATCCCAATCTCCCCGCGGAATCTCCAGTCTTCATATCCTCGTCGGAAGGGCACCACATCGCCGGGTTCTTTTACGGGCTCCCACCTCTGGACCGAGGCAACTCGGGCACGAAGTTGGCGAGTCGACGTGTCCAAGGATGCTGTAGGCTTAGTGTAGAACACTGGGTCTCATGGGGTTACTAGAAGTTGCCTTTTGGGTGGAGGAATGAGATATGAGATTTTTGAGATGAACTAGGGAATTTTTTTCAAGCCAAATGAGACCAATTCTCTTCACAAAAAATTGGGACAGCCCCCACCCTTAGAAGTGGCCGGCCAAGCATCAAAAGGAGAGGGAGAGGTGAGCACACACAAGGTGGGTGAGCATAAGGAGAGAAAATAATGAGTGATGATGAGAAAAAGAATGATCACAACAAATCCCCACTCCATCACCTAATCATATCCCATCACCATCAAGCAATGATGAACTAATGAAGTCAAAGGAAGCTAGAATCATGATGAACCAACCATGTGCCACAAAAAGTCTTCACCATGATTAATTGCACAATTGCAAATAACTCCCTCCACCAATTTTCCGCCAATGAAAGAAACAAAGGAAGATGGCCGAAACGGAATGCAAACTGGCAACTTCAGAAAACTGATCCCCTAATAAATTACAGGAAAACCTCGCGACCGTATATACATACCCGCATTTGTATTCCGACCGAATACAAATGCAATGAGACAAAGTCTACACTGTACAATACTAGGATCCGGCTTAAACCAAAGCCCGCTAGTATTATCCGTCCGATCATGATCCGTGCAATACCGCACGTATATGATCGAACCCTGCCATATCTCCATACGGCCTCTACAGCGTTTCACCCGAAACTTGAAAAACTGTCTGTGGGGGACTCTATAGACTCGTCAATACTTTGGCTGTGGATTCAACCACTAGCACGTCAGAAGTATTAGCCATACGTAACGGGCTACCAGGTATTGACCAAAAGAGACGTCGATGAGCGAACTCATCCTGACACCCTGCCGAGCCTGTCAGTGACAATATCCGTACAGTCCGGTCCGTTCGTCTATGAGTATCGCATGGCGGGCCTAGGGGGTTGGTAAATGTCAGACCCCCAAAAGCGGTACAAGTCGTGTCGGAGTGTAGCCCAGAACACCCTGAGATACTACTGGAATGCCTACCAGTAAATCTCTTGCCTCGGCCGAGAGCTTTGTGTAATGGCTCTCCTAGACACAGCGCGACCTCACCCCTAATATCGGGAGAGACGAACCCCTGCAGATCCGCTCACTGCCTCCATGTGGCTCGGGACTGTACCCAACTAAAACCTGTTTGCATGACTCCTTTGAGCCGTGGTAGGGTAGTAATCAAAGTACAGTGGGAACTCACACGAGACAAATGACGATCTCAGGTCGATGAACTAACCTGTACACATGTCACCAGGGAACTGCTATCTGACGTCAGGTATAAGACCAACTAGCATGTTCCCGGCGAGTCCTGTCCGGTGTACTCATAACCCAATGAGCACCTGTATACATCTTAGGTGAACCAACTGACACCAGTGGCTTGTGAGACCAGCCACTGCCCCTCGTCGGGGTCTCGACTGTATACACTAGTCTACTCTGGAGTATCGATGCCCTGTCTCGAAACTCCCACGACTAGGGACCTTTTAAGGATGTGCTTATAGACCCCAGCTCCCACGTATATGATCGCCATCATACTGCTGGCCGTCAAGCAAAAATCCTAAGGGCTTTATCAACGCGCAATAGTGACCTGTAAGGTCACCTAAAGCAGTACATGATGATAAAGATAAACCAGATAGCATACTATCATCTTGAGTAAGACTGTCCTTGGGGGTATGCATTTTATTTAACCGGACATCGCATTATGGTTTTGGCTGATACGTATATTATCCATATTTTAAAACTAGATTTTAGAAGAGATCCGGGTATTTTTCAAAGCATATTTGTATTAGCTGTTTAAACCCAGAAAATATATTATAATATTTCTTTAAAACCTAAATAATCTAATTGTTACTATATATATATATACACACATACAAACATATATTTTAACTAAATCCTATCTTTCTCTCTCTCTCTCCAATCCCTCTGTCACTCCTTGTCTCTTATTCTCTGTCTCCATCTCTCTCTTATATATATTTTATATATTATTTATATTAACCCTAACAACCCCTCATCTCTCTTCCTCCATTTCTTCTGTTCCCGCCGCGACGAGGAAACCCAAAACTCGCCCTAACTGTGCCCTAGACTTCGCCGCCAACCTCATCACCTCCCCACAACCTCGCCACCCTCGTCACCTTCACCTCATCATCCCCGAGCCATCCCCGAGCCCCGAACCTTTCTCCACTCGACTCCACCTTCAACCGCAACCCTTTCAACCTAAGAATCCTACTGCTCTCACCGTTACCCATCGTCGGCGACTCGCCGTCGCCGTCAACCTCACCTCGACCTCCTCAACACCACCTCCACTTCCTCCATTCCTCTCTTCTTTCCTCTAAACTGAGAACACCCTGCACCCGAACTCAACCCTAGAAACCCTCACCGCCGATCACCTTCACCTCGCCGTCGCCAACCACCATCACCTCCTCCTTCTCCTCACCTCTCTCCTCTCCTCGACACCATAAACCACCACCACCATCACCATTGACTGCCACTGCAACCCCGAATAGCAATCTAAAGAAACCCACTGCCCTCGCCATTAAACTTCATCATCGATGGCAGCCATCGTCGCCGTTGTCGTCTCCTCTGTCCTCTGAACCCACAACCGAGCCAACATCATTCCTCTTCTTCCTCTTCTTTCTTTCTTTCTTTCTTTCTCTTTTCTTGATTTCTTGGTTTTCCGGCCGTTTCGCCGGAGTCACGTACGTTGCCAACGATCCGGACGGCCCAGTCATTGTCGTCATCTAGCATAGTCGCGTCTTTGATCAGCCAGGTCCGGTCCTGCATGCGCGTGGTTGCATCATGACATTTATCCGACGTCGAACGTGACGTACATTCCCTGTCATGAGATCCGATTAGGCAAGTTTATCTTGCAACATGTTATGTTTTATTATATCTATTTATATATGAATAAAAATAATACATGTGTTACATTATGCAGCAAATATTATAGTTTTACTGTTTTACAGTATCCGTCCGTATCCGTACCGATAATAACATATTTAATTGCATGTCGGAACATCATGATATCATTATACTATTACATTAGTAAAACGTGTTATCTAGTGTGCATCATACATAGTCATGGACGTATAAAAGATTATCACAGATAGATACATGTGCATCCGTGCATTAACCGTGTTCCGATATTCGTTACAGTTTCACATTTGGGTATCTATTGATACATATGCATCACCTGACATGTTCACGACACACTACTTGACTTGTTATATGGATCTTATTACTAATGCCAACAATATTGACTTATTGTCCTGATAGCCGTAACTTGTTGTCTGCATAGACAAAACCTGTACCTGCTTGATCCTGTATTGGCATTAGATCTATATTGGCAATACCTGACTTGAACACAAACCGGGGGGTAAATGGGAAATCAAGAATGTAACTGAAATGTAACTCAAAAGGCTATTATTACATGTTTGCCATTTTTCCGGGCGTTACGGAATAATCCTTTTTGCCGTTTTTCCGGGCGTTACGGAATAATTACATGTTTGCCGTTTTTTCGGGCATTACAGAATAATCCTGTTTGCCTTTTTTCCGGGCGTTAAGGATAAATCCTGTTACCGTGGTCCCGTGGGGAATGACGTAGCATAGACTGTTGGGTTACGATGAGGATTACATTAATTGATTTCAAAGACTTTTAGAATAAATAACCTAAAAGCAAAGTTTAGGCTACACATCACACATCACATACATATATATACCTCACTGTTTATGTCCATATTATTTATTTATATTCATGTTTGCCTATGTCGTTACATCCTGGTTATTATTGTTGTTTTGATATTATGATGCACTGATGTCTGGATTTTGCATGGCTCGGTTCCTCTATCTTTATCGCGAGCTGAACAGGAGTACTTTAACCGTCAAGCCGAGCAGTGAGGAATTAAACATGTGTGGTTTAGATATGTTTAGTTTAGTTTATTTTCCCCAGTTTTATTTCTTGATGTGAGCTCATATCGAGAAAAGTTTTGACTTGTTATTTATTGGATTTAATTCGTTTCAGCTTATACATTTTCTTGACTCTATTTATTATGGCAAATGGACATGTACTAGCTAGTTTTTATATATTTTATGTTCTTGGTATCCTATAGACAGCAGTAATATGACTGTGGAGGGATATTTCCTAGCTACAGGTAGCATGGTTGGCTCTATCACGTGCCATAGTTTGCGCACTCTGGGAAATGGGGCATGACATAGAGATTCCCCCTATTGATTCCTGTTCTTCCATTTATCTCTATTAAACTCAAGCCTCCAATAAAATAAGTATTAACTCACTCTCAAATCGGGATCGCAACTATCATAAATTGGTAGTGCGCCTAAATAGAGGGTTTAATATATACTTGCTTGGTTGGAGTTATAACAATCAAAATATAAAAAGAACATTAGGGATTTACCATCCTTCATACTCCCTTTTTCTTCAAACCTAACAGGCAAGAATTTACTCGCTCGTTATTACAAGAAGAAAATGAAAAAAGAAAGATAGAAGAATGATTACTATATGCTAACTATTAGGGCCCTTACTATAGCTAGGAACAACCTTTGAGTGTCATCGCATAAAAATAGTTAAATCGGAAAAAAAAATGGAGGGGAAAAAAGTTTTATTTTAATCAAAGAAACTAGCTACTAGATCTCTCACAGTAGCGAGGAGATTCTTTGAGCATCATGGTTTCAAAAATCATTTAGAAAAGGGAAGGAAAGAAGTTATAGAAAACCATCAAAAAATTGCAAAATTAATTAAAGTGCAGGCAAAAGTAAGATGCAAGGAATTTAAATTACAAGATAAGAGAAGACAAATAGAAAATTTACTCTACCTTTTTTCATCAAAACTTGAAACTTCATTACAATTTTAATGGCTAAGAATTTTGAAGAGGGAACTAATTCTGAACAAAATAAACCCTAAACATGAAAACCCTAGATTCCTCTCTCTTGGGTGCTCTTGATGCTATTTATAAGCCCTGAAATCCGAAACTCTAGTGTCGAAATCGTTGTACACGAAAAGACGAAACTGCCCATGAAACCCTAACCTGTGCGGCGCTTGAACAATGGCAGATCTGCGGTATTTTGGTGCTTTTGGCGGCGGTTCCGCGGTCAGATGAAGGGTTTGGGCTTCCAAACTTTTTGTGTTGCGTTCTCGTTATTTTAGATGATTTCATAGCACACAATTTCTTAAATTTGCTGACACTAAAATTTGCAGGGTTGACTGAGTTGACTTTGACTTTTAACTAGATCGGTCATGTTTTTCCTCTAAAGTCCGTCATTCGCTCTAAATCTATTTCCTGCACTTATGTAGCAAACTTGGATTAAAAACATCATTTTTATAAGAAATATTATAGAGAATGGATGGTATTAAAATACAATTTTATTATGTAAACAAATACCCCCAAACTTATTTTTTGCTCATCCCGAGCAAACTGTTTTATTTTAAAGAATCAGAAAATCTTAGCTCATTTTCGTAGGTATCACGATTGCACTTAGCTTGTGCAACAAGCCGTTAAAGCTCTAGGTGTCCCTACTAGGAGGAGTGTTGTCTTCTAAGGGTTTTCAGCGAATTACATCTACAAAGTCCCATCAAGCTAGTTCATTGGTTAACCTCAACTCTAATCCTAATGTTTAGTATCTAAGTTAGAACCTCTATCATTCTAAGTTAAAAAACATCAACCCTTGTTTTTCATGCCTCACTTTTCATTTAACTTAAGCTCATATATGTCTTTTATGTGCTTGTGCAGATAGTGTCGTTTTGTTTCAAAATTTTCGATTAAAAGTTTTCATGCCTTCAATAAAAACCAGGAACAAGTTTCAAAAGTATCTCATGAGCTTATAAAGTCCTAAGTTTCCTTGTGTTTTCATTCTATAGTTTAGTTTCAAATCTGGAATTTTTATCTTCTTTGGCATTACTTGGTCTTATTCTTCACTCCACCTCTCACATGTTTTCATTCATACACACCTTTGTGAACGTGCAATAGTCTTTAGTCTTGTAACTTCAATACCCGTTAAATTCTCTTTTAAAGTTTTATATCTTGTACTTGAAATTCTTTCTTAACCAAGATTATTCTCCCTCAAAGAACCGCGAGAACTTTTAATTTGGAGAGAACACTTGCTTGGCTTGTTTTATTAGGCTTTCGAGGTTTCTTAACGAGCTTTGGGTCAATGACTCCTAAATCAGATGGTTTTAAGGCATTAGATATAAAGACACCCCAAGGACTTAATTGCCCAAGTCACCAAGTCCACAAAACGACAACTTATTTTATTCATAAGAATTCGTAGAAAGAAAACCAATGGAGATACTTTAGGTTATGCTTTTCATCCCAAAATTAAAGACATTGAAGTGTGGAAAAGGTGCATAATCACTCCAATCAAGCTCGAGATGTGTTATTTTTCAAACTTGGTTCTCATAAAAGATTCAATACTTTCCCTTCATATTAACCTTGCTCATGAATCATGCTCAAATTTGCTTATTTCCAAACAAGCTTGTTTGATCTTAAGAAAATTCACAAAGTTTTAATTTAGACATATCAAACTTGTCATCTAGTTCTAAAAACACCACGACATGTGCAGTGTAATGTAAAAACATATATTTGCTACAATGAAACTCAAAGATGGTCATTTTTCGGGTTTTCAACTTCTAGTCCTAAAATTTAGTTATTTCTAACATATCAATCTGAACTGTCGGATTTTGAATCTGTGTTTCCCACTAGCTAACTTGATAACAGGTATTTTTTTTGTTTTTTTATTATTTCTAATGCGGTACAAAATGATACAAACCTTCCCCCCAAACCTGTTTGTAACAGTGTCCTCACTGATGTTGTCATTCGAGCTCAGAAACCTGAAGACTTGGGTGGAGAATGATGGGGGCAATAGTTCGTCAAATGGAAAGCCTCTCCCAAATTTGTCCTAAGCACACACATTTTTTTGAAGTAACTACTAATATAGACAACCCCATTCTTAGTTGAAACAGTTTTGCCACTGTTTATGGCTGGAAAACTGAAGTATGGAGAAGAGGCGGAGGAAAGTCAGTAGTGATAAAACGGCTCCTATAAGAACATGTGCTCCTCCGATGGGTCAACGGAAAAGTACGGTTTTAATCTATGTCTATTTAATTTAAAAAGGAAACCGTCTTTAGGATTTTCTACATCCACTGCACCGTGCGGATATACGTGCCATACCACAAAAGGTCCCATCCAACGAGATCTCAATTTACCCGGATGAAAATGGAGACGGGTATCGTAAAGAAGGACTTATTATCCCGGTGTGAATGTCTTTCGTAAAAGGTGTTTGTCATGAAACGCCTTTATTCAGTTCTTTACTATAACTGCGTTATCGTAGGCTTCACTGATTGATCTGTAAAGTGTGTGTAGTAACCGCGATCAATAACGGTGTCGCGTGTAGTTAGACCGAGATGAGTACGGGTAAAGACTCATTCTCACCTAAATATGCATATTTAAGATGAGAAGGTAGCGGTTTGAGATCTAGTATTGGCGGAGAGACAATAGAAGGTAGGGTAAGGGAATGACGCTCGGACTTCCTAAGAGGTTCATAACTTGCATAAGATATTGACTCGGAAAGTGATACTGACTTTTGCGATGAGTCAACGGATTCAAACTTGGAGATGGACTCATCGAAGCTATCCTCACTATAAGAATTTTCCAAATCAAACAATGTCGCACTAGTGTTGTCGAGATCATCATAGCAAAGTGCTTCCGCTTCGCAGCTGTCGGAAGCTATCTCGTTGATGGAACAGACGTCAAGTAAATGAGCAGAAGGTTCAAATGGTTGACTTCCTAGCTTGTAAATATTAAGCTCAATTGTCATCTTTCTGAAGGATAAGTTCATAGAGCCGTTATGACAATTAATTACAATGTTGAAACTTGCTAGGAGAGGTCGACCGAGTATCATCGGGATTTGGTTGTGTGGGTTTGCTACAGGTTGTGTATCTAAAACAATAAAGTCCACAGGGAATATGAATTCCCCGACTTTAATTAACACATCCTCTAGTTTATCCCTATGTTTGGTGATTGATCGGTCTGCTATCTGGAGAGTACAATGGGCATGTTTCAACTCTCCAATCCCTAACTGCTCATATACGGAATATGGAAGCAAGTTAACGCTAGCGCCAAGGTCGAGTAAAGCACGATTAATATTTTTACCCCCAATAGAAATAGAGATGGCAGGACAGCCAGTGTCCTTACGTTTCTTTGATATTTGCTGGGTAAAAGCTGTGCTAACATTACTCGTCATGAAAACTTTTTTCGGCACTTGAGTTTTTCTCTTCCTAGAGCACAAGTCTTTAAGAATTCTTGCATAAGATGAGACTTGTTGAATAGCATCTAGGAGAAGAATATTGACGTTAACTTGCTTAGACATTTCCATAATCTTCTCCATTTGTGGGTTAGGTTTGTTGGCCCTTAATCTGTGTGGAAACGGAGCTTTATCAATAAGGGTTGGGTCCAACATTGGAGAAGATTATGGGGATGGAATGGATCCCAAAATTGGAGTGGGGATCGCTTTAGATAGATTCGAGGAAACGGGCTGAGGGTTCGAGCCTTGTGGGAAGCGTAGAATAGGCTCGGAAGTAGGTGGGAGACTAGACGAATTAGGGGAAGAAGTAGAAGCCGGGGTATCATTGGTATCACTAACGTCATCAACTTGTTCACCCACTCGGTTATCCAGCACTCTTCCCGATCTCAACGTAGTAACGACACTCACATTATGATGTTGTGAGTGGTCAGGATTCGGTAGGGGTTGAGATGAGAGTTTCCTTTTTTCTCTTGCACTTATCGCGGCATTTAACTGTGCAATTTGGGTTTCTATTGATTTAATACTCTCACCGTGGGAGGCGGAGTCTTTCTTTATGGAATCAATAGAAGACCTCATATCAGCCGACATTTGGATGGAATGTTTCATAAACAAATTCAAAGTTTGTGCGGGTGAAGAGGAGTTATCGGTACCGGTCGTTTGGAAAGAATTATTGGCCGGGTTTTGAACAGGTTACGATTGAAGGGGGTGTTGACTCTGTGGTGGCGGTTGCTGTTGCTGTGGAGGAGGTCTATGGTAATTGCTTTGGAACTGGTTTTGATTTTGGGGTTGGTTTTGGTTCTAAGCAAAGTTAGGATGATTCCTCCATCCCTGATTGTATGTGGAAGGATAAGGATCGTTTCTAGGTCGCTGCTGAAAAGTAGCATTAGTTTGCTCGTGATCTTGAAACTGTGCATTCATAGGACATTCTTCCGTCAAGTGTAATGGATCTGAACAGCAACCACACACGGTCTTGGGAAGCGTTACCTGGTTAAGAGAGACTGATGAGAATTTGTTCTCAATAGCGTCGAGTTTCTTTTGCATCGCTGCCATTTCGTCTTTTACTGCGATGGAAACATCGAGCTGATGAATACCTCCCCTAGATGAAGGTGGTCTAACGCTTTCCCACTGCAAAGTGTTTTCAGCGAGATCTTCCAGATATTTCCAGGCTTCACCATCGTCTTTGGACATGAAATTGCATCTGCTTTGTCGCTGGATTAATGCCCTCATATATAATTCGGCACAGATCCCATCTATGTATTCCATGATGAGGACATTGGACAAGCAGATCCTTGAAACGTTCAAAGCACTTCCAAAATGGTTCATTGGGAAGCTGGGTGAACGGGATGATTTCTCTCTTAACACGGGCGGTCTTATGATTTGGGTAAAATTTCTTAAGGAATGCTATCACGAATTCATCCCAATTGGTAATAGAGTGTGCGGCAGTATTATAAAGCCATTTTTCTGCCAAGTCGCACAAAGTGAATGGGAGAAGATGTAAACGCCTAGCATCCATGGACAGTTGTGAAGTACCCATCATTGCGCATACGTTTTCAAATTTAGTGATGAAAACGTACGCGTCTTCAAACTCAAGCCCGTGAAATTTGGGCAACAGGTTGATGTAGTAGGGTTTAATTTCAAAATTATCCCCGTTGGCTGGTGGAATAGATAGACAAGTAGGAAGGGGACCACGGATAGGATAACATCTTTCTTGGAGAGAGATGCGCAGTGGATTCTGCTCACCTACGAGCGGTGGTAGCGTGGTGTTATAATTTGATGGAGTACTGTCCATCTCGGTCGATATGGTGGGTGGTGGTGGAAAATAAGATGAAGAAGTACCGGCTTCGGGGTCGATAGCAGGAAAGCGGACAAGACGGAAACTAGAATCCCGTGTCCAGCCAAGCATGCACTAAACGGTTTTAGAGCAAGTGGCAGCGTGTGTATGATTTAAAATTGGTTTGTTTTTGAAAAAGTGGGACTCAATACAAATCATACAAAAATACACAAACAACCCTAGAACTAAGGTTACCTAGGTCAAGTCTCTAGACCGCTCCTAGACTTCCAAAGGACAACCCGCAGGATCAATCCTCTACCACCTCTTTACTACTCTTGTGGCCAGGTAAGTGCCAGGTAAGTGGGAGGTATCCGCTATACGAATCACCGAAAATAGCTGGCCTAATTAAGTAACCACTTGTCTTAGACACACTTGCCTAGACACCACAAAAGTAATGCGGATAAGTGATAAATTACCCACGACCTTCCTCTGTCCTATTTAAGTGCGACGGTCCTTAGAGTCTTGTCTAGATATTTTTTAATTAATGTAGGGTTGATGCGGATGCTCGTTTTGTGATTTGTGGGGCCTAGGAAGGGTGATAAAATCCCCACCTAATCTGAATTTTGGTCTTGCCCCTTAAAGTCCGTATTAAAATATGAATCAACAAACCAAGTACAAAACTTTGCAAAAAGATTTTTGAGCGGCGATATTTTGCAAAGAATCCTGCAGGAAATATATTTTATTGTATTTCAAAGGAGAGAGAAAGAGTTGAGAAATTTACCAGAGAAGTTTGGAACCCTAATCCCTCAAATCCGCCGCGCTTCTGCCGCACTTTTGCTTATTTACCGCGGTTCCGCCGGAAAGTGTAGGGATCTCGTGATGATTTTTGCTACGTGGCCTCCTGTGCTTCTATGGATCTTGATGAATGTCTTTGGCTCTCTGTTTCCTCAATTCTGTGACTTCAGATCCCCTTGCAAAATTCACACAATAATCGTTAAATATACAATTTGCAGTTTTGTTTTGTTTATGATATGGATCGAATAAGAATTCAACACGAATAGTAAGAAAAATAAATTATGCACGTATCCCCGGCAACGACGCCATTTGATTGATCTGTAAAGTGTGTATGTTGTAACCGCAATCAATAACGGTGTCGCGTGTAGCTAGACCGAGATGGGTACGGGTCGTCCTCAGGAAAACGTTGAATCTTTTAATCTTATTTTAGGCGTGTTGATTAGGAAACGAGGAAGAATAAAGAATAATGAATAGTGGAAATAGTTTCTAGATCTACGTTAAACAAGGATATAGAATATAGATTTAGATTAACTACGGATGTAGGTTTTATAATAGAAGGGGACTTGTAGGGTTCGTTAAGATTTAGTAGTCATGGATGATTAATTAAAGATTACTTCTCTTATCTTTTAATAGATTTAAAACTAGATCGACAATGATGCATGTAGATTAGGGTTTGTGGAGGGAAAAGGTTTCCCACTCTTAACCACTATCTTGACATGAATCTCCGTTCATGTCTAGCCTTTACCAAAACAATTGTTAATCTAATCTCTAATCACGGTCATGAATATCAATGAATTGATAGCACACCCGATTAGGATGTTAACTATTCTTTTGATAAAGTTTATAAACTTTATAGGACGTAAAAAGAGTTTAAAGATCTTCATCATCCATTAATCTACCCTAATCCTACAAACCCTAACAAGCGGAGAATTACTCGCGCATGTTGGAAAAAGAAAAGATAGAAATCATGAAGAAAATAAAATGCAATAGAATAAAACTTCTTTTATTAATCAACAAGAGTACACTTTGTTCTTTTAGAAAATGATTACAAAACCCTAGTTTTCTTCTCGATCTCTTCTTAAGGAGGTAGATGAACTGTCGATGATCAACCAGGATTCTTGAGTCGTCGTGGACTTCGTGATCACGTCGGTTTGATGATTTTTCCAAGAGGCTCTCGGTCCTTATTTATAGTCATAGAGCCAGAACCCTAGTTTCCTAATATGGTAACTAGTTGTTAGGATCCCAACAAAAAAAATCCAGATTCCTAACTCTTCAGATGTGCGGCGGAACCGCCGCCGATAGTGGGTTTTGGCCGCGGATCCGCCGCCTTCTGGTGGGATCATGGGCTCTAATTTCAATGGCTTCATATCTGTAGCACTTGTTGATCTTTTGAATATCTAGACATTGAAAATCTTTTCTACGTTTCTGCCAGAATTGGTTTCTTCAATTTACTTGAATATCTTCGGCAGATTTGATCTCGCCAACTCGGATTTCCTTAATTTCAGTCATGATATAATTCCTGCACGATTATCTCAATAAATGATGTTAGTAGAATTTGTTTTTATTGAGATATTATCTTAACCATTTGTCATGATATTTTAGTTTTAAGAGAATTGGTCAAAGATATTTAATAAGGTAAGCATATTTAAATAGACCAAATATTACATGAATATTATATGCTTACATTTCCCTTCATAATGTTAATTATAATATATAAACACATGAAAATAGTATTTTTACGGATAAACCCTTATATGTGTCATATTTATAATAAACATCTTTTATTATATATAAATAGTAAGGAAAATGTCATATTAAAAGTGCAGTTTTATCAACTGAACATTCACCACGAAGCTCATTCAGCTCGTTTAATTACAGCTTCTGATAGTTGTCCGCTTGGTCAAAATCGAAGTTAAGCTTTTTAATTGCCCACATCGCCCTATATTCGATCTCTACAGGGAGGTGGCAAGCCTTCCCAAACATAAGCCGATAAGGAGACATGCTAAGGTCGGTCTTATATGCAGTATGAAATGCTTAAAGAGCGTCAATTAGTTTAGAAGACCAATCTTTACGGTTCTTAGAAACCGTTTTCTTCAAGATTTGCTTGATTTGTCGATTGGAGACCTCAGGCTGCCTGCTCATTTGGGGATGATAAGGCGTAAAAAGTTTGTGGTTGATTGAATATTTCCGCATCAAAGTCTCGAAAGACCGATTGCAGAAATGCGTCCCATTGTCGCTAATGATAGCGCGAGAATGCCCGAACCGAGAAAAGATAATTTTTTTAAGGAACTTAACGACAACCTTGTTGTCGTTAGTATGCTCGGTATTGCTTCAATCCATTTAGAGACATAATCAACCGCTAAGAGAATATATAAGTTCCTAAAAGAGTTGGGAAACGGGCCCATGAAATCAATTCCCCACACATCAAATATCTCAACAACCAAGATTGGTTGGAGAGGCATCTCGTTCCTACGTGAAATCCGACCCATGTGCTGACACCGTGAACAAGTTTTGCAATAATCATGTGCATATTTAAATAACGTTGGCCAATAAATCCGCATTGAAAAACTTTTTCCGCGGTTTTTCTTGGGCTAAAGTGACCACCACATGTTTGATCATAGTAGAAGGACAACACACTCTTGAACTCATTATTAGGGACACACCGACGAATGATCTAATCGGGATAATACTTGAACAAATAAGCTTCGTCCCAGTAAAAGTGTTTAACCTGGGATAAAAATCTGTGATTGTCTTGATTTGATCATTCGCTGGGTAGAAGTCTCGTTGCTAAATAGTTCACGATATCAACGAACCAAGATTCACAAGATAAGGTCAAGAGATGTTCGTACGGAAAAGAGTCGTTTATTGGCAAGGTCAACGTTGGCGAAGAAGAAAGTCGTGAAAGATGGTCGGCTACGACGTTTTTACATCCATGTTTGTCATTTATGATAAGGTCAAATTCTTGCAACAAGAGAATCCAGCGTATTAGCATGGATTTAGCATCCTTCTTTGTGAAAAGATACCTTAAAGCGGAATGATCGGTATAGACTACGACTGGTGAGCCAATTAGGTAGGGCCTGAATTTTTCTAATTCAAAGACAACTGCTAAGAGTTCCTTCTCGGTGGTGTTGGGGTCAAAAATTGCACCCCGGTTGACCAAATCAAAATCAAAGTCAACCCCAAGTAAGCGGGCCCAAGCCCAGATCAAGTGGGACCATGTCCAAGTCGAGCCCCGCAGCCGGCCTCCCCTATGCCAAAACGAAATCATGTAATAAATAATTTTGATGTAATTTTTTATGCATGAATGTAAGGAAAATGAGCAAAATGCCATGTTGTAAAGCCTAAGGGGCTATATGTAAATTTGTAAGCCTATATAAGGTGACATGATAATGAAATAAAAATGAACTTTTTCATTCCCTTCAAAATCTAAGGTTTTTGTGCCTCCTTCTCCTTCCTTAAGGTTCTAAACTTTCTTCCCCTTTTCAATTAAATCAAGAGTTTTACTATTCCTTTTCCAAAATTAAATAGTTTTTCACCACAAAATCCACAAAGGGGAGCTCAGATCTTCCATCAGATCTCAAAAAGACGAGATTTTTAAATCTCACCCCATTTCACCAAGATCCGGCTAACCGAGAGGAAGAAGAAGGAGACCCATATCCAAAAATCCCATCTTGGAAAGATCCAGAGCCAAAGGGGAGAGAAACAAAGGGGGCCCCTTTGATTATTTCTAAAGATTTCTAGGAATTTAACTCCATTTCAAGATCTGTTGGAGTTCAACTCCATAAATTAATCTCTTTTTAGAAGTTTAACTCCAGAAGTCAAATCGGGAGCACAACTTCTAGTGTAGGGACAAAGTCCCTTTTCCTGCTGACGCCCAGCGCTCGCGTGCCAAGCATGTGGGGCGCTGGCGTCCAGTGCCCACATGCCAAGCACGTAGGGTGCCCGCGCCCAGCTCCCAGCGCCCGCGTGCCAAGCACGTGAAGTGATGGCGCTCACGCGTCCTTTGGACACCATTTTCCCCTCATTTTATATACACTCCATACTAAAAATACCCCCCCCCGTTAGAAAAATTTCTAACGGGATGCTGCCCCGCACGCCGGAAGGAGGCTGCTAGCCCCCTTGACCCCCAGCCCGTTATCCGGGTAGCGGGACCACCATAAAAACTCTATGGGCCCCCCGATATATCCAAAACCTCTTCAAAACACAACACACTGCATATTGAGTTCGCATGACCTGTTTGACCCGTCAATCGGAAGTTCTCTCGCTCCAAAGGCGAAGGATAATTAACGGCAGTTTAGTCCGCGGCTGCCGGAAATTCGGATCCCCACAATCAATAAACTCCAGCCTACCCTAGGCAGGGGGAATCTGTAATGCGCCTGACAAGCGCGCGCGTATTTCCATCTCAATGGGGTGACGAAAAACACCCTACAGATTCTGGCATGCCCGGTAGGACCGATCTCTCATCCCATATTTCGGGTTAATCATCCATGCGAACTCAATCAACATATACATTGATTTTCTGTACTGAAATCATGCTTCTATTTGCAGGTTAACCGACTTTCGACTACAATCTTCGAACGCAACAAGATGTCTCTAAGGATCAGCTCAGCTCTCGACACAGCTCCCATCTCCTACACGATGAAGATGGACGCCAGGATGGTCCTCCCGGCCAGTCTCGGGCGACAATGGGAGGAGCCGCCACTACCATTTGGCTATATTCTGTTCATGTCAACTAACGCCATCCTAGCTCCTCAAGCTCCGGTAACAAACAAACCGGCCTCTAAAGGCAAGAGGCCAAATGTGGTGATCTCGAGGGCACCACTATCCAAACGCAAGTCGGTGTTTGAACGAATTTCCTTGGCCCCAGCAGGGGGAAAGGCCATCAACACCAACAAAGCAACAAGGCATCTCGGGCAAGCTCCAGCGGCGCCCCTGACAACTGCTCAATTAGGTATCTTCTCTAAGCTCCCCGTTAATCGACTCACAACGGCTTCGTAGATGACGGATGCCTACCAAGCCCTCAAGATCGAGAGGCTAAGACAGAAAAGGCTCAGATATAGAGCCAACAAAAGGACTAGGACTCATGCTAGGCTGAACTTCATGAGATTCCAAGAACAGGGTTACCCCACCAAAGATAAAGAGATGGCTGGATATGTGGTCCACACTGTCTACACGGTGAGCACACTCAGCAAGAGCAAGGATGGGGCCACCACATCTCAAATCCAATCTGGTGTGAATGTGGCCGCCACTTCTTAATACCAGCATCCTCTGGAAGGTAATGAAAACCCTTCCAGTGAGTCTGATAAGTAGAGACGGCCCTCGGTTCATAAGGAGTCGGGCTCGGAAAGCAAAGATGATCCAACTTTCCATCCTAAGACCGCAAAGCAGCAACTTCTCTAGGAGCTCTGAAAGCAGCTCAGAAACAAAGACAAGGAGATGGCCAAGCTCTACTAAAAAATTGACGACTTGACAAACGTCGTCTTACAGCTCATAGCCCAACTTGCCTCTCAGCCGCCCAATCAAGCGCATGGATCTGCTCATGAACCGGGAAACGGTGTCCCGAGGCAGCTGGCGCCTATTCCCTCAAATCTAAAGGTGGGGGGACCGCATGAAAGTCAGTCGCATCCTGTCTTGGGAAATGTCTTGGCTACCGATGACAGCAGCCCGCTAACTCAAGATCAAATCATGGATTTGGTTGCCAACAAAGTCAAAACATTGGTAGCTGAAGCCGAAGTGCAAAAAGGTGTTAGCAGTAGCGGGAGACCATATCCTGCTCAGTATGATCTGGTAGAATTTCCTAGCGGCTATATCATCCCCAAATTTGGAAGATTTGATAGGACAGGAAATGTGAATCAGCACATCGCCCATTTTAAATCCTCATGCGGGAATACTGGGGGCAATGATGCGCTTCTCCTCCGCCAGTTCGTTAATAGCCTTACCGATATCGCTTTCGACTGGTACGCGAGCATGCCGGATGGCTCCGTTACTACTTTCGTCCAAATGGAATCTCTGTTCCGACAAAGGATCATGAGTGTCAGCGATAAGATTACTATTGCCGACCTTGTAAGGACCAAGCCAAAGAACAACAAAAGAAGCACGGATTGTATAACCCGATGGCGCAATCTCTCCGTCAAATGTGAACCGCCGATAGAGCAGGACCAATCTGTCGGTCTCCTTGTCGGAAATCTCAACAATTGGATAGCCCCATTTTTATGCACTGCGAGTCTCAAAACATTCCAAGAGCTGACCAGGAAAGTTCAGATGTTGGAGCACTCAAAACAATAGTCCTCCTCTGATTCCCAAAATAATAATAGATCCTGGAGAAACCGAAAGGACGATAATCGCAAAGGCGGAAATTTCGACGATACTGAATCTTTCATCAGTTCGGCTAACCGAAATAAGCGAGGGATGAACGGGCCTAATGCCAACCAGCCTCGGAAGCCGGTGTTCGGAGAGGGAGGAGAAGCTCCGCTGAAAGAGAAGCTGGATAAGGTCTATTCCTTCAGAAGGGACAAAGTCCGTAAAATATTCAAAGATGCCCTGAGAAATGGTCTACAATTGCCAGAATCAAAAAGACCGTAAGAAGCGAATATGACCGACGACCCCAAATACTGCCCCTATCACAGAGTGATAGGTCATGCCATTGAGGACTGCTTCGTCTTCAAAGATTGGGTCGAAAAGCAATACAAGGCAGGAGAGATAGAACTGTCTAAAAGCGTGTTAACAAACAGTCAAGCTGCGACCGCCAATTTTATTCAAACGGAGACTGAATTCCTTCGGGAACCTGATTATCTCAGACATCTGCCTTTCTCTAAAAAGAGTCGACCGCCACGTCATTAAACTGGGAACCGATGACTACCACGTCGTTAAACTGGAGATGTAAAAAAATGCGTAAATAAATAAAATAAAATAAAAAGCCAAAATGATGGGGCAACTCACAATAAAAATCAGCGAGTAAAATAAAGATGAAAAATAAAGCCGAAATGATGGGGCAACCGCGAATAAATAGCCGAAATGATAGGGCAATCGCGACCTTCGCGTTAAGAAAAGCTGAAATGATAGAGCAGTTGCGGTAAAAAATAAATATAAAAAAACTGGCGAATGATGAGTCGCTCCTGGTACCAGATTCCAGTGCAGCGATGCAGACGCTAACCAAAATTCCAAATCCCTAAATTCCCAGCGGCGGATGATGAGTCGCTCCTGGTACCATATTCCAGTGCAGCGATGCAGACGCCAACCAAAATTCTAAATCCCTAAATTCCCAGCAGCGAATGATGAGTCGCTCCTGGTACCATATTCCAGTGCAGCGATGCAGACGCCAACCAACATTTTAAATCTCTGAATGTCCCAATGACGAATGATGAGTCGCTCCTGGTACTATATTCCAGTGCAGCGATGCAGACGCCAACCAAAATCCAATTTCCTAAAATTCTCCCAGCCCTACGGTTGATCCCCAAGCTACCTACCGTATACAATCCACGGGCTCAAATAATTCTCATCACACCCATGCCCTACCGCAACCACCAGTCCAGCGGTCGGTCTCCGTCCTCAGAATTATGCTCCATTTAGGAAGACCCACTCATGTGTCCTCACGATACATAAGGAGAACAAACTTATGAGATCATCTCGACTCGTAAGAAAACACCTTCGTGGGATCCTTATGACTCATAAAGGAAAAACACACTTGGGGTCCTTACGACTCCTAAGGAGAAAATACACCTACGGGATCCTTTCAACTCGTAGGGAGAAAATGCTTTTATGGGACCCTTACGGCTCATAAAATTGAAAAGCCTTAGGTGATAAGGACCTAACCCTGTCTCCCAAGCCATCACTCCCCAACAGGAAAAGGCAAATGATGAATTGCTCCTGGCACCTGTGCTTCAGTGTTAGCAACACTGATACCGACCCTTACCCAAACTTTTGACCCAATAGACCCCTAAGTGTCTAAACTGGGAATAGATGACCTTTAAGTCGTTAAACTGAGCACAGATGACCTCTAAGTGGTTAAACTGGGAACAGAAGACCCCTAAGTCTCTAAACTGGGAACAGATGACCACTAAGTCGCTAAACTGGGAACAGATGACCCCTAAGTCGTTAAACTGGGAACGAAGGAAATCTCCTCAAGGCAAATGATGATTCGCTCTTGGTACCATAGTCCAGTGTAGCGATGCTGATGCCAGACCAAAACCAAAATCCTCAAATCCTCTCATGGAAAATGATGATTCGCTCCTGGTACCATATTCCAGTATAGCGATGCTGATGTCAACCCAAATAAAATCAAACCAACAACCCCTGCAGTGGAATCATGCTTCGTCTCAGAATGTACCCCGTGTCGAAATCATGCTTCGCCTCGGAGTATCGACCTCCTGTCGGAATTATGCTTCGACTCGGAATCAAGTCAATAAGCGACCTCCCTGTCGGAATTATGCTTCGACTCGGAATCAAGTCAACCAACGACCACCCTGTCGAAATTATGTTTCGACTCGGAATTAAGTCAACCAACGACCTCCCTGTCGGAATTAAGCTCCGTCTCGGAATCAAGTCGACCAACAAGCTCTGTGTCGGAATCATGCTTCATCTCAGAGTGTCCCCCATGTTGAAATCATACTTCGCCTCGGTGTATCTATCTTCCCTATCGGAATTATGCTCCGTCTTGGAATCAAGTCAACCAATGACCTCCCCGTTGGAATTGTGCTCCATCTCGAAATCAAGTCAACCAATAAGATCTGTGACGAAATCATGCTTCGTCTCAGAATGTACCCCGTGTCGAAATCATGCTTCGCCTCGGAGTATCTTCCTTCCCTGTCGGAATTATGCTTCGACTGGGAATCAACCTCGGCATCGAAATTATGCTTCGGTCAGAATGTCTGCCGCACTCCAGAATTATGCTCCAGCCCCCGGAATTATGCTCTGCTCGTCGGAATTATGCTCCGACCCCTTGGAATCATGCTCCGCTCTTCAGAATTATGCTCCGATCTTCAGAATCATATTCCGCACTTCAGAAGTATGCTCCGATCTTCAGAATCATGCTCCGCACTTCGAAATCATGCTCCGATCCGAGGAATCATGCTTCGATCTCAGAATTATGCTCCGATCTCAGAATTATGCCCCGCTCTCCGGAATTATTCTCCGACCTCCGGAATCATTCTCCGACCTCCGGAATCATGCTCCGCAAATCGGAATTATGCTCCGCAAATCGGAATTATGCTCCGATCCCCGGAATTATGCTCCCGGAATGATACTCCGCCCCCGGAAAGATGTTTCATCTTGAAATCCAACTCCAAGATCCATCAATTTCATGCACACAACTCATGTGTGGTGTGCATTTATTGATGGGGGCACTTTGTTGGGGTCAAAAATTGCACCCCGGTCGACCAAGTCAAAATCAAACTCAACCCTAAGTAAGCGGGCCCAAGCCCAGATCAAGTGGGCCTATGCCCAAGTCGAGCCCCACGGCCAGCCTCCACCATGCCAAAATGAAATCATGTAATAAATAATTTTGATGTAAATTTTTTATGCATGAATGTAAGGAAAATGGGCAAAATGCCATTTTGTAAAGCCCAAGGGGCTATATGTAAATTTATAAGCATATATAAAGCAACATGATAATGAAATAAAAAGGAACCTTTTCATTTCCCTCAAAATCTAGGGTTTTTGTGCCTCCTTCTTCTTCCTCAGGTTCTAAACCTTCTTCCTATTTTCAATTAAATCAAGAGTTTTACTCTTCCTTTTCCAAAATTAAATACTTTTTCACCACAAAACCCACAAAGGGGAGCTCAGATATCAAAAAGGTGAGATTTTTAAATCTCACCCCCTTTCTCCAAGATCCGGCCAACCGAGAGGAAGAAGAAGAAGACCCATCTCCAAAAATCCCATCTTGGAAAGATCCAGGGCCAAAGGGGAGAGAAACAAAGGGGCCCCCTTTGATCATTTCTAAAGATTTCTAGGAGTTTAACTCCATTTCAAGATCTGTTGGAGTTCAATTCCATAAATTAATCTCTTTTTAGGAGTTTAACTCTAGAAGTCAAATCAGGAGCACAGCTTCCAGTGCAGGGACAAAGTCCCTTTTCCTGCAGACGCCCAGCGCTCGCGTGCCAAGAACGTGGGGCGCCCGCGCCCAGCACCCGCGTGCCAAGCATGTGGGGTGCCCGTGCCCGGCGCCCAGTGTCCGCGTGCCAGGCACGTGAGGCGCTGGCGCTCACGCATCCTTTGGACTCCATTTCCCCCTCATTTTATATACACCCCACACTAAACATACCTTCCATGTTAGAAAAAATTTCTAACGGGGCGTTTTCCTGCACCCCGCAAAGGGGATGCTAGCCCTCTTGACCCCCAGCCCGCTATCCGGGTAGCAGGACCCCCTTTAAAACTCTATGGGGACCCCGATATATCCAAAACCCCTTCAAAACACAACACACTACACATTGAGTTCGCATGACCTGTTTGACCCGTCAATCGGAGGTTCTCTCGCTCCAAAGGTGAGGGGTAATTATCGGCAGCTTAGTCCATGGCTGTCGGAGATTCGGATCCCCACAATCAATAAACTCCAGCCTATCCTAGGAAGGTGGAATCTGTAATGCGCCTAACAAGCGCGCGCGTATTCCCATCTCAATGGGGTGACGAAAAACACCCTACAGGTGGTTGTATAGTTCATTTGGGCATCATTCAAGATCCTACTTGCATAATAAATAACATGTGGCATCTTATCGATGTGTTGTTCTAAGACTGCACCGATAGCAAAGTCGGATGCATTACATATAAACTCGAAAGGGTGGTTCCGGTCTGGAGATGATAGAACGGGGGCGGTAGTAAGGGAACATTTAAGTGATTCAAAAGCAGCCAAGCAATCCGAATCGAAGTGAAAAGTTGTATCATTGGTAAAGAGAAGAGTCAAGGGTCTAGCAATCTTGCTAAACTCCTTGATGAACCGTCTATAAAAACCGGCATGGCCAAAAAAGGATCGTATATTTTTGACGCATTTAGGAGGAGGAAGGTTGAAAATAACATCTATTTTAGCTTTGTCAACCTCAATTCCATTTCGTGAGATGATATGCCCTGAGACAATATCTTTTTGAACCATGAAATGACATTTTTCCCAATTCAAAGTTAGATTCTTGTCCTTACAACGGGTAAGAACAGTGTCAAGATGACGTAAGCATTCCTCGAAGGAATCTCCAAAGATGGAGAAATCTTCCATGAATATCTTCAGAAAATTCTCGACCATGTCAGAGAATATCCCTATCATGCACCGCTGAAATGTAGCGGAAGTATTGCATAACCCAAAGGGCATGCGTCTATAAACGAAAGTGCCGAAAAGACAAGTAAAAGTTGTCCTATCTTGATCCTTATCGGCGATGGGAACCTAGTTGTGGCCTGAGTAACCGTTTAAGAAACAGTAGAACTCATACCCAGCTAAGCGTTCTAACATCTGGTCAATAAAAGGTAGAGGAAAGTGATCTTTTCTCGTCATTGCATTGAGTTTTCTATAATCAATACATACCTGCCACCCAGTTTGGGTGCGAGTCGAAATAAAATCATTTGCCTCATTAGTTATGACCGTGATACCAGACTTTTTAGGGATAACGTGAATATGACTCACCCACTGGCTATCGAATATTGGGTAAATGATACCACTATATAAGCATTTGACGATTTCCTTTTTTACCGCCTCTTTCATGATGAGATTCAACCATCTTTGTGGGTCACGGGCTAGTTTGGCATCATCCATCATATGTATATGATGTTCAACAATTAAGGGACTAATCCCTTTGATATCTGCCATTGTCTCACCGAAAACTTGCCGATTTGATTTCAAGCAGACAGAAGGGTTGTCTCTTGCTCTAAGGCTAGAAAAGTCGAGATGATGATGGACAAGGTCTCATTCTCCCCTAAGTATGCATGCTTAATATGAGACGGCAATGGCTTGAGTTCAAATGTCGGCGGAGAGATGATAGAATGTAAGGCAAGGGGTCGATGCTCGAACTCGATGGACTCCATGAGGGGTTCATAACTAGCGTAAGAGACTGACTCGGATAACTCAACTAACTCATCCGAAAAATCAAAGGATTCGGACTCGGGGGATGACTCGTTGACAGAAGGGTCCCATGAATCAAGATCATCAACGAAGGTGAACCCTTCATATTCCCTATTCGTGTAAGAAGCAGCGGGGTCGAATAATAACGTACTGGTGGCATCGAGATCATTGTCGTAGAACAAAAACTCCTTGAATTCACAATTGTCGGGAGCTATCTCATGGACGGAACAAATATCTATCATATGAGTAGAAGGTTCGGAGCGTTGACTTCCCAATCTGAAAATATTAAGTTCAATTGTCATTTTTCCAAAGGATAGGTTCATGGAATCGTTTCGACAATTGATCACCGCATTTGAGGTTGCGAGAAATGGTCGACCAAGAATCACCGGAATTTGGTTCCGCGGAATTCGCCACAGGCTATGTATCTAAAACTATGAAGTCCACAGGAAATATATATTCTCCGACTTTAATCAACACATCCTTTAGCTCACCCATAGGGTGGGCGATAGATCGATCGGCCATTTGGAGAGTACAGTGCGTAGGTTTCAACTCACATATACCTAGTTGCTCATAAACAGAATATGAGAGCAAGTTAACACTAGCACCAAGGTCGAGAAGAGCGCGATTGATGTTTTTACCCTCAATAGTTATAGAAATTGTAGGACAGCTGGGGTTCTTACGTTTCTTGGGTAAATTTTGGGTAAGGGCATCACTCACATTACTCGCTAAGAAAACTTTTTTAGGTACTTAAGTTTTCCTTTTCTTAGTGCACAAGTCCTTAAGAATTTTTGCATAGAATTGGACTTGTTGGATAGCATCTAAGAGAGGAATATTAATATTAACTTATTTAAACATTTTCACAATCTTCTCCATTTATGGACTTGGTTTGTTAGGCCTCAACTGGTTTGGAAAAGGAGCTGTATTAAAAGGTGTTGGGTCCAACACTTGGGGAGAAGCTTGTGGAGATGGAATGGATCCCAAAACTGGAGTTGGGGTAGCATGAGAGGGGACTCCATTCAAGGAAGTGGACAGAGAGTTCAAGCACAGTGGAGAATGGAGAATGGGCTTGGAAGAAGATAATTGGTTAGAAGAAGTTGTAGCCGGTGTGTCATCATTGTCATCAACTTGTTCTCCACCATGGTTGTTCAGCATTCTTCCCGATCTCAACGTAGTTACGGCACTCATATTATGATTTTGTTGGTTAAGAATAGCGTTAGCATTTTGTGGGCGGCCGGGATTTGGTAGAGGTTGAGATGGAAGTTTCCATTTCTCTCCTTCACTCATTGTTGTGTTCAACTGTGCAATTTGTGCTTCAATAGATTTGATGTTTTCACCGTGGGACGCGGTGTGTTGTACTAATGATCGGATAGAAGAAGTTAGACTAGCCGACATTTGCGCAGATTGTTTAATGAAGACTTCTAAGCTTATCTTGAGTGCATAGACTTTGTCGGTGCCGGAAGGAGGAACATTATTTTGTGGTTGGAAAGATTTGTTATAAGGGGCAAAATTGTTGGCCGGATTTTGGAATGGTTACGATCGAAAAGGCTGCTGAATTTGTTGTTGTGATGGTTGTGGCTGCTGTGGAGGAAGCCTTTGGTAATTGTTTTGATTTTGGAACCGATTTTGATTTTGGTTTTGGTTCCAAGAAAAATTAGGATGATTCCTCTATCCCGGGTTATATGTGGAAGAATAGGGATCGTTTCTAAGTCATTACTGAAAAGAACCATTGGTTTGTTCTTGACCTTGAGACGGAGAATTCAAAAGACATTCTTCAGTCAAATATGATGGGTCAAAACAACAACCACACATGGTTTTGAGGAGAGAAACTTGGTTTAAGGAGTCTGAAGAGAATTTACTCTCAATAGCTTCGAGTTTCTTTTGCATCGCAGCCATTTCGGTTTTCATTGCGATAGAAGCGTCGAGCTGATGGACACCTGCCCTAAATGAAATAGAAGATAATATCGTCGATCTTGTGCTCTCCCACTGTATGTTTGCTCGGTAAGATCTTCAATAAATTTCCATGCCCCTTCGTCGGATTTTGACATGAAATGATATTGACAAATGGTTTCTAACATTTGTTTTGTCGCTGGATTAACGCCCTCATACATAATTTGGCAAAGTTGCCATTTTTCGAATCCGTGATGAGGGAAATGGACAAGGAGATCTTTGAACCTTTCAAAGCATTTCCAAAAGGGTTCGGTGGGAAGTTGGGCAAAATGGTTGATCTCGCTCCTAATGCGGGCAGTCTTATGATTAGGATAGAATTTTTTTAAATAATGCCTTAACAAATTTATTCCAACTCGTGATGGAATGTGAGAAGGTGCTATAAAGCCACTTCTCCGTGAGATCGCACAAGCTAAATGGGAGAATACGTAATCTTATAGCATCCCCCGAAAGTTGGATGGTGCTCATCATTGCACATACATTTTGAAATTTGGTTATAAAAACATAGGTATTCTCATATTCAAGCCCGTGAAATTTGGGCAACAAGTTGATGAACTGTGGTTTAATTTAGAAGTTATCCTCATTGGCTGTTGGAAAAGATAGACACATAGGAAGGGGTCCGTGCGTAGGGTAACATCGGTCTTGGAGAGCGATGCATGGTGGCATTTGTGTGGAAGGTAGAATTTGCGCACCAAGAGGTAGTGGCATTGTAGGGTTATTTACATTAAAACCCGGTGGAGGTCCGTCCATCTTGGGAGACGTAGTAGGTGATGGAGAAGAAGAAGGTGAAGAAATATCAACCTCGAAATCAATAGCAAAAACGCGGACTAAACGAGCGCTAAAATCCCATGTCCAACCAAACATGCACTAAGCGGGTTTAGTATACGTAGCAGCGTGTTAGAGGATAGGGAGAAAGATTTTAAGAATGTTTTGCTTTGGCAAAAATGACGGACGCAAGACTTGACTCAACCAATCACAAAAAGCACAAACAGTCCCTAGAGCTAGGGTCATCTAAGTCAAATCACCAAACCGCTCCTAGACATCCAAAAGACAAGATGTAGGATAAATCCTCTATCACCTCCTTTTCTTTCTTGCAGCCAGGTAAGTGTCAGGTAAGCAGGAGGTATCCGCTATACGAATCACCGAAATAGCGGGCCTAATTTAATAAACCACTTGTCTTAGACACACTTGTCTTAGACACTACTAGAAAGATGCGGATAAGTAACAGATTACCCACGACTCTCTTCTGTCCTAATTGAGCGTGATTGTTCTTAGAGGCTTGGTCTAAATATTTTTTATTAATATAAGGTGATGTGTATGCTCGTTTGTGATTTTGGGGCTTATGAAGGATAATGAGCTCCCCACCTAATCTGAATTTGGGTTTCTTGCCCCTTAATATTAGTTTAAATTATGCAAAGCAAAAACACACAAAAATCTAAAACACACAAAAAAGATATTTTTTATTTTTGACGCTGGTTGCAAATAATCCTGTAAGTAGAAACGGTTTATTAGAGTTTTAGAGAGAGTAAAAGGAAGAAAAGAAGTCACCAGAAAACTTTGGAGAGGAGAGACGATAGAAGCGTCGCGCTTCCGCCGCCGATGGTACTCTTTGGCCGCGGTTCCGCCACCTTCTTTGGGCCAAACCGTCCAATTCTTTGGCACTGAACTCCTAAACCTCTGCTCTCCTGGTTCAAACACTTGTATTCACCATAAGCTCACCCAGATACTCCAAATTACCTGCACAACTCAAATAAATATCATAAATCATATCAAGATGCGGCTTAACATTTTTTTATTTTTTATTTTTTATTATTTTTTATGTTAGATCAACCCGAATAACAAGAAGAATAAAATTACCGTTTCCCCGGCAACGGCGCCAGTTGATTAATATGAAATATTGTATCTTTTATCATTTTGATTACCGCAATCAACACGATGTCGCAATTGCTAGCCACGGTGAGTACGGGTTGTCCACAAGGAATCTATAATTTTATTTCTAATGTTTTAGATGAGTTGGTTCAGAAAAGGTTGGTTTTATTTTTATTCTAAGATTTATATAATAATGAGAAAATGGTTTATTAAGGTTTTAGAATTACGGAGTTAAAAGATGGTGATTTAAATAATAATTTTTTTAATCTTTTAATTATTTATTGCTAAAGGAATAGGAATGAATGTGGATTAAGGTATTTAGAGTTATACTAGGGATTCCCCCTATTGACCGATGTGTTTCCATTTATCCCTATTAAACTCAAGACTCCAATAAAACAAGTATTAACTCACTCTCAAATTCGGGTCGCGACTATCATGAATTGGTAGTGCGTCCAAATAGGGGGTTTAATACTTACTTGGTTGGAGTTATAACAATCAAAATATAAAAAGAACATGAGAGATTTACCATCCCTCGTACTCTCCTTTCCTACAACCCTAACAAACGAGAATTTACTCGCTCATTATTACAAGAAGAAGATGAAAAAGAAAGATGGAAGAATGATTACAATATGCTAACTACTAGGGCCCTCACTATAGCGAGGGACAACTTTTGAGTGTCATCGCATACAAATAGTTAAATCGGAAAAAAGGAGGGAAAAAGAGTTTTATTTTAATCGAAGAAACTAGCTGCTAAATCCCTCACGGCAACGAGAGAGCATCATGATTTCAAAAATCATTTAGAAAGGTGAATGAAAGAAGTCATAGAAAACCATCAAAAAGAATTGCAAAATTAATTAAAGCACAAGCAAAAGTAAAAATGCAAGGAATTTAAATTACGAGATAAGAGAAGACAAATAGAGAATTTACTCTACTTTTTATTCATCAAAACTTGAAACTTCATTACAATTTTAAAGGCTAAGAATTTTGAAGAGGAAACTAATTCTAAACAAAATAAACCCTAAATATGAAAACCCTAGATGCCTCTCTGTTGGGTGCTCTCGGTGCTATTTATAGGGCCTGAAATCTGAAACCCTAGTATCGAAGTCGCTATACATGAAAAGACGAAACTGCCCACGAAACCCTAACTTATGCGACGCTTGAATGAGGGCGGATCCGCCGTCTTTTGGTGCTTTTAGCGTCGGTTCCGCTGTCAGATGAAGGGTTTGGGCTTCCAAACTTTTTGTGTTGTGCTCTCGTTATTTTAGATGATTTCTGAGCACACAATTTCTGTTAGTTATATGTATGCCCTAGAAGCCATTATTGTACATATAATATATATTATAGTGGATGCTTGGACATATATAGAGAGAACTTTCTTGCTCGACATGATAGTATGCTATCTGGTTGCTCTTTGTCTTAACATGTAGATTTGTATTGTGATACTGTCTTGCTCTCACATGTTGATAAAGCCCTTAGGATGTGTACTTGACTACCAGGACTATGATGAAGATCATACTAGTGGGGCCAGGGTAGTCCATAAGTACATCCTTTAATTGTTCCTAGTCGAGGGTTGTCACGCCCCGCTTCCCGGTGTACGGCGAAGGGGATGCAACGAGGCCGCTACGTATTTACTTAGAAGTAAATACGCTAAGCGTAACTAAACAATATAAAAGAAATATACACAAAAGACAAATGTAATGAACACCAACTTTATTTATTAACATTCTTTTATATTACATGGAAAAGAAAATACATAGAATGAAAAGCAATGCCTAAATAGTGGCATAACGGAAATGGAAAGTACTGAATGAAATGTACAAGTATCTAGAGCTCCGCGTCGAAGGCTAGCTGATCCAAGTCCTCACTGGTGGGCTCGATCTCCTAAATATCCGATCCATCTGACAACATTCCAAAGAAGAAAGAGAAGGAATGTTGTCAGCGAACAATCGCTCGGTAAGTCCCAAAGATAAGGGAGAAGTAGATTAGAGAGAGTATGTGTGTGCGTAACTTTTAAAGTCGTATTATATTGTTATAATATTGTATTTAGTGTTAACGCTGTTGTTTGTAGCTTGGTACAAAAGAGGCCAGTGTATACAAGAGGAGTCTCACTAGACCAGAGACTACGGTATATAGAGTACAAGGCTCTGTGATAATACCCGGAACAACAGCGATTGAATTCAGGTTAGGTGTCTTAATGGTTGCAGTCGCGTGCCACATCCAACACCTTCCGTACCAATCTATCCCTTAAACCCTGCGATATCTTGATTGTATTGTTTGTATTGTAGAGTAAATTGTATTGTCTTGTATTATAGTTTGTATAGATGGATGACTTATCGAAACCATGATATCAGTAAATGGATGTAACTGGAGAATCATGTAGATGGAAGTATATCCATGATTCGGTTCAGTCAATACGAATTGATTATATTGAACAGATTGGTTATATGGATTCATATTGAATTGTTATATATACTTGAATCTCATTCAAGTCAGATTGATTATATTGAAACTCAGTCTAAATCAGACAATTAGAAAAGAAATTGAATCCTGAATTAGGTTTTGGTGTTATCGGTAACCGCTGCACATGGGCGGCAGGATTTGTGTCTTTTTCAAAGACGATTATCGTGTTGATAACACCGTTTGTTAAGTTGTCTATCTTAAATAGGCAAGCACCCATATCTCCGGCTCCCTGAGGCTCAAGAGTCTGGTCCCGCTTAAACCTATGTTTACTAGGGTCCTCAGGGTAATTTATAGAACTTGAGAGGGTTTCATGTAAAAATAATTTTGTATAATTTTCAAAATATATCTCAAGTGTTTTATTATCGTCTTTAAAGTTTTCATTGATGTATATTTTATCATTGTGACATTTCTAGTGAATAAAACCTATTTTTCATAATATATGGTATATTGGAATTGTATGGTATTTTCTTGTAAATGGAATGTTTTTCTTGAATTTTGGAAAATGTGGAATATTATAAATATTAAAAATAGATATTTTGATATTAATTACATATATATATATTTATTAAAAATATAAGTTTTATTTATAATAGAAATCACATTTTCTAAAGAAAATTGTATTTTAAATCTTTCGAGGCCGTATGCTCCTTGCGGAGGTCTGCATCTCGCACTACTAAGTCCGAGAATATGCGATAATTCGCACCATCCCAAAATGGGTTGTAGAGGCACATTGTAAAGATTTGTTAAAAGTACATATCTTGTAGAAAAAGATTTTGTAGTTTGTGGTATTTATTTGTAAAAATCGTAATTCTGTATTCTAGGTTCCCAAAAGATATCATGCTATGATAGAGATGTGTGTTGTGAGAAGGTAGGTCATTACCTCATGATTTATCTAAACGTATAGCAAGGGCTAATAATGTTTTATGTCAAAACTAAACTATATGGTATTTTCTGTAAAAGTGCTATAAAAATTGAAATATGAATTCTTTTGTTATGAAACTTGTCAAGATGTTTTGTTAATGTTTAATAATCATGATGTGAGAGTTTGTATTATTGTGTTTAAGAGAAATATGATTTTTAAGGAAAAAATGAATCGGAAGTCGGATTAACTCCACTTCCGTCAGGTTTTAGAATTCTAAGTTTTTAGAATAGTAAAGAGAAAGGGAAGAAGGGACTTACTGGATTGTAGTGGAGAGGAGAGGAAAAAGAAAAAGTGGGAGGTGTCGGTGCGTCGTTTCGTCATCGGAAACTCCTCGGATAGTCGTCTTATGTTCGTTGGAGTTTCGCCCTTTGCTAACTCCACTTGCACACAAAAAGTCTATGGAAATTTCTTGAGAGTTTGGACAAAGATTTGGAAGTGAGGAGGGGTAAGTTTGGGTGTGGTATTTATAGGAAAAATTAGGGTTTAGGGTAGATGAAAGGGTGTGATAAACAAATGCATTAAAAAGAGTTTTAATTGGATTTTTAAGTCTCTGGAATAATGCAGGGAATTTAAACAGTGTAGGAGTTATGGGGAGTTCAAGAGACAAAGAAGCAAAAAAGAAAAATCGGATTTGTGGATGAGTCGGCCGGCGGCGCCGGCCGATCCGCGAGAATCGCCGGCCGAGTCGGGCCGAGTCTCCCCGCCACGTGTACCTTGTCGTTTGATCTACCTCCTGGGCTCATTTGTTTTATATGCGACTTGGTTTTTACGAGTTATGCACGTGTAGACTCTTGGGCTTCTAAAAGATTAAAAGAAAAATAATTAAAAATAATGTGTGGCTGATGGGATTTGAATTCTGGTGCTTTGGTTCAACAGTGCAAGGTCTTACCAATGTGCTACAAGCTCCTTCTTGCTGTTCAAAAGTTAATCAAACTTATAACTTGTGCTCAGATAAAAGTACCCCTTTCTGTATTTTTGAAAAAAATTGTACACAAAGTTTAGGGTTATTACAAGGGTGTATCGAGACAGGGCATCGATATTCCAAAGTAGACTAGCTTATATGCTTCTTGACCCATATGATGGGCGATGGATGATCCCACATCCATTGGTGTTTGACATCAAAGATGGTATACGGGTGCTCAGTGGAGACTGAGTATACTGAACGGACTCGCCGAGAACTCCTAGTTGGTATTATACCTATCGTCAGATAGCAGTTCTCTGGTGATACTGGTACAGGTTAGTCTGTAGACCCGAGATCACCATAGAGTCTTGTGTGATTCCCACTGTGCTGTGATTTCCATCTTACCACGTTCAAGAGAACATGCAAAACGGTGGCTTTTGGGTACAGTCCCGAGTCATATGGAGGCAATGAGCGATAGGAGGGGATTCGTCTCTTCCGGTATTGGGGGTTGATATTGTGCTGTGCTCGATTGTCCATAACAGGAAGTCCCTGGCCAGGGCTGATACGTCGATTTACCGGTAAGTGTTATCAGTAGTTTCTCGACCCTTTATGAGCCTCAGATCGGCATGACTTATCGGTTACTGGGGTCTGACGTTTACCATCCCTAGACTAGATATGCGACATATTAGACGAAGAGACCGGACTGTACGGTAGTGTTACCAACAGGCTTTGCGGGAGTTTAGACAAGCTTGCTTGTTGATCTTCTGATCGCTTAATACCCAGGTAGCCGTTACGTCCAGCTAGTACCGCTGACGGCTTGTGGGTGACTGATATGATCATCACCTACTGCTGGCGTATTGATGAGTCTTTAGAGTCCTACACAGAGGTTTCCTGGCTCAGGCGAAATGAAGTAGGAGCACATATGTGATATGTGTGGGACTGTGATTAATACGTGTATGTGATACCGTATTCTATTATCTCGATATATGATATCGGTCGATTATATATGATATAGCCGGGTTATCGAATCAAGTGTTGATTCGATAAGTTGATACATATGATATTAGTAGGTTATATGTGATATAGCCGGATTATTAAATCAAGAGTTGATTTGATAAGTTGATGTACAATTATATATTTGATATATTAATTTTTACATTAACTAATTTTAGCTCACTTAAGCATTTCTTTTTCTCACTCATATATAATATATATGTGATATATATTATTGTTTTTGTGTCATACTTGATGATACATGCTACATGGGTGTATGAGACTCAGACCATGACATGGATAACTGGGGGTGTTTATTTATTTAAGTTAAATCAAAATTGGTTGGAAATTAGCCCAAGGTTGAAGCTTGTGGAACTATTGACTTAGTCCACTAATTTTGTTTTACTTAAGATATTTATTAACCCAACCATTATCAATAGCCATGGTTAAATCTCTACATGAGTTATATGAGATATTATCTCACCCATGATTGAATAATTCATTCATAGCATTATTCTCTTCATCTTCTTCTTCATCAAGAGTTAGCTCTCTAGATTTTTGAGAGGTGAAGAAAATTAGTGAGAAAATTAAT
This sequence comes from Agapanthus africanus, assembly GCA_030015575.1. Lineage (NCBI taxonomy): Eukaryota > Viridiplantae > Streptophyta > Magnoliopsida > Asparagales > Amaryllidaceae > Agapanthus > Agapanthus africanus. The sequence goes on from CM057339.1 coordinate 422,971,716, forward strand.
TCTAAAGTGAGCAAAAATCCTACTTCATCATTCTCTATTAGAATAGCCATTTAGTTTAGGATGTTAGCTTCACTAATCCCTAATTAGTGAAGAGATAGCTTGGGTTGGTGTCTCCTCGACGTAGATCATCTTCGGCCTCGAAGACTTCGTGCAAGCTTGTTCATTTCATCTTGTGGAGCCATTCTAGAGTCCGGAAGATCATTACTTGGAGTGAAGGGACTACTACACGGAGCTATTGAAGTGAAGGACCGGTCTACAAAGGTTGTATTCCATGTTCATTTAGATGTAAAGTTGTTTACATGCATGTATTGTCTATTTCTCTAGTTAAGATTCTAGGGTTAGGGTTGTTTAGCATGGTAATTTTTTGAAAACGGCATGGATGATGCCTCCCGAAACCTTGCTGTCGTGCTAAGTAAACCTACAGTGGTATCAGAGCCAAGCTAAAGAATTAGACTATATTTGTATAATTACGAAACCGAAACAACTCCGAAACACTCGAAACAAAAACCTAGTTTCTGTCGAAATTTTTAAGTCGTCTGAAATTTTTTTAAGCAACTGCAGAATGTTATATGAGATGTTACATGAACACCACAGGAAAATGAACCCCTCTCGCCGGAATTTGACCGGCGACATGCACTAAATTTTCGGCCTGGCCAGTCCAATGTTGTCTTCTAGGGTTCGTTTTGGTGTAGTGTTCCGGTCTCTGGGTTTTGGTGTTTCAGGTGTTACTTGTTTTTACTGAAATTGCATGTGATGTTATTTTTCTGTAAAGACAATTCAGAGTGTTTCGTAGTCGTAATTCTAACATCGTTTCGGGTATTTTAGACGACGTTAAAAAGTTCGAACGAATATCAATAACCCATTTTCTTCCTCGCTGGAAATTTCCCAAAAGTTAGAATTTTCCAAGTTAAAGTTATTCAAAAATCAGGAAAGTAATTCTATGGACCCTCTAGAAGAATAAAACCCTAACTCGATTTTATGACCGCCGCCAAACCCTAGGGTTTTCAGTAGTTCCGCGGCGCCATAGGTGATGCAAGGGTTGGTCCTTCTACGGTTGGTCCATAGGCACTGTGGCATGTTCAGAGTATTTTTTTTAACTGTGCTCAAACGTTGAGCTATTTGGGAAATTTTGGGTGTTTGTTGATTCGATCTGAATGTTTAACATCGTCTGGCTATCTGTGGATTGTGATACAATATTTGGAATTCATTTGGTTAGGCATGAAATCCGAAGTATGTGATATTTCGGGTTTATGATGTCTAAGGAGGTTGAGGATTCCAAATGTTGTAGTTTGATATTTTCTTTTCTGCGACCGTAAGTGTAATATGTGGTGTATCGTCGGTTTCGTTGCTATATGTCAACGACAATTGGGATACGTATATTTACTTACGTTGATGACATGTGATGTTACGTGTTGCTGGGATATGTTATATTGGATCGTCGTGTTTTGAATAGCCGGGGGGTTTTGCGTGAGATGGGAGTTTTTTCATTTTCATTCATGTAAAAATTTGTATGTAATATTCTTTTATTGGGGCACTTCCGGGTTGAGGATGATGTCACCATTGATGTATATAATTTACTTTTCCGCATTAGGATAGACCCAAGGTGAGGAGCACAAGTAACCGGGTTCTAGAGTCCAGTGGGAGACCGTCTCGAGGAGTCGAGTTCGGGTCTCCTAACTCTAAAATTTATAGGGTTGCTTGCCACTCTCGTAGGGGTCTAGTGATGTGGGTTTGGCTAGTCATCGCGACCGTGGAATCCATGTTTTTACAGGCTTAATATAAAATACGGACCTCTTAGTATATCCAATATTTCATATGTTGATTTCTGCTTCTGATATTCTGTGATGTGATCACTTTATATATGTGAGACGAATGCTTTATTATTATATATATGATATATAATAAACGTTGCGTATGTTTTGCACCCGCGCTAGTCCCGCCCCGCTATGCCGTTAGTTAAGTAACCTAACGGTGCATAACGAGACATTGTGGTGAATGCGGATGGCATAAGCGTACGTTGTATTTTCGTTTCTTCTGTGATGCTTAGGAAGCATAAATGATGGGACTTCATTAATGAGATTAATGAAAAAGAAAGAAACCTAAAGATATTGTAGAATCAAATTTTCAAAAAAGGTAGCTCTAATTTTTGTTTTGTATAGCGGTATTTCTTGTAGAATATCCAGCACCTTATTCGATGAGGAAAGAGCCGAGATCCCTTCACCGAAAGTGACCTCTTTAGCGAAACTAGCAGATGCTACAACCCACTCGGTTTTGTTTTTGATTTTTTTTAGTTTTTTTTCTTTGCATAGCGGTATTCCTTGTAGAATATCCAGCACCTCATTCGATGAGGAAAAGGCCGAGATCCCTTCACCGGGAGTGACCTCTTTAGAAAAACTAGTAAAAGCCTCAAAAACACACCTTTTTTAAAATCACTCGATTATACATCGATATCAAGTTCATTATGCAAAAGGTTTTCTTAAAAACCTGTCGTAGCCCTCCGTCATTTCAGATAAGTACTACTTAATATTCATGCTACGTTTGTTGACTATGTTAAGGCGTAGTGTGCGGTAGCTAATTAGTGCTTATCTGTTAAAGCATGAGATGCGATTGGATTAGGGTAGTCGTACGACTTTGTTGACTATGTTAAGGGTCGTATCGGGTGGGTTTAATTCAATCAGGAAATGACGGGTTGAACTTGGCTAGCGCTTATGATTTGTTGACTATGTTAAGGTCATAAGTTGCTAGGGGTAAAATATTATCGGGAATTTCAAGTGTTGAAATTTGCAATGAGATTGCATACCTTCTATGAGATAGTTGGATCCTGATACCCACTACGAGTAAGAGTTACTTCTGGGAGAGTTTTACACATCACAATTTGCCGGTCAAGTAGGTGTGTAGAAAGGTGTTAAATAGGTTACGCCCGTGGGAAAATGAGGTTTATTTTAATTAGGTCCGTGCGAAAGCACGGGGAACCTCCCTCAAAGTACCGACACTAGCCTGGCTGAAAGATTGGCGAACTTGTAAGGTGTAGTTAGTCTCGGCTAGTCTTACCTTTTAGGATTTGAAGAAAGATTTGATAAAAACAGTGGGATCCATCCCGATTAGATAAGATAATAACCAATTTAATCTTGCAAAAGCATACGCTAAGTGTTTTCTTCTCTCTCTCTCTCTCTCCAGGTAGCGACCATGTCAGGCCTTAATCAAGATAATAATATAGATGTATTGACCAAACCCGCTTGTTATACTGAGCAGGGGAACGTTGGTTCCGTTCTTTCTTATAATTGTTATAAGACTGGGTAGGAAATAGGTGAATATCCGGATTCACACGCCACCCAAACGAAGAATAAGCATGTTGATGCATCTTCTTCGGGTGTGTTAGTTACCGAGAACTGTTTCTCAGTACACTCTACGTCCTGGGCATTAGATACTGAATCGGGATCCCACATATATAATATGTTGCATGGACTAAGGAAAGGTAGAGAACCGGGAATGGGTGATCATTCTGTAAGAGTAGGGAATGGTGCAAATGCTGCAGCCAAAACAGTTGGCGAATATCACCTTGTATTATCAAATGGTAATATATTGATTCTGAACGAATGCTATTACATACCGAACCTGATATGTAATCTTATATCAGTTTCTTTATTAAGTAAATAAGAATATAATTTTTTAGTACATGATAATGTTATGAACACTTTTCTGAATCAAAAGTTGATTGGATCAGGCTCATTAAATAATGGCAAATACGTTCTAAATCAAACAACAGTTCTTAACGTACAAAACACACACAAGAGGAAGAGTTCAGAAATGAACGAATCCTTCTTGTGGTATTGTAGACTAAGTCATATCAATGCGACACGACTAACTAAGTTACATAAGGATGGATATTTGAATCCGTTGGAATTATCATCTTATGAAACTTGCCAGTCATGTCTCGACGGCAAGATGACCAAAACTCTATTTACTGGACACGACAAAAGGGTTACAGAACTCTTGGAACTGATACACAGTGATGTATGCGGTCCCATGTCTACACATGCCAGGGATGGTTCCTCATACTTCTTTACATTCACTGACGATCTCTCAAGATTCGGTCATGTGTTCCCGTTGAAACACAAGTCTGAAACTTTTGAGAAATTCAAAGAATATAAGCATGAAGTTGAGAACCAGATGGGTAAAAGTGTTAAAATCCTTCGATTTAATCGAGGAGGAGAATACTTGAGTATGAAATTCCGTGACTATCTAAAAGAGAATGTGATTCTCTCTAAGTTTACTCCTCCGTATACACCATAACACAATGGTGTATATGAGCGGAGAAATCGCACCCTATTGGATATGGTGCGCTCTATGATGAGCACCGCTGAGTTACCCATTTCCTTTTGGGGTTAAGCACTTGAGACAGCATCATACATATTGAATCAAGTTCCATCTAAATCTGTACCTACCACACCATATGAGATATAGAGTGGGAAGAGACCATATCTTAAACGAGTTAAGATATGGGGTTGTCCGGCCTATGTCAAAAGGCAAAATCCGGACAAACTCGAGGCACGATCAGTTCTTTGCAAGTTTGTGGGATATCCAATGAATTCACAAGGATATATTTTCTACCACGCTGAGGAACAAAAGGTGTTTGTTTCTCAATACGCCACCTTTTAGAAAAGGAATTTCTTATAAAAGAAATTAGTGGCAAAGAGATAGAGCTGGAAGAAGTTCCAGTGGCACAAACTACAACTGATGATTTATTGGAACCAGAGAATTCAGTAGTCTCCAACGAATCCTAGCTTCTCCGCCAATCTAGTAGGGTTCCTCATCCACCTGAGAGATACTGCGGTTTTCTCATTGATGGTGGGAGCGAGGATTGCATCATGGAAGATGATGACCCAACTCCCTTCGAGCAGGCCATCACAAGTGAGGACTCTGTGAAATGGCTGGATACAATACGATCTGAGATGGAATCCATGTACACCAACAAAGTATGGACTTTAGAAGTTGCTCCCGAAGGGGTAAAACCTATTGGGAGCAAATGGATCTTTAAGAAGAAACTTGGTGTAGATAGAAAAGTTGAGACCTTCAAAGCTAGAATTGTTGCAAAAGCTTTTCGTCAACGACCAGGTGTGGATTATGATGAAACCCTTTCTCCAGTGGCTATGCTTAAGTCCATCCGGATCCTACTTGCCATCGCTGCATACCATGACTATGAAATCTGGCAGATGGATGTTAAGACCGTTTTTCTAAATGGTGATTTAGAAGAGAGCGTGTACATGACTCAACCAGAGGGCTTCGTGGACAGTGGGAGCAACGGAAAGGTGTGCAAGCTGCTTAAATCCATCTACGGGTTAAAGCAGACATCGCGGAATTAGAACATCTATTTTGATATGGTAGTCAAAGAGTTTGACTTCATCAAAAACGTAGATGAATCTTGTATATACAAGAAGGTAGCAGAGAGTAAGGTTGTCTTCCTCGTCTTGTACGTGGATGGCATACTCTTGATAGGAAATGATGTTCCTATGCTGCACTCAGTCAAGCTCTTCTTATCACAAAGATTCTCAATGAAAGATCTAGGTGATGCCTCCTACATCTTGGGGATTAAAATCTATAGAGATAGATCTAAACGGATGTTGGGATTGTCCCAATCCAGGTACATAGACATCATACTAAAGAGGTTTAGTATGGAAGATTTCAAGCATAGGAATTTACCCACGATCTCAAGACTCACTCTCTCCAAAGAGATGTCTCCCAAAACTGATTTGGAGAGAGCTCGCATGTAAAGTATACCCTATGCTTCGACAGTAGGCTCTATCATGTACGCGATGTTATGTACCAGACCCGATGTAGCACACTCACTAAGTGTAGTGAGTAGGTATCAAGAAGATCCAGGAGAGAATCACTGGACAGCTGTGAAGAACATTCTCAAGTACTTGAGAAGGACTAAAGAGATGTTCTTGGTGTATGGTAACGGTGAACTCCAAGTAGAGTCCTTTACCGATTCGAGCTTTCAGAGTGATAAGGACGATTGTAAGTCGGTCACACTCAATGGAGGGGCGGTTTGTTGGAAGACTTCCAAGCAAGAAACCGTGGTAGACTCGACGATGGAGGCTGAATACATCGCTGCCAACGATGCTGCCAAAGAGGCTGTCTGGATGAAGAAGTTCATAACCGAACTTGGTGTGGTTTTGTCCATAGAGCATCAAGGGTGGGAATTTACCCACGATCTCAAGACTCACTCTCTCCAAAGAGATGTCTCCCAAAACTGATTTGGAGAGAGCTCGCATGTAAAGTATACCCTATGCTTCGACAGTAGGCTCTATCATGTACGCGATGTTATGTACCAGACCCGATGTAGCATACTCACTAAGTGTAGTGAGTAGGTATCAAGAAGATCCAGGATAGAATCACTGGACAGTTGTGAAGAACATTCCCAAGTACTTGAGAAGGGCTAAAGAGATGTTCTTGGTGTATGGTAACGGTGAACTCCAAGTGGAGTCCCTTACCGATTCGAGCTTTCAGAGTGATAAGGACGACTGTAAGTCGGTCACCCTCAATGGAGGGGTGGTTTTTTGGAAGACTTCCAAGTAAGAAACCGTGGTAGACTCGACGATGGTGGCTGAATAAATCGCTGCCAACGATGCTGCCAAAGAGGATGTCTGGATGAAGAAGTTCATAACCGAACTTGGTGTGGTTCCGTCCATCGAGCATCCAATACCTTTGTATTGTGATAACAATGGAGCAGTGGCTTTGGCCAAGGAACCCAAGTCCCATCAGCGATCCAGGCATATTCTGAGGCGGTATCATCTGATCCGGGAGATAGTTGATCGCCGGGAGATCAAGGTCAGGAGATTTGACACGAAGAACAACACGACGGATCCACTCACGAAGGCCATACCCCATATACAATTTGAGAGACTCTTCGGGATGTTGGGTATGAGATACTACAACAACTGGCCTTAGTGCAAGTGGGAGATTGTTAGTTATATGTATGTCTTAGAGGCCATTATTGTACATATGATGTATATTATAGTGGATGCTTGGACATATATGAGAGGACTTTCTTACTCGACATGATAATATACTATCTGGTTGCTCTTTGTCTTAACATATAGACTTGTATTGTGATACTATCTTGCTCTCACATGTTGATAAAGCCCTTAGGATGTGTACTTGACTACCAGGACTATGATGGAGATCATACTAGTAGGGCCAAGGTAGTCCATAAGTACATCCTTTAATTGTTCCTAGTCGAGGGTGTATCGAGACAGGGAATCAATATTCCAGAGTAGACTAGCGTATACGCTTCTTGACCCATATGATGGGAGATGGATGATCCCACATTAATTGGTGTTTGACATCAAAGATGGTATACGGGTGCTCAGTGGAGACTGGGTACACTGAACGGACTCGCCGAGAACTCCTAGTTGGTATTATACCTATCGTCAGATAGCAGTTCTCTGGTGACACTGGTACAGGTTAGTCTGTAAACCCGAGATCGTCATAGAGTCTTGAGTGATTCCCACTGTGCTTTGATTTTCACCTTACCACGTTCAAGAGAACGTGCAAAATGGTGGCTTTTGGGTACAGTCCCGAGTCATATTGAGGCAATGAGTGATAGGAGGGGATTCGTCTCTCCCGGTATTGGGGGTTGATGTTGCGCTGTGCTCGATTGACCATAGCAGGAAGTCCCTGGCCAGAGTTGATACGGAGATTTACTGGTAAGTGTTATCAGTAGTTTCTCGACCCGTTATGAGCCTCAGATCAACACGACTTATCGGTTACTGGGGTCTGACGTTTACCACCCCTAGACTAGATATGTGACATATCAGACGAAGAGACCGGACTGTACAGTAGTGTTACTGACAGGCTTTGTAGAAGTTTAGACAAGCTTGCTTGTTGATCTTCTGATCTCTCAATACCCGGGTAGCCATTACGTCTAGCTAGTACCGCTGACGGTTTGTGGGTGACTGATATAATCATCACCTACTGCTGGCGTATTGATGGGTCTTTAGAGTCCTACACAGAGGTTTCCTGGCTCAGGCGAAACGAAGTAGGAGCACATATGTGATATGTACGGGACCGTGATTAATACGTGCATGTGATACCGTATTCTATTCTCTCGATATGTGATATCGGTCGGTTATATGTGATATAGCCGGGTTATCGAATCAAGTGTTGATTCGATAAGTTGATACATATGATATTAGTCGATTTTATGTGATATAGCCTGATTATTAAATCAAGAGTTGATTTAATAATTTAATGTATAATTATATATTTGATATATTAATTTTTACATTAACTAATATTAGCTCACGTAAGCATTTCTTTTTCTCACTCATATATAATATATATGTGATATATATTATTGTTTTTGTGTCATGCTTGATGATACATACTACATGGATGTATGAGACTCACAGCATGACATGGATAATTGGGAGTGTTTATTTATTTAAGGTAAATCAAAATTGGTTAGAAATTAGCCCATGGTTGAAGCTTGTAGAAGCTTGTGGAACCATTGACTTAGTTCACTAATTTTGTTTTACTTAAAATATTTATCAACCCAACCATTATCAATAGCCATGGTTAAGTCTCTACATGAGTTATATAGGATATTATCTCACCCATGGTTGATTAATTCATTCACAACATTGTTCTCTTCATCTTCGTCTTCATCAAGAGTTAGCTCTCTAGGTTTTTGAGAGGTGAAGAAAATTAGTGAGAAAATTAATTCTAAAATGAGCAAAAATCCTACATCATCATCCTCTACTAAACTAGCCATTTAGTTTAGGGTGTTAGCTTCACTAATCCCTAATTAGTGAGGAGATAGCTTGGGTTGGTGTCTCCTTGACGTAGATCATCTTCGGCCTCGAAGACTTCGTGCAAGCTTGTTTCTTTCATCTTGTGGAGCCATTCTAGAGTCCGAAAGATCACTACTTGGAGTGAAAGGACTACTACATGGAGCTATTGAAGTGAAGAACCGGTATACAAAGGTTGTATTCCATGTTCACTTAGATGTAAAGTTGTTTACATGCATGTATTGTCTATTTCTCTAGTTAAGATTCTAGGGTTAGGATTGTTTAACATGACAATTTTTTGAAAATGGTATGGATGATGCCTCCCGAAACCTTATTGTCGTGCTAAGTAAACCTACAATTTCTTGAATTTGCTGACACTGAAATTTGCAGGGTTGACTGAGTTGACTTTGACTTTTAACTGGATCAGTTAGATTTTGCCTCTAAAATCCGTCATTCGCTCCAAAGCTATTTCCTGCACTTATATAGAAAACTTGGATTAAAAGCACCATTTTCATAGGCAATATTATAAAGACCGGATGGTATTAAAATGCAATTTTATGTTGTAAACATGATACTATATGTATTAATCGGACGGTTGATACTAACCAGTTTATTATTGAACCTGGTCATTGAATCAAGTATTAATTTAATGATATTTCTTATATATGATGGTGCATATATAAACTAGTATTAATGTGATATTCTTTTTCTCTCTCTCTTAGTGTATGGTTACATAACATGTGCTTGTATTTTATGTGTACAATTATTTTGTACATGTATTTATAAGAATTTCTTTTTTCCATTTTCTTTTTGCATGACATGAAAGTGAAGTGGAGGCTTGTTGCTTACACATCATCATGCTCCTAACACTTAGATGAGAGGACGAAACCATGGTTTATGAGTGGAGTTTTTATTTGTCTCAAAACCATGAGTTCATTAGGACAATGTTTTTCTCTCTCATCAAGAACAAAAGAAAATGAAGAAGTAAAGAAAAGAAAGAGAGAGCTCATGAATTCACTACTTATTCTACATCCATCCCAACTCATGTCTATCAAGCATAAAGAGAGAGTTGCATCAAGTTGTTGATGTTGAAGTTAGAACCGGTGGCCTTCATGTGGATCATCTTCGACGGAGCCGATCGGAGATCAAGCACGATCCGAAGCGCCTCGGAGCTTACCCAGAGTTCGGAGTTCAACCGTTGGAGCAAATGAATACGCTTTAAAGGTTGTGCATTTCTAACTCCTTCTCTTTAGTTTTTGCAAGCTATTTTAGTCTATGATAGTATTCTAGGGTTTTGGGTGTCTTGCTCATTCGGATTTTGCCGTTTTTACGCTTTCGCAATGTTTTCAAAACCCGTCCGGCGAGCACGGCAACCCTACTGTAACACCCTAGTACTGCTATACTATATTGATTTAGGGTACTTCAACTCTTGCGGTAAAATTCTTTATTATTGTTGCTTTTGGGTTTCGAATAGTGCAATTGGTAGTTGTGGTTATTATCCGACCCTACCCGCAAGGTTGAAACCCAACATGGTTCGAGATTATATCAAATATTTACTAATACAAAATATCCATGTTGTAAGTCGATGTCGCGCACCCCACGGGTTCGCTGGGAGGCGGAATTTATAAAAAACGATTTTTCTTACTTCGCAACACCGACTTTAACTCCAGGATCTTTACGGAAACCTTAACTAGCTATTCTACTTTGAGGTTTACTACTCGGTAAGAGTTTTATACCTCCTTGTTACTTGTCCATCGGGTCTTCTTCTCCTCCTCTCCTTGAGCTCCTCGAAGATCGGATCACGCCTGAAACGTCGGCCTCCTCGTGTCAAAGAAGATCCACCCGAAAGTATATACTTCAAGCTCCAACCTCTAAACCGAGGTAACTAAGGTACCTAGTTTGCTAAGCTAGGTAGCTTAGAAAATGTAGAGTGTCTAATGGAGTGTTTTATCTCATATAACCCTATGGCTCACAACACATGTGAAGGTTGGGGTTTTTGAGGAAGGAGGAGAAAATGGAGAGAGAAAAGAAATTTGCAAATGATCAAGTCTTGGACAAGTGAAGAATGACTCATCTCTTTTCACTTATGAAGCATGGATTATTTTCATAGAGAAAATAACAACCATACTTCAATAGTTTATCCAAACTAATAAACAAATGCATAAGCCATGCTTCACTCCCATGCCTCAAATATCTCCATTTTCCACCTCATTAATCTATTTCCAAAATAGCTAAATCCAAATAATGAGGTGTCCCCTTCTAGAAGTATCTTTTGTGAAATTATAAGAATGCCCTCACCGTATATACATACCCGTATTCGTATTCCGAAAAATATGAATACTATGAGATGATAACAATCCAATAATATAATACTAGGATTCGACTTAAACCAAAGCCCACTAGTATTATCCGCCCGAACAACATCCGTGTAGCTAGTATACGTATATGATCGGAACCTTGCTGTAAAACCATACGGCCTCTACATTGTTTCTCCCGAAGCAAAGAAACCCTCTGTGTGAGACTCTAAAGACTCGACAGTACGCTGGTAGTGGATTTAACCACAAGTCCGTCAGCGGTACTAGCTGCACGTAACGGCTACCCAGGTATCTGTCGATAAGAAGCCCGATGAGCAAACTCATCCGAACTTCTACTGAGCTAATCTGTGACAATCTTCATACAGTTCGGTCTGTTCGTCTAAGATTTTTGCATATTAGGCCTAGATGGATGGTAACCGTCAGATCCCTAATAGCGCAATAAGTCATGCCGGGGTAGAGCCCAATACACCCTGAGAAACTACTGGAGTACCTACCAGTAAATCTCGCTTGCCCTGACCAGAGACTTTGTGTTACGCCCCGCTTCCTAGAGTGCGCAAAGATAGGCACGTGATAGAGCCAACCATGCTACCTGTGGATAGGAAATATCCCTCCACAGTCACATTACGGCTGTCTAGAGATATCAAAAATAGTAGAAATAAAAGAACTATTTAGTACATGTCCATGATCCAGAATAAACGAGTCAAGAAATAATACGCAGAAGCAATAAATCCAATAAACAATAATAATCTAGAAAGTATGTCCCATAATACGGGCTCACATCAGGGATGAAATATGACTGAAAGAAAGCTAAACTAAACTACTAACAGGTCTTCACTGCTTGGCCTGTTGATCGAGATACTCCTGAACGGCCTGCGACAGAGATAGAGGATCTGGGCCATGCAAAACACAGACGTCAGTGCGTCATGATATCAAACAATAATAAATGAACAGGATACACGAGATATGCAGGCATGAATCATAAACAGTCACATGAATGTAATAAGTAAACACGGATATAGAACAGTGAAGTGTATATATGTGACGTGCAGTGATCAATCTAAACTGTGCTACTGGGTTATCTATTCTAAAGTTTATTTGAAATCAATTAATGTAATCCTCCATGTAACTCAAATGATATGTCCCGTTATCCCCCGGGACCACGGATCAGGTAGTGGGAGTCATGAATGACTTTGTCCTGTTATCCCCCGGGACCACGGATCAAGTAAGAATCACGAATGATTCTGTCCCGTTATCCCCCGGGACTACGGATCAAGTAATACCCTTGTAAAATACACTTTAGTTTACACTCTTGATTTCCCCATACCCCCAAGGTTAGGTGTTCAAGTTAGGTATTGAATATCTGGAGCTAATGCCAACACAGGATCAAGCAGGTACAGCTTTGTCTAAATAGATAACATGATATGTCTGTAGGGACATCTGGTCAGGATTGTCGGCATTAGTAACAAGATCAGGTATCAAGTCAAGTAGTGGTATATCAGGTCATGACAGGTAGTGCACATGTGTCAAGCGGGTTCTCATAATAAAACTGTAGCAAGTACGTATGCACAAATAAAAGCATGGATGCACAAATATTTATCGGGGGTTACATCATGACTATGTAGGATGCACATTTTCAAGCATGGGGTATCACTACAATAATAACATGAATTAATATGATATATAGATGCAGTTATATATGTTTTAAATGATATGGATGCAAACGGGTATCCGAAAACAGTAAAACTTCAGTATGGATGTACAATGTGATGAACGGGTAACATTTTACTCATATGGATGCATAATACTATACCTAGCATGTAGCAAGATGATTTAGCATACGACTAGATATGTAAATAATGGTACGGATGCACACGGACGTCATACAACAGTAAAATGATAAACTGGTAAATGCAAGATGTACAACTAAACACTATGAGATGTAAATATTCTATTGGGTGCAATATATTGTAATATAGTATGTAACAAGATAGGTTTGCATGCACTAGATATGAAATAACCCGTACGGATGCATACGGATGTCGTAAAACTGTAAAACTAAACATGGGATGCATGATTTAAAATAAAAGTGTTATATTTATTCAAATAGATGTAAATATAGTAACATAGCATGTAGCAAGATAAACTTGCCTTGATGGATCACGAAAAGGATATGCACGAATCGTCCGACGTCGGTAAAACGTCGCAACGCACGCACGACACGCGGGACGGGTCCAAGCAATGCAAGAGGGTGATCGCGCAGGTAAGGTACGTCCACGGTCGTCTGGAATAGCAGCGATGCGACTTCCGGCGACGCTAAAACAAGATTCAAGAAAAATAAAGAAAATAAAAGAAGAAGAGGAAGAAGAAGAGAGAAGGGTGAGGCTTACTGGGTTTTAAGTGTTCTGTGGTTTCAGAAAGGAGGTGCTGGTGTGGCGGAGAGGTGGTCGTCGGCGGTGGAGGGGGTTAGAGGAGCTAGGGTTAGGTTAGGGTTTTGGGCTCTGGTGTTGTTGTTGGCTGGGGTTTGAGTGCAGGGGTTTGGTGTAGGAGGGAGAAGGGAAGAAGATAAGGAGAAGGTGATAAAGGTGGAGGCGAGAGGAGGAGGTGATCGGCGGCGATGGAGGTGTGCAGGGTGGTGATTGGTTCTCGGGTGGTGCAGGCTGCTCGGGGAAAGGAGGAGGAAGAAGAAGATGACGAGGAGGAGGAGGAGGAGGAGGAGGTGATGAAATGGAGATGGTGACGAGGTCGAGTTAAGAAGGCAGAGGAGGCTAGGTCTAGGGTTAAGGTTTCATTTTCTGTGGGTTGTCGTGGCGAGGAGCTCAGGGCTTTTTATAGAAAAGAAGAAGAGAGAAAGAAGGAAGGTGACGCTAAGGCTTCGGGGAGGTGACCACACTCGAGAAAGCTACAGGGATCGCAAGAGGAGTGAGAGAGAGGGTGCGAGAGGAGAGAGAAAGAAGAGAGAGAGAGACAGCTGGGGAGAAAGAGAAAGAGAGAGAGAGAGAGAAAGAGAAGGAGAGAGGAGAGAGAAAGAGTGGGGTTGGGTTGTTAAATAAATATGTTAGGATTTTATTTAAAAAAATTTGTTAGTTAAATTAAATTTTAAACTGTCGATTTTAATAAAGATATTATATTTAATAAAATTTTAATTTTGGCGGGATACAAAAATAGTCCAAAACACGCCCGGGTCGGGTCTAAAATTTCAGTTTCAAAATATGAAAAATATATGCGACGACCAAAACTAAAAATGAATGTCCGGATAACGAAAATGCATACCCCCAAGAACGGATGCACGTACGTGCGCGTAGCCATCCAAACAAGTCCGTTTCACTGAACGGGATGAGAACAAGATGCGCGGATGCTACCGCAGGGTTAGGGGTAACAAGCAGGCCATGCAATGTATTTTTAAAATATTTTACATGACTTAAAATGTTATATTGTAAAATGCAAATGCCAGATAAAATGCCAGTATGTAGGATGTATGAAAGTGCACAAGTCTACGTAACAAGTCAGGATAAACCATAAACATGAATCAAACAGGTTTCAAGCATGCGGGTCGGGTCAGATGCAAATACAAATGTCAAAAATAATATTCGCACCCAAAACACAGTAAATCAAGAAAATACCATAAATAAGTAGATACTTGAACTGGAATTGATATAAATGAACTGGGGTATTACATTATACCCAACTACAAAAAGAATTTCGTCATCAAAATTCCCAAGAACAAGAAAAGATAAACAATCATGAAACTACAGGAAGGGATCTGGAAACTTCTGTCGAATTTCGTCTTCTCATTCCCAAGTCGATTCTCCATGCGAGCGATTTCCCCAAGAAACAAGTACGAGAGGGATAACCTTGTTCTTAAGGACCTTTTCTCTTTGATCAATAATCGACATCGGTCGTTCCTCAAAGGTTAAATCCTCTCTTACAGTCAGCTCCGAATGATCTAGCACGTGTGTTTCATCTCGAACATACTTACGGAGTTGAGATACGTAAAACACGTCATGAACATTCGCCAAAGATTGTGGTAAAGCCAATCGATAAGTCACTTCTCTAATACGCTCCAAAATCTCGAAAGGCCCCACGAATCGAGGACTAAGCTTGCCTCGACTCCCAAAACGAATCACTCCTCTAGTCGGTGATATCTTTAAGAACACAAGATCACCAACCGTGAACTCTAGAGGTCTTCTCGATGTGTCGGCCCAACTCTTCTGCCGATCTTGTGCTGCCTTCATATAATTCCGGATAGTATTAACCTTCTCAATTGTTTTCACGATCAAATCCGGTCCCAACAATCTTCGTTCTCCAATATCGTCCCAACAAACAGGTGAACGACACTTGCGACCATACAACGCTTCGAATGGAGCTATCTGTATAGTCTCCTGAAAGCTGTTATTGTAAGAAAACTCCACAAAGTATAGATGATCCTCCCACGAACCCTTGAAGTCTAACATGCAAGCTCTCAACATGTTCTCAAGAGTTTGGATCGTTCTTTCCGACTGGCCATCTGTCTGAGGATGATAAGCTGTGCTAAACTTCAATTGCGTCCCTAAACTTTCCTGTAAATTCCTCCAGAAGTGCGACAAAAATCGGGTGTCACGGTCGGACACGATGCTCACAGGTACTCCATGCAATCTTACAATCTCCTGCATGTACCATTCCGCTAACGCTTCCGTTGATTGACCAACTCGAAATGGTATGAAATGAGCTGCCTTGGTCAATCGATCAATAATTACCCAAACTGCATTGTTTCCTTTTGGACTCTGCGGTAAAGCTATCACGAAATCCATGGTTATATGTTCCCACTTCCATTGAGGAATCGGAAGTGGTTGCAATAAACCAGCAACCCTTTGATGTTCAGCCTTAGCTTGCTGACACACCAAGCACTTCGCTACAAAGCGAGCAATCTCCCTTTTCATGCTTTCCTACCAGAAATGCTGTCTTAGATCGCGGTACATCTTTGTGCCTCCTGGATGTACGGAATATGCAGAACCGTGTGCCTCCTTCATAACTTCTTCACGAATATCCCCTTTTGGCACACACAAACGGCTACCATATCGCAACGAACCATCTTCATGAATCAACAAGTCCGTTCGAAGTCCTGCTTCAACTTGTTCTCGAAACTTCTGCAATCTTGGGTCCTGTGACTGCGCTGCTTTAATATTATCGATTAACTTAGACTGTACTTGCAGCTGTATCAACTGTCCCGAAAAATCCGATAGCACGATCTCTAACTCGAATCTTCGAAAATCTTCGATAAGCTCCTTCTATATAGTCAACATCCGAATTGCTGGCAACCGACTAAGCGCATCCGGCACAACATTAACTTTCCCCGGATGGTACTTAAGATCAAGATCGTAGTCAGCCATCAGCTCCAACCATCTTCGCTGCCTAATGTTAAGCTCTTTCTGTGTGAACACATACTTTAGGCTTTTGTGATCGGTGAATACCTCGACCCTTTCGCCCAACAAGTAGTGTCTCCAAATCTTCAGAGCGAAAATCACAGCTGCTAGCTCCAAATCATGAGTTGGGTAATTCTTCTCATGGATCTTCAACTGTCTCGATGCGTAAGCTATAACTTTCCTATGCTGCATCAAAACACATCCTAAACCTTTCCCAGATACGTCGCTGTGAATTACCAATCCTCCGGAACCGTCTGGTACGGTCAAAATAGGAGCGATTATCAATCTTTGCTTCAACGCCTCAAAAGCTGACACACATTTATCCGTCCATACGAACGGTACTTCCTTTCGCGTAAGCTTGGTCAAAGGCTCAGCCAAACGAGCAAAATTCTCCACGAACCTTCCTTAATATCCGACAAGTCTAAGAAAACTTCTGATTTCTGCTACGTTCTTCGGAATCAGCCAATCTTGAACTGCCGTAATCTTCTCGGGATCAACGGCGATTCCATTTCCGAATACGACATACCTCAAAAACTTCACTTCTTCAAGCCAAAACTCGCACTTGCTCATCTTTGCATATAATCTTTCTTGCCTCAATGTCTGCAGTGCGATCTTCAAGTGTTCCGCATGCTCTTCAAGGCTCCTCGAATACACCAGAATATCATCAATGAACACCAAAATAAACTGGTCCAAGAACGGTGAAAAGATTCGGTTCATCAAGTCCATAAATATTTTCGGTGCATTCGTGACTCCGAATGGCATCACTAAATACTCGTAATATCCATACCGAGTTCGGAACGCAGTCTTGCAAATATCCTCTGATTTAACTCGGACCTGATGATACCCGGATCGCAAATCCAGCTTCGAGAATACCCTCGCACCACTAAGCTGCTCGAACAATTCGCCAATGCGAGGGATCGGGTACTTGTTCTTAATAGTCATCCAGTTTAATTCTCGATAATCGATGCACATCCTCCTTGTGCCATCTTTCTTCTTGACTAGAAGAACTGGAGCTCCCCAAGATGAATTACTGCTACGAATCCAACCCTTCTCAAGCAATTCAGTAACCTGCTTCTTTACTTCTTCCAACTCCACTGGTGCCATTGGATAATACGCCTTTGAGATTGATGCTGCACCAGGAACAAGATCGATTGCGAACTCCACATCTCGTTTTGGCGGTAAATCCGAGATGTCCTCGAACACGTCTATAAACTCTCGAACTACAGCTGACGCTTCCTCCTTATCAACTTCCATTGACGAAAGAACATTGCTTGTCGGCCCAGCCCTAAACTCCACTGGCCTGACAGAACTGCTTCCTCCAGTGAAAACAAACTCCGGATGTCCGGGAATCTGAAAATCACTTTCTTTTTCCTAGAATTAATGTGAGCGTGGAAAGTGCCGAGAAAGTCAATTCCCAAGACAACTTCATAACTGCCGGCATCGATCACCAAGAAATCTGCAAATAACTCCCGTCCACAAACAACAACTGAACAATCCTTACATTCTCTACTACCTATGATCTTCCCATTCCCAGTGTGTATGTCCCAACAACTAGAAAAGGTCGTGCAAGAAATCGAGTGTGCGGCAATAAAATTGGACGACATAAAACAATGGGATGCACCAGAATCGAATAATTCTAATGTGGGAAAATCATGAACAAGTAGGATATCTGAAAGAACTTCCTCTGAAGCCTTGGCCTCTTCAGCCGTCAGGGTAAATGCTCGAGCTTGATTGGGTCCCTGAGTCAACTGCTTTTGCCCCTGAAACTGCTTCTGCGGTGGCCTCTGAACATCATCGTTCAAACGAAGCTTCAACGGGAAACCACTGATAGTATGATCAGCTGATCCGCAAACCAAACAAAGTCCAAGATTCCTCCAACAATCCTTCTGCAGGTGCCCAGGTAGGTGACAGAACTCACAAAAACATCCTTCCCTTCTGCTCTTGTATGATGGGCTTCTTCATCGGTACTACGCCACATCGGTTCACTGGAATACCTCTGCGTATGGGCGCTCGGTTCGACGCAAATGCCGGCTTCCGCACTGCAACTGTCTGCTGCTGCGTACCCCCAGTCTTCACCGATAAGCTCTGCTGCTCTCGAGCTGCTTTAAGAACTTGAGAGAAAGTGGTCAATCCCAGAGAGATGATGTGCCTCGGGATTTCCACGTACAAACTGCGCATGAACCTCCTGCCCTATCGGCATCGTTGGCAACCAAAGGTCCAGCGAATCTACTGAGCCGTGTCCACTCAGCCGCATGTACATCCACGGGTATGCCGTTCTGCTTCAAAGTGATAAACTTTTCCTCCATTTCCTCCCGTGCAGTCTGCGGGAAGAATTTCTCTAAGAAACTCTTCGAAAAATCTGCCCAACTGATCGGCTTGGGCAAGTGGGTCTCTTCCACAAGCCACCATTCACGAGCATAGTCAACCAATTGGATGCGTACGACATCCACTCTCTTGTCCTCTGGAATCTGTGCCGTAACGAGCAAATTCTCCATATCAACTAGCCACTGCTCTGCTGGCAACGGCTCTTCCAGACCAGTGAAGACGGACGGACCAAGTCTCCTGAAATACGCCACGGTACCCACACGTTTTACTGGTTTGGCCACAACATTGTTTATGGACTGCTGGACGGTTCGCAAACCTTCCTGAAAAGCTTCGGCCTGCCGCTGGTTCAGCTCGGTCTGCCGTTTCTGGTTCTCCAGCATCCCACGAATTACTCTAAGCAAAGCGTCGTCATCAACACGCCTCTGGTACGCTCTCAGATTTCTGTCCACCATGATTCTGAAGCCAAAACACCGATGAGGATTAGCAAGATGAACAAGATTCAATAAACAGGATACAAGAAGCAAGATAGTTATGGATTCAAGGATGGCAAGATAGCAATAAGGCAGGACATGCTCCTAGTTACGAGTATTCTGATTCATGTACTGGGTCTAATACCCAACTACAAAAGAATCAAACCCGATAAACCTAAATCCTATGGCTCTGATACCAAACAAACCCTGTCACGCCCCGCTTCCCAGAGTGCGCTAAGATAGGCACGTGACAGAGCTAACCATGCTACCTGTGGATAGGAAACATCCCTCCACAGTCACATTACGGCTGCCTAGAGATATCAAAAACAGTAGAAATAAAAGAACTATCTAGTACATGTCCATGAGCCAGAATAAACGAGTCAAGAAATAATATGCGGAAGCAATAAATCCAATAAACAATAATCTGGAAAGTACGTCCCATAATACGGGCTTTCATCAGGGATGAAAAAATACTGAAAGAAAGCTAAACTAAACTACTAACAGGTCTTCACTGCTCGGCCTGTTGATCGAGATACTCTTGAACGGCCTGCGACAGAGATAGAGGATCTGGACCATGCAAAACTCAGACGTCAGTGCGTCATGATATCAAACAATAATAAATGAACAGGATACACGAGATATGCAGGCATGAATCATAAACAGTCACATGAATGTAATAAGTAAACACAGATATAGAACAATGAAGTGTATCAATATATGTGACGTGCAGTGATCAATCTAAACTGTGCTACTGGGTTATCTATTCTAAAGTTTATTTGAAATCAATTAATGTAATACTCCATGTAACTCAAAGGATATGTCCCGTTATCCCCCGGGACCACGGATCAGGTAGTGGGAGTGATGAATGACTCTGTCCCGTTATCCCCCGGGACCACGGATCAAGTAAGAATCACGAATGATTCTGTCCCATTATCCCCCGGGACCACGGATCAAGTAATACCCTTAGAAGCTACACTTTAGTTTACACTCTTGATTTCCCCATACCCCCAAGGTTAGGTGTTCAAGTCAGGTATTGAAAATCTGGAGCTAATGCCAACACAGGATCAAGCAGGTACAGGTTTGTCTAAATAGACAACAGGATATGTCCGTAGGGACAACAGGTCAAGATTATCGGCATTAGTAACAAGATCAGGTATCAAGTCAGGCAGTGGTATATCAGGTCATGACAGGTAGTGCACATATGTCAAGCGGGTGCTCATAATAAAACTGTAGCAAGTACGGATGCACAAATAAAAGCATGGATGCATAAATATTTATCGGGGGTTACATCATGACTATGTAGGATGCACATTTTCAAGCATGGGGTATCACTACAATAATAACATGAATTAATATGATCTATAGATGCAGTTATATATATTTTAAATGATATGGATGCAAACGGATATCCGAAAATAGTAAAACTTCAGTATGGATATACAATGTGATGAACGGGTAACATTTTACTCATATGGATGCATAATACTATACCTAGCATGTAGCAAGATGATTTAGCATACGACTAGATATGTAAATAATGATACGGATGCACACAGACGTCATACAACAGTAAAATGATAAACTGGTAAATGCAAGATGTACAACTAAATACTATGAGATATAAATATTCTATTGGGTGCAGTATATTGTAATATAGTATGTAACAAGATAGGTTTGCATGCACTAGATGTGAAATAACCCGTACGGATGCATACGGATGTCGTAAAACTGTAAAACTAAATATGGGATGCATGATTTAAAATACAAGTGTTATATTTATTCAAATAGATGTAAATACAGTAATATAGCATGTAGCAAGATAAACTTGCCTTGATGGATCAGGAAATGGATACGCACGGCCCGTCCGACGTCGGTAAAACATCGCAACGCACGCACGGAACGCGGGACGGGTCTAAGCAATGTAAGAGGGTGATCACATAGGTAAGGTACGTCCATGGGGTCGTCTGGAATGGCAGCGATGCGACTTCCGGCTACGCTAAAACAAGATTCAAGAAAAATAAAGAAAAGAAAAGAAGAAAAGGAAGAAGAAGAGGGAAGGGTGAGGCTTACTGGGTTTTAGTTGTTCTGTCGTTTTAGAAAGGAGGTGCTGGTGTGGCGGAGAGGTGGTCGTCGGCGGTGGAGGGGGTTAGAGGTGCTAGGGTTAGGTTAGGGTTTTAGGCTCTGGTGTTGTTGTTGGCTGGGGTTTGGGTGCAGGGGTTTGGTGTAGGAGGGAGAAAGGAAGAAGAGAAGGAGAAGGTGATGAAGGTGGACGTGAGAGGAGGAGGTGATCGACGGCGATGGAGGTGTGCAGGGTGGTGATGTGTTCTCGGGTGGTGCAGGGTGCTCGGGGAAAGGAGAAAAAAGAAAGAAGATGACGAGGAGGAGGAGGAGGAGGAGGTGATGAGGCGGAGGTGGTGATGAGGTCGAGTTGAGAAGGCCGAGGAGGCTAGGTCTCGGGTTAGGGTTTCGATTCTGTGGGTTCTCGTGGCGAGGAGCTCAGGGGTTTTTATAGAAAAGAAGAGGAGAGAAAGAAGGAAGGTGATGCTAAGGCTTCGGGGAGGTGACCACACTCGAGAAAGCTACAGGGATCACAAGAGGAGTGAGAGAGAGGGTACGAGAGGAGAGAGAAAGAAGAGAGAGAGAGACAGCGGGGGAGAAAGAGAGAGAGAAAGAGAAGGAGAGAGGAGAGAGAAAGAGTGGGGTTGGGTTGTTAAAAAAATAGGTTAGGATTTTATTTAAAAAATTTTGTCAGTTAAATTAAATTTTAAACTGTCGATTTTAATAAAGATATTATATTTAATAAAATTTTAATTTTGGCGGGATACAAAAATAGTCCAAAACACGCCCGGGTCGGGTCTAAAACTTCAGTTTCAAAATATGTAAGTCAATTAACTCTGTTTCTTGGATACTAGATACCGGATCAAGATCTAATATCTGTAATTCATACAGGTTTTGAGAAACCGTAGAGTTATCAAGATAGGTGATATGACTTTCAGGGTTGCTAACGGAATGAGCGTGTGTTCATATCAGAATTTTGCATTATTATATTCCCCATTCTTAATCATATTGCAAATAAATAGGTCCTTTTGATCCATGTCTGCTAAATAGTTGCAGGTTATAGGTTCTCGGAACAATACAGTGAAAATAATGAAAAAACGCTACAAATGTGAGACTACGACCAACAAATAGATGAATCTGCAAGATGCCGCCTACCAGCTTGAGGAACAAACAGTTCAATATACAAAGTACAAGGGCAGCAATAGCAGACAAGACTTCAACGCGAAGCTAACAGTAAAAGTCCACAAATTCTGCACTGTTGGAAATTTGGAAGAAAGTAGAAAAGATTCTGAGGAACCAAGTGAAGAAAACAGATAGAAAAAGTAACTTGAAGCATCACAGAAGAAATGAGCCCAAGATCCCATCAAACGGGCGCGGAACTGCGGCCAAACAAGGCTTATGGCCACGGATCCGCGGCCTTGCAGAGCATGTGTCAGTGCGTGTCGGTGGGAGTCGGTGCATTGACCCGGTTTTCTTAGGGTAGTCTTGTAATTTCAGATGTGGATCAGATGTAAACCCTAGGGTTTCTCCTATCTATAAATAGGAAAGCCTACAGCCTCTTTTGAGGTGTGTCTCTTTTGGGTGCCTCTTTTGAGATGCCTCTTTTTATTTTCTCTAGTTTAAATTTTCATTCCTTGTAATTATCAAAGAGTGCATCAATAAAAAGTAAGTCTTTTCTTATCTTGAATTTTTTTTATCTAGCAATTTTATTTCTCTGTCGTAGTTATTTTCCGCAAGTTAATTAGGCTATTAAATAAAAACCATAAAAATGAATTCCTTTATTAATTCCCTAATGAGTGAGTAGTTCCTCACTTGTTAGGGTTAGGTTTGGGGAAGGTTTGAGAGATGAAAATCTCTCACCCCTTTCTTACCCGTTCAATATTTTAAAATAGGAATCTATGCAAACCAACACACACCGCTCACTACGGCACTCTATCCCACGAGGTAGCGGCGATTCCTTAGTTAAAGACTGGTTGTGATTGTTTTCCATAGAGGTTAGGGATAAAAGTTAAGAAAGGACGGACAAGGACCAAAGGGAAGAAACCTAGTTTTCTTCCCGGACATGCTAATCCCCTTTGTTAACTATTACCTTAACACCTAAAAGTTCTTAATTAGGGCAAAGAAAGCGGTGAGAATAATTGACTTTCCAAACTAATCTAATCCTAACCCTAGCAAGCCTTTTAATCAATTTTAATTTCATTCTTAGATCTTAAAATAAAACCCAAAATCATTTAATGTCGGGGATTTCATTTTCCCCGTTGATTTCATCGTTATGGACACACAACCTGTAGCTAACCCCCGGAGTCAAATCCCGGTGATACTCGGTCAACCATTCCTTGCGGCTTCTAATGCGGTGATCAATTGTCGAAACGGTTCAATGAACCGATCTTTTGGAAACATGACAATTGAACTCAACATTTTTAAGTTGGGGAATCAGCCCTCCGAGCCTAATGCTAGTACACTTGATATTTGCTCGATCCAAGAGATCACGCAGGAGGACTGTGAGCTCGAAAAATTTCTGTTCGATCACAGCAGTTTTGACG
This sequence comes from Agapanthus africanus, assembly GCA_030015575.1. Classification (NCBI taxonomy): domain Eukaryota; kingdom Viridiplantae; phylum Streptophyta; class Magnoliopsida; order Asparagales; family Amaryllidaceae; genus Agapanthus; species Agapanthus africanus. Next base: position 422,995,618 of record CM057339.1, read on the forward strand.
CCACTAGTGCGTTCCTCCTTGAATCTGACACAACTTTTACACCCGATAACGATTACGAGTGTTTCACTTTTTTGGATGATTTTGAAGAATCACCACCCGAGTTTGAGTCCTTTGGATTTTCGGATGAGTTAGCTGAACCATCCGAACCATTGTTGGAATCCTTCGAGTTCAAGACAGTTTCACCAATTTTACCTTCAATTGTTTCACCTCTAAAACTCGAACTCAAGCTTTTGCCGTCTCACCTTAAATACGCTTACTTAGGTAAGAATGAGACCCTTCCTGTTATCATTTCGGCATCTTTAGCTCTCTAGCAAAAGAAAGCCCTTTTAATGGTCTTACAAAATAATCGGCAAGCTTTTGGCTGGACTATGGAGGACATCAAGGGGATTAGTCTCCTCATAGTTGAACATCATATACATATGATGGATGATGCCAAGCCAGTAAGGGATCCACAGAGACGCCTCAACCTCATAATGAAGGAAGCTGTTAAAAAGGAGATTCTAAAATGTCTTGATAGTGGTATCATTTACCCTATCTCTGATAGCCAGTTGGTTAGCCCCATTCACGTTGTCCCAAAGAAATCGGGCATAACGGTCATAACTAATGAGGCGAATGAGTTAATACCTACTCGCACCCAAACTGGATGGCGAGTTTGCATCGATTATAGAAAACTCAACGCCGCTACACGGAAAGACCACTTTCCGTTACCTTTTATTGACCAAATGCTAGAACGATTAGCTGGGCACGAATTTTACTACTTTTTGGATGGCTACTCCGGCTATAATCAAGTTCCCATCACCGAAAAGGATCAAGACAAGACCACATTTACTTGTCCTTTTGGTACATTCGCTTACCGTCGCATGCCTTTTGGGTTATGCAATGCACCCGCTACTTTCCAGCGGTGTATGATGGGGATCTTTTCTGACATGGTGGAAAATTTTTTAGAGATTTTTATGGATGATTTCTTCATTTTCGGCGACTCCTTCGATGAGTGTTTGCTACACTTAGACGCAGTTCTTACCCGCTGTAGGGATAAGAACATCACTTTAAATTGGGAGAAATTCTACTTTATGGTACGAGAGGGTATTGTCTTAGGACATGTCATCTCGCAAAACGGCATTGAGGTTGATAAAGCCAAGATTGAAGTCATTTCCAATCTTCCTCCTCCCAAGTGTGTCAAAGACATCCGAGCCTTCCTTGGCCATGCCGGTTGCTATAGACGGTTCATCAAGGATTTTAGCAAGATAGCTAGACCCTTGACTCTTTTGTTGGCCAAGAACACAACTTTTGATTTTGACTCAAGCTGCATGAAGGCATTCGAGTCATTGAAACACTCACTTATTTCTGCGCCCATTCTTTCATCTCCCGACTGGACGCATCCATTCGAAATTATGTGCGATGCATCTGATTTCGCCGTTGGTGTTGTTCTTGGACAGCACATTAATAAGATGCCGCACATAATTTATTACGCTAGCTGAACATTAAACGAGGCCCAATTGAATTACACAACAACTGAAAAAGAATTCTTAGCCGTTGTGTTTGCACTAGAAAAATTCAGGCCCTATTTAATCGGCTCTCCATTCATTGTTTACATGGACCACTCAGCTCTTTGCCATCTTTTTGCGAAGAAGGATGCTAAATCTCGGCTAATACGTTAGATCCTCTTGCTACAAGAGTTTGACCTTATCATAAGAGACAAGAGAGGATGTGAAAACGTAGTTGCCGATCACCTTTCACGACTCCTTTCTTCGCCTACACTTGAAATTCCTATTAAAGATATTTTTCCCGATGAGCGGCTCTTAACCGTGTCATGCGAACCTTGGTTCGCTGATATCGTAAATTATTTGGCCACCGGACTGATACCAAACGATTGGTCAAATCAGGACAGACTCTGATTCTTGTTCGAAGTAAAACATTTTTACTGGGATGAACCGTATCTCTTTAAATACTGTTCCGACCAAATCATTCGCCGGTGTGTCCCCAACAACGAGTTTAAGAGTGTGCTGTCATTCTGCCACGATCAAGCGTGTGGCGGGCATTTTGGCCCCAAAAAGACAGCAGAAAAAATCTTGCAGTGTGGCTTCTATTGCCCACGACTTTTTAAAGATCCATACGAATACTGCAAGACATGCTCCCGGTGCCAAAACTTGGGCCAGATATCTCGGAGAAATGAAATGCCGCTCCAACCAATTTTGGTTGTTGAAATTTTTGATGTTTGGGGAATAGACTTCATGGGACCACTTCCCAACTCTTTTGGGAACATGTATATTCTACTTGTTGTTGACTATGTTTCAAAATGGGTCGAGGCTGTGCCCAGCCGAACTAATGACAACAAGGTTGTTGTTAGATTTCTCAAAGAAAACATTTTTTCTCGGTTTGGACACCCTCGCGCGATTATCAGTGATAATGGATCTCGCTTTTGTAATAGGACTTTTGAGTCCTTAATGTGCAAATACTCTATTAATCACAAACTATCAACGCCATATCATCCCCAAACTTGTGGGCAAGCTGAGATTTCGAATCGGCAGATTAAACAAATATTGGAGAAAACGGTTTACAAAAACCGTAAAAATTGGTCATCAAAACTGATTGATGCACTATGGGCATTCCGTACTTCCTATAAGACCGATCTTGGCATGTCTCCATACAAGCTTGTTTATGGAAAGGCTTGCCACCTTCCTGTTGAAATAGAACACAAGGCATTTTGGGCAATTAAAGAGTTGAACCTATCTTTAGGAGATGCGGGCAGCAGTAGAAAGCTGCAATTGAATGAATTAGACGAGCTGCGGGATGAGACCTATGAGAACGCGGTAATTGTTAAAAACCGAACGAAGGTGTTCCACGATAAACACCTTATACGCAAGACTTTCAAACCTGGTCAACAGGTTTTACTTTACGATACTCGGTTACATTTCCATCCTGGCAAGCTCAAATCTCGATGGAAAGGGTCATTTATGATACGCACCGTATATCCGCACGGTGCGGTAGATCTAGAAAACCCAGAGGACGGTACACTGTTTAAAGTAAATGGACATCGACTTAAACCGTTTCTCACTGCAGACCCGACGGAGGAGCTCCTGTTTTTACAGGAGCCGATCTACACTGACTAATCCTCCTCCATTTACCCCTAAATTTTCGCATATCTAGCCAAAAAAACCGTTTCAAACAAGTTTGGGGGTATGTATCATTTGTAATTATATAAAAAAACAAAATAACATAAAAAATACAAAAAATTTTGAGGAAAAAAAAATATATTTTTGTGTATTTTTTGAAATTTCCAGATTTAATAAAATAAAAATAAAAATTTTATTTGCAAATAATTTCCTCTTTTTAAGAGGGTTTTTTTTACAAATAACCCAAACACTCACCCCTATAAATAAGACCCCGACCCTCTCAATTTCTTAACCCTAATTTTATCAGCTCTCCTCAAACCTTAGCCGCCGCTTCGATTTCTGCAGAAAGAGCCCTCCAATCCGCCGCGTTTCCGCTGCAAGGACCACATTGCCGCCGCGCTTCCGCCGCCTGTCAGCTGCGTCACCCTCTGAAATTTTCAGAGGAGGTTCGATCTTTAAACTCCTCACTGTTTAATCTTGTAGATCTATATATTCCCTGTGATGGCACCAAATATACAGTTAGAGCGCGATTTCTCACAAATTTTTTCACACACGATATATGGGAGTTACTTTGCCGATGAAATTGCTCGTAGGGGGTGGAATTTTTTGATCTATAATCACCCAAATGGTTACGCCCTTCCAGATTTAGTCACTCGTTTTTACGAGTGCATGGAAGACGGCTGCCTTGCACAATATGGCTTTATCAAATTAATGTGGGGCGATAGGGAAATAATTATTGACAGAGACTTCATCCATGAAGTCACTTTGATCCCTAGGTTACCTGTACATGATCAGCCCCATCAGTTTGAAGATTACATGCCCTTAATGGGTAATGATTGCTCGAGGGAACCAAGAAAAGTAATCCATCTCCCTGTGGACCGACCCGTACTCAACCGGCTAGCTACCAAGCGACACCGTTCTTGATTGCGGTATATTCTAAACTTTGATTTTAAAAGCGCACGCACGCAAAAACAGCACTAACAATCAAATGGCGCCGTTTCCAGGGAGACGGTAGTCTCTTTCTTTGTGTAATTTCGGGTTAAAAAAAATAAAAATAAAAAATTCAAAAATTATAAAAATTGAAAATATAAAAACAAAAAAAATTCATCTTGTTCTTTTTGAGATGTATTGTGTGAATTGCGCAAGAAAAGAAGATGGACTGATTCAGATCTGGAAAATGCTAGTGAACAAATCAACAAACAGAAGATCTGAACAGACAGAGGAGAATCACAACAGACAACAGAAAAATTTTGGAGATCCAAACCAACTTCAGCACCGCGGAACCACGGCGGATTCAAGCGTTTGACCGCAGAACCGCGGTCAACTGCTGACGTCAGCACCCCAAAATTCTCTGTAAGTATTTTTTGTCCTCTCTTCTACCCTCTGAACTCCACTGAAAAAAAAATTCCTGCAGGGTTCTTTGCGCAAAATTTTTCTCCCTCTCCAATAAATTGTTTTTGTGCAGGATTCTTTGCGCTGCCAAATAAAAAAAATTTTGCAAGTGTTTTTTTTGTGTGTTTACTTCTCTGCATTTTTAAAACGGACTTTTAAGGGGCTATAACACCAATCCAGATTGGGTGGGGATTTCATTACCCTTCCTAAGACCCCAGAAATCACTAAAAGCATGCGCATCACCCTTGAGTTTAATTAAAAAATATTTAGACTCGGTCAACTAAGGACTGTCGTACTCATTAGGACAGAGGAAAGTTGTGGGCAATCGGTCGTTTATCTAAACCTGACTTTGTGGTGCCTAGGCTAGACAAGTGGAAAAGGTAATTTTAAAAGGCCCGTCTCACGGCGATTCGTGAGTGGATCCCTCCTTTCTTAACTTGTGCTTACGTGACCACAATTGGCGGTGAAGAGGCGATTTGAGGGATATCTCACAACTTGTCATTTGGATCAGTTAGGAGCAGTCTAGTTGACTTAGGAGACTCTAGCTCTAGGCTTGATTGTGCATGTTCAAATTGTGATTGTTTGAAATTGTGTCGTAGTTCCGTACAAATTTTTTCAAAAACTCTTTCTAAAAAAACACTTTCAAGAATTTCAAAACTCCAAAAACAAACAATTTTTTAAATAAATTTTTTTTTAAAAAAAATAATAAAATAATAAAAAAATAAAAATCATCACATTCTTTTTCTTCTCCTTTCTCACATCATGGGTACCCCACATCGTAAAACTCTTGCCGAACTTTGGTACCCTCAACCAGACATTACTTCCTACGCGTATTGTTTTGGTCGAATTTCGGAAGACCACTCCATGCCTAAAATTTCTTTGAAAGATCGAATAGACGCGTATAGGAGAAACAGTTGGACTCCGCAATCCACTTTGTATCAACCGTTTCAACCTTCACCACCTTCTTACGTTGATACCCCTTGTGAGAGTCCGGTGGTAACTCCGAAACCCATGTCTATTGCTGAACATATTGAACAATCTCATAGCCGATCATTCACTCCTTTCAACACTTCCAGTTCTTGGGATCAATAATTCCATTCACCTTTTTATCCAAATGTTGATCCTAATACTGTCCAACCATTCAATTCCTATCTATCTTACCCAACTGTTGCACCTTCCCTAGACATTGCTTCTACACAGCCATTTGGGAGTTTCCAGAATCTAAACAACTTTGAATCTTTTACTGAAACCCCGTCACAACCCATGTCTAGTCTGGAACAGTCGTTGTAAGCTTATATGGTAGTGACAAACCAACAGATGAGGGATTTGAATGCGTCCATGGCCGCCCTTATACAACCTAGTGACCCGGTAGTTAGTTTCCAACTAGCTCCAAAAATTCCAATGTATGATGAGGCGGTTGGACAGATCAAGAATTTGAGTGGAGAGAGTGAGCTATACACCCTTCCAAATCAAACCTACCCATCCCCAATTGAATCCCACAACTCCGGTTTTGAATGTCCATCAAGTGTCCCAAATGATTCACCAGTTGAAGATAAAACGTGTAATGAGTTGTGCGACTTTATAATGTTTGATTTACCTGATTGTGAAGAGTCCCTTTCGAGTGAAATCACCACCAATCCTTTTGACCTCTACACCACCACTCTAGAACCTGAATTGATTAATATCCATGCTTTTGATGAGGTGTCTGAGAAATTTAATTTTCACTTGATCGAGGATATTGACGCTGGGAATATTTTGGATGATGAACCCACAAATTTGGATGAGTTTTTCTTTCCAACTCATCATCCCGAGACATTAAATGTTTTTCCCGAACTTCATATGCGTCTTGATTTTGATGAGAATGGCATGGATAAGCTAAATTTTGAGGAGAATATTGAGGAAATTATTGAGGATAAATCAGTTTTGTTTGATGAGTCGGATTTTCTAATTCATCATGTTCCTTCCACTGACTGTGTACACCCTCCTGAACCTTTAACTGTGACCCTTCCTAAATCACTCCCCTTCGTCCTTTCCATCGTTCCGACCGCGCAAGAATCCGCTACGCTTTCATTTCCAATGTCTGGTTTACCAAGTTCGACGTACCCATGTTTTCTCACAAATCTTGAGAGATTTGACCTCATTTCTCAGTGGGTTGATAGATTAGCACAATCTCTTTTTACACATCGGTCATTATAAATTGTGCTAATTTATACATTCCATCTCCACCCTCAAGTTCATATTCCACTTCTTTCTCCCACTATCTCTGGTTCTTCTTCTAATCTTCCTTTAATGATACCGAGTGTTAATGAATCACAATCCGATATTTTGAGTTCGATAATTATAGAAAAACAACTTGATTTAGACTCTTTTAAGAATAAGGTAGATGAGCCTTACGAGTCTCCTACCTCCAGAATTTTGAAAAAATCAAGTGTGTTGAATTCTGGCGCGGCATTTATTGACTGTAAAATATTCAATTACATCGATGAGAGATTCAAAGATATTTTTGCCGACGAACTCACATTCCTAAATGACGCGAATTTTTTGATTAATCAACCTCCACCTGAAGAAGTCGAACCACCACCATTTCTTTTTCCCTTCCTCCATTCTTCTCCTCCACCGAGACCGTATACTGCTTCTATCTCCACATGGTCTCGTGTGTTTCTCATTTCTTTTCTCTACACTCCATTCTCTCACCAACCACACCATTATAACGATAAAATTTTTGAATGGTTGGTGCTAACCTTTGGCCTGTGTAAGGCCTTGTATAGCTTGATATTGTGTTTTTCTCCTCCCTAACTCTGAACTTTAATGATTCAACAGTGGAAACAGTGTTTCACTTAAGTTTGGGGGGAACCTTTTGTGTATATATATTTTGTTTTTTTTGTTAATAATAAAATTAAAAATAATATAAAAAAAAATAAACAGGGGAGTGTCGACAATTTTGACCCTCTTGGTGTAGCCTGATGTTCATACGATAATATTGCATTATTATATTCCCCGTTTTTATTCTTTTTAAAAATAAACAGGTGCTTTTGAACCATGTCTGCTACCTAGTTACAGGTTACAGGTTCTTGGACAAAAATAGTGAAAACAATGAAAAGACAATGCAAAAGTGAGACTACGAATGATAAATGGTGAAATCTTGATCGCGCCTACATTTTGAGGAACAATGAACAACAGTTCACCGAGTATAAAGGCAGCGACACGATGAAACAGTAAAAGTCCACTACAATATTCACTGGAAATATCTGGAAGAGAACGAGAAACCAATCTGAGAAAAGACCTGCATAAACAGGATGTAAAAGTCATGCAGAGCCAACACCAGAAAGATGAAGACCCAATTCCGTCTTTTGGCCGCGGAACCGCGGCCAAACCCTGGTTGCGGCCGCGGTTCCGCGGCAGGGTTGGGTGATTAAGGAATAAAAATTTTACTATAATCTGTGGCGGCTTTGACTGGTCAACCTAGGGGTATTTTGGTTAATTTAGATGTGCGGAAATTGTAAACCTAGGGTTTTCTATGTCCTATAAATAGAAGCCTAATTCCTTATATTAGTTCATGCCTCCTTTTAATAATAAAATTCAGAATTCTTTATGGAGAGCATCGGTGCCTCTTTTCATTTCATGAATTCAGATCTGACAACCCTGTGTTGATGTTTGGAGAGAGCCATCTATAAAGTAGGTAATTTCTATTCTTGCCCTAGTTTAGATTTAATTCCTTGCCCTAGATAAATGTTCTTAAATTCCCTAATGAGCGAGTAGTCTCCTCGCTTGTTAGGGTTAGCTTTGGGAAAGGCTTTTGAGAGATGAGATCTCTCATCCCTTTCTTGCCCATCATATATTTTCAATAGGACTCCATGCATACATGCACACACCGCTCCCTACGGCACCCTATCCCACGAGGTAGCGGTGATACCGTAGTATAAAGGCCCGGTTGTGATGGTTTTCCATGGAGGTTAGGGTAAGGATTTCTAAAGGAAGGACAAGAACCTAGAGGAAGAAACATCTTTCCAAATAGATCTAATCCCCTTTATTGATAATTACCATAACTCCTCTTAGATCCTAATTTGGGTATAGAAAGCGTTGAGATTTATTTACATTTCCAAACCTACCCTAAACCTAACCCTAGCAAGACTTATATCTAGATAATCTTAGTTTCCTAATCTTAGTATAGATAAATTTAGTTTTTAGATTTAATAAATCAATCCGAACACCCATCGGAATTAACTCGTAAGAGCGTTTAGGAAATTCACAACATCCCTGTGGACCAACCCGTACTCACCGGCTAGCTGCAAAGCGACGCCGTTCTTGATTGCGGTTTAGAAATATTTTTGACATACAAATCACCTGACAGTGAGGACACTGTCAAGTTTAAGTTTGGGGATATGCTCGGTAAGCTTTCTTCCTTCGCATTCATGTGTATATTTTTGCGTCTGCATACTTATTTTAAAATCCATAAAAATAAAAAAAATTAAAAATTATAAAAATTGAAAAGTTCAATTTTGGCCATATTTGACTTAAGTTCAACATGACGGTTGAATAGTAGGGAATAATTAGATCCTAAACTTATTAAATTAAAAACCCTAAAAATAACATTTCTTAAAGTTTAACTATAGAAAATATATGTCCTTGTAGATTATTTAGAAATAGGCAAATTTTGAGTTCAGTTCTTGGGCTAAGTCAAAATAAGGGAAGAGTATTGAAATTTTTATTTGAAATATAAGTCTGAAAAATAATTCAGAACCTTAAGTCTAAATTCTGAAAATATATACCCTACAACTTGCACAAACACACACCTTGAAACTTGGAATAGTAGAGGATACCTTGAAATGCTCTTTTCTAAAATACTTAATATGAAGGAAAATAAAATAAAAATACAAGTGTGAATAAAGAGATAAAAAAATGAACACTGGTTTTGTAATTACTTAAGGTTGCATAAATAGAAGAAAAAAAATATATAGCGAGGGTGCTTTATCACTTAGTGCTTTAGACCAACTGGTTTGGGAGTCACTGCTAAAGCCTTGGGTATTACAAGACGAGGAATTACGCCTAAATATGCGAACACGTTTTGTAATCGGTCTTTAGTACCTCAAGAAGTATTAACGGTCTCATGAAGGATGTGTGAGCAATTTCATCTAAACTTCACCAACTAAAAGTACTTTGGACGATAGATAAGAGTATGATAGTTTGAATTGAATTTCGTAAGGGTGATACATACACACACGTATGGGTATATGATTGGGGTTTTTGATGAGAGATAGGAATGAAAAATAGGACTTATATTTTCAGTAGAGATGATAAAAATTCCTAAGTTGAGATAGAACCTTAGAAGGAAAATTCAAAAGATGCTTAAAGCTAAATAAATTACAGAACATATACAATCTTAAGTTAAATGAAAAGTGAGTGTGAAACATATGGGTTGATGATTTCTAAGTCGAAGATAATAGAATTTCTTGCTAGAATACCGAATTGAAGAATGAAAGTCAACATGCCAAGTTGATTGGATTTTGTGGGTCGTATCCGCTGAAAACCCTCAGGAGACAACACTCCTCCTACTAGGGACACCTAGAGGTTTAACGGCTTGCTGCACGAGCTCAGTGCAATCGCGATTCCCTGCGAAAGTGAGGTTAGGATTTTTCGATAATAAATTGGCTTTGCTCGGGACGGGCAAAAGATAAGTTTGGGGGTATTTGTTCATATCAGAATTTTGCATTATTATATTCCCCATTCTTAATCATATTGCAAATAAATAGGTGCTTTTGATCCATGTCTGCTAAATAGTTACAGGTTACAAGTTCTCGGAACAATACAGTGAAAATAATGAAAAAACGCTGCAAATGTGAGACTACGACCAACAAATGGATGAATCTGCAAGATGCCGCCTACCAGTTTGAGGAACAAACGAAGATCAGCAAACAGTTCAATATACAAAGTACAAGGGCAGCAATAGCAGACAAGACTTCAACGCGAAGCTAACAGTAAAAGTCCACAAATTCTGCACTGTTGGAAATCTGGAAGAATGTAGAAAAGATTCAGAGGAACCAAGTGAAGAAAATAGATAGAAAAAGCAAGTTGAAGCATCATAGAAGAAATGAGCCCATGATCCCATCAAACGGCCGCGGAACCGCGTCCAAACAAGGCTTATGGCCGCGGATCCGCGGCCGTGCAGAGCACGTGTCGGTGCGTGTCGGTGGGAGTCGGTGCATTGACCCGGTTTTCTTAGGTTAGTCTTGTAATTTCAAATGTGGATCAGATGTAAACCCTAGGGTTTCTCCTATCTATAAATAGGAAAGCTTACAGCCTCTTTTGAGGTGTGCCTCTTTTGGGTGCCTCTTTTGAGATGCCTCTTTTTATTTTCTTTAGTTTAAATTTTCATTTCTTGTAATTGTCAAAGAGTGCATCAATAAAAAGTAAGTCTTTTCTTATCTTGAATTTTTTTTATCTAGCAATTTTATTTCTCTGCCGTAGTTATTTTCCGCCGTAGTTATTTTCCGCAAGTTAATTAGGCTATTAAATAAAAACTATAAAAATGAATTCATTTATTAATTCCCTAATGAGTGAGTAGTTCCTCACTTGTTAGGGTTAGGTTTGGGGAAGGTTTGGGAGATGAAAATCTCTTACCCCTTTCTTGCCCGTTCAATATTTTAAAATAGGAATCTATGCAAACCAACACACACCACTCACTATGGCACCCTATCCTACGAGGTAGTGGTGATTCCCTAGTTAAAGACCGGTTGTGATTGTTTTCCATAGAGCTTAGGGATAAGAGTTAAGAAAGGACGGACAAAGACCAAAGGAAAGAAACCTAGTTTTCTTCCCGGATGTGCTAATCCCCTTTGTTAACTATTACCTTAACACCTAAAAGTTCTTAATTAGGGCAAAGAAAGCGGTGAGAATAATTGACTTTCCAAACTAACCTAATCCTAACCCTAGCAAGCCTTTTAATCAATTTTAATTTCATTCTTAGATCTTAAAATAAAACCCAAAATATTTTGGATTTAACTTGTTAGAACATAAAGAAAAGGAATTCATCTCCCTGTGGACCGACCCGTACCCAACCGGCTAGCTACCAAGCGACACCGTTCTTGATTGCGGTATATTCTAAACTTTGATTTTAAAAGCGCACGCACGCAAAAACAGCACTAACAATCAGCGTGGACGCTGAATCCGTAGGGAAATATCACCTATGATTGATAAGTGGGCATATATTGATTCTACGTAACTGTTTGTATGTACATAGTCTAGCTTGTAATATCATATATGTATCCTTACTTTCTAAGGAAGGATATGATTTCACATTTGTAAGCGATGTGGTCCACATCCACCTAAATCAAGCTTTGATTGGGTCAGGTACATTAGATAACGGAATATACGTATTAAATCAAGCTCAGGTTTTCAGTGTCCAGAACACACATAAAAGAAAGTCTCCAAAATTAAATCAGGTTTTCTTATGGTATTGTAGACTGGGTCACATCAATGAAACACGGTTGATGAAGTTACATAGAGAGGGATATTTGGATCCGTTCGAATATCAGTCTTATGCTACTTGTTAATCTTGTCTCATGGGAAAGATGACAAAGACTTCGTTCACTGGACACGGAGTAAGAGCGAGCGATCTCTTAGGACTCATATACAGCGATGTGTGTGGTCCAATGTTTACACATGCGCGAAGTGGTTATTCTTACTTCATTACTTTTACGGATGATTTCTCTAGGTATGGACATGTCTTCTTGATGAAGCATAAATCCGAGGCCTTTGAGAAATTCTGGGAATATAAGAATGAAGTGGAAAAACAAACAGGCAAAAGTATCAAGACACTAAGATCTGATCGAGGTGGTGAATACTTGAGTGCCGAGTTCCTGGATTACCTAAAAGAGAATGGAATTCTCTCTCAGCTTACTCCTCAATACACGCTACAACACAACGGTGTATCGGAGAGACGGAATCGAGCCCTATTGGATATAGTTCATTCCATGATGAGTAATGCTGAGTTGCCGCGATCCTTCTAGGGTTATGCACTAGAATTAGCTGCATATCTTCTGAATAAGGTTCCTACTAAGTCAGTGCCTACCACACCATATCAGATGTGGAGTGGGAAGAAACCCTATCTTAGACATGGGGATGTCCAGCTTTTGTAAAAAAAGCAGCATGCGGACATGCTCGAGGCACGCTCAGTACTGTCTAAGTTTGTGTGATACCCAAAGAACTCCAGGGGGTATTATTTCTATTGCCAGAGGAATAAAAGGACTTTGTTTCTCGTCATGCCCACTTCTTGGAATCTGAATTTTTAGAAAATCAGAAAAGTGGGAGCGCAATAGAACTGAAAGAAATTCCAGAACCATAAGCTATTACTGAAAGCGTGGTAGAACCAGAGGTTTCAGAAGAACCAGACATCCCCACGCCACTCCACATAACTAGTAGGCTGTCCATCCGCCCGAGAGATACTATGGTTTTCTTATAGATGGGGATCGAGAGGATTGCATCATCGACGATGATGGGCCAACTAGCTTCCAGCAAGCCATTCAGAGCAGAGACCCGATAAAATGGCTAGATGCAATGCGGACCGAAATGGAGTCCGTGTACACCAACAAAGTATGGACTTTGGACATTGCTCTAGAAGGGGTAAAACCCGTAGGCTGCAAATGGATCTTTAGAAAGAAGATTGGTGTAGATGGACAGGTTGAAACCTATAAAGCTAGACTTGTTGCAAAAGGTTTTCGTTAAAGACCTGGTTTGGACTATGACGAGACCTTTTCTCCCGTGGCTATGCTCAAATCCATTCGGATCCTTCTTGCCATTGCTGCCTTTCACGATTATGAGATCTGGCAGATGGACGTAAGGACGGCTTTTCTAAATGGAGATTTGGAAAAGTGCGTCTATATGGATCAGCCAGAAAGTTTCATTCAGAGTGGGAGCAGCGGGAAAGTGTGCAAGTTGTTTAAGTCTATTTAGGGACTAAAGTAGGCATCGTGGAGTTGGAACATCTATTTTGATGATACAGTCAAAGAATTCGACTTTATCAAAAATCCATATGAACCATGCATATATAGTAAGATTGTACGGAGAACTATGGTATTCCTCGTCTTGTAGGTGGATGGCATTCTCTTATTAGGAAATGACATTCCTATGCTACAATCAGTCAAAGGATTCTTGTCACAGAGTTTCTCCATAAAATAACTGGGTGATGCCTCCTATATTCTCGGGATTCAGATCTATCGTGATAGATCTAAGAGGATGTTGGGACTTTCGCAGTCCAGGTACATCGACACCATACTGAAAAGATTCAGTATGGAAGATTCCAAGTACGGTAATCTACCGGCTTGTCACGGAATCACCCTCTCTAAAGAGATGTCTCTCAAGACTGATTTGGAAAGGGCTCGCATGACATCTAGACCCTATGCATCTGCGGTAGGCTCTATAATGTATGCGATGTAATGTACCAGACCAGATGTTGCTTACGTACTAAGTGTGGTAAGCCGGTATCAATCAAACCCAGGGGAGAAGCACTGGATAGCGGTAAAGAACATTCTTAAGTACCTGAGAAGGAATAAGGAGATGTTCTTGGTGTATGGCGGGAAAGACCTCCAGACCGAGGCTTTTGCCGACTCCAGCTTCCAAAGTGACAAGGATGGCTCTAAATCCATGTCGGGTTATGTCTTTACCCTCAATAGAAGGGCGGTATGTTGGAAGAGCTCCAAACAGGACACGGTTGCTGACTCGACGATGAAAGCGGAGTACATAGCTTCTTGTGACGCCGCGAAGGAAGATGTCTGGATGAGGAAGTTCCTACAAGAACTTCAGGTGGTTCCAACCATTGTAGATCCAATACCTTTGTATTGTGATAACAACGGCGCTATAGCCTTAGCGAAGGAACCTAGGTCCCATCAAAAGTCCAGACACATTTTGAGGCATTACCACCTGATCAGGGAGATCGTTGATCGCCGGGAGATCGAGGTGAGGAGAGTAGATACGGAGAATAACACTGTAGATCCACTCACGAAGGCCATCCCTCAGACACAGTTCGAGAGGCTAATCGAGATGATAGGTTTGCGATATGCCAATACATAGCCCTAGTGCAAGTGGGAGATTGTTAGTGATATATATCCTAGAGGCCATTATTGTATCTGGTTGCTCAAAATGGTAGTATGCTACTTAGTTTGTTTCTACCTCAATATGTGCATGTGTTTCTTTTAGCATAACGCTTAAACATATTGGTAGAGCCCTCAGGATCTTTGCTTGATTACTAGCGTTGTGATGACAGTCATACTAGTGGGGGCTGGGTAGTCTATAAGCATATCCTATACAGGTCCATAGTCATACGATTATCGAGACAGGGCATCGAAACTCCAGAGTAGACTAGTGTATACGCTTCTCATCCCAGCAGGGGAGATGGTCTGTCCCACAGCCATTAGTACGTCGTACTAGAGATAGTATGCAGGTGCTCATTAGGTTATGAGTACACTGGACATGACTCGTCGGGAACTGTTGGTGGGTATTATACCTATCGTCGGGTAGCAGTTCTCAGGTGACATGAGTACAGCTTGTTGCGTCGACTTGACACTGCTACTTCGCCTCGATTGTGTTCCCACTGTACTTTGATTACTACCCTACCACGGCTCCAAGGAGGCGTGCAAACAAGTAGTAGTTGGGTGCAGTCCTGTTCAGTCGATAAAATTGCACTTTTGATATAACATTTTCCTTGCTTTTCTTAAATACTTAAAGGTGTTTGTTGTAAATATAGAACATATGAGGGTTTATCTGTAAAATAATTATTATCATATGTTTCTACATAATAATTAACATTATAAAGGAAAATATATGCACATAATATTGATGTAATATTTTGGTAATTAAAATTGTGCTTGGCATATCAAATATCCTTAACCAATTATCTTAAAATACAATATCTTATAAAATGGTTATGATAATATATCAATAAAATACCAAATATTACTAACATTATTCTTTGAGATATGGTGCAAGCTTTGGCTCAGGACAAGAGATCGATATGTTGAGCTGTCGGAAATCAAAAATCTGCCGAAATATTAAAACAAATCATAAAAAAATTACCGGCGGAGACTCAGAGAAGATATGAAGATTCCATATATCAAAACAATCTCCACGTGTCAACACCAGAGACCACAGAAAATTTCATCAATTGATCCCAACAAAGTGCGGCCCTCCGTGGCCAAAAACATGTATATTGCGGCGGTTCCGCCGCCGATTTGGGGAGTTAGGATGTGGGATTTTTCGGGTAGGATCGTAACAACAAATTATCATATTAGGAAACTAAGGTTTCTGGCTTCGAGACTATTTAAAGGACCGAGAGCCCCTCTTGGAAAAATGATCAAACCAACGAGATCACGAAGTCCAATACGGCTCAAGAATCTAGATTGATCATCAGCTGTTCATCTACCTCCTTAAGAAGAGATCGAGAAGCAAACCAGGGTTTATGTAATCACTTTCTATAGGAACAAAGTGTAATTGATCAAGTTAATTAATAAAGAGAATTACTCGCGCATGATGGAAATAAAAGAACGGATAGTGATCATGATGTAAATAAAGAAAATAAAATGCAATAAGAATAAAACAAATATCGTAGGATTAGGGTAGATCAATGGATGATTAAAATCCTTTAACTCTTTTTACGTCCTATAAAGTTTATAAACTTTATCAAAAGAATAGTTAACATCCTAATCGAGCGCGCTATCAATTCATTGATAGCCTCGACCATGATTAGAGATTAGATTAACAATTGTTTTGGTAAAGGATAGACATGAACGGAGATTCATGTCAAGATAGGGGTAAAGAGTGGGAACCCTATTCCCTCCAGAACCCTAATCTAAATGCATCACTGTTGATCTAGTTTAAATCTATTAAAGGATAAAAGGAGTAATTTTTAATTGATCATCCATGACTACTAAATCTTAACGAACCCTACAAGCCCTCTTCTAATATAAAACCCACATCCTTAGTTAATCTAGATCTATACCCTACATCCGTGTTTGACGTAGATCAAGAATCTACAACCATTCTTCACTATTCATTATTCTTCCTCCTTTCCTAATCAACACGCATAAACTAAGATTAAAAGATTCGATGTTTCCCTGAGAACGACCCGTACTCATCTCGGTCTAGCTACACGCGACACCGTTATTGATTGCAGTTAATACACACACATCACAGGATCAATCAAATGGCGCCGTTGCCGGGGATACGTGTGTAATTTTTTCTTCTTACTATTCGTGTTAAATTCTTTTTTGATCCATATCATAAATAAACAAAACAGCAAATTATGTATTTAACGATTATTGTGTGAATTTTGCAAGGGGATCTGGAGTCACAGATTTGAGGAAACAGAGATTCAGAGACATTCATCAAGACCCAGAGGACCAAGGGAAGACACTGCAACAAAACTTTTTGATCAAGCTCTCATTCCCGCCGCCAAACCGCGGCCAAATCACCATATTTGCGGCGGAACCGCGGTGTAATTTGGGAATCTTGCTTCCCAACTTCTGTGATAACTTTCCTATCTCCTTCTCTCTCCTCTGAAATCCAATAAAATATCTTTTCTGCAGGATTCTTTGCAAAAATATCGCTGCTCAAAAATCTTTTTGCAAGTTTGTAATTGGTTTGTTTGTGTATATTTTAATATGGAAATTAAGGGACAAAGACCAAATTCAGATTAGGTGGGGATTTCATCACCCTTCCTAGGCCCCACAAAGCACAAAACGAGCATCCACATCACCCTACATTAATTAAAAAATACCTATACCAAGACTCTAAGGACTGTCCCGCTCAATAAGGACAGAGGAAGGTCGTGGGTAATCTATCGCTTATCCGCATTTCTTTTGTGGTGCCTAGGCAAGTGTGTTTAGGTAAGTGGTTACTTAATTAGGCCCGCTATTTTCGGTGATTCGTATAGCGGATATCTCCCACTTACCTGACACTTACCTAACCACAAGAGCGATAAAGAGGTGGTAGAGAATTAATCCCGCGGCTTGTCCTTTGGAAGTCTAGGTGTGGTCTAGAGACTTGACCTAGGAAACCTTAATTCTATGGTTGATTGTGTATTTTTGTGTGATTTGTCTCACGTCCGACACTTTTCAAAATAAACCAATTTTAAATCACACACACGCTGCCACTTGCGCTAAACCCGCTTAGTGCATGCTCGGCTGGACACGGGATTCTAGTGCCCGTCTTGTCCGCGTTCCTGCTATCGACTCCGAAGTCGGTACTTCTTCATTTTCTTTTTCCCCTCCACCTACCACATCAACCGAGATGGATGGTTCTCCATCAGATTATAACACTACCCTGCCACCACCCGTCGGTGCGCAGAATCCATCGCGCATTTCTCTCCAAGAGAGATGCTATCTTATACGCGGTCCCCTTCCTACCTGTTTATCTATTCCACCAGCCAATGGGGATAATTTTGAAATTAAACCCCACTTCATCAACCTGCTGCCCAAATTTCACGGGCTTGAGTCTGAAGACGCATATGTTTTTATCACTAAATTTGAAAACGTATGCGCAATGATGGGTACATCACAACTTTCAGTGGATGCTATGCGCTTACGACTTCTCCCTTTCACTTTGTGCGATTTAGCAGAAAAATGGCTTTCTAACACTGCTGCACACTCTAGTACCAATTAGGATGAATTCGTGATAGCATTCCATAAGAAATTTTACCCCAATCATAAGATCGCCCGTGTTCGGAGTTAAGTCAACCAGTTTACCCAGCTTCCCAATGAACCATTTTGGAAATGTTTTGAACAGTTCAAGGATCTGCTTGTCCAATATCCTCATCACGGAATAAATAGATGGGATCTGTGCCGAATTATATATGGAGGCATTAATCCAGCGACAAAGCAGATGCTTGAAACCATGTGTCAATGCAATTTCATGTCCAAAGACGATGGTGAAGCTTGGAAATTTCTGGAAGATCTCATTGAACACACTTTGTAGTGGGAAAGCGTTAGACCATCATCTATGGGAGGTATCCATCAGCTCGATGTTTCCATAGTAGTAAAAGCCGAAATGGCAGCAATACAAAAGAAACTCGATGCTATGGAGAACAAATTCTCATCAATCTCCCTAAACCAGGTTACGCTCCCCAAGACCGTATGTGGTTGTTGTTCTGATCCATCACATCTGATGGAAGAATTCCCTTCAAATGCACCGTTTCAAGGTCAAGAACACACTAATGCTACTTTTCAGCAGCGACCTAGAAACGATCCTTATTCTTCCACGTACAATCAGGTATGGAGGAATCACCTTAATTTTGCTTGGAACCAAAACCAAACCAAAAATCAAAACCAGTTCCAAAGCAATTATCAAAGACCTCCTCCATAGCAGCAGCAACCAAACCCACAGAGTCAGCACCCCTTTCAATCTCAACCTTTTCAAAATCCGGCCAACAATTCAACACCTTATTACAATTCTTTCCAAACGGCGGGGAACGAAAACTCATCTGCACTCGAACAAAGCGTGGATATGTTTATTAAACATTCTATGCAATCGACGGATGAAATAAAGTCTTCTATCCGATCATTAACACAGACCACCACCTCCCTTGGTGAAAATATAAAATCGATAGAAGCACAACTTACACAAATAAATGCTGCGATGAGTGCGAGAGAAAAAGGAAAACTTCCATCTCAACCCCTACCGAATCCTGGCCACTCACAAATTCATAATGTGAGTGTCGTTGCTACATTGATATCAGGAAGAGTGTTGAACAATCAAATGGGTGAACAGATTGATGATGAAGAATCAATTGAAACCCCGACTTCCACTTCTTGCCCTATTTCGTCTAGTCTCCCACCTTCTTCCGAGCCTATTCTCCGTTTTCCCTAAGGCTCGACCACTTCGCCCACTTCCTCAAATCTACTTAAAACAATCCCCACTCCAATTTTGGGATCGATTCCATCCACACAAAGTTCTCCACAAATGTTGGACCCAAAACTTATTGATAAAGCTCCATTTCCAAACAGATTGAGGGCCAACAAACCTAATGCACAAATGGAGAAGGTTGTGGAAATGTTTAAGCAAGTTAACATAAATATCCCCTCCTAGATGCTATTCAATAAGTTCCGTCTTATGCAAAAATCCTTACGGACTTGTGCACTAGGAAGAGAAAAACTCAAGTGCCGAAAAAGATATTCATGACAAGTAACGTGAGCACAGCTTTTACTTAACAATTTCCTAAGAAACGTAAGGACCCCGGTTTTCCTACAATATCTATAACTATTGGAGGAAAAAGCATCAATCGTGCTCTACTTGACCTTGGCGCTAGTGTTAACTTGCTTCCATATTCTGTCTATGAGCAGCTAGGTATATGAGAATTGAAACATGCCCACTGCACTCTCCAAATAGTAGACCGATCTATCGCCCAACCTAGGGTGAACTAGAGGATGTGTTAATCAAAGACGGGGAATTCATATTCCCTGTGGACTTTATTGTTTTAGATACACAGCCTGTGGCGAACCCACGCAACCAAATCCCGGTGATACTCGGTCGATCTTTCCTAGCAACTTCCAACGCTGTCATTAATTATCATAACGATTCTATGAAATTATCTTTCGGGAAGATGACAATTGAGCTTAATATTTACAAGCTAGGAAGTCAACCATCTGAACCTTCTGCTCATTTAATCGATTTCTATTCCATCAACGAGATAGCTTCCGACAGCTGTGAAGCTGAAGTACTTTGCTATGATGATCTCGACAACACTAGTGCATCATTGTTTGATCTAGCGAATTATTATAGTGAGGATACTTTCGACGAGTCCACCCCTGAGTTTGAATCCGTTGACTCATTACAAAAGTCAGTAGCGCTTTCCGATTCAATATCCTACGCAAGTTATGAACCTCTTAGGAAGTCCGAGTATCATTCCCTTACCCCACCTTCTATTATCTCTTCGCCAATACTAGATCTCAAACCACCACCTTCTCATCTTAAATATGCATATTTAGGTGAGAATGAGTCTTTGCCCGTAATCATATCCGCTTCTCTAGTTTTAGAGCAAGAGAACGCACTTTTGGCTGTATTGAGATCAAATCGACAAGAATTTGGTTGGACAATGGCTGACATCAAAGTGATTAGTCCCTTAATTGTTGAACATTATATATATTTGATGGATGAAGCCAAACCAACCCGAGACCTACAAGACGGTTAAATCCCGTTATGAAGGAGGCGGTAAAGAAAGAAATTGTCAAGTGTCTAGATAGTGGTATAATCTACCCAATATCTGATAGCCAATGGGTAAGTCCTATTCATGCGGTCCCTAAAAAGTCTGGCATCACGGTCATAACTAATGAGGTTAATGAGTTGATCCAAACACGCGCCCAAACTGGATGGCGCGTATGTATTGATTACAGAAAACTCAATGTCACAACGAGGAAAGATCACTTCTCTCTACCTTTCATTGACCAGATGTTAGAACGATTAGCTGGACATGAATGCTATTGTTTCTTGGACGGGTACTCTGGCTATTACCAGGTCCCCATCGCCGAAAAGGATCAAAATAAAACCACATCTACTTATCCTTTCGGTACTTTTGCTTATAGACGCATGCCCTTTGGGTTATGCAACGCTCCCGGTACATTTTAGCGGTGTATGATGGGGATATTCTCAGACATGGTTGAGAATTTTATGGAGATATTTATGGACGATTTCTCCATATTTAGGGACTCCTTTGAGGAATTCCTATGTCATCTTAATGTGGTTCTTACCCACTGTAAGGATAAGAACTTAACTTTGAATTGGGAAAAATGTCATTTCATGGTCCAAGAAGGTATTGTCCTTGGACATATCATTTCACAAAAAAGGCATTGAGGTTGACGGAGCTAAAATTGATGTCATCCATAACCTTCCTCCTCCCAAATGCGTCAAAGATATACGATATTTTCTTGATCATGCAGGATTTTATAGGAGATTCATTAAGGACTTTAGCAAAATTGCTAGACCCTTAACTCTTCTCTTGGCCAAGGATACAACATTTCACTTCGATTCGGATTCTGAGGCTGCTTTTGAATCGCTTGAAAGATCTCTCACTACAGCTCCCGTTCTATCATCTCCGGACTGGAACCACCCGTTCGAGCTTATGTGTGATGCATCAGATTTTGCTATTGGTGCAGTCTTAGGACAATACATTGATAAGATGCCACATGTAATTTACTATGCAAGTAGGATCTTGAACGATGCACAAATTAATTACACAACTACTCTTGGCAGTTGTATTTGCATTAGAAAAATTCAGGCCCTCCTTGATTGGCTCGCCAATAGTGGTTTCCACTGATCACTCCGCCCTACGACACCTTTTATCAAAGAAGGATGCTAAGGCCAGGCTAATACGTTAGATCTTGTTGTTACAAGAATTTGATCTTGTCATACGAGACAAGAGTGGATGTGAAAACGTTGTAGCCGACCATCTTTCACGCATCAATTCTTCACCAATGTTGACCGTGCCAATAAACGATTCCTTCCCTGACGAATAGCTCTTGAATGTATCCTGCGAACCTTGGTTCGTGGATATTGTGAATTATCTAGCGACGGGATTTATTCTTAGCAATTAGTCGTAACAAGACAAACTTCGATTTCTATCCCAAGTAAAACACTTTTACTGGGATGAACCTTATTTGTTTAAGTATTGTTCCGATCAAATCATTTGCAGATGTGTCCCTAACGATGAATTCAAGAGTGTATTGTTGTTTTGTCATGATCGGGTATGTGGCGGTCATTTTGGTCCACGCAAAACGGAGGAGAAATTTTGCAATGTGGTTTTTATTGGCCAACATTATTTAAAGGTGCTTATGATCATTGCAAAACTTGCCATCGGTGTCAACACTTGGGTCGGATTTCACAAAGAAATGAGATACCGCTCCAACCTATCTTGGTTGTGGAGATATTCGATGTTTGGGGTATTGATTTTATGGTCTATTTTCCCAACTCTTTTGGAAATTTATATATCTTGTTAGCGGTTGATTAGGTCTCAAAATGGGTGGAAGCAATACCGTGTCTTACTATTGACAACAAGGTTGTTATTAAATTCCTTAAAGAAAATATCTTTTCGCGATTCGGGCACCCTCGCGCTATAATTAGCGACAATGGGACGCATTTCTGTAATCGGTCTTTTAAGGCTTTGATGCGGAAATATTCAATCAACCAAAAACTTTCTACGCTCTATCATCCCCAAACGAGCGGGCAAGCTGGGATTTCTGTTCACTGCCGAAAACAGAGACGAAACCGTGTAGGTCGTCTTGCCTGAATTTGGGGGCAGATGCTATTTGGTTTTATCTGTCTACCTCTCCAAAGATGACAAGTTGATTTATGGCACCGTGCATCGAAAGTTTAAATAGATGCGGCCGTTGTAGTAGACTTCGTCAGATTCCCCCTCGTTTGCGAGGGGCTTTTGATTGTGGGGACACTTTTCCCTTCAGGCGTAAGCCCTTGCAGTTAATTACGTTACCGCGTAGCGATAACCACTTTCTCCTGCTCTAGAAGGTCACTTCGTGTCGTGTGTGTTTGTTTTATTTTTGGTTGCCCATGGATTGTATACGGAGACTAATTTATGTTGTCACCCGTCCAAATCCGTATTTTCTTAGATTTGGGTTTGGTTTGATTTAAGGATCGTTAATCTCGTTTAGAATTAAGATCAACTTAAATGTTTGTTGAGGATACATTAGTCTAATTTTAGACTAAGATCTACTCAACAAGGTTTTAGTATCATTTAGATCCAACGAAAGAGCATTTGGGCTCCATCATTTTAGTTTAGGGACATTACGGTCCATAAGTTTAAGGACATCATAGTCCGTATTTAAGGACATCATAGTCTATAGAGTTTAGTTTAGGGACATTGCGGTCCATAAGTTTAAGGACATCATAGTCCATAGAGTTTAGTTTAGGGATGTTACGGTCCATACGTTTAAGGACATCATAGTCCGTAGAGTTTTGACTCATCAGTATGAGGGTGCGCCAAGAGTTATTGGTTATTGGGACCCTCCATTTCTCTGAAGACGTTGAAGAATTCTAACGACATGTATCAGAGGTATGGAGAGATGTACCCTTGAACCAAAGAATTCTCATCAGGGACTTGGTAATACCGTTTGGCACTAAGGCCAATTTAGAAGAAGACCTATGGGCTCGATCGATTTGGGGTTTGGCCAAACTTGGGCTCAGCCACCTGATTACTTATTTGGGCTTGATCCCCTTTGTTCAATAATGCCGAGCATTGATATGAGCTTTGATGCTCACCCCTTTCTTTGTTTTTGTTTTTTTTATTGAGTGTTAAACACTCTTTATGGCGCTGGGCTCTATTTACGAAGTGCTTTATGTTAAACAGCGCCCATGTGAGAAGCACGTGGAGCGTTCGGCGCTGAGCGCCAACTATTGAGAGCGGAGCACTCTTTAATCTATTAGCGCCCACGTGAGGGGCACATGGAGCGCTTTGGCGCTGAGCGCTAGACTTTAAGTGCTAAGCGCTTTATTATTAAATAGCGCCCACGTGAAGAGCATGCAGAGTGCTTGGCGCTGAGCACCAGACTTTAAGTGGTAAGCGCTTCTTATAATATAGCGCCCATTTGAGGAGCACGTAGAGCGCTCGGCGCTGAGCGCCAGACTTTAAGTGCTAAGCGCTTCTTATAAGATAGCGCCCACGTGAGAAGCACGTGGAGCGCTCGGCGCTGAGTGCCAAACTTGGAGTGCTAAGCACTGAATTTTTTGTTCTGCTCAATTCAATTCTCTGAGAATTAGATTCTCACTTATGAAAGACTTTGTCTTATAGATCTGAGATCTGGAAAAAGAACTAAGTTCTTCTAATGTGAGTGTTAAACTCTTAACTATGGAGGAGATACTGTGATCTCTCATATTTTTATTTCCCTTGAGAAGAAATTGCTCTCGTCTCTGAAGTTTGAAGTTTATGGGGGGTTCTTCTGTACAAGACTTGAAGTCTTGGGTCCTTTATATAGGGGAGGCTGATTTGTTGATTCAGTTAAGGAAATCTCTCATTGAGGGATTTCTTAATTGATGTGGGGAATTTATCCACCGTCGGATCTTTGATCCAAGAACTTATGTTTTACAGAAGATATTTTTCTTGTTTTTAACAAAATTGGAAAATATTTTTCCATACAGAACTTATTCTGTATCTTGGTGATTTTTTTAATCACCATTGGATCTTTGATCCAACGGTGCTCTGATTTACAAAGCACAATCTTTCTTGTTTAGAAAGATTTGAGGAGTATTTCCTCAATCAGAATTTAATTCTGTGTCTTAATGATTTTTAATCACCATTGGATCATTGATCCAACGGTGCTCTGATTTACAGAGCACAATCTTTCTTATTTAGAAAGATTTGAGGAGTATTTCCTCAATCAGAATTTAATTCTGTGTCTTGGTGATTTTTAATCACCATTGGATCATTGATCCAACGGTGCTCTGATTTACAGAGCACAATCTTTCTTGTTTAGAAAGATTTGAGGAGTATTTCCTCAATAAGAATTTAATTTTGTGTCTTGGTGATTTTTAATCACCATTGGATCATTGATCCAATGGTGCTCTGATTTACAGAGCACAATCTTTCTTGTTTAGAAAGATTTGAGGAGTATTTCCTCAATCAGAATTTAATTCTGTGTCTTGGTGATTTTTAATCACCGTTGGATCATTGATCCAACGGTGCTATGATTTACAGAGCACAATCTTTCTTGTTTAGAAAGATTTGAGGAGTATTTCCTCAATCAGAATTTAATTTTGTGCTCTGATGATTTATCATCTCCGTTGGATCTTTGATCCAAGAGTGGAGAACTTTTAGTTCTGGCGCCGCCTCAGAGTTTTTAACCCTGAGCGCTAGAGCTCTCGTGCTTTGCACGTGAGGCACTGCGTAAGAGTTTTTAACCCTTGGCGCTGCCTCAGAGTTTTTTTAACTTTAAGCGCTGGCGCTCTCGTGCTTTGCACGTGAGGCGCTGCCTCAGAGTTTTTAACTCTTGGCGCTGCCTCAGGGTTTTTAACTCCGAGCGCTGGCGCTCTCGTGCTTTGCACGTGAGGCGCTGCCTAAGTTCAAATTTTAAACAGAGCCTTGCTCTCTTATTAGGAGCAAAGCCCCCCCACCGTTGCGCTCACGTGGCTCACACGTGAGTGCAGCGGTGGCAACCTTTCTACCGTTGGATTGTCTTGGAAGTTGGACCGTCTTCCAGCGCCTATAAGTAGGGCCTTTGGCCTTTAAGATGAATTTTGTTCATCTTCTTGCTTTCTTGTTTCTGAGAATTTAATTCTCCCCTTCAGAGCCAAGATCTCTGCCCAAGGAAATTCCTTTTAGAGTTAGAACTCTGTCCAAATTTGGTAAGGATCATAATCGAACCCCCTTTAAACAGAGCTTTGCTCTTATTAGATCATAGATCTAAAAAATGGATTTTTAGGGTTACATAACCCATTAATTAGAACGTTGTTCATCTCTATGAAGAACTCTTAGAGTTCATTTTGTAGATTTTAGAGTTCTTACGCTGTAAAAAGCTTTGCTTTTTCAGGGTTCTGATGGATTATTCCATCGTTTTCACACAGCATGCCCCATAGAAATTTTGGGGTATTTTTATTCCCTTCATGATTAAATTTGACAGATGTCATTTCTGTTTGCAGAGCACTGCTCTCGTGGGAGTTTAACTCCTTGGCCCAATGAGCTTCTTATTAAATGAGAATCTTCTTAGGATTTTCTCTTTAATGATTGAATGTCTCATCAATAATGAGCCGTCAGTTTGATTTCGTGGATCCCCTTTTTCCTGTATTGCAGGGTGGTACAAATTTAAAGTACCAGATGTCAGAATTTGTAATGTAGAATTGACATCTAACCCTCCTTCATTTTCACGCAGGTACTATGTCTTTCGACCTTCTTTCCCAATTGCTCGCCCTGAGAGTGCATATGGTGATGCGCCCATGGATCAGAAAGTTTTTGCATTGATCAAAGACCATGACCCGGAGCAGAAGTCTCTTCACTTATGGGGGCTGTAGTACAACCAAATTATCCAGGATCGGCGCAGCTTCTCTTGTGCGACGCCTTCAGAGCCGATTTCAGCTATTCACTACGCCGACTCACCCCCGGTGAATTATGCCATGGAGGAAGTTAACTGGATTACGGATGGATGCCTCCAGCCCTCTATGGGCTCAATACCCGTGAAGCCGCCGATGGCTTTAGATATTCTGGGGCGGCGCATATGTCAAGGTGAGTCGCGCCTTTGGGGACAGGAATACATGATAGGCTTGACTCCTCGTCATTCAGCCAGATACTTACAGTAGGCTCGATACATCTTGTCAGCCAAAAAGTCGCTGCTGCTGAAACTCGGGTTGTACCCTGCTATCTACGCGTCTCTTTTTCAGTATCCCGTGACTTATGTAAGGTGGGTCATGGCTTTCTTGGAATAGTGGAACACGCCAACTCACACTTTCCTTTTATCGGACCAGGAGGTTTCGATTTCCTTGGAGGAATTTACAGAAATTTCGGGCCTACCCGTTAGAGGGGAACATTACGAGAAAATACTTCCCCCTGACGAGTACATCTTCGTCACCAAATCAGTGGTGATGGGTCTCACCCCGGAGAATGCCATTCAACATCGATTCCTGAGTCTAATCAAGGTGTTGAATATTTATGAAAGTCTATTTCTCGAGTCCGGAGGGCACGGGTTCAGCTTTGCGGATTTCATCGCCCGCTTTCTTCGTCCGGAAGTCTTATCAAAACAAGTTGCGAAGTTCGCTAAGTTTAACGATCCTTTTGGTTTTGGCTCAGATAGCTAGCCGACAACGGAAGCATATCAAAGGCATTTCTTCCTCCCAGATACCCCGGTCACCCCCTTTGCAGAGCTCGCAGCTTTAGATATTGACGAAGAGGCGTTCTTTTTGGGGTTCCTCGGCCTATGGTTAAGCTGGTTTGTGCTCCCAATTCGCCCTCGATACATAAGGCCATCCGTCTTCTATCCGGCTCACCGAATAGTTTCCTGGACGCGAGTGGCCATTGGGATCACTGGGCTGGCTCACCTGTACCATGGCCTCAGTTTAGCGGCAGACACCACTCCGCCGGGGGTACAGCCCGTAAATCTCCCGCTGCATTATTTCATGTCGTGGATCGAGCTACATGTGCTCGGCGCTTTTGGAGTTCACAAACGCCCCCGTTTCTACGACAGTTATAATTTCCCTCGGGTTTTGTTCCTAGTTGACGCTCTGCTTTAGATCCGTCACAGCGAGAGGCTCGGGGTCTGCTCCTTCGCTCACATACGGTCGGGGATAGCATGACCTTCATTGATAAGGTCCTAACTATCGGCAAGGAATCCACTAAAACGGTGCAGCCACTACGTGATACTTTCAAAGACGGGGCTCCTACATTGAAAGCTCGGGAGATTCTGCATTTGTATTCAATAAGGCCGGGCTTTTTAGTGTTTAGGCAGAACGGCTCGGCGTTGTTAATGAGGTACAACCCACACCGTTTCGCTCAACAGTCGAGCTACGATAAGGGTGTCCCGCTAGAGGCTTTTTTAGCTGAGCCGGCTGCTACGGAAGAGGGTATCCGCAACGCGCTGCACCATTTCATGCGGCTAAACACCGGGTCCAACTTTTTTATCAGTGAGCCGAGCTGCACTCCAAAAGCCTCGAACGCATACGTGGCATGGTACCAGCAAGCGACGGGTGCTATTATTAGGGAAGAAAGGCGGTTACTTCTCGATCGCAAAGGTGCAGTCCCTGCCGGTAATCCGGCTGTCCCTTTAAAGAGACAGACCACTGTTGGTCCTTCCTTAAGAGAAGCTGCCGCGGTTGCGGTCCTACGCGCCTTTCCTGAGAAGTCTCTACCCCATGTTCCTGTAGAAACGGTAGCTGCAGCATCCCTGGAGTCTGGCGTGGGTACGGAGATCGGGACTCATCTCCCAAAAATGCCCGTCAAGCGCAAGCTCCTGTCATCGGCTGCCGGCGCTCGCTCGCAAAAGAAGAAGAAGTCGTTATTTTCTGCTAACGTCATATTTGGCCAGGAGCCACATGCTCCTTACTGCGACGGTTTGTGCGAGTATGGGACCAATGATGGTTTATTCATCGCGCCTGCGGATGATACTGATCTTTAGGTTGCCCTTGTGGCTTCCGAGCGACTGGCTCGCGATGAAGCGGCACTGATCACTATCGTAAAGTTAGGTATACTTCGGTTACTTTCTTTCACGGTTATCTTCTTTTATTATGCTTCTACTGACGCTTTCTTCTTCAACAGGTATCTCTGCCAAAGAGGCTATCGTGGCTTCCTTCAAAACATTTGAAGAGGAAGAGAGGCCCCGCGCTTCTTCGGGCCTTAGTAAAATTCCATTCATTATGCCTTTATCCCTTTCTTTATTCATGCTCTGACCCTTTCTCTCATCTTGTTGTAGGGAATACCTTGACTTGGGTTATTCCAAGTGTAGTGTCGATCCTGAGCAGCGATGCGGCAAAATATCCCGAGCCAGCTGTTGTGGCCCCAGCTCTCCCAACGTCCTCGCAGGAGGCTTTGCTAAAGCAGCCGATGAAGGATACCATAACGGCTCCAGAGGCAGAGCTTGGTTCGGATGATGACGTCCCTTTGTTAGAGGTCTTGAAGAGGTCGGCTCTCATGGCCCAAACTGAAAGGAAACGCAGGAAGCGCGCAGCGAAGGAACGTGATGCTGCCTTGGCTGTAGGTGTAGGCTCAAGCACCACTCCATCTGTCGCTATTCCTTCAGAGGGTGCTCCAGCAACCTTGTCTACCGCCCATAGACAGGTTGCGTGCTCGGCTCGGGATGCAATCGAGAATCTTTCTTAAGGTAACGTGATGCCCGTTTTTTTATTAGAACTTGATCTGCAAATTCTTATATACTATATCCTGCAGGGCCGAGTCCTGGAGATGAGATAGAAGGCGAGACGATGGTGACCACGGAGCCCGAAGTGGCTACTCTCTCTCGGGAGTCTGGGATTGCCCAAACCGCCGCTCTTCCCCTTGTGGCTCTATGGTATCGGCGGGCATCTCAAGCGTCATGACGGCCCTTGTCGAATCAGGGGATGAAACCATGGGTGCAGAAACTACCCTAATGAAGGAGAGCGAAGAAGCCGCTATGCCTGGTGATGCTTCCGTCGCGGTTTTGGTCGATGACACATTAGGTAAGTCTTGAGTCACTGTTTTATTTCTCAATTCCGTTCGGTTTCTTCTAAAGATATTTTGTTTATAGGTGCAGTGAACGCTGAGATTGTGCCATCTGAAGCAGCTCCGGTTGCCGCTATGACGGTTGGTGTTCCCTCGCTTTCTCCTATGCCCTCTGGAATGCTGGAAGGTATGGGTTTGCGATTTATCGGTTTTATTATGGGTATCATCCTCCTTGTATTGGCAGTATATTGTCACAACTTTGCAGGAGTCCTTTTTGACCATCTATATCAGGTGCTGAACCTGCATTTCTCCTTCCAGTTAGAAATCGTTCTACTCGCTGGTGTTGGTAAGTATAGCTTTTAACCAACATCCTTTCCTTTCTTTTACCGGTAGCCACGTCATTGCTAATTCTTCTTCATATTGAATATAGCATCACGGGTCGAAGGAGGAGGCGAAGGAATAGCCGTGGCTCCGACACTCCCCTTCCTGCCGCCTGTCACAGCTGGTATAATAGACTCCGTTTCTCGTGTATTTTCTTTAGCTCTCGAGTCGATATTTGACCATAATTTGTTTTGCAGCAATCGCACCGGCTCCAGCTCCCTTTGAGACTCGCATCCCAATGCCTGCAGGGCCCTTTGCTAAACGCCCGTCTTCCAGGGGCGCTGCAACTAGTTTGCGAATGTTGAGCGAATTCGTCAAGGATCTTGACGCCGAGGCCCTCGCATTCGCTGCAGGTTTTGCTGCTGTGGTTAATCCTATGCTGGCGACGCTCGTGAACTTCCATTACGAAGGTGTCGTCGAGTGTTGGGTTAATTACTGCAGAAAGATCGAGTCTTGCTTGCATGAGATTGAGCTCAAGCGTCCCGCTCCTGAAGTATCAGCTCTGAACTCCCAGCGGGCTGCGTGGGTTGAGAGTAGTGTTCCTTTCATCTGCCATTTTGAACAAGAGGCGATCCTGACGCTAAAGGAACATGAAGCGGCTTCCAGCGAGTCTGTCCAATTGCATGCCCAGGTCGAAACGAATGCTGCGTAGCTGAAAGCTATTTTTTAAGACCTCCAACGATGTATTTCTGATGGGCTAGCGCTGAGGAAGAAGCTTGACTTCACTGAGCAGGTTACGCAGAGTTGTGAAGCTGCTCAGCAGGAAATCGATGATAAGCGTTCATCCTGTTTGCAGCAACAGGCTCGAATTGAAACGGAGTTAACCGCGGTGGCTGACCATGAAAAGGAGTTGAGAGGAGTGCGCGAGTGGCTTGCTGGCTTACTGAAGATGCCTCCTTCTCAGTAACCACCTTTGTATCGACTGAAAAATTGTAATATATGAATAACATGCATTCTTTTTCATTCATCATTTCATTTTTTTATTCTTTTATGTGATGTATCTTGTACTCAATTAAATTCATGAATAAAAGGCACATTTTATCTCATATTATCGTTTTCTTTACTTTGCTGCATTTTTGGCTTGTTACTTTAGTAAATGTGGCCCATAGATGGTAGACAACAGTCCATCTTATCCTCCGTGTAGGGTAGCGATGGTTTAGGAAACAGGTTCAGGTCTGCTGCCTTAGACTTTTCAACTCTATGAGACATAAGGATCTTATAAAGACTTTTCTCCCTACGAGTCGAGAGGATCTCGTAGGTGTAATTTCTCCTTAGGGGTCGTGAGGACTCCTAAGTGTGTTTTCTCTCGAGAATCATAAGGATCCCAAAAGAGAATTTTCTTTATGCGCAGGGACACTAATTTCCCCGCAGGTCGAGACGAATCGAAAGATTCTCGCAAAGACACTGATTTCCTTGCGGGCCGAAACGAATCGAGAGGTTCTCGCCAAGGATGCTGATTTCTCTGAATCGAGAGGTCGTTGCCAAGGACACTGATTTCCCTGGAGGTCGAGACGAATCGAAAGATTCCTGCAAAGACACCGATTTCCTTGCGGGTCGACGTGAATCGAGAGGTTCTCGCCAAGGATGCTGATTTCCCTGAATCAAGGGCTTCTCGCCAAGGATGTTGATTTCCCTGAATCGAGAGGTTGTTGCCAAGGACACTGATTTCCCTGGGGTCGAGACAAATCGAGAGATTCTTGCAAAGACACTGATTTCCCTGCGGGTCGACACGAATTGAGAGGTTCTCGCCAAGGACGCCGATTTTCTTGAATCGAGGGGTTTTTGCCAAGGATACTGATTTCCCTGGGGTTGAGATGAATCGAGAGATTCCTGCAAAGACACTGATTTCTCTGCGGGTCGACGCGAATCGAGAGGTTCTCGCCAAGGACGCTGATTTCCCTGAATCGAAGAGTTTTTTCCAAGGACACTGATTTCCCTGGGATGAGACGAATCGAGAGATTCCTGCAAAGACACTGATTTCCCTGTGGGTCGACATAAATCGAGAGATTCTCGCCAAGGACGCTGATTTCCTTGAATCGAGAGGTTTGTGCCGAGGACATTGATTTCCCTGGAGTCGAGACGAATCGAGAGATTCCTGCAAAGACACCGATTTCCCTGCGGGTCGACGCAAATCGAGAGGTTCTTGCCAAGGACGTTGATTTCCCTGAATCGAGGGGTTTTTGCCAAAGACACTGATTTCCCTAGGGTCGAGACGAATCGAGAGATTCCTGCAAAGACACTGATTTCCCTGCGGGTTAACGTGAATCGAGAGGTTCTCGCCCAAGGATGCTGATTTCCTTGAATCGAGAGGTTTGTGCCAAGGACGCTGATTTCCCTGGGGTTGAGACAAATCGAGAGATTCCTGCAAAGACATTGATTTCCCTGCGGGTCGACGCGAATCGAGAGGTTCTCGCCAAGGACGCTGATTTCCCTGAATCGAGAGGTTATTGAGTTGATTTGATTCCTAGACGGCGCGTTGTTCTGACGGGGAGGTCATTGGCTGTCTTGCTTCCAAGACGGCGCGTTGTTCTGATGGGGAGGTCATTGGCTGTCTTGCTCCACTTTCTGCAGTGTCAGGGTTGACTTGCTCCACTTTTTACGGTGTCAGGGTTGACTTGCTCCGCTTTCCGGTTTGTCTGGGTTGACTTGCTCCGCTTTCTGCGGTGTCAGGGTTGACTCTAGATTGTCTGTGAACCGTAGAGTCTTAGAACTAGGGACTTTGCCGTGATTCCGATTGGTGGTGTCGCGTCCGTATCTTGCTGGAATGAGGAGAAATGCCATTGCTGATCTCTCGGCTGTAGATGTGGCCTTTGAGATCCGTTTGAAAGAGCCCGGTGGGGAAATGTAGTTTCCTTTTCGTTTATGCCTATGGATTGTATACAGGGGTTAGTATGGACTCACTTGTAGGGAAAAAGTTTCATCTCTTTTTTTGTTTCCTTCCGCGATGCTCTATCATTTCAGCATTTTATATCACGAAAGTCACGATTGCCCAATCATTTCGGCTATTTTTCGCGGTGCCCAATCATTTCGGCTATTTTTTCTTTTTACTCTCTGCTTTTTATTGTGAGTTTCCCAAACATTTCGGCTATTTCATATGCATTTTTGGCTCGCTGATTTTATTGCGAGTTTGGAACTTGAGATCTGATACCAGTCTTAGCATCAGCATCGCTGCGACTGGAATATTGCCAGGAGAAAATCATCACTTGCCGCGAAAGGACTTGGAATTTGTTACCGATTTAGGCATCAGTATCGCTACAACTGTGATATTGCCAGGAGCGAATCATCATTTGCCTTCGCCACTATCGAACAAAGGTGGCTTAGTAGACATGGTTAGGGACCCGATGACTAAGTCTTTTGACTTTGTGAGCCATAAGGGTCTCATAAAGGTATTCTCCCTATGAGTCGTGAGGATCTCGTAGGTGTAATTTCTCCTTAGGGGTCATGAGGAGTCCTAAGTGCGTTTTCTCTTGAGAGTGGTAAGGATCTCACAAGAGCATTTTCTCCTTGCAAGTCAGTAGGACCTGCAAGTGTTGTTCACCAAATAGGGGAATTTCACACCATTGGTGGAACTGGACGAGGGAACGCTTATTTATGCCCATGGATTGTATACAAGGGTCAATATTGACCGCCTGTAGGGCAATTTGGGGGATATGATGGCTTAAGAACAGGTTCAAGTCCCTGTATCTTAAGACTTTTGAATCCTGAGAGCCGTGAGGGTCTCATAAGTGAATTCTCCTTACGAGTCGTGAGGATCTCGTATGTGTAATTTCTCCTTAGGAATCGTGGGGATCCCAAAGTGTGTTGCTCCCTTGTGAGTCGTAAGGATCTCACACAGGTATTTTCTCCTTACAAGGTCGAGAGGACCTTGCAAGTGTGCATGAATTTTTTTTACGAGTTTGCGCCCTTTCGGGTTTTCACAAACTAGCCGGTAGCCATGCTGTTTTTACTCACCGAGCCCTTTCAGGTTTTCATCCGTACCCATTTCACTTATGGACGTACCATTTTTTTGCCGCGTTAGCCTAAGAATGCTGCGGTTTGTAGTAGTTTAAATACGTTTCGGTCCGCAGTTAGTTTTAGGACATTGCGGTCCATCGTTAGTTTAAGGACGTTTCGGTCTATTGTTTTCCGTGTTTAGGACGGGGTATCGTTGGATACTACCTTTAGAGTCTTGACTCAAGAAGATAGCGAGCGGATATAGGCGTCTTCATCTATCATTGACCTGATTCGTGATTTGTCAGGCATATTACTTCTTAAGGAATCGACCGTTTATTGGCCGGAAGGGTCTTTCACCATGCATATCAATGAGCAAGTAAGCCCCACCTTGGTAGACTTTGTCTATAATGTACGGGCCCTCATAGTTTGGCTCTAATTTCTCCCATTTAGCATGATTGGGAATCATAGGTCTCTTTATCACTAGCACGAGTTTGCCTTGGCGGAATGTTCTTGGCCTAGTTAATCTTTCGTATGAGCGTGTCATCTTTGCTTTGTAAGCCTCCAAGTTTTGCTGCGCCATGAGACGAGTTTCATCGAGGGCGTCGAGCTCCTCAAGCCAAAGATGAGCATTCTCTTCGTCTGTTAGTTCGTACCGAACGGCTACTCGTAGAGAGGGTAGCTTTATCTCTAAGGGAAGTACCGCTTCCGTGCCGAATACCAATGCGAATGGTGTTGTAGTCATAGTCGTTTTGAACGTGGTTCGATATGCCCAGAGAGCTTCATAGAGTCTCTCGTGCCAGTCCTTTTTATTTTTGGACACTATCTTGTTTATGATCTTTGTCAAGGTTTTGTTGAAAGTCTCAGCTAGACCGTTAGCTCGGGGATTATAGACCGAAGAGTATCTCCAGTCTATGTTATGCTGCTGTGCGAAGCGGCTGATTCTGTGACTTCTGTAGGCCGGCCCGTTATCGGAGATAATCCGTCGCGGTGTGCCGAACCAATAGATGACGCGTGTCTTGAAGAAATGGAGAATATTCTCCGTCTTCATTTCTCTTAGCGGTACTGCTTCTGCCCACATAGAGAAGTAATTTGTTGTCGCCAATATGAATCGATGTCCTTTAGATGACGCTGGTTCGATGGTCCCAATTATGTCGGTTCCCTACATTTCAAACGGCCAGCTAGCTACTATTGGGTGTAGCGGGTTTGGATGTTGATGGATGAAGTCCCCATGAATTTGGCACGAGTGGCACTGCTTCGCGTATTTGAGACAGTCCTGAATCATCGTAGGCCAATATTAGCCCATTCTTTTGATCTTCAGTTTCATCTTTGGCCCGGCTTGATGATAACCGCAGAGTCCTTCGTGAGTTTCTTGGACGAATCTCCTTGCTTCTTCCGATCCCAGGCATCTCAGCCACAGAGAGTTGAACGACCTCTTATATAGAGTATCATTGACGAAGGCGAAAGACAGAGCTCGTTTCATGAGTTGATGTCTTGAGGATGCATCTTCAGGTGTTCGACGGGATTTGAAGTAGTTTATAAAGACTTATCTCCAATCCTTAGCCCTTTCTTAGTCCTCTACTTGTAGGGCTGTTTGCTTGGTCGCTTCCTTTTCTTCAGACAACTCCTGAGATGTTTCTGCTGGTGCAAGAACCCGACGGCTTTGTACAATGATCCTCACGTCATCGAGGTTTTCATTAGCCAGTTCTTTAGCGAGTTTGGCTAATGCGTACGCTTTGCTATTTTCTGTACGCGATATACTTTCCAGAATGTATGAAGGAATTTGAGTCAGCAGTTGTTGTACTCTTTCGCCGTACTTTACCAACTCTAGTTTGCACGTTTGATAGTAGCTGTTTACTTGACTAACGACCAGCTGGGAGTCTCCGTATATAAGGAGGTTTTTGATTCCCATATCGACAGCAATCTCAAGACATGCTATCAAAGCCTTATATTCTGCTTCATTGTTTGTCCTCGGCTCTATTAGGGAAAAGGCAAAGCGCATTATCCCTCCTCGTGGAGTCACGAAGATGAGGCATACCCCAGATTTGATTATGGGGGAGCTGTGCTTTCGCTTTTTTCATGGAAGATGCCTCAGTGAAGTAGAGTTCCCATCGGGTATCATTCTCTCCTCTCTCCCTATCGATCGTGTCAAACGTGTGCTCGTCTGGCAATTAACAATTTAGGGGTGAATTGGCAGGTATCGGATGCTTAGCGAGGAAGTCGGCGATGGCCTAGCCTTTCACTGCCTTGAGAGGTCGGTATGTTATCGAGAATTCCATTAAGAGTAGAGCCCATTTAGCGAGCCATCCCATTAGTATGGCTCTTGACATCAAATATTTAAGAGGATCCACTTTTGATATGAGATGGACCTCATGCACCAAAGCATAATGCCGAAGCTTAGTTATAGCAAAGATTAACACTAGGCAGTGTTTTATGATAGGGGAGTAGTTGTTTTCTGCCCCCAGTAGAACTCGACTCAAATAGTAGAGGGCTCTCTCCTTCCCTTGGTCGTTTTCTTATGCCCATAGTGCGCCTAAGGAACCTTCAAGGGCAGTTGTGTACAGGATGAGGGGCTTTCTCTTGACTGGAGCGGTCAGTACCGGCGGATTCTGCAGGTATTGCTTGATTTCGTCCAGTGCACTTTGGCATTTACGATCCTAAACGAACGTGGTTCCCTTCTTCATCCGGTGACTGTAGGGACGGCATTTTCCGGAGAGGTTGGCTATGAACCATCGGATATACGTGAGCTTCCCTTGTAGAGACTGCAATTGTTTTAAAGTTCTTGGGGTGGGCATTTCCATAATCGCATTGATCTTTGATGGATCTATTTCGATGCCCCGGTGTCGTATGATGAATCCTAGGAACTTGCCTGAGGAAACTCCAAATGCGCATTTCAGAGGGTTCATCTTCAGGTTATACTTACGAAGACGTTAGAACACTATTTTCAAATGCTCCCAGTGTTCCTTGTATGATTTGCTTTTCACTACGAGGTCATCAATATAGCATTCGACGATTTCATAGATGAGGTCATCGAAAATCTTCGTCATGGCTCTCTGGTAGGTAGCGCCAGCGTTCTTCAGACCGAAAGGCATCACTTTGTAGCAGAATATGCCCAGAAGAGTCCGGAAAGCAGTAAGCTTCTGGTCTTCGGGATGCATGTTTATTTGATTGTACCCTGATGAGCCGTCCATGAAGGAGAAGACTTCGTAAGTGGACGTATTGTCTATCATCAGCTCGGTAATCGATAAGGGAAAATCATCCTTCGGACAGGCTTTGTTGAGGTCTCGAAAGTCCACGCAGATGTGCACCGTCCCATTTTTCTTCATCAATGGGACAATGTTGGCGATCCAGTCTGGGTATTGAACTTCCTGGATGAAGCCGGAGTCGATTAGCTTCTTGACTTCGGCGTTGATACTCATCTCAAGTTTGAGCCGCATTCTTCTTGGTGCTTGTTTGACTAGCTTGACGTCCGGATGTTGGATATAGTGCCCTCTAAGTCAATTATTGGATCGCAGGTACGTGATTGCAATGATTGAGGGAGGATCTATACCGATAAACAGTCTTACTCGAGATGATAGTATGCTATCTGGTCTGTCTTTATCATCATGTAGATGTTGGTAGAGCCCATAGGATTCTTGCTTGACTACCAACAGTATGATGGCGATCATATATGTGGGAGCTGGGGTCTATAAGCACATCCTTAAAATGACCCTAGTCGTGGGAGTTTCGAGACAGGGTATCGATACTCCAGAGTAGACTAGTGTATACAGTCGAGACCCCGACGAGGGGCAGTGTCCGGTCTCACAAGCTACTGGTGTCAGTTGGATCACCTAAGATGTATATAGGTGCTCATTGGGTTATGAGTACACCGGACAGGACTCGCCGGGAACATGCTAGTTGGTATTATACATATCGTCAGATAGCAGTTCCGTGGTGACATGTGTACAGGTTAGTTCATCGACCTGATGTCGTCATTTGTCTCGTGTGAGTTCCCACTGTGCTTTGATTTATACCCTACCACGGGTCAAAGGAGTCGTGCAAACAGGTATATTTTGGGTACAGTCCCGAGCCACATTGGAGGCAAGTGAGCGGATCGGCAGGGGATTCGTCTCTCCCTGTATTGGGGGTGAGATCGCGCTGTGTTTAGGAGAGCCATTACACGAAATCCCTGGCCAGGGTAATCGAGATATACTGGTAGGTATGCCAGTAGTATCTCAGGGTGTTCTGGGCTGCTCTTTGACACGACTTATGCAGCTATTGGGGGTCTGACGTTTACCGACCCCCTAGGCCTAATATGCGATACTCATAGACGAACGTTCCGGACTGCACGGATATTGTCACTGTCAGGCTCAGTAGGGTTTATAGATGAGTTCGCTCGTCAGCTTCCCTTCCAATCGATACATAGGCAAACCGTTACGTACAGCTTGTACCTCTGACGTGCTAAATGGTTATACCTAGTGCCAATGTGTTGATAAGTCATTAGAGTCCCCCACAGACACTTTCCCAAGTTCGGGCGAAACGTTGTTGATGCCGTATGGTTTTATGGCAGGGTTCGGAAAAAGCATGTGCGTTTTCACACCTGTCGTTTTTCGGGCAGATAATACTGGTAGGCTTTGGTTTAAGCCGGATCCCAGTATTATACTGTGTAGATATAATATCTTTGACTCAGTTGCATTTATATTCGGTCGTAATATAAATGCGGGTATGTTTATACCAATACAGGGTTATCCTGAAATTCGTTTCAGGATCACTTTTAGAAGTTGCCAGTTTCTAGTTTTCTATCAGCCGTATTTTGACATTCGGTTAAATACGGATTTATCTTTTCTTGATGAGGTGAGTCAGTGTTCTAGAAGGTTCTAGAGAGGGTGATTAGGCTTGTGACTCACTTGTTCATTTATGGTGCATTTATTGTGTTCATACTTTGTGTTCACACTTTGTGTTCACACTAGATATTTCTCTTATTGTCACCCTCCCCTCTCCTACACTCACTCTCCCTCTCCTATTTATTTGGCCGGCCCCTCTTTGTGAGGAGAGAGGATTTTTTCCATTTGATTTTGTGAGAAAAGATCATGATAGTTTAGTGTATGGAAATTTCCTTGTTCAAATTCCATTCACCCGATTCCAATTGGCAACTTCATTAACCGTTCGTCCATTGCCTTGGCCGTAACGAGACAAAGTATTCTACTCATTCTCTACAACATCTTGGTCGTCTCTTTTAGCAAACTTGACGACCGAGTTGCCTCGGTTCAGAGGCGGGAGCCCGTTTAAAGATCCGTCGACGTGGTGCCACCTGGACGACGAGACTGGAGTTTCAGAAGATCGAAACCGCCGCAACAATGCGTGGGATGATGGTTAAAGACCGAAGGACTCGGATCGTTCGGTATAACAATTCTACCCTCTTTACAATTTGTTAGTTGAGCTTTAATGGCAGATCCGGGTTATAGTACACGATAGCGCCAGTCGTAAAAGTTTTGTTCCGCAAATTGGCGTCTGTTAGACGGCCGGGGCGCTGCCGCATAATTACAGTAGTATCAGAGCCTTACCATTAAGCTATACTAACTTGTGCTAACACGTTTAAAACATCGATCGAACGGGTTTTCAAAAATCGCAATTTTTAGGTTCTGTGTTTCTGTCGATTTTTAAAACTGTCTAAAAATTATTTTACATATCACAGAAATACAAGCAGGCTTTTCTAAGCTTACTGGAAAAATTTGGGCACGTGATCCCACAAGACCACCACGGATCCGCGGTCAAACCTAGGGTTTGACCGCGGAACCGCGGTGTTTTAGTGGGAACAGTGCACCAACTTTTTCCTGAAAGCTTCTTTGTGGAAATTGTGGTTTTTGGTATATGTCTTTTGGCCCCAAATTTTGTTACTGTACAGCAGATGTTTGTGGGGCCCACTTTGGGATATTTTGTCGATCGAAATTTAAACGTGTTAGTTTAAAGTACTTACTTTATATCTCCGACCGGGAATGTCATTTGATCGGTAAACTGCATCTAATTGCTATAGTTCTTTTAGACGGGTTTGCGAACGTGACATTCGCGTTGATGTTTTGTGTTGTGCTGTGATGTTGCGGATTTGTCGTGGAGGATAGCAGGGTGCAATGATAGTGCAGTTTGGATTTATTTGTACTTTTGATTTTGTGGGGCGAGCGTCCAACATGTGGACTGCCGTCACTGCCTGTTGTATAATATTCTTTTGGGGCACGACCGGGTTGAGGTAGATGTACCCGTTGTACATATTTTTATTTCTGTACTAGGTTTATCCCGCGAAGGAGTGCATGGATAGCCGGGTTTTGGAGGGCAACGGGTCCGTATCTCATGGTTTTGAGAGGCAAAGGGACCTCACTCTAGAATTGGCAGACTATTCGCCGCACTCGTAGGGGGTACAGGTTGACCCAAGGTAGGGTGCTCAATTTACCGGATTCCGTGAAGTGCCGGGTTTTCCATTCACTATGTTGTGGGGACTACCTCGCTTCAAGTTTGTTAGTTATATGTATGCCCTAGAGGCCATTACTGTACATAGGATGTATATTGTAGTGGATGCTTGGACATATATAGGGAGGACTTTCTTGCTCGACATGATAGTATGCTATCTGGTTACTCTTTACCTTAACGTGTATACTGATTGTCTCTCTGTTACATGTTGGTAAAGCCCTTAGGATGTGTACTTGACTACCTGGACTATGATGCGGATCATACTAGTGGGGACATGGTAGTCCATAAGTACATCCTTCAAGGTCCCTAGTCGTGGGTATATCGAGACGGGGCATCGATATACCAGAGTAGACTAGCGTATACCTTCTCGACCCATACAGATGGGCGATGGATGATCCCATATCCATTGGTGTTTGACATCAGAGATGATGTACGGGTGCTCAGTGGAGAATGGGTACACTGGACGGACTCGCCGAGAACTCCCAGATGGTATTATACCTCACGTCAGATGGCAGTTCTCTGGTGACACTGGTACAGGTTAGTTTGTAGACCCGAGATCGTCATAGAGTCTTGTGTGATTCCCACTGTGTTTTGATTTCCACCTTACCACGTCCAAGATGGCGTGCAAAATGGTGGCTTTTGGGTACAGTCCCGAATCACATGGAGGCAATGAGCGATAGGAGGGGATTCGTCTCTCCCGGTATAGGGAGTTGATGTTGCGCTGTGTTCGATTGGCTATAACCGGAAATCCCTGGCCAGGTTTGCTGAGATTTACTGGTAAGTGTTACCAGTAGTATCTCGAACTGTTATAGACCTCATATCGACACGACTTATCGAGCTACTGGGGTCTGACGTTTACCACCCCTAGGCGAGATATGCGACATATCAGACGAACAGACCGGACTGTACGGTAAGTGTTACTGGTTGGATTCACAGGAGTGTGAGCGGGCTTGCTCGTCGATCTTCTGATCTCTCAATACCCGGGTGGCCGTTACGTTTAGCAGACCTCTTGCGGCTTGTGGGTGCTTGATATGATCATCATCTGCTGCCGGCGTATTGACGAGTCTTTAGAGTCCTACACAGAGGTTTCCTGGCTCAAGCGAAACGAAATAGGAGCTCATATGAGATATGTGCGGGACCGAAAATAATGCGAGTATATGATACCGCATTCCATTCTCGCGATGAATGTATCGAATGGTTGTATGTGATATAACCTAGTTATCGAATCAAGGATTGATTCGATAAGCCGATACATTGGATACTAGTCGGTTATATGCGACATGACCGGATTATTGAATCAAGTGTTGATTTAATAATTTAATGTATAATTATTTATTTTATATATTACTTTGCATTAACTAGTATTGGTTCACTTTAAAAAGGATTTTCTCACTTGATGTGCACATTGTATATGTGATATATTTTTGTGTGCACTTGATTGTATCATGTTTGATGATACATGTTAACTTGAGTTTGTGTAAAGATTAAACCATGGTTATATAAATGGTTAGGGTTTTGTTTATTTATTCATTTATTTATTTTGGAAAAGAAAATGGAAATGGTGGCTTTCTTTGTTTCTTTCATGAAGCTTCATGAAGAGTTGAAAGCTTGACCATTTTTGTTTTATTCCCTTAACCTAACCATTTACCTAACCCTAGTTTACTCTCTACACTTGACCATGGTTAGTATATGATAAGTATTCATTATTTTCATTTTTAAAGAAACACTTATCATATTCTATCTTCTTCTTCTTCCTCTTGATCAAGAAGAAAGCTTGACTCCATTAATGGCATCTTGAGTAAAAGAGTGAGAAATCCAATTCTAAAGTGAACCCACCTCCTATTTCTTCATCCTCTACCTCTTGCCAAGTAGTATAGGGTGTTTTCTTAACAAGTTTCATGACTTGGTGAAGTGGGAGCTTGATCTTGTGTTGCCTCGACGTAGATCATCTTCGGCATCGAAGTCGACGACCTAGCCCGCCCATTTCTCCGATGAAGCCGACGCTAGAGCCCGGGATCCGATGATCGCAGCGAGGAGACTTCATCGCGGAGCCATGGAGGTGGAGAACCGGATCTACAAAGGTTGTATTTCCGTTCACTTAGTGCTAAAACAGTTTAGTAGCTTGTAGTTTCGCCTAATCTCTAGTCAACGATCCATATTAGGGTTTCTCGGCACTTGTAATTTTTGAAATTGGCATGGTTGATGCCTTGTGAGAACTCATTAGTGTGTCTAGGAACCCTACAGTGGTATCAGAGCTACTAGGCATTGGATGTCGACCTATGGGGGGTTCTCACTGTGTGACAGTGTGGCGAAGCATAGGCTCTTACCCCCAGGGTGTCCCGAGACCGGAAGGTGTTACGGCGGGTTGTAGTCCTCGCGAGGGGGCATGCGTAAAAAGTAGCGGCTGAGGGACCCGTTGGTGCCACGGCGACCCCATTGGATGGGGTGGCTGCCTGACCTACAGTGGTATCAGAGCCTAGCTAGAGCCTTAGGCGATGCGTAGACGATGTTAGAAACCTGATCGAACCCGAAACCCCAATTTTTCAATGCTCTCTGGACTTTTTTCAAAAACTGGGTTTTTTCCAGATTAAAAATGCTTAAAAAATTTAGCAGGAAATTCTAAGAAATAAGGTGCAAAACGAGCAAACGATACGCCTAAAGCGTGGCGGAACCGCGGCACGAGCATGGCTCGTGCGGCGGTTCCGCGGCCAAGTTGTCACATCACCTCTTGAAAATTGCACAGTAATTCCTATATTTTAGTGCTGAGTTTTCTGGGAATTTTTAATATTTACTCAAGAGTTGAGTTTTCTGGGATGTATTGGGAGTTCGTAGATTCGACCGGATTATCAAACTTTGTCTATGTGTTTTCCGGATAATTTGTTGAATATGTTAAAAAGTTCGACCGGATATAAATACCCAATTTTTCCCCTGTCGGGAAATTTCCAAGTGTTGGATCTTTCCATGGTTTAACAACGTTCTAAGTAGTGCAAGTAACGCGATGGACCCTCTAGAAGACAACAAACCTTAACTCGATTATGTGACCGTCTTGAACTGCCCTTTGAACCTTAGGGTTTGGGGC
The DNA here is from genome assembly GCA_030015575.1 of Agapanthus africanus. Lineage (NCBI taxonomy): Eukaryota > Viridiplantae > Streptophyta > Magnoliopsida > Asparagales > Amaryllidaceae > Agapanthus > Agapanthus africanus. The sequence continues at coordinate 423,039,059 of CM057339.1, forward strand.
AGTACGGCGTGCCACATGTGAGGCGTTGGCTTGACCCTTCTACGGCTGGACCGTTGGTACTGAGGCATGAACTGGATGTTTTTAAACCTATTTCATGTGTTGATTTGTTTCGGTAAAACTTGGGTGTTTGAATGTTCGATCGGAAAGTTTAACATTTTCTATTTATCTGGAATGGGATACAATATTTGGAATCCACAAGCAGTTATGTGATAACTGATTTGAATGTTATAAACATAGCACTTTAGTCTCACTTGATCGGTTGCCATGGAATTTTGATGTGATCAAAAGTCCGTCGCAATCACGTAGCGTACGCGGATACTCGCCGGATAAACTTAATAGACAGCTAAACCCCATAGCCCCGACCAAGTGACTGTAGGAGAACCCCGTCGCCAAAAGCATCCGTTCGGGTGCTCGCGGCAGCGGTGTTCCGCCTTGGTGCACTTCGTCGACGGTATCGGGGGTGCGGCCATCTACTGAAGTTTGCGACGAGCATTCGATCAGAATATCGGGAATCTTGTTGAATTGCCCGACTTGATATTGAAAAGAGTTTTCAATAAAGAGACTAAAATGCGGGGTTTATAATTGTTAGGCTTGCGATGTCTAAGGAATTCATTTGTTTAGGCATGCGATGTCTAAGGAGTTTGCGGATTCCAACTGTTGTAGTTTTACACTTTCTTTTCTGTGACCGTAAGTGTAATATGTGATATCGCCGGTTTCGTTGCTATATGTCAACGACAATTGGGATACGCATGTTTACTTACGTTGATGACATGTGATGTTATGTGTTGCTGGATATGTTATATTGGATCGTCGTGTTTGAATAGCCGGGGGTTTTTATGTGAGATGAGTGTTTTTCATTTTCATTCATGTAAAAACTTGTATGTAATATTCTTTTATTGGGGCACTTCCAGGTTGCGGAAGTTGTCACCGTTGATGTATATTATTTACTTTTCCGCACTAGGATAGACCCAAGGAGGGGAGCACAAGTAACCAGGTTCTGGAGTCCAGTGGGAGACCAACTCGAGGAGTCGAGTCCGGGTCTCCTAACTCTAGAATTGGTAGGGTTGCTTGCCGCTCTCGTAGGGGTCTAGGGGTGTGGGTTTGGCTATTCATCGCGACCGTGGAATCCGTGTTTTATACTGGCTCGTATTGAAAACACGGACATCCTAGTATATCCAATATTTCATATGATTCTTCTGCTGCGATATCTGTGATGTGATCATGTTATATGTTCTGTGATAGATACTGTATATAGTATATATGATATATTATATAGACGTTACTTATGTTTTACACCCGCGCTAGCCCTGCCCCGCTTTGTCGTTAGTTACCTAACCTAACGGTGCACGAGGGGACATCGAGGCGAATGCGGATGGCATAAGTGTACATTGTATTTATCTGTGATGTTTAGGTATATTAAATAATGGGACTTCATTAATGTGATTAATGAAAGAAAAGAAACCTAAAGATGTTGTGGAATCGAATTTCAAAATAAAACAGGTAGCTACAGTTCTTGCTTTGCATCGAGGTGTTCCTTGTAGAACATCCTGCACCTTATTCGATGAGGAAAGGACCAAGATCCCTTCATTGGGAGTGACTCCTTTAGCAATAACTGGCAGATGCTACAACTCTCGGTTTGTCTTTTGATTGCTTCTATAGTTTCTGCTTTGCACAGTGATATATATGATATATCCCGCACCTCATTCGACGAGGAAAGGGCCGACGATCCCTTCACCGGGAGTGACCCCTTTAGCAAAGCTAGAAAAGCCTCAAAAACACTCCATTTTAAAATCATTTGATTCTGCAACGATATCAAGTTCATTACGCAATAAGTTTTCAGAAAAACCTGTCGTAGCCCTCCGTCATTTCAGATAAGTCCTACTTAGTATTCGTGCTACGTTTGTTGACCTCCGTCAAGGCGTAGTGTGCGGTAGCTAACTAGTATTTATCTGCTTATGCATATGATGCAGATTGGGTTAGGGTAGTCGTACGACCTTGTTGACCTCCGTCAAGGGTCGTGCGGGTGGGTTTGATTCAATCAAGAAATGACGGGTTGAACTTGACTAGTATCCTATGGTTTGTTGACCTCCGTCAAGGTCATAGGGTGCTAGGGGTAAAATTATCGGGAATTTCAAGTGTTGAGATTTGCAATGAGATTGCATACCTTCTATGAGATAGTTGGATCCCGATACCCACTGCGAGTAATTGTTACTCCTGGGAGAGTTTTACACATTACAATTAGCCGATCAAGTATGTATCTAGAAGGGTGTTAACGAGGTTACGCCTCTGGGAAAACGAGGTTTACATTAATTAGGTTCGTGCGAAAGCACGGGGGACCTCCCTCAAAGTACCGACACTGGCCTGGCTGAAAGATTGGCGAACTTGTAGTGTGTAATTAATCCCGGCTAGTCTTTCCTTTTAGGGTTTGAAGGAAGATTTGATAAAAACAGTGGGAGCCATCCTGATTAGATAAAATAATAACCAATCTATTCTTGCAAGAGCGCACGCTGAGTGTTTTCTTCTCTCTCTCTCCAGGTAGCGACCATATCACGCCTTAATCAACATAATAATACGGATAATTGATCGAACCCGCTTGTTATACTGTGCTGGGGAACGTTGGTCCCGCTCCAACTTATAATTGTTATGAGACAGAGCAGGAAATTAGGGATTACCAGAATTCCCGTGCCGCCCAAACGAAGAAAGTGCATATGATGCATCTCCTTCGGGTGTGTTCGTTACACAGAACTGTTTCTCAATATTCTTTACGTCCTAGGTATGTGATACCAGATCAGGATCCCAGATATGTAAACTGTTACATAGGGCTACAGATAGGTAGAGAATTGAGAACGAGTGATAAGTTTCATGAGGCAGAAAACGGGGCAAGTGTTGCAGCCAAGTCTGTTGGTCACTGTCACCCTGTATTACAAATACATTGATTCTGAACGAATGTTGTTTGATACCGAACCTGAAATACAAAATCATATCAGTCTCTTTATTAGTAAAGAAATGATAAAATTTTGTATTGTTGGATAATGTTTTGAACATTTCCTATATCAAAAGTTGATCGGTTCAGGCACGTTATCTAAAAGCATTGATGTTCTAAATCAAACTACAGTTCGTAGTATACAGAACACACACAAGAGGAAGAGTTCAGAAATGAACGATTCCTTCTTAAGGTATTGTAGACTAGATCATATCAATGCGACCCGACTGGCTGAAGTTGCATTTAGATGCATATTTAAATCAGTTTGAATTTACATCTTGTGAAACTTGCCAGTCATGTCACAGAGATAAGATGACCATAGCTCCGTTTACTGGAAACAGAGAAAGAGTTAGTGAACTCTTGGGATGATACATGTTGATGTATGTAGGTTCCCTGTCTACACATACCAAGACCGATTCTTTGTACTTCATTACATTCTCTGATGATCTCTCAAGATTCAGACATATGTTCCTGTTGAAACACAAGTCCGAACCTTTTGAGATATTCACAGAATATGATATAGAAGTAGAGAACCGATACGGGTATAAGTATTATGTCCTTTGATGTGATCAAGGAGGAGAATACTTGAGCACGGAACTCCTGGACTATTTAAGAAGAATGAGATTCTCTCTCAGTATTACTCCTCTGAATACACCACACCACAACGGTGTATCAGGGCGGAGCAAAAACACCCTATATGATATGGTGTGCTCTATGATGAGTATTACTGAGTTACCTATTTCCTTTAGGGAGTTATGCACTTATGAAGTTGCATACCTATTGATTAGGGTTCCGATCAAATCAGATGCCTACCGCTTCATATGTGATATGGAAAGGGAAGAACCCATATCTTAAATTGGTTAAGATTTGGGGTTGTCCGGCCTATGTCTAAAAAGCAAAATCCGGACAAGATCAGTTTTGTAGAACTGGAAATGTTCCAGCTATACAAACTGCAGCTGATGATTTGATAGAACCAAAGGATTCAGTAGATTCCAACGAACCTCAGCCTCTACGCCGATCTAGTAGGGTTCCTCACCCACCTGAGAGATACTTCGGTTTCTCTATGACAGTGGGAGCGAGGAATGCATCATGAGATGATGACCCAACTAGTTTCGAGCTGGCCATCAAGAGTGAGACTCTGTAAGAATGGCTGGATGTTTATCGATCTGAGATGGAATCCTTATGCACCAACAAAGTATGGACTTTGGTTGCGATATCTGAAGGGTTAAATCCCCATCAGGAGCAAGTATATCTTGAGAAGATTACTTGGTGTAGATGGAAAAGTTGAGACTTTCAAAGCTAGACTTGTTAAAAGTTTGCATCATTTACCAGGCGTGGATTGTGATGAAACCTTTTTCAAGTAACCAAGCTTAAGTCCATCCAGATCCCACTTGCCACGGCTACATACCATGACTACGATATCTGGCGGTTGGGTGCCATGACTGCTTTTCTAAATGATGTTTTAGAAGAGTGCGTCTATAAGTACATAGCCAGAGGGCCTCGTAGACAGTGGGAGCAGCGGAAACGTGTGCAAGATGTTTTATGTGATAAAGCAGGCATCGCGGAGTTGGAACATCTGTTTTGATGAGTTAGTCAAAGAGTTTGACATCATCAAAATGGTAGATGAACCTTGTATATACAAAAAGGTAGTAGGGAGTATGGTGATGATCCTCGTAGAGTACGTGGATGACATACTCTTGATCGGGAAGAAGTTTCCTAAGCTACGCTCGGTCGATCTCCGCTTATCACATGGATTCTCCATATAGGATCAATGTGATACCTCTTAAATCCTGAGTTTTCATCTATGAGATAGATGTTATTTGGGTGTTAGAATACTCACTAGCTATAGTGAGATGGTATCAATTGATCCAGGGGAGAATCACTGGAAAGGTTCCAGGGTGATAAAGACGACTGAATGTCAGTCGCAGGCATTGTCTTTACCCTCAGTAAAGGGACGATATGTTGGAAGAGTTCCAAGCTAGATACCGTGGCATACGAGACGATAAAGGCTCGATATATCGCTACTTAAGACGCTACCAAAGAGGAAGTCTGGGTGTATATTTGTTCATGAGATGAACTTCGTTCCTCCTATTGTGTGACAATGGAGTTGTGGCTTATGCCAAGGAACGTCCGTCCCATCAGTGATCCAGACATATTCTAAGGCAGTATCACCTGATCATGGAGATGGCTGATCTCCAAGGTGATCAAGATTAGGAGAGCAGACTCAGAGGACAACACGGCGGATCCACTCACAAAGGCCTTTTCCCAGAGAGAGATTTTTATGGGATGGTTGAGTATGAGATACTACAACCACTGCTACAGATGGCCCTAGTGCAAGTGGGAGATTGTTAGTTATATGTATTCCCTAGAGGCCATTACTGTACATAGGATGTATATTGTAGTGGATGCTTGGACATATATAGGGAGGACTTTCTTGCTCGACATGATAGTATGCTATCTGGTTACTCTTTACCTTAACGTGTATACAGATTGTCTCTCTGTTACATGTTGGTAAAGCCCTTAGGATGTGTAATTGACTACCTGGACTATGATGCGGATCATACTAGTGGGGACATGGTAGTCCATAAGTACATCCTTCAAGGTCCCTAGTCGTGGGTATATCGAGACGGGGCATCGATATACCAGAGTAGACTAGCGTATACCTTCTCGACCCATACAGATGGGCGATGGATGATCCCATATCCATTGGTGTTTGACATCAGAGATGATGTACGGGTGCTCAGTGGAGAATGGGTACACTGGACGGACTCGTCGAGAACTCCCAGATGGTATTATACCTCACGTCAGATGGCAGCTCTCTGGTGACACTGGTACAGGTTAGTCTGTAGACCCGAGATCGTCATAGAGTCTTGTGTGATTCCCACTGTGTTTTGATTTCCACCTTACCACGTCCAAGAGGGCGTGCAAAACGGTGGATTTTGGGTACAGTCCCGAATCACATGGAGGCAATGAGCGATATGAGGGGATTCGTCTCTCCCGGTATAGGGAGTTGATGTTGCGCTGTGTTCGATTGGCTATAACCGGAAATCCCTGGCCAGGGTTGCTGAGATTTACTGGTAAGTGTTACCAGTAATATCTCGAACTGTTATAGACCTCATATCGACACGACTTATCGAGCTACTGGGGTCTGACGTTTACCACCCCTAGGCGAGATATGCGACATATCAGACGAACAGACCGGACTGTACGGTAAGTGTTACTGGTTGGATTCACAGGAGTGTGAGCGGGTTGCTCATCGATCTTCTGATCGCTCAATACCCGGGTGGCCGTTACGTTTAGCAGACCGCTTGGGGCTTGTGGGTGCTTGATATGATCATCATCTGCTGCCGGCGTATTGACGAGTCTTTAGAGTCCTACACAGAGGTTTCCTGGCTCAAGCGAAACGAAATATGAGCGCATATGAGATATGTGCGGGACCGAGAATAATGCGAGTATATGATACCGCATTCCATTCTCGCGATGAATGTATCGAATGGTTGTATGTGATATAACCTAGTTATCGAATCAAGGATTGATTCGATAAGCCGATACATTGGATACTAGTCGGTTATATGCGACATGACCGGATCATTGAATCAAGTGTTGATTTAATAATTTAATGTATAATTATTTATTTTATATATTACTTTGCATTAACTAGTATTGGTTCACTTTAAAAAGGAATTTCTCACTTGATGTGCACATTGTATATGTGATATATTTTTGTGTGCACTTGATTGTATCATGTTTGATGATACATGTTAACTTGAGTTTGTGTAAAGATTAAACCATGGTTATATAAATGGTTAGGGTTTTGTTATTTATTCATTTATTTATTTTGGAAAATAAAATGGAAATGGTGGCTTTCTTTGTTTCTTTCATGAAGCTTCATGAAGAGTTGAAAGCTTGACCATTTTTGTTTTATTCCCTTAACCTAACCATTTACCTAACCCTAGTTTACTCTCTACACTTGACCATGGTTAGTATATGATAAGTATTCATATTATTTTCATTTTTAAAGAAACACTTATCATATTCTATCTTCTTCTTCTTCCACTTGATCAAGAAGAAAGCTTGACTCCATTAATGGCATCTTGAGTAAAAGAGTGAGAAATCCAATTCTAAAGTGAACCCACCTCCTATTTCTTCATCCTCTACCTCTTGCCAAGTAGTATAGGGTGTTTTCTTCATAAGTTTCATGACTTGGTGAAGTGGGAGCTTGATCTTGTGTTGCCTCGACGTAGATCATCTTCGGCATCGAAGCCGACGACCTAGCCCGCCCATTTCTCCGATAAAGCCGACGCTGGAGCCCGGGATCCGATGATCGCAGCGAGGAGACTTCATCGCGGAGCCATGGAGGTAGAGAACCGGATCTACAAAGGTTGTATTTCCGTTCACTTAGTGCTAAAACAGTTTAGTAGCTTGTAGTTTCGCCTAATCTCTAGTCAACGATCCGTATTAGGGTTTCTCAGCACTTGTAATTTTTGAAATTGGCATGGTTGATACCTTGTGAGACCTCATTAGTGTGCCTAGGAACCCTACAAAGTTTTTGGTGGGTAACTTGCCGCACCCGTAGGGGTCTAGGTTTCATTGCAGAGGCTATCCACACGACCAGGGGAACGTCAGGTTTCAGCAGCGGCTCTGTGAAAGCCGGGGATCCCAGATTATCTGTATTGTTCTGTGATGCTTATTACTTTTCTGTAATGTTGCATATTATCACGCCTGGAGCGATTATTGTATATTAGTTTATATACTATTATATGTTGTATATGTTTTACACCCGCGCTAGTCCAGCCCCCGCTCTGTCGTTAGTTAAGTAACCTAACGGGTGATGACGGGACCCAGTGGCGAATGCGGATGGCATATACGTACATTTTATTTTCGTTCTTTTCTGGTGTGATTGATTGATGGGACTGCGTTGATTCTTATCAATGCAAAGATAAAACAAACCTATATTTGATGTTGTTGGAACAAATTTTAAAAGGGAGTTATTACAAAGACGTTTCTTTTTGTTTTGCATAGCGGTATTCAGTTAGAATATCCTGCACCTAATTCGACGAGGCAAGGGCCGAGATCCCTTCACCGGGAGTGACCCCTTGGGCAGAAGTTTGCGTCAGGGTAATAACTTCTATATACTCGATTACAAGTTGCTATGCATCGCGGTATTCAGTTGGAATATCCTGCACCTCATTCCACGAGGAAAGAGCCAAGATCCCTTCACCGGGAATGACTTCTTTAGCAAAAGGTTTTCGCTACTATATTTTTTATAAAATTCTATCTAGTTCCTTCAACGAGATCAAGTTCATTACGTTAAAGGTTTTTCGCCAAAAACCAGCCGTAATCCTCCGTCGTTTCTTATGGATGGTCAGTAGTATTCAAGCTATGTTTGTTAGCCTACGTCAAGGCGTAGTGTTTGGTAGCTGCTGGGTATTCATTTGTTGCACAGATAGATGCATTAGTTTAGGACAGACGTACAGCCTTGTTGGCCTACGTCAAGGGCATGTACGATGACCTAAATTAATCAGGACAACGACGGGTAGAACTTGACATGTGGCTTATGATTTGTTGGCCTACGTCAAAGTCATAAGTGCATGGGATAAAAATTATATCGGGAGTTTCAAAACATACATGAAACTTGCCAGACTTGCGCATACCTTCTGGAGTGTGTTAACTTCAGTGGCTTCCATCAAGTTATCATACGATGATAGTTGGATCCCGATTCTCACTGATGAGTTGGTTTACTCTTCGGGAGATCCCGACTAATTCTTCTTTCAGGTTTGGAGGAGAATTTGAGATTACAGTGGGAGGTTTCCTAATTGGATAAAGTGATAACCATTCTGATTTAGGTTAGAGTGCACGCAGAGTGTTTCTTTTCTCTCTCTCTTTGGCAGCGACCTTTGACCGACCCTAGACTATAACTCAGTGACCAAAGTTGACCGAACCTTCTTAATATACTGACTTTTGGATTGTCTATAGTCGCATAAGTCATTTCAGCTCCTTCTTTTACCCTTTGTATTTCTCAGAACAACCCGTATTACTACGGACATCCACTTATATTGGATAGATCCATCGTATGGTTATATACGAACTCAAAGGGACTTCTTCGAGATGGATCCAGGTTCAGGAGAAATAGAATTAGTTAATTCAGTTGTTTTTTATTATCGCCTTCTCTCAGGTTGCGAGGGCTCCTTGGTATAGGAGAGTACACCTATTACGCTTATTGGATAGTCTTATTCCAAACCATAGGCAGGTGCCGAAAGGTAGGGAATGAAGAAAACTAATTAGCCTAAGTAGGGTGTGCAGAAGGTAATATGTAAAGACAAATAAAGGAATTAGAAAGACGGCAAAGTAAATTGCGACTACTAACATTCACGACCAAACCACGTATTTCATCGCCACTCCTACTTCACCTTTTGATTTCTCCAGAACAACCCGTATCACTACGAACATCCAATTTCATTGGATAAATCCATCGTATGGTTATATACGAACTCGAAGGATATTTTTTCGATGATGGATTCCTGTTCAGGAGAAATAGGAATAAGGTTTATTCAGTTATCTTTTATCATCACCTTCTCTCAAGTTGCGAGTACTCTTAGGTTTAGGAGGGTACACCTATTATGCTTACTGGATATTCTTCTTCCAAACCATAGGCTGGTGCCGAACGATAGGGAAGGAAGAAAACCATTTAGCCTAATGATGGTGTACAGAAGGTAACGACTAAAGGCAAATAAAGGGAATTGGAAAGATGGCAGGGAAATATACGGTTAAAGTCATGAATTGGATTATGGAAGAGGCATTACTAAGAATACCAGGACACCCCTTCGAAACATTTTCATGTTTCAGTTACACTGTGCATTGTTAATTGAAATCTGATTTCCCAATTAGATACTTACTCCAGGGTATGTATTTACCAGGTATGATTCTCACATCTGTATGCTTTTACAAATGTTGAGTGGGAGCAAGTTATTGGGAATTAGGTGATCATCCTCATTATATCAGAATTCATTGTGATTGGTGATATTTGAGGAAATCGCCTGGGGACAGTTTTCAACCTACGACGCACATGTTTTGAGTTATTCAAACTCAGCGGACTTATACAGAGTATTGTATGTTGTTCAGTGTCCATCAGGACAAAGGGGTTGGTCCTCATACTATATTCTATTTACTTGTGACTTCTCTAGTTTTTAGACAAGTGTTTCGTAGAAATACAATGTCTAAGTTTTGAGAAGTTGTGAGTATAAGAATAGAGTAGAGAACCATGCATTGCAAGTATCGGGATTCTTCAAAGAAATCGAAGATGTAGATTCTTGTGATTGGTATTCAGTTAATAGAAATGGTTTTGAGAAACTTGTTTCTCTTTCAGGTTACTCATAGATGGATGGATTCCTAAGTTGAGTAATGCTGATTAGCCTCTCTCCATTAAGTTGATATGCACTAGAGACAGCTGCATGATTAGAATTTGGTTCCAAATTAAATAAGTGCCTATGTTTCTATATTGGATATAGATTGCTTCATATCTTAACGATGTTAAGGTAAGGGGAGTTGTCTAGCTTATGCTTAAAAACAGACACTGGAAAACTCAAGGCACGTTTCTGTAATGGCAGTTTGTGGATTGACCCTAGCTTCGACGAGTGTTGATTTTCTACCATCTGAAAGATCAATAGTGATATTGTTCTTGACTCGCCACAGTTTTATTAAAATGGATTTTTTCAGAAAAACATAAGTGGGAGTATGGTAGAACTGGAAGTGATTCCAGAACCACAAACGATTACGGAAAATTTAATAGGACCTATATATTCAATCAAGTTTAACATTCCAATAGCCACTCCGCAGTTATGGTGGGTAACCTCAGACACCCGAGAGGTACTCCGGTAGCCTCAAGGACGGTGACAGGGAGGTTCTTGTTTACCCAAACTTGACACTACTGTTGTTCCAGACTTTGAGACCCGGCAGGAGGATATGTATAGCGTCGTTCTAAACTAGTTTTAGAAATGTACGTATATATTATTCTTCCAGAGGGTTGTCATAATCAGTAGGAGCAGCGGAAGCATAGTGGGCAAGTAGCTTATGTCTATTTATAGACTTGAGCACCTGTAGCGAAGAAAGATCATCTAATTTTTTATGTGACAGTCATGGGTTTGACTTCATCAGAATATGGGATGGATCTGTTAAGAAGGTAGTAGGGTGTGATGTCTTGGTATTTGGATGACATACACAGAGTAGGAAGTAAAATTCCTATACTACGATCAGTTGTACTGTGGTCGTCACACAGTTGTTTCTCCACAAAGGATATAGATATAATATCTGACATTCTGGTTACTAGATCTATGGTTTTAGATCTAGATTTAGGTTGTTTCCCAATATGGGTACTTTGACAGTATTCTAATAGTATTTTAGAATAGATAACTCCTAGCATGGTGGTGTACCTGCAGGTGAGGGAGTCACCCTCTCTAAAGGTGTCTTACAGACTAAAGGAGAGAGGGACGTACATGATTGACAGATCACTTGCTTGGGCAATTGAGTCAATCGTGAGATGTCAAGTACCACACCCGATGTCGTTTTCGCACTAGATGCGATAAGTTTATATTAATCCAATCCTGAAGAAACATACGGAAGCAGTTTTAGAACATAAGTGAATGTTCTACGGATTTGATGACGGCAGCCTCCTTCGGGAGACGGTTATTATTCCAGGCTTCAAAGGTGACCTGGATGACAGAGCGATTGTCAGAGTTATAGTTTTCCCTCAGACGAGGGACAGTATTTTGGACAGGTAGTCCAAGGGGATACTGTGGGAGGCATGGTGCTGGACACTGATTAGTTTCAGTGATTGATACAGTCTAAGAAGTTTGGATAAGGAGTTCATTTATGAACTAGGTCCCATCATATTTCCAGACATATTCTAAGAGAGGTATTACTCAACCCAGGAGATGGTTTTCTCTGCGAGGTTGAGATATAGAAAGATACAGAAAGAAACACCGAAGCGGATCCACTCACTGAGGCTATTTCTCGAACACAATAGTTTTGCAAACGAGCTTTGTGAAACTGACTAGTAGAGGAGTTGGATGCTCGGTATCACACGAGCTGTGAGTACACGACATCACAATAATTAGCCTTAAGGGCAAGTGGGAGATTGTTGGATATAGTGCCCTCTAAGTCAATTATTGGATCGCAGGTACGTGATTGCAATGATTGAAGGAGGACCTATACCGATAAACAGTCTTACTCGAGATGATAGTATGCTATCTGGTCTGTCTTTATCATCATGTAGATGTTGATAGAGCCCATAGGATTCTTGCTTGACTACCAGCAGTATGATGGGGATCATATATGTGGGAGCTGGGGTCTATAAGCACATCCTTAAAATGTCCCTAGTCGTGGGAGTTTCGAGACAGGGTATCGATACTCCAGAGTAGACTAGTGTATACAGTCGAGACCCCGACGAGGGGCAGTGGCTGGTCTCACAAGCCACTGGTGTCAGTTGGATCACCTAAGATGTATATAGGTGCTCATTAGGTTATGAGTACACCGGACAGGACTTGCCGGGAACATGCTAGTTGGTATTATACATATTGTCAGATAGCAGTTCCCTGGTGACATGTGTACAGGTTAGTTCATCGACCTGAGGTCATCATTTGTCTCGTGTGAGTTCCCACTGTGCTTTGATTTATACCCTACCATGGGGTCAAAGGAGTCGTGCAAACAGGTATATTTTGGGTACAGTCCCGAGCCACATTGGAGGCAAGTGAGCGGATCGGCAGGGGATTCGTCTCTCCCTGTATTGGGGGTGGGATCGCGCTGTGTTTAGGAGAGCCATTACACGAAATCCCTGGCCAGGGTAATCGAGATATACTGTTAGGTATGCCAGTAGTATCTCAGGGTGTTCTGGGTTGCTCTCTGACACGACTTATGCAGCTTTTGGGGGTCTGACGTTTACCGACCCCCTAGGCCTAATATGCGATACTCATAGACGAACATTCCGGACTGTACGGATATTGTCACTGTCAGGCTCAGTAGGGTTTATAGATGAGTTCGCTCGTCAGCTTCCCTTCCAATCGATACATAGGCAAACCGTTACGTACAGCTTGTACCTCTGACGTGCTAAATGGTTATACCCAGTGCCAATGTGTTGATGAGTCATTAGAGTCCCCCACAGACACTTTCCCAAGTTCGGGCAAAACGTTGTAGATGCCGTATGGTTTTATGGCAGGGTTCGGAAAAAGCACGTGCGTTTTCGCACGTGTCGTTTTTCGGGCAGATAATACTGGTAGGCTTTGATTTAAGCCGGATCCCAGTATTATACTGTGTAGATATAATATCTTTGTCTCAGTTGCATTTATATTCGGTCGTAATATAAATGCGGGTATGTTTATACCAATACAGGGTTATCCTGAAATTCGTTTCAGGATCACTTTTAGAAGTTGCCAGTTTCTAGTTTTCTATCAGCCGTATTTTGACATTCGGTTAAATACGGATTTATCTTTTCTTGATGAGGTGAGTCAGTGTTCTAGAAGGTTCTAGAGAGGGTGATTAGGCTTGTGACTCACTTTTTCATTTATGGTGCATTTATTGTGTTCATACTTTGTGTTCACACTTTGTGTTCACACTAGATATTTCTCTTATTATCACCCTCCCCTCTCCTACACTCACTCTTCCTCTCATATTTATTTGGCCGGCCCCTCTTTGTGAGGAGAGTGGATTTTTTCCATTTGATTTTGTGAGAAAAGATCATGATAGTTTAGTTTATGGAAATTTCCTTGTTCAAATTCCATTCACCTGATTCCAATTGGCAACTTCATTAACCGTTCGTCCATTGCCTTGGACGTAACGAGACAAAGTATTCTACTCATTCTCTACAACATCTTGGTCGTCTCTTTTAGCAAACTTGACGACCGAGTTGCCTCGGTTCAGAGGCGGGAGCCCGTTTAAAGATCCGTCGACGTGGTGCCACCTGGACGACGAGACTGGAGTTTCAAAAGATCGAAGCCGCCGCAACAAAGCGTGGAATGATGGTTAAAGACCGAAGGACTTGGTTCGTTCGGTATAACAATTCTACCCTCTTTACAATTTTATAGTTTAGCTTTAATGGCAGATCCGGGTTATAGTACGCGATAGCGCCAGTCGTAAAAGTTTTGTTCCGCAAATTGGCGTTTATTAGGCGGCCGGGGCGCTGCCGCATACTTACACCGGAGATATCACCAATTTATGTACAGCTATTTCTGGATCTAGCCCCGGCATCTCGGAATAGTTCCATGCAAAGCAGTCTTTATACTGCATGAGCACTTCCTTTAACGTGGCCGCCTATTTCTTAGACAGCAGCTTACTGACGAACGTTGGCCTTGGCTCGTTTGTCGTCCCCAAGTCGATTTTTCTCAGGTTGTCTATTGTGGTATGTATTCCATTTTCCATCTCTTTTGGCACCGGTGGAAATTCTGAGATCATCTCGTCCTCATCTTCATTTGCGAAGCACTGGGAGAGATTGTCCACATTCTCATGCTCTCCTTTTTCCGCCAGCGTTATCACGTGAGAGGTACGAGATTGTTTCCAAGACCGATGTTGATCTGGTTCTACTTTCTCTATATACGTCGCCTTTGGTACATGCTTTTGTGGTGGAGTTACCCTCCAATTGTTGGATAGAGCGAATCTGCCGAGTTGATATTGGTCTTCGAGCCAGTTTTTGAAGGTGAAGCATTCTTCAAGAGTATGTCTTATCACTCGGTGATAGGAGCAATAATCCGGGTGATGAACCTCGTTTGCTTGGTCGGGGTGCCGAGACTCTGGGGGTGTCATCATCTGATGTTTCATGACAAGGTCAAAGATTCTCCTTGTCTTGTCTCGAGGGAAAGAATATGCTCGACTCATCTTTTTCATAAGAGACGGATTCTGGCTGACCTTCTCTCGATCGCGTGGCCTTTTGGATCCATTTTGCCGCTGTCGAACGTTTTTTCCATTCTTTAACTTGTTTTTACCTTCGCGTCGGGCATTTTTCTTATCTTGGAAGTGCATGACGGGCTGATGGTGGAAGGCATTGTCATCCTCCGTGGCCTGCTGAAGGAGGCGCTGCGTGTTGCCTTTTTCGTAAATGTCCATTTCGCGGCTGTGGTCGTTCCGATCCTTTTGACTTGCTTCCCTTACTAGCTTGTCCATTTGTTCTTCAAACGAAGGACTCGGCATTTTTATGGCAGGACCTCGTTCTGGTTCAACGTCAGCGTCTTTTAAAAGAGCATCCCCTTCTTCATCGAGGTCATTTATGACATGGCAGTCATGGAATTGCTCCCGTTTCTTGGATTGGACATATCCAAGCCCAATCGTTTCCATTTTCCCGTCGGGCAATTTTCGCTGAGTTCCGGGGACATTCTAAATCCTGTTGTAGAACTGTACTTGTTGAGCAGTCTGTTTGAAAGGTATGCCTTGGCATCTTAATAACCTTCTCAATCTCTCCGTATAGTATCTGGGCAGACGGATGGGTTGGAGCCTATCGAGTGCAAAATCAGCACCATGCCAGACTTCTCTTTCGACTTTAGTCTCCCAGGATCGATA
Source organism: Agapanthus africanus (assembly GCA_030015575.1). Lineage (NCBI taxonomy): Eukaryota > Viridiplantae > Streptophyta > Magnoliopsida > Asparagales > Amaryllidaceae > Agapanthus > Agapanthus africanus. The sequence continues at coordinate 423,054,582 of CM057339.1, forward strand.
GAATATGATCGCTTTTTTATCTCTTCGCCTGGGAAGGACGTAGAATGTCTGCAGCTCTTGCACGCTATATGTCTCAATCACATCAAGCTCTCTGTAATGCTGCCATTGAACCATGGTGATTTGCAAACTCTGATCATCTCCAGTGAGGACCTGCATTAATGGACGGACCAAAAACACTGAGTTGACTTTGTCTTCAGAGTCGCTGCCAATGACCAGAATAGGGGTCGATGGTCCCAGCCTGTTGCATTGGGGCGCCCCCGAATAGACTATCTCTTCTTCTTCCTCAGTATCTCTCCCGAAGACCGGGATAATGGCGATAGCTTTTTGTTTGTTCTCCGATTTATGACATCTTTCCGTGTCTTCGAAGTCTGGTAGGAAGTACTTGGCATCTTCGTATTTGCGGACTTCATTTACGGAGAATGGGTTTAGTTCCCCTATCACGGTGTACTCGAGACCATCTTTGAAATATTTCATACACTGATGTTGTGTAGAAGGGATGATGTTGTACTCGTGTAACCAAAGCCTGCCGAGCAAAGCGTTGTAGCAGGTCTTGGCGTCAATGACATGAAATTTGATGTCAGTGACGAGCAGACCAAAACATAACGTCGGTATTACAAACCCGAGCGTCCGTGATGACTGTGAGTCGAACCCGGAGATGGTGATTTTATCCCGAGCGAGATGCTGAACGCTCATGCAGATTTCTTTTAGCACCCTCACATTTAGGAGGTTGACAGTGGACCCGTTGTCAATTAAGATTTTCCTTATCTTGATGTTATGGCAATACCCGGTGACATACAGGGGACGGTTGTGCTCGCATGTCCCGAGGAGGAGGTCTTCATCGCTGAAGGTGATGTCAGCTGTGTGCACTTCTTCCAGCTCGTCCTTTTTCTTTTCTTCGGCAAGGAAAGCTTGAAACTGCTCGGGCTCTAGTAAGGCCCTGATCAGAGAATCTCGTGCCTCTTTAGACAACAGAAGGGCATCCAAAATGCTTAGCTGTGAGGGTATCTTCCTAAGGTGTGCTAGGACATTGTAATCGACTTTGCTTTTCTTGGGCGGGTCCTTGGCTGCCAGCTCTTCGATAACTCGGTCATCGAGGGCGATATCCTCAGGGACTTTTTATTTCCCCTTATCCTTTTTATTCGATCCCTTTTTTGTAGGTCCGAGATTCTTTTCGGGCAATGTGCGACTACGTAGCTGAATGTTTTCGCATTTCTTTATCTTTTCCTCTTTTCCTGAGGTGGATTCCTTGAAGAGAGAGCTGAGGGCTATTTCTTCATCAGAATCACTTCCGAAGGTGAGAACTTGCGATCCCCTGGAATCAACCATGTGACAGTTGCCGGCAGTTCTTTTGTGCTTATCTGTCGTGCTTCTCTGCTCCCAACGAGTCTTGCGCTTCATCCTCTTGAAATGTTGTCGGTGAACAACGTATCCCTGCCACCACTTTTTAAAGGCCGTGCATTCTTCAGTAGGGTGTGCAATACTCTGATTGTATAAGCAGTAGTTAGGATGTGCATCCGCTTCGTCAAGGTGTATACCATCAGGAGTATTTCCTTTGAAAGATGGCAGCTTCATTCCCATTGACAGGGCTTTAGCGAACCGTTTCCTCGTTTTAAGCCTGTTTTTGTCTGCTGCAGGCGTGGTTCGATCTGGTTGGAGCGCTTTGTGATTCATCCCTATCCTGATTTCTTCAACTTGACGCCGATGCCTGGCCCTTTCAAATATAGCCATTTCACGCTCTTGATCAGCTTTGCTCTTTTGACGGGCTTCATTCAGCAACATGTCAATCATCTCGTCTGACGGTTCCAAGGATTTTGGTACTGGCCCTGCCCCCATCTCCTCTATTGTCACGTCCCGAAAAGTACCGAACATGACCGGCACTTAAATTATGAAACGTCTCGAGGCGTACGTAATCTAAGTAAGCCAACCCAGAAATCAAAACCAAAGAAGCAGTAGAGTGAAGGAAAAACTAATTGAAAACAAGTAGTTTTAATCAACATAGGCCGAAATATGTATTTTTAAAATCTCAAGTATTTTCTGAAAATTTCGGTAGAGTCTTCTTTGTAAATACTGGCCCCAAACGGGATACAACATGAATAGTATACGAAATAAATAAAAAGGCATCCCCAAGCGGGAGCTAGCTCTTCATCAATCGACGGTCATAACCACACAAGAAATATAATATACAACGCCGAAGGGCGAGGATCAAAACTCAAAATAAAAACTCAAAACAACATGAAAACCATAATAATACAACGCGCGACTCTAAGGTCGAAATAATAATAGGTCTGGTTTTCTATCTCTCTCAAATATACAATCTGGTTGATGGAGTTTTTAGATACAACTGAAATAATGAATAAACAATGGTGGTCCTGATACAAAGAACCCACCTACCAAAGCAATCACCCGGAAGGAACAGTGTGCCAGCAAGCCGCAACGGAACCTGTACGGCAAAACCTGCAAGGAACTGTGGCACAACGGGGGTGAGTTGCCAACTCGTGAGTAAAAAACATCTACGAGTAGAAATCGCATGTATAACGCAATCCTAGGTCATACGATCAGCAATATCCTCAAATAAAATGATATGGCCTGAAGCATAATATAACGGTAAGGGGTAAACATCTATCCATACAACATAATAAACTCGTGTCAGTGCCTCAGGTAACAACATGTCACTAATATGATGTACAAATGTCAGGTAGCAATATATCACAAAAATGATGTGTAAATGCATGTAATGAGAACAAAGTACATCATGAATCAAGAATTGTTTTCTTTATCAATAAGATTTCTGTATGTATATAAATCGAGATATCATCAGTGAAATCAACATAGAATCCGTGTCAAGCATCGACACAAAACACTAATCTCAATATCTCAGTGTCTCAAATCTCAATATCTCAATATCTAAAAACCTCGGGCTCTGTCACTCCGGATCGGCCCATATCATCAATCTCGCGACCACGAACGGTATCCTCCGGATATCCGCCGCGCCAGGTAAAATCACCGGTAGGCAGTCTGCCCCTGCCGGGCTCATCGTCTACTACTCGAACTTCTTTTCCCGGGGTACCTTACCGGGTCCACCATGTACCCGAGACGGTTCATCCAATTCCTCGAATCAGATCTCGAAAACATCTCAGAACCGAGAAAACATCATGGTGGACGATACTCAACATATCAAGGAAAACCGCATTTTTCTCTTTAAAATGGTTCATTAGTTTACAAAACTTTCATATCCGGTTTCCAAATCCAGAAAACATCAAGAAGAATCCGAAATCATCAAGTCACCATGTCAATAACAATGAAAAACTGGCATAAATCTCCATAATACCGCATAACCAATGAATAAATGGATGCATCTGATATCATGCAATAATTAAACTAGCATATGAAGGCTATAACATGTAGCAACTATCAGTTAGCAAGCTATGTCATTGAAATAGTATTTTCTAAAGTGTACGTGACATGGAAATTACCGATGATGATGTGTGTGAGCCGGCGAGTAAGTGTATGTGGAACACACGCATCATCGGTAATGGTGCTGGTGTCCTGACAGCATGATCTCAATAATGGCATATGGAAGTACAATATAAACATGCAAATGCGGTGCAAACAGTAATAATATGCGGGAGATGAATGGTAAACACAATGATAACTAATCTGCATTTATATAAATATGAGTCGTACAGTGGTTCCATTTGAAATAACATGAATCGTGGTGTTTTGAAAATAAGGGCTACGGTGTTTTTAAGAAAAGGTACGTCTTTTGAAATATCCGTAGTATCCCTTGACATGCCTTTAAAATCCTCACGATTCGTTAGTTTTGGAAATATGTATGACTCGGGTCCAGTCTGACATCTACTAGGTAAACTACAGGTCTAACTAACAACCAATCGAAAAGGATATGGAAACCACCTACATCTGAGTCGATACATATATACATATATATAGTCGGTGATCCCGCCTCAATAATATCTCATACGATACATCATCTAATAGGACATCCTTGAGTCAAGAGCGCGGATCTATCATCAATAGCTCGTACGGTAAATCCATCGTACGGCCCCAGATTAGGGTACGGGTCAAATATCACATTCATCACATTATTCATCTGGTATCCTCTTTATTAAAAAACATGATCCGGGGTACTGATCTACGTCTAGTACAAAACTGATACCATCTATGAAATGCATGCGTCTGTATGAAAACACCATGCCTAAAGAACCCACTAAAATATCATGTCGTATCTCAAATACGGACCATATCACCTCACTGATCCCACGGCCTCAAGCCCAATCTCATCGACTCATCTCCAAATATCACATAATATCCTCAACATTCACGCATGTGTATATTAATGTATATATGCATAGTCCCATACCCATACGTATCTACATATATACACATTCCCATATACGCACAAGAAGTAAAAGTATGCAAGTGTGCATGTGTGCGTGTATGCAAATCCTTACTCTAAGGTTTCGTGACTAAGAAATCCGCTATAGTCCTTTCTTCAATTCACGCTAACCCTAAACTCATAAGCTCCTATGGCTTCTCTTACTCGGTGTTCATATCTCATATTAACATATAAAAGTATATCGTTACCACATCACCTCATTCCTCATAACTTTGCGGGGGTGCTATACGCCATCAACCCGACTTCTACCGTAGATAAAATTTACTCACCTGATCCTCACTTGCCGAAATCGATGTCGCCACGCACTTGCTTGTTGTCTCGAAGTCCTCGTGAGGGTACCTACGTATCATAACACATCGCATCACATTAAAATCCGACTCATGACCAAAACGACACACGAATCTCACATAGGTCAAACATATGGTTTACTTTCTCAAATCAACTCAAAAACCCTCGACATCGGCGTACAAACACCGATTGATCGAGAAAAACACCAAACGTACCAATCATGGTTTCACAAATCACTAATTATATATGAAATAAGGTTTAAATCATCAAAACATTAAAATCAATCAAATCGTTTTATTTTCCAAAAACTTAGTTAGCGGTTGTTAACCGTTTTAATACAAATCTTGATGTTTTAGCAAAACTAGTGGTTGCAATATTCACTAATTAGCTTAAATACGCCACATAAACATTTACTATATTTTTAATTTTACTAAATTTCCTTAAACCAAAACCTAGTTAGCACAAATACCCTTTTTGTTCAAAACTTGATGTTTTAACCATTAAAAACATTTTAACAATTTTTAGTGGCCAAAATGCTCACTAATTAACTCAACTAAGTCACACAAAACATTTCTAAATTCTTCTCCCTTCTAATTATATTAATTATAAAAACCTAGTAAGTAAAATTTATGAAATTGGACAAATTTTGAAGCAACAATTAGTAAACTAACTACTAGTTTACATTCTCCAAAACTTAATATGTTAAACTACCCATTACAACCAAAAACAAGTGATACAACACTCACTAGAATTCCAAAACTCCCTCTTGAAATCTTAAACTTGCAATCAAATCCATATTACGAACTAATTATGTCTTGATTTAAAGTATTAATACAACAATTTAACTATAGGATTTAGATTATACCTCAAAGTTCAAGAGATCCAACATGAAAATCTTGGCCTCCAAATTGCTCTCTTGCTCCATGATTCATGTTAGCTAGGGAAAAGAAATAATGGGTAAGAGTTGGATTGAAGAAATATTGAGGTTTTAGCTTGATTTTGAGGCAAAAAGATGAATTTTCTTGATGAGAATGAGAGGAGAAAATGGGGGCAGCATGAGGGAGGGATTTTCGGCCAGAATTCTAGAGGAGGAGGAGAGAGAGTGAGGTGGGGAAAAGTCATGTGAGGAAAGTCCAAAGTCCACCAAAGTCAAAGCCCATACTCATTTTACTATTTCTCTCATTTCCTTTGTTTTCTTTTCTTTCAAAACCCTTTTTCAAGTGGGGAAAAATTTAGGAATAGGCTGTCAAGGGGTTCGGCCAGCAAGACATGGGGATGGGTGTGGGTTTGTGTGGGTGAGAAAAATGATAAATGTTATACCCCAATTCTATTTACACTAATATCACTATTTAAGCCTTTTTCTTCGATATTTCTAAAACCGTTTAACAACTTCATTTCATTTCAGAAACAATATTTTACATGTTAGTTTAGTGTGTCATGATGCACAAAATTTGTATTAACCCATTCCAATTTGTAATTTTCCCTAATTAAATGTATTAGCGACGGCTTAAAATAATATTAAAATAATTATTTTCGGAAAAATTTTCAGAAAATTAGAAATTTTACCAGTGGTTCAATAAACACCAAATACCAGCAATTTCATAGCTAGAATATGTATATTTAATTTTATATTAAAAGATATTTATATCTTGACTTTTACGGAAAATGCCTCTTATTTTACCGATTTTCCGAAATTTCACCTAAACGATTTTCAAATCATTACATCTATATTATCTTCTGATGCCGAGTGAGCTTCTTCGTCATTTATTGGTGAATGAGAGAGCATGTGACAACTTGCCACATAATCCTCGGGTTCTTCTGACGAGTCTTCTCCCTCATCATCATCGTCATCTCCGCCCTCAAGGATATGGTTGAGAAACTCTTGGAGTGTGACCGGGGTTCGCGCCTTCTGGTTATATTCTTCCAGCGCATCAATATATTTTTGCAGGTCCGTGCGCTTGTCATCAGACTACGTGGGCTTTTTGGTCTTCTTCTTTTTCTTTGAAGACTTTGACGGCTGGGCCTGGGTATTTTGCCCATTGCTACCAACTCTCGGCATTAGGCGCGGTTTCAGCATCCCCTCAATGATCTCTAGCTCCCTAGCTCCAGTGGGCTCTTCCATCTAATTATCGTACATGCTTGAAGATCCTTGAGCATTCTCTTAGTCTTGTCTGAAAGAACAACCTCCCATGGAGCTTGCTCTATAAATGAGCATGATGCCCCCGGCGTGTCCACCTTTTTAGGAGCATGCGGTTGTGGTGGGTTCACCCTCCAGTTTTCAGACAGGGCGCATTTGCCTTGTTGATACTGGTCTTCAATCCAGTTTTTGAAAACGTAGCAATCTTCGATTGGGTGACCCACTAGTCTATGATAGGGACAATAATTAGGATTGTTGACGTCGCCTGGTTGCAGTGGGCGTCTCAGATACGGCAGAGTGATGAGCCTGTTGCGCACCGCCAGTTCGTACAGTCTTCTCGTTTTATCCCGAGAGAATGAGTAAGGATGTTTCAGCTTTTCTCCGAGTGATCGTTGTTTATCGTTTTGGCGAGCAGCTGGCTTTGGATCACTCGGCTGTTGCTGAGCGTTGGCGACGAAGGTCGCTTTCCCTTTGCCCTTTTCATTTCGAGGATCCGTTTTCGAGGAGGCGGTCTATGACCCATCTGGTCCATTTGGGCCAGCTTGTCGATCAAGGCTTGGAAAGTGGTCGGCTTGAAAAACATCATAAACTGGGATATAGTTGCCTGCGGATCTAGGGTCCCCACGAACATGCCCACGGTAGGAGCTTCTTCTAGGCGTTGTTCGTGTCTCGGCCATAGGTTCCGCCACCGAATCGCATACTGAACCCATGTCTCTTCTGGCTTCACCCTGGCATTGATCAATGCCGTGATCGGGGTGCGCTTGCTACCGCTTGCAAAACGCTGGGTGAATAGCAACTCCATTTCTGTGAATGTTTTGATGGAATCATTCGGAAGCTTCGAGTACCATTCAAAAGCTGTCTCTGCTAGGCTGCCGACGAACTGGTGAAGTAGCAGTTTGTCATCACCTCCGGTATTGCCGTAGAGAGCCCTAAACCGAGCGACGTGCTGATGGGGGTTGCATATCCCCTTATACACGTGAAATTTAGGGATCGTATATCCCGGCGGGTACTTAATTTGATCATACCAGCCTGGATAGGGTCGCCCAGTTCTGACGACTTGGCCGGTAGCTTCACTTGCCTGATGAGCTCATATTTGTTGAGCTATATAGTCATCAAGCGCAGCTTTCGAGCTCGTCCCCTCCCTGGCTGCTGATAAAGCGGGAAGAGGGTTTGATGTCTCCCCTCTGTCGTCTTCAATGATTATTGGGGGATCTTCGGCCGGAGGGTCCGGCTGGATCATCATCCCCACCATATCTTGGAACAGGAGCACTATTTGTTTTATGTTAGTCGCTTGTTCCGCGGCTTCTTTATCTTTCTTTTCGAACATTCTTCGGAGGAACTCGGCGTTAATTTCCTGCTCCTAGCGTTGATCCGACGATACTTTCGGGCTTTCTTTCTACCCAGTAAGCGCGACCATCTTTGTTAGCATCTCCTGAAGTTTCTGTTGTTGCTCCTGAGCCTTTGTTACGCACCGCGTAAGTGGTCGATGACCCCCATAAGCACGGCTTTCCTCTTTTCCGGAAGCCATGTAGACGGTGTGCACTACCATGCCCCCAGACTTGAGGCGTTTAGGTTCGGTGCCCTTGAGATTTGTTATAGACACGGGGATCTTCTCCGGCCTTCTCTTTTTATGAATGGTCAAAGTTTAGGGGGCTGCAACAGGCACCCTTGCAGACGACGCCTTCTATAGCATAGTGACGGGATGATCCTCCTCTTGTCGGCCCTTCATTTTCTTCTATTGGCGGGAATAGTCTTTGTCGATCACAGAGTTTTGGAATCTTCGCTAAACCCTGTGGATTTTGGAGGACAGCCGCCAAGAGGGCTGTTCTGGGTTTTCCTTTGTAGCGTTCTCCACAGGTGGATGAGACTTTTTCAACACGGCAGTTGGAGAGTTCTTGCGCACCCTCCTGAGCGGCTCAAAGCTGTTCCCGGTTGGAACAACAACATCAACTTCCACCATTGGAGCTGGTGGGGTAAGTCCAAAAGGGGAATTGCCCCCAGCTTTCCTCACTCGGCGCCAGTGACGACGTCGAGCATGTCGTGTAGCCGGGATCACCTTTATCGTTGGAGCAGCTTCGTCATGCCCCCTGCTTTGAGGAGAGGCTGTTATTGGCGCCAACCTGTCAAAGATTGGCATCCGCTGGGAAGGAATGGTCAACCTGTCGAAGGCCGACTTTCGAGTAGGGGAAGTAGTTTGGACGACCCCATCTGCAGCAGAAGTTGGGATAACCTTTTTTGGTGCTGCGAGCCTCTTCGCAGGCCCCTTTGAGCTTAGGCTCAGCCTGTCGAAGACTAAGGCAGTAGACTTGGATGACCCGTTGAGAGGGGCCGTGGTAGTTGCAAGCCGATCGAAGACCGACTTTTTCGGAGCTTCCTGTGATGGCACTGGGGTGTTGAAGCTCATTGGTGGGAGCATGGTCCCGAAAAACAATCCAGTGGTGGCCTGTGTCACTTGTTCCACCGGCATTGCGTAGATGGAGGACGCTTGGGGCCCATAAGTTACTCCTCCAGCAGGGACGGAGTGACAGTTGTTGTTGCAATTTGTGCAGTTAGAAGCCATTGACGTCATCTTCTTTTCTGCATGGAGCAAGACGCCAAATCTTAGTACCTCGAATCTATAGGAAACCATAACAGACCGCGATTTGTTCGCGAAACACGACACAAAAAGTGTGGAGTGGAAAGAGGAAAAGGTCCCACCGAGCGTGCCAGAATCTGTTTACCGCTGAAAACAGAGACGAAACCGCGTAGGTCGTCTTGCCTGAATTTCGGGGTAGATGCTATTTGGTTTTATCTGTCTACCTCTCCGAAGATGCCAAGTTTATTTATGGCACCGTGTATCGAAGGTTTAAGCAAATGCGGCCGTTGTAGCAGATTTTGTCAGATTCCCCCTCATTTGCGAGGGTTTTTTGATCGTGGGGACGCTTTTCCCTGCAGGCGCAAGCCCCTGCAGTTAATTATGTTACCGCGTAGCGATAACCACTTTCTCCTGCTCCAGAAGGTCACTTCGTGTCGTGTGTGTTTGTTTTATTTTTGGTTGCCCGTGGATTGTATATGAAGACTAATTTGTGTTGTCGCCCGTAAGGCATGGATTAGTCCAAATCCGTATTTTCTTAGATTTGGGTTTGGTTTGATTTAAGAATCGTTAATCTCGTTTGGGATTAAGATCAACTTAAATGTTTTTTAAGGATACGTTAGTCTAATTTTAGACTAAGATTTACTCAACAAGGTTTTAGGATCATTTAGATCCAACGAAAGAGCATTTGGGCTCCATCATTTTAGTTTAGGGACATTACGGTCCATAAGTTTAAGGACATCATAGTCCATAGAATTTATTTTAGGGACGTTACGGTCCATAAGTTTAAGGACATCATAGTCCGTAGAGTTTTGACTCATCTGTTTGAGGGTGCGCCAAGTGTTATTGGTTATTGGGACCCTCCACCTCTCTGAAGACGTTGAAGAATTACAACGACATGTATCAAAGGTATGGAGAGATGTACCCTTGAACCAAAGAATGCTCATCAGGGACTTGGTAATCCCGTTTGGCACTAAGGCCAATTTATTAGAAGACCTATAGGCTCGGTCGATTTGGGGTTTGGCCAACCTTGGGCTCAGCCCACCTGATAACTTATTTGGGCTTAATTCCCTTTGTTCAATAATGCTGAGCATTGATATGAGCTTTGATGCTCACCCACTTTCTTTGTTTTTGTTTTTTTATTGAGTGTTAAACACTCTTTATGGTGCTGGGCTCTATTTACGGAGTGCTTTATGTTAAACAGCGCCCACGTGTGAAGCACGTGGAGCGCTCCGCGCTGAGCGCCAACTATTGAGTGCAGAGCACTCTTTAATCTATTAGCGCCCACGTGAGGGGCACGTGGAGCGCTTTTGCGCTGAGCGACAGACTTTAAGTGCTAAGCGCTTTATTATTAAATAGCGCCCACATGAAGAGCACGTGGAGCGCTTGGCGCTGAGCGCCACACTTTAAGTGCTAAGCGCTTGTTATAAGATAGCGTCTACGTGAGGAGCACGTGGAGCGTTCGATGCTGAGCGCCATACTTTAAGTGCTAAGCGCTTCTTATAAGATAGCGCCCACATGAGGAGCAAGTGGAGCGCTCGGCACTAAGCGCCAGACTTGGAGTGCTAAGCGCTGAATTTTCTGTTATGCTCGATTCAATTCTCTGAGAATTAGATTCTTCACTTATGAAAGACTTTGTCTTATAGATCTGAGATCTGGAAAAAGAACTAAGTTCTTCTAATGTGAGAGTTAAACTCTTAAATATGGAGGAAATGCTGTGATCTCTCTTATTTTTATTTACCTTAAGAAGAAATTGCTTTCGTCTCTGAAGTTTGAAGTTTATGGGGAGGGGTTCTTCTGTACAAGACTTGAAGTCTTGGATCCTTTATATAGGGGATGCTAATTTGTTGATTCAGTTAAGGAAATCTCTCATTGAGGGATTTCTGAATTGATGTGGGGAATTTATCCACCGTCAGATCTTTGATCCAAGGATTTCTGTTTTACAGAAGACATTTTTCTTGTTTTTAACAAGATTGGAAAATATTTTTCCATACAGAACTTATTCTGTATCTTGGTGATTTTTTTAATAACCATTGGATCTTTGATCCAACGGTGCTCTGATTTACAGAGCATAATCTTTCTTGTTTAGAAAGATTTGAGGAGTATTTCCTCAATCAGAATTTAATTCTGTGTCTTGGTGATTTTTAATCACCATTGGATCATTGATCCAACGGTGCGCTGATTTACAGAGCACAATCTTTCTTGTTTAGAATGATTTGAGGAGTATTTCCTGAATTTAATTCAGTGCTCTGATGATTTATCATCTCCATTGGATCTTTGATCTAAGGGTGGAGAACTTTTAGTTTTGGCGCTGCCTCAGAGTTTTTAACCCTGAGCGCCGGCGCTCTCGTGCTTTGCACGTGGGCGCTGGCGCTCTCGTGCTTTGCACGTGGGCGCTGCCTCAGAGTTTTTTTAACTTTGAGCGTTGGCGCTCTCATGCTTTGCACGTGAGGCACTGCCTCAGTTCAAATTTTGAACAGAGCCTTGCTCTCTTATTGGGGGGAAACAATTTCCAATAGGCAGATAAAACAAATTTTGGAGAAGACGGTTTCAAAAACCGTAAAGATTGGTCAACCAAATTGACGGATGCTCTTTGTGCATTTCGTACCGCTTATAAGACCGATCTTGGTATGTCTCCATACCGCCTAGTGTTTGGAAAGGTTTGCCACCTTCCTGTCGAGATCAAGCATAAAGCAATGTGGGCTATTAAAGAGTTTAACTTCGATTTTAATCAAGCCTGCAGCTATAGGAAGCTGCAATTAAATGAGCTAAGCGAACTCCGTGATGAAGCTTACGATAATACGGTTATAGTAAAGAACCGGTCTAAAGTGTTCCACGATAAAAACCTTTATAGAAAAACCTTCACACCAGGACAACAAGTCCTTCTTTATGATTCCGGTCTCCATCTTCATCCAGGTAAACTAAAATCTCATTGGAAAGGACCTTTTATGGTGCGGTATGTATACCCGCACGGGGCAGTAGAAGTTGAAAATATTAAAAACGGTTCAATTTTTAAAGTAAATGGTCATAGATTGAAACCGTATTTTTCTGCTGACCCAGCGGAGGATCTCCTTTTTTCACAGGAGTCGCTTTATCATAAGTAAATTTCCTCCGCCTCACTTCCATGTTTCGGTAACATTTTCTCATTTTAAGAATGGAGGTGGGTGAAAAAGGACTTAACTGAATATCTGTGCGTGCCAAAGTACAAGTTTGGGGGTAGTTTTCATTTACTATTATTTTATCGTGCTTAATTTCTCTCCCCAAGTCTACGGGTCTATGCATTCAAAGATGACATCAGTGAGGATACTGCTGAAAACAGGTTTGGGGGGAGGGTTTGTATTCACTAAATTATCTTTTGGCACTTGGCACTATACAAAAATTTTTTATAATAAAAGAGTAGAAAGTGAAAAATTAGATATGAAAGATAGGAAAAGTTTAAAGAAAAGAAAGAAAGTTAAATGTTTTCTTAAACGAAACTAGTAATAAGTAGTTATGAGCCGTTGTCCCAAGGGTTAGTGAGATGAAGGAAATTACTAATCCGATGATAAAAATAAATCTGAAAAATAGTCCTTATTCTGGAGGCCAAACATCTGAATGTTGATACCCTACTATACGCACTTACACACATCTTGAAACTTGGGATAGTAGAGGATACCTTGAAATGCTCTTGTCTAAAAGACTTAGTATGAAATATATATATATATATATATATATATATATATATACATACATATATATATATACATATATACATATATATATATATATAAGTGGTGAAGGGAAAAAAATGAACACTGGTTTTGTAATTTCTTAAGGCAGCATAAAAAAATATAGCGAGGGTGCTTTATCACCTAGTGCCTTAAACCAACTGGTTTGGGAGCCACTGATAAGTCTTAGGTGTTGCGAAATGAGAAATTACGCCTAAATGTGCAAGCACATTTTTTAATCGGTCGGTTAGTACCTCAAGAAGTATTGACGGTCGCATGAAGAATGTGTGAGCAATTTTATCGAAAATATTCACCAACTATAAAGTACTTTGGAAGATGGATAAGAGTATGATAGCTTGAATTGAATTCTCTAAGTATAGGGATGTCTTTTACACACACGTAGGGGTATATGATCAATGTTTGGAAAAAAGATAGGGAGAAAGACTAAAGGAAATGTTTTATTAAGAGATGATGTGATTTCTAACATTTTTTCACGACCATTAAGATAGGGCTCATAGCAACTGAAAAGCTGGTATAGTTGGATACTCTTATTTTCAAGTTCTTTCTTTATAAGTTCTTATCTTTATATGTAAGTTTCCCCATCTTTCTTTTATTATAGAATTTTGTGGGTGTAATCCGCTGAAAACCCTCAGGAGACAACACTCCTCCTACTAGGGACACCTAGGTTTAACGGCTTGTTGCACGTGCTCAGTGCAATCGTGTTGCCTACAAAAGTGTGCTACTTAGGTTTTTCTTTTTTCTTTTTTTTCTTCTCCTTCTCTTCAATAACTAGTTTTCTTTGGACGATCAAAGTTAAGTTTGGAAGTATTTGTTCAGTCGATAAAACTGCACTTTTGATATGACATTTTCCTTACTTTTCTTAAATACTTAAAGGTGTTTATTGAAAATATAGAACATATGAGGGTTTATCTGTAAAATAATTATTATCATATGTTTCTACATAATAATTAACATTATAAAGGAATATATATGCACATAATATTGATGTAATATTTTGGTAATTAAAATTGTGCTTGGCATATCAAATATCCTTACCAATTATCTTAAAATACAATATCTTATAAAATGGTTAGGATAATATCTCAATAAAATACCAAATATTACTAACATTATTCTTTGAGATATGGTGCAAGCTTTGGCTCAAGACAGGAGATCAAGATGTTGAGATGTCGGAAATAAAAAATCTACCGAAATATTAAAGAAAATCATAAAAACAATACTGGCGGAGACTCAGAGAAGATATGAAGATTCCATATATCAAAACAATCTCCACGTGTCAACACCAGAGACCACAGAAAATTTCATCAATTGATCCCAACAAAGTGCGGCCCTTCCACGGCCAAAACATGTATATTGCGGTGGTTCCGCCGCCGATTTGGGGAGTTAGGATGTGGGATTTTCCGGGTAGGATCGTAACAACAAATTACCATATTAGGAAACTAGGGTTTCTGGTTTTGAGACTATTTAAAGGACCGATAACCCTTCTTGGAAAAATGATCAAACCGACGAGATCACGAAGTCCAAGACGGCTCAAGAATCCAGATTGATCATCAGCTGTTCATCTACCTCCTTAAGAAGAGATCGAGAAGGAAACTTGGGTTTTTGTAATCACTTTCTAAAGGAACAAAGTGTAATTGATCAAGTTGATTAATAAAGCTAGTTGTTTTATTCTTATTGCATTTTATTTTCTTTATTTACATCATGATTTCTATCCGTTCTTTTATCTTCATCATGCACGAGTAATTCTCCGCTTGATTGGGTTCGTGGGATTAGGGTAGATCAATGGATGATTAAAATCCTTTAACTCCTTTTACGTCCTATAAGTTTATAAACATTATCAAAAGAATAGTTAACATCCTAATCGAGCGTGCTATCAATTTATTGATAGCCCCGACCACGATTAGAGATTAGATTAACAATTGTTTTGGTAAAGGCTGGACATGAACGAAGATCCATGTCAAGATAGGGGTTAAGAGTGGGAACCATATTCCCTCCAGAAACCCTAATCTGCATGCATCACTGTCGATCTAGTTTTAAATCTATTAAAGGATAAAAGGAGTAATCTTTAATTAATCATCCATGACTACTAAATCTTAACGAACCCTACAAGCCCCCTTCTAATATAAAACCTACATCCGTAGTTAATCTAAATCTATACCCTACATCCGTGTTTGACGTAGATCTAGAATCTACAACAATTCTTCACTATTCATTATTCTTCCTCCTATCCTAATCAACACGCCTAAAGTAAGATTAAATGATTCAACGTTTCCCTGAGGAAGACCCGTACTCATCTCGGTCTAGCTACACGCGACACTGTTATTGATTGCGGTTACTACACACACTTCACAGGATCAATCAAGTCCCAAAGCACTTGGACGCAGTAGCGGTTAGATAGGATTCGTCTCTCCTGGTATTGGGGGTTGATATCGCGCTTTGTTTGGAGAGCCATTACACAAAATCCCTGGCCAAGGCAAGCGAGATTTACTAGTAGGTATTCTAGTAGTTTCTCAGGGTGTTACTCCGGCACGACTTATTGCGCTATTAGGGGTCTGACGATTACCGCCCCTTAGGCCCGATATGCGATACTCTTAGATGAACAGACCAAATTGTATGGAGATTGTCATATACAGGCTCAGTAGGAGTTCGGATGAGTTTGCTCATCGGCCTTCTTATCGACAGATACCTGGGTAGCCGTTACGTACAGCTAGTACCGCTTGCGGCTTGTGGTTAAACCCACTGTCAGCGTACTGTCGAGTCTTTAGAGTCCCACATAGAGAGTTTCCCTACATCGGACAAAAGATGTAGAGGTCGTATGGTTTTTCGACAGGGCTTCGATCACGTACGTGCACTTGTGCGTGTATGATGTTCCGACGGATAATACTAGTGGGCTTTGGTTTAAGCCAGATCTTAGTATTGTATTGATGGATTTGTTTCGCCTCTTTGTATTCATATTCTTCGGAATGCGGATGCGGGTATGTATATACGGATGATGGGCATTCTCTTAATTAGCTCGGGAAAGCTTCTAGAAGTAGACACCTATTAGGGTTTAATTATTTTATGGATTAAACAAATTGGGTGGAGGAATGGGGTGGATTTAAACATTGAATCTAGCATGGCTACTTGGCGACTCATGCTCATGACTCATCATAAGATATTTTGTGAAGCTTATTAGATATTTGTGAGATAGTTTATCATATATGTGTTGGGGTCAAAATTTACACCCCGGTTGACCAAGTCAAAATCAAATTCAACTCCAAGCCAAGTGGGCCCAAGCCCAGGTCAAGTGGGCCAATGCCCGGGTCGAGCCCGAACATGAAGCCGCCAGCCTCCCCCATGCCAAAATAAAATTTTTGTAATAAATAATCTTGGTGTATTTTTTTTATGAATAAATGTAAGGAAAATGGGCATAAATCCAAATTTTTGTAAAACCCATGGCTCATATGCAAAAGAAATGAGCACATGAGGCATGGGATGGGCAAAATACCATTTTGGAAAGCCCAAGAGGCTCTATGTAAAGTGTGTAGCCTATAAAGGCAAACATGATGAAAATATCTAAGACAACTTTTTTCATTCTCTAAAACTCTAGGTTTTTTTGTGCCTCCTTCTCCTTCCTCAAGATTTTAAACCTTCCTTTTTTTTAATTAAATCAAGAGTTTAACTCTTCCTCTTCCAAAAATAAATAGTTTTTCACCACAAAACCCACAAAGGGGAGCTCGGATCTTCCATCAAATTTCAAAAAGAGGAGATTTTTAAATCTCACCCCCCCTTTTCTCCAACATCCGGTCAAGAGGAAGAAGAAGACCCACCTCCAAAAAAGCCTACTTTGGGGAAGATCCATGGTCCAAAGGAGAAGAAAGGAGTCCCCTTTCATTTAGCTCCTAAAATATCTTAGGAGTTTAACTCCTCAAATATATATATATATATATACACACACACACACACACACACATATAAAATAATAAATCTTTCCTTTTGGGAGTACAACTCCTAGTGCAGGGGCTAAGCCCCTTTGTCCTCTTTGTCAGGAGTTCAATCCTAAAAGTCAATCGGGAGCACAGCTCCCAATGCAGGGAACAAGTCCCTTTTGTTGCTGGCACCCAGCGTCTGCGTGCCAAGCACGTGGGGCGCCGGCGCCCAGCGACGGCGTGCCAAGCACGTAGGGCGCTGGCGCCCGTCGCCGGAGTGCCAAGCACGTAAGGCGCTGGCGCCCAGCGCCCACGTGCCAAGCAAGTGAGGCGCCAGCGCCCAGTGCCCGCGTGCTAGGCACGTGAGGCGCTGGCACCCACGCGTCCTTTGGACGCCATTTCCCTCCTCATTTTATATACACTCCACACTAAAAATACCACACCCCGGTAGAAAAAATTTCTAACGGGACGCTGTCCCGCACCCCGTAAGGGGGCTGCTAGCCCCCTTGACCCCTAGCCCGCTATCCGGGTAGAGGGACCCCCATAAAACTCTGTGGGGATCCCGATATATCCAAAACCCTTCAAGACACACATACGCACACTGCACATTGAGTTCGCATGACCTGTTTCACCCGTCAATCGGAGGTTCCCTCGCTCTAAAGGCGAGGGGTAATTAACGGCAGCTTAGTCCACGGCTACTGGAGATTTCGATCCCCACAATCAATAAACCCCAGCCTACCCTAGGCAGGGGGAATCTGTCATACGCCTGACAAGCACGCGCGTATTCCCATCTCAATGGGGTGACGAAAAACACCTTACAGATTGTGGCATGTCCGGTAGGACCTTTCTCTCCTCCCATATATCGGGTTAAGCGTTCATGCGAACTCATTTAACATATATACCAATGTTTGTACTGAAATAATGTTTTTTTCAGTGCAGCAATCAACTTTCAACGACGATTTCTTCTAAGATGAATTCAGCTTCCAAAGCGACCCCGATCTCGTACGTGGTCAAGATTAATGCCCGCGTGGTTCTCCCTGCCAGTCTCAGCTGGCAGTGGGAGGAGCCACACCATCAATTTGGTTCCGTCATCATCTACCCTACTGGAAGTGCTCATTTGGCGTAGGTCACGGCAAACCAAGTGGCCAAACCGACCTCAAGGGGCAGGAGGTCGAACGTTGTGGTTGCCAAAGCATCCTAACCCAAATGCAAATCCGTATTCGAACGGCTCTCCACTATTTCAACTGGGGGCAAGGCCATCAACACCAATGGGGCCACGAAGCAGCTCCAGCAAGTTCAGATGGTGCCCTTGACAATCGCGCGAGCAGGAAACTTCTCTGGGCACTCGGTCAATCGGTCTACGGCGTCTTCCCGAAGAGCCGAAATCAGCCAAGTGCTCAAAACAGAAAGGCTGAGACAGAAGCGACTCAGGTATCGATCCAAAAAGAGGGCTAGGACTTCGGCCAAGTGGAATCTTGTGAAGTTCCGAAAGCAGGGTTACTCCATGATGACGGCTGAGTCGGCTGTAAAAGTCAGCAATTCCTTCGAACCTCTTAAGTGGGTTCAGAAAAATGCCATGACCGCCAGAATCAAGAAGACAACGATCGGAACAATGCCACAAAGGGACGTGTCCCGGCCCCAAAAGAGAAAGCATGACACCATCTCTTCAAGAGTCTATCAGGCACTCTGCGCTACACGAAAACAGCGGGGCAAATCCAGAAAGGAAGCGCCAGCACCACTCATGAATCCGGTCAGGCCAGCCATCTTCAATTGATTGTCCGCTATCAAAACAGAAGGGCCAAGACGGTGGTCCACAAAGTCAGCTACCAATAATGAAATGATGGCCGGATATGTTGTCCACACGGTTTATATGGCAGGCACGCACCCCAATGACAACCTTCGCAGCAAAAGCAAGGATGGGGCCACCACATCCCAAGCCCAATCTGGCTTGAATGTGGTTGCCGCTTCCTAAGAACAGCGGCCTCCGCTGGTTGATGAAAACCCTCTCAATGAGGATGATAGGTAGAAAGATCCCTCAGTCTATATAGAGTCAAGCTCGGACAGTGAGGAAGAGCTGACTTTTTGCCCCAGGACCGCGGAGCAAAAGCTGCTTCAAGGGCTTCGAAAACAGCTCAGGTGCAAAGATAAAGAGATGGCCAAGCTCTATTCGAAAATTGATGACCTAACGAACGTTATGATGCAGATTACGGCTCAAATTGCTCGAGCGCCTCCCAATCAAGCATAAGTCTTTACTCATGAACTGGGTGATGACAACCCGAAGCAGCCGATGCCTGCTCTTTTGGGTCAAGGATTGGTCGAGCTGCACGAAAGCCGGTCACATTCTGCTTCTGGGGATGCCTTGGCCCCAGATAACACTATCCCACTAACAAAAGATCGGATAATGGATTTGGTCACCAGCAAGGTTAAAACATTGGTAGCCGAAGCTGAAGCTCAGAAATAAATTGGCAATAATGGGCGACCATATCCCGCACAGTACGATCTCATTGAGTTCCCGAGCGGCTACGTCATTCCTAAGTTCAGAATATTTGACGGGACAGGAAATGCAAATCAGCATGTCGCCTACTTTAAAGCATCGTGCGGAAATACAGGGGGCAATGATGCGCTCCTTCTTCGTAAGTTTGTCAACAGCCTGACCGGTGTCGCTTTCGACTAGTACGCGAGTATACCAAATGGGTTCATCATTACCTTTTCCCAAATGGAGTCTCTGTTTTGGCAAAGGTTCATGAGAGTCGGTGATAAAATCTCCATCGCTGACCTTGTGAGGACCAAGCCGGGGAAGAATGAAAGCAACACCGACTTTATCGCCCGATGGCGTAATCTCACGGTCAAATGCGAACTGCCGCTGGAGAAGGACCAGTCCTTCAGCTTTCTTATTGGGAACCTCAGCAATTAGATGGTCCCATTCTTGTGTACAGCAGACCTCAAGACGTTTCAGGAGCTAACCAAAAAAGTCCAAATGCTGGAACGCTCGAAGCAAGAGTCTACCCCGGACTCTCAGAAAGACAAGACTTGGAAAAGCAAGCGATACGACAACCGTAGAAGCGGGAATTTCTGCAGTTCCAATGTCTTCAATGCATCCGACAATGAAGACAAGCGAAAGGCAGGCGATTCCAAAACCAACCGGTCTCGAAAGCCATTGCTGGGAGGAGAAAGGCCTTCCCTAGAGGAGAAAAAGAACAAGGTTTACTCTTTCAGAAGGGACGAGGTCCGCAAGATATTTAAAGATGCCTTGAACAACGGTCTACAATTGCCGGAGTCGAAAAGACCTCAAGAAGCAAAAATGACCGACAATCCTCTATATTGCCCGTACCACCGAGTAGTGAGCCATGCGATCGAGGATTGCTATATTTTCAAAGACTGGGTCGATAAGCAGTACAAGGTTGGAGAGATCGAGCTGTCCAAGAGTGTGTTGGTGAACAATCAAGTTGCAACCACCAACTTTATACAAACAGAAGCTGAAGCCTTCTGGGAGCAAACAGCTGAACCCGCTGCCCTGAGAAATGAAACTGACTCACCGCAACCTCCGTGGAGTACGTACATATCTAATAAGACGAAGAAGATGCTAAAGTTACTTCGGAAAGAGCCCAGAACGGAATGGAAAGGGCAGAAGAAGCTTACCATTCTAGCTGCCAATTCGGCTCCATCAGGCTCAAAATCCAAAAAGATCAAGAAGAATAAAAGTGCAGCTCGACGCAAAAAAGAGTCTGCAAGGAGATCGACCATTCAAAAATCTATCGATTCCCTCGAAGACTATGAACAGAAGGAAAGAACTCTGATTCAATTAAAGGAGTTCCTCTCTATAGAAGCGGCTGAAATTCTGGAGGAGTTAGAAGAATAATCCAATGAAGAGATCCATATAGTGACCTGCTACACCATCCATCTTGGCAGCGACTCTGAGGAGGAGCTCTATTTTCCCGAAGAGGACGAGGAGCTCGCCACAAAGGCCAACCAAATTCAGCTCAGAAGCGGCATGGCCCTACCGCCAAATCAGGGCAATGCCCCAAAAGGGAAAGGAAAACAAGTCGCTAATGAAGAAGATGGCAAAGAACTTGCTCATGAAGATTCGAGTCCTTCCCCAGTAGACTACAATGTCTTGGCTCATCTCTGGAAGCTTCCGTCTCTCCTGAGCATCTACGATGCCTTAGTCCTATCTTAGGAGCTTAGGGATGTTCTCATTCACGCTTTACGAAATCTCGAGCGGTACCAGGCTCCCTTTGAGGAAATTAATATGAAAGAAGCCCAGTATGCTCTGCATGCCTCCGCATCACGTTTAAGGACGAAGACTTACTACTGGGAACAACTGAGCATAATCGGCCGCTTTACGTGACTGGGTACAGCGACGGAGACCGGATTAATCGCATATTGATTGATCTGGGATCCTCAGTGAACATCATGAACTTGCGGACTCTAAAGAGTTTGTCAATGGACGTACGACACCTGTCAAGGGAAAGGATTATCATTCAAGGCTTCAATCAAAATTGCCAGTAAGTTCTGGGCTCTATACTCTGCCAATCAAATTTGGGGATCTGCAAACCGAAGCTAAGATATATGTGATCGACGCTGACGCGTCTTATAAAATTCTTTTGGGACGGCCGTAGCTCCATGATTACGGTATTGTTCCGTCAACTCTCCATCAATGCATGAAATATACTAAAAATGGTGAAGAAAGACGCATTGACAGAGACATCCAGCCGTTCGGTGTGCATGAAGTCCGATATGAAGATTCTCGGTACTTTTTGAACCTCCAAAGTGCTAAGCCACAGCTGACTAACGACAGAACGGCCCCGAAGCACAAAAGCAAGTCTGGGCCGGCTATCACTTTCAAAAGCAGAAACCCCCATGTGCGTCCGCATTTCGGCAGTGACACTGATGAGTCCGACGCTGGAAGTCCATCCTTCTGTAAAACTCGCCCTCATTTCGGTAGCGATACGGACGAGTTGAATATTGAAGGCTCATCCGACAGCAAAATTCGCCCTCGTATAGGCGGTGACACTGAAGAATCAGAAGAAGAGGATCCGTCTTGCAGCAACTATCCAAATCAGGCCCCCACGCAACAAGCAAAGCTACGAGAGACCTTCGAAGTTACAGAAGGGTCCCTAAACATCACAAGGGTGCCAGAGAAAATGTGTAAAGATCTCGATGCATTGTCAGTCTCCACCGTGGACCAGCTGAAAACTTTCTACGTTCCCGGAAGGAATAGTGGACAGAAGGGTATCCTGTTTTATGGATCAAATCCTATCGCACACCTGGACGATTTGTCTGTGACATGCCTTCCATACGAGAGAGGCATAAGGTTCGTCCTCAATCCCAGATATTATGCGCCCATGATGCGGGAATACTTTAAAAGGTGCGGATGCCGGTTATATCAAACGGAGTCCGAAGCAAAGTTTTTAGGGCTATGGCATCCGCCTCAGGTCCGAGCACTCATCGATGGACGAATTCCAGATAGACGAGGCATAGGTTTCATTCATCCTGATGCCAAAGCATGCTATATGATCCATATTGGTGAATCCAGCGAAGGGTCAAATGATGAAGATGAGCTAGCCGAGCCAGAAGAAGCCCCTTAAGAGCTCGAAGATGGTGGACAAGCAACCTTCGATGAGCTAACTGAGATCGATTTGGGAATGCCTAATAATCCAAGGTCGACCTACATCAGCTCACTCCTGTCAGAGGAAATGAAGGAGTAGATAATTGCCCTGCTGCATGAGTTCGCCGACTGCTTCTCGTAGACGTACAAAGAAATGCCTGGCCTCTCCCCTGAAGTGGCCATGCATAAGCTGGCTATATCTCCTGATGCCAAGCCAGTCAAACAAGCTCCTCAAAGAATGAGAAGGGAACTGGAAGAAAAGGTCATCGAGAAAACCAAGAAACTCATTGATGCCGGCTTCATCAGGGAAGAGAAATATGCAGACCGGATCACATGCATAGTCCCAGTGATGAAGAAAAATGGGTAGATCCAAGTTTGTGTCGATTTCAGAGACCTCAACAAGGTATGTACTAAAGACGACTTCCCGCTACCGGTCATGGAAATGATGGTCGATGAAACCTCAAATTACGAGTTGTTCACCTTTATGGATGGCTCGTCTGGATATAATCAGATCAAGATGTCACTTGAGGATGAGAAACACACAGCATTTCGAACCCCGATCGGAATATACTACTACAAAGCGATGCCGTTCGGACTGAAGAACGCAGGTGCTACATATCAAAGGGCAATGACCAATATCTTTGATGACCTAATCCATAAAGTCATCGAATGCTATGTTGGTGATCTGGTCATCAAGACTAAAACCAAGGCTGATCACATCCAAGATCTTAGGACCGTTCTCATGAGACTGAGGGAATACGATCTGAAGATGAATCCTCTAAAGTGCGCTTTGGCGTGTCATCAGGAAAATTCCTGGGCTTCATAGTCCGACATCGAGGGATCGAAGGTGACCCATCAAAGATAAAGGCCATCATGGAGATGCCCCCTCCAAAGAGTCTGACGCAGCTAAGATCTTTTCAAGGCAAGCTTGCTTATATACGAAGGTTTATCTCAAATTTATCGGGGAGATGTAGGCCCTTCTTAAAGCTCATGAAGAAAGGAGTTCCTTTTGTCTGGGATGCCGAATGTCAAGAAGCGTTCGAAAGCATCAAACAGTACTTGTTGCACCCTCCAGTGCTGGCCGCTCCCATTCCAAATAAACCGTTGATTCTCTACACTGTCGTGCTAGATAAATCACTCGGTGCGCTCCTTGTCCAGAACAACGAGGAGGGAAAAGAAAATGCCCTCTACTACCTCAGTCGAATTCTAGTCGGGGCGGAAAACAATTATTCCCCGATCAAAAAGCAATGCCTAGCTCTGATATTCATTATGAAGAAGCTGAAGCACTATCTGCTTGCTTATCGGATTATGTTGATCTCTAAGGTCGACCCGCTCAAACACTTAATGACCAAGGCAAGCCTAGCCGGCAGAATGGCAAGATGGGCTGTCATGCTACTTGAGTTTGACATAGTTTATACTCCTCAGAAAGCAGTAAAAGGGCAAGCTCTTGCAGACTTCCTTGCTGCTCATCCCGTTCCAGAAGGGTCACCGCTCAATTGCGAGTTACCCGACGAACAAGTGCTGCACCTTGAGGAAGGTGAGCCATGTTAGGTCTCTACTTTGACAGAGTTTCATCAATGAGGAGCTCCGGCAAATGAAGCATCCCATAGATAAAAGAGGGGATAGGATTAGTGTTCATCATGCCATCGATAGGAACCCTACGACGTTCTTTTGCTCTCACCGAGACTCACACAAACAACAAGACTGAGTATGAAGCTCTGATAGCTGGTCTGGAGCTCACCATAGAAATGGAAATCCTTCGGCTACGTGTTTATGGTGACTCCCAGCTTGTCGTCAACCAAGTAAGAGATGACTATAAGATATACAAACCCGAGTTAGCTCAGTACATAAGCCGGGTGGTGGAGCTTATGAAACAATTCACCCATATTGAGCTGATGAGAGTTCCTAGGGCGTTGAATGGAAAGGCTGACGTGCTCGCTCACTTACCCAAGAAGCTGGTTGATCCTGACATGGAAGAAATTCTGATCACAGTTAGGAGTCGATAAATTCTACCCCCATTCTCTCTACGAGAAGAGGAAAGCGCGGAACAGAAGAGCAGTCCTGCCGAAGAAGCTTCGATCGTTCAAAACGAGCCCGATTGGAGAGAGCCCTTCATAAGGTACCTCCAATACGACAAGCTGCACGAAGGAAAATCTGCAAGGGTTCAGCTGAAGAAAAGAGCTCTTCGATACGTGTTTGTAAATAATACGCTATACCGCAGATCATATGACCAACTCTGGCTCAGATGTCTGTCATCGGCCGAAGCCCAGAAAGTCATGAAAGAAGTTCACTCAGGCGTCTGCGGAGCTCACCAATCCGGCCCCAAAATGCGGCTTCAAATCAAACGGCTTGGATATTACTGGCCTACCATGATAAGGGATTGTAAAGAGCATGCAAAGAAGTGTCATATCTGCCAAATTCATGCTGATTTCATTCACAAGCATCCCAATCCGCTGCATCCTACGGTGGCGTCATGGCCCTTCGAAGTTTGGGGAACCAACATAGTTGGTCCAATTGATCTTCCGTCATCCAAAGGCCACCGGTTCATATTGGCTGCAACTGACTACTTCTCTAGAAGGGCTGAAGTTGTCCCGCTAAAAGAAGTCAAGACAGAAGATATTCTGACGTTCTTCCAGCATAATATCCTATACCGCTTCGGTACACCAAGAAGAATCATATTTGACAACGGGCCTTCTTTCAAAAGCTTCAAAGTCTCAAGGTTCGCTACTCAACACAAGATAGACTGGAGATATTCCTCCATCTATAGTCCAAGGGCCAATGGGCTAGCCGAAGCCATCAATAAAACTTTGTGCAACCTCCTGAGGAAAAATGCTTCAGCCAACAAGAGAGACTGGAATCTCAAACTTCATGAGGCGTTGTGGGCATGTCGTACCACGCACCGCACTCCAAATCAGTCCACTCCATACTCAATACTCTTCGAAGTGGAGGCGACCTCCCCCTCGAAGTTGAAGTTCCAAGCTTAAGAATGGTCGTCCAGCATGAGTTGACGGACGAGGAAAACGTTCTTCTTCGTCTCGAAGAATTTGACTCCCTCGAAGAAAGGAGACTCGCGGTACAACAAAATCTGGAGCTATATTGAGCCCAAATGTTACGGGCCTATGACAAGATGACCCGTCTCTGCGCTTTCAAGAAAGGCGAATTGGTGTTGGTCCTCAAAAGGTCGATCATCCCCAATCGACATGCAAAAGGAAAATTCGAGCCAAACTGGGAAAGACCATACGTCATCGAGAAAGTGTTTGATGGAGGATCCTACCAGCTGATAAATGCCGAGGGAGAAAGGCCCATGCCACCTATCAATGGCCGATATCTCAAGAAATATTACGCAATGAATGCTCCAAGTCGCGTGCGAATTGAGCATACCGGCCCTACGGTTTAGATCATGCATCTTGTAAAACCATATACAATCCACGGGCGTAAACAACCCCTATCTCTCCCAAGTCCTGCCGGTGAGACTACTTTTAAAGTCCCACCGGTGCAAAAAAAAAAAGAAAAAGAAAAAGAAAAAAAGGGTATGTCCACATGCAAAACGGGCACGGATGAAAACCCGAAAGGGCTCCGTGAGTAAAAACAGCAGGACTGCCAGCGAGTTTGTGAAACCCCGAAAGGGCGCAAACTCGTGAAAAGAGAGAAAATACACTCGCAAAGTCCTCTCGACCTTTTGAGGAGAAAATCCCTGCATGAGATCCTTACGACTCACAAAAGAGCAACACACTTAGGAATCTCCACTATTCCTAGGGAGAAAATACGCCTGCGAGATCCTCTCGACTCGTAGGGAGAAAGTGCTTTTATGAGACCCTTACGGCTCATAAAATTGAAAAGCCTTAGGTGATAGAGATCTAAACCTGTCTCCTAAGCCATCGCTCCCCAACGAATGATGAGTCGCTCCTGGCATTACGCTTCAGTGTTAGCGGTGCTGATGCCGACCCAAAAACCAAATCCCAAATCCTCCCGGGGCAAATGATGAGTTGCTCCTGGCATTATTCCAGTGCAGCAATGCTGATGCTAGATCCAAATTCTAAGTCCCCAAACGGTGAATGATGAGTCTCTCCTGATATCATATTCCAGTGCATCGATGCAAACGCCAACCAAAATCCAATTTCCTAAAATTCTTCCAGCCCTACGGCCAGTCCCCAAATTGACTACCGTATACAATCCACAGGCTCAAATAATTCTCATCACACCCAGGCCCCATAGCAATCACAAGCCCCACGGCCGGTCTCCGCCATCGAAATTATGCTCCATTTGGGAAGACCCACTCATGTGTCCTCACGATACATGGGAAGAAAAAAACTTACGAGATCCTCTCGACTCGTAAGAAAACACCTTCGTGGAATCCTTATGACTCACAAAGGAAAAACACACTTGGGAGTCCCTACGACCCCTAAGGAGAAAGTACACCTATGAGATCCTTTCGACTCGTAGGGAGAAAATACTTTTATGGGACCCTTACGGCTCATAAAATTGAAAAGCCTTAGGTGATAGGGATCTAAACCTGTCTCCTAAGCCATCACTCCCCAACAGGAAAAGGCAAATGATGAATTGCTCCTGGCACATGTGCTTCAGTGTTAGCAATGATGATGCCTACCCTAACCCCAAAATCCCAAACTCCAATCCAATAGACCCCTAAGTCTTTAAACTGGGAACATATGACCCCTAAGTCATTAAAAATAGGAACAGATGACCCCTAAGTCGTTAAACTGGGAACGAGGGAAATCCCCTCATGGCAAATGATGAGTCACTCCTGGCATTGCTTCAGTGTTAGCGATGCTGTTGCCGACCCAAAAACCAAATCCCAAGTCCTCCCGGGAAAATGATGAATTTCTCCTAGCACATGTGCTTCAGTGTTAGCAACGTTGATGCCTACCCTAACCTTAAAATCCTAAACTCCAATCCAATAGACCCCTAAGTCTATAAACTGGGAACAGATCACCCCTAAGTCGTTAAAACTGGGAACATATGACCCCTAAGTTGTTAAACTGGGAATGAGGGAAATCCTCTCATGGCAATGATGATTCGCTCCTGGTACCATATTCCAGTGTAGTGATGCTGATGTCAACCCAATTTACATCAAATAAGCAAGACAACCAACGACCTCCCTGGCGGAATCAAGCTCCACCTCGGAAACAAGTCGAATCCTGACACCGCAGAAAGCGGAGCAAGTCAAATCTAATCCCTGACACCGCAAGAAGTGGAGCAAGTCAAATCAAGAACCGACCGTCCAAGTCGCAAAAAGGGCAGCACCGACCGTCCAATTCGAAAAAAGGGCAGCGCCGACTGTCCAAGTCGCTAAAAGGGCAGCACCGACAGTCCAAGTCGAAAAAAGAGCAGCACGGACCGTCCAAGTCGCTAAAAGGGCGGCACCAACGGCCTAAGTCGCTAAAAGGGCAGCACCGACCGTCCAAGTCGCTAAAAGGGCAGCACCGACCGTCCAAGTCGTAAAAAGGGCAGCACCGACCGTCTAAGTCGCTAAAATGGCAGCACCGGCCTTCCAAGTCGCAAAAAGGGCAGCACCGACCGTCCAATTCGCAAAAAGGGCAGAACCGACCGTCCACGTTGCTAAAATGGCAGAAAAGACCTCCACATCGTCAAAACGGGAACCAAATTAAATCAACCTCCACGCGAAAGAAGATCCATCAATTTCATGCATACAACCCACATATGTGGTATGCATTTATTGATGGGGCAATTTGTTGGGGTCAAAATTTACACCTCGGTTGACCAAGTCAAAATAAAATTCAACTCTAAGCCAAGTGAGCCCAAGCCCAGGTCAAGTGGGCCAATGCCCGGGTCGAGCCCGAACATGAAGCCACCGGCCTCCCCCATGCCAAAATAAAAATTTTGTAATAAATAATTTTGGTGTATTTTTGTATGAATAAATGTAAGGAAAATGGGCATAAAGCCAAATTTTTGTAAAACCCATGGATCTGTTAGTTGCATGTATGCCCTAGAGGCCAGTATTGTACAGATGATGTATATTGGATGCTTGGACATATATAGAGATGACTTTCTTGCTCGATATGATAGTGTGCTATCTGGTTGCTCTTTATCTTAACATGCATACTTGTCTCTTTATACTGTCTTATAGTTACATGTTGGTAAAGACCTTAGGATGTGTACTTGACTACCTGGACTATGATGCGGATCATACTAGTGGGGACATGGTAGTCTATAAGTACATCCTTCAAGGTCCCTAGTCGTAGGTGTATCGAGATGGGGCATCGATATACCAGTGTAGACTAGCGTATACGCTTCTCGACCCATGAGATGGGCGATGGATGATCCCATATCCATTGGTTTTTGACATCAGAGAGGGTATACGGGTGCTCAGTGGAGACTGGGTACACTGGACGGACTCGCCGAGAACTCCCAGATGGTATTATACCTCACGTCAGATGGCAGTTCTCAGGTGACACTTGTGCAGGTTAGTCTGTAGATTCGAGATCGTCATAGAGTCTTGTGTGATTCCCACTGTGCTTTGATTTCCACCTTACCACGTCCATGAGGGCGTGCAAAACGGTGGTTTTTGGGTACAGTCCCGAGTCACATGGAGGCAATGAGTGATAGGAGGGGTTTCGTCTCTCCCGGTATTGGGGGTTGATGTTGCACTGTGCTCGATTGCCCGTAACAGGGAAGTCCCTGGCCAGGGTTGATTAGAGATTTACTGGTAAGTGTTACCAGTAGTTTCTCGACCCGTTATGAGCCTCACATCGGCACGACTTATCGGTTATTGGGGTCTGACGTTTACCACCCCTAGACTTGATATGCGACATATCAGACGAGGAGACCGGACTGCACGGCTAGTGTTGCCGGTTGGCTCGACGGGAGTTGTAGCAGGTTCGCTTGTTCTCTTCTGATCGCTCAATACCCGGGTGGCCGTTACGTTTAGCTGACCGCTTGCGGCTTGGGGGTGCTTGATATGATCATCACCCACTACCGGCGTATTGACGAGTCTTAGAGTCCCACAAAGGAGTTACCTAGTCCAGGAGAAACATTGTGGTGCGCGTATGCGATATGCGCATGGACCTGGTTAAAATGCGCGTATGAGATACCGTACATTAATCGGGCGGCTTGCTTTTGGTTGGGTCGTATGTGATATGGCCGGATTGATAAATCAAGTGTTGATTTATCATTTAACCATTAGATACTCACTAGAAATCCTTTCTTGTATTTTTTGGATGTATGCATGCATGTATGCATTCTTTCTAGTTTCATGCACATATGGATGTGCATGCACACATACATACATACATCATCCTTCATGGTTGTATACACAAAGAAAATGGTGGCAATATAAGACTCACACCATGGTTTTAAATATATGGATTATTATTGCATTTGATTTAAAACAAAAAGGAAAAAGGAAAGGATAATTCATGGTTTCTTTCTACACTCTTCCTTGACCTAACCTTGCTCACCCACCATTTAACCATGGATTAACTTTCCTTTTGGGTTTTAACTCAAGTTCAATAATATCCTTATTGTTCAAACATGGTTTGAGATGAGAGGTATAAAATATATATAGATATATTTTCTATTTTCTTAAGTGAGTTTATCTTTTCTCTTCTTCTTAAAAATCAATCATCTTCTTCAACCTTGTTCCTTTGCTCACTAGATCTTTCAAGTGAGCAAAATACTCAACAAGATAAGATTTTTAAGTGAGAAAAAGAACCACAACACCATTCTACACAAGTCTTGCCCACTTGTTTAGAGTGTTAGCTTCATTTCATTCTCTTGATAAAGTGAAGTTGCAAGATTGGACAAAGCGGACTCCGGGTGGATCATCGTGGACTTAGAGGAGTTCAAGCGGACTTTTTTCCAAACCCCAAGTAGCCGAGGAGTCTAGCGTAGGAAGCTACAAAGGTTGTACTCTCAAAACCCCAGCTTAATCTACTTGTGTTAAAGTGTAGTTTTTGAAACCCTAATTTTTCTAGGAATAATTCTTTGTATGCTTACTTAGCACCCTAAAATTTTAATCTTTGGTACATGTGATGCTTCCAAACCCTTCATGAAGTGCTAGGTAAACCCTACATTGGTATCCGAGCCGACCTAGAACATTAGGTGACACTTTAGCGAAGTTAAAACCCCGATCGAAACAAAATACGGCTTTTTGGGACACTCTCTGGACATTTTTTCAAAACTGTTGTTTTTCAGAATTAAAAATACTTAAAAAATTCAGCAGGAAAATATAAGCAATACTGTGAAAAACGAACCCATGAACAGTACTTTCCACCGCGGAACCGCGGCAATAGCCTGCTTGGGCCGTGGTTCCGCGGTCGTACTGATGAATCTCTGTGTCGTTTTTGTACAGTAATTATTTTGTCTGCTTGTATAATTTTTGGGGTACTTTTAATATGAATTTAGTGCTGTTTGTTCTGGAGATTGTTTTGGAGTCGGTGATTCGATCGGAATTTTGATTTCGTGTTTCTTTCCGAGTAATTTAGAAAGTGTTGAATTGTTCGAACGAGTATCATTTACTCACTCTTTCACGGGGTTTAAATCTTTCGGAAATACATGCAAGTTTGTTTGTGATGGACCCTCTAGAAGACAACAAACCTTAACTCGATTATGTGACCGTCTTGAACTGCCTTTTGAACCTTAGGGTTTGGGGCAGTACGGCGTGCCACATGTGAGGCGTTGGCTTGACCCTTCTACGGCTGGACCGCTACTACTGTGTCACACTCCAGGTTTTTGAACTCCGCTCAAGTGTTGAGCTTTAGGGAATTTTGAGTATTTGATCATTCGTTCGAAAACTTTAATACTGTCTATTTATCTGGAATGTGATGCAATGTGTGGAATTCATATAGCTAGATATGAAATACGAAATATGAGATATTTCGCATTTACGATGTCTATAGAGAATGTGGATTCCAGATATTGCAGTTTTACACTTTCTTTTCTGTGACCGTAAGTGTAGTATGTCGATATCGCCGGTTTCGTTGCTATACATCAACGACAATTGGGGTACGCATACTTACTTACGTTGATGATATATGATATTATGTGTTGCTGAGATATGATGTGCAGGATTGTCG
Organism: Agapanthus africanus; assembly: GCA_030015575.1. Classification (NCBI taxonomy): domain Eukaryota; kingdom Viridiplantae; phylum Streptophyta; class Magnoliopsida; order Asparagales; family Amaryllidaceae; genus Agapanthus; species Agapanthus africanus. The sequence continues at coordinate 423,086,290 of CM057339.1, forward strand.
CGATAGAATAGCCGGGTTTTTTTTTATGTGAGATGAGAGTTTTATATTTTCATTCATGTAAATTCAATTGTAATGTAATATTCTTTTATTTGGGGCACTTCCGGGTTGAGTTCGATGCCTCCGGTGTTGTATATTATTTACTTTTCCGAATTAGGATGGACCCAAGGAGGGGAGCACAGGTGACCGGGTTCTGGGGTTCAGTGGGAGGCCATCTCGAGGAGTCGAGACCGGGTCTCCTAAACTCCAGAATTGGTAGGGTCGCTTGCCGCTCTCGTAGGGGTCCAGGGTGTAGGCTTGGCTATTCATCGTGACTGTGGAATCCGTATTTTCTATTGTTGGCTAAATACTAAATACGGACGTCCTAGTATATCCCACATCATATCTATGTTTCTGCTGCGATATCTGTGATGTGATCATTAGATATGTGCTGTGATAAATACTGTATATAGTATATATGATATATTATATAGGCGTTACTTATGTTTTACACCCGCGCTAGCCCTGCCCTGCTCTGTCGTTAGTTACCTAACCTAACGGTGCACGAGGGGACATCGAGGCGAATGCGGATGGCATAAGTGTACGTCGTATTTATCTGTGATGTTTAGGTGACTTAAATGATGGGACTTCATTAATGTGATTAATGAAAGAAAAGAAACCTAAAAGATGTTGTAGAATCAAATTTTTCAAAAAGGGTAGCTATAGTCTTGCTTTGCATAGCGGTATATATGATATACCCTGCACCTTATTCGATGGGGAAAGAGCCGAGATCCCCTCACCGGGAGTGACCTCTTTAGCAAAACTGGCAGATGCTACAACACTCGGTTTGACTTTTGACTGCTTTTGGAGTTTTGCTTTGCATGGTGATGTATATGATATATCCTGCACCTTATTCCATAAGGAAAGAGCCGAGATCCCTTCACCGGGAGTGACCTCTTTAGCAAAACTAATAAAAGCCTCAAAATCACTCCATTTCAAAATTCACATGATTCTACGACGTTATCAAGTTCATTACGCAATAGGTTTTCAGAAAAACCTGTCGTAGCCCTCCGTCATTTCAGATAAGAACTGTTTAGTATTCGTGCTGCGTTTGTTGGCCTTTGTCAAGACGTAGTGTACGGTAGCTAAATGTTGCTTATCTGTTTATGCATATGATGCAGATTGTTTTGGAGTAGTCGTACGACCTTGTTGGCCTTTGTCAAGGGTCGTGCGGGTGGGTTTGATTCAATCAAGAAATGACGGGTTGAACTTGACTAACATCCTATGATTTGTTGGCCTTTGTCAAGGTCATAGGGGTTAGGGGAAAAATATTATTGGGAATTTCAAGTGTTGAAATTTGCAATGAAATTGCATACCTTCTATGAGATAGTTGGATCCCGATACCCACTGCGAGTAATTGTTACTCCCGGGAGAGTTTTACACAGGACAATTAGCCGATCAAGTAGGTGTCTAGAAAGGTGTCAACGGGGTTACGCCTCTGGGAAAACGAGGTTTACTTTAATTAGGTCCGTGCGAAAGCATAGGGAACCTCCCTCAAAGTACCGACACTGGCCTGGCTGAAAGATCGGCGAAGTTGTAGGGTGTAATTAATCCCGGCTAGTCTTTCCTTTTAGGGTTTGAAGGAAGATTTGATAAAAACAGTGGGAGCCATCCTGATTAGATAAGATATTAACCAATCTAATCTTGCAAGAGCATACGCTAAAGTGTTTTCTTCTCTCTCTCTCTAGGTAGCGACCATGTCATGCCTTAATCAAGATAATAATATGGATGTATTGACTGAACCCGCATGTTATACTGTGCTGGGGAACGTTGGTTCCGTTCTATCTTATAAGAGTTATAGGACTGAATAGGACATAGGGGAATACCTGGATTCCCATGCCACCCAAATGAAGAAAGTAGATGTTGATGCATTTTCTTCGGGTGTGTTCGTTACAGAGAACTGTTTTTCCATTTGCCCTACGTCCTGGGTATTAGATACCGGGTCAGGATCCCATATATGTAATCAGTTACATAGGCTTAAGAAAGGTAGAGAACTTGGAGAAGGTGATAAAGACATAAGGGTTGGAAATGGTGCAATTGTTGCAGCTAAGACCGTCGGGGAATATCACCTTGTATTACCAACTGGTAAAACATTGATTCTGAACGAATTCTATTACATGCCGAACCTGATATGCAACATTATATCAGTTTCTTTGTTGAGTAAAGAAGGATATAATTTTGTATTACAGAATAATGTTATGAACATTTTCCTTAACCAAAAGTTGGTTGGATCAGGCATGTTGTGCAATGGCATTTATGTTCTAAATCAATCAACAGTTCTGAGTATAACAAACACACACAAGAGGAAGTGTTCAGAACTGAACGAATCCTTCTTGTGGCATTGTAGACTGGGTCACATCAATGCGACACGACTAGCTAAGTTGCATAAGGATGGATATTTGAATCCGTTTGAATTTTCATCTTATGACACTTGCCAGTCATGTCTCAAAGACAAGATGACCAAAACTCCGTTTACAGGACACGGAGAAAGAGTTACGGAACTCTTGGGACTGGTGCATAGTGATGTATGCGGTCCAATGTCTACACATGCCAGGAATGGTTCTGCGTACTTTATTACATTCACTGACGATCTCTCTAGATTCGGATATGTGTTCCTGATGAAACACAAATCAGAACCTTTTGAGAAATTTAGAGAATATAAACAAGAAGTCGAGAACCAAACCGGAAAAAGTATTAAAATCCTTCGATCTGATCGAGGAGGTGAATACTTGAGCAATGAATTCCTGGACTTCCTAAAAGAGAATGGGATTCTCTCTCAGCTGACTCCTCCATATACACCACAGCACAACGGTGTATCTGAACGGAGGAACCGCACCCTATTAGATATGGTGCGCTCTATGATGAGCACAGCTGAGTTACCTATTTCCTTCTGGGGGTATGCGCTGGAAACTGCGGCATACCTATTGAATCAAGTTCCATCTAAATCTATACCTACCACACCATATGAGATATGGAGTGGGAAGAGACCATGTCTTAAACGTGTTAAGATATGGGGTTGTTCGGCCTATGTTAAAACGCAAAATTCGGACAAACTTGAGGCACGGTCAGTTCTATGCAAGTTTGTGGGATATCCCAAACATTCACATGGATATCTTTTCTACCATACTGAGGAACAAAAAGTGTTTGTTTCTCGACATGCCACCTTTTTAGAAAAGGAATTTCTTACAAAAGAAATTAGTGGCGACCAGGTAGAACTGGAAGAAATTCCGGCTACACAAACTCAAACTGAAGATTTAGTGGAACCAGAGGATTCAGTAGCACCCAACGAACCTCAGCCTCTCCGCCGATCTAGTAGGGTTCCTTGCCAACCTGAGAGATACTACGGTTTTCTCATGGATGGTGGGAGCGAGGATTGCATCATGGAGGATGATGACCCAACTAGCTTCGAGCAGGCCATCACGAGTGGGGACTCAGTGAAATGGCTGGATGCAATGCGGTCCGAGATGGAATCCATGTACACCAACAAAGTATGGACTTTGGAAGTTACTCCTGAAGGGGTAAAACCCATTGGGAGCAAGTGGATCTTCAAGAAAAAACTTGGTGTAGATGGGAAAGTGGAGACTTTCAAAGCTAGACTTATTGCAAAGGGTTTTCGTCAAAGACCAGGTGTGGACTATGATGAAACCTTTTCTCCAGTGGCTATGCTTAAATCCATCCGGATCATGCTTGCCATCGCTGCATATCATGATTACAAAATCTGGCAAATGGATGTTGAGACCGCCTTTCTAAACGGTGATTTAGAAGAGTGCGTGTACATGACTCAGCCAGAGGGCTTCGTAGATAGTGGGAGCAGCGGGAAGGTGTGCAAGCTGCTTAAATCAATTTATGGATTAAAGCAAGCATCGCGGAGTTGGAACATCTGCTTTGACATCGTTATCAAAGAGTTTGATTTTGTCAAAAACGTAGATGAACCTTGTATCTACAAGAAGGTGGCAGAGAGTAAGGTTGTCTTCCTCGTATTGTACGTGGACGACATACTCTTGATAGGAAATGACATTCCTATGCTGCAATCGGTCAAGCTCTTCTTATCACAAAGATTCTCAATGAAAGATCTTGGTGATGCCTCCTGCATATTGGGAATTAGGATCTATAGAGATGATCCAAACGGATATTGGGATTGTCCCAATCCAGGTACATTGACACTATACTAAAGAGGTTTAGTATGGAAGAATCCAAGCATGGGAACTTACCCACGATCTCTGGAGTCACTCTCTCCAAAGAGATGTCTCCCAAGACTGATTTGGAGAGAGCTCGCATGCAAGGGATACCCTATGCTTCGGCTGTAGGCTCTATCATGTACGCGATGCTATATACCAGACCCGATGTAGTATACTCACTAAGTGTAGTGAGCAGGTATCAAGCTGATCCTGGAGAGAGTCACTGGACAGCTGTGAAGAGCATTCTCAAGTACTTGCGAAGGACTAAAGAGATGCTCTTGGTGTATGGTAATGGAGAACTCCAAGTGGAGTCCTTTACCGATTCGAGCTTCCAGAGTGATAAGGACGACTCTAAGTCGCTGTCGGGATTTGTCTTTACCCTTTACGGAGGGGCGGTTAGCTGGAAGAGTTCCAAGCAGGAAACCATGGCAGACTCGACGATGGAGGCTGAATACATCGCTGCCAACGATGCTTCCAAAGAGGTTGTCTGGATCAAGAAGTTCATTACTGAACTTGGAGTGGTTCCATCCATTGAGAATCCAATACCTTTGTATTGCGATAACAATGGAGCGGTGGCTTTGGCCAAGGAACCCAGGTCCCATCAACGATCCAGGCATATTCTGAAGCGGTATCACCTGATCCGTTAGATAGTTGATCGCCGGGAGATTGAGGTCAGGAGAGTTGACACGAAGAATAACACAGCGGATCCACTCACGAAGGCCATTCCCCAGATACAGTTTGAGAGACTCTTCGGGATGCTCGGTATGCGATACTACATCAGCTGGCCCTAGTGCAAGTGGGAGATTGTTAGTTGTATGTATGCCCTAGAGGCCAGTATTGTACAGATGATGTATATTTGATGCTTGGACATATATAGAGATGACTTTCTTGCTCGATATGATAGTGTGCTATCTGGTTGCCCCTTATCTTAACATGCATACTTGTCTCTTTATACTGTCTTATAGTTACATGTTGGTAAAGCCCTTAGGATGCGTACTTGACTACCTGGACTATGATGCGGATCATACTAGTGGGGATATGGTAGTCTATAAGTACATCCTTCAAGGTCCTTAGTCGTAGGTGTATCGAGACGGGGCATCAATATACCAGTGTAGACTAGCGTATACGCTTCTCGACCCATGAGATGGGCGATGGATGATCCCATATCCATTGGTGTTTGACATCAGAGAGGGTATACGGGTGCTCAGTGGAGACTGGGTACACTGGACGGACTCACCGAGAACTCCCAGATGGTATTATACCTCACGTCAGATGGCAGTTCTCAGGTGACACTTGTGCAGGTTAGTCTGTAGACCCGAGATCGTCATAGAGTCTTGTGTGATACCCACTGTGCTTTGATTTCCACCATACCACGTCCATGAGGGCATGCAAAATGGTGGTTTTTGGGTACAGTCCCGAGTCACATGGAGGCAATGAGCGATAGGAGGGGTTTCGTCTCTCCCGGTATTGGGGGTTGATGTTGCACTGTGCTCGATTGGCCGTAACAGGGAAGTCCCTGGCCAGGGCTGATTAGAGATTTACTGGTAAGTGTTACCAGTAGTTTCTCGACCCGTTATGAGCCTCACATCGGCACGACTTATCGGTTATTGGGGTCTGACGTTTACCACCCCTAGACTTGATATGCGACATATCAGACGAGGAGACCGGAATGCGCGGCTAGTGTTGCTGGTTGGCTCGACGGGAGTTGTAGCAGGTTCGCTTGTTCTCTTCTGATCGCTCAATACCCGGGTGGCCGTTACGATTAGCTGACCGCTTGCGGCTTGGGGGTGCTTGATATGATCATCACCCACTACCGGCGTATTGACGAGTCTTAGAGTCCCACAAAGGAGTTACCTAGTCCAGGAGAAACGTTGTGGTGCGCGTATGTGATATGCGCATGGACCCGGTTAAAATGGGCGTATGAGATACCGTACATTAATCGGGCAGTTTGCTTTTGGTTGGGTCGTATGTGATATGGCCGGATTGATAAATCAAGTGTTGATTTATCATTTAACCATTAGATACTCACTAGAAATCCTTTCTTGTATTTTTTGGATGTATGCATGCATGCATGCATGCATTCTTTCTAGTTTCATGCACATATGGATGTGCATGCACACATACATACATACATCATCCTTCATGGTTGTATACACAAAGAAAATTGTGGCAATATAAGACTCACACCATGGTTTTAAATATATGGATTATTATTTCCTTTGATTTAAAACAAAAAGGAAAAAGGAAAGGATAATTCATGGTTTCTTTCTACACTCTTCCTTGACCTAACCTTGCTCACCCACCATTTAACCATGGATTAACTTTCCTTTTTGGTTTTAACTCAAGTTCAATAATATCCTTATTGTTCAACCATGGTTTGAGATGAGAGGTATAAAATATATATAGATATATTTTCTATTTTCTTAAGTGAGTTTATCTTTTCTCTTCTTCTTAAAAAACCATCATCTTCTTCAACCTTGTTCCTTTGCTCACTAGATCTTTCAAGTGAGCAAAATACTCAACAAGATAGGATTTTGAAGTGAGAAAAAGAACCACAACACCATTCTACACAAGTCTTGCCCACTTGTTTAGAGTGTTAGCTTCATTTCATTCTCTTGATAAAGTGAAGTTGCAAGCTTGGACAAAGCGGACTCTGGGTGGATCATCGTGGACCGAGAGGAGTTTAAGCGTACTTTTTCCAAACCCCAAGTAGCCGAGGAGTCTAGCGTAGGGAGCTACAAAGGTTTTACTCTCAAAACCCTAGCTTAATCTACTTGTGTTAAAGTGTAGTTTTTGAAACCCTAATTTTTTTAGGAATGATTCTTTGTATGCTTACTTAGCACCCTAAAAATTTAATCTTTGGTACATGTGATGCTTCCAAACCCTTCATGAGGTGCTAGGTAAACCCTACAGGATCATGTGCAAAAGAAATGAGCACATGAGGCATGGGATGGGCAAAATGCCATTTTGTAAAGCCCAAGGGGCTATATGTAAAGTGTGTAGTCTCGAAAGGCAAACATGATGAAAATATCTATGACAACCTTTTTTCATTCTCTAAAACTCTAGGGTTTTGTGTCTCCTTCTCCTTCCTCAAGGTTCTAAAGCTTCTTTTTTTTGAATTAAATCAATAGTTTAACTCTTCCTCTTCCAAAAATAAAAAGTTTTTCACCACAAAACCCACAAAGCGGATCTCGGATCTTCCATCAGATTTCAAAAAGGGGAGATTTTTAAATCTCACCCCCCCTTTCTCCAAAATCCGGTCAATCGAGAGGAAGAAGGAGACCCACCTCCAAAAAAACCCCAATTTGGGGAAGATCCAGGGTCCAAGGGAGAAGAAAGGAGTCCCCTTTCATTTAGCTCCGAAAATATCTTAGGAGTTTAACTCCTCAAAATATATATATATATATATATACATATATAAAATAATAAATCTTTCCTTTTGGGAGTACAACTCCCAGTGCAGGGGCTAAGCCCTTTTGTCCTCTTTGTTAGGAGTTCAACCCCAAAAGTTAATTGGGAGCACAGCTCCCAGTGCAGGGACTAAGTCCCTTTTGTTGCTGGCGCCCAGCGCCTAGCGCCGGCGTGCCAAAAATGTGGGGCGCTGGCGCTCGGCGCCCACGTGCCAAGCACGTGGGACGATGGCGCCGGGCGCCTAGCGCTCGGCGCCCACGTGCCAGGCACGTAAAGCGCTCGGCGCCCACGTGCCAGGCACGTAAGGCGCCGGCGCAACCGTGCCAAGAACGTAAGGCGCCAACGCCCAGCGCCCACATGCCAAGCACGTAAGGCGCCAGCACCCAGCGCCCGCGTGCCAGGCACGTGAGGCGCTGGCACCCGCGCGTCCTTTGGACGCCATTTCCCCCCTCATTTTATATACATTCCACACTAAAAATACCTCCCCCGTTAGAAAAAATTTCTAACGGGGCGCTGTCTCGCACCCCGCAAGGGAGTTGCTAGCTCCTTTGACCCCCAGCCCGCTATCCGGGTAGTGGGACCCCCGTAAAACTCTGTGTGGACCCCGATATATCCAAAACCTCTCAAGACACACATACGCACACTGCACATTGAGTTTACATGACCTGTTTGACCCGTCAATCGGAGGTTCTCTCGCTCTAAAGGCGATGGGTAATTAACGGCAGCTTAGTCCGCGGCTGCCGGAGATTCGTATCCCCACAATCAATAAACCCCAGCTTACCTTACACAGGAGGAATGTGTAGTACGCCTGACAAGCGCGCACGTATTTCCATCTCAATGGGGTGACGAAAAATACCCTACAATATGCTTCATTCTTTATCTAAAAGGCAGCCAAGTTTCATTTCAAGGTTCACAACACCATTCTCATTTCCTCAAGTCTTCTTCTTTTTTCTCATAACCCTAAAAGTCTCATGAGTAGAGAAACCTAGGGTTCCAAGAGACAAACCACTCCATCTTCTTTGTCTACATCATCTAGGCATTCTAGTTTAGCAAGCTAGTTGCCCTAGTTACCTCAGTTTTGAGGTTGGAGCTCGGACTATAGACTCTCGGGTGGATCTTCTTTGACTCAAGGAAGACGACGAGGAAGCTACGATCCGTTACGATCCTCGTAGCCTATGATGATGAGGAGGACAGCGACTAAAAGACCCGAAGGACTTGGTTTCGTAAGGTATAACTTTCATCTGAGTAGTTAAACTTCACACAGTATTTTGTTAGCTAGGGTTTAGCATCGATCCTGGAGTTCAAGTTCGTGTTGCGAGCTTTGAAAAATCTTTTTTTTGAAAATTCTGCCTCCCCGTGGACTCGCGGGTGTGTGACATGGACTTACACATGGAAGGACAGCATCAACAGACTGCTATCTTATTGAACCGTCCAGAAGTAGAAGCACCCGGAGTGAAGCAATTCCGGGCATTGCAACCAAAGCAATTTTCAGGAAAAGAGAGCCCTCTGGAAGCTGAAGAATGGGCTCAGAGCATTGAGGACGATCTGGCTGCAGCACAAGTTCTAGACATCGCTTAGGTATGGGTTGCGAAGCTGCAACTCACCGACAACGCCCGAGTTTGGTGGAAGGTGGAAGAAAGCCGTCTTGACCAGTCGATCGAATGGGGGACTTTTCGCAAGATGTTCGACGCGAAATATTTCCCCGAGACTGCCCGATTTGATATGGAATAGCAATTCATCCATCTACAATAGGATTCGATGTGGACCAAATCTGTGGATGAATATGATGCTGAGTTTACCATGCTCAGTTGGTAAGATATGTCTCAATATTCGATTTTCCTATATCATATACTACACACTAACACAAGACCTTAACAGGTTCGTGGCACACTTGATACCGACTGCTGAGATCAGGTCCAGACGATTTCAACAAGGGTTAGATCCGGAGATCCAAGATGCCTTAGATACAAGGGATTTCCCAACTCACGAACTGGCTCTGAAAGTTGTCCGTCGATATGAGGCAGTAGTGAAGAAGAAGGGCAGACCTCAATCTGCCGGTGTAAAGCGCCCTTCCACCAAGATGGCAGGAGGAGCCTCTTCAATACCAACTTTTGAAACCTGGAGATCGGAAGTAACAAATAACCGGCCAAGTCCAGATTTTTTCTTCTACTACAAGAGAGATGGACACATGTGGAAGGACTGTAGGCGCGCAAAAGGCCTATGCTTATTTTGTGGCGCATCCACTTATGGAATTGGAACATGTCCTTATAGATGCAACCCAGTTCCAACTCACAACGCTTATCCGCAGCGGCCAGCTATCCAGGCTCCTGCACCTCGTCTTGCTCTCCCAGCTCCACCTCCATGTGGACCTCCTGCACAGCCTAATCGCTAATTCCATCAGGCAATGAGGAACATGCCTCGAAGGCAGAAAACATGCCCTAAGGACAGAGTAATGTGCCTCCAGCTAGGAGAAATGTACCCCGGCATCAGGCTTTCACCCTAGCGACCATAGAAGCCGATACTGTAGACCAAGGTAACCCTGGTAATTTCCTTACATCTTTTTCAATCTTTCCAAAACTTTGTATTCTTTCGTTCTTCCAAATATTTTTCATGCACTATCAATAATTCTATCACCAAATTTTTCTTGAATTTGTTACACTTTCGTTGTATAAATTTCGAGGACGAAATTTTCATGAGGGTAGAATATAATAACCCTAATCTTTCTGTACAGAATTTTTTCAAAAAAAAATACAGAAAGGAGCACCTAAGCCTGAGCACAAGTTATAAATTTAAATTGCTTTAGAACAATAAGAAAGCACTTGTAGCTCATTGGTAAAGCCTTGCACTGCTGTGACATAGCCCCTGTGTTCAAATCCCCCCAACCATATTTTATTTTTATTGATTTTTCTTTTAAACTTTTAGAAGCTCAAAGGTTTTCACGTGCACTGCACGTAATATGAAAAGTCACAATAAAATCAAACATGTGCACTTAGGTATATAAGACGACTAGGACACGTGGCAGTAATCCAAGCACACACCTTCGGAATTGGACCGACGAGATCAAAGAATGGGCCGGCGCCACCGATTTGGTATGTGGGAAATGCAATTTTTTTTGTTTCCCTAACATCCCTTGGACTCCCCTATTAACCCTAATCTGTTTGATTTCCCTGCGCATTAACAAAGAAATTAAAATGATGCATTAATCCAAATTTTAATGCATTTTTAATTCTCTCTTCACTCACAAAACCCTAATCCTACCCTATAAATACAAACCTACACTTTGGCCCTTCTCATTCTGAAATCTAGTATCAAAACTCTCAAAAAAAATTCAAGTCCAAAAAGTTGTACAAGTGGAGTTAGCTTAAGGCCAAGTTCCGGCAACGTTTCGGGACAAATCCGGCGACGAAACGACTCCCCGATGATTTCATAAGCTTCCACTACCTCTCCTCTTTCTTTCTAATCTATAAGTCCCAGTTTCCCTTTTCTCCTTCTATTAAAACGAATTCCATTTTCAAAACTAGTCGGAAGCGGAGTTAATCCGACTTCCGTTTTTAATTTAACTAAAAACACCATTTATCTTAATAAAAAATTTACAATCTTTTTGTATATTGTTTATCAATCATAAACAAACACATTAGAACAAGTTTCATCTCAAAATAATATGTATTGCAGCTTCTATTTCAGTTTTACGATAAAATACCATCATGTTTATATACGACATTGCTTATTCATTTTGATCCTATTACCTTTAGAAAACTCACGAGGTAATGACCTATCTCATCACAATACACATTCTTGACATAGCACGATGACTTTTAGAGCATTAGATTGTGGGAATTTACAAGTTTACAATAAAATACCATAAACATTCAAAGATCGTTTTCTTTAAAAGTGTATTATTTAATTCCTTGCAAATGTGCTCTACAACCCATTTTGGGGAACTCCGATCGGGATGGTGCGTGTTATCGTACATCTTCAGGCCTAGTAGAGTGAGATGCAGACCTCCTCACGGAGCATCCGATCTCGATGGAATTTTTAATGCAATTTTTAAGAAAAATGAGATTTCTACTTAATAAATAAAATTTAATTTTACTAAATATATATATATATATATGAATATTATCAAAATACCTACTTTAAATATATTATATATATTCCATGTTTTACTAAATCAAAGGAATCACAAATTTCATGAAACTACCAATACAAATCAATACAATTCCAATATTACACTATAATACCATATACTATTCAATTTAGGTTTATATCCACTAGAATATTTCATTTTATAAAAATTACAACTATGAAAACCCTAAAGACAATAATTAAATACTTGAGATGTATTTTGAAAATATATCAAAACTATTTTTCATAACCCCCCAAGTTATATTAATTTACAATAAGGACCCTAGTAAACATAGGTTAAAACGGGACCAGTTCTCTTGAGCCTCAGGGAGCCGGAGAATATGGGTGCTTGTCTATCTAAGTTAGAAAACCTAAAAACGGTGTTATCAACACGGTAATTATCTTGGAAAAAGACACAAATTCTGTCGTCCATGTGCAGCAGTTACCGATAACATCAAAACTAATTTAGGACTTCAATTCGTTGTAAAATGTCTGACTCAGGCAGAATCTCAGTCTAATATGAAATCAATCTATCCTTGAATATGATTCAAGTATAACTCCATTTCAACATGAATCCATTTATACCAGAATTCAATCTATATCAACATGACTCGACCGAACCGAACCATGGATATACTCTGATTACATGACTATCCATTTATATCCATTCTGTTTACATGATATCATGGTTTCGGAAAGTCGTACATCTATTAAACAAAACAATACAAATCAATACAAAATACATTATGGGGTTTTAAAGGGGTAAACTGGTACAGAATGTGTTAAAAGTGGCACGAGATGGTCATTAAAAAACGTAACTATACATCCATTGCGGTTGTTCCGTGGTTTTATCGACGGAGCCTTGTACTATGGGTTACCATAGTCCACAATGTAAGTTGGACTCCTCTCGTATATACTGGTGTATTCTGTACCAAGCTACAATCAACTGCGTTGACATAACAAACTTACAATACACCAGTTATATTCTCATATTTGTCTATTCTAGTACTACTTTTCTTTGGGACTTACCGAGCGATTGTTTGCTGACGATATTCCTTCTCTTCTTTCTATGGAATGTTGTCAGGAGAACCGGACTCTGAGGAGTTCGAGACCAGTCAGGAGCACTTGGAGCAGACCACTGAGCAGTATGACCTTTATGCTTCACTTGTACTTACTTTAGTTTTATGATCATACCATTATTTTGGCATTGTTTTCATCATTGTATTTACTTTTCAGATGTATTGTAAAGAAATGTTTAATTAATAAAAGTTGTTGTTCATTTACATTTCATGTCTTCTTGTGTATGTTTACATTATATTGCTTAGTTACGCTTAGCGTGTTTACTTCTGAGTAAATACGTAGCGGGCATCGTCGCGTCTTCTTACCCGTACACTGGGAAGCGGGGCGTGACAGTGTTTAAGTCAGGTATTGCCAATATAGATCTAATGCCAACACAAGATCAAGCAGGTACAGGTTTTGTCTATACAGACAACAAGTTACGTCCATCAGGACAACAAGTCAATATTGTTGGCATCAGTAACAAGATCCATGTAACAAGTCAAGTAGTGTTCGTGAATATGTCAGGTGATGCATATGTATCATTAGATACCCAAATGTGAAACTGTAACGAATATCGGAACACGGTTAATGCATGGATGCACATGTATCTATCTGTGATAATCTTTTATATGTCCACGACTACGTATGATGTATACTAGATAACACGTTGTACTAATGTAATAGTATAATGATATCATGATGTTCCGGCATGCAATTAAATATGTTATTATCGGTATGGATACGAACGGATACTGTAAAACGGTAAAACTATAATATTTGCTGCATAATATAACACATGTATTATTTTTATTCATATATAAATAGATATAATAAAACATAGCATACTGCAAGATAAACTTGCCTGATCAAATCTCACGACGGGATACGTACGTCACGTTCGACATCGGATAAACGTCGCGATGCAACCACGTGCGTGCAGTACTGGACCTGGCTGATCAAAGACGCGACTACACTGGATGACGCTAAACACTGGGTCGTCCGAATTGTCGACGACGTGTGCGACTCCCGCGAAACGGTCAGAAAACCAAGAAATCAAGAAAAGAGAAAAGAAAGAAAAAAAAGAAAGAAAGAAGAGGAAGAAGAGGAATAGGGTTGGCTCGGCTATGGGTTCAGAGGATAGAGAAGACGACGACGACAATGATGGTTTTCGTCGACGACGAAGTTTAACGGCGAGGGCAATGGGTTTCTCTGGATTGCTGTTCGGGGTTGAAGTGGAAGCCAATGGTGATGGTGGTGGTGGATTATGGTGTCGAGGAGAAGAGAGAGGTGAGGAGAAGGAGAAGGTGACGGTGGTTGAAGACGGCAAGGTGAAGGTGATAGGCGGTGAGGGTTTCTGGGGTTGAGTTCGGGTGTGTAAGTTGATGTACTACACCCCAATACTTGTGGGGAGGCGGAATTTTCAAAAACGAACTTGTTTAGTGAACAAACATCGACTAACCGCTTGAATCGAAGCTAAACGATAACTAACATCAAACATATAGTTTCTACACTACTATGTTTAGGGATTATACCTAACGAAACGTGTCCTTCGTCTTTACGAACTCCTTGTTCTCCTCGGCCTTCTCGATGTAGTAGACGATCCACCCGAGAGCAAAACTCCAAGCTTAGCCTCTAAACTTGAGGCAACTAACCTTCTTGGATTGCTAATCAAAGAAGATAGATTGAGATAGAGTGATGGTTATGGATTGTTTAGTCTAGCTAATCCTAGTTCTCAACACATGAGAGGTGAGGATTAGGGTTTGAAGAGGGAGAGCTTGAGGAGAGAGAAGATGATGATAATAATGAGATGAGATTATTGAGTATCATAATAAATATGAAGCAATCTCTTTTATGAAGAAAAGAATAATACATGATGAATAAGCATGCTTCACAAATATCTAATGGTGATTCATTGTCATGAGTCATTAAGCATTTATGATGCTTTAATGACATGAATGAATCACCCTCATGACTCATTAATCTCATTCATTGCATATGCCACCTAAACCTCCTTAGTCGCCACTTCTAGAAGCTTCTCGCACAATTACGAGAACGCCCCTCCAATCCGCAAAAATACGGAAAAACTTTAGACTGTAAAAATCCAATAACCGGATACCAGTAACTGGCTTAAACCAAAGCCGACTGGTAAAAACTGTCCGAAAGTCGTACGTGCGTAAACGTACGTACGCGTCCGAACCCTTGTCGTAAAACCATACGACCTCTATATCGTTTCGCCTGGAATAGGAAACTCTCTGTGTGGGACTCTAGAGACTCGACTACTACACTGGCAGTGGGTTTAACCACAGACCGCAAGCGGCACTAGCTGTACGTAACGGTCCCCAGGTAGTTGTCGATAAGAAGGCCGATGAGGAAACCCATCCGAACTCCTACTGAGTCTGATGTGACAATCTCCATACAGTCCGGTCCGTTCGTCCAAGACTATCGCATATCGGGCCTAGGGGGCGGCAAGCGTCAGTCCCCTAATAGCGGTATAAGTCGTGTAAGAGGGAAGCCCATTACACCCTGAGAAACTACTGGAACCTACCAGCAAATCTCGCTTGCCCTGGCCAGGGACTTTGCGTAATGGCTCTCTGACACAGCGCGATATCAACTCCCAATACCGGGAGGGACGAATCCTGTCTAACCGCCACTGCCTCCAAGTGCTCGGGACTGCACCCAACTGCTACCTGTTTGCACGACTCCTTTGAGCCGTGGTAGGGTAGCAATCTAAGAACAGTGGGACACACTCGAGGCGAAGTAGCAGTGTCAAGTCTGCGGACTATGCTGTACTCATGTCACCTGGGAACTGTTCACTGACGACTGGTATAAAACCAACCAACAGTTCCCTATGAGTCCTGTCCGGTGTACCCGTAACCTAACGAGCACCTGTATACTATCTCCAGTACGACGTACTGATGGCTGTGGGATAGACCATCTCCCCAACTGGGATGAGAAGCGTACACACTAGTCTACTCCGGAGTATCGATGCCCAGTCTCGATAATCCAACGACTAGGGACCTGAATAAGGATGTGCTTGTAGACTACCCAGCCCCCACTAGTGTGACTGCCATCATAACACTGGTAGTCAAGCAAGATCCTAAGAGCTCTATCAATACGTATACTCACATATTAAGATAGAAAAACCAAGTAGCATACTACCATGTTTAGCAAGACTGTTATATACATGTGAATATCCCAAGCTTCCATTAAGTAATATACAAACTAGTATGATACAGTAATGGCCTTCTAGGGCATAAACACTAACAATCTCCCACTTGCACTAGGGCCATGTACTGGCATATCGAAGACTAATGATCTCGAGTAGCCTCTCGAACTGAATCTGAGGTAGGGCCTTCGTGAATGGATCAGCAATGTTCTCTTCTGAAGCAACTCTCCGAACCTCGATCTCCTGACGATCAATGATCTCCCTGATCAGGTGATACCGCCTCAAGATGTGTCTGGACTTCTGATGGGACCTTGGTTCCTTCGCTAAAGCTATAGCTCCGTTTTTGTCGCAATACAGAGGTATTGGATCAACTATGGTAGGAACCACCTGAAGTTCTGTTAAGAACTTCTTCATCCAGACTGCTTCTTTTGCGGCATCGCAAGCAGCTATATACTCCGCTTCCATCGTCGAGTCAGCAACGGTGTCCTGCTTGGAGCTCTTCCAGCACACCGCCCCTCCATTGAGGGTAAAGACATAACCCGACATGGACTTGGAATCGTCCTTATCACTCTGGAAGCCGGAATCAGCAAAGGCCTCCAACCTGAGGTCTTTTCCGCCGTAAACCAAGAACATCTCCTTAGTCCTCCTCAGGTACTTGAGAATGTTCTTTACTGCTATCCAGTGTTTCTCCCCTGGGTCTGACTGATACCGGCTCACCACGCTTAGTGCGTAAGCTACATCTGGTCTGGTACACAACATCGCATACATTATAGAGCCTACCGCAGAAGCGTAGGGTATAATAGACATGCGTTCCCTTTCCAAATCAGTCTTGGGAGACATCTCTTTGGAGAGGGTGATTCCGTGACAAGCCGGTAGATTACCGCGCTTAGAATCTTCCATACTGAATCTTTTCAGTACAGTGTCGATATACCTGGACTGCGAAAGTCCCAACATCCTCTTGGATCTATCACGATAGATCCGGATCCCCAGAATGTAAGAGGCATCACCCAGGTCTTTCATGGAGAACCTGTGTGACAAGAATCCTTTGACAGATTGTAGCATAGGAATGTCATTTCCTATTAATAGAATGTCATCCACGTACAAGACGAGGAATACGACACTTCTGGCTACAACTTTACTATATATGCACGGTTCATATGGATTTTTGATAAAGTCATATTCTTTGACTGTCTCATCAAAACAGATGTTCCAACTCCGCGATGCCTGCTTTAGTCCTTAAATGGACTTAAGCAGCTTGCATACTTTCCCGCTGCTCCCACTCTGATTGAAACCCTCTGGCTGATCCATATAGACGCACTCTTCTAAATTTCCATTCAGAAAGGCCGTCTTTACGTCCATCTGCCAGATTTCATAATCATGGAAGGCAGCAATAGCAAGAAGGACCCGAATGGATTTGAGCATAGCCACTGGAGAAAAAGTTTCGTCATAGTCCAAACCAGGTCTTTGACGAAAACCCTTTGCAACAAGTCTAGCCTTATAGGTTTCCACCTGTCCATCTACACCAATCTTTTTCTGGAAGATCCATTTGCATCCTATGGGTTTTACCCCATCTGGAGCAAAGTCCAAAGTCCATACTTTGTTGGTGTACATGGACTCCATTTCGGTCCGCATTGCATCTAGCCATCGTACCGAGTCACCGCTCTGGATGGCTTGCTGGAAGTCAGTAGGTTCATCATCATCTATGATGCAATCCTCTCTATCCCCATCTATGAGAAAACCGTAGTATCTCTCAGGCGGATGAGACGGCCTACTACTCCTGCGGAGGGGTGCGGGAATGTCCTGTTCTTCTTGAACTTCCGGTTCTACCAAACTTTCAGTAGCAGTTTGTGGTTCTGGAATTTCTTCCAGTTCTATTTCGCTCCCACTTATTTCCTTTTCTAAAAACTGATATTCTAGAAAATGGGCATTACGAGAAACAAACACCTTTTGTTCCTCTGCGTAATAGAATAGATACCCCTTGGAGTTCTTTGGATATCCCACAAACTTACACTTTACTGATCGTGCCTCGAGCTTGTCCACATGCTGCTTTTTAACAAAAGCTGGACATCCCCATATTTTCAAATACTGAAGATAGGGTTTCTTCCCGCTCCACATCTGATATGGAGTGGTAGGCACAGTCTTGGTAGGTACCATGTTCAAAAGATATGCCGCTGATTCTAGCGTATGACCCCAGAAAGATCGCGGTAACTCAGCATTACTCATCATGGATCGTACCATATCCAATAGGGTTCGATTCCGTCTCTCCGATACACCGTTATGCTGTGGAGTGTACGGAGGAGTAAGCTGAGAGAGAATTCCTTTCTCTTTTAGGTAACCTAGGAACTCGGCACTCAAGTATTCACCACCTCGATCAGATCTAAGTGTCTTGATACTTTTACCGGTTTGGTTTTCTACTTCATTCTTATACTCTTGGAATTTCTCAAAAGCCTCGGATTTATGTTTCATCAGATAAATGAATCCGTATCTTGAGTAATCATCCGTGAAAGTAATGAAATAGGAAAAACCACCTCTTGCATGTGTAGACATTGGACCGCATACATCGCTGTGTATGAGTCCTAAGAGCTCGCTCGCTCTTACTCCTTGTCCAGTAAATGGAGTCTTTGTCATCTTTCCTTTGAGACAAGATTGACAAGTGTCATAAGTTTGATATTCGAACGAGTCCAAATATCCTTCTCTATGAAACTTAGTCAACCTTCTCTTATTGATGTGACCCAGTCTACAATGCCATAAGAAAGCTTTATTTAAATCTGGAGACTTTCTTTTTAGTGTGTTCTGGACATTGAAAATTTGTAGTTGGTTTAAAACATATATACCGCTATTTAGTGTACCGGACCCAATCAAACCATGATTAAGGTGGATGTTGACAACATCTCTTACAAACGTGAAATCATAACCTTTATTTGATAACAAGGAAACTGATATGATATTACACGTTAAGCTTGGTACAAAATAACAGTTATGTAAAACCAAAATGTGTCCACTCGTCAATCCTAGGTGATAATCCCCGACGGACGCAGCTCCCACGCTAGCTCCATTAGCAACCTTTAGGGTCATATCACCTTCCTTCAGCACTCTACGGTTTCTCAGTGCCTGCAATGAATTGAAAATATGAGATCCTGATCCGGTATCCAATACCCAGGAAGTAGAGTTGATCGACAGACAATTCTCAATTACAAACACACCTGAAGTCAAAGCTACAGCTTGCTTCGGTTCCTGGTTCTTGGCGTTCCACGCCTTGCAATCCTTCTTCCAGTGCCCTTTCCTGTGACAATGGAAGCACTCATCCTGGCCAACTACCGGTACCGCAAAATTTTTCTTTCCCTTCCCTCCCACCTTACTAACACCTCCTCTAGGTCTGGGTGCGGCCTTCTTCTTCCTTCCTTTGGCCCTAGCCTTGGACCCGGAAGAAGATGAACCGCCAACAAACATAGCGGGTGTTTCCCTTGCTTTCTGCAAGGTGCCCTCTGCACTCCTTAACATGTTCAGGAGTTCCGGAAGTTCAACTTCTTTTCTTTGAATGTTGAAGTTCAGGATAAACTGGGCGTAGGTGGAAGGAAGGGACTGGAGAATAAGGTCTGTATAGAGCTCATTATCCAAAGTCGTCCCAAGGTCTGCGAGCTCTTCTATATAGCCGATCATCTTTAGGACATGTTCTCCTACCGATGACCCGACAGCCAACCTCGCTCGAAACAAGTTCTTTGAGGTCTCGTATCTTGCTATACGAGATTGCTCTCCATAAAGTTCCTTTGTATGGAGAAATATGCCATCAAGGTCCATATCCTCGTGCCTCCTCTGATGTTCATTGTTCATCGAGGCAAGCACGATGCACTTGGCTTTCGCACAATCTGAATCCCAGGTTTAGCCGATTTCCTTATCCGCATTACTGGATTTGGGACCAGGGACAGCAGGTGCCGTAGCGGTGAGGACGTACCCCAATTTGTCATAAGTCAAAGCCATTTTGACATTCCGCAGCCAATCTTTATAGTTTGGCCCTGTCAGTATATTTTTCTCTAAAAGTAACTTAAGTCCAGTCATTTTCAGGGTCGCTGCAATTAGGAGAGAGAGAAGAAAACTCTTTAGCATGATGCTCTTGCAAGTTTAGAGTGGTTTTTAGTTTATCTAAACTGGATGGCTCCCACTGTTTCTCAAATCCTTCCTCAAACCATAAAAGAAGAATTAGCCAGGACTATTCTCACTGTACAATACTTGCTTAACCGTTCAGCCAGGCCAGTGTCGATACTTCGAGGGAGGTTTTCCAACACTTTCGCGAAGTTCCTTAATTAAATAACCTCTTTTCTCTGGGGGCGTAACCCCGCTGACACCTTTCTGGACACCTACTAAGTTTATAGCATTGATCGTTAAGTGACGAATATCCTGATAAGTAGCATATACTCACAGTAGGATCGGGATCCAAATATCATCGTCTGATAATGTTGTAGGAATGCTACCAACATTCATCAAACTCAAAATGGTATGCATCTCTTTGCAAATTTCAGTTTCTTTAGAAATTCCCGATATATATTTTTGCCCCATGCTCTTATGACCTTGGCGTTGGTCAAAATATCATAAGTCACATGTCAAGTTCTACCCATCATTATCTTGTTAATTTGAACCCATCCGTACATATCCTTGACGTTGGCCAAAATGATCATACGACTGTTCCAAACTAACTCATCTATCTATGCAACAAATGAATATCCAGCAGCTACCAAACACTATGCCTTGGCGTTGGTCAAAATACATAGCTTGAATACTACTGAATACCCAGATGAAATGACGGAGGGCTACGAATGGTTTTGGCGAAACCGTGAACGTAGTGAACTTGATATAACCGAAGGAACCTGATAGCTTTTAAAAGGAGTGGTTAAGGCTCCGCATTTAAAAATATCTGTTTTTTAAAATTAACCGAGTGGTTTCTTTTAAATTGTTCCAACGATTAAAACTTTGGTTTATTTTTCTTTGCATTATAGATAATGCGTCCCATCATTAACCTATCATTGCAGAAAACAACGAAAATATGACGTCCTCTTATGCCACCTGCATTCGCCACTGGGTCCCGTCATCACCCGTTAGGTTACTTAACTAACGACAGAGCGGGGACTGGGCTAGCGCGGGTGTAAAACATAAGCGACGTCTAAAATAGCTACAATATATATAGATATTTTACATTCGTCTGACGCAATGATATACATTCCAGAACACAGATAAACTTTATTGGATTTGCAAGCAATCTGTATTTTCTTTTGAGCCTGCAAGAAAAAACAGATTACACAGTTGTGATGAATAGCCGTTACCCCACCCAAGATCCCTACGGGTACGGCAAACTACCCACCCGGCAGTTTGTGTACCCCACCTTGGATCTGTCCTAGGAGCAAAAACAGTAAAATGAAATAATACAACGGTGGCTACAACCGCAACCTGGATGTGCCCCGCAAAATAATATTACAACAAATTACATTTACAACAAATGAATTAAATAATAACCCATTTCAAAACCCCGGCTATACACCACAACAGTCCAATACAGTTCATATGCACAAATAGATATAACCATTACAGAAATGTGCAACCCCCTGCCAACCGACATACTAGCAGTTAGGGGAGGTTTACGAACACATTTATCAATCACAGATATAATCCAATATGCAAATACTGTACAATTTCGATCGATTAAACACCATTAATATTGCTCCAATACTGTTCTGTAAAACTGAAACCTGAGCAAATATTAAATATTCCAGAAAATCCCAAATACTACAGAGAAGCAACACAGGAAATTTGGGTTCCTGACTCGGCAACTCGGCGGCGGAAGCGCGGCGGATCGTTGCGATCCGCCGCGGTTCCGCGGCCGCGTTGCCGATTCAGGAGCCCAAATTTCTTGGGTGTTCTTCTGGTGTCTTTTCAAGCTTTCTGAACATCCCTAAAAAATTTTAGGACATCATTTTAAAATCGACAGAAACTTGATGTTTTTAGGGTTTTCCGGCTTCGTTTTTCCGTTCGAAATTCGTACAAATTTGCAATTAAGTTATTTATTGTTTAGCGAGGCTCTGATACCACTGTAAGTCGATGTACTACACCCCAATACTTGTGGGGAGGCGGAATTTTCAAAAACGAACTTGTTTAGTGAACAAACATCGACTAACCGCTTGAATCGAAGCTAAACGATAACTAACATCAAACATATAGTTTCTACACTACTATGTTTAGGGATTATACCTAACGAAACGTGTCCTTCGTCTTTACGAACTCCTTGTTCTCCTCGGCCTTCTCGATGTAGTAGACGATCCACCCGAGAGCAAAACTCCAAGCTTAGCCTCTAAACTTGAGGCAACTAACCTTCTTGGATTGCTAATCAAAGAAGATAGATTGAGATAGAGTGATGGTTATGGATTGTTTAGTCTAGCTAATCCTAGTTCTCAACACATGAAAGTTGAGGATTAGGGTTTGAAGAGGGAGAGCTTGAGGAGAGAGAAGATGATGATAATAATGAGATGAGATTATTGAGTATCATAATAAATATGAAGCATTCTCTTTTATGAAGAAAAGAATAATACATGATGAATAAGCATGCTTCACAAATATCTAATGGTGATTCATTGTCATGAGTCATTAAGCATCTATGATGCTTTAATGACATGAATGAATCACCCTCATGACTCACTAATCTCATTCATTGCATATGCCACCTAAACCTCCTTAGTCACCACTTCTAGAAGCTTCTTGCACAATTACGAGAACCCCTCCAATCCGCAAAAATACGGAAAAACTTTAGACTGTAAAAATCCAATAACCGGATACCAGTAACTGGCTTAAACCAAAGCCGACTGGTAAAAACTGTCCGAAAGTCGTACGCGCGTAAACGTACGTACGCGTCCGAACCCTTGTCGTAAAACCATACGACCTCTATATCGTTTCGCCTGGAATAGGAAACACTCTATGTGGGACTCTAGAGACTCGACTACTACGCTGGCAGTGGGTTTAACCACAGACCGCAAGCGGCACTAGCTGTACGTAACGGTCCCCAGGTAGTTGTCGATAAGAAGGCCGATGAGGAAACCCATCCGAACTCCTACTGGGTCTGATGTGACAATCTCCATACAGTCCGGTCCGTTCGTCCAAGACTATCGCATATCGGGCCTAGGGGGCGGCAAGCGTCAGTCCCCTAATAGCGGTATAAGTCGTGTCGGAGGGAAGCCCATTACACCCTGAGAAACTACTGGAACCTACCAGCAAATCTCGCTTGCCCTGGCCAGGGACTTTGCGTAATGGCTCTCTGACACAGCGCGATATCAACTCCCAATACCGGGAGGGACGAATCCTGTCTAACCGCCACTGCCTCCAAGTGCTCGGGACTGCACCCAACTGCTACCTGTTTGCACGACTCCTTTGAGCCGTGGTAGGGTAGCAATCTAAGAACAGTGGGACACACTCGAGGCGAAGTAGCAGTGTCAAGTCTGCGGACTATGCTGTACTCATGTCACCTGGGAACTGTTCACTGACGACTGGTATAAAACCAACCAACAGTTCCCTGTGAGTCCTGTCCGGTGTACCCGTAACCTAACGAGCACCTGTATACTATCTCCAGTACGACGTACTGACGGCTGTGGGACAGACCATCTCCCCAACTGGGATGAGAAGCGTACACACTAGTCTACTCCGGAGTATCGATGCCCTGTCTCGATAATCCAACGACTAGGGACCTGAATAAGGATGTGCTTGTAGACTACCCAGCCCCCACTAGTGTGACTGCCATCACAACGCTGGTAGTCAAGCAAGATCCTAAGAGCTCTATCAATACGTATACTCACATATTAAGATAGAAAAACCAAGTAGCATACTACCATGTTTAGCAATACTGTTATATACATGTGAATATCCCAAGCTTCCATTAAGTAATATACAAACTAGTATGATACAGTAATGGCCTTCTAGGGCATAAACACTAACAGGGTGCAGGGTGTTCTCGGGTTAGAGGAGAGAAGAGTGGAGTGGAGGAAGTGGAGGTGGTGTTAAGGAGGTCGAGGTGGAGATTGACGGCGATGGCGAGTCGCCGGCAATGGGTAAAGCCAAGGGCAGTGGGATTCTTGGGTTGAAGGGGTTGCGGTTGAAGGCGGCGTCGGATGAAGAAAGATGAATGGCTCGGGGATGGCTCAGGGATGAGGAGGTGAAGGTGACGAGGGTGGCGAGGTTGTGGGGAGGTGATAAGGTCGGCGGCGAAGTCTAGGGCGCAAGCGTGGGTTAGGGCGATTTTTGGGTTTCCTCATCGCGGCGGGAACAAAAGAAATAGTGGAAGAGAGATGAGGGGTTGTTAGGGTTACTATAAAGAATATATATAAAATATATAACTAGAAGAGAGAGAGGGAGACAAAGAATAAGAGAGAGAGTGTGACAGAGGGATTGGAGAGAGAGAGAAAAAGAATATAGAGAGATAGGATTTAGTTAATATATATATATATATATAGTAACATTTAGATTATTTAGGTTTTAAAGAAATATTATAATATATTTTCTGGGTTTAAACAGCTAATACAAATATACTCCGAAAAATACCCGGGTCTCTTCTAAAATCTAGTTTTAAAATATGGATAATATACATATCAGCCAAAACCATAATGCTAGGTCCGGTTAAAAAATGCGTACCCCCAAGAATGGATATACGTAAATACACGTAGCGATCCAAACGAGTCTGTTTTAACAATCTGGACAGGAACATGTGTATGGATGCACTCATAAGATATGGGGTATGATAACAGGCCATGCTAAATATTAAAATGTATTATTTGGTTATAAGTTGTATTATTTAAAGGATATGCGGATACCGAATATATCATACATGTGTATAGAACCTAGATATGCATGGATCCTCTGTACTAGTGAATATGTGACGTAATCTTGAATCATAATGGGTTTCAAGCATGCGGGTCGGATCGGATATTAACCACAGATACGAAATGCACTATCTGCACCCAAAACGATAATAAACAAGAAGTCGTCGCAAAATTAGAAAAACCTCAATTAAAATATCGTACACATGCACTAGGGTGTTACACTCTAGTACCCCTCTAAATACCCTAATCCACATTCATTCATATTCCTTTAGCAATAAATAATTAGAAGATAAAATGATTTATTATTTAAATCACCATCCCTTAACTCTCTAATCCTAAAACTCTAATAAGCCTTTTTCTCATTGTTATATAAATCATAGAATAAAAACAAAACCATCATTTTCTAAATCAACTCGTCTAAAACATTAGAAATAAAATTATAGTTTCCCTGTGGACGAGCCGTGCTCACCGCGGCTAGCAATTGCGACACCGTGTTGATTGTGGTAATTAAAACGATAAAATATACAACATTTCACATCAATCATATCACATACACATGTTTAATTGGATCCCGCACGCATCGCCGTACGTGCACTATATCATTTCGCTAGAACGGGAAAACCCTCTGTGTACTAGGGTGTTACACTCTAGTACCCCTTTAAATACCTTAATCCACATTCATTCATATTCCTTTAGCAATAAATAATTATAAGATAAAATGATTTATTATTTAAATCACCATCCCTTAACTCTCTAATCCTAAAACTATAATAAGCCATTTTCTCATTGTTATATAAATCTTAGAATAAAAACAAAACCAACATTTTCTAAATCAACTCGTCTAAAACATTAGAAATAAAATTACAGTTTCCCTGTGGACGACCCGTGCTCACCGCGGCTAGCAATTACGACACCGTGTTGATTGCGGTAATTAA
The DNA here is from genome assembly GCA_030015575.1 of Agapanthus africanus. Lineage (NCBI taxonomy): Eukaryota > Viridiplantae > Streptophyta > Magnoliopsida > Asparagales > Amaryllidaceae > Agapanthus > Agapanthus africanus. Next base: position 423,112,049 of record CM057339.1, read on the forward strand.
AACGATAAAATATACAACATTTCACATCAATCATATCACATACACATGTTTAATTGGATCCCGCACGCATCGCCGTACGTGCACTACATCATTTCTCTAGAACGGGAAAACCCTCTGTGTGAGAATCCAAAAATTCGACAATACGCTGGCAGCAGACCAGGATAATATTCGATTAATCCAAAACACTTTCAGGTCAATCCCCTACCGGGTTAACCAACAAGTACGTTAGTGGTACTAGCTATACATAATGGCTACCAAGGTATTGAACGAAAAGCCAGTCGATAAGCAAGCTCGTCCGTACCGTGCTAGAGCCTATCAATGACATTCACCGTACAGTTTGGTCTCTTCATCTATGACTGTCGAATACCGGGTCTGAGAGGTGGAAACCGTCAGACTCGTAATAACCCGATAAGTCGTGCTGACGTCAGTAAATCCCAACTGCCTTAGCAAAGGACTTATGGTCATAACCAGCTGTGCACAGTGCGACATCAACTCTATATACTGGGAGAGACGAATTTCCTCAACCGCTTACCGCATCCATGTGCTTCAGGACTGTACCCAACTAAAACATGTTTGCACGACTCTTTAAAATCATGGTAGGGTAGTAATCTAAGTACAGTGGGAATACACACAAGACACTATGGCGATATTGTTAGTTATATGTATGCCCTAGAGGCCATTACTATACATATAATGTATATTGTAATGGATGCTTGGACATATATAGGGAGGACTTTCTTGCTCGACATGATAGTATGCTATCTCGTTGTACTTTATCTTAACATGTACTTTGATTGTCTATATGTTACATGTTGATAAAGCTCTTAGGATATGTACTCGACTACTGGAAATATGACGAGATCATACTAGTGGGGCCACGGTAGTCGACGAGTACATCCTATAACTGTTTCTAGTCGAGGGTGTATCGAGACAGGGCATCGATACACCAGAGTAGACTAGCGTATACGCATCTTGACCCATATGATGGGCGATGGATGATCCCATATCCATCGGTGTTTGACATCAAGGATGGTGTACGGGTGCTCAGTAGAGACTGGGTACACTGGACGGACTCGCCGAGAACTCCCAGATGGTATTATACCTCACGTCAGATGGCAGTTCTCCGGTGACACTGGTACAGGTTAGTCTGTAGACCCGAGATCGTCATAAAGTCTTGTGTGATTCCCACTGTGCTTTGATTTCCATCATACCACGTCCAAGAGGGCGTGCAAAAAGGTGGCTTTTGGGTACAGTCCCGAATCACATGGAGGTAATGAGCGATAGGAGGGGATTCGTCTCTCCCGGTATAGGGAGTTGATGTTGCGCTGTGTTCGATTGGCTATAACTGGAGATCCCTGGCCAAGGTTGCTGAAATTTACTGGAAAGTGTTATCAGTAGTTTCTCGAACTGTTATAGATCTCATATCGACACGACTTATCAAGCTACTGGAGTCTGACATATACCACCCCTAGGCGAGATATGCGACATATCAGACGACGAGACCGGACTGTACGGGAGTGTTACTGATTGGATTCGCGGGAGAATGTACAGGCTTGCCTGTTGATCTTCTGATCGCTCAATACCTGGGTGGCTGTTACGTTTAGCTGACCGCTTGCAGATTGTGGGTGTTTGATATAATCATCACCTGCTACCGGCGTATTGACGATTCTTTAGAGTCCTACACAGAGGTTTCTTGACTCAGAAAAAATGGAGTAGGGGCACATATGTGATATGTACAGGACCGAGGATAATACGATATGAGATACCGTATTATATTCTCGCGTTATTTTGATATGAGCCGGATCATCGGATCAAGTGTTGATTCGATGAATCGGTACATGATATATTAGTCGGTTATATTCGATATAGCCGGATTGTCAGATCAAGTGTTGATTCGATAATTTTATGTATAATAATATATATGATATATTGAATTACATTATCTAATATTGGCTCGCTTTATTGATTCATTTTCTTACCGGCTAATACATTGATATATATGCGATATATGTTAATTGTATTATTTCCTTTTGTTACAAGTATATATTATATATGTGATATATAATATTGTAACATGATATGATTACTAATGCAATATGTTTAGTGGAGATTAAACAAGGTTAGGGTTTGATTTGGGTTAGTTCTTTCTTGAACCTTCTAGAAGGTTTTCTTTTGTCATGAGCTAAGATATTATGGATGATATTTTGTGAGATATTTGTAAACCCAACCCAAACCCATAACCCTAGTCAACTCTCTACAAGGGTTAGCTTATATTATTAGCAACCATGGTTGCATAAGTAATCATTATTACTTTTTCATTATTCATCACAAAAGGAATCATCTTCTTCTTCCTCTTTAAAAAGCTTTCTTGCTTTGATTTTTGTGATGAAAGTGAGTGAGAATAAGAAAACAAATGAGAGCTAAAATCCTACTTCATCATTCTTATCTATCCTTGCCATTTAGATGAGGGTGTTCACTTCGTTAGTGAGTGAGAGCTTGTGTTAAAGAAACTTCAAGGTAGATCATCTTTGTTATCGAAGATCGGAAGTAAGCTTGCATCTTTCTTTTCGTGGAGCCTCTCTAGAGTCCGGATGCACGATGATCGCAGCGAAGGGACTTCAACACGGAGCTTAAGAAGTGAAGGATCAGATCTACAAAGGTTGTAATCCCTCTCACTTAGTGTTAAAGTGTTTAACATGCCTGTTTTCGCCTAATCTCTAGTTTAAAGATCTTGATTAGGGTTGTTCGGCACGGATAAAATTTAAATCGGGCATGGTTGATACCTTGTAGAACCTTATTAGAGTGCCTAGTAACTCTACAGTGGTATCAGGGCCAAGCTAGAACTTTAGGCGAAGTCTAGACGAAGTTTAAAGTCTGATCGAACTCCGAATACCCGTAAAACCCTAGTTTCTGGAAATTTTTCAAAAAGTTGACATTTTTCATATTAAAAATGCTCAGAAAATTCAGCAGGTAATTTTATGGGGAACTGTGAAAACGAACCCCTAAATCAATTAATGCGCCGCGGAACCGCGGCCAAACCAGGGTATTGGCGGTGGTTCCGCGGCAAGTACTGTAGATTGAGGGATAGTTTTTGCACAGTAACATCCGTAGGTATTTTTGCCTGCTTCTGGGAATTTTTAATTCTACTTAAGTGTTGAGTTTTCTGGGTTGTATTGGGAACTCGTTGCTTCGATCGGAAAGTATAACTTCGTTTAGTTTGTTCGGGTAATTTTTAGAACGTGTTAAAAAGTTCGAAAGGATATCAATAACTCACTTTTTCCCCTGCCGGAAAATTTCCAAGCGTTGGATTTTTCCGTGGTTTAAGAGCGTTCTAAGTCGTGCAAGTAACGCTGTGGACCCTCTAGAAGAACACAAACCTTAACTCGATTATGTGACCGTCTTGAACTGCCTCTAAACCTTAGGGTTTGTGGCAGTACGGCGTTGCCACATGTGAGGCGTTGGCTTGACCCTTCTACGGCTGGACCATTAGTACTGTGATATGTGATGGATGTTTTAAAACTAATTTCAAGTGTTGATAACTATTTGGGAAATCTTGGGTGTTTGTTTATTCGATCGGAAAGTTTAACATTGTCTATTTATCTGGAATGTGATACAATATTTGGAATCCACAAGTAGTTATGAGATAACTAATTTGAATGTTTTAAATCTAGCGGTTTAGTCTCAGATGATCGTTTACCACGGGATTTTGACGCGATCAAAAGTCCGTCGCAATCACGTAGCGTACGCGGATACTCGCCGGGTAAACTTAATAGACAGCCACGCCCCATAGCCCCGACCAAGTGACTGTAGAAGAACCCCGTGTTAGTTATATGTATGCCCTAGAGGCCATTACTGTACATTGGATGTATATTGTAGTGGATGCTGGGACATATATAGGGAGGTCTTTCTTGCTCAACATGATACAAACTTGTGTACAAAAGTATATCACATATACAATGTGCACAATCCAAGTGAGAAAATCCATTTAAAGTGAACCAACACTAGTTAATGCAAAGTAATATATCAAATATATAATTATGCATTAAATCATTAAATCAACACTTGATTTAACGATCCGGTCATATCGCATATAACCGACTAATATTCAATGTATCGGCTTATCGAATCAATCCTTGATCCGATAACTAGGTTATATCGCATACAACCATTCGATACATTCATCGCGAGAATAGAATACGGTATCACATACACGAATCATTCTCGGTCCCGCACATATCTCATATGCGCTCCTATTTCGTTTCGCTTGAGCCAGGAAACCTCTGTGTAGGACTCTAAAGACTCGTCAATACGCCGGCAGCAGGTGATGATCATATCAAACACCCACAAGCCGCAAGCGGTCTGCTAAACGTAACGGCCACCCGGGTATTGAGCGATCAGAAGATCGACGAGCAAGCCCGCTCACACTCCTGTGAATCCAACCAGTAACACTTACCGTACAGTCCGGTCTGTTCGTCTGATATGTCGCATATCTTGCCTAGGGGTGGTAAACGTCAGACCCCAATAGCTCGATAAGTCGTGTCGATATGAGGTCTATAACAGTTCGAGATACTACAGGTAACACTTACCAGTAAATCTCAGCAACCCTGGCCAGGGATTTCTGGTTATAGCCAATCGAACACAGCGCAACATCAACTCCCTATACCGGGAGAGACGAATCCCTTCCTATCGCTCATTGCCTGCATGTGATTCGGGACTGTACCCAAAAACCACCGTTTTGCACGCCCTCTTGGACGTGGTAAGGTGGAAATCAAAGCACAGTGGGAACCACACAAGACTTTATGACGATCTCGGGTCAACAGACTACTCTGTACCAGTGTCACCAGAGAACTGCCATCTGACGTAAGGTATAATACCATCTGGGAGTTCTCGGCGAGTCCGTCCAGTGTACCCAGTCTCTACTGAGCACCCGTATATCATCTCCGATGTCAAACACCAATGGATATGGGATCATCCATCGCCCATCTGTATGGGTCGAGAAGGTATACGCTAGTCTACTCTGGTATATCGATGCCCCGTCTCGATATACCCACGATTAGGGACTTTGAAGGATGTACTTATGGACTACCATGTCCCCACTAGTATGAACCGCATCATAGTCCAGGTAGTCAAGTACACATCCTAAGGGCTTTACCAACATGTAACAGAGAGACAATCAGTATACACGTTAAGGTAAAGAGTAACCAGATAGCATATTATCATGTCGAGCAAGAAAGTCCTCCCTATATATGTCCCAGCATCCACTAGAATATACATCCAATGTACAGTAATGGCCTCTAGGGCATACATATAACTGACAATCTCCCACTTGCACTAGGGCCATCTGTAGCAGTGGTTGTAGTATCTCATACTCAACCATCCCATAAAAGTCTCTCTCTGGGAATAGGCCTTCGTGAGTGGATCCGCCGTGTTGTCCTCTGAGTCTACTCTCCTAACATCGATCATCTTGGAGATCAAACATCTCCATGATCAGGTGATACTGCCATAGATTATGTCTGGATCACTGATGGGACGGACGTTCCTTGGCATAAGCCACAACTCCATTGTCACACAATGGGAGGAACATAGCTCATCTCATGAACCAATATACACCCAAACAGCCTCTTTGGTAGCATCTTAAGTAGCGATGTATCCTGCCTTTATCGTCTAGTATATCACATATCTAGCTTGGAACTCTTCCAACATACCGTCCCTCTACTGAGGATTAAGAAAATTCCTGTGACTGACATTCAGTCGTCTTTATCACCCTGGAACCCTTCCAGTGATTCTCCCCAGAATCAACTGATATCATCTCACTACAACTAGTGAGTATCCTAACATCCATTTAGATCTATCTCATAGATCCAAAATCCAGGATTTAGTAGGTATCACTTTGATCCTATGTGGAGAATCATTGTGATAAGCGGAGATTGATCGAGCGTAGCATAGGAAACTCTTTCCCTATCAAGAGTATGTCATCCAGATACTCTACGAGAATCGCCACCATACTCCCTACTACCTTTTTGTATATACAAGGTTCATCTACCATTTTGATGAAGTCAAACTTTTTGACTACGACATCAAAACAGACGTTCCAACTCCGTGATGCCTGCTTTATCACATAAAACATCTTGTTCACGTTTCTGCTGCTCCCACTGTTTACAAAGCCCTCTGGCTGTGTACTTATAGACTTTCTCTTCCAAAACATCATTTTAGAAAAGCAGTCATGACACCCAACCGCCAGATATCGTAGTCATGGTATGTAGTCGTGGCAAGTAGCATCTGGATGGACTTAAGCATAGGATCTGAAAAGGTTTCATCATTATCCACGCCTGGTCGATGACTAAAACCTTTAACAAGTCTAGCTTTGAAAGTCTCAACTTTTCCATCTATACCAAGTAATCTTCTCAAGATATACTTGCTCTTGATGGGGATTTAACCCTTCAGATATAGCAACCAAAGTCCATACTTTGTTGGTGTACATGGATTCCATCTCAGATCACTAAGCATCCAGCCATTCTTACAGAGTCTTACTCCTGATGGCCAGCTCGAAACTAGTTGGGTCATCATCTCATGATGTAATCCTCGCTCCCACTGTCATAGAGAAACCAAAGTATCTCTCAGGTGGGTGAGGAACCCTACTAGATCGGCGGAGAGGCTGAGGTTCGTTGGTAACTATTGAATCCTTTGGTTCTTCCAAATCATCAGCTGCAGTTTGTATAGCTGGAACATTTCCAGTTCTACATAACAGACATTGCCTCGAGCTTGTCCGGATTTTGCTTTTAGACATTGGCCGGACAACCCCAAATCTTAACCAACTTAAGATATGGGCTCTTCCCTTTCCATATCACATATGAAGTGGTAGGCAACTGATTTGATTTGAACCCTATTCAATAGGTATGCAACTTCATAAGTGCATAACTCCCAAAAGGAAATAGGTAACTCAGTAGTACTCATCATAGAGCACACTATATCAAATAGGGTGTATCTGCTCCGTCCCGACATACCATCGTGCAATGGTGTATACGGAGGAGTAATGCTGAGAGAGAATCTCATTCTCCTTTAGAATAGTCCAGAAATTCTATGCACAAGTATTCTCCTCCTTGATCTCATCAAAGGACATAATACTTTTACCCGTATTTTGGTTCTCTACTCCTCGCTTATATTCTGTGAATATCTCAAAAGGTTCGGACTCATGTTTCAACAGGAACATATGTCTGAATCTTGCGAGATTATCAGAGAACGTAATGAAGTATAAAGAACCAGTCTTGTCATGTGTAGACAGGGGACCTACATACATCAACATGTATCATCCCAAGAGTTCATTAACTCTTTCTCTGTTTCCAATAAACAGTGTCATGGTCATCTTATCTTTGTGACATGACTGGCAAGTTTCACAAGATGTAAATTCAAACTAATTTAAATATTCATCTACATGTAACTTCAGCTAGTCGAGTCGCATCGATATGACCTAGTCTACAATACCTCAAGAAGGATCCGTTCATTTCTGAACTCTTCCTCTTGTGTGTGTTCCGTATACTAAGAACTGTAGTTTGATTTAGAACATTAATACTTTTAGATAACGTGCCTGAACCGATCAACTTTTGATATAGGAAATGTTCAAAACATTATCCAACAATACAAAATTTTACCATTTCTTTACTAATAAAGAGATTGATATGATTTTGTATATCAGGTTCGGTATCTAATAACATTCGTTCAGAATCAATGTATTGGTAATACAGGGTGACAGTGACCGACAGACTTGGCTGCAACACTTGCCCCGTTTTCTGCCTCATGAAACTTATCACCCGTTCTCAGTTCTCTACCTCTCTGTAGCTCTATGTAACAGATTACATATCTGGGATCCTGATCCGGTATCAAATACCCAGGACGTAAAAGACATTGAGAAACGGTTCTGTATAATGAACACACCCGAAGATGATGCATCAGCATGCACTCTCTTCGTTTGGGCGGCATGGGAATCTTGGTATTCCCCTTATTTCCTGCTCTGTCTTATAACAATTATAAGTTGGAGCGGGACCAACGTTCCCCAGCTCAGTATAACAAGCGGGTTCGGTCAATAATCCGTATTATTATCTTGATTAAGGCGTGATATGGTCGCTACCAGGAGAGAGAGAGAAGAAAACACTCAGCGTGCGCTCTTGCAAGAATAGATTGGTTATTATTTTATCTAATCAGGATGGCTCCCACTGCTTTTTATCAAATCTTCCTTCAAACCCTAAAAGGAAAGACCAGCCGGGATTAATTACACGCTACAAGTTCGCCAATCTTTCAGCCAGGCCAGTGTCAGTACTTTGAGGGAGGTTCCCCGTGCTTTCGCACGGACCTAATTAATGTAAACCTCGTTTTCCAGAGGCGTAACCTCGTTAACACCTTTCTAGACACCTACTTGATCGGCTAATTGTAATGTATAAAACTCTCCCAGGAGTAACTCTTACTCGCAGCGGGTATCGGGATCCAACTATCTCATAGAAGGTATGCAATCTCATTGCAAATTTCAACACTTGAAATTCCCGATAATATTTTGCCCCTAGCGTGCTATGACCTTGACGGAGGCCAAACTACCCATAGTCCGCTAGTCAAGTTCAACCCATCATTTCCTGATTGAATTAAACCCACCCGCACGACCCTTGACGGAGGCCAAACAACGCCGTACGAATACCCTAATCCAATCGCATCATATGCTAGCAGATAAGCACTAGTTAGCTACCGTACACTACGCCTTGACGGAGGCCAAACTACCGCAGCACGAATACTAACTAGTACTTATCTGAAATGACGGAGGGCTACGACAGGTTTTTCTGAAAACCTATTGCGTAATGAACTTGATATCGTTGTAGAATCAAATGATTTTGAAATGGAGTGCTTTTGAGGCTTTTCTAGTTTTGCTAAAGGAGTCACTCCCGGTGAAGGGATCGTCGGTCCTTTCCTCGTCGAATGAGGTGCGGGATATATCATATATATCACTGTGCAAAGCAAAAACACTTAAAAGCTATTAAAAGACAAACCGAGTGTGTAGCATCTGCCAGTTATTGCTAAAGGAGTCACTCCCGGTGAAGGGATCTCGGTCCTTTCCTCATCGAATAAGGTGCAGGATATATCTTATATACCGCTGTGCAAAGCAAGAACTGTAGCTACATGTTTTATTTTGAAATTCGATTCTACAACATCTTAGGTTTCTTTTATTTCATTAATCACATTAATGAAGTCCCATCATTTAAATACCTAAACATTACAGATAAATACGACGTACACTTATGCCATCCGCATTCGCCTCGATGTCCCCTCGTGCACCGTTAGGTTAGGTAACTAACGGCAGAGCGGGGCAGGGCTAGCACGGGTGTAAAACATAAGTAACGTCTATATAATATATCATATATACTATATACTGTATCTATCACAGAACATCACATGATCACATCACAGATATCGCAGCAGAAGAATCATATGAAATATTGGATGTACTAGGACGTCCGTGTTTTCAGTACGAGCCAGTACAAAACACGGATTCCACGGTCGTGATGAATAGCCAAACCCACACCCCTAGACCCCTACGAGAGCGGCAAGCAACCCTACCAATTCTAGAGTTAGGAGACCCGGACTCGACTCCTCGAGTTGGTCTCCCACTGGACTCCAGAACCCGGTTACTTGTGCCCTCCTCCTTGGGTCTATCCTAGTGCGGAAAAGTAAATAATATACAAAGGGTGACATCTTCCGCAACCTGGAAGTGCCCCAATAAAAGAATATTACATACAAGTTTTTACATGAATGAAAATGAAAAACACTCATCTCACATAAAAAAAACCCCCGGCTATTCAAACACGACGATCCAATATAACATATCCAGCAACACATAACATCACATGTCATCAACGTAAGTAAATATGCGCATCCCAATTGTCGTTGACATATAGCAACGAAACCGGCGATATCACATGTTACACTTACGGTCACAGAAAAGAAAGTGTAAAACTACAACAGTTGGAATCTGCAATCTCTTTAGACATCGCATGCCTAATCAAATGAATCCCTTAGACATCGCATGCCTAATAATTATAAACGCCGCATTTTAGTCTCAAAATCGAAAACACTTTTCAATACCAAGTTGGGGAATTCAACAAGATTCCCGACATCCTGATCGAATACTCGTCGCAAACTTCAGTAGGCGGCCGCACCCCCGACGCCGTCGACGAAGTGCACAAAGGCGGAACACCGCTACCGCGAGCACCCGAACGGATGCTTTCGGCGACGGGGTTCTCCTACAGTCACTTGGTCGGGGCTATGGGGCGAGGCTGTCTATTAAGTTTACCCGGCGAGTATCCGCGTACGCTACGTGATTACGACGGACTTTTGATCACATCAAAATTCCATAGAAACCGATCAAGTGAGACTAAACTGCTATGTTTATAACATTCATTTAGTTATCTCATAACTATTTGTGAATTCCAATTATTGTATCCCATTCCAGATAATTAGAAAATGTTAAACTTTCCGATCGAACATTCAAACACCCAAGTTTTCCCGATACAGATCAACACATGAAACAAGTCTAAAAACATTCAGTTCGTGCCTCAGTACCAACGGTCCAGCCGTAGAAGGGTCAAGCCAACGCCTCACATGTGGCACGCCGTACTGCCCCAAACCCGGAGGTTCAAAGGGCAGTTCAAGACGGTCACATAATCGAGTTAAGGTTTGTTGTCTTCTAGAGGGTCCATCGCGTTACTTGCACTACTTAGAACATCTTTAAACCACGGAAAAATCCAACACTTGGAAATTTCCCGGCAGGGGAAAGATTGGGTATTTACATCCGGTCGAACTTTTTAACATATTCTAAAATATCCGGAAAGCCACATAGACAAAATCTGATACTCCGATCGAATCCACGAATTCCCCAATACAACCCAGAAATTTCAACTCTTGAATAAATATTAAAAATTCCCAGGAAAACCAACACTGAAAAGTAGGAGTTACTGTGCAAAATTCAATGCATGAAGAGACTAAATGAGCGCGGAACCGCCGCAATAGGCGGCTATTGCCGCGGTTCCGCCGCGCTTTAAACAGATCATTGGGTAATTTTTGCACCGTAATTCTTAGAATTTCCTGCTGAATTTTTTAAGAATTTTTAATTTGGAAAAAACCGCTTTTTCAGAAAAAGTCCAGAGAGCATGGAAATATTGGGGTTTCGGTTCGATCGGACTTCAAACTCCGTCTAGACTTCGCCAAAGGCTCTAGCTAGGCTCTGATACTAATGAAAGGTTCCTAGGCACTCTCACCCCGTCGCCAAAAGCATCCGTTCGGGTGCTCGCGGAAGCGGTGTTCCGCCTAGTGCACTTCGTCGACAGCATCCGGGGTGCGGCCGTCCACTAAAGTTTGCGACGAGCATTCGATCAGGATGTCGGGAATCTTGTTGAATTGCCCGACTTGATATTGAAAAGAGTTTTCGATAATGAGACTAAAATGCGGGGTTTATAATTGTTAGGCATGCGATGTCTAAGGAATTCATTTGGTTAGGCATGCCATATCTAAGGTGGTTGCGGATTCCAACTGTTGTAGTTTTACACTTTCTTTTCTGCGACCGTAAGTGTAACATGTAGTTGTATCGCCGGTTTTCGTTGCTATACATCGATGACAATCGGTGTATGCATACTTACTTACGTTGATGACATGTGATGTTATGTGTTGCTGTGATATGTTATATTGGATCGTCGTGTTTGAGTAGCCGGGGTTTTATGTGAGATGAGAGTTTTCTTTTTCATTCATGTAAAATTCAATTGTATGTAATATTCTTTTATTGGGGCACTTCCGGGCTGAGGATAATGTCACCATTGTATATTATTTACTTTTCCGCATTAGGTAGACCCAAGGCGGGGAGCACAAGTAACCGGGTTCTAGGGTCCAGTGGGAGACCATCTCGAGGGGTCGAGACCGGGTCTCCTAATCCTAGAATTGGCAGTGTTACTTGCCGTTCTCGTAGGGGTCTAGGGATGTGGGTTTGGCTATTCATCGCGACCGTGGAATCCGTGTTTTATACAGGCTCGTATTAAAACACGGACATCCTAGTATATCCAATATTTCATATATGTTCTTTTGCTGCAATGTTCTGTGATGAGATTATATTACTGCCTGAGACGAATGTTTATATTATATACATATGAGATATATATTATATATTGTTGATATCGTTTCATATCTGATGCTTGTGAAGCATAATAAAATGGGACTTCATTAATGAGATTAATGAAATAAAAGAAACCTAAGATGTTGTAGAAACTTGTTTAAAAACTGGTAGCTCTAGTTTTTGCTTTGCATAGCGGTGTTCCTTGTAGAACATCCAGCACCTTATTCGATAAGGAAAGAGCCGAGATCCCTTCACCGGGAGTGACCTCTTTAGTGAAACTAGCAGATGTTGTATACTCGGTTTGTCTTTTATTGCTTCTATAGTTTTTTCTTTGCATAGTGATATTTGTGAAATATCCTGCACCTTATTCGATGAGGAAAGAGCCGACGATCCCTTCACCGGGAGTGACCTCTTTAGCAAAACTAGAAAAGCCTCAAAAACACTCCATTTAAAATCACTCGATTCTACGACGATATCAAGTTCATTACGCAAAGGGTTTTCTTAAAAACCTGTCGTAGCCCTCCGTCATTTCAGATAAGTACTTTATAGTATTCGTGCTGCGTTTGTTGGCTTTCGTCAAGGCGTAGTATGCGGTAGCTATTTATGCTTATCTGTATAAGCATATGATGCGATTGAGTTAGGGTAGTCGTGCGACTTGTTGGCTTTCATCAAGGGCTGTGCGGGTGGGTTTAATTCAATCGGGAAATGACGGGTTGAACTTGACTAGTAGCCTATGGTTTGTTGGCTCTCGTCAAGGTCATAGGATGCTAGGGGTAAAATATTATTGGGAATTTCAAGTGTTGAAATTTGCAATGAGATTGCATATCTTCTATGAGATAGTTGGATCCCGATAGCCACTGCGAGTAAGAGTTACTCCTGGGAGAGTTTTACACATTACAATTAGCCGATCAAGTAGGTGTCTAGAAAGGTGTTAATAGGGTTACGCCCCTGGGAAAACGAGGTTTACTTTAATTAGGTTCGTACGAAAGCACGGGGAACCTCCCTCAAAGTACCGACACTGGCCTGGCTGAAAGATTGGCGAACTTGTAGCGTGTAATTAATCCCGGCTAGTCTTTCCTTTTAGGGTTTGAAGGAAGATTTGACTAAAATAGTGGGAGACATCCTGATTAGATATTTAGATAACCAATCTAATCTTGCAAGAGCATACGCTGAGTGTTTTCTTCTCTCTCTCTCTCCTGGTAGCGACCATGTCATGCCTTAATCAAGATAATAATACGGATGTATTGACCGAACCCGCTTATTATACTGAGCTAGGGAACGTTGGTCCCGCTCCAACTTATAATTGTTATAAGACAGAGCAGGAAATAGGGGATTACCAGAATTCCCATGCCGCCCAAACGAAGAAAGTGCATGTTGATACATCTTCTTCGGGTGTGTTCATTACAGAGAACTGTTTCTCAATATCCTTTACGTCCTGGGTATGTGATACCGGATTAGGATCCCGCAAATGTAATTTGTTACATGGGCTACAGATAGGTAGAGGACTGAAATTGGGTGATAAGTTTCATGAGATAGAAACGGTGCAAGTGTTGCAGCCAAGTCTGTTGGTAGTTATCACCCTGTATTAACAAATACATTGATTCTGAACGAATGTTATTAGATACCGAACCTGATATACAACATCATATCAGTCCATTTATTAGTAAAGAATAATATAATTTTGTATTTTTGGATAATGTTTTGAACATTTCCTATATCAAGAGTTGATCGGTTCAGGCACGTTATCTAAAAGCATAGACGTTCTAAATCAAACTACAGTTCTTAGTATACAGAACACACACAAGAGGAAGAGTTCAGAAATGAACGAATCCTTCTTGAGGCATTGTAGACTAGGTCATATCAATGCGACCCGACTAGCTAAGATGCATATTTAAATCTGTTTGAATTTACATCTTATGAAACTTGCCGGTCATGTCACAAAGATAAGATGACCACAGCTCTGTTTATTGGAAACAGAGAAAGAGTTAGTGAACTCTTGGGATTGATACATGCTGATGTATGATGGTCCCCTGTCTACACATGCCAAGACCGGTTCTTTGTTCTTCATTACATTCTCTAATGATCTCTCAAGATTCAGACATATGTTCCTGTTGAAACACAAGTCCGAAGCTTTTGAGATATTCACAGAATATAAGTTAGAAGTAGAGAACCAAAAACGGGTATAAGTATTATGTCCTTTGATGAGATCAGGGAGGAGAATACTTGAGCACGGAATTCCTGGACTATTCTAAAGGAGAATGAGATTCTCTCTCGGCATTACTCCTCCGTATACACCATAGCACGATGGTATATCGGGGCGGAGCAATAGCACCTTATGTGATATGGTGTGCTCTATGATGAGTACTACTGAGTTTCCTATTTCCTTTTGGGAGTTATGCACTTGAGAAGTTGCATACCTATTGAATAGGATTCAAATCAAATCAGATGCCTACCACTTCATATATGATATGGAATGGAAAGAGCCCATATCTTAAGTATATTAAGATTTGGGGTTGTCCAGCCTATGTCTAAAAGCATAATCCGGACAAGCTCAAGGAAAAGTCAGATCTGTGGAAGTTTGTTGGATATCCCAAGCATTCGCAAGGAAATATCTTCTACCTAACCGAGGAACAAAAGATGTTTTGTTTCTCAGCATGCCACCTTTGTCAAAGGGAATTTCTTGAGAAGAAATTAGTGGTCATGAGGTAGAAATGGAAGGAGTTCCAGCTATACAAACTACATCAGATGATTTGGTAGAACCAAAGGATTCAATAGTTTCCAACGAACCTCAGCCTCTCCGCCGATCTAGTAGGGTTCCTCACCCACCTGAGAGATACTTCGGTTTCTCTATGACAGTGGGAGCGAGGATTACATCATGAGATGATGACCCAACTAGTTTCGAGCTGGCCATCAGGAGTGGGACTCTGTAAGAATGGCTGGATGCTTAGCGATCTGAGATGGAATCCTTATACACCAACAAAGTATGGACTTTGGTTGCTTTATCTGAAGGGTTAAATCCTCATCAGGAGAAAGTATATATTGAGAAGATTACTTGGTGTACATAGAAAAGTTGAGACTTTCATAGCTATGCTTAAGTCCATCCAGATCCTACTTGCCACTGCTACATACCATGACTACAATATATGGTGGATGGTTGTCATGACAGCTTTTCTAAATAATGATTTAGAAGAGAGCGTCTATAAGTACACATCCAGAGGGCTTCGTAGACAGCGGGAGCAGCGGAAACGTGTGCAAGATACTTTATAGAATAAAGCAGGTATCGCGGAGTTGGAACGTCTGTTTTGATGTGGTAGTCAAAGAGTTTGACATCATCAAAATGGTAGATGAACCTTGTATATACAAAAAGGTAGTAGGGAGTATGGTGGAGATCCTCGTAGAGTACGTGGATGACATACTCTTGATAGGGAAGGAGTTTCCTATGCTACGCTCGGTCAATCTCCGCTTATCACAAGGATTCTCCATATAGGATCAAGATGATACCTCCTAAATCCTGGGTTTTGGATCTATGAGATAGATCTAATTGGATGTTAGGATACTCACTAGTTGTAGTGAGATGGTATCAATCGATCCTGGGGAGAATCACTGGAAAGGTTCCAGGGTGATAAGGAAGACTAAATGTCAGTCGCAGGCATTGTCTTTACCCTCAGTGGAGGGACGGTATGTTGGAAGAGTTCCAAGCTAGATACCATGACTTACTAGACGATTAAAGGCAAGATACATCGTTACCAAGGATGCTACCAAAGAGGCAGTCTGGATATATATAAGTTCATGAAATGAATTTCGTTCCAACCATTGTGTAACAATAGAATTAAGGCTTTGGCCAAGGAACTACCATCCCATCAGAAATCCAGATATAATTCTTAGGCAGTCTCACCTGATCATGGAGATGGTTGATCTCCAGGGAGATTGAGGTTAGGAGAGTAGACACAGAGGACAACAACGCGGATCCACTCACAAAGGCCTTTTTCCCAGTAGAGACTTTTATGGGATGGTTGAGTATGAGATACTTCAACCACAGCTAATTGTTGGGTATGTGATACCACAACAGATGGCCCTAGTGCAAGTGGGAGATTGTTAGTTATATGTATGCCCTAGAGGCCATTACTGTACATACGATGTATATTGTATTGGATGCTTGGACATATATAGGGATGGCTTTCTTGCTCGACATGATAGTATGCTATCTGGTTACTCTTTATCTTAACATGTACTCTGATTGTCTCTATGTTACATGTTGATAAAGCCCTTAGGATATGTACTCGACTACTGGGACTATGATGAAATCATACTAGTGGGGCCACGGTAGTCGACGAGTATATCCTATAACTGTTCCTAGTCGAGGGTGTATCGAGATAGGGCATCGATACACCAGAGTAGACTAGCGTATACGCATCTTGACCTATATGATAGGCGATGGATGATCCCATATCCATCGGTGTTTGACATCAAGGATGGTGTACGGGTGCTCAGTAGAGACTGGGTACACTGGACGGACTCGCCGAGAACTTCCAGATGGTATTATACCTCACGTCAGATGGCAGTTCTCCGGTGACACTGGTACAGGTTAGTCTGTAGCCCGAGATTGTCATAGAGTCTTGTGTGATTCCCACTGTGCTTTGATTTCCATCATACCACGTCCAAGAGGGCGTGCAAAAAGGTGGATTTTGGGTACAGTCCAGAATCACATGGAGGCAATGAGCGATAGGAGGGGATTCGTATCTCCCGGTATAGGGAGTTGATGTTGCGCTGTGTTCGATTGGCTATAACTGGAGATCCCTGGCCAGGGTTGCTGAGATTTACTGGTAAGTGTTATCAGTAATTTCTCGAACTGTTATAGATCTCATATCGACACGACTTATCAAGCTACTGGGGTCTGACGTATACCACCCCTAGGCGAGATATGCGACATATCAGACGACGAGACCGGACTGTACGGGAGTGTTACTGATTAGATTCGCGGGAGAATGTACAGGCTTGCTTGTTGATCTTCTGATCGCTCAATACCTGGGTGGCTGTTACGTTTAGCTGACTGCTTGCAGCTTGTGGGTGTTTGATATGATCATCACCTGCTACCGGCGTATTGACGATTCTTTAGAGTCCTACACAGAGGTTTCTTGACTCAGGAAAAATGGAGTATGGGCACATATGTGATATGTTCAGGACCGAGGATAATGCGATATGAGACACCGTATTATATTCTCGCGTTATTTTGATATGAGCCGGATCATCGGATCAAGTGTTGATTCGATGAATCGGTACATGATATATTAGTCGGTTATATTCGATATAGCCGGATTGTCGGATCAAGTGTTGATTCGATAATTTTATGTATAATAATATATATGATATATTGAATTACATTATCTAATATTGGCTCGCTTTATTGATTCATTTTCTCACCGGCTAATACATTGATATATATGCGATATATGTTAATTGTATTATTTTCTTTTGTTACAAATATATATTATATATGTGATATATAATATTGTAACATGATATGATTACTAATGCAACATGTTTAGTGGAGATTAAACAAGGTTAGGGTTTGATTTGGGTTAGTTCTTTCTTGAACCTTCTAGAAGGTTTTCTTTTGTCATGAGCTAAGATATTATGGATGATATTTTGTGAGATATTTGTAAACCCAACCCAAACCCATAACCCTAGTCAACTCTCTACAAGGGTTAGCTTATATTATTAGCAACCATGGTTGCATAAGTAATCATTATTACTTTTTCATTATTCATCACAAAAGGAATCATCTTCTTCTTCCTCTTTAAAAAGCTTTCTTGCTTTGATTTTTGTGATGAAAGTGGGTGAGAATAAGAAAACAAATGAGAGCTAAAATCCTACTTCATCATCCTCATCTATCCTTTCCATTTAGATTAGGGTGTTCACTTCGTTAGTGAGTGAGAGCTTGTGTTAAAGAAACTTCAAGGTAGATCATCTTTGTTATCGAAGATCGGAAGCAAGTTTGCATCTTTCTCTTCATGGAGCCTCTCTAGAGTCCGGATGCACGATGATCGCAGCGAAGGGACCTCAACACGGAGCTTAAGAAGTGAAGGACCGGATCTACAATGGTTGTAATCCCTCTCACTTAGTGTTAAAGTGTTTAACATGCTTGTTTTCGCCTAATCTCTAGTTTAAAGATCTTGGTTAGGGTTGTTCGGTACGGCTAAAATTTAAATCGGGCATGGTTGATGCCTTGTAGAACCTTATTAGAGTGCCTAGTAACCCTACAGATCTTGGGTCTAGGGACTACCCCGTACTTATGTCACCAGAGAACTGCTATCCGACGATTGGTATAATACCATCTAGGAGTTCTCGGCGAGTCAGTCCAGTGTAACTCATCTAATAGGCACCTGCATACAATCATCGGTGTTAAACACCAATGGTTATGGGATCAGCTATCGCTCCGTACAGGGTCATGAAACGTTTACATTAGTCTAAACTGGAGTACCGATACCCAATCTCGATACTCCTACGACTAGGGGCTTTTAAGGATGTGCTTATAGACTATCCAGGCTTCTCTAGTATGATCCTTATCATAATTCTGGTAGTCAAGCAAATGACTTATGGTCTTTATCATCATGTAGTAGTAATACGTTATAGCAAGTAAAACGTATACTTATGAATGACAAAAACAAACCAGATAGCGTACTATCATTTCGAGCAAGACTGTTCTTGGTATAGGCCCTCCTCGAATTCAGTAATTGCATTCCTATAACTACGATAATTGCCATGGGGGCACCTATATCCAACAATCTCCCACTTGCACTCAAGGCCAATTATTGCGGTATCATATACACACATCTTATGTGTTACTATATACCCAACTTTCATACTAACAGTTTCACAAACTGTGTTCGAGAAACAGCCTTAGTGAGTGAATCCGCTGTAATGTTTCTATCTGTATCTCTCTGAATCTCAACTTCACGGAGATCAACTATCTCCCGAAATGAGCAATACTTTCCTTAGAACTTTGTTTGGATAGCTGCTGGAACTATGTTTTTAAATGAACGTATTTATCTAAAAATACTTAGGATGTATCCTCTGCAGAGTCAAAATCAGTATCCAGCGCCTTGATTACCTCAGCATCCCGCTTGGAACTCTTCCAACATACTGTTCCTTATTAGAGGGTAAACTAATTACTCGCGACAGATAGTCTGTCACTCTTGTCACCACGGAAGCTGGAATTGGTAATCGCATCCTGAAGGAGTCTACCATTACCATACACTAAGAACAACTCATATGTTCTTCACTTCTTATATTTCTCCAGGATTGGATTAATATCTGCTTACTACACCGAGTGTAAAAGCAATATCTGATCTGGTATATAACATTGCATGATTGACCTCCCTGCCGAAGCATGTCGAATATCATTCATGTAAGTCCATCTCTTCATCAGTCCCGAAAGACATCTGTAGAGAGTGTAGAGAGTGTGACCCTGTTATCTGCGGGTACATTACCTCACTAGGAGTCTTCCATTCTAAACAACTTTAGGATGGTGTTAAGATACCTGAATTGGGACAATCTCAAAACCCATATTAGATCTAAATCTATAGATCTAGTCACCAGAATCAATAATCCAAATCCATATATGAGAAACAAATGTCACAACCAATATTTGACCAAATCGTAGAATAGAAATATCACTTCCTATCAAGAGTATGCCATCCACATCAGTATGCGGAATCTGACAGTACTCTCTACAACTTTCTTATAAATACCTGGCTCATCTTTAATTTTGATGAAGTTAGACGCTTTGACCGTTGCATCAAAACAAATGATTCACCTCCGCTATGCCTGCTTCAGTTTACAAACAGACTTAAGCATTTTGAACACTCTCCGCTGCTCCCACTGACTAAGACAACTCTCTGGTAAAGTCGTATATACGTACACTTCTAAAAACATTATAGTCATTCTCATCAAGATATCAAAGTCATGAAAACAACAGTGGCAAGTTATATCCGTATAGACTTTAGCACAGATAATAAAGTAACAATATCATCACAATCTACATTGGGTAATTGATGAATACATGTTAACTACAAGTCTGGCTTTATTAGGTTAATATCTTTCCATTTGTACCGATCTGAAAAGATCTGCTTACTCCTTATTGGGTTTACCCCTTTCAGGGGCACATAACAAAGTCTATAATTTATTGTAGTGCATGGAGTGTAGGGTTACCTAGCATGACATCAAGGTTTCGGGAGGCATCATCCATGCCAATTTCAAATTTTTGCCATGCTAAACAACCTTAACCCTAGAATCTTAACT
Organism: Agapanthus africanus; assembly: GCA_030015575.1. Taxonomy (NCBI): domain Eukaryota; kingdom Viridiplantae; phylum Streptophyta; class Magnoliopsida; order Asparagales; family Amaryllidaceae; genus Agapanthus; species Agapanthus africanus. Next base: position 423,132,489 of record CM057339.1, read on the forward strand.
AGAGATTTAGACAAAACAACAATGTAAACAACTTTACATCTAAGTGAATGAGGAATACAACCTTTTGTAGACCGGTCCTTCACTTCTAAAGCTCCGTGTAGTAGTCCCTTTGCTCCAAGTAGTGAACACCCGAACTCTAGTAAGGGTTCATATGAAGAAATGAACAAGCTTGCTCGAAGTTTTCGAGGCCGAAGATGATCTACGTCGAGGAGAATCAAGCTCATGCTACCTCTTCACTAATGGTATATTAGTGAAGCAAACACCCTAAACTAAATGGCTAATATAGTAGAGGATGATGAAGTAGGAATTTTTCTCACTTCAGATTTATTTTTCTTACAATATTTCTTCACTTTTAGAAAAGCTAGCAGGATTTCACTTGATGAAGAAGATGATGAAGTGGAGAAGAGAATGAAGCTCATGAGGTGAGAATAGCAACCATGGGTGAGTTTATATCATACACTAACTCATGTAGAGACTAAACTATGGCTAAGGATAATGGTTAGGTTAATAAATATCTTAAGTAAAATAAATTAGTGGACTAAGTCAATGGATAAAACAAGCTTCTCCAAGCTTCTAGCCATGACAAATTTCCACCAATTTGTGAATTACTAAAATAAATAAGAACCTTTAATTATCAAGAGTATGGTGTGAGCTTTATACACCCATGAAGCATGTGGCATCAAGCATGACACAAATAAAATGTACATTAATATATATCACATATACTATATGCACACAAGTGAGAAAAAGAAATGTTTAAGTGAGCTAATATTAGTTAATGTGATTCAATATATCAAGTATATAAATATACATTAAATTATTGAATCAACACTTGATTTAATAATCCGGCTATACCACATACAACCGGCTAATATCAAATGTAAAAATTTATCGAATCAACACTTGATCCGATAACCCAGCTATATCACATATAACCAACCAATATCACATATCGCGAGAATAGAATGCAGTATCATATACGCGCATTAATCTCAGTACCGCACATATCACATATGTGCTCCTACTTCGTTTCGCATTAACCAGGAAATCTCTGTGTAGGACTCTAAAGATTCGTCAATACGCCGGCAGTAGGTGATGATCATATCAAACACCCACAAGCTGCAAGCGGTCTGCTAAACGTAACGGCCACCCGGGTATTGAGCGATCAGAAGATCAACAAGCAAGCATGCTCATACTCCTGTAAATCCAATCAGTAACACTACCGTACAGTCGCATATCACAGCCTGGGGGTGGTAAAACGTCAGACCCTAATAGACTGATAAGTCATGCCAATGTGAGGCTCATAACGGTTCGAGAAACTAATGATAACACTTACCAGTAGATCTCAGCAACCTTGGCCAGAGATTTCCTATTATGGACAATCGAGCATAGCGCAACATCAACCCCCAATACCGGGAGAGACGAAATCTCCTCCTATCGCTCATTGCCTTCATGTGACTCGGGACTGTACCCAAAAACCACCGTTTTGCACGATCTCTTAAACGTGGTAAGGTGGAAATCAAAGCACAGTGGGAATCATATAAGACTCTATGATGATCTCGGGTCGAGAAACTAACATGTTCCACTGTCACCAGAGAACTGTTATCTGACGATAGGTATAATCTCATCTAGGACTTCTCGGCGAGTCCGTTCAGTATACCCAGTCTCCACTGAGCACCTGTATACCATCTCTGATGTCAAACACTAATGAATATGAAATCATCCATCGCCCATCATATGGGTCGAGAAGCGTATACACTAATCTACTCTGGAATATCGATGCCCCGTCTCAATACTCCCACGCCTAAGAACAATTGAAGGATGTACTTACCGAATACCTCTGCCCCACTAGTATGATCTACATCATAAAGCTGGTAGTCAAGTACTCATCTTAAGGGCTTTATCAATATGTAATAGAGAGACAATAAGTGTACATGTTAAGATAAAGAGGAACCAGATAGCATACTATCATGTCGAGCAAGAAAGTCCTCCCTATATATATGTCCAAGCATCCACTACTATATATATCGTATGTACAGTAATGGCCTCTAGGGCATACATACAACTAACAATCTCTCACTTGCACTAAGGTCATTTGTTGTAGTATCTCATACTCAACATCCTATAGAAGTCTCTCTAGGGTAAGGCCTTTGTGAGTAGATCCGCTGTGTTATCCTTCGCGTCTACTCTCCTAACCTCGATCTCCTGGAGATCAACCATCTCCCTGATCAGGTGATACTTGCTTCAGAATATGTCCGGATCGCTGATGGGACCGGCGTTCCTAGGCCAAAACCATAACTCCATTGTTGTCACAATAACAGTTATTGGATACTCAATGGTAGGAACCATGTTCATCTTATGAACAAGAATTATCCAAACATCCACTTTGGTAGTATCGTTGGTAGCGATGTATTCAGCCTTTATCGTCTAGATTGCCACGGTATCTAGCTTGGAACTCTTCCAACAGACCGTCCCTCCACTGAGGGTAAATACAAAGCCTGTGACTGACTTTCAGTCGACCTTATCACTCTGGAAGCTAGAATTGGTAAAGGACTCCCAGTGGAGTTCACCGTTACCAAACATTAAGAACATTTCTTTAGTGCTTCTCAAGTACATAAGAATGTCCTTCGCAGCTGTCCAGTGATTCTCCCAAGATCCGATTGATTCCTAATCACTACTCCCAGTGAGTCTGCTATATCTGGTCTGGTACATAACATCGCATACATGATAGAGCCTACTGCCGAAGCATAGGGTATCCCTTGCACGCGAGCTCTCTCCAAATCAGTCTTGGAAGACATCTTTTTGGAGAGAGTGATTCTTGAGTAAGTGGGCGAACCACCATACTTAGAATCTTCCATACTAAACCCCTTTAGTATGGCGTTAATGTACCTGGATTTGGGACAATCCCAACATCCACTAAGATGTATCACCATAGATCATAAACCACAAGATGTAGTAGGTATCATCCAGATCTTCCATGGAGAATCATCGTGATAAGAGGAGCTTGACCGAATGTAGCATAGGAAACCATTTCCTATCAAGAGTATGTCATCCACGTACAATACGTGTAAGATAACTTCACTCTCTACTACCTTCTTGTATATACAAGGTTCATCTACCATTTTGATGAAGTCAAACACTTTGACTGCCACATCAAAACAGATGTTCCAACTCCGGAATGTGTGCGTTAATCCTGATGGACTTAAGCATAGCCACTGGAGAAAAGGTTTCATCATAAACCACACCTGGTTATTGACGAAAACCTTTTACTACAAGCATAGCTTTGAAAGTCTTAACTTTTCCATCTGCACCAAGAATCTTCTCAAGATCCATTTGCTCCCAATGGGTTTTACCCCTTCAGGTGTAACATTCAAAGTCATACTATGTTGGTGTACATGGATTCCATCTCTGATTGCATAGCATCCAGCCATTTCACAGAGTCCCCACTCGTGATGCCATGCCTGAACCTAGTTGGGTCATCATCTACCATGATGCAATCCTCTCTCCCACTGTCATCGAGAAAACCGTAGTATCTCTTAGGTGGATGAGGAACCCTACGAGCTTCGCGGAGAGGCCGAGGTTCGTTGGAGACTATTGAATCCTTTGGTTTTACCAAATCATCAGCTGTTAGTTTGTCCAGCTGGAACTCTTTCCAGTCATACGTCATGACCACAAATTTCTTTATAAGAAATTCTTTTTCTAAAAAGGTGACATGCTGAGAAACAAAACACCTTTTTCTCCTCGGCGTGATAGAAGATATTCCCTCGCAAATGTTTGGGATATCCAACAAACTTATACAGAACTGACCTTGCCTCGAGCTTGTCCGGATTTTGCTTTTCAACATAGGCCGGACAACATCATATCTTAACTCGTTTAAGACATGGTCTCTTCCCATACCATATCTCATATGGAGTGGTAGGCACTGATTTGGACAGAACCCCATTCAATAGGTATGTAGCTTCTCAAGTGCATAACACCAAAAGGAAACAGGCAACTCAGCAGTACTCATCATAGAGCGCACCATATCTCATAGGGTGTGATACCTCCATCCTGATATACTGTTGTGTTGTGGTGTACTCGAAGGAGTTAGCTGAGAGAGAATCACATTCTCCATTTAGAAAATTCAGGAACTCCATGCCCAAGTATTCTCCTCCTCGATCTCATGGAAGGACTTTAATATTTTTACGTTCTTAACTTCAAGCTTATATTCCTTGAATTTCTCAAAAGTTTCAGACTCGTGTTTCAACAGGAACACATGTCCGAATCTTGAGAGATCTTCGATGAATGTAATGAAGTGCTAAGAACCAACCCTAGAATTTGTAGACATAGGACCGTATACATCATCATGTATCTGTCCCAAGAGTTCAGCAACTCTTTCTCTGTTTCCAAGAAACGGAGTATTGGTCATTTTACCTTTGAGACAAGACTGGCAAGTATCATAAAATGAAAATTCGAACGGATTCTAATATTCATCCTTATGTAACTTAGCTGGTCGTGTCGCATTGATATGACCTAGTCTACAATGCCACAAGAAGAATTCGTTCATTTCTGAACTACTCCTCTTGTTTATGTTCTAGATACTTTGAACTTTGGTTTGATTTAGAACATATATGCCATTACATAACGTCCCTGACCCAATCAATTCTTGATTCAGGAAAATGTTCACAACATTATCCTCCAATACAGAATTATATCCCTCTTTAACTCAATAAAAAATTTGATGCAATATTGTATATCAGGTTCAGTATCTAATAACATTTGTTCAGAATCAATGTATTTACCACTTAGTAATACAAGGTGATATTTACCAACTGATTTGGCTGCAACAATTGCACCATTCTCTAACACTTAGAAACATATCACCCAATCTCAGTTCTCTACCTTTCTGTAGCCCATGTAACAGATTACATATGTGGGATCCTGATCCGGTATCTTATACCTAGGACGTAGAGGATACTGAGAAACACTTCTGGGTAACGAACACACCCGAAGAATATGCATCAACATGCTTATTTCTCGATTGGGTCCCGTAGAAATCCGGATATTCCCCTATTTCCTGCTCGGACTTATAACAATTATAAGATAGAGCGGAACCAACGTTCCCCTGCTCAGTATAATAAGCAGACTCGGTCAATACATCCATATTATTATCTTGATTAAGACGTGACATGGTCGCTACCAGGAGAGAGAGAGAGAAGAAAACACTCTGCATGCGCTCTTTCAAGATCAGATTGGTTATTATTTTATCTAATCAGGACGGCTCCCACTATTTTTTATCAAATCTTCCTTCAAACCCTAAAAGGTAAGACTAGTTGGGATTAATTACACCCTATAAGTTTGCCAATCTTTCGGCCAGGCCAGTGTCGGTACTTTGAAGGAGGTTCCCCGTGCTTTCGCACGGACCTAATTAAAATAAACCTCGTTTTCCCAGGGGCGTAACCCCGTTAACACATTTCTAGACACCTACTTGATCGGCTAATTATAATGTGTAAAACTCTCCCAGGAGTAACTCTTACTCGCTGTGGGTATCGGGATCCAACTATCTCATAGAAGGTATGCAATCTCATTGCAAATTTCAAAACTTGAAATTCCCAATAATATTTTGCCCCTAGTGACTTATGACCTTAACTATGGTCAACAAATCATAAGCACTAGTCAAGTTCTACCCGTCATTTTGTGATTAATTAGACCCACCCATATGACCCTTAACTATGGTCAACAAAGTCACATGACTGTCCTAATTAATCGCATCATATGCTTTATAGGAAGACATCATTTAGCTACATACGCCTTAACTATGGTCAACAAACGTAGTACGAATACTAAGTACTCTACTTCCTAAAATGACAAAGGGCTACGACATGTTTTTAAGAAAACCTTTTACGTAATGAACTTGATATCGTTGTGGAATCGAGTGATTTTGAAAAGGAGTATTTTGTAGGCTTTACTAGTTTTGCTAAAGAGGTCGCTCCCGGTGAAGGGATCTCGGCTCTTTCCTCATTGAATGAGCTACTGGATATTTCACAAATACCAATATACAAAGCAAGAACCAAAAAAAGCAATCAAAAGACAAAACCGAGTGGGTTGTAGCATCGTTAGTTTCACTAAAGAGGTCACTCCCGATGAAGGGATCTCGGCTCTTTCCTTATCGAATAAGGTACTGGATATTCTACAAGGAATACCGCTATGCAAAGCAAGAACTAGAGCTACCAGTTTTTAAAACAAGATTCTGCAACATGTTTAGGTTTCTTTTATTTCATTAATCCCATTAATGAAGTCCTATCAATTATGCTTCCTAAGCATCACAGAAGAAACGAAAGTAATAATATTTATTATATATCATATATATAATATAAGCATTCGTCTCGGAATATCAAGTGATCACATCACAGAATATCAGCAGCAGAAGAATACATATGAAATATTGGATATACTAGGAATTCTGTGTTTTAAATTAAACCAGTAAAAAACGCGGATTCCACGGTCGCGATGAATAGCCAAACCCACATCCCTAGACCCCTACGAGAGCGGCAAGCAACTATACCAATTCTAGAGTTTGGAGACCCGGTCTCGAGTCCTCAAGATGGTCTCCTCTGGACTCTAGAACTCGGTTACTTATGCTCCCCACCTTGGGTCTATCCTAATGCGGAAAAGTAAATAATATACATCAATGGTGACATCATCCTCAACCCGGAAGTACCCCAATAAAAAAATATTACATACAAGCTTTTACATGAATGAAAATGAAAAACTCTCATCTCACATAAAAAAAAACCCGGTTATTCAAAACACGACGATCCAATATAACATATCATAGCAACACATAACATCACATGTCATCAACGTAAGTAAATATGCGTATCCTAATTATCGTTGACATATAGCAACGAAACCGACGATACACTACATATTACACTTACGGCCGCAGAAAAGAAAGTGAAAAACTACAACAATTAGAATCCACAACCACCTTAGACATCATAAACCCAATGTATCTCATACTTTGGATTTCATGCCTTATCAAATGAATTCCTTAGACATCACATGCCTAACAATTATAAACCCCGCATTTTAGTCTCGATATTAAAAACACTTTTCAATAACCAGTCAGGTAATTCAACAAGATTCCCGACAAGCTGATCGAATGCTCGTCGAAAACTTTAGTAGACGGAAGCACCCCCGATGCTGTCGACAAAGTGCACTTAGGCGGAACACCGCAACCGCGAGCATCCGAACGGATGCTTTTGGCGACAAGGTTCTCTTACAGTCACTTGGTCGGGGCTATGGGGTGTAGCTATCTAGTAAGGTTACCCGGCGTGTATCCACGTACGCTACGTAATTGCGATAGAGTTTTGATCCACATCAAAATTCCATGGCAACCGATCAAATGATACTAAATTGCTAGATTTATAAAATTCAAATTAGTTTTCATAAAACTAAATATTGTGGGTTCCAAGTATTGTATCACAATCACAGATAGCTAGACGATGTTAAACTTTTCGATCGAATCAACAAACACCCAAAATTTTCCAAAGAGCTCAACACTTGAGTGGAGTTTAAAAAGTACCAAGAACATGCCACAGCACCTATGGACCAACCGTAGAAGGGTCAACTCTTGCCTCACCTATTGCGTCGCGGAACTACCACAAACCTTAGGGTTTGATGGCGGTTCCAATGGTCACAGAATCGAGTTAGGGTTTCGTTCTTCTAGAGGGTCCACAGAATCACCTGCTTGATTTTCTGATGATCTTAAACTTGGAAAAAATCCAACTCTTGGAAAATTTCCAGCGAGAGAAATTTGGGTTATTGATATCCGTTCGAACTTTTTAACGTCATCTAAATAACCCAAAACAATGTTAAAATTACGAATACGAAACACTCTGAATTGCCAATACAGTAAGACCACATCACATGCAATCTTAGAAAAAACAAGCAACACCTGAAACACCAAAACCCAGAGACTGGAACATCACAAAAATTTGAAGCCAAAATTCCATGAAAGAACCGGCGAGCTTGGATTTCCTGTGAATATGGCCGGCCAAAATCTGACCGACTTGCTTCAAATTTCTATGGTGTTCATGTTATATCACACAGAAAATTCTGCAGTTGCTTAAAAAATTTTAGAGGCCATTTAAAAATCGACAGAAACTAGATTTCATTGTTTCAAGTTTCGGAGTAGTTTCAGTTTCGTAATCTAATAAACATCGTCTAATTCTCTATCTTGGCTCCGATACCACTGTAGGGTTACCTAGCACGACAGCAAGGTATCGGGAGGCATAGTCCATGCCAATTTCAAATTTTTGCCATGCTAAACAACCCTAACCCTAGAATCTTAACTAGAGATTTAGACGAAACAACAATGTAAACAACTTTACATCTAAGTGAATGAGGAATACAACCTTTGTAGACCGGTCCTTCACTTCTAAAGCTCTGTGTAGCAGTCCCTTCGCTCCAAGTAATGGACACCCGAACTCTAGTAAGGGTTCATATGAAGAAATGAACAAGCTTGCTCGAAGTTTTCGAGGCCGAAGATGATCAACGTCGAGGAGACTCAAGCTCATTCTACATCTTCACTAATGGTAGATTAGTGAAGCAAACACCCTAAACTAAATGGCTAATATAGTAGAGAATGATGAAGTAGGAATTTTGGTCACTTTAGATTTATTTTTCTCGTAATATTTCTTCACTTTTAGAAAAGCTAGCAAGCTTTCACTTGATGAAGAAGAAGATGAAGTGGAGAAGAGAATGAAGCTCATGAGGTAAGAATAGAAACCATGGGTTAGTTCATGTCATACACTAACTCATGTAGAGACTAAACTATGGCTAAGGATAATGGTTAGGTTAATAAATATCTTAAGTAAAACAAATTAGTGGACTAAGTCAATGGATACAACAAGCTTCTCCAAGCTTCTAGCCATGACAAATTTCCACCAATTTGTGAATTACTATAATAAATAAAAACCTTTAATTATCAAGAGCATGGTGTGAGCCTTATACACCCATGAAGCATGTGGCATCAAGCATGACACAAATAAAATGTACATTAATATATATCACATATATACTATATGCACACAAGTGAGAAAAAGAAATATTTAAGTGAGCTAATATTAGTTAATGTGATTCAATATATCAAATATATAAACATACATTAAATAATTAAATCAACATTTGATTTAATAATCCGGTTATATCACATACAACCGGCTAATATCAAATGTAACAACTTATCGAATCAACATTTGATCCGATAACCCGGCTATATCACATATAACCAACCGATATCACATATCGCGAGAATAGAATGCGGTATCACATACGCACATTAATCTCGGTCCCGCACATATCACATATGTGCTCCTACTTCGTTTCGCATGAACCAGAAAACCTCTGTGTAGGACTCTAAAGACTCGTCAATACGCCGGCAGTAGGTGATGATCATATCAAACACCCACAAGCCGCAAGCAGTCTGCTAAATGTAACGGACACCCGGGTATTAAGCGATCAGAAGATCAACAAGCAAGCATGCTCATACTCTTGCGAATCCAATCAGTAACACTACCGTACAGTCTGGTCTCTTCGTCTGATATGTCGCATATCACAGCCTGGGGGTGGTAAAATGTCAGACCCCAATAGCCTGATAAGTCATGCCGATGTGAGGCTCATAACGGTTCGAGAAACTACTGATAACACTTACCAGTAGATCTTAGCAACCCTGTCCAGGGATTTCCTGTTATGTCCAATCGAGCATAGCGCAACATCAACCCCCAATACCGGGAGAGACGAAATCCCCTCCTATCGCTCATTGCCTCCATATGACTTGGGACTGTACCCAAAAACCACCGTTTTGCACGATCTCTTGAACATGGTAAGGTGGAAATCAAAGCACAGTGGAAATCACACAAGACTCTATGACGATCTCGGGTCGACAAACTAACCAGTTCCACTGTCACCAGAGAACTGTTATCTAACGATATGTATAATACCATCTAGGAGTTCTCGGCGAGTCCGTTCAGTGTACCCAGTCTCCACTGGGCACGCGTATACCATCTTTGATGTCAAACACCAATGGATATGGGATCATCCACAGCCCATCATATGGATCGAGAAGCGTATACGCTAGTCTACTCTAGAATATCGATGCCCCGTCTCGATACTCCCACGATTAGGAACAATTGAAGGATGTACTTACCGACTGCCTCTGCCCCACTAGTATGATCTGCATCATAAATCTGGTAGTCAAGTACTCATCCTAAGGGCTTTATCAACATGTAATAGAGAGACAATAAGTGTACATGTTAAGATAGAGAGCAACCAGATAGCATACTATCATGTCGAGCAAGAAAGTCCTCCCTATATATGTCCAAGTATCCACTACAATATACATCGTATGTACAGTAATGGCCTCTAGGGCATACATACAATTAACAGGGAGTCCAACTTGGATAATCTTAGCATCCAACTATCAGTCGGAAGTCACCATTTTCTATGGCCTGCTGATAACTACTAGGGTCATCATCACATGATGCAAGCCTTCTAGTCACCGTATACGAGAAAACCGAAGTATCTCTCGGGTGGCTGAGGTCACCTACTAAATCTGCGGAGCAGCTATGGTCTGTCAGGGTTAATTGGATCATCAGGTTCCACCATACTTTCAGTAACCGTTTGTGGTTTAAGAACCATTTTCAGTTCTACCATACTCCCACTAATTTCTTTCGCAAGAAATTATTTTACCAAGGAGATGGCGAGTTAAGAACTGTAACACCCGAGCCCAATGCTACTAATTTCAGTTACCGTTTGAATGTAGTGTGGCACTCATTTCATTTATCTTGATTGATTGTTACTTATTATAATTTTACCCCGTCAATTCAATTATGCATATAACAATTTATGGCATCTAAAATAAAATTAAAAATATTCATCTTGGCCTACTTGACACCCCTAACCCTATTGTAGTGTCCGTGCATCGTGTTCTCGTCCCGTTCAGTGAAACGGGCGAGTTTGGACGGCTACGCGCACGTACATGTGTCCGTTTTGGGGGTATGCTTTTTGATTGTAAAATACTTCATTTTCACTTTTTGATCCCGCCTAAAATTCGATTATTTCAATTTCAAATTTTTGGACCCGACCCGGGCGCGATTTGGAAATGTTTTACTTTGCGCCAAAACCCCAAATTTTAATATTTTAAAACCATCGTATATTTAAATCTAACCATCTAATATTTTCCTATTCAAAATCTTTTAAAAATCTATTCCTAAACAAACAGTAATCCCTCCAACCAATCCCCTCCTTCTCTTTACCCGTGGGCCCCACACTCTCTCTACCGTCTCTCTCTCTCTCTCTCTCTCCACTCTCTCTACCGTCTCTCTCTCTCTCTCTCGCCTTATCTCTCTCTCTCCTCTCTCTCTCCCCGTCTCTCTCTCTCTATCTTTCTCTCTCTCTCCCCTCTATATATTCTTCCTTCTTCCTCTTATTTTCTTCACGAGCGAACCCCCTCACGTAACCCTAGCCACCTCACCCCTCACCGCTGCAGCACCAACGCCGACGCGAACATCACCAGCATCCTCGCCTCCTCAACCTCGTGTCATCCACATCCTCCTTCATAGTTTTCCCGAGCGCCTGCACACCCCCCGACCAGGCCCGCGCGCGCCCCCTGCACACAGTTGCACCGCCGGAGGTCGCTGCCGACGACCCGTCTCCGTGCCCCTGGCCCTCGCGCACCCCCTCGGTGAGCTTCTCATCCCCTCACCTTCTCCTTTCTTCTTTTCCTTCGCTGATCTGGTTTCTTGATCCGCAAAAACTTCCGCCGTCATCGCAGACCACCGCCGGAGCTCCGTCGACGAGGTCGACCGTCACCACCCGTCCTACCGACCATTGTAAGCCTTCCCTTCTCCATCCTCTTTCCCTTTCTTCTTTATTTTCCTTTCTTTTCTTTGTGCAACTCTTGACATTCACTATTTTGTATCTCGCCGGATTCCGGCCGTGCCGGCGACGCGTCCCGACGTTCCAGCGAGGTACCACGACCCGTGTGGTTCCACTGTTCGTCGTTTGGGTTCATTCCGTGAACCGTGCGCCCGTCGCGAGTTTTCCCAGCCGACGTTTTACGTTCCGTTTTCCCGATCCGCGACCCGTCGAGGCAAGTACCCCTTGCTACATGCTAAACAATATTTACATACATATTAATGACACCCTAACCTATAAATTTAACTTTGGTACGATCATTTCTATTTTTCGTGTTCAATATTGTTATATAACATTTTATCTTTCAAACTTGGAACCTATATATGTAAATATCATTGTACCCATGAAGTCTTAACTTGGTAACATTATTAAACGGCTATAATTGTCTTACTTCATTCTCATAATGTTGAAATCATCTCTGTGACACAATTGATAACTGTATTGCTAATTAAATGAATCTGCCTATTTCTTAATTCATTGCTTATATCATGTTGTTGATACCCATGATTGATTATATAACTGATTGTGAATACACCTATGATATCGCTTGCTTCTTGACCTGTCTTGCTACCTACATATTGATTGACCCGACATGGTACCGTATACTGCTTGACTTGACATGATGTACCATGACCTGACCCGTTACCTAATCTTGTGTCTAATGCCAACAAACCTGATATGTAGTCCTCATGGACCGTTCCTGTTGTCTATCCAGACAAACCTGTTTACCTAATCCTGTGTTGGCATTAGTTTCTTGATTTCGGGATAACTGAATTGACTTACACATATAACTTGGGGGTATGGGGAAATCAAAGGTGAAACCTGACTTGTAACTCGACAGTTCACTACTATTGAGTGTACACATTCCTGTTTGGTGCCTAGCGGCATGTCTCGGTTTCAGCCCGAGAATATTGAGGCCGTGGTCCCGGGTATGTACGGGATACTACTGAGTGTACACATTCCTGTTTGGTGCCTAGCGGCATATCTCGGTTTCAGCCCGAGAATATTGAGGTCGTGGTCCCGGGTATGTACGGGATACTACTGAGTGTACACATTCCTATTTGGTACCTAGCGGCATGTCTCGGTTTCAGCCCGAGAATATTGAGACCGTGGTCCCGGGTATGTACGGGATACTATTGAGTTACATCGATGATTCATCAATTTGGTTTCAAAGACTTTAGAACAGAGAACCTGATAGAACAGTCCAATTTACCCACTGCACACTACCCTGCACTGCTCTGATTCATATTATTGTTACCCTTGCTTTATTCATGTTTATATTCGCATTGCCTGTTTATTATGTTATTACTTGATGACTTGACGCGCTGACGTCTGGGTTTTGCATGGCCCGGATTCTGTACCGCTGTCGCAGCCCGAGCAGGAGTACTTCAGCCGACAGGCTGAGCTGTGAGTGTTAGCAGTAGTTAGCTTTTCTTTACTGCATTTTATTCCTGATGTGAGCCCGCATTATAGGACATACATTCCAGTTATTTTGTATTGGATCTTTCGCTTCCGCATTTATTTATTCTTGACTCATGTTATCTTGGATTATGGACATGTTTTAGATAATTTTATTTTGTTCTTGATATCTCTACAACCGTAATGTGACTATGGATGGATACTTCCTACCCACAGGTAGCATGGTTGGCTATGTCACGTGCCCATTTTAGCGTACTCTGGGAAGCGGGGCGTGACATGGTTCTTTTGGTATCAGAGCCATAGGTTAGTCGGGTTGATTCTTTTGTAGTTGGGTATTGTACCCAATACACGAATCAGAATACCCGTGTTTAGGAAACATGTCCTGCCACCTTGCCGTTTTACCATTCTTGAATCACGTTCTTCCTGATTATATCCTTTACGATGTGCAAACTTCCTTTGCTTGTCGACTCGAAACCTGATTCCTTGTTATCTCTAGGACTTAGGCGACTTGGGTGGAGTTATGTAATTGTGGCTATGATACCGCGGCATAGTTACAATGCGGCACTCTATTTAAGTATCTTGGAGTTCTAGCCTTGATCTATATTCAGAATCTATCATCATGCTAATGTTGGGTGTTTTGATTTCAGGAATATGGCCGGTAAGAATTTGAAGACGTACCAAAGGCGTGTGGACAAAGCCGCCATGCTTGGAGTGATAAGAGGAATGCTGGAGAATCAAAAGAAACAGACCGAGCTGATCCAGCAGCAAGCGGAATCGTTTCAGGAAGGTTTGCAGATCGTTCAGCAGTCTGTGAACAATGTTGGAGCTAAACCAGTTGACCGAGGAGGGACCGTAGCAGATTTCAGGCGTTTGGGTCCGTCTACATTTACTGGTTTGGAGGAGCCGTTGCCAGCGGAGCAGTGGCTAGTTGACACAGAGAATTTGCTTATTGCGGCACAGATTCCAGATGAGAAAAGAGTTAATGTGGTACGCATTCAGTTAGTGGACTACGCCCGAGAATGGTGGCTTGTAGAGGAGAACCGGTTGCCCAAGCCGATCAAGTGGGCAGATTTTTCAAAGAGTTTCCTGGAGAAGTTCTTCCCGCGGACTGCATGGGAGGAAATGGAAGAGAAATTCATCGGGCTAAAGAAGAATGGAGCACCCGTAGATGTGCATGCAGCAGAATGGACAAGACTCAGTAGATTCGCTGGACCTTTAGTTGCCAACGATGCAGACAGGGCACGGAGGTTCATGCGCAGCTTGGACGTGGACATCCAGAGGCAGATCGTCTCCCTGGGTTTGACCACTTTCTCACAAGTACTTGCGGCAGCCCGAGAGCAACAGAGTTTATCTGGGATGAAGGGGAGTTTGCAGCAGACAGCAGTTGCGGTAAGGAAGCCAGCATTTGTACCTAACCGAGCTCATGGTCGCAGAGGTATTCCAGTGGACCGTCGAGGTGTAGCACCCATGAAGAAGCCAGTGATCGTCGATCGAAGAAAGAGCATGACCTGTAACTATTGCAATTTACCTGGCCACATGCAAAAGGATTGTCGAAGGAGGCTGGGACTTTGTTTGGTTTGTGGAGCGGCTGATCACGCCGTTAGTGCTTGTCCGTCGAAGCTTCGTACGAGGGATGATTTTCAGAAGCCTCCGCAGAGACCGTTCCAGGGACAGAAACAACTGACTCAAGGACCAAATCAGGCTCGAGCTTTTACCTTGACAGCAGAAGAAGCTAAGGCGTCAGGAGAAGTCGTTTCAGGTACTCTACTCGTTCATGGTTTTCCCGCATTAGCGTTATTTGATTCTGGTGCATCCCATTGTTTTATATCATCCCAGTTTATAACTACAAACTCGATTGGATACACGACCCTGTCTAGTTTCTGGGACATACACACTGGGAATGGGAAAATCATAGCTAGTAGCGAATGTAAAGATTGTACAGTTGTTGTGTGCGGACGGGAGCTTTTTGCAGATTTCTTAGTGATTGATACGGGCAGCTACGAAGTCGTCTTGGGAATGGATTTTCTTGGCACATTCCACGGTCACAATGATTGTAGGGCAAGGAAGGTAATTTTCCAGATTCCCGGACATCCCGAGTTTAGCTTCACTAGAGGAAGCAGTTCTGTCGGGCCAGTCGAGTTCAGGGCTAGGCCGACAAACAATATTCTTGCAGCAATGGAAGTTGATGAAAGTAAAGAGCCGGCTGTTGTTCACGATTTTATGGACGTGTTTGAAGATATATCGGGTTTACCGCCGAAGCGAGACGTGGAGTTCGCAATTGATCTTATTCCTGGTGCAGCGCCAGTATCCAAAGCGTATTATCCAATGGCACCAGTAGAGTTGGAAGAAGTCAAGAAACAGGTTGCTGGATTGCTTGAAAAAGGTTGGATTCGAAGCAGTAACTCGCCTTGGGGAGCTCCAGTTCTTCTAGTAAAGAAGAAGGATGGCACAAGAAGGATGTGCATCGACTATCGAGAATTAAACCGGGTGACTATTAAGAACAAGTACCCGATCCCTCACATTGGCGAACTTTTCGAGCAGCTTAGTGGCGCGAGGGTATTCTCGAAGCTGGATTTGCGATCCGGATATCATCAGGTCCGAGTGAAAACAGAAGATATTTGCAAGACGGCGTTCCGAACTCAGTATGGACATTACGAGTACTTAGTGATGCCCTTCGGAGTAATGAATGCGCCTGCAGTATTCATGGACTTGATGAACCGAATCTTTTCACCGTTCTTGGACCAGTTTATCGTGGTTTTTATTGACGATATTCTGGTTTATTCGAAGAGTTTTGAGGAGCATGCTGAACATTTGAAGATCGCACCGCACACGTTGAGACAAGAGAAGTTATATGCAAAGATGAGTAAGTGCGAGTTTTGGCTGGAGGAAGTAAAGTTTTTGGGGCATGTTGTGTCTGGCAATGGAATTGCCGTCGATCCAGAAAAGATTGCAGCAGTACGAGATTGGCCGATTCCAAAGAATGTTGCGGAGATAAGAAGTTTTCTTGGACTCGCCGGGTATTACAGAAGATTTGTGGAGAACTTTGCTCGTCTGGCGGAGCCGTTAACCAAGCTTACGCGCAAGGAGGTACCTTTTGTATGGACGGACAAATGTGCGTTAGCTTTTGAGACGTTGAAGCAGAAGTTGATAACCGCCCGTATTCTGACCGTGCCAGACAATTCCAGAGGATTGGTGATTCACAGCGACGCATCTGGGAAAGGATTGGGATGTGTTTTGATGCAGCATAGGAAGGTTGTAGCGTACGCATCGAGACAGTTGAAGACCCATGAGAAGAATTACCCAACTCATGACTTGGAACTTGCGGCTGTGATTTTCGCTTTGAAGATTTGGAGACACTACCTTTTGGGCGAAAGGGTCGAAGTTTTTACTGATCATAAGAGCTTGAAGTACGTATTCACACAGAAAGAGCTTAATATGAGGCAGCGTAGATGGTTGGAGCTGATGGCTGACTACGATCTTGATCTTAAATACCATCTGGGGAAGGTTAATGTCGTGCCGGATGCGCTTAGTCGGTTACCAGCAATCCAGGTGTTAACTACGCAGAAGGAGCTTGTTGAAGGTTTTCAAAGATTTGACTTGGAGGTTGTGCTACCGCATTCTACGGGACAGTTGATGCAGCTGCAAGTACAGTCATCGTTGATCGAGAATATTAAAGCAGCACAATCGCAGGACCCTAGACTGCAAAAGTTTTGAGAACAGGTTGAAGCCGGACTACGAACAGATTTATTGATCCACGAAGATGGTTCGTTGAGGTATGGTAGCCGTTTATGTATGCCAAAGGGAGATATTCGTGAAGAGCTTATGAAGGAGGCACACAGTTCAGCTTATTTTGTACATCCAGGAGGCACAAAGATGAACCGAGATATTCGACGGCATTTCTGGTGGGAAGGCATGAAACGGGAGATTGCTCACTTTGTGGCGAAGTGCTTAGTTTGTCAGCAAGTTAAGGCTGAACATCAAAGGGTTGCTGGTTTATTACAACCACTTCCGATTCCTCAGTGGAAGTGGGAACATATAACCATGGATTTCGTGACGGCTTTACCGCGAAGTCCAAAAGGCAACAATGTTGTATGGGTGATTGTTGATCGTTTGACCAAGGCAGCTCACTTCATTCCTTTCCGGGTTGGACAATCAACAGAGACTTTGGCAGAGCGGTACATGCAAGAGATTGTAAGATTGTATGGAGTACCAGTGAGCATCGTTTCCGATCGGGACACTCGGTTCTTATCACACTTTTGGCGGAGTTTACAGGAAAGTTTGGGGACTCGATTGAAGTTTAGCACAGCTTATCATCCTGAAACTGATGGTTAGTCAGAGAGAACGATCCAAACTCTTAAGGATATGTTGAGAGCATGCATGTTGGACTTCAAGGGTTCATGGGAAGATCATCTACATTTGGTGGAGTTTTCTTACAACAATAGTTTTCAGACAACTATCCAGATGGCTCCATTTGAAGCTTTGTATGGTCGTAAATGCCATTCACCTGTTTGTTGGGACGATGTCGGTGAACGAAAATTATTAGGACCAGATTTGGTTGTGCAGACAGTTGAGAAGGTTAACACTATCAGAAATCATATGAAGGCAGCACAAGACCGACAGAAGAGTTGGGCAGACACGTCAAGAAGACCTCTAGAGTTCGCCGTGGGTGATTTGGTGTTCTTGAAGATATCACCGACTAGAGGGGTGATTCGTTTTGGAAGTCGAGGAAAGCTTAGTCCTCGATTCGTTGGACCCTTTGAGATCTTGGCGCGTGTCGGTGAGGTAGCGTATCGTTTAGCGTTACCGCAGTCCTTAGCGAGTGTGCACGACGTGTTTCACGTATCTCAGCTACGAAGGTATGTTCGAGATGAAACGCATATATTGGATCATTCGGAGTTAACAGTACGAGAAGACTTGACTTTTGAGGAGCGACCGATTGAAATCGTGGATCGAAGGGAAAAGGTTCTTAAGAACAAGGTGATCCCTCTTGTGCTTGTTTCTTGGGGTAATCACTCGCAGGGAGAGTCCACTTGGGAACGAGAAAATGAAATCTGGCAGAAGTCTCATCTTTTCTTGTAGTTGTTTGTTTATCTTTGTATTCTTAGAATTTCGAGGACGAAATTCTTTTTGTAGTTGGGTATAATGTAACACCCGAGCCCAATGCTACTAATTTCAGTTACCGTTTGAACGTAGTGTGGCACTCATTTCATTTATCTTGCTTGATTGTTACTTATTGTAATTTTACCCCGTCAATTCAATTCTGCATATAACAATTTATGGCATCTAAAATAAAATTAAAAATATTCATCTTGGCCTACTTGACACCCCTAACCCTGTTGTAGCGTCCGTGCATCGTGTTCTCGTCCCGTTCAGTGAAACGAGCGAGTTTGGACGGCTACGCGCACGTACGTGTGTCCGTTTTGGGGGTATGATTTTTTATTGTAAAATACTTCATTTTCACTTTTTGATCCCGCCTAAAATTCTATTATTTCAATTTCAAATTTTTGGACCCGACCCGGGCGCGATTTGGAAATGTTTTACTTTGCGCCAAAACCCTAAATTTTAATATTTTAAAACCATCGTATATTTAAATCTAACCATCTAATATTTTCCTATTCAAAATCTTTTAAAAATCAATTCCTAAACAAACAGTAATCACTCCAACCAATCCCCTCCTTCACTTTACCCGTGGGCCCCACACTCTCTCTACCGTCTCTCTATCTCTCTCTCTCTCTCGCCTTATCTCTCTCTCCACTCTCTCTACCATCTCTCTATCTCTATCTCTCTCTCTCTCGCCTTATCTCTCTCTCTTCTCTCTCTCTCTATCTTTCTCTCTCTCACTCCTCTATATATTCTTCCTTCTTCCTCTTCTTTTCTTCACGAGCGAACCCCCTCACGTAACCCTAGCCGCCTCACCCCTCGCCGCTGCAGCACCAACGCCGACGCGAACATCACCAGCATCCTCGCCTCCTCAACCCCGTCTCATCCACATCCTCCTTCATCGTTTTCCCGAGCGCCGGCACACCCCCCGACCAGGCCCGCGCGGACCCCCTGCACACAGTTGCACCGCCGAAGGTCGCTGCCGACGAGCTGTCTCCGTGCCCCTGGCCCTCGCGCACCCCCTCGGTGAGCTTCTCATCCCCTCACCTTCTCTTTTCTTCTTTTCCTTCGCTGATCTGGTTTCTTGATCCGCAAAAACTTCCGCCGTCATCGCAGACCACCGTCGGAGCTCCGTCGACGAGTTCGACCGTCACCACCCGTCCCACAGACCATTGTAAGCCTTCCCTTCTCCATCCTCCTTCCCTTTCTTCTTTATTTTCCTTTCTTTTCTTTGTGCAACTCTTGACATTCACTGTTTTGTATCTCGCCAGATTCCGGCCTTACCGGCGACGCGTCCCGACGTTCCAGCGAGGTACCACGACCCGTGTGGTTCCACTGTTCGTCGTTTGGGTTCATTCCGTGAACCGTGCGCCCGTCGCGAGTTTTCCCCGCCGACGTTTTACGTTCCGTTTTCCCGATCCGCGACCCGTCGAGGCAAGTACCCCTTGCTACATGCTAAACAATATTTACATACATATTAATGACACTCTAACCTATAAATTTAACTTTGGTACGATCATTTCTATTTTTCGGGTTCAATATTGTTATATAACATTTTATCTTTCAAACTTGGAACCTATATATGTAAATATCATTGCACCCATGAAGTCTTAACTTGGTAACATGATTAAACGGCTATAATTGTCTTACTGCATTCTCATAATGTTGAAATCATCTCTGTGACACAATTGATAGCTGTATTGCTAATTAAATGAATCTTCCTATTGCTTAATTCATTGCTTATATCATGTTGTTGATACCCATGCTTGATTATATAACTGATTGTGAGTACACCTATGATATCGCTTGCTTCTTGACCTGTCTTGCTACCTACATATTGATTGACCCGACATGGTACGGTATACTGCTTGACTTGACATGATGTACCATGACCTGACCCGTTACCTGATCTTGTGTCTAATGCCAACAAACCTGACATGTAGTCCTCATGGACCGTTCCTGTTGTCTATCCAGACAAACCTGTTTACCTGATCCTGTGTTGGCATTAGTTTCTTGATTTCGGGATACCTGACTTAACTTACACATATAACTTGGGGGTATGGGGAAATCAAAGGTGAAACCTGACTTGTAACTCAACAGTTCACTACTATTGAGTGTACACATTCCTGTTTGGTGCCTAGCGGTATGTCTCGGTTTCAGCCCGAGAATATTGAGGCCGTGGTCCCGGGTATGTGCGGGATACTACTGAGTGTACACATTCCTATTTGGTGCCTAGCGGCATGTCTCGGTTTCAGCCAGAGAATATTGAGGCCGCGGTCCCGGGTATGTACGGGATACTATTGAGTTACATCGATGATTCATCAATTTGGTTTCAAAGACTTTAGAACAGAGAACCTGATAGAACAGTCCAGTTTACCCACTGCACACTACCCTGCACTGCTCTGATTCATATTATTGTTATCCTTGCTTTATTCATGTTTATATTCGCATTGCCTGTTTATTATGTTATTACTTGATGACTTGACGCGCTGATGTCTGGGTTTTGCATGGCCCGGATTCTGTACTGCTGTCGCAGCCCGAGCAGGAGTACTTCAGCCGACAGGCTGAGCTGTGAGTGTTAGCAGTAGTTAGCTTTTCTTTACTGCATTTTATTCCTGATGTGAGCCCGCATTATGGGACATACATTCCAGTTATTTTGTATTGGATCTTTCGCTTCGGCATTTATTTATTCTTGACTCATGTTATCTTGGATTATGGACATGTTTTAGATAGTTTTATTTTGTTCTTGATATCTCTACAACCGTAATATGACTGTGGATGGATACTTCCTACCCACAGGTAGCATGGTTGCCTATGTCACGTGCCCATTTTAGCGTACTCTGGGAAGTGGGGCGTGACATGGTTCTTTTGGTATCAGAGCCATAGGTTAGTAGGGTTGATTCTTTTGTAGTTGGGTATTGTACCCAATACACGAATCAGAGTACCCGTGTTTAGGAAACATGTCCTGCCACCTTGCCGTTTTACCATTCTTGAATCACATTCTTCCTGATTATATCCTTTACGATGTGCAAACTTCCTTTGCATGTCGACTCGAAACCTGATTCCGTGTTATCTCTAGGACTTAGGCGACTTGGGTGGAGTTATGTAATTGTGGCTATGATACCGCGGCATAGTTACAATGCGGCACTCTATTTAAGTATCTTGGAGTTCTAGCCTTGATCTATATTCAGAATCTATCATCATGCTAATTTTGGGTGTTTTGATTTCAGGAATATGGCCGGTAAGAATTTGAAGACGCACCAGAGGCGTGTGGACGAAGCCGCCATGCTTGGAGTGATAAGAGGAATGCTGGAGAATCAAAAGAAACAGACCGAGTTGATCCTGCAGCAAGCGGAATCGTTTCAGGAAGGTTTGCAGATCGTTCAGCAGTCTGTGAACAATGTTGGAGCTAAACCAGTTGACCGAGGAGGGACCGTAGCAGATTTCAGGCGTTTGGGTCCGTCTACATTTACTGGTTTGAAGGAGCCGTTTCCAGCGGAGCAGTGGCTAGTTGACACAGAGAATTTGCTTATTGCGGCACAGATTCCAGATGAGAAAAGAGTTGATGTGGTACACATTCAGTTAGTGGACTACGCCCGAGAATGGTGGCTTGTAGAGGAGAACCGGTTGCCCAAGCCGATCAAGTGGGCAGATTTTTCAAAGAGTTTCCTCGAGAAGTTCTTCCCGCGGACTGCACGGGAGGAAATGGAAGAGAAATTCATCGGGCTAAAGAAGAATGGAGCACCCGTAGATGTGCATGCTGCAGAATGGACAAGACTCAGTAGATTCGCTGGACCTTTAGTTGCCAACGATGCAGACAGGGCACGGAGGTTCATGCGCAGCTTGGACGTGGACATCCAGAGGCAGATCGTCTCCCTGGGTTTGACCACTTTATCACAAGTACTTGCGGCAGCCCGAGAGCAACAGAGTTTATCTGGGATGAAGGGGAGTTTGCAGCAGACAGCAGTTGCGGTAAGGAAGCCAGCATTTGTACCTAACCGAGCTCATGGTCGCAGAGGTATTCCAGTGGACCGTCGAGGTGTAGCACCCATGAAGAAGCCAGTGATCGTCGATCGAAGAAAGAGCATGACCTGTAACTATTGCAATTTACCTGGCCACATGCAAAAGGATTTTCGAAAGAGGCTGGGACTTTGTTTGGTTTATGGAGCGGCTGATCACGCCGTTAGTGCTTGTCCGTCGAAGTTTCGTACGAGGGATGATTTTCAGAAGCCTCCGCAGAGACCGTTCCAGGGACAGAAACAACTGACGCAAGGACCTAATCAGGCTCGAGCTTTTACCTTGACAGCAGAAGAAGCTAAGGCGTCAGGAGAAGTTGTTTCAGGTACTCTACTCGTTCATGGTTTTCCCGCATTAGCGTTATTTGATTCTGGTGCATCCCATTGTTTTATGTCATCCAAGTTTATAACTACACACTCGATTGGATACACGACCCTGTCTAGTTTCTGGGACATACACACTGGGAATGGGAAAATCATAGCTAGTAGGGAATGTAAAGATTGTACAGTTGTTGTGTGCGGACGGGAGCTTTTTGCAGATTTCTTGGTGATTGATACGGGAAGCTACGAAGTTGTCTTGGGAATGGATTTTCTTGGCACTTTCTACGCTCACATTGATTGTAGGGCAAGGAAGGTAATTTTCCAGATTCCCGGACATCCCGAGTTTAGCTTCACTGGAGGAAGCAGTTCTGTCGGGCCAGTCGATGTAACGCCTTGAAAAGTCGTTTTGGTGTTTTCTTGAAAATCGGTGAAAATTCGGTATTTTTCTGTAAACCGTCTTTTTTGTTATTTTGCAGTTTAGGACTAATTATACCTAATTTGGATAGGTAATTGCTAGTTTTTAGTATCTAATGAGTTACTTATTAATTTGTTGTCATTTAAAAAAATTTCCCTATTTTTTTCAATTTTTAATATTATTTTAAGCCGGTAAGAAAATACATTAAATTAGCGATAAATACAAATTTAAATGGGCTAATTTAAAGCTTTAAAATCATGTTAATTAAAATCTAGTTGTAATATATTTTCTTAGTATTTTATTTCAAGTTTTAATTGGTATTTATTTTGGAAAACGAAATTAATTAATTTAAGCTTTAAACTCGCAAATATGAACTTGTGGGGGGCATTTTTGCTTGGTTTTTTTTTTCAACCTCTCACAATTTCCTCACTCTCACTTGGGCCGAGCCCACCAGCAGGAATTCCCCCCTCCATTTACTCCTTCATTTCATTTCATTTGAAGAAGTTATGAGATGAATATTATATATTAATTTAGGTATGGGTTATATTGAAGCATGGATGCGTTTGACTTTGAAAACAATCCACAACACCACACCATTCCTCCCCATTTTCCCCTCACTGCCGAACGGATCAGCAGCCCCCCCTCCTTTGATTCCATCTCTTTTTCAACAAAAAAAATCCCCAAAATGCTTCAAAAATCCAAATAAAACCTCACAAATTCAACCCAAGTCTTCATCCTTTCTCCTTAGCCAGATCTTGCAAGAATCTTGGAGCAAGGAAACCTTTTTGAGGAGGCAAATTTACATGCTAGATCTCTATAATTTGAGGTAGAATCTTCACCCAATTAATACTTATAGTTAAATTTCTTTAATTAAATTGTTTTAGTGTTAAATTTTAGTGCTAATTTCATTTTAGGTTTGTCATGATAATGGCTTGAGTTGAACTAGGGTTTAGAAACACCATTATGAGATTAATTAAATTATTTTGTTATCTAGTTTTATCCAAATCTAATTTAAGAGATTACTTTGTTTAAGTGGGCTTCGATTTGTGTTAATTTAGGTTTTTCAAGTGTGGAATTGGATTTAAATTGATAGTTATAAAAATCAAGAAAGGGGTTTGTGTATGGAAATAGGTTTTGAAGCATGGTTATTGTGTTGTAATTATGTGATTGTGGCTAACTAGTTGTGTAGTTGGATGTTTGTGTTGGATTGTGATAACTTTATTGTTAATTTTCGATGTTGCACCAAATTAGCAAGTTTTGTATTTACTAGTTTTTTTTTATAAAATTATGTGATGAATTAATTGTGATAACTTGATTATATTTTTTAACATATCCTACGACATTTAGGATGTGTGAGTGCGGAATTTTGTGTGATCGGGTTTTAGTTTTGCCGGGCGTCCCAAAACGACGGTTATAGTTAGTTTTTGAGATTTTCGTGTGTGTTCCGCGCACCTTATGCACGTTGTACCTAAATCGTGAGCGTTGGTGTTTCGTTTGGGATTTGCGTCGTTTCATGATATATAACCATATGTTTGGTATTGATGCAAATTCCAGGTTCGGTCGCGGAGACTTCGGACGCGGCACGAAAAGGGAAAGCGGTGATTGAACGTAACTAGCTGAGGATTCCAGTGAGTAGATGTAACATCTACGGGGGACTATCGTTTGGATGGCGCAAGTCGCCCGATAGTTTAAGTAGTTTAAAGATTTTTAGTGATATTAGTAATTAGGAGTAAATGCTTGCGTAACATCTTGCTACATCCATGCTTTATATTGTCAGACATATGCGAACCCATTCTATAGGACACCTGCACCATTGCCAGGGTTTTTATATGCATCACGAGCATTATTCATGCGAACACACACGCCCTGGTAATTGCCATGCCACGACACTAGATAACTTATAATCTAGAATGTTGTCACCATATTTGATATTTAAACCTGTACTATTGCAATAAATCCTTAAAATAACATTGTAGAATTGCTATTCATATGCATGTATACCATTACATCAATTGTTCATGCCTAGTTTATTAATCATACATTGCAACTTGGTTATTGATACCATATGCATTCATTATCATTGACATATGCACTTATGATGATTTATTGAGATTTATGATATTTCTGGATTTCGGGGAAAGCCGCAAAATTTACAACTTATGATCTTTTAAAATATAAAAAGTTGCGGTTTTCTAGTGATGTAAAGTGTCGTCCACCATGAGTTTACTGTGGTTTTCGAGATCCGTGTCGAGAAGTGGAGGAACCGTCACGGGTACATGGTGGGCCCGGTAAGGTACCCCGGGGCAAGAGGATCGTGTTGTTGACGTTGAGCCTGGCAGGGGATGGATTACCTACCGGTGACTGTTTTGGCACGGTGGATATCCAGAGGATACCGACCGTGGCCGCGAGATGATGAGATATTGATATTTGAGATGGGTCAGCCGGACGGCTGAGGCCAGTGATACTACGATATGGATATATGAGATTTGAGACAGTTTTGAGGTGTCGTTGCTGGACACGGATTCTTGTTGATTCTATTGGTATTGTGCTGATATTTCAAAAGAGATGCCTAAAGGAAAAAGATGATTTCTTATATTTACACATGCAGATCACGAGTATATTCATATTGCATACATACCTGCTAGCATATTCATATTGCATACATACCTGCTATTATATCCTGTCATACCTGCATTATAGATGCTAGGATGCTTGTGTGCATACTTGCGATAGCCTCTATAGATGTTATTTATTACTCACGAGTTGGCAACTCACCCCCGTTGTGCTACAGTCTCTTGCAGGTCCGCTCCGTCAGCACAGTAGCGGCGGGCGCACTTTCTTCTTTTGCCAGGACTCGAGGCTTTTGCTCGTAGGTGGGTTGTATTATTATTTTGTATCATCTTGTATATTCTTTGTATCTAGAGTACTCCATCTACTGTATCTACCAGTATTGTTGTATATTGACCTAGAGATGAGACTGTGAGATTTGTTAACTTTTTATGCTGTATTTTGGGGTCGAGCTCACTTGAGTCAACATGCGGTTTTTCTTATGCTTCTTTATGATTATTTTGCATGTTGTTGTTTTATATTGCGTGGGATTTGTGACCGCCTTGTGGCGAAGAGCTAGCTCCCGTTTGGGGATGCCTTAATTGTTGTATTTATATATATTCTTGTTGTACCCATTTTGGGGGCCAATATTTACAAAGGAGACTCTGCCGAAATTTTCGGAAAAATTGATATTGTTTTTAAAAAGGCTTGATATGACTTATTTGATAAATTCGCTTTCAATTTATTGGTTTTTCCTTCACTCTACTGCTTATTTGGTTTTGATTTCTGGGCTTTGGCTTACTTATTTTACGGACGCCTTGAGACGTTTCGTAACATAAGTGCCAGTCACGTTCCGTACCCTGCGGGTCGTGACAGTCGAGTTCAGGGCTAGGCCGACAAACAATATTCTTGCAGCAATGGAAGTTGATGAAAGTAAAGAGCCGGCTGTTGTTCACGATTTTATGGACGTGTTTGAAGATATATCGGGTTTACCGCCGAAGCGAGACGTGGAGTTCGCAATTGATCTTATTCCTGGTGCAGCGCCAGTATCCAAAGCGTATTATCCAATGGCACCAGTAGAGTTGGAAGAAGTCAAGAAACAGGTTGCTGAATTGCTTGAAAAAGGTTGGATTCGAAGCAGTAACTCGCCTTGGGGAGCTCCAGTTCTTCTAGTAAAGAAGAAGGATGGCACAAGAAGGATGTGCATCGACTATCGAGAATTAAACCGGGTGATTGTTAAGAACAAGTACCCGATCCCTCGCATTGGCGAACTTTTAGAGCAGCTTAGTGGCGCGAGGGTATTCTCGAAGCTGGATTTGCGATCCGGATATCATCAGGTCCGAGTGAAAACAGAAGATATTTGCAAGATGGCGTTACGAACTCGGTATGGACATTACGAGTACTTAGTGATGCCCTTCGGAGTAACGAATGCGCCGGCAGTATTCATGGACTTGATGAACCGAATCTTTTCACCGTTCTTGGACCGGTTTATCGTGGTTTTTATTGACGATATTCTGGTTTATTCGAAGAGTTTTGAGGAGCATGCTGAACATTTGAATATCGCACTGCAAACGTTGAGACAAGAGAAGTTATATGCAAAGATGAGTAAGTGCGAGTTTTGGCTGGAGGAAGTAAAGTTTTGGGGGCATGTTGTGTCTGGCAATGGAATTGCCGTCAATCCAGAAAAGATTGCAGCAGTACGAGATTGGCTGATTCCAAAGAATGTTGCGGAGATAAGAAGTTTTCTTGTACTCGCCGGGTATTACAGAAGATTTGTGGAGAACTTTGCTCGTCTGGCGGAGCCATTAACCAAGCTTACGCGCAAGGTGGTACCTTTTGTATGGACGGACAAATGTGCGTTAGCTTTTGAGACGTTGAAGCAGAAGTTGATAACCGCCCGTATTCTGACCGTGCCAGACAATTACAGAGGATTGGTGATTTACAGCGACGCATCTGGGAAAGGATTGGGATGTGTTTTGATGCAGCATGGGAAGGTTGTAGCGTACGCATCGAGACAGTTGAAGACCCATGAGAAGAATTACCCAACTCATGACTTGGAACTTGCGGCTGTGATTTTCGCTTTGAAGATTTGGAGACACTACCTTTTGGGCGAAAGGGGCGAAGTTTTTACTGATCATAAGAGCTTGAAGTACGTATTCACACAGAAAGAGCCTAATATGAGGCAGCGTAAATGTAAATCCCCGTTCTCCATCTATAAAATTTTCCTATATTTTCCAAATCCCGTTTGTCTCCTGATTTTTTTCCTCGTATTTTTGTTGGTAATTGGCTACTCGAGGTTCAAGATTTAGCTTAATCAAAACCCTAGAATTACTTTCCAATTTAAACCCCAGCCCAAACCATTAATAAACTAAAGAAAATAAATATAAAATACCTAAATTAAACCCCCAAACCCTTTACAAAATACCCTCAGCCCATTCAAAACTCTTTTAAAATAAATCCTTAACTTAAAACCCTAGGCCGGCCCTTACTAATCCCCCAGCCCGTTTCTTTTCCCCAGCCCATTCTGATTCTAAATAAATCCTTTAATAAGTTTTAGCCCCGGCCCACACTTCATTCTCAGCCACTTCGTTTTTTTTTTTAAGGAATTATTTTCTTAAACGGGCCCGGCCCACTCCCTCCAGCCTGCTTCCTCATCACCAGACCCGACCCGCCACTGTTCATCTCCTCCTTTTCACTCCAACGGTAACGTCCCCCTTTTCCCGCTCACGATCGTTTCCTCCGCCGCAGCCCGCGCCCCCGCTCCTGCCGTTACACCCACAACTTCAACCCCCGTTCTCTTCCCTCACACCCCATCTCTCTTCTCTGCCATTTCAGAAATCCCTCATCTCACTTCCCCATCTCATTTTTTCCGCTCACTCCTTCCCACGTCGCGCACCCAAGTCTCGCCGTTGCCCCACGTCGCCGACGACCCCGGCCACGTCTCCTCTTTGCCCCACGTCGCCGACGACCCCGGCCACGTCTCCAACTCCTCTCGTCACTCTCCCTCTCCAACTCACTCCTCACCTCCTCTCTACATCCATCGAGCCCTCCCAACTCCCAGCCTCACCGATCCCACAACCCACTGCCACCTCCACCTCCGACGACGACAACCCCCTCGGCAACCCTCGATCACTCCTCCTCTACCAACCTTCTCCCTCCACGACTCTACCCTTCATCAACCGAGCCCCGCCAAGCATCCCCTGCACTCCAAAACCCACACCAAGTGTTCACTGCGCACTTCACTGTGCACGTCGCCGGAGCGACCATCGCCGACATAGTCGACCCCGGCAAGTCCCAGGCCAACCACAGAGCACCACCTCCGCTTCCAGCAAGCACTTGACGGCTCCGGGAAACTCCAACGTCAAACCCGTGTCTCGAACCAAGCTCGCGAGAATCCGTTACACGGTGTACGTCACGCGTTCGTGACGCCACTGCTGCCGTACGACCCCGAGACGTTTCCAGGCAAGTGTTTACTTGCTTCATGCTAAAATAATAGTGGTACAAACCTAAATAATCTAGTTTACGTATTTACCGATTCCCGATACGTATTGTGACCTAAGTGTTCGATGCTAGATCCCAATGGAAATAATAGTTTAGTTTGACGGAAACTGATATATTCTGTTGGCCCATTTGATGATAAATATCGTGTATGATTCACGCTGGAAAATACGATTGTTAGTGACAAAAATTGATACCCCCAAATATGCCGTTAAAACTAGAATTCTCTCGTACCTGAAAACGAATAAAATCACCATAAATTATATACATACTGGAATGATATGTTCGAGGGCTTAAATCGAAGCCGACTCAACGAACTTTAACCCTATGTAAAATTCTAATGATTTCTGTTCTGTAACTGTGATGATAATTAGATCGGAATGCGACTCTGGACTGCAGTCCAGAGCGTTTCTGATTATTGTGTTCTGTCCCAAGACCTGTGTCACTGTGTTTCCTGAAGTCGTATGTTACGAAACCCTACAGTTGATTAAATATAATTCTGTTAGTTAAACAAAACAAGTGGTTCCATTCCGTTTCATCTCCGTTTGCTATTTTAAACTGTATTTAAAAGGGCACAACGTATAACTGTCCAGAACAGATTCAGAAATGACACACTGAGATTAAACTGTGTATAACTTTTAACGTACAGATACGATTGAGGATCCCTCTGTTGCGTTGAATACTCTATTGAAAACCCTAGATTTTATTCAACAGTATCATCGCTAAATTCTGAGCCCAATCGGGTGCAATTCATGTCGCGAAACGGACGTTCAGTTTTGAAACTGAATTTTCAGCCGCGGGCACTTAAAATGAAACAGCTATATCTTGAAAACCGGAATCCCGATTGAACTAAAATAAATTTTGATATATTGCTGACTGAGTTTTCTATTTATCTTACTTGTATCATTTTGCTGAATTCTTAACATATTAATTTATGCAATTTATTTTAGTTCATGACATGCATGTTGATTCATAACATACAGAGCTTATTGGTAGCATACAATACATATATCATACCCTTGCCATATACTCAGTGTTAGTGCGTGTGGACATTGCATTATCGTGCGTGATAGATGTTGGTTTAGGAGTGATGAGTACACCAATGGAAAGTGAATATTCGTGACAGTGATTGATACAGTGAACAGTGATAAAACCGTGCCATTGGTATACTTGTACACAACTAGATCAAGATCATAAATAGTGTAAACCTGGGGAAAAAGGGGAAATCAAAGTGGAAAGAGTATCGTATTTAGCGGGACCGTGTTTAGAGGATGATCATTCGAACCGTGATACTGATACGTGTAGGGTAGGATCTAGCGATCCGGCTGACAGGGTTATGTCCCGGGCATGTGGGCCGTTGTCTCGGGTATGTACGAGACTCCTGTTAAACATGATCCTCCTTCCACTATGTGATTTCAAACATGACCTAGAGACCGATAGGGACACATAATATATTCTGCATCATATAGTGACACAGCGATTACTTGCATTGTTCTTATACCAGTATTACCTCATTTACCTGTTTCATCTTATTATAATAAAATTGTTATTGTGTCGCTCTGACGACCTGAGTATGCATGCTCAGATCCCGTGGGAGGACCAGCACAGGAGACGGATCTACCCTTCGAGTTCACAGAGATATAGTCTGGTGTACTCCCTATCTTTACTGCTTTCCATAGAGTGATCGTGAGATTGAACTTGGTTGGTAATTGCTCTTGTTATCTGTAATTAGTGAACAATGGAATTTTAATGTAATAAATTAGTGATGTGATTCCTTTAGTACTGTGCTTTATTTACTGATTACCATGTAATGTTAGAAGCCGAAGTGTGACTACGGCAGGACGATTCCTTGAGCGTAGGAGCATGGCTGGCCTAGTCATCCCTCGTTTCCCGTATTTTGGGAAGCGGGGCGTGACAGTAGATGGTTGGAGCTGATGGCTGACTACAATCTTGATCTTAAACACCATCCGGGGAAAGTTAATGTCGTGCCGGATGCGCTTAGTCGGTTACCAGCAATCCAGGTGTTAACTACGCAGAAGGAGCTTGTTGAAGGTTTTCGAAGATTTGACTTGGAGGTTGTGCTACCGCATTCTACGGGACAGTTGATGCAGCTGCAAGTACAGTCATCGTTGATCGAGAATATTAAAGCAGCACAATCGCAGGACCCTAGACTGCAAAAGTTTCGAGAACAGGTTGAAGCCGGACTACGAACAGATTTATTGATCCACGAAGATGGTCCGTTGAGGTATGGTAGCAGTTTATGTGTGCCAAAGGGAGATATTCGTGAAGAGCTTATGAAGGAGGCACACAGTTCAGCTTATTCTGTACATCCAGAAGGCACAAAGATGTACCGAGATATTCGACAGCATTTCTGGTGGGAAGGCATGAAATGGGAGATTGCTCGCTTTGTGGCGAAGTGCTTGGTGTGTCAGCAAGTTAAGGCTGAATATCAAAGGGTTGCTGGTTTATTGCAACCACTTCCGATTCCTCAGTGGAAGTGGGAACAAATAACCATGGATTTCGTGACGGCTTTACCGTGAAGTCCAAAAGGCAACAATGCTATATGGGTGATTGTTGATCGTTTGACCAAGGCAGCTCACTTCATTCCTTTCCGGGGTGGTCAATCAACAGAGACTTTGGCAGAGCGGTACATGCAAGAGATTATAAGATTGCATGGAGTACCAGTGAGCATCGTGTCCGATCGGGACACTCGGTTCTTATCACACTTTTGGCGGAGTTTACAGGAAAGTTTGGGGACTCGATTGAAATTTAGCACAGCTTATCATCCTCAAACTGATGGTCAGTCGGAGAGAACGATCCAAACTCTTGAGGATATGTTGAGAGCATGCATGTTGGACTTCAAGGGTTCATGGGAAGATCATCTACGTTTGGTGGAGTTTTCTTACAACAACAGTTTTCAGGCAACTATCCAGATGGCTCCATTTGAAGCTTTGTATGGTCGTAAATGTCGTTCACCTGTTTGTTGGGACGATGTCGGTGAACGAAGATTATTGGGACCAGATTTGGTTGTGCAGACAGTTGAGAAGGTTAACACTATCAGAAATCATATGAAAGCGGCACAAGACCGACAGAAGAGTTGGGCAGACACGTCAAGAAGACCTCTAGAGTTCGCCGTGGGTGATTTGGTGTTCTTGAAGATATCACCGACTAGAGGGGTGATTCGTTTTGGAAGTCGAGGAAAGCTTAGTCCTCGATTCGTTGGACCCTTTGAGATCTTGGAGCGTGTCGGTGAGGTAGCGTATCGTTTGGCGTTACCGCTGTCCTTGGCGAGTGTGCACGATGTGTTTCATGTATCTCAGCTACGAAGGTATGTTCGAGATGAAACGCATATATTGGATCATTCAAAGTTAACAGTACGAGAAGACTTGACTTTTGAGGAGCGACCGATTGAAATCGTGGATCGAAGGGAAAAGGTTCTTAAGAACAAGGTGATCCCTCTTGTGCTTGTTTTTTGGGGTAATCGCTCGCATGGAGAGTCCACTTGGGAACGAGAAGATGAAATCCGGCAGAAGTCTCATCTTTTCTTGTAGTTGTTTGTTTATCTTTGTATTCTTGGAATTTCGAGGACGAAATTCTTTTTGTAGTTGGATATAATGTAACACCCGAGCCCAATGCTACTAATTTCAGTTACCGTTTGAACGTAGTGTGGCACTCATTTCATTTATCTTGCTTGATTGTTACTTATTGTAATTTTACCCCGTCAATTCAATTCTGCATATAACAATTTATGGCATCTAAAATAAAATTAAAAATATCCATCTTGGCCTGCTTGACACCCCTAACCCTGTTGTAGCATCCGTGCATCGTGTTCTCGTCCCGTTCAGTGAAGTGGGAGAGTTTGGACGACTACGCGCACGTACGTGTGTCCGTTTTGGGGGTACGCTTTTTTATTGTAAAATACTTCATTTTCACTTTTTGATCCCGCCTAAAATTCTATTATTTCAATTTCAAATTTTTGGACCCGACCCGGACGCGATTTGGAAATGTTTTACTTTGCGCCAAAACCCCAAATTTTAATATTTTAAAACCATCGTATATTTAAATCTAACCATCTAATATTTTCCTATTCAAAATCTTTTAAAAATCTATTCCTAAACAAACAGTAATCCCTCCAACTAATCCCCTCCTTCTCTTTACCCGTGGGCCCCACACTCTCTCTACCGTCTCTCTATCTCTCTCTCTATCTCTCTCTCTCTCTCGCGCCTTATCTCTCTCTCTCCACTCTCTCTACCGTCTCTCTATCTCTCTCTCTCTCTCTCCCCGTCTCTCTCTCTCTCTATCTTTCTCTCTCTCTCCTCTATATATTCTTCCTTCTTCCACTTCTTTTCTTCACGAGCGAACCCCCTCACGTAACCCTAGCCGCCTCACCCCTCGCCGATGCAGCACCAACGCCGACGCGAACATCACCAGCATCCTCGCCTCCTCAACCTCGTCTCATCCACATCCTCCTTCATCGTTTTCCCGAGCGCCTGCACACCCCCCGACCAGGCCCGCGCGTGCCCCCTGCACATAGTTGCACCGCCGGAGGTCGCTGCCGACGACCCTTCTCCGTGCCCCTGACCCTCGCGCACCCCCTCGGTGAGCTTCTCATCCCCTCACCTTCTCCTTTCTTCTTTTCCATCGCTGATCTGGTTTCTTGATCCGCAAAAACATCCGCCATCATCGCAGACCACAGCCGTAGCTCCGTCGACGAAGTCGACCGTCACCACCCGTCCCACAAACCATTGTAAGCCTTCCCTTCTCCATCCTCCTTCCCTTTCTTCTTTATTTTCCTTTCTTTTCTTTGTGCAACTCTTGACATTCATTGTTTTGTATCTCACCGGATTCCGGCCGTACCGGCGACGCGTCCCGACGTTCCAGCGAGGTACCACGACCCGTGTGGTTCCACTGTTCGTAGTTTGGGTTCATTCCGTGAACCGTGCGCCCGTCGCGAGTTTTCCCCGCCGACATTTTACGTTCCGTTTTCCCGATCCGCGACCCGTCGAGGCAAGTACCCCTTGCTACATGCTAAACAATATTTACATACATATTAATGGCACCCTAACCTATAAATTTAACTTTGGTACGATCATTTCTATTTTTCGTGTTCAATATTGTTATATAACATTTTATCTTTCAAACTTAGAACCTATATATGTAAATATCATTGCACCCATGAAGTCTTAACTTGGTAACATGATTAAACGGTTATAATTGTCTTACTGCATTCTCATAATGTTGAAATCATCTATGTGACACAATTGATAACTGTATTGCTAATTAAATGAATCTGCCTATTGCTTAATTCATTGCTTATGTCATGTTGTTGATACCCATGCTTGATTATATAACTGATTGTGAGTACACCTATGATATCGCTTGCTTCTTGACCTGTCTTGCTACCTACATATTGATTGACCCGACATGGTACCGTATACTGCTTGACTTGACATGATATACCATGACCTGACCCGTTACCTGATCTTGTGTCTAATGCCAACAAACCTGACATGTAGTCCTCATGGACCGTTCCTGTTGTCTATCCAGACAAACCTGTTTACCTGATCCTGTATTGGCATTAGTTTCTTGATTTCAGGATACCTGACTTGACTTACACATATAACTTGGCGGTATGGGGAAATCAAAGGTGAAACCTGACTTGTAACTCAACAATTCACTACTATTGAGTGTACACATTCCTGTTTGGTGCCTAGCGGCATGTCTCGGTTTCAGCCCGAGAATATTGAGGCCGTGGTCCCGGGTGTGTACGGGATACTACTGAGTGTACACATTCATGTTTGGTGCCTAGCGGCATGTCTCGGTTTCAGCCCGAGAATATTGAGGCCGTGGTCCCGGGTATGTACGGGATACTACTGAGTGTACACATTCCTGTTTGGTGCCAAGAGGCATGTCTCGGTTTCAGCCCGAGAATATTGAGGCCGTGGTCCCGGGTATGTACGGGATACTATTGAGTTACATCGATGATTCATCAATTTGGTTTCAAAGACTTTAGAACAGAGAACCTGATAGAACGGTCCAGTTTACCCACTGCACACTACCCTGCACTGCTCTGATTCATATTATTGTTACCCTTGCTTTATTCATGTTTATATTCGCATTGCCTGTTTATTATGTTATTACTTGATGACTTGACGTGCTGACGTCTGGGTTTTGCATGGCCCAGATTCTGTACCGCTGTCACAGTCCGAGCAGGAGTACTTCAGCCGACAGGCTAAGCTGTGAGTGTTAGCAGTAGTTAGCTTTTCTTTACTGCATTTTATTCCTGATGTGAGCCCGCATTATGGGACATACATTCCAGTTATTTTGTATTAGATCTTTCGTTTCCGCATTTATTTATTCTTGACTCATGTTATCTTGTATTATGGACATGTTTTAGATAGTTTTATTTTGTTCTTGATATCTCTACAATCGTAATGTGACTGTGGATGGATACTTCCTACCCACAGGTAGCATGGTTGGCTATGTCACGTGCCCATTTTAGCGTACTCTGGGAAGCGGGGCGTGACAAGAACAAAACACTTTTGAACTTGAAAATGGTAGAACCTATCCCTCGCGAAATGTTGGGATAACCCACAGACTGCTATTACTGAAACGTGCCTTGAGTTTATCCGGATTATGGTTTTAAACACAAATCAGATAACCCCATATCTTAACAACTTTAAAATGAACACCATTCTATATCACATAGAGAAAATATGCACTTGTTTAGGTGGAACCAGTCTCAATTGATATGTATCTATTGTTTACCGCCGAAAACAGAGTCGAAACCGCATAGGTCGTCTTGCCTGAATTTCGGGGCAGATATTATTTGGTTTTATCCGTCCACCTCTCCGAAGATGCCAAGCTGATTTCTGACACCGTGTATCGAAGGTTTGGATAGATGCGGCCGTTGTAGCAGACATTGTCTGATTCCCCCTCGTTATAAAGGATTTTTTATTGTGGGTACGCTCTTCCCTACAGGCGCAAACCCCTGCAGTTAATTACGTTACCGCGTAGCGATAACCACTTTCTCCGGCTCTAGGAGGTCACTTCATGTCATGTGTGTTTTTTTTATTTTTGGTTGCCCGTGGATTGTATACGGAGACTAATTTGTGTTGTTACCCATAGGGCGTGGATTAATCCAAATCCGTATTTTCTTAGATTTAGGTTGGGTTTGATTTAAGGATCGTTAACCTTGTTTGAGATTAAGATCGACTTAAATATTTGTTAAGGATACGTTAATCCGATGTTAGACTAAGATCTACTTAACGGGGGTTCAGGATCATTTTTGATCCAAAGAAAAAGCATTTGGGCTCTATCGTTTTAGTTTAAGGACGTTGCGGTCTACGGCTAGTTTAAAGACATTACAGTCCACGGCTAGTTTAAGGACATTACGGTCCGTATTGGGATGTGTCCGTCCATTTGAGAGTACACTAAAGAATTGTTGGTTATCGGGACCCACTACCTCTCTGAAGACGCTGAAGAATTACAATGACATTTATCAGAGGTGTGAGGAGATATACCCTTGAACCGATGTCCGTTGGAAGATCAATAGTCGTGTTTGGGACTAAGACCAATTTGGAAAAATTGTGAGCACATAGGCTCGGTTGATCTGAATTAGGGACTTTTGGTCAACTTGGACTCAGCCCACTCGGTCTTTGAATAAAGTGTTAAACACTTGTTTGGGCTCGGTCCCTTTTCTGTGAAAACAGTGCTGAGAATTGATATGGGCTATGACGCTCACTCTCTTTTTTTGTTTTTTTATGGAGTGTTAAACACTCTTTATGGCGCTCACGTGAGGCGCTTGGCGCTGAGCTCCAACCACTGAGTGATAGGCACTACTTGTTGAGCAGCGCCCACGTGAGGAGCACATGGGGCGCTTGGTGCCAACCACCGAGTGCTAAGCACTCTTTATGAAGCAGCGCCCATGTGAGGGGCACATGGGGCGCTTGGTGCTGGGCGCCAACCACTGAGTGCTAAGTACTCTTTAAGCAGCGCCCACGTGAAGAGCATGTGGGGAGCTTGGCGCTGGGCGCCAACCACTGAGTGCTAAGCACTCTTTTTTAAGCAGCGCCCATGTGAAGGGACATGAGGCCTTCGTCGTTGTTTCTTTCTTTATGTATTTTTCTAAAGAGTTTGATTCTTTGTTCTCCCATGGTTCTTCAATCCCCAAGAACAAATTCATCCCCACGAGAATTAAATTCTCATTTGTGGAAGACTTGTCTCATGGATCTCAGATCCAGGGAAAGAACTATGTTCTTTTATGAGGTTTAAACCCTTAGATATGCAGATGAGATGCTCTGATCTCTATTATCTTTATTTACCTTGAAGAAAGTACTTCTTCCTTCTT
This sequence comes from Agapanthus africanus, assembly GCA_030015575.1. NCBI lineage: Eukaryota > Viridiplantae > Streptophyta > Magnoliopsida > Asparagales > Amaryllidaceae > Agapanthus > Agapanthus africanus. Next base: position 423,170,116 of record CM057339.1, read on the forward strand.
CTCTCTTAAAGCTTTTTTTTGCTTGCTCTTCTTTTTGAACTTGAAGTTTATGGGGGGGTTCCTACTTGAAGTCTTGGGCATTTATATAGTGGAGGCAGGTTTGTTGATTTAGTTAAAGAAATCTCTCATTGAGAGATCCTTAATTGATTTGGAGATTTTATCCACCATTGGATCTTTGATCCAAGGACTTCTGTATTACAGAAGATATTTTTCTTGTTTTTAATAAGATTGGGAAAATATTTTCCATACAGAGCTTATTCTGTAGTTTGGTGATTTTTAATCACCATTGGATTTTTAATCCAACGGTGCTCTGTTTTACAGAGCGTAATCTTTCTTGTTTAGAAATATCGGGGAAAATATTTTCCCCTACAGAGCTTATTCTGTAGCTTGGTGATTTTTAATCACCATTGGATCTTTAATCAACGGTGCTCTGTTTTACAGAGTGTAACCTTTCTTGTTTAGAAAGATTTGAGGAGTATTTCCTCAATCAGAATTTAATTCTGTGTTTTGATGATTTATCATCTCTGTTGGATCTTTGATTCAATGGCAGAGAACTTTTAGTTCTGGCGCCGGCGCCCTCGTGCGGGGATGTGAGGCGCTGCCACAGAGTTTTTTAACTCCTGTCGCTGGAGCCCTCGTGTAAGGCGCGTGAGGTGCCGCCTCAGAGTTTTCAACTCTTGGCGCTAGCGCCCTCGTGCAAGGCACGTGAGGCGCTGCCTCAGATTTTTAACTCTTGGCGCTGGCGCCCTCGTGCAAGGCACGTGAGACGCTACCTCTTTTTAAATTTTGAACAGAGCCTTGCTCTTCTATTATTGGGGGAAACAAATGCCCTCTCCCCCACCGTTGCGCTCACGTGGCTCACACGTGGGTGCAGCAGTGGCAGCTTTTCCGCCGTTGGATCTTCTTGGAAGTTGGATCGGCTTCCCCTGCCTATAAGTTGGGCCTTTGGCCCTTGAGATGACTATTGTTCATCTTCTTCTCTTCTTTGTTCTTCTGAGAATTTAATTCTCTTTTTCAGAGCTTAAATCTCTGCCCAAGGAAACTCTTTTAGAGTTAGAACTTTGTCCAAAAATTTGGTGAGGATTATGCTCGAACCCTTTAAACAGAGCTTTGCTCTTCTTAGATCACAGATCTTAAAGATATTTTTTAGGGTTTCTTAACCCGTTATATGAAAACAGAGCTTTGCTCTTCTTAGATCATAGATCTAAAAAATCTTTTTTAGGGTTTCTTAACCCGTTAATGAAGAACTCTTAGAGTTTCTAGGATTTGTATTTAAGATCTTTAAAGATCTTGGGGTTTCACCTTGTACCATCGCTTTTACAGAGCATGGCTCTTTAGAAATTTCTGGGGAATTTTTATTCCCCTCTTAATTACATTTGACAGATATGAGCACTGTTCTCGAAAGAGTCCAACTTCTTGGCCCAATGAGTTTCTCATTAAATGAAAATCCTTTTAGGATTCCCACCTTAATGAGTGACTATCTTATCAATGATGAGCCGTCACTTTGATATTGTGGGTCCCGCTTGGTCCTTTTCTCCTGCATTGCAGTGTGGTACTGTAACGTTTCAAAATAATTAAATATTGTTTTCGGGAATTTTTATAATTTAATATTATTTTAATGAATATTTTAATATTCCGGTATAATTAAATACAAATAAATGGGGAAAAAATATGGAAAATTCTAAAATAGGGTATTTTATGGAATTACGCCATTTTTAAGTTTTTATGAGTAGGTATGTGCTAATTTAGTGCTAATCGCGATTAAAAATCGCTAATTAGATTTTTGGCTTTTTTGTGCAAAAATGTGCACATATCATTTTTCCACACTTGTTACACTTGTTACATGTTTTGGGGTATGGTTGCTTAGGGTTTGCCATTGGGTGAGAAGGAAAAGAAAAAGAAAAGAAAAGATAAAGGTATCATGATTATGAGAGAGAGAGGGGGTAGAATAGGTCAACTTTCATTGAACCATGCCTCCCCCATCATTTCATCACCTCATTTCTCTCTCCTTCTCCATGAGAGCTGCTGCTGCTCCTGCTCTTCTTCTCACTTCCCTCCTCTTCAATCCCCAAAAACATCTTGAATCCAACCCCGAAACCCCATTTCCTCTTCACAAAACATGCTCACAGGCTCGAGAGGATCGCATTGGACTAAGAAAGAGTGGATCTTGAGGACTTTGAGCAACTCAAGAATTTTCTTGAGTTGCCAAAGAAGGTAATTTCTGCACCCTAGAGTAGTATTTCAATTTCCTTGTGCATCTATGCTAGTTTCATATCGATATTGTGTTGTTTGTGGACTTTGGAGATTTCTAGTTAGGGTTTAGGGTAAATATGAAATCAAAGGTGAAATTGAGGCTTGTAGTGATCTTAGAACCCCTGTTGTGATGTTGTATTGGACAATACCTGGAACATGAACCCAGAATACGGATTTACGGAATCGATATCGGGGAAAACTGCAAATCTGTCGCTGTTTTTAGGAATCTGCTATCACCCGAGACGTCTAAAAATAATTTTGAGTTGGCAGTGAGATGTGCAGGCAAATAGAAACCAACACCCAAAGCCCTAGCCCCAACCACCATGTTCTGGACGCAGATAAATTCCTCCTGGCCGCAATTTGCGGCCAGAGCAGGAGGGAATCGCCTCGTTTTTGTTCTGTAGCCTTGTACCCTATAAACTTGACCCCTCGTATGTGCAGTTTTGTCTAATTCCATTTGGGGTAAAATCTGGGTTAGTTTTCTTGAGTTGGTGCATGATTTACGACTTGTTTTAGCATGGATTTTGGTGTTTGGAGATTCATTTCTGTCGGGCGGCGTTTGAACGTCAACGGCAAAGGGTTATTGGTTGTGTTTGCACGCGAGGCTATAGGTTTGTACCTATGGGCGTAGCGTATGCCGTTTTGGTTTTTGATATGATTTTCATGTGTTTTGAGGATTGTGTATCTTTGTAGGTACCCTACGTGATGTTGAGGCGTTGAAGTTAAAGATGGCGACATCGACATCGGCACACGAGAAGCAAGGTGAGTAGATTATATCTATAGGGGATGTAACATTTCAAAATAATAAAATATTATTTTGGGAATTTTTATAATTTAATATTATTTTATTGATTGTTTTAATATTAAATTTATAATTAAATACCGATAAATGGGAAAATTATGGAAAAATTATGGAAAATTCTAAAATAGGGTATTTTATGGAATTATGACATTTTAAAGTTTTTATGATTAATTATATGCTAATTTAGTGCTAATCGCGATTAAAAATCGCTAATCGGGTTTTTAGCAATTTCGTGCAAAACATACACATATCTTTTTCCTACACTTGTGTTACATTTTCTTACCATGGCTATTACTTTGGGTCTACTATTTGAGTAAGAAGGAAAAGAAAAGAAAAGGAAAAAAAGAAATGGATTGATGATGAGAGAGGGGGGGTAGGTATAGGTTAACTTTTTCTCTTTTGTAGCCATGCTCCCATCATTTCCCCACATCCATTTTCTCTCCCCTCTTTGAGCTCAGCTGCTGCTCCTGCTCTTCCTCCTTCTTCCTCCTCTTAAAGACCCCCCCCCACAACACCATGAAAACAAACACAAAACCTCATTCCCACTTCACTAAACTTGCTCACAAGCTCAAGATCTACGCTTTGGACCAAGAAAGTAGATGTTTTGGTGCTGTTGAGGATTTATGAGGGTCTTATGAGGTAATTTCTTCAAAATTAGAGTGTTATTTCTTGGGCTTAAGTTTCAATTCAAGTTTCATATCGATATCGTGTAATTTGGTGTGTTTTGGACCAACTTAGAGAGGGTTAGGGGAAAGTCGAGATGTTGCTATGCAATTGGACTCTAATGGTGACCTTAGACCCCATATTGACCAAAACACTGGCCTAACACAACCTGAAACCCAAAAATACGGAATTACGGAACTTTTCATGTCGGTTTGTGTGATCTGTGAAGGTGTTATGGAATCTGGAGCAACCCGGGGGCACCAAAAAAAAAATTGAGCTGACAGTGAGTCGTGCAGGCACGTAGGAAGCTACCACCAAGACCCGAGCCCCTAACTCAAACCTACGGCCGCAAATTTAATCATTCTGGCCGCAATTTGCGGCCAGAGTAGGAGGGAATCGGTCCATTTTTGTTCCAGGGCTCATTTTGCACTAAATTAGACCCCTCCTATATGCAGTTTTGGCTAATTGTCATCTGGGGAAAATCTGGGAGCATTTTGGTGTGTTTTAGGCGATGTTTTCCGTATTTTTAAATGCACTTTCTTGATATTTGGATTTGTTTTTGGTTGTCGGGTTTTCGTACATCGACAACAGGGGTTGTTTGTTGGATTTGCATGTTTGGGCCATAGGTCCAACCTATGAGCACACTGTGCGCTGTATCGGTTTTCTGCCTTGATTTTCATACGCATTGCTATGGTTGATCATTGTAGGTACCTTCACATGGATTCCGAGACGATGCAGAAGATGATGGCGACATCGACACCGACACACTGAGTGCAGGTGAGTAGATTTATATCTACGGGGAGAAGTCGGGTGGATGGCGTATAGCACCCTCGCAGTTCGTGGTGATGTATACGAATACGTATACACATAGATATTGATTATATGTTGTTGAGTTTATTGATAATAAGATGGATATTTGGTATTTTTGGATTGGTTTAGTGTAGTTGCGAAACCCTAGAGTAGTGGTCGCACTCACACACGCACGCACACACATATTTGCATACATTCTTTCTTTCATATGTGCGTATGGGAATATATTTTTATGTGTTCACATAGGTATGGGACTATGTGTTCATATACTGGATTTGAGAATATTATTTGGAATTTGAGATGAGTCGATGAGATTGGGCTTGAGGCCAGGTGATCGGTGATGTGATTTGGTTCGTATTGATATACGACATGATGTTTTAGCAGGTCTTTTGGCGTAGTGATTCTTACACCTGCATGCATACTTAGGCGGTATCAGTATTATACTAGACGTAGATCAGTACCCCGATCATGATATTTGATAAAGAGGATACCAGATGAATAGTATGATGAATGTGATATTGAACCGTACCCAGATTTGGGATGCCGTACGACGGATTTACGTACGAGCTATATATTGATGATTGATCCGCACTCTTGACTTGGGATGTCTGATTATAGATATGGTATCGGATATGATATTATTGAGGCGGGATCACCGACTAATATATATACAGGTATGTATATATATCGACTCAGATGTTAGGTGGTTTCCTTACCTGTAGTCCAGCTGGTTAGCTTAGCCCTTTAGTTTAGTTTAGTTGTTAGATTAGATTCGATTCTTACCTATTTCAAAAACTAACGAATCGTGGGTATTTTAAAAGACAGCCCAAGGGATCCTACGGAGATTTCAAAAGACGTATCTTTTCATAAAAACACCGTAGCCCCTATTTTCAAAACCCCATGATTCGTGTTATTTCAAAAGGCACCATTTGTAGGACTTATATTATATTAATGCAGATTAGTTATAGTTGCGTCTAGTATTCAGCTCCCGCTCATTATTGTGGTTCGCTTCGCATCGCATGCTTATATTATGTTTCATACTCCATTATTGATATCATGCTGTTAGGACACCAGCACCATTACCGATGATGCGTATGTACCACGTACACTTACTTGCCAGCTCACACACATCTTCATCGGTAATTGCCATGTCACGTACACCTTAGAAAATATTATTGCTTGACATAGCCTGTTAGCTAATAGTTTAGACATTGTAGTTATTACCTGCTACTTCATGCATACTGTTATTCATTGTTATGCCGTATTCATGGATTCTCATGCATATATTCACTATTTTTCGTGTTATTGAGGTTTTGGATTCGGATTTCCATGAGATTTTCTGGATTTGGAGGAAAACCGCAAAAAACATAAATAAACATTTTCTCTCTTTTAAAATAAAAAGTGCGGTTTTCCCATGATGTATGAGTCATCCACCATGAGTTTGCTGATGGATTTCGAGACCCGATTCGAGGAGGCGGATGAACCGTTTCGGGTACATGGTGGACCCGGTAAGGTACCCCGGGGCAAGAAGCGCGTGATGATGACGATGTGAGCCTGGCAGGGGAGCACTACCTACCGGTGATTTTACCCGACGCGTCGGATATCCGGAGGATACCGTCGTGGTCTTGAGATGGATGGTCGGGGCCGGTCTGGAATGACGGCGCCCTAGATATTGTGATTGAGACATTGAGATTTCGAGATATTGAGGTACAGAGACTGTGATACAGAGATATCGAGATATTGGGATTACGTTTTGTGCCGATGCTAGGCACTGTTTTATGCTGATTTCATTATGATACCTCATTTTTAAAATACAAAGGAAATCTCACTAAATTATGAAAACAATTCCTTCATTTACATGCATTCTGTTTTCATGCATTCATACCTCATTCATATGATATATTGCTACCTGAGGCACTGACACGGGCACATGAGATTACACTCGGGTTAGATATTTACCCTAGCCTTGTTATAGGCTGCATGTTATATATAATTGAGGATATATTATGATCATTGACATAGGATTGCGTTATTTATGCGATTTCTATTCGTAGATGTTTTTCTATTCACGAGTTGGCAACTCACCCCCGTTGTGCCCCAGTTTCTTGCAGGTTTTGCTGTACAGGTTTCTTTACGGCTTTGCGGGCATAGTTTCGTTCGGGTGATTTGCCAGTATGTGGGTTTACTTGTATCGTACCCCCATTATATATCTTGTATATCATTATTCTGTTGTATCTAGAAGTTCCATCAACCAAACATGTATTTATTTTGAGATAGAGACCAGTGATGTTATTTCTTCGACCTTAGAGTCGCGCGTCTTATTTCTGTGGTTTTCTTGTGGTTTGAGTTTCCTTTGAATTTTGATCCTCGCCGTTGGCGTTGTATATTATATTGCTTGTGTGGTTGTGACCGTCGATTGACGAAGAGCTAGCTCCCGCTTGGGGATGCCTTTTTATTGATTTCGTATACTATTCATGTTGTATCCCGTTTGGAGGCCAGTATTTACAAAGGAGACTCTGCCGAAATTTTCAGGAAATATTTGATGTTTTAAAAACGCATAATTCGGCTTATGCTATTAAAACTACTTGATTTAAATTGGTTTTCCTTCACTCTACTGTTTTTCTTGGTTTGGATTTCTGGGTTTTCGGCTTACTTAGATTACGAACGCCTTGAGACGTTTCGTAGTTTATGTGCCGGTCATGTTCCGTACTTTTCGGGTCGTGACAAAGTTGGTATCAAAGCGTTAGGTTTTACCTTCGGAGCGTAGGATGACCCTTGGTTGATGGAATAGGTGACTAAAGTAGAGTGACGTACCGTGGGTATGTTCCGCGGCATATTTACGACACGCCACTCCACTTAAGAAGCCTTAGGATGTACATTTCTTGTTCAGTATCATATTCATTCCTTTGATCTAGCTTCATCGGTACCAGTTTGGTTTTGCTGCCACGATTACGGGCAGGGAGAGCTACGGCTAGAGTTGAGGTCAGCACGAGCTCGTTACGAACGAGGACTGACCAGGGCGTGATCCCGGCGACACACGATTGTAGAGATGTGTCTTTGATTGTGTTTTGCGCCACGAGCATTGGATGGATCACTGTATGAGATTACTCGGACGTGCAAATCAGCACCAGAGGATTGAGCCGCTGACAGAGGCCAGCCAGATTTTGATGACCGTTGGTGTATTGCTTGTTCATGATGATTGAGGCATGGTTCAGCGAGCAGACGAGTGGGCCAGTTATTGCTGCGAACGACGAGATATCGTCCCAGATGTTGGAGCTATTGCAGTACAAGTTGTATTAAGAGATGTTAGAAGGTCGCTAGTCACCGAGGGTGAATGACTAGGATATGTAGATCGTTCGCTACCCCGACGCGAGGTCATCAGATAGATTGATTCCAGCTAGAGACGACTTCACGCGGAGACGTTGAGAGTCGACAGAGACGATCGAATGTCAGAAACCTATTATTCTAAGTTTAAAGTATTCGGAAAGACATGCATGCAATTCTATGGTCCCTCTAGAAGAATGAAACCCTAACTCGACTTAATGACCGTGTGAAAGCCTTTGAACCTTAGGGTTTGCGGCAGTTCTGCGGCGCCATTAGTGAGGCTTGGGTTTGCCCTTCTACGGCTGGACCACTGATATTGTGGTATGTACTCGATACTATTATACTGTACCCAAGATGTTGAGCTCTTGGGGGACTATGAGGATTCGGCGAATCGATCGGATGGCTCGACTTAATTTGGACGCTAGGTGGTGAGATGCATTTCTTGGGAGACTCCAAATACGAGGATAGCCGTTGGAGCTCAGTCCATGCAGCCACGACGAGATGAGTCCGAAGCAGTCGACATTAGAGAAAAGTGGAGTAAGAGGTTCATACCAGGTCTGGACGAGATGACGTTCCACTCCGCCGACATCAGAGATGTGATACGCATGCCGAGACATTGTACTTGGATATACCTTCCAGAAGGAGTCGCAGTGAGTATGCAGCTGTTCCGGAACAAGAAACAGATATAGTAAAGGACGATGACTTCCGGACAGTTAGGCAGAGACGAGACTTGGAAGAGACCTTGAGCAGGATTCCTTCCAGGATACTGCTGCAATGATATGTGCACCCAGGATTAGATGTGTCACGTGCATTCAGAGAGCCAGAGGCCGACGCCAGTGACATGCTGCTTGACGAGTGGTCGTGAGGATTGACCGAGAGATGACCAGAGAAGTGCCAAAACGGAATCGTCCCCGTTAGCACACCTGACAAGGCCGATGAGCCGGTGGATCATGAGATTAGTAATCCACAGAGAAGACTTGGACCCAGGAGTGGTCATGTTACGCACACCAGCAGGCCAGAGTTCAGGATCGTCGATGAGACATGCTATGAGTGACCACGACAGTTGGCCAGAGATTCTTGGAGGATGTGCTTGAGCGGGACTATCTCGCCATGCTTGTTTTCAGTATTGTTGGGCGATTTATTCGCTTGATTCGATTTTGATGATTGGGTCTCATGATATTTGTTTTCATGAACCATGGTTGTACCTATCGGATATTTGCGATTTTGCACAGTTGTTGCACTTGATATTTTTTTCGTGCCTTGGTTTCCCATATATATGATTTCATGGGTTTCATACATTTGAGTTGATTTTGTGCGTATGCACGCACACGATTTGGTTTTGCACTCTGTATAGTTTACATATGCTTGCAGTGCCGTGACATGTATTTTGTGCACTTAGTTGCACTGGACTTCGATTTCGATAGGGATGTTCGATGTTTGTTTGTGCACTTTATGCACTTGATTGGATTTTACGCGTGTTTCGGCGCTTGATATTGGATTTCATGATTTCGTGCATGATGGATGCACCGGATTTGGATTTTAGCGCATGTTGGGCGCATGTTATGAGATACGATTTTGGTTGCACACCAGATGCACTAAATCGGGATTTTTCATGCATGTCAGATGCACCTGTTTTTGCTGTCAGGCACACACTTGGCCCATGACAGATGCTTCGTGCACACCCGATGCACTTAGGTGTTGTTTCTGTGCACATGTATGGCACATTTATGGATGTTGATTTCCGTGCGCACCAGACGCACATAGTATTCATATGTATATTTTGGTATTGATTTCTTATGGAGCGGTACGTTTTTATGATGATTGCTATGTGTTTTTATACTGAGAAGGACTAGTCAGAGGATAGTACCTGGGTATATTTTGCATGCATTGATAGTTATCGAAGGGATTTCCAAAAGCGAGCTATAGTCTCAGTATTTACCTACGCGTCTGATAAGACACGAAACGTTTAAAACAACGAAACCCTTCTAAATTGTTTTCAAAACGGCGGAACGTGCATATTAAACAAAAGGTATATACGTATATGGTTATTTTCTTATAATAGACGTCCGCCACTGTGCAGTGTTATGCGCATTGCACAACGACTTTAAAAGATTTGGCATGCATTTCCTTTAGAAACTTACATGTATAGATTTGATATTTACATGTATAGTTCTGACTTATATCATATTGGTTTTGCTTGGATTTGGCATTCGTGTCCTTACCATAACTCCGATGATTGCGGGATGCTTGACGGAGTTTTGTTTTTGAGTTATCTGCTCATTACTCATGCGCATGCATTGCGCTATGATGCGTTTATGAATTGATGATTTCGGAGCCCCGACGACTTGGATTTCTTATTGAAATGTTTTAGAAATTGGGGGTTTAAATTTAAATTCGGGGACCGAATTTCTTTAAGGGGGGAAGATTGTAACATTTCAAAATAATAAAATATTATTTTGGGAATTTTTATAATTCAATATTATTTTATTGATTATTTTAATATTAAATTTATAATTAAATACCGATAAATGGGAAAAATTATGGAAAATTCTAAAATAGGGTATTTTATGGAATTATGACATTTTTAAGTTTTTATGATTAATTATATGCTAATTTAGTGCTAATCGCGATTAAAAATCGCTAATCGGGTTTTTAGCAATTTTGTGCAAAACATACACATATCTTTTTCCTACACTTGTGTTACATTTTCTTACCATGGCTATTACTTTGGGTCTACTATTTGAGTAAGAAGGAAAAGAAAAGAAAAGGAAAAAAAGAAATGGATTGATGATGAGAGAGGGGGGGTAGGTATAGGTTAACTTTTTCTCTTTTGTAGCCATGCTCCCATCATTTCCCCACATCCATTTTCTCTCCCCTCTTTGAGCTCAGCTGCTGCTCCTGCCTTCCTCCTTCTTCCTCCTCTTAAAGACCCCCCCCTCCACACACACAACACCATGAAAACAAACACAAAACCTCATTCCCAATTCACTAAACTTGCTCACAAGCTCAAGATCTACACTTTGGACCAAGAAAGTAGATGTTTTGGTGCTGTTGAGGATTTATGAGGGTCTTATGAGGTAATTTCTTCAAAATTAGAGTGTTATTTCTTGTGCTTAAGTTTCAATTCAAGTTTCATATCGATATCGTGTAATTTGGTGTGTTTTGGACCAACTTAGAGAGGGTTAGGGGAAAGTTGAGATGTTGCTATGCAATTGGACTCTAATGGTGACCTTAGACCCCATATTGACCAAAACACTGGCCTAACAAAACCTGAAACCCAAAAATATGGAATTACGGAACTTTTCATGTCGGTTTGTGTGATCTGTGAAGGTGTTATGGAATCTGGAGCAACCCGGGGGCACCAAAAAAAAATTGAGCTGACAGTGAGTCGTGCAGGCACCTAGGAAGCTATCACCAAGACCAGAGCCCCTAACTCAAACCTACGGCCGCAAATTTAATCATTCTGGACGCAATTTACGGCCAGAGTAGGAGGGAATCGGTCCATTTTTGTTCCAGGGCTCATTTTGCACTAAATTAGACCCCTCCTATATGCAGTTTTGGCTAATTGTCATCTGGGAGCATTTTGGTGTGTTTTAGGCGATGTTTTCCGTATTTTTAAATGCACTTTCTTGATATTTGGATTTGTTTTTGGTTGTCGGGTGTTCGTACATCGACAACAGGGGTTGTTTGTTGGATTTGCATGTTTGGGCCATAGGTCCAACCTATGAGCACACTGTGCGCTGTATCGGTTTTCTGCCTTGATTTTCATACGCATTGCTATGGTTGATCATTGTAGGTACCTTCACATGGATTCCGAGACGATGCAGAAGATGATGGCGACATCGACACCGACACACTGAATGCAGGTGAGTAGATTTATATCTACGGGGAGAAGTCGGGTGGATGGCGTATAGCACCCCCGCAGTTCGTGGTGATGTATACGAATACGTATACACATAGATATTGATTATATGTTGTTGAGTTTATTGATGATAAGATGGATATTTGGTATTTTTGGATTGGTTTAGTGTAGTTGCGAAACCCTAGAGTAGTGGTCGCACTCACACACGCACGCACACACATATTTGCATACATTCTTTCTTTCATATGTGCGTATGGGAATATATTTTTATGTGTTCACATAGGTATGGGACTATGTGTTCATATACTGGATTTGAGAATATTATTTGGAATTTGAGATGAGTCGATGAGATTGGGCTTGAGGCCAGGTGATCGGTGATGTGATTTGGTTCGTATTGATATACGACATGATGTTTTAGCAGGTCTTTTGGCGTAGTGATTCTTACACCTGCATGCATACTTAGGCGGTATCAGTATTGTACTAGACGTAGATCAGTACCCCGATCATGATATTTGATAAAGAGGATACCAGATGAATAGTATGATGAATGTGATATTGAACCATACCCAGATTTGGGATGTCGTACGACGGATTTACGTACGAGCTATATATTGATGATTGATCCGCACTCTTGACTTGGAATGTCTGATTATAGATATGGTATCGGATATGATATTATTGAGGCGGGATCACCGACTAATATATATACAGGTATGTATATATATCGACTCAGATGTTAGGTGGTTTCCTTACCTGTAGTCCAGCTGGTTAGCTTAGCCCTTTAGTTTAGTTTAGTTATTAGATTAGATTCGATTCTTACCTATTTCAAAAACTAACGAATCGTGGGTATTTTAAAAGACAGCCTAAGGGATCCTACGGAGATTTCAAAAGACGTATCTTTTCATAAAAACACCGTAGCCCCTATTTTCAAAACCCCATGATTCGTGTTATTTCAAAAGGCACCATTTGTAGGACTTATATTATATTAATGCAGATTAGTTATAGTTGCGTCTAGTATTCAGCTCCCGCTCATTATTGTGGTTCGCTTCGCATCGCATCGCATGCTTATATTATGTTTCATACTCCATTATTGATATCATGCTGTTAGGACACCAGCACCATTACCGATGATGCGTATGTACCACGTACACTTACTTGCCGGCTCACACACATCTTCATCGGTAATTGCCATGTCACGTACACCTTAGAAAATATTATTGCTTGACATAGCCTGTTAGCTAATAGTTTAGACATTGTAGTTATTACCTGCTACTTCATGCATACTGTTATTCATTGTTATGCCGCATTCATGGATTCTCATGCATATATTCACTATTTTTCGTGTTATTGAGGTTTTGGATTCGGATTTCCATGAGATTTTCTGGATTTGGAGGAAAACCGCAAAAAACATAAATAAACATTTTCTCTCTTTTAAAATAAAAAGTGTGGTTTTCCCATGATGTATGAGTCGTCCACCATGAGTTTGCTGATGGATTTCGAGACCCGATTCGAGGAGGCGGATGAACCGTTTCGGGTACATGGTGGACCCGGTAAGGTACCCCGGGGCAAGAAGCGCGTGATGATGACGATGTGAGCCTGGCAGGGGAGCACTACCTACCGGTGATTTTACCCGACGCGTCGGATATCCGGAGGATACCGTCGTGGTCTTGAGATGGATGGTAGGGGCCGATCTGAAATGACAGCGCCCTAGATATTGTGATTGAGACATTAAGATTTCGAGATATTGAGGTACAGAGACTGTGATACAGAGATATCGAGATATTGGGATTACGTTTTGTGCCGATGCTAGGCACTGTTTTATGCTGATTTCATTATGATACCTCATTTTTAAAATACAAAGGAAATCTCACTAAATTATGAAAACAGTTCCTTCATTTACATGCATTCTGTTTTCATGCATTCATACCTCATTCATATGATATATTGCTACCTGAGGCACTGACACGGGCACATGAGATTACACTCGGGTTAGATATTTACCCTAGCCTTGTTATAGGCTGCATGTTATATATAATTGAGGATATATTATGATCATTGACCTAGGATTGCGTTATTTATGCGATTTCTATTCGTAGATGTTTTTCTATTCACGAGTTGGCAACTCACCCCCGTTGTGCCCCAGTTTCTTGCAGGTTTTGCCGTACAGGTTTCTTTACGGCTTTACGGGCATAGTTTCGTTCGGGTGATTTGCTAGTAGGTGGGTTTACTTGTATCGTACCCCCATTATATATCTTGTATATCATTATTCTGTTGTATCTAGAAGTTCCATCAACCAAACATGTATTTATTTTGAGATAGAGACCAGTGATGTTATTTCTTCGACCTTAGAGTCGCGCGTCTTATTTCTGTGGTTTTCTTGTGGTTTGAGTTTCCTTTGAATTTTGATCCTCGCCGTTGGCGTTGTATATTATATTGCTTGTGTGGTTGTGACCGTCGATTGACGAAGAGCTAGCTCCCGTTTGGGGATGCCTTTTTATTGATTTCGTATACTATTCATGTTGTATCCCGTTTGGGCCAGTATTTACAAAGAAGACTCTGCCGAAATTTTCAGGAAATATTTGATGTTTTAAAAACGCATAATTCGGCTTATGCTATTAAAACTACTTGATTTAAATTGGTTTTCATTCACTCTACTGTTTTTCTTGGTTTGGATTTCTGGGTTTTCGGCTTACTTAGATTACGAACGCCTTGAGACGTTTCGTAGTTTATGTGCCGGTCATGTTCCGTACTTTTCGGGTCGTGACAGGGGAAGTCGTGTGGATGGCGTATAGCACCCCCGCAGTCCGTAGTTGATATACTGTATATATTTATAATAGTTATAGTGTGTTGTGGATATTGTGTTAGGTGTATTATGGATAGTTTAGGGTTAGAAGTAACTAGTGTAGTTCATAGTCGCGAACTCTAGAATAGATTTACACTTACACGAACACCCTTGCATATTCATTATACTTGCACTGTGTTTGATGGATAGTGGATGACTTTGGAGTTGAGTCGATGATATTGGGTTTTGTGCCGCGAGATCGGTGATTTGATATGATTCGTATTTGGGATACGACATGTGATCTCTAGCAGGCCTTTGGACGTGTGCTTACACACGCAGTATATAGATGGTATCAGTTGTACTAGACTTAGATCAGTACCCCAGATTATGTGATATGATGATAATGATACCTGATATGTGATGAGAGGAATGTGATATTGACCCGTACCCAGCTATTGGGATGTCGTACGACGATTTACCGTACGAGCTTTATATTGATGATAGATCCGCACTCATGACATGAGGATTGGCATATGATATACTGTATCATACGCGATACTATTGAGGCAGGATCACCGACTATTATATATATATATATATATATATATATATATATCGACTCAGATTTAGGTGGTTTCCATACCCCTCCTGATGGATTGGGCTTAGTAGATGTTAGACTAGACCCGAGTCATACCTATTTCAAAACTAACGAATCGGGAATATCTTAAGGACAAGTAAAGGGATTCTACGGGTATTATGTGATATAATGATACCTGATTTAGGTATTTTAAAAAGACGCGTCTATTCTTAAAAACATCGTAACCCTTATTTTACCAAAACCCCGATTTGTCTTATTTCAAATGACACCACTGCATGACATATACATATTGGTGTAGATTCTTCACTGTTGCATTGATTTATTCGATTCCGCATCGCATTGCATGTGTTTATTCCTATACTGCATCAGGATATGACCTTGTATGTGCATACTATTATTCTATGTTGCATGACATCCCGTTATACTTGCATTTCATTAATATGTCACATACATCATGCTTTCTGATTATACGCATCGAGATATTCGTTTTCATGATATTTCTGGATTTGGGAACCGTGGATAATTTCAAAGGAAAGTATGTACTTAATTGAAAAACCCGGTTTCCTTGATATGATATTTGCGCTGCCACCATGAGATTTATCGGTTCTGATTTTATACCCCATACGAGGAGTGGGTGCCGTATGAGGGTACATGGTGGGGCTTGATATATGAGAGGGTGGGCTGACCCGGACTGACGGATGCCCGATATATGAGAGGGTGGGCTGACCCGGACTGACGGATGCCCGATATATGAGACGGTGGGCTGACCCGGACTGACGGATTCCCGATATATGAGAAGGTGGGCTGACCCGGACTGACGGATTCCCGATATATGAGAGGGTGGGCTGACCCGGACTGACGGATGCCCGATATATGAGAGAGTGGGCTGACCCGGATTGACGGATGCCCGATGCATGAGGATTTACGTGCCGATGCTAGGCACAGGTTTCATGATGTTTTCCATGATTTTGATTATATCCTCACATTTACATGCATGATGCTTATTGTCATTGGGTGACGGGTGGACGGGATCTACGGTTATACAGACATTGATCACATACAGACTTTTATTACATTGATCATACTTCATTTGTATATATAACAGGGTATGAGGGTGCTGTTATATATACCCTTACACCAATATTAGTGGAATGGGACGCTAATATATGTGTATTGATATCCATTTTGATACTTCATCATATTTACTTCAAGAAGACATACCTTATATTTATGACATGTTATTACCTGAGGCACTGGCACGAGTACTTGGCACTTCATACATGATTAGATGTTACATTGCCATCTTATCATGCTTCGGGCTTACTTTTGAGGTTCATATATCTGATCGTATTGACCTAGGAGTATGCCATGCATTCGATTTCTGCTTGTAGATGTTTTCTATTCACGAGTTGGCAACTCACCCCCGTTGTGCCACAGTTCTTGCAGGTTTTGCCGTACTGGTTCCATAGCGGCATTTCTGGCACACTGCTTCTTTTGCGGGTGAATTGCATTTTGGTAGGTAGGTTCTTTTGTATCAGAACCGCCATTGTACATGTATTATTCATTGTATCTAGAAATTCCATCAACCAAAACTTGTATATTGTTTCAGACTTAGACACTAGTGATGTATTATTTCGACCTTAGAGTCGCGTGTAGCAGTATTACGGTTTTCATGTTATTGTGAGTTTCTTTTGAGTTTTGATCCTCGCCATTCGGCGTTGTATATTATTTTGGTTTGTGTGGTTGTGATCGTCGATTGACGAAAAGCTAACTCCCGCTTGGGGATGCCTTTTATCACTGCATATATATATTATTCTTGTTGTACCCCATTCGGGGTCAGTTTTTACAAAGGAAACTCTGCCGAAATTTTCAGAAAAGACTACACATTTTAAAAATGCATTTCGGCTTAGTTATTTAAAATCTTTGATTTCAAAATATGTTTTCTCTACTTATTAAAAACCAGTTTCTTTATTTACTCTTAAAATGGTTTTAGATTTCTGGGCTTTTGGCTTACTTGGATCAGATGGAGTCCTATAGACTTCATATGGTTCAAGGGCCAGTCACGTGCTCTTTCGGGTCGTGACAGGTACAATTTTAAAATACCAAGTGTCAGAATTCGGATTATAGCATTGGAAACTAACCCTCGCCTTTTTCGTCCAGGTGTCATTGCTTTCGATTCTTCCTTTTCTTTTGTTCGTTCAGAGAGCGCCTTCGCGGACGCGCCCGTGGATCGGGAAGTCTTCGCGCTCATTAAAGATCACGACTCAGAGCAGAAATCTCTTCATCTATGGGGGTCATGGTATAATCAAATTATCCATGGTCGGCGTAGTTTTTCTTGTGCAGTACCCTCAGAGCCCATTTCAGCGATTCACTACGCTGACTCACCTCAGGTGAATTATGCCGTGGAGGAGGTCAACTGGACCTCAGAGGGTCGCCTTCAGCCTTCTATGGCCTCAATACCTCTACAACCGCCGATGGCTTTGTATATTTTGGGATGGCGCATATGTCAAGGCAAGTCGCGTCCTTGGGGACAGGTATACATGATTGGCTTGACTCCTTACCATTCAGCCGGATATCTGCAGTGGGCTCGATACATTTTGTCGGCTAAGAAATCATTGCTGCTGAAGCTCAGGTTGTACCTAGCAATTTATGTGTCTCTTTTCCAGTATCCCATGCCCCTTGTATGGTGGGTCAAAGCTTTCTTGGAACAATGGAATATCCTGACTCACGCCCTTCTTCTATTAGATCGGGAAGTTTCAATCTCCTTGGAGGAGTTCGCAGAGATCTCCGGCTTACCCGTCAGAGGGGAACATTACGAGGAGATACTTCCCCCTGACAAGTACATCTTTGCCACCAAATCAGTGGTGATGGGACTTACCCCGGAGAATGCCATTCAACATCAATTCCCGAGCCTGATCAAGGTGTTGAACATTTACGAGAGTCTATTTCTGGAGGGCACGGAGTCAGCTTCACAGATTTCATCGCCCGCTTCCTTCGCCCAGCAGTCTTGTCAAAACAAGCTGCGAAATTCGCTAAGCTTGACGACCCGTTCGATTTCAGTTTGGATAACCAGCCGACGGCGGAAGCAGATTTAAGAAGCTTCTTCATTCCAGACACCTCGGTCGTCCCTTTTGCAGAGCTCGCTGCTTCAGGCGTCGATGAAGAGACGTTCTTCCTGGGGTTTATTGGCATAAGGTTGAACTGGTTCATGATTCCGATGCACCCTCGCTATATGAGGCAGTTGGTCTTTTACCCAGCCCACCGTATGGTTGCGGGGACGCGTGTGGTCGTTGGGATTGCGGGGCTGGATCATCTATACCACATCCTGAGCTTAGCAGTAGATACTACTCAACCTGGGGTAAAACCTGTACATCTTCCGTTGCACTACTTTACGTCCTGGGTCGAGATGCATATGCTTGGTGCTTTCGGAGTACACAACGGCCCCGCTTCTACGACAGCTATAAATTTCCCCGGATCATGTTTCTAGTTGACACTTCCGCATTAGATCCATCGCAGCGAGAGGCTCGACGTTTGGTCCTTCGCCCGCATATGGTCGGGGATAGTATGACTTTTATCGACAAAGTCTTAACTATCGGCAAGGAATCTACCAAGGCAGTGCAACCGCTGTGTGATACTTTCAAAGACGGGGCTCCTACGTTGAAGGTCGGGAGATCCTGTACTTATATTCGATCAGGCCAGGCTTTCTAGTGTTTAGGCAAGGTACCTCGGCATTGTTCATGAGGTATAACCCACACCGTTTTGCTCAACAGTCGGGTTATGATCAGGGTGTCCCGCTTGGGGCTTTCTTAGCCGAGCCGGTTGCTATGGAAGAGGGTATCCGCAGCTCGCTGCACCACTTTATACGGCTAAACACGGGGTCTAGCTTTCTCATCAGCGAGCCAAGCTACGTGCCGAAAGTTTCGAATGCCTACGTGGCGTGGTATCAGCATGCGACAGGTGCTGTTATCAGGGAAGAGAGGCGGCTATTACTTGATCATAAGGATGTTGTCCCAGCTGGTAATCTGACGGTTCCTTTGAAGCGACGGACCATTGTTCGTCCTTCTTTAAGAGAAGCTGCTGCGGTTGTGGTCCCATGCGCCTTCCCTAAGAAGCCTCTACCCCGTGTTCCTATAGAAACGGTAGTTGTAGCGGCCCCCGGAGTCTGGCATTGGTGTGAAAATCGGGACCCGCCGCCCAAAAATGCCTATTAAGCGCAAGCTCTTGTCATTGGCCGCTGGTGCTCGCTTGCAAAAGAAGAAGAAGTCTTTGTTTTCAGCCGACGTCATATTTGGCCAAGAGCCACATGTAAGTCGATGTAGTACACCCCAGTACTTGTGGGGAGGCGGAAATTTCAAAAACGATCAAGTTTAAAGAACGAACATCGACTAACCGCTTGAATCGAAGCTAAACGATAACTAACCAAACAAATAGTTATTCTAAACTACTATGCTTAGGGATTATACCTATCGAAACTAGTCCTTCGTCTTTACGATCTCCTTGTTCTCCTCGGCCTTCTCTAGGTAGTAGACGATCCACCCGAGAGCAAAACTCCAAGCTAAACCTCTAAACTTGAGGCAACTAACCTTCTTGGATTGCTAATCAAAGAAGTTAGGATGAGATAGAGTGATGGTTATGGATTGTTTAGTCTAACTAATCCTTTGATCTCAACTCATGAGGTGTAAGGATTAGGGTTTGAAGATGAGAGCTTGAGGAGAGAGAATGTGAGATAAGATAATGAGAAGAGAGAGAGTGTATCATAATATATTATGAAGCATTTTCAATAATGAGAAAAGAATAAAGAGTGATGATAAATCATGCTTCATAAAATATCTAGTGGTGATTCATTAGCATGAGTCATTAAGCAATAAATGTGCATTAATGAAATGAATGAATCACCACCATGACTCACAATCTCATCCAAAGTAACCTCCTTAGTCACATCTTCTAGAAGCTTCTCGTACAATTACAAGAACAACCCTCCAATCCGCAAAAATACGGAAAAACTTTAGACTGTAAAAATCCAATAACCGGATACCAGTAACTGGCTTAAACCAAAGCCGACTGGTAAAAACTGTCCGAAAGTCGTACGTGCGTAAACGCACGTATGCGTCCGAACCCTTTGTCGCAAAACCATGCAACCTCTATACCGTTTCGCCTGGAGTAGGAAACTCTCTGTGTGGGACTCTAGAGACTCGACTACTACGCTGGCAGTGGGTTTAACCACAGACCGCAAGCGGCACTAGCTGTACGTAACGGTCCCCAGGTAGTTGTCGATAAGAAGGCCGATGAGAAAACCCATCCGAACTCCTACTGAGTCTGATGTGACAATCTCCATACAGTCCGGTCCGTTCGTCCAAGACTATCGCATATCGGGCCTAGGGGGGCGGCAAGCGTCAGTCCCCTAATAGCGGTATAAGTCGTGTCGGAGGGAAACCCATTACACCCTGAGAAACTACTGGAACCTACCAGCAAATCTCGCTTGCCCTGGCCAGGGACTTTGCGTAATGGCTCTCTGACACAGCACGATATCTACTCCCAATACCGGGAGGGACGAATCCTGTCTAACCGCCACTGCCTCCAAGTGCTCGGGACTGCACCCAACTGCTACCTGTTTGCACGACTCCTTTGAGCCGTGGTAGGGTAGCAATCTAAGAACAGTGGGACACACTCGAGACGAAGTAGCAGTGTCAAGTCTGCGGACTACGCTGTACTCATGTCACCTGGGAACTGTTCACTGACGACTGGTATCAAACCAACCAACAGTTCCCTGTGAGTCCTGTCCGGTGTACCCGTAACCTAACGAGCACCTGCATACTATCTCCAGTACGACGTACTGACGGCTGTGGGACAGACCATCTCCCCAACTGGGATGAGAAGCGTACACACTAGTCTACTCCGGAGTATCGATGCTCTGTCTCGATAATCCAACGACCAGGGACCTGAATGAGGATGTGCTTGTAGACTACCCAGCCCCCACTAGTGTGACTGCCATCACAACGCTGGTAGACAAGCAAGATCCTAAGAGCTCTATCAATACGTACACTCACATATTAAGATAGAAAAACCAAGTAGCATACTACCATGTTTAGCAAGACTGTTATATACATGTGAATATCCCAAGCTTCCATTAAGTAATATACAAGATAGTATGATACAGTAATGGCCTTCTAGGGCATAAACACTAACACCACATGCTCCCTACAGCGAGGGCTTATGCGAATACGGTACCAACGAGGGTTTGTTCGACACGCCCGTGACCGACACTGATCTTCAGGATGCCCTCGTAGCTTCCGAGCGACTATCTCGCGAGGAAGCGGCGTTGATCACCATCGCGAAGTCAGGTATACTTCAGCTGTATTCTTCCACGTCTATCCCTTTCTCTTTATTATGTTTGTATTGACGCTTTCTTCTTCAACAGGTATTTCTGTCGAAGAGGCTCTCGCGGCTTCCCTTAGGACGTTCGAGGAGGAAGAGAGGCTCCGCGGTTCTTTGGGCCGTGGTAAAATTCAGTTCATTATGGCTTTATTCCTTTTTTTTATTCGTGTTTTGACCCTCTCCTTTACTTTATTGCAGGGACTACCTTGACTCAGGTTCTTCCAAGTGCAGTGCTGATCCCGAGCAACGATGCAGCAAAACTTCCAGAGCCAGCTATTGTGTCCCCAGCTCTCCCAACGTCACCGCAGGAGGCTTTGCTAAAGCAGCCGATGATGGACACCGTAACGGCTCCAGAGGCAGAGCTTGGTTCGGACGACGACGTCCTCTTGTCAGAGGTCTTGAGGAGATCATTTCTCACTGCTCAGACCGAAAGGGCAAGGGATCGCGATGCCGGTTCGGTCGTAGGTGTAGGCTCAAGCAGCATTCCGCTTGCTGATATTCCTTTGGCGGATGTTCCCTCTGCCTTGTCTACCGCCCGTAGACAGGTTGCACACGAGGCTCGGGAAGAAACTGAAAAGCTGCTCCAAGGTAACGTAACACCGAGTCTTTTACTAGAACTTGATCTTCGAATTTTGATATATGCATTTTCTGCAGGGCCCAGTCTTGGCGATGGGATGACAGGTGAAACTCTGGCGGTTACAGTGCCCGAAATTGCTACCCTTTCTCTGGAATCTGGGACTGTACAGACCGCTGCCCTTTCTCCCTGTGGCTCCTTGGTATCAGTGGGCATCGCAAGTATCACGACAGCCCTCGTTGAGTCAGGGGATGAAGCTATGGATGCAGAATCTACTCCTCCGAGAGAGAGCGAAGAAGCCATTACACCCGGTAACGCCTCCGTCATGGTTTCGGTCCATAATTTATCAGGTAATCGTTGGGTCGTTATTTTCAAGTTTTTCAATCATGTTCAGTCCTTCTAATGATATTTTTTTGTCTTGAGTATAGGTGCGTTGAACCCTGAGGTTGTGCCGTCTGAAGAAGTGTCGCCGATCGCCGCTCCGACGGTCGTTGTCCCCTCGCTTTCTTCTGTGCCCTCTCAAATATTGGAAGGTATGGTTTTGCGACTTATATGTTTTACTGTGGATACCATCCTCCTTATATTGACAGTATATTGTCGCAACTCTGTAGGAGTCCTTTTCGACCATCTATACCAGGTGTTGAACCCGCATTTCTCCTTCCGGTCGGAAGTCATTCCGCTTCCTGGTATTGGTTAGTATATTCTTCAACTAACGTCTCTTCCTTTCATTTATACATGTTGTTAATTCTTCTTCATATTAGATATAGTGTTACGGGTCGAGGGAGGGGACGAAAGAACAATGTTCCTTCGACGCTCCCCGTCCTGCCGCCTGTCACAGCTGGTATAATAAACTTCATCGGTCATATGTTTCCTTCATTTCCTGAGTCAGAATTTGACCGTAATTCAGATTGCAGCAATTGCACTGGCTCCCGTTCCCTTTGAGTCCCGCATTCCGATGCCCGCAAGGCCCTTTGCCAAACGCATATCTTCCAGGGGCGCCGCAAATAGCCGTCGAATGTTGAGCGAATTCGTCGAAGATCTTGACACCGAGGACCTTACATCAGCTGCAGATTTTGTTGTCGAAGTTAACCCAATACTAGCGACACTCGTGAACTTCTATGATGAAGATCTTGTCGGCTCTTGGGTTGATTACTGCAGAAAGATCGAGGCTTGCCTGCACGAGATTGAGCTCCAGCATCCAGCTCCTGAAGTATTAAATTCAAACTCTCGGCGGGCTTCTTAGATCGAGCATAGTGCTCCTTTCATTCGCCATTTTGAACAAGAGGCGACCTTGAGACGAAAGGAACATGAGGTGGCTCCCAGCGAATCCGTCCGACTGCGCGCCCAAATTGAAGCGAATGCTGCACAGCTAAAAGCTGTTTTTGACAGTCTCCAGAGATGTATTTCGTATGGGTTGACGGTGAGGCGGATGCTTGACTTTGCCGAGTAGGTCATGCAAGATTGTGAAGCTGACATGATAGAAGCCGATGGGAAGCTTTCGTCCTGTTTACGACAACGGGCTCAAGTGGAAGCGGAGTTGGCCGCAGGAGCTGATCACGAGAAAGGATTGAGAGGAACGCGCGAGCGGCTTGATGATTTGTTGAAGACGCCTCCTCTTCAATAACCGTCTTTGTACCCCTCTTTTTTACTGTAAACTTGCGGTTTATGAATACATGTATTCATTTTGATTCCTTTGTGAGATGTATCTTGTATTCACTTGAATTCATGAATAAAAGACATACTTCGTTTTATATGGGCGTGTTCCTTTAGCAAATGCGTCTTGTAGATAGTCTACCTTGATCTCTTTGCAGGGCAGTCTGGCTTAGAAGACAGGTTCAGATCTGCCGCCTAAGTCTTTTCAACTTTATGAGCTGTGAGGGTCTCATAAATACTTTTCTCCCTACGAGTCGAGAGGACCCCGTAGGTGTCTTTTCTCCTTAGGAGTCGTGAGGACTCCTAAGTGTGTTTTCACTTGAGAGTCGTAAGGATCTCACAAGAGAATTTTTCCCGCTTACAAGTCAAGAGGACTCGTAAGTGGTAGTTTCCCTCCTTGTCGAGATTCGACTTTGGAGAGTGTAGCCCGTGAATAGTATGTAATAGTCCATTTTGGACCGACTTGCAGGGCCCCAATGCTTAGGAAACATGTCCTTATCCCTATTGCCTAAGGCTTTTCCCTACGAGTCGAGACGAATTGAGAAGTTCTCGCAAGGACGCTAATTTCTTCACGAGTCGGGACGAACCGAGAAGTTCTCACAGGGGTGTCCTAACGTCACAGTTAACTCCTACTAATAGAAGTCCGTTAGGGTCTGTGGTACTAGGGTTTTTTACCCATCGCACTGTCGCATTGGCCGATATATTCCCCGATATGCAATCTTGCTATTCGGGTAGCCCCGCGACTGTCGTGTCTCTGATCCCTTCGGGGGCTAGACAAGACGTCTTCAAGTAATCATCCAGGTAATATTACCGTCGAAAGAGAAAGCGTTAGGGATATTCCATGTTGCTTTTTACTTGAGGTTAGGCTCAGTTTGGGAGCCCCGATGAGTCATGACCACTCTGCGCTGGAGCGGGATGATCTCCGATGGTCTCTCAAGTCTCATTTGAGTTGCCGTCAAGACCCTGAAGCTAGGGATCTTCCTTTGCTTCATTTGTTGACATCGTGTCTGCAATATTGCAACGAATGTCGAGATTATCTCTGGGTTTTCTGTGAACCGTCGAGATTTGGAACTAGGGGACTTTGTCATTGCTCCGTTTGTTGATGTTGCGCCTGTATCCTGCTGGAGGGAGGAAGAACACTGTTGGTTGATCTCTAGGCTGTGGATGCCGCTGTCGAGACTTGGAACTAGGGACTTTGCCATGGTTCCTATGTAGTCTCTAGGTTTTCTGTGAACCATCGAGATTTGGAACTAAGGGACTTTGCCGTGGCTCCGAGGTAGTCTTTAGGTTGTCTGTGAACCGTCGAGATTTGGAACTAGGGGACTTTGTCATGGCTCCGTTTTGCTGACGTCGTATCTGCTTCTGGTTGGAATGAGAAGAAGAATGTTGTTGTTGATTTTTAGGCTGTAGATGTAGCCATTGAGATCTGGCTTCCCTTTGACGGAGCCTGGTGGGACAATATGGTTCCCTTTCATTTGTGCCCATGGATTGTATATAGGGGTCAATGTGATCTCACCTGCAGGACAGAAATTTTATTTCATTTTTTTATTTCTTTCCGCGATGCTCTATCATTTCAGCTTTTTATATCGCGAAAGTCGCGATTACCCAATCATTTCGGCTATTTTTTCGCGGTGCCCAATCATTTCGGCTATTTTTTCTTTTCCTTTACCCGCTGCATTTTATTGCGAGTTGCCCAATCATTTCGGCTATTTTTGTATGCATATATTTTACTTGCTGATTTTTGTTGCAAGTTGCCCTATCATTTCGGCTATTTCATATGCATTTTTGGCTCGCTGATTTTTTGCTGCGAGTATGGAACTCAAGACCTGATACCAATCTTATCATCAGCATCACTGCGACTGGAATATTTCCAGGAGCGAATCATCATTTGCCGTGAAAGGACTTGGAATTTGATACCGATTTAGGCATCAGCATCGCTACCACTGGGACATTGCCAGGAGCAAATCATCATTTGCCTTTGTCGTAAGGATCTTACAAGAGTGTTTTCTCTTTATAAGTCGAGAGGACTTACAAGTGTCGTTCACCATATGAGGACACTCCTCGTCATTTGTGGGGCTTAGTGAGGGAACTTTTATTTATGTCCGTGGATTGTATACAAGGATCTATATTGACTGCTTGTAGGGAAACTTGGGGAATGTGATGGCTTAAGAACGGGTTTAGATCCTTGTAGCTTAAGGCTTTTTGAATCCTACGAGCCATGAGGGTCTCATAGAGGGAATTCTCCTTTCGAGTCGTGAGGATCTCGTAAGTGCAATTTCTCCTTAGGAATCGTGGGGATCCCTAAGTGTGTTGCTCCCTTGTGAGTCGTAAGGATCTCACGCAAGTATTTTCTCCTCACAAGGTCGAGAGGACCTTGCAGGTGTCTTTATTTTAACGAGATTTCGCCTTTTCGGGTTTTTACAAACTTGCCGGTAGTCCTGCTGTTTTTACTCACGGCGCCCTTTCGAGTTTTCATCCGTGCCCATTTCTCTTATGGACGTACCCTTTTTTTGCGAGGAAACTCTCGAGAATAGTTTCGCTGCATGTGGCCTATTTGTTCGCCCATGGGATTTGAGTCGCAGTCCTTACTGCTAGGACTTGTGGACTTGCACTCCACTATCACCGTGTTTAAGGCAACGTTGTTAGTTTAGGGACTTCTCGGACCGTTTTTAGTTTACAGATATCTCGGTCCAATGTCACATTAAGGACATCTTAGTCCACAGCTAGTTTAAGGACGTTGCGGTCCGCAGCTAGTTTAAGGACATCTCGGTCCATTATTAGTTTAAGGACATTACAGTCCATAGCTAGTTTAAGGACATCTCAGTCCATTGTTAGTTTAAGGACATTATGGTCCATAGCTAGTTTAAGGACATCTCGGTCCATGGTACTTTTGAGGCGAGGTTTCGCTGAATACTACTTATAGAGTTTTGACTTAGGGAGATAGTGAGCGGATACGAGCGTCGTCATCCATCATTAACCTGAGTCGTGACTTGTCAAGCGTAGTATTACTTAAGGAACCAACCATTTATTGGCCGGAAAGGTCTTTCACCATGCATATCCATGAGCAAGTAGGCCCCACCTTGATAGACCTTATCTATGATGTACGGGCCCTCATAGTTCGGCTCGAATTCTCCCGCTTAGCACAGTTGGGGATAATAGGTCTTTTAACAACTAGCACGAGTTCGCCTTGGCGAAATGTTCTCGGCCTAGTCAATCTTTCGTATGAGCGCGTCATCCTTGCTTTGTAAGCTTCTAGTTTTTGCTGCGTCATAAGACGAGTTTCATCGAGGGCATCGAGCTCCTCAAGCCGAAGATGGGCATTTTCTTCATCCGTCAGCTCGTATCGAACCGCCACTCGTAGAGTGGGTAGCTCTATCTCCAAGGGAAGTACCGCTTCCGTGCCAAATACTAATGCAAATGGCGTTGTGTTTGTGGCCGTCTTGAACGTAGTGCGATAGGCCCAGAGAGCTTCATACAATCTCTCGTGCCGGTCCTTTTTATTTCTGGATACCATTTTCTTTATGATCTTTATCAAGGTCTTGTTGAAAACCTCAGCTAAACCGTTAGCTCGGGGATTATAAACTAAAGAATATCTCCAATCTATTTTATGCTGCTGTGCGAAGCGGCTGATCTTATGGCTTCTGTAGGCTAGCCCATTATCCGAGATGATCTGCCGCGGAGTGCCAAACCGGTAGATGACATGCATCCTGAAGAAATGGAGGATGTTCTCTATCTTCACTTCCCTTAACGGTATTGCTTCTGCCCATTTAGAGAAGTAATCGGTTGTTACTAGTATGAACCAATGTCCCTTGGATGATGCGGCTCGATGGGCCCGATTATATCGGTTCCCACATTTCGAATGGCCAGCTAGCCAATGTTGGGTGTAGAAGATTCGGATACTGGTGGATGAAGTCCCCGTGAATTTGGCATGAGTGACACTGCTTCACATATTCGAGGCAGTCCCGAATCATCGTGGGCCAATAGTAACCCATTCTTTTGAACTTCAGCTTCATCTTTGGCCCAGCTTGATGGGAACCGCAGAGTCCGTCATGAGTTTCTTGGACAACCCTCCTTGCTTCCTCTGGTCCTAAGAATCTTAGCCACAAACTGTCTAACGACCTCTAGTATAGAGTATCATTGACGAAGGCGAAGGGCAGGGCTCGCTTCATGAGACGATGTCTTGACAACGCGTCTTCCGGTGTGCGATGGGATTTGAAGTAGTCTATGAAGACTCCTCTCCAATCCATAGTCTTTTCTTCTCCTTCTACTTAGAAGGCCGCTTGTTTGGTCGCTTCCTTTTCTTCAGACGACTCCAGAGATATTTCTGCTGGCGTGAGAATCCGGCGGCTTTGAACAATGATCCTTACATCATCAAGGTTTTCGTCGGCCAGTTCTTTAGCGAGTTTGGCTAGTGCATCCGCCTTGCTATTTTATGCACGCGGTATGCTTTCCAAGATATAGGAGGGAATTTGTGTCAACAATTGCTGCACTTTTTTGCCAAAATTTATCAACTCTGGCTTGCACGTCTGATAGTCGCCATTTACTTGGCTAACGACTAACTGGGAGTCTCCATATATTAGGAGGTTTTCGATACCCGTGTCAACAACAATCTCAAGACCTTCTATCAAAGCTTCATATTCCGCTTCGTTGTTTGTTCTTGGCTCCGTTAAAAAAAGGGCAAAATGCATTATCCCTCCTTGTGGAGTCACAAAGATAAGGCCCACCCCGGCTTTAATCATGGGGGTATTTTGCTTTCGCTTCTTCAAGGAGGACGCTCCATCGAAGTAGAGTTCCCATCGGGTATCATTCCCTTCTTTCTCCCTGTCAATTGGTCAAACGTGTGTTCGTCCGGTAACTCGCAGTTCACGGGAGAGTCGGAAGGTATCGGATGTTCAGCGAGAAAGTCGGCGATGGCCTGGCCTTTTATTGCCTTGAGTGGTCGATATACTATCGAGAACTCTATCAAGAGGAAGGCCCATTTGGCAAGCCTTCCTGTTAGTATGGCTCTTGACATCAAGTACTTGAGAGGATCCACCTTTGTTATGAGATGAACCTCATGTGCCAATGCATAATGCCTGAGCTTCGTTATCGTGAAGATCAGTGCCAGGCGATGCTTTTCAATGGGGGAATAGTTGTTTTCTGCCCCCAGAAGGACTCGAATCAAATAGTAGAGAGCTCTCTCCTTCCCCAGGTCATTCTCCTGTGCCCATAGCGCGCCTAAAGAACCTTCAAGGGTTGTTGTGTATAGGATGAGGGGCTTTCCCTTGACCGGAGAGGTTAGTACCGGCGGGTTCTGCAGGTATTGCTTGATTTCTTCCAGCGCACTTTGGCATTTACGATCCCAAACGAACGGGGTCCCCTTCTTCATTGGATGGTTGTAGGGACGGCATTTTCCGGAGAGAAT
Source organism: Agapanthus africanus (assembly GCA_030015575.1). Taxonomy (NCBI): domain Eukaryota; kingdom Viridiplantae; phylum Streptophyta; class Magnoliopsida; order Asparagales; family Amaryllidaceae; genus Agapanthus; species Agapanthus africanus. The sequence goes on from CM057339.1 coordinate 423,199,216, forward strand.
GATTTGGAGTTTGACACCTGTATAGGCATCAGTATCACTACAACTGGGATATTTTCAGGAGCGACTCTTCATTTGCCACTGTCGATTTGGACAAAGGTGGCTTAGTAGACAGGGTTAGGATCCCGTCGACTAAGAATTTTGACTTGATGAGCTGTAAAGGTCTCGTAAAGGGTTTTCTCCCCACGAGTCATGAGGATCTCATAGGCGTATTTTCTCCTTAGAAGTCGTGAGGACTTCTAAGCGGTGTTTCCTCTTATAAGTCATAAGGATTTCATAAGAGTATTTTCTCCTTATAAGTCGAGAGGAATTACAAGTGTTATTCACCATATGGGGACATTTCTTACCATTTGTAGAACATGGCAAAGAAATATTTATTCGTGCCCTGTGGATTGTATACAAGGGTCAATATGGACCGCCTGTAGGGCAATTTAGGGGGTAGGATGGCTTAAGAACAGGTCCATATCTCTGTAACTTAAGGCTTTTGAATCCTATGAGCCGTGAGGGTCTCACAGGAGGGATTCTTCTTACGAGTCGTGAGGATCTCGTAAGTGTATTTATTTTAACGAGGTTGCACCCTTCCAGGTTTTCACAAGCTCGCCGGCAGTCCTGCTGTTTTTACTCACGGCGCCCTTTCGGGTTTTCATCCGTGCCCATTTTGCTTGTGGACGTACCGTTTTTTGTTTTGTTTTGATGAGATTGCGTCCTTCCGGGTTTTCACAAGCTCGCCGGCAGTCCTGCTGTTTTTACCCACGGCGCCCTTTCGGGTTTTCATCCGTGCTCATTTTGCTTGTGGATATACCGTTTTTCTAGCGGGGTATTCCACTAGATTGTAGGACCTGTTTATAGGCCCCTTAATATCCTTCCTGACCTTTAAGAAGAAAGGACCATTCTACATAGAGATTCTTCCGCCAGTGAGAAATATACCCCATGTGTATATCCCGGGGAGAACGAGTACCCACGCCGTCGCTATTTTGGCGACAGGTTGCTTCAGAGCTGCTTATTTTTGTTGAGCGTAAGCGAAAAACGCCATCTTGCCTCCGCTTTTCACTCGTCATCATCGGATGAGAAAAAGTCTTGACCCATTTGATCTAATCGAGCCATTTTATCCATGAGTTCTTGGAAGGTTGTCGGCTTGAAAAGGGACGTAAATGGTAGCACCTTTTGAATTTGGGTCAGGGATGGCTATGAACATTCCCACAGCTGCAGCTTTGTCAATACGTTTCTCGCATTTTGATCGGAGATTTCGCCATCGGGTAACATATTGAACCGAGGTCTCATTCGGTCTAACCCTTTCATTGACCAACGTCGTTACGGTAGTGCGTTTATTCACACTAGCGAATTTCTGACAGAAGAGCATCTCCATCTCGTCGAAGGTATTCACGGAGTCATTCGGGAGTTCCGCATACCATTCGAAGGCAATGCCCGCCAGACACTGACGAATTTTCAGAGGAGAAGTATATCATTCTCTCCAGTGTTTCCGCACATGGATTTAAATCGCGCAATGTGCTGGCGAGGATTCCTAGTTCCTTTGTACATATGGAACATTGGAAGTGTGTACTCTGGTGGGTACTGTATTTGGTCGTACCACGTCGAATACGGTCGACCAGTCTTGATTGGCCTATTTGATGCTTCACTGGCTTAGTGAGTTTTGACTTGCTGATCGATATATATGTCCAGCTTTTCTTTTAAGAATCATTTCCTCCTCAACCGTTGATGAGGTTTGCAGAGGATTTGAAATGTCATCTTTATCTTTAAGACCGACTACCATCGGTTCATCTGCCAGTGGTTCCGATTGAACTATCTTTCCAGCCATATTCTGAATCAGAAGGGCCATCTGGTTCATTTTAGTGGACATTTCTGCCGCTTCTTCATCCCTCTTTTTCAGAGCGCGCTTTAGGAAATCAATATCCGACTCCTTCTCTAATCTTTTTTCGGGTGCGTCCTCGGGATTTGGCTTAGACGATAGATTAGCGTTTGTTGCCGCCTGAGCGAGCATCTCCTGCAGCTTTTCACGTTGCAGTTGAACTTTTGTCAGGGACCGAGTTTAAGGTCGGTGATTAGTAGAAACTCGAACTTCGTCTTTGGAATTCACCATATAGACTATGTGAACTACCATGCCCCCAGACTTAGGGTGTTTGGAGTTTTGGCCTTTGAAGTTTGCTTTGGGCACTTGAGGTTTATTAGGCCTCTTTTTTTTGCGAAAAGCCGCTAACCAATGTATCAGGATCCGTCTTGGGATGAGTCCCCTTGTATTTGAAAGGGGATTTATCAGAATTTAGCTGATGTTTAGGGGAAGAGCCACGGTTGACAATAGAGACCTTCACCTGCTTCCACACCTTATAGATGAGGAAAGTTGTCTTAGGGAGCGAACTGGTTTCTGTTCTCGTGGGATCTCCATGGGATGCGGAGACTTCTTCAATATTGTGGTGGACGGTTTGAAATTGTTCCCGGTTGGAACAACAACATTCACCACTGAGGTTAAAACAGGACCATACGGAGAACTGCCCCCAGCTCGTTTTGTATGATGCCGATATCGACGTCGACCGTTTCTTGCGGCCGTGATTTGATTAGCCTCAGGATTTTTCCGAGCCTGCCCCCTGTTTCCTTTGAGAGCTTAATATTCTGCCCCCTGCGTCGACCTTGGTCCTTGGCAGGTGTCAGTTGTTTGAGGACTGATTCTGTCGGCAAAGTTGCAGCTTGGGGAACCAACCTTTGGAAGACAGACTTTCTCTGGGCTTTCTCCATCGGGGTTGAGGCACCAAGGGTGGGAGGTGGGAGAATCGACCCAAAGAGAAGCCCGTTGATTTCTTAAAGAGCCGGATTGCAGAGATTTGAGGCTGCGAGCGGCCCATACTTGACTCCACCATATATGAGAAAGCCTGAGTTTCTAGGGTGGAGGAAAACGCCATTCTTCATAAAGACGAAACGCCGGCTTCAGTATCCCATCACCAAAGGGCAACCACAAACATATACACCGCGATTATCTGATCGAGGGGAAAACACAACACACGAAGCGTGGAGTGGAAAGAGAAAGAGGTCCCACCGGGCGTGCCAGAATTTGTTTACCGCCGAAAACAGAGACGAAACCGCGTAGGTCGTCTTGCCTGAATTTGGGGGCAGATGCTATTTGGTTTTATCCATCCACCTCTCCGAAGATGCCAAGCTGATTTATGGCACCGTGTATCGAAGGTTTGGATAAATGTGGTCGGTGTAGCAGACTTCATCAGATTCCCCCTCGTTATGAGGGGTTTTTGATTGTCGGGACGCTCTTCCCTGCAGGCACAAGCCCTTGTACTTAATTACATTACCGTGTAGTGATAACCACTTTCTCTTGCTCCAGGAGGTCACTTCATGTCATGTGTGTTTTTTTTATTTTTAGTTGCCCGTGGATTGTATACGAAGACTAATTTGTGTTTTCGCCCGTAGGGCGTGGATTAGTCCAAATCCGTATTTTCTTAGATTTGGGTTTGGTTTGATTTAAGGATCGTTAACCTTGTTTGAGATTAAGATCGACTTAAATATTTGTTAAGGATATGTTAATCCGATGTTGGACTAAGATCTACTTAACGGGGGTTCAGGATCATCTTTTATCCAAAGAAAGAGCATTTGGGCTCTATCGTTTTAGTTTAAGGATGTTGCGGTCTACGGCTAGTTTAAGGACATTACGGTCCACAGCTAGTTTAAGGACATTACGGTCCGTATTGGGATGTGTCCATCCATTTGAGAGTACACTAAAGAGTTGTTGGTTATCGGGACCCACCATCTCTCTGATGATGCTGAAGAATTACAACGACATTTATCAGAGATGTGAGGAGATGTACCCTTGAACCGATGTCCGTTGGAAGATTAATAGTCGTGTTTGGTACTAAGACCAATTTGGAAAAATTGTGAGCACGTGGGCTAGGTTGATCTGAAATAGAGACTTTTGGTCAACTTGGACTCAGCCCACTCAGTCTTTGAATAAAGTGTTAAACACTTGTTTGGGCTCGGTCCCTTTTCTGTGCAAACAATGCTGAGCATTGATATGGGCTCTGATGCTCGCCCACTTTTTTTGTTTTTTTATGGAGTGTTAAACACTCTTTATGGCGCCCACGTGAGGGATACGTGAGGTGCTTGGCGCTGAGCGACAACCACTGAGTGCTAGGCACTACTTGTTGAGAAGCGCCAACGTGAGGAGCACATGGGGCGCTTGGCGCCAACCACCGAGTGCTAAGCACTCTTTATTAAGCAGCGCCCATGTGAGGGGCATGTGGAGCGCTTGACGCTGGGCGCCAACCACTAAGTGCTAAGCACTCTTTAAGAAGCGTCCACGTGAGGGGCACGTGGGGCGCTGGGTGCTTGGCGCTGGGCGCCAACACTGAGTGCTAAGCACTCTTTTTTAAGCAGCACCCACGTGAGGGGGACGTGAGGCGATCGTCGCTGTTTCTTTCTTTGCGTATTTTTCTAAACAGTTCGATTCTTTGTTCTCCCCTGGATCTTCAATCCCTAAGAACAAATTCATCCTCACGAGAATTAAATTCTCATTTGTGGGAGACTTGTCTCATGGATCTCAGATCCAGGGAAAGAACTATGTTCTTTTATGAGGGCTAAACCCTTAGATATGCAGATGAGATGCTCTGATCTCTATTCTCTTTATTTAATTTGAAGAAAGTTCTTCTTCCTTCTTCTCTCTTAAAGCTCTTTTTTTGCTTGCTCTTTCTTTTTGAACTTGAAGTTTATGGGGTGGGTTCCTCTGTACAAGACTTGAAGTCTTGGGGCCTTTATATAGTGAAGGCAAGTTTGTTGATTTAGTTAAAGAAATCTCTCATTGAGAGATCCTTAATTGATTTGGGGATTTTATCCACCGTTGGATTTTTTATCCAAGAACTTCTGTTTTACAGAAGATATTTTTCTTGTTTTTAACAAGATTGGGAAAATATTTTCCATACAGAGCTTATTCTGTAGCTTGGTGATTTTCAATCACCATTGGATTTTTAATGCAACGGTGCTCTTTTTACAGAGCGTAATCTTTCTTGTCTAGAAAGATTGGGGAAAATATTTTCCCCTACAGAGCTTATTCTGTAGCTTGGTGATTTTTAATCACCATTGGATCTTTAATCCAATGGTGCTCTGTTTTACAGAGCGTAATCTTTCTTATTTAGAAAGATTTGAGGAGTATTTCCTCAATCGGAATTTAATTCTGTGTTTTGATGATTTATCATCTCCGTTGGATTTTTGATCCAACGGTAGAGAACTTTTAGTTCTGACGCCTGCGCCCTCGTGCGCAGCACGTGAGGCGCTGCCTCAGAGTTTTTTAACTCTTGGCGCCGGCGCCCTCTTGCAAGGCACGTGAGGCGTTGCCTCAGAGTTTTTAACTCTTGGTGTCGGCGCCTTCGTGCAAGGCACATGAGGTGTTGCCTCTTTTCAAATTTTGAACAGAACCTTGCTCTTCTATTATTAGGGGAAACATCTATCTCTAGTGCATCTCCAAAATTGATGAAGGCAACTCAACATTACTCATCATGGAGCGCATCCGCGGATGAGCAATCTGAGAGAATCACATTCTCAATACGGAATACCTAGTACCAACCCCATGTCCGTATGGACATTGAACAACACACATCAATATGTATATGTCCCTTAAGTTCACTAACTCAATTTCCATGTGCTGTTAATTGAAAACATTTTTTAGTTAAAAGAAACCAAAAGTTTGTCGTCCAGACAAAACCTGATTATTTTCCTTAATAGCAACAATTGCTCTGAAAACCGATATTGAGGATAAAACCATCCATTCTCAATTCTCTGCTCCTTTTCAGCATCTGTAACGCCCTATAGATGTGGGATTCTAATCCGATATCTATATGCCCAGAAGTTAGAGTTTATTGAGAACCAGTTTTTCAAAACACAGACGTCAGAAAATCCGAAACATCAAAATGTTTCAGCAGGGTTAGTTAGGTATTCATAGTATTAACTTTTTCATTACCCATGCTCATGACAACAGTCGTAATTTCCTTTTCTCATATTTCAACCCCTTTTGATGTCTCTCCATCATAATTTTCTGTATACCGAACTTATGCTAGTTGGTTTTTCTCTTTCCATTCTTTCAGCACCAGCTTTGGGAATAGAAGAAAACTGTCCAATAAGCGTAATTGGTGTACACTCCTTATATATAAGGAGCTCTCGAACTTGAGATAAGGTAGAAGGGAGAAACAAACGAACAATTCATCTAATACAGAACCAGTGGCCATCCTCAGACTGAAACAATTTCATCGAGTTCGTATTTAACCATACGTCGGCCTTCCAAGCAATATGGATCTCTGTACCGAATACAGAGAGTTCCAGAGTTAGCAGAATGGGAAATATAATAGGTAAGGAAATATATATAGGACTATGTCGTGGATTAGGGAAATCCGGACATTCTAAAATTATGAGTTTGTAAAAAGGTCGGTCAATATGGTTAATGAGTTTTAGTTTAAGGTCAGTTTTGGGTCGTTACCAGAGAAAGAAAAGACATACTCAGCGTACACACTAACCTATATCGGATTGGTATATTTATCTAATCCGGATGGCTCCCACGGTTCCGTCAAATCCTCCTTCAAAGCCTAAAAGGAGAACTAACCGGGATTTCGAATAGAAAAACTCTCGAGAGTAACTATTACTCATAGTAGGAATCGGGACCCAAACTATCATGGCGTGGTAACCTTGACTGAGCCTAACATGTCATCCCACTTCATAGAAGGTATGCAATCTCATTGCAAGTTTTAACACTTGAAACTCCCGATATAGGTTTTTACCCCTAACGATCTATGACCTTGACTGAGCCAACATATCATAAGCCACTAGTCAAGTTCAACCCGTCATTTCGTGATTGATTTAGATCCGACCGCACAAACCCTTGACTGAGCCAACATAGTTATGCGACTGTCCTAACCAATCGTATCACATGCAAGCATGAAGTACCATTTAGCTACCGTACACTACGTCTTGACTAAGCCAACATATGCATCACAAATACTAAATACTACTTCCGGAAATGACAGAGGACTACGGCTGGTTTTGAAGAAAACTATCAACGTAATGAACTTGATATCATTGTGGGAACCGAGTGGTTTTGAAAGTTTACAGTCACGTAGACTTTTGCTTAAGAGTGAACTCACTGTGAAGGGATCTAGACTCTTACCTCATCGAATGAGGTGCAGAATATTCCTAACTGAACATAATAATGCAAAGCAAAAGAATACGACCACAAAAACAATTTTAGTGACACAAACTTTTACCTGTTGGATATAGTGCCCTCAAAGTCAATTATTGGATCGCAGCTACATGATTGCAATGATTGAGGGAGGCCCTATACCGGTAGGACGGTCTTGCTCGAGATGATAGTATGCTATCTGGTTTGTCTTTATCATCGTGTACATGCTTCAGGTGACATTACAGTTCACTGTTGCATGTTGATAGAGCCCATAGGATTCTTGCTAGACTGCCAGCAGTATGATGGCGATCATATACGTGGGAGCTGGGGTCTATAAGCATATCCTTAAATGGTCCCTAGTCGAGAGAGTTTCGAGACAGGACATCGATACTCCAGAGTAGACTAGTGTATACAGTCGAGACCCCGACGAGGGGCGGTGGCCAGTCTCATAAGCCATTGGTGTCAATTGGTTCACCTAAGATGTATACAGGTGCTCATTGAGTTATGAGTACACCGGACAGGACTCGCCGGGAACATGCTAGTTGATATTATACATATCGTCAGATAGCAGTTCCCAGGTGACATGTGTACAGGTTAGTCTGTCGACCTGAGATCGTCATTTGTCTCGTGTGAGTTCCCACTGTACTTTGATTACTACCCTACCACGGCTCAAAGGAGTCGTGCAAACAGGTTTTAGTTGGGTACAGTCCCGAGCCACATGGAGGCAGTGAGCGGATCGTCGGGGATTCGTCTCTCCCGGTATTGGGGGTGAGATCGCGCTGTGTTTAGGAGAGCTATTACACGAAATCCCTGGCCAGGGTAATCGAGGTTTACTGGTAGGTATTCCAGTAGTATCTCAGGGTGTTCTGGGCTACTCTTCGACACGACTTATACCGTTATTGGGGGTCTGACGTTTACCAACCCCCTAGGCCCTATATGCGATACTCATAGACGAACAGACCGGACTGTATGGATATTGTCACTGTCAGGCTCAGTAGGGTTTCTGGATGAGTTCACTCGTCAGCTTCCCTTCCGATCAATACATGGGCAACCGTTACGTACAGCTAGTACCACTGACGTGCTAATGGTTATATCCAGTGCTAGTGTATTGATGAGTCATTAGAGTCCCCCACAGACGGTTTCCCAAGTTCGGGCGAAACGTTGTAGAGGCCGTATGGTTTTATGGCTCCGTCTGATCATATTTGTGCACTTATGCACGGATCATGATCGGACGGATAATACTAGCGGGCTTTTGTTTAAGCCGGATCACAGTATTATATTGTAGGAATATTTTTGTCTCGTTGCATTTGTATTCGGTCGGAATACAAATGCGGGTATGTATTTACAGTTGAGGGTTAATCTCGTAATTCGTTACGAGATCACTCTCGGAGTTGCCAGTTTCTTTTTTCGCCTCAAACACCTTGTTTAATTTATGTGAGCATCGACCTTTGACCATTTTTTCCCCATTCACATTTTCTGGCCATTCCCCACAGTGTAGCGTCCATGCTGCATCTAATGAGCAAGGGCTTGGGGATGGGGAATGATTTTGGCAGCGGTGGGGTTCCCTGCAATTTCGCCAGTTTTGTTTGGCAAGGGGTTTTTTCGTGGTGGGAGAATAAAAGGTTTTGGTGAGGTTTCAACTTCTTGCATGGTTTTTATTATCCCCCCCCAATCCATTACACATACCCTCCTAGCAAAATCCAGAGGGCATTCTTTTCTTTGGCTGTGCATTTGTGGCCGAGCCCCCATATGAGTGTAAACTCATTTTTCTTTTGCAAACTCCTTTGCTCACTTTATATCCATGGCAACTCTATTAACCTCCACCCATGAGCTTGGGTATCTTGAGACAAAATATCCCACACTCTCTCTACTTCATTCTTGGACATGTCGGCTGGCAAACTTCATGTCCGAGTTGCCTCAGTCTTGAGGTGGGAGCCCGTATAAAGATTCATCGACGTGGAGCCACTTTGACGAGCTTGATCGGGGAGCGGACTTCATCGGTGCAGCAGCGAGGAGTTTGGCGCAGAGATTGAAAACCGAAGGACACGGATCGATCGGTATAATTTCCAAACTCTTTTACAGATTGCTAGTTTACGGTTAATGGAACGATCCGGGTTTCTGGGTTGCGGTAGCGCCGGCTTCCTAAAAAGTTTTTGTTCCGCATTTGGCGTCGGTTAGACGGTCGGGGCGCTGCCGTGGCCCAACATGGTATCAGAGCCACCCATTAACCCATAATCTATCTTTTTTAAACAACGTTTACATATCGAAATTGGAAAAACCCCGACATGCTGCCCCTGCACATTTGCTTCTCTGTCGATTTTCAAAGTGCCTTCAAAAATTATTTAAACAAGTGCAGAAGGCTACTGACATGAACACAAGACCACACCCCAAACCCCAGACCATGTCGCCGGATTTTGGCCGATCACCATAGGTGAAATTCCGGCGAGGCCGGTTTTTTAGTGGAGCCAGGTTTTGGGTTTTGGGGTGTAATCTTGTCTCCGGCATCTCTGTGCAGTGGTATTGTTTATTTAGCCAATTTTGGATATAGTTTTATCAGTTTGTCTGTGACTATTCGGGGGTTATTTCGAAGTCGATATGTTTTAATATTGTTTAAAATTTGCAGTGCATTACATTTCTATCTGCGACCGTGAATGTCATTTGATCGGTAAATCTTGTCTAATCGCTATAGTCCCTTTAGACGGATTTGCGAACGCGAACATTGATGTTCTGTGTTGTGCTGTGATGTTGCGGATTTGTCGTGGTGGATAGCTTGTATGCAATGGTAGTGCAGTTTGGATTTATTTGTACATTTGATATTGCGGGGCGAGCATTGATTGAATGATTTAGCGTGCTTGCGCTTTCTAAAAGATAGATCAAAAATATTTGTAACCGCAATCAAGAACGGCGTCGCATGTAGCTAGCCGGTGAATACGGGTCGGTCCACAGGGATTTTGTGAATCTCCTAGTCGCGCTAATGAGTTAATTCCGAAGGGTGTTCGGTTGATTATTAAATCTAAAAATCTAATTAACCTAGGGCAATTATCTAGATCTACTCTTGCTAGGGCTAGGTTTAGGGATGGTTTGGAAATGTAATTAAATCTCACCGCTTTCAATACCCGAATGAAGATCTGTGAGGAGTTATGGTAATTATCAATAAAGTGGATTAGATCCGTTCGGGAAGGTGTTCCTTCCTCTAGGTTCTTGTCCTTCCTTTAGAGATCCTTACCCTAACCTCCATGGAAAACATCACACCCGGGCCTTTATACTACGGTATCACCGCTACCTCGAGGGATAGAGTGCCGTAGGGAGCGGTATGTGCATGTATGCATGGAGTCCTATTGTAAATATTTGGTGGGTAAGAAAAGGATGAGAGATCTCATCTCTCAAAATCCTTCCCAAAGCTAAACCCTAAACAAGTTCCTAGGGCATGAAATTAAATCTACCTAGGACAAGGAATTGAAAACTACACTAGGGCAAGAAATTAAATTACTTACAGATGCATCCCTCCAATCATCCATGCAGGGTTGTCAGATCTGAATTTCTGAATGGAGAAGAAACACCGATGCTCTCCAAAAAGGATTTCTGAATTTTTATTAAAAGGAGGCATAAAGAATTACAATCTGTAGAGTTCCTATTTATAGAGAATAGGAAACCCTAGGGTTACATTTGATCCGCATGTTTATAATTACAAAAATAGCCTTAGAAAGACCGGTCAAAGACATAAAGAATTATAGAAAAAAATTTATTCCATACAGGCTCCATACTGCCGCGGAACCGCGGCCTGGGTAGGCTTTGGGCCACGGTTCCGCGGCCCAATAGTGAGATCACTGCTTGAGTTTTCTTCATATGGCTCTGGGCTTTTTGGGCTTCTTGTTTCTTTGGTAATTTTCTCAAATAGGCTTCCAGGTTCCTTCCAGATATTCCAGTGAATACTTGTATTAGACTTTTAACCGTTCACTGACATCTTAGACCTTGCGCTGCCTTGTACTTTGTGAACTTTATCTTTCATGTCGGCTTGATCAAGATCCTTCTATTTGTTGGTCAAAAGTCCCTTTTTACACCGTCTTTTGTCTTTTTCACTGTTTTCTGTCCAAGAACCTGTAACCTGTAACATGTAGCAGACATGCGTCAAAAGCACCCATTTATTTATAAAAAGAATAAGAATGGGGAATATAATAATACAATATTATGGTGTGAACAAGCATCTGACATGTGGACTGTCGTCACTGCTTGTTTGTATATTAGTCTTTTGGGGCACGACCGGGTTGAGGTTGTTGTACCCGTTGTATATTTTTTTCTTTTCTGTACTAGGATTACCCCGCGATGGGGTGCACGGATAGCCGGGTTCTAGAGGGTAACGGGTCCGCATCTCATGGCGTTGAGACGGAGGGGGCTTCACTCTAGAATTGGCGAGCTATTCGCCGCACTCGTAGGGGGTACAGTTTGATCCAAGGAGGGGTGCTCAAGTTACCGGATTCCGTGAAGTGCTGAGTGGTCCATTCACTTTGCTGAAGGGAGCTGCCTCGCTTCTGGTTTTGGCGGGTAACTTGCCGCGCTCGTAGGGGTCTAGGATTTCATTGCACAGGCTATCCACATGACCAGAGGAACGTCGGGTTTCACTTGCGGCTCAAAGGAATCCCGGGGATCCCAGATTATCTGTATTGTTTTGTGATGCTTATTACTTTTATGTGATGTTGCATTTATCACGCCTGGAGCGATTATTATATATTGATATATATACTAGTAGATGTTGTATATGTTTTGCACCCGCGCTAGTCCAGTCCCCGCTCTGTCGTTAGTTAAGTAACCTAACGGGTGATGACGGGACCCAGTGGCGAATGCGGATGGCATATACGTACATTTTTATTTTCGTTCTTTTCTGGTGTGATTAATTGATGGGACTGCGTTGATTCTTATCAATGCAAGAAAAACAAACCTATATTTGATGTTGTTGGAACCAATTTTTCAAAAAGCTGTTATTACAATGACGTTCTCTTTTGTTTTGCACAGTGGTATTCGGTTATGAATATCCAGCACCGCATTCGACGAAGCAAGGGCCGAGATCCTTTCACCGGGAGTGACCCCTTGGACAGAGGTTTGCGTCAGGGTAATAACTTTACTATAGTCGATTACTTTTTGCTTTGCATCGTGGTATTCAGTTTGGAATATCCTGCACCTCATTCGACGAGGAAAGAGCCGAGATCACTTCACCGGGAGTGACCTCTTTAGCAAAAGTTTTCTCCACTATATATTTATAAAACCACTTGGATTCCTTCAACGATATCAAGTTCATTACGCTAAAGGTTTTTCGCCAAAAACCAGCCGTAGCCCTCCGTCATTTCTCAAAAGCTGCGCCTAGTATTCGTGCTATGTTTGTTGGCTTCCGTCAAGGCATAGTGTGCGGTAGCTATGTGTTTCTTTTCTGTAGCATGGATATGCATTAATCTAGGACAGTCGTGCAGCCTTGTTGGCATCCGTCAAGGGCGAGTGCGGGTGGGTCTAAATTAATCAGGACAATGACGGGTAGAACTTGACTTGCAACTTATGATTTGTTGGCATCCGTCAAGGTCATAAGCTACTTGGGGTAAAAATGATATCGGGAGTTTCAGACATACAGGAAACTTGCCACGCTTGCGCATACCTTCTGGAGTGTGATGACGTGAGTGGCTTCCATCACGTTATCATGCGATGATAGTTGAATCCCGATTCCCACTGATGAGTTGGTTTACTCCTCGGGTGATCCCGACTAATTCTTCTTTCAGGTTTGGAGGAGAATTTGAGAAAACAGAGGGAGGTTTCCTGATTAGATAAAGTGATTAACCATTATGATCTAGGTTAGAGTGCACGCAGAGTGTTTCTTCTATCTCTCTCTTTGGCTGTGACCATGCCCCGATCCTAGACTATGACTCGGTGACCAAGTTAACCGAACTTTCTTAAAACGCTGGCTTTTGGATTGTCTGAGTTGCATACATCATTTCCACTCTTTCTCTTACCCTTTGCATTTCTCCAGAACACCTCGTATCACTACGAACATCCAATTCCATTGGATAAATCCATCGTATGGTTATATACGAACTCGAAGGAATTTCTTCGAGGATGGATTCTGGGTCTGGAGAGATTGAGTAGGAATATTCAGTTTTCTTTTCCCTTTACCTTCTCTCAGGTTGTGAGGGCTCCTAGGATTAGGAGAGGGTACACCTATTACGCTTATTGGATAGTCTTCTTCCAAACCATAGGCAGGTGTTGAAAGGTAGGGAATGAAGAACACTAATCAGCCTAAGTTGGGTGTGCAGAAGGTAATAAGTAAAGACAAATAAAGGGATTAGAAAGAGGGCAAAGTAAATTGCGACTGCTAACATTCACGAACAAACCACGTATTTCATCGCCACTCCTACTTCACCTTTATATTTCTCCAGAACACCCCGTATCACTACGAACATCCAATTCCATTGGATAAATCCATCGTATGGTTATATACGAACTCAAAGAAACTTTTTCGAGGATGGATTCTGGTTCAGGAGAAATAGGAATAAGGTTTATTCTGTTGTCTTTTATCTTTACCTTCTCTCAGATTGCGAGTGCTCCTAGGATTAGGAGAGTACACTTATTATGCTTATTGGATAGTCTTCTTCCAAACCATAGGCCGGTGCCGAACGGTAGGGAAGGAAGAAAACCACTTAGCCTAACTATGGTGTACAGAAGGTAATGAGTAAAGACAAATAAAGGGAATTAGAGAGATGGCAAGGAAATATACGGTTACAGTCATGAATCTGATAATGGAGGAGGCATTACTAGGAATACCCGGATACCCCTTCGAAACATATTCATGTTTCAGTTTCATTGTGTATTGTTAATAGAAAATTGATTTCCCAATTAGACCCTTGCTCCAGAGTATGTATTTACCAGGTATGATTCTCACATATGTATGATTTTACAGATAATGAGTGGGAGTAAGTTATTGGGAATTAGGTGATCATCCTTATTATATCGGAATTCGTTGTAATTGGTGATATTTGAGGAAATCGCCTGGGTACAGTTTTCAACCTACGATGCACAGAGTTTAAGTTATTCAACTCAAGGGACTCATACAAAGTATTGTATATTGTCCAGTATCCATTAGGACAAAGAGGTTGGTCCTCGTACTGTATTTTATTTACTTGTGACTTCTCAATTTTTAGACAGGTGTTTCGTAGAAATACTAGGTCTAGTTTTTTAGAAGTTATAGGTACAAGAATAAAGTAGAGAACCACGTGTTGCAAGTATCGGGATTCTTCAAGGTGATCGAAGATGTATATACTTGTGTATGGTATTCAGTAGATAGTAATGGTTTTGAGAAACTTGTTTCTCTTTCAGGTTACTCATAATTTGATGCATTCCTAAGTTGAGTAATGCCGATCGGCCTCTCTCCATTTAGTTAACATGTACTGGAGACAGCTGCATGATTTGAATCTAGTTCCAATTAAATCAGTGCCTTTATTTCTATATTGTATATAGAATGGTTCATATCTTAACGTTGTAAAGGTACGGGGAGTTGTCCGGCTTATGCTTAAAACCAGACTCTGGATGACTCAAGGCACGTTTCTGTAATGGCAGTTTGTGGGTTAACCCGGGCTTTGACGAGGGTTGAAATTCTACCATCTGGAAGATCAATAGTGATATTGTTCTTGACTCGCCACAGTTTTAGTAAAATGGATTTTTTTCAGAAAACAGTAGTGGAACTATGGTAGAACTGGAAGAGATTCCAGAACCGCCAACGATTACGGAAAATTTAATAGGACCTAAAGATTCAATCAAGATTGACATTCTATTTGTCACGCCCCGCTTCCCAGAGTACGCTAAAATGGGCACGTGACATAGCCAACCATGCTACCTGTGGGTAGGAAGTATCCATCCACAGTCACATTACGGCTGTAGAGATATCAAGAACAAAATAAAACTATCTAAACATGCCCATAAACCAAGATAAATCATGAGTCAAGAATCATAAAGTGCGGAAACGAAAGATCTAATACAAAATAACTGAAAAGTATGTCCCATAATGCGGGCCCGCATCAGGAATAAAATGCATGAAAGAGAAACTAACTACTGCTGAACTCACAGCTCAGCATGTTGGCTGAAGTACTCCTGCTCGGGCTGCGACAGCGGTACAGAATCTGGGCCATGCAAAACCCAGACGTCAGCGCGTCAAGTCATCAAATAATAACATAATAAACAGGAAATGCGAGTATAAACATGAATAAAGCAAGGGTAACAATAATAAGAATCAGAGCAGTGCAGGGTAATGTGCACTGGGTAAACTAAACTGTTCTATCAGGTTTTCTGTTCTAAAGTCTTTGAAATCAATTGATGAATCATCGATATAACTCAATAGTATTCCGTGCATGCTCGGGACCACGGTCTAAGACTCTCGGGCTGAAACCGAGACGTGCCGCTAGGCACTAACAGGGAAAGGATAAAGACCAACGATGTCAGCAGCATCGTCACGAGGCGGGCCTGGCCTCTAAAACTGATCAGTACAGGTAGTGAACTGTTGAGTTATAAGTCAGGTTTCACCTTTGATTTCCCCATACCCCCAAGTTATATGTGCAAGTCAAGTCAGGTATCCCGAAATCAAGAAACTAATGCCATCACAGGATCAGGTAAACAGGTTTGTCTGGATAGACAACAGGAACGGTCCATGAGGACTACATGTCAAGTTTGTTGGCATCAGACACAAGATCAGGTAGTCATGGTACATCATGTCAAGTCAAGCAGTATACAGTACCATGTCGGGTAGAACAATATATATGTAACAAGTCAGGTCAAGATGTAAACAATATTATGGGTGTGCTCACAATCAGTTATACAAGCAAGCATGGTTATCGTCAACATGATATAAGCAATAATTTAAGCAATAGGCAGATTTACTCAATTTGCAGTACAGTAGTCAGTCGTGTCACAGAGGTGATTTCAATGTTATGCGAATGCAGTATGACTATTATGGCCTTTTAATCATGTTAACGAGTTTAAGCACTTCAGAGGTGCAATGATTTATATAAGGTTCAAAACAGCTATTACAGGTTAAAATACATGCGAGTGTCCGAATGGAACAAATTATAGAGATAAATTCCATAAGCTATGTTAATATTAAAAAATGTGTTTAAACAGGTGAATGTGGTTATTAGGTTCAATTGCAAGCTGTAGGTTCCAATTTTAAAGATAAAATGATATATAACAATATTGTACAAGAAAATGAGAATGATTGTACCAAAGTTAAATTTACAGGTTTAGGGTGTCATAATATATCTGTAAATATTGTATAGCATGTAGCAAGGGATACTTGCCTCGACGGGTCGCGAACCGGGAATACGGTACGATAAACGTCGGCGGGGAAACTCGCGACGGGCGCACGGTTCACGGAATGAACCTAAACGACGAACAATGGAACCACACGGGTCGGGGTACCTCGCTGGAATGTCGGGTCACGTCGTCGGCATCGTCGGATTCCGGCCGAGGAATGAACAGTGAATGTCAAGACTTGGGATCAAGAAAGGAACAGAAAAACAGCAAAGAAAGGATGTAGGATCAGAGAAGGGTGCTCACGATGATCCGTGGGACGGGGGGTGACGGTCGACCTCGTCGACGGAGCTCCGGCGATGGCCTACGACGGCAGCGACAGAACCTGCAGTCCAAGAAATTTTACAGAGAAGGGAAAGAAAGAGGAAAGGAAAGAGGAGGAGAGGAGAAAGAGAGAAAGCGCTCACCGAGGGTTGCACGGGGCAGGGGAGAACGGAGACGGGGTCACCGGCGGCGAGAAGCAGAAGCGGGTGCAGGTGGTCGCGGCGGGGTGTGCAGGTGGCTGGAAACGCGGGGACTGGAGGAAGGAGGTGGACGTGGCTGCGACGAGAGCATGGAGACGACAAGCCCGGCGGTGCTGGCGCCGGCGATGGGGTTGCAGCGGCGAAGGGGGCGAGGCGGCTGGTTGTGCACGATGGGTTAGGGTTCGGTGTTTTTAAAAAAAAGAAAGAAGGGAGAATATATAAGGGGGAGAGAGGGAGAGAGATTTAGGGGAGAGAGAGAGATAGAGAGAGATATAGAAAGATATGGGATGGAGAGAGAAAGAGAGAGAGACGGTGAGAGAGAGAGATAGAGAGAGAGAATGGGAGTGGGGCCCACGAAAAGATTTTGAGAGCTCGGATTGGCTGAGATAGGGATTTAGTTAGGAAAAAAAATTTAGGATAAAGATTTAATAGATTATGTAACAGTAATATATATATATATAGGTTAAGGAAAAAATATGCGACGTTTAAAATATTAAAATTTGGGATTTTGGCGCAAAGTAAAACATTTCCAAATCGCGCCCGGGTCGGGTCCAAAAATTCGAAATTGAAATAATAGAATTTTAAGCGGGATCCAAACATTAAAATGAAGTGCTTTATGATTAAAAAGCATACCCCCAAAACGGACAAACGTACGTGCACGTAGCCGTCCAAACTTGCCCGTTTCACTGAACGGGACGAGAACACGATGCGCGGACGCTACAACAGGGTTAGGGGTGTCAAGTAGGCCAAGATGAATATTTTTAATTTTGTTTTAGATGCCAAAAATTTTTATATGCAGAAATGAATTTGCCAGGTAAAATTTACAATAAGTAACAATCAAGCAAAGTAACTAAAATAATTGCCACACTACGTTCAAACGGTAACAGAAATAGTAGCATTGGGCTCGGGTGTTACACTATTAGCCACTCCGCAGATATGGTGGGTAACCTCAGGCACCCGAGAGGTATTTCGATATTCTCAAAGACGGTGACAGGGAGGTTCTTGTTTACCCAGACTTGCCACTACTGTTGTTCCAGGCTATGAGACCCAGCAGGAGGATAAGTATAGCGTCGTTCTAAAGTTTACTTTAGAAGTGCACGTATATATTATTCTGCCAGAGGGTTGTTGTAGTCATGGGAGCAGCGGAAGCGTAGTGGACAAGTAGCTTGTGTCTATTTATAGACTAAAGCGAATATAGCGGAGATAGATCATCTATTTTTGATGTGACAACCATGGGCTTTGACTTCATCAGAATAGGGGATAGATCTGTTAAGAAGGTAGTAGGGTGTGATGTCCTGGTATTTGGATGACATACACATAGTAGGAAGTGAAATTCCTATACTACGATCGGTTATACTGTGGTTGTCACACAGTTGTTTCTCCACATAAGATATGGATATTATATCAAACATTCTGGTTACTAGATCCATGGTTTTAGATCTAGATTTGGGAAGTGTCCCAATCTGGGTACTTAGACAGTATTCTAAAAGTATTTTAGAATGGACGACTCCTGGCATGGTGGTGTACCTGCAGGTGATGGAGTCATCCTCTTTAAAGGTGTCTTACAGACTAAAGGGGAGAGGGATGTGCATGATTGGAAGATCACTTGCTTAGGCAATTGAGTTGATCATGAGATGTCAAGTACCATACTAGATGTTGTTTTTGCACTAGATGCAATAAGTTGATATTAATCCAATTCTGGAGAAACGTTCGGAAGCAGTTTTAGGACATAAGTGGATGTTCTAGGGATTTGATAACGACAGCCTCCTTCAAGAGACAGTTATCATTCCAGGCTTCCAAGGTGACCTGGCTGACAAAGTGACTATCAGATTTATAGTTTTCCCTCTGACGAGGGGCAGTAGTTTGGACAGGTGGTCCAAGAGGATACTGAGGGAGGTATGGTGCAGGATACTGATTAAATTCAGTTGACGATACAGTCTAAGAAGCTTGCTGGATTTGGAGTTCATTTATGAACTGGGTCCCATCAAATATCCAGACATATTCTAAGACATGTATTGCTCATTTCGGGAGATGGCTTTCTCAGCGAACTTGAGACAAAGAGAGACATAGAAAGAGACATCAGGGCGGATCCACTCGCTGAGGCTATTTCTTGAACACAACAATTTTACAAACAAGTTTTGTGGGACTGATCAATAGAGAAGTTGGGTGTTCGGTATCACACGGGCTGTGAGTACGCGGCATCGCAATAATTAGCCTTAAGTGCAAGTGGGAGATTGTTGGATATAGTGCCCTCAAAGTCAATTATTGGATTGCAGCTACGTGATTGCAATGATTGAGGGGGTACCTATACCGGTAGGACAGTCTTGCTCGAGATGATAGTATGCTATCTGGTTTGTCTTTATCATCGTGTATATGCTTCAGGTGACATTACAGTTCACTGTTGCATGTTGATAAAGCCCATAGGATTCTTGCTTGACTGCCAGTAGTATGATGGCGATCATATACGTGGGAGCTGGGGTCTATAAGCATATCCTTAAATGGTCCCTAGTCGAGGGAGTTTCGAGACAGGGCATCGATACTCTAGAGTAGACTACTGTATACAGTCGAGACCCCGACGAGGGGCGGTGGCCGGTCTCACAAGCCATTGGTGTCAGTTGGTTCACCTAAGATGTATACATGTGCTCATTGAGTTATGAATACACCGGACAGAACTCGCCGGGAACATGCTAGTTGGTATTATACATATTGTCAGATAGCAGTTCCCAGGTGAGATGTGTACAGGTTAGTTTGTCGACCTGAGATCGTCATTTGTCTCATGTGAGTTCCCACTGTACTTTGATTACTACCCTACAACGGCTCAAAGGAGTCGTGCAAACAGGTTTTAGTTGGGTACAGTCCCGAGCCACATGGAGGCGGTGAGCGGATTGTCGGGGATTCGTCTCTCCCGGTATTAGGGGTGAGATCGCGCTGTGTTTAGGAGAGCCATTACACGAAATCTCTGGCCAGGGTAATCGAGATTTACTGGTAGGTATTCCAGTAGTATCTCAGGGTGTTCTGGGCTACTCTCCGACACGACTTATACCGCTATTGGGGGTCTGACGTTTACCAGCCCCCTAGGCCCTATATGCAATACTCATAGACGAACAGACCGGACTGTACGGATATTGTCACTGTCAGGCTCAGTAGGGTTTCTGGATGAGTTCGCTCGTCAGATTCTCTTCCGATCAATACATGGGCAACCGTTTCGTACAGCTAGTACCACTGACGTGCTAATGGTTATACCCAGTGCCAGTGTATTGATGAATCATTAGAGTCCCCCACAGACGGTTTTCCAAGTTCGGGCGAAACGTTGTAGAGGCCGTATGGTTTTATGGCTCCGTCTGATCATATTCGTGCACTTATGCACGGATCATGATCGGACGGATAATACTAGCGGGCTTTGGTTTAAGCCGGATCACAGTATTATATTGTAGGAATATTTTTGTCTCATTGCATTTGTATTCGGTCGGAATACAAATGCGGGTATGTATTTACAGTTGAGAGTTAATCTCGTAATTCGTTACGGGATCACTCTCAGAGTTGCCAGTTTCTTTTTCCGCCTCAAACACCTTGTTTAATTTATGTGAGCATTGACCTTTGACAAATTTTTTTCCCTTCATATTTTCTGGCCATTCCCCACAGGGCAGTGTCCATGCTGCATTTAATGAGCATGGGCTTTGGGGATGGGGACTGATTTTGGCAGTTGGGGGGTTCCCTGCAATTTCGCCAGTTTTGTTTGGCAAGGGCTTTCTTTTGGTGGGAGAATAAAAGGTTTTGGTGAGGTTTCAACTACTTGCATGGTTTTTATTATCCCCCCCCCCACCCCACCCCCACGCACCCCCGCCATTACACATACCCACCTAGCAAAATCGAGAGGGCATTCTTTTCTTTGGCTGTGCATTTGTGGCCGAGCCCCATATGAGTGTATGAGTGTAAGCTCATTTTTCTTTTGCAAAATTCCTTTGCTCACATTATATCCATGGCAACTCTATTAACCTTCACCCATGAGCTTGGGTATCTTGAGACAAAATATCCCACACTCTCTCTACATCATTCTTGGACATGTCGGCTGGCAAACTTCATGTCCGAGTTACCTCGGTCTTAAGGCGGGAGCTCGTATAAAGATTCATCGATGTGGAGCCACTTTGACGAGCTTGATCGGGAGCGGACTTCGTCGGTGCAGCAGCGAGGAGTTTGGCGCAGAGATTGAAAACCGAAGGACACAGATCAATCGGTATAATTTCCAAACTCTTTTACAGATTGCTAGTTTACGGTTAATGGAACGATCCGGGTTTCTGGGTTGCGGTAGCGCCGGCTTCCTAAAAAATTTTTGTTCCGCATTTGGCATCGGTTAGACGGCCGGGGCGCTGTCGTGGCCCAACATTACCTAAGAGCGAATTCTTAATGACGGGATCAAGGCTCCTTCCTCATTGAATGAGGTGCAGTGCATTCCTAACCGAATGCCACGATACAAAGCAAAAGAATCGACTAAAATATCCCTTTTTAGAAAAAGTTAGTTTGTACAACGTAAAGATTTATTTTATTTTGCATTAATCCTATTAACGCAATCCTATCATTTAGACAATCACATTATTTAGTACTTTCCTTCTCACACAAGCATTACAGAAAACAAGTAAAAAAAGGAAAAATAAAATACACACATACGCCATCCACATTCACCACAGGGCCCCGTTAGATTACTTAACAGCAGAACGGAGACAGGGCCAGCGCACATGCAAAACGTTTATAGAATTTATTTTTCCTTTTTATAATGATTTATTTTCTTTAATTTTCGCATTTGCTCTTACCTCTTTTCCCTCTATAAAAAGATAAAAAAAGGGGGACATCCCCGTGCTTGAAGTAACCAGCTAATGGCTAAAAAGATGAAAAGAAAGCTTATTTTATCTTTCTACATACATCAGTCAATCATCTTACAAATCAACTCGAAGCGTTGTCTTTGTATGCTTGAAGTCTTGATGTGCTAATATCATACTTACCACTCGGTAGACTCCACAGAGACCGTGGAGTTGAGTTTGATTAAAAAAGTGATAGAGAGATGCATCACCTTAGAATTTACACCCCATATTCAACCTCTTTAGCTAATCAGCAATCCAATAAGTTGCAAGGATCCTTCCGATCCTTATGCTTTCACCTTCCTAAACCACTTCTTGGAAACACACTATCCCTAAACTACAATATTATCTATTTTCACCCATGTATAAGCATGCACTGTTTATAAAAAATAGAGATGTTTGTCCATATGGTTTTTCTTTAATTAAAATTTATCAAAACTCTCGGTAAAAAAAATGCATTAAATATATCAATGAAGATGTAATAAAGATTATATATATGGTTGTTTGGGGAAAAAACCTAATAAAAGCATATGCTTATTTTGGATAAATAAAATAAAATAATACAAGGAAAATTGTTGCATTCTGCTACACAACAAAAGTGATGAAGCGTCCTACAATTTAATCCCCTTTTGGAGTTGACAGCACATGAACCCAATAGATAGCTCATACATAGCTCACATATGCTCAGCTGGAAATGACAGCAAAATGAACCCAATAGATACCCAAATGGCAGGCATTTCCCCAAGACAACGATTCATTAGTTTGAGAAACGCTAAACAAATTAAATTTCAGGGCACTAACTCATCCAATTCAAATAACAAGGGACCACTAAGATTTGAGCATCAAATGATGTAAATGAATAAACGAGCTCATCGCAGTAATTTCAAGAGAAACAAAAAATCAAAGCAGTTTTCAAACTGATCGCGGCATGTTAAATCAGTAAAGATAGTTCAATTGATGATAGCATATGCAGGAATTACCTCAGAAGTTAACTTGCATTCATCGACAGCTGATAAGCACTATATCTTGTATTCATACCATTATAAGTCTTTCAAATAACTTATAAAACAAAATACTCAACATTGGAATTAAAATTTCTACTGCTACAACAGAAGAGAAGCAGATTGATAGTTTGATACAAATAAGAGGCTAGAAGCCATCACTATAGATAGAGAAAGCATTTTAGTGTACAACATTAATGGATTGGAGATGCAATTAGATCAAGAACAAAATACGAAACAAAAAGGACCTGGCTTTTTGGAAATCCTCCAATCTATCTTAGGTCAAAAGAATTAGTCTGTAACCTACCTACATTTACAAAGGATCTCTCTTGCTTCTTTGCTTTCTCATCGTTACCTCATGAAGAAAATAAAATCAGCTTTAACACTTTCTATATTGTAAATACTATACTGACCTTTGGTAAAGAAAACAAAAATTGAAGAATATATGGTGATCAATCAATCTTCCTCATCTGCTAGAGATGCAAATGAGAAGGGTTTGAACTTGTAGCCATCACCGTGGTAGAACTTGCCCATGAATTCGACCCAATGAAGACGTAAAGCATGAAGAAAAGCACTTAATGTTTCCATCATGAGCAAAACGAATGCTGTTGCAAAGATAAAAACTACAAGCCCAGAAAATCGGATGATGATGCTGTCATACCTGCTGAAGCTTATTATCTTAGTAAAAGTGAAATACTCTTTAAGTAAATCAACATGCAGTATAGGGAGGCACCAAACTATCCTTTGCCAATGCACCAAAATTCTTCAATATTTTTATATGATTTGTTCCCTGTTCCTTATAAATGTTCCTCTGATATCCGATGACAGTATTAGGCTAGTCTATTGATGGTTTAGGGTTTGAGTTTGCAAAATTTTGGGGTTTATAGGCTAGGAATTTATGTCTTTGCTTACAAATACATTTGATCGGAATTCTCATACATTTTATTTTAATCGTTATTGTGTGATACATGATAGCCTTCGAAACTTTAGGGTTTATTTGTTTTGGAGGTTCATGCTAAGCAGCTGATTGCAAAATCATTTGATTACTGATTTCTTATTGCTAGTCGTCCCTTTAATTATACACATTTGATTTATATTTTTATTTTTAAGAACTGTCAAGATCTTGATCTTTCTATTCTTAGAGTTAATACTGTATAATGTCAACGATTTCATTGATCTGGTTATTGATTTCTTGTGTTTAGTGGTTGCAAATTTTAAGAATCACTAATGTGTATTTTGTTCAAGTGTATATAGTCTGGGGTTGATTCTATTTTGATTTGCATGATGGTTAGTCTTGAAGTTGTAGATTTTAATATTTTATGTTTGTGTCCTAGACTCCTAGGATATTATTAAACTTGAGGGAGAACTATCTGACACTTTGAATAAATTATTCAACAAGCTAGAATTACGAAGCAATTAAAGGTACACAAGAGGGGGGGGCTCACCCCCAAGCAAGGAGAAGAACTCTCTCGTAAAATACAGTCGACAGCTCTGAATGTGCCAAGCTGAAAATGAAATTATATCAGAAAAACAATGATATTAAAACAATATGGATAAGGAATACAAACAATTGGCCAATATGACATGCCTTAGAGCCCACAGCCGAAGATATGATGCGGTGTTTGAGACCGCCCCCAAGACAAACTCAATTGAATGGATCATCTGATGTACAAAGACTTCACTGAAGTTGAAATCCTCATGGTGTTGCCTAAGCCTTGCAGAATCATGTTCAACATCAAAATCCAACTCAGATGTCCCAAGCATGGCATATGTACGACCTTCAAATCTCTAGATAAATTTGCATAAGATACATAAGGACACTGCAGGGCATCCAATAATTGAGCAGTAACCGCACAATAACCCTTTACCCCTTACAGCACTTATACCCCCCCCCCCCCCTCTACTGATTTATTAGCGCCAACCTTTTCTTCTTCTCATCGACCAAAACGTTTGAAAACACTTGAATTCTACTCAAAACAACTCAAATGATTTGTCCACCGAACTTGTTTGTGTTGTAAACAGTAGAATTTGAGGTTGTGGTCGGTGAACAGAGGTGTGAACGGTAGAATTTGAGGTTGTGGTCGGTGAACAGAGGTGGTGCTTGTGCTAATAAATCAACCGAGGGGGGACAAGTGCTATACAGGGCAAAATACTGGTGGGCTAAGTGATTAACCCGATAATTAATATACTTTTAATTTATTTGTGCATGCAGTCAACTGGAAGAACCACTAACAGAACAAAATGATCTACCTCTGTATGAAGCTTTCTTAAGATGAAAGGTTTTGGAAATAGCATCCAAGGAACCGCAATAACAGCCACAATCAGCAAGACAATCTGAAACAATTTAGTGCAAAAGGAAACTAAAAATAACATCAAATGAATATTTTGGGTGCAAGAGAGAGGGGTCCACCTGTAGCAGTTTCTGACCCCAAAACAACTGGTTATCACCAAGATCGTCGGTGGGGCTCAGGAACATGTAAATCATTACATGATATAGATCAGCTTGAGACCCTGTGAACCACTTAATGACAATCAGAAGAGCAAGATACCCGAACAGGCTATTGAGGAAGATAATCTGTGGCACGAATTGATATCTGGAAAAAGTAATTTAAGATGAATTTTCTTTTTTAATCTCTTCTGAAAGGCAGAAAATTATAAATAAAACATTAGAGCTTGTCCAACCGTATATCAAGAGAGTTTCCATGAAACTTTGCATCAAAATAACTTAAAATAATTCCTAAGTTCATCTGAGTTACACCCAACAGTATAGACATCTTCATTTTTAGAGAGTTGAGAAATGGAAGCTCAGTTCGACTTCCTCTCCAGCTGGGGTCCACTCCAAACTTGTATGGATCTCGGTACTTTATAAGGCCAGCAGTATGTGCATCACTGATGAAGCACGGTATGTCAGTTGTTCAGATTATCAAAAGTAAGATATCTGAAGATAAACATAAATTTCAATGACTCTGAAAAAGCAATCATATTTATACCAGAGAAAAAACTAGACAAGGCTAACAGTTCAAAAGTAATAACATTTAAGTACAGATAATTGAAATTAGTAATAAATGCAAACAACTCCTTCCATTATGCCACTATTGTGGACTCCTGGGCACATTTCAAGGTTTTGTACCAAAAAGACCATTAAGGGATAGCAAGGTATGAATTCTTCCTAAAATGTTTCCATGTTAGAATGTTTCATATGATCATAATATCTCTTTCTTAAAATAATCCTGAAAGATCTATATATTTACATGTTTCTCTTCCCTCTTTAGACTCCATAAAAGAGATAAAAGTTCCAATGCAATCTGTGATAGCTGCTATTGTTGATGAATGACTCAATGGACTCTCCCTCCCCCCCCCCCCTCCACACACACGCACGCACGCATTTTTTTGGGTGGGGGTGTTTTGCGGGGGGGGGGGGGGGGGGGGGGGGGGGGGGGAGTTCTCTGCCTCATCAAGATCTTGCTACATTTCAAAATCCAAATTGATATGAGTTTCTTTAGATAATTTACCTCTTCATCTGTGGAACGAACATGTTTGCAGACTTATTGTTTTCAAGGATAAACACATTACACAAGGACAAACATCTGGTCTCCTCTAGTCCACCATTGATAGTGGAACCCTCATACACCAAACCTGCTCCTCCTGACCCTCCATTAAAGCAAACTGTGATGTCCCCTATAATTTTGAACCCCTCCTCCATATCTCAAGGCACACCAATCGTTTCATCTCCTATTCCTACCACTTCCACTTCAACTTCCCTCTCCCAATCTTCTGAACAAACTCTCAGGATCCAAAAGGTAGCATGCAACAGTATCTAGGAATGTCCCTCCACTTGCTAAGGACCATAGCTCAATCTACTGAATCGTATCAGATAGGTTTTGTAGCACGCATTAGATATATGAAAAATAGATCAATCATCTAGTCTTCTAAATGAGATCAAGAACACAAATACACAGCAGAAGCAAACAATTATTAGCATGTGATCTAATATTGAAAGTGTTGGCAGATATTACCTTGTTGTTCGTAGGTCCGTGTTAGTACTCATGTCACATTATCTCCTATTCATCGTCTTCATTGATGCAATGGCCAGAGGGCGACCTCACCGTTTAGGTGAGAAACCCCCACACTTCTAACCGTTATAGAGAAGAAGGCATAGAGGAGACAACAGGATAAATCTTATGAAGGCTAGAAGCCATATATTAATAAGAGTTATCAAACCCTAGGCAATACCCCTGGTATTTACCTGGTTGCGAACCGGGTCGGTTGGTCTCCAAGATCGATGCCAACTCGACCTGCCCGCCCACTCATTTGGACGGGCATGGGTTGGAAGGCCCACAAGTCTATCATACTCGAACAAATAAGTGAGTGCCATTCATAGCTCCCTGAGCATGTGACTCCCCAAGTCAATGCCTCTCTAAAAATATTTCTTTCCCTTTCCCTATCCATACATGTTAGCATGACATGGGCCGTTGAGATCCTGCAAGCATGTAGCTTTGTAGCCAGATCTATTAGGACCGACATAAGGATCTCCCCATAAAAGAAACAAGAACGAAAAAAGTGTTAAGCTAGTGATATCTTGTACCCTAGATCCAATTAGACATGTTTGCTCAAGTACCTTTGATCCCTGAACCGTACTTAAACACTACAATAACCCTTACTCATCGCACTCTTAAACCTCGTCCACCGGCATTAATAAGAGTTGGCCAGGTGATCCAATAAGGAGACATGACAATCGATCTTCCTCCAGCTCTGAATAGTATAAAGTATAATTTTATCGCAGCAGGATAAAACAACCAAAATAGTAGGCACTTATAACAAACCCTCCTAGACAACCTAGTGTCACAAAGGATACAATGACTGCTCTCCATTTCGGTGGTCGTCAATAAAAGCTCACATAGTGAAGGACATAGGATTCATCTCTCAACCTCGTTATATATGGGCTTAAGCACAAGTTGGCGACGCCTTAGGGTATAAATCTCTCCCTGAGAGCATATATCATGATAGTATACCATACAGACCCAAGCTCCATCACCCCATGATGAACTTGTTCGGCCATACCATTCCATGATATGCTTGGGATCTTCTGACAAGTCCGCAACCCATGCATCAAGTCAGATCCTTAGTCCGGCTATTAGTAAACATGTAAAGTGATCAGAGGACCACTTCAGTAGCTCAACATATGAAAACACCACAACCTCATTATGACCCAGTCTAGACGACTTATACAAGTGCTCCTATTGTCACATCACCAAGTAATATAACAGTGTGGTCATTGTTCCTACCATATGACATACGACACCTGGTCTCATCTTAGTCTGTTGTCATAGCTTCGAACGGGATCTCTCATGTGAAGAAGAGTTCCTAACTGCTGATGTAATATTGATAAATATGCACCATGTGCAGCCTATATACCCTATACACGTAATTCCATATACCCCATGCAAAAAAAATAGTTAGACAACATATGAACATGTATATCCCATTTATTTACGAAAGAAAGTAATCAACTACCAGTCAAAATATGTCTATAAAGCCACAATCCATATCAACAAGGTTAAATACAAGAGTAGGGGATCTACGACGTAACTTGTCACCTAAGATGCCAAACACACGAAGCGTTACCCAATTATTTTCTTTGTCAGCACATCCTCGATCACATGACCTAAAGGAATACAATGTATCTTAGACTACCTTCCCATACTTATAGCAATCAGATGACATGATAATTGATCTCCATGTACTTTGACTTCCTATGATATTTGGGATGGTTCAAGATATACTATCACCAACCTACTGTCACAATAGAGAGAAACCCTGTCTCTCGCGTGCGGAATCATGCGCGATCCTCAGGGAATCTCCTTAGCTAACTTAGGCTGCTTCAGTGTTCTATCTCCATAGAAGAAAATATCATACAATTCTGCTTTTTCCTACTCTAAGTGTTTGCCCTGCCATCAACCCAGAAAGTGTATGCAGACGTAGACCTAGATCACCGGCCCAACGTCACTCGTGTATTCACATTACCGAAAATATGATCTATTATAGCATAAGGTATATCGACCTAAATAAATACCTAAAAATCCTCCTTCACTTCAACCTAACAGACCTTAGATCTCAAATCCAATGGCAAAGGATATCTCTAGTCAAATACACGCTATGCGCACATTAAACTGCCGATATGTAAAACACTCAATATCTATCTCTTTTAAGAGTATCAGAGTATAGATCAAGGCAAAATCAAGACCATAAATGACTGGAGTATAGATTGGAGAGTAGACGTATAGGTTGAACTATTCTAAGACATAACTTATGCGAGTCACCGAAGATAAACATAGGATGCTCTTAGAATAGTTCCTCATTCTACAAATTCCTAAACATGAACCCACATCTCTCAGGCAAATCTATCACGCTAGTCAAGGACTGCCACCTTTGTCTCCAAGCCACTCTTGAGCTTGACCATTCCAACATTGTTGACATATAACAATAAGATATCAAAAACTTACTATAGTCACATTCAATCATTGTAAGTCAGTTACCCTATACAGAATTACAGATTAATGACTCAACTACAAGGCTGCTTGGATGACTCAAGTCCTTTAGCTTCAACACATGTAGAAAGATCTCCTAGATCTCCTCATCCAAATTCCTATCGAGAAAACAGACCTCATTCAAGATCTCTCAGTGCAACGATCCGTTAAAGAAAGGCGAATAAACGTAATCATCACCCCGAGTGAGAGAATGTCTATTCCTAATCTACATTCTCTATGTGAATCCCTTCACTAACATGTGAAAGTTCCAAATGCTCTGGCCGCAGCAACCGCGGCCAATGCGGAACCAAAAAACAAAAATTTACAAGAGGGTAATAGAACCAAATCCCTAGTGATCTATCCAAACACCAAAACTAGCAAACAAAGTTTAGGAAATACTGATGTATGTCCACCCAATCGTGGAAAACCCCTCTAAACTCCTTATAGGCCGTCGGGAACAAGCTTGAATGGCGATCACCCTTGTCAAAGATGATCCACCCGAGAAAACCGTTCCAAGCTTCAGCTTCACCTAGTGAAGCAACCGATACTCCAAACTTGCTAAGAATGGAGAGTGGTGATGTAAAAATTTTCCACTATAATTTTCTCTTTAATATTTAAGCTCAAGAGAGCTAGCAAGGAGGTGGTGAAGAAATTTGGCCATTATACCAAATGAGCAAGTGTTGAAAGAATTAATGAAGCAAAAAATGTTGAGAGTGGCTTCATATTTTTTTTACAACCATGCAAATAACAATCTCAAATTTTCCAAATAAACAAATGAAGCTCATTCCTCACTACTTGTCCACAACCATGCTCAATGCCACCTCACCCTCCACCTCATTTACAAATATTTTTCTAAACAGAAAATTAAGTAATGAAGTGTCCTAGAACAAATTCCGTATAAATACGGAATACAACCCGTTATATATATCGAAATACATATACGCGTATCCGTATAAAAATACGCATAGCCAAGAGAGAGAAAATGAATAGTGAACAATAATACTAGAATACATATATTTAAAATATATATATAAATTATTAAATCAAAACTTGAGTTAATAATCCGGCTTAATCCTAAGCCGTTAGTATTATCAACCGTCCGATTAAAGTCCGTGTAAACTGTATACATATTTAATAAGGCTATGTATGTACCAACATACATCATCTACATCATATTGCCTGAACCGGAAAAACCCTTTGTGCGGGACTCTAAATACTCAACAATACGCTGGCAGTGATTTACTAGATAAATCCAAAAACCACAAGCACCTTAGCGACACTAGCTGTACGTAATGACTACCCAGGTATATGCTGAAAGGGAGGTCGACAATAAAATCCGTCCTCACTCTACTGAGCCTGAATGCGACAATCTCCGTACAGTCCGGCCTCTTCGTCTAAGAGTATCGCATACCAGATTTAGGGGGTCGATAACGTCAGACCCCTAATAAACCGATAAGTCATGTCGGAGTCGAGCTCATCACCAACCTAGAAACTGCTGAACTCCTATCAGTAAATCTCATCCACCGTGATCACGGATTTAAGATGATGGCCAACCGAACACAGCGCGACATCGACTCCTAATACCAGGAGAGACGAATTATCGACAATCGCTCACTGCCTCCATATAGCTCGGAACTGTATCCAACTAAAACATGTTTGCACGACTCCCCTTGAGCCGTGGTAGGGTAGTAATCTAAGTACAGTGGGAACTCACACGACACAAATGACGATCTCAGATCAAAAGACCAACATGTACTCATGCCACTAGAGAACTTCCATCTGACGATAGATTTAATACCGTCTAGAAGTTCTTAGCGAGTCCGTCCAGTGTACCCACCTCCAATAAGCACTTGTATACTATCTTAGCTGACACAACATCAATGGCTTGTGAGACCGGACACCGCCTCTCATCAGGGTTTAGAAACGTATACATTAGTCTATTCCGGAATATCGATTCCCTGTCTCGATACTCCCACGACTAGGAATATTTAAGGATGTGTTTATGGACTGCCCAGCTCTCACATATATGATCGCCATCATAATTCTGGTAGTCAAGCAAAAATCATACGGGCTTTATCATTATGTATTAGCAATACGAAATAACAAGTAAAATGTATACACGTCAATGATGAAAACAAAGCAGATAGCATACTATCATCTCAAGTAAGACTGTTCTATCTGTACAGGTCCTCCTTCAATTATCATAATCGCGTTCCTACAATTACAATAATTGCCTTGAGAGCACTATATCCAACAATCTCTCACTTGCACTTAAGGCTAATTATTATAGTATCGCATACTCACATCCTGTGTGCTACCGAATACCCAATTTCTCTACTAATCAGTTTCGCAAAACGCGTTTGAAAAACATTCGTGTTCGAAAAATAGCCTCAGTGAGTGGATCCGCTATAATATTCCAACTTTCTCTCTATATATTTTAACTTCACGGAGATCAACAATCTCCCGAACTAAGTGATAACTCGTCTTAAGAATTTGTCTAGATATTTGATTAGACTAAGTTCATAAATGAACAACTTTATCCAACAAACTTCTTAGGCTGTATCCTCCGTTTAGTCATAACCAGCATCCTGAACCATGCTTACCTCGGTATCCCTATTGGAACGCTATACAATATACTGCTCCTCAGAAGAGGGTAAACTCAAAACTCTGACAGCATCTCTGTCATCCAGGTCACCTTAGAAGTCTGAACCGATAACCATCTCCCGGAGGAAGCTGCCGTTATCATATACCAAGAACATCCTTTTATATTCATAACTGCTTCCGTTTGTTTCTCCATGATTGGATTAATATCTGTTTACTATGGCAAGCACAGAAGCAACATCTGGTTTTGTACAAGATATTGCATGATTGACTCAATTGCCTAAGTAAATAATATGACATTCATGTCAGTCCCTCTCCTTATCAGTCTAAAAGACACCTCTTTAGAGAGGGTGACTCCGTCACCTGCGGGTACACCACCACGCCAGGAATTGTCCATTTTAAAATACTTTTAGATTGCTGTCTAAGTACCCGGATTGGAACACCTTCCAAATCTAGATCTAAAACCATAAATCTAGTTACCAGAATTCCTGATATTTTATCCATATCCAATGTGAAGAAAACACCATATGGCAACCAAAGTTTGACCGATTGTATATGAACATCACTTCCTATCTGGAATATGTTGTCCAAATCTCAGGACAGTACTCTTTACACGCTTCTTTACTAGGTTCATCTTTTTTTTGATAAAGTCAATCGCATTGACTGTCACATCAAAACAGATGATCCGTCTCCGCTATCCATGCTTTAGTCTACGAATAGACACACGCAAATTGCACACCTTCCGCTGCTCCCACTGACTACGATAATCCTCTGGCAGAGTCATATACACATGCATTTCCAAATTTCTATTTGGATAGACGTTATAGTCATCCACATGCCAAATATCACAGTCATGAATAGCAACAGTAGAAAGTCATATCCATATGGACTTCAGCATAAACACTGAAGCAAAAATCACATCACAATCCACAATGGGTATTTGATGAAAATCTTTACATGTCTAGCCTTATTAGGTTAATACATTTCCACCTGCACAGATCTCAAAAGATCTACTTGCTCCTAATGAGTTTTATCCCTTCAGGAGCATCCAGGAAAGTCCAAAATCCATAATTTGCTAAAGTGCGTAGAGTCTATCTTGGATATAAAGCATCTGGTCATCTGGAAGTTACCACTTCCTATGACCTGCAGATAACTAGTAAAGCCATCATAACCATGTTGCTGATCTCGCTGTCACCCTCTACGAGAAAACTGAAATATCATTCGAATGGCTGAGCTCACCTACTAACTCTGCGGAGTGGCTAAGGTTTGTCAAGTTTAATTGAATCCTTACGTTCTACTAAATTTTTCAGTAACCATTTGTGGTTCTGGAATCACTTCCAGTTCAACTATACCTCCACTAGTTTCTTTTGCAAAAAGATCACTTTTATAAAAAGATGGCAAGTCAAGAACGTTGTAACTATTGATCTTGAAAATGGTAGAATTAAAATCCTAGCAATTGCTTGGGGTAATCCAAAAAACTGTCATTACCAAAGCGTGCCTTGAGTTTGTCCGGATTCTACTTTTAAACAGAAACCAGATAACTCCATATCTTAACAATCTCAAGATATGCAACCAATCTATGTCCATACAGAATCAAAGGCACTAATTTAGATAGAACCGAATTCAAATGTCATACTGCTCCTTCCAATGCTACCACCTGAATGGAAAAAGGCCAATACAACATTACTTATCAAGGAGTGCACCCACGGATGAGTAACCTATGAGAGAAACAAGTTCTCAATATTACTATAATAGAATACCTAGCATAAGTATATATATTTTCGAGCACCTCGAAAAATCCTGATACTTCAACGTATGGTCCTCTACTTTATTCTTATACCTATAAACTTCTCAAAATTGTTGGACCTTACATCACAACGAATGTGTGTTTAAAACCAGAGAACTCATAGGTAAATCTGAATGAAGTAAGACTACCAACCCCTTGTCCCGAAGGACACCGGACAATACACATTACCATGTATAAGTCCCAAGAGTAAACTAACTCATGCTTTGTGTGTTGTAAATTGAAAACTGTATTTTGGTCAAGAATGTATTACACCGTTATTCAATTCACCTTACTTTATCCTCAACTGATAAAAGTAAATATTTGAAACACAATTTTCAAAATTTATATCTCAATTTATAAAATAAAGATACAAATATTCAATTTTAAAAATTGGTGCACAACGGTTATTCAAAACCAAATATTTGTCATAAGGCAAAACCAAGTGATTTAACCCAATATTGTCAATTGTTACGAATTCCGATACTGGGGTCAAATCACACATTTCCCAATATTCTACTCCTATTCAACATCTGTAATGTCGTACGAATGTGAGATCCAAATACGGAAAATACATACCGTAAAGTCGGAATTAATTGGAAAAACAATTCTCATTTACAAGTACACAGAAATCCTGAAACAAAAATATTTCAAGGGGTGGCCGGGTATTCCCAGTAATGCCTCTTCCAATATCTAGATTCATTACAGTAGTCGCAATTTCCTTTGCCCCTACTTCAATCCTTTTATGTCTCTACATCTTACCTTCTGCACACCGCACTTAAGTTAATTGGTTTTCGCACTTAGGCTAATTGGTTTTTTTCCTTCCCTACCTTTCGGCACCAACCTAAGGTTTGGAAGAAGACCATCCAATAAGCGTAGTGTACTATCCTAATACAAGAAGCTCTAATAACCTGAGAGAAGATAAAAAGATGAGATAACCGAATAATCCTATTCAATTTCTTCAGAACCAGTGACCGTCCTCGACTGAAATAATTTCTTCGAGTTCGTATGTAACTATACGATAGTTGTTCCAAATAATATGGATCGTCATGGTGATACTAAGTGTTCTGAAGAAAGCAAAGGGTAAAGTAGGAGTACCAGGAAAATACACGACTTTGTCGTGGATCATGACAATCTAAAACCAAAGTGTGTAAGAAGGTTCGGTTAACTTGGTTTATGAGTTTTAGTTTAAGGTAAGTCATGGATCGCTGTAATCAGAGAAAGAATAAACACTCAGCATGCACTCTATCAAGATTAGATTGGTTATCACTTTATCCAATCAGGATGGCTCCCACTGTTTCATCAAATTCTCCTTCAAACCCTAAAAAGAGAATTAGTCAGCATCATGTACACCTTACAAGATCACTAACCTTTTCAGCCAGGTCGGTGTTGGTACTCTGACGGAGGTCCCTTGTGCTTTCGCATGGACCTAATTTAATAACCCTGTTTCCGCAGAGGCGTAGTCTCGTTGACACTTTCTAGACACCTAATATGTTAGCTAATTATGAAGTGAAAATCTCCTTAAGAGTAATACCTACTCATCAGTGGAAATCGGGACCCAACTATCATTATATGATAATTTTGACGGAAGCCGACCAAAATTACCACACTCCAGAAGATATGCGCAAACGTGGCAAGTTTTGCTTATATTTGAAATTCCCGATATGGTTTTTGCCCCTAGAGTCTTATGACCTTGACGAGCTCAACAAACTATAAATTGCTAGTCAAGTTCAACCCATAATTATCCTGGATTATTCTAAACCCATCCGCACGAACCCTCGACGAGGTCAACAAGGCCGTATGGTTGTCCTAGCTAATTGCATTACTATGCAACAGAAAAGCACTATATAGCTACC
The DNA here is from genome assembly GCA_030015575.1 of Agapanthus africanus. Taxonomy (NCBI): domain Eukaryota; kingdom Viridiplantae; phylum Streptophyta; class Magnoliopsida; order Asparagales; family Amaryllidaceae; genus Agapanthus; species Agapanthus africanus. The sequence continues at coordinate 423,234,808 of CM057339.1, forward strand.
GAGCACTACGTCTTGACGAAGTCAACAAACGCAACACGAATACTAAGCAATACTATTCAGAAATGACGGAGGGCTACGACTGGTTTTTGGCGAAAAACCATTAACGTAATAAACTTGATATCGTTGAAGGAACTCGAGCGTCTTTGAAAAGATGTGGTTTAGGCTCTGCTTTTAAAACTAGTAACATAAACTTTTGCTTAAGAGCGAACTCCCCGTAAAGAGATCAAGGCTCTTTCCTGATAGAATTGGGTGCAGAATATTCTTAACCGAATATCTCTATGCAAAGCAAAAAAATATGACTAAGGTTTTGAAGAAAACCGAGTAGTTTTAAAAGTTGGATCCGACAACATCAAATAGATTTGTTTTCCTTCCACTAAACATATAACGAAGTCCCGTCAAACAAGTTTCTATGCCACACCAGAAACAACCAAAATAGCATATTTTTATATGCCACCGCATTCGCCACGGGGTCCCGGGTCTTCACCGTAAGGTTACTTAACTTACGGCAGGACAGAGACAGGGCTAGTGTGGATGCAAAATATATAGAAGTATCTACTATATATATATATATATATATATATATAATATATATATCAACATCGCATACAGATAATAGTCATCACAGGCTGATAATAATCATCACAGACATACGACAAACAATATGGAATAGAGAATAAACTTAGAGCTTCGCGTTTCATCTGAGGTACAAATGAGATGCGATGTTCCCCGGTCATGTGGATAGCCCGTACAAAGTCGATCCTAGACTCCTATTAGTGCGGCAAGCCATTTGCTAATTCTAAAAATTGGGTAACTCGCCCTCAATGACATGAGTCGGTCACCCATCGCTTTCTAGAATCCGAGAACTTATGCACCCTCCACGGGTCGATCCTATAACCCTTACAAATGCGGTGAGCAACCTGCCAATTCTAGAGCGAGGCAGACCGGTCTTAACTCCATGAGATGGCCACTTGCTGCACTCTAGAACCCGGCTACTCGAGCACTTCTTCTAGGTTAATCCTAGCACAAAAAAGAAATATATTCAAGGGTGACAACGACCGCATCCTGGTCGAACCCCAATAATAGAATATACATAATACGGAAACGACGACCACAAGTTGGAGCCCATCCCAAACAAATGAATACAACAATATAAATCAAAACTGTACAAGCAAACGTACGGGGGGCTATCCGACACGACAATCCGGCTAAAACCATAAACAAGATATATATCCACAGAGAAGCAACAGAAACAAGTGTGCAATCCCGTCTAATTGAGCATATAGCAATTAGACGACATTCAACAATACATATTCGCATGTAAACAAAGTCACGACATTTGAATTCCACACACAAATAGCACACATCCTAAATTTTCCAAAAGCAAAAAATCTTGTGCACTAGAAATCCAAAAAACCAAGGTTTTGAGCCAATTCGGAAGTCTGAATCAAAATGAAACGCACCCAAACCTTCACGAGTAGACAAAGTACGAAATTAACGATCAATTGGGGGGCCTAGGGGGTACCTACCCCCCGAGTCCACCACGAGGTGCCTAGGGGGGTAGGTAGACCCGAGACTACCCATCGGGGTAGTCTCGGGTCCCCACCCTCCAAGACCACTTCATGGTGGTCTTAGAGAGTGGGCCCAGCCCTTCGGCTTCCTGGGTTCTCCCCGGGGTGCCCACGCATCACCCCGCGGCTTCTCGGTCCAAAATCGTTTGCCCGCGGGATGCGCAAACATCTTAAAACTCGATTTTTAGACCGTTTTTTCGACAGTTTTCAATGCCGGAAAAACTGTGAATTCTAACATCGTAACTAACTAGTTTAGGGTGTTTGGGAGGCTCTGATACCATCGAAAGTTCCTAGTGCCCTCGCCGCAGCAACCTCAGCCAATGCGGAACCGAAAATAAAAATTTACAAAAGGGCAATAGAACCAAATCTCTAGTGATTTATCCAAACACCAAAACTAGCAAACAATGTTTAGGGAATACAACCTTTCATGCGTGTCCATCCAATTGTGGAAGACCCCTCCAAACTCCTTATAGGCCACCGGAAACAAGCTTAAATGGCGACCGCCCATGCCGAAGATGATCCACCCGAGAGAACCGTTCCAACCTCCAGCTTCACACAGTGAAGCAACCGATGCTCCAAGCTCACTAGGAATGGAGAGTGGGGATATAAGAATTTTCCACTATAATTTTCTCTAATATCTAAAGCTTAAGAGAGCTAGCAAGAAGGAGGAGGTGAAGAAACTTAGCCATCATACCAAATGAGAAAGTGTTGAAAGAATGAATGAAGCAAAGAATGTAGAAAGAATGGCTTCATATTGTTTACAACCATGCAAATCTCACAACATTTTTCAAATAAGCAAATGAAGCTCATTCCTTTCTATATGTCCATAATCATGATCAATGCCACCTCACTCTCCACCTCATTTGCAAATGTTTTTCTAAAAAGAAAATCAAGTAATGAAGTGCCCTTCTTGAACAAATTCCGTATAAATATGGAATACAACCCGATATACGTATCGAAATTATATACGTGTATCCGTATAAAAATACGAATAGCCAAGAGAGAGAAAATGAATAGTGAACAATAATACTAAAATACATACATTAAATATATATATATATAAATTATTAAATCAAAACCTGATTTAATAATCCGACTTAATCCTAAGCCGCTAGTATTATCAACCGTCCGATTAAAATCCGTGTAGCCTATACACGTATTTAATCGGACCTATATATGTACCAACATACATCGTCTATATCATATCGCCTGAACCGAGAAAACCCTCTGTACAGGACTCTAAAGACTCGACAATACGCTAGTAGTGATTTACTGGATAAATCCAAAACCACAAGCACGTCAGTGGCACTAACTGTACGTAATAGCTACCCAGGTATATGCCGAAAGGGAGGTCGATAATAAAGTATGTATGTACCCTACTGAGTCTAAATATGACAATCTTCGTACAGTCCGGTCTCTTCGTCTAAAAATATCACATACCGGGTCTAGGGGGTGGATAACGTCAAACCCCTAATAACCCGATAAGTTATGTCGGAGTCGAGCTCATCACCAACCGAGAAATTACTGAACTCCTATCAGTAAATCTCATCCACCGTAGCCACGGATTTAGGATGATGGCCAACCGAACACAGCGTGACATCGACTCATAATACCAGGAAAGACAAATCCCCGACAATCGCTCGCTGCCTCCATGTAGCTCGGGACTGTATCCAACTAAAACTTGTTAGCACGACTCCTCTTAAGCCGTGGTAAGATAGTAATCTAAGTACAGTAAGAACTCACAAGACAAATGACGATCTCAGATCAAAAGACTAACTTATACTCATGCCACTAAAGAACTTCCATCTGACGAATATAATACCATCTAGAAATTCTCAGCGAGTCCGTCCAGTGTACTCATCTCCAGTAAGCACATGTATACTATCTTAGGTGACACAACATCAATGGTTTGTAAGACCGGCCACCGCCCATCATCGGGGTTTAGAAACGTATACACTAGTATACTCGAGAATATCGATGCTCAGTCTCGATACTCACACAACTAGGGACATTTAAGGATGTCCTTATCACCCAACTCTCACGTATATGATCACCATCATAATGCTAGTAGTCAATCAAGAATCCTACGGGCTTTATCATTATGTATTAGCGACACGTAATAACAAGTAAAACGTATACACATCAATGATAAAGACAAACTAGATAAATACTATTATCTCGAATAAAACTATTCTACCTGTATAGGTCCTCTTTCAATTATCATAATCGCGTTCATGCAATTACAATAATTGTCTTGAGGACACTATATCCAACAACATGCACCCCTTGATTCTTTTTATGTTGTCATCCTCTCGCATGACATTGAAAAACTTAGTTTTGGAAAATGCGACATTTGGCAAGAAACCCAACCAAACCCGAGAACTTGATTCCTCATTGTTGACTTTTACATCTCCATTGCCGTCATTTACTCTTTTCTAGTAAGTTAAGAAATAATGTTCTCAAATAACTTGGGTTCCATAACACGTGGCGTTACCATGAATACATCCAATGTTGTAGAGAACGGATTCAGAGTTTGTTCGGCTGGTCGGCGAATAAAGAATATCCAGTTTAATCGGTGAAAATTCGGTTTATTCAGATTATGCGGCCATCAATATTTTCATATAAATATTACATATAAAAAATTCAAAAAATATAAAGATATAGAAAACTAATATACTCATGGCCTAATAGTAAGGCATCCAAACTAAATCGGAAGATTGCGGATTCGAGTCTCGATCAAGAAAGAGGAATGAGTAGAGAGAAATGAGAAGAGTGTTTGTGAAATAATAAGTGTGGATCTCACGTTTGATTTTTTAGTTGGGGTTTTTTGTTTTGTGCTTAATGGGCTAATTCGGTCGAATATGTTATTCACCCGAATATACAGTTTGTGGGCTAATATTCGTTTTGGCCGCATATTTGACCGAATATTGCAGTGTATGTTCGTTTTGCCACTGAATTCGAATATTCGGCTGAATATTCCGTTTTTTCAACACTGAATACATCCTCTTCGAAATCGAGATGACATTGGGTTACTAATCACGATTTGACCTACAAAGATCTTAGGGTTCTATGACTACCTCCGAGCCATCAACATGATTCTTGGTCCTACTGTCTTCATCTGCTAGAGGAACCGATTCAATCCTGTTATGCTAACAGATCTAAATTTTGACATATTACTATCTTTTGCATGAATTCCTTCCCTAGAAATTCATTCATTGTTTCCTAAACTCAATACACAAACTCAAACTCAAAGTTGATGTTCGATGATCCAATAGCCACAACAGCACAAGCCATAGCATAAGCAACAAAAATATCACCTTCATTCATACTTGTCGTTATAAAAGACGAGGTTAAGGGTTAGATTCGAAGTCAGGGAAAAACATGGCATGATCGGGACAAACATAGAGTCGAAGCGATAGAATCTCATGAGATGAAGGTTGTAGTCGAGACAATGGCGTGTGGCGGCTTAGATCTGGTCGAAGAGGTTTAAGGTGAATGGATGGCATCATTTCTGGGTTGGGGGAAAGGCGGTGACAATGGAGGTAATGAGGTGAACGCGAGGGTGATGAAGGCTTGCAGTCAACGGTGTCTTGCAGTCAAGGTAGGCGGCGGCTCCGTTACCATATTAGAGTTTCTGAGGAAAAGAAAGATTAGAGAAAAATGACTTTGGATAATTAGAGATCTCTCTAATCCCTTATATATATAAGACCACATAACATTTTACCAAACATTTATGATGCAGTAAAATCAATTTGGAGTTTCTATCTGCGTTTTGCATAGTGATAATGCTAGAGAGTACTTTGGTTCATCCTTTAACGAGTACATAGTTCATGAATCTGTGTACTTACACACCTCAATAAAACAGGGTGGTTGAACGGAAAAATAGATATCTTTTATAAATTACTCATATCTTGCTTGAACACGTGAATACCTAAGCTGAATGAGGGGGATGCAGTCTTTATTACACATCACTTGATTAATCATATGCCTTCTTCCCTATTAAATGGTTAGGTTCCACATGCTATTTTATTTCGTTCAAGGTCTGCTTTTAAATTACCCCACGTGTGTTGGTTGTGTGTTTCGTTTGTGATCACTGTTCTGAAGGATCCAAATCTGACTTCAAAACAATTAGGTCCATCTTTCTTGGATATTCATGTACCCAGAAAGGGTATCGACACTATAGCCTAGAGTTTCGACGACGCTTCATTTCTGCTATTGACACTTTTTATAAGTCATCTTATTTTTCAGTCTCATACTATTCCTACACCTAATAAGGATTTTCCTCTATATAATCTTCATTTTCTGAGTACACCATAGTCCTTTTGTGAGAAGACCGCGGCAGCTCCAATAGACATACCTCCTACTGCAAGAGATACGTCTTCGATAGGGTCCACAACCTCTACTAAATCTGGTGATATATCTTCTTCCGGTTTTTTCTTCAAAAGAACTTAGTGACTAGTGTATGCTTAGCAGCGTGTGCATACAACAGGTACTGGGTTCCTGACACTCGCGTAGCGGAAGTGAGACAAAGGCGGAATACAAAACGAAAATTTTTGTGTGAGCACTAGAAACTGCAACCTAGCAATCGATCCAAACACTAAACTAGCAAACTAAACTAGATGTCTGGCTACAAGTTTGCAAACATACAACCTTTGTAGCGTGTCCACCCTAATCATGGAAGACCCCTCCAAGCTCCGTAGGCCATCGAAAATGCGCTTGAGAGTCGATCATCCTTCCCGAAAATCCACCCGAGAGAAACCGATTTAAGCTCCAGCTTCGCTCCAAAGCGAATTTTGAGGAAGCAACTGACACTCTAAGCTTGCTAGGAATAGAGTGTGCAGATATACGGATTTATCACCATCATTTACTCTCAAAGTCCAATCTCAAAGGAGCTAAAGAACTCAAGAGGAAGGATGAGGAGAAGAGAGTGTGTAACATAACAAATGAATGAGATTGAAAAGGAATTTTTACAAACATAAAATATGTCAAAACATTTTACAATATAAAAATGAGCCCATCCTTCTCAACCGTGCTCACATCCATGCCTCCTCCTCCACCTAATTTCTTTTCTTTTTAACAAAAAGAAAATCCTAATGAGGTGTCCCCATCTAGATGTATTTTGTATACATACAAAATACAACTCCCGATAAGTGTATCGAAATATATATATGCGTATCCGTATAAAAATACGAATAGCCAAGAGAGAAAATAAATAGTGAACATAATACTACTATATATATGTGTGTGTGTGTAAATTATTAAATCAAGTATTGACTTAATAATCCGGCTTAATTCTAAGCCGGCTAGTATTATCAAATGTCTGATTAAAGTCCATATAGCCTGTACACATATTTAATTGGATCCCTGTACGTATCAACATACGACATCTATATCATATCACCTGAACCGGGAAAATCCTCTGTGTGGGACTCTAAAAACTCGACAATACGCTGACAGTGAATTACTAGATAAATACATAACCACAAACACGTCAGCGACAATACGCTAACAGTGAACCGGGAAAATCCTCAGTGTGGGACTTTAAAAACTCGACAATACGCTGACAGTGAATTACTGTATAAATGCATAACCACAAGCACGTCAGCGACATTGGTTATACGCAACGGCTATCCAGGTATGTGTTGAAAGGAAGGTCGATAATCAAGTCCGTCCATACACTACTGAGCCTGTAAGTGACAATCTCCATACAGTCCGGTCTTGTCTCGACCCAAAATTTGGCCCGTAACCGGCACTTAAACTACGTAACGTCTACAGGCGTACGCAACTCAAGTAAGCCGAAACCCAGAAATCTAAACCACCCAAATCTGGATCAACGGAGAAAAACATAGTTTTAACATTCGGAAAACCACAAGTAAAATCTCTAACTCTAGTTTTCTTTCTTGAAAATTTCGGCAGCACCTCCTTTGTAAAAACTAGCCCCGAAAACGAGTACAACACAGATAATATATAAAGCATCCTAAACGGGAGCAAAATCACGCCCAACGGCGGAGACAATCACCACAACATGTATACGACGCCGAAGCGAAGAAATATCAAAGAAACGACTGCAATAAGTAAACTCTCCCAAAACAAAACCGGCTCCCACGAGCACGGCACCCAAAGTCACCAAAATAATACAACACTGAATCCTCACAAGTCGTCTCCAAGTCATATACGAACAGTGGTAGATGGAGAATACTAGATCCAACAAAAAGATATATAATGTACAAGCAGATAACCGCAACCCACCTAAAAGCAAAGGCCTCACTGCCTAACGTAGCGGTATCCGCAAAAATAGAGATGATAAGACGCCCTGCCGCGACTACTCTGAGAGAAAGTCCTGCAAAACCCTGTGGCACAACGGGGGTGAGTTACCAACTCGTGAATAGTAAATAATATCATACTGTAATCGCAGGTATGCACGAACAGCGATCTATCTATCACATGTAATCCGATAGCATAAGTATGATAAGTAATATACAACAATCATGTAAAGGTACATCATCAGGGTACTACAACTACATGAAACAATGCATAACAATAATCCTGAGTGTGTGGGATGATACAATAAAATCTCATGCAAAATCATCAGCATGGAAAAACACCAGTGTCCCTCACTGACACATCAAATCCCAAATCCTCAGGCACCGCATCCTCAGATCGGCCCTCACATCCTGTAAGTCTCATGGAACCCGAGTGTCTATCATCGACACCCGAAACATCATGAAAACATATACCTGTAAGTATATATATATAAGGATATGAACCACGTATGTCCACCGACGATACGTAAAAATCATGGAAACCTGAGTGTCTAACACCGACACTCGAAACATCATGAAACCCGTGTCTAACATCGACACGTAAATCCTCATAACTCAGGCGCTGTCACCATGACTGACCCTGACGATATGTCATACCTCACTCCGGTCGGTATCCCCACGATAACTGCCGAGTCCAAATACAATCACCGGTAGGTAGTGGTCCCGCCGCCAGGCTTATCGTCTACACCACGAAATCACCACTCGCCCGGGGGTACCATACCGGGTCCACCATGTACCCGCAGACGGTGCCTCCCGCTCCTCGAATCGGGTATCACAAGCCAAATCTCAGAACCGAGAAATCACATGGTGGACGCACTGAAATATCATATCAAGAGAAACCGTGTTTTCAAACAATACATAGTTTTCTTGAAATACCCACACGGTTCTCAAATCCATAAATCATATGAAATCCATATCTCAATGCGTAAATCTATGAAAAACTGATATATGCAACATAAAACAATAATATAAGTATATCAAGGGAAATCCGCTCTTTTAAATTGAATCTAACTTTAAAACATATCATGCGGTTCCCAAAATCCTCCGAAAAACAAGTGCAGCATCATATGAGGTGTACATGTAAATGTAGTAAGGTTTAAGTATCTACATGTAAACAAGTATGTATGATGCATTTCATAAACGCAATGATCAACAACTCAATATCACATATCAAAACAATACCACTTAGGGTATATACAACTATAGCAACATATGTGGGTGTACATGTCAATATGAGTGCATGATATGCATGTAGCTATATTAAGGTATACGTGAAATGGAATAAGAGTCATTATCTTAACTATCCATGTCCAATACAACATCACGTATGTAGGTGTCAACAATATCTCATATGTACAATGGGATAAGGGCTACTACCTCAACTATCCTTATCCACTACCGTATCACGTATGTAGGTGGTTTGTGCGTGTCATGGCAATTATTGATGATGTGGGTGTAGCATACAATTTAGTGCTCGTGCAACATGAACCGTCAGTAATGTGTTATATCTAAAGGTACAACAGATACTACTATGCAAGGACATTTATATGAAATTAACCAATATGCAATAACATGCAGCTATCCTATCATATCAGCCCGACGCATAACGCCATACGGACGATTTCCCCGTAGATGTTAAATCTACTCACCAATGGTCTCCAGCTATGAAAATCCGACCACCTGCTTCCCCTTGTGCGCAGCGTCCGAAGTCCCCGCTTGCGACGCTATATTTCCACAAACACAAGAAATAATGCGAACATCTCAGAATCGATCAATATAATGTAAAACTACGTATTAAATAACACACCAACACTAACTAACTCGCGAGTGCACGTCTAGTGGCTAACGCGCGTAACGATACTACCAAACCAAACTGAGTACAGCGGCTGCACAAGATCATGATTCGTGTCGCAACACGTAACACGCGGACTCAAAACACTTGATTATAGGTAAACGATCCCAGATTTTGTATACTGCAATTACTAAAAAAGTAAACAGTACCAAACACCCCTAACCAACAGCGGACAACTACCCACAGAACCCAAACCCCATCATCTTCCTACCTAGCCGGCGTCGCCGGAGTTTGCTAAAGGGGTCGCCGGCCCCGGCCGGTGGGATGGTCCTCGTGTCTCAGGTGGTGTCTCAGGCTCATTAGTACATCACTAAAATTTTGTTTGGTCACTCACTAACTTTTCCAGGTCACAGCAGATACAAAGGCTCCAAAAAGACACTAAAAACCCGATATCGCACTAATCGATATAAAAAGCGTTCTACGCTACAACCAACGAGCAAAACAACATACAAACTCCTAATTAACAGTGTAGGGATTATACCTAACAATCTTGCTTACAAGATCCAAGCTTTCCCTAGCTCCAAGTGATCCAAGAAGGCAAAAACAAGACTTGGTGTATATTTTGTGATATATTTTGCAATTTTGGAGAAATTTTAAGTTTGGATTGATGAAAAATGAAAAGGAAATAAGCAAGGGCAGTAGGAAAAGAAGGAATCTCAGCCAAGAGAGGAGGTGGGGGTTTTGTGAGGGATTTCCTAGCAATTACCAACATTAAATGCAATTAAATGCATTCATACACACATATGCACACATGCATGCACCTCTTTCTTTTCTTTTCTTTTCTTTAATCCTATAAAACCTAACCTCCACACAAATATCTAGATACATGTGGGTTTGGTTACTCAAGAATAATTTGTTGAAAAGATACAAAACACAAATTTTCCCAAAATGTGAATATACCGCACTAAAATAATATTAAAATTGGGAAAAATTCAAATTGAACAAAAACGTCCCATATACCCCCAAAGCTTGCGCACTAGCTTTATTTTAGTTAAACTAGGTGTTGGCAAGTCTATATGGTCGTTTGAACACAGTCGGGTCAAAACGGAAAATACCGACAATTTAACCCTAAAACGAACAAATTCGCAAAACGATTTCTAAAACGTTACAGGTCTTTTCGTCTGAGAGTGTCGCATACCGGGATTAAGGGGTGGATAACGTCAGACCCCTAATAACCCGATAAGTCGTATCGGTGTCAAGCTCATCACCCACCGAGAACCTACTGATCTTTTATCAGTAAATCTCAACCACTATGGCCAGGGATTTATGGTGATAGCCAATTGAATACATCGCGACATCGACTCCCTATACCGGGAGAGATCAATCCCTTCCGGTCACTAACTGTCTCCATGTGCTTCGGGACTGTACCCAACTAAAACCTGTTTGCACGACTCATTTGAGCCGTGGTAAGATAATAATCTAAGTACAATGGAAACTCACATGAGACAAATAACGATCTCATGTCAAAAGACTACCCTGTACTCATATCACTAGAGAACTGCTATCTGACGATAGGTATAATACCATTTAGAAGTTCTCGATGAGTCTGTTCGGTATACTCACCTCCAGTGAGCACCTGTATATAATCTTTGGTGCCCCAAAACATCAATGGCTTGTGAGATCGGCCACCGTCCCTCGTCGGGTCTAGAAAGTATGCACTACTCTACTCTGGAATATCGATGCTCAGTCTCGACACTCGCACGACTAGGAACATTTAAGGATGTGCTTATGGACCACCCACCGTTGCCGGTCCTAAGTCCGGATGAGAAAAGATGAGTTGTGATAGGCTTGTGACAGCCAACGTAAAACTGTCACATTCTATGATATGAACCATAATAAGAATATCGTTGGGGCGTCCCCTACTCAGCGACTCGCTATATGGAATCCCGGATGTAGTGTTAAGTATGCAAGGGCTTCTAGGTCGTCGTCCGGAAGCGGTATGCTATATCGGACCCCGGGTGTAGTGACAAATAAACAAAGATTTCATAGGATCCGTCTACCTTCTTGAAACATAGGTTCCCTTACGAGTAGACTAACAGAATTAGTGGAGACGGTGATTAAGAGGAGAGTTAGTATTATGTGTTTGCAACAAACTAAATGGTTATGTGAAAAGGGCAGAGTCATAGAGCCTTGGTTTATAAGCTTTGGTATACGGATAGAGATAAAAATCGTAATGGAGTAACCGTAATCATAGATAAATGGTTGCTTGAAGATGTAGTTAAGATTAGGAGAAAATGTGATAGGATTTTACTAGTTAAGCTTATTCTAGATGTGGAGATTCTTAATGTTATTAGTGCTTATGCATCACAGATAGGTCTTGATGCGCTAGTAAGCGTCTATTCTGAAAGAATTTAGACGAGATGGTGCAAAGGATACCTAGTGGAGGAAAGTTATTTATTGGTGATGATCTCAATAGACATATAGGTACTAGTCGTAGTGAGTTTGATACTATTCATTGAAGTTTTGGTTTTGGACAAAGAAATGAAGCAGGTAGCTCGATTCTAGATTTTGCCGTCTTATGACTAGATCTTAGCAAATACTTGGTTTAGAAAAAAAGAGTCTCACTTTATCACCTTTAGGAGCGGATCGAGTGCAAGTCAAATAAACTTTTTTCTGACGAGAAGGATAGATAGAGGTTGTTGCATTGACTGTAAGGTAGTGCCAGATGAGAGTGCAACCACTCAACATAGCGTTTTAATTCTAGATTTTCGATTTAGAAAAGACCTAAGAAGACTAGACGTAAGGTAGAGTCTAGAATTAAGTGGTGGCGACTGAAAGAAAATAACCAAAAAGCTTTTATAGATCGTGTAATTCAAGAGGCGGATTGGCAGTCTGAAGATGATTTAGACACATGGAACAAGATGGCTAGTTGTAGCAAAAGGGTGGCTAAAGATCTACTTGGTGAGTCGATGGATGGTGTTCTACCATCTAAGGACACATCATGGTGAAACGAAGAAGTAAATGTTGTTATTAAAATCAAGAGTGACTCTTATAAAGACTTGAAGAAAAGTAAAGATGCGGAGAGATTTGTGAAGTATAAAATGGCTAAAAAGAAAATTAAGAAAGCTGTTCAGGAAGCTAAACTTAAGGTCTACAAGGATGTGTATGAGAAGTTGGACACTAAGGATGCTGAAAATGATATATACAGGATTGCTCGGATGCAGGAAAGAAAGACCAGAAACTTATGTGCAGTGAAGTATGTCAAAAATGAAGATCGGAAGATTTTAGTTCGAGATGAGAAAATTAAGAAAAGGTGGAGATATTATTTTAACAAATTGTTCAATGAGAGTTTTACTAAGAATTTGAATGGACTTGTCATTCAATCTCAAGATATAAACCGTGATTTCATGCATAAAATAAGAGTACATGAGGTTAAAGAGGTTTTGAAGAGAATGAAATCAAGAAAAGCGGTTGGTCTAGACGGGATTTCTATCGAGATTTGGAGATGCTTAGAAAAGATAGGCGTTAAATGGCTGGCATATTTGTTTAATAAGATTTGACAGACAAAAAAAGATGTCAAATGAGTAGAGGAAAAGTATCCTTGTATCTATTTACAAAAACAAGGATGACATTCAAAATTACTCAAACTACCGTGGAATAAAACTTATGTGTCACACTATTAAAGATTTGGGGGAGAGTGATTGAACACGGGCTAAGAAAAGATGTTACGATGACAGAGAACCAGTTTGGGTTTATGCGTGGACGATCAACAACAGAGGCTATTCATTTTCTTTGTCAACTTGTCGAGCGTTTTCGAGAGAAGAGAAGAGATTTGCATATGATATTTATGGATTTAGAGAAATTGTACGACAAGGTACCTAGAGAGGTATCATGAGGGACAATAATGAAGAAGGGGTCCCAGTCAAGTGCATTAACATAATCAAGGACATGTACGATTGAGTGGTGGCAAATGTCAGAATTTGCGCTGGCCTAACGAGTGATTTTCCGATTACAATTGGCTTACATCAAGTATCTACATTAAGTCCATTCATGTTTACTATCGTGATGGATAAGCTTTACTAGAACTATCCCGAGGCCAGGTAATCTGTGTAAAGTATCCTATCCGGTAGGCCCGGCAAGCCCGGTGGGCCCGACCGGCGAGCCCGAACAGTGAGTGGTTGCCCAAAGGCGACCACGAGCGTCTCCTGTTACTAGTTGGCCTTCGTGGTAGAGCACGCCCCTCATAATTGAGTCGTCGTTCCTGGGCTGTGAGGGCTCTCAGCCATATAGATAGTCTACATATATGTAGTAGACTAGACTCATAATAAAAAACGGATAATTCATGAATTGAATAGGGCCCTTTTAACTCGGTGGTAATTCATGAAATAATTCCGATCGGAAGAAAAAAGAAGGCATTAAGAGACCTCCTGGCCTAACTCTAGACACTCTAAGATTCTTTTTCAAACATGCTCCCATTTCGAGTCAAGAGATAGATAAATGACACATCCCATTGCACTGATCGGGAGCTTGTCTTGTCACATTAGTTTTCTTGCCAAAGCAAACATACCATTCAGGAACACCGGCTACGGCCCTGGGAAGTGATGCGAGAAGTGGAAATGAACGGGTCTGCTTTCTATCGCCCTCCTCCTTCGACCGCTTCGTTGTACTACGCTCTTCAAGTGTGCTTGTTCCCCCTTCTCTCTTACCATGGCAAGTCTTTGTGAAATAACTCCGATGGAAAGAAAAAAGAAGGCGTTAAGAGCCTCCTGGCCCAACCCTAGACACTCTAAAATCCTTTTTCAAACATGCTCCCATTTCAAGTCAAGATAGACGCCCAGACCTTCCTTAGGAAGAAGAGACTGCACATGAATTCCCACTTTCACTACCGCTTATGCCTTCAGTAAAAATGAAACTAGAAATGTAAGATGAGATACCTTGGTGTATGCTATTCACTGATGATATTATTCTAGTAAATGAGATGAAAGCATGGGTTAATAATTGGAGTTATGGAGGCAAACGTTGGAATCTCGGAGGTTCAGATTGAACAAGTCCAAGACAGCATATATGCATTGCAAATTTAGCAAACAGAAAAGTCGAGACCACAGTGGTATAACACTGGATGGGCAAAAGATGTCACCGATGGATCAGTTTAGATATCTAGGTTCCATCATTCAAAAGGATGGGAAGATCGATAGCGATGTCAATCAAAAGATCCAAGCTAGTTGGTTGAAATGGAGAAGCGCAACATGAATTTTGTGGGATAGTAACTTTCTGTTAAGGTTGAAAGGGAAGTTTTATCATAGTGCTATTCGGCCTACCTTATTATATGTTACAGAATGTTGGGCTCTTAAGAAGTATCGTACACAGAAGATGCATGTAGCGGAGATGTGCATGCTTCGTTGGATGTATGGTAACACTAGAAAAGATAAGATGCGAAATGAGGATATTCGTGCAAAAGTTTGTGTAGCACCTATGGAGGAGGTGTGGAAAAACCGACTAAGATGGTTTGGTCATGTGCGACGCAGACCTATGGAAGCACCGGTTCGACGAATGCATACTCTCGATATTTATTAATGTCAAAAGGGCGAATGAGAGACCAAAGAAAACATGGATAAAGATGATACGAAAAAATATGGTTGCTAAAGGCTTCAATGAAAGTATATTATTTGATAGGAGTGAGTAGAGACGGAAGATTCATCTGCTGGACCTGACGTGATTCTCATGTTGGTTCATGTAGCCTACCACATGTTTAGGATAAAAAGCTCAGTTGTTGCTGCTTATGGACCACCCAGCTACCACGTATATGGTCGCCATCATAATGCAGGTGGTCAACCAAGAATCGTATAGGCTTTATCATTATGTATTAGCGACGGTAATAGCAATTAAACGTATACACATAATGATAAAGACAAACCAGATAGTATGCTATCATCTCGAGCAAGACTGTTCTATCCGTATAGGTCCCCCCTCAATTACCATAATTGCATGCCTGCAATTATAATAATTGCCTTGAGGGTACTATATCCAACAATCTCCCACTTGCACTTAAGACCAATTATTATGGTATCACATACTCATAGCTCTATGTGCTATTAAATACTCAACTTCTCTACTAATCAGTTTCACAAACCGTATTTAAGAAACAACCGTGTTCAAGAAATAGCCTCAGTGAGTGGATCCGCTAAAATGTTCCTTACCTTATTTTTCTATTTCTTAACTTCGTGGAGATCAATTATCTTCCGAACTGAACGACACATGTCTTAGAATTTGTTTGAATAGATGATGGGACCAAGTTCATAAATGAACAAATTTATATAACAAACTTCTTGGGCTGTATCCTTCACTGATCATAATCAGCATCCTGCGTCGTGTCTACCTCAGTATTCTGCTTGGCACCCTTTCTAACATACTGCCCCTCAGAAGAGGGTAAACTTATACCTCTTGACAGCCATTCTGTCATTCATGTCACCTGGAAGCCAGAACTGATAACCGCCGTTACCATACACCAATAACATCTTCACATGTTCTTCACTGCTTCCTTTTGTTTCTCCAGGATTGGATTAATATTTTCTTATTGCAGCAATTGCAAAAGCAACATCTGATCTGGTACATGACATCGCATAATTGATCTAATTACCAAAGCAATTGAAATGCCATTCATGTGAGTCCATTTCCTTATCAGTCTAGAAGATATCTCTTTAGAGAGGGTGACCACATCATCTATGGGTATACTACCACGTCAGAATTCGTCCATTCTAAACCCCTTTAAAATGGTGTCCAAGTACCCGGATTGGGGCACTTCCCAAATCTAAATCTATCGACTTAGATCTAGTCACCAGAATTCTTGATACATTATCCAGATTCTATGTGGAGAAACATCTCTGATAACCAAAGTTTGACTGATTGTAGTATAGACCCATCACTTCCTATCATGAGTGTCATCTAAATATCAAGACAATACTCCATACATCCTTCTTACCTGGTTCATCTGTTGTTTTGATGAAATCAAACACCTTGATTGTCGCATCAATTCAAATGATCTGTCTCCGCTATGCCTGTTTTAGTATATAAATAGACATAAGCAACTTGCACACCTTCCACTGCCCTCACTGACTATGATAACCTTTTGACAGAGTCATATACACGTGTACTTCTAAATTCCCATTTAGAAAGACGATATAGTCATCGACATGCCTGATATCATAGTCATGGATAAACAGCAGGGACAAGTTATATTCTTATGGATTTCAACACAGACACTGGAAAAAAAATCATCACAATCCACAGTGGGTATTTGATGAAAACATTTTGCTACAATTCTAGTTTTATTAGGTTACTACCTTTCCACCTGCACTGATCTCGAAAGATCTACTTGCTCCTAATGGATTTTATCCTTTCAAGAGCATCCAGCAAAGTCCAAAATCTATAATTTGCTAGAGTGCGTAAAGTCCAACCTGGATATAATGCATCCGGCCACCATCTAGAAGACACTACTTCCCATGGCCTGCTGATAACTAGTAATCGCTATGATGCTGACCTCCCTGTCACCGTCTACGAAGAAACCGAAGTATCTCTCGGGTGGTTGAGCTCACCTACTAAATCTGCGGAGTGGCTATGGTTTGTCGGGTCCAATTGAATCTCCGGGTTCTACTAAATTTTCAGTAACCGTTCGTGGTTCTGGAATCACTTTCAGTTTTACCATACCCCACTAGTTTCTTTTGCAAAGAAATTCATTTTATAAAAAGGTGACGAGTCAAGAACTATACAACTATTGATCTTGAAAATGGTAGAAGTTAAACCCTTGCAAATACTTAAGATAACCCACAAACTGCCATTACTGAAACGTGCCTTGAGTATGTTTGGTTTCTGCTATTAGTAAAACCGGACTAACTCCATATCTTAACGCTTAAGATATGCTACCATTCTATGTCCATATAGAATCTAAAACACCAATTTAGATGGAACCAGATTCAAATGTTATGAAACTCTATCCAGTGCATATCCTCAAATGGAAGGTCATACAATATTACTCATCAAGTAACGCACCCACGGACGAGTAACCTGTGAGAGAATCAAATTCTCAATATTACTACGACGGAATACCTAACATAAGTATCTACATTTTCGATCACTTCAAAGAATCTTGATGCTTCCGATGTATGGTTCTCTACTTTATTTTTATACCTATGAACTTCTCAAAATCTTTGGACTCAGCAGTTCAATGAATGCGTGTCTAAAACAAGAGAACTCATAAGTAAACCGGAATGAAAAGTACCAACCTTTTGTCCATGAAGACACCGGACAAGATACATTACTTTGTATAAGTCTCAAGAGTTCAATAACTCAAATTCCGTATGTTGTAAATTGAAAAAATTGTATTTTGGTTGAGAACGTCTATCCATTATTCAATACACATTATCTTATCTTCAGCTGATAAAGGTAAATGTCTAAAATATATTTTCAAAAATTATCACTTTATAAAATAAAGAGACGGATATTTCAATTTTAAAATTGGTGCATAATGGTTATTCAAAACCAAATATTTGTTGTCAGGCAAAATTAGGTGATTTAATCCAATATCACAAACTGCTACGAATTCCGATATTGAGGATCAAATCATCCATTTCCTAATATTCTACTTCTTCTCAGCATCTGTAACATCCTATGGATGTGAGATTCTAATCCGGTATACATATACTCAAGAGTCAAAATTAATTGGGAAACAGTTTTCAATTGCAACACAAGAAAACTAAAACATTAAAATGTTCCAAGGGGTGGCCAGGTATTCCTAGTAATGCATCTTCCACTGCTCAGGTTCATGACAGTAGTTGCAATTTTCTTTGCCCTCACTTCAACCCATTTATATGTCTCTACATCTTACTTTTTGTACACCACACTTAGGCTAGTTGGTTTTCTTCCTTCCCTATCTTTCAGCACCAACCTAAGCTTTGGAAGAAGATTATCCAACAAGCGTAACATGTGTACTCACCTAGCACAAGGAGCTCTTAACTTAAGAGAAAGTGTACAATCCAAATTCTCCAAAACCAATGGCCATTCTTGTTGGATATATATATGCCATAGAGGCAGTATTGTATATGTATACATATGGATGCTAGGGATATGTATGTACAGGACAATCTTGCTCAGTTTTATAGTATATTATTTGACTTGTCTTTGTCAGGATATGTGTATTTATTTCTATTGTTATTATATCTAGCTTGCACATATTGATAAAGACTCGATACGGTAGTATACTATTATGGTTTGTCTTTATCTTAACATGGCATATGTCATACTAGTTATTACATATTGCGGTTACATGTTGATAAAGCCCGTAAGATCTTGCTTGACTACCTGCGTTGTGATGGCGATCACACTTGTGGGGAGCAGGGTAGTCCATAAGCATATCCTTAAATGGTCCCTAGTCGCGTGAGTATCGAGACTGGGCATTGATACTCTAATGTAGACTAGTGTATACGTTTCTAGCCCCGTCGGGAGATGGTTGGCCCCGCAGCCATTGGTCTGATGCACCTAAGATCGTATACAGATGCTCACTGGGGATGAGTACACTGGACGGACTCGCCGAGAACTTCCAAATGGTACTATACCTATCGTCAGATGGAAGTTCTCAGGTGACATGTGTACAGGTTAGTCTTTGGACCTGAGATCGGCATTTGTCTCGTGTGAGTTCCCATTAAGCTTTGATCACTACCCTACCACGGCTCTACTGAGTCGTGCAAACAGGTTTTGGTTGGGTTCAGTCTCGAGCCACATGAAGGCAGTGAGCGATTGTTGGGGATTCGTCTCTACTGGTATTAGGAGTTGATATCACACAGTGATCGATTGGTCAGGACCATAAGACCTTGGCCAAGGCAGTTGAGATTTACTGATAGGTTGATCAGTAGTTTCCCGGATTGGTCCTGAGCCACATCGGCACGACTTATCAGGTTATTAGGGTCTGACGTTCACCACCCCCTAGACCCGGTATGCGATACTCTTTGACGAAGAGACCGGACTGTACGGATATTGTCACGGATAGGCTCAGTAAGAGTTCGGACGAGTTTGCTCGTCGGCCTTCCTTTCGACAGGTACCTGGGTAGCCGTTACGTACAGCTAGTGCCGCGACGTGCTTATGGTTAAACCCACTGCCAGAGTACTGTCGAGTCTTTAGAGTCTCACACAGAGGGTTTCCCAGCTTCGGGCGAAACGAGTAGAGGTCGTATGGTTTTACGACAGGGTTCGATCACATACGTGTACTTGTGCGTGTGTGGTGTTCGAGCGGACAATACTAGTGGGCTTTGTTTTAAACCGGATGCTAGTATTTGATTATTGAATTAGCTTCGTCTTATTGTATTCGTATTCCTCAGAACACGGATGCGGGTATGTATATACAGTTGACAAAGGCATAGAAGGAGACACCTCATTAGGATTTTGACCATTGACTTGATTAAAACCATAATGAGATGGAGGAAATTGTTTACTAATTTTATTAGTGTTAATTGTGTCATGGTTAATTGGATTGACCATTTGACTTGTTGACCATAGTTGACTTAGATATTTTTGTTGAGCATGAGATATTTTGCTTAGCATTAATTGTGACATGATAATGGTCAAATCAAATGAACCATCACAATTATCCTAATTAAAATTATTATTCTTTTTCCCTCATATGAGAGCTCACTCTTCATTTGATCAAGGTGACACTCTCTCTCATAGCTCTCTCGCTTTCTTCATCTCTCTCAGGCCCTAGTGTTTCATGAGTTGAAAATCAAGGGTCATTGAGACCAAACCACCAAAACCCCTCTCTACTCACTCTAGATCACTTAGTCTAGCAACCCAAGTGTTCTAGTAGCCTCGTCTTGGAGGTTAAACTCTAGGTTGGATCTCCCGAGGTGGATCATCGTTGACACAAGAAGGCCGAAGTTCAAGCACGATCCATACATCCATCGAGGAGCTTAAGGAGAGGATCAAAGACCCGAAGGACTTGTTTTCTTTAGGTATATATTCTATCATAGTAGATAAACCTTTATTTGCTAGTTAAGTTTATGATTAAAGATCCGGTTTTGGTTTATTCTAACGCCAAGTTTCGTATCGTTGTAAAAATTTTGTTCCGTATTTGGCCACGGAAGTTGGCCGGGACGCTAGTGTAACCCTTCATGGTATCATAACCAAGCCATAAAACCTATACTAGCTAGTTCAACGTGTTTAGAATATCGATCGACCGAATTTTTTAAAACCAAAATTCCATTTTTATAGTTTCTGTCGAATTTTAAAAATGGTCAAAAAATCAATTTTATGGTCTCAGAAAATCGTGCAGGCTTTTTAAAGAACCTTTAAGAAACTTGGCCCATGATCCCTATAACACACCGCGGAACCGCCGCGCAAATCACATATTGGCCGCGGTTCCGCGGCGGTATTTGGGCTTCTGTGCTCAATATTTCTTCTGGGGTTCTTTTGTTTGGAATTATGGTTTCTGGAATGTTTATTTTTGGGCCCAGATTTGTTTCAGTACTGGATTAGAACTTGGGGCCCACTTTGAAAAGTTTAGTCGATCGAAATTTTAAAAATACGTATTTTGTTATCAGTACTTAGATTAGCATCTGCGACCGTGAATGTCATTTGATCGGTAAACCCGTCTATCTGCTATATGTTCTTTTAGACGGATTTGCGAACGTGACATTCACGTTGATGTCTCTGTGATTGTGCTGATATTGTGGTTGGATTGTCGTGGTGGATAGCATGTGGTGCAATGTTAGTGGTGCAGTTTATATTCATTTATATATTTGTTATTGCGGGGCGAGCGTCTGACATGTGGACTGCCGTCTTTGCCGGATTGTATATTATTTTGGGGCACGACCGGGTTGAGGCCGATGTCACAATTTGTATATATTATTTTTCATTTTCTGTATTAGGATTACCCCGCAGTGGAGTGCATGAATAGGCGGATTCTAGAAGGCAACAAGCCCGCATCTCATGGCGTTGAGACGGAGGGGGCTTCATTCTAGAATTGGCGGGCTATTCGCCGCACTCGTAGGGGGTATAGGTTTTCATTGCACAGGCTATCCATACGACCGGGAACGTCGGGTTTTATTTGCGGCTCAAATGAAACCCGGGGATCCAAGATTATCCACCATTCTGTATTGTTGGCTGAGATTCTGTGATGTTAATTATTATCATGCCTGGGACAAATGTTGTATATACTTATATATATATATATACTAGTAGATATTGTATATGTTTTGCACCCGCGCTAGTCCAGCCCCCGCTCTGTCGTTAGTTAAGTAACCTAACGGGTGATGACGGGGCCCCGTGGCGAATGCGGATGGTATATACGTACATTTTATTTTCATTCTTTTCTGGTGTGATAGGTTAAATTGATGGGACCGCATTGATTTTCATTAATGCAAAAAAATAAACCTAAAAGATGTTGGAACAGATTTCGAAAAACTGACATTACAGACGTTCTCTTTTACTTTGCACAGTGGTATTCGGTTATGAATATCCAGCACCTCATTCGACGAGGCAAGGGCCAAGATCCCTTCATCGGG
Source organism: Agapanthus africanus (assembly GCA_030015575.1). NCBI lineage: Eukaryota > Viridiplantae > Streptophyta > Magnoliopsida > Asparagales > Amaryllidaceae > Agapanthus > Agapanthus africanus. Next base: position 423,257,039 of record CM057339.1, read on the forward strand.
AATGACCTCTTGAGTAAAAGTTTGCGTCAACGTAATAAATTCACTATAGTCGATTATTTTTGCTATGCATCGTTGTATTCATTTTGGAATATCCTGCACCTCATTCGACGAGGAAAAAGCCGAGATCCCTTCACAGGGAGTGACCTCTTTAGCAAAAGTTTTCGCCACTATATATATTTTTAAAAACTACTCAGGTTCCTTCAACGAAATCAAGTTCATTACGTTAACGGGTTTTTCGCCAAAAACCCAATTGTAGCCCTGTCATTTCCTACGAGTATTACTCAGTATTCGTGCTGCGTTTGTTGACCTTGTCAAGGCGTAGTGAACGGTAGCTGTGTGGTGTTTGTTTGTAGCACATGATGCAATTAATTAGGACGGTCATATAGCCTTGTTGACCTTGTCAAGGACTTATGCGGGTGGGTCTAAGGTAATCAAGATAATGACAGGCTGAACTTGACTAGCAATTTATGATTTGTTGACCTTGTCAAGATCATAGGTTGTTAGGGGCAAAAACCACATCGGAAGTTTCAAACATACAGGAAACTTGCAGATTTAGCATACCTTCTGGAGTATAATGACTAGAGTGGATTCCATCTAGGTCATTACATAATGATAGTTAGATCCCGATCCCACTGATGAGTTGGAATACTCTCGGGAGATTATTTCACTTAACAATCAATGCTATAAACCAAGTAGGTGTCTAGAACGGTGTTAGCGGGGCTACGCCTCCAGGGAAAAGAGGTTATATAATTAAGGAACTTCGTGAAAGCGTTGGAAAACCTCTCTCGAAATACCAACACTAGTCTGGCTAAAAGGTTAAGCAAGTATTGTGAGGTGTGATTAAATCCTGACTAGTTCTTCTTTTAAGGGTTGAAGAAGAATTTGAGGAAACAGTGGGAGCCATCCTGCTTAGATAAATTAATAACCAATCTAATCTTAAAAGAGCGCATGCTGAGTGTTTCTTTTCTCTCTCTTCAGGTCGCAACCATTTCACGCCCTAATCAAGATAATAAAATGTATCGCTTGACCGATCCGAATTCTTATTCGGGGCTGGGGAACTTTGGTTCGGCTCTGACTTACGACAATAGTCATAAGTATGAGCAAGGGAAAGAGCATTGTTTGGATTCCAAGAAGACCCCATTGAAGGAGAAGCATACTAATGCATCTACTTCAGGTGTATTTGTAATTGAGAACTGTTTTTCAGTCAGTCCTACCACCTGGGTACTAGATACCGGGTCAGGATCTCATATCTGTAATTTATTGCAGGGATTGAGAAAAATTAGGATAGTTGGACCTGGTGATATGTCCCTCAGGGTAGGGGACGGAGCACAAGTTAATAGTGCAGCCGTCGGTGAAGATCACCCAGTGTTGCCAAATGGCAATACTATGATTTTGAACAATTGCTACTATGTACCCTCCATAGTTTGCATTATATCAGTTTCTTTACTTGATAAAGATGGATATAACTTTGTTCTTGATAGAAAATATTATGAACATTTACCTTGATAAGGTAAAGGTTGCAGAAGATACATTGTGTAATGGTATCTATGTTCTAAATTAAAATACAATTCTCAATGTACAAAACATACGCAAGATGAAGAGTTCAGAAGTAAACGAATCCTACTTATGGCACTGTAGACTTGGTCATATCGGAGAGAAAAGACCGAGTAAGTTGCATAAAAATGGACTTTTGGATACGTTTGAATTTTCATCTTATGAAACTTGTCAATCTTATCTCAAAAGAAAGATGACCAAATCTCCGTTCACCGGACACGGAAAAAGAGCAGCAGAGCTCTTGGGACTCATACACAGCGATGTGTGTGGTCCAATGTCTATACATGCAAGGGGTGAGTTCTCGTACTTCATCACATTCACTAACGATCTCTCTAGGTTCGGATATATGTATCTTATGAAACACAAATCTGAAATTTTTGAGAAATTCAAATAATTCAGAAACGAAGTAGAGAACCAGACTGGCAAAAATATTAAGATCCTCCGATCTGACAGGGAAGGGAAGTACTTAAGCACGGAATTCCTAGATTACCTAAAAGAGAAAAGAATTCTCTCTCAACTTACTCCTCCGTATACACCACAGCACAACGGTGTATCGGAGCGGAGGAACCATACCCTATTGGACATGGTTCGCTCCATGATGAGTAATGCTGAGTTGCCTCTTTCATTCTGGAGTCATGCGCTTCAAACAGCGGCACATCTGTTGAATCATGTTCCATCCAAGTCCGTGCCTAAAACACCATTTGAGATGTGGAATGGTAAGAAACCATATCATAAGAAATTTAAGATATGGGGTTGTCCGGTTTACGTTAAAAAGAATAATTCGAACAAACTGGAAGCACGGTCAGTTCTATGTAAATTTGTGGGATATCCAAAGAATGGTTATGGATATCTGTTCTACCACACCGAGGAACAGAAGGTGTTTGTATCTCGCCACGCTACCTTTTTGGAAAGGAAGTTTCTTGCAAAAGAAGCTAGTGGGAGTACGGTAGAACTGGCAGAAACTTCTGAACCACAAAATGTAACTGAAGATTTGGTGGAACCACTATATTCGGTGATCCCAGACGAACCTCAGCTACTCTGCAGATCTGGTAGGATTTCTCATCCACCCGAGAGATACTACAGTTTTCTCATAGATGAAGATCGAGAGGATTGCATCTTGGAAGAAGATGATCGTATAAGTTTCAGGCAGGCCATTATCAGTAGGGACTATGATAAGTGGCCGGATGCTATGCGATCTGAAATGGAGTCCATGTACACCAATAAAGTGTGGACCTTGGATATTGCTCCACCTGGGATAAAACCCGTTGGATGCAAATGGATCTACAAAAGGAAACTTGGTGTAGATGGGCAGGTGGAAACCTATAAGGCTAGACTCGTTACAAAAGGTTTTCGTCAAAGACAAGGTGTGGACTATGACGAAACCTTTTCTCCAGTGGCTATGCTCAAATCCATTCGGATCCTGCTTTTCATGACTATGAGATCTGGTAGATGGACGTAAAAACGGCTTTTCTGAACGGAAGTTTGGAAAAGTGCGTTTATATGGATCAGCTAGAAGGTTTTGTAGACAGTGGGAGCAGCGGGAAGGTGTGCAAGTTGCTTAAATCCATTTATGGATTAAAACAAGTATCGCGAAGCTAGAACATCTGTTTTGATGAAACAATCAAAGACTTTGACTTCATCAAAAATGAAGATGAGCCATGTATATATAAGAAGATTGTAGGACGAACTGTCGTGTTCCTAGTCTTGTACGTGGACGACATTCTTTTGATAGGAAATGACATTCCTACGCTACAATCGGTCAAGTTATTCTTATCACAAAGGTTCTCTATGAAAGACCTAGGTGATGCCTCGTACATTCTGGGGATCAAGATCTATAGAGATAGATCTAAGAGATTATTTGGACTTTCGCAGTCCAGGTACATAGAGACCGTACTAAAGAGATTTAGTATGGAAGATTCCAAGCACGGTAACATACCCGTATTGCACGGAATCACCCTCTCCAAGGAGATGTCTCCCAAAACTGACGAGGAGAGGGTTCGCATGAGCACTATACCCTACGCTTCGGCGGTAAGATCTATAATGTATGTGATGCTATATACAAGACCATATGTAGCTTACGCGCTAAGCGTGGTGAGCCGGTATCAGTCAGACCCAGGTGAGAGCCACTGGACAGCAGTAAAGAACATTCTCAAGTACCTGAGGAGGACTAAGGAGATGTTCCTGGTTTACGGTAATAGAGACCTCAGGGTCGAGTTCTTTACCGACTCAAGCTTCCAGAGTGACAAGGATGACAGCAAGTCTGTCTCGGGTTTTGTGTTTACCCTCAACGGAAGTGCGGTGTGTTGGAGGAGTTCCAAACAGAACACCGTTGCAGACTCGACGATGGAGGCTGAATACATTGATGCAAGTGATGCCGCAAAAGAAGTGGTCTGGATGAACAAGTTCATTGCTGAACTTCAGGTAGTTCCGTTTATTGTTGACCGATACCTGTGTATTGCGATAACAATGAGGCTATAGTTTTAGCGAAGGAACCATGGTCCCATCAGAAATTCAGGCACATCTTAAGGCGGTATCACCTAATCAGGGAGATCGTAGATCGCCAGGAGATCGAGGTCCGGAGAGTGGATACGAAAGAGAACACGGCGGATCCATTTACAAAGGCCCTGCCTCAAGCACAATTCGAGCGACTTTTTGAGATGTTGGGTATGCGGTACGCCAGCAACTGGCCTTAATGCAAACGTTGGATAATCGGTACGCCAATCACTGGCCTTTAGTGCAAGTGGGAGATTGTTGGATATATATATATGCCCTAGAGGCCAGTATTGTATATGTATACATATGGATGCTAGGGATATGTATGTACAGGACAATCTTGCTCAGTTTTATAGTATATTATTTGACTTGTCTTTGTCAGGATATGTGTATTTATTTCTATTGTTTTTATATCTAGCTTGCACATATTGATAAAAACTCGATACGGTAGTATACTATTATGGTTTGTCTTTATCTTAACATGGCATATGTCATACTAGTTATTACATATTGCGGTTACATGTTGATAAAGCCCGTAGGATCTTTCTTGACTACCTGCGTTGTGATGGCGATCACACTTGTGGGAGCAGGGTAGTCCATAAGCACATCCTTAAATGGTCCCTAGTCGCTTGAGTATCGAGACTGGGCATTGATACTCCAATGTAGACTAGTGTATACGTTTCTAACCCCGTCGGGGGATGATTGTCCCGCAGCCATTGGTCTGATGCACCTAAAATCGTATACATGTGCTCACTGGGGGTGAGTACACTGGACGGACTCGCTGAGAACTTTCAGATGGTACTATACCTATCGTCAGATGGAAGTTCTCAGGTGACATGTGTACAGGTTAGTCTTTGGACCTGAGATCGGCATTTGTCTCGTGTGAGTTCCCACTAAGCTTTGATCACTACCCTACCACCGCTCTACTGAGTCGTGCAAACAGGTTTTGGTTGGGTTCAGTCCCGAGCTACATGGAGGCAATGAGCGATTGTTGGGGATTCGTCTCTCCTGATATTGGGAGTTGATATCGCACAATGATCGATTGGTCAGGACCATAAGACATTGGCCAAGGCAGTTGGGATTTACTGATAGGTTGATCAGTAGTTTTCCGAATTGGTTCTGAGCCACATCAGCACGACCTATCAGGTTATTAGGGTCTAACGTTCACCACCCCTACACCCGGTATGCGATACTCTTTGATGAAGAGGCCGGACTGTACGGATATTGTCACGGATAGGCTCAGTAGGAGTTCGGACGAGTTTGCTCGTCGGCCTTCCTTTCGACAGGTACCTGGGTAGCCGTTACGTACAGCTAGTGCCGCTGACGTGCTTGTGGTTAAACCCACTGCCAGAGTATTGTCGAGTCTTTAGAGTCTCACACAGAGGGTTTCCCAGCTTCGGGCGAAACGAGTAGAGGTCGTATGGTTTTACGACAGGGTTCGATCACATACGTGTACTTGTGCGCGTATGGTGTTCGAGCGGACAATACTAGTGGGCTTTGGTTTAAACCGGATGCTAGTATTTGATTATTGGATTAGCTTCGTCCCATTGTATTCGTGTTACTCGGAACACGGATGCGGGTATGTATATACAGTTGACAAAGGCAGAGAAGGAGACCTCATTAGAGTTTTGACCATTGACTTGATTAAAACCATAATGAGATGGAGGAAATTGTTTACTAATTTTATTAGTGTTAATTGTGTCATGGTTAATTGGTTTGACCATTTGACTTGTTGACCATAATTGACTTAGATATTTTTGTTGAGCATGAGATATTTTGCTTAGCATTAATTGTGACATGATAATGGTCAAATCAAATGAACCATCATAATTATTCTAATTAAAATTATTATTCTTTTTCCCTCATATGAGAGCTCACTCTTCATTTGATCAAGGTAACACTCTCTCTCATAGCTCTCTCTCCTTCTTCCTCTCTTTCAAGCCCTAGTGTTTCATGAGTTGAAAATTAAAGGCCATTGAGACCAAGCCACCAAAACCACTCTCTACTCACTCTAGATCACTTAGTCTAGCAATCCAAGTGTTCTAGTAGCCTCATCTTGGAGGTTAAGCTCTAGGTTGGATCTCTCGAGGTGGATCATCGTTGACACAAGGAGGCCGAAGTTCAAGCATGATCCATACATCCATCGAGGAGCTTAAGGAGAGGATCGAAGACCCGAAGGACTTGTTTTCTTTAGGTATATATTCTATCATAGTAGATAAAACCTTCATTTGCTAGTTAGGTTTATGGTTAAAGATCCGGTTTTGGTTTATTCTAGCGCCAAGTTTCGTATCGTTGTAAAAATTTTGTTCTGCATTTGGCCACGGAAGTTGGCCGGGACGCTAGTGTAACCCTTCAATTCTCGACTGAAATAATTTCTTAGAGTTCGTATGTAACTATACGATGACCTTTCCAAACAATATGGATTATCGTAGTGATACATCAATATTCTAGAGAAGGCAAAGAGAAAGTAGGAGCGGCAGAGATATATACGACTTTGTCATGAGCCACGACAATCCAAAACCAAAGTTTGTAAAAAGTTTCAGTTAACTTGGTTGATGAGTTTTAGTTTAAGGTAAGTCATGGCCGCAAACCAGAGAGAAAAGAAATACTCAGCGTGCACTCTATCAAGATTAGATTGGTTAATTAATTTATCTAAGCAGGACGACTCCTGCTGTTTTCTCACATTCTTCTTCAAACCTTAAAAGGAGAACTAGTCGGGATCATATACACCTTACAAGTTTGCTAACCGTTCAGCCAGACCAGTGTTGGTACTCCGAGAGAGGTCCTCCGTGCTTTCGCACAGACCAAATTTAATACCCTCGTTTTCGTAGAGGTATAACCCCGTCAACACCTTTCTCGACACCTAATGAATTAGCTAGTTATGAAATGAAAATCTTCCGAGAGTAATACCTACTCATCAGTGGGAATCGGGACCCAACTATTATTGTATGATAACCTTTGATGGAACCCGACCAAAATCACCACTCCAGAAGGTATGCACATACTTGGTAAGTTTCCTTTATATTTGAAACTCCCGATATGGTTTTTTCCCCTGACGGTTTATGGCCTTGACAAGGTCAACATACCATAAGTCGCCGGTCAAGTTCAACTCGTCATTATCCTGGATTATCCTAAACCCACCAATACAAGCCCTTGACAATGTCAACATGGTTGTGTGACTGTGCTACTTAATCGCATATCCATACGACAGAAAAACACTACATAGTTACCGAGCACTACGTCTCGGCTGAGCACGACATACGCATCACGAATACTAAGAAATACTAATCTGAAATGACGGAGGGCTACGATTGGTTTTTGGCGAAAAACCTTTAACGTAATGAACTTGATATCGTTGATGAAACTCGAGTAGCATGGGAAAAAGAGTGGTTTAGGCCCCGCTTTTAAAACAAGTGGTTTGAAAAAAACCGAGTGGTTTATAGTAACATAAACTTTTGCTTACGAGCGAACTCCCCGTGAAAGGACCAGGGCTCTTTTCTTATCGAATGAGCTGCAGGATATTCCTAACTGAATACCTCTATGCAAAGCAAAAAAGTACGGCTATAAACTCTTTTGAAAAAGTTGGTTCCTACAACATCATTTATGTTTATTTTCCTTACATTAAACATATAATGCAGTCCCATCATTTTAAGTTTCTAGCCAGAACAGAAACAACCAAAATAACATGCTTTTATATGTCATCCGCATTCGCTACAGGGCCTCGGGTTTTCACCGTAAAGTTACTTAACTTACGATAGAAAGGAGATAGGGTTAGCGCGGATGCAAAACATATAGAAGCATCTAATATATATATATATATATATATATATATATATATATATATATATATATATATATCACATGCATGTAGCAAACAATATGGAATAGTGGATAAACTAGGAGCCCCGTGTTTCATTTGAGCCGCAAATGAAACGCGACGTTCCCCGGTCATGTGGATAGCCCGTACAACATCGTACCAAGATCCTTAAGAGCACGGCAAGCCACCCGCCAATCCTAAAAACGGGGTAACTCGGCCTCAATGTCATGAGTGGGCCACCCGGCTCTTTCTAGAATCCGGTAACTTAAGCACTCCTCCTTGAGTCAATCCTAGAACCCCTACAAGTGCGGCGAGCAATCTGTCAATTTTAGAGTGAGAGGCCCGGTCTCAACTCCATGATATGGCGACCATCATCACACGAGGGGTTATCCGTCACGACAATCCGGCTAAATCATCACAAAGATATATATACACAAACACAAGCAACGAGTGTGCAACCACGTCTAATCGGGATATATAGTAATTAGACGACGTTTAACAACACATACAAAGATATGGATCATAAACGATACTAAATTTTCGACCGAAAGTTTTTCGTGTTGCCCGAAACCAAAGATAACACAAACTGAAATTTGGAAAAAATTGAAATATCTCAAAAATCCCATTTCCAAAAAACCAAGCAACTGGAAGAAGCTCGACACCAGAGCTCACTCCGGCCGACCAGGTTGGCCAAATGGTGAACTTGGTCGACCAGAGCATGGGCTCTGGTCCTCGTGCTTCTTCAGTGTCATTTTTAAACCATTTCCAGTCCAATGCCATGTATCAAAAAATTTTCAGAGCTCATTTGAAAAATTGGACAGAAACTTGGTTTGTAGAAATGAAATACAAAAAATCATGTTTCGAAACTTAAATATCGTCTACTACTAGTTTTAGTGTTTGGTTGGCTCCGATACCACTGCTGGGTTCCTGGCGCTCGCGCAGCGGAAGTGAGAAACAAAGGCAAATACAAAACGAAAATTTTCGTGTGAGCACTAGAAACCGCAACCTAGCGATCGATCCAAATACTAAACTAGCAAACTAAACTAGATGTCTAACTACAAGTTTGCGAACATACAACCTTTGTAGCGTGTCTACCCAACCGTAGAAGACCCCTCCAAACTTCGTAGGCAGTCGGGAACGCGCTTGAGAGTCGATCGTCCTTACCGAAAATGATCCACCCATGGGAAGCCGATCCAAGTTTCAGTTTTGCTCCAAAGCGAATTTTGAGAAAGCAACTGAACTCTAAACTTGTTAGGAATAGATGTTAGGGGTGTAAGGATTTATCACTATCATTTACTCTTAAAGTCCAATCTCATGAGAGCTAAAGAGCTCAAGAGGAAGGAGAGGAGAGTGTAACATAACAAATGAATGAGTGCGAGAGAATTTTTACAAATATAAAAAAATGTCATAACATTTTACAATATAAAAATGGGCCCATTCTTCTCAACCATGCTTTCATACATGCCTCCTCCACCTCATTTCTTTTCTTTTTAACAAAAAGAAAATCCTAATAAGGTGTCCCCTTCTAGATGTATTTTGTATAAATACAAAATACAACTCCCGGTATGTGTATCGAAATATATATGTGTATCCGTATAAAAATACGAATAGCCAAGAGAGAAAATGAATAGTGAACATAATACTAGAATATATATATCAAAATATATATATGTAAATTATTAAATCAATACTTGATTTAATAATCCGGCTTAATCCTGAGCCGGCCGGTATTATCAAATGTCCGATTAAAATTCGTGTAGCCGGTACACGTATTTAATCGGACCCCTGGACGTATCAACATACGACATCTACATCATATCGTCTGAACCAGGCAAACTCTTTGTGTGGGACTCTAAAGATTCGACAATACGCTGACAATGAATTACTGGATAAATTCATAACCACAAGCACGTCAGCGGCACTACCTGTACGTAACGGCTACCCAGCTATGTGTCGAAAGAGAGGTCCACAATCAAGTCCGTCTATATCCTACTGAGCCTGTAAGTGACAATCTCCATACAGTCCGGTCTCTTCGACTGAGAGTATTGCAAACCGAATCTAAGGGATGGATAACGTCAGACCCCTAATAACCCGATAAATCATGCCGGTATCAAGCTCATCACCCACCGAGAAACTACTAATATCCTATTAGTAAATCACATCCACAATGGCCAGGGATTTATGGTGATAGTCAACCGAACATAGCGTGACATCGACTTCCTATACCGGAAGAGACGAATCCTTTATGATGGCTCGCTGCCTCTATGTGGTTCGGCACTGTACCCAACTAAAACCTGTTTGCAAGGCTCTTTTGAGTCGTGGTAGGATAATAATCCAAGTATAGTGGGAACTCACACAAGAAAAATGACGATCTCAGGTCAAAATACTACTATATACTCATGTTACCAGAGAACTGCTATCTGACGATATGTATAATACCATATAGGAGTTCTCGGCGAATCCGTTCGGTGTACTCACCTCTAGTAAGCACCTGTATACAATCTTAGGTGCCCCAAAACACCAATGGCTTGTGAGACCGGCCATCGCTCCTCGTCGGGGTCTAGAAAGTATATACTAGTCTACTCTGAAATATCGATGCTCAGTCTCGATACTCCCACGACTAGAAACATTTAAGTATGTGCTTATGGACTATCCATCTCCCGCGTATATGATCGCCATCATAATGTTGGTAGTCAAGTAAGAATCCTATGGCTATATCATTATGTATTAGCGACACGTAATAACAAGTAAACGTATACATATAAGGATAAAGACAAATCGGATAGCATACTATTATCTCGAGCAAGACTGTTTTACCCGTATAGGTCCTCCCTTAATCACCATAATTGCCTGCATGCAATTAAAATAATTGCCTATAGGCACTATATCCAACAACAGGATCCCATGTGGTTATTCCAATCGTCTCGCGACCTCAAGATGTACAGTAGCTTAATCTCGATATTCCTATTACTTTAAGAAAAGGAACCCAGATTTGCACAACTTCTCATCTCATTGCTAATCATGCGACTTTTGCACATTGGCTTTTTTCGCATTTATCTTCTCGATTGAATTTAATCCTCTTCAAGTCTGAGACGCTGTCTTACATATAGGATAGAGAGCATCTTTGAAAAAGATGTTAACTCTTAAGTAGAATTAAATATGAGAATTGGTCTCCCTACCTATTGGAAAAATGTCATAGGGTGTCGATAGGTACATGTAGTGAAACTCAATCCTGATGATCCACATGCCTTGAAGCTTCTTTGGTAGCTAGAGGATGTTTGCAGACCTATGAAAATGATTATCGGGAGACTTTCTCTCCTGTTGTTATGTTGACCACAATGTTTGCTTATGTCTGTGGCAGCTACTCACTGTTGGCCTTTACATAAGCTATATGCCAAAATGCAGTTTCCTCCATAGAAGCTTGCCAGAAAAGGTTTATATACAGAGCAACAACCTGGTTTTGTTTCTTAGGAGAAGTCCTGACTAGTTTTGTTGTCTTAACAAATCATTATAAGCCATCTTCTCAAGCATGGTTTGTAAGATTTATAGAGATGGTCACCTTGTTTGCTCTTAGCTATTTTAGTCATGACAATTAGGTCTTTTATCATCACATCGTGGTTTACGCATTTTGTTGATGGTTTATGTTGATACTATGATTACCGGTGATGAAAGCATCGACATTAGGAGCTGAATTTCTATTTTCAAGCACAGTTTCAAACTAAAGACCTTAGGAGTCTTGGTATTTCTCAGGCATTCAGGTTGCTTGCTCAAAAAAGGGCAACAATATTTCTCAGGGAAAATATATGATTGGCATACTATTTAAGGCTGGAATGCTAGGGTGTACGCCCATAAGAACTTTTATAGGTCTAAATATCAAGCTACTACTTCTAGGACAAAGTTACCAGTTAGAAGATCCCGATAGTATCAATGACGGTTTGGCAAGCTAATATTATCTTATGGTTACTTAACATTGGTAATCCAATTAGTGTGGTTAGCCAGTTTTGTGAAGGCCTTAGGGCTGCTTATTGGGACGTAGCCGTCCGGATCCTATAGTACTTAAAAAGTGCTCCAGGCAAAAGTTTATTATATTCAAATTATGGGCACTCTCAATTAGCGGGATATACTAATGCTAACTGGACAGGATCTCCTTATGATCAGAGCTTTACTATAAGATATTGTATATTTGTTGATGGGAACTTGGTGTCCTATAAAAGCAAGAAGTGAAGTGTTGTATCTCGCTCAATTACCGAGTTTGAATATAGGGTATGACAAGTACTACTTATGAATTGGTATGATTTAGCTTCTTATTTGGAAAGCTTAGCTATGGACACATTTCTTCTATGCGATTATATTATGATAACAAAACTGTCATATATATTGCTTCAAATCTGATATTTCATAAGAGGACTAAACACATTAAGGTCGGTATTTTTAAAGCGGGTAAAAAACGGCATGGGGAAGCCGCCTGGCCGCTTAAGAGTCATCAATTTCTTATTTTCGTTTAATTTTATTATTTATTATAAGTTGGTTGTTGAACATTGATTCTAATTTTTTAAAACTATTTTTAAATACTTTAGCATCTCTTGAGTCGATTTTTGAATTCAAAATCAATTGTGTTCAAAGTCGGAATCGAGAACTAGAAGTCAAGTCAAAGTTGCCCGAAGCTCAAAGCCAATGCTGCTCGAAATCCCTAGTTTTAAAATCAAAATCAAAATTCGAAAACCCTAACTACTCGATCCCTTGCTTCGAATCCAAAATCAAATCTCTTCTAAGTTGAGCGAAAACCCTAATTGCTCGATGTCGAAGCCTCCAAGTCGAAGCCGAAGCCCTTCAAACCTTATATCGAAGTCTCAGCCAGCGAGAACAAATAGTATATAAAGAATTAGGGGTGCAGAGTTGATTTAAATATTATTATCACACCAAACGTAATACATATTTACTCATTATAAGACTTCTGAAGAGATTAAACATCAAGCGAAAGGGTGTGATAACTAATGTGCTAAAACCACACCCAATAACCATTAAATGCACCTCACTCAATTAGAAATAGAGTATAGTTACCTAAGTAAAAGGAAGAGAATATCACCCGCTTGAGCGATAAAAAACAGAGTGGCCGAGGGCGCTCAACCGCTTTATCGGCTACTTAAGCTCTCAAGCAACTGCTTTTTTATTACCAAACTGAGTGAATTTTATTTGTGACAAATTAAGTATGTACAATATGTAAGTTTCCGCTTGAGGAGGAGTGTTAGAATATGCTAAATGTAATAGGAGAAGGGTACATGTAATGTGGAATTTATATAAAGAGAATTAAAGAGAGAGATCTAATCATCCAAAATAATTTTTCTCTAATCTTTCTTCTTTACTAAAACCCTAATACATTCTAATAATCCCCATGGTCTTTTTCCTAAATCCTATGTTGTCAAAATTTGAAGATAACTTGCTTTACCTGAAAATTGGATTCATTTTCCGTTCTGTTGGTTTCTGTTTAAAAATCCTCATCTTTCCTTTTTTTCCTTATCCTACTCTTTTTAACATTCTCTTGTTTCTTTTTTCCTATTCTTTTGTGTATACCTTTTTGTTTTGCCCTTTGTTTCTTTCTTTTGTATATACTGTCTGCTTCTTGTTAATTTATCTATTTTTTGGAAATTAATATCACACATCCATATTTCTTCAAGAATAACAGCATATTGGTATATAATTTTTTTGATCAAAATTAGGTTACAGACATCTTAATAGTAGGCTGATATTCTTTGTTGCAGGTTATTGTACTGCCACTAGAGTCTCTCGCTCCAATATGGTCTCGTCATGCAGCTTGTGAATGTTGAGGAAAATAAAAATTTGCCTGAATATAATGTAGTCTTTTAGCTTGGAATAGAAGGCGAAAAGAATAAATGACAAGTACAAACGTAGGAAATTTCCCCTTTGTTGCATAACGATTTAGCTTCCTGATCTGTCAAAATGTATGCATCAGTTTCTGGTGTTAAGGAGGTGTAGTATGTTGTTTTAGGGTGTTGTGTTCCTTTGTTCATGGGTTATCTAGTAATCCAGCATCCAGGTCATCATGCAGTAACTGAAGTTGCAAGTGTTCCGTTTTTTCTGTACTTGCCCGATTATTTCAATGAGACGAGCTCTTTGAGCCCAGCTTTCCGTAAAATAATAAGAATAATGATAAATGCGAAAAAATGGTAATATGGATGAAAGTATTATTCAGAAGACGATTAAAGGGATGGACAAAGGTAAAATTGGAAAGTTCATGAATTGTAAACACCACTAGAAGTTTACCGGTCTCTAAAGTGCTGAACATAGCAAGTAGTATACCAGAAAAATAATATATTTGGAGATTTCAACATACTTCATGCATGGACTTGCGAACAAAAGTAAGCTAATACTCGCAAGTAAAGAAAGCAAAACAGCTATGTTTAAAAACTTCTTAAGCAAGGAATGCTATCTGCTACAATACAATATGCAAAGTACATATGAGGTTTGAGGTTCATTATATATTGCTAGAATTTGATCACACATAATGAGTACTCTAATATATCTTGAATAGGATTTAAAATATATTTGAAGGTATTTTAGCATACCTGCAAGTAGAATCTCGGCATTTGTAAGCCGATGCACCAAAAATGTGAAATGGAACAGAGAAGAACTCGTTATAAATTAATCCACAATAGATGGAAAATAACGCCATTAATAGAATTACATAACGCCCTCCAAATGCCATCTCCATAAAGCTACCGAGTTTCTATAAAAACAATTTAAATATTGTTTGTCAGGTAACAACAGCTAAAACCAGGAAAGAAACTTACGAGCATGGCTAACAAACCGATGAACATAATCTTTGAAAGATGCATTACTAATGAAAAAAGACAAAACAAACAACTGCTATTCAAGCTATCAGCTAAATGCTTTTAGAAATACTATCACAAGAACAATGAAAATCGAAAGTCAAATGCTATCAATAGTATGTAGAATGTTTGTAGGGGAAACATACCCGAGATCCGAGTTTCTTTTCACAAACTATAAGGATCAGTGATCCTAACAACAAGCATATTCCATGGCCCCAATCTCCAAACATAACAGCAAAAAGAAAAGGGAACGTAATTACAGAATAAACTGCAGGATTTGCTTCTTGATATCTAGCAACACTGTAAGATAAGAAGTTTGGATCAGTAACTCGAGACAATCTTGAAACACAATTATTCACTATAGTGCAGCTGTCTGAATTATACTTTTCAATTACTCCAGTGCATTATGCAAGTTCATTCTAGCATGTCCAAGGGTCCATCTCAATTAAAATTCGGAAAGGAGAGCCACAAAGATTTTTACAAGGATGGAATTACAATTCTTCAGTAAGAAGTCATACGCAAGTGTCTATTTAAAAATTTATGCATAGCTTACTATAAACAGTTTGAATATGAATAAATCCTGATTGCAGCAGAAAGCAGATGTGATACATTTTAAACTTAAATTGGCCTTTTTTGTAAAGATCCTCATATATAATGTGGAAAGGTGAGTGAATAAATGCAAATATCATACACACTATAAACTTGTGTGTTTTTGAGGGATTTAGTACAAACCCATATGCATCCACAATTTCCTGAAATGCATTCAAAAATCGATTAGTCCTAAAATACGTGGGTGGTGATTCCGAAGCATCCATCTCATGGAATATAATCCCCACTTGTGAATTGCTATCAAGTGTTGCACGTTGTAAAGCATCCTTCATCTGTGGTAGGACAATGATAAATTGAAAAAATTGATGTCAGCTCGATTTATTGATACTCCAGAAATTCAAGTAGAATATGATAGCATCTTGGCATAAAAAAATCCAGGTGGCATTTTTCCATCATGATTTATGACCTGATGTTTCGCAGATACTGGACACCATCCCTCTCCAACAAGACATTTTTTTGTAACATCAAAGTTCAGCATGTTTAGGGTGTCGTAAACAGCCTTCTCTCTTTTTACCTGAAAATGAAACATGACGGTTATCGTACAAGCATCCCGGTTTTTTATTATATAGAATCCCATTAGGGTTGCAAGTAATCATAATAGGCTGAATATTATCAATATTGCCCAATTACCATGATAGTCCATCTCCAAAGTTGGTTACCAATGGAAGTTAGAGCCCTATTTCTATGATGAGTTCCAGCATCCAAAGTAGCCTCCAATTCAGAGAGACGCAAGGAAACCTACAACAAAGAAAGCAGGGAAGGGGGATCACTGGAAGAAACAACAATCAAATAATTGCCAACTAATTTGTATGGCCTTGTCTCTAACTATAAATTTTATACCTTGTGATTTCTTAAAAATCCTATTAACACTGGTTATTCTATTGAAGCATGAGTAATGTATGCATCATAAAAGTAATGCCATAACGACCTCACGAAACGTTAACTCTAAACATGTAGTTGCAATGCCACATGACACATCGCTGATGTATTAAGCTCTAAATGTTAATGGAATTTCAACATTTGCACAAAGCTGGCCTTCTTCTATGCAACCTGAGCACAGTAATAGATAGAGTTTGCTGAACATGCTTGGTCCTTCAAAGAAAACGTCTCTACGAGATCTGAGCCACCTAGTGAAATGGACCAGGGAAAAATTCTATGTTAGATTCATGCTACCTTTAGAATAATTGACAGAATCAGTTGGTTAGGACTTAGGAGATCCGTTCAAGATAGCTGTTAACTATTCTGGAACATGGTAACTTCTGAAGATTAGATGGCTTTTTGTTGCTAGGACTTACAGAGATGATTAGAAAAACTAATTCGATCACAGAAATCAAAGATTAAAGGTATGAAGTATATAACATTACAAAAACTATGTTAGAAATATTACTAGTTTCTTAGTGACACTGAGAAATGAGAGATTGTTTTCAAGACTTCAGATCAATAAACGCAAGAGAGAACAAAAATTAAGAAGATAGATATGGAACATGACAATTTGCTTGGACTCACATCCATTGTTCATGAAATCATTGATTAATACCTATATTCTGTCATAAATTAGCTTAAGGTTAACACAAAGACATCAGATCAGATGGAGCTACTGCTAAGTTACAACTCATATGAGAAATCAATTAATTTATTTGGAAAGTGGCATCAAATGGAGAAGTGAATTATAAATGGCATAATTTTTCAACAACATAATATACCATTAGCCAATCCTGGGTTTAGAAGGGCAATAGCAGTTGTCCAACCAATGATTGAATGATTGGAACAACTGTTTCTTTTTCGATTAAAGTACCTCCTGAGTCATTTGCCTCTGTTTATTACTATCTTCTGGAACAGGGTAGCAATTTGCCCCAAATGCATCACAGATTTTCAGAATTTTTGTCTTGGCCTGCTCTCCTGAAAAGAAAACTACAAAGATGGTCTTTTCTACCTGCAAAAGAGAAAAAGGTAGTCAAACAGAACTGAATACATATCACTACTCATCTAGTATACAAGGATAAATTTTGAAATGAAAAGCTTTCCTTATGCGGCAAGTATGTCTCTAATATGAATGGGGATTCGAGGCATAAAATATCCAATTAACAAGAAATAGGGTGTGCATTAAATCTGTTCATATAAAATGGTGTTTGAAGTCCTATAAATATGTAAGAAAACAGATTAATATGTATCACAAAAATAAAAATCATGAAAAAATATCACACCAGTTCTCCAGATACTGGATCCAAAACATGTCCCTCGGCAGGTGCCTGATTAAAAAACATATTGCCCCTCGTTGCTCGGAAGAGCATCCTCTCAAATCTTACTGCTTTCGATTTACAAATAATCCCACTGATGAATCTCAATCCAGCTGTATTTGATGCTTCTGGCTGCATTTGCTATAACACATATTATATGGTTTAGAACATCAGATTGTAAGTGTCAATAACTATTGATTTTCTACGTGGGAGGGGAAAGAAACCTGTTCAAGTAATGATAGGTGTTCAAGATCCCGCTCTTTAGGGTAAACCCTCTCTTCTAACTCTCTATCAGGTACAACAGCATGATTTTGTGCTGAAACAAGGAAGCCACCTGCCTGGAATTAAAAAATTAGCAAGCACGGTCCCAATGAACTGAATGACGGCCCTATGCTAAGGAAAGAACAAACAAAGTTGGCCATAATTATCACTAGAAAGAAGCAGACATTACACAAACATTCACAATGAAAGATGCAGAACATGCATTCAATTTTACATATATGTGTGATGAAAGACGCAGAGCATTCATATCATCATACCTATGGTAATATACACATGTAATAAAAAAAGGGAAGTTTTTTTTGGGTTTCTTTTTTTTTTTTTTTTTTGGGGGGGGGGGGGGGGGGGGTGGCAACTGTAATGCATGTCCAAGATAAACATTATGGTATGTATATTATCAAAAAGGCTTAATTCCAAAAAACTCCCAATCATTTTAGCTAAACTACGAGAAACTACCAAAAAATTTCAAAATTACGAGAAACTACCATGGCTAACAGTCAAGCCAGTCATCGCTAACGGTGTTAAGTTTGTGTTAAAATGACCATTTTAACCTTTTAATTAATTAAATTTTAATTAATCATAATCCTAACCCTAGAATGGAGGAGGCGGCGCCGGAGAAGGAGAGGGTCGGAGGCTGGGGGGGTGGATCAAGAAGGAGGTGGTCAGAGCTAGAGGTGGGGGTCAGGGAGAAGGTGGGGCTAGATCGAGGAAGAGGAGGTGGGGCAGGAGGAGGATCAAGGAGTAGGAGGGTGGGGAAGGAGGCTGGCCAGCGACGAGGAGCGGCTCGCCGAGGTGTAGGAGGGGGAGTAGCGGGGAGTAAGGGGGGAGGAGGAGGGGGACTCGCCGGCGGCGAGAAGAGGGAGCGGGGGAGGAGGTGCGGGGCTCACCCGCAACGAGAAGAGGGAGCGGGGGACGAGGAGCTGGGCACGCCGGCGGCGAGGCTAGGGTTAGAGTTAGGGCTAAGTTAGGAGGAGGGAGAGAGCGGGGGGAGAGAGAGAGAAGGAGAAGAAGAGTATTTTTGGGGGGAAAAAAGAGATTAAAAATATGTTGTAGCAGTGTTTGATGACGTGGCGGTGATATGTCACTAACGGTGATGATGCGACACCGTTAGCATGGTAGTTTGTTGTAATTTGAAAGTTTTTGTGGTAGTTTCTTGTGTATTTTGAAAGTAGTTATGGTAGTTTCTTGTGTATTTTGAAAGTTTTTGGTAGTTTCTTGTGATTTAGCTAAAACGTTTGGAAGTTTTTTGGAATTAAGACTATCAGAAATTCACATCTCATTTTTATTTTTTTACATTCTAAACATTAAACCAAACTAAAAAACACAAAAAATAGTACATATTCATTTTTTGTGTGTGGATTTTAAATTCATGGAGTGAAGTAAATATGCTTTAGAAATCTGACGAAATAAACGAAAGATAAACATTGATGTAGACAGTTATGGATTGGATAATTTACCAAGGAAAAGAATAAAACTATATATGAACACTTAATTTGTATACGAACTTTAAAAGGATAAATGGATTTTTGTTTCTTAAGATAGAGAATTAATATGAAAACTCTTTATGGTTTATACTTTAGAGCTCTCCAGACAAACGAATGGTAAACATTAGATGTGGACAGTATGCGTTGAATAACTATAAGAACATTATATGAACACATAAATGGGAGGCAATTTATATGAACGTTAAACACTTTGCTTCTGAAGATGAAGAACGAAAATGAAATTGGTTCAGAGCTCTCCATGAATTTATAATTATATCCATTCTCTAGAGAAAAGTTTAAATGTTTCGTCCTTTTACTAAATAATTGTTGAATTAATACAGATGTTAGAGGTTCAATAATCAATAATCAAGAGAATTTCATAACAATGAATTAAACAAGAATACCTTCAGCAAAACTAACTTAAACTCTAATAGCTCCTTGTAAGTACGACGTAGTTTCTCGCTGTTTGAATTCATTTCAAGAAGTTCAGCCTCGTGTTCAGCCAACTGTACCTAAATCAAAGACGATGTGCTCGTCAATTTTCATTGCTTATTCTCAAAGAGAATAGACATGTTATGCTCATGGAAAAGAAAAGGAAAATGATATTACTTCTAGATCCTCCAGGTCAATATCTGGTTGCAAAGCAGGATGAGCAAAACATGCAACTCCAGCCTTGCTAATCTGATCTTCGAAAAATCTCAATTTTCGTGACATTTCTCCACAACATTTCACCTGTTCCATAGATGTTAGGAAGGAGGGAATTTTTTATTAAAAAAATTGGAATAAATCACCAAAAATATTAGTATAAAGGGGGTTTTTTAAATAAAAAATACGATATCAGTTTCTAGATATATATATGTATTACATAACAAAAGGAGGAGAACTTGATCGGCTATTCCATAAAGATTCAACATTTGGAACTCCCAGAACTCAAATGTGAGTCAATTAGATTCCAGACCCCATCCACCACTACAACAATTCTTTATTTGTCTCTCAAAGTTTGAAATAGCATTTCAATGCTTAAGGAGAACCTGAATAAAACTAAAACAGAAATAATTCTACAAATATGGATAGGCAGAAAAAAAAAGGTACTCCTGTTTTCCTTATTATATAATAACTAATATTATTTCGCGTCTGTCGCCCCTAAAAATTATCAATATTTATATATACCTCGTCCTTTCATATTTCCATATGACTATCGTGAAGGTCTGTAGATTCTGTACTAGTCTATTCATCAATTAATATGGAAATTTGAGATGCATGGATAAATGATGAAAGCAGAATATGCATCGTATTAAAAAAGAGCAATTTTAAGTGAAAATGGTTAAATTGTACGGTAACATGTTAAATTTATGATGAACACATCGTAATGTTGTTTCATTTTCTGAATCAGATGAATAATAGCTTTAATTTTAATAGTCAGAATAAACAGAAGTAGGAGAACAAGACTGTGTACCTGGTTGACAAATGTTCGCTGAAAGGGACTCTTATCATGATTTAACTGCCAAAAAAGAGATAAAAATTGGGATGTCTAAGAAATCACACAGAAAATTTGGTCATACAGTAATACAGAACCACGAGATAGAGGTTAATATAGGCTTAGATTGAGAATTGGAATGCGACATTTTTCATTATTCAAATCTCTGGCATTGAGATTTTCAGTGACAAATGAGGATATACACATACATAACCTTTATGCACTCTAAGAACTGCTGGATAATACATGCAAAGATGACGACAGAGAGATGCGGTATGCCAAGAAAAACAAAGATTTGAAGGTGAAAGTTTGTAGAAATAAACACAAAAATATAAAACCATAATTTACATGTTACACGCTATAAAAAATAAGAAGCATTAGAAGGAAATTTAAGCACATAAATTCTAACAAGGGAGAGGTTCAGAATTTTCAAGTTTCAATTGCTTGAAATTTGAGGATCATGTTTAAATATAAATAGGATGGCAATTGCTCATATCTAGTTTAGATGAGCATGCTCCACAGTTCCCATCGACATGTAAGGTCAGCTTGGAAACCAAAATCCAAGATGTCCAAGCAAGTATAACCCAAAAGCAGCAAGTGTAGACCGTTTAGTAATAGAGTTATTTCAGGTGACATACACAAGTAGACCATCAACCTTACACTAATGAGCTTAATAATATCATTTGACCAGCCAAAGTGTCATGTATTCTAGCTAAGCCTGCAGGTTTCTTAGGCATTGTAATTTTACTTTTACAATTACTTTTAAAAAATTGAAGTGTAACTACTCATAGAATCACCGAATGGACAAAACCTACTGAGAAGCCAAACACAAAAGAACCTGTTTAATGTATATATAGGTGGGTCAACCTGCTAAGATCTACAAAAGGAGCATAGCCCCTGCGGCAAAACTTTCTTTTCCAAGTGAGATGTCACCGGTTCGATTCCTAAGTGGGGGTCACTTCTAAGAAGAAAAAGAACCTGTTAAGATCTAGAAATTTTTCCAAGAAACTGAAACCGCTAACTTTGTGATATGTTCACAGTCATACGTCACGTATTGGATCTAGAGTGGTCTGGACATCATGTATCAGGAGTTTCAGGACTGACCCTGTACAAGTACTCAAAAATCCACAATTGTAGATCACAGAGATAGTATGTTTATATTGAGTTCATCTTAACTTTCTTATAATTTTGGAAAGTAGAGCCTTGAACTAAGCATTTAGTCAATACACAATGTTTCTTGAAATATGTGTCATTGTTAATAAGCATTTTTAAATCCTTCTCAGAACTGCCATCATAATTTTCTTATGTATAACGCTCCACTGGAGAGAAAGGAGAGAGGAAAAGGAACTCTTTCAACTCATCCAATGTTTTAAAAGGTGGCCTCCTATCACCAGTGCGGCCGTCTGGACACATAGAAAAGCCACACCGCACTGCATTAGACCGCTTAATCGGGAATTATACTTACGCTTGTATTCTTGTGAGTATACTCTCTTTATTTGTTAATTGGAGTGTAATATATAATAAATTGTAGATGTTTTAGCTCCATTAAACGCCAAGATCCACCATGAGGCCTTCCACCGCCGATTTCAAGAGCCGCCGGGATTTTGAGGACCATGAGGGCTAGCGACCGTCGTCGGCTTCGAAGTTCTCCAAATCAAACTTGAACCAAGATCTTCACTACAATCTCCACTTCAAATTTCAATATTGTCTTCACCTTCGATCTTCAATTTCGAACTCAATTTCGACTTCAAACTTTAATCACGTCAACACCGGTTTCGAGTTTTGACTACTCCTTCGAGCTTCAAGCCTTTGACGGCAATGATTTTTTTCCTTTTCTTTTTCTGCTTTTTTAGACTTAAAATTGAAGAAATTTAGCTTAGACAAATTATTAATTATTTAATTAAATTTTTTTGGATCTTTGAAAATTTGGCGTTATTTACTTCATTGCCAGCTTGTATTTAATTGTTAACACTTTTGAGAATGCTTGTTTAGACCGCTTCTACAAGTAAAAAAATCCCAACGTAGTTAACAATTAAATTAGAATCAATATTTAACAAATAAGTTTTAAAAAATCATAAAATTAACTCAAAATATATCTAAATTGATGTCAATGCGGTCTAGGCGGCCGTCTAGACGCCTATGCGCCCAAGCCATTTGGTTGCACCGCTTTTTTGTTGCTTTTTAATCATTGATCTCATCTACCATTCCAATTAATCGTGATTTGTGAGCCTGCGCTTTGAGTATTTTTTTAGGAATACATTTCATTGAATGTATAAAATGAGAGACATTACAAAAATACAAATTATAGAGAACCCCAACAACCCACCCTACCCCTAAAAAACAGCTCCAAATTTTTTTTATAAAAAAACTCGATCAAATTTATAGGTTACAGAACATGCTGAAGGCACTTCTGTCGTTAGCAACAAGGAAGTACAACAAACTAAATAAATTCTCTTTCTCTTTAAAGCACTTGTCCAAAATTCCAAAATACTATTGATTTCGTTCAGCACAACCAAAAAAGAAGCTTACTTTTAGCAATGAGCACTCCAATTTTCTTATATTTGTAAAACAATTGCATTTACATGCTCGCTTCTATATTTTTCTTGAACATTTAACCAAAGCTTAAAATCGATTGCACGATGCAGGAATATTGGATTTGGGAATCGGAATCAGGAATCGGGGCCATATTGGTGGTCTCGATTCGGGAATATCATATTTTACATGGTTTGAGAAATAGCGGTTTTAAGGATGAGCTTTTTTTAGATAAGCAGCTAAAGCGACTATAACAATTTGGCAAATTCTTTAATAATTAACAATGTGTAAAATACCAATGAGCAATAGCTAAGCTGGTATGGCAGTTCTCCTCATGGGGAGAGAGTAGGGTTTGATCCCCACGAGAGGGAGTGTCCACAATTTAACATTTTCGGAGAAAATTCATGGGTCCCTGATGGAGGTCGGATCTCCTTCATATGCTGTCCTCCGTCCATCTGTAGCGAGCGTTGTTGAACGGCTGAGATTTGGCTTGAAGGTTGTCTTCTTGGGCGTGTGGATCTCAATGGGTTGATTTTGAGGTGAAGACGAGCTATCTGCAAAGAAATCCCAGGGTGAGTGACCACCGTACGACCCTCCGACGATCAAGTTAGCCGAGAAAAATCAGCAGAGTAGCGGCTTATTGGATTAAAATTGCCTTACCTGAGTCGTCTGAGAGAAGGGTTTTTATAGTGGTCGCATGAAGCAAGCAGACGCGAGATCTTCGCCTTCGGTTACGTCCCTGACGTTAACGCCAGCGTGAATGACGAGATCCCCCTATTAATGGCGGGATACGCCCATTAATAGGGGATGCGCCAGCATGGGACGTGGGGCGGCGGATATCTCTCTTTGTTGAGATTCGCGGAGCCATTGCGGAAGCGCTAGGGCCTCATGTTCTCGTTTGTCCGGAAGAGCTGGGGAAGTTTAGCTCGGCATGAGGCTCGGAGACGAGCCAGGAGGCCAAGGAAGCTCAGCTCCGCAATAGCTCAGAAACGAGCACAGGATGGGCGCCAGTTCGGCGGCTAGGTCGCTCTTGGATAAGAGACGGAGTGTAAGCTCGGAGACGAACCGAGAAAGGTTATCAGTGCTCCACGCTGATTTAGCCTCGGTAGCCCCCAAGAATCTAGTGAGCTGTCGCGGGTGACGCGTCATTCGCCACGTGTCGTGATCTGAGAAATTCTCACTTATGAGCATCAGCATTAGCCTCCCACTCTTGTTCCGACCTATTTATGGGTCGGGTCAAGAGTGGCCTACTTGGTTTGTCTCGCTCAGTCTGTTGCCGGGAATCCTCGGTGCTGATTTTCCGGGACGACGTGGTGTTGGGCAGTTGCGTCGTTCAGATTTCCGGACCCACGTGGCGTATCTCCCAGCGCTTGGATCTTCACGCGAATCTCCGATGATATCAGCGGATCTGCGAAATGATCGCGCATTAAAGAGGGGGCGCCGATTCGCTCATTCGTCTGTTGGGTCACAGGCCACGCGTTTGAAGTGGGTTGGCGGACGCGACAGGCTGTCGCAGTCGCCTGCGATCTAAGGGACATCCCCAATGGTCGTTCGACACGTGAAGACTTGACGGCCGGCAGACGCTTCGTTTTGGCGGGAATTGATCTGGGCCGTTGGATACCTTTTCTGCAGTGTATAAATAGGAAGGGACCCCCTAGGGCCAACACTTTCCGTCATAATTTCCCTTCGTTGTCAAAGATTGCTCGGCGCTCTCTCCGTTAGACCGGATCCCTTGTGCTTTTTTCTCGGAGAACCAATCCCTTTGAATCAGGTTAGATGTCTTCTTCTGAGAAGTCTGTAGAAATAATTAGGGTTGAGTCGGGCGATGA
Source organism: Agapanthus africanus (assembly GCA_030015575.1). Taxonomy (NCBI): domain Eukaryota; kingdom Viridiplantae; phylum Streptophyta; class Magnoliopsida; order Asparagales; family Amaryllidaceae; genus Agapanthus; species Agapanthus africanus. The sequence continues at coordinate 423,282,198 of CM057339.1, forward strand.
GATTCCAGTTGTTAGAGCCGAGTCTAAAGAGTCTTCCGCCTCTTTAGCTGCTGACAGCCAAGAGGGTTCTCTTATTGCTTCCTTTGTGTCGGGCTCGCCCCAAAAAGGCAGGGCTACCCGTGTCGCTAGTCGTCCGGCGGCGACAAAGGCCCCTAAGGTGCGCATCAAGAACGCCCGCGATGCGCCCTCCGTCTTGAGGGATGTGGGCGAGCTTGCCGAGATTCGGGCTCGTTTCCATATCCCCTTTAACTATTCGCTCCATTTGGCTAAAGAGAGCGAACGGGCGGACCAGCTGTAGGGGAAGGAGATTATCCTATATTTGGAAGCATTCCGAGCGGGAATGCGCCTGCCCTTTCCAACCGAGATATGCGGGGTACTTCGTTACTTCCATCTCTCCCCGAGCCAGCTAGCGCCGAACTCATGGAGAATCCTCTTCGGATTTCTGGTCCGGTTGAAACTTGAGGACATCCCCTTCAACTTGACCCTTCTTAACTATAAGAATCACCCCGGTACTAGCAAGAACGAGCCGAGATGGGTGTATTTTTCCTTCAAAAACGCAAGGACGACGTGGTCGGGTCGGGTGTGGTGGTCGTTCCTTCTTCCATTCATGGATAGAAGGAGAAGTTTGTACTTGTCGGGCCACCCGAGAGCGAGGATTGGCCCGTGCCTACACAGTGGCACATGGCCGACTGCCCGAGGGCAAAGCAGTCATCCTCGTCTGAGACAGGGGCGGTATCCATGTAGGAGCCGATCCAGCGGACCGACGTCCTGCTTTCCGAGCAGGTTCTTAGCTGGGTCGGGCTCAGCCCTGCTCGCTTCAAAGGTAAGTTAAGTCTTTGGACGATCTGTTTAGACTTGAATGATTTCTTTTGCCCTTCTAGCATCACTAACTCTTTTGTGTATTCTCCTTTCGCAGGACAAATGGATCGATCCAAGATCTTAGTGCCATAACCGCTACGTCCCAGAAGAAGGCCGGGGCGTGAGCTTGTCCCGAGCCGGACTGAGCTCGGCCTCGAGACCATCTCCATCGGCGAGGCCTTCCGCAGCGTCCCGAGCCCCCGATGACCGCCGCGGGGGCAGCCAGAAGCATGCGCGAGACTCGGAGCCCCCGACGAGGGGGGAGGAGGAGGGTGTCGAGGTTCCCCTCAAGAGGAAAAAGAAAATCTCCCGCCTGTCGTCCACTGAGATTCCTGAGGGGATTCCCGTGCAGGAGGGGGACGTCTGCTTTGTGGTTCCCTCGGGGCTTTCCGTTACCGACAGCTTGCTCTCCCACATGGAGCAATCGGCCGGGGGCAAAATTCCCGGGGGACCCTGAAGGCCCAAGTGGCCGCCATCGCTCAGGAGGCGGTTCAGGTCGATATCCATTTCCTTTAAGGATTCCGTTAAGTGCCCTTTCTTAATTTGAATGTTTCTGACAGCTTATGCTGCTTTTCTCAGGTTTTCCAACACTGCGCCCTCATCGTAAATATAGAATCCGAGGACATTGCCCCGGCCATGAAGAAGGCAGGGGAATCATTTTCGCAGGAGGAGGATCTGCGTCTTGAGCTGCAGCAGGAGAAGACAACCGCCCTCAAAACCCGGTTGGCCGCTAAGGCGTTAACGGTCTCCAAGTGCCAGGAGTCCCAACGACTTCTGAGTGCGTCCAACAAAGCAGTTCAGGCTAAGTTGGAGGAGTTGGGCAAGCGTTATGCCACAATGAAGAAGCCGAGGGATGCCGGCAAGAGGGAGGCCGAGGCGGCTCTTGAGACGGCGAAGATTGCCGAGCTCCGAGCCTTGAAGTCGGTGGAGAAGTATAAGGCATCAGACCAGTTCTATGCCGACATCGCCGAAGCCTCGGCTATCATTTAGCACGAGGCTCTTGATGTCGTCAAGGCGTTGATACCGGAGTTTGCCGACGGTGAGCTCCGCGCCAAAGTCCCGCTCTCGGTGGATACGCCGCAAGTGGCTGGCGCTGGGACGACCATCGGAGGAGAGGAAGTTGCGGAGGTAGAAGCCCCGGCCCCTGAGGACGATGCCGAGCAAGACGAGACCCGTGCAGAACCCGCAGCACGAGCCTTTTTGCCTTGTGCGTTTTTTGTTTTTTGTTCTTTTTTTCCAAATTTTGTAAGCCTCCGGGCACCTTTTTGTAAGGCTGAGGAGCCCAGAGTTCCTTGTAAAAATTTCTGGAGCATAAATAAAGCTGAGCGTATTTTCCTCTGCATGACTGTATGTTTTCTGCATGAGTACTTCAGCTTGCCAGTCTTTTTTTTCGAATCAAGTGTTAGGCCGTAGGTCGATGACCGGCCTTTTAGATGACGATCGCGCGTCGAGTGTTAGTCGATTGACCGCCAGGTGTAGGACGGTCGTTCCCTTCCACTGGTGCCCTTCCACTCCCCGGAGTCGAGGTGGCGATCGTTCATTTAAGATGAATCAATAGATATCCAAGTGTTGGAAGGTCGGTACTAATCCATTCTCAGATCCGGGTTGACGACCACGTCTCTTCATAGGGTAGGAATCAACCCGTCGGAGAGTAACCTCCACGGTGGCCTCTTTAGTAGGGTTTTAGATCCTTAGCGTAGATGTGTAGGAATCTACCCGCTAAGGATGGACCGGGCAGCGAAGCTGCTCGGTGGCCTCGTTATAAGGGCTTCGTTCCTTAGCGTAGATGGGTAGGAATCTACTCGCTAGGGATGGACCGGGCAGGGAAGCTCCTCGGTGGCCTCGAGATGAGGGCTTTGATCCTTGGCGTAGATGGATAGGAATCTACCCGCCAGGGATGGACCGGACAGGGAAGCTGCTCGGTGGCCTCATTATGAGGGCATCGATCCTTAGCGTAGATGGATAGAAATCTACCCGCCAGGGATGGACCGGGCAGGGAAGCTGCTCGGTGGCCTCGTTATGAGGGCTTCGATCCTTAGCGTAGATGGGTAGGAATCTACCCGCTAGGGATGGACCGGACAGGGAAGCTGCTCGGTAGCCTCGAGATGAGGGCTTTGATCCTTAGCGTAGATCGGTAGGAATCTATCCGTCAGGGATGGACCGGGTAGGGAAGCTGCTCGGTGGCCTCATTATGAGGGCTTCGATTCTTAGCGTAGGTGGATAGGAATCTACCCGCTAGGGATGGACCGGACAGGAAAGCTGCTCGGTGGCCTCGAGATGAGAGTTTTGATCCTTGGCGTAGATGGGTAGGAATCTACCCGTTTAGGATGGACCGGACAGGGAAGCTGCTCGGTGGCCTCGAGATGAGGGCTTTGATCCTTGGCGTAGATGGGTAGGAATATACCCGCCAGGGATGGACCGGGAAGGGAAGCTCCTCGGTGGCCTCGAGATGAGGGCTTTGATCCTGGCGTAGATGAGTAGGAATCTACCCGCCAGGGATGGACCGAGCAGGGAAGCTGCTCGGTGGCCTCGAGATGAGGGCTTTGATCCTTGGCGTAGATGGGTAGGAATCTACCCGCCAGGGATGGACCGGACAAGAAAGCTGCTTGGTGGCTTCGCGATGAGGGCTTCGATCCTTGGCATAGATGGATAGGAATCTACCCGCCATGGATGGACCGGGCAGGGAAGCTGCTCGGTGGCCTTGAGATGAGGGCTTTAATCCTTGGCGTAGATGGGTAGGAGTTTACCCGCCAAGGATGGACCAGGCAGGGAAGCTGCCCTGCCCGGTGGCCTTGAGATGAGGACTTTAATCCTTGGCGTAGATGGGTATGAATCTACCCGCCAAGGATGGACCGGACAGGGAAGCTGCTCGGTGGCCTCAAGATGAAGGCTTTTTAGACTTCCATTCGCCTTCATGGGGCGTCGTTCAATTTTCCATTACCCATAAAATCAGGAAGAGTGACCGTCGCGGATGACACGTGGCAGAAGCGTGCCAGTGGGGTGTGATACTCCGAGATTCGCGTCGTTCAATCTTCCATTGACCGCTTAGGGGTTCATGAGGATCGGGATGGTCGCCACGTGGCAGCTATGTATAGGGAATTTGAAAATATCCCGCGATTCGCATCGCTGCGTGGGTAAATTTCAGCCGTTGGAAGATTTTTGTTGAGACTATAAATAGCGAAGGCGTGTTAGTTCCTTTCTAGCCTTATGTTTCTGAAGATGGCCGGGCGTCCATGTGTGCTCATCGGCGAGATAATTTCTCGGGACGATGTGTACCTTTACAAGCTCGATCGATCCGAACAGACGTACGATGCAATGATAGACCGCGTGGAGGGCCACTTCAGACGCCTTCTTCCCCGGCGATCTCCACTCCTCCAGGTGCTTATTTATGCGATCTGGAGGAGGTCTCCGGGTCTGCACAATACCTTGTCTCCGCAGTTGAGAGACGAGGCGATCGAGAAGTTGCACTCGCTTTACCATCTTGGCCTGATCTCGAAGAGCAAGCAGGACCGATCAGTAGGCCCTCTTCTGGAGTGTTTCCAGAAGAGGTTGGTCGTTGATTTTTGTCCGGCGGGTGGCGCTTCCGAGATAGCCGAGAAAGCTAGGGCTCGGCTGGCGGAGATTTTGTCGGAGTATCATCAACAATGCTTCATCAATCCCCGGCCCCCTTTGCTATAATTTTTTTTGGAAAGCTGGGGAGCCTATAATACCTCTTAATGAATAAAATTCTTCTTTTCTGATGTGTTTTGTCTTCTTTTATCCCTTAGCACTTTTTACATATTTTCTCAAAACGAATCTAGGGATCTCGGAACCGAGGAAGAAGAAAATATATCGAAGAAGTCTCTTCTAATTCAGGAGACTTGATATTAATAGGAAAAAATTACATCGCTTCAAAGAGAAGAAACATATTCATTTGTAGAATTTGAGCTTCTCAGCGTTGTTGGGCCAAAGAAACCTACGACCCCTAACGTCTTGCAAGCGATATGCCCCACCGGGCAACACCTCTACAACGAGGAAAGGGTCGTCCCACTTCGGGGAGAACTTGTGTAGCCGGCCTTGATCTCCGAACTCGTCCCTTCGTAAGACCAAATCTCCCGTTTTGATGGCGCGATACTTTACTCGTGCGTTGTAGTAGCGAGCAGTTTGTTGTTGATAGGCGACCGCTCGGATTTGCGCCCGATCACGTTTTTCCAATAAGAAGTCCAAGTTGGCCCTTAGCGCCGAGGTGTTAGCTTCTTCGTCGAAATGTTCGACTGGGTATCTAGGTAATCTGATCTCTGCCGGGACCATTGTTTCGATACCGTAGCAGAGACTGAAAGGGGTTTCTCCCGTGGGTGTTTTCTTCGATGTGCGCAATGCTGATAGTACTCGTGGTAGTTCCTCGACCCAGCTGCCTTGTCTTCCTTCCAAACGAGCTCGGAGACCTCAGATGACGCCTCAGTTAGCTATCTCGGCCTGCCCGTTACATTGAGGATGTACGACCGCGGCGAACTTCATTAGAATGTGGTAGTCGCTGCAGAACTCTTTGACTTTATCATTTTTGAAATTGGTTCCGTGATCAGTAACTATACACCTCGGGACGAATCGAGTAATTATGTTGTTCTGCAGGAACTTTATAGTAGTGGTGGCATCCGGTTTTCTGATGGGCACGGCCTCAACCCACTTCGTGAAGTAGTATACCGCGACGAGGATGTACTTGTGTCCGTCCGTGCTGGTGGGGAGTTGACCAACCATGTTCATTCCCCATTGCGCAAACGGCCAAGGAGAACTGAGGGTCGTTAGCTCAGTAGCAGGAAGACAGGGTATGCTGCCGTGGAGTTGGCAACTTTTGCATCTTCTGACAAGCTTCTCGGCGTCTTGGTTATCTTCGGCCAATAATATCTTTGGAGCAGCGTCTTCTGGACCAAGGTGTAGGCCCCTGATGTGCTCCACCGACTCCTTCGTGTATCTCTCGCAGAACGTAGTCAGCTTCGCGAGGATCGACACATCGGAGCAGAGGCTGTGTGTACGACTTCTTGTAAAGGTTTCCATTGCTCCAGATAAAATGCCGGGCTTTTGCTCGAAGGCGGCGTGCTTCCCCTCGGTCTTCCGGGAGTGTACCATCTTTTAGGAACTCCACGAGGGGCTTCCTCCAATCTTGGCATTCCTTATGAGTTGAGTATACTTAGAGCGTTACCTCTCTGTCTTCCACGCTAGGCCGTGGCAAGACTTCGAAAAGGATATTTCTCTTATGGTTGGCCGTATAAGAAGAGGCTAGTTTGCTCAAAGCGTCGGCTTTGGTGTTCAGGTTTCGGGGAATCTGTTCCACTTAGACTTCATCGAAGTTTTTGCGGAGTCTTTTCACCTCGGCAAGGTACTTCACCATGAGTAGTTCTCGGGCCTCAAAACGCCCGGTCACTTGGCCGACGATCAAAGAGAAATCGCTGCGAATTCGGATCGTCTTCGGCCCCAACCCCCGAGGCGATTCGCAATCCTGCCAATAAAGCCTCGTATTCCGCGGCGTTGTTTGACGCTTTGAACCCGAGCTTCATAGAGTATTCCATCTCTGCCTCGTAAGGGCCTCGGATGATCAGGCCAGTTCCGCTTCCCTCATCGGTAGAGGATCCATCCACATAAAGAACCCAATCGGGGATGGAGTCGAGTACTTCCTCGACCGAGGGTTGAGGTCCGGGGTTCCGTGCTGTCGCTCCTTCCTTTGTAAGAATAGTGCATTCAACCACGAAGTCTGCTAGGACTTATGCTTTGATGGCTTGCCTGGGACGGTATTTGATGTCGAATTGGGATAATTTCCACCTCCATTTCTCCGGACGACCTGATGATTCGGGGGAGGCAAGAATTGTCCATATAGGTCGCTCAGTGAGGATGAGGATGGTGTGCGTCTGGAAGTAGTGTCGCAGCTTCCTTGAGGCGACGACAAGCGCCAAGACTAACTTTTCTATGGCCGGGTATCTCATTTCCGCGTCTTTGAAGACATGGCTTACGTAGTAGACCGGCTTCTGCACACCTTCGACTTCTCTGACGAGCACCGAGCCTGCAGCTTGGTCGGAGACCGCAAGGTACAATGATAGCTCGTCTCCTTCGACTGGTCGGGTGAGCAGTAAGGGTTGTTAAGTGCGCCTTGAGTTGCTCGAAAGCGTTTTGACATTCCTCCGACCATTCGAACTTAGAGATTTTTCTCAAGGCTTTGAAGAACGGGAGGCACTTTTCTCCGGATCTTGACATGAAGCGACTCAGAGCGGCCACTCTCCCTATGAACCGCATGATCTCAACGTTGCTCTTTGCTGTGGCCATATTGAGAATGGGGCTCATATTTTCTGGATTCGCTTTGATTCCTCGGTGGGTAACCATGAACCCGAGGAATTGGCCGCTAGTGACTCCGAACGCATACTTAGCTGGGTTCAGCTTCATTTTTTACTTGCGAAGGACGTTGAATGTCTCGCCAAGATCTTTGGTGTGCTCGTCCGATGAGATTGACTTTACTAGCATGTCGTCGACATAAACCTCCATGTTCCTGCTGATATGCAGTTTGAACAGTTTGTTAACTAGGTGCTGATATGTAGCCCCAGCCATTCTTGAGACCGAAGGGCATTACTTTGCAGTAGTACACCCCCGGTCCGTGGTGAACGCGGTAAGTTCTTCATCTGCCGGGTTCATCTGGATCTGATTGTAGTCGGAGAAAGCGTCCATGAAGCTTAGCAATTCGTGGTCGGCCGAGCTATCCACTAGCTGGTCTATCAGAGAGAGGGGATAGTTATTTTTCGGGCATGCCTTGTTCAGATCTGTGAAGTCAACGCATATTCGCCATTTCCCGTTTGCTTTTTTTTACCATGACCACATTCGCTAGCCAATCCGAGTAATCAATATTTCTAATGAAGTTGGCTGCGAGCAATCTATCGACCTTGTCCTCGATCGCTTTTTGCTTGATTGGCGCTAAACTTCGTTTCTTTTGCCGGACGGGTCAGGCCTTCGAGTCGACCCCGAGCTTGTGTGAGATTACTTTAGGGTCGATCGCGGGCATGTCCGCCGATGCCCAAGCGAACAAATCCGAGTTCTCGCGGAGAAAGCAGATCAAGTCCTCGCGACGTTCTCCCGTCAAAAAAGATCTGATCTAAATTGTGCGTCCATCGACCTCCTCGACGAGGGGAACTTCAGTAAGCACTTCTACCAGGGCTCCTCGGATTTCGTTATGGTCGTCGCACGTGTCCAAGAACCCCTGGAAAACGTCTGTGTCTTCAAAGTCGTCGCTCTACTCTCCGGCGGAGGACGTCGAGGTGAAGCAAATCTTGGCGATCTGCCAGTTCCCGTAGGTCCGACCTATCCCTTCTTAGTCTAATGGAAATTTGATCGTGAGGTAATAGGTCGAGATTTGGGCCCGGAGGGCGTTCAATGCCGGGCGGCCTAGGAGGATGTTGTCGGATGAGGGGACCCTAGCGACGATGAACTCTACAGGTATGGTCCTCGTACGGCCCGCTTCTCCGATGTTGAGGAGGAGGGTGACCACTCCCTCAGCCGGGAGAGAGTGGTTGGTAAACCACGAGAGGACGTGGGAGGTGGGCCTTAGGTCGGACGGTCTAAGCCCCATACGTTGGAAGCAGTCGTAGAAGAGGATGTCAGCCGAGCTCCCGGAATCGACCAATATCCTCTATACCTCGTAACGGTCGACCCGGACAATTATAACGAGAGGGTCGTTGTGAGGCAAGAATATACCGTTGAGGTCTTCATCGGTGAAGATGATGGGCTCGGTCGTCCTGCACTTCTTCTGGGGTGGGTCGCTAGTACCCTCGACGGGTAGTAGGCGGTGATTTTCTCTTGCACCCCAGGCAGATTCCGAGGTAATGACCATAATTTGCCCGATCGTTAATTCCCCGAAAAGGGGCTGGTTCTCCTGTTTCCGATCCGCTTGTCGCTTGTCTCGCAGGTACTTCGCCAGGTGGCCAGAGCGGATCAACTCCTAGATGTAGTAATGAAGTTGTTTGCAGTTTTCGGTCGGTGACCCTGCGACCTATGGAAGGCGCAGTACGGTCCCCGGATACGCTTAGCCGCTCTATGGGTGACTGGCAGGAGCATAAAGAATCTCTCGTCTTTCGCCTCCTCCAACAGCTCGGTCTGGGAGATATTAAGAGGAGTGTACTCCTGGAACTTCGGGAAGTATGGCTTTGGTCGGTCGACACTCTTCTTCTCTTCTCTTCCCCTCTTCTTTTGGGCGGCGTGGTCGCCCCGGGGCAGGTTGGCGTTCACCTACGACTCGAGTTGGATCTCTCGTTCGATCCAAGCTTTTACCTTGGCCATGGTCTTAGGTTGCGCTAATGCAAAAAAGTGGAGCCACTCTTTGTGCCTAAGACCCGACTTTAGTACGGTGATGATAGTTTCATCCCGGTGATCGAAGACCTCGAGGAGAGTGTTGTAGAAGCGAGTGACGTATCTCTTAAAGGATTCCTTGTCCCCGCTTTTTATGGTGAGGAGGTAATCGACAATTCTCTTCTGTCGTCTGTTTCCGACGAAGTGACCAAGAAATTAGGTGGCCAGCTCATTAAAAGTAGAGATGGAGCGTGGCGTGAGTCCTCGGAACCAATCTCGTCCAGCCCGGATGAGGGTGGCGGGAAATGCACGACATTGGGCAGCGTCGGAGTTATCCTGGAAGCTCATGCCCGTCGTAAATGCGTCTAGATGGTCTTTTGGGTCAGATTTCCCATCGAAGAGGGCCACCTTGGGCGGTTTGTATCTGGACGAGACGTGCTCGGCCAGCCGTTCCTCCGTAAAGGGTTTTGTCAGTGAATCGATGGAATATCGGGCCCCTCCGCCGGACGCCTGGCCATCCCGGTGTATGCCCTCGATTTTCTTCTCGAGAGCCTCGAAGCGGTTGTGGTACCCCGAGGATTCGACACAGTTAGAGTGGTGGCCATTTCCGCTCCTGGTCTGCACGGTAGTACGGCTTCGATTTCGCTCTATCAAATTTCTCGGATCCTCGGACGACGTCCTTTTGGAGCAGCCTTGACGTGAGTTGTTTGCGTGGTCCGGGCGAGGGAGATGGCGTCGGTCGCGCCTGGAAGCGGGCGAGCTGACCGACACCTCCTCGGGTGGCGCGGGAGCACGATGGGCGTCACGACAATGGTCTCTTTCCCGGGACCTCGGTGTAGAGCCATGCGGCACCCAACAGGTCATTGAATCGGTCGCTGCATGGGAGCCGCGGTTATCAGAGTCGGCACGCTCGTGTTCGAGGGCATCGAGGGGAGTAATGTTATCCGCTCTTCTGCCGACGTCGTGATCCCTGGGAAGGGAAACTGCGATCTGGGGGGCTGGGCCTGCCGCTTGAACGTGAATGAGCGCGTCCACCATCGATGTGAGTCTGTCGATCCGGACGGATAAGGCGACAATAGCATTGGGAGGAGGAGACGAGCCGCTCCCGCCTCCGTTGTGGGGAAGCGACGACTCGTACTGAGATCACCACGGTTCTCGCTCGTCATTAGGTCGAAGACAGAAGATCAACTTTGACGGAGGAAGAAACTTACAAGCATTCCCACAGACAGCGCCAATTGAAAGAGGTCGGAACTCCTTCAGATGTTGTCCTCCGTCGATCTGTAGAGAGCGCTATTGAACGGCTGAGATTTGGCTTAAAGGTTGTCTCCTTAGGCATGTGGATCTCAATGGGTTGATTTTGAGGTGAAGCCAGGCTATCTGCAAAGAAGTCTCGGGGTGGGTGACCACCGTAGGACCCTCCGACGATCAAGTTAGCCGAGAAAAATGAGCAGAGTAGCGGTTTATTGGATTAAAATTGCTTTACCTGAGTCGTCTGAGAAAGGAGTTTTTATAGTGTTCGCATGGAGCGAGCAGGTACGAGATCTTCGCCTTCGGTTATGCCCATGACGTTACGCCAGCGTGAATAACGGGATCCCCCTATTAATGGCGGGATACGCCCATTAATGGGGGATGCGCCAGCGTAGGACACGGGACGTGGGGCGACAGATATCCCGCTTTGGCGAGATACGCGAAGCCGTTGCGGAAGCGCTAGAACCTCGCTTTCTCGTTTGTCCGGGAGAGCTGGGGAGGCTTAGCTCGGCGTGAGGCTCGGAGACGAGCTGGGAGGCCGAGGAAGCTCAGCTCCGCAATAGCTCGGAGACGAGCACGGGAGGATGGATGCCAGTTCGGCGGATAGGTCGCTCTTGGGTAAGAGACGGAGTGTAAGCTCGGAGACGAACCGAGGAAGGTCATCAGTGCTCCACACTGATTTTGCCTCGGTAACCTCCCAGGAATCTAGTGAGCTGTCGCGGATGACGCGTCATTCGCCACGTGTCGTGATCTGAGGAATTCTCACTTATAAGCATCATCAATCCTCCGGATGCATGCATGCGTGTTGTGTGCATGGGTGTACTATGTGCTTGGGTTAGGCTTACAAGCCATTCAAAATAAAAATAAAAATGTGTAAAGTGGTATTAATGGTGTCAAACTAACCATAATATGCCAATGACATATATTAAACATATTAAACCATTAATGAACTCATTAACCAATCAATAAACCCACCAACCATTAACAACCTTAATACTAAAACCCCATGAATCAGATGGTAAACCCAATATTATAACTTGGACAGTCATTTTTGAAATCAGCCTTCTAGGATCGGATAGGCCGAGATTTCAAACCATGCATTTAAGTTATTCATGACATTGTTACTCGTACGCAGCATCACAAACGTTTTCAATAAAGATTGCATCAATATTTCTTCTCCCAATTCAAGATGTCAAAAAAGTTGAAAATATCGTTCATGCATACCGTTAGTATTCTGCCCTAAACAAGCTGAGATATAAAGGCATGAATACTCAAAGTCGTTACATCTACTGCTCAATTCAGATCAATCCAAAATGATTATGATCGACTGCGCGAGCAAACAAAATTTATAACAAAAAAACACACAGCAAAAAGAGATGAGATCAGATATGAGAGCTAGGGTTTCTTACGTCTCTGAATTGGATGAGTCCGAGCTCGCCGAGGTACGAGACAGCCCTGTGAGCGGACTCGACGGGGATGATGAGCTGAACCAAGCTCATTTTCTCCGATCGCAGGTGATCCATCGGCGGCAAGCTGTCGAAGATCGTCAACGTTCTATATTCGTTCGATCGAGATCGAGAATGAGCCTGCGTTTTGTTTTTGCGAGGTTTAGAGCTTTAGATCTCGATTCGGTTTGCAACTGCCATCGCGTTTCATTCCTCTCTCTCTAAGAAATTTTTTGGTAGGGAGCAAGGGGTGTAGAGAGAGAAATAAGTGAATGTCCTTGGAGTTGTGCAAAATAACGAAAACAGTACAGTGGTTGCAAGAGTATGAAATTTGGATTCAAAATGGTTTGTTTGAAAATTTCTGGATTTGGTAATTTGTTGTTTGGTTGATTTTGGATTTATAGTATTGGATTTATAGATTATTGTAATTTTTATTTGGTTAATAAAAATAAAGTGCGATTTAGATTTGAGTATAGATAGAGAGAGGATTAATAAATAAATAAAGTACATGGGTCCCATCTAAAAGTATAATGAATAGTGCCAAATCCTTGAAAATCCTTACAAAAATTTATGACTCGGGAATACATGTTTTGTAGTAGCCTCCCCATAAAAAATAAAGTAATCATAGAAATCCAAATCTCCCAACCAAACACAAAATTATGGAATCATAGGATTTCACAATCCAAATCCAAAGAAATCCTGCAACCAAACAGGCCTAATGTACCACTGAATCTTTGATTTTCTGACGAGCAATTGCCATTTATCTTTTAGCGGGGAGTTTTATTGTTGCGCTCCAATTTTTTTTAAAAAAATTCCCATCTGTTTGATGATTTGAAAATCAAATGCCCAAATTTTGATAGAATCTGAATGAAAAGGAGTGTTAATCTCAATGAATCTGTGGCTAGTGTTTCAAAATACACTGTTATCTATGGTTAATGATGATACCCGATATCGGGGTTTCCCCAGATCATGACACGCGGCAAGTAACGTATCCCAAAGCCTACGAGAAAGGATCAAGAACGGTACATTGGAAGCATGTCCCGGGCCCTCGCCCGAGGATGTAACCGACCTTCGGTGGCCTTCCAGACCACTCTCATGCTCACCTTACAAATAACCACTGGCTCGCCTCCGAGCCTTCCCATACGCTGAGTTCCCTCAACCCCTTAGCTCGCCTCCAAGCTATCACCGAACCAAGCTCGCTCGGCCTCCCGCTCGTTCCCGAGCCTCCCGCCGAGCTTAGCTTCCTCGGTCTCATCGACCGACCCACAGCACTGATCGCAGGCGTCTCTGACACGGCTTCGCGAATCGCGCCAGACGCAAGATACCCGCCGCCCACGATCCCGCGTTCCATGCCATCGCGTTTCTCCATTAATGAGCGTATCTCGTCATCAGCGGGGAATCCCGCTTTTTACGCGGGCGTAACGGCCGCTGTGAATCTCGCGCCCGCCAGCCCATGGCTACCGCTATATAAACCCCTCTCTCAGACGACTCAGGTAAGGCAATTTTACGTCAATAAGCTGCTACTCTGCCCAACTAGCCCGTCTAACTTGATCGTCGGAGGGTCCTTGGTGGCACAACCACCCCGGGACTTTCGTGCAGGTAGCTCGGCTCTATCCACATCAAGCCTATTGAGATCCACACGCACCAAGGGGAAACCCTCAGATCCAATCTCAGCCACTCATCACTACTCGTTGCGGATCAACGGAAGGTAACATCTGAAGGAGATCCAGAGATCCATCAGTTGGTGCCGTCTGTGGGAACGCTAATTCCACTTAACGAAAGTTCACCTTCCGATCACAACTTCATGGCGAGCGATCGCCGCGATGATCCAAGCACCAGTCGTCGCCCCCCTCACAATGGAGACGCGGGAGGATCCCCTCCTCCCCCGAACACCATTCACGCCCTATATGCTTGGATAGATCGGCTCGCGTCCGTCGTGGATACGCTCATCCGTGTCCAAACGGCCGGGCAAACTCCCCAGGTCGCCGCTCCCCCACCTCGGGACCGGAACCCTTACAGAGAGAGAGAAGACGCTGCCCACGTCGGCACGACCGAGCACCGCCTCGCTGTCTCCAGCGGACACAGATCCCCCGTGGCGACCAATTCAATGACCCGCTGGGCGCCACACAGCTCAACACCGAGGTCTCTCGCCACAGCACCTCACCCTGAGGCCCATCGTGCTCATGTCCCTCCCGAGGAAGTGTCGGTCAGCTCGCCTGCACCCAGGCATGACCGGCACCCCCTCCCTCGACGGGGTCGCGCGGACGGGACTCACCACGGTAGCTCGAAGACAACCTCGCTAGGGGACCTAAGGAATCTCATCGAACGGAACCGGGACCGCAGCTAGGCGCAGGTCTCCGGCAGCAGAGGCCATAAATCAGAGTATACCGAATCATCGGGGTACCACGACCGACTCGACGCCCTCGAGAAGAAGATCTAGGGCATACATCGGGAAAAACGTCCTTCAAGCAACAAGGCTAGATATGCCGCCGACTCGCTCACGAAGCCTTTCACCAAAGAGCTACTCGTTGTCCGCGTCTCCTCCAGGAACAAGCACCCAAAGGTTTCCCTCTTTGACGGGAAGTTCGACCCAAAAGACCATTTGGACGCGTTCACTGCCGGGATGAGTTTCTAGGACAACTCCGACGCCGCGCAATGCCGTGCTTTCCCCGCTACTTTCATCCGCTCTGGATAAGACTGGTTCCAAGGACACATGCAACGCTCAATCTCTACCTTCGATGAGCTGGCCACCCAATTTCTCGGCCATTTCGTCGGGAACAGACGGCAGAAGCGGGCCGTTGATCATCTCTTCATCATAAAGAGCGCGGACAAAGAATCCTTCAAAGGATACGCCACCCGCTTCTACAACACCCTCCTTGAGGTCCCAGAGCACCGGGATGAAACGGTCAATACAACCCTTAGGTCGGGTCTTAGGCGCAAGGAGTGGCTACACTCCTTTGCATTAGCACAACCTAAGACCATGGCCGAAGTAAAGGCCTGGACCGAACGTGAGATCCAGCTTGAGTCTGAGGTGAACGCTAACCTACCTCAGACAGACCAAGCCGATCAGAAGAAAAGGGCCAGGGAGGAGAAAAAGAAGAATGAGCGGCCAAAGCCCTACTCCCCGAAGTTCCAGGAGTATACCCCTCTCAACGTCTCCCAGACAGAGCTGCTGGAGGAGGCAAAGGGCGAGAGATTCTTCAAACTCCCCCCTCCTCCGTCAATCATAAGGCGGCAAAGCGCACCCGGGGCCCCTACTGCGCTTTCCACAGGTTGCAGGGCCACCCCACCGAGAACTGCAAGCAGCTCCGAGACTACATCGAGGAGTTAATCCGCTCGGGGCACCTAGCAAGGTACTTGTGAGACAAGCGGCAAGCCGACCATGAGCAAAAGCACTATCCCCCTCCCGGCGAGTTGACAATTGGCCAAATCATGGTCGTGTCAGCGGGGGGTAAGACGGGGACCGACGAGACGCGGCACCCCTTACCGATCGAGGGGACTGGTAGCCACCTAAGGAAGAAGGCTAAATCGACCGAGCCGATCATATTTACCGACGAGGACCTCCACGGGATATAATGCCTCACAACGACCCACTGGTGATCACAGCCCGGGTCCACTGCTACGAAGTGTAGAGGATATTGGTCGACTCGGGAAGCTCGGCGGACATTCTCTTTTTTGACTGCTTTCTGAGTATGGGACTCACCCCGTCGGACCTAAGGCCAACCGCCCACATCCTGTCGGGGTTCACTAACCACTCCATCCCGGCGGAAGGGGTAATCACCCTCCAATTTAACATCGGAGAAGTGGGAAGTACGCGCACCGTGCCTGTGGAGTTTATCGTCGCGAGAATCCCATCGGCCTACAACGTCCTCCTAGGTCGCCTGACACCGAACTCCCTCCGCGCCCAGATATCGACCTACTACCTAGCGATAAAGTTCCCGCTCAACCAAGGCGGGATAGGTCGGGCCTACGGGGACCAACAAACCGCAAAGGTTTGCTTCACCGCAACATATACGTCTGAGCGGCCAAACAATGACCTTGGGTGCGAGGATGATATCAAGGGTTCCCTGGATACTCGAGACGAGCAAAACGAGGTCTGAGGAACCCCAGTGGAACCACTGACTGGGGTCCTCCTTGCGAAAGGGGACAATGAGTGAACCGTCCAGATCGGATCACTCTTGACGGGGAATCACCGAGATGACCCGATCCACTTCCTCAGAAATAACTCGGACGTATTTGCCTAGGCGCCTGCCGACATGCCGGGGATTGACCCCAAAATCATATCACATAAGCTCGGGATGGATCCTGCGGTCCGGCCCGTCAGGCAGAAAAAGCGAAGCTTCTCCCCGATCAAAAAAAAGCGATCGAGGACGAGGTAGACAGGCTCCTCGCCGCCAACTTCATTCGGAATGTGCATTACTCGGAATGGTTGGCGAATGTAGTCATGGTTAAAAAGTCTAGCGGAAAGTGGCGCATGTGCGTCGACTTCACTGACCTCAACAAGGCCTGTCCGAAAGACAACTATCCCCTCCCTCAGATAGATCGGCTCGTCGACAGTTTGGCAGGCCATGAGCTACTTAGCTTCATGGATAATTTCTCTGGCTACAACCAGATCCGTATGAACCCGGCGGACGAGGATCTCACCGCATTCACAACGGATCGGGAGGTATACTGCTATAAGGTGATGCCTTTCGGCCTCAAAAACGTTGAGGCTACATACCTCTGAAAAGAATATCTATGAATGTATATTTCTTCTTTCACAAAAGCGATGTAAATCTTTCTAAAGTTCTTTTTATTTAATAATAAGAGGGAAACGATGGAGCATCGCAAAAAGGAGAATTTTATTTGTTCGAAAGGTATTATTGGCTCCTTAGCCTTACATCAAAAAGAAAAAAAAATTTACAACGGCGGGGGAGGGGGTGCAAGAAGCATTGCTCGTGGTACTCCGAAGAAACTGCCGTCAACCGAGCCCTGGTCGCCTCGAACCTCTGCCTCTGATGCTGTCCGCGAACCCTCGAGGCCACGGACGGGCCGGAGGACTCTACGCGCGGGCACCCATCGGCAAGACGCCTCAGTCGGTAACACTCGAGAACAAGTGCCACCGATCAATCCCGCCGACTCTTCGAGATCAGGCTGAGATGACATAGCAATCTCAGATTTCCAACTGCCTCATCCTTCAGTTGTTCGGACAAGGGGTTGTGCAGCCCCGACAATGCCCTCCAAATCGAATACATCAACAGCTATAGTAGGGGTGATTGTCGGGGAAGCATGCGGCCGACATGATCCTCAACACGCCGAACCACCGCCTGCAACGTGTCCTCGGAGATCCGCTGATCATACAGATATACGTCTTCGAAGGAAATGATCTCGGAAATGGATAAAGGGAATCCGTCCATTATTATGCTTCGGGGTGCAAACCTAAGTATGGGCAACACGCCTTTCTCTATTTATAACCCCAAACAGGATCCTTAAGGACCCAAATTCACGCGCGCATGGGCGCGAATCCTAGGATCCATCCGAATTACTCCAATACCGCACCGCCGCGTGGCGGATATCCTTTATTTCTCGACGAACCGAAGTCGGACTGACACGGCCCCTCGAGACGCTTCGCCTTCCCCATGCATTCCTGACACGTGCCATCCGCGACGGTCGCTCTTCCCAATGTTCACATACCAAGGAAGGTTAGACATAACCTCGCAAAGCCAGGAAACAACACTGCTCAATCCATCCTTAGCAGGAAACTCCTTGCCCTCCCGCGCTAAGGATCAAAGCCCTCATCAAGAGGCAACCGAGCAGCAACCCTGCTCGGTCCATCCTTACCAGGCAACTCTTTTCCCTCCCGCGCTAAGGATCGAAGCCCTCATCAAGAGGCCATCGAGCAGCTTCCCTGCTCGGTCTATCTTTGGCTGGTAATCTCTTACCCAATGACGCCAAGGATCAAAGCCCTCATCAAGAGGCAACCGAGCAGCAACCCTGCTCGGTCCATCCTTAGCAGGCAACTCCTTGCCCTCCCGTGCTAAGTATCGAAGCCCTCGTCAAGAGGCCACCGAGCAGCTTCCCTACTCGGTCCATCCTTGACTGGTAATCTCTTACCCAATGACGCCAAGGATCAAAGCCCTCATCAAGAAGCAACCGAGCAGCAACCCTACTCGGTCCATCCTTGGCTGGTAATCTCCTACCCAACTACGCCACGGATCAAAGCCATCATCAAGAGGCCATCGAGCAGCTTCCCTGCTCAATCCATCCTTAGAGGGTGACTTCCTACACGTCTTTACTAAATGATCCCCACCTCGACTTCAGGGCCATGGAGATACCGACCTTGCATCGGTCTTTGCACACTTGGAAAATGGTTGAGTTCAACTCGACGTGCGATCACTAGATTAAAAACCGATTTTCGACCTAACGCATCATGAAAGCAGTACCGCGCAAATAGAGATTTCACCACAAACAAAAGGAAAATATGTACGCAAAGAACACTGCAAAAAGATTTCATTCACAAAAGTCGGAAGTCTTTACAGGGGTATTATAGGCTCCCCAGCCTTACAAAAACGCTCGGAGGATTACAAAATTTCAGCGTAAAAGAAAATAAGGAGGCGAGGAGATTCAGGCCTCGGGGCCTGGGAGAACCTCGATGAGCTCCACTTCTACCACCACAACCGGGGTGGCGTCTTGAAGGTCGGCGCCTACTGCAGGAGCCTCGACGCTGGGAGCCGAGACGACCGACTTCTCCCCAACGCTCCCACCAGGGACCTTTCCCCCAGCAGCGCTTCCGGGGGCATTCCCCCGCGCCTCACCCTCGAGGGGATACTCACCCCGAAGCTCACCGTCAGGAAACTCTGGCATCAGGGCCTTGACGGCCTCGAGGGCCTCATTCCAAACGAGGGCAGCGACTTCAGTGAGGTTGACGTAGTACTGGTTCGACTTCTTGTAGCTCTCCACCGCCTTCGATGCTCGGAGGTTGGCACGCCTCACTCCTTCCTTCGCCGCCTCGTTCTCCCTCCGGAGGGTGTTCACCGTCTTCTTCAGGATGGCGACAAGCACCCTAGAATCTTCCAACTTAGCTTCGGCAACTCGGACGGCCTCTCGGCAGCTGGCGATCACCCGATCCCCGGCCGCCACCCGGTCTTCGAGATCGGCGATCCTTTCCATCGCCGCTTGCAGCTCCAGCATCGAGCTCTCCTCCTACGAGTAAGACTCGACCGCGATCTGCATCGCCGGGGCAATTTCCTTGTCCTCCATGTTGACAACGAGGGCGCAGTGCTGGAGGACCTGAAGAAAACAAGGGAGGGGTTAAAAAGAGAAAGGGGGCACCCAATTTGGTGAACAAAAAGTACTGAATAAAAACCCGAGCGAGGTGCGAACACTGACCTGCACGGCCTCCTGGGCTATGGCCGCCGTTTGGGCCCTGAGGGTCCCCCGAGGGATTCTGCCCTGGCCGACCTTTCCATCTCTGAGAGCAGGCTGTCGGCGACAGAAAGCCCCGAGGGCACCTCGAAGTGAAGCTCCCCTTCATCCACGATGATCGGGGAAGCCGGGGTATGGGGCACCGTCCTATGGTATCTCTTGAGGAGAGACGCGGGAGAAACAGTCTTGCCTCCCACCTCCAAAACCTGGGGCTCCTGCTCCTGAGCGCATTTTCAGCTCGGCGCATGACTGGACTCCGGGGCCCGGGGCGTGCTCGAGCGCCTGGCCGGAGCGGCCGCCGGTGGAGCCAGACTCGACGACGGGCGAGAGGGGGCGGCACCTCCGGCCTTCCTCCCCTTCTTCTGTTCGACCAGGGCTGCCCGAAATTTAGCTAGGTCCATGGGTTCTGCATAAGACGAAAATTCAAAGAAATAGTTAGCAATACCAGAAAAAGTGGAAGAATACACAAGTCTAAACAGGTCGCCAAAAAAATCCTAACTTACCCGCAAACTGAGCGGGGCTGAGCCCGGCCCAACTGAGGACCTGCTCAGACAGCAACACATCGGCCCGGGAGAGGGGCTCCTACTTCGACACCGCCACCGCGTCAATATCATTCGACCGCCTCACCTGCGGGCAGTTGGCCCTGTGCCACTAGATGGGCACAGGCTAATCATCATTCTCGGGTGGCCTGTCAAATAAAAACTTCCTCTTCCATTCGTGGATGGAAGAAGGTACTACGACGATCCCCAACCCAGCAGCACCTCCCCGGTGCTTTCTAAAAGAAATGTATACCCAGCTCGGCTCGTCCTTGCAAGTGCCGGGATGGTTTTTGTAGCAGAGAGCGGAAAGGAGAACGCTCAAACTGAAAGGGATCTCCCGCAATTTCAACCGGGCCAGGAACCCGAGGAGAATCCTCCAGGAGTTCGGCACTAACTGGCCCGGGGCAAACTGAAAACAATTCAACACCGCACTCACCTCGGGGGAGAAGGGCAAGCGCATTCCGGCCTAAAAAGCTTCCAGGTACAAGGCAATCTCCTTGCCCCGTACCTGGTTTGCCCGCTCTTCCTCCCCGACCAGACGAAGCGAGTAGCCGGGAGGAATGTGGAAGCGAGCCCAAATGGTGGCAAGCTCTTCCGCATGCCTCAATATGGATGACGCATCACGGACGCCCCTGACCTGCGCTTTGGGGACCGTCCTTGCCGCACGACCCCGAGAAGTGCGACTAACCCTAACCTCCCGGGAAGACTCCGACCCGGACGAAGAGGAGGAAGCTGCGGAAGATTCCCTAGACTCTACCCGAACTACCTTGACAAACTCCTCGGAGGAGGACATCTAACCTGAGCAGAGGAAGGGGACGTCTGAGAGAAGAATGCAGGAAATTCGACCTAGAGGGATGAGTGTCGAGCTAACACATGGAGGGAAGAGGAAATTATAGCGAAGTGTGGACCCTCGGGGGTATCCTACCTCTATTTATAGCAATCGGCAAACACATCCAGCGGCGCCGATCATCTCCCGCCAAAATGACACTTCGCATTCAACGGCCATCGACGCTCCACCTGTCGCACGCGCATTGGGCACATCCCATCGGGCGTGAGAACACCAGCGGCCCGTCACATCAGCCAACCAGCATCGGACACGTGACCTGGTGCTCCAATGAACGTACGCCCGAATCGGCGCATTCTCTTTAATGCGAGATCTCTTCCCTGATCTGCTGACGTCACCAAGAAAATACAATCAATTGCCTGGGAATACGCACCGACGATGGGAATCGAACACAGGGGCTACGTCACAGCAGTGAAAAGGCTTTATCAATGAGCTACAAGTGGCTTCTTGCTGTTATTTAACAAAATTGACTTATAACTCAAACTCAGGCCGTAAAACTCATTTCTTGTATATTAACAGTAAAATTTTCATACAAGATTTTAGAGTCGTTACATTCTACCCTTCTTATAAAAATTTCGTCCTCAAAATTTACGTTTACATATGGACTAATTTTCAAATAGATAAGGATATCTTACACGCATGTCTTCTTCTCGTTCGCATGTTGATTCTCCTGGCGAATCCTTTCTCCACATCACTCGGACCAAGTTTACTTTCTTGTTCCATAATGTCTTTACCTTTCGGTTCAGGATCTCAACGGGTTGTTGCTCGCAGGTTAAGTCGGTTTGTACTGTGAGCTCTGAGTGATCAAGTATGTGGCTAGGGTCTCTCACATATCGTCGTAGGTGGGATATGTGAAACACGTTGTGCACTCCTTCCAATGAGGGTGGTAGTGCCAAATGGTATGCCACTTCTCCAACTCGTTCGAGTATGTCGAATGGTCATATGTATCTTGGACTTAGCTTACCCCTCTTGCTAAAGCGGATCACTCCTTTGTTTGGAGAGATTTTTAGAAAAACATGGTTTCTAGGTTGGAACTCCAAATGTTGACGCTTAGCATCTGCCCAATACTTCTGTCTGTCTTGGGCTATGCACAATTTTTCCCTGATCGTGCGAACTACGTCCACAGTTGCCACGATCATCTCTGGTCCAAGGGGTTCACGATCTCCGATATCGTCCCAACTTAGTGGTGAACGACACTTCCGTCTGTAGAGTGATGTGAATGGTGCCATTCTAATGCTTGCCTGATAGCTGTTGTTGTATGAAAACTCCACAAGGTGTAGGTGATTGTTCAGTCGAAAATATTGCAATCTTTAACATAACTTTTCTAATCATCTAATGATGTTTGTTATAAATATAACACGCATTACAGGTTTATCTGGAAAATATCAATTACCACGTGTTATACATTATAATCAACATTCTTGAAGGAAATTGTGTGTTTATTATTTCACGCATGACATTGTATATCTCAACAATCTTCATTGAGATTTTTGTGCAGAAAATTATTTCAGGAAAGATATCGGAATCGCAAATTTGCCGACAAAATATAGCAAATCAAAGAGTTAAATTCTGGTAGAGATTCAGAAGAGATAAAAGAATTCTAGATATCACCCGAACACCAATTGGCCAACACCAGAATACACAGAGAAAATGAGGCAGTGATCTTACCAAATGGCGGCGGAACTGCGGCCAAGTCAGGCCGATCCGCCGTGGATCCGGGGCCGAGTTGGGGGCTCCGGCGACGACAATTCTCTAGAAGCTTCATTCCAACTTCTTAGCTTGCTGAGGACGCTCCATTGTAACAAACTTGTTCTGGAAACTTCCCTACAACAGCCTAGCTTCTTGAGGAAGCTTGATAACTATCTTATTCTAAAAGTTTCCTTACAACTACCTAGCTTCTTGGGGAAGATTGACCTAGCTTCTAGTGGAAGATTGGTGAAGGGCTATAAAAAGGACCTAAGCCTTCATTTTGGGAGGTTACACAATTGGACTCAATTTTTAGTTGAACAATTCATTACACAAGTTGAGTGACACAACTTGTAACTCCAATTCCAAATCAAGATCTAAAATCAAGAATCGTTGAGAACGATATCGAGTGACGACATTCAAGATCCTTTACGCGAAGCCGATCGTCATCAAGAGTACGAGATCCTCGACAGGTTTAAGTCTCACGAAGATCGAGCAAAGCGAAATTCGACGGAATAGTTACCTCTTCAAGGGAGCGATCGAGAGAAATTCTTGTAATCTCGGATTGAAGGAAAGTGTAATTAGAAGTTGATTAATAAAGGTGATCATTTGTTAAGTCTCGCTTTCTTTAAGTTTTCGCATTATGAAATTTCTAATTCTTGATTCTTTATTTTCTAAATAAATGCGGAAGCGAAAGATCCAATACAAATAACTGGAATGTATGTCCCATAATGCGGGCTCACATCAGAAATAAAATGCAGGAAAGAAAAACTAACTACTGCTGACACTCACAGCTCAGCCTGTCGGCTGAAGTACTCCTGCTCGGACTGCAACAGCGGTACAGAATCTGGGCCATGCAAAACCCAGACGTCAGCGCGTCACGTCATCAAGTAATATAATATGAATAGTGTAGCAAGCAATGCAAATATAAACATGAATGGAAAACAGGGGTAACAGTAATATAAATCAGAGCAATGCAGGGTAGTGTGCAGTGGGTAAACTAAACTGTTCTATCAGGCTCTAAAGTCTTTGAAACCAAATAATGTAATCCTCATCGTAACTCGTCGGTAGTTATTCCGTAACGCCCGGAAAGACGGCAAACAATGGGTATTCCGTAACGCCCGGAAAAACGGAAAACAACGCCCGGAAAAACGGCAAACAATGGGTATTCCGTAACGCCCGGAAAAACGGCAAACAATGGTTATTCCGTAACGCCTGGAAAAACGACAAACAATAGGATGGCCCTTGGAGTTACGTTCGGTTACAATACTGATTTCCCCGTACCCTCAAGTTATATGTGTAAGTCAAGTCAGGTATCCCGTAATCAAGAAACTAATGCCAACACAGAATCAGGTAAAAAGGGTTTGTCTGGATAGACAACAGGAACGGTCCATGAGAACTACATGTCAGGTTTGTTGGCATTAGACACAAGATCAGGTAACGGGTCAGGTTATGGTACATCAGGTCAAGTCAAGCAGTATACGGTACCATGTTGGGTCAAGCACTATGTATGTAGCAAGTCAGGTCAAGAAGTAAGCAATATCATATGTGTATTCACAATCAGTTATATAATCAAGCATGGTTATCAACAACATGATACAGGTAATGAATAAGCAGTAGGCAGATGCACTCAGTTTGCAGTACAGTTATTAGTTGTGTCACAGAGAGGATTTCAACATTATAAGAATGCAGTAAGACAATTATAGCCATTTAATCATGTTAACAAGTTTAAGACTTCATGGATGCAATGTTATATGTATATATAGGTTCCACGGATGAAAATCACAATTTAAGCAGGTTAAATATATACAAGTGTCCGAATGAAGTAAAATGGTAGATAAGGTGCCATAGGCTACGTTATTAGTGAAGGTGAAATTAAAATCTGTAAATATGGTTATTAGGTTCATTACGGCAATTTCAACAGGTAGGTTCCAAGTTTTGAAAGATAAATGATATATATAACAACATTGACATAAAAAAATGGGAATTATAATACTACAGTTAAATAACAAGTTTAGGGTGTCATTAATGAATATGTAAATATTATTTAGCATGTAGCAAGGGGTACTTGCCTCGACGGGTCGCGAACCGGGAAAACGGAACGATAAACGTCGGCGGGGAAACTCGCGACGGTCGCACGGTTCACGGAATGAACCCAAACGACGAACAATGGAACCACACGGGTCGGGGTACCTCGCTGGAACGTCGGGGCGCGTCACCGGCACGGCCGGATTCCGACGAGACACAAAACAGTAACCGATCAAGAATTTCAACGAGAAAGAAAAGAAAAATAAAGAAGAGGGAAGAAGTAGAAGGAGGAAGGGAAGATATAGCTTACTGGGCTGCAGAGGGTGTGATGGTGGTGAGATCGACGGCGGTGAGGGCGCCGGCGAAGAGTTCTCCAGCGGTCTAGGGTTAGGGCTCGGGTAAGAACTGGTGCAGGAAAAATGGAGAAAGGAGAGGAAGAGAAGATGGATGGGGGGTGTTGGAGTGTGCAGGGGGTGAGAATGGTGAAGGTGGTGGTGCGGGTGGCGACGACAAGAGACCGCCGGCGAGGTCCTCGGGGGTGCAGGCGTGGGCTCGGCAACGAAGGAAGAAGGAGGAGGTGGCGAGGAGAGGGAGGCTCGGTCGAGGTGAGGAGGAAGGAGAGTGGCCGATGGAGAAGAGGACGTCGGCGTGGGAGCTGCGGCGGCGAGGGAGACGGTGGCGGTAGGGTTCGTGCGAGGGTTGGGTTTACGTGAGGAAAAGAATGGAATATATGAGGGGAGAGAGATATATAGGGGGGAGCGAGAGAGAGAAGAGAGAGAGAGAGAGAGAGAGGGCCCACGGGAAAACGAGTGGAGAGATTGGATTGGTTGAGGGAGAAATTTTGGAGGATAAAAGAGACGGAAAAATATTTAAAAGGATTTTAAAGATTTGCGTGAACAGTAACTATATAGTTAAGAAAATATATTCTACTGTTTAAGTATATTGAAATTTGGGATTTTGGCGCAAAGTAAAATATTTCCAAATCGCGCCCGGGTCGGGTCCAGAAATTTAAAATTGAAATAATAGGATTTTAAGCGGGATCCAAAAGTGAAAATGAAGTGTTTTATGATCAAAAAGCATACCCCCAAAACGGACACACGCACGTGCGCGTAGCCGTCCAAACTCGCCCGTTTCACTGAACGGGACGAGAACACGGTGCACGGACGCTGCAGCAGGGTTAGGGGTGTCAAGTAGGCCAAGATGAATATTTTTAATTTTATTTTAGATGCCAAAATTTGTTATATGCAGAAATGAATTTGCCGGGTAAAAATTTACAGTAAGTAATAATCAAGCAAGATAAATGAAATAAGTGTCATACTACGTTTAAACGGTAACTGAAATTAGTAGCATTGGGCTCGGGTGTTACAACATATGAATGGATTTGGAGAGATGGCAAAGAAATATACGATTACAGTTGTAAATCTGGATAATGGAAGAGGCGTTACTAGGAATACCCGGATACCCCTTCGAAACATTTCAATGTTTCAGTTTCACTGTGTATTGTTAAAAGAAAACTGATTTCCCAATTAGACACTTGCTCCAGGGTATGTATTTACCAGATATGATTCTCACATCTGTATGGTTTTACAGATGATGAGTGGGAGTAAGTTATTGGGAATTAGGTGATCATTCTCATTATATAGGAATTCGTTGTAATTGGTGATATTTGAGGAAATCACCTGGGTAGTTTGCCGGACGGCAAATAATTGGTTTTGAATATCCGTTGTTGTGCACTAATTTCAAATTGATATATCTGTACGTCTATTTTTATAGAGTGAGATATACCTTTTTGAAATTATGTCTATGACATTTACCTATAACAGTGGCTGGTTAGGTAAGGAGTATTAAACAGCGGTGTAATTCTTCCTAACCATAAGTAAGTTTTCAACCTACGACACACATGGAATGAGTTATTAGACTCAGGGGACTTATACAGAGTATTGTATGTTGTCCAGTGTCCATGAGGACAGAGGGGTTGGTGCTCGGACTGTATTCTGTTTACTTGTGACTTCTCTAGTTCTTAGACATGTATTTCGTAGAAATTCAACGTCTAAGTTTTGAGAAGTTATAGGTATAAGAATAAAGTAGAGAACCAGGTGTTGCAAGTATCGGGATTCTTCAAGGTGATCGAAGATATAGATACTTGTGTACGGTATTCAGTTGATAGTAATGATTAAGAGAACTTGCTTCTCTTTCAGGTTACTCATATCTGGATGCATTCCTAAGTTGAGTAATGCTGATAGGCCTCCTTCCATTTAGTTGACATGCACTGGAGACAGCTGCATGATTTGAATCTGGTTCCAATTAAATCAGTGCCTCTGTTTCTATATTGGATATAGAACAGTTCATATCTTAACGATGTTAAGGTACGGGGAGTTGTCCGGCTTATGCTTAAAACCAGACTCTGGATAACTCAAGGCACGTTTCTGTAATTGCTGTTTGTGGATTAACCCGGGCTATAACGAGGGTTGACTTTCTACCATATGGAAAATCAATAGTGATATTGTTCTTGACTCTCCACAGTTTTAATAAAAATGGATTTTTCAGAAAACAGTAGTGGGAGTATGGTAGAACTGGAAGTGATTCTAGAACCGCAAACGATTACTGAAAATTTGATAGGAACCTAAAGATTCAATCTGGTTTGACATTCCATTGGCTACTCCATGGTGGGTAACCTCAGGCACCCGAACGGTACTCCGGTAGCCTCAAGGACGGTGACAGGGAGGTTCTTATTTACCTAGACTTGACACTACTATTGTTCCAGGCTATGAGACCCGGCAGGAGGATGAGTATAGCGTCGTTCTGAACTGGTTTTAGAAGTGTACTTGTATATGACTCTGCCAGAGGGTTGTCATAGTCAGTGGGAGCAGCGAAAGCATAGTGGACAAGTAGCTTATGTCTATTTATAGACTAAAGCAGAGATAGCGGAGATAGATCGTCTATTTCTGATGTGACAGTCATAGGTTTGACTTCATCAGAATAGGAGACGGATCTGTTAAGAAGGTAGTAGGGTGTGATGTCTTGGTATTTGGATGACATACACAGAGTAGGAAGTGAAATTCCTATACTACGGTCGGTTATACTTTGGTTGTCACACAGTAGTTTCTCCACATAGGACTTGGATATTATATCAGACATTCTGGTTACTAGATCTATGGTTTTAGATCTAGATTTGGGAATTTTCCCAATCAAGGTACTTAGACTGCATTCTAAAAGTGTTTTAGAATGGACGACTCCTGGCACGGTAGTGTACCTGCAGGTGATGGAGTCACCCTCTCTAAAGGTGTCTTACAGACTAAAGGGGAGAGGGATGCCCATGATTGGCAGATCACTTGCTTAGGCAATTGAGTCAATCATGAGATGTCAAGTACCACACCAGATGTTGTTTTTGCATTAGATGCAATAAGTAGATATTGATCCAATCCTGGAGAAACATTCAGAAGCAGTTTTAGAACATAAGTGCATGTTCTAGGGATATGATAACGACAGCCTCTTTTGGGAGACGGTTATCATTCCAGGCTTCCAAGGTGACCTGTATGACAGAGTGGCTGTCAGAATTATAGTTTTCCCTCCGACGAGGGGCAGTATTTTGGACAGGTGGTCCAAGCAGATACTGAGGGAGGTGTGGCGCATGATACTGATTAAGTTCAGTTGACGATACAGTCTAAGAAGTTTAGATTTGGAGTTCATTTATGAACTAGGTCCCATCAGACATCCAAACATATTCTAAGACAGGTATTGCTCATTTCGGGAGATGGCTTCTCCGCGAACTTGAGAAAAAAGAGAGAAATAGAGAGAAACATCAGAGCGGATCCACTCACTGAGGCTATTCCTCGAACGCATTAGTTTCGCAAACAGTTTTTGTGAGATAGATTAGTAAAGGAGTTGGGTGTTCGGTATCACACGGGCTGTCAGTATGCGACATCGCAATAATTAGCCTTGAGTACAAGTGGGAGATTGTTGGGGATAGTGCCTTCAGAGTCAATTATTGGATCACACGCCCGTGATTGCAATGATTGAGGGAGGACCTATACCGTTAGAACAGTCTTACTCAAGATGATAGTATGCTATCTGGTTTATCTTTATCATCGTGTACTGTTTCAGGTGACCTTACAGGTCACTATTGCATGTTGATAGAGCCTTTAGGATTCTTGCTTGACGGCCAGCAGTATGATGGCGATCATATACGTGGGAGCTGGGGTCTATAAGCATATCCTTAAAAGGTCCCTAGTCGTGGGAGTTTTCGAGACAGGGCATCGATACTCCAGAGTAGACTAGTGTATACAGTCGAGACCCCGACGAGGGGCGGTGGCCGGTCTCACAAGCCACTGGTGTCAGTTGGTTCACCTAAGATGTATACAGGTGCTCATTGGGTTATGAGTACACCGGACAGGACTCGCCGGGAACATGCTAGTTGGTCTTATACCAGACGTTAGATATCGGTTCCCTGGTGACATGTGTACAGATTAGTTCATCGACCTGAGATCGTCATTTGTCTCGTGTGAGTTCCCACTGTACTTTGATTACTACCCTACCACGGCTCAAAGGAGTCGTGCAAACAGGTTTTAGTTGGGTACAGTCCCGAGCCACATGGAGGTAGTGAGCGGATCTGTAGGGGTTCGTCTCTCCCGGTATTGGGGTGAGGTTGCGCTGTGTTTTGGAGAGCCATTACACGAAGTCTTTGGCCAAGGCAGGAGATTTACTGGTAGGTATTCCAGTAGTATTTCAGGGTGTTCTGGGATACACTCCGACACGACTTGTACCGCTTTTAGGGGTCTGACTTTTACCAACCCCCTAGGCCCGCCATGCGATGCTCATAGACGAACGGACCGGACTGTACGGATATTGTCACCGACAGGCTCAGTAGGGTGTCAGGATGAGTTTGCTCTTCGACGTCTCTTTTGGTCAATACCTGGTAGCCCGTTACGTATGGCTAATACCTCTGACGTGCTAGTGGTTAAATTCACAGCCAAAGTATTGACGAGTCTTTAGAGTCCCCCACAGACAGTTTCTTAAGTTTCAGGCGAAACGCTGTAGAGGCCGTATGATATATGGCAGGGTTTGATCTTATACGTGCGGTATTGCACGGATCATGATCGGACGGATAATACTAGCGGGCTTTGGTTTAAGCCGGATCCTAGTATTGTACAGTGTAGATTTTGTCTCATTGCATTTGTATTCGGTCGCAATACAAATGCGGGTATGTACATACAGTCGCGGGTTTTCCTGTAATTTATTATGGGATCAGTTTTTTGAAGTTTCCAGTTTGTATTCCGTTTCAGCCAGTTTTCCTTTTTTCCTTTCGTTGGCTGATAATTGATGGACGGGCTAATTTGAAAATATGCAAATTAGCAATTTTGGATGGTTTATTTGCAAATGAGGGATTATGATGATAATAGCATCTTTGATTCTCTTGTGATCATTTCCTTGCATTTATGAGAAAGGATGAGATGAGAGTTGATTTTGATATTGATGTGAAGCTTGCTTTTTGAATTATGGTCACCATTTCCTTTTACTACATTCACCTCCCTTCATGATTTTTGATCTCTCTCATTCTTATCATATGGCCGACCACTTCTTGAGGGAGAGAGATTCATTTTTGGTGTGGGAAAATTTCTTCATCTCATTCGTTGCTTGCTACAATATTCCTCACCTCTCTCCAAAGTTCATATTTCCTCCACATCATAAATGGCAACTTCAAACCCCTTTGAGACATAGCTTACTACACTCCGTCTACAGCATTCTTGGACACGTCGGCTCGCCAACTTCGTGCCCGAGTTGCCTCGGTCCAGAGGTGGGAGCCCGTAAAAGAACCCAGCGATGTGGTGCCCGTTCCGACGAGGAGATGAAGACCGGAGATTCCGCGAGGAGATTGGAGTGGAGGCCGAAAACCGAAGGACACGGATCGCTCGGTATAGCATTCTACCCATCCTCTAGTTTGCTAGCATTAGGTTAATGGCCTGATCCGGGTTTTTAGTACGCGGTAGCGCCGTTTTTAAAAGGTAAAGAAAAGTATCGTTTCCGCAATTTGGCCTCGGACAGACGGCCGGGGCGCTGCTGTGCACTTACAGGTGGTGAACGTCAGACCCCTAACAACCGTACAAGTCGTGCCGGTGTGGCTCAAGACCATCCGAGAATCAACTGATCAGTCCACCAGTAATTCTCCATCAGCCCTGGCCAGGGACTTATTGTAATGACCAACCGATCACAGTGCGATATCGACTCCTTATACCGGGAGAGACGAATCCCTAACAGTCGCTCACTGCCTCCATGTGGCTCGGGACTGTACCCAACTAAAACATGTTTGCACGACTCCTTTGAGCCGTGGTAGGGTAGTAATCAAAGCACAGTGGGAACCCACACGAGACAAATGACGACCTTAAGTCAATAGACTATCTGCACACATGTCACCTGAGAACTGCTATCTGACGTTAGGTATAATACCATCCAGTCAGTTCTCGGCGAGTCCTGTCCGGTGTACTCACACTCAGTGAGCATCTGTATACAATCTTAGGTGCACATCACCAATGGCTGTGGGACCAATCCATCGCCCCTCGTCAGGGTCTAGATATGTATACACTAGTCTACTCTGGAGCATCGATGCCCAGTCTCGATACTCCTGCGACCAGGGACATTTAAGGATGTGCCTATTGACTATCCATCTCCCACAAGTAT
Organism: Agapanthus africanus; assembly: GCA_030015575.1. Taxonomy (NCBI): domain Eukaryota; kingdom Viridiplantae; phylum Streptophyta; class Magnoliopsida; order Asparagales; family Amaryllidaceae; genus Agapanthus; species Agapanthus africanus. Next base: position 423,313,223 of record CM057339.1, read on the forward strand.
GACTGCCATCACAACGCCGGTAGTCAGGAAAACACCCTGTGGGCTTTATCAACATGTGTATATAAATACAAAGTAAAATATATGACACGTTAAGATAAAGACAAACCAAATAGCGTACTATCATATCAAGCAAGATTGTCATGTACATACATATCCCTAGCATCCTATACAATGAAGGCCTCTAGGGCATATTTATCCAACAATCTCCCACTTGCACTAAGGCCTATAATTGGCGCAATGAGTACCCACTGTCTGCACTAGATCCAGTTGCTGGCGTACCGCATGCCCAACATCTCAAACAGCCTCTCGAACTGGACTTGAGGGATGGCCTTGGTGAATGGATCTGCCGTGTTGTCTTTTGTGTCCACTCTTCGCACCTCGATCTCCTGACGATCCACGATCTCCCTGATCAGGTGATACCGCCTCAAGATATGCCTGGATTTCTGATGGGACCTTGGTTCCTTCGCTAATGCTACAGCCCCATTGTTATCACAATACAAAGGTATTGGATTGGCAATGGACGGAACTACCTGAAGTTCAGAGATGAACTTCTTCATCCAGACAGCTTCTTTCGCGGCATCGTTAGCAGCTATATACCCAGCCTCCATAGTTGAGTCTGCGACGGTATCCTGTTTGGAACTCCTCCAACATACCGCCCCTCCATTGAGGGTAAACTCAAAACCCGAAATGGATTTAGAGTCATCTTTGTCACTTTGGAAGCTGGAGTCGGTAAAAGCCTCGACCTGGAGGTCCCCATTACCATAAACCAAGAACATCTCCTTAGTCCTTCTCAGGTACTTGAGAATGTTCTTTACCGCTATCCAATGCTTCTCACCTGGGTCAGACTGATACCTGCTTACCACACTAAGTGCGTAAGCTACATCTGCTCTGGTACATAACATCGCATACATTATGGATCCTACTGCCGAAGCGTAGGGTATAATGCCCATGCGAGCCCTCTCTTCATCAGTCTTTGGAGACATCTCTTTGGAGAGGGTGATTCTGTGACAAGCGGGTAAATTACCGTGCTTGGAATCTTCCATACTAAATCTCTTTAGTATAGTGTCAATATACCCGGACTGTGAAAGTCCCAACACCCTTTTGGATCAATCACGATAGATCTTAATGCCCAGAATGTAGGATGCATCTCCCAAGTCTTTCATGGAGAATTTCTGTCACAAGAAGAGCTTTACTGATTGTAGCATAGGGACATCATTCCCTATCAGTAGTATGTCGTCGACGTACAAAACGAGGAAGACTACTGCTCCTTCTACAAACTTCCTATAAATGCATGGTTCATCTACATTTTTGATAAAGTCAAATTCTTTGACCGTCTCATCAAAGCAGATGTTCCAACTCCGCGATGCTTGCTTTAATCCATAAATGGATTTAAGCAACTTGCACACTTTTCCGCTGCTCCCACTGTCTAAGAAACCTTCTGGTTGATCCATGTAAACACTCTCTTCTAAATATCCATTTAGAAAAGCTGTTTTTACGTCCATCTGCCAGATTTCATAGTCATGGAAGGCAGCAATGGCAAGCAGGATCCGAATGGATTTAAGCATAGCTACTGGTGAAAAGGTTTCATCATAGTCCAATCCTGGTCTTTGACGAAAACCTTTTGCAACTAGTCTAGCTTTGTAGGTTTCCACTTGTCCAAATGCACCAATCTTCTTTTCGAAGATCCATTTGCATCCAACTGGTTTCACCCCAGGAGGAGCAACTTCTAAAGAGTCCCCGCTCTGTCGTTAGTTAAGTAACCTAACGGGTGATGACGGGACCCAGTGGTGAATGCGGATGGCATATACGTACATCATTATTTTCGTTCTTTATTGGTGTGATCAATTGATGGGACTGCGTTGATTCGGATCAATGCAAGCTAAACAAACCTATTCTGATGTTGTTGGAACATTTTTCAAAAATCTGTTATTGCAAGGGCGTTCTCTTTTGTTTTGCACAGTGGTATTCGGTTATGAATATCCAGCACCTCAGTTGACGAGGCAAGGGTCGGGATCCCTTCGCCGGGAGTGACCTCTTGGACAGAAGTTTGCGTCAGGGTAATAACTTCACTATAGTCGATTACTTTTTGCTTTGCATCGTGGTATTCAGTTGGAATATCCTGCACCTCATTCTACGGAGAAAGATCCGAGATCCCTTCACCGGAAGTGACCTCTTTAGCAAAGGTTTTCGTCACTATATTTTTATAAAAAGCTATCCGGTTCCTTCAACGATATCAAGTTCATTACGTTAAAGGTTTTTCGCCAAAAACCATTCATAGCCCTTCGTCATTTCAGACGGGTAGCACTTAGTATTCATGCTATGTTTGTTGGTCTTAGTCAAGGCATAGTGTATGGTAGCTATTTGTTACTTTTCTGCAGCATAGATAGATGCGTTGGTTTGGGACAGTCGTACAGCCTTGTTGGCCCTAGTCAAGGGCTTGTACGGGTGGGTTCAAATTAACCTGGATAATGACGGGTAGAACTTGACATGTGACTTATGATTTGTTGACCTTCGTCAAGGTCATAAGAGCATGGGGTAAAAATCACATCGGGAGTTTCTAAAGAAACTGAAACTTGCCAGATATGCGCATACCTTCTGGAGTGTGATAACGTGAGTGGATTCCATCACGTTATCATGCGATGATAGTTGGATCCCGATTCCCACTGATGAGTTGGTTTACTCCTCGGGTGATCCCGACTAATTCTTCTTTCAGGTTTGGAGGAGAATTTGACGGTACAGTGGGAGGTTTCCAGATTAGATAAATTGATAACCATTCTGATCTAGGTTAGAGTGCACGCTGAGTGTTTCTTTTCTCTCTCTTTGGCAGCGACCATGACCCGACCCTTGACTATGACTCAGTGACCAAATTAACCGAACCTTCTTAAACACTGGATTTTGGATTGTCAGAGTTGCAAACCTCTTTGCCACTCCTACTTTTACCCTTTTCTCCAGAACACCCCGTATTACTACGAACGTCCACTTCCATTGGATAAAACCATCGTATGGTTATATATGAACTCGAAGGAATTTATTCGAGGATGGTTTCTGGTTTTGGAGAAAATGAATAAGACTATTCAGTTGTCTTTTCCTTTTGCCTTCTCTCAGGTTACGAGTGCTCCTTGGATTAGGGCAGTACACTCATTACGCAAATTGGATAGTCTTCTTCCAAACCATAGGCAGGTGCCGACCGGTAGGGAATGAAAAAAACCAATTAGCCTAACGATGGTGTACATAAGGTATTAAGTAAAGACAAATAAAGGGATTAGTAAGTGGGCAAAGTAAATTGCGACTGCTATTCACAACCAAACCAAGTATTTCATTACCACTCCCATTTCACCTTTGCATTTCTCCAGAACACTTCGTATCACTACGAAGATCCACAGTTATTTGGATACTCCATCGTATGGTTATATACGAACTTGAAAGAAACTTGTTCCAGTTCGGGGATGGATTCTGGTTCGGGAGAAATAGGAATATGGTTTATTCGGTTGTCTTTTATCTTCACCTTCTCTCGCATTGCGAGTGCTCCTAGGATTAAGACAGTACACCCATTATGCTTATTGGATAGTCTTCTTCCAAATCATAGGCTGGTGCCCAGCGGTAGGGAAGGAAGAAAACCATTTGGCCTAAAGGGGTGTACAGAAGGTAATGACTAAAGACATATGAAGGGATTTGGAGAGATGGCAAAGAAATATACGGTTACAGTTGTGAATCTGGATAATGGAAGAGGCATTACAAGGAATACCCGGATACCCCTTCGAAACATTTCAATGTTTCAGTTTCACTGTGTATTGTTAAAAGAAAACTGATTTCCCAATTAGACACTTGCTCCAGGATATGTATTTACCAGATATGATTCTCACATCTGTATGGTTTTACAGATGATGAGTGGGAGTAAGTTATTGGGAATTAGGTGATCATCCTCATTATATCGGAATTCGTTGTAATTGGTGATATTTGAGGAAATCACCTAGGTAGTTTGCCGAACGACAAATATTTGGTTTTGAATATCCGTTGTTGTGCACCAATTTCAAATTGATATATCTGTACGTCTATTTTTATAGAGTGAGATATACCTTTTTGAAATTATATCTATGACATTTACCTATATCAGTGGATGGTTAGGTAAGGAGCATTAAACAGTGGTGTAATTCTTTCTAACCATAAGTACAGTTTTCAACCTACGACATACAGGGAATGAGTTATTAGACTCAGGGGACTTATACAGAGTATTGTATGTTGTCCAGTGTCCATGAGGATAGAGGGGTTGGTGCTCGGACTGTATTCTGTTTACTTGTGACTTCTCTAGTTCTTAGACATGTATTTCGTAGAAATGCAACGTCTAAGTTTTGAGAAGTTATAGGTATAAGAGTAAAGTAGAGAACCCGATGTTGCAAATATCAGGATTCTTCAAGGTGATCGAAGATGTAGATACTTGTGCATGGTATTCAGTTGATAGTAATGATTAAGAGAACTTGCTTCTCTTTCAGGTTACTCATAATTGGAAGCACTCCTAAGTTGAGTAATGCTGATCGGCCTCCTTCCATTTAGTTGACATGCACTGGAGACAGCTGCATGATTTGAATCTGGTTTCAATTAAATCAGTGCCTCTGTTTCTGTATTGGATATAGTACAGTTCGTATATTAACGATGTTAAGGTACGGGGAGTTGTCCGGCTTATGCTTAAAACCAGACTCTGGATAACTCAAGGCACGTTTCTGTAATTGTTGTTTGTTGATTGACCCGGGCTATGATGAAGGTTGACTTTCTACCATCTGGAAGATCAATAGTGATATTGTTCTTGACTCTCCACAGTTTTAATAAAAATATATTTTTCAGAAAACAGTAGTGGGAGTATGGTAGAACTGGAAGTGATTCCAGAACCGCAAACGATTACTGAAAATTTGATAAGAACCTAAAGATTCAATCTGGTTTGACATTCCATTGGCCACTCCATGGTGGGTAACTTCAGGCACCCGAGAGGTACTCCTGTAGCCTCAAGGACGGTGACAGGAAGGTTCTTGTTTACCCAGATATGCCATTGTTGTTGTTCCAGACTGTGACACCCGGCAGGAGGATGAATATAGCGTCGTTCTGAATTAGCTTTAGAAGTGTACGTCTATATGACTCTGCCAGAGGGTTGTCGTAGTCAGTGGGAGCAGCGGAAGCATAGTGGACAAGTGGCTTATGTCTATTTATAGACTAAAGCAGATATAGCGGAGATAGATCATCTTTTTCTGATGTGACAGTCATAGGTTTGACTTCATCAGAATAGAGGATGGATATGTTAAGAAGGTAGTAGGGTGTGATGTCCTGGTATTTGGATGACATACACAGAGTAGGAAGTAAAATTCCTATACTACGATCGGTTATACTTTGGTTGTCACACAGTGGTTTCTCCACATGGGAAATGGATATTATATCAGATATTCTGGTTACTAGATCTATGGTTTTAGATCTAGATTTGGGTAGTTTCCCAATCTGGGTACTTAGACAGCATTCTAAAGGTGTTTTAGAATGGACGACTCCTGGCATGGTGGTGTTCCTGCAGGCGATGGAGTCACCCTCTCTAAAGGTGTCTTACAGACGAAAGGGGAGAGGGATGTGCATGATTGGCAGATCACTTGCTTAGGCAATTGAGTCAATCATGAGATGTCAAGTACCATACCAGATGTTGTTTTTGCATTAGATGCAATAAGTAGATATTTATCCAATCCTGGAGAAACATTCGGAAGCAGTTTTAGAACATAAGTGCATGTTCTAGGGATATGATAATGATAGCCTCTTTCGAGAGACAGTTATCATTCTAGGCTTCCAAGGTGACCTGGATGACAGAGTGGCTGTCAGAGTTATAGTTTTCCCTCTGACGAGGGGCAGTATTTTGGACAGGTGGTCCAGGCGGATACTGAGGGAGGCATGGCGCAGGATACTGATTAAGTTCAGTTGATGATACAGTCTAAGAAGTTTGGATTTGGAGTTCATTTATGAGCTAGGTCCCATCAGACATCCAGACACATTCTAAGACAGGTATTGCTCATTTCGGGAGATGGGTTTCTCCGAGAACTTGAGATAAAGAGAGATATAGAAAGAAACATCAGAGCGGATCCACTCACTGAGGCTATTCCTCGAACGCAATAGTTTCGCAAACGAGCTTTATGAGACTGATTAGTAGAGGAGTTGGGTGTTCAGTATCACACGGGCTGTCAGTATGCGACATCGCAATAATTAGCCTTGAGTGCAAGTGGGAGATTGTTGGGGATAGTGCCCTCAGAGTCAATTATTGGATCACACGCCCGTGATTGCAATGATTGAGGGAGGACCAATACCGTTAGAACAGTCTTACTCAAGTTGATAGTATGCTATCTGGTTTATCTTTATCATCGTGTACTGTTTCAGGTGACCTTACAGGTCACTATTGCACGTTGATAGAGCCCTTAGGATTCTTGCTTGATCGCCAGCAGTATGATGGCGATCATATATGTGGGGGCTGGGGTCTATAAGCACATCCTTAAAAGGTCCCTAGTCATGGAAGTTTTCGAGACAAGGCATCGATACTCCAGAGTAGACTAGTGTATACAGTCGAGACCCCGACGAGAGGAGGTGGACGGTCTCACAAGCCACTAGTGTCAGTTGGTTCACCTAAGATGTATACAGGTGCTCATTGGGTTATGAGTACACCGGACATGACTCGCCGGGAACATACTAGTTGGTCTTATACCAGATGTCAGATAGCAGTTCCGTGGTGACATGTGTACAGATTAGTTCATCGACCTGAGATCGTCATTTGTCTCGTGTGAGTTCCCACTGTACTTTGATTACTACCCTACCACGGCTCAAAGGAGTCGTGCAAACAAGTTTTAATTGTGTACAGTTCCGAGCCACATGGAGGCAGTGAGCGGATCTGCAGGGGTTCGTCTCTCCCGGTATTGGGGGTGAGGTCGCGCTGTGTCTTGGAGAGCCATTACACGAAGTCCTTGGCCAAGGCAGGAGATTTACTGGTAGGTATTCCAGTAGTATCTCAGGGTGTTCTGGACTACACTCCGACACGACTTGTACTGCTTTTGGGGGTCTGATTTTTACCAACCCCCTAGACCCGCTATGCGATGCTCATAGACGAACGGACCAGACTGTATGGATATTGTCACTGACAGGCTCAGTAGGGTGTCAGGATGAGTTCGCTCATCGACATCCCTTTTGGTCAATACCTGGTAGCCCGTTACGTATGGCTAATACCTCTGACGTGCTAGTGGTTAAATCCACAGCCAAAGTATTGATGAGTCTTTAGAGTCCCCCACAGACAGTTTCTCAAGTTTCGGGCGAAACGCTGTAGAGGCCGTATGGAGATATGGCAGGATTCAATCTTATCTGTGCGGTATTGCACGGATCATGATCGAACAGATAATACTAGCGGGCTTTGGTTTAAGCCAGATCCTAGTATTGTACAGTATAGATTTTGTCTCATTGCATTTGTATTCGGTTGCAATACAAATGCGGGTATGTATATACAGTCGCGGGGTTTTCCTGTAATTTATTACGGGATCAGTTTTTTGAAGTTGCCAGTTAGCATTCCGTTTCGGCCAGTTTTCCTTTGTTCCTTTATGGCCGGATTTTTATGTGGGAGGGGATATTTTGCAAGTGTGCAAATTATCAAATGTGGAGGGTTCTTTGTGGCATTTGGTTTATATGATGGTTCTAGCATCTTTGCTTTTTCATACATCATTTCCCTTGCATTAATGGTGATGGATTTTGATAAGATTGATATGGCTTTGGAGTGACACTTTTTTCTCATTATCATACAATTTCTTCTCTTGAATTATTGATTCATTTTTTCCCCTCCACCATGGGGTCATGGCCGGCCACTTAGAGAGAGAGGGAGATGATGATTCATTTTTGTGGGGAGAAAATCATTCATCTCATATTCTTTGCTTGCCACAAAAATTCCATAGCACATTTCCTTAGTTGATTCCTCCACTCATTCAATGGCAACTTCAACAACCTCTTTGAGACAAACCTTACTACACTTAGCCTACAGCATCCTTAGGCACGTCGGCTTGCCAACTTCGTGCCCGAATTGCCTCGGTCCAGAGGTGGGAGCCCATAAAAGAATTCGGCTATGTGGTGCCCTTTCCGACGAGGAGGTGAAGACCGGAGATTCTGCGAGGAGATCGGGACGGAGGCCGAAGACCGAAAGACACAGATCGCTCGGTATAGCTTTCTACCCATCTTCTAGTTTTCTAGCGTTAGGTTAATGGCCCGATCCGGGTTTATAGTGCGCGGTAGCGCCGGTTTTCTAGTTTGAAAAGTTTTTCGTTTCCGCATTTTGGCCTCGGAAAGACCGCCGGGGCGCTGCCATGCACTTATATAACCTGCTTCCCTATTCGGTATATGAGCAATTAAGCGTTGGAGAGCTGAAACCTACACATTGTACTCTCCAAATGGCCGACCGATCCATCACCCATCCTAGGGGTGAGTTAGATGATGTGTTGATCAAGGTAGGGGACTTCATATTCCCCGTCGATTTCATTGTTTTGGACACACAGCCTGTGGCTAACCCCCGGAATCAAATTCCGGTGATACTCGGTCGACCATTCCTTGCGACTTCGAATGCTGTGATCAATTGTCGAAATGGTTCGATGAACCTATCTTTTAGAAATATGACAATTGAACTCAACATTTTTAAGTTGGGGAATCAGCCCTCCGAACCTAATGCTAATATACTTGATGTTTGCTCGATCCAAGAGATCACTCAGGAGGACTGTGGGCTCGAGAAATTTCTATTTGATAACAGCAATTTTGACGCCACTAGTGCGTTCCTCCTTGAATCTGATACTGCCTTCACGCCGGATAATGACTACGAGTGTTTCACTTTCTCGGACGATTTTGAACAATCACCACCCGAGTTTGAATCCTTTGAATTTTCGGATGAGTTAGCTGAACCATCCGACTCGGTTGCTTACACTCATTTTGAACCCCTGTTGGAATCCTTTGAGTTTGAGACAATTTCACTGATTTTACCTTCAATTGTTTCACCTCCAACACTCGAACTCAAGCTATTGCCGTATCACCTTAAATACGCTTACTTAGGTGAAAATGAGACCCTTCCTGTTATCATCTCGGCTTCTCTAACCCCAGAGCAAGAGAAAGCCCTTTTGATGGTCTTGCAAAGCAATCGGCAAGCTTTTGGCTGGACTATGGCGGACATCAAGGGGATTAGTCCCCTAATAGTTGAACATCATATTCATATGATGGATGATGCCAAGCCAACAAGGGATCCACAGAGACGACTCAACCCAGTCATGAAGGAAGCTGTCAAAAAGGAGATCGTAAAATGTCTTGATAGAGGTATCATTTACCCTATCTCTGATAGCCAGTGGGTTAGCCCCATTCACGTTGTCCCTAAGAAATCGGGCATAACGGTCATAACTAATGAGGCGAATGAGTTAATACCTATTCGCACCCAAACTGGGTGGCAAGTATGCATCGATTATAGAAAACTCAACGCCGCGACACGGTAAGGCCACTTTCCATTACCTTTCATTGACCAAATGCTAGAACGATTGGCTGGGCATGAATACAATTGCTTTTTGGATGGCTACTCCGGCTATAATCAAATTCCCATCGCCGAAAAAGACCAAGACAAGACCACATTCACTTGTCCTTTCGGTACGTTTGCTTACCGTCGCATGCCCTTTGGGTTATGCAATGCACCCGCTACTTTCCAGCGGTGTATGATGGGAATTTTTTCAGACATGGTAGAAAAATTCTTGGAGATCTTCATGTATAATTTCTCCATTTTCGGCGACTTCTTTGATGAGTGTTTTCTACATCTCGACGCAGTTCTTACCCGGTGTAAGGATAAGAACCTTACTTTAAATTGGGAGAAGTGTCACTTCATGGTACGAAAAGGTATTTTCTTAGGATATATCATCTCGCAAAATGGCATTGAGGTAGATAAAGCGAAGATTGAAGTCATTTCCAATCTCCCTCCTCCCAAATGCGTCCGAGACATTCGAGCCTTTCTTGGCCATGCCGGCTTCTATAGACGGTTCATCAAGAATTTTAGCAAGTTGCTAAACCCTTGAATCTTTTGTTGGCCAAGGACACCACATTTGATTTCGACTCGAGCTGTATGAAGGCGTTCAAGTCATTAAAAATCTCATTTACTTCTGCTCCCATTCTTTCGTCTCCTGACTGGATGCATCCATTTGAAATTATGTGTGATGCATCTGATTTTGCCATTGGTGCTGTCCTTAGACAACAGATCAATAAGATGCCGTATGTAATTTATTACGCTAGCCGAACCTTGAACGAGGCCCAATTAAATTACACAACAACCGAGAAGGAATTCTTAGCTGTTGTGTTTGCATTAGAAAAGTTCAGGCCCTACTTAATCGGCTATCCAGTCATCATATACACTGACCATTCAGCTCTTCGCCATCTTTTTGCAAAGAAGGACGCTAAATCTCGGCTGATACATTGGATCCTCTTACTACAAGAGTTTGACCTTGTCATCAAAGACAAAAGAGGATGCGAAAACATAGTTGCCGACCATCTTTCACGCCTCCCTTCTTCACCAACGCTTCAATTTCCTATAAAAGACGTTTTCCAGATGAGCGGCTCTTGACTGTATCATGCGAACCTTGGTTCGCAGATATTGTGAATTATTTGGCCACCGGACTTATACCAAATGAATGGTCGAATCAGGACAGACTCCGATTCCTATCCCAGGTAAAACATTTTTACTGGGATGAATATTATTTATTCAAATACTGTCCCGACCAAATTATTCGTCGGTGTGTCCCTGACAATGAATTTAAGAGCGTGCTGTCATTCTGCCATGATCAAGCGTGTGGCGGGCATTTTGGCCCTAAAAAGACAGCCGAAAAAATCTTGCAGTGTGGCTTCTATTGGCCACAACTTTTTAAAGACGCACATGATTACTGCAAGACATGCTCCCGGTGCCAACACTTGGGCCGGATATCTAGGAGAAACGAAATGCCGCTCCAACCAATATTGGTTGTGGAAATTTTTGATGTTTGGGGGATTGATTTTATGGGGCCGTTTCCCAATTATTTTGGGAACTTGTATATTCTCCTCGCTGTTGATTATGTTTCTAAGTGGGTCGAGATTGTGCCCAGTCGGACTAATGACAACAAGGTTGTCGTTAGATTTCTTAAAGAAAACATTTTCTCCCGGTTTGGGCACCCCCCGAGCAATCATTAGCCACAATGGAACTCATTTCTGTAATAGGACTTTCGAGTCGTTAATGCGGAAATATTTCATTAATCACAAGCTATCAATGCCCTATCATCCCCAAACATGTGGGCAAGCCGAGGTTTCAAATCGGCAAATCATGCAAATATTGGAGAAAATGGTTTCCAAAAACCGTAAGGATTGGTCTTCAAAACTTACTGATGCCCTTTGAGCATTTCGAACTGCCTATAAGACCGATCTTGGCATGTCTCCGTATAGACTTGTGTATGGAAAGGCTTGCCACCTTCCAGTTGAAATTGAGCATCGTGCATTTTGGGCGATAAAATAGTTGAATCTATGTATTGAAGATGCGGGCAGCCATAGAAAGCTGCAATTAAATGAATTAAGCGAGCTTCGGGATGAAGCTTACGAGAATGCGGTTTTCGTCAAAAACCGAACGAAGGTGTTTCACGATAAACACCTTATGCGCAAATCATTCAAACCTGGTCAATGAGTTTTACTTTACGACACCCGGCTACATTTCCATCCCGGCAAGCTCAGATCTCGATGGAAAGGGCCATTTTTGGTACGCACTGTATATCCACACGGTGCGGTCGATTTAGAAAATCCTGAGGACAGTTCACTATTTAAAGTGAACGGACATAGGCTTAAACCGTTCCTCACCGCGGACCCTTCGGAGGAGCTCCTGATATTGCAGGAGCTGATTTACATTGACTGATCTTCCTCCATCTACCCCCAAATTTCGGTTATCCAGCCATAGACAGTGGAAACACTGTTTCAAATAAGTTTGGGGGTATGTCACACTTGTAATTATATAAAAACAAAATAAAAATAAAATAATAAAAAAAATTCAAATTTTTGGGGGTATTTTTGTAAATTTTCAGTTTTAATAAATATTAAATAAAAAATAAAATAAAAATTTTATTTACAAATAAATTCCTCTTTTTAAGAGGTCCTTTTTAAAAATAACCAAAATACCCCCTATAAATACAACCCGACCACTCTTTGAATTTTCATAACCCTAATTTCTCATTTCCTCAAAACCCTAGCCGCCGCCAAAGTTCTGCAGTGAAATCTCGCCAGACCGCCGCCCAACCGCCGCAAAACCCTCCTCTGTGCCGCGCTTCCGCCGCCTCTTGGTGTCATCGCCCTCTGAAAACTTCAGAGGAGGTTTGCACTTCCTTTACCTCTCTGTTAAAATTAAATTTTTTCAATTTGCTCTCTGTGATGGCACCAACTCTGCAGTTTGAAAGAGATTTCTCACAAATCTTTGCACACACGGTCTTTGGAAGTTACTTCGGTGAGGAGATCCGAAGGCGCGGATGGAATTTTTTACTATTTAACCATCCGAATGCCTTCGCGCTTCCGGATCTTGTCACCCGATTTTATGAGTGCATGGAGGATGGTTGCCTCTCACAACACAGTTACTTTAGGTTAATATGGGGGGATAGGGAAATAATAATTGATAGGGACTTCATCCATGAAGTCACCTTAATACCTAGACTACCTATTCTCGATCAACCCCTCCATTTCGAAGACTACCTACCCTTGATGGGTAACAATTGTTCAAGGGAGCCACGAAAAGGCATCCAGGCTAGAATCCTTTTTGCGAACGTGTTAACTGTGTGCCGTTGGGCACAAAATAAAATTTTTGGTAGTTTGCACAATACTACATTTTTCACACCATCCATTCATATCATGCACACTTTGATGACTAGAAACCCCAGCTATGATATGTGCACGGTATTAGTTCACTCAATTGGTGCGGGCAAGAGGGCTGCCAACTATCCATGCCCCATGTTGTCGACACAACTGTGTCGCCATTTCCTCTCCATGGAAGAATTCGAATTTTATATGCATGGAGGGATCCCCATTAGACTTCTTCTTGAGGGCGTATCCATGTCCTACACACGCTTACATGATGTATGGTCGCGTGGCCGAGGACATGCCCGCTAAGACACCCAGCTCTAGCCCGACCATGAGCGATGAAGAGCTTACCCCCGCGACACAAGCACGCTTACTTAGGAGAGCCAATAGGGGGATAGAAAGATTGATAGGGATGGTGACCAACCTGGATCAGCGAGTGACGGGTTTAGAGCAGGGCATGACCACCTTGCCGGCAAGAGAGGAACGATCCCGCTCAAGATCGAGGGGACGGCGAGGCCATGAGCAGTGAGGGCACTGCTTTTGATAAGTTTGGGGGTGGAGGTGGATTGTAAATAGTTATCTTTGCATTGCATTTGCATATTTTTATTTTTGTACATATTTGTTTTTTCTTTCTTTCTTTACATATTTAATTCTGCATTGCATCTTTATAAAAAAAATTAAAAATTTAAAAATAATATATATATATATATATATATATATATATATATATATATAATCAAATAAAAATTGAAAAAAAATTATAAAAAATTGAAAAATTCAATTTTGGCCATATTTGACTTAAGTTCAACATGACGGTTGAATAGTAGGGAAAAACTAGATCCTAAACTTAGTAAATTAAAAACACTAAAAAATAACCTCTTTTAAAGTTTAATTATAGAAAATATATGTCCTTGCAATTTATTTAGAAAGAGGCAAATTTTGAGTTCAGTTCTTGGGCTAAGTCAAAATAAGGGAAGAGTATTGGAATTTTTATTCGAAGTGTATGTCTGAAAAATAAATTCCGAACCTTTAGTCTAAATTCTAAAAATATATACCCTACAACTTGCAGTCACACATATCTTGAAACTTGGGATAGTAGAGGATACCTTGAAATGCTCTTGTCTAAAATCCTTCGTATGAAGGAAAATAAAATAAAAGTATAATTGGTGAATAAAGAGACATAAAAAAAATGAACACTGGTTTTGCAGTTGCTTAAGACGGCATAAATAAAAAATATAGCAAGGATGCTTTATCACATAGTGCCTTAGTCCAACTGGTTTGGGAGTCACTGCTAAGCCTTAGGTATTACAAGACGAGGAATTACGCCTAAATGCACAAGCACATTTTGTAATCGGTCGTTTAGTACCTCAAGAAGTATTAACGGTCGCATGAAGAATGTGTGAGAAATTTCATCTAAAATTCACCAACTAAAATATATTTTGGACAAGGACAAAAGTATGATAGCTTGAATTGAATTTCCAAGTGTAGGGGTAAAAATTACACAGACGTAGGGGTATATGTAAATCCCCGTTCCCATCTTAATAAAAGTTTTCCTATTTTCTAAATCCCAGAGATTTCCTTTTCCTCGTATATTTTTATAGGAAGGTGGTTGCTTAAACTCCAATATTTATATTTTTTCCCAAACCCTAAAAGTCAAAACCCAAGATTTAAAATCAAAGCTAAATTAAACTAAAACCAAAATTTTACTAATAAAATCCTAAACCAAACTATTTAAAACCCTCAGCCCATTTAAAATCTTTTAATCAGCCATTTCATCCTCAGCCCAACAAAAAAAAAATCAAATTTTAAATTTTCAACTTATTTTCTTAAGCCCGGCCCGTTCTAACCTCAGCCCACTAAAATTAAAAGAATTTAATAAATAAAGCATCAGCCCAGCCCAACTCCTTTCGGCCCGTGACCCGCGTCGACCCGACCCGACCCGCTCCACTCCCTCTTTCTCAACGGCTCTCCTTCTTTCCCGCTCACCCCCTTCAATCCGCGACCCGCCTCCTCCGCCGCAGCTCGCGCCCACGCCCTCGCAGTGCCGTTGCCCCATCGCTTCCTATCACACCCTCACCTCTCTCTTCTCTTTCATTTTCGAAATCACTAACTCTCTCCATCCACCAAAAACCCACCGAGCACCCAACTTCCCTCGAACCCACTACACCCTCGACGCCGGCGATCACCCATCTCTTCGTCGACCCCACCATTCTCCCTCGCTCACTTCTCTCCACAAACTGAGCTCCCTACACTACCCTTCGCCTCCAGCCCTCCATCAACCCAACCCCCTGCACACCAACCCCTGTACACAACCCCACACCCGAGCTCGGCCACCTACGCTCGACGCCGGCGAGCTCTCCACTGCACTCAAACCCCTCGTCGACACCTCCACTAGAACCCCCGCATCGTTATCACCACAGCCAAGCCCCACTACCTACCCTCTCTCTCTCTAAAACCATACCAAAATCACCCAACTCCAAACACCCTTGCTGCTGTCCATCGCCGGAGCGACGCCGTCGACCGTCGGCGACCCCAACACTTCTCAGGAGATCCACAAAGCCTCCTTCACGCTTCCAGCGAGCACAAGAAGTCTCCGAACAATTCCGACACCAATCCCGTATCGCGAGCCAAGCTCGCGCAAATCGTTTCACGACGTACATCGTGCGTTCGTGATGCCGCTGCTGCCGTGCAACCCCGAGATATTTCCAGGCAAGT
Organism: Agapanthus africanus; assembly: GCA_030015575.1. Classification (NCBI taxonomy): domain Eukaryota; kingdom Viridiplantae; phylum Streptophyta; class Magnoliopsida; order Asparagales; family Amaryllidaceae; genus Agapanthus; species Agapanthus africanus. The sequence continues at coordinate 423,328,799 of CM057339.1, forward strand.
GTTTACTTGCTACATGCTAATATAATTATGATACAAACTTAAATCATATAGTTTATAAATATACCGATTCCCGATATATTATGCGACCTATGTGTTCGATGCTAGACCCCAATGAAAATAATTGTTTAATTTGACAGAGATAGATGTTTTCTGTTGGCCTATATAATGACGGATATCGTGTATAAATCTCACTGGAAAATATGATTGTTAGTGACTAAAATTGATACCCCCAAATATGCCGATAAAACTAGAATTTTTCTGTATCTGAAAATGGTTAAAATAGCTGTAAATTATGTGCATACTGGAATGATGCTTTCGAGGGCTTAAATCGAAGCCGACTCGACGAACTTTAATTCTATGTAAACTTATAATGTTTTCTGTACAGTAAATGCGATGATATTTAGAGCGGAGTGCGACTCTGGACTGCAGTCCAGAGCGACTCTGATTACTGTGTACTGTCCCAAAATGTGTGTCACTTTGTTTCCTGAATTCGTATGTTACGGAATTCTGCAGGGGATTAAAGATGGATCTATTATCTAAACAAAACAAGTGGTTTCATTCCGTTTCATTGCCGTTTGATATTTAAATTGTAAATAAAAGGGCAGAACGTATAACTGTCCAGAACAGATTCAGAAGTGACACACTGATGTTAAACTGTGTATAACTTTCGGCGTACAGATGCGATTGAGGATCTGTCTATTGAGTTGAATACTCTATTGAAAACCCTAGATTTTATTCAACTGTAGGATCGCTAAATTCTGAACCCAACTGGGTGCAATTCATGTCGCGAAACGGACGTTCAGTTCTGAAACTGAATTTCCAGCCGCGAGCACTTAAAATGAAATAGCTGTATCTTGAATACCGGAAACCCGATTGGACTGAAACTAATTTTGATGAATTACTGACTGAGTGTTCTATTTATCATATTTGTATCATTTTATTGAATTCTAAACAGATGAATTTATGCAATTTTTGTAAGTTAATGACATGCATATTGATTCATAACATACTTAGCTTATTGATGGCATACATACATACATCATACCCCAATTGCCATATACTTAGTATTAGTGCGTGTTAGAGTCAGTGGATATTGCATTATCGTGCGTGATTGATATTGGTTTAGGAGTGACAAGTACACCAATGGGAAGTGAATATTCGTGACAGTGATTGATATAGTGAACAGTGATAAAACCGTGCCATTGGTATACTTGTACACGACTAAACCAAGATCATAAATAGTGTAAACCTGGGGATAAAGGGGAAATCGAAGTGGAAAGAGAATCGTATTTAGCGGTACCGTGTTTTAGAGGATGATCATTCGAGCAGCGATATATATAGTAGGTAGGATCTAGCGATCCGGCTGACAGGGTTATGTCCCGGGCATGTGGGCCGTTGTCTCGGGTATGTACGAGACTCCTGTTAAACATGATCCTCCTTCCACTATGCGATTTCAAACATGACCTAGAGACCGATAGGGACACAGATCATATTATGCATCATATAGTGACATAGTGATTACTCGCATTGTACTTTCACTAGTATTACCTCTTTTACCTGTTTTATCTTATTATAATAATATTGTCATTGTGTCGCTCTGACGACCTGAGTATGCATGCTCAGATTCCGTGGAAGGACCAGCACAGGAGACGGATCTACCTTTCAAGTTCACGGAGATATAGTCTGGTGTACTTTCTTCCTTTACTGCTTTCCATAAAAGTGATCGTGAGATTGAACTTGGTCAGTAATTGTTCTTGTTATTTGTAATTTATGAACAATGGATTTTAATGTAATAAATTAGTGATGTGATTCCTTTACTATTGTGCTTTATTTACTGATTACCATGTAATGCTAGAAGCCGAAGTGTGACTACGGCGGGATGATTCCTTGACCGTAGGAGCATGGCTGGCCTAGTCATCCCTCGTTTTCCGTATTTTGGGAAGCGGGGCGTGACATGGTTTAGTTGGTATCAAAGCCGTGTTTAGTATCAAGGGATAACATTAACTATACCGTATTACGTTATTCTTGTTTCACTACTCTTGATTTTCATCCTTGAATCTGATCTTATCCTTTGAATCTTCCAGTGATATGACGTCCCCGAACGACCCCTCCTCGGACTCCAGCACTCAGGACCGCACGGAAAGAATACTTAGTGCACTGACCTCTCTCGCGGAAGCTCAGGAAAGGAAGACAGATTTACTCGCTGAGGGACTCAGGGCGATTACCGCCGCAGGAGGACCCTCCGCACTCATTACCACTCCCGAGGGCGCTACCCCACCAGCTTATCATGCTAGGGCTGGTACCGTATCAGACTTCCGACGGTTACATCCAGCTGCATTCACAGGGCTAGCTGAACCCCTTGAGGCTGAGCAATGGCTGGTGAATATGGAGAACTTATTGACAGCAGCCAGGGTTCCAGAGGAAGATAGGGTGGACGTGATAAAGATACAATTGGAAGATGAAGCCCGTACATGGTAGTCGGTGGAAGAAAGCAGGCTTGACGGGCCGATTGAATGGGGCAAATTTAAGGAATGTTTCCTAGATCATTATTTTCCTTCCACAGCCAAGGCAGAAATGGAGGAAAGATTTATTCTTTTGAAGCAGAATGGACGCCCAGTGGACGTATATGCGGCAGAGTTCAACCGTCTGAGCCGTTTTGCTCCATACATGGTCGACTCAGAGGCCACCAGGGCCAGACGTTTCCTTCAGGGGCTAGATTTCGAGTTGCAACAGTTGATTGCATCGCTGGATTTGCAGACTTTCGCACAGGTACTCAATGCGGCGAGAGTTCAGGAGCAATTGATTAACAAGTTCAGGAGACCCCCAGTCATTCCAGCACGTACCCACGCGCCTTCTCGAGGAGCCATACCGGTTCACAGGCCAGGAACGACACAAATGAAGCGCCCGTTCGTACCACAGCATCGCCCCCAGAGACAGGGCGTAGTTTGCGGATATTGCGGTAGAGGTGGGCATACCCAGAAGGACTGTCGCCGTGCCAAGGGACAGTGTTTGATTTGTGGATCCAGTCAGCACAAGATTAGCAGTTGCCCTGAGCGAGCAGAGATACAGGGAGGTTCTGGACCGCCACAGCAGAGGCCACAGGAGCAGAGGCAACCATTTGCAGGTCGCGGTCAGGTACGGGCTTTCACTTTGACCGCCGAGTAGGCAGAGGCATCAGGAGACATGGTTACAGGTACTCTACTTTTACATTCCTTGCTAGCTAGATTACTATTTGATTTGGGAGCATCGCATTGTTTCTTGTCTAAGGGTTTCACTGATACACACTCCATACCACATGAACCACTAACCAAGAGATGGGAGATACATACGGGTAATGGCATTATAATATCTAGTCGAGAATGTAGGTTATGCCCGGTTGTAGTGTGTGGCAGGAAATTCTATGCGAATTTCCTTCTGATTGGGACAGGCAGTTACGACGCAATTCTCGGGATGGATTGGATGAGCACTTTCCATGCGGTTATCGATTGTCGTGCTAGGAAGGTTATCTTCCGCATTCCCAATCACCCGGAGTTTACCTTCGAGGGAGGAAGCGAATCTTTGGAGCCAGCTAAGTACAGAGCCAAGCCCAAGGAGCTGACAACTATGGAGATTGATAAGAGCCCAGTCCCAGAAATCGTTCGGGACTTTCTGGACGTATTTCCTGAAGATCTACCAGGTCTACCACCTCCTCGAATTTTGGAGTTCTCAATCGATTTGACTCCAGGTACAGCCCCAGTATCCAGAGCCCCATACAGAATGGCACCAGTTGAGTTGGCGGAATTGAAGAAGCAGGTTGAAGAATTATTGGAGAAGGGATTTATTCGGCCAAGCGCTTCACCGTGGGGTGCACCAGTTCTGTTAGTAAAGAAGAAGGATGGATCGCTGCGAATGTGTATAGATTATCGGGAGCTGAACAAGGTCACAATAAAGAACAAGTACCCAATCCCGCGCATTGACGACCTATTCGATCAGCTAAGTGGAGCCAAGGTATTCTCGAAGTTGGACCTCCGTTCTGGATATCATCAAATCAGAGTAGCAGCCGAGGATGTATGCAAGACGGCTTTCAGGACCCGATACGGACATTATGAGTTCCTTGTGATGTCGTTCGGTGTTACCAATGCCCTAGCAATATTCATGGACTTGATGAACAGGGTGTTCGCAAAGTACTTGGACACTTTTGTCGTTGTGTTTATCGACGACATACTTGTCTACTCGAAGACCCGGGAAGAGCATGCTGAACATTTGCGCACGATCCTATAAATTCTTCGGGAAGAGAAGTTGTATGCGAAGCTAAGCAAGTGTGAATTCTGGCTCGACAAGGTTCAGTTTTTGGGACATATTGTTTCGGGCGAAGGCATCTCGGTGGACGCGGCAAAGATAGAATCTGTCAGAGATTGGCCAACGCCGAAGTCAGTGGTCGAGATCAGGAGCTTTCTGGGATTGGCAGGTTATTATCGGAGATTCGTCCAAGATTTCTCAAGAATCGCTGAACCATTGACGAGGCTGACACGGAAGGACGTACCGTTTACATAGACAGAGGAGTGCACTCAGGCATTTGACACACTAAAGCAGAAGTTAACCACGACGCCTATTCTTACAGTACCAGATGATTCCGGTGGTTTGGTGATACACAGTGATGCCTCAGGGAAGGGATTAGGCTGTGTTCTGATGCAGCACGGCCGAGTGGTTGCTTACGCCTCTCGACAACTGAGAAACTATGAGAAGAACTACCCTACGCATGACTTGGAGTTAGCTGCGGTAGTCTTTGCGTTGAAAATTTGGAGGCACTATCTATTGGGTGAGAAAGTGGAGGTATACACGGATCATAAAAGTTTGAAGTACGTTTTCACTCAGAAGGAACTAAACATGAGGCAGCGCCGATGGCTAGAGCTGATGGCAGATTATGACTTGGACCTTCAGTATCACCCGGGGAAGGTGAATGTTGTACCAGATGCGCTCGGTCGCAAGCCAACGGTCATGATGTTGACCGATCAGAGGAGCATTATTGAGGACTTTCAGAGACTTGAACTTGAAGTCGTTACGCCGAACGCACTCAGTCAACTTTGGCAGCTACAGGTGCAATCTTCCCTGGTGGATCGCATCAAGATTGCACAAGCGGATGATCCCCGATTGCAAAAGTTCAGAGAGCAAGTGGAAGCCGGACTGAGAACGGACTTGATTATACATGAAGATGGCTCTCTGAGATTCGGTAGCAGACTCTGCGTATCCAAAGGAGATGTTCGAGAAGAAGTATTGGCTGAAGCACACAGTTCAGCTTATTCTGTGCATCCAGGAGGTACAAAAATGTATCAGGACCTAAAGCAACATTTTTTGTGGAACGGGATGAAGCGGGAAATTGCGAGGTTCGTATCCAGGTGTTTGGTATGCCAGCAGGTGAAGGCGGAGCATCAGAGGACAGCAGGATTATTACAACCACTGCCGATACCAGAATGGAAGTGGGAGCATATTACCATGGATTTTGTGACGGCCTTACCATGGAGCCCTAGGGGTAATAATGCCATTTGGGTTGTCGTCGATCGCCTCACAAAAGCTGCACACTTCATACCATTCCGAGTGGGACAGACGACAGAATCACTAGCAGTAAGATACATGCAGGAGATTGTACGACTTCACGGTGTTCCAGTCAGTATTGTGTCAGACCGGGACACCAGATTCTTGTCGCACTTTTGGAAGAGCTTACAGGAGAGTTTGGGAACCCGCCTTAAATTCAGCACAGCGTATCACCCGCAGTCAGATGGACAATCCGAGCGTACGATTCAGACGCTCGAGGATATGTTGAGAGCCTGTATGTTGGAGTTCAGGGTTCCTGGGAGGACTATCTGCATCTAGTCGAGTTCTCTTATAACAATAGTTATCAGGCTAGTATTCAGATGGCTCCTTTTGAAGCACTATACGGGCGGAAGTGTCGATCCCCAGTATGTTGGGATGATGTGGGAGAACGAAGATTACTGGGCCCCGAACTCATTGTTCAGACAGTCGACAAGGTCCAAATGATCAGACAGCGTATCAAGACGGCTCAGGATCGACAGAAGAGTTGGGCAGATATCAGCAGGAGGGCACTAGAATTCGAAGTCGGAGATCACGTGTTCTTGAAGATTTCCCCTACCCGTGGAGTTATCAGGTTCGGAGGCCGGGGAAAGCTCAGACCCCGTTTTATCGGACCTTTTGAGGTGCTAGAGCGAGTAGGAGAGGTGGCCTATCGACTTGCCTTGCCTCCATCGCTAGCTGGTGTGCACAATACCTTCCACGTGTCACAATTGCGGCGTTATGTTCGGGATGTGAGCCATGTCCTGGACCATTCGGAGCTAGTTTTGGGTACCCATCTGTCATACGAGAAGCAACCCACTACCATCCTCGACCGCAGAGAGAAAGTGCTGAAGAATAAGGTCATTCCGTTAGTCCGAGTATCTTGGGGCGGTCGTTCCCCAGGAGAATCCACCTGGGAGCGGGAGGAAGATATCCGTGATCGTTATCCACATCTATTTGTTTTGTACATTGTTTCCTTGTATCCTTGTTAAATTTCGAGGACGAAATTTTTGTAAGGGGGGTATGATGTAAATCCCCGTTCCCATCTTAATAAAAGTTTTCCTATTTTCTAAATCCCAGATATTTCCTTTTCCTCGTATATTTTTATAGGAAGGTGGTTGCTTAAACTCCAATATTTATATTTTTTCCCAAACCCTAAAAGTCAAAACCCAAGATTTAAAATCAAAGCTAAATTAAACTAAAACCAAAATTTTACTAATAAAATCCTAAACCAAACTATTTAAAACCCTCAGCCTATTTAAAATCTTTTAATCAGCCATTTCATCCTCAGCCCAACCAAAAAAAAATCAAATTTTAAATTTTCAACTTATTTTCTTAAGCCCGGCCCGTTCTAACCTCAGCCCACTAAAATTAAAAGAATTTAATTAATAAAGCATCAGCCCAGCCCAACTCCCTTCGGCCCGTGACCCGCGCCGACCCGACCCGACCCGCTCCACTCCCTCTTCCCCAACGGCTCTCCTTCTTTCCCGCTCACCCCCTTCAATCCGCGACCCGCCTCCTCCGCCGCAGCTCGCGCCCATGCCCTCGCAGTGCCGTTGCCCCATCGCTTCCTATCACACCCTCACCTCTCTCTTCTCTTTCATTTTCGAAATCCCTAACTCTCTCCATCCACCAAAAACCCACCGAGCACCCAACTTCCCTCGAACCCACTACACCCTCGACGCCGGCGATCACCCATCTCTTCGTCGACCCCACCATTCTCCCTCACTCACTTCTTTCCACAAACTGAGCTCCCTACACTACCCTTCGCCTCCAGCCCTCCATCAACCCAACCCCCTGCACACCAACCCCTGCACACCAACCCCTGTACACAACCCCACACCCGAGCTCGGCCACCTACGCTCGACGCCGGCGAGCTCTCCACTGCACTCAAACCCCTCGTCGACACCTCCACTGGAACCCCCGCATCGTTATCACCACAGCCAAGCCCCACTACCTACCCTCTCTCTCTCTAAAACCACACCAAAATCACCCAACTCCTAACACCCTTGCTGCTGCCCATCGCCGGAGAGACGCCGTCGACCCCAACACTTCTCAGGAGATCCACAGAGCCTCCTTCACGCTTCCAGGGAGCACAAGAAGTCTCCGGGCAATTCCGACACCAATCCCGTATCGCGAGCCAAGCTCGCGCAAATCGTTTCACGACGTACATCGCGCGTTCGTGACGCCGCTGCTGCCGTGCAACCCCGAGACATTTCCAGGCAAGTGTTTACTTGCTACATGCTAATATAATTGTGATACAAACTTAAATCATATAGTTTATAAATATACCGATTCCCGATATATTATGCGACCTATGTGTTCGATGCTAGACCCTAATGAAAATAATTGTTTAATTTGACGGAGATAGATGTTTTCTGTTGGCCTATATAATGACGGATATCGTGTATAAATCTCACTGGAAAATACGATTGTTAGTGACTAAAATTGATACCCCCAAATATGCCGATAAAACTAGAATTTTTCTGTATCTGAAAATAGTTAAAATCACTGTAAATTATGTACATACTGGAATGATGCGTTCGAGGGCTTAAATCGAAGCCGACTCGACGAACTTTAATTCTATGTAAACTTATAATGTTTTCTGTACAGTAAATGCGATGATATTTAGATCGGAGTGCGACTCTGGACTGCAGTCCAGAGCGACTCTGATTACTGTGTACTGTCCCAAAATGTGTGTCACTTTGTTTCCTGAATTCGTATGTTATGGAATTCTGCAGTGGATTAAATATGGATCTGTTATCTAAACAAAACAAGTGGTTTCATTCCGTTTCATTGCCGTTTGATATTTAAATTGTAAATAAAAGGGCAGAACGTATAACTGTCCAGAACAGATTCAGAAGTGACACACTGATGTTAAACTGTGTATAACTTTCGGCGTACAGACGCGATTGAGGATCTGTCTATTGCGTTGAATACTCTATTGAAAACCTTAGATTTTATTCAACTGTAGCATCGCTAAATTCTGAACCCAACTAGGTGCAATTCATGTCGCGAAACGGATGTTCAGTTCTGAAACTAAATTTCCAGCCGCGAGCACTTAAAATGAAACAGCTGTATCTTGAATACCGGAAACCCGATTGGACTGAAACTAATTTTGATGAATTGCTGACTGAGTGTTGTATTTATCATATTTGTATCATTTTATTGAATTCTAAACAGATGAGTTTATGCAATTTTTGTAAGTTAATGACATGCATATTGATTCATAACATACTTAGCTTATTGATGGCATACATACATACATCATACCCCAATTGCCATATACTTAGTATTAGTGCGTGTTAGAGTCAGTGGACATTGCATTATCGTGCGTGATTGATATTGGTTTAGGAGTGACAAGTACACCAATGGGAAGTGAATATTCGTGACAGTGATTGATACAGTGAACAGTGATAAAACCGTGCCATTGGTATACTTGTACACGACTAAACCAAGATCATAAATAGTGTAAACCTGGGGATAAAGGGGAAATCGAAGTGGAAAGAGAATCGTATTTAGCGGGACCGTGTTTTAGAGGATGATCATTCGAGCAGCGATATATATAGTAGGTAGGATCTAGCGATCCGGCTGACAGGGTTATGTCCCGGGCATGTGGGCCGTTGTCTCGGGTATGTACGAGACTCCTGTTAAACATGATCCTCCTTCCACTATGCGATTTCAAACATGACCTAGAGACCGATAGGGACACAGATCATATTATGCATCATATAGTGACATAGTGATTACTCGCATTGTACTTTCACTAGTATTACCTCTTTTACCTGTTTTATCTTATTATAATAATATTGTCATTGTGTCGCTCTGACGACCTGAGTATGCATGCTCAGATTCCGTGGAAGGACCAGCACAGGAGACGGATCTACCTTTCAAGTTCACGGAGATATAGTCTGGTGTACTTTCTTCCTTTACTGCTTTCCATAAAAGTGATCGTGAGATTGAACTTGGTCAGTAATTGTTCTTGTTATTTGTAATTTGTGAACAATGGATTTTAATGTAATAAATTAGTGATGTGATTCCTTTACTATTGTGCTTTATTTACTGATTACCATGTAATGCTAGAAGCCGAAGTGTGACTACGGCGGGATGATTCCTTGACCGTAGGAGCATGGCTGGCCTAGTCATCCCTCGTTTTCCGTATTTTGGGAAGCGGGGCGTGACATGGTTTAGTTGGTATCAAAGCCGTGTTTAGTATCAAGGGATAACATTAACTATACCGTATTACGTTATTCTTGTTTCACTACTCTTGATTTTCATCCTTGAATCTGATCTTATCCTTTGAATCTTCCAGTAATATGACGTCCCCGAACGACCCCTCCTCGGACTCCAGCACTCAGGACCGCACGGAAAGAATACTTAGTGCACTGACCTCTCTCGCGGAAGCTCAGGAAAGGAAGACAGATTTACTCGCTGAGGGACTCAGGGCGATTACCGCCGCAGGAGGACCCTCCGCACTCATTACCACTCCCGAGGGCGCTACCCCACCAGCTTATCATGCTAGGGCTGGTACCGTATCAGACTTCCGACGGTTACATCCAGCTGCATTCACAGGGCTAGCTGAACCCCTTGAGGCTGAGCAATGGCTGGTGAACATGGAGAACTTATTGACAGCAGCCAGGGTTCCAGAGGAAGATAGGGTGGACGTGATAAAGATACAATTGGAAGATGAAGCCCGTACATGGTAGTCGGTGGAAGAAAGCAGGCTTGACGGGCCGATTGAATGGGGCAAATTTAAGGAATGTTTCCTAGATCATTATTTTCCTTCCACAGCCAAGGCAGAAATGGAGGAAAGATTTATTCTTTTGAAGCAGAATGGACGCCCAGTGGACGTATATGCGGCAGAGTTCAACCGTCTGAGCCGTTTTGCTCCATACATGGTCGACTCAGAGGCCACCAGGGCCAGACGTTTCCTTCAGGGGCTAGATTTCGAGTTGCAACAGTTGATTGCATCGCTGGATTTGCAGACTTTCGCACAGGTACTCAATGCGGCGAGAGTTCAGGAGCAATTGATTAACCAGTTCAGGAGACCCCCAGTCATTCCAGCACGTACCCACGCGCCTTCTCGAGGAGCCATACCGGTTCACAGGCCAGGAACGACACAAATGAAGCGCCCGTTCGTACCACAGCATCGCCCCCAGAGACAGGGCGTAGTTTGCGGATATTGCGGTAGAGGTGGGCATACCCAGAAGGACTGTCGCCGTGCCAAGGGACAGTGTTTGATTTGCGGATCCAGTCAGCACAAGATTAGCAGTTGCCCTGAGCGAGCAGAGATACAGGGAGGTTCTGGACCGCCACAGCAGAGGCCACAGGAGCAGAGGCAACTATTTGCAGGTCGCGGTCAGGTACAGGCTTTCACTTTGACCGCCGAGTAGGCAGAGGCGTCAGGAGACGTGGTTACAGGTACTCTACTTGTACATTCCTTGCTAGCTAGATTACTATTTGATTCGGGAGCATCGCATTGTTTCTTGTCTGAGCGTTTCACTGATACACACTCCATACCACATGAACCACTAACCAAGGGATGGGAGATACATACGGGTAATGGCATTATAATATCTAGTCGAGAATGTAGGTTATGCCCGGTTGTAGTGTGTGGCAGGGAATTCTATGCGAATTTCCTTCTGATTGGGACAGGCAGTTACGACGCAATTCTCGGGATGGATTGGATAAGCACTTTCCATGCGGTTATCGATTGTCGTGCTAGGAAGGTGATCTTCCGCATTCCCAATCACCCGGAGTTTACCTTCGAGGGAGGAAGCGAATCTTTGGAGCCAGCTAAGTACAGAGATAAGTTTGGGGGTGTTTGTTCATATCAGATTTTTGCACTTTTATACCGCCCATTCTTAATCACATTGCATATAAGTAGGTACTTTTGATCCATGTCTGCTAAATAGTTGCAGGTTACAGGTTCTCAGATCGTTACAGTGAAATTCGTGAAAAGTCGCTACAAATGTGAGACGACGACCAACAATAGATGAATCCGTATGATGCCGCCTACCAGTTCAAGAAACAAATAAAAATCATTAGACAGTTCAATGTACAAAGCACAAGGGCAGCACAAGATTCAAGACTTCAATGCGAAGCTCGAGGCAAAAGTCCACATCATTCTGCACTGTTGGAAATCTGGAAGAAAATGGAAGAGATTCTAAGGAACCAAGTGAAGAAAACAGAAGATAAAAGCAACATGAAGCAACCCTGAAAGATTGAGACCAAGAACCCACCAAATGGCCACGGAACCGCGGCCAAACATGGCTTTCTGCCGCGGTTCCGCGGCCGTATGGTGCACGTGTCGGTGCAGGTGTCGGTGGGTGTCGGTGCTTTGACCCGGCTTTCTTATGGTAGTTTTGTAATTTCATGTATGGATCAGAATGTAAACCTAGGGTTTTCCTATCTATAAATAGGAAAGTTGAAAGCCAAATGAAGGCATGCTTCTCTTTAGTTTTTACTCTTTTTAATTCTTAGATCTAGATTTTTAATTCCATTGTAATGCGTTGTTGAGAGGACATCAATAAAGTAAGTTTTCTTTTTTTTATCTCGCATTCTTCTTTGCATATTTTAATTCCTGCAATTTTTTATCTGTTCTTTATTTATATGTTCTTTATTTATTTGCAATTTAGTTTGTCTAATACAAAAAATATAAAAATGAATTTTATTGTCCCCTTTCTAATGAGTGAGTAATTTCTCACTTGTTAGGGGTAGGATAGGGAAGGTTTGAAAGAAGGAAATCACTCTCACTCTTTTCTTTGCCCAAATAATTTTAAAATAAGGACTCTCTTTAAATCAACCATAATCCACTCACTACGGCACCCTATCCTACATGATAGCGGTGATTCCCTAGTTAGACCGGTTGTGGTTGAATTAACTGGAGGTTAGGGCTAAGAGACAAGAACGGACGGACAAGGACCAAAAGGAAGAAAATAAGTTTCTTCCTAGTCGTGCTAATCCCCGTTGTTGACTATTACCCTAACACCTATATTCTTAACTAGGGCATTGATAGAAGCGAGAAGAATCCCTTTTTCAAACTAACCTAATCCTAACCCTAGCAAGCCTTTAAATCAATTTATTCTCATTCTTAAATCGTAAAACAAAACCTACCAAAGATAGGACTTAACTCGTTAGAACTTAAAGAAAAGAACACTATTTCCCTGTGGATCGACTCGTAATCAAACGGCTAGCTACCAAGCAACACCGTCTTGATTGCGGTATTCTTAAATTTTTAAACGCATACAGAAAAACCCTAACAATCATAGGGTGTGATGTCCTGGTATTTGGATGACATGCACTTTATAGCAAGTGAAATTCCTATACTACGATCGGCTATACTGTGGTTGTCATACAGTGGTTTCTCCACATTGGAAATGGATAATATATCAGGCATTCTGGTAACTAGATCTATACTTTTAGATCTAGATTTGGGTAGTTTCCCAATCTGGGTACTTTGACACTATTCTAAAGTTGTTTTAGAATGGACGGCTCTTGGAATGGTGGTGTACCTGCAGGTGATGGAGTCACCATCTCTAAAGGTGTCTTACAGACTAAAGGGGAGAGGGATGTGCATGATTGGCATATCACTTGCTTAGGCAATTGAGTCAATCATGAGATGTCAAGTACCACACCAGATATTGTTTTTTGCACTAGCTGCAATAAGTTTATATTGATCCAATCCTGGAGAAACGTTGGGAAGCAGTTTATGAACATAAGTGGATGTTCATGGAATATAATAACAGCAGCCTCCTTCGAGAGACGACTATCATTCCAGGCTTCCAAGGTGACCTAGATGGCAAAACGACTGTCAGAGTTTTAATTTTCCCTCTTTTGAGGGGCAGTAGTTTGGACAGGTGGTCCAAGCGGATACTGAGGAAGGCATGGAGCAGAATACTGATTAAATTCAGTGGACAATACAATCTAAGAAGTTTGATGGATTTGGAGTTCATTCGTGAACTGGGTCCCATCAAATATCCATACATATTCTAAGACAGGTATTTCTCATTTCGGGAGATAGCTATCTCCGCGAAGTTGAGATCTAAATAGATACAGAAAGAAACATTAGAGCGGATTCACTCACTGAGGTGATTTCTCGAACGCAATAGTTTCACAAACGAGTTTTGTGAAACTGATTAGTAGAGAATTTGGGTGTTCGGTATCACACGGACTGAGAGTATGTGACATCGCAATAATTAGCCTTAAGTGCAGGTGGGATATTGTTGGCTATCATAGCCGCAGGTATGTGATTGTGATAATTGAAGGAGGACCTATACCAGTAGAACAGTCTTACTCGAGATGATAGTATGCTATCTGGTTTGTCTTTATCATTATGTACAACATTAGGTGGCATTACAGATCGCTATTACATGTCGATAGAGGCCATAGGATTCTTGCTTGACTACCAGCAGTATAATGGAGATCATATACGTAGGAGCTGGGTGGTCTATAAGCGCATCCTTAAATGTTCCTAGTCACTGGAGTTTCAAGACTGGGCATCAATACTCCAGAGTAGACTAGTGTATACTGATCGAGACCCCAACGAGGGGCAATGGCTGGTCTCACAAGCATTGGTGTCAGTTTGTTCACCTAAGATGTATACAGGTACTTATTGGGTTATGAGTACACCGGACGGACTCGGAGGGAACATACTAGTTGGTATTATACCTATTGTCAGATAGCAGTTCGCAGGTGACATGTGTACAGGTTAGTCTATCCACCTGAGATCGTGATTTGTCTCGTGTGAGTTCCTACTGTGCTTTGATTACCACCCTACAATGGCTCAAAGGAGTCGTGCAAATAGGTTTTAGTTGGGTACAGTCCCGAGCCACATGGAGGCAGTGAGCGGATCGTCGGGGGATTCGTCTTTCCCGGTATTGGGGGTTGATGTCGCGGTTGTGCATGGATAGCCATCACCAGAAACCTTGGCCAAGGTAGTCGAGAATTACTGATCTAGGATCGGTAGTTTCTCAGGTGGTGATGGGCTTCATACCGACACTAAATGTCGTCTTATTAGGGGTCTGACTTTATCCACCCCTAGACTCGATATGCGATACTCATAGACGAACGGACCGGACTGTACGGATATTGTCACTGTCAGGCTCAGTAGGGGTTTCAGGATGAGTTTGCTCGTCGTCCTCCCTTTCGCTCAATACCTGGGTAGCCGTTACGTACAGCTAGTGTCGCTGACGTGCTTGTGGTTAAACCCACTGTCAGCATATTGACGAGTTTTTAGAGTCCCACACAGAGGGTTTCTCTGCTTCGGGCGAAACGATGTAGAGGCAGTATGGTTTTTCGGCAGAGTTTGATCACATACGTGTACTTGTGCATGGATGATGTTCGGACGGATAATACTAGTGGGCTTTAGTTTAAGCCAGATCCTAGTATTATATTGTTGGATTATTTTCGTCTCTTTGTATTCGTATTCTTCGGAATACGGATGCGGGTATGTATGTACGGTTGAGGGGTATTCTTGTAGTTTATTACAAGATTACTTTTAGAAGATTACACCTCATCATGGTTTAGGTCTTTTTGGATTAAAAGGTTATTGAGGTGTAGGATGAGGTGTTTATTGCATTTTTGTGGCATGGCTAATTAGGGACCCATGGTTACTATTATAGCATGCTTAGGGTTTTTGTTTGTTGTGAGATTATGTTGACTTGAGATATTTTTTGTTGACTAAGATATTTTGGAGACATGGACATTTATGTGATAACTCCATTATTTCTTATCACACTCACACAACAAACAAAAACACAAGCCATTATTCATTTCTTTTTCTCTTTCTTGAGTTGCTCTCAACACCTCATTCTCATGCCATCTTCTTCTTCCTCTACCTCCACCTAAACCCTCTCATGAGTTGAGAATCCTTGGGTGTCTTGAGACAAATTAATCCTTCATCACTCTCTACTTCATCTACGGTATCTAGAGTAGTGATGTAGGTGCCCTAGTTGCCTCGGATATGAGGTTGGAGCTCGTTCATAGACTCTCGGGTGGATCATCTTCGATGGAGGCAGACCGGAGATCAAGCTTGATCAAGGAAGCCCCTAGAAGCTTGGGATGATGGTTGAAGACCGAAGGAAACGGATCTATTCGGTATAACCATTCTAACTCCTTTGCATGTTTTGTTATCTAGGGCTTATGGGTAGATCCGGGTAATTAGTTGTGCTAGCGCCAAGTTTTATAAATTTTTGTTCCGCATTTGGTCACGGATTGATGGCCGGGACGCTGCTGTAACCCAACATGTATGTATGTATGTATGTATGTATGTATGTATGTATAAATGATGTATATTGAAGGGTTCCGGCAGCGCCCCGGCCATCAAAACGCGGCCAAAATGCGGAACAAAAATTTCTAAAACTGGCGCTACCGCTACCCGATTTACGGATCGACCTTAAACCCTATTCTAGCAAGCTAACTAAGAGTTAGAAAGGTTATACCGAGATGATCCGAGTCCTTCGGTCTTCATTCCAAGCTCCTAGTGATCCTTTGATGATATTTGGTTGCCGGTCTTCCTCCATCTTCGATGATCCACCCGAGGGAAACGGCGCAAGCTCCAACCTCGTCGAATGAGATAACCGACGCTCCAAAGTCGCTAGCGATGGAGAGTGGGGGTGTATGAAAATGTCACTACAATTTTTCTCTCATCCATGTGCTCCATGCAACTCAAGAAGAAGATGATGGAGGTGAAAGCTTTTTGCATGAGCAAGAATAATGCTAAGTGTTTTTCTTGAATGAGAGAGTGGGAGTTAGTAAGCTTTTTTGTGTCATGTAAAAATCCAAATGAAAAGAACTCCACCCAAAAATTGGCCGGCCCCCCTCTCTCATGTCCTCACAAAAAATATCATTTTCCATTAATCAAATAAAATATACACAACCATACCATGCACTTGTAAGTCCATATCACACACCCCACGAACTTGCGGGGAGGCGGAATATATGAAAAACGATTATCAAAGTTTCGTAATACGGACTTGAGCGCATGAATCGTATCTAAACCGTTACTAACAAATTACGAGAGGTTTAACTACTCGGATTCGAAATTATAACTCACGTTACTTGTCCTTCGGGTCTTCATCGCCGTACTCCACTCCTCGTAGGTTCCTTGGAACATCGGCACTTCAACGACCTCCTCGAGTCAAAGACGATCCACCCGAGAGCTCCTACTCGAAGCTTGATCTCTAACTTGAGATAACTAGGTTGCTCAAAGTGCTAATCTAAGCTACCTAGGGGATATAGAGTGAGGTTATGGATCAATTTGTCTATCTAATCCTTGATCTCAACACATGAGAGGGGAGGATTAGGGTTTCAAGAATGAGAGAGCTTGAGGAGAGAGAAGGTGATGATAATAATGATATTGAATAATGAGCTCATTTGAATATAACAACCATAACCATTTATCAAATAAATAATTTAAATGATTAATCATCATGGTTGATGCATTCACCTTGTGTGATTCATCATATGAGTCATTAGCTAATAAATGCTTCATTTAACTCCATGGATGAATCACACAAATGAGTCATTAAGCAATTAATGCTTATGCCACCTTAACCCCCAAGTCACCATGCTTCTAGAAGCTTCCCGAAAAATTACGAGAACGCCCCTCCTTTCCGTGAAAACACGGAAAAACTTTAGACTGTATAAATCCAATAACCCGATACTAGAATCTGGCTTAAACCAAAGCCGGCTAGTAAAAACTGTCCGAACGTCGCACGTGCGTTTAAACACGTATGCGTCCGAACCCTTGTCGTAAAACCATACGACCTCTATATCGTTTCGCCTGGAGCAGGAAAACCCTCTGTGTGGGACTCTAAAAACTCGACACTACGCTGGCAGTGGGTTTAACCACAGACCGCAAATGGCACTAGCTGTACGTAACGGTTCCCAGGTAGATGTCGATAAGAAGGCCGATGAGGAAACCATCCGAACTCCTACTGAGCCTGTCCGTGTGTAACGCCTTGAAAAGTCGTTTTGGTGTTTTCCTGAAAATCGGTGAAAATTCGGTATTTTTCCGAAAACCGTCCTTTTTGTTATTTTGCAGTTTAGGACTAATTATACCTAATTTGGATAGGTAATTGCTTGTTTTTAGTAGCTAATGAGTTACTTATGAAATTTTGGCCATTTAAAAAATTTTCCCTTTTTTTCAATTTTTTAATATTATTTTAAGCCGGTAAGAAAATACATTAAATTAGCGACAAATACAAATTTAAATGGGCTAAAATTAAGCTTTAAAATCATGTTAATTAAAATCTAGTTGTAACATAAATTTTTAGTAATTTATTTTAAGTTTTAACTAATTTTTATTATGGAAAACGAAATTTATTGAATTTAAGCTTAAACTTGCAATTTTTGACTTGTAGGGGGTCTTTTTGCATAAAATTTCTTTTGTAAAACCCCTCTCTCTCTTCCCTCAGCCCTAGGCCAGCCCTACCACCATCAGGTCCAGAAAAATTCCATGCTCCTTGGCTTGTTTTATTGTGTGGAAATGATGGTTGTTTTGAGAAAGGTTTGACTTTGTTTTTGGGTATAGTCTTTTGTGGTTGGTAGGAGTTGACCAAGACTTCTTTCCCACACCCCACACCATCCCCTCTCCTTCATTTCTGGCCGAATTCCAGCAACCCCCCTTCATCTCTTGGTTCTTTTCATTTTCTTCAAAAAATTCATTAAGTTGCTTCAAAAATTCCAAATTTAAACCTCACAAATTAAACTCCATTCTTCATCCCTTTTTCCTTCACCTCTCTTGCTTGGAATCATGGTGCTAGGAGGCCATCATTGAGGCAAATTTCTTCTTGCTAGATCCATAGGTTTGAGGTATAATTTCTACTCTTTTAATTTCTTATGGTTAAAATCCTTTAATTAAATTGTTTTAGTGTTAAATTAGTGCTATTTTCATTCTAGTTTTGTTTAAAGTTAATGGTTGAGTTAACTAGGGTTTCTTGAAACCATGTTTTAGTTAATTAAATCTTTTTAATTAACCTAGTTGTTTACTTAACCAACCTAAATGGTTACTTTGCTTAAGTGGCTTGATGTTATGCTAATCTAAGTTAACTTGTGTGAATTTGTCATTGTTGTTGCTAATTGCCAAAAATCAAGAGAAGGGTTTGTGTTGGAATTATGGTTTGATGCATAGTTAATGGTTTAAAATTAGTGTAATGGCTAGCTAGTGGGTTAGTTTGGATTGTTGTGTTGGATTGTGTTAACTTTGTCGCTAATTTTCGATGTTTGTGCCAAATTGCAAATTAGTGCTTACTAGTTTTTACTAAAATATTGTGATGAATTAATTGCGATATCTAGATTTTATTGTTGGCATATCCTATGACTTTTAGGATGTGTGAGTGCGGATTTTTGAGTGTTCGGGTTTTAGTTTTGCCGGGCGACCAATCGACGTTTTAGTTAGTTTTTGCGATTTTCGCGTGTGTTCCGCGCACCTTGTGCACGTTGTACCTAGCTTATGAACGTTAGTGTTTTCGTTTGGGTTTTGCGTCGTTCTTGATATGTAACCTTTTGCTTGGTATTGATGTAAATTCCAGGTTCGGTCGCGGAGACGTCAGACGCGGCACGAAAGGGGAAAGCGGTGATTGGACGTGACTAGCTAGGGATTCCGGTGAGTAGATGTAACATCTACAGGGGACTATCGTTGGATGGCGCAAGTCGCCCGATAGTTTTAGTAACTTAAAAGATTCTTAGTGATGTTAGTAATTAGGGGTGTGATACTTATATGATTATTTGCTGCATTCATGCCCTATATTGACATACATATGCGAACCCATTTTATAGGACACCTGCACCATTGCCAGGGTTTTTATATGCAGCACGAGCACTATTCATGCTTACACACACGCCCTGGTAATTGCCATGCCACCACACTAGATAACCTATAATTTGAAACCTTTTACTAATTGATACTTAAACCTGTGCTATTGCCTTTAATTCCTTAAAATGAAATCGTAGGATTGCTATTCATGTGCATGTATCTCATCATATTATTGTTCATGCCTAGTCTATTAATCATGCATCGTAGCTTAATTATTGATACCATATGCATTCATCACCATTGATATATGCACTTATGAGGATTTCTTGAGATTTTATGATATTTCTGGATTTCGGGGGAAAGCCGCAAAAATTTCTAAACTTATTATGTTTTTAAAATATGTAATTGCGGTTTTCTAGTGATGTAAAGTGTCGTCCACCATGAGTTTGCTGTGGTTTTCGAGATCCGTGTCGAGGAGTGGAGGAACCGTCACAGGTACATGGTGGGCCCGGTATGGTACCCCGGGGCAAGATGAATGTGGTGTTGACGTTGAGCCTGGCAGGGGACGGATTACCTACCGGTGACTTCATTGGGCACGACGGATATCCAGAGGATACCGACCGGGGCCGCGAGAGGATGAGATATTGATATTGAGATGGGTCAGCCGGACGGCTGAGGCCAGAGACACCATGACATGGATTTATGAGATTTGAGACAGTTTTTAGGTGTCGTTGCTGGACACAGATTGTTGTCGATTCTATGAGTATTATGCTGGCATTTTAAAAGAGTTTCAAAAACAAAAAAAGAGATAAAATGTTTCTTATATATACCTATTGAGACCTCAGATATTCATGTTGCATACATACACCTGCTAGTACACTGATGTTGTATACACACCTGCTAGTGCATCCAGCCTTACCTGTATTTTAGATGCTAGGATACTTGTGTGCATGCTTTCGATAGCCTGTTAGATGTTATTTATTACTCACGAGTTGGCAACTCACCCCCGTTGTGCCACAGTCTTTTGCAGGTCCGCTCCGTCAGTACAGTAGCGGCGGGTGCACTTGCTTCTTTTGCCTGGACTCGAGGTTTTGCTCTTAGGTGGGTTATATCATTATTTTGTACCACCTTGCATATTCTTTGTATCTAGTGTACTCCATCTACTGTATCTACCAGTATTATTGTATATTGACCTAGAGATGAGAATGTGAGATTTGTGGACTTTTATGCTGTATTTTGGGGTCGAGCTCACTTGAGTCGACATGCTGTTTTTCTCATGCTTCTTTATGATTATTTCGCATGTTGTTGCTTTACATTGTGTGGGATTTGTGACCGCCTTATGGCGAAGAGCTAGCTCCCGCTTGGGGATGCCTTATTTGTTGGATTCATATATATTCTTGTTGTACCCGTTTTGGGGGCCAGTATTTACAAAGGAGACTCTGCCGAAATTTTCGGAAAAATTGATATTGTTTTTAAAAAGGTCTTATATGACTTATTTGATAAACTCGCTTTCAATTGATTGGTTTTTCTTCACTCTTTTGCTTATTTGGTTTTGGGTTCTGGGCTTTGGCTTACTTATTTTACGAACGTCTTAAGACGTTTCGTAAACTTAAGTGCCAGTCACGTTCCGTACCCTGCGGGTCGTGACACCGTGACAATATCCATGCAGTCCGGTCTGTTCGTCTAAGAGTATCGCATGTATGGTCTAGGGAGGTGGAGAACGTCAGACCCCTAATAACCGTACAAGTCGTGCCGGTATAGCTCAAGACCATTCGAGAATCTACTGATCAGTCCACCAGTAATTCTCCATCAGCCCTGGCCAGGGACTTATGGTAATGACCAACCGATCACAGTGCGATATCAACTCCTTATACCGGGAGAGACGAATCCCTAACAGTCGCTCACTGCCTCCATGTGGCTCGGGACTGTACCCAACTAAAACCTGTTTGCACGACTCCTTTGAGCCGTGGTAGGGTAGTAATCAAAGCACAGTGGGAACTCACACGAGACAAATGACGACCTTAAGTCAACAGACTACCTGCACACATGTCACCTGAGAACTGCTATCTGACGTTAGGTATAATACCATCCAGTCAGTTCTCCTGGGAGTCCTGTCTGGTATACCCGTAACACAACGAGTACCTGTATACTATCTCCAGTACGACGTACTGATGGCTGTGGGACAGACCATCCCCAACTGGGATGAGAAGCGTACACACTAGTCTACTCTGGAGTATCGATGCCCTGTCTCGATAATCCTACGATTAGGGACAAGTATATGATGTTGCTTATAGACTACCCAGCCCCCACTAGTGTGACTGCCATCACAACGCTGGTAATCAAGCAAAAATCCTATGGGCTCTACTAATATGTATAAGTGACACGTTACAAGAAACATATGCACATATTAAAGTAGACACAAACCAAGTAGCATACTACCATTTTTAGCAAGACTGTATATACAACTGTGAATATCCTAAGCTTCCATTAAGTAATATACAACCTAGTATGATACAATAATGGCCCCTAGGGCATATACACTAACAATCTCCCACTTGCACTAGGGCCATGAGCTAGCATATCGTAGACCTATCATCTCGAATAGCCTCTCGCACTGTGTCTGCGGAATGGCCTTTGTGAATGGATTAGCAATGTTATTCTCCGTCTCTACTCTTTTCACCTCGATCTCCCGACGATCTACGATCTCCCTGATCAGGTGATACCGCCTTAAGATGTGTCTGGACTTCTGATGGGACCTGGGTTCCTTCACTAAAGCTATAGCGCCGTTGTTGTCACAATACAAAGGTATTGGATCTACACTGGTAGGAACCACCTGAAGTTCTGTGAGGAACTTCTTCATCCAGACAGCTTCTTTTGCGGCATCGCAAGCAGCTATGTACTCTGCTTCCATCGTTGAGTCAGCAACGGTCTCCTGCTTGGAACTCTTCCAACAGACCGCCCCTCCATTGAGGGTAAAGACATAACCCGACATGGATTTGGAGTCATCCTTGTCACTCTGGAAGCCGGAGTCGGCAAAGGCCTCCATCTGGAGGTCTTTTACGCCATACACCAAGAACATCTCCTTAGTCCTCCTCAGGTACTTGAGAATGTTCTTTACTGCTATCCAGTGCTTCTCCCCTGGGTTTGCTTGATACCGGCTTACTATGCTCAATGCGTATGCTACATCTGGTCTGGTACATAACATCGCATACATTATAGAGCCTACTGCTGAAGCGTAGGGTATAATCGACATGCGATCCCTTTCCAAATCAGTCTTGGGAGACATCTCTTTGGAGAGGGTGATTCCGTGACAAGCCGGTAGGTTACTGCACTTAGAATCATCCATACTGAATCTTTTCAATATGGTGTCTATGTACCTGGATTGCGAAAGTCCCAACATCCTTTTAGATCTATCACGATAGATCTAGATCCTCAGAATGTAGGTAGCATCACCCAGGTCCTTCATGGAGAATTTCTGTGACAAGAATCTTTTGACTGACTATAGCATAGGAATATCATTTCCTATTAGGAGAATGTCATCCACGTATAATACGAGGAATACTACAGCTCTCCCTACAATCTTTCTGTATATGTATGGTTCATCTGGATTTTTGATAAAGTCAAATTCTTTGATAGCATCATCAAAACAGATGTCCCAACTCCGAGATGCTTGCTTTAGTCTATAAATGGATTTAAGCAACTTGCATACTTTACCGCTGCACCCACTCTGAATGAATCCCTCCGGTTGATCCATATAGACGCTCTCTTCTAAATTTCCATTTAGAAAGGCCGTCTTTACGCCCATCTGCCAGATCTCATAATCGTGGAAGGCAGCAATAGCAAGAAAGACCCGAATGGATTTGAGCATAGCCACTGGAGAAAAGGTTTCGTCATAGTCCAAACCAGATCTTTGACGGAAACCCTTTGCAACAAGTATAGCTTTATAGGTTTCAATCTGTCCATTTACACCAATCTTCTTTCTGAAGATCCATTTGCATCCTACGGGTTTTACCCCATCTGGAGCAATGTCCAAAGTCCATACTTTGTTAGTGTACATGGATTCCATTTCGATCCGCATTGCAACCAGCCATTTTACCGAGTCGCCGCTCTGAATGGCTTGCTGGAAGCTAGTAGGGTCATCATTATCAATGATACAATATTCTCGATCCCCGTCTATGATAAAACCGTAGTATCTCTCAGGCGGATGAGATGGCCTACCACTTCTGCGGAGGGGTGCGGGAATGTCCTGTTCTTCTTGAACTTCTGGTTCTACCAAACTTTCAGTAGTAGTTTGTGGTTCTGGAATTTCTTCCAGTTCTATTTCGCTCCCACTTGTTTCCTTTTCTAAAAACTGATATTCTAGAAAATGGGCATTACGAGAAACAAAAACCTTTTGTTCCTCTGCGTAATAGAATTGATACCCCTTGGAGTTCTTTGGATATCCCACAAACTTACAATGTACTGATCGTGCCTCGAGCTTGTCCGCATGCTGCTTTTTAACAAAAGCTAGACATCCCCAAATCTTCAAATACTGAAGATAGGGTTTCTTCCCACTCCACATCTGATATGGTGTGGTAGGCACAGTCTTGGTAGGAACTATGTTCAAAAGATATGCCGCTGATTCTAGCGCATATCCCCAGAAAGACCGCGGTAACTCAGCCTTACTCATCATAGAACGAACCATATCTAATAGGGTTCGATTCCTCCTTTCCGATACACCGTTGTGTTGTGGTGTGTATGGAGGAGTAAGCTGAGAGAGAATTCCATTCTCTTTTAAGTAACCCAAGAACTCGGCACTTAAGTATTCACCACCTCGATCAGATCTCAGCGTCTTGATACTTTTGCCTGTTTGGTTTTCTACTTCATTCTTGTATTCTTGGAATTTCTCAAAGGCCTCGGATTTATGCTTCATCAAGAAGACATATCCATACCTAGAGAAATCATCCGTAAAAGTAATGAAGTAGGAATAACCACCTCGCACATGTGTAGACATTGGACCGCACACGTCACTATGTACGAGTCCCAAGAGCTTGCTTGCTCTTACTCCGTGTCCAGTAAACGGAGTCTTTGTCATCTTTCCTATGAGATAAGATTCACAAGTAGCATAAGATTGATATTCGAACGGATTCAAATATCCTTCTCTATGTAACTTAGTCAACCTTCTCTCATTGATGTGACCTAGTCTACAATGCCATAAGAAAGCCTGATTTAATTCCGGTGACTTTCTTTTAAGTGTGTTCTGGACATTGAAAACTTGAGCCTGACTCAATACGTATATACCGTTATCTAATGTACTGGACCCAATCAGAATTTGATTTAGGTGGATGTTAACTACATCGCTTACGAATGTAAAATCATATCCCTCTCTCGAAAGTGAGGACATTGATATGATATTACAAGTCATACTAGGTACATACAAACAGTTACGTAGAATCAATATCTGCCCACTTGTCAAACCTAGGCGATATTCTCCCACGGATTCAGCGTCCACGCTCATTCCGTTTGCAACTCTGAGAGACAAATCACCTACCTTCATAACTCTACGGTTTCTCAAAGCATGTAATGAATTATAGATATGAGATCCTGCTCCGGTATCTAGTACCCAGGAAGTAGAGTTAATTGACAAACAGCTCTCAATTACAAACACATTTGAGGCTGAAGCCACAACATGCTTCGTATCCTGGCTACTGGCTTCAAAAGCCCTGCAATCTTTCTGCCAATGCCCAATCCCATAACAATAGGAACGTTCCTCTTTTACTACATTCAGTCCCGAAACTTTTGCCATTCTCTTTCCTCCTTCTTCCCTGGTTTCCTTCAGGGTAGAAGGCAGAGACTGTAGAATCAAGTCAGTATCTGATTCGTTTCCCAACGTGGTCTCCAGGTCCCGGAGCTCATCAATATAGCTAGTCATTGTAAGGACGTTGTCCCCTACAAATGACCCGATAGCCAACCTTGCTTGAATTAATTTGTTCGAGGTTTCATATCTTGTGATATGAGATTGCTCTCCATATATAAATCTTTGTTATGGAGAAAGATGGAAACTGAGTCCATCTTCTCGTGCTGCTTCTGGTATACACCATCAACTGAAGCTAACACGAGGCACTTGGCTTTCGCTTTATCCTTTTCCCTCGTCTGACGGATATTCATATCCGTGACAGCGGAGACTGGACCTGGGACGGCGGGATCTTGAGTAGTAATAGGGTGGTCTAGCTTGTCATAGGCAATGGACATCTGGACAGACCTTTGCCAGTCATATAAGTCAGATTCAGTCAATTTGTTATCTAGATGTAACCTAGTCGTGGTCACAGGGTCGCTGCAATTAAGAGAGAGAGAAGAAAAACACTTTTAGCATGATGCTCTTGCAAGTTTAGAGTGGTTTTTAATTTATCTAAACATGATGGCTCCCACTGTTTCTCGAATCCTTCCTCAAACCATAAAAGAAGAATTAGCCAGGACTATTCTCACCGTACAATACTTGCTTAACCGTTCAGCCAGGCTAGTGTCGATACTTCGAGGGAGGTTTTCCAACGCTTTCACGAAGTTCTTTAATTAAATAACCTCTTTTCTCTAAGGGCGTAGCCCCTCTGACACCTTGCTCGACACCTACTTGGTTTATAGCATTGATCGTTAAGTGATGAATCTCCTGATAAGTAGTATATACTCACAGTAGGATCGGAATCCAAAATATCATCGTATGATAATGTTGAAGGAATCCTACCAACATTCATCAAACTCCAAAATGGTATGCATCTCTTTGCAAATTTCAGTTTCTTTAGAAATTCCCGATATAAATTTTTGCCCCATGCTCTTATGACCTTGGCGTTGGTCAAAATGTCATAAGTCACATGTCAAGTTCTACCCATCATTTTCCTTGTTAATTTGAACCCATCCGTACTTATCCTTGACGTTGGCCAAAATGATAATACGACTGTCCCAAACTAACTCATCTATCTATGCAACAAATGAATACCCAGCAGTTACCAAACACTATGCCTTGGCGTTGGTCAAAATACATAGCTTGAATACTACTGAATACCCAAATGAAATGACGGAAGGCTACGAATAGTTTTGGCAAAACCGTGAACGTAGTGAACTTGATATAATCGAAGGAACCTGATACTTTTTAAAAGGAGTGGTTAAAGCTCCGCAATTAAAAATTCTGCTCTTTTAAAATAACCGAGTGGTTTCTTTTAAATTTGTTCCAACGATTAAACTTTAGTTTATTTTCTTTGCATTATAATAATGCGTCCCATCAATTATCCTATCATTGCAGAAAACAACGAAAATACCACGTCCTCTTATGCCATCCGCATTCGCCTCGGGGTCCATGTCACGTACCCCACGAACTTGCGGGGAGGCGGAATATATGAAAAAAGATTATCAAAGCTTCGTAACACGGACTTGAGCGCATGAATCGTATCTAAACCGTTACTAACAAACTACGAGAGGTTTAACTACTCGGATTCGAAATTATAACTCACGTTACTTGTCCTTCGGGTCTTCATCGCTGTCCTCCACTCCTCGTAGGTTCCTTGGAACATCGGCACTTCAACGGCCTCCTCGAGTCAAAGACGATCCACCCGAGAGCTCCTACTTCAAGCTTGATCTCTAACTTGAGATAACTAGGTTGCTCAAAGTGCTAATCTAAGCTACCTAGGGGATATAGAGTGAGGTTATAGATCAATTAGTCTATCTAATCCTTGATCTCAACACATGAGAGGGGAGGATTAGGGTTTCAAGAATGAGAGAGCTTGAGGAGAGAGAAGGTGATGATAATAATGATATTGAATAATGAGCTCATTTGAATATAACAACCATAACCATTTATCAAATAAATAATTTAAATGATTAATCATCATGGTTGATGCATTCACCTTGTGTGATTCATCATATGAGTCATTAGCTAATAAATGCTTCATTTAACTCCATGGATGAATCACACAAATGAGTCATTAAGCAATTAATGCTTATGCTACCTTAACCCCCAAGTCACCATGCTTCTAGAAGCTTCCCGGAAAATTACGAGAACGCCCCTCCTTTCCGTGAAAACACGGAAAAACTTTAGACTGTATAAATCCAATAACCCGATACTAGAATCTGGCTTAAACCAAAGCCGGCTAGTAAAAACTGTCCGAACGTCGCACGTGCGTTTAAACACGTATGCGTCCGAACCCTTGTCGTAAAACCATACGACCTCTATATCGTTTCGCCTGGAGCAGGGAAACCCTCTGTGTGGGACTCTAAAGACTCGACACTACGCTGGAAGTGGGTTTAACCATAGACCGCAAGCGGCACTAGCTGTACGTAACGGTCCCCAGGTAGATGTCGATAAGAAGGCCGATGAGGAAGCCATCCGAACTCCTACTGAGCCTGTCCGTGAAAATATCCGCGCAGTCCGGTCTGTTCGTCTAAGAGTATCGCATGTATGGTCTAGAGAGGTGGAGAATGTCAGACCCCTAATAACCGTACAAGTCGTGCCGGTATGGCTCAAGACCATTCGAGAATCTACTGATCAGTCCACCGGTAATTCTCCATCAGCCCTGGCCAGGGACTTATGGTAATGACCAACTGATCACAGTACGATATCAACTCCCTATACCGGGAGAGACGAATCCCTAACAGTCGCTCACTGCCTCCATGTGGCTCGGGACTGTACCCAACTAAAACCTGTTTGCACGACTCCTTTGAGCCGTGGTAGGGTAGTAATCAAAGCACAGTGGGAACCCACACGAGACAAATGACGACCTTAAGTCAACAGACTACCTGCACACATGTCACCTGAGAACTGCTATCTGACGTTAGGTATAATACCATCCAGGTAGTTCTCCTACGAATCCTGTCCAGTATACCCGTAACACAACGAGTACCTGTATACTATCTCCAGTACGACGTACTGATGGCTGTGGGACAGACCATCCCCAACTGGGATGAGAAGCGTACACACTAGTCTACTCTGGAGTATCGATGCCCTGTCTCGATAATCCTACGACTAGGGACAAATATAGGATGTTGCTTATAGACTACCCAGCCCCCATTAGTGTGACTGCCATCACAACGCCGCTGGTAATCAAGCAAAGATCCTATGGGCTCTACTAATATGTATAAGTGATACGTTACAAGAAACATATGCACATATTAAAGTAAACACAAACCAAGTAGCATACTACCATTTTTAGCAAGACTGTATATACAACTGTGAATATCCCAAGCTTCCATTAAGTAATATACAACCTAGTATGATACAATAATGGCCCCTAGGGCATATACACTAACAGCACTATGCTTGACTCATGCCCATGCCTTTGCCTTATCACCCTCTACCTCATCATTAAACAAAATGAATTTTCATAAATGAAAAATCAAATAATGAGGTAGCAAAACTTCTAGAAGCTATTCCGTATAAAATACGGAATACTTCCCGGTACATGTTCGAAATACATATACGCGTATTCGTACAAAAATACGAATAGCCAAGAGAGAAAATGAATAGTGAACAATAATACTAGAATACGTATATACAAATACATATATGAATTATTAAATCAAAACCTGATTTAATAAACTGGCTTAATCCTAAGCCGCTAGTATTGTCAACCGTCCAATTAAAGTCTGCGCAGCAAGTGCACATATTTAATCGGACATCTATATGTATCAACATACCACATGTACACTATATCGTCTGAACCGTGAAAACCCTCTGTGTGGGACTCTAAAGACTCGTCAATACGCTGGCAGTGGGTTTTGTAAGTACACGGTAGCGCCCCGGCCGTCTAACAGACGCCAAATGCGGAACAAAAACTTTTACAACTTGCGCTATCGCGTACTATAATCCGGATCTGCCATTAAAGCTAAACTAACAAACTACAAAGTGGGTAGAAAAGTTATACCAAACGATCTGAGTCCTTCGGTCTTCAACCATCATCCCACGCTATGTTGCGGCTGCTCCGATCTCCTAAATCTCCAGTCTTCTCGTCCAGGTGGCACCACGTCGACGGATCTTTAAACGGGCTCCCGCCTCTGAACCGAGGCAACTCGATTATCAAGTTTGCTAAAAGAGATGACCAAGATTGATGTAGAGAATGAGTAGAACACTTTGTCTCGCTTCGTCCAAAGCCATGGACGAACGGTTAATGAAGTTGCCTTTTGAATCGGGGAAATGAGAAATGAGCATATGAAATTTCCATGAAACAAATTCCTAATCTTTTTTCCAAATGAACAACCATCCCCTTCACAATGAAGGGCCAGCCACTAAATATGAGGGAGGGAGAGTGTAGGAGGGAGAGGAAGGTGACCATAGCAATGAATGAAAGAATGAGTCATGTTAACACCTTGCATTAACATTAAATGCACACAAATGAATCATCTAACCTAGTCATCATACATTAATGGAACAATTAATGCACTAATGAGTCACTCGCCTAGTCACCATCTAGAACCTTCTAGAAGCACGACTCACCCTCATGATTCACCCAAGTGATGAAAAGATAAATCCGCATTTAACCGAATGTTAAAGACGGGCGATAGAAAACTGGAAACTGGCAACTTCCAAAAGGGATCCTGAAACGAATTTCAGGATAACCCCGTAACAGTATAAACATACCTGCATTTGTATTACGACCGAATACAAATGCAACTGAGACAAAGATATTATATCTACACAGTATAATACTGGGATCCAGCTTAAACCAAAGCCTACCAGTATTATCTGCCCGAAAAATGACACGTGCGAAAACGCACGTGCATTTTCCGAACCCTGCCATAAAACCATACGGCCTCTATAACATTTCGCCCGAACTTGGGAAACAGTCTGTGGGGGACTCTAATGACTCATCAACACACTGGCACTAGGTATAACCTCTAGCACGTCAGAGGTACAAGCTGTATGTAACGGTTGCCTATGTATTGATTGGAAGGGAAGCTGACGAGCGAACTCATCCAGAAACCCTACTGAGCCTAACAGTGACAATATACATACAGTCCGGTCCGTTCGTCTATGAGTATCGCATATCTGCCTAGGGGGCTGGTAACGTCAGACCCCCATTAGAGTAGCCCAGAACATCCTGAGATACTACTGGAGTACCTACCAGTAAATCTCCTGCCTCGGCCGAGGGCTTTGTGTAATGGCTCTCCTAGACACAGCGCAATCTCACCCCCAATACCGGGAGAGACGAATCCACTGCCGATCCGCTCACTTGCCTCCATGTGGCTCGGGACTGTACCCAAAAAAGACCTGTTTGCACGACTCCTTTGAGCCGTGGTAGGGTAGAAATCAAAACACAGTGGGAACTCACACGAGACAAATGACGACCTCAGGTCGATGAACTAACCTGTACACATGTCACCAGGGAACTGCTATCTGACGATATGTATAATACCAACTAGCATGTTCCCGACGAGTCCTGTTCGGTGTATTCATAACCCAATGAGCACCTGTATACATCTTAGGTGAACCAACTGACACCAATGGCTTGTGAGACCGGCCACCGCCCCTCTTCGGGGTCTCGACACTAGTCTACTGTGGAGTATCGATGCTCTGTCTCGAAACTCCCACGACTAGGGACACTTTAAGGATGTGCTTACAGACCCCCAGCTCCCACGTATATGATCGCCATCATACTGCTGGCAGTCAAGGAAGAATCCTATGGGCTCTATCAATCATGCAATAGCGAACTAAAGCATGTATACGATGATAAAGACAAACCAGATAGCATACTATCATCTCGAGTAAGACTGTCATATCGGTATAGGTCCTGCCACAATCATTGCAATCACGTACATGCGATCCAATAATTGACTTTGAGGGCACTATATCCAGCAATCTCCCTCTTGCACTTAAGGCTAATTATTGCGATGCCGCATACTCACAGCCTGTGTGATACCGAGCATCCAACTCCTCTACTAATCAGTTTCACAAAGCTCGTTTGTAATACTATTGTGTTCGAGAAATAGCCTCAGTGAGTGGATCCGCCCTGATATTTCTTTCTATATCTCTCTAAATCTCAAGTTCGCGGAGAAAGCCATCTCCCGAATCGAGTAATACCTGTCTTAGAATATGTCTGGATATCTGATGAGACCTAGTTCATAAATGAACTCCAAATCCAAACTTCTTAGACTTTATTGATAACTGAACCTAATCAGTATCCAGCACCATGCCTCCCACAGTATCCTCTTGGACCACCTGTCCATAATACTGTCCCTCGTCAGAGGGAAAACCATAACTCTGACAATCACTCTGTCATCCATGTCACCTTTGAAGCCTGGAATGATTACCTTCTCTCGAAGGAGGCTGCCATCATCAAATCCGTAGAACATGCACTTATGTTCTAAAACTGATTCCTTATGTTTCTTCAGGATTGGATTAATATAAACTTATCGCTTCTGGTGCAAAAACAACATCTGGTGTGGTACTTGACATCTCACGATTGACTCAATTGCCTAAGCAAGTGATCGGCCAATCATGCACATCCCTCTCCCCTTTAGTCTGTAAGACACCTTTAGAGAGGGTGACTCCATTACCTGCAGGTACACCACCATGCTAGGAGTCATCTATTCTAAATACCATTAGAATACTGTCAAAGTACCCATATTGGGAAACTACCCAAATCTAGATCTAAAACCATAGATCTAGTAACCAGAATGTATGATATTATATCCATATCCTTTGTGGAGAAACAACTGTATGACTACCACAGTACAACCGATCGTAGTATAGGAATTTTACATCCTACGCTGTGTATGTCATCCAAATACCAGGACATCACACCCTACTACCTTCTTAACAGATCCATCCCCTATTCTGATGAAGTCAAAGCCATGACTGTCACATCAAAATTAGATGATCTTTCTCTGCTATATTTACTCAAGCCTATAAATAGGCATAAGCTACTTGCCCACTATGCTTCCGCTGCTCCCACTGACTACGACAACCCTCTGGTAGAATAATATATACGTCCACTTCTAAAACTTGTTTAGAACGACGCTATACATATCCTCCTGCCGGGTCTTATAGTCTGGAACAACAGTAGTGTCAAGTCTAGGTAAACAAGAACCTCCCTGTCACTATCCTTGAGGCTACCGGAGTACTTCTCGGGTGTCTGAGGTTATCCACCATATCTGCGGAGTGGCTATTGGAATGTCAAACCTGATTGAATATATAGGTCCTATTAAATTTTCCGTAATCATTTGTGGTTCTAGAATCACTTCCAGTTCTACCATACTCCCACTACTATTTTCTGAAAAAAAATCCATTTTACTAAAACTGTGGCGAGTCAAGAACAATATCACTATTGATCTTTGAGATGGTAGAAAATCAACCCTCGTCATAGCCCGGGTCAACCCACAAACTGCCATTACAGAAACGTGCCTTGAGTTATCCAGTGTCTGGTTTTAAGTATAAGCTGGACAACTCCCGTACCTTAACATCGTTAAGATATGAACCATTCTATATACAATATAGAAATAGAGACACTTATTTAATTGGAACCAGATTCAAATCATGCAGCTGTCTCCAGTGCATGTCAACTTAATGGAGAGAGGCTAATCAGCATTACTCAACTTAGGAATACATCCAATTATGAGTAACCTGAAAGAGAAACAAGTTTCTCTAAAACCTTTCCTATCATCTGAATACCAATCACAAGAATCTACATCTTCGATCACTTTGAAGAATCCCGATACTTGTGACACCTGGTTCTCAACTTTATTCTTATACCCACAACTTCTCAAAACTTAGACATTGTATTTCTACGAAACACTTGTCTAAAAACTAGAGAAGTCATAAGTAAACAGAACATAGTACGAGGACCTACCCCTTTGTCCTGATGGACACTGGACAACATACAATACTCTGTATAAGTTCGCTGAGTTGAATAACTCAAAACCTGTGCGTCGTAGGTTGAAATCTGTACCCAGGTGATTTTCTCAAATATCACCAATTACAACGAATTCCGATATAATGAGGATAATCACCTAATTCCCAATAACTTACTGCCTCTCATCATCTGTAAAACCATATGGATGTGAGAATCATACCTGGTAAATACATACCCTGGAGTAAGTATCTAATCGGGAAATCAGTTTTCCTTTAACAATGCACTGAAACATGAAAATGTTTCGTGGGGGTATTCTGGTATTCCTAGTAATGTCTCTTCCATAATCCAATTCATGACTTTAACCGTATATTTCATTTGCCATCTCTCTAAATCCCTTTATTTGTCTTTAGTCGTTACCTTCTGTACACCATCGTTAGGCTAAATGGTTTTCTTCCTTCCCTACCGTTCGGTACCAGCCTATGGTTTGGAAGAAGACTATCCAGTAAGCATAATAGGTGTATTCTCCTAATCCTAGGAGTACTCGTAACTTGAGAGAAGGTGATGATAAAAGACAACCGAATAATACCTTATTCTATTCTCCTGAACTGGGGAAAAAAGCAAAGGTGAAATAGGAGTGGCGATGAAGTATGCGGTTTGGTCGTGAATGATAACAGTCGCAATTTACTTTGCCCTCTTTCTAATCCCTTTATTTTGTCTTTAGTTATTTCCTTCTGTACACTCTACTTAGGCTAATTGGTTTTCTTCATTCCCTACCTTTCGGCACCTGCCTATGGTTTGGAATAAGACTATCCAATAAGCGTAATAGGTGTACTCTCCTAAACTAAGGAGCCCTCGCAACCTGAGAGAAGGTGATAATAAAAGACAACTGAATAATGCCTTATTCTATTTCTCCTGAACCTGGATCCATCCTCGAAGAAGTCCCTTCGAGTTCGTATATAACCATACGATGGATCTATCTAATGGAAGTGGATGTCCGTAGTAATACGGGGTGTTCTGAGAAATACAAAGGGTAAAAGAAGGAGCGGCAATGACTTTTGCAACTCAAACAATCCAAAAGCCAGTATTTTAAGAAGGTTCGGTCAACTTGGTCACTGAGTCATAGTCTAGGGTCGGTCAATGGTCGCTGCCAAAGAGGGAGAGAAAAGAAACACTCTGCGTGCACTCTAAACTAGATCAGAATGGTTATCACTTTATCTAATCAGGAAACCTCCCACTGTAATCTCAAATTCTCCTCCAAACCTGAAAGAAGAATTAGTCGGGATCACCCAAAGAGTAAACCAACTCATCAGTGAGAATCGGGATCCAACTATCATCGCATGATAACTTGATGGAAGCCACTCAAGTTATCACACTCCAGAAGGTATGCGCATGCCTGGCAAGTTTGCTGTTTGTTTGAAACTCCCGATGTAATTTTTGCCTCATGCTCTTATGACCTTGACTTTAGTCAACAAATCATAAGTCACATGTCAAGTTCTACCCGTCATTGTCCAGGTTGATTTGAACCCACCCGTACTTACCCTTGACTTTAGTCAACAAGGTAATACGACTGTCCCAAACCAACGCATCTATTTATGCAACAGATGAATACCCAACAACTACCAAACACTATGCCTTGACTTTAGTCAACAAACATAGCTTGAATACTACTGACCATCCATAAGAAATGATGGAGGGCTACGACTGGTTTTTGGCGAAAAACCTTTAACGTAACGAACTTGATATCGCTGAAGGAACCTGATAGCTTTTTATAAAAATATAGTGGCGAAAACCTTTTGCTAAAGAGGTCACTCCCGGTGAAGGGATCTCGGCTCTTTCCTCGTGGAATGAGCTGCAGGATATTCCAACTGAATACCGCGATGCAAAGCAACTTGTAATCGACTATAGTGAAGTTATTACCCTGACGCAAACTTCTGCCCAAGGGGTTACTCCCGGTGAAGGGATATCTGCCCTTGCCTCGTCGAATGAGGTGCAGGATATTCTAACTGAATATCACTATGCAAAACAAAAGGAAATATCTTTGTAATAACACCTTTTAAAATTTGTTCCAACAACATCAAATATAGGTTTGTTTTATCCTTGCATTGATAAGAATCAATGCAGTCCCATCAATCAATCACACCAGAAAAGAACAAAAATAAAATGTACGTATATGCCATCCGCATTCGTCACTGGGTCCCGTCATCACCCGTTAGGTTACTTAACTAACGACAGAGCGGGGGCTGGACTAGCGTGGGTGTAAAACATATACAACATCTAATAGTATATATACCAATATACAGTAATTGCTCCAGGCATGATAATATGCAACATTACAGAAAAGTAATAAGCATTACAGAACAATACAGATAATTTGTGATCCCCGGGTTTCACAGAGCCGTTGCTGAAACCCGACGTTCCCTTGGTCGTATGGATAGCCTGTGCAATGAAACCTAGACCCTTACGGGTGCGGTAAGTTACCCGCCAAAACCTGAAGCGAGGCAGCGCCCTACAGCAAAATGAATGGACCACCCGGCACTTCACGGAATCCGGTAACTTGAGCACCCCTCCTTGGGTCAACTTGTACCCCCTACGAGTGCGGCGAATAGTCTGCCAATTCTAGAGTAAGGCCCCTATTCCTCTCAAAGCCATGAGATACGGACCCTTTGCCCTCCAGAACCCGGCTATCCGTGCACTCCGTCGCGGGGTAAACCTAGTACAGAAATAAAAATATGTACAACGGGTATATCGACCTCAGCCCGGTCGTGCCCCAAAAGAATATTATACAAACAGGCAGTGACAGCAGTCCACATGTAGGACGCTCGCCCCGCAATATCAAATGTACAAATAAATCGAAACTGCACTACCATTGCATATTGCTATCCACCACGACATATCCTCAACATTACAGCACAACACAGAACATCAACGCGAATGTCACGTTCGCAAATCCGTCTAAAAGAACTATAGCAATTAGACGCAATTTACCGCTCGAATGACATTCCCGGTCGGAGATATAAAGTAAGTACTGTTGGGTTTACCTAGCACCTCATGAAGGGTTTGGAAGCATCACATGTACCAAAGATGAAATTTTTAGGGTGCTAAGTAAGCATGCAAAGAATCAATCCTAGAAAATTAGGGTTTCAAAAACAACACATCATCTCAAGTAAGAAAAGCTAGGGTTTTGAGAGTACAACCTTTGTAGCTCCCTATGCTAGACTCCTCGGCTACTTGGGGTTTGGAAAAGGTCCGCTTGAACTCCTCTAGGTCCACGATGATCCACCCGGAGTCCGCTTTGTCCAAGCTTGCAACTTCACTTGATCAAGAGAAAGAAATGAAGCTAACACTCTAAACAAGTGGGCAAGACTTATGTAGAATGATGTTGTGGTGGCTTTTCTCACTTCAAAATCCTAACTTGGTGAGTAATTTTCTCACTAGAGAAATCTAGAGAGCAAAGGAAGAAGGAGGAAGAAGATGATGGCCTTTTTGAACAAGAGAGAAGATAAAGTCTAATGAAAAAAT
The DNA here is from genome assembly GCA_030015575.1 of Agapanthus africanus. NCBI lineage: Eukaryota > Viridiplantae > Streptophyta > Magnoliopsida > Asparagales > Amaryllidaceae > Agapanthus > Agapanthus africanus. The sequence continues at coordinate 423,365,435 of CM057339.1, forward strand.
AGAAAATATATGTATATATATTTTCCACCTCTCATCTCAAACCATGGTTAAATAATGAAGATATTATTGAATTTGAGTTAAAACACAAAAGGAAAGTTGATCCATGGTTAAATGGTGGGTGAGAATGGTTAGGTCAAAGAAGAGTGTAGAAAGTGAACCATGAATTATCCTTTTCTTTTTCATTTTGTTTTAAGACAAATGCAATAATAATTCATATTATTTAACCAAGGTGTGAGTCTTATATTGCCACCATCTTCTATATATATACAACCATGAAGGATGATGTATGTATGTATGTGTGCATGCACATCCATATGTGCATGAATCAAGAAAGAATGCATACATGCATGCATACATCCAAAAAATACAAGAAAGGATTTCTAGTGAGAAACTAATGGTTAAATGATAAATCAACACTTGATTTATCAATCCGGCCATATCACATACGACCTAACCAAAAGCAAGCCGCCCGATTAACACACGGTATCTCATGCGCGCATTTTAACCGGGTCCATGCGCATATCGCATACGCGCACCACAACGTTTCTCCTGGACTAGGTAACTCCTTTGTGGGACTCTAAGACTCGTCAATACGCCGGCAGTGGGTGATGATCATATCAAGCACCCCCAAGCCGCAAGCGGCCAGCTAAACGTAACGGCCACCCGGGTATTGAGCGATCAGAAGAGAACAAGCGAACCTGCTACAACTCCCGTCGAGCCAACCAGCAACACTATCCGTGCAGTCCGGTCTCCTCGTCTGATATGTCGCATATCAAGTCTAGGGGTGGTAAACGTCAGATCCCAATAATCGATAAGTCGTGCCGATGTGAGGCTCATAACGGGTCGAGAAACTACTGGTAACACTTACCAGTAAATCTCTAATCAGCCCTGGCCAGGGACATCCTTGTTACGGCCAATCGAGCACAGTGCAACATCAACCCCCAATACCGGGAGACACGAAACCCCTCCTATCGCTCATTGCCTCCATGTGACTCGGGACTATACCCAAAAACCACCGTTTTGCACGCCCTCATGGACGTGGTAAGGTGAAAATCAAAGCACAATGGGAATCACACAAGACTCTATGACGATCTCGGGTCTACAGACTAACCTGCACAAATGTCACCTGAGAACTGCCATCTGACGTGAGGTATAATACCAACTGGGAGTTCTCGGCGAGTCCGTCCAGTATACCCAGTCTCCACTGAGCACCCGTATACCATCTCTGATGTCAAACACCAATGGATATGGGATCATCCATCGCCCATCTCATGGGTCGAGAAGCGTATACGCTAGTCTACACTGGTATATCGATGCCCCGTCTCGATACACCAACGACTAGGGACCTTGAAGGATGTACTTATGGACTACCATGTCCCTACTAGTATGATCCGCATCATAGTCCAGATAGTCAAGTACACATACTAAGGGCTTTACCAACATGTAACTATTAGACAGTATAAAGAGACAAGTATATATGTTAAGATAAAGAGCAACCAGATAGCATACTATCATATCGAGCAAGAAAGTCATCTCTATATATGTCCAAGCATCTAATATAATATACATCATCTGTACAATACTGGCCTCTAGGGCATACATACAACTAACAAGTACTGTATACTAACAAGTTTAAAATTTCGATCGACAAAATTTCCCGAATTGGGCCTCACGTACATCTGCTGTACAGTAACAAAATCTGGGCCCAAAAGAACTATACCAGAAACCACAATTTCCAATGGAAAGCTTACTGGAAAATTTTGATGCACTGTTCCCACATACTGGCCGCGGTTCCGCGGTCAAACCCTAGGTTTGACCGTGGATCCGCGGCAGTCATGTGGGATCACGTGCTCAAATTTTCCCAGTTTGCTTAAAAAACCCTGCTTTGTTTTCTGTGATATGCAAAATAATTTTTAGACTTGATTTAAAATCGACAGAAAGTTTTGTACTGAAAAATGTGATTTTCGAAATTCCGTTCGATCGATGTTTTAAACGTGTTAGCACAAGTTAGTATAGCTTAATGGTGAGGCTCTGATACCACTGTAAGTACACGGTAGCGCCCTGGCCATCTAACAGACGCCAAATGCGGAACAAAAACTTTTACAACTTGCGCTATCGCGTACTATAACCCGGATCTGCCATTAAAGCTAAATTAACAAACTACAAAGTGGGTAGAAAAGTTATACCAAACGATTCGAGTTCTTCGGTCTTCAACCATCATCCCACGCTATGTTGCGGCTGCTCCGATCTCCTGAATCTCCAGTCTTCTCGTCCAGGTGGCACCACGTCGACGAATCTTTAAACGGGCTCCCGCCTCTGAACCGAGGCAACTCGATCATCAAGTTTGCTAAAAGAGATGACCAAGATTGATGTAGAGAATGAGTAAAACACTTTGTCTCGCTTCGTCCAAAGCCATGGACGAACGGTTAATGAAGTTTCCTTTTGAATCGGGGAAACGAGAAATGGGCATATGAAATTTCCATGAAACAAATTCCTAATCTTTTTTCCAAATGAACAACCATCCCCTTCACAATGAAGGGCCGGCCACTAAATATGAGGGAGGGTGAGTGTAGGAGGGAGAGGAAGGTGACCATAGCAATGAATGAAAGAATGAGTCATGTTAACACCTTGCATTAACATTAAATGCACACAAATGAATCACCAAACCTAGTCATCATACATTAATGGAACAATTAATGCACGAATGAGTCACTAGCCTAGTCACCATCTAGAACCTTCTAGAAGCACGACTCACCCTCATGACTCACCCAAGTGACAAAAAGATAAATCCGTATTTAACCGAATGTTAAAAACGGGCGATAGAAAACTGGAAACTGGCAACTTCCAAAAGGGATCCTGAAACGAATTTCAGGATAACCCCGTAACAGTATAAACATACCTACATTTATATTACGACCGAATACAAATGAAACTGAGACAAAAATATTATATCTACACAGTATAATACTGGGATCCGGCTTAAACCAAAGCCTACCAGTATTATCTGCCCGAAAAATGACACGTGCGAAAACGCACGTGCATTTTCGGAACCCTGCCATAAAACCATACGGCCTCTACAACGTTTCGCCCGAACTTGGGAAACAGTCTGTGGGGGACTCTAATGACTCATCAACACACTGGCACTGGGTATAATCTCTAGCACGTCAGAGGTACAAGCTGTACGTAACGGTTGCCTATGTATTGATTGGAAGGGAAGCTGACGAGCGAACTCATCCAGAAACCCAACTGAGTCTAACAGTGACAATATACATACAGTCCGGTCCGTTCGTCTATGAGTATCGCATATCTGCCTAGGGGGCTGGTAACGTCAGACCCCCATTAGCGGTATAAGTCGTGTCAGAGAGTAGCCCAGAATACCCTGAGATACTACTGGAGTACCTACCAGTAAATCTCCTGCCTCGGCCGAGGGCTTTGTGTAATGGCTCTCCTAGACACAGCGCGATCTCACCCTCAATACCGGGAGAGACGAATCCCCTGACGATCCGCTCACTTGCCTCCATGTGGCTCGGGACTGTATCCAAAAAAGACCTGTTTGTACGACTCCTTTGAACCGTGGTAGGGTAGAAATCAAAGCACAGTGGGAACTCACACGAGACAAATGACGACCTCAGGTCGATGAACTAACCTGTACACATGTCACCAGGAAACTGCTATCTGACGATATGTCTAATACCAACTAGCATGTTCCCGGCGAGTCCTGTCCGGTGTACTCATAACCCAATGAGCACCTGTATACATCTTAGGTGAACCAACTGACACCAATGGCTTGTGAGACCGGCCACCGCCCCTCGTCGGGGTCTCGACTGTATACACTAGTCTACTCTGGAGTATCGATGCCCTGTCTCGAAACTCCCACGACTAGGGACACTTTAAGGATGTGCTTACAGACCCCCAGCTCCCACGTATATGATCGCCATCATACTGCTGGCAGTCAAGCAAGAATCCTATGGGCTCTATCAATCATGCAATAGCGAACTAAAGCATGTATACGATGATAAAGGCAAACCAGATAGCATACTATCATCTCGAGTAAGACTGTCATATCGGTATAGGTCCTGCCTCAATCATTGCAATCACGTACCCGCGATCCAATAATTGACTTTGAGGGCACAATATCCAACAGGTTTAACCACAAGCACGTCAGCGGCACTAGCTGTACGTAACGGCTACCCAGGTATTGAGCGAAAAGGAGGCCGACGAGCAAACTCATCCCGAACCCCTACTGAGCCTGTCAGTGACAATATCCGTACAGTCCGGTCTGTTCATCTAAGAGTATCACATATTGAGTCTAGGGGGGTGCATAAAGTCAGACCCCCAACAATGCGATATTTAGTGTCGGTATGAAACCCATCACCACCTGAGAAACTATCGATCCTGGATCGGTAGTTCTCGTCCACCGTGGCCACGGATTTATGGTGATGGCCATCCGTACACAACACGACATCAACCCCCAATACCGAGAGAGACGAATCCCCGACGATCCGATCACTGCCTTAATGTGGCTCGGGACTGTACCCAACTAAAACCTGTTTGCACGACTCTTTTGAGCCGTGGTAGGGTAGTAATCAAAGCACAGTGGGAACTCACACGAGACAAATGACGATCTCAGGTCGACAGACTAACCTGTACACATGTCACCTGGGAACTGCTATCTGACAATAGGTATAATACCAACTAGCAGGTTCCCGACGAGTCCGTCCAGTGTACTCATAACCCAATGAGCACCTGTATACTATCTTAGGTGAACATACTAACACCAATGTCTTGTGAGACTTGGCCACCGCCCCTCGTCGGGGTCTCGATCAGTATACACTAGTCTACACTGGAGTATCGATGTCCGGTCTCGATACTCCCACGACTAGGGACATTTAAGGATGTGCTTATAGACCCCCAGCTCCCACGTATGTGATCGTCATCACAATGCTGGCAGTTAAGCAAGAATCCTATGGGCTCTATCAACATATATATGATGATAAAGACAAACCAGATAGCATACTATCATCATGAGTAAGACTGTTTTATCGGTATAGGTCCTCACTCAATCATCATAATCATAATTCCGCGACTATGATAATTACCTTGAGGGCACTATAGCCAACAATCTCCCACTTGCACTTAAGGCCAATTATTGCGATGTCGCATACTCACAGCCCGTGTGATACCGAACACCCAACTTCTCTACTAATCAGTTTCGCAAATCCCGTTTGCGAAAATGATTGCGTTCGAGAAATAGCCTCAGTGAGTGGATCCGCTCCAATGTTTCTTTCTGTATCTCTCTATATCTCAACTTCGCGGAGAAAGCTATCTCCCGAAATGAGCAATACCTGTCTTAGAATTTTTCTGGATATCTGATGGGACCCAGTTCACAAATGAACTACAAATCCAGCAAACTACTTAGACTGTATCGTCTACTGAATTTAATCAGTATCCTGCGACATGCCTTTCCTCAGTATCCGCTTGGACCACCTGTCCAACATACTGTCCCTAAAAAGAGGGAAAAACTATAACTCTGACAGTCACTCTGTCATCCAGGTCACCTTGGAAGCCTGAAATGATAACCGTCTCCTGAAGGAGGCTGCCGTTACCATATCCTAAGAACATTCACTTATGTTCATAAACTGTTTCCCAATGTTTCTCCAGGATTGGATTAATATATGTTTATTGCAGCTAGTGCAAAAACAATATCTGGTGTGGTACTTGACATTTCACGATTAACTCAATTGCCTAAGCAAGTGATATGCTAATCATGCAGATCCCTCTCCCCTTTAGTCTATAAGACACCTTTAGAGAGGGTGACTCCATCACCTGCAGGTACACCACCATGCCAGGAGTCGTCCATTCTAAAATACCTTTTAGAATAATGTCAAAGTACCCAGATTAGGATACTTCCCAAATCCAGATCTAAAACCATAGATCTAGTAACTAGAAACCCTGATATTACATCCATATCCTGTGTAGAGAAACAACTTTGTGACAACCATAGTACAACCGATCGTAGTATAGGAATATCTCTTCCTATCAAGTGCATGTCATCCCAATACCTGGACATCACTCTCTATTACCTTCTTACCAGATCCATCTCCTATCTGATGAGGTCAAAGCCTATGACTGTCACATCAAAATTAGATGATCTATTTCCGCTATACTTGCTTTAGTTTATAAATAGACATAAGCTACTTGCCCACTATGCTTCCGCTGCTCCCACTGACTACAACAACCCTCTGGCAGAGTTATATACACGTGCACTTCTAAAACTAGTTTAGAATGACGCTATACTCATCCTCCTGCCGGGCCTTATAGTCTAGAACAACAGCAATGGCAAGTCTGGGTAAACAAGAACCTCCCTGTCACTGTCTCTGAGAAGACCGAAGTACCTCTCGGGTGACTGAGGTGACCCACCAAATCTGCGGAGTGGCTAATGGAACATCAAATCCAATTGAATCTTTAGGTTCTATTAAATTTCCAGTAATCGTTTGTGGTTCTGGAATAACTTCCAGTTCTACCATACTTCCACTTTTGTTTTCTGAAAAAATCTATTTTATTAAAACTGTGGCGAGTCAAGAACAATATAAATATTGATCTTCCTGATGGTAGAAAGTTAACCCTCGTCAAAGCCCGGGATAACCCACAAACAGCCATTACTGAAACGTGCCTTGAGTTTATCCGGATTCTGGGTTTAAGCATCAGCCGGACAACTACCTATACCTTAACATCGTTAAGATATAAATTGATTCTATATAAATCTAATATAGAAACAAAAGCACTAATATAATTTGAACCAGATTCAAAATCATGCAGCTGTCTCCAGTGCATATCAACCAAATGGAAAAGAGGACAATCAACATTACTCATCTAGGAGTGCATCCATATATGAGTAACCTGAAAAAGAAGCAAGTTCTCAAAACCATTACTATCAGCGGAATACCAAACACAAGTATCTACATCTTCGACTTCATCGAAGAATCCTGATACATCCATCAAATGGTTCTCTACTTTATTCTTATACATAGAACTTCTCAATATCTGGACTTTGCATTTCAATGAAATACTGGTCCAGAACTGGAGAAGTCACAAGTAAACAGAATATAGTACGAGTACCAACCCCATTGTCGTAATCGACACTGGACAGCATACAATACTTTGTACAAGTCCTCTGAGTTCAATAACTCAAACCCTGTGCGTCGTAGGTTGAAGAACTGTACTATGGTTAAGAAGAATTACACCGCTGTTGAATGCACTTTACCTAATCACCAACTGATATGGGTAAATGTTATAGACACAATATCAAAAAGTTATTTCTCACTCTATAAAATAAATGTACAGATATATCAGTTTGAAATTGGTGCATAACAACGGATATTCAAAACAAAATATTTGCCATCCGACAAAAACCAGATGATTTCCTCAAATATCACCAATTACTACGAATTCCGATATAATGAGGATCTAATCACCCAATTCCCAATATTTTACTCCCACTCACCATCTATAATATCATACAGATGTGAGAAACTGATCTGGTAAATACATACCCTGGAGTTAGATTCTTATTGGAAAACAGTTTTCAATTAACATCATACAGTGAAACTGAAACATGAAAATGTTTCAAAAAGGGGTAACTGGTATTCCTAGTAACACCTCTTCCAATATCCTGATTCACGACAGTAACCATATATTTATCTGCCCTCACCGCAATCCCTTTATTATGTTTTTACTTATTACCTTCTGTACACCTCCTTTACGCTAATTGGTTTTCTTCATTCCCTACCTTTCGGCACCAGCCTTAAGGTTTGGAAGAAGACTATCCAATAAGCATAATAGGTGTACTCTCCTAATCTTAGGAGCCCTCGCAACCTGAGAGAAGGTAAAGAGAAAAGACATCTGAATAATCCTATTCTTTTTCTCCCGAACCAGAATCCATCCTCGAAAAAGTTCCTTCAAGTTCGTATGTAACTATACGATGGATTTATCCAATGGAAGTGGATATCCGTAGTGATATGGAGTGTCCTAGAGAAATGCAAAGTGGATGTAGGAGTGGTAGGGGTATACCTGGTTTCGTCGTGAATGATGGTGATCGCAATTTCCTTTGTCATTATTCTAATCGCTTTATATGTCTTTGCTTATTACCTTCTGTACACCACAGTTAAGCTTGTTGGTTTTCTTCCTTCCCTACCGTTCGACACCTGCCTATGGTCTGGAGGAAGACTATCCAATAAGTTCAATAGGTGTACCCTCTCCTAATCCTAGGAGCCCTCACAACCTGAGAGAAGGTAAAGAGAAAAAACAACCGAATAATCCTATTCATTCTCTCCAAAACCAGAATCCATCCTCGAATCAGATCCTTCGAGTTCGTATATAACCACACGATGGATTTATCCAATGGAAGTGGACGTTCATAGTGATACGAGGTGTTCTGGAGAAGCGCAAAGGTGATATAGAAATGGCAATGATGTATGCGACACCGTAACATTCCAAAAGCCAAAGTGTTTAAAGAAGGTTCGGTTAACTTGGTTCATGAGTTTTAGTCAAAAATCGGGTCATAGTCGCAGCCAGAGAGAGAGAGAGAGAAAAGAAACACTCAGCGTGCACTCTAACCTAGATCAGAGTAGTTAATCATTTTATCTAATCTGGATGGCTCCCACTGTTTCCTCGAATTCTCCTCCAAACCTAAAAGGAGAATTAGTCGGAATTACCCGAGGAGTAGTCCTACTCATCAGTGGGAATCGGGATCCAACTATCATCGCATGATAACTTGATGGAAGCCACTCAAGTTACCACACTCCAGAAGGTATGCGCAAACCTAGCAAGTTTCCTGTATGTTTGAAACTCCCGATAAGATTTTTACCCCAAGCAGCTTATGACCTTGACGGATGCCAACAAATCATAAGTTGCAAGTCAAGTTCTACCCGTCATTGTCCTGATTAATTTAGACCCACCCATACTCGCCCTTGACGGATGCCAACAAGGCTGCACGACTGTCCTAGATTAATGCAAATCCATGCTATAGAGAAGTAACACATAGCTACCGCACACTATGCCTTGACGGAAACCGACAAACATAGCACGAATACTAGGCGCTACTTTTCTGAAATGACGGAGGGCTACAGCTGGTTTTTGGCGAAAAACCTTTAACGTAATGAACTTGATATCGTTGAAGGAATCCAAGTGGTTTTTTAAATATATATAGTGGCGAAAACTTTTGCTAAAGAGGTCACTCCCGGTGAAGGGATCTCGGCTCTTTCCCCGTCGAATGGGGTGCAGGATATCCCAAACTGAATACCACGATGCAAAGCAAAAGGAAACGACTATAGTAAATTATTACGTTGACGCAAACATTTACTCAAGGGGTCACCCCCGATGAAGGGATCTCGGCCCTTGCCTCGTCGAATGAGGTGCAGGATATTCCAAATGAATACCACGATGCAAAGCAAAAGAGAACGTCTGTAATGTCAGTTTTTTTTAAAAACTTGGTTCCAACAACATCATAAATATGTTTGTTTTATCCTTGCATTGATAAGAATCTATGCAGTCCCATCAATTAATCACACCAGAAAAGAACGAAAATAAAATGTACGTATATGCCATCCGCATTCGCCACTGGGTCCCGTCATCACCTGTTTGGTTACTTAACTAACGACAGAGCGGGGACTGGGCTAGCGCGGGTGCAAAACATATACAACATCTACCAGTATATATAAATATATATATAACATTCGTCCCAGGCATGATATAAAGCAACATCACAGAAACATCATAGAAACAACACAGAATGGTGGATAATCTGGAGCCCCGGGTTTCACTTGAGCCGCAAGTGAGACCCGACGTTCCCTGTCGTGTGGATAGCATGTGCAATGAAACCTATACCCCCTACGAGTGCGGCGAATAGCCCGCCAATTCTAGAGTAAGGTCCCCTCCATCCCAACGCCATGAGATGTGGACCCGTTGCCCTCTAGAATCCGGCTACTCGTGCATCCCACCGCGGGGTAATCCTAGTACAGAAAAGAAAATAATATACAAGGGTGACATCGACCTCAGCCCGGTCGTGCCCCAAAAGAATAATATACAAACTGGTAGTGACGACAGTCCACATGTCGAACTTTCGCCCCGCAATATCAAATATACAAATGAAATAAAAACTGTACTATCATTGCACTACTGGCTATCCACCACGACGATCCAACCAACATCACAGCACATTACAAAACATCAACGTGAATGTCACGTTCGTAAACCTGTCTAAAAGACATATAGCAATTAGACGAGTTTACCGATCAAATGACATTCACGGTCGCAGATAGAAATGTAAGTACTGATAAACGCACACTTAAATATCGATCGACAAAATTCCAAATTGGCCCCAATAGCAAAACAACACTTCACAGAAACTTGGGCCAAAACAGTATATCACAAAAATCACAATTTCACATCAGGGGGCTACAGGAAAAATTTTGAAGCCCGTCGCCACTAAATGGCCGCGGATCCACCTCCTATGGGGGGTAAGTGCGGCGGTGCCGCGGCGCTTTAGAGGCTTCAGGGGCTCAAATTTTTTCTGTACCCTTAGAATTGCCTTCACGGATTTTTAAGCTACTGCAAATAATTTTTTGAACACTTTTGAAAAATGAAATCATGATTTCGGTAAAATCCGTCGGTCGATCTTTTAAGCACGTTTAAACAAGCTAGTAAGGGGTTTAAAGGGTGGCTCTGATACCATGAAGGGTTCCGGCAGCGCCCTGGCCATCAAAACGCGACCAAAATGCGGAACAAATTTTTTTAAAACTGGCGCTACCGCTAACCGATTTACGGATCGACCTTAAACCCTATTCTAGCGAGCTAACTAAGAGTTAGAAAGGTTATACTGAGATGATCCAAGTCCTTCGGTCTTCATTCCAAGCTCCTAGCGATCCTTTGATGATGTTTGGTTGCCGGTCTTCCTCCATCTCCGATGATCCACCCGAGGAAAACGGCGCAAGCTCCAACCTCGTCGAACGAGGTAACCGATGCTCCAAAGTCGCTAGCGATGGAGAGTGGGGGTGTATGAAAATGTCACTATAATTTTTCTCTCATCCACGTGCTCCATGGAGCAACTCAAGAAGAAGATGATGGAGGTGAAAGCTTTTTGCATGAGCAAGAATAATGCTAAGTGATTTTCTTGAATGAGAGAGTGGGAGTTAGCAAGCTTTTTTGTGTCATGTAAAAATCCAAATGAAAAGAACTCCACCCAAGAATTGGCCGCCCCCCTTTCATGTCCTCAAAAAAAAATATCATTTTCCATTAATCAAATAAAATATACACAACCATACCATGCACTATGCTTGACTCATGCCCATGCCTTTGCCTTGTCACCCTCCACCTCATCATTAAACAAAATGAATTTTCATAAAAGAAAAATCAAATAATGAGGTAGCAAAACTTCTAGAAGCTATTCCGTATAAAATACGGAATACTTCCCGGTACATGTTTCGAAATACATATACGCGTATTCGTACAAAAATACGAATAGCCAAGAGAGAAAATGAATAGTGAACAATAATACTAGAATACGTATATACAAATATTAAATCAAAACCTGATTTAATAAACTGGCTTAATCCTAAGCCGCTAGTATTATCAACCGTCCAATTAAAGTCTGCGCAGCAAGTGCACATATTTAATCGGACATCTGTATGTATCAACATACCTCATGTACACCATATCGCCTGAACCGTGAAAACCCTCTGTGTGGGACTCTAAAGACTCATCAATACACTGGTAGTGGGTTTAACCACAAGCACGTCAGCGGCACTAGCTGTACGTAACGGCTACCCAGGTATTGAGCGAAAAGGAGGCCGACGAGCAAACTCATCCCGAACCCCTACTGAGCCTGTCAGTGACAATATCCGTACAGTCCGGTCTGTTCGTCTAAGAGTATCACATATCGAGTCTAGGGGGGTGCATAAAGTCAGAGCCCCAACAATGCGATATTTAGTGTCGGTATGAAACCCATCACCACCTGAGAAACTATCGATCCTGGATTGGTAGTTCTCGTCCACCGTGGCCACGGATTTATGGTGATGGCCATCCGTACACAACGCGACATCAATCCCCATTACCGGGAGAGACGAATCCCCGACGATCCGATCACTGCCTCCATGTGGCTCGGGACTGTACCCAACTAAAACCTGTTTGCACGACTCTTTTGAGCCGTGGTAGGGTAGCAATCAAAGCACAGTGGGAACTCACACGAGAAAAATGACGATCTCAGGTCGACAGACTAACCTGTACACATGTCACCTGGGAACTGTTATCTGACAATAGATATAATACCAACTAGCAGGTTCCCGACGAGTCCGTCCAGTGTACTCATAACCCAATAAGCACTTGTATACTATCTTAGGTGAACATACTAACACCAATGGCTTGTGAGACCTGGCCACCGCCCCTCGTCGGGGTCTCGATCAGTATACACTAGTCTACACTGGAGTATCGATGCCCGGTCTCGATAGACTAGGGACATTTAAGGATGTGCTTATAGACCCCCAGCTCCCATGTATGTGATCGCCATCACAATGCTGGCAGTCAAGCAAGAATCCTATGGGCTCTATCAACATGTATATGATGATAAAGACAAACCAGATAGCATGCTACCATCTTGAGTAAGACTGTTTTATCGGTATATGTAACATCTTAGAATGTGTTTTGCAGCTAATTATATTTTTAAAGTATGGTTTTCAACAAAAAGTTTACCAAATTAAATTTTAAATATTTTATCCTATTTATTGTGTATTTTATTGGAATTTTGTTAGGCTTGCACACACTTGTGCATGATAGCTAGGGTTGTTTTTGGGGTTAAACATGATTAGCAACCATGGGTAACTAACTATTTCTCCCTAACCTAGTTTTAATATTTGTTTAAGTGTCATGGTTGTAATTAGTCATGATAGTTTTTTTTTAAATTTAAAAAAAAGGGTTTTAAAATGGAATTTTTGAAATTGGTTGACTTTGGGAAAGAGAGAGAGTGAGCATGGGCATCATGGCTCATGCCATGCTCATTAAATGAGGGAAGAGAAAGAGAGTGGAGGGGGTTTATTGCTTTTCCTCTCATTTCTCTCTTTGTTCTCTCTTCTCACTCACTCTCATTCTCACACCCCCCCTCACACTCTCAGCAACAGCAGCAGCTTCATCAACATCAACAACACATCAACAACAACAACACCAGCAGCAGCATCATCACCAGCATCATCAACAACAACACCAGCAGTAGCATCATCATCATCTTCAGCAACAGCAGCAGCAAGCAGCACCATCAGCAGCAGCATCAACACCATCAGCAACAGCAGGCAGCAACTGTGGCAGCAGCAGTCCCAGCACTTGCAGCAGCTCCACACACTTCTTCACCTGCTTCTTAGGGTTCCTTGGGTATATTTTCCGAACCCCATTTCTTGTTTGTGTAGCTTGTGTGTTATTTAGCTCGATTAGTGTTAAATTAACTAGTTTGGTGCTAGTTTTGGTGAATTGTGAGAAGTAATGGTAAATTGTTGATTGTGTTAGCTACCTTAGTTTATTTTAGTGTTAATAGGGCCACTTCAACTGAGAAATAGCCAGATTACACTAAAATACCATAGGTTTTCCTTTTTGTGCAAAATTGGTGTTTTAAAGCGATAATTGTGACATCTGGAATCTGCTTGTGACCCGATGCCTTCAGGGTAAAATTGAGGAAACTGGGACATGCTACCTAGGTTTAGATCACACCACGAGAGTACGAACCCACCCCTCCCTAACCTGGCCACCAATTTCTCTATTTTGGCCGCAAATTGCGGCCCAGAAGGGGACTGGGGTGTTGGGGTTTTATGTAGGGCTCCCTGCTGTGTTGTCTAGGTCTTTGGCATGTCTAGTTTTGTGATTTCTTACCTGTAGGAAAATCTGGGGTCATATGTTGTTTTTGGTGTCTGTTGTGTTTGCGCGATACGCGCGATACGTGAGTGAGTTCTGTGATCCAGCGTATCGCGGCGTGTCGCGATGGTTTTAGACGCGTACACACACGATTCAGCGTATCGTGCGCACGCGCGTTTAGTTCGCGACGCGAGTTTCTCGTTTTGGTTCGATATCGCGTTTCGCGGAATATTTTGGCTTATATATGATTTCTTGTTGTATTTGCAGGTTTGCAGGCAGGAGCTACGGACACACTTACAGGGGGAGCAGATGGTAGGATTCACCTAGCGTGGAGTGTAGGTGAGTAGATTTAACATCTACAGGGGAATCGCCCGCATAGCGTTATGCGTCCGGGCTAGGATTCAATACCTGTCGCACATTCTACGTCATTGTAGAATTGCGCCATACTTTATTTCCTTGATATAGTTATACTGTGACTAGCAGCCGTAGGACACTGCACACATTATCGACGGTTCATGTTGCACGAGCACGAATTGTTTGCTACACACACACCGTCAATAATTGCCATGTCACACACTACCCCTTATAGCTACTATTGCTTACCACACATGACATCTAGCTACCGGTGTACCTATAGTGTATCATACCTTTAGTGATAGGTACATTTACACCTTGCGATACAGCTATAGGTATACCTTTTAGATATTTTACTTATACCAGGGGGATACCTTACTCATATTCTTCTTATACCCAGGGGGGTATACGACATCAGTTCTTGTAGGTAGATATCTATACATTGCTACACCTGTATGTTATACACATATTCAGTTGTTGTCGCATATTTACAGTTACTGCTGTTACTTAGCTGTACCTTACTGGTTTCACATACATCTGTTTTCAGCTACTTATTCTCATTTATATGCTCGCATTCAGATATATCGCATATATTATTCCTGGATTTGCGCATTCTTTACTTGGATTTTATATGATGTTTTCGGGATTTGGGAACCGCGGGAGTTCATGAAATTATGCATACATTGAACAACCCGGTTTCCTTGATATGATACTTGCGCGTCCACCATGAGTTTTATCGGTGCTGATTTTATACTCCATACGAGGTGTGGTTGCCGTATGAGAGTACATGGTGGGGCCCGGTATGGTTCCCCTCGGCAAGAAGATCGATGGGTTTGCCGATTGAGCCTGGAGGCGGGCGAGTACCTACCGGCGATTGGTTGGAACTGGCAGTTGTCCGGAGGATACTGGCCAGAGTCGAGTGATGGATGCGGGATGACCTGTACTGTCGGGGCCGAGGGCCGACACCGCAGACGGACCCCGTGGGCCGATCCGGACCGACGGAGCCCGATATACGAGGATTTCTGTGTCGATGCTTGGCACACTGATTTCATGATATTTCTTTAACCCCTTTTTGTATATATAACAGGGGATTTAGCCGTTGTTATATATACCCTTACATCAATATTAGTGGAATGGGACGCTAATATATGTGTATTGCCCCCATCATACTTATTTCTATGTATTTACCTTTAGGATGTTAGATTCTTACTTGAGATTCGACTTGGGATATAGGCGATTCATTGACATTGGATATGGATATGAATGAGATTGATGAATTGTACATTCGAGATATAGGAGAGCTATTCGATATTGTACATTGTGGTGATGTGAGACTTATATGTTGTGAGAGCCCAATGTGGGGGCTGATTTGAGGATTTGGGATCTGAGTGTCTTGATGGATTGTGATCCTGCCATGATGTCAGGTTTCCGTGGAAATGACATATTCCACCCTATACCTCACCCTTACCCACCTTATGCACAGATTCATATAGTGGTAGTACCTGTTAGTGTACCCTTATGATAGTTGCATATCTATATTCTCATATCCTTTTTGCATAGTTATTGCATATTACCGTCATGTTACTATTGCTTCACATATTGATTGTACCTGCTAGTGTACTTCCCTTTATTCAGCATTTGCATGACATGTTATTACTGTAATCGCATACCTTAGATTCATGCTGTACGTGCATTCCTGCGATTACCTGCATATGTTTTATACTATTCACGAGTTGGCAACTCACCCCCGTTGTGCTACAGGTGTTTCAGGTTTTTCCCCAGAGTAGTCGAGGCAGGCTATTCTTCTATTCAGCTATCCAGCTATCATCTTTTGCTACAGATACCGCATCAGCTCACAGTACCTTTTTGCTTAGGTGGGTTAGATGATTATCTGTATTTCACATTGTACATTCGTTGTATTTTGTACTCTCCATCTACTATTGTATTGTTGACTTAGAGACTTGGTGAGGACGATATGTGTATTACTGTGGATTTGTTGTCTTTTATATACAGCTTTCTCTCTACTGTCTTTATTTCTTCGCTACGGCGTCGTATATTTGTATTGTATTCATCTTGGCTGGTTTTTTTTTACAAAAGTGGTGTTGCTAAAATTTTAAGGGAAAGAAAGTAAGACTTTTAAAGAATTTGGGTTGCGATTTAAAATGTTTCAAAACTTATACTATCTTTTCCGTATTTTTATGGTTTAGATTTCTGGGTTTTGGCTTTCTTTTGCTATGTCACGTCTTAGGGCGTTGCGTAGTATTAGGGCCGTCACGGGTCAATTTTTGGGTCGTGACAAAGTTGGTATCAGAGCGTTAGGTTTTACCTTTCGGAGTGTAGGATGACCTTAGTATGATGGAGTAGGTAGCTTAAGCAGAGTAACGTAGTGTGTGTATGTCTGCAGCATACCCACGATGCGGTACTTCGCATTAAGTGACCTAAGTACAAATTTCTTGAAATTCCTTCCTTGATGATTCCTATCCTTAAGATTCGATTTCCTTGTTCTTATCGAATCTCATCTTATATCTATTTATAGCCTTGCCGCCGATGACTATGGGGACTCAGAGTGATGCAGCGAGGGCCGAGGTCAGGGTTGGCTCGGGTGAGACGAGTTCTGACCAGGATGGCACTCTAGTTGCACAGGTGCAGACGGATCAGCCTACGATCTATACTATGGATAGACTTTTGGTAGAGATGCAGGACTTCCGCCAGACGATGAGTTCTTTGGTTGATATCGTTCGGGAGCTACGACAGGAGGTTGTTACCCCTGTCACTCAGTTGTCGCTTACGGTCAGCATGCAACAGTCCGTCACCTACATAGCACCAGTGGTTGCAGCTCCAGTTGACGAGGCACATATTCCAGGACAGTGGAGGACTCGTACCAGCGTACCAGCCCAGAGATAGAGGTTTGGTCATCGAGACAGATTTCGTGGCCGTCGCGGGAGTAGCAGAGGCTTAGGACAAGGACAGTCGTTCAGCTCTCATCCCCAGGATGGTCAGCACTCAGCGCGTGGATGTTTTCGATGCGGGAGCCTTCAGCACTTCGTCAGAGATTGTTCCTTGGCACCTTGTCAGGATCGTTGTCAGAGAGGCCGTGGACGTGGAAGATTTGCTCAGAAGGCTCAGTCTACCAGAGGAGTTCTTCCAGCTGCGAGTAGAGGGCAGACACAGGAGTTTGCATCTACTCATCGGGAAGCGCAGACGTCCAATGTGGAGTTTTCAGGTATCTTTATTTATATGTTCTTTTAATGTATTCGTTTGTTTCTGCTTGTACTGTGGTTGGGTAGATTATTCGTAGTGGTGTTAACTTCTGTCAGCGATTCTTTTGTTACGCGACCCGTATTTCAGTTGTGTGCCAATCAGATAGGAGATAGAGATTCGTCCGTCGTTTTGATCCTTCTAGAGATGTTGGATTTGGCGTTCTCCTGGACACAGACTGGTTAACTACGTGTTAGGCGTCTGTGGACTGCCGTGAGGAAACAAGTTAGGTTTTGTTTCCCCGGCAAGTCAGTTCTTGTTGTGCAGGTGGATAGTTGTGCCGCCTCTCACAGCTTGAATTCAGCCTTTTTCGCTAGTCGGCTACTGAGGAGATGTCATGGATTCTTGGCGTTCATTCGTGATACCGGGGCCACAGTGGGATTGTTGGACCGGGTTCCTTTCGTGCGACAGTTTTTCCGACGTTGTTCCGGATGAGCCGGCGAAGCTTGGGAGCTAAAGGATCAGCTGCAGAGTTGTGGTTTGGGGAGTTTTGTGCGTCTGAGTGTTTCGCTTTTAGAAGCTCCTATTTCTGTTCGTCGAGGAGGAAGACGACAGCTTAGGGTTGGGTATCGACGGATCGTTAATTGAACCGTCTTATGGTGCGGATAGGTATCCTTCACCTCGCCGTGACGATTTCTTCGATCAGCTCCAGAGTGCGAGACATTTTCTAAGTTTTTGGGATCAGGTCATCATTATTGCGGTTTCGGAGTGATGGCATTCCGAAGACTGCCTTGTGCGTGCTACGGGCTTTGTGAGTTTTTTTTGAGTCGTTGGATTCACTGATGCCCTAGCAGCATTCGTAGAGGTGATGAACCAGATTTCTTCAGGCCGTTCCTCGACCAGTTTCTGTTGTGTTATCTACGACATTCTGGCCTATCTAATGTGTCTTGAGGAACAGGAGTAGCACGTGAGAATTTGTTATGCAGATACTGGGAGAGCACCAGCAGTTGCTAAATTCTCAGAGTTTTTCTTCAGGCTTGTTTGTGTTGACTCCTAGGTCTTGTAGTCACGGGAGACAGTTTCGTATGGTTCCGAGGGAGATCGTGGCCGTACAGCTTATGCCCAGACTTGTGTGCAGGACGGAGATCCGCAGATTGTTGGGCTTAGCAGGTTTTTACCGCCGTTTCATGCAGGGTTGCTAGAGTAGTGCTGCACCGTCGACTTAATTGACTGGAAGGGAAGTTTCTTTTCTTTGGACTGAGGCATGTGTACGAAGTTTTCGGCAGTTGAAGATTCTGTTAACAACTGCATCAGTCTTTCTTTGCTTTTGGTTCGGGCGACTTTGTTGTTTAACTGTAATGTTTCTTGAGTGGGCTCGAGGGTGTACTGATGTGACCCTACAGAGTCATCGCTTTTGCTTCCCTACATTTGGAGGAAGTACGAGGAGGATATTCCACTCATGATCTGGAGATGGCCGCGGTGGTTTTGTGTTGGAGATTTGGAGACACTATCTGTTCGAGAGTCATGTCAGATTTTCACGGAACACCAGAGCTTAATATATATCTTCCTGCAGCGGATTTGGATTGTTGTGTTAGTCTTCTGCAGATTTACAGTTTTTGTGTGATCGTTGAGTATGGCTTAGTTCGTCTCTACGGAGGGGACAGCTTGCTCATGTCCGCGCCCAACCACTTTTCTTAAGTCGTTTTCGCGAGACACTGCCCGCCGATGCTCGTTCGTCAGTGATACTTGAGCATACTCGGCTGGGTAATGATTCAGAGACCTTGAATTATGACAATGGTGTGCTAAGTTAGGGACGCGTTTGTGTACCTGACATCATCGGGTAGAGACGTGTAATCCTAGAACATGCACATCTGTCAACTCTCTTTATGCATTCAAGTTCCCCCAGCTTTGGCGTGACTTGTGAGATAGCTACGGGTGGACAAGGATGTAAAGAGAAGTTTCAGGTTTCGTTTCAAGTGTCTGTCTTGTTGTGTGCTTGGGTCGAGCATCTGAAGCCGGCTGGAGAATTGCAATCTTTTACCGTTCCGAAGCAGGGATGGGAGCAGATCTCCACGAATTTCGTTATGGTTTCTACCCCAGTTTAGTTAGGGTGTGACTCCATTTGGATTCTTGTCATCCGGTTATACTCAGTTTGCTCAGTTGTTTTGTTTAAGTTGTGTGTTTGTTTGGTTTGTCGTCAACAGTTAGGGATCGTCACTCGCCATCGTTAGGGTTCTCCTTCGATAGCTGTTATCAGGAGACACTCCAATTGGCCACCCTTAGGCTTAGGGGTTAGGTCGTGTCGATCGCCAGTCTGTTGTTCTTCTGACTCTGCGTAAGTAGGACTTTGGACCCCAGCTATGTCTAGAGACTTCGGAGATAGTCCAGCTGTGTTAGGTCAGGATGGGAATTGTCCATTGCGAACTGAGGTCTTATGCCGACTGTGTTGGTCATAGACTCGAGTTTGCAGGGACAGATCATGTATTCCTATGGGCTTTCCGATGAATGACGTGTTGGATTTTGGGAAGCTTATCCCAAGATTTAGGTCCTTCTGAGATCCTATAAGCGAGTTAGTTTCGTTGCCTTTAGTTAGGCACTTCCGCCCAGATTATTGGATTTTCACCCCGTATTCCTTGTGATGATACTTTACAATTACCTTCATGACCTTTCTCACATGATTTGGCACCAGACCATTTAGCTAGACGCGATCTTTCGTTCACCAGCGGCCAATTGTGTTAATGGCTCGGCAGGTGGAGGAACATCGGTCAAGGGTCTTGTCATCTGTGAAGGGTTTTCTTGGGCGTAGCCGTATAGTGAGATAGTCACTTGGGAGGCTGCGAGCGAGATTTGGGGATTTTAATCTTCTCTTTGAAGGTGCGCGTATCGGTATATTTTTTTAAATTCGGGGACGAATTTCTTTTAAGGGAGGGGGGGAGATTGTAACACCTTAGAATGTGTTTTGTAGATAATTATATTTTTAAAGTATGGTTTTCAACAAAAAGTTTACCAAATTAAGTTTTAAATATTTTATCCTATTTATTGTGTATTTTATTGGAATTTTGTTAGGCTTGCACACACTTGTGCATGATAGCTAGGGTTGTTTTTGGGGTTAAACATGATTAGCAACCATGGTTAACTAACCATTTCTCCCTAACCTAGTTTTAATATTTGTTTAAGTGTCATGGTTGTAATTAGTCATGATAGTTTTTTTTTAAATTTAAAAAAAAGGGTTTTAAAATGGAATTTTTGAAATTGGTTGACTTTGGGAAAGAGAGAGAGTGAGCATGGGCATCATGGCTCATGCCATGCTCATTAAATGAGGGAAGAGAAAGAGAGTGGAGGGGGTTTATTGCTTTTCCTCTCATTTCTCTCTTTGTTCTCTCTTCTCACTCACTCTCATTCTCACACACCCCCCTCACACTCTCAGCAACAGCAGCAGCTTCATCAACATCAACAACACATCAACAACAACAACACCAGCAGCAACATCATCACCAGCATCATCAACAACAACACCAGCAGTAGCATCATCATCATCTTCAGCAACAGCAGCAGCAAGCAGCACCATCAGCAGCAGCATCAACACCATCAGCAACAGCAGGCAGCAACTGTGGCAGCAGCAGCCCCAGCACTTGCAGCAGCTCCACACACTTCTTCACCTGCTTCTTAGGGTTCCTTGGGTATATTTTCCGAACCCCATTTCTTGTTTGTGTAGCTTGTGTGTTATTTAGCTCGATTAGTGTTAAATTAACTAGTTTGGTGCTAGTTTTGGTGAATTGTGAGAAGTAATGGTAAATTGTTGATTGTGTTAGCTACCTTAGTTTATTTTAGTGTTAATAGGGTCACTTGAACTGAGAAATAGCCATATTACACTAAAATACCATAGGTTTTCCTTTTTGTGCAAAATTGGTGTTTTAAAGCGATAATTGTGACATCTGGAATCTGCTTGTGACCCGATGCCTTCAGGGTAAAATTGAGGAAACTGGGACATGCTACCTAGGTTTAGATCACACCACGAGAGTACGAACCCACCCCTCCCTAACCTGGCCGCCAATTTCTCTATTTTGGCCGCAAATTACGGCCCAGAAGGGGACTGGGGTGTTGGGGTTTTGTGTAGGGCTCCCTGCTGTGTTGTCTAGCTCTTTGGCATGTGTAGTTTTGTGATATCTTACCTGTAGGAAAATCTGGGGTCATATGTCGTTTTTGGTGTCCGTTGTGTTTGCGCGATACGCGCGATACGTGAGTGGGTTCTGTGATCCAGCGTGTCGCGATGGTTTTAGACGCGTACACACACGATTCAGCGTATCGTGCGCACGCGCGTTTAGTTCGCGACGCGAGTTTCTCTTTTTGGTTCGATATCGCGTTTCGCGGAATATTTTGGCTTATATATGATTTCTTGTCGTATTTGCAGGTTTGCAGGCAGGAGCTACGGACACACCTACAGGGGGAGCAGATGGTAGGATTCACCTAGCGTGGAGTGTAGGTGAGTAGATTTAACATCTACAGGGGAATCGCCCGCATGGCGTTATGCGTCCGGGCTAGGATTCAATACCTGTCGCACATTCTACGTCATTGTAGAATTGCGCCATACTTTATTTCCTTGATATAGTTATACTGTGACTAGCAGCCGTAGGACACTGCACACATTATCGACGGTTCATGTTGCACGAGCACGGATTGTATGCTACACACACACCGTCAATAATTGCCATGTCACACACTACCCCTTATAGCTACTATTGCTTACCAAACATGACATCTAGCTACCGGTGTACCTATAGTGTATCATACCTTTAGTGATAGGTACATTTACACCTTGCGATACAGCTATAGGTATACCTTTTAGATATTTTACTTTTACCAGGGGGATGCCTTAGTCATATTCTTCTTATACCCAGGGGGGTATACGACATCAGTTCTTATAGGTAGATACCCATACATTGCTACACCTGTATGTTATACACATATTCAGTTGTTGTCGCATATTTACAGTTACTGCTGTTACTTAGCTGTACCTTACTGGTTTCGCATACATCTGTTTTCAGCTACTTATTCTCGTTTATATGCTCGCATTCAGATATATCGCATATATTATTCCTGGATTTGCGCATTCTTTACTTGGATTTTATATGATGTTTTCGGGATTTGGGAACCGCGGGAGTTCATGAAATTATGCATACATTGAACAACCCGGTTTCCTTGATATGATACTTGCGCGTCCACCATGAGTTTTATCGGTGCTGATTATATACTCCATACGAGGTGTGGTTGCCGTATGAGAGTACATGGTGGGGCCCGGTATGGTTCCCCTCGGCAAGAAGATCGATGGGTTTGCCGATTGAGCCTGGAGGCGGGCGAGTACCTACCGGTGATTGGTTGGACCTTGCAGTTGTCTGGAGGATACTGGCCAGAGTCGAGTGATGGATGCGGGATGACCTGTACTGTCGAGGCCGAGGGCCGACACCGCAGACGGACCCCGTGGGCCGATCCGGACTGACGGAGCCCGATATACGAGGATTTCTGTGTCGATGCTTGGCACACTGATTTCATGATATTTCTTTAACCCCTTTTTGTATATATAACAGGGGATTTAGCCGTTGTTATATATACCCTTACATCAATATTAGTGGAATGGGACGCTAATATATGTGTATTGCCCCCATCATACTTATTTCTATGTATTTACCTTTAGGATGTTAGATTCTTACTTGAGATTCGACTTGGGATATAGGTGATTCATTGACATTGGATATGGATATGAATGAGATTGATGAATTGTACATTCGAGATATAGGAGAGCTATTCGATATTGTACATTGAGGTGATGTGAGACTTATATGTTGTGAGAGCCCAATGTGGGGGCTGATTTGAGGATTTGGGATCTGAGTGTCTTGATGGATTGTGATCCTGCCATGATGTCAGGTTTCCGTGGAAATGACATATTCCACCCTATACCTCACCCTTACCCACCTTATGCACAGATTCATATTGTGGTAGTACCTGTTAGTGTACCCTTATGATAGTTGCATATCTATATTCTCATATCCTTTTTGCATAGTTATTGCATATTACCGTCATGTTACTATTGCTTCACATATTGATTGTACCTGCTAGTGTACTTCCCTTTATTCAGCATTTGCATGACATGTTATTACTGTAATCGCATACCTTAGATTCATGCTGTACGTGCATTCCTGCGATTACCTGCATATGTTTTATACTATTCACGAGTTGGCAACTCACCCCCGTTGTGCCACAGGTGTTTCAGGTTTTTCCCCAGAGTAGTCGAGGCAGGCTATTCTTCTATTCAGCTATCCAGCTATCATCTTTTGCTACAGATACCGCATCAGCTCACAGTACCTTTTTGCTTAGGTGGGTTAGATGATTATCTGTATTTCACATTGTACATTCGTTGTATTTTGTAATCTCCATCTACTATTGTATTGTTGACTTAGAGACTTGGTGAGGACGATATGTGTATTACTGTGGATTTGTTGTCTTTTATATACAGCTTTCTCTCTACTGTCTTTATTTCTTCGCTACGGCGTCGTATATTTGTATTGTATTCATCTTGGCTGGGTTTTTTTTACAAAAGTGGTGTTGCTAAAATTTTAAGGGAAAGAAAGTAAGACTTTTAAAGAATTTGGGTTGCGATTTAAAATGTTTCAAAACTTATACTATCTTTTCCGTATTTTTATGGTTTAGATTTCTGTGTTTTGGCTTTCTTTTGCTATGTTACGTCTTAGGGCGTTGCGTAGTATTAGGGCCGTCACGGATCAATTTTTGGGTCGTGACAGTATAGGTCCCCACTCAATCATCATAATCACAAGTCCGCGACTATGATAATTGCCTTGAGGGCACTTTAGCCAACATATATGTTTTGCATCCGCGCAAGCCCAGCCCCCGCTCTGATGTTAGTTAAGTAACTTAACGGTGCATGACGGGGCCCCATGGCGAATGCGGGTGGTATATACGTACATTCTATTTTTGTTCGTTTTGTGGTGTGATAAAGTTAATTGATGGGACCGCTTTAATCTCACTTAATGCAAAGTAATAAACCTAAAATCTGACGTCGTTGGAACAATTGCAAAACCACTCAGTTTTCTTCAAAAACAACTTATAAAAGCGAAGCTTAAACCACTCGTTTTTCAAAAGCTATTCGACTCCTTCGATTATATCAAGTTCATTACGTTAACGGTTTTCGTCAAAACCAGCCGTAGCCCTCCGTCATTTCAGATTGGTATCAACTAGTATTCATGCTATATATTTTGACATTCGCCAAGATATAGTGTTTGGTAGCTAGTGGGTGCTTATCTGCAACATAGATAGATAAATTAATCTAGGACAGGCGTATAGTTGTTTTGACCTTCGTTAAGGGCTTGTATGAATGGGTCTAGATTTATCTGGACAATGATGGGTTGAACTTGACTTGCGACTTATTATGTTTTGACCTTCGTCAAGGTTATAACTGCTTGGGGCAAGAACCACATCGGGAGTTTCAAACATACAGGAAACTTGCTAGTATTGCATACCTTATGGAGTGTGGTAGTTTTGGTAGGCTTCCTTCAAAACTGTCACACAATGATAGTTGGGTCCCAATCCTATTGTGAGTATCAGCTACTCTTCGGGAGAATTTTTCACTTTGCAATTAGCTAATCAAGTAGGTGTCTAGAAAGGTGTTAACGGGGCTAAGCCTCTGGTAAAATGAGGTTATTTAATTAAGTCCATGCGAAAGCATAGGGAACCTCCTTCCGATGTACCAACACTGGCCTGGCCGAAAGATAAGCGAACTTGTAGGGTGCAATTAATCCTAATTAATTCTTCTTTCAGAGTTTGAAGGAGAATTCGAGAAAACAGTGGGAGCCATCATGTTTAGATAAACTAATAACCAATCTAAACTTGCAAGAGCATATGCTGAGTGTTTCTTTTCTCTCTCTCTCCTAATTGCAGCGACCATGATGGGACTTAAGCTATATTAGATAAAAACAAACTGACTGGGCCAAACTATAAAGACTGGCTGAGGAACGTCCATATGGCCCTTACTTATGATAAGGTTGCATACGTTCTCATGACTAAACCCCACTGTTCCAAGTCCGAAATCCTCGGTCGTGGATAGTGAGGTCCGTAAGACTTAGGATCTGGATTGCACGAAAACCAAGTGCCTCGTGCTGGCCTCCATGGATAATGAACATCAGAGGCAGCACGAGAAGATGGACCTTGCTTCCATCCTCCTCCAAACCAAAGATTTATATGGAGAGCAATCTCGTATCGTAAGATACAAGACCTCGAAAAAATTGTTTCAAGCGAGATTGGCTGTCGGATCATCTGTTGGGGACCACATCCTGAAGATAATTTCTCCCATTGAAGAGCTCGTGGACCTAGAATCTACATTGGAGAATGAGTTGTACAACGACTTAATTCTACAATCCCTTCCCTCCACCTATACTTAATTCGTATTGAACTTCAATATGCCGAAGTTGGAAGTTACACTTCCAGAGCTCCTCAACATGTTGAGGGTGGTAGAGGGCACCTTGAAGAAATCTAAGGAAACACCTGCTCTGTTTGTCGGGGAATCATCTTCATCTAAATCGAAGGCTAAGGCTAAGGGAAGAAGAAGAAGGCCTCTACTAAACCAAGAGGAGGTGTGCAGAAGGTGCAGGGTAAGGGAAAAGATAAGATTAGGGGGCAGCCACAAAGGAAGAATGTTTCTACTGTCACAAGAAGGGATATTGGAAGAAGGATTGCCGGGCTTTAAAAGCCAAGAATCAGGACACGAAGCAAGTTGTGTCTTCGTCTTTAGGTGTGTTCGTGATTGAAAATTGTTTCTCTATTAACTCTACTTCCTGGGTATTTGATACCATATCAGGATCTCACATCTGTAATTCTTTGCAGGCACTGAGAAGCCATAGCTTTTTTAGGAAAGCCGCAGATATATTAATAACCAATCTAAACTTGCAAGAGCATATGCTGAGTGTTTCTTTTCTCTCTCTCCTAATTGCAGTGACCATGACGGTACTTAAGCTTATACTAGATAAAAACAAACTGACTGGGCCAAACTATAAAGACTGGCTGAGAAACGTCCATATGGCCCTTACTTATGATAAGGTTGCATACGTCCTCATGGCTAAAGCCCTCCTGTTCCAGGTCCAAAATCCTCGGTCGCGGACATTGAGATCCGTAAGACTTGGGATCTGGATTGCGTGAAAACCAAGTGTCTCGTGCTAGCCTCCATGTTTAATGAACATCAAAGGCAGCACGAGAAGATAGACCTTACTTCCATCTTCCTCCATACCAAAAACATATATGGAGAGCAATCGTGTATCGCAAGATACGAGACCTCGAAGAAATTGTTTCAAGTGAGGTTGGTTGTTAGATCATTTGTTGGGGACCACGTCCTAAAGATGATTACTCTCATCGAAGAGCTCGCGGACCTGGGAACTACATTGGAGAATGAGTTGTATACCGACTTAATTCTACAGTCCCTTCCCTCCAGCTATGCCCAATTCGTATTGAACTTCAATAGGCAGAACCTGAAAGTTACACTTCCTGAGCTCTTCAACATGTTAAGGGTGGCAGAGGGCACCTTGAAGGAATCTAAAGAAACACCCGCTCTATTTATTGAGGAATCATCTTCTGCTAAATCCAATACTAAGGCCAAGGATAAGAAGAAGAAGAAGAAGGAGAAGAAGGCCCCCACCAAACCGAAAGGTGGTATGTAGAAGGTGCAGGGAAAGGGAAAAAAAGATCGGGGGGTCAGCCACAAAGGAAGAGTGCTTCTACTATCGCAAGAAGGGATATTGGAAGAAGGATTACCGGGTTTTACAAGCCAAGAATCATGGCACGAAGAAAGTTTTGGCTTCGGATTCAGGTGTGTTCGTGATTAAAAACTGTTTCTCTATTAACTCTACTTCCTGGGTATTGGATACTGGATCAGGATCTCACATCTGTAATTTTTTGCAGGCACTGAGAAGCCGTAGAGTTTTGAGGAAAGGAGATATGACCCTCAGGATTGGCAACGGAACCAGTGTGGATGCTGTTGCAGTGGGAGAATATCACCTAGGATTGGTGAGTAGACATATTTTGTTGTTGCATAACTGCTTTTGTGTACCCAGTATGATCTGTTATATTATATCTGTATCTCTGTTATCTAATGAAAGATATAATTTTGCACTTGAGAGCAATGTCATAGATATACACCTAAATCATGAAATGATTGGGTCATGTATACTTAATAACGGAATATACGTTCCTAATAAACCTCAAGTTTCAACGTCCAAAACACGCTAAAAAGAAAGACTCCAGAATCAAATCAAGCTTTCTTATGGCATTGTAGACTTGGTCATATCAATGAAACAAAATTGACTAAGTTACATAAAGATGGATATTTAGATCCGTTTGAATATCAATCATATACAACTTGTCAATCATGTATCAAAGGAAAAATGACAAAAACTCCATTCACTGGATATGGAGAAAGAGCTACTGAGCTCATGGGACTCATACACAGCGACGTGTATGTGCCAATGTCTATGCATGCAAGAAGTGGCTATTCCTACATCATTACTTTTTCCGATGATTTCTCAAGGTATGGACATTTATTCTTGATGAAACATAAATCCGAGGCCTTTGAGAAATTCCGAGAGTATAAGAATGAAGCGGAAAAGCAAACCAGCAAAAGTATCAAGATACTCCGATCTGATCGGGGTAGTGAATACTTAAGTTCTGAGTTCCTGGAATATCTAAAAGAGAATAGAATTCTCTCTCAGCTTACTCCTCCATACACACCACAACACAACGGTATATCAGAAAGACGAAATCGCACCTTACTTGATATAGTGCGTTCCATGATGAGTAATGCTGAGTTGCCGCCATCCTTCTGAGGTTATGCGCTAGAATCTGCTGCATACATATTGAATATGTAAGTGCACGGCGGCGCCCCGGCCGTCAATCCGACTCCGGAAAGCGGAAACGAAACTTTTCTAAAAACTAGAAACCGGCACCACCACGCACAAAAATCCCAGATCGGGCTATTAACCTACTCCTAGCAAATACGAGAAAGGGTAGGAAGCTATACCGAGCGATCCGTGTCCTTCGGTCTTTGGCCTCCACTCCGATCTCCTCGCGGAACCTCCGGTCTTCATCTCCTCGTCGGAACAGGCACCACATCGCCGGGTTCTTTTACGGGCTCCCACCTCTGGACCGAGGCAACTCGAGCACGAAGTTGGCGAGACGACGTGCCCAAGGAATGCTGTAGGCAAGTGTAGAGATGTATGTCTCATGGGGTTTGAAGTTGCCATTGAATGAAATGGAGAAGAGATGAGCTTTTGGAGAGGGGTTTAGAATTTTGTAACAAGTAAAGAATGAGATAATTTTTCCCATCACCACAAAATCAATCTCCCTTTTTTTTTCTAGTGGCCGGCCTCTATAATGGGAGAAGAAGGAAAAAAGAATGGAATAATCAAGTGAGGAAAATGAGTGATAAAAAGGAAAATGTGTCACACCCATTTCCAAATCAATCCTAATCTCATTTAATGCAAAAGAGAAGATGGAAAAAGAATCTCATCATGGTAGAACCATCATGAAGTCTCATTTACAAAAGACACCCTCCACAAAAGATAATTTGCACACTTGCAAATAACCCGACGTTCCGACTGGACTAGCGCGGATGCAAAACATATACAACATCTACTAGTATATATATCAATATATAATATTCGCTCAAGGCATGATAAAATGCAACATCACAGAAATGTAATAAGCATCACAGAACAATACAGATATCTGGGATCCCCTGGTTTCATAGAGCCACTACTGAAACCCGACGTTCCCCTGGTCGTGTGGATAGCATGTGCAATGAAATCCTAGACCCCTACGGGTGCGACAAGTTACCCGCCAAAACCTGAAGCGAGGCAGCCCCCTTCAGCAACGTGAATGGACCACCCAGCACTTCACGGAATCCGGTAACTTGGGCACCCCTCCTGGGTCAACCTATACCCCCTACGAGTGTGGCGAATAGCCCGCCAATTCTAGAGTGAAGCCCCCTCCGTCTCAACGCCATGAGATGCGGGCTCGTTGCCCTCTAGAACCCGGCTATCCGTGCACCCCACCTTGGGGTAATCCTAGTACAGAAAGTAAAATATATACAATGGGTACATCGACCTTAGCCCGGTCGTGCCCCAAAAGAATAATATACAAATAGGCAGTGACGGCAGTCCACAGGTCGGACGCTCGCCCTGCAATATCAAATGTACATAAACAACCAAACTGTACTAACATTGCTCCCAAGCTATCCCCACGACCAATCCGCAACATCACAGCACGACACAGAACATCAACTCGAATGTCACGGTCGTAGATATAATGTAAATACTGTGGACTAACATGTTTAAAATTTTCGATCGATCAAATTTACCGAAGTGGGCCCCAAGCATTACTGTAGCACTCAAAGAAAATCTGGGCCCAAAAAGAATATACCAAAAACCCCATTTTTAAGTCAGAGAACTACTGTAGAGATCTGGTGCATTGATGACACTGTTACGCGGCGGAACCACGGCCAAAAGGGGGTTACGGCCACGGTTCCGCGGCTCTACAGTGGCATCACATGACCAATTTTCTACAGTGTTCTCCAAATACCCTGCACACATTTCTGCAACACCCTGAAAAATTTTTAGAGCCAAAAAAAATTTCGACAGAAACTTATGCAATGAAAACGCGGTTTTTGGAAAATCCGTTCGATCGAACTTGTAAACACGTTAGAGCAAACTAAACTAGGTTAATGGCGTGGCTCTGATACCAGTGTAAGTGCATGGCGGCGCCCCGGCCGTCAATCCGACGCCGGAATGCGGAAACGAAACTTTTCTAAAAACTAGAAACCGGCACCACCGCGCACTAAAATCCCGGATCAGACCATTAACCTACTCCTAGCAAATACGAGAAAGGGTAGGAAGCTATACCGAGCGATCCGTGTCCTTCGGTCTTTGGCCTCCACTCCGATCTCCTCGCGGAACCTCCGGTCTTCATCTCCTCGTCGGAACGGGTACCACATCGCCGGGTTTTTTTACGGGCTCCCACCTCTGGACCGAGGCAACTCGAGCACGAAGTTGGCGAGCCGACGTGCCCAAGGAATGCTGTAGGCAAGTGTAGAGAGGTATGTCTCATGGGGTTTGAAGTTGCCATTGAATGAAATGGAGAAGAGATGAGCTTTTCGAGAGGGGTTTGGAATTTTGTAACAAGTAAAGAATGAGATAATTTTTCCCACCACCACAAAATCAATCTCCCCTTTTTTTTCTAGTGGCCGGCCTCTCTAATGGGAGAAGAAGGAAAAAAGAATGGAATAATCAAGTGAGGAAAATGAGTGATAAAAAGGAAAATGTGTCACACCCATTTCCAAATCAATCCTAATCTCATTTAATGCAAAAGAGAAGATGGAAAAAGAATCTCATCATGGTAGAACCATCATGAAGTCTCATTTACAAAAGTCAACCTCCACAAAAGATAATTTGCACACTTGCAAATAACCCCCTCCATCGGAAAAATCCGGCCGTGAAGGAACAAGGGAAAACTGGCCGGAACGGAATACAAACTGGCAACTTCAGAAAACTGATCCCGTAATAAATTACAGGAAAACCCCGCGACTGTATATACATACCCGCATTTGTATTCCCACTGAATACAAATGCAAAGAGACAAAATCTACACTGTACAATACTAGGATCCAGCTTAAACCAAAGCCCGTTAGTATTATCCGTCCGATTATGATCCGTGCAATACCGCACGTATAAGATCGAACCCTGCCATATCTCCATACGGCCTCTACAGCGTTTCGCCCGAAACTTGAGAAAGCGGTCTGTGGGGGCTCTTAAGACTCGTCAATACTTTGGTTGTGGATTTAACCACTAGCACGTCAGAGGTATTAGCCTATACGTAACGGGCTACCAGGTATTGACCAAAATGGACGTCGATGAGCGAACTCATCCTGACACCCTACTGAGTCTGTCAGTGACAATATCCGTACAGTCCGGTCCGTTCGTCTATGAGCATCGCATGGCGGGCCTAGGGGTTGGTAAAAGTCAGACCCCCAAAAGCGGTACAAGTCGTGTCGGAGTGCAGCCCAGAACACCCTGAGATACTACTGGAATACCTACCAGTAAATCTCCTGCCTTGGCCAAGGACTTCGTGTAATGGCTCTCCTAGACACAGCGCGACCTCACCCCCAATACTGGGAGAGACGAACCCCTGAAGATCCGCTCACTGCCTCCATGTGGCTCGGGACTGTACCCAACTAAAACCTGTTTGCACGTCTCCTTTGAGCATGGTAGGGTAGTAATCAAAGCATAGTGGGAACTCACACGAGACAAATGACGATCTCAGGTCGATGAACTAACCTGTACACATGTCACCTGGGAACTGCTATCTGACGTCTGGTATAATCCCAACTAGCAGGTTCCCGGCGAGTCCTGTCCGGTGTACTCATAACCCAATGAGCACCTGTATACATCTTAGGTGAACCAACTGACACCAGTGGCTTGTGAGACCGGCCACCGCCCCTCGTCGGGGTCTCAACTGTATACACTAGTCTACTCTGGAGTATCGATGCCCTGTCTCGAAACTCCCACAACTAGGGACCTTTTAAGGATTTGCTTATAGACCCCAGCTCCCACGTATATGATCGCCCTCATACTGCTGGCAGTCAAGCAAGAATCCTAAGGGCTCTATCAATGTGCAATAGTGACTTGTAAGGTCACCTAAAGCAGTACACGATGATAAAGATAAACCAGACAACATACTATCATCTTGAGTAAGACTGTCCTATCGGGATAGGTCCTCCATCAATCATTGCAATCACGTGCCTGTGATCCAATAATTGACTCTGAGGGCACTATCTCCAACAGAATAAAGTTCCAACTAAGTCTGTTCCTACTACTCCATATGAAATATGGAGTAGGAAGAAACCCTATCTTAAGTATCTTAAGATATGGAGTTGTCCTTCTTTTGACAAAAAGATTCATCCGGACAAGTTCGAGGCACGTTCAGTATTGTGTAAGTTTGTGGGATACCCTAAGAATTCTAGGGGGTATTTTTTCTATTACGCTGAGGAACAAAAGGTCTTTGTTTCTCATCATGTCTGCTTTATGGAAACTCAATTTCTTGAAAAATAAATTAGTGGGAGCACAATAGAGCTGGAAGAAATTCTAGAACCACAAACTATTACTGTAGACTTAGTAGAACCTGAAGTTTCAATGGAACCGTATGTACCTACGCCACTCCATAGATCTAGTAGGTAGTCTCATCCGTCCGAGAGATACTATGGTTTTCTCGTAGACGGGAATCGTGAGGATTGCATCATCGGTGATGATGAGCCGACTAGTTTTCAGCAATCCATCACGAGTAGAGACTCGGTGAAGTGGCTGGATGCTATGAGATCCGAGATGGAATCCATGTACACCAATAAAGTATAGACTTTGGATGTTGCTCTTCCTGGGGTAAAACCCGTATGATGCAAATGGATCATCAAAAAAAAGATTGGTGTAGATGGAAAGGTAGAAATCTACAAAGCTAGACTTGTTGCTAAAAGTTTTCATCTATGACCAGGATTGGATTATGACGAAACTTTTTCACCAGTGACTATACTTAAATCCATTCGGATCCTACTTGTCATTGCTGTCATCCATGACTATGACATCTGCCAGATGGATGTTAAAACCGCTTTTCTAAATGGAAGTTTAGAAGAGTGTGTTTATATGGATCATGTTAGTGTTTATGCCCTAGAAGGCCATTACTGTATCATACTAGTTTGTATATTACTTAATGGAAACTTGGGATATTCACATGTATATAACAGTCTTGCTAAACATGGTAGTATGCTACTTGGTTTTTCTATCTTAATATGTGAGTGTACGTATTGATAGAGCTCTTAGGATCTTGCTTGTCTACCAGCGTTGTGATGGCAGTCACACTAGTGGGGGCTGGGTAGTCTACAAGCACATCCTTATTCAGGTCCCTGGTCGTTGGATTATCGAGACAGAGCATCGATACTCCGGAGTAGACTAGTGTGTACGCTTCTCATCCCAGTTGGGGAGATGGTCTGTCCCACAGCCGTCAGTACGTCGTACTGGAGATAGTATGCAGGTGCTCGTTAGGTTACGGGTACACCGGACATGACTCACAGGGAACTGTTGGTTGGTTTGATACCAGTCGTCAGTGAACAGTTCCCAGGTGACATGAGTACAGCGTAGTCCGCAGACTTGACACTGCTACTTCGCCTCGAGTGTGTCCCACTGTTCTTAGATTGCTACCCTACCACGGCTCAAAGGAGTCGTGCAAACAGGTAGCAGTTGGGTGCAGTCCCGAGCACTTGGAGGCAGTGGCGGTTAGACAGGATTCGTCCCTCCCGGTATTGGGAGTAGATATCGTGCTGTGTCAGAGAGCCATTACGCAAAGTCCCTGGCCAGGGCAAGCGAGATTTGCTGGTAGGTTCCAGTAGTTTCTCAGGGTGTAATGGGCTTCCCTCCGACACGACTTATACCGCTATTAGGGGACTGACGCTTGCCGCCCCCCTAGGCCCGATATGCGATAGTCTTGGACGAACGGACCGGACTGTATGGAGATTGTCACATCAGACTCAGTAGGAGTTCGGATGGGTTTCCTCATCGGCCTTCTTATCGACAACTACCTGGGGACCGTTACGTACAGCTAGTGCCGCTTGCGGTCTGTGGTTAAACCCACTGCCAGCGTAGTAGTCGAGTCTCTAGAGTCCCACACAGAGAGTTTCCTACTCCAGGCGAAACGATATAGAGGTTGCATGGTTTTGCGACAAAGGGTTCGGACGCATACGTGCGTTTACGCGTGTACGACTTTCGGACAGTTTTTACCAGTCGGTTTTGGTTTAAGCCAGTTACTGGTATCCGGTTATTGGATTTATACAGTCTAAAGTTTTTCCGTATTTTTACGGATCGGAGGGGCGTTCTCGTAATTGTGCGAGAAGCTTCTAGAAGATGGTGACTAAGGAGGGTTATGTGTCATATTCATTAAATGAGTTATATGAGTCATGGTGGTGATTCATTCATTTCATTAATACACATTTATTGCTTAATGACTCATGCTAATGAATCACCACTAGATATTTTATGAAGCATGATTATTCATCACTCTTTATTCTTTTCTTCTTATTAGAAAATGCTTAATATATGATATGATACTTATAACTTATTTATCATAATATTATTCACATTCTCTCTCCTCAAGCTCTCTCTCTTCAAAAGACTAATCCTCACCCTCATGTGTTGAGATCTAGGATTAGTTAGACTAATCAATCCATAACCATCACTCTATTTCATCTATCTTCTTTGATTAGCAATCCAAGAAGGTTAGTTGCCTCAAGTTTAGAGGTTTAGCTTGGAGTTTTGCTCTCGGGTGGATCGTCTACTACCTAGAGAAGGCCGAGGAGAACAACTATATGTTTGGTTAGTTATCGTTTAGCTTCGATTCAAGCGGTTAGTCGATGTTCGTTCACTAAACAAGTTCGAGCTTGAAAATTCCGCCTCCCCACAAGTATTGGGGTGTAGTACATCGACTTACAGTGGTATCAGAGCCTCGCTAAACAATAAATAACTTAATTGCAAATTTGTACGAATTTCGAACGGAAAAACGAAGCCGGAAAACCCTAAATCTGTCAAGTTTCTGTCGAAGTTAAAACGATGTCCAAAAATTTTTCAGGTGCGTTCAGAGAGCTTGAAAAGACACCAGTAGAACACCCAAGAAAAATAGGCCCCTGAATCGCCTAACTCGCCGCGGAACCGCGGCCTCAGCCTACTGAGTCGCCGCGCTTCCGCCGCCGAGTTGGCGAGTCAGGGACCCAATTTTCTTCTGTTGCTTCTCTGTGTAATTAGGGGTTTTCTGGAATATTTTAATTTTGCTCAGGTTTCCAGTATACAGAGCAGATTTTGGAGCAATATTAAAGATGTTTAATCGATCGAAGTTGTACAGTATTTGCATATTGGATTATATCTGTGATTGTTTAATGTGTTCGTAAACCTCCCCTAACTGCTAGTATGTCGGTTGGCAGGGGGTTGCACATTTCTGTAATGGTTATATCTGTTTGTGCATATAAACTGTATTGGACTGTTGTGGTGTTTAGCCGGGGTTTAGCAATGGGTTATTGTTTAATTCATTTGTTGTAAATGTAATTTGTTGTAATATTATTTTGCGGGGCACATCCAGGTTGCGGTTGTAGCCACCGTCGTATTTTTTCATTTTACTGTTTTTGCTCCTAGGACTGACCCAAGGTGGGGTACACAAACTGCCGGGCGGGTAGTTTGCCGTACCCGTAGGGGTCGAGGGTGGGGTAACGGCTATTCATCACAACTGTGTAATCTGTCTTTTCTTGCAGGCTCAAAAGAAATACAGATTGCTTGCAAATCCAATATTGTTTATCTGTGTTCTGGAATGAATTTCATTGCGTCAGACGAATGTAAAATATCTATATATATTGTAGCTATTTAGACGTCACTTATGTTTTACACCCGCGCTAGCCCAGCCCCCGCTCTGTCGTTAGTTAAGTAACCTAACGGGTGATGACGGGACCCTGTGGCGAATGCGGATGGCATAAGAGGACGTTGTATTTTCGTTGTTTTCTGCAATGATAGGTTAATGATGGGACGCATTATCTATAATGCAAAGAAAAATAAACCAAAGTTTTAAATCGTTGGAACAATTTAAAAGAAACCACTCAGTTATTTTAAAAACAGATATTTTTAAATGCGGAGATTTAACCACTCCTTTTAAAAGCTATCAGGTTCCTTCGGTTATATCAAGTTCACTACGTTCACGGTTTCGCCAAAACCAGTCGTAGCCCTCCGTCATTTCTTATGGATGGTCAGTAGTATTCAAGCTATGCTTGTTGGCATACGTCAAGGCATAGTGTTTGGTAGCTGCTGGGGTATTCATTTGTTGCATAGATAGATGTGTTGGTTTGGGACAGTCGCATCACCTTGTTGGCATACGTCAAGGGTATATACGGGTGGGTTCAAATTAACAAGATAATGATGGGCAGAACTTGACATGTGACTTATGATTTTTTGGCATACGTCAAGGTCATAAGAGCATGGGGCAAAAACTTATATCGGGAATTTCTAAAGAAACTGAAATTTGCAAAGAGATGCATACCATTTGGAGTTTGATGAATGTTGGTAGGATTCCTTCAACATTATCATACGATGATATTTGGATCCCGATCCTACTGTGAGTATATGCTACTTATCAGGATATTCGTCACTTAACGATCAATGCTATAAACCTAGTAGGTGTCCAGAAAAGTGTCAGCGGGGTTACGCCCCCAGAGAAAAGAGGTTATTTAATTAAGGAACTTCGCGAAAGCGTTGGAAAACCTCCCTCGAAGTACCGACACCAGCCTGGCTGAACGGTTAAGCAAGTATTGTACGGTGAGAATAGTCTTGACTAATTCTTCTTTTATGGTTTGAGGAAGGATTCGAGAAACAGTGGGAGCCATCCAGTTTAGATAAACTAAAAACCACTCTAAACTTGCAAGAGAATCATGCTAAAGAGTTTTCTTCTCTCTCTCCTAATTGCAGCGACCCTGAAAATGACTGGACTTAAGTTACTTTTAGAGAAAAATATACTGACGGGGCCAAACTATAAAGATTGGCTGCGGAATGTCAAAATGGCTTTGACCTATGACAAACTGGGGTACGTCCTCACCGCTACGGCACCTGCTGTCCCTGGTCCCAAATCCAGTAATGCGGATAAGGAAATCCGCAAAACCTGGGATTCAGATTGCGCGAGAGCCAAGTGCATCGTGCTTGCCTCGATGAACAATGAACATCAGAGGAGGCACGAGGATATGTCCCTAGATGGCATATTTCTCCATACAAAGGAACTTTATGGGGAGAAATCTCGTATAGCAAGATACGAGACCTCTAAGAACTTGTTTCGAGCGAGGTTGGCTGTCGGGTCATCAGTAGGAGAACATGTCCTAAAGATGATCGGCTATATAGAAGAGCTTGCAGACCTTGGGACGACTTTGGATAATGAGCTCTATACAGACCTTATTCTCCAGTCCCTTCCTCCCACCTACGCCCAGTTTATCCTCAACTTCAACCTTCAAGGAAAAGAAGTTGAACTTGCGGAACTCCTGAACATGTTAAGGAGTGCAGAGGGCACCTTGCAGAAGGCAAGGGAAACACCCGCTATGTTTATTGGCGGTACATCTTCTTCCGGGTCCAAGGCTAGGGCCAAAGGAAGGAAGAAGAAGGCCGCACCCAAACCTAGAGGAGGTGTTAGTAAGGTGAGAGGGAAGGGAAAGAAAAAGCTTGCAGCACCGGTAGTTGGCCAGGATGAGTGCTTCCATTGTCACAGGAAAGGGCACTGGAAGAAGGATTGCAAGGCGTGGAACGCCAAGAACCAGGAACCGAAGCAAGCTGAGGCTTCGACTTCAGGTGTGTTTGTAATTGAGAATTGTCTGTCAATCAACTCTACTTCCTGGGTATTGGATACCGGATCAGGATCTCATATTTGCAATTCATTGCAGGCACTGAGAAACCGTAGAGTGCTGAAGGAAGGTGATATGATCCTCAGGGTTGCTAACGGAGCTAGCGTGGGAGCTGCGTCCGTCGGGGATTATCACCTAGGATTGACGAGTGGACACATTTTGGTTTTACATAACTGTTATTTTGTACCCAGCTTAACGTGTAATATCATATCAGTTTCCTTGTTATCAAATAAAGGTTATGATTTCACGTTTGTAAGAGATGTTGTCAACATCCACCTTAATCATGGTTTGATTGGGTCCGGTACTCTAAATAAAGGCATATATGTTTTAAACCAACTCCAAATTTTCAATGTCCAGAACACACTAAAAAGAAAGTCTCCAGATTTGAATAAAGCTTTCTTATGGCATTGTAGACTGGGTCACATCAATGAGAGAAGGTTGACTAAGTTGCATAGAGAAGGATATTTAGACTCGTTCGAATATCAATCTTATGACACTTTTCAATCTTGTCTCAAAGGAAAGATGACAAAGACTCCATTTACTGGACAAGGAGTAAGAGCGAGCGAGCTCTTAGGACTCATACACAGCGATGTATGCGGTCCAATGTCTACACATGCGAGAGGTGGTTATTCCTACTTCATTACTTTTACAGATGATTTCTCTAGGTTTGGACATGTCTTCTTAATGAAGCATAAATCCGAAGCCTTTGAGAAATTCCTGGAATACAAGAGTGAAGCGGAAAACCAAACAGGCAAAAGTATTAAGACACTGAGATCTGATCGAGGTGGAGAATACTTAAGTGCCGAGTTCCTAGGTTACCTAAAAGAGAAAGGAATTCTCTCTCAGCTTACTCCTTCATACACTCCACAGCACAACGGTGTATCGGAGAGACGGAATCGAACCCTATTGGATATGGTACGATCCATGATGAGTAATGCTGAGTTACCGCGATCTTTCTGGGGGTATGCGCTAGAATCAGCGATACATCTTTTGAATAGAGTTCCAACCAAAACTGTGCCTACCACACCATATCAGATGTGGAGTGGGAAGAAACCCTATCTTCAGTACCTGAAGACGTGGGGATGTCCAGCTTTTGTAAAAAAGCAGCATCCGGACAAGCTCGAGGCACGCTCAGTAGAGTGTAAGTTTGTGGGATATCCAAAGAACTCTACAGGATATTGCTTCTATTACGCAGAGGAACAAAAGGTTTTTGTTTCTCGTCATGCCCGCTTCTTAGAAACTGAATTTTTGGAAAATCAGAAGAGTGGGAGCGCAGTAGAACTGGAAGAAATTCCAGAACCACAAGCTGCTACTGAAAGTTTGGTAGAACCAGAGGTTCAAGAAGAACAGAACATTCCCGCACCCCTCCGCAGGAGTAGTAGGCCGTCTCATCTGCCTGAGAGATACTACGGTTTTCTCATAGATGGGGATAGAGAGGATTGCATCATAGATGATGATGAACCTACTGACTTCCGGCAGGCCATCCAGAGCGGCGACTCGGTACGATGGCTAGATGCAATGCGGACCGAAATGGAGTCCATGTACACCAACAAAGTATGGACTTTGGACTTTGCTCCAGATGGGGTAAAACCCATAGGATGCAAATGGATCTTCAAGAAAAAGATTGGTGTAGATGGACAGGTGGAAACCTATAAGGCTAGGCTTGTTGCAAAGGGTTTTCGTCAAAGACCTGGTTTGGACTATGACGAAACTTTTTCTCCAGTGGCTATGCTCAAATCCATTCGGGTCCTTCTTGCTATTGCTGCCTTCCATGATTATGAAATCTGGCAGATGGACATAAAGACGGCTTTTCTGAATGGAAATTTAGAAGAGAGCGTCTATATGGATCAGCCAGAGGGTTTCAATCAGAGTGGGAGCAGCGGGAAAGTATGCAAGCTGCTTAAGTCTATTTATGGACTAAAGCAGGCATCGCGGAGTTGGAACATCTGTTTTGATGAGACAGTCAAAGAGTATGACTTTATCAAAAATCCAGATGAGCCGTGCATATATAGTAAAGTTGTAGCCAGAAGTGTCGTATTCCTCGTCTTGTACGTGGATGACATTCTATTGATAGGAAATGACATTCCTATGCTACAATCTGTCAAAGGATTCTTGTCACACAGGTTCTCCATGAAAGACCTGGGTGATGCCTCTTACATTCTGGGGATCCGGATCTATCGTGATAGATCCAAGAGGATGTTGGGACTTTCGCAGTCCAGGTATATCGACACTGTACTGAAAAGATTCAGTATGGAAGATTCTAAGCGCGGTAACCTACCGGCTTGTCACGGAATCACCCTCTCCAAAGAGATGTCTCCCAAGACTGATTTGGAAAGGGAACGCATGTCTATCATACCCTACGCTTCTGCGGTAGGCTCTATAATGTATGCGATGTTGTGTACCAGACCAGATGTAGCTTACGCACTGAGCGTGGTAAGCCGGTATCAGTCAGACCCAGGGGAGAAACACTGGATAGCAGTAAAGAACATTCTCAAGTACCTGAGGAGGACTAAGGAGATGTTCTTGGTTTACGGCGGAAAAGACCTCAGGTTGGAGGCCTTTGCTGATTCCGGCTTCCAGAGTGATAAGGACGATTCCAAGTCCATGTCGGGTTATGTCTTTACCCTCAATGGAGGGGCGGTGTGCTGGAAGAGCTCCAAGCAGGACACCGTTGCTGACTCGACGATGGAAGCGGAGTATATAGCTGCTTGCGATGCCGCAAAAGAAGCAGTCTGGATGAAGAAGTTCCTAACAGAACTTCAGGTAGTTCCTACCATAGTTGATCCAATACCTCTGTATTGCGACAACAACGGAGCTATAGCTTTAGCGAAGGAACCAAGGTCCCATCAGAAGTCCAGACACATCTTGAGGCGGTATCACCTGATCAGGGAGATCATTGATCGTCGGGAGATCGAGGTTCGGAGAGTTGCTTCAGAAGAGAACATTGCTGATCCATTCACGAAGGCCCTTCCTCAGATTCAGTTCGAGAGGCTACTCGAGATCATTGGTCTACGATATGCCAGTACATGCCCTAGTGCAAGTGGGAGATTGTTAGTGTTTATGCCCTAGAAGGCCATTACTGTATCATACTAGTTTGTATATTACTTAATGGAAGCTTGGGATATTCACATGTATATAACTGTCTTGCTAAACATGGTAGTATGCTACTTGGTTTTTCTATCTTAATATGTGAGTGTACGTATTGATAGAGCTCTTAGGATCTTGCTTGTCTACCAGCGTTGTGATGGCAGTCACACTAGTGGGGGCTGGGTAGTCTACAAGCACATCCTTATTCAGGTCCCTGGTCGTTGGATTATCGAGACAGAGCATCGATACTCCGGAGTAGACTAGTGTGTACGCTTCTCATCCCAGTTGGGGAGATGGTCTGTCCCACAGCCGTCAGTACGTCGTACTGGAGATAGTATGCAGGTGCTCGTTAGGTTACGGGTACACCGGACAGGACTCACAGGGAACTGTTGGTTGGTTTGATACCAGTCGTCAGTGAACAGTTCTCAGGTGACATGAGTACAGCGTAGTCCGCAGACTTGACACTGCTACTTCGCCTCGAGTGTGTCCCACTGTTCTTAGATTGCTACCCTACCACGGCTCAAAGGAGTCGTGCAAACAGGTAGCAGTTGGGTGCAGTCCCGAGCACTTGGAGGCAGTGGCGGTTAGACAGGATTCGTCCCTCCCGGTATTGGGAGTAGATATCGTGCTGTGTCAGAGAGCCATTACGCAAAGTCCCTGGCCAGGGCAAGCGAGATTTGCTGGTAGGTTCCAGTATTTTCTCAGGGTGTAATGGGCTTCCCTCCGACACGACTTATACCGCTATTAGGGGACTGACGCTTGCCGCCCCCTAGGCCCGATATGCGATAGTCTTGGACGAACGGACCGGACTGTATGGAGATTGTCACATCAGACTCAGTAGGAGTTCGGATGGGTTTCCTCATCGGCCTTCTTATCGACAACTACCTGGGGACCGTTACGTACAGCTAGTGCCGCTTGCGGTCTATGGTTAAACCCACTGCCAGCGTAGTAGTCGAGTCTCTAGAGTCCCACACAGAGAGTTTCCTACTCCAGGCGAAACGATATAGAGGTTGCATGGTTTTGCGACAAAGGGTTCGGACGCATACGTGCGTTTACGCGCATACGACTTTCGGACAGTTTTTACCAGTCGGCTTTGGTTTAAGCCAGTTACTGGTATCCGGTTATTGGATTTATACAGTCTAAAGTTTTTCCGTATTTTTACGGATCGGAGGGGCGTTCTCGTAATTGTGCGAGAAGCTTCTAGAAGATGGTGACTAAGGAGGGTTATGTGTCATATTCATTAAATGAGTTATATGAGTCATGGTGGTGATTCATTCATTTCATTAATACACATTTATTGCTTAATGACTCATGCTAATGAATCACCACTAGATATTTTATGAAGCATGATTATTCATCACTCTTTATTCTTTTCTTCTTATTAGAAAATGCTTCATATATGATATGATACTCATAACTTATTTATCATAATATTATTCACATTCTCTCTCCTCAAGCTCTCTCTCTTCAAAAGACTAATCCTCACCCTCATGTGTTGAGATCTAGGATTAGTTAGACTAATCAATCCATAACCATCACTCTATTTCATCTATCTTCTTTGATTAGCAATCCAAGAAGGTTAGTTGCCTCAAGTTTAGAGGTTTAGCTTGGAGTTTTGCTCTCGGGTGGATCGTCTACTACCTAGAGAAGGCCGAGGAGAACAAGGAGATCGTAAAGACGAAGGACTAGTTTCGATAGGTATAATCCCTAAGCATAGTAGTTTAGAACAACTATATGTTTGGTTAGTTATCGTTTAGCTTCGATTCAAGCGGTTAGTCGATGTTCGTTCACTAAACAAGTTCGAGCTTGAAAATTCCGCCTCCCCACAAGTATTGGGGTATAGTACATCGACTTACAGATCAACCAGATGGTTTTATAGACAGTAGGAGTAGCGGAAAGGTGTGCAAATTGCTTAAATCCATTTATGGATTAAAACAGGCATCACGGAGTTGGAACATCTGCTTTGATGAGACGGTCAATAAATTTGACTTTATCAAAAATGTAGTTGAACCTTATATTTATAAGAAAATTGTAGGGAGAACTGTGGTATTCCTCGTTTTATACGTAGATGATATTCTCCTGATAGGAAATGATATTCCTATGCAACAATCGGCCAAGCTATTCTTATCATAGAAGTTCTCTATGAAAGACCTAGGTGATGCCTCGTACATTCTGGGGATTAAGATCTATCGTGACAGATCTAAAAGAATGTTGGGACTTTCACAGTCAAAGTACATAGATACCGTACTGAAGAGGTTTAGTATGGAAGATTTCAAGCACGGTAATTGATTGATCGTATATTTTGAAGTATGTTTTTGTGTAGTAACCGCAATCAATAACGGTTTCGCGTGTAGCTAACCGAGATGAGTACGGGTCATCCGCAGGGATGCGTGGAACCTTTAATCTTGCTTTAGACGGGTTGATTAGAAATAGGGGAGAGTGATTCTAGATCTATGTTGAACACGGATGTAGAATATATGAAGTAGATGCTTGTAGGGTTTGTTAGGATTTAGTATTTGATGGATGACTAATAAAGATGACTCCTCTTATCTTTTGATAGATTTAAAACTAGATCGATAATGATGAATGAGGATTAAGGTTCTTGAAAGAAACTAGGGTTTCCCCACTATTGACCCTTGTCCCTTCATTGATCTCTATTCATGTCTAGCCCTTAACAAAATATTTGTTAATCTAATCTCAGATCGCGGTCAAGACTATCAATAAATTGATAGCGCACCCGATTATGATGCTAACAATTCTTTTGCTAAAGTTTATAAACTTCATAAGATGTAAAATTAGTTTAAATATTTTCTCATCCATTGTTCTACCCTAATCCTACGAACCCTAACAAGTTAGGAATTACTGACGCATGTTTTGAGAAGAAGAAGAAAGGATATAGAGGGAGATCAT
This sequence comes from Agapanthus africanus, assembly GCA_030015575.1. Taxonomy (NCBI): domain Eukaryota; kingdom Viridiplantae; phylum Streptophyta; class Magnoliopsida; order Asparagales; family Amaryllidaceae; genus Agapanthus; species Agapanthus africanus. The sequence continues at coordinate 423,409,380 of CM057339.1, forward strand.
AATGTAAATGTGGAAAATAATGCAGAAATTAAATGCAAAGAACTAAACTAATAATCTACCTTTATTAATCAACGTTATAAGTACAATTCTTCGAATTTAGATTACAAGAGGAAGAAGTTGCTCTCGATCTCTGCCTCATAGGAAGTAGATGCTCCTTCGTTAACCACGTCGCTCTATCACGTCGAATCACGGACCTATCGTGGAACTTGTTCTTTTGACGGTGATTTGCTTTGTGTTCAAGATGATGATTCTCTAACTTTAGCCCTCGGTCCTTTATATAGCCCTCATATCAGAAATCCTAGATCTTATAGGTTAAGATATGCAATCACGATCACCCACCAAAAATCACAGATCCAACGGCCACCAATTGGCCGGATCCGCCGCACATATGGGGTATTAGTCGCGGAACCACCGCTCTTTGGTGGGCTTAGGGTTTGGGTTTTCTGCTGTGGCCTCATGTTGACACGTGGAGATCTTCTAGATATCCGAATTTTGGAAATATTTTCTGAGTCTCTACTAGTATTGATTCTATGATTTTATTTGGCAGATTTTTGATCCTGGCATCTTGAATATTTGATCTACTGACCTGAGCTAAATCTGCAAAATATCTCCATGAATAATATTAGTAATATTTGTTAACTTAGAGATATAATCTTAATCCTTTTATATGGTAATAAATTTTTTAAATTTTTTTATTAGAATATTTGATATGATATGCATATTTTAATTACCAAAATATCATACAAATATAATATGCATATATTTTCCTTCATAATGTTAATTATAATATATAAACATATGGTAAAGAGTATTTTGCAGATAAACCCACATATGTTCTATATTTATAATAAACACCTTTAAATATTTAAGAAAAGTAAGGAAAATGTTATATCAAATGTGCAATATTTTCGACTGAACAAATACCCCCAAACTTAATTTTGATCGTCCGGAGTAAACTAGTTATTCAAGAGAAGGAGAAAAAGAAAAACCTAACTAGCACACTTTCGTAGGCAACATGATTGTACTGAGCATGTGCAACAAGCCGTTAAATCTCTAGGTGTCCCTAGTAGGAGAAGTGCTGTCTCCTGAGGGTTTTCAGTGGATTACACCCACAAAATCCCATAATAAAAGAAAGATGGTGAAAGTTACATACAAAGATAAGAACTATAAAAGAAAGAACTTAAAAATAAGAGTTTCCAACTACACTAGCTCTTCAGTTGCCATGAGCCCTATCTTAATGGTCGTGAAAAAATGTTAGAAATCGCATCATCACTCAATAAAACACCGCTTTTAGTCTTCCTCCCTACCTTTCTTCCAAACGTCGATCATAAATCCCTACGTGTGTGTAAAAGACATCCTTACACTTAGAGAATTCAATTCAAGCTATCATACTCTTGTCCATCTTCCTTAATACTTTTTAGTTGGTGAATAATTTAGATGGAATTGCTCACACATCTTTCATGCGACCGTTAATACTTCTTGTGGTACCAACCGACCGATCACTAAATGTGCTTGCTCATTTAGGTGTAATTATTCTCGTCTCGCAACACCTAAGGCTTAGCAATGACTCTCAAACCAGTTGGTCTAAGGCACTAGGTGATAAAGCACCCTCTCTATATATTTTTTATGCTACCTTAAGTAATTACACAGACCAGTGTTCATTTTTTTCCTTCACCATTTATCTTTTCATTTTTCTTCATACTAAGGCATTTAGACAAGAGCATTTCAAGGTATCCTCTACTATCCCAAGTTTTAAGATGTGTGCAAGTGCGTATAGTAGGGTATCAACATCCAGATGTTTGGACTGAAGAATATAGACTGTTTTTCAGACTCAATTATATCCTCAGATTAGTGATTCTCTTTATCTTACTAACCCTTGGAACACCGGCTCATGACTACTTATTACTAGCTTCGTTTAAGAAAACATCTAACTTTCTTGTTTTTCTCAAACTATTCATATCTTTCATATGTAAATTTTCACTTTCAAACTTTCATTATCAATAAAAAAATTTGTGCTTATATTTATGATAATGCAAAATAATTCGTGAATAAGCAAAAACCTCTCCCAAACTTGTTTGCAAGTGTCCTCACTGATGTCACAAAAAACCTGAAAACTTGGGAGGAAAAGGGGGACAAGAAATAATGACAATAAATTTCTTCCCCAAACTTATTTTTGTCTCATAATTTTGTAAAAATTTACCTTCCGTTCAAGAGCCAAAATATATTATTTTTCCTCCCCCCCAAACTTAAGTAAAACAGTCTTAAGCATTTTAAATTATAAGAGAGGGGAATTATTGGTCAAAATAAAGTTTTGTAAAGACCAAAAGTCAACACCAACCATTCAAATATTTTATCGATGTAATACCAAGATTGGTAGAAGATCATGTTATATGTAGACAAGAAGAAGTGGGGAGGAGATAAGAGGTGGTATGGTTTACGTCTCGGTTGATAGAGACGAAACAATGATGGTGAATGACAGCAAGAATGTGAATGATTAGGGATGGGTAAAATAGTCACATTCTCGTATGGGAAAAGAAGAAAGGGTGGCAGTTCAACTTCTTCAGATGGAAGTTGATTTATCACAACATCCGTGTCGTTTAGGAATGCAAGTTCGTCTACAAAAATATCTTCGAAACTTTCATCGATGATCCGAGTGAACGCTTCAATGTCAATCTGTTTCACGCCCGAAGTCAACACACTTGATTTGTCAGAAATTATGGAGGTAGGAGACTCAAAAAGCTCATCTACCTTATTCTCAAAGGAGTCTAAATCAAGTGGTCTTTTAAGAATCATAGAACTCAAAATATCGGAGTGTGACTCATCAAAACTCGAGTGAGTTAAAATAAGATTAGAGAAGAACCAAAGAAAGTGGGTGATGAAATGGGTAAACAAATTTGGGTATCGAGTATTGCTGAACCAGATGTGGGAAATGAAGGCTGGATATCGTTCTGCTTTTCAGTCATGTATTTATCATCAATTTCCAGACGCATATGGGGTTCGAGAAAAACAGTTGATGGTTCGAGATGATGTACACATGGAAGTGAAAGGAACCTGATGAATTGGTGAGAAAAACTCATCCAAAACTGTGGGTTAATCATCCAAAATATTCCCAGCATCAATATCCTCAAGCAAGTGAAAGATAAAATTCTCAAATGCCTTATCAAAAGCATGGTTTTCAATCAATTTTGGTTCCAGAATGGAGGTGTAGAGATCAAAGGGATTGGGTGTGGTTTCACTTGAAATGGACCCTTCACAATCGGGTAAATCAAACACTACAAAGTCGCACAACTCATCAATCATTCTATCTTCAATTGGTGAATCATTTGATGTACTCGATAGATTTGTGAAACTGGAGTTGTGGATTTCAATTTGGGACGGGGAGGTTTGATTTGGAAGGGTATACTGCTCTCTCTCTCTCACTACTCAAATTCTCAATTCGTCCTATTGACGTATCATACATTGGAAAATTTTGAGTTAGTTGGAATCTAGTTGCTCATTCATTGAGTTGTATGAGGGCAGCCATGGATGCATTCAATTCCTCTATCTGGCGGCACGACGCTACCCGAAATTCTTCTAATGACCATTTAAGACTAGACATAGGTTGTGAAGGGGTTTCAGTAAAAGATTGAAATTCTTGTGGAGAGGTGAAACTCCTAAATGGTTGTTTAGAAGAAATGTCTAGAAAAGGTGTAAAATTCGGGTAGGATTGATAGGAATCGAATGGTTGTGAAAAATGGACAGGAGTAGGATCAATATTGTGATAAGAAGAATATTGAGATTGGTTGGTTGGTTGGCGACTGGCAATAAATGTCATATACGCCGCAAAACGAGTAGCAATACTTTTATCAGGAAATGATGGTGTGTGTTGTCCTAATGGTTTGACGGGATTGAAACTTTGAGATTCAGTCTTCGCAATATACTCAGCAATGGACATGTGTTTAGATGGTTCCTCACTTGCTTTAAATGAATTATCAACATAAGATGATGTTGAATTTTGGTGAGGAGTCCAACTGTTTCTTTCCGCTCTCAAAGACATGGTAGAATCAGATGGTATACCGAAGCGATTACAAAAACAAGAAATATCTGGTTCTGGATAGCAAAGCTCGGCAAGAGTTCGTCTGTTTAGGTTACTCATTATAAGAAGGTGAAAAGAAAAGAGGAAGGGGAAAGATTTAAGCTCTATTTGAATTGTTTTGCTTTGAAAGAAGGACTTGAGGGTTGACTCAACAAATCACAAAATGCACAAACAAACCTAGAACTAAGGTCACCTAAGTCAAGCACTAGACCGCTCCTAGACTTCCAAAGGAAAAGCCACATGATTAATCCTCTACCACCACTTTATTACTCTTGTGGTCAGGTAAGTGCCAGGTAAGTGGGAGGTATCCGCTATATGATTCACCAAAAATAGCGGGCCTAAATAAGTAACCACTTGCCTAGACACCACAAAAAAAGATGCGGATAAGCGATAGATTACCCACGACCTTCCTTTGTCCTAATTGAGCGCGACGGTCTTTAGAGTCTTGTCTAGATATTTTTTAATTAATGTAGGGTTATGCAGATGCTCATTTTGTGATTTGTGAGGCCTAGGAAGGGTGATGAAATCCACACCTAATCTGAATTTTGGTCTTGCCCCTTAAAGTCCGTATTAAAATATGCACAAACAAACCAATTTCAAAACACGCAAAAAGATTTTTGAGCGGCGATATTTTGCAAAGAATTCTGCAGAAAATCAAGTTATTGGATTTCTAGAGGAAAGAGAAAGATATGTAGAAGATACCAGAGGAGTTTGGCGATCTAGGTCAACCAAACCGCCGCGGTTCTGTCGCAATAAGCTTGCTTATGCCGTTGTTCCGCTGCACTATGGTAGTTTCGTCTGCTGATTTTTTCTACAGTGCCTCCTTTACTCCTCTGGTCCTCTCTGAAAGTCTCTAAATCTCAATTTTCTCGTTCCAGTGACTCCAGATTTCCTCTCAAAAAGTCGCACAATAATCGTTAAATATGCAATATGTGGTTTTGTTCCTCTTTTATTTAATTTTATGGTTGTCGGATAAGAATTCAACCCGAATAGCAAGAAAGAAATTATGCATGCATCCCCGGCAATGGCGCCATTTGATTGATCGTATATTTAGAAGTATGTTTTTGTGTAGTAACCGCAATCAATAACGGTGTCGCGTGTAGCTAGCCGAGATGAGTACGGGTCGTCCGCAGGGATGCGTGGAACTTTTAATCTTACTTTAGACGAGTTGATTAGAAATAGAGGAGAGTGATTCTAGATCTATGTTGAACACGGATGTAGAATATATGAAGAAGAGGCTTGTAGGGTTCGTTAGGATTTAGTAGTTGATGGATGACTAATAAAGATGACTCATTTTATCTTTTGATAGATTTAAAACTAGATCGACAGTGATGAATGAGGATTATGGTTCTTGAAAGAAACTAGGGTTTCCTCACTATTGACCGTTGTCCCTTCATTGATCTCTATTCATGTTTAGCCCTTAACAAAACATTTGTTAATCTAATCTCAAGTCGCGGTCAAGACTATCAATAAATTGGTAGCACATCCGATTAGGATGTTAACAATTCTTTTGCTAAAGATTATAAACTTCATAAGATGTAAGAGAAGTTAAAATATTTTCTCATCCATTGTTCTACCCTAATCCTACGAACCCTACAAAGCTAGGAATTACTCACGCATGTTTTGAGAAGAAGAAGAAAGGATAGAGAGGGAGAACATAATATAGGAATTACTCATGTTTTGAGAAGAACAAGAGAATCTTTGAGAAAGATAATTTGGTGTAAATGGAAAAGTTTAGACTTTCGAAGCTATGCTTATGTCCATCAGGATCCTACTTGCCATTGCTGCATACCATGACTAAGATATCTGGCAGACTGCACGTCAAAACCGCTTTTCTAAATGGTGATTTAGAAGAGAGCATGTATATGACACTGCCTGAGGGCTTCGTAGACGGTGGGAGCAGCGGAAGCATGTGCAAGCTGCTTAAATCCATCTACGGATTAAAGCAGGCATCGTAGAGATGGAACATCTATTTTAATGAAGCTGTCAAAGAGTTTGACTTCATCAAAAAGGTAGATGAACTATGTATAAATAAAAAGGTTGTAGAGAGTATGGTTGTCTTCCTCGTATTGTACGCGGATGGCATACTCTTGATAGGAAAGGGTGATCCTATGCTACACTCGGTCAAGCACCACTTATCACACAGGTTCTCCATGAAAGATCTAACTGATGTCTCATACATCCTTGGGATATAGATCTATAGAGATAGATCTAAATGGATTTGGGATTATCCCAATCCAGGTACATACGACACGATGCTAAAAGGGTTTGGTATGGATGATTCTAAGCGTGGTAATGTACCCGCTTTTTCAGGAATCACTCTCTCCAAAAAGATGTCTTTCGAGATTGATTTGGAGAGGGCTCGCATACAAGGGATACCCTATGCTTTGGCAGACGGGTCAATCATATATGCGATGTTATGTGCCATACCAGATGTAGCTTAATCACTATGTGTAGTGAATAAGTATCGAAAATATCTTTAGGAAAACCACTAGACAGCTGAAGAAATTTCTTAAGTGCTTGTGAAGAACTAAATAGATGTTCTTGGTGTATGGTAACGGTGAACTCCAGATGGAGTCCTTTACCGATTCGAGCTTCTAAAGTGATAAGGAAGACTGAAAGCCAGTCTCGGGTTTTGTCTTCACCCTCAGTAGAGGGACGGTATGTTGGAAGGGTTCCAAGCTATATACCGTAGGAGACTCGTTGATAGAGGCTAATTACATCGCTACCAACGATGCTGCCAAAGAGGTTGTCTTGATGAATAGAGTTCATGAGATGAACTAGATTCCTACCATCGGGCATCCAATACCTGTGTATTGTGATGACAATGGAGCTGTGGCTTTGGCCTAGGAACCCCGGTCCCGTCAGTGATCCGGACATATTCTTAGACAGTATCACCTAATTAGGGAGATAGTTGATCTCCGGGAGATCGAGGTCAGGAAAGTTGACACAGAGGATAACACAGCGGATCTACTCACCGAGGTGTAACACCTTGGAAATGCGGTTAGTGTTAATTAAGCGTTATTGCGGGTTTTTAGTAAAAAGTTTACCAAATCGGTTTCCTAACATTTTATAACAATTAATTAATATTTTATTATTATTTGTTATGGTTTGCACCACATGTGCATGTTAATGTGAGGGTTAGTTAGTGTTAATCATGTTAAGTGACCATGACACCTTAAGCAATCCATACCTTGATCTAACCTTGCCTTAACCTTGCCTTGGATATTTGTGTGAGAAATATCTTGTTTGGATTGAGAGAGAGAGAGAGGTGGCTAGGTGAGTCATAGTGGCATTTAATGTGTGCATTAATGAGGTGAGGGAGAGAGTGAGTGTAAGGCTTTGGTTCACCCTACACTCACCTCTCATCATTATCATCTCTCTCACTCTCTCATTCTCTCTCACTTCCAATTATTCTTCATCTCCTCACTCCCAAACTGAACCCTCACTACCCCATCACCAAAACCTTGCAAAACTTCACAAAAATCCCATTAAAACACTTCAAAAGTCTTGATTTAGCCACTAGGTTGCCTTGGAGCTTGGAAAGCTAGGATTTTTGAGCAAGGGTGGCTAGGTAATGACCTCTAACTGATAATTAGGGTTTTATTTTGTTGTGTTGCCTCATAGTTATGGTTTAGAACACTAAAGGTTTAGTTTTGAGTAATTATCGTATTTTTAGTGTCAACTTGAAGTCTCTGTGATCTGCTGTTGAACCAGGTGTTTGTTGGAAAAGTTTCCATCACAGTGACATAGTGTTGTGAGTTAAAACCCACCATAAAAACCTGAGACCCATCCCTCTCTTCGTGGCCGCAGATTTAATGGTTCTGGCCGCAAATTGCGGCCAGAGTGGGGGTTAGGATGTTGATTCTTGGTCGTGGGGTCTCTGGGATTGTGTGTAGTCTCGTGGAACTTGCAACTTTCACTAATTGTCTGTGTAGAAAAATCTAGGATCACTTTGCTATAATCTAGTGTTTTGAATACGCGCGTTACGTTATCCGACATGGTTCGTGATCTTGTGTAGCTGCCGCACTTGGGTTAGTTTTGGTGTGTCGCCACGCACGTTAGCCATTAGACGAACACTTGTGAGTTGGATTGGAGTTGGTGCGTCGATCAAACGTAGTGTGTACGTGATATTGATCGATTTCTGAGATTTGCAATCGCTATGTTTTGTCTTAATAGGATCGCAGGCAGGGACTTCGGACGCTGCGAAGAAAGGGAAGCAGGTGATTGGATTTACCTAGCCCGCGATTGTCGGTGAGTAGATTTAACATCTACGAGGAAATCGCCCGTATGGCGTTAAGCGTCGGGGCTAGATATGATATGATATTAGCCGCATGTTTATATGCACATATAGAGATGGTGCATGAACTTCATTGCATATAGTTACTTGTTGTGCTTGAACCTATACCCATTGTACACTGCACTATTATTGACAGTCCATGTTGCACGAGCACTCATTGTATGCTACACACTGTCGGTAATTGCCATGATACGCACAACACAAATATTCATATGATATACCTTGCTATTGGTTAGCGACATTGAGGCATTGATTCTTGTGCGATGGTGCATATGAAATATAACATAGTTGTATACCTACATGCTTACACATATGCCTTGCTATACCTACATGCTTACACATATACCTTGCTATAGCTATATGTTCACCGTTATATGATGTTGCGTTGGATTTGGATAATTAGGAACCGCGTGATATATTTAATGATTTGGTGCATTTAAATAGTGGATTTTCCCTTGATATGCTCATATTGTCGTTCTATGTTGCATACATTATATTACATGGATTTGCGCATTGAGATATGGATTTTATGTGATTTTCCGGATTTGAGAACCGCGGGGATATTTCAAGAAATGTGTATTGTTTTGAAAACCCGGTTTCTCTTGATTTGGGGATTTCGAGTGTCGATGTTGGGCACTTATGTTCCGAGAGATATATGTATTTGGGGATTTCGAGTGTCGATGTTGGGCACTTATGTTCCGAGAGATATATGGATTTGGGGATTTTGAGTGTCGATAGTGGGCACTTATGTTCCGTGAGATATATGGATATGGGGATTGCGAGTGACGAGGTTGGACATTTAGGTTCCGAGGATTTCGAGCGTTGGGTTGGACACTTAGGTTCCGTGTGATGTATAGATACGATATGTGGATTTACGTGTCGATGTTGGACATGAGTATTTCATGATGTTTTCGGGTGCCGATGTTGGGCGCTCAGGTTCCATTAGATTTACAGGATAGGAGCGCCAGTCCTGGTGACGGCGCTTGAGGATTTTGGGATTTGGGGTGTTGTTGGTTGACACCAGGTTTTTCCATGCTATTGATTTGTGCATGAGGTTTACTATTTATCCCACACTCAGGATTTATTTGATATGCATGTTTTTCATGTAGATGTAGTACCCTGGTGGTGTATCTTGATCATGATAGTTGCATATTCATATTGCCATACTTATGCTATCAGATTACATGTGATAGATTTATCGCTGTTAGTGCGAACTTGCGATTACAGTATGATGTTATTTTCTAATCACGAGTTGGCAACTTACCCCCGTCGTGCCGCAGTGTTTTACAGGTCTGATCCTCCGAGTAGTCGCGGCAGGGCGCCTTATTATCTCTACTTTTGCGGATACCGCCACGGTTGGCTGTGAAGCCGTTTGCTATAGGTGGGTTGCAGTTATCCGATGATGTACATTGTATATCCTTTGTATCTAGTACTCTCCATCTACCACCTTCATGTATTGACTTAGAGACGAGTTGTGAGGATCGATGTTGTATATTCTTATGACTCTGGTTTTCGTGCTCGTGTGAGCCGGCCTTTATTTATGTGGATTATCTCATTTCTTCGCTACGACGTCGTATATCTGTTGTGGTGGTTGTTTCCTCCATTGGGCGAGATTTGCTCCCGTTTGGGGATGCTTTACTTATATTTTATGTTTGTACCCATTTCGGGGCTAGCTTTTACAAAGGAGGTGCTGCCGGAATTTTTATGAAAACAAACTTAAGCTTAAAGTTTTGCATCGAGTTTTTTTTTAAAGTGTTCTATCTTTTCCTTCTTGTATTGGTTTAGATTGCTGGGTTTTCGGCTTACTCAAATTGCGTTACTCCTGTTGACGTTACATAGTCAAAGTGTCGGTCATGTGCCTAAATTGGGTCGTGACACGAGGCCATCCCCCAGATGCTATTTGAGAGACTTTTGGGACGTTGGGTATGAGATACTGCAACAACTGGCCTTAATGCAAGTTGGAGATTGTTAGTTATATGTATGCCCTAGATGCCATTATTGTACATGTGATGTATAATATAATGGATGCTTGGACATATATATATATATATATATATATATATATATATAGGACTTTCTTGCTCGACATGATAGTATGCTATCTGGTTACTCTTTATCTTAACTTGTTGACCGGTATTCTTTACTGTCTTGCTCTCACATGTTGATAAAGATCTTAGGATATGTACTTGACTACCAGGATTATGATGAGATCATACTAGTGGGGCTAGGGTGGTCAACAAGTACATCCTTTAATCAGTTCTTTATCGTGGGAATATCGAGACTAGGGCATCGATATTCCAGAGTAGACTAGTGTGTACGTTTCTTGTCCCTTAGAGGGCGATGGTTGATCCCACAATCATTGGTGTGTGACATCAAAGATTGTACACAGTTGCTCATTGGAGAATGGGTACACCGAACAGGACTCGCCGAGGACTCCTATGTGGTAGTATACCTATCGTTAGATAGCAGTCCTTTGGTGACACTGGTACAGGTTAGTCTGTAGACCCGAGATCGTCATAGAGCCTTATGTGGCTCCCACTGTGCTTTGATTTCCTCCCTACCACGGCTCAAAGGAATCATGCAAACAGATGGATTTTGGGTACAGTCCCGATTCAAATGGAGGCAATGAGCGATAGGAGTGGTTTCATCTCTCCTGGTATTGGGGGTTGATGTTGCGCTATGCTCGGTTGGCTATAACTGGAAGTCCCTAACCAGGGCTGCTGTCGAGATTTACTGATAAGTGTTATCAGTAGTTTCTCGAACCATTATAGGCCAGACATCGGCATGACTTATCATGTTACTAGGGACTGGCGTTTATCAACCCTAGACATGATATGCGGCATATCAGACGAAGAGACCGGACTGTACGGTAGTGTTACTGATAGGCTTCATGGAGAGTATGGATGAGATTGCTTGTTGATCTTCATATCACTCAATACCCGGGTAGTCGTTACGTTCAGCTAGTACCGCTGACGGCTTGTAGGTGATTGATGCGATCATCACCTACTGCTGGTGTATTGAGGAGTCTTTAGAGTCCCACACAAAAGTTTCCTGGTTCGAGCGAAACGAAGTAGGGCACATATGTTGATATGTGCATGGGCCTGATTAAATATGAGTATGTGATACTGTATTGTAATCCGGCAGTTATCTGTTATCGGTTCAGTTATATATGATATAACCAGATTGTCGAATCAAGTGTTGATTTTATAATATGATATACAGATGAATGATATTAGTCGGTCATATGTGATATAACCGGATTATTAAATCAAGTGTTGATTTAATAATGTGATATATGATATAATTATATCTTAACCAATATCATTAGCTCACTAATTATTCTTCATTATATATATTAATATATATGATATATATACATAATAATGAAGCATGGCATGATTTCTATTTTTGATAAAAAAAAAGAAGAAAAGAGGTGGAAAATGAGAGCATGGTTGCAAGCATGGGCTTTATTCATAGTTTATTCATCTTGATTCACTATTAAAGCATGGTTGCATTTTATATTGAAAAATTCCATGCTTGAATGAGTAGGGGTCAAGAGTTGCCATTGATTCCAGTCTCATTCTGAACACTTAGCCATTTTTCTTGAGTTGCTCCCATGGTTGCTCTCTAGCTTCATCTTCTTCCTCAATTGTCATGGTTCAAGCTTCAAACCTCACATGAGATGTGAATCATGAAGCTTGAACACAAACTTGTGAGCTTTTAACACCCCCTACTTTACCATCCCACAACAAACTAGCAATTTGGTGTGGTGTGTTTGCTGCACTAAAGGAGTTTAGTGTAGAGTTAGTTTGGGCTAGAAGAACTTCTGGTGGATTGTCTTTGGCGCTAAGATCACGAAGGAGGTTCGTTCAACTCGAAGAGGAGCCTAGTAGAGTCGCGTGGACTTCAACCTGGAGCTATAAAAGAGAAGGACTCGAACTACAAAGGTTGTATGCTCTTTTCTTCTTTTGAGTTAATCACAACGAAAAGGCTAACCCTAATAATCTAGTAATGATCTTGTTAGTCTAACTTAACACCTAATAAAAATTAAAATGTGGCATGCTTGATACCTCTAGAACCTCATCGTAGTGTTAAGGTAGAATTTCATGGTATCAGAGCCAAGCTAGAATATTAGGGTAACTTGTAACGACGTTAGAAATCCGACGTTTTTGTCGCGAAAAAACTGCCGATAAAAACGGTTTCGAAATTGATATTTTGAGTTGTTTGCATACCCCGCGGGCTCACAGTTTGAACCGAGAAGCCATGGGGTGGAGCGTACATACCCCGGAGGCACCCCGGGGGGGACCGAACGGCTAGTCCTACTCCCTAAGACGGTGGTCTTGGCGGTGGGGACCTGAAACTGCCCCACCTTGGGTAGTTTCGGGTCTGCCTCACCCCCTGGCCACCTCGTGGTGTCCTCGGGGGTGGGGTACCCTTTCTAGGCCCTCCATTCGATAGTTAATTTTGGGATCTTTGCTCCCGTGAAGATTCGGGCGGGTTTCGAGTTCGTTTCGACTCCCGGATTGGCTTAAAACGATCGGTTTTGGAACTTTAGCTCACTGGATTTTTCATGTCTTGGAAAAATTGGTTAAGTTTGCTAATTGCGTGCGGAATTCTAATGTCACGGTTACTTTACAAGCTTTGTGATGTGTGTGATACAATTATTAGAATCCGGATTAATTAGTTTTATGAAGACTAGTTAGTATATTGTAAACCTAGCCGTTTAGTCTCAATTGATCGATTGCCACGAAGTTTTGATTGATTCAGATCAAAACTCCATCGCAATTGCGTATTGTATGCGATCACTAAGTCGGGAATCTTGTTGAATTATCCGACAACCAATTGAAAAGAGTTTTCAACTTGAGACTAAAATGCAAGTTTTATAAGTTAGGCCTGAAATCCGGAATATATGATATTCCGGGTTTATGATGTCTAAGGATATTGCGGATTCTAATTATTGTAGTTTTCTGTTTTCTTTTCTGCGACCGTAAGTGTAATATGTGGGGTATTCCAATCTCGTTGCTATATGTCAACAAGTTTTAGGTATACGCATATTTTCTTACGTTGATGATATGTGATATTATGTGTTGCTGTTGATATGATTTATTGGATCGTCGTGAAAGAATAGCCGGGGGGTTCTATGTGAGATGAGAGTTTTTATTTTCATTCATGTAAAATCTGTATGTAACATTCCGAGTTGAGGATGATGTCACCACTGTTGTATATTATTTACTTTTCCGCATTAGGATAGACCCAAGGTGGGGAGCACAAGTAACCGGGTTCTAGAGTGTAGTGGGAGACCATCTCAAGGAGTTGAGACTGTAGGGTTTCTAGGCACACTAATGAGGTCTCACAAGGCATCAACCATGCCAAATTCAAACATTTTCTTGTGCCGAGAAACCCTAATGCGATCGTTGACTAGAGGTAAAGGCGAAAACTATGCAAGTAAACAACTTTACTCTAAAGTGAATGGAAATACAACCTTTGTAGATCCGGTCCTCCACTTCCTCGGCTCCGTGATGACGTCCCTCCGCTGTACCCATCGGAATCCTAGACTCTCGCGGTGGTTTCATCGGAGAAAAGATCGGGCTAGGTCGTCGACTTCGATGCCGAAGATGATCTACGTCGAGGCAACTCAAGATCAAGCTCCAACTTCACCAAGTCATGAAACTTATGAAGAAAACACCCTATACTACTTGGCAAGTGGTAGAGGATGAAGAAATAGGAAGTGGGTTCACTTTAGAATTGGATTTCTCACTCTTTTTCTCAAGTCACCATTGAAGCTAGCAAGCTTCTTTCTTCTTCTTGAAGAAGAAGAAGAAGAAGAAAAAGAATAATAATGAATTAAAACAAAATCAAGTGATGGTTATCATTTTGTAACCATGGGTGAGTGTAGAGAATAAACTAGGGTTAGGTTGAATGGTTAGGTTAAAGGAAAGAAACAAAATGTTCAAGCTTTCAAACCTTCATGAAGTTTCAACAAAAGAACAAAACAAGCCACCATTTCATTTATCTTTCCAAAAGAATAAATAAATAAATGAATAAGCAAATAAAGCAAATGAAACCCTAACCATTAACTAACCATTGTTTAATTCAAACATACACCCAAGTTTGCATGTATCATCAAACATGATACAAACTTGTGCACAAAAATATATCACATATACAATGTGCACAAACAAGTGAGAAAAACATCTTAAGTGAACCAATATTAGTTAATGCAAAGTAATATATCAAATATATAATTATACATTAAATCATTAAATCAACACTTGATTTAACGATCCGGTCATATCGCATTTGACCGACTAATATCCAATGTATCGACTTATCGAATCAATCCTTGATTCGATAACTAGGTTATATCACATACAACCAATCGATACATTCATCACGAGAATAGAATACGGTATCACATACACGCATTATTCTCGGTCCCGCACATATCTCATATACGCTCCTATTTCGTTTCGCTTGAGCCAGGAAACCTCTGTGTAGGACTCTAAAGACTCGTCAATACGCCGGCAGCAGGTGATGATCATATCAAACACCCACAAGCCGCAAGCGGTCTGCTAAACGTAACGGCCATCCGGGTATTGAGCGATCAGAAGATCGACGAGCAAGCCCGCTCACACTCCTGTGAATCCAACCAGTAACACTTACCATACAGTCCGGTCTGTTAGTCTGATATGTCGCATATCTCGCCTAGGGGTGGTAAACGTCAGACCCCAGTAGCTCGATAAGTCGTGTCGAAATGAGGTCTATAACAGTTCGAGAAACTACTGGTAACACTTACCAGTAAATCTCAGCAACCCTGGCCAGGGATTTCCGGTTATAGCCAATCGAACACAGCGCAACATCAACTCCCTATACCGGGAGAGACGAATCCCCTCCTATCGCTCATTGCCTCCATGTGATTCGGGACTGTACCCAAAAGCCACCATTTTGCATGCCCTCTTGGACGTGGTAAGGTGGAAATCAAAGCACAGTGGGAATCACACAAGACTCTATGACGATCTCGGGCCAACAGACTACTCTGTACCAGTGTCACCAGAGAACTGCCATCTGACGTAAGGTATAATACCATCTGGGATTTCTCGGCGAGTCCGTCCAGTGTACCCAGTCTCCACTGAGCACCCGTATATCATCTCTGATGTCAAACACCAATGGATATGGGATCATCCATCGCCCATCTGTATGGGTTGAGAAGGTATACGCTAGTCTACTCTGGTATATCGATGCCCCGTCTCGATACACCCACGACTAGGGACCTTGAAGGATGTACTTATGGACTACCATGTCCCCACTAATATGATCCGCATCATAGTCCAGGTAGTCAAGTACACATCCTAAGGGCTTTACCAACATGTAACAGAGAGACAATCAGTGTACACGTTAAGGTAAAGAGCAACTAGATAGCATACTATCATGTCGAGCAAGAAAGTCCTCCCTATATATGTTCAAGCATCCACTACAATATACATCCTATGTATAGTAATGGCCTCTAGGGCATACATATAACTAACAGAGACCGGGTCTCCTAACTCTAGAATTGGCAGGGTTACTTGCCGCTCTCGTAGGGGTTTAGGGATGTGGGTTTGGCTATTCAAAATGACTGTGGAATCCGTATTTTACATTATTGGCTAAATTTAAAACACGGACATCCTAGTATATCCAATATTTCATATATTGCTTCTGCTGCTTGATTCTGTGATGTTGATCATCTAACTGCGTGATACGAATGTAATATTATATATATGATATATAATAAACGTTACTTATGTTTTGCACCCGCGCTAGTCCATCCCCCGCTCTGCCGGTAGTTAAGTAACCTAACGGTGCATGACGGGGCCCCATGGCGAATGCGGATAGCATAAGCATACGTTCTATTTTCGTTTCATTTTTCTGTGATGTTTAGGAAACATTAATTGATGGGACTTCATTAATGAGATTAATGAAAAGAAAGAAACCAAAAGATGTTGTAGGATCAAATTTTCAAAAAGGGTAGCTCTAGTTTTTGCTTTGCATAGTGGTATTCCTTGATGAATATCCAGCACCTCATTCGATGAGGAAAGAGCCGAGATCCCTTCACCGGGAGTCACCTCTTTAGCGAAACTAGCAAATGCTACAACCCACTCGGTTTTGTTTTTGATAGCTTCTCTAGTTCCTGCTTTGCATAGTGGTATTGCTGAATATCCTGCATCTTATTCGATGAGGAAAGAGCCGAGATCCCTTCACCAGGAGTGACCTCTTTAGCGAAACTAGCAAAAGCCTAAAAAACACTCATTTTCAAAATCACTCGATTCTGTAATGATATCAAGTTCATTACGCAAAAGGTTTTCTTAAAAACCTGTCGTAGCCCTCTGTCATTTCAGATAAGCAGCATTTAGTATTCGTTCTACGTTTGTTGGATTTCGTCAAGGCGTAATGTGCAGTAGCTACTTACTGCTTATCCGCTGCATATGATGCGATTGGATTAGGGTAGTCGTACGACTTTGTTGGCTTTCGTCAAGGGTCGTGCAGGTGGGTTTAATTCAATCATGAAATATACGGGTTGAACTTGACTAGCGGACTATGGTTTGTTGGCTTTCATCAGGTCATAGGACGCTAGGGGCAAAATATTATCGGGAATTTCAAGTGCTGAAATTTGCAATGAGATTGCATACCTTCTATGAGATAGTTGGATCCCGATACCCACTGCGAGTAAGAGTTACTCTTGGTAGAGTTTTACACATCATAATTAGCCGATCAAGTAGGTGTCTATAAAGGTGTTAACAGGGTTACGCCCCTGGGAAAACGAGGTTTATTTTAATAAGGTCCGTGCGAAAGCACGGGAAACCTCCCTCAAAGTACCGACACTGGCCTGGCTGAAAGATTGACGAACTTGTTGGGTGTAATTAGTCCCGGCTTGTCTTACCTTTTAGGGTTTGAAGGAAGATTTGATAAAACCAGTGGAAGCTATCCTGATTAGATAAGATAATAACCAAGAGCGCACGTACAGTGATTATCCTTCTCTCTCTCTCTCCTGGTAGCGACCAATGACATGCCTTAATCAAGATAATAATATGGATGTATTGACCGAATCTGCTTATTATACTGGGCTAGGTTCCGCTCTACCTTATGATTGTCATAAGTCTGAGCAGAGAATATGGGAATATTCGGATTCCCACGCTACCTAAACGAAGAAAAAGCATGTTGATGCATCGTCTTCGGGTGTGTTCGTTACCAAGAACCGTTTCTCAGTCGTTTCTACATCCTGGGTATAGGATACCGGATCAGGATCCCATATATGTAATTTGTTACATGGGCTAAAGATAGGTAGAGAACTGGGATAGGGTGATATGTCTCTAGTAGTAGAGATGGTGCAATTGTTGCAGCCAAAGCAGTTGGCAAATATCACATAGTGTTACCAACTGGTAATACATTGATTCTGAGTGACTGTTATTTCATACCAATAATATTGTGAATATTTTCCTAAATCAAGAGTTGATTGGGTAAGGTATGTTGTATAACAGTGTACACATTCTGAATCAAACTACAGTTTTAAACGTACAGAACACACACAAGAGGAACAGTTCAGAAATGAACGAAGTCTTCTTGTGGCATTTTAGACTGGGTCATTTAGATGAAACAAGACTAGCTGAAGTTCCATAAGGATGCATTTTTGAATCCGTTTGAATTTACATCTTATGAAACTTGCCAGTTATGTCTCAAAGACTGGGTGACCAAATCTCCGTTTACTGGAAATGGAGAAAGAGCTACTGAACTCTTGGAAAGATACATGGTGATGTATGCGGTCCTATGTCTACATATGCCAGGGATGGTTCCGTGTACTTTATTATATTCACCGATGTTCTCTCAAGATACGGACATGTGTTCTTGTTGAAACACAAAACTGAATCTTTTGAGAATTTCAAGGAATATAAGTACGAAGTTGAGAACCAGATGGGTACAGGTATTCAAATCTTTCGATATGATCGGGGAGAAGAATACTGGAGCACGGAATTCCGAGACTATTTAAAAGAGAATGAGATTCTCTCTCAGCTTACTCCTCCATAAACACCACAGCAAAACAGTATATCGGGATGGAGGAATCGCACCCTATGAGATATGGTGCGCTCTATGATGAGTACTGATGAGTTGCCTATTTCTTTTCAGGGACATTCACTTGAGAAGATGCATACCTATTAAATAGAGTTCCGATCAAATCTGTTGCCTACCGCTCCATATGAGATATAGAATGGAAAGAGACAATCTCTTAAACGAGTTAAGATATGGGGTTGTCCAGCCTATGTTGAAAAGCAAAATCCGAACAAGCTCGAGGTAAGGTCAGTTCTGTGCAAGTTTGTAGGATATCCTAACCATTCGCGAGGGTATATCTTCTACCACGCTGAGGAACAAAAGTTGTTTTGTTTCTCGACATGCCACCTTTTTAGAAAAGGAACATCTTGTGGAAGAAATTAGTGGCGATGAGGTAGAACTGAAAGTAGTTCCAGCAAACAAAAACTATAACTGACGATTTGTTGGAACCGGAGGATTCAATAGTCCCTGACGAACCGAAGCCACACCACAGATCTAGTTGGGTTCCTTATCCACCTGAGAGATACTACAGTTTTCTCATAGACGGTGGGAGCGAGGATCACATCATGGAGATGATGACCCAACTAGTTTCGAGTAGGCCATCATGTAAGTACACGGTAGCGCCCCGGCCGTCTAACAGACGCCAAATGCGGAACAAAAACTTTTACAACTGGCGCTATCGTGTACTATAACCCGGATATGCCATTAAAGCTAAACTAACAAACTACAAAGTGGGTAGAAATGTTATACCGAACGATCCGAGTCCTTCGGTCTTCAACCATCATCCCACGCTTTGTTGCGACTGCTCCGATCTCCTGAATCTCCAGTTTTCTCGTCCAGGTGGCACCACGTCGACGGATCTTTAAACGGGCTCCCGCCTCTGAACCGAGGCAACTCGATCATCAAGTTTGCCAAAAGAGATGACCAAGATTGATGTAGAGAATGAGTAGAACACTTTGTCTCGTTACGTCCAAAACTATGGACGAACGGTTAATGAAGTTGCCATTTGAATCGGGTGATGGAAAAAATGGAGCTATGAAATTTCCATACACCAAAACTATAATCCCTTTCCAAATGAAATCAATCTCTCTCCTCACAAGAAGGGCCGGCCACAATATATAGGTGGGGGGGGGGGTGAATGTAGGAGCAAGGAAGGTGACCACAAGCAAAGCTTATCATAACACAAAAGATCTCAAGCAAAAACAAAACCACATTAATGCAAATTCCACCTTGCAAAACATTAAATGCGTAATGGTGACTCACTAATCCTAGTCATCAACCATTAATGAAAAATGGTGACTCACCCTCATGACTCACCCAATGAAGAAAAGATAAATCCGTATTTAACCGAATGTTAAATACGACCGACAGAAACCTGGAAACTGGCAACTTCCAAATGTGATCCCGAAACGAATTTCAGGATAACCCCGTAACAGTATAAACATACCCGCATTTGTATTACGACCGAATACAAATGCAACTGAGACAAAGATATTATATCTACACAGTATAATACTGGGATCCGGCTTAAACCAAAGCCTACCAGTATTATCTGCCCGAAAAATGACACGTGCGAAAACGCACGTGCATTTTCCGAACCCTGCCATAAAACCATACGGCCTCTACAACGTTTCGCCCGAACTTGGGAAACTGTCTGTGGGGGACTCTAATGACTCATCAACACACTGGCACTGGGTATAACCTCTAGCATGTCAGAGGTACAAGCTGTACATAACGTTTGCCTATGTATTGATTGGAATGGAAGCTGACGAGCGAACTCATCCAGAAACCCTACTGAGCCAGACAATGACAATATCCGTACAGTCCGGTCCGTTCGTCTAAGAGTATCGCATATCGAGTATAGGGTGGTGGATAAAGTCAGACCCCTAATAACGCGATAATTCATGTCGGTATGAAGCCCATCACCACCTGAGAAACTACTGATCCAAATCAGTAATTCTCCACTACCTCGGCCGAGGATTTCTAGTGATGTCCACCCGTGCACTGTGCGACACCAACCCCCAATACCGGGACAGACGAATCCCCGACGATCCGCTCACTGCCTCCATGTGGCTCGGGGCTGTACCCAAAAAATACCTGTTTGCACGTCTCCTTTGAGCGTGGTAGGGTAGAAATCAAAGCACAGTGGGAACTCACACGAGACAAATGACGATCTCAGGTCGACAAACCAACCTATACACATGTCACCAGGGAACTGCTATCTGACGATATGTATAATACCAACTAGTATGTTCCCGGCGAGTCCTGTCCGGTGTACTCATAACCCAATGAGCACCTGTATACATCTTAGGTGAACTAACTGACACTAATGGCTTGTGAGACCGGCCACTGCCCCTCGTCGGGGTCTCGACTGTATACACTAGTCTACTCTGGAGTATCGATGCCATGTCTCGAAACTCCCACGACTAGGGACACTTTAAGGATGTGCTTACAGACCCCAGCTCCCACGTATATGATCGCCATCATACTACTGGTAGTCAAGCAAGAATCCTATGGGCTCTATCACCATGCAATAGAGAACTAAAGCATGTATACAATGATAAAGACAAACCAGATAGCATACTATCATCTCAAGCAAGACTGTCATATCGGTATAGGTCCTGCCTCAATCATTGCAATCACGTACCTGCGATCCAATAATTGACTTTGAGGGCACTATATCCAACACATCAGAAGTGGAGACTATGAGAAATGGCTGGATGCTATGCGATCTGAGATGGAATCCATATACACCAGCAAAGTGTTGGCTTTGCATGTTGCTCCTGAAGGGGTAAAACCCATCGGGAACAAGAGGATCTTTGAGAAAGATAATTTGGTGTAGATGGAAAAGTTGAGACTTTCAAAGCTATGCTTAAGTCCATTAGGATCCTACTTGCCATTGCTGCATACCATGACTATGATATATGGCAGACTGCAAGTCAAAACCACTTTTCTAAATGGTTATTTAGAAAAGAGAGTGTATATGACACTACCAGAGGGCTTCATAGACGGTAAGAGCAGCGGAAGCATGTGCAAGCTGCTTAAATCCATCTACGGGTTAAAGCAGGCATCGCGGAGATAGAACATCTGTTTTAATGAAGGTGTCAAAGAGTTTGACTTCATCAAAAAGGTAGAGGAACCATGTATAAATAAAAAGGTTGTAGAGAGTATGGTTTTCTTCCTCGTATTGTACGCGGATGACATACTCTTGATAGGAAAGGGTGTTCCTATGCTACACTCGGTCAAGCACCTCTTATCACACAGGTTCTCCATGAAAGATCTAACTGATGTCTCATACATCCTTGGGATATAGATCTATAGAGATAGATCTAAATGGATTTGGGATTGTCCCAATCTAGGTACATATGACACCATGCTAAAGGGGTTTAGTACGGATGATTCTAAGCGTGGTAATGTACCCGCTTGTTCAGGAATCACTCTCTCCAAAAAGATGTCTCTCGAGACTGATTTGGAGAGGGCTCGCATATAAGGGATACCCTATGCTTTGGCGGATGGGTCAATCATATATGCGATGTTATGTACCATACCAGATGTAGCTTACTCACTAGGTGTAGTGAATAAGTATCGAAAAGATCTTTAGGAAAACCACTAAACAGCTGAAGAACATTCTTAAGTGCTTGAGAAGGACTAAAGAGATGTTCTTGGTGTATGGTAACAGTGAACTCCAGATGGAGTCCTTTACCGATTCGAGCTTCCAAAGTGATAAGGACGACTGAAAGTCAGTCTCTGGTTTTGACTTCACCCTCAGTGGAGGGACGGTATGTTGGAAGGGTTCCAAGCTATATGCCGTAGCAGACTCGTTGATAGAGGCTAATTACATCGCTACTAACAATGCTTCCAAAGAGGTTGTCTGGATGATTAGAGTTCATGAGATGAACTAGATTCCTACCATTAGGCATCCAATACCTGTGTATTGTGATGCCAATGGAGCTGTGGCTTTGTCCTAGGAACCCCAGTCCCGTCAGTGATCCAGACATATTCTTAGACGGTATCACCTGATCAGGGAGATAGTTGATCTCCGAGAGATCGAGGTCAGGAGAGTTGACACAGAGGATAACACAGCGGATCCACTCACTGAGGCCATCCCCCAGATGCTATTTGAGAGACTTTTGGGACGTTGGGTATCAGATACTACAACAACCGGCCTTAGTGCAAGTAGGAGATTGTTAGTTATATGTATGCCCTAGAGGCAATTATTGTACATGTGATGTATATTATAGTGGATGCTTGGACACACACACACAGACACACACACACACACATATATATATAGAGAGAGGATTTTCTTGCTCGACATGATAGTATGCTATCTAGTTACTCTTTATCTTAACATGTTGAATGGTATTCTTTACTGTCTTGCTCTCACATGTTGATAAAGCCCTTAGCATATGTACTTAACTACCAAGATTATAATGAGATCATACTAGTGGGGCCAGGGTGGTCAACAAGTACATCCTTTAATCAGTTCTTTGTCATGGGAATATCGAGACTAGGGCATCGATATTCCACAGTAGACTAGTGTGTACGTTTCTTGTCTCTTAAAGGGCGATGGTTGAACCCACAATCATTGGTGTGTGACATCAAAGATTGTACACAGGTGCTCATTGGAGAATGGGCACGCCGAACAGGACTCGCCGATGACTCCTATGTGGTAGTATACCAATCGTCAGATAGCAGTCCTCTGGTGACACTGGTACAGGTTAGTCTGTAGACCCGAGATCGTCATAGTGTCTTGTGTGGCTCCCACTGTGCTTTGATTTCCTCCTTACCACAGCTCAAAGGAGTCGTGCAAACAGGTGGATTTTGGGTACAGTCCCGAGTCACATGGTGGCAATGAGCGATATGAGGGATTTCGTATCTCCCGGTATTGGGGGTTGATGTTGCGCTATACTCGATTGGCTATAACTGGAAGTCTCTGGCCAGGGCTGCTGCCGAGATTTACTGATAAGTGTTATCAGTAGTTTCTCGAACCGTTATAGGCCAGACATCGGCATGACATATCACGTTACTGGGGACAGACGTTTATCACCCCTAGACATGATATGCGACATATCAGACGAAGAGACCGAACTGTACGGTAGTGTTACTGATAGGCTTCATGGAGAGTATGGATGAGCTTGCTTGTTGATCTTCATATCGCTCAATACCCGGGTAGCCGTTATGTCCAGCTAGTACCACTGACGGCTTGTAGGTGATTGATGTGATCATCACCTACTGCTAGCGTATTGACGAGTCTTTAGAGTCCCATACAGAAGTTTCCTTGTTCGAGCGAAACGAAGTAGGGCACATATGTTGATATGTGCTTGGGCCTGATTAAATATGAGTATGTGATACCGTATTGTAATCTGGCAGTTATCTGTTATCGGTTCGGTTATATGTGATATAACCAGATTGTCGAATCAAGTATTGATTTGATAATATGATATACAGATGATTGATATTAGTCGGTCATATGTGATATAACCGGATTATTAAATCAAGTGTTGATTTAATAATGTGAGATATATTATATGTGATATAATTATATCTTAAATAATATCATTAGCTCACTAATTATTCTTCATTATATATTAATATATATGATATATATATAATAATAATGAAGCATGGCATGATTTCTATTTTTGAGAAAAATAGAAAAGAGGAGGAAAATGAGAGCATGGTTGCAAGCATGGGCTTTATTCATAGTTGATTCATCTTGACTCACTATTCAAGCATGGTTGCAATTTTATATTATAAAATTCCATGCTTGAATGAGTGGGGGTTAAGAGTTGACATTGATTCTAGTCTCATTCTGAACACTTAGCCATTTTTCTTGAGTTGCTCCCATGGTTGCTCTCTAGCTTCATCTTTTTTCCCAATTGTCATGGTTCAAGCTTCAACCCTCACATGAGATGTGAATCATGAAGCTTGAACACAAACTTGTGAGCTTTTAACATCCCCTACTTCACCATCCCACAAAAAACTAGCAATTTGGTGTGGTATGTTTCCTACACTAAAGGAGTTTAGTGTAGAGTTAGCTTGGGCTAGAGGAACTTCGTGTGGATCTTCTTTGGCGCGAAAATGACGAAGGAGGTTCGTTCAACTCGAAGAGGTGCCTAGTACAGTCGCGTAGACTTAAACCTGGAGGTATAGGAGAGAAGGACTCAAACTACAAAGGTTGTATGCTCTTTTCTTCTCTTGAGTTAATCACATCACAAAGGCTAACCCTAATAATCTAGTAATGATCTTGTTAGTCTAACTTAGCACCTAATAAAAATTAAAATGTGGCATGCTTGATGCCTCTAGAACCTCATCATGGTGTTAAGGTGTCACAACAGCCACCAATTGGACACGGATCCACCGCCCATATAGGGTATTATTCGCGGAACCGCTGCTCTTTGGTAGGCTTAGGGTTTGGGTTTTCTGCTGTGGCCTCATGTTGACACGTGGAGATCTTCTAAATATCTGGATTTTAGAAATATTTTCTGAGTCTCTGTCAGTATTGATTCTATGATTTTATTTGGCAGATTTTTGATCCTGACATCTTGAATATCTTGATCTCCTGACCTGAGCTAAATCTGCACAATATCTCTATGAATAATATTAATAATATTTGTTAACTTAGAGATATAATCTTAATCCTTTTATATGGCAATAAATTTTTTAAGAATCTTGATTAGAATATTTGATATGATATGCATATTTTAATTACCAAAATATCATATAAATATAATATGCATATATTTTCCCTCATAATGTTAATTATAATATATAAACATATGGTAAAGAGTATTTTGCAGATAAACCCACATATGTTCTATATTTATAATAAACACCTTTAAATATTTAAGAAAAGTAAGGAAAATGTTATATCAAATGTGCAATATTTTCGACTGAACGGTAATTTACCCGCTTGTTACAGAATCACCCACTCCAAAGAGATGTCTCCCAAGACTGATGAGGAGAGGGCTCGCATGAGCATTGTACCCTATGTTTCGGCGGTAAGGTCGATAATGTATGCGATATTATGTACCAGACCAGATGTAGCTTACGCACTTAGCATCGTAAGAAGGTATCAGTCCAACCGATATGAGAAACATTGAATTGCAGTAAAAAACATTCTTAAGTACCTGAGTAGGGCTAAAGAGATGTTCTTGGTGTACGGTAATAAGGACCTCCAGATCGGGGCTTTTACCGACTCTGGCTTCCAAAGTGACAAGGATGATTCTAAATCTGTCTCGGATTATGTGTTTACCTACAATGGAGGGACGGTCTGTTGGAAGAACTCCAAACAGGACACTGTAGCAGACTCGACGATGGAGGATGAGTACATCGCTTCTAACGATGCCGCAAAAGAGGCGGTCTTGATGATGAAGTTCATTTCCGAACTTCAAATGGTTCCATCCATTGCTAATCCAATACCTTTGTATTATGATAACAATGGAACCATAGTTTTGGCAAAGAAACCACGGTCCCATAAGAAATTCAGACATATCTTGAGACGGTATCACCCGATCAGGGAGATCGTGGATCACCGGGAGGTCGAGGTGCAGAGAGTAGATACAAAGGACAACACGACAAATCTATTCACCAAGGCCATCCCTTAAGTCCAGTTCAAGAGACTGTTCAAGATGTTGGGTATGTGGTACGCCAACAACTGGCTCTAGTGCAGACGTTGGGTGCTTAATACGCCAATAACATGCCTTAGTACAAGTGGGAGATTGTTGGATATGTATGCCCTAGAGACCTTCATTGTATAGGTTGCTAGGGATATGTATGTATACGACAATCTTGCTCAATAAGATATTATGCTATTCGGTTTGCCTTTATCTTAACATGTGTATATGTTTTACTTGTTATTTCATATCACTTATGCATGTTGATAAAGCCCGTAGGATCATTGCTTGACTACCAGTATTATGATGGCAATCATACTTGTAAGAGCTGGGTAGTCGATAAGCACATCCTTAAATGTCCCTAGTCCTGGAAGTATCGAGATTAGGCATCGATTCTCCAGAGTAGACTAGTGTATACATTTCTAGACCCTGACGAAGGGCGATGGTTGGTCCCACAACCATTGGTGTGATGCACCTAAGATTGTATACAGGCGCTCACTGGGGGTGAGTACACTGGACGGACTCACCAAGAACTGGCTAGATGGTATTATACCTATCGTCAGATAGCAGTTCTCTGGTGACATGAGTACAGATAGTCTGTCGACCTGAGGTCATCATTTGTCTCATATGAGTTCCCACTGTACTTTGATTACTACCCTACCACGGCTCTACTGAGTCATGGAAACAGATTTTAGTTGGGTACAGTCCCGAGCCACATGGAGGCAGTGAGCGATTGTTGGGGATTTGTCTCTCTCGGTATAGGGAGTCGATGTCGCGCTGTGTTCGGTTGGCCGACACCATCAGTCCTTGGCCAGGGTGGATTGAGAATTTCTGGTAGTTAGATCAGTAGATTCTCGGATGGTCTTGAGCTGTATCGGCACGACTTGTCAGGTTATTAGAGGCCTGACATTTTCCACCCCCAGACTCGGCATGTAATACTCTCAGACGAACAGACCGGACTGTACAAAGATTGTCACGAACATGCCCAATAGGAGTTCGGATGAATTTGCTCGTCGACCTTTTTTTCGACTAGTACCTGTGTAGCCGTTACGTACAGCTGGTGCGACTAACGGGATTGTGGTTAAACCCACTGCCACCGTATTGTTGAGTCTTTAGAGTCCACACATAGGGCTTCCCTAGTTCAGGCGAAACGATATAGAGACCGTATGGTTTTACGTGCAAGGTTCCGATCATATACGTGTACTAGTTATACGATTTTTGTTCGGACAGATAATACTGGCGAGCTTAGGATTAAGCCGCATTCTAATATTATATTATTAGATTATTTTTATCTCTTGGTATTCATATTTTTTGTAGTACGAATACGGGTATGTATATATGGTGAGGACATTCTTGTATTTTCACAAGAGTGCTTCTAAAAGAAGACACTTCATTTATGTTATATCTATTTATTGAAAATAGATAATAAGGTGGAGGGATGAGGTGTTTTAAAGCATGGTATGAAACATGGCTATTTCTTTTTTTATTCATTTGTGATTACTATTCAAGCATGGCTACTATATTTGATTGAAAATGAAATGCTTTATAGTTTTGAGCTTAGACATTCTTCACTTCATTCTACACTTGACATTCTCTCTCCTCCTTTGCTATTTTCTTCTTCCTCAAACCCTTACACTCTCATGTGTTGAGAAACCTAGGATTATTGAGATAAATTAGTCCAATTAACACTCTACATCTTCAAAACTACCTAGATTAGCAAACTAGGTAATTTAGTCACCTCATTTTTTAGATTAGAGCTTGAACCATAGACTCTCAAGTGGATCGTCTTCGACTCAAGGAGGAAGACGACCAAACTTGATCCCGATGAAAGAGGAGTTTAAGAAAAGGATAAGAAGACCCGAAGGACTTGAATCATAAAGGTATAAATCATTATCATAGTAGATTAGAACCTTTGTGAGTTTTGCTAGCTAGGGCTTATGGTAGATCTTGGGAGTTTATTCGATATTGCTTGCTTTAAAATCATTTTTTATAATTTCCGCCTCTTTAAAAACCCTGTGGAGTGTGCGACATCGACTTACATCAAGGTCTACTACGATCTTATCTCTTGATATGTTATCTGTTCATATCATAATTTTGCATTATTATATTCCCCATTCTTATTCATTTTACAAATAAACAGGTGCTTTTGATCCATGTCTGCTACATAGTTGCAGGTTACAGGTTCTCGGAACAAAACAGTGAAAATGATGAAAAGACGATACAAAAGTGAGACTACGACCAACAAATAGAAGAATCTTGATCATGCCTACAGTTTGAGGGACAAATGAAGATCAATGAACAAATTCATAAAGTACAAAGGCAGCGCAAGGTTCAAGACTTCGACACGAAGCAAACGGTAAAAGTCCACGACATTATACACTGTGGAAATATGGAAGAAACTAGAAGACATTCTGAAGAACCAAGTGAAGAAAAATCAAGTAAAAAGCAACATGAAAATTACCAGAGAAACAGAGACCAAAGAACCCAGATTTTGATGATAATTGCATGGATAAGATAACTTTTGAGGAGAATTATGAGGATAGTATTGAGGATGAACCAGTTTTGTTTGATGAATCGGATTCTCCAATTCATCCTCCTGAACCTTTAACTATTATACTTCCTAAATCACCCCCCTTCATCCTTTCCATCGTTCCGACCACGCAAGAGATCACGCAGGAGGACTGTGAGCTTGAAAAATTTCTATTCGATCACAGCAGTTTTGACGCCACCAGTGCGTTCCTCCTTGAATCTGACACAGTTCTCACAACCGATAACGATTACGAGTGTTTCACTTTTTCGGACGATTTTGAAGACTCACCGCCCGAGTTTGAGTCCTTTGAATTTTCAGATGAGTTAGTTGAACCATCAGACTCGGTTGCTTACAGTCATTTCGAACCATTGATGGTATCCTTCGAGTTCGAGACAGTTTCACCAATTTCACCTTTAATTGTTTCACCTCTGAAACTCGAACTCAAGCTGTTGCCGTCTCACCTTACATACGGTTACTTAGGTGAGAATGAGACCCTTCCTAAATCACTCCCCTTCGTCCTTTCCATCATTTCGACCGCGCAAGAATCCGTCACACTTCCATTTTCAATGGATGGTTTACAAAGTTAGACGTACCCATGTTTTCTCGCGAATCTTAAGGGATTTGACCCCATTTCTCGACGGGTTGATAGATTAGCACAATCGCTTTTAACACATCGGTCATCACAATTTGTGCTAATTTATTCTCTAAATTTACACCCTCAAGTTCGTACTACACTTCTTTCTCTCTTCCTCCATTCTTCTCCTAATATACCGAGACCATATTCCACCTTTCTTCCCATATGGTCTCGTGTGTTTCTCATTTCTTTTCTCTACACTCCATTCTTTCACCAACCACACCATTATAACGATAATTTTTTTGAATGGTTGGTGCTAACCTTTGGCCTGTGTAAAGCCTTGTATAGCTTGATACTGTGTTTTTCTCCTCCCTAACTCTGAACTTTAACGCTTAATCAGTGGAAACACTGTTTCACTTAAGTTTGGGGGGACATTTTTTGTGTATATATTTTGTTTTGTTTTTCTTTTAACAATAAAAAAATATAAATAAATAAACAGGGGAGTGCCGACAATTTTGACCCTCTTGGTGTAGCCTGACAGTGAGGACACTGTCATGTTTAAGTTTGGGGGTGTGCTCGGTAAGCTTTCTTCCTTCGCATTCATATGTATATTTTTGCATTTGCATACTTATTTTAAAATCAAATAAAAACTGAAAAAAATTTAAAATTATAAAAATTGAAAAATTCAATTTTGGCCATAATTGACTTAAGTTTAACAAGACGGTTAACTAGCTAGGAAAAACTAGATCCAAAACTTAGTAAATTAAAAACCCTAAAAATAACCTTTCTTAAAATTTAACGGTAGAAAAATATATGTCTCTGTAGTTTACTTAGAAATAGGCAAATTTTGAGTTCACTTCTTGGGCTAAGTCAAAATAAAGGAAGAGTATTGATATTTTTATTAAAGTATAAGTCTGAAAAATAATTCCTAAGTTTAAGTCTAAATTCTGAAAATATGCACCCTACAAATTGCACAAACACGAACCTTGAAACTTGGAATAGTAGAAGAGACCTTGAAATGCTCTTGTCTAAAGTCCTTAATATGAAGGAAAATAAAATAAAAATACAAGTGTGAATAAAGAGATAAAAAAATGAACACTGGTTTTTGTAATTACTTAAGGCTGCATAAATAGAAAAAAAATATTTAGCGAGGGTGCTTTATCACCTAGTGCGTTAGACCAACTGATTTGGAAGTCACTGCTAAACCCTTAGGTGTTACAAGATTAGGAATTACGCCTTAATATGCAAACACATTTTGTAATCGGTCGTTAGTACCTCAAGAAGTATTAACGGTCGCATGAAGGATGTGTGAGCAATTTCATCTAAAAAAATTCACCAACTAAAAGTACTTTGGACGATGGACAAGAGTATAAGAGCTTAAATTGAATTTCTAAGTGTATGGGTGATACATACACACAAGTAGGGGTATGTGATTGGGGTTTAGATAAGAGATAGGAATGAAAAATAGGACTTATATCTATAGTAGAGATGATAAAAATTCCTAAGTTGAGATGGAACCTTAGAAGGAAAACTCAAAAGATGCTAAAAGCTAAATAAATTTATAGAACATATACAATCTTAAGTTAAATAATAAGGAAGCGTGAAAAATACGGGTTGATAATCTCTGAGTTGAAGATAATAGAATTTCTTGCTCGAAAACCGAATTGGAGAATAAAAGTCAATAGGACAAATTGATAGGATTTTGTGGGTAGTATCCGCTGAAAACCCTCAGGAGACAACTCTCCTCCTACTAGGGACACCTAGAGGTTTAACGGCTTGTTGCACGAGCTCAGTGCAATCGTGTTTCCCTGCGAAAGTGAGGCTAGGTTTTTTTCGAGAATAAAACCAGTTTTGCTCGAGGACGAGCAAAAGATAAGTTTGGGGGTACTTGTTCATATCATAATTTTGCATTATTATATTCCCCATTCTTATTCATTTTACAAATAAACAGGTTCTTTTGATCCATGTCTGCTACATAGTTGCAGGTTACAGGTTCTCGGAATAAAACAGTGAAAATGATGAAAAGACGATACAAAAGTGAGACTACGACCAACAATTAGAAGAATCTTGATCATGCCTACAGTTTGAGGGACAAATGAAGATCAATGAAAAAATTCACAAAGTACAAAGGCAGCGCAAGGTTCAAAACTTCGACACGAAGCAAACGGTAAAAGTCCACGACATTATGCACTGTGGAAATCTGGAAGAAACTAGAAGACATTCTGAAGAACCAAGTGAAGAAAAATCAAGTAAAAAGCAACATGAAAATTACCAGAGAAACAGAGACCAAAGAACCCACTCCTCCACTGTAAGTCCATGCTACCTCTCCCGGTACTTTCGGGAATGCGGAATTTGGTAAATAACAATTTTTACGGAGGTGGTAACATGGACCTATAACCCGGATCTTGGTTAAACATCTATCTAACATCCTAACTATGAGTTTCTAGCTACTCGGTTAGGAGGTTATACCTAGTATGTCTTGAACTCCTTCTTCTTCTAGCTCCGATGGTGGTCCGATGGCTTCTTCTCGTCGTCTCCGTACGCCGAAGATAGATCCACCTGAAAGCTCCAACCTTTAGCTCCTTCTTCGTTCTTTGAAGAAAACTAGTTCACTTGGTTTGCTAAACCTAGTGAACTAGAATGAGTAGAGAAGAAATAGAATGGGATTTTATCTATGGTTCTTGATTCTCAACTCATGAGACAAGAGAACCATAGATTAAAGAGAGGGAGCAAGAGCAAGAGGGTGAGAGCAAAAATGGAGAGCTCAAGAACAAGAGAGAGAATGAGCAAGAAAGATTGAGGCTCTCTTTTGTCTCTCACCCTCTCATAATCCAAAGTAATCATAACTCATCATATCAATAAAAGTCTTATGTGATGGTTGAAGCAACCATAACCTTATCATGTCATGCACTCATTTTACTCAAATGAACAAGCAAGTAAAAGTCTTTGGCATGAAATGATAGCCATGGTTATCATGATGGTCAACTAGTCAAGCCTAGTCAACCGGTCAACAAAGTCAACAAGTCAACAAAAGTCAACAAGTCAACAAAGTCAACAAAAGTCAACAACCAAGTCACCATAATACTTAATTAATATAATAGTTAATCACATATCATATTCTCATTAGGGTTGAGCAAAAAGTCAAATAGTCAACGGTCAACTGTCAACAACCCTAATGAGAATCCGCTGCCTCTGCTTCCCTGTCAACTGTGCATACACACCCGCATCCGCGTTCCGAGGAACACGAATGCAAACTGGATAAATCCAATCCCATAAGGTACACTAGGATCTGGCTTAAACCAAAGCCCGCTAGTGTAAACTGTCCGGACACTGTACGTGCACAAGTGTACGGATGTGACCGCACCCTGTCGCAAAACCATGCGACCTGTCGCAATACCATGCGACCTCTACTCTTTTGCCTAAAGGCGAAAAGCTTTCTGTGTGGGACTCTAAAGACTCGACACTACGCTGGCAGTGGGTTTAACCACAGACCGCAAGCGGCACTAGCTGTGCGTAACGGTCCCCAGGTAATGCCGATAAGAAGACCGACGAGGCGAAACCCATCTGAACTCCTACTGAGCCTGAGTGTGACATTCTCCGTACAGTCCGGTCTGTTCGTCTGATACATCGCATGGCGGGCCTAGGGGCGGTAAACGTCAGTCCCCCAATAGCGGTACAAGTCGTGCCGGAGCGAAGCCCAAAACACCCTGAGATAACACTGGAAACCTACCAGTATATCTCGTTTGCCCTGGCCAGGGACTACTCGTGTAATGGCTCTCCTAGACACAGCGCGATGTCAACCCCCAATACCGGGAGAGACGAATCCTGTCTAACCGTCACTGCCTCCAAGTGCTTCGGGACTGCACCCAACCACCACCTGTTTGCACGACTCCTTTGAGCCGTGGTAGGATAGTGATCAAAGTACAGTGGGAACACACCCGAGGCGAAGTGACAGTGTCAAGTCAGCGGACTAAGCTGTACTCATGTCACCTGGGAACTGATAACTGACGATAGGTATAATACCAACTAGTCAGTTCCCGACGAGTCCTGTCCAGTGTACCTGTAACCTAACGAGCACCCGCATACTATCTCAAGTACGACGTACTGACGGCTGTGGGACAGACCGTCTCCCACACTGGGATGAGAAGCGCATGCGCTGGTCTACTCCGGAGTATCGATGCCCTGTCTCGATAGTCCTGCGACCAGGGACCTGCATAAGGATGTGCTTATAGATTACCCAGCCCCACTAGTGTGACGGCCATCACATCGCTGGTAATCAAGCAAAGATCCTAAGGGCTCCACTAATGTGTATAGGCGATATACAAAAATAAACACATGTACACATTGAAGTAGAAATAAACCAAGTAGCATACTACTATTTTGAGCAAGATTGTATATACAAGGTGAATATCCCAAGCTTCCATTAAGTAATATACATACTAGTATGATACAGTAATGGCCTCTAGGTTATATACACTAACATCCACCTCATTACAAACTGTAAAAGTGTTTATGTGCATATCTTGCTCAATTGATAATTAGTTTTACTTACTTGCTTTTTTCTTAGTAGTACAAATTGTTATTTATTGGTTTTCTTTTATTTTTTTTTTTCTATTTTTGTTTATCATTACAACCATGATATTCAAGTGTGATTCTTGCTTAGGTGAGATCCCAAGTAGTTAGTTGCCGTCTGTTGGGTTATAGCAGCGCCCTGGCCATCAAACCGTGGCCAAATGCGGAACAAAAATTTACTAAACTGATGCTACCATTATTCGATGCCCGGATCTACCTTAAACCCTAAACTAGCAAGCGATATATAAGAAGTTAGATGATTATACCGAGTTGATCTGTGTCCTTCGGTCTTCAACCATCATCCCCAGGCTCTTAGTGGCTCCTTGATCGAGTTTGGTTTTCGGTCTTCCTCCATCTACGATAATCTACCTGAGGGAAAAGGCGCAAGCTTCAACCCCGCGAAACGAGGCAACCGACGCTCTAAGGTTGATAGAAATGGAGAGTTGGG
Organism: Agapanthus africanus; assembly: GCA_030015575.1. Lineage (NCBI taxonomy): Eukaryota > Viridiplantae > Streptophyta > Magnoliopsida > Asparagales > Amaryllidaceae > Agapanthus > Agapanthus africanus. The sequence continues at coordinate 423,443,578 of CM057339.1, forward strand.
GTGTAGGAATATGTTACTATAATTTTCTCTCATGGCATGTGCTCAATGAGCAACCATAGAAAATGAAGAACGAGGTGAGGAAACAATGGCATGAGCAACTCAAGAATTGGCTAGGTGTTGAGGTGAGAAATAAGAGTGTAAGCTATGAAGCAAGTGAAGTAAATGACCAAGTCCACACCAATACTTGTGGCTGCCCTCTCTCTCTTTCTCTCATCACAAAAATATCTCATTTCAATTTACAAATAAACAATTCCAAGCCATACATATGACCCATGCTCATGCCACCTCACTCCTCCACCTCATTTGTGAAACAAATGAATTTTCAAAAATAGAAAATCATACAAATGAGGTGTCTACTTCTAGTAGCTATTCCGTATAAATACGGAATACTTCCCGGTACATGTATCGAAATACATATACGCGTATTCGTACAAAAATATGAATAGCCAAGAGAGAAAATGAATAGTGAATAATAATACTAGAATACATATATATAAATCCATATATAAATTATTAAATCAAAACCTGATTTAATAATCCGGCTTAATCCTAAGCCGCTAGTATTATCAACCGTCCGATTAAAGTCTATGCAGCATGTGCACATATTTAATCGGACACCTGTATGTACCAACATACGTCATCTACACCATATCGCCTAAACCGTGAAAATCCTTTGTGTGGGACTCTAAAGACTCGTCAATACGCTAGCAGTGGGTTTAACCACAAGCACATCAGCGGCACTAGCAGTACATGACGGCTACCCAGGTATTGAGCGAAAGGAAGGCCGACGAGCAAACTCATCCTGAACCCATACTGAGCCTGACAGTGACAATATCCGTACAGTCCGGTTTGTTCGTCTAAGAGTATCGCATATCGAGTCTAGGGGAGTGGATAAAGTCAGACCCCTAACAACGCGACATTTAGTGTCGGCATAAAACCCATCACCACCTGAGAAACTATCGATCCTGGATCGGTAATTCTCGTCCACCATTGCCATGGATTTCTGGTGATGGCCACCCGTGCACCGCGCGACATCAACCCCCAATACCGGGAGAGACGAATCCCCGACGATCCGATAACTGCCTCCATGTGGCTCGGGACTGTACCCAACTGAAACCTGTTTGCACGACTCCTTTGAGCCGTGGTAGGACAGTAATCAAAGCACAGTGGGAACTCACATGAGACAAATGACGATCTCAGGTCGACAGACTAACCTGTAAACATGTCACCTGGGAACTGATATCTGACAATAGGCATAATACCAACTAGCAGGTTCCCGGCGAGTCCGTCCAGTGTACTCATAACCCAATGAGCACTTGAATACTATCTTAGGTGAACAAACTAACACCAATGGCTTGTGAGACCTGGCCACCGCCCCTCGTCGGGGTCTCGATCAGTATACACTAGTCTACACTAGAGTATCGATGTCCAGTCTCGATACTCCCATGATTAGAGACATTTAAGGATGTGCTTATAGACCCCCAGCTCCCACGTATATGATCGCCATCATAATGCTGGTGGTCAGGAAAGAATCCTATGGGCTCTATCAACATGTACACGATGATAAAGACAAACCAGATAGCATACTATCATCTCGAGTAAGACTGTTCTACCGGTATAGGTCCTCCCTCAATCATTATAATCACTTGCCTGCGATTATAATAATTGCCTTGAGGGCACTATAGCCAACAATCTCCCACTTGCACTTAAGGCTAATTATTGCGATGTCGCATACTCACAGCTCGTGTAATACCGAACACCCAAATTCTCTACTAATCAGTTTCGCAAAGCCCATTTGCGAAACTATTGCGTTCGAGAAATAGCCTCAGTGAGTGGATCCGCTCCAATGTTTCTTTCTGTATCTCTCTATATCTCAACTTCGCGGAGAAAGCTATCTCCCGAAATGAGCAATACATGTCTTAAAATTTGTCTGGATATCTGATGAGACCCGGTTCACAAATGAACTTCAAATCCACTGAATTTAATCAGTATCCTGCGCCATGCCTTTCCTCGGTATCCGCTTGCACCACCTGTCCAACATACTGTCCCTCAAAAGAGGGAAAACTATAACTCTAACAGTCACTCTGTCACCCAGGTCATCTTGGAAACCTGAAATGATAACTGTCTCCCGAAGGAGGCTGCCATTACCATATTCCTAGAACATCCATTTATGTTCATAAACCGCTTCCCAACATTTCTCCAGAATTGGATTAATATATATGCTTGTTGCAGCTAGTGCAAAAATAACTTCTGGTGTGGTACTTGACATTACATGATTAACTCAATTGCCTAAGCAAATGATATGTTAATCATGCAGATCCCTCTCCCTTTTAGTCTGTAAGACACCTTTAGAGAGGGTAACTCCATCACCTGCAGGCACACCACCATGCCAGGAGTCGTCCATTCTAAAATACCTTTAGAATAAAGTACCCAGATTAGGATACTTCCCAAATCTAGATCTAAAATCATAGATCTAGTAACCAGAAACCCTGATATTATATCCATATCCAATGTGGAGAAACAACTTTGTGACAACCACGGTATAACCGACCGTAGTGTAGGAATATCTCTTCCTATCAAGTGCATGTCATCCTAATACCTAGACATCACTCTCTACTACCTTCTTACCAGATCCATCTCCTATTCTGATGAAGTCAAAGCCTATGACTGTCACATCAAAAATAAATGATCTATTTCCGCTATACCTGATTTAGTCTATAGACATAAGCTACTTGCCCACTATGCTTCCGCTGCTCCCACTGACTACAGCAACCCTCTGGCAGAGTCATATACATGTGCACTTCTAAAACTAGTTTAAAACGACGCTATACTCATCCTCCTGCCGGGTCTTATAGTCTAGAACAACAGCAATGGCAAGTCTGGGTAAACAAGAACCTCCATGTCACCATCTTTGAGAAGACCGAAGTACCTCTCGGGTGCCTAAGGTTACCCACCGAATCTGCGGAGTGGCTAATGGAATTTCGAAAACAATTGAATCCTCAGGTTCTATTAAATCTTCAGTAATCCTTTATGGTTCTGAAATCACTTCCAGTTCTACCATACTGCCACTTCTGTTTTCTGAAAAATATCCATTTTACTAAAACTGTGGCGAGTTTAGAACAATATAAATATTGATCTTCCTGATGGTAGAAAGTTAACCATCGTCAAAACCCGGGATAACCCACAAACAGCCATTACTGAAACGTACCTCGAGTTTATCCGGATTCTGGTTTTAAACATCAGCCGGACAACTCCCTATCCTTAACATCATTAAGATATAAATTGATTCTATATATATCCAATATAGAAACATAAGCACTAATTTAATTGGAACCAGATTCAAAATCATTTAGCTGTCTCCAGTGCATTTCAACCAAATAAAAGGAGGTCATTCAGCATTACTCATCTAGGAGTGCATCCATATATGAGTGACATGAAAGAGAAGCAAGTTCTCAAAACCATTACTATCAACAGAATACCAAACACAAGTATCTACATCTTCGACTACCTCGAAGAATCCCGATACTTCCAACAAATGATTCTTTTGTTGGATTACGGCAGCGCCCCGGCCGTCTTTCTGAGGCCAAATGCGGAACAAAAACTTTTCAAAACTTGGCGCTACCATAACGAAATACCCGGATCGTTCTATTAACTGTTAACTAGCAATCTACAAAGAAGTTAGAATGGCTATACCGATCGATCCGTGTCCTTCGGTCTTTAGCCACCATCTTTAGCTCCTCGCGGCATCTCCGATCTCGCTTGATCTCCGGTCTTCTCGTCGAAAGGGCACTACGTCAAGAAGTCTTTTTACGGGCTCCCACTTCAAACCGAAGCAACTCGGACATGAAGTTTGCTAGCCGACATGTCCAAGGTGAAGTAGAGAATGTGTGTGATAACTTTGTCTCAAGCATCCATTGATTCTCAACTCATGAGATTGTATGGATGGAAGTTGAAGATGAAGCCATGGATGAAACTTGTGATCTAGAGAAGGAAGAAGAAGAAGAGCTAGACTTATTATTGTGTTGGAATGAAAAATGAGAGCACTAGCACTAAAACTCAAGACTAACCCCACTACTTGTGGCTGTCCACTCTCTCTCCACACATCATTTCAACACAATAATCAATCATAAATGTTGACATAGCACAAAAATTAAGACCATGAGTCATCACCCATGCACATGCCACGTTAATTTCTCTTCATGATGATTTCCACTCACAATTTCCACCACAAAACATTTAAACCAAAATGTTTAATCCAAAAAGAGAATGGCAACATCTAAAGTAAACTCGTGACGGATCACAAGGATACCCCTCACCTGTATATACATACCTGCATCCGCATTCCAACTGAATGCGAATAAAATGAGACTAAAGTAATCCAACAAGTCTAATACTAGGATCCGACTTAAACCAAATCCCACTAGTATGATCCGTCCGATCATGATCCGTGCACAAGTGCGCGTATATGATCGAACCCTGCCATAAAACCATACGGCCTCTACAACGTTTAGCCCGAACCTGAAAAACTTTCTGTGGGGGACTCTAATGACTCATCAATACGCTGGCAGTGGGTTTAACCATAAGCACGTCAGTGGTACTAGCTGTACGTAATGGCTACCCATGTATTGACCAAAATGGAAGCTGACGAGCGAACTCATCCTGAAACCCCACTGAGCCAGTCAGTGACAATATCCGTACAGTCCGGTCTGTTCGTCTATGAGTATCGCATATCAGGTCTAGGGGGTGGATAAAATCAGACCCCTAACAACGCGATAATTCGTGTCGGTATGAAGCCCATCACCACCAGAGAAACTACCAATCCTAGATTGGTAATTCTCGACTACCTTGGCCAAGGTTTTCTAGTGATGGCCACTCGTGCACTATGCGACATCAACCCCCAATACCGAGAGAGACGAATCCCCGACGATCCGCTCACTGCCTCCATGTGGCTCGGGACTGTACCCAACTAAAACCTATTTGCACGACTCCTTTAAGCCATGGTAGGGTAGTAATCAAAGCACAGTGAGAACTCACACGAGACAAATGATGATCTCAGGTCGACAGACTAACCTGTACACATATCACCTGGGAACTGCTATCTGACAATAGGTATAATACCAACAGCAGGTTCCCGGTGAGTCCGTCCAGTGTACTCATTGTTAGGTCCACGTTACCTACCCCGGTTCTTTCGGGAAGGCGGAATAGGTAAAAATCAAAATTTTCTCACAAGGTAACATGGACCATTCATGAAGGATCTTTGCTAAACAAAAACTAACACACTAACAACAAGTTCTAGCTACTCGGTTAGAAAGTTATACCTAGATCTTGAACTCCTTCTCTTCTTGTTGTGGTTCTCCTTCTTGCTTGCTCCTTGTAGTGGCGTAGACAGGTCCTCTTCGTCGTCTTCTCTTTGCCGAAGATAGATCCACACGAGGGCCTCTACCTTGAGCTCCTACCTCAACCAAAAGATAACTAGAGTGCTTGGTTTGCTAGACAAAGAACCCTAGAAAGAGTAGAGAGATGTTTTGATGGTTTTGTCTTAAAAGCTTATGATTTTCAACACATGAAACACTTAAGCTTTGAGAGAGAAAGAGGGAGAGCTTTTTCAAGAGAGAGAAAGAGCATGATAGAATGAGAGAAGAACAACAACCATCTCTCATATGAGAGAAAATGATGGTTAGTTTGGAATTGTGATGGTTAATTTGGAATGACCATTATCATTTCACATTAAATGAAATTTGCAAGAATCAAGAAGCATCTTTCATATGAAATGATGATGGTCAAAATGTCAACAAAGGTCAACCGGTCAACCAAAGTCAAAAGGTCAACATAAGTCAAATGGTCAACCTAACCATGGCACAATTATCTTTAATTAATATCATTAATCATATTTCTCATTCTCATTAGGGTTTGGAAAAAGTCAACGGTCAACAACCCTAATGAGAATCCTCTGCCTCTTCAACTGTGCATACACACCCGCATCCGTGTTTCGAGGAACACGAATACAATGAGAAAAAACCAATCCCAAAACAAATACTAGGATCTGGCTTAAACCAAAGCCCACTAGTAATAACTGCCCGGACACCAAACGTGCACAAGTGCGCGGATGTGAACGAACCCCGTCGCAAAAACCATGCGACCTCTACTCTGTTTCGCCCAAAGGCGAATAACCCTCTGTATGGGACTCTAAAGACTCGACACTATGCTAGCAGTGGGTTTAACCACAGGCCGCAAGCGGTACTAGCTGTACGTAACGGTCCCCAGGTAGATGCCGACAAGAAGACTGATGAGGTGAACCCATCCAAACTCCTACCGAGCCTGAATGTGATAATCTCGGTACAGTCCGGTCTGTTCGTCTGAGAGTATCGCATGGCGGGCCTAGGGGGTGGTAAACGTCAGTCCCCTAATAGCGCTACAAGTCGTGTCGGAGTGTAGCCCAGAACACCCTGAGAAACTACTGGAAACACTACCAGTAATTCTCGCTTGCCCTGGCCAGGGACGACTATGTGTAATGGCTCTCCTAGACACAGCGCGATATCAACTCCCAATACTGGGAGAGACGAATCCTGTCTAACCGTCACTGTCTCCAAGTGCTTCGGGACTGCACCCAACTACTACCTGTTTGCATGACTCAATAGAGCCGTGGTAGGGTAGTAATCTAAGAACAGTGGGAACACACTTGAGGCGAAGTGCCAGTGTCAAGTCAACGGACTAAGCTGTACTCATGTCACCTGGGAACTGTTAACTGACGATAGGTATAATACCAACCAACAGTTCCCAATGAGTCCTGTCCAGTGTACTCGTAACCTAACGAGCACCTGCATACAATCTCCAGTACGACGTACTGATGGTTGTGGGACAGACCATCTCCCCTGCTGGGACGAGAAGCGTATGCACCAGTCTACTCTGGAGTATCGATACCCTGTCTCGATAATCCTACGACTAGGGACCAAAATAAGGATGTGCTTATAGACTACCCAGCCCCCACTAGTGTGATCGCTATCACAACGCCGGTAGTCAAGCAAAGATCCTAAGGGCTCCATCAATATGTTTTTTAGCGATATGTTAAAAGAAACATATACACATATTAAGATAGATACAAACCAAGTAGCATACTACTATATCGAGCAAGAGTGTCGTAAACCCGTGTATATATCCCAAGCTTCCAAAATGCATTATACAAACTAGTACTATACAATAATGGCCTCTATGGCATACATATCCAACAATCTCCCACTTGCACTAAAGGCCAGTAATTGGTGTACCGCATACCCAGCGTCTGCTCTATGGCCAGCTGCTGGCGTACCGCATACCCAATAGCTCAAAAAGTCGCTCGAACTATGTTTGAGGGAGGGCCATTGTGAATGGATCCGCCGTGTTGTCTTTTGTGTCCACTCTCCGTACCTCGATCTCCTGGCGATCAATGATCTCCCTGATCAGGTGATACCGCCTCAAGATGTGTCTGGACTTCTGATGGGACCTTGGTTCCTTCGCTAAAGCTATAGCCCCATTGTTATCGCAATACAAAGGTATTGGGTCAACAACGGACAGAACCACCTGAAGTTCACTAATGAACTTCTTCATCCAGACCGCCTCTTTTGCGGCATCACTTGCAACAATGTATTCAGCCTCAATCGTCGAGTCTGCGACAGCATCCTGTTTGGAACTCCTCCAACACACCGCCCCTCCGTTGAGGGTAAACACAAAACCCAAGACAGACTTGCTGTCATCCTTGTCACTCTGGAAGCTTGAATCGGTAAAGGACTCGACCCTGAGGTCTCCATTACCGTAAACCAGGAACATCTCCTTAGTCCTTCTCAGGTACTTAAGAATGTCCTTCACTACCGTCCAGTGGTTCTGTCACGACCCGCAGGGTACAGAACGTGATCGGCACTTAAGTTACGAAACGTCTCAAGGCGTCCGTAAAATAAGTAAGCCGAAGCCCAGAAATCAAAACCTGATTTAGAAATAGAGTGAAGGAAAAACCATTTTTATTTCAAGCACCTTGTTCCATTAAATCCTATCAACTCTCTTTTTAAAAACAACTTTCTTTTCCCAAATTTCCGGCAGAATCTCCTTTGTAAAACAAGCCCCCAAACGGGTATAAAACAGGAATATAAATGAATAACATGAATAATAGTATCCCCAAGCGGGAGCTAGCTCTTCGCCTCAAGGCGGTCACAAATCCCATGCAATGTAAAATAACAGTGTGCATAATTAAGCATGAAAGCACAAGTAAAAATAACATGTCGACTCAAGTGAGCTCGACCTCAAATAACATAAAGTCCACAAGTCTCACAACCTCACCTCTAGGTCAATATACAGTAATCCAAATAAAACTGGTACAGCTGAAATAGTAGCAGATGGAGTACTCTAGATACAATAAATATATATAAGGTGGTACAAAATGATAACATAACCCACCTATGAGCAAAAGCCTCGAGTCCAGGCAAAAAGAGCAAAATGAGCAAAAGTGTCCGCCGCTACAGTGCTGACGGAACGGACCTGCAGAAAAGCTGTGGCACAACGGGGGTGAGTTGCCAGCTCGTGAGTAATAAATAACATCTACAAAGGCTATCGCATGCATGCACACAATTATCCTAGCATCTCTAAAACAGGTATGGCTGGATGTACTAGCAGGTATGTATGCCACATCAGTGTACTAGCAGGTATGTATGCCACATAATGTACTGGCATGTATGTATGCAACATAAATCAACTGTGATCTCAATATGTATATATAAGAATCATTCTATCTCATTTTGTTTTGAAACTCTTTTTAAATATCAGCATAATACTCATAGAATCAACAAAATCCGTGTCCAGCAACGACACCTCAAAACTGTCTTAAATCTCATATATCTATGTCACAGTATCTCTGGCCTCAGCCGTCCGGCTGACCCATCTCAAATATCAATATCTCAATCTCGCGGCCACAGTCGGTACCTTCTGGATATCCGCCGTGCCAAATGAAGTCACGGGTAGGTAATCCGTCCCCTGCCAGGCTCAACGCCATCTCCTGCGATCCTCTTGCCCCGGGGTACCTTACCGGCCCACCATGTACCCGTGACGGTTCCTCCACTCCTCGAAACGGATCTCGAAAACCACAGCAAACTCATGGTGGACGACACTTTACATCACTAGAAAACCGCAACTTTTTATATTTTAAAGATAATAAGTTTGTAAATCTTGCGGCTTTCCCCCGAAATCCAGAAATATCATAAAATCTCAAGAAACCATCATGGATGCATATGTCAATGATAATGAATGCATATGGTATCAATGTTCATTGCAATGTATGATTAATAACTAGGCATGCATAAGTGATATAATGATATACATGCACGTGAATAGCAATTGACAATTTCATTTTAAGGGTTTATTTTAATAGCACAGGTCTAAGCATTTATTTTTAACATGTTTCAAATTATAAGTTTTCTAGTGTCGTGACATGGCAATTACCAGGGTGTGTGTGTACAAATGAATAGTGCTCGTGCTGCATATAAAAACCCTGATAATGGTGCATGTGTCCTACAGGATGAGTCCGCACATGTATGACAGTATAGAGCATGAATGTAGCAGATAACATACAAGTATTATAATTTCTAATGTCACTAACAATCTTTAAATTTACTAAATCTATCGGGCGACTTGCGCCATCCAAACGATGGTCCCCCGTAGATGTTAATGTTAGTGTATATGCCCTAGAGGCCATTACTGTATCATACTAGTTTGTATATTACTTAATGGAAGCTTGGGATATTCACCTTGTATATACAATCTTGCTCAAATAGTAGTATGCTACTTGGTTTGTTTCTACTTCAATGTGTACATGTGTTTATTTTTGTATATCGCCTATACACATTAGTGGAGCCCTTAGGATCTTTGCTTGATTACCAGCGATGTGATGGCCGTCACACTAGTGGGGCTGGGTAATCTATAAGCACATCCTTATGCAGGTCCCTGGTCGCAGGACTATCGAGACAGGGCATCGATACTCCGGGAGTAGACCAGCGCATGCGCTTCTCATCCCAGTGTGGGAGACGTCTGTCCCACAGCCGTCAGTACGTCGTACTTGAGATAGTATGCGGGTGCTCGTTAGGTTACGGGTACACTGGACAGGACTCGTCGGGAACTGACTAGTTGGTATTATGCCTATCGTCAGTTATTAGTTCCCAGGTGACATGAGTACAGCTTAGTCCGCTGACTTGACACTGTCACTTCGCCTCGAGTGTGTTTCCACTGTACTTTGATCACTACCCTACCACGGCTCAAAGGAGTCGTGCAAACAGGTAGTGGTTGGGTGCAGTCCCGAAGCATTTGGAGGCAGTGACGGTTAGACAGGATTCGTCTCTCCGGTATTGGGGGTTGACATCGCGCTGTGTCTAGGAGAGCCATTACACGAGTAGTCCTGGCCAGGGCAAACGAGATATACTGGTAGGCTTCCAGTGTTATCTCAGGGTGTTTTGGGCTTCGCTCCGGCACGACTTGTACCGCTATTGGGGACTGACATTTACCGCCCCCTAGGCCCGCCATGCGATGTATCATACGAACAGACCGGACTGTATGGAGAATGTCACACTCAGGCTCAGTAGGAGTTCAGATGGGTTTCGCCTCGTCGGTCTTCTTGTCGGCATTACCTGGGGACCGTTACGCACATCTAGTGCCGCTTGCGGTCTGTGGTTAAACCCACTGCAGCGTAATGTCGAGTCTTTAGAGTCCCACACAGAAAGCTTTTCGCCTTTAGGCAAAAGAGTAGAGGTCGCATGGTATTGCGACAGGTCGCATGGTTTTGCGACAGGGTTCGGTCACATCCGTGCACTTGTGCACGTACAGTGTCCGGACAGTTTACACTAGCGGGCTTTGGTTTAAGCCAGATCCTAGTGTACTTTTGGGATTGGATTTATCCAGTTTGCATTCGTGTTCCTCGGAACGCGGATGCGGGTGTGTATGCACAGTTGACAGGGAGGCAGAGGCAGCGGATTCTCATTAGGGTTTTTGACAGTTAACCGTTGACTATTTGACTTTTTGCTCAACCCTAATGAGAATATGATATGTGATTAACTATTATATTAATTAAGTATTATGGTGACATGGTTGTTGACTTTTGTTGATTTTGTTGACTTGTTGACTTTGTTGACCGGTTGACTAGGCTTGACTAGTTGACCATCATGATAACCATAGCCATCATTTCATAGCAAAGACTTTTACTTGCTTGCTCATTTGTGTAAAATGAGTGCATGATATGATATGGTTATGGTTGCTTCAACCATCACATAAGACTTTTTTTGATATGATGAGTTATCATTACTTTGGATTATGAGAGGGTGAGAGACAAAATACTTGCTCATTCTTTCTTGCTCATTCTCTCTCTTGTTCTTGAGCTCTCCTTTTGCTCTCACCCTTTTTGCTCTTGCTCCCTCTCTTGAATCTATGGTTCATATCTCTCATGAGTTGAGAATCAAGAACCATAGATAAAATCCCATTCTATTTCTTCTATACTCATTCTAGTTCACTAGGTTTAGCAAACCAAGTGAACTAGTTTCTTCAAAGAACGAAGAAGGAGCTAAAGGTTGGAGCTTTCAGGTGGATCTATCTTCGGCGTACGAAGACGACGAGAAGAAGCCAATCCGAACCACCATCGGAGCTTGAAGACGAAGGAGTTCAAGACAAGCAAGGTATAACCCCCTAACCGAGTAGCTAGAAACTCGTAGTTAGGATGTTAGATAGATGTTTAACCAAGATCCGGGTTATAGGTCCATGTTACCACCTCCGTAAAAATCGTAAAAATCGTTTTTTACCAAATTCCGCATTCCCGAAAGTACCGGGAGAGGTAGCATGGACTTACAGTGGTATCAGAGACTAGTTAAACTCTATCTAACATGTTAGCAAGTAACTAGAAGATCGATCAAAGAAAAAGTCCCGAAAACAAACCCCAAAAATTTGCAGTTTCTGTCGATTTTTTTACTGTTCAAAAGTTGATTATTTTAACACCTAAAATCGGCTCAGGGTTTTTTATTGCTACTGTAGAAAAATCATCAAGTGATTCCCCTAAACGACCGCGGAAACGCGGCAATAGCTTGCTATTGCCGCGGTTCCGCGGCCTCCTTGGCGCCTCTCTGGTGTTTCTTTGCTACAGTGTGCATCTGGGGGTATTTTGGGAATTTTGGTACATGTATTTTCAACCCAGATTTTCCAGAACGAAAATTTTATTTTGGGGTCCCGAAAATCCGTATTTTTGATCGAACTTCTAAAAGACTTAAGCTAACGGGTTTTCTGTAATGTGATATTTGTATTGAACGTCTACTAATCGCTATATGTCGATTAGTGGGGGTTATACAAATCTGTGATCTGTAATGTTGCTGGAATGTGTATATGAATATGTTGGATTGTCGCGGGTGAATAGCCGGGGGTTGTGAGACGAGAGTTTTCTTTTCTTTCAATTCATGTAAATTTGTAAATTGATGTAATAATTATTTGTATGGCCGCACAACTGGGTCGGGGTTGTAGCCGTCATTGTATAATTTCTTTTTACTGTTTTTGCTCCTAGGATAGACCCATGGAGGGGGTGCACAAACTACCGGGTATGCCGAAGTGTCGAGTGGCCTACTCATGGAGATGAGGGAGGTTGCTACGCTTCGGGTACTTGGCGGGTAGTTTGCCGCACCCGTAGGGGTCTTGGGTGGGGTATTGGCTATTCACCGCGACCGTGTAATCTGTCTTTCGTTACAGGCTCGTACGAATTACAGATTCCTAGTATATCCAATGTATTCATCTGTGATCTGAAATGTTTATCATTGCAGTATATCTATATATGATATTATTTAGGCGTTGCTTATGTTTTACAGACGCGCTAGCCCAGCCCCCGCTCTGTCGTTAGTTAAGTAACCTAACGGGTAATGACGGGGCCCAGTGGCGAATGCGAATGGCATAAGCGTACGTCATATTTTGGTTGTTTTCTGCAATGGTAGGATTAAATGATGGACGCATTAAAAGAACTAATGCAAGAATATCACGCATTAAAAGAACTAATGCAAGATAATAAACCAAGTTAAAGTCGTTGGAACACTTTCGAAAAACCACTCGGTTCTTTTCAAAACCAACTTTTAAATACGGAGCTTGAGCCACTCCTTTTAAAAGCTATCTCGTTCCATCGACCAAATCAAGTTCACTACGTTCACGGTTTTGCCAAAACCATTCGTAGCCCTCCGTCGTTTCGTATGAATATTCAATAGTATTCAAGCTGTGTTTTATTGACCTTCGTCAAGGCATAGTGATTGGTAGCTGTTGGGTATTCATATGTAACATAGATAGATGCGTTGGTTTGGGACATTCGCATTACCTTGTTGACCTTCGTCAAGGGTATATACGGGTGGATTCAAATTAAACCTGGATAATGACGGGCAGAACTTGACATGTGACTTATGATTTGTTGACCTTCGTCAAGGTCATAAGAGCATGGGCAAAAATCCACATCGGGAGTTTCATAAGTACTGAAACTTGCTAGATTTGCATACCATTTGGAGTGTGATGATTCTGGTAGGATTCCTTCAGTTTCGTCACGCGATGATATTTGGATCCCGATCCTACTGTGAGTATATGCTACTCCTCGGGAAATTTCTCACTAATCGATCAATGCTATAAACCTAGTAGGTGCCTAGAAAGGTGTTAGCGGGGCAACGCCCCAGGGAAAAGAGGTTCTTTAATTAAGGAACTTCGCGAAAGCGTTGGAAAACCTCCCTCGAAGTACCGACACCGGCCTGGCTGAACGGTTAAGCAAGTAATGTGCGGTGGGATTGATCCGACTATTCTTCCTTTATGGTTTGAGGAGGGATTCGAGAAACAGTGGGAGCCATCCTGTTTAGACAAACTAAAAACCACTCTAAACTTGCAAGAGCATCATGCTGAGTGTTTCTTCTTCTCTCTCCTAATTGCAGCGACCAATCAACATGACTGGACTTAAGTTACTCCTAGATAAAAATATACTGACAGGGCCAAACTACAAAGATTGGCTCAGGAATGTCAAGATGGCAATCACTTACGACAAGCTGGGGTATCTTCTTACCACCAAAGCTCCCCCTGCCACTGGTCCCACTTCCAGCGTCGCGGATAAGAAATCCGCAAGACTTGGGAGATTGATAGCGCGAAGGCCAAGTGCCTCGTACTTGCCTCGATGGACAACGAACATCAGAGGAGGCACGAGAATATGGACCTTGAATCCATATTTCTCCATACAAAAGAACTGTATGGAGAGCAATCACGTATCGCAAGATACGAAGCGTCGAAAAAGTTATGTTCGGCAAAGATGGCCGTCGGATCATCAGTAGCCGAGCACGTGCTAAAGATGATCGGCTACATTGAGGAGCTCGCGGACCTAGGGACCACATTGGAGGGTGAACTCTATACGGATATAGTTCTCCAGTCCCTTCCTTCCACTTACGCCCAGTTCATACTGAACTTCAACTTACAAGAAAAAGAGGTTGAACTTTCAGAGCTCCTCAACATGCTGAGGAGCGCAGAGGGCACCCTACAGAAAGGTAGGGAAACATCCACTTTGTTTGTAGGAGGATCATCTTCTTCTAGGTCCAAGGCGAAAGCCAAGGGAAAGAAGAAGAAAGCCCCCGCCAACCAAGGGGCGGTGTTAGTAAAGTGGATACGAAGGGAAAAGCCAAAGCAACAAAGATAGCGGGGAAGCTTGTGGATAAGGAAGAATGCTTCTTTTGTCATAAGAAAGGTCACTGGAAGAATGATTGCAGGGCCTGGAAGGCCAGAACACAGGAATTGAAGCTGGTTGCAGCTTCAGCTGCAGGTGTGTATGTTATTGAAAACTGTCTTTCAATAAACTCTACTTCTTGGGTATTGGATACCGGATCAGGATCTCATATCTATAATTCTTTGCAGGCGTTGAGAAACCGTAGTGTTTTGAAAGCAGGTGACATGACCCTCAGAGTTGCGAACGGAGCTAGCATGGATGCTAAAGCCGTGGGGGACTATCACCTGGGAATGTCAGATGGACATGTTTTGGTTTTGCGTAATTGCTTTTTTGTACCCAACGCAACTTGTAATATCATTTCTGTATCTTTAGTTTCTAAAGAAGGTTATGAATTTGCGTTTGTAAGTAATGTTGTAAACATTCACCTTAATCAAGTTCTGATTGGGTCAGGTACATTGAGTAATGGTATATACGTATTGAACCAACCACAGATTTTCGCTGTCCAGAATACACACAAAAGAAAGTCTCCGGAAATAAATCAGACTTTCTTGTGGCATTGTAGACTGGGTCACATCAATGAGAGAAGGTTGACGAAGTTACATACAGAAGGGTATTTGAATGCGTTCGAATATCAATCGTATGCCACTTGTCAATCCTGTCTCAAAGGAAAGATGACAAAGACTCCGTTTACTGGACATGGAGTAAGAGCGAGCGAGCTCTTGGGACTCGTACACAGTGACGTGTGCGGTCCAATGTCTACACATGCGCGAAGCGGATATTCTTACTTCATTACTTTTACGGATGACTTCTCAAGGTACGGTTATGTCTTCTTAATGAAACATAAGTCCGAAGCCTTTGGAAAATTCCAGGAGTATAAGAATGAAGTAGAGAAACAAACCAGCAAAAGTATTAAGATTCTAAGATCGGATCGAGGTGGAGAATACTTAAGTGCCGAATTCCTGAATTACTTAAAAGAGAATGGTATTCTCTCTCAGCTTACTCCTCCATACACTCCGCAACATAACGGTGTATCGGAGAGACGGAACCGAACCCTATTGGATATGGTTCGGTCCATGATGAGTAACGCTGAGTTACCGCGATCATTCTGGGGATATGCGCTAGAAGCAGCTGCGTATCTCTTGAACAAGGCTCCACCAAGACTGTGCCTACCACCCCATATAAGATGTGGACTGGGAAGAAACCCTGTCTTAAGTATCTTAAGGTATGGGGATGTCCAGCTTTTGTAAAAAAGCAGCATGCGGACAAGCTTGAGGCACGTTCAGTACAGTGTAAGTTTGTGGGATACCCAAGGAACTCCAGGGGGTATCTTTTCTATTCCGCTGAGGAACAAAAGTTTTTGTTTCTCAGCATGCCCGCTTCTTGGAAACTGAGTTTTTGGAAACCCAGATAAGTGGGAGCACAATAGGAACTGGAAGAAGTTCCAGAACCACAGACTGTTACTGAAAGCTTAGTGGAACCAGAGGGTTCAACAGAACAGGACATTCCTACGCCGCTCCGCAGGAGTAGTAGGCAGACTCATCCGCCCGAGAGATACTACGGTTTTCTCATAGACGGGGATAGAGAGGATTGCATCATAGACAATGATGAGCCTACTAGCTTCCAGCAGGCCGTTCAGAGCGTTGACTCAGTGAAATGGCTGGATGCAATGCGGACCGAAATGGAGTCCATGTACACCAACAAGGTATGGACGTTGGACATTGCTCCAGACGGGGTAAAACCCGTAGGATGCAAGTGGATCTTCAAAAGGAAGATCGGTGTAGATGGACAGGTTGAGACCTATAAAGCTAGGCTGGTAGCAAAGGGTTTTCGTCAAAGACCTGGCTTGGACTATGACGAAACCTTCTCTCCAGTAGCCATGCTGAAATCCATTCGGATCCTTCTTGCCATTGCTCGCCTTCCACGATTATGAGATTTGGCAAATGGACGTAAAGACAGCTTTTCTAAATGGAAATTTAGAGGAGTGTGTCTATATGGACCAGCCAGAGGGTTTCATTCAGAGTGGGAGCAGCGGAAAGGTGTGCAAGTTGCTTAAGTCCATCTATGGACTAAAGCAGGCATCGCGGAGTTGGAACATCTGCTTTGATGAGACGGTCAAAGAATTTGGCTTTATCAAAAATCCAGATGAACCATGCATCTATAGTAGATTTGTAGCGAGAACTGTAGTATTCCTCGTTTTATACGTGGATGACATTCTCTTAATAGGAAATGACATTCCTATGCTACAATCTGTCAAGGGGTTCTTGTCACACAGGTTCTCCATGAAAGACCTGGGTGATGCCTCGTACATTCTGGGTATCCGGATCTACCGTGACAGATCCAAGAGGATATTAGGACTTTCACAGTCCAGGTACATCGACACCATACTGAAGAGATTCAGTATGGAAGATTCCAAGCGCGGTAACCTTCCGGCTTGTCACGGGATCACCCTCTCTAAAGAGATGTCTCCCAAGACTGATTTGGAGAGGGATCGCATGTCTATTATACCCTACGCCTCTGCGGTAGGCTCTATAATGTATGCGATGTTGTGTACCAGAACGGATGTAGCTTATGCACTGAGTGTGGTAAGCCGGTATCAGTCAAACCCTGGGGAGAAACACTGGATAGCGGTAAAGAACATTCGCAAGTACCTGAGAAGGACTAAGGAGATGTTCTTGGTGTATGGCGGAAAAGACCTCCAGATCGAGGCCTTTGCTGACTCCAGCTTCCAGAGTGACAAGGATGATTCCAAGTCCATGTCGGGTTTTGTCTTTACCCTCAATGGAGGGGCGGTGTGTTGGAAGAGCTCCAAACAGGAAACCGTTGCAGACTCGACGATGGAAGCGGAATACATCGCTGCATCTGATGCCGCAAAAGAAGCTGTCTGGATGAGGAAGTTCTTGAAAGAACTTCAGGTGGTTCTGTCCATTGTTGATCCAATACCTCTGTATTGCGACAACAACGGGGCTATAGCTTTAGCGAAGGAACCCAGGTCCCATCAGAGATCCAGGCACATCTTGAGGCGGTATCACCTGATCAGGGAGATCGAGGTTCGGAGAGTCGCTTCAGAAGATAACACTGCAGATCCATTCACCAAGGCCCTGCCCCAGACTCAGTTCGAGCGGCTGATCGAGATGGTAGGTCTTCGATACGCCAGTACATGGCCTTAGTGCAAGTGGGAGATTGTTAGTGTATATGCCCTAGAGGCCATTACTGTATCATACTAGTTTGTATATTACTTAATGGAAGCTTGGGATATTCACCTTGTATATACAATCTTGCTCAAAATAGTAGTATGCTACTTGGTTTGTTTCTACTTCAATGTGTACATGTGTTTATTTTTGTATATCGCCTATACACATTAGTGGAGCCCTTAGGATCTTTGCTTGATTACCAGCGATGTGATGGCCGTCACACTAGTGGGGCTGGGTAATCTATAAGCACATCCTTATGCAGGTCCCTGGTCGCAGGACTATCGAGACAGGGCATCGATACTCCGGAGTAGACCAGCACATGCGCTTCTCATCCCAGTGTGGGAGAAGGTCTGTCCCACAGCCGTCAGTACGTCGTACTTGAGATAGTATGCGGGTGCTCGTTAGGTTACGGGTACACTGGACAGGACTCGTCGGGAACTGACTAGTTGGTATTATGCCTATCGTCAGTTATCAGTTCCCAGGTGACATGAGTACAGCTTAGTCCGCTGACTTGACACTGTCACTTCGCCTCGAGTGTGTTCCTACTGTACTTTGATCACTACCCTACCACGGCTCAAAGGAGTCGTGCAAACAGGTAGTGGTTGGGTGCAGTCCCGAAGCACTTGGAGGCAGTGACGGTTAGACAGGATTCGTCTCTCCCGGTATTGGGGGTTGACATCGCGCTGTGTCTAGGAGAGCCATTACACGAGTAGTCCCTGGCCAGGGCAAACGAGATATACTGGTAGGCTTCCAGTGTTATCTCAGGGTGTTTTGGGCTTCGCTCCGGCACGACTTGTACCGCTATTGGGGGACTGACGTTTACCGCCCCCTAGGCCCGCCATGCGATGTATCAGACGAACAGACCGGACTGTACGGAGAATGTCACACTCAGGCTCAGTAGGAGTTCAGATGGGTTTCGCCTCGTCGGTCTTCTTGTCGGCATTACCTGGGGACCGTTACGCACAGCTAGTGCCGCTTGCGGTCTGTGGTTAAACCCACTGCCAGCGTAGTGTCGAGTCTTTAGAGTCCCACACAGAAAGCTTTTCGCCTTTAGGCAAAAGAGTAGAGGTCGCATGGTATTGCGACAGGTCGCATGGTTTTGCGACAGGGTTCGGTCACATCCATGCACTTGTGCACGTACAGTGTCCGGACAGTTTACACTAGCGGGCTTTGGTTTAAGCCAGATCCTAGTGTACCTTTTGGGATTGGATTTATCCAGTTTGCATTCGTGTTCCTCGGAACGCGGATGCGGGTGTGTATGCACAGTTGACAGGGAGGCAGAGGCAGCGGATTCTCATTAGGGTTGTTGACAGTTGACCGTTGACTTTTTGCTCAACCCTAATGAGAATATGATATGTGATTAACTATTATATTAATTAAGTATTATGGTGATATGGTTGTTGACTTTTGTTGACTTGTTGACTTTTGTTGACTTGTTGACTTTGTTGACCGGTTGACTAGGCTTGACTAGTTGACCATCATGATAACCATAGCCATCATTTCATGGCAAAGACTTTTACTTGCTTGCTCATTTGTGTAAAATGAGTGCATGATATGATATGGTTATGGTTGCTTCAACCATCACATAAGACTTTTTTTGATATGATGAGTTATCATTACTTTGGATTATGAGAGGGTGAGAGACAAAATACTTGCTCATTCTTTCTTGCTCATTCTCTCTCTTGTTCTTGAGCTCTCCTTTTGCTCTCACCCTTTTTGCTCTTGCTCCCTCTCTTGAATCTATGGTTCATATCTCTCATGAGTTGAGAATCAAGAACCATAGATAAAATCCCATTCTATTTCTTCTCTACTCATTCTAGTTCACTAGGTTTAGCAAACCAAGTGAACTAGTTTCTTCAAAGAACGAAGAAGGAGCTAAAGGTTGGAGCTTTCAGGTGGATCTATCTTCGGCGTACGGAGACGACGAGAAGAAGCCAATCCGGACCACCATCGGAGCTTGAAGACGAAGGAGTTCAAGACAAGCAAGGTATAACCCCCTAACCGAGTAGCTAGAAACTCGTAGTTAGGATGTTAGATAGATGTTTAACCAAGATCCGGGTTATAGGTCCATGTTACCACCTCCGTAAAAATCGTTTTTTACCAAATTCCGCATTCCCGAAAGTACCGGGAGAGGTAGCATGGACTTACAGTTAAATCTACTCACCCGTGATCCCGCGCTAGGTATGTCCAACCACCTGCTTTCCTTTCTCCGCTGCGCTCGAAGTCTCCGCCGGCGAACCTAGAATTTACAAAAGTCACACATAAGGCAAATCCTGCAAAAACGCGATATATCGCTAAAAAGGGATACGCGTGCGTGAAACTAAACGCGCGTGCACACGATACGTCGCGACGCGTGCAACTCACCAGAACCCACTTCGACGCGCTGTGTCGCGCAGCATGCCACAGAACTACGCGGATCACGCGCGTGTCGCACAAGTTTAAAACGTCGATAACTCGTTTAAGGCTCCAGATTTTTCCTCTGGGCAAAACTTAAAAAGTTATAGATACCAACACCCTAAGCTACCCAGCAGAACCCCACACCCAAAAACCCAACACCCCACCCGCTGTTCTGGCCACAAATTGCGGCCAGATTGATTAAATCGGCGGCCAGAAAGGGGAGAGGGGTCCCCGTATTTTGTGTGTGTATTTCTCTGCTAAGTTCACCATGCTACAGTTTCACCAATTTTATTCTTAAAGGTTCGGGTCCACAACAGATCTTACAGAGGCTAAAAAGTCGCTAAATACGCTAAATTACGCCAAGTCGAACAAATCTGGTATTCCAGTGAAATCTGGGATAAATCTTGGATGATCTAGTCTCAACAACATCTAATAAGGCTACACTAACCATCACAGCCATCACTTGGCTATATCTCACTCAAAATTGCTAAAACTAGCACTAAACTACATATTACGATCACTAACTACACTATCGACCATAACTTAGCAAAAAAGAGTTGAGTTAAGGGGTTATACCTTTAGAGATCCTAGATGAAGGAGAAGAGAAGAAGGAGGAGGGTGTTGTGCCGCTGCTACAGCTCCTGGTGCTGAAATTCTTGGCTCGAATATGCTGTTGCTGCTGTTGTGCTTCACTGCTGCTGATGCAGTTCAGGCTGTTGTTGTTTCCCTTTTTTTGTGTGTTAGAAGCTGTTGTAGCAGCAGGTGGTGAAGGAGTTGGTATATGTTGTGTTGTGTGGTGTTGTGGTGATGGTGTGTGGGTGTTGTTTATGAAGTTGGGAGCTGCTGTTGCTGTTTCATTGCAGCTGTGCTGCTGATGTTTTGGGTGGCTGATGATGTGCTGATGTTTGGGCTGATGGTGTAGTATCAGGTGTTGCAGCAGCAGCTGATGTTGTTAAAATTGGGGCTGAAATTGGTGGCTGAATTGAGCTGAAATTGGCTGATATGTGTGCTAAATTGAGCTGAAATTGGGCTGAAATTGGCCGATGTTGTTATGTTGCTGGTATGTGTTGGCTGATGATGTTGCTGCCACTGCTGATGCTTGCTGCAGTTGTTATTGATATTGTGTTTGTGTTGCTGTTGTTGCAGCAGCTGCTGTTGTATATAGTGATGTTGCTGCTGCATGCATCAGGTATGTGTGTGTGTGAGTGTGAGAGTATTTGCTGAAGTTAGGGGTTATGAAGCTGTTGTTGGTGATATATTGGGGCTGGTGTGGCTGATGGTATTGTTGCAATGATGCTAGGGGCTGGTGTGGCTGCTGATGTTGATAAAATTGGGGCTGATGGTGTTATATCAGCTGCTGTTGCAGCAGTTGATGCTTGGTTATGAGTGTGTGGGTGTGAGAGGGAGAGATGTGAGTGAAGTGAGTGTTTGAGGGTGTGATAGATATGCAAAAAGTTTTGAAATGAAAAGGAGGTGACACTACCTTAAAGCCACCATTCTCTCTCTCTCAAATAAATGCTAGCATGACAACCATCAAATCCTCTCTCTCTCTCACAACAAGTCAACCTTAACCCTAAACACCCTTGGACAAAACCAAAAACCCTTAATTAAATCTAATTAGCTTAACCAAGTGGGCTAAACCATCATGGTTGGCTAAACATGGTTAACCCACCATGCACACCTAACTTGGTAACCCTAGACTTAACCCACATTAACATGCACAAGTGTGTGCGGTCAAGATAAAAATCTAATAAAATATCCATAAAACCAGATACATTATTAGAAACCCGATTTAGTAAACTTTTTACCAAAAACCACACAGTAACACATAATCACTCCTGAACACAGACTCAGGTGTTACAATCTTCCCCCCTTAAGAAAATTCGTCCCCGAATTTAAAATATATAACTACGCGTACCTTCAAAAAGATGAGGGAATTTCTTCCGCATCTCTCCCTCGGCTTCCCAAGTGATCTCCTCACCATTCGGGCTGCACCAAAGAACCTTCACCGACGGCAGGGCCTTTGATCGAAGTTTCTTCACCTGCCGATCCAATATCTCCACTGGCTGCACGGTGAATGAAAGGTCGGGCTCAAGCTGAACTGTCTGATGCCGAATCGTGTGGGACGGGTCATGAAGATATCTGCGTAGCATCGACACGTGGAAGACGGGGTGAACATCTGAAAAGCTGGGTGGAAGAGCCAAACGATATGCGACTGCGCCGACATGCTCGAGGATCTTGAAGGGACCCACAAATCTGGGGCTAAGCTTTCCCTTTTGCCCAAATCGCATCACGCCCTTCATCGGAGAGACCCTCAGAAAAACATGATCGCCAACTGCGAACTCTAATCTGCGACGGCGCCTGTCTGCATACGATTTCTGCCTGCTCTGAGCCGCTCTCATCCGATCTCGAATCAAATGTACTTTCTCGATCGTCTCCTGCACGATCTGCGGCCCCAAAATACTGCTCTCGCTCAGCTCAGTCCAACAGACGGGCGACCTACATCTCCTCCCATACAAAGCCTCGAAAAGTGCCATCTGAATAGTATCCTGGAAGCTGTTGTTGTAGGAGAACTCCACTAGAGGTAAATGACGATCCCAGCTACCACCAAGTCCAAAACGCACGCTCTGAGCATGTCCTCGAGAGTCTGAATAGTCCGCTCTGACTGGCCGTCGGTTTGCGGATGAAATGCCGTGCTGAAACTCAAACGAGTGCCCAATGCCTCCTGAAGTCTCTGCCATAGTCGGCTGGTAAACTGGGTGCCTCGATCTGATACGATACAAGTCGGTACGCCATGCAACCGCACGATCTCGTCGATGTAAAGCTGGGCATACTGAGCGAAGCTGAAAGTGGTCTTCACTGGCAGGAAGTGAGCCGCTTTCGTCAATCGATCCACGACCACCCAAATGGAGTCGTACCCTCGACTGGTCCTGGGTGGACCCACAACGAAGTCCATGGAGATCTGCTCCCATTTCCACTCCAGAATGGGCAAAGGCTGCAACTCCCCTGCTGGCCTCTGGTGCTCGGCCTTGACTTGCTGACAAGTCAGGCATCTCGATACGAAGTCTGTGACATCCCTCTTCATCCCGTCCCACCAATAGGTATCTCTCAAATCACGGTACATCTTGGTGGAACATGGATGAACACTGTATGTCGATATGTGCGCCTCCTCAAGAATCTCACGTCGCAGTCCCTCCGAATCTGGTACGCACAATCGAGTCCCAAATCGTAGTACTCCATGATCGTCGATCACGAACTCGGAATCTCTGCCCTGTCTAATCTGCTCCATGATCTCTGAAAGACGGTCATCGCTGGGCTGTGCCTCTCGAATACGGTCAAGTAACTGCGGACGTGCACGAACATGCGCAAGCTGTCCCTCTGTCGGAGTGAACTCGAACGCAACTCGGTTGTCGCATAAAATCTTCCAATCTGCTGCCGACTGCCTATGCACTGCGCGCAAACAAGATAAACTTCTCCCGAGCCTCCTGCTCAAAGCATCCGCCACTACATTTTCCTTGCCCGGGTGATACAAGATCTCACAGTCATAGTCTTTCACCAGCTCCATCCAACGACGTTGTCTGAGGTTCAGGTCTCGCTGCTGAAATATATACTTCAAGCTCTTGTGATCAGTGAATATCTGGCACGATCCGCCGTATAGGTAATGTCGCCAGATCTTAAGTGCAAAGACCACTGCAGCCATCTCCAAATCATGAGTGGGGTAGTTATGTTCATGCTTCTTTATCTGCCGAGAAGCATACGCGATCACCCTGTCATGCTGCATCAATACGCATCCTAGCCCCACCCGTGAAGCGTCACAATAAACCATGAATCCGCCTGATCCTGAAGGCAATGATAATACCGGCACCGTAGTCAAACAAGTCCGGAGCTGCTGAAAACTGTGCTCGCACTCCTCCGTCCGAACGAAAGGAACTCCCTTCCGGGTCAAACTGGTCAAAGGTGCAGCAATACGGGAAAAATCCTGAACGAATCGCCTGTAGTAGCCCGCCAGGCCTAGAAAACTGCGGATCTCTGTAACTGATGTCGGTCTGGGCCACTGCTGAACAGCCTCGATCTTCTTAGGGTCCACACATATGCCATCTCTCGTAATCACGTAACCCAAGAAACCCACGCTGTCCAGCCAGAATGCACACTTAGAAAATTTTGCGAAAAGCTGGTGCTCCTTCAAAGTCTGCAGCGTAATCCGCAAGTGCTGCTCGTGCTCCTCTCGGCTCCGGGAATACACCAAAATATCATCAATGAACACTATGATGAACAAGTCGAGATACGACCTGAATGTACGGTTCATCAAATCCATGAATGCTGCTGGGGTGTTGGTGAGTCCGAACGACATCACCAAAAACTCATAGTGGCCATAGCGTGTGCGGAAAGCTTTCTTCGGTATATCCTCCTGTCGAACTCGCAGCTGATGGTATCCTGATCGCAAGTCGATCCTCGAAAAATATCCTGCCCCCTGAAGCTGTTCGAACAAATCATCAATGCGTGGCAAGGGATATCTGTTCCGCACGGTCACCTTGTTCAGCTGACGGTAGTCGATACACAGACGCAAACTGCCGTCCTTCTTCTTGACAAACAGGACCGAAGCACCCCATGGAGAAACACTGGGTCGAATAAGTCCCTTATCTAACAAATCTTGCAGCTGAACCTTCAACTCTCTAAGCTCCACCGGGGCCATCCGATAAGGCGGTATAGAAATAGGCCCCGAGCCGGGAATCAAATCAATACAGAACTCGACATCACGCTCAGGCGGTAATCCTGGCAGCTCATCAGGGAAAACATCGGGGAACTCACATACAATCGGAACCTAGTCCAATGGAACATTTGTAGCTCTAGTATCGCAAACATAGGCTAGAAATCCCCGACATCCCTTCTTCAACAGCTGATCAGCGTGAAGAGACGAAATCAATATGTGAGGGGCGGCACCACGGTCCCCCTGGACAACAAAAGCCGACTCGCCGGGAAAAAAAAATCTAACTATCTTCTCGCGGCAGTCCACAGACGCAAAGCACGTGGCTAACCAATCCATGCCCAAAAGGACGTCGAAGTCCAACATCTCAAGAAGGATCAAGTCGACAGGCAGCTCTCTCTCGCCAATACGGACAATACTGGATCGGAACACGTGCCTAGCAACAAATGACTCTCCCACAGGAGTGGTCATAACCAGCTGCCGATCAAGCAAACCGGACTCTCTACCCAAACTCGGCCCGAAGTGTGTGGAAACGTACGAGTGCGTGGATCCGGGATCAAACAACACGTGTGCATCAACAGAGTATACTGATAGGGTACCTGTCACAACAGCATTGGATGCCTGTGCATCCCGCGGTGTCAACGCAAAAACTCAGTCCTGACCTCCACTAATAGCGGGCTGACCTCGGCCTCGGCCTCTGCCTCCTCGTCCTCTCTGGATAGGTCTGCCGCGTCCACGGCCTCTGGGTGCACCTAACTGGCGTGGAGCATCGCCTGTGGCAGGAAGTAGAGCTCTCTGAGGAGGGGGTGGTGATGGTGGTAGGGTCACAAGTGGAACTGTCGCCGCTCCCTGTCGTCTCGCTGGACAGTCCCTGATACGGTGGTGCGGACTTCTGCACCCAAAACATCCTGGCGACGGCTGCTGTCCCTGTGGGTACGAACCATACAGTCGACCTCATCCAATCCCCCTGCCGGCCCTATCTCTCGGGAAGAATCTGGCATGCTGCCTCTGATCTGCTACACCGGTATGAATCCTCTTCGGCCCGGGAATGGTCGAAGTCGCTGAAATACGTGCCTCCATCCGCAACGCCGTATCCATAGAAGCTGAATAAGTGTCGAAATGCTGGGCGCCAATGGCAAGAAATAGCTGGGCATCAAGTCCCTGTACGAACCTCTTCACCCTCTTCTCTTCGGTATCCACCAAGTACGGAGCATATCTGGATAACTGCGTGAACTGGGCGTCATACTCAGACACCGTCATCCCCGGAGTCTTGATCAAGGCCTCAAAACTACGAGCTCTGGCGTCACGAACGCTCTCCGGAAGGAAACGGGCTAGAAAGACTGCTGCAAACTCGGTCCAAGTCATCGGCGGTAGACCTGCAGCTCGACATCTCAAAACTGACTCCCACCATATCTGTGCGAGGCCCTCTAGACGGAAACTCGCAAGCTCCACCCATCGATCGTCCGAACATCTCAGCGAACGGCAGATCCTGGCTAAACTGTCAAGGAACGTCTGTGGGTCCTCTGCTGCATCGGTACCCGTGAAGACTGGAGGTCTCAGCCTCATGAAATCCTGCAGCGATACTGGAATAGCCACGGTAGGAGCAGGTATCATGGTAGTCTGGGATGTGGTAGGTACGTCCTCCGGCCTCGGTGCACGACTGGCCGCTACTAAGGACCCCACCATCTGTCGCAGCTCCTGCATGCCTCCCATCATCTGTCGCAGCTCCTCCATACCGGACTCAAGTCTATCCATATGGCCTGGGGAAGGAGGATCAGTCTGTCCCTGCGGCGTAGGCATACCACCCTGCTCGGTCCTAGTCTCGGACGAGCCAGCTCGAATCTCGTCTCGGACGGCAGCCCTCTGCGCTCTGGTAGCCCTCTGCGGCATAATGACTGGTACAGGAAACAGGACAATAAGAACAGTGCAATAGAATCATAGGATACACGGAATTGAAGAAGCAATTTTCAAGCAAGTATATCCTAAAGTCACCTAGGCGGAGTACCGTATCGCAAGTATGCCGCGGACATACGCACGTCACGCTACCCTGCTTAAGTTACTTACTCCATCTACTAAGGGTCATCCTGCACTCGAAAAGGTGAAACCTATCGCTCTGATACCAACTTTGTTACGACCCGCAGGGTACGGAATGTGACCGGCACTTAAGTTACGAAACGTCTCAAGGCGTCCGTAAAATAAGTAAGCTGAAGCCCAGAAATCAAAACCTGATTTAGAAATAGAGTGAAGGAAAAACCATTTTTATTTCAAGCACCTTGTTCCATTAAATCATATCAAGTCTCTTTTTAAAAACAACTTTCTTTTCCCAAATTTCCGGCAGAATCTCCTTTGTAAAACAAGCCCCCAAACGGGTATAAAACAGGAATATAAATGAATAACATGAATAATGGCATCCCCAAGCGGGAGCTAGCTCTCCGCCTCAAGGCGGTCACAAATCCCACGCAATGTAAAATAACAGTGTGCATAATTAAGCATGAAAGCACAAGTAAAAATAACATGTCGACTCAAGTGAGCTCGACCTCAAATAACATAAAGTCCACAAGTCTCACAACCTCACCTCTAGGTCAATATACAGTAATCCAAATAAAACTGGTACAGCTGAAATAGTAGCAGATGGAGTACTCTAGATACAATAAATATATATAAGGTGGTACAAAATGATAACATAACCCACCTATGAGCAAAAGCCTCGAGTCCAGGCAAAAAGAGCAAAATGAGCAATAGTGTCCGCCGCTACAGTGCTGACGGAACAGACCTGCAGAAAAGCTGTGGCACAACGGGGGTGAGTTGCCAGCTCGTGAGTAATAAATAACATCTACAAAGGCTATCGCATGCATGCACACAAGTATCCTAGCATCTCTAAAACAGGTATGGCTGGATGTACTAGCAGGTATGTATGCAACATCAGTGTACTAGCAGGTATGTATGCCACATAATGTACTTGCATGTTTGTATGCAACATAAATTAACTGTGATCTCAATATGTATATATAAGAATCATTCTATCTCCTTTTGTTTTGAAACTCTTTTTAAATATCAGCATAATACTCATAGAATCAACAAAATCCGTGTCCAGCAACGACACCTCAAAACTGTCTTAAATCTCATATATCCATGTCACAGTATCTCTGGCCTCAGCCGTCCGGCTGACCCATCTCAAATATCAATATCTCAATCTCACGGCCATGGTCGGTACCCTCTGGATATCCGCCGTGCCAAATGAAGTCACCGATAGGTAATCCGTCCCCTGCCAGGATCAACGCCATCTCCTGCGACCCTCTTGCCCCGGGGTACCTTACCGGGCCCACCATGTACCCGTGACGGTTCCTCCACTCCTCGAAACGGATCTCGAAAACCACAGCAAACTCATGGTGGACGACACTTTACATCACTAGAAAACCGCAACTTTTTATATTTTAAAAGATAATAAGTTTGTAAATCTTGCGACTTTCTCCCGAAATCCAGAAATATCATAAAATCTCAAGAAACCATCATGGGTGCATATGTCAATGATAATGAATGCATATGGTATCAATGTTCATTTGCAATGTATGATTAATAACTAGGCATGCATAAGTGATATAATGATATACATGCACGTGAATAGCAATTGACAATTTCATTTTAAGGGTTTATTTTAATAGCACATGTCTAAGCATTTATTTTTAACATGTTTCAAATTATAAGTTTTCTAGTGTCATGATATGGCAATTACCAGGGGGGGTGTGTACACATGAATAGTGCTCGTGCTGCATATAAAAACCCTGATAATGGTGCATGTGTCCTACAGGATGAGTCCGCACATGTATGACAGTATAGAGCATGAATGTAGCAGATAACATACAAGTATTATAATTTCTAATGTCACTAACAATCTTTAAATTTACTAAATCTATCGGGCTACTTGCGCCATCCAAACGATGGTCTCCCATAGATGTTAAATCTACTCATCCGTGATCCCACGCTAGGTGTGTCCGACCACCTGCTTTCCTTTCTCCGCTGCGCTCGAAGTCTTCGCCGGCGAACCTAGAATTTACAAATGTCACACATAAGGCAAATCCTGCAAAAACGCAATATATCGCTAAAAAGGGATACGCGTGCGTGAAACTAAACGCGCATGTACACGATACGTCGCGACGCGTGCAACTCACCAGAACCCACTTCGACGCGCTGTGTCGCGCATCGCACCACAGAACTATGCGGATCACGCGCGTGTCGCACAAGTTTAAAACGTCGATAACTCGTTTAAGGCTCCAGATTTTGCCTCTGGGCCAAACTTAAAAAGTTACAGATACCAACACCCTAAGCTACCCAGCAGAACCCCACACCCAAAAACCCAACACCCCACCCCCTGTTCTGGCCACAAATTGCGGCCAGATTGATTAAATCGGCGGCCAGAAAGGGGAGAGGGGTCCCCGTGTTTTGTGTGTGTATGTCTCTGCTAAGTTCACCATGCTACAGTTTCACCAATTTTATTCTTAAAGGTTCGGGTCCACAACAGATCTTACAGAGGCTAAAAAGTCGCTAAATACGCTAAATTACGCCAAGTCGAACAAATCTGGTATTCCGGTGAAATCTGGGATAAATCTTGGATGATCTAGTCTCAACAGCATCTAATAAGGCTACTCTAACCATCACAACCATCACTTGGCTATATCTCACTCAAAATTGCTAAAACTAGCACTAAACTACATATTATGAACACTAACTACACTATCGACCATAACTTAGCAAAAAGGAGTTGAGTTAAGGGGTTATACCTCTAGAGATCCTAGATGAAGGAGAAGAGAAAAAGGAGGAGGGTGTTCTGCCGCTGCTACAGCTCCTGGTGCTGAAATTCTTGGCTGGAATGTGTTGTTGCTGCTGTTGTGCTTCACTGTTGCTGATGCAGTTCAGGCTGTTGCTGTTTCCCTTTTTTTGTGTTTGAAGCTGTTGTAGCAGCAGGTGGTGAAGGAGTTGGTATATGTTGTGTTGTGTGGTGTTGTGGTGATGGTGTGTGGGTGTTGTTTATGAAGTTGGGGGCTGCTGTTGTTGTTTCATTGCAGCTATGCTGCTGATGTTTTGGGTGGCTGATGATGTGCTGATGTTTGGGCTGATGGTGTAGTATCAGGTGTTGTTGCAGCAGCTGATGTTGTTAAAATTGGGGCTGAAATTGGTGGCTGAATTGAGCTGAAATTGGATGATATGTGTGCTGAATTGAAATTCTTGGCTGGAATGTGTTGTTGCTGCTGTTGTGCTTCACTGTTGCTGATGCAGTTCAGGCTGTTGCTGTTTCCCTTTTTTTTGTGTTTGAAGCTGTTGTAGCAGCAGGTGGTGAAGGAGTTGGTATATGTTGTGTTGTGTGGTGTTGTGGTGATGGTGTGTGGGTGTTGTTTATGAAGTTGGGGGCTGCTGTTGTTGTTTCATTGCAGCTATGCTGCTGATGTTTTGGGTGGCTGATGATGTGCTGATGTTTGGGCTGATGGTGTAGTATCAGGTGTTGTTGCAGCAGCTGATGTTGTTAAAATTGGGGCTGAAATTGGTGGCTGAATTGAGCTGAAATTGGATGATATGTGTGCTGAATTGAGCTGAAATTGGACTGAAATTGGGCTGAAATTGGCTGATGTTGTTATGTTGCTGGTGTGTGTTGGCTGATGATGTTGCTGCCACTGCTGATGCTTGCTGCAGTTGTTATTGATATTGTGTTTGTGTTGCTGTTGTTACAGCAGCTGCTGTTGTATATAGTGATGTTGCTGCTGCATGCATCAGGTATGTATGTGTGAGTGTGAGAGTATTTGCTGAAGTTAGGGGTTATGAAGCTGTTGTTGGTATATTGGGGCTGGTGTGGCTGATAGTATTGTTGCAATGATGCTAGGGGCTGGTGTGGCTGCTGATGTTGATAAAATTGGGGCTGATGGTGTTATATCAGCTGCTGTTGCAGCAGTTGATGCTTGATCATGAGTGTGTGGGTGTGAGAGGGAGAGATGTGAGTGAAGTGGGTGTTTGAGGGTGTGATAGATATGAAAAAAGTTTTGAAATGAAAAGGAGGTGACACTACCTTTAGGCCACCATTCTCTCTCTCTCAAATAAATGCTAGCATAACAACCATCAAATCCTCTCTCTCTCTCTCTCACAACACGTCAACCTTAACCCTAAACACCCTTGGACAAAACCAAAAACCCTTAATTAAATCTAATTAGCTTAACCAAGTGGGCTAAACCATCATGGTTAGCTAAGCATGGTTAACCCACCATGCACACCTAACTTGGTAACCCTAGACTTAATCCACATTAACATGCCCAAGTGTGTGCGGTCAAGATAAAAATCTAATAAAATATCCATAAAACCAGATACATTATTAGAAACCCGATTTGGTAAACTTTTTACCAAAAACCACACAGTAACACATAATCACTCCTAAACACAGACTCAGGTGTTACAGGTTCTCACCTGGGTCTGACTGATACCGGCTCACCACGCTCAGCGCGTAAGCTATATCTGGTCTTGTACATAGCATCTCATACATTATAGATCCTACCGCCGAAGCGTAGGGTATAGTGCTCATGCGAACCCTCTCCTCGTCAGTCTTAGGAAACATCTTCTTGGAGAGGGTGATTTCGTGCAATGCGGGTATATTACCGCGCTTGGAATCTTCCATACTAAATCTCTTTAGTACGGTCTCTATGTACCTGGACTGCGAAAGTCCCAGTAATCTCTTGGATCTATCTCTGTAGATCTTGATCCCCAGAATGTATGAGGCATCACCCAGGTCTTTCATGGAGAACCTTTGTGATAAGAATAGCTTGACCGATTGTAGCATAGGAATGTCATTTCCTATCAAAAGAATGTCGTCCACGTACAATACTAGGAACACGACAGTTCGTCCTACAATCTTCATATAGATACAAGGTTCATCTTCGTTCTTGATGAAATCAAATTCCTTGATTGCCTCATCAAAACAGATGTTCCAGCTCCGCGATGCCTGCTTTAATCCATAAATGGATTTAAGCAATTTGCACACCTTCCCGCTGCTCCCACTGTCTACAAAACCTTCTGGCTGATCCATGTAAACGCACGCTTCCAAACTGCCGTTTAGAAAAGCCGTTTTTACGTTCATCTGCCAGATTTCATAGTCATTGAAGGTAGCAATGGCAAGTAGGATCCGAATGGATTTGAGCATAGCCACTGGAGAAAAAGTTTCGTCATAGTCCACACCAGGTCTTTGACGAAAATCTTTTGCAACGAGTCTAACCTTATAGGTTTCCACCTGCCCATCTACACCAAGTTTCCTTTTGTAGATCCATTTGCATCCAACGGGTTTTACCCCAGGTGGAGCAATATCCAAGGTCCACACTTTATTGGTGTACATGGACTCCATTTCGGATCGCATAGCATCCAACCACTTATCAGAGTCCTTACTGATAATGGCTACCAGAAACTGGTAGGGTCATCTTCTTCCAAGATGCAATCCTCTCGATCCCCGTCTATGAGAAAACCGTAGTATCTCTCGGGCGGATGAGAAATCCTACCAAATCTGCGGAGTGGCTGAGGTTCGTCTGGGGTTATTGAATCCTGAGGTTCTTTCAAATCTTCAGTTTCAGTTTGTGGTCGCTGAATTTCTTCCAATTCTACCGTGCTCCCATTAATTTCTTTTGCAAGAAACTCCGTTTCTAAGAAAACGGCATGCTGAGCAACAAACACCTTCTGTTCCTCGGTATGGTAGAACAGATATCCATAACCATTCTTTGGATATCCCACAAATTTATATAAAACTGACCGCGCCTCTAGTTTATCTGGTTTATGCTTTTTAACATAAGCCGGACAACCCCATATCTTAAATCTTTTAAGATATGGCATTTTTCCATTCCATATCTCGAATGGGGTCTTAGGCACTGATTTAGACGGAACATCATTCAATAGATATGCTGCTGTTAAAAGCGCATATTCCCAAAATGAAAGAGGCAACTCGGCACTACTCATCATGGAGCGAACCATATCCAATAGGGTACGATTCTTCCGCTCCGATACACCGTTATGCTGTGGTGTATAAGGAGGAGTAAGCTAAGAGAGAATTCCATTCTCTTTTAAGTAATCTAGGAATTCCGTGCTTAAGTACTCCCCTCCCCTATCCGATCGGAGGATCTTGATACTTTTTCCAGTCTAGTTCTTTACTTCGTTTCTGAATTCCTTGAATTTCTCAAAAGCTTCAGATTTGTGTTTCATCAGATACACATATCCGAACCTAGAGAGATCGTCAGTGAATGTGATGAAGTACGAGAACCCACCCCTTGCATGTATAGATATTGGACCACATACATCATTGTGTATGAGTCCCAAGAGCTCTGTTGCTCTTTCTCCATGTGCGGTGAACGGAGATTTGGTCATCTTTCCTTTGAGACAAGACTGACAAGTTTCATAAGATGAAAACTCGAACGTATTCAAGAGTCCATCTTTATGTAACTTACTTAGTCTTTTCTCTCCGATATGACCAAGTCTACAATGCCACAAGTAGGATTCATTCGTATCTGAATTCTTCCTCTTGCGTGTGTTTTGTACATTTAGAACTGTATTCTGATTTAGAACATAGATACCGTTACACTGTATACCTTCTGCAACCAGTACCTTATCAAGGTAAATGTTCATGATATTTCTATCAAGAACAAAGTTATATCCATCTTTATTGAGTAAAGAAACAGATATGATGTTGCAAACTATGGAAGGTACATAGTAGCAATCGTTCAAAATCATAGTATTGCCATTTGGCAACACTAGGTGATATTCACCGACGACTGCAGTATTAACTTGTGCTCCGTTCGCTACCCTGAGCGACATATCACCAGGTGCAACTTTCCTACTTTTTCTCAGTCCCTGCAATAAATTACATATATGAGATCCTGATCCGGTATCAAGTACCCAGGAGGTAGGGCTTACCGTAAAGCAATTCTCAATTACAAGAACACCTGAAGTAGATGCAAAACTATGCTTCTTCTTCAACTGGGTCTTCTTGGAATCCATACAATCCTCTTTCCCTTGCTCATACTTGTGACTATTGCCATAAGTTACAGCCGAACCGACGTTCCCCGGCCCCGAATAAGAATTCGGATCGGTCAAGCGATACATTTTATTATCTTGATTAGGGTGTGAAATGATTGCTACCTGAAGAGAGAGAAAAGAAACACTCAGCATGCGCTCTTGCAAGATTAGATTGGTTTATTAATTTATCTAACCAGGATGGCTCCCACTGTTTTCTTAAATTCTTCTTCAAACTTTTAAAAGAAGAACTAGTCAGGATTAATCGCACGTTACAATACTTGCTTAACCTTTCAGCCAGGCTAGTGTTGGTACTTCGAGGGAGGTTTTCCAACGCTTTCGCGAAGTTCCTTAATTATATAACCTCTTTTCCCTGGAGGCGTAGCCCCGCTAACACCGTTCTAGACACCTACTCGGTTTATAGCATTGATTGTTAAGTGAAATAATCTCCCAAGAGTAATCCAACTCATCAGTGGGATCGGGATCCAACTATCATTGTGTGATGACCTAGATGGAATCCACTCAAGTCACCACACTCCAGAAGGTATGCTAAATCTACAAGTTTCCTGTATATTTGAAACTCCCGATGTGGTTTTTGCCCCTAACGATTTATGACCTTGACTAGGTCAACAAACCATAAACCGCTAGTCAAGTTCTATCCGTCATTATCTTGATTGCATTAAACCCATCCGTACGTGCCCTTGACTAGGTCAACAAGGCCGCACGACTGTCCTAACCAATCACATTGGCAATGCACAGAAAAATATCACTTAGCTACCGTTCACTACGCCTTGACTATGTCAACAAACGCATCACGAATACTAAATAATACCAATCCGAAATGACGGAGGGCTATGGCTGGGTTTTTGGCGAAAAAACCCGTTAACGTAATGAACTTGATATCGTTGAAGGAACCTGATTGCCCTTTTTTTTAAAAATATAGTGGCGAAAACTTTTGCTAAAGAGGTCACTCCCTGTGAAGGGATCTCGGCTCTTTCCTTGTCGAATGAGGTGCAGGATACTCCAAACTGAATATCTCGATGCAAAGCAAGAATAATCGACTATAGTGAGTTATTACCCTGACGCAAACTTCTGTCCAAGGGGTCACTCCCGATGAAGAGATCTCGGCCCTTGCCTCATCGAATGAGGTGCTGGGTATTCATAACCGAATACCTCTGTGCAAAACAAAAGAGAACGTCCTTGCAATAACAGCTTTTTGAAAATTGTTCCAACAACATCTTTTAGATTTGTTTTTCTTTGCATTAATATAATGCGTCCCATCAGTTAATTCTACCATTGCAGAAAACAACGAAAATATGACGTACGCTTATGCCATCCGCATTCGCCACGGGGCCCCGTCATCACCCGTTAGGTTACTTAACTAACGACAGAGCGGGGGCTGGACTAGCGCGGATGCAAAACATAAGCAACGCCTACTAGATATCATATATAGATATATACATTCGTCAGATGCAATGATAGCCATTTCAGATCACAGATGAACACATTGGATATGCTAAGAATCCGCGTTTCGTTCGAGCCTGCAACGAAAGACGGATTACACGGTCGCGATGAATAGCCACACCCCACCCTAGACCCCTACGGGTGCGGCAAACTACCCGCCAAGTACCCGAAGTGAAGCAACCTCCCTCAACAACGTGAGTAGGCCACTCGGCACTTCAAAGTACCCGGTAGTTTGTGCACCCCTCCTTGGGTCTATCCTAGGAGCAAAAACAGTAAAAGAAATAATATACAATGGCGGCTACAACCTCATCCCGGATGTGTGGCCATAAAAATAATATTACATCAATTTACTATTTAAATCAAATGAAAGATAAATAAACTCTCATCTCACAAACCCCGGCTATTCATCCGCGACAATCCAAAAAGTTCATATACACAAACCAACATTACAGATCACAGATATGCACAACCCCCACTAGTCGACGTATAGCGATTAGTTGACGTTCAGTGCATATATCACATTACAGATATAACCAATTAGCAAAAGTTTGTACAACTTCGATCAAAATACCAATTTGTAACTACCCCAAACACAACATTGATCTCTGGATAATCTGGGCAAAAACAAAATATCTTAAAAATCCCAAAACATCATACTGAACAAACTGCAGGAAATCCGAGTCGTGGCCGAGTCAACTCAGCCGCGGAACCGCGGCGAAACGCTTGGTTTCGCCGCGCTTCTGCGGCGCTTTGACCGAGTCGTGGGCTCGTTTTTCTTGCCTGTTCCTAAAATACCCTGCACGGATTTTTAAGATGTGTGGAAATATTTTTATGACTGTTTTAAAAATCGGCAGAAAGTATGTGATTTCGGTGCGTTTTGCGATTTTTTCTCGGATTGAAGTTCTAAACACTTTGCTAACATGCTAGTTGTTGTTTAGCTAAGCTCTGATACCACTGTTAGGTCCACATTACCTACCCCGGTTCTTTCGGGGAGGCGGAATAGGTAAAAATCAAATTTTTCTCACAAGGTATCATGGACCATTCATAAAGGATCTTTGCTAAACAAAAACTAACATACTAATAACAAGTTCTAGCTACTCGGTTAGAAAATTATAACTAGATCTTGAACTCCTTCTCTTCTTGTTGTGGTTCTCCTTCTTGCTTGCTCCTTGTAGTGGCGTAGACGGCTCCTCCTCGCCGTCTTCTCTTTTCCGAAGATAGATCTACCCGAGGGCCTTTACCTTGAGCTCCTACCTCAACTAAGAGGTAACTAGAGTGCTTGGTTTGCTAGACAAAGAACCCTAGAAAGTGAAGAGAGATGCTTTGATGGTTTTGTCTCCAAAGCTTAATGATTTTCAGCACATGAAATACTTAAGCTTTGAGAGAGGAAGAGGGAGAGCTTTTTCAAGAGAGAGAAAGAGCATGATAGAATGAGAGAAGAACAACAACCATCTCTCATATGAGAGAAAATGATAATAATAATAATAATTAAAAGAAATTGTGATGGTCAGTTTGGAATGACCATTATCATTTCACATTAAATGAAATTTGCAAGAATCAAGAAGCATCTTTCATATGAAATAATGATGGTCAAAATATCAACAAAGGTCAACCGGTCAACCAAATTCAAAAGGTCAACATAAGTCAAATGGTCAACCTAACCATGGCACAATTATCTTTAATTAATATCATTAATCATATTTCTCATTCTCATTAGGGTTTAGAAAAAGTCAACGGTCAATAAGCATAATAAGAATCCTCTGCCTCTCTCAACTGTGCATACACACCCGCATCCGTGTTCCGAGGAACACGAATACAATGAGACAAAACCAATCCCAAAACAAATATTAGGATCTGGCTTAAACCAAAGCCCACTAGTAATAACTTCCCGGACACCAAACGTGCACAAGTGCGCGGATGTGAACGAACCCCGTCGCAAAAACCATGCGACCTCTACTCTGTTTTGCCCAAAGGCGAATAACCCTCTGTGTGGGACTTTAAAGACTCGACACTACGCTGGAAGTGGGTTTAACCACAGGCCGCAAGCGGTACTGGCTGTACGTAACGGTCCCCAGGTAGATGCCGACAAGAAGACTGATGAGGTGAACCCATCCGAACTCCTACTGAGCCTGAATGTGACAATCTCCGTAAAGTCCGGTCTGTTCGTCTGAGAGTATGGCATGGCGGGCCTAGGGGGACGGTAAACGTCAGTCCCCTAATAGCGGTACAAGTCGTGTCGGAGTGTAGCCCAGAACACCCTGAAAAACTACTAGAAACACTACCAGTAATTCTCGCTTGCCCTGGCCAGGGACGACTATGTGTAATGGCTCTCCTAGACACAGCGCGATATCAACTCCCAATATCGGGAGAGACGAATCCTGTCTAACCGTCACTGCCTCCAAGTGATTCGGGACTGCACCCAACTTCTATCTGTTTGCACGACTCAATAGAGCCGTGGTAGGGTAGTAATCTAAGAACAGTGGGAACACACTTGAGGCGAAGTGGCAGTGTCAAGTCAACAGACTAAGCTGTACTCATGTCACCTGGGAACTGTTAACTGACGATAGGTATAATACCAACCAACGGTTCCCGACGAGTCCTGTCCAGTGTACTCGTAACCTAATGAGCACCTGCATACTATCTTCAGTACGACGTACTGATGGCTGTGGGACATACCATCTCCCCTGCTGGGACGAGAAGCGTATGCACCAGTCTACTTTGGAGTATCGATGCCCTGTCTCGATAATCCTACGACTAGGGACCAAAATAAGGATGTGCTTATAGACTACCCAGCCCCCACTAGTGTGATCGCCATCACAACGCCGGTAGTCAAGCAAAAATCCTAAGGGCTCCATCAATATGTTTTTTAGCGATATGTTAAAAGAAACATATACACATATTAAGATAGATACAAACCAAGTAGCATACTACTATATCGAGCAAGACTGTCATAAACCCGTGTATATATCCCAAGCTTCCAAAATGTATTATACAAACTAATACTATACAATAATGGCCTCTAGGGCATACATATCCAACACTCATAACCCAATGAGCTCTTATATACTATCTTAGGTGAACAAACTAACACCAATGGCTTCTGAGACCTAGCCACCGCCCCTCGTCGGGGTCTCGATAAGTATACACTAGTCTACTCTGGAGTATCGATGCCCAGTCTCGAAACTCCCATGACTAGGGACATTTAAGGATGTGCTTATAGACCCCCAGCTCCTACGTATATGATCGCCATCATAATGATGGTAGTCAAGCAAATATCCTATGGGCTCTATCAACATGTACATGATGATAAAGACAAACCAGATAGCATGCTATCATCTTGAGTAAGACTGTTTTATCGGTATAGGTCCTCCCTCAATCATCATAATCACCTGCCTGCGATTATGATAATTGCCTTGAGGGCACTATAGCCAACAATCTCCCACTTGCACTTAAGGCTAATTATTGTGATGTCGCATACTCACAGCCCGTGTAATACCGAACATCCAACTCCTCTACTAATCAGTTTCACAAAACTAGTTTGTAAAACTAATGTATTCGAGAAATAGCCTCAGTGAGTGGATCCGCTCCAATGTTTCTTTCTGTTTCTCTCTATATCTCAACTTCGCGGAGAAAGCTATCTCCCGAAATGAGTAATACCTGTCTTAGAATTTGTCTGGATATCTGATGGGATCCAGTTCACAAATGAACTCCAATCCAGCAAACTTCTTAGACTATATTATCCACTGAATTTAATCAGTATCAAGCGCCATGTCATTCCTCAGTATCCCCTTGGACCAACTGTCCTACATACTGTCCCTTAGAAGAGGGAAAAACTATAACTTTGACAGTCACTCTGTCATCCATGTCACCTTGAAAGCCTGAAATGATAATCGTCTCCCGAAGGAGGTTGCCATTATCAAATCCCTAGAACATCCATTTATGTTCTAAAACTGCTTTCGAACGTTTCTCCAGGATTGGATTAATATCATAACTTATTGCATCTAGTGCAAAAACAACATCTGGTGTGGTACTTGACATCTCATGATTGACTCAATTGCCTAAGCAAGTGATATGTCAATCATGCACATCCCTCTCCTCTTTAGTCTGTAAGACACCTTTAGAGAGGGTGAATCCATCACCTGCAGGTACACCACCATGCCAGGAGTCTTCCATTCTAAAACACCTTTAGAATACTATCTAAGTACCCAGATTAGGAAACTACCCAAATCTAGATTTAAAACCATAGATCTAGTAACCAGAATGCCTGATATAATATCCATATCCTATGTGGAGAAACCACTGTGTGACAACTATAGTATAACCTATCGAAGTATAGGAATTTCTGTTCCTACTATGTGTATGTCATCCAAATACCAAGACATCACACCCTATTACCTTCTTAACATATCCATCTCCTATTTTGATGAAGTCAAAGCCTTATGACTATCACATAAAAATAAATGATCTATCTCCGCTATATCTGCTTTAGTTTATAAATAAACATAAGCTACTTGTCCATTATGCTTCCGCTGCTCCCACTGACTACAACAACCCTCTGGCAGAGTCATATACACGTGCACTTCTAAAGCTAGTTTAGAACGACGCTATACTCATCCTCCTGCCGGGTTTCATAGTCTGGAACAATAGTAGTGTCAAGTCTGGGTAAACAAGAATCTCCCTATCACCGTCCTTGAGGCTACCGGAGTACCTCTCGGGTGCCCGAGGTTACCCACCATATCAGCGGAGTGGCTAATGAAATGTCAAACCTGATTGAATCTTTAGGTTCTCATCAAATTTTCAGTAATCGTTTGCGGTTCTGGAATCACTTCCAGTTCTACCATACTCCCACTACTGTTTTCTGAAAAAATCTATTTTACTAAAACTGTGGCGAGTCAAGAACAATATCACTATTGATCTTCTAGATGGTAGAAAGACACCCCTCGTCATAGCCTGGGGTAACCCATAAACAGCCATTACAGAAACGTGCCTTGAGTTTATCCGAATTCTGATTTTAAGCATCAGCCGGATAACGCCCTATACCTTAACATTATTAAGATATAAATTGATTCTATATATATCTAATATAGAAACAAAAGCACTAATTTAATTGGAACCAGATTCGAATCATGCAGCTGTCTCCAGTGCATGTCAACTAAATGGAAGGAGGCCGATCAGTATTACTCAACTTAGGAGTGCATCCAATTATGAGTAACCCGAAAGAGAAACAAGTTTCTCAAAACCATTACTATCAACTGAATACTAAACACAAGTATCTACATCTTCGATAACCTTGAAGAATCCTGATACTTGAAACACATGGTTCTCTACTTTATTCTTGTACCTATAACTTCTCAAAATTTAAATCTTGTATTTCTACAAAATACTTGTCTAAGAACCATAGAAGTCACAAGTAAACAGAATATAGTACGAGGACCAACCCCTCTGTCCTAATGGACACTGGACAATATACAATACTTTGTACAAGTCCCCTGAATTGAATAACTCAAACCCTATGCATCGTAGGTTGAAAACTGTACTGTGGTTATGAAGAATTACACCGCTGTTGAATACTCCTTACCTAATCATCAACTGATATAGGTAAATGTCATCGACATAATTTCAAAAAGTTATGTCTTACTTTATAAAATAAACGTACAGATATATCAGTTTGAAATTGGTGCATAACAACGGATATTCAAAACCAAATATTTGCCGTCCGACAAAAACCCAGGTGATTTTCTCAAATATCACCAATTACAACGAATTCCGATATATTGAGGATGATCACCTAATTCCCAATAACTTACTCCCACTCATCATCTGTAAAACCATACAGATGTGAGAATCATACCTGGTAAATACATACCCTGGAGTAAGGGTCTAATTGGGAAATCAGTTTTCAATTAACAACGCACAGTGAAACTGAAACATGAACATGTTTCGAAGGGGTATCCGGGTATTCTTAGAAATGCCTCTTCCATTATCCAGATTCATGACTATAACCATATATCTCTTTGCCATCTCTCCAAATCCCTTTATTTGTCTTTACTCATTATCTTCTGTACACCCACTTAGGCTAAATGGTTTTCTTCTTTCCCTACCGTTCGGCACCAGCCTATGGTTTGGAAGAAGACTATCCAATAAGCATAATATGTGTGCTCTCATAATCATAGGAGCACTCGAAACCTGAGAGAAGGTGATGATAAAAGATAACTGAATAATCCTTATTCCTATTTCTCCTGAACCAGAATCCATCCCCGAACTGGAACAAGTTCCTTCGAGTTCGTATATAACCATACGATGGATTTATCCAATGGAAGTGGATGTTCGTAGTGATACGGGGTGTTATGGATAAATACAAAGGTGAAGTAGGAGTGGCGATGAAATATGTAGCTTGGTCGTGAATGAAAGCAGTCGCAATTTACTTTGCCCTCTTTCTAATCCCTTTATTTGTCCTTACTTATTACCTTCTGTACACCACACTTAGGCTAATTGGTTTTCTTCATTCCCTACCTTTCAACACCTGCCTATGGTTTGGAAGTAAACTATCCAATAAGCGCAATAAGTGTACCCTCTCCTAATCCTAGGAGCCCTTACAACCTGAGAGAAGGTAAAAGGAAAAGACAACTGAATAGTCCTATTCAATCTCTCCAGAACCAGAATCCATCCTCGAATCTGGAACAAGTTCTTTCGAGTTCGTATATAACCATACGATGGATTTATCCAATAGAAGTGGATGTTCGTAATAATACGAGGTGTTCTGGAGAAACTCAAAGGGTAAAAGAAGGAGTGGCAATGATGTATGCAACTCAGACAATCCAAAAGCCAGTGTTTCAAGAAAGTTCGGTTAACTTGGTTACTGAGTCATAGTTTAGGATCGGGCCATGGTCGCTGTCAAAGAGAGAGAGAGAGAAACACTCAGCGTGCACTCTAACCCAGATCAGAATGGTTAACCACTTTATCTAATCAGGAAGGCTCCTACTGTTTTCTCGAATTCTCCTCCAAACCCAAAAGGAGAATTAATCGGGATCATCTAAAATCACCCGAGGAGTAATCCTACTCATCAGTGGGAATCGGG
This sequence comes from Agapanthus africanus, assembly GCA_030015575.1. NCBI lineage: Eukaryota > Viridiplantae > Streptophyta > Magnoliopsida > Asparagales > Amaryllidaceae > Agapanthus > Agapanthus africanus. The sequence continues at coordinate 423,486,153 of CM057339.1, forward strand.
ATCCAACTATCATCGCATAATAACTTGATGGAAGCCACTCAAGTTATCACACTCCAGAAGGTATGCGCAAGCCTGGCAAGTTTCCTGTATATTTGAAACTCCCGATGTTATTTTTACCCCAAGCAGCTTATGACCTTGACGGATGCCAACAAATCATAAGTTGCAAGTCAAGATCTACCCGTCATTGTCCTAATTAATTTAGACCCACCAGTACTCGCCCTTGACGGATGCCAACAAGGCTGCACGACTGTCCTAGATTAATGCATATCCATGCTACAGAAAAGTAACACATAGCTACCGCACACTATGCCTTGACGGAAGCCAACAAACATAGCACGAATACTAGGCGCTGCTTTTCTGAAATGACGGAGGGTTACGGCTGGTTCTTGGTGAAAAACCTTTAACGTAATGAACTTGATCTCATTCAAGGAATCCAAGTGGTTTTACACATATATAGTGGCGAAAACTTTTGCTAAAGTGGTCACTCCCGGTGAAAGGATATCGGCTCTTTCCTCGTCAAATGAGGTCCAAACTGAATACCACGATGCAAAGCAAAGGAAATGACTATAGTGAAGTTATTACATTGACGAAAACTTTTACTCAAGGGGTCACTCCCGATGAAGGGATCTCGGCCCTTGCCTCATCGAATGAGGTGTTGGATATTCATAACCGAATACCACTGTGCAAAGCAAAAGGAAACATTTGTAACGTCTGTTTTTAAAAACTTGGTTCCAACAATATCATATATAGGTTTGTTTTATCCTTGCATTGATCTGAATCAACGCAGTCCCATTAATTAATCACACCAGAAAAGAATGAAAATATGATGTACGTATATGCCATCCGCATTCGCCGCTGGGTCCCGTCATCAACCGTTAGGTTACTTAACTAACGACAGAGCGGGGACTGGACTAGCGCGGGTGTAAAACATATACAACATCTACTAGTATATATATCAATATATAATAATCGCTCCAGGCGTGATAAATGCAACATCACAGAAAAGTAATAAGCATCACAGAACAATACAGATAATCTGGGAGCCTGTAACGCTTTGAAAATCGTTTCGGTGAAATTTCGGAAAATCGGTAAAATAAGGGGGTTTTCTGTAAAAAGTCAAAATGCAAATATCTTATTATAAAAATTAAATATACATATTTTAGCTATGTAATTGCTATTATTTGGTGTTTATTGAGCCGCTGGTGAAATTTCAAATTTTCTGAAAAAAAATATTATTTTATTATTATTTTAAGCCGTCACTAATACATTTAATTAGGGAAAATTACAAATTGGAATGAGTTGAAACAAATTTTGTGCATCATAAAACATTAAATAAAAATTTATCATGTGGTTTTTGGAACGAAATCATTTGCCAAAACGGTTTAGAAATTTTTGAAGAAAAAAAGCTTTTTTTAGCGTAAATGGATGTTTGGGGTATTGTATTTATCATTTTTCATCACCCCACACCCGTACCCACACTCACACACACCCACTTACTCCTCCCCATGGCTGAAATCAGCAGCCACCCTATTTTTTCCCCACTTGATTTTCAAATGAAAGGAAATGAAGAAAAGAATAGAAAATGGATAAAGTAGTTAGACTTTTGACTTGCTTTGACCTTGACTTTGTCCCCCCCCCCATTTTCTCTACCTCCCTCTCTCTCCTCACTCCCATTTCTGGACGAAATTCTCAGCCCCCAACAGCAGCCCCTCCCTCCCTCTTCTCCTCTCATTTTCCATCAAAAAATTCATCCATTTCCATCAAAAATCAAAGCTAAAATGCAAATCAAAGCCCTACCCATTTTCTCTTATCTCTTTAAGCATGGATCTTGGTACAAAGATTTCAATTTGGAGGTCTAGTTTCATGTTGATCTCAAGATGGTTTTAAGGTATAAATCCTAACCTATTGTTCAATTGTTGGGTTAAATTCCTTAATGTATCTTATTAGGTGCTTAAATGTGGTTTAATTGCAAGTTTGGAAATCTAAAGAGAAGGAGTTTGAATTGAAAAGTTAGGGTTTTAAATTCAATAGGGTTGTTGTCACTTGTTTAAGGTTGCATGGTGTAGTTAGCATGTTAAGACATGTTAAACCTAATCTAGAAGATAATTTGTAAGTTGTTGCATCTAAAATGGTCGAAATTGGTTAAAATTGCAAACTAGTTTTTGTAAATATTGTGTTAAATTGAGAATTAAAATATGGTTAGGGTTTTTATCATATTATTAACTTTATTAAGTATAGTTTAACACTTTAGTTCATGGAAATCCAACCTAAATTGTAGTTTGTGCATTTTTGCTATGAAATTGTAAAAAGGGTATTTTGTAAACTAGAATATTAGGGTTTTTGGAATTTAATGAGATTAAATTCCGGAAATTTTTCTATGACTTATTTAAGATATTTAATAAGTATATTGGCCGCTACATTCATTTAAACATCATGTTTTGTACAAACGGCGAATTGTGCTTGCTAGATTTTCGGAAAAACGACCTTTTAAGTGAAATTGGGGTTTTTGGGAATTTTAAGCTATTTTATATTATAATTAGTGCTTGTAATTGTGCAAATGAGTGTGATTGGATTTTTCTCGATGGTTTGATGTTTGTACATCGACATCGAGGGTTGGTTTGACTATTCTTGCATGCGTAGGCGATAGGTTTGGATCTATGAGTGATACGCGTGCCGATTTGGTTTTCTTATGACGTTTCGATTTCGAATTGGGTTTTTATGCGATACGGTGCGTTATGATATGTAGGTACCCCAGGTGGACTTCGAGGCGACAAGCAAGCGCGTGGCGACGTCGGCACCGGCGAGCGAGGTTCAGGTGAGTAGATTTATATCTACGGGGAGAAGTCGGGTGGATGGCGTATAGCACCCCCGCAGTCCGTAGTGGTGTATACGGATGCGTATACTCACCAACATTTATTATATGTTATTTAGGATTAATAACGATGCTTAGGATGGATATTGGTGTGTTGGACTATTTTTAGTGTTGCGAACCCCAGGGTAGTGTTGCACTACACATACACACATACATACTTGCATACATTCCTATCGAAATGTACTCATGGGATTCTTTATAGTTATGTGTTCACATGGGTATGGGACTATGTGTTCACATACGGATTGAGGATGATACTTGGGGTTGAGCTGAGTCGATGAGATTGGATCGAGGCCGTGAGATCGGTGATATAGCAGGGTTCGTATCTTAGATACGACATGACGTTGTAGCGGGTCCTTGACGTAGTGTTTCACACACGTCCATGCTTACGTAGGCGGTATCAGTATGGTACTAGACGTAGATCAGTACCCCGATCATGATATTTGATAAAGAGGATACCAGGTGAATAGTTTGATGAATGTGATATTGACCCGTACCCAGATTTGGGATGCCGTACGACGGATTTACGTACGAGCTATATTTTGATGTTTGATCCGCACTCTTGACTTGGGATGTCTGATTATAGATATGGTATCGGATATGATATTATTGAGGCGGGATCACCGACTATACATATACAGGTAGGTATATGTATCGACTCAGATAATAGGCGGTTTCCTTACCTGTAGTTCAGCTTGTTAGTTCAGCCGTATAGTTTAGTGTAGTTGTTAGATTAGATTAGACTTCTTACCTATTTCAAAAACTAACGAATCGTGGGCATTTTTAAAGACAGCTCAAGGGAATCTACGGATATTTCAAAAACGACGTATCTTTTCATAAAAACACCGTAGCCCCTATTTTCAAAACCCCATGATTCGTGTTATTTCAAAAGGCACCATTCATAGGACTTATATTAGAGTATTGCAGATTAGTTATCATTGTGTCTAGTATTCAGCTCCCGCACATTATTGCTGTTCGCTCTGCCTCGCATATTTATTTTGCTGCATATTCCATTATTGATATCATGCTGTTAGGACACCAGCACCATTACCGATGATGCGTATGTACCACGTACACCTACTTGCCGGCTCACACACATCTTCATCGGTAATTGCCATGTCACGTACACTTTAGAGAATATAATTGCTTGACTTAGATTGTTAGCTGGTAGTTTTGGCATGATATTAGTGTACTTCCCTTATATGCCATTTTAGACATTGTAGTTATTACCTACCACTTCATGCATACTGTTATTCAGTTGTTCATGCCTAATTCATTATCATTGACATATGCACTTGTGACGATTTCTTGAGATTTATGATATTTCTGGATTTCGGGGAAAGCCGCAAAATTTACAACTTATGATCTTTTAAAATATAAAATGTTGCGGTTTTCTAGTGATGTAAAGTGTCGTCCACCATGAGTTTGCTGTGGTTTTGGAGATCCGTGTCGAGGAGTGGAGGAACCGTCACGGGTACATGGTGGGCCCGGTATGGTACCCCGGGGCAAGAGAAATGTGGTGTTGACGTTGAGCCTGGCTGGGGAGCACTACCTACCGGTGATATTACCCGACGCGTCGGATATCCGGAGGATACCGTCGTGGTCTTGAGATGGATGGTAGGGGCCGGTCCGGACTGACGGCGCCCTAGATATTGAGCTTGAGACATTGATATTTTGAGACAGTGAGATTTATGTTTTGTGTCAATGCTAGACACTGTTGATACTGATTTCATTATGATACCTCAGTTTAAAAATACGAAGGAAATCTCACTAATTTATGAAAACAGTTTCTTTATTTACATGTATTCTGTTTCATGCATTCATACCTCACTCATATGATATATTGCTACCTGAGGCACTGACACGGGCACATGAAATTATACTCGGGTTAGATATTACCCTAGTCATTGTTATAGGCTGCCTGTTATACTTATATTTGAGGATATATTATGATCATTGACCTAGGTTGCGTTATTTATGCGATTTCTGTGCGTAGATGTTTTTCTATTCACGAGTTGGCAACTCACCCCCGTTGTGCCCCAGTTTCTTGCAGGTTTGCCGTACAGGTTTCATTACGGCTTTGCTGGCACTATTTCCATTTCGGGTGATTCGCTAGTAGGTGGGTTTACTTGTATCATACCCCCATTATTTACCTTGTATGATATTATTCAGTTGTATCTAGTAAATTCCATCAACCAAACATGTATTTTTTTGAGATAGAGACCAGTGTTGGTTATTCTTTCGACCTTAGAGTCGCTCGTTATATTTCTGGTGGTTTTGAGTTTCCTTTTGAGTTTTGATCCTCGCCATTGACGTTGTATATTATATTGTTTGTGTGGTTGTGACCGTCGATTGACGAAGAGCTAGCTCCCGCTTGGGGATGCCCTTTTTATTGATTTCGTATACTATTCATGTTGTATCCCATTTGGGAGCCAGTTTTTACAAAGGAGACTCTGCCGAAATTTTCAGTAAATTTTGATGTTCTTAAAAACCGCATAGTTCGGCTTATGCTATTAAAACTACTTGTTTAAAATTGGTTTTCCTTCACTCTACTTCTTTTCTTGGTTTGGATTTCTGGGTTTTCGGTTTACTTAGATTACGTACGCCTCGAGACGTTTCGTAGTCTAAGTGCCGGTCATGTTCCGTACTTTCGGGACGTGACAGAGCCTCGGGTTTCCTTTGAGCCGCAAATGAAACCCAACGTTCCCCTGGTCGTGTGGATAGCCTGTGCAATGAAAACCTAAATCCCTACGGGCGCAGCAAGTTACCCGCCAAAACCAGAAGTGAGGCGGCCCCCTTCAGCAAAGTGAATGGGCCACCCAGCACTTCACGGAATCCGGTAACTTGAGCACCCCACCTTGGGTCAACCTATACCCCCTACGAGTGCGGAGAATAGCCCGCCAATTCTAGAGTGAAGCCCCCTCCGTCTCATAGCCATGAGATGTTGGCCCGTTGCTCTCTAGAACCCGGCTATCCGTGCACTCCACCGTGGGGTAATCCTAGTACAGAAAAAAATATATATACAACGGTGACATCGACCTCAACCCGGTCGTGCCCCAAAAGAATAATATACAAAAAGGCAGTGACGGCAGTCCAAATGTCGGACGCTCGCCCCACGATATCAAATGTACAAATACAACTAAACTGTACTACCATTGCATCCAAGCTATCCACCACGACAATCCGAACACCACAGCACAACACAGAACATCAACGTGAATGTCACATTCGCAAACCCGTCTAAAATGACTATAGCAATTAGACAAGATTTACCGCTCGAATGACATTCACGGTCGCAGATAGTAATGTAATGCACTATGAACTAACGTATATAAAATCTCGATCGACAAAACTTCCTGAAGTGGGCCGCAAGTACAAATCCAGTACTCAAACAAAATATGGGCCCAAACAAAATATTCCAGAAACCATAATTCCAAATGAAAAACACCCACAAGAAAAATGGTGCACTGAATCAACTGTTCTGCCGCGCAACCGCGGCAAACACAATGGTTTGGTCGCGGTTCCGCGGTGCTACTATAGGATCGTGCTCTCAAATTTCTTGTGGAATCTTAGAAAAGCCTGCATGATTTTCTGACATATTGAAAATAATTTTTCGACGACTTTTAAAATTCGGCAGAAACTTGGAAAATGGAATTGCGGTTTCGGAAATTTTGATCGATCGATATTTTAAACATGTTAGAACAAGATAGTAAAGGTTAATGGCGTGGTTCTGATACCATGTTGGGTTACGGCAGCGCCCCGGCCGTCTTTCTGAAGCCAAATGCGGAACAAAAACTTTTCAAAACTTGGCACTACCATAAACAAATACCCGGATCGTTCCATTAACCGTTAACTAGCAATCTACAAAGAAGTTAGAATGGCTATACCGATCGATCCGTGTTCATCGGTCTTTAGCCACCATCTTTAGCTCCTCGCGGCATCTCCGATCTCGCTCGATCTCCGGTCTCCTCGTCGAAAGGGCACCACGTCAAGAAGTCTTTTTACGGGCTCCCGCTTCAAACCGAAGCAACTCGGACATGAAGTTTGCTAGCCGACATGTCCAAGGTGAAGTAGAGAATGTGTGTGATAACTTTGTCTCAAGCATCCATTGATTCTCAACTCATGAGATTGTATGGATGGAGGTTGAAGATGAAGCCATGGATGAAACTTGTGAGCTAGAGAAGGAAGAAGAAGAAGAGCTAGACTTATTATTATGTTGGAATGAAAAATGATAGCACTAGCACTAAAATAAAAAAAAAGGTTTCAAGATTTCATTCCCATTCAAGACCAACTCCACTACTTGTGGCTGTCCACTCTTTCTCCACACATCATTTCAACACAATAATCAATCACAAATGTAGACATAGCACAAAAATTAAGACCATGAGTCATCGCCCATGCACATGACACATTAATTGCTCTTCATGATGATTTCCACTCACAATTTCCACCACAAAACATTTAAACCAAAATGTTTAATCCAAAAAGAGAATGGCTACATCTAAAGTAAACTCGTGACGGATCACAAGGATACCACTCACATGTATATGTAAGTCGATGTACAACACCCCACGACTAGCGGGGAGGCGGAATAATGAAAAACGATCTTGTTCTTTGTGTAAACATCGACTAACCGAGAATCTTTGCTAAACTATAACTAACAAGAAAAATAGAAGTTATGAACTACTATGATAAGTGATTATACCTAATGAACCGTGTCCTTCTCCTTTTCGTTATCCACGTCCTTCTCGGCCTCCTCCACGTAATAGATGATCCACCCGAGAGCTATACTCCAAGCTTCACCTCTAACTTGAGGTAGCTAGGTTTCTTAAAGTGCTAATCTAAGTAACCTAGGTGATACAGAGAAGTGTTATGGATTAAATAGTCTTTAGAAATCCTTGATCTCAACACATGAGAGGGGAGGATTAGGGTTTGAAGAGAGAGAGCTTGAGGAGAGAGAAGGTGAGAATGATGATGAATTGAAAATGTTTCTCACTTCTAATATATCATGAAGCATATAAAATATCAAATAATATAAATCAAATGATTTATCATCATGCTTCATTTAATATGTCCAATGAATCGTCAAGTGAGTCAATAAGCAATAAATGCTTCATTAACTTACTTGAATGATTCATCTCATGAGTCACAAAAATAATTAATGCTTATGCCACCTTAACCCTCAAGTCACCTTTCTTCTAGAAGCTTCCCGCGAAATTACGAGAATGCCCCTCCTATCCGTGAAAATACGGAAAAACTTTAGACTGTATAAATCCAATAACCCGATACTAGAAACTGGCTTAAACCAAAGCCGGCTAGTAAAAACTGTCCGAATGTCGTACGTGCGTAAACACACGTATGCGTCCGAACCCTTGTCGTAAAACCATACGACATCTATATCATTTCGCCTGGAGTAGGGAAACTCTCTTTGTGGGACTCTAAAGACTCGACTACTACGCTGGCAGTGTTAACCACAGACCGCAAGCAGCACTAGCTGTACGTAACGGTCCCCAGGTAGATGTCGATAAGAAGGCCGATGAGGAAACCCATCCGAACTCCTACTGAGTCTGATGTGACAATCTCCGTACAGTCTGGTCTGTTCGTCTAAGACTATCGCATATCGGGCCTAGGGGGCGGCAAGCGTCAGTCCCCTAATAGCGGTATAAGTCGTGTCGGAGCGTAGCCCATTACACCCTAAGAAACAACTGGAACCTACCAGTAAATCTCGCTTGCCCTGGCCAGGGACTTTGCGTAATGACTCTCTGACACAGCGCGATATCAACATCCAATACCGGGAGAGACGAATCCTGTCTAACCGCCACTGCCTCCAAGTGCTCGGGGCTGCACCCAACTGCTACCTGTTTGCACGACTCATTTGAGCCGCGGTAGGGTAGCAATCTAAGAACAATGGGACACACTCGAGGCGAAGTAGCAGTGTCAAGTCTGCGGACTATGCTGTACTCATGTCATTTGGGAACTGTTAACTGACGATGGTATAATACCAACTAACAGTTCCCCGTGAGTCCTGTCCGGTGTACCCATAACCTAACGAGCACCTGCATACTATCTCCAGTACGACGTACTGACGGCTGTGGGACAGACCATCTCCCCAACTGGGATGAGAAGCGTACACACTAGTCTACTCCGGAGTATCGATGCCCTGTCTCGATAATCCTACGACTAGGGACCTGAAAAAGGATGTGCTTGTAGACTACCCAGCCCCCACTAGTATGACTGCCATCACAACGCTGGTAGTCAAGCAAGATCCTAAGAGCTCTATCAATACGTATACTCACATATTAAGATAGATAAAACCAAGTAGCATACTACCATATTTAGCAAGACTGTTATATAACTGTGAATATTCCAAGCTTCCATTAAGTAATATACAAGCTAGTATGATACAATAATGGCCCCTAGGGCATATACACTAACAATCTCCCACTTGCACTAGGGCCATGTACTGGCATATCGAAGACCGATGATCTGAGGTAGGGCCTTCGTGAATGGATCAGGAATGTTCTCTTCAGTAGCAACTCTCCGGACCTCGATCTCCCGACGATCAATGATCTTCCTGATCAGGTGATACCGCCTTAAGATGTGTCTGGACTTCTGATAGGACCTTGGTTCCTTCGATAAAGCTATAGCTCCGTTGTTGTCGCAATACAGAGGTATTGGATCAACAATGGTAGGAACCACCTGAAGTTCTGTTTGGAACTTCTTCATCCAGACCGCTTCTTTTGCGGCATCGCAAGCAGCAATATACTCTGCTTCCATCGTCGAGTCAGCAACGGTGTCCTGCTTGGAACTCTTCCAGCACACCACCCCTCCATTAAGGGTAAAGACATAACCTAACATGGACTTAGAATCGTCCTTATCACTCTGGAAGCCGGAATCAGCAAAAGCCTCCATCTTGAGGTCTTTTCCGCCGTAAACCAAGAACATCTCCATAGTCCTCCTCATGTACTTGAGAATGTTCTTTACTGCTATCCAGTGCTTCTCCCCTGGGTCTGACTGATACCGGCTTACCACGCTTAGTGCGTAAGCTACATCTGGTCTGGTGCACAACATCGCATACATTATAGAGCCTACCGCAGAAGCATAGGGTATAATAGACATGCGTTCCCTTTCCAAATCAGTCTTGGGAGACATCTCTTTGGATAGGGTCATTCCGTGACAAGCCGGTAGATTACCGCGCTTAGAATCTTCCATACTGAATCTTTTCAGTATAGTGTTGATATACCTGGACTGCGAAAGTTCCAACATCCTCTTGGATCTATCACGATAGATCCGGATCCCTAGAATGTAAGAGGCATCACCCAGGTCTTTCATGGAGAACCTGTGTGACAAGAATCCTTTGACAGATTGTATCATAGGAATGTCATTTCCTATCAATAGAATGTCATCCATGTACAAGACGAGGAATACGACAGTTCATGCTACAACTTTACTATATATGCGTGGTTCATCTGGATTTTTGATAAAGTCATATTCTTTGACTGTTTCATCAAAACAGATGTTCCAACTCCGCGATGCCTGCTTTAGTCCATAAATGGACTTAAGCAACTTGCATACTTTCCCGCTGCTCCCACTCTGATTGAAACCCTCTGGCTGATCCATATAGACGCACTCTTCTAAATTTCCATTCAGAAAAGCCGTCTTTACGTCCATCTGCCAGATTTCATAATCATGGAAGGCAGCAATAGCAAGAAGGACCCGAATGGATTTGAGCATAGCCACTGGAGAAAAAGTTTCGTCATAGTCCAAACCAGGTCTTTGACGAAATCCCTTTGCAACAAGTCTAGCCTTATAGGTTTCTACATGTCCATCTACACCAATCTTTTTCTTGAAGATCCATTTGCATCCTATGGGTTTTACCCCATCTGGAGCAAAGTCCAAAGTCCATACTTTGTTGGTGCACATGGACTCCATTTCGGTCTGTATTGTATCTAGCCATCGTACCGAGTCGCCGCTCTGGATGGCCTGCTGGAAGCTAGTAGGTTCATCATCATCTATGATGCAATCCTCTCTATCTCCATCTATGAGAAAACTGTAGTATCTCTCAGGCGGATGAGACGGCCTACTACTCCTGCGGAGGGGTGCGGGAATGTCCTGTTCTTCTTGAACTACTGGTTCTACCAAACTTTCAGTAGTAGTTTGTGGTTCTGGAATTTCTTCCAGTTCTATTTCGCTCCCACTTATTTCCTTTTCTAAAAACTGTTGTTCTAGAAAATGGGCATTACGAGAAATAAAAACCTTTTGTTCCTCTGCGTAATAGAAATAATATCCCTTGGAGTTCTTTGGATATCCCACAAACTTACACTGTACTGATTGTGCCTCGATCTTGTCCGCATGCTGCTTTTTAACAAAAGCTGGACATCCCCATATCTTCATATGCTGAAGATGGGGTTTCTTCCCACTCCACATTTGATATGGGGTGGTAGGCACAGTCTTGGTAGGAGTCCTGTTCAGAAGATATGCCGCTGAATCTAGCGCATAACCCCAGAAAGATCGCGGTAACTCGGCATTACTCATCATGGAACATACCATATCCAATAGGGTTCGATTCCGTCTCTCCGATACACCGTTATGCTGTGGTGTGTATGGAGGAGTAAGCTGAGAGAGAATTCCTTTCTCTTTTAGGTAACCTAGGAACTCGGCACTTAAGTATTCACCACCTCGATCAGATCTTAGTGTCTTGATACTTTTGCCGGTTTGGTTTTCTACTTCATTCTTATACTCTTGGAATTTCTTAAAAGCCTCGGATTTATGTTTCATCAGATAAATGAATCCGTATCTTGAGTAATCATCCGTAAAAGTAATGAAATAGGAAAAACCACCTCTTGCGTGTGTAGATATTGGACCACATACATCGCTGTGTATGAGTCCTAAGAGCTCGCTCGCTCTTACTCTATGTCCAGTAAATGGAGTCTTTGTCATCTTTCCTTTGAGACAAGATTGACAAGTGGCATAAGTTTGATATTCGAACGAGTCCAAATATCCTTCTCTATGTAACTTAGTCAACCTTCTCTTATTGATGTGACCCAGTCTACAATGCCATAAGAAAGCTTTATTTAAATCTGGAGACTTTCTTTTCAGTGTGTTCTGGACATTGAAAATTTGGAGTTGGTTTAAGACATATATACCGTTATCTAGTGTACCGGACCCAATCAAACTATGATTAAGGTGGATGTTAACAACATCACTTACAAACGTGAAATCATAACCTTATTTGATAACAAGGAAACTGATATGATATTACACGTTAAGCTAGGTACACAAAAACAGTTATGTAAAACCAAAATGTGTCCACTCGTCAATCCCAGGTGATAATCCCCTACGGACACAGCTCCCATGCTAGCTCCGTTAGCAACCATCAGGGTCATATCACCATCCTCCAGCACTCTACGGTTTCTCAGTGCCTGCAATGAATTGCATATATGAGATCCTGATCCGGTATCCAATACCCAGGAAGTAGAGTTGATTGACAGACAATTCTCAATTACAAACACACCTGAAGTCGAAGCCACAGCTTGCTTCGGTTCCTGGTTCTTGGCGTTCCACGCCTTGCAATCTTTCTTCCAGTGCCCTTTTCCTATGACAATGGAAACACTCATCCTGGGCCACTACTGGTACCGCAAACTTTTTCTTTCCCTTCGCTCCCACCTTACTTACACCTCCTCTAGGTTTGGTGGCGGCCTTCTTCTTCGTTCCTTTAGCCCTAACCTTGGACCCGGAAGAAGAAGCACCGCTAACAAACATAGCGGGTGTTTCCCTTGCCTTCTGCAAGGTGCCCTCTGCACTCCTCAACATGTTAAGGAGTTCCGAAAGTTCAACTTTTTTTCTTTGAATGTTGAAATTCAGAATAAACTGGGCGTAGGTGGAAGGAAGGGACTGGAGAATAAGGTCTGTATAAAGCTCATTATCTAAAGTCGTCCCAAGGTCTGCGAGCTCTTCTATATAGCCAATCATCTTTAGGACATGTTCTCCTACCGATGATCTGACGGCCAACCTCGCTCGAAACAAGTTCTTAGAGGTCTCGTACTTGCTATACGAGATTGCTCTCCATAAAGTTCTTTTGTATGGAGAAATATGGCATCAAGATCCATATCATCGTGCCTCCTCTGATGTTCATTGTTCATTGAGGTAAGCACGATGCACTTGACCTTCGCGCAATCATACTCCCAGGTTTTGCGGATTTCCTTATCCGCATTACTGGATTTGGGACCTGGGACTGCAGGTGCCTTAGCGGTGAGGACGTACCCCAATTTGTCATAGGTCAAAGCCATTTTGACATTCCGCAGCCAATCTTTATAGTTTGGCCCTGTCAGTATATTTTTCTCTAAAAGTAACTTAAGTCCAGTCATTTTCAGGGTCGCTGCAAGTAGGAGAGAGAGAAGAAACACTTTAACTTGATGCTCTTGCAAGTTTAGAGTGATTTTTAATTTATCTAAACTGGATGGCTCCCACTGTTTCTCGAATCCTTTCTCAAACCATAAAAGAAGAATTAGTCAGGACTATTCTCACTGTATAATACTTGCATAACCGTTCGGCCAGGCTGGTGTCGGTACTTCGAGGAAGGTTTTCCAACGCTTTCACGAAGTTCCTTAATTAAATAAGCTCTTTTCTCTGGGGGCGTAACCCCGCTGACACCTTTCTTGACACTTACTTGGTTTATAGCATTGATCGTTAAGTGACGAATCTCCTGATGAGTAGCATATACTCACAGAAGGATCGGGATCCAAATATTATCGTATGATAATGTTGAACGAATTCTACCAACATTCATCAAACTCCAAATGGTATGCATCTCTTTGCAAATTTTAGTTTCTTTAGAAATTCCCGATATAAATTTTTGCCCCATGCTCTTATGACCTTGGCTTTGGTCAAAATGTCATAAGTCACATGTCAAGTTCTACCCATCATTATCTTGTCAATTTGAACCCATCCGTACATACCCCTGACTTTGGTCAAATGATAATACGACTGTCCCAAACTAACTCATCTATCTATGCAACAAATGAATACCCAGCAGCTACCAAACACTATGCCTTGACTTTGGCCAAAATGCATAGCTTGAATACTACTGAATACCCAAATGAAATGACGGAGGGCTACGAATGGTTTTGGCGAAACCGTGAACGTAGTGAACTTAATATGACCGAAGGAACCTGATAGCTTTTAAAAAGGAGTGGTTAAAGCTCCGCAATTTAAAAATATCAACTGTTTTAAAATAACCGAGTGGTTTCTTTTAAATTGTTCCAACGATTCAACTTTTGGTTTATTTTCTTTGCATTAATAATAGTGCGTCCCATCATTAACCTATCATTGCAGAAAACAACGAAAATACAACGTCCTCTTATGCCATCCGCATTCGCCACTGGGTCCCGTCATCACCCGTTAGGTTACTTAACTAACGGCGGAGCGGGGGCTGGGCTAGCGCGGGTGTAAAACATAAGTGACGTCTAAATATCTATCATATATAGATATTGTACATTCGTCAGATGCAATAATAGGCATTCCAGATCTCATATGAACATTATTGGATTTACAAGCAATCCGCGTTTGTTTAGAGCCTGCAACAAAAGACGGATTACACAGTTGTGATGAATAGCCATTACCCTACCCTAGACCCCTACGGATACGACAAACTACCCGCTAAATACCCGAAGTGAAGCGGTCTCCCTCAATAACGTGAGTAGGCCACTAAACACTTCAAAGTACCCGGTAGTTTGTGCACCCCACCTTGGGTCTATCCTAGGAGCAAAAACAGTAAAATGAAATAATACAACGGTGGCTACAACCACAACCTAGATGTGCCCCGCAAAATAATATTACAACATAGTACAATTTCTTTGAATGAATGAATATAACAACCCACCACAAACCCCGGCTAATCATCACAACAGTCCAATACAGTTCACAACCACAAACAGTAAAAACCATTACAGAAATGTGCAACCCCCTGCCAACCGACATATTAGCAGTTAGGGGAGGTTTACGAACACATTATACAATCACAGATATAATCAAATTAGCAAACATCGTAAGATTTCGATCGTGCAAACACTTTAGATTCTACTCCAAAACTTCTCTGTGCACCTGAGCCTTGAGCAGAAAATAAACATTCCAGAAAAGACAAACACATCACAGAAGAGCCACTGGAAAAACTTGGGCTGAATCGGCTCCAACTCGGCCGCGGATCCGCGGCGGATCGGTGGGATCGGCCGCGGTTCCGCGGCTGTATGGCCGATTCATGAACCCAATTTTTTTCAATGTTCTTATATTTCGCTATAGGTTATTCTGTAGGTCCCTGAAAAATTTTTAGAGCCTGTTTTAAATTCGACAGAAAATTAGTGATATCGATGTTTTTTCCGGTTCGTTTTGCGTTCGAAATTCATATGACTTTGCTAATGAGTTAATTATTGTTTACCGAGGCTCTGATACCACTGTAAGTCGATGTACAACACCCCACGACTAGCGGGGAGGCGGAATAATGAAAAACGATCTTGTTCTTTGCGTAAACATCGACTAACCGAGAATATTTGCTAAACTATAACTAATAAGAAACATAGAAGTTATGAACTACTATGATAAGTGATTATACCTAATGAACCGTGTCCTTCTCCTTTTTGTTATCCACGTCCTTCTCAGCCTCCTCCACGTAATAGATGATCCACCCGAGAGCTATACTCCAAGCTTCACCTCTAACTTGAGGTAACTAGGTTTCTTAAAGTGCTAATCTAAGTAACCTAGGTGATATAGAGAAGTGTTATGGATTAAATAGTCTTTACTAATCCTTGGTCTCAACACATGAGAGGGGAGGATTAGGGTTTGAAGAGAGAGAGCTTGAGGAGAGAGAAGGTGAGAATGATAATGAATTGAAAATGTTTCTCACTTCTAATATATCATGAAGCATATAAAATATAAAATAATATAAATCAAATGATTTATCATCATGCTTCATTTAATATGTGCAATGAATCATCAAGTGAGTCATTAAGCAATAAATGCTTCATTAACTCACTTGAATGATTCATCTCATGAGTCACAAAAACAATTAATGCTTATGCCACCTTAACCCTCAAGTCACCTTCCTTCTAGAATCTTCCCGCGAAATTACGAGAACGCCCCTCCTATCCGTGAAAACACGGAAAAACTTTAGACTGTATAAATCCAATAACCCGATACTAGAAACTAGCTTAAACCAAAGCCGGCTAGTAAAAACTGTCCGAATGTCGTACGTGCGTAAACGTACGTATGCGTCCGAACCCTTGTCGTAAAACCATACGACCTCTATATCGTTTCGCCTGGAGTAGGGAAACTCTCTGTGTGGGACTCTAAAGACTCGACTACTACGCTGGCAGTGGGTTTAACCACAGACCGCAAGCGGCACTAGCTGTACGCAACGGTCCCCAGGTAGATGTCGATAAGAAGGCCGATGAGGAAACCCATCCGAACTCCTACTGAGTCTGATGTGACAATCTCCGTACAGTCCGGTCTGTTCGTCTAAGACTATCGCATATCGGGCCTAGGGGGCGGCAAGCATCAGTCCCCTAACAGCGGTATAAGTCGTGTCGGAGCGTAGCCCATTACACCCTGAGAAACAACTGGAACCTACCAGTAAATCTCGCTTGCCCTGGCCAGGGACTTTGCGTAATGGCTCTCTGACACAGCGCGATATCAACTCCCAATACCGGGAGAGACGAATCCTGTCTAACCGCCACTGCCTCCAAGTGCTCGGGACTGCACCCAACTGCTACCTGTTTGCACGACTCCTTTGAGCCGTGGTAGGGTAGCAATCTAAGAACAGTGGGACACACTCGAGGCGAAGTAGCAGAGTCAAGTCTGCGGACTATGCTATACTCATGTCACCTGGGAACTGTTAACTGACGATGGGTATAATACCAACTAACAGTTCCCCGTGAGTCCTGTCCGGTGTACCCGTAACCTAACGAGCACCTGCATACTATCTCCAGTATGACGTACTGACGGCTGTGGGATAGACCATCTCCCCAACTGGGATGAGAAGCGTACACACTAGTCTACTCCGGAGTATCGATGCCCTGTCTCGATAATCCTACGACTAGGGACCTGAAAAAGGATGTGCTTGTAGACTACCTAGCCCCCACTAGTGTGACTGCCATCACAACGCTGGTAGTCAAGCAAGATCCTAAGAGCTCTATCAATACGTATACTCATATATTAAGATAGATAAAACCAAGTAGCATACTACCATGTTTAGCAAGACTGTTATATAACTGTGAATATCCCAAGCTTCCATTAAGTAATATACAAGCTAGTATGATACAATAATGGCACCTAGGGCATATACACTAACAGTATATACATACCTGCATCCGCATTCCGACTGAATGCGAATGCAATGAGACTAAAGTAATCCAACAAATCTAATACAAGGATCCGGCTAAAACTAAAGCCCACTAGTATGATCCGTCCGATCATGATCCATGCACAAGTGCACGTATATGATCGAACCTGCCATAAAACCATACGGCCTCTACAACGTTTTGCCCGAACCTGAGAAACTTTCTGTGGGGGACTCTAATGACTCATCAATACGCTGGCAGTGGGTTTAACCATAAGCATGCCAGTGGTACTAGCTGTACGTAACGGCTACCCATGTATTGACCAAAAAGGAAGCTGACGAGCGAACTCATCCTGAAACCCTACTGATCCTGTCAGTGAAAATATCCGTACAGTCCGGTCTGTTCGTCTATGAGTATCGCATATCGGGTCTAGGGGGTGGATAAAGTCAGACCCCTAACAACGCGATAATTCATGTCGGTATGAATCCCATCACCACCATAGAAACTACCGATCCTAGATCGGTAATTCTTGACTACCTTGGCCAAGGTTTTCTGGTGATGGCCACTCGTGCACTGTGCGACATCAACCCCCAATACCGGGAGAGACGAATCCCCGACGATCCGCTCACTGCATCTATGTGGCTCGGGACTGTACCCAACTAAAACCTATTTGCACGACTCCTTTAATCCGTGGTAGGGTAGTAATCAAAGCACAGTGGGAACTCACACGAGACAAATGACGATCTCAGGTCGACAGACTAACCTGTACACATGTCACCTGGGAACTGCTATCTGACAATAGGTATAATACCAACTAGCAGGTTCCCGGCGAGTTTGTCCAGTGTACTCATAACCCAATGAGCACCTGTATACTATCTTAGGTGAACAAACTAACACCAATGGCTTGTGAGACCTGGGCACCGCCCCTCGTCGGGGTCTCGATCAGTATACACTAGTCTACTCTGGAGTATCGATGCCCAGTCTCGAAACTCCCACGACTAGGGACATTTAAGGATGTGCTTATAGACCCCCAGCTGCCACGTATATGATCACCATCATAATGCTGGTAGTCAAGCAAATATCATATGGGCTCTATCAACATGTACATGATGATAAAGACAAACCAGATAGCATACTATCATCTTGAGTAAGACTGTTTTATCGGTATAGATCCTCCCTCAATCATTATAATCACATGCCTGCGATTACGATAATTGCTTTGAGGGCACTATAGCCAACATCTCTACTTTATTCTTATACCTGTAACTTCTCAAAATCTGAACCTCGTATTTCAACGAAATACTTGTCTAGAACTAGAGAAGTTATGAGTAAACAGAATACAGTACGAGTACCAACCCCATTGTCCTAATGGACACTGGACAACATACAATACTTTGTATAAGTCTCCTGAGTTCAATAACTCAAACCCTGTGTGTCGTAGGTTGAAAAACTGTACTATGGTTAAGAAGAATTACACCGCTGTTGAATGCACCTTACCTAATCACCAACTGATATAGGTAAATGTCACAAACATAATTTCAAAAAGTTATATCTCACTTTATAAAATAAACATACAGATATATCAGTTGGAAATTGGTGCATAATAACGGATATTCAAAATCAAATATTTGCCATCCGGCAAAATCCAGATGATTTCCTCAAATATCACCAATTACAACGAATTCCGATATAATGAGCATCTAATCACCCAATTCCTAATATCTTATTCCCACTCACCATCCGTAATAGCATACAGATGTGAGAAACTAATCTGGTAAATACATACCCTGGAGTTAGATCCCTGTTGGGAAAACAGTTTTCAATTAACATCGCACAGTGAAACTGAAACATGAAAATGTTACAAAAGGGTTAACTGGTATTCCTAGTAATGCCTCTTCCACTACCCTGATTCATGACAGTAACCATATACTTACATGCCCTCACTCCAATCCCTTTATTATGTCTTTACTTATTACCTTCTGTACAACTTCTTTAGGCTAATTGGTTTTCTTCCTTCCCTACCCTTCGGCACCAGCCTAAGGTTTGGAAGAAGACTATCCAATAAGCATAATAGGTGTACTCTCCTAATCCTAGGAGCCCTCGCAACCTGAGAGAAGGTAATGGGAAAATACATCTGAATAATCCTATTCTATTTCTCCTGAACCGGAAACCATCCTCGAATCTGGAACGAATTCCTTCGAGTTCATATGTAACTATACAATGGCATATCCAATAGGAGTGGATATCCGTAGTGATACGGAGTGTTCTGGAGAAATCCAAAGTGGATATAGGAGTGGCAGGGGTATACATGATTTTGTCGTGAAAGATGGTGGTCACAATTTTCTTTCCCTTTAATCTAATCCTTTATATGTCTTTACTTATTACCTTATGTACACCACCTTTAGGCTAATTGGTTTTCTTCCTTCCCCACCTTTCAGCACCTGCCTATGGTCTGGAGGAAGACTATCCAATAAGCTCAATAGGTGTACTCTTTCCTAATCCTAGGAGCCCTCGCAACCAGAGAGAAGGTAAAGGGAAAAAACATATAAATAATCCTATCATATCTCTCCAGAACCAGAATCCATCCTCGAAACTGGAATAAGTTCATTCGAGTTCGTATGTAACTATATGATGGATTTATCCAATGGAAGTGGATGTTTGTAGTGATACGGGGTGTTCTGGAGAAATTCAAAGGTGATATAGAAGTGGCAATGATGTATGCGACACCGTGACATTCCAAAAACCAAAGTGTTTTAAGAAGGTTCGGTTTAACTTGGTTCATGAGTTTTAGTCTAGGTCGGGCCATGGTCGCTGCCAAAGAGAGAGAGAGAGAGAAAAGAAACACTCAGTGTGCACTCTAACCTAGATTAGAATGGTTAATCACTTTATCTAATCAGGATGGCTCCCACGGTTTCCTCGAATTCTCTTCCAAACCCAAAAGGAGAATTAGTCGGAATCACCCGAGGAGTAATCCTACTCATCAGTAGGAATCGGGATCCAACTATCATCACATGATGATTTGATGGAAGCCACTCAAGTCACCACACTCCAGAAGGTATGCGCAATCCTGGCAAGTTTCCTGTATGTTTGAAACTCCCGATGTGTGTTTTTACCCCTAGGACCCAAGTGACCTTGACGAATAATCAACAAATCAAAAGGTCCTAGTCAAGTTCAACCCGTCATTATCTTGATTGCGTTAAACCCACCCACACGACCCTTGACGAATAATCAACAAAGTCGTACGACCGTCCTAACCAATCCACATGTCCATGAGACAGAAAAGTATTACAGAGCTACCGCACACTACGCCTCGGCGAATAGCAACGACAAACGTAGCGCGAATACTAAGCAATCCTAATCTGCAATGGCGAAGGGCTATGGCTGGTTTTTGGCGAAAAACCTTTAACGTAATGAACTTGATATCGTTGAAGGAACCAAGTGGTTTTAAAAATTTATAGTGGCGAAAACTTTTGCTAAAGAGGTCACTCCCGGTGAAGGGATCTTGGCTCTTTCCTCGTCGAATGAGGTGCAGGATATACCAAACTGAATACCACGATGCAAAGCAAAAGGAAACGACTATAGTGAAGTTATTACGTTGACTCAAACTTTTACTCAAGGGGTCACTCCCGATGAAGGGATCTCGGCCCTTACCTCGTCGAATGAGGTGCTGGATATCCATAACTGAATACCACTGTGCAAAGAAAAAAAGAACGTCTGTAATGTCAGATTTTTAAAAAAAACTTGGTTCCAACAACATCAAATAGGTTTGTTTTCCTTGCATTGATAAGAATCAACGCAGTCCCATCAATTAATCACACCAGAAAAGAATGAAAATAAAATGTACGTATATGTCATCCGCATTCGCCACTGGGTCCCGTCATCACCCGTTAGGTTACTTAACTAACGACAGAGCGGGGACTGGACTAGCACGGGTGCAAAACATATACAACATCTACTAGTATATATAAATATATATATATATAACATTCATCCCAGGCATGATATAAAGAACCATCAAAGAAGTATCACAGAAGCAACACAGAATGGTGGATAATCTTGGAGCCCCGGGTTTCACTTGAGCCGCAAATGAGACCCGACGTTCCCTGTCGTGTGGATAGCCTGTGCAATGAAACCTAGACCCCTACGAGCGCGGCAAGTTACCCGCCAAAACTAGAAGCGATGCAACCCCTTTCAACAACGTGAATGGGCCACCCAGCACTTCATGGAATCCGGTAGCTTGAGCACCCCTCCGTGGGTCAACCTATACCCCCTATGAGTGCGGCGAATAGCCCGCCAATTCTAGAGTGAGGTCCCCTCCATCTCAATGCCATGAGATGTGGACCCGTTGCCCTCTAGAACCTGGCTATTCGTGCACTCCACTGCGGGGTAATCCTAGTACAGAAAAGAAAATAATATACAAGGGTGGCATCGACCTCAACCCGGTCGTGCCCCAAACGAATAATATACAAACTGGCAGTGATGGCTGTCCACAAGTCAGACGCTCGTCCTGCAATATCAAATGTACAAATAAAACTAAACTGTACTAATATTGCACCCAAGCTATCCACCACGACGATCCAACCACAACACAACGCAGAACATCAACGTGAATGTCACGTTCGCAAACCCATCTAAAAGAACATATGTCACGCCCCGCTTCCCAAAAATACGGAAAACGAGGGATGACTAGGCCAGCCATGCTCCTACGGTCAAGGAATAATCCCGCCGTAGTCACACTTCAGCTTCTAGCATTACATGGTAATCAGTAAACAAAGCACAGAAGTAAAGGAAATACATCACTAAATTATTACATCAACTTTCATTGTTCACAATTTACAATAAAATAAGGAAAAGAACTACTAACCAAGTGCGAATACAAGGTTACTTTAAGGAAAGCAGTAAAGGTGAAGGAGGTACTCCCGACTAAATCTCCGCAAGCTCGAAGGGCAAGTCTGCCTCCTGTACTGGTTCTTCCTCGAGGTCTGAGCATGCATACTCAGGTCGTCAGAGCGACGTAATAGCAATATTATAATAGTGACAAGAAACAAGAAAAGAAAGTAATAACAGTGGAGATAAAATGCAGGTAATCAATATGTCACTAACTAATGCAATATATTTGTCCCTATCAGTCTCTAAGTCACTTTTGAAATCGAGTTATGGAAAGGAGGATCATGTTTAACGAGGGTCTCGTACATACCTGAGACTACGGCCCGCTATCGCCCGGGACATAACCCTGTCAGCCGGACCGCTAGGCCCAACCTAATATATATAGGAGTCGATGTTCGAATGATCATCCTCTAAATCACTGTCCTCGCTAAATACAATTCTCTTTCCACTTCGATTTCCCCTTTTCCCCCAGGTCTACACTATTTATGAGTATGGTCTAGTCGTATACAAGTACGCACCAATAACACGGTTTTAGTCACTGTTCACTGTATTGTTCACTGTCACGAATCATTCACTTTTTCACTGGCGTACTTGACACTCCTAAACCAATACCATTCATGCACGACAATGCATTGTACACTGAATAATAACGCGCACTATCACTAGAAGTATGGCAATCGGGTAAAATATGTGCATTTATGCAGTTAACAAATCATGTGTAATACGAACTATTATGCATCTTTTGAGCTTATAAAATTTTGTATTAAATTATACATTCAAAATTCAGTAAAATGATACAAAGGCGGTAGCAAGTAAACTCAGTTGGCAGTTCAACAAAATTTATTTCAGTGCAATCGGATTTCGGGTTTGCAAGTTACAGACGTTTCAATTTAAGTGTTCGCTGCTGGAAATTCAGTTGCTGAACTGAATGTCCATTTCGCAACACAATTTTCACCCTGTTGGGATCAAAATTAGGCGACGCTATAGTTGAACGAAATTTAGTTTTATCAATAGGGTTTCCAACGTACTAGACGGATTCTCAATCGCGCCTCTACTTCAGAATCTATGTACTGTACAACAATGTGGTATAAGTTCTGTCCCTGTTTGGAACTGCTATATGTCCTGTTAATCTAAAATACAGTTTAAATAGTAAACAACAGTGAAAAGGAATGAAATCACTTTCATTAGTTAGATAACTATTTCATCTTCACTATGGTGTAGGGTTACGCAATATAA
This sequence comes from Agapanthus africanus, assembly GCA_030015575.1. Lineage (NCBI taxonomy): Eukaryota > Viridiplantae > Streptophyta > Magnoliopsida > Asparagales > Amaryllidaceae > Agapanthus > Agapanthus africanus. The sequence continues at coordinate 423,509,478 of CM057339.1, forward strand.
CATGTTCAAGCAGTAGAGGGTAAGCATTACAAGATGAGAATCAACAGCCGGTGCTGCTCTGGACTGCAGTCCAGAGCCGCACTCCGCACAAGTCTCCGTCGTCTTTTCATTATATAAACAAATTAAAACTCTTATCAAGTTCTAGGTCATCGAGTCTTCTTCGATTTGAGCCCTCGAATGTAATATTCTAATTTATAATCAATTAGTTGTGATTTTTCCAAGTTTCAGACGCGGAAAATTTCAGTTTTAACAGGCGTAAATGGGGATGGTCGATCACGTCAGTAACGACTGTATTTTTCAGCCAAAATAATACACGATGTTCATTACTATACGGGCCAACTTACTTATGTGATCGGTTTTCTTCAATTTAATGGGAGTTTTTCATTCGGGTTTTGCATCAAACACTTGCATCATATTAATTTGCACGAGTAGTATACACGGAATTCATTAGTGTTTCGAATTGTATTAGATCAATTTAGCATGAAGCAAGAAGGGTACTTGCCTGATGATGCGTTGAAGACGCATGGTAGTGGCAACGGCAAGATTGCGCCACGAACGGCGCGGCTAGGATTCGCGGCCCCGGCTCGAGTTTGGGTTCGTCGTCGGAGTTGCTCGGGGGATGGCTCTGTTGGCGTTGAGGATGGTTGAGGAGCTCGAGTGGCTGCAACGTCGAAGCTCAGGTGATGCAGAGGGAGGTGCTGGTGGCGAGAGGAGGCGAGGGAGCTCCGCTGTAGATGGGTCGAGCTTCGAGTTAGGGTTGCAACGATGGCTAAGGTGGTCGCGGTTGTGAATGGAGAAGGGAGTGGGGAGAAGTGGTGAGGTTGTCGACGGTGGTGGGTGCGTCGACGGTGGTCACACGGTGGTCGGAGCTTGGCAGGCGGCCGTGGAGGGGGGCTCGGCGGTGGTTTGAAACAATGGTGAGGAGAGAGGTCGGCTCGGGCGTGCAGGCGAGGTAGGGAGGTGGTGAAGTGGGGCTTGGGTTTTGGAGAAAGGAGAGATAGGCGAGGGAGATCGCGGGCACGGGCGTGGGTGTGGGTTCCAGAGAGGGGAGCGAGAAGGATATGGGGAAAGAGAGAGGGAGACGAGAGTGAGGGGGAAGGAGTTTGAGAGACGAGGTCGAGGCAGGGAATTCGTGAGCGCGTGTGCGGTCGAGGAGTGGGGACGTGGGGCGACGAGGACGGGGTGTGGGATGTGCGGCGACGACGTGGGGCACGTACGACGTGGGGCACGTAGGGAAAAGAAAGGAGCGGGAAAGAAGAGGAGGGAGTAGAGAAGAGGGTGAAGCGGTCGGGTCGTGTCGGGTTTGGGCACGGGCCGGGTTGGTTTGGTATGGGATTGGGCTGGGGTTGTGGGTCTGTTTATTTATTTGGTTTTTATTTTCTTTTGGCTTTAGTTTATATGTTTAGGAAAAATAAATTTTGAGAATTAAAGTAAACACAAGGATTCTAAATTCCCCCAAAAATTAACGGGAAAATAGAAAATATTCAGGGGACTTGGAAAAAATTTAGAAAAATTTTATTGACGGAACCGAGAATTTACATCATACCCTCCTTACAAAAAAAATTTTGTCCTCGAAATTTAAAAAAAGACAACGGAACAACAGCACTAAACAAATAGATGTGGAAAACGTGCACGGATATCTTCCTCACGCTCCCAGGTAGATTCTCCTGGGGAACGACCGCCCCAAGACACTCGGACTAACGGAATGACTTTATTCTTCAGCACTTTTTCTCTGCGGTCAAGGATGGTGGTGAGCTGCTCCTCGTAAGATAGGTCGATACCCAAAGCTAACTCCGAATAGTCTAGAACATAGCTCTCATCTCGAACATAACGCCGCAACTGAGATACGTGGAAGGTATTGTGCACACCAGCTAGCGATGGAGGCAAGGAAGTCGATAGGCTACCTCTCCTACTCGCTCTAGCACCTCAAAAGGTCTGATGAAACGGGGACTGAGTTTCCCGCGACCTCGAAACCTGATAACTCCGTGGGTAGGGAAAATCTTCAGGAATACGTGATCTCCGACTTTAAATTCTAGTGCTCTCCTGCTGGTATCCGCCCAACTCTTCTGTCGATCCTGAGCCGTCTTAATGCGTTGCCTGATCATTTGTACTTTGTCTACCGTCTACACAATGAGTTCGAGGCTCAGCAATCTTCGTTCTCCCACATCATCCCAACAAACTGGGGATCGACACTTACGCCCGTAAAGTGCTTCGAAAAGAGCCATCTGAATGATACCCTGGTAACTGTTGTTATAAGAAAACTCGACTAGATGAAGATGATCCTTCCAGGAACCCTGGAAGTCCAGCATGCAAGCTCTCAACATATCCTCGAGTGTCTGAATCATACGCTCGGATTGTCTGTCCGTCTGCGGGTGATAAGTTGTGCTGAACTTGAGGCGGGTATCCCTCTCCCGTAAGCTCCTCCAAAAGTGCGAAACGAATCTGGTGTCTCGATCTAACACAATGCTGACCGGAACTCCGTGAAGTCGCACTATCTCCTGCATGTATCTCTCCGCAAGTGACTTTGTCGACTGTCCCACTCGGAATGGTAAGAAGTGTGCAGCTTTCGTGAGGCGGTCGACGATAACCCAAATGGCGTTGTTGCCCCTAGGGCTCCGTGGTAAGGCCGTCATGAAATCCATAGTAATGTGCTCCCACTTCCATTCTGGTATCGGAAGCGGTTGTAACGATCCTGCTGTCCTCTGATGTTCCGCCTTCACCTGCTGGCATACCAAGCACCTGGATACAAACCGCACAATTTCTCGCTTCATCCCGTTCCACCAAAAGTGCTGCTTTAGATCTCGATACATCTTCGTGCCTCCCGGATGCACAAAATAAGCTGAACTATGCGCCTCAGCTAATACCTCTTCCCGAACATCCCCTTTGGGTACGCAGAGTCTGCTACCGAATCTCAGAGAACCGTCTTCATGTATGAGTAAGTCCGTTCTCAGCCCGGCTTCTACCTGCGCTCTGAACTTTTGCAATCAAGGATCATCCGCTTGTGCAGCCTTGATGCGATCCACAAGAGAAGACTGCACCTGTAGTTGCCAAAATTGCTTGATTGCGCTCAGTGCAACGACCTCAAGCTCGAGTCTCTGAAAATCCTCAGTGATGCTCCTCTGACTGGTCAACATCATGACCGTTGGCTTGTGACTGAGAGCATCTGGTACAACATTTACTTTTCCCGGATGATACTGAAGGTCCAAGTCGTAATCTGCCATCAGTTCTAGCCATCGGCGCTGCCTCATATTTAGTTCTTTCTGAGTGAAGACGTACTTCAGACTCTTATGATCCCTGTACACCTCCATCTTCTCGCCCAACAGGTAATGCCTCCAGATCTTCAACGCAAAAACTACTGCGGCTAGCTCCAAGTCATGCGTAGGGTAGTTCCTCTCGTGATTTCTCAGCTGTCGTGAGGCGTAAGCAACCACCCGACCATGCTGCATCAGAACACAGCCTAAGACCTTCCCTGAGGCATCACTATGTATCACCAAACCTGTTAGTTATATGTATGCCCTAGAGGCCATTACTATACATAGGATGTATATTGTAGTGGATGCTTGGACATATATAGGGAGGACTTTCTTGCTCGACATGATAGTATGCTATCTGGTTGCTCTTTACCTTAACGTGTACACTGATTGTCTCTCTGTTACATGCTGGTAAAGCCCTTAGGATGTGTACTTGACTACCAGGACTATGATGCGGATCATACTAGTGGGAACACGGTAGTCCATAAGTACATCCTTCAAGGTCCCTAGTTGTGGGTGTATCGAGACGGGGCATCGATATACCAGAGTAGACTAGCGTATACCTTCTCGACCCATACAGATGGGCGATGGATGATCCCATATCCATTGGTGTTTGACATCAGAGATGATATACGGGTGCTCAGTGGAGACTGGGTACACTGGACAGACTCGCCGAGAACTCCCAGATGGTATTATACCTTACGTCAGATGGAAGTTCTCTGGTGACACTGGTACAGGTTAGTCTGTAGACCCAAGATCGTCATAGAGTCTTGTGTGATTCCCACTGTGCGTTGATTTCCACCTTACTATGTCCAAGAGGGCGTGCAAAACGGTGGTTTTTGGGTACAGTCCCGAATCACATGGAGGCAATGAGCGATAGGAGGGAATTCGTCTCTTCCGGTATAGGGAGTTGATGTTGCGCTGTGTTCGATTGGCTATAACCGGAAATCCCTGGCCAGGGTTGCTGAGATTTACTGGTAAGTGTTACCAGTAGATTCTCGAACTGTTATAGACCTCATATCGACACGACTTTTCGAGCTACTGGGGTCTGACGTTTACCACCCCTAGGCAAGATATGCGACATATCAGACGATCAGACCGGACTGTACGGTAAGTGTTACTGGTTGGATTCACAGGAGTGTGAGCGGGCTTGCTCGTCGATCTTCTGATCGCTCAATACCCGGATGGCCATTATGTTTAGCAGACCGCTTGCGGCTTGTGGGTGTTTGATATGATCATCACCTGCTGCCAGCGTATTGACGAGTCTTTAGAGTCCTACACAGAGGTTTCCTGGCTCAAGCGAAACGAAATAGGAGCGCATATGAGATATGTGCGGGACCGAGAATAATACCAGTATGTGATACTGTATTCGATTCTCGCGATTTGTGACATTGATCGGTTATATGCGATATAGCCGGGTTATCGGATCAAGTGTTGATTCGATAAGTTGTTACTATTGATATTAGTCGGTTATATGTGATATGACCGGATCATTAAGTCAAGTGTTGATTTAATGATTTAATGTATAATTATATATTTGATATATTACTTTACATTAACTAATATTGGTTCACTTAAGATGTTTTTCTCACTTGTTTGTGCACATTGTATATGTGATATATTTTTGTGCACAAGTTTGTATCATGTTTGATGATACATGCAAACTTGGGTGTATGTTTGAATTAAACCTTGGTTAAGTAAATGGTTAGGGTTTTTATTTATTTATTCATCTATTTATTTCTTTCTTTTTGGCAAAAGAAAAGAAAATGGTGGCTTTTTTGTTTTATAGTTGAAGCTTCATGAAGCTTTGAAAAAGTCTACCATTTTTGTTTCATGCTAAACCTAACCATTCACCTAACCTTAGTTTATTCTCTACACTTAACCATGGTTGCTAATATGATAAGAATGACTTATTTTCTATTTTCCAATAATTCTTATCATATTCTTTTCTTCTTCTTCTTCTTCAAAAAGAAGAAAGAAGCTTGCTAGCTTCAATGGTGATTTGAGAAAAAGAGTGAGAAATCCAATTCTAAAGTGAACCCACTTCCTATTTCTTCATCCTCTACCACTTGCCAAGTAGTATAGGGTGTTTTCTTCACAAGTTTCATGACTTGGTGAAGTGGGAGCTTGATCTTGTGTTGCCTCGACGTAGATCATCTTCGGCATCGAAGTCGACGACCTAGCCCGATCATTCTTTCGATGAAACCACCGGGAGAGTCAGAGATCCGATGGGTACAGCGGAGGGACTTCATCATGGAGCTACGGAGGTGGAGGACCGGATCTACAAAGGTTGTATTTCCGTTCACTCATAGTTAAGATATTAACTAGTTGCATGTTTCGTTTAAACTCTAGTCAACGATCCGTATTAGGGTTTCTCGGCACTTGTAAAATTTGAATTTGGCATGGTTGATGCCTTGTGAGACCTCCTTAGAGTGCCTAGGAACCCTACAGTGGTATCAGAGCCTAGCTAGAGCCTTAGGCGATGCGTAGACGATGTTAGAAACCCGATCGAACCCCGAAACCTTAAATTTAAACCCTCTCTGGACATTTTTTCAAAACTGGGTTTTTTCCAGATTAAAAATTCTTTAAAAATTCAGCAGGAAATTCTAAGAATTACGGTGCAAAAATGACCAAGTGATACGGCTAAAGCGCGGCGGAACCGCTGCAGAAGCTTGGCTTCTGCGGCGGTTCCGCGGCGAAATGATGAGATTAGACTTCCATTTTTGCACAGTAATTTGTCTCTTCAGGTGCTGAGTTTTCTGGGAATTTTTAATTTGCACTCAAGAGTTGAGTTTTCTGGGGTGTTTTGGAGCTTCGTGGATTCGATCGGATTGTCTAATCTTGTCTATGTGTTTTCCGGATAATTTTAGAATATGTTAAAAAGTTCGACCGGATATAAATACCCACTTTTTCCCCTGCCGGGAAATTTCCAAGTGTTGGATCTTTCCGTAGTTTAATGGCATTCTAAGTAGTGCAAGTAACGCGATGGTCCCTCTAGAAGACAACAAACCTTAACTCGATTATGTGACTGTCTTGAACTGCCCTTTGAACCTTAGGGTTTAGGGTAGTACGGCGTGCCACATGTGAGGCGTTGGCTTGACCCTTCTATGGCTGGACCGTTGGTACTGAGGCATGAAGTGAATGTTTTTAAACTTGTTTCATGTGTTGAGCTATTTCGGGAAAACTTGGGTGTTCGATTGTTCGATCGGAAAGTTTGACATTTTCTATTTATCCGGAATGTGATACAATAATTGGAATTCACAAGTAGTTATGAGATAACTGAATGAATGTTATAAATCTAGCGGTTTAGTCTCACTTGATCGGTTGCCACGGAATTTTGATGTGATCAAAATTCCGTCGCAATCACGTAGCGTACGTGGATACTCGCCGGGTAAACTTAATAGACAGCTACACCCCATAGCCCCGACCAAGTGACTGTAGGAGAACCCCGTCGCCGAAAGTATCCGTTCGGGTGCTCGCGGCAGCGGTGTTCCGCCTTGGTGCACTTCGTCGACGGCGTCGGGGGTGCGGCCATCTACTAAAGTTTGCGACGAGCATTCGATCAGTTTTTCGGGAATCTTGTTGAATTGCCCGACTTGATATTGAAAAGAGTTTTCGATAATGAGACTAAAATGCGGGGTTTATAATTGTTAGGCATGCGATGTCTAAGGAATTCATTTGATTAGGCATGCGATGTCTAAAGAGATTGCGGATTCCAACTGTTGTAGTTTTACACTTTCTTTTCTGTGACCGTAAGTGTAATATGTGATATCGCCAGTTTCGTTGCTATATGTCAACGACAATTGGGATACGCATATTTACTTACGTTGATGACATGTGATGTTATGTGTTGCTGGATATGTTATATTGGATCGTCGTGTTTGAATAGCCGGGGGGGTTTTATGTGAGATGAGTGTTTTTCATTTTCATTCATGTAAAAACTTGTATGTAATATTCTTTTATTAGGGCACTTCCAGGTTGCGGAAGATGTCACCATTTGTATATTATTTACTTTTCCGCACTAAGATAGACCCAAGGAGGGGAGCACAAGTAACCGGGTTCTGGAGTCCAGTGGGAGACCAACTCGATGAGTCGAGTCCGGGTCTCCTAACTCTAGAATTGGTAGGGTTGCTTGCCGCTCTCGTAGGGGTCTAGGGGTGTGGGATTGGCTATTCATCACGACCGTGGAATCCGTGTTTTATACTGACTCGTATTAAAAATACGGACGTCCTAGTATATCCAATATTTCATATGATATTTTCTGCTGCGTTATCTGTGATGTGATCATTTGATATTCTGTGATAAATACTATATATAGTATATATGATATATTATATAGACGTTGCTTATGTTTTACACCCGCGCTAGCCCTGCCCCGCTCTGCCGTTAGTTACCTAACCTAACGGTGCACGAGGGGACATCGAGGCGAATGCGGATGGCATAAGTGTACGTCGTATTTATCTGTGATGTTTAGGTACTTAAATGATGGGACTTCATTAATATGATTAATGAAAATAAAAGAAACCTAAGATGTTGTGGAATTGAATTTCAAAATAAAAAAACAGGTAGCTACAGTTCTTGCTTTGCATCGCGGTGTTCCTTGTAGAACATCCTGCACCTTATTCGATAAGGAAAGGACTGAGATCCCTTCACCGGGAGTGACTCCTTTAGCAATAACTGGCAGATGCTACAACCCTCGGTATGTCTTTTGATTGCTTCTATAGTTTCTGCTTTGCACAGTGATATATATGATATATCCCGCACCTCATTCGACGAGGAAAGGGCCGACGATCCCTTCACCGGGAGTGACCCCTTTAGCAAAACTAGAAAAGCCTCAAAAACACTCCATTTTAAATTCATTCGATCCTACAACAATATCAAGTTCATTACGCAATAGGTTTTCAGAAAAACCTGTCGTAGCCCTCCGTCATTTCAGATAAGTCCTACTTAGTATTCGTGCTACGTTTGTTGCCCTCCGTCAAGGCGTAGTGTGCGGTAGCTAACTAGTATTTATCTGCCTATGCATATGATACAGATTGGATTAGGGTAGTCGTGTGACCTTGTTGACCTCCGTCAAGGGTCGTACGGGTGGGTTTGATTCAATCAATAAATGATGGGTTGAACTTGACTAGTAGCCTATGGTTTGTTGACCTCCGTCAAGGTCATAGGGTGCTAGGGGCAAAATTATCGGGAATTTCAAGTGTTGAAATTTGCAATGAGATTGCATACCTTCTATGAGATAGTTGGATCCCGATACCTGCTGCGAGTAATTGTTACTCCTGGGAGAGTTTTACACATTACAATTAGCCGATCAAGTAGGTGTCTAGAAAGGTGTCAACGGGGTTACGCCTCTGGGAAAATGAGGTTTACATTAATTAGGTTCGTGCGAAAGCACGGGGGACCTCCCTCAAAGTACCGACACTGGCCTGGCTGAAAGATTGGCGAACTCGTAGCGTGTAATTAATCCCGGCTAGTCTTTCCTTTTAGGGTTTGAAGGAAGATTTGATAAAAACAGTGGGAGCCATCCTGATTAGATAAAATAAATAACCAATCTAATCTTGCAAGAGCGCACGCTGAGTGTTTTCTTCTCTCTCTCTCCTGGTAGCGACCATATCACGCCTTAATCAAGATAATAATACGGATGTATTGACCGAACCCGCTTGTTATACTGAGCTGGGGAACGTTGGTCCCGCTCCAACTTATAAATGTTATAAGACAGAGCAGGAAATAGGGGAATACCAAGATTCCCATGCCGCCCAAACGAAGAAAGTGCATATGATGCATCTCCTTCGGGTGTGTTCATTACAAAGAACTGTTTCTCTGTATCCTCTACGTCCTGGGTATTTGATACCGGATCAGGATCCAAGATATGTAATCTGTTACATAAGGCTACAGAAAGGTAGAGAACTGAGAACGGGTGATAAGTTTCATGAGGCAGAAAACGGGGCAAGTGTTGCAGCCAAGTCTGTTGGTCACTGTCACCCTGTATTACCAATACATTGATTCTGAACGAATGTTATTAGATACCGAACCTGATATACAAAATCATATCAATCTCTTTATTAGTAAAGAAATGATAAAATTTTGTATTGTTGGATAATGTTTTGAACATTTCCTATATCAAAAGTTGATCGGTTCAGGCACGTTATCTAAAAGCATTGTTGTTCTAAATCAAACTATAGTTCTTAGTATACGAAACACACACAAGAGGAAGAGTTCACATATGAACGAATCCTTCTTGAGGTATTGTAGACTAGGTTATATCAATGCGACCCGACTGGCTGAAGTTACATTTAGATGTATATTTAATAAGTTTGAATTTACATCTTGTGAAAACTTGCCGGTCTTGTCACAAAGATAAGATGACCACAGCTCTGTTTATTGGAAGCAGAGAAAGAGTTAGTGAATTCTTGGGATTGATACATGTTGATGTATGCAGGTCCCCTGTCTACACATGCCAAGACCGGTTCTTTCTACTTCATTACATTCTTTGATAATCTCTCAAGATTCAGACATATGTTCCTGTTGAAACACAAGTCCGAACCTTTTGAGATATTCACAGAATATAAGATAGAAGTAGAGAACCAAAATACGGGTATAAGTATTATGTCCTTTGATGTGATCAGGGAGGAGAATACTTGAGCACGGAAATCCTGGATTATTCTAAAGGAGAATGAGATTCTCTCTCAGCATTACTCCTCCGTATACACCATAGCACGATGGTATATCGGGGTGGAGCAATCACACCCTATATGATAAGGTATGCTCTATGATGAGTACTACTGAGTTACCTATTTCCTTTTGGGAGTTATGCACTTGAGAAGCTGCATACCTATTGAATAGGGTTCAAATCAAATCAGTTACCTACCGCTTCATATGTGATATGGAAAGGGAAGAGCCCATATCTTAAGTTTGTTAAGATTTGGAGTTGTCCGGCCTATGTCTAAAAGCAAAATCCGGACAAGTTCAAGGCAAGATCTGTTATGTAGAACTGGAAATGTTCCAGCTATACAAACTGAAGCTGATGATTTGGTAGAACCGATGGATTCAATAGTTTCCAACGAACTTCAGCCTCTCCGCCGATCTAGTAGGGTTCCTCACCCACCTGAGAGATACTTCGGTTTCTCTATGACAGTGGGAGCGAGGAATGCATCATGAGATGATGACCCAACTAGTTTCGAGCTGGCCATCAAGAGTGGGACTCTGTAAGAATGGCTAGATGCTTAGCAATCTGAGATGGAATCCTTATACACCAACAAAGTATGGACTTTAGTTGCTTTATCTGAAGGGTTAAATCCCCATCAGGAGCAGGTATATCTTGAGAAGATTACATGGTGTAGATGGAAAAGTTGAGACTTTCAAATCTAGACTTGTTAAAGGTTTTCGTCATCGACCAGGCGTGGATAATGATGAAACATTTTTCCAGTGGCTATGCTTAAGTCCATCCAGATCCTACTTGCCACGGCTACATACCATGACTACGATATCTGGCGGTTGGGTGCCATGACTGCTTTTCTAAATGATGTTTTAGAAGAGTGCGTCTATAAGTACACAGCCAGAGGTCCTCGTAGACAGTGGGAGCAGCGGAAACGTGTGCAAGATGTTTTATGTGATAAAGCAGGCATCGCGGAGTTGGAACGTCTGTTTTGATGTGTTAGTCAAAGAGTTTGACATCATCAAAATGGTAGATGAACCTTGTATATACAAAAAGGTAGTAGGGAGTATGGTGGTGATCCTCGTAGAGTACGTGGATGACATACTCTTGATAGGGAAGGAGTTTCCTATGCTACGCTCGGTCAATCTCCGCCTATCACATTGATTCTCCATATAGGATCAAAGTGATAACTCCTAAATTCTGGATTTTGGATCTATTAGATAGATCTGATTGGATGCCAGGATATTCACTAGTTATAGTGAGATGGTATCAATTGATCCTGGGAAGAATCACTGGAAGGGTTCCAGGGTGATACAGACGACTGAATGTCAGTCACAGGCATTGTCTTTTCCCTCAGTAAAGGGATGGTATGTTGGAAGAGTTCCAAGCTAGATACCGTGGAATACTAGACGATAAAGGCTGGATACATCGCTACTTAAGATACTACCAAAGAGGCAGTCTGGGTGTATATTAGTTCATGAGATGAACTTCGTTCCTCCTATTGTGTGACAATGGAGTTGTGGCTTATGCCAGGAACGTCCGTCCCATCAGTGATCCAGACATATTCTAAGGCAGTATCACCTGATCGTGGAGATGGTTGATCTCCAGGTGATCAAGGTTAGGAGAGTAGACACAGAGGACAACACGGCGGATCCACTCACAAAGGCCTTTTCCCAAAGAGAGACTTTTATGGGATGGTTGAGTATGAGATACTACAACCACTGCTATCAGATGGCCCTAGTGCAAGTGGAAGATTGTTGGTTATATGTATGCCCTAGAGGCCATTACTATACATAGGATGTATATTGTAGTGGATGCTTGGACATATATAGGGAGGACTTTCTTGCTCGACATGATAGTATGCTATCTGGTTGCTCTTTACCTTAACATGTACACTGATTGTCTCTCTGTTACATGTTGGTAAAGCCCTTAGGATGTGTACTTAACTACCAGGACTATGATGCGGATCATACTAGTGGGGACACGGTAGTCCATAAGTACATCCTTCAAGGTCCCTAGTCGTGGGTGTATCGAGACGGGGCATCGATATACCAGAGTAGACTAGCATATACCTTCTCGACCCATACAGATGGGCGATGGATGATCCCATATCCATTGGTGTTTGACATCAGAGATGATATACGGGTGCTCAGTGGAGACTGGGTACACTGGACGGACTCGCCGAGAACTCCTAGATGGTATTATACCTTACGTCAGATGGCAGTTCTTTGGTGACACTGGTCCAGGTTAGTCTGTAGACCCGAGATCGTCATAGAGTCTTGTGTGATTCCCACTGTGCTTTGATTTCCACCTTACCACGTCCAAGAAGGCGTGCAAAATGGTGGTTTTTGGGTACAGTCCCGAATCACATGGAGGCAATGAGCGATAGGAGGGGATTCGTCTCTCCCGGTATAGGGAGTTGATGTTGCGCTGTGTTCGATTGGCTATAACCGGAAATCCCTGGCCAGGGTTGCTGAGATTTACTAGTAAGTGTTACCAATAGTTTCTCGAACTGTTATAGACCTCATATCGACATGACTTTTCGAGCTACTGGGGTCTGACGTTTACCACCCCTAGGCAAGATATGCGACATATCAGACGATCAGAACGGACTGTATGGTAAGTGTTACTGGTTGGATTCACAGGAGTGTGAGCGGGCTTGCTCGTCGATCTTCTGATCGCTCAATACCCGGGTGGCCATTATGTTTAGCAGACCGCTTGCGGCTTGTGGGTGTTTGATATGATCATCACCTGCTGCCGGCGTATTGACGAGTCTTTAGAGTCCTACACAGAGGTTTCCTGGCTCAAGCGAAACGAAATAGGAGCGCTTATGAGATATGTGCGGGACCGAGAATAATACCAGTATGTGATACTGTATTCGATTCTTGTGATTTGTGACATTGATCGGTTATATGCGATATAGCCGGGTTATTGGATCAAGTGTTGATTCGATAAGTTGTTATTATTGATATTAGTCGGTTATATGTGATATGACCGGATCATTAAGTCAAGTGTTGATTTAATGATTTAATGTATAATTATATATTTGATATATTACTTTACATTAACTAATATTGGTTCGCTTAAGATGTTTTTCTCACTTGTTTGTGCACATTGTATATGTGATATATTTTTGTGCACAAGTTTGTATCATGTTTGATGATACATGCAAACTTGGGTGTATGTTTGAATTAAACCTTGGTTAAGTAAATGGTTAGGGTTTTATTTATTTATTCATTTATTTATTTATTTATTTTTGGCAAAAGAAAAGAAAATGGTGGCTTTTTTTGTTTTATAGTTGAAGCTTCATGAAGCTTTGAAAAAGTCTACCATTTTTGTTTCATGCTAAACCTAACCATTCACCTAACCTTAGTTTATTCTCTACACTTAACCATGGTTGCTAATATGATAAGAATGACTTATTTTCTTTTTTCCAATAATTCTTATCATATTCTTTTCTTCTTCTTCTTCTTCAAAAAGAAGAAAGAAGCTTGCTAGCTTCAATGGTGATTTGAGAAAAAGAGTGAGAAATCCAATTCTAAAGTGAACCCACTTCCTATTTCTTCATTCTCTACCACTTGCCAAGTAGTATAGGGTGTTTTCTTCACAAGTTTCATGACTTGGTGAAGTGGGAGCTTGATCTTGTGTTGCCTCAACGTAGATCATCTTCGGCATCGAAGTCGACGACCTAGCCCAATCATTCTTTCGATGATACCACCGCGAGTGTCAGGGATCCGATGGGTATAGTGGAGGGACTTCATCACGGAGCTACGAAGGTGGAGGACCGGATCTACAAAGGTTGTATTTCCGTTCACTCATAGTTAAGATGTTAACTAGTTGCATGTTTCGCTTAAACTCTAGTCAACGATCCGTATTAGGGTTTCTCGGCACTTGTAAAATTTGAATTTGGCATGGTTGATGCCTTGTGAGACCTCCTTAGAGTGCCTATGAACCCTACAAACTGCCGAAATCATCTGGCACTGTAAGAATGGACGCCGTGGTTAACTTCTGCTTCAGGGTATCAAATGCCTGAGTACACTCCTCCGTCCACACAAACGGTACCTCCTTCCGTGTCAGCCTCGTCAAAGGTTCAGTGATTCTTGAAAATTCTTGGACGAACCGCCGATAATACCCTGCCAGTCCCAGAAAGCTTCTGATCTCGGCCACTGACTTCGGTGTTGGCCAATCTCTGACAGATTATATCTTTGCCGGGTCCACTGAGATGCCTTCGCCCGAAACAATGTGTCCCAAGAACTGAACCTTGTCGAGCCAGAACTCACACTTGCTCAATTTTGCGTACAACTTCTCTTCCCGAAGAATTTGTAGAACCGTGTGCAAATACTCGACGTGCTCCTCTCGGGTTTTCGAGTAGACTAGTATGTCGTCGATAAATACAACGAAAAACGTGTCCAAGTACTTCGCAAACACCATGTTCATCAAATCCATAAATATTGCTGGAGCATTGGTAACACCGAACGACATCATAAGGAACTCATAATGTCCGTATCGGGTCCTGAAAACCATCTTGCATATATCCTCGGCCGTTACTCTGATCTGATGATAGCCCGAATGGAGATCCAACTTCGAAAATACCTTGGCCCCACTTAACTGATCAAATAAGTCGTCGATGCGCTCCTGATAGTCTATGCACATCCACAACGATCCATCCTTTTTCTTTACCAACAGAACTGGTGCACCCCACGGTGAAGCGCTTGGCCGGATAAATCCCTTCTCCAGGAGTTCTTCAATTTGATTCTTCAATGCCAACTCAACCTGTAACACCCGAGCCCAATGCTACTAATTTCAGTTACCGTTTGAATGTAGTGTGACACTTATTTCATTTATCTTGCTTGATTGTTACTTATTGTAATTTTACCCCGTCGATTCATTTCTGCATATAAAAATTTATGGCATCTAAAATAAAATTAAAATATTCGTCATGGCCTGCTTGACACCCCTAACCCTGTTGTAGCGTCCGTGCATCGTGTTCTCGTCCCGTTCAGTGAAACATGCGAGTTTGGACGATTACGCACACGTACGTGTATCCGTTTTGGGGGTATGCTTTTTTATTGTAAAACACTTCATTTTAAATTTTGGATCCCTCCTAAAATTTTCTTATTGCAATTTCAAATTTTTGGACCCGACCCGGGCGCAATTTGGAAATATTTTACTTTGCGCCAAAATCCCAATTTCTATATATTTTAAACCATCGTATATTTAAATTAACCATCTAATATTCTTTTATTCCTAAATCTTTAAAATCTATTCCTAAGCAAACAAATCATTCCCAGCCAATCACGATTTCTCTTTTAACCCGTGGGCCCCACCTTATTTCTCTCTCCCCCCGTCTCTCTCTCTCCTCTCTCTCCCCCCGTCTCTCTCTCTCTCTCTCTTTCTCTCTCTCTCTCCTCTATATATTCTTTCTTCTTCCTCTTCTTTTCTTTCACGAGCGAACCCTTCTCACGTAAACCCTAGCCGCCTCACCCCTCGCCGCTGCAGCACCAACACCGACGACACCATCACCGGCCTCCTCGCCCTCGTCGCAGCCACCGCACCTCCTTCCTCCTCTCCCCTCTTTCCCGAGCGCCTGCACGAGGCACCTGCACACCGCCTGCACACCGCCTGCGCCTCGTGGGGTCGCCGTCGGCGATCTCAATCCGCCCTCCCGGTCTCGTGCACCCCCCTCGGTGAATATCTTCTTCTCCTCTCCTTCTTTCTCCTTCCTTCCTCCCTCGTTTCACCGATTCTCTTTTGTTGGCCGTTGTTCCCTGCAGGTGGTCCGCCGGAGCCCCGTCGACGCCGTCGACCATCACGACCCCTTCAATCCACAGTGAGTATCCTTCCCTTCTCCATCCTCCTTCCCTCCTTTTTTATTTTCCTCTCTTTTCTTGTTGCAATTCTTGATCGTTCGCTGTTTTTCATCTCGCCGGAATCCGGCCGTGCCGGCGACGTGTCCCGACGTTCCAGCGCGGTACCCTGACCCGTGTGGCTTCACTGTTCGTCGTTTGGGTTCATTCCGTGAACCGTGCGCCCGTCGCGAGTTTTTCCCCGACGACGTTTTACGTTCCGTTTTCCTGGTTCGCGACCCGTCGAGACAAGTACCCCTTGCTACATGCTAAACAATATTTACATATACTTGATGACACCCTAAAACCTGCAATTTAACTTTGGTATTATAATTTCCTATTTTTCGTGTTCAAGATTGTTATATATCATTTATCTTTCAAACTTGGAACCTACCTGTTGCAATTACTGTAGTGAGCCTAATAACCACATTTACATGTTTTAATCTCACTTTCACTAATGACGTAGCCTATGGCACCTTATTTATCGTTTTACTACAATCGGACACTCGTGTACATTTAACCTGTTTAAACTGTGATTTCATCCATGGAACCCATATATATATATATATATATATATATATATATATATATATATATATATATATATCATTGCATCCATGAAGTCTTAACTTGTTAACATGATTAAACGGATATAATTGTCTTACTGCATTCTTATAATGTTGAAATCATCTATGTGACACAACTAATAACTGTACTGCTAATTGAGTGAATCTGCCTATTGCTTAATTCACTGCTTAGATCATGCTGTTGATAACCATGCTTGATTATGTGACTGAGTATGAGCACACCCATGATATTGTTTACATCTTGACCTAACTTGCTACATACATATTGATTGACCCGACATGGTACCGTATACTGCTTGACTTGACCTGATGTACCATGACCTGACCCGTTATCTGATCTTGTGCCTAATGCTAACAAACCTGACATGTAGTCCTCATGGACCGTTCCTGTTGTCTATCCAGACAAACCTGTTTACCTGATCCTGTGTTGGCATTAGTTTCTTGATTACGGGATACCTGACTTGACATACACTTATAACTTGGGGGTATGGAAATCAAAGGTGAAACCTGACTTGTAACTCAACAGTTCACTACCTGTTCTGATCAGTTTTAGGCTAGGCCAGCCTTGGAATGATGATGCTGACATCATTCATCTGTACACATTCCTGTTTGGTGCCTAGCGGTATGTCTCGGTTTCAGCCCGAGAATCTTGAGGCCGTGGTCCCGGGTATGTACGGGACACTATTGAGTTACATCGATGATTCATCAATTTGGTTTCCAAGACTTTAGAACAGAGAACCTGATAGAACAGTCCAGTTTACCCACTGCACACTACCCTGCACTGCTCTGATTCATATTATTGTTACCCTTTCTTTATTCATGTTTATATTCGCATTGCCTGTTTATTATGTTATTACTTGATGACTTGACGCGCCGACGTCTGGGTTTTGCATGGCCCAGATTCCGTACCGCTGTCGCAGTCCGAACAGGAGTACTTCAGCCGACAGGCTAAGCTGTGAGTGTCAGCAGTAGTTAGTTTTCTTTCCTGCATTTATTTCCTGATGTGAGCCCGCATTATGGGACATACATTCCAGTTATTTTGTATTAGATCTTTCGCTTCCGCATTTTATTATTCTTGACTCATGATTTATATTGGATTTTGGACATGTTTTAGATAGTTTTATTTTGTTCTTGATATCTCTACAGCCGTAATGTGACTGTGGATGGATACTTCCTACCCACAGGTAGCATGGTTGGCTATGTCACGTGCCCACTTTAGCATACTCTGGGAATCGGGGCGTGACACAACCGGTGCCATTCTGTACGGGGCCTTGGAAACTGGTGTTGTACCTGGAGTCAAATCAATCGAGAATCCCAAGACGCGTGGAGGTGGTAGACCTGGTAAATCTTCAGGAAACACATCCAGGAAATCCCGAACAATCTCTGGAGTTGGGCTCTCATCAATCTCCATAACTGTCAACTCTTTTGGCTTAGCTCTATACTTGGCCGGCTCCAAAGATTCACTCCCGCCTTCGAAAATAAACTCTGGGTGATTGGGAATGCGGAAAGTCACATTCCTTGATCGGCAATCGATAACTGCATGGAAGGTACTCATCCAATCCATCCCGATAATTGCGTCATAGCTGCCTGTTCCGATCAAAAGGAAATTCGTATAGAATTCCCTGCCACACACTACAACCGAACAGGATCTACATTCTCGACTGGATACTATAACACCATTACCCGTATGTATTTCCCAACCCTTGGTTAATGGTTCATGTGTTATGGAGTGTGTATCAATGAAATGCGCAGATATGAAACAGTGCGATGCTCCAGAATCAAACAATACTCTAGCTGGAATGGAATGTACGAGTATAATACATGTGACAACTTCGCCTGAAGCCTCTGCCTGCTCGACGGTCAAAATGAAGGCCCGTCCCTGACCGCGGCCTATGTAGAGTTACCTCGGCTCCTGTGATCTCTGCTGATGCGGTCCAGACCCTCCCTGTAATTTTGTTCACTCGGGGCAACCGCTAACTCTGTGCTGACTGGATCCGCAAATCAAACACTGTCCCTTGGCGCGGCGACAGTCCTTCTGAGTGTGCCCATCCCTGTTGCAGTAGCCGCAAACTAAGTTCTTACTCTGGGGGCGATGCTGGGGCATGAATGGACGCTTCATCTGTGTCGTTCCTAGCCTGTGAACTGGTATGACTCCTCGAAACGGTGTGTGAGTACACACTGGAACAATTGGGGGCTTCCTAAATTTATTGATCAGCTTCTCCTGAATTCGAGCCGCGTTGAGTACCTGCGCAAAAGTCTGCAACTCGAGTGACGCGATCAACTGTTGTAGCTCGAAGTCAAGTCCCTGTAAGAAGCGCCTGGCCCTGGTGGCCTCTGAAGCGACCATATACGGAGCAAATCGGCTCAGACGGTTGAATTCTGCCGCATATACGTCCACGGGACGGCCATTCTGCTTCAGTAAGATGAATCTTTCTTCCATCTCTGCCTTAGCGGTGGAAGGGAAATAGTGGTCTAAGAAGCACTCCTTGAATTTGCTCCATTCGACTGGCCCTTCTAGTCTGCTTTCTTCAACTGACCACCAAGTACGTGCTTCTTCCTCCAACTGGATCCTTATCACATTCACTTTCTCTTCATCGGGTACCCTTGCGGCCATCAGTAGGTTCTCCATGTTGGCCAGCCATTGCTCGGCCTCGAGTGGTTCGGCTAGTCCCGTAAATGCAGCTGGATGTAACCTCCAAAAATCTGACACGGTGCCAGCCCTGGCAGAAAAAGTTGGTGGAGCAGTGCCCTCGGGGGCGGTAATGAGAGCGAAGGGTCCCCCTACTGCGGTAATAACCCTGAGTCCCTCGGTGAGTAGGTCCGTCTTTCTCTCTTAAGCTTCTACGAGGGCCTTCAGTGCACTCAAGATCCTCTCCGTGTGATCCTGAGAACTTGAGTCCGAGGAGTGGTCGTTCGGGGACGTCATGTCGCTGGAAGATATTTAAAAGGATATGATTAGATACAAAGGTGAAAGTCAGGGATAGTGAAGCGAAAATAACGTAATAAAGTGTAGTTAATGTTATCCTTTACTACTAAACCTGTCACTGATACCAACCAAACCATGTCACGTCCCGCTTCCCAAAAATACGGAAAACGATGGATGACTAGGCCAGCCATACTCCTACGGTCAAGGAATAATCCCGTCGTAGTCACACTTCGGCTTCTAACATTACATGGTAATCAGTAAACAAAGCACAGAAGTAAAAGAAATACATCACTAAATTATTACATCAACTTTCATTGTTCACAATTTACAATAAAACAAGGAAAAGAACTACTAACCAAGTGCGAATACAAGGTTACTTTAGGAAAAGCAGTAAAGGTGAAGGAGGTACTCCCGACTAAATCTCCGCAAGCTCTAAGGGCAAGTCTGGCTCCTGCACTGGTTCTTCCTCGAGGTCTGAGCATGCATACTCAGGTCATCAGAGCGACGTAATAGCAATATTATAATAGTGACAGGAAACAAGAAAAGAAAGTAATAACAGTGGAGATAAAATGTAGGTAATCAATATGTCACTAACTGATGCAATGTATGATTTGTGTCCCTATCAGTCTCTAAGTCACTTTTGAAATTGAGTTATGGAAAGGAGGATCATGTTTAACGAGGGTCTCGTACATACCCGAGACTGCGGCCCGCTATCGCCCGGGACATAACCCTGTCAGCCGGACCGCTAGGCCCAACCTAATATATATAAGAGTCGTTGTTCGAATGATCATCCTCTAAATCACTGTCCTCGCTAAATACAATTCTCTTTCCACTTCGATTTCCCCTTTTCCCCCAGGTCTACACTATTTATGAGTATGGTCTAGTCGTATACAAGTACGCACCAATAGCATGGTTTTAGTCACTGTTCACTGTATTATTCACTGTCACGAATCATTCACTTTTTCACCGGCGTACTTGACACTCCTAAACCGATACCATTCATGCACGACAATGCATTTTACACTGAATAATAACGCGCACTATCACTAGAAGTATGGCAAGCAGGTAAAATATGTGCATTTATGCAGTTAACAAATCATGTGTAATACGAACTATTATGCATCTTTTGAGCTTATAAAATTTTGTATTAAATCATACATTCAAAATTCAGTAAAATGATATAAAGGCGGTAGAAAGTAAACTCGGTCAAAAGTTCAAAAAAATTTATTTCAGTGCAATCGGATTTCGGGTTTGCAAGTTACAGCCGTTTCATTTTAAGTGTTCGCTGCTGGAAATTCAGTTGCTGAACTGAATGTCCATTTTGCAATACAATTTTCACCCTGTTGGGATCAAAATTAGGCAACACTATAGTTGAAAGAAATTTAGGTTTATCAATAAGTTTTCCAACTCACTAGACGGATTCTCAATCGCGCCTCTACATCAGAAGCTATGTACTGTACAACAATGTGGTATAAGTTCTGTCCGTTTTTGGGACTGCTATACGTCATGTTAATCTAAAATATAGTTTAAATAGTAAACGACAGTGAAAAGGAATGAAATCACTTTCATTAGCTAGCTAAATGTTTCATCTTCACTATGGTGTATGGTTCCGCAATATAACATGTTCAAGTAGAGGGTAAGCATTACAAGATGAGAATCAATAGCCAGTGCTGCTCTGGACTGCAGTCCAGAGCCGCACTCCGCACAAGTTTCCATCGTCTTTTCAGTATAGAAACAAATTAAAACTCTTATGGAGTTCTAGGTCGTCAAGTCGGCTTCGATTTTAGCCCTCGAATGCAACATTCTAATTTTATAATCAATTAGTTGTGATTTTTCCAAGTTTCAGGCACGGAAAATTTCAGTTTTAACGGGCGTAAATGGGGATGATCGATCATGTCAGTAACGACTGTATTTTTCAGCCAAAATAATACACGATGTTCATTACAATACGGGCCAACTTATGTGATCAGTTTCCATCAATTTAATGGGAGTTTTTCATTTGGGTTTTGCATCAAACACTTGCATCATATTAATTTGCACGAGTAGTATACACGGAATTCATTAGTATTTCGAATTGTATTAGATCAATTTAGTATGAAGCAAGCAGGGTACTTGCCTGATGACGCGTTGTCGACGCACGGCAGCGGCAACGGCAAGATCGCGCCACGAACGGCGCGGCTAGGATTCGCGGCCTCGGCTCGAGTTTGGGTTCGTCGTCGAAGTTGCTCGGGGGATGGCTCTGTTGGCGTCGAGAATGATTGAGGAGCTCGAGTGGCTGCAACGTCGAAGCTCAGGTGATGCGGAGCGAGGTGCCGGCGGCGAGAGGAGGCGAGGGAGCTCCGCTGTAGATGGGTCGAGCTTCGAGTTGGGGTTGCAGCGATGGCTAAAGTGGTCGCGGTTGTGAATGGAGAAGGGAGTGGGGAGAAGTGGTAAGGTCGTCGACGGTGGTCGCACGGTGGTCGGAGCTTGGCAGGTGGCCGTGGAGGGGAGCTCGGCGGTGGTTTGAAAAAATGGTGAGGAGAGAGGTCAGCTCGGGCGTGCAGGCGAGGTGGGGAGTAGGTGAAGTGGGGCTAGGGTTTTGGAGAGAGGAGAGAGAGGCGAGGGTGATCGCGGGCGTGGGCGTGGGTGTGGGTTCGAGAGAGGGGAGCGGGAAGGATATGGGGAAGGAGAGAGGGAGACGAGAGTGAGGGGGGAGTTTGAGAGACGAGGTCGAGGCAGGGAATTCGTGAGCGCGCACGATCGAGGAGTGGGGACGTGGGGCGACGAGGACGGGGCATGGGATATGCGGCGACGACGTGGGGCACGTAGGGAAAAGAAAGGAGCGGGAAAGAAGAGGAGGGGTAGGGAAGAGGGTGAAGCGGTCGGGTCGGGTCGGGTTTGGGCGCGGGCCGGGTTGGTTTGGTAAGGGATTGGGCTGGGGTTGTGGGTCTGTTTATTTATTTGGTTTTTATTTTCTTTTGGCTTTAGTTTATATGTTCAGGAAAATTAAATTTTGAGAATTAAAGTATACACAAGGATTCTAAATTCCCCCAAAAATTAACGGGAAAATAGAAAATATTCAGGGGACTTGGAAAAATTTTGGAAAAATTTTATTGACGGAACCGGGAATTTACAACATATAGCAGTTAGACGGATTATACCGCTTGAATGACATTCACAGTCGCAGATAGTAATGCATGTACTGATAAACATTTAAACAGTGCTAAATTATCGACTTCGAAACACCCCGAATTGCCTCTAAACAACAGATAACATAATATCCAAAATGGGCAGAACTAGCAATACCACTGAACCAACATTCTAGAGACCAAACCACACCCAAAATACGAACTCCAAATTCCCTCTTAGGGCCGGCCTCCTCGGATTTTTAAGCATTGTGCTCGGGTCAATTTGGGTAGAATGGTCTCGTATTTGGGGTGAAATCTAGTGGTCATACAAGTAGTCTTCTGCGGTTGCTAAAATAATTTTTTGAAGACTTTGAAAATCGACAGAGAATGGAATCAGTAGTGCACTGTTATCGGGTTGTTTCGATTTTGATATTTTAACATTGTCTAAACTAGCTAGCTAAGGGTTTAAAGGCTGGCTCTGATACCATGTTGGGTTACGGCAGCGTCCCGGCCATCAAACCGTGGCCAAATACAGAACAAAAATTTACTAAACTGGCGCTACCATTACCCGATGCCGGATCTACCTTAAACCCTAAACTAGCAAGCGATATATAAGAAGTTAGATAGTTATACCGAGTTGATCCGTGTCCTTCGGTCTTCAACCATCATCCCCAAGCTCTTAGTGGATCCTTGATCGAGTTTGGTTACCGGTCTTCCTCCATTTACGGTGATCCACCTGAGGGAAACGGCGCAAGCTTCAGCCTCGCGAAACGAGGCAACTGACGCTCCAAGGTTGCTAGCAATGGAGAGTGGAGGTGTAGGAATGTGTCACTATAATTTTCTCTCATCACATTTGCTCAATGAGCAACCATAGAAGATGAAGAAGAAGGTGAGTAAACAATGGCATGAGCAACTCAGGAATTGGCTAAGTGTTGAGGTGAGAAATAAGAGTGTAAGCTATGAAGCAAGTGAAGTAAATGACCAAGTCCACACATATACTTGCGGCTGCCCTCTCTCTCTCTCATCACAAAAATATCTCATTTCAATTTGCTAATAAAAAATTCCAAGCCATACCAATGACCCATGCTCATGCCACCTCACTCCTCCACCTCATTTGTGAAACAAATGAATTTCCAAAAATGGAAAATCATACAAATGAGGTGTCCACTTCTAGAAGCTATTCCATATAAATACAGAATACTTCCTGGTACATGTATCGAAATACATATACGCGTATTCGTACAAAAATACGAATAGCCAAGAGAGAAAATGAATAGTGAACAATAATACTAGAATAAATATATATAAATACATATATAAATTATTAAATCAAACCTGATTTAATAATCCGGCTTAATCCTAAGCCGCTAATATTATCAATCGTCCGATTAAAGTCTATGCAGCATGTGCACATATTTAATCGGACACCTGTATGTACCAACATATGTCATCTACACCATATCGCCTGAACCGTGAAAATCCTTTGTGTGGGACTCTAAAGACTCGTCAATACGCTGGCAGTGGGTTTAACCATAAGCACATCAGCGGCACTAGCTGTACATGACGGCTACCCAGGTATTGAGTGAAAGGGAGGCCAACGAGCAAACTCATCTTGAACCCCTACTGAGCCTGACAGTGACAATATCCGTACAGTCCAGTCTGTTCGTCTAAGAATATCGCATATCGAGTTTAGGGGGATGGATAAAGTCAGACCCTAACAACGCGACATTTAGTGTCGACATGAAACCCATCACCACCTGAGAAACTATCGATCATGGATCGGTAATTCTCGTCCACCATGGCCATGGATTTCTGGTGATGGCCGCCCGTGCATAACGCGACATCAACCACCAATACCGGGAGAGGCGAATCCCCGACGAAATCCCCGACGATCCGATACTGCCTCCATATGGCTCGGGACTGTACCCAACTAAAAACTGTTTGCACGACTCGTTTGAGCTGTAGTAGGGTAGTAATCAAAGCACAGTGGGAACTCACACGAGACAAATGACGATCTCAGGTCGACAGACTAACCTGTACACATGTCATCTGGGACTGCTATCTGACAATAGGTATAATACCAACTAGCAGGTTCCCGGCGAGTCCGTCCAGTGTACTCATAACCCAATGAGCACCTGTATACTATCTTAGGTGAACAAATTAACACCAATGGCTTGTGATACCTGGCCACCGCCCCTCGTCGGGGTCACGATCAGTATACACTAGTCTACACTGGAGTATCGATGCCCAGTCTCGATACTCCCACGACTAGGGACATTTAAGGATGTGCTTATAGACCCCCAGCTCCCACGTATATGATCGCCATCATAATGCTGGTGGTCAGGCAAGAATTCTATGGGATCTATCAACATGTACGTGATGATAAAGACAAACCAGATAGCATACTATCATCTCGAGTAAGACTGTTCTACCGGTATAGGTCATCTCTCAATCATTATAATCACATGTCTGCGATTATGATAATTGCCTTGAGGGCACTATAGCGAACACCGTCTTCTACCTTATTTCTTTCTATATTCTCTACTTATTTTTATTTTCCTTTTTTTTTATAATGAATGCATATTTTTCTCATTTATTGGGGTAGGATAAGAGAAGTTTGAGAGAAGGAAATCTCCCTCGCTCTTTTTTTTGCCCAACAGCTTGAATTGAACTCCCGTCAATCCATCCACAATCCGCTTCCTACGGCACCCTATCCTCTATGATAGTGGTAACATCCTAGTGAGATCGGTTGTGATTGAATTGACCGGAGATTATGGCTAAGAGCCAAGAACGGACGGACCAGGACCAAAAGGAAGGAACTAAGCGTTGGAAAGCCTAACTTATACTCGCAAGTATCCTTCCTAGTCGTGCTAATCCCCGTTGTCGCTGATTACCGTAACGTCAATATCAAGAGAGGCAAATGAAAAAAGTGAGTGAACTCCTAACTCAAACTAATCTAATCCTAACAAGCTTCCATTAACATACATATCAATACATATAGTTAGTATCGAACAAATTTGGACAAATGTAACATTTCAGAAATATAAAATATTATTTTTGGAAATTAAATATTAAAATAATATATTTCACGAAAACTATTCGATTTGCGAATAGGGGTTTTTCGTAAAATGATATAAGTATATACCAATAATTGGAATATAAGTGAAGATTAAAATGATTTATTCATTAAAAAGATATTTATCAGATTTTGGCATTTTTATAATTAAATATATGCAAGTTTAAATTATAATTGATTAGTGCACTACTAATCGCGATTAAGCCAAATCTGTATTTTTACATTTTTCCATGGCTAGTGCACCATGTCATGTTGCATTTGGTTACATGTATATTCATTGCCTTTGGTTTTATTTAAAAAAGAAAAGGAAATAAAGGAGATGCCATGGTTAATGAGTGAGAGGGAATAAAACAAAAAGAGATATTTAGAGAGAGAGTGAGCTTAAGAGGGAGTGAGGTTAAGAGAGAGAGATACATCTTTGACTTCTTTATCTTCTTCTTCATTCCATTTCTTCTCTTCTTCATAATTCTTCATGCTTCCTCACCTTTCTCTACCTCCATGTATCATCTCATAATCATTTCCAAAACCCCATGCCGCCTTCATTAAAAAGATGCACACCCTCATTCTAAACCCTTTGAACCATTCAAGTTTGGATTTTGAAGACTTTGGGTAACTCAAGAATTTTCCTAAGTTACCAAATGAGGTAATCCCTACACTTTTAGTTAGGTATTTGTGTTTAGTATATCCTAGTTAGTTTAGATTTCGTTTTAGTTAGGTTATGTGATCTTGGAAATTTCCAAGTTGATGTTAAGTGGTAAATTGAGGTGTAGTGAGTGTTTGTAAGACTTGAGTGATATTTTTACTGGCCAAGACCAGATACTAGAAACCAAAACATGAACTTTGAATTGGCCGATATCGTATTTTGTGGAAATTGTGATGGGATACTGAGATCTGCCATGACCCGGAGACCCTAAAAATTATTCAGCGATTACAGAGAGACATGCAGGAAACCAAGAACATACCTTAGAAACCCGAGCCCATTTCCTTCTATTCTGGACGCATATTTATTGCCTAGGGCCGCAAATTGCGGCCATTTTGTGGTAAAAAGTGTTGATTTTTGGTCAGTGGCTCCTTTATCTGATATCTAGAGCAACCCTATATGCAAAATTGGCTAATTGTACCTGAGGCCAAATATAGAGGTGTTTTCCTTAGTTATTGATTTGTGTTTTCCGATTTCTGAAACTTGGGATTTGGTATTTGATATCGTATTTCATCGTTGGACGTTTGTACGTCAATGGACAAGGGTTATTTGGTTGATCTTTTATGCGTAGGCTATAGGTTCTAACCTATGAGTACTTCGTGTGCCGTATCGGTTTTCGGATATTGGTTTTAACATTTCGATGTGTATTGATTGTAGGTACCTTTGCATAGACTTCCGAGACGACGAGGCACATCGACTTCGGATAAACGAGGAGTTTAGCAGGTGAGTAGATTTATATCTGCGGGGGAAGTCGGGTGGATGACGTATAGCACCCCCGCAACCATTGATATGGAAGATCGTTTTATAGGCCTAACAGGTCTAATAAAATGCAATGCATTGTTTTAAAAAGGGGCAGAGCCCAAACTAAAATAGATGCTCTGCATCATAAATAAAGGGACAGAGCCCAAATCAAAAGCCTAGCAGGCCAGAATAGAATGCAGTGCATTATTAAATATGGGCAAAGCCCTAGCACAGGCTTAATAGGTCAAAGATCAAGAAAAATGTTGAATATTCTCAACTGGACTTAACCCAATTTTGGCCGTAAGTCCTCAAATTAAATTGACTGAGCAAAATTGCTCTCCTAAATCAATTTATCTCCGGTTCGAGGGTACATCTCCAAACTCCTCTGACATCTATCGTTGTAATCCTTCAACGACGTCAGAGAGGCGACGGGTCCCAACGAACACACATGAATATGGACTGCGGGGTCCTTAAACTCATGGACCGAAACGTCCTTAAACTAATATTGGACCGAAACGTCCTTAAACTAATATCGGACTGAGACGTCCTTAAACTAATATCGGACCGAGACGTCCCTAAACTAATATCGAACCGAGACGTCCCTAAACTAATATCGGACCGAGACGTCCCTAAACTAATATCGGACCACCACGTCCCTAAACTGGCGATGGACCACCACATCCCTAAACTGGAAAACGGACCACTACGTCCCTAAACTGGAACAATAGAGCCTCCAAACGCTCTTTTGCCGGATCTAAACGGTCCCGTTTAAGTTGATCTTAGCCCCAAACACGGCTAACGTATCCTTAAACATTCAAATGGATTATAAAACTCCCAATTAACTCTGGTTCGAGGGTACATCTCCGAGCTCCTCTGATACATGTCGTTGTAATCCTTCAACGACGTCAGAGAGGTGACGAGTCCCGATGGCCATACATTAAATTAATCACTACGTTAAGTGGATCTTAGTCTAAAACAGGACTAACGTATCCTTAACGAACGTTTAAGTTGATCTTAGCCGCAACGCGACTAATGCATCCTTAAACTAAAAACACCAAACCCAAATCTAAGTAAATACGGATTTGGACTAATCCACGTCCTACGGGCGACGGCATTACTCAGTCTCCGTATACAATCCACGGGCAACCACAAACAAAACAGACACACACGACACGAAGTGAAATTCTAGAGAAGGAGAAAGTTGTTACCGCGATGCGGTAGCGTAATTAACTGCAGGGGCTTGCGCCTGCAGGGAAGAGCGTCCCCACAATCAAAAACCCCTCACCTTCAGGGGGAATCTGACGAAGTCTGCTACATCGGCCGCATCCGTCTAAACCTCCGATACGCGGTGCCATAAATCAACTTGGCATCTTCGGAGAAGTAGACGGATAAAACCAAATAGCATCTGCCCCGAACCTCAGGCACAGACGCAAAGTCTGCGCCGCCTTTCGGTGGGGAACAGATTCTGGCACGCCTGGTGGGACCTTTTCCTCTTTCCACTCCACACTTCGTGTGTCGTCTTCGCGAACCAATCGCGGTTTGTTAAATGGTTGCCTTCGGATTTCAAGTTGCTAAGATTTGGTCTTTTGTCTGGCGCAGAACTCAAGCATCCATGGATTCTAACTGCACCAAATGCGCGAAGTACCACTGCGACGGACATTCCACCTCCCCCGGAGGTGTAGCATGTGGGCCCCAAGCGGCTTCCTTCCTCACTCTGCCAGTAAACCAGGTGACCCAAGCCACCACTGGCTTATTCTTCGGGACCATGATCCCACCTGCAAGCTGCTCTATGCCAATACTTGCACCGGAGGTGAACAAGAAGTCGGTCTTCGACCGGCTCACTGCTATAACGGCCCCTGTCAACGGGTCTCCCACTACCAAACCGACAGCCTCTGTTTTCACCAGGCTAAATCAGAACTCTAAACTGGCTATCCCAAGGAAAGCAATAACTGCTGCTCCAGAAGTCGTCAAGACGGCTTCCCCTGTCAAAAAGTCAGTCTTTTCAAGACTGACGATTCTTACTCCTGCCCCTGCCCGAGGATCCGTCTTCGACAGGTTGAATATCACCCCTCAAAAGACAACCTCAGTCTTTAAGAGGTTAACACCAGCGACGCCTCATTCATACAGGGGGCAAAAAGAAGATATCTCAATCTCCGAGCCAGTCCCAACGGCTCGTCGTGCTCGACGTCGCCATTGGAAACGAGTGAGAAAGGCAGGGGGCAACTCCCCCTCAGGGCTAACTCCACCTACTCCAGTGGTGGAAGTCAACGCTGCTGTTCCAACTGGGAACAGCTTTGAATTGCTGAGGAGGGTACGGAAGAACTCTCCAACCGCTACATTGAAAAGATCTCCTCCGCCTATGGAGAAAGCTCCGGAGACAAAGCAGGAACAGCCCCCTCAACGGCTGTCGTCAAAAATTTATAAAGTTTGGCGGAGGGTTCAAGACTCCGTGATTGACCCAGACCACTTTCATCGCCAGAAAATGGCAAAGGTGGAAAAGGACAAAAACCGCCCCATTAAACAGCAGGGGGCAACAATTGCTAGGATGCCCACTTCAACGGCTCCTTCAACCTCAATGGTCCACAAAAGAAGGAGGCCAGAGAAAGCTCCCGTGACAATGGCAAAGTTTAAAAGCGGTGAACCTAAACGCCCCGAGTCAGGGGGCATAACAGTTCATACGGTTTATATGGCTTCTGGAAATGAGGAAAGCCGCACTTCTACGGGTCACCGACCGCTCACCCGATCAGTGACCAAGGCTCAGGAGCAGCAACAAAAGCTCCAGGAGATGATGAATGCCATGGCCGCACTTACAGAGCCAAAGGAAAACCCTGAAGCGTCCTTAGATGAGCGCCAACAGGAAGAGACTGACGCCGAGTTCCTTCGCCGAATATTGGAAAAGAAGGACAAAGAGGCTGCTGAACAAGCGGCCAACATACAGCGTATGGGCCTCCTCTTCCAGGACATGATAGGGATGATGATACAACAAGATCCCCCGACTGAAGAACCCCCGATCGTCCTTGGAGATGATAGGGGAGAGACATCAAATCCTCAGCCCGTTCTATCAACGGCTAAAGAGGATACAATCTCTAAAACTGATCTGGACGAATACATAGCCCAGCAAATAAGGGTTCATCATGCGGCCGAGGCAGCCGGCCATGTCGTAAAAACGGGGCGGCCATATCCGGGCTGGTATGACCAAATCAAGTACCCGCCGGGTTACACAATTCCCAAGTTCCATGTCTACAAGGGGACCGGCAATCCCCATCAGCATGTTGCCCAGTTCAGGGCGCTTTGCGGTAACACCGGCGGTGATGACAAGCTTTTGCTCCGCCAGTTCGTTGGAAGTCTATCAGATACGGCGTTCAAGTGGTACTCTGAACTCCCTAATGATTCTATTAAAACCTTCGCGGAAATGGAGCTGCTGTTTACCCAACGTTTTGCAAGTGCCAGTGAACGTACCCCGATGAAGGCACTGATTAACGCTAGGGTAAAACCCGGCGAGACATGGGTTCAGTATGCTATACGGTGGCGTAATCTATGGTCGAAGTGTGAACAGTGCATAGAAGAAGCCCCTGCGGTGGGAATGTTTGTTGGAACCCTTGATCCACAAGCAACCATTTCACAGTTTATGATGTTCTTCAAACCGACTTCCTTCCAGGCTTTGATTGACAAACTAGCGCAGATGGACCAGATGGGCCATAAACCCCCTCTCCCAAAGCCGGACTCCCGAAATGACAAAGGAAAGGGAAAAGCGATCGTTGTCGCTAATGCTCAACAACAACCGAGCGACTCGAAGCCGGTTGCTCGTCTAAACAATACGCGCCCGTACGTACCCCTTGAGGATAGGATGGGACGTCCTTATTCCTTCCCCCGCGATAAAACGAGGAGGCTATTCGAGCTGGCGTTGCGCAACAGACTCATAAATCTGCCAGATCCAAAATGCCCGTTGCAACCAAGTGACGTCAACGAGCCTAATTACTGCCCTTATCATCGAGTGCTAGGACATCCGATCGAAGACTGTTACGTTTTAAAAAATTGGCTTGAAAACCAGTACCGACAGGGCAAGTTCGCGTTATCTGACAAATGGAAGGTGAATCCTCCGCAGCCCCATACCGCTAAGGGGACAAATACGCCGGGGGCAACATGCTCCGTCATTGAAGAAGCTCCTTGGGAGGTTGTATTATCAGCCAAAACGAGGAGAATGCTAAATGATCTTCGGACGTGTCCAGCGATCAAGTGGAAGAACCCATTAGAACCACAGGTCGTTGAGGGGATGTTGAAGCCACGTCCAACTTCAAAGACCAATGATGGGGGTTCAAGGGGTTCAAGCACTTGCGGCCAGTCGTCAAAGTCTTCGAAAAAGAAGAAGAAGTCCAAGAAGCCCGTAAAGCCTAGCGACAAGCGCACGGACTTGCAAAAGCAAATTGACGCGCTGGAAGAATATAACCAAAAGGCGCGGACTCCCATCACGCTCCAAGAGTTCCTCAATCACGTCTTTCAAAAGGAAGATGAGGGAGAAAGTTCATCAGATGAACCCGAGGAAAATGTGGCGAGCTGTCATATGATCTCCCATTCGATCACGAACGATGAAGAGACTTCTGGCACTAAAACGCTGGGGGCAGATACCGAATCAAGAATTCCGGAGCTATCAGTCGAAATGATTGACGCGTTCCTTGACGAAGCTCGACTAAAAAGTAAAGCTGATCGAGAACGCGAAATGGCTATATTTGAAAGGGCCAAACGCCGGCGACTTGATGAAAGAGCTGAGATAATCCCGCTGGAGCGAAATGCCTCCGCCGTTGACAAAAGCCAATTCAAGATGAGGAAAAGGTTCGCTAAGGCCATATCAATGGGCATGAAGCTACCATCCTCTGAAGGAAACATCACCGGTGAATCGGAAATGCACCCCTCCTATTGCTTGTACCATCAGAAGGTGTCGCATCCCACTAAAGAGTGTAAAGCTTTCGATAAGTGGTGGCAAGGATATGTTACTCACCGGCAACAATTTAAGCGGGAAAAACGCAAAGCTCGCCGAGAGCAGGGCAGAACGATCAAAGTGCTTGATAAAACTACCGGTGGCTGTTGCATGATTGACGCCGGAGGATCACAAGTGCCTATATTTGGGAGCGATTCTGATGAGGAGTTAGAGCTTGGCCCCCTCTTTAAAGAATCCACATCGAGGAAAGAAGGAGGACCGAAGGTTTGCGAGAATATACAGCTACGCAATCGGACGCTACCTGAAAAGAATCTCGGACCCTTAAACAAGAAAGACAAGGGGAAAGAGAAGGTCTCTGAAGACATCGCCTTGGATGACCGAGTTGCGGAAGAGTTAACCGCCAAGAACCCGCCAAAGAGGAATAAAGTGGATTACAATGTCTTGGCGCATCTGAGAAAGCTACCCTCACAACTCAGCATTCTCGATGCCCTATTGCTATCAAAAGAAGCAAGGGATTCTTTGATTAAGGCCCTACAAGATCCGGACCAGTTCCAAGCCTTCCTGGCCGAACAAAAGATGAAGGATGAATTGGAAGAGGTGCACACAGCCGACGTTGCTTTCGGCGATGAAGACCTTCTCCTCGGGACGTGCGAACACAATCGTCCCCTTTATGTCTCAGGATACTGCCATGACATAAAGATAGGTAAAATCTTGGTCGATAACGGATCATCTGTTAATCTACTCAATGTGCGGGTGTTAAAGGAAATTTGCATGAGCGTCCAACACCTCGCCCGGGACAAGATCACCATCTCCGGTTTCGACTCCCAATCATCAAAAACTCTTGGATCTGTGATATTGACGTTACGCTTCGGGCTACTCGTCACAGATATTAAATTCCATGTCATAGATGCCAAGATGTGCTACAATGCTCTGCTCGGTCGACCATGGTTGCACGAGTACAATATCATCCCTTCTACACAACATCAGTGTATGAAATATTGTAAGGATGGTCTCGAGTACACTGTGCCAGGAGAATTGAATCCGTTTTCCATGAATGAAGTTCGCAAGTATGAAGATGCCAAATACTTTTTGCCGAGTTTTGAGGACACGGAAATGTGTCACAAGCCGGAGAACAAGACTAACGCCACCATCCCTATCTTCGGAAGTGACACCGAGGACGAAGAGGATATAATTTATGCGGGTCCATCCCAATCCGCCAAGCCGGGACCATCCGTTCCTTCATTGATCTTTGGTAGTGATTCGGAGGATGAAGTTCATGCTGTATTCCCTGCTCGGCTTTCAATACGGGCTCCTGCCGATGAAGAGCGAAGTCTGCAGATAACCATGGTGCCGCTGGAACGTTACAAAGAACTGGATGCACTCGACACCAACAGTGTGGAAGAATTGCAGACATTTTATGTCCCTCCCGGACGAAAAGGCGAGAAGGCAATCCTATTCTACCGTTCTGAAGAAAACAAGGTGGAAAAAGAAGTTTGGCATGGCGCGGATCCCACGCTCGACAGGCTTCAGCCTATCCGTCTTCCCAGATATTATACCGAAGGTTTGAAAAAACTGCTGAAAAGCCAGGGGATATCCTTCACACAGACCGTTAGAAAGGCCAAATTCTATGACAAGGTTTGGAATGTTCCCGGGACTCAACGCAAACTGCCTAACGGGAGAATGGAAACAAAAGGGCTTGGGTACATCTGGTCAAAGAAACGAGAGCTAGTAAACAGCTGTTACGTCATGTATGACTTCGATGAAGAAGCGGACGCTCAATGGGAGGACGCTAATCCTAAGCCAATAAAAGTTCCCGATGAAAATTTGCCCGGTCCATTATTTGAAGAACAAATGGACAGGCTTATAAGGGAAGCTGGTCAAAAAGTCCGAGATGATCACAACCGCGAGACGGCCATCTATGAGAAAGCCAAGACGCAACGCCTTTTCTAACAAGCCGTGAAGGATGAAAATGCCGCTCCCTGTCAACCTGCTACAAAAAAGGTTCGACGCGAAAGCAAAAACAAGTCGAAAAGCAAAAAAGGCGCTCAACAACCACAAAGCAGAGCCAAGAAACCACGCATCCGAGAGTCGAGCGTTATTGACCTAGCCCTCATGAAGAAAATGGGTCGAGCATACTCATTTCCTCGGAACAAAACAAGGAAGATACTTGATCTTGCTCTAAAACATCAAATGCTTACACTGCCAGAGTCTAAACACCCTGAGCAAGCAGGCGAAGTCTCCAACCCAAATTATTGCTCTTACCATCGAGTAGTAGGGCATCCGCTTGAAGATTGCTTCACCTTTAAGAATTGGGTTGAGGACCAATATCAGCTTGGCAAATTCGCGTTGTCTGACAACTGGAGGGTAGCGCCGCCACAAAAGCACGAACCCGAAAACACAAGAACAGAACCAACTCCGCATTGGGATTGGCAGAAAATTCGCACTTGTCACATGATAACGATATTAAAAGAGGAGTCCGAGAACATGGACAGCCTTCCCTGGTGCTTCGAAAACAGCAACGATGAGGTGATCTCAGAATTCCCACCAGCGCCAAAAGAACTGGAAGATGGAATCCATACCACTGCGGATAACCTTAAGAAAATTGAGTTGGGAACGGCAAATGACCCGCGACCGACATTCATCAGCGAGTTACTATCTGAAGAAAGGGTAGCTGCGTTAAAGGATGTGCTTCTACAGCATAGAGATTGCTTCGCGTGGAACTATTCCGAAATGCCGGGACTAGATCCAGAAATTGTTGTGCACAGATTGGCGATATCCCCGAACGTCAAACCAGTCAAACAGGCGCCGAGAAGAATGCGGCTCGAGTTTGAGATGAGCATCAATGCTGAGGTCAAGAAGCTGATCGACTCTGGCTTCATCCAGGAAGTTCAATACCCTGAATGGATCGCCAACATCGTCCCGGTGATGAAGAAAAATGGGACAGTGCGTATATGCGTAGACTTCCGGGATCTTAATAAAGCTTGCCCGAAAGACGATTTCCCAGTGCCAGTCACCGAACTGATGATAGACAATACATCCACTCATGAGGTTTTCTCCTTCATGGATGGCTCATCAGGGTATAACCAGATAAGGATGCATTCCGAAGACTACAAGCACACCGCCTTCAGGACCCCTCTAGGTATATTCTGTTATAAAGTGATGCCCTTCGGATTAAAGAACGCCGGTGCCACTTACCAAAGGGCCATGACGAAGATCTTTGATGACCTTATACATGAAATCGTCGAGTGCTATATCGACGACCTCGTGGTTAAGAGCAAATCATACGAAGAACATCTCGAGCATCTAAAGACTGTATTTCAACGCCTTCGACAATACAACTTGAAGATGAACCCTCTAAAATGTGCATTCGGGGTTTCCTCGGGCAAATTCTTAGGGTTCATCGTCCGACACCGAGGTATCGAAATAGATCCGTCCAAGATCAAGGCGATTATGGAAATGCCTCCGCCGAGAACTCTTAAGCAGCTGCGATCTCTCCAGGGAAAGCTCGCATACATACGACGGTTTATAGCCAATCTTTCAGGAAAGTGCCGTCCTTACAGTCACCTGATGAAGAAGGGAACCCCGTTCGTCTAGGATCAAAAATGCCAAAGCGCACTAGACGAGATCAAGCAATACCTGCAGAACCCTCCAGTGTTGGCTGCTCCGGTTAAGGGGAAACCTCTCATCCTTTATACAACTACCCTCGAAGGTTCTTTAGGCGCATTATGGGCGCAAGAGAACGACCAAGGAAAGGAGAGAGCACTCTATTACCTAAGTCGAGTTCTGCTGGGGGCAGAAAGCAACTACTCTCCCATTGAAAAACACTGCCTGGCGTTGATCTTCGCAATAACAAAGCTTAGACACTATGCGTTGGCGCACGAAGTTCGTCTTATTTCAAAAGTGGACCCTCTCAAATATCTAATGTCAAAAGCCATATTGACAGGGCGACTCGCTAAATGGGCCCTGCTCTTGATGGAATTTTCGATAACGTATCAACCTCTCAAGGCAGTGAAAGGTCAGGCCATCGCCGACTTCCTCGCTGAACATCCGATACCTGCCGATTCTCCTCTAAATTGCGATTTGCCAGACAGACATGCGTTTGACGCGATCGACAGTGGTGATACCCGTTGTGAGCTTTATTTCGATGGAGCATCTTCCATGAAAAAGCACAAACAAAGTACGCCAATGATCAAATCGGGGGTAGGACTCATCTTTGTGACCCCGCAAGGAGGGATAATGCGCTACGCGTTCTCCCTAACAGAGCCAAGGACAAATAATGAAGCCGAATATGAAGCTCTGATAGCAGGCCTCGAGATCGCCATTGACATGGGAATTGAAGACCCCCTCATATACGGGGATTCTCAACTGGTCGTTAGTCAAGTAAATGGAGACTACCAAACGTGCAAACCGGAGTTAGTGAAATACGGTGAAAAGGTGCAACAACTGTTGACCCAAATTCCCTCCTATACTTTGGAGAGCATACCGCGCGCGGAAAACAGCAAAGCGGACGCACTGGCCAAACTTGCTAAAGAATTGGCTGACGAGAACCTCGATGACGTTAGAATCGTGGTATAAAGCCGTCGAGTGCTTGCCCCAACAGAAATATCTCTGGAATCATCCGAAGAAAGAGGGGAGAACGAGCAGACAACCCTGCAAATAAAAGATTGGGAAAATACCGAGGACTGGAGAGAAATCTTCATAGATTACTTCAAGTTCCACCGAATGCCTGAAGAAGCGTCCATAAGACATCAGCTCGTGAAACGAGCTCTGTCTTTCGCCTTCGTCAACGATACTCTATACAAGAGGTCATTCGATTCTCTGTGGCTAAGATGCTTAGGACCTGACGAAGCGAAAAGGGTCGTCCAAGAAGTTCACGACGGACTCTGCGGTTCCCACCAAGCAGGCCCTAAGATGAAGTTGAAGATAAAACGGATGGGCTACTATTGGCCCACCATGATGCAAGACTGCCTCGAATATGCGAAGCAGTGTCACCCGTGCCAAATTCATGGGGACTTTATCCACCAGCACCCAAATCCACTACATCCAACGGTGGCTAGCTGGCCATTCGAAATGTGGGGAACTGACATAGTCGGCCCCATCGAACCAGCATCGTCCAAGGGACATCGTTTCATCTTGGCGACGAC
This sequence comes from Agapanthus africanus, assembly GCA_030015575.1. Lineage (NCBI taxonomy): Eukaryota > Viridiplantae > Streptophyta > Magnoliopsida > Asparagales > Amaryllidaceae > Agapanthus > Agapanthus africanus. The sequence goes on from CM057339.1 coordinate 423,546,447, forward strand.
TGATTACTTCTCCAAATGGGCAGAGGCGGTACCATTGAGGGAAGTGAAGACGGAGAACATCCTCCATTTCTTCAAAACGCATGTCATATACCGGTTTGGAACCCCGAGAAGGATCATCTATGATAATGGGCCAGCCTACCGAAGTCATAAAATTAGCCGCTTCGCATAGCAGCACAATATAGACTGGAGATATTCCTCAGTCTATAATCCGCGGGCTAACGGTCTCGCCGAGGCCTTCAACAAGACCTTGACGAAAATTATAAAGAAAACGGTGTTCCGAAACAAGAGGGACTGGCATGAGAGGTTGCAAGAGGCTCTTTGGGCGTATCGAACCACGTTCAAGACGGCCACGAACACAACGCCCTACGCGTTAGTATTCGGCACGGAAGCGGTACTACCCCTTGAAATAGAATTACCCTCTTTGCGAGTAGCAATTCACTACGAGCTGACGGATGAAGAAAATGCTCACCTCCGGTTTGAAGAGCTTGACGCTCTTGATGAAACCCGGCTCATAGCACAGCAAAATCTGGAAGCTTATAAAGCAAAGATGACGCGCTCATATGAAAGGTTGACCCAACCGAGGACATTCCGCCAAGGCGAACTAGTGCTAGTGGTCAAAAGGCCCATGATCCCCAATCGCGCCAAGCGGGGAAAATTCGAGCCAAACTATGAAGGCCCGTACATCATAGACAAAGTCTACCAAGGTGGAGCCTATCTACTCATGGACATGCACGGTGAAAGGCCTTTCAGGCCGATAAACGGTCGCTTCCTAAAGAAATACTACGCTTAATGAGCCGCAGCCTAGGTCAACGATAGATGATGACGACTATGTCCGCTCGCTATCTTCCTAAGCTTAAGCTTTCTAAGCAGTGGCCAGCCTTCTCAACGACGGACCGAAACGTCCTTAAACTAACGACGGACCGAAACGTCCTTAAACTAATATCAGACCGAAACGTCTTTAAACTACTACCGCAGCATCTTTTAGGCTGACGAGATATAAAAAAAACGTATAAAAATAAATTTAAAAAAAAACGGTATGCCCATAAGCAAAAAGGGCACGGATGAAAACCCGAAAGGGCTCCGTGAGTAAAAACGGCAGGGCTGCCGGCGAGTGTTCGTGAAAACCCGAAAGGGCGCGACCTCGTAAAAAAATATGTAAAAATAAAAAGAATAAAAAAAAACGGTATGTCCATAAGCAAAATGGGCACGGATGAAAACCCGAAAGGGCTCCGTGAGTAAAAACAGCAGGGCTACCGGCGAGTGTTTGTGAAAACCTGAAAGGGCGCAACCTCGTTAAAGGACACTTATAGAGTCCTCTCGACCTTGTAAGGAGAAACCACCTGCGTGAGATCCTTACGATTCACAAAGGAACAACACACTTAGGAATCCTCATGATTCCTAGGGAGAAAATACACTCACGAGATCCTCACGACTCGCGAGGAGAAATCTCTTATGGGACCCTCACGGCTCATAAGAGTTGAAAGTCTTAAGTTACAGAGACCTAAACCTGTGCTTAAGCAACCCCCACAACTTCCGATATTGCCCTACAAGTGGCTCAGCATTGACCCTTGTATACAATCCACGGGCGCGAATAAACATTTCCCTAACCAAGTCTCATCCGTGACTGGGAATATGTTCACATGGTAAACAACCCTTGTGAATCCTCTCGATTTACAAAGAGAAAACCCTCCTGTAGGATCCTTACGACTTACAGAGGAACAAAACACTTAGGAACCCTCACGATTCCTAAGGAGAAAATACACCTATAAGATCCTCATGACTTGTAGGGAGAAATAGCTTTGTGAGACCCTTACGGCTCATAAAGTCAAAAGCCTTAGTCGACAGGACCCTAACCCCGGTCGCTAAGCCACCTTTGTTCGACATCGACAGAGGCAGATGATGATTCGCTCCTGGCAATATCCCAGTTGTAGCGGTGCTGATGCCGAAATCGGCGTCTGATTCCAGGTTTACGGCGAAAAGCCGATAGGCCGCACATGCATACAAAATAGCCGAAATGATAGGGCAACTTGCAATAAAAAGCAGCAAGTAAAATGTATGCATGCGAAATAGCCGAAATGATTGGGCACCGTGAAAAATAGCCGAAATGATTGGGCAGTCGCGACCTTCGCGATATAAAAGCTGAAATGATAGAGCATCGCGGAAATAAGATAAAATAAAAAAAAATGATAAAACTTTGGCCCTACAGTCAAGATCACATCGATCCCTGTATACAATCCAAGGGCGTAAACAAAGAAGGAACCATACTTTCCCAGCGGACTCCGTCAGACGACGAATCCAAACCTCAACGGTTCATTTCAACCGAAGAAGCCAGTGACTTCAGCAAACTCCTCGACTCACGGATACAAACACTCCTTGACGAGAGCCTCCTGATCCGCGTCGACTCGCAGAGCCACCAGTGCCTCCGTGGGAATCCTCGACTCGTTTCAAACCCCAAGGAAACAAATAATCCTTGGCGCTTGGGAAACAAATAATCCCTAGCAAACTCCTCGACTCACGGATACAAACACTCCTTGACAAGAGCCTCCTGATCCGCGTCGACTCGCAGAGCCACCAGTGCCTCCGTGGGAATCCTCGACTCGTTTCAAACCCCAAGGAAACAAATAATCCTTGGCGCTTGGGAAACAAATAATCCCTGGCGCTTGGGAAACAAATAATCCCTAGCAAACTCCTCGACTCACGGATACAAACACTCCTTGACGAGAGCCTCCTGATCCGCGTTGACCCGCAGAGCCACCAGTGCCCCCGTGGGAATTCTCGACTCGTTTCAAACCCCAAGGAAACAAATAATCCTTGGCACTTGGGAAACAAATAATCCCTAGCAAACTCCTCGACTCACGGATACAAACACTCCTTGACGAGAGCCTCCTGATCCGCGTCGACTCGCAGAGCCACCAGTGCCTCCGTGGGAATCCTCGACTCGTTTCAAACCCCAAGGAAACAAATAATCCTTGGCGCTTGGGAAACAAATAATCCCTAGCAAAATCCTCGACTCACGGATACAAACACTCCTTGACGAGAGCTTCCTGATCCGCGTCGACCCGCAGAGCCACCAGCGCCCCCGTGGGAACCCTCGACTCGTTTCAAACCCCAAGGAAACAAATAATCCTTGGCGCTTGGGAAACAAATAATCCCTAGCAAACTCCTCGACTCATGGATACAAACACTCCTTGACGAGAGCTTCCTGATCCGCGTCGACCCGCAGAGCCACCAGAGCCCCCGTGGGAATCCTCGACTCGTTTCAAACCCCAAGGAAACAAATAATCCTTGGCGCTTGGGAAACAAATAATCCCTAGCAAACTCCTCGACTCACGGATACAAACACTCCTTGACGAGAGCCTCCTGATTCGCGTCGGCTCGCAGAGAAACCATTGTCTCCGCGGGAAACTCCCGATTCGTCTCAACTTGCAAATGAAGCCTCAGGCAGCAGGGACTAAAAAACTTTCTTCCTGAACAATGGGACCCTGCAAGTCAATCCAAAATGGTCTCTTGCATACTATTCATGGGTCTCACTCTCCAAAGTCGAATTTCGACGAGGAGGGAAACAACCGCTTGTGGGTCCTCTCGACCCGTAAGAGGGAAAAACTCTCTTGTAGGATCCTTACGACTTATAAGAGAAAACTACACTTAGGAATCCTCACGATTCCTAAGGAGAAAACCCACTTACGAGATCCTCTCGATCCGTAGGGAGAGAATTCTCTATGAGACCCTCACGGCTTATGGAGTTGAAAAGTCTTAGGCAGCAGATCTGAACCTGCGGCCTAAGCCATCGCTGATTCTTAGGAAAGTCAAGATGCGTGCCCTACTATCCGTCAACCATGTTCGCTAAGGTGATATGCTGATAATAAAAGAAGGAAAAGACCAGGAAATGACACATTACAAAAAAGGAGTATCTTTTATTCATAAACTTGATCGGATACAGGATACATTATGTCAAAGGATAAAAAAATATACATATACATTCTTTTACATATAAGTACGAACAATACAAAAATGGATAGATACTGAGGAGGAAGTGTCTTTAGTAAGCTCACAAGCTGCTCTCGCACTTCCTTCAGCGCTTCCTCTCGAGTGACAGCCGCGGCCACCTCCGCCTCCACCTGAGCCCGCTGCTGCAAGAAGGATGAAAGTTGCTCCTCCGCCGCCTTCTGGGCTGCTTCCTGGCTGGGTGCAGCTCGCTCGACAACGTCAAGTTTTTGCCTCAATGATAACCCTTCGGAGAGGCATTGCAGGAGGCCCTCAAAGATAACCTTCAGCCGTGCGGCATTGGCCTCCACCCGAGCATGCAGTTGAGCAGACTTGCTCGAAGTCTCACCACGCTCCTTACGCCTTGAAATGACTTCTTGTTCGAGATGGCGGAAGTAAGGAGCGCTCTGCTCAATCCACGCTGTCCTTTGATTACTGGCAGCCACGGTCTCGGGAGCGGGACGCAGCGACTCCAACTAATATAGGCGACCCTCGATCTCCTTATAATGGTTAACCCAGGATGCAATGATGCCCTCATCATGAAAGTTCACGAGTATTGCTAGCATCAGGTTAACCACCATAGCGAAGTCTGCGGCAGATGTAGGAGTTTCAACGTCGAGTTCCTCGACATAGTCACTCAACATGCGCAGACTATTCGCGGCGCCTTTTGAAGACAGACTCCTCAGATAAGGACATGCCGGCATTGTGATGCGAGGTTCGAAGGACGCCGGAGCCAGAACGACAGCTGAAAGAAACAGGATGCGATCAGATAACAGTACAGAAAATAAAGAGAGGAAAGTTACCAATATGATGGTCATTGTACCAGTTGAGACAGGTGGCAAGGTCGGAAGGGCTGGTGGCGCAGCTGATCTTTTATCCCCTCCTTCAATCTGTAGCACTGCAGTTGAGATGAGAAAAAGAGGTTAGAGGTAATTCCATCAATAAGAAAAAAGAGAGGAAGGATGTCAACGGAAATCATACTCACCAATGCCACCAGAGGAAGAAGCAAGCTCAGATGGGAAGGAAAAGTGTGGGAGCAACATCTGATATACATGATCAAAAAGCACTCCTGAAAACACAACAGTGTGACTTTAGTACACGAATTATATGTCTGGGAAACAAGATTAATAAATCGTAAACACATACCTTCCAACATCTTCGAGGGTATGAGAGAAGGTTGAGAGGTGACCACCGCCAAAGCAGTCGTTGAAGGCGCTCCCTCGAGCAGTGGGGCATCGGCACTAGCTGCACCTGCATTACGAAAAGGTAAACTTGTCAGAAAAGGTTGTAAAGTAAAGAAAAGCAGCCACTTAGGGTTTACCTGAGGAGCTCCCGGCTGAAACGGAGGCGACTCCCTCCTCTACCGACATGAGACCACCGCCCGTGGCCTCGTCACCCGACTCGATGGGGACCGTCGTCGTGCTAGCAAGACCTGGGGACGGCGGAGGGCCATAGACGGGAAGGGCTATGATTGGAGTATTGCCAGATTCCAGAGAGGGAGCGGTTGGCTCGTCCTCGGGAATCATGGCCACCTCACCCACTACTCTCTCAGGTTCAGTAGCTGCGGTTGTATCGTCTACCGTCGCCAGGGGACCGCCGACCTCGAGCGCCTCAGCCGCCGCCACCCTGGACTCAGTTATAATGATCATATCATCTGCCACCGCTTCAGGTTCGGCATCAATGACCTTCTCGGCGGTAGGCCCCTCGACCTCCACTTCAGGCTCCATGGCCTCAACGAGATTACCCACAGTCGGCTCGAGTTCGGCAGGCATCGCCTCCTCCGTTCCCCTAGGATCGACGGCTTCCGCCTCTCCCTCGATCGGACTTGGCCCTGCAAAGATAAGAGATATAAGGACCAATGACATTAAAATCCTTATAACAAAAACTCTGAGAGAAATATTACCTGAAGCGGATTTACCGTTTGCGCTCCGAACTGCTCGCGCCACCTCTCTGCGGGCAGTGGATAGGGCGACAGGGGCCTCTTCGGAGGGAGTATCAGCTTGAGGGGCGGTGCTGGGGCCCGCTCCCATAGCCAAGGCAGCCCTGCGCGCCTTCGCCTCACGCCTCAACCGCTTCCTCTCCTCCCGAGCGGTCATGAGGGACCTCTGTGACGCCTCCTTCAAGGCATCATCATCTTCATTCAGGGATGCCTCCAGATCCTTTAAGGCATCTCTCATCGGCTCTTCAAGACGAACCTTCTGCGGTGGCCCAGAAGAAGCAGGAACGTCGGCAGCTGGTAGAACATCTGCGTCGCTAGGAGGGAACGGCATCGAGGTTCCTGTAATTAAAAGGGAAAGGTTAGATCGACCATAACACAAGGAAAATGAAAAACTTGATGAGGCGAAACTTACTAAGGCCCATAGATGCTCTGAGACGTTCCTCCTCCTGAAAAGTCTTCAGAGAAGCAGCAATGGCTTCTTCATCAGTGATGCCTGTTGAAAGAAAAGAAAGAAAAGCGTTAGTCAAAAATAATGAAGAGGATGTGTTACAATAAAGAAAAGGCGACAAGTAGTTACCTGATTGCGCAAGCTTAGCCAGCCACGCGTCACGCTTCACCAACCATGCCGAAGCTCTGAGAGCAGCCTCAAAGTCTGTATCGTCCGGCGGCGGCATCACCAACCCTGCGTTAGTCCCATATTCGAGCAGACCTTCAGCATGAGGAGCATGGGGTTCCTGGCCGAACACGACATCCGCAGCGAAGAGCGACTTCTTTTTCTTTTGACCCCCGACCCTAGGCTCGCGGGGGATCGACTTCCACTTAGCGGCCACTTTGGGACGACGGGTCCCGATGTCTGCACCCACGCCAGACTCCGGCGAGGGTACAACCACTGTCTCCACTGGAGCACAGGGTGCGGGAGGTGCGTCTGTGATATCAGGGAGCGGCGGCTCACGTGAAGGGCTTTGCGCACGTGATGGTCTGCCCCCAGCATCTTTTAGAGGAGGAACCACCAGGATCCTTGGCGCTAAGGGAGCGTTACGATTGGTACCGGGGGGTACTTCTTTACGGTCGATCAACACTCGCCTCTCTTCCTTTATAACAGCCCCCGTCGCATAATATTGTTGGAGATAGTGCCCTCATAGTCAATTATTGGATCACAGGTACGTGATTGCAATGATTGCGGAGGACCTATACCGGTAGGACAGTCTTACTCAAGATGATAGTATGCTATCTGGTTTGCCTTTATCAGTCGTGTACATGTTCAGGTGACTGATTGCATGTTACACTTTGATAGAGCCCTTAGGATCTTGCTTTACTACCAACAGTATGATGGCGATCATATAAGTGAGAGTTGGGTGGTTTATACGCATATCCTTAATTATGGTCCCTAGTCGTGGGATTTTCGAGACAGGGCATCGATACTCCGGAGTAGACTAGTGTGTACAGTCGAGACCCCGACGAGGGGCGGTGGCCGGTCTCACAAGCCACTGGTGTCAGTTGGATCACCTAAGATGTATACAGGTGCTCATTAGGTTATGAGTACACCGGACAGGACTCGCCGGGAATCTGCTAGTTAGTATTATATCTACCGTCAGATAGCAGTTCCCTGGTGACATGTGTACAGGTTAGTTCATCGACCTGAGGTCGTCATTTGTCTCGTGTGAGTTCCCACTGTGCTTTGATTTCTACCCTACCACGGCTCAAAGGAGTCGTGCAAACAGGTAGCTTTTGGGTACAGTCCCGAGCCATATGGAGGCACGTGAGCGGATCGGCAGGGGATTCGTCTCTCCCGGTATTGGGGGCGAGGTCGTGTTGTGTCTAGGAGAGCCATTACACAAATCCATGGCCATGGTAGGAGATTTACTGGTAGGTACTCCAGTAGTATCTCAGGGTGTATTGAGGCTTCACTCCGACACGACTTATACTGCTATTGGGGGTCTGACGTTACTAGCCCCCTAGGCGGATATGCGATACTCATTGACGAACGGACCGGACTGTATATACATTGTCACTGTTAGGCTCAGTAGGGTTTCTGGATGAGTTCGCACATCGGCCTCCCTTGAGTGTGCTCATCGGCCTCCCTTGAGGTCAGTCCGTGGGCAGCCGTTATGCATTGCTAGTGCCGCTGACGGTTTGTGGTTAAACCCACTGCCAGGGTACTGACGAGTCATTAGAGTCCCCCACAGACAGTTTCCCAAGTTCGGGCGAAACGTTGTAGAGGCTGTATGGTTTTATGGCAGGGTTCGGAAAATGCACGTGCGTTTACGCACGTGTTATTTTTCGGGCAGATAATACTGGTCGGCTTTGGTTTAAGCCGGATCCGAGTATTATATTGAGTAGGTATAATATCTTTGTCTCAGTTGCATTTGTATTCGGTCGTAATACAAATGCGGGTATATTTATACAGTTTCGGGGTTATCCTGAAAGTTGTTTCAGGATCACTTTTGGAAGTTGCCAGTTTCCAGTTTTCTATCAGCCGTCTTTTAACATTCGGTTAAAGACGGATTTATCTTTTCTTTAGATGAGTGTGGATTCTTCTAGAAGTTTCTAGATGAGGTGACTAGGATTAATTGGTGTTGGATTTTCATTGGTTGCTTTAATGGTTCAATTAATAGATAATGACTCATGCTTTGTTATTAAAGCTTTTTGTTTTCCTTAAGATATTTTCTTCATGATAAGCTTTATGCTTAAGGTCACCCCCCCTCTCCTACGGTCACCTCCCTCTTGCTATATATGGCCGGCCCTCTCTCTCTCCTCATTCTCTCTCTCACTTGAGTTTTCATTTGCTAGAAAAGATTATGATAGGTTTTATCGGTGTATGGAATTTCACAGTCCATTTCATTCCATTACTCGATTCCTTCGGCAACTTCATTAACCGATCGTCCACGGATTTGGACGAAGTGAGACAAAGTCATCTACTCATTCTCTACATCATTCTTGGTCGTCTCTTTTAGCAAACTTGACGATCGAGTTGCCTCAGTCAGAGGCGGGAGCCCGTTTAAAGAACCGATCATGTGGTGCCACCTCGACGAAGGAATCGGAGATCGACGAGATCGGAGCAGCCGCAACGGAGCGTGGGATGATGGTTGAAGAACGAAGGACTCGGATCGTTCGGTATAACCTTTCTACACTCTTTACAGTTTGTTAGTTTAGCAATAATGGCAGATCCGGGTTAAAGTATACGATAGCGCCAGTTAAAAAGTTTTTGTTCCGCATTTAGCGTCTGTAGACTGCCGGGGCGCTAGCGTAGACTTACAGTGGTATCAGAGCCTCACCATTTTGCTATACTAACTTGTGCTAACGCGTTTAAAACATCGATCCGACCGGAAATCAAAAATCACAAAATTACAACTTGACAGTTTCTGTTGTTTTTAAACGGTCTGATAAAATTATTCTACACATCTCAGAATACTGTGCAGGCTTTTATTAGAACGACGTAGAAATTTGGGCACGTGATTCGATAGGACAGCCGCGGAAACGCGGTCAAACCTATGGTTTGACCGCGCATCCGCGGCCACACAGTGAGCTCGTGGCCCCAAATTTTCACAGTGGGTTCTTGGTTTGATTTTGGGGTTTTTGGTAAATATCGTTTTGGCCCAGGTTTTGTTACTGTTCACCAGTAAGCAGTGGGGCCCACTTTTTGATATTTGGTCTTTGGTCGATCGAAATTTAAACACGTTAGTTTACAGTGCTTACATTATATCTCCGACCGGGAATGTCATTTGATCGGTAAACCGCGTTTAATTGCTATAGTTCTTTTAGACGGGTTTGCGAACGTGACATTCGCGTTGATGTTCTGTGTTGTGCTGTGATGTTGCGGATTTTTCGTGGTGGATAGCAGTGTGCAATGGTAGTACAGTTTGTGTTTATTTGTACATTTGATATTGCGGGGCGAGCGTCCAACTTGTGGACAGCCGTCACTGCCTGTTGTATAATATTCTTTTTAGGGCACGACCAGGTTGCGGTCGATGTACCTATTGTACTATTTTTCATTACTGTACTAGGTTTTGCCCCGAGACGGAGTGCACGGATAGCCGGGTTCTGAGAAGCAACGGGTCCGCATCTCATGGCTTTGAGAGGCAGAGGGGCCCCACTCTAGAATTGGCAGACTATTCGCCGCACTCGTAGGGGGTACAGGTTGACCCAAGGAGGGGTGCTCAAGCTACCGGATTCCGTGAAGTGCTGGGTGGTCCATTCACTATGCTGTAGGGGGCTGCCTCGCTTCAGATTTTGGCGGGTAACTTGCTTCACCCGTAGGGGTCTAGGTTTCATTGCACAGGCTATCCACACGACAGGGGAACGTCGGGTTTCAGCAGCGGCTCTGTGAAACTCGGGGATCCCAGATATCTGTATTGTTCTGTGATGCTTATTACTTTTCTGTAATGTTGCATACTATCACGCCTGGAGCGATTATTGTATATTGGTTTATATACTATTAGATGTTGTATATGTTTTACACCCGCGCTAGTCCAGTCCCCGCTCTGTCGTTAGTTAAGTAACCTAACGAGTGATGATGGGACCCAGTGACGAATGCGGATGGCATATACGTACATGTTATTTTCGTTCTTTTCTGGTGTGATTAAATGATGGGACCGCGTTGATTCTGATCAATGCAAAGTTAAAACAAACCTGTTTACAGTTGTTGGAACAAATTTAAAAAGTGTTGTTACAAAGACGTTTCCTTTTGTTATGCATAGCGGTATTCAGTGGAATATCCTGCACCTCATTCGACGGGGCAAGGGCCGATATCCCTTCACCGGGACTGACCCCTTGGACAGAAGTTTGCGTCAGAGTAATAACTTTACTATAGTCGATTACAAGTTGCTTTGCATAGCGGTATTCAGTGGAATATCCTGCACCTCATTCCACGAGGAAAGAGCCGAGATCCCTTTACCGGGAGTGACCTCTTTAGCAAAAGGTTTTCGCCACTATATTTTAAAAAGCTATCAGGTTCCTTCAGCGATATCAAGTTCACTACGCTAAAGGTTTTTCGCCAAAAACCAGCCGTAGCCCTCCGTCACTTCTTTTGGGTATTCAGTAGTATTCAAGCTATGTATTTTAGCCAAAGTTAAGGCATAGTGTTTGGTAGCTGCTGGGTATTCAATTGTTGCATAGATAGATGAGTTAGTTTGGGACAGTCGTTCTGCCGATTGGCCAAAGTCAGGGGCATGTGCGGGTGGGTTCAAATTGACAAGATAGTGACGGGTAGAACTTGGCATGTGACTTATGACATTTTGACCAAAGCCAAGGTTATAAGAGCATGGGGCAAAAATCATATCGGGAGTTTCTAAAGAAACTGAAACTTGCCAAGTATGCGCATACCATCTGGAGTATGAGTAACGTGGATGCATTCCATCACGTTATCATGCGATGAGAGTTGGATCCCGATTCCCACTGATGAGTTGGTTTACTCTTCGGGTGATCCCGATTGATTCTTCTTTAGGTTTGGAGGAGAATTTGACAGGACAGTGGGAGGTTTCCGGATTAGATAAAGTGATGACCATTCTGATCTAGGATAGAGTGCACGCAGAGTGTTTCTTTTCTCTCTCTCTTTGGCAGCGACCTTTGACCGACCCTAGACTATGATTCAGTGACCAAGTTGACCAAACCTTCTTAAAATACTGGCTTTTGGATTGTCTGAGTTGCATAAGTCATTGCCACTCCTTCTTTTACCCTTTGAATTTCTCAGAACACCCGTATTACTACGGATATCCACTTCCATTGGATAGATCCATCGTATGGTTATATACGAACTCGAAGGGACTTCTTCGGGGATGGATCCAGGTTCAGGAGAAATAGAATTAGTTTATTCAGTTGTCTTTTATTATCACCTTCTCTCAGGTTGCGAGAGCTCCTTGGTTTAGGAGAGTACACCTATTACGCCTATTGGATAGTCTTATTCCAAACCATAGGCTGGTGCCGAAAGGTAGGGAATGAAGAAAACCAATTAGCCTAAGTAGGGTGTGCAGAAGGTAATATGTAAAGACAAAATAAAGGGATTAGAAAGAGGGCAAAGTAAATTGCGACTGATATCATTCACGACCAAAACCGCGTACTTCATCGCCGCTCCTATTTCACCTTTAAAAAGAATAAGGTATTATTCAGTTGTCTTTTATCGTCACCTTCTCTCGAGATGCGAGTACTCCTTGGTTTAGGAGGGTACACCTATTATGCTTACTGGATAGTCTTCTTCCAATCCATAGGCTGGTGCCGAACGGTAGGGAAGGAAGAAAACCATTTAGCCTAACGATGGTGTACAGAAGGTAACGACTAAAGACAAATAAAAGGGATTTGGAGAGATGGCAAAGAGATATACGGTTGAAGTCATGAATTGGATTATGGAAGAGGCATTGCTATGAATACCAGGATACCCCTACGAAACATTTTCATGTTTCAGTGCATTGTTAAAGAAAAACTTTTTTTCCCGATTAGACACTTACTCCAAGGGTATGTATTTACCAGGTTTCATTCTCATATCTGTATGGTTTTACAGATGATGAGTGGGAGTAAGATATTGGGAATTAGGTGATTATCCTCATTATATCGGAATTCGTTGTAATTGGTGATATTTGAGGAAATCACCAGGGTACAGTTTTCCACCTACAACGCACAGGTTTTGAGTTGTTTAACTCAGCGGACTTATACAGAGTATTGTATGTTGTCCAGTGTCCATCAGGACAAAGGGGTAGGTCCTCGTACTATGTTCTGTTTACTTATAACTTCTCTAGTATTTAGACAAGTGTTTCGTAGAAATACATGGTCTAAGTTTTGAGAAGTTGTGGGTATAAGAATAAAGTAGAGAACCAGGTATCACAAGTATCGGGATTCTTCAAAGAGATCGAAGATGTAGATTCTTATGATTGGTATTCAGATGATAGTGATGGTTTTGAGAAACGTGTTTCTCTTTCAGGTTGCTCATAATTGGATGGATTCCTAAGTTGAGTAATGCTGATTAGCCTCTTTCCATTAAGATGATATGCACTGGAGACAGCTGCATGATTTGAATATGGTTCCAATTAAATAAGTGCCAAAGTTTCTGTATTGGATATAGAATGGATCGTACCTTAAAAGAAATTAAGGTACGGGGAGTTGTCCAGCTTATGCTTAAAACCAGACTCTGGATAACTCAGGGCACATTTCTGTAGTGGCTGTTTGTGGGTTGACCCTGGCTATGACAAGGGTTGATATTCTACCATTTGGAAGATCAATAGTGATATTGTTCTTGACTCGCCACAGTTTTAGTAAAAATGGATCTTTTTCAGAAAACAGTAGTGGGAGTATGGTAGAACTGGAAGTGATTCCAGAACCGCGAACGATTACGGAAAATTTAATAGGACCTATACATTCAATCAGGTTTGACATTCCAATAACCACTCCGCAGGTATGGTAGGTAACCTCAGACACCCGAGAGGTACTTCGGTAGCCTCAAGGACGGTGACAGGGAGGTTCTTATCTACCAAGACTTGACACTACTGTTGTTCCAGGATATGAGACCCGGTAGGAGGGTTGTCGTAGTCAGTGGGAGCAACGGAAGCATAGTGGGCAAGATGCTTATATCTATTTATAGACTTGAGCAGTTATAGCAGAGATAGATCATCTATTTTTTGATGTGACAGTCATGGGTTTGACTTCAATCAGAATAGGGGATGGATCAGTTAAGAAGGTAGTAGGGTGTGATGTCATGGTATCTGGATGACATACACAGAGTAGGAAGTAAAATTCCTATACTACGATCGGTTGAACTATGGTCGTCACACAGTTGTTTCTCCAGACAGGATATGGATATAATATTTGACATTCTGGTTTCTGGATCTATGGTTTTAGATCTGGATTTGGGTAGTTTCCCAATGTGGGTACTTTGACAGATATTCTAATGGTTTTTGGAATAGTTGACTCCTAGCATGGTGGTGTACCTGCAGGTGATGGAGTCACCCTCTCTAAAGGTGTCTTACAGACTAAAGGGGAGAGGGATGTGCATGATTGGCAGATCACTTGCTTAGGCAATTGAGTCAATCATGAGATGTCAAGTACCACACCAAATGTTGGTTTTGCACTAGATGCAATAAGTTTGTATTAATCCAATCGTGGAGAAACATAAGGAAGCAGGTTTAGAACATAAGTACATGTTCTACGGATTTGATGACGGCAGCCTCCTTCGGGAGACGGTTATCATTCCAAGCTTCAAAGGTGACATGGTTGACAGAGAGATTGTCAGAGTTATAGTTTTTCCCTCTGACGAAGAGGGACAGTATTATGGACAGGTGGTCCAAGAGGATACTGTGGGTGGCATGTTGCCCGATACTGATTAGGTTCAGTGATCGATACAGTCTAAGAAGTTTGGATTTGGAGTTCATTTATGAACTAGGTCCCATCAGATATCCAGACATATCCTAAGACAGGTATTACTCGATTCGGGAGATGGCTTTCTCCGCGAACTTGAGATTTAGAGAGATATAGAAAGAAACTTCTAGGCGGATCCACTCACTGAGGCTATTTCTCGAACTCAATAGTTTTACAAACGGGCTTTGTGAAACTGATTAGTAGAGGAGTTGGGTGTTGGTTTCACACGGGCTGTGAGTACGCAACATCGCAATAATTAACCTTGAGTGCAAGTGGGAGATTGTTGGAGATAGTGCCCTCATAGTCAATTATTGGATTACAGGTACGTGATTGCAATGATTGCGGAGGACCTATACCGGTAGGACAGTCTTACTCAAGATGATAGTATGCTATTTGGTTTGCCTTTATCAGTCGTGTACATGTTCAGGTGACTGATTGCATGTTACACTTTGATAGAGCCCTTAGGATCTTGCTTTACTACCAACAGTATGATGGCGATCATATAAGTGAGAGTTGGGTGGTTTATACGCATATCCTTAATTATGGTCCCTAGTCGTGGGAGTTTCGAGACAGGGCATCGATACTCCGGAGTAGACTAATGTGTACAGTCGAGACCCCGACGAGGGGCGGTGGCCGGTCTCACAAGCCACTGGTGTCAGTTGGATCACCTAAGATGTATACAGGTGCTCATTAGGTTATGAGTACACCGGACAGGACTCGCCGGGAATCTGCTAGTTAGTATTATATCTACCGTCAGATAGCAGTTCCCTGGTGACATGTGTACAGGTTAGTTCATCGACCTGAGGTCGTCATTTGTCTCGTGTGAGTTCCCACTGTGCTTTGATTTCTACCCTACCACGGCTCAAAGGAGTCGTGCAAACAGGTAGCTTTTGGGTACAGTCCCGAGCCATATGGAGGCACGTGAGCGGATCGGCAGGGGATTCGTCTCTCCCGGTATTGGGGGCGAGGTCGTGCTGTGTCTAGGAGAGCCATTACACAAATCCATGGCCATGGTAGGAGATTTACTGGTAGGTACTCCAGTAGTATCTCAGGGTGTATTGAGGCTTCACTCCGACACGACTTATACTGCTATTGGGGGTCTGACGTTACTAGCCCCCTAGGCGGATATGCGATACTCATTGACGAACGGACCGGACTGTATATACATTGTCACTGTTAGGCTCAGTAGGGTTTCTGGATGAGTTCGCTCATCGGCCTCCCTTGAGTGTGCTCATCGGCCTCCCTTGAGGTCAGTCCGTGGGCAGCCGTTACGCATTGCTAGTGCCGCTGACGGTTTGTGGTTAAACCCACTGCCAGGGTACTGACGAGTCATTAGAGTCCCCCACAGACAGTTTCCCAAGTTCGGACGAAACGTTGTAGAGGCCGTATGGTTTTATGGCAGGGTTCGGAAAATGCACGTGCGTTTACGCACGTGTTATTTTTCGAGCAGATAATACTGGTCGGCTTTGGTTTAAGCCGGATCCGAGTATTATATTGAGTAGGTATAATATCTTTGTCTCAGTTGCATTTGTATTCGGTCGTAATACAAATGCGGGTATATTTATACAGTTTCGGGGTTATCCTGAAAGTTGTTTCAGGATCACTTTTGGAAGTTGCCAGTTTCCAGTTTTCTATCAGCCGTCTTTTAACATTCGGTTAAAGACGGATTTATCTTTTCTTGAGATGAGTGTGGATTCTTCTAGAAGTTTCTAGATGAGGTGACTATGATTAATTGGTGTTGGATTTTCATTGGTTGCTTTAATGGTTCAATTAATGGATAATGACTCATGCTTTGTTATTAAAGCTTTTTGTTTTCCTTAAGATATTTTCTTCATGATAAGCTTTATGCTTAAGGTCACCCCCCTCTCCTACGGTCACCTCCCTCTTGCTATATATGGCCGGCCCTCTCTCTCTCCTCATTCTCTCTCTCACTTGAGTTTTCATTTGCTAGAAAAGATTATGATAGGTTTTATCGGTGTATGGAATTTCACAGTCCATTTCATTCCATCACCCGATTCCTTCGGCAACTTCATTAACCGATCGTCCACGGATTTGGACGAAGTGAGACAAAGTCATCTACTCATTCTCTACATCATTCTTGGTCGTCTCTTTTAGCAAACTTGACGATCGAGTTGCCTCGAGTCAGAGGCGGGAGCCCGTTTAAAGAACCGATCATGTGGTGCCACCTCGACGAAGGAATCGGAGATCGACGAGATCGGAGCAGCCGCAACGGAGCGTGGGATGATGGTTGAAGAACGAAGGACTCGGATCGTTCGGTATAACCTTTCTACACTCTTTACAGTTTGTTAGTTTAGCAATAATGGCAGATCCGGGTTAAAGTATACGATAGCGCCAGTTAAAAAATTTTTGTTCCGCATTTGGCGTCTGTAGACTGCCGGGGCGCTAGCGTAGACTTACAGATTGTACCACTCTTTATATACATTAAGGAGTCGTGGAGCACAGGCCGGCGTGCTAATGAAAAAACGAGAACCCGTGTTCAGGCGCATGAAGTGGTGTAACACGTTCTCCATCCCTTCTTCATTGACAGCAGGTTCCAATAAGAAAGCTTCTAAGGGTACCCCTTGATCGTAACCCAGTTGTCGGGCAAAACGATGCGGGTTATATCTCATAAAGACTGCTGCACCGCCCTGCCTGAAGACTAAGAAACCCGGTCTAATAGAATACAAATGAAGGATCTCCCGGGCTGTTAACACTGAAACTCCATCCTTGAAGGAGTCCTGTAGTGGTCGCACCGCAGTGGTGGACGCTTTTCCAATGGTTAATGCCTTATCAATAAAGGACATCCCGACTCCAACGGTGTGAGGGCGAAGCAGTAAACCTCTGGCGTCCCGTGGTGAAGGAATCATGATTGATGAGCCAATCAACTGTAAAATGCGAGGAAAACCGCACTTGTCAAAGAATAAAGGCCTTCTATGCATGCCGAAGATACCAGCCGTGTGTAGCTCGAGCCACGATGCAAAGTAGTGCATCGGGAAGACCACGTGCAGTACCCCGGGCTCGTTGGCATCCGCTGCTCGGCTGAGGCCATGATATAGGTGTGCCGGCCAGCGATCCCCACGGCCACCTTATCCCGATGACCATTCGGTGGGCTGGGTAGAAGACGGAAGGCCGCATGCGATGGGAATGCATTGGGATCGCGAACCAACTCAGCCACAGCCCGAGAAATCCTAAGAAAAAGGCCTCCTCAACCATCCCAGGGGCTGCAATTTCCACGAAGAATATGGTAGGGAAGTCTGGGAGGAAGAAAGCCTTTTGGTCTATCTCCTTCGTCGGCAGGTTATCCAAACCTAGGCCAAAAGGATCATCCAGGATAGCAGATTTGACGGCTCCTGGCGAAATAACGCTCGGACGGAGGAAGCGAGCAATGAAGTCCTCAAAATTAACTCCTCGGCTCCCGTGTTCGATGAAGAGGGACTCGTAGATGTTCAACACCTTGATCAGGCTCGGGAATTGGTGTTGAACGGCATTTTTCGGCGTAATCCCCCTTACCATCGGCTTAGCACCGAAGATGTACTCATCTGTCGGGAGCAGCTCCTCATAGTGTTCCCCCATGACCGGTAGGCCGGATACCTCCGCGAATTCCTCCAAAGAAATGGACACTTCCCAATCCATGGCAAGGAAAGTGTGGGTGGGAATATTCCATTGCTCCAAGAAAGCCTTGAACCACCAGGTGGGGAGCGTAGGATATTGGAAGAGAGAGACGTAGACCGCGGTATACAGTCCTAGTCTTATCAACTGCGACTTCTTCGTCGACAGGATGTACCGGGCCCACGGCAGATAGCCAATCGGGTGACGGGGAATCAAACCAAGGTTATATGATTGCCCCCAGGGCCGTGCTTCCCCCTGACAGATACGGCGTCCTAGGATATCCAAAACCATAGGACGCTGAACCGGAACCGCATCCATAGCGGGATGAAGAAAGCTGTTCGCGGTCCAATCTATCATCTCCACGGCATACTGCACTGAAGGCGGGGTAGCGTAGTGAATTGCCGTGATGGGCTCAGACGGCACTGCGCATGTGAAGCTGCGTCGACCCATAATAATCTAGTTATACCAAGACCCCCAAAGGTGGAGTTTCTTGTACTCCGGGCCGTACTCTCTAATCATGGTTAGGGCTTCACGGTCCAAGGGCGCCTCGGGAAATCCCTCCTCCGAGCGGACGAACGGGAATGAAGTGTCTTCAGACATGATCGCTGCAAAAAAACAATTTAGCCGTTAGTGTTGTAATCCCAACGTTTGGCACTTAAAGAAGAAAATGCATTCATTAAATTAAAATCAAAATTAATTAATTACATCACGCAGCAGTGCAGTGAGTAAGGGACCAAAGGGGGACCCACAAAATCTGGATGACAGTACGTCAGTTAATAGGACAATCTCATCATTGGATGAGATTGTCAGTTGTTCCCCAGGATAACATTCCCATTAATAAAGAATCCCTAGAGACAAGGAGAAAATCTCCTCTTTCAGAGCAAAGCTCTGTCACAGAATGACACTTGTCAAATTCTGGTCTCAAAAGAATAAAATTCCTTAAAAAAGAGCTTAACTCTGTAATATTCCATCACAAAGAAAATTTTGAAAAGAAATTTAAAATTAAAATTTCTGGAATCTTGAAAAATACATGAAAACTTATAAAAAATTCTTCGTTTTTCAGATCTAAAAGATCTACATTTGATTCAAGAGCAAAGCTCTGTTCATGGGTTAGAACCCATGAACAAGATCTCTGTAGATCTATAAGTTTTTTAGAGCAAAGCTCTGTTTATGAAACCCCAATGGGGATTTCTTTAAATCAAAAGATCTATGAGAGCAAAGCTCTAGTGGTTAATTAAAATTAATTTCACTTGAAAATAATTTTACCTAAAATTTTCTAACTTGGAAAATGAGAGCAAAGCTCTAAGGTTCTGGAAACGAGAGCAAAGCTCTGGAGTTCTAGGCAAGAGCAAAGCTCTGGAAATCAAAATCTTGAAATAACAAGATTTTTCTAAGGGCCAGAGGTCCTATTTATAAGGGGCTTGCGCCCCTTGAGCTCACCCCTTGATCCAACGGTCAGGGGGTTGCCACCGCTGCACTCACGTGCGTGCCACGTGAGCGCAACGGTGGGGGGGCATTTGTTTCGCCCAATCAGAGCAAAGCTCTGTTGAAATTCAAAATTCAAAAATTTTGAAACAACACTTCAAGTGTCAGGCGCTAATACGTCAGCGCAGCGCCCAAGAAGGCGCGCCCAATCAGAGCAAAGCTCTATTTTAATGAAGCAACGCTTCAGCTGCGCAATTGCGCTGCGCTCTGCGCTGTGCGACACGTGTCACGCGCTGGGGCATCTGCGCCAAACTGAATTAAATTTCTAAGAAATCTTTTCTGTTCTTGTTAAAACAAGAAGATTTTCTTCTGCAAAGCAGAAGCCCTTGGATCAAAGATCCAACGGTGGGGAAAATTCCCCAAATCACTCAGAGAATGATCTCTTTAACAAATTTAACTAATTTGTGAGCACTATAAAAAGGACCCTAAGCCTCAATTCAAAGGCATCAACATTTCTTGAAAAATCAAGAGCTTTAAACAGAAGAACTCTGAGAAAATTTCAAGAAAAAGGTAAAGAACCTTCATGAAGTAGAAGAAATTCCTTCTAATAGATCATTGATCTAAAAAACAAGATCAATGATCTTTACATAATAAACAGTGCTTTGCACTTCTTGTGAACCTCTGGTTCTTTAAAACAATAAAAATAAAAAATAGTGCTTTGCACTTTTATGAACCTCTGTTTCTTCAAACAAAAGAAAAATTTATTTTTCTTTGATCTAATTTAGATCAAGGAATTAAATAGTGCTTTGCACTTCCGCTCTTGAATCTAAAAGATTCTTAGTGCTTTGCACTTCCAAACTGCGCCGTTGCGCTCTTAAGAGAGCGCCACGTGTCAGCTATAGAACCACTTGCGCTAAGCGCTCTTGAAATAGAGCTTTGCTCTCTGGAATTGGCGCAACTCACCAGAGCGCGCCACGTGTCAGCAGCGCAACAGCGCAGCGCACTAGCGCAGCGCACTGCGCTGTTGCGCTTGCGCTCACCAGAGCATGACATGTGTCATCACCATATGAGCTTGCGCTCATTGCTCGGCGCAAAGCGCCAGACAAATGCACTTCCTTGCTTACAAAAGGGGCCAAGCCCAATTAAAGAAGGCCTAACAGGTCTAATAAAATGCAATGCATTGTTTTAAAAAGGGGCAGAGCCCAAACTAAAATAGATGCTCTGCATCATAAATAAAGGGACAGAGCCCAAATCAAAAGCCTAGCAGGCCAGAATAGAATGCAGTGCATTATTAAATATGGGCAAAGCCCTAGCACAGGCCTAATAGGTCAAAGATCAAGAAAAATGTTGAATATTCTCAACTGGACTTAACCCAATTTTGGCCGTAAGTCCTCAAATTAAATTGACTGAGCAAAATTGCTCTCCTAAATCAATTTATCTCCGGTTCGAGGGTACATCTCCGAACTCCTCTGACATTTATCGTTGTAATCCTTCAACGACGTCAGAGAGGCGACGGGTCCCAATGACCACACATGAATATGGACTGCGGGGTCCTTAAACTCGTGGACCGAAACGTCCTTAAACTAATATTGGACCGAAACGTCCTTAAACTAATATCGGACCGAAACGTCCTTAAACTAATATCGGACCGAAACGTCCCTAAACTAATATCGGACCGAAACGTCCCTAAACTAATATCGGACCGAGACGTCCCTAAACTAATATCGGACCTAATATCGGACCGAGTCGTCCCTAAACTAATATCGGACCGAGACGTCCCTAAACTAATATCGGACCGAGACGTCCCTAAACTAATATCGGACCGAAACGTCCCTAAACTAATATCGGACCGAGACGTCCCTAAACTAATATCGGACCGAGACGTCCCTAAACTAATATCGGACCACCACGTCCCTAAACTGGCGATGGACCACCACGTCTCTAAACTGGAAAACGGATCACTACGTCCCTAAACTGGAACAATAGAGCCTCCAAACGCTCTTTTGCCGGATCTAAACAGTCCCGTTTAAGTTGATCTTAGCCCCAAACACGGCTAACGTATCCTTAAACATTCAAATGGATTATAAAACTCCCAATTAACTCTGGTTCGAGGGTACATCTCCGAGCTCCTCTGATACATGTCGTTGTAATCCTTCAACGACGTCAGAGAGGTGACGAGTCCCGATGGCCATACATTAAATTAATCACTACGTTAAGTGGATCTTAGTCTAAAACAGGACTAACGTATCCTTAACGAACGTTTAAGTTGATCTTAGCCGCAACGCGACTAATGCATCCTTAAACTAAAAACACCAAACCCAAATCTAAGTAAATACGGATTTGGACTAATCCACGTCCTACGGGCGACGGCATTACTCAGTCTCCGTATACAATCCACGGGCAACCACAAACAAAACAGACACACACGACACGAAGTGAAATTCTGGAGAAGGAGAAAGTTGTTACCGCGATGCAGTAGCGTAATTAACTGCAGGGGCTTGCACCTGCAGGGAAGAGCGTCCCCACAATCAAAAACCCCTCACCCTGAGGGGGAATCTGACGAAGTCTGCTACATCGGCCGCATCCGTCTAAACCTCCGATACGCGGTGCCATAAATCAACTTGGCATCTTCGGAGAGGTAGACGGATAAAACCAAATAGCATCTGCCCCGAACCTCAGGCACAGACGCAAAGTCTGCGCCGCCTTTCGGTGGGGAACACCCCCCTTGCTTCCACCTCATCACAATTTTATTGTTTATTTAATCTCCTTTTTTGCCTATAAAAGCAGAACTTGGCAGCAAGGAGAAGGGGTCTAATTCTTTGTTCACATTTTGTTACTCTCAAGTTTTCTTTTCTCTTTTCTTGTACATAGCA
Organism: Agapanthus africanus; assembly: GCA_030015575.1. NCBI lineage: Eukaryota > Viridiplantae > Streptophyta > Magnoliopsida > Asparagales > Amaryllidaceae > Agapanthus > Agapanthus africanus. The sequence continues at coordinate 423,568,617 of CM057339.1, forward strand.
TAACTTCCCCTTGAGTTCTTTGCCTTAACTTGATTTTGCAACCTCTTCATTGAGCTTGCAAGGTTAAGTTTTGGCAATTGATCTCAAGGATTGTATCTTCTTTTGGAACTAATAAAGCTATGTTCTTTGCCTTCATTTTACATGAGTTTCTTACCCTTCTCTTGATCTTGCAACCTCTTGATTGAGCTTGCAAGTTTAAGGGTTGGTTATTGATCCCATGGCTTGTCTTGTGTTCTATGGTTCTTAGTGTTACTATCTATCTCTTTTATTTCTTGATCATTTACTTTCTTGCACTTTAATACTTGCTTTACTTACTTGCACTTAAATTCCATGCCCTTTAATTACTTGCTTGTAGTCTTTTCTTTTCTTTGTATCTTTTCTTTTACTCTCTTTGTTGTTTTGTGAATGTTTGTGAATATGTGTTGATAGGCAAAGAATATGATATTGTAAGTTAACGTTCCGTTTCTCATTTCAATTTCCCGTATTTTCCATTGAACTCAGTCCAAACGTTACGCAAGCGCTCCGTTAGGCACCTTACCCTACCAAGATAACGATGATTCCTAACCGCGACCGGTTGCGTTCGGTTTGGCCATATGCGAAAGCAAGAGACAAGAACGGAAGGACAAGGGTCAATAAGACGAATTCCACGAATACCGTGCTTAAGCACCCTAATTTACGTTGTTGCCGATTGCTCTAGCTTCATTGGTTGAGTTCAGCTCAAAGGACTTGAATACGTATTTCCTTAACTTACACCATCCTATCTAATCCTAACAAATGGTTACTTTGCATATAACACTTAGGATAGATACAAACATTCCGCCAAGCGCATTAACTCGTTACGAAAAGAACTTAAAACACCCCGTCTCCTTGTGGATCGACTCATGCTCATCGCGGCTAGCTGCAAAGCGACACCGTCCTGATCGCGGTTAAACTTAATAGAACTTAAAACTCGACACGCCAAAAGCGTGCGATCAAATGACGCCGTTGCCGAGGAAACGGTAACGTTTTTTGTTTTTGTTATTTCGGGTTAATCTTATTAATATCCATCTAACACTTTTCTAAAAACAAAATAAAAATTTCAAAATTTTCAAAACCAAACAAAAACTAACAAAGCTAACCATTTTTGCTCTCTGGAATTCTTACCTGCTTGCACTCTGTAACTAAACAGAAAAGGTAAACAATACCAGTGAGGCACTGGTGGAGCAGTGAGACACCAGAAGAAATTTGGAGCCCTATCTCATAAAGTTGACCGGCGACACACCTCCAAGATCTGAGCTCGCCGGCCCAAGCTTCTCCTTCTACCTCCAATTTTTTCTCTGTGCTCCATTGTTCTATTTTTTCCCCATTTTTATTGTTTATTTTTTTATAATTTTTAGTGTGCAGGTATTTAGGAATTCATATCGCTTTTTCGTACTAATATCCGTTTTCCGACATTTCAGATTTTTGCGGATTTGTGAAATGCGATTATGGGGAGCAAAGTGTACATTCCAACTAAAGGTGATTACGAAATACAGTGCCAAAGATCCGGGTAGTTTGACCAGCGCAAGCGAACTTTTCAAGCTTACCGGATTTGATTCAACGGGGGTTTCCTAACCCAAAAACTTAACGGTACGTATTTCTTAAACACCTTCTTCTCAAATCCGACGCATCCACTATAATATCTTTGCAGGATTCTTTGCAAATTCGCTAGCAAACGCTTAAATTGACTAACCCGTATTTGTTGCAGTGCCGTGCTTAATATAAAAAACGATTGTTTGATTCTTTACAGAATTTTTATTGAATTACGCATTGTATCCATTAATACGGACTTAAGGGCAAGCGAACCCCACAACATACGGTTAAGGATTTCATCACCTTTTCCGTAGCCCACAGATCACGAAACGAGCATAACGTTTACCCGCACAAATTTTAAAAGAAACTAGACTTTAAGCCTTTAAGGACTTCGCGCTCACTAGGAGAAGTTAACTGTGTTTAGAGGTGTCTAGGAAAGTGTTGACGGCGAAACCACCAAAAGAGAAAGGGTTATTTAACTAAGGACCTTCGCGAAAGCATAGGAAAACCTCCCCTTATCTCTGCATTTACCTGGCCTCGTGATCAGTATATCTTGAGCCCGCTTCTCGACACAGTTTTTACTTCGACAATCAAGTTCTGGAACAAGTCTAGTTGACCTAGGTGAACCCTAGACCGATTAGGTGCGCGGTATTTTTGTGTCGTGATTGTTTTTGTCCAGATTCTTTTTGTGTGTATATTTCATTCTTTTATTAATAACTAACTAAAAAAATATATTAAAAAAATCACATTCTTTTTCTGCTCCTTTTCTCTTCCTTTCTTTCTTTCTCTCTTCATATCATGGGTACCCCACCTCGAAAAAATCTTGCCGAACTTTGATACCCACAACCAGACATTACTTCCTACGGTTCTTACTTTGGCCGAATTTCGAATGATCCCTCCATGCCAAAAATTTCTTTGAAAGATCGGATAAACACATCTAGGACAACCAATTGGACTCCGCAATCCACCTTGTATCAACCATTTCAACCTTCACCATCTTCTTATGTTGATACCCCTTTTGCGAGTCGTCCAGTGTCCATCGCTGAACGTATTGAACAATCTCGTAGCAGATCTTTCACTCCTTTCACCACTGCCAATTCTTTTGATCAACAATTCCAATCACCTTCTTATCCGTATGTTGATCCTACTCATGCCAGCCATTCAATTCCTATCCATTCTACCCAATTTTTGCACCTTTCCTAGACATTGCTTATAAACCGCCATTTAGGAGTTTCCAGCATCCAAAAAATTTTGAATCTTTTACTGAAACCCCTTCACAACCCATGTCCAGTCTGGAACATTCGTTAGAAGACTTTCGGGTAGCGTCATGTCAACAGATGATGGATTTGAATGCATCCATGGCCGCCCTCATATAACCTAGTGACCCGGTAGCTAGTATTTAACTAGCTCCACATTTTCCAATGTATGATGAGGTGGTAGGACAGGTTGCGAATTTGAGTGGAGAGAGTGAGCTGTACACCCTTCCAAATCAAACCTACCCATTCTAAATTGAATCCCACAACTCCGGTTTTGAATGTCTATCTAGTGTCCCAGAAGATTTATCAATTGAAGATAGAATGATTAATGAGTTGTGCGACTTTGTAGTGTTTGATTTGCCCGATTGTGAAGGGTCCTTTTCGAGTGAAACCACACCCAATCCTTTTGACCTCTACACCTCCATCTTAGAACCTGAATTGATTGATATCCATGCTTTTGATGAGGTGTCTGAGAATATTGATTTTCACTTGATTGAGCATATTAACGCTGGGAATATTTTGGATGATGAACCCACTGCTTTGGATGAATTTTTCTCTCCAATTCATCATCCCGAGTCATTAACTGTTTTTCCCGAACTCCATATGCGTCTTGATTTTAATGGAATTTGCATGGATAAGCTGAATTTTGCGGAGAATTTTGAGGATATTTTTTAGGATGAAACAGTTCTAGATGATGAGTCGGATTTTCCTATTCATCATTTTCCTTTCACTGACTGTGTACACCCTCCTGAACCGTTAATTTTGACCCTTCCTCAATCACTTCCCTCCATCCTTTCCATCGTTTCGACCTTGCAAGACACCGTATCAATTTCATTTCCTATGTCTGGTTTACCAAGTTCGGCGTACCCATGTTTTCTCACGAATCTTGAGGGATTTGACCCAATATCTCGACGGGTTGATAAATTAGCATAATCGCTTTTTACACATCGGTCGTTACAAATTGTGCTAATTTATTCACTCCATTTCCACCATCAAGTTCGTATTCCACTTCTTTCTCACCTCCGCCATTCTTCTCCTCATATACCGAGACCGTATCTCACTTTTATCCACATACGGTCTCGCGTATTCTCCATTTCTTTCCTCTCCGCATTCTTTCACCAACCACTGCATTATCGCGATAGAATTTTTGAATGGTTGGTGCTTACCTTTGGCCTGTGTACGGCCTTGTATAGATAGATATTGTTCTCTCCCCCCTAATCCTGAAGTTCACCGCTTAAACAGTGGAAACACTGTTTCACTTAAGTTTGGGGGATCTTTTTGTGTATCTATTTTTTTTTTCTTTTTGTTTTGTATAAAATTTTCTTTTAAGGAGCGCCGACAATTTTGACCCTCTTGTCATAGCCTTACAGTGAGGGCACTGTCAAGTTTAAGTTTGGGGGTGTGCTCGGTAAGTTTTCTACCTTCGCATTCATGTGTATATTTTGCATTTGCATACTTATTTAAAAACCCACAAAAATCGGAAAAAATTTCCAAAAATATAAAAACTTTGTCGTCAAGTTAGCTAATAGAGTAACTTTGATTTTTATTCCGAAAGCTTAGTTGATATGTTGAAATAACTAAATCCTAGGCTTAGAAATTGAAAACCCTAAAAATAACCCTCATTCTTTTTAACCTCGGTAAATATACGTCCTTACAGTTTTTTTTTTAGAAATAGGTAATCTTGAGTTCAGTTCTTTAGTTAAGTCAAGATGAAGGGAAAGTATTGAAATCTTACTGAAAGATAAGTCTGAAAAATAGTTTCTATTCTTGAGTTCAAATTTAGAAAGTATATACCCTACAAACTGCACATACACGCACCTTGAAACTTGGGATAGTAGAGGATACCTAGAAATACTATTGCCTGAAAACCTAGTATGAAAGAAAAAACGGTATTTAAAGCTAAACACCAAAAGAGCATCATTGAAAAATATATCCGGTCTTGAAAAAGAAAAATAAAGAAAAGAAAAATAAATAAATAAAGTCAAGACCTGGAATCTGCTATTTACGCTTTAAGCTCGTACAATCAGTAATCGGCCGTTAGTGCCTCAAGAAATATTAATAGTCGTATGAAAGGTGTGTGAGCAACACTGTTCATCATTAATGAAAAGAAGTAGTATTAGGTATTAAGGCAAGGGTACTATAGCTTGAATTGAATTCTTGAGTGTAGGGGTGAAAATTTACACACACGTAGGGGTATACGATTGATGTTTGGAGGAAAGATAGAAATGAAGAAAAAGACTTATGTTTTCTGTAAAGTTGATAAAAATCCCTGATTTTAGACCGCACTTTAGAAGGAAAACTCAGGAGATACCAACATCTTTCTAAACTTTTTTGGAACGTATAGGATTTGAGGTTAAATAGATAGAAGGTGTGAAACATAAGGGTAGAATATTTCTAATTTAGGATGATAGAATTTCTAACATAGATACTAAACTATAGGAGTCAAATCGACGTTAACTGATGAAACTAACTTGACGGGATTTTGTGGGTGTAATCCGCTGAAAACCCTCAGGAGACAACACTCCTCCTACTAGGGACACCTAGAGGTTTAACGGCTTGTTGCACGCGCTCAGTGCAATCGCGTTCCCTGCGAAAGTGAGGCTATGATTTTGTTTAGCTCGGGACGAGCAAGAGATAAGCTTGGGGGTATTTGTTCATCGCAGAAAACTGTATTTCAATACCGCTCATTCGTTATCTGTTTTGTTATATATCGGTACTATTAACCAGTGTCTGCTCAGTATTACAGATTACAGGTATCCGTGACAAAATACTGGAAATACACTTAAAATCACGGATATTACAGTTGTGAGCTGACACTGCAACCAGAACCGCAAACCAATCGATATCCCAAGAGTTATTTTGAAAACAAGTGTGTGCATAATATTTTGGTCCAACACATAACATGTGTACACACTAACTCTTGGAGCTTGGACCATGGACCTAGGGGGCTGCCATGGCACACGCTCATGATGGTTAGAAGCAAGTGGGCATGAGTGTGACATGCATTAAATGCTACAAGATGTGTGTTGACTTAAAGATCCAAGTTTCCCTCCAAAACCTGGGTGTAGACCAAGTCTAATTTGAGAAAACAAGCTGCACCAAAGTGATATTGTCACGACCCGAAGGTACGGAACGTGACCGACACTTAAATTACGAATCGTCTAGAGGCATAACGTAATCTAAGCAAGCCGAACCCAGAAATATAAACCATTTAAAAGAAAAAGTGTAGGAAAACAAGTTTAAAAGCAACATCAAATTTTCTCAAAAATTTCGGCAAAGTCTCATTTGTAAAAACTGGCCCCAAATGGGTACAAACAAGAATAATATATACAAGCAATAAAAAGGCATCCCCAAGCGGGAGCAAGCTCTACGCCAATTGGCGGAAACAACCACACAAGCAATATAATATACAACGTCGAAGGGCGAGGATCCAAACTCAAAGTAAACCATCAAAACCACCAGAAAACCATAATAATACAAGCGCGATTCTAAGGTCGAAAGAATAAACAACTGGTTTTCTAAATCTATCAAGTAATATAAGTCTGGTTGATGGAGCTTACTAGATACAAATGAAATAATAAAAGTACAACGGTGGTCCTGATACAAGTGAACCAACCTACCAAGCAAATCACCCTGAATGAAATGCTGTGCCAGCAAGCTGCCAAGGAAACCTGTACATCGAAACCTGTAAGAAAATTTGGCACAACGGGGGTGAGTTGCCAACTCGTGAGTAGAAGACATCTGCGAGTAGAAATCGCATGCACGACGATCTCCTAGGTCATAATAATATACTTAATATAACACTAGTCATCTAGTAGTGGCAGGGTAATAATCTATACGTAAGTGCAATGCTCAGTGCTCATGTCAGTGCCTCAAGTAGTAACATGTCATGTGTATGAGTATGCATGCACCATGAATGTAAAACAATCAACCATGAAATCTGGATATATCTGTATAAGAAATCTTTAACTTTATCATAGTAAAATTTGTATGGTAATCTGAAACATCATCAATGAAATCCATGGAAATCCGTGTCAAGCATCGACATAAAACATGCAAATCTCATAGTCTCAATACCTCATAGTCTCAATATCTCGGGCTCCGTCAGTCCGGATCGGCCCATATCATCAAATCACACGACAACGGTCGGTATCCTCCGGATATCTGCCGCGCCAAACATCACCGGTAGGTAGTCTTCCCCTGCCAGGCTCATCGTCTACAACTCGAGCTTCTTGCCCCGGGGTACCATACCGGGCCCACCATGTACCCGAGACGGTTCATCCACTCCTCGAATCGGGTCTCGAAATCCAACAGAAAACATGAAATCTAATGGTGGACGACCCATACATCACGAGAAAACCGCAACTTGTATTTAAAATGAGAGGGAGAGAGAGAGAGAGAAGTTTTTATATATATATTCTTGCGGTTTTCCCCAAAATCCAGAAATCTCATAGAAATCCAAAATCCCAAAATCATGAGTAAGTAAATAATGAGTATCGGTATAAGCCCCACAATACTGCATGATAATATGAAAATGTGAATGCATGAAGTGTCTAAATAATAAATGCAATGTCTAAACTAACACATGAGAGTAATCACACAATATTATATCGGACTAGCATTTAGCCGATTATATCAATAAAAAGATAATATGTTCTAAAGTGTACGTGACATGGCAATTACCGATGATGATGTGTGTGAGCTGGCAAATAAGTGTACGTGGATCATGCGCATCATCAGTAATGGTGTTGGTGTCCTAGCAGATAGGGTTTCATATTCGCTAAAGAAACATATGTATGAACATGCAATACGATAGATACAACATGAATATAACGGTGAATGTGTAGTAAACGCACAACTAGAGAATACACACTAATTACGAGTCATACAGTTTGTTGTTTGAAAAAGCACGAATCGTGGTTTTTTAGAAAATTAGGGGCTACGGGGTTTTTAAGAAAAGATATGTCATTTGAAAAATCCGTAGTATCCCTCAGGCTGTCTTTAAAAAATGCGCACGATTCCCTAGTTTTGAAAATATGTATGACTCGAGTCTAAACTAAGATCTACCTAACCAACTAAGGAACTAACTAAAGACACTAGTCGAAAGGTAAGAAGAATCCTCCTAAAGTCTGAGTCAATATCTCTAGTAGTCGGCGATCCAGCCTCAATAGCGTCACGTACATAGTACGACTTCCTCGAGTCAAGAGTGCGGATCAATCATCACATCTATGCTTCGTACGGTAAAATCCATCGTACGACATCCCAAAATCGGGGTACGGGTCAACTATCACATATATATATCATCATTCGTATAGTATCATCATCAAACAATATCATGATCAAGGGTACTGTACTATAATCGCATATATCCCAATATCATCAATCATATATCATCGTCTGTGTAAATATACATCGTCAAATGATCCACTAAAATATCATGTCATATATCATCTCGTGATTAAGTAGCATATTACAATTCGGGTTCTATTTTAGAGTCTCATACATTTCAATGTCATCATCACCTATTATCGTTTATGTATAATTATACATTTTCTCATTTCACAACGATCTGCTAATATCATAATACATCTCATATCATAACTCGATCGTATATCAAATATCTCACGGCATCATGCCCGATCATATCGACTCATCCCCAAGTATCATATAATACCCTCATATCACGTGTATATGTTATACACACACACACACACATTTATACCTACACACATTCCTATACACACACACACACATATACACCAAGTCAGGTTTATGTGTGTTGTTCCCCGCCGAATAACGCGGGAAGACGCGATAAACGTCTCGCCTGAATTTCGGGGCAGATACTAATTGGTGCTATCTGTCCACCTCTCCGAAGATGCCAAGTTGATTTATGGCTCCGTATATCGAAGGTTTAAACGGATGCGGCCGATGTAGCAGACTTCGTCAGATTCCCCCCCATTTGAGGGGTTTTTGATTATGGGGACGCTCTTCCCTGCAGGCGCAAGCCCTGCAGTTAATTATGCTACCGCATCGCGGTAACAACTTTCTCCTTCTCCAGATGGTCACTTCGTGTCGTGGGTGTTTGTTTTGGTTTTGATTGCCCCTGGATTGTATACGGAGACTAATTTATGTTGTCGCCCGTAGGGCGTGGATTAGTCTAAATCCCTATCTTCTTAGATTTGGATTTGGGGGTTGGGTTTAAGGATACGTTAGCCTCATTTGGGACTAAGATCAACTTAAACGTTTGTTAAGGATACGTTAGTCTAATTTCATACTAAGATCAACTTAACGGGATCATTTAGATCCAACAAAAGAGCGTTTGGACTCTAATGTTTAGTTTTGGGACATTGCGGTCGATTACGGTCCAATGTTAGTTTAAGGACATCTCGATCTGATGTTATTTTAAAGACATCTCGATCCAATATTAGTTTAAAGACATCGAGGTCGAGGTTAAAGAAATCATAGTCCATGAGTTTAAAGACCTCACAGTCAAGGTTAAGGACATCATAGTCCGTGAGTTTAAAGACCTCACAGTCAAGGTTAAGGACATCATAGTCCGTGGTCTTAAGGACCCCATAGTCCATGGAATGTGTGGTTGTCGGGACCCGTCACCTCTCTGAAGACGTTGAAGGATTACAACGACAAATATCAGAAGAGTAAAGAGATGTACCCTCGAACCGGTATGAGTTGGTTGGAAGATCTGTAGTCCAATTTGGGACTAAGATCTGTTGAAATATTTATGAGCAGATGAGCTCAATTAATATAAGTTGAGGACTTATGGCTAATCTTGGGCTAAGTCCAATCAGATTAAAATATTTAACATTTTATTTAGGGCCGTTGAGCTTTTATTTGGGCCTGGCCCTTTTAACAATGGTGAGCATTGATCAAAGCTCTGGGCTTATTAAAAACAGAATTTAATTCTGTCAGCGCAACACGTGGTGCTCTAGGCGCTTTGCGCCAATCAAAGAGCGCATTGCGCTTCTGCCAAGTAGCGCACATGTAAGGGACACATGTCGCACTCAGCGCTAGTCGCTAGATGACGAGCGCATAATGCCAGTTTATGAGCGCTGAGCGCTAATCCATGAATGCATTACGCTTTCAGTTTAGTGGCGCACACGTGAGTGACACGTGGTGCGCTTGGCGCTGAGCGCCAGCCCATGAGCATAGTACGCTATTTCATAAGCGCAAAGCGCAAGTTGTTAATTGGCGCATACGTGGTTGACACGTGGCGCATTTGGTGCTGAGCGCCGGTCCAGAGAGCACAGAAGCGCAGTTCAAGAGCGTAAGGCGCATTTCAAAAGCGCAAAGCGCATCTGATCAATTTTATGATCTGGGAACAAATTTATGTTTTTTTTAAAAGAGACTTTGTTTCAAGATTTAAGAACAACAGTTCTTATTTTGCAGGAGAGATTTTCAATCTCTTATTTTGATGAAAGGCTTTGCCTTTATAAATCCATGATCTGTGAGAAGAATTATGTTCTTCTTTTATTTTATGATGAGATCTTTTGATCTCTTTTGTGAAAGACTTTTTGTCTTGTAGATTTATAATCTTTTTAAAGAAATAAATTTTTCTTTCTATGAGATGATTTCATCTATATGTTCATCATCCATCATCTTTACCTTGAAGAAGTATCTTCTTGCAAGAGCTTGCTCTTTTTCTTTGAATTTTTTCAAAGTTTATGGGGGTTTCTCTATATCAGACTTGAAGTCTTGGGGCCTTTATATAGGGCAAGCTGATTTGTTGAATCAGTTAAAGTGATCTTTCTCTGATTGATTTGGGGATGTTTCCCCACCATTGGATCTTTGATCCTAGGGCTTCTGTTTTACAGAAGGCAATCTTCTTGTTTTTAACAAGATTGAAAAAATCTTTCCATAACAGAATTTAATTTTCATTAATTAATGATTTATCATTATTATTAGATCTTTTGATCTAACGGTGGGGAATTTTTTAATTCCAGCGCTAGCGCACCCGTGCTTTGCACGCGGTGTGCTGCTTAAAGCGCATCGCTTTTAGCGCTAGCGCACCTGTGTCTTACACATGGTGCGCTGCTCGGAGCGTAGTGCACTTAGCGCTAGCGCACCCGTGTTTGACACGTGGCGCGCTGCTCAGAGCGCAGCGCACCTAGCGCTAGCGCACACATGGTGCGCTGCCTAGGGCGCAGCGCGCCTAGCGCTAGCATCTGAAGCGTTGCTTCAATTTTTGAAATTTGAATTTCAAACAGAGCTTTGCTCTGATTGGGGGAAACAAATGCCCCCCCCACCGTTGCGCTCACGTGGCCCACATGTGAGTGCAGGGGTGACAGCATCTGCGCCCTTAGATCAACTCAGAAGTTGAAGAGGCGTTTCAATGTCTATAAATAGAACCTTTGGTCCTTTAGATAATTCTGTTCATCTTCTTTCTTTGAGAATTTTTATTCTCTCACAGAGCATAGCTCTCCATCTTAAGAATTTTCTTAAGGACAAAAACTTTGTCAAAATTTAGGTAAAGATTAAATCTTTTAATAATCTAGGGTTTTACCCATTAACAGAGTCTTGCTCTTCATAGATCTTTGATCTAAAGAAAACCCTTTTAGGGTTTCATTAACAGAGCTTTTGCTCTCTTCAAATCGTGAAGAACTCTTAAGAGTTTGTTCATGGATCTTGAAGATCTTAGAATTTTAATTCATATATAAGAAATTGATTTCAATTTTTCTGATGGGTTTTTCTATCATCTTTACAGAGCCAGGCTCTTGAGGAATTTTGATTCCTTCATGATCAGAGTTTGACAAGTGTCACTCTGTCACAGAGCACTGCTATCAAAGGGAGATTTACTCCTCCGCCCGAGAGATCTCTCATTTAATGAGAATTTTTTTTGAGGATTTCCTCATTTAATCAACAGTCTCATCAAATGATGAGGTTGTTTTATTAACGATGGATTGTCATCTAGATTTTGTGGGCCCCCTTTGGTCCCTTTCCACTGCATTGCAGTGTGGTACAAATTCTGAAGTACCAAGTGTCAGAATTTAAATTAAATTATAGCACTGATAGTTGACTTTTGTCCTTTTTCACGCAGGCGACATGTCTTTTGACACTTCCTTTCCGTTCATCCGCTCAGAAGGCGGATTTCCTGAGGCGCCCGTAGACCGAGAGGTTCTTGCGCTGATCAAAGACCATGATCCAGAACATAAGAATCTTCATTTGTGGGGAACATGGTATAACCAGATCATCATGGGTCGATGCAGCTTCTCTTGCGCAATACCTTCAGAGGCTATCTCGGCGATCCACTATGCTGACGCACCCCCGGTGAACTATACTGTGGAGGTGGTTGACTGGACTTCGGAGGGTTGTCTTCAACCCTCTATGGCTGCCATACCTGTACAACCGCCGATGGCTTTGGACATCCTAGGGCAACGTATATGCCAAGGTGAGTCACGCCCTTGGGGACAGCCCTACAATATAGGTCTGACTCCTCGTCACTCAGCTGGGTACCTGCAGTGTGCCCGATATATCCTATCGGCAAAGAAGTCAGAACTGCTGAAGCTTGGGTTGTATCCTGCGATTTATGCTTCTCTGTTCCAGTACTCCGCACCTCCCGCGTGGTGGGTTAAAGCTTTCTTGGAACAATGGAACGTTCCAACTCACACTTTTCTTATGCTAGATCGGGAAGTTTCCATCTCTCTGGAAGAGTTTGCGGACATCTCCGGCTTGCCTGTCGGAGGGGAGCATTATGAGGAGATCTTGCCCCCTGATGAATATGTTTTTGCTACCCGACTGATGATGACAGGTTTAAAACCAGAGAATACCATTCAGCACCGATTTCCTAGCTTAATCAAGGTGCTAAACATTTACGAAGGCCTATTTCTTGAATCTGGAAGCCATGGAGTTAGCTTTGTGGATTTCATCACCCGTTTCCTTCGTTCAGAAGTTCTATCGAGACAAGGCAAAAAGTTTGCCACACTCGATGATCCCTTCGGCTTTGGATTGGATCACCGACCAATACTGGAAGCTGACCAAAAGGGATTCTTTCTTCCAAACGTCGCAATCGTCCCTTTTTCAGAAATTGCTGCTCCGGGCATTGATGAGGAAGCATTCTTTTTAAGGTTCCTTGGTTTGTGGTTAAGCTGGTTCGCGCTTCCCATGCATCCTCGTTACATGAGGCCGTCAGTCTTCTACCCAGCCCATCGGATGGTTGAAGGGAGACAAGTTGTCGTTGGTATTGCTGGGCTGGCTCATTTGTATCACGGCCTTAGTTTGGCAGCCGATACCGCTCAGCCGGGGATGCAGCCCATGAACTTCCCGATGCATTATTTTACCTCATGGCTTGAATTACATGTGCTCGGTGCTTTTGGAATGCACAAGCGGCCTCATTTCTATGAAACGTGCAATTTTCCCCGGATCATGCGGCTGGTCAACGCTTCCATTGTGGAGCCAAGTCAGCGAGAGGCTCGAGGTGTAATCCTTTGCCTACGTACCGTCGGGGACAGCATGACCTTTGTTGATAAGGTCATGACCATTGGTAAGGAGTCCACCAAGACGGTGCAGCCGTTGCGGGACACTTTTAAGGATGGAGCTTCTACCCTGAAAGCTCGGGAAATTCTCCATCTATATTCCATCAGGCCGGGGTATTTGGTGTTCACGCAGAACAATTCGGCTCTGTTCATGAGATATAACCCTTACCATTTTTCCCAGCAATCAAGTTATAATCAGGGCGTCCCGCTCGAGGCATTCCTGGCAGAACCAGTTTACACTGAGGAAGGCATCCGAAGCGCTTTGCATCACTTCATGCGCCTAAACACAGGGTCCATTTTCTTCATTAGTGAACCAAGTTGTGTTCCTAGGGCCTTAAACGCATACGTGGCGTGGTATCAGCATGCAATGGGTGCTGTTATCAGAGAGGAAAAGAAATTGTTGCTTGACCGCAAGGGTGCACCCCTTGCCGGTAATCCGAGCATCCCTCTGAAGCGACGGACCATCGTCCGTCCTCCCTTAAGAGGAGTCACTGCGGTCGAGGTCCCGCATGATAGGCCCGAGCTACCGGTGCCCCGTGCTCCCGTGGAGATGGTGAATGTAGCTTCCCCTGAGTCTGGCGTGCGTTCAGATATCGGGACTCGTCGTCCCAAAGTGCCCACCAAGCGTAAGCTAGTGCTGGCTGCGACCGGAGCTCGCTCACAGAAGAGGAAGAAAAAGTCGATCCTTTCTGTCGACGTTGTGCTCGGCCAGGAGCCTCACGCTCCTTATGGCGAGGGCCTGAGCGAGTATGGGACAAACGAGGGTCTATTCATGCTGCCAGATGACACTGATTTGGCGGCTGCCATTGCAGCTTCTGAGCAATTGGCAAGCCACGAAGCGGGACTGGCCATCCTCGCGCAATCACGTAATCATTAACTGTATTTTTCGTCATTGCATCATATTTTTGTCATCATGTTTTGACTGACACTTTTCCCTTTTTAACAAGCATTTCCACTGAAGAAGCTCTCGCAGCTTCTCTCAAGACTTTTGAGGAGGAGGAAAGACTTCGAGCATCTTTAGGCATCGGTACATTTCGGTTCACCGTGTCTCCGCTCCCGTTTCTTATGGGTAATCCGACCCCTCTTTTTCTTCTTATCACAGGAACTACCTCTACTCAGGTTATTCCAAGCATGGCACCGACTTCGCAGGGCGGTGCGGAGATGCCCCCAAGGTCGGCTATCGAAGCTCCAGTTCCGCCGGTATTGCCGAAAGAAGCCTTACTTAAACAACCGATGACGGATGCCATAACGGCTCCAAAGGGAACCCTGGGCACGGACGATGACGTCTTATTGATGGAGGCTTCTAGAAGATCCGCTCTCACGGCCCGAGCGGAAAGGAAGCGCAGAGTGTGCGCAGCAAGGGAGCGTAACGCTGCCTTGGCTGCGGGTGCGGGTGCGGGTCCGAGCGCTGCTACTCCTGCCCTCACCCTTTCAGAGGATGCTTCGGCTGCCTTGTCTACTGCCGACAGACAGGCAGCTCGTGTGGCTCGGGAAGCAATCGAAAAACCAATCCAAGGTAACGTAATATTGGGTTCTTTTGTCAATGTTTTAATTTTCAGGCTCTCATATATCTTATCTTGCAAGGCTTAGTTTTGCCGAGGAAGCGGCGGGTGACGTGGCGGCAACCACCGAACCCGGAGTAGCGGCAGGTGAGACAGCTACAATCGCCAAGCCCGAGGTAGCGGTGGGTGAGATGGCTACAGCTGCCGAGCCCGAGGTAGCCACTCTTTCTCAAGAGTCGGGCACTGCTCCAATCGTCGCCCTTTCCCCTTGCGGCTCCTTGCCGTTGCCGGGCGCTGCGAGTGTCACGACGATTCTCGTGGAATCGGGGGATGAGGCTACGGGTGGTGAGACCATTCCGATGGAGGAGAGTGAAGCATTTGCTGCTTTCAGTGACGCCCTTGTCGCGGTCTCGACCGGCGACTCACCAGGTAGATTTTGGGTCATTACTTTCCCCTTTATTCTGCAATCCCTTTTAATTTCTTTTTTACAGCGTTTCTCTTATTTCTAATGCAGGTGTGATGAGCGCTGGGGTTGTGCCATCCGAGGAAGCATCTCCAGTTGCTGCTCTAACAGTGACTGCTCCTCTACCTTCTCTCGTACCATCTCAAATGCTGGAAGGTGCGGATCTGTGACCCCTTAGTTTCATTACAAGCTGTATAATTCATGTACTGACATTGCATTACTGCGTTCTTGCAGGAGTCCTTTTTGATCACCTGTATCAGGTGCTACACCGACACTTCTTTTTCCAGTCAGAGATTGCCTCATCTAGTGGCGCTGGTGAGTATAAGCTTCAACTAATGTCTCTTCTTTTATGGGCAGCCAAATCATTTCTAATTATTCTTTATTTTGATTGCAGCACTACAGATCGAAGGAGGAGACGAAAGAACAGTTGCGCCACTGGTACTCCCGGCCTTGCCGCCTACTGCAGTCGGTATAGTAAACCCCATTGTTCATGAACCTCCTCTATTTCTTAAACCGTCATTTGACTGTGATTTGTTTTGCAGCGGTGATATCAACTTCGGCTCCGTACGAATCTCAAATCGTAATGCCTGCAGGCCCCTTTTCTCGACGTTCATCTTCCAAAGGCGCTATGAATAGGCTGCGCATGTTGAGCGACTACATCGAGGAGCTTTACGTGGAGACTCCCACATTTGCTTCGGATTTTGCCGCGGAGGTAAATCCTATGCTGGCGACACTCGTGAACTTTCATAGTGAGGGCGTCGTTGAGTCTTGGGTTAATCTCTGCAGGAAAATTGAGGCTTGCCTGCATGAGCTCGAGGTCGGACGTCCTGCTCCAGAGGTCCTGGCTGTGAACACCTAGCGGGCTGCGTGGGTCGAGCAGAGCACTCCCTACTTCCGTCATCTTGAACAAGAGGCGGCCTTAAAATGTAAGGAGTGCAAAGAGACTTCAAGCGAGTCTGCCCGGCTGCACGCTCAGGTTGATGCAAATGCTGCACAGTTGAAAGTTATGTTTAAAGGCCTTCTGCGATGCATCTCTGATGGGATAACACTGAGGCAGAAGCTCGACATCGTCGAGCGGAATGCACAGAATCGTGGGGCAGCTCAGCAGGCCGTTGAAGAGCAACTTTCGTTCTACTTGCAGCAACGAGCCCAAGTCGAAGCAGAGTTGGCCGCGGCAGCTGATCAAGAAAAGGAGCTTAGGGAAGTGCGCGAGCGGCTGATCGGACTATTGAAAGCGCTTCCCTCTCAATAATTGTTTTTTTTTTGTACCATTTGTAATTTTGAATAAAATGTATCCATTTTTTTATTCTTCATATGATGTATTTTGTACCCAATTGAACTCATAAATAAAAGATACATTTCTTTCGCACCATCTTGTGTTATTTCCTGCTTTCTTATCCTTTCTGTGTTGCCGGCATGTTACCTTAGTAAGCGTAGCCTGTAGAAGATAGAGAGCATTCTGTTTTGAATTCCTTGAGAGGTAGTGATGGCTTAGGAAGTAGGTTCAGATATGCTACCTAAGACTTTTCAACTTCATGAGCCGTGGGGGTTTCATAAAGACTTTTCTCCCTACGAGTCGAGAGGATCTCGTAGGTGTATTTTCTCCTTAGGAATCATGAGGATTCCTAAGTGCGTTCTCCCTTATAAGTCGTAAGGATCTTACAAGAGAGTTTTCTTCCTTACGAGTCGAGAGGACCCGTAAGTGTTTAATGAGATTGATATTATCCGCATTTCACAGCGTCAGAAGTTGCTCCGGGCGTTTCCCACGGGGTCAAGGTTAACTTTGGCCGTGTTCCACGGAGTCATTAGATGACGTATTTCCGAGGTGGGGTCATTTGGATGACGTATTTCCGCGATGGGGTCATTTACTGACGTATTTCCGCGACGGGGTCATGCGGATGACATATTTCCGATGTGGATGACATATTTCCGCGACGGGGTCATTTGCTGACGTATTTCCACGACAAGGTCATTTGGATGACGTATTTCCGCGACGGGGTCATGTGGATGACGTGTTTCCGCGACGGGGTCATTTGGATGACGTATTTCCGCGACGGGGTCATTTGGATGACGTTGCGTCTGTTGTAATGAGACGAATATCGAAGTGGTCTCCAGGTTGTCTGTGAACCATCGAGATTTAGAGTAGGGGGCTTTGCCGTGGCTCCAGGGTTGATTGCAGCGTCTGAATGCTGCTGAAATGGGGAGGAACGCTGTCGATGATCTCTAGGCTATCCCTGAACTGTCGAGATTTGGCTTCGTTTCGATGAAGCCTAGTGGTAAGGTATGATTCCCTCTTTGTTTGTGCCCCAGGATTGTATACAGGGATTGACGTGATCTCACTTGTAGAGCAAAAAGTTTCATTCTTTCATTTATTTATTTTTTTTCCACGATGCTCTATCATTTCATCTTTTTATATCGCGAAAGACGCGATGCCTAATCATTTCGGCTATTTTTCGCGGTGCCCAATCATTTCGGCTATTTTTTCTTTTTACTCGCTTTTTTTTATTACGAGTTGCCTAACCATTTCGGCTATTTTGTATGCATATATTTTTACTTGCTGATTTTGTTGCAAGTTGCCCTATCATTTCGGCTATTTCATATGCATTTTTGGCTCATCGACTTTTCGCCACGAGTATGGAACTTGGGATCTGGTGCCAATCTTAGCATCAGTATCGCTGCGACTGGAATATTGCCAGGAGCGAATCATCATTTGCCGTGAAAGGGCTTGGAATTTGATACCAATTTACGCATCAGCATCGCTACCACTGGGACATTGCCAGGAGCGAATCATCATTTGCCATGAAAGGGCTTGGAATTCGATACCGATTTAGGCATCAGCATCGCTATCACTAGGACATTGCCAGGAGCGAATCATCATTTGCCTTTGTCGATGCCGAACAAAGGTGGCTTAGGAAACAGGGTTAAGATCCTGTCGACTAAGGCTTTTGACTTCATGAGCCGTAAGGGTTTCATAAAGGTATTTCTCCCTACGAGTCGTGAGGATCTCGTAAGTGCGTTTTCTCCTTAAGAATCGTGAGGATTCTTAAGTGTGTTGCTCCTTTGTGAGTCGTAAGGATCACACGCAGGTGGTTTCTCCTTACAGGGTCGAGAGGACCTTGCAAGTGTCTTTTAACGAGATTGCGCCCTTTCGGGTTTTCACAAAACTCGCCGGTAGCCTGCTGTTTTTACTCACGGAGCCCTTTCAGATTTTCATCCATGCCCATTTCGCTTATGGACGTACCCTCTCTTTTTTGAATACCACGTCAGCCTGTGGACGGCACGGGTTGGTAGTAGTTTAACGACATTTCGGTCAGGCGTTCATAGGTCCGAGATTTTTCGGGCAACATATGATTACGAAGTTAGATTTTCTCACGAATCTTCGCATCTTTCGTGTCGGGTGTGGATTCCTTGAAGAGAAGGCTGAGGGCGATTTCTTCGTCAGAGTCGCTTCTAAAGGTGAAAACTTGCGATCCCTTAGTGTCGATTATGTAACAGTTGTCAGCGGCTCTTTTGCGCTCATCTGTCGTACTTTTCTGTTCCCGACGAGCCTTACGCTTCACTCGTTGAACGTGTTGTCGGTGGGCACCATATCCCTGCCACCGGTTTTTAAAGGCTATGCACTCCTCGGTAGGGTGTGTAATCCTCTGATAGTATAAGCAGAAGTTAGGATGTATGTCCGCTTCATCAAGATGTATACTTCCAGGAGAATTTCCTCTGAAAGAGGGCAACTTCATTCCTATTGACAGGACCCTAGCGAATCGTTTCCTTACTTTAAGCTTGCTTTTGATGGCGATAGGGATGCTTCGATCCGGTTAGGGTGCCTCGACCTTTTCATCCAGTCGTCGGCGTTTGGCTTTTTCGAATATAGCCAGTTCGCGCTCTCGATTGGCTTTGCTTTTCTGACAGGCTTCGTTCAGTAGCAAGTCGATCATCTCGTCAAACGGTTCCAAGGGTTTTGGCTTCGATCCTGCCCCCAGCTCTTTTATGCTGTCTTCTATGGCCGAGTGAGCTTCTTCGTTAGTTAACGCCAAATGAGAGATCATGTGGCAACTTGCCACATAGTCCTCAGATTCTTCTGATGAGTCATCCCCGCCGTTATTATCGTTATCTCCGCTCTCAAGGATATTGTTGAGAAATTCTTGGAGTGTGACCGGGGTTAGCGCCTTCTGGTTATATTCCTCCAGCGCGTCAATATTCTTTTGCAGATCCGTGCGCTTGTCATCAAACTGTGCGGGCTTTTTGGTCTTCTTCTTTTTCTTCAAAGACTTTGACGGCTGGTCCTGAATGTTTTGTCCACCATCACTATTAACTCCTAATGTTGGGCGTGGTTTCAGCATCCCCTCGATAATCTCCGGTTCTTGCGGACTTTTCCACCTGATCCCCAGACATGTTTGAAGATCTTTCATCATTCTTTTAGTTTTTGCCGAAAGATCAACTTCTGATGGAGCTTTCTCTATGAATGAGCACGATGCCCCCGGCATGTCCATCTTTTTCGGAGCATGTGGTTGTAGCGGGTACACCTTCCAATTTTCAGACAACGCGAATTTGCCTTGCTGGTATTGGTCTTCAACCCAATTTTTGAAGACGTAGCAATCTTCGGGTGGATGGCCCAATACTCGATGGTAGGGGCAGTAATTGGGATCATTGACGTCGTTCGGTTGCGGCGGGAGTCTCGACTCTGGTAAAATAATGAGCCCATTGCGCACTGCTAGTTCGAACAGTCTCCTTGTTTTATCCCGGGGAAACGAATAGGGATGTCTCAACTTCTCATCGAGGGATTGCCGCTTGTTGCTTTGGCGAACAACCGGTCTCGGGCCACTCGGTTGTTGTTGAGCGTTGGCGACGAAGGTTGCTTTCCCTTTGCCCTTCTCGTTTCGAGGCTCCATCTTCAAGGAAGACGGACTATGGCCCATCTGATCCATTTGGGCCAGTTTGTCAATCAAGGCCTGGAAAGTAGCCGGCTTGAAAAACATCATGAACTGCGAAATGGTCGCCTGCAGATCAAGAGTACCCACGAACATGCCTACCGCGGGTGCTTCCTCGATTCGCTGCTCGCACTTCGACCATAGATTCCGCCATCGTATCGCGTATTGCACCCATGTTTTGCCTGGCTTCACTCTGGCGTTAATTAATGCGGTGATCGGGGTGCGCTCGCTAGCGCTCGCGAAATGTTGGGTGAACAGCAATTCCATCTCCGTAAAATTTTTGACGGAGTCGTTGGAAAGCTCCGAATACCACTCAAAAGCCGCTTCCGCCAAGTTGCCGATGAATTGGCGAAGCAGTAGCTTATCATCTCCTCCAGTGTTGCCGCAAAAAGCCCTGAACTGAGCGACATGTTGATGGGGATTGCCTGTCCCCTTGTACACATGGAATTTGGGGATCGTGTATCCCGGCGGGTACTTTATTTGGTCATATCAGCCTGGATATGGTCGCCCAGTTTTAACAACTTGGCCGGCCGCTTCATTCGCCTGGTGAGCTCGTATTTGCTGGGCAATGTAGTCATCCAGGGCAGCCTTGGAAATGGTTTCCTCTTTGGTTGCTGAAAGAGCCGGAGGAGGGATCGATGTCTCCCCTCTGTCGTCTTCAATGATGATCGGGGGGTCTTCAGCTAGAGGTTCTGGCTGTAACATCATCCCAGCCATGTCTTGGAACAAGAGAGCCATTCGTTTTATATTGGCTGCCTGTTCCGCAGCCTCTTTGTCTTTCTTCTCGAGCATTCTTCGGAGGAACTCGGTGTCGGTTTCTTGTTCCTGACGCTGCTCTGAGGTCTCTGGATTTTCTTTTGGCCTAGTGAGTGCGGCCATTGCATTCAGCATCTCCTGAAGCTTCTGCTGTTGTTGTTCCTGAGCCTTCGTTATTGACCGGGTAAGCGGTCGATGACCCGTGGAAGCACGGCTTTCCTCTTTTCCAGAAGCCATATAAACGGTATGTACCATCATGCCCCTGGACTTCGGGCGTTTAGATTCAGCGCTTTTACGGTTTTCCACGTTCACAGGGGCATTCTCTGGCCTCCTTCTCTTTTGAGCGGTTGACGTTGAGGGAGCCGTTGCAGTGGGCACCCAGACGGATGACATCTTCTGTGGTACCTCAAGATGGCTCTTTTCTTGCTGAGCTTTGAGCTTTTTTGGTCGGCGAGAGTAGTCCTGGTCAATCACCGATTCCTGGACCTGTCGCCAGACTTTGTAAATTTTGGAAGAAAGCCGCTAAGGGGGTTGTTCTGGCCTCGCCTTCGGTGCATTCTCCACGGGTGGAGGAGATCTCTTCATCACTGCAGTAGGAGAGTTCCTGTGCACCTTGTTAAGCAGTTCAAAGTTGTTCCCGATTGGAACAGCAGCATCGATCTCCACCGTTGGAGCTGATGGAGTAAATCTAGACGGAGAGCTGCCCCCAGCCTTCCGTACTCGGCGCCAGTGACGACGGCGAGCATGTCGTGCAGATGGTGTTGGTTCAGCTATGGGGACGGCTTTTTCATGCCCCCTATTCTGGTGAGGCGCTGCTGGTACCAGCCTCTTGAAGACCAACGTCCGTTGAGCAGCAGTATCCAATCTGTCGAAGACAGACCTTTGAGCAGGAACGGGGGCCGGAGTGGCCAGCCTCGTAAAGACTGATCCTTTGATGGGAGAAGTTTCTTTAGTGACCTCGAGATCAGGAATGGCTATCCGTTTTGGGATGGCCGCTTCAGGTATCGTGGGCTTCTTGACGGGCCCAATGGAGTTCAGGCTCAGCCTATTGAAGACTGATGCTGTTGGCTTGGCATTGGATGACCCGTTGATAGGGTTGTGGTGGTAGTGAGCCGATCAAAGACTGACTTCTTCTGCGCTTCTTGCGGCAGCGGGATGTTAACGCTCACTGGTAGGAGCATGGTCCCGAAGAACAACCCGGTGGTAGCCTGTGTTACCTGCTCTACCGGCATTGTGAAAAGGGAGGCCGCTTGGGGACCGTATGTCACTCCTCCGGACAGGACGGAGCGAGAGTTGAAGTTGCAGCTGATGCAGGTTGAAGCCATTGATCTTCTGTTTTCTGCACGGAGCAAGACACCAAATCGTAGTACCTCGAACCCAAGGGCAACCATAACGAACCGCGATTTTATTCATGAAACACGACACACGAAGTGTGGAGTGGAAAGAGGAAGAGGCCCCACCGGGCGTGCCAGAATCTGTTCCCCTCCGAAACGCAGAGACGCAACCGTTCAAGTCCGTCTTGCCTGAATTTTGGGAAAGATGCTAAATGGTGTTATCCGTTCACCTCTCCGAAGATGCCAAGTTGATTTATGACACCATGTATCGAAGGTTTATACGGATGCGGGCGATGTAGCAGACTTCGTCAGATTCCCCCTCATTTGAGGGGGTTTTGATTATGGGGAAGCTCTTCCCTGCAGGTGCAAGCCCCTGCAGTTAATTACGCTACCGCATCGCAGTAACCACTTGTTAGTGCATATGCCCTAGAGGCCATTACTGTATCATACTAGTTTGTATATTACTTAATGGAAGCTTGGGATATTCACCTTGTATTAACAATCTTGCTCAAAATAGTAGTATGCTACTTGGTTTGTTTCTAATTTAATGTGTACATGTGTTTATTTTAGTATATCACCTATACATTAGTGGAGCCCTTAGGATCTTTGCTTGATTACCAGCGTTGTGATGGCAGTCACACTCGTGGGGGCTGGGTAATCCACAAGCACATCCTTATGCAGGTCCCTAGTCGTAGGACTATCGAGACAGGGCATCGATACTCCGGAGTAGACTAGCGTATGCGCTTCTCATCCCAGCAGGGGAGACGGTCTGTCCCACAGCCGTCAGTACGTCGTACTTGAGATAGTATGCGGGTGCTCGTTAAGTTACGAGTACACTGGACAGGACTCATCGGGAACGGTTGGTTGGTACTATACCTATCGTCAGTTATCAGTTCCCAGGTGACATGAGTACAGCTTAGTCCGCTGACTTGACACTGTCACTTCGCCTCGAGTGTGTTCCCACTGTACTTAGATTACTACCCTACCATGGCTCAAAGGAGTCATGCAAACAGGTAGTAGTTGGGTGCAGTCCCGAAGCACTTGAAGGAAGTGACGGTTAGACAGGATTCGTCTCTCCCGGTATTGGGGGTTGATATCGCGCTGTGTCTAGGAGAGCCATTACACAAAGTCCCTGGCCAGGGCAAGCGAGATATACTGGTAGGTTTCCAGCGTTATCTCAGGGTGTTCTGGGCTACACTCCGACACGACTTGTACCGCTATTAGGGGACTGACGTTTACCGCCCCCTAGGCCCGCCATGCGATATTCTCAGACGAACAGACCGGACTGTACGCAGATTGTCACATTCAGGCTCAGTAGGAGTTCAGATGGGTTTCGCCTCGTCCGTCTTCTTATCGGCATCTACCTGGGGGCCGTTACGCACAGCTAGTGCCGCTTGCGGTCTGTGGCTAAACCCACTGCTAGCATAGTGTCGAGTCTTTAGAGTCCCACACAGAGAGCTATTCGCCTTTAGGCAAAAGAGTAGAGATCGTATGGTTTTGCGACAGGGTTCGGTCACATCCGTGCACTTGTGCACGTTTAGTGTCTGGGCAGTTAACACTAGCGGGCTTTGGTTTAAGCCAGATCCTAGTGTACGTTTTGGGATTGGTTTTATCTCGTTTGTATTCGTGTTCCTCGGAACGCGGATGCGGGTGTGTATGCACAGTTGACAGAGAGACAGAGGCAGAGGATTCTCATTAGGGTTGTTGACTGTTGACTTTTGCTAAACCCTAATGAGAATAAGAAATATGATTAACAATAATATTAATTAAGTATTATTGTGACATGGTTGTTGATGGTTGACTTTGTTGACTTGTTGACTTAGTTGACCGGTTGACTAGGTTGGACTTGTTGACCATCATCATGACAATGGCTATCATTTCTTGGCATTGACCTTGGCTTGCTTATTTGTTCACACATTGCATTTAATGCAATAAATGATATGGCCACTTGATATGATAACAACCATCACATAATACTCAATTATTAT
The DNA here is from genome assembly GCA_030015575.1 of Agapanthus africanus. Classification (NCBI taxonomy): domain Eukaryota; kingdom Viridiplantae; phylum Streptophyta; class Magnoliopsida; order Asparagales; family Amaryllidaceae; genus Agapanthus; species Agapanthus africanus. The sequence continues at coordinate 423,592,879 of CM057339.1, forward strand.
TATGTGTTATGATGATTTTGGATTATGAGAGCAAGGGTGAGAAAAGTCTTGCTCATTCTATCATTCTCATTCTCTCTCATCCTCAAGCTCTCCCTCTTCCTCTTGCTCTCTCTCTAGTCCATTGTTCTACTTGTCTCATGTGTTGAGAAGCAAGAACCATAGAGATAAAACCCAACACACTCCTCTACTCATCCCAGTACACAAGGTTTAGCAAACCAAGTGTTCTAGTTTCCTCAAGATTGAGGTTGAAGCCAAAGGTAGAAGCTTTCAGGTGGATCCATCTTCGGCACAAAGAGACAACGAGGAGAGAACCATCCGACCACCACAAGGAGACCAAGAGAAGGAGTTCAAGTTAAGGTATAACCCCTAACCGAGTAGGTAAAACTCTTGTTAGAATTGTTAGATAGTTGTTTAATAAAGATCCGTATTTTGAGTCCATATTACCACCAAAAGAAAAATCGTTTTTCATCATTTCCGCAAGTCCGTAAGTACCGGGAGAGGTAACGTGGACTTACAGTGGTATCAGAGCCTAGTTAAACACTATCTAACATGTTAGCAAAGTAACTAAAAGTTCGATCGGAGAAAAAGTCGCGAAACATGCCCGTAATTTCAAGTTTCTGCCGATTCTGTTTTCTGTTCAAAAAATAATTAATTTGACACTAAAAATCGGCTCAGGCTTTTTAAAACCCACACAAGAAAATTGGTCCACCGACTCGGTCAAAGCGCCGCGGAAACGCGGCCGGAGCATGCTCCCGCCGTGGATCCATGGCCGAGTTGACTCGGTCGTGGCACAATTTTCCTGCAGTGTTTTTCTGGGGCTGTTTTGGGATTTTTACAATATGTTTTTTCTGCCCAGATTTTACAGAAAGCAAAATTTGTTTTTGGGGTCTAAAAAACCGTATTTTGATCGAACTTCTAAAGACTTAAGCTAACGGGTTATATCTGTGATGTGATATATGTATTGAACGTCTGCTAATCGCTATACGTCGATTAGTGGGGGTTATATATATCTGTGATCTGTAATGTTGATGGTATGTGTATATGAATTCATTGGATTGTTGCGGATGAATAGGCGGGGGGTTGTGAGATGAGAGTTTTCTTTTTCTTTCAATTCATGTAATTTGTAATTGATGTAATATTATTTATATGGCCGCACAACCGGGATGGGGTTGTAGCCGTCATTGTATAATTTCTTTTACTGTTTTTGCTCCTAGGATAGACCCAAGGTGGGGTACACAAACTACCGGGTATCTCGAAGTGCCGATTGGCCTACTCACGGTGTTGAGGGAGGTTGCTTCGCTTCGGGTACTTGGCGGGTAGTTTGTCGCACCCGTAGGGGTCTAGGGTGGGGTCTTGGCTATTCATCGCGGCCATGTAATCCGCTCTTCGTTACAGGCTCGTACGGATTGCGGATTCCTAGTATATCCAATGTGTTCATCTGTGATCTGGAATGGCTATCATTGCATGTGACGAATGTGTATATCTATATATGATATCTATTTAGGCGTTGCTTATGTTTTGCATCCGCGCTAGTCCAGCCCCCGCTCTGTCGTTAGTTAAGTAACCTAACGGGTAATGACGGGGCCCCGTGGCGAATGCGGATGGCATATGCGTACGTCATATTTTCGTTGTTTTCTACAATGGTAGGATTAAATGATGGGACGCATTAAATTAATGCAAGAAAATAAACCAAAGTTGAGTCGTTGGAACACTTTCAAAACCACTCGGTTTCTTTTCAAAAACAACTTTTAAACGCAGAGCTTAAGCCACTCCTTTTAAAAGCTATCTCGTTCTATCGATTATATCAAGTTCACTACGTTCACGGTTTCGCCAAAACCATTCGTAGCCCTCCGTCGTTTCACATGGATAGTCAATAGTATTCAAGCTATGTTTGTTGGCCAAAGTCAAGGCATAGTGATTGGTAGCTATTGGGTATTCATGTGCAGCATAGATAGATGTGTTGGTTTGGGACAGTTATACTGCCTTGTTGGCCAAAGTCAAGGGTAGGTACGGGTGGGTTCAAATTAACCTGGAGAATGACGGGTAGAACTTGACATATGACTTATGATTTGTTGGCCAAAGTTAAGGTCATAAGAGCATGGGGTAAAAATCCACATCGGGAGTTTAAAAAGAACTGAAACTTGCTAGCGCTGCATACTATTTGGAGTGTGATGATTCTGGTAGGATTCCTTCAGTTTTGTCACGCAATGATATTTGGATCCCGATCCTACTGTGAGTATATGCTACTTCTCGGGAAATTTCTCACTTAACGATCAATGATATAAACCAAGTAGGTGTCTAGAAAGGTGTTAGCAGGGCTACGCCCACAGGGAAAAGAGGTTATTTAATTAAGGAACTTCGCGAAAGCGTTGGAAAACCTCCCTCGAAGTACCGACACTAGCCTGGCTGAACGGTTAAGCAAGTATTGTACGGTGAGATTGATCCTGACTAATTCTTCCTTTTTGGTTTGAGGAGGGATTCGAGAGACAGTGGGAGCCATCCTGTTTAGACAAATTAAAAACCACTCTAAACTTGCAAGAGCATCATGCTAAAGTGTTTCTTCTCTCTCTCCTAATTGTAGCGACCAAACATCATGACTGGACTTAAGTTACTACTAGATAAAAACATACTGACAGGGCCAAACTACAAAGATTGGCTCAGGAATGTCAAAATGGCAATCACTTATGACAAGTTGGAGTATCTCCTCACCACCAAAGCTCCCCCTGTCCCAGGTCCCAAAACCAGCGTCGCGGATAGGGAAATCCGTAAGACCTGGAAAATCGATTGCGTGAAGGCCAAGTGACTCGTGCTTGCCTCTATGGACAATGAACATCAGAGGAGGCACGAGAATATGGACCTTGAACCCATATTTCTCCATATAAAAGAACTGTATGGAGAGCAATCCCGTATCTCCAAATACGAAGTCTCGAAAAAGCTATTTCGGCGAGATTGGCCGTCGGATCATCGGTAGCGGAACACGAGCTTAAGATGATTGGCTTCATTGAGGAGCTCGCGGACCTCGGGACCACGTTAGAGAACGAGCTCTATACGGACTTGATTCTCCAGTCCCTTCCTTCCACTTACGCCCAGTTTATCCTGAACTTCAACTTACAAGAAAAAGAAGTTGAACTTTCAGAACTCCTCAACATGCTGAGGAGTGCAGAGGGCACCCTACAGAAAGGTAGGGAAACATCCACTTTGTTTGTAGGAGGATCTTCCTCTTCTAGGTCCAAGGCGAAAGCCAAGGGAAAGAAGAAGAAAGCCCCCACCAAACCAAGGGGCGGTGTTAGTAAAGTGGATACGAAGGGAAAGACAAAGACAACAAAGGTAGCGGGAAAGCTTGTAGGAAAGGAAGAATGCTTTTACTGTCACAAGAGTGGACACTGGGAAAAGGATTGCAGGGATTGGAAGGCCAGAACCCAGGATCTGAAGCAAGTTGCGGCTTCAGCTTCAGGTGTGTATGTTATTGAAAACTGTCTATCAATAAACTCTACATCCTGGGTATTGGATACCGAATCAGGATCTCATATCTGTAATTCTTTACAGGCACTGAGAAGGCGTAGGGTTTTGAAGGCAGGTGATATGACCCTCAGAGTTGCAAACGGAGCTGGCATGGATGCTGAATCCGTGGGGGACTATCACCTGGGGTTGTCAGATGGACACGTTTTGGTTTTGCGTGATTGTTATTTTGTACCCAATGCAACCTATAATATCATATATGTATCTTTATTATCTAAAGAAGGTTATGAATTTGCATTTGTAAGTAATGTTGTGAACATTCACCTTAATCAAGTTTTGATTGGGTCAGGTACATTAAGCAATGGTATATACGTATTAAACCAACCACAAATTTTCAATGTCCAGAATACACACAAAAGAAAGTCTCCGGAAACAAATCGGGCTTTCTTATGGCATTGTAGACTGGGTCACATCAATGAGAGAAGGTTGACGAAATTACATACAGAAGGATATTTGGATCCGTTCGAATATCAATCATATGCAACTTGTCAATCCTGTCTCAAAGGAAAGATGACAAAGACTCCGTTCACTGGACACGGAGTAAGAGCAAGCGAGCTCTTGGGACTCGTACACAGCGACGTGTGTGGTCCAATGTCTACGCATGCACGAAGCGGTTATTCTTACTTCATTACTTTTACGGATGAATTTTCAAGGTACGGATATGTCTTCTTAATGAAACATAAATCCGAAGCCTTTGGAAAATTCCAGGAATATAAGAATGAAGTAGAAAAACAAACAGGCAAAAGTATCAAGACACTGAGATCTGATCGAGGTGGTGAATACTTAAGTGCCGAGTTCCTGGATTACCTAAAAGAGAATGGAATTCTCTCCCAGCTTACTCCTCCATACAATCCGCAACATAACGGTGTATCGGAGAGACGAAACCGGACCCTATTAGATATGGTACGTTCCATGATGAGTAACGCTGAGTTACCGCGATCATTCTGGGGATACGCACTAGAATCAGCTGCATACCTTTTGAACCGAGTTCCAACTAAGACTGTGCCTACCACACCATATCAGATGTGGTGTGGGAAGAAACCCTATCTTAAGCACATTAAGACATGGGGATGTCCAGCTTTTGTCAAAAAGTAGCATGCGGACAAACTCGAGGCACGCTCAGTACAGTGCAAGTTTGTGGGATATCCAAAGAACTCCAAGAGATATTTCTTCTGTTGCGAAGAGGAACAAAAGGTTTTTGTTTCTCGTCATGCCCACTTTTTGGAAACTGAGTTTTTGGAAAATCAGATAAGTGGGAGCGCAATAGAACTGGAAGAAATTCCAGAACCACGAGCTATTACTGAAAGCTTAGTAGAACCAGAGGGTTCGAAAGATCAGGACATTCCTGCGCCGCTCTGCAGGAGTAGTAGGCAGTCTCATCCGCCCGAGAGATACTACGGTTTTCTCATAGATGGGGATAGAGAGGATTGCATCATTGATAGTGATGAGCCGACTAGCTTCCAGCAGGCCATTCAGAGCGTTGACTCGGTAAAATGGCTGGATGCAATGCGGACTGAAATGGAGTCCATGTACACCAACAAAGTATGGACGTTGGACGTTGCTCCAGATGGGGTAAAACCCGTAGGATGCAAGTGGATCTTCAAAAGGAAGATTGGTGTAGATGGACAGGTTGAGACCTATAAAGCTAGACTTATTGCAAAGGGTTTTCGTCAAAGACCTGGTTTGGACTATGACGAAACCTTTTCTCCAGTGGCTATGCTGAAATCCATTCGGATCCTTCTTGCCATTACTGCCTTCCATGATTATGAGATTTGGCAGATGGACTAAAGACCGCTTTTCTGAATGGAAATTTAGAGGAGTGTGTCTATATAGACCAGCCAGAGGGTTTCATTCAGAGTGGGAGCAGCGAAAAGGTGTGCAAGTTACTTAAGTCCATCTATGGACTAAAGCAGGCATCGCGGAGTTGGAACATCTGTTTTGATGAGATGGTCAAAGAATTTGGCTTTATCAAAAATCCAGATGAACCATGCATCTATAGTAGATTTGTAGCAAGAACTGTCGTATTCCTCGTATTATACGTGGATGCCATTCTTTTGATAGGAAATGGCATTCCTATGCTACAATCTGTCAAGGGATTCTTGTCACACAGGTTCTCCATGAAAGACATGGGTGATGCCACTTACATTCTGGGGATCCGGATCTATCGTGACAGATCCAAGAGGATATTAGGACTTTCACAGTCCAGGTACATCGACACCATACTGAGAAGATTCAGTATGGAAGATTCCAAGCGCGGTAATCTACCGGCTTGTCACGGGATCACCCTCTCCAAAGAGATGTCTCCTAAGACTGATTTGGAAAGGGATCGCATGTCTATTATACCCTACACTTCTGAGGTAGGCTCTATAATGTATACGATGTTGTGTACCAGACCAAATGTAGCTTATGCACTGAGTGTGGTAAGCCGGTATCATTCAAACCCTGGGAAGAAGCACTAGATAGCGGTAAAGAACATTCTCAAGTACCTAAGAAGGACTAAGGAGATGTTCTTGGTGTATGGTGGAAAAGACCTCCAGATCGAGGCCTTTGCTGACTCCAGCTTCCAAAGTGACAAGGATGATTCCAAGTCGATGTCGGGTTATGTCTTTACCCTCAATGGAGGGGCGGTGTGTTGGAAGAGTTCCAAACAGGAAACCGTTGCTGACTCGACGATGGAAGCGGAATATATCGCTGTTGCAGATGCCGCAAAAGAAGCCGTCTGGATAAGGAAGTTCTTGACAGAACTTCAGGTGGTTCCGTCCATTGTTGATCCAATACCTCTGTATTGCGATAACAACGGGGCTATAGCTTTAGCGAAGGAACCCAGGTCCCATCAGATGTCCAGACACATCTTGAGGCGGTATCACCTGATCAGGGAGATCATGGGTCGCCAGGAGATCGAGGTTCGGAGAGTTGCTATGGAAGATAACACTGCTGATCCATTCACGAAGTCCTTACCCCAGACTCAGTTCGAGCGGCTGATCGAGATGATAGGTCTTCGATACGCCAGTACATGTCCTTAGTGCAAGTGGGAGATTGTTAGTGCATATGCCCTAGAGGCCATTACTGTATCATACTAGTTTGTATATTACTTAATGGAAGCTTGGGATATTCACCTTGTATTGACAATCTTGCTCAAAATAGTAGTATGCTACTTGGTTTGTTTCTACTTTAATGTGTACATGTGTTTATTTTAGTATATCACCTATACACATTAGTGGAGCCCTTAGGATCTTTGCTTGATTACCAGCGTTGTGATGGCAGTCACACTCATAGGGGCTGGGTAATCCACAAGCACATCCTTATGCAGGTCCCTAGTCATGGGACTATCGAGACAGGGCATCGATACTCCGGAGTAGACTAGCGTATGCGCTTCTCATCCCAGCAGGGGAGACGGTCTGTCCCACAGCCGTCAGTACGTCGTACTTGAGATAGTATGCGGGTGCTCGTTAGGTTATGAGTACACTGGATAGGACTCGTCGGGAACTGTTGGTTGGTACTATACCTATCGTCGGTTATCAGTTCCCAGGTGACATGAGTACAGCTTAGTCCGCTGACTTGACACTGTCACTTCGCCTCGAGTGTGTTCCCACTGTATTTAGATTACTACCCTACCACGGCTCAGAGGAGTCTTGCAAACAGGTAGTAGTTGGGTGCAGTCCCGAAGCACTTGGAGGAAGTGACGGTTAGACAGGATTCGTCTCTCCCGGTATTGGGGGTCGATATCGCACTGTGTCTAGGAGAGCCATTACACAAAGTCCCTGGCCAGGGCAAGCGAGATATACTGGTAGAATTCCAGCGTTATCTCAGGGTGTTCTAGGTTACACTCCGACGCGACTTGTACCGCTATTAGGGGACTGACGTTTACCGCCCCCCTAGGCCCGCTATGCGATATTCTCAGACGAACAGACCGAACTATACGCAGATTGTCACATTCAGGCTCAGTAGGAGTTCAGATGGGGTTCGCCTCATCCGTCTTCTTATCGGCATCTACCTGGGGGCCGTTACGCACAGCTAGTGCCGCTTGCGGTCTGTGGCTAAACCTACTGCCAGCGTAGTGTCGAGTCTTTAGAGTCCCACACAGAGAGCTATTCGCCTTTAGGCAAAAGAGTAGAGGTCGCATGGTTTTGCGACAGGATTCGGTCACATCCGTGCACTTGTGCACGTTTAGAGTCCGGAAAGTTAACACTAGCGGGCTTTAGTTTAAGCCAGATCCTAGTGTACGTTTTGGGATTGGTTTTATCTCGTTTGTATTCATGTTCCTCGGAACGCGGATGCGGGTGTGTATGCACAGTTGACAGAGAGACAGAGGCAGAGGATTCTCATTAGGGTTGTTAACTGTTGACTATTGCTAAACCCTAATGAGAATAAGAAATATGATTAACAATAATATTAATTAAGTATTATTATGACATGGTTGTTGATGGTTGACTTTGTTGATTTGTTGACTTAGTTGACCGGTTGACTAGGTTGGACTTGTTGACCATCATCATGACAATGGCTATCATTTCTTGGCATTAACCTTGGCTTGCTTATTTGTTCACACGTTGCATTTAATGCAAGAAATGATATGGCCACTTGATATGATAGCAACCATCACATAATACTCAATTATTATTATGTGTTATGATGATTTTGGATTATGAGAGCAAGGGTGAGAAAAGTCTTGCCCATTCTATCATTCTCATTCTCTCTCATCCTCAAGCTCTCCCTCTTCCTCTTGCTCTCTCTAGTCCATGGTTCTACTTGTCTCATGTATTGAGAAGCAAGAACCATAGAGATAAAACCCAACACACTCCTCTACTCATCCTAGTAAACAAGGTTTAGCAAACCAAGTGTTCTAGTTTCCTCAAGATTGAGGTTGAAGCCAAAGGTAGAAGCTTTCAGGTGGATCCATCTTCGGCACAAAGTGACGACGAGGAGAGAACCATCCAACCACCACAAGGAGACCAAGAGAAGGAGTTCAAGTTAAGGTATAACCCCTAACCGAGTAAGTAAAACTCTTGTTAGGATTGTTAGATAGTTGTTTAACAAAGATCCGTATTTTGAGTCCATGTTACCACCAAAAGAAAAATCGTTTTTCATCATTTCCGCAAGCCCGTAAGTACCGGGAGAGGTAACGTAGACTTACACCACTTTATCCTTCTCCAGATGGTCACTTCGTGTCATGTGTGTTTGTTTTGTTTTTGGTTGCCCGTGGATTGTATACGGAGACTAATTTATGTTGTCGCCCGTAGGGCGTGGATTAGTCCAAATCCGTATCTTATTAGATTTGGGTTTGGGGGTAGGGTTTAAGGATACGTTAGTCTCATTTGAGACTAAGATCAACTTAAACGTTTGTTAAGAATACGTTAGTCTAATTTCAGACTAAGATTAACTCAACGTTTGTTAAGGATACGTTAGTCTAGTTTTAGACTAAGATCAACTTAACGGGATCGTTTAGATCGAACAAGAGAGAATTTGGGCTCTATTGTTTAGTTTAAGGACATTGCGGTCGATTTCCAGTTTAAGGACATGGTGGTCCATTACCAGTTAAAGGATATGGTGGTCCAAGGTTAAGGACATCATAGTCCGTGAGTTTAAAGACCTCACAGTCAAGGTTAAGGACATCATAGTCCGTGAGTTTAAAGACCACACGGTCAAGGTTAAGAACATCATAGTCCGTGAGTTTAAAGACGTCACAGTCAAGGTTAAGGACATCATAGTCCGTGAGTTTAAAGACCTCACAGTCAAGGTTAAGGACATCATAGTCCGTGGGCCTAAGGACCCCACAGTCCATGAAATGTGTGGTTGTCGGGACCCGTCACCTCTCTGAAGACGTTGAAAGATTACAACGACAAATATCAGAGGAGTAAAGAGATGTACCCTCGAACCGGTGTGAGTTGGTTGGAAGATTTTTAGTCCAATTTAGGACTACGATCTGTTGAAATATTTATGAGCAGATGGGCTCAATTAATATAAGTTGAGAACTTATGGCCAATCTTGGGCTAAGTCCAATCAGATTAAAATGTTTAACATTTTATTTAGGGCTGTTGAGCTTTTATTTGGGCTTGGCCCTTTTAACAATGGTGAGAATTGATCAAAGCTCCGGGTTTATTAAAAGACAGAATTTAATTCTGTCAGCGCAACACGTGGTGCGCTAGGCGATTGGCGCCAATCAAAGAGCGCATTGCGCTTCTGCCAAGTAGCGCACATGTAAGGGGCACGTGTCGCACTAAGCGGTAGTCGCTAGATGACGAGCGCATGATGCCAGTTTATGAGCGCTGAGTGCTAATCCATTAGCGCATTGCGCTTTCAGTTTAGTAGCGCACACGTGAGTGACACGTGGTGTGCTTGGCGCTGAGCGCCAGCCCATGAGCACAGTGCGCTATTTCAGAAGCGCAAAACGCAAGTTGTTAATTGGCGCATACGTGGTTGACACGTGGCGCATTTGGCGCTGAGCGCCGGTCCAAAGAGCGCAGAAGCGCAGTTCAAGAGCGCAAGGCGCATTTCAAAAGCGCAAAGCGTATCTGATCAATTTTATGATCTGGGAACAAATTTATGTTTTTTTTAAAGAGACTTTGTCTCAAGATTTAAGAACAACGGTTCTTATTTTGCAGGAGAGATTTTCAATCTCTTATTTTGATGAAAGGCTTTGCCTTTATAAATCCATGATCTGTGAGAAGAATTATGTTCTTCTTTTATTTTATGATGAGATCTTTTAATCTCTTTTGTGAAAGACTTTTTGTCTTGTAGATCTATAATCTTTTTAAAGAAATAAATTTTTCTTTCTATGAGATGATTTCATCTCTGTGTTCATCATCCATCATCTTTACCTTGAAGAAGTATCTTCTTGCAAGAGCTTACTCTTTTTCTTCGAATTTTTTCAAAGTTTATGGGGGGGTTTCTCTATATCAGACTTGAAGTCTTGGGGCCTTTATATAGGGCAAGCTGATTTGTTGAATCAGTTAAAGTGATCTTTCTCTGATTGATTTGGGGATATTTCCCCACCATTGGATCTTTGATCCTAGGGCTTCTGTTTTACATAAGGCAATCTTCTTGTTTTTAACAAGATTGAAAAAATCTTTCCATAACAGAATTTAATTCTGATTAATTAATGATTTATCATTATTATTAGATCTTTTGATCTAACGATGGGGAATTTTTTAATTCCAGCGCTAGCGCACCCGTGCTTTGTACGTGGTGTGCTGCTTAGAGCGCATCGCTCTTAGCGCTAGCACACATGTGTCTTATACGTGGCGCGCTGCTCGGAGCGCAGCGCACTTAGCGCTAGCGCACCCGTGTTTGACACGTGGCGCGCTGCTCAGAGTGCAGCGCACCTAGCGCTAGCGCACACATGGTGCGCTGCCTAGGGCACAGCGTGCCTAGCGCTAGCATCTGAAGCGTTGCTTCAATTTTTGAAATTTGAATTTCAAACAGAGCTTTGCTCTGATTGGGGGAAACATGTGTGCGTATGTGTGTGTCTACATGAAACCTACTAATTCCCTCCAAGGCAGTCATCCTCTGCTTAAGTCTTTCTCAATCAGTCTAATCCAACCTAAAGTCTTCAATAGTACCCTACTCACCAAGAATCTAAGGTCACGTCCGACTTCCTAATAATAATATGCAATATCTTTATTCTACGTTTGCGGGGGTGCCATACGCCATCCACTCGACTTCCCCCGTAAATATACATCTACTCACCTGGTCTTTGTCTGCCGAAGTCGATACCGCCATCCTCTTCTTCATCGTCCGAAGTCCACGTGAGAGGTACCTATATGCAAACATATATGTATATCGTAAACCGAATCGCGGATAAAATCAAAACGGCGCACGAAACGCGCATAGGTTAAAACCTATGACCCGCTCATGCAAAAGAACCGAAAAACCCTCGACATCGGCGTACAAACGCCGATTGATCGAGATAAAACACGAAAGTACAAGTCGTAGTTCCAAAACTCACTAATTATAATATAAAATAGGGTTCAAATCATCAAAACTTTAAAATAAATCAAATCGATTTATTTCCGAAAACCTAGAAAGCACTAAATTTTCGTTTTAATTCGAAACTTGATGTTTTAACAAAACTAATGGCCATAATATTCACTAAATATCATAACTAAGTCATACAAACCATCACCATAATTTAATCTTACCAATTTGTATTAAACCCAAAATTCTAGTTTGCAAATTTATCCAATTTTAAAAATTTCAAAGTAAAAATGCACAAACAACAATTAAGTTTGGTTTTGCATGATCTAAAGTATTAAACTATAACTTATAATGTTAATAATGTCATGAATACCCTAATTAGATTTTTCTCTCAATTATTTAATCAATTTCTAAAAACCTAGTTAGCAAAATAGCATAATTATCACAATTTTTAAATTAACAATTAGCAACTAGTAACTAGATTAGGTTTTGCATTCCATTAACATGTTGATCTCCTCATTAAAACCATGAATAATTGATAAAAATTCTCACTAGAATTTTATCTCACCTATATATATATATATATATATATATATATATATATATATATATATATATTACAAAAACCTAGTTTACAACAATTAAGCAATTTGGACAAATTAATTGTAACAATTTACAATTTAGCTTCTAGATTAGGTTTAGCATTACCTAACATGTTAAACTACACATTGCATATTTAATGATGAAGTAAAAACCCTAACTTGATTTAAAAACCTTTTCTTGAATTTTCAAGTTAGCAATTAGAACCCTAATTAAATACCGAAATTCATTAAATTATAGTAATTAACCTACAATTAACACTAAGGTTAGAATTATACCTCACTAAACATGAGATCAAACATAAAAATCATAGCCTCCAAAGTACTAACTTTGCTCCAAGATCCATGCTAGATAGGCCAAAGAATAATGGGTATAAATTGGATTTGGATTTTGAGGTTTTATTTTAGATTTATGTTGAATTTTTGGAGAATTTTTGAGTTGAAATGAAGGGGGGAAAATTTGAGATGGGAGAGAGCCTTGCTCGGCCAGCAAGGAGAGAAGGGAAAAGAGAGAGGGTGTGGTGTGTAGGCATGTGTAGAAAGTTCCCCAATTATTACATCACTTATGTCTTTTCATTTATTAGATATTTTAATTATTTTCTTAACTCATTTTACCTTAGAATTCTCTAGAGTTTTGAAGACAATTCAAGAAGAGAAGTGCATGCTATAAACTTAATTCTAATATGTCATGGCTCACTTTTGTAAAATTAACCCACTCCAATTTATAATTTGCACCCATTTAATGTATAATTAAAAGCTTATGTTAATATTAAAAATAATTAATTAAGGAAAAATATTTTAAGTAAACTAATAATTTGTAAGTCACTAAATAATATCAATTACTAGCAATTATATAGTTAAAATAGGCGTATTTAAATCTATATTGAAAAATAATTGTAGTTGAGTTTTACAGAAAATACGGTTTATTTTACCGATTATCAGAAAATCCACCTAAAGGATTTTATTTATTTAATTATTTATTTATTTAATTTTTTTTAAAATGTTACAGATACTGGGGACAACAAAAGAGCACAAACCAAGTTCTAGACCCAGTCCTCAGAATTTGGCCGAGCACTCTTGCTCTCTGGCCGAGCTAGCCGGTCCCCCTGCATCTGATGGGCCCCATCTTTCTGTGGGCCCCCTTGCTTCTACCTCATCACAATTTTATTGTTTATTTAATCTCCTTTTTTGCCTATAAGAGTAGAACTTGGCAGCAAGGAAAAGGGGTCTAATTCTTTGTTCACATTTTGTTACTCTCAAGTTTTCTTTTCTCTTTTCTTGTACATAGCATAACTTCCCCTTGAGTTCTTTGCCTTAACTTGATTTTGCAACCTCTTCATTGAGCTTGCAAGGTTAAGTTTTGGTAATTGATCTCAAGGGTTGTATCTTCTTTTGGAACTAATAAAGCTCTTTTCTTTGCCTTCATTTCACATGAGTTCCTTACCCTTCTCTTGATCTTGCAACCTATTGATTGAGCTTGCAAGTTTAAGGGTTGGTTATTGATCCCATGGCTTGTCTTGTGTCTATGGCTCTTAGTGTTACTATGTTTCTCTTTTATTTCTTGCTCATTTACTTTTTTGCACTTTAATACTTGCTTTACTTACTTGCACTTAAATTCCATGCCCTTTAATTACTTGCTTGTAGTCTTTTCTTTTCTTTGTATCTTTTCTTTTGCTCTCTTTGTTGTTTTGTGAATGTTTGTGAATATGTGTTGATAGGCAAAGAATACGATATTGTAAGTTAACGTTCCGTTTCTCATTTCATTTTCCCGTATTTTCCATTGAACTCCGTCCAAACGTTACGCAAGCGCTCCGTTAGGCATCCTACCCTCCCAAGGTAACGGTGATTCCTAACCGCGACCAGTTGCGTTCGGTTTGGCCGGAGGCGAAAGCAAGAGACAAGAACGGAAGGACAAGGGTCAATAAACCGGATTCCACGAATACCGTGCTTAAGCACCCTAATCCACATTGTTGCCGATTGCTCTAGCTTCATTGGTTGAGTTCGGCTTAAAGGACTTGAATACGGATTTCCTTAACTTACACCATCCTATCTAATCCTAACAAACGGTTACTTTGCATATAACACTTAGGATAGATACAAACATTCCGCCTCGCGCATTAACTTGTTATGACAAGAATTTAAAATGCCCCGTCTCCCTGTGAATCGACCCGTGCTCATCGCGGCTAGCTGCAAAGCGACACCGTCCTGATCGCGGTTAAACTTAATAGAACTTAAAACTCGACACGCCAAAAGCGTACGATCATTGGACAATGGCAGACATCAAAAGGATTAGTCCCTTGATTGTTGAACATCATATACATTTGATGGATGAAGCCAAACCAGCCTGAGACCCACAAAGACGGTTGAATCCTATCATGAAGGAGGCGGTAAAGAAAGAAATCGTCAAATGCCTAGATAATGGCATAATTTACCCAATGTCTGATAGCCAATGGGTAAGTCCTATTTATGTGGTCCCTAAAAATTCTAGCATCACGGTCATAACTAATGAGACTAATGAGTTGATCCAACCACGCACCCAAACTGGGTGGCGGGTATATATTGATTATAGTAAACTCAATGCCGCAATGAGAAAAGATCACTTCCCTCAACATTTTATTGACCAGATATTGGAACGATTAGTCGGGCATGAATACTGCTATTTCTTGGACGAATACTCCGGCTATAACCAGATCCCCATCGCCGAAAAGGATTAAGATAAGACAACATTTATGTGTCCTTTCGGTACTTTTTCTTATAGACGCATGCCCTTTGGGTTATGCAATGCTCCCACTACATTTCAGCGGTGTATGATGGGAATATTCTCGGACATTGTCGAGAATTTTCTTGAGATATTTATGGACGATTTCTCCATATTTGGGGACTCCTTTGAGGAATGCCTTCGCCATCTTGACGTTGTTCTTACCCACTGTAAGGATAGGAATTTAACTTTGAATTGGGAAAAATGCCATTTCATAGTTCAAGAAGGTATTGTCCTTGGGCATATTATTTCACGAAAAGGCGTGGAGCTAGACAGAGCTAAAATAGATATCATCCATAACCTTCTTCCTCCCAAATGCGTCAAAGATGTACGATCCTTCCTTGGTCATGCAGGATTTTATAGGAGATTCATTAAGGACTTTAGCAAAATTGCTAGACCCTTAACTCTTCTCTTGGATATGGATACAACATTTCACTTCGATTCAGATTGCGAGTCTACTTTTGAATCACTTAAAAGCTCCCTCACTACTGCCCCCGTTCTGTCATCTCCGGACTAGAATCACCCGTTTGAGCTTATGTGTGATGCATTCGATTTTGCTATTGGTGCAGTCTTAGGACAGCACATTGATAAGATACCACATGTAATTTACTATGCAAGTAGAACCTTGAACGATGCCCAAATGAATTATACAACTACCGAGAAAGAACTCTTCGCAGTTGTATTTGCATTAGAAAAATTCAGGCCCTACTTGATTGGCTCTCCAGTTGTAGTTTACACCGATTACTCCGTCCTAAGACATCTTTTATCGAAGAAGGATGCTAAAGCCAGGCTAATACGTTGGATCATGTTGTTACAAGAATTTGATCTTGTCATATGAGACAAGAGTGGATGTGAAAACGTAGTAGCCGACCATCTTTCACGCCTTTCTTTTTTGCCAACATCGACATTGCCAATAAACGATTCCTTTCCTGAAAAACAGCTCTTGACCTTATCCTGCGAACCTTGGTTCGTGGATATTGTAAATTATTTAGAAATGGGATTTCTACCCAGCGAATGATCAAAACAAGACAATTACCGATTTCTATCCCAGGTAAAACACTTTTACTGGGATGAACCTTATTTGTTTAAGTATTGTCCCGATCAAATCATTCGCCGATGTGTCTCTAATGAAGAATTCAAGAGTGTATTGTCTTTCTGCCATGATCAGGCATGTGGCGGTCACTTTGGTCCATGAAAAACGGCGGAGAAAGTTTTACAATGTGGCTTTTATTGGCCAACTTTATTCAAAGATGCATATAATCATTGCAAAACTTGTTCACGGTGTCAACACATGGGTCGAATTTCACGTAGAAATGAGATGCCACTCCAACCTATCTTGGTTGTAGATATATTTGATGTTTGGGGAATTGATTTTATGAGCCCATTTCCCAACTCTTTTGGGAATTTATATATCTTATTAGCAGTAGATTATGTCTCGAAATGGGTGGAAGCGGGTACCGTCTCGCACTAATGACAACAAAGTTATTATTAAGTTCTTGAAAGAAATATCTTTTCGCGATTCGGACACCCTCGCGCTATAATTAGCGATAACGGGACACATTTCTGCAATCAGTCTTTTGAGGCTTTGATGCGGAAATATTCAATCAAGCACAAGCTTTCTACACCCTATCAACCCCAAACAAGCGGGCAAGCGGAGGTCTCTAATAGACAAATCAAATAAATTTTAGAGAAAACGGTTTCTAAGAACCATAAAGATTGGTCCACAAAATTGACGGATGCTCTTTGGGCATTCCATACCGCTTATAAGACCGATTTTGGTATGTCTCTGTCATGACCTGAAATGGCACGTGACTGGCACTTGAATCATATGAAGTCTATAGGACCCCATCTAACTCAAGTAAGCCAAAAATCCCAGAAATCTAAACCATTTTATGGAAGAAGTGAAGAAAACTAGTTTTAAAACAAGTGGTTTTAATAACATAAGCCGAAGTATGCATTTTTAAAATCCCAAGTCTTTTCTGAAAATTTCGGCAGAGTTTCCTTTATAAATACTGGCCCCAAACTAGGTACAACATAAATAATATATGCACAATGATAAAAGGCATCCCCAAGCGGGAGCTAGCGCTTCGTCAATCGACGGTCACAACCATGCAAGAAATATAATATATAACGCCGAAGGGCGGGGATCAAAACTCAAAAGGAAACTCAAAATCATCAAAAAAACCATACTAATACAACGCGCGACTCTAAGGTCGAAAGAATATACAACCGGTTTTCTAAGTCTGAAATAAATGTACAAGTCTGGTTATGGAGTTTACTAGATACAACTGAATATAAATAAGTACAAAGGTGGTCACGATGCGAGTGAACCCACCTACCAAAGCAATCACCCAGATTGAAGTAATGTGCCAACAGGCCGCCAAAGAAAAACCTGTATGGCAAAACCTGCAAAAAACTGTGGCACAACGGGGGTGAGTTGCCAACTCGTGAGTAGAAAACATCACAGAGCAGAAATCGTATGTATGACTCAATCCTAGGCCAATACGATCATAATATATATAAACCTCAAAATGATAAAGTCTGAAGCATGATAAGGTGGCAAGGGTAAACATCTATACATCAGTGTAATACCAAGTGCTCGTGTCAGTTCCTCAGGTAGCAACATATCATAAATATGAGGTATGATCAATGTAATCAACATGAATCAGTGTCGACTATATACTCAAGTCTATAAGTATGTGGATATCATCCAACTATGAAATCAATGCCTGTATGCATGTGGATCTCATCCACATGTCAACCAATGACACAACAACATCATGCATGTAAATGTCATAAAAGCAAATGCATGAAAGTATGAGGATATAAATCAACGTGTGTCCCTCGTGACACATCAAAATCATGGAACCTGAGTGTCCAGCATCGTCACTCAAAACATCATGAAACCCGTGTCCAGCATCGACACGTAAATCCTCATATATCACAGGCTCCGTCAGTCCGGATTGGCCCACGGGCTCCGTCAGTCCGGATCGGCCCATATCATCTCTCGACTCCGGTCGGTATTCTCCAGATATCTGCCTAGCCCAAATACTATCACCGGTAGGTCGTGCTCCCCTTCCAGGCTCACCGTCTAACAATACGAATCTTCTCGTCCCGGGGTACCTCACCGGGTCCACCATATACCTGCAGACGGTGCCTACCGCTCCTCGAATCGGGTTTCACATGCCACTCTCAGAACCGAGAAAACACATGGTGGATGCACTGAAATATCATATCAAGAGAAACCGGGTTTTTAAAATAATACATGCTCTCTTTTGAAATAACCACGGTTCTTAAATCCAAAAATCTCATGAAAACAACATATCTCAATGCGTATAATCATAAAGCATGATGTATGCAACATCTAACAGAAATGTAAGCATATCCGTATATCATGCAACATGGAATAGTAATATGCACATATCAAGGGAAAACCGCTCTTTCAAATGAATCCAGTTTTAAAATATATCTTGCGGTTCCCAAATCTTCGAAATCAAGCCAGAATCATCTGTGTATGTGCAAATATGTATGTATGCAAGTATGGGTATACAATATGTATGTACGCAAGTATGGGTGTACAATATGTATGTATGCAAGTATGTCGTGCAAGGAGTCATATCCTGATGCAACAATCCTACTGTATAGTGACATGGAAATTATCGATGATGAAGTGTGTGAGCCGGCAAGTAGGTGTATGTGGAGCATACGCATCATCGGTAATGGTGCCGGTGTCCTGACAGCATGGGTTTACTATAACATAAATCACAAGTATATAAGCATGCAATGCACTAATAACAACATGAATATATGGAAATGGAAAGTAAATGCAACAATAAGGAATTTACGTTAGTTATACGAGTCATATAGTTTGTCATTTGAAATCATACGAATCGTGGTGTTTGGGAAAAATAGGGGCTACGATGTTTTTTAAGAAAAAAGGTACGTCCTTTGAAATATCCGTAGAATCTCTTGTCCTGTCTTTAAAATACCCACGATTCGTTAGTTTTGAAATAGGTATAACTCGAGTCTAGTCTAACGTCTACAAGTAACTACAGGACTAAACTAACTGGCTAATCGAGAATGTACGAAAACCACCTAAATCTGAGTCGATACATATAAAATATAATAGTCGGTGATCCCGCCTCACTAGTATCACATATGATACAATATACAATATGACATCCTCCAGTCAAGAGTGCAGATCTATCATCAATATATATCTCGTACGGTAAATCCATCGTACGGCATCCCAAATCTGGGTACGGGTCAAATATCACATTCATCTCATTATTCATCTGGTATCCTTATCATCATATCTCATGAACTGGGGGTACTGATCTAAGTCTAGTACAAACTGATACCATCTACATATATATACGTGGTATGAAAATACACGCCTAAAGGCCCGCTATAATCTCATGTTGTATCTCATAATACGAATCAAAACATATCACCGATCTCATGGCATCATGCCCAATCTCATCGACTCATCTCCAAGTACCATAAACAATTCTCATCATCCATGTATAAGTATACGTATATATATATATATATATATATATATACATAGTCCCATACCTATGTGTGTGTGTATACATATTCCCACATACGCACAAGTAAAACAAAGTAACCATGTGCATGCGTGTGGGTGTAAACCTTATTCTAGGGTTCGCGACTAAACTAACTAGCGACACAATCATCCAATTATACTAAAATTATCCACGACTCCCAAAGTCTATCTAGATAATCATAATCTCACAATAACATATAAATATATCCATATAATATATACCATACACTACACTACGAACTGCAGGGGTGCAATACGCCATCCACCCGACTTCCCCCGTAGATATATATCTACTCACCTCGATCCTAGCTTGCTGGAGTCGATGACGCCACGCTCATCCTCGTCGTCTCGAAGTCCACATGGGGGTACCTACAGTTTCCAATGCGTCATATAGTATCAAGAATCGAACATGAAAACCAAAACGGCATGCGAATCGCTTATAGGTTAGAACCTATAGCCTACGCCTGCAAAACCACCAAACAACCCCCGTCGCTGACGTACAAACATCAGACGACGGAACACAATATCAAATACCAAATCCCAAATTAAAACGAAGTCGCAAAACAATGCAGCAACTCAAGAAAATGGTCCTAGATTTTACACTAGGTGAAATTAGCCAATTTTGCACATAGGAGGGGTCTAGTTTACTGAAGATAAAGCCCTGGACCAAACACGGATCATTTCCACTCTACCCAGGCCGTAATTTGCGGCCAAAATGAGTAAATTTGCAGCCAAAACTTGGAGTAAGGGTCTCAGGTTTTGGGTATAGGTTCTAGGTTGCCTGCACATCTCTCAGTCTTCGCTAAATATTTTTCAGGTCACCCGGGTTATAGCAGATCACTAAAACACATCACAATTCTCATAAATTCCCGATATCGGGGTTTCTAAGTTTGGGGTTTGGGGTTTAAGTCTCTGTTTTAGTTCAATTTACCATCAATACAGGGGTTGTAGTCCCTAATTACACCTCAATTGCACCTTTGGAATCAATTCAAACCCTAATCCCTAACTTGGAATTTTCAAAATTCGCTAAACTACACAATATCGATTCTAAACTTGTATGGATGCTTAAGGAATTGAAATACTATTCTAATGGTGCAGAAATTACCTCATTTGGCAACTCAAGAAAATTCTTGAGTTGCCCCAAGTCTTAAAAATCCGATTTTTCTTGGTCCAAAGTGTTTGTATTGAGCTTGTGCATGTTTTTAATGAAGCGGGGATGAAGTTTTGAGTTGTTTTCACGGAGTTGTGAGGGTTTAGAGATGGGGGAGGAAGAGGGCAGCAGCCAAGTGAGGTGAGGAGAAGAAAATGAAGAGGAAATAATAAAAGAAACAAAGCCATGGTCCAAGGTTTGACCCTTCACCTCTCTCTCTCTCTCTCATGCCCATACCTATTTCTTTATTCATTTTCTTTTCCTTTCTAATCTTTTCTCTTCTCATTTCTTTTATAAAACAATAGACACCCAAATGAAACCATGGTAGAAAATTGTAACAATATGAAATATGCATGGTGCATGCCACATGCACAAAACTAGCTTAATGCACGATTAGCGATATTTAATCGCGATTAGCATTAAAATTGAATATAATAAATCATAAAAATTCATAATTTGCCTAAATCATATAAAGCACCCTCATTTCAGTAATTTCTATAATTTTCCAAATATTTTCCAATTTATTGGTATTTAATTATACCGCATTATCAAAATATTCATAATATTTATTATTTAATTAAAAAAATTCCCAAAAATAATATTTTATTTTTCTGAAATCTTACAATCTCCATACCGACTAGTGTTTGGGAAGGCATACCACCTTCCTTTCGAGATCGAACATAAAGCAATGTGGGTTATTAAGGAGATTAATTATGATTTTGATCAAATCAGCAGCTATCGGAAGCTGCAATTAAATGAGCTAAGTGAACTTCACGATGAAGCTTAAGATAATGTTGTTATAGTAAAGAACTGGACTAAAGTGTTCCACGATAAAAACCTTTTGAGAAAAACTTTCACACCGGGATAACAAGTCCTTCTTTATGATTCCCGTCTCCACCTTCTGTTAGTGATATATGCTCTAGAGGCCATTATTGTATCATACTGGATTGTATATTACTTAATGGAAGTTTCAGATATACACGGATATAGTAACAGTCTTGCTCAAATGGTAGTATGCTATCAGGTTTGTTTCTGCCTCAATATGTGCATATGTTTTCTTAGCATATCGCTTATACATATTGATAGAGCTCTTAGGATCTTTGCTTGATTACCAGCGTTGTGATGGAAGTCACACTAGTGGGGGTTGGGTAGTCTATAAGCACATCCTATACAGGTCCCTAGTCGTAGGATTATCGAGACGGGGCATCGATACTCCATAGTAGACTAGTGTATACGCTTCTCATCCTAGCAGTGGAGATGGTCTGTCCTACAACCATCAGTACGTTGTACTGGAGATAGTATGCAGGTGCTTATTAGGTTATGAGTACACTGGACAGGACTCGTCGGGAACTGTTGGTGGGTATTATACCTATCATCGGGTAGTAGTTCCCAGGTGACATGAGTACAGCTTAGTCCGTCGACTTGACTCTGTTGTTTCGCCTCAAGTGTGTTCCCGCTGTACTTTGATTATTATCCTACCATGGCTTAAAGGAGTCGTGCAAACAGGTAGTAGTTGGGTGCAGTCCCGAAGCACTTGGAGGTAGTGGCGGTTAGATAGGATTCGTCTCTCCCGGTATTGGGGGTTGATATCGCGCTATGTTCGGAAGGCTATTACACAAAGTCCTTGGCCAAGGCAAGCGAGATTTACTGGTAGGTACTCGAGTAGTTTCTCAGGGTGTTTTGGGCTCCTCTCCGGCACGACTTATTGCGCTATTATGGGTTTGACGATTACCGCCCCTTAGGCTCGATATGCGATACTCTTAGATGAACAGACCGGACTGTACAGAGATTGTCACATTCAGGCTCAGTAGGAGTTCGGATGGGTTTCTTCATCGGCCTTCTTATCGACAGATACCTGGGTAGCCGTTATGTGTAGCTAGTACCGCTTGCGGCTTGTGGTTAAACCCACTGTCAGCGTACTGTCAAGTCTTTAGAGTCCCACATAGAGAGTTTCCCTGCATTGGGCGAAAGATATAGAGGCCGTATGGTTTTACGGCAGGGCTTCGATCACGTACGTACACTTGTGCGCGTATGATGTTCAGGCGGATAATACTAGTGGGCTTTGGTTTAAACCGAATCCTAGTATTATATTGATGGATCGGTTTCGTCTCTTTGTATTCGTGTTTCTCGGAACACGGATGCGGGTATGTATATACGGATGAGAGGGGCATAGAAGGAGATACCTCATTAGGGTTTTGACCATTGACTTGATTAAAACAATTATGAGGTGGAGAAAAGTATTTGTTATTTTTGTAAATGATAATTGTGGCATGGCTACTTATTTTGACTACTTGACTTGGTTTGACTCTTTGACTAGATATTTCATGTGAGATATTTTGTGGCACTAGATATTTTGGGTAAGATATTTTCTTGCCATGCTTGTAGTCATATCAAGTGAGCCATCTCATTTTCAATTATCATTATCAAAAACCATTTCTCTTTCCTCAAGTTAAGCTCTCTTCTTCTTCCTCTCAACAACAACCCTTAAGGTCTCATGAGTTGAGTAAACTAGGGTTCCAAGAGACAAATAAATCCATCTTCATTCTTTACATCACCTAGGCCATCTAGTTTAGCAAGCTAGTTGCCCTGGTTACCTCGGTTTTAAGGTTGGAGCTCGGACTATAGACTTTCGGGTGGATCGTCTTTGACTCGAGGAAGCCGACGAGGAAGCTACGATCCGGATCGATCCTTGGAGCCTATGATAACGAGGAGGACAGCGGAGAAGACCCGAATGACTTGTATCATGAGGTATAACATTCTTTCCGAGTAGTTAAATCTTATGTAGTTTGCTAGCTAGAGTTTATGGTCGATCCTTGGTTCTAGTCGGTGTTGCAAAACCCGTAAAAATCATTTTTTGCAAATTCCGCCTCCCCGCGAATGCGTGGGGTGTGAGATATCGACTTACAGTGGTATCAAAGCCTCTCATAAACCATAGATAGCTTGTAGCGACGTTAGAAATCCGCCGTTTTTGTCGCGCAAAAACTGCCGAAAAACAGTTTCCAAAATTGATGTTTTGAGTTGTTTGCACACCCTGAGGGCTCACAGTTTGAACCGAAAATATGTGGGGTGGAGCGTACACACCTCCGGGACCCTCCAGGTGGGACGAACGGCTAGGCCCACTCCCCAAGACCACCATAAGGTGGTCTTGGCGGTGGGGACCCGAAACTGCCCCACCTTGGGTAGTTTCGGGTCTGCCTCACCCCCTGGACACCTCATGGTGACCTCGGGGGTGGGGTACCCCCTCTAGGCCCCCCAACTCGAATTTAATTTCATGCTCTAACTTCTCGCGAAGGTTCAGGCGTGTTTCGTTTTGATTCAGACTTCCGAATTGGCTTAAAACGATCGGTTTTGGAACTTTAGCTCACTGAATTTTTCGTGTTTTGGAAAAATTGTTTTAGTTTGCTAATTGTGTGCGGAATTCTAATGTAGCGGTTACTTTACAAGCTTTGTGATATGTATATGTGTTTGGAAACGTCGACTAATTGCTATACGTCGATTAGTCGGGGTTGCACATATCTGTGATGTTGTTATGTTGGTTTGTGTATATGAACTTGTTGGATCGTCGTGGATGAATAGCCGGGGATGTGAGATGAGAGTTTTCATTCTTTCATTCGATATAAATTTGTAAAGTGATGTAATATTATTTTTGTGGGGCACATCCGGGTTGAGGTTGTAACCACCGTTGTATTATTTCTTTTACTATTTTTGCTCCTAGGATAGACCCAAGGTGGGGTGCACAAACTACCGGGTACATTGAAGTGCCGAGTGGCCTACTCACTTTGTTGAGGGAGGTTGATTCACTTCGGGTATTTGGAGGGTAGTTTGCCTCACCTGTAGAGGTCTAGGGCAGGGTTTGGCTATTCATCACGACCGTGGGATTCGTCTTTCGTTACAGGCTCAAACGAAACGTGGAATTTCTAGTATATCCAATGTGTTCATCTGTGATCTCAAATGCCTATCATTGCATCTGATGAATGGATATATATATATATATAGACATTGCTTATGTTTTGCATCCGCGCTAGTCCAGCCCTCGCTCTGTTGTTAGTTAAGTAACCTAACGGGTTATGACGGGACCCCATGGCGAATGCGGGTGGCATAAACGTACGTTGTATTTTCGTTGTTTTCTGCAATGGTAGGTTAATTGATGGGACTGCATTAAATTAATGCAAATCAAATAAACCAAAGCTGGAACGTTGGAACAATTTTAAAACCACTCGGTTTTTCAAAACAGCAGAACTTTTAAAATGCGGAGTTTAAACCACTCTTTTTAAAGCTATCGGGTTCCATCGATTATATCAAGTTCACTACGTTCACGGTTTCTCCAAAACCATTCGTAGCCCTCCGTCATTTCATATGAATATTCAATAGTATTCAAGCTATATTTGTTGGCCTTAGTCAAGGCATAGTGATTGGTAGCTGCTGGGTATTCATATGTTGCATAGATAGATGCATTGGTTTAGGACAGTCGTACTACTTTGTTGGCCTTAGTCAAGGGTATGTACGGGTGGGTTCAAATTAATCTGGAAAATGACGGGTAGAACTTGACATGTAACTTATGATTTGTTGGCTTTAGTCAAGGTCATAAGAGCATGGGGCAAAAATCCACATCGGGTGTTTCTAAAGAAACTGAAATTTGCTAGTGCTGCATACCATTTGGAGTTTGATAATGTTGGTAGGATTCCTTCAGCATTATCACACAATGATATTTGGGTCCCGATCCTACCGTGAGTATCCGCTACACCTCGGGAGATTCTTCACTTAACGATCAATGCTATAAACCAAGTAGGTGTCTAGAACAGTGTTAGCGGGGCTACGCCTCCAGGGAAAAGAGGTTATTTAATTAAGGAGCTTCACGAAAGCATCGTAAAATCTCTCTCGAAGTACCGCCTCCAGGGAAAAGAGGTTATTTAATTAAGGAGCTTCACGAAAGCGTCGTAAAATCTCTCTCGAAGTACCGACACTAGCCTGGCCGAACGGTTAAGCAAGTATTGTACGGTAAGATTAATCCTGACTAATTCTTTTTTATGGTTTGAGGAAAGATTAGAGAAACAGTAGGAGTCATCCTGGTTAGATAAATTAAAAACCAATCTAAGCTTGCAAGAGCATCATGCTGAGTATATTCTTCTCTCTCTCCTAATTGCAGCGACCAGGTGGCCAGATTAGGTTACAGATAGATAATAAAATGACTGAGTTATACTATAATGACTGGCAAAGCTTTGTCCAGATGTCCATTATCTATGACAAGCTGGACCACCTCATTACTACTCAAGCCCCCGTCGTCCCAGGTCCAGTTTCCACCGTCGCGGATAAGGATATCCGTAAGACAAGGGAAAAGGACAGTGCGAATGCCAAGTGCCTCGTGTTGGCCTCAGTTGATGGTGTATACCAAAGGCAGCACAAGAAAATGGACTTAGTTTCCATCTTCCTCCATAACAATGTTTTATATGGAAAGCAATCTCGTATCGCAAGATATGATACCTCAAAAGAATTGCTTCAAGCGAGGTTGGTTGCCGGATCATTTGTAGGGGACCACGTCCCTACAATGATTAGCTATATTAAAAAGCTCACGGACCTGGAGACCACGTTGGAGAACGAGTCATATGCTGACTTGATTCTACAGTCCCTACCTCCTACTTACGCCTAGGGGAAGAAAGTTATACTTCCAGTTGAGGGCACCATGAAGGAAACCAGAAAGACACCTGCTCTGCTTATTGGGGAATCTTCCTCTTCTGGATCTAAGGCGGATGCCAAGGGTGAGAAGAAGAAGACCTCCACAAAGCCGATAGGCGGTGTCGGTAAGGTAGAAGAAAAGGGAAAGGCAAAAGTTTCAGGATTAACAGTAGGGAAAGAAGGATGTTCCTATTGTTACAGAAAAGGGCATTGGCAGAAGGGATGCAGGGCTTGGAAAGCCAGAATCCAGGATCTGAAGCATATTGTGGCTTCGACTACGGGTGTGTTTGTGATTGAAAATGGTCTGTCAATTAACTCTACTTCCTGGGTACTAGATACCGGATCAGGATCTCATATCTGTTATTCATTACAGGCTTTGAGAAACCGTAGAGTTATCAGGGCAGGTGATATGACTCTCAGGGTTGCTAACGGAATGAGCGTGGATGCTGTATCCATAAGGTATATCACCTAGAATTGATAAGTGGGCAGATATTGATTCTACGTAACTGTTTGTGTGTACCAAGTCTAGTATGTAAGCGATGTAGTTCACATCCACCTAAATCAAAGTTTGATTGGGTCAGGTACACTAGAGGACAATATATATTGAATCAAGCTCAGGTTTTCAAACGTCCAGAACACACTTAAAAGAAAGTCTTCAGAATTAAATAAAACTTTCTTATGGCATTGTAGACAGGGTCACATCAATGAAACACGGTTGTCGAAGTTATATAGAGAGGGATATTTGGATCTGTTCGAATATCAGTCTTATGCAACTTATCAATCTTGGCTCATAGGAAAGATGACAAAGACTCCGTTCACTGGGCATGGAGTAAGAGCGAGCGAGCTCTTGGGACTCATACACAGCGACGTGTGTAGTCCAATATCTACAGATACATGAAGTGGTTATTCCTATTTCATTACTTTTACGGATAATTTCTCTAGGTTAGGACATGTCTTCTTGTGAAAGCATAAATCCGAACCCTTTGAAAAATCCCGGGAATATAAGAATGAAGTGGAAAAGCAAACAGACAAAAGTATCAAGACACTGAGATCTGATCGACGTGGTGAATACTTAAATTCTCGAGTTCCTAGATTACCTAAAAGAGAATAGAATTCTCTCTCAGCTTACTCCTCCATACACACCACAATACAACGGTGTATAGGAAAGGCAGAACAGAACCCTATTGGATATTGTTCGTTCCATGATGAGTAACGCTGAGTTGCCGCGATCCTTCTGAAGTTATGCACTAGAATAAGCTGCATATCTTTTGAATAAGGTTCCTACCAAGACTGTGCCTACCACACCATATCAGATGTGGAGTAGGAAGAAACCCTATCTTTAGTATCTTAAGATATAGGGATGTCCAGTTTTTGTTGAAAAGCAGTATGCGGACAACCTCGAGGCACGCTCAGTACTGTGTAAGTTTGTGAGATACCCAAAGAACTCCTGGGGGTATCTTTCCTATTACGCAGAGGAACAAAAGGTTTTTGTTCCTCGTCATGCCTATTTTTTTGGAAAATCAATTTTTTGTAAAAGGAAATAGTCGGAGCGCAATAGAACTGGAAGAAATTACAGAACCATAAACTATTACTGAAAGCATGGTAGAACCAGAGGTTTCAAAAGAACTGAACATCTCTACGCTAATTCGCAGAACCAGTAGTCAGTCTCATCCGCCTACGAGATACTACGGTTTTCTCATAGACGGAGATCGAGAGAATTGCATCATTAACAATGATGAGCCAACTAGCTTCCAGTAAGCCATTCAGAGCGGCGACTCGGTAAAATGGCTGGATGCAATACGGACCGAAATGGAGTCCATGTACACCAACAAAGTATGCACTTTGAACATTGATCCAGAAGGGGTAAAACCCGTAGGCTGCAAATGGATCTTCAGAAAGAAGATTGGTGCAGGTGGATAGGTTGAAACCTATAAAGCTAGACTTATTGTAAAAGGTTTTCGTCAAACACCTGGTTTGGACCATGATGAAACCTTTTCTTCAGTGTCTATACTCAAATTCATTCGAATCCTTCTTGCCATTGCTGCCTTCCAAGATTTTGAGATCCGGCAGATGGACGTAGAGACGGCTTTTCTAAATTGTAACTTGGAAGAGTGCGTCTATATGGATGATGGTTTTCAATCAGAGTGGGAGCAGCGGGACAGTGTGCAAGTTGCTTAAGTCCATTTACAGACTAAAGCAGGCATCGCAGAGTTGGAACATCTATTTTTTATTGAGACAATCAAAGAATTCGACTTTATCAAAAATCCAGATGAACCATGCATTTATAGTAAGATTGTAGCAAGAACTGTGGAATTCCTTGTTGAGTACATGGATGACATTCTCTTGATAGGAAATGACATTCCTATGCTATAATCAGTCAAAGGATTCTTGTCACAGAGGTTTTCCATGAAAGACCTCGGTGATGCCAACTACATTCTGGGGATCCAGATCTATCGTGATAGATCAAAGATGACGGTGGGACTTTCACAGTCAAGGTATGATTTGTATGATTTTAGTGCTTATGCTATTTATGATCAAAGAATTAACCGCAATCAAGAACGGTGTCGCTTGGTAGCTAGCCGGTTAAGTACGGGTCGGTCCACAGGGATTACGTGTATTTTCTAGTTGTTCTAACAAGTCAATTCCTATTGTGGTAGGTTTGATTTTCAATAAAAACTAAGTTGAATTTGATTAGGATTAAATCCTTGCTAGAGTTAGGATTAGGTTGGTTTGGAAAGTCAATTATTCTCACCGCTTTCTTTGCCCTAATTAAGTACTTTTAGATGTTAAGGTAAATTAACAAAGGGGATTAGCATGATCGGGAAGAAACTAGGTTTCTTCCCTTTTATCCTTGTCCGTCCTTTCTTAACTCTTACTCTAACCTCCATGGAAATCATACACAACCGATCTTTAACTATGATATCACCGCTACCTCTTGGGATAGGGTGCCATAGTGAGCGGTGTGTGTATGTATGCATAGAGTCCTACTTTAAAATGTATAACGGGCAAGAAAGGGGTGAGAGATTTTCATCTCTCAAACCTTCCCCAAACCTAACCCTAACAAGTGAGGAACTACTCACTCATTAGGGAATTGATAAACAAGTTCATTTTTTATGGTTTTAATTTAACAACTACGGCAGATAAAAATTGCGGAAAATAACTACGGCAGAGAAATAAAATTGCTAGAGAAATAACTAGGGAAGAAAAGAAACTTACTTTTTTATTTGATGCACTCTTCGACAATTACAGGGAATAAAAATTCTAAACTAGATAAATAAAAAGAGGCATGCTCCAAAAAGAGCTGTAGGGTTCATATTTATAGAAAATAGAAACCCTAGGGTTTACATCTGATCCATATCTAGAATTACAAAAATACCCTAAGAAAACCGGGTCAATGCACCGACTCCACCGACACGCGCCGACACGCGCACAACACGGCCGCGGATCCGCGGCCATGTGATGGGCTTGCTGGCTCAATTTTCTAGGGCTTCTTCCTGTTGTTATTTGCTTCTGTTTTCTTCACTTGGTTCTTCAGACTCTTTTCTAGTTTCTTCCAGATTTCCACAGTGCAGAAATGTTGTGGACTTTTACCGTTCGCTTCATGTTGAAGTCTTTAATCATGTGCTGCCTTCATGCTTTGTGAAATCGAACTGTTTGCTGATCTTCGTTTGTCCCTCAAACTGTAGGCGGCATGACAAAAATTCTTCTATTTGTTGGTCGTAGTCTCACTTTTGTAGCGTCTTTTCACCATTTTCACTGTATTGTTCCGAGAACCTGTAACCTGCAACTATTTAGCAGACATGGATCAAAAGCACCTATTTATTTGTAAAATGATTAAGAATGGGGAATATAATAATGCAAAATTATGATATGAACAAATACCCCCAAACTTATCTTTTACTCGTCCCGAGCAAAACCAGTTTTATTCTCGAAAAAGCCTAACCTCACTTTCGTAGGAAAACGCGATTGCACTGAGCTCGTGCAACAAGCCGTTAAACCTCTAGGTGTCCCTAATAGGAAGAATGTTGTCTCCTTAGGGTTTTCAGCGAATACTACCAACAAAATCCTATCAATTTGGCATATTGACTTTTATTCTTCAATTCGGCGTTCTAACAAGAAATTCTATTATCTTCGACTCAGAAATTATACCCATATTTTTCACGCTTCCTTATCATTTAACTTAAGATTGTATATGTTCTGTAAATTTATTTAGCTTTTAGCATCTTTTGAGTTTTCCTTCTAAGGTTCCATCTCAACTTAGGAATTTTTATCATCTCTACTGAAGATATAAGTCCTATTTTTCATTCCTATCTCTCATCCAAACCCCAATCATATACCCCTATGTGTGTGTGTGTATCACCCCTACACTTGGAAATTCAATTCAAGCTCTTATACTCTTGTCCATCGTCCAAAGTACTTTTAATTGGTGAATTTTTAGATGAAATTGCTCACACATCCTCCATGTGACCGTTAATACTTCTTGAGGTACTAACGACCGATTACAAAATGTGTTTGCGCATTAAGGCGTAATTCCTCATCTTGTAATACCTAAGGTTTTAGCAGTGACTCCCAAACCAGTTGGTCTAAGGCACTAGGTGATAAAGCACCCTCGCTATAGATTTTTTTTTATTTTACACAGCCTTAAATAATTACAAAACCAGTGTTCATTTTTTTTATATCTCTTTATTCACACTTAGAATTTTATTTTCCTTCATACTAAGGATTTTAGACAAGAGCATTTCAAGGTATCCTCTACTATTCCAAGTTTCAAGGTTCGTGTTTGTGCAAGTTGTAGGGTATATATTTTCAGAATTTAGACTTAAGCTTAGGAATTATTTTTCAGACTTACACTTTAATAAAAATTCAATACTCTTTCCTTATTTTGACTTAGCCCAAGAACTGAACACAAAATTTGCCTATTTCTAAATAAACTACAAGGACATATATTTTCTACCGTTAAATTTTAAGAAAGGTTATTTTTAGGGTTTTTAATTTACTAAGTTTAGGATCTAGTTTTTCCTAGCTAGTTCAACGTCTTGTCAAACTCAAGTCAATTATGGCCAAAATTGAATTTTTCAATTTTTATAATTTTTAAAACATTTCAGTTTTTATTTTTATATATTTTTTTTCATTTTTTCAATTTTTTTATAATTTTTTATAAAGATGCAATGCAGAATTAAATATGCAAAAGAAAAAGAAAAAATATATACAAAAAAAATATGCAATGCAATGATAACTATTTACAACCACCTTCTCCCCCAAACTTACCAAAAGTAGTGCCCTCACTGCTCGACCCCACGCTGCCCCCTTGAGCGTGAACGGGAACGCTCCTCCCTAGCTAGCAGGGTTCGGACCCCCTGCTCTACCTCTACCAAACGCCGATCATGTTCCCTCATCATCCCCCTCAACTCGTCAATCCCCCTAACAGCTCTTCTTATTAACTGTGCATGTTCTAAGGGGGTGAGCTCTCCCTCGCTCGCGGTCGAGCTAGAGCTGGGTGTTCTGGCTGGCACGTGTTCCACCGGTTCAGTTCGTGACGAAACATATGTCAAGCGTGTATAGGACGTAGATACGCCCTCAATGAGAGGCCTGACGGGTATGCCTTCATGCATGTAAAATTCAAACTCCTCCACAGGGAGGAAATAACGACACAGTTGTGTCACTAGCATGGGGCATGGGTAGTTCGCGGCTTTTTTGCCCGCACCAATTGAGTTAAGCAGAACCGTGCACATGTCGAATCTAGGGTTCCTTGTCATAAGTGTGTGCAGTGAGGGGGTGAAAAATGTGGTGTTATGGGAACTCCCAAAAATACTGTTTTGTGCCCACCGGCACACGGTTAAAACGTTAGCGAAAAGGGTTCTCGCTTGGATTTCCTTCCTTGGTTCCCTTGAGCAATCATTACCCTCAAACTGAAGGGGCTGATCATGTACAGGTAACCTAGGGATTAAAGTGACTTCATGGATGAAGTCTCTGTCTATAATTATTTCCCTATCGCCCCACATTAATTTGATAAAGCCATATTGTGCAAGGCAGCCGTCTTCCATGTGTTAGTTATATGTATGCCCTAGAGGCCATTACTATACATAGGATGTATATTGTAGTGGATGCTGGGACATATATAGGGAGGACTTTCTTGCTCAACATGATAGTATGCTATCTGATTACTATTTACCTTAACGTGTACATTGATTGTCTCTCTGTTACATGTTGGTAAAGCCCTTAGGATGTGTACTTGACTACCTGGACTATGATGCGGATCATACTAGTGGGGACATGGTAGTCTATAAGTACATCCTTCAAGGTCCCTAGTCGTGGGTGTATCGAAACGGGGCATCAATATACCAGAGTAGACTAGCGTATACCTTCTCGACCCATACAGATGGGCGATGGATGATCCCATATCCATTGGTGTTTGACATCAGAGATCATATACGGGTGCTCAGTGGAGACTGGGTACACTGGATGGACTCGCCGAGAACTCCCAGATGGTATTATACCTTACGTCAGATGGCAGTTCTCTGGTGACACTGGTACAGAGTAGTCTGTTGACCCGAGATCGTCATAGAGTCTTGTGTGGTTCCCACTGTGCTTTGATTTCCACCTTACCACGTCCAAGAGGGCATGCAAAACGGTGTCTTTTGGGTACAGTCCCGAATCACATGGAGGCAATGAGCGATAGGAGGGGATTCGTCTCTCCCGGTATAGGGGGTTGATGTTGCGCTGTGTTCGATTGGCTATAACAGGAAATCCCTGGCCAGGGTTGCTGAGATTTACTGGTAAGTGTTACCAGTAGTTTCTCGAATTGTTGTAGACCTCATATCGACACGACTTATCGAGCTATTGGGGTCTGACGTTTACCACCCCTAGGCAAGATATGCGACATATCAGACGACGAGACCGGACTGTACGGTAGTGTTACTGGTTGGATTCACTGGAGTGTGAGCGGGCTTGCTCGTCGATCTTCTGATCGCTCAATACCCGGGTGGCCATTACGTTTAGCAGACCGCTTGCGGCTTGTGGGTGTTTGATATGATCATCACCTGCTGCCGGCGTATTGACGAGTCTTTAGAGTCATACACAGAGGTTTCCTGGCTCAAGCGAAACGAAATAGGAGCGCATATGAGATATGTGCGGGACCGAGAATATTGCGTGTATGTGATACCGTATTTCATTCTCGCGATGAATGTATCGAATGGTTGTATGCGATATAACCTAGTTATCGAATCAAGGATTGATTCGGTAAGCCGATACATAGGATACTAGTCGGTTATATGCGATATGACCGGATCGTTAAATCAAGTGTTGATTTAATGATTTAATGTATAATTATATATTTGATATATTACTTTGCATTAACTAGTATTGGTTCACTTTAAATGGATTTTCTCACTTGATGTGCACATTGTATATGTGATATACTTTTGTGCACATGATTGTATCATGTTTGATAATGCATGCTTTTTGGTTAAGTGTAAAGAATTAAACCATGGTTAAGTTGGAAATTAGGGTTTTGTTTTTTCCATTATTTATTTATTCATTTATTTATTTGTTTATTTATTTTGGAAAATAAATGGCATAAAGAAATGAAATGGTGGCTCATTTTGGACTTGCATGTTGAAGCTTCATGAAGCTTTGACTAAGTCACCATTTTGTCTCATGCTTAACCCTAACCACTCCACTTAACCCTAGTTGATTCTCTACACTTCACCATGGTTAGATTATGATAAGAATTCCTTTTATTTTCTATTTGGAATATTCTCATCATAATATTCATCTTCTTCTTCTTCTTCATCACTTGAAGAAAACTTGCTTCATCAATGGTGATTGATGAAAAAGAGTGAGAAATCCAATTCTAAAGTGAACCCACTTCCTATTTCTTCATCCTCTACCTCTTGCCAAGTAGTATAGGGTGTTTCCTTCACAAGTTTTCATGGCTTGGTGAAGGTGGAGCTTGATCTAGTGATGCCTCGACGTAGATCATCTTCGGCATCGTCGTCGATGACCTAGCCCGCTTTTTCTCCGATGAAGCCGACGCTAGAGCCCGGGCTTTGATATGGACAGCGAGGAGACTTCATTGCGGAGCTATGGAGGTGGAGAAATGGATCTACAAAGGTTGTATGTTCATTTACTTTTAGTTAAGATGTTAACTAGCTCGTTTTGTCGCCTAAAATCTAGCCAACGATCTTGTTAGGGTTTCTCGGCACCGTTAAAATTTGAAATTGGCATGGTTGATACCTTGTGAGACCTCATTAGTGTGCCTAGGAACCTTTCATTGGTATCAGAGCCTAGCTAGAGCCTTAGGCGAAGTCTAGACGGAGTTTGAAGTCCGATCGACCCGAAACCCCGATTTTTCCTCGCTCTCTGGACTTTTTCTAAAAACTGGGGTTTTTCCAGATTAAAAATTCTTTAAAAATTCAGCAGAGAATTCTAAGAATTACGGTGCAAAAATTACCCAAAGATACCTCTAAAGTGCGGCGGAACCGCGGCATAAGCAGGCTTATGTGGCGGTTCCGCGGCCGTATTGTCAGATTGCCACATAATATTTGCACAGTAATTCCTCATTTCTGGTGTTGGATTTTCTGGGATTTTTTAATATTTATTCAAGAGTTGAATTTTCTGGGGTTGTTTTGGGGATTCGGTGTTTCGATCGGAGTATCAGATTTTGTCTATGTGGCTTTCCGGATAATTTTTGAATATGTTAAAAAGTTCGACCGGATATAAATACCCAATTTTTCCCCTGTCGGGAAATTTCCAAGTGTTGGATTTTTCCGTAGTTTAAAGATGTTCTAAGTAGTGCAAGTAACTCGATGGACCCTCTAGAAGACAACAAACCTTAACTCGATTATGTGACCGTCTTGAACTGCCCTTTGAACCTTCGGGTTTGGGGCAGTACGGCGTGCCACATGTGAGGCGTTGGCTTGACCCTTCTACGGTTGGACCGTTGGTACTGAGGCACGAACTGAATGTTTTTAGACTTGTTTCATGTGTTGATCTGTATCGGGAAAACTTGGGTGTTCGATTGTTCGATAGGAAAGTTTGACATTTTCTATTTATCCGGAATGGGATACAATAATTGGAATTCACAAATAGTTATGAGATAACTGAATGAATGTTATAAATCTAGCGGTTTAGTCTCATTTGATCGGTTGCCACGGAATTTTGATGCGATCAAAAGTCCGTCGCAATCACGTAGCGTACACGGATACTCGCCGGATAAACTTAATAGACAGCTACACCCCATAGCCCCGACCAAGTGACTGTAGGAGAACCCCGTCACCGAAACCATCCGTTCGGGTGCTCGCGGCAGCGGTGTTCCGCCTTGGTGCACTTCGTCGACGGTATCGGGGGTGCGGCTGCCTACTAAAGTTTGCGACGAGCATTCGATCAGATTTTCGGGAATCTTGTTGAATTGCCCGACTTGATATTGAAAAGTGTTTTCGATTTTGAGACTAAAATGCGGGGTTTATAATTGTTAGGCATGTGATGTCTAAGTAATTCATTTGATTAGGCATGCGATGTCTAAAGAGATTGCGGATTCCAACTGTTGTAGTTTTACACTTTCTTTTCTGTGACCGTAAGTGTAATATGTGATATCGCCGGTTTCGTTGCTATATGTCAACGACAATTGGGATACGCATGTTTACTTACGTTGATGGAATGTGTTGTTATGTGTTGCTGGATATGCTATATTGGATCGTCGTGTTTGAATAGCCGGGGGTTTTTATGTGAGATGAGTGTTTTTCATTTTCATTCATGTAAAAACTTGTATGTAATATTCTTTTATTGGGGCACTTCCAGGTTGCGGAAGATGTCACCGTTGTTGTATATTATTTACTTTTCCGCACTAGGATAGACCCAAGGAGGAGGGCATAAGTAACCGGATTCTGGAGTCCAGTGGGAGACCAACTCGAGGAGCCGAGTCCGGGTCTCCTAACTCCAGAATTGGTAGGGTTGCTTGCCGCTCTCGTAGGGGTCTAGGGGTGTGGGTTTGGCTATTCATCACGACCGTGGAATCCATGTTTTATACTGGCTCGTATTGAAAACACGGACGTCCTAGTATATCCAATATTTCATATGTTTCTTCTGCTGCGATATCTGTGATGTGATCATGTGATGTTCTGTGATAGATACAGTATATAGTATATATGATATATTATATAGCCGTTACTTATGTTTTACACCCGCGCTAGCCCTGCCCCGCTCTGCCGATAGTTACCTAACCTAACGGTGCACGAGGGGACATCGAGGCGAATGCGGATGTCATAAGTGTACGTCGTATTTATCTGTGATGTTTAGGTACTTAAATGATGGGACTTCATTAATATGATTAATGAAATAAAAGAAACCTAAGATGTTGTAGAATCGAATTTCAAAAATAAAACAGGTAGCTACAGTTCTTTCTTTGCACAGTGGTATATATGATATATCCTGCACCTTATTCGATAAGGAAAGGACCGAGATCCCTTCACCGGGAGTGACTCCTTTAGCAATAACTGGCAGATGCTACAACCCTCGGTTTGTTTTTTGATTGCTTTTAAGAGTTTTTGCTTTGCACAGTGATATATATGATATATCCCGCACCTCATTCGACGAGGAAAGGGCCGACGATCCCTTCACCGGGAGTGACCTCTTTAGCAAAACTAGAAAAGCCTCAAAAACACTCCATTTCAAAATTCATTCGATCCTACAATGATATCAAGTTCATTACGCAATAGGTTTTCAGAAAAACCTGTCGTAGCCCTCCGTCATTTCAGATAAGTAGTAGTTAGTATTCGTGCTACGTTTGTTGGCCTGCGTCAAGACGTAGTGTGCGGTAGCTAACTAGTATTTATCTGGTTATGCATATGATGCAGATTGAATTAGGGTAGTCGTGCGACTTTGTTGGCCTGCGTCAAGGGTCGTGCAGGTGGGTTTAATTCAATCAGGAAATGACGGGTTGAACTTGACTAGCGGACTATGGTTTGTTGGCCTGCGTCAAGGTCATAGGACGCTAGGGGCAAAATTATCGGGAATTTCAAGTGTTGAAATTTGCAATGAGATTGCATACCTTCTATGAGATAGTCGGATCCCGATACCCGCTGCGAGTAAGAGTTACTCTAGGGAGTGTTTTACACATTACAATTAGCCGATCAAGTAGTTGGATAGAAAGGTGTTAACGAGGTTACGCCTCTTGGAAAACGAGGTTTACATTAATTAGGTTCGTGCGAAAGCACGGGGGACCTCCCTCAAAGTACCGACACTGGCCTGGCTGAAAGATTGGCGAACTTGTAGTGTGTAATTAATCCCGGCTAGTCTTTCCTTTTAGGATTTGAAGGAAGATTTGATAAAAACAGTGGGAGCCATCCTGATTAGATAAGATAAAAACCAATCTATTCTTGTAAGAGCGCACGCTGAGTGTTTTCTTCTCTCTCTCTCCAGGTAGCGACCATATCACGCCTTAATCAAGATAATAAAACGGATAAATTGACCGAACCCGCTTGTTATACTGAGCTGGGGAACGTTGGTCCCGCTCCAACTTATAATTGTTATAAGACAGAGCAGGAAATTGGGGAATACCAGATTTCCCATGCCGCCCAAACGAAGAGAGTGCATGCTGATGCATCATCTTCGGGTGTGTTCATTATACAGAACTGTTTCTCAATGTCCTTTACGTCCTGGGTATATGATACCGGATCAGGATCCCGCATATGTAATATGTTACATAGGGCTACAGAAAGGTAGAGAACTGAGAAAGGGTGATAAGTTTCATGAGACAGAAAACGGGGCAAGAGTTGCAGCCAAGTCTGTTGGTCACTGTCACCCTGTATTACCAATACATTGATTCTGAACGAATGTTATTAGATACC
Source organism: Agapanthus africanus (assembly GCA_030015575.1). Taxonomy (NCBI): domain Eukaryota; kingdom Viridiplantae; phylum Streptophyta; class Magnoliopsida; order Asparagales; family Amaryllidaceae; genus Agapanthus; species Agapanthus africanus. The sequence goes on from CM057339.1 coordinate 423,630,905, forward strand.
GAACCTGATATACAAAATCATATCAGTCTCTTTATTAGTAAAGAAATGATAAAATTTTGTATTGTTGGATAATGTTTTGAACATTTCCTATATCAAAAGTTGATCGGTTCAGGCACGTTATCTAAAAGCGTTGATGTTCTAAATCAAACTACAGTTCTTAGTATACAGAACACACACAAGAGGAATAGTTCAGAAATGAACGAATCCTTCTTGAGGCATTGTAGACTAGGTCATATCAATGCGACCCGACTAGCTGAAGTTACATGTAGATGCATATTTAAATCAGTTTGAATTTACATCTTGTGAAACTTGCCAGTCGTGTCACAGAGATAAGATGACCATAGCCCTGTTTATTGGAAACAGAGAAAGAGTTAGTGAACTTTTGGGATGATACATGTTGATGTATGTAGGTCCCCAGTCTACACATGCCAAGACCGGTTCTTTGTACTTCATTACATTCTCTGATAATCTCTCGAGATTCAGACATATGTTCCTGTTGAAACACAAGTCCGAACCTTTTGAGATATTCACAGAATATAAGTTAGAAGTAGAGAAACAAAATACGGGTATAAGTATTATGTCCTTTGATGTGATCGAGGAGGAGAATACTTGTGCATGGAATTCCTGGACTATTCTAATGGAGAATGAGATTCTCTCTCAGCATTACTCCTCCGTATACACCATAGCACGATGGTATATCGGGGCGGAGCAATCACACCCTATATGATAAGGTGTGCTCTATGATGAGTACTACTGATTTACCTATTTCCTTTGGGAGATATGCACTTATGAAGTTGCATACCTATTGAATAGGGTTCAAATCAAATCAGTTGCCTACCACTCCATATGAGATATGGTATGGGAAGAGCCCATGTCTTAAGCTAGTTAAGATTTGGGGTTGTCCGGCCTATGTCTAAAAGCATAATCCGGACAAGCTCGAGGCAAGGTCAGTTCTGTAGAACTGGAAACGTTCCAGCTATACAAACTACTGCAGATGATTTGATAGAACCACAGGATTCAATAGTAACCAACGAGCCTCAGCCTCTCCACCGATCTAGCAGGGTTCCTCACCCACCTGAGAGATACTTCGGTTCCTCTATGACAGTGGGAGCGAGGATTGCATCATGAGATGATGACCCAACCAGTTTCGAGCTGGCCATCAGGAGTGGGACTCTGTAAGAATGGCTGGATGTTTATCGATCTGAGATGGAATCCTTATACACCAACAAAGTATGGACTTTGGTTGCTATATCTGAAGGGTTAAATCCCCATCAGGAGCAAGTATATCTTGAGAAGATTACTTGGTGTACTTGGAAAAGTTGTGACTTTCAAAGCTAGACTTGTTAAAGGTTTTCATCATCGACCAGGCGTGGATAATGATGAAACCTTTTCCAGTGCCTATACTTAAGTCCATCCAGATCCTACTTGCCACGGCTACATACCATGACTACGATATCTGGTGATTGGGTGCCATGACTGCTTTTCTAAATAATGATTTAGAAGAGAATGTCTATAAGAACACAGCCAGAGGGCTTCGTAAACAGTGGGAGCAGCGGAAACGCGTGCAAGTTGTTTTATAGGATAAAGCAGGCATCGCGGAGTTGGAACGTCTGTTTTGATGTATTAGTCAAAGAGTTTGACATCATCAAAATGGTAGATGAACCTTGTATAAATAAAAAGGTAGTAGGGAGTATAGTGACGATCCTCGTAGAGTACGTGGATGACATACTCTTGATAGGGAAGGAGTTTCCTATGCTACGCTCGATCAATCTCCGCTTATCACAAAGATTCTCCGTATAGGATCAAAGTGATACCTACTAAATCCTGGATTTTGGATCTATGAGATAGATCTAATTGGATGTTAGGATACTCACTAGTCGTAGTGAGATGGTATCAGTTGATCCTGGGGAGAATCACTGGAAGGGTTCCAGGATGATAAAGACGACTGAATGTCAGTCGCAGGCATTGTCTTTACCCTCAGTAAAGGGACGGTATGTTGGAAGAGTTCCAAGCTAGATACCGTGTCATACTAGACGATAAAAGCAGGATACATCGCTACTTAAGATGCTACCAAAGAGACTGTTTGGGTGTATATTGGTTCATGAGATGAACTAGGTTCCTACCATTGTGTGACAATGGAAGTGTGGCTCTGGCCTGGGAACCCCGGTCCCATCAGTGATCCAGACAAATTCTAAGGCAGTGTCACCTGATCGTGGAGATGGTTGATCTCCAGAGGATCTAGGGAAGGAGAGTAGACTCAGAGGACAACAAGGCGGATCCACTCGCGAAGGCCTATTCCCAGAGAGAGACTTTTATGGGATGGTTGAGTATGAGATACTGCAACCACTGCTATCAGATGGCCCTAGTGCAAGTGGGAGATTGTTAGTTATATGTATGCCCTAGAGGCCATTACTATACATAGGATGTATATTGTAGTGGATGCTGGGACATATATAGGGAGGACTTTCTTGCTCAACATGATAGTATGCTATCTGGTTACTATTTACCTTAACGTGTATATTGATTGTCTCTCTGTTACATGTTGGTAAAGCCCTTAGGATGTGTACTTGACTACCTGGACTATGATGCGGATCATACTAGTGGGGACATGGTAGTCTATAAGTACATCCTTCAAGGTCCCTAGTCGTGGGTGTATCGAAACGGGGCATCGATATACCAGAGTAGACTAGCGTATACCTTCTCGACCCATACAGATGGGCGATGGATGATCCCATATCCATTGGTGTTTGACATCAGAGATCATATACGGGTGCTCAGTGGAGACTGGGTACACTGGACGGACTCGCCGAGAACTCCCAGATGGTATTATACCTTACGTCAGATGGCAGTTCTCTGGTGACACTGGTACAGAGTAGTCTGTTGACCCGAGATCGTCATAGAGTCTTGTGTGGTTCCCACTGTGCTTTGATTTCCACCTTACCACGTCCAAGAGGGCGTGCAAAACGGTGGCTTTTGGGTACAGTCCCGAATCACATGGAGGCAATGAGCGATAGGAGGGGATTCGTCTCTCCCGGTATAAGGGGTTGATGTTGCGCTGTGTTCGATTGGCTATAACAGGAAATCCCTGGCCAGGGTTGCTTAGATTTACTGGTAAGTGCTACCAGTAGTTTCTCGAATTGTTGTAGACCTCATATCGACACGACTTATCGAGCTATTGGGGTCTGACGTTTACCACCCCTAGGCAAGATATGCGACATATCAGACGACGAGACCGGACTGTACGGTAGTGTTACTGGTTGGATTCACTGGAGTATGAGCGGGCTTGCTCGTCGATCTTCTGATCGCTCAATACCCGGGTGGCCATTACGTTTAGCAGACCGCTTGCGGCTTGTGGGTGTTTGATATGATCATCACCTGCTGCCGGCGTATTGACGAGTCTTTAGAGTCCTACACAGAGGTTTCCTGGCTCAAGCGAAACGAAATAGGAGCGCATATGAGATATGTGCGGGACCGAGAATATTGCGTGTATGTGATACCGTATTTCATTCTCGCGATGAATGTATCGAATGGTTGTATGCGATATAATCTAGTTATCGAATCAAGGATTGATTCGGTAAGCCGATACATATGATACTAGTCGGTTATATGCGATATGACCGGATCGTTAAATCAAGTGTTGATTTAATGGTTTAATGTATAATTATATATTTGATATATTACTTTGCATTAACTAGTATTGGTTCACTTTAAATGGATTTTCTCACTTGATGTGCACATTGTATATGTGATATACTTTTGTGCACATGATTGTATCATGTTTGATAATGCATGCTTTTTGGTTAAGTGTAAAGAATTAAACCATGGTTAAGTTGGAAATTAGGGTTTTGTTTTTTCCATTATTTATTTATTCATTTATTTGTTTGTTTATTTATTTTGGAAAATAAATGGCATAAAGAAATGAAATGGTGGCTCATTTTGGACTTGCATGTTGAAGCTTCATGAAGCTTTGACTAAGTCACCATTTTGTCTCATGCTTAACCCTAACCACTCCACTTAACCCTAATTGATTCTCTACACTTCACCATGGTTAGATTATGATAAGAATTCCTTTTATTTTCTATTTGGAATATTCTCATCATAATATTCATCTTCTTCTTCTTCTTCATCACTTGAAGAAAGCTTGCTTCATCAATGGTGATTGATGAAAAAGAGTGAGAAATCCAATTCTAAAGTGAACCCACTTCCTATTTCTTCATCCTCTACCTCTTGCCAAGTAGTATAGGGTGTTTCCTTCACAAGTTTTCATGGCTTGGTGAAGGTGGAGCTTGATCTAGTGATGCCTCGACGTAGATCATCTTCGGCATCGTCGTCGATGACCTAGCCCGCTTTTTCTCCGATGAAGCCGACGCTAGAGCCCGGGCTTTGATATGGACAGCGAGGAGACTTCATTGCGGAGCTATGGAGGTGGAGAAACGGATCTACAAAGGTTGTATGTTCGTTTACTTTTAGTTAAGATGTTAACTAGCTCGTTTTCTCGCCTAAAATCTAGCCAACGATCTTGTTAGGGTTTCTCGGCACCGTTAAAATTTGAAATTAGCATGGTTGATGCCTTGTGAGACCTCATTAGTGTGCCTAGGAACCTTTCACCATGCACTCGTAAAAAGGAGTGACTAGATCTGGAAGGGCGTAACCATTTGGGTGATTATATATTAAAAAATTCTAGCCCCTACGTACGATTTCATTAGCAAAGTAACTCCCATATATCGTGTGTGAAAAGATCTGTGAGAAATCACGTTCTAACTGCATACTCAGTGCCATCACAGATAATCTACAGATCTAGTAAATTAAACAGTGATGAGTTTTTAGAAAACAAACCACCTCTGAGAATTTCAAAGGGAGCAGACACGGAGGCGCGGCAGATCAGCGGCGGGAATGGGGTTCTGGCGGCGGATCAGCGGCGGCGCAGAGGGATCTCGTTGCAGAACTTTGGTGCGGCGGCGGCTAGGGTTTTTAGAAGATGAAATTAGGGTTTGATATTTCGCAGTGAGGGTCGGGTTCTATATATAGGGGGAAGTGTGATGGGCATTTGCAAAAAGACCCTCTCAAAAAGAGGAAATTGTTTGCAAATAAAATTTTTATTTTTTATTTTTATTTTATTAAATCTGAAAATTTACAAAAAGACACCAAAAAAAATTTATTTTTTTTATTTTTATATTATATATATACAAGTGGTAAACGTACCCCCAATCATGCGGTTAGCTAAAAATCATTTTCTTTCTAGAGCCAACATAATCTCTCCCAAACTTGAATTAAACAATGTTACAAATCAATGTCAAGCTTTGCAAAGGCCAAAAGTCAATACCAACCATTCAAAGAATTTATCAGTGAAACACAGCGGTTGGTGGAAGATGTTGTCTAGAATCACGAAGAAGTGGGGAAGGAATGAGTGGGGTGGTGATTAAAACAAAAATGGATTGCATCTCAATTTGAAGAGGCGACAAAGTGATTGTGACGATGGATTACTCGCATTTTTGTGATTGTCAAAAAGAAGGGGCGGAGGTTCAATTTCTTTTTGGAGTTGATTCATCTCAACACCCGTGTTTGCTAAAAATGCTAGCTCATCAGCGAAAATTTCCTCAAAGCTTTCATCGATACCCCAAAGAATAATATCTTCAGAAAGAGTAGGGCGATCTCTAGACTCCATGAAAGATTCATAAACAGTGGTCGATGTTGACCCGGACAACTTAATGAAAGAGTCCGTATGTGTATAATACATAGTTGGGTCAAACAACGTATGAAAAGAGTCTAGATCAGTATGCTGAAGCTGATCAAATTCGCTGCTGTCGACATCTATTAATTCGACAGAACATGCATGAGCAGAAGGTTCGGAGGGTAGACTTCCTATCTTGTAAATGTTGAACACACTTGACATCTTCCCGAAGGATAGAGTCATAGAGCCGTTACGACAGTTGATTACATCATTGGAAGTGGCCAAAAATGGTCGACCGAGGATCACCGGAATTCGGTTCCATGGGTTAGCCACAGGCTGTGTGTCCATAACAATGAAATCAACGGGGAAAATGAAATCCCCTACTTTAATTAACACATCCTCTAACTCACCCCTAAGATGGGTGATGGATCGGTCGGCCATTTGGAGAGTACAATGTGTGGGTTTCAACCCTCCAACACCTAATTGCTCATAAACGGAATAGGGAAGCAGGTTAACACTGCAACCAAGATCTAAAAATGTACGATTGATGTTCTTATCCCCAATTGTTATTGAAATTGTAGGACAGCCAGGGTCCTTTCGTTTTAGGGGCAAAGGTTGAGCTTGGTTAATAGCATTGCTCACGGCACTAGCTACGAATACTTTCTTGGGTACCTGAGACTTCCTCTTCTTGGTGCATAAGTCCTTCAAGATTTTAGCGTAAGAAAGGACTTGTTGGATTGCATCCAAGAGAGGTATGTTAATGCTAACCTGCTTGAATAACTCCACAATCTTCTCCATTTGTGGAGTTTGTTTATTGGATCTCAACCTGTTTGGAAATGGAATATTTTGAAAATTTGTTGAGTCCAATGTTTGTGGAGTAGATTGCGGAGTTGGAACGGATCCCAGTGTTGGTGTTATCGTAGAGTGAGATATGGGTCCGTTCGAATTAGAAGAAGTAGAGCCTTGTGAAGAATGAAGAACAGGCTCTGACGAAGAAGAAGATGACGAAGAAGAAGATGATGAAAAAGAAGAAGATGAAGAAGAAGAGGAAACGGCGGCCGGGGTGTCATCACTAATACCCACATTATTGTGCAACACTCTTCCAGATCTCAACGTAGTCACAGCATTTATATTATGATTTTGTTGTTCATAAGCAACATGTGCGTTGTGTGCGTGACCGGGATTTGGCAATGGTTGAGACGGAAACTTTCCCTTTTCTCGCTCGCTTAACGCAGCATTCAGTTTTGCAATTTGGGCCTCAATTGTTTTGATGCTTTGATCATGTGAAGCACTGTGTTGCACCAAAGACTCAATGGAAGACTGGATGCTTGCTGAGGATTATGTAGAATGTTTTAAAAACGCATCCAGACTTCGTTCGAGCGAGGAAACCTTATCGTTATTCGGCTGAACAAAATTGTTTGAGGATAAGAGTTGTTGGGTACAAAATTGTTCATTTGGTTTGGGTAAGGTTGGGGTTGGAAAGGTTGCTGATATTGAGTTTGTTGAGGGGCTTGTTGTTGTGGAGGAGGCCTTTGAAAGTTGTTGTTGCCTTGGAATTGTTGTTAATTTTGGTTCCAAGCAAAATTTGGGTGGCTCCTCCAACCAGGATTGTAAGTTGAAGAGTATGGATCATTTATTTGTCTTTACTGAAAGGCAGTATTGACTTGATCTTGTCCTTGAACAGGCGTGTTGTAAGGACACTCTTCAGTTAGATGGGACGGATCCGAACAACAAGCACAAATAGTGCGTGGGGGTAAAGCTGGGGCAGGAGAAGGCGATGAGAATTTGCTCTCAATTGCTTCTAGCTTTTTCGTAAGTGCAGCCATTTCGGCCTTCATTGCAATCGACATATCAAGTTGATGTATGCCTGCCCTAGATTGACCTGATGAAGTAGATGAAGTGGTCTTAGTGCTTTCCCACTGAAGTGTTTGTTCAGCAAGATCATCGAGAAATTGCCAAGTTCCTCGCTTGATTTTGTAAGAAAGTGAGCTTGACAAATGGTTTCCAACAATTGCTTAGTTGCTGGGTTCAGTCTTTCATATAAAGTTTGGCAAAGTTGTCAATTCTCGATACCGTGGTGAGGGCACTAAACAAGGAGGTCCTTAAATCTTTCAAAACACTTCCAAAAAGGTTCGGAAGGAAGCTGGGAAAATTGAATAATTTCATTGTGAATTCTCGCGGTCTTGTGGTGTGGGTAAAACTTTTTAAGAAAAGCCTTAACAAACTCTTCCCAATTTTTAATGGAGTGTGATGCTGTGCTATATAACCATTTTTCAGCTAGGTCACATAAAGTGAATGGAATGACACATAGCCTTATAGCATCATCAGAAAGTTGTGTGGTCTTCATCATTGTGCAAACATTCTGGAATTTGTTAATGAAGATGTAGGCATCTTCGGATTCCAGCCCGTGAAATTTGGGCAACATGTTGATGAAGTGGGGTTTAATTTCAAAGTTATCCCCATTGGCCGATGGAAGTGAAAGACAAGTGGGAAGTGCGGTGCGGATGGGATAGAAAAGATCCTGGAGCGCGATTCGTTGGGGCGCTTCGACAGGAGGGTGTGGTGGGTTATTCGCACCTAGTGGAGGTGGAATCAGTCCCGCAGGTAAGGGGTTTATAGGATTGAATCCCGAAATCTCCTTAGAAGATGATGAATATGAAGATGAAGGTAAAGAAGTGGATGGAATTTCGACTTCGGAGTCGAAAGCGTCGTCAGTCGGCACTAACGAGACACGGACTAAGCGGGCACTAGTGTCCCTAGTCCAACTGGACATACACTAAAGAGGTGTAGTGTAGTCAAAAGGTAAAAAAAGAAGGTGGGAGTAAGAAAACGTTAATGAGAAGAAGTGGGTGCAAGTGTGGTGCAATGGATTTCAAGCGACAAAGTGGCAAGTTTTTGTAAAAATTTTGTTTTGTGCTCTTTTTTTTATAAGGAGTTTTTGCAAAAGATTTTTATAAGAAGCTTAGACACACGTTCAAGCAATCACAATATACACAATCAAGCCTAGATCTAGGGTCTCCTAGGTCAACTAAACTGCTCCTAACTGTTCCAAAGGGCAAGTTGTGAGATCCTCAAATCGCCTCTTCACCGCCAATTGTGGCCAGGTAAGCACAAGTAAAGAAAGGAGGGATCCGCTCACGAATCACCGTGAGACGGGCCTTTTAAAATTACCTTTCCTACCTGTCTAGCCTAGGCACCACAAAGTCTGGTTTAGATAAACGACCGATGCCTACAACTATTCCTTTGCCCTAATGAGCACGACAGTCCTTATAGGCTGAGTCTAATCTTTTTTAATTAACTCGATAGTTGATGCGAATGCTTTTTTTGTGATTTTTGGGGTCCTAGGAAGGGTAATGAAATCCCCACCCAATCTGGATTGGTGTTATAGCCCCTTAAAAGTCAGTTTTAAAAAATGCAAAGCAGTAAACACACAAAACACTTGCCAAAAAAATTATCTTTTATTGCGGCGCAAAGAATCCTGCACAAGATCAAGTTATTGGAGAAGGGGGAGAAGTTTTTGCGCAAAGAACCCTGCAGGAAAATTTTTTAGAGGACTACAGAGAGCAGAAGAGAGGAAAAGAGTACTTACAGAGAAGATTTGGATAGCTGACGTCACCAGACCGAGGCGGAAGCGCGGTCAAAAGCAGGCTTCTGTGGCGGTTCCGTGGTCAACAAGATGGATCAGCCCTCCAAAATTCTTCTATTTCTCTGTTGTGGTTCTTCTCTGTTTGTTTAGATCTGTTGTTTGCTGTTTTGCTCACTGGATTTTTCCAGATCTGAATCTGTCCGTCTCTTCGATCCTACACAATTCACACGAAAACCCTTCAAAAAATAACAAGATGATAAATTTTTTATATTTTATATTTTTCAATTTTTATGATTTTTCAATTTTTAATTAACCCGAAATTACAAAAAGAAAATAACTACGTCATCCTCGGCAACGGCGCCATTTGATTTGTATGATTTTAGAACTTATGCTATTTGTGATCAAAGAATTAAACGCAATCAAGAACGGTGTCGCTTGGTAGCTAGCCGGCTGAGTACGGATCGGTCCACAGGGATTACGTGTATTTTCTAGTTGTTCTAACGAGTCAATTCCTATTGTGGTAGGTTTGATTTTCAATAAAAACTAAAGTTGAATTTGATTAGGATTAAATCCTTGCTAGGGTTAGGATTAGGTTGGTTTGGAAAGTCAATTATTCTCACCGCTTTCTTTGCCCTAATTAAGTACTTTTAGGTGTTAAGGTAAATTAACAAAGGGGATTAGCACGATCGGGAAGAAACTTCCCTTTTGTCCTTGTCCGTCCTTTCTTAACTCTTACTCTAACCTCCATGGAAATCATACACAACCGATCTTTAACTATGGTATCACCGCTACCTCTTGGGATAGGGTGCCATAGTGAGCGGTATGTGTATGTATGCATAGAGTCCTACTTTAAAATGTATAACGGGCAAGAAAGGGGTGAGAGATTTTCATCTCTCAAACCTTCCCCAAACCTAACCCTAACAAGTGAGGAACTACTCACTCATTAGGGAATTGATAAACAAGTTCATTTTTTATGGTTTTAATTTAACAACTACGGCAGATAAAAATTGCGGAAAATAACTACGGCAGAGAAATAAAATTGCTAGAGAAATAACTAGGGAAGAAAAGAAACTTACTTTTTTATTTGATGCACTCTTCGACAATTATAGGGAATAAAAATTCTAAACTAGATAAATAAAAAGTGGCATGCTCCAAAAAGAGCTGTAGGGTTCATATTTATAGAAAATAGAAACCCTAGGGTTTACATCTGATCCATATCTAGAATTACAAAAATACCCTAAGAAAACCAGGTCAATGCACCGACTCCACCGACACGCACCGACACGCGCCGACACGTGCACAACACGACCGCGGATCCGCGGCCATATGATGGGCTTGCTGGCTCAATTTTCTAGGTAGTCTACCGGCTTGTCACGGAATATTAGTATGGAAGATTCAAAGCACGGTACTAAAAATATTTAGTATGGAAGATTCTAAGCACGGTAGTCTACCGGCTTGTCACGGAATCACCCTCTCCAAAGAGATGTCTCCAAACACTGATTTGGAAAAGGCTCGCATAACATCTATACCCTACGCTTTTGCGGTAGGCTCTATAATGTATGCGATGTTGTGTACCAGACCAGATATAGCTTACGCACTGAGCGTGGTAAGCCGGTATCAGTCAAACCCAGGGGAGAAGCACTGGGAAGCAGTAAAGAACATTCTCAAGTACCTGAGAAGGACTAAGGAGATGTTTTTGGTGTATGGCGGAAAAGGACCTCCAGATCGAGGCCTTTGCTAACTCTAGCTTCCAGAGTGATAAGAATGACTCCAAGTCCATGTCAGGTTATGGCTTTACCCTCAAAGCAGGGGCGGTCTGTTGGAAAAGCTCCAAGTAGGACACCGTTGCAGACTCGACGATAGAAATGGAGTAGTTCAATGCATGAGACGCCGCAAAAGAGGCAGTCTGGATGAAAAAGTTCTTAATTGAACTTCAGGTGGTTCCTTCCATTGTTGGTCCAATGCTTTAGTATTGTGACAACATACGACACTATAGCTTTAGGGAAGGAACCCAGGTCTCATCAGAGATCCAGACATATCTTGAGGCGGCACCACCTGATCAGGGAGATCGTTGATCCCAGGAGATCGAGGTGAGGAGAGTAGATATGGAGAACAACATTGCAGATCCACTCACATAGGCCATCCCTCAGACAGTGTTCGAGAGGCTATTCGAGACCTTCGGTTTGCGATATGCCAGTATATGGCCTTAGTGCAAGTGGGAGATTGTTAATGATATATGCCCTAGAAGCCATTTTTGTATCATACTGGATTGTATATTACTTAATGGAAGCTTGGATATGCACGGATATAGTAACAGTCTTGCTCAAAATGGTAGTATGCTTCCTGGTTTGTTTCTACCTCAATATGTGCATGTGTTTTCTTAGCATATCGCTTATACATATCAGTAGAGCCCTTAGAATCTTTGCTTAATTACCAGCGTTGTGATGGCAGTCATACTAGTGGGGGCCGGGTAGTCTATAAGCACATCATATACAGGTCCCTAGTCATAGGATTATCGAGACGGGGCATCGATACTCCATAATAGACTAGTGTATACGTTTCTCATCCCAGCAGGGGAGATGGTCTATCCCACAACCATTAGTATGTCGAACTAGAGATAGTATATAGGTGCTCATTAGGTTATGAGTACACTAGACAGGACTCGTCGGGAACTGTTGGTGGGTATTATACCTATCGTCAGGTAGTAGTTCCCAGGTAACATGAGTACAGCTTAGTCCGTCGACTTGACACTGCTGTTTCGCCTCAAGTTTGTTCCTACTGTACTTTGATTACTACCCTACCACGGCTCAAAGGAGTCATGCAAACAGGTAGTAGTTGGGTGCAGTCCCCAAGCATTTGGAGGAGGTGGCGGTTAGATAGGATTCGTCTCTCCCGGTATTAGGGGTTGATATCGCGCTATGTTCGGAAGGCCATTACACAAAGTTCTTGGCCAAGGCAAGCGAGATTTACTGGTAGGTACTCCAGTAGTTTCTCAGGGTGTTTTGGGCTACTCTCCGACACGACTTATTGTGCTATTAGGGGTCTGACGATTACCGCCCCCTAAGCCCGATATGCGATACTCTTAGACGAACAGACCGGATTGTACAGAGATTGTCACATTCAGGCTCAGTAGAAGTTCGGATGGGTTTCTTTATTGGCCTTCTTATCAACAGATACCTGGATAGCCGTTACGTGCAGCTAGTACCGCTTGCGGCTTGTGGTTAAACCCACTACCAGCGTACTATTGAGTCTTTAGAGTCCTACATAGAGAGTTTCCCTGCATCGGACGAAAGATGTAGAGGTCGTATGGTTTTACGGCAGGGCTTCGATTACGTACGTGCACTTGTGCGCGTATGATGTTCGGGTGGATAATACTAATGGGCTTTGGTTTAAGCCAGATCCTAGTATTATATTGATGGATCGGTTTCGTCTCTTTGTATTTGTGTTTCTCGGAACACGGATGCGGGTATGTATATACGGATGAAAGGGGCATAGAAGGAGACACCTCATAAGGGTTTTGACCATTGACTTGATTAAAACAATTATGAGGTGGAGAAAAGTATTTGTTATTTTTGTAAATGATAATTGTGGCATGGCTACTTAGTTTGACCACTTGACTTGGTTTCACTCTTTGACTAGATATTTCTTATGAGATATTTTGTGACACTAGATATTTTGGGTGAGAAATTTTCTTGCCATGCTTGTAGTCGTATCAAGTGAGCCATCTCATTTTCAATTATCATTATCAAAAACCAATTCGCTTTCCTCAAGTTAAGTTATCTTCTTCTTCCTCTCAACAACAACCCTTAAGGTCTCATGAGTTGAGTAAACTAGGGTTCCAAGAGACAAATAAATCCATCTTCATTCTTTACATCACCTAGGCCATCTAGTTTAGCAAGCTAGTTGCCCTAGTTACCTCGGTTTTGAGGTTGGATCTCGGACTATAGACTTTCGGGTGGATCGTCTTTGACTCGAGGAAGCCGACGAGGAAGCTACGATCCGGATCGATCCTTAGAGCCTATGATGACGAGGAGGACAGCGGGGAAGATATGAAGGACTTGTATCATGAGGTATAACATTCTTTCCGAGTAGTTAAATCTCATGTAGTTTGCCAGCTAGGGTTTATGGTCGATCCTTGGTTCTGGTCGGTGTTGCAAAGCCCGTAAAAATCATTTTTTGCAAATTCCGCCTCCCCGCGAACACGTGGGGTGCGCGACATCGAATTACACCTTCATCCGGGTAAACTTAAATCTCGTTGGAAAGGACCTTTTATGGTGCAGTATGTGTACTCACATGGTGCAGTGGATATACAAAATTTTTAAAACGGTTCTATTTTTAAAGTAAATGGGCATAAATTAAAACCGTACTTTTCCGCTGACCCTGCGGAGGAGCTCATATTCTGTCACGACCCGAAATATTAGCTCGTGACCAGCACTTAAATCACGCAACGTCTAAAGGCGTAACGGAATTCAAGTAAGCTGAAACCCAAAAATCTAAACCTTTTTAGAAAATAAAGGAGGTGAAGTTTTTGAAATAAAGGTATAATGAAATCATGTGTGCTTAATGCATTGAAAAGGAACATGAAAATGCAAGTGGATTATGCAAGTTTAAAAACATATTTCGTCTTTTTGAAAATTTGGGCAGCACCTCTTTTGTATATTTTGATCCAAACCACATATACATAATAATGATAAAGGCATCTCCAAACGGGAGCTAGCTCTTCGCCAAACGGCGGATCACAACCACGCAAAACAGTAAATATCAGCATACGACGCCCAACGGCGAAGATCACCACAAAAGATAGAGAAATAAGCAAGACATAAAAACCACAAGTAGCAGAAACCCCTCGCTCTAAGTCTCGCAACCACAATCCCACTAAGTCTCATTACTTATACAATTTACACAATTTGATTGATTGATGGAGTTAACTAGATACAATATGAAATATAATACAAGAGTGGGTACGATACAAATGTCCCACCTACCACTGCAAAACACCCAAATGAAGCTGTGTGCCAGCAATGCCGCTACTGATCCAAGCGGTCAACCTGCAAGAACTGTGGCACAACGGGGGTGAGTTGCCAACTTGTGAGTAGAAAAATATCAACAGATAGAAATCGAAAAAACAACGACTCCTAGGTCAACTATATCATAAAGGTAATACTATGATATCTACGGTGATCGGGTCTGTATGTGCCAACAAGGTAGTCGATACCTATATGCGTGCGGATAACATCCAAGAGTAATAAGCAATGCATGTATGCATGTGGATCTCGTCCACCCATATAATCAATGTATTTATACGTGTGGATCTCGTCCACCCATATAATCAATGTCTGTATGCACGTAAATATCATAAAAGAGTGTGCATGAAAATATGAGGATATATCAACGATGTCCCTCACGACACATCAAAATCATGGAACCTGAGTGCCTAGCATCGACACTCGAAAACATCATGAAAACCGTGTCCGGCATCGACACGTAAATCCTCATATATCCCAGGCGCCGCATCCTCAGAACGGCTCTCAGGCGACGCACACCCTGGTCGGACCTCATATCCATCTCGCTACTCCGGTCGGTATCCTCCGGATAACCGCCGAGTCTAAAAACTATCATCGGTAGGTAGTGCTCCCCTGCCGGGCTCACCGTCTAACATATACGAGTCTTCTTGCCCCGGGGTACCTCACCGGGTCCACCATGTACCCGCAGACGGTGCCTACCGCTCCTCGAATCGGGTTTCACATGCCACTCTCAGAACCGAGAAAACACATGGTGGACGCACTGATATCATATCAAGAGAAACCGGGTTTTTAAAACGGTACATGCTTTCTTTTGAAATAGCCACGGTTCTCAAATCCAGAAATCTCATGAAAACAGCATATCTCAATGCGTAAAGCATGATGTATGCGACATATAACAAAAATGTAAGCATATCAATATATCATGCAACCTGGAACAGTGATATGACATATTAAGGGAAAACCGCTCTTTTAAATAATTCAAGTTTTTAATATATCTTGTGGTTCCCAATCTCCCAATAAAATCAGTGATCTATGTAGGTACAATATGTATATGCGCAAGTATAGATGTACCAATGTATGTGTGCAGCAATATGGATATACAATGTGTATGTGCGCAAGTATGAATATATCAATGTATATGTGTACCAATGTGGATATACAATGTGTATGTACGCAAGTATGGATATACCAATGTATATGTGCACCAATGTGGATATACAATGTGTATGTGCGCAAGTATGGATATATCAATGTATATGTGCACCAATGTGGATATACAATGTATATGTATGCAAGTATGGATATATCATCCTATATGTGCACCAATATGAATATACAATGTGTATGTGCGCAAGTATGCATATATCAACGTATATGTGCACCAATGTGGATATACAATGTGTATGTGCGCAAGTATGGATATATCAATGTATATGTGCACCAATGTGGATATATAATGTGTATGTGCGCAAGTATCGATATATCAATGTATATGTGCACCAATGTGGATATACAATGTGTATGTTCGCAAGTATGGATATATCAATGTATATGTGCACCAATGTGGATATACAATATATATGTGCGCAAGTATGGATGTATCAATGTATATGTGCACCAATGTGGATATACAATGTGTATGTGCGCAAGTATGAATGTATCAATGTATATGTGCACCAATATGGATATACAATGTGTATGTGCACAAGTATGAATGTATCAATGTATATGTGCACCAATATGGATATACAATGTGTATGTGCGCAAGTATGAATGTATCAATATATATGTGCACCAATATGGATATACAATGTGTATGTGCGCAAGTATGAATGTATCAATGTATATGTGCACCAATATGGATATACAATGTGTATGTGCGCAAGTATGAATGTATCAATGTATATGTGCACCAATATGAATATACAATGTGTATGTGCGCAAGTATGAATATATCAATGTATATGTGCACCAATGTGGATATACAATGTTTATGTGCGCAAGTATGAATGTATCAATGTATATGTGCACCAATATGCATATACAATGTGTATGTGCGCAAGTATGAATATATCAATGTATATGTGCACCAATGTGGATTTACAATGTGTATGTACGCAAGCAGGTTATGCGAAGAGTCATATCATGATACAGCAATCCTACTATGTAGTGACATGGCAATTATCGATGATGAAGTGTGTGAGCCTACAGTCTGTGTGCGTGTAACATACGCATCATCGATAATGGTGCAAGTGTACTATCACGGGTATAAGTAAAGCAATGCAAATAACATGAAGGCAGCATAAGGTATGCATATGCAAATGCCGACGGGTATACGTATCTAACATAATCGAGTCGGTGAATCTATCAATCGGCATCCAGCCTAAACAACATCGCGTACGGTATAATCCATCGTACGACAACTTCTAGTCAAGGGTAAGGATCAATCATCAAGTCAACTCATCACGCACGGAAAATTATCGTACGGCGGTATTAAGCTAATAGGGATCCTATCATCCTATAAGATAAATGAGGGTACGGCCTAATATCACGTACGGTCCATCATCCATGATTCGTAACATTCTATATATGTATATATATCCCTATATATCTATGTCCCCGGTCACATCCGCAATAATCTCTTATCAGGGGACCGGCATGGTATAAATCATCTCGATCGACTCGCATCCGTATACCATCATATCATCATATCATCATATCATCATCTCATCATATCCGTCTTATATTCTTTGGTCGCATTTATATCTCACATCAAGCCGAGTTTTACATAAACATTCTACCTCTACTATAAGTATAAGTATCTAATCTAACATACACACCCGAACCATACAAGCGGATTTTAAAAGAAGCGAATCGTAGTTTTGAAAATAGGAGTTACGGCGTTTTTAAGGAAAAGATATCATTTGAAAATCCATAGCATACCCCAAGGTATATTTTTAAAAGATACATACGATTCTTCGGTTTAGAAAAAGGTATGGTTCGGATGACACATCTACATCGACTATCTAGTCCTATAGTACCCTAAACGGCAATATCGCTAAACGTCATCCTCAAATTCCGTCATCACATATTAGCCGTATCATATCGTTTCTAACTATCCTTAGTTTCTAATATGGTTTCACTAACTATCATTTAACTCTAACCCTAGTTCCCTAATCTAGGTTTTCTTAACCATAACCTACAAATCGGTTTCCACCAAAACTTTGCGAGGGTGCTATACGCCATCCACTCGACTTCCCCGGTAGATATAGATCTACTCACCGTAGTCTTCGCTTGCCGAAGTCGTTGACGCTACGCTCCGTCGCCTCGGAATCCATGCGAAGGTACCTACAATAATAACAATCGCAATGCGTATTAAAAATCAAGGCGGAAAACCAAAACGGCACGCGCATTGCTCATAGGTTAGAACCTATAGCTCACGCGCACAAAATCAACCAAACAACTCTTGTTGTCGATGTAAAAACATTCAACAACCAATTACAAATCCAAATATAAAAACTTAGCATTTCAAAATACGGAAAACCATAGCCAAAATCACATAAAAAAGCTCCCAGAATTTGACTCAGGTCAAATAAAGGCAAGCAAACAAGTATAGGGTGATGTATAGGGTCTATATGAGCTATGAGGGCAACCTGGGCACCTATCTTCTCAGAGGGGCCGGCCACACTAAGACAAATTCCGGCCAAGCCGGTTTTCCAGGTGAGTTGGGGTCTCATACTTCCACAGTGGGTGATTAGTGGTCCGATTGGGTCTCTAAAGTTGTTTGTTTGCCCCAGAATTGTTAGTTATATGTATGCCCTAGAGGCCATTACTGTACATTGGATGTATATTGTAGTGGATGCTGGGACATATATAGGTAGGACTTTCTTGCTCGACATGATAGTACGCTATCTGGTTGCGCTTTATCTTAACATGTATACTTTCTGTCTCTCTGTTACATGTTGATAAAGCCCTTAGAATATGTGCTCGACTTCCAGGACTATGATGAAGATCATACTAGTGGGGCCTGGGTAGTCCATGAGTACATCCTTCAATGTTCCAAATCGTGGGAATATCGAGACGGGGCATCGATATTCCAGTGTAGACTAGCGTATATCTTCTCGACCCATGTGATGGGCGATGGATGATCCCATATCCATTGGTGTTTGACATCAGAGACGGTATGCGGGTGCTCAGTGGAGACTGGGTACACTGAACGGACTCGCCGAGAACTCCCAGATGGTATTATACCTTACGTCAGATGGCAGTTCTCTGGTGACACTGGTACAGCTTAGTCTGTTGACCCGAGATCGTCATAGAGTCTTGTGTGTCTCCCACTGTACTTTGATTTCCACCCTACCACGGATCTACTGAGTCGTGCAAACAGGTGGTTTTTGGGTATAGTTCCGATTCACATGGAGGCAATGAGCGATAGGAGGGGATTCGTCTCTCCCGGTATTGGGGGTTGATGTTGCGCTATGCTCGACTGGCCATAACTGGAAATCCCTGGCCAGGGTTGCAGTGACTTACTGGTAAGTGTTATCAGTAGTTTCACACTTGTTATGGACCTTACGTCGGCATGACTTATCAAGTTATTAGGGTCTGACGTTTACCACCCCTAGGCGAGATATGCGACATATCAGACGAACAGACCGGACTGTACGGTAAGTGTTACTGGTTGGATTCACAGGAGTGTGAGCGGGCTTGCTCGTTGATCTTCTGATCGCTCAATACCCGGGTGGCCGTTACGTTTAGCAGACCGCTTGCGGCTTGTGGGTGTTTGATATGATCATCACCTGCTGCCGGCGTATTGACGAGTCTTTAGAGTCCTACACAGAGATTTCCTGGCTCAAGCGAAACGAAATAGGAGCGCATATGAGATATGTGCGGGACCGGGAATAATACCAGTATGTAATACTGAATTCTATTCTCGTGATTCGTATCATCGGACGGTTATATAAGATATAGCCGGGTTACCGAATCAAATGTTGATTCGATACATTGATACACTTGATATTAGTCGGTTATATGCAATATGACCGGATCATTAAATCAAGTGTTGATTTAATGATTTAATGTATAATTATATATTTGATATATTACTTTACATTAACTAGTATTTGTTCACTTAATATTGATTTTCTCACTTGATGTGCACAATTAGTATATGTGATATATTTTTTATGCACTTGATTGTATCATGTTTGATGATACATGCAAACTTGGGTGTGTGTATGCTATACACCATGTTTAGTTAATGGTTAGGGTTTCATTTGCCTTATTTATTTATTTTTTTTATTTACTTTTGGCAAAAACAAATATGGTGGCTTTCTTTGTTTTATTCTTGAAGTTTCATGAAGCTTCAACCATTTTGTTTTTATTCATTAACCTAACCATTTAACTAAACCCTAGTTTATTCTCTACATTAGTTACACTCACCCATGGTTGCTAAATAAAAAGCATCACTTGATTTTCTATTTGGATGATATTCATTTTTCTTTTCTTTCTTCTTCTTCTTCTTCATGAAGAGAAGAAAACCATTGCTAGAAAATTCCAAGTGATGAATCCAAGTGAGAAATCCAAATCCAAAGTGAACCCACTTCCTATTTCTTCATCCTCTACCACTTGCCATGTTGTATAGGATGTTTTCTTCACAAGTTTCATGACTTAGTGAAGATGGGGCTTGAGTTTGAGTTGCCTCGACGTAGATCATCTTCGGCATCGAAGTCAACGACCTAGCCCGATCATTTCTCCGACGAAACCATCGCTAGAGTCCGGGATCCCGATGATCGCAGCGGAGGGACGTCATCACGGGGCTAAAGAGGTGGAGGACCGGATCTACGAAGATTGTAGTCACTTTCACTTTTAGTTAAAGTTGTTAACTAGCTTTGTTTCGCTTTACCTCTAGTAACGATCTTGCTTAGGGTTTCTTGGCACATATTAAAAATTTGATTTTGGCATGGTTGATCACTTATGGAACCTCTTGAGTGTGCCTAGGAACCCTACAGTGGTATCAGAGCCTAGCTAGAGTTTTAGGCGAAGTGTAGACGATGTTAGAAGTCCGATCGAACCCGAAACCCTAATTGTAAACCCTTCTATGTACAACTTTTCAAAACTGTGATTTTTGTGAATTAAAAATATCCAAAAAATTCAGCAGGGAATTGTATAAGTTACTGTGCATCACGTAATCCCAACTCGACCAATGCGCCGCGGAACCGCGGCCCCACCCCTGCTTCCGCGGCGGTTCCGCGGCCATATTGGTGAGTAAGACCACGTGGTTTGCACAGTAATTTATTTCTGGAGTTGCTGTGTTTTCTGGGAAGTTTTAAATTTTACTCAAGAGTTGAGTTTTCTGGGTTGTATTGGGGACTCGGTGTTTCGATCGGGAAGTCTAATTTCGTCTATGTGTTTTTCCGGGTAATTTTAGAACATGTTAAAAAGTTCGACCGGATATAAATACCCACTTTTTCCCCTGCCGGGAAATTTCCAAGTATTGGATCTTTCCGTGGTTTAAGGACGTTCTGAGTAGTGCAAGTAACGCGATGGACCCTCTAGAAGACAACAAACCTGAACTCGATTATGTGACCGTCTTGAACTGCCCTTTGAACCTTAGGGTTTGGGGCAGTACGGCGTGACACATGTGAGGCGTTGGCTTGACCCTTCTACGGCTGGACCGTTGGTACTGTGGCATGAAATGGATGTTTTTAAACTTATTTCAGGTGTTGAGCTATTTCGGGAAAACTTGGGTGTTTGATTGTTCGATCGGAAAGTTTAACATTTTCTATTTATCCGGAATGTGATACATTATTTGGAATCCACAAGGAGTTATGAAATAACTGATTTGGATGTTATAAACATAGCAGTTTAGTCTCACTTGATCGGTTGCCACGGAATTTTGATGCGATCAAAAGTCCGTCGCAATCACGTTGCGTACGCGGATACTCGCCGGGTAAACTTAATACACTGCCTCACCCCATAGCCCCGACCAAGTGACTGTAGGAGAACCCCGTCACCGAAAGCATCCGTTCCGTTGCTCGCGGCAGCGGTGTTCCGCCTTGGTGCACTTCGTTGACGGTATCGGGGGTGCGGCCGTTTACTAAAGTTTGCGACGAGCATTCGATCAAAATGTCGGGAATTTTGTTGAATTGCCCGACTTGATATTAAAAAGTGTTTTCGATAATGAGACTAAAATGCGGGGTTTATAATTGTTAGGCATGCGATGTCTAAGGAATTCATTTGGTTAGGCATGCGATGTCTATGCAGGTTGCGGATTCCAACTGTTGTAGTTTTACACTTTCTTTTCTGTGACCGTAAGTGTAATATGTGATATCGCCGGTTTCGTTGCTATATGTCAACGACAATTGGGATGCGCATATTTACTTACGTTGATGACATGTGATGTTATGTGTTGCTGGATATGTTATATTGGATCGTCGTGTTTGAATAGCCTGTTTTTCTTTTTCATTCATGTAAAAACTTGTATGTAATATTCTTTTATTGGGGCACTTCCAGGTTGCAGATGATGTCACCATTTGTATATTATTTACTTTTCCGCATTAGGATAGACCCAAGGAGAGGAGCACAAGTAACCGGGTTCTGGGGTCCAGTGGGAGACCATCTCGAGGAGTCGAGTCCGGGTCTCCTAACCCTAGAATTGGTAGGGTTGCTTGCCGCTCTCGTAGGAGTCTAGGGGTGTGGGATTGGCTATTCATCGCGACCGTGGAATCCGTGTTTTATTCAGGCTCAAAATAAAACATGGACGTCCTAGTATATCCAATATTTCATATGATATTTTCTGCTGCGTTATCTGTGATGTGATCATGTGATATGTTCAGATAGATATTGTATATAGTATATATGATATATTATATAGACGTTGCTTATGTTTTACCCCCACGCTAGCCCTGCCTCGTTCTGGCGTTAGTTACGTAACCTAACGGTGCAGACGGGACATCGAGGCGAATGCGGATGGCATAAGCGTACGTTATATTTATCTGTGATGTTTAGGTGGACTTAAATGACGGGATATTCATTAATGAGATTAATGAAAGAAAATAAACCTAAAAGATGTTGTGGAATCGAATTTCAAAATAAAAAACAGGTAGCTACAGTTCTTGCTATGCATCGCGGTGTTCCTTGTAGAACATCATGCACCTTATTCGATGAGGAAAGGGCCGACGATCCCTTCACCGGGAGTGACCCCTTTAGCAATAACTGGCAGATGCTACAACCCTCGGTTTGTCTTTTGATTGCTTCTATAGTCTCTGCTTTGCACAGCGGTATATATGATATATCCTGCACCTTATTCGATGAGGAAAGGGCCGACGATCCCTTCACCGGGAGTGACCCCTTTAGCAAAACTAGAAAAGCCTCAAAAACACTCCATTTAAAAACCATTTGATTCCGCAACGAGATCAAGTTCAAAGCGTTAAAGGTTTTCTTAAAAACCATCCGCAACCCTCCGTCATTTTAGGATGTAGAGTACTTAGTATTCGTGTTGTGTTTGTTGACCATAGTCAAGGCACAGTGTACGGTAGATAAGTGATGTCTTCCTACACCGTATATGATGCGATTAGTTAGGACAGTCACGTGACTTTGTTGACCTTAGTTAAGGGTCATGTGGGTGGGTCTAATTAATCACGAAATGACGGGTAGAACTTGACTAGTGCTTATGATTTGTTGACCATAGTTAAAGTCATAAGTGCTAGGGGTAAAAACCATTATCGGGAGTTTTAAGTGTTAAAATTTGCAATGAGATTGCATACCTTCTATATGATAGTTGGATCCCGATACCCACTGCGAGTAATTGTTACTCCTGGGAGAGTTTTGCACTTTGCAATTAGCCGATCAAGTAGGTGTCTAGAAAGGTGTCAACGGGGTTACGCCCCTGGGAAAACGAGGTTTGTTGTAATTAGGTCCGTGCGAAAGCACGGGGAACCTCCCTCAAAGTACCGACACTGGCCTGGCTGAAAGATTGGCGAACTTGTAGAGTGTAATTAATCCCGGCTAGTCTTTTCTTTTAGGATTTGAAGGAAGATTTGATAAAAACAGTGAGAGCCATCCTGATCAGATAAAATAAATAACCAATCTAATCTTGCAAGAGCGCACGCAGAGTGTTTTCTTCTCTCTCTCTCCAGGTAGCGACCATATCACGCCTTAATCAAGATAATAATATGGATGTTTTGACCGAACCCGCTTGTTATACTGAGCTGGGGAACGTTGGTGGCAAACGAAGAAAGTGCATATGATGCATCTCCTTCGGGTACGTTCATTATAAAGAACTGTTTCTCAGTGTCCTCCACGTCCTAAGTATTAGATACCGGATCAGGATCCCGTAAATATAATCCGTTACATGGGCTACAGAAAGGTAGAGAACTGAGAACGGGTGATAAGTTTCATGAGACAGAAAACGGGGCAAGTGTTGCAGCCAAGTCTGTTGGTCACTGTCACCCTGTATTTCTAAATACATTGATTCTGAACAAATGCTATTAGATACCGAACCTGATATACAAAATTATATCAATATCTTTATTTATTAAAGAAAGGATATAATTTTGTATTGTTGAATAATGTTTTGAACATTTCAAAAGGTTGATCGGTTCAGGCACGTTATCTAAAAGCATTGACATTCTAAATCAAACTACAGTTCCTAGTATACAGAACACACACAAGAGGAAGAGTTCAGAAATGAACGAATTCTTCTTGAGGTATTGTAGACTAGGTCATATCAATGTGACCCGACTAGCTTAAGTTACATTTTAGATGCATATCTAAATCAGTTTGAATTTACATCTTGTGAAACTTGCTAGTCATGTCACAAAGATAAGATGACTAAAGCTCCGTTTACTAGAAACAGAAAATGAGTTAGTGAACTCTTGGGACTGATACATGATGATGTATGTAAGGTCCCCTGTCTACACATGCCAGGACCGGTTCTTTGTACTTCATTACATTCTCTGATGATCTCTCAAGATTCGGTCATATGCTCCTGTTGAAACATAAGTCCGAAGCTTTTGAGATATTCACAGAATATAAGTTAGAAGTAGAGAACCAAAAATTGGGTATAAGTATTATGTCCTTTGATAAGATCAGGGAGGAAAATACTTGTGCATAGAGTTCCTGGACTATTCTAAAGGAGAATGAGATTCTCTCTCCGTATTACTCCTCTGAATACACCACAGCACAACGGTGTATCGGGGCGGAGCAATCGCACCATATTAGATATGGTGTTCTCTATGATGAGTACTACTGAGTTACCTATTTCCTTTTGGGGGTTATGCACTTGAGAAACTGCATACCTATTGAATTGGATTCGAATCAAATCAATGCCTACCACTCCATATAAGATATGGTATGGGAAGAACCTATCTCTTAAGTAAGTTAAGATTTGGGATTGTCCGGCCTATGTCAAAAGCAAAATCCGGACAAGATCGAGGCAATGTTAGTTCTGTAGAACTACAAAGGTTCCAGCTATACAAACTACAGCTGATGATTTGATAGAACCAAAGGATTCAATAGTCCCCGACGAACCTCAGCCTCTCCGCCGATCTGGTAGGGTTCCTCATCCGCCTGAGAGATACTTTGGTTTCTCGATGACAGTGGGAGAGAGGAATGCATCATGAGATGATGACCCAACTAGTTTCGAGCAGGCCATCGAGAGTAGGGACTCTGTAAGAATGGCTGGATGCTTAGCGATCTGAGATGGAATCCATGTGCACCAACAAAGTATGGACTTTGGTTGCTATATCTGAAGGGTTAAATCCCCACCAGGAGCAAGTATATCTTGAGAAGATTACTTGGTGTAGATGGAAAAGTTGAGACTTTCAAAGCTAGACTTGTTAAAGGTTTTCGTCATCGACCAGGTGTGGATAATGATGAAACCTTTTCCAGGGACTATGCTTAAGTCCATCCAGATCCTACTTTCCATTACTACATACCATGACTACGATATCTGGTGGTTGGGTGCCATGACTGCTTTTCTAAAATGATGATTTAGAAGAGAACGTCTATAAGAACACAGCCAGAGGGCTTCGTAAACAGTGGGAGCAGCGGAAACGTGTGCAAGTTGCTTTACAGAATAAAGCAGGCATCGCGGAGTTGGAACGTCTGTTTTGATGTGGTAGTCGAAGTGTTTGACTTCATCAAAATGGTAGATGAACCTTGTATGTACAAAAAGGTAGTAGAGAGTAAGGTGGTCATCCTCGTATTGTACGTGGACAACATACTCTTGATAGGAAAACAGTTTCTTATGCTACGCACGGTCAATCTCCTCTTATCACAAGAATTCTCCATATAGGGTCTATGTGATACCTCCTAAAATCCTGGGATTTGGATCTATGAGATAGATCTAAATGGATGTTAGGCTTCTCAGTAGGTTTAGTGAGATGGTATCAATCGATCCTGGGGAGAATCACTGGAAAGGTTCCAGGCTGATAAGCACGACTGAATCTCAGTCGCAGGCATTGTCTTCACCCTCAGTAAAAGGACAGTATGTTGGAAGAGTTCCAGGCTAGATACCGTGGCAAACTAGACGATAAAGGCTGGTAACATCGCTATTAAAGATACTACCAAAGAGGCAGTTTGGGTGTATATTGGTTCATGAGATGAACTAGGTTCCTACCATTGTGTGACAATGGAAGTGTGGCTTTGGCCCAGGAACCCCGGTCCTATCAGTGACCCAGACATATTCTGAGGCAGCATCACCTGATCATGGAGATAGTTGATCTCCAGGATGATCGAGGTTAGGAGAGTAGACTCAGAGGATAACACGGTGGATCCACTCACAAAGGCTTTTTCCCAGAGAGAGACTTATATGGGATGGTTGAGTATTAGATACTATAACCACTGCTACAGATGGCCCTAGTGCAAGTGGGAGATTGTTAGTTATATGTATGCCCTAGAGGCCATTACTGTACATTGGATGTATATTGTAGTGGATGCTGGGACATATATAGGTAGGACTTTCTTGCTCGACATGATAGTACGCTATCTGGTTGCGCTTTATCTTAACATGTATACTTTATGTCTCTCTGTTACATGTTGATAAAGCCCTTAGGATATGTGCTCGACTTCCAGGACTATGATGAAGATCATACTAGTGGGGCCTGGGTAGTCCATGAGTACATCCTTCAATGTTCCTAGTCGTGGGAATATCGAGACGGGGCATCGATATTCCAGTGTAGACTAGCGTATATCTTCTCGACCTATGTGATGGGCGATGGATGATCCCATATTCATTGGGGTTTGACATCAGAGACGGTATGTGGGTGCTCAGTGGAGACTGGGTACACTGAACGGACTCGCCGAGAACTCCCAGATGGTATTATACCTTACGTCAGATGGCAGTTCTCTGGTGACACTGGTACAGCTTAGTCTGTTGACCCGAGATAGTCATAGAGTCTTGTGTGTATCCCACTGTACTTTGATTTCCACCCTACCACGGCTCTACTGAGTCATACAAACAGGTGGTTTTTGGGTATAGTCCCGATTCACATGGAGGCAATGAGCGATAGGAGGGGATTCGTCTCTCCCGGTATTGGGGGTTGATGTTGCGCTATGCTCGACTGGCCATAACTGGAAATCTCTGGCCAGGGTTGCAATGACTTACTGGTAAGTGTTATCAGTAGTTTCACACTTGTTATAGACCTTACGCCGGCATGACTTATCAAGATATTGGGGTCTGACGTTTACCACCCGTAGGCGAGATATGCGACATATCAGACGAACAGACCGGACTGTACGGTAAGTGTTACTGGTTGGATTCACAGGAGTGTGAGCGGGCTTGCTCGTTGATCTTCTGATCGCTCAATACCCGGGTGACCGTTACGTTTAGCAGACCGCTTGCGGCTTGTGGGTGTTTGATATGATCATCACCTGCTGCCGGCGTATTGATAAGTCTTTAGAGTCCTACACAGAGGTTTCCTGGCTCAAGCGAAACGAAATAGGAGCGCATATGAGATATGTGCGGGACCGGTATTAATAACAGTATGTGATACTGAATTCTATTCTCGTGATTCGTATCATCGGACGGTTATATAAGATATAGCCGGGTTACCGAATCAAATGTTGATTCGATACATTGATACACTTGATATTAGTCGGTTATATGCAATATGACCGGATCATTAAATCAAGTGTTGATTTAATGATTTAATGTATAATTATATATTTGATATATTACTTTACATTAACTAGTATTTGTTCACTTAAGATTGATTTTCTCACTTGATGTGCACAATTAGTATATGTGATATATTTTTTGTGCACTTGATTGTATCATGTTTGATGATACATGCAAACTTGGGTGTGTGTATGCTATACACAAAGTTTAGTTAATAGTTAGGGTTTCATTTGCCTTATTTATTTATTTTATTTATTTACTTTTGGCAAAAACAAATATGGTGGCTTTCTTTGTTTTATTCTTGAAGTTTCATGAAGCTTCAACCATTTTGTTTTTATTCCTTAACCTAACCATTTAACTAAACCCTAGTTTATTCTCTACATTAGTTACACTCACCCATGGTTGCTAAATAAAAAGCATCACTTGATTTTCTATTTGGATGATATTCATTTTTCTTTTCTTTCTTCTTCTTCTTCTTCATGAAGAGAAGAAAACCATTGCTAGAAAATTCCAAGTGATGAATCCAAGTGAGAAATCCAAATCCAAAGTGAACCCACTTCCTATTTCTTCATCCTCTACCACTTAACATGTTGTATAGGGTGTTTACTTCACAAGTTTCATGACTTAGTGAAGATGTAGCTTGAGTTTGAGTTGCCTCGACGTAGATCATCTTCGGCATCGAAGTCAACGACCTAGCCCGATCATTTCTCCGACGAAACCATCGCTAGAGTCCGGGATCCCGATGATCGCAGCGGAGGGACGTCATCACGGAGCTAAAGAGGTGGAGGACCGGATCTACAAAGGTTGTAGTCACTTTCACTTTTAGTTAAAGTTGTTAACTAGCTTTGTTTCGCTTTACCTCTAGTAACGATCTTGCTTAGGGTTTCTTGGCACATATTAAAAATTTGATTTTGGCATGGTTGATCACTTGTGGAACCTCTTGAGTGTGCCTAGGAACCCTTTCCCCGGGTCATCCCAGATTTCCCTGCATACTCTAATTTCCTCACAAACCGACATGGATAGTTCTGTTTTGGGGTTTCAGGTTTTGTATTTGTGTTGGGTCTGGGTTTCTAGCACCAAGGGGTTTAAGGTCACCACTAAGGCTTATAAGCACAACCGCAACTCAAAAATCCCTTCAAACCCTAACTAGGAATTCCCAAGGTCACTAAACTGATAGGGAACAAATCCTAAGTTCGTGCATCGCGTTCACCTCTATGGTTCAGGTCAGGAATCGTGTCACCAAGGTCATGTAAACATTCACCATTGCTCCCAGATTCCACCTACATTCATTACAGAAAAATCTAGTAGGACCAAACACCTCTAAACATCATCAGGTAACCACCCTACAAAACCCAAACCCTAACTCTCCTACTCACCCGGGGTCGCCGGAATTTCCTCACTAGCCGCCAGCCCAAACCGATGGGTATGGGATAGGGTTTCAGGTGGGCACTCCAGGTCTTGAGCACAACACTAACACACTGTTTGTTTTCACCAAAAAGTCTCGGGGCCACAGCAGGTTGTCGATGTCACAAAACGACACTAAAATACGACATCATACAAAACTAAACTAAAAGGAAGAAATTATACCTCATTTGGTCCCCTCTAGGCAGCACTAACTTCCCAAGGTCGTCAAAATCCCACTTTGCTCGGTTCAACGCGTAGAGGAAGAGATGGGGTCTAATTTTTGTGAAGGGGTG
The DNA here is from genome assembly GCA_030015575.1 of Agapanthus africanus. Lineage (NCBI taxonomy): Eukaryota > Viridiplantae > Streptophyta > Magnoliopsida > Asparagales > Amaryllidaceae > Agapanthus > Agapanthus africanus. The sequence goes on from CM057339.1 coordinate 423,660,003, forward strand.
TAGGGTTTTGGGGATTGTTTGGAGATAGATCTAGGGATTTAAGTGGAGGGTTGTGGCTTGAAGAAGATGAAGAGGGAGAAGAAAAAAAGATAGGGGAAATGAAATGGCAGCGGCCCCCTCCCTCTCTCTCACATAATCACACTCTCTCTCTCTCTCCAAAAGCCTACCCAACCTAATCATTATGTCCCCCTTTTTGACTTTTCCCTTTTTCCTTTTTTTTCCTCACCAAAAACACATACACCCATATAAAACCACAATGAAATAACATGTAACCAAATGAAACATGTCATGGTGCACTAATCATGAAAACTGTAGAAATACGGATTTGGCTTAATCGCGATTAGAAGTGCACTAATCGGGTTTTTATCAAAACCGCGTATGATAAATTTTAAAATTTCCAAGTCCATTAAATATATTTTTAAATGAATAAATCATTTTAATTTTCATTTATTTCACAATTATTGGTATATATTTATACCCTTTTTCGAAAACCCCAATTTCGCAAATCGGGCAGTTTTCGGGAAATATATTATTTTAATATTAAATTCCAAAAATAATATTTTATATTTTCTGAAATGTTACAATCTTCCCCCTTAAATAAATTTGGTCCTCGGATTTAAATTTAAACCCCCAAAATCTAAACATTTCAATAATCAGCTTAAATCAACGGGGCTCCGAAATCATGGAAAACGCAGAAATAACACAGCGCGTCAAGTGTGCATGAAAACGAGTGCAAAACTCAAAATCGAACTCCGTCAAGCGTCACGCAAATCATCGGATTTGCACGCATATCCTCGGAGTTATAATAGAGATACAGATCTCGAAATCTATTACTGAAATCTAATATACACTAGTCAAATATTATAATACGTGTATAGTACGCATCTTTGGAAAACTTTCAAGAACTAAATAAACTCATGCAAAAATCTTTTCTAAATAGCCACGGAAATGCATAACTCACGGCATAACTGACGGACGCTCATTTTTAAAATGATAATATATGTCCATATATGTTTTCTTAAATACACGTTCCGTCGTTTTGAAAATATCCCAAAAGGTTTTCCTTGATAAACGTTCGCGTCGCTCACGGACACGCAGGAAATAGCGAGACTATAGCTCCTTTGAAAACCCTTTTGGTAATCTTCTAATGCATGCAAAGTACTCAGGTACTATCGTCGGATCAGTCCTGTTTGGCTACTATATACTATATATAGTACCTATCATGAAAACAAAGTGCTCAGAAGCAAAATCAGCCTCAAAAGGCGTATCCAAAAATCACATGTGTCTGGTGCGCATGGAAATCAAACCAAATACAGGTGCCACTATAAGCAAAAAGCAAAACTAAGTGCAACGGGTGTGCACAAAAGCATATGTCCACTGCAACGGTGTGCATGACAATAATATCTGGTGCATCTGATATGCACAAGAATCCCGATTTAGTGTATCTGGTGTGCACCAAAATCGCATCTCACATCGTGCGTCCAACACGCACGAAAATCCAACTCAGGTGCATCCAACATGCACGAATAAAATCTAAATCATGTGCATCCCACATGCACAAAATTACGAAATCCAATATCAAGCGTCGATCGTGCGCAAGGATCCAATCAGGTGCATAAGGTGCACAAAACAAATATCGAGTATCAAAATCGAAATCGACGGTATACAACACATTTCGATCCAAATCCAAATCAGGTATACCGTGGTATATAATCTCACAACCATGTGCGTCAGCATGCACAAAAGCAAATCCGAATACTAAAAGTGCATGAAAACTATGCCGAAAGCATAAATCAAATCATATGCATGCCCTAGGCATGAAATCACAATAAATATCTCAAATGACATCAAAACGAAGTCAGGTGCAACTGGGGTGCACAAAATACGTATCAATGCACTACAGGCACATATAAGCTATACCGAGCGTAGAAATCAAATCATCCGTATGAAATCCACGAAATCATAAACACATGCTACGAAGGTAAAAAAATCGACATCAACGCAATAGATATGCACAAATCGCAAATCAACACAACAGTGTATAAAATATATGTCAAGTGTGACAACTATGCGCAAAATGTAAATACCCAGTAGGTGCAACCATGGTGCACGAAAACAATATCATGAAACTCAATCATCAAAACTCAAATCGCAACAAAGGACATTGAGGTACACCTCCTACAATATCGAAAAATGAACTGGTGCGCCTAAAACCGGCAGAACAAGAATATCCGCTCGCCTCCTGCCCACGGTCTGGCGTCTTCTGTCTCTGGGTACTCATCTTCTCCTCGGATTACCAATCTCGCAATCCATCGGCTCATTGGCCCTGTCAGGTGTGCTAACGGGGACGATTCCGTTCTGGCACTTCTCTGCTCATCTCTCGGTCAATCATCGACCACTCGTAAGGAAGCATTTCACTGGCGTCGGCCTCTGGTTCTCTGAATACACGTGACCCATCTGATCCTAGGAGCAAATCTCATTGCAGCAGTGTCCCGGAAGGAATCCTGCTCAAGGTCTCTTCCGATCTCGCTTATGCCGAACTGTACGGAGGCTGGTACTCTTGCATCATCTTTTCTCGTTTTCTGGACATCTGCGTGTTCCGCACGCATCCCCTCGGGAATAGGCCGTATCCCAACGCCTTTGTAAGCATATCAGATCTCTAATCTCGACGGGGAGTAGTAACAGCTCGTCAGCATCTCGCATGAACCTCTGGCTCCACTCGCCTTTGTCATCGTCCACTTCGACGTCACGTCTAGCTATCTGCGTACCGCTACTGCTCTCGGCCACGGTCAATTCGAAGTCTCTCACACGGACTAGAAATCGCATACTCTGTATCCTCATCACTCTGTAGAAGATATCTGGCCGAACACGTCCTCGGGAACTCGCCCCAACCATCGGAGGAATACTCTCTACTCGCCCGTTCTTGATCAACTCACTACGCATCTGGGTGAGGTCCTCTATCCGAAGCTGGTCAGTTTACTGGTCTCTTATCACATAATATCTGGACGACGTCAAACTTTTCGATCGAGTCATCGAGATCCCAAAATTTCCCGAAGGCTCAACACCTGAGCACAGTCTAAAAATATCTGGTACATACCACAGCACCTCTGGACCAGTCGTAGAAGGGAAAACCCAAGCCTCACTGATGGCACCGCTAAACTGCTACAAACCCTAAGGTTCAAAGCGGTTCCATAGTCATCATGTCGAGTTAGGGTTTCATTCTTCTAGAGGGTCCACAGAATTACCTGCATGTTCCTCCGAACACTTTAAACTTGGGAAAAATGGGTTTCTGACACTCGTTCAAACTTTTTAGCTTCGCCTATACAACATGTGAATATTCTTCGCCCGCATGCTAAACAACGCCTCAATCCTCCAGGAAAGGCGATACGTCAATGGTCATCTCTGGATCGGTCTGCTCTAGATCTGAGTAATGTTGGATAAGTATGCCCTAGAGGCCATTATTGTATAATACATTTTGGAAGCTTGGGATATATACACGGGTTTACGACAGTCTTGCTCGATATAGTGGTGTGCTACTTGGTTTGTTTCTATCTTAATATGTGTATATGTTTCTTTTAACATATCGCTAATACATATTGATGGAGCCCTTAGAATCTTTGCTTGACTACCGGCGTTGTGATGGCGATCACACTATTGGGGGCTGGGTAGTCTACAAGCACATCCTTATTTTGGTCCCTAATCGTAGAATTATCGAGACAGGGCATCGATACTCCAGAGTAGACTGGTGCATACGCTTCTCGTCCAAGCAGGGGAGATGGTATGTCCCACAGCCATCAGTACGTCGTACTGGAGATAGTATGCAGGTGCTCGTTAGGTTACGAGTACACTGGACAGGACTCGTCGGGAACTGTTGGTTGGTATTATACCTATCGTCAGTTAACAGTTCCCAGGTGACATGAGTACAGCTTAGTCCGTTGACTTGACACTATCACTTCGCCTCGAGTGTGCTCCCACTATTCTTAGATTACTACCCTACCACGGCTCTATTGAGGCGTGCAAACAGGCAGTAGTTGGGTGCAGTCCCGAAGCACTTGGAGGCAGTGACGGTTAGACAGGATTCGTCTCTCCCGGTATTGGGAGTTGATATCGCGCTGTGTCTAGGAGAGCCATTACACATAGTCATCCCTGGCCAGGGCAAGCGAGATTTACTAGTAGTGTTTCCAGTAGTTTCTCAGGGTGTTCTGGGCTACACTCCGACATGACTTGTACCGCTATTAGGGGACTGACGTTTACCGCCCCTCTAGGCCCGCCATGCGATACTCTCAGACGAACAGACCGGACTGTACGTAGATTGTCGCGTTCAGGCTCAGTAGGAGTTCGGATGGGTTCACCTCGTCGGTCTTCTTATCGGCATCTATATGGGGACCGTTACGTATAGCTAGTACCGCTTGCGGCCTGTGGCTAAACCCACTGCCAGCGTAGTGTCGAGCCTTTAGAGTCCCACACAGAGGGTTATTCGCCTTTGGGCAAAACAGAGTAGAGGTCGCATGGTTTTGTGACGGGGTTCGTTCACATCCGCGCACTTGTGCACGTTTGTTGTCCGGACAGTTATTACTAGCGGGCTTTGGTTTAAGCCAGATCCTAGTATTTGTTTTGGGATTGGTTTTGTCTCATTGTATTCTTGTTCCTCGGAACACGGATGCGGGTGTGTATGCACAGTTGACAGAGGCAGAGGAATCTCATTAGGGTTATTGACCGTTGACTTTTTCTTAACCCTAATGAGAATGAGAAATATGATTAATAATATTAATTAAGGATAATTGTGCCATGGTTAGGTTGACCATTTGACTTTTGTTGACCTTTTGACTTTGGTTGACCGGTTGACTTTTGTTGACCTTTTGACCATCATCATTTCATTTGCAAGATGCTTCTTGATTCTTGCAAATTGCATTTATTGTGAAATGATAATGGTCATTCCAAACTAACCATCACAATTATCTTTATTATTATTATTATTTCATATTATCTCATATGTGAGCATGGTTGTAAAAAGATAATTATCATTCTATCATGCTCTTTCTCTCTCTCTCTTGAAAAAAGCTCTATCTCTTCCTCTCTCAAAGCTTAAGTGTTTCATGTGTTGAAAATCATAAGCTTTTGAGATTAAACCATCAAAGCATCTCTCTACTCTTTCTAGGGTTCTTTGTCTAGCAAACCAAGCACTCTAGTTACCTCTTGGTTGAGGTAGGAGCTCAAGGTAGAGGCCCTCGGGTGGATCTATCTTCGGCAAAGAGAAGACGACGAGGAGGAGCCGTCTACGCCACTACAAGGAGCAAGCAAGAAGGAGAACCACAACAAGAAGAGAAGGAGTTCAAGATCTAGGTATAACCTTCTAACCGAGTAGCTAAAACTTGTTGTTAGTATGTTAGTTTTTGTTTAGCAAAGATCCTTCATGGTTGGTCCATGTTACCTTGTGAGAAAAATTTGATTTTTACCTATTCCGCCTCCCCGAAAGAACCGGGGTGGGTAACGTGGACCTAACAAGTAAGACTCCCCACACTGGAAATCTTCAACTCCACTGGGTCTGCGTCGGCGCATCAATCTGACGAATCACCTTCGTCTCTCAAATCGGGGTAGACTAGCTATCATCTGTCCCATCTCTGCCTGGAAGCTCCGGCGATCTTAGCTCGTAAGCTCTGGAAGCGACATCCTATCAATCTCAGCAACAGCTGGATCATCCGTCTGCACGGTAGGCGACATCACAACTCTGAGGTATGTCGTACATCAACAGTCCTCTCGCAACTGGCAGCTCTAACAGTGGCCCGATCCTCCGGTGTAAAACTAAGCACTCGCCTCCACAAGAGGCCACAATGTAATACTACATCGAGACGTTCTCATGTCACCAGAAAACACAATGGTCAGCTCTCGTACCAGACGAGCTCGTCCTGACCGCAACACTAGCAGTGGCTCAATCTGCGCTCACACATGGTGACAGGAACCTCAATCGAGTATCGAAGAAAGCAGATCAACGGCATGAAAGGAAACGACAGATCCAGCTTGGATACATGATCATAAGAAGGAACAACATCAATGGGAGTATGATCATGGAAACAAATAGAATCAAGGATCTCAAATGGATGTATAATCATAGATACGAAGAGAATCAATGATCTCGAAAATATGTACATCCTAACGTTTCTTAAGTGGAGTATCGTATCGTAAATATGCCGCGAAACATACGTACGGTACGTCACTATACTCAAGCTACCTACTCCATCAATCAGGGTTAGCCTATGAAACAAAAGTTCGGGTCTAATACCCCCCCCCCCCGTTCAAGTTCCGTAAGGTCAAGCCTAGGTTCCGAAATACATACCCGTCCTAGACTCCGCATAGTCAAACATAGACTTGAGCCAAGGTTAAACCTAACGCACTGATACCAACTTTGTCACGACCCGAAATATTAGCTCGTGACCAGCACTTGAATCACGCAACGTCTAAAGGCGTAACGGAATTCAAGTAAGCTGAAACCCAGAAATCTATACCTTTTTAAGAAAATAAAGGAGGTGAAGTTTTTGAAATAAAGGTATAATGAAATCATGTGTGCTTAATGCATAGAAAAGGAACATGAAAATGCAAGTGGATTATGCAAGTTTAAAAACATGTTTCGTCTTTTTGAAAATTTAGGCAACACCTCCTTTGTATATTTTGATCCAAACCACATATACATAATAATGATAAAGGCATCCCCAAGCGGGAGCTAGCTCTTCGCCAAACGGCGGATCACAACCACGTAAAACAGTAAATATTAGTATACGCCGCCCAATGGCGAAGATCACCACAAAAGATAGAGAAATAAGCAAGACATAAAAACCACAAGTAGCGGAAACCCCTCGCTCTAAGTCTCGCAACCACAATCCCACTAAGTCTCATTACTTATACAATTTACATAATTTGATTGATTGATGGAGTTAACTAGATACAATATGAAATATAATACAAGAGTGGGTACGATACAAATGTCCCACCTACCACTGCAAAACACCCAAATGAAGCTATGTGCCAGCGATGCCGCTACTGATCCAAGCGGTCAACCTACAAGAACTGTGGCACAACGGGGGTGAGTTACCAACTCGTGAGTAGAAAAATATGAACAGATAGAAATCGAATAAACAACGACTCCTAGGTCAACTATATCATAAAGGTAATACTATGATATCTAGGGTGACCGGGTCTGCATGTGCCAACAAGGTAGTCGATACCTATATGCGTGCGGATAACATCCAACAGTAATAATCAATGCATGTATGCATGTGGATCTCGTCTACCCATATAATCAATGTATTTATGCATGTGGATCTCGTCCACCCATATAATCAATGACTGTATGCACATAAATATCATAAAAGAGTGTGCATGAAAGTATGAGAATATATATCAACGGTGTCCCTTACGACACATCAAAATCATGGAACCTGAGTGCCTAGCATCGACACTCGAAAACATCATGAAAACCGTGTCCAGCATCGATATGTAAATCCTCATATATCCCAGGCGCCGCATCCTCAGATCGGCCCTCAGGCGCCGCACACCCTGGTCGGCCCGCATATCCATCTCGCTACTCCGGTCGGTGTCCTCCGGATAACCGCCGAGTCTAAAAACTATCACCGGTAGGTAGTGCTCCCCTGCCGGGCTCACCGTCTAACATATACGAGTCTTCTTGCCCCGGGGTACCTCACTGGGTCCACCATGTACCCGCAGACGGTGCCTACCGCTCCCCGAATCGGGTTTCACATGCCACTCTCAAAACCGAGAAAACACATGGTGGACGCAATGAAATATCATATCAAGAGAAACCGGGTTTTTAAAACAGTACATGCTTTCTTTTGAAACAACCACGGTTCTCAAATCCAGAAATCTCATGAAAACAGCATATCTCAATGCGTAAAAGCGTAAAGCATGATGTATGCGACATATAACACAAATGTAAGCATATCAATATATCATGGAACCTGGAACAGTGATATGACATATTAAGGGAAAACCGCTCTTTTAAATGATTTCAGTTTTTAAAATATATCCTGCGGTTCCCAATCTCCTAATAAAATCAGTGATCTATGTAGGTACAATATGTATATGCACAAGTATAGATGTACCAATGTATGTGTGCACCAATATGGATATACAATATGTATGTGCGCAAGTATGGATATATCAATGTATATGTGCACCAATGTGGATATACAATGTGTATGTACGCAAGCATGGATATATCAATGTATATGTGCACCAATATGGATATACAATGTGTATGTGCGCAAGCATGGATGTATCAATGTATATGTGCACCAATGTGGATATACAATGTGTATGTGCGCAAGCATGGATGTATCAATGTATATGTGCACCAATGTGGATATACAATGTGTATGTGCGCAAGTATGGATGTATCAATGTATATGTGCACCAATGTGGATATACAATGTGTATGTGCGCAAGTATGGATGTATCAATGTATATGTGCACCAATGTGGATATACAATGTGTATGTGCGCAAGTATGGATGTATCAATGTATATGTGCACCAATGTGGATATACAATGTGTATGTGCGCAAGTATGAATGTATCAATGTATATGTGCACCAATATGCATATACAATGTGTGCGCGCGCAAGTATGAATATATCAATGTATATGTGCACCAATGTGGATATACAATGTGTATGTGCACAAGCAGGTTATGCGAAGAGTCATATCATGATGCAGCTATCCTACTGTGTAGTGACATGGCAATTATCGATGATGAAGTGTGTGAGCCTACAGTATGTGTGCGTGTAACATACGCATCATCGATATTGGTGCAGGTGTACTATCACGGGTATAAGTAAAGCAATGCAAATAACACGAAGGCAGCATAAGGTAAGCATATGCAAATGCCGACGGGTATACGTATCTAACATAATCGAGTCGGTAGATCAATTAATCGGCATCCAGCCTAAACAACTTCACGTACGGTATAATCTATCGTACGACAACCTCTAGTCAAGGGTAAGGATCAATCATCAAGTCAACTCATCACGCACGGAAAATTATCGTACGACTGCATTAAGCTAATAGGGATCCTATCATCCTATAAGACAAATGAGGGTACGGCCTAATATCACGTACGACCCATCATCCATGATTTACAACATTCTATATATGTATATATATATATATATATCCCTATATACCTATGTCCCCGGTCACATCCGCAATAATCTCTTATCAGGGGACCGGCAGGGTATAAATCATCTCAATCGACCCGCATCTGTATACCATCATATCATCATATCATCATATCCGTCTTATATTCTTTCATCGCATTTATATCTCACATCAAGCCGAGTTTTACATAAACATTCTACCTCTACTATAAGTATAAGTATCTAATCTAACATACACACCCGAACCATACAAGCGGATTTTAAAAGAAGCGAATCGTGGTTTTGAAAATAGGAGTTACGGCGTTTTTAAGGAAAAGATATCATTTGAAAATCCGTAGCATCCCCCAAGGCATATTTTTAAAAGATACATACGATTCTTCGGTTTAGAAAAAGGTATGGTTCGGATGACACATCTACATCGACTATCTAGTCCTATAGTACCCTAAACGGTAATTTCGCTAAACGTCATCCTCAAATTCCGTCATCACATATTAGCCGTATCATATCGTTTCTAACTATTCTTAGTTTCTAATATGGTTTCACTAACTATCATTTAACTCTAACCCTAGTTCCCTAATCTAGGTTTTCTTGACCATAACCTACAAATCGGTTTCCACCAAAACTTTGCGGGGGTGCTATACGCCATCCACTCAACTTCCCCGGTAGATATAGATCTACTCACCGTAGTCTTCGCTTGCCGAAGTCGTTGACGCCATGCTCCGTCGCCTCGGAATCCATGCGAAGGAACCTACAATAATAACAATCGCAATGCGTATTAAAAATCAAGGTGGAAAACCAAAACGGCACGCGCATTGCTCATAGGTTAGAACCTATAGCTCACGCGCACAAAATCAACCAAACAACTCTTGTTGTCGATGTACAAACATTCAACAACCAATTACAAATCCAAATATAAAAACTTAGCATTTCAAAATACGGAAAACCATAGCCAAAATCACATAAAAAAGCTCCCAGAATTTGACTCAGGTCAAATAAAGCCAAGCAAACAAGTATAGGGTGATGTATAGGGTCTATATGAGCTATGAGGGCAACCTGGGCACCTATCTTCTCAGAGGGGCCGGCCACACTAAGACAAATTCCTGCCAGGCCGGTTTTCCAGGTGAGTTGGGGTCTCATACTTCCACAGTGGGTGATTAGTGGTCCGATTGGGTCTCTAAAGTTGTTTGTTTGCCCCAGAATTTCTCGGGGTCATCACAGATTTCCCTGCACACTCTAATTTCCTCACAAACCGAAATGGATAGTTCTGTTTTGGGGTTTCAGGTTTTGTATTTATGTTGGGTCTGGGTTTCTAGCACCAAGGGGTTTAAGGTCACCACTAAGGCTTATAAGCACAACCGCAACTCAAAAATCCCTTCAAACCCTAACTAAGAATTCCTAAGGTCACTAAACTGATAGGGAACAAATCCTAAGTTCGTGCATCACGTTCACCTCTATGGTTCAGGTCAGGAATCGTGTCGCCAAGGTCATATAAACACTCACCAATGTTCCCAGATTCCACCTACATTCATTACAGAAAAATCTAGTAAGACCAAACACCTCTAAACATCATCAGGTAACCACCCTACAAAATCCAAACCCTAACTCTCCTACTCACCCGGGGTCGCCGGAATTTCCTCACTAGCCGCCGGCCCAAACCGATGGGTATAGGATAGGGTTTCAGGTGGGCACTCCAGGTCTTGAGCACAACACTAACACACTGTTTGTTTTCACCAAAAAGTCTCGGGGCCACAGCAGGTTGTCGATGTCACAAAACGACACTAAAATACGACATCGTACAAAACTAAACTAAAAGGAAGAAGTTATACCTCATTTGGTCCCCTCTAAACAGCACTAGCTTCCCAAGGTCATCAAAATCCCACTTTGCTCGGTTCAACGTGTAGAGGAAGAGATGGGGACCAATTTTTGTGAAGGGAGTGTAGGGTTTTGGAGATTGTTTGGAGATAGATATAGGGATTTAAGTGGAGGGTTGTGGCTTGAGGAAGATGAAGAGGGAGGAGAAAAAAAAAGTTGGGGGAAATGAAATGGCAGCATCCCCCTCCCTCTCTCTCTCACATAATCACACACTCTCTCTCTCCAAAAGCCTACCTAACCTAATCATTATGTCCCCCTTTTTGACTTTTCTCTTTTTCCTTTTCTTTTTCTCACCAAAAACACATACACCCATATAAAACCACAATGAAATAACATGTAACCAAATGAAACATGTCATGGTGCACTAACCATAAAAACTGTAGAAACACGGATTTGGCTTAATCGCGATTAGCAGTGCACTAATCGGGTTTTTATCAAAACTGCGTATAATAAATTTTAAAATTGCCAAATTCGTTAAATATATTTTTAAATGAATAAATCATTTTAATTTTCATTTATTTCACAATTATTGGTATATATTTATACCCTTTTTCGAAAACCCCAATTTCGCAAATCGGGCGGTTTTCGGGAAATATATTATTTTAATATTGAATTCCAAAAATAATATTTTATATTTTCTGAAATGTTACGTGTTCCTACAGGAGCCGTTTTATCACAACTAACCTTCTTCCGCCTCACCTCCATGTTTCGGTAACAGTGTTTCGTCTAAGAATGGAGATGAGTATATGCGCGTGCCAAAGAACAAGTTTGGGGATAGTTTTTCATTTAACTATTATTTTATTCCTAATATTTTCCTCCCAAGTCTACAGGTTTGTGCGCTCAAAGAATAATATCAGTGAGGACACTGCTGCAAATAGGTTTGAGGGGAAGGTTTTGTATTTATTGAAATATCATTTGGCACTAGGCACTATATAAAAAAAATTTGGAAATGAAAGTTAGAAAGTGAAAAATACATATGAAAGATAGGAAGAGCTTTAAGATAAACAAGAAAATTAGATGTTATTAAAACGAAACTAGTAATAGGTAGTCATGAGTTGTTATCCTAAGGGTTAGTAAGATGAAGGGAATCACTAATCTGAGGATATAATTGAGTTTGAAAAATAGTTCATATTCTTGAGTCCAAACATCTGAACGTTGATACCCTATTATACGCACTTGCACACATCTTGAAACTTGGGATAGTAGAGGATACCTTGAAATGCTCTTGTCTAAAAGCCTTAGTATGAAGGAAAAAAGTATATAAATCAACAAAATGTAAATAAAAAAACGGTGAAGAAAAATGAACACTGGTTTTGTAATTACTTAAGGTAGCATAAAAAAATATAGCGATAGTACTTTATCACCAAGTGCCTTAGACCAACTGGTTTGGGAGCCACCGATAAGCCTTAGGTGTTGTAAGACTAGGATATTGCTAATTATGCCTTAACGAGTGAGCACGTTTGGTAATCGGTTGGTTAGTACCTCAAGAAGTATTAACGGTCGCAAGAAGAATGTGTAAGCAATTCCATCTATAAAATATTTACCGACTAAAAAGTACTAAGGAAGATGGATAAGAGTATGATAGCTTGAATTGAATTCTCTAAGTGTAGGGATGTCTTTTATACACACGTAGGGCTATATGATCGATGATTGGAAGAAAGGTAGGGAGGAAGACTAAAGGCGATGTTTTATTGAGGGATAATGTGATTTCTGATATTTTTTCATGACCATTAAGATAAGGCTCATGACTACTAAAAAGCTAGTGTAGTTTGAAACTCTTATTTTCAAATTCTTTCTTTTATATGTTTTTTTATCTTTGTATGTAACTTTCATCGTCTTTCTTTTATTATGGGATTTTGTGGGTGTAGTCCGCTGAAAACCCTCAGGAGACAATACTCCTCCTACTAGGGACACCTAGAGCTTTAAAGGCTTGTTGCACGTGCTCAGGGCAATCGTGTTGCCAACGAAAGTGTGTTAGGTTTTTCTTTTTCTTTTTTCTTTAATAACTAGTTTGCTTGGGACGATCAAAGTTAAGTTTGGAGGTATTTGATTAGTCTGAAATATTGCACATTTGAATGATTATTTCCCCCACTATTGTTAGGTTCTAAAAGGTGTTTATTGTAATTATAGTACATATGCGGGTTTTTGTGTAAAAGGTTTATTATCATATGTTTCTACATTATAATTAACATAATGAGGGAAAATACATGTATATAATATTTATATAAAATATTAGTAATTAAAATATGCATATCATATCAAATATTTCTAATCAATATTCTTAACATATAATATCATATAAAAATGGTTAGGATAATATCTCAAAAATACCAAATATTACTAACACCATATATTGTGCAGATATTAGATCAGGACTGGAATCCAAGAGATCCGAGATGTCGGAATCAAATCTGCCGAAATATGGAAGCAAATCGTAAGATTTAGCAATGGCATAAACTCAGTGCATTATTTTCAGAATCCAGATATCGAAGAGATCTCCAAATGTCAACAGAAAAGGGTGGAAAAAATTCCAGAGGATGATCCCACCAAAGAGCCGCGGTTGGGCGGCTAAAAGCATGCGTTTGCGGCGAATCTGCGGCATATCCAGAGCCTTAGGATGTAATTTTTTGTGGTTTTGATCGTATCAAAATATAATCACAGATGGTATCAAGGGTTTCTAGTTTCTGTGACTATAAATAGGATCGAGAGCTTCACATCTAAAAAGATCAACCGAAAAGATCAAGAGGTCCAAAGTGTAAGTGCACGGCGGCGCCCCGACCGTCAATCCGACGCCGGAATGCGGAAGCGGTGATTTACTTTAACTTTTCAAACCGGCACCACCGCGCACTATAAACCCGGATCGTGCCATTAATCTAGTCCTAGCTATCTAGAGAGGGGGTAGAGAGATATACCGAGCGATCCGTGTCCTTCGGTCTTCTCGTCGTCGTCCCGATCTCCCCGCGGAATCTCCGGTCTCCACCACGTCGCCGGAAGGGCACCACGTCGCCGGCTTCTTTTACGGGCTCCCGCCTCTGGTCCGAGGCAACTCGGGCACGAAGTTGGCGAGTCGACGTGCCCAAGATTTGCTGTAGAATGTAGTGTGGAACTTGTGTCTCATTTGGGGTGTAGGAAGTTGCCATATGAATGTGGAGATGGAGTTGTAAGCTTTTTGGATGAACTTGGGAACTTTTTGCATGGCAAATGAGATGAAAAACCACCACCAAAAATTGGGACAGCCCATCCCCTTGAATGGCCGGCCACAAAAAGAATGGGGAGAGGAGAGAGCAAAGACAAGGGGGTGGGTAAGCAATCATGCTAGAAAGTTATCATGAATAATAATGATAACCCAAAATCTCATACCAAAAACCCAACACTCAACCATCAAAACAAAAGTCAAGCAATGATGGATCAATCAAGTCAATGGATGGTGCACCCATCATGAAAACCATCATGATGCAACAAAATGCAAAGAACGCCCTCCACAAATGCTTATTTGCACAAATGCAAATAAGCCCTCCTCCACCAATTTTCGGCCAATGAAAGATACAAAGAAATATGGCCGAAACGGAAAGCAAACTGGCAACTCCAGAAAACTGGTCCCGTAATAAATTACAGGAAAACCCCGCTACTGTGTATACACACCCGCATTTGTATTCCGACCGAAATACAAATGCAATGAGACAAAATCTACACTGTACTATAGTAGGATCCGGCTTAAACCAAAGCCCGCTAGTATTAACCGTCCGATCCTGATCCGTGCAATACCGCACGTATCTGATCGAACCATGCCATATCTCCATACGGCCTCTACAGCGTTTCGCCCGAAAACTTGAGCAACTGTCTGTGGGGGACTCTAAAGACTCGTCAATACAATGGCTGTGGATTCAACCACTGGCACGTCAGAGGTATTAGCCATACGTGACAGGGTACCAGCTATTGACCAAAAGGGACGTCTGTGAGCGAACTCAGCCTGACACCCTACTGAGCCTGTCAGTGACAATATCCGTACAGTCCGGTCCGTTCGTCTATGAGCATCGCATGGCGGGCCTAGGGGGTTGGTAAAAGTCAGACCCCCAAAAGCGGTACAAGTCGTGTCGGAGTGTAGCCCAGAACACCCTGAGATACTACTGGAATACCTACTAGTAAATCTACTGCTTCGGTCGAGGGCTTCGTGTAATGGCTCTCCTAGACACAGCGCGACCTCACCCCCAATACCGGGAGAGACGAACCCCTGAAGATCCACTCACTGCCTCCATGTGGCTCGGGACTGTACCCAACTAAAACCTGTTTGCACGTCTCCTTTGAGCGTGGTAGGGTAGTAATCAAAGTACAGTGGGAACTCACACGAGACAAATGACGATCCTCAGGTCGATGAACTAACATGTACACATGTCACCAGGGAACTGCTATCTGACGTCAGGTATAAGACCAACTAGCATGTTCCCGGCGAGTCCTGTCCGGTGTACTCATAACCCAATGAGCACCTGTATACATCTTAGGTGAACCAACTGACACCAGTGGCTTGTGAGACTGGCCACCGCCCCTCGTCGGGGTCTCGACTGTATACACTAGTCTACTCTGGAGTATCGATGCCCTATCTCGAAACTCCCACGACTAGGGACCTTTTAAGGATGTGCTTATAGACTACCAGCTCCCACGTATATGATCGCCCTCATACTGCTGGCAGTCAAGCAAGAATCCTAGGGGCTCTATCAACGTGCAATAGTGACATGTCAGGTCACCTAAAGCAGTACACGATGATAAAGATAAACCAGATAGCATACTATCATCTTGAGTAAGACTGTCCTACCGGGATAGGTCCCCCCTCAATCATTGCAATCACGTGCCTGTGATCCAATAATTGACTCTGAGGGCACTATCTCCAACAATCTCCCACTTGCACTCAAGGCTAATTATTGCGATGTCGCATACTCACAGCCCGTGTGATACCGAACACCCAACTCCTCTACTTGTCAGTCTCACAAAGCTCGTTTGCGAAACTATTGCGTTCGGGGAATAGACTCAGTGAGTGGATCCGCCTGGATGTTTCCTTCTATGTCTCTCTATATCTCATGTTCGCGGAGAAAGCCATCTCCCGAAATGAGCAATACCTGTCTTAGAATGTGTCTGGATGTCTGATGGGACCTAGCTCACAAATGAACTCCAAATCCAAACTTCTTAGACTGTATCGTCAACTGAACTTAATCAGTATCCAGCGCCATGCCTCCCTCAGTATTGCCTTGGACCACCTGTCCAAAATACCGTCCCTCGTCAGAAGGAAAAACTATAACTCTGACAACCTCCTTGTCGTCCAGGTCACCTTGGAAGCCTGGAATGATAACCGTCTCCCGAATAAGGCTGTCGTTATCATATCCCTAGAACATTCACTTATGTTCTAAAACTGCTTCCGACTGTTTCTCCAGGATTGGATCAATATCAACTCATTGCACCTACTGCAAAAACAACATCTGGTATGGTACTTGACATCTCATGATTGACTCAATTACCTAAGCAAGTGATCTGCCAATCATGCACATCCCTCTCCCCTTTAGTCTGTAAGACACCTTTAGAGAGGGTGACTCCATTACCTGCAGGCACACTACTGTGCCAGGAGTCGTCCATTCTAAATACTCTTAGAATGCTGTCTAAGTACCGAGATTGGGAAACTACCCAAATCTAGATCTAAAACCATAGATCCAGTAACCAGAATGTTTGATATGAAATCCATTTCCTTCGTGGAGAAACCACTGTGTGACGACCAAAGTATAACCGATCGTAGTATAGGAGTTTCTTTTCCTACTCTGTGTATGTCATCCAAATACCAGGACATCACACCCTACTACCTTCTTAACAGATCCATCCCCTATTCTGATGAAGTCAAACCTATGACTGTCGCATCAGAAATTGATGATCTATCTCCGCTATATCTGCTTTAGTCTGTAAATAGACATAAGCTACCTGTCCACCAATGCTTCCGTTGCTCCCACTGACTACAACAACCCTCTGGCAGAGTCATATACACGTACACTTCTAAAGCTAGTTTAGAACGACGCTATACTCATCCTCCTGCCGGGTCTTGCAGCCTGGAACAACAGCAATGACAAGTCTGGGTAAACAAGAACTTCCCTGTCACCGTCCTTGAGGCTACCGGAGTATCTCTCGGGTGTCTGAGGTTACCCACCTTATCTGCGGAGTGGCCAATGGAATGTCAAACCAGATTGAATCTTTAGGTTCCTATCAAATCTTCAGTAATCGTTTACGGTTCTGAAATCACTTCCAGTTCTACCATACTCCCACTACTGTTTTTCTGAAAAAAAATCCATTTTTATTAAAACTGTGGCGAGTCTAGAACAATATCACTATTGATCTTCCAGATGGTAGAAAGTCAACCCTCGTCATAGCCTGGGTCAACCCACAAACAGCCATTACAGAAAACGTGCCTTGAGTTATCCAGAGTCTGGTTTTAAGCATAAGCCGGACAACTCCCCGTACCTTAACATTGTTAAGATATGAACTGTTCTATATCCAATATAGAACCAGAGGCACTAATTTAATTGAACCAGATTCAAATCATGCAGCTGTCTCCAGTGCATGTCAACTAAATGGAAGAAGGCCAATCAGCGTTACTCAACTTAGGAATGCTTCCAATTATGAGTAACCTGAAAGAGAAGCAAGTTCTCTTAATCACTACTATCAACTGAATACCATACACAAGTATCTACATCTTTGATCACTTTGAAGAATCCCGATACTTGCAACACCTGGTTCTCTACTTTATTCAAATACCTATAACTTCTTAAAATTCGGACCTTGCGTTTCTACGAAACACCTGTCTAAAAACTTAGAGAAGTCATAAGTAAACCGAATATAGTACGAGGACCATCCCCTCTGTCCTAATGGACGCTGGACAACATACAATACTTTGTACAAGTCCTTTGAGTCTGATAACTCAATCCATGTGTGTCGTAGGTTGAAAACTGTACCTTTGGTTATGAAGAATTACACCGCTGTTTAATGCTCCTTACCTAACCATCCACTGATATAGGTAAATATCATAGACATAATTTCAAAAATGTATATCTCACTCTATGAAAATAGACGTACAGATATATCAATTTGAAATTGGTGCATAACAGCGGATATTCAAAACCAAATATTTGCCGACCGGCAAACAGCCCAGGTGATTTTCTCAAATATCACCGATTACAATGAATCCCGATATAATGAGGATGATCACTTAATTCCTACTAACCTACTCCCACTCATCATCTGTAAAACCATACAGATGTGAGAATCATACCTGGTAAATACATACCCTGGAGTAAGGACTAATTAGGAAATCAGTTTTCCTTTAACAGTACACAGTGAAACTGAAACATTGAAATGTTTCGATGGGGTATCCCGGTATTCCTAGTAATGCCTCTTCCAGATTCACGACTGTAACCGTATAATTCTTTTCCACCTCTCCCAATCCCTTTATATGTCTTTAGTCATTACCTTCTGCACACCCCTTTAGGCCAAATGGTTTTCTTCCTTCCCTACCATTCGGCACCAGCCTATGGTTTGGAAGAAGACTATCCAATAAGCATAATGGGTGTACTGTCCTAATCCTAGGAGCACTCGCAATGCGAGAGAAGGTGAAGATAAAAGACAACCGAATAAACCTTATTCCTATTTCTCCTGAACCAGAATCCATCCCCGAACTGGAACAAGTTCCTTTCGAGTTCGTATATAACCATACGATGGAGTATCCAATAAACTGTGGATCTTCATAGTGATACGGAGTGTCCTGGAGAAATACAAAGGTGAGGTGGGAGTGGTAATTAAATACCTGGTTTGGTCGTGAATATCAGTTGCAATTTACTTTGCACTCTTACTAATCCCTTGCTTTGTCTTAACTTAATACCTTCTGTACGCCATCGTTAGGCTAATTGGTTTTCTTCATTCCCTACCGGTCGACACCTGCTTATGGTTTGGAAGAAGACTATCCAATTTGTGTAATAGGTGTACATCTCCTAAACCAAGGAGTACTCGCAACCTGAGAGAAGGTAAAAGGAAAAGACAACTGAATAGTCCTATTCGTTTTCTCCAGAACCGGAAACCATCCTCGAATAAATTCATTCGAGTTCGTATCTAACCATACGATGGTTTTGTCCAATGGAAGTGGACGTTCGTAGTAATACAGGGTGTCCTGGAGAAAAGGGTAAAAGTAGGAGTGGCAATGAGGTTTGCAACTCTGACAATTCAAAAGCCAGTGTTTAAAAAGGTTCGGTTAATTTTGGTCACCGAGTCATAGTCTTAGGGTCGGGTCAATGGTCGCTGCCAGAGAGAGAGAAAAGAAACACTCAGCGTGCACTCTAGCCTAGATCAGAATGGTTACCATTTTATCTAATCTGGAAACCTCCCACTGTACCGTCAAACTCTCCTCCAAACCTGAAAGAAGAATTAGTCGGGATCACCCGAGGAGTAAACCAACTCATCAGTGGGAATCGGGATCCAACTATCATCGCATGATAACGTGACAGAATCCGCTCACGCTATCACACTCCAGAAGGTATGCGCATATCTGGCAAGTTTCAGTTTCTTTAGAAACTCCCGATGTGATTTTTGCCCCATGCTCTTATGACCCTGACGAAGGCCAACATATCATAAGTCACATGTCAAGTTCTACCCGTCATTGTCCAGGTTAATTTGAACCCACCCGTACATACCCTTGACGAAGGCCAAAATAGTAGTACGACTGTCCCAAATCAACGCATCTATCTATGCAGCAGAAAAGTAACAAGCAGCTACCATACACTATGCCTTGACGAAGGCCAACATACATAGCATGAATACTACGTGCTACCCATCTGAAACGACGGAGGGCTACGAATGGTTTCTGGCAAAAAACCTTTAACGTAATGAACTTGATATCGTTGAAGGAACGGATAGCTTTTTAGAAATATAGTGACGACAACCTTTGCTAAAGAGGTCACTCCCGGTGAAGGGATCTCGGCTCTTTCCCCGTAGAATGAGGTGCAGGATATTCCAACTGAATACCACGGTGCAAAGCAAAAGTGATCGGCTATAGTGAAGTTATTGCCCTGACGCAAACTTCTTGTCCAAGGGGTCACTCCCGGTGAAGGGATCTCGGCCCTTGCCTCGTCGATATTCCAACTGAATACCACGATGCAAAACAAAAGTGAACGTCCTTGCAATAACAGCTTTTTGAAAAGTGTTCCAACAACATCAGATAGGTTTGTTTTTAACTTGCATTGATCCGAATCAACGCAGTCCCATCAATTGATCACACCACAAAGAACGAAAATATATTGATGTACGTATATGCCATCCGCATTCGCCACTGGGTCCCGTCATTACCCGTTAGGTTAGCTAACTAACGACAGAGCGGGGACTGGACTAGCGCGGATGCAAAACATATACAACATCTACTAATATATATCAATATATAATTTTCGCTCAAGACGTGATAAAATGCAACATCATAGAAATGTACAGCATCACAGAACAATACAGATATCTGGGATCCCCGGGTTTCACAGAGCCGCTACTGAAACCCGACGTTCCCCTGGTCGTGTGGATAGCCTGTGCAATGAAATCCTAGACCCCTACGGGCGCGGCAAGTTACCCGCCAAAACCTGAAGCGAGGCAGCCCCCTTCAGCAACGTGAATGGACCACCCAGCACTTCACGGAATCCGGTAACTTGGGCACCCCTCCTGGGTCAACCTGTACCCCCTACGAGTGCGGCGAATAGCCCGCCAATTCTAGAGTAAAGCCCCCTCCGTCTCAATGCCATGAGATGCGGGCTTGTTGCCCTCTAGAACCCGGCTATCCGTGCACCCCACCTTGGGGTAATCCTAGTATAGAAAGTAAAATATACATACAACGGGTACATCGACCGCAACCTGGTCGTGCCCCAAAATAATAATACAAACAGGCAGTGACGGCAGTCCACATGTTGGACGCTCACCCCGCAATATCAAATGTACATAATACAACAAAATTGTACTACCACTGCAACCAGGCTATCCCCACGACCGATCCGCAACATTACAGCAATACACAGAACATCAACGTGAAGGTCACGTTCGCAAATCCATCTAACCGGGCTATAGCAGTTAGACAGGATTTACCGATCAAGTGACATTCACGGTCGCAGATATAATGTAAAAACTGTGAACTAATGTGTTTAAAATGTCCGATCGATCAAATTTTACCATGTGGGCCCCAAGGATTACTGTAGCACTTAAAGAATTTCTGGGCCCAAAAATAATATTCCAAAACCCCTATTTTCATCCCAGAGACCATCTGTAAAAAGTTGATGCACTGAACATTATATATTGCGGCGGAACCGCGGCCCAAGCATGGGTTTGGCCGCGGTTCCGCGGTGGGATAGTGGGTTCGTGCAACCAAATTTTCACAGAATGCTAATATGTCCCTGCACAGTATTCTGCAACACCCTGAACAATTTTTCGAGCCAGAAAAAAATCGACCGAAAACTGATGCAAAGAAAACGTGGGTTTTTGGAATTTTGTTCGATCGAAAGTGTAAACACATAAGACAAAGCTAGACTAGGTTAATGGCGAGGCTCTGATACCACTGTAAGTGCACGGCGGCGCCCCGGCCGTCAATCCGATGCCGGAATGCGGAAGCGGTGATTTACTTTGACTTTTCAAACCGGCACCACCGCCCACTATAAACCCGGATCGTGCCATTAATCTAGTCCTAGCTATCTAGAGAGGGGGTAGAGAGATATACCGAGCGATCCGTGTCCTTCGGTCTTCTCGTCGTCGTCCCGATCTCCCCGCGGAATCTCCGGTCTCCACCACGTCGCCGGAAGGGCACCACGTCGCCGGCTTCTTTTACGGGCTCCCGCCTCTGGTCCGAGGCAACTCGGGCACGAAGTTGGCGAGTCGACGTGCCCAAGATTTGCGGTAGAATGTAGTGTGGAACTTGTGTCTCATTTGGGGTGTAGGAAGTTGCCATATGAATGTGGAGATGGAGTTGTAAGCTTTTTGGATGAACTTGGGAACTTTTTGCATGGCAAATGAGATGAAAAACCACCACAAAAAATTGGGACAACCCATCCCCTTGAATGGCCGGCCACAAAAAGAATGGGGAGAGGAGAGAGCAAAGACAAGGGGGTGGGTAAGCAATCATGCTAGAAAGTTATCATGAATAATAATGATAACCCAAAATCTCATACCAAAAACCCATCACTCAACCATCAAAACAAAAGTCAAGCAATGATGGATCAATCAAGTCAATGGATGGTGCACCCATCATGAAAACCATCATGATGCAACAAAATGCAAAGAACACCCTCCATAAATGCTTATTTGCACAAATGCAGATAAGCCCTCCTCCACCAATCTTCGGCCAATGAAAGATACAAAGAAATATGGCCGAAACAGAAAGCAAACTGGCAACTCCAGAAAACTGGTCCCGTAATAAATTACAGGAAAACCCCGCTACTGTGTATACACACCCGCATTTGTATTTCGACCGAAATACAAATGCAATGAGACAAAATCTACACTGTACTATAGTAGGATCCGGCTTAAACCAAAGCCCGCTAGTATTAACCGTCCGATCCTGATCCGTGCAATACCGTACGTATCTGATCGAACCTGCCATATCTCCATACGGCCTCTACAGCGTTTCGCCCGAAAACTTGAGCAACTGTCTGTGGGGGACTCTAAAGACTCGTCAATACAATGGCTATGGATTTAACCACTGGCACGTCAGAGGTATTAGCCATACGTGACGGGGTACCAGCTATTGACCAAAAGGGACGTCTGTGAGCGAACTCAGCCTGACACCCTACTGAGCCTGTCAGTGACAATATCCGTACAGTCCGGTCCGTTCGTCTATGAGCATCGCATGGCGTGCCTAGGGGGTTGGTAAAAGTCAGACCCCCAAAAGCGGTACAAGTCGTGTCGGAGTGTAGCCCAGAACACCCTGAGATACTACTGGAATACCTACCAGAAAATCTCCTGTCTCGGCCGAGGGCTTCGTGTAATGGCTCTCCTAGACACAGCGCGACCTCACCCCCAATACCGGGAGAGACGAACCTCTGAAGATCCGCTCACTGCCTCCATGTGGCTCGGGACTGTACCCAACTATAACCTGTTTGCACGTCTCCTTTGAGCGTGGTAGGGTAGTAATCAAAGTACAGTGGGAACTCACACGAGACAAATGACGATCCTCAGGTCGATGAACTAACCTGTACACATGTCACCAGGGAACTGCTATCTGTAAGTCTACGCTAGCGCCCCGGCAGTCTACAGACACCAAATGAGGAACAAAAACTTTTAACTTGGCGCTACCGTATACTTTAACCCGGATCTGCCATTATTGCTAAACTAACAAACTGTAAAGAGTGTAGAAAGATTGTACCGAACGATCCGAGTCCTTCGTTCTTCAACCATCATCCCACGCTCCGTTGCGGCTGCTCCGATCTCGTCGATCTCCGATCTCCTCGTCGAGGTGGCACCACATGATCGGTTCTTTAAACGGGCTCCCGCCTCTGACTCGAGGCAACTCGATCGTCAAGTTTGCTAAAAGAGACGACCAAGAATGATGTAGAGAATGAGTAGATGACTTTGTCTCACTTCGTCCAAATCCGTGGACGATCGGTTAATGAAGTTGCCGAAGGAATCGGGTGATGGAATGAAATGGACTGTGAAATTCCATACACCGATAAAACCTATCATAATCTTTTCTACAAATGAATCAAGTGAGAGAGAGTGGAGGAGAGAGAGGGCCGGCCATTCTTATAGAAGAGGGGGAGGTGACCGTAGGAGCAAGTGGTGACCTTATGAACAAATATCATGAAGAAATATCAAGCATAAAGATCTTAACCAAAACAAGAATGTAATGAAATCAAAGCATGAGTCACTTAGCCTTGTCACAAATTCTAGAACCTTCTAGAAGCACGACTCACTCTCATCCAAGAAAAGATAAATCCGCCTTTAACCAAATGTTAAAAGACGGCTGATAGAAAACTGGAAACTGGCAACTTCCAAAAGTGATCCTGAAACGAATTTCAGGACAACCCCGAAACTGTATAAATATACCCGCATTTGTATTAGACCGAATACAAATGCAACTGAGACAAAGATATTATACCTACTCAATATAATACTCGGATCCGGCTTAAACCAAAGCCGACCAGTATCATCTGCCCGAAAACTGACACGTGCGTAAACGCACGTGCATTTTCCGAACCCTGCCATAAAACCATACGGCCTCTACAACGTTTCGCCCGAACTTGGGAAACTGTCTGTGGGGGACTCTAATGACTCGTCAGCACCCTGGCAGTGGGTTTAACCACAAACCGTCAGCGGCACTAGCAATGCGTAACGGCTGCCCATGGACTGACCTCAAGGGAAGCTGATAAGCAAACTCAAGGGAGGCCGATGAGCGAACTCATCCAGAAACCCTACTGAGCCTAACAGTGACAATGTATATACAGTCCGTTCCGTTCGTCAATGAGTATCGCATATCCGCCTAGGGGGCTAGTAACGTCAGACCCCCAAAAGCAGTATAAGTCGTGTCGGAGTATAGCCCAATAACACCCTGAGATACTACTGGAGTACCTACTAGTAAATCTCCTGCCATGGCCATGGACTTTGTGTAATGGCTCTCCTAGACACAGCACGACCTCGCCCCCAATACCGGGAGAGACGAATCCCCTGCCGATCCGCTCACGTGCCTCCATATGGCTCGGGACTGTACCCAAAAACTACCTGTTTGCACGACTCCTTTGAGCCGTGGTAGGGTAGAAATCAAAGCACAGTGGGAACTCACACGAGACAAATGACGACCTCAGGTCGATGAACTAACCTGTACACATGTCACCAGGGAACTGCTATCTGACGATAGATATAATACTAACTAGCAGATTCCCGGCGAGTCCTGTCCGGTGTACTCATAACCCAATGAGCACCTGTATACATCTTAGGTGATCCAACTGACACCAGTGGCTTGTGAGACCGGCCACCGCCCCTCGTCGGGGTCTCGACTGTACACACTAGTCTACTCCGGAGTATCGATGCCCTGTCTCGAAACTCCCACGACTAGGGACCACAATTAAGGATATGCATATAAACTACCCAACTCTCACGTATATGATCGCCATCATACTGTTGGTAGTAAAGCAAGATCCTAAGGGCTCTATCAAAGTGTAACATGCAATCAGTCACATGAACATATACACGACTGATAAAGGCAAACCAGATAGCATACTATCATCTTGAGTAAGACTGTCCTACCGGGATAGGTCCTCCGCAATCATTGCAATCACGTACCTGCGATCCAATAATTGACTATGAGGGCACTATCTCCAACAATCTCCCACTTGCACTCAAGGCTAATTATTGCGATGTCGACTACTCACAGCCCGTGTGAAACCGAACATCCAACTCCTCTACTAATCAGTATCACAAAGCCCGTTTGTAAAACTATTGTGTTCGAGAAATAGCCTTAGTGAGTGGATCCGCCTAGAAGTTTCTTTCTATATCTCTCTTAATCTCAAATTCACGGAGAAAGCCATCTCCTGAATCGAGTAATACCTGTCTTAGAACATGTCTGGATATCTGATGGGACCTTAGTTCATAAATGAACTCCATATCCAAACTTCTTAGACTGAATCGATCACTGAACCTAATCAGTATCGGGCACCTTGCTTCCCACAGTATCCTCTTGGACCACCTGTCCATAATACTGTCCCTCTTCATCAGAGGGAAAAACTAAAACTCTGACAGTCACTCTGTCATCCACGTCACCTTTGAAGCCTGGAATGATAATCGTCTCCCGAAGGAGGCTGCCGTCATCAAATCCGTAGAACATGTACCAATGTTCTAAAACTGCTTCCTTATGTTTCTCCAGGATTGGATTAATACAAACTTATTGCATCTAGTGCAAAACCAACATTTGGTGTGGTACTTGACATCTCATGATTGACTCAATTGCCTAAGCAAGTGATCTGCCAATCATGCACATCCCTCTCCCCTTTAGTCTGTAAGACACCTTTAGAGAGGGTGACTCCATCACCTGCAGGTACACCACCATGCTAGGAGTCAACTATTCCAAAAACCATTAGAATATCTGTCAAAGTACCCACATTGGGAAACTACCCAAATCCAGATCTAAAACCATAGATCTAGAAACCAAAATGTCAAATATTATATCCATATCCTGTCTGGAGAAACAACTGTGTGACGACCACAGTACAACCGATCGTAGTATAGGAATTTTACTTCCTACTCTGTGTATGTCATCCAGATACCATGACATCACACCCTACTACCTCATTAACTGATCCATCCCTTATTCTGATTGAAGTCAAACCCATGACTGTCACATCAAAATTAGATGATCTATCTCCGCTATAACTGCTCAAGTCTATAAATAGATATAAGCATCTTGCCCACTATGCTTCTGCTGCTCCCACTGACTACGACAACCCTCCTACCGGGTCTCATAACCTGGAACAACAGTAGTGTCAAGTCTGGGTAGATAAGAACCTCCCTGTCACCGTCCTTGAGCCTACCGAAGTACCTCTCGGGTGTCTGAGGTTACCTACCATATCTGCGGAGTGGCTATTGGAATGTCAAACCTGATTGAATGTATAGGTCCTATTAAATTTTCCGTAATCGTTCGCGGTTCTGGAATCACTTCCAGTTCTACCATACTCCCACTACTGTTTTCTGAAAAAGATCCATTTTACTAAAACTGTGGCGAGTCAAGAACAATATCACTATTGATCTTCCAAATGGTAGAATATCAACCCTCGTCATAGCCAGGGTCAACCCACAAACAGCCATTACATAAACGTGCCCTGAGTTATCCAGAGTCTGGTTTTGAGCATAAGCTGGACAACTCCCCGTACCTCAATATCTTTTAAGGTACGAACTATTCTATATCCAATATAGAAACTTTGGCACTTATTTAATTGGAACCATATTCAAATCATGCATCTGTCTCCAGTGCATATAAACTTAATGGAAAGAGGCTAATCAGCATTACTCAACTTAGGAATCCATCCAATTATGAGTAACCTGAAAGAGAAACACGTTTCTCAAAACCATCACTATTATCTGAATACCAATCACAAGAATCTACATCTTCGATCTCTTTGAAGAATCCCGATACTTGTGATACCTGGTTCTCTACTTTATTCTTATACCCACAACTTCTCAAAACTTAGACCTTGTATTTCTATGAAACACTCGTCTAAATACTAGAGAAGTTATAAGTAAACAGAACATAGTACGAGGATCTACCCCTTTGTCCTGAAAGACATTTGGACAACATACAATACTCTGTATAAGTCCGCTGAGTTTGAACAACTCAAAACCTGTGCGTTGTAGGTGGAAAACTGTACCCTGGCGATTTCCTCAAACATCACCAATTACAACGAATTCCGATATAATGAGGATGATCACCTAATTCCCAATATCTTACTCCCACTCATCATCTGTAAAACCATACAGATATGAGAATGAAACCTGGTAAATACATACCCTTGGAGTAAGTGTCTAATCGGGAAAACAGTTTTTCTTTTAACAATGCACTGAAACATGAAAATGTTTCGTAGGGGTATTCTGGTATTCATAGCAATGCCTCTTCCATAATCCAATTCATGACTTCAACCGTATATTTTATTGCCATCTCTCCAAATCCCTTTATTTGTCTTTAGTCGTTACCTTCTGTACACCATCGTTAGGCTAAATGGTTTTCTTCCTTCCCTACCGTTCGGCACCAGCCTATGGTTTGGAAGAAGACTATCCAGTAAGCATAATAGGTGTACCCTCTTAAACCAAGGAGTACTCGCAACTGAGAGAAGGTGATGATAAAAGACAACTGAATAATACCTTATTCTTTTAAAGGTGAAATAGGAGCGGCGATGAAGTACGCGGTTTTGGTCGTGAATGATATCAGTCGCAATTTACTTTGCCCTCTTTCTAATCCCTTTATTTTGTCTTTACATATTACCTTCTGCACACCCTACTTAGGCTAATTGGTTTTCTTCATTCCCTACCTTTCGGCACCAGCCTATGGTTTGGAATAAGACTATCCAATAGGCGTAATAGGTGTACTCTCCTAAACCAAGGAGCTCTCGCAACCTGAGAGAAGGTGATAATAAAAGACAACCGAATAAACCAATTCTATTTCTCCTGAACCTGGATCCATCCCCGAAGAAGTCCCTTCGAGTTCGTATATAACCATACGATAGATCTATCCAATGGAAGTGGATATCCGTAGTAATACGGGTGTTCTGAGAAATTCAAAGGGTAAAAGAAGGAGTGGCAATGACTTATGCAACTCAGACAATCCAAAAGCCAGTATTTTAAGAAGGTTCGGTCAACCTGGTCACTGAGTCATAGTCTAGGGTCGGTCAAAGGTCGCTGCCAAAGAGAGAGAGAGAAAAGAAACACTCTGCGTGCACTCTAACCTAGATCAGAATGGTTATCACTTTATCTAATCCGGAAACCTCCCACTGTCCTGTCAAATTCTCCTCCAAACCTAAAGAAGAACCAATCGGGATCACCCGAAGAGTAAACCAACTCATCAGTGGGAATCGGGATCCAACTCTCATCGCATGATAACGTGATGGAATGCATCCACGTTACTCATACTCCAGATGGTATGCGCATACTTGGCAAGTTTCAGTTTCTTTAGAAACTCCCGATATAGTTTTTGCCCCATGCTCTTATAACCTTGGCGTTAGGTCAAAATGTCATAAGTCACATGCCAAGTTCTACCCATCACTATCTTGTTAATTTGAACCCACCCGCACATGCCCTTGGCGTTAGGTCAAAATGGCAGAACGGCTGTTCCAAACCAACTCATCTATCTATGCAACGATTGAATACCCAGCAGCTACCAAACACTATGCCTTGGCGTTAGGTCAAAATACATAGCTTGAATACTACTGAATACCCAAAAGAAGTGACGGAGGGCTACGGCTGGTTTTTGGCGAAAAACCTTTAGCGTAGTGAACTTGATATCGCTGAAGGAACCTGATAGCTTTTTAAAATATAGTGGCGAAAACCTTTTGCTAAAGAGGTCACTCCCGGTAAAGGGATCTCGGCTCTTTCCTCGTGGAATGAGGTGCAGGATATTCCACTGAATACCGCTATGCAAAGCAACATGTAATCGACTATAGTGAAGTTATTACGCTGACGTAAACTTCTGCCCAAGGGGTCAGTCCCGGTGAAGGGATATCAGCCCTTGCCCCGTCGAATGAGGTGCAGGATATTCCACTGAATACCGCTATGCATAACAAAAAGGAAACGTCTTTGTAACAACACTTTTTAAATTTGTTCCAACAACTGTAAACAGGTTTGTTTTACTTTGCATTGATCAGAATCAACGCAGTCCCATCATTAATCACACCAGAAAAGAACGAAAATAAAATGTACGTATATGCCATCCGCATTCGTCACTAGGTCCCGTCATCACCCGTTAGGTTACTTAACTAACGACAGAGCGGGGACTGGACTAGCGCGGGTGTAAAATATATACAACATCTAATAGTATATAAACCAATATACATAATCGCTCCAGGCGTGATAGTATGCAACATTACAGAAAAGTAATAAGCATCACAGAACAATACAGATAATCTGGGATCCTCGGGTTTCACAGAGCCGCTGCTGAAACCCGACGTTCCCCTGTCGTGTGGATAGCCTGTGCAATGAAACCTAGACCCCTACGGGTGCGGCAAGTTACCCGCCAAAACCTGAAGCGAGGCAGTCCCCCACAGCATAGTGAATGGAACACCCGGCACTTCACGGAATCCGGTAATCTTGGGCACCCCTCCTTGGGTCAACCTGTACCCCCTACGAGTGCGGCGAATAGTCTGCCAATTCTAGAGTGGGACCCCTCTGCCTCTCAAAGCCATGAGATGCGGACCCGTTGCCCTCCCGAACCCGGCTATCCGTGCACTCCGTCTCGGGGCAAAACCTAGTACAGTAATGAAAAATAGTACAATAGGTACATCGACCGCAACCTGGTCGTGCCCCAAAAGAATATTATACAACAGGCAGTGACGGCAGTCCACAAGTTGGACGCTCGCCCCGCAATATCAAATGTACAAATAAACACAAACTGTACTACCATTGCACACTGCTATCCACCACGACAAATCCGCAACATCACAGCACAACACAGAACATCAACGCGAATGTCACGTTCGCAAACCCGTCTAAAAGAACTATAGCAATTAAACGCGGTTTACCGATCAAATGACATTCCCGGTCGGAGATATAATGTAAGCACTGTAAACTAACGTGCTTAAATTTCGATCGACCAAAGACCAAATATCAAAAAGTGGGCCCCACTGCTTACTGGTGAACAGTAACAAAACCTGGGCCAAAACGATATTTACCAAAAACCCCAAAATCATACCAAGAACCCACTGTGAAAATTTGGGGCCACGAACTCACTGTGTGGCCGCGGATGCGCGGTCAAACCATAGGTTTGACCGCGTTTCCGCGGCTGTCCCATCGAATCACGTGCCCAAATTTCTACGTCGTTCTAATAAAAGCCTGCACAGTATTCTGAGATGTGTAGAATAATTTTATCAGACCGTTTAAAATCAACAGAAACTGTCGGGCATGGATTTTGCAATTTTCGATTTCCGGTCGGATCGATGTTTTAAACGCGTTAGCACAAGTTAGCATAGCAAAATGGTGAGGCACTGATACCACTGTAAGTCTACGCTAGCGCCCCGGCAGTCTACAGACGCCAAATGCGGAACAAAAACTTTTAACTTGGCGCTATCGTATACTTTAACCCGGATCTGCCATTATTGCTAAACTAACAAACTGTAAAGAGTGTAGAAAGATTGTACCGAACGATCCGAGTCCTTCGTTCTTCAACCATCATCCCACGCTCCGTTGCGGCTGCTCCGATCTCGTCGATCTCCGATCTCCTCGTCGAGGTGGCACCACATGATCGGTTCTTTAAACGGGCTCCCGCCTCTGACTCGAGGCAACTCGATCGTCAAGTTTGCTAAAAGAGACGACCAAGAATGATGTAGAGAATGAGTAGATGACTTTGTCTCACTTCGTCCAAATCCGTGGACGATCGGTTAATGAAGTTGCCGAAGGAATCGGGTGATGGAATGAAATGGACTGTGAAATTCCATACACCGATAAAACCTATCATAATCTTTTCTACAAATGAATCAAGTGAGAGAGAGTGGAGGAGAGAGAGGGCCGGCCATTCTTATAGAAGAGGGGGAGGTGACCGTAGGAGCAAGTGGTGACCTTATGAACAAATATCATGAAGAAATATCAAGCATAAAGATCTTAAACAAGAATGTAATGAAATCAAAGCATGAGTCACTTAGCCTTGTCACAAATTCTAGAACCTTCTAGAACCTTCTAGAAGCACGACTCACTCTCATCCAAGAAAAGATAAATCCGTCTTTAACCAAATGTTAAAAGACGGCTGATAGAAAACTGGAAACTGGCAACTTCCAAAAGTGATCCTGAAACGAATTTCAGGACAACCCCGAAACTGTATAAATATACCCGCATTTGTATTACGACCGAATACAAATGCAACTGAGACAAAGATATTATACCTACTCAATATAATACTCGGATCCGGCTTAAACCAAAGCCGACCAGTATCATCTGCCCGAAAACTGACACGTGCGTAAACGCACGTGCATTTTCCGAACCCTGCCATAAAACCATACGGCCTCTACAACGTTTCGCCCGAACTTGGGAAACTGTCTGTGGGGGACTCTAATGACTCGTCAGCACCCTGACAGTGGGTTTAACCACAAACCGTCAGCGGCACTAGCAATGCGTAACGGCTGCCCATGGACTGACCTCAAGGGAAGCTGATGAGCAAACTCAAGGGAGGCCGATGAGCGAACTCATCCAGAATCCCTACTGAGCCTAACAGTGACAATGTATATACAGTCCGGTCCGTTCGTCAATGAGTATCGCATATCCACCTAGGGGGCTAGTAACGTCAGACCCCCAAAAGCAGTATAAGTCGTGTCGGAGTATAGCCCAATAACACCCTGAGATACTACTGGAGTACCTACCAGTAAATCTCCTGCCATGGCCATGGACTTTGTGTAATGGCTCTCCTAGACACAGCACGACCTCGCCCCCAATACCGGGAGAGACGAATCCCCTGCCGATCCGCTCACGTGCCTCCATATGGCTCGGGACTGTACCCAAAAACTACCTGTTTGCACGACTCCTTTGAGCCGTGGTAGGGTAGAAATCAAAGCACAGTGGGAACTCACACGAGACAAATGACGACCTCAGGTCGATGAACTAACCTGTATACATGTCACCAGGGAACTGCTATCTGACGATAGATATAATACTAACTAGCAGATTCCCGGCGAGTCCTGTCCGGTGTACTCATAACCCAATGAGCACCTGTATACATCTTAGGTGATCCAACTGACACCAGTGGCTTGTGAGACCGGCCACCGCCCCTCGTCGGGGTCTCGACTGTACACACTAGTCTACTCCGGAGTATCGATGCCCTGTCTCGAAACTCCCACGACTAGGGACCACAATTAAGTATATGCATATAAACTACCCAACTCTCACGTATATGATCGCCATCATACTGTTGGTAGTAAAGCAAGATCCTAAGGGCTCTATCAAAGTGTAACATGCAATCAGTCACCTGAACATGTACACGACTGATAAAGGCAAACCAGATAGCATACTATCATCTCGAGTAAGACTGTCCTACCGGGATAGGTCCTCCGCAATCATTGCAATCACGTACCTGCGATCCAATAATTGACTATGAGGGCACTATCTCCAACACTATCTGATGTCAGGTATAAGACCAACTAGCATATTCCCGGCGAGTCCTGTCCGGTGTACTCATAACCCAATGAGCACCTGTATACATCTTAGGTGAACCAACTGACACCAGTGGCTTGTGAGACCGGCCACCGCCCCTCGTCGGGGTCTCGACTGTATACACTAGTCTACTCTGGAGTATCGATGCCCTATCTTGAAACTCTCACGACTAGGGACCTTTTAAGGATGTGCTTATAGACTACCAGCTCCCACGTATATGATCGCCCTCATACTGCTGGTAGTCAAGCAAGAATCCTAGGGGCTCTATCAATGTGCAATAGTGATATGTCAGGCCACCTAAAGCAGTACACGATGATAAAGATAAACCAGATAGTATACTATCATCTTGAGTAAGACTGTCCTACCGGAATAGGTCCTCCCTCAATCATTGCAATCACGTGCCTGCGATCCAATAATTGACTCTGAGGGCGCTATCTCCAACACAAAGCGATACATGCATTCAGGTGATCATCAACTGCCCATCTACCTCTAACAAGATAGAGAGCGAGAGCAAAAACTAGGGTTCTTGTAATTTACCTTCAAAGGATTTGTAAATGCAATAGTTGATTAATAAAAGTAGTGTTTTTATTAGTTTTTTTGCAAATTACTTTCTGCACTTACTTTCTGCTTCTTAATCATGTTTTCACTCTTCTTCATCCTTTCTTCTACTTTAAACACGAGCGAGTAATTTCTAGCTTGCTAGGGTTCGTAGGCTAAGGTAGATCAATGGATGATAAAATCATTTAACTTCTTTTATATATATTTTAAAGTCTATAAACTTTAGCAAAATAAATGTTAACATCCTTATCGGGCGCGCTACCAATTTATTGCTAGTCATGAGCACGATTTGAGATTGGTTTAACGCTTGTTTTGTTAGGGGCTAGACATGAATAGAGATCAATGCAAGGACAAGGGTTGGTAGTGGGAAAACCCTAGTTTCTTCCAAAAGAACCCTAATCTAAATTCATCACTATCGATCTAGTTTTAAGCTATTAAAAGATAAAAGAAGTTATTTTTAATTATTCATCCATTACTAGTAAGTCCTATGAACCCTATAAGCCTTCTCTTCATAAATCTTATATCCGTAACGACAAACAACCACTCTTCTTTAATCAACTCGTCTAAAACAAGAAAAATGTTCACGTTTCTGTGCGGACGACTTGTACTCATCGCGGGTAGCTACTAGCGGCACTGTCTTGATTGCGGTTACTCTACGAACACACTTTTAAACAGATCAATCAAGCTTCATTCTTGAAATTTTGCATTATAAGATTACATATGCACGCACAAACAACATAGACATTCAAACCTTACTTTATTACTTCAACGACCATAGATGGGATTCGATGGCATGCTATCAACCGCTTTATTAAAGAAAATTATTCTGTCGTATTGCAGCTATGGTACTCCTGTATTGGTAAATTTGAAAGAGTCAAACTCAACGGCAACCAACATGTATGATTAATTATCTAGCTCCACAAAAGTTCGACACATGTAATCGCGGTTGATCGCTGTTTATCATTTTGGAATGCAACCTATCTTTATAGAGTTGACATATTATACGACCAACCAAATCACGAATCAATATCACAAAATTCAGTAGGATACAGAGGTAGCAAATCTACTGATATCAATCCAAGCTGGATAGGACATGACGTATAATTCGAGTGCAAGACTTAATTCACACAGATTATAGCCTTCTAATCACTAGACTGAACTCCATGCAAACCAAATATCGAGGTTTGGATGCGGACCATCTGTTCCTTACTTGCATCTTCCGGATCTGATGAAATAGGATGAAT
Organism: Agapanthus africanus; assembly: GCA_030015575.1. Lineage (NCBI taxonomy): Eukaryota > Viridiplantae > Streptophyta > Magnoliopsida > Asparagales > Amaryllidaceae > Agapanthus > Agapanthus africanus. The sequence continues at coordinate 423,694,709 of CM057339.1, forward strand.
TGAGATGGTACTCTAACATGTTTTCATGTTGTCTATATTTCAATTACAAACAACCAAACACAAAATCCGAGTCATGGTCAAGTGCGGTATGGTGCGGGTAGGATGTGGAGGGCATTTCGCAACTAAGATATTCATATATGCAGGGGGCATTTTGTAATATACCCTTCCCAAAACTGCAACTTGCTTTATGTGACCATCCCGCATCCGTAATCAGTTTTCCCAAAAAGGGCAAAACCACAAAAACGATACGGACTTGAACGGGTGCAACAAATCGGATTGAATAGGCGAGCGCACGTCCGCAGCAGCCATTTGATTTGGTCAAGCAAAGAGGAAGACAACAAAAACAAACGAAGAGGAGAGAGAAAGTAGAGAGAGAAGCAGCAGCGTTAACTTCCATCTCCTTTCTCAATTTCTCCTCACAATCCCTTTTACGATCGCTAGGGGATTGAATCGTCATCTTTCCATTTTGGTCCCTCTCGTTTCTCTAGGGTTTCGTCGCGGTTCGAGATCTTGCGTCGTTTCGATCTGATTCGGGTCGGATTTGATCGGATCTTGCCCTTTGGGGGCGAATTGAGACGGCGGCGGGTGTGAATTTGAGTGTGCTCTCCAATTCTTAGGGTTTGGAGAGATGAATTTGGTGGCTAGTTGCAAGGTAGATAATTGTATCTATCATTTTAATTTCAGCTTATTTTTAGTTAGGAATTTGTGAGAATTTGTTTTTTTGATGGTTTACAGAAGGAGCTTATATTATTCATACGCTTTTGGCCCCTTCTCTTTTGCGAGTAATATGCCCGTGAAGTTCATTGTAGTTATTACTTGAATTAGCTTGCGCTTAGTTCATAGTACGGTGGCCAAAAAAATTACATTTTTTCGGAAGAAAAAATGAGGGTTGAGTTGACAATGAAACCAACTGATCAACACACATTGGTCACCAACTAACCAAGGAGAATCATCCTAATTGATATTATTCACACAAATACACGTAACACAGGCAATTAACATTTGCATGAGTAAAAAATAATGGACAATCTTCAGGTGTCGTTTAGGTCTCGTGGTTACGGTTTCGGAAACCATGGTTTTATGGGGTTTCGAGACTAAACTCCGAAACTTCTACCCAAGGCCTATTTGGCAACTAAAATCCAGTTTACAAACCTCAGTTTCAAAAAAATTCGAGGGCTCAAAACCCTATTTTTTCAAATTCCTAAAAGAGCAGAGTATTGCAAAGTTTCAAGCCGCTCCTTTTATGACCCTATTTTGAGAGGAAATATTGGTTTCAAAACTATGTTGCCAAATAACCCTAAATTTTGCGAAACTCCATTCCTCAGAAACTGTTGTTTGGATACATGCATACCGTAATTTTGTTTTTACGTAAACAAAAGCAGGGTTTTCGAAATGTTGTTGCCCAACTAGGCCCTATAATTAGTCCTAGAGCATCCTCCTCTGGTTCTACCCAAACCATTTTTCACATGGGAGGTGAACAATCACCGAAGTTCGCCACAGTTTTAGGTCTAACCTATGCCTCTGTTCTCCTTCCCACTCTCAGGAATGTAAAGCAAATAGCCTGTTCTTGTTCAAAAAATGAGATTGTTTGCTAAACAAAGCAAATAAGCATGAATGTGATTAAAGCGGAGGGGGAAGATCAAAGATCCTTAACTTATGCGTGATTATTTAGAGTAATCTTAACATGCTGTGATGGAACCATGTCAATTGAACAGGTTATTCGATTATTATTTGTGATTCCTTTGGTCCATCTTTGGATATTTGACTGATGCTGTGAGCTAAACATTTTTTTATACATCAAATATGTTACTTGAGATGCTTCAATATTTTTTGCTTGGTTACTCTTGTGCATATGTTCCAAACACAAGCTTAAAGAAAAGGCAAGACAAGTAAACTTACACTTCTGTAATTATGAGACTTATGAGATGACACAAGGACAAGAGGTTGGCCAAAATTAGTGTTAGTCTAGACAATAAACCGGATATGATCTTTGTTAATTTATGGAGCACGTGATCTTTAATAGAGGTGATTGAGGAATAGCTCTGAAAATTGATTGTGTAGGCCCTAAAATTTTGAGATAAAGTTTTTTCTTGTTGTTCATAGAGATAATTAGAAGATACCTTTCTCATAGAGAAAGGAATGGTTGATTAAGTAAAGGAGAGTTGAAGGCAAGATATGAAAGAGAAGGATATTTATAACAGCTGAAAGAATGTGTGTGTATGCGTGTGGTAGGGATGGATATATAGACAATACAAGAGGCAACATGAAAGACTCATTTATCATTATATTCAGAATGCAATAAAATCCTTTTCCCAAATATTGGGGTTGCCTGCATAAGTTGTTTCTTTCGGTTGACTCTTTCACTATGATAAGGGGCACTTGACTAAATTAACATTGAGCATATTCTTTAACTTAAATATATGTTGACGAGGCCTAACTATAGTCATTGTTGCTCTATCAACTACTCTTCTTTCACGCGTCCTACTCAGTGTAGTCATTAGCCTTCATTGCACATTCCTAAATCATCACCATTTCCTCATGTATAACCTAATATTGGCACTCGTTCATCTTAACAATCTCATTTCAAGTACACTCGTTTTCATTGTTGGTTCATACTCATCCTATAGAAACTCTCTTAACTTCGTGGTATTTATCATTCTATGTCATTCCAAAAACACTTCTCTACGTTTACTATTTCATTTGATTGTAACATTCACGTCCTCAACGATCTTGATATCAAAATGGACCTTTGATCTTACATAACCAAGATGATAGCTCTCTCGGTATCTTTTGGCCTTTAATATGGGCTATATACTCCTTTTTTAAATACAATTATCTAATGCTAGATCCCATACATACTTTTCTCCTAGTTCTACATTCTTTAGATTCAAAGTTTGAGATCTTCTTCAGCTATCTACTTGAGAAAACCCTCCTCGGGCTTGGGCCCATGACAGAAAACTACCATTACTTTTCAAAATTACAGATAACTACCATGCGTAACGGTGTTAAATTTTTCTTAAAAAACCATTTTGCTCTTATCATAAAATGATTACTTAATTATTAATTCTATTAATAATAATTTTAAATAATTATTTACTATTAATTAAAGAAATTTTTAATATGGGGAAGAAAGGGAGGGGCTCGGAGGGCCACGGCGGTGGAGGGAGAGAGGGAGGGGAGGTCAAGGATGGCGGTGGGGGCGGTGGGTGATGGCCTGAGGAGGTGGTGGTGGTGAAGAAGAAGAAGACGGCGGCGGCGGCGCTGATGGTGGTGGTGAAGAAGAAGGTGGTGGTGTTGCTGCTGATGTTGTGATGATTTTTTGGGTGGCAATGGGGGCAGTGGGTGATGGCCGGAGGAGGAGGTGGTGGTGATGAAGAAAAGAAGAGGAAGATGGTGGTGCTGATGGTGGCGGCGGCAATGATTTTTCAGGAGGCGATGGGAGGTGGTGGGTGATGGCCGGAGGAGGTGGTGATGGAGGAGATGGTGGTGGTGCTGTTGTTGGTGCTGCTGCTGATGGTGGTGGTGGTGGTGATTTTTGAAGGCGATGGGTGATGGCCAGAGGTGGTGGCGGTGGTGATGAAAAGAAGATGGTGGTGTTGGTGGTGGTGGCGATGTTGATGGCGGTTGTAATGGTGGTGGTGAGGTCGGGGGTGGCGCCGTCACCGGTGGGGATGGCCGGGAGGAAGAAGTGGTGTTTTTTAAAAAAAAATTTGTTAGAAATTAGTGTTAGGATTAGAGAGGGTATTTTGGAGATTTTTTTTGCTGACATGGCAACTTGGTTGACAAGGCGCGGATGTGGCACAGTAGGCGTTGTTAACCATGGCAGTTTTCTATAATTTTGAAAGGTAATGACGTTTTTTTTCCACAGGCCAAACCTGAGGGGAGTTTTCAGTAAATAAGCCTTATTTTTTTTCCTTAACTTAATTCTAAATAATACCATCAGCATTAGTGCATCAAACATCTTAGTGTATGTATATGATATGTGATGTCTTTCCTCCGTGCGTTCCTGATGCTACCAAGATATGGCCAATGCCACAAAGCACCAACAAGATTTGTTTGAATGGGACATGGAGCAAGGAAGTAGATGGATAAAACCACGAGATCTGGCACATAAACAGATGGACACCAAAGGCATCAACAGAGTTTTGGCTTGGCTGCGACGACACAACTAAAATGATTTTTTCGAATAGAAAAGTAAACTGGAATACTGGACTAAGGTTAATGTGAGCGTTATATATTATTATTACTTAGAGGGCAGATTCATCTTTCTACTTTGCAAGGTGGTTATGTTGGAATATCTGCGAAATCCTGTATTAGGAATTATGCCGGCTACTTATCTGTCAAAGGTCAGCAGCACCGGATGAGAATTCTTACTCCTGACCTCCTTTGGCTCATCTCGAGCTGCGTAATTGAGTAAACTGTCCATTAAATGAAACTCGATTATCCATCCATAAGTCGGCTGAATGGGACCTATATCAATTCTCAGTTAACTATCTTCTTCATCATTCAATTCTTTAATCCCATCAGTAAATTTACAGGACACTTGTTTATTCCCTAAATTCTATCACAATATCTTCATAGGTATTCTATTACAATTTTTCATTTAAATTAATAAAAACTTATGCAGTTCTTCTCTTTTATTGTCTCCATTAGCTGTCATATAAATAAAATGCAATTTCTCAGTCACTATTCTTAGTTTTGTTTGTTTACTTTCTCTCATAATCTTAATTGCGTGGTTCACTAGTTGGGTTTCATCATAATCGCGCTTCTTTATATACTGTACCCAAGGCGCTTCCCAACAAATCATGGACTTTTCAACATTGCTCAAGATTACAGATGTAGGATAGAGTGATGTTTCCATGTCTTTGTTCGATCTATTGCAGCACTTCCCAGTATCTGATTCTATTAATTTTACTCAAACTCCGATTTAAACTTTGATTTAGAAAGGTCAAGGGAATTGAACTCGAATTTTAGAATACTAGTACTATCACTTTTTTTGTTTGTATTATTGATACCGACTTGCCTTTTCTTCAGGACAAGTTGGCTTACTTCAGAATAAAAGAGCTTAAAGAGGTCCTAACTCAACTCGGTCTTCCCAAGCAGGGGAAGAAACAGGTCAGGCTGGTCAGCAATTGAGAGGTTTTGAATATTTGCAATAATATGTTAGTCACTTCCCTGACGTTATTACCCTCACCTTCGGTTACCCTCTTTCCCATGGGGTGCTACCTTCTATAGTTAGCTGATTTCTGTATTTATATGGGATACGGCTGTGATTTTTTTTTTATGCAAGTTCTCTTGATACCCCCCTGAGATGTCTATCTAACCTGGTGAAAGATACAAGCAGCCAAATGACTGCAAAAAGTGCTCGATGCGTGTCATTTTTTAGTCGAGATTAAAGTTCTATTTGGATTCTGTTTATGATTATGAAGCTCTGTTTTCCATATATGTTCACAAAGGCTGTACATTTTTCAGGATTGGTGAGATTTAAGTTCATTGGTATTACATTTTATAGGTTTTAAGAAATTTGATTACCATCGGAATATTTATTAGAAAAAGGTAATACCCCAATTTGCCACAAGAACATTGCTAGTATCCAATCATGCTGATATGTTAATTACTTTAAGCGCTCACATTATCTATGGACTAAAACTTGACTACAAAGTTGACATTATTTCTATTATGAATATTAGTTGACATGTCCAAGCATTTTAGAAGCAAGTCCCACTGTCTCCAAACAAATTACAAGCCGGCAAGCTCCCTTGCGTTTTATCATATGTTCAGAATGAAAATGACAACTTGGACGACCACATCAAAGTGATGTTTTCCTGAATACAATTACTTCTGTAACATTTTAACTCAGCTTATGTCCTAACAGTAGATGTGAATCAAGATTTTGATAATTGGCTGAAATCAATCCGTTTTTTGATCTGCGAATTTAAAAACTGAAGAGCCTATTAGGTGCTGATTTTTCACTTTAACCAGGGAAAACTTCTTTCAGGAATATATGGGCATGTTGCATTAGTTTTTCGATCATTGTCTTCTAAAAGTTACAAAAAGATACCTGTACTCTATAATGCATTCTTCTTTCTTTCTGAGTGTGGCACTCTGTATTACAATTTATCTGAATCTGCTTTTCCCCCCATAATTTGCAGGACCTAGTGGATAAACTTCTATCATTGCTTTCGGATGAACAAGGTACCGGTTTCTTACCTTGCTGCCTGTTCAGTAAATTCGGTGTCGTTATGACTATTCTGCATGTCCATTTTAAAACGTTTTTTTAAATGACGGGGGTTCAAGTCAAGTTATAGCTATATAGGTGCTGATCTTAGGCCTAAGGTATAAAACTGTCGCCGTTATTTTTCAACATCAGGCTGTTTTGTATGTCTTATCTAAATGCTCTCTTCATATCAGGGTTCATAATACAGCTAGCTGTTATTTCTGAAGAGAGTTCATCAGTTAATGAACATTAGATGTTAGGGCATAAAATATTAAAATTCAATCATATAGATATGATCTATGGAAATCTAAATAGCCTAGATACAAATATTCTTATAATTTGACCATCTGTCGTGCATTGATCAACACCTTACAAAAGCACTATTTTTCTAAGCATTATTTCTGAAAAATGTTATTGTTTTCTATTTTTTCGGAATGCTCCTCTGAGTGTCCCTTGGCTCTTTTTTCCAGAATAGCTGTAGGAACTATTACCCACTGCTTGCAAGACTCACATGTTATATCCAGTATGAGATGACCAGTTTTGTTCCCTGCTGTAGGTTCCAAATTGCATGCCCTGGCAAAGAAAAATTCTATTGGAAAAGATGGAGTTGCAAAAATAATTGATGACACCTTCAGGTGATCTTCTGATCCATATTTTGTATTTTTCTATAGATGGAATGTACCTTTCTTTTTCTGAAAATGACAATCTGCAAGTAAATTTGTACATCTACATCCTTTGGTGGATGTGTAGGAAAATGCATATTCCTGGAGCTACTGATTTAGCGTCAAAAAGCCAAAGCAGCTCAGATATAAATCCAGTTAAACCTAAAGAAGTAAACGATTCATATCAGGTGGATATGAAAGTTCGATGCCCTTGTGGTAGTTCTTTGCTTACTGATTCAATGATTCGGGTAATTTACTTATTTTCTTCTACCTTTTGACATACTCTTACCTATCATATAACCATAATCTATTTGGTTCATGAGGTTTTCTGAAGTAACCGATGCATGTATATTGGTTTGATACAATGGGATCACAATCTTGATTTATTATGCGGTAGCTGAATACATTTTTCTGAAGGGGATATGGAACTTTCACTTATGGGACTAGCATTTTTTTTGGCACTGGCCCATAAGCCCTAACCTATGGATACAACACACAAACACACCCACACCCACACCCACACCCACACTCGCATCACACACAAGCACACAACACACATACGCATCCAGGGACCCACGAATTTGCCTGAAAGTGTAATTTGTGACCACTTCTCCCGTGGTTCAAAACCCGCACTCTCCCTAGGAGGGGAAGTGACGGGACTAGCATTTGGGTAGGTACAAATGCCAGAGCATTTTATCTCTAGTCAACCATGACAGCTGATGTAGATGTGAGAATGATTATGGTTATTATATTTTCCTAAACAACTTTTATTTACGTTCTTATATTGATTAAAGCGAGTCATCAATTCAAGTTTTTGCCATTGCCTACATTACACAAAATTTTGTGCCGTTAGGATGTTTCAGATTACCTAGCACATCAGATCAACTTTAAATTTACGAAGTTCCAAATATGTTAAAAAACAAACCCCTATTTTTAGTAGTATTGGATTGGATTGGAAGGAATTCTTTATAGTGGTTTCAAAGGAACACTTTAATTTTGTGTCCCTGATGCACAAATTTTAATCCATCTTATATGCTCATCTATGATCTATTATGTAATTTAATTGTTTTCTATTAATGCATTTAGAAGTGAAATATCCCCTTTGACTCACTGAACAATATGGCATGGTACTGAGTCTCCTGTCCCCTCATTCTATATAGAGCATGCAGGGCTCCTAATAAAGAATTGTTAAACCTAAACAGAGCTAAAGCGGAATGTTATATATTTCTATAGATTTTGTGTATTACTTTGTCTGCATTTCTAGATATACTACGCATCCTAAGCGTTGGTATTTGCTAATTGCAGTGTGAAGATCCGAGGTGCCAAGTTTGGCAACATATTGATTGTGTCATTATACCTGAGAAACCTATGGAGGGAATTCCCCCTGAAGTCCCACCGTGCTTTTACTGTGAATTATGCCGGCTGAATAGAGCAGACCCGTATGTCTCGTTGGCTTCTTTATTATTGATATCATTTAAATAATAATCTTCTTATCCTTTTTTTTCTTAACAGATGTTCATCAAGTTTGGTATATATGCATTTATGAAAAGCTATAAATCAATTTTCAATTCAAAGTTATAGCATGATTGATTGGTGCTTTCTGGGATTATTTGAATTACATCATTTATAAAGGAATTTGTTACATATATTGAGTGTCCTTGTCCTTTATTTGGAGCCTGCTTATAATTTTGTCTTTAGAAGATTCCAAAATATGTGCTGTAATTTAGCAGCCCTAATTGAATGTTTTTTCCCCAGTATTTTATTTAATCAATTAATACTTCGACCGGGAGTGAAGCTAAATGTTCTCTTAACAAATCATATCTTCTTCCGGGAGTGAAGCTAAATGTTCTCTTAACAAATCATATCTTCTTTATAAAGCGAATATTCTCACAACAACATGCTAATGTGCACATTGTTGAATTATTATTAGGCTTATTGAAGTTAAGGATGCTTTTAAAAAAATGAATCAAAGGAATGCTGCATGACATAAAGATATTCATGTTGAAGTTTGAGAGGAAGTTTGGCTTGGTACTATTCAGGAGATAAGTAATCAGCATACCTAACAGAATTTCTCAACAATCTTGCAAATACCAACAAGAAGTCCTATTGATGGGGGCGAAACAAGGTACCTACTACCTATTGAACATACTAGAGATGTATGTATGGGATGAAGAGGTTATGTGCCATCGAATGAATTTATGGGAGACTAGTTGATATAGAATAAAGGAAGTAAGCAGTGGTTTGTTGCGCAAGAGGTTGATGCAGACATCAATTAAGAGTGCTCATTAATAAAGAGCCTGGTCTCTCATATAGATTTTATTAGCCGCGTGCCTTATGGAATAAAGATAAAAGAAAGTTACTTCTGACGGGTGGAAAGGATGAAAATGATATGAACAATGTTGTAAAACAGGTATACGTCGCTAATTGGTCGACCAATGCATAACGTTGAAATGGATAATAATAATCGGAATATGTAAATTTACATAGAAAGAAACTTTTAATATACAAACATATAGACAAAATAGAACCGCCGCCAGCCCCCCAAAAAATGTTGATATGGAGAAAAAGAAAAGAACGAAGTCTTTGTTAAGTGGATATTTAGTTTGGGTATCATGTTTGAATATTAGCTAGGTTATGTGCCTTGCAAATGCGCCTGATCATATCTCCATTTGCCCATATATTTTGCACAGGACCAGTTATGCCTCTGTATGACCCATTTAATTCTATCTGAGTGCCAATCTCTCAGCCTCTTAAAACCTTGTTTTACTACACTATTTAGCAACACCGTTGGCTGCTGCAACGAGGCAAGAGAAAGAGATCGTAAACAATCCCCTCCTACTATCTGAAGTAAATATAAAGAGCTATCAAATGGAGCTAGGGTTGGATGTGCTCATGTGTCAGGGTATACAGACCCCCCCGCTCCATGATAGGCAAGGGTTTATTGATTATGGAGATTCTAATCTCCAGCGGCCGCTGATAAATCTGCCGTTAATTACCACTCGTTTTGACGCAGAAGGACCTCCGATTGACGGATCATGCGTATCATGCGAACTCATTTTGTGTGCATGTACTTTGTGTTTGAAAAACGATCTTTAGGTCTCTTTGAACATATCGGGGGCCATCACACGGGGGGCCATTGCCCGGTCAGTGGACTGGGGGTCAAGGGGGCTAGCAGCCTCTTGAGGGGATCAGGGCAACGTCTCGAAACAAAAAATTTATTTGTGAGGTCACTTGGGTGTGTCGGAATGCTCTTGGAGGAGGAAAAGAGACGGTCAAAGTGATAGGACCCCAAAGAGGGGAGTCCTGAAGTGGTGGACCCTCTTTTGGGGGTCCCAAAGTGGTGGGACCCTTAAGAGGGGGGTCCCGAAGGCGGGATCCCTCGAAGGGGTCCTGAAGGCTGGACCCCCTTTAGGAGAGATCCCGAAGCGGTGATCTCCCGATAGGGGTCTTGACAGGGGACCCGGGAGGGTCAGGGACCTCCCGACAGGGTGGGGTTCTGACAGGGGGACCCGAGAGGGGCTCAGAAAGGGGGACCTCCCGACACGGGACACGGGATGGGTCCCGAAGACGGGATCCCGAAGGTGGGACCTCCTTAGGAGGGGTCTCGAGGGCGGGGCCCCTTGGGAGGGGTTCCGAAGCGGGGATCCCATTAGGGATCCCAAAGGCATGAACTCCTTTGAAGGGAATCCCGAAATTGATCACGGGTGTGTTCCGTGTTCGATCGTCTCTCGTCAAGTGGGTGTAAACTATTTGTGAAGTGTGATTCTAGATTGAGAAAGCAAACCCTTTCTTTATTTTTTATTAGTAAGGCTAGTAGTGCCTTTAGCGAATGCATTCACGAGGCCGGTCCCGCAACGCAATAAGGCTTTTTGCTCTAGTTGGGCAATGCAAGGAGGCCTCTTTCACCATTTTTTTTAAATGTGAGTCCTCCTTTTGGTCAAATGATGGAAAGCGCCAACCAGGAGTAGGATTTGAAGTAACTGCATCTGCCACTGTAGGCGTGCTCAGTCGTTACGTTGTTCGCCTTCACCTTTGATGTGGAACATGGGTTGTGATCCATGTTCCCATGAATCTTGTGGGAGATCCGGCTCCGGCGTGGTGAAAGCCCATGTGAAAGCCATGGCTTTCACCGAGTTCATTTGTTTGAAAATATGCTTGTCCGGGATGAAATCCATGGGCTTTCTCTTTCACCCCGAGGGTCCTTCCTCCTTGTTATTCGATTTGATGGAAAAAATGTTGCTCCTTTAGTTTTGGTCTTGGATCTTAAGTTCTTGAGATGCGGTTTTCTTAAAGAGATGGGTTCTCTTTAATGAGTTGTTTTTAGGTAGAAGAAGATGGAGATGCGAGAAACCCAAAAGGAACTCTCATTTCTTTTGGGTTTCCATCTCTTTGAGGAAGAAGATGAAGGAGAGAGAGATTTGTCTCTTTCTTGACGGATGCTCAAAACCCTAGCAAAAATTATGGGAGAGAAAAAACTCATCATTTCATTCACTTGGTAGGTTTAAATATCCTTACACATTTGCAGATTAGCCCTTGGGCTTTACAAAATTGGCTTTTTGTCTATTTTTCTTACATTTTGCACAATTATTTAAATATTACACTTATTACATTTTCTTCTTTTTCTTGGCATGGGGGCCGGCCCTATGCTTGATCTTGGGCCGGTCTGGGCTTGGGCCCACCTGCTTAGACTTGGGTTCGGGCGTGGGCCTCGGCAGTAGGGTTTTATTTTCGACCCGAACAGTGGTAACCATGCATTCTTTATAGTTTGTAGTGTATTTATAGGTTGTTTCTAGAGTGTACCTCTTAGCCCATAGCATGCTGTATTGGTTGTGAGGATGCTCGCGCCGCAGGTGAAGCATATGTTGACTAAGATATGGGTCTAGACCTCTTCTGGAGGAGGATGAAGACTCACATGCCCATGCTTATTATAATTGCACCTCTATAGTTTTGTAGCAGAATAAGTTAACCACTAACCCTTCATGTGTTGTTGCAGAACTGAAAATGTTGGTTTAGTTTCATATCTGTTACTTGTATGCTTCAATTTGAAATTACCGGGTTGAATGGCAAGATGCCTTTCCATTTACCAACAGAGCATATCTCTTGGGTAAAAATTTCCTCTCCAAAGTGAGGTTGCTGGTCCTATTCCCAAAAGGGCTGCATCCAAAAAAGGAGACATTTGATTATTATAGAGGGTTGGATAAAATGCTTATAACAGACAAGAAAATTTAGGTGCTTTTTGTTTTGTTTTGTCATTCTTTGTTCATAGTATTAACTAATAATTTTCATTGACAAAAACTTGAATAGCCGGGGAGAGTTTGCAAAGAAAGTGATGCTCTAGTGTTTGGTTTCAAAATCTTACTGCTTTTTATGCCATAGTTTAGAATTAGGTTGCTCATCAATATATTACTTATTCTAGATGCTGTATGCTCGTTTTCTCCCTACTTATCCTTAAAGGTCACATGGTCATTTCTCTCTCTGACAATCTCAATTTTCTTTTTGTTCTCTTGCTTTCTTTTTCTCTATTACAATCTTAATTTGTTTTGCAGTTTTCTTACTTTCTTTATCTTCCATTTGTAAACAAACAGATTTTGGGTTACGGTAGCACAGCCATTACTTCCAACAAAATTGCTTCCGTCAGGTTTCACATCTGATGGGTGAGTTGTACTTCTAGACTTGATATTGTAGATAGTGTACTCAATTTCTTACGTCTTGCTGATATGAGAATTTGAGATCGATTTCCCTTCAAATGCACTTATTTAACACATTGATCTTATATTTTTGCTATAAATATTTATCTGGTTAAATTCTTCTAACAGTTGCCAAGTGGTAGCATCTGTTAGAATTGGGTGTATGGAATTTTCTGATTTTTGTCATTGTTGCAAAGCGGTTATGGTTGGTCGTGTTAGAATCTGATACGATGCCAGCAGCATCTTATGGTATCTACAAATTTATAGAGGGGTCTGTATTATTCAAAGTACATTTTCTGTCAGCGAGATATCAGAAAATGATGATTTCTGATTTTTGTTATTGTTGCAAAGCGGCCGTGTTAGTCGTGTTAGAATTCGATATGATGCCATCAGTATCTTATGGGATCTAATAGAGGGGCATGTATTATTTGAATCACATTTTCGGTCAGCGAGACATCAGAAAATGATGATTTCTTGAATGACGTGGGTGTTCTATTTTTGGTTTCCGAGTATTTAGTGCTTACCCTTTCTCCATTCCCTTCTTCTTCAGTTCACATGTCATTTTTTGAGAGTTAAAAAGGTTCAAGGTGTGAAATAAAACTTCTGGAAGAAGAACAAGATCACTTATTATTATTTTGGGAAAAATGGGCTTAACTCCTTGGGTCCAGAAACCAATAGGAAAAACTCCCTAGACAAAAAGATCCAGTGAAAAACTTCATAAATAAAAAAAGTTATAGTTTTAAGTCCCTAAAGTACAACCAACCTTTTTTACTTTTAAATATCTCAATATTACCCCTATCAATTTCTGGCAGTTATCTGCTACATTTAGCAGGTAAACCGCTACATTTATCTCATTTGATAAATGTAGCAGTTATCCACTAAGTGTAGCAGTTATGCAAACTGTTACATCTTATAAATGTAGCAGTTATTCGCTAAGTGTAGCAGTTTACATGATAAATGTAGCAGTTGTCTACCAGAAGTTGACAATGGTAATATTGGAATATTTAAAAGTAAAAAGTGGTTGGTTGTACTATAGATTTAAACCAATTTTTTTTAGATCAAGGGAGTTTTTCATGGATTTTTTTGGCCGGGGAGTTTTTCCTGTTGCTTTTCAAGTCTAGGGAGCTAGACCCATTTTCCCTATTATTTTTTCACTTAATAATTAGTAAACCTATAAGGTATAGTCTTTAAGAGGCTTACCCTGAATCGAGATAGTTTGCCCTAGTTTACTAGTTCACTAACCAGTAGTTTGCATTTATCTTTTGACAAAAGTAATACCTGAAATCATTTGACTTTTAGAGGACAAGAAAATATCAAGGGATTATTGACTTTTAGAGACGCCACGGTGTGAAATTTCCTACCGTGCCCATGGTATACGCTGTTTCTTCATATATATATTTATGCATGCATACATGTATGTGTAGGGTGTTTTTCGTCACCCCATTGAGATGGAAATGCGCGCGCGCTTGTCAGGCGCATTCCAGATTCCTTCTGCCTAGGGTAGGCTATGGTTTATTGATTGTGGGGATCCAAATCTTCGGCAGCCGCGGACTAAGCTGCCGTTAATTACCCATCGCCTTTGGAGCGAGAGAACCTCCGATTGACGGGTCAAATAGGTCATGCGAACTCAATTGTGCAGTGTTGTGTTTTGAAGGGGTTTTGGATATGTCGGGGGCCTCACAGAGTTTTTACGGAGGTCTTGCTACACAGATAGCGGGTTGGGGGTCAAGGGGGTCTTGCGGGTTGCGGGGCAGCGTCCCGTTAGAAATTTTTCTAACGGGGACAGTGTTGTGGAGTATGTGCGTGTGTGTATAAGGGAAAGAGCATCCAGAGGATGCGTGGGAGAAAGCGCCATAGTCAATCCAATTTCCGATAGGAGCAGTTCACGTGCCAGGCACGTGGGCGCTAACGCTTTGAGCGCCAGGACCCTAGCGCCTCACGTGCCAGGCACGTGTGGCAAAAGGGACTTAGTCCTTGCAATGGGAGTTGTACTCCCAGAAAAGAACACTTATTATTTTGTGTGTGTGTGTGTATATGTATATATGAGGAGTTAAACTCCTAGGATATTTTGAAGCCGGTGAAGGGGCTTCTCCCCTGGAGCCCTGGATCTTTCCCAAAGTGGGGACTTTGGAGATTGGTCTCCTTCTTTGTTGGCCAGCTCTTGGATAACAAGGGGGTGAGATTTTAAAAATCTCTCCTTTTTAAGATCAAATGGAAGATCCAAGCTCCCCTTTGTGGGTTTTGTGGTGAAAAACTATTTAGTTTTGGAAAAAGAAGAGAAACTCTTGATTTAATTCAAAAGAAAGAAGAAGGTTTTAGAACCTTGAGGAAGGAGAAAGAGGCACATGTCCTAATTTTTGAGAATGAAAAAGTTGCCCCCTTTATCCATCATCATGTTGTCTTATATAGGCTTACATATTTACATAGAGCCCACTGTGCTTTACAAAATGGCATTTTGCCCATCTCACGGCTCATGTGCCATTTCTCTTTGCACATAAGCTATGGGCTTTTAAAAAATTTGGCTTTATGTCCATTTTGCTTGCATTCATGTACAAAAAACTACATCAAAATTATTTGTTACATGATTTTTATGTTGGCATGGGGAGGCTGGCCGCGGGCTCGACTTGGGCATGGGCCCGCTTGACCTGGGCTTGGGCCCACCTGGCTTAGGATTGACCTTGACTTGGTCAACCGGGGTGCAATTTTCGACCCCAACAGAATGCATGCATCTACACATGTATACATATATGTGCACACGCTGTGTGTGTATGTATGTACATATGTATCTAACGTACATAGATCCAAGAGAATGTTGGATTTACAACAAAGCCAATGCATATACTACCTGTAGTAAAAGACATGCCATAATTGACATAGAAGAAACTATTCCATACACTAGGACATGTGGGTGGCCACCATTATTGTTTCAAAGGGAGGAGCGTAGGCATGGGCGTGGGCCAAGAGCTGATAAGTTCTAGGCATGCCACCGATCAACATTAGAGAGGGATATCCTTCACGATGTTGCGAGGGGTGGGTGTTAGCTATATAAAATAACAAGTAGAACATATACACATGTTAAGATAAAGACAAACCAAATTGCATACTATCACTTTAAACCAAATAGCATACTAACAAGTAGAACATATCCACTAATCATGTATGTATGCATGCATGCATATACATGTATACACGTATCTACACACATATACATATATGCGCATGCGCACACATCTCTCTCTGTGTGTACATATGTATCCAATGCACGTTCGTGTGTGATGGAGGAAAAGTGCCTTATTAGGGAATTTCCTCCTATGGCATCGAAAAAATACACCCTCCACGATTTTTTTCGACGATTGGTACCCATTATCTTTATCATGTAAGATGTTGATACACCAAATTTTATGTGATTCCATCACTTTTTCACCGTTGATTTAGTGGGTGCAAAATTAACGGTATACCGACAATTGAACTTCTTACATTGCTAATTCAACGGTGAAAAGGTGATGGAATCACATGAAATTTGGTGTTCCGTATCTTACATGATAAAGATGATGGATGCCGATCGTCGAAAAAATCATGGAGGATATAGATTTTTGACACCACCTAACGAAAAAGTCTTCTAGGGCCGCTTTTCTTCGTTTTTCTCTCTCTATGTGTGTGGTGTGCATGTGTGTTTTAACTATCAACGGCGGCGTCTCGCCTAGTTGGTAAGTATGTTAGTATGTTTATTCCCCAGAAGATTATGTTCAATTCCCACTACTTGCAAAATATATTTTTTCCTTATTTAAGTCATGAGTCCCAATGTGCCTATATGATATAAAAAAAATCGAATGTCAATATTTAGCTTATTGTAATGTTTGTTCTTTATTTTTTAAATTATATAATGTTTTTATATATTATGTATTTGGAAACAACACTGAACGGAATAAACAGACACATAAACCTGATCCTAAAAATTTGGGATAAAGGCTTGATTGTTATAGTAATAGTACATATCAATAGAACATTGTTGTCTTTGTTCTTCCCGCACTTAGGAAAACTCTACATCCATCCCTTATGATCATGGTTTGAAATCTAAGCCGATCTCGATCCGAGATGTCTAGTTCCATCCTATGTTGTAAAACACGTATTCGTTTTCTATTCTTTTGGCCAGCAAGTATCGTATAATTGGATTACTTGATAATTAATCGTTTTAAGAAGATTATGCCGCCATTAATATTTCAATATAATTATGTAACTATTATATATATAATTTCATAAAATAGAAAGATATGGCAAACAAATATGCACGTGATCAAATGGTAAAACATATGAACTAAACCAGAAGATTGTGGTTTTGGGTTGGGTATAGGAATTCATAGGTTTTGGGTTGATAGGTGATGGGTTAATTAATAGATAATGAGCCAACTTTGGGTTTAATAAGTTTTGGAATGATCTTATGTTGAGCAAGGCCTTGGACCATTTAATTGGGCTAATTAACGCTTAATGAACCAATTAATGGCCGTATAGAGCGAATAATCACCATGTCCGAATAATTCATCGAGTAGTTGATTTCCTGTTTGTTTGGAAACCGAGTACGGTTACTCGATTGCGTAATTGACTGAGTAACCTGTTTTTTTACAACAATGGTTCCATCCCAAAATGACTGTTTTATTTCGGATACAGGGTAATATTGGGTTAACCATTTATTAATTGAGTTTTAGCATTAAGTTAATTAAGTTAATTATTGGATTGGTGGGTTTATATTGTGTAGTGGGTTCATTAGTGGGCTAATAAGTTTATTAATAGGGTATTGGGTTATTATGATTTATTTGAAATAATTAATTACCGAAAAATATGAAAAATTTATAGTTTCTTCATCAAGTATTAAACCTCTCTAGACATCACAAAATTATGAAGATTTCTGTAATTTTTATACTTTTACTATTTATTTAAGAAATTTTTCTTCTTTTTTTTCATTTTTTGTTAAACAATATAAAATTGATATTCCGATCTGTTGTGGCCGATTCAATCATAAAAGTGACTATTTGATATCGATATCGAGAATTTAAACCTTGGTTCTGATATAATCATCCATATTAATCCTTTTTTCTTTAATGTGTAAATGATTGATACATTAGAGGACACGCCGAATCAGGGACCAACATGTGTCTATGCACTATTTTCTCATTGCGGATGGTTTTTTAAATTTTAAATTCTTGGAAATGGTATTGGCATCGGAGGATTACCTTTGGATCGGAATCGGCCATCTAGGCTGTATCAGCCGTCTCGGATTGGAAATATCAGATTTTTTTTCATTTGACAAAACACATTTAAAATTTAGAAAGTCTTTAAATAAATAGTAAAAACAACTATAACAATTTGGCAAATCCTTCACCAATTAATGATGTCTAAAATGGTTGTTGTAATACTTGGTAAAAATGACTAGAATATTTTAGATATGCTTTGTAATTAATGATGTCAAATAAACTGTTATTCAATAGCTTATTTTTTTTAATCTACTAACCCAATAATAAACTTAATAGTAGAACCCTACCAAGTATAACATGGTATCCAACAATATCGGTATTGGAACTTGGATGTAGTTTTTGGATTGGAATCGGCCATATAGGAACGAGACCGGCCGAGATCTCAAACCATGATTGCAACAAAGACATAAGAGGTATAACCTAGGGACTGTAGCGCTTCATCCTTTTTTTATTTTAAAGAAAACATGTGGTACAGCACAGATTCTCAATATTTCAGTAGGTTAGGATTCAGTATGTAGACCTGCGGAGCAATCTTTTCCATTTCAGAGAGAATTCAAATGATTTTGTAGGATATTGTAAAACTGGCCTAGAATAGTTAAGATCATTTATCAGTTTCTTTTCTGCTTATATAATTTTGTCGTTGTGATGTATATTTATTTTATTACTGTTACCTTGCTTCATATATAACAAAGTTTAATATGTTCTCAGAGAAAATGCATTACACAGTGTGGATAAAACTTATCCTCTATCAAGAGCTGACAATGAATTGCTACAAAGAACCGAATATGATCTCCAGGTTGTTTTTTAAATCTTCTTGAAACAAATTTCACTATTGTTTCGTATGGTCTGATGACAATGCTATATCAAGTTGTATCTGCACCCAAACTGTGTCGAGTAGATCTTTATTTATTTTTTCTGGTATATTGATAATCTTCTAGTTGGGACTTACAAACCTCAGATCCGGTTGAATCGATTCTATGAAATGGCATGAGATCAAAATAAATATGTTGATTGTATCAGGGAGATCAAGCCTCACATCCACTTTTAATTGATTCTAGTGGTTTCAGGAAAATAAGTCTTATAATGTTCTGTAGAAATTGTGAAAATTCATTATTTGTATGATTTTCTATTATTTATTAAGTTTTTTCATTATAATGTTTAAGATATGTAAAATAAACATTTGCATTTTGTCATTTCTTTTGTTTCATAAATCTTGCTAGTTCTATAACTTCAACAGGTGCTATGACTTTCTTTCTTCCTTTTCTAATTCTCTTATTATTTTGAAAAGAAGCCATGCAAGTGTTTTTGAGTGCGGGCGTACAAGCTCATTAGTAACAAGGACGCTAGTAGACACACAACCTTGTGGGGGGCATATGGGAGTTGAAGGGCCATCATGCCTAATTAATTTATCAATAGATCTAAAGGCTAAAGAAATACTTGGATGAAAGCAGTCCTTTTAAGGTTCAAATGCCTGCAAACTATTAATGATTGAAGCGATTATGCTATAATTTGAAACTTTTGATAATTTAATTGGTCCTAAATGTAGGGATGAAGCATTCATTTATGAGAATCTACCTGGTATTACTGCAAAGGCGGTTTACTGGGTTACATTTAAAATATTTATTTTTTAACGCAAGGCAGGGATTCAGAATGAAAGAGATCGATGCATGGCTATCATGTCGAAAGATCTATTCATGGCTATCATTTCAAAAGTTCATATGATATGCTCCCTGACTAGATGTGTTATGCGGTGTGTGTGTGTGTGTGTATGCGCCATACTGAGGTGAACAATGGCTTGCACTATGAGTAATAATGAGGGATCAATATTCTTACATTGAAATAGAGAAACATGGAAATATAAAGGATCTAGGTTTGTGTGACGGAAATTAAATTAAGTGAAATTGTAATTTTTATTAGACTATGAGAATCGAGGGGAAATTAGGGCATTATTTACATATCTAATATCTATAGATTTCTTACTTTTGCTAGACTAATAAAGGCACTTGAGGTGTCAAACGGGCAGGTCGGGACACCTGCGGGCGGGTCATTACGTGTGGCGGAAAAAATGGGAACGGAAAACGGGCGCTAATTTTTGTTCCCATCATCGATCTGTATACGGTACGGTAGGCGGGTGTTTGGGTGACCCGTGTATGCATAAACGGGTCATCCGTGAGGGGGATAATGGGTTAATAGGTAACTTACGTTGATTTTTATGAGGTTGTTTGGAAGATGGTTTGCAATCTAATGGAAAAAAAATTATTTTTAGACTTTTGTGGTTTAAATAGATTAACTATCATAACTAAAGATGATAATTGCATTTGAATATACATTTTAAGAACCTCTTAGTATTCATGATATAACTTTTGAGATTAGTTTTTTTTAATGAAAATGACTAGAAAAATAATATGATAAGTTGCTTGATTTTTTATTTTCAATGCAGACCGGGTAAAACACACGATCTCGCTGGGCAGGTCACCGGACAGGTAAAACCCATGAACCGGAGGGTCGGGTCGACCCGGAGATACTTTTAAACGGGCGGGGGTACGAACAATTTTTAAATAGGTTGTAAATCTTTGACCCATGACCGGTGTTTTACGAGTTGATCCATGGGTCAAATGGGTCACAGACCACCTCTAAAAAGCACTACTGAAGTGGATACTTATTCTGGACTTGTGCATGGTTGAAGAATTCTCATGAAGTCAAAGGCCAATCTGTACACAATATAGAAGACAAAATCACCATGCTGTGTGGGTCCATGTATTAGGTTTTGAGAAAATTCTTTATCTAGGCATCTTATTGAAGTGGGTAATGGCATGTATTATGGTGTCTAGATTAGGGATCCTTTTTAATGTTGAAGGTGGAAAGAAGCATGTGAATCTAAAGGATTTAGAATTGCCAGATGGGAGGCAATATATTTGAAAAATAGACGGCCAAAATGGAAGGCAAATTGTAACAATAAAATAGACTGAAAGGGGAAATGAGGGCATAATCCAATATATAACTAGTAAATGCGTAAGTAATATTTACCGGGATTGTTACTTCGGTACATTTATTATGAATATTCTGAAGGGTATGGTTTCAGAGTACTACTGAAAGACCCTTAGGTGGAGAATCTTATAGGTTTTGCATTTATTTTGGTGTACAAATAGATGATATTTTAGTCGTTTAGCCATGTTTGCTACATCTAGCGCATAATATAAGTTTTTGAATGTGCCAAAAAGAGCGCCACAAGTATTCTAGATGAATCCGAAAGAATCCGATATGGGTACGTGTCCGATACGAATTCGTCTCGTCGACAAGGAATCCA
The DNA here is from genome assembly GCA_030015575.1 of Agapanthus africanus. Taxonomy (NCBI): domain Eukaryota; kingdom Viridiplantae; phylum Streptophyta; class Magnoliopsida; order Asparagales; family Amaryllidaceae; genus Agapanthus; species Agapanthus africanus. The sequence continues at coordinate 423,715,831 of CM057339.1, forward strand.
TGCACTTAGATCCCTTAATTTAATGGAGAAGGCTTAGAATTTTTGGTGTTTCTTGAGAAATAAAGATTGGCTGATTGAAGCGCAGCTTAATCTATTGTCTTTAAGATGATTATCTTTTATTTTAATATAACTAAATCTCAATCCTGTTTTAACTGGAAACTGCACCATATTATGTGAAAGTCAAGGTCATTGTTTGAAACTATTAAATATTTCATTCACTTCTATCAGGCATCATAGTATCATACTGGATTCTTAGTCTCCTAGAATTAACTGGAATTTATATTTTAATTAGTCTCTCCATTTTACGGTATTTCTTTGTTAATCTGGACCTGGGTATCCCTTGAATGAGCTCATTTCTCTTGCAGGTTTGGTGTCTTCTTCTCAATGACAAAGTCGCCTTCAGAATGCAGTGGCCACAACATGCAGATGTGCAAGTCAATGGTATAAAAGAAATTTGGTTGTCAATTTGTGCATCACACACACACGCTCTCATGTATCTATAGAGAGAGAGAGAGAGAGCACATGCGCATATGCATATACATATACATTCATACATACATATGAAAGGTTATGAGCATCACATGCCAGAAGAGGAAAAATAGCCTATTATGGTGGCCGTCAACTCTCCATTATGTACTTTTGGATGGCTGACGCCATTTATCTTGATCTTGATGGCCTAAACCATGCACGAAAAATTTCATGATTTCGATACTCCATTTTCTTGAATCATTTGGTAGCGAAGTTAACGGTTTGCTGATAATTTAACATTTTTCAATACCTGAATTAGCAGATCAATAGTATCCAAATCACATGAAAATTGGTGTAATACATATGTTTTAGGCCATGGCGATCAAGATGATGGTGTGTCCATTTAAAGTTGTGAACTATTCACTTTTTAATCGACATAAGAGGAAAATTTCCCTCTTATGTCACTTGATACCTATCTCCCTTTTTCTTCTCTTAACACACACCGGTTTATGTTTTGGAAGAACCAGGAACTTTCTTTACGGACACAAGATTTGGATGTGCACTCATGACTGTTCTTTCCCTGTCTAAAATCACTATATCTGGAAAAATTGAGCGTCATGGATGTCAATAATTTTTATGTAGAATGGACTTTTGCTTTATTATTGGAGGACTTTAAGTACTTCCTTTCCAAAGCCATAGGAGGGAATACCAGTAAAAAATAGTCAACTCTGTACCATTTTCTTGGACGATCGGAATTTTCCATCTCAATTTTCATCATCTAAAACATCAGGAAAGGACCCTATGCGTTATGCACGGACCTTAAAGATGGCAAACAATTATTTGACACAAATTTTGCACCAAATTATGTGGGCATCATGGTAGCTTTATGCTATTATATAGATAGATAGATTGATAGCCCATAATCATAAATTCTACGCTGTAAAATTTCACCCTATAACCATGTTGATCTTTTCGAGAGTCGATGTGTCCTAGACTAACTAAAATGTGTCAATAGCCTTGTGAAATTCCAAAATTTTCCTTAAAGTATAGCCATCTAAAGTTGCAACCCATATTATGCATTTGCATCTAATAAAATACCCCAACCAACCATGGAAGGCTTCCAAGTTTTTTCTTTAAATTATTGATTCTAGTGGAAAATTACTACTTGTTTAGTATTAATTTTAACGTCTTAGTGTGATATGCTTGATTACTGCTATTACATTTTTCAAATATTATATGGTATATAAAACCGAAGCCTGTGGTTAATTTTGAGCACATACAATAAAATTAACTGATTTTTAATAGATATTTATATGCAAAATGAAAATCTATAGGGTTATACTTGAATCTGATTTTTTTCCAATTACGTTCTTAGGGCATATATACATGCACTTTTCTTTGGAAATTGTTACACTCGGACATATATAACTTGTCCATAAGGGCTTATGTATAAATGCTATGCCTATAGGGAAATATGTAAGTGAAAATTTCCCCCACTTTTATGTCTTCCAAATCATGTAGCCGAGTGGATTCAAGAGACATGGAAAACCCAAAATGTCCCTAACTTTAATTGCAGGAGCTAATCTAGAACCCATTGGAACGTGTTAGATAAAGTTGTCAAGGGTATATTTGGAATAATGGAAACTCCTGCTATTTGTCAACTTAACTCTCACCTTTATACTATAGTACAAAAGGACAGAGCAAATTTCATGTAATTTTGATATCTTTCACTCATTAAACTAGTGGGTGCAAGATTAGCAGGTTTTCTATAATAAAACATTTTTGACTACTAAATCAATTTGCAAAAAGTTTAAAATCATATAAAAATTTCGTGCATCTATGCCTTAGACTATTGAGATTAAGATGGATGGTGCCAATTGTCCAAATAAAATGAAGGGTTCCCTCTAATGACTTTTGTCCTCCATTATTCTTTCTTATCACACACACACACACACACACACACACGCAGAGAGAGAGAGAGAGAGAGAGAGAGAGTAAATTTCTTGCATTAGCCGCTCTAAAAGTCAACCATTCGTCGATGTTTTTGATGGTCGGCACCGACCATATTGATGATCATTACTTAAATACGCTTACATTAATTTTCATGTGTTTTGGATACTGTTTGCCCTTGCATCGGATGATTGCATAATATACGGTTTTTCAACAATATAACATTTCATAACGCTAGATGAATGGAGAAAAAAGTGTCCAAATGACATGAAAATTGGTTTATTCATAGTTTAGGACATGTAGATCAAATGGTTGATTCTAGTCATCTGAAAAATTGACGGATGGTTGAATATTAGAGCTGCCAATATTGGAAATTTCCTATTGTGGCGCGCGCTTGTGTGTTGGTGGGGGGGGGGGGTATTCTTTCACTCTTACATTTTTACCCATCAAATTATTAATCCGATGCTCAGATGCAAATAGGAGAGTTAGTAATGACATTCATCATCTCACCTTTTTTTACCACTTAGATGTGACCATGCATTGGTACAAAATGCAAGAGGAGGTTATCTCTTCTCTCGAGGAGAAAAGTTCATATCAATACATCAAATATATTTATATTAGTTGTGATTGGGTCAGTTCTCAACATGTTACATCCAAACTGACATTATGAACAATACCTAACTGCGTGTAGGTTCATGTTATATGTATTAATCGTGTGTGTGCATGCTCATGTGCATGCATGCGTGCGTGCGTGTGTGTGTGTGAGAGAGAAAGATGATATGGTAAGATGAATCTTATAGTGATGTAAAAATCCGGCCGTCATTCGACCGTCTAATTGACGATCCACTCCGTACATATTATTCTTAATGTCAGTCATTGTAGGCATGTACAAACTTTTGGATGACTAAGGCATGGGTCAGGGTCCACAAAATGGATGGTTGTTAAAGCGTCATAAAATTTACGTACGTGCACTTGATGCATGTATTAGAAGATTTTTCATGCACATAATGGATGGATCCGAATGTTGATCCGACGGTCGATTTGGCCATCTCGCTTGGAGGATCTCATCGCACATCTCATATTATCATCTCGGGGGGAGAGAGAGAGAGAGAGAGAGAGAGAGAGAGAGAGAGAGAGAATTACCTATGAGGGAATCCCTCCTATGGAAATGGTCAAAAATCAACCCCTCAATGTCTTTTTGGACGCCTATCTTGATCTTCATCATCTAAAACTTAGATACACCAAATTTCATGTTATGTTTATACATTTACCCATTGATATATTGGATGCAAAATTAATTGTTTTCCTTTAAAAGAACATTTTCTGCCTTTAGATCAATGAATAAAAAGTATTCAAATCATAGCTTAGCTTAGATACATTTTTTATGATGAAGATCAAGACGGGCTGCGTCGGGCTGCAGATTTCCAGAAAAACGGTCTAGACTTGACTTTTTTTTGTCACCATAGGGGGGATTCCCTCATCAGGCCTTATCCATCCCATGCCTATGCCCATGCCCACACACCCATGCACGCAAACAGATGTAAGATTGCTCTTGAAAGACGAGCACTCTCACAAATCAAATCAAAGTGATTGCTCTGTACCTTCTAGTTCTAGGTCACAATCCTTGTAGTGAATTTAATTTGGCTGCCTTTTTACTAAGAGGATACAATGGCTGTCAATTGAATCGATGAAAATGGTCCTTAAGAAGAAAGGGATTATGGTAGCTGACCCAGATGTTTTATATAATGGCTTGCTGGTGTTTGTATATTTTATACAAATGATACATGGCTATGTTTTGTCATCTTTTGTATACCCCAAAGTGTGTCCAACCCTGCCATCTTGTTGCCATCGTTTTTTTTGCAGCAGTAGCAAAGGTATTTACACTTCCATGTATGCTGTATGTTGTGTGCGCTTGCAGGTGATCCAGTCCGAACAACTAACAGGCCAGGCTTACAATTATTGGGAATTAATGGCCGAGATGACGGTCCTCTGGTAAGATTTTATTTTTCCTTTTATAGATGTTGATGTCTTCATGCACCAAGATGTTGTAATCTGAGATTGTAGCTACCACACGTCTTTACTAAATCTTTTCCGGTGCATAAGATTGCTACTTTACTCTCGGCTTCACTTTGCAGATCACAACATGCAGCAGGGAAGGAATTAACAAGATTACTCTGTCATGTTGTGATGCACGCACATTCATATTTGGGATCAGAATGGCAAGGCGTCGGACTGTTCAACAGGTAATTTTTTTATTTGCATGTTTCATACTTTGCAGAATCTTCTCGTCAATATTGGCCCTATATTGTAACCTATTATATATTTATTCTATCACTTCTATTTTCATCTAGATCCAAGTATTTAACTGTGACACCAAAACAATTTATATTTGTATAGTTAGTATCTCTAACTATTTCGACACATAAAAGGATTACCTTGTTTTGGGTTCACGTTACACATCTCTATGGGTTGTCGTTCATACTACGCTTCTTTTTACATCCATCAAAGGCCAACAAAGGTTCAAATTTAGTGGTATGGAACAAGATTATTTTTTAGGATTGAAATCGTCCATTGCAACTTAATCTGCTGTTCGGGACTTAATTTCAATTTTTTTGTTTGACTAATATAATTTTTAAAACTAGCAGATTTTTAAAAATATATTGGAAAAGTGATTATAAACAGTTTGACACATTTTTGAGTACTCCATCTCTCAAGTGTTTTTAGAATTCACTGTAAGAAGAACAAAACTGTTTGACATATATCTCTAATTAATAATATCCAGAGTAGTTTTTCTAAGGGTTACAATCTCGATCATTTTGGACTAGTGAGGTTTATGATCTTGCTATTGGTTATTGGTGCTTGGGCAGTCATTTTTGGAATCAAAATCAGCCATCTCGATTGGGATCTGACTGAGATTTAACCATGGTTATGCAACATACAAACCAGATTTACAGTTTCCTCTTTTCTGAATATGCAGAGATTAGTGATAACTTGCTTGTAAGCTTGATAACACGGTTAAAAATTTGAGAGTATTCTTTATTCACTATCACATCTACGAGCTGGTACTGCTTCATGCGCCATCTGTTGCAAACATTCATTGTTTCTTGTGTATACAAACCCATGCTTATCCGTAAATTGTACCTAGTCGTACTTTCAAATGAAAATTATAGCTATACTCAGGCATTAGATGTTTATAAATTGCATTTGTTTATACTTATCTACTTCTTTTTGTATATTCCTCTGGATACTCAAATACAAGGTTCAAGAACTCGGTTTCGGTCTCATAATTTTATTAGTTTCGTTGGGTTTCGGCTAGTTTCGCTAATCTTTGTTCGGGTTTCGGTTTCAACGCTAATACAACATACATAAGTGTAGATATATTAAATACTTAAATTTATGGTTCTATATTACAAGACAATGATTCTAGTGTTTAAAAATCCAGCCATAATGTAAAATATATTGAAAAGTGTACTTAGCCTACTACGATCACTGGCAATAAAAATGGTATAAAAAAATAAGTTTTTAAAGGTTTCAGCCGAAATGATATTGTATGGTTAGTTTCGTATCGGTTTCGGGTTTTGTATCGGTCTCTACCTAAATCGATACGAACCACCACGTATCGGTGGTTTCGGCTGAAACCTCGAACCTTGCTCAAATATCTTGTCATTTATGTGCTTTCAGTAATAGGGGACCTCTTAGAATATGGACCCATTTTAAGTTTCAGGAGTTTTTAACACCGTGTTCATCTTATAAGCCTTCCAGTCTCACTGTTTGTGTGGAATATGAACCTTCTATTCGTTTCTCTAAGCTCTAAGCTACCCCTTCTGTAAGGGAGAAATGGGTCTAACTCCATAGGCTCAAAAAGCAACATGTTTCAAGCCCCTTAGCCAAAAAAATCTTGTGAAAATCTCCCTACCTTAGAAAAGCAACTAGTTTAAGTCCTTTCGTGTACTACAGCCACTTTATATTTTGCAATATCCCTATGCTACTCCCTGCTAAAAAGATACTACATTATACCCTTTAATGACTACATATACCTAAATAAATACTACATATACCCTATAAATACTACATATATCTAAATAAGTACTATATATACTGATGAGGAATCATATTGCAGATTTGAATAAGGATTTTTTCTAGATATCTTAGATTCTCTAGATTTAAGTAGCTTAGAAAATAATACTGTTTTAATCCTCAAGATGTTATCTTTTGTTTTAGAGTTTGGATTTGATTTTCTTTATTATCTTTTGTTTAGAACGTTTGGATTTGATTTTCTTTGTTATCTTTTAGTTTAGATTTGATTGTTGCAACAAGATTGTAATCAACTGGGTGCTTTATCTATATAAGGAGGCCATATTGATGTATTTGTGAGAAAAGAATGAATGAGAGTTGATTGCTTGATTTTGCAATTTTGGCTCTTGGTTCCGATTGATTTGGAACCGTGTTCTTCGGCGGGTGTAAGGCCTAGCCAATCCAATTAAAAATTTATCCTTTAATCTCCACACAAATCCAAACCATTCAATTTCATCCTCAAGCACGCCATCACTAACGAAGAGATTTCAACCCCTCACCTAACAGATCTGAGGTAAAGCAAAGAATGAAGATTCAGTTGGAGTTCCATCATGCACAGAATCTTCAGGCACTTCATTAATAAAATGCACGCTTCTACTCATTTGCATTTATCAGAAATCTTATGAAACGACGAAAATTTGTCTCGTGGTTCAGATTCGTTGAAATAGGTTACGGATCTAGCGGCGTCGATGATGGAAAAAACGACAAAAATAGACGAGAACGGTAACTACGGGGCTCACATCCAAGGGACTCGCTCCCTACACCGAATCACATGGCGGTAATATAACTCTCCGTGGAAAAATAAAACCACAATTTTCAGACGCAAAATTTAACACTCATTCATCAACCGTCTCAAAAAAGAATCTAGGGTTTTCTTATATAGCAAAACCCTAACTTCAATTAAAAAATAAAACCACATAAGTTTAAAATTGCAAAGCTAAACTAAAAAAATAATAACAATCAAATATACCCTAAACAAATAAAATATTTTCCATCATCAACGCTGCTAGATCCGTAACCTATTTCAACGAATCTGAACCACGAGAAGGATTTTCGTCGTTTTAAATAAGATTTCAGAATTTTCACTTCAAGATTTAAATGCAAACGAGTAGAAGCATGCATTCTGTGATGAGTGCCTGGAGATTCTGTGACATCGTGTAGAGAAGAAATGGGTTTTTTGTTCATGGGCAAGGCACAACAAGCAATGTAAAATCTTAACTATCTTTATGAATAAATTCTCTTCTAAGATTATTTGAATTCCGATTTTTTTAGAAATATAACATTTGTAATCTTATTGAAATTGTTATGTTGATTTACGCTCTTGGATAAACAATTATCGCACAAATCAAACTTCTAAATCGAAAGTTTAACTACAAATATTTAGTATGAATTTTTATATTATTTATTATTTGCAATTGTTGAATGGCGTGTGTGCGTGTGTTGCATCATATCAAAGTTTGTCGTTAGATTGCATTTGCATCGCTTGTTTGAACCTTTTTTGGCATCCACACGGACACGTTTAGCAGCCCTATCGTTCCCGTCCTGAGTCAATTTGGAGTTTGGTATCAGAGCCAAGGTTTTTCTAATGACTTGTCGCAGTATGGATTTTAGGGCTATTCATTATGACTCGTATGATGAATATCCATATGATTATTCTCATTGGCACGATGAATATGTTTATAAGGATAATTATGAGGATGAGATATATAGTAATAAGGTTAAACCTTCCGAGCCTACTGATTTTTATGGTAAACAAGATATGCAGTCTATCTATGATTGGTTGTCTGATATGGATGAATATTTTGATTATCATTTTTTTTGATTATCATAGAATTAGACTTGCAAAATGAAAATTAAAAGGAGAGGCCAGAATGTATTGGACTCGACTAGAAAACAAACTTAAAATTTGCCGACAAGATTTTATTGAGTATTGGAAATATATGAAAACTAAATTGATAGAAGAATACTCAAAGCGGTCTAGATATGAATCTAGAGTAGCCTTACAGAGAGATACATTTAGAGTTTCTTCTAGAATTCCATTTAGGAGGAATAATGTTGATTATTATGATGAAGTCCGTAACTATCGTGATCATGATCATGATTATGATCAGAATGAGTATAATTATATTGATGATGAGGATGATGAGTATTATATGTCGACCGCGGAAACAATGCAACTCTTAACTCTTCGTCGACATCTAAGAAAATTGTGTCTTTTATAGTGACCACTTGTAAGTCATCCAGAGTTGAGCATACTAATGTCATTAGCAAGACTCTCGAGGAGCCCTTTGTTGTCAATACCGCTTGTAGTGCTTTTATCAAGTTTTTAGATCCAGTTGATAACATATACGTTGAGAGTTCTAGTCAACCTCCAGATCGTTCAATAGAGTGTCATGAAGTTTTTATGGAGACTAGTGATGTCATAGTCGAGTCTGATGATATCATGGCTAATCCCATGTTAGATCATACTTCAATTGAGCCTACACATTCGGTTAATCAAGTTAGTCCAACGACATGTTGATATTCCTTTTTGTGTTAATAGTTCATCCGATATTAATTTCGTGACTGGGTCATCGGGCTATCAGCCGACATGTTGACACTTTAGTGCAGCTAGATGTTGCTAGGTTTAGGCTTCGATCCATTATAGCTCCACTGGCTCCGACATTTAAGAGAAATAAGAGCCTCGATATTGCTCATTCACCTCAAGACACAACACTACCATTATACATACTACCGAGTCTAAAGTATTTAATGACTTTCGTCTATATGATGTGTCATTGTTTATGTCCACATAATGATATGTTGTTTGAGTGGTTGATGCTAACATTTGGACTATCCAAAGCGTTAAAGCATAATTTTTTGAGTCGTATCCTTAGAATGTGAAATTAGAATGAGTCTGCATTTTTATTCATAGCATCTACTTGTTTGCATATTGAGATCCGACCGTAGATAGTTGTGATGAATAGAATTTATTAAAGTGTAGCTAATATTTACATGAGAACTAAAAATTTTAAGCAGGAGATGAGTGTTGATGAAGGTGCATCTAAAGAGGTGATGAACCTAACACTCAAAGTATTCATATTATATTTTTAAAAATTTGGGTCAAATGTCTAGATTAGATATTTTGGTTATATTCAATATTGAGAACTTGATCCATTTCATGAGCCAATTAAGTTCATGCTATTATTCCCGAGCGACGGTTTTACCTACACCCTTCGGAGCTTGCATATGAGAGCTTCATCACAATCCATATTCCTTGATTGAGTAGTGTCTTCGTTTACTCGGTACACACCATCAGAGTTTGTTCATTTTTATCATTCACCAGGTGGTGAAATTTTCGAAACCATGATGGACCAATAAGCAATTATTTTATTTGTTTAGCATATATTTGATTATTATTATTTAGTTTAGTTTTGCAATTTTAGATTTTATGTGGTTTTATTTTATAATTGAATCTAGGGTTTTGCTATATAAGAAAACCTTAGAACCTTTTTTTAGATGGTTGATGAATGATTATTAAATTTTGCTATTGAAAATTTTGTGTGATGTTATTTCTCTGTGTAGAGTTCTATTGCCGCCGTGTGATTCGGTGTAGGGAGCGAGCCTTTTGGGTGTGAGACATGTAGTTACCGTTTTCATCTATTTTCGTTGTTATTTTCCATCACTAACGTCTCTAGATCCGTAACCTATTTCAATGAATCCGAACCATGAGGCAGATTTTCATCGTTTTAAATAATATTTCGGAATTTTAACTATAAGATCTAAATGCAAACGAGTAGAAGCATGCAGTTTGTGATGAAGTGCATAGAGATTCCGTGAGCATGCAGTTTGTGATGAAGTGCATAGAGATTCTGTGACACCACACAGAGGAGAATTGCATTTTTTGTTCATGGGCAAGTCACAACAAGCAAAGTAAAAGCTTTACTATCTAATAATTGGCATAAAGATTTAATTGGTGAATGTTGGAAGAAAGGAATTGATATTTGATACAGAATTCTCGTCTAAGATTATTTGATTTTCATTTTTTTTCTAGAAATATAATATTTGTGATCTTATTGAAATTGTTACTGATCTAGCAGCGTTGAAGATGAAAAATAACGGTGAAAATAGACGAACGGTAACTACGGGTCTTACACTCAAGAGACTCGTTCCCTACACCGAATCACATTGCGGCAATATAACTCTCCGCAGAGAAATAAAATCACACAATTTTCAATCGCAAAATTTAATAATCATTCATCAACAATCTCAAAAAAGGTTCCAAGCTTTTCTTATATAGCAAAACCCTAGTTTCAATTACAAAATAAAACCACATAATATCTAAAATTGCAAAACTAAACTAAAAAAATAATAATAATCAAGTATATCCTAAACAAATAAAATAGTTGCTTGCCGGTCCCTCATCATATACCCTATAAGTACTACATATAATTGTGTAATTGCTACATTTTAAATACTTACGAGTTATATAATTAATTTTGGAAAAATACTAACAATTCAAAATATTGTCGGTATTATAATAATTCTCCTCTCAAGTTATTTTAGAGTGCTAGTTTCTTCTCAAAATTAGTTATGTAAATCACAAGTATTTTAAAATTTGGTAGTTTTTCAGTTATATGTAATAACTTGCCAGGTATATATAGTACTTACTAAGTATATGTAGCATATGTGTAGGGACTTAAACATGTTGCTTTTTGAGCCCATGGAGTTACACCCATTTTCCGCTCGAAGTAATAGCTACTTTGCACATGTTATCCACACACATGTATTAGACATTATGTGTATAAATGCCCCAGTAATTTAAGTATCTTGAAAATGTCAAAGTAACTGCATTATTGTATGGGGGAAAGTTCATGTAGTCTTTTATTATTTAAATTGTATTGATATTATTATGAAAGATAAATTTTAATTTTTTATGGAAGTAATTTATTGTGAAGTGATGTATATAAAATTATTTATTTTTTATTTTTGAAAAAATAGAATGGAAAAGTCATTATATAATTAAATTATGTGGGGCTGTATCATTTGAATATTTCTTGTTAGCACACTCCCACAATTCTTTCTTAGCATTACTAATTGCAGTCCGTGAATGCCTCTTTTTCATCTCTTTCCTAGAATGCCAGGTTATGTGCCTTGGTAGGGAGACTAATTTGCAACCTTAAAGGGAGATTGTATTATAACACTAGAGATAGCAAGTGTTTAATATTTTCTTTTTACTAATTGTAGGAAAAAGGAAATATTTGAGCATAATCATTTGAGAACTTATTGACAGTGCAGTAAGTGGTTTGGAAGAGGTCAATTTTTAGCTTTATAACATTGAGTTAGTTTTATACCAATCATCTATCCATCACGACCCACATCTATATATTAAAAAACATGTTTTCAGAACTTTCACTCATGTGTCATGAGATTTCTTTAGTTGCATATTCTTGCAAACTCTTTAGATGCTTCCATATCCATCTTCAAACACTCCTCCGTCTAGAGAATCGGGAAACAACAAATGGTTTTCTATCTTTCTTGACTGGGATTACTCTCAATTGAGAGAAGGTTGACATCTAGTCGGCAAGCAATCCGTAAACTTTGTTAAATCATTCATAAAGCCTTGTTGCACAGCCAATCCCATTCCGACAGAAAAAGGTGCTTATAGAAAATGATTAACAATCTGTTCTATTTCAGTTCCCAAAAAAAAAACAATTTGTTCTATTTGGTAACCATCGATGCATGGAAGTCATTAAAATGTATCCCATTTCATCATCTTATATCAAAAATCAAAATGTATGATTTTTTAATATATCTAACTTAAATCAAATAATGGCACACCATTCCGTTAGATTGCTGATTATAGCCTAGTTATATCTTTGGAGGAAATTAGCTGCTATTTCTGTATCATTTGCTGTATATGTATGATGTAATTTTAAATTATTTTTACTTAGTATTTTATATATTTTTTTGAATATGTTAATAGTTCGCCATCTAATGACTGACTTGTATTGTCGTACTTTCTCGCAACTATTGATGATTTAACTGTTAATGTCAGATATTCTTTCATTTAGAAGTTCATTCTTTATTTGGTAATATTGGTATGAAAATGGTGTTTTCTATGCTTTACAGGTCCTTAATATGGTGCCAAAGGAGGCAGATGGTGAGCGTTTTGAGGATGCCCTTGCTCGTGTATGTCGCTGCGTTGGTGGTGGTAATGCTACTGATAATGCAGACAGTGACAGCGATTTAGAAGTGGTGGCTGATTCAATCACTGTCAATCTCCGTTGCCCAGTAAATTCTAGATTCTAGATGTCTAGGTCAAGAGTCATTTATTTACCTATTTCTGATGGGTATACATGCATTTAGTTTCCTTTGTGCAACTATCTCTACTATTATAAGGCAAAAAGAAGGGGTCTCTAATTTTGAAATCAATTTGGTGATGTGGCATTCTTATTTGCAATAGACATCAACTAAAAAAACTCTAAAAGTCGATCAAATTTTATAACTGCAACTACTAAATTTAGTGGATGCAATTTATTTTCTTTTCTCTTAATAAAACTCTTCCCACTCACCCCGGTCTTTTTAAAGAAACCGTTTCGACTATCTAAATTAACAAATTTGGTCTCTAAAAAGATCTAATTAATTAAATATGTGCAACGTATGTTCAAACCACTGGTATATGATAATAACAATAATTTTGAAATGGTTCATTTTAAGCTCTAGATATTTTCTGTATGAGCTCTAGGCCTGTTCTTATTAAACGTTCCTAGAGACTTTACAAATAATTCAGTATGCTGCTTCCTTGTTATATAATTTCATTTCACATGTAAGAAATCCTTTCTCTGTAGAATATGAAATTATTGTGGTCAATTCTTAATCAGACTGGATGTTGAAATTATGTTTTCAACGTAACTTCATATTTTGAAAGATCCGCATTTTTACACCCCATCAGACTCTAAGGTCCTCACAGATGATTTATTTTCTTGCCTTTACAGATGAGTGGGTCTAGGATAAAGATTGCAGGAAGGTTCAAGCCTTGTGTTCACATGGGGTGTTTCGATCTGGAAACTTTTGTGGAACTTAATGAGCGGTCTCGGAAGGTAAGATATCTATTTTATTTGTTCTTATTTCGCTTCTTGCCAACTCTGACCATTTTGTTTTTCTTCCCTTTCAGTGGCAGTGTCCAATATGCCTAAAGAATTACTCTCTGGAAAAAATCATTATTGATCCATATTTCAATCGCATCACTTCTTTGGTAAGTATTAGGATATAAAATTATATTCTTCAACCCTCTCGACAACTTCGGAGTTTTGGAGCAGGGGCAGGAACTATAACTTGATATCAAAACAACTAAGGTTCAAATCCCATTGGTCATGCAATTAAATAAATGATAGAGGCAGAGAGAATACTGCTGCACTAAACCCTAAGCTGTGACACACAAAAAGGGTGATCAATCAGTAGGTTTTGGTTGAATTTAAAATTTATTCGTCAATCCTCACCACAACGCTTTCAGAGTTTTGGTGCAATGACGGAATTTGAAAGCAAGCAACCTGAGTCCCATCTAAAACAATTATTTTTCTCTGCCGTTTAATTTTATTGTGACAGATGAAGAGTTGTGGAGAAGATGTAAATGAAATCGACGTGAAGCCTGATGGTTCTTGGCGTGCAAAGGGTGATGGCGAATGCAGAGATCTTGCAAGATGGCATTTACCAGATGGTACTCTTTGTGCAACAACGGATCATAGCTTCGACGTTTCTAAGCAGGTTAAGCAAGAAGATATTTCCGAAGGGCATCCGGGGTTGAAATTAGGAATGAAGAAAAACCATAATGGGGTCTGGGAGCTTAGTAAACCTAATCCTAATCATTTCCAAAACCTTATGCCTACAAGCAGTGGTGAAGATGCAAGTGTGAATCAAGATGGTGGGGGGAATATTGACTTCTCATTGAATTATGTCCATGAGTTGGATTCTGTTCCTCTCAACTTCAATCCAACATTTGAAGTTGCACCGTCGAGAGATGAAGATATCATTGTCCTCGGCGATTCTGATGACGAAGACAACGTGACTATGGTTCCGGCTCAGAATGGATTCGAAGAAACTAATGGAACTTCGTTCAGCGCTTTTGCTAATGAAAATGACGATTTTGGCCCTCTATGGCAATTGCCACCTTATTCTCAGGTTGCGCCTACCTTCCAGTTATTTGGAACAGACGCCAGCAATGGTTCTGATGCTTTACTCAATGGGTATGGCTTGGCTTCGAATGATGGCATAGGGGAAACTTCGAAGGCCCAAGGTAACACTGAAGTGAATGGGGGTTTGGTTGATAATCCTTTAGCATATGGGACTAGTGACCCTGCTTTACGGATTTTTCTTCCGAGCCAACCCGCTGAGCCTCAAAGGGCCGATTTGAATGAGCATGCGGAAATTGGGAATGGGGTTGGTTTGAATGACAGTTGGATATCTCTTAGCCTTGGTGGTGCTGGAGTAGGGAAAGTTGATGCTGGTTCGTCGAATGGGCTGAATTCGAAACGGCAGTTTACGGCTCAAGAGAATGATACTGGTTTGTGCCTTTTAGTATTTATGTTAAAGTTTATAATTTCCAATGATAACAGGCATGAACACCCTAATCTGATCCAATCTTGTGTTTAGCTCTTGCGTGCTAATTTTAGTGCTGTAATTCTATGCGGGAGTTTTTTTAGATTGGTTAGGAATGATGATCATACTGGAAGGAGTTGCAAATATGAGGAATAGAGTACATCCCAACCTCAGTTGAGAAAATAAGGTGGAAAAAAATATAGTTAGTGGCCTTCTATGAAGCATAACAGATCAAATTCTGAGTGTTTCATTTCATTGAATGTAGAGTACGAAATTAAAGTTTGATTGGACCACTCGTTACTTGATATGTATTTCCCCTTAAATCATGTAGTAATGCACAAATCACAAGTCTTAATAAAGATGTAGATAATTATGTCATAAAATAGTAAACTCCACCGTCCTCGTTACTCAATATGTAATTCCCCTTGAATCATGGAGTAGTGTACGAATCACATGGTCTAAAAAAAGGCGTAGATAATTGCATCATAAATTAGTAAAATCACATAATTTGTATTTTTTAAGGATAGCAATCCAAATAATGTTTTTGAAGCAGTGATACCTTAATAGCCAAATTGAAGTCTTTGTGTTTGTTATTCTTTAAATTAAACTTTGTGATGCATGTACTATTGCAAATTTAATGTTTTTTCCCCTTGTCGCAGCATCTTTGCTTCTCAGCATGAACGAAGGCAGAGGACAAAAATCAACCTCAAATACTCGGAAGTCTGATGGCCCTTTCTCACATCCACGTCAGCCGCGCTCAGTGAGGCCGAGGCTCTATCTTCACATTGATTCAGATTCTGATTAAGTACCCAGCTGTACCTAGGCTGATCGCTCCGTGAAATGCTTGGGCTATCTTGCCCATGCTACCTTCAGAATTCTGGGGATAATTCCTTCTTTCAATTCCTGATACGGAAATGGAAAAATAAAATTACTTCTGAAATGGAGAAAAGTAGCATAACAAGCATTTGCAGGCCAAGATCAGTCAGATACATATACAAGAGCATGAAATTTTGAATTTCAAAAAGTTGTGAATATTTCTATATGCTCCATTTTTGAGCAGGTTAGGGAATTTTTTGAACCGGGGGCACAGCGTAGTGTACAGTGGGAAAGCATATGAGATGAAATGTGGGGCGTCGGGGATATAAAGCCCCTTTTGTATCCTGTGTTTGATGTGGATCATTGATGTAATTGAAAGTGTTTTATCTCTGCTTTTAACAGATTTTAATTAAAAAGGAGAAACGAACTTGAAATTTTAGGAAGGGTTATTCTGTTTTAAGGGGATTATTGAATTAACATGGATTTGGGTAGAAAGTATAAAAATACATTAATGTTACGGAATATAAATTGCTCTGTTTGGATTATCAACATTATGTATCAGTATTATTTAGTAAGCCTAAATTTGTTGAATACTGACTACAGGAGCTGGTTGCCTCTCTTTGTATTTTTGCTTTGCAGTGCGATGCATGTGTATTAATGTACGTGTATTAATGTGTGCTCAAGTGCAAAATGTTGATATTGTGCATCGATTTTTACGGGTCGGAAAATTTATTTGTGAGCAACAGACGTCTCATCATTCTTGACTGCTTTCATTTATCACGATCCATATGCAAGCACGAGCACGGAAGAAAATAAATTATTTATTCAATATTTTGTGTCAGAAAGGGAGAGTGAACAAAAGATGGGGATAAAGAATGAGAAATACTTTTTCTATTAGAGGCTAGGTATAACGGGGTCTATAGGGGTTCTTGTTGTATTCCGTGGTAGGGGGCCAAGTAGCTTTTGTACCCAAGGTTGTTAAATCAGATACATTTTCTTATTTATTGTATCCCTGATTCGCATAGTAAGAAACAAAATTTTACCTTACAACAACGAAATAATTATGTATAGAACCAATTATAATTTACAAAACGATCAAATTAGTAACATAAAACCACATACAAGCTAAAGCAAATTTTGGAATTGCAACTGCGCAAATACATGTATATAAATCACACAAATTCATGAATTTGATAATCAAATAATACCAAAAATATCCAAAATATTCATCCATATGTCATAATTTATAAACATAAGCATGATAAGTCTTATAATTCATAACTGCAGCGTCACAACCAAGTTGTCAAAATATCACCACCAAATAAAATAAATACTACAAAAAATCAATCTTCTCCAATTAATTATTCATTAACATTATAATAACAAGAGATAACTTCATTTTTCTCATATTCATCATTTTCACCGTCAACGAACTCGTCTTCCTTATCAATATGCATTTTAATTGTTAAATAGATCATCTGGGTTAATAAGTTGATATAGCTAAGCAGGGTTTAAACCCGAATATCCGACTCGCTATGCATTTTAATGGTTAAATAGAGTAACATATATTTCGTGTTTCGTATCATTTCGTTTCGTTTCACACGATACAAAATGTGTATCGACCGATAAATTAGACCCAATAAAGTCTTACGATTCATATAGTATTGTTCATGTTTCGTATCATTTCATAAGATACATTTCGTATTTCGTATGAAACTAACAACACTGTTTGTACCAGCTTAGTAGGCTGGTACAACAAGTATTTTCAAAAAAGGGTATGGTGATTGGAACAACAAGAGCCAATATAAAATTTTGAATAAGAATAAGGTACAGATGGTTTTAGAAAACGAGACCGGGAGGCGAAGAGATTTAAAACTTTGATTGTTGATGGATCTCTGGATCTCCTTCAGATGTTACCTTCCGTTGATCTGCAGCGAGCGTTGATGGATGGCTGAGATTGAGTTGGAGGGTTGCCTCCTGAAGAGTGTGGATCTCAATGAGTTTTATGTGGTTAAGGCCGAGCTATCTGCAAGGAAGTCCCGGGATGGTTGTGCCACCGAGGACCTTCCGACGATCAAGTTAGACAGGGTATTTTGGCAGAGTAACGGCCTATTGGGGTCAAATTGGCTTACCTGAGTCGTCTGAGAGAGGGGTTTATATAGTGGCAGCCATGGGTAGGCGGGCGCGAGATTCACGCCGGTCGTTACGCTCCCGGCGTTACGTCCCTGGCGTTACGCCCGCGTGATAGGCGGGATTCCCCATTAATGACGAGATATGCCCGTTAATGGGGGGATCGTGATGGTGTGGAACGCGGGATCATAGGCGGCGGATATCTCGCGTCTGGCGAGATTCGCGGAGCCATGGCGGAGGCGCCTGTGATCGGTGCTTTGGGTCGGTCGGTGGGATCGAGTAAGCTTATCACATTCCAGATAAATAGACAATGTTAAACTTTCCGATCGAATAAACAAACACCCAAGATTTCCCAAATAGCTCAACACTTGAGGGGAGTTTAAAAACATCCATCACATGCCACAGTACCAATGGTCCAGCCGTAGAAGGGTCAAGCCAACGCCTCACATGTGGCAACGCCGTACTGCCCCAAACCCTAAGGTTCAAAAGGCAGTTCAAGACGGTCACATAATCGAGTTAAGGTTTGTTGTCTTCTAGAGGGTCCATTGCGTAACTTGCACGATTTAGACGTTCTCAAACAACGGAAAAATCCAACACTTGGAAATTTTCCGGCAGGGGAAAAAATAAGTTATTGATATCCGTTCGAACTTTTTAACACGTTTTAAAATTACCCGGAAAAACTTAAACGAAGTTAAATTATCCGATCGAATCAATGAGTCCTCAATACAACCCAGAAAACTCAACACTTAAGTACAAATTAAAAATTCCCAGAAGAATCAAGAAGCAACTACGGTTATTACTGTGCAAAGAACTGTCCCTGTTGCTACAGTTCGGCCGCGGAACCGCCGCGCAAGCCATGGTACGGCCGCGGTTCCGCGGCGCATTGATGGAATTGGGGGCACGTGCTGCACAGTAATTCCTAGAAAACCCTGCTGATTTTTTTGAGCATTTTTAATACAGAAAAAATCACCTTTTAAAAAAATGTTCAGAGAAGGGTTTAATCGGGGTTATACGGGTTCGATCGGACTTTTAACTTCGTCTATACTTCGCCTAAAACTCTAGCTTGGCTCTGATACCACTGTAGGGTTCCTAGGCACTGTCACAAGGTTCTACAAGGCATCAACCATACCCGATTCAAAAATTAGACGTGCCGAACAACTCTAACCAAGATCGTATACCAGAGATTATGCGAAAACTATAAGCAAGTGAACAACTTAACACTAAGTGAAAGGGATTACAACCTTTGTAGATCCGGTCCTTCACTTCTAAAGCTCCGTCTTGACGTCCCTTCGCTGCGATCATCGTGATCCCGGACTCTAGCGATGGTTTCCTCGGAGAAATTAGCGGGCTAGGTCGTTGACTTCGAGACCGAAGATGATCTACGTCGAGGAGACTCAAATTCAAGCTCCATCTTCACTAGGTCAAGAACTTTGTGAAGAGAACACCCTAAACTAAATGGCAAGTAGTAGAGGATGATGAAAGAGGAAGTGAGTTCACTTTGGATTTGGATTTCTCACTCTATTTCTTCACTTGAAAATTTCTGGCAAGCTTTTCTTCTTCTTGAAGAAGAAGAAGAAGAAATAAAAGAATAAGAATAAAAATGAATTATCTCACAAAAGAATAATCAAGTGAAGTCTATCATAATGCAACCATGGGTGAGTATACCTTTGTAGAGACTAAACCATAGTTTGAGGTAATGGTTTGGTTAATGAAAATCTTATGCAAAACAAAATGAGTGGACTTTGTCAAAAATGCTTAAAAGCTTCATGAACCTTCAAGCCAAGACAAAGAAAACCACCATTTTGTTTTACCAAAATAAATAAAAACCTAAACCATTATCTTAAATATGGTGTAAGTCATACACACACCAAAGTTTGCATGTATCATCAATCATGATACAAACTAGTGCACAAACATATATCACATATACAATTTGTGCACATCAAGTGAGAAAATCAATCTTAAGTGAACCAATACTAGTTAATTTAAAGTAATATATCAAATATATAATTATACATTAAATCATTAAATCAACACTTGATTTAATGATCCGGTCATATCGCATATAACCGACTAATATCTAGTGTATCATTATATCGAATCAACACTTGATTCGGTAACCCGGCTATATCTCATATAACCGAACGATGATACAAATCGCGAGAATATAATACAGTATCACATACTGGTATTATTCTCGGTCCCGCACATATCTCATATGCGCTCCTATTTCGTTTCGCTTGAGCCAGGAAATCTCTGTGTAGGACTCTAAAGACTCGTCAATACGTCGGCAGTAGGTGGTGATCATATCAATCACCCACAAGCCCCAAGCGGTATGCTAAACGTAACGGCCACCCGGGTATTGAGCGATCAGAAGATCAACGAGCAAGCCTGCTCATACTCCTGCGAATCCAATCAGTAACACTTACCGCACAGTCCGGTCTGTTCATCCGATATGCCGCATATCTCGCCTAGGGGTGGTAAACGTCAGACCCCAGTAGCTTGATAAGTCATGCCGATGTAAGGTCCATAACAAGTGTGAAACTACTGATAACACTTACCAGTAAATCACTGCAACCCTGGTCCGGGATTTCCAGTTATGGCCAGTCGAGCATAGCGCAACATCAACCCCCAATATCGGGAGAGACGAATCCCCTCCTATCGCTCATTGCCTCCATGTGAATCGGGACTGTACCCAAAAACCACCTGTTTGCACGACTCAGTAGAGCCGTGGTTGGGTGGAAATCAAAGCACAGTGGGAGACACACAAGACTCTATGACGATCTCGGGTCAACAGACTAAGCTGTACCAGTGTCACCAGAGAACTGCCATCTGACGTGAGATATAATACCATCTGGGAGTTCTCGGCGAGTCCGTTCAGTGTACCCAGTCACCACTGAGCACCCGCATACCATCTCTGATGTCAAACACCAATGGATATGGGATCATCCATCGCCCATCACATGGGTCGAGAAGATATACGCTAGTCTACTCTGGAATATCGATGCCTCGTTTCGATATTCCCACGACTAGGAACATTGAAGGATGTATTCATGGACTACCCAGGCCCCACTAGTATGATCTGCATCATAGTCCTGCAAGTCGAGTACACATCCTAAGGGCTTTATCAACATGTAATAGAGAGACAACAAGTATACATGTTAAGATAAAGAGCAACCAATAGCGTACTATCATGTCGAGCAAGAAAGTCCTACCTATATATGTCCCAGGATCCACTACAATATACATCTCATGTACAGTAATGGCCTCTAGGGCATACATATAACTAACAACTATTGCCTATATCATCGGAGGGTTGCCCACCCCACCGAAGAATGCAATACCTTCAAGAAGTGGTGGCAAGGACATGTTGCCCATCAAAAACACTTCAAGATGATGAAGCGCATAGCTCGTCGACAGCAAAAAGGTGCGACAAGTACGCGTAAAAAAAGACCGGCAACTGTCATATGGTTGATACCAGTCCAAAAAGAAAAAACCCCAAGTTCTTACCTTCGGGAGCAATTCTGAGGACGAAATGACCTTCAGCCCTCTCTTCAAAGACTCCACCTCTAAAAAAAGAAGAGGGGGAGAAGAACTGTGAAAATATTCAGCTGCGTAGCCGCACGCTGCCTGAAAAGAACCTCGAACCTACAAACAAGGGTTCGAGCAAAAAAGACAAAGGGAAAGAAAAAATCCCTGAGGAAATTGCCCTCGATGAAACTCGCCTAATAGCACAGCAAAACCGGAGGCTTATAAGGCAAAGATGACACGATCATATGAAAGACAGACCAGGCCGAGAACATTCCTCTAAGGCGAACTCGTGCTAATCGTCAAAAGACCTATGATCCCCAATCGTGCAAAACGGGGGAAGTTCAAGCCATATGAAGGCCCATACATCATACAAAAAGTATACCAAGGTGGAGCCTACCTGCTCATGGATATGCATGGCGAAAGACCCTTTCGGCCAATAAACGGCCGATTCCTCAAAAAATACTACGCCTAATGGGTTACGACCTGGGTCAATGGTAAATGACGACGCTTGTGTCCGCTCGCTATCTTCCTGAGTCAAAACATTAAAAGTAGTATCCAAAAGATCCGTCGCCTCGAAAATAGGCGATACCGGACCAAGACGTCCTTAAACCAATACTCGTTTCCGAATGAAGGACCAAGATGTCTTTAAACTAAAACCACGTCTCAAACACGGCGACAACAGACCGAGAAGTCCTTAAACTAAAATTTTGCCTCAAACACGGCGGCAACGGACCGAGAAGTCCTTAAACTAATATCCGCCTCAAATACGGCGATAACGGATCGAGATGTACTTAAACTAAATATCCGCCTCAAAATGGCGACATCGGACCGAGATGTTCTTAAACTAAAAATTCGTCTCAAACATGGCAATAACGGACCGAGATGTCCCTAAACTAGCACATCGCCTCCAAAATGGTGATATGCTTCCTTGAGATCTATATTGCAATCGAAGTCTCAACAACAGAGGTAGCAACTCAAGTCCCACTGGCTACGCAGCTACTTTAGCGATGAAACCACCCCCCAAACCCCACCAGTAAATAGATGGGTCACCTGCGGTGAAACTACTTTCGAGAGTTCCATCGTTCGTTAAAAAAAAAGGTATGTCCACAAGCAAAATGGGCACGGATGAATTTCCGAAAGGGCGCCATGAGTAAAAACAGAAGGGCTACCGGCGAGTTTGTGAAAACCGGAAGGGCGCGATCTCATTAAAAAAACGGTATGTCCACAAGAAAAATGGGCACAGATGAAAACCCGAAAGGGCACCGTGAATAAAAACAGTAGGACTGCCTGCGAGTTTGTGAAAACCCGGAAGGGTGCGAACTTATAAAATAAAAATTCATATGCACTTTTAAAGTCCTCTCAACCTTGTGAGGAGAAAATACCCACGTGAGATCCTTACGACTCACAGAGGAGCAACACACTTACGAATCCTCATGATTCCTAAGGAGAAATTACACTTGCGAGATCCTCACGTCTCGTAAGGAGAATTCCCCTTATGAGACCCTCACGACTCATAAGATTCAAAAGCCTTAAGCTACAGGGATCTGAACCTGTTCTTAAGACGTCACATTCCCCAAAGTTGCCCTACAGGCAGTCCAATATTGACCCTTGTATATAATCCACAGGCACATATAAACATTTCTCCATCAAGTTCCACCAATGGCGAGAAATGTCCCCATATGGTGAACGACACTTGTAAGTCCTCTCGACTTATAAGGAGAAAACACTCTTGGAAGATCCTTACGACTTATGAGAGAAAATATCACTTGGGAATCCCTACAATTCCTAAGGAGAAAATACACCTACGAGATCCTCACGACTCATAGGGAGAAATACCTTTATGAGACCCTTACGGTTCATAAAGTCAAAAGCCTTAGTCGACAGGATCCTAACCCTGTTTGCTAAGTCGTCTTTGTTCAAATCGACAAAGGCAAGTGATGATTCGCTCCTGGTAATATCCTTGTTGCAGCAATGCTAATGCCTAAACAGGTGTCAAACCCCAAGTCCTTTCACGGCAAATGATGATTCGCTCCTGGCAGTATTCCAATCGTAGCGATGCTGATGCTAAAGTTGGTATCAGATTCCAAACTCACAATAAAAAAACAGCAGCGAGTAGCAAAAAAAATGCATATAAAATAGCCGAAATGATGGGGCAACTCGAAATAAAAATCAGCGAGCAAAAAAATATGCATATAAAAACAGCCGAAATGATTGGGCAACTCGCAATAAAAAGAAATGAGTAAAAATATATAAAAAATAGCCGAAATGATTGGGCACCGCGGATGAAAAGCCGAAATGATTGGGCAATCATGACTTTCGCGATATAAAAAGCTGAAAAGATAGAGCATCGCGGAAATAAAAAAATATCTAAATGAAATTGTTAGATATAGTGCCCTCAAAGTCAATTATTGGATCGCAGGCATGTGATTGTAATGATTGAGAGATGACCTATGCCGGTAGGACAGTCTTACTCAAGATGATAGTATGCTATTTGGTTTATCTTTATCATCGTGTACATGCTTTAGGTGACATTACAGGTCACTATTACACGTTGATAGAGCCCTTATGATTCTTGCTTGACTACCAGTAGTATGATGGCGATCATATACGTGAGAGTTGGGTAGTCTATAAGCACATCCTTAAAGTATCCCTAGTCGTGGGAGTTTCGAGAATGGGCATCGATACTCCGATGGTAGACTAGTGTATACGATCGAGACCCCGACGAGGGGCGGTGGCTGGTCTCACAAGCCATTGGTGTCAGTTGGTTCACCGAAGACGAATACAGGTGCTCATTGGGTTATGAGTACACCGGACAGGACTCGCCGGGAACATGCTAGTTGGTATTATACCTAGCGTCAGATAGCAGTTCCCTGGTGACATGCGTACAGGTTAGTTCATCGACCTGAGATCGTCATTTGTCTCGTGTGAGTTCCCACTGTGCTTTGATTACTACCCTATCACCGCTCAAAGGAGTCGTGCAAATAGGTTTTAGTTAGGTACAGTCCCGAGCCACATGGAGGCAGTGAGCGGATCGGTAAGGGTTTTGTCTTTCCCGGTATTGGGGGTGAGATCGCGCTGTGTCTAGGAGAGCCATTACATGAAGTCCTTGGCCAAGACAAGTGAGATTTGTTGGATATATGTATGCCCTAGAGGCCATTATATGATAGTGGATGTATTTGTACATGTATATATATTCAGTATACATTCTTGCTCGACATGATAGTATGCTATCTGGTTCTTCTTTATCTGACATGTTGATTTGATCATGCTTTTATTTATTCATACATGCTGATAAAGCCCTGAGGATATTGGCTTGACTGCTGTGATTATGATGGAGATCATACTAGTGGGACATCTGTAGTCTATAAGCATATCCTGGAAAGTCCCTAGTCATAGGTATATCGAGACGAGGCATTGATATACCAGAGTAGACTAGCGTATATTATACTAGACCCATACGATGGGCGATGAATGTTCCCACATTCATCGATGTTTGACATCAAGATCATATACGGGTGCTCAGTGGTGACTGGGTATACTGGACGGACTCACCGAGAACTCCTATATGAAATTATATCTATCGTTGGATAGCATTTCTCAGGTGACACTAGTACATGTTAGTCTGTAGACCCGAGATCGTCATAGAGTCTTATGTGTTCTCTCACTGTACTTTGATTGCCACCCTACCACGGCTCTACTGAGTTGTGCAAACAGGTGGCCGTTGGGTACAGTCCCGAGACACACGAAGGCAATGGGCGATAGGAGGGGTTTCGTCTCTTCCGGTATTGGGAGTTGATGCTGTGCTGTGCCCGACTGGTTATATCAGTAAGTCCCTGGCCAGGGCTGCTGAGATTTGCTGATAAGTGTTATCAGTAGTTTCTCGATCTGTTATAGACCATTTACCGGCACGACTTATTGAGTTATTGGGGTCGACGTGACCATCCCTAGGCTTGATATGCAGTATATCTGACGAAGAGACCGGACTGTACGGTAGTGTTGCCGGTTGGCTCGACGGGAGTTGTAGCAGGTTCGCTTGTTTTCTTCGATCGCTCAATACCCGGGTGGCCGTTACGTTTAGCTGACCCCTTGCAGCTTGGGGGTGCTTGATATGATCATCATCCACTGCCGGCGTATTGACGAGTCTTAGAGTCCCACAAAGGAGTTACCTGGTCCAGGCGAAACGTTGTGGTGCGCGTATGCGATATGCGCATAGACCCGATTAAAATGCGCGTATAGGATACCGTATATTGATCGCGTGGCTTGCTTTTGGTGGGTTCATATGTGATATGGCCGGATTGATAAATCTAGTGTTGATTTATCATTTAACCATTAGTTTTCTCACTTGAAACCTTTTCTTGTTCATGATGGATGTATGCATGCATGTATGCTATCTTTCTTTTAGTTTCATGCACATATGGATGTGCATACATACATACATACATACACCATCTATCATGGTTGATTACACATGGAAAATGGTGGTAATATAAGACTCACACCATGGATAAATATATGGATTATTATTTGATTTTGTGTTTAAAACAAAATGGAAAAGGAAAGGATAATTCTTGACTTGTTTCTACACTCTTCTTAACCTAACCATCCTCACCTACCCTTAACCTTGGATTAAACTTTCCTTCTATGTTTTAAACTCTAATTAAATAATAACTCAAACATTTAACCATGGTTTGAGATGAGAAGAAATAAAATATATATAGATATATTTCATTTCTTTTCTAAGGTTAATTTTTTCTCTTCTTCAAAAGAAAAGCCATCATCTTCCTCCTCCTTCTTCCATTTGCTCTCTAGTTTCTTCTAGTGAGAAAAACACACATCAAGAAAGGTTTTTGAAGTGAGAATTAGAACCACAATATCATTCTACACAAGTTTAGCCCACTTGTGTAGAGTGTTATCTTCATTTCTCCTCTTGAAAAGTGAAGTTGCAAGCTTGGACTAGGAGTTTCGGGTGGATCGTCGTGGACGCTAGAAGACTTCAAGAGAACCTTCCTCCAACACTCAAGAGGCCAAAGAGTCCAGCGAAGGGAGCTACAAAGGTTGTAGTCTTGAAACCGTAGCTTTTGTCGTTTGTAAAATCATGAAACCCTAATTTTCTAGGATAAGATCCTTTGTATGCTTGCTTAGCACCATAAAAACTTGAACTTTGTGACATGTGATGCTTCCAAACTCTACATAGGGTGCTAGGTAAACCTAACATTGGTATCAGAGCCGACCTAGAACATTAGGCGACACTTTTACGAAGTAAAAATCCCGATCGGATCAAAATACGACTTTTCGAGACCTTCTCTGGACAAATTTTAAAATCTGACATTTTTCAGAATTAAAAATACTTAAAAAATACAGCAGGAAAAACTAAGAAACACTGTGAAATTTGAAGCTCTGATCCGTACAAACCGCCGCGGAACTGCGGCAATTCCTTGCTTAGGCCGCGGTTCCGCGGCCGTACAGAGGGATCATTGATTCAAATTTGCACTGTAATTCTTATAACTGCTTGTATAGTGTTTTAGGTATGTTTAATCTGAATATAGTACTGTAGTTTCTGGAGATGGTTTTGGACTCGTCGATTCGATCGGAATTTTCATTTCGTTGCTTTTCCGGGTAAACTAAAAAGTATTGAAGTGTTTGAACGAGTATCATTTGCTCACTATTCACGGGGTTTAAATTTTTTGGAGATACGTGCAAGTCTTTTTGTGGTGGTCCCTCTAGAAGACAACAAACCTTAACTCGATTATGTGACCGTCTTGAACTGCCATTTGAACCTTAGGGTTTGGGGCAGTACGGCGTGCCACATGTGAGGCGTTGGCTTGACCCTTCTACGGCTGGACCACTATTACTGTGTCACACTCCGGGTTTTTGAACTCTGCTCAAGTGTTGAGCTTTAGTGAATCTTGGGTATTTGATCGTTCGTTCGAAAATTTTAATACTGTCTGTTTATCTGGAATGTGATACAATATGTGGAATTCATATAGTTTAGGCATGAAATACGAAATATGTGATATTTTGCATTTATGATGTCTAAAGTGTATGTGGATTCCAAATATTGTAGTTTTACACTTTCTTTTCTGTGACCGTAAGTGTAGTATGTTCGATATCGCCGGTTTCGTTGCTATACATCAACGACAATTGGGGTACGCATACTTACTTACGTTGATAATATGTGATATTATGTGTTGCCGAGATATGA
The DNA here is from genome assembly GCA_030015575.1 of Agapanthus africanus. Classification (NCBI taxonomy): domain Eukaryota; kingdom Viridiplantae; phylum Streptophyta; class Magnoliopsida; order Asparagales; family Amaryllidaceae; genus Agapanthus; species Agapanthus africanus. The sequence goes on from CM057339.1 coordinate 423,743,579, forward strand.
TGTGCATGATTGTCGCGATCGAATAGCCGGGTTTTTTTATGTGAGATGAGAGTTTTATATTTTCATTCATGTAAATTCAAATGTAATGTAATATTCTTTTATTTGGGGCACTTCCGGGTTGAGCTTGCTGCCACCAGTGTTGTATATTATTTACTTTTCCGCATTAGGATGGACCCAAGGAGGGGGCATAGGTGACCGGGTTCTGGGGTTCAGTGGGAGGCCATCTCGAGGAGTCGAGACCGGGTCTTATAAACTCCAGAATTGGTAGGGTCGCTTGCCGCTCTCGTAGGGGTCCAGGGTGTGGGCTTGGCTATTCATCGCGATTGTGGAATCCGTATTTTCTATTCTGGCTAAATACTAAATACGGACGTCCTAGTATATCCCACATTATATCTATGTTTCTGCTGCCTGTGTTCTGTGATATCTGAGACGAATGACATATTATATATATGATATATAGTAGACGTTGCTTATGTTTTACACCCGCGCTAGTCCCGTCCCGGTATGCCGTTAGTTAAGTAACCTAACGGTGCATAACGGAACATTGCGGCGAATGCAGATGGCATAAGCGTACGTGTTATTTTCGTTTCTTTTCTGTGATTGGCTTAAGGACTTAAATGATGGGATTACATTAATGTGATTAATGTAAAGAAAATAAACCTAAAAAGATATTGTAGAATCGGATTTGAAAACCACTCGGCTATTTATGAAAAAGCTATATTTCAAAACTGCGGAGCTTAAGCCACTCCTTTTGAAAACCATTTGATTCTACAACGATATCAAGTTCAAAGCGTTAAAGATTTTCTTAAAAATCATCCGCAACCCTCCGTCATTTTAGAAAGTAGAGTACTTAGTATTCGTGCTACGTTTGTTGACCTTAGCCAAGGCATAGTGTACGGTAGCTAAGTGATGTCTTCCTACAAATGCATATGATGCAGATTAATTAGGATGGGTATATGACTTTGTTGACCTTAGCCAAGGGTCATGTGAACGGGTCTAATTAATCAAGAAATGACGGGCTGAGCTTAACTAGTACTCGTGATTTGTTGACCTTAGCCAAGGTCACGAGTGCTAGGGGTAAAAACCACATCGGGAATTTCAATAGTTGAAATTTGCAATGAGATTGCATACCTTCCATGTGATGGTTGGATCCCGATCCCACTGTGGGCAATAGTTGCTCCTAGGAGAGTTTTACAGTTTACAATTAGCTAACTCATTAGGTGTCTAGAAAGGTGTTAACGGGGCTCCGCCTCTGGGAAAACGAGGTTTACTCTAATTAGGTCCGTGCGAAAGCACGGGAAACCTCCCTCAAGTACCGATACTGGCCTGGCTGAACGGTTAGCGAAGTTGTAGACTGTAATTAATCCTGGCTAGTTTTTCTTTTTAAGGTTTGAAAGAAAAACTCGATAAAAGCAGTGGGAAACATCGATTAGACAAGATAATAACCAATCTGATCTATGCAAGAGCTTTCGCTGAGTGTATTCTTTTCTCTCTCTTAATGGCAGATACCCATGACTGGACTCAAGCTTCTACTAGATAAAAACAAACTGAATAGGACCAATTATAAAGACTGGCTGAGGAATCTGAAAATAGCCTTGACTTATGATAAAGTATCATATGTCCTCACGGCTTCAGCCCCGCCCGTCCCAGGTCCAAAATCCTCAGTTGCGGACATTGAAGTCCGCAAGACATGGGACGCTGACTGTGCCACGGCCAAATGCCTCGCGCTTGCATCGATGGACAACACACATCAAAAGAAGCACGAGGATATGGACATTCACGGTATATTGCTCCATACAAAGGAGTTGTATGGAGAGCAATCCCACGTATTACGATACGAAGCATCAAAGAAATTGTTTCAGATGCGAATGGCCCCTGGCACACCAGTAGGAGACCATGTTCTGAAGATGATAGCTCTTATAGAAGAGCTTGAGGACCTTGGATGGACGATGGACAATGAACAATATATAGATATTATTCTGCAGTCCCTCCCCTCCACCTTTGCTCAATTCATAGTGAACTTCAACATGCACGGCATGGAGAAGGAACTCCCTGAACTCCTTAACATGTTAAGGAGTGCAGAGAGCACTATGAAGTCAGCAAAAACTCCCGTTATGACTGTTGGACAATCTTCCTCTTCTCGCCCGAAAGCTAAGGCCAAGGGAAAGAAAAAGAAGAAGCCCACCAATCCTAAGGGTGGAGTTAAAAAGGTGAAGGGAAAGGAAAAGTCCAAAGCTGGAGACTCGGGGAAAGGCGAATGTTTTCATTGCCATAAGACAGGACATTGGAAGCGCAACTGCACGGAGTACTTAAGTCTCAAGAAGAAGCATGGGGATGCTTCTGCTTCAGGTGCGTTTGTGACAGAAAACTGTTTTTCAATAAACTCTGCTTCCTGGGTATTGGATACCGGTTCAGGTTCTCACATTTGCAATTCTATGCAGGGGCTGAGAAATAGCAAAGTTTTGAAGACAGGTGACCATACTCTCCGCGTTGGAAATGGTTCCAATGTACATACAGTCGCAGTGGGAGAGTATCACTTGGGGTTGCCATCTGGATGTATTTTGGTTTTGAATCCATGTTATTTTGTACCAAGTATGCTTTGTAATATAATATCCGTTTCTTTGTTAGACAATGAAGGATATAATTTTGTATTGCAGAACAATGTTATGAACATTCACCTGAATCAAATGTTGGTTGGGTATGGTACGCTTAATAACGAAATATATGTCCTAAATCAACACACAGTTTTCAGTATACAACACACTAATAAAAGAAAACTTTCAGAATTAAATGAAGCTTTTCTTTGGCACTGTAGACTTGGTCATATTAACGAAACAAGATTAAACAAGTTACACAAAGATGGATATTTAAACTCTTTTGAATATAAATCTTATGCGACTTGCCAGTCTTGTATTAAGGGTAAAATGACCAAAACTCCGTTTACCGGACACGGAGAAAGAGCTACTCGGTTCCTGGGCCTCATACATAGTGATGTATGTGGGCCAATGTCTACACAGGCTAGAGGCGGTTTTTCATACTTCATTACATTCACTGACGATTTCTCAAGATTCGGTCATGTGTTTTTATTAAAGCACAAGTCCGAAGCTTTCGAGAAATTCATTGAATATAAACAAGAAGTAGAAAAACAAACCGGCTTGAGTATCAAGATGCTTCGATCAGATCGAGGTGGTGAGTATCTCAGTAAAGAGTTTGCAAACTTCCTAAAAGAGAATGGGATTCTCTCTCAGCTCACTCCTCCTTACACACCACAGCACAACGGTGTGTCAGAACGACGGAATAGGACCCTATTAGATATGGTCCGGTCCATGATGAGTGACGCTGAGTTACCTGTCTTATTTTGGGGGCATGCATTGGAGACTGCAACGTTTCTGCTAAACAGGGTTTCAACCAAAACCGTGTCTACCACGCCATATGAGATATGGCATGGGAAGAGACCATCTCTTAAGAGAATTAAGATTTGGGGTTGCCGGCCTATGTTAAAAAGCAGAATCCGGAAAAACTCGAGACACGGTCAGTCATGTGTAACTTTGTAGGATATCTAAAGAATTCTTATGGATATCTATTCCACCACAAAGAGGAACAAAAGGTGTTTGTTTCTCAACATGCCACATTCTTGGAAAAAGAGTTTTTCACAGATAAAGATGATGGCAAGGTGGTGGATCTAGAAGAGGTTCTAGAGACACAAACTACAAATGACGATTTGATTGAACCAGCTGTTGCAACAGAAACTGAGGAACCTCGGCCACTCCGTAGGTCTGGTAGGACTTCTCGTCCACCGGAGAGGTACTACGGTTTCCTCATTGATGGTGACGGAGAAGACTGCATCATGGATGATGATGATCCTACCAGTTTTCAGCAAGCTATCACGAGTAGAGACTCTGTGAAGTGGCTGGATGCCATGAGATCCGAAATGGAGTCTATGTACACCAACAAAGTATGGACTTTGGACGTTGTACCCCCTGGGGTAAAACCTGTGGGGTGCAAATGGATCTTTAAAAGAAAGATTGGTGTAGATGGGCAGGTGGAGACCTATAAGGCAAGACTTGTGGCGAAGGGTTTTCGTCAAAGACCAGGTTTGGACTATGACGAGACTTTTTCTCCCGTAGCCATGCTTAAATCCATTCGAATCCTACTTGCTATTGCTGCTCACTACGACTATGAAATCTGGAAGATGGACGTTAAAACCGCATTTCTAAATGGAAATTTAGAAGAATGCGTTTATATGGATCAGCCAGAGGGCTTCATTGACAGTGGGAACAGCGGGAAAGCATGTAAATTGCTTAAATCCATATATGGGTTAAAGCAGGCATCACGGAGTTGGAACATCTGTTTCGATGATGTCATCAAAGAGTTTGATTTCATCAAAAATCCAGATGAACCTTGTGTTTATAAGAAGGCTGTAGGGAGAGCTGTCACATTCCTCGTATTGTACGTGGACGACATTCTTCTGATAGGAAATGATATTCCTATGCTACAGTCGGTCAAATCTTTCTTATCACTGAGGTTCTCCATAAAGGACCTGGGTGATGCCACATACATTCTGGGCATAAGGATCTATAGGGATAGATCCAAAAGGTTATTGGGATTGTCCCAAACCAGGTACATTGACACCATCCTAAAAGGTTTAGTATGGAAGACTCCAAGCGGGGTGCCTTACCCGCTTGCCATGGGGTCACTCTCTCCAAGGATTCTTGCCCAAAGACCGATGAAGAGAGAGCTCGCATGCGTGTTATACCCTATGCTTCGGCAGTAGGATCTATAATGTATGCGATGTTATGTACACGCCCAGATGTAGCTTACGCACTTAGTGTTGTAAGCAGGTATCAATCTAACCCAGGGGAGAATCACTGGACAGCTGTGAAGAACATTCTTAAGTACTTGCGAAGGACTAAAGAATTGTTCTTGGTGTATGGTAACGGAGATCTCCAAATGGAGGCCTTTACCGATTCAAGCTTCCAGAGCGATAAGGACGACATCAAATCTGTCTCTGGGTTTGTATTTACCCTCAATGGAGGGGCGATAAGTTGGAAGAGTTCCAAACAGGATACCGTTGCAGACTCTACGATGGAAGCTGAGTACATTGCTGCGAATGATGCCGCCAAGGAAGCCGTCTGGATGAAGAAGTTCATCTCGGAGCTAGGAGTAGTTCCAACCATTATTGATCCAATACTTTTGTATTGTGATAATAATGGGGCTATGGCGTTAGCCAAGGAGCCCAGATCCCATCAGCGGTCCAGACACATCTTGAGGCGTTTTCATTTGATCCGGGAGATTGTAGATCGCCTCGAGATCGAGATTAGGAGAGTAGACACAAAGAATAACGCCGCGGATCCATTCACCAAGGCCCTCCCTCAGCCGCAGCATGAGCGACTTTTTGAGATGTTGGGTATGAGATACGCCAATAACTGGCCTTAGTGCAAGTGCGAGATTGTTGGATATATGTATGCCCTAGAGGCCATTATATGATAGTGGATGTATTTGTACATGTATATATATTCAGTATACATTCTTTCTCGACATGATAGTATACTATCTGGTTCTTCTTTATCTGACATGTTGATTTGATCATGCTTTTATTCATTCATACATGCTGATAAAGCCCTGAGGATATTGGCTTGACTGCTGTGATTATGATGGAGATCATACTAGTGGGACATCTGTAGTCTGTAAGCATATCCTGGAAAGTCCCTAGTCGTAGGTATATCGAGACGGGGCATTGATATACCAGAGTAGACTAGCGTATATGATACTAGACCCATACGATGGGAGATGAATGTTCCCACATTCATCGATGTTTGACATCAAGATCATATACGGGTGCTCAGTGGTGACTGGGTACACTGGACGAACTCACCGAGAACTCCTATATGGAATTATATCTATCGTCAGATAGCAGTTCTCAGGTGACACTAGTACAGGTTAGTCTGTAGACCCGAGATCGTCATAGAGTCTTGTGTGTTCTCCTACTGTACTTTGATTTCCACCCTACCACGGCTCTATTGAGTTGTGCAAACAGGTGGCCGTTGGGTACAGTCCCGAGACACACGAAGGCAATGAGCGATAGGAGGGGTTTCGTTTCTCCCGGTATTGGGAGTTGATGCTGTGCTGTGCCCGACTGGTTATATCAGTAAGTCCCTGGCCAGGGCTGCTGAGATTTGCTGATAAGTGTTATCAGTAGTTTCTCGATCTGTTATAGACCATTCACAGGCACGACTTATTGAGTTATTGGGGTCGACGTGACCATCCCTAGGTTCAATATGCAGCATATCTGACGAAGAGACCGGACTGTACGGTAGTGTTGCCGGTTGGCTCGACGGCAGTTGTAGCAGGTTCGCTTGTTTTTTTCTGATCGCTCAATACCCGAGTGGCCGTTATGTTTAGCTGACCGCTTGCGGCTTGGGGATGCTTGATATGATCATCATCCACTGCCGGCGTATTGATGAGTCTTAGAGTCCTACGAAGGAGTTACCTGGTCCAGGCGAAACGTTGTGGTACGCGTATGCGATATGCGCATAGACCCGATTAAAATGCGCGTATAGGATACCGTATATTGATCGGGCGGATTGCTTTTGGTGGGGTCATATGTGATATGGCCGGATTGATAAATCAAGTGTTGATTTATCATTTAACCATTAGTTTTCTCACTTGAAACCTTTTCTTGTTCATGATGGATGTATGCATGCATGTATGCTATCTTTCTTTTAGTTTCATGCACATATGGATGTGCATACATACATACATACATACATACACCATCTATCATGGTTGATTACACATGGAAAATGGTGGCAATATAAGACTCACACCATGGATAAATATATGGATTATTATTTGATTTTGTGTTTAAAACAAAATGGAAAAGGAAAGGATAATTCTTGACTTGTTTCTACACTCTTCTTAATCTAACCATCCTCACCTATCCTTAACCTTGGATTAAACTTTCCTTCTATGTTTTAAACTCTAATTAAATAATAACTCAAACATTTAACCATGGTTTGAGATGAGAAGAAATAAAATATATATAGATATATTTCATTTCTTTTCTAAGGTTAATCTTTTCTCTTCTTCAAAAGAAAAGCCATCATCTTCCTCCTCCTTTTTCCATTTGCTCTCTAGTTTCTTCTAGTGAGAAAAACACACATCAAGAAAGGTTTTTGAAGTGAGAATTAGAACCACAACATCATTCTACACAAGTTTAGCCCACTTGTGTAGAGTGTTATCTTCATTTCTCCTCTTGAAAAGTGAAGTTGCAAGCTTGGACTAGGAGCTTCGAGTGGATCGTCGTGGACGCTAGAAGACTTCAAGAGAACCTTCCTACAACACTCAAGAGGCCAAAGAGTCCAGCGAAGGGAGCTACAAAGGTTGTAGTCTTGAAACCGTAGCTTTTGTCGTTTGTAAAATCATGAAACCCTAATTTTCTAGGATAAGATCCTTTGTATGCTTGCTTAGCACCATAAAAACTTGAACTTTGTGACATGTGATGCTTCCAAACTCTACATAGGGTGCTAGGTAAACCTAACAAGATTTACTGGAAGGTATTCCAGTAGTATCTCAGGGTGTTCTGGGCTACACTCCGACACGACTTGTACCGCTTTTGGGGGTCTGACGTTTACCACCCCCTAGGCCCGACATATGATACTCATAGACGAACGGACCGGACTGTACGGATATTGTCACTAACAGGCTCAGTAGGGTTTCAGGATGAGTTCACTCATCGGCCTCCCTTTTGGTCAATACCTGGGTGCCCGTTACGTATAGCTAGTACCACCGATGTGCTAGTGGTTAAATCTACAGCCAATGTATTAACGAGTCTTTAGAGTCCCCCACAGATAGTTTTCCCAAGGTTCGGGCGAAACGTTGTAGAGGCCGTATGGTATTATGGAAGGGTTCAATCATATACGTGCATTCGTGCACGGATCATGATCGGACGGATCATACTATTGGGCTTTGGTTTAAGCCGAATCCTAGTATTAGATTTGTTGGATTATTTTAGTCTCATTGCATTCACATTCAGTCAAAATACGGATGCTGGTATGTATATACAGATGAGGGGTATCCTTGTGATCCGTCACGAGTTTACTTTAGTTGATGCCATATCTTTTTGTTGGATTAAACATTTTGGTTTAAATGTTTAGTGGAGGAAAATGTGAGTGCCAGTTTTGTCCATAAGCATCTTTTCATGCCACATGTACATGGTGACTCATGGTATTGGTTTGTGTGGCCATTTAATGTGACATGGATTGATTTATGGAGCTAATTATGATTAGTGGGGGTATTTTGGAGAGAGAGGGGCTGCCATGTGATGGCTTGGGACTTTGGTTATTGATATCTCTCTCTATCTCTCTCTCTCAAAATAACACACAACATAATAAGCAAGTTCCTTTTCTTCTTCTTTCTTCTTGAGCTCACCTCTTCCTCCAATGGCTTCATCTTCAACCTCCACTCATCCCATCTCATGTGTTAAGATTCATTGAGTGTATAGAGACAAAGTTATCACACACATTCTCTACTTCACCTTGGACATGTCGGCTAGCAAACTTCATGTCCGAGTTGCTTCGGTTTGAAGTGGGAGCCCGTAAAAAGACTTCTTGATGTGGTACCCTTTTCGATGAGGAGACCGGAGATCGAGCAAGATCGGAGATGCCGCGAGGCGCTATGGATGGTGGCTAAAGAACGAAGGACACGGATTGATCGGTATAGCTATTCTAACTTCTTGTAGATAGCTAATTTAGTGTTAATGGTACGATCCGGGTAAAATTCTGCGTTAGCGCCAGTTTCGTAAAAAGTTTTTATTTCCGTGTTCTAGCCTCGGATTGACGGCCGGGGTGCTACCGTAGACTTACATGGTATCAGAGCCATGCCATTAACCCTTTGCTAGCTGGTTTATACAATGTTAAAGTATCGAAACCGAAACAAACCCAAACACTGCCCCTGAACTTTACAGTTTCTGTTGTTTTTAAGGGTTTCCAGAAAAATTATTTAAATATGTTCAGAAGACTACTGAAGAGACTACAAGACCACACCCCAAAGACGACCCCCATCCCTCGGATTTGGGCCGAGCACATGCTCCCAAAATCCGAGGAGGCCAGCCAGTTTTGGGCTTCTGGGGTTCATTTTTTGGGTGTTGTCTGGTCTCTGGTAAGTTGGTTCAGTGGTTTTGTTTGTTTAGCCTAATTTGGATATGGTTTTATCAGGTTGTTTGGGCTATTCGGGGTTTTTTCGAATTCAATATTTTCTAACATTGTTTAAAGTCAGCAGTACATTACATTACTATCTGCGACCGTGAATGTCATTCGAGCGGTAAATCTTGTCTAATCGCTATAGTCCTTTTAGATGGGTTTGCGAACGCGACATTCACGTTGATATTCTGTGTTGTGCTGTGATGTTGCGGATTTGTCGTGGTGGATAGCCTGGATGCAATGTTAGTGCAGTTTGGATTTATTTGTACATTTGATATCACGGGGCGAGCGTCCGACATGTGGAATGTCGTCACTGCCTGTTTGTATATTATTCTTTTGGGGCACGACCGGGTTGAGGTCGATGTACCTGTTGTACATATTTTACTTTCTGTACTAGGATTACCCCGCGGTGGAGTGCATGGATAGCCGGGTTCTAGAGGGCAACGGGCCCGCATCTCATGGCTTTGAGACGGAGGGGACTTCACTCTAGAATTGGCGGGCTATTCGCCGCACTCGTAGGGGGAATAGGTTGACCCAAGGTGGGGTGCTCAAGTTACCGGATTCCGTGAAGTGCTGGGTGCTCCATTCACTTTGCTGAAGGGGGCTGCCTCGCTTCTGGTTTTGGCGGGTAACTTGCCGCACTCGTAGGGGTATATGTTTTCATTGCACAGGCTATCCACACGACAAGGGGAACGTCGGGTTTCACTTGCGGCTCAAAGGAAACCCGGGGTTCCCAGATTATCTGTATTGTTCTGTGATGCATATTACTTTTCTGTGATGTTGCATTTATCACGCCTGGAGCGATTATTATATATTGCTATATATACTAGTAGATGTTGTATATGTTTTACATCCGCGCTAGTCCAGTCCCCGCTCTGTCGTTAGTTAAGTAACCTAACGGGTGATGATGCGACCCAGTGGCGAATGCGGACGGCATATACGTACATCATGTTTTCGTTCTTTTTGGTGTGATTAATTGATGGGACTGCGTTGATTCAAATCAATTCAAGGAAAACAAAACTGTTTGATGTTGTTGGAACAATTTTCAAAAAGCTGTTATTATAAGGACGTTCACTTTTATTTTGCACAGTGGTATTCAGTTATGAATATCCAGCACCTCATTCGACGAGGCAAGGGCCGAGATCCCTTCATCGGGAGTGACCCCTTGGGCAGAAGTTTGCATCAGGGTAATAATTTCGTTATAGTCAATTACTTTTTGCTTTGCATCGCGGTATTCAGTTGGAATATCCTGCACCTCATTCTACGAGGAAAGAGCCGAGATCCCTTCACCGGGAGTGACCTCTTTAGCAATAGTTTTCGCCACTATATATTTATAAAAAGCTATCCAGTTCCTTCAACAATTTCAAGTTCATTACGTTAAAGGTTTTTCACCAAAAACCATTCATAGCCCTCCGTCATTTCTGACGGGCAGCACTTCATATCCATGCTATGTTTGTTGACCTTCGTCAAGGCATAGTGTATGGTAGCTGCTTGTTACCTTTCTGTTGCATAGATAGATGCGTTGGTTTGGGATAGTCGTACAACCTTGTTGACCTTCGTCAAGGGCTTGTACGGGTGGGTTCAAATTAACCTGGACAATGACGGGTAGAACTTGACATGTGACTTATGATTTGTTGACCTTCATCAAGGTCATAAGAGCATGGGGAAAAAATCACATCGGGATTTCAAACATACAGGAAACTTGCCAGATATGCGCATACCTTCTGGAGTGTGATAATGTGAGTGGATTCCATCAGGTTATCATGCGATGATAGTTGGATCCGGATTCCCACTGATGAGTTGGTTTACTCCTCGGGTGATCCCGACTAATTCTTCTTTCAGGTTTGGAGGAGAATTTGAGGATACAGTGGGAGGTTTCCTGATTAGATAAATTGATAACCATTCTGATTTAGGTTAGAGTACACGTAGAGTGTTTCTTTTCTCTCTCTCTTTGGCAGCGACCATGGCCCGACCCTAGACTATAACTCAGTGACCAAGTTAACCGAACTTTCTTAAAATACTGGCTTTTGGATTGTCTGAGTTGCATACATCATTGCCACTCCTTCCTTTTCCTTTGCATTTCTCCAGAACACCCCGTATCATTACGAACATCCACTTCCATTGGATAAATCCATCGTATGGTTATATACGAACTCGAAGGAACTTGTTCTAGATTCGAGGATGGATTCTGGTTCTGGAGAGAATGAATAGGACTATTCAGTTGTCTTTTCCTTTTACCTTCTCTCAGGTTGTGAGGGCTCCTAGGATTAGGAGAAGGGTACACCTATTACGCTTATTGGATAGTCTTCTTCCAAACCATAGGCAGGTGCCGAAAGGTAGGGAAAGAAGAAAACCAATTAGCCTAAGTGTGGTATGCAGAAGGTAATAAGTAAAGACAAATAAAGGGATTAGAAAGAGGGCAAAGTAAATTGCGACTGCTATCACTCACGACCAAATCACATATTTCATCGCCACTCCTACTTCACCTTTGTATTTCTCCAGAACACCCCGTATCACTACGAAGATCCACAGTTATTGGATACTCCACCGTATGGTTATATACGAACTCGAAGGAACTTGTTCCAGTTCGGGGATGGATTCTGGTTCAGGAGAAATAGGAATAAGGTTTATTCAGTTGTCTTTTATCTTTACCTTCTCTCAGGTTGTGAATGCTCCTAGGATTAGGGCAGTACACCTATTACGCTTATTGGATAGTCTTCTTCTAAACCATAGGCTGATGCCGAACGGTAGGGAATGAAGAAAACCATTTAGCCTAAGGATGGTGTACAGAAGGTAATGAGTAAAGACAAATAAAAAGATTTGGAGAGATGGCAAAGAAATATATTATTATATTCGTGAATCGGATAATGGAAGATGCATTACTAAGAATACCCGGATACCTCTTCGAAACATTTTCATGTTTCAGATTCACTATGCATTGTTAAAGGAAAACTGATTTCCCAATTAGATACTTACTCCAGGGTATGTATTTATCAGGTTTGATTCTCACATCTGTGTGGCTTTACAGATGATGAGTGGGAGTAAGTTATTGGGAATTAGGTGATTATCCTCATTATATCGGGATTCATTGTAATTGGTGATATTTGAGGAAATCGCCTGGGTTTTTGCCGGACGACAAATATTTGGTTTTGAATATCCGTCGTTATGCACCAATTTCAAACTGATATATCTGTACGTTTATTTTATAAAGTGAGTTATAACTTTTTGAAATTATGTCCATGACATTTACCTATTGTTCCCCTCCGAATGACGGCGCAGACATTGCGTCTTGCCTGAGATTCGGGGCAGATGCTATTTGGTTTTATCTGTCTAACTCTCCGAAGATACCAAGTTGATTTATGGCACCGCGTATCGGAGGTTTAGACGGATGCGGCCGATGTAGCAGACTTCGTCAGATTCCCCCTCGCTTGAGGGGTTTTTGATTGTGGGGACGCTCTTCCCTGCAGGCGCAAGCCCCTGCAGTTAATTACGCTACCGCATAGCGGTAACAACTTTCTCCTTCTCCAGAATTTCACTTCGTGTCGTGTGTGTTTGTTTTGTTTTTGGTTGCCCGTGGATTGTATACGGAGACTGAGTAATGCCGTTGCCCGTAGGACGTGGATTAGTCCAAATCCGTATTTACTTAGATTTGGGTTTGATGTTTTTAGTTTAAGGATGCATTAGTCGCGTTGCGGCTAAGATCAACTTAAACGTTCGTTAAGGATACGTTAGTCCTGTTTTAGACTAAGATCAACTTAACGTAGTGATTAATTTAATATATGGACGTCAGGACTCGTCACCTCTCTGACGTCGTTGAAGGATTACAACGACGGGTGTCAGAGGAGTTCAGAGATGTACCCTTGAACCAAAGTTGATTTGGATTTTTATCATTCATTTAAATGTCTAAGGATACGTTAGCCGTATTTAGGGCTAAGATCAACTTAAACAGGACCGTTTAGATCCGGCAAAAGAGCATTTGGAGGCACTATTGTTCCAGTTTAGGGACGTAGTGGTCCATTTTCCAGTTTAGGGACGTGGTGGTCCATCGCCAGTTTAGGGACGTGGTGGTCCATATTCCAGTTTAGGGACGTGGTGGTCCGATATTAGTTTAAGGACGTGTCGGTCCGATATTAGTTTAGGGACGTCTCAGTCCGATATTAGTTTAGGGACGTCTCGGTCCGATATTAGTTTAGGGACGTCTCGGTCCGATATTAGTTTAGGGACGTCTCGGTCCGATATTAGTTTAAGGACGTTTCGGTCCGATATTGATATGTGGTTGTCGGGACCCGTCACCTCTCTGACGTCGTTGAAGGATTGCAACGACATGTGTCAGAGGAGTTCAGAGATGTACCCTTGAACCCGTAGTAAATTGATTTAAGAGAGCAATCTTGCTCAGCCGATTTAATTTAAGGACTTATGGCCAAAATTGGGCTAAGTCCAGTTTCAACATTTTTTGTCTTTGGCCTGTGCTAGGGCTTTACCCCTTTTTAGTAATGCACTGCATTATTCTTGTTTTGGTTGGGCTTTGCCCTTTTCTAAATGATGCAGAGCATCTATTTTTTTGTTTGGGCTTTGCCCCCCTTTTTAAAATGCACAGCATTTTTTATTAGGCCTATTAGGCCTTTTAATTGGGCTCTGTCCCTTTTCTTTAATAATGCAGAGCATTAAATACTCTGACAGTGCCCCACGTGGCTTGTCAGGCGCTTTGCGCTAAATATTGAGCGCAAACTCGTATGGTGGTGACACGTGTCACGCTCTGGTGAGCGCAAGCGCACTAGCGCAGTGCGCTGCGCTAGTGCGCTGCGCTGTTGCGCTGCTGACACGTGGCGCGCTCTGGTGAGTTGCGCCAATTCCAGAGAGCAAAGCTCTATTTCAAGAGCGCGTAGCGCAAGTGGTTCTATAGCTGACACGTGGCGCTCTCTTAAGAGCGCAACAGCGCAGTTTGTAAGTGCAGAGCACTAAGAATCTTTTAGATTCAAGAACAGAAGTGCAAAGCACTGTTTAATTTCTTGATCTAAATTTAGATCAAAGAAAAATAATTTTTTTTCTTTTTTTATTTCAAGAACCAAAGGTTCATAAAAGTGCAAAGCACTATTCTTTATTTTATTGTTTTCTTGTTTTAAAGAACCAGAGGTTCATAAGAAGTGCAAAGCACTATTTATTATGTAAAGATCATTGATCTTGTTTTTAGATCAATGATCTATTAGAAAAAATTTCTTCTATTTCATGAAGGTTCTTTACCTTTTTCTTGGAATTTTCTCAGAGTTCTCTCTGTTTGAAGCTCTTGACTTTTTTCAAGAAATGTTGATTGCCTTTGAATTGAGGCCTAGGGTCCTTTTTATAGTGCCCATAAATTAGTTAAATTTGTTAAAGAGATCCTTCTCTGAGTGATTTGGGGAATTTTCCCCACCGTTGGATCTTTGATTCAAGGGCTTCTGCTTTGCAGAAGAAAATCTTCTTGTTTTAACAAGAACAGAAAAGATTTCTTAGAAATTTAATTCTGTTTGGCGCAGATGCCCCAGCGTGTGACACGTGTCGCACAGCGCACAGCGCAGCGCAACTGCGCTAGCGCAAATGCGCTGACACGTGTCGCGCAGCGCACAGCGCAGCGCACAGCGCAGCGCACAGCGCAGCGCAACTGCGCTGGCGCATCTGCGCTGGCACGTGTCGCGCAGCGCAACTGCGCTGACACGTGTCGCGCAGCTGAAGCGTTGCTTCATTAAAATAGAGCTTTGCTCTGATTGGGCGCGCCTTCTTGGGCGCTGCGCTGATGTATCAGCGCTTGACATGTGGCGCATTGCGCCCGAGATTTGAAGCGTTGCTTCAAAATTTTGAACTTTGAATTTCAACAGAGCTTTGCTCTGATTGGGCGAAACAAATGCCCCCCCACCGTTGCGCTTACGTGGCTCTAAACGTGAGCGCAACAGTGGTGGAATTCCAACCGCTGCGGTAACTCTTGGGAGTTGAAAGGGTATTTGATGCCTATAACTAGGACCTTTAGTCCTTTAGATGATTTTCATCTTCACAATTTTACTTTCAGAACTTAGAGCCCTGCTCTCTTGTTTAAACATTTTTAAAATTTCAACTTTAGAGAATTTGAGGTAAAAATATTAATTTTGATTAAATTAAATTAATTTTAAGAGCTTTGCTCTCACTAGATCCCTGATCTAAAGAAGACCTATTTGGGGTTTCACTTAGCAGAGCTTTGCTCTACAGGTCTTAAAAGGATCTAAAGAGAACTAAAGGGGACCCTACTAGGGTTCCATAGAGCTCTGCTCTCTGAAAGATTTTCCTTGGATTTTCTTAATTCATTAATGGAGCTTTGCTCCTCCCAAATCATATAGAAGAACTCTTAAGAATTCTTCACGGATTTGATACTATTATTATTATATCATTTTTTCCCAGAGCAGAGCTCTCAATGTTCTTAGGGAATTTTCCTCAAATTCTCCTCATAGCTGATTTTGACTGGTGTCACTCCTGTCTGCAGAGCATTGCTCTCGAGGAGTTTAACTTTTAACTTTCTGTATTTTCTTATTTGTTAATCTCCCTGTACTGTTTTCTTCAGGTATTATGGCGGTGCGTCTATACAGCTTGCACGAGTTCATCACTTATGAGGATATCCGTGTACAGGGCCGTCAACAGAACCAGGAGTTTACGGACGCCCAGCGTGCGGAGGTCATGGGTCGCCTCAACATAAGTGGTGGTTGGTTGCTTCCTCGTTGTTCAGCTCTCTTAAAGGTCGTGCTGGGAGCAATATGGAGAGCACTTCCGGGGTTTCACGACGCCCTACCGCTCAATGCGCTGGATGATGCCAAAGACAAGGTGCATTCAGTGTACCTGACAGGGCTGATCTCGAAGAAACGGCTGGACAGCCTCATCGAGATCCTACATCTAGTCTCCCAGCAGACGACGATAATCGCTGCTTATCAAAGGATATGGGGCCTTGCTGAAGACCTTGATACCCAGGAGCGCGAGAGGCTGCGCACGAGAATCATCAGAAAGGCCATGAGAACTCTGGATGGCCTTATTTTTGAATTCCTCAATCCGTGCCCCGGATTCGAAGTCATACCTTTGTAAACATTTTAATAATGTTATTGTTTATTTCTCCGTGATTGTAAGAACCCCCTTTTTTATGATATGAATAGAAAATTTCCATTTCATCTTGTCTTGTTCCTCATCCGAACCGTTTGCACGTACATGAATGAGTATGTCTTAAACGCTTGATCAAGTGTAAATCGGATGTTCTTTCTGTTGCTTTTCTTCTTTCTCAGCATGTCGTCACAATTAGCAGGTAATAGAGTAAGCTTCTTGATTTCTTCACGAGATAGCGAGGGCTTAGGCCGCAGGTTCAGATCTGCTGCCTAAGACTTTTCAACTCTATGAGCCGTGAGGGTCTCATAGAGACTTTTCTCCCTACGGATCGAGAGGATCTCGTAGGTGGGTTTTCTCCCTAGGAATCGTGAGGATCCCTAAGTGTGTTTTTGTTAGTTATATGTATGCCCTAGAGGCCATTACTGTACATGGGATGTATATTGTAGTGGATGCTGGGACATATATAGGGAGGACTTTCTTGCTCGACATGATAGTATGCTATCTGGTTACTCTTTACCTTAACGTGTACTCAGATTGTCTCTCTATTACATGTTGGTAAAGCCCTTAGGATGCGTACTTGACTACCTGGACTATGATGCGGATCATACTAGTGGGGACATGGTAGTCCATAAGTACATCCTTCAAAGTCCCTAGTCGTGGGTGTATCGAGATGGGGCATCGATATACCAGAGTAGATTAGCGTATACCTTCTCGACCCATACAGATGGGTGATGGATGATCCCATATCCATTGGTGTTTGACATCAGAGATGATGTACGGGTGCTCAGTAAATACTGGGTACACTGGACGGACTCGCCGAGAACTCCCAGATGGTATTATACCTCACGTCAGATGGCAGTTCTCAGGTGACACTGGTACAGAGTAGTCTGTTGACCCGAGATCGTCATAGAGTCTTGTGTGGTTCCCACTGTGCTTTGATTTCCATCTTACCACGTCCAAGAGGGCGTGCAAAACGGTGGTTTTTGGGTACAGTCCCGAGTCACATGGAGGCAATGAGCGATAGGAGGGGATTCGTCTCTCCCGGTATAGGGGGTTGATGTTGCACTGTGTTCGATTGGCTATAACAGGAAGTCCCTGGCCAGGGCTGATCAGAGAATTGCTGGTAAGTGTTACCAGTAGTTTCTCGACCCGTTATGAGCCTCATATCGACACGACTTATCGAGCTATTGGGGTCTGACGTTTACCACCCCTAGGCGAGATATGCGACATATCAGACGATCAGACCGGACTGTACGGTAGTGTTACTGATTGGATTCACTGGAGTGTGAGCGGGCTTGCTCGTCGATCTTCTGATCGCTCAATACCCGGGTGGCCGTTACGTTTAGCAGACCGCTTGCGGCTTGTGGGTACTTGATATGATCATCATCTGCTGCCGGCGTATTGACGAGTCTTTAGAGTCCTACACAGAGGTTTCCTGGCTCAAGCGAAACGAAATAGGAGCGCATATGAGGTATGTGCGGGACCGAGAATAATGCGTGTATGTGATACCGTATTCTATTCTCGCGATGAATGTATCGAATGGTTGTATATGATATAACCTAGTTATCGAATCAAGGATTGATTCGATAAGCCGATACATTGTATACTAGTCGGTTGTGTGCGACATGACCGGATCATTAAATCAAGTGTTGATTTAATGCATAATTATATATTTAATATATTACTTTGCATTAACTAGTATCGGTTCACTTTAAATGGATTTTCTCGCTCGGGTGTGCGCATTGCATATGCGATATGATTTTGTGCACATGCTTGTATCATGTTTGATGATACATGCCCTTTTAATTAAGTGTATAGAATTAAACCTTGGTTAATGGAATGGTTAGGGTTTACTATTTGCTTATTCATTTATTTATTAATCTTTTTCTTATTGGAAAAAGGAAATGAAATGATAAAATGGTGGCATTTCTTTTGTTCATTCATGAAGCTTCATGAATGCTTTGACTTGATGACCATTTTGTTTTTAGCTTAACCCTAACCATTGCATTAAACCATGATTAGTTCTCTACACTTAACTATGGTCATGTTATGATAAGGATTCATTATTCTTTTTTTTAAAAAAAAAACTTATCATAAGATTTATCATCATCTTCTTCTTCTTCTTAAAGAAGAAAGCTTGCTTCAAAAATGGCAACTTGAGCAAATGAGTGAGAAATCCAAATCTAAAGAGAACCCACTTCCTATTTCTTCATCCTCTACCTCTTGCCAAGTAGTAGAGTGTGTTTTCTTCACAAGTTTCATGACTTGGTGAAGTGAGAGCTTGATCTTGCGATGCTTCGACGTAGATCATCTTCGGCATGGACATCGACGACCTAGCTCGCCATTTCTCCGACGAAGCCGATGCTAGAGCCCGGGAATTCATTTGGACAGCGAGGGGACTTCGTTGCGGAGCTATGGAGGTGGAGCACCGGATCTACAAAGGTTGTATTTCCGTATTATTTTAGTTAAGTGTTAACTAGTTTTCATTTTCGCCTAGAAATCTAGCCAACGATCCGTACACTAGGGTTTCTCGGCACCGTTAAATTAGAAATTGGCATGGTTGATGCCTTCTGAGACCTCACTAGAGTGCCTAGGAACCCTACAGTTTTCTCTTATAAGTCGCAAGGATCTTATAAGAGATTTTTCCCTCTTACGAGTCGAGAGGACTTGTAAGCGGTTGTTCCCCTCCTTGTCGAAGTTCGATGTTGGAGAGTGAGACCCGTGGATGGTATGCAAGAGACCGTTTTGGGCCAACTTGCGGGGTCCCAATGCTTAGGAAATAGGCTCTTTTTATGCCCACTGCCTAAGGCTTTATCTCACGAGTCGAGCCGCCTCGACAATTTTTCACAAATCGAGACGAATCGAACGTTTCTCGCAAGAACATCTTAACGTTGCATTTAACCTCTGCTCTTTACGACAGAAGCCCGTTAAGGTTGGTGGTACTTAGGGTTTTGGCCATCGTACCGTCACATAAGCTGATATAGTCCTCGATAGGCAATCGTGCTGTTCGAGTAGCCCTGCGACTGCCGTGTCTCTGATCCCTTCGGGGGCTGGACAAGACGTCTTCAAGCAATCCTCCTTGGCAGTTTGACCGTCGGAAGAGCAAGCGTTAGGAATTTACCATGTCGCTTTTTACTTGAGGTTAGGCTTATTTTGGTGAGCCCCGATGAGTCATAACCACTCCGCGCTGGTGTGGGGATGATCTCCGATAGTCTTTCGGGCTTTATGTGAGTTGCCGTCAAGACCCTGAAGCTAGGAATTTGGCCTTTGCTTCGTTTGCTGGCATTGCATCTGCTGTATCGAGACGAATGTTGCGGTGGGAACTAGGGATTTTGCCGTAGCTCCGTTTGTTTGATGACGTTGCGTCTGCTGTGTCGAGACGAACGTTGGGGTGACATCTCGTCTGCTGTATCGAGACGGACGTCGAGGTTGTCTCTAGGTTGCTGGTGAACCGCCGAGGTTTGGAACTAGGGATTTTGCCGTGGCTCCATTCGTTTAATGACGTTGCGTCTGAAGTGTCGAGTCAAACGTTGGGGTGACATGTCGTCTACTGTATCGAGACGGACGTCGAGGTTGTCTCTAGGTTGCTGGTGAACCGTCGAGGTTTGGAACTAGAGATTTTGCCGTGGCTCCATTCGTTTAATGACGTTGCGTCTGCTGTGTCGAGACGAACATTGGGGTGACATCTCGTCTGCTGTATCGAGACGGACGTCGAGGTTGTCTCTAGGTTGCTGGTGAACCGTCGAGGTTTGGAACTAGGGATTTTGCCGTGGCTCCATTCGTTTAATGACGTTGCGTCTGCTGTGTCGAGACGAACATTGGGGTGACATCTCGTCTGCTGTATCGAGACGGACGTCGAGGTTGTCTCTAGGTTGCTGGTGAACCGTCGAGGTTTGGAACTAGGGATTTTGCCGTGGCTCCATTCGTTTAATGACGTTGCGTCTGCTGTGTCGAGACGAACATTGGGGTGACATCTCGTCTGCTGTATTGAGACGGACGTCGAGGTGGTGACCATTCTGTGCTGGTGCGAGATGATCTCTGATTGTCTTTCCGGTTTTATATGAGTTACCGTCAAGACGTCGAAGCTAGGAATGCGGCCTTTGCTTCGTTTGCTTTGGTGTGTCCAAATCCTTGCTGGAGGAAGAACGCTGGGGTGACAATTCGTCTGCTGTATCGAAACGAACGTCGAGGAGGTGACCACTCCATGTGAGATGATCTCCGATGGTCTTTCAGGCTTTATATGACTTGCCGTTAAGACCTTGAAGCTAGGAATTTGGCCTTCGCTTCATTTGCTCACACTGCGTCTGGTGTATTGAGACGAATGCTGAGGTGGAGCTGGGATTTTGTCGTCACTCCGCTTTGTTTTGACCATGGGGCCTTTTGTTAACTTTGCATGTACACCCTGCTGGACTGCGAAGGAACGTCGTTGTTGACATTGCGTCTGCTGTAACGAGACGAATGCTAAGGTGAAATTGGGATTTTACCGTTACTCCGCTTTGTTTCGACCGTGAGGTCTTTTGTTAACTTTGCATCTGCCTCTAGCTGGACTGCGGAGGAACGCTGTTGTTGACATTGCGTCTGCTGTAACGAGAGGAATGCTACGGTGGAGTTGGGATTTTGCCGTTACTCCGCTTTGTTTCGACCGTGAGGTCTTTTGTTAACTTTGCATCTGCCTCTAGCTGGACTGCGGAGGAACGCTGTTGTTGACATTGCGTCTACTGTATCGAGACGAATGCTGAGGCGAAGCTGGGATCTTGCCATCGCTCCGCTTGATGGTGTAACATCTGTGTCCTGCTGGAATGAGGAGGCACACCGTTGTTGGTCTCCAGGCTGCAGATGTGGCCATTGAGATTTGGGACTAGAGGCTTTGCCATGGTTCCGTTTCGTTGCGATTCTGAGGTCAGTTGTTGACGTCATGTCTGCATCTAGTTGGAGTGAGGAGAAACGCCGTTGGTGATCTCTAAGTTGTCGATGTTGACGTCGAGACCCTGAAGCTCGGGATCTTCGTTTGCTTCATTTGTTGACATCGTGTCTGTAATATTGCGACAAATGTTGAGATTGTCTCTAGGTTGTCTATGAACCGTCGAGATTTGGCTTCGCTTTCTGATGGAGCCTGTTGGGAAGGTATGGTTCCCTCTTTATCTGTGCCCCTGGATTGTATACAGGGATAGATGTGATTTCACCTGCAGGGCAAAAAGTTTCATTCTTTCATTTTTTTTATTCTTTCCGCGATGCTCTATCATTTCAGCTTTTTATATCGCGAAATCGCGATTGCCCAATCATTTCGGCTATTTTTCGCGGTGCCCAATCATTTCGGCTATTTTTCTTTTTACTAGCTGCTTTTTATTGCGAGTTGCCTAATCATTTTGGCTATTTATTTTATTTTTACTCGCCGTTTTTTATTGCGAGTTGCCCAATCATTTCGGCTTTTTGCATGCATACATTTTTACTTGCTGCTTTTTATTGCAAGTTGCCCCATCATTTCGGCTATTTCGTATGCATGTGCGGCCTACTGGCTTTTCGCCGTAAACATGAAATTGGACAGCGATTTTGGCATCAGCACCGCTACAACTGGGGTATTGCCAGGAGCGAATCATCATTTGCCTCAGTCGTTGTCGAACAACGGAGGCTTAGCGACCAGGGTTAGGGTCCTGTCGGCTAAGGCTTTTGACTTCATGAGCCGTAAGGGTCTCACAAAGGTATTTCTCCCTACAAGTCGTGAGGATCTTGTAGATGTATTTTCTCCTTAGGAATCGTAAGGGTTCCTAAGTGTTTTGTTCCTCTGTAAGTCGTAAGGATCCTACAGGAGGGTTTTCTCCTTGTAAGTCGAGAAGATTTACAAGGGTTTTTCACCATGCAAACATATCCCTAGTCTCGGACGGGACTTGGTTAGGGAAATGTTTATTCACGCCCGTGGATTGTATACAAGGGCCAATATAGGACCACTTGTAGGGCAATGTCGAAAGTTGTGGGGGTTGCTTAAGCACAGGTTTAGGCCTCTGTAACTTAAGACTTTCAAATCTCACGAGCCGTGAGGGTCCCATAAGAGCATTCTCCTTACGAGTCATGAGGATCTCGCAAGTGTATTTTCTCCTTAGGAATCGTGGGGATTCCTAAGTGTGTTGTTCCCTTGTGAGTCGTAAGGATCTCACGCGGGTGGTTTCTTTTTATAGGGTCGAGAGGACCCTATAAGTGTTTCTTAACGAGGTTGCGCCCTTTCGGGTTTTCACAAACACTCGCTGGTAGTCTTGCTGTTTTTACTCACGGAGCCCTCTCGGGTTTTCATCCGTGCCCTTTTTGCTTATGGACATACCGTTTTATTTTATTTTCTTCTCTTTTTTTTATTAACGAGGTCGCGCCCTTTCGGGTTTTCACGAACACTCGCCGGTAGCCCTGCTGTTTTTACTCACGGAGCCCTTTCGGGTTTTCATCCGTGCCCATTTTGCTTATGGACATACCGTTTATTTATTTTTATTTTTTTTATATTCTCGTCAGTCTGAGGATGCTGCGGTAGTAGTTTAAAGACATTTCGGTCATTTGCAAGTTTTAGGACATTGCGGTCCATCATTAGTTTAAGGACATCTCGGTCCGTTGTTAGTTTAAGAACGTTTCGGTCCGCCGTCGCCGTATTTGAGGCAAACATCTAGTTTATCGACTTTTCGGTCTGTGAGTCCTTCTCCATGAATGAACATGATGCCCCCGGCGTATCCATCTTCTTCGGAGCGTGTGGTTGTGGCGGACTCACCTTCCAGTTCTCAGACAGCGCAAACTTG
The DNA here is from genome assembly GCA_030015575.1 of Agapanthus africanus. Lineage (NCBI taxonomy): Eukaryota > Viridiplantae > Streptophyta > Magnoliopsida > Asparagales > Amaryllidaceae > Agapanthus > Agapanthus africanus. Next base: position 423,766,644 of record CM057339.1, read on the forward strand.
CCCTGTTGGTATTGGTCTTCAACCCAGTTTTTAAAGACGTAGCAGTCTTCGATCAGGTGACCTACTGTTTGGTGGTAAGGGCAATAATTAGGATTATTAACATCGCCTGGCCGCAACGGACATTTTGGACCCGGCAGATTGATGAGTCTGTCGCACACTGCTAGCTCGAACAGTCCCCTTGTTTTATCTTGCGGAAACGAGTAAGGACGTTTCAACTTTTCCTGGAGGGGTTGCCGCTTGTTGCTTTGGCAAGCAACCGGTCTAGGGTCACCTGATTGCTGTTGAGTATTGGCTACGAGGGCTGTTTTTCCCTTCCCTTTATCCTTTTTGCTTGATCCCTTATTTGCGGGGCCGAGATTTTTTTCGGGTAGCGTGAGATTGTACGGCTGAATGTTCTCGCAACTCTCCAATTCTTTCGTTTTAGAAATGGATTCCTTGAAGAGAGGGTTGAGGGCAGCTTCTTCGTCAGAGTCGCTTCCAAAGGTGATTATTTGCGATACCTTAGAGTCGGCCGTATGCCAATTGTCGGCGGCTCTTTTGCGCTCATCTATCACATTTTTTCGACGTCTACAAGCTTCACATTTTGTCCTGTCGAAGTGTTGCTTTTGAGCGACATACCCTTGCCACCAACAGTTAAAAGATTCGCAGTCTTCGGTAGGATGTATGATCTTCTGATGATATAAGCAGAAGTTAGGGTGCATTTCTACCTCAGCGAGAGTATTTTCTTCAAAGGGCGGTAGCTTCATTCCTACCGATAAAGCTTTGGCGAACCTTTTCCTCGTCTTGAATTTGTTTTTATCCGCAGTGGATGGCTTTTGATTTGACGGGAATGCCTTGGCTTTTTCCAGTATGGCCATTTCACGCTCTTGATTGGCTTTTGCTTTCAGACGAATTTCATTTAGGAAGACATCGATCAGCTCGTCTGATGGCTGTAGAATTTCCGGTTCGAGGTTCGCCATTGGTTTCTCGGCGCAAGAAGCTTCTTTATTATCTGTCAGTGAGTGAGAAATCACATGACAAGTCGCTACGTAGTCTTCGGATTCATCTGATGAGTTTTCTCCATCGTTTTCATCCTTGACTAAAGAACAAATTGCCCCCGGCGTGTCCGTCTTCTTTGGAGAGTGCGGCTGTTGTGGGTTTACCTTCCAGTTTTCCGACAGCGCGAACTTGCCTTGTAGGTACTGATCCTCGATCCATCCCTTAAAGACGAAACAATCCTCAATCGGGTGACTTACCGTTTGGTGGTAAGGGCAATAATTGAGATTATTAAGATCGCCTGGCTGCGACAGACGCTTTGGACTCGGCAGATTAATGAGTCTGTTGCGCACTGCCAGCTCGAACAGTCTTCTCGTTTTATTCTGAGGAAACGAGTAAGGACGTCCTAGTCTCTCCTCGAGGGATGGGCGTGGACGCACGTTGTTTTGGCGAACAACCGACTTTAAGTTGCTCGGTCATTGCAGAGTATTGGCAAGGAAGGTTGCTTTCCCTTTGCCCTTTCATTCCAAGGCTCTGTCTTTGAAGAGGAAGGCCTATGGCCCATCTGGTCCATTTGGGCCAGCTTGTCAATCAAGGCCTGGAAGGTGGTCGGATTGAAGAACATCATGAACTGGGAGATGGCCTTTTGAGGGTCAAGAGTGCCCACGAACATGCCTACCGCAGGTGCTTCTTCTATGCGTTGTTCGCATTTCGACCATAGGTTTCGCCATCGTGTTGCGTATTGGACCCACGTTTCGCCTGGCCTTATTCGGGCATTTATTAGTGCTGTTATCGGGGTGCGTTCACTAGCACTCGCGAATCTTTGTGTGAACAGTAGCTCCATCTCCGCAAATGTTTTGACAGAGTCGTTAGGTAGCTCCGAATACCATTCAAAGGCTGTTTCTGCTAAGCTGCTGACGAATTTGTAGGGTTCCTAGGCACTCTTGTGAAGGTTCATAAGGCATCAAACATGCCCGGATTAAATTTTAGACGTGCCGAACAACCCAAAGCCGGGATCTTTGCTAGATTATTAGGGTTAAACATGCAATAAGATAACTTTTATCTAAGTGTGAGGGATTACAACCTTTGTAGTCCGCTCCTTCACTTCACAAGCTCCGAGTAGAAGTCCCTTTGCCGCGATCCACGATCTCCCGGACTCATGAGAGGCTCCACGACTCGAACGATCCATGCTAGCTCGAAGTATTCCAAATCTCCGATGATCTACCTTGAAGTTGCTACGACTCAAGCTTTCTCACTCAAAAGAGAAGAACACACTAATCCCATGGGCTAGATGAGATGAGGATGAGAGAGTAGTAATTTTGCTTTCTTTTTATATCATTTTCTCACTTTATTTCATCACTAAAAGAAAAACTAGCAAGCATTCTTCAAAAGAGAAGAAGAAGATAATGGGAAAAAGAATAATCCTTTTTCCTTTGTGATGAATAGAATATAATCATATGATTGAATTGTTAACCAAGGTCAAGGATGAGTGGCTAGGATTTTGTAGAGAAATAACTAGAGTTAGGGTTTAGTTGAGTTAAAGAAAATATCTTAAGAATGACAAAAGAAGAAACCTTCTAGAAGATGCATGAAACATCTAACCCAAATTAAACCCTAATCTCAATTAATCATCCTTAAACATGTTTAACAATTAATCATAACATGTCACAATAATATATATCACATATATATTATATATTTGCAACAAAAGAAAATAATACAATTAACATATATCGCATATATATCAATGTATCATCCACTGAGAAAATGAAATAATAAAGCGAGCCATTATTAGATAATGTAATACAATATATCATATATATTATTATACATTAAATCATCGAATCAACTCTTGAATCGATGATCCGGCTATATCGAATATTACCGACTAATATATCATGTACCGATTCATCGAATCAACACTTGATCCGATGACCCGGTTCATATCTAAATATCCTGAGAATATAATACGGTATCCCATATCGCATTATTCTCGTTCCTGCGCATATCACATATATGCCACTACTCTGTTTCGCCTGAGCCAAGAAACCTCTGTGTAGGACTCTAAAGAATCGTCAATACGCCGGTAGCAGGTGATGATCATATCAAACACCCACAAGCTGCAAGCGGTCAGCTAAACGTAACAGCCACCCAGGTATTGAGCGATCAGAAGATCAACAAGCTAGCCTTTGCGTTCTCCTGTGAATCCAACCAGTAACACTCCCGTACAGTCCGGTCTGTTCGTCTGATATGTCGCATATCAAGTCTAGGGGTGGTATACGTCAGACCCCAGTAACCGATAAGTCGTGTCGATGTGTGGCTCATAACGGGTCGAGAAACTACTGGTAACACTTACCAGTAAATCTCTATATCAGCCCTGGCCAGGGACTTCCAGTTATGGCCAATCGAACACAGCACAACATCAACTCCCTATACTGGGAGAGACGAATCCCCTCCTATCGCTCATTGCCTCCATGCGATTCGGGACTGTACCCAAAATCCACCGTTTTGCACGCCCTCTTGGACGTGGTAAGGTGGAAATCAAAGCACAGTGGGAATCACACAAGACTCTATGACGATCTCGGGTCTTCAGACTACCCTGTACCAGTGTCACCAGAGAACTGCCATCTGACGTGTGGTATATCACCATCTGGGAGTTCTCGGCGAGTCCGTCCAGTGTACCCAGTCTCCACTGAACACCCGTACACCATCTCTGATGTCAAATACCGATGGATATGGGATCATCCATCGCCCATCATATGGGTCAAGATGCGTATACGCTAGTCTACTCTGGTGTATCGATGCCCTGTCTCGATATACCCTCGACTAGGAACAGTTATAGGATGTACTCATCGACTACCGCGGCCCCACTAGTATGATCTCATCATAGTCCCAGTAGTCGAGTACAAGTCCTAAGGGCTTTATCAACATGTTAGAGTAAAACAGTAAACCAATACAAGTCAACATGTTAAGATAAAGTGAAACCAAATAGCATACTATTATGACGAGCAAGAAAGTCATCTCTATATATAACCAAGCATCCATTATAATATACATCATATGTACAACAATGGCCTCTAGGGCATATACATAACTAACAATCTCCCACTTGCACTAAGGCCAGCTGCTGTAGTATCGCATACCTAGCATCCCGAATAATCTCTCAAACTGTATCTGGGGAATAGCCTTCGTGAATGGATCCGCAGTGTTGTCCTTCGTATCTACTCTCCTGACCTCGATCTCCCGGCGATCAACTATCTCCCTGATCAGGTGATACCGCCTCAGAATATGTCTGGACTTCTGATGGGACCTGGGTTCCTTGGCTAACGCCACAGCTCCATTGTTATCGCAATACAAAGGTATTGGATGTTCAATGGATGGAACCACACCAAGTTCACTAATGAACTTCTTTATCCAGACAGCCTCTTTGGCAGCATCGTTGGCAGCAATGTATTCAGCCTCCATTGTTGAGTCTGCAACGGTATCCTGTTTGGAACTCTTCCAACATACCGCCCCTCCATTGAGGGTAAAGACAAAACCCGAATGCGACTTAGAGTCGTCCTTATCACTTTGGAAGCTGGAATCGGTAAAGGACTCCACCTGGAGTTCTCCGTTACCATACACCAAGAACATCTCCTTAGTCCTTCGCAAGTACTTGAGAATGTTCTTCACTGCTGTCCAATGACTCTCTCCAGGATCTGCTTGATACCGACTCACTACACTTAGTGAGTATGCTACATCGGGTCTGGTACACAGCATCGCATACATGATAGAGCCTACTGCCGAAGCATAGGGTATCCCTTGCATGCGAGCTCTCTCCAAATCAGTCTTGGGAGACATCTCTTTGGAGAGAGTGAGTCCAGAGATCGTGGGCTGATTCCCACGCTTGGATTCGTCCATACTAAACCTCTTTAGTATGGTGTCAATATACCTGGATTGGGACAATCCCAATATCCGTTTAGATCTATCTCTATAGATCATGATTCCCAATATGCAGGAGGAATCACCTAGATCTTTCATTGAGAATCTCTGTGATAAGAAGAGCTTGACTGATTGCAGCATAGGAATATCATTTCCTATCAAGAGTATGTCATCCACGTACAATACGAGGAAGACTACCTTACCCTCTGCTACCTTCTTATAGATACAAGGTTCATCTATATTTTTGATGAAGTCAAACTCTTTGACTACAACATCAAAACAGATGTTCCAACTCCGCGATGCTTGCTTTAACCCATAAATGGATTTAAGCAGCTTGCACACCTTTCCGCTGCTCCCACTATCTACGAAGCCCTCTGGCTGAGTCATGTACACGCACTCTTCTAAATCACCGTTTAGAAAGGCGGTCTTAACATCCATTTGCCAGATTTCGTAGTCATGGTATGCAGCAATGGCAAGTAAGATCCGGATGGACTTAAGCATAGCCACTGGATAAAAGGTTTCGTCATAGTCCACACCTGGTCTTTGACGAAAACCTTTTGCTACAAGTCTAGCTTTGAAAGTCTCAACTTTTCCATCTACACCAAATTTCTTTTTAAAGATCCACTTGCTCCCAATGGGTTTTACCCCTTCAGGAGCATTTTCCAAAGTCCATACTTTGTTGGTGTACATGGATTCCATCTCAGATCGCATTGCATCCAGCCATTTCACAGAGTCACCACTCGTGATGGCCTGCTCGAAACTAGTGGGTTCATCATCATCCATGATGCAATCCTCGCTTCCACCATCAATGAGAAAACCGTAGTATCTCTCAGGTGGACGAGAAACCCTACTAGATCGGCGGAGAGGCTGGGGTTCGTCGGGTACTATTGAATCTTCTGGTTCCATCAAATCATCAGTTGCAGTTTGTGGTGCTGGAACCTCTTCCAGTTCTACCTCTCTGCCACTAATTTCTTTTGCAAGAAATTCCTTTTCTAAAAAGGTGGCATATTGAGAAATAAACACTTTTTGTTCCTCAGCGTGATAGAAAATATATCCTTGAGAATTCTTAGGATATCCCACAAATTTGCAAAGAACTGATCGTGCCTCGAGTTTGTCTGGATTTTGTCTTTTGACATAGGCCGGACAACCCCATATCTTAACTCGTTTAAAATATGGTCTCTTCCCACTCCATATCTCATATGGTGTGGTAGGTACAGATTTAGACGGAACTAGATTCAATATGTATATGGCTGTCTCAAGCGCATACCCCCAGAAGGAAATAGGTAACTCAGCTTCGCTCATCATAGATCGCACCATATCTAATAGGGTCCGATTCCTTCGTTCCGATACACCGTTTTGCTGTGGTGTATAAGGAGGAGTAAGCTGAGAGAGAATCCCATTCTCTTTTAGATAATCTAGGAACTCACCGCTTAAGTATTCACCTCCTCGATCAGATCGAAGAATCTTAATACTTTTGCCCGTTTGGTTCTCTACTTCGTGCTTATATTCTTTGAATCTCTCAAAAGCTTCAGACTTGTGTTTCATCAGGAACACATGTCCGAATCTAGAGAGATCGTCAGTGAATGTAATGAAGTAGGAAGAACCGTTCCTGGCATGCGTAGACATGGGACCGCATACATCACTATGTATCAGTCCTAAGAGTTCAGTAACTCTTTCTCCGTGTCCACTAAACGGAGCTTTGGTCATTTTTCCTTTGAGACATGAATGGCAAGTATCATAAGATGATAATTCGAACGGATTCAGATAACCATCCTTATGTAACTTAGCCAGTCGTGTCGCATTGATATGACCAAGTCTACAATTCCACAAGTAGGATTCGTTCATATCTGAACTTTTCCTCTTGTGTGTGTTTTGTATATTTAGGACTGTATTCTGATTTAGAATGAATATGCCATTATGTAACGAGCCTGATGCAATCAACTTTTGATCTAGAAATATGTTCATAACATTATCCTGTACTACAAAATTATATCCTTCTTTACTTAATAAAGAAACAGATATAATGTTGCACATCATGTTCGGTATATAATAACACTCATTCAGAATCAGTGTATTACGACTTGGTAATACAAGGTGATATTCGCCAACTGCTTTGGCTACAATACTTGCACCATTCCCTACTTGAACGGAATGATCACCTTTTCCCAGTTCTCTACCTTTACATAGCCCATGTAACTGTTTACATATGTGGGATCCTGATCCGGTATCTAATACCCAGGACGTAGGGTGAACTGAGAAACAGTTCTCAATAACTAACACACCTGAAGAAGATGCATCAACATGCACGATCTTATGGGCGGTGTGAGAATCCAGATATTCTCCTGTTTCCTGTTCAGTCTTATAACTCTTATAAGAAAGAATGGGTCTAACGTTCCCTTGCTCAGTACAATAATCAGGTTCAGTCAATACATCCATTTTATTATCTTGATTATGGCATGAAATGGTCGCTACCTGGAGAGAGAGAGAAGAAAACACTTTAACGTATGCTCTTGCAAGATTAGATTGGTTATTATCTTATCTAATCAGGATGTCTCCCACTGTTTTTATCAAATCTACCTTAAAACCCTAAAAGGTAAGATTAGCCGGGATTAATTACACCCTACAACTTCGTCAATCTTTCAGCCAGATCAGTGTCGGTACTTTGAGGGAGGTTCCCCGTGCTTTCGCATGGACCTAATTAAAGTAAACCTCGTTTTCCCAGAGGCGTAACCTCGTTAACACTTTTCTAGACACCTACTTGAATGACTAATTGTCCTGTGTAAAACTCTCCCAGGAGTAACTCTTACTCGCAGTGGGTATCAGGATCCAACTATCTCATAGGAGGTATGCAATCTCATTGCAAATTTCAACACTTGAAATTCCCGATAATATTTTGCCCCTAGTGTCCTATGACCTTGACGGAGGTCAACAAACCATAGGCTACTAGTCAAGTTCAACCTGTCATTTCTTGATTGAATTAAACCCACCCGCACGACCCTTGACGGAGGTCAACAAGGCCGTACGACTACCCTAATCCAATCTGCATCATATGCATAAGCAGGTAAATACTAATCAGCTACCGCACACTACGCCTTGACGGAGGTCAACAAACGTAGCACGAATACTAACTAGTCTTTATCTGAAATGACGGAGGGCTACACAGGTTTTTCAGAAAACCCTGAGCGTAATGAACTTGATATCGTTGTAGAATCGAGTGGTTTTTGAAAAAGAGTGTTTTTGAGGCTTTTCTTAGTTTCGCTAAAGGGGTCACTCCCGGTGAAGGGATCGTCGGCCCTTTCCTCATCGAATAAGGTGCAGGATATATCATATATACCGCTGTGCAAAGCAAAACACTAAAAGCAATCAAAAGACAAACCGCGTTTTGTAGCATCTGCCAGTTTCGCTAAAGGAGTCACTCCCGGTGAAGGGATCTCGGTCCTTTCCTCATCGAATAAGGTGCAGGATATATCATATATATCACTGTGCAAAGCAAAACTGTAGCTACCCTTTTTATAAAGTTTTTGATTCTACAACATCTTTAGGTTTCTTTTCTTTTATTAATCTCATTAATAAAAATCCCATCAGCTTATGCTTCCTAAGCATCACAGAAGAAACGAAAGCAGTAATATTTATATATCAGCATATATATATAATATAAGCATTCGTCTCAGGCAGTAATATGATCTCATCACAGAACATTGCAGCAGAAGAACATATATGAAATATTGGATATACTAGGACGTCCGTGTTTTTAATACGAGCCTGTATAAAACACGGATTCCACGGTCGCGACGAATAGCCAAACCCACATCCCAAGACCCCTACGAGAGCGGCAAGTAACACTGCCAATTCTAGGGTTAGGAGACCCGGTCTCGACTCCTCGAGATGGCCTCCCACTGGACCCTAGAACCCGGTTACTTGTGCTCCCCACCTTGGGTCTACCTAATGCGGAAAAGTAAATAATATACACTGGTGACATCAACCGCAACCTGGAAGTGCCCCAAATAAAAGAATATTACATTACAAATGAATTTTACATGAATGAAAATAAAAACCCTCATCTCACATAAAACCCCCGGCTATTCTAATCGCGACGATCCAATATAACATATCACAGCAACACATAATATCTCATATCATCAACGTAAGTAAATATGCGCATCCCAATTGTCGTTGACATATAGCAACGAAACCGGCGATATCACATATTACACTTACGGTCACAGAAAAGAAAGTGTAAAACTACAATATTTGGAATCCACAATCACTTTAGACATCGTAAATCCGAAATATCACATACTTCGTATTTCATGCCTAACTCTATGAATTCCACATATTGTATCACATTCCAGATAAATAGACAGTATTAAATTTTCCGAACAGATAATCAAACACCCAAAATTTCCCAAAGAGCTCAACACTTGAGCGGGGTTCAAATAATCGCAGAATATGTCACAGTACCGGTGGTCCAGCCGTAGAAGGGTCAAGCCAACGCCTCACATGTGGCACGCCGTACTGCCCCAAACCCGAAGGTTCAAAAGGCAGTTCAAGACGGTCACATAATCGAGTTAAGGTTTGTTGTCTTCTAGAGGGTCCACCGCTTAACTTGTACAATTTTCCGAAAGATTTAAACCCGATAAAAATTCAACGCTTGAAAGTTTTACGTGCCGGGAAAATGTCGGTTAATGATATCCGTTCAACTAGTTTAACAATTTCTAAATATCCGGAAAGAAATACGAACTTAAAAATTCCGATCGAATCTACTATTACCAAATAAACCCCAGATTTAAACAATACTGGAATCACTGTTAAAAATATCCAGAAGCATCAACAAGTACCTACGGAAATTACCATAAAGCCCACGTGTCAAGATCTTACTGTTCCGCCGCGGAACCGCCGCGCAAGCAATGCTTGCGCCGCGGTTCCTCCGCCGTTTAATCGAATTAGGGGCTCGTATTTTATGGTAATTCTTAGAATTCCCTGCTGATTTTTTTTACATATTTTTAATTCAGAAAAATCCCAAAATTTAAAAAATTTCCAGAGAGGGGTCTTTTTGCGTCGTTTCGGGTTCGATCGGAGTTTTAACTTCGTAAACACATCGCCTAATGCTCTAGCTAGGCTCTGATACCACTGTAGGGTTCCTAGGCACTCTTTTGAAGGTTCATAAGGCATCAAACATGCCCGGATTAAATTTTAGACGTGCCGACCAACCCAAAACCGGGATCTTTGCTAGATTATTAGGGTTAAACATGCAATAAGATAACTTTTATCTAAGTGTGAGGGATTACTGTTAGTGTTTATGCCCTAGAAGGCCATTACTGTATCATACTAGCTTGTATATTACTTAATGGAAGCTTGGGATATTCACATGTATATAACAGTCTTGCTAAACATGGTAGTATGCTACTTGGTTTTTCTATCTTAATATGTGAGTATACGTATTGATAGAGCTCTTAGGATCTTGCTTGTCTACCAGCGTTGTGATGGCAGTCACACTAGTGGGGGCTGGGTAGTCTACAAGCACATCCTTATTCAGGTCCCCGGTCGTTGGATTATCGAGACAGAGCATCGATACTCCGGAGTAGACTGGTGTGTACGCTTCTCATCCCAGTTGGGGAGATGGTCTGTCCCACAGCCGTCAGTACGTCGTACTGGAGATAGTATACAGGTGCTCGTTAGGTTACGGGTACACCGGACAGGACTCACAGGGAACTGTTGGTTGGTTTGATACCAGTCGTCAGTGAACAGTTCCCAGGTGACATGAGTACAGCGTAGTCCGCAGACTTGACACTGCTACTTCGCCTCAAGTGTGTCCCACTGTTCTTAGATTGCTACCCTACCACGGCTCAAAGGAGTCGTGCAAACAGGTAGCAGTTGGGTGCAGTCCCGAGCACTTGGAGGCAGTGGCGGTTAGACAGGATTCGTCCCTCCCGGTATTGGGAGTAGATATCGTGCTGTGTCAGAGAGCCATTACGCAAAGTCCCTGGCCAGGGCAAGCGAGATTTGCTGGTAGGTTCCAGCAGTTTCTCAGGGTGTAATGGGCTTTACTCCGACACGACTTATACCGCTATTAGGGGACTGACGCTTGCCGCCCCCCTAGGCCCGATATGCGATAGTCTTGGACGAACGGACCGGACTGTATGGAGATTGTCACATCAGACTCAGTAGGAGTTCGGATGGGTTTACTCATCGGCCTTCTTATCGACAACTACCTGGGGACCGTTACGTACAGCTAGTGCCGCTTGCGGTCTGTGGTTAAACCCACTGCCAGCGTAGTAGTCGAGTCTCTAGAGTCCCACATAGAGAGTTTCCTACTCCAGGCGAAACGATATAGAGGTTGCATGGTTTTGCGACAAAGGGTTCGGACGCATACGTGCGTTTACGCACGTACGACTTTCGGACAGATTTTACCAGTCGGCTTTGGTTTAAGCCAGTTACTGGTATCCGGTTATTGGATTTTTACAGTCTAAAGTTTTTCCGTATTTTTACGGATCGGAGGGGCGTTCTCGTAATTACTCGAGAAGCTTCTAGAAGATGTGACTAAGGAGGTTTCTTTTGGAAAGAAAGTGAGTCATGGTGGTGATTCATTCATTTCATTAATGCACATTTATTGCTTAATGACTCATGCTAATGAATCACCACTAGATATTTTATGAAGCATGATTATTCATTTCCTTTATTCATTATTCTTAAAAAGAAATGCTTCATAATATTATGATACACTCTCTCTCTTCTCTCATTATCATATCACACATTCTCTCTCCTCAAGCTCTCATCTTCAAGATACTAACCTTAATCCTCATGTGTTGAGAACAAAGGTTTAGTTAGACTAAACAATCCATAACCTACACTCTTTATCATTCTCTCATCTTTGATTAGCAATCAAAGTTGATTAGTTACCTCAAGTTAGAGGTTTAGCTTGGAGTTTTGCTCTCGGGTGGATCGTCTACTACCTAGAGAAGGCCGAGGAGAACCAAGGAGGACATAAAGAAGAAGGACCGGTTCATTAGGTATAATCCCTAATCTCTTATGAAAAGAAACTCATAGGATACGGTTATTTAGAGTTTAGCTTCGATTCAAGCGGTTAGTCGATGTTCGTTGTTTAAACTTGATAAGTTTTTGTAAATTCCGCCTCCCCATAAGTACTGGGGTGTACTACATCGACTTACAGTGGTATCAGAGCCTCGCTAAACACTAAATAACTTAATCGCAAATTTGTACGAATTTCGAACGAAAAAACCAACCCGGAAAACCCTAATTCTGTATAGTTTCTGTCGAACTGAAAATGAAGTCCTAAAATTTTTCTGGAGTGTTCAGAGAGCTAGAAAGGGGTCCAGAAGAACACCCAAGAAATTCGAGCCCATGAATCGGCAACTCGGCCGCGGAACCGCGGCGGATCGGTGGGATCTGCCGCGCTTCCGCGGCGCTTTGGCCGAGTCATGGACTCGTCTTTCTTGTGTGGGTCCCCTGTGACATTTGGGGTTTTCTGGAATATTTAATTATTGCTCAGGTTACTGTTTAACAGAGCAGATTTTGGAGCAATATTGAAGTTGTTTATTCGATCGAAAAATACAGTATTTGCGTATTGGATTATATCTGTGATTGTTTGATGTGTTCGTAAACCTTCCCCAACTGCTAGTATGTCGGTTGGCAGGGGGTTGCACATTTCTGAAATGGTTATATCTGTTTGTGCATATAAACTGTATTGGACTGTTGTGGTGTATAGCCGGGGTTAACAATGGTTTATTGATTTATTCATTTGTTGTAAATGTAATTTGTTGTAATATTATTTTCGCGGGGCACTTCCAGGTTGCGGTTGTAGCCACCGTTGTATTATTTCATTTTACTGTTTTTGCTCCTAGGACTGACCCAAGGTGGGGTACACAGACTACCGGGTGGGTAGTTTGCCGTACCCGTAGGGGTCGAGGGTGGGGTAAACGGCTATTCATCACAACTGTGTAATCTGTCTTTTCTTGCAGGCTCAAAAGAAATACAGATTGCTTGCAAATCCAATATTGTTTATCTGAGTTCTGGAATGAATATCATTGCGTCAGACGAATGTAAAATATCTATATTTATTATAGCTATTTAGACGTCACTTATGTTTTACACCCGCGCTAGCCCAGCCCCCGCTCTGTCGTTAGTTAAGTAACCTAACGGGTGATGACGGGACCCCGTGGCGAATGCGGATGGCATAAGAGGACGTTATATTTTCGTTGTTTTCTGCAATGATAGGTTAATGATGGGACGCATTATCTATAATGCAAAGTAAAACAAACCAAAGTTTAAATCGTTGGAACAATTTAAAAGAAACCACTCGGTTATTTTTAAAACAGATATTTTTAAATGCGGAGATTTAACCACTCCTTTTAAAAGCTATCAGGTTCCTTCGGTTATATCAAGTTCACTACGTTTATGGTTTCGCCAAAACCAGTCGTAGCCCTCCGTCGTTTCATTTGGGTATTCAGTAGTATTCAAGCTATGCATTTTGGCCAAAGTCAAGGCATAGTGTTTGGTAGCTACTGGGTTTTCATTTGTTGCATAAGATAGATGAGTTAGTTTGGGACAGTCGTATTATCATTTGACCAAAGTCAGGGGTATATACGGATGGGTTCAAATTGACAAGATAATGACGGGTAGAACTTGGCATGTGACTTATGACATTTTGACCAAAGCCAAGGTCATAAGAGCATGGGGCAAAAACTTATATCGGGAATTTCTAAAGAAACTGAAATTTGCAAAGAGATGCATACCATTTGGAGTTTGATGAATGTTGGTAGGATTCCTTCAACATTATCATACGATGATATTTGGATCCCGATCCTACTGTGAGTATATGCTACTTATCAGGATATTCGTCGCTTAACGATCAATGCTATAAACCTAGTAGGTGTCCAGAAAAGTGTCAGCGGGGTTACGCCCCCAGAGAAAAGAGGTTCTTTAATTAAGGAACTTCGCGAAAGCGTTGGAAAACCTCCCTCGAAGTATCGACACCGGCCTGGCTGAACGGTTAAGCAAGTATTGTACGGTGAGAATAGTCTTGGCTAATTCTTCTTTTATGGTTTGAGGAAGGATTCGAGAAACAGTGGGAGCCATCCAGTTTAGATAAACTAAAAACCACTCTAAACTTGCAAGAGCATCATGCTAAAGAGTTTTCTTCTCTCTCTCCTAATTGCAGCGACCCTGAAAATGACTGGACTTAAGTTACTTTTAGAGAAAAATATACTGACGGGGCCAAACTATAAAGATTGGCTGCGGAATGTCAAGATGGCTTTGACCTATGACAAACTGGGGTACGTCCTCACCGCTACAGCACCTGCTGTCCTTGGTCCCAAATCCAGCAATGCGGATAAGGAAATCCGCAAAACCTGGGATTTAGATTGCGCGAGAGCCAAGTGCATCGTGCTTGCCTCGATGAACAATGAACATCAGAGGAGGCACGAGGATATGTCCTTAGATGGCATATTTCTCCATACAAAGGAACTTTATGGAGAGCAATCTCGTATTGCAAGATACGAGACCTCAAAGAAATTGTTTCGAGCGAGGTTGGCTGTCGGGTCATCGGTAGGTGAACATGTCCTACAGATGATCGGCTATATTGAAGAGCTCGCGGACCTTGGGACGACTTTGGATAATGAGCTCTATACAGACCTTGTTCTCCAGTCCCTTCCTCCCACCTACGCCCAGTTTATCCTCAACTTCAATCTTCAAGGAAAAGAAGTTGAACTTGCGGAACTCCTGAACATGTTAAGGAGTGCAGAGGGCACCTTGCAGAAGGCAAGGGAAACACCCGCTATGTTTGTTGGCGGTTCATCTTCTAGGGTCCAAGGCTAGGGCCAAAGGAAGGAAGAAGAAGGCCGCACCCAGACCTAGAGGAGGTGTTAGTAAGGTGGGAAAGAAGGGAAAGAAAAAGTTTACAGCACCGGTAGTTGGCCTGGATGAGTGCTTCCATTGTCACAGGAAAGGGCACTGGAAGAAGGATTGCAAGGCGTGGAACGCCAAGAACCAGGAACCGAAGCAAGCTGTGGCTTCGACTTCAGGTGTGTTTGTAATTGAGAATTGTCTGTCGATCAACTCTACTTCCTGGGTATTGGATACCGGGTCAGGATCTCATATTTGCAATTCATTGCAGGCACTGAGAAACCGTAGAGTGCTGAAGGAAGGTGATATGATCCTCAGGGTTGCTAACGGAGCTAGCGTGGGAGCTGCGTCCGTCGGGGATTATCACCTAGGATTGACGAGTGGACACATTTTGGTTTTACATAACTGTTATTTTGTACCCAGCTTAACGTGTAATATCATATCAGTTTCCTTGTTATCAAATAAAGGTTATGATTTCACGTTTGTAAGAGATGTTGTCAACATCCACCTTAATCATGGTTTGATTGGGTCCGGTACTCTAAATAACGGCATATATGTGTTAAACCAACTCCAAATTTTCAATGTCCAGAACACACTAAAAAGAAAGTCTCCAGATTTAAATAAAGCTTTCTTATGGCATTGTAGACTGGGTCACATCAATGAGAGAAGGTTGACTAAGTTGCATAGAGAAGGATATTTGGACACGTTCGAATATCAAACTTATGACACTTGTCAATCTTGTCTCAAAGGAAAGATGACAAAGACTCCATTCACTGGACAAGGAGTAAGAGCGAGCGAGCTCTTAGGACTCATACATAGTGATGTATGCGGTCCAATGTCTACACATGCGAGAGGTGGTTTTTCCTATTTCATTACTTTCACGGATGATTACTCAAGATACGGATTCATTTATCTGATGAAACATAAATCCGAGGCTTTTGAGAAATTCCAAGAGTATAAGAATGAAGTAGAAAACCAAACCGGCAAAAGTATAAAGACACTTAGATCTGATCGAGGTGGTGAATACTTGAGTGCCGAGTTCCTAGGTTACCTAAAAGAGAAAGGAATTCTCTCTCAGCTTACTCCTCCATACACTCCACAGCATAACGGTGTATCGGAGAGACGGAATCGAACCCTATTGGATATGGTACGATCCATGATGAGTAATACTGAGTTACCGCGATCTTTCTGGGGTTATGCGCTTGAATCAGCGGCATATCTTCTGAACAGAGCTCCTACCAAGACTGTGCCTACCACTCCATATCAGATGTGGACTGGGAAGAAACCCCATCTTCAGCATATGAAGATTTGGGGATGTCCAGCTTTTGTTAAAAAGCAGCATGTGGACAAGCTCGAGGCACGATCAGTAAAATGTATGTTTGTGGGATATCCAAAGAACTCCAAGGGATATTATTTCTATTACGCAGAGGAACAAAAGGTTTTTGTTTCTCGTAATGCCCATTTTCTGGAAAATCAGTTTTTAGAAAAGGAAATAAGTGGGAGCGAAATAGAACTGGAAGAAATTCCAGAACCACAAACTACTGCTGAAAGTTTGGTAGAACCAGAGGTTCAAGAAGAACAGAACATTCCCGCACCCCTCCGCAGGAGTAGTAGGCCGTCTCGTCCGCCTGAGAGATACTACGGTTTTCTCATAGATGGGGATAGAGAGGATTGCATCATAGATGATGATGAACCTACTGACTTCAGGCAGGCCATCCAGAGCGGCGACTCGGTACGATGGCTAGATGCAATGCGGACCGAAATGGAGTCCATGTACACCAACAAAGTATGGACTTTGGACTTTGCTCCAGATGGGGTAAAACCCATAGGATGCAAATGGATCTTCAAGAAAAAGATTGGTGTAGATGGACAGGTGGAAACCTATAAGGCTAGACTTGTTGCAAAGGGTTTTCGTCAAAGACCTGGTTTGGACTATGACGAAACTTTTTCTCCAGTGGCTATGCTCAAATCCATTCGGGTCCTTCTTGCTATTGCTGCCTTCCATGATTATGAAATCTGGCAGATGGACGTAAAGACGGCTTTTCTGAATGGAAATTTAGAAGAGAGCGTCTATATGGATCAGCCAGAGGGTTTCAATCAGAGTGGGAGCAGCGGGAAAGTATGCAAGCTGCTTAAATCCATTTATGGACTAAAGCAGGCATCGCGGAGTTGGAACATCTGTTTTGATGAGACAGTCAAAGAATATGACTTTATCAAAAATCCAGATGAACCGTGCATATATAGTAAAGTTGTGGCCAGAAGTGTCGTATTCCTCGTCTTGTACGTGGATGACATTCTATTGATAGGAAATGACATTCCTATGCTACAATCTGTCAAAGGATTCTTGTCACACAGGTTCTCCATGAAAGACCTGGGTGATGCCTCTTACATTCTGGGGATCCGGATCTATCGTGATAGATCCAAGAGGATGTTGGGACTTTCGCAGTCCAGGTATATCGACACTGTACTGAAAAGATTCAGTATGGAAGATTCTAAGCGCGGTAATCTACCGGCTTGTCACGGAATCACCCTCTCCAAAGAGATGTCTCCCAAGACTGATTTGGAAAGGGAACGCATGTCTATTATACCCTACGCTTCTGCGGTAGGCTCTATAATGTATGCGATGTTGTGTACCAGACCAGATGTAGCTTACGCACTAAGCGTGGTAAGCCGGTATCAGTCAGACCCAGGGGAGAAGCACTGGATAGCAGTAAAGAACATTCTCAAGTACCTGAGGAGGACTAAGGAGATGTTCTTGGTTTACGGCGGAAAAGACCTCAGGTTGGAGGCCTTTGCTGATTCCGGCTTCCAGAGTGATAAGGACGATTCCAAGTCCATGTCGGGTTATGTCTTTACCCTCAATGGAGGGGCGGTGTGCTGGAAGAGCTCCAAGCAGGACACCGTTGCTGACTCAACGATGGAAGCGGAGTATATAGCTGCTTGCGATGCCGCAAAAGAAGCAGTCTGGATGAAGAAGTTCCTAACAGAACTTCAGGTGGTTCCTACCATAGTTGATCCAATACCTCTGTATTGCGACAACAACGGAGCTATAGCTTTAGCGAAGGAACCAAGGTCCCATCAGAAGTCCAGACACATCTTAAGGCGGTATCACCTGATCAGGGAGATCATTGATCGTCAGGAGATCGAGGTTCGGAGAGTTGCTTCAGAAGAGAACATTGCTGATCCATTCACGAAGGCCCTTCCTCAGATTCAGTTCGAGAGGCTACTCGAGATCATTGGTCTGCGATATGCCAGTACATGGCCCTAGTGCAAGTGGGAGATTGTTAGTGTTTATGCCCTAGAAGGCCATTACTGTATCATACTAGCTTGTATATTACTTAATGGAAGCTTGGGATATTCACATGTATATAACAGTCTTGCTAAACATGGTAGTATGCTACTTGGTTTTTCTATCTTAATATGTGAGTATACGTATTGATAGAGCTCTTAGGATCTTGCTTGTCTACCAGCGTTGTGATGGCAGTCACACTAGTGGGGGCTGGGTAGTCTACAAGCACATCCTTATTCAGGTCCCCGGTCGTTGGATTATCGAGACAGAGCATCGATACTCCGGAGTAGACTGGTGTGTACGCTTCTCATCCCAGTTGGGGAGATGGTCTGTCCCACAGCCGTCAGTACGTCGTACTGGAGATAGTATACAGGTGCTCGTTAGGTTACGGGTACACCGGACAGGACTCACAGGGAACTGTTGGTTGGTTTGATACCAGTCGTCAGTGAACAGTTCCCAGGTGACATGAGTACAGCGTAGTCCGCAGACTTGACACTGCTACTTCGCCTCAAGTGTGTCCCACTGTTCTTAGATTGCTACCCTACCACGGCTCAAAGGAGTCGTGCAAACAGGTAGCAGTTGGGTGCAGTCCCGAGCACTTGGAGGCAGTGGCGGTTAGACAGGATTCGTCCCTCCCGGTATTGGGAGTAGATATCGTGCTGTGTCAGAGAGCCATTACGCAAAGTCCCTGGCCAGGGCAAGCGAGATTTGCTGGTAGGTTCCAGCAGTTTCTCAGGGTGTAATGGGCTTTACTCCGACACGACTTATACCGCTATTAGGGGACTGACGCTTGCCGCCCCCCTAGGCCCGATATGCGATAGTCTTGGACGAACGGACCGGACTGTATGGAGATTGTCACATCAGACTCAGTAGGAGTTCGGATGGGTTTACTCATCGGCCTTCTTATCGACAACTACCTGGGGACCGTTACGTACAGCTAGTGCCGCTTGCGGTCTGTGGTTAAACCCACTGCCAGCGTAGTAGTCGAGTCTCTAGAGTCCCACACAGAGAGTTTCCTACTCCAGGCGAAACGATATAGAGGTTGCATGGTTTTGCGACAAAGGGTTCGGACGCATACGTGCGTTTACGCACGTACGACTTTCGGACAGATTTTACCAGTCGGCTTTGGTTTAAGCCAGTTACTGGTATCCGGTTATTGGATTTTTACAGTCTAAAGTTTTTCCGTATTTTTACGGATCGGAGGGGCGTTCTCGTAATTACTCGAGAAGCTTCTAGAAGATGTGACTAAGGAGGTTTCTTTTGGAAAGAAAGTGAGTCATGGTGGTGATTCATTCATTTCATTAATGCACATTTATTGCTTAATGACTCATGCTAATGAATCACCACTAGATATTTTATGAAGCATGATTATTCATTTCCTTTATTCATTATTCTTAAAAAGAAATGCTTCATAATATTATGATACACTCTCTCTCTTCTCTCATTATCATATCACACATTCTCTCTCCTCAAGCTCTCATCTTCAAGATACTAACCTTAATCCTCATGTGTTGAGAACAAAGGTTTAGTTAGACTAAACAATCCATAACCTACACTCTTTATCATTCTCTCATCTTTGATTAGCAATCAAAGTTGATTAGTTACCTCAAGTTAGAGGTTTAGCTTGGAGTTTTGCTCTCGGGTGGATCGTCTACTACCTAGAGAAGGCCGAGGAGAACCAAGGAGGACATAAAGAAGAAGGACCGGTTCATTAGGTATAATCCCTAATCTCTTATGAAAAGAAACTCATAGGATACGGTTATTTAGAGTTTAGCTTCGATTCAAGCGGTTAGTCGATGTTCGTTGTTTAAACTTGATAAGTTTTTGTAAATTCCGCCTCCCCATAAGTACTGGGGTGTACTACATCGACTTACAATTACAACCTTTGTAGTCCGCTCCTTCACTTCACAAGCTCCGAGTAGAAGTCCCTGTGCCGCGATCCACGATCTTCCGGACTCATGAGAGGCTCCACGACTCGAACGATCCATGCTAGCTCGAAGTATTCCAAATCTCCGATGATCTACCTTGAAGTTGCTACGACTCAAGCTTTCTCACTCAAAAGAGAAGAACACACTAATCCCATGGGCTAGATGAGATGAGGATGATAGAGTAGTAATTTTGCTTTCTTTTTATATCATTTTCTCATTTTATTTCACCACTAAAAGAAAAACTAGCAAGCTTTCTTCAAAAGAGAAGAAGAAGATAATGGAAAAAAGAATAATCCTTTTTCCTTTGTGATGAATAGAATATAATCATATGATTGAATTGTTAACCAAGGTCAAGGATGAGTGGCTAGGATTTTGTAGAGAAATAACTAGAGTTAGGGTTTAGTTGAGTTAAAAAAAATATCTTAAGAATGACAAAAGAAGAAACCTTCTAGAAGATGCATGAAACATCTAACCCAAATTAAACCCTAATCTCAATTAATCATCCTTAAACATGTTTAATAATTAATCATAACATGTCACAATAATATATATCACATATATATTATATATTTGCAACAAAAGAAAATAATACAATTAAAATATATTGCATATATATCAATGTATCATCCACTGAGAAAATGAAATAATAAAGCGAGCCATTATTAGATAATGTAATCATATATATTATTATACATTAAATCATCGAATCAACACTTGAATCGATGATCCGGCTATATCGAATATTACCGACTAATATATCATGTACCGATTCATCGAATCAACACTTGATCCGATGACCCGGTTCATATCTAAATATCCTGAGAATATAATACGGTATCCCATATCGCATTATTCTCGTTCCTGCGCATATCACATATGTGCCACTACTCTGTTTCGCCTGAGCCAAGAAACCTCTGTGTAGGACTCTAAAGAATCGTCAATACGCCGGTAGCAGGTGATGATCATATCAAACACCCACAAGCTGCAAGCGGTCAGCTAAACGTAACAGCCACCCAGGTATTGAGCGATCAGAAGATCAACAAGCTAGCCTTTGCGTTCTCCTGTGAATCCAACCAGTAACACTCCCGTACAGTCCGGTCTGTTCGTCTGATATGTCGCATATCAAGTCTAGGGGTGGTATACGTCAGACCCCAGTAACCGATAAGTCGTGTCGATGTGTGGCTCATAACGGGTCGAGAAACTACTGGTAACACTTACCAGTAAATCTCTATATCAGCCCTGGCCAGGGACTTCCAGTTATGGCCAATCGAACACAGCACAACATCAACTCCCTATACCGGAAGAGACGAATCCCCTCCAATCGCTCATTGCCTCCATGCGATTCGGGACTGTACCCAAAAGCCACCGTTTTGCACGCCCTCTTGGACGTGGTAAGGTGGAAATCAAAGCACAGTGGGAATCACACAAGACTCTATGACGATCTCGGGTCTTCAGACTACCCTGTACCAGTGTCACCAGAGAACTGCCATCTGACGTGTGGTATATCACCATCTGAGAGTTCTCGGCGAGTCCGTCCAGTGTACCCAGTCTCCACTGAACACCCGTACACCATCTCTGATGTCAAATACCGATGGATATGGGATCATCCATCGCCCATCATATGGGTCAAGATGCGTATACGCTAGTCTACTCTGGTGTATCGATGCCCTGTCTCGATATACCCTCGACTAGGAACAGTTATAGGATGTACTCATCGACTACCGCGGCCCCACTAGTATGATCTCATCATAGTCCCAGTAGTCGAGTACAAGTCCTAAGGGCTTTATCAACATGTTAGAGTAAAACAGTAAACCAATACAAGTCAACATGTTAAGATAAAGTGAAACCAAATAGCATACTATTATGACGAGCAAGAAAGTCATCTCTATATATAACCAAGCATCCATTATAATATACATCATATGTACAACAATGGCTTCTAGGGCATATACATTCCTCCTTTCCGATACACCGTTGTGTTGTGGTGTGTATGGAGGAGTACGCTGAGAGAGAATTCCATTCTCTTTTAAGTAGTCCAGAAACTCGGCACTCAGGTATTCACCACCTCAATCCGATCTTAGGATCTTGATACTTTTGCCTGTTTGTTTTTCTACTTCATTCTTATATTCCCGAAATTTCTTAAAGGCCTCGGATTTGTGCTTCATTAAGAAGACATGTCCATACCTAGAGAAATCATCTGTGAAAGTAATGAAGTATGAATAACCGCTTCGCGCATGTGTAGACATTGGATCACACACGTCACTGTGTATAAGTCCCAAGAGCTCGCTCGCTCTTTCTCCGTGTCCAGTGAACGGAGTCTTTGTCATCTTTCCCATAAGACAAGATTCACAAGTGGCATAAGATTGGTACTCGAACGGATCCAAGTATCCTTCTTTATGTAACTTAGTCAGCCGTGTCTCATTGATGTGACCCAGTCTACAATGCCATAAGAAAGCCTGATTTAATTCTGGAGACTTTCTTTTAAGTGTGTTCTGGACATTGAATATCTGAGCTTGATTCAATACGTATATACCGTTATTTAATGTACCTGACCCAATCAGCGCTTGATTTAGGTGGATGTTTACTACATCGCTTACAAAAGCAAAATCATATCCTTCCTTAGAAAGTAAGGATACAGATATGATATTACAATTCGCACCTGGTACATACAAACAGTCACGCAGAATCATTATCTGCCCAGTTGTCAGTCCTAGGTGATATTCCCCTACGGATACAGCATCCATGCTCATTCCGTTAGCAACCCTGAGAGTCATATCACCTTTCCTGATAACCCTACGGTTTCTCAGACCCTGTAACGAATTACAGATATGAGACCCTGATCCGGTATCCAATACCCAGGAAGTAGGGTTAACTGACAAACAGTTCTCAATTACAAACACACTCGAAGCCGAAGCCACAACATGCTTCGTATTCTGGCTACTGGCTATACAAGCCCTGCAATCCTTCTGCCCATATTCATTCCCGTAACAATAGGAACATCCCTCTTTTACTACATCTGTTCCTGAAACTTCTGCCCTTCCCTTTCTTTCTACTTCCCTAGTTTCCTTTAGGGTAGTAGGTAGAGACTGTTGAACTAAGTCAGCATATGACCCGTTCTTCAACGTGGTCTTTAGGTCCGAGAGCTCAAAAGAGCTGGTTTCTGCAAGGACGTTGCCCCCTACAGATGACCCGATAGCCAACCTCGCTGGAAGCAATTCGTTCGAGGTCTCATATCTTGCGATACGAGATTGCTCTCCATATAAAACTTTGTTATGGAGGAAGATAGAAGCGGAATCTATCTTCTCGTGCCGTCTCTGGTATATACCATCAACTGAGGCTAACACGAGGCACTTGGCTTTCGCACAGTCTTCTTCCGATGTCCTACGAATATCAATATCCGTGACAGGGGAAACTGGACCTGAGACGGCAGGGGTTGGATCAGTCAAGAGGTGTTCCAGCTTGTCCTGGGCAATGGACATCTGGACAGACCTTTGCCAGTCGTAACAGTCAGATTCAGTCATTTTATTATCTAGATGTAACCTAGGTGCGGTCATCTGGTCGCTGCAGTTAAGAGAGAGAGAAGAAAACACTTAGCATGATGCTCTTGCAAGTTTAGATTGGTTTTTAATTTATCTAAACAGGATGGCTCCCATTGTCTCTCAAATCCCTCCTCAAACCACAAAGGAAGAATTAGTCGGATCTTTCTCACCGTACAATACTTGCTTAACCGTTCAGCCAGGCCAGTGTCGGTACTTCGAGGGAGGTTTTCCAACGCTTTCGCGAAGTTCCTTAATTAAGTAACCTCTTTTCCCTGTGGGCGTAGCCCCGCTGACACCTTTCTAGACACCTACTTGGTTTATAGCATTGATCGTTAAGTGAGAAAGTCCCGAGGAGTAGCATATACTCACAGTAGGATCGGGATCCAAATATCATCGCGTGATAAAACCGAAGGAATCCTACCAGAATCATCACACTCCAAATGGTCTGCAGCGCTAGCAAGTTTCAGTACTTTTGAAACTCCCGATGTGAATTTTTGCCCCATGCTCTTATGACCTTGACTAAGGCCAACAAATCATAAGTCACATGTCAAGTTCTACCCGTCGTTATCCAGGTTAATTTGAACCCACCCGTATATACCCTTGACTATGGCCAACAAGGCAATACGACTGTCCCAAACCAACGCATTCTATCTATGCAACATATGAATACCCACCAGCTACCAACACTGTGCCTTGACTAAGGCCAACAAACACAGTTTGAATACTGTTGAATATTCATATGAAACGACGGAGGGCTACGGATGGTTTTGGCGAAACCATGAACGTAGTGAACTTGATATAATCGATGGAACGAGATAGCTTTTAAAAGGAGTGGTTCAAGCTCCGCGTTTTAAAAGTTAGTTTTGAAAAGAACCGAGTGGTTTTTCGAAAGTGTTCCAACGACTTTCACTTTGTTTATTTTCTTGCATTAGTTCTTTTAATGCGTGATATTCTTGCATTAGTTCTTTTAATGCGTCCCATCATTTAAATCCTACCATTGCAGAAAACAACCAAATATGACGTACGCTTATGCCATTCGCATTCGCCACGGGGCCCCGTCATCACCGTTAGGTTACTTAACTAACGACAGAGCGGGGGCTGGGCTAGCGCGGCTGTAAAACATAAGCAACGCCTAAATAGTTATAAATATAGCAATGATAGACATTACAGATCACAGATGAATACATTGGATATACTAGGAATCCGCAATCCGTTCGAGCCTGCAACGAAAAGCGGATTACACGGTCGCGGTGAATAGCCAATACCCCACCCAAGACCCCTACGGGTGCGGCAAACTACCCGCCAAGTACTCGGCAGTTTGTTGCACCCCTCCATGGGTCTATCCTAGGAGCAAAAACAGTAAAAAGAATTATACAATGACGGCTACAACCCCGACCCGGTTGTGCGGCCAAACAAATAATAATATTACATCAATTTACATGTTACAAATGATTGAAAGAAAAACAAAAGCTCATCTCACATCCATCCCGGCTATTCACCCGCGACAGTCCAACACATTCATATACACATTCCAATATCAAACACAGATCACAGAGATGTATAACCCCGACTAATCGACTTATAGCGATTAGCCGACGTTCAATACATACAAACACCACAGATATAACCAATATAGTCCAAGTGTAATGAAGTTCGGAAAAAATACGGAATTATAGGCCCCCAAAAAAAAATTTCTATTCTGGAAAATCTGGGCACATATAATATATCTGAAAAATCCCAAAACCCTACCAGAAGAACACCGCACAAAACCCGATCACGAGAGGACCCTAAACGGCGGCGTTCCGCGGCAAATGCATACCTATTGCCGCGGAACCGCGGCTGTTTGAAGGAATCAGGGGATCATTTTTCTTGGGTGTTCTCACAAACCCTGAGCCGAATTTAGGTGTATAAACAAATTTTGTTTTGACCAGAAATTTTTTTAACAGAAACTAGGGTTTTTGAAAGTTTGGTTTTTGGATTTTTCGGTTCCGAACTTCGTTACACTTCACTACCAAGCTAGTTTAAGTTTAGTTAGGCTCTGATACCACTGTAAGTCCACGTTGCGACCCCCGGTCTTACGGGGAGGCGGAAACGGTATAAAAAATCAATCTTTAGCGCATGGGGCAACATGGACTAACAAAGTCGGGATCTTTTCTAAACTAAACTAGCAAACAAGCTAAAGAGAGTTAGCTACTCGGATGAAAGGTTATACCTAACTTGAACTCCTTCTTCTTGAAAACTTGTAGAGGTTGATGGTTCTTCCTCGTTGCCTTCTTCTGTCAAAAATGGATCCACCTGAGGGTTCAACCTTCGGGCTCTTTCTCGAACTTTGAGAGAACTAGAATCTCCGGCTTGCTAAACCTTTTGATCCTAGAGTGAGTAGAGAGTGTCTTTGGGGTGTTTATCTTTCAAGGAGAGGGATTCTCAACACATGAGAAGGATTCTCCTTTTGCTAGAGGAAGAAGAAGATGAAGTGAGGAGAGAGAAGCCAAATGATAGAATGAGCTATCCTTTTCTTTCTTGCAACCATATGACCCAAAAGAAAAAGAATTATCAAATTAATAATAATAATGAAAATGAAATAGTTGATGGAAGGTTTAGGAATGACCATTATCATTTCAAACATTAAATGGTTTTGCAAGAATCAAAAAGCATCTTTCTTTTGTAATGATGATGGTCAAAACTTCAACCATGGTCAACTAGTCAGCAAATCCAACCATGACACAATTTCATTTTATTAATATTATTAATTGATATAACATAAATCCATTAGGGTTTGGAAAAAGACGACTGTCAACTGTGCATACGCACCCGTTCCGAAACCCTAATGAAAGTCCTCTTCCTCCTCCTCAAACAACTGTGCATACACACCTGCATTCTTGTTCGAGAACATGAATACTGATAGATAAAGCAACCCCAAAACATATACCAGTATCTGACTCAAACCAGAGCCAGCCAGTAATATCCGTCCGGACTCCAAACGTGTACAAGTGCGCGGGTGAGAACGAACCCTGTCGCAAAACCATGCGACCTCTACTCTGTTTTGCCCAGAGGCGAATAACCTCTGTGTGGGACTCTAAAGACTCGACACTACGCTGGCAGTGGGTTTTAACCACAGACCGCAAGCGGCACTAGCTGTGCGTAACGGTCCCCAGGTAGATGCCGACAAGAAGGATGACGAGGTGAACCCCATCTGAACTCCTACCGAGTCTGAATGTGACAGTCTCCGTACAGTCCGGTCTGTTCGTCTAATACATCGCATGTCGGGCCTAGGGGGCGGTAAAACGTCAGTCCTCTAATAGCGGTACAAGTCGTGTCGGAGTGAAGCAGCCCAAAACACCCTGAGATAACACTAGAAGCCTATCAGTATATCTCGCTTGCCCTGGCCAGGGACTACTCGTGTAATGGCTCTCCTAGACACAGCGCGATGTCAACCCCCAATACCGGGAGAGACGAATCCTGTCTAACCGTCACTGCCTCCAAGTGCTTCGGGACTGTACCCAACTACTACCCGTTTGCACGACTCCTTTGAGCCGTGGTAGGGTAGTAATCAAAGTACAGTGGGAACACACTCGAGGCGAAGTGCCAGTGTCAAGTCAGCGGACTAAGCTGTACTCATGTCACCTGGGAACTGATAACTGACGATAGGTATAATACCAACCTGTCAGTTCCCGACGAGTCCTGTCCAGTGTACTCGTAACCCAACGAGCACCCGTATACTATCTCCAGTACGACGTACTGATGGCTGTGGGACAGACCATCTCCCACACTGGGATGAGAAGCGCATACGCTAGTCTACTCCGGAGTATCGATGCCCTGTCTCGATAGTCCTTCGACTAGGGACCTGTATAAGGATGTGCTTATAGATTACCCAGCCCCCACTAGTGTGACTGCCATCACAACGCTGGTAATCAAGCAAAGATCCTAAGGGCTCCATTAATGCGTATAAGTGATATACTGAAATAAACACAAGTACACATTGAAGTAGAAACAAACCAAGTAGCATACTACTATATTGAGCAAGATTGTTTATACAAGGTGAATATCCCAAGCTTCCATTAAGTAATATACAAACTAGTATGATACAGTAATGGCCTCTAGGGCATATACACTAACAATCTCCCACTTGAACTAAGGCCATGTACTGGCGTATCGAAGACCTATCATCTCGATCAGCCGCTCGAACTGAGTCTGGGGTAAGGCCTTGGTGAATGGATCTGCAGTGTTTTCTTCTGAAGCAACCCTCCGAACCTCGATCTCCTTGCGATCCACGATCTCCCTGATCAGGTGATACCGCCTCAAGATGTGCCTGGATCTCTGATGGGACCTGGGTTCCTTCGCTAAAGCTATAGCCCCGTTGTTGTCGCAATACAGAGGTATTGGGTCAACAATAGACGGAACCACCTGAAGTTCTTTCAAGAACTTCCTCATCCAGACAGCTTCTTTTGCGGCATCAGATGCAGCAATGTACTCCGCTTCCATAGTTGAGTCAGCAACGGTCTCCTGCTTGGAACTCTTCCAGGAAACCGCCCCTCCATTGAGGGTAAAGACATAACCCGACATGGACTTGGAGTCATCCTTGTCACTCTGGAAGCTGGAGTCAGCAAAGGCCTCAAGCTGGAGGTCTTTTCCGCTATACACCAAGAACATCTCCTTAGTCCTTCTCTGGTACTTGAGAATGTTCTTTACCGCTATCCAGTGTTTCTCCCCTGGGTTCGACTGATTCCGGCTTACAACGCTCAATGCGTATGCTACATCTGGTCTGGTACACAACATCGCATACATTATAGAGCCTACCGCAGAAGCGTAGGGTATAATAGACATCCGATCCCTCTCCAAATCAGTCTTGGGAGACATCTCTTTGGAGAGGGTGATCCCATGACAAGCCGGTAGATTACCGCGCTTGGAATCTTCCATACTGAATCTTTTCAGTATGGTGTCGATGTACCTTGACTGTGAAAGTCCCAACATCCTCTTAGATCTATCACGATAGATCTGGATCCCCAGAATGTAGTTGGCATCTCCCAGGTCCTTCATGGAGAACCTCTGCGACAAGAATCCTTTGACTGACTGTAGCATAGGAATATCATTTCCTATTAGGAGAATGTCATCCACGTACAAGACGAGGAACACTACAGTTCTCCCTACAATCTTACTGTAAATGCATGGTTCATCTGGGTTTTTGATAAAGTCGAATTCTTTGACAGTATCATCAAAGCAGATGTTCCAACTCCGCGATGCCTGCTTAAGTCCATAGATGGACTTTAGCAACTTGCACACTCTACCGCTGCCCCCACTCTGTATGAATCCCTCCGGCTGATCCATATAGACGCACTCTTCCAAACTTCCATTTAGGAAAGCCGTCTTTACGTCCATCTGCCAGATTTCATAATCGTGGAAGGCAGCAATGGCAAGAAGGATCCGAATGGATTTCAGCATAGCCACTGGAGAAAAGGTCTCGTCATAGTCCAAACCAAGTCTTTGACGAAAACCCTTTGCTACAAGTCTAGCTTTATAGGTCTCAACCTGCCCATCTACACCAATCTTCTTTCTGAAGATCCATTTGTAGCCTACGGGTTTTACCCCTTCTGGAGCAAAGTCCAAAGTCCAAACTTTGTTGGTGTACATGGACTCCATCTCGGTCCGCATTGCATCCAGCCATTTTACCGAGTTGCCGCTCTGAATGGCTTGCTGGAAGCTAGTAGGCTCACCATAATCCATGATGCAATCCTCTCTATCCCCGTCTATGAGAAAACCGTAGTATCTCTCGGGCGGATGAGACTGCCTACTACTCCTGCGGAGTGGCGTAGGAATGTCCGGTTCCCCTGAACCTTCTGGTTCTACTAAGGTTTCAGTAATAGCTTGTGGTTCTGGAATTTCTTCCAGTTCTATTGCGCTCCCACTTATCTGATTTTCTAAAAACTCAGTTTCCAAGAAGCGGGCATGACGAGAAACAAGGACTTTTTGCTCCTCTGAGTAATAGAAAAGATACCCCTTGGAGTTCTTTGGGTATCCCACAAACTTGCACTGTACTGAGCATGCCTCGAGCTTGTCCGCATGCTGCTTTTTTACAAAAGCCGGACATCCCCATATCTTAAAGGATTTAAGACAGGGTTTCTTCCCACTCCACATCTGATATGGTGTGGTAAGCACTGTCTTAGTAGGAACTTGGTTCAAGAGATGTGCAGCTGTTTCTAGTGCATAACCCCAGAAAGATCGCGGTAACTCAGCCTTACTCATCATGGAACGAACCATATCTAATAGGGTTCGATTCCTCCTTTCCGATACACCGTTGTGTTGTGGTGTGTATGGAGGAGTACGCTGAGAGAGAATTCCATTCTCTTTTAAGTAGTCCAGAAACTCGGCACTCAAGTATTCACCACCTCGATCCGATCTTAGGATCTTGATACTTTTGCCTGTTTGTTTTTCTACTTCATTCTTATATTCCCGAAATTTCTTAAAGGCCTCGGATTTGTGCTTCATTAAGAAGACATGTCCATACCTAGAGAAATCATCTGTGAAAGTAATGAAGTATGAATAACCGCTTCGCGCATGTATAGACATTGGACCACACACGTCACTGTGTATAAGTCCCAAGAGCTCGCTCGCTCTTTCTCCGTGTCCAGTGAACGGAGTCTTTGTCATCTTTCCCATGAGACAAGATTCACAAGTGGCATAAGATTGGTACTCGAACGGATCCAAGTATCCTTCTTTATGTAACTTAGTCAGCCGTGTCTCATTGATGTGACCCAGTCTACAATGCCATAAGAAAGCCTGATTTAATTCTGGAGACTTTCTTTTAAGTGTGTTCTGGACACTGAATATCTGAGCTTGATTCAATACGTATATACCGTTATTTAATGTACTTGACCCAATCAGCGCTTGATTTAGGTAGATGTTTACTACATCGCTTACAAAAGCAAAATCATATCCTTCCTTAGAAAGTAAGGATACAGATATGATATTACAAGTCGCACCTGGTACATACAAACAGTCACGCAGAATCATTATCTGCCCAGTTGTCAGTCCTAGGTGATATTCCCCTACGGATACAACATCCATGCTCATTCCGTTAGCAACCCTGAGAGTCATATCACCTTTCCTGATAACCCTACGGTTTCTCAGACCCTGTAACGAATTACAGATATGAAACCCTGATCCGGTATCCAATACCCAGGAAGTAGGGTTAACTGACAAACAGTTCTCAATTACAAACACACTCGAAGCCGAAGCCACAACATGCTTCGTATTCTGGCTACTGGCTATACAAGCCCTGCAATCCTTCTGCCCATGTTCATTCCCGTAACAATAGGAACATCCCTCTTTTACTACATCTGTTCCTGAAACTTCTGCCCTTCCCTTTCTTTCTACTTCCCTAGTTTCCTTTAGGGTAGTAGGTAGAGACTGTTGAACTAAGTCAGCATATGACCCGTTCTTCAACGTGGTCTTTAGGTCCGAGAGCTCAAAAGAGCTGGTCTCTGCAAGGACGTTGCCCCCTACAGATGACCCGATAGCCAACCTCGCTGGAAGCAATTCGTTCGAGGTCTCATATCTTGCGATACGAGATTGCTCTCCATATAAAACTTTGTTATGCAGGAAGATAGAAGCGGAATCTATCTTCTCGTGCCGTCTCTGGTATATACCATCAACTGAGGCTAACACGAGGCACTTGGCTTTCGCACAGTCTTCTTCCGATGTCCTACGAATATCAATATCCGTGACAGGGGAAACTGGACCTGAGACGGCAGGGGTTGGATCAGTCAAGAGGTGTTCCAGCTTGTCCTGGGCAATGGACATCTGGACAGACCTTTGCCAGTCGTAACAGTCAGATTCAGTCATTTTATTATCTAGATGTAACCTAGGTGCGGTCATCTGGTCGCTGCAGTTAAGAGAGAGAGAAGAAAACACTTAGCATGATGCTCTTGCAAGTTTAGATTGGTTTTTAATTTATCTAAACAGGATGGCTCCCATTGTCTCTCAAATCCCTCCTCAAACCACAAAGGAAGAATTAGTCGGGATCTTTCTCACCGTACAATACTTGCTTAACCGTTCAGCCAGGCCAGTGTCGGTACTTCGAGGGAGGTTTTCCAACGCTTTCGCGAAGTTCCTTAATTAAGTAACCTCTTTTCCCTGTGGGCGTAGCCCCGCTGACACCTTTCTAGACACCTACTTGGTTTATAGCATTGATCGTTAAGTGAGAAAGTCCCGAGGAGTAGCATATACTCACAGTAGGATCGGGATCCAAATATCATCGCGTGATAAAACCGAAGGAATCCTACCAGAATCATCACACTCCAAATGGTATGCAGCGCTAGCAAGTTTCAGTACTTTTGAAACTCCCGATGTGAATTTTTGCCCCATGCTCTTATGACCTTGACTAAGGCCAACAAATCATAAGTCACATGTCAAGTTCTACCCGTCGTTATCCAGGTTAATTTGAACCCACCCGTATATACCCTTGACTATGGCCAACAAGGCAATACGACTGTCCCAAACCAACGCATTCTATCTATGCAACATATGAATACCCACCAGCTACCAAACACTGTGCCTTGACTAAGGCCAACAAACACAGTTTGAATACTGTTAAATATTCATATGAAACGACGGAGGGCTACGGATGGTTTTGGCGAAACCATGAACGTAGTGAACTTGATATAATCGATGGAACGAGATAGCTTTTAAAAGGAGTGGTTCAAGCTCCGCGTTTTAAAAGTTAGTTTTGAAAAGAACCGAGTGGTTTTTCGAAAGTGTTCCAACGACTTTCACTTTGTTTATTTTCTTGCATTAGTTCTTTTAATGCGTGATATTCTTGCATTAGTTCTTTTAATGCGTCCCATCATTTAAATCCTACCATTGCAGAAAACAACCAAAATATGACGTACGCTTATGCCATTCGCATTCGCCACGGGGCCCCGTCATCACCCGTTAGGTTACTTAACTAACGACAGAGCGGGGGCTGGGCTAGCGCGGCTGTAAAACATAAGCAACGCCTAAATAGTTATAAATATAGCAATGATAGACATTACAGATCACAGATGAATACATTGGATATACTAGGAATCCGCAATCCGTTCGAGCCTGCAACGAAAAGCGGATTACACGGTCGCGGTGAATAGCCAATACCCCACCCAAGACCCCTACGGGTGCGGCAAACTACCCGCCAAGTACTCGGCAGTTTGTGCACCCCTCCATGGGTCTATCCTAGGAGCAAAAACAGTAAAAAGAATTATACAATGACGGCTACAACCCCGACCCGGTTGTGCGGCCAAACAAATAATAATATTACATCAATTTACATGTTACAAATGAATGAAAGAAAAACAAAAGCTCATCTCACATCCACCCCGGCTATTCACCCGCGACAGTCCAACACATTCATATACACATTCCAATATCAAACACAGATCACAGAGATGTATAACCCCGACTAATCGACTTATAGCGATTAGCCGACGTTCAATACATACAAACACCACAGATATAACCAATATAGTCCAAGTGTAGTGAAGTTCGGAAAAAATACGGAATTATAGGCCCCCCAAAAAAAATTTCTATTCTGGAAAATCTGGGCACATATAATATATCTGAAAAATCCCAAAACCCTACCAGAAGAACACCGCACAAAACCCGATCACGAGAGGACCCTAAACGGCGGCGGTTCCGCGGCAAATGCATACCTATTGCCGCGGAACCGCGGCGGTTTGAAGGAATCAGGGGATCATTTTTCTTGGGTGTTCTCACAAAACCCTGAGCCGAATTTAGGTGTATAACAAATTTTGTTTTGACCAGAAATTTTTTTAACAGAAACTAGGGTTTTTGAAAAGTTTGGTTTTTGGATTTTTCGGTTCCGAACTTCGTTACACTTCACTACCAAGCTAGTTTAAGTTTAGTTAGGCTCTGATACCACTGTAAGTCCACGTTGCGACCCCCGGTTCTTACGGGGAGGCGGAAACGGTATAAAAAATCAAATCTTTAGCGCATGGGGCAACATGGACTAACAAAGTCGGGATCTTTTCTAAACTAAACTAGCAAACAAGCTAAAGAGAGTTAGCTACTCGGATGAAAGGTTATACCTAACTTGAACTCCTTCTTCTTGAAAACTTGTAGAGGTTGATGGTTCTTCCTCGTTGCCTTCTTCTGTCAAAGATGGATCCACCTGAAGGTTCAACCTTCGGGCTCTTTCTCGAACTTTGAGAGAACTAGAATCTCCGGCTTGCTAAACCTTTTGATCCTAGAGTGAGTAGAGAGTGTCTTTGGGGTGTTTATCTTTCAAGGAGAGGGATTCTCAACACATGAGAAGGATTCTCCTTTTGCTAGAGGAAGAAGAAGATGAAGTGAGGAGAGAGAAGCCAAATGATAGAATGAGCTATCTTTTTCTTTCTTGCAACCATATGACCCAAAAGAAAAAGAATTATCAAATTAATAATAATAATGAAAATGAAATAGTTGATGGAAGGTTTAGGAATGACCATTATCATTTCAAACATTAAATGGTTTTGCAAGAATCAAAAAGCATCTTTCTTTTGTAATGATGATGGTCAAAACTTCAACCATGGTCAACTAGTCAACAAAATCCAACCATGACACAATTTCATTTTATTAATATTATTAATTGATATAACATAAATCCATTAGGTTTTGGAAAAAGACGTCTGTCAACTGTGCATACGCACCTGTTCCGAAACCCTAATGAAAGTCCTCTTCCTCCTCCTCAAACAACTGTGCATACACACCTGCATTCTTGTTCCGAGGAACATGAATACTGATAGATTAAAGCAACCCCAAAACATATACCAGTATCTGACTCAAACCAGAGCCAGCTAGTAATATCCATCCGGACTCCAAACGTGCACAAGTGCGCGGGTGAGAACGAACCCTGTCGCAAAACCATGCGACCTCTACTCTGTTTTGCCCAGAGGCGAATACCCTCTGTGTGGGACTCTAAAGACTCGACACTACGCTGGCAGTGGGTTTAACCACAGACCGCAAGCGGCACTAGCTGTGCGTAACGGTCCCCAGGTAGATGCCGACAAGAAGGCTGACGAGGTGAACCCCATCTGAACTCCTACGGAGTCTAAATGTGACAGTCTCCGTACAGTCCGGTCTGTTCGTCTAATACATCGCATGTCGGGCCTAGGGGGCGGTAAAACGTCAGTCCCCTAATAGCGGTACAAGTCGTGTCGGAGTGAAGCCCAAAACACCCTGAGATAACACTGGAAGCCTACCAGTATATCTCGCTTGCCCTGGCCAGGGACTACTCGTGTAATGGCTCTCCTAGACACAGCGCGATGTCAACCCCCAATACCGGGAGAGACGAATCCTGTCTAACCGTCACTGCCTCCAAGTGCTTCGGGACTGTACCCAACTACTACCCGTTTGCACGACTCCTTTGAACCGTGGTAGGGTAGTAATCAAAGTACAGTGGGAACACACTCGAGGCGAAGTGCCAGTGTCAAGTCAGCGGACTAAGCTGTACTCATGTCACCTGGGAACTGATAACTGACGATAGGTATAATACCAACCTGTCAGTTCCCGACGAGTCCTGTCCAGTGTACTCGTAACCCAACGAGCACCCGTATACTATCTCCAGTACGACGTATTGATGGCTGTGGGACAGACCATCTCCCACACTGGGATGAGAAGCGCATACGCTAGTCTACTCCGGAGTATCGATGCCCTGTCTCGATAGTCCTTCGACTAGGGACCTGTATAAGGATGTGCTTATAGATTACCCATCTCCCACTAGTGTGACTGCCATCACAACGCTGGTAATCAAGCAAAGATCCTAAGGGCTCCACTAATGCGTATAAGTGATATACTGAAATAAACACAAGTACACATTGAAGTAGAAACAAACCAAGTAGCATACTACTATATTGAGCAAGATTGTTTATACAAGGTGAATATCCCAAGCTTCCATTAAGTAATATACAAACTAGTATGATACAGTAATGGCCTCTAGGGCATATACACTAACATATATGACTCTGCCAGAGGGTTGCCGTAGTCAATGGGAGCAGCGGAAGCATAGTGGGCAAGTAGCTTATGTCTATTTATAGACTAAAGCAGATATAGCAGAGATAGATCATCTATTTTTGATGTGACAGTCATGGGCTTTGACTTCATCAGAATAGGGGATGGATCTGTTAAGAAAGTTGTAGGGTGTGATGTCCTGGTATTTGGATGACATACATAGAGTAGGAAGTGAAATTCCTATACTACGATCGGTTATACTGTGGTTGTCACACAGTAGTTTCTCCACATAGGATATGGATATTATATCTGACATTCTGGTTACTAGATCTATGGTTTTAGATCTAGATTTGGGTAGTTTCCCAATCTAGGTACTTTGACAGTGTTCTAGAGGTGTTTTAGAATGGACGAATCCTGGCACGGTAGTATACCTGCAGGTGATGGAGTCACCCTCTGTAAAGGTGTCTTACAGACTAAAGGGGAGAGGCATGTGCATGATTGGCATATCACTTGCTTAGGAATTGAGTCAATCATGAGATATCAAGTACCACACCAGATGTTGTTTTGCACTAGCTGCAATAAGTTTATATTAATCCAATCCTGGAGAAGCATTCGGAAGAAGTTTTAGAACATAAGTGGATGTTCTAGGGATATGATATCAACAGCCTCTTTCGGGAGACGGTTATCATTCCAGGCTTCCAAGATGACCTGGATGACAGAGTGACTGTCAGAGTTATAGTTTTTCCCTCTCACGAGGGGTAGTATTTTGGACAGGTGGTCTAATAGGATACCGTGGGAGGCATGGCGCAGGATACTGATTAAGTTTAGTTGACGATACAGTCTAAGAAGTATGGATTTGGAGTTCATTTATGAACTAGGTCCCATCAGATATCTAGACATATTCTAAGACAGGTATTACTCAATTCGGGAGATGGTTTTCTCCGCGAACTTGAGATAAAGAGAGACATAGAAAGAAACATCAGGGCAGATC
Source organism: Agapanthus africanus (assembly GCA_030015575.1). Classification (NCBI taxonomy): domain Eukaryota; kingdom Viridiplantae; phylum Streptophyta; class Magnoliopsida; order Asparagales; family Amaryllidaceae; genus Agapanthus; species Agapanthus africanus. The sequence goes on from CM057339.1 coordinate 423,803,124, forward strand.
CACTCACTGAGGCTATTCCTCGAACGCAATAGTTTCACAAACGGGCTTTGTGAGACTGATCAGTAGAGGAGTTAGGTGTTCGGTATCACACGGGCTGTGAGTATGCGACATCGCAATAATTAGCCTTGAGTGCAAGTGGGAGATTGTTGGATATAGTGCCCTCAAAGTCAATTATTGGATCGCAGGCACGTGATTGCAATGATTGAGGACGGACCTATGCCGGTAGGATAGTCTTACTCAAGATGATAGTATGCTATCTGGTTTATCTTTATCATCGTGTACATGCTTTAGGTGACATTACAGGTCACTATTACACGTTGATAGAGCCCTTAGGAGTTTTGCTTGACTACCAGCAGTATGATGGCGATCATATACGTGAGAGTTGGGTAGTCTATAAGCACATCTTTAAAGTGTCCCTAGTCATGGGAGTTTCGAGACTGGGCATCGACACTCCGATAGTAGACTAGTGTATACGATCGAGACCCCGATGAGGGGCGGTGGCTGATCTCACAAGCCATTGGTGTCAGTTGGTTCACCTAAGACGTATACATGTGCTCATTGGGTTATGAGTACACCGGACATGACTCGCCGGGAACCTGCTAGTTAGTATTATACCTAGCGTTAGATAGCAGTTCCCTGGTGACATGTGTACAAATTAGTTCATCGACCTGAGATCGTCATTTGTCTCGTGTGAGTTCCCACTGTGCTTTGATTACTACCCTACCATAGCTCAAAGGAGTCGTGCAAACAGGTTTTAGTTGGATACAGTCCCGAGCCATATGGAGGCAGTGAGCGGATCGGCAGAGGTTTCGTCTCTCCTGGTATTGGGGGTAAGATCGCGCTGTGTCTAGGAGAGCCATTACACGAAGTCCTTGGCCAAGGCAAGTGAGATTTACTGGTGGGTATTCCAGTAGTATCTCAGGGTGTTCTGGGCTACACTCCGACACGACTTGTACCGCTTTTGGGGGTCTGACGTTTACCATCCCCTAGGCCCGACATGCGATACTCGTAGACGAACGGACCGGACTGTACGGATATTGTCACTGACAGGCTCAGTAGGGTTTTAGGATGAGTTCGCTCATCGGCCTCCCTTTTGGTCAATACCCGGGCGCCCGTTACGTACAGCTAGTACCACTAACGTGCTAGTGGTTAAATCCACAGCCAGTGTATTGACGAGTCTTTATGTTAGTTGTATGTATGCCCTAGAGGCCAGTATTATACAGATGATGTATATTATATTGGATGCTTGGACATATATAGAGATGACTTTCTTGCTCGATATGATAGTATGCTATCTGGTTACTCTTTATCTTAACATGTATACTAGTCTCTTTAAACTGTCTTATAGTTACATGTTGGTAAAGCCCTTAGGATGTGTACTTGACTACCTGGACTATGATGCAGATCATACTAGTGGGGACATGGTATTCCATAGGTACATCCTTCAAGGTCCCTAGTCGTGGGTGTATCGAGACGGGGCATCGATATACCAGTGTAGACTAGCGTATACGCTTCTCGACCCATGAGATGGGCGATGGATGACCCCATATCCATTGGTGTTTGACATCAGAGATGGTATACGGGTGCTCAGTGGAGACTGGGTACACTGGACGGACTAGCCGAGAACTCCCAGATGGTATTATACCTCACGTCAGGTGGCAGTTCTCAGGTGACACTTGTGCAGGTTAGTCTGTAGACCCGAGATCGTCATAGAGTCTTGTGTGATTCCCACTGTGCTTTGATCTCCACCTTACCACGTCCATGAGGGCGTGCAAAACGGTGGTTTTTGGGCACAGTCCCGAGTCACATGGAGGCAATGAGCGATAGGAGGGGTTTCGTCTCTCCCGGTATTGGGAGTTGATGTTGCGCTGTGCTCGATTGGCCGTAACAGGGAAGTCCCTGGCCAGGGCTGATCAGAGATTTGCTGGTAAGTGTTACCAGTAGTTTCTCGACCCGTTATGAGCCTCACATCGGCACGACTTATCGGTTATTGGGGTTTGACGTTTACCACCCCTAGACTTGATATGCGACATATCAGATGAACAGACCGGACTGTACGGTAAGTGTTACTGGTTGGATTCACAGGAGTGTGAGCGGGCTTGCTCGTCGATCTTCTGATCGCTCAATACCCGGGTGGCCGTTACGTTTAGCAGACCGCTTGCGGCTTGTGGGTGCTTGATGTGATCATCATCTGCTGCCGGCGTATTGACGAGTCTTTAGAGTCCTACACAGAGGTTTCCTGGCTCAAGCAAAACGAAATAGGAGCGCATATGAGATATGTGCGGGACCGAGAATAATGCGTGTATGTGATACCGTATTTCATTCTCGCGATGAATGTTTCGATTGGTTGTATGCGATATAACCTAGTTATCGAATCGAAGATTGATTCGATAAGTCGATACATTGGATACTTGTCGGTTATGTGCGACATGACCGGATCATTGAATCAAGTGTTGATTTAATGATTTAATGTATAATTATATATTTGATATATTACTTTGCATTAACTAGTATTGGTTCACTTTAAAAGGATTTTCTCACTTGATGTGCACATTGTATATGTGATATATTTTTGTGTGCACTTGATTGTATCATGTTTGATGATACATGTTAACTTGTGCATGTGTAAAGATTAAACCATGGTTATATGAATGGTTAGGGTTTTGTTTACTTATTCATTTATTGATTTTGATTATTTATTTTGGAAAAGAAAATGGAAATGGTGGCTTTCTTTGTTTCTTTCATGAAGCTTCATGAAGAGTTGAAACCTTGACCATTTTTGTTTTCTTCTCTTAACCTAACCATTCACCTTACCCTAGTTTACTCTCTACACTTGACCATAGTTAGTATATGATTAGTATTCATATTAGTTTTCATTTTAAAAAGTAACACTTATCATATTCTATCTTCTTCTTCTTCCTTTTGATCAAGAAGAAAGCTTGACTCCATTAATGGCATCTTAAGTAAAAGAGTGAGAAATCCAATTCTAAAGTGAACCCACCTCCTATTTCTTCATCCTCTACCTCTTGCCAAGTAGTATAGGGTGTTTTATTCACAAGTTTCATTGCTTGGTGAAGTTGGAGCTTGATCTTGTGTTGCCTCGACGTAGATCATCTTCGGCATCGAAGCCGACGACCTAGCCCGCCCATTTCTCCGATGAAGCCGATGCTAGAGTCCGGGATCCGATATGGACAGCGAGAGGACGTCTACGTGGAGCTAAGGAAGTGGAGAACCGGATCTACAAAGGTTGTAGCCTCTTTCTTTTAGTTAAAATATTAACTAGTTTCACTTTTCGCCTAAACTCTAGTCAACGAATCCGTATTAGGGTTTCTCGGCACTTGTAAAATTTGAAATTGGCATGGTTGATGCCTTGTGAGACCTCCTTAGCGTGCCTAGGAACCTTACACTTTAGAGTCCCCCACAGATAGTTTTCTCAAGGTTCGGACGAAACGTTGTAGAGGTCGTATGGTATTATGGCAGGGTTCGATCATATATGTGCACTCGTGCACGGATCATGATCGGACGGATCATTCTAGTAGGCTTTGGTTTAAGCTGGATCCTAGTATTAGATTTGTTGGATTACTTTAGTCTCAGTGCATTCTCATTCAATCGGAATGCGGATGAAGGTATGTATATACAGGTGAGGGGTATCCTTGTGTTCCGTCACGAGTTTACTTTAGTTGATGCCATATCTTTTTGTTGGATTAAACATTTTGGTTTAAATGTTTAGTGGAGGAAAATGTGAGTGCAAGTTTTTTCCATAAGCATCTTTTCATGCTACATGTACATGGTGACTCATGGTATTAGTTTGTATGGCCATTTAATGTGACATGGATTGATTTATGGAGCTAATTATGATTAGTGGGGGTATTTTGGAGAGAGAGGGGCTGCCATATGATGGCTTGGGACTTTGGTTATTGATATATATCTCAAAATAACGCACAACATAATAAGCAAGTTCTTTTTCTTTCTTCTTGAGCTCACCTCTTCCTCCAATGGCTTCATCTTCAACCTCCACTCATCCTATCTCATGTGTTGAGATTCATTGAGTGTATAGAGAAAAAGTTATCACACACATTCTGTACTTCACCTTGGACATGTCGGCTAGCAAACTTCATGTTCGAGTTGCTTCGGTTTGAAGCGGGAGCCCGTAAAAAGACTTCTTGATGTGGTGCCCTTTTCGACGAGGAGACCGGAGATTAAGTAAGATCGGAGATGCCGCGAGGAGCTATGGATGGTGGCTAAAGAACGAAGGACACGAATCGATCAGTATAGCCATTCTAACTTCTTGTAGATAGCTAGTTTAGTGTTAATGGTACGATCCGGGTAAAAGTCTGCGTTAGCGCCAGTTTCGTAAAAAGTTTTTGTTTCCGTGTTTGGCCTCGGATTGACGGCCGGGGCGCTACCGTAGACTTACAGAAATTTTCTCTACCCTGCAAGTGTTGGATATATATGCCCTAGAGGCCTTCATTGTATAGGATGCTAGGGATATGTATGTACATGACAATCTTGCTTGATATGATAGTACGCTATTTGGTTTGCCTTTATCTTAACATGTGATATATTTTACTTTGTATTTATATACATGTTGATAAAGCCCGTAGGGTGTTTGCCTGACTACCGGCGTTGTGATGATAGTCATACTTGTAGGAGCTGGATAGTCAATAGGTACATCCTTAAATGTCCCTAGTCGCAGGAGTATCGAGATTGGGCATCGATGCTCCAGAGTAGACTAGTGTATACATATCTAGACCCTGACGAGGGGCGATGGATTGGTCCCGCAACCATTGGTGATGTGCACCTAAGATTGTATACAGATGCTCACTGAGTGTGAGTACACCGGACATGACTCGCCGAGAACTGACTAAATAGTATTATACCTAACGTCAGATAGCAGTTCTCAGGTGACATGTGTGCAGATAGTCTGTTGACTTGAGGTCGTCATTTGTCTCGTGTGAGTTCCCACTGTACTTTGATTACTACCCTACCACGGCTCAAAGGAGTCGTGCAAACAGGTTTTAGTTGGGTACAGTCCCGAGCCACATGGAGGCATTGAGCGACTGTCAGGGATTCGTCTCTCCCGGTATAGGAAGTCGATATCGCACTGTGATCGGTTGGTCATTACCATAAGTCCCTGGCCATGGCTGATAGAGAATTACTGGTGGACTGACCAGTAGATTCTCGGATGGTCTTGAGCCACACCGGCACGACTTGTACGGTTGTTAGGGGTCTGACGTTCACCACCTCCCTAGACCATACATGCGATACTCTCAGACGAACAGACCGGACTGCACGGATATTGTCACGGACATGCTCAGTAGGGGTTACGGACGAGTTCGCTCGTCGGCCTCCTTTTCGACACGTACCTGGGTTGCCGTTACGTACAGCTAGTGCCACTGACGGACTTGTGGTTAAACCCACTGCCAGCATACTGTCGAGTCTTTAGAGTCCCACACAGAGGGTTTCCCTGGATCGGGCGAGACGATGTAGACGCCGTATGGTCTTACGGCAGGGTTTCGATCGCATTCGTGTACTGGCTACTCGAATGACGATCGGACGGATTATACTGGTAGGCTTTGGTTTAAACCGCATACTAGTATTGTAGTATTGGATTGTACAGATCTCAGTGTATCCATATTTTTCGGAATACGGATACGGGTATGAAAATACGGAAAAAGGGCATTCTTGTAAATTCACAAGATTGACCTTCTAGAAGGAGAAACCTCATTATTGTTTTATTCTTATTCTTTTTCATTAAAGAATTAATGATGTGGAAATTAGGAGGCATGGGTTGAAGAATGGCTAAGTAATTGTTTATTTCTTTTGGAGCCACTATTCAAGCATGGTTGTAGATTATATGATTTTATAATACCATGGTTGAATTATTGGCTCAAGACTTAATCATTCTCTCTTCTAATTTTTTCTATCTTTCTCACAAATGCTTTCTCTCTCTTAGATTTCATTCTCTCCTTCTTCCTCAAGCTCATACACTTGCATGTGTTGCAAAACAATGAGTTTTGAGATCAACTAGTCCAATACACACTCTCTCTACATCCACTTAGTAATCTCTCCTAGCAAGTTAGATCACTAAGGTATCTCATGGAGGTTGAAGCTTGATCATAGGCCCCTCGGGTGGATCCATCTTCGACGCAAAGGAGATCGGCAACCGAACTCTTCCAAGACCTAGAAGAAGCCAAAGAAAGGAGATCAAGAAGAAGGAGCTTGAACCAAGGACCAAGGAGCAACTTGAAGACCCGAAGGACTAGGAACGAGGGTATAACTCCTTTACATAGTAGTTAGCTCTCTCTCTTAGTTTAGTTTTGTTAGTTAAGGTTTAATCAAGATCCTAAAGTGGGAAAGAGTTCATGATGCAAAGCAAAAACTAGTTTCTTTTGAGGTGAGAAAATCGTTTTTCAAGTATTCCGCCTCCCCGTGACCCGTGGGGTGTGCATCATGGACTTACAGCAAGTATGTTCATATTGACTCTTGTATACGATCCATGGGCACAAATGAAAGAAAGGGAACAATATTTTCCCACCAGGCTCCGTCAAAGGGAAAGCCAGATCTTGATGGCAACATCTACAGCTTAAAGATCAGATCGACGCTCTTCTCATTCCAACAGGGTGCAGACGTAACATCAGCAAAGCTCCAAGGAGCTAAATCAAAAGGTGTAATGGAAAAATTCCAGCTCCAACTTGACGTTCCTTCTCAGTGCAGACGCGACGTCAACAAAGACCCAAGGGTCAAATAGAAATGGAGTCACGGCAAAATCCTAGCTCCAAGTCTTAACGGTTCATATACAACCTAGAGACTATCCCGGCGTTCCTTCTCACTCCAGCAGGATGTAGACGCAACGTCAACAAAAAACCCAAGGGTCGAAACAAAAATGGAGCAATGGCATATTCCTAGCTCCGGACTTCAACTACGATACATACAGCATGGAGGTCCTACAAATGTCTACCCTACTTCAGCAAAGAATCAACGCGACATCGTTAAAGAAAAAAAATGAAGTGACGGCATATTCCTACCTTCGGGTCTTGACGACAACTCATATAAAACCCGGAAGACCATTGGAGATCATCCCACCCCAGAATGGTGCGGTTATGACTCATCGGGGCTCCAAATTGAGCCTAACCTCAAGTAAAAAGCGTCATGGAAAATTCCTAACGCTTGCTCTTCTAACGGTAATATAACCTAAGGAGATTACTTGAAGATGTCTTTTCCAGCCTCCGAAGGGATCAGAGACACGACGGTTGTGAGGCGATGGCATATTCCTAGCTCTAGGCTTCAACTGCGATATATACAGCATAGAGGTCCTACAGATGTCTACCCTACTTCAACAAAGAAATGGCACGACATCGTCAAAACAAAAAAGTGAAGCAACGACATATTCCCAGCTTCAGGGTCTCGACGGCCACTCATATAAAGCCTAAGAGACTATCGGAGATCATCCCACACCAGCACGGAGTGGTTATGACTCATCGGGGATCCAAATTGAGCTTAACCTCAAGTAAAAAGCGACATGGCAAATTCCTAACGTTTTCTCTTCCGAAGGTAATATATCCTAAGGAGATTACTTGAAGACGTCTTGTCCAGCCCCCGAAAGGATCAGAAACACGATAGTCGTGGGGTTACTCGAACAACAGCTTAAAGACTGTATATCGAGGAATACATCAACCAACGCGACTGTACCATGGACAAACCCTAGTACCACAAAATCTAACGGACCTCTGTTGCAAAGAACAAGGGTTGTTTATATATAATGTTAGGACAAGTTTGCCTGTAAACCCAAGGGAGGAAAACTGAATAAACTCCGAAATGAGTACATAAACTAAAAACTACGAAATGAGTGAATAAACTACAAACTCCGAAATGAGTACATAAACTAGAGACTCCGAAACGAGTGAATAAATTATAAACTCCGAAACGAGTACATAAACTACTTTACTCCAAGTCAAGACATCAAGAAAAATAAAGGCGCAGCCTATGGGCCTCGGGGTTCAGAACTTCATTTCTTAATGATTGAGATCTGAGAAGACGCTTGAATCCGCTCTCTATATTCTTAGATCAAAATTCTAATAAAAGTCGTGTGTGCCAGCTAGAAACCGGCCAAATGCTATGCATCACTTCAGTCCAATGTTCACCTATGTCTAGATGCATACATTAGAAACATCTGAAAATTAAAATACAAAATATGTGTACGGAGGCAGGATGCCCGTATGAATATGCGCTGGGGATGAAACGTTCAGTGGTCGACATTATTTTTATTTATCGGATCAGAGATACAAGAATTAACAAAACAATATATAAGATTCTCTAATTCCCTCTCCACCTTCTCCACCATGTCGAATCGGCGATCTTCATGAGGAGTCGCTCCACAGCGCCATGCTCATCAGTGAAGGCAGACATGATGGCCCGCTGAGCCCATATCTGGCTTAGCAGACAAACCGAGCAATCCTTCAGAGGCTGGGTAATCAAACAAGCCTCATGAAAGCACTCGATCTTGTACTCCGCTGTGTCGAACATCGCCAGAGTCATCTCCGCTGGATGAGGAAGGATGTCAGCAAGTACAGATGCGAGGATTGTCCGAAGCCAAATGGAGCCGACAGGAAGAGGAGAGCCCCTACGAGCTAGAAGCCCGTACATCACCATGTCACATTGGTCATCAGTGAGAACAGGATCCGCTAAACGCGCAGAAAAACGAGGGACGATTCCCTCGATGGGTACCTCCCACGGTTTCCGATGAGCATGCGGACGATTGCAAGCCATAACTCTTGATTTGTTACAAAGTGGTTCTTTGCTTGTGAAAGAAGGAGGAAGCAGAGCTTCAGATTGTAAATTTGATTCTACAATATCTTTTAGGTTTCTTTTCCTTTCATTAATCTCATTAATGAATCCCATCATTTAAGCTTCCTAAGCATCACAGAAGAAACGAAAATACAACGTACGCTTATGCCATCCGCATTCGCCACTGTGTCCCATTATGCACCATTAGGTTACTTAACTAACGGCATACTGGGGCGGGACTAGCGCGGGTGCAAAACATAAGCAACGTTTATTATATATCATATATACAATAATAAAGCATTCGTCTCACGCATATAATATGATCACATCACAGTATATCAGCAGCAGAAGAAACATATGAAATATTGGATATACTGGGAGGTCCGTGTTTTATTTTGAGCCTGTAAAAAACACGGATTCCACGGTCGCGATGAATAGCCAAACCCACATCCTTAGACCCCTACGAGAGCGGCAAGTAACCCTCCCAACTCATGCCTAACTATATGAATTCCACATATTGTATCACATTACAAAAAATGCTAGACGATGTTAAACATTCCGATCGAATCAACAAACACCCAAAATTTCCCAAAATCTCAACACTTGAGCGTAATTTAAAATTATCCATCACATGCCACAGTAGCAATGAACCAGCCATAGAAGGGTCAACCAACGCCTCACTTGTAGCATCGCTAAACTACCACAAACCCTAGGGTTTAGTGGCGGTTTTGACGGTTACAAAATCGAGTTAAGGTTTTGTTCTTCTAGAGGGTTCACTGCATCACTTGCACGCTATTTGAATGTTCTTTAACTAAAGAAAAATCCAACACTTGAAAATTTTCCGGAAAGGGTTAAATTGGGTATTTGATATCCGATCAAACTTTTTAATACCGTATAAAATAACCAAAACAGAAATAGAATTACAATACGAAACACTCTGAATTGTCTCTGTAAAAAGATAGCATCACATGCAAATTTAGCAAAAACAAACAACACCTGAATTACCAAACCCCAGAGACTGGAACACCACCCAAAATCCATACCCATTCTCCTCTAATTGGCCGAGCAAGCCGGAAAAACAGTGAAGGTAGCCGGCCAAAATCCAGTAAGGTGATGTGAATTTTGTATGGTGTTTATAATGTATCTCATATATCATTCTGCAACTGTTCGAAAAAAAAATTTGACACTCTGAAATTTTTTACAGAAACTAGGGTTTTTCGTCGGGTGTTTCGGAGTTGTTTCGGTTTCGTAATCCTAGACTTATCCGTCTAATTCTCTAGCTAGGCTCTGATACCACTGTTGGGTTAGCTACAATGACAACAAGGTTTCGGGTGGCATCTCCCATGCCAATTTTAAATTTTTGCCATTATAGATAACCCTAACACAAGATCTTTAACTAGAGAATCAAACAAAACTAACATGTTAACAACATAACATCTAAGAGTTAGGGATTACAACCTTTATAGTCCGTTCCATCGCTTCAAAAGCTCCGGGTTGAAGTCCCTTCGCTGTGATCATCATGCTCCCAAACTCTAGAGAGGCTTCATGAAGAGAATGATGAATCCTTGCTAGTAATCTTCAAAATCCAAGATGATCTACCTTGAGGAATCACAAACCCAAGCTCTTGCTTCACTAATGAGGTATTAATGAAGCAAACACCCTAATCTAAGTGGTTAGAATAGATGAGGATGATGAAGTAGGAATTTTGCTCTCTTTAGTTTTCTATTTCTCACATTCATTCATCACAAAAGAAAAATCAAGCAAGCTTTTTTTCAAGAGCAAGAAGAAGATAAAGTTTTTGTTGTGATGAAAATGAATTATTATTGAGGTTAGAAATGCAACCAAGGTTAAGCATGGCATGCTTAACCCTTGTAGAGAATAAACCATAGGCTAGGGTTAAGAGGTTAGGTTAACAAATATTTAGATATTATCTAAAGGGTGGACTTTAGTCAACAAAGATAAATATCCACACAATTTAGAATTAACCCAAAACAAAACATTAACCCTAATCCAAACCCTAGCATGGTTTAATCTCAAAACCCTAGTTGCATTTATAACCCTAACATGTTACAATATTATATATCATATATATAATATATAATGTAACAAAAGAAAATAATACAATTAACATATATCATATATATCAATGTATCATCAAGTAAGAAAAATAATCTATTAAGTGAGCTTATATTAGTTAATGTTATGTAATATATCAAATATATAATTATACATTAAATTATCGAATCAACACTTGATCCGATAATCCGGCTATTTTGCAATTAACCGACTAATATAATATGTATCAGTTCATCGAATCAACACTTGATCCGATGACCCGGCTATATCACATATACCCGACCGATATCACATATCACGAGAATAAAATACGGTATCACATATCGTATTAATCTCGGTCCCGCACATATCACATATGTGCTCCTACTCCGTTTTGCCTGAGCCAGGAAACCTCTGTGTAGGACTCTAAAGAATCGTCATTACGCCGGCAGTAGGCGATGATCATATCAAACACCCACAAGCTACAAGCGGTCAGCTAAACGTAACAGCCATCCGGGTATTGAGCAAGCAGAAGATCAACAAGCAAACCTACACACACTCCTATGAATCCAATCGGTAACACTACCGTACAGTCCGGTCTCTTCGTCTGATATGTCGCTGATTGAGAAATATTTTTATGCGTGCTTGCGCTTTTAAAAGATAAATCAAAGAATATTAACCGCAATCAAGAACGGCGTCGCTTGGTAGCTAGCCGGTTGAGTACGGGTCGGTCTACAGGGATTTTGTGTATTTTCTAATTGTTCTAACGAGTTAATTCCAATTATGGTGGATTGGATTATCAATAAAAACTAAGGTTGATTTAGATTAGATTTAAAACCTTGTTAGGGTTAGGTTAAATTTGGAAATTCAATATTCCTCACCGCTTTCTATGCCCTAAGTAAGATCTATTTAGGTGTTATGGAAATAATTAACAAAGGGGATTAGCACGATCGGGAAGAAACTAGGTTTCTTCCTCTAGGTCCTTGTCCGTCCTTTCTTAATTTTTACCCTAACCTCCATGGAAAACATACACAATCGGTCTTTTAAACTACGGTATCACCGCTACCTCTTGGGACAGGTTGCCGTAGTGAGCGGTGTGTGTATGTATGCATGGAGTCCTATAAAAATGTATGATGGGCAAGAAAGGGGTGAGAGATTTTCATCTCTCAAACCTTTCCTATTCCTAACCCTAACAAGTGAGGAACTACTTACTCATTAGGGAATTGATAAAAAGAGACATTTTTTGTTTGTTTTTAATTCAATAACCTAATTATCTAAACTACGGCAAATGAATAAAATTTCTAACTAATTAACTAGGGCAGATAAATAAAATTTATACTAGGGCAGAAAAGAAATTAAAACTAAGGCATAGAAAGGAAAAACTTACTTTATTTGATGCTCTCTTCAAAACATTACAGCGAATAAAAATTCTGAATTTTATAAATGAAAAGAGGCATAGGAAGAGGCATGCTCCAAAAAGAGCTTTAAGGTTCCTATTTATAGATTATAGAAACTCTAGGGTTTACATCTAATCGCTATCTACATTTACTAAACTATCCTGAGAAGCCTGGTCAACGCACCGCCACCACCGTCAAATTTACACCGATACGTGCTCAGCACGGCCGTGGATCCGCGGCCATATGCCCTGTTTGGCCGCGGATCTGCGGCCATATGGTGGGGTCTTTGGCTGGATTCTTCTGGGCTGCTTCCTGTTGCATTTGGTTTCTGGTTTCTTCACTTGGTTTCTCAGATTGTCTTCTAGTTTCTTCCAGATTTCCACAGTGCAGAATATTGTGGACTTTTACCGTTTGCTTCGTGTTGAAGTCTTGAATCTTGCGCTACCTTTTTACTATGTGAAATTGTTCATTGATCTTCATTTGTCCCTCAAACTGTAGGCATGATCAAGATTCTTCTATTTGTTGGCCGTAGTCTCACTTTAGTAGCGTCTTTTCATAATTTTCACGGTTTTGTTCCGAGAACCTGTAACCTGCAACTATGTAGTAGACATGGATCAAAAGCACCTGTTTATTTGTAAAATGAATAAGAATGGGTAATATAATAATGTAAAATTATGATATGAACAAATACCCCCAAACTTATCTTTTGCTCTTCCTCGAGCAAAACTAGTTTATTCTCGAAAAAGACATAACCTCACTTTCGCAGGGAAACACGATTGCACTGAGCTCGTGCAACAAGCTTAAAAATCTAGGTGTCCCTAGTAGGAGGAGTGTTGTCTCCTGAGGGTTTTCAGCGGATAATACCCATAAAATCCTATCAATTCAGCCTATTGACTTTTATTCTCCAATTCGGTATTCTAGCAAGAAATTCTATTATCTTCAACTCAGAAATTATCAACCCGTATTTTTCACACTTCCTTATCATTTAACTTAAGATTGTATATGTTTTGTAAATTTATTTAGCTTTTAGCATCTTTTCAGTTTTCCTTCTAAGGTTCCATCTCAACTTAAGAATTTTTATCATCTCTACTAAAGATATAAGTCCTATTTTTCATTCCTATCTCTCATCCAAGCCCTAATCATATACCCCTACGTGTGTGTATGTATCACCCCTACACTTGGAAGTTCAATTCAAGCTCTTATATTCTTGTCCATCGTCCAAAGTACTTTTAGTTGGTGAATGACATTGCTCACACATCCTTCATGCGACCGTTAATACTTCTTGAGGTACTAACAACCGATTACAAAACGTGTTTGCACATTAAGGCGTAATTTCTAGTCTTGTAATACCTAAGGCTTTAGCAGTGACTCCCAAACCAGTTGGTCTAAGGCACTAGGTGATAAAGCACCCTCGCTATATATATATTTTTATTTTACGCAGCCTTAAGTAATTATAAAACCAGTGTTCATTTTTTTTATATCTCTTTATTCACACTTATAATTTTATTTTCCTTCATACTAAGGATTTTAGACAAGAGCATTTCAAGGTATCCTCTACTATTCCAAGTTTCAAGGTTCGTGTTTGTGCAAGTTGTAGGGTATATATTTTTAGAATTCAGACTTAAGATTCGGAATTATTTTTCAGACTTACACTTCAACAAAAATTTCAATACTCTTCTCTTATTTTAACTTAGCCCAAGAAGCGAACTCAAAATTTGCCTATTTCTAAGTAAACCACAAGGACATATATTTTCTACCGTTAAATTTTAAGAAAAGTTATTTTTAGGGGTTTTAATTTACTAAGTTTAGGATCTAGTTTTTCCTAACTAGTTAACCGTCTTGTTAAACTTAAGTCAATTTTGGCCAAAATTGAATTTTTATAATATTTATAATTTTTAAATTTTTTCAATTTTTATGGGTTTTACAATAAGTATGCAAATGCAAAAATATACATATGAATGCGAAGGAAGAAAGTTTACCGAGCACACCCCCAAACTTAAACTTGAAAGTGTCCTCACTGTCAGGCTACACCAAGATGGTCAAAATTGTCAGCACTCCCCTGTTTATTTTATTATTAACAAAATATATACACAAAAGGGTTCCCCCCAAACTTATTTTTGACTCACCACTTTGAGTAAACAAATATTTTCAAGAGCCAAATTATAACCCTCTCCCCAAACTTAAATTAAACAATGCTAAGCTTTTTAAAGAGAGAGGTCAAAGTTATTGGTCAATGCCAAGCTCTGCAAAGACCAAAAGTCAACACCAACCATTCGAAGAATTTATCAATGTAACATATAAGTCGGTGGAAGAACATGTTATATAGAGCCAAGAAGAAGTGGGGAAGAGATAAGTGGTGGTATGGAAAGGGTTTGCGTGAACGTGAATGTGAGGAGATAAGAGGTGATAATAAATAAAAACGAGAATGTGAATGATCAGAAATGAGTGGAATATTGGAATTCTCGTATTTTATTAGAAAAAAGGTGGTGGTTCAACTTCTATAGGTGGAGGTTGATTAACCACCAAATCCTCAAGGTGTCTCTGTGGATCCTTTACTGGCTTGGCATCATCCATTATATTGTATATGATGTTCAACTATGAGGGGGAGTAATCCCCTTGATGTCCGCCATAGTCCAGCCAAAAGCTTGCCGATTGTTTTGTAAGACCATTAAAAGGGTTTTCTCTTGCTCGAGGGCTAGAGGGGCCAATATGATAACAGGAAGGAAGGGTCTCATTCTCACCTAGGTAAGCGTATTTAAGGTGAGATGGCAAAAGCTTGAGTTCGAGTTTCGGAGGTGAAACAATTGAAGGTAAAATTGGTGATACTGTCTCGAACTCGAAGGATTCCAACAATGGTTCGAAGAGAGTGTAAGCAACCGAGTCGGATGGTTCAACTAACTCATCCGAAAATTCAAAGACTCAAACTCGGGTGGTGAGTCTTCAAAATCGTCCAAAAAAGTGAAACACTCGTAATCGTTATCGGTTGTGAAAACTGTGTTAGATTCAAGGAGGAACGCACTAGTGGCGTCAAAACTGCTGTGATCGAACAGAAATTTTCGAGCTCACAGTCCTCCTGCGTGATCTCTTGGATCGAGCAAACATCAATTATACTAGCATTAGGCTCGGAGGGCAGACTTCCTATCTTGTAAATGTTGAACTCACTTGACATCTTCCCGAAGGATAGAGTCATAGAGCCGTTACGACAGTTGATTACAGCATTGGAAGTGGCCAAAATGGTCGACCGAGGATCACCGGAATTTGGTTCCGTGGGTTAGCCACAGGATGTGTGTCCATAACAATGAAATCAACGGGAAATATGAAGTCCCCTACTTTAATTAACACATCCTCTAACTCACCCCTAGGATGGGTGATGGATCGATCGGTCATTTGGAAAGTACAATGAGTGGGTTTCAACTCTCCAACGCCTAATTGCTCATAAACGGAATAGGGAAGCAAATTAACACTGGAACCAAGATCTAAAAGTGCGCGATTTATGTTCTTATCCCCAATTGTTATTGAAATTGTAGGACAGCCAGGGTCCTTTCGTTTTTGGGGCAAAGGTAAATGTTGGGTAATAGCATTCACAAGGCGCTAGCTACGAATACTTTCTTGGGTACCTGAGACTTCCTCTTCTTGGTGCATAAGTCCTTTAAGATTTTAGCGTAAGAAGGGACTTGTTGAATTGCATCCAAGAGAGGTTTGTTAATGCTAACCTGTTTGAATAACTCCACAATCTTCTCCATTTGAGGAGTAGGTTTATTAGATCTCAACCTGTTTGGAAATGGAACATTTTAAAAATTTGTTGAGTCTAATGTTTGTGGAGTAGATTGCGGAGTTAGAACGGATCCCAGTGTTAATGTTTTCGTGAAGTGAGATGTGGGTCCGATCGAATTAGAAGAAGTAGGGCCTTGTGAAGAATGAAGAACAGGCTCTGACGAAGAAGAAGATGAAGAAGAAGATGAAGAAGAAGAAGATGAAGAAGAAGCACCGGCAGGGGTGTCATCACTAATGCCCACCTTATTGTGCAACACTCTTCCAGATCTCAACGTGGTCACATCATTTACATTATAATTTTGTTGTTCATAAGCAACATGTGCGTTGTGTGTGTGACCGGGATTTGGCAATGGTTGAGACGGAAGCTTTCCCTTTTCTCGCTCGCTCAACGCAGCATTTAGTTGTGCAATTTAGGCCTCAATCGATTTGATGCTTTGATCATGTGAAGCACTGTTTTGCACCAAGGACTGAATGGAAGTTTCCAATCTTGCTGCGGATTGTGTAGATTGTTTTAAAAACGCATCCAAACTTCATTCTAGAGAGAAAACCTTATCGTTATTCGGCTGAACAAAATTGTTTTGAGGATAAGAGTTGTTGGGTACAAAATTGTTCATTTGGTTTGGGTAAGGTTGGGGTTGGAAAGGTTGCTGATATTGTGTTTGTTGAGGGACTTGTTATTGTGGAGGAGGAGGCCTTTGAAAGTTGTTGTTGCCTTGGAATTGTTGTTGATTTTGATTCCAAGAAAAATTTGGGTGGCTCCTCCAACCAGGATTGTAAGTTGAAGAGTATGGATCATTTCTTTGTCTTTGCTGAAAGGCAGCATTGACTTGATCTTGTCCTTGAACAGGTGGATTGTAAAGACTCTCTTTAGTTAGATGGGACGGATCCGAACAACAAGCGCAAACTGTGCGTGGGGGTAAAGCAGGGGCAAGAGAAGGCGATGAGAATTTGCTCTCAATTGCTTCTAGCTTTTTCGTAAGTGCAGCCATTTCGGCCTTCATTGCAATCAACATATCAAGTTGATATATTCCTACCCTAGACTGACCTGATGAAGAAGATGAGGTGGTCTTATTGCTTTCCCACTGAAGTGTTTGTTCAGGAAGATCGTCGAGAACTGCCAAGCTTCCTCGCTAGATTTTGTAAGAAAGTGACCTTGACAAATGGTTTCCAACAACTGCTTAGTTGCTGGGTTCAGTCCTTCATATAAAGTTTGGCAAAGTTGCCAATTCTCGATACCGTGGTGAGGGCACTGAACAAGTAGGTCCTTAAATCTTTCAAAACACTTCCAAAAAGGTTCGGAAGGAAGCTGGGAAAATTGAATAATTTCGTTGCGAATTCTCACGGTCTTGTGGTGTGGGTAAAACTTTTTTAGAAAAGCCTTAACAAACTCTTCCCAATTTTTTATCGAATGTGATGCTGTGCTACATAACCATTTTTCGGCTAGGTCACATAAGGTGAATGGAATGACACGTAGCCTTATAGCATCATCAGAAAGTTGTGTGGTCTTCATCATTGCGCAAACATTCTGGAATTTGTTAATGAAGATGTAGGCATCTTCGGATTCCAGCTCGTGAAATATGGGCAACATATTGATGAAGTGGGGTTTAATCTCAAAGTTATCCCTATAAGCCGGTGGAAGTGAAAGACAAGTGGGAAGTGCGGTGCGGATAGGATAGAAAAGATCCTGGAGCGCGATTCGTTGGGGCGCTTCAACAGGAGGGTGGTGGGTTATTCACACCTAGTGGAGGTGGAATCAGTCCCGCAGGTAAGGGGTTGTTAGGATTGAATCCCGACATCTCCTTAGAAGATGATGAATATGAAGGTGAAGGTAAAGAAGTGGATGGAATTTCGACTTCGGAGTCGTCGTCAGTCGGCACTAACGAGACACGGACTAATCGAGCGCTAGTTTCCCTAGTCCAATTGGACATACACTAAAGAGGTGTAGTCAAAAAGTGAAAACAGAATGTGGGGGTAAGAAAACGTCAATGGAAGGAAAGTGGGTGCAAAGGATTTCTAGCGACAAAATTGGCAAGTCTTTTTGCAAAATTTTCTGTTTTGTGTTTTTTTTTATAAGGAGTTTTTTCAAAAAGATTTTTAATAAGAAGCTTAGACACGCGTTCAAGCAATCACAATATGCACAATCAAGCCTAGATCTAGGGTCTCCTAGGTCAACTAGACTGTCCTAACTGTTCCAAAGGGCAAGTTGTGAGGACCTCAAATCGCCTCTTTACCGCCAATTGTGGCCAGGTAAGTACAAGTAAAGAAAGGAGGGATCCGCTCATGAATCACCGTGAGACGGGCATTTTAAAATTACCTTTCCCCATTTGTCTAGCCTAGGCACCACAAAATCTGGTTTAGATAAACGACCGATGCCTACAACTATTCCTTTGTCCTATTGAGCACGACAGTCCTTATAGGCCGAGTCTAATCTTTTTTAATTAACTCGATGGTTAATGCAAAATGCTTTTTGTGATTTTTGGGGTCCTAGGAAGGGTAATGAAATCCCCACCCAATCTGGATTGATGTTATAGCCCCTTAAAGTCAGTTTTAAAGAATGCAAAGCAGTAAACACACAAATCACACTTGCCAATTTTTTATTTATTTATTGCGGCGCAAAGAATCCTGCACAAGATCAAGTTATTGGAGAAGGGAGAGAAGTTTTTTCGCAAAGAACCCTGCAGGAAAATTTTTCAGAGGAGATCAGGGGGTTACAGAGAAGAAGAGAAAACTTACAGAGAGGTTTCCACGTGCTGACGTCACCAGAACGCGGTGGATCCGCGGTCAAATGTGCGTATCTGCGGAGTAAACGCGGTTGACTCGTTGACTCAGGCCTCCAAACTTCTTCTGTTGCTCTGTTGTGGTTATCCTCTGTTTGTTTAGATCTGCGGTTTTCTGTTTTGCTCACTGGGTTTTTCCAGATCTGAATCTGTTCGTCGATCCTGCACAATTCAAACGAAACACCCTTCAAAAAATAACAAGATGATAATTTTTTAAATATTTTTTTATTTTTCAGTTTTTATGATTTTTTTAATTTTTAATCAACCCGAAATTACAAAAAGAAAATAACTACGCCATCCCCGGCAACGGCGCCATTTGATTGAGATATATTTTTATGCGTGCTTGCTCTTTTAAAAGATAAATCAAAGAATATTAACCGCAATCAAGAACGGCGTCGCTTGGTAGCTAGCCGGTTGAGTACGGGTCGGTCCATAGGGATTTTGTGTATTTTCTAATTGTTCTAACAAGTTAATTCCAATTGTGGTGGATTGCATTATCAATAAAAACTAAGGTTGATTTAGATTAGATTTAAAACCTTGCTAGGGTTAGGTTTAGGTTAAATTTGGAAATTCAATATTCCTCACCGCTTTCTATGCCCTAATTAAGATCTATTTAGGTGTTATGGTAATAATTAACAAAGGGGATTAGCACGATCGGGAAGAAACTAGGTTTCTTCCTCTAGGTCCTTGTCCATCCTTTCTTAATTCTTACCCTAACCTCCATGGAAAACATACACAACCGGTCTTTTAAACTACGGTATCACCGCTACCTCTTGGGATAGGGTGCCGTAGTGAGCGGTATGTGTATGTATGCATGGAGTCCTATAAAAATGTATGATGGGCAAGAAAGGAGTGAGAGATTTTCATCTCTCAAACCTTTCCTATTCCTAACCCTAACAAGTGAGGAACTACTCACTCATTAGGGAATTGATAAAAAGAGACATTTTTTGTTTGTTTTTAATTCAATAACCTAATTATCTAAACTACGGCAAATGAATAAAATTTCTAACTAATTAACTAGGGCAGATTAATAAAATTTATACTAGGGCAGAAAAGAAATTAAAACTAAGGCATAGAAATGAAAAACTTACTTTATTTGATGCTCTCTTCAAAACATTACAGCGAATAAAAATTCTGAATTTTATAAATGAAAAGAGGCATAGGAAGAGGCATGCTCCAAAAAGAGCTTTAGGGTTCCTATTTATAGATTATAGAAACCCTAGGGTTTACATCTGATCCCTATCTATATTTACAAAACTACCTTGAGAAGCCTGGTCAACGCACCGCCGCCACCGTCAAATTTGCACCGACACGTGCTCAGCACGGCCACGGATCCGCAGCCATATACCCTGTTTGGCCACGGATCCGCGGCCATATGGTGGGGTCTTTGGCTGGATTCTTCTGGGCTGCTTCCAGTTGCAATTAGTTTCTGGTTTCTTCACTTGGTTTCTCAGATTGTCTTCTAG
Source organism: Agapanthus africanus (assembly GCA_030015575.1). Taxonomy (NCBI): domain Eukaryota; kingdom Viridiplantae; phylum Streptophyta; class Magnoliopsida; order Asparagales; family Amaryllidaceae; genus Agapanthus; species Agapanthus africanus. Next base: position 423,823,380 of record CM057339.1, read on the forward strand.
TTTCTTCCAGATTTCCACAGTGCAGAATGTTGTGGACTTTTACCGCTTGCTTCGTGTTGAAGTCTTGAATCTTGCGCTGCCTTTGTACTTTGTGAAATTGTTCATTGATCTTCATTTGTCCCTCAAACTGTAGGCATGATCAAGATTCTTCTATTTGTTGGTCTTAGTCTCACTTTTGTAGCGTCTTTTCATCATTTTCACTGTTTTGTTCCGAGAACCTGTAACCTGCAACTATGTAGCAGATATGGATCAAAAGCACCTGTTTTTTTGTAAAATGAATAAGAATGGGGAATATAATAATACAAAATTATGATATGAACAGTCGCATATCTAGTCTAGGGGTGGTAAACGTTAGACCCCGGTAACCGATAATTCGTGTCGATGTGAGGCTCATAACGGGTCGAGAAACTACTGATAACACTTACCAGTAGCACTCCATATCAGCCCTGGCCAGGGACTTCCAGTTATAGCCAATCGAACACAGCGCAACATCAACCCTCAATACCGTGAGAGACGAAATCCCTCCTATCGCTCATTGTCTCAATGTGATTCGGGACTGTACCCAAAAGCCACCATTTTGCACGTCCTATTGAACGTGGCAAGGTAGAAATCAAAGCACAGTGAGAATCACACAAGACTCTATGACGATCTCGGGTCTACAGACTAACCTGTACCAGTGTCACCAGAGAACTGCTATCTGACGATAGGTATAATACCATCTAGGAGTTCTCGGTGAGTCCGTTCAGTGTACCCAGTCTCTACTGAGCACCCGTACACCATCTTTGATGTCTAACACGGACGTATATAGGATCATCCATCGCCCATAATATGGGTCAAGATGCATATACGCTTGTCTACTCTGTAGTATCGATGCCCTGTCTCGACACTCCCTCGACTAGGAACAGTTATAGGATGTACTCTTGGACTACCCTGGCCCCACTAGTATGATCTGCATCATAGTCCTAGTAGTCGAGTATATATCCTAAGGGCTTTATCAACATGTGAGAGCAAGACAGTAAACCAATACGAATCAACATGTTAAGACAAAGTGAAACCAGATAGCATACTATCATGTCGAGCAAGAAAGTCCTCTCTCTCTCTCTATATATATATCCAAGCATCCACTATAATATACATCATATGTACAACAATGGCCTCTAGGGCATATACATAACTAACAATCTCCCACTTGCACTAAGGCCAGCTGTTGTAGTATCTCATACCCAACATCCCAAAGAGTCTCTCAAATTGTATCTGGGGTATGGCCTTCGTGAGTGGATCCGCAGTGTTGTCCTTCTTGTCAACTCTCCTGGCCTCGATCTCTCGGCAATCAACTATCTCCCGGATCAGGTGATACCGCCTCAGAATATGTCTGGATCTCTGATGGGACCCGGGTTCCTTGGCCAAAGCCACAGCTCCATTGTTATCACAATACAAAGGTATTGGATGCACAATGGATGGAACCACTCCAAGTTCAGTTATGAACTTCTTCATCCAGACAACCTCTTTGGCAGCATCGTTGGCAGCGATGTATTCAGCCTCCATCGTCGAGTCTACCACGGTTTCTATCATGGAACTCTTCCAACAAATGTCCCCTCCATTTAGGGTAAAGACAAATCCCGAGCGCGACTTTGAGTCATCCTTATCACTTTGGAAGCTCGAATCGGTAAAGGACTCCACCTGGAGTTCTCCGTTACCATACACCAAGAATATCTCCTTAGTCCTTCTCAAGTACTTGAGAATGTTCTTCACAGCTGTCCAGTGATTCTCTTCTGGATCTGCTTGATACCTACTCACTACACTTAGTGAGTATGCTATATCAGGTCTGGTATATAGCATCGCGTACATGATAGAGCCTACTGCTGAAGCATACAGTATCCCTTGCATGCGAGCTCTCTCCAAATCAATCTTAGGAGACATCTTTTTGGAGAGAGTGAGTCCAGAGATTGTGGGTAAATACCCACGCTTGGATTCTTCCATACTAAACCTTTTTAGTATGGTGTCAATGTACCTGGATTGGGACAATCCCAGTATCCGTTTAGATCTATCTTTATAGATCGTAATCCCGAAAATGCAGGAGGCATCATCTAGATCTTTCATTGAGAATCTATGTGATAAGAAGAGCTTGACCGAGTGCAGCATAGGAACATCATTTCCTATCAAGAGTATGTCATCCACGTACAATACGAGGAAGACAACCTTACTCTCTGCCACCTTCTTGTAAATACAAGGTTCATCTAGGTTTTTGATGAGATCGAACTCTTTGACTACAACATCAAAACAGATGTTCCAACTCCGCGATGCGTGCTTTAACCCGTATATAGATTTAAGCAGCTTGCATACCTTTCCGCTGCTCTCACTATCTACGAAGCCTTCTGGCTGATTCCCGCCAAAAATTTCTGCGCAAAAGAGTCCAAAGTATCAAATGGCAGCGATACGCTCAAGGAAATGCGAACCAGTATCTTCCGGCCTATATTTTGATAAACTCCCGAAGTAGGAACAGCTAAATTCTGATGATATTGGAAGCATCTCGAAAAACCCTTCGATTTGATATATTATGAGCTTCATAATTCATCCGGGATCAAAAGTTATGAGCAAATATGCTATGCACTGTTCCCTGATTAAAAATCAGGAATTATCTCAATGAGGTATCACGTGCTCATACGTGATCAATGGTCACGTGTAGACACGTGATGGTTAAAACTTCATCGAACAGAGACGAAAACAAACTGCTGAAAAATAACTCAATTGAGGGTCACGTGTGTTAGTTATATGTATGCCCTAGAGGCCATTACTGTACATAGGATGTATATTGTAGTGGATGCTGGGACATATATAGGGAGGACTTTCTTGCTCGACATGATAGTATGCTATCTGGTTGCTCTTTATCTTAACGTGTACACTGATTGTCTCTCTGTTACATGTTGGTAAAGCCCTTAGGATGTGTACTTGACTACCTGGACTATGATGCGGATCATACTAGTGGGGACATGGTAGTCCATAAGTACATCCTTCAAGGTCCCTAGTCGTGGGTGTATCGAGATGGGGCATCGATATACCAGAGTAGACTAGCGTATACCTTCTCGACCCATACAGATGGGCGATGGATGATCCCATATCCATTGGTGTTTGACATCAGAGATGATATACGGGTGCTCAGTGGAGACTGGGTACACTGGACGGACTCGCCGAGAACTCCCAGATGGTATTATACCTTACGTCAGATGGCAGTTCTCTGGTGACACTGGTACAGGTTAGTCTGTAGACCCGAGATCGTCATAGAGTCTTGTGTGATTCCCACTGTGCTTTGATTTCTACCTTACCACGTCCAAGAGGGCGTGCAAAACGGTGGTTTTTGGGTACAGTCCCGAATCACATGGAGGCAATGAGCGATAGGAGGGGATTCGTCTCTCCCGGTATAGGGAGTTGATGTTGCGCAGTGTTCGATTGGCTATAACCGGAAATCCCTGGCTAGGGTTGCTGAGATTTACTGGTAAGTGTTACCAGTAGTTTCTCGAACTGTTATAGACCTCATATCGACACGACTTATCGAGCTACTGGGGTCTGACGTTTACCACCCCTAGGCAAGATATGCGACATATCAGACGAACAGACCGGACTGTACGGTAAGTGTTACTGGTTGGATTCACAGGAGTGTGAGCGGGCTTGCTCGTTGATCTTCTGATCGCTCAATACCCGGGTGGCCGTTACGTTTAGCAGACCGCTTGCGGCTTGTGAGTGTTTGATATGATCATCACCTACTGCCGGCGTATTGACGAGTCTTTAGAGTCCTACACAGAGGTTTCCTGGCTCAAGCGAAACGAAATAGGAGCGCATATGAGATATGTGCGGGACCGAGAATAATACCAGTATGTGATACTGAATTCTATTCTCGCGATTTGTATCATCGGACGGTTATATAAGATAAATCCGGGTTACCGAATCAAGTGTTGATTCGATACATTGATACACTTGATATTAGTCGGTTAATGATGTATAATTAAATTTAATAGGACCTATATATTCAATCAGGTTTGACATTCCATTAGCCACTCCGCGGATATGATGGGTAACCTCAGACACCCGAGAGGTACTCCAGTAGCTTCAAGGACGGTGACAAAGAGGTTCTTGCTTACCCAGTCTTGACACTACTATTGTTCCAGACTATGAGACCCGGCAGGAGGTTAAGTATAGCGTCGTTCTAAACTAGCTTTAGAAGTGCACGTATATATTATTCTGCTAGAGGGTTGTCGTAGTCAGTGGGAGCAGCGGAAGCATAGTGGGCAAGTTTCTTATGTCTATTTATAGACTTGAGCAGATATAGCGGAGATAGATCATCTATTTTTGATGTGACAGTCATAGGTTTGACTTCATCAGAATAGGGGATGGATCTGTTAAGAAGGTAGTAGGGTATGATGTCATGGTATCTGGATGACATACACTGAGTAGGAAGTAAAATTCCTATACTACTATCGGTTGTACTGTGGTCGTCACACAGTTGTTTCTCCAGACAGGATATGGATATAATATCAGACATTCTGGTTTCTAGATCTATGGTTTTAGATCTAGATTTGGGTAGTTTCCCAATGTGGGTACTTTGACAGTATTCTGATAGTATTTAGAATAGATGACTCCTGGCATAGTGGTGTACCTGCAGGTGATGGAGTCACCCTCTCTAAAGGTGTCTTACAGACTAAAAGGGAGAGGGATGTGCATGATTGGCAGATCACTTGCTTATGCAATTGAGTCAATCGTGAGATGTTAAGTACCACACCAGATTTTTTTTTGCACTAGATGCAATAAGTTTGTATTAATCCAATCCTGGAGAAACATAAGGAAGCAGTTTTAGAACATAAGTGCATGTTCTACGGATTTGATGACGGCAGCCTCCTTTGGGAAACGGTTATCATTCCAGGCTTCAAAGGTGACATGGATGACAGAGTGATTGTCAGAGTTATAGTTTTCCCTCTGACGAAGGAGGCAGTATTATGGACAGGTGGTCCAAGAGGATACTATGGGTGGCATGGTGCCGGATACTGATTAGGTTCAGTGATCGATACAGTCTAAGAAGTTTGGATTTGGAGTTCATTTATGAACTAGGTCCCATCAAATATCCAGACATATTCTAAGACAGGTATTACTCAATTCGGGAGATGGCTTTCTCCGCGAACTTGAGATTAAGAGAGATATAGAAAGATACATCTAGGCGGATCGACTCACTGAGGCTATTTCTCAAACACAATAGTTTTACAAACGGGCTTTGTGAAACTGATTAGTAGAGGAGTTGGATGCTCGGTTTCACACAGGCTGTGAGTAGTCAACATCGCAATAATTAGCCTTAAGTGCAAGTGGGAGATTGTTAGAGATAGTGCCCTCAGAGTCAATTATTGGATCGCAGGTATGTGATTGCAATGATTGCGGAGGACCTATACCGGGTTGGACGGTCTTACTCGAGATTATAGTATGCTATCTGGTTTGCCTTTATCAGTCGTGTACAGGTTCAGGTGACTGGTCACTGTTACACTTTGATAGAGCCCTTAGGATCTTGCTTTACTACCAACAATATGATGGCGATCATATACGTGAGATTTGAGTGGTTTATAAGCATATCCTTAATTGTGGTCCCTAGTCGTGGGAGTTTCGAGACAGGGCATCGATACTCCGGAGTAGACTAGTGTATACAGTCGAGACCCCGACGAGGGGCGGTGGCCGGTCTCACAAGCCACTGGTGTCAGTTGGATCACCTAAGATGTATATAGGTGCTCATTGGGTTATGAGTACACCGGACAGGACTCGCCGGGGATCTGCTAGTTGGTACTATACCTATCGTCAGATAGCAGTTCCCTGGTGACATGTGTACAGGTTAGTTCATCGACCTGAGGTCGTCATTTGTCTCGTGTGAGTTCCCACTGTGCTTTGATTTCTACCCTACCACAGCTCAAAGGAGTCGTGCAAACAGGTAGTTTTTGGGTACAGTCCCGAGCCACATAGAGGCACGTGAGCGGATCGGCAGGGGATTCGTCTCTCCCGGTATTGGGGGTGAGATCGTGCTGTGTCTAGGAGAGCCATTACACAAAGCCCACGGCCGTGGCAGGAGATTTACTGGTAGATACTCCAGTAGTATCTCAGGGTGTTATTGGGCTACACTCCGACACGACTTATACTGCTATTGGGGGTCTGGCGTTACTAGCCCCCTAGGCAGATATGCGATACTCATAGATGAACGGACCGGACTGTATATACATTGTTACTGTTAGGCTCAGTAGGGTTTCCGGATGAGTTCGCTCATCGGCCTCCCTTGAGGTCAGTCCATGGGCAGCCGTTACGCACAGCTAGTGACGCTGACGGCTTATGGTTAAACCCACTGCCAGGGTACTGACGAGTCATTAGAGTCCCCCACAGGCAGTTTCCTAAGTTCGGGCGAAACGTTGTAGAGGCCGTATGGTATTATAGCAGGGTTCGGAAAATGCACGTGCGTTTACGCACGTGTCATTTTTCGGGCAGATAATACTGGTGGGCTTTGGTTTAAGCCGGATCCGAGTATTATATTGAGTAGATGTAATATCTTTGTCTCAGTTGCATTTGTATTCGGTCGTAATACAAATGCGGGTATATTTATACAGTTTCGGGATTATCCTGAAATTCGTTTCAGGATCACTTTTGGAAGTTGCCAGTTTCCTGTTTTCTGTCAGCCGTATTTGACATTTGGTTAAATACGGATTTATCTTTTCTTAAGATGAGTGTGGAAGTTTCTAGAGGCTTCTAGAAGGTGGTGACAAGGATTAGTGACTCATGGTTGCATTTAATGATTCAATTAATGCAAGGTGACTAAGGGTAGTGATTCATTGTTTTCATTTATTGTGTTCATACTAGGTTTTGTGTGACTCATCCTCTTCATTGATCTTACACTCACCTCCCCTTCTCCTACACTCACCTCCCCCCTCTCCTATATATGGCCGGCCACTTCTAGTGAGAGAGCATAATGGTTATTGAAAAAAAAAGATAGAGTTTTGGATGTATGGAAATTAACATATTCATATCTCATTTTCAGATCGATCCAAAAGGCAACTTCATTAACCGTTCGTCCATAGCTTTGGACGTAATGAGACAAAGTATTCTACTCATTCTCTACATCATTCTTGGTCGTCTCTTTTAGCAAACTTGACGACTGAGTTGCCTCGGGTCAGAGGCGGGAGCCCGTTTAAAGAACCGTTTGACGTGGTGCCACCTGGACGAGCAGATCGGAGATCGACGAGATCGAAGCAGCCGCAACAGAGCGTGGGATGATGGTTAAAGAACGAAGGACTCGGATCGTTCGGTATAACCTTTCTTCCCTCTTTACAGTATGTTAGTTTAGCAATAATGGCCGATCCGGGTTTTAGTATACGATAGCGCCAGTTAAAAAGTTTTTGTTCCGCGTTTGGCGTCTGTTAGATGGCCGGGGCGCTACCGTAGACTTACAGGTTGTTCGCCAAAGCAGCGTGCATCCGCGCCCATCCCTCGAAGAGAGACTTGGACGCCCTTATTCGTTTCCTCAGGACAAAACAAGGAGATTGTTCGAACTAGCGGTGCGCATCAGGCTCATCAATCTCCCGAATCCAAAATGACCGTTGCAACCCAGCGAGGCTAATAGTCCCAATTATTGCCCTTACCATCAAGCGGTAAGCCATCCAATTGAATATTGCTTCGTCTTTAAAGGCTGGATCGAAGATCAATACCAACAGGGAAAATTTGCCCTGTCCGAAAATTGGAAGGTGAACCCACCACAGCCATACACTCCCAAGAAGACGGACACACCGCGGGCATCGTGTTCTTTCATAGAAGAGGCTCCATGGGAGGTCACTCTTTCAGCCAAGATGAAAAGAATGCTGAAAGATCTCCAAACATGCCCGGCAATCAGGTGGAAGAATCTACTGGAACCCGAGATTATCGAGGGAATGCTGAAGCCGCGCCCAATTCCAAAAACTGGTGGTGATAGTCAAAGCGCTCACACTCAGCCGTCAAAATCTTCGAAGAAGAAGAAGAAGACTAAAAAGCCCGTGCAGCCTGGTGACAAGCGCACGGACCTGCAAAAACAGATTGACGCGTTGGAAGAATATAATCAAAAGGCGCGGACCCCAGTCACACTCCAAGAATTTCTCAGCCACGTCCTTGAGGACGGAGATGATGACAATGGAGAAGACTCGTCGGATGAATCTGAAGATTATGTGGCAAGCTGCCATGCGATCTCTCACTCGTCAATAAATGATGAAGAAGCTCCTTACACAGAGAAGCTGGGGGCAGATCCTGAGCCAGAACTTCTAGGACCATCAGACGAAATGATTGATGCATTCCTGAACGAAGCCCGTCTCAAAAGCAAAGCTGATCGAGAGCGCGAGATGGCCATATTCGAGAAAGCCAAACGCCGGCGACTAGATGAAAGGGTCGAAACACTCCCACCGGATCAAAGTACATCCGACGCAAATTAAAGCAGGATCAAGACAAGGAAACGATTCGCCAAATCCATATCGATGGGGATGAAACTTCCTTCTTTCAGAGAAAATTCTCCTGGCGGTATACATCTTGATGAAGCGGACGTACATCCTAACTTCTGCTTATATCATCAGAAGATCGCACATCCTACTGAAGACTGCAACTCCTTTAAGTGTTGGTGGCAAGGGTATGTCGCTCACAGGAAACACTTCAACAGGACAAAGCGTGAAGCTCGTAGACAGCGGAAAAATGCGACAGATGAGTGTAAAAGAATTGCCGGCAATTGTCATAGGGTTGATCCCGGGGGATCGCGAGTTCTCACTTTCGGGAGCGACTCCGACGAAAAAGTAGCCCTCGGCCCTCTCTTCAAGGAATCCATCTATAAAACGAAAGAGTTGAGGAGTTACGAGAACATTCAGCCGTGCAATCGCACGCTACCTGGAAAGAATCTCGGACCTGCGAACAAGGGATCGAACAAAAGGGATAAGGGGAATGGAAAAGCGACCTTCGTCGCCAACGCTCAACAACAGCCGAGTAACCCGAGACCGTTTTGTCGTCAGAACAACAAGCCGTGATACCTCAATAAGAAGTTGAAACGTCCTTACTCGTTTCCCAAAGATAAAACAAAGAGATTGTTCGAGCTAGCAGTGCGCAGCGGGCTCATCACTCTGCCAGATCCAAAACGTCCGTTGCAGCCAGGTGACGTTAACAATCCTAACTATTGTCCCTAACACAGAGTAATGGGTCACCCACTCAAAAATTTCTACGTCTTCAAAAACTGGGTTGAAGACCAATACCAACAGGGCAAGTTCGCTCTGCCCGAAAAATGGAAGGTGAACCCACCACAACCACATGCTCCGAAAAAGATGGACATGCCGGGGGTATCGTGCTCTTTCATAGAGAAAGCCCCATGGACCAAAAAGTCCATAAACTAGAAACTCGCCTCAAATATGGCAACGATAGACCGAAACGTCGTTAAACTAACGATGGACCACTATGTCCTAAAACTGGCTGAAGACCGAAACGTCGTTAAACTAACCATGGACCACTATGTCCTAAAACTGGCTGAAGACCGAAACGTCGTTAAACTAACAATGGACCACTATGTCCTAAAACTGGCTGATGACCGAAACGTCGTTAAACTACTATCAACCCGCGGCATCCTCAGGCTAGCGTGGTAAAAAAAAGGTATGTCCATAAGCAAAATGGGCACGGATGAAAACCCGAAAGGGCTCCGTGAGTAAAAACAGCAGGGCTACCGGCGAGTTTGTGAAAACCCGAAAGGGCGTAACCTCGTTAGAAAAAAAGAGTAAAAAAAAAACAAAAAAATGGTATGTCCATAAGCAAAATGGGCATGGATGAAAACCCGAAAGGGCTCCGTGAGTAAAAACAGCAGGGCTACCGGCGAGTGTTTGTGAAAACCCGAAAGGGCGCAACCTCGTTAAAAGACACTTACAAGGTCATCTCGACTTTGTAAGGAGAAACCATCCGCGTGAGATCCTTACGACTCATAAGGGAGCAACACACTTAGGGATCCTCACGATTCCTAAGGAGAAATTACACTTGCGATATCCTCACGACTCGTAAGGAGAACTCTCTTATGGGACCCTCACGGCTCATAAGATTTGAAAGTCTTAAGTTACAGAAACCTGAACCTGTTCTTAAGCAACCCCCACAACCTTTTTGCCCTACAAGCGGCTCATACTGACCCTTGTATACAATCCACGGGCGCGAATAAACATTTCCCCCAGCAAAGTCCTACCCGTGACTAGGGATATGTCCATATGGTGAACAACCCTTATAAGTCCTCTCGACTTATAAGGAGAAAACCCTTTTGTAAGATCCTTACGATTTACAGGGGAACATACACTTAGGAATCCCCACGATTCCTAAGGAGAAAACACTCCTACGAGATCTTCATGACTTGTAGGGAGAAATACCATTGTGAGACCCTTATGGCTCATGAAGTCAAAAGCCTTAGTCGACGAGATCCTATCCCTGTTCGCTAAGCCACCTTTGTTCGACATCGACAGAGGCAAATGATGATTCGCTCCTGGCAATATCCCAGTTGTAGCGATGCTGATGCCTAAAACCGGTATCAAATCCCAAGCCCTTTCATGGCAAATGATGATTCGCTCCTGGCAATATTCCAGTTGTAGCGATGCTGATGCAGAGATTGGCGTCAGATTCCAATTTCCACACTCGCGATAAAAAATCAGCGAGCGATACGTGCATACGAAATAGCCGAGATGGGGCAACTTGCAATAAAAAGCAGCAAGTAAAAATGTATGCATACAAAAACACCCGAAATGATTGGGCAACTCACAATAAAAAGCAGCGAGTAAAAAGAAAAATAGCCGAAATGATTGGGCACCGCGAAAAATAGCCGAAATGATTGGGCAATCGCGATTTTCGCGATGTAAAAAGCTGAAATGATAGAGCATCGCGGAAAGAATAAAAAAATGATGAAAGAATGAAACTTTTTGCCCTACAGGTGAGATCATATCGATCCCTGTATACAATCCAGGGGCACAAACAAAAAGGGAACCATACCTTCCCAACAGGCTCCATCAGAAAGCGAAGCCAAATCTCGACGGTTCATAAACAACCTAGAGACAACCTCGACATTTATCGCAATGTTGCAGACACAATGTCAACAAATAAAGCAAAGGAAGATCCTTGGCTTCAGGGTCTCGACGTCAACATCGACGATTTAGAGATCACCAACGACTTTTCTCCTCACTTTAACCAGATGCAGATGTGACGTCAACAATCGACCTCAGAGTTGCAACGAAACGGAACTATAGCAAAGTCCCTAGTTCCAAATCTCAATGGACATATCTGCAGCCTGGAGACCAAAGACGGTGGGCCTCCTCATTCCAGCATGACACATATGTTACACCATCAAACGGAGCCATGGCAAAATCCCAGTTCCATCTCGGCATTCGTCTCGATACAGCAGACGAGATGTCAACAATGGCGTTCCTTCGCAGTCCAGCATGATGCAGATGCAACGTCAACAAAAGACCTCACGGTCGAAGCAAAGCGGAGCGACGGAAAAATCCTAGCTCCACCTCAGCATTCGTCTCGATACAGAAGACGAGATGTCAACAATGGCGCTCCTTCGCAGTCCAGCAGGATGCAGATGCAACGTCAACAAAAGACCTCACGGTCGAAACAAAGCGGAGCGACGGCAAAATCCCAGCTCCACCTCAGCATTCGTCTCGATACAGCAGACGCAGTCAAAGCAAACGAAGCAAAGGCCAAATTCCTAGCTTCAGGGTCTTGACGGTAACTCATATAAAACCTGAAAGACTATCGGAGATCATCCCACACTAGCGCGGAGTGGTCACCACCTCAACGTTCGTCTCGATACAGCAGACGGGATGTCACCCCAGCGTTCTTCCTCCAGCAGGGTTCAGACGCGACAATCAAACAACGGAGCCACGACAAAATCCCTAGTTCCAAACCTCAACGGTTCACCAACAACCTATAGACAACTGCGACACTCGTCTCGATACAGCAGATGCAATGTCGCCTAAACGAAGCAAATGCCAAATTCCTAGCTTCAGGGTCTTGATGGTAACTCATATAAAACCTAAAAGACAATCGGAGATCATCACACATGGAGTGGTCATCACCTTGATGTTCGTCTCGATACAGTAGACGAGATGTCACCACAGCGTTCTTCCTCCAACAGGATCCGGACACGCCAAAGCAAATGAAGCAAAGGCCAAATTCCTAGCTTCAGGGTCTTGACGGTAACTCATATAAAACCTGAAAGACTATCGGAGATCATCCCACATCAGCGCGGAGTGGTCACCACCTCGACGTTCATCTCGATACAGCAGACGAGATGTCACTACGGCATCCTTCCTCCAACAGGATCCGGACAGGCCAAAGCAAACGAAGCGAATGCCAAATTCCTAGCTTCAGGGTCTTGACGGTAACTCATATAAAACCTGAAAGACAATCGGAGATCATCCCACACCAGCACGGAGTGGTCACCACCTCGACGTTCGTCTCGATACAGCAGACGAGATGTCACCACAGCGTCCTTCCTCCAACGGGAGCCTGTCACGACCCGAAAGAGCACGTGACTGGCCCTCGAACCATATGAAATCTATAGGACTCCATCTGATCCAAGTAAGCCAAAGCCCAGAAATCTAAAACCATTTTAAGAGTAAGTGAAGAAAACTGGTTTAAAGAAGTGAAGGAAAATATGTTTGAAGTCGAGGTTTTTAAATAACTAAGCCGAAGGTGCATTTTTAAAAGGTAAAGTCTTTTCTAAAAATTTCGGCAGAGTTTCTTTTGTAAATACTGGCCCCGAACGGGATACAACAAGCATAACATATATACAATGATAAAAGGCATCCCCAAGCGGGAGCTAGCTCTTCGTCAATTGACGGTCACAACCACACATGCAATATAATATACAACGCCGAAAGGCGAGGATCGATCCAAAAGAAACACAGTAAGCATGAAAACCGCAATACTACTAAGCGCGACTCTAAGGCCAAATAAAACATCACTAAAGTCTGAGTCTGAAACAATAAACAAATTTGGTTGATGGAAATTCTAGATACAAAGAATAATATAAGTACAATGGTGGTTTTGATGCAAAAGGAACCACCTACCAAATGCAATTCACCCGCAAGGAAGCAATGTGCCAGAAATGCCGCAAAGGAACCTGCACGGCAAAACCTGCAAGAACTGTGGCACAACGGGGGTGAGTTGCCAACTCGTGAATAGAGAATAACTACAAGCAGAAACCGAACGCAAGACATAATCCTAGGTCAAAACGATCAGTACAAAATCCTCAATATAAAACATGCAGCCTATAACAAGGCTAGGGTAAATATCTAACCCGGGTGTAATCTCCTGTGCCTGTGTCAGTGCCTCAGGTAGCAATATAACATAAGAATGAGGTATGAATGCATGAGAACATAATACATGTAAATGAAGAAACTGTTTTCATACTTTAGTGAGATTTCCTTTGTATTTTTAAAATGAGGTATCATAATGAAATCAGCATAAAACAGTGCCTAACATCGGCACAAAACGTAATCCAAATATCCCGATATCTCTGTATCCCAATCACAAAATCTAGGGCGCCGTCAGTCCAGACCGGCCCCTACCATCAATCACAAGACCACGACGGTATCCTCCGGATATCCGACGCGTCAGGTAAAATCACCGGTCGGTAGTGCTCCCCTGCCAGGCTCAACGTCATCACCACATTCATCTTGCCCCGGGGTACCGCACCGGGTCCACCATGTACCCGAAACGGTTCATCCGTCTCCTCGAATCGGGTTTCCAAATCCATCAGCAAACTCATGGTGGACGACTCATACATCATGGGAAAACCGCACTTTTTATTTTAAAAGAGAGAAAATGTTTATCTGTGTTTTTGCGGTTTTCCTCCAAATCCAGAAAATCTCACGGAAATCCAAATCCAAAACCTCAGTAACACGTAAAATAGTGAATATATGCATGAGAATCCATGAATGCGGCATAACAATGAATATCAGTATACATGAAGTAGCAGGTAATAACTACAATGTCTAAACTATTAGCTAATAGGTTATGCCAAGCAATAGTATTTTCTAAGGTGTACGTGACATGGCAATTACCGATGAAGATGTGTGTGAGCCGGCAAGTAAGTGTACGTGGTACATACGCAACATCGGTAATGGTGCTGGTGTCCTAACAGCATGATATCAATAATGGAGTATGAAACATAATATAAGAATGCGATGCAAAGCGAACCACAAAAAAAGTGGGAGCTGAATCTAGACGCAACTATAACTAATCTGCATTAATCTAATATAAGTCCTACAAATGGTGCCTTTTGAAATATCACGAATCATGGGGTTTTGAAAATAGGGGCTACGGTGTTTTTATGAAAAGATACGCCTTTTGAAATGTCCGTAGATCCCTTGACCTGTCTTTTAAAATACCCACGACCCGCTAGTTTTGAAATAGGTAGGAGTCTAATCTAATCTAACAACTACACTAAACTATACAGCTGAACTAACAAGCTGAGCTACAGGTAAGGAAACCGCCTAACATCTGAGTCGATATATATATAGATATAATAGTCGGTGATTCCGCCTCAATAGTATCGCGTACGATACAGTATATCATATGACATCCTCAAGTCATGAGTGCGGATCTATCATCAATGTAAAGCTCATACGGTAAATCGTTGTACGGCATCCCAATAGCTGGGTACGGGTCAATATCACACTATCTCATCACACTTCAGGTATCACTATCAACATATCATATAATCTGGGGTACTATTCTATGTCTAGTATAAATCGATACCATCAATAAAGTATGCATGCGGGGGTAAACACACATCCCAAGCCCGCAAGAATCACATTTCGTATCCCAAATACGAATCATATCACATCACCGATCTCGCGGCACAAAGCCGAATATCATTGACTCATCTCCAAAGTCATCCAATATCATCAACACAGTGCCGGTATAAGTAATATGCAAGGGTGTGCGTGTAGGTGTAATTCTATTCTAGGGTTCGCGACTATGAACTACACTAGTCACTTCTAACCCTACACTATCCATAATACACCTAACTATCATATATAATAACAACTACGGACTGCGGGGGTGCTATACGCCATCCACCCGACTTCCCCCAGTAGATATAATCTACTCACCTAGCGTCTTCATTTGTGGATGTCGCCACGCGCTTGCTTGTCGTCCCGAAGTCTTCATGGGGTACCTACACATCAAAATATCGTATATGCGCATTAAAACCAAATCAAAGCTAAAACGGCACATGAAATCCAAAATGATACGATAAGAGGCCTATAGGTTAAAACCCATGGCACGCCTTCAAAACCATCAACACATCCTCTATATCGTCGTATAAACGCCAAATAGTCGAGGCAAAACACAATCCGCAATTGCAGAATTAAAAATACGGAATACGGAAACATGAATCTAAAACAGCAACTTAGGAAATATGTCCCAGATTTTACTCTAGGTCACTTTATACAAATCTATATATACCAGGGGTCTAACATGAACATGTAGGAGCTACAGAACCAATACGAGCCAAAATGGTGGGTCCCAGGCCGCAATTTGCGGCCAATGGGGATAAATTGGCGGCCGGGAAGAAGAAGTGGGAGCTGGGGTCTTGGGGTTAGCTTCCTGGGTGCCTGCACGTGTCACTGTCCAATCAATTTTAATTTAGGTGTCTCGGGTGATAGCAGATTCAATATACCCTTCACAGATTTCATAAATTCCCCGATATAGGTTTCTAAAATCCGTATTATGGTTTAAGCTTCAGGTTTTGGGTTTCCAATTCATACACTAGGGTGATGGTATAACCTCTACTGACCTCAATTCCATATTACAACCCATAAATCATCACAACCCTAACTAGGTTATCCACAAGTCCACAATATCACACAATATCGATTCGATCTTAATATGAGGGTAAAGGAAATGCATAAACTAAGTTTAAGGTCCAGAAAATACCTCATTTGGCAACTCAAGAATTTTCTTGAGTTGCCCCTAGTGGCCAAAATCCTTGCTTCTTTAGCACCAAGTGTAGATCTAGGGATTGTGCACATATTTAATGAAATGGAGATTGGGTTTTGGGGTTGTTTTAGAGGTGTTTTGGAGCTTGAAGAGGGGAGGGAAAGGAGGTGCAGGAGCAGCAGCAGGAGAAGGGAGAAGAGGGAGGGAAATGAGGGGAGAAATGGTTAAGTCCTTAGTCAATGAAGCCCATACCTCTCTCTCTCACCAACTACCCATTTCTTTATTCTTTTCCTTTTCTTTTTCCTTTTAAAACACTTCTCACTCAAATAGTAAACCCAAATGAAAAGCATGGCAAGAAAATGCACAAGTGTGAAAAAGTGATATGTGCATGTGTTGCACAAAAAGCTAAAAACCGATTAGCGATTTTTAATCGCGATTAGCACTAAATTAGTGTCAAATTAATCACAAAAACTTTAAAATGTCATAATTCTCTAATTTACCCTATTTTAGAATTTTCCAAATTTTTTCCCCATTTATTTGTATTTAATAATTCCAAAATATTAAAATATTCAATAAAATAATATTAAATTATAAAAATTCCCAAAATTAACATTTTATCTTTTTTGAAATGTTACAATCTACCCCCTTAAAGAAATTCGGTCCCCGAATTTAAATTTAAACCCCCAATACTAAAACAATTTTTGTAATACTCCAATTTGTCGGGGCTCCGAAGACATCAATACATAGAGAATATCCTATGCGTCTGGTGCGCAAGGAATCAAAATCCATATATGTGTCATACAGGTGTACAAAACAACATCTAGGTGGAACGGGTGTGCACGAAACATCTGTCATAGGCAACGTGTGTGCCTGACAGTAACCAAATCAGGTGCATGTAACATGCACGAAGAATCCCGATTTAGTGCATCTGGCGTGCACCAAAATCGTATATCAAAACACTAAAGGTGCATGAAAACTCTGCTGGAAGTGTAAATCAAATCACTGTATAAGGTGGGCATGAATTCACAATCAAAACCTCGAATGTAATAACTATGCGCAAAATATAAATATCCAGTGGGTGCATGAAACAAATATCATGAAACTCAGTCATCAAAACTAAATCATGTAAACAGAACGCCCAAAATACCGAAATCCAAAATGACGGATACGTGATAATCGAATCACAAAATCACAAATCATAGTACCGTCGTCGGTAGTTCCTCCTTCGAGGTCGAGAAGGAGTCGGTGCATCCACTGCTAGCAGCGCAAGATATCTACTTGCCTCTTGCTCACGGTCTGGCGCCCTCTGACTCTGGGTCCTTATCTTCTCTGAGGATTACCTATCTCGCAGTCAATCGGCTCATCGGCCCTGTCAGGTGTGCTAACGGGGACGATTCCGTTCTGGCACTTCTCTGGTCACCTATCGGTCAATCCTCACGACCACTCGTGAGGCAGCCCATCACTGGCGTCGGCCTCTGGCTCTCTGAATGCACGTCACATATCTGATCCTGGGTACAAACATCATTGCAGCAATGTCCTGGAAGGAATCCTGCTCAAGGTCTCTTCCGATCTTGCCTATGCCGAACTGTACAGAGGCTGGCTCTCCTGCATAATCTCTTCTCACTCGATAGACATCTGTGTCCTCAGCACAATATTTCTCGGAATCTGGTTGCATCC
Organism: Agapanthus africanus; assembly: GCA_030015575.1. Classification (NCBI taxonomy): domain Eukaryota; kingdom Viridiplantae; phylum Streptophyta; class Magnoliopsida; order Asparagales; family Amaryllidaceae; genus Agapanthus; species Agapanthus africanus. Next base: position 423,841,044 of record CM057339.1, read on the forward strand.
CAATGCCTCTGTAAGCATATCTGACCTCTGGTCTCGACGGGAAGCAATGACAGCTCGTCAGCGTCTCGCCCGAACCTCTGGTTCCACCTGTCTCTATCGTCGTCCACTATGACGTCACGCCATGCATATCTACGCACTGCACTGTTCTCGGCCACGGTCAATCTGAAGTCTCTCACACGGACTCGAAATCGCGTACTCTGTAGCTTCATCATTCTGTAGAAGATGTCAGGCCGAACAGGCCCTCGGGAACACGTCCCAACCATCGGAGGAATACTCAATACTCGTCCGTCCTTGATCGATTCGCAACGCATCTGGGTAAGTTCCTTTATCCGAATCTGGTTAACTACCTCGTCGACAATGCTAACTCTGGCCTGCTGGTTGTGCGCAATATGACCACTCCTGGGTCAGGTCTTCTCGTATAGTATTCCAGAAAGGTCATGTCGAAGTCTCTCTCAAATCTCATCCCTGCCGAATTGCCCAGAAGTCATCATCCCTTGCTGAAGCAAATTCTTGTTCCGGAACGGCTGCATACTTATCGCGCTTCTTTCTGGAAGGTATATCCATATACAACGCCTCTGGGTGCGTATCACATCTCTAATGTCAGCGGAGTGGGACGTCATCTCGTCGAAATCTCTTGCGAACTCTTTTCTTCACTCTGCTTCAATGTCGACTGATTCGGACTCGTCTCATCGTGGCTGCATGGACTATGCTCCAACGGCTATACTCGTATCTGGAGTCTCCCAAGCAATGCATCCCATCACATGATATCCGAATGATATCGAAACATTCGATCGACTCGTCAGAACCTTATAATCCCCCAAGAGATCAACATCTTGAGTACAGTTTAATAGTATCGAGTACATGCCTCAGCGTCGGTGGTCCAGCCGTAGAAGGGCAAACCCAAGCCTCACTAATGGCGCCGCGGAACTGCCGTAAACCCTAAGGTTCAAAGGCTTTCACACGATCATTAAGTCGAGTTAGGGTTTCATTCTTCTAGAGGGTCCATAGAATCACCTGCATGTCTTTCCGTATACTTTAAACTTGGAAAATGGGCTCCTGACATTCGATCGTCTCAATCGACTCTCAACGAATCTGCGTGGAGTCGTCTCTAGCTGGAATCAATCTATCTGATGACCTCGCATCGGTAAACGGACGAACCAAATGTCCTAGTCATTCATCCTCAGGTGACTGGCGACTCGCTATCATCTCTCTAAGTATATGCTCACGCTGCAGCAGCTCCAACCATCTGGGCAATATCTCGTCATTTGCAGCAGCAACTGGCTCATTCACCTGCACGCCGAACAGCGCCTCAATCCTCCAGGAAAGACGACGCATTGGCGGTCATCTCTGAATCGGTCTGCCCTAGATCTGAGTAAGACTCTCCACACTGGAAATCTTCAACTCAACTGGGCTCGCTCCGGTGCATAAATCGGACGAATCACCTTCGTCTCTCAAATCGAGTAGACTAGCTATAATCTGTCTCATATCTGTCTAGAAGCTCCGACAATCTAAGCTCGTAAGCTCCGAAAGCGACATCCCGTCAATCTCAGCAACAGCTGGTCCCTCTGTCTGCACGGTAGGCGACATCATAATCTCTGAGGTATGATGTACATCAACAGTCCTTTCTCAACTGGCAGCTCTAACAATGGCCCGATCATCCGGTGCAAAACCAAGCACTCGCCTCCACTTGAGGTCACAGTCATCAATACTAACTCGAGACGTTCCCATGTCACCAGAAAACACAATGGTCAGCCTTCGTACCAGACGAGCTCGCACTGACCGTAACCCTAGCAGCAGCCCAAACTGCGCTCAAACATGGCGACAGGAACCTCAATCGAGTATCGAAGAGAGCAGATCAATGGCAAGAAAGGAAACAACAGATCCAGAGTGGATACACGATCATAAGAAGGAACAGCATCAATGAAGGTATGATCATGGACTAATAGAATCGGGGATCTTAAATGGATGTATAATCATGGATATAAAGAGAATCACTGATCTCGAAAATATGTACATCTTAAGGTTCCTTAAGCGGAGTGGCGTGTCGTAAGTATGCCGCGGAACATACCAACGGTACGTCACTCTACTTTAGTCACCTATTCCATCAACCAAGGGTCATCCTATACGACGAAAGTTCGGGTCTAATACCCCCTCGACTAAGTCTAAGTTCCGTAAGGTCAAGCCTAAGTTCCGTATATATATAAACGCCCTAGGCTCCACATAGTCAAACTTAGACTCGAACCAAGGTCAACCTAGCGCTCTGATACCAACTTTGTCACGACCCGAAAGAGCACGTGACTGGCCCTCGAACCATATGAAATCTATAGGACTCCATCTGATCCAAGTAAGCCAAAGCCCAGAAATCTAAAACCATTTTAAGAGTAAGTGAAGAAAACTGGTTTAAAGAAGTGAAGGAAAATATGTTTGAAGTCGAGGTTTTTAAATAACTAAGCCGAAGGTGCATTTTTAAAAGGTAAAGTCTTTTCTAAAAATTTCGGCAGAGTTTCTTTTGTAAATACTGGCCCCGAACGGGATACAACAAGCATAACATATATACAATGATAAAAGGCATCCCCAAGCGGGAGCTAGCTCTTCGTCAATTGACGGTCACAACCACACATGCAATATAATATACAACGCCGAAAGGCGAGGATCGATCCAAAAGAAACACAGTAAGCATGAAAACCGCAATACTACTAAGCGCGACTCTAAGGCCAAATAAAACATCACTAAAGTCTGAGTCTGAAACAATAAACAAATTTGGTTGATGGAAATTCTAGATACAAAGAATAATATAAGTACAATGGTGGTTTTGATGCAAAAGGAACCACCTACCAAATGCAATTCACCCGCAAGGAAGCAATGTGCCAGAAATGCCGCAAAGGAACCTGCACGGCAAAACCTGCAAGAACTGTGGCACAACGGGGGTGAGTTGCCAACTCGTGAATAGAGAATAACTACAAGCAGAAACCGAACGCAAGACATAATCCTAGGTCAAAACGATCAGTACAAAATCCTCAATATAAAACATGCAGCCTATAACAAGGCTAGGGTAAATATCTAACCCGAGTGTAATCTCCTGTGCCTGTGTCAGTGCCTCAGGTAGCAATATAACATAAGAATGAGGTATGAATGCATGAGAACATAATACATGTAAATGAAGAAACTGTTTTCATACTTTAGTGAGATTTCCTTTGTATTTTTAAAATGAGGTATCATAATGAAATCAGCATAAAACAGTGCCTAACATCGGCACAAAACGTAATCCAAATATCCCGATATCTCTGTATCCCAATCACAAAATCTAGGGCGCCGTCAGTCCAGACCGGCCCCTACCATCAATCTCAAGACCACGACGGTATCCTCCGGATATCCGACGCGTCAGGTAAAATCACCGGTCGGTAGTGCTCCCCTGCCAGGCTCAACGTCATCACCACATTCATCTTGCCCCGGGGTACCGCACCGGGTCCACCATGTACCCGAAACGGTTCATCCGTCTCCTCGAATCGGGTTTCCAAATCCATCAGCAAACTCATGGTGGACGACTCATACATCATGGGAAAACCACACTTTTTATTTTAAAAGAGAGAAAATGTTTATCTGTGTTTTTGCGGTTTTCCTCCAAATCCAGAAAATCTCACGGAAATCCAAATCCAAAACCTCAGTAACACGTAAAATAGTGAATATATGCATGAGAATCCATGAATGCGGCATAACAATGAATATCAGTATGCATGAAGTAGCAGGTAATAACTACAATGTCTAAACTATTAGCTAATAGGTTATGCCAAGCAATAGTATTTTCTAAGGTGTACGTGACATGGCAATTACCGATGGAGATGTGTGTGAGCCGGCAAGTAAGTGTACGTGGTACATACGCAACATCGGTAATGGTGCTGGTGTCCTAACAGCATGATATCAATAATGGAGTATGAAACATAATATAAGAATGCGATGCAAAGCGAACCACAAAAAAAGTGGGAGCTGAATCTAGACGCAACTATAACTAATCTGCATTAATCTAATATAAGTCCTACAAATGGTGCCTTTTGAAATATCACGAATCATGGGGTTTTGAAAATAGGGGCTACGGTGTTTTTATGAAAAGATACGCCTTTTGAAATGTCCGTAGATCCCTTGACCTGTCTTTTAAAATACCCACGACCCGCTAGTTTTGAAATAGGTAGGAGTCTAATCTAATCTAACAACTACACTAAACTATACAGCTGAACTAACAAGCTGAGCTACAGGTAAGGAAACCGCCTAACATCTGAGTCGATATATATATATAGATATAATAGTCGGTGATTCCGCCTCAATAGTATCGCGTACGATACAGTATATCATATGACATCCTCAAGTCATGAGTGCAGATCTATCATTAATGTAAAGCTCATACGGTAAATCGTCGTACGGCATCCCAATAGCTGGGTACGGGTCAATATCACACTATCTCATCACACTTCAGGTATCACTATCAACATATCATATAATCTGGGGTACTATTCTATGTCTAGTATAAATCGATACCATCAATAAAGTATGCATGCGGGGGTAAACACACATCCCAAGCCCGCAAGAATCACATTTCGTATCCCAAATACGAATCATATCACATCACCGATCTCGCGGCACAAAGCCGAATATCATTGACTCATCTCCAAAGTCATCCAATATCATCAACACAGTGCCGGTATAAGTAATATGCAAGGGTGTGCGTGTAGGTGTAATTCTATTCTAGGGTTCGCGACTATGAACTACACTAGTCACTTCTAACCCTACACTATCCATAATACACCTAACTATCATATATAATAACAACTACGGACTGCGGGGGTGCTATACGCCATCCACCCGACTTCCCCCAGTAGATATAATCTACTCACCTAGCGTCTTCATTTGTGGATGTCGCCACGCGCTTGCTTGTCGTCCCGAAGTCTTCATGGGGTACCTACACATCAAAATATCGTATATGCGCATTAAAACCAAATCAAAGCTAAAACGGCACATGAAATCCAAAATGATACGATAAGAGGCCTATAGGTTAAAACCCATGGCACGCCTTCAAAACCATCAACACATCCTCTATATCGTCGTATAAACGCCAAATAGTCGAGGCAAAACACAATCCGCAATTGCAGAATTAAAAATACGGAATACGGAAACATGAATCTAAAACAACAACTTAGGAAATATGTCCCAGATTTTACCCTAGGTCACTTTATACAAATCTATATATACCAGGGGTCTAACATGAACATGTAGGAGCTACAGAACCAATACGAGCCAAAATGGTGGGTCCCAGGCGCAATTTGCGGCCAATGGGGATAAATTGGCGGCCGGGAAGAAGAAGTGGGAGCTGGGGTCTTGGGGTTAGCTTCCTGGGTGCCTGCACGTGTCACTGTCCAATCAATTTTAATTTAGGGTGTCTCGGGTGATAGCAGATTCAATATACCCTTCACAGATTTCATAAATTCCCCGATATCGGTTTCTAAAATCCGTATTATGGTTTAAGCTTCAGGTTTTGGGTTTCCAATTCATACACTAGGGTGATGGTATAACCTCTACTGACCTCAATTCCATATTACAACCCATAAATCATCACAACCCTAACTAGGTTATCCACAAGTCCACAATATCACACAATATCGATTCGATCTTAATATGAGGGTAAAGGAAATGCATAAACTAAGTTTAAGGTCCAGAAAATACCTCATTTGGCAACTCAAGAATTTTCTTGAGTTGCCCCTAGTGGCCAAAATCCTTGCTTCTTTAGCACCAAGTGTAGATCTAGGGATTGTGCACACATTTAATGAAATGGAGATTGGGTTTTGGGGTTGTTTTAGAGGTGTTTTGGAGCTTGAAGAGGGGAGGGAAAGGAGGTGCAGGAGCAGCAGCAGGAGAAGGGAGAAGAGGGAGGGAAATGAGGGGAGAAATGGTTAAGTCCTTAGTCAATGAAGCCCATACCTCTCTCTCTCACCAACTACCCATTTCTTTATTCTTTTCCTTTTCTTTTTCCTTTTAAAACCCTTCTCACTCAAATAGTAAACCCAAATGAAAAGCATGGCAAGAAAATGCACAAGTGTGAAAAAGTGATATGTGCATGTGTTGCACAAAAAGCTAAAAACCGATTAGCGATTTTTAATCGCGATTAGTACTAAATTAGTGTCAAATTAATCACAAAAACTTTAAAATGTCATAATTCTCTAATTTACCCTATTTTAGAATTTTCCAAAATTTTTCCCCATTTATTTGTATTTAATAATTCCAAAATATTAAAATATTCAATAAAATAATATTAAATTATAAAAATTTCCAAAATTAACATTTTATCTTTTTTGAAATGTTACAGAGCCGCACACGCCAAAGCAAACGAAGCGAAGGCCAAATTCCTAGCTTCAGGGTCTTGACGGTAACTCATATAAAACCTGAAAGACTACCGGAGATCATCTCACATGGAGTGGTCACCACCTCAACGTTCGTCTCGATACAGCAGACGAGATGTCACCACAACGTTCTCCCTCCAGCAGGATTCAGACGGGACAATCAAACAACGGAGCCACGACAAAATCCCTAGTTCCAAACCTCGATGGTTCATCAACAACCTAGAGACAACCACGACATTTGTCTCGATACAGTAGACACAATGCCAGCAAACGAAGCAAAGGCCAAATTCCTAGCTTCAGGGTCTTGACGGCAAGTCATATAAAGCCTGAAAGACTATCGGAGATCATCCCACACCAGAGCGGAGTGGTTATGACTCATCGGGGCTCTCCAAAATGAGCCTAACCTCAAGTAAAAAGCGTCATGGCAAAATTCCTAACGCTTGCTCTTTTGACGGTCAAACTGTAGGGTTACTAGGCACACTAATAAGGTTCTACAATGCATCAACCATGCCCGTTTAAAATTTTAGCAGTGCCGAATAACCCTAAGCAAGATCGTTGCTAGAAAATTAGGGTTTTATATGCTAGTAAACTACGTTTACAACTAAGTGAATACGAAATACAACCTTTGTAGATCGGTCCTTCACTTCTATAGCTCCTTGTTGAAGTCCCTTCGCTGCGATCATGGTTCTCCCGGACCCTTGCATGTCTTCACGAGGCGAAAGGCGCATCCTTGCTTGAAGTCTTCAAGGCCGAAGATGATCTACGTCGAGGGGATGCCAACTCAAGCTTCTACTTCACTAACTTGAGAATTAGTGAAGCAAACACCCTAAACTAAAGTGCTAGTCTAGTAGAGGATGGAGAAATAGGAAGTGGGTTCTCTTTAGAATTTTATTTCTCACAATCTTTCTCACTTTGGATCAAACCCTAGCAAGCTTTTTCTTTTTAACAATGAAGAAGAAGAACAAAAGAAAGAGATGAGGATAATGATCAAGTGAGAAGTCTAACCATGGTGAGTGAGTATCATATACTAACTCTTGTAGAGACATCACCATAGCTAATCAAAATGGTTAGGTTAAATAAAAATCTAAAGTAAAACAAACTTAGTGGACTTTGTCAAAGCATCCACAAGCTTCTACAAGCTTCTACAAGCTTCATGCTTTTGACTTAAGCTCCACTAATTTGTAATTACCCTAAATAAATATAAACCACCATTTAAATATAGAATGGTGTATGTCTTGCACACCTATGTATTGTGTATCATCAACCATGATACAAAAAGAAAACACAATTTTAATATATATCACATATATATTAAAGTTGTGTACATGTGAGAAAAAACCTAAAGTGAACAAGTGTTAGTTAATGTAAACTAGTATATCAAATATACAATTATACAATAAATTATTAAATCAACACTTGACTTAATAATCCGGTCATATCACATATAATCGACTAACATCCAATGTATCGACTTATCGAATCAACATTGATTCGATAACCCGACTATAACATATATAACCGACTGATACATAAAGTCGCGAGAATAGAATACGGTATCACATACACGCATTATTCTCGGTCCCGCACATATCACATACGTGCTCCTATTTCGTTTTGCCCGAGCCAGTAAAACCTCTGTGTAGGACTCTAAAGACTCGTCAATACGCCGGCAGTAGGTGATGATCACATCAAGCACCCACAAGCCGTCAGCGGTACTAGCTGGACGTAACGGCCACCCGGGTATTGAGCGATCAGAAGATCAGCAAGCAAGCCCGCTCCAACTCCTGTAAAAGCCTGCAGGTAACACTTCTCGTACAGTCCGGTCTCCTCGTCAGATATGTCGCATATCAAGTCTAGGGGTGGTAAACGTCAGACCCCAATAACCGATAAGTCGTGCCGATGTGAGGCTCATAACGGGTCGAGAAACTACTGGTAACACTTACCAGTAAATCTCTATATCAGCCCTGGCCAAGGACTTCCCTGTTATGGACAATCGAGCACAGCGCAACATCAACCCCCAATACCAGGAGAGACGAAACCCCTCCTATCGCTCATTGCCTCCATGTGACTCGGGACTGTACCCAAAAACCACCGTTTTGCACGCCTTCATGGACGTGGTAAGGTGGAAATCAAAGTACAGTGGGAATCACACAAGACTCTATGACGATCTCGGGTCTACAGACTAACCTGCACAAGTGTCACCAGAGAACTGCCATCTGACGTGAGGTATAATACCATCTGGGAGTTCTCGGAGAGTCCGTCCAGTGTACCCAGTCTCCACTGAGCACCCGTATACGATCTCTGATGTCAAACACCAATGGATATGGGATCATCCATCGCCCATCTCATGGGTCGAGAAGCGTATACGCTAGTCTACACTGGTATATCGATGCCCCGTCTCGATACACCTACGACTAGGGACCTTGAAGGATGTACTTATGGACTATTATGTCCCCACTAGTATGATCCGCATCATAGTCCAGGTAGTCAAGTACACATCCTAAGGGCTTTACCAACATGTAACTATAAGACAATATAAAGAGACAAGTATACATGTTAAAGTAAAGAGCAACCAGATAGCATACTATCATATCGAGCAAGAAAGTCCTCTCTATATATGTCCAAGCATCCAATATAATATACATCATCTGTACAATACTGGCCTCTTGGGCATACATACAACTAACAATCTCCCACTTGCACTAGGGCCAGCTGCTGTAGTATCGCATACCAAGCATCCCGAAGAGTCTCTTAAACTGTATCTGGGGAATGGCCTTCGTGAGTGGATCCGCAGTGTTTTTCTTCGTGTCAACCCTCCTGACCTCGATCTCTCGGCGATCAACTATCTCCCGGATCAGGTGATACCGCCTCAGAATATGCCTCGATCGCTGATGGGACCTGGGTTTCTTGGCCAAAGCTGTTGGAGATAGTGCCCTCATAGTCAATTATTGGATCTCAGGTACGTGATTGCAATGATTGCGGAGGACCTATCCCGGTAGGACAGTCTTACTCGAGATGATAGTATGCTATCTGGTTTGCCTTTATCAGTCGTGTACATGTTCAGGTGACTGATTGCATGTTACACTTTGATAGAGCCCTTAGGATCTTGCTTTACTACCAACAGTATGATGGCGATCATATACGTGAGAGTTGGGTAGTTTATATGCATATCCTTAATTGTGGTCCCTAGTCGTGGGAGTTTCGAGACAGGGCATCGATACTCCGGAGTAGACTAGTGTGTACAGTCGAGACCCCGACGAGGGGCGGTGGCCGGTCTCACAAGCCACTGGTGTCAGTTGGATCACCTAAGATGTATACAGGTGCTCATTGGGTTATGAGTACACCGGACAGGACTCGCCGGGAATCTGCTAGTTAGTATTATATCTACCGTCAGATAGCAGTTCCCTGGTGACATGTGTACAGGTTAGTTCATCGACCTGAGGTCGTCATTTATCTCGTGTGAGTTGCCACTGTGCTTTGATTTCTACCCTACCACGGCTCAAAGGAGTCGTGCAAACAGGTAGCTTTTGGGTACAGTCCCGAGCCATATGGAGGCACGTGAGCGGATCGGCAGGGGATTCGTCTCTCCCGGTATTGGGGGCGAGGTCGTGCTGTGTCTAGGAGAGCCATTACACAAAGTCCATGGCCATGGCAGGAGATTTACTGGTAGGTACTCCAGTAGTATCTCAGGGTGTTATTGGGCTACACTCCGACACGACTTATACTGCTATTGGGGGTCTGACGTTACTAGCCCCCTAGACAGATATGCGATACTCATTGACGAACGGACCGGACTGTATATACAATGTCACTGTTAGGCTCAGTAGGGTTTTTCGGATGAGTGCGCTCATCGGCATCCCTTGAGGTCAGTCCATGGGCAGCCGTTACGCATTGCTAGTGCCGCTGACGGTTTGTGGTTAAACCCACTGCCAGGGTACTGACGAGTCATTAGAGTCCCCCACAGACAGTTTCCCAAGTTCGGACGAAACGTTGTAGAGGCCGTATGGTTTTATGGCAGGGTTCGGAAAATGCACGTGCGTTTACGCACGTGTTATTTTTCGGGCAGATAATACTGGTCGGCTTTGGTTTAAGCCGGATCCGAGTATTATATTGAGTAGGTATAATATCTTTGTCTCAGTTGCATTTGTATTCGGTCGTAATACAAATGCGGGTATATTTATACAGTTTCGGGGTTATCCTGAAAGTCGTTTCAGGATCACTTTTGGAAGTTGCCAGTTTCCAGTTTTCTATCAGCCGTCTTTTAAAATTCGGTTAAAGACGGATTTATCTTTTCTTCAGTTGAGGTGAGTCAGTGTTTTAGAAGATTCTAGATGAGGTAACTAGGCTAATTGTTGTTGTGTTCTAATTGGTTGCATTTATTACTTGATGAGGTGTTATTAGTGATTCATGCTTTGTTATTAAAGCTTCTTGTTTTCCTTAGGATATTTAGTGAGAAGCTTTTTGCTTAAGGTCACCACTTGCTCCTACACTCACCCTCCTCCTTCATAATGAGTGGAAGGCCTCCTCTCTCTCTCATTCTCTCACTTGATTCATTTGTAGAAAAGATTATGATAGGTTTTATCGGTGTATGGAATTTCACAGTCCATTTCATTCCATCACCCGATTCCTTCGGCAATTCATTAACCGATCGTCCACGGATTTGGACGAAGTGAGACAAAGTCATCTACTCATTCTCTACATCATTCTTGGTCGTCTCTTTTAGCAAACTTGACGATCGAGTTGCCTCGAGTCAGAGGCGGGAGCCCGTTTAAAGAACCGATCATGTGGTGCCACCTCGACGAGGAGATCGGAGATCGACGAGATCGGAGCAGCCGCAACGGAGCGTGGGATGATGGTTGAAGAACGAAGGACTCGGATCGTTCGGTACAATCTTTCTACACTCTTTACAGTTTGTTAGTTTAGCAATAATGGCAGATCCGGGTTAAAGTATACGATAGCGCCAAGTTAAAAGTTTTTGTTCCGCATTTGGCGTCTGTAGACTGCCGGGGCGCTAGCGTAGACTTACAGTGGTATCAGAGCCTCACCATTTTGCTATGCTAACTTGTGCTAACGCGTTTAAAACATCGATCCGACCGGAAATCGAAAATTGCAAAATCCATGCCCGACAGTTTCTGTTGATTTTAAACGGTCTGATAAAATTATTCTACACATCTCAGAATACTGTGCAGGCTTTTATTAGAACGACGTAGAAATTTGGGCACGTGATTCGATGGGACAGTCGCGGAAACGCGGTCAAACCTATGGTTTGACCGCTCATCCGCGGCCACACAGTGAGCTCGTGGCCCCAAATTTTCACAGTGGGTTCTTGGTATGATTTTTGGGTTTTTCGTAAATATCGTTTTGGCCCAGGTTTTGTTACTGTTCACCAGTAAGCAGTGGGGCCCACTTTTTGATATTTGGTCTTTGGTCGATCGAAATTTAAACACGTTAGTTTACAGTGCTTACATTATATCTCCGACCGGGAATGTCATTTGGTCGGTAAACCGCGTTTAATTGCTATAGTTCTTTTAGACGGGTTTGCGAACGTGACATTCGCGTTGATGTTCTGTGTTGTGCTGTGATGTTGCGGATTTGTCGTGGTGGATAGCAGTGTGCAATGGTAGTACAGTTTGTGTTTATTTGTACATTTGATATTGCGGGGCGAGCGTCCAACTTGTGGACTGCCGTCACTGCCTGTTGTATAATATTCTTTTGGGGCACGACCAGGTTGCGGTCGATGTACCTATTGTACTATTTTTCATTACTGTACTAGGTTTTGCCCCGAGACGGAGTGCACGGATAGCCGGGTTCGGGAGGGCAACGGGTCCGCATCTCATGGCTTTGAGAGGCAGAGGGGTCCCACTCTAGAATTGGCAGACTATTCGCCGCACTCGTAGGGGGTACAGGTTGACCCAAGGAGGGGTGCCCAAGATTACCGGATTCCGTGAAGTGCCGGGTGTTCCATTCACTATGCTGTGGGGGACTGCCTCGCTTCAGGTTTTGGCGGGTAACTTGCCGCACCCGTAGGGGTCTAGGTTTCATTGCACAGGCTATCCACACGACAGGGGAACGTCGAGTTTCAGCAGCGGCTCTGTGAAACTCGGGGATCCCAGATTATCTGTATTGTTCTGTGATGCTTATTACTTTTCTGTAATGTTGCATACTATCACGCCTGGAGCGATTATTGTATATTGGTTTATATACTATTAGATGTTGTATATGTTTTACACCCGCGCTAGTCCAGTCCCCGCTCTGTCGTTAGTTAAGTAACCTAACGAGTGATGACGGGACCCAGTGACGAATGCGGATGGCATATACGTACATTTTATTTTCGTTCTTTTCTGGTATGATTGAATGATGGGACTGTGTTGATTCTGATCAATGCAAAGTAAAACAAACCTATTTGAGTTGTTGGAACAATTTTAAAAAGGTGTTATTACAAAGACGTTTCTTTTTGTTATGCATAGCGGTATTCGGTGTGAATATCCAGCACCTCATTCGACGAGGCAAGGGCTGATATCCCTTCACCGGGAAAGACCCCTTGGACAGAAGTTTGCGTCAGGGTAATAACTTTACTATAGTCGATTACAAGTTGCTTTGCATCGTGGTATTCAGTGGAATATCCTGCACCTCATTCCACGAGGAAAGAGCCGAGATCCCTTTACCGGGAGTGACCTCTTTAGCAAAAGGTTTTCGCCACTATATTTTTATAAAAAGCTATCAGGTTCCTTCAGCGATATCAAGTTCACTACGTTAAAGGTTTTTTCGCCAAAAACCAGTCGTATCCCTCCGTCGTTTCTTATGGATGGTCAGTAGTATTCAAGCTATGTTTGTTGGCTTTCGTCAAGGCATAGTGTTTGGTAGCTGCTGGGTATTCATTTGTTGCATAGATAGATGAGTTGGTTTGGGACAGTCGTATTACCTTGTTGGCTTTCGTCAAGGGTATGTACGGGTGGATTCAAATTAACAAGATAATGACGGGCAGAACTTGACATGTGACTTATGATTTGTTGACTTTCGCCAAGGTCATAAGAGCATGGGGCAAGAAAATGATATCGGGAGTTTCTAAAGAAACTGAAACTTGCCAAGTATGCGCATACCTTCTGGAGTATGAATAACGTGGATGCATTCCATCACGTTAACATGCGATGAGAGTTGGATCCCGATTCCCACTGATGAGTTGGTTTACTCTTCGGGTGATCCCGATTGATTCTTCTTTAGGTTTGGAGGAGAATTTGACAGGACAGTGGGAGGTTTCCGGATTAGATAAAGTGATGACCATTCTGATCTAGGTTAGAGTGCACGCAGAGTGTTTCTTTTCTCTCTCTCTCTTTGGCAGCGACCTTTGACCGACCCTAGACTATGACTCAATGACCAGGTTGACCGAACCTTCTTAAAATACTAGCTTTTGGATTGTCTGAGTTGCATAAGTCATTACCACTCCTTCTTTTACCCTTTGAATTTCTCAGAACACCCGTATTACTACGGATATCCACTTCCATTGGATAGATCCATCGTATGGTTATATACGAACTCGAAGGGACTTCTTCGAGGATGGATCCAGTTTCAGGAGAAATAGAATTGGTTTATTCAGTTGTCTTTTATTATCACCTTCTCTCAGGTTGCGAGAGCTCCTTGGTTTAGGAGAGTACACCTATTACGCTTATTGGATAGTCTTATTCCAAACCATAGGCTGGTGCCGAAAGGTAGGGAATGAAGAAAACCAATTAGCCTAAGTAGGGTGTGCAGAAGGTAATATGTAAAGACAAAATAAAGGGATTAGAAAGAGGGCAAAGTAAATTGCGACTGATATCATTCACGACTAAAACCGCGTACTTCATCGCCGCTCCTATTTCACCTTTAAAAGAATAAGGTATTATTCAGTTGTCTTTTATCATCACCTTCTCTCAAGATGCGAGTACTCCTTGGTTTAGGAGGGTACACCTATTATGCTTACTGGATAGTCTTCTTCCAAACCATAGGCTGGTGCCGAACGGTAGGGAAGTAAGAAAACCATTTAGCCTAACGATGGTGTACAGAAGGTAACGACTAAAGACAAATAAAGGGATTTGGAGAGACGGCAATAAAATATACGGTTGAAGTCATGAATTGGATTATGGAAGAGGCATTGCTATGAATACCAGGATACCCCTACGAAACATTTTCATGTTTCAGTGCATTGTTAAAGAAAAACTGTTTTCCCGATTAGACACTTACTCCAAGGGTATGTATTTACCAGGTTTCATTCTCATATCTGTATGGTTTTACAGATGATGAGTGGGAGTAAGATATTGGGAATTAGGTGATCATCCTCATTATATCGGAATTCGTTGTAATTGGTGATATTTGAGGAAATCGCCAGGGTACAGTTTTCCACCTACAACGCACAGGTTATGAGTTGTTCAACTCAGCGGACTTATACAGAGTATTGTATGTTGTCCAGTGTCCATCAGGACAAAGGGGTAGGTCCTCGTACTATGTTCTGTTTACTTATAACTTCTCTAGTATTTAGACGAGTGTTTCGTAGAAATACAAGGTCTAAGTTTTGAGAAGTTGTGGGTATAAGAATAAAGTAGAGAACCAGGTGTCACAAGTATCGGGATTCTTCAAAGAGATCGAAGATGTAGATTCTTGTGATTGGTATTCAGATGATAGTGATGGTTTTGAGAAACGTATTTCTCTTTCAGGTTGCTCATAATTGGATGGATTCCTAAGTTGAGTAATGCTGATTAGCCTCTTTCCATTAAGTTGATATGCACTGGAGACAGCTGCATGATTGAATCTTGGTTCCAATTAAATAAGTGCCAAAGTTTCTGTATTGGATATAGAATGGATCGTACCTTAAAAGAAATTAAGGTATGGGGAGTTGTCCAGCTTATACTTAAAACCAGACTCTGGATAACTCAGGGCACGTTTCTGTAATGGCTGTTTGTGGGTTGACCCTGGCTATGACGAGGGTTGATATTCTACCATTTGGAAGATCAATAGTGATATTGTTCTTGACTCGCCACAGTTTTAGTAAAAATGGATCTTTTTCAGAAAACAGTAGTGGGAGTATGGTAGAACTGGAAGTGATTCCAGAACCGCGAACGATTACGGAAAATTTAATAGGACCTATACATTCAATCAGGTTTGACATTCCAATAGCCACTCCGCAGGTATGGTAGGTAACCTCAGACGCCCGAGAGGTACTTCGGTAGCCTCAGAGACGGTGACAGGGAGGTTCTTATCTACACAGACTTGACACTGCTGTTGTTCCAGGCTATGAGACCCGGTAGGAGGGTTGTCGTAGTCAGTGGGAGCATCGGAAGCATAGTGGGCAAGTAGCTTATATCTATTCATAGACTTGAGCAGTTATAGCGGAGATAGATCATCTAATTTTGATATGACAGTCATGGGTTTGACTTCAATCAGAATAGGGGATGGATCAGTTAAGAAGGTAGTAGGGTGTGATGTCATGGTATCTGGATGACATACACAGAGTAGGAAGTAAAATTCCTATACTACGATCGGTTGTACTGTGGTCGTCACACAGTTGTTTCTCCAGACAGGATATGGATATAATATTTGACATTCTGGTTTCTAGATCTATGGTTTTAGATCTGGATTTGGGTAGTTTCCCAATGTGGGTACTTTGACAGATATTCTAATAGTTTTTGGAATAGTTGACTCCTAGCATGGTGGTGTACCTGCAGGTGATGGAGTCACCCTCTCTAAAGGTGTCGTATAGACTAAAGGGGAGAGGGATGTGCATGATTGGCAGATCACTTGCTTAGGCAATTGAGTCAATCATGAGATGTCAAGTACCACACCAAATGTTGGTTTTGCACTAGATGCAATAAGTTTGTATTAATCCAATCCTGGAGAAACATAAGGAAGCAGTTTTAGAACATTAGTACATGTTCTACGGATTTGATAACGGCAGCCTCTTTCGGGAGACGGTTATCATTCCAGGCTTCAAAGGTGACATAGTTGACAGAGAGATTGTCAGAGTTATAGTTTTTCCCTCTGACGAAGAGGGACAGTATTACGGACAGGTGGTCCAAGAGGATACTGTGGGAAGCAAGGTGCCCGATACTGATTAGGTTCAGTGATCGATTCAGTCTAAGGAGTTTGGATATGGAGTTCATTTATGAACTAAGGTCCCATCAAATATCCAGACATGTTCTAAGACAGGTATTACTCAATTCGGGAGATGGTTTTCTCCGCGAACTTGAGATTAAGAGAGATATAGAAAGATACTTCTAGGCGGATCCACTCACTAAGGCTATTTCTCGAACACAATAGTTTTACAAACGGGCTTTGTGAAACTGATTAGTAGAGGAGTTGGATGTTCGGTTTCACACGGGCTGTGAGTAGTCGACATCGCACTATTAGCCTTGAGTGCAAGTGGGAGATTGTTGGAGATAGTGCCCTCATAGTCAATTATTGGATCGCAGGTACGTGATTGCAATGATTGCGGAGGACCTATCCCGGTAGGACAGTCTTACTCGAGATGATAGTATGCTATCTGGTTTGCCTTTATCAGTCGTGTACATGTTCAGGTGACTGATTGCATGTTACACTTTGATAGAGCCCTTAGGATCTTGCTTTACTACCAACAGTATGATGGCGATCATATACGTGAGAGTTGGGTAGTTTATATGCATATCCTTAATTGTGGTCCCTAGTCGTGGGAGTTTCAAGACAGGGCATCGATACTCCGGAGTAGACTAGTGTGTACAGTCGAGACCCCGACGAGGGGCGGTGGCCGGTCTCACAAGCCACTGGTGTCAGTTGGATCACCTAAGATGTATACAGGTGCTCATTGGGTTATGAGTACACCGGACAGGACTCGCCGGGAATCTGCTAGTTAGTATTATATCTACCGTCAGATAGCAGTTCCCTGGTGACATGTGTACAGGTTAGTTTATCGACCTGAGGTCGTCATTTGTCTCGTGTGAGTTCTCACTGTGCTTTGATTTCTACCCTACCACGGCTCAAAGGAGTCGTGCAAACAGGTAGCTTTTGGGTACAGTCCCGAGCCATATGGAGGCACGTGAGCGGATCGGCAGGGGATTCGTCTCTCCCGGTATTGGGGGCGAGGTCGTGCTGTGTCTAGGAGAGCCATTACACAAAGTCCATGGCCATGGCAGGAGATTTACTGGTAGGTACTCCAGTAGTATCTCAGGGTGTTATTGGGCTACACTCCGACACGACTTATACTGCTATTGGGGGTCTGACGTTACTAGCCCCCTAGGCAGATATGCGATACTCATTGACGAACGGACCGGACTGTATATACATTGTCACTGTTAGGCTCAGTAGGGTTTTCCGGATGAGTGCGCTCATCGGCATCCCTTGAGGTCAGTCCATGGGCAGCCGTTACGCATTGCTAGTGCCGCTGACGGTTTGTGGTTAAACCCACTGCCAGGGTACTGACGAGTCATTAGAGCCCCCCACAGACAGTTTCCCAAGTCCGGGCGAAACGTTGTAGAGGCCGTATGGTTTTATGGCAGGGTTCGGAAAATGCACGTGCGTTTACGCACGTGTTATTTTTCGGGCAGATAATACTGGTCGGCTTTGGTTTAAGCCGGATCCGAGTATTATATTGAGTAGGTATAATATCTTTGTCTCAGTTGCATTTGTATTCGGTCGTAATACAAATGCGGGTATATTTATACAGTTTCGGGGTTATCCTGAAAGTCGTTTCAGGATCACTTTTGGAAGTTGCCAGTTTCCAGTTTTCTATCAGCCGTCTTTTAACATTCGGTTAAAGACGGATTTATCTTTTCTTCAGTTGAGGTGAGTCAGTGTTCTAGAAGATTCTAGATGAGGTGACTAGGCTAATTGGTGTTGTGTTCTAATTGGTTGCATTTATTACTTGATGAGGTGTTATTAGTGATTCATGCTTTGTTATTAAAGCTTCTTGTTTTCCTTAGGATATTTAGTGAGAAGCTTTTTGCTTAAGGTCACCACTTGCTCCTACACTCACCCTCCTCCTTCATAATGAGTGGAAGGCCTCCTCTCTCTCTCATTCTCTCACTTGATTCATTTGTAGAAAAGATTATGATAGGTTTTATCGGTGTATGGAATTTCACAGTCCATTTCATTCCATCACCCGATTCCTTCGGAAACTTCATTAACCGATCGTCCACGGATTTGGACGAAGTGAGACAAAGTCATCTACTCATTCTCTACATCATTCTTGGTCGTCTCTTTTAGCAAACTTGACGATCGAGTTGCCTCGAGTCAGAGGCGGGAGCCCGTTTAAAGAACCGATCATGTGGTGCCACCTCGACGAGGAGATCGGAGATCGACGAGATCGGAGCAGCCGCAACGGAGCGTGGGATGATGGTTGAAGAACGAAGGACTCGGATCGTTCGGTACAATCTTTCTACACTCTTTACAGTTTGTTAGTTTAGCAATAATGGCAGATTCGGGTTAAAGTATACGATAGCGCCAAGTTAAAAGTTTTTGTTCCGCATTTGGCGTCTGTAGACTGCCGGGGCGCTAGCGTAGACTTAAAAAAGCCACCGCTCCATTGTTATCGCAATACAAAGGTATTGGATGCTCAATGGATGGAACCACTCCAAGTTCAGTAATGAACTTCTTGCTCCAAACAACCTCTTTGGCAGCATCGTTGGCAGCGATGTATTCAGCCTCCATCATCGAGTCTGCCACGGTTTCCTGCTTGGAACTCTTCCAGCTAACCGCCCCTCCGTAAAGGGTAAAGACAAATCCCAACTGCGACTTAGAGTCGTCCTTATCACTCTGGAAGCTCGAATCGGTAAAGGACTCCACTTGGAGTTCTCCGTTACCATACACCAAGAGCATCTCCTTAGTCCTTCGCAAGTACTTGGGAATGCTCTTCACAGCTGTCCAGTGATTCTCTCCAGGATCAGCTTGATACCTACTCACTACACTTAGTGAGTATGCTACATCGGGTCTGGTACATAGCATCGCGTACATGATAGAGCCTACAGCCGAAGCATAGGGTATCCCTTGCATGCGAGCTCTCTCCAAATCAGTCTTGGGAGACATCCCTTTGGAGAGAGTGAGCCCTGAGATCGTGGGTAAAAACCCACGTTTGGACTCTTCCATACTAAACCTCTTTATTATGGTGTCAATATACCTGGATTGGGACAATCCCAATATCCTTTTAGATCTATCTCTATAGATCATAATTCCCAATATGCAGGAGGCATCACCAAGATCTTTCATTGAGAATCTTTATGATAAGAAGAGCTTGACCGATTGCAGCATAGGAATGTCATTTCCTATCAAGAGTATGTCGTCCACGTACAATACGAGGAAGACAATCTTACTCTCTGCCACCTTCTTGTAGATACAAGGTTCATCTACGTTTTTGATGAAATCAAACTCTTTGATAATGACGTCAAAGCAGATGTTCCAACTCCGCGATGCTTGCTTTAATCCATAAGTGGATTTAAGCAGCTTGCACACCTTCCCGCTGCTCCCACTATCTACGAAGCCCTTTGGCTGAGTCATGTACGCGCACTCTTCTAAATCACCGTTTAGAAAGGCGGTCTTAACATCCATTTGCCAGATTTCGTAGTCATGATATGCAGCGATGGCAAGCATGATCCAGATGGATTTAAGCATAGCCACTGGAGAAAAGGTTTCGTCATAGTCCACACCCGGTCTTTGACGAAAACCTTTTGCAACAAGTCTAGCTTTGAAAGTCTCCACTTTCCCATCTACACCAAGTTTTTTCTTGAAGATCCACTTGCTCCCAATGGGTTTTACCCCTTCAGGAGCAACTTCCAAAGTCCATACTTTGTTGTTGTACATGGATTCCATCTTGGACCGCATTGCATCCAGCCATTTCACTGAGTCTCCACTCGTGATGGCCTGCTCGAAGCTAGTTGGGTCATCATCAACCATGATGCAATTCTCGCTCCCACCATCCATGAGAAAACCGTAGTATCTCTCAGGTGGGTGAGGAACCCTACTAGATCGACGGAGTGGCTGGGGTTCATCGGGAACTACCGAATCCTCTGGTTCCACTAAATCTTCTGTTGTGGTTTGCACAGCTGGAACCTCTTCCAGTTCTACCTCAGAGCCACTTATCTCTTTTGCAAGAAATTCCTTTTCTAAAAAGGTGGCGTGTTGAGCAACAAACACCCTTTGTTCCTCACTGTGGTAGAAGATATACCCTCGCGAATGCTTGGGATATCCAACAAACTTACACAAAATAGATCTTGCTTTGAGTTTGTCCGGTTTTTGTCTTTTGACATAGGCCGGGCAACCCCATATCTTAATAAAATTAAGATATGGTCTTTTCCCCTCACATATCTCATATGGGGTGTTCAGTAGGTATGCTGCTGTATCCAGTGCATATCCCCAGAAGGAAATAGGTAACTCAACTATACTCATCATAGAGCGCACCGTATCTAATAGGGTGCGGTTCCTCCGTTCCGATACACCGTTGTGCTGTGGTGTATATGGAGGAGTCAGCTGAGAGAGAATCCCATTCTCTTTTAGGAAGTCCAGAAATTCATTGCTCAAGTATTCACCTCCTCGATCAGATCGAAGGATTTTAATACTTTTCCCGGTTTGGTTCTCGACTTCTTGTTTATATTCTCTAAATTTCTCAAAAGCTTCTGATTTGTGTTTCATCAGGAACACATATCCGAATCTAGAGAGATCGTCAGTGAATGTAATGAAGTACGAAGAACCATCCCTGGCATGTGTAGACATGGGACCACATACATCACTATGTATCGGTCCCAAGAGTTCGGTAACTCTTTCTCCGTGTCCCATAAACGGAGTTTTGGTCATCTTGCCTTTGAGACATGACTGGCAAGTGTCATAAGATGAAAATTCAAACGGATTCAAATATCCATCCTTATGCAACTTAGCTAGTCGTGTCACATTGATGTGACACAGTCTACAATGCCACAAGAAGGATTCGTTCATTTCTGAACTCTTCCTTTTGTGTGTGTTTGTTATGCTTAGAACTGTTGATTGATTTAGAACATAAATGCCATTGCACAACGTGCCTGATCCAACCAACTTTTGGTTAAGGAAAATGTTCATAACATTATCCTATAATACAAAATTATATCCTTCTTTACTCAACAAAGAAACCGATATAATGTTGCATATCAGGTTCGGCATGTAATAGCATTCGTTCAGAATCAATGTATTACCAGTTGGCAATACAAGGTGATATTCCCCGACGGTTTTAGCTGCAACAATTGCACCATTTCCAACCCTTATGTCTTTATCACCTTCTCCAAGTTCTCTACCTTTCCTAAGCCCATGTAACTGATTACATATATAGGATCCTGACCCGGTATCTAATACCCAGGACGTAGAGCAAATGGAGAAACAGTTCTCTGTAACGAAGACACCCGAAGAAAATGCATCAACATGTACTTTCTTCATTCGGGTGGCATGTGAATCCTGGTATTCCCCTATATCCTGTTCAGTCCTATAACTCTTATAAGAAAGAACGGAACCAACATTCCCCAGCACAGTATAACATGCGGGTTTGGTCAATATATCCATATTATTATCTTGATTAAGGCATGATATGGTCGCTACCTGGAAAGAGAGAGAAGAAAACACTTTAGCGTATGCTCTTGCAAGATCAGATTGGTTATTATTTTATCTAATCAGGATGGCTCCCACTGTTTTTATCAAATCTTCCTTCAAATCCTAAAAGGAAAGACTAGCCGGGATTAATTACACCCTACAACTTCGCCAATCTTTCAGCCAGGCCAGTGTCGGTACTTTGAGGGAGGTTCCCCGTGCTTTCGCACGAACCTAATTAAAGTAAACCTCGTTTTCCCAGAGGCGTAACCCTGTTGCCACCTTTCTAGACACCTACTTGATCGGCTAATTGTCCTGTGTAAAACTCTCCCAGGAGTAACAATTACTCGTAGTGGGTATCGGGATCCAACTATCTCATAGAAGGTATGCAATCTCATTGCAAATCTCAACGCTTGAAATTCCCGATAATATTTTGCCCCAAGCATCCCATGACCTTGACGGAGGTCAACAAACCACAGGGTGCAAATCAAGTTCAACCCGTCATTTCTTGATTGAATTAAACCCACCCGCACGACCCTTGACGGAGGTCAACAAGGTCGTACGACTACCCTAATCCAATCTGCATCATATGCATAAGCAGATAAATACTAGTTAGCTACCGCACACTACGCCTTGACGGAGGTCAACAAACGTAGCACGAATACTAAGTAGGACTTATCTGAAATGACGGAGGGCTACGACAGGTTTTTCTGAAAACCTATTGCGTAATGAACTTGATATCGTTGTAGAATCGAGTGAATTTTGAAATGGAGTGATTTTGAGGCTTTCATTAATTTTGCTAAAGAGGTCACTCCCGGTGAAGGGATCTCGGCTCTTTCCTCATCGAATAAGGTGCATGACATATCATATATATCACTATGCAAAGCAAAACTCCAAAAGCAATCAAAAACAAACCGAGTGTTGTAGCATCTGCCAGTTTTGCTAAAGAGGTCACTCCCGGTGAAGGGATCTCGGCTCTTTCCTCATCGAATAAGGTGCAGGGTATATCATATATACCGCTATGCAAAGCAAAACTGTAGCTACCCTTTTTGAAAAATTTGATTCTACAACATTTTTTAGGTTTCTTTTCTTTCATTAATCATATTAATGAAGTCCTATCATTTAAGTCACCTAAACATCACAGATAAATACGACGTACACTTATGCCATCCGCATTCGCCTCGATGTCCCCTCGTGCACCGTTAGGTTAGGTAACTAACGGCAGAGCGGGGCAGGGCTAGCGCGGGTGTAAAACATAAGTAACGCCTATATAATATATCATATATACTATATACAGTATTTATCACATCACATCACATGATCACATCACAGATATCGCAGCAGAAGAAACATATGAAATATTGGATATACTAGGACGTCTGTGTTTTATTTTGAGCCTCTATAAAACACGGATTCCACGGTCGCGATGAATAGCCAAACCCACACCCCTAGACCCATACGAGAGCGGCAAGCAACCCTACCAATTCTAGAGTTAGGAAACCCGGACTCGACTCCTCGAGTTGGTCTCCCACTGGACTCTAGAACCCGGTTACTTATGCTCTCCTCCTTGGGTCTATCCTAGTGCGGAAAAGTAAATAATATACAAAAGGTGACATCAACCTCATCCCGGAAGTGCCATAATAAAAGAATATTACATACATTTAATTTTACATGAATGCAAATAAAAACTCTCATCTCATATAAAACCCCCCGGCTATTCAGAACGCGACGATCCAATATAACATATCCAGCAACACATAACATCACATGTCATCAACGTAAGTAAATATACGCATCCCTATTGTCGTTGACATATAGCAACGAAACCGGCGATATCACATATTACACTTACGGTCACAGAAAAGAAAGTGTAAAACTACAACAGTTGGAATCCACAATCTCTTTAGACATCGTAAATCCGAAATATCACATATTTCGCATTTCTTGCCTAACTGTATGAAATCCACATATTTTATCACATTCCAGATAAATAGACAGTATTAAACTTTCCGATCGAATAATCAAATACCCAAGATTTCCTAAATAGCTCAACACTTGAGCAGAGTTCAAAAATTCCAGAATACGTCACAGTAGCAACGGTCCAGCCGTAGAAAGGTCAAGCCAACGCCTCACATATGGCACGCCGTACTGCCCCAAACCCTAAGGTTCAAAAGGCAGTTCAAGACGGTCACATAATCGAGTTAAGGTTTGTTGTCTTCTAGAGGGTCCATCGCGTCACATGCACGTATTTCCGAAAGATTTAAACCCGAGAAAAATTCAACACTTGAATGTTTTTCGTGCCGGGAAAAATTGAGTTAATGATATCCGTTCGAAAATTTTAATACTTTCTAAATTATCCGGAATAACAAAACAAAATTAAATTCTCCGATCGAATCGACGATTACAAAATAAACCCCAAAATACTTAACACTTGAGTCAGAAAACAAAATACCCAGAAAATATAAGGAATAGCTACGGATGTTACAACATAAAGAACCGTCCCCAAAACCATTTTCCTGCCGCGGAACCGCCGCAACATGTGGCTTAGTGCCGCGGTTCCGCGGCCACGTGGGGGATTTGGGGGCTCGTTTTTCATGGTAACCCTTAGAATTCCCTGCTGATTTTTTTGAGCATTTTTAATTCTGAAAAAACACAGATTTTAAAAAATGTACAGAGAGGGGTTCATTTTTACGTATTCGGGTTCGTTCGGAGTTTTAACTTCGTTAACACATCGCCTAATGCTCTAGTTAGGCTCTGATACCACTGTAGGGTTACTAGGCACTCTAATAAGGTTCTATAATGC
The DNA here is from genome assembly GCA_030015575.1 of Agapanthus africanus. Lineage (NCBI taxonomy): Eukaryota > Viridiplantae > Streptophyta > Magnoliopsida > Asparagales > Amaryllidaceae > Agapanthus > Agapanthus africanus. The sequence goes on from CM057339.1 coordinate 423,865,773, forward strand.
ATCAACCATGCCCGTTTAAAATTTTAGCCGTGCCGAATAACCCTAAGCAAGATCGTTGCTAGAAAATTAGGATTTCATATGCTAGTAAACTACGTTTACAACTAATTGAATACGAAATACAACCTTTGTAGATCGGTCCTTCACTTCTATAGCTCCTTGTTGAAGTCCCTTCACTGCGATCGTGGTTCTCCCGGACCCTTGCATGGCTTCACGAGGCGAAAGACGCGTCCTTGCTTGAAGTCTTCGAGGCCGAAGATGATCTACGTCGAGGGGATGCCAACTCAAGTTTCTACTTCACTAACTTGAGAATTAGTGAAGCAAACACCCTAAACTAAAGTGCTAGTCTAGTAGAGAATGTAGAAATAGGAAGTGGGTTCTCTTTAGAATTTTATTTCTCACAATCTTTCTCACTTTGGATCAAACCCTAGCAAGCCTTTTCTTTTTAACAATGAAGAAGAAGAACAAAAGAAAGAGATGAGGATAATGATCAAGTGAGAAGTCTAACCATGGTGAGTGAGTATCATATACTAACTCTTGTAGAGACATCACCATAGCTAATCAAAATGGTTAGGTTAAATAAAAACCTAAAGTAAAACAAAGTTAGTGGACTTTGTCAAAGCATCCACGAGCTTCTACAAGCTTCATGCTTTTGACCTAACCTCCACTAATTTGTAATTACCCTAAATAAATATAAACCACCATTTAAATATAGAATGGTGTATGTCTTGCACACCCATGTATTGTGTATCATCAACCATGATACTAAAAGAAAACACAATTTTAATATATATCACATATAAACCTGCACAAGTTTATATTTATCAAAATGGTTAGGTTAAATAAAAATTTAAAGTAAAACAAAGTTAGTGGACTTTGTCAAAGCATCCACAAGCTTCTACAAGCTTCATGCTTTTGACCTAAGCTCCACTAATTTGTAATTACCCTAAATAAATATAAACCACCATTTAAATATAGAATGGTGTATGTCTTGCAGACCCATGTATTGTGTATCATCAACCATGATACTAAAAGAAAACACAATTTTAATATATATCACATATATATTAAAGTTGTGTACATGTGAGAAAAAACCTAAAGTGAACAAGTGTTAGTTAATGTAAACTAGTATATCAAATATACAATTATACAATAAATTATTAAATCAACACTTGACTTAATAATCCGGTCATATCATATATAACCGACTAACATCCAATGTATCGACTTATCGAATCAACACTTGATTCGATAACCCGGCTATATCATATATAACCGACTGATACATAAAGTCGCGAGAATAGAATACGGTATCACATACACGCATTATTCTCGGTCCCGCACATATCACATACGTGCTCCTATTTCGTTTTGCCTGAGCCAGTAAAACCTCTGTGTTGGACTCTAAAGACTCGTCAATACGCCGGCAGTAGGTGATGATCACATCAAGCACCCACAAGCCGTCAGCAGTACTAGCTGGACGTAACGGCCACCCGGGTATTGAGCGATCAGAAGATCAGCAAGCAAGCCCGCTCCAACTCCTGTAAAAGCCTGCAGGTAACACTTCTCGTACAGTCCAGTCTCCTCGTCAGATATGTCGCATATCAAGTCTAGGGGTGGTAAACGTCAGACCCCAATAATCAATAAGTCATGCCGATGTGAGGCTCATAACGGGTCGAGAAACTACTGGTAACGCTTACCAGGAAATCTCTATATCAGCCCTGACCAGGAACTTCCCTGTTATGGCCAATCGAGCACAGCGCAACATCAACCCACAATACCGGGAGAGACGAAACCCCTCCTATCGCTCATTGCCTCTATGTGACTCGGGACTGTACCCAAAAACCATTATTTTGCACGCCCTCATGGATGCGGTAAGGTGGAAATCAAAGCACAGTGGGAATCACACAAGACTCTATGATGATCTCGGGTCTATAGACTAACCTGCACAAGTGTCACCAGAGAACTGCCATCTGACGTGAGGTATAATACCATCTGGGAGTTCTCGGCGAGTCCGTCCAGTGTACCCAGTCTCCACTGAGCACCCGTATATGATCTCTGATGTCAAACACCAATGGATATGGGATCATCCATCGCCCATCTCATGGGTCGAGAAGCGTATACGCTAGTCTACACTGGTATATCGATGCCCCATCTCGATACAGCTACGACTAGGGACCTTGAAGGATGTACTTGTGGACTATCATGTCCCCACTAGTATGATCCATATCATAGTCCAGGTAGTCAAGTACACATCCTAAGGGCTTTACCAACATGTAACTATAAGACAATATAAAGAGACAAGTATACATGTTAAAGTAAAGAGCAACCAGATAGCATACTATCATATCGAGCAAGAAAGTCCTCTCTATATATGTCCAAGTATCCAATATAATATACATCATCTGTACAATACTGGCCTCTAGGGCATACATACAACTAACACAAACTGCCTAGGAAGATTGCTTGAAGACGTCTTGTCCAGCCCCCGAAGGGATCAGTGACACGACAGTCGCAAGGCTACTCGAACAACAAGATTGCCAATCGAGGAATACATCAGCCAACGCGACGGTACGACGGACAAAATCCTAGTACCACAGACCCTAACGGACCTTTGTCGTAAAGAGTAGAGGTTAACTGTAACGTTAGGACATCTTTGCGAGAACTTCTCGATTCGTCTCGACTCGTAAGGCAAAGCCTTAGGCAATGGGGATTAAAAAACCTGTTTCCTAAGCAATGGGGCCCTGCAAGTCAGTCCAAGATGGACTCTTGCATACTATTCACAGGTCACACTCTCCAAAGTCGAATCTCGACAAGGAGGGAAACAACCACTTACAAGTCCTCTCGACTTATAAGCGGGAAAATTCTCTTGTGAGATCCTTACGACTCTCAAGAGAAAACACACCTAGGAATTCTCACGACTCCTAAGGAGAAAAGACACCTACGAGATCCTCACGACTCGTAGGGAGAAAAGTTTTTATGAGACCCTCACGGCTCATAAAGTTGAAAAGTCTTAGGTGGCAGATCCTAACCCTGTCTCCTAAGCCATCGCTGCCCTACAAAGAGGTTAAGATGGACCATCTATGAGCCACACTTGCCAAAGATACATGCCACTGAAATGAAGAACTTACTCATAAGCGTAAAAACTACTTCACGCCAGAGTAAGACATAAGGAAATAGAAGGGTGCGGCTCATGGAGTTGAGAGTTTGGAACTATATCTCTTAAGAGTCGAGATTTGAGTCAATGATAAATGACGACGCTTGTGTCCGCTCGTTATCTTCTCAGATCAAGATTCTGAAAGTTATATACCAACCCAAAACTGGTCATACGCTATGCATTACTCTGCACTACTTCACCCATGTATATACTTACGTGGGCAAAGTAGTGGGGGGCATTTGTTCCCGCCAAATATTTCTGCGCAAAAGAGTCCAAGGTATCAAATGGCAGCGATACGCTTAAGGAAATGCGAACTAGTATCTTCCGGCCTGTATTTTGATAAACTACCGAATGAGGAACAGCTAAATTCTGATGATATTGGAAGCATCTCGAAAAACCCTTCGATTTGATATATTATGGGCATCATAATTCATCCGGGATCAAACGTTATGAGCAAATATGCTATGCATTGTTCCATGATTAAAAATCAGGAATTACCTCAATGAGGTATCACGTGCTCATACGTGATCAATGGTCACGTGTAGACACGTGATGGTTAAAACTTCATCGAACAGAGGCGAAAACAAACTGCTGAAAAATAACTCAATTGAGGGTCACGTGCTCACACGTGACCAATGGTCACGTGCCAGCACGTGACAGGATTTTAAAGCCTTACAGCTTAAAAGAATTTAATTCTAAAAGTCAGAAAAAATACCTCAACGAGGTATCACGTGCTCACACGTGACCAATGGTCACATGCTGACACGTGATAGTTAAAACAACAACATAAACAAGCGGCCGTTAAAGAACTCAATTGAGGGTCACGTGCTCACACGTGACCAAGGGTCACGTGTCAGCACGTGACTGGCTTCGAAAGCCTTACAGTTAATAGAATTAAATTCTAAAAGCTTCTAAATCTTTCCAAATGGAAAAGGATTATGGGGACCGTTGGATTAAAGATCCAAGGGTGATTAAATATCCCCAATTTATGGAAAAATCCTGGACAAGGAAAGATTTCCCCTAAATCTCACCGAAAATAACAAACAGAATATCTTTTGGATTTAAAATCCAACGGTGAATAAAATTCATTGTGTGATCTAAAGGATCGTATTAATTATGAAATCAATTAAAATCTTTCAATGAAAGATTCACAAAACAAATTGATTCTTTTCTTTCTCCTATAAATAGAAGCCAAGAAGAGAAGAGAAGAGAAGGGACCTTTTTTGGAGAGAAAAATAGAGAGAGGAGAATCTAATTCTCAAGAGGGAAGAAAAGAAAGGAGAATTTAATTCTCAACAAAGAAAACCCTAGGTGAGAAAAGAAAGGGAATCGAAACTTTAAAAAGAGAATTTAATTCTCAATCTAAGAGTTTAACTCTTATACAAAAAAGAACTTAGTTCTTCTTCTGGTTGAAGATCTGCACAGAGAACATCTCCCCATAAGTTGAGAATTTAATTCTCATCGGGTCGAGATCCTGCCATGCAGATCCTAAACTTAGAAAGGGAATTGAGTTTTGAGAATTTAATTCTCCTAAAACAAAACTAGGGTTTAACCCTCTATGGGAATTTAATTCTCCCAAACTAATTGGAATTTAATTCCTACAGAATCATAATTAGGGTTTTACCGTAAAAAAAGAATTTAATTCTTTCACAATAGGAATTTAATTCCTCCAATACAGAGAATTTAATTCTTAAAAAAAGAGACTTGAAAGATCTCCATGCATGCAAAAGACCAAGGTCACGTGTCCCCACGTGACCCCTGAAGAGATCCCCAGAAATGAGAAGGAGGAAAGCTTTGAGGCAATGCCTCACGTGCTCCCACGTGATTCCCAAAACGCAGAAAGAAAAAGCAAAGGAAATGAAAGCTTTGGGCGCTCTCACGTGTTATCACGTGACCCCTCAGCAAATGCTTTAACAATTGGCGCACAGATCCCAATCACGTGCCAACACGTGATGCTTTAAAATAAAAATAAAAGTGTTTAACACTTATTCGCAGATTTGAGGATAAAACAAAAGGAGATCTGGCTCCACATTTAGGGCGCCCTCACGTGTCCCCACGTGACCCCTAACAAATCCCTTTAATATCCAATGGATGGATGCTTATCACGTGCCCATACGTGATGGCCAGGAAATGAAAAGTGTTTAACACTTAATTGCAGAACGAAGAAAAGGGATCTGGTCCCCCTTTTGGGCGCTCTCACATGTCCACACGTGGCCCCTCTGTCTTTAGTGTTTAACACTAATTTGGGGATTATATTTCCAGCGTTTAACACTGATTGTTTCTAGTGTTTAGCACTAAATTGAAGATTATATTTCCAGTGTTTAACACTGATTGTCTTTTAGTGTTTAACACTAATTTGAGAGTTCTACCTCCAGTGTTTAACACTGTTGTTCTCTAGTGTTTAACACTACTTTTAGCCAAATTGGCTAGTTCTCCAGAGGCAAAAGTCCCTCCTCCAAATGAATCTCAAAATTGAGAAAATCAAAGACAAAATGTTGTCAGAGCCCCCCCAAACCTCTGTTTAGCACTGCTGAATGATGATGGGCTGAACTCAGACAAATGTCTAATGGCCCAAAGGGCCAATATTTCAAACATAATTGGACTTAGCCCAAACTGGCCATAAGTCCTCAAATCATCTTGAACTGAGCACATCTGCTCTTTCAACCAACTCATTGGTTCAAGGGTACATCTCCGAACTCCTTTGATATTTGTCGTTGTAATCCTTCAACGTCTTCAGAGAGGTGATGGGTCCCGACAGCCATACATTTTATGGACCACTATGTCCCTAAACTGGAACATGGACCCCCATGTCCCTAAACTGGCAATGGACCACTATGTTCCTAAATTGGAACAATAGAGCCCCAAATTCTCTTTTGTCGGATCTAAACGATCCCGTTTAAGTTGATCTTAGCCCCAAATATGGCTAACGTATCCTTAAACCTTCAAACAGACTTTAGTCCCAAATTGGACTATGGATCACCCAATCAACCTTGGTTCAAGGGTACATCTCTGAACTCCTCTGACATCCGTCGTTGTAATCCTTCAACGTCGTCAGAGAGGTGACGGGTCCCGATGGCCATACATTCAATGGACCACTATGTCCCTAAACTGGAACAATAGAGCCCAAACACTCTTTTGTCGGATCTAAACGATCCCGTTAAGTTGATCTTAGTCTCAAATTAGACTAACATATCCTTAACAAACGTTTGAGTTGATCTTAGCCTCAAATATGGCTAACGTATTCTCAAACCAAAACCCCAAACCCAAATCTAAGAAGATACGGATTTGGACTAATCCACATCCTACGGGAGACAACATAACTTAGTTTCCGTATACAATCCACGGGAAACCTAACACAAAACAAACACCCACGACACGAAGTGACCATCTGGAGAAGGAGAAAGTTGTTACCGCGATGCGGTAGCGTAATTAATTGCAGGGGCTTGCGCCTGCAGAGAAGAGCGTCCCCACAATCAAAAACCCCTCAAACGAGGGGGAATCTGACGAAGTCTGCTACATCGGCCGCATCCGTTTAAACCTTCGATACTTGGTGCCATAAATCAACTTGGCATCTTCGGAGAGGTGGACAGATAGCACCAAATAGCATCTGCCCCCCCAGAGTCAGGCAAGACGTCAGTCTTTCCCGGTTTCCGGCGGTAAACAGAGTCATGTACACGCACTTCTCTAAATCACCTTTTAGAAAGGCGGTCTTAACATCCATTTGCCATATTTTGTAGTCATGGTATGTAGCAATGACAAGTAGGATCCGGATGGACTTAAGCATAGCCACTGGAGAAAAGGTTTCATCATAATCTACACCTGGTCGTTGACGAAAACCCTTTGCAATAAGTCTATCTTTGAAAGTCTCAACTTTTCCATCTACACCAAGTTTCTTCTTAAAGATTCATTTGCTCCCAATGGGTTTTACCCCTTTAGGAGCAACTTCCAAAGTCCATACTTTGTTGGTGTACATGGATTCCATCTCAGATCGCATTGCATCCAGCCATTTCACAGATTCACCACTCGTGATGGCCTGCTCGAAGCTAGTTGGGTCATCATCTTCCATGATGCAATCCTCGCTCCCACCGTCGATGAGAAAACCGTAGTATCTCTCAGGTGGATGAGGAACCCTACTAGATCGGCGGAGAGGCTGAGGTTCGTTGGCAACTATCGAATCCTCTGATTCCCCTAAATCTTCAGTTGTTGTTTGTTGCTGGAACTTTTTCCAGCTCTACCTCTTCGCCACTAATTTCTTTTGCAAGAAATTCCTTTTCTAAAAAGGTGACATGTTGAGCAACAAATACCTTTTGTTGTTCACCGTGGTAGAATAGATATCCATACGAATTTCTTGGATATCCCACAAACTTGGAAAGAACTGATCTTATCTCGAGCTTGTCCGGATTTTTCTTTTCAACATAGGCCGGACAACCCCATATCTTAACTCGTTTAAGAGATGCTCTCTTCCCATTCCATATCTTATATGGAGTAGTAGGCACCGAATTGGTTGGAACTCTATTCAATAGGTATATGGCTGTCTCAAGCACATACCCCCAAAAGGAAATAGACAACTCAGCAGTACTTATCATAAAGCGCACCATATCTAATAGGGTGCGGTTCCTCCGCTCCGATACACCGTTGTGCTGTGGTGTATAGGGAGGAGTATGCTGAAAGAGAATCCCATTCTCTTTTAAATAGTCTAGGAACTCATTGCTCAAGTATTCTCCTCCTCGATCAGATTGATGGATCTTAATACTTTTACCCGTTTGGTTCTCGACTTCATGTTTATATTCTCCGAATTTCTCAAAAGCTTCAGACTTATGTTTCAACAGGAACACATGTCCGTATCTTGAGAGATCGTCAGTGAATGTAATGAAGTACGAGGCACCATTCCTGGCATGTGTAGACATGGGACCACATACATCACTATGTATCAGTCCTAAGAGTTCCGTAACTCTTTCTCCGTGTCCACTAAACGGAGTTTTGGTCATCTTTCCTTTGAGACATGACTGGCAAGTGTCATAAGATGAAAATTCGAATGGATTCAAATATCCATCCTTATTCAACTAAGCTAGTCGTGTCGCATTGATATGACCTAGTCTGTAAGTCGATGTAGTACACCCCAGTACTTGTGGGGAGGCGGATTTTACAAAAACGATCAAGTTTAAACAACGAACATCGACTAACCGCTTGAATCGAAGCTAAACTCTAAATAACCGTATTCTATGAGTTTCTTTTCACAAAAGTGATTAGGGATTATACCTAATGAACCGGTCCTTCTTCTTTATGTCCTCCTTGGTTCTCCTCGGCCTTCTCTAGGTAGTAGACGATCCACCCGAGAGCAAAACTCCAAGCTAAACCTCTAACTTGAGGTAACTAATCAACTTTGATTGCTAATCAAAGATGAGAGAATGATAAAGAGTGTAGGTTATGGATTGTTTAGTCTAACTAAACCTTTGTTCTCAACACATGAGGATTAAGGTTAGTATCTTGAAGATGAGAGCTTGAGGAGAGAGAATGTGTGATATGATAATGAGAGAAGAGAGAGAGTGTATCATAATATTATGAAGCATTCTTATTTACAATAAATCAATAAAGGAAATGAATAAGCATGCTTCACAAAATATCTTGTGATGATTCATTAACATGAGTCATTAAGCAATAAATGTGCATTAATGAAGTGAATGAATCACCACTATGACTCACTCTCTTTCCAAAACAAACCTCCTTAGTCACATCTTCTAGAAGCTTCTCGAGTAATTACGAGAACGCCCCTCCGATCCGTAAAAATACGGAAAAACTTTAGACTGTAAAAATCCAATAACCGGATACCAGTAACTGGCTTAAACCAAAGCCGACTGGTAAAATCTGTCCGAAAGTCGTACGCGCGTAAACGCACGTATGTGTCCGAACCCTTTGTCGCAAAACCATGCAACCTCTATATCGTTTCGCCTGGAGTAGGAAACTCTCTGTGTGGGACTCTAGAGACTCGACTACTACGCTGGCAGTGGGTTTAACCACAGACCGCAAGCGGCACTAGCTGTACGTAACGGTCCCCAGGTAGTTGTCGATAAGAAGGCCGATGAGTAAACCCATCCGAACTCCTACTGAGTCTGATGTGACAATCTCCATACAGTCCGGTCCGTTCGTCCAAGACTATCGCATATCGGGCCTAGGGGGGCGGCAAGCGTCAGTCCCCTAATAGCGGTATAAGTCGTGTCGGAGTGAAGCCCATTACACCCTGAGAAACTACTGGAACCTACCAGCAAATCTCGCTTGCCCTGGCCAGGGACTTTGCGTAATGGCTCTCTGACACAGCACGATATCTACTCCCAATACCGGGAGGGACGAATCCTGTCTAACCGCCACTGCCTCCAAGTGCTCGGGACTGCACCCAACTGCTACCTGTTTGCACGACTCCTTTGAGCCGTGGTAGGGTAGCAATCTAAGAACAGTGGGACACACTCGAGGCGAAGTAGCAGTGTCAAGTCTGCGGACTACGCTGTACTCATGTCACCTGGGAACTGTTCACTGACGACTGGTATCAAACCAACCAACAGTTCCCTGTGAGTCCTGTCCGGTGTACCCGTAACCTAACGAGCACCTGTATACTATCTCCAGTACGACGTACTGACGGCTGTGGGACAGACCATCTCCCCAACTGGGATGAGAAGCGTACACACCAGTCTACTCCGGAGTATCGATGCTCTGTCTCGATAATCCAACGACCGTGGACCTGAATAAGGATGTGCTTGTAGACTACCCAGCCCCCACTAGTGTGACTGCCATCACAACGCTGGTAGCCAAGCAAGATCCTAAGAGCTCTATCAATACGTATACTCACATATTAAGATAGAAAAACCAAGTAGCATACTACCATGTTTAGCAAGACTGTTATATACATGTGAATATCCCAAGCTTCCATTAAGTAATATACAAGCTAGTATGATACAGTAATGGCCTTCTAGGGCATAAACACTAACAATCTCCCACTTGCACTAGGGCCATGTACTGGCATATCGTAGACCAATGATCTCGAGTAGCCTCTCGAACTGAATCTGAGGAAGGGCCTTCGTGAATGGATCAGCAATGTTCTCTTCTGAAGCAACTCTCCGAACCTCGATCTCCTGACGATCAATGATCTCCCTGATCAGGTGATACCGCCTCAAGATGTGTCTGGACTTCTGATGGGACCTTGGTTCCTTCGCTAAAGCTATAGCTCCGTTGTTGTCGCAATACAGAGGTATTGGATCAACTATGGTAGGAACCACCTGAAGTTCTGTTAGGAACTTCTTCATCCAGACTGCTTCTTTTGCGGCATCGCAAGCAGCTATATACTCCGCTTCCATCGTCGAGTCAGCAACGGTGTCCTGCTTGGAGCTCTTCCAGCACACCGCCCCTCCATTGAGGGTAAAGACATAACCCGACATGGACTTGGAATCGTCCTTATCACTCTGGAAGCCGGAATCAGCAAAGGCCTCCAACCTGAGGTCTTTTCCGCCGTAAACCAAGAACATCTCCTTAGTCCTCCTCAGGTACTTGAGAATGTTCTTTACTGCTATCCAGTGTTTCTCCCCTGGGTCTGACTGATACCGGCTTACCACGCTTAGTGCGTAAGCTACATCTGGTCTGGTACACAACATCGCATACATTATAGAGCCTACCGCAGAAGCGTAGGGTATAATAGACATGCGTTCCCTTTCCAAATCAGTCTTGGGAGACATCTCTTTGGAGAGGGTGATTCCGTGACAAGCCGGTAGATTACCGCGCTTAGAATCTTCCATACTGAATCTTTTCAGTACAGTGTCGATATACCTGGACTGCGAAAGTCCCAACATCCTCTTGGATCTATCACGATAGATCCGGATCCCCAGAATGTAAGAGGCATCACCCAGGTCTTTCATGGAGAACCTGTGTGACAAGAATCCTTTGACAGATTGTAGCATAGGAATGTCATTTCCTATCAATAGAATGTCATCCACGTACAAGACGAGGAATACGACACTTCTGGCCACAACTTTACTATATATGCACGGTTCATCTGGATTTTTGATAAAGTCATATTCTTTGACTGTCTCATCAAAACAGATGTTCCAACTCCGCGATGCCTGCTTTAGTCCGTAAATGGATTTAAGCAGCTTGCATACTTTCCCGCTGCTCCCACTCTGATTGAAACCCTCTGGCTGATCCATATAGACGCTCTCTTCTAAATTTCCATTCAGAAAAGCCGTCTTTACGTCCATCTGCCAGATTTCATAATCATGGAAGGCAGCAATAGCAAGAAGGACCCGAATGGATTTGAGCATAGCCACTGGAGAAAAAGTTTCGTCATAGTCCAAACCAGGTCTTTGACGAAAACCCTTTGCAACAAGTCTAGCCTTATAGGTTTCCACCTGTCCATCTACACCAATCTTTTTCTTGAAGATCCATTTGCATCCTATGGGTTTTACCCCATCTGGAGCAAAGTCCAAAGTCCATACTTTGTTGGTGTACATGGACTCCATCTCGGTCCGCATTGCATCTAGCCATCGTACCGAGTCGCCGCTCTGGATGGCCTGCTGGAAGTCAGTAGGTTCATCATCATCTATGATGCAATCCTCTCTATCCCCGTCTATGAGAAAACCGTAGTATCTCTCAGGCGGACGAGACGGCCTACTACTCCTGCGGAGGGGTGCGGGAATGTTCTGTTCTTTTTGAACCTCTGGTTCTACCAAACTTTCAGCAGTAGTTTGTGGTTCTGGAATTTCTTCCAGTTCTATTTCGCTCCCACTTGATTCCTTTTCTAAAAACTGATGTTCTAGAAAATGGGCATTACGAGAAACAAATACCTTCTGTTCCTCTGCGTAATAGAATAGATATCCCCTGGAGTGCTTTGGATATCCCACAAACAAACATTTTACTGATCGTGCCTCGAGCTTGTCCACATGCTGCTTTTTAACAAAAGCTGGACATCCCCAAATCTTTACATACTGTAGATGGGGTTTCTTCCCACTCCACATCTGATATGGAGTGGTAGGCACAGTCTTGGTAGGTACCATGTTCAAAAGATATGCCGCTGAATCTAGCGCATAACCCCAGAAAGATCGCGGTAACTCAGCATTACTCATCATGGATCGTACCATATCCAATAGGGTTCGATTCCGTCTCTCCGATACACCGTTATGCTGTGGAGTGTATGGAGGAGTAAGCTGAGAGAGAATTCCTTTCTCTTTTAGGTAACCTAGGAACTCGGCACTCAAGTATTCTCCACCTCGATCAGATCTTAGTGTCTTTATACTTTTGCCGGTTTGGTTCTCTACTTCATTCTTATACTCTTGGAATTTCTCAAAAGCCTCGGATTTATGTTTCATCAGATAAATGAATCCGTATCTTGAGTAATCATCCGTGAAAGTAATGAAATAGGAAAAACCACCTCTTGCATGTGTAGACATTGGACCGCATACATCACTGTGTATGAGTCCTAAGAGCTCGCTCGCTCTTACTCCTTGTCCAGTGAATGGAGTCTTTGTCATCTTTCCTTTGAGACAAGATTGACAAGTGTCATAAGTTTGATATTCGAACGTGTCCAAATATCCTTCTCTATGCAACTTAGTCAACCTTCTCTCATTGATGTGACCCAGTCTACAATGCCATAAGAAAGCTTTATTTAAATCTGGAGACTTTCTTTTTAGTGTGTTCTGGACATTGAAAATTTGGAGTTGGTTTAACACATATATGCCGTTATTTAGAGTACCGGACCCAATCAAACCATGATTAAGGTGGATGTTGACAACATCTCTTACAAACGTGAAATCATAACCTTTATTTGATAATAAGGAAACTGATATGATATTACACGTTAAGCTGGGTACAAAATAACAGTTATGTAAAACCAAAATGTGTCCACTCGTCAATCCTAGGTGATAATCCCCGACGGACGCAGCTCCCACGCTAGCTCCGTTAGCAACCCTGAGGATCATATCACCTTCCTTCAGCACTCTACGGTTTCTCAGTGCCTGCAATGAATTGCAAATATGAGATCCTGACCCGGTATCCAATACCCAGGAAGTAGAGTTGATCGACAGACAATTCTCAATTACAAACACACCTGAAGTCGAAGCCACAGCTTGCTTCGGTTCCTGGTTCTTGGCGTTCCACGCCTTGCAATCCTTCTTCCAGTGCCCTTTCCTGTGACAATGGAAGCACTCATCCAGGCCAACTACCGGTGCTGCAATCTTTTTCTTTCCCTTCTTTCCCACCTTACTAACACCTCCTCTAGGTCTGGGTGCGGCCTTCTTCTTCCTTCCTTTGGCCCTAGCCTTGGACCCTGAAGAAGATGAACCGCCAACAAACATAGCGGGTGTTTCCCTTGCCTTCTGCAAGGTGCCCTCTGCACTCCTTAACATGTTCAGGAGTTCCGCAAGTTCAACTTCTTTTCCTTGAAGATTGAAGTTGAGGATAAACTGGGCGTAGGTGGGAGGAAGGGACTGGAGAACAAGGTCTGTATAGAGCTCATTATCCAAAGTCGTCCCAAGGTCCGCGAGCTCTTCAATATAGCCGATCATCTGTAGGACATGTTCACCTACTGATGACCCGACAGCCAACCTCGCTCGAAACAATTTCTTTGAGGTCTCGTATCTTGCTATACGAGATTGCTCTCCATAAAGTTCCTTTGTATGGAGAAATATGCCATCTAAGGACATATCCTCGTGCCTCCTCTGATGTTCATTGTTCATCGAGGCAAGCACGATGCACTTGGCTCTCGCGCAATCTAAATCCCAGGTTTTGCGGATTTCCTTATCCGCATTGCTGGATTTGGGACCAAGGACAGCAGGTGCTGTAGCGGTGAGGACGTACCCCAGTTTGTCATAGGTCAAAGCCATCTTGACATTCCGCAGCCAATCTTTATAGTTTGGCCCCGTCAGTATATTTTTCTCTAAAAGTAACTTAAGTCCAGTCATTTTCAGGGTCGCTGCAATTAGGAGAGAGAGAAGAAAACTCTTTAGCATGATGCTCTTGCAAGTTTAGAGTGGTTTTTAGTTTATCTAAACTGGATGGCTCCCACTGTTTCTCGAATCCTTCCTCAAACCATAAAAGAAGAATTAGCCAAGACTATTCTCACCGTACAATACTTGCTTAACCGTTCAGCCAGGCCGGTGTCGATACTTCGAGGGAGGTTTTCCAACGCTTTCGCGAAGTTCCTTAATTAAAGAACCTCTTTTCTCTGGGGGCGTAACCCCGCTGACACTTTTCTGGACACCTACTAGGTTTATAGCATTGATCGTTAAGCGACGAATATCCTGATAAGTAGCATATACTCACAGTAGGATCGGGATCCAAATATCATCGTCTGATAATGTTGTAGGAATGCTACCAACATTCATCAAACTCAAAATGGTATGCATCTCTTTGCAAATTTCAGTTTCTTTAGAAATTCCCGATATAAGTTTTTGCCCCATGCTCTTATGACCTTGGCGTTAGGTCAAAATGTCATAAGTCACATGTCAAGTTCTGCCCATCATTATCCTGTCAGTTTGAACCCATCCGTATATATCCTTGACGTTCGGCCAAAATGATAATACGACTGTCCCAAACTAACTCATCTATCTATGCAACAAATGAATATCCAGCAGCTACCAAACACTATGCCTTGGCGTTAGGTCAAAATACATAGCTTGAATACTACTGAATACCCAGATGAAATGACGGAGGGCTACGAATGGTTTTGGCGAAACCGTGAACGTAGTGAACTTGATATAACCGAAGGAACCTGATAGCTTTTAAAAGGAGTGGTTAAATCTCCGCATTTAAAAAATATCTGTTTTAAAAATAACCGAGTGGTTTCTTTTAAATTGTTCCAACGATTTAAACTTTGGTTTGTTTTACTTTGCATTATAGATAATGCGTCCCATCATTAACCTATCATTGCAGAAAACAACGAAAATACAACGTCCTCTTATGCCATCCGCATTCGCCACGGGGTCCCGTCATCACTCGTTAGGTTACTTAACTAACGACAGAGCGGGGGCTGGGCTAGCGCGGGTGTAAAACATAAGTGACGTCTAAATAGCTATCATAATATAGATATTTTACATTCGTCTGACGCAATGATATTCATTCCAGAACACAGATAAACAATATTGGATTTGCAAGCAATCTGTATTTCTTTTGAGCCTGCAAGAAAAGACAGATTACACAGTTGTGATGAATAGCCGTTACCCCACCCTCGACCCCTACGGGTACGGCAAACTACCCACCCGGCAGTCTGTGTACCCCACCTTGGGTCAGTCCTAGGAGCAAAAACAGTAAAATGAAATAATACAACGGTGGCTACAACCGCAACCTGGAAGTGCCCCGCGAAAATAATATTACAACAAATTACATTTACAACAAATGAATTATAACAATAACCCTTTGCTAACCCCGGCTATACACCACAACAGTCCAATACAGTTTATATGCACAAACAGATATAACCATTTCAGAAATGTGCAACCCCCTGCCAACCGACATACTAGCAGTTGGGGGAGGTTTACGAACACATCAAACAATCACAGATATAATCCAATACGCAAATACTGTATTTTTCGATCGAATAAACAACTTCAAAATTGCTCCAAAATCTGCTCTGTTAAACAGTAACCTGAGCAATAATTAAATATCCCAGAAAACCCCAAATGTCACAGGGGACCCACACAAGAAAAACGAGTCCATGACTCGGCCAAAGCGCCGCGGATGCGCGGCAGATCCCACCGATCCGCCGCGCTTCCGCGGCCGAGTTGCCGATTCATGGGCTCGAATTTCTTGGGTGTTCTCCTGGACCCATTTCTAGCTCTCTGAACACTCCAGAAAAATTTTAGGACTTCATTTTCACTTCGACAGAAAATTAACAGAACTAGGGTTTTCCGGGATCGTTTTTTTCGTTCGAAATTCGTACAAATTTGCGATTAGGTTATTTAGTGTTTAGCGAGGCTCTGATACCACTGTAAGTCGATGTAGTACACCCCAGTACTTGTGGGGAGGCGGATTTTACAAAAACGATCAAGTTTAAACAACGAACATCGACTAACCGCTTGAATCGAAGCTAAACTCTAAATAACCGTATTCTATGAGTTTCTTTTCACAAAAGTGATTAGGGATTATACCTAATGAACCGGTCCTTCTTCTTTATGTCCTCCTTGGTTCTCCTCGGCCTTCTCTAGGTAGTAGACGATCCACCCGAGAGCAAAACTCCAAGCTAAACCTCTAACTTGAGGTAACTAATCAACTTTGATTGCTAATCAAAGATGAGAGAATGATAAAGAGTGTAGGTTATGGATTGTTTAGTCTAACTAAACCTTTGTTCTCAACACATGAGGATTAAGGTTAGTATCTTGAAGATGAGAGCTTGAGGAGAGAGAATGTGTGATATGATAATGAGAGAAGAGAGAGAGTGTATCATAATATTATGAAGCATTCTTATTTACAATAAATCAATAAAGGAAATGAATAAGCATGCTTCACAAAATATCTTGTGATGATTCATTAACATGAGTCATTAAGCAATAAATGTGCATTAATGAAGTGAATGAATCACCACTATGACTCACTCTCTTTCCAAAACAAACCTCCTTAGTCACATCTTCTAGAAGCTTCTCGAGTAATTACGAGAACGCCCCTCCGATCCGTAAAAATACGGAAAAACTTTAGACTGTAAAAATCCAATAACCGGATACCAGTAACTGGCTTAAACCAAAGCCGACTGGTAAAATCTGTCCGAAAGTCGTACGCGCGTAAACGCACGTATGTGTCCGAACCCTTTGTCGCAAAACCATGCAACCTCTATATCGTTTCGCCTGGAGTAGGAAACTCTCTGTGTGGGACTCTAGAGACTCGACTACTACGCTGGCAGTGGGTTTAACCACAGACCGCAAGCGGCACTAGCTGTACGTAACGGTCCCCAGGTAGTTGTCGATAAGAAGGCCGATGAGTAAACCCATCCGAACTCCTACTGAGTCTGATGTGACAATCTCCATACAGTCCGGTCCGTTCGTCCAAGACTATCGCATATCGGGCCTAGGGGGGCGGCAAGCGTCAGTCCCCTAATAGCGGTATAAGTCGTGTCGGAGTGAAGCCCATTACACCCTGAGAAACTACTGGAACCTACCAGCAAATCTCGCTTGCCCTGGCCAGGGACTTTGCGTAATGGCTCTCTGACACAGCACGATATCTACTCCCAATACCGGGAGGGACGAATCCTGTCTAACCGCCACTGCCTCCAAGTGCTCGGGACTGCACCCAACTGCTACCTGTTTGCACGACTCCTTTGAGCCGTGGTAGGGTAGCAATCTAAGAACAGTGGGACACACTCGAGGCGAAGTAGCAGTGTCAAGTCTGCGGACTACGCTGTACTCATGTCACCTGGGAACTGTTCACTGACGACTGGTATCAAACCAACCAACAGTTCCCTGTGAGTCCTGTCCGGTGTACCCGTAACCTAACGAGCACCTGTATACTATCTCCAGTACGACGTACTGACGGCTGTGGGACAGACCATCTCCCCAACTGGGATGAGAAGCGTACACACCAGTCTACTCCGGAGTATCGATGCTCTGTCTCGATAATCCAACGACCGTGGACCTGAATAAGGATGTGCTTGTAGACTACCCAGCCCCCACTAGTGTGACTGCCATCACAACGCTGGTAGCCAAGCAAGATCCTAAGAGCTCTATCAATACGTATACTCACATATTAAGATAGAAAAACCAAGTAGCATACTACCATGTTTAGCAAGACTGTTATATACATGTGAATATCCCAAGCTTCCATTAAGTAATATACAAGCTAGTATGATACAGTAATGGCCTTCTAGGGCATAAACACTAACATAGTCTACAATGCTACAAGAAGGATTCGTTCATTTCTGAACTCTTCCTCTTGTGTGTGTTCTGTACATTAAGGACTGTGGTTTGGTTTAGAACGTATATGCCATTATTTAACGAGCTTGATCCAATCAACTTTTGATTCAGGAAGATATTCATAACATTATCCTGTACTACAAAATTGTATCCTTCTTTACTTAATAAAGAAACTGATATAAGATTGCATATCAGGGTCGGAATGTAATAGCATTTGTTCAGAATCAATGTATTACCATTTGGTAACATAAGACGATATTTGCCAACAGCCTTAGCTGCAACATTTGCACAATTCCCCGCTCTTATGGAATGATCACCCTCTCCTAGTTCCCTACCTTTCCGTAGCCCATGTAACATATTACATATGTGGGATCCCGATCCGGTATCTAATACCCAGGACGTAGAGTGAACTGAGAAACAGTTCTCGATAACTAACACACCCGAAGAAGATGCATCAGTATGCTTATTCTTCGTTTGGGCGGCGTGAGAATTCGGATATTCTCCTATTCCCTGCTCGGACTTATAACAATTATAAGTTGGAGCGGGACCAATGTTCCCCTGCTCAGTATAATAAGTGGGTTCGGTCAATACATCCATATTATTATCTTGATTAAGGCCTGACATGGTCGCTACCTGGAGAGAGAGAGAAGAAAACACTTTAGCGTATGCTCTTGCAAGATTAGATTGGTTATCATCTTATCTAATCAGGATGGCCCCACTGTTTTCATCAAATTTTCCATCAAACCCTAAAAGGTAAGACTAGCCGGGATTAATTACACCTTACAAGTTCGCCAATCTTTCATCCAGGTCAGTGTTGGTACTTTGAGGGAGGTTCCCCGTGCTTTCGCACAGACCTAATTAAAATAAACCTTATTTTCCCAGAGGCATAACCCCGTCAACACCTTTCTAGACACCTACTTAATTGGCTAATTGTCATGTGTAAAAGTCTCCCAGGAGTAACTCTTACTTGCAGTGGGTATCGGGATCCAACTATCTCATAGAGGGTATGCAATCTCATTGCAAATTTCGACACTTGAAATTCCCGATAATACTTTTGTCCCTAGCAACTTATGACCTTGGCTAAGGTCAACAAATCATAAGTGCTAGCCAAGTTCAACCCATCATTTCCTGATTGAATTAAACCCACCCATACGACCCTTGGCTAAGATCAACAAAGTCGTACGACTACCCTAAATCAATCACATCTCATGTTTTAGCAGATAAATACTAATTAGCTACCGTACACTACGCCTTGGCTAAAGTCAACAAACGCAACACGGATACTAACTAGTCTCTATCTGAAATGACGGAGGGATACGACAGGTTTTTCAGAAAATCTTTCGCTTAATGAACTTGATATCATTGTAGAAACAAGTGATTTTGAAAATGAGTGTTTTTTAGGCTTTTTCTAGTTTTTCTAAAGAGGTCACTCCCGGTGAAGGGATCTCGGCTCTTTCCTTATCGAATAAGGTGCTGGATATTCTACAAGGAATACCGCTATGCAAAGCAAGAACTATAGAAGCAATCAAAAACATAACCGAGTGAGTTGTAGCATCTGCTAGTTTTGCTAAAGTGGTCACTCCCGCTGAAGGGATCTCGGCTCTTTCCTTATCAAATAAAGTGTTGAATATTCTACAAGGAATACCGCTATGCAAAGCAAAAACTAGAGCTACCCATTTTATAAATTTGATTCTACAACATATTTTAGGTTTCTTTTCCTTTCATTAATCTCATTAATGAATCCCATCATTTAAGCTTCCTAAGTATCACAAAAGAAACGAAAATACAACGTACGCTTATGCCATCCGCATTCCTCACTGTGTCCCGTTATGCACCATTAGGTTACTTAACTAACGGCATACCAGGACGGGACTAGCGCGGGTGCAAAACATAAGCAACGTTTATTACATATCATATATACAATAATAAAGCATTCTTCTCACGCATATAATATGATCACATCACAGTATATCAGCAGCAGAAGAAACATATGAAATATTGGATATACTTGGAGGTCCGTGTTTTATTTTGAGCCTGTATAAAACACGGATTCCACGGTCGCAATGAATAGCCAAACCCACATCCCTAGACCTCTACGAGACCGGAAAGTAACCCTCCCAATTCTAGGGTTAGGAGACCCGGTCTCGACACCTCGATATGGCCTCCCACTGGACCCTAGAACCCGGTTGCTTGTGCTCCCCTCCTTGGGTCTATCCTAATGCGGAAAAGTAAATAATATACAATGGTGACAGCATCCTCAACCCGGAAGTGCCCCAATAAAAGAATGTTATATACAATGAATTTTACATGAATGAAAATAAAAACCCTCATCTCACATAAAAACCCCGGCTATTCAAAACACGACGATCCAATATAATATATCATAGCAACTCATAACATCACATGTCATCGACATAAGTAAATAAGCCTATCATAATTGTCGTTGACATATAGCAATGACAACGGCGATATACCACATATTACACTTACGGTCGCAGAAAATAAAGTGAAAAACTACAACGTTTGGAATCCACAATCATCTTAGACATCGTAAACCCAAAATATCACATATTACGGATTTCATGCCTAACTATATGAATTCCACATATTGTATCACAATACAAAAAAAGTTAGACGATGTTAAACATTCCGATCGAATTAACAAACACCCAAAATTTCCTAAAAGCTCAACACTTGAGCGTGGTTTAAAATTATCCATCACATGCCACAGTAGCAATGAACCAGCCATAGAAGGGTGAATCAATGCCTCACTTGTGGCACCGCTAAACTACTACAAACCCTAGGGTTTAGTAGCGGTTTTGATGGTCACAAAATCGAGTTAAGGTTTTGTTCTTCTAGAGGGTTCACCACATCACTTGCACGCTATTTGAATGTTCTTTAACTAAAGAAAAATCCAACACTTGAAAATTTTCCGGAAAGGGTTAAATTGGGTATTTGATATCCGATCGAACTTTTTAATACCGTATAAAATAACTAAAACAGAACTAGAATTACGAATATGAAACACTCTGAATTGTCTCTATAAAAAGATAACATCACATGCAAATTTAGCAAAAATAAACAACACCTGAATTACCAAACCCCAGAGACTAGAACACCACCCAAAATCCACACGCATTCTCCTCTAATTGGCCGAGCAAGCTGGAAAAACAGTGAAGGTGGCCGGCCAAAATCCGGCGAGGTGATGTGAATTTTGTACAGTGTTCATAATGTATCCCATATATCATTCTGCAACTGTTTGAAAAAAATTTTGACACTCTGAAATTTTTTACAGAAACTAGGGTTTTTCGTCGGGTGTTTCGGTTTCGTAATCCTACACTTATCCGTCTAATTATCTATCTAGGCTCTGATACCACTGTTGGGTTATCTACAACGGCAACAAGGTTTCGGGTGGCATCTCCCATGCCAATTTTAAATTTTTGCCATTATAGATAACCCTAACACAAGATCTTTAACTAGAGAATCAAACAAAACTAACATGTTAACAACTTAACATCTAAGAGTTAGGAATTACAACCTTTGTAGTCCGTTCCTTCGCTTTATAAACTCCGGGTTGAAGTCCCTTCACTGCGATAATTATGCTCCCGAACTCTAGAGAGGCTCCATGAAGAGAATGATGCATCCTTGCTAGTAATCTTCAAAATACAAGATGATCTACCTTAAGAAATCACAAACCTAAGCTCTTGCTTCACTAATGAGGTATTAGTGAAGCAAACACCCTAATCTAAGTGGCTAGAATAGATGAGGATGATGAAGTAGGAATTTTGCTCTCTTTAGTTTTCTATTTCTCACATTCATTCATCACAAAAGAAAAATCAAGCAAGCTTTTTTTCAAGAGCAAGAAGAAGATAAAGTTTTTGTTGTGATGAAAATGAATTATTGTTGAGGTTAGAAATGCAACCAAGTTTAAGCATGGCATACTTAAACCTTGTAGAGAATAAACCATAGGCTTGGGTTAAGAGATTAGGTTAACAAATATCTAGATATTATCTAATGGGTGGACTTTAGTCAACAAAGATAAATATCCACACAATTTAGAATTAACCCAAAACAAAACATTAACCCTAATCCAAACCCTAACATGGTTTAATCTCAAAACCCTAGTTGCATTTGTAACCCTAACATGTTACAATATTATATATCACATATATAATATATAATGTAACAAAAGAAAATAATACAATTAACATATATCACATATATATCAATGTATCATCAAGTGAGAAAAAGAATCTATTAAGTGAGCTTATATTAGTTAATGTAATATATCAAATATATAATTATACATTAAATTGTCGAATCAACACTTGATCCGATAATCCGGCTATTTTGCAAATAATCGACTAGTATAATATGTATCAATTCATCGAATCAACACTTGATCCGATGACCCAGCTATATCACATATACCCGGCCGATATCATATATCGCGAGAATAAAATACGGTATCACATATCGTATTAATCTCGATCCCGCACATATCACATACGTGCTCCTACTCCGTTTTGCCTGAGCCAGGAAACCTCTGTGTAGGACTCTAAAGAATCGTCATTACGCCGGTAGTAGGTGATGATCATATCAAACACCCACAAGCTGCAAGCGGTCAGCTAAACGTAACAGCCACCCGGGTATTGAGCAATCATAAGATCAACAAGAAACCTGCACACACTCCTGTGAATCCAATCGGTAACACTACCGTACAGTCCGGTCTCTTCGTCTGATATGTCGCATATCTAGTCTAGGGGTGGTAAACGTCAGACCCCGGTAACCGATAATTCGTGTCGATGTGAGGCTCATAATGGGTCGAGAAACTACTGATAACACTTACCAGTAGCACTCCATATCAGCCCTGGCTAGGGACTTCCAGTTATTGTAAGTCCACGTTGCGACCCCCGGTTCTTACGGGGAGGCGGAAACGGTATAAAAATCAAATTTTTAGCGCATGGGGCAACATGGACTAACAAAGTCGGGATCTTTTCTAAACTAAACTAGCAAACAAGCTAAAGAGAGTTAGCTACTCGGAAAGATGGTTATACCTAACTTGAACTCCTTCGTCTTCAAACTTTTGTAGAGGTTGCTGGTGCTTTCCTCGTTGCCTTCTTCCGTCAAAGATGGATCCACCTGAGGGTTCAACCTTCGGGCTTTTTCTCGAACTTGGAGAGAACTAGAATCTTCGGCTTGCCAAACCTTTGATCCTAGAGTGAGTAGAGAGTGTCTAAGGGGTGTTTATCTTTCAAGGAGAGGGATTCTCAACACATGAGAAGGATTCTCCTTGAGCTAGAGGAAGAAGAAGATGAAGTGAGGAGAGAGAAGCTAAATGATAGAATGAGCTATCTTTTTCTTTCTTGCAACCATATCACAAAAGAAAAAGAATTATCAAATTAATAATAATAATGAAAATGAAATAGTTGATGGAAGGTTTAGGAATGACCATTATCATTTCAATGGTTTTGCAAGAATAAAAAAGCATCTTTCTTTTGTAATGATGATGGTCAAAACTTCAACCATGGTCAACAAGTCAACCATGGTCAACTAGTCAACAAAATCCAACCATGACACAATTTCATTTTATTAATATTATTAATTGATATAACATAAATCCATTAGGGTTTGGAAAAAGACGACTGTCAAATGTGCATACGCACCCGTTCCGAAACCCTAATGAAAGTCCTCTTCCTCCTCCTCAAACAACTGTGCATACACACCTGCATTCTTGTTCCGAGGAACATGAATACTGAGAGATAAAAGCAACCCCAAAACATATACCGGTATCTGACTCAAACCAGAGCCAGCCAGTAATATCCGTCCGGACTCCAAACGTGCACAAGTGCGCGGATGAGAACGAACCCTGTCGCAAAACCATGCGACCTCTACTCTGTTTTGCCCAGAGGAGAATACCCTCTGTGTGGGACTCTAAAGACTCGACACTACGCTGGCAGTGGGTTTAACCACAGACCGCAAGCGGCACTAGCTGTGCGTAACGGCCCCCAGGTAGATGCCGACAAGAAGGCTGACGAGGTGAACCCCATCTGAACTCCTACTGAGTCTGAATGTGACAGTCTCCGTACAGTCCGGTCTGTTCGTCTAATACATCGCATGTCGGGCCTAGGGGGCGGTAAAATGTCAGTCCCCTAATAGCGGTACAAGTCGTGTCGGAGTGAAGCCCAAAACACCCTGAGATAACACTGGAAGCCTACCAGTATATCTCTCTTGCCCTGGCCAGGGACTACTCGTGTAATGGCTCTCCTAGACACAGCGCGATGTCAACCCCCAATACCGGGAGAGATGAATCCTGTCTAACCGTCACTGCCTCCAAGTGCTTCGGGACTGCACCCAACCACTACCTGTTTGCACGACTCCTTTGAGCCGTGGTAGGGTAGTGATCAAAGTGCAGTGGGAACACACTCGAGGCGAAGTGCCAGTGTCAAGTCAGCGGACTAAGCTGTACTCATGTCACCTGGGAACTGATAACTGACGATAGGTATAATACCAACCTGTCAGTTCCCGACGAGTCCTGTCCAGTGTACTCGTAACCCAACGAGCACCCGTATACTATCTCCAGTACGACGTACTGATGGCTGTGGGACAGACCATCTCCCACACTGGGATGAGAAGAGGATACGCTAGTCTACTCCGGAGTATCGATGCCCTGTCTCGACAGTCCTGCGACTAGGGACCTGTATAAGGATGTGCTTATAGATTACCCAGCCCCCACTAGTGTGACTGCCATCACAACGCTGGTAATCAAGCAAAGATCCTAAGGGCTCCACTAATGCGTATAAGTGATATACTGAAATAAACACAAGTACACATTGAAGTAGAAACAAACCAAGTAGCATACTACTATATTGAGCAAGATTGTTTATACAAGGTGAATATCCCAAGCTTCCATTAAGTAATATACAAACTAGTATGATACAGTAATGGCCTCTAGGGCATATACACTAACAGTTATAGCCAATCGAACACAGCGCAACATCAATCCCCAATACCAGGAGAGACGAAACCCCTCCTATCGCTCATTGCCTCCATGTGATTCGGGACTGTACCAAAAAGCCACCGTTTTGCACGTCCTCTTGAACGTGGTAAGGTGGAAATCAAAGCACAGTGGGAATCACACAAGACTCTATGACGATCTTGGGTCTACAGACTAACCTGTACCAGTGTCACCAGAGAACTGCTATCTGACGATAGGTATAATACCATCTAGGAGTTCTCGGCGAGACCGTTCAGTGTACCCAGTCTCCACTGAGCACCCGCACACCATCTTTGATGTCAAACACGGACGTATATGGGATCATCCATCGCCCATAATATGGGTCAAGATGCGTATACGCTAGTCTACTCTGGAGTATCGATGCCCTGTCTCGACACTCCCTCGACTAGGAACAGTTATAGGATGTACTCTTTGAATACCCTGGCCCACTAATATGATCTGCATCATAGTCCTAGTAGTCGAGTACATATCCTAAGGGCTTTATCAACATGTGAGAGAAAGACAGTAAACCAATACAAATCAACATGTTAAGGCAAAGTGAAACCAGATAGCATACTATCATGTCGAGCAAGAAAGTCCTCTCTATATATATCCAAGCATCCACTATAATATACATCATATGTACAACAATGGCCTCTAGGGCATATACATAACTAACAATTATCTCCTTCTATTGGAAGACGTGATGCAAAATATCGACAAGGTCATCACTTCACTTCTTCGAGATCGGGCTCATCAGATATACTGAATGCACCTTGTCTTCGGCATCATCAAGCGCCTCGAGTGGTATAGTCTTGTCAAGCCTAGGAATTGCTGCCCAGATCGACCCAACGATAATGTTCAAGAGAGCTGAACGACGGGGGGTAATCGATCGTTGTAATCGTCAAAACGACGCATCACCTCAACACATTGGGCGTCGGTAAATTCTTGGCCTTGACAACGGCCCAAGATGCGAATGTCCTCGTAAGAGATAATCTCTTCGAGATCGTACAGATGAGAAGCTATAGTATCTAAAAAAATCAGTAAGAAAAATTAACCATCAAAATATCAAGATTCTCATAATCTAAAAGAAAAACAGTGGTTCTAGCGCCCCCACTAATGATGAGTAAAGCACTCATTGTAAGAATCCATAAGGATTCTCATTTAATGAAAAATCCTATTAAACTATGGAGTTAAACTTCCTCGAGAAACGGGCTCTACAACAGATTCAAATCTGCAGAGAGAAGAAAAAGGGGATTAAAATTCCCAAAAGAAGAAATCTTCTTAGAGCTAAGCTCTGAAGAACAACCCAGAATTAAATAATAGGATCAATTCCCTAAGAAAAACCTCCTTGAGAAATACACCGGAACTAAACTCCAAAGAACTCTTAAAGATCAGAGTAATAGGGTAAAACTCCAAGATCTTTTGAGATTAATGGTCTATCAAAATTATCTCAAGGAAAGAGCAAAACTCTGTTAATGGGTTGAAAGAAATCCAAGACAAAAGTGTCTCTTTCAAGGGAAAAATAGTCAGAATCCTTACCAAGATTCTTGAAACAGAGTAAAACTCTAAGAGTTTCTTTAAGAACAGAGATCTAAGCTCTGAGAAAAGAATTAAATTCTCAGGGAAGAAGAAAAAGAATGACAAAATGGAAGTCATCTCAAGGGCTATATGCCCTATTTATAAAACTTGAGGGGACGGTTCCACTCCCCATAAGATCGAACGGTGGAAAAAGGTGACACCGCTGCACTCACGTCGAGCTACGTGAGAGCAACGGTGGGGGACATTTGTTTCCCCAATATTTAACCTAATAAAGAGAAAACCTCTGTTGGAACTCAATGAGGCAGCGCCTCACGTGCTCTCCACGAGGGCGCCAGCGCCAAAGCCAATCTTATAGGATTTTATAGGATTAAAATCCTATAATGGCGCCTCACGCGGACGCCAATGTGCAAAGCACATAAGTACTTTCTGAATAAAGAGTCAAACTCTTAGAAGGCGCCTCATGTGTTATCCACGCGGGCGCCAATGTGCAAAGCACAGAAGTGCCCATCTTAAAAATTAAATTCTTAAGCGGCACCCACGTGCACAACATGTGAGCGCCGGCGCCCAAGTTAATATCTGTAGAATTAAATTCTACATTTCTCCAATAAAAATTGGGATATTCTCTGTTAAACAGGGTCGTTGGATCAAAGATCCAATGGAGAAAACATTTCCCAAATCTTTCTAAATAAGAAGGATACTCTTGGTTAGGTCAATGATCAAACAATAGAATAAAATTCTATTTCTTAGGAATATATTCTCTCAACCTTTCAAAAGAAGAAAGATTGCTCTCCGTAAAACAGAGAACCGGTGGATTAAAAAAAATGAGATTCTTGCCGAATCCGAGTTCAATGGTGATTAAAAATCACCATTTCACAGAATAAAACTCTGCATATAGGAAAATATTTCCCAATCTTGTTAAAAAATAACAAGAAAATATGTTCTGGAAAACAGAAACCCTTAGATAAAAGATCCAACAGTGGGTAAAATTCCCCAAATCAATTGGAATCTCTCAATGAGTGATTTTCTCAAAGCTAATTAACAAATTGCCTCTACTATATAAAGGACCCGAGACTTCAAGTCTCAAAAAAGAAGAAGAAGGGGTTTCCCCATAAGCTTCTACATAAAAGAATACAGCGCGATCTTGAGAGAACAAGAGAATTTAATTCTCAAAGAAGAAGACTTTCCTCATTGAAACCAAAGGTAAAAAAAATAGAGATCATATTTTCTCTCCTTTACCTACCTAAGGGTTTAATCCTTCATTTAAGAACTCGGTTCTTTCCCCGGTTGAGATTTGCAGCAGCAAATCTCCACACAAGTTGAGAATTTAATTCTCATCGGGAAAATTTTGCTCTGCAGATTCAAAACCTAGAGGAAAAAAAATTAAATTATATAAAAAAAAGAGAAGAAGAACGAGAACATATAGGAATTTAATTCCTCCAAAAATTAGGATTTAACCCTATATATAAAGAACTTAGTTCTTCCATAAAAAAAAAGCAGTGATGATGATCCAAGATCTTCAAAACCAGAATCGTTAGTGCTTAGCACTATTTTGAAGCCTCTCGTGTTTCCCATATGAGTGCTTCAAATGAATAAAGAGAGCAACTAAAACTATCTCACGTGTTTCCCACGTGAGTGTTAAAGCACCCTAGTATCAAAAAGAAAAGGAGCAGTCACGTGTTTTGCACGAGAACGTTAGCCAAGTGCTTAACACTTCTGTAAAAAAAAGAAGGGGAGATAAAACCCAATGGGCAGTGCCCATATTTGGGTGCCTCACGTGTGTCACGTGAGCGCCACAAAACTCTAGTGTTTAACACTAATCCAGTGCCCACGTGAAACACGCGTGAGCATTGTATTCCTCAGTGCTTAGCACTATTGGGTATTTATGGAAACCCAATCTCAGCCCAAATTGGTTAAGTTTTCTGAGGTTAAACCTCTTTGATTATAAAACAACCGAGCCCATATTGCTCGTGTTTTCCTAAACTGACCTTAGTCTAAAAAATGACTAGTGGTCTCCCATTGATGATATCCCAAATGATATTCATCTTATATCTCCTAAGATAATTTTAGTCTTAAACATGACTAATATTTCTTAAGTCTACAACAGCTCCCTTTTTTCCTTCAAATATGGGATTTGGTTTAAGGGTACATCTCTCCACACATCTGATATATGTCGTTGTAATTCTTCAACATCTTCAAAGAGGTGGAGGGTCCTGACAACCAACAACTCTTTGGTGCACTTCCAAATTGACGTGCACACCTCAAATCGGATCGTACCCCAAATTGAGTGCATTCCATATCACCATTTTTCGCTTCGTCACGTAACAAATATACGTGTGTGTAAGATGGATAAAGGACCGAGAAGTCCCTAAACTAATATTCGTATCCAAAATGGCGATAATGGACTGAGATGTCCCAAAACTAACAACGGACCGAGAAGTCCCTAAACTAATATTCGTCTCCAAAATGGCGATAATGGACCGAGATGTCCCTAAACTAAAACAGACCCAAATGTCCCTAAACTAATATTCGCCTCCAAAACGGTGATAATGGACCGAAAAGTCCCTAAACTAACATTTGCCCACAAATACAGCAATAATGGACCGAAATGTCCTTAAACTAATATTCGCCCCCAAATATGGCGACAAAGGACCGAAACGTCCTTAAACTAACATTTCGCCTCAAACATGGCGATAATGGTCCGCGATGTCCTTAAACTAAAATAATCGAGCCCAAATGCTCATATGTTTAAGTCGATCTTAATCTCAAACCAGATTAACGATCCTTAAATCAAACCAAACCCAAATCTAAGAATATACTGATTTGGACTAATCCACGCCCTACGGGCGACAACATAAAATAGTCTCCGTATACAATCCATGGGCAACCAAAATAAAACAAACATACACACGACATGAAGTGAACCTCCGGAGCAGGATAAAGTGGTTATCGCGATACGGTAACGTAATTAACTACAGGGGCTTGCGCCTGTAGGAAAGAGCGTCCCCACAATCAAAAAAACCCTTATAAACGAGGGGGGATCTGATAAAGTATACTACAACGGCCGCATCCGTCCAAACCTTCGATATACAGTGCCATAAATCAACTTGGCATCTTCGGAGAGGTGGACGGATAAATCCAAATAGCATATGCCCCCAGGATTCAGGCCAGACGTCCCAACATCCCGGTCTATCTTCCAGCGATGAACAGTACCGTCGCGTTAGCTGATATATTCTCGACATGCAGTCCCTTAGGTTCTTGCTCGAGTAGCCCCGTGTATGTCGTGTCTCTGATCCCTTTTGAGGCTGGACAAGATGTCTTCAAGTTATATTCTTAGGTTGGAATATTCACGTTACCGTTATAAGATCCAGCATTAAGTATTGCCATGGCGCTTTACTTGAGGTTAGGCTCTATTTGGAGCCCCGATGAGTCATAACTGCACCCTTCTGAGGTAGGATGGCATTCAATGGTTTTTAGGCTGTAGATGTTGCCATCAAGACCTGAAGCTTGGAATATTCCATCTCTTCGCTTTTTCTTTGATGATGTCGCGCCAATTCTTCGCTGAAGTACGGTAAACATCCATATGACCTCTAGGCCGTATATATCTCCATCGAGGTCTGAAGCTAGGATTTTGCTGTCACTCCACTTTTACTTAACCGTTGCATCCGCACACTGCTGGAATGAGGAGAAATGTCAAGATGATCTCTAGGCTGTAGATGTTGTCATCAAGATCTGGAGCGAGGATTTTTCCGTCACTCCACTTTTACTTTGGTGATGTCATGCCAATTATTCGCTGAAGAGGGGTAGACATCCATATGAGCTCTATGCTGTATATATCTCCATCGAGGTCTGGAGTTAGGACTTTGCCATTGCTCAGCTTTTTCTTTGACCCTTTGGTCCATATTGATGTTGAATCTGCGCTCTGCTAGAATGAGAAGAACGTGGAAACGATCTCTAAGCTGTAGATATTGCCATCAAGATCTGGAGTAAGGAATCTGTCGTCACTCCACTTTTGTTCGACCCTTGGGTCCTTCTTGACGTCGCATCTGCACCGAGAAGGAACGTCGAGCTGGAGCTAGGATTTTTCCATTACTCCTCTTTTATTTGACCCTTTGGTCTTTGATGACGTTGTATCTGCATCCTACTGGAATGAGAAGAACGTGGAGATGATCTCTAGGTTGTAGATATTTCCATCGAGATCTGGAACTTGGAATATGTCATTGCTCCACTTTTATTGGACCCTTGGGTCGTTATTGACATTGCGTCTACAATGAGAAGTGTTTATCGCCGAAAAACCGGGAAGATAAACGTCTTGCCTGAATTTGGGGGCAGATGCTATTTTGGTTTGTCCGTCCACCTCTCTGAAGATGCCAAGTTGATTTATGGCACCGGGCATCGGAGGTTTGGACGGATGCGGCCGTTGTAGCAGACTTCATCATATTCCCCCTCGTTGTGAGGGGGTTTTGATTGTGGGGACGCTCTTCCCTGCAGGAGAAAGCCCCTGCAGTTAATTACGTTATCGCATAGCGATAACCACTTTCTCCTGCTCCAAAATTGTAGGGTTCCTAGGCACACCCATGAGGTTCCACAAGTGATCAAACATGGACAATTCTAAAATTTCCTATGTGCCGAGAAACCCTAAACTAGATCGTAACTAGAGGTATAGGCGAAACAATATAACTAGTTAACAATTTAACTAAGAGTGAACGGAAAATACAACCTTTGTAGATCCGGTCCTCCACTTCCTAAGCTCCGTGTTGACGTCCCTTCGCTGCGATCACCACGATCCCGGACCCTGGCGATGGTTTCGTCGGAGAAATGATCGGGCTAGGTCGTTGACTTCGATGCCGAAGATGATCTACGTCGAGGCAACTCTAACTCGAACTCCAACTTCACCAAGTCATGAAACTTGTGAAGAAAACACCCTATACTACTTGGCAAGTGGTAGAGGATGAAGAAATAGGAAGTGGGTTCACTTTGGATTTGGATTTCTCACTTGGAATCATCACTTGACATTTTTCAAGCAAGCTTTTTCTTTCTTCATCTTGAAGAAGAAGAAGAAGAAGAATGAAAAAGAATTACGGATTAATTCCAAAAAGAAAAATGAAGTGATGGTTATCATAATGCAACCATGGGTGAGTGTTAACTCATGTAGAGAA
Source organism: Agapanthus africanus (assembly GCA_030015575.1). NCBI lineage: Eukaryota > Viridiplantae > Streptophyta > Magnoliopsida > Asparagales > Amaryllidaceae > Agapanthus > Agapanthus africanus. The sequence continues at coordinate 423,897,495 of CM057339.1, forward strand.
TGAACTAGGGTTTAGCTAAATGGTTAGGGTTAAGGAATAAAACAAAATGGTCAAAGCTTTTTCAAAGCTTCATGAAGCTTCAACAAAATCCAAACAAAGCCACCATTTTATTTCAAGCCAAAATGAATAGATAAATAAATGAATAAATAAATAATTCAAATGAAACCCTAACCATTTACTAAACATGGTTTAAATCAAGCATACACCCAAGTTTGCATGTATCATCGAACATGATACAATCAAGTGCACAAAAATATATCACATATATAACTTGTGCACATCAAGTGAGATAATCAATCTTAAGTGAACCAATACTAGTTAATGTAAAGTAATATATCAAATATATAATTATACATTAAATCATTAAATCAACACTTGATTTAACGATCCGGTCATATCGCATATGACCGACTAATATCCAATGTATCGACTTATCGAATCAATCCTCGATTCGATAACTAGGTTATATCTCATATAACCAATCGATATATTCATCGCGAGAATAGAATACAGTATCACATACTGGTATTATTCTCGGTCCCGCACATATCTCATGTGCGCTCCTATTTCATTTCGCTTGAGCCAGGAAACCTCTGTGTAGGACTCTAAAGACTCGTCAATACGCCGGCAGCAGGTGATGATCATATCAAACACCCCAAGCCGCAAGCGGTCTGCTAAACGTAACGGCCACCCGGGTATTGAGCGATCAGAAGATCGACGAGCAAGCCCGCTCACACTCCTGTGAATCCAACCAGTAACACTTACCGTACAGTCCGGTCTGATCGTCTGATATGTCGCATATCTCGCCTAGGGGTAGTAAACATCAAACCCCAGTAGCTTGATAAGTCGTGTCGATATGAGGTTTATAACAGTTCAAGAAACTACTGGTAACACTTACCAGTAAATCTCAGCAACCCTGGCCAGGGATTTCCGGTTATAGCCAATCGAACACAGCGCAACATCAACTCCCTATACCAGGAGAGACGAATCCCCTCCTATCGCTCATTGCCTCCATGTGATTCGGGACTGTACCCAAAAACCACCGTTTTGTGCGCCCTCTTGGACGTGGTAAGGTGGAAATCAAAGCACAGTGGGAATCACACAAGACTCTATGATGATCTTGGGTCTACAGACTAACCTGTACCAGTGTCACCAGAGAACTGCCATCTGACGTAAGGTATAATACCATCTGGGAGTTCTCGGCGAGTCCGTCCAGTGTACCCAGTCTCTACTAAGAACCCGTATATGATCTCTGATGTCAAACACCAATGGATATGGGATCATCCATCGCCTATTTGTATGGGTCGAGAAGGTATACGCTAGTTTACTCTGGTATATCGATGCCCCGTCTCGATACACCCACGACTAGGGAGCTTGAAGGATGTACTTATGGACTACCATGTCCCCACTAGTATGATCTGCATCATAGTCCAGGTAGTCAAGTACACATCCTAAGGGCTTTATCAACATGTAATAGAGAGACAATCAGTGTACACGTTAAGGTAAAGAGCAACCGGATAGCATACTATCATGTCGAGTAAGAAAGTCCTCCCTATATATGTCCAAGCATCCACTACAATATACATCCTATGTATAGTAATGGCCTCTAGGGCATACATATAACTAACAATCACCCACTTGCACTAGGGCCATCTGTAGCAGTGGTTGCAGTATCTCATACTCAACCATCCCATAAAAGTCTCTCTCTGGGAAAAGGCCTTTGTGAGTGGATCCGCCGTGTTGTCCTCTGAGTCTGCTCTCCTAACCTCGATCCCCTGGAGATCAACCATCTCCATGATGAGGTGACACTGCCATAGAATATGTCTGGATCACTGATGGGACGGGCGTTCCTTGGCATAAGCCACAACTCCATTGTCACACAATGGGAGGAACGAAGTTCATCTCATGAACTAATATACATCCAGACTGCCTCTTTGGTAGCATCTTAAGTAGCGATGTATCCAGCCTTTATCGTCCAGTATGCCACGGTATCTAGCTTAGAACTCTTCAAGCATACCGTCCCTTTACTGAGGGTAAAGACAATGCCTGTAACTGACATTCAGTCGTCCTTATCACCCTGGAACCTTTCCAGTGATTCTCCCCAGGATCAATTGATACCATCTTACTACAACCAGTGAGTATCCTAACATCCAATTGTTAGTGTATATACCCTAGAGGCCATTACTGTATCATACTAGTATGTATATTACTTGATGGAGGCTTGGGATATTCACAGTTGTATAGACAATCTTACTCGAAATAGTAATATGCTACTTGGTTTGTCTCTGCTTTAATGTGTACATGTGTTTCTTTATTATATCACCTATACGCATTAGTAGAGCCCTTATGATCTTTGCTTGATTACCGGCGTTGTGATGGCGATCACACTCATGGGTCCGGGTAATCCACAAGCACATCCTTATTCACGTCCCTAGTCGTAGGATTATCGAGACATGGCATCGATACTCCGGAGTAGACTAGCGTATGCGCTTCTCATCCCAGCACGGGAGACGGTCTGTCCCACAGCCGTCAGTACGTCGTACTTGAGATAGTATGCGGGTGCTCGTTAGGTTACGAGTACACTGGACAGGACTTGTCGGGAACTGATGGTTGGCATTATACATATCGTCAGTTATCAGTTCCCAGGTGACATGAGTACAGCTTAGTCCGCTGACTTGACACTGTCACTTCGCCTCGAGTGTGTTCCCACTGTTCTTTGATTACTACCCTACCACGGCTCTACTGAGTCGTGTAAACAGGTAGTGGTTGGGAGCAGTCCCGAAGCACTTGGAGACAGTGACGGTTAGACAGGATTCGTCTCTCCCGGTATTGGGGGTTGACATCGCGCTGTGTATAGGAGAGCCATTACACGAGTAGTCCCTGGCCAGGGCAAGCGAGATATACTGGTAGGTTTCCAGTGTTATCTCAGGGTGTTCTGGGCTTCACTCCGACATGACTTGTACCGCTATTAGGAGACTGATGTTTACCGCCCCCTAGGCCCGCCATGCGATGTATCAGACGAACAGACCGGACTGTACGAAGATTGTCACATACAGACTCAGTAGGAGTTCGGATGGGTTCACCTCATCAGTCTTCTTATCAGCATCTACCTGGGGACCGTTACGTACAGCTAGTACCGCTTGCGGTCTGTGGTTAACCCCACTGCCAGCGTAGTGTCGAGTCTTTAGAGTCCCACACAGAGGGTTACTCGCCTTTGGGCAAAACAGAGTAGAGGTCGCATGGTTTTGCGACAGGGTTCGTTCACATCCGCGCACTTGTGCACGTTTGGTGTCCGGACAGTCATTACTAGCGGGCTCTGGTTTGAGCCGGATCCTAGTATATGCTTTGGGGTTAGTTTTATCTCATTGTGTTCATGTTCCTCGGAACATGAATGCGGGTGTGTATGCACAGTTGATTGAGGCGGAGGAAGAGTTTGTTCATTAGGGTTTTGGAACGGGTGTGTATGCACAGTTGACAGTCGTCTTTTTCCAAACCCTAATGATCTTGTGATTTATCAATTAATAATATTAATTAAATGAAATTGTGTCATGGTTGGGTTTGTTGACTTGTTGACCATGGTTGACTAGTTGACTAGGTTTGAAATATTGACCATCATCATTACCCTTTTTAGATGCTCTTTGATCTTTGCAAAATTCATTTATTGTGATATGATAATGGTCTCTTCAATCCATCCATCACCTTTTTCATTTTGAATTAATATTATTATTAGAAAATCACATATATGTTATGGTTGTAAAAAATACCATATCATTCTATCATTTGGTTTCTCTCTCTTCACTTCATCTTCTTCCTCCTCTAGTTCAAGGAGAGCAAATCTCATGTGTTGAGAATCATCTCCTTGAAGATATAACACCCCAAAGCACACTCTACTCACTCTAAGGTAAAAGGTCTAGCAAGCCGGTACCTTAGTTCTCTCAAGATCGAGAAAGGAGCCCAAGGATGAAGCCCTCAGGTGGATCTATCTTCGACAAAGAGGAGATGAGGAGGGGAAGCCATTCAAACTACCACAAAGAGCAAGCAAGGAGAAGAACAACAAGAAGAGAAGGAGTTCAAGTTGAGGTATAACCCCTAACCGAGTAGATAAACCTCTAGTTAGGATGCTAGTGTGTAGTTTAGCAAAGATCCGGCTTTTACGGTCCATGTTACCAATGCTCAGAAATTTTTTTATTTTACCGTTTCCGTAACCCCGAAAGTACCGGGAGAGGTAACGTGGACCTAACAGTGGTATCAGAGCCTAACTAAACACACCCTAGCATGTCAGCAAAGTATTTAGAATTTCGACCGGACGAAAAACCGCAAAACACACCGGAAATTTCAAGTTTCTGCCGATTTTCAGATCTGTTCCAAAATTAATAAATCATACACTAAAAATCGGCTCAGGCTTTTTATAGAATACTAAAGAAAAATGGTCACCTAACTCGGTTAAAGCGCCGCGGTTCCGCGGCTTAAGCTTGCTTATGCCGCGGAACCGCGGCCGAGTTAACTCGGTTGGCGATTTTCTTTTCTGCAGTATTCTTATATGGGTATTTTGGGATTTTTGAAATATGATTTTTCTGCCCAGATTTTCCAGAAAGCAAAATTTGTTTTTGGGGCTTAAAAATCCGTATGTTTTGGTCGATGTTCTGTAGACTTTGGCTAATGGTTATATCTATAATGTTATATGTGTATTGAACGTCTACTAATCGCTATACGTCGATTAGTGGGGGTTATACATATCTGTGATCTGTGTTATTGATGGTATGTGTATATGAACTCGTTGGATTGTCGCGGATGAATAGCCGGGGTGGATGTGAGATGAGAGTTTCTTTTTTCTTTCATTCATGTAATAAATTTGTAAATTGATGTAATATTATTTGTATGACCACACAACCGGGTTGGGGTTGTAGCCGTCATTGTATCATTCTTTTTACTGTTTTTGCTCCTAGGATAGACCCATGGAGGGGGTGCACAAACTACCGGGTATCTCGAAGTGCCGAGTGGCCTACTCACGGCGTTGAGGGAGGTTGCTTCGCTTCGGATACTTGGCGGGTAGTTTGCCGCACCCGTAGGGGTCTTGGGTGGGGTGTTGGCTATTCGTCGCGACTGTGTAATCCTCTTTTCGTTGCAGGCTCGAACGAATCGCGGGTTCCTAGTATATCAAAAGTGTTCATCTGTGATCTGGATTGGCTATCATTGCTATATATCTATATATAATAACTATTTAGGCGTTGCTTATGTTTTTCAGCCGCGCTAGCCCAGCCCCCGCTCTGTCGTTAGTTAAGTAACCTAACGGGTGATGACGAGGCCCCGTGGCGAATGCGAATGGCATAAGCGTACGTCATATTTTGGTTGTTTTCTGCAATGGTAGGATTTAAATGATGGGACGCATTAAAAGAACTAATGCAAGAAAATAAGCCTAAAAGACGTTGTTGGAACAAGTTTTTCAAAAAGCTGTTATTGCAAGGACGTTCATTTTTGTTTTGCATCGCGGTATTCGGTTATGAATGCCCAGCACCTCATTCGATGAGGCAAGGGCCGAGATCCCCTCATCGGGAGTGACCCCTTGGACAAAAGTTTGCGTCAGGGCGATAACTTCACTATAGTCGATCATTCTTGCTTTGCATCAAGGTATTCATCTTATGAATGCCCAGCACCTCACTCGACGAGGAAAGAGCCGAGATCCCTTCACAGGGAGTGACCTCTTTAGCAAAAGTTTTCGCCGCTATATTTTCAAAAAGGCAACCATGTTCCTTCAACGATATCAAGTTCATTACGTTAACGGGTTTTTCGCCAAAAACCCAGCCGTAGCCCTCCATCATTTCCTACAAGTACTACTTAGTATTCGAGCTACGTATTTTGGCATTGTCAAGGCGTAGTGATCGGTAGCTAAGTATTGCTTGTTTGCAGCCTTATTTTTCGGATTATTTAGGACAGTCGCATAGCTATGTTGGCATTGTCAAGAGTTATGCGAGTGAGTCTAAGTTAATCAAGATAATGACGGGCCGAACTTGACTAGCGGTTCATGATATGTTGGCATTGTCAAGGTCATAAACCGTTAGGGGCAAAAACCACATCGGGAGTTTCTAAAGAACCTGAAACTTGCAGATTTAGCATACCTTCTGGAGTGTGGTGACTAGAGTGGATTGCATCTAGCTTATCGCACAATGACAGTTGGATCCCGATCCCACTGATGAGTTGGATTACTCTCGGGAGATTACTTTCACTTAACGATCAATGCTACAAACCTAGTAGGTGTCTAGAAAGGTGTTAGCGGGGCTACGCCCCTAGGGAAAAGGGGTTCTTAAATTAAGGGACTTCGCGAAAGCGTTGGAAAACCTCCCTCGAAGTACCGACACTAGCCTGGCTGAAAGGTTAAGCAAGTATTGTGACGTGAATTAAATCCCGACTAGTTCTTCTTTTAAAAGGTTTTAAGAAGAATTTGAGGAAACAGTGGGAGACATCCTGGTTAGATAAACTAATAAACCAATCTAATCTTGCAAGAGCGCACGCTGAGTGTTTCTTTTCTCTCTCTCCAGGTAGCAACCATTTCACGCCCTAATCAAGATAATAAAATGTATTGCTTGACCGATCCGAATTCTTATTCGGGGCTGGGGAACGTTGGTTCAGCTCTAACTTGTGACAACAGTCATGAGTATGAGAATGGGAAAGGGGATTGTATGGATTTCCAGGATACCCAGTTGAAGAAGAAGCATGCTTTTGCATCTACTTCAGGTGTTCTTGTAATTGAGAACTGTTTTACGGTCAGCCCTACCTCCTGGGTACTTGATACCGGATCAGGATCTCATATCTGTAATTTATTGCAGGGACTGAGAAAAAGTAGGAAAGTTGCACCGGGTGATATGTCGCTCAGAGTAGCGAACGGAGCACAAGTTAATGCAGCAGCCGTCGGTGAATATCACCTAGTATTGCCAAATGGCAAGACTATGATTTTGAACGATTGCTACTATGTACCCTCCATGGTTTGCAACATCATATCAGTTTCTTTACTCGATAAAGATGGATATAACTTTGTTCTTGATAGAAATATCATGAACATTTACCTTCATAAGGTACTGGTTGCAGAGGGTACACTGTGTAATGGTATCTACGTTCTAAATCGGAATACAGTTCTCAATATACAAAACACACGCAAGAGGAAGAATTCAGATACGGATGAATCTTACTTGTGGCATTGTAGACTTGGTCATATCGGAGAGAAAAGACTGAGTAAGTTGCATAAAGATGGACTCTTGAATGCGTTCGAGTTTTCATCTTATGAAACTTGTCAGTCTTGTCTCAAAGGGAAGATGACCAAATCTCCGTTCACCGGACATGGAGAAAGATCAACAGAGCTCTTGGGACTCATACACAGTGATGTATGTGGTCCGATGTCTATACATGCAAGGGGTGGGTTCTCGTACTTCATCACATTCACTGACGATCTCTCTAGGTTTGGATATGTGTATCTGATGAAACACAAATCTGAAACTTTTGAGAAATTCAAGGAATTCAGAAACGAAGTAGAGAACCAGACAGGCAAAAGTATCAAGATCCTCCGGTCTGATAGGGGAGGGGAGTACTTAAGCACGGAATTCCGAGATTACTTAAAAGAGAATGGTATTCTCTCTCAGCTTACTCCTCCTTATACACCACAGCACAACGGTGTATCGGAGAGAAGGAATCGTACCCTATTGGATATGGTTCGATCCATGATGAGTAATGCTGAGTTACCTCTTTCATTATGGGGACTTGCGCTAGATACAGCGGCATACTTGCTGAATCAGGTTCCGTCTAAATCCGTGCCTAAGACTCCATATGAAATATGGAGTGGTAAGAAACCATATCTTGAACGAATTAAGATATGGGGTTGTCCGGCCTATGTAAAAGTACAAAAACCGGACAAGCTTGAGGCGCGGTCAGTTTTATGCAAGTTTATGGGATATCCTAGAAATTCTCTGGGATATCTATTCTACCACACCGAGGAACAGAAGGTTTTCGTTGCTCGTCGCGCCACCTTTTTAGAGTGGCAATTTCTTGCAAAAGAAATAAGTGGGAGCACGGTAGAACTGGATGAAATATCTGATCCACAAACTCAAACTGAGGATTTAGCAGAACCAGAAAATTCAATGACCCCAAACGAACCTCAGCCACTCCGCAGATCTGGTAGGATTTCTCATCCGCCTGAGAGATACTATGGTTTTCTCATAGACGGGGATCGAGAGGATTGCATCTTGGAAGAAGATGACCCTACCAGTTTCAGGCATGCCATTATCAGTAGGGACTCTGATAAGTGGCAGGAAGCAATGCAATCCGAAATGGAGTCCATGTACGCCAATAAAGTGTGGACCTTGGATTTTGCTCCACCTGGGGTAAAACCCGTTGGATGCAAATGGATCTACAAAAGGAAACTTGGTGTAGATGGGCAGGTGGAAACCTATAAGGCTAGACTCGTTGCAAAAGGTTTTCGTCAAAGACCTGGTTTGGACTATGACGAAACTTTTTCTCCTGTGGCTATGCTCAAATCCATTCGGATCCTACTTGCTATTGCTGCCTTCCATGACTATGAAATCTGGCAGATGGATGTTAAAACGGCTTTCCTAAACGGTTGTTTGGAAGAGTGCGTTTACATGGATCAGCCAGAAGGTTTCGTAGACAGTGGGAGCAGCGGGAAGGTGTGCAAGTTGCTTAAATCCATTTATGGATTAAAGCAGGCATCGCGGAGCTGGAACATCTGTTTTGATGAGGCAATCAAGGAATTTGATTTCATCAAGAACGAAGATGAACCTTGTGTCTATAAGAAGATTGTAGGACGAACTGTCGTATTCCTAGTATTATACGTGGACGACATTCTTTTGATAGGAAATGACATTCCTACGCTACAATCGGTCAAGCTATTTTTGTCACAAAGGTTCTCCATGAAGGACCTGGGTGATGCCTCGTACATTCTGGGGATCAAGATCTATAGAGATAGATCCAAGAGACTACTGGAACTTTCGCAGTCCAGGTACATAGAGACCGTACTAAAGAGATTTAGTATGGAGATTCCAAGCGCGGCCGCATTGCACGGAATTACCCTCTCCAAGAAGATGTCTCCTAAGACTGACGAGGAGAGGGTTCGCATGAGCATTATACCCTACGCTTCGGCGGTAGGATCTATAATGTATGCGATGCTATGTACAAGACCAGATGTAGCTTACGCGCTGAGCGCGGTAAGCCGGTATCAGTCAGACCCAGGTGAGGACCACTGGACAGCAGTGAAGAACATTCTTAAGTACCTGAGAAGGACTAAGGAGATGTTCCTGGTTTACTGTAATGGAGACCTCAGGGTCGAGTCCTTTACCGATTCAAGCTTCCAGAGTGACAAAGATGACAGCAAGTCTGTCTCGGGTTTTGTGTTTACCCTCAACGGAGGGGCGGTATGTTGGAGGAGTTCCAAACAGGATACCGTCGCAGACTCGACGATGGAGGCTGAATACATTGCTGCAAGCGATGCCGCAAAAGAGGCGGTCTGGATGAAGAAGTTCATTAGTGAACTTCAGGTGGTTCCGTCCATTGTTGTCCCAATACCTTTGTATTGCGATAACAATGGGGCTATAGCTTTAGCGAAGGAACCAAGGTCCTATCAGAAATCCAGGCACATATTAAGGCGGTATCACCTGATCAGGGAGATCATTGATCGCCAGGAGATCGAGGTGCGGAGAGTGGACACAAAGGACAACACAGCGGACCCATTCACGAAGGCCTTGCCCCAGACTCGGTTCAAGCGGCTGATCGAGATGATAGGTCTTCGATACGCCAGTTCATGGCCTTAGTGCAAGTGGGAGATTGTTAGTGTATATGCCCTAGAGGTCATTACTGTATCATACTAGTATGTATATTACTTGATGGAGGCTTGGGATATTCACAGTTGTATAGACAATCTTGCTCGAAATAGTAGTATGCTACTTGGTTTGTCTCTGCTTTAATGTGTACATGTGTTTCTTTATTATATCACCTATACGCATTAGTAGAGCCCTTAGGATCTTTGCTTGATTACCGGCATTGTGATGGCGATCACACTCGTGGGGGCTGGGTAATCCACAAGCACATCCTTATTCACGTCCCTAGTCGTAGGATTATCGAGACAGGGCATCGATACTCCGGAGTAGACTAGCGTATGCGCTTCTCATCCCAGCACGGGAGACGGTCTGTCCCACAACCGTCAGTACGTCATACTTGAGATAGTATGCGGGTGCTCGTTAGGTTACGAGTACACTGGACAGGACTCGTCGGGAACTGATGGTTGGTATTATACCTATCGTCAGTTATCAGTTCCCAGGTGACATGAGTACATCTTAGTCCGCTGACTTGACACTGTCACTTCGCCTCGAGTGTGTTCCTACGGTTCTTTGATTACTACCCTACCACGGCTTTACTGAGTCGTGCAAACAGGTAGTAGTTGGGAGCAGTCCCGAAGCACTTGGAGACAGTGACGGTTAGACATGATTCGTCTCTCCCGGTATTGGGGGTTAACATCGCGCTGTGTCTAGGAGAGCCATTACACGAGTAGTCCTTGGCCAGGGTAAGCGAGATATACTGGTAGGTTTCCAGTGTTATCTCAGGGTGTTCTGGGCTTCACTCCGACATGACTTGTACCGCTATTTGGGGACTGATGTTTACCGTCCCCTAGGCCCGCCATGCGATGTATCAGACGAATCGGACTGTACGGAGATTGTCACATACAGACTCAGTAGGAGTTCGGATGGGTTCACCTCATCAGTCTTCTTATCGGCATCTACCTGGGGACCGTTACGTACAGCTAGTGCCGCTTACGGTCTGTGGTTAACCCCACTGCCAGCGTAGTGTCGAGTCTTTAGAGTCCCACACAGAGGGTTACTCGCCTTTGGGCAAAACAGAGTAGAGGTCGCATGGTTTTGCGACAGGGTTCGTTCACATCCGCGCACTTGTGCACGTTTGGTGTCCGGACAGTCATTACTAGCGGGCTCTGGTTTGAGCCGGATCCTAGTATATGCTTTGGGGTTAGTTTTATCTCATTGTGTTCATGTTCCTCGGAACATGAATGCGGGTGTGTATGCACAGTTGATTGAGGCGGAGGAAGAGTTTGTTCATTAGGGTTTTGGAACGGGTGTGTATGCACAGTTGACAGTCGTCTTTTTCCAAACCCTAATGATCTTGTGATTTATCAATTAATAATATTAATTAAATGAAATTGTGTCATGGTTGGGTTTGTTGACTTGTTGACCATGGTTGACTAGTTGACTAGGCTTGAAACATTGACCATCATCATTACCCTTTTTAGATGCTCTTTGATCTTTGCAAAATTCATTTATTGTGATATGATAATGGTCTCTTCAATCCATCCATCACCTTTTTCATTTTGAATTAATATTATTATTAGAAAATCACATATATGTTATGGTTGTAAAAAATACCATATCATTCTATCATTTGGTTTCTCTCTCTTCACTTCATCTTCTTCCTCCTCTAGTTCAAGGAGAGCAAATCTCATGTGTTAAGAATCATCTCCTTGAAGATATAACACCCCAAAGCACACTCTACTCACTCTAAGGTAGAAGGTCTAGCAAGCCGGTACCTTAGTTCTCTCAAGATCGAGAAAGGAGCCCAAGGATGAAGCCCTCAGGTGGATCTATCTTCGACAAAGAGGAGACGAGGAGGGGAAGCCATTCAAACTACCACAAAGAGCAAGCAAGGAGAAGAACAACAAGAAGAGAAGGAGTTCAAGTTGAGGTATAACCCCTAACCGAGTAGATAAACCTCTAGTTAGGATGCTAGTGTATAGTTTAGCAAAGATCCGGCTTTTACGGTCCATATTACCAATGCTCAGAAATTTTTTTGTTTTACCATTTCCACAACCCCGAAAGTACCGGGAGAGGTAACGTGGACCTAACACCAATTAGATCTATCTCATAGATCCAAAACCCAGGATTTAGGAGGTATCACTTTGATCCTATATGGAGAATCATTGTGATAAGCGGAGATTGAGCGAGCGTAGCATAGGAAACTTCTTCCCCGATCAAGAGTATGTCATCCAAGTACTCTACAAGGATCACTACCATACTCTCTACTACCTTTTTGTATATACAAGGTTCATCTACCATTTTGATGATGTCAAACTGTTTGACTAACTCATCAAAACAAATGTTCCAACTCCGCGATGCCTGCTTCATCACATAAAACATCTTGCACACGTTGTTAGTTATATGTGTGCCCTAGAGGCCATTGCTGTACATACGATGTATATTGTAGTGGATGCTAGGACATATATAGGGAGGACTTTCTTGCTCGACATGATAGTATGCTATCTGGTTGTACTTTATCTTAACATGTACTTTGATTGTCTCTATATTACATGTTGATAAAGCCCTTAGGATATGTACTCGACTACTGGGACTATGATGAGATCATACTAGTGGGGCCACGGTAGTCGACGAGTACATCCTATAACTGTTCCTAGTCGAGGGTGTATCGAGACAGGGCATCGATGCACCAGAGTAGACTAGCGTATACGCATCTTGACCCATATGATGGGCGATGGATGATCCCATATCCATCGGTGTTTGACATCAAGGATGGTGTACGGGTGCTCAGTGGAGACTGGGTACACTGGACGGACTCGCCGAGAACTCCCAGATGGTATTATACCATACGTCAGATGGCAGTTCTCCGGTGACACTGGTACAGAGTAGTCTGTTGACCCGAGATCGTCATAGAGTCTTGTGTGATTCCCACTGTGCTTTGATTTCCATCATACCACGTCCAAGAGGGCGTGCAAAAAGGTGGCTTTTGGGTACAGTCCCGAATCACATGGAGGCAATGAGCGATAGGAGGGGATTCGTCTCTCCCAGTATAGGGAGTTGATGTTGTGCTGTGTTCGATTGGCTATAACCGGAAATCCCTGGCCAGGGTTGCTGAGATTTACTGGTAAGTGTTATCAGTAGTTTCTCGAACTGTTATAGACCTCAAATCGACACGACTTATCGAGCTACTGGGGTCTGACGTTTACCACCCCTAGGCGAGATATGCGACATATCAGACGACGAGACCGGACTGTACGGGAGTGTTACTGTTTGGATCCACAGGAGAATGTACAGGCTTGCTTGTTGATCTTCTGAGCGTTCAATATCTGGGTAGCTGTTACGTTTAGCTGACCGCTTGCAGCTTGTGGGTGTTTGATATGATCATCACCTACTGCCGGCGTATTGACGATTCTATAGAGTCCTACACAGAGGTTTCTTGACTCAGGCAAAACGGAGTAGGAGCACATATGTGATATGTGCGGGACCGAGGATAATGCGGTATGTGATATCGTAGTGTATCCTCGCGATATATGATATCAGCCGGGTCATCGGATCGAGTGTTGATTCGATGAATCGGTATGGATAAATATTAGCCGGTTATATGCGATATAGCCGGATTGTCGGATCAAGTGTTGATTCGATAATTTAATGTATAATAATATATGTGATATATTAAATTGCATTAACTAATACTTGCTCACTAAAAGATTCTTTTTCTCACTCGGGTAATACATTGATATATATGCGATATATGTTAATTGTATTATTTTATTTTGTTACAATAAATATTATATATGTGATATATAATATTGTAACATGATATGATAAATAATGCAACATGTTTAGTGGAGTTTAAACTTGATTAGGGTTTGGATTAGGGTTAAACTTTCTAGATGTTTCTAGAAGGTTATCTTTTTGTCATTTGAAAGATATTTTGAAATGAGTCATGCTTTAACCAAACCCAAACCCTAACCCTAGTTAATTCTCTACATTGGTTAAGTGAACCATGGTTGCATAATCTATCATATTATTACTTTTCCTATTCATCACAAAAGAATAATGATATTGTTCATCTTCTTCCTCCTTGATTCTTTCATGAAAAGCTTGCTAGTTTTTCAAAGGTGATGAATAATAGTGAGAAAAAGATAAATAAATAGAGCAAAAATCCTACTTCATCATCCTCATCTTCCCTTGCCATTTAGATGAGGGTGTTCACATCATTTCATGAGTGTTAGCTTGTGTTAAAGAAACTTCGAGGTAGATCATCGTAGTATCGAAGATCGGAAGCAAAGGTTGCGTCATTCTCTTCGTGGAACCTCTCGAGAGTCCGGATCCCGATGATCGCAGCGAAGGGACCACAACACGGAGCATATGAAGTGAAGGACCGGATCTACAAAGGTTGTAATCCCTCTCACTTAGTGTTAAAGTTGTTAACATGATAGTTTTCGCCTAATCTCTAGTTTAAAGTTCCGTATTCGGGTTGTTCGGCACGGCTAAATTTTTATTCGGGCATGGTTGATGCCTCGTAGACCCTTGTGCGCGTGCCTAGCAATCCTACAGTGGTATCAGAGCCAAGCTAGAGCTTTAGGCGAAGTCTGAACGAAGTTTAAAGTCCGATCGAAACCCGAAACCCCGATATAACATGCTCTCTGGAAATTTTCTAAAAATTGGGATTTTTCCACATTAAAAATATCCAAAAATTACAGCAGGTAATTACAAGAATTACTGTGAAACACGTGAGCGTAATTCGCCCAACGAGGCGCGGAACCGCGGCCCTACCCCAGCATGTGCGGCGGTTCCGCGGCCACGTGGTCGATTTATGCCACGTGCTTTTCACAGTAACTCCTATTTAGTAATGTTGTAGTTTCTGGAAATTTTTATTTTTTATTATTCAACTGTTGAATTATCCTGGTTGTATTGGGGACTTAAAGTTTTGATCGGATATTATAACTTTGTTTAGTTTTATCCGGATAATTTTTTAGAAACTGTTAAAAAGTTCGAACGGATATCAATAACTCACTTTTTCCCCTGTCGGAAAATTTTTCAAAAGTTGGATTTTTTCTACTGTTTAAGAATTTTCTAAGTCATGCAAGTAACTCGGTGGACCCTCTAGAAGACAACAAACCTTAACTCGATTATGTGACCGTCTTGAACTGCCCTTTGAACCTTAGGGTTTGGGGCAGTACGGCGTGCCACATGTGAGGCGTTGGCTTGACCCTTCTACGGCTGGACCATTGGTACTGTGGCATGTGATGGACGTTTTTAAACTGATTTCAAGCGTTGAGATATATTGGGGAAATCTTGGGTGTTTGATGATTCGATCGGAAAGTTTAACTTTTTCTATTTATCTGGAATGTGATACAATAATTGGAATCCACAAATAGTTATGAGATAACTAAATTGAATATTATAAACATAGTAGTTTAGTCTCAGTTGATCGGTTGCTACGGAATTTTGATGTGATCAAAAGTCCGTCGCAATCACGTAGTGTACGCGGATACTCGCCGGGTAAACTTAATAGACAGCCTCACTCCATAGCCCCGACCAAGTGACCGTAGGAGAACCCCGTCACCGAAAGCATCCGTTCGGGTGCTCCCGGTAGCGGTGTTCCGCCTTGGTGCACTTCGTCGACGGTATCGGGGGTGCGGCCGTCTACTAAAGTTTGCGACGAGCATTCGATCAGGACGTCGGGAATCTTGTTGAATTGGCCGACATGGTATTGAAAAGAGTTTTCGATAAATGAGACTAAAATGCGGGGTTTATAATTGTTAGGCATGTGATGTCTAAGGAATTCATTTGGTCAGGCATGCGATGTCTAAGGAAGTTGCGGATTCCAACTGTTGTAGTTTTACACTTTCTTTTCTGTGACCGTAAGCGTAGTATGTGGTGTATCGCCGGCTTCGTTGCTATACATCAACGACAATCGGGATACGCATACTTGCTTACGTTGATGATATGAGATATTATGTGTTGCTGTGATATGTTATATTGGATCGTCGCGTTCTGAATAGCCGGGGGTTTTATGTGAGATGAGAGTTTTTTCTTTTTCATTCATGTAAAATTCAATTGTATGTAATATTCTTTTATTGGGGCACTTCCAGGTAGCGGAAGATGTCACCGTTGTATATTATTTACTTTTCCGCATTAGGTAGACCCAAGGCGGGGAGCACAAGTAACCGGGTTCTAGGGTCCAGTGGGAGACCATCTCGAGGAGTCGAGACCGGGTCTCCTAACCCTAGAATTGGCAGTGTTACTTGCCGCTCTCGTAGGGGTCTAGGGATGTGGGTTTGGCTATTCATCGCGACCGTGGAATCCGTGTTTTATACTGGCTCGTATTGAAAACACGGACGTCCTAGTATATCCAATATTTCATATATGTTCTTCTGCTGCAATGTTCTGTGATGAGATCATATTACTGCCTGAGACGAATGTTTATATATTATATATATGAGATATATGTTATATTGCAGATTTCGTTTCAAAAGAGATGCTTGTGAAGCATAATTAAAATGGGACTTCATTAATGAGATTAATGAAATAAAAGAAACCTAAGATGTTGTAGAAACTTGTTTTAAAAAAAAAAACTGGTAGCTCTAGTTTTTGCTTTGCATAGCGGTGTTCCTTGTAGAACATCCAGCACCTTATTCGATAAGGAAAGGACCGAGATCCCTTCACCGGGAGTGACTCCTTTAGCAATAACTGGCAGATGCTACAAACTCGGTTTGTCTTTTGATTTCTACTATAGTTCTTGCTTTGCACAGCGGTATATATGATATATCCTGCACCTTATTCGATGAGGAAAGGGCCGACGATCCCTTCACCGGGAGTGACCCCTTTAGCAAAACTAGAAAAGCCTCAAAAACACTCTATTTAAAATCACTCGATTCTACAACGATATCAAGTTCATTACGCAATAGGTTTTCTGAAAAACCTGTCGTAGCCCTCCGTCATTTCAGATAAGTCCTACTTAGTATTCGTGCTACGTTTGTTGGCCTCCGTCAAGGCGTAGTGTGCGGTAGCTGACTAGTATTTATCTGCTTATGCATATGATGCAGATTGGATTAGGGTAGTCGTGCGGCCTTGTTGACCTCCGTCAAGGGTCGTGCGGGTGGGTTTGATTCAATCAAGAAATGACGGGTTGAACTTGACTAGTAGCCTATGATTTGTTGGCCTCCGTCAAGGTCATAGGACGCTAGGGGTAAAATATTATTGGGAATTTCAAGTGTTGAAATTTGCAATGAGATTGCATACCTTCTATGTGATAGTTGGATCCCGATACCCGCTGCGAGTAAGAGTTACTCCTGGGAGAGTTTTACACATTACAATTAGCCGATCAAGTAGGTGTCTAGAAAGGTGTTAACGGGGTTACGCCTCTGGGAAAACGAGGTTTACTGTAATTAGGTTCGTGCGAAAGCACGGGGGACCTCCCTCAAAGTACCGACACTGGCCTGGCTGAAAGATTGGCGAACTTGTAAGCGTGTAATTAATCCCGGCTAGTCTTTCCTTTTAGGGTTTGAAGGAAGATTTGACTAAAACAGTGGGAGACATCCTGATTAGATATATTATATAACCAATCTAATCTTGCAAGAGCATACGCTGAGTGTTTTCTTCTCTCTCTCTCCAGGTAGCGACCATATCACGCCTTAATCAAGATAATAATACGGATATATTGACCGAACCCGCTTGTTATACTGAGCTGGGGAACGTTGGTCCCGCTCCAACTTATAATTGTTATAAGACAGAGCAGGAAATTGGGGAATACCAGATTTCCCGTGCCGCCCAAACGAAGAAAGTGCATGTTGATGCATCATCTTCGGGTGTGTTCATTATAGAGAACTGAGAACGGGTGATAAGTTTCATGAGGCAGAAAACGGTGCAAGTGTTGCAGCCAAGTCTGTTGGTCACTATCACCCTGTATTACCGGAATACATTGATTCTGAACAAATGTTATTAGATACCGAACCTGATATACAAAATCATATCAGTCTCTTTATTAGTAAAGAAGGATATAATTTTGTATTGTTGGATAATGTTTTGAACATTTCCTATATCAAGAGTTGATCGGTTCAGGCACGTTATCTAAAAGTATTGACGTTCTAAATCAAACCACAGTTCTTAGTATATAGAACACACACAAGAGGAAGAGTTCAGAAATGAACAAATCCTTCTTGAGGTATTGTAGACTAGGTCATATCAATGCGACCCGACTGGCTGAAGTTACATATAGATGCATATTAAAATTAGTTTGAATTTACATCTTGTGAAACTTGCCGGTCATGTCACAAAGATAAGATGACCACAGCTCTGTTTGTTGGAAACAGAGAAAGAGTTAGTGAACTTTTGGGATTGATACATGCTGATGTATGAAAGTCCCCTGTCTACAAATGCCAAGATCGGTTCTTTGTACTTCATTACATTCTCTGATAATCTCTCAAGATTCAGACATATGTTCCTGCTGAAACACAAGTACGAACCTTTTGAGATATTCACAGAATATGAGTTAGAAGTAGAGAACCAAAATACGGGTATAAGTATTATGTCCTTTGATGAGATCAAGGAGGAGAATACTTGAGCACGGGATTCCTGGACTATTCTAAAGGAGAATGAGATTCTCTCGCAGCATTACTCCTCCGTATACACCATAGCACGATGGTATATCGGGGCGGAGCAATAGCACCCTATGTGATACGGTGTGCTCTATGATGAGTACTACTGAGTTTCCTATTTCCTTTTGGGAGTTATGCACTTGAGAAGCTGCATACCTATTGAATAGGGTTCAAATCAAATTAGTTGCTTACCACTTCATATGCGATATGGAATGGGAAGAGCCCATATCTTAAGTTTGTTAAGATTTGGGGTTGTCCGGCCTATGTCTAAAAGCAAAATCCGGACAAGCTCGAGGCAAGGTCTGTTATGTAGAACTGGAAGGGTTCCAGCTATACAAAATACAGCAGATGATTTGGTACAACCAAAGGATTCAGGAGATACCAACGAACCTCAGCCTCTCCGCCGATCTAGCAGGGTTCCTCACCCACCTGAGAGATACTTCAGTTTCTCTATGACAGTGGGAGCGAGGATTTCATCATAAGATGATGACCCAACTAGTTTCGAGCTGGCCATCAGGAGTGGGACTCTGTAAGAATGGCTGGATGCTTATCGATCTGAGATGGAATCCTTATACACCAACAAAGTATGGACTTTGGTTGCTTTATCTGAAGGGTTAAATCCCCATCAGCAGCGAGTATATCTTGAGAAGATTACTTGGTGTGCATGGAAAAGTTGAGACTTTCAAAGCTATGCTTAAGTCCATCCAGATCCTACTTGCCACGGCTATATACCATGACTACGATATCTGGTGGTTGGGTGTCATGACTGCTTTTCTAAATGAAGTTTAGAAGAGAGCGTCTATAAGTATACAGCCAGAGGGCTTCGTAGACAGTAGGAGCAGCGGAAACGTGTGCAAGATGTTTTATATGATAAAACAGGCATCGTGGAGTTGGAACATCTGTTTTGATGTGGTAGTCAAAGAGTTTGACTTCATCAAAATGGTAGATGAACCTTGTATATACGAAAAGGTACTAGAGAGTATGGTGGTGATCCTCGTAGAGTACGTGGATGACATACTCTTGATAGGGAAGGAGTTTCCTATGCTACGCTCGGTCAATCTCCGCTTATCACAAGGATTCTCCATATAGGATCAAGGTGATACCTCCTAAATCCTGGGTTTTGATCTATGAGATAGATCTAATTGGATTTTAGGATACTCACTAGTTGTAGTGAGATGGTATCAATCGATCCTGGGGAGAATCACTGGAATGGTTCCAGGGTGATAAGGACGACTGAATGTCAGTCACAGGCATTGTCTACACCCTCAGTGGAGGGACGGTATGTTGGAAGAGTTCCAAGCTAGATACCGTGACATACTAGACGATTAAAGGCAAGATACATCGTTACCAAGGATGCTACCAAAGAGGCAGTCTGGATATATATAAGTTCATAAGATGAACTTCGTTCCTACCATTGTGTGACAATGGAGTTGTGGCTTCAGCCAAGGAACTACCGTCCCATCAGAAATCCAGATATAATACTTAGGCTGTATCACCTGATCATGGAGATGGTTGATCTCTAGGGAGATCGAGGTTAGGAGAGTAGACACAGAGGACAACAGCGCGGATCCACTCACAAAGGCCTTTTTCCCAGTAGAGACTTTTATGGGATGGTTGAGTATGAGATACTTCAACCGCAGCTAATTGTTGGGTATGCGATACCATAACAGATGGCCCTAGTGCAAGTGGGAGATTGTTAGTTATATGTGTGCCCTAGAGGCCATTGCTGTACATACGATGTATATTGTAGTGGATGCTAGGACATATATAGGGAGGACTTTCTTGCTCGACATGATAGTATGCTATCTGGTTGTACTTTATCTTAACATGTACTTTGATTGTCTCTATATTACATGTTGATAAAGCCCTTAGGATATGTACTCGACTACTGGGACTATGATGAGATCATACTAGTGGGGCCACGGTAGTCGACGAGTACATCCTATAACTGTTCCTAGTCGAGGGTGTATCGAGACAGGGCATCGATGCACCAGAGTAGACTAGCGTATACGCATCTTGACCCATATGATGGGCGATGGATGATCCCATATCCATCGGTGTTTGACATCAAGGATGGTGTACGGGTGCTCAGTGGAGACTGGGTACACTGGACGGACTCGCCGAGAACTCCCAGATGGTATTATACCATACGTCAGATGGCAGTTCTCCGGTGACACTGGTACAGAGTAGTCTGTTGACCCGAGATCGTCATAGAGTCTTGTGTGATTCCCACTGTGCTTTGATTTCCATCATACCACGTCCAAGAGGGCGTGCAAAAAGGTGTCTTTTGGGTACAGTCCCGAATCACATGGAGGCAATGAGCGATAGGAGGGGATTCGTCTCTCCCGGTATAGGGAGTTGATGTTGTGCTGTGTTCGATTGGCTATAACCGGAAATCCCTGGCCAGGGTTGCTGAGATTTACTGGTAAGTGTTATCAGTAGTTTCTCGAACTGTTATAGACCTCAAATCGACACGACTTATCGAGCTACTGGGGTCTGACGTTTACCACCCCTAGGCGAGATATGCGACATATCAGACGACGAGACCGGACTGTACGGGAGTGTTACTGTTTGGATCCACAGGAGAATGTACAGGCTTGCTTGTTGATCTTCTGAGCGTTCAATACCTGGGTAGCTGTTACGTTTAGCTGACCGCTTGCAGCTTGTGGGTGTTTGATATGATCATCACCTACTGCCGGCGTATTGACGATTCTATAGAGTCCTACACAGAGGTTTCTTGACTCAGGCAAAACGGAGTAGGAGCACATATGTGATATGTGCGGGACCGAGGATAATGCGGTATGTGATATCGTAGTGTATCCTCGCGATATATGATATCAGCCGGGTCATCGGATCGAGTGTTGATTCGATGAATCGGTATGGATAAATATTAGCCGGTTATATGCGATATAGCCGGATTGTCGGATCAAGTGTTGATTCGATAATTTAATGTATAATAATATATGTGATATATTAAATTGCATTAACTAATACTTGCTCACTAAAAGATTCTTTTTCTCACTCGGGTAATACATTGATATATATGCGATATATGTTAATTGTATTATTTTATTTTGTTACAATAAATATTATATATGTGATATATAATATTGTAACATGATATGATAAATAATGCAACATGTTTAGTGGAGTTTAAACTTGATTAGGGTTTGGATTAGGGTTAAACTTTCTAGATGTTTCTAGAAGGTTTTCTTTTTGTCATTTGAAAGATATTTTGAAATGAGTCATGCTTTAACCAAACCCAAACCCTAACCCTAGTTAATTCTCTACATTGGTTAAGTTAACCATGGTTGCATAATCTATCATATTATTACTTTTCCTATTCATCACAAAAGAATAATGATATTGTTCATCTTCTTCCTCCTTGATTCTTTCATGAAAAGCTTGCTAGTTTTTCAAAGGTGATGAATAATAGTGAGAAAAAGATAAATAAATAGAGCAAAAATCCTACCTCATCATCCTCATCTTTCCTTGCCATTTAGATGAGGGTGTTCACATCATTTCATGAGTGTTAGCTTGTGTTAAAGAAACTTCGAGGTAGATCATCGTAGTATCGAAGATCGGAAGCAAAGGTTGCGTCATTCTCTTCGTGGAACCTCTCGAGAGTCCGGATCCCGATGATCGCAGCGAAGGGACCACAACACGGAGCATATGAAGTGAAGGACCGGATCTACAAAGGTTGTAATCCCTCTCACTTAGTGTTAAAGTTGTTAACATAATAGTTTTCGCCTAATCTCTAGTTTAAAGTTCCGTATTCGGGTTGTTCGGCACGGCTAAATTTTTATTCGGGCATGGTTGATGCCTCGTAGACCCTTGTGCGCGTGCCTAGCAACCCTACACACGTTTCCGCTGCTCCCACTATTTACGAAGCCCTCTGGCTGTGTACTTATAGACGTTCTCATCATTTAGAAAAGTAGTCATGGCACCCAACCGCCAGATATCGTAGTCATGGTATGTAGCCGTGGCAAGTAGGATCTGGATGGACTTAAGCATAGCCACTGGAAAAAGGTTTCATCATTATCCACGCCTGGTCGATGACGAAAACCTTTAACAAGTCTAGCTTTGAAAGTCTCAACTTTTTCATCTATACCAAGTAATCTTCTCAAGATATACTTTCTCCTGATGGGGATTTAACCCTTCATATATAGCAACCAAAGTCCATACTTTGTTGGTGTATAAGGATTCCATCTCAGATCGATAAACATCCAGCCATTCTTACAGAGTCTCACTCCTGATAGCCAGCTCGAAACTAGTTGGGTCATCATCTCATGATGCAATCCTCGCTCCCACTGTCATAGAGAAACCGAAGTATCTCTCAGGTGGGTGAGGAACCCAACTAGATCGGCGGAGAGGCTGAGGTTCGTTGGAATCTACTGAATCCTTTGGTTCTACCAAATCATCAGCTGCAGTTTGTATAGATAGAACCTTTCCAGTTCTACAGAACTGACCTTGCCTCGAGCTTGTCCGGATTTTGCTTTTAGACATAGGCCAGGCAACCCCAAATCTTAACCAACTTAAGATATGGGCTCTTTCCTTTCCATATCACATATGAAGTGGTAGGCATCTGATTTGATTGAAGCCCTATTCAATAGGCATGCAACTTCTCAAGTGCATAACTCCCAAAAGGAAATAGGTAACTCAGTAGTACTTATCATAGAGCACACCATATCACATAGGGTGCTTTTGCTCCGCCCCGATATACCATCGTGCTATGGTGTATACGGAGGAGTAATGCTGAGAGAGAATCTCATTCTCCTTTAGAATAGTCCAGGAATTCCGTGCTCAAGTATTCTCCTCCTTGATCGCATCAAAGGACATAATGCTTATACCCGTATTTTGGTTCTCTACTTCTAACTTATATTCTGTGAATATTTCAAAAGGTTCGGACTTGTGTTTCAACAGGAACATAGGTCTGAATCTCGAAAGATCATCAGAGAATTTAATGAAGTACAAAGAACCGGTCTTGGCATGTGTAGACAGGGGACCTACATACATCAACATGTATCATCCCAAGAGTTCACTAACTCTTTCTCTGCTTCCAATAAACAGAGCTATGGTCATCTTATCTCTGTGACATGACCGGCAAGTTTCACAAGATGTAAATTCAAACTAATTTAAATATGCATCTAAATGTAACTTCAGCTAGTCGGGTCGCATTGATATGACCTAGTCTACAAGTCCTCAAGAAGGATTCGTTCATTTCTGAACTCTTCCTCTTGTGTGTATTCTGTATACTAAGAACTGTAGTTTGATTTAGAACGTCAATGCTTTTAGATAACGTGCCTGAACCGATCAACTTTTGATATAGAAAATGTTCAAAACATTATACAACAATACAAAATTTTATCATTTCTTTACTAATAAAGAGACTGATATGATTTTGTATATCAGGTTCGGTATCTAATAACATTTGTTCAGAATCAATGTATTCAGGTAATACAGGGTGACAGTGACCAACAGACTTGGCTGCAACACTTGCCCCGTTTTCTGTCTCATGAAACTTATCACCCGTTCTCAGTTCTTTCTAATGAACACACCCGAAGGAGATGCATCATATGCACTTTCTTGGTTTGGGCGGCACGGGAAATCTGGTAGTCCCCAATTTCCTGCTCTATCTTATAACAATTATAAGTTGGAGCGGGACCAACGTTTCTCAGCTCAGTATAACAAGCGGGTTCGGTCAATATTCCGTATTATTATCTTGATTAAGGCGTGATATGGTTGCTACCTGGAGAGAGAGAGAAGAAAACACTCAGCGTATGCTCTTGCAAGATCAGATTGGTTATTATTTTATCTAATCAGGATGGCTCCCACTGTTTTTATCAAATCTTCCTTCAAACCCTAAAAGGAAAGACTAGCCGGGATTAATTACACACTACAAGTTCGCCAATCTTTCAGCCAGGCCAGTGTCGGTACTTTGAGGGAGGTCCCCCGTGCTTTCGCACGAACCTAATTAATGTAAACCTCGTTTTCCCAGAGGCGTAACCTCGTTAACACCTTTCTAGACACCTACTTGATCGGCTAATTGTAATGTGTAAAACTCTCGCAGGAGTAACTCTTACTCGCAGCGGGTATCGGGATCCAACTATCTCATAGAAGATATGCAATCTCATTGCAAATTTCAACACTTGAAATCCCCGATAATATTTTGGCCCAAACGATCTATGACCTTGACAAGGTCAACAAACCATAGACCGCAAGTCAAGTTCAACCCGTCATTTCTTGATTGAATTAAACCCACCCGCACGACCCTTGACAAGGTCAACAAGGCCGTACGACTACCCTAAAACAATCTGCATCATATGCATAAGCAGATAAATACTGGTTAGCTACCGCACACAGCGCCTTGACAAGGTCAACAAACGCAGCACGAATACTAAACAGGACTTATCTGAAATGACGGAGGGCTACGACAGGTTTTTCTGAAAACCTATTGCGTAATGAACTTGATATTGTTGTAGGATCGAATGAATTTTGAAATGGAGTGTTTTTGAGGCTTTTCTAGTTTTGCTAAAGGGGTCACTCCCGGTGAAGGGATTGTCGGCCCTTTCCTCATCGAATAAGGTGCAGGATATATCAAATATACCGCTATGCAAAGCAAAAAACTATAGAAGCAATCAAAAGACAAACCGAGGGTTGTAGCATCTGCCAGTTATTGCTAAAGGGGTCACTCCCGGTGAAGGGATCTCGGCCCTTTCCTTATCGAATAAGGTGCAGGATGTTCTACAAGGAACACCACGATGCAAAGCAAGAACTGTAGCTACCTGTTTTTAAGAAATTCGATTCTACAACATCTTAGGTTTGTTTTCTTTCATTAATCACATTAATGAAGTCCCATCATTTAGGCACCTAAACATCACAGATAAATACGACGTACACTTATGCCATCCGCATTCGCCTCGATGTCCCCTCGTGCACCGTTAGGTTAGGTAACTAACGGCAGAGCGGGCAGGGCTAGCGCGGGTGTAAAACATAAGTAACGCCTATATAATATATCATATATACTATATACAGTATTTATCACAGAACATCAAATGATCACATCACAGATATCGCAGCAGAAGAATCATATGAAATATTGGATATACTAGGACGTCCGTGTTTTCAATACGAGCCAGTATAAAACACGGATTCCACGGTCGCGATGAATAGCCAAACCCACACCCCTAGACCCCTACGAGAGCGGCAAGCAACCCTACCAATTCTAGAGTTAGGAGACCCGAACTCGACTCCTCGAGTTGGTCTCCCACTGGACTCCAGAACCCGGTTACTTGTGCTCCCCTCCTTGGGTCTATCCTAGTGCGGAAAAGTAAATAATATACAAAAGGTGACATCTTCCGCAACCTGGAAGTGCCCCAATAAAAGAATATTACATACAAGTTTTTACATGAATGAAAATGAAAAACACTCATGTTACATAAAAACCCCTCAGCTATTCAAACACGACGATCCAATATAACATATCCAGCAACACATAACATCACATGTCATCAACGTAAGTAAACATGCGTATCCCAATTGTCGTTGACATATAGCAACGAAACCGGAGATATCGCATATTACACTTACGGCCACAGAAAAGAAAGTGTAAAACTACAACAGTTGGAATCCGCAACCTGCATAGACATCGCATGCCTAATCAAATGAATTCCTTAGACATCGCATGCCTAACAATTATAAACCCCGCATTTTAGTCTCATTATCGAAAACACTTTTCAATATCAAGTCGGGCAATTCAACAAGATTCCCGACATCCTGATCGAATGCTCGTCGCAAACTTTAGCAGGCGGCCGCACCCCCGATACCGTCGACAAAGTGCACCAAGGCGGAACATCGCTGCCGCGAGCACCCGAACGATTGCTTTCGGCAACGGGGTTCTCCTACAGTCACTTGGTCGGGGCTATGGGGTGTAGCTGTCTATTAAGTTTACTCGGTGAGTATCCGCGTACGCTACATGATTGCGACGGACTTTTGATCACATCAAAATTCCGTGGCAACCGATCAAGTGAGACTAAACTGCTATATTTATAACATTCAAATCAGTTATCTTATAACTGCTTGTGGATTCCAAATATTGTATCACATTCCAGATAAGATAGAAAATGTTAAACTTTCCGATCGAACAATCAAACACCCAAGTTTTCCCGAAACAGCTCAACACATGAAATAAGTTCAAAAACATTCACTTCATGCCTCAGTACCAACAGTCCAGCCATAGAAGGGTCAAGCCAACGCCTCACATGTGGCACGCCGTACTGCCCCAAACCCTAAGGTTCAAAGGGCAGTTCAAGACGGTCACATAATCGAGTTAAGGTTTGTTGTCTTCTAGAGGGTCCATCGCGTTACTTGCACTACTTAGAACGTCTTTAAACCACGGAAAAATCCAACACTTGGAAATCTCCCGGCATGGGAAAAAGCGGGTATTTTTATCCGGTCGAACTTTTTAACATATTCTAAAATTACCCGGAAAAACACATAGACAAAATTAGACAATCCGATCGAACCTATGAACTCCCAATACAACCCAGAAAACTCAACTCTTGAGTGCAGATTAAAAATTCCCAGAGAACAGAGGAAACAGATACGGGCATTACTGTATAAAAATAAATCCCTAATCAGTACATACGGCCGCGGAACCGCCGCCAATAGCAGGTTAAAGCCGCGGTTCCGCGGCGCTTTAGTAGAGTTAGGGGTTCATTTTCTGCCGTAACTCTTAGAATTTCCTGCTCTATTTTCTGAGCATTTTTAATTCACAAAAATCCACAGTTTTGAAAATTGTCCAAAGAAGGGTGAAATCTAGGGTTTCGGGGTTCGATCAGGTTTCTAACTTCGTCTACTCATCGGCTAAGGCTCTAGCTAGGCTCTGATACCACTGTAGGGTTTCTAGGCACACCCATGAGGTTCCACAAGTGATCAAACATGGCCAATTCTAAAATTTCCTATGTGCCGAGAAACCCTAAACTAGATCGTAACTAGAGGTATAGGCGAAACAATATAACTAGTTAACAACTTAACTAAGAGTGAACGGAAAATACAACCTTTGTAGATCCGGTCCTCCACTTCCTAAGCTCCGTGTTGACGTCCGATCACCACGATCACCACGATCCCGGTCCCAGGCGATGGTTTCGTCGGAGAAATGATCGGGCTAGGTCGTTGACTTCGATGCCGAAGATGATCTACGTCGAGGCAACTCTAACTCGAACTCCAACTTCACCAAGTCATGAAACTTGTGAAGAAAACACCCTATACTACTTGGCAAGTGGTAGAGGATGAAGAAATAGGAAGTGGGTTCACTTTGGATTTGGATTTCTCACTTGGAATCATCACTTGACATTTTTCAAGCAAGCTTTTTCTTTCTTCATCTTGAAGAAGAAGAAGAAGAAGAATGAAAAAGAATTATGGATTAATTCCAAAAAGAAAAATGAAGTGATGGTTATCATAATGCAACCATGGGTGAGTGTTAACTCATGTAGAGAATGAACTAGGGTTTAGCTAAATGGTTAGGGTTAAGGAATAAAACAAAATGGTCAAAGCTTTTTCAAAGCTTCATGAAGCTTCAACAAAATCCAAACAAAGCCACCATTTTATTTCAAGCCAAAATGAATAGATAAATAAATGAATAAATAAATAATTCAAATGAAACCCTAACCATTTACTAAACATGGTTTAAATCAAGCATACACCTAAGTTTGAATGTATCATCGAACATGATACAATCAAGTGCACAAAAATATATCACATATATAACTTGTGCACATCAAGTGAGATAATCAATCTTAAGTGAACCAATACTAGTTAATGTAAAGTAATATATCAAATATATAATTATACATTAAATCATTAAATCAACACTTGATTTAACGATCCGGTCATATCGCATATGACCGACTAATATCCAATGTATCGACTTATCGAATCAATCCTCGATTCGATAACTAGGTTATATCTCATATAACCAATCGATACATTCATCATGAGAATAGAATACAGTATCACATACTGGTATTATTCTCGGTCCCGCACATATCTCATATGCGCTCCTATTTCGTTTCGCTTGAGCCAGGAAATCTCTGTGTAGGACTCTAAAGACTCGTCAATACGCCGGCAGCAGGTGATGATCATATCAAACACCCACAAGCTGCAAGCGGTCTGCTAAACGTAACGGCCACCCGGGTATTGAGCGATCAGAAGATCGACGAGCAAGCCCGCTCACACTCCTGTGAATCCAACCAGTAACACTTACCGTACAGTCCGGTCTGATCGTCTGATATGTCGCATATCTCGCCTAGGGGTGGTAAACGTCAGACCCCAGTAGCTTGATAAGTCGTGTCGATATGAGGTCTATAACAGTTCGAGAAACTACTGGTAACACTTACCAGTAAATCTGAGCAACCCTGGCCAGGGATTTCCGGTTATAGCCAATCGAACACAGCGCAACATCAACTCCCTATACCGGGAGAGACGAATCCCCTCCTATCGCTCATTGCCTCCATGTGATTCGGGACTGTACCCAAAAACCACCGTTTTGCACGCCCTCTTGGACGTGGTAAGGTGGAAATCAAAGCACAGTGGGAATCACACAAGACTCTATGACGATCTTGGGTCTACAGACTAACCTGTACCAGTGTCACCAGAGAACTGCCATCTGACGTAAGGTATAATACCATCTGGGAGTTCTCGGCGAGTCCGTCCAGTGTACCCAGTCTCTACTGAGCACCCGTATATGATCTCTGATGTCAAACACCAATGGATATGGGATCATCCATCGCCCATCTGTATGGGTTGAGAAGGTATACGCTAGTCTACTCTGGTATATCGATGCCCCGTCTCGATACACCCATGACTAGGGACCTTGAAGGATGTACTTATGGACTACCATGTCCCCACTAGTATGATCTGCATCATAGTCCAGGTAGTCAAGTACACATCCTAAGGGCTTTACCAACATGTAACAGAGAGACAATCAGTGTACACGTTAAGCTAAAGAGCAACCAGATAGCATATTATCATGTCGAGTAAAAAAGTTCTCCCTATATATGTCCAAGTATCCACTACAATATACATCCTATGTATAGTAATGGCCTCTAAGGCATACATATAACTAACAAAAATGTCACTTCGTGTCGTGTTTGTTTGTTTTATTTTTGGTTGCCCATGGATTGTATACGGAGACTAATTTGTGTTGTCGCCCATAGGGCGTGGATTAGTCCAAATCCGTATTTTCTTAGATTTGAGTTTGGGTTAATTTAAGGATCGTTCATCTCGTTTGAGATTAAGATCAACTTAAATGTTTGTTGAGGATACGTTAGTCTAATTTTAAACTAAGATCTACTCAACATGATTTTGGGATCATTCAGACCCAACAAAAGTGCATTTGGACTCTATTGTTTTAATTTAAGAACGTTACAGTCCATTGTTAGTTTAAGAACGTTACGGTCCAAGGAGTTGTTGGTTGTCGGGACCCGACACCTCTCTGAAGACGTTGAAGAATTACAACGACATATATCAGAGGTGTGGGGAGATGTACCCTGGAACCCATGAATATTCATCAGAAGTTCGGTAGTCTTGTTTGGGACTAAGACCACTCTGGAAAATAAAGAACCCATGTCACGACCTGAAAAGAGCACGTGACTGGCCCTTGAACCATATGAAGTCTATAGGACTCCATCTGATCCAAGTAAGCCAAAAGCCCAGAAATCTAAAACCATTTTTAGGAATAAGTAAAGAAACTGGTTTAAAAGGAGTGAAGAAATACATGTTTGAAATTAAGGTTTTTAAATAACTAAGCCGAATATGCATTTTAAAACAGTAAAGTCTTTTCTAAAAATTTCGGCAGAGTTTCTTTTGTAAAACTGGCCCCGAATGGGGTACAACAAGGATAACAATATATGCAATGATAAAGGCATCCCCAAGCGGGAGCTAGCTCTTCGTCAATTGACGGTCACAACAACACATGCAATAAGAATATACAACGCCGAAAGGCGAGGGTCAAACCAAAAGAACTCAAAAGCAACAAGAAAACCGCAATACTACTAAGCGCGACTCTAAGGTCGAATGATACATCACTAAAGTCTAGGTCTGAAACAATATACAAGTTTTGGTTGATGTAAATTCTAGATACAATGAATAAAATAAATACAATGGTGGTTCTTGTTGCGAAAGAATCCACCTACCGAAAGCAATTCACCCGCAAGAAAGTAGTGTGCCAGAAATGCCGCAATGGAACCTGTACGGCAGAACCTGCAAGAACTGTGGCACAACGGGGGTGAGTTGCCAACTCGTGAATAGAAATATCTACAAGCAGAAACCGAATGCAAGACATAAACCTAGGTCAACAATCAGTAATATAAACCACAAGAGTACATCTGAAATATGATAAAGTGGCAATGTAACATCTAATCATGTATGTAGTGCCAGGTACTCAGGTAATAACATGTCCTCAATATAAGGTATGTCTGCATGAAGTAAATATGATGAAGTATCAAGGATAACAATACACATATATTAGCATCCCATACCACTAATATTGGTGTAAGGGTTTATATAACAGCGCCTTCATACCCTGTTATATATACAAATGAAGTATGATCAGTGTAAATCCAGTCTGTATATGATCCATGTCTGTATATATGTGGAACCCGTCCACCCGTCACCCAATGACAATAAGCATCATGTATGCAATATGAGGATATAAACAAAATCATGGAAAAACATCATGAAACCCGTGCCTAGCATCGACACGTAAATCCTCATCCATCGGGCTCCGTCAGTCTGGATCGGCCCGCGGGCTATGTCTGCGGAATCGGCCCTCGGCCCCGGCAGTACGCCCATCCCTCAACTCCGGTCGGTATCCTCCAGATATCCGCCGAGCTCAAATACAATCACCGGTAGGTACTCGCCCGCCTCCAGGCTCAATCGGCAAAACCCATCGATCATCTTGCCGAGGGGAACCATACCGGGCCCACCACGAACCCGCAAACGGATCATCCACTCCTCGAATCGGGTTTCAAGCACACGTCTCAGCACCGAGAAAACGCGTGGTGGACGCACCAAAATATCATATCACGAGGTACCGGGTTTTTCAAAATAGAGCATCCTTTCTTAAATAATCCCACGGTCCTCAAAATCAGAAATCACATGAAAATCCAACATCAAGAGGTAAATCCAATGCGATGTGCTATGCAATCAATCCATGATGTATGCGACATGTAAATAAAGGTAATCTTATCAGAAGTCATGCAACAGTACTACAGTGGCATGGCAATTATCGATGATGAAGTGCGTGAGCCGGCAAACAGTGTACGTGGAACATACGCATCATCGATAATGGTGCTGGTGTCCTAACAGCATGATAATAATATAGCAATAAACATATGCCAGCAATGCGAATAGCATGAATATGCGGAAATCAAATAGTCAACACCACAGTGAAGAATCTACTATGCAAACTACAGATCTAAGTATCAGGTCAAACAGGAGGGGTAGGTGTGGAAACCACCTAAATCTGAGTCGATATATATGGATATACTAGTCGGTGATCCCGCCTCAATAATATATCGTAGGACATCCTCGAGTTATGAGTGCGGATCTATCATCAATATAGGCTCGTACGGTAAATCGTCGTACGGCATCCCAATAGCTGGGTACGGTCAATATCACACTGTCTCATCACGTCTCAGGTATCACTATCAGCATATCACATAAGCTGGGGTACAGATCTAAGTCTAGTACAACCGATGCCATCTACAAGGTATGAATGCGGGGGTAAACACACATCCTAAGCCCGCAAGAAACACATTTCGTATCCCAAATACGAATCATATCATATCACCGATCTCGCGGCACAAAGCCCAATATTATCGACTCATCTCCAAAGTCATCCAGTATCATCATTAACACCGTGTAAGTATAGGTAATATGCAAAGGTGTGCGTGTAGGTGTAATTCTATTCTAGGGTTCGCGACTATGAACTACACTAGTCACTTTTAACCCTACACTATCCATAATGCACCTAACTATCATATAGAATAACAACTACGGACTGCGGGGGTGCTATACGCCATCCACCCGACTTCCCCCTGTAGATATAATCTACTCACCTTGCATCATCATTTGCGGACGTCACCACGCATTTGCTTGTCGTCCCGAAGTCTTCATGAGTACCTACACATCAAAGTGTCGTATATGCGCATTAAAACCAAATCAAAGCTAAAACGGCACACGAAATCCAAAACGATACGATAAGGGGCCTATAGGTGAGAACCTATGGCACGCCTTCAAATCCATAAATAAATCCTCTATATCGTCGTATAAACGCCAAATAGTCGAGGCAAAACACAATCCACAATTGCAGAATCAAAAATACGGAATACGGAAACACGAATCCAAAACAACAACTTAGGAAATATGTCCCAGATTTCACCCTAGATGGAATCAGTCAAAACTAGACATACCCAGGGTCAACACTAGAGGAACTGGGGCTATGCACAGAAAACGAGGAGAATCCCCTCTGCTCTGGCCGCAAATTGCGGCCAGAAAGGGAAAATCGGCGGCCTCATGAAGGAATTGGGGGCTGGGGTCTGGGGTGTTGGTTCAATGGTGCCTGCACATGTCACTGTCCACTCAATTTTATTTTAGGGTGTCTCGGGTGATAGCAGATTCAATATACCCTGCACAGATTTCACAAATTCCCCGATATCGGTTTCTAAAATCCGTATTCTGGTTTTAGGCTTCAGGTTAGGGTCTCAATTTAGGCACTATGGTGTTTATATAACCTCAACTGAGCTTAATTTCCCAATACAACACAAGTTTCTCTCAAACCCTAACTAGGTTTTCATCAAGTCCATAATATCACACAATATCGATTCAAAACTAAACAGGGGGTATAAGTAATACTAAAACTAAGCTAATGGTTCAGTAATTATCTCATTTGGCAACTCAAGAAAATTCTTGAGTTGCCCCTAGTGTCCCAAATTGTCACGACCCGCCCCCAATACAGAGAGTATTGTCCGCTCTGGCCGAAGCCGCACGGTTTTGTCCTTCGGAGCGAACCGGACCCGACCAGGGGCCACTTCCCAGGAGGTCACCCATCCCAGGACTTCCCTGGCCCGAGCACGCTTAACTACGGAGTTCTCAAACTCTTGTAGTGCCAGTTCACTTAAAAGGCGCCTCTGTATTAAAGAGGGGTATCATTCCATTTATAGTACAGGTCTGACCTCTTTCGGAATGTATTCCGAAGATTCCCCATGTTCTACAGTGGGTCCCCATGCTTATCTGGTATATATGGGTATACCAGATAATACCTGGGGTATTACATTCTCCCCCACTTAGAACAATGGTTCGTCCTCGAACCACAAACCTACTATTGAGGAACCAGCTCTGATACCATTCTGTCACGACCCGCCCCCAATACAGAGAGTATTGTCCGCTCTGGCCGAAGCCGCACGGTTTTGTCCTTCGGAGCGAACCGGACCCGACCAGGGGCCACTTCCCAGGAGGTCACCCATCCCAGGACTTCCCTGGCCCGAGCACGCTTAACTACGGAGTTCTCAAACTCTTGTAGTGCCAGTTCACTTAAAAGGCGCCTCTGTATTGAAGAGGGGTATCATTCCATTTATAGTACAGGTCTGACCTCTTTCGGAATGTATTCCGAAGATTCCCCATGTTCTACAGTGGGTCCCCATGCTTATCTGGTATATATGGGTAAATCCTTGCTTCTTTAGCTCCAAGTGTAGATCTAGGGATTGTGCACATTTTTTTATGAAATGGGGGTAGGGTTTTGGTATTGTTTTTGAGATGAAATGAAGGCTTGAAGATGGGAGGAGGAAGAGGGAGCAGCATCAGCTGCTGGAGCTGAAGAGGGAGAGGGAGAGATGAGGGAGAATTGAGAGGAAGAGAGAAAGAGGTCTAAGGTCAAACTCCTCCCCCATACCTACTACATGCCCATACCTCTCTTTTCTTTTACTTTTTCTTTTTCTTTTCTTTTTCCTTTTCTCCAACACCTTCTCACTAGAATAGTAACCCCAAATGAGAAACCATGACAAATAAAATGTAACACAAGTGTGGAAAAGTGATATGTGCATGTTTTGCACAAAATTGCCAAAAATCCGATTAGCGATTTTTAATCGCGATTAGCACTAAATTAGTGTCAAACTAATCACAAAAACTTTAAAATGTCAAAATTCTCTAATTTACCCTATTTTAGAATTTTCCATAATTTTTCTCAAATTTTTCCTATTTATTTGCATTTAATAATACCAAAATATTAAAATATTCAATAAAATAATATTAAATTATAAAATTTACCAAAATTAATATTTTATCTTTTTGAAAATGTTACAATCTACCCCCCTTAAAGAAATTCGGTCCCCGAATTTAAATTTAAACCCCCAATACTAAAACAATTTCAGTAATAATCCAATTTGTCGGGGCTCCGAAAACATCAATACATAGAGAATATCATAAAAATGTACTGCTCTACTAGAAATCAATCCCCAAAATGCATATATAAAAATATCCTATGCGTCTGGTGCGCAAGGAATCAAAATCCATATATGTGTCAAACAGGTGTACAAAACAACATCTAGGTGCAACTGGTGTGCACGAAACATCTGTCGTAGGCAACATGTGTGCCTAACAGAAAAATCAGGTGCATGTGACATGCACGAAGAATCCCGATTTAGTGCATTTGGCGTGCACCAAAATCGTATATCAAAACACTAAAGGTGCATGAAAACTACGCTGGAAGTGCAAATCAAATCACTGCATACGGTAGGCATGAAATCTCAATCAATATCTCAAATGTAATGACTCTGCGCAAAATATATAAATATCCAGTGGGTGCATGAAACCAATATCATGAAACTCAGTCATCAAAACTAAATCATGCAAACAGAACGCCCAAAATACCGAAATCCAAAATGACGGATACGTGATACTCGAATCACAAAATCACAAATCAATAATACCGTCGTCGGTAGTTCCTCCTTCAAGGTCGAGAAGGAGTCGGTGCATCCACTGCTAGCAGCGCAGGATATCTACTTGCCTCTTGCTCACGGTCTGGCGTCCTCTGACTCTGGGTCCTTATCTTCCTTGCGGATTTCCTATCTCGCAGTCAATCGGCTCATCGGCCCTGTCAGGTGTGCTAACGGGGACGATTCCGTTCTGGCACTTCTCTGGTCATCTCTCGGTCAATCCTCACGACCACTCGTAAGGCAGCATATCACTGGCGTCGGCCTCTGGCTCTCTAAAAGCACGTCACACATCTGATCCTGGGTGCAAACATCATTGCAGCAATGTCCCAGAAGGAATCCTGCTCAGGGTCTCTTCCAATCATGCCTATGCCGATCTGTACAGAGGCTGGCTCTCTTGCATAATCTCTTCTCACTCGATAGACATCGGTGGCCTCGGCACAATATGTTCTCGGAAACTGGTCACATCCTAACGTCTCTGTAAGCATATCAGGTTTCTAGTCTCGACGGGAAGTAATGACAGCTCGTCAGCGTCTCGCTCGAACCTCTGGTTCCACCTGTCTCTATCGTCGTCCACTATGACGTCACGCCAAGCTACTAAGCACTGCACTGTTCTTGGCCACGGTCAATCTGAAGTCTCTCGCACGGACTCGAAATCGCGTACTCTGTAGCTTCATCATTCTGTAAAAGATGTCAGGCCGAACAGGTCCTCGGGAACACGTCCTAACCATCGGAGGAATACTCAAAACTCGTCCGTCCTTGATCAATTCGCAACGCATCTGGGTAAGTTCCTTTATCCGAATCTGGTCAACTACCTCGTCGACAATGCCAACTCTGGCCTGCTGGGTGCGCGCAATATGACCACTCCTGGGTCTAGGTCTTCTCGTATCGCATTCCAGAAAGGTCCTATCGAGATTTCTCTCTCTCAAATCTCTTCCCTGCAGGATTGCCCGGAAGTCATCATCCATTGCTGAAGCAAATTCTTATTCCGGAACGGCTGCATACTTATCGCGCTTCTTTCTGGAAGATATATCCATATACAACGCCTCTGGGTGCGTATCACGTCTCTGATGTCAGCGGAGTGGGACGTCATCTCGTCGAAACATCTTGCGAACTCTTTTCTTCACTGTACTTCCATGTCGACTGATTCGGACTCGTCTCATCATGGCTGCATGGACTGTGCTCCAACGGCTATCCTCGTATCTGGAGTCTCCCAAGCAATGCATCCCATCACGCGATATCCGAATGATGTCGAATCATCCGATCGACTCGTCAGAACTTCATAATCCCCCAAGAGATCAACATCATGGGTACAGTTTAATAGTATCGAGTACATGCCACAGCGTCGGTGGTCCAGCAGTAGAAGGGCAAACCCAAGCCTCACTAATGGCGCCGCGGAACTGCCGCAAACCCTAAGGTTCAAAGGCTTTCACACGGTCATTAAGTCGAGTTAGGGTTTCATTCTTCTAGAGGGTCCATAGAATCACCTGCATGTCTTTCCGTATACTTTAAACTTGGAAAATGGGCTCCTGACATTCGATCGTCTCTATCGACTCTCAACGAACCTGCGTGAAGTCGTCTCTAGCTGGAAACAATCTATCTGATGACCTCACATCGGTAAACGAACGAACCACATGTCCTAGTCATTTATCCGTAGGTGACTAGCGACTCGCTATCATCTCTCTAAGTATATGCTCACGCTACAGTAGCTCCAACCATCTGGGCGGTATCTCGTCAATTGCAGCAGTAACTGGCTCATTCGCCTGTACGCCGAACAACGCCTCAATCCTCCAGGAAAGGCAATACATAGGCGGTCATCTCTGAGTCGGTCTGCTCTAGATCTGAGTAAGACTCTCCACAATGGAAATCTTCAACTCAACTGGGCCCGCTCCGGCGCATAAATCGGACGAATCACCTTCGTCTCTCAAATCGGGTAGACTAGCTATCATCTGTCTCATATCTGCCTGAAAGCTCCGGCAATCTCAGCTCGTAAGCTTCGGAAGCGACATCCTGTCAATCTCAGCAACAGCTGGTCCATCTGTCTGCACGGTAGGCGACATCATAATCTCTGAGGTATGCTGTACATCAACAGTCCTCTCTCAACTGACAGCTCTAACAACGGCCCGATCATCCGGTGCAAACCAAGCACTCGCCTCCACTAGAGGTCACAATCACCAATACTAACTCGATACGTTCCCATGTCACCAGAAAACACAATGGTCGGCCCTCGTACCAGACGAGCTCGCCCTGACCGTAACCCTAGCAGCAGCCCAAACTGCGCTCAAACATGGTGACATGAACCTCAATCGAGTATCAAAGAGAGCACATCAATGGTAAGGAAGAGAACAACAGATCCAAAGGGGATACATGATCATAAGAAGGAACAGTGTCAATAAAGGTATGATCATGAAACTAATAGAATCGGGGATCTCAAATGGATGTATAATCATGGATATAAAGAGAATCACTGATCTCGAAAATATGTACATCCTAAGGTTCTTTAAGCGGAGTGGCGTGTCGTAAGTATGCCGTGGAACATACCAACGGTACGTCACTCTACTTTAGTCACCTATTCCATCAACCAAGGGTCATCCTACGCGACGAAAGTTCGGGTCTAATACCCCCTCGACCAAGTCTAAGTTCCGTAAGGTCAAGCCTAAGTTCCGTATATATATAAACGCCCTAGGCTCCACATAGTCAAACTTAGACTCAAACCAAGGTCAACCTAGCGCTCTGATACCAACTTTGTCACGACCCGAAAGAGCACGTGACTGGCCCTTGAACCATATGAAGTCTATAGGACTCCATCTGATCCAAGTAAGCCAAAAGCCCAGAAATCTAAAACCATTTTTAGGAATAAGTAAAGAAACTGGTTTAAAAGGAGTGAAGAAATACATGTTTGAAATTAAGGTTTTTAAATAACTAAGCCGAATATGCATTTTAAAACAGTAAAGTCTTTTCTAAAAATTTCGGCAGAGTTTCTTTTGTAAAACTGGCCCCGAATGGGGTACAACAAGGATAACAATATATGCAATGATAAAGGCATCCCCAAGCGGGAGCTAGCTCTTCGTCAATTGACGGTCACAACCACACATGCAATAAGAATATACAACGCCGAAAGGCGAGGGTCAAACCAAAAGAACTCAAAAGCAACAAGAAAACCGCAATACTACTAAGCGCGACTCTAAGGTCGAATGATACATCACTAAAGTCTAGGTCTGAAACAATATACAAGTTTTGGTTGATGGAAATTATAGATACAATGAATAAAATAAATACAATGGTGGTTCTTGATGCGAAAGAATCCACCTACCGAAAGCAATTCACCCACAAGAAAGTAGTGTGCCAGAAATGCCGCAATGGAACCTGTACGGCAGAACCTGCAAGAACTGTGGCACAACGGGGGTGAGTTGCCAACTCGTGAATAGAAATATCTACAAGCAGAAACCGAATGCAAGACATAAACCTAGGTCAACAATCAGTAATATAAACCACAAGAGTACATCTGAAGTATGATAAAGTGGCAATGTAACATCTAATCATGTATGTAGTGCCAGGTACTCAGGTAATAACATGTCATCAGTATAAGGTATGTCTGCATGAAGTAAATATGATGAAGTATCAAGGATAACAATACACATATATTAGCGTCCCATACCACTAATATTGGTGTAAGGGTATATATAACAGCGCCCTCATACCCTGTTATATATACAAATGAAGTATGATCAGTGTAAATCCAGTCTGTATATGATCCATGTCTGTATATATGTGGAACCCGTCCACCTGTCACCCAATGACAATAAGCATCATGTATGAAATATGAGGATATAAACAAAATCATGGAAAAACATCATGAAACCCGTGCCTAGCATCGACACGTAAATCCTCATCCATTGGGCTCCGTCAGTCCGGATCGGCCCGCGGGCTATGTCTGCGGAATCGGCCCTCGGCCCCGGCAGTACGCCCATCTCTCAACTCCGGTCGGTATCCTTCAGATATCCGCCGAGCTCAAATACAATCACCGGTAGGTACTCGCCCGCCTCCAGGCTCAATCGGCAAAACCCATCGATCATCTTGCCGAGGGGAACCATACCGGGCCCACCACGAACCCGCAAACGGATCATGCACTCCTCGAATCGGGTTTCAAGCACACGTCTCAGCACCGAGAAAACGCGTGGTGGACGCACCAAAATATCATATCACGAGGTACCGGGTTTTTCAAAATAGAGCATCCTTTCTTAAATAATCCCACGGTCCTCAAAATCAGAAATCACATGAAAATCCAACATCAAGAGGTAAATCCAATGCGATGTGCTATGCAATCAATCCATGATGTATGCGACATGTAAAGAAAGGTAATTATATCAGAAGTCATGCAACAGTACTACAGTGTAGTGGCATGGCAATTATCGATGATGAAGTGTGTGAGCCGGCAAACAGTGTACGTGGAACATACGCATCATCGATAATGGTGCTGGTGTCCTAACAGCATGATAATAATATAGCAATAAACATATGCCAGCAATGCGAATAGCATGAATATGCGTAAATCAAATAGTCAACACCACAGTGAAGAATTTACTATGCAAACTACAGATCTAAGTATCAGGTCAAACAGGAGGGGTAGGTGTGGAAACCACCTAAATCTGAGTCGATATATATAGATATACTAGTCGGTGATCCCGCCTCAATAATATATCGTAGGACATCCTCGAGTTATGAGTGCGGATCTATCATCAATATAGGCTCGTACGGTAAATCGTCGTACGGCATCCCAATTAGCTGGGTACGGTCAATATCACACTGTCTCATCACGTCTCAGGTATCACTATCAGCATATCACATAAGCTGGGGTACAGATCTAAGTCTAGTACAACCGATGCCATCTACAAGGTATGAATGCGGGGGTAAACACACATCCCAAGCCCGCAAGAAACACATTTCGTATCCCAAATACGAATCATATCACATCACCGATCTCGCGGCACAAAGCCCAATATCATCGACTCATCTCCAAAGTCATCCAGTATCATCATTAACACCGTGTAAGTATAGGTAATATGCAAGGGTGTGCGTGTAGGTGTAATTCTATTCTAGGGTTCGCGACTATGAACTACACTAGTCACTTTTAACCCTACACAATCCATAATACACCTAACTATCATATAGAATAACAACTACGGACTGCGGGGGTGCTATACGCCATCCACCCGACTTCCCCCTGTAGATATAATCTACTCACCTTGCATCATCATTTGCGGACGTCACCACGCATTTGCTTGTCGTCCCGAAGTCTTCATGAGTACCTACACATCAAAGTGTCGTATATGCGCATTAAAACCAAATCAAAGCTAAAACGGCACACGAAATCCAAAACGATACGATAAGGGGCCTATAGGTGAGAACCTATGGCACGCCTTCAAAACCATAAATAAATCCTCTATATCGTCGTATAAACGCCAAATAGTCGAGGCAAAACACAATCCACAATTGCAGAATTAAAAATACGGAATACGGAAACACGAATCCAAAACAGCAACTTAGGAAATATGTCCCAGATTTCACCCTAGATGGAATCAGTCAAAACTAGACATACCCAGGGTCAACACTAGAGGAACTGGGGCTATGCACAGAAAACGAGGAGAATCCCCTCTGCTCTGGCCGCAAATTGCGGCCAGAAAGGGAAAATCGGCGGCCTCATGAAGGAATTGGGGGCTGGGGTCTGGGGTGTTGGTTCAATGGTTCCTGCACATGTCACTGTCCACTCAATTTTATTTTAGGGTGTCTCGGGTGATAGCAGATTCAATATACCCTGCACAGATTTCACAAATTCCCCGATATCGGTTTCTAAAATCCGTATTCTGGTTTTAGGTTTCAGGTTAGGGTCTCAAGTTAGGCACTATGGTGTTTATATAACCTCAACTGAGCTTAATTTCCCAATACAACACAAGTTTCTCTCAAACCCTAACTAGGTTTTCATCAAGTCCATAATATCACACAATATCGATTCAAAACTAAACAGGGGGTATAAGTAATACTAAAACTAAGCTAATGGTTCAGTAATTACCTCATTTGGCAACTCAAGAAAATTCTTGAGTTGCCCCTAGTGTCCCAAATCCTTGCTTCTTTAGCTCCAAGTGTAGATCTAGGGATTGTGCACATTTTTTTATGAAATGGGGGTAGGGTTTTGGTATTGTTTTCGAGATGAAATGAAGGCTTGAAGATGGGAGGAGGAAGAGGGAGCAGCATCAGCTGCTGGAGCTGAAGAGGGAGAGGGAGAGATGAGGGAGAAATGAGAGGAAGAGAGAAAGAGGTCTAAGGTCAAACTCCTCCCCCATACCCACTACATGCCCATACCTCTCTTTTCTTTTACTTTTTCTTTTTCTTTTCTTTTTCCTTTTATCCAACACCTTCTCACTAGAATAGTAACCCCAAATGAGAAACCATGACAAATAAAATGTAACACAAGTGTGGAAAAGTGATATGTGCATGTTTTGCACAAAATTGCCAAAAATCCGATTAGCGATTTTTAATCGCGATTAGCACTAAATTAGTGTCAAACTAATCACAAAAACTTTAAAATGTCAAAATTCTCTAATTTACCCTATTTTAGAATTTTCCATAATTTTTCTCAAATTTTTCCTATTTATTTGCATTTAATAATACCAAAATATTAAAATATTCAATAAAATAATATTAAATTATAAAATTTCCCAAAATTAATATTTTATCTTTTTGAAAATGTTACAACCCATGTGCTCGGTTGCTTAGGAGCTTTGCCAAACTTGGG
This sequence comes from Agapanthus africanus, assembly GCA_030015575.1. Classification (NCBI taxonomy): domain Eukaryota; kingdom Viridiplantae; phylum Streptophyta; class Magnoliopsida; order Asparagales; family Amaryllidaceae; genus Agapanthus; species Agapanthus africanus. Next base: position 423,939,703 of record CM057339.1, read on the forward strand.
CTCATCCCAGTCATTTCATTTTTGAATAAAGTGTTAAACACTTGCTTAGGCTTGGTCCCCTTTCTGTGCCAACGATGCTGAGCATCCATATGGTTTCTGACGCCCACACTTTATCTTGCTTTTCCCTTTTTTGTTTTTATGGAGTGTTAGACACTCTTTATGGTGCCCACATGTGGAGCACGTGAGGCGCTTGGTGCTAGGCGCCAGGCGTTGGACACTGGTTTACAAGTGCAGAGCACTTTATGCTGAATAGCGCCCACGTGAAGGGCACGTGGGGCGCTTGACGCTGAGCGCCAACCACTGAGTGCTAAGCACTCTTTATCAAGCGACGCCCACATGAGGGGCATGTGAAGCGCTTGGCACTGGGCGCCAACCACTGAGTGCTAAGCACTCTTTATTAAGTAGCGCCCACGTAAGGGGTACGTGAGGCGCTTGGTGCTAATTTTTCTTCGTGTATTATGTTCTGAAGAGTTCAATTCTCTGTTCTTCTCCGGATCTTCGATCCCCAAGAACAAATTCATCCCTATGAGAATTAAATTCTCATTTGTGGGAGACTTGTCTCATGGATCTCGGATCCCAGGAAAGAACTATGCTCTTTTATAAGGGTTAAACCCTTAGATATCAGATGAGATACTCTGATCTCTATTACTTTTATTTACCTTGAAGAAAGTTCTTCTTCTTTCTTCTTTCTTAAAGCTCTTTTTTTTTTGCTTGCTTTTCTTTTTGAACTTGAAGTTTATGAGGGGTTCCTCTGTACAAGACTTGAAGTCTTGGGGCCTTTATATAGTGGAGGCAAGTTTGTTGATTTAGTTAAAGAAATCTCTCATTGAGAGATCCTTAATTGATTTGGGAATTTTATCTACCGTTGGATCTTTGATCCAAGGATTTCTGTATTACAGAAAATATTTTTCTTGTTTTTATCAAGATTGGGGAAATATTTTCCCATACAGAGCTTATTCTGTAGCTTAGTGATTTTTAATCACCATAGGATTTTTAATCCAACAGTGCTTTGTTTTACAGAGAATAATCTTTCTTGTTTAGAAAGATTTGAGGAATATTTTCTCAACAGAATTTAATTCTGCGCTCTGATGATTTATCATCTCCGTTGGATATTTTTTATCCAACGACTCTGTTTAATAGAGAGCTTTTAGTTCTGGCGTTGGCGCACTCGTGTGAGGCACGTAGGGTGCTGCCTAAGAGTTTTTAACTCTTGGCGCTGGCGCCCTCGTGCAAGGCACGTGAGGCGCTGCCTCAGAGTTTTTAACTCATAGCACCGGCGCCCTCGTGGAAAACACGTGAGAAGCTGGCTCAGAGTTTCTAACTCTTGGCGTAGGCGTCCTCGTGCAAGGAACATGAGGCGCTGGCGCCCTCATGCAAGGCACGTGAGACGCTGCCTCAGAATTTTTAACTCTTATTTAATAGATTTCTTTTTGTGCTTTGCACATTGGCGCCCGCGTCAGGAGCACGTAAGGCGCCATCATAGGATTTAATTATATCCGAGGCAGTACCTACATGCTTTGCATGTGGAGCTTTCCCTTTATTTTTATTTTTATTTTATTGTTATTATTTTATAAGGGAGCAAGTTTTGAGCCAAAATTTTGGCGGGAACAAATGCCCCCACTACTTTGCCCGCGTAAGTATGTACGTGGGTGAAGTAGTGAAGAGTTATGCATGGCCATAGAATTGAGGACTTAGGAGAAAAGTTTAGAGTCCTTGTAGCCTGAGACATTTTTCATCTTCATGAGCCGTGAGGGTCTCAAGAAGGTTTTTTCTCCCTACAAGTCGAGAGGATCTTGTAGGTGAAAATTCTCCCTAGAAATCGTTAGGATTTGTAAGTGTTCATCGTCTCCGTGAGTCTTAAGAATCTCACTCGGGTATTTTTCCATACGAATTGTGAGGACCCGTAAATAGCTTCTTTATTTCATTGGAGAATGTGGCTTTGGAAAATGTGGCCCGTAAATAGTCAATCTTGACCTCCTTGTAGGGCAGCGATGGCTTAGGAAACAGGTTTGGATCTGCCACCTAAGACTTTTCAACTTTATGAGCCGTGAGGGTCTCATAAAGACTTTTCTCCATACGAGTCGAGAGGACCCCGTAGGTGTATTTTCTCCTTAGGAGTCGTGAGGACTCCTAAGTACATTTTCTCTTGAGAGTCGTAAGGATCTCACAAGAGAATTTTCCTCCTTACAAGTCGAAAGGACTCGTAAGTGGTTTTTTCCTTCCTCGTCGATATTCGACTTTGGAGAGTGTTCCATCTTGGACCGACTTACAGGGTCCCAGTTCTTAGGAAACAGGTTCTTATCCCCGTTGCCTAAGGCTTTTCCCTACGAGTCAAGATGAGTCGAGAAGATCTCGCAGGAACATTATTTTCCCCACAAGTCAAGACGAATCGAGAAGTTCTCGCAATGATGTCCTAACGTCACAGTTAACTCCTGCTAATAGAAGTCCGTTAGTGTAGCATTTTGAAATATTTTAGATAATTAAGTAATTTATTTAATTAAAAATGTTAATTTAAAATTTTATTGAAACAAAATGGGACCTTTTATAAGTGGTGTCTGAAATTAAATAATTTGAATAATTAGTTTGTAACATTAGTTATTAAGAAAGGTTTTAGTAAAAATTTTAGCTTCATTATGTTATGTGATATAGTGTGAGGGGTTTTTTGAAAAGTGTTAATTCTTGTGAGAATTAGAATTTATATAAGGGTTAATATTTAAATGTGTTAAATTTGGGTTAAGGTTAGATTAAACCTCATATATACCACACCCTAGGCTAAACTAAACACCTACACCTCCTCCTTGCATGAATACACAACACTCCTTCATGGTGACACCTCCTCCTACCCTATCACTCCTTATTCTTATCTTGTTCATTTAGTTTCAGTTGATATATCAAGTTAGAAACAAATTAACTAGCTTAGAAGAAAAAGAAAATCCTAAAACTCACCAAAGAAAAAGAGAAGCTAAGTACTAGGGATCATTACTACTACCCTCAAGCTAGGATTATTTGTGCTTGTGCATATTGGAAGGAGCCTTTCAGTTGATCATTCAATAGGTATAAGTTTCAACTTTGTAGATCTTAGTTCAATACTGTTTTAATATAGAAGTATGATATCAGAAATATCGTATTTGGATAAATTTAGGCTCTATTTTGAATCTGCTGTAGTCTAGATAATTTTTAACAAAATCAAACAGTACTTTAGCCTCAATGAATGGACCTAGAATACACACCAGAAACACGGATCCATTCCTTGAACTTTCGACCAGCGACATTTCCTAAATATCCGAGCTCACCGGTTTTTGTAGGGAGTTGGGTGTTAGTTTTTCTAGGGTAGCTCCCTGTTTATATGTTAGGGTGTCTGGTATAGTTAGTTTATATTATATATTCAGTATATAAAATCTGGAAGCAAATATCTATTTTGGGGGTAAAATTCTAAATACGACAAGGATGTTTCGTAACACGATTCTGTTTTTCCTGTTACGAACATCGAAGGATTAGATTAGGTTAGTATAAGTATTAGATAGTTCACAATATTCGTACGTAGCATATTTAGTATGTAAATCTTGTAGTTTCACATTTTCGCCGTATCGGAGTTTAGCCGTTTCTTATACGAAAGTTAAATTCGATGTTAGGTTTGAGCGCGGAGACTTCGGAGACCGCAAGAAAGGGAAAATGATTGATGACATCCGAGTAGATTCGACATATTCCGGTGAGTAGACTTAACATCTGCCTGGGGATTTTGTATGGATGGCGTAATACGCCCGTGATTTTAAGTTTAGTCATAATTGTTTCCATTTAAATTGTCTATAAAATCAGTATTTAGAAACTTCATCGTATGCATTCATATCTATAAATCGTTATGTCTAATACTTGCTAGGACACTGCACTAATTATCGATGAGCCATGTTACACGCGCACATATCTACATGTTACACTACACCTCATTGATATTGACATGTCACGTATCCACTTAGTACTTGTTATGTCACATATGATTCACTTCATACCGTAAGAATTAGTAATAGTAGTTATTTTGCATCAATGTTATTATGAACACTTATCATGCTTCACTTTAAGTATTATTAATTTTGTTATAAGATGCATTGGATTATGTGGATTTCTGGTTTTGAGTTTTATGTACTATTAAGTATATTCGATGGTTCTTCATGCTTGATGTGATATGTCCACCATGAGATGTTGTTTTTATGATTTGGTTTTATTCCGGACCGAGTGAGGGAGCTATACGGTTGCAGATTTTTACGCTATCCGGACTGAGTGGGGGAGTTATAAAGTCATATTCATGGTGGATCCGGTCGAGACCGAGGGGCAGGATAGCCGCATGTGAGGTGGGGAGCCTAGCGAGAATACTCGATACCGGAAATAGTAATGAAACACGGCAGATATCTGGGCGATACCGACCGATGTTGTGGATTGACAGAATCGTTCGAGGAACGATGTCCGCTAAAAACAGAAGATTTGTGTCGATGTTGGACACGGAAAAATGAGCCTTATTTGGAAAATTATGATATTGGAAATACTTGATGAGATTTCAGTGTTGTTTTAATACATTTAGTTAATACATATTCATGCTTCCACATGTTATCATACATTATACTTATATTTATTACTGTTAACTCTAGTTCGTCATACTTACATTATCAGCTGTTAGATGTTAGTTTTATTCACCGAATTGGCAACTCACCCCCATTGTGCCTTAGTTCCTTGCAGGAGACGCGTGGACGCATAGCAGCAGTACGGATCCACTTGTTAGATTTTATCGCTTATTTTGCTAGGTGGGTTACCTACGTAGTAACCTCCTATTTTGGTATATATATTTTGGATCTAGTATTACTCCATTAGACCCTGTATATTTGACTTAGAACGAGATATGTTTATATATGTTTTAATTCGATTGAGTGAGGCCGTCTAGTTGTGTTAATTTATGCTTTCTTTATTTATGCATGAAATTCTTCACTTAATGTATCGTATTATTATTGCGTATTGGTTTCCGCCGTTTGGCGTTGTTTTGCTCCCAACTAGGGATGCAACTTATTTAAACACATTATAACTGCTTTTATTAACAATTAAAAAGAGAGATGCTATCGAATTTTTAAATGCTAAAAATCAGTTGTTTAAATATCATTTCTTTGAAACCATTCGATATGCTATCTCATTCTTTTTAATTAAAATTTTAAGTTTTCTTAATTCCGCACATGGATTTTGATCTTGGTTTCTGGCTTACTCAGATTGTGTCGTCATCTTTAGATGTCATACGATCTAAGTGCCGGTCATGCCCAAATTTTGGGTCGTGACAGTTAGGGTCTGTGGTACTAGGATTTTTTACCCGTCGTACCGTCGCGTTGGCCGATGTATTCCTCGATATGTAATCTTGCTTTTCGAGTAGCCCCACGACTGTCATGTCTCTGATCCCTTCGAGGGCTGGACAAGATGTCTTCAAGTAATCTTCCAGGTGATATTACCGTCGAAAGGGCAAGCATTAGGGATATTCCATGTCGCTTTTTACTTGAGGTTAGGCTCATTTTGGGAGCCCCGATGAGTCATGACCACTCCGCGCTGGAGTGGGATGATCTTCGATAGTCTTTCAGGTCTCATTTGAGTTGCCGTCAAGACCCTGAAGGTAGGGATCTTCCTTTGCTTCATTTGTTGACATTGTGTCTGCAATATTGGGACGACTGTCGAGGTTGTCTCTTGGCTTCCAGTGAACCGTCGAGGCTTGGAACTAGGGACTTTGCCATAGCTTTGTTGTTTTAATCGTGGGGTCGGTTGTTGACGACGTATCTGCATCCTGCTAGAGTGAGAAGAAACGCCGTTGTTGATCTCTAGGCTGTCTGTGAACCATCGAGATTTGGAACTAGGGACTTGGCCATGGCTCCGAGATAGTCTATAGGTTGTTAGTGAATCGTCGAGGCTTGGAACTAGGGATATTGCCATGGCTCCATTTTGTTGACGTCGCGTCTGCATCCTGTTGGAGTGAGAAGAAATGTCGTTGTTGATCTTTAGGCTGTAGATGTTGCCGTCAAGACTTGGAACTAGGGACTCTGCCATGGCTCTGCTTTGTTGACGTTGCGTCTGCATCCGGTTGGAGTGAGAAGAAACGTCGTTGTTGATCTCTAGGCTATAGATGTTGCCGTCGAGACTTGGAACTAGGGACTCTGCCATGGCTCCGCTTTGTTGACGTTGCTTCTGTATCCGGTTGGAGTGAGAAGAAACGTTGTTGTTGATCTCTAGGCTGTCGATGAACCGTCGAGACTTGGAACTAGGGACTTTGCCATGGCTCCGCTTTGTTGATGTTGCGTCACTCTATTGGAACACCGAGCTGATCTTTAGGTTGTAGATGCTATCGTCAAGATCTGGCCCTCCTTCTGATGGAGCCTGGTGGGAAAATATGGTTCCCTTTTCGTTTGTGCCCATGGATTATATACAGGGGTCAATGTGATATCACCTGCAGGGAAAAAGTTTCATTTTTTTTCTTTCCGCGATGCTCTATCAATTCAACTTTTTATATCACGAAAGTCGCGATTGCTCAATCATTTCGGCTATTTTTTCGCGGTGCCCAATCATTTCGGCTGTTTTTTCTTTTTACTCGCTGCTTTTTATTGCGAGTTGCCCAAACATTTCGGCTATTTTATATGCTTATATTTTGCTCTCTGATTCTTACCATGAGTTTTTCTATCATTTCAGCTATTTCATATGCATTTTTGCTCGCTGAATTTTATTGCGAGTATGGAACCCGAGGTCTGATACCAATCTTAGCATCAGCATAGCTACTACTAGGATATTTCCAGGAGAGAATCATCATTTTCCTTTGCTGATTCGAACAAAGGTGGCTTAGCAAACAGGGTTAGGATCCTGCCGACTAAGGATTTTGACTTCATGAGCCGTAAGAGTCTCATAAAGGTGTTTCTCCCTACGAGTCATGACGATCTCGTAGGTGTGTTTTCTCCTTAGGAGTCGTGAGGATTCCTAAGTGTGTGTTCTCTTATAAGTCGTAAGGATATTACAAGAGTGTTTTCTCCTTATAACAGGAAATCCCTGGCCAGGGTTGCTGAGATCTACCGGTAAGTGTTATCAGTAGTTTCTCAAACCATTATGGACCTTGCATCGGCATAACTTATCAGGCTATTGGGGTCTGACGTTATACCACCCCCAGTCTATGATATGCGACATATCAGAAGAAGAGACCGGACTGTACGGAAGTGTTACTGATTGGATTCGCAGGAGTTTGAGCAGGCTTGCTTGTTGATCTTCTGATCGCTCAATACCCGGGTAGCCGTTACGTTTAGCAGACCGCTTGCGGCTTGTGGGTGTTTGATATGATCAGCACCTACTGCCGGCGTATTGACGAGTCTTTAGAGTCTTACACAGAGGTTTCCTGGTTCATGCGAAATGGAGTAAGAGCACATATGTGATATGTACGGGACCGAGATTAATGCGCGTATGTGATACCGCATTCCATTCTCGCGATTTGTGACATCGGTCGGTTATATATGATATAGCCGGGTTATCGGATCAAGTTTTGATTCGATAAGTTGTTACATATGATATTAGTCGGTTGTATGTGATATAGCCGGATTATTAAATCAAGAGTTGATTTGATAATTTAATTTATAATTATATATGTGATATATTAATTTACATTAACTAATATTTGCTCACTAAGTATTCTTTTTCTCACTTGTGTGCATATAGCATATATGTGATATATATATATATTAATGTACATTTTATTGTGTCATGCTTGATAATACATGTTACATGGGTGTATGAGACTTACACTATAGTTAGGATAATCCTAGGGTTTTTATTTATCAAAGTAATTCTAAAAATGGTGGAATTTTGTCATGGTAGAAGCTTTGAGAAAGCTTTGGATAACTATTGACCAAGTCCACTCTTTTTGTTTTCCTTGAGATATTTATTAACCCAACATTTATCCTTACCCTAGTTAAGTCTCTACATGAGTTAGTGCATGATACTAACTTACCCATGGTTTATATTCTCACCTCATGAGTTCATTCTCTTCACTTGATTTCAATTCTTCACTTGATCTTCTTCTTCCTCATGAAAAGCTTTCTAGCTTTTGAAAATGGTGAGAAAATATTGTGAGAATAAGAAAACTAAAGAGAGCCCATTTCCTACTTCATCATCCTCTACTATTGGCCATTTAGTTTAGGGTGTTTTCTTCACTGTAACATTTCAGAAAAATATAAAATATTATTTTTTCGAATTTAATATTAAAATAATATATTTTGCAAAAACTACCGATTTGCGAATTTGGGGTTTTCAGAAAATGATGTAAATATAAATTATTGGTAAAACTTTGTGTATCATTTTTGGCCAAAATATCTTTCTTTTGGTCATAGCCGAAATTACCTAGTGAGGATGTGGGGTTTTTGTTTTGATGGTGAGTCATGGTTGCTTCTAGATGAAGCATGGTTTCACTTTGTGACTCATCCTTTGCTTTCAATTCTTTTTGGAATGCTTGGGATATTTTGTTGATTTTTTTGTGATATGGTTTGGATGTGGTCACCTCCTTAATTACTTGTGCTCACCCCCATCAAATTCCAGAGAGCAATCTTCAGCTCATGGCCGAGCTCACTTGGGGCTGATTTTGTGTTAATGTGTGTGCACAAAAAATTTCCAAAGAAAAATCCTTTAACTCATTTTTCATCACAACTCAAAAGGCAACTTCTTTTACCTTCACCCAATTCATTGGGTCCCTTGAGACAAAATATTCACACACTATCTTTACTTCGTCTTGGGTATCTAGGCTAGCAAACTGGATGCCCAGAGTTACTTCGGTTTAGAAGCGGGAGCCCATATAAAGAATTCTCGATGTGCGACCTTTTTGACGAGCTTGACCTGAGGGCAAACTTTGTCGAGGCAGCCGTAACATGCTAAGGACTGTGATTTGACACCGAAGGACACGGATCGATCGGTATAATGTCTTAAACCATTTACAGTTTACTAAAATAGGGTTATTGGTATGATTGGGGTTTTGGGCATGGCGGTTTTCATGTATAACGACCCTAGTTAGGGTTTTGGCTATGTTTTCCGGTATTTGGATTTCTTGGTTTTGCGACTGGATATTGTATTTGGTCGTTAGACGTTTGTATGTCAACGACGAGGGTTGTTTGGTTGTTTTGCATGCGTAGGCTATAGGTTCTAACCTATGAGCGCACTGCGTGCCGTATTTGGATTTCGGAATTTGATGTTAATAGCTTTGCGATTTCATATTGATTGTAGGTACATTCTCGTGGATTCCGAGACGACGAAGCGTATCGACTACGGCTAAGCGAGGAGTTTAGCAGGTGAGTAGATTTATATCTACGGGAAAAGTCGGGTGGATGGCGTATAGCACCCCCGCAAACATTGATATGGAAAATCGTTTGATTATTTTATCCTGATAAATGATATGCGACGGACATGATTATAGGATTTACAAACGATAATATGATGGAAGTTGATGCTAATGGACATATTGACATATGAGAATATGGAATGATAAGTGAATCATGATGGCTACAAATTGAAAGAGAACAAGTATGACGTTTATATAATGTGATGCGAGATACTAATGTGATGAACGAGTATACGATGTGATATGATGACTTAGTGTGATATGTCATTTTATGGATTCGAGTCGATATGAGATTGTTGATACCTTTGTAGGTCCCCTGATACGAGTTTGACATGGATGTGACCTGAGAGATAGGTATATTTATATGGATAATATTTTGCATTTTGAGTGATATGCCGTACGAGACTTAGATCCGTTCCCCGATGTTGTATAGGTTGATAGAATCCCTATTTGTTTAATGCCGCCGTACGTGGATTACCGTACGCGATGAGTTTTACCTGTTGATTTATCCATACCCTTTTTTAGAGACTGCCGTACAATGGTTTGTACCGTACATGATGTTGTGAGGCCGGATGCCGATTGATGGATTCACCGACTCGGATATATTGTAGACACGTATACCTTATAGCATTTAGTTGACGATGTACTTTAGGATCGTTCGCTTCGCTCTCTTGCCGGAACCGACTTAGACTAACTTCTTTAGGCAAAGTCAACTTACCACAGCTAACGACAAGTCAGACTACTTTGTTGTCTGTGTCAAATCGAGATTGGGTGGGTGAAAGTACACTAAACCGCTTTACGAGTGCAACCAAGTTCAAGAAACTGAAATGACTCATTTTGATGGAGATTTGTAGCATCATTCAAGTAAATACAGATTGAGATCGTAGAAACATGAGCTTGTGATATAGTTACACCTAATTCTAGACCGGTTAATGCTAGAACTATAAATAAAGGACTAAGATCCGTCCATTTCCACGTTCTCTCCTTCTTAAGGAGATCCTTCAATGGAGCCGCCCGCCTTCAGTATCCTTGGATGAATCGCCTATCCTATGAGAATACTAAGGGTTCATCGATGGTCAGCAAGTATGATGGTTCTAATGATGATTCTGCACGTATTTCGGTTAAGAATCCCTTGTTTGAGCAATTAGAACAGACTTTCCTCATCTTCTCAAAGCACACTACTGGCATCTCTCTCTGCCCAGACTCTTTCAAGTCAGCAAGTATGAACTACCTATGGCTACCCTGGTTTTTTTCTCATGTGGCTGGGTACAAATAAGCCAATGCTTTCACTGGCCCGCTACAATCTATCCCCTTTTTTTTTATTGGAAACATCATTTTTGTCTTGCTCCTACGAAATTCTCTATGAGGGAGAATCAAATCTCTTCGATGGTGTGCTCTTTCGCAGATGCCCTTCGTTATCTACTCATCCACCCTAGCCGCCTTTCCAGCTTTCCCGCTTGCAAGGTTTCGAGCTAACTAGAAAAGGAGAAATCTTCTTGCTTTTGACCTCCTAGTTAGCAGCAATCTCGTCTGACATTGCTTGTTGCCACTTCACTTAGGGTCCCGAGCAGCTTCTGCAAATGTCTTAGGTTCGAAAAGGGCAGAAATAGAAGCAAGATAAGCAGAATGTGAAGAAGAAGGATAAGGGATCATAAGATACGAAAACCCGACCTCCCGAACTTTCGAGCGTCCTCAACTCTTATTTTGTAGCTACCACACAGCTCGTAGCGCATCCGTTTTCTTTTACCGACTGCTCCGTAGGCTTCTCTGCCTAGCCCCTCTACACCAGCAAATATCTTGATTTTACATTACAGATACCTGTGCTAGTACACCTACACCATTATCGATGATGCGTATGTTGCACATACACAGATTGCCGGCTCACACACTTCATCATCGATAATTGCTATTTCACTACACAGTAGAATTGCTACATCATGCTATGATATATTTGCTATGTTCATATCACTGTTCCACGTTACATGAGATATACGGACATGCTTACATCCTGTTATATGTTGCATACCTTGCTACAGCTATATGCACATCATGCATACATACTGACATGTACACCCACATATCTTGCTATAGCTGCATATACCACTAAGTGGTATTGTTTTGACATGTGATATTGAGACGTTGCTTATTGTGCTATTGTGCATATGAGATGCATCATGCATACCTGCTTACATATAGATACACTTATCTTGCTATAGTTACATGTACACCTCATATGATGTTGCACTTGATTTCGTAGGATTTGGGAACCGCATGATATATTTTAAACTGGATTCATTTAAAAGAGCGGTTTTCCCTTAATATGCTCATATTGCCGTTTTATGTTGTTGTTCCCCTCCGAATGGCGGCCAAGACGACGTGAGGACATCCGGCCTGAGATTCGGGGCAGATGCTATTTGGTTTTATCCGTCTACCTCTCCGAAGATACCAAGTTGATTTATGGCACCGTGTATCGGAGGTTTAGACGGATGCGGCCGATGTAGCAGACTTTGTTAGATTCCCCCTCGCTTGAGGGGTTTTTGATTGTGGGGATGCTCTTCCCTGTAGGCGCAAGCCCCTGCAGTTAATTACGCTACCGCATGGCGGTAAAAACTTTCTCCTTCTCCATAATTTCACTTCGTGTCGTGTGTGTTTGTTTTGTTTGTGGATGCCCGTGGATTGTATACAGAGACTAAGTTATGTCGTTGCCCGTAGGATGTGGATTAGTCCAAATCCGTATTTACTTAGATTTGGGTTTGGTGTTTTAGTTTAAGGATACGTTAGCCATATTGAGGATAAGATCAACTTAAATGTTCGTTAAGGATACATTAGTCTGATTCGAGACTAAGATCAACTTAACGGAAAGAGCATTTAGGGGCTCTATTGTTCCAGTTTAGGGACGTAGTGGTCTATTGAATGTATGGACGTTGGGACCCGTCACCTCTCTGACGACGTTGAAGGATTACAACGACAGATGTCAGAGGAGTTCTGAGATGTACCCTTGAACCAAAGTTGGTTGGGAGACCTGTAGTCCAATTTGGGACTAAAGTCTGTTTGAAGGTTTAAGGATACATTAGCCGTATTTGAGGCTAAGATCAACTTAAACGGGATCATTTAGATCCGACAAAAGAGCATTTAGGGGCTCTATTGTTCCAGTTTAGGGACATAGTGGTCCATTGCCAGTTTAGGGAAATAGTGGTCCATGTTCCAGTTTAGGGACGTGGGGGTCCATTGCCAGTTTAGGGACATGGCCAGTTTAGGGACATGGTGGTCCGTGTTCCAGTTTATGGACGTAGGTGTCCATTGCCAGTTTAGGGACATGGTGGTCCGTGTTCCAGTTTAGGGACATAGTGGTCCATTGCCAGTTTAGGGACATAGTGGTCCATGTTCCAGTTTAGGGACATAGTGGTCCATCGATGTATGGCCGTTGGGACCCGTCACCTCTCTGAGGACGTTGAAGGATTACAACGATAGGTGTCAGAGGAGTTCAGAGATGTACCCTTGAACCAGGTGTAAATTGATTTAAGAGAGCAACCGTGCTCAGTCAATTTAATTTGAGGACTTACGGCCATGATTGGGCTAAGTCCAGTCGAGAATATTCAACAGTTTTTATCTTTGGCCTATTAAGCCTGTGCTAGGGCTTTGCCCCTGTTTAATAATGCACTGCATTTTCTTTTGGCCTGCTAGGCCTTTTTGATTTGGGCTCTGTCCCTTTTAAATGATGCACAGCATCTGTTTTTGTTTAGGATCTGCCCTTTTTAAAATAATGCCTTGCATTTTATTAGGCATGTTAGGCTTTTTTTAATTGGGCTTGGTCCTTCTGTAAATAATACAGTGCATTAATCAAACCGACACTGACCATGTGGCCTGTCAAGCGCTTTGCGCCAATTATGGAGCGCAAGCGCATGTAGAGGTGACACGTGTCACGCTTTGGTGAGCGCAAGCGCAGTGCGCTGCGCTGTTGCGCTGCTGACACGTGGCGCGCTCTGGTGAGTTGTGCCAATTTCAGAGAGCAATGCTCTATCTTAAAAGTGCATAGCGCAAGTTGTTATGGTGCTGACATGTGGCGCTCTCCGGTGGCTTGCGCCAATTCAGAGAGCACAACAGTGCATATTTGCAAGTGCAAGGCACTGTTTTAATATCTTGATCCAATTTTGGATTCAAGAAAAGAATCTTTTAAGATTCCAGAACCAATGGTTCATAAAAAAGGCAATGCATTTATTATTATTATCTTTTTTATTAAACATCTTTGATCTTGTTCTTAGATCAATGATCTTTTTAGAAGAAACTCTTCTTTTATTCAAAAGGTTTTTACCTTTTTCTCTTTCTGAGTTCTTCTCAAAATTCTATAGAGGAGTTCTCTTAATTTTCTCTCTGTTTTCTGTGTTTCTGTCTCTCTATTCTCTGTGTTGTTCCTCCTCTAAAATTGGGGTCTAGGGGCCTTTATATAGTGCCCATTAATTTGTTAAATTTGGTAAAGAGATCCTTCTCTGAGTGATTTGGGGAATTTTTGTAAGTGCACGGCGGCGCCCCGGCCGTCAATCCGACGGCCAAATGCGGAAGCGGTGATAAACTTTAATTTTGCGGACTTAGCAAACCGGCACCACCGCGCACTAAACCCCGGATCGTGCCATTAAACTAGATCTAGCAAAGTAACAAGATAGGGAAGAGAAGTATACCGACAGATCCGAGTCCTCCGGTCTTCTCGTCATCGTCCCGATCTCCTGCGGAATGTCCCGTCTCCTCCTCGTCGCCGGAAGTGCACCACATCGCCTACATCGTTTACGGGCTCCCACCTCAATGCCGAGGCAACTCGGGCACGAGGCCGGCTACTCGACGTGCCCAAGATATGATGTAGAATATCTAGAGAAGAAGTCTCATTTTGGGGTTCATGGAATTGCCTTTTGTGGTGGAGGGATGATACAAGAATTATGTGGAGGAACTTGGGGATTTTTCTAGCAACTAGAGAGCAAAAATCCCCACTACAAAATGGGCAACCCCTCCTCCATGCTTGGCCGGCCATAACTAGAGGAGGAGAGAATGAGAGGGGTGTGAGAGAGTGGAGTGTATGTATCAAAAGATAATCAATCTCATAATGCAAGAGAGAGAGGGAAAAAGACTATCATGCATAAGCATGATAACAAGCTAAAACCAACACTCCACCTCAACCATCATCAAGCATGATGACTTCAAAAAGTCAAGCCATCATGAAGAAGTCAAGTCAAAAGGTATGGTGCAACCATGATGAAGTCAAAAAATCAAGTGATCATGACATGGCAATATGCAAAAGACCCCCTCCACAAATGCCTATTTGCAATAATGCAAATAAGCCCTCCTCCACCAATCTTCGGCCAATGAACGGAACAATGGAAATCGGCCGAAACGGAAAGCAAACTGGCAACTCCATAAAACTGGTCCCGTAATAAATTACAGGAAAACCCCGATACTGTGCATACACACCCGCATCTGTATTTCGACCGAAATATAAATGCTAAGAGACAAAATCTCCACTGTACTATACTAGAATCCGGCTTATACCAAAACCGGCTAGTAATATCTGTTCGATCCTGATCCGTGCAATACCGCACGTATCTGATCGAACCCTTCCATATAACCATACGGCCTATAGTACAAACTGTCAGATCCTGATCCGTGTAATACCGCACGTATCTGATCGGACCTTGCCATATCTCCATACGGCCTCTACAACCTTTCGCCCGAAAGCTGAGTAACTGAATGTGGGGGACTCTAAAGACTCGTCAACACCTTGGTTGTGGATTTAACCACTAGCACGTCAGAGGTATAAGCCAATACGTAACGGGCTACCAGGCATTGACTAAAAGGGACGTCTGTGAGTGAACTCAGCCAGACAACCCTACTGAGCCTGTCAGTGACAATATCCGTACAGTCCGGTCCGTTCGTCTATGAGCATCGCATGGCGGGCCTAGGAGGTTGGTAAAAGTCAGACCCCCAAAAGCGGTACAAGTCGTGTCGGAGTGTAGCCCAGAACACCCTGAGATACTACTGGAATACCTACCAGTAAATCTCCTTGCCTCGGCCGAGGGCTTCGTGTAATGGCTCTCCTAGACACAGCACGACCTCACCCCCAATACCGGGAGAGACGAACCCCTGAAGATACGCTCACTGCCTCCATGTGGCTCGGGACTGTACCCAACTAAAACCTGTTTGCACGACTCCTTTGAGCCGTGGTAGGGTAGTAATCAAAGTACAGTGGGAACTCACACAAGACAAATGACGATCCCCAGGTCGATGAACTAACCTGCACACATGTCACCAGGGAACTGCCATCTGACGTCTGGTATATGACCAACTGGCATGTTCCCGGCGAGTCCTGTCCGGTGTACTCATAACCCAATGAGCACCTATATACATCTTAGGTGATCCAACTGACACCAGTGGCTTGTGAGACCGGCCACCGCCCCTCGTCGGGGTCTCGACTGTATACACTAGTCTACTATGGAGTATCGATGCCCTGTCTCGAAACTCACACGACTAGGGACCATTTCAGGATATGCTTATAGACCCCAGCTCCCACTTATATGATCGCCCTCATACTGCTGGTGGTCAAGCAAGAATCCTAGGGGCTCTATCAACGTGTAATAGCGACTTGTCAGGTCACCTAAAACAGTACACGATGATAAAGGTAAACCAGATAGCATACTATCATCTCGAGTAAGACTGTCCTACCGGGATAGGTCCTCCCTCAATCACCGCAATCACGTGCCTGTGATCCAATAATTGACTCTGAGGGCATTATCTCCAACAATCTCCCACTTGCACTCAAGGCTAATTATTGCGATGTCGCATACTCACAGCCCGTGTGATACCGAACACCCAACTCCTCTACTAGTCAGTCTCACAAAGCTCGATTGCGAAACTATTGCGTTCGAGGAATAGCCTTAGTGAGTGGATCCGCTTTGTTGTCACTTTCCATGTCTCTCTATATCTCAAGTTCGCGGAGAAACCCATCTCCCGAAATGAGCAATACCTGTCTTAGAATGTGTCTGGATGTCTGATGGGACATAGCTCATAAATGAACTACAAATCCAAACTTCTTAGACTGTATCGTCAACTGAACTTAATCAGTATCCTGCGCCATGCCACCCTCAGTATTGCCTTGGACCACCTGTCCAAAATACTGCCCCTCGTCAGAGGGAAAACTATAACTCTGACAACCTCCTTGTCGTCCAGGTCACCTTGGAAGCATGGAATGATAACTGTCTCACGAATGAGGCTGTCGTTATCATATCCCTAGAACATTCACTTATGTTCTAAAACTGCTTCCGACTGTTTCTCCAGGATTGGATCAATGTCAACTTATTGCATCTAGTGCAAGAACAATATCTGGTGTGGTACTTGACATCTCATGATTGACTCAATTGCCTAAGCAAAGTGATCTGTCAATCATGCACATCCCTCTCTACTTTAGTCTGTAAGACACCTTTAGAGAGGGTGACTCCATCACCTGCAGGTTCACTACCGTGCCAGGAGTCGTCCATTCTAAATACTCTTAGAATGCTGTCAAGTACCCTGATTGGGAAACCACCCAAATCTAGATCTAAAACCATAGATCTAGTAACCAGTATGTCTGATATAAAATCCATTTCCTTTGTGGAGAAACTACTGTGTGACGACCAAAGTATAACCGACTGTAGTATAGGAGTTTCTTTTCCTATTCTGTGTATATCATCCAAATACCAGGATATCACACCCTACTACCTTCTCAACAGATCCATCCCCTATTCTGATGAAGTCAAAACCCATGACTGTCACGTCAGAAATAGATGATCTATCTCCGCTACATCTGCTTTAGTCTATAAATAGACATAAGCTACCTGTCCACCAATGCTTCCGCTGCTCCCACTGTCTACGACAACCCTCTGGTAGAGTCATATACACGTACACTTCTGAAGCGAGTTCAGAACGACGCTATACTCATCCTCCCGCCGGGTCTCGCAGCCTGGAACAACAGCAATGGTAATTGTGGGTAAACAAGAACTTCCCTGTCACCGTCCTTGAGGCTACCGTAGTACCTCTCGGGTGCCTGAAGTTACCCACCTCATCTGCGGAGTGGTCAATGGAATGTCAATCCAGATTGAATCTTTAGGTTCCTTATCAAATCTTTTGTAATCGTTTGTGGTTCTGGAGTCACTTCCAGTTCTACCATACTCCCACTACTGTTTTCTGAAAAATCCATTTTTAATAAAACTGTGGCGAGTCTAGAACAATATCGCTATTGTTCATCCAGATAGTAGAAAGTCAACCCTCGTCACAGCCTGGGTCAACCCACAAACAGCCATTACAGAAACGTGCCTTGAGTTGTCCAATGTCTGGTTTTAAGCATAAACCGGACAACTCCCCGTACCTTAACAATGTTAAGATATGAACTGTACTATATCCAATATAGAACCAGAGGCACTGATTTAATTGAACCAGATTCAAATCATGCAGCTGTTCCCAGTGCATGTCAACAAAATGGAAGGAGGCCGATCAGCGTTACTCAACTTAGGAATGCTTCCAATCATGAGTAACCTGAAAGAGAAGCAAGATCTTCTTATCATTACTAGCAACTGAATACCATACACAAGTATCTACATCTTCGATCACTTTGAAGAATCCCGATACTTGCAATATCTGGTTCTCTACTTTATTCAAATACCCATAACTTCTCAAAATTCGGACCCTGTGTTTCCACGAAACACCTGTCTAAAAACCTGAGAAGTCATAAGTAAACCGAATATAGTACGAGGACCAACCCCTCTGTCCTGATGGACCCTGGACAACATACAATACTCTGTATAAGTCCCTTGAGTCTGATAACTCTTTCACTGAGTGTCGTAGGTTGAAAACTGTACTTATGGTTAAGAAGAATTACACCGATGTTTAATGCTCCTTACCTAACCATCCACTGATATAGGTAAATGTCGTAGACATAATTTCAGAAAGGTATATCTCACTCTATGAAAATAGACGTACAGATATATCAATTTGAAATTGGTGCATAACAGCAGATATTCAAAACCAAATATTTGCCGACCGGCAAACAGCCCAGGTGATTTCCTCAAATATCACCGATTGCAATGAATCCCGATACAATGAGGATAGTCACCCAATTCCCAACAACTTACTCCCACTCATCATCTGTAAAACCATACAGATGTGAGAATCATACTTGGTAAATGCATACCCTGGAGCAAGTGTCTAACTGGGAAATCAGTTTTCCTTTAACAGTACACAGTGAAGCTGAAACATTGAAATGTTTCGATGGGGTATCCTGGTATTCTTAGTAATGCCTCTTCCAGTATCCAGATTCACAACTGTAACCGTGTAATTCTTTGCCACCTCTCCAAATCCCTTCATATGTCTTTAGTCTTTACCTTCTGCACACCCCTTTAGGCCAAATGGTTTTCTTCCTTCCCTACCGTTCGGCACCAGCCTATGGTTTGGAAGAAGACTATCCAATAAGCATAATGGGTGTACTGTCCTAATCCTAGGAACACTCGCAATGCGAGAGAAGGTGAAGATAAAAGACACCTGAATAACTCTTATTCCTATTTCTCCTGGACCAGAATCCATCCCCGAACTGGAACAAGTTCCTTTCGAGTTCGTATATAACCATACGATGGAGTATCCAATAAACTGTGGATCTTCGTAGTGATACGGAGTGTCCTGGAGAAATACAAAGGTGATTTTAGGATTGGCGAAGGAATACTTGGTTTGGTCGTGAATATCTGTTGCAATTTACTTTGCCCTCTTACTAATCCCTTGCTTTGTCTTAACTTAATACCTTCTGCACACCATCGTTATGCTAATTAGTTTTCTTCATTCCCTACCGGTCGGCACCAGCCTAAGGTTTGGAAGAAGACAATCCAATTTGCGTAATAGGTGTACTACCCCTAAACCAAGGAGTACTCGTAACCTGAGAGAGGGTAAAAGGAAAAGACAACTGAATAATCCTATCCGTTTTCTCCAGAACCTGAAACTATCCTCGAATAAATTCTTTCGAGTTCGTATCTAACCATACGATGGTTTTGTCCAATGGAAGTGGACGTTCGTAGCAATACGGGGTGTCCTGGAGAAAAGGGTAAAAGTAGGAGTGGCAATGAGGTTTGCAACTCTGACAATCCAAAAGCCAGTGTTTAAGAAGGTTCGGTCAACTTGGTCTCTGAGTCAAAGTCTTAGGGTCGGGTCAATGGTCGCTGCCAAAGAGAGAGAGAAAAGAAACACTCAGCGTGCACTCTAACCTAGATCAGAATGGTTACCAATTTATCTAATCTGGAATCCTCCCACTGTACCTCAAATTCTCCTCCAAACCTGAAAGAAGAATTAGTCGGGGTTACCCGAGGAGTAAACTAACTCATCTGTGGGAATCGGGATCCAACTATCATCGCATGATAACATGACGGAATCCGCTCACGGTATCACACTCCAGAAGGTATGCGCATATCTGGCAAGTTTCAGTTCTTTTGAAACTCCCGATGTGATTTCTGCCCCATGCTCTTATGACCTTGACGAAGGCCAACAAATCATAAGTCACATGTCAAGTTCTACCCGTCATTCTCCAGGTTAATTTGAATCCACCCGCACAAGCCCTTGACGAAGGCCAACAAGGCTATACGACTGTCCCAAACCAACGCATCTATCTATGCTGCAGAAAGGCAACAAGCAGCTACCATACACTATGCCTTGACGAAGGCCAACAAACATAGCATGAATACTACGTGCTACCCGTCTGAAACGACGGAGGGCTACGAATGGTTTCTGGCGAAAACCTTTAACGTAAAGAACTTGATATCGTCGAAGGAACGGATAGCTTTTTAAAAATATAGTGACGAAAACCGTTGCTAAAGAGGTCACTCCCGGTGAAGGGATCTCGGCTCTTTCCCCGTAGAATGGGGTGCAGGATATTCCAAATGATTACCGCGATGCAAAGCGAAAGTAATCGGCTATAGTGAAGTTAATGCCCTGACGCAAACTTCTGTCCAAGGGGTCACTCCCGGTGAAGGGATCTCGGCCCTTGCCTCGTCGACTGAGGAGCAGGATATTCCAACTGAATATCTCGATGCAAAACAAAAGTGAACGTCCTTGCAATAACAGCTTTTTGAAAAAGTGTTCCAACAACATCAGATTAGGTTTGTTTTTAACTTGCATTGATCCGAATCAATGCAGTCCCATCAATTGATCACACCAAAAAGAACGAAAATATACTGATGTACGTATATGCCATCCGCATTCGCCACTGGGTCCCGTCATTACCCGTTAGGTTAGCTAACTAACGACAGAGCGGGGACTGGAGTAGCGCGGATGTAAAACATATACAACATCTACCAATATATATACCAATATATTATATTTCGCTCAAGGCGTGAAAAGAAATGCAACATCACAGAAATGTACAGCATCACAGAACAATACAGATATCTGGGATCCCCGGGTTTCACAGAGCCACTGCTGAAACCCGACGTTCCCCTGGTCGTGTGGATAGCCTGTGCAATGAAATCCTAGACCCCTACGGGCGCGTCAAGTTACCCGCCAAAACCTGAAGCGAGGCAGCCCCCTTCAGCACCGTGAATGGACCACCCAGCACTTCACGGAATCCGGCAACTTGGGCACCCCTCCTGGGTCAACCTGTACCCCCTACGAGTGCGGCGAATAGCCCGCCAATCCTAGAGTGAAGCCCCCTCCGTCTCAATGCCATGAGATGCGGGCTTGTTGCCCTCTAGAACCCGGCTATCCGTGCACCCCGCCGCGGGGTAATCCTAGTACAGAAAGTAAAATATACATACAACGGGTACAACGACCGCAACCTGGCCGTGCCCCAAAATAATAATACAAACAGGCAGTGACGGCAGTCCACATGTCGGACGCTCGCCCCGCAATATCAAATGTACATAATACAACCAACTCTGTACTAGCATTGCATCCAGGCTATCCCCACGACCGATCCGCAACATCACAGCAAAAACAGAACATCAACGTGAAAGTCACGTTCGCAAATCCGTCTAACCGGGCTATAGCAGTTAGACCGGATTTACCGATCAAGTGACATTCACGGTCGCAGATATAATGTAAATACTGTGAAAAATGTGTTTAAAATATTCGATCCATCAAATTTTAACAAGTGGGCCCCAAAACAATACTGTAGCAGATCAAGAAATCCTGGGCCCAAAATTAATATTCCAAAACCCAAATTTAAAGCCCACAAGCCCACTTGAAAAACCTGGTGAGCTGAACCCAAATACCTGCGGCGGAACCGCGGCCAACAAGGGGTTAAGGCCGCGGTTCCGGGGTAGTACGGAGGGTTCAGGGAACCAAAATTTTCCAGTGGTCTTAGGGTACTCTGTACATCATTCTGCAATCACCTGAAAAAATTTTTGACACCAAAAATTTCCAACAGAAAACTGATGTGAACAAAAATTGGGTTTTTGGAATTTTCATCGATCGGAACTGAAAAACACATTACACAAAGCTAGACTAAGTTAATGGCGAGGCTCTGATACCACTGTAAGTGCACGGCGGCGCCCCGGCCGTCAATCCGACGGCCAAATGCGGAAGCGGTGATAAACTTTAATTTTGCGGACTTAGCAAACCGGCACCACCGCGCACTAAACCCCGGATCGTGCCATTAAACTAGATCTAGCAAAGTAACAAGATAGGGAAGAGAAGTATACCGACAGATCCGAGTCCTCCGGTCTTCTCGTCATCGTCCCGATCTCCTGCGGAATGTCCCGTCTCCTCCTCGTCGCCGGAAGTGCACCACATCGCCTACATCGTTTACGGGCTCCCACCTCAATGCCGAGGCAACTCGGGCACGAAGCCGGCTACTCGACGTGCCCAAGATATGCTGTAGAATATCTAGAGAAGAAGTCTCATTTTGGGGTTCATGGAATTGCCTTTTGTGGTGGAGGGATGATACAAGAATTATGTGGAGGAACTTGGGGATTTTTCTAGCAACTAGAGAGCAAAAATCCCCACTACAAAATGGGCAACCCCTCCTCCATGCTTGGCCGGCCATAACTAGAGGAGGAGAGAATGAGAGGGGTGTGAGAGAGTGGAGTGTATGTATCAAAAGATAATCAATCTCATAATGCAAGAGAGAGAGGGAAAAAGACTATCATGCATAAGCATGATAACAAGCTAAAACCAACACTCCACCTCAACCATCATCAAGCATGATGACTTCAAAAAGTCAAGCCATCATGAAGAAGTCAAGTCAAAAGGTATGGTGCAACCATGATGAAGTCAAAAAATCAAGTGATCATGACATGGCAATATGCAAAAGACCCCCTCCACAAATGCCTATTTGCAACAATGCAAATAAGCCCTCCTCCACCAATCTTCGGCCAATGAACGGAACAATGGAAATCGGCCGAAACGGAAAGCAAACTGGCAACTCCATAAAACTGGTCCCGTAATAAATTACAGGAAAACCCCGATACTGTGCATACACACCCGCATCTGTATTTCGACCGAAATATAAATGCAAAGAGACAAAATCTCCACTGTACTATACTAGAATCCGGCTTATACCAAAACCGGCTAGTAATATCTGTTCGATCCTGATCCGTGCAATACCGCACGTATCTGATCGAACCCTGCCATATAACCATACGGCCTATAGTACAAACTGTCAGATCCTGATCCGTGCAATACCGCACGTATCTGATCGGACCTTGCCATATCTCCATACGGCCTCTACAACCTTTCGCCCGAAAGCTGAGTAACTGAATGTGGGGGACTCTAAAGACTCGTCAACACCTTGGTTGTGGATTTAACCACTAGCACGTCAGAGGTATAAGCCAATACGTAACGGGCTACCAGGCATTGACTAAAAGGGACGTCTGTGAGTGAACTCAGCCAGACAACCCTACTGAGCCTGTCAGTGACAATATCCGTACAGTCCGGTCCGTTCGTCTATGAGCATCGCATGGCGGGCCTAAGGGGTTGGTAAAAGTCAGACCCCCAAAAGCGGTACAAGTCGTGTCGGAGTGTAGCCCAGAACACCCTGAGATACTACTGGAATACCTACCAGTAAATCTCCTTGCCTCGGCCGAGGGCTTCGTGTAATGTCTCTCCTAGACACAGCACGACCTCACCCCCAATACCGGGAGAGACGAACCCCTGAAGATACGCTCACTGCCTCCATGTGGCTCGGGACTGTACCCAACTAAAACCTGTTTGCACGACTCCTTTGAGCCGTGGTAGGGTAGTAATCAAAGTACAGTGGGAACTCACACAAGACAAATGACGATCCCCAGGTCGATGAACTAACCTGCACACATGTCACCAGGGAACTGCCATCTGACGTCTGGTATATGACCAACTGGCATGTTCCCGGCGAGTCCTGTCCGGTGTACTCATAACCCAATGAGCACCTGTATACATCTTAGGTGATCCAACTGACACCAGTGGCTTATGAGACCGGCCACCGCCCCTCGTCGGGGTCTCGACTGTATACACTAGTCTACTATGGAGTATCGATGCCCTGTCTCGAAACTCACACGACTAGGGACCATTTCAGGATATGCTTATAGACCCCAGCTCCCACTTATATGATCGCCCTCATACTGCTGGTGGTCAAGCAAGAATCCTAGGGGCTCTATCAACGTGTAATAGCGACTTGTCAGGTCACCTAAAACAGTACACGATGATAAAGGTAAACCAGATAGCATACTATCATCTCGAGTAAGACTGTCCTACCGGGATAGGTCCTCCCTCAATCACCGCAATCACGTGCCTGTGATCCAATAATTGACTCTGAGGGCATTATCTCCAACAATTTTCCCCACCGTTGGATCTTTGATCCAAGGGCTTCTGTTTTACAGAATACAATCTTCTTGTTTTAACAAGAACAGAAAGAACTTATTGGAATTTTAATTCTGTTTGCGCAGATGCATCTGCGCTTGACACGTGTCGCGCAGTGCAAGGCGCAGCGCAACTGCGCTGACACGTGTCGCGCAGCGCATCTGAAGCGTTGCTTCTTTTGTTTTTTACTTTAAGTAGAGCCTTGCTCTGATTGAGTGCGCTGCCTTGGGTGCTATGCTCCTTGTGCTGGCGTGTCTGATTTTGACACGTGGCGCTCTGCGCGCAGCGCAGGGGATCTGAAGCGTTGCTTCATTTATTTTAATTTTAATTTTCACTTTAATTTTCAAAACAGAGCTTTGCTCTGATTGGGGGAAACAGAAGCGTTGCTTCGTTTCCCGCCTTGGAATTTGAACAGAGCTTTGCTCTGATTGGGGTAAACAGTTGCATATATCAGTTTTCATGGATTTTCGTATTGAGATATGGATTTCATATGATTTATGGATTTGAGAACCGTG
Organism: Agapanthus africanus; assembly: GCA_030015575.1. Classification (NCBI taxonomy): domain Eukaryota; kingdom Viridiplantae; phylum Streptophyta; class Magnoliopsida; order Asparagales; family Amaryllidaceae; genus Agapanthus; species Agapanthus africanus. The sequence continues at coordinate 423,964,420 of CM057339.1, forward strand.
GGGGTGTTTCCAAGAAATTTATGTATTATTTGAAAACCCGGTTTCTCTTGATATGATATTTCAGTGCGTCCACCATGTGATTTCTCGGTTCTGAGATTGGCATGTGACACCCGATTTGAGGAGGAGGGGGAACCTTCTGTGGGTACATGGTGGACCCGGTATGGTACCCCGGGGCGAGAGATGATTTCGTGGTGTAGACAATGAGCCTGGCAGAGGGACCACTACCTACCGGTGATATTATTTAGACTCGGCGGATATCTGGGGGATACCGACCGGAGTCATGTTCAAACATGCTACGTAGATTGCAGGTGTCGATGTGGACACTCAGGTTCCATGAGATGTACTGACATCAGGGCCGATCATGGTGACGGCGCCTGACAGATGAGTTTACGTGTCGATGCTAGACACGAGTTTCATGATGTTTCGAGTGTCGATGTGGACACTCCAGTTCCATGATTTTGTTGTGTCGCGAGGGACACACGTTGATTTATATTCTCATATTTACCTGCATATGCTTTTATGATATTTACATGCAGGAGTTGTTGTGTCAGTAGTTGACACGTGGACAAGATCCACTGCATACATGCATTGATTATATTGTTGGACGAGATCCACCTGCATACATGCATTGATTATTGTTGGATGATATCCACTTGCTGATAGGCATTTACCATGTGTTGGCACATATGCAGATACGGTCACCCTAGATATCATAGTATTACCTTTATGATATAGTTGACCAAGGAATCGTTGTTTATTTCGATTTCTACCTGATGATGTTTTCTGCTCACGAGTTGGCAACTCACCCCCGTTGTGCCACAGTTCTTGCAGGTTGACCGCTTGGATCAGTAGCGGCATCGCTGGCACACAGCATACTTTCGGGTGTTTTGTTTTGATAGGTGGTACATGTTGGATCATGCCCCTCTCGTATTTGTTATTCATTTTGTATCTAGTCAACTCCATCAAATCAGAAACTAGTAATTGTATATGTTGAAGACTTAGAAGACTTGTAGTGGCGAGACTTGAGCGATGGGTTTTATGTTCGCTTTTGGGGTTGATGTCTTGCTTTACTTTATTTCCTTGTGTGGATCTTCGTCGTTGGGCTTCGTATACTTGTTATTTATGCTTGTGGTGGTTGTTTTCGCCGTTGGGCGTGATTTGCTCCTGTTTGGGGATGCTTTATTTATTTTCTGTGTTGTACATATTTTCGGGGTTAGTTTTTACAAAGGAGGTGCTGCCCAAATTTTCAAAAGACAAAACATGATTTATTGTATCTTTATTTCTTAAAAAGGTTTAGATTTCTGGGTTTCAGCTTACTTGAATTTCGTTATGCCTTAGACGTCGCGTGATTTAAGTGCTGGTCGCGAGCTGATATTTTGGGTCATGACAAAGTTGGTATCAAAGCGCTAGATTTAACCTTGGTTCGAGTCTAGGTTTGACTATGTGGAGTCTGGGGCATAATTTATTTCGTAACCTAGGCTTGACCTTATGGAACTTAGACTTGAACAAGGGGGTGTTAAACCCGAACTTTCGTTATATAGGCTGACCCTGATTGATGGAGTAGGTAGCTTGAGTAGAGTGACGTACCGTACGTATGTTTCGCGGCATATTTACAATACGATACTCCACTTAAGTGACTTTAGGATGTACATATCTTGAGACTTGTGATTCTTTTCATTTCCTTGATTATACATCCATTTGAGATCCTTGATTTTATTCGCCTCCATGATCATTTTCTCAGTGATTTGACTCCTCCTAGTGATCATGTATCCATTTTGGGATCTGTTGACTCTTTTCAGCCTTTGATCTTTTCGTCGATACTTGATGGAGGTTCTTGTCACTATGGTTTGAGCGCAGATTGAGCTGTTGCTGGTGATGCGATCAGGGCGAGCTCGTCGTGGACGAGGACAGACCATCGTGTTTTCTGGTGATATAGGAACGTATCGATGTAGTGTGGTGTTGTGACCTCTCGTTGAGACGAGTGTGTGGTTTTGTACCGGATGATCGAGCCATTGTTAGTGGCTGCCTGCTATGAGAGGAATGTTGATGTGCAGCATACCTCAAAGATTTGTGATGTCATCGACCGTGCGGATAGATGACCCAGCTGTTGCTGAGATTGATGTGATGTCGCTTCCAGAGCTTACGAGCTGAGATTGCTGGAGCTACCAGGCAGAGATGAGACAGGTGATAGCTAGTCTATCTTGAGTTGAGAGACGAAAGTGATTCGTCAGATTTGATGCGCCGACGCAGGCCCTGTAGAGTTGAAGATTTCTAGTATGGAGAGTCTTACTCAGATATAGAGTAGATCAATCCAAAGATGACGTTGTTTGTCGGATGTGCCGATGTGAGATCGGTAAGCTGACCAATTTCAGATAGAGGACCTCACCCAGATGTGTTGTGAGTTGATTGAGAAACGGATGAGTTTTGAGTATTCCTCCGATGGTTGGGACGAGTTCCCGAGGATGCGTTCGGCTAGATATCTTCTAAAGAGTGATGAAGATACCGAGTTTATGATTTCGAGTCCGTGCGAGAGATTCCGGATTGATTGTCATCGAGAATATTTGCAGTATGCAGATAGCATGACATGATGTCAAAGTGGATGATAATAAGGACGAGTGGAACAAGAGATTCGTGTGTGATGCTGACGAGATTTTGTTACTCCCCGTCGAGATTTGAGATCTGATATGTATGCAGAGGCGTTGGGATACGGCTAGTTCCCGAGGAAAAGTTGTGCTGAGAACGCAGATGTCCAGAAGTGAGAAAAGATTTGTAAGAGTACCATCCTCCATATAGTTCGGTATAGGCGAGATCGGAAGAGACCTTGAGCCAGTTCCTTCCAGGACAATGCTGCGATGAGTTTGCACCGAGGATCAATTGTGTCACTTGTATTCAGAGGGCCAGAGGCCGACGCCAGTGACGTGCTGCTTTATGAGTAATCATACTTTTTGGCCGAGATATGACCTGAGGAGTGCCAGAGCGGAATCGTTTCCGTTAGCACACCTGACCGGGAAAATGAGCCGATAGAGTGCGAGATTGGTAAGCCACAGAGAAATAGGGACCCAGAGACAGAACACGCCAAACTGTGAGCAGGAGGCAAAAGGATGTTCTTGCTTTGCCAGTTTGGGCGCACCGACTTTTTTCGACATTGTAGGAAGTGTAGCTCAATGTCATTTATTGCGATTTACGTTTGTGATCCGAGTATCACGCTTATATCGCTTAGATTTTAGTTTTGATGATCGAGTTTCAGGATATAGTTTTCGTGCACCATGGCTGCACCTACTGGGTATTTACATTTTTGTGCATAGTTATTGCACTTGATATATTTAATACACCATTGTGTTGATGTCGATTTTGTGCCTTAGCTGCACATGTTTATGATTTCATGGATTTCTTATGGTTGATTTGACATTGTGCATGTGGTACGCACTCGATTTGATTTTTGCACTCGGTATAGATCACATATGCTTGCAGTGCATTGATAGGTGTTTTGTGCACGCAGTTGCACACGTTTATGAGTTTTATACACCTTGGTGCACTCGGTGTAGTTTTCATACGCATTTGAGTTTTTGATATTTTGTGCAGTGGATGCACATGATTTGATATTTCGTGGACTGGATGCACCGGATTCGTATTTCGTGCATTGGTTGCACTAGGTTTATACTCCGTACATTGGTTGCACCCGATTTATGCATTTGAGCATTCGTTTTACCGGATTTGTGTTTTCGTGCGCGTGTGTACTTGATGTTCATTTTCGTGCATGCTATTGCACTTGATGTTTATTACGGACCGGACTTGTTGGATATATATGCCCTAGAGGCATTCATTGTATAGGATGCTAGGGATATGTATGTACATAACAATCTTGCTTGATATGATAGTACGCTATTTGGTTTGTCTTTATCTTAACATGTGATATATTTTACTTTGTATTTCATATATTGTATACATGTCGATAAAGCCCGTAGGGTGTTTACCTGACTACCGGCATTGTGATGGTAGTCATACTTGTGGGAGCTGGATGGTCAATAGGCACATCCTTAAATGTCCCTAGTCGCAGGAGTATCGAGATAGGGCATCGATGCTCCAGAGTAGACTAGTGTATACATATCTAGACCCTGACGAGGGGCGATGGATTGGTCCCGCAGCCATTGGTGATGTGCACTTAAGATTGTATACATATGCTCACTGGGTGTGAGTACACCGGACAGGACTCGCCGAGAACTGACTAGATGGTATTATACCTAGCGTCAGATAGCAGTTCTCAGGTGACATGTGTGCAGATAGTCTGTTGACTTAAGGTCGTCATTTGTCTCGTGTGAATTCCCACTGCGCTTTGATTACTACCCTACCACGGCTCAAAGGAGTCGTGCAAACAGGTTTTAGTTGGCTACAGTCCCGAGCCACATGGAGGAAGCGACCGTTAGGGATTTGTCTCTCCCGGTATAGGGAGTCAATATCGCACTATGATCGGTTGGTCATTACCATAAGTCCCTGGCCAGGGCTGATTGAGAATTGCTGGTGGACGGACCAGTAGATTCTCGGATGGTCTTGAGCCACACCGGAACGACTTGTACGGTTGTTAGGGGTCTGACGTTCACCACCTCCCTAGACCATACATGTGATACTCTCAGACGAACAGACCGGACTGCACGGATATTGTCACGGACAGGCTCAGTAGGGGTTACAGACGAGTTCCCTCGTCGGCCTCCTTTTCGACACGTACCTGGGTTGCCGTTACGTACAGCTAGTGCCACTGACGGACTTGTGGTTAAACCCACTGCCAGCATACTGTCGAGTATTTAGAGTCCCACACAGAGAGTTTCCCTGGATCAGGCGAGACGATGTAGACGCCGTATGGTCTTACGGCAGGGTTTCGATCGCATTCATGTACTGGCTACTCGAATGACGATCGGACGGATAATACTAATGGGCTTTGGTTTAAGCCGGATACTAGTATTGTAGTATTGGATTATACTGATCTCAGTGTATCCTTACTTTTCGGAATACGGATACGGGTATGAAAATACGGAAAAGGGCATTCTTGTAAATTCACAAGAATGAGCTTCTAGAAGGAGACACCTCATTATTGTTTTATTCTTTTTCATTAAAGAATTAATGAGGTGGAAATTAGGAGATATTATAGGAATGGGTTGAAGGCATAGCTAATTATTTGTTTATTTCATTTGGAGTAGGTTGTAAATTATATGATTTAATAATTCCATGGTTGAATTATTGGCTCAATACTTAGCCATTCTCTCTTCTCATTTCATTATCATTATGACAAAAGCTTTCTCTCTCCTATGTTTTTCTTCTCTCCTTCTTCATCAAGCTCATAACACTTGCATGTGTTGCAAATCAATGAGCTTGAAGATCAATTAATCCAATACACTCACTCTACATCAACTTAGTCTTCTCTCTTAGCAAGTTAGATCACTAAGGTATCTCTTTGAGGTTGGAGCTTGACCATAGCCCTCGGGTGGATCCATCTTTGATGCAAAGGAGACCGGCAAGCGAACTCTTCAAGGACCTAGAAGAAGCACAAGAAAGGAGATCAACAAGAAGGTTGAACCAAGGAGCAACTTCAAGACCCGAAAGACTAGGAACGAGGGTATAACTCTTTTACTTAGTAGTTAGCTCTCTCTCTCTTAGTCTAGGTTTTTGTTAGCTAAGGTTTAAACAAGATCCAAAAGTGGAACAAGTTCATGATGCAAAGCTAAAACAAGTTTCTTTTGGTGCGAGAAAACCGTTTTTAAAGTATTCCGCCTCCCCGCGACTCGTGGGGTGTGCATCATGGACTTACACTGGTATCAGAGCCTATTTAAACCCTAGCTAACATTTAGACGAAGTAAGAAATCACGAAACCGAAAAAACTACGAAAACAACGAAACATGGATCCAAGTTTCTGTCAATTTTTACAGAGCCTCTAAAAATTTTATAAACAATTGCGGAGTGCTCCTTTTAGTGTCAAATGAACACAGAACATAAACGAGGCCATTCCACCTGAAATGGGCCGGCCACATCATTTTTTTTCCAGCGAGGCCGGTTTTCTACGGTGGGATTGCCTTGATTTTTATTCTGTGTTCTTGTGCCTTGGATTTGTGTTTTCAGCTGTTGTTTAAAATTGCCAATTTTGACTGTACTGTTAAACTTGTTCAATGGCAATCTTGTAGTGATTCGAAGTCGTATTTTTATTGTCGTTTATATTTTTTCAGTTGTTATCTCTAATGTTATATGTGTTTATAAACGTCCGCTAATCGCTATACGCCGGTTAGTGGGGGTTGCACATATCTGTGTTGATTGGCTTGTGTATATGAACTTTATTGGATCGTCGAAGATGAATAGCCGGGGGGTGTGAAACGAGTGTTTTCTTTTCTTTCATTCAATGTAATTTGTAAAATTGATGTAATATTATTTTTGCGGGGCACATCCGTGTAGAGGTTGTAGCCATCGTTGTATTATTACTTTTACTGTTTTTTGCTCCTAGGATAGACCCAAGGTGGGGTGCACAAACTACCGGTTACTTTGAAGTGTTAAGTGGCATACTCACATTGTTGAGAGAGACTGCTTCACTTCTGGTACTTGGCGGGTAGTTTGCTGCACTCATAGGGGTCTAGGGTGGGGTTTTGGCTATTCATCACGACCGTGGAACCCGTCCTTCGTTATGGGCTTAAACGAAGTGCGGAATTCCTAGTAATCCAATATGTTCATCTGTGATCTGGAATGCCTTTTATTGAGTGTGACGAATAGATATATCTATATATGATATTTATTAGGCGTTGCTTATGTTTTCACGCGCTAGTCTAGCCCCCGCTCTGTCGTTAGTTAAGTAACCTAACGGGTGATGACGGGGCCCAGTGGCGAATGCGAATGACATAAACGTACGTTGTATTTTCATTGTTTTCTGCAATGGTAGGATTAAATGATGGGACAACATTAATTCATTAATGCAAAGAAAATAAATCTAAACTAAATCGTTGGAACAATTTCAAAACCACTCGGTTTTCTTCAAAAAGCAAATTTTAAATGTGGAGCTTAAACTACTCCTTTTAAAAAGCTATCATGGTTCTTCGATCATATCAAGTTCACTACGTTAACGGTTTCGCCAAAAACCAGCCGTAACCCTCCGTCGTTTCAAATAAACAGCACATCGTATTCATGCTATGTTTGTTGGCCTACGTCAAGGCATAGTGTATGGTAGCAATGTGTTGCTTATTGTTTGCACAGATAGATGCATTAGTGTCACGACCCGAAAGTACGGAATGTGACCGGCACTTAGATTACGAAGCATCTAAAGGCGCAACGTAACCTAAGAAAGCCGAAGCCCAGAAATCTAAACCATAAAAAGAAGAAGTAAAAGAAAACATGAAGAAAACAAGTTTAAAAGCATCATCCAATTTTCTCAAAAATTTCGGCAGAGTCTCCTTTGTAAAAACTGGCCCCAAACGGGTACAAACAAGTATAATACATACAAACAATAAAAAGCATCCCCAAACGGGAGTTAGCTCTACGCCAAAAGGCGGAAACAACCACACCAATGCACAATAGTATACAACGCCAAAGGGCGAGGCTCAAAACTTAAAAGAAAATAAATCCACCAGATACCATAATAATACAAGCGCGACTCTAAGGTTGAAATAAATAACCGGTCCAATAAACTTATCAAGTAATACAAGTTTGGTTGATGGAGCTTTCTAGATACAAAAGAAATAATAAAAGTACAATGGCGGTCCAGATACAAGTGAACCAACCTACCGTGCAAATCACCCTGAAAGAAAAGATGTGCCAGCAAGCTGCCAGGAAAACCTGTACATCGAACCTGTAATAAAATTTGGCACAACGGGGGTGAGTTGCCAACTCGTGAGTAAAAGATATCTGCGAAAAGAAATCGAATGCACGACGCTGTCCTAGGTCATAATAATATACTAATATACTACTAGTCATAAAGTAAAGACATGATAATATGCTACGTGTAAGTGCAACAGCCCCGTGCTCGTGTCAGTGCCTCATATAGTACCATGTCATGTGAATGAGTATGCATGCACCATGAATGTAAAATAACCAATCCTGAAATCTAGATATATCTGTATAAGAAATCTTTAGCTTTTATCATGGTAAAATGTATATAGAAATCTGAAATATCAACGATGAAATCCATGGAAATCCATGTCAAGCATCGACACAAAACATGTAAATCTCAAGTCTCAATACCTCATAATTTCAATGTCTCATAGTCTCAATATCTCGGGCTCCGTCAGTCCGGATCGGCCCATATCATCAAATCTCACGACAACGGTCGGTATCCTCTGGATATCCGCCGCGCCAGACATCACCGGTAGGTAGTCCTCCCCTGCCAGGCTCATCGTCTACAACTCGATCTTCTTGCCCCGGGGTACCATACCGGGCCCACCATGTACCCGAGACGGTTCATCCACTCCTCGAATCGGGTCTCGAAATCCAACAGAAAACATGAAATCTCATGGTGGACGACACATACATCACGAGAAAACCGCATCTTATGTTTTAAAAAGAGAGGAGGAGAGAGAGAGAAGTTTTTATATATTCTTGCGGTTTTCCCCAAAAATCCAGAAATCTCATAGAAATCCAAAATCCCAAAATCATGAGTAAGTATATGATAAGTGTCGGCATATTCCCCATAATACTGCATGATAACATGAAAATGCGAATGCATGAAATGTCTAAGTAATAAATACCATGTCTATACTAACACCAGAGAGTAATTACAATATTATATCGATCTAGCTGTTAGCTGATTGTATCAATAAAAGATAATATGATTTAAAGTGTACGTGACATAGCAATTACCGATGATGATGTGTATGAGCCGGCAAATAAGTGTGCGTGGAATATGCGCATCATCGGTAATGTTGCTGGTGTCCTAACAGGCAAAGTTTTATTCTGATTATAGAAACATATGAATGAACATGCACCATTATGATTACGGTATGAATGTAAAGACAGATGTGTAATAACCACTCATCTGTGATATACAAGTATAACTACAACTATATGACTCGAGCCTAAACTAGTGTCCATCTAACCTCCTAAGGAACTAAACCTAAGAAACTAGTCAATAAGAAATAAGATTCCACCTAAGGTCTGAATCCATATCTCTAATAGTCGGCGATCCAGCCTCAATAGCGTCATGTACGTAGTACGGCTTCCTCAAATCAAGAGTGCGGATCAATCATTATATCTATGCCTCGTACGGTAAAATCCATCGTACGGCATCCCAATATCGGGGTACGGGTCAAGTATCACCTACGTGTCTCATCATTCGTATAATATCATCATCAACACATGTCAAGATCAAGGTGCTATACTGTAATCGCATACATCAATCATATATCATTGTCAGCATAAATATACATCGTTAATTTATCCTCAGAAATGTCATGTCATATGTATCATATTGTGATTAAGTCACACTTAGATCATATCGTAATCAAGTCACACCTATATGATATCGTAATCAAGTCACACATATATGATATCGAAATCAAGTCACACCTATATGATGTCGTAATCAAGTCACACATATATCATATCAGAATTTCAGGCACAGCTTACGGTCCGGGTTCTATTTTAGAGTCCTATATACTTCAATATCATCACCACCCTTTATTATTGTTCATGTATACAAATCCATTATCTCATTTTCTAATGATCCGCTTGTTAGTTATATGTATGCCCTAAAGGCCATTACTGTACATTGAATGTATATTGTAGTGGATGCTGGGACATATATAGGTAGGACTTTCTTGCTCGACATGATAGTATGCTATCTGGTTGCTCTTTATCTTAACATGTATACTTTCTGTCTCTCTGTTACATGTTGATAAAGCCCTTAGGATGTGTACTCGACTTCCAGGACTATGATGTAGATCATACTAGTGGGGCCTGGGTAGTCCATGAGTACATCCTTCAATGTTCCTAGTCGTGGGAATATCGAGACGGGGCATCGATATTCCAGAGTAGACTAGCGTATATCTTCTCGATCCATGTGATGGGTGATGGATGATCCCATATCCATTGGTGTTTGACATCAGAGATGATATGCGGGTGCTCAGTAGAGACTGGGTACACTGAACGGACTCGCCGAGAACTCCCAGATGGTATTATACCTCACGTCAGATGGCAGTTCTCTGGTGACACTGGTACAGCTTAGTCTGTTGACCGAGATCGTCATAGAGTTTTGTGTGTCTCCCACTGTGCTTTGATCTCCACCGTACCACGACTCTACTGAGCGGTGCAAACAGGTGGTTTTTGGGTACAGTCCCGATTCACATGGAGGCCATGAGCGATAGGAGGGGATTCGTCTCTCCCGGTATTGGGGGTTGATGTTGCGCTATGCACGACTGGCCATAACTGGAAATCCCTGGCCAGAGTTGCAGTGATATACTGGTAAGAGTTATCAGTAGTTTCATGATTGTTATAGACCTAGCGTCGGCATGACTTATCAAGTTATTGGGGTCTGACGTTTACCACCCCTAGGCGAGATATGCGACATATCAGACGAACAGACCGGACTGTACGGTAAGTGTTACTGGTTGGATTCATAGGAGTGTGAGCGGGCTTGCTCGTCGATCTTCTGATCGCTCAATACCCGGGTGGTCATTACGTTTAGCAGACCGCTTGCGGCTTGTGGGTGTTTGATATGATCATCACCTACTGCCGGCGTATTGACGAGTCTTTAGAGTCCTACACAGAGGTTTCCTGGATCAAGTGAAACGAAATAGGAGCGCATATGAAATATGTGCAGGACAGAGAATAATGCGTGTATGTGATACCATATTCTATTCTCGCGATGAATGTATCGATTGGTTGTATGCGATATAACCTAGTTATCGAATCGAGGATTGATTCGATAAGTCGATACATTGGATATTAGTCGGTCATATGCGATATGACCGGATCGTTAAATCAAGTGTTGATTTAATGATTTAATGTATAATTATATATTTGATATATTACTTTGCATTAACTAGTATGGGTTCACTTAAGATGGATTTTCTCACTTGATGTGCACATTGTATATATGATATAGTTTTGTGCACTAGATTGTATCATGTTTGATGATACATGCAAACTTGGGTGTATGTTTACTTTAAACCATGTTTAAGTGAATGGTTAGGGTTTTGTTATCTTTTCTTAATTATTTATTTCTTTTCATTTAATTTAGGGAAAGAAATGAAATGGTTACTTGTTTTGTTTTTTCCTTGAAGCTTCAAGAAGCTTTGACCATTTTGTTTCTTTCCTAAACCTAACCATTCACCTAACCCTAGTTTATTCTCTACACTTGTTAAACTAACCCAAGGTTGCATAATGATAAGAATCACTTTATTTTCTATTATTCATAATTCTTATCATTTTTTCCTTTCTTCTTCTTCTTCTTCAAGAAGAAGAAAACTTGCTTCCTTCAATGGTGCCATGAGAAAAAGAGTGAGAAATCCAAATCCAAAGTGAACCCACTTCCTATTTCTTCATCCTCAACCACTTGCCATGTAGTATAGGGTGTTTTCTTCACAAGTTTCATGTCTTGGTGAAGTTGGAGCTTGATCTTGAGTTGCCTCGACGTAGATCATCTTCGGCATCGAAGTCGACGACCTAGCCCGATCGTTTCTCAGATGAAACCATCGCCAGATTCCGGGATCCGATGATCGCAGCGGAGGGACGTCATCATGGAGCTAAGGAAGTGGAGGACCGGATCTACAAAGGTTGTAGCCACTTTCCTTTTAGTTAAAGTCGTTAACTTGCATTCTTTCGCCTATCCTCTAGTTACGATCATGCTTAGGGTTACTTGGCACATAGAAAAATTTTGATTTTGGCAAGTTTGATCTGTTGTAGAACCTTATGGGTGTACCTAGGAACCCTACAGTGGTATCAGAGCTACTAGGCATTGGATGTCGACCTATGGGGGGTTCTCACTGTGTGACAGTGTGGCGAAGCATAGGCTCTTATCCCCAGGGTGTCCCGAGACTGGAAGGTGTTCCGGCGGGTTGTAGTCTTTGCGAGGGGGCATGCGTAAAAAGTAGCTACTAAGGGATGTAAGTGCACGGCGGCGTCCCGGCCGTCCATCCGACGCCGGAATGCGGAAGCGGTGATTTACTTTAATTTTTCAAACCGGCACCACCGCGCACTAAATACCCGGAGCGTGCCATTAAACTAGTCCTAGGTAACTAAAGAGCGGGTAGAGAAATATACCGAGCGATCCGTGTCCTCCGGTCTTCTCGCCGTCGTTCCGATCTCCCGCGGAATGTCCGGTCTCCACCTCCTCGCCGGAAGGGCACCACGTCGCCGGCTTCTTTTACGGGCTCCCGCCTCTAGTCCGAGGCAACTCGGGCACGAAGTTGGCGAGCCGACGTGCCCAAGGTTTGCTGTAGAATGCGTGTAGTGATATGTCTCATTTGGGGTTTAGGATGTTGCCTTTGGTGGAGGGATTGAAGTGGTCTTTTGGAGATTGAACTAGTGGGATTTTACAAAGCCAAAGGAACAAAAATCCCACCCTCACAAATTTTGGACAGCCCCATGGCTTGGCCGGCCTCTACCAAGTGAAGGGAGTGAGAAAATGAGAGAGGCCACACAATAATGCATGAGGGAATCAAATGATATCATGAAAGAACATGATCACAAACACATCCACACTCAACCACAACCATCATCAAAACCATGTCACACAAAAGTCAAGCCATGATGGAAAAAGAAAGTCAAATGATGGTGCAAGTTCATGATACAATAATATGCAAAGACCCCTTTCCAAATTGCTTATTTGTACAAATGCAAATAAGCCCTCCTCCACCAATCTTCGGCCAATGAACGATACAAAGGAAATTGGCCGAAACGGAAAGCAAACTGGCAACTCCAGAAAACTGGTCCCGTAATAAATTACAGGAAAACCCCGATACTGTGTATACACACCCGCATCTATATTTCAACCGAATACAAATGCAATGAGACAAAATCTACACTGTACTATACTAGGATCCGGCTTAAACCAAAGCCGGCTAGTATTATCCGTCCGATCCTGATCCGCGCAATACCGCACGTATCTGATCGAACCCTGCCATATACCCATACGGCCTCTAGTACTAACCGTCCGATCCTGATCCGTGCAATACCGTACGTATCTGATCGAACCGTGCTATATCTCCATACGGCCACTACAGCGTTTCGCCCGAAAACTTGAGCAACTGAATGTGGGGGACTCTAAAGACTCGTCAACACCTTGGTTGTGGATTTAACCACTAGCATGTCAGAGGTATAAGCCAATACGTAACGGGCTACCAGGTATTGACCAAAAGGGGCGTCGATGAGCGAACTCATCCTGACACCCTACTGAGCCTGTCAGTGAAAATATCCGTACAGTCCGGTCCGTTCGTCTATGAGCATCGCATGGCGGGCCTAGGGGGTTGGTAAAGTCAGACCCCCAAAAACGGTACAAGTCGTGTCGGAGTGTAGCCCAGAACACCCTGAGATACTACTGGAATACCTACCAGTAAATCTCCTGCCTCGGCCGAGGGCTTCGTGTAATGGCTCTCCTAGACACAGCGCGACCTCACCCCCAATACCGGGAGAGACGAACCCCTGAAGATCCGCTCACTGCCTCCATGTGGTTCGGGACTGTACCCAACTAAAACCTGTTTGCACGTCTTCTTTGAGCGTGGTAGGGTAGTAATCAAAGTACAGTGGGAACTCACACGAGACAAATGACGATCCTCACGTCGATGAACTAACCCGTACACATGTCACCAGGGAACTGCCATCTGACGTCAGGTATAAGACCAACTAGCAAGTTCCCGCCGAGTCCTGGCCGGTGTACTCATAACCCAATGAGCACCTGTATACATCTTAGGTGAACCTACTGACACCAGTGGCTTGTGAGACCGGCCACCGCCCCTCGTCGGGGTCTCGACTATATACACTAGTCTACTCTGGAGAATCGATGCCCTGTCTCGAAACTCCCACGACTAGGGACCTTTTAAGGATGTGCTTATAGACTACCAGCTCCCACGTATATGATCGCCCTCATACTGCTGGTGGTCAAGCAAGAATCCTAGGGGCTCTATCAACGTGTAATAGCGACATGTCAGGTCACCTAAAGCAGTACACGATGATAAAGATAAACCAGATAGCATACTATCATCTCGAGTAAGACTGTCCTACTGGGACAGGTCCTCCCTCAATCATTGCAATCACGTGCCTGTGATCCAATAATTGACTCTGAGGGCACTATCTCCAACAAGGGACCCGTTGGTGCCACGGCGACCCCATTGGATGGGGTGGCTGCCTGACCTACAGTGGTATCAGAGCCTAGCTAGAGCCTTAGGCGATGCGTAGACGAAGTTAGAAACCCGATCGAACCCCGAAACCCTAGATTTCACCCTTCTCTGGAAAATTTTCAAAACTGTGGATTTTTGTGAATTAAAAATGCTCAGAAAATAGAGCAGGAAATTCTAAGAGTTACTGCAGAGAACCCCTAACTCCACTACATAGCCGCGGAACCGCGGCCTTACCCTGCTATTGGCGGCAGTTCCGCGGCCGTATGTACTGCTTAGGGATTCATTTTTATACAGTAATGCCCGTTTCTGTTTCCTCTGTTCTCTAGGAATTTTTAATCTGCACTCAAGAGTTGAGTTTTCTGGGTTGTATTGGGAGTTCGTAGATTCGATCGGATTGTCTAATTTTGTCTATGTGTTTTTCCGGGTAATTTTAGAATATGTTAAAAAGTTCGACCGGATATAAATACCCAATTTTTCCCCTGTCGGGAAATTTCTAAATGTTGGATTTTTCCGTGGTTTAAAGACGTTCTAAGTAGTGCAAGTAACGCGATGGACCCTCCAGAAGACAACAAACCTTAACTCGATTTTGTGACCGTTTTGAACTGCCCTTTGAACCTTAGGGTTTGGGGCAGTACGGCGTGCCACATGTGAGGCGTTGGCTTGACCTTTCTACGGCTGGACCGTTGGTACTGAGGCATGAAGTGAATGTTTTTAAACTTATTTCATGTGTTGAGCTGTTTCGGGAAAACTTGGGTGTTTGACCGTTCGATCGGAAAGTTTAACATTTTCTATTTATCTGGAATGTGATACAATATTTGGAATCCACAAGTAGTTATGAGATAACTGATTTGAATGTTATAAACATAGCACTTTAGTCTCACTTGATCGGTTGCCACGGAATTTTGATGTGATCAAAAGTCCGTCGCAATCACGTAGCGTACGCGGATACTCGCCGGGTAAACTTAATAGACAATCTCACCCCATAGCCCCGACCAAGTGACTGTAGGAGAACCCCGTCGCCGAAAGCATCCGTTCGGGTGCTCGCGGCAGCGGTGTTCCTCCTTGGTGTACTTCGTCGACGGCGTCGGGGGTGCGGCCGCCTACTAAAGTTTGTGACGAGCATTCGATCAGGATATCGGGAATCTTGTTGAATTGCCCGACTTGATATTGAAAAGTGTTTTCGATAATGAGACTAAAATGCAGGGTTTATAATTGTTAGGCATGCGATGTCTAAGGAATTCATTTGGTTAGGCATGCGATGTCTAAAGAGTTTGCGGATTCCAACTGTTGTAGTTTTACACTTTCTTTTCTGTGACCGTGAGTGTAATATGTGATATCGCCGGTTTCGTTGCTATATGTCAACGACAATTGTGATACACATGTTTACTTACGTTGATGACATGTGATGTTATGTGTTGCTGGATATGTTATATTGGATCCTCGTGTTTGAATAGCCGGGGTTTTTTTTATGTGAGACGAGTGTTTTTCATTTTTCATTCATGTAAAAAACTTGTATGTAATATTCTTTTATTGGGGCACTTCCAGGTTGCGGATGATGTCACCATTTGTATATTATTTACTTTTCCGCATTAGGATAGACCCAAGGAGGGGAGCACAAGTAACCTGGTTCTAGGGTCCAGTGGGAGACCATCTCGAGGAGTTGAGTCCGGGTCTCCTAACCCTAAAATTGGTAGGGTTGCTTGCCGCTCTCGTAGGGGTCTAGGGGTGTGGGATTGACTATTCATCACGACCGTGGAATCCATGTTTTATACTGGCTCGTATTAAAAACACGGACGTCCTAGTATATCCAATATCTTATATGATATTTTCTGCTGCGTTATCTGTGATGTGATCATGTGATATGTTCAGATAGATATAGTATATAGTATATATGATATATTATAAAGACGTTGCTTATGTTTTACACCCGCGCTTGCCCTGCTCCGCTCTGCCGTTAGTTACCTAACCTAACGGTGCAGACGGGACATCGAGGCGAATGCTGATGGCATAAGCGTACGTTATATTTATCTGTGATGTTTAGGTGGACTTAAATGATGGGATATTCATTAATGAGATTAATGAAAGAAAATAAACCTAAAAGATGTTGTGGAATCGAATTTTAAAATAAAACAGGTAGCTACAGTTCTTGCTTTGCATCGCGGTATTCCTTATAGAACATCCTGCACCTTATTCGATAAGGAAAGGACCGAGATCCCTTCACCGGGAGTGACTCCTTTAGCAATAACTGGTAGATGCTACAACCCTCGGTTTGTCTTTTGATTGCTTCTATAGTTTTTGTTTTGCACAGCGGTATATGTGATATATCCTGCACCTTATTCGATGAGGAAAGGGCCGACGATCCCTTCACCGGGAGTGACCCCTTTAGCAAAACTAGAAAAGCCTAAAAAACACTCCATTTAAAAACCATTTGATTCCGCAACGAGATCAAGTTCAAAGCGTTAAAGGTTTTCATAAAAACCATTCGCAACCCTCCGTCATTTTAGGAAGTAGAGTACTTAGTATTCATGCTACGTTTGTCGACCATAGCCGAGGCGTAGTGTACGGTAGCTAAGTGATGTCTTCCTATACCGCATATGATGCGATTAGTTAGGACAGTCATGTGGCTTTGTTGACCTTAGCCAAGGGTCATGTGGGTGGGTCTAATTAATTACGAAATGACGGGTAGAACTTGACTATTACTTATAATTTGTTGATCTTAGCCAAGGTCATAGGTGCTAGGGGTAAAAACCTTTATCGGGAGTTTCAAGTGTTGAAATTTGCAATGAGATTGCATACCTTCTATATGATAGTTGGATCCCGATACCCACTGCGAGTAATTGTTACTCCTGGGAGAGTTTTGCACTTTACAATTAGCCGATCAAGTAGGTGTCTAGAAAGGTGTCAACGGGGTTATGCCTCTGGGAAAACAAGGTTTATTGTAATAAGGTCCGTACGAAAGCACGGGGAACCTCCCTCAAAGTACCGACACTGGCCTGGCTGAAAGATTGGCGAACTTGTAGAGTGTAATTAATCCCGGCTAGTCTTTCCTTTTAGGGTTTGAAGGAAGATTTGATAAAAACAGTGGGAGCCATCCTGATTAGATAAAATATATAACCAATCTAATCTTGCAAGAGCGCACGTAGAGTGTTTTCTTTTCTCTCTCTCCAGGTGGCGACTATATCACGTCTTAATCAAGATAATAATATGGATGTATCGACCGAACCCACTTGTTATACTGAGCTGGGGAACGTTGGTCCCGCTCCAACTTATAATTATTATAAGACAGAGCAGGAAATGAGGGAATACCAGAATTCCTATGCCGCCCAAACGAAGAAAGTGCATATGATGCATCTCCTTCGGGTATGTTCATTTTACAGAACTGTTTCTCAGTATCCTCTGCATCCTGGGTATCTGATACCGGATCAGGATCCCAGATATGTAATCTGTTACATAGGGCTACAGAAAGGCAGAGAACTGAGAACGGGTGATAAGTTTCATGAGACAGAAAACGGGGCAAGTGTTGCAGCCAAGTCCGTTGGTCACTGTCACCCTGTATTACCAGTACATTGATTCTGAACGAATGTTATTAGATACCGAACCTGATATACAAAATCATATCAGTCTCTTTATTAGTAAAGAAATGATAAAATTTTGTATTGAATGGATAATGTTTTAAACATTTTCTATTTCAAAAGTTGATCAGTTCAGGCACGTTATCTAAAAGTATTGACGTTCTAAATCAAACTACAGTTCCTAGTATACAAAACACACACAACAGGAAGAGTTCAGAAATGAACGAATTCTTCTTGAGGTATTGTAGACTAGGTCATATCAATGCGACCCGACTAGCTGAAGTTACATTTAGATGCAAATTTAAATCAGTTTGAATTTACATCTTGTGAAACTTGCCAGTCACGTCGCAAAGATTATATGACCATAGCTCTGTTTATTGGAAACAGAGAAAGAGTTAGTAAACTCTTGGGACTGATACATGATGATGTATGTAAGGTCCCCTGTCTACACATACCAGGACTGGTTCTTTGTACTTCATTACATTCTCTGATGATCTCTCAAGATTCAGCCATATGTTCCTGTTGAAACATAAGTCCGAAGTTTTTGAGATATTCACAGAATATAAGTTAGAAGTAGAGAACCAAAAACCGGGTATAAGTATTATGTCCTATGATAAGATCAGGGAGGAGAATACTTGGGCATGGAATTCTGGGACTATTCTAAAGGAGAATGAGATTCTCTCTCCGTATTACTCCTCTGAATATACCACAGCACAACGGTGTATCGGGGCGGAGCAATCACACCACATTAGATATGGTGTGCTCTATAATGAGTACTACTGAGTTACCTATTTCCTTTTAGGGGGTTATGCACTTGAGAAGTTGCATACCTATTGAATTGGGTTCGAATCAAATCAGTGCCTACCACTCCATATAAGATATGGTATGGGAAGAGCCTATTTCTTAAGTAAGTTAAGATTTGGGATTGTCCGGCCTATGTCAAAAGCAAAATCCGGACAAGATCGAGGCAAGGTCAGTTCTGTAGAACTGGAAAGGTTCCAACCATACAAAACTGCAGCTGATTTGACAGAACCAGAGGATTCAATAGTCCCCGACGAACCTCAGCCTCTCCGCCGATCTAGCAGGGTTCCTCACCTGCCTGAGAGATACTTCAGTTTCTCGATGACAGTGGGAGCGAGGATTGCATCATGAGATGATGACCCAACTATATTCGAGCAGGTCATCGAGAGTAGGGACTCTGTAAGAATGGCTGGATGCTTAGCGATCTGAGATGGAATCTATATACACCAACAAAGTATGGACTTTGGTTGCGATATCTGAAGGGTTAAATCCCCATCAGGAGCAAGTATATCTTGAGAAGATTACTTGGTATAGATGGAAAAGTTGAGACTTTCAAAGCTAGACTTAAAGGTTTTCGTCATCGACCATGCATGGATAATGATGAAACCTTTTCCAGTGGCTATGCTTAAGTCCATCCGGATCCTACTTGCCACGGCTACATACCATGACTACGATATCTGGTGGTTGGGTGCTATGACTGCTTTTCTAAATAATGATTTAGAAGAGAACGTCTATAAGTACACAGCCAGAGGGCTTCGTAAACAGCGGGAGCAGCGGAAACGTGTGCAAGTTGCTTTACAGGATAAAGCAGGCATCGTGGAGTTGGAACATCTGTTTTGATGTGGTAGTCAAAGAGTTTGACTTCATCAAAATGGTAGATGAACCTTGTATGTACAAAAAGGTAGTATGAAGTATGGTGATGATCCTCGTAGAGTACGTGGATGACATACTCTTGATAGGAAAGGAGTTTCCTATGCTACGCACGGTCAATCTCCACTTATCACATGAATTCTCTAATAGGATCAAAGTGATACCTCCTAAATCCTGGGATTTGGATCTATGAGATAGATCTAAATGGATATTAGGCTTTTCACTAAGTTTAGTGAGATGGTATCAATCGATCCTGGGGAGAATCACTGGAAAGGTTCTAGGGTGATAAGGACGACTGAATGTTAGTCGCATGCATTGTCTTTACCCTCAGTGAAGGGACGGTGTGTTGGAAGAGTTCCAAGCTAGATACCGTGGCAAACTAGACGATAAAGGCTGGTAACATCGCTATTAAAGATACTACCAAAGAGGAAGTTTGGGTGTATATTGGTTCATGAGATGAACTAGGTTCCTACCATTGTGTGACAATGGAAGTGTGGTTTTGGCCAAGGAACCCTGGTCCCATCAGTGACCCAGACATATTTTGAGGCAGCATCACCTGATCATGGAGATAGTTGATCTCTAGGGTGATCGAGGTTAGGAGAGTAGACTCAGAGGACAACACGGCGGATCCACTCACGAAGGCCTTTTCCCAAAGAGGGACTTTTAGGGGATGGTTGAGTATTAGATACTACAACTACTGCTATAGATGGCCCTAGTGCAAGTGGGAGATTGTTAGTTATATGTATGCCCTAGAGGCCATTACTGTACATTGGATGTATATTGTAGTGGATGCTGGGACATATATAGGTAGGACTTTCTTGCTCGACATAATAGTATGCTATCTGGTTGCTCTTTATCTTAACATGTATACTTTCTGTCTCTCTGTTACATGTTGATAAAGCCCTTTGGATGTGTACTCGACTTCCAGGACTATGATGTAGATCATACTAGTGGGGCCTGGGTAGTCCGTGAGTACATCCTTCAATGTTCCTAGTCGTGGGAATATCGAGACGGGGCATCGATATTCCAGAGTAGACTAGCGTATATCTTCTCGATCCATGTGATGGGCGATGGATGATCCCATATCCATTGGTGTTTGACATCAGAGATGATATCCGGGTGCTCAGTGGAGACTGGGTACACTGAACGGACTCGCCGAGAATTCCTAGATAGTATTATACCTCACGTCAGATGGCAGTTCTCTGGTGACACTGGTACAGCTTAGTCTGTTGATCCGAGATCTTCATAGAGTCTTGTGTGTCTCCCACTGTGCTTTGATCTCCACCCTACCACGGCTCTACTGAGTCGTGCAAATAGGTTGTTTTTGGGTACAGTCCCGATTCACTTGGAGGCAATGAGCGATAGGAAGGGATTCATCTCTCCCGGTATTGGGGGTTGATGTTGCGCTATGCACGACTGGCCATAACTGGAAATCCCTGGCCAGGGTTGCAGTGATATACTGGTAAGAGTTATCAGTAGTTTCATGATTGTTATGGACCTTGCGTCGGCATGACTTATCAAGCTATTGGGGTCTGACGTTTACCACCCCTAGGCGAGATATGCGACATATCAGACGAACAGACCGGACTGTATGGTAAGTGTTACTGGTTGGATTCACAGGAGTGTGAGCGGGCTTGCTCGTCGATCTTCTGATCGCTCAATACCCGGGTGGCCGTTACGTTTAGCAGACCGCTTGCGGCTTGTGGGTGTTTGATATGATCATCACCTACTGCCGGCGTATTGACGAGTCTTTAGAGTCCTACACAGAGGTTTCCTGGCTCAAGCGAAACGAAATAGGAGCGCATATGAGATATGTGCGGGACCGAGAATAATGCGTGTATGTGATACCGTATTCTATTCTCGTGATGAATGTATCGATTGGTTGTATACGATATAACCTAGTTATCGAATCGAGGATTGATTCGATAAGTCGATACATTGGATATTAGTCGGTCATATGCGATATGACCGGATCGTTAATCAAGTGTTGATTTAATGATTTAATGTATAATTATATATTTGATATATTACTTTTCATTAACTAGTATGGGTTCACTTAAGATGGATTTTCTCACTTGATGTGCACATTGTATATATGATATAGTTTTGTGCACTAGATTGTATCATGTTTGATGATACATGCAAACTTGGGTGTATGTTTACTTTAAACCATGTTTAAGTGAATGGTTAGGGTTTTGTTATCTTTTCTTAATTATTTATTTCTTTTCATTTAATTTAGGGCAAGAAATGAAATGGTTACTTGTTTTGTTTTTTCCTTGAAGTTTCAAGAAACTTTGACCATTTTGTTTCTTTCCTAAACCTAACCATTCACCTAACCCTAGTTTATTCTCTACACTTGTTAAACTAACCCAAGGTTGCATAATGATAAGAATCACTTTATTTTCTATTATTCATAATTCTTATCATTTTTTCCTTTCTTCTTCTTCTTCTTCTTCAAGAAGAAGAAAACTTGCTTCCTTCAATGGTGCTATGAGAAAAAGAGTGAGAAATCCAAATCCAAAGTGAACCCACTTCCTATTTCTTCATCCTCTATCACTTGCCATGTAGTATAGGGTGTTTTCTTCACAAGTTTCATGGCTTGGTGAAGTTGGAGCTTGATCTTGAGTTGCCTCGACGTAGATCATCTTTGGCATCGAAGTCGACGACCTAGCCCGATCGTTTCTCCGATGAAACCACCGCCAGAGTCCGGGATCCGATGATCGCAGCGGAGGGAAGTTATCACGGAGCTAAGGAAGTGGAGGACCGGATCTACAAAGGTTGTAGCCACTTTCCTTTTAGTTAAAGTCGTTAACTTGCATTCTTTCGCCTATCCTCTAGTTACGATCTTGCTTAGGGTTACTTGGCACATAGAAAATTTTTGATTTTGGCAAGTTTGATCTGTTGTAGAACCTCATGGGTGTGCCTAGGAACCCTACACCGCTAACATCATAACACGACTGTATAGCCAAAAATCACGGCATCAAGCCCAGTTATATTGTTTCATCCCCGTGTATCATATCATATCCTTGTATCACATATACGTATTGTGTGTGTGTGTGTGTGTGTGTGTGTGTATGCCTACACCTAGTCCTATATATATATACACATACACGTATACACCACGTTGAGTCTCAGTGTGTGCATGTGTGTATCTACCTGAAACCTACGAATCTCCTCCAAGATATTCATCCTCGGGTAAGGTCTTTCTAAATCAATCCAGTCCAACCTAAGGTTACTACTAGGGTCCTACTCACCGAAATTCTAAGGTCACGTCTGTCTTCCTAATGACAATAAGTACTATCCCTATTCTATGTTTGCGGGGGTGCTAAACGCCATCCACCCGATTTCCCCCCGTAGATATACGTCTACTCACCTGGTCCTTGTCTGCCGAAGACGGTGTCGCCATCCTCTTCTTCATCGCCCGCAGTCCACGTGAGGGGTACCTATATGAAAACATATATAATATCGTAAACTGAATCACGGACATCAAAACGACGCACGAAACGCGCATAGGTTAAAACCTATGTCCCGCTCATGCAAAAGAACCAAATATCGCTCGATATCGGCGTACAAACGCCGATTGATCGAGATAAACATCAACAAACAACTCATAGTTTTAAAACTCATTACTTATAATATAAACATGATTTAATTCATCGAAACCCTAAAATCAGTCAAATCGTCCGATTTCGTAAAACCCGAAAATGCCAATTTACCGTTTTACTTCAAAACTTACTGTTTAATTGAAACTAATGGTCATAATACTCATTAAATAACCTAACTAGATTATAGAAACCATTACTATATTTTTAACACCCTAATTTATATTAGTTTGGAAATTCTAGTTTGCAAACTTGCCCGATTTCGGTATTTTTAAGGAAAATTTCACAATATCACATCTAAACTGGATTTTGCATGAATTAATGCATTAAACTACAATTCATGATGATAATAATATAATGAAATCATAATTTATATTTTAAACCTCATTTATTTAAGAATTTCCAAAATCTAGTTAGCAAAAATAGCATTTTTCTCACAATTTATCAATTATCAATAAAAACTAGTAACCAAATTGAGTTTTTCATTCCACCAACAAGTTAATATCCTCTTTAAAACCACACTCTAGTGTTATAAACATTAATTGGAATTTTATTTCACCAATAAATATAATATACATAAATCTAGTTTGCAAATTTACTTAATTTAAACAATTTGAATGAACAAATTACAATATATCAACCATGCATGATTTTTCCCATTTCTAAAAATGTTAAACTAGTTATAATAACCCCACTTAATTAGTAAAAACCATAACTTGATTTTACAAACCCTAACTTGAATTTTAAAACTTGTAGATAGAATTTATTTATTAAATCTAATTATGCTTAAATGAAACATCTAATAAAAATAAATCAAAAGAATAAGATTTATACCTCCACAACATGAAATCCAAACATGAAAATAAGCCTCCAAAATGAATGCTTTCCATCTCCAAAATCCATGTAAAGATGAGCAAAGAATAGAGGGTAGGAATTAATTAGGATTTTGTGGATTTTTATTTGGATTTTTGTAGGATTTTTGATGATTTTTGGAGGTAAATTAAATTTTGAAGATGGGGGGCTGCCATGGGGGGTTGAGGCCGGCCACACCATGGAGGAGGGAGAGGAGAGTGAGAAAAGTGAAGAAAAGTGTAGAAACTTCGCCCAAAATATCAACTTCTTTATGTCTTTTCAACAATTCATTTATTTTTTATCATTTCTTTTCTAAAACACCTAAAGAAAATTCTAGAATCATGGAAAAATTTGTAAATAAATTTTGCATGATACACACTAGATTCTAATATGCAATGATTCATTTTTGCAAATTAAACCCCTTCAAATTTGAAATTTACACTAATTTAGTGTATAAATAAAGCTTATGTTAATATTTAAAATAATTAATTTAGGAAAAATATTTAATTAAACTAAAAATTTATAAGTGACTAAATAAATACCATTTAATAGTAATTACATAATTAAAATAGGTATTTTTAAATTTATAGTGAAAAATAATTACGGTTTAGTTTTATGAAAACTACGTTTTACTTTACCGAAAATTATAAAATTCACTTAAACGATTTTATTTATTTATTTATTTAATTAATTATTTTTAAAATGTTACAATTAGTTTTGGACAGTCGTACAGCCTTGTTGGCCTACGTCAAGGGCGAGTACGGATGTATCTAAATTAATCAGGACAACGACGGTTAGAACTTGACTTGCATCTTATGATTTGTTGGCCTACGTCAAGGTCATAAGAGCTTGGGGTAAAAATCACATCGGGAGTTTCAAACATAAAGGAAACTTGCAGATTTAGCATACCTTCTGGAGTGTGGTGACTAGAGTGGCTTCCATCTAGGGCATCATGCGATGATAGTTGGATCCCGATCCCACTAATGAGTAGGATTACTCTCGGGAGATTTTCTCACTTAACAATCAATGCTATAAACCAAGTAGGTGTCTAGAAAGGTGTTAGTGGGGCTACGCCTCCAGGGAAAAGAGGTTAAGGAACTTCACGAAAGCGTTGGAAAACCTCCCTCGAAGTACCAACACTGGCCTGGCTGAAAGGTTAAGCAAGTATTGTGACGTGCAATTACTCCTGACTAATTCTTCTTCTAGGATTTGAAGAAGGATTTGAGGAAACAGTGGGAGCCATCATGTTTAGATAAACTAATAAACCAATCTAAACTTGCAAGAGCATATGCTGAGTGTTTCTTTTTTCTCTCTCTCTGGCAACTACCATGACAGGACTAAAACTATTACTTGAAAAGAATACACTGACCGGGCCAAATTATAAAAATTGGCTAAGGAACGTCAACATTGCACTGACTTATGACAAAGTTGCATATGTTACCACCGCTGTTCCTCCCCCTATCCCAGGACCAGATTCCTCAGTTGCGGACAAGGAGGTCCGCAAAACTTGGGATCTAGACTGCGAGAGAGCTAACTGTATCATGCTGGCGTCCATGAACAATGAACTCCAGAAATAGCACGAAAGTATGGATATTATATCCATCTTTCTCCATTGCAAGGAACTGTATGGAGAGCACTCCCGTATCGCAAGGTACGAGACCTCAAGGAAACTATTCCAGATGAGGTTAGCTCCAGGATCACCTGTAGGAGAGCACGTCCTGAAAATGATCAGCCTCATTGAGGAACTCGCAAACCTGGGACACGTGCTAGAGAATGAGTTGTACATCGACTTGATTTTGCAGTCCCTTCCCCACACCTTCTCTCAGTTCGTGCTGAACTTCAACATGCACGAAATGGAAGCTGATCTTCCAAAGCTCCTCAACATGTTGAGGGTAGCAGATACCTCCTTGAAAAAAGAGAAGACCCCCGTTCTGTATGTTGGCCAATCATCCTCTTCTAAATCCAAAGCGAAAGCTAAGGGGAAGAAGAAGATGAAAGCCACTAAACCGAAAGGCGGGGTCAAGAAGGTGCAGGGAACGAACAAGGCAGGAAGGGTGAAGGCGGATAAGAATGAATGCTACTATTGTCACAAGAAAGGGCACTGGAAGAATGATTGCATGGCTTTCAAAGCCAAGGACACGAAGCAAGCTGCTGCTTCTGCTTCAGGTGTGTTTGTAATCGAAAATTGTCTTTCAGTAAACTCTACATCATGGGTACTTGATACCGGTTCTGGTTCTCACATCTGTAATTTTTTGTAGGCTCTGAGAAACCGTAGAGCACTGAAGACAGGTGATATGACCCTCCGGATGGGCAATGGAATGAACGTAGATGCTGTTGCAATAGGGGAATATCACCTGGGGTTGAATAGTGGGCACATTTTGGTGTTGTACAACTGTTTTTTTATTCCCAGTATGCTGTGTAATATTATATCAGTATCTTTTTTATCTAATGAAGGATATAATTTTGCACTTGAAAGAAATGTCATGAATATTTTCCTAAATCAAGAAATGATTGGGTTTGGCACACTGGAAAATGGCATATACATACTTAATCAACCTCAAGTTTTCAATATTCAAAACACGCTTAAAAGGAAGGCTCCAGATTCAAACCAACCCTTCCTATGGCATTGTAGACTTGGTCATATAAATGAAACAAGGTTGACTAACTTACATAAAGATGGATATTTAGATCCGTTTGAATATTCATCATATGCAACTTGTCAATCATGTATCAAAGGAAAGATGACCAAATCTCCGTTCACCGGACACGGAGAAAGAGCCACAGAACTCTTGGGACTTGTACACAGCGATGTATGTACTCCGATGTCTACACATGCACGAAGCGGTTACTCCTCCTTCATCACTTTTACTGATGATTTCTCGAGGTATGGACATGTGTTTTTAATGAAGCATAAATTCGAGGCCTTTGAGAAGTTTAAGGAGTATAAAAATGAAGTGGAGAAACAGACTGGTAAAAGCATCAAGACACTTCGATCTGATCAAGGTGGAGAATACTTAAGTACCAGTTTCCTTGAATGCTTAAAATAGAATGGAATTCTCTCTCAGCTTACTCCACCGTATACACCTCAGAATAATGGTGTATCAGAAAGGAGGAATCGCATGCTACTGGACATGGTGCGTTCAATGATGAGTAGTGCTGAGTTGCCACTTTCCTTCTGGGGTTTTGCGCTAGAATCAGCTGCATACCTATTGAATAGAGTTCCGACTAAGTCTGTGCCTACCACTCCATATGAAATGTGGAGCAGGAAGAGACCATGTCTCAAGTATATCAAGATATGGGGGTGTCCGGCATTTGTTAAAAAGCATAATCCGGACAAGCTCGAGGCACGATCGGTTTTGTGCAAGTTTGTGGGATACCCCAAGCATTCAAGGGGATATATTGTCTACCAAACTGAAGAACAAAAGGTGTTTGTCGCTCGCCACATTGTCTTCTTAGAGAGCGAATTTCTTGCAAAAGAAATTAGTGGGAGCGCGGTAGAGCTGGAAGAAATTCCAGAACCTCAAACTACTGCCGAGGACTTAGTAGAACCTCAGGTTTCAATAGAGCCCGACAAACCAACGCCTCTCTGGTAGGCTTTCTCGTCCTCCTGAAAGATACTATGGGTTTCTTGTAGATGGGGATCGAGAGGATTGCATCATCGATGATGATGAGCCTACTAATTTTTAGCAGGCTATCACGAGTAAAGACTCTATGAAGTGGCTGGATGCTATGAGATCCAAAATGGAATCCATGTATACCAATAAAGTATGGACTTTAGATGTTGCTCCTCCTGGGGTGAAACCAGTTGGATGCAAATGGATCTTCAAAAAGAAGATTGGTGCATTTGGACAAGTGGAAACCTACAAAGCTAGACTCGTTGCAAAAGGTTTTCGTCAAAGACCAGGATTGGACTATGATGAAACTTTTTCACCAGTAGCTATGCTTAAATCCATTCGGATCCTGCTTGCCATTGCTGCCTTCCATGACTATGAAATCTGGCAGATGGACGTAAAAACAGCTTTTCTAAATAGACATTTAGAAGAAAGTGTTTACATGGATCAACCAGAAGGTTTCTTAGACAGTGGGAGCAGTGAAAAGGTGTGCAAGTTGCTTAAATCCATTTATGGATTAAAGCAAGCATCGCGGAGTTGGAACATCTGCTTTGATGAGACGGTCAAAGAATTTGACTTTATCAAAAATGTAGATGAACCATGCATTTATAGGAAGATTGTAGAAGGAGCAGTAGTCTTCCTCGTTTTGTACATCGGCGACATACTACTGATAGGGAATGATTTCCCTATGCTACAATCAGTAAAACTCTTCTTGTCACAGAAATTCTCCATGAAAGACTTGGGAGATGCATCCTACATTCTGGTCATTAAGATCTATCGTGATAGATCCAAAAAAATGTTGGGACTTTCACAGTCCAGGTATATTGACACTATACTAAAGAGATTTAGTATGGTAGATTCCAAACGCGGTAATTTACCTGCTTGTCACGGGATCACCCTCTCCAAAGAAATGTCTCCAAAGACTGATGAAGAGAGGGCTCGCATGGGCATTATACCCTACGCTTCGGCAGTAGGATCCATAATGTATGCGATGTTATGTACCAGACCAGATGTAGCTTACGCACTTAGTGTAGTAAGCAGGTATCGGTCTGACCCAGGTGAGAAGCATTGGATAGCGGTAAAGAACATTCTCAAGTACCTGAGAAGGACTAAGGAGATATTCTTGGTTTACGGTAATGGGGACCTTCAGGTCGAGGCTTTTACCGACTCCAGCTTCCAAAGTGACAAAGATGACTCTAAATACGTTTCGGGTTTTGTGTTTACCCTCAATGGAGGGGCAGTATGTTGGAGGACTTCCAAACAGGATACCGTCGCAGACTCAACTATGGAGGCTGGGTATATAGCTGCTAACGATGCCGCGAAAGAGGTCGTTTGGATGAAGAAGTTCATCTCTGAACTTCAGGTGGTTCCGTCCATTGCTAATCCAATACCTTTGTATTTTGATAACAATGGGGTTGTAGCATTAGCGAAGGAACAA
The DNA here is from genome assembly GCA_030015575.1 of Agapanthus africanus. NCBI lineage: Eukaryota > Viridiplantae > Streptophyta > Magnoliopsida > Asparagales > Amaryllidaceae > Agapanthus > Agapanthus africanus. Next base: position 423,993,463 of record CM057339.1, read on the forward strand.
AGGTCCCATCAGAAATCTAGGCATATCTTGAGGTGGTATCACCTGATCAGGGAGATCGTAGATCGCCGGAAGATTGAGGTGCGGAGAGTGGACACAAAAGACAACACAGCAGACCCATTCACCAAGCCCATCCCTCAAGTCCAGTTCGAGAGGCTGTTTGAGATGTTGGGTATGCGGTATACCAGCAACTGGATCTAGTGCAGACAGTGGGTACTCATTGCGCCAATTACAGGCCTTAGTGCAAGTGGGAGATTGTTGGATATATATGCCCTAGAGGCATTCATTGTATAGGATGCTAGGGATATGTATGTACATAACAATCATGCTTGATATGATAGTACGCTATTTGGTTTGTCTTTATCTTAACATGTGATATATTTTACTTTGCATTTCATATATTGTATACATGTTGATAAAGCCTGTAGGGTGTTTTCCTGACTACCGGCGTTGTGATGGCAGTCATACTTGTGGGAGCTGGATGGTCAATAGGCACATCCTTAAATGTCCCTAGTCGCAGGAGTATCGAGATAGGGCATCGATGCTCCAAAGTAGACTAGTGTATACATATCTAGACCCTGACGAGGGGCGATGGATTGGTCCCGCAGCCATTGGTGATGTGCACCTAAGATTGTATACAGATGCTCACTGGGTGTGAGTACACCGGACAGGACTCGCCAAGAACTAACTAGATGGTATTATACCTAGCGTCAGATACAGTTCTCAGGTGACATGTGTACAGATAGTCTGTCGACTTAAAGTCGTCATTTGTCTCGTGTGAGTTCCCACTGCGCTTTGATTACTACCCTACCACGGCTCAAAGGAGTCGTGCAAACAGGTTTTAGCTGGGTACAGTCTCGAGCCACATGGAGGAAGTGAGCGACTGTTAGGGATTTGTCTCTCCCGGTATAGGGAGTCGATATCGCACTGTGATCGGTTGGTCATTACCATAAGTCCCTGGTCAGGGCTGATTGAGAATTGCTGGTGGACGGACCAGTAGATTCTCGGATGGTCTTGAGCCACACCGGCACGACTTGTACGGTTTTTAGGGGTCTGACGTTCACCACCTCCCTAGACCATACATGCGATACTCTCAGATGAACAGACCGGACTGCACGGATGTTGTCACGGACAGGCTCAGTAGGGGTTACGGACGAGTTTTCTCGTCGGCCTCCTTTTCGACACATACCTGGGTTGCCGTTACGTACAGCTAGTGCCACTGATGGACTTGTGGTTAAACCCACTGCCAGCGTACTGTCGAGTCTTTAGAGTCCCGCACAGAGGGTTTCCCTGGATCAGGCGAGACGATGTAGACGTCGTATGGTCTTACGGCAGGGTTTCGATCGCATTCGTGTACTGGCTACTCGAATGACGATCGGACGGATAATACTAGTGGGCTTTGGTTTAAGCCGGATACTAGTATTGTAGTATTGGAATATACTGATCTCAGTGTATCCGTATTTTTCGGAATACGGATACGGGTATGAAAATACGGAAAAGGGCATTCTTGTAAATTCACAAGAATGAGCTTCTAGAAGGAGACACATCATTATTGTTTTATTCTTTTTCATTAAAGAATTAATGAGGTGGAAATTAAGAGATATTATAGGAATGTGTTGAAGGCATGGCTAATTATTTGTTTATTTCATTTGGAGCCACTATTCAAGCATGGTTGTAAATTATATGATTTAATAATTCCATGGTTGAATTATTGGCTCAATACTTAGCCATTCTCTCTTCTCATTTCATTATCATTATAACAAAAGCTTTCTCTCTCCTAGGTTTTTCCTCTCTCCTTCTTCATCAAGCTCATAACACTTGCATGTGTTGCAAATCAATGAGCTTGAAGATCAATTAATCCAATACACTCACTCTACATCAACTTAGTCTTCTCTCTTAGCAAGTTTGATCACTAAGGTATCTTTTTGAGGTTGGAGCTTGACCATAGCCCTCGGGTGGATCCATCTTTGACTCAAAGGAGACCGGCAACCGAACTCTTCAAGGACCTAGAAGAAGCACAAGAAAGGAGATCAACAAGAAGGTTGAACCAAAGAGCAACTTCAAGACCCGAAGGACCAGGAACGAGGGTATAACTCTTTTACTTAGTAGTTAGCTATCTCTCTTAGTCTAGGTTTTTGTTAGCTAAGGTTTAAACAAGATCCAAAAGTGGAACAAGTTCATGATGCAAAGCTAAAACAAGTTTCTTTTGGTGCGAGAAAACCGTTTTTAAAGTATTCCGCCTCCCCGCGACTCGTGGGGTGTGCATCATCGACTTACAGGACGCGCTTGGGTCGGATTTATGCGCATGTTAGGCGCTTGGTATTGGATTCTGTGCGCATCGGATGCGCTTGATTGAGACTTTTATTCGTGCATGTTGGATGCACTTGATTTAGATTTTATTTGGGCATGACGGATGCACTTGATTTGGATTTTCGCGCATGTTGGGAACACGAGATGAGATGTAATTTGTGCACACAGGATGCACTCGATTGGGATTTTCGTTCGTGCATGTAAGTTGCACTGGATTGAGATTTTCGGGCACTTTTGATGCACTAGTTGTTATTGTCGTGCACGCCAATTGCATTGGACAGATGCTTTCGTACACACTCGTTGCACTTAGTCTTGCTTTTGTGCATATTGTGGCACCTGTATTTGGATTTGATTTCCGTGCGCACCAGACGTACATGATTATTGGATACGCCTTTTGAGGCTGTTATTGCTTTTGAGCACTTTGTTTTCATGATGAGGCCCTATACTTTGTAGTACCCTAACAGGACTGATCTGAGGACAGTACCTGTGTACTTTGCATGCATAAAAAGTTTACCAAGAGGTTTTCAAAAAAGAGCTATAGTCTCGCTGATTCTTACGTGTCCACGAGTGACACGAACGTTTACAATGGAAAACCTTTTGGGATATTTTAAAAGGGGAGGAACGTATATTTTGAGTAAAACATATATGAAAGTATATTATTACTTTACAAATGAGCGTCCGTCATTTGTGCCGTGAGTTACACATCACACGGTGATTCAGAAAAGATTCTACATATATTATTTCAGTTTTTGGAGATTTTTCAAAAGGGATGTGTACTATATATTTATTATAGTATTTGATTTGTGCATATGGGATTTCGGTAGTGGATTTTGAGGTCTGTATCTCCTCTGTGACTCCGATGATATGCGTGCAAGTCCGATAATTTACGTAACGCTTGACGGAGTTTGGTTTTGAGTTTCGTACTCGTTTTCAGGCGCACATGATGCGCTGTGGTATTTCTGTATCTTCCGTGATTTCGGAGCCCCGTTAATTTGAGATAATTATTGAAATGTTTTGGAAATTGGGGGTTTAAATTTTAAATTCGGGCACCGAAATTATTTAAAGGGGGAAGATTATAACATTTCAGAAAAATATAAAATATTATTTTTTTGAATTTAATATTAAAATAATATATTTTGCAAAAACTACCGATTTGCGAATTTGGGGTTTTCGTAAAATGATATAAATATAAATTATTGTTTAAAGTTTGTGTAACATTTTTGGCCAAAATATCTTTCTTTTGGTCATGGCCGAAATTACCTAGTGAGGATGTGGGGTTTTTGTTTTGATGGTGAGTCATGGTTGCTTCTAGATGAAGCATGGCTTCACATTGTGACTCATCCTTTGCTTTCAATTCTTTTTAGAATGCTTAGGATATTTTGTTGATTTTTTTATGATATGGTTTGGATGTGGTCACCTCCTTAATTACTTGTGCTCACCCCCCCCCCCAATCAAATTCCAGAGAGCAATCTTTAGCTTATGGCTGAGCTCACTTAGGGCTGATTTTGTGTTAATGTGTGTGCACAAAAAATTTCCAAAGAAAAATCCTTTAGCTCATTTTTCATCACAACTCAAAAGGCAACTTCTTTTACCTTCACCCAATTCATTGGGTGCCTTGAGATAAAATATTCACACACTATCTTTACTTCGTCTTGGGTATCTAGGCTAGCAAACTGGATACCCAAGTCGCTTCGGTTTAGAAGCGGGAGCCCATATAAAGAATTCTCGACGTGCGGCCTTTTTGACGAGCTTGACCGGAGGGCGAACTTTGTCGAGGCAGCCGCAACATGCTAAGGACTGAGATTTGAGACCGAAGGACACGGATCGATCGGTATAATGTCTTAAACCATTTACAGTTTACTAAAATTGGGTTATTGGTACGATTGGGGTTTTTGGTATGGCGGTTTTCATGTATAACGACCCTAGTTAGGGTTTTGGCTATGTTTTCCGGTATTTGGATTTCTTGGTTTTGTGACTGGATATTGTATTTGGTCGTTGGACGTTTGTACGTCAACGACGAGGGTTGTTTGGTTGTTTTGCATGCGTAGGCTATAGGTTCTAACCTATGAGCGCACCGCGTGCCATATTTGGATTTCGGAATTTGATGTTAATAGCTTTGCGATTTCATATTGATTGTAGGTACATTCTCGTGGATTCCGAGACGACGAAGCGCATCGACTACGGCTAAGTGAGGAGTTTAGCAGGTGAGTAGATTTATATCTACGGGGGAAGTCGGGTGGATGGCGTATAGCACCCCCACAAACATTGATATGGAATATCGTTTGATTATTTTATCCTGATAAATGATATGCGACAGACATGATTGTAGGATTTACAAACAATAATATGATGGAAGTTGATGCTAATAGACATATTGACATATGAGAATATAGAATGATAAGTGCATCATGATGGCTACAAATTGAAAGAGAACAAGTGTGACGTTTATATAATGTGATGCGAGATACTAATGTGATGAACGAGTATACGATGTGATATGATGACTTAGTGTGATATGTCATTTTATGGATTCGAGTCGATATGAGATTGTTGATACCTTTGTAGGTCCCCAAATACGAGTTTGACATGGATGTGACCTGAGAGATAGGTATATTTATTTGGATAATGTTTTGCATTTTAAGTGATATGTCGTACGAGACTTAGATCCGTACCCCGATGTTGTATAGGTTGATAGAATCCCTATTTTTTTAATGTCGCCGTATGTGGATTACCGTACGCGATAAGTTTTACCTGTTGATTTATCCATACCCTAGTTTAGAGGATGTCGTATGATGGTTTGCACCGTACGTGATATTGTGAGGCCGGATGCCGATTGATGGATTCACCGACTCGGATATATTGTAGACACGTATATCTTATAGCATTTAGTTGACGATGTACTTTATGCTACGTTCATATTATTCTCATTACATTACATATACCTGTGCTAGTACACCTACACTATTATCGATGATGCGTATGTTACAGATACACAAATTGCCGACTCACACACTTCATCATCGATAATTGCTATGTCACTACACAGTAGAATTGCTACATCATGCTAGGATATATTTTCTATGTTCATATCACTGTTCCACGTTGCATGAGATATACGGACATGCTTACATCCTGTTATATGTTGCATACCTTGCTACAGCTACGTGCACATCATGCATACATACTGACATGTACACCCACATATCTTGCTATAGCTGCATATACCCCTAAGTTGTATTGTTTTGACATGTGATATTGAGACATTACTTATTGTGCTATTGTGCTTATGAGATGCATCATACATAGCTTCTTACATGTAGATACACTTATCTTGCTATAGTTACATGTATACCTCATATGATGCTGCACTTGATTTCAGAGGATTTGGGAACCACATGATATATTTTAAACTGGATTCATTTAAAAGAGCGGTTTTCCCTTAATATGCTCATATTGCCGTTTTATGTTGCCTATATCAGTTTTCATGGATTTTCGCATTGAGATATGGATTTCATATGATTTATGGATTTGAGAACCGTGGGGGTGTTTTCAAGAAATTTATGTATTGTTTGAAAACCCGGTTTCTCTTGATATGATATTTCAGTGCGTCCACCATGTGATTTCTCGGTTCTGAGATTGGCATGTGACACCCGATTTGAGGAAGAGGAGGAACCGTCTGTGGGTACATGGTAGATCCGGTATAGTACCCCGGGGCGAGAGATGATTTCGTGGTGTAGACGATGAGCCTGGCAGAGGGACTACTACCTACCGGTGATATTATTTGGACTCGGCGGATATCTGGGGGATACCAACCGGAGTCATGTTTAGACGTGCTATGTGGATTGTGGGTATCGATGTGGACACTCAGGTTCCATGAGATGTACTGACATCAGCGCCGGTCATGGTGACGGCGCCTGACAGATGAGGATTTACGTGTCGATGCTAGACACGGGTTTCATATTGTTTCGAGTGTCTATGTGGACAATCTGGTTCCATTATTTTGTTATGTCGCGAGGGACACACGTTGATTTATATCCTCATATTTACCTGCATATGCTTTTATGATATTTACATGCATGAGTTGTTGTGTCAGTGGTTGACACGTAGACGAGATCCACTGCATACATGCATTGATTATATTGTTGGAAGAGATCCACCTGCATACATGTATTGATTATTGTTGGATGATATCCACTTGCTGATAGGCATTTACCATGTGTTGTCACATATGCAGATACGGTCACCCTAGATATCATAGTATTATCTTTATGATATAATTGACCTAGGAATCGTTGTTTATTTCGATTTCTACCTGATGATGTTTTCTACTCACGAGTTGGCAACTCACCCCCATTGTGCTACAGTTCTTGCAGGTTGACCGCTTGGATCAGTAGCGGCATCGCTGGCATACAGCTTACTTTCGGGTGTTTTGTTTTGGTAGGTGGTACATATTGGATCGTGCCCCTCTCGTATTTTTTATTCATTTTGTATCTAGTCAACTCCATCAAATCAAAAACTAGTAATTGTATATGTTGAAGACTTAGACGACTTATAGTGGCGAGACTTGAGCGATGGGTTTTATATTCGCTTTTGGGGTTGATGTCTTACTTTACTTAATTTCCTTGTGTGGATCTTCGCCGTTGGGCGTCGTATACTTGTTATTTATGCTTTTGGTGGTTGTTTCCGCCGTTGGGCGTGATTTGCTCCCGTTTGGGGTTGCTTTATTTATTTTCTATGTTGTACCCGTTTTCGGGGTTAGTTTTTACAAAGGAGATGCTTCCCAAATTTTCAAAAGACAAATAATGATTTATTATATCTTTATTTCTTAAAAAGGTTTAGATTTCTGGGTTTCAGCTTACTTGAATTACGTTACGCCTGTAGACGTCGCGTGTTTAAGTGCTGGTCGCGAGCTAATATTTTGGGTCGTGACATTCACTAAACCTTAATTTAGTGAAGAGGTAGCATGAGCTTGAGTCTCCTCGACTTTGATCATCTTCGGCCTCGAAGACTTCGAGCAAGTTTGCATCTTTCACCTTATGGAGCCTCTCAAGAGTTCGGGAGATCACAACTTGCAGCGAAGGGACTTCTACACGGAGCATTTGAAGTGAAGGACCGGACTTAAAAGGTTGTATTTCTCATTCACTAGACTTGCAAAGTTGTTTGCATGATATTTTGTTTTTATCTCTAGTTAAGATTCTTGGTTAAGGTTGTTTAGAACGGCAAATTTTTTAAAACGACATGGACGATACCTCCCGAAACCTCGCTGCCTTGCTAAGTAACCCTACAGTGGTATCAGAGCCAAGCTAGAGATTTAAACGATATTTGTTAGATTACGAAACCAAAACAACTTCGAAACTTGAAACAATATCACCTAGTTTCTGTCGAATTTTTAAAGGGCTCTAAAAAATTTTTAAACAACTGCAGAATGTTGTATGAGATATAACATGAACACTGTGAAAATTTGAGGGTGTTTTGAGCAAAAGTGGCCGGCCACATAGGTAGAAAATACAGCGAGCTCGGCCCAATTTGGGAGTTTTGGCTTCAAATTTTCAGGGTGTTCCAGTCTCTGGGTTTTAGGGTTTCAGGTGTTGTTTGTTTTTGCTAAATTTTCATGTGATGTTAACTTTCTGCAAAGACAACTCGGAGTGTTTCGCAGTCGTAATTCTAACATGTATTCAGGTTATTTAGACGATATTAAAAAGTTTGAACGGATATCAATAACCCAATTTTTTCCCGCTGGAAATTTTCGAAGTGTTGGATTTTTTCCAAATTTAAAATCTTCAGAAAATCTTGCAAGCGATTCTGTGGACCCTCTAGAAGAACGATACCCAAACTCGACTTTTTGGATCACGGAACTGCGGTGATACCCTAGGGTTTGCCGCAGTTCCTTGGCGACATGAGTGAGGCATGGGTCGGCCCTTCTACGGATGGTTCATAGGAGCTGTGGCGGTTTCTGGGTACTTTTTGAACTCCGCTCAAGTGTTGAGCCTGTTGGGAAATTTTGGGTGCCTGCTAATTCGATCGAAAAGTTTAACTTCGTCTAGCTATCTGTGATTGTGATACAATATTTGGAATCCACAATAGTAGTTATGAGATAACTAGTTTGAATTTTATAAATCTAGCAGTTTAATCTCATTTGATCGGTTGCCACGAGATTTTGATGTGGATCAAAAGTTCGTCGCAATTACGTAGTGTACGCGGATACTCACCGGGTAACCTTGCTAGATAGCCACGCCCCATAGCCCCGACCAAGTGACTGTAGTAGAACCCCGTCGCCAAAAGAATCCGTTCGGGTGCTCGCGGCAGCGGTGTTCCGCATTAGTGCACTTCGTCGACGGCATCGGGGGTGCGGCCGTCTACTAAAGTTTCCGACGAGCATTCGATTTGGTTATCGGGATTCTTGTTGAATTACCTGACAGGCTATTGGAAAGTGTTTTCAATATCAAGACTAAAATGCAGGATTTATAATTTTTAGGCATGTGATGTCTAAGGAATTCATTTGGTTGGGCATGAAATCCAAAGTATGTGATACGTTGGGTTTATGATGTATAAAGTGGTTGCGGATTCCAACTGTTGTAGTTTTTCACTTTCTTTTCTGCGACCGTAAGTGTAATATGTGGTGTATCGCCGGTTTCAGTGCCATATGTCAACGACAACTAGGATACACATATTTACTTACGTTGATGACATGTGATGTTATGTGTTGCTGTGATATGTTATATTGGATTGTCGTGTTTTGAATAGCCGAGGGTTTTTATGTGAGATGGGAGTTTTTCATTTTCATTCATGTAAAAGCTTGTATGTAATATTCTTTTATTGGAGCGCTTCCGGGTTGAGGATGATGTCACCATTGATGTATATTATTTACTTTTCCGCATTATGATAGACGCAAGGCGGGGAGCACAAGTAACCGGGTTCTAGAGTCCAGTGGGAGAGCATATCGAGGAGCCGAGACCAGATCTCCTAACTCTAGAATTAGTAAGGTTGCTTGTCGCTCTCGTATGGGTCTAGGGATGTGGGTTTGGCTATTCATCACGACCGTAGAATCCGTGTTTTATACTGGCTTAATTTAAAATACGGAATTCCTGGTATATCCAATATTTCATATATGTTCTTCTGCTGCTGATATTTTGTGATGTGATCACTTGATATGTTCCGAGACGAATGCCTATATTATATATATGAGATATAATTAATATTGCTGCTTTCGTTTCTTCTGTGATGCTTGTGAAGTATAAAAAGATGGGACTTCATTAATGAGATTAATGAAAGAAAAGAAACCTAAAGATGTTGCGGAATCTTGTTTTAAAAACTGGTAGCTCTAGTTCTTGCTTTGCATAGCGGTATTCTTGTAGAATATCCAGCACCTTATTCGATAAGGAAAGAGCCGAGATCCCTTTACCGGAAGTGACCTCTTTAGCGAAACTAGCAGATGCTACAAACTCGGTTTGTCTTTTGATTGCTTCTATAGTTTTTGCTTTGCATAGTGGTATTTATGAAATATCCTGCACCTTATTCAATAAGGAAAGAGCCGAGATCACTTCACCGGGAGTGACCTCTTTATCAAAACTTGTAAAAACCTTTAAAACACTCTTTTTCAAGATCACTCGATTCTAAAACGATATCAAGTTCATTACGCAAAAGGTTTTCATAAAAACTTATCATAACCCTTCGTCATTTCAGATAAGTAGTATTTAGTATTCGTGCTGCGTTTGTTGACCTTGTCAAGGCGTAGTGTGCGGTAGCTGATTAGTGCTTATCTACTAGCATATGATGCTATTGGATTAGGTTAGTCGTACAACCTTGTTGACCTTGTCAAGGGTCGTGTGGGTGGATTTAATTCAATCAGGAAATGACGGGTTGAACTTGAATTGCGGTCTATGGTTTGTTGACGTTATCAAATAGATCGCTTGGGACAGAATATTATCGGAAATTTCAAGTGTTGAAATTTGCAATGAGATTGGATACCTTCTATGAGATAGTTGGATCCTGATACCCACTGCGAGTAATTGTTACTCCTGGGAGATTTTTCCAATTTACAATTAGCCGATCAAGTAGGTGTCTAGAAAGGTGTCAACGGGGTTACGCCCCTGAGAAAATGAGGTTTATTTTAATTAGGTCCATGCGAAAGAACGGGGAACCTCCCTCAAAGTACCGACACTGGCCTGGCCGAAAGATTGACGAACTTGTAGGGTGTAATTAATCCCGGCTAGTCCTTCCTTTTAAGGTTTGAAGGAAGATTTGATAAAAAATAGTAGAAGCCATCCTGATTAGATAAAATATATAACCAATCTGATCTTGGAAGAGCGCACGCAGAGTGTTTTCTTCTCTCTCTCCTGGTAGCGACCATGTCACGTCTTAATCAAGATAATAATATGGATGGATTGACCAAACCTGCTTATTATACTGTGCTAGCGAATGTAGGTTCCGCTCTATCTTATAATTGTTATAAGTCCGAGCAGGAAATAGGGGAATATCCGGATTCCCATGCCACCCAATCGAAGAAAGTGCATGCTGATGCATCTTCTTCGGGTGTGTTCATTACCGAGAATTGTTTCTCAATATCCTCTACGTCCTGGGTATATGATACCGGATCAGGATCCTGCATATATAATATGTTACATGGGCTACAGACAGGTAGAGAATTGAGAATGGGTGATATATCTCTAAGTGTAGAGAATGGTGCAAGTGTTGCAGCCAAGTTAGTTGGCAAATATCACCTTGTATTAATACATTGATTTTGAACGAATGTTATTACACACCGAATCTGATACATCATTACATCGGTTTCTTTATTAAGTTAAAGAAGGATATAATTCTGTATTGAAGGATAATGTTGTGAATATTTTCCTGAATCAAGAGTTGATTCGATCAGGCACGTTATATAATAGCATATAAATTCTAAATCAAACTACAGTTCAAAGTATATAGAACACACACAAGAGCAGTAGTTCAGAAATGAACGAATCTTTCTTGTGGCATTTTAGATTAGGTCATATCAATGCGACACGACCGGCTAAGTTACATAACGATGAATATGAGAATCTGTCGAATTTTCATCTTATGATACTTACCAGTCTTGTCTCAAAGGTACAATGACTAATACTCCGTTTACTGGAAACAGAGAAAGTGTTATTGAACTCTTGGGACAGATACATGATGATGTATACGGTCCTATGTCTACAAATGCCAAGGTTGGTTCTTTGTACTTCATTATATTCACTGATCTTCTCTCAAGATTCGGACATGTGTTTCTGTTGAAACACAAGTCTGAAACTTTTGAGAAATTCAAGGAATATAAGCTTGAAGTTGAAGAACCAGATGGGTAGAAGTATTACAATCCTTCGATGTGATCGAGGAGGAGAAATACTTGGGCATGGAGTTCCTGGATTTTCCAAATAGAGAATGTGATTCTCTCTCAGCTTACTCCTTCGAGTACACCACAGCACAACGGTGTATCGAGGCGGAAGCATCGCACCCTATGAGATATGGTGAGCTCTATGATGAGCACTGCTGAGTGGCTTGTTTCCTTTTGGTGTTATGCACTTGAGAAGCTGCATACCTATTGAATGGGGTTCCATCTAAATTAGGGCCTACCACTACATATGAGATATGGAATGGGAAAAGACCATGTCTTAAACGAGTTAAGATATGGGGTTGTCCGGACTATGTTGAAAAGCAAAAATCCGGACAAGCTCGAGGCAGGGTCAATTCTGTAAGTTTGTCAGGATATCCCAAACATTTGTGATGGAATATCTTCTACCACTCTGAGGAGCAAAAGATGTTTTTTCCTCAGCATTCCACCTTTTTAGAAAAGGAATTTCTTGTGAAGAAATTTGTGGACATGAGGTAGAACTGGAAGATGTTCCAGCTAGACAAACTAACAGCTGATGATTTGGTGAAACCAAAGGATTCAATGGTCTCCAAGGAACCTCGGCCTCTCCACGAATCTGGTAGGATTCCTCATTCGCTTGAGAGATACTACGGTCTTCTCGGTGACAGTGGGAGTGAGGATTGCATCATGGTTGATGATGGCCCAACTAGGTTCAGGCAGGCCATCACGAGTGACGACTCTATGAAAAGGCTGGATGCTATGCGATCAAAGATAGAATCCATGTACACCAACAAAATATGACCTTGAATGTTGCACTTGAAGGGGTAAAACCCATTGGGAGCAAATGGATCTTGAGAAGATTCTTGGTATAAATGGAAAAGTTGAGACTTTCAAAGCTATGGTTAAGTCTATCAGGATCAATGCACGCATCATGGAGTTGGAACATCTGTTTTGATGTAGCAATCAAAGAGTTTAACTTCATCAAAATAGTAGATGTACCTTGCATATACAAGAAGGTTGTAGAGAGTAAGGTTGTATTCCACGTATTCTACGTAGATGACATACCCTTGATAGGAAAGGGTTTCCTATGCTACACTCGGTTAAGCTCCTCTTATCACGGGGATTCTCCATAGAAGATCTGGATGATACCGACCACATCTTATTGTTTATGATCAATGGTGATAGATCTAAGTGGATGTTGGGAGTGTCCTAAATCCAGACTAGATGTAGATAGCTCACTTGGTGTAGTGATCAGGAATCAATCGAATCTTGGGAGAATCACTGGACAGCTGTGGAGGACATTCTTAAGTTCTTGAGAAGCAATAAAAGAAAGTTCTTGGTTCCAGCTTCCAAAGTGATAAGTTCGACTGAAAGTCAGTCATAAGCATTGTCTTTAACCTCAGTGGAGGGACGGTATGTTGGAAGAGTTCCAAGCTAGATACCGTGAAATACTAGACGATAAAGGCTGAATACATTACTACCAACGATACTACCAAAGTGGCTGTCTGGGCATTTCTTGTTCATGAGATGAACAAGGTTCCTACCATTGAGCATCCAATAACTGTTATTGTGACAACAATGGAGTTGTGGCTTTAGATTAGGAACGCCCGTCCCATCAGCGTTCCAGAAAAATTCTGAGGCAAGTATCACCTGATCAGGGAGATGGTTGATCTCTAAGGGATCGAGGTAAGGAGAGTAGATTTTGAGGTTAGCACGGCGGATCCACTCACCAAGGACTGCTTCCCCAAATACTATTTGAGAGATTTTAGGATGGTTGAGTATGGGATACTACAACCACTGCTAAATTGTTGGGTATGGGATACTACAACAGATGGCCTTAGTGCAAGTGGGAGATTGTTAGTTATATGTATGCCCTAGAGGAAATTACTGTACATGTGATGTATATTGTAGTGGATGCTTGGAGATATATAGGGAGGACTTTCTTGCTCGACATGATAGTATGCTATCTAGTTGCACTTTATCTAAAAATGTTGACTTGTATTGTGATACTGTTTGCTCTCACATGTTGATAAAAACCTTAGGATGTGTACTTGACTACTAGGACCATGATGAGATCATACTAGTGGAGCCAGGGTAGTCCACAAGTACATCCTATAATTGTTCCTAGTCGTGGGTGTATCGAGACAGGGCATCGATACACCAGAGTAGACTAGCATATACGCTTTTCCACCCATATGATGGGCGATGGATGATCCCATATCCATTGGTGTTTGACATCAGAGAAGATATACGGGTGCTCAGTGGAGACTGGGTACATTGAACGGACTCGCCGAGAACTCCTAGATGGAATTATACCTATCGTCGGAAAGCAGTTCTCTGGTGACACTGGTACAGGTTAGTCTGTCGACCCGAGATCGTCATAGAGTCTTGTGTGATTCGCACTGTGCTTTGATTTCTACCTTACCATGGTCAAGAGATCGTGCAAAATGGTGGTTTTTGGGTACAGTCCCGAGTCACATGGAGACAATAAGCGATAGGAGGGGATTTGTCTCTCCCGGTATTGGGAGTTGATGTTGCGCTATGCTCGATTGGCCATAACAGGAAATCCCTGGCCAGGGTTGCTGAGATCTACTGGTAAGTGTTATCAATAGTTTCTCGTGTTGGAGATAGTGCCCTCAGAGTCAATTATTGGATCACAGGCATGTGATTGCAATGATTGAGGGAGGACCTATTCCGGTAGGACAGTCTTACTCAAGATGATAGTATGCTATCTGGTTTATCTTTATCATCGTGTACTGTTTTAGGTGACCTTACAGGTCACTATTGCACGTTGGTAGAGGCCATAGGATTCTTGCTTGACTGCCAGCAGTATGAGGGCGATCATATACGTGGGAGCTGGTAGTCTATAAGCACATCCTTAAAAGGTCCCTAGTCGTGGGAGTTTCGAGATAGGGCATCGATACTCCAGAGTAGACTAGTGTATACAGTCGAGACCCCGACGAGGGGCGGTGGCCGGTCTCACAAGCCAATGGTGTCAGTTGGTTCACCTAAGATGTATACAGGTGCTCATTGGGTTATGAGTACACCGGACAGGACTCGCCGGGAACATGCTAGTTGGTCTTATACCTGACGTCAGATAGCAGTTCCCTGGTGACATGTGTACAGGTTAGTTCATCGACCTAAGGATCGTCATTTGTCTCGTGTGAGTTCCCACTGTACTTTGATTACTACCCTACCATGCTCAAAGGAGACATGCAAACAGGTTTTAGTTGGGTACAGTCCCGAGCCACATGGAGGCAGTGAGCGGATCTTCAGGGGTTCATCTCTCCCGGTATTGGGGGTGAGGTCGCGCTGTGTCTAGGAGAGCCAGTACATGAAAAGTCCTTGGCCAAGGCAGGAGATTTACTGGTAGGTATTCCAGTAGTATCTCAGGGTGTTCTGGGCTGTACTCCGACACGACCTGTACCGCTTTTGGGGGTCTGACTTTTACCAACCCCCTAGGCCCGCCATGCGATGCTCATAGACAAACGGACCGGACTGCACGGATATTGTCACTGACAGGCTCAGTAGGGTGTCAGGATGAGTTCGCTCACAGACGTCCCTTTTGGTCAATACCTGGTAGCCCGTTACGTATAGGCTAATACCTCTGACGTGCTAGTGGTTAAATCCACAACCAAGGTGTTGACGAGTCTTTAGAGTCCCCCACAGACAGTTGCTCAAGTTTCGGGCGAAACACTGTAGAGGCCATATGGAGATATGGCAGGGTTCGATCAGATACGTGCGGTATTGCACGGATCATGATCGAACGGATAATACTAGCCGGCTTTGGTTTAAGCCGGATCCTAGTATTGTATAGTGTAGATTTTTTCTCATTGCATTTGTATTCAGTCGGAATACAATGCGGGTGTGTATACACAGCAGCGGGGTTTTCCTGTAATTTATTACGGGATCAGTTTTTTGGAGTTGCCAGTTTGCTTTCCGGTTTCTGCCATATTTCTTTGTATCTTTCATTGGCCGAAGATTGGTGGAGGAGGGCTTATTTGCATTTGTGCAAATAAGCATTTTGGAGGGTTGTTTTTGCAAATTGTTGGATCATCATTGCTTGACTTTCTTTTGTTCATGATGGTTCATGATGGCTTGCTTTTTGGTGATGATGATGTGTTATGATGTTGGAGTGTGGGTTTTGAGTGTGTGATCATTTCCTTTCATGATAACATTTTTGATCTCTCTCTTGCATTATTCTTGTGAGGCTCTCCCTCATTCACTCACTCTCCCCTCACCATTTGCATAGCCGGCCAAGCCATGAAGGGGCTGTCCAAATTTCATGTGTGGGATTTTGTTCTCTTTTGGTTTTGCAAAAATCCCATAACACCATCTCCATTTGCTTATCTCATTCCTCCACTCAAAGGGCAACTTCCACAACCCCAAAAATGAGACACAAGTTCTACACTACATTCTACAGCAAATCTTGGGCACGTCGACTCGCCAGATTCTTGCCCGAGTTGCCTCGGTCCAAAGGCGGGAGCCCGTAAAAGAAGCCGGGGACGTGGTGCCCTTCCGGCGACTTGGTGGAGACCGGAGATTCCGCGGGGAGATCGGGACGACGACGAGAAGACCGAAGGACACGGATCGCTCGGTATATCTCTCTACCCCCTCTCTAGATAGCTAGGACTAGATTAATGGTACTATCCGGGTTTATAGTGCGCGGTGGTGCCGGTTAGAAAAGTTAAAGAAAACCATCGCTTCCGCATTCCGGCGTCGGATTGACGGCCGGGACGCCGCCGTGCACTTACAGTGGTATCAGAGCCACGCCATTAACCTAGTCTAGTTTGGTCTAACGTGTTTACAAGTTCGATCGATCGGATTTTCAAAAATCGCATTTTCAATGTGCATCAGTTTCTGTCGAAATTTTATTAGCTCCAAAAATTTTTCAGGTTGTTTCAGAATATTGTGCAGGAAATTCTAAGACATCTGTGAAAATTTGGTAGAGTGATACTGTAGAACCGCCGCGGAACCGCGGCCAAAACCCCCTTGGCGCCGCGGTTCCGCCGCAGTTCAGTGAGTTCACTGCACCATTTTTCTACAGTGAAATTAGGGTTTTGGAACATTCTTTTTGGGCCCAGAATTTCTTTGAGTGCTACAGTAGTGCTTGGGGCCCACTTCTTAAAATTTGATCGATCGAAAAATTTTAAACATGTTAGTTCACAGTATTTACATTATATCTGCGACCGTGAATGTCACTTGATCGGTAAATCCTGTTTAACTGCTATAGCTCGGTTAGACAGATTTGCGAACGTGACATTCACGTTGATGTTCTGTGTTATGCTGTGATGTTGCGGATCGGTCGTGGGGATAGCCTGGATGCAATACTAGTACACTTTTTGTTGTATTATGTACATTTGATATTGCGGGGCGAGCGTTCGACATGTGGACTGCCGTCACTGCTTGTTTGTATATTATTCTTTTAGGGCACGACCAGGTTGAGGTCGATGTACCCGTTGTATGTATATTTTACTTTATGTACTAGGATTACCCCGCGGAGGGGTGCACGGATAGCCGGGTTCTAGAGGGCAACGGGCCCGCATCTCATGGCATTGAGACGGAGGGGGCTTTACTCTAGAATTGGCGGGCTATTCGCCGCACTCGTAGGGAGTATAGGTTGACCCAGGAGGGGTGCCCAAGTTACCGGATTCCATGAAGTGCTGGGTGGTCCATTCACGGTGCTGAAGGGGACTGCCTCGCTTCAGGTTTTGGCGGGTGACTTGCCGCGCCCGTAGGGGTCTAGGATTTCATTGCACAGGCTATCCACACGACCAGGGGAACGTCGGGTTTCAGTAGCGGCTCTGTGAAACCCGGGGATCCCAGATATCTGTATTATTCTGTGATGCTGTACATTTCTGTGATGTTGCATTTTATCACGCCTTGAGCGAAAAATTATATATTGATATATATACTGGTAGATGTTGTATATGTTTTGCATCCGCGCTAGTCCAGTCCCCGCTCTGTCGTTAGTTAGCTAACCCAACGGGTAATGACGGGACCCAGTGGCGAATGCGGATGGCATATACGTACATCATTATTTTCGTTCTTTATTGGTGTGATCAATTGATGGGACTGCGTTGATTCGGATCAATGCAAGTTAAACAAACATATTCTGATGTTGTTGGAACACTTTTCAAAAAGCTGTTATTGCAAGGACGTTCTCTTTTGTTTTGCATCGTGGTATTTAGTTAGAATATCCTGCTCCTCAGTCGACGAGGCAAGCGCCGAGATCCCTTCACCGGGAGTGACCTCTTTAGCAAAGGTTTTTGTCACTATATTTTTCTAAAAAGTTATCCGTTCCTTCAACGATATCAAGTCATTACGTTAAAGGTTTTCGCCAGAAACCATTCGTAGCCCTCCGTCGTTTCATATGGGTAGTCAATAGTATTCAAGCTGTGTTTGTTGGCCAAAGTCAAGGCACAGTGTTTGGTAGCTGTTGGGTATTCATATGCAGCATAGATAGATGCGTTGGTTTGGGACAGTCGTATAGCCTTGTTGGCCAAAGTCAAGGGCTTGTACGGGTGGGTTCAAATCAACCTGGAGAATGACGTGTAGAACTTGACATGTGACTTATCATATGTTGGCCAAAGTCAAGGTCATAAGAGCATGGGGTAAAAATCCACATCGGGAGTTTCTAAAGAAACTGAAACTTGCCAGATATGCGCATACCTTCTGGAGTGTGATGAAGTGAGCGGATTCCGTCACATTATCATGCGATGATAGTTGGATCCCGATTCCCACTGATGAGTTGGTTTACTCCTCGGGTGACCCCGACTAATTCTTCTTTCAGGTTTGGAGGAGAATTTGAGGTTACAGTAGGAGGTTTCCAGATTAGATAAATTGGTAACCATTCTGATTTAGGTTAGAGTGCACGCTGAGTGTTTCTTTTCTCTCTCTCTTTGGCAGCGACCATTGACCCGACCCTAGACTATGACTCAGTGACCAAGTTGACCGAACCTTCTTAAACACTGGCTTTTGGATTGCCAGAGTTGCAAACCTCATTGCCACTCCTACTTTTACCCTTTTCTTTAGGACACCCCGTATTACTACGAATGTCCACTTCCATTGGAAAAAACCATCGTATGGTTATATACGAACTCGAAGGAATTTATTCGAGGATGGTTTCAGGTTCTGGAGGAAACGGATAGGACTATTCAGTTGTCTTTTCCTTTTATCTTCTCTCAGGTTGCGAGTACTCCTTGGTTTAGGAGTAGTACACCTATTACGCAAATTGGATAGTCTTCTTCCAAACCTTAGGCTGGTGCCGAACGGTGGGGAATGAAGAAAACCAATTAGCATAACGATGGTGTGCAGAAGGTATTAAGTTAAAACAAAGAAAGGGATTAGTAAGAGGGCAAAGTAAATTGCGACTGCTATTCACGACCAAACCAAGTATTTCTTCGCCAATCCCACTTCACCTTTGTATTTCTCCAGGACACTCCGTATCACTACGGAGATCCACAGTTTATTGGATACTCCATCGTATGGTTATATACGAACTCGAAAGGAACTTGTTCCAGTTCGGGGATGGATTCCGGTTCAGGAGAAATAGGAATAAGATTTATTCAGGTGTCTTTTATCTTCACCTTCTCTCGCATTGCGAGTGCTCCTAGGATTAGGACAGTACACCCATTATGCTTATTGGATTGTCTTCTTCCAAACCATAGGCTGGTGCCGAACGGTAGGGAAGGAAGAAAACCATTTGGCCTAAAGGGGTGTGCAGAAGGTAATGACTAAAGACATAGAAAGGGATTTGGAAAGATGGCAAAGAATTACATGGTTATAGTTGTGAATCTGGATAATGGAAGAGGCATTACTAGGAATACCGGGATACCCCATCGAAACATTTCAATGTTTCAGTTTCACTTTGTACTGTTAAAGGAAAACTGATTTCCCAATCAGATCTTGCTCCAGGGTATATATTTACCAGGTGTGAATCTCACATCTGTATGGTTTTACAGATGATGAGTGGGAGTAAGTTATTGGGAATTAGGTGATCGTCCTCATTATATCGGGATTCGTTGTAATCGGTGATATTTGAGGAAGCCACCTGGGTTGTTTGCCGGACGGCAAATATTTGGTTTTGAATATCCGCTGTAATGCACCAATTTCAAATTGATATATCTGTACGTCTATTTTTATATTGTGAGATATACCTTTTTGAAGTTATGTCGATGACATTTACCTATATCAGTGGATGGTTAGGTAAGGAGCATTAAACAGCGGTGTAATTCTTCTTAACCGCAAGTACAGTTTTCAACCTACGACACACAGGGAATGAGTTATTAGACTCAAGGGACTTATACAGAGTATTGTATGCTGTCCAGCGTCCATGAGGACAAAGGGGTTGGTTCACGTACTATATTCGGTTTACTTATGACTTCTCTAGTTTTTAGACAGGTGATTCGCGGAAACACAGGGTCCGAATTTTGAGAAGTTATAGGTATATGAATAAAGTAGAGAACCAGGTGTTGCAAGTATCGGGATTCTTCAAAGTGATCGAAGATGTAGATACTTGTTTATGGTATTCAGTTGATAGTAATGACTAAGAGAACTTGCTTCTTTTTCAGGTTACTCATAATTGGAAGCACTCCTAAGTTGAGTAACGTTGATCGGCCTCATTCCATTTAGTTGACATGCACTGGAGACAGCTGCATGATTTGAATCTGGTTCAAACAAATCAGTGTCTCTGGTTCTATATTGGATATAGAACAGTTCATATCTTAACGATGTTAAGGTACGGGGAGTTGTCCGGCCTATGCTTAAAACCAGACTCTGGATAACTCAAGGCACGTTTCTGTAATGGCTGTTTGTGGGTTGGCCCAGGCTATGACGAGGGTTGACTTTCTACCATCTGGAAGATCAATAGCAATATTGTTCTAGACTCGCCACAGTTTTAACAAAAATGGATTTTTTCAGAAAACAGTAGTGGGAGTATGGTAGAACTGGAAGTGATTCCAGAACCACAAACGATTACTGAAAATTTGATAGGAACCTAAAGATTCAATCTGGTTTGACATTCCATTGGCCACTCCGCAGATAAGGTGGGTAACTTCAGGCACCCGAGAGGTACTCCGGTAGCCTCAAGGACGGTGACAGGGAAGTTCTTGTTTACCCAGACTTGCCATTGCTGTTGTTCCAGACTGTGAGACCCGGCAGGAGGATGAGTATTGCGTCATTCTAAACTGGCTTTAGAAGTGTACGTCTATATGACTCTACCAGAGGGTTGTCGTAGTCAGTGGGAGCAGCGGAAGCATTGGTGGACAAGTGGCTTATGTCTATTTATAGACTAAAGCAGGTGCAGCGGAGATAGATCATCA
This sequence comes from Agapanthus africanus, assembly GCA_030015575.1. Lineage (NCBI taxonomy): Eukaryota > Viridiplantae > Streptophyta > Magnoliopsida > Asparagales > Amaryllidaceae > Agapanthus > Agapanthus africanus. Next base: position 424,014,427 of record CM057339.1, read on the forward strand.
ATTTCTGATGTGACAGTCATAGGTTTGACTTCATCAGAATAGGGGATGGATCTGTTGAGAAGGTAGTAGGGTGTGATGTCATGGTATTGGATGACATACACAGAGTAGGAAGTGATATTCCTACACTACGATCGGTTATACTTTGGTCGTCACACAGTGGTTTCTCCACATAGGACTTGGACATTATATCAGACATACTGGTTACTGAATCTATGGTTTTAGATCTAGATTTGGGTAGTTTCTCAATCTGGGTACTTAGACAGCATTCTAAGAGTATTTAGAATGGACGACTCCTGGCACGGTAGTGTACCTGCAGGTGATGGAGTCACCCTCTCTAAAGGTGTCTTACAGACTAAAGGGGAGAGGGATGCGCATGATTGGCAGATCACTTGCTTAGGCAATTGAGTCAATCATGAGATGTCAAGTACCACACCAGATGTTGTTCTTGCACTAGATTCAATAAGTTGACATTGATCCTGTCCTAGAGAAACTGTCGGAAGCAGTTTTAGAACATAAGTGGATGTTCTAGGGATATGATAACGACAGCCTCATTCGGGAGACAGTTATCATTCCAGGCTTCCAAGGTGACCTGGACGACAAGGAGGTTGTCAGAGTTATAGTTTTCCTTCTGACGAGGGGCAGTATTTCGGACAGGTGGTCCAAGGCAATACTGAGGGAGGCATGGCGCATGATACTGATTAGGTTCAGTTGACGATACAGTTTAAGAAGTTTGGATTTGGAGTTCATTTATGAGCTGGGTCCCATCAGACATTCAGACACATTCTAAGACAAGTATTGCTCATTTCGGGAGATGGCTTTCTCCGCGAACTTGAGGTATAGAGAGACATAGAAAGAGACATCATAGCGGATCCATTCACTGAGGCTATTCCTCGAACGCAATAGTTTCGCAAACGAGCTTTGTGAGACTGACTAGTAGAGGAGTTGGGTGTTCGGTATCACACGGGCTGTGAATATGCGACATCGCAATAATTAGCCTCGAGTTCAAGTGGGAGATTGTTGGAGATAGTGCCCTCAGAGTCAATTATTGGATCACAGGCACGTGATTGCAATGATTGAGGGAGGACCTATTCCGGTAGGACAGTCTTACTCAAGATGATAGTATGCTATCTGGTTTATCTTTATCATCGTGTACTGTTTTAGGTGACCTTACAGGTCACTATTGCACGTTGGTAGAGGCCATAGGATTCTTGCTTGACTGCCAGCAGTATGAGGGCGATCATATACGTGGGAGCTGGTAGTCTATAAGCACATCCTTAAAAGGTCCCTAGTCGTGGGAGTTTCGAGATAGGGCATCGATACTCCAGAGTAAACTAGTGTATACAGTCGAGACCCCGGCGAGGGGCGGTGGCCGGTCTCACAAGCCACTGGTGTCAGTTGGTTCACCTAAGATGTATACATGTGCTCATTGGGTTATGAGTACACCGGACAGGACTCGCCGGGAACATGCTTGTTGGTCTTATACCTGACGTCAGATAGCAGTTCCCTGGTGACATGTGTACAGGTTAGTTCATCGACCTGAGGATCGTCATTTGTCTCGTGTGAGTTCCCACTGTACTTTGATTACTACCCTACCACGCTCAAAGGAGACGTGCAAACAGGTTTTAGTTGGATACAGTCCCTAGCCAAATGGAGGCAGTGAGCGGATCTTCAGGGGTTCGTCTCTCCCGGTATTGGGGGTGAGGTCGCGCTGTGTCTAGGAGAGCCAGTACATGAAAAGTCCTTGGCCAAGGCAGGAGATTTACTGGTAGGTATTCCAGTAGTATCTCAGGGTGTTCTGGGCTGTACTCCGACACGACTTGTACCGCTTTTGGGGGTCTGACTTTTACCAACCCCCTAGGCCCGCCATGCGATGCTCATAGACGAACAGACCGGACTGTACGGATATTGTCACTGACAGGCTCAGTAAAGTGTCAGGATGAGTTCGCTCACAGACGTCCCTTTTGGTCAATACCTGGTAGCCCGTTACGTATAGGCTAATACCTCTGACGTGCTAGTGGTTAAATCCACAACCAAGGTGTTGACGAGTCTTTAGAGTCCCCCACAGACAGTTGCTCAAGTTTCGGGCGAAACACTGTAGAGGCCGTATGGAGATATGGCAGGGTTCGATCAGATACGTGTGGTATTGCACGGATCATGATCGAACGGATAATACTAGCCGACTTTGGTTTAAGCCGGATCCTAGTATTGTATAGTGTAGATTTTGTCTCATTGCATTTGTATTCAGTCGGAATACAAATGCGGGTGTGTATACACAGCAGCGGGGTTTTCCTGTAATTTATTACGGGATCAGTTTTTTGGAGTTGCCAGTTTGCTTTCCTGTTTCGGCCATATTTCTTTGTATCTTTCATTGGCCGAAGATTGGTGGAGGAGGGCTTATTTTCATTTGTGCAAATAAGCATTTTGGAGGGTTGTTTTTGCAAATTGTTGGATCATCATTGCTTGACTTTCTTTTGTTCATGATGGTTCATGATAGCTTGCTTTTTGGTGATGATGATGTGTTATGATGTTGGAGTGTGGGTTTTGAGTGTGTGATCATTTCCTTTCATGATAACATTTTTGATCTCTCTCTCTTGCATTATTCTTGTGAGGCTCTCCCTCATTCACTCACTCTCCCCTCACCATTTGCATGGCCGGCCAAGCCATGAAGGGGCTGTCCAAATTTCATGTGTGGGATTTTGTTCTCTTTTGGTTTTGCAAAAATCCCATAACACCATCTCCATTTGCTTATCTCATTCCTCCACTCAAAGGGCAACTTCCACAACCCCAAAAATGAGACACAAGTTCTACACTACATTCTACAGCAAATCTTGGGCACGTCGACTCGCCAGATTCGTGCCCGAGTTGCCTCGGTCCAAAGGCGGGAGCCCGTAAAAGAAGCCGGCGACGTGGTGCCCTTCCGGTGACTTGGTGGAGACCGGAGATTCCGCGGGGAGATCGGGACGACGACGAGAAGACCGAAGGACACGGATCGCTCGGTATATCTCTCTACCCCCTCTCTAGATAGCTAGGACTAGATTAATGGCACTATCCGGGTTTATAGTGCGCGGTGGTGCCGGTTTGAAAAGTTAAAGAAAACCATCGCTTCCGCATTTCGGCGTCGGATTGACGGCTGGGCCGCCGCCGTGCACTTACATCTCGAACCGTTATGGACCTCTCATCGGCATGACTTATCAGGCTATTAGGGTCTGACGTTATACCACCCCCAGGCTATGATATGCGACATATCAGACGAAGAGACCGAATTGTATGGTAGTGTTACAGATTAGATTCGCAGGAGTTTGAGCAGGCTTGCTTGTTGATCTTTTGATCGCTTAATACTCGGGTAGCCGTTACGTTTAGCAGACCGCTTGCGGCTTGTGGGTGTTTGATATGATCATCACCTCTTGCTGGCGTATTGACGAGTCTTTATAGTCCTACACAGAGGTTTCCTGGTTCATGCGAAACAGAGTAGGAGCGCATATGTGATATGTGTGGGACCGAGATTAATGCGCGTATGTGATACCGCATTCCATTCTCGCGATTTTTGACATCGGTCGGTTATATGTGATATAGCCGGGTTATCGGATCAAGTTTTGATTCGATAAGTTGTTACATATGATATTAGTCGGTTGTATGTGATATAGCCGGATTATTAAATCAAGAGTTGATTTGATAATTTAATGTATAATTATATATGTGATATATTAATTTACATTAACTAATATTTACTCACTAAGTATTTTTTTTCTCACTTGTGTGCATATAGTATATATGTGATATATATATATATATATATTAATGTATATTTTATTGTGTCATGCTTGATGATACATGTTACATGGGTGTATGAGACTTACACTATTGTTAGGATAATCCTAGGGTTTTATTTATCAAAGTAATTCTAAAAATGGTGGAATTTTGTCATGGTAGAAGCTTTGAGAAAGCTTTGGATAACCATTGACCAAGTCCACTCTTTTTGTTTTCCTTGAGATATTTATTAACCCAACCTTTATCCTTACCCTAGTTAAGTCTCTACATGAGTTAGTGCATGACACTAACTTACCCATGGTTTATATTCTCATCTCATGAGTTCATTCTCTTCACTTGATTTCAATTCTTTACTTGAGCTTCTTCTTCCTCATGAAAAGCTTTCTAGCTTTTGAAAATGGTGAGAAAATATTATGAAAATAAGAAAACTAAAGAGAGCTCATTTCCTACTTCATCATCCTCTACTATTAGCCATTTAGTTTAGGGTATTTGCTTCACTAAACCCTAATTTAGTGAAGAAGTAGCATGAGCTTGAGTCTCCCCGATGTAGATCATCTTCGACCTCGAAGACTTCGAGCAAGTTTGCATCTTTCACCTGATTGGAGACTCTCAAGAGTTCGGGAGATCAAAACTTGCAGCGAAGGGACTTATACACGGAGCATTTGAAGTGAAGGACCGGTCTACAAAGGTTGTATTCCTTATTCACTAGACTTGTAAAATTGTTTGCATGATGTTTTGTTTTTATCTCCAGTTAAGATTCTTGGTCAGGGTTGTTTAGAACAGCAAATTTTTGAAAACGGCATGGACGATACCTCCCGAAACCTTACTGCCTTGCTAAGTAACCTTACACTTATAAGTCGAGAGGACTTACAAGTGTCGTTCACCATATGAGGACATTCCTCGTCGTTGGTGGGACTTGGTGGGGGAAACGTTTATTTGTGCCCGGAGATTGTATACAAGGGTCAATATTGAACCGCTTGTAGGGCAGCTTGGGGAGTGTGATGGCTTAAGAACAGGTTCAGGTCCCTGTATCTTAAGGCTATTGAATTTTATAAGCCGTGAGGGTCTCACATGGGGAATTCTCCTCACAAGTCGTGAGGATCTCGTAAGTGTAATTTCTCCTTAAGAATCATGGGGATCCCTAAGTGTGTTGCTCCCTAGTGAGTCATAAGGATCTCACGCAGGTGTTTTCTCCTCACAAGGTCGAGAGGACTTTGCAGGTGTTTTTTTTTATTTTAATGAGATCGCGCACTTTCGGGTTTTCAGAAACTCGCCGGTAGCCCTGCTGTTTTTACTCACGGAGCCCTTTCGGGTTTTCATCCGTGCCCAATTTGCTTTCGGACGTACCGTTTTTTTTATTTACCCTTCTGTTCGCCAATGGAATTTATGGGGGACTTCGCCAACAGGGCAGCTGTGCAGCCGGCGGGACTTGAGTTGTCGTCCTCGCCGATGGGATTTGCGGACTTGAATTCCACTATCGTCGTGTTTGAGGCGACGTATTTAGTTTAAGGACATTACGGTCCATTGTTAGTTTAGGGACATCTCGGTTCGTTGTTGGTTTAGGGACATCTCGGTCCATTGTTAGTTTAGGGACATCTCGGTCTAGTGTTAGTGAAGTTTTTGCCGGATACTACTTACAGAGTCTTGACTCAGGAAAATAGCGAGCGGACACGAGCGTCATCATCTATCGTTAACCTGAGTTGTGAATTTATCAGGGGTAGTATTTCTTAAGGAAGCGGCCATTTATTGGCCGGAAGGGTCTTTTGCCATGCATATTCATGAGCAAGTAGGCACCTCCTTGATCAACCTTGTCTATGACGTACAGGCCCTCATAGTTCGTCTCGAATTTCCTCCGTTTGGCACGGTTAGGGATCATAAGTCTTTTGACAAGTAGCACGAGTTCGCCTTGGCGAAATGCTCTTGGCCTAGTTAGTCTTTCGTATGAGCGCGTCATCCTTGCTTTGTAAGCTTCTAGGTTTTGCTGCGCTATGAGACGTGTTTCATCGAGGGCATCAAGCTCCTCAAGTCGAAGGTGGGCATTTTCTTCATCCGTCAGCTCATGTCGGACCGCCACTCGTAAAGAGGGTAGTTCTATCTCCAAGGGGAGAACCGCTTTCGTTCCGAATACCAACGCTAATGGCGTTGTATTCGTGGCCGTCTTGAACGTGGTCCGATAAGCCCAGAAAGCTTCATGCAATCTTTCGTGCCAATCCTTTCTGTTTCTGGACACCGTCATCTTTATGATCTTCGTCAAGGTCTTGTTGAAAGCCTCAGCTAGACCGTTAGCTCGGGGATTATAGACTGAAGAGTACCTCCAATCTATATTATGTTGCTGTGCAAAGCGACTGATCTTATGGCTTCTGTAGGCCGGCCCGTTATCCGAGATGATCCGTCATGGAGTGTCGAACCGGTAGATGACATGTGTCTTGAAGAAATGGAGGATGTTCTCCGTCTTCACCTCCCTTAGCGGTACTGCTTCCGCCCACTTGGAGAAGTAATCGGTCATTGCCAATATGAACCAATGTCCCTTGAATGATGTTAGTTCGATAGGCCCGATTATATCGGTTCCCCACATCTCGAACGGCCAGCTTTCCAGTGTTGGGTGTAGCTGATTCGGATGCTGATGGATGAAGTCCCCGTGAATCTGGCACGAGTGACACTGCTTTGCATATTCAAGGCAGTCCTGAATCATTGTGGGCCAATAGTAACCCATTCTCTTGATTTTTAACTTCATCTTTGGCCCAGCTTGATGGGAACCATAGAATCCGTCGTAAGTTTCTTGGACGACTCTCCTTACTTCTTCTGGTCCCAGACTTCTCAACCACAGACAGTCGAATGATCTCTTATATAGAGTATCATTGACGAAGGAGAAAGGCAGAGATCGTTTCATGAGCTGATGTCTTGAAGATGCGTTTTCGGGTATTCGATGGGATTTGAAGTAGTCTATAAAGACTTCTCTCCAATCCTTAGTCTTTTCTTCATCCTCTACTTGGAAGGCCACTTGTTTGGTCGCTTCCTGTTCTTCGGACGACTCATGAGATATTTCTGCTAGTGCGAGAATCCGACGGCTTCACACAATGATCCTTATGTCATCGAGGTTTTCATCGGCCAGTTCTTTAGCGAGCTTAGCTAATGCGTCTGCCTTGCTATTTTCCGTCCGTGGTATGCTTTCCAGGACGTAGGTGAGTCAACAGTTGCCGCACTCTTTCGCCATATTTTACCAACTCTGGCTTGCATGTCTGATAGTCGCCCTTTACTTGGCTAACGACCAGCTGGGAGTCACCATATATGAGAAGGTTCCCGATTCCCATGTCAATAGTAATCTCGAGACCTTCTACTAGAGCCTCATATTCAGCCTTGTTGTTTTTCCTTGGCTCCGTTAAGGAAAGGGCAAAACGCGTTATCCCTCCTTTTGGAGTCACAAAGATAAGGCATACTCCGGCTTTGCTTATGGGGGTACTTTACATTCGCCTCTTCATAGACGATGCCCCATCGAAGTAGAGTTCCCATCGGGTATCACTCCCTTATTTCTCCCCATCGATTGCGTCAAATGCGTGTTCGTCTGGCAACTCACGGGTCAAGGGAGAGTCAGCGGGTATCGGATGCTCTGCGAGGAAGTCGGTAATGGCCTGTCCTTTTACTGCCTTGAGAGGTCGATAGATTATCGAGAACTCCATCAAGAGGAGGGCCCATTTAGCAAGCCTTCTTCTTAGTATGGCTCTTGACATAAAATATTTGAGAGGATCCACCTTTGATATGAGATGGACCTCATGTGCCAATACATAATGTCGAAGCTTTGTGATCACGAAGATTAATGCCAGGCAATGGTTTTCGATTGGGGAGTAGTTGTTTTCTGCCCCCAGAAGAACTCGACTCAAATAGTAGAGAGTGCTCTCCTTTCCCTGATCATTCTCCTGTGCCCATAGTGCGCCTAAAGAACCTTCAAGGGCTGTTGTATACAAGATGAGGGGTTTTCCCTTGACCGGAGCGGTCAGTACTGGTGGATTCTGCAGATATTGCTTGATTTTGTTCGGTGCACTTTGGAATTTACGATCCCACACAAACGGAGTCCCTTTCTTCATTAAATGGCTGTATGGGGGGCATTTTCCGGAGAGGTTAGCTATGAACCGTCGGATATACGCGAGCTTTCCTTGGAGAGACCATAGTTGTTTGAGAGTTCTTTGCGTAGGAATTTCCATGATCGCTTTAATCTTTGATGGGTCTATTTCGATGCCTCGGTGTCGTACGATGAATCTTAAGAATTTGCCCGAGGAAACTCCAAACGCACATTTCAGAGGGTTCATCTTCAGGTTGTACTTCCGAAGGCGCTGGAACACTATCTTCAGATGCTCCCAATGCTCCTCGTACGATTTTCTTTTTACCACGAAGTCATCAATATAACATTCGACAATCTCGTGTATGAGGTCATCGAAGATCTTTGTCATGGACCTCTGGTAGGTGGCGCCAACGTTCTTCAGACCGAAGGGCGTCGGTTTGTAGCAGAATATGCCTAGCGGAGTCCAAAAAGCAGTGTGCTTTTGGTCTTCAGGATGGATCATTATTTGATTATACCCCGAAGATCTATCCATGAAGGAGAAGACTTCATGGGTAGATGTGTTATCGATCATCAACTCGGTAACAGGCACTGGGAAGTCATCCTTCGGACAAGCTTTGTTGAGATCCCAAAAATCTACGTAGATGCGTACTATCCCATTTTTCTTCAGCACCGGAACGATATTGGCGATCTAGTCAGGGTATTGGACTTCTTGGATAAAGCCGGAGTCGATTGGCTTCTTGATTTCGGCATTGATACTCATCTCAAGCTCGAGCCGCATTCTTCTTGGTGCTTGTTTGACTGGCTTGACGTTCGGTGATATTGCCAGTTTATGCACTGCTATATTTGGATCTAGTCCCGGCATCTCGGAATAGTTCCACACGAAGCAGTCTTTATACTGCATAAGCACATCTTTTAGTGTAGCCATTTGCTCTTCAGACAATAGCTCACTGACAAACGTTGGCCTTGGCTCGTTTGCAGTCCCCAAGTTGATTTTCCTCAGATTTTCTGATGTGGTATGTATCCCGTCTTCCAACTCCTTTGGTGCTGGTGGAAATTCTGAGATAGCCTCATCTTCATCTTCATTTGCGAAGCATTGGGAGAGGTCATCCATATTCTCATGCTCCCTTTCTTTTGAGAACGTTATCACGTGGAAGGAACGAGCCCGTTTCTAAGACCAATGTTGCTCTGGTTCTATTCTCTCCCTATAGTTTTCTTTTGGCTCATGCTTTTGTGGCGGGGTTAGCCTCCAACTTTCAGATAGAGCAAACTTGCCTTACTGATACTGTTCTTCAACCCAGTTCTTTAAGGTGAAGCAGTCTTCAAGAGGATGTCCTATTGCTCGGTGATAGGAGCAATAAGCCGGGTGATGGACCTTGTCTATTTGTTCGGGGCACTGAGACTCCGGAAGCACCATCATTTGATACTTCATGACAAGGTCAAAGATTTTCCTCGTCTTGTCTTGAGGGAAAGAGTATTCCCGAACCATCTTCTTCATCAGCGATGAATTCCAGCGGACCTTTTCTCGATCGCGCGGCTTCTTGGATCCGCTTCGTTGTTTTGGGGCGTCATTCCCATTCTTCTCCTTGCTGTTGTTTCTACGTCGGGCTTTTTTCTTGCCACGAGAGCGCACAGCGGGCTGACGGTGAAAGGCATCGTCATCCTCCGTAGCCTGCTGAATGAGACGTTGCGTCCTGGCTTTCTCGTAAATGGCCATTTCGCGGCTGTGGTCATCCTGAACCATTTTACCCGCTTCACTTATTAGCTTATTAATCTGCTCTTGGAATGACAGACTTGATATTCGTACGGCGGGATTTCGCTCTGTTTCAATATCAGCGCTATCTGGAAAGACATTCTCTTTTCCACCGGAATCATTTATCACATGGCAGCCATGGAATCACTTCCGTTTCTTGGAATGAACGTATATAAGACCAGTCGTCTCCATTCTCCCATTGGGCATCTTTCGCTGAGTCCCGGGAATATCCCAAATCTTGTTATAGATATGGACTTGTCGAGCAGTCTGTTTGAAGGGTACGCCTTGGCATCTCAATAGCCTTTTCAGTCCCTCTGCATAGTATCTGAACAGACAGATTGGTTGAAGCCTATCGAGTGCAAGTTCGGCACTCTGCCATACTTCTTTCTCCACTTTAGTCTCCGTGGATTGATAGAAAAGGATCGCCTTCTCACCTCTTTGCTTAGGAGGGGCGTAGAAGGTCTGCAGCTCTTGCACGCTGCACGTATCAAGTGCATCAATTTCTCTGTAATGCCACTGCGGAACTATGGTAATTTGTAAACTCTGATCAGCTCCATCAAAGGTCTGCATTGACGGGCGGACGGAGAACACTGTGTTGTCCTCGTCTTCAGAGTCACTGCCAAAGACCAGAATATGAGTAGATAGTCCTGTCATGTTGCCTTGTGGTTGTCCCGAGTAGACCATCTCTTCATCCTCCTCGGTATCGCTCCCAAAGATCGGGATAGTAGTGATGGCTTGTTGTTTATTCTATGGTTTGCGACAGCTTTCCATGTCTTCGAAGTCTGGTAAGAAGTACTTGGCGTCTTCATATTTGCAGACTTCATTTACGAAGAATGGGTTCAGCTCCCCTATAACTGTGTACCCGAGGTCGTCCTTGAAGTACTTCATACACTGATGTTGTGTAAAAGGGATGATGTTGTACTCATGTAACCAAGGCCTGCCGAGCAAAGCGTTGTAGCAAGTCTTGGCGTCAATAACATGGAACTTGATGTCAATGACAAGCAGCCCGAAGCGTAATGTCAGTATTACAGACCCGAGCGTTTATGATGATTGGGAGTCAAAACTGAAGATGGTAATTTTATCCCGAGCCAAGTGTTGCACATTCATGAAAATCTCCTTCAACACTCTTACATTGAGAAGGTTGACGGAGGACCCGTTGTCGAACAGGATCTTCCCTATCTTGATATCGTGACAATACCCGGTTACATACAGCGGACGATTATGCTCGCACGTTCCGAGAAAGAGGTCTTCATCGCTGAAGGTGACGTCAGCTGTGTGGACTTCTCCCAACTCGTCCTTCATTTTTTCTTCTGCAAGGAAAGCTTGAAACTGGTCGGGCTCTTGTAACGCCTTGATCAGGGAATTTCATGCCTCATTAGATAGGAGAAGGGCATCCAAAATACTCATTTATGAGGGTATCTTCCTCAAATGTGCCAGGACATTGTAATCCACCTTATTCTTCTTGGGCGGGTCCTTGGCTGTAAGCTCTTTGGCGACTCTATCATCGAGGGCAATCTCTTCAGAGACTCTTTCCTTCCCCTTGTCTTTCTTGCACGAACTTTTGTTTGAGGGTCCGAGATTCTTTTCAGGCAACGTACGGTTACTCAGTTGAATGTTCTCACAGTTCCTCGTCTCTTCTTCTTTTCCAGAGGTGGATTCCTTGAAGAGAGGGCCGAGGGCCATTTCTTCGTCTGAATCTCTTCCAAAGGTAAGAACTTGAGACTTTTCTTTTGTTGGGACGGCATCAACCATATGACAGTTACCGGCTGTTCCTTTATACTCATCTGTCGTGCTTCTCTGCTCCCGACGGGCTTTGCGCTTTATTCGCTTGAAGTGTTGTCGGTGGGCAAAGTATCCCTGCCACCACTCCTTGAAGGCATTGCACTCTTCGATAGGGTGTGTGACCCTCCGATGATACAAGCAGTATTTTGGATGTACATCCGGTTCGTCGGGGCACGTACTCCTGGAAGTATTTTCTTTGAAAGGTGGCAACTTCATTCCCACTGATAGAGCTTTAGCGAACTACTTCATTATCTTGATTCTGCTCTTGCTGGTGGCAAGGGCGGTTCGATCTGGTCGAGGTACTTTATGGCTTCTCATTATCGGAGCTTTTTCAGTCTGACACCGACGCTTGGCCTTTTTGTATATGGCTACTTCACGTTCTCGATCAGCTTTGCTCTTTTGAAGAGCTTCGCTCAGCAGCCTGTCAATCAGGTCATGTGACGGTTCCAGGGATTTTGGCTCTGGTTCTGCCCCCAGTTTCTCTACGTTAGGAGATTCTTTGTTATTTACTGACGAGTGAGAGATCATGTGGCAACTCTCCCCGTAATCCTTGGGTCCTTCTGATGAGCCGTCTCCTTCATCAATGTCACTGTCTCCATTCTCAAGAATATGCTTCAGGAACTCTTCCAATGTGACCGGGGTCTACACCTTTTGGTTGTATTCCTCCAGTGCATCGATGTATTTTTGCAGATCCGTATGATTGTCGTCAAGCTGCACGGACTTCTTGGTCCTCTTCTTTTTCTTTGAAGACTTCGAAAGCTCGGACTGGAAGTTCTGCCCATTGTTACCAGTTTTCGGTGTCGGGCGTGGTTTCAGCATCCCGTCAATAATCTCGGGCTCCAGCGGGCTTTTCCATTTGATGGCCGGACACGCTTGAAAATCCTTCAGCATTCTTTTAGTTTTAGCCGAGAGGAAAACTTCTCACGGAGGTTCTTCTATAAATGAGCATGATGCCCCCGGCGTATCCTCCTTTTTAGGAGCGTGCTGCTGTGGCGGGTTTACCTTCAAGTTTTCAGACAGCGCGAACTTGCTCTGTTGGTACTTGGTCTTCAACCCAGTTTTTGAAGACATAGCAATCTTCGATTGGGTAGCCCACTATTCGGTGGTAGGGGCAGTAATTGGCATTGTTGATATCACCAGGTTGCAATGGGCGTCTCGGATCCGGTAGAGTGATGAGCCTATTGCGCACCGCCAGTTCGAATAGTCTCCTCGTTTTATCCCGGGGGAACAAATAAGGACGTCTCAACTTTTCTTCGAGGGGTCTTGGTTTGTTGTTTTGGCGAACCACCGGTTTTGGGTCACCCGGTTGTTGTTGAGCGTTGGCGATGAAGGTCGCTTTCCCTTTGCCCTTTTCATTCCGAAGATATGTCTTTGAAGAGGACGACCTATGACCCATCTGGTCTATTTGGGCCAGTTTGTCAATCAAGGCCTGGAAGGTGGTCGGCTTGAAGAACATCATAAACTGGGATATAGTTTCATAGGGATCAAGGGTTCCCACGAACATTCCCACGGCAAGAGCTTCTTCTATGCGTTGTTCGCATTTTGACCATAGGTTATACCATCGAATTGCATATTGAACCCAGGTCTCTCCTGGCTTCACTCTGGCATTAATTAATGCCGTGATCGGGGTATGCTCACTTGCGCTCGTGAACCGCTGTGTGAATAATAATTCCATCTCCGTGAATGTTTTGATAGAATCATTCAGGAGCTCGAAATACCATTCAAATGTTGTCTCCGCCAAGCTGCTGACAAATTGACGAAGCAAAAGTTTGTCATCGCCCCCGGTATTACTGCACAGAGCCCTGAATTGAGCAACGTGTTGGTGTGGATTGCCCGTCCCGTTATACACATAGAATTTAGGGATCGTATATCCTGGCGGGTATCTAATTTGATCGTACCAGCCTAGGTAAGGTCGCCCAGTCCTGACGACTTGGACTGCTGCTTCGCTCGCTTGATGAGCTCGTATTTGTTGAGCTATGTAGTCATCAAGGGCCGCTTTGGAGATTGTCTCCTCCCTAGCTGCTGATAAAGCCAGAGGAGGGTTTGATGTCTCCCCTCTGTCGTCTTCAACGATTATTGGAGGGTCTTCGGCTAGAGGATCTGGCTGGATCATCATCCCTACCATATCTTGGAACAGGAGTGCCATTTTTTTATATTAGCCGCTTGTTCCGCGGCCTACTTATCTTTCTTCTCAAGCACTCTTCGTAGGAATTCCGTATCGGTCTCCTGATCTTGGCGTTGTTCGGACGATACTTCCGGGCTTTCCTTCTACCTCGTGAGTGCGGACATCTTTGTTAGCATCTACTGGAGCTTTTGTTGTTGTTCCTGAGCCTTTGTCACGAATCGTGTAAGTGGTCGATGACCCGCGGAAGTACAGCTTTCCTCTTTGTTGGAAGCCATGTACACCGTGTGCACTACCATGCCCCTAGACTTGGGGCGTTTGGATCCACCACACTCAGAATTTGTCGCCGGTGGTGGTTGATTCTCTGGCCCTCTCTTTTTGTGGGAGGCCGAAATTGAAGGAGCCGTTGAAGCGAGAACCGACGTAGATGATACCTTCCATGGTACAATGGAGGGATGGTCCTCATCTTGCCGGGCCTTCGTCTTCTTCAGTCGGCGAGAGTATTCTTTGTCATTTACAGAATCTTGGACTTTCCGCCATACTCTTTGGATCTTGGAGGACAACCGCTGAGGAGGCTGTTCTGGCTTCATCTGTGTCATGCTTTCAACAGGTGGCGGCGACTTCTTCAGTACAGCGGTTGGAGAGTTTTTGCGCACCCTCCTAAGCAGTTCAAAGCTGTTCCTAGTTGGAACAGCGACATCAACTTCCACCGTTGGAGCTGGTAGAGTAAGTCCAGAGGGAGAGTTGCTCCCGGCTTTCTCACTCGGCGCCAATGGCGACGTCGAGCATGCCTTGCAGATGGGACTGGTTCAGTTACGGAAGTGGCTTCGTCATGCCCTTTGCTCTGACGAGAGGCTGCTGTTAGTGCTGGCCCGTCGAAGACTGATGTCCGTTGAGAGGGAACGTCTAACCTGTCGAAGACTGACTTTCGGGTAGGGAAGCAATCTTGATAACTTCACCGGAAGCAGGAGTTGGAACGGCCAATCTTGCAAAGACCGATCCTTTAGCAGGAGACACCCCTTTTCTAACTTCTTCGCTGAAGCTGGAACGACTATCCGTTTTGGGATAACCCCCTTAGGTATCGTGAGCCTCTTGGCAGGCTCATTCAAGCTGTGGCTCAGCCTGTTGAAGACTGAGGCGTTAGAATTGGACGACCCATTGAGAGGGGTCATGGTAGTTGTAAGTCGATCGATCGGATCTTCCTGTAACGGCACTGAAGCATTGAAGCTCACTGGAGGGAGCATGGTCCCGAAGAATAATCCAGTGGTGGCCTGAGTCACCTGTTCCACCGGCATTGCAAAGATGGAGGCCGCTTAGGGCCCATAAGTCATTCCTAAGGTCGGGGTGGAGCGAGAGTTGTTGTTGCAGTTAGTGCAGCTGAAGGCCATCGATATCTCCTTTTCTGCATGGAGCAAGACACCAAATCTTAGTATCTCGAATCCAGGGGCAACCATATTAAACAGAAATTCGTTCGCGAACACGACACACAAAGTGTGGAGTGGAAAGAGGAAAAGGTCCCACCAGACGTGCCAGAATCTGTTTACTGCCGAAAACCGGGAAGACAAACATCTTACCTGAATTTGGGGGCAGATGCTATTTGGGTTTATCCGTCCACCTCTCCAAAGATGCCAAGTTGATTTATGGCACCGGTCATCGGAGGTTTGGACGGATGCGGCCATTGTAGCAGACTTCGTCAGATTCCCCCTCGTTGTGAGGGGTTTTTTATTGTGGGGATGCTCTTCTCTGCAGGCGTAAGCCCCTGCAGTTAATTACGTTACCGCGTAGCGATAACCACTTTCTCCTGCTCCAAAACATCACTTCGTGTCGTGTGTGTTTGTTTTATTTTTGGTTGCCCGTGGATTGTATACGGAGACTAATTTTTGTTGTCGTCCGTAGAGGTGGATTAGTCCAAATCCGTATTTTCTTTGATTTGGGTTTGGGTTAATTTAAGGATCGTTAATCTCGTTTGAGATTAAGATCAACATAAATGTTTGTTGAGGATACGTTAGTCTAGTTTTAGATTAAGATCTACTCAGCATGATTTTGGGATCATTCAGACCCGATAAAAGAGCATTTGGACTCTATTGTTTTAGTTTAAGGACATTATGGTCCATTGTTAGTTTAAGGACGTTACGGTCCAAGGAGTTGTTGGTTGTCGGGACCCGCCACCTCTCTGAAGACGTTGAAGAATTACAACGACATGTATCAGAGGTGTGGGGAGATGTATCTTGGAACCCATGAATATAAGTCAGAAGTTCAGTAGTCTTGTTTAGGACTAAGACCACTCTGGAAAATAAAGAGCCCATATGCTCGGTTGATTAGGAGTTTAGCCAAACTTGAGCTCAGCCCAGTCATTTCATTTTTGAATAAAGTGTTAAACACTTGCTTGGGCTTGGTCCCCTTTCTGTGCCAACGATGCTGAGCATCCATATGGGTTCTGATGCACACACTTTATCTTTCTTTTCCCTTTTTTTATTTTTTATAGAGTGTTAAACACTCTTTATAGCGCCCACCTGTATAGCACGTGAGGTGCTTGGTGCTAGGCGCCAGGCGTTGGACACTGGTTTACGAGTGCAGAGCACTTTATGCTGAATAGCATCCACGTGAAGGGCACGTGGGACGCTTGACGCTGAGCGCCAACCACTGAGTAAGCACTCTTTATCAAGCGGCGCCCACGTAAGGGGCACGTGAAGCGCTTGGCGTTGGGCGCCAACCACTGAGTGCTAAGCACTCTTTATTGAGCAGCGCCCACGTGAGGCGCTTGGCGCTAATTTTTCTTCGTGTATTATGTTCTGAAGAGTTCAATTCTCTGTTCTTCTCTTGATCTTCGATCCCCAAGAACAAATTCATCCCCATGAGAATTAAATTCTCATTTGTGGGAGACTTGTCTCATGGATCTCAAATCCAGGGAAAGAACTATATTCTTTTATGAGGGTTAAACCCTTAGATATGTTAATGAGATACTTTGATCTCTATTACTTTTATTTACCTTGAAGAAAGTTCTTCTTCTTTCTTCTCTCTTAAAGCTCTCTTTTTTTGCTTGCTTTTCTTTTTGAACTTGAAGTTTATAGGGGTGGAGGGGGGTTCCTCTGTTCAAGAGTTCAAGTCTTAGGGCCTTTATATAGTGGAGGCAAGTTTGTTGATTTAGTTAAAGAAATCTCTCATTGAGAGATCCTTAATTGATTTGGGGATTTTATCCACCGTTGGATCTTTTGATCCAAGGATTTCTATTTTATAGAAGATATTTTTCTTGTTTTTAACAAGATTGGGGAAATATTTTCCCATACAGAACTTATTCTGTAGCTTGGTGATTTTTAATCACCATTGGATTTTTAATCCAATGGTACTCTGTTTTACAGAGAATAATCTTTCTTGTTTAGAAAGATTTGAGGAATATTTCCTCAACAGAATTTAATTCTGCACTCTGATGATTTATCATCTCTGTTGGATTTTTTTTGATCCAACAGCTCTGAGAGATTTTAGTTCTGGTGCTGGCGCCCTCGTGCGAGGCACGTGAGGCGCTGCCTAAGAGTTTTTAACTCTTGGCGCCGGCGCCCTCATGCAAGGAACATGAGGCGTTGCCTCAGAGTTTTTAACTCTCGGCACCGGCGCCCTCGTGCAAGGCATGTGAGGCGTTACCTCAGTGTTTTTAACTCATGGCGCCGGCGCCCTCGTGGAAAACACGTGAGGCGCTGCCTCAGAGTTTTTAACTCTTGGCGATGGCGGCCTCGTGCAATGCACATGAGGCACTGCCTCAGAGTTTTTAACTCTTATTTAATAGATTTCTTTTTGTGCTTTGCACATTGGCGCCTGTGTGAGAAGCACGTGAGGCGCCATCATAGGATTTAATTCTATCTAAGGCAGTACCTACATGCTTTGCATGTGGAACTTTCCCTTTATTTTTATTTTTATTATATTGTTATTATTTTATAAGGGAGCAAGTTTTGAGCCAAAATTTTGGCGGGAACAAGAAAGAACATCGAGCTGGAGCTGGGATTTTTCCATTACTCCTATTTTATTGGACCTTTTGGTCTTTTATGACGTTGCGTCTGCACCCTGCTAGCATGAGGAGGAACGTCGAGATTTTCTGTAGGCTGTAGATGTTGCTATCGAGATCTGGAGTTAGGATTTTGTCGTCACTCTACTTTTTCTTCAACCCTTTGGTCCATGTTGACGTTGCGCCTGCATACCGAGAATGAATGTCGAGATGATCTCTAGGCTGTAGATGTTGCCATCAAGATTTGGAGCTAGGATTTTGACATTGTTCCGCCTTTGCTTTGGCTCTTTAGAGCTCTGTTGACCCCACGTCTGTACTCTGCTGGAGTAAGAGGGACATTGAATTAGTCTTTAAGCCCCATACATTGCCATCAAGACTTGGAGTTGGGAATATGCCTGTACTCTACTTTGATTTGTTTGAGAAGCTGCCTTAAATCTTTCGGGGGACGAAGTAGCTCTCGGTAGTTTTTGGACTTATATGGCGACATTGAGACTTGAATATTTACTGAAGCATTCCTTGGTTGATCGCATTCAGTGGATCATATTGCTCATTTCATCTGTTTGTGCCCGTGGATGGTATACAAGAGTCGGTATTGACATGCTTATGGGGCGGAAAATTTTTATTTTTAATTTTTTTATCCGCGACTGCTTTATCATTTCAACTTTCATATCGCGAAAGTCGCGATTGTCCAATCATTTCAGTTATTTATTCGCGGTGCCCATTCATTTTGGTTATTCTTTTATTTTTACTCGCTTCTTTTTATTGCGAGTTGCCCCATCATTTCGGCTATTTCATATGCATATATTTCCTTCTTGCTACTTTTTATTGCGAGTTGTCCCATCATTTCAGCTATTTCATATGCATATTTTTTTTTCGCTGCTTTTTATTGCGAGTTGGCACATCATTTCGGCTATTTCATATGCATATTTTTTTGCTCGCTGTTTTTTATTGCGAGTTGCCCCATCATTTCGGCTATTTCATATGCATATATTTTTGTTGTGACTCGTTGATTTTTATTGCGAGTCGGGAACTTGGAATTTAATACTAGGTTTGGCATCAGTATCATTACAACTGGAATATTCCCAGGAGCAAATCATCATATGCCTCTGAAGGACTTGGGGTTTAATACTTGTTTTGGCATCAATATCGCTACAAATGGAATATTTTCAGGAGCGAATCATCATATGCCTCTAGAGGACTTGGGGTTTGGTACCTATTTTGGCCTCAACATCGCTACAACTGGAATATTGTCAGGAGCGACTCATCATTTGTCCTTATTGATTTGAACAACGGTGGCTTAGAAGACAGGTTTAGGTCCCTACAAATTAAAGCTTTTTGACTTTATGAACTGTAAGGGTCTCATAAAGGCATTTCTCCCTACAAGTCGAGAGGATCTCGTAGATGTATTGTCTACTTAGGAATCATGAGGATTCCTAAGTGTGTTTTCTCTTATAAGTCGTAAGGATCTTACAAGAGTATTTTCTCCTTATAAGTCGAGAGAACTTACATGTGTCATTCACCATATGAGGATATTTCTCACCATTGGTAGGACTCGGTTGGAATATATTTTGTTTGTGCCCGTGGATTGCATACAAGAGTCAATATCGAACTACTTGTATGGCAACTTGGAGGATATGACGGCTTAACAACTTGTTTAGATCCTTCTAACCTAAGGCTTTTGAATTCTATGAGCCGTGAGGGTCTCATAGGGGATATATTCTCCTTACGAGTCATGAGAATCTCGTAAGTGTGTTTTCTCCTTAAGAATCGTATGGATTTCTAAGTGGGTTGCTCTTTTGTGAGTCATAAGGATCTCACGCAGGTATTTTCTCCTTAATAATGTCGAGGGGACTCTGCAAGTGTACACAATTTTTTTACGAATGGTGGAACTCTCGAAAATAGCTTCACCGCGGATGACCCATCTATTTGCCGGTAGGACTTGGGGGTGGCTTCATCGCTGGAGTAGCTGTGTGGCCAGTGGGACTTGAGTTGCAATCTTCGCCGGTGGGACTTCAATTGCAATGTCGACCTCAAGGAGCATATTAGTTTAGGGACATTGCGGCCTATTATCGTTGTGTTTAGAACAACATGCGCCTTGTTTGGAGTGACGCGCTAGTTTAGAACATTTCGATCCATTATTAGTTTAGGGATATTTCATTCTAACATCCCCATGTTCGGGGCGACGTTCTAGTTTAAGGACATTTCGGTCCAATATCTCCGTGTTCGGGGCGACATGCTAGTTTAGAAACGTTTCGGTCCAACATCTCCGTGTTCGGAGTGAAATGCTGGTTTAGTGTCACGACACGAAAGTACGGAACGTGACCGGCACTTAGATTACGAAGCGTCTAAAGGCGCCACGTGACCTAAGTAAGCCGAAGCCCAGAAATCTAAACCATAAAAGAAGAAAAAGAAGAAAAGAAAGAAAAACAAGTATAAAAACATCAGCAATTTTTACCAAAAATTTCGGCAGAGTCTCCTCTGTAAAACTGGCCCCCAAACGGGTACAACAAGTAATATGAATAAACAATAAAAAGCATCCCCAAACGGGTGCTAGCTCAACGCCAACAGGCGGAGACAACCACAACAATCACAATAATATACAACGCCAAAGGGCGAGGCTCAAACCTCAAAAGAAAACAAAAACCACTAGATCAGAATAACACATGCGCGACTCTAAGGTCGAAATAAACAACTGGTCCAATAAACTTATCAAGTAATACAAATATGGTTGATGGAGCTTACTAGATACAATGAGTGAATAAAAGTACAATGGTGGTTCGGATACAAGTGAACCAACCTACCGTACAAATCACCCTGAAGAAAAGATGTGCCAACAAGCTGCCACGGAAACCTGTACATCGCACCTGAAAAGAATTTGGCACAACGGGGGTGAGTTGCCAACTCGTGAGTAGAAGACATCTACGAAAAGAAATCGAATGCACGACGCTATCCTAGGTCATAATAATACACTACTATATCCTAAACATCTAGTAATAGCAGGGTGATACTACGTGTAAGTGCAAATAATCCGTGTCCGTGTCAGTGCTTAATATAATACTATGTCATATGAAATGAAATGCATGCACCATGAATGTAAAGTAACAAATCCTGAAATCCAGATATACATGTATAAGAACTCTTTAGTTATTATCATAGTAAAATGTGTATAAGCATCTGAAATCTCAACAATGAAATCCATAGAAATCTGTGTCAAGCATCGACACAACACATGTAATCTCAAGTCTCAATATGTCGGGCTCCGTCAGTCCGGATCGGCCCATATCATCAAATCTCACGACAACGGTCGGTATCCTCCGGATATCCGCCGCGCCAGACATCACCGGTAGGTAGCCTTCCCCTGCCAGGCTCATCGTCTACAACTCGATCTTCTTGCCCCGGGGTACCATACCGGGCCCACCATGTACCCGAGACGGTTCATCCACTCCTCGAATCGGGTCTCGAAATCCATCAGAAAACATGAAATACTCATGGTGGACGACACATACATCACGAGAAAACCGCATCTTATTTTAAAAAGAGAAGAGGAGAGAGAGAGAAGTTTTTATATATATTCTTGCGGTTTTCCCCAAAAATCCAGAAATCTCACAGAAATCCAAATCTCAAAATCATGAGTAGTATATGATAAATGTCGGCATATGCTCATAATACTGTGCGATAACATGAAAATATGAATGCAGGAATGTCTAAGTTATGAATATCATGTCTATACTAACATCAGAGAGTACTCACAATATTATATCGGTTTAGTTGTTAACTGATTCTATCAACAAAATATAATGTGATCTAAAGTGTACGTGACATAGCAATTACCGATGATGATGTGTGTGAGCCGGAAAATAAGTGTGCGTGGAATATGCGCATCATCGGTAATGGTGCTGGTGTCCTAACAGGTAAGGTTTATACTGTTATAGCAACATATGTATGAACATGCAACATTATGATTACAGTGTGAAAGTAAAGACGAATGTGCATTCCACTCATTTAATATACTAATACTACTACCACTATATGACTCAACCCTAACCTAGTGTCCATCTAACCTCCTAAGAACTAGTCAATAAGAAACTAAAGTCTACCTAAGGTCTGAATCAATATCTCTAATAGTCGGCGATCCCGCCTCAATAGCGTCACGTACGTAGTACGGCTTCCTCGAATCAAGAGTGCGGATCAATCATCAAATCTAAGCCTCGTACGGTAACATCCATCGTACGGCATCCCAATATCGGGGTACGGTCAAGTATCTCCTAGGTGTCTCATCATTCGTATAATGTCATCCTCAGGAATGTCATGTCCTATGTATCATGTGTGATTAAGTCATACGGACATCATATCATCCTCAAGTCACACCTCTATAGTATCGACATCAGGTCGCACCTATGTGATGTCGTAATCAAGTCATACATATCCCATATCACAATCAGTCACGAGTTATAGTCCGGGTACTATTCTAGCATCCCATGTACATCAATATCACCACCACTCCTTATAACTTATATATTCATGTTCACTATCTCATTCTCTAATGATCCGCTAACACTTTATTTCGACTGTAGTCAAGAATCACGGCATCAAGCCCAATTATACTGTTTCATCATACCTCGGGTATCATATCACATCAATGAATCACCTATACGTGTTGTGTATATATGTATATACCTATACCTAGTTCTATATATATACACATACACGTACCCCATATCGAGTTTCAGTGTGTGCGTGGGTGTGTTTCTATCTGAAACCTACGAATCTCTTCTAAGGTACTCATCCTCTGATATGACTTTCCTAAATCGGTCTAGTCCAGCCTAGGGTCAATACTAGGGTCCTACTAGGGTCACGTCTGGTTTCCTAATGTCAATAGGTACTAATCCTATTCTACGTGGCGAGGGTGCTAAACGCCATCCACCCGACTTCCCCCCGTAGATATGCATCTACTCACCTGGTCCATGTCAGCCGAAGACGGTGTCGCCATCCTCCCCTTCATCGCCCGTAGTCCACTTGAAGGGTACCTAAACGCAAACATATAAATAACATCGTAAACCGAATCACATACAAAGTCAAACGATACAAGGAACAAGCATAGGTTAAAACCTATGTCTTGTCCACGCAAAAGCACCAAATATCTCTCGATATCGGCGTACAAACTCCGATGGATCGAGATAAACATTAACAAATAACTCGTAGTTTCAAAGCCTATTACTTATAATATAAAACTTGGTTCAAATCATCGGAACCCTAAAATCGATCAAATCATCCAATTCCGAAAACCTTGAAAATGTCAATTCACCGTTTTACTTCAAAACTTGCCGTTTAACGAAACTAAAGGTCATAATATTCATTAGATAACATAACTAAGTTATAGAAACCTTTACCATATTTTTATTACACTAATATATATTACAAATAACTTTCTAGTTTGCAATTTTATCAATTTTCCACAACTTACAAGCAAAATTCCACAATTCCACAACAACACTTGATTTTGTATGAATAAATGTTTCAAACTACAATTTACAATGATAATGACATAATAAAACCTTAATTTATATTTTAAATCTCATTTATGTAATAATTTCCAAAAACTAGTTAGCAAAAATAGCAATTTTTATCAAAATTTATCAATTATCAATAATACTAGTAACTAAACTAAGTTTTTTCCATTCCTTTAACATGTCAATATCCTCATTTAAACAATAATCTATTGTTACAAACATTCATTGGAATTTATCTCACCAATATATAAAATATATATAAATCTAGTTTGCTAAAAATGGTTTAATTTAAGAAATTTGGATCACAATTTGCAATATATCAACTATGCATGATTTTCCATTTGTAAAAGTGCTAATCTAGTTATTATAAACCTAATGACATAATAAAACCCCAACTTAATTTTACAAACCCTCACTTGAATTTTTAAAAGTAGTAAATAGAATTAACATATTAAATCTAATTAAGCTTAATGAAACATTTAATAAAAATAAAACAAAAGAAGAGAATTTATACCTCCAAAATTATGAAATCCAACTTGAAAATGAGCCTCCAAAATTCATGCTTCCCATCTCCAAAATCCATGTAAAAATGAGAAAAGAATAAAGGGTAGAGAATAAATAGGATTTTGTGCACTTTTTATTGAATTTTGGTGGATTTTTAATGATTTTGTGTAATAAAATGAGGTGGGAAATTGGGGGGGCTGCCATGGGGATCATGGCCGGCCACATGAGGAAGAAAGGGAGAAAAAAGAAAGAGGAAAGAATTGTGTAGAAGGTTCACACAATATGATGTATACATATGTCTTTTCATGATTTATTAATTTTCTTTCCATTTCTTTACTAAAATAACCTAGAAAGCTCTAGAAAAATGGGAAAATTTGCAAATAAATTTTGCATGATACACACTAATTTCTAGTATGCCATGGTTCATTTTTACAAATTAAAACCATTTAAATTTGTAATTTACACTAATTTAGTGTAAAAATAAAGTTTATGTTAATATTTAAAATAATTAAATTAGGAAAAATATTTTATTAAACTAAAAATTTATAAGTGGCTAAATAAACACTATTTACTATTAATTACATAATTAAATAGGTATTTTTTGAATTTATAATGAAAAACAATTGCGGTTTGATTTTACGAAAAATACATTTTATTTTACCGAAAATCATAAAATTCACTTGAACAATTTTATTCATTTAATTAATTATTTAATTATTTTTAAAACGTTACAATCTTCCCCCCTTTAGAAAATTCGGTCCCCGAATTTAAATTAAAACTCCCCCTCCAAACACTAAAACATTTAGCAAACACTCAAATCGTCGGGGCTCCGAAATTATCAATACATAACAAAAGTCAACTCCGTCAAGCATAATGCAATCATCGGAGTTATGGCGAGAATAAAATATCAAAACCCAATATGAAAACCATCCTAATATATCTCAATCTATAACTTATATATAGTGTGCATCACAGTAAAACCGTTCAAATATCCAGATAAGGAAATATGCAAACCCCTTTTTGAAAATTACCGTGTGATGCACGTGTCATGGCATAAGTAGCGGACGTTTATTAAAAAAAAATAACTATATATATATATATATATCTTTTATTCAACATACACGTCCCGCCTGATTACTAAATCAGATAATAATCAATATGAAAATATACTGCTCAAACTGAAATCAATCCCAATCACATCAATAAAATATCATGTGCGTCCGGTGCGCACTGAAATCGGAACCAAATACAGATACCATGAATACCCACAAAACAAAACTAAGTGCAACAGGTGTGCACCAAAAACATCTGTCAAGTGCAACGGGTGTGCACGACTCAACATCAGGTGCATCTAATCTGCACAAACCCCGATTTAGTGCATCTGGTGTGCACAAAATCGCATTAAGTGCGCCAAGTCTGCGCAAGAATCCTAATCAGGTGCACATGGTGCACGAAAACATACATTGAATATCAAAATCGAAATCACAGCACAAAAACGCATGAAAACTAGGTCGAAACATATGTCAAAATCATGTGTAACCCCTATGCACGAAATCAACTCAAAATCTCAAAATATGTAAAACCAAATCAAGTGTACTGGGTGTGTACTCAACAACATCCATACAACTGGTATATGAAACACAACTAGAATGTAATGAAAGTACACACATGAAATACCAATCGTAAGACGAATTCCTCAAATGCCAAAATCCAATAACAGAAAATATGGAATTCAAATCACTAAATCACAATCGTAACCACTATCGTCAATGTGCGCCACTTCCCTCTGATGTCGACTGCTTCAAACTCGTTCCTTCATAGGTGTGCTGACTGCGCTACCAACGGCAATACTCGTGTCTAGAGCCTCCCACATAGTCGATCCCTTCACTTGATATCCGGACTACATTAAACTTTTCGATCGATCCATCAAAATCCCATAAATCCCCGTGAGCTCAAAACTCAAGTACAGTTTAAAAATATCCGGTACATACCCCAGCATCGATGATCCAGCTGTAGAAGGGCAAACCCAAGCCTCACTAATGGCACAGCGGAACAGCCGTAAACCCTAAGGTTCAAGGGCGTTCTCGTGGTCATTATGTCGAGTTAGGGTTTCATTCTTCTAGAGGGTCCATCGAAATACCTGCATGTTCTTCCGAATACTTTAAACTTGGGAAAATGGTTTCCTGATAATCGTTCGAACCCTTTAACTTCATCCGGACGACATGTGACTACCCTTCGTCCGCACGTTAAGCAATGCTTCAATCCTCAAGAATAACCAATACTCTAATGGTTATCGCATTCGAGCCGCCACTTCCTCTGCCCGCGCGCCCGTGGTAACGAAAACCACCCTCCGACATCGACGAAGATAGATCAAAGGAGCGAATGAAATACGGTGCAAACAAATATACATCCTAAGGCTCCTTAAGCAGAGTAGCGTATCGTAAGTATGCCGCGGACCATACCCACGGTACGTTACTCTACCTAAATCGCCTACTCCATCAACCAAGGGTCACCTAGACTTATACAGGGTTAAACCTAGCGCTCTGATACCAACTTTGTCACGACCCGAAAGTACGGAACGTGACCGGCACTTAGATTACGAAGCGTCTAAAGGCGCCACGTGACCTAAGTAAGCCGAAGCCCAGAAATCTAAACCATAAAAGAAGAAAAAGAAGAAAAGAAAGAAAAACAAGTATAAAAACATCAGCAATTTTTACCAAAAATTTCAGCAGAGTCTCCTCTGTAAAACTGGCCCCCAAACGGGTACAACAAGTAATATGAATAAACAATAAAAAGCATCCCCAAACGGGTGCTAGCTCAACGCCAACAGGCGGAGACAACCACAACAATCACAATAATATACAACGCCAAAGGGCGAGGCTCAAATCTCAAAAGAAAACAAAAACCACTAGATCAGAATAACACATGCGCGACTCTAAGGTCGAAATAAACAACTGGTCCAATAAACTTATCAAGTAATACAAATATGGTTGATGGAGCTTACTAGATACAATGAGTGAATAAAAGTACAATGGTGGTTCGGATACAAGTGAACCAACCTACCGTACAAATCACCCTGAAGAAAAGATGTGCCAACAAGCTGCCACGGAAACCTGTACATCGCACCTGAAAAGAATTTGGCACAACGGGGGTGAGTTGCCAACTCGTGAGTAGAAGACATCTACGAAAAGAAATCGAATGCACGACGCTATCCTAGGTCATAATAATACACTACTATATCCTAAACATCTAGTAATAGCAGGGTGATACTACGTGTAAGTGCAAATAATCCGTGTCCGTGTCAGTGCTTAATATAATACTATGTCATATGAAATGAAATGCATGCACCATGAATGTAAAGTAACAAATCCTGAAATCCAGATATACATGTATAAGAACTCTTTAGTTATTATCATAGTAAAATGTGTATAAGCATCTGAAATCTCAACAATGAAATCCATAGAAATCTGTGTCAAGCATCGACACAACACATGTAATCTCAAGTCTCAATATGTCGGGCTCCGTCAGTCCGGATCGGCCCATATCATCAAATCTCACGACAACGGTCGGTATCCTCCGGATATCCGCCGCGCCAGACATCGCCGGTAGGTAGCCTTCCCCTGCCAGGCTCATCGTCTACAACTCGATCTTCTTGCCCCGGGGTACCATACCGGGCCCACCATGTACCCGAGACGGTTCATCCACTCCTCGAATCGGGTCTCGAAATCCATCAGAAAACATGAAATACTCATGGTGGACGACACATACATCACGAGAAAACCGCATCTTATTTTAAAAAGAGAAGAGGAGAGAGAGAGAAGTTTTTATATATATTCTTGCGGTTTTCCCCAAAAATCCAGAAATCTCACAGAAATCCAAATCTCAAAATCATGAGTAGTATATGATAAATGTCGGCATATGCTCATAATACTGTGCGATAACATGAAAATATGAATGCAGGAATGTCTAAGTTATGAATATCATGTCTATACTAACATCAGAGAGTACTCACAATATTATATCGGTTTAGTTGTTAACTGATTCTATCAACAAAATATAATGTGATCTAAAGTGTACGTGACATAGCAATTACCGATGATGATGTGTGTGAGCCGGCAAATAAGTGTGCGTGGAATATGCGCATCATCGGTAATGGTGCTGGTGTCCTAACAGGTAAGGTTTATACTGTTATAGCAACATATGTATGAACATGCAACATTATGATTACAGTGTGAAAGTAAAGACGAATGTGCATTCCACTCATTTAATATACTAATACTACTACCACTATATGACTCAACCCTAACCTAGTGTCCATCTAACCTCCTAAGAACTAGTCAATAAGAAACTAAAGTCTACCTAAGGTCTGAATCAATATCTCTAATAGTCGGCGATCCCGCCTCAATAGCGTCACGTACGTAGTACGGCTTCCTCGAATCAAGAGTGCGGATCAATCATCAAATCTAAGCCTCGTACGGTAACATCCATCGTACGGCATCCCAATATCGGGGTACGGTCAAGTATCTCCTAGGTGTCTCATCATTCGTATAATGTCATCCTCAGGAATGTCATGTCTTATGTATCATGTGTGATTAAGTCATACGGACATCATATCATCCTCAAGTCACACCTCTATAGTATCGACATCAGGTCGCACCTATGTGATGTCGTAATCAAGTCATACATATCCCATATCACAATCAGTCACGAGTTATAGTCCGGGTACTATTCTAGCGTCCCATGTACATCAATATCACCACCACTCCTTATAACTTATATATTCATGTTCACTATCTCATTCTCTAATGATCCGCTAACACTTTATTTCGACTGTAGTCAAGAATCACGGCATCAAGCCCAATTATACTGTTTCATCATACCTCGGGTATCATATCACATCAATGAATCACCTATACGTGTTGTGTATATATGTATATACCTATACCTAGTTCTATATATATACACATACACGTACCCCATATCGAGTTTCAGTGTGTGCGTGGGTGTGTTTCTATCTGAAACCTACGAATCTCTTCCAAGGTACTCATCCTCTGATATGACTTTCCTAAATCGGTCTAGTCCAGCCTAGGGTCAATACTAGGGTCCTACTAGGGTCACGTCTGGTTTCCTAATGTCAATAGGTACTAATCCTATTCTACGTGGCGAGGGTGCTAAACGCCATCCACCCGACTTCCCCCCGTAGATATGCATCTACTCACCTGGTCCATGTCATCCGAAGACGGTGTCGCCATCCTCCCCTTCATCGCCCGTAGTCCACTTGAAGGGTACCTAAACGCAAACATATAAATAACATCGTAAACCGAATCACATACAAAGTCAAACGATACAAGGAACAAGCATAGGTTAAAACCTATGTCTTGTCCACGCAAAAGCACCAAATATCTCTCGATATCGGCGTACAAACTCCGATGGATCGAGATAAACATTAACAAATAACTCGTAGTTTCAAAGCCCATTACTTATAATATAAAACTTGGTTCAAATCATCGGAACCCTAAAATCGATCAAATCATCCAATTCCGAAAACCTTGAAAATGTCAATTCACCGTTTTACTTCAAAACTTGCCGTTTAACGAAACTAAAGGTCATAATATTCATTAGATAACATAACTAAGTTATAGAAACCTTTACCATATTTTTATTACACTAATATATATTACAAATAACTTTCTAGTTTGCAATTTTATCAATTTTCCACAACTTACAAGCAAAATTCCACAATTCCACAACAACACTTGATTTTGTATGAATAAATGTTTCAAACTACAATTTACAATGATAATGACATAATAAAACCTTAATTTATATTTTAAATCTCATTTATGTAATAATTTCCAAAAACTAGTTAGCAAAAATAGCAATTTTTATCAAAATTTATCAATTATCAATAATACTAGTAACTAAACTAAGTTTTTTCCATTCCTTTAACATGTCAATATCCTCATTTAAACAATAATCTATTGTTACAAACATTCATTGGAATTTATCTCACCAATATATAAAATATATATAAATCTAGTTTGCTAAAAATGGTTTAATTTAAGAAATTTGGATCACAATTTGCAATATATCAACTATGCATGATTTTCCATTTGTAAAAGTGCTAATCTAGTTATTATAAACCTAATGACATAATAAAACCCCAACTTAATTTTACAAACCCTCACTTGAATTTTTAAAAGTAGTAAATAGAATTAACATATTAAATCTAATTAAGCTTAATGAAACATTTAATAAAAATAAAACAAAAGAAGAGAATTTATACCTCCAAAATTATGAAATCCAACTTGAAAATGAGCCTCCAAAATTCATGCTTCCCATCTCCAAAATCCATGTAAAAATGAGAAAAGAATAAAGGGTAGAGAATAAATAGGATTTTGTGCACTTTTTATTGAATTTTGGTGGATTTTTAATGATTTTGTGTAATAAAATGAGGTGGGAAATTGGGGGGGGCTGCCATGGGGATGATGGCCGGCCACATGAGGAAGAAAGGGAGAAAAAAGAAAGAGGAAAGAATTGTGTAGAAGGTTCACACAATATGATGTATACATATGTCTTTTCATGATTTATTAATTTTCTTTCCATTTCTTTACTAAAATAACCTAGAAAGCTCTAGAAAAATGGGAAAATTTGCAAATAAATTTTGCATGATACACACTAATTTCTAGTATGCCATGGTTCATTTTTACAAATTAAAACCATTTAAATTTGTAATTTACACTAATTTAGTGTAAAAATAAAGTTTATGTTAATATTTAAAATAATTAAATTAGGAAAAATATTTTATTAAACTAAAAATTTATAAGTGGCTAAATAAACACTATTTACTAGTAATTACATAATTAAATAGGTATTTTTTGAATTTACAATGAAAAACAATTGCGGTTTGATTTTACGAAAAATACATTTTATTTTACCGAAAATCATAAAATTCACTTGAACAATTTTATTCATTTAATTAATTATTTAATTATTTTTAAAACGTTACATTTAGGGACGTTCGGTCCAACATTCATCATTTGGTCGAGGAGTTACATACCACATCCCTTCCAACGCTTGCTTGTTGAGGCAATGTTGCATGTCCTTTGTTTGCATGAACACTTCACACCTTAGACTATTTTCACCCCCATCGGACTACTTTATTTATTATCGTGCCAATTGGGTTGTTTTGCGAGAAATACCGGACACTTTACACGGCACCTGCCCCCTGCTCATCAATGTCGTTTTCTGACGCCGACGGGTATCTTCTTCATATACAAAAAACGAGATATCATGTCACTCCTTCTGCTGAGTTTTCTTCTTCCTTGAAAGAATGAACTTGACTTGAGGGTTTTTCCCTCATCATCCATTTTAGGAGTGGGACATGGTTTCTATGTCCCTTCCATGATTTCTGGTTCAAGAAGGCTATTCCACTTGATTGCAAGACCCGGTTGTAGGTCCCTTAATATCCTTTTTATTCTTTGAGGAAAGGACCACCTCACATAGAGGTTCCTCCACCAGCGAGCAAGATGCCCCATGCGCATATTTCGTGGAGCGAGTATTCGCGTCCCAATCTCTTCAAGGGTAAGACCCGCGCTGTCGCTATTTTGAGAACAGATTGCTTCAGAGCCGCTCATTTTTTTGTGAGCATTGGTGTAACACCTTAGTTCATTTATACCAGTTCTGTTTCAAGTATTTCTTTATTTATGGTATTTTCCTGATTTACTGTGTTTTGGGTGCGAATAGTGTTTTTGACAATTTATTGCATCCGACCCGACCCGCATGCTTGAAACCAGTCTTGATTCATGTTTATGATTTATCATGACTTGTTACGTGGACTCGTGCACTTTCATTTGCATACTGCATACTGGCATTTTATCTGGCATCTGCATTTTTAAATATAACATTTAAAGTAACTTAAAATATTTTAAAAATACATTGCATGGCCTGTATGATACTCCTAACTCTGTGGTAGCATCCGCGCACCTTGTTCTCATCCCGTTCAGTGAAATGGATTTGTTTGGATGGCTATGCGCACGTACGTACATCCGTTTTTGGGGGTCTGCATTTTCGTTACCCGGATATCCAATTTTAGTTTTTATCGACACTTATATTTTTCATATTTTGAAACTAAATTTTAGACCCGACCCGGACGTGTTTTGGACTAAGTTTTATTTACCTGAAAATCAAATTTTATTAATTTAACTAATTAACACAGTTTAAATCTTTGTAACTAAAAATATTTTTTAAATTTAAAATCTTAACTTTAAACAACCTCTCTCTCTCTGTGTGCAACACTCTCTCTCTCTCGACCTTTCTCTCTCTCTCCCCCACTCAGCACTATCTCTCTCTCTCTTTCTCCCTTTCTCTCTCCTCTCGCTCGCCTTTCTCTCTCCTCTCGGAAACAATTTTTCCTTCTCGATTCCTGTCACCTCCCTCCTCTTACCGTCACCTCCCTTCTATTCTTCTCTTCTTCTCTCCTTTAAAAACCCGATCCCCCCCACGAGAACCCAATACTAAAACGAAACCCTAACCCTAGCCAAACTCCTCTTCCTCCACTAACCCGACCTCGTCACCACCTCTATTTCCACTCTCTCCTCCTCCTCGTCATCTTCTTCCTCTCCTTCCTCCTTCCCGAGCACCAAAACACGGCACATCAAGAACCCCGACAACCCATCACCCTGCACACTTCGTCGCTGGCGATCCCTCGACCTCGCTGTCACCACCACCATCTCCTCCTCTCCCTCTCCTCTTCCCTTCTCCCTCCTACACCAAGATCCCTGCACCCAAGCCCCAGCCTGCACCAACATCCGAGCCCAAACCCTAACTCCTCAAAGCCAAACCCTAGCCTTGTGGCCGGAGCTCCATTGATCTCGTCGCCACCATCTCATCTCCCTAACCCCTGTGCACTAACCCCAGTGAGCACTTTCTTCTCTTCTTCTTCCCTTTCTTCTTTTCCTTTTTCTTTTTCATTTTTTTCTTTTCTTGAATCTTGTATTTTTTCCAGCGATCGCCGGAGTTACGTCGACGCTGCTGATTGATATGAAATTTTGCATGTGCGTTTTTAAAATCAAGATCAAGAATATACCGCAATCAATAACGGTGTCGCTTGGTAGCTAGCCGGTTGAGTACGGGTCGGTCCACAGGGAAAACGTGTTCTTTCTTTAAGTTCTTACGAGTTAAGTCCTATTTTTGGTAGGTTTTGATTTAAAAATCTAAGATTGAAATTAATTTGATTTAATGTCTTGCTAGGGTTAGGATTAGGTTAGTTTGGAAAAAGAATTCTACTCACTGCTTTCTTTTCCTTAGTTAAGAACATAGGTGTTAGGGTAATAGTCAACAAAGGGGATTAGCACGACTAGGAAGAAACGTAGTTTCTTCATTTTGGTCCTTGTCCGTCCTTTCTTGGCTCTTAGCCCTAACCTCTATGTAAATCAACCACAACCGGTCTAACTAGGGAATCACCGCTATCTCGTAGGATAGGGGCCATAGTGAGCGGTATGTGGTTAATTTAAATAGAGTCCTAATTAATTAATTTATACGAGAAATGAAAGGAATGAGAGAGATTTCCATCTCTCAAGCCTTCCCTATCCTAACCCTAACAAATAAGGAATTACTCACTCATTAGGAAAGTTACGATGAAATTCATTTTTATAATTTTTTCTTTTTAATAAACTAATTAACTTGCAGATAAATAAAGACAGATAAAAAATCGCAGAAAAATAAATTTCAATTAAGAAGAATGCAAAATAAATTGAAAAACACTTACTTTTATTGATGACCTCTTCAACGATTACAAGGAAAGAAAATTTTAATCTAAAAATAAAAAGAGGCATACTCCAAAGAGGCACACCAAAAAGAGGCCCCCTTTATTTGGCTTTGAGCCCTCCTATTTATAGATAGGAAAATCCCTAGATTTACATTCTGATCCATACATGAAATTACAAAACAACCCTAAAGACCGAGTCAAAGCACCGACACCCCCACCGACACGTGCCTAACACGGCCGCGGTTCCACGGCAGAAGTGCTTGTTTGGCCGCGGTTCCGGGGCCATTTGGTGGGATCATGGGCCCAATTCTTTAGGGTTTCTTCAAGTTGCTTTTATCTTCTGTTTTCTTCACTTGGTCTCTCAGAATCTCTTCAATTCTCTTCCAGATATCCAACAATGGACTTTTTCCTTGAGCTCCGTGTTTGAAGTCTTGGATCTTGTGCTGCCCTTGTGCTTTGCGCATTGAAATGCTCAATGATTTTCCATTTGTTCCTTGAACTAGTAGGCGGCATTATACGGATAGTGTGCGGAAACCCGTATTTCTCTGTTTGTTGGTCGTAGTCCCACATTTGTAGCGACTTTTCATGAATTTCACTGTAACGATCTGAGAACCTGTAACCTGCAACTATTTAGCAGACATGAATCAAAAGCACCTATTTATTTGTAATATGATTAAGAATGGGCGATATAATAATGCAATATTCTGATATGAACAAATACCCTCAAACTTATCTTTTGCTTGTCCCGAGCAAAGCCAATTTTATTCTCGAAAAATCCTAACCTCACTTTCGCAGGGAAACGCGATTGCACTGAGCTCGTGCAACAAGCCGTTAAACCCCTAGGTGTCCCTAGTAGGAGGAATGTTGTCTCCTGAGGGTTTTCAGCGAATACTACCCACAAAATCCAATCAATTTGGCATGTTGACTTTCATTCTTCAATTCGGTGTTCTAGCAAGAAATTCTATTATCATCAACTTAGAAATCATCAACCCGTATTTTTCACACTCACTTATCATTTAACTTAAGATCGTATATGTTCTGCAAATTTATTCAGTTTTCAGCATCTTTTGAATTTTCCTTCTATGGTTCCATCTCAACTTAGAAATTTTTATCATCTCTACTGAAGATATAAATCCTATCTTTCATTCCTATCTCTCATCCAAACCCCAATCATATACCCCTACGTGTGTGTATGTATCACCCCTACACTTGGAAATTCAATTCAAGCTATCATACTCTTGTCCATCGTCCAAAGTAGTTTTAGTTGGTGAATTTTTAAATGAAATTGCTCACACATCCTTCATGCGATCGTTGATACTTCTTGAGGTACTAATGACCGATTACAAAATGTGTTCGAGCATTTAGGCGTAATTCCTCGTCTTGTAATACCTAAGGCTTTAGCAGTGACTCCCAAACCAGTTGGTCTAAGGCACTAGGTGATAAAGCACCCTCGCTATATATATTTTTATTTATGCAGCCTTAAGTAATTACAAAACCAGTGTTCATTTTTTTTATCTCTTTATTCAACACTTATACTTTTATTTTATTTTCCTTCACACTAAGGATTTTAGACAAGAGCATTTCAAGGTATCCTCTATTATCCCAAGTTTCAAGATGTGTGTGTGTGCATAACGTAGGGTATATATTTTTAGAATTTGGACTTAAGCTTCAGAATTATTTTTCAGACTTATACTTCAAATAGAGCTTTCGATACTCTTCCCTTATTTCGATTTAGCCCAAGAACTGAACTCAAAATCTGCCTATTTCTAAATAAATTACAAGGACGTATATTTTCTACAGTTAAACTTTAAGAAAGGTTATTTTTATGGTTTTTAATTTACTAAGTTTAGGATCTAGTTTTTCCTAACTAGTCAACCGTCATGTTGAACTTAAGTCAAATATGGCCAAAATTGCACTTTTCAATTTTTATAATTTTAATTTTTTTCAATTTTTATGGGTTTTAAAATAAGTATGCAAATGCAAAAATATACACATGAATGCGAAGGAAGAAAACTTACCGAGCACACCCCCAAACATAAACTTGACAGTGCCCTCACTGTCAGGCTACACCAAGAGATCAAAATTGTCGGCACTCCCCTGTTTTTTTTATTAACAGAAAAAGAAAACGAAATATATATACACAAAAAGGTCCCCCCAAACTTAAGTGAAACATTTTTTCCACTGTTGCCATTTTTTTAAACCTATAAACTTGGGAGGAAAAATTTATTAACGAGGACATGAAATATGATCGTGAAAATCTCCCCCAAACTTATTTTTGGCTCACCACTTTGAGTTAGGAAAAATTATTTTCAAGAGCCAAATTATACCGCCCCTCCAAACTTGAGTTAAACAATGTTAAGCTTTTAAAGAGGGGGTTCAAAGTTATTGGTCAATGCCAAGTTTTGCAAAGACCAAAAGTCAACACCAACCATTTGAAGAATTTATCAATGTAACGTATAGGTCGGTGGAAGAACATGTTATATAGAGCCAAGAAGAAGTGGAGAAGAGATAAGTGGCGGTATGGAAAGGGTTTGCGTGAACGTGAATGTGAGGATATAAGAGGTGATGATAAATAAAAAACGAGAATGTGAATGATCAGAAATGAGTGGAATATTGGCATTCTCGTAATTTATAAGAAGAATGGCTGGTGGTTCAACTTCTATAGGTGGAGGTTGATTAATCATAAAATCCATGTTGTTTAGGAATGCAAGTTCGTCAGCGAAAAGTTCTTCAAAACTCTCATCGATGTAATTCAAAATTTTACTGTCAGTAAGTTTTGTGACAGAATTTATCATACTTGATTTGTCAAAAATTATGGAGGTAGGAGACTCGAAAAACTCATCTACCTCATTTTCAAAAGTATCCAAATTAAGTTGGCTTTCTGGAATGATCGAACTCAAAATATCGGATTGTGATTCATTAACACTTGCTATCATTAAAGAAATATTAGAAGAAGAACCAGAGAAAGTGAGAGAAAGAAGTTGAATATGAACTTGAGAGTGGAAATGGAGTGTATAAATTAGCACAATTTGCAATGACCGATGTGTAAAAAGCGATTGTGCTAATCTATCAACCCACTGAGAAATGAGGTCAAATCCCTCAAGATTCATAAGAAAACATGGGTACGTTGAACTTGGTAAACCAGACATTGAAAATGAAAGTGTAACGGTTTCTTGCAAGGTCGAAATGAGGATGGAGGGAAGTGATTTAGGAAAGGTATCGGTTAAAGATTCAGGAGGGTGTGCACAGTCAATGAAAGGGATATAATGAATTGGAAAATCCGACTCCTCAAGTAAAACTGCTTCATCCTCAATAATTTCCTCAATACTCTCCTCAAAATTTAGCTTATTCATGCAATTCTCATCAAAATCAAGACGCATATGAAGTTCGGAAGAAACATTTAATGACTCGGGATGATAAATTGGAGAGAAAAATTCAGTCAAATCTGCGGGTTCATCATCCAAAATATTCCCAGCGTCAATGCCCTTAATCAAGTGAAAATTAATTTTCTCAGAAACCTCATCAAAAGCATGGATATCAATCAATTCAGGTTCTAGAGTGGAGGTGTAGAGGTCAAAAATATTGGTGATGGTTTCACTTGAAAGGGACCCTTCACAATCAGGTAAATCAAACACTACAAAGTCGCACAACTCATTAAACGTTCTATTTTCAACTGGTGAATCATATGGAACACTTGATAGACATTCAAAACCGGAGTTGTGGGATTCATTTGGGGATGGGTAGGTTTGATTTGGAAGGGTGTACAGCTCACTCTCTCCACTCAAATTCTCAATCTTTCCTACCGCCTCATCATACATTGGAAAATTTGGGGCTAGTTGGAAACTAGCTACCGGATCACTAGGTTGTATAAGGGCGGCCATGGACGCATTCAAATCCCTCATCTGTTGGCATGACACTACCATAAAATCTTCCAACGACTGTTCCAGACTAGACATGGGTTGTGACGGGGTTTCAGTAAAAGATTCAAAGTTATTTGGATACGTGAAACTCCCAAATGGCTGTGTAGAAGCAATGTCTAGGGAAGGTGCAAAAGTCGGGTAGGACTGGTAGGAATTGAATCGTTGGACAGGAGTAGGATCAATATTTGGATAAGAAGGTGAATGGAATTGTTGATCCAAAGAATTCGCAGTGGTGAAAGGAGTGAAAGATCGGTTACGAGATTGTTCAATATGTTCAGCAATAGACATGGGTTTCGGAGTTACAACAGGACTCGAAAATGGAGTATCAACGTAAGAAGGCGGTGAAGGTTGAAATGGTTGATATAAGGTGGATTGCGGAGTCGTCTATTCGATCTTTCAAAAAAAATTTGGGCATGGAGGGGTCGTTCGAAATTCGACCAAAATAAGAAGCATAGGAAGTAATGTCTGGTTGAGGGTACTAAAGTTAGGCAAGAGTTTTGCGAGGTGGGGTACCCATTATGTGATGAGAGAAAGGAGAAGAAAAAGAATGTGATGTATTTTTTTTGAATTTTTTTAAATTTTTTTTAAAAAATTTTTTTTTGGAGTTTTGAAATTTTTGAAAGTGTTTTTTTTAGAAAGAGTTTTTGCAGAAATTTATACGGAACTACGGCACAATTTCAAATAACCACAGTTTAAACATGCACAATCAAATCTAGAGTTAGGGTCTCCTAAGTCAACTAGACTGCTCCTAACTGTTCCAAAGTGACAAGTTGTGAGATAACCCTCAAATCACCTCTTCACCGCCAATTGTGGCCAGGTAAGCACAAATGAAGAAATGAGGGATCCGCTCACAAATCACCGTGAGACGGGCCTTTTAAAGTTACCTTTCTCACTTGTCTAGCCTAGGCACCACAAAATTAGGTTTAGATAAACGACTGAATGCCCACAACCTTCCTCTGTCCTAATGAGCGCGACAATCCTTAATTGGCTGAGTCTAGATATTTTTTTTAATTAACTCGAGGGTGATGCATATGCTTTTTGTGATTTCTGGGGTCTTAGGAAGGGTAATGAAATCCCCACCCAATCTAGATTGGTGTTATAGCCCCTTAAATTCCGTTTTAAATATGCAAAGCAAATAACACAGTAAATCTAAAACACTTGCCAAAATTTTTTATTTTTATTTGTGGCGCAAAGAATCCTGCACAAGAATGATTTATTGGAGAGGGAGAAGAAGTTTTGTGCAAAGAACCCTGCATGAAATTTTTTTAGTGGAGTATAGAGGGTAGAAGAGAGGATAAAATACTCACAGAGAAATTTTAGGAAGCTGACGTCACGGTTTGACCGCGGTTCCACGGTCAAACTCCTGAATCCGCCGCAGTTCCGCAGCTGCTTAGTTGGTTTGGATCTCCAAAATTTTCCTGTTTGCTGTTATGGTTCTCCTCTGTCTGTTCAGATCCTCTGTTTCTTGATTTGTTCACTGGGTTTGCTCCAGATTTGAATCAGTCCGTCTTCCATTCCTGCACAATTCGCACAAAAGCCGATCAAAAATAACAAGATGATTTTTTTTTTGTTTTTATATAAAAAAATCAATTTCAATTAACCCGAAATTACAAAAAGAAAATAACTACCGTGATCCCCGGCAACGGCGCCATTTGATTGATATGAAATTTTGCGTGTGCATTTTTAAAATCAAGATCAAAATATACCGCAATCAATAACGATGTTTCTTGGTAGCTAGCCGGTTGAGTACGGGTCGGTCCACAGGAAAAACGTGTTCTTTCTTTAAGTTCTTACGAGTCAAGTCCTATTTTTGGTAGCTTTTGATTTAAAAATCAAAGATTGAAATTAATTTGATTTAAAGTCTTGCTAGGGTTAGGATTGGGTTAGTTTGGAAAAAGAATTCTACTCACTGCTTTCTTTGCCCTAGTTAAGAACATAGGTGTTAGGGTAATAGTCAACAACGGGGATTAGCACGACTAGGAAGAAACGTAGTTTCTTCTTTTTGGTCCTTGTCCGTCCTTTCTTGGCTCTTAGCCCTAACCTCTATGTAAATCAACCACAACCGGTCTAACTAGGGAATCACCGCTATCTCGTAGGTTAGGGTGCCATAGTGAGCGGTGTGTGGTTAATTTAAATAGAGTCCTAATTAATTAATTTATACGAGCAATGAAAGGAATGAGAGAGATTTCCACCTCTCAAGCCTTCCCTATCCTAACCAACAACAAGTGAGGAATTACTCACTCTTTAGGAAAGTTACGTTGAAATTCATTTTTATAATTTTTTCTTTTTAATAAACTAATTAACTTGCAGATAAATAAAGAAAGATAAAAAATTACAGAAAAATAAATTTCAATTAAGAAGAATGCAAGATAAATTGAAAAACACTTACTTTTATTGATGACCTCTTCAACGATTACAAGGAAATAAAATTTTAATCTGGAAATAAAATTTTAATCTAAAAATAAAAAGAGGCATCTTCCAAAGAGGCACACCAAAAAGAGGCCCCCTTTATTTGGCTTTGAGCCCTCCTATTTATAGATAGGAAAAACCCTAAATTTATATTCTGATCCATACATGAAATTACAAAACAACCCCAAAGATCGAGTCAAAGCACCAACACCCCACCGACACGTGCCTAACACGGCCGTAGTTCTACGGCAGAAGTGCCTGTTTGGCCGCGGTTCCGCGGCCATTTGGTGGGCTTATGGGCCCAATTCTTTAGGGTTTCTTCAAGTTGCTTTTATCTTCTGTTTTCTTCACTTGGTCTCTCAGAATCTCTTCAATTCTCTTCCAGATATTCAACAGTGGACTTTTGCCTTGAGCTCCACGTTTGAAGTCTTGGATCTTGTGCTGCCCTTGTGCTTTGCGCATTGAAATGCTCAATAATTTTCCATTTGTTCCTTGAATTGGTAGGCGGCATTATACGGATAGTGTGCGGAAACCCGTATTTCTCTGTTTGTTGGTCGTAGTCCCACATTTGTAGCGACTTTTCATGAATTTCACTGTAACGATCTGAGAACCTGTAACCAGCAACTATTTAGCAGACATGAATCAAAAGCACCTATTTATTTGTAATATGATTAAGAATGGGCGATATAATAATGCAATATTCTGATATGAACATCTGCCGATCCGACGATCCAGTGAACGTACCTTGCTTGCGTGAACACCCTCTCGCCTTGCCTAGACCCATCCCGCATGCCGCGTGTACGTTGCGACAATTTATCGACGTCGGACGTGTCGTGCGTATCCTTCGTGTGATCCGATCGAGGCAAGTTAATCTTGCTACATGCTATACTACAATATACTGCACCCATTTGAATAATAGCATTACATATTGTTTAGTTATGCATCCATTTTACAGTTTTACTGTTTTCGGATACCCGTTTGCATCCATATCATTTAAATATATATAACTGCATCTATAGATCATATTAATTCATGTTATTATTGTATTGACACCCCATGCTTAATAATGTGCATCCCACTTAGTCTTGGAACTGTAAATGTAACCTAATCGATGTTTGTGCATCCATACCATTAATTATATATCAATTTGCATGCCATGTCACATTGTTTCATATTATTGTTGTATTAGTACCCTATGCTTGATAATGTGCATCCTATATAGTAATGATGTAACCCCTGATAAATATTTGTGCTTCCATGCTTTTATCGTGCATCCGTACTTGCTACAGTTTTATTATGAGCATCCGCTTGATACCTGTGCACTACCTCACATGACCTGATATACCACTGCTTGACATGTTACCTGATCCTATTTCTAATGCCGACGATCTTGACCTGTTGTCCCTATGGACATATCCTGTTGTCTGTATAAACGAACCTGTACCTACTTGATCCTGTGTTGGCATTAGCTCCAGATTATCAATACCTGACTTGAACACATAACCTTGGGGGTATGGGGAAATCAAAAGTGTAAACTAATGTGTAGCTTACAAGGGTATTACTTGATCCGTGGTCCCGGGGGATAACGGGACAGAATCATTCGTGATTCTTAGTTGATCCGTGGTCCCGAGGGATAACGGGACAGAGTCATTCATGACTCCTACTACATGATCCGTGGTCCCGGGGGATAACGGGACATATACTTTGAGTTACATGGAGGATTACATTAATTGATTTCAAACAACTTTAGAATAGATAACCCAATAGCACAGTTTAGATTGATCACTGCACATATAATGATACACTTCACTGTTCTATATCCGTGTTTACTTATTACATTCATGTTACCGTTTATGATTCATACCTGCATATCTCGTGTATCCTATTCATTTATTATTGGTTGATATCATGACGCACTAATGTCTGGGTTTTGCATGGCCCAGATCCTCTATCTTTGTCGCAGGCAGTTCAAGAGTATTTTGACCAACAAGCTGAGCAGTGAAGATTATGTTAGCAGCTAGTTAGTTTAGTTTTATTTCGTATTTTCATTCCTGATGTGAGCCTGTATTATGGGACATACTTTCCAGATTGTCATTGTTACTTGAATTTATTGCTTCCGCATATTATTTCTTGACTCGTTATTTCTGGCTCATGGACATGTACTAGATAGTTTCTTTTATTTTCTTGTTCTTGATATCTATAGGCAGCCGTAATGTGACTGTGGAGGGATATTTCCTAGCCGCTGTGCCTTCGCTTTTTATATATCTTCCTCAGAAGAGGATGGGTCATGACCCATCTGATCCAATCGAGCCATTTTTCTATGAGCTCTTGGAAGGTTGTCAGCTTGAAAAGGGCCATATATGTGAACACCTTCGAATTTGGATCAAGGGTGGCTATGAACATTCCCATGGCTGGAGCTTCATCGATGCGCTGCTCGCATTTTGACCAGAAAATTCGCCCTCGGGTAACATATTGAACCTAAGTCTCATTCGGTCTAACCCTTTCATTGACCAACATCGTTACGGTAGTGCATTTATTCACACTGGAAAATCTCTGACAGAAGAGCATATCCATCTCATCGAAGGTCTTCACGGAGTCATTTGGGAGTTCCGCATACCATTCGAACGCTATGCTCGCTAGATTGTTGACGAACTGTCAGAGGAGCAGTATATCATTTCCTTCAGTATTGCTATACATGGATTTAAAACGCACGATGTGCAGGTGAGGATTCCCGGTCCCTTTGTAAATATGGAATGTCGGAAATGTGTATCTTGGCGGGTATTGTACTTGATCATACCATGTCGGATATGGTCGACCAGTCTTGATCGATCTATCTGTAGCTTCACTAGCATAGTGATCTTTAACTTGCTGAGTGATATATGCGTCCAGTTTTGCTTTTGGAATCATTTCCTCTTTAGCCGTTGATGGGGCTTGCAGAGAATTTGAAATATCGCCCTTGACTTTAAGAGCGACTATCGGCGGTTCATCTGTCAGTGGTTCTAAATGGACCATCATTCCAGCCATATTCTAGATTAAGAGGATTATCTGGTTCATTTTAGCGGACATCTCTATTGCTTCTTCATCCTTTTTCTTGAGAGCGCGCTTCAGGAAATCAATATCCGACTCATGCCCCGCTCTTTCTTCTAGTGCATCCTCGGGATTTTCCTTAGGCAGAGGACTAGTGAATGCTGCCGCCTGAGCAAGTATCTTCTGCAACTTTTTGTTAGTTATATGTATGCCCTAGAGGCCATTATTGTACATGTGATGTATATTATAGTGGATGCTTGGATATATATAAAGAGGACTTTCTTGCTCGACATGATAGTATACTATCCGGTTGCTCTTTGTCTTAACATGTAGATTAGTATAGTGATACTGTCTTGCTCTCACATGTTGATAAAGCCCTTAGGATGTGTACTTGACTACCAGGACTATGATGGGGATGATACTAGTGGGGCAAAGGGTAGTCCACAAGTATACCCTAAAATTGTTCCTAGTCGAGGGTTTATCGAGACAGGGCATCGATATTCCAGAGTAGACTAGCGTATACGCATCTTGACCCATATGATGGGAGATGGATGATCCCACATCTATCGGTGTTTGACATCAAATATGGTATACGGGTGCTCAGTGGAGACTGGGTACACTGAATAGACTCACCGAGAACTCCTAGCTGGTATTAAACCTATCGTCAGATAGCAGTTCTCTGGTGACACTGGTACATATTAGTCTGTAGACCCGAGATCGTCATAGAGCCTTATGTGATTCCCACCGTGCTTTGATTTCCACCTTACCACGTTCAAGAGAACGTGCAAAACGGTGGCTTTTGGGTACAATCCATGTTTCCCCCCAATAAAAGAGCAAAGCTCTGTTCAAAATTTAAACTGAGGCAGCGCCTCACGTGCAAAGCACGTGAGCGCCAACGCCCAAAGTAAAAAAACTCTAAGGCAGCGCCAAGAGTTAAAAACCCTGAGGTAGCGCCTCACGTGCAAAGCACAAGGGCACTGGCGCCAGAACTAAAAGTTCTCTGCCGTTGGATCAAAGATCCAATGGTGATTAAAAGTCACCAAGATGCAGAATTAAATTCTAATTGAGGAAATACTCCTAAAATCTTTCTAAACAAGAAAGATTGTGCTCTGTAAATCAGAGCACCGTTGGATCAAAGATCCAATAGTGATTAAAAATCACCAAGATACAGAATAAGCTCTGTATGGGAAAATATTTTCCCAATCTTGTTAAAAACAAGAAAAATGTCTTCTCTAAAACAAAAGTCCTTGGATCAAAGATCCGACGGTGGATAAATTCCCTAAATCAATTAAGAAATCTCTCAATGAGAGATTTCCATAACTGAATCAACAAATCAGCCTCTC
Source organism: Agapanthus africanus (assembly GCA_030015575.1). NCBI lineage: Eukaryota > Viridiplantae > Streptophyta > Magnoliopsida > Asparagales > Amaryllidaceae > Agapanthus > Agapanthus africanus. Next base: position 424,058,385 of record CM057339.1, read on the forward strand.
CTATATAAAGGACCCAAGACTTCAAGTCTGAGGAGGAAGGACCCCCCCCCCCAAAAAAAACTTCGATCAAAAAGAGAAGAGCAAAGGAAAAAAAAGAGAAAGCCTTAAGAAGAAGAATTTTCTTCAAGGTAAATAAAATAGAGATCAGAGCATCTCAAGGGTTTAACCTCATAAAAAGAACGTAGTTCTTTCCTCTGATCTGAGATCCATGAGACAAGTCTCCCCCAAATGAGAATCTAATTCTTACAGGGATGAATTTGTTCTTAGGGATCGAAGATCCAAGGAAGAACAGAGAATTGAACCCTTCAAAAAATAATACACAAGAAAAATCAGCGCTAAGTGCTACTCAATAAAAGAGTGCTTAGCATTCAATGGTTGGCGCTCAGTGCCAAGCGCCTCACGTGCCACTCACGTGGGCGCTGCTCAATAAAGAGTGCTCAGCACTCGAATGTTGGCGCTCGGCGCCAAGCGTCTCACGTGCCCCTCACGTGGGCGCTATTCAATAAAATGTGCTTAGCACTCAAATGCTGGCGCTCAGCGCCAAGCGCTCCACGTACCCCTCACATGGGTGTTGCTTAATAAAGAGCGCTTAGCACTCAGTAGTTGGCGCTCATCGCCAAGCGCCTCACCTGCCCCTCACGTGGGCGCTGTTCAAAATAAGAAGTGCTTAGCACTCAAATGCTGGCGCTCAGCGCCAAGCGCCCCACGTAGACGCTACTTAACATAGAGCGCTCTGCACTCCTCAAGAAGAGCCTAGCGCCATAAAGAGTGTTCAACACTCATAACAAAAAAAACAAAAAGAAAGTGGGAAAAGCAAAGCAAGGTGTGAGTGTCAGTACTCGTATAAATGCTTAGCATTGTGTGCACAGAGAAAGGACTGTGTCCTAACAAGTGTCTAACACTTTATTCAAAAAGAAACAACAAAGACTAAGTGTGTTGAGCCTAAGTTGGCTAAACTCCTAATCAACCGAGCCCATGTGTTTTTTTTTTAAACTGGTCTTAGTCCCAAACAAGACCACCAATCTTTTGACGAATATCCATTGGTTCAAGGGTGCATCTCTCCACACCTCTAATACATATCGTTGTAATTATTCAATGTCTTCAGAGAGGTGGAGGGCCCCAATAACCAATAACTCTTGGCATACCCCCAAACCAACAAACCTTAAACCCAATGGACCGTAACGTGTAGGGTTCCTATGAACGACAGCAAGGTTTCGGGAGGCATCGTCCATACCATTTTCAAATTTTTGTCGTTTTAAAGAACCCTAAACTAGAATCTTTAACTAGAGAATCATACGAAACATATTGTAAGCTACTTTACAACTAAGTGAACTAGGAATACAACTTTTGTAGACCGGTCCTTCACTTCAATAGCTCCGTGTAGTAGTCCCTTCGCTCCAAGTAGTGATCTTCCGGACTCTAGCATGGCTTCATAAGAAGAAAGGAACGAACTTGCTTGAAATCTTCGAGGCCGAAGATGATCTATGTCGAGGAGACACTAACCCAAGCTGATGATGAAGTAGGATTTTTGCTCACTTTAGAATTGATTTTCTCACTAATATTTCTCACTTTCTCAAAAGCTAGAGAGCTCTTGAGCTTGAAAAAGAAGATGAAGAGAGATAATGTTGTGACAGTGAATGGCAACCATGGGTGAGAAAATATCTAATATTACTCATGTAGAGACTTAACCATGAGTTTAGATAATTGTTGGGTTAACAAATATCTAGTGTAAGATAAAACTAGTGGACTAAGTCAATGAATCTCAAAGCTTCATGAAGCTTCATTCCATGTGACAAATTTCCAACTAATAATTGAATTACCATAAATAAATAAACCCTACATTATCTTTATCATGGTGTAAGTCTCGTACACCTATGTTGCATATATCATCAACCATTAAACATAAATAAAACACAATTAATATATATCACATATAAGTGTGCACATTTGAGAAAAATAAATGTTTAAGTGAGCTAATATTAGTTAATGTAAACTAGCATATCACATATACAATTATACACTAAATTATCAAATCAACACTTGATTTAATAATCCGGCTATATCTCATATAACCGACTAATATTATATGTACCAACTTATCGAATCAACACTTGATTCGAAAACCCGGATATATCAGATATAACCGACCGATACAAATATCGTGAGAATAGAATATAGTATCTCATACTCGTATTAATCTCGGTCCCGCATATCATATATGTGCTCCTACTTCGTTTTGCCTGAGCCAGTAAAACCTCCGTGTAGGACTCTAAAGACTCGTCAATACGCCGGCAGTAGGTGATGATCATATCAAGCACCCACAAGCCGTCGGCGTACTATCTGGACATAACGGCTACCCGGGTATTGAGTGATCAGAAGATCAACAAGCAAGCCCGCTGTAGCTCCTGTAAAACCTGTCAGTAACACTACCGTACAGTCCGATATCTTCGTCTTAGATGTCGCATATCAAGTCTAGAGGTGATAAACGTCAAACCCCAATAACTCGATAAGTCATGCCGATATGAGGCTCATAACGGGTCGAGAAACTACTGATAACACTTACCAGTAAATCTCTAAATCAGACCTGGCCAGGGACTTCCAGTTATAGCTAATCGAGCACAGCGCGACATCTACCCCCAATACTGGGAGAGACGAAATCCCCTCCTATCGCTCATTGCCTCCATATGACTCGGGACTGTACCCAAAAACCACCGTTTTGCACGTCATCTTGAACGTGGTAAGGTAGAAATCAAAGCACAGTGGGAATCACACAAGACTCTATGACGATCTCCGGTCTACAGACTAACCTGTACCAGTGTCACTAGAGAACTGCTATCTGACGTCAGGTATAATACCATCTAGGAGTTCTCGGTGAGTCCGTCCAGTGTACCCAGTCTCCACTGAGCACCCATATACCATATCTGATGTCAAACACCAATGGATATGGGATCATCCATCGCCCATCTTATGGGTCGAGAAGCGTATACGCTAGTCTACTCTGGTATATCGATGCCCTGTCTCGATACACCCATGACTAGGAATATTAAAAGATGAATTTATGGACTACTATGGCCCCACTAGTATGATATGCATCATAATCCTGGTGGTCAAGTATACATCCTAAGGGCTTTACCAACATGTAACTATAAGACAGTATCAAGAGACAAGTATACATGTTAAGATAAAGAGCAACCAAATAGCATACTATCATGTCGAGTAAGAAAGTCCTCTTTATATATGTCCAAGCATCCACTATAATATACATCATATGTATAATAATAGCCTCTAGGGCATACATACAACTAACAATCTCCCACTTGCACTAGGGCCAGCTGTTGTAGTATCGCATACCCAACATCTCGAAGAGTCTCTCGAACTATATCTGGGGAATGGCCTTCATGAGTGGATCCGTTGTATTGTTCTTTATATCAACTCTTCTGACTTCGATCTCCCAGTGATCAACTATCTCCCGGATCAGGTGATACCGCCTCAGAATATGCCTGGATCACTGATGGGACCTGGGTTCCTTGGCCAAAGTCACCGCTCCATTGTTATCACAATACAAAGGTATTGAATCCTCAATGGATGGAACCACTCCAAGTTCAGTTATGAACTTCTTCATCCAGACAGCCTCTTTGGCAGCATCATTGTCACCGATGTATTCAGCCTCCATCGTCGAGTCTGCCATGGTTTCTTGTTTGGAACTCTTCCAACAAACCGCCCCTCTATTGAGGGTAAATACAAATCCTAAGACCGACATAGAGTCGTCCTTATCACTCTGGAAGCTCGAATCGGTAAAGGACTCCACTTGGAGTTCTCCGTTACCATACACCAAGAGCATCTCTTTAGTCCTTCTCAAGTACTTGAGAATGCTCTTCACAGCTGTCCAGTGACTCTCTCCTGGATCTGCTTGATACATATTCACTACACTTAGTGAGTATGCTACATCGGGTCTGGTACATAGTATCGCGTACATGATAGATCCTACTGCCGAAGCATAGGGTATCCTTTGCATGCGAGCTCTCTCCAAATCAGTCTTGGGAGACATCTTTTTGGAGAGAGTGAGTCCTGAGATCGTGGGTAAAAACCCACGCTTGGATTCTTCCATACTAAACCTCTTTAGTATGGTGTAAATGTACCTAGATTGGGCCAATCCCAGTATCCTTTTAGATCTATCTCTATAGATCTTAATCTCCAAGATGTAGGAGGCATCACCTAGATTTTTCATTGAGAATCTTTGTGATAAGAAGAGCTTGACCGAGTGCAGCATAGGAATGTCATTTCCTATCAAGAGTATGTCATCCACGTACAATACGAGGAAGACAACCTTACTCTCTGTCACCTTCTTGTATATATAAGGTTCATCTACGTTTTTGACGAAGTCAAACTCTTTGACAATGACATCAAAACAGATGTTCCAACTCCGTGATGCCTGCTTTAACCCGTAGATGGATTTAAGCAGCTTGCAAGCCTTTCTGCTGCTCCCACTGTCTACGAAGCCCTCTGGTTGAGTCATGTACACGCACTCTTCTAAATCACCATTTAGAAAGGCGGTCTTAACATCCATTTGCCATATTTCGTAGTCATGGTATGCAGCAATGGCAAGTAGGATCCGGATGGACTTAAGCATAGCCACTGGAGAAAAGGTTTCATCATAGTTCACACCTGGTCGTTGACGAAAACCTTTTGCAACAAGTCTAGCTTTGAATGTCTCAACTTTTCCATCTACACCAAGTTTCTTCTTAAAGATCCATTTGCTCCCGATGGGTTTTACCCATTCAGGAGAAACTTCCAAAGTCCATACTTTGTTGGTGTACATAGATTCCATCTCAGATCGCATTGCATCCAGCCATTTCACAGAGTCCTTACTCGTGATGGCCTGCTCGAAGCTAGTTGGGTCATCATCTTCCATGATGCAATCCTCGCTCCCACCGTCTACGAGAAAACCGTAGTATCTTTCAGGTGGATGAGGAACCCTACTAGATCGGCGGAGAGGCTGAGGTTCGCTGGGAGCTATCGAATCCTCTGGTTCAACTAAATCATCAGTTGCAGTTTGTGCTGCTGAAACTTCTTCCAGCTCTACCTCTTTGCCACTAATTTCTTTTACAAGAAATTCCTTTTCTAAAATGGTGGTGTATTGAGAAACAAACACTTTTTTCTCCTCAGCGTGGTAGAAAATATATCCTTGTGAATTCTTTGGATATCCCACAAACTTGCAAAGAACTGACCGTGCCTCGAGTTTATCCAGATTTTGCCTTTTGACATAGGCCGTACAACCCCATATCTTAACACGTTTAAAATATGGTCTCTTCCCACTCCATATCTCATATGGTGTGGTATGTACAGATTTAGATGAAACTTGATTCAATAGGTATGATGTTGTCTCAAGCGCATAACCCCAAAAGAAAATAGGCAACTCAGCAGTGCTCATCATAAAGTGTACCATATCCAATAGGGTGTGATTCCTCCGTTCCGATACACCGTTGTGTTGTGGTGTATACGGAGGAGTAAGCTGAGAGAGAATCCCATTCTCTTTTAAATAGTCCAGGAACTCATTGCTCAAGTATTCTTCTCCTTGATCAGATCGAAGGATTTTAATACTTTTACCCGTTTGGTTCTCGACTTCATGTTTATATTCTTTGAATTTCTCAAAAGTTTCAGACTTGTGTTTCAACAGGAACACGTATCCGAATCTTGAGAGATCGTCAGTGTTTGTAATGAAGTATGAGGAACCATTCCTGGCATGTGTAGACATGGGACCGCATACATCACTATGTATCAGTCCTAAGAGTTCCGTAACTTTTTCTCCGTGTCCAGTAAACGGAGTTTTGGTCATTTTGCCTTTGAGACATGACTGGCAAGTATCATAAGATGATAATTCAAACGGATTCAAATATCCATCCTTATGTAACTTAGCTAGTCGTGTCGCATTGATATGACCTAGTCTACAATACCACAAGAAGAATTCATTCATTTCTGAACTCTTCCTCTTGTGTGTGTTTTGTATGTTAAGAACTGTAGTTTTATTTAGAACATATATGTCATTAATTAACGAGCCTGATCCAATCAACTTTTGATTCATTAAGATGTTCATAACATTGTCATGTACTACAAAATTATATCCTTCTTTACTTAAGAAAGAAACTGATATAAGATTGCATATCAGGGTCGGTATGTAATAGCATTCGTTCAGTGTATTACCATTTGGTAATACAAGGAGATATTCGCCAACTGCTTTGGCTGCAACATTTGCACCATTCCCTACTCTTACAGAATGATCACCCATTCCCAGTTCTATACCTTTCCTTAGCACAGTAACATATTACATATGTGGGATCCCGATCCGGTATCTAATACCGAGGACGTAGAGTGAACTGAGAAACAGTTCTCGATAACAAACACACCCGAAGAAGATGCATTAACATGCTCATTCTTCGTTTGGGTGGCGTGAGAATCCGGATAATCCCCTATTTCCTGCTCTGTCTTATAACAATTATAAGAAAGAACGGAACCAACGTTCCCCAGTTCAGTATAACAAGCGGGTTCGGTCAATACATCCATATTATTATCTTGATTAAGGCCTGACATGGTCGCTACCTGGAAAGAGAGAGAAGAAAACACTTTAGCGTATGCTCTTACAAGATCAGATCGGTTATTACTTTATCTAATCAGGATGGCTCCCACTGTTTTTATCAAATCTTTCTTCAAACGCTAAAAGGTAAGACTAGCCGGGATTAATTACACCCTACAATTTCACCAATTTTTCAGCCAGGCCAGTGCCGGTACTTTGAGGGAGGTTCCCCGTGCTTTCGCACGGATCTAATTAAAATAAACCTCATTTTCTCATAGGCATAACCCCGTTGACACCTTTCTGGACACCTACTTGATCTGCTAATTGTAATGTGTAAAACTCTCCAAGGAGTAACACTTATTCGCATTGGGTATCGGGATCCAACTATCTCATAGAAGGTATGCAATCTCATTGCAAATTTCAACATTTGAAATTCTTGATAATGCTTTTGCCCCTACCAACTTATGAGCTTAACATAGTCAACAAATCATAAGTGCTAGCCAAGTTCAACCCGTCATTTCCTGATTGAATTAAACCCGCCCGTACGACCCTTAACATAGTCAACAAAGTCGTACGACTACCCTAATCCAATCGCATCTCATGCTTACTGCACACTACGCTTTAACATAGTCAACAAACGTAGCACGAATACTAAGTAGTACTTATCTGAAATGACGGAGGGCTACGCAAGTTTTTAAGAAAACCATGAGTGTAATGAACTTGATATCTTTGTAGAATCGAGTGATTTTTGAAAAGGAGTGTCTTTGAGGCTTTTACTAGTTTTACTAAAGAGGTCACTCCCGGTGAAGGGATCTCAGCTCTTTCCTTATCGAATAAGGTGCAGGATATTTCACAAATATCACTATGCAAAGCAACAACTATAGAAGCAATCAAAAACAAAACCGAGTGAGTTGTAGCATCTGCTAGTTTCTCTAAAGAGGTCACTCTCGGTGAAGGGATCTCGACTCTTTCCTTATTGAATAAGGTGCTGGATATTCTACAAGGAATACCGCTATGCAAAGCAAAAACTAGAGCTACCCTTTTTGAAAATTTGATTCTACAACATCTTTTAGGTTTCTTTTCTTTCATTAATCTCATTAATGAAGTCTCATCATTTATGCTTCCTAAGTATCACAGAAGAAACGAAAATACAACGTACGCTTATGCCATCTGTATTCGCCACAGTGTCCCGTTATGCACCATTAGGTTACTTAACTAACGGCATAGCGGGGCGGGACTAGCGCGGGTGCAAAACATAAGCAACGTCTATTATATATCTCATATATAATATATAGCCATTCGTCTCAGAATCCACAGTGATCACATCACAGACCAGCAGAAGAAACATATGAAATATTGGATATACTAGGAGGTCCGTGTTTTATTTTGAGCCTGTATAAAACACGGATTCCACGGTCGCGATGAATATCCAAACCCACATCCCTAGACCCCTACGTGAGCGGCAAGCAACCCTACCAATTCTAGAGTTAGGAGACCCGGACTCGACTCCTCGAGTTGGTCTCCCACTGGACTCTAGAACCCGGTTATTTGTGCTCCCCTCCTTGGGTCTATCTTAATGCGGAAAAGTAAATAATATACAACAATGGTGACATCATCCTCAACCCGGAAGTGCCCCAATAAAAGAATATTACATACAATGAATTTTACATGAATGAAAATAAAAACTATCATCTCACATAAAACCCCCGGTTATTCAAAACACGACGATCCAATATAACATATCACAACAACACATAACATCATATGTCATCAACGTAAGTAAATATGTGTATCACAATTGTCATTGACATATAGCAACGAAACCGGCTATACACCACATATTACACTTACGGTCGCAGAAAAGAAAATGTCAAACTATAACATTTGGAATCCATAATAACCTTAGACATCATAAATCCAAAATATCTCATACTTTGGATTTCATGCCTAACTATATGAATTCCACATATTGTATCACATTCCAGAAAAAGCTAGACGACGTTAAACGTTTTGATCGAATCAATAAACACCCAAAATTTTCCAAAAAGCTCAACACTTGAGCGTAGTTAAAAAATACTCAGTACATGCTACTGCTCCTATGAACCAGCCGTAAAAGGGTCAACTAATGCCTCACATGTGGCACCGCTGAACTACCACAAACCCTAGGGTTCAGTGGCGGTTCTGACGGTCACATAATCAAGTTAACTTCTTCTAGAGGGTCCAAAGTATCGCTTGCATGATTTTCTGAAAGTTTTAAACAAAGGAAAAATCCAACACTTGAAAAATTTTTCGGCAAGGGTTAAAGTGGATATTTGATATCCGATCGAACTTTTTAACACCGTCTAAATAACCCGAAAACTGTTAGAATTACGACTACGAAACACTCCGAGTTGCCTTTGCAGAAAATTAACATCACATGCAAATTTAGCAAAATCAAACAACACCTGAAACACCAAAACCTAGATCCTGGAACTCCAATAAAATTTCAACCCAAGAATGCAAGCATGGGCCGGCCGGCTCGGAAATTCCCTTCATGTACTCGGCCAAAATCCGAGCAAATTGCTTGAAATTTTCATGGTGTTCATGCTATATCACATACAACATTCTGCAGTTGTTTAAAAAAAATTTAGAGCTCATTTAAAAATCAACAGAAACCAGGTTTTGACGTTTTAAGTTTCGAAGTAGTTTCGGTTTCGTAATCCTACACAATCTGTCTAATTCTCTAGATAGGCTCTGATATCACTGTAAGGTTCCTTTGAACGACAGCAAGGTTTCAGGAGGCATCGTCCATGCCATTTTCAAATTTTTGCCGTTTTAAAGAACCCTAAACTAGAATCTTTAACTAGAGAATCATACGAAACATATTGTAAACTACTTTACAACTAAGTGAACTAGGAATACAACCTTTGTAGACCGGTCCTTCACTTCAATAGCTCCGTGTAGTAGTCCTTTCGCTCCAAGTAGTGATCTTCCGGACTCTAGCATGGCTTCACAAGAAGAAAGGAACGAACTTGCTTGAAGTCTTCGAGGCCGAAGATGATGTACGTCGAGGAGACACTAACCCAAGCTACTAATTCACTAATGAGATATTAGTGAAGTAACACCCTATACTAAAGTGCTAATCGAGTAGAGGATGATGAAGTATGATTTTTGCTCACTTTAGAATTGATTTTCTCACTAATATTTCTCACTTGCTCAAAAGCTAGAGAGCTCTTGAGCTTGAAGAAGAAGATGAAGAGAGATAATGTTGTGAGAGTGAATGGCAACCATGGGTGAGAAAATATCTAATATTACTCATGTAGAGACTTAACCATGAGTTTAGATAATGGTTGGGTTAACAAATATCTAGTGTAAGACAAAACTAGTGGACTAAGTCAATGGATCAAAAAGCTTCATGAAGCTTCATGCCATGTGACAAATTTCCAACTATAATTGAATTACCATAAATAAATAAACCCTACATTATCTTTATCATGGTGTAAGTGTCATACACCCATGTTGCATGTATTATCAACCATGACATATAAATAAAACACAATTAATATATATCACATATATATTAACTGTGCACATGTGAGAAAAATAAATGCTTAAGTGAGCTAATATTAGTTAATGTAAACTAGTATATCATATATACAATTATACACTAAATTATCAAATCAACACTTGATTTAATAATTCGGTTATATCTCATATAACCGACTAATATTATATGTACCAACTTATCGAATCAACACTTGATTCGATAATCCGGCTATATCAGATATAACCGACCGATACAAATATCGCGAGAATAGAATACGGTATCTCATACTCGTATCAATCTCGGTCCCGCACATATCACATATGTGCTCCTACTTCGTTTTTGCTGAGCCAGTAAAACCTCTATGTAGGATTCTAAAGACTCGTCAATACGCCGGCAGTAGGTGATGATCATATCAAGCACCCACAAGCCGTCGGCGGTACTAGCGGGACGTAACGGCTATCCGGGTATTGAGCGATTAGAAGATCAACAAGCAAGCCCGCTCTAGCTCCTGTAAAGCCTGTCAGTAACACTACCGTACAGTCCGGTCTCTTCTTCTTAGATGTCGCATATCAAGTTTAGGGGTGGTAAACGTCAAACCCCAATAACTCGATAAGTCATGCCGATACGAGGCTCATAACAGGTCGAGAAACTACTGATAACACTTACCAGTAAATCTCTAAATCAGACCTGGCCAATTACTTCCAGTTATAGCCAATCGAGCACAGCACAACATCTACCCCCAATACCGGGAGAGACGAAATCCCCTCCTATCGCTCATTGCCTCCATGTGACTCGGGACTGTACCCAAAAACCACCGTTTTGCACGTCCTCTTGAACGTAGTAAGGTGGAAATGAAAGCACAGTGGGAATCACACAAGACTCTATGACGATCTCGGGTATACAGACTAACCTGTACCAGTGTCACTAGCGAACTGCTATCTGACGTCAGATATAATACCATCTAGGAGTTCTCGGCGAGTCCTTCCAGTGTACCCAGTCTCCACTGAGCACCCGTATACCATCTCTGATGTCAAACACCAATGGATATGGGATCATCCATCGCCCATCTCATGGGTCAAGAAGCGTATACACTAGTCTACTCTGGTATATCGATGCCCTGTCTCGATACATCCACGACTAGGAACATTAAAGAATGAACTTATGGACTACCATGGCCCCACTAGTATGATCTGCATCATAATCCCGGTAGTCAAGTATACATCCTAAGGTCTTTACCAACATTTAACCATAAGACAGTATCAAGAGACAAGTATACATGTTAAGATAAAGAGCAACCAGATAGCATACTATCATGTCGAGCAAGAAATTCCTCTCTATATATGTCCAAGCATCTACTATAATATACATCATATGTACAATAATGGCCTCTAGGGCATACATACAACTAACATAACGTCCCTAAACTAAAACGATAGAGCCCAAATGCTCTTTCGCTGGATCTAAATGATCCTAAAACCTTTTTAAGTAGATCTTAGTCTAAAAATTAGACTAACGTATCCTTAACAAACATTTAAGTTGATCTTAATCTCAAACGAGATTAACGATCCTTAAATCCAAACAAACCCAAATCTAAGAAAATACGGATTTGGACTAATCCCGATGACATAAATTAGTCTCCATATACAATCTGTTGGATATAATGCCCTCAAGTCAATTATTGGATCGCAGGCACGTGATTGCAATGATTGAGGGAGGACCTATGCCGGTAGTACAGTCTCACTCGAGATGATAGTATGCTATCTAGTTTGTCTTTATCATCATGTAAATACTTTAGGTGACATTACAGATCACTATTACACGTTATTAGAGCCCTTAGGATTCTTGCTTGACTACCAGCAGTATGATGGCGATCATATATGTGAGAGTTGGGTAGTCTATAAGTACATCCTTAAAGTGTCCCTAGTCGTGGGAGTTTCGAGACTGGGCATCGATACTCCATGAGTAGACTAGTGTATACGATCGAGACCCCGACGAGGGGCGGTGGCCGGTCTCACAAGCCATTTGTGTCAGTTGGTTCACCTAAGACGTATACAGGTGCTCATTGGGTTATGAGTATACCGGACGGACTCGCCGGGAACATGCTAGATGGTATTATACCTAGTGTCAGATAGCAGTTCCCTGGTGACATGTGTACAGGTTAGTCTATCGACCTGAGATCGTCATTTTTCACATGTGAGTTCCCACTGTGCTTTGATTACTACCCTACCATGGCTCAAAAGAGTCATGCAAACAGGTTTTAGTTGGGTACAGTCCCGAGCCACATGGAGGCAGTGAGCATATCGGCAGGGGATTCGTCTCTCCCGTTATTGGGGGTGAGATCGCGCTGTGTTTAGGAAAGCCATTATACGAAGTGCTTGGCCAAGGCAAGTGAGATTTACTGGTAGATATTCCGGTAGTTTTCAGGGTGTTCTGGGCTACACTCCGACACGACTTGTACCACTTTTGGGGGTCTGACATTTACCATCCCCTAGGCCCGACATGCGATACTCATAGACGAACGGACCGGACTGTACGGAGATTGTCACAGAGAGACTCAGTAGGGTTTCAGGATGAGTTCGCTCGTCGGCTTCCCTTTCGATCAATTCATGGGTAGACGTTACGTATAGCTAGTGTCTGTTCCCCTCCGAACGGCGGCCCGGACTTCGCGTCCGTTGCCTGAGGTTCGGGGCAGATGCTATTTGGTTTTATCCGTTTATCTCTCCGAAGATACCAAGTTAATTTATGGCACCTTGTATCGGAGGTTTAGACGGATGCGGCCGATGTAGCAGACTTCGTCAGATTCCCCCTCAGGGTGAGGGGTTTTTGATTGTGGGGACGCTCTTCCCTGCAGGCGCAAGCCCCTGCAGTTAATTACGCTACCGCGTCGTGGTAACAACTTTCTCCTTCTCCAGAATTTCACTTCGTGTCGTGTGTGTTTGTTTTGTTCGTGGTTGCCCGTGGATTGTATACGGAGACTGAGTGATGTCGTCACCCGTAGGACGTGGATTAGTCCAAATCCGTATTTACTTAGATTTGGGTTTGGTGTTTTTTGGTTTAAGGATACATTAGTCGCATTGCGGCTAAGATCAACTTAAACGTTCGTCAAGGATATGTTAGTCCTGTTTTAGACTAAGATCGACCTGACGTAGTGATTGATTTAATTATCTGGCCGTCGGGACTCGTCACCTCTCTGACGTCGTTGAGGGATTACAACGACAGGCGTCAGAGGAGTTCAGAGATGTACCCTTGCACCAAAGTCGATTCGGAGTTTTATTGTTTATTTAAAGATCTAAGGACACATTAACCGTATTTGGGGCTAAGGTCAACTTAGACGGGACCGTTTAGATCCGGCAAAAGAGCGTTCGGGCTCGATTGCGCTAATTTAAGGACATGGCGGTCCATCGCCAGTTTTAGGGACGTGGTGGTCCATTATTAGTTTAGGGACGTTTCGGTCGTTTAGGGACGTTTCGGTCCGTCACCAGTTTAAGGACGTAGTGGTCCATTATTAGTTTAAGGACGTTTCGGTCCGTCGCCAGTTTAAGGACGTAGTGGTCCATCGCCAGTTTTAGGGACGTGGTGGTCCATTATTAGTTTAGGGACGTTTCGGTCCGTTATTAGTTTAGGGACGTTTCGGTCCGATATTAGTTTAAGAACGTTTCGGTCCATCGCCAGTTTAAGGACGTAGTGGTCCATCATTAGTTTAAGGACGTTTCGGTCCGTCGCCAGTTTAAGGACGTAGTGGTCCATTATTAGTTTAAGGACGTTTCGGTCCGTCGCCAGTTTAAGGACGTGGTGGTCCATTATTAGTTTAAGGACGTTTCGGTCCGTCGCCAGTTTAAGGACGTGGTGGTCCATTATTAGTTTAAGGACGTTTCGGTCCGTCGCCAGTTTAAGGACGTAGTGGTCCATTATTAGTTTAAGGACGTTTCGGTCCGTCGCCAGTTTAAGGACGTAGTGGTCCATCGCCAGTTTTAGGGACGTGGTGGTCCATTGTTAGTTTAGGGACGTTTCGGTCCGTTGTTAGTTTAGGGACGTTTCGGTCCGTTATTAGTTTAGGGACGTTTCGGTCCGATATTAGTTTAAGGACGTTTCGGTCCACGAGTTTAAGGACCCCGCAGTCCATATGGATGTGTGGTCGTTGGGACCCGTCACCTCTTTGACGTCGTTGAGGAATTACAACGATGGATGTCAAAGGAGTTCGGAGATGTACCCTCGAACCGGACGTAGATTGACTTAGGAGAGCCATTTTGCTCAGTCTATTTAATTTAAGGACTTATGGCCACGATTGGGCTAAGTCCAGTTCAACATTTTATTTGCTTTTGCATTGCATTTTTTTATTTAGGCTCTACCCACAAAAGATACAGAGTATCAATTTATTTTGGGCTCTGCCCCTTTGTAGATGGCACAAAGTATCTACCTTGTTTGGGCTTTGCCCCTTTTAAAATGCATAGCATTCTGAATATTTTGTTTGTGCTCTGCCCATTTATAAATGATGCGAAGCATCTGTTCTTGTTTGGGCTCTGTTCCTTAAAACAATGCATTTGCGCTTTATTGAGCCTGTTAGGCCTTCTCTTAATTGGGCTTGGCCCTTTTTAATGCATCTGCGCTTTGCGCTAAGTAATGAGCGCAAGTCCATATGGTGATGAAACGTGTCGTGCTCTGATGAGCGCACTAGCGCAGTGCGCTGCGCTGTTGCGCTGCGCTATTGCGCTGCTGACACGTGGCGCGCTCTCAGCGAGTTGCGCCAATTCCAGAGAGCAAAGCTCTATCTTAAGGGCGCTTAGCGCAAGTGGTTTTATAGCCGACACGTGGCGCTCTCTTAAGAGCGCAACGGCGCAACTTGAAAGTGCAAAGCACTAAGAATCTTTTAGATTCAAGAAGGGAAGTGCAAAGCACTGTTTAATTTCTTCGTTTAAATTAGATCAAAGAAAAATAAATTTTTCTTTATTCGAAGAACCAGAGGTTCTTAAAAGTGCAAAGCACTATTCTTTTATTATTTTATTATTTTTTATTGTTTTTTAGAGAACCGAAGGTTCACCAGAAGTGCAAAGCACTGTTTTCTTTTTATACAAAGATCATCCATTTTATTTTTAGATGAATGATCTATTAGAAGGCCTTTCTTCTACTTCATGAAGGTTCTTTACCTTTTTCTTGAGATCTTCTCAGAGTTTTCTCTGCTTAGAGTTCTTGATTTTTTGAGAAAATTCTTCCTTCTTTAATGAGGTCTGGGGTCCTATTTATAGTGCCCCCATAAATTTGTTGAATTTGTTAACAAGATCTTTTCTGAATGATTTTGGGAATTTTCCCACGCTGGATCTTTGATCCAAAGGCAGAAGAAAATCTTCTGGTTTTGGAAAGAACAGAAAAGATTTCATGAAATCTTAATTTAGTTTGGCGCAGATGTCCCAGCGCATGACACGTGTCGCGCAGCGCAGAGCGCAGCGCAACTGCGCTAGCGCATCTGCGCTGACACGTGTCGCGCAGCGCAGAGCGCAGCGCAACTGCGCTAGCACATCTGCGCTGACACGTGTCGCGCAGCGCAGAGCGCAGCGCAGCTGAAGCGTTGCTTCCTTTATTGAAGTTTAAATTTTCAAAGCAAAGCTTTGTTTCTGATTGGGGGGAGATGAAGCGTTGCTTCATCTCCCACCTCGGAATTTGAACAGAGCTTTGCTCTGATTGGGGTAAACAGTGTCACTGACGTGCTTGTGGTTAAACCCACTACCAGCGTATTGACGAGTCTTTAGAGTCCCCCACAGAAAGTTTCCCTAGTTCGGACGAAACGTTGTAGAGGCCGTATGGTTTTATGGCAGGGCTCGATCATATGCATGCATTGTGCAGGGATCATGATTGGACAGATCATACTAGTGGGCTTTCATTTAAGCCGGATCTTAGTATTAGATTTGTTGGATTACTTTCGTCTCATTGCATTCGTATTCAGTCGGAATGCGAATGCAGGTATGTATATACATATGAGGGGTATTCTTGTGATCCGTCACGAGTTTACTTTAGTTGATGCCATATCTTTTTATTGTTATAAATATTTTGGTTTAAATATTTAATGGAGGAAAATGTGAGTGCAAGTTTTGTCCATAAGCATCTTTTCATGTCACATGCACATGGTGACTCATGGTCTTGGTTTGGGTGACCATTAAATATAACATGGATTGATTTTGGGGCTAATTATGATTAGTGGGGATATTTTGGAGAGAGAGGGCTGCCATGTGATGGCTTAGAGTAGGGTTTTGTTATTGATATATCTCTCTCTCTCAAAAATATCTCACATAACATACAAACCATTTTACTTCTTCTTCTTCTCTTGAGCTCACATCTTCCTCTAATGGCTTCTTCTTCAACCTCCATCCATACTATCTCATGTGTTGAGAATCAATGGATGTATTGAGACAAAACTATCACACACATTCTCTACTTCACCTTGGACATGTCGGCTAGCAAACTTCATGTCCGAGTTGCTTCGGTTTTGAAGCGGGAGCCCGTAAAAAGATTCCTTGATGTGGTGCCTTTTCGACGAGGAGACCGGAGATCGAACTTGATCGGAGAAGCCGCGAGGAGCTTGGGATGGTGGCTAAAGACCGAAGGACACGGATCGATCGGTATAGTCATTCTAACTTCTTTGTAGTTAGCTAGTTTAGGGTTAATGGTACGATCCAGGTAAAAGCCTACGTTAATGGCAGTTTTATAAAAAGTTTTTGTTCCGTGTTTGGCCTCGGATTGACGGTCGGGGCGCTACCGTAGACTTACATGGTATCAGAGCCATGCAATTAACCCCTTACTAGCTTGTTCTAACATGTTTAACACTTCGATCGAACAAAGTTTCCAAAACCCCAATTCCAAATTTGAAGTTTCTGTCGAAATTTAAAAGTGGTCGAAAAATTATTTTCAGTGTGTCAGAAAATCGTGCAGGCTTTTTTAAGACTACAGAAGAAAATTGGGCGACTGAACCCACAAGAACGCCGCGGAACCGCGGCATAACCCACGTTTTGGCCACGGTTCTGCCACCGTTTTGGGGCAACAGTGCTCAATCTTTCTTCTGGGGCTCTTAATTATAGAATTATGGTTTTTGGAATTTTTAGTTTTTGCCCAGATTTGTTTGAGTGCTGGGTTTTGCACTTGGGGCCATTTTGGGAAGTTTTGTCGATCGAAATTTTAAATATGTTAGTTCACAATACTTACATTACTATCTGCGATCGTGAATGTCATTCGAGCGGTACAACTTGTCTAATTGCTATATGTTCTTTTAGACAAGTTTGCGAACGTGACATTCACGTTGATGTTCTGTGTTGTGCTGTGATGTTGCGGATTTGTCATGGTGGATAGCTTGTATGTAATGTTAGTACAGTTTAGTTTTATTTGTACATTTGATATCGCGAGGGGAGCGTCCGACATGTAGACTGCCATCACTGCCTATTTGTATATTATTCTTTTGGGGCATGACCGGGTTGAGGTCGATGTCGCCGTTTTACATATTTTCTTTTCTGTACTAGGATTACCCCGCGGTGGAGTGCACGGATAGACGGGTTCTAGAGGGCAACGGGCCGCATATCATGGCTTTGAGACGGAGGGGGCCACACTGTAGAATTAGCGGGCTATTCGCCGCACTCGTAGGGGGTATAGGTTGACCCAAGGTGGGGTGCTCAAGTTACCAGATTCCGTGAAGTGATGGGTGGCCCATTTACTTTGCTGAAGAGGGTTGCCTCTCTTCTGGTTTTGGCGGGTAAATTGCCGCGCCCGTAGGGGTCTAGGTTTTCATTGCACAAGCTATCCACACGACCAGGGGAACGTCGGGTTTCACTTGCGGCTCAAAGGAAACTCGGGGCTCCCAGATTATCTGTATTGTTCTGTGATGTTGCATTTATCACGCCTGGAGAAATTATTATATATTGATATATATATACTAGTAGATGTTGTATATGTTTACACCCGCGCTAGTCCAGTCCCCGCTATGTCGTTAGTTAAGTAACCTAACGGGTGATGACGAGACCCAGTGGCGAATGCGGATGGCATATACGTACATCATATTTTCGTTCTTTTGTAGTGTGATTAAAAGATGGGACTGCATTGATTCAGATCAATGCAAGGAAAACAAACCTATTCGATATTGTTGGAACAATTTTCAAAAAGCTGTTATTGCAAGGACGTTTTCTTTTGTTTTGCACAGAGGTATTCGGTTATGAATATCCAGCACCTCATTCGACGAGGCAAGGGCCGAGATCCCTTCATCAGGAGTGACCCCTTGGGCAGAATTTTGCGTCAGGGTAATAACTTCACTATAGTCGATTGCCTTTTGCTTTGCATCGCGATATTCAGTTGGAATATCCTGCACCTCATTCTACAGGGAAAGAGCAGAGATCTCTTCACCGGGAGTGACATCTTCAGCAAAGTTTTTCGCCACTATATATTTATAAAAAGCTATCTGGTTCCTTCAACGATATCAAGTTTATTACGTTAAAGGTTTTCGCCAAAAACCATTCGTAGCCCTCCGTCATTTCAGACGGGTAACACTTAGTATTCATGCTATGTATGTTGTCCTTCGTCAAGGCATAGTGTATGGTAGCTATTTTTAATTTTTCTGTTGCATAGATAGATGCGTTGGTTTGGGACAGTCGTACTACTATTTTGTCTTTCGTCAAGGGTATGTACGGGTGGGTTCAAATTAACCTGGATAATGACGGGTAGAACTTGACATGTGACTTATGATATGTTAGCCTTCGTCAAGGTCATAAGACCATGGGGTAAAAATCACATCAGGAGTTTCTAAAGAAACTGAAACTAGCCAGGCATAATCATACCTTCTAGAGTATGATAACGTGAGTGGATTCCATCACGTTATCATGCGATGATAGTTGGATCCCGATTCCCACTGATGAGTTGGTTTACTCCTCGGGTGATTTTAGATGATCCCGGCAAATTCTTATTTCAGGTTTGGAGGAGAATTTGAGGATACAGTAGTAGGATTCCTGATTAGATAAATTGATAACCATTCTGATCTAGGTTAGAGTGCACGCAGAGTGTTTCTTTTCTCTCTCTCTTTGGCAGCAACCATGTCCCGACCCTAGACTATAACTCAGTGACTAAGTTAACCGAACTTTTTTAAAACACTGGCTTTTGGATTGTCTGAGTTGCATACATCATTGTCACTCCTTCTTTTACCATTTGCATTTCTCCAGAACATTCTGTATCACTACGAATATCCACTTCCATTGGATAAATCAATCGTATAGTTATATACGAACTCGAAGGAACTTGTTCCAGATTCGAGGATGGATTCTGGTTCTGGAGAGATTGAATAGGATTATTCAGTTGTCTTTTCCTTTTACCTTTTTTCAGGTTGTGAGGGCTCCTAGGATTAGGAGAAGAGCACACCTATTACGCTTATTGGATAGTCTTCTTCCAAACCATAGGCAGGTGCCAAAAGGTAGGGAAGGAAGAAAACCAATTAGCCTAAGTGTGGTGTACAGAAGGTAATAAGTAAAGACAAATAAAGGGATTAGAAAGAGGGCAAAGTAAATTGCGACTGCTATCATTCACGACCAAACCATGTATTTCATCGCCACTCCTATTTCACCTTTGTATTTCTCCAGAACACCCCGTATCACTACGAAGATCCACAGTTATTGGATACTCCATCGTATGGTTATATACGAACTCGAAAGAACTTGTTCCAGTTCGGGGATGGATTCTAGTTCAGGAGAAATAGAATAAGGTTTATTCAGTTGACTTTTATCTTTACCTTCTCTCGCGTTGCGAGTGCTCCTAGGATTAGGACAGTACACCTATTACGCTTATTGGATAGTCTTCTTCCAAACCATAGGCTGGTGCCGAGCGGTAGGGAAGGAAGAAAATCAATTAGCCTAAGTGTGGTGTACAGAAGGTAATGAGTAAAGACAAATAAAGGGATTTGGAAAGATGGCAAAGAAATATACGGTTACAGTCGTGAATCTGATAATAGAAGAGGCATTACTAGGAATACCCGGATACCCCTTCGAAACATTTTCATGTTTCAGTTTCTCCGTGCATTGTTAATAGAAAACTGATTACCCAATTAGATCCTTACTCCACAGTATGTATTTACCAGGTTTGACTCTCACATCTGTATGGTTTTACAGATGATGAGTGGGAGTAACTTATTGGGAATTAGGTGATCATCCTCATTATATCGGGATTCGTTGTAATTGGTGATATTTGAGGAAATCGCCTGGGTTTTTGCCCGACGACAAATATTTGGTTTTGAATATACGTTGTTATGCACCAATTTCAAACTGATATATCTGTACGTTTATTTTATAAAGTGAGATATAACTTTTTGAAATTATGTCCATGGCATTTACCTATATCAGTTGATGGTTAGGTAAGGAGCATTAAATAGCGGTGTAATTCTTCTTAACCATGGTACAGTTTTCAATCTACGACGCACAGGGTTTGAGTTATTCAACTCAGGGGACTTGTACAAAGTATTGTATGTTGTCCAGTGTCCATTAAGACAGAGGGGTTGGTCCTCGTGCTATATTCTGTTTACTTGTGACTTCTCTAGTTTCTAGACAAGTGTTTCATAGAAATACAAGGTCTAAGTTTTGAGAAGTTATAGGTACAAGAATAAAGTAGAGAACCATGTGTTGCAAGTATCAGGATTCTTCAAGATAATCGGAGATGTAGATACTTGTGTTTGGTATTCAGTCGATAGTAATGATTTTGAGAACTTGCTTCTCTTTTTCAGGTTACTCATAATTGGATGCACTCCTAAGTTGAGTAATGCCGATAGGCCTCTCTCCATTTAGTTGACATGCACTGGAGACAGCTGCATGATTTGAATCTGGTTCCAATTAAATCAGTGCCTCTGTTTCTTTATTATATATAGAATGGATCATATCTTAATGATGTTAAGGTATATGGAGTTGTCCGGCTTATGCTTAAAACCAGACTCTGGATAACTCAAGGCACGTTTCTGTAATGGTTGTTTGTGGGTTAACCCGGATTATGATGAGGGTTAACTTTCTACCATCTGGAAGATCAATAGTGACATTGTTCTTGACTCGCCACAGTTTTAGGAAAATGGACTTTTTCAGAAAACAGTAGTGGGAGTATGGTAGAACTGGAAGTGATTCCAGAACCGCAAACGATTACTGAAAATTTAATAGGACCTAAAAATTCGATCAGGTTTGACATTCCTTTAGCCACTCCGCAGATATGGTGGTAACCTCAGGCACCCGAGAGGTACTTCGGTAGCCTCAAGGACGGTGACAGGGAGGTTCTTGTTTACCCAGACTTGCCATTGCTGCTGTTCTAGACTGTGAGACCCGGCAGGAGGATGTGCATAGCATCGTTCTAAACTAGCTTTAGAAGTGTACGTGTACACGACTCTGCCAGAAGGTTGTTGTAGTCAGTGGAAGCAGCGGAGGCATAGTGGACAAGTAGCTTGTGTCTGTTTATAGACTAAAGCAGATATAGCGGAGATAGATCATATATTTTTGATGTGACAGTCATAGGTTATGACTTCATCAAAATAAGGGATGGATCTGTTAAGAAGGTAGTAGGGTGTGATGTCCTGGTATTTGGATGACATACATGTTGTAGGAAGAATAATTCCTATACTACGATCGGTTATACTTGTTAGTGTTTATGCCCTAGAAGGCCATTATTGTATCATACTAGCTTGTATATTACTTAATGGAAGCTTGGGATATTCACATGTATATAACAGTCTTGCTAAACATGGTAGTATGCTACTTGGTTTTTCTATCTTAATATGTGAGTGTACGTATTGATAGAGCTCTTAGGATCTTGCTTGTCTACCAGCGTTGTGATGGCAGTCACACTAGTGGGGGCTGGGTAGTCTACAAGCACATCCTTATTCAGGTCCCTGGTCGTTGGATTATCGAGACAGAGCATCGATACTCCGGAGTAGACTAGTGTGTACGCTTCTCATCCCAGTTGGGGAGATGGTCTGTCCCACAGCCGTCAGTACGTCGTACTGGAGATAGTATACAGGTGCTCGTTAGGTTACGGGTACACCGGACAGGACTCACAGGGAACTGTTGGTTGGTTTGATACCAGTCGTCAGTGAACAGTTCCCAGGTGACATGAGTACAGCGTAGTCCGCAGACTTGACACTGCTACTTCGCCTCGAGTGTGTCCCACTGTTCTTAGATTGCTACCCTACCACGGCTCAAAGGAGTCGTGCAAACAGGTAGCAGTTGGGTGCAGTCCCGAGCACTTGGAGGCAGTGGCGGTTAGACAGGATTCGTCCCTCCCGGTATTGGGAGTAGATATCGTGCTGTGTCAGAGAGCCATTACGCAAAGTCCCTGGCCAGGGCAAGCGAGATTTGCTGGTAGGTTCCAGTAGTTTCTCAGGGTGTAATGGGCTTCCCTCCGACACGACTTATACCGCTATTAGGGGACTGACGCTTGCCGCCCCCCTAAGCCCGATATGCGATAGTCTTGGACGAACGGACCGGACTGTATGGAGATTGTCACATCAGACTCAGTAGGAGTTCGGATGGGTTTTCTCATCGGCCTTCTTATCGACAACTACCTGGGGACCGTTACGTACAGCTAGTGCCGCTTGCGGTCTGTGGTTAAACCCACTGCCAGCGTAGTAGTCGAGTCTCTAGAGTCCCACACAGAGAGTTTCCTACTCCAGGCGAAACAATATAGAGGTCGCATGGTTTTGCGACAAAGGGTTCGGACGCATACGTGCGTTTACGCACGTACGACTTTCGGACAGTTTTTACCAGTCGGCTTTGGTTTAAGCCAGTCACTGGTATCCGGTTATTGGATTTTTACAGTCTAAAGTTTTTCCGTATTTTTGCGGATTGGAGGGGCGTTCTCGTAATTGTACGAGAAGCTTCTAGAAGATGTGACTAAGGAGGTTACTTATGGATAAGAAAGTGAGTCATGAGGTGATTCATCATTATCATTAATTGCACCATAAATGATAATGACACATGCTTAATGAATCACCATTAGATATTTGTGAAGCATGCTTATTCATCACTCATTTTCTTTTGTTGATAAATGAGAATGCTTCATAATATATTATGATACACTCTCTCTCTTCTCATTATCTTATCTCACATTCTCTCTCCTCAAGCTCTCATCTTCAAGTGACTAATCCTTAATCCTCATGTGTTGAGATCAAAGGTTTAGTTAGACTTAAGCATCCATTACCTTCACTCTATATCATCCTTTCTTCTTTGATTAGCAATCAAAGTAGATTAGTTACCTCAAGTTAGAGGTGTAGCTTGGTGTTTTGCTCTCGGGTGGATCGTCTACTACCTAGAGAAGGTCGAGGAGAACAAAGGAGGACACAAAGACGAAGGACTAGTTTCGATAGGTATAATCCCTAATCACAAGTGATAAGATAATCTTTGTGTACGGTTATTTATAGTTTAGCTTCGATTTAAGCGGTTAGTCGATGTTCGTTCCTTAAACTTGATCGATTTTGTAATTTCCGCCTCCCCACAAGTACTGGGGTGTACTACATCGACTTACAATACTGTGGTTGTCACACAGTGGTTTCTCTACATAGAATTTGGATATTATATCAGGCATTCTGGTTACTAGATATATGGTTTTAGATCTAGATTTGGATAGTGTCTCAGTCCGGGTACTTAGACAGCATTCTAAAGGTGTTTTAGAATGGACGACTCCTGGCATGGTAGCGAACCTGTAGGTGATGGAGTCACCCTCTTTAAAGGTGTCTTATAGACAAAAGGGGAGAGGGATGTGCATGATTGGCATATCACTTGCTTAGAAAATTGAGTCAATCATGAGATGTCAAGTACTACACCAGATGTTGTTTTGCACTAGATGCAATCAGTTGATATATTGATCCAATCCTGGAGAAACATGCGGAAGCGGTTTTAGAACATAAGTTGATGTTCTAGTGATTTGATAACGACATCCTCCTTCAGGAGACAGTTATCATTTCAGGCTTCCAAGGTGACCTGGATGACAGAGTGACTGTCGGAGTTATAGTTTTCCCTCTGAAGAGGGGCAGTTGTTTGGACAGGTGGTCCAAGCGGATACTGAATGAGGCTTGGTGCATGATACTGATTAAATTCAGTTGATGATACAGTCTAAGATGTAAACTGGATTTGGAGTTCATTTGTGAAATAGGTCCCATCAGATATCCAGACATATTCTAAGACAGGTATTACTCATTTCGGGAGATGGCTTTCTCCGCGAACTTAAGATAAAGAGAGACATAGAAAGAAACATCAGGGCGGATCCACTCACTGAGGCTATTTCTCGAACGCAATAGTTTCACGAACGGGCTATGTGAGACTGATCAGTAGGGAAGTTGGGTGTTCGGTATCACACGGGCTGTGAGTATGTGGCATCGCAATAATTAGCCTTAAGTACAAGTGGGAGATTGTTGGATATAGTGCCCTCAAGTCAATTATTGGATCGCAGGCACGTGATTGCAATAATTGAGGGAGGACATGTGCTGGTAGGACAGTCTCACTTGAGATGATAGTATGCTATCTGGTTTGTCTTTATCATCATGTACATGCTTTAGGTGACATTACAGATCACTATTACACGTTGATAGAGCCCTTAGGATTCTTGCTTGACTACCAGCAGTATGATGGCGATCATATACGTGAGAATTGGGTAGTCTATAAACACGTCCTTAAAGTGTCCCTAGTCGTGGGAGTTTCGAGACTGGGCATCGATAATCCATGAGTAGACTAGTGTATACGATTGAGACCCCGACGAGGGGTGGTGGCTGGTCTCACAAGCCATTGGTGTCAGTTGGTTCACCTAATACGTATACAGGTGCTCATTGGGTTATGAGTACACCGGACGGACTCGCCGGGAACATACTAGTTGGTATTATACCTAGCGTCAGATAGCAGTTCCCTGGTGACATGTGTACAGGTTAGTCTATCGATCTGAGATCGTCATTTGTCTCATATGAGTTCTCATTGTGCTTTGATTACTACCCTACCACGGCTCAAAGGAGTCGTGCAAACAGGTTTTAGTTGGGTACAGTCCTGAGCCACATGGAGGCAGTGAGCATATCGGCAGAGGATTCATCTCTCCCGATATTGGGGGTGAGATCGCGCTGTGTTTAGGAGAGCCATTACACGAAGTCCTTGGCCAAGGCAAGTGAGATTTACGGGTGGGTATTCCGGTAGTTTCTCATGGTGTTCTGGGCTACACTCCGACACGACTTGTACCGCTTTTGGGGGTCTGACGTTTACCAGCCCCCTAGGCCCGACATGCGATACTCATAGACGAACGGACCAGACTGTACGGAGATTGTCACAGATAGGCTCAGTAGGGTTTCAGGATGAGTTCTCTCGTCAGCTTCCCTTTCGGTCAATACATGAGTAGCCGTTACGTACAGCTAGTGCCACTGACGTGCTTGTGGTTAAACCCACTGCCAGCGTATTGACGAGTCTTTAAAGTCCCCCACAGAAAGTTTTCCTAGTTCGGGCAAAACATTGTAGAGGCCGTATGGTTTTATGGCAGGGTTTGATCATATACTGCACTTGTGCACGGATCATGATCGGACGGATCATACTGGTGGGCTTTTGTTTAAGCCGGATCCTATCAGATTTATTGGATTACTTTCGTCTCATTGCATTCGTATTCAGTCGGAATGCGGATGCAGGTATGTATATACATATGAGGGGTATTCGTATGATCCGTCACGAGTTTACTTTAGTTGATGCCATATCTTTTTATTGTTATAAACATTTTGGTTTAAATATTTAATGAAGGAAAATGTGAGTGCAAGTTTTGTCTATTAGCATCTTTTCATGTCACATGCACATGGTGACCCATGGTCTTGGTTTGGGTGACCATTAAATGTGACATGGATTGATTTTGGGGCTAATTATGATTAGTGGGGATATTTTGGAGAGAGGAGGCTGCCATGTGATGGCTTGGAGTGGGGTTTTGTTATTGATATATATCTTTATCTCTCTCTCTCAAAAATATCTCACATAACATACAAGCCATTTTACTTCTTCTTCTTCTCTTGAGCTCACATCTTCCTCTAATGGCTTCTTCTTTAACCTCCATCCATACTATCTCATGTGTTGAGAATCAATGGATGTATTGAGACAAAGTTATCACACATATTCTCTACTTCATCTTGGACATGTCGGCTAGCAAACTTCATGTTCGAGTTGCTTCGGTTTTGAAGCGGGAGCCCGTAAAAAGATACCTTGATGTGGTGCCACTTCGACGTGGAGACCGGAGATCGAACTTGATCGGAGAAGCCGCGAGGAGCTTGGGATGGTGGCTAAAGACCGAAGGACACAGATCGATCGGTATAGCTATTCTAACTTTTTTGTAGTTAGCTAGTTTAGGGTTAATGGTACTATCCGGGTAAAAGCCTACGTTAGCGCCAGTTTTGTAAAAAGTTTTTGTTCCGCGTTTGGCCTCGGATTGACGGCCGAGGCGATACCGTTGACTTACACAATCCACGGGCAACCTAAAACAAAACAAACACACAAGACACGAAGTGAACATCTGAAGAAGGAAAAGTGGTTATCGCTACGCGGTAACGTAATTAACTGCAAGGGCTTGCGCCTGCAGGGAAGAGCGTCCCCATAATCAAAAACCCCTCGCAAATGAGGGGGAATCTGACAAAGTCTGCTACAGCGTCCGCATCTGTCTAGACCTCCGATACACGGTGCCATAAATCAACTTGGCATTTTCGGAGAAGTGGACAGATAAAACCAAATAGCATCTGTCCCCAAAATTCAGGCCAGACGTCCCAATGTCCCGGTCGCGTCTTTCGACGGTAAACAGATTCTGGCATGCCCGGTGGGACTGTCACGACCCAAAGTTCGGCCCATGACCGGCACTTAACCACGCAACGTCTATAGGCGTAACGTGACTAAGTAAGCCGAACCCAGAAATCAAAACCATTAAAATATAGAGTGTTAAAACATTTATTAGAATATTTGTCGAAACATTTAGAAAACTTTAAGTTGTTTAGTGGAAATCCTTTTTGGTCCAAGTTATTATTTAAATAATTTTAACCACATTTCCTTTAACAAAATTTTTTCCCGAAATCGGGTAAAAGGCGAGATATAAGTAAAAGTAACATGTGAAATAAATAAAGCATCTCAATGGGAGAATCGCGCCCAACGACGGAGCAATCACCACAATATAATATACGACGCCGAAGCGAAGAATGAGCAGTAAGGTGAAAACAAATATCATAAGAGGTAAAACTGCATAAATAAAGTCGGCTCACAACGAGCTCGACACCAGAGTACAAAATAACATACATCGTCCTCACAACTGTCTCTAAGTCAATACATGAAAGTAGATGGAGAGTACTAGATACATCAAGATGCAACTGAAAAGTAAACAGATCCCGTACAAAACCCACCTAATAGCAAAAGGGCTAACACGCCTCAGCAATGGTATCTGTGTCAAAAGATGCGGTAAACAGCCAGCCGCGACTACTCCAAAGGGCAACCTGCAAGCACTGTGGAACAATGGGGGTGAGTTGCCAACTCGTGAATAGTAGATAACATATAAAGGTAATCGCGAGTATGCACGTGCTGCGATACTCTAACCTGTGCCAACAGATAACATCTATATGATGAACTGAATGCTCACATCAGGCAACAAGTACAATCTAAAAGTCTCTCCATATGATGTGCAAGATATACAATAATCATGTCTGATATGGAATCTAACAACCCTATATGACATGAGCAGGGTATGCGATAATCATGTTTAGCATGTGTACTATATCAGGTACAATAGGTACATGATGAGATGTCAAATACTAAATGCTGAGCATGAGAACAAATAGTGTCTACACGGAATATCAACGTGGAAAAATGACCGGTGTCCATCAATACACCCAAATCCCAGTAAAACTCAGGCGCCGTCAAACACATCGGCCCTCAAATCCTGTGAATCTCATACAATTGTGAGTGCCCAACATCGGTGTAACGTCTTCAAAATAATAAAATATGATTTTTGGGAAATTTTATAATTTAATATTATTTTAATGAATATTTTAATATTCTGGTATAATTAAATACAGATAAATGGGGAAAAATTATGGAAAATTCTAAAATAAGGTATTTTAAGGAATTGCCTCGTTTTCTGTGCATGCCCCCATTTCCTCTAGTTTTGACCCTGAGTATGTCTAGTTTTGACTGATTCCATCTAGGGTGAAATCTGGGTTGATTTTCCTATGTTGGTGTATGTTTTACAACTTGATTTAGCATGGATTTTGGTATTTGGTGATTCATTCCTGTCGGATGGCGTTTGGACGTCAACGACAAGTGGATTTTGATTGTGTTTACATGCGAGTCGATAGGTTTTTACCTATGCGGGTAGCGTGTGCTATTTTGGTTTCCGATGTGATTTTCATGTGCTTTAGCATTGTGATATACTTGTAGGTACCCCGCGTGATGTTGAGGCAAAGGAGGTGAAGATAGCGACATCGGCTTTGGCACACGAGAAGCAATGTGAGTAGATTTATATCTACGGGGAGAAGTCGGGTGGATGGCGTATAGCACCCCCGCAGTCCGTGATGATGTATACGAATACGTATACACACGAATATTTATTATGTGTTGTTTAGGGTTATTGATGGTAATAATGATATTTTGATGATAAGAATATATTGGTTTAGTATAGTGCGAACCCTAGAGTAGTGGTTGCACTCACACATACATTTACACACATACTTGCATTCATTCTTTCATTTATTAGAGTGCATACGATGGTGCCTATATCTACACATGGGTATGGGACTATGTGTTTATATACGGGATTTGAGAATGATACGTGGTTTGAGATGATACTTGATGTGAGGCCGTGAGATCGGCGATGTGACATAGCTTGTCTTCGAGGTGCGATATGATAGTTTTAGCGGGCCTTTGGACATCTGCTTTACCCGCATTCATATTTTTATAGATGGTATCGATTTGTACTAGACTTAGAGTAGTACCCCAGATTATGCGATCTGATGATAGTGATACCTGATATGTGATGAGGTACTGTGATATTGACCCCTACCCAGCTATTGGGATGCCATACGACGATTTACCGTACGAGCCGATATTGATGATAGATCCGTCCTCATGATTCGAGGATATCTTACGATATGTTATTGAGGCGAGATCACCGACTATCATATCTATACTTATATATTGACTCAGATTAGGTGGTTTCATACCCCTCCGGTCCAGATTTCTTAGTGGGCATTGGACTAGACCGAGTCATACCTATTTCAAAAGTAACGAATCGGGGATATTTTAAAGATAAGCAGAAGGGTTATACGGATATTTTCAAATGATGCATCTTTTCTTAAAACACCGTAGCCCTTACTTTACCAAAAGCCCTGATTCGTCTTATTTCAAAAGGCAAGGTTGCATGACATATCTTGTGAGGCAGGTTCTGTGTTTTTGCGTTGATTATTCGTTTCCGCATTATTCCTGCTATCTGCATTGCATCGCTTGTATTGTTGTGATATTCAGTCATGCTGCTAGGACACCAGCACCATTATCGATGATGCATATGCTCCACGTACACTTGTTGCCGGCTCACACACTTATCATCGATAATTGCCATGTCACTACACTGTAGTACTATTGCATTCAGTATATGATCCTTGCATAACATGATGATGTACATACATTCCTTCACATGTAGCATGCTTCATGCTTGATTTTACGCATTGAGATATGTTGTTTCTATGATATTTCTGGATTTGGGAACCGAGGGTGTTTTAAAAAGAGAATATATCATTACTTTAAAAACCCGGTTACCCTTGATATGATATTTCAGTGCGTCCACCATGTGTTTTCTCGGTGCTGAGAGCGACATGTGTAACCCGAATCGAGGAGTGGATGAGCCGATTGCGGGTACATGGTGGACCCGGTATGGTTCCCCTCGGCAAGATGATCGATGAGCTTTGCCGATTGAGCCTGGAGGCGGGCGAGCACCTACCGGTGATTGGTTGGACCTGGCGGTTATCCGGAGGATACTGACCAGAGTCGATGGATAGATTTGGGCGTCCTGCCGGGGCCGAGGGCCGATACCGCAGACAGAGCCCGCGGGCCGATCCGGACTGACGGAGCCCGATATATGAGGATTTATGTGCCGATGCTGGGCACAGTTTTCATGATGTTTTCGAGTGCCGATGCTGGGCACTCCGGTTCCATGATTTTGACGTGTCGCGAGGGACACGGGTGGGTTATATCCTCATATTTCCATGCACAGGTTTCATGATATTTACTTGCATGATGGTTATTGTCATTGGGTGACGAGTGGACGGGATCCACGTGTGTGCAGATTTGATTACATTGATCATACCTCATATTCTTGACATGCTATTACCTGAGGCACTAGCACGAGCTCTTGGCATTACACTCATGTATAGAGATTACATTGCCAGTTTAGCATCTTTCAGCTTTATTCATATTGAGGTTTATTTATATCTGATCGTATTGACCTAGGATGGGTCATGCATTCGATCTCTGCTTATAGATATATCTCTATTCACGAGTTGGCAACTCACCCCCGTTGTGCCCCAGTTCTTGCAGGTTTTTGCCGTACAGATTCCTTAGCGGCATTTCGGGCACACTGCTTCCATCGGGTGACTTGCTTGGTTAGGTGGGTTCTTTTGTATCAGAACCGCTATTGTATTGGTATTATTCATTGTATCTAGAATTGTCCATCAACCAAAATCTTGTTTATTGTTTCAGACTTAGAAAACAGTGTTGTTTTATTTCGACCTTAGAGTCGCGCTAGTAGTATTACGGTTTTCTGGCTGTTTTGAGTTTCTTTTTTTTTGGGTTTTGATCCTCGCCCTTTGGCGTTGTATATTATTATTGCTTGCGTGGTTGTGACCGTCGATGGACGAAGAGCTAGCTCCCGCTTGGGGATGCCTTTTATCATTTCATATATATTATTCTTGTTGTACCCCGTTCGGGGCCAGTTTTTACAAAGGAAACTCTGCCGAAATTTTCAGGAAAGGTTACACATTTTAAAAAAATGCATATTCGGCTTAGTTATTTAAAAACTTTGATTTCCAAACATGATTTCCGTTCTTTTCAAAAACAGTTTTCCTTATTTACTCTTTAAATGGTTTTAGATTGCTGGGCTTTTGGCTTACTTGGATCAGATGGGGTCCTATAGACTTCATATGGTTCAAGGGCCAGTCACGTGCTCTTTCGGGTCGTGACAAAGTTGGTATCAGAGCGCTAGGTTGACCTTGGTTCGAGTCTAAGTTTGACTATGTGGAGCCTAGGGCGTTATTTATATGCGGAACTTAGGCTTGACCTTACGGAACTTAGACTTGGTCGAGAGGGTGTAAACCCGAACTTTCGTCGTGTAGGATGACCCTTGGTTGATGGAATAGGTGACTAAAGTAGAGTGATGTACCGTTGGTATGTTCCGCGGCATACTTACGACACGACACTCCGCTTAAGGAACCTTAGGATGTACATACTTTCGAGATCAGTGATTCTCTTCATATCCAGGATTATACATCCATTTGAGATCCCCGATTCTATTAGTTTCATGATCATACCTTCATTGATGTTGTTCCTTCCTATGATCATGTATCCACTCTGGATCTGTTGTTTCCCTTCTTGCCACTGGTGTGCTCTCTTGATACTCGATTGAGGTTCCTGTCACCATGTTTGAGCGCAGTTTGGGCTGCTGCTAGGGTTACGGCCGGTGTGAGCTCGTTTGGTACGAGGGCCGACCATTGTGTTTTCTGGTGACATGAGAACGCCTCGAGTTGGTATTGTGGATTGTGACCTCTAGTGGAGGCAAGTGCTTGGTCTTGCACCGGATGATCGGGTCATTGTTAGAGCTGCCAGTTGAGAGAGGACTGTTGATGTACAGCATACCTCAGAGATTGTGATGTCGCCTACCGTGCAGACAGATGGACCAGCTGTTGCTGAGATTGACAGGATGTTGCTTTCGGAGCTTACGAGCTGAGATTGCCGGAGCTTTCAGGTAGATATGCGACAGATGATAGCTAGTCTACCCGATTTGAGAGACGAAGGTGATTCGTCCGATTTTTGCGCCGGAGCGGGCCCAATTGTGTTGAAGATCTCCAGTGTGGAGAGTCTTGCTCAGATCTAGAGCAGACCGATTCTGAGATGACCGCTTATGTATCGCCTTTTCTGGGGGATTGAGGCGTTGTTCGGCGTACAGGCGTATGAGCCAGTTGTTGCTGCAAATGATGAGATATCGCCCAGATGATTGGAGCTACTGCAGCATGAGCATATTCTTGAGATATGATGGTGAGTCGCTAGTCACCGAGGATGAATGACTAGGACGTGTGGTGAGTTCGCTTACCCCGATGCGAGGTCATCAGGTGGATTGATTCCAGCTAGAGGTGACTTCATGCAGATTCGTTGAGAGTTGATTGAGACGATCGAATGTCAGGAACCTATTTTCCAAGTTTAAAGTATACGGAAAGACATGCAGGTGATTCTATGGACCCTCTAGAAGAATGAAACCCTAACTCGACTTAATGGCCGTGTGAAAGCCTTTGAACCTTAGGGTTTGCGGCAGTTCCTCGGCGCCATTAGTGAGGCTTGGGTTTGCCCTTCTACGGCTGGACCACCGACGCTGTGGCATGTACTCGATACTACTAAACTGTACCCGAGATGTGAGCTCTTGGGGGATCATGTGGTTCTGACGAGTCGATCGGATGGTTCGACATCTTTCGGATATTGTGATGGGACACTGCTTGGGAGACTCCAGATGTGAGCATAGCTGTCGGAGCGCAGTTCGTGTAGCCACGATGAGATGAGTCCGAATCAGTAGATATTTGAGAAAGGTGGAGTAAAGAGTTCGCACGAGATTTCGATGAGATGACGTTCCACTCCGCTGACATCAGAGATGTGACATGCACGTTGAGGACGTGTTCGGCTAGATATCTTCTACGGAGTGATGAAGATACCGAGTTCGTGATTTCGAGTCCGTGTTAGAGACTTCGGATGGACCGTAGCCGAGGACATTGCAGTGTGCAGATAAAGACGCGACGTCGAATGGTCGATGATACAGACAAGCGGGACAAGAAGTTCGTGCGAGAGGCAGACGAGCTGTTACTACACCCCGTTAAGATTAAAGGCCGGACATGCATACAGAGGCGCAGAGATGCGACCAGCTTCCGAGGGGATGTTGTACTAAGGACGCAGAGGTCCAGAGAGCGAGAAAATATTACGCCGGAGTACCAGCCTCCTTACAGTTTGGCTTAGGCAAGATCAGAAGAGACCTTGAGTAGGATTCCTTCCAGTACACTGCTGCAATAAGAGTTGCACCCAGGATCGGATGTGTGATATGCATTCAGAGGACCCGAGGTCGGCGCCAGAGATGTGCTGCTTTACGAGCGGTCGTGAGGATTGACCGAGAGATGACCAGGGAAGTGCAAGAACGGAATCGTTCCTGTCAGCACACCTGACCGGGCCGATGAGTCGATGGATTGCGAGTTGGTAATCTACAGGAAGGATCAGGAACCAGAGGCAGAGGACGCCAGCCGCGAGCAAGAGGCAAGTAGATATCTTGCGCCGCTAGCATCGGATGTACCGGTACCTTCTCGACCCTGAAGGAGGGTATACCGACGACGGTAATTATGATTTGTGATTTTGTGATTTGATTATCACGTATCCGTTGCTTTGGATTTCGGTATTTTGGGCGATCTATTCGCATGATTTAGTCTTGATGACTGAGTTTCATGATATTTGATTTTGTGCACCATGGTTGCACCTACTGGGTATTTATACCTTGTACATAGTTATTACTCTTGAGCTGTTGATTGCGATTTCATGCCTATTTTATGCTGGTGATTTGATTTACGCTTCCAGCAGAGTTTCATGTAATTTTAGTGTTTTGATTTTGCACTCGGTATAGCTTATATGTGCTTGTAGTGCATCGATATGTGTTTTGTGCCCGCAGCTGCACACGTTTATGATTTTCTTCATATCTGGATACACTTGGTGTTGCTGCTTACGTATTTGAGTTATTGCTTGTTATTTGTGCATGGGATGCACCAGTTCTATACTTCGTGCATTTGTCGCACCAGTTTTATGTTTCTTGCGTTTATCGCATCAGATTTATATTTCGTGCCTTTGTTGCACCGGATTTATATTTTGTGCATTACGATTGCACCTGACTTCGATTTGATGCCTTCCGGTATGTCGATTTTGATTGTGATATTGATGTGGATTCTTGCATTCCGTGCTTTTGACTGGACTTACGCATATTCGACGTTGCTATTGGATTTTGTGATTCCGTGCATATTGAGTGCGCAGGGTCTAGATTTTCATTCGTGCATGATGGATGCACCGATTTGGATTTTCGCGCATGTTGGGCGCATGTTTTGAGATACGATTTTGGGGCACACCAGATGCACTAAATCGAGATTCTTCGTGCATGTCAGATGCACCTGTTTTGGCTGTCAGGCACACATGTTGCCTATGACAGATGCTTCGTGCACACCCGTTGCATCTAGATGTTGTTTTGTGCACATGTTTAGCGCATATATGGATTTTGATTTCCGTGCGCGTCAGACGCACAGGGTGGTGTTATGTGCATTTTTGGAATTTATTCCTTTTGGAGCAGTACATTTTTATGATGTGGGATATTTGCTTTCATACTGAGCATGACTAGTCAGTGGACAGTGCCTGGATATATTTTGCATGCATCGATAGTTATCGAAGGGATTTCCGAAAAGCGAGCTATAGTCTCAGTATATACCTACGTGTCCGATATGACACAAAACGTTTTAAAAACAAGGAAACCCTTCTGATTATTTTCAAAATGGTGGAACGTGCTTATTAAACAAAGGATATATATACACATATATAGTTATTTTCTTATGAGAAACGTCCGCCACTGTGCAGTGTTACGCGCATCGCACAGCGACTTAAAAAGATTTGGCATACAGTTGCATCAGCTAATTACATGTATAGATTGGGTGTCTACATGTATAGTCTTGGTCCATATCATATTGATTTTGTATTGGATTTGACATTGTGTCGTTACCATGACTCCGATGATTGCGGATGCTTGATGGAGTGTTGCTTTTGAGTTATCTGCTCAGTACTCATGCGCATGCATTGCGCTATGATGTTTTATGTATAGATGATTTCGGAGCCCCGATGACTTGGAATTTGTATTGAAATATTTTAGTATTTTGGGGTTTAAATTTAAATTCGGGGACCGAATTTCTTTAAGGGGGGTAGATTGTAACGTCTTCAAAATAATAAAATATGATTTTTGGGAAATTTTATAATTTAATATTATTTTAATGAATATTTTAATATTCTGGTATAATTAAATACAGATAAATGGGGAAAAATTATGGAAAATTCTAAAATAAGGTATTTTAAGGAATTGCCTCGTTTTCTGTGCATGCCCCCATTTCCTCTAGTTTTGACCCTGAGTATGTCTAGTTTTGACTGATTCCATCTAGGGTGAAATCTGGGTTGATTTTCCTATGTTGGTGTATGTTTTACGACTTGATTTAGCATGGATTTTGGTATTTGGTGATTCATTCCTGTCAGATGGCGTTTGGACGTCAACGACAAGTGGATTTTGATTGTGTTTACATGCGAGTCGATAGGTTTTTACCTATGCGGGTAGCGTGTGCTATTTTGGTTTCCGATGTGATTTTCATGTGCTTTAGCATTGTGATATACTTGTAGGTACCCCGTGTGATGTTGAGGCAAAGGAGGTGAAGATAGCGACATCGGCTTTGGCACACGAGAAGCAATGTGAGTAGATTTATATCTACGGGGAGAAGTCGGGTGGATGGCGTATAGCACCCCCGCAGTCCGTGGTGATGTATACTAATACGTATACACACGAATATTTATTATGTGTTGTTTAGGGTTATTGATGGTAATAATGATATTTTGATGATAAGAATATATTGGTTTAGTATAGTGCGAACCCTAGAGTAGTGGTTGCACTCACACATACATTTACACACATACTTGCATTCATTCTTTCATTTATTAGAGTGCATACGATGGTGCGTATATCTACACATGGGTATGGGACTATGTGTTTATATACGGGATTTGAGAATGATACGTGGTTTGAGATGATACTTGATGTGAGGCCGTGAGATCGGCGATGTGACATAGCTTGTCTTCGAGGTGCGATATGATAGTTTTAGCGGGCCTTTGGACATCTGCTTTACCCGCATTCATATTTTTATAGATGGTATCGATTTGTACTAGACTTAGAGTAGTACCCCAGATTATGCGATCTGATGATAGTGATACCTGATATGTGATGAGGTACTGTGATATTGACCCCTACCCAGCTATTGGGATGCCATACGACGATTTACCGTACGAGCCGATATTGATGATAGATCCGTCCTCATGATTCGAGGATATCTTACGATATGTTATTGAGGCGAGATCACCGACTATCATATCTATACTTATATATTGACTCAGATTAGGTGGTTTCATACCCCTCCGGTCCAGATTTCTTAGTGGGCATTGGACTAGACCGAGTCATACCTATTTCAAAAGTAACGAATCGGGGATATTTTAAAGATAAGCAGAAGGGTTATACGGATATTTTCAAATGATGCATCTTTTCTTAAAACACCGTAGCCCTTACTTTACCAAAAGCCCTGATTCGTCTTATTTCAAAAGGCAAGGTTGCATGACATATCTTGTGAGGCAGGTTCTGTGTTTTTGCGTTGATTATTCGTTTCCGCATTATTCCTGCTATCTGCATTGCATCGCTTGTATTGTTGTGATATTCAGTCATGCTGCTAGGACACCAGCACCATTATCGATGATGCATATGCTCCACGTACACTTGTTGCCGGCTCACACACTTATCATCGATAATTGCCATGTCACTACACTGTAGTACTATTGCATTCAGTATATGATCCTTGCATGACATGATGATGTACATACATTCCTTCACATGTAGCATGCTTCATGCTTGATTTTACGCATTGAGATATGTTGTTTCTATGATATTTCTGGATTTGGGAACCGAGGGTGTTTTAAAAAGAGAATATATCATTACTTTAAAAACCCGGTTACCCTTGATATGATATTTCAGTGCGTCCACCATGTGTTTTCTCGGTGCTGAGAGCGACATGTGTAACCCGAATCGAGGAGTGGATGAGCCGATTGCGGGTACATGGTGGACCCGGTATGGTTCCCCTCGGCAAGATGATCGATGAGCTTTGCCGATTGAGCCTGGAGGCGGGCGAGCACCTACCGGTGATTGGTTGGACCTGGCGGTTATCCGGAGGATACTGACCAGAGTCGATGGATAGATTTGGGCGTCCTGCCGGGGCCGAGGGCCGATACCGCAGACAGAGCCCGCGGGCCGATCCGGACTGACGGAGCCCGATATATGAGGATTTATGTGCCGATGCTGGGCACAGTTTTCATGATGTTTTCGAGT
This sequence comes from Agapanthus africanus, assembly GCA_030015575.1. Taxonomy (NCBI): domain Eukaryota; kingdom Viridiplantae; phylum Streptophyta; class Magnoliopsida; order Asparagales; family Amaryllidaceae; genus Agapanthus; species Agapanthus africanus. Next base: position 424,095,905 of record CM057339.1, read on the forward strand.
GCCGATGCTGGGCACTCCGGTTCCATGATTTTGACGTGTCGCGAGGGACACGGGTGGGTTATATCCTCATATTTCCATGCACAGGTTTCATGATATTTACTTGCATGATGGTTATTGTCATTGGGTGACGAGTGGACGGGATCCACGTGTGTGCAGATTTGATTACATTGATCATACCTCATATTCTTGACATGCTATTACCTGAGGCACTAGCACGAGCTCTTGGCATTACACTCATGTATAGAGATTACATTGCCAGTTTAGCATGTTTCAGCTTTATTCATATTGAGGTTTATTTATATCTGATCGTATTGACCTAGGATGGGTCATGCATTCGATCTCTGCTTGTAGATATATCTCTATTCACGAGTTGGCAACTCACCCCCGTTGTGCCCCAGTTCTTGCAGGTTTTTGCCGTACAGATTCCTTAGCGGCATTTCGGGCACACTGCTTCCATCGGGTGACTTGCTTGGTTAGGTGGGTTCTTTTGTATCAGAACCGCTATTGTATTGGTATTATTCATTGTATCTAGAATTGTCCATCAACCAAAATCTTGTTTATTGTTTCAGACTTAGAAAACAGTGTTGTTTTATTTCGACCTTAGAGTCGCGCTAGTAGTATTACGGTTTTCTGGCTGTTTTGAGTTTCTTTTTTTTTGGGTTTTGATCCTCGCCCTTTGGCGTTGTATATTATTATTGCTTGCGTGGTTGTGACCGTCGATGGACGAAGAGCTAGCTCCCGCTTGGGGATGCCTTTTATCATTTCATATATATTATTCTTGTTGTACCCCGTTCGGGGCCAGTTTTTACAAAGGAAACTCTGCCGAAATTTTCAGGAAAGGTTACACATTTTAAAAAAATGCATATTCGGCTTAGTTATTTAAAAACTTTGATTTCCAAACATGATTTCCGTTCTTTTCAAAAACAGTTTTCCTTATTTACTCTTTAAATGGTTTTAGATTGCTGGGCTTTTGGCTTACTTGGATCAGATGGGGTCCTATAGACTTCATATGGTTCAAAGGCCAGTCACGTGCTCTTTCGGGTCGTGACAAAGTTGGTATCAGAGAGCTAGGTTGACCTTGGTTCGAGTCTATGTTTGACTATGTGGAGCCTAGGGCGTTATTTATATGCGGAACTTAGGCTTGACCTTACGGAACTTAGACTTGGTCGAGGGGGTGTAAGCCCGAACTTTCGTCGTGTAGGATGACCCTTGGTTGATGGAATAGGTGACTAAAGTAGAGTGACGTACCGTTGGTATGTTCCGCGGCATACTTACGACACGACACTCCGCTTAAGGAACCTTAGGATGTACATACTTTCGAGATCAGTGATTCTCTTCATATCCAGGATTATACATCCATTTGAGATCCCCGATTCTATTAGTTTCATGATCATACCTTCATTGATGTTGTTCCTTCCTATGATCATGTATCCACTCTGGATCTGTTGTTTCCCTTCTTGCCACTGGTGTGCTCTCTTGATACTCGATTGAGGTTCCTGTCACCATGTTTGAGCGCAGTTTGGGCTGCTGCTAGGGTTACGGCCGGTGTGAGCTCGTTTGGTACGAGGGCCGACCATTGTGTTTTCTGGTGACATGAGAACGCCTCGAGTTGGTATTGTGGATTGTGACCTCTAGTGGAGGCAAGTGCTTGGTCTTGCACCGGATGATCGGGTCATTGTTAGAGCTGCCAGTTGAGAGAGGACTGTTGATGTACAGCATACCTCAGAGATTGTGATGTCGCCTACCGTGCAGACAGATGGACCAGCTGTTGCTGAGATTGACAGGATGTTGCTTTCGGAGCTTACGAGCTGAGATTGCCGGAGCTTTCAGGTAGATATGCGACAGATGATAGCTAGTCTACCCGATTTGAGAGACGAAGGTGATTCGTCCGATTTTTGCGCCGGAGCGGGCCCAATTGTGTTGAAGATCTCCAGTGTGGAGAGTCTTGCTCAGATCTAGAGCAGACCGATTCTGAGATGACCGCTTATGTATCGCCTTTTCTGGGGGATTGAGGCGTTGTTCGGCGTACAGGCGTATGAGCCAGTTGTTGCTGCAAATGATGAGATATCGCCCAGATGATTGGAGCTACTGTAGCATGAGCATATTCTTGAGATATGATGGTGAGTCGCTAGTCACCGAGGATGAATGACTAGGACGTGTGGTGAGTTCGCTTACCCCGATGCGAGGTCATCAGGTGGATTGATTCCAGCTAGAGGTGACTTCATGCAGATTCGTTGAGAGTTGATTGAGACGATCGAATGTCAGGAACCTATTTTCCAAGTTTAAAGTATACGGAAAGACATGCAGGTGATTCTATGGACCCTCTAGAAGAATGAAACCCTAACTCGACTTAATGGCCGTGTGAAAGCCTTTGAACCTTAGGGTTTGCGGCAGTTCCTCGGCGCCATTAGTGAGGCTTGGGTTTGCCCTTCTACGGCTGGACCACCGACGCTGTGGCATGTACTCGATACTACTAAACTGTACCCGAGATGTGAGCTCTTGGGGGATCATGTGGTTCTGACGAGTCGATCGGATGGTTCGACATCTTTCGGATATTGTGATGGGACACTGCTTGGGAGACTCCAGATGTGAGCATAGCCGTCGGAGCGCAGTTCGTGTAGCCACGATGAAATGAGTCCGAATCAGTAGATATTTGAGAAAGGTGGAGTAAAGAGTTCGCACGAGATTTCGATGAGATGACGTTCCACTCCGCTGACATCAGAGATGTGACATGCACGTTGAGGACGTGTTCGGCTAGATATCTTCTACGGAGTGATGAAGATACCGAGTTCGTGATTTCGAGTCCGTGTTAGAGACTTCGGATGGACCGTAGCCGAGGACATTGCAGTGTGCAGATAAAGACGCGACGTCGAATGGTCGATGATACAGACAAGCGGGACAAGAAGTTCGTGCGAGAGGCAGACGAGCTGTTACTACACCCCGTTAAGATTAAAGGCCGGACATGCATACAGAGGCGCAGAGATGCGACCAGCTTCCGAGGGGATGTTGTACTAAGGACGCAGAGGTCCAGAGAGCGAGAAAAGATTACGCCAGAGTACCAGCCTCCTTACAGTTTGGCTTAGGCAAGATCAGAAGAGACCTTGAGTAGGATTCCTTCCAGTACACTGCTGCAATAAGAGTTGCACCCAGGATCGGATGTGTGATATGCATTCAGAGGACCCGAGGTCGGCGCCAGAGATGTGCTGCTTTACGAGCGGTCGTGAGGATTGACCGAGAGATGACCAGGGAAGTGCAAGAACGGAATCGTTCCTGTCAGCACACCTGACCGGGCCGATGAGTCGATGGATTGCGAGTTGGTAATCTACAGGAAGGATCAGGAACCAGAGGCAGAGGACGCCAGCCGCGAGCAAGAGGCAAGTAGATATCTTGCGCCGCTAGCATCGGATGTACCGGTACCTTCTCGACCCTGAAGGAGGGTATACCGACGACGGTAATTATGATTTGTGATTTTGTGATTTGATTATCACGTATCCGTTGCTTTGGATTTCGGTATTTTGGGCGATCTATTCGCATGATTTAGTCTTGATGACTGAGTTTCATGATATTTGATTTTGTGCACCATGGTTGCACCTACTGGGTATTTATACCTTGTACATAGTTATTACTCTTGAGCTGTTGACTGCGATTTCATGCCTATTTTATGCTGGTGATTTGATTTACGCTTCCAGCAGAGTTTCATGTAATTTTAGTGTTTTGATTTTGCACTCGGTATAGCTTATATGTGCTTGTAGTGCATCGATATGTGTTTTGTGCCCGCAGCTGCACACGTTTATGATTTTCTTCATATCTGGATACACTTGGTGTTGTTGCTTACGTATTTGAGTTATTTCTTGGTATTTGTGCATGGGATGCACCAGTTCTATACTTCGTGCATTTGTGGCACCAGTTTTATGTTTCTTGCGTTTATCGCATCAGATTTATATTTCGTACCTTTGTTGCACCGGATTTATATTTTGTGCATTACGATTGCACCTGACTTCGATTTGATGCCTTCCGGTATGTCGATTTTGATTGTGATATTGATGTGGATTCTTGCATTCCGTGCTTTTGACTGGACTTACGCATATTCGACGTTGCTATTGGATTTTGTGATTCCGTGCATATTGAGTGCGCAGGGTCTAGATTTTCATTCGTGCATGATGGATGCACCGATTTGGATTTTCGCGCATGTTGGGCGCATGTTTTGAGATACGATTTTGGGGCACACCAGATGCACTAAATCGAGATTCTTCGTGCATGTCAGATGCACCTGTTTTGGCTGTCAGGCACACATGTTGCCTATGACAGATGCTTCGTGCACACCCGTTGCATCTAGATGTTGTTTTGTGCACATGTTTAGCGCATATATGGATTTTGATTTCCGTGCGCGTCAGACGCACAGGGTGGTGTTATGTGCATTTTTGGAATTTATTCCTTTTGGAGCAGTACATTTTTATGATGTGGGATATTTGCTTTCATACTGAGCATGACTAGTCAGTGGACAGTGCCTGGATATATTTTGCATGCATCGATAGTTATCGAAGGGATTTCCGAAAAGCGAGCTATAGTCTCAGTATATACCTACGTGTCCGATATGACACAAAACGTTTTAAAAACAAGGAAACCCTTCTGATTATTTTCAAAATGGTGGAACGTGCTTATTAAACAAAGGATATATATACACATATATAGTTATTTTCTTATGAGAAACGTCCGCCACTGTGCAGTGTTACGCGCATCGCACAGCGACTTAAAAAGATTTGGCATACAGTTGCATCAGCTAATTACATGTATAGATTGGGTGTCTACATGTATAGTCTTGGTCCATATCATATTGATTTTGTATTGGATTTGACATTGTGTCGTTACCATGACTCCGATGATTGCGGATGCTTGATGGAGTGTTGCTTTTGAGTTATCTGCTCAGTACTCATGCGCATGCATTGCGCTATGATGTTTTATGTATAGATGATTTCGGAGCCCCGATGACTTGGAATTTGTATTGAAATATTTTAGTATTTGGGGGTTTAAATTTAAATTCGGGGACCGAATTTCTTTAAGGGGGGTAGATTGTAACGTCTTCAAAATAATAAAATATGATTTTTGGGAAATTTTATAATTTAATATTATTTTAATGAATATTTTAATATTCTGGTATAATTAAATACAGATAAATGGGGAAAAATTATGGAAAATTCTAAAATAAGGTATTTTAAGGAATTGCCTCGTTTTCTGTGCATGCCCCCATTTCCTCTAGTTTTGACCCTGAGTATGTCTAGTTTTGACTGATTCCATCTAGGGTGAAATCTGGGTTGATTTTCCTATGTTGGTGTATGTTTTACGACTTGATTTAGCATGGATTTTGGTATTTGGTGATTCATTCCTGTCAGATGGCGTTTGGACGTCAACGACAAGTGGATTTTGATTGTGTTTACATGCGAGTCGATAGGTTTTTACCTATGCGGGTAGCGTGTGCTATTTTGGTTTCCGATGTGATTTTCATGTGCTTTAGCATTGTGATATACTTGTAGGTACCCCGTGTGATGTTGAGGCAAAGGAGGTGAAGATAGCGACATCGGCTTTGGCACACGAGAAGCAATGTGAGTAGATTTATATCTACGGGGAGAAGTCGGGTGGATGGCGTATAGCACCCCCGCAGTCCGTGGTGATGTATACGAATACGTATACACACGAATATTTATTATGTGTTGTTTAGGGTTATTGATGGTAATAATGATATTTTGATGATAAAAATATATTGGTTTAGTATAGTGCGAACCCTAGAGTAGTGGTTGCACTCACACATACATTTACACACATACTTGCATTCATTCTTTCATTTATTAGAGTGCATACGATGGTGCGTATATCTACACATGGGTATGGGACTATGTGTTTATATACGGGATTTGAGAATGATACGTGGTTTGAGATGATACTTGATGTGAGGCCGTGAGATCGGCGATGTGACATAGCTTGTCTTCGAGGTGCGATATGATAGTTTTAGCGGGCCTTTGGACATCTGCTTTACCCGCATTCATATTTTTATAGATGGTATCGATTTGTACTAGACTTAGAGTAGTACCCCAGATTATGCGATCTGATGATAGTGATACCTGATATGTGATGAGGTACTGTGATATTGACCCCTACCCAGCTATTGGGATGCCATACGACGATTTACCGTACGAGCCGATATTGATGATAGATCCGTCCTCATGATTCGAGGATATCTTACGATATGTTATTGAGGCGAGATCACCGACTATCATATCTATACTTATATATTGACTCAGATTAGGTGGTTTCATACCCCTCCGGTCCAGATTTCTTAGTGGGCATTGGACTAGACCGAGTCATACCTATTTCAAAAGTAACGAATCGGGGATATTTTAAAGATAAGCAGAAGGGTTATACGGATATTTTCAAATGATACATCTTTTCTTAAAACACCGTAGCCCTTACTTTACCAAAAGCCCTGATTCGTCTTATTTCAAAAGGCAAGGTTGCATGACATATCTTGTGAGGCAGGTTCTGTGTTTTTGCGTTGATTATTCGTTTCCGCATTATTCCTGCTATCTGCATTGCATCGCTTGTATTGTTGTGATATTCAGTCATGCTGCTAGGACACCAGCACCATTATCGATGATGCATATGCTCCACGTACACTTGTTGCCGGCTCACACACTTATCATCGATAATTGCCATGTCACTACACTGTAGTACTATTGCATTCAGTATATGATCCTTGCATGACATGATGATGTACATACATTCCTTCACATGTAGCATGCTTCATGCTTGATTTTACGCATTGAGATATGTTGTTTCTATGATATTTCTGGATTTGGGAACCGAGGGTGTTTTAAAAAGAGAATATATCATTACTTTAAAAACCCGGTTACCCTTGATATGATATTTCAGTGCGTCCACCATGTGTTTTCTCGGTGCTGAGAGCGACATGTGTAACCCGAATCGAGGAGTGGATGGGCCGATTGCGGGTACATGGTGGACCCGGTATGGTTCCCCTCGGCAAGATGATCGATGAGCTTTGCCGATTGAGCCTGGAGGCGGGCGAGCACCTACCGGTGATTGGTTGGACCTGGCGGTTATCCGGAGGATACTGACCAGAGTCGATGGATAGATTTGGGCGTCCTGCCGGGGCCGAGGGCCGATACCGCAGACAGAGCCCGCGGGCCGATCCGGACTGACGGAGCCCGATATATGAGAATTTATGTGCCGATGCTGGGCACAGTTTTCATGATGTTTTCGAGTGCCGATGCTGGGCACTCCGGTTCCATGATTTTGACGTGTCGCGAGGGACACGGGTGGGTTATATCCTCATATTTCCATGCACAGGTTTCATGATATTTACTTGCATGATGGTTATTGTCATTGGGTGACGAGTGGACGGGATCCACGTGTGTGCAGATTTGATTACATTGATCATACCTCATATTCTTGACATGCTATTACCTGAGGCACTAGCACGAGCTCTTGGCATTACACTCATGTATAGAGATTACATTGCCAGTTTAGCATGTTTCAGCTTTATTCATATTGAGGTTTATTTATATCTGATCGTATTGACCTAGGATGGGTCATGCATTCGATCTCTGCTTGTAGATATATCTCTATTCACGAGTTGGCAACTCACCCCCGTTGTGCCCCAGTTCTTGCAGGTTTTTGCCGTACAGATTCCTTAGCGGCATTTCGGGCACACTGCTTCCATCGGGTGACTTGCTTGGTTAGGTGGGTTCTTTTGTATCAGAACCGCTATTGTATTGGTATTATTCATTGTATCTAGAATTGTCCATCAACCAAAAACTTGTTTATTGTTTCAGACTTAGAAAACAGTGTTGTTTTATTTCGACCTTAGAGTCGCGCTAGTAGTATTACGGTTTTCTGGCTGTTTTGAGTTTCTTTTTTTTTTGGGTTTTGATCCTCGCCCTTTGGCGTTGTATATTATTATTGCTTGCGTGGTTGTGACCGTCGATGGACGAAGAGCTAGCTCCCGCTTGGGGATGCCTTTTATCATTTCATATATATTATTCTTGTTGTACCCCGTTCGGGGCCAGTTTTTACAAAGGAAACTCTGCCGAAATTTTCAGGAAAGGTTACACATTTTAAAAAAATGCATATTCGGCTTAGTTATTTAAAAACTTTGATTTCCAAACATGATTTCCTTACTTTTCAAAAACAGTTTTCCTTATTTACTCTTTAAATGGTTTTAGATTGCTGGGCTTTTGGCTTACTTGGATCAGATGGGGTCCTATAGACTTCATATGGTTCAAGGGCCAGTCACGTGCTCTTTCGGGTCGTGACAATCGGCACTCCAAATTTTATAAAATCAGCCGTGTCTAGCATCGACACGCAAATCCTCCAGTATGGGGCGTCCATCCATCGGATCCGCCCATGGGCTCCGTCTGCGGACTCGGCCCTCGGCCCCCGGCAGTACGCGTCGTCCCGTATCCATCTATCGACTCTGGTCGGTATCCTCCGGATAATCGTCAGCTCTAACCAATCACCGGTAGGTAGTAGTCCCTCCGCCGGGCTCACCGTCTAACAATACGAGTCTTCTCGCCCCGGGGTACCGTACCGGGTCCACCATGTACCCGCAATCGGTGCCTACCTCTCCTCGAATCGGGTATACTCGTACAAGCTCTCTGGAACCGAGAAAACTCATGGTGGATGCACTAAAATATCATATCAAGGGAAACCGGGTTTTTAAACAGTGCGTATTTCCTTAAAATAGTACTCCGTTTCCCAAATCCAGAAATCGCATAATCAAATACAATGCGTAAATCCATACCATGTGTCGTATGACGCTAAGAGTAAAAGAAAGGGGAAGCCGCTCTTTTAAAAGATCTGGTTTTGAAAATATCGCTTGCGGTCCCTTAGTTTTAGATCGAGTCAATATCATCCATGTATGTAGCATATGAATATGTGTATAGGTATGGATGTGCGAATGGATAAGTATGCAAAGTAAATGTAGCAATGTACATGTGCACTATTGTAGACATATGATGCATATGTGCCCAAGTAGTGATATATCAATGAAGGTACGCACAAAAGTGTGTATACAGTGTGCATGGTATGAATATACATGTGATAGTATGCGGCAAATCATGACAACGTCAACAAAGCAGAATCAAATATGCGGTTTATGGCAATCCTATAATGTGAGTGTCATGGCAATCACTAACGGTGTGAGTGTAGCATATAAATCGTGTTCGTGCAACTTGGACCGTTAGTGACAGTGCAGTTTTTTATACTACCAGTTCTATATATAACAAGAGAGTATGCTACTGGTATATCTATATGAACACATAAAACTAATATCCTATTACGCCCTGACGCTTAACGCCATACGGGCGATTTCCCCGTAGATGTTAAATCTACTCACCTGGTCATGTGCTAAGTATAGCCGACCACCTGCTTCCCTTTCCTGGCGGCGTCTGACGTACCCGCCTGCGAACCTGGAATTTACACAAGAATCCCAATATAATAAAAATCTCGTAAAACGCGATATCGGAACGAAACGAGAAACTCGCGTCGCGAATTAACGCGCGTGCGCGCGATACGCTGGAACGTGTGTGTGTCTGAAACTCAACCCGATACGCCGCGATACGCTGAATCACAGAATCCACCCGCGTATCGCGCGTATCGCGCAAACTAAAAAATACCAGAAAACGACATACTGCCCCAGATTTTACCCAGGTTAGAATATTACAAAACTATATATACCATGGACTTACAAAATGTAGCAGACACCTGTACCAAAAACCCTAGCTCCTAACTCCCTGGTCTGGCCGCAATTTGCGGCCAGAATGATTTTTTCGGCGGCCGTAGGTTGGAGTGGTGGGGTCGGGCTCTGGTGGTGGGGTCAGGGCATCACCAGTAGGCTACGGTCTACTCAATTTCATTCTGAACTTACAGGGGTAACAGCAGATTTCAAAAAGCTAAGTTTTGCTCAAAAACGTCAAGTTTAGTACAATTTGAAAACTGAGGGTATTTTAGTGTAATCTGGGGTTTACCTAGGTTAATTTGGCCCTAACAACACTTACTTAGGCTATTCAACCCAACACTAACATCCCTTAAACAAAACTTCACACAAATCACCAAAACAAGCACAAAATCTCATATTTTACACTAATCGAAGCTATTTCTACACATAAACTTAGCAAGCTAAGAAGCTAAGATAAAGAAGTAAACCTCACTTGACCCCTACACCAAGGAGAAGAGAAGAAGTGGAGGGAGGGAGTTGCTACAGCTGCTGGAGCTGCCTGAAGCTGCTGCTATTGCTGCTGCTCACAGCTCAGGCTGATGCAGTTCAGGCTGCTGCTAGTGTTATATTTCTTTGTGCTGGTGTTGCTGTTGTTTTAGTGTTGTGTGGCTGCAGCAGCTGAAGAAGGAGTTGGTTTAGGTGTGGGAATGGTTGTTGTGTGGTGTTGTTTGTGGTTACAGCTGCTGCTGCTGGGGCTGAAAACTGCTGCTGCTGCTACATGAAGCTGATGTTGTTGTTATTGTGTTTGTTGTTGTGTTTGGGGATGATGTAGCAGCAACTACTGCTGTAGTATTTGAGTGAGAGGGTGAGTGTATGTGTTAGTGAGAGATGTGAGGGATGTGAGTGAGAGGGCGAGTGTGAAGGATATGAAAAAGTTTTGAAATGAAAAGGAGGTGACATAAGCTTAGCCACCTCTCTCTCTCTCTCTTTAAATGCTAACATGACACCCATCATGCCCTCTCTCTCCTCAACCCAAGTCAACCCCAAAACCAATTTGAATTTCCAAAACTAAAAACCTTAATTAAAACTAATTAGCTTAACAAAAAGGGGTTAGACCACCATGGTTGCCTAAACATGGTTTAACCCAAATTTTAACCCTAGGTTACATGCACATGTTTGTGCAAGCTTAGGAAAATTCTAGAAAAATGTTTATTAATTTTGATAAAATATTTGAAAGTCAATTTGGTAAACTTTTATTAAAAAAATTCACTTATTAAAATATAATTAGTCGCTAACATATTCTCAGGTGTTACAGGGACCTTTTCCTCTTTCCACTCCACACTTCGTGTGTCGTGGTAGCGAACGAATCGCGGTTTAATATGGTTGCCCCTGGATTCGAGGTACTAAGATTTGGTGTCTTGCTCCGTGCAGAAGAAAGGATAACATCGATGTCTTCCAGCTGCACCAACTGCAACAACAACCCCCGCTCCGTCCCGTCTGGAGGAGTAACTTACGGGCCCCAAGCGGCCTCCATCTATAAGTCCATGTCACGCACCCCACGAACTTGCGGGGAGGCGGAATATATGAAAAACGATTATCAAAGCTTCGTAACACGGACTTGAGCGCATGAATCATATCTAAACCGTTACTAGCAAACTACGAGAGGTTTAACTACTCGGATTCGAAGTTATACCTCACGTTACTTGTCCTTCGGGTCTTCATCGCTGTCCTCCACTCCTTGTAGGCTCCTTGGAACATCGGCACCTCAACGGCCTCCTCGAGTCAAAGACGATCCACCCGAGAGCTCCTACTCCAAGCTTGATCTCTAACTTGAGATAACTAGGTTGCTCAAAGTGCTAATCTAAGATACCTAGGGGATATAGAGTGAGGTTATGGATGTATTAGTCTAGCGAACCCTTGATCTCAGCACATGAGAGGTTAGGGTTAGGGTTTCAAGAATGAGAGAGCTTGAGGAGAGAGAAAGCGATGATAAGAATGATATTGAAAAATGAACTCATTAGAATATAACAACCATAACAATTTATCAAATAAATAATATAAATGATTAATCATCATGGTTGATGCATTCACCTTGTGTGATTCATCACATGAGTCATAAGCTCAATAAATGAAGCATTAACTTTAAGGATGAATCACACAAATGAGTCATTAAGTAATAAATGCTTATGCCACCTTAACCACCAAGTCACCATGCTTCTAGAAGCTTCCCGGAAAATTACGAGAACGCCCCTCCAATCCATGAAAACACGGAAAAACTTTAGACTGTATAAATCCAATAACCTGATACTAGAATCTGGCTTAAACCAAAGCCGGCTAGTAAAAACTGTCCGAACGTCGTACGTGCGTTTAAACACGTATGCGTCCGAACCTTTGTCGTAAAACCATACGACCTCTATATCGTTTCGCCTGGAGCAGGGAAACCCTCTGTGTGGGACTCTAAAGACTCGACACTACGCTGGCAGTAGGTTTAACCACAAACCGCAAGCGGCACTAGCTGTACGTAACGGTCCCCAGGTAGATGTCGATAAGAAGGCCTATAAGGAAACCCATCCGAACTCCTACTGAGCCTGATGTGACAATCTCTGTACAGTCCGGTCTGTTCGTCTAAGACTATCGCATATCGAGCCTAGGGGTGGCAAGCGTCAGTCCCGTAATAGCGGTATAAGTCGTGTCGGAGCATAGCCCATTACACCCTGAGAAACTACTGAAACCTACCAGTAAATCTCGCTTGCCCTGGCCAGGGACTTTGCGTAATGGCTCTCTGACACAGCGCGATATCAACTCCCAATACCGGGAGAAACGAATCATGTCTAACCGCCACTGCCTCCAAGTGCTCGGGACTGCACCCAACTGCTACCTGTTTGCATGACTCCTTTGAACCGTGGTAGGGTAGCAATCTAAGAACAGTGGGACACACTCGAGGCGAAGTAGCAGTGTCAAGTCTGCGGACTATACTGTACTCATGTCACTTGGGAACTGTTAACTGACGACGGGTATAATACCAACCAACAGTTCCCCTGCGAGTCCTGTCCGGTGTACCCGTAACCTAACGAGCACCTGTATACTATCTCCAGTACGACGTACTGATGGCTGTGGGACAGACCATCTCCCTAACTGGGATGAGAAGCGTACACACTAGTCTACTCCGGAATATCGATGCCCTGTCTCGATAATCCTACGACTAGGGACAAGTATAGGATGTTGCTTATAGACTACCCAGCCCCCACTAGTGTGACTGCCATCACAATGCTGGTAATCAAACAAAGATCCTGAGGGCTCTACTAATATGTATAAGTGATACGTTACAAGAAAAATATGCACATATTAAAGTAGACAAAACCAAGTAGCATACTACCATGTTTTAGCAAGACTGTCAATACAACTGTGAATATCCTAAGGTTCCATTAAGTAATATACATTCTAGTATGATACAATAATGGCCCCTAGGGCATATACACTAACAATCTCCCACTTGCACTAGGGCCATGAGCTGGCATATCGTAGACCTATCATCTCGAATGGCCTCTCGAACTGCGTCTGAGGAATGGCCTTTGTGAATGGTGTAAGTCTACGCTAGCGCCCCGGCAGTCAACAGACGCCAAATGCGGAACAAAAACTTTTAAACTGGCGCTATCGTATACTTTAACCCGGATCTACCATTATTGCTAAACTAACAAACTGTAAAGAGTGTAGGAATGTTATACCGAACGATCCGAGTCCTTCGTTCTTCAACCATCATCCCACGCTCCGTTGCGGCTGCTCCGATCTCGTCGATCTCCGATCTCCTCGTCGAGGTGGCACCACATGATCGGTTCTTTAAACGGGCTCCCGCCTCTGACTCGAGGCAACTCGATCGTCAAGTTTGCTAAAAGAGACGACCAAGAATGATGTAGAGAATGAGTAGATGACTTTGTCTCACTTCGTCCAAGTCCGTGGACGATCGGTAAATGAAGTTGCCGTGGAAATCGGGTGATGGAATGAAATGAACTGTAAATTCCATACACCCCAAAACTATCATATCTTTTCTAACCGAATGAAACATCAAGTGAATCGAGATCAAAAAATAGAGAGAGGGGCCGGCCACCTTATAAGGAAGAGGGGGGTGACCGTAGGAGGAGGGAGGTGACCATAAACCAAAAGCTTCTCACTAAAATATCTTAAGCCAAAACAAAATGCATTAATGAAAAAAGATGAGTCATTTAGAAACATTGAACTAAAAACCCTAGTCACCAAAAGCTTTAATGACACCATTAATGCCTAATGAGTCATGAAGCCAAGTCATCACCCTAGTCACCATATCTAGAAACTTCTAGAAGCACGACTCATCATATCTGAAGAAAAGATAAATCCGTCTTTAACAGAATGTTAAAAGACGGCTGATAGAAAACTGGAAACTGGCAACTTCCAAAAGTGATCCTGAAACGAATTTCAGGACAACCCCGAAACTGTATAAATATACCCGCATTTGTATTACGACCGAATACAAATGCAACTGAGACAAAGATATTATACCTACTCAATATAATACTCGGATCCGGCTTAAACCAAAGCCGACCAGTATTATCTGCCCGAAAAATAACACGTGCGTAAACGCACGTGCATTTTCCGAACCCTGCCATAAAACCATACGGCCTCTACAACGTTTCGCCCGAACTTGGAAAACTGTCTGTGGGGGACTCTAACGACTCGTCAGTACCCTGGCAGTGGGTTTAACCACAAACCGTCAGCGGCACTAGCAATGCGTAACGGCTGCCCATGGACTGACCTCAAGGGATGCCGATGAGCGCACTCATCCGGAAAACCCTACTGAGCCTAACAGTGACAATGTATATACAGTCCGATCCGTTCGTCAATGAGTATCGCATATCCGCCTAGGGGGCTAGTAACGTCAGACCCCCAATAGCAGTATAAGTCGTGTCGGAGTGAAGCCCAATTACACCCTGAGATACTACTGGAGTACCTACCAGTAAATCTCCTGCCATGGCCATGGACTTTGTGTAATGGCTCTCCTAGACACTGCACGACCTCGCCCCCAATACCGGAAGAGACGAATCCCCTGCCGATCCGCTCACGTGCCTCCATATGGCTCGGGACTGTACCCAAAAACTACCTGTTTGCACGACTCCTTTGAGCCGTGGTAGGGTAGAAATCAAAGCACAGTGGGAACTCACACGAGACAAATGACGACCTCAGGTCGATGAACTAACCTGTACACATGTCACCAGGGAACTGCTATCTGACGATAGGTATAGTACTAACTAGCAGATTCCCGGCGAGTCCTGTCCGGTGTACTCATAACCCAATGAGCACCTGTATACATCTTAGGTGATCCAACTGACACCAGTGGCTTGTGAGACCGGCCACCGCCCCTCGTCGGGGTCTCGACTGTACACACTAGTCTACTCCGGAGTATCGATGCCCTGTCTCGAAACTCCCACGACTAGGGACCACAATTAAGGATATGCATATAAACTACCCAACTCTCACGTATATGATCGCCATCATACTGTTGGTAGTAAAGCAAGATCCTAAGGGCTCTATCAAAGTGTAACATGCAATCAGTCACCTGAACATGTACACGACTGATAAAGGCAAACCAGATAGCATACTATCATCTTGAGTAAGACTGTCCTATCGGGATAGGTCCTCCGCAATCATTGCAATCATGTACCTGCGATCCAATAATTGACTATGAGGGCACTATCTCCAACAATCTCCCACTTGCACTCAAGGCTAATATTGCGATGTCGACTACTCACAGCCCGTGTGAAACCGAACATCCAACTCCTCTACTAATCAGTTTCACAAAGCCCGTTTGTAAAACTATTGTGTTCGAGAAATAGCCTCAGTGAGTGGATCCGCCTAGAAGTATCTTTCTATATCTCTCTTAAACTCAAGTTCGCGGAAAAAACCATCTCCCGAATTGAGTAATACCTGTCTTAGAACATGTCTGGATATCTGATGGGACCTTAGTTCATAAATGAACTCCATATCCAAACTTCTTAGACTGAATCGATCACTGAACCTAATCAGTATCGGGCACCTTGCTTCCCACAGTATCCTCTTGTACCACCTGTCCATAATACTGTCCCTCTTCGTCAGAGGGAAAAAACTAAAACTCTGACAATCACTCTGTCATCCATGTCACCTTTGAAGCCTGGAATGATAACCGTCTCCCGAAGGAGGCTGCCGTCATCAAATCCGTAGAACATGTACTTATGTTCTAAAACTGCTTCCTTATGTTTCTCCAGGATTGGATTAATACAAACTTATAGCATCTAGTGCAAAAACAACATCTGGTGTGGTACTTGACATTTCATGATTGACTCAATTGCCTAAGCAAGTGATCTGCCAATCATGCACATCCCTCTCCCCTTTAGTCTGTAAGACACCTTTAGAGAAGGTGACTCCATCACCTGCAGGTACCTCACCATGCTAGGAGTCAACTATTCCAAAAACCATTAGAATATCTGTCAAAGTACCCACATTGGGAAACTACCCAAATCCAGATCTAAAACCATAGATCTAGAAACCAAAATGTCAAATATTATATCCATATCCTGTCTGGAGAAACAACTGTGTGACGACCACAGTACAACCGATCGTAGTATAGGAATTTTACTTCCTACTATGTGTATGTCATCCAGATACCATGACATCACACCCTACTACCTTCTTAACTGATCCATCCCCTATTCTGATTGAAGTCAAACCCATGACTGTCACATCAAAATTAGATGATCTATCTCCGCTATAACTGCTCAAGTCTATAAATAGATATAAGCATCTTGCCCACTATGCTTCCGCTGCTCCCACTGACTATGACAACCCTCCTACCGGGTCTCATATCCTGGAACAACAGTAGTGTCAAGTCTTGGTAGATAAGAACCTCCCTGTCACCTTCCTTGAGGCTACCGAAGTACCTCTCGGGTGTCTGAGGTTACCCACCATATCTGCGGAGTGGCTATTGGAATGTCAAACCTGATTGAATGTATAGGTCCTATTAAATTTTCCGTAATCGTTTGCGGTTCTGGAATCACTTCCAGTTCTACCATACTCCCACTACTGTTTTCTGAAAAAGATCCATTTTACTAAAACTGTGGCGAGTCAAGAACAATATCACTATTGATCTTCCAAATGGTAGAATATCAACCCTTGTCATAACCAGGGTCAACCCACAAACAGCCATTACAGAAACGTGCCCTGAGTTATCCAGTGTCTGGTTTTAATCATAAGCTGGACAACTCCCCGTACTTTAATTTCTTTTAAGGTACGATCTATTCTATATCCAATATAGAAACTTTGGCACTAATTTAATTGGAACCATATTCAAACCATGCATCTGTCTCCAGTGCATATCAACTTAATGGAAAGAGGCTAATCAGCATTACTCAACTAAGGAATCCATCCAATTATGAGTAACCTGAAAGAGAAACACGTTTCTCAATCACAATCATCTGAATACCAATCACAAGAATCTACATCTTCGATCTCTTTGAAGAATCCCGATACTTGTGACACCTGGTTCTCTACTTTATTCTTATACCCACAACTTCTCAAAACTTAGACCATGTATTTCTACGAAACACTCGTCTAAATACTAGAGAAGTTATAAGTAAACAGAACATAGTACGAGGACCTACCCCTTTGTCCTGATGGACACTTGGACAACATACAATACTCTGTATAAGTCCGCTGAGTTAAACAACTCAAAACCTGTGCGTTGTAGGTGGAAAATTGTACCCTGGCGATTTCCTCAAATATCACCAATTACAACGAATTCCGATATAATGAGGATGATCACCTAATTCCCAATATCTTACCCCCACTCATCATCTGTAAAACTATACAGATATGAGAATGAAACCTGGTAAATATATACCCTTGGAGTAAGTGTCTAATCGGGAAAACAGTTTTTCCTTTAACAATGCACTGAAACATGAAAATGTTTCGTAGGGGTATCCTGGTATTCTTAGCAATGCCTCTTCCATAATCCAATTCATGACTTCAACCGTATATTTTATTGCCATCTCTCCAAATCCCTTTATTTGTCTTTAGTCGTTACCTTCTGTACACCATCGTTAGGCTAAATGGTTTTCTTCCTTCCCTACCGTTCGGCACCAGCCTATGGTTTGGAAGAAGACTATCCAGTAAGCATAATAGGTGTACCCTCCTAAACCAAGGAGTACTCGCATCTCGAGAGAAGGTGACGATAAAAGAAAACTGAATAATACCTTATTCTTTTTAAAGGTGAAATAGGAGCGGCGATGAAGTACGCGGTTTTTGGTCGTGAATGATATCAGTCGCAATTTACTTTGCCCTCTTTCTAATCCCTTTATTTTGTCTTTACATATTACCTTCTGCACACCCTACTTAGGCTAATTGGTTTTCTTCATTCCCTACCTTTCGGCACCAGCCTATGGTTTGGAATAAGACTATCCAATAGGCGTAATAGGTGTACTCTCCTAAACCAAGGAGCTCTCGCAACCTGAGAGAAGGTGATAATAAAAGACAACTGAATAAACCAATTCTATTTCTCCTGAACCTGGATCCATCCCCGAAGAAGTCCCTTCGAGTTCGTATATAACCATACGATGGATCTATCCAATGGAAGTGGATATCCGTAGTAATACGGGTGTTCTGAGAAATGCAAAGGGTAAAAGAAGGAGTGGCAATGACTTATGCAACTCAGACAATCCAAAAGCCAGTATTTAAAGAAGGTTCGGTCAACCTGGTCACTTAGTCATAGTCTAGGGTCGGTCAAAGGTCGCTGCCAAAGAGAGAGAGAGAAAAGAAACACTCTGCGTGCACTCTAACCTAGATCAGAATGGTCATCATTTTATCTAATCCGGAAACCTCCCACTGTCCTGTCAAATTCTCCTCCAAACCTAAAGAAGAATCAATCGGGATCACCCGAAGAGTAAACCAACTCATCAGTGGGAATCAGGATCCAACTCTCATCGCATGATAACGTGATGGAATGCATCCACGTTACTCATACTCCAGAAGGTATGCGCATACTCGGCAAGTTTCAGTTTCTTTAGAAACTCCTGATATGATTTTTGCCCCATGCTCTTATAACCTTGGCGTTGGTCAAAATGTCATAAGTCACATGCCAAGTTCTACCCATCACTATCTTGTCAATTTGAACCCACCCGCACATGCCCCTGACGTTGGCCAATCGGCAGAACGACTGTCCCAAACTAACTCATCTATCTATGCAACAATTGAATACCCAGCAGCTACCAAACACTATGCCTTGGCGTTGGTCAAAATACTTAGCTTGAATACTACTGAATACCCAAAAGAAGTGACGGAGGGCTACGACTGGTTTTTGGCGAAAAACCTTTAGCGTAGTGAACTTGATATCGCTGAAGGAACCTGATAGCTTTTTAAAATATAGTGGCGAAAACCTTTTGCTAAAGAGGTGACTCCCGGTAAAGGGATCTCGGCTCTTTCCTCGTGGAATGAGGTGCAGGATATTCCACTGAATACCGCTATGCAAAACAACTTGTAATCGACTATAGTAAAGTTATTACTCTGACGCAAACTTCTGCCCAAGGGGTCAGTCCCGGTGAAGGGATATCAGCCCTTGCCCCGTCGAATGAGGTGCAGGATATTCCACTGAATACCGCTATGCATAACAAAAGGAAACGTCTTTGCAATAACACCTTTTTAAATTGTTCCAACAACTGTATACAGGTTTGTTTTTACTTTGCATTGATCAGAATCAACGCAGTCCCATCAATTATCACACCAGAAAAGAACGAAAATAAAATGTACGTATATGCCATCCGCATTCGTCACTGGGTCCCGTCATCACCCGTTAGGTTACTTAACTAACGACAGAGCGGGGACTGGACTAGCACGGGTGTAAAACATATACAACATCTAATAGTATATAAACCAATATACATAATCGCTCCAGGCGTGATAATATGCAACATTACAGAAAAGTAATAAGCATCACAGAACAATACAGATAATCTGGGATCCCCGAGTTTCACAGAGCCGCTGCTGAAACTCGACGTTCCCCTGTCGTGTGGATAGCCTGTGCAATGAAACCTAGACCCCTACGGGTGCGGCAAGTTACCCGCCAAAACCTGAAGCGAGGCAGTCCCCCACAGCATAGTGAATGGAACACCCGGCACTTCACGGAATCCGGTAATCTTGGGCACCCCTCCTTGGGTCAACCTGTACCCCCTACGAGTGCGGCGAATAGTCTGCCAATTCTGAAGTGGGACCCCTCTGCCTCTCAAAGCCATGAGATGCGGACCCGTTGCCCTCCCGAACCCGGCTATCCGTGCACTCTGTCGCGGGGCAAAACCTAGTACAGTAATGAAAAATAGTACAATAGGTACATCGACCGCAACCTGGTCGTGCCCCAAAAGAATATTATACAACAGGCAGTGACGGCTGTCCACAAGTTGGACGCTCGTCCCGCAATATCAAATGTACAAATAAACTCAAACTGTACTACCATTGCACACTGCTATCCACCACGAAAAATCCGCAACATCACAGCACAACACAGAACATCAACGCGAATGTCACGTTCGCAAACCCGTCTAAAAGAACTATAGCAATTAAACGCGGTTTACGATCAAATGACATTCCCGGTCGGAGATATAATGTAAGCACTGTAAACTAACGTGTTTAAATTTCGATCGACCAAAGACCAAATATCAAAAAGTGGGCCCCACTGCTTACTGGTGAACAGTAACAAAACCTGGGCCAAAACGATATTTACCAAAAACCCCAAAATCTATCAGAGAACCCACTGGAAAAATTTGGTGCCACGAACTCACTGTATGGCCGCGGAAGTGCGGTCAAACCATAGGTTTGACCGCGTTTCCGCGGCTACGTCATCGAATTGCGTGCCCAAATTTCTACGTGGTTCTTAGAAAACCCTGCACAGATTTTTAAGACATCCAGAAATAAATTTTGAGACCGTTTAAAATTAACAGAAACTGTCGGGCTAGGATTTTGCCGTTTTTGATTTTCGGTCGGATCGATGTTTTAAACTCGTTAGCACAAGTTAGTATAGCAAAATGGTGAGGCTCTGATACCACTGTAAGTCTACGCTAGCGCCCCGGCAGTCAACAGACGCCAAATGCGGAACAAAAACTTTTAAACTGGCGCTATCGTATACTTTAACCCGGATCTGCCATTATTGCTAAACTAACAAACTGTAAAGAGTGTAGGAATGTTATACCGAACGATCCGAGTCCTTCGTTCTTCAACCATCATCCCACGCTCCGTTGCGGCTGCTCCGATCTCGTCGAT
Organism: Agapanthus africanus; assembly: GCA_030015575.1. Taxonomy (NCBI): domain Eukaryota; kingdom Viridiplantae; phylum Streptophyta; class Magnoliopsida; order Asparagales; family Amaryllidaceae; genus Agapanthus; species Agapanthus africanus. The sequence continues at coordinate 424,116,939 of CM057339.1, forward strand.
CTCCGATCTCCTCGTCGAGGTGGCACCACATGATCGGTTCTTTAAACGGGCTCCCGCCTCTGACTCGAGGCAACTCGATCGTCAAGTTTGCTAAAAGAGACGACCAAGAATGATGTAGAGAATGAGTAGATGACTTTGTCTCACTTCGTCCAAGTCCGTGGACGATCGGTAAATGAAGTTGCCGTGGAAATCGGGTGATGGAATGAAATGAACTGTAAATTCCATACACCCCAAAACTATCATATCTTTTCTAACCGAATGAAACATCAAGTGAATCGAGATCAAAAAATAGAGAGAGAGGGGCCGGCCACCTTATAAGGAAGAGGGGGGTGACCGTAGGAGGAGGGAGGTGACCATAAACCAAAAGCTTCTCACTAAAATATCTTAAGCCAAAACAAAATGCATTAATGAAAAAGGATGAGTCATTTAGAAACATTGAACTAAAAACCCTAGTCACCAAAAGCTTTAATGACACCATTAATGCCTAATGAGTCATGAAGCCAAGTCATCACCCTAGTCACCATATCTAGAAACTTCTAGAAGCACGACTCATCATATCTGAAGAAAAGATAAATCCGTCTTTAACAGAATGTTAAAAGACGGCTGATAGAAAACTGGAAACTGGCAACTTCCAAAAGTGATCCTGAAACGAATTTCAGGACAACCCCGAAACTGTATAAATATACCCGCATTTGTATTACGACCGAATACAAATACAACTGAGACAAAGATATTATACCTACTCAATATAATACTCGGATCCGGCTTAAACCAAAGCCGACCAGTATTATCTGCCCGAAAAATAACACGTGCGTAAACGCACGTGCATTTTCCGAACCCTGCCATAAAACCATACGGCCTCTACAACGTTTCGCCCGAACTTGGGAAACTGTCTGTGGGGGACTCTAACGACTCGTCAGTACCCTGGCAGTGGGTTTAACCATAAACCGTCAGCGGCACTAGCAATGCGTAACGGCTGCCCATGGACTGACCTCAAGGGATGCCGATGAGCGCACTCATCCGGAAAACCCTACTGAGCCTAACAGTGACAATGTATATACAGTCCGGTCCGTTCGTCAATGAGTATCGCATATCCGCCTAGGGGGCTAGTAACGTCAGACCCCCAATAGCAGTATAAGTCGTGTCGGGGTGAAGCCCAATTACACCCTGAGATACTACTGGAGTACCTACCAGTAAATCTCCTGCCATGGCCATGGACTTTGTGTAATGGCTCTCCTAGACACTGCACGACCTCGCCCCCAATACCGGGAGAGACGAATCCCCTGCCGATCCGCTCACGTGCCTCCATATGGCTCGGGACTGTACCCAAAAACTACCTGTTTGCACGACTCCTTTGAGCCGTGGTAGGGTAGAAATCAAAGCACAGTGGGAACTCACACGAGAAAAATGACGACCTCAGGTCGATGAACTAACCTGTACACATGTCACCAGGGAACTGCTATCTGACGATAGGTATAGTACTAACTAGCAGATTCCCGGCGAGTCCTGTCCGGTGTACTCATAACCCAATGAGCACCTGTATACATCTTAGGTGATCCAACTGACACCAGTGGCTTGTGAGACCGGCCACCGCCCCTCGTCGGGGTCTCGACTGTACACACTAGTCTACTCCGGAGTATCGATGCCCTGTCTCGAAACTCCCACGACTAGGGACCACAATTAAGGATATGCATATAAACTACCCAACTCTCACGTATATGATCGCCATCATACTGTTGGTAGTAAAGCAAGATCCTAAGGGCTCTATCAAAGTGTAACATGCAATCAGTCACCTGAACATGTACACGACTGATAAAGGCAAACCAGATAGCATACTATCATCTTGAGTAACACTGTCCTACCGGGATAGGTCCTCCGCAATCATTGCAATCACGTACCTGTGATCCAATAATTGACTATGAGGGCACTATCTCCAACAAATGGATCAGCAATGTTATTCTCCGTCTCTACTCTTTTCACATCGATCTCCCGGCGATCAACGATCTCCCTGATCAGGTGATACCGCCTTAAGATGTGTCTGGACTTCTGATGGGACCTGGGTTCCTTCGCTAAAGCTATAGCGCCGTTGTTGTCACAATATCGAGGTATTAGATCAACACTGGTAGGAACCACCTGAAGTTATGTGATGAACTTCTTCATCCAGACTGCTTCTTTTGCGGCATCGCAAGCAGCTATGTACTCTGCTTCCATTGTTGAGTCAGCAACGGTCTCCTGCTTGGAACTTTTCCAACAGACCGTCCCTTCATTGAGGGTAAAGACATAACCCGACATGGACTTGGAGTCATCCTTGTCACTCTGGAAGCCGGAGTCGGCAAAGGCCTCTATCTGGAGGTCTTTTCCGCCATACTCCAAGAATATCTCCTTAGTCCTTCTTAGGTACTTGAGAATGTTCTTTACTGCTATCCAGTGATTCTCCCCTGGGTTTGCCTGATACCGGCTTACAACGCTCAATGCGTATGCTACACCTGGTCTGGTACATAACATCGCATACATTATAGTGCCTACCGCTGAAGCGTAGGGTATAATCGACATGCGATCCCTTTCCAAATCAGTCTTGGGAGACATCTCTTTGGAGAGGGTGATTCCGTGACAAGCCGGTAGGTTACCATGCTTAGAATCTTCCATACTGAATCTTTTCAATATAGTGTCTATGTACCTGGACTGCGAAAGTCCCAACATCCTTTTAGATCTATCACGATAGATCTGGATCCCCAGAATGTAGGTGGCATCTCCCAGGTCTTTCATGGAGAATTTCTGTGACAAGAATCTTTTGACTGACTGTAACATAGGAATATCATTTGCTATTAGGAAAATGTCATCCACGTACAAGACGAGGAATACTACAGCTCTCCCTACAATCTTTCTGTATATGCACGGTTCATCTGGATTTTTGATAAAGTCAAATTCTTTAACAGCATCATCAAAACAGATGTTCCAACTCCGCGATGCCTGCTTTAGTCCATAAATGGACTTAAGCAGCTTGCATACTATACCGCTGCTCCCACTCTGAATGAATCCCTCTGGCTGATCCATATAGACGCTTTCTTCCAAATTACCATTTAGAAAGGCTGTCTTTACGTCCATCTGCCAGATCTCATAATCGTGGAAGGCAGCAATAGCAAGAAGGACCCGAATGGATTTTAGCATAGCCACTGGAGAAAAGGTTTCGTCATAGTCCAAACCAGGTCTTTGACGGAAACCCTTTACAACAAGTCTAGCCTTATAGGTTTCAACCTGTCTATCTACACCAATCTTCTTTCTGAAGATCCATTTGCATCCTACGGGTTTTACCCCATCTGGAGCAATGTCCAAAGTCCATACTTTATCAGTGTACATGGACTCCATTTCGCTCCGCATTGCATCTAGCCATTTTACCGAGTCGCCGCTCTGAATGGCTTGCTGGAAGCTAGTAGGCTCATCATAGTCAATAGTGCAATCCTCTCTATCCCCGTCTATGAGAAAACCATAGTATCTCTCGGGCGGATGAGACTGCCTACTACTCCTGCGGAGTGGCGTTGGGATGTCCGGTTCTCTTGAAACTTCTGGTTCTTCCAAGCTTTCAATAATAGCTTGTGGTTCTGGAATTTCTTCTAGTTCTATTGCGCTCCTACTTATCTGATTTTCAAAAAATTCAGTTTCCAAGAAGTGGGGATGCTGAGAAAAAAAAACCTTTTGTTCCTCTGCGGAATAGAAAAGATACCCCCTGAAGTTCTTTGGGTATCCCACAAACTTACACAGTACTGAGCGTGCCTCGAGCTTGTCCGCATGATGCTTCTTTACAAAAGCTGGACATCCCTATGTCTTAAGATACTTAAGACAGGGTTTCTTCCCACTCCACATCTGATATGGTGTGGTAGGCACAGTCTTGGTTGGAACCTTGTTCAAAAAATATGCAGCTGTTTCTAGCGCATAACCCCAGAAAGATCGCGGTAACTCAGCCTTACTCATCATGGAACGAACCATATCCAATAGAGTTCGATTCCTCCTTTCTGATACACCATTGTGTTGTGGTGTGTATGGAGAAGTAAGCTGAGAGAGAATTCCATTCTCTTTTAAGTAACCCAGGAACTCGGCACTTAAGTATTCACCACCTCGATCAGATCTCAGTGTCTTTATTCTTTTGCCTGTTTGTTTTTCCACTTCATTCCTGTATTCTTGGAATTTCTCAAAAGGCTCGGATTTATGCTTCATTAAGAAGACATATCCATACCTAGAGAAATCATCCGAAAAAGTAATGAAGTAGGAATAACCACCTCTCGCATGGGTAGACACTGGACCGCACACGTCACTGTGTACGAGTCCCAAGAGCTCTCTTGCTCTTACTCCGTGTCCAGTGAATGGAGTCTTTGTCATCTTTCCTTTGAGACACGATTGACAAGTTGTATATGTTTGATATTCGAACGGATCCAAATATCCTTCTCTATGTAGCTTAGTCAACCTTCTCTTATTGATGTGACCTAGTCTACAATGCCATAAGAAAGCCTGATTTAATTCCGGAGACTTTCTTTTAAGTGTGTTCTGGATATTGAAAACCTGAGCTTGACTTAATACGTATATGCCGTTATCTAATGTACCGGACCCAATCATAACTTGATTTAGGTGGATGTGAACTACATCGCTTACGAATGTAAAATCATATCCCTCTTTCGAAAGTGAGGACACTGATATGATATTACAAGTCATACTAGGTACATACAGACAGTTACGTAGAATCAATATCTGCCCACTTGTCAAACCTAGGCGATATTCTCCCACGGATTCAGCGTCCACGCTCATTCTGTTTGCAACTCTGAGAGTGTAAGTGCACGGCGGCGCCCCGGCCGTCAATTCGAGGCCAAAATGCGAAAACGATAATGTACTTTAACATTTGAACCGGCACCACCGCGCACAAAAATCCCGGATCGGGCCATTAATCTAGTCCTAGCTAACTAAAGAACGGGTAGAGGGATATACCGAGCGATCCATGTCCTTCGGTCTTCTCGTCGTCATCCCGATCTCCCACGGAATCTCCGGTCTTCACCTCCTCGCCGGAAGGGCACCACGTCGCCGGCTTCTTTTACGGGCTCCCACCTCTGGACCGAGGCAACTCAGGCACGAAGTTGGCGAGCCGACGTGCCCAAGGATACTGTAGATTAACTGTAGAATGCTTTGTCTCATTTGGGGTTGTGTGAAGTTGCCCTTTTAGTGGAGGAATGAGTTGTGGAATTTTGTGGTGAACTTGGGGATTTTTAGCAAGCATGAAGAGAAAAAAATCCCCACTGCAAAATTGGGACAACCCCCTTTCTTCCTTGGCCGGCCATGGCAAGGAGAGAATGAATGAGGGAAGTGTGTGTGGCCAAATGAAAATGAGTGAGCCCAAAATCAAGAGAGAGAGAGAGAGGATTATCATTATCAAAAGAAATGATCACAAAACAAAAACCCACACTCCATCAACCATCATGAAAACCACAAGTCAAGCCATGATGACTAAAAGAAAGTCAAATGAAGTCAAATGATGGTGCAACCATCATGAAGCAACAATATGCAAAGACCACCCTCCACAATGCTAATTTGCACAAATGCAAATAAGCCCTCCTCCACCAAATTTCAGCCAAGGAAAGATACAAAGAAAAATGGCCGAAACGGAAAGCAAACTGGCAACTTTGAAAAACTGATCCCGTAATAAATTACAGGAAAACCCCGCTACTGTATATACATACCCGCATTTGTATTCCGACCGAAATACAAATGCAATGAGACAAAATCTACACTTTACTATACTAGGATCCGGCTTAAACCAAAGCCCGCTAGTATAAACCGTCCGATCATGATCCGTGCAATACCGCACGTATCTGATCGAACCCTGCCATATCTCCATACGACCTCTACAGCGTTTCGCCCGAAACTTGAGAAAACGGTCTGTGGGGGACTCTAAAGACTCGTCAATACTTTAGCTGTGGATTTAACCACTGGCGCGTCAGAGGTATTAGCCATACGTAACGGGCTACCAGGTATTGGCCAAAAGGGACGTCGATGAGCGAACTCATCCTGACACCCTAGTGAGCCTGTCAGTGACAATATCCGTACAGTCTGGTCCGTTCGTCTATGAGCATCGCATGGCGGTCCTAGGGGGTTGGTAAAAGTCAGACCCCCAAAAGCGGTACAAGTCGTGTCGGAATGTAACCCAGAACACCCTGAGATACTACTGGAATACCTACCAGTAAATCTCCTGCCTTGGCCACGGACTTCGTGTAATGGCTCTCCTAGACACAGCGTGACCTCACCCCCAATACCGGGAGAGACGAACCCCTGCAGATCCGCTCACTGCCTCCATGTGGCTCGGGACTGTACCCAACTAAAACCTGTTTTCACGTCTCCTTTGAGCGTGGTAGGGTAGTAATCAAAGTACAGTGGGAACTCACACGAGACAAATGACGATCTCAGGTCGATGAACTAACCTGTACACATGTCACCAGGGAACTGCTATCTGACGTCAAGTATAAGACCAACTAGCATGTTCCCGGCGAGTCCTGTCCGGTGTACTCATAACCCAATGAGCACCTGTATACATCTTAGGTGAACCAACTGACACCAGTGGCTTGTGAGACTGGCCACCGCCCCTCGTCGGGGTCTCGACTGTATACACTAGTCTACTCTGGAGTATCGATGCCCTGTCTCGAAACTCCCACGACTAGGGACCTTTTAAGGATGTGCTTATAGACTACCAGCTCCCACGTATATGATCGCCCTCATACTGCTGGCAGTCAAGCAAGAATCCTAGGGGCTCTATCAACGCGCAATAGTGACCTGTAAGGTCACCTAAAGCAGTACACGATGATAAAGGTAAACCAGATAGCATACTATCATCTTGAGTAAGACTGTCCTACCGGAATAGGTCCTCCCTCAATCATTGCAATCACGTGCCTGTGATCCAATAATTGACTCTGAGGGCACTATCTCCAACAATCTCCCACTTGCACTCAAGGCTAATTATTGCGATGTCGCATACTCATAGCCCGTGTGATACTGAACACCCAACTCCTCTACTAGTCAGTCTCACAAATCCCGTTTTCGAAACTATTGCGTTCGAGGAATAGCCTCAGCGAGTGGATCCGCTTTGATGTTTCTTTCTATATCTCTCTATATCTCAAGTTCGCGGAGAAAGCCATCTCCCAAAATGAGCAATACTTGTCTTAGAATGTGTCTGGATGTCTGATGGGACCTAGATCATAAATGAACTCCAAATCCAAACTTCTTAGACTGTATCGTCAACTGAACTTAATCAGTATCCTGCGACATGCCTCCCTCAGTATCCCCTTGGACCACCTGTCCATAATACCGTCCCTCGTCAGAAAGAAAACTATAACTCTGACAACCTCTCTGTCATCCAGGTCACCTTGGAAGCTGGAATGATAACGGTCTCCCAAATGAGGCTGTCGTTATCATATCCGTAGAACATCCACTTATGTTCTAAAACAGATTCCGACTGTTTCTTCAGGATTGGATCAATGTCAACTTATTGCATCTAGTGCAAAAACAACATCTGGTGTGGTACTCATGATCGACTCAATTGCCTAAGCAAGTGATCTGCCAATCATGCACATCCCTCTCCCCTTTAGTCTGTAAGACACCTTTAGAGAGGGTGACTCCATCACCTACAGGTACACCACCATGCCAGGAGTCGTCCATTCTAAATACCTTTAGAATGTTGTCTAAGTACCCAGATTGGGAAACCACCCAAATCTAGATCTAAAACCATAGATCCAGTAACCAGAATGCCTGATATAATATCCAAGTCATTTTTGGAGAAACCACTGTGTGACAACCAAAGCATAACCGATCGTATTATAGGAATTTCACTTCCTACTCTGTGTATGTCATCCAAATACCAGGACATCACACCCTACTACCTTCTTAACAGATCCATCCCCTATTCTGATGAAGTCAAACCTATGACTGTCATATCAGAAATAGATGATCTATCTCCGCTACATCTGCTTTAGTCTATAAATAGACATAAGCCACCTGTCCACCAATGCTTCCGCTACTCCCACTGACTACGTCAACCCTCTGGCAGAGTCATATAGACGTACACTTCTAAAGCTAGTTTAGAACGACACTATACTCATCCTCCTGCCGGGTCTCACGGTCTGGAACAACAGTAATGGCAAGTCTGGGTAAACAAGAACCTCCCTGCTACCGTCCTTGAGGCTACCGGAGTACCTCTCGGGTGCCTGAGGTTACCCACCATATCTGCGGAGTGGCCAATGGAATATCAAATCAGATTGAATCTTTAGGTTCTTATTAAATTTTCAGTAATTGTTTGCGGTTCTGGAATCACTTCCAGTTCTACCATACTCCCACTACTGTTTTCTAAAAGAATCCATTTTTGTTAAAACTGTGGCGAGTCAAGAACAATATCACTATTGATCTTCCAGATGGTAGAAAGTCAACCCTCGTCATAGCCTGGGTCAACCCACAAACAGCCATTACAGAAACGTGCCTTGAGTTATCCAGAGTCTGGTTTTAAGCATAAGCAGGACAACTCCCCGTACCTTAACATCGTTAAGATATGAACTCTTCTATATCCAATATAGAACCAGAGGCACATATTTAATTGAACCAGATTCAAATCATGCAGCTGTCTCCAGTGCATGTTAACTAAATGGAAAGAGGCCGATCAGCATTACTCAACTTAGGAGTGGTTCCAATTATGAGTAATCTGAAAGAGAAGCAAGTTCCCATAATCATTACTATCAACTGAATACCCTACACAAGTATCTACATCTTCGATCACCCTGAAGAATCTCGATACTTGCAACACCTGGTTCTCTACTTTATTCATATACCTATAACTTCTCAAAACTCAGACCTTGCATTTCTACGAAATACATGTCTAAGAACTAGAGAAGTCACAAGTAAACAGAATACAGTCCGAGCACCAACCCCTCTGTCCTCATGGACACTGGACAACATACAATACTCTGTATAAGTCCCTTGAGTCTAATAACTCATTCCCTGTGTGTCGTAGGTTGAAAACTGTACCTATGGTTAAGAAGAATTACACCGCTGTTTAATGCTCCTTACCTAACCATCCACTGATATAGGTAAATGTCATGGACATAATTTCAAAAGGGTATATCTCACTCTATAAAAATAGACGTACAGATATATCAATTTGAAATTGGTGCATAGCAACGGATATTCTAAACCAAATATTTGCCGACCGGCAAACAGCCCAGGCGATTTCCTCAAATATCACCAATTACAACAAATTCCGATATAATGAGGACAATCACCTAATTCCCAATAACTTACTCCCACTCATCATCTGTAAAACCATACAGATGTGAGAATCATACCTGGTAAATACATACCCTGGAGTAAGTATCTAATCGGGAAATCAGTTTTCCTTTAACAGTACACAGTGAAACTGAAACATTGAAATGTTTCGATCGGGTATCCCGGTATTCCTAGTAATGCCTCTTCCATTATCCAGATTCACAACTGTAACCGTATAATTCTTTGCCATTTTTCCAAATCCCTTTATATGTCTTTAGTCATTTCCTTCTGCACACCCTTTTAGGCTAAATGGTTTACTTCCGTCCCTACCGTTCAGCACCAGCCTATGGTTTGGAAGAAGATTATCCAATAAGCATAATAGGTGTACTGTCCTAATCCAAGGAGCACTCGCAATGCGAGAGAAGGTGAAGATAAAAGACAACCGAATAAATCTTATTCCTATTTCTCCTGAACCAGAATCCATCCCCGAACTGGAACAAGTTCCTTTCGAGTTCGTATATAACCATACGATGGAGTATCCAATAAACTGTGGATCTTCGTAGTGATACGGAGTGTTCTAGAGAAATTCAAAGGTGATGTGGGAGTGGCGATGAAATACTTGGTTTGGTCGTGAATAGCAGTCGCAATTTACTTTGCCCTCTTACTAATCCCTTGATATGTCTTTACGTAATACCTTCTGTACACCATCGTTATGCTAATTGGTTTTCTTCATTCCCCACCGTTCGGCACCAGCCTAAGGTTTGGAAGAAGACTATCCAATTTGCGTAATAGGTGTACTATCTCCTAAACCAAGGAGTACTCGCAACCTGAGAGAAGGTAAAAGGAAAAGACAGCTGAACAGTCCTATTCGTTTTCTCCAGAACCGGAAACCATCCTCGAATAAATTCCTTCGAGTTCGTATATAACCATACGATGGTTTTGTCCAATGGAAGTGGACGTTCGTAGTAATACGCGGTGTCCTGGAGAAAAGGGTAAAAGTAGGAGTGGCAATGAGGTGTGCAACTCTGACAATCCAAAAGCCAGTGTTTAAGAAGGTTCGGTCAACTTGGTCACTGAGTCATAGTCTAGGGTCGGGTCAATGGTCGCTGCCAAAGAGAGAGAGAAAAGAAACACTCAGCGTGCACTCTAACCTAGATCAGAATGGTTACCAATTTATCTAATCTGGAAACCTCCCACTGTACCGTCAAATTCTCCTCCAAACCTGAAAGAAGAATTAGTCGGGATCACCCGAGGAGTAAACCAACTCATCAGTGGGAATCGGGATCCAACTATCATCGCATGATAACATGATGGAATCCGCTCACGTCATCACACTCCAGAATGTATGCGCATATCTGGCAAGTTTCAGTTTCTTTAGAAACTCCCGATGAGATTTTTACCCCATACTCTTATGACCTTGACTTTGGCCAACATATCATAAGTCGCATGTCAACTTCTACCCGTCATTCTCCAGGTTAATTTGAACCCACCCGTACATACCCTTGACTTTGGCCAAAATAGTAGTACGACTGTCCCAAACCAACGCATCTATCTATGCTGCATATGAATACCCAATAGCTACCAATCACTGTGCCTTGACTTTGGCCAACATACACAGCTTGAATACTTATTGACTATCCATATGAAACGACGGAGGGCTACGAATGGTTTCTGGCGAAAACCTTTAACATAATGAACTTGATATCGTTGAAGGAACCGGATAGCTTTTAAAAATATAGTGACGAAAACCTTTGCTAAAGAGGTCACTCCCGGTGAAGGGATCTCGGCTCTTTCCCCGTAGAATGAGGTGAAGGATATTCAAACTGAATACCACGATGCAAGGCAAAAGTAAACGACTATAGTGAAGTTATTACCCTGACGCAAATTTCTGTCCAAGGGGTCACTCCCGATGAAGGGATCTCGGCCCTTGCCTCGTCGACTGAGGTGCAGGATATTCCAACTGAATACCACATTGCAAAACAAAAGTGAACGTCCTTGCAATAACAGCTTTTTGAAAAATGTTCCAACAACATCAGAATAGGTTTGTTTAGCTTGCATTGATCCGAATCAACACAGTCACATCAATTGATCACACCAATAAAGAACGAAAATAATGATGTACGTATATGCCATCCGCATTCGCCACTGGGTCCCGTCATTACCCGTTAGGTTACTTAACTAACGACAGAGCGGGGACTGGACTAGCGCGGATGCACATATACAACATCTACTAGTATATATATCAATATATAATATTTCGCTCAAGGCGTGATAAAATGCAACATCACAGAAATGTAATAAGCATCACAGAACAATACAGATATCTGGGATCCTCAGGTTTCACAGAGCCGCTACTGAAACCCGACGTTCCCCTGGTCGTGTGGATAGCCTGTGCAATGAAATCCTAGACCCCTACGGGCGCGGCAAGTTACTCGCCAAAACCTGAAGCGAGGCAGCCCCCTTCAGCAACGTGAATGGACCACCCAGCACTTCACGGAATCCGGTAACTTGGGCACCCCTCCTGGGTCAACCTGTACCCCCTACGAGTGCGGCGAATAGCCCGCCAATTCTAGAGTAAAGCCCCCTCTGTCTCAATGCCATGAGATGCGGGCTTGTTGCCCTCTAGAACCCGGCTATCCGTGCACCCCACCTTGCGGTAATCCTAGTACAGAAAGTAAAATATACATACAACGGGTACATCGACCTCACCCCGGTCGTGCCCCAAAAGAATAATATACAAACTGGCAGTGACGGCAGTCCACATGTCGGACGCTCGCCCCGCAATATCAAATGTACATATAAAACAAAACTGTACTACCATTGCATCCAGGCTATCCCCCACGACCAATATGCAACATCACAGCACAACACAGAATATCAATGTGAATGTCACGTTCGCAAATCCGTCTAACCGGGCTATAGCAGTTAGACAGGATTTACCGATCAAGTGACATTCACGGTCGCAGATATAATGTAAATACTGTGAACTAACATGTTTAAAATATTCGATCGATCAAATTTTCCTAAGTGGGCCCCCAAGCACTACTGTAGCACTTAAAGAAATTCTGGGCCCAAAAAAGAATATTCCAAAACCCCAATTTCCCTGTAAAAAGATCACTGTGGAAAAATGGTGCAGTGAAGACACTGTACTGCGGCGGAACCGCGGCGCCAAAGGGGTTTTGGCCACGGTTCCGCGGTGGGTCTACAGTATCACGCTACCATTTTTTCACAGATGTCTTAGAATTTCCTGAACAGTATTCTGCAACAACCTGAAAAAATTTTGGAGCCAAAAATATTTCGACAGAGAAATGATGCATTGAAATCGCGAGTTTTGGAATTTTGTTCGATCGAAGATGTAAACACATTAGACCAAGCTAGACTAGGTTAATGGCGTGGCTCTGATACCATGTAAGTGCACGGCGGCGCCCCGGCCATCAATCCGAGGCCAAAATGCGGAAACGATAATTTACTTTAACTTTTGAACCGGCACCACCGCGCACAAAAATCCCGGATCGGGCCATTAATCTAGTCCTAGCTAACTAAAGAACGGGTAGAGAGATATACCGAGCGATCTGTGTCCTTCGGTCTTCTCGTCGTCGTCCTGATCTCCCGTGGAATCTCCGGTCTTCACCTCCTCGCCGGAAGGGCACCACGTCGCCGGCTTCTTTTACGGGCTCCCACCTTTGGACCGAGGCAACTCGGGCACGAAGTTGGCGAGCCGACGTGCCCAAGGATACTGTAGGTTAACTGTAGAATGCTTTGTCTCATTTGGGGTTGTGTGAAGTTTCCCTTTTAGTGGAGGAATGAGTTGTGGAATTTTGTGGTGAACTTGGGGATTTTTAGCAAGCATGAAGAGAAAAAAATCCCCACTACAAAATTGGGACAGCCCCCTTTCTTCCTTGGCTGTCCATGGCAAGGAGAGAATGAATGAGGGAAGTGTGTGTGGCCAAATGAAAATGAGTGAGCCCAAAATCAAGAGAGAGAGAGGATTATCATTATCAAAAGAAATGATCACAAAACAAAAACCCACACTCCATCAACCATCATGAAAACCACAAGTCAAGCCATGATGACTAAAAGAAAGTCAAATGATGGTGCAACCGTCATGAAGCAACAATATGCAAAGACCACCCTCCACAATGCTAATTTGCACAAATGCAAATAAGCCCTCCTCCACAAAATTTCAGCCAAGGAAAGATACCAAGAAAAATGGCCGAAACGGAAAGCAAACTGGCAACTTCGGAAAACTGATCTCGTAATAAATTTTAGGAAAACCCCGCTACTGTATATACATACCCGCATTTGTATTCCGACCGAAATACAAATGCAATGAGACAAAATCTACACTTTACTATACTAGGATCCGGCTTAAACCAAAGCCCGCTAGTATAAACCTTCCAATCATGATCCGTGCAGTACCGCACGTATCTGATCGAACCCTGCCATATCTCCATACGGCCTCTACAGCGTTTCGCCCGAAACTTGAGAAAACGGTCTGTGGGAGACTCTAAATACTCGTCAATACTTTGGCTGTGGATTTAACCACTAGCACGTCAGAGGTATTAGCCATACGCAACAGGCTACCTGGTATTGACAAAAAGGGATGTCGATGAGCGAACTCATCCTGACACCCTACTGAGCCTGTCAGTGACAATATCCATACAGTCCGGTCCGTTCGTCTATGAGCATCGCATGGCGGGCCTAGGGGGTTGGTAAAAGTCAGACCCCCAAAACCGGTACAAGTCGTGTCGGAGTGTAGCCCAGAACACCCTGAGATACTACTGGAATACCTACCAGTAAATCTCTTGCCTTGACCAACGACTTCGTGTAATGGCTCTCCTAGACACAGCGCGACCTCACCCCCAATACCGGGAGAGACGAACCCCTGCAGATCCGCTCACTGCCTCCATGTGGCTCGGGACTGTACCTAACTAAAACCTGTTTGCACGTCTCCTTTGAGCGTGGTAGGGTAGTAATCAAAGTACAGTGGGAACTCACATGAGACAAATGATGATCTCCGGTCGATGAACTAACATGTACACATGTCACCAGGGAACTGCTATCTGACGTCAGGTATAAGACCAACTAGCATGTTCCCGGCGAGTCATGTCCGGTGTACTCATAACCCAATGAGCACCTGTATACATCTTAGGTGAACCAACTGACACCAGTGGCTTGTGAGACAGGCCACCGCCCCTCGTCGGGGTCTCAAATGTATACACTAGTCTACTCTGGAGTATCGATGCCCTGTCTCGAAACTCCCACGACTAGGGACCTTTTAAGGATGTGCTTATAGACTACCAGCTCCCACGTATATGATCACGCTCATACTGCTGGCAGTCAAGCAAGAATCCTAGGGGCTCTATCAACGCGTAATAGTGACCTGTAAGGTCACCTAAAGCAGTACACGATGATAAAGGTAAACCAGATAGCATACTATCATCTTGAGTAAGACTGTCCTACCAGAATAGGTCCTCCCTCAATCATTGCAATCACGTGCATGTGATCCAATAATTTACTCTGAGGGCACTATCTCCAACAGAGAGACCAATCACCTACCTTTATATCTCTACGGTTTCTCAAAGCATGTAATGAATTACAGATATGAGATCCTACTCCGGTATCTAGTACCCAGGAAGTAGAGTTAATTGACAAACAGTTCTCAATTACAAACACACTTGAGGCCGAAGCCACAACATGCTTCATATCCTGGCTACTGGCTTCTAAAGCCCTGCAATCTTTCTGCCAATGCCCAATCCCATAACAATAGGAACGTCCCTCTTTTACTACATTCAGTCCCGAAACTATTGCCTTTCTCTTTCCTTCTACTTCCCTGGTTTCCTTCAGGGTAGAAGGCAGAGACTGTAGAACCAAGTCAGTATCTGACATGTTTCCCAACGTGGTCTCCAGGTCCTTGAGCTCATCAATACAGCTAGTCATTGTAAGGACGTTGTCCCCTACAGATGACCTGAAAGTCAACCTCGCTTGAATTAATTCGTTCGAGGTCTCATATCTTGCGATATGAGATTGCTCTCCATATAAATCTTTGTTATGGAGAAAGATGGAAACTGAGTCCATCTTCTCGTGCTGCTTCTGGTATACACTATCAACTGAGGCTAACACGAGGCATTTGGCTTTCGCTTTATCCTTTTCCCTTGTCTGACGGATATCCATATCCGTGACGGTGGAAACTGCACCTGGGATGGCGGGATCTTGAGTAGTAATAGGGTGGTCCAGCTTGTCATAGGCAATGGACATCTGGACAGACCTTTTCCAGTCATATAAGTCAGAATCAGTCAATTTGTTATCTAAATGTAACCTAGTCGTGGTCACAAGGTCGCTGCAATTAAGAGAGAGAGAAGAAAACACTTTTAGCATGATGCTCTTGCAAGTTTAGAGTGGTTTTTAATTTATCTAAACAGGATGGCTCCCACTGTTTCTCGAATCCCTCCTCAAACCATAAAAGAAGAATTAGCCAGGACTATTCTCACCGTACAATTCTTGCTTAACCGTTCACCCAGGTCAGTGTCGATACTTCGAGGGAGGTTTTCCAACGCTTTCGCGAAGTTCCTTAATTAAAGAACCTCTTTTCTCTGGGGGCGTAGCCCCACTGACACCTTTCTAGGCACCTACTTGGTTTATAACATTGGTCGTTAGGTGACGAATCTCCTGATAAGTAGTATATACTCACAGTAGGATCGGGATCCAAAATATCATCGTATGATAATGTTGAAGGAATCCTACCAACATTCATCAAACTCCAAAATGGTATGCATCTCTCTGCAAATTTCAGTTTCTTGAGAAATTCCCGATGTGGATTTTTGCCCCATACTCTTATGACCTTGACGAAGGTCAACAAATCATAAGTCACATGTCAAGTTCTACCCGTCATTATCCAGGTTAATTTGAACCCGCCCATACATACCCTTGACGAAGGTCAACAAGGTAATACGACTGTCTCAAACCAACGCATCTATCTATATTGCATATGAACACCCAACAGCTACCAATCACTATGCCTTGACGAAGGTCAACAAACATAGCTTGAATACTATTGAATATTCATACGAAATGACGGAGGGCTACGAATGGTTTTGGCAAAATCGTGAACGCAGTGAGCTTGATATAATCGAAGGAACCTGATACTTTTTAAAAGGAGTGGTTAAAGCTCCGCAATTAAAAAATTCTGATCTTTTAAAATAACCGAGTGGTTTCTTTTAAATTTGTTCCAACGATTTAACTTTGGTTTATTTTCTTTGCATTACAATAATGCGTCCCATCATTTATCCTGTCATTGCAGAAAACAACAAAAATACCACGTCCTCTTATGCCATCCGCATTTGCCACTGGGTCCCGTCATCACTCGTTAGGTTACTAAACTAACGACAGAGCGGGGGCTGGGCTAGCGCGGGTGTAAAACATAAGTGACATATAATAGCTATCATATATAGATATTGTACATTCGTCAGGTGCAATAATAAGCATTCCAGATCACCGATGAACTTTATTGGATATGCAAGCAATCCGCGTTTGCTTTGAGCCTGCAACAAAAGACGGATTACACAGTTGTGATGAATAGCCATTACCCCACCCTAGACCCCTACGGGTACAGCAAACTACCTGCTAAGTACCCGAAGTGAAGCGGTCTCCCTCAACAAAGTGAGTAGGCCACTAAACACTTCAACGTACCCGGTAGTTTGTGTACCCCACCTTGGGTCTATCCTAGGAGCATAAACAGTAAAAAGAAATAATACAACGGTGGCTACAACCGCAACCTGGATGTGCCCCGCAAAAGAATATTACATCAAATTATAATTACATTGAATGAATGAATATTAAACCCATCTCAAACCCCGGCTAATCATCACAACACTCCAATCAAGTCCATATACACAAACAGTAAACATTACAGAAATGTGCAACCCCCTGCCAACCGACATACTAGCAGTTAGGGGAGGTTTACGAATATATTAAACATTACAGATAAAAACCCGATTAGAAATTAATTTAGAACATCGATCGACCACCTTTATCCGTGTCTACCCATAAGGCAAACCTGTACTGAAGTAACCTGGGTAGAAACAGAATATACAGGAAAACAAAAAACCAAAAAATATGAATTTCTGTGAAAATCCGAGTCAACTCGGAGTTGACTCCGCCGCGGATCCGCGGCCAAAAGCACCATCATGTCGCGGATCCGCGGCCATCTTGCCGAGTTAAGAGCTCGTATTTTCGCAGTTTTCTTATATTTCCCTGCTGTGAATTTTAAGGCATATCAAATATTTTTTTCGACACGTTTAAAATTTACAAAAGCTGTTAGGGTTCCGGGGTTTCGTTTTCGTGTTTTTCCGTCGATCGAATTTCTAATTAGTTGCTAACAAGCTAGTAATAGTTTAGTTGGCTCTGATACCACTGTAAGTCCATGTCACGCACCCCACGAACTTACGGGGAGGCGGAATATATGAAAAACGATTATCAAAGCTTCGTAACACGGACTTGAGCGCATGAATCGTATCTAAACCGTTACTAGCAAACTACGAGAGGTTTAACTACTCGGATTCGAAGTTATACCTCACGTTACTTGTCCTTCGGGTCTTCATCGCTGTCCTTCACTCCTCGTAGGCTCCTTGGAATATCGGCACCTCAACGGCCTCCTCGAGTCAAAGACGATCCACCCGAGAGCTCCTACTCCAAGCTTGATCTCTAACTTGAGATAACTAGGTTGCTTAAAGTGCTAATCTAAGCTACCTAAGGGATATAGAGTGAGATTATGAATATATTAGTCTAGCTAAACCTTGATCTCAACACATGAGAGGTTAAGGTTAGGGTTTCAAGAATGAGAGAGCTTGAGAAGAGAGAAGGTGATGATAAGAATGATATTGAAAAATGAACTCATTAGAATATAACAACCATAACAATTTATCAAATAAATAATATAAATGATTAATCATCATGGTTGATGCATTCACCTTGTGTGATTCATCACATGAGTCATAAGCTCAATAAATGAAGCATTAACTCTAAGGATGAATCACACAAATGAGTCATTAAGCAATAAATGCTTATATCACCTTAACCCCCAAGTCACCATGCTTCGAGAAGCTTCCCGAAAAATTACTAGAACGCCCCTCCAATCCGTGAAAACACGGAAAAACTTTAGACTGTATAAATCCAATAACCTGATACTAGAATCTGGCTTAAACCAAAGCCGGCTAGTAAAAACTGTCCGAACGTCGTACATGCGTTTAAACACGTATGCGTCCGAACCCTTGTCGTAAAACCATACGACCTCTATATCGTTTCGCCTGGAGCAGGGAAAACCCTCTGTGTGGGACTATAAAGACTCGACACTACGCTGGCAGTAGGTTTAACCACAGACCGCAAGCGGCACTAGCTGTACGCAAGGGTCCCCAGGTAGATGTCGATAAGAAGGCCGATGAGGAAACCCATCCGAACTCCTACTGAGCCTGATGTGACAATCTTCGTATAGTCCGTTCTGTTAGTCAAAGACTATCGCATATCGAGCCTTGGGGAGGCAAGCATCAGTCCCCTAATAGCGGTATAAGTCGTGTCGGAGCGTAGCCCATTACACCCTGAGAAACTACTGGAACCTACCAGTAAATCTCGCTTGCCCTGGCCAGGGACTTTGCGTAATGGCTCTCTGACACAGCGCGATATCAACTCCCAATACCGGGAGAGACGAATCATGTCTAACCGCCACTGCACCCAACTGCTACATGTTTGCATGACTCCTTTGAGCCGTGGTAGGGTAGCAATCTAAGAACAGTGGGACACACTCGAGGCGAAGTAGCAGTGTCAAGTCTGCGGACTATGCTGTACTCATGTCACCTGGGAACTGTTAACTGACGACGGGTATAATACAAACCAACAGTTCCCCTACGAGTCCTGGCCGGTGTACCCGTAACCTAACGAGCACCTGTATACTATCTCCAGTACGACGTACTGATGGCTGTGGGACAGACCATCTCCCCAACTGGGATGAGAAGCGTACACACTAGTCTACTCCGGAATATCGATGCCCTGTCTCGATAATCCTACGACTAGGGACAAGTATAGGATGTTGCTTATAGACTACCCAGCCCCCACTAGTGTGACTGCCATCACAACGCTGGTAATCAAGCAAAGATCCTGAGGGCTCTACTAATATGTATAAGTGATACGTTACAAGAAGCATATGCACATATTAAAGTAGACAAAACCAAGTAGCATACTACCATGTTTTAGCAAGACTGTCAATACAACTGTGAATATCCCAAGCTTCCATTAAGTAATATACATTCTAGTATGATACAATAATGGCCCCTAGGGCATATACACTAACACCATCTTCGCAATGCCGGTGGAACAGGTGACACAAGCCACCACTGGATTGTTCTTTAGGACCATGCTCCCGCCAATGAGCTTCAACACTCCAATGCCATCACAGGAAGCTCCAAAAAAGTCGGTCTTTGATCGGCTTGCAACTACCACGGCCCCTCTCAACGGGTCGTCCAAGTCTACTGCCTCAGTCTTTGACAGGCTAAGCCTAAGCTCAAATAGGCCCGTGAAGAGGCTCGCAATACCGGAGAAGTCTATCCCAACTCCTGCTGCGAGTGAAGTCGTCCAAACTACTTCCTCTACTCGAAAGTTAGCCTTCGACGGGTTGACCATTCCTTCTCAGCCGATGTCAGTTTTTGACAGGCTGGCACCAATAACAGTCTCTCCTCAAAGCAGGGCACGGGACGAAACTACTCCGATGATAAAAGTGATCCCGGCTACATGACATGCTCGACGTTGTCACTATCGCCGAGTGTGGAAAGCTGGGGGCAATTCCTCTTCTGGACTAACCCCACCAGCTCCAATGGTGGAAGTTGATGTTGCTGTTCCAACTGGGAACAGTTTTGAGCCACTCAGGAGGGTACGCAAGAATTCTCCAATTGTCGTGCTAAAAAGGTCTCCTCCGCCTGCTGAAAACATCACAAAGGCAAAGCCGGAGCAGCCCCCTCAGCGGCTGTCCTCCAAAATCCACAGGGTCTGGCGAAGAGTCCAAGATTCTGTAATCGACAAAGACGACTCCCGCAAATCGAAGAAAATGAAGGAACAGCAAGAGGAGAACCATCCCGCCGTCATACCACGGATAGTATCGTCCGCGACAGCCCCCTCATCTTAGACCGCCCATAAAACGAGAAGGCCGGAGAAGATCCCCATGTCTGCGACAAATCTCAAGGGCACTGAATCCAAATGTCCCAAGTCTGGGGGCATGGTAGTGCACACTATTTACATGGCTTTCGGAAAATAGGAAAGACGTGCTTCTGGGGGTCATCGACTACTTACGCGGTCCGTAACAAAGGCTTAGGAGCAACAATAGAAACTCCAGGAGATGCTGACGAAAATGGCCGCACTCACTAAGCAAAAGGAAAGCCCAGAAGTATCGTCGGATCAACGCCAGGAGCAGGAAACCGACGCCGAGTTCCTCCGAAGAATGCTCAAAAAGAAAGTTAAAGAAACCACGGAACAAGCAGCTAACATAAAACAAATGGCGCTCATATTCCAAGATATGGTGGGGATGATGATCCAGCCGGACCCTCCAGCCGAAGACCCCCTAATAATCATTGAAGACAACAAAAGGGAGACATCAAACCCTCTTCCGGCTTTATCAGCAGTAAGGAAGGAATCGATCTCGAAAGCTGTGCTTGATGACTACATAGCTCGACAAATACGGGCTCATCAGGCAAGCGAAGCCGATGGCCAAGTCGTCAGAACTGGGTGACCCTATCCAGGCTGGTACGATCAAATTAAGTACCCGCTGGGATATACGATCCCTAAATTTCAGGTGTACAAAGGGACAGGAAACCCCCATCAGCACGTCCCTCGGTTCAGGGCTATCTGCGACAATACTGGAGGTGAAGAAAAATTGCTACTTCGCCAGTTCGTCGGCAGTTTAGCAGAGACAGTTTTTGAATGGTACTCAGAGCTTCCGAACGACTCCATCAAAACGTTTACAGAAATGGAGTTGCTATTCACCCAGCGTTTCGCAAGCGCCAGCGAACGCACCCCGATCACAGCATTGATCAATGCCAGGGTGAAACCAGGAGAGACATGGGTTCAGTATGCAATTCGGTGGCGAAACCTATGGTCGAGATGCGAACAACGCATAGAAGAGGCTCCCTCCGTGGGCATGTTCATAGGAACCCTCGATCCGCAGGAAACTATATCCCAGTTTATGATGTTTTTCAAGCCGACCACTTTCCAGGCCTTGATCGACAAGCTGGCCTAAATGGACCAGATGGGCCATAGACCATCCTCCTCAAAAATGGAGCTCCAAAATGAAAAGGACAAAGGAAAAGCGACCTTCATCGCCAACGCTCAGCAACAGCCGAGTGATCCGAAACCAGCTGCTCGTCAAAACGATAAACAGCAATCACTCGGAGAAAAGCTGAGACGTCCTTACTCATTCCCTCGGGATAAAACGAGAAGACTGTTCGAACTGGCGGTGCGCAACAGGCTTATCACTCTACCAGATTCGAGACGCCCATTGCAACCGGGCGACGTCAACAATCCCAATTACTTCCCCGACCACCGGATAGTGGGCCACCCAATTGAAGATTGGTTCGTCTTCAAAAACTGGATTGAGGACCGGTACCAACAAGGCAAATTCGCGCTGTCTAAAAACTGGAGGGTGAACCCGCCACAACCACATGCTCCTAAAAAGATGGACACGCCGGGGGAATCATGCTCATTTATAGAGGAAGCTCCATCGGAAATTGTTCTTTCGAACAAGACTAAAAGAATGCTGAAAGATCTTCAAGCATGTCCAGAAATTAGATGGAAAAGCCTACTAGAGCCAGAGATCATTGAGGGAATGCTAAAACCGCGCCCAACACCGAGAGTTGGTAGCAATGGGAAAAATACCCAGGCCCAGCCGTCGAAATCTTCGAAAAAGAAGAAGAAGACCATAAAACCCGCGCAGTCTGACGACAAACGCACGGACCTGCAAAAGTGTATTGATGCGCTGGAAGAATATAACCAGAAGGCGTGAACCCCGATCACACTCCAAGAGTTTCTCAAACACATCCTTGAGGGCGGAGATAATGACAATGATAAGGGAGAAGACTGGTCAGAAGAACCCGAGGATTATGTGGCAAGTTGTCACATGATCTCTCATTCACCAATAAATGACGAAGAAGATCACTCGGCATCAGAAGATAATATAGAGGAGCTGGGGGCAGGGTCGGTGCCAAAATCCTTAGAACCGTCAGACGAAATGATTGACATGTTGCTGAATAAAGCCCGTCAGAAAAGCAAAGCTGATCAAAAGCGTGAAATGGCCATATTCGAAAGAGCCAAGCGTCGGCATCAAGCTAAAAAATTCATGGTGGGAATGAGTTGCAAAGTATTCCAACCGGATCGAAGCATGCCTACAGCGGACAAAAACAGGCTTAAGATAAGGAAACAGTTCGCTAAAGCCCTGTCAATGGAAATGAAGCTACCATCTTTCAAAGGAAATACTCCTAGCGGTATACACCTTGACAAAGTGGATGCACAACCTGTTGGGTTAACCTAGCACCTCATGAAGGGTTTGGAAGCATCACATGTACGAAAGATTGAATTTTTAGGGTGCTAAGTTAACAAACAAAGAATCGTTCCTAGAAAAATTAGGGTTACAAAATTTGCATATCATCTCATGAAAGAAAAGCTAGGGTTTTGAGAGTACAACCTTTATAGCTCCCTACGCTAGACTCCTTAGCTACTTGGGGTTTGGAAAAGCTCCGCTTGAACTCCTCTAGGTCACCGATGATCCACCCGGAGTCCGCTTTGTCCAAGCTTGCAACTTCACTCGATCAAGAGAATGAAATGAAACCAACACTCTAAACAAGTGGGCTAGACTTGTGTAGAATGGTGTTGTGGTTCTCTTTCTCACTTCAAAATCCTATCTTGTTGAGTATTTTGCTCACTTGAAAATTCTAGAGAGCAAAGGAAGAAGAAGGAAGAAGATGATGGCTATTTTTAGAAGAAGAGAAGAATAACTCCAATGAGAAAAAGAAAAATATAAGTATATATATTTTTCCTTCTTCATCTCAAACCATGGTTATCTTTTATGGATATTTAATTTTACTTTAGTTAAAACACAAGAGAAAGATTAAACCATGGTCAAAAGGTAGGTGAACATGGTTAGGTCAAAAGAAGAGTGTAGAAACTAATCCATGATTTAATCTTATCTCTTTTCTTTTGTTTTAGCATAAATATAAATAATAATCCATAATATAAACCATGGTGTGAGTCTTATATTGCCACCATTTTCTATGTATAAACAACCATGATAGATGATGTATGTATGTATGTATGTATGCACATTCATATGTGCATGAATCTATAAAGAAAGCATACATGCATGCATACATCCATCAAACACAAGAAAGGATTTCTAGTGAGAAACTAATGGTTAAATGATAAATCAACACTTGATTTATCAATCCGGCCATATCACATACGACCCCACCAAAAGCAAGCCGCCCGATCAATATACGGTATCCTATACGCGTATTTTAATCGGATCCATGCGCATATCGCATACGCGCACCACAACATTTCGCCTAGACTAGGTAACTCCTTTGTGGGACTCTAAGACTCGTCAATACGCCGGCAGTGGGTGATGATCATATCAAGCACCCCCAAGCCGCAAGCGGTCAGCTAAACGTAACGGCCACCCGGGTATTCAGCAATCAGAAGAGAACAAGCGAACCTACTACAACTCCCGTCGAGCCAACCGGCAACACTACCGTGCAGTCTGGTCTCTTCGTCTGATATGTCGCATATCAAGTCTAGGGGTGGTAAACGTCAGACCCCAATAACCGATAAGTCGTGCCGATGTGAGGCCCATAACGGGTCGAGAAACTACTGGTAACACTTACCAGCAAATCTCTGAATCAGCCCTGGCCAGGGACTTTCCTGTTACGGCCAATCGAGCACAGTGCAACATCAACCCCCAATACCGGGAGAGACGAAACCCCTCCTATCTCTCATTGCCTCCATGTGACTCGGGACTGTACCCAAAAACCACCATTTTGCACGCCCTCATGGACGTGGTAAGGTGGAAATCAAAGCACAGTAGGAATCACACAAGACTCTATGACGATCTCGGGTCTACAGACTAACCTGCATAAGTGTCACCTGAGAACTGCCATCTGACGTAAGGTATAATACCATCTGGGAGTTCTCGGCGAGTCCGTCCAGTGTACCCAGTCTCCACTGAGCACCCGTATACCCTCTCTGATGTCAAACACCAATGGATATGGGATCATCCATCGCCCATCTCATGGGTCGAGAAGCGTATACGCTAGTCTACACTGGTATATCGATGCCCCGTCTCGATACACCCACGACTAGGGACCTTGAAGGATGTACTTATGGACTACCATGTCCCCACTAGTATGATCCGCATCATAGTCCAGGTAGTCAAGTACACATCCTAAGGGCTTTACCAACATGTAACTCTAAGACAGTATAAAGAGACAAGTATACATGTTAAGATAAAGAGCAACCAGATAGCATACTATCATATCGAGCAAGAAAGTCATCTCTATGTAGGGTTCCTAGGCACTCTCGTGAAGGTTCATAAGGCATCAAACATGCCCGGATTAAATTTTAGACGTGCCGAACAACCCAAAGCCGGGATCTTTGCTAGATTATTAGGGTTTAACATGCAAGATGATAACTTTTATCTAAGTGTGAGGGATTACTACCTTTGTAGTCCGCTCCTTCACTTCACAAGCTCTGAGTAGAAGTCCCTTTGCCGCGATCCACGATCTCCCGGACTCATGAGAGGCTCCATGACTCGAACGATCCATTCTAGCTCGAAGTATTCCAAATCTACGATGATCTACCTTGAAGTTGCAACGACTCAAGCTTTCTCACTCTAAAGAGATGAACACACTAATCTCATGGGCTAGATGAGATGAGGATGAGAGAGTAGTATTTTTGCTTTCTTTTTAAATCATTTTCTCATATTTATTCATCACTTAAGGATTTTCTAGCAAGCTTTTCAAGAGAGAAGAGGACGATGATGGAAAATCAATAATCATATTAATCCTTTTGTGATGAATAGAATAAAGTGTATATGATTGATATATAAACCATGGTTAAGGATGAGTGGATAAGAATGTGTAGAGAATAAACTAGAGTTAGGGTTTGGTTGGGTTAAGAATGTGTCATCACAAAATATCTAAACCATGACAAAAGAAATAGCTTCTAGAAGGTGCATGA
Organism: Agapanthus africanus; assembly: GCA_030015575.1. Taxonomy (NCBI): domain Eukaryota; kingdom Viridiplantae; phylum Streptophyta; class Magnoliopsida; order Asparagales; family Amaryllidaceae; genus Agapanthus; species Agapanthus africanus. Next base: position 424,142,484 of record CM057339.1, read on the forward strand.
AGCAACTAACCCTAATCAAACCCTAACCTCAATTAATCATCCTCAAACATGTTTAACAATTAATCATATCATGTCACAATAATATATATCACATATATATATTATATATTTGCAACAAAAGAAAATAATACATTTAACATATATCGCATATATATCAATGTATCATCCAGTGAGAAAATGAAATAATAAAGCGAGCCAATATTAGATAATGTAATACAATATATCATATATATTATTATACATTAAATCATCGAATCAACACTTGAATCGATGATCCGGCTATATCGAATATTGCCGACTAATATATCATGTACCGATTCATCGAATCAACACTTGATCCGATGTCCCGGTTCATATCTAAATATCGCGAGAATATAATACGGTATCCCATATCGCATTATTCTCGGTCCTGCACATATCACATATGTGCCTCTACTCCATTTCGCCTGAGCCAAGAAACTTGTGTAGGACTCTAAAGAAACGTCAATACGCCGGTAGCAGGTGATGATCATATCAAACACCCACAAGCTGCAAGCGGTCAGCTAAACGTAACAGCCACCCAGGTATTGAGCGATCAGAAGATCAACAAGCTAGCCTGTGCGTTCTCCTGTGAATCCGATCAGTAACACTCCCGTACAGTCCGGTCTGTTCGTCTGATATGTCGCATATCAAGTTTAGGGGTGGTATACGTCAGACCCCAGTAACCGATAAGTCGTGTCGATGTGTGGCTCATAACGGGTCGAGAAACTACTGGTAACACTTACCAGTAAATCTCTATATCATCCCTGGCCAGGGACTTCCAGTTATAGCCAATCGAACACAGCACAATATCAACTCCCTATACCGGGAGAGACGAATCCCCTCCTATCGCTCATTGCCTCCATGTGATTCGGGACTGTACCTAAAAGCCACCGTTTTGCACGCCCTCTTGGACGTGGTAAGGTGGAAATCAAAGCACAGTGGGAATCACATAAGACTCTATGACGATCTCGGGTCTACAGACTACCCTGTACCAGTGTCACCAGAGAACTGCCATCTGACGTGTGGTATATCACCATCTGGGAGTTCTCGGCGAGTCCGTCCAGTGTACCCAGTCTCCACTGAGCACCCGTACACCATCTCTGATGTCAAACACCGATGGATATGGGATCATCCATCGCCCATCATATGGGTCAAGATGCGTATACGCTAGTCTACTCTGGTGTATCGATGCCCTGTCTCGATATACCCTCGACTAGGAACAGTTATAGGATGTACTCATCGACTACCGTGGCACCACTAGTATGATCTCAACATAGTCCCAGTAGTCGAGTACAGATCCTAAGGGCTTTATCAACATGTGAGAGTAAAACAGTAAACCAATACAAGTCAACATGTTAAGATAAAGTGAAACCAAATAGCATACTATCATGACGAGAAAGAAAGTCATCTCTATATATATCCAAGCATCAATTATAATATACATCATATGTACAACAATGGCCTCTAGGGCATATACATAACTAACACTCTATATATGTCAAAGCATCCAATAATATACATCATCTGTACAATACTGGCCTCTAGGGCATACATACAACTAACAATCTCCCACTTGCACTAGAGCCAACTGCTGTAGTATCGCATACAGAGCATCCCGAAGAGTCTCTCAAACTGTGTATGGGGAATGGCCTTCGTGAGTGGATCCGCTGTGTTATTCTTCGTGTCAACCCTCCTGATCTCGATCTCCCGGCGATCAACTATCTCCCGGATCAGGTGATACCGCCTCAGAATATGCCTGGATCGCTGATGGGACCTGGGTTCCTTGGCCAAAGCCATCGCTCCATTGTTTTCGCAATACAAAGGTATTGGATGCTCAATGGATGCAACCACTCCAAGTTCAGTAATGAACTTCTTGATCCAGACAGCCTCTTTGGCAGCATCGTTGGCAGCGATGTATTCAGCCTCCATCGTCGAGTCTGCCACGGTTTTCTGCTTGGAACTCTTCCAGCTAACCGCCCCTCCGTAAAGGGTAAAGACAAATCCCGACTGCGACTTAGAGTCGTCCTTATCACTCTGGAAGCTGGAATCGGTAAAGGACTCCACTTGGAGCTCTCCATTACCATACACCAAGAGCATCTCTTTAGTCCTTCGTAAGTACTTGAGAATGCTCTTCACAGCTGTCCAGTGACTCTCTCCAGGATCAGCTTGATACCTACTCACTACACTTAGTGAGTATGCTACATCGGGTCTGGTACATAACATCGCGTACATGATAGAGCCTACAGCCGAAGCATAGGGTATCCCTTGCATGCGAGCTCTCTCCAAATCAGTCTTGGGAGACATCTCTTTGAAGAGAGTGACTCCAGAGATCGTGGATAAATTCCCACGCTTGGATTCCTCCATACTAAACCTCTTTAGTATGGTGTCAATGTACCTGGATTGGGACAATCCCAATATCCGTTTGGATCTATCTCTATAAATCCTAATTCCCAATATGCAGGAGGCATCACCAAGATCTTTCATTGAGAATCTTTGTGATAAGAAGAGCTTGACCGATTGCAGCATAGGAATGTCATTTCCTATCAAGAGTATGTCGTCCACGTACAATACGAGGAAGACAACCTTACTCTCTGCCACCTTCTTGTAGATATAAGGTTCATCTACGTTTTTGACGAAATCAAACTCTTTGATAACGACGTCAAAGCAGATGTTCCAACTCCGCGATGCTTGCTTTAATCCATAAATGGATTTAAACAGCTTGCACACCTTCCCGCTGTAAGTCCGCGGAGGCGCCCCGTCCATCGATCCGACGCCGGAAACGCGGAAACAAAAACTTTGCAAGCTAGCAAACCGGCACCACCGCGCACTTTTCACCCGGATCGGGCCATTAACCTAGCTACTAGCAAACTAGAAAAGAGTAGAGAATCTATACCAAGCGATCCGTGTCCTTCGGTCTTCATCTCCACTCCGATCTCCCGCGGAAACTCCGTTCATCTCCTCCTCGTCGGAAAGGGCACCACGTAGCCGGAATCTTTTACGGGCTCCCACCTCTTGACCGAGGCAACTCGGGCGCGAAGTTGGCTAGCCGACGCGTCCAAGGAGTGCTGTAGGCTAAGTGTAGAAGCTATATCTCTTTGGGGTTTAGTTGCCATGGAGGATGGAAGAAGAGGTTAAAGAAAATTGGTGCTTTCAATTTTCTAGCAAGAGGAATGAGATGAAGAATAATGCCACCCCTCAAAATGAAACTCTCTCATTTTTCTCCCTCTCCTAAAGTGGCCGGCCTATATGGGAATGGTGGGATCAAAAATGCAATAATGCAAGAAGGAAAAAACATAAGAGGAGAAAGGGGATTAATATGTGTAGAAAAAGTCACACTCATTTCTCTTCTCATCAAGTCAAACAACCATCACATGAAAGCAATGAAATGGACAAGAAAAGCATCTCATGATGAAGAGGCCACAAATATGCAAGAAAACCCCTCGACAAATGTTATTTGCAAACTTGCAAATAACCCCCTCCATCGATAAAGTCCGGCCGCGAAGGAACAAAGAAAAACCGGTCGGAACGGAATACAAACTGGCAACTTCAGAAAACTGATCCCGTAATAAATTACAGGAAAACCCCGCTACTGCAAATACATGCCCGCATTTGTATTCCCACTGAACACAAATGCAAAGAGACAAAATCTACACTATCTCATACTAGGATCCGGCTTAAGCCAAAGCCGGCTAGTAAAAACCGTCCGATCACGATCCGTGCAATACCGCACGTATCTGATCGAACCCTGCCATATCTCCATACGGCCTCTACAGCGTTTCGCACGAAACCTGAGTAACTGAGTGTGTGGTGGGCTCTAAAGACTCGTCAATACTATGGCTGTGGATTTAACCACTAGCACGTCAGAGGTATTAGCCATACGTGACGGGCTACCAGCTATTGACTAAAAGAGACGTCGATGAGCGAACTCATCCTGACACCCTACTGAGCCTGTCAGTGACAATATCCGTACAATCCGGTCCGTTCGTCTATGAGCATCGCATGGCGGGCCTAGGGGGTTGGTAAAAGTCAGACCCCCAATAGCGGTACTAGTCGTGTCGGAGTGTAGCCCAGAACACCCTGAGATACTACTGGAATACCTACCAGTAAATCTCCTGCCTTGGCCAAGGACTTTCCATGTTCTGGCTCTCCTAGACACAGCGCGACCTCACCCCCAATACCGGGAGAGACGAACCCCTGCAGATCCGCTCACTGCCTCCATGTGGCTCGGGACTGTACCCAACAAAAACCTGTTTGCACGTCTCCTTTGAGCGTGGTAGGGTAGTAATCAAAGCACAGTGGAAACTCACACGAGACAAATGACGATCTCAGGTCGATGAACTAACCTGTACACATGTCACCAGGGAACTGCTATCTGACATCAGGTATAATCCCAACTAGCAGGTTCCCGGCGAGTCCTGTCCGGTGTACTCATAACCCAATGAGCACCTATATACATCTTAGGTGAACCAACTGACACCAGTGGCTTGTGAGACCGGCCACCGCCCCTCGTCGGGGTCTCGACTGTATACACTAGTCTACTCTGGAGAATCGATGCCCTGTCTCGAAACTCCCTCGACTAGGGACCTTTTAAGGATGTGCTTATAGACTCCAGCTCTCACGTATATGATCGCCCTCATACTGCTGGTAGTCAAGCAAGAATCCTAGGGGCTCTATCAACGTGTAATAGCAACTCGTAAGGTCACCTAAAGCAGTACACGATGATAAAGATAAACCAGATAGCATACTATCATCTTGAGTAAGACTGTCCTACTGGGACAGGTCCTCCCTCAATCATTGCAATCACGTGCCTGTGATCCAATAATTGACTCTAAGGGCACTATCTCCAACAATCTCCCACTTGCACTCAAGGCTAATTATTGCGATGTCGCATACTCACAGCCCGTGTGATACCGAACACCCAACTCCTCTACTAGTCAGTCTCACAAAGCTCGTTTGCGAAACTATTGCGTTCGAGGAATAGCCTCAGTGAGTGGATCCGCTCTGATGTTTCTTTCTATGTCTCTCTTTATCTCAAGTTTGTGGAGAAAGCCATCTCCCAAAATAAGCAATACCTGTCTTAGAATGTGTCTGGATATCTGATGGGACCTAGCTCAGAAGTGAACTCCAAATCCAAACTTCTTAGACTGTATCGTCAACTGAACTTAATCAGTATCCCGCGCCATGCCTTCCCTCAGTATCCACCTGGACCACCTGTCCAAAATACTGCCCCTCGTCAGAGCGAAAACTATAACTCTGACAGCCATTCTGCCATCCAGGTCACCTTGGAAGCCTGGAATGATAACTGTCTCCCGAAGAAGAATGCTGTTATCATATCCCTAGAACATCAACTTATGTTCTAAAACTGCTTCCTAATGTTTCCCCAGGATTGGATCAATATCAACTTATTGCATCTACTGCAAGAACAACATCTGGTGTGGTACTTGACATCTCATGATTGACTTAATTGCCTAAGCAAGTGATCTGCCAATCATGCGCATCCCTCTCCTCTTTAGTCTGTAAGACACCTTTAGAGAGGGTGACTCCATTACCGGCAGGTACACCACCATGCCAGGAGTCGTCCATTCTAAATACTCTTAGAATGCTGTCTAAGTACCCTGATTGGGAAACCACCCAAATCTAGATCTAAAACCATAGATCTAGTAACCAGAATGTACGATATAAGATCCAATTCCTATGTGGAGAAACTAATGTGTGACAACCAAAGTATAACCGATCGTAGTATAGGAATATCACTTCCTACTCTGTGTATGTCATCAAATACCAGGACATCACACCCTACTACCTTCTTAACAGATCCATCCCCTATTCTGATGAAGTCAAACCTATGACTGTCACATCAGAAATAGATGATCTATCTCCGCTATATCTGCTTTAGTCTATAAATAGACATAAGCTAACTGTCCACCAATGCTTCCGCTGCTCCCACTGACTACGACAACCCTCTGGCAGAGTCATATACACGTGCACTTCTAAAGCTAGTTTAGAACGACGCTATACTCATCCTCCCGCCGGGTCTCACAGTCTGGAACAACAGCAATGGTAAGTCTGGGTAAACAAGAACCTCCCTGCCACCGTCCTTGAGCATACCGAAGTACCTCTCGAGTGCCTGAGGTTACCCACCATATCTGCGGAGTGGCCAATGGAATACCAAACTGTAAGTGCACGGCGGCGCCCCGGCCGTCAATCCGACGCCGGAATGCGGAAGCGGTGAAAAACTTTAATTTTGCGGACTTAGCAAACCGGCACCACCGCGCACTAAACATCCGGATCGTAACCATTAACAAGTCTAAGCTACTAACAAGATAGGGAAGAGAAGTATACCGACAGATCCGAGTCCTCCGGTCTTCTCGTCGTCGTCCCGACCTCCTGCGGAATGTCCCGTCTCCTCCTCGTCGCCGGAAGTGCACCACATCGCCTACTTCTTTTACGGGCTCCCACCTCAATGCCGAGGCAACTCGGGCACGAAGCCGGCTACTCGACGTGCCCAAGATATGCTGTAGAATATCTAGAGAAGAAGTCTCATTTGGGGTTTTGGAGCTTTGCCATTTGGTGGAGGGATTGAACTTGGAGCTTTTTTGGAGAGGGAGTGTTAGGGATTTTTCTCAACTCAAGATATCAAAAAATCACACTCAAAAGAAATGAATCCCTTTCCATTCCATAGGAATGGCCGGCCCCCCCCACCCATGTGTGATTGGAGAGAGAAAGAGTAAGGTCAAGGGGGTGGGTGGAAGCAATGATGAAAAGAGATGATGAGAGAACAAAACCCAACACTCCAAAAGCCAATCATAACCTACAATGGTCAAGCCATCATCATAAAGCGAGAAGTCAAAGGATGGGCTCCATCATGAAACCATCATGATATAAATATATGCAAAGAACCCCCTCTAAAAACACTTATTTGCAACAATGCAAATAAGCCCTCCTCCACCAATCTTCGGCCAATGAACGGAACAATGGAAATCGGCCGAAACGGAAAGCAAACTGGCAACTCCAGAAAACTGGTCCCGTAATAAATTAAAGGAAAACCCCGATACTGTGCATACACACCCGCATCTGTATTTCGACCGAAATACAAATGCCATGAGACAAAATCTCCACTGTACTATACTAGAATCCGGCTTATACCAAAACCGGCTAGTAATATCTGTTTGATCCTGATCCGTGCAATACCGCACGAATCTGATCGAACCCTGCCATATAACCATACGGCCTATAGTACAAACTGTCCGATCCTGATCCGTGCAATACCGCACGTATCTGATCGGACCTTGCCATATCTCCATACGGCCTCTACAACCTTTCGCCCGAAAGCTGAGTAACTAAATGTGGGGGACTCTAAAGACTCGTCAACACCTTGGTTGTGGATTTACCACTAGTACGTCAGAGGTATAAGCCAATACGTAACGGGCTACCAGGTATTGACTAAAAGGGACGTCTGTGAGTGAACTCAGCCAGACAACCCTACTGAGCCTGTCAGTGACAATATCCGTACAGTCCGGTCCGTTCGTCTATGAGCATCGCATGGCGGGCCTAGGGGGTTGGTAAAAGTCAGACCCCCAAAAGCGGTACAAGTCGTGTCGGAGTGTAGCCCAGAACACCCTGAGATACTACTGGAATACCTACCAGTAAATCTCCTTGCCTCGGCCGAGGGCTTCGTGTAATGGCTCTCCTAGACACAGCACGACCTCACCCCCAATACCGGGAGAGACGAACCCCTGAAGATACGCTCACCGCCTCCATGTGGCTCGGGACTGTACCCAACTAAAACCTGTTTGCACGACTCCTTTGAGCCGTGGTAGGGTAGTAATCAAAGTACAGTGGGAACTCACACAAGACAAATGACGATCCCCAGGTCGATGAACTAACCTGCATACATGTCACCAGGGAACTGCCATCTGACGTCTGGTATATGACCAACTGGCATGTTCCCGGCGAGTCCTGTCCGGTGTACTCATAACCCAATGAGCACCTGTATACATCTTAGGTGATCCAACTGACACCAGTGGCTTGTGAGACCGGCCACCGCTCCTCGTCGGGGTCTCGACTGTATACACTAGTCTACTATGGAGTATCGATGCCCTGTCTCGAAACTCACACGACTAGGGACCATTTAAGGATATGCTTATAGACCCTATCTCCCACTTATATGATCGCCTTCATACTGCTGGTGGTCAAGCAAGAATCCTAGGGGCTCTATCAACGTGTAATAGCGACGTGTCAGGTCACCTAAAACAGTACACGATGATAAAGGTAAACCAGATAGCATACTATCATCTCGAGTAAGACTGTCCTACCGGGATAGGTCCTCCATCAATCATTGCAATCACGTACCTGTGATCCAATAATTGACTCTGAGGGCATTATCTCCAACACAAACCAGATTGAATCTTTAGGTTCTTATCAAATCTTCAGTAATCGTTTGTGGTTCTGGAATCACTTCCAGTTCTACCATACTCCCACTACTGTTTTCTGAAAAAATCCATTTTTATTAAAACTGTGGCGAGTCAAGAACAATATCGCAATTGATCTTCCAGATGGTAGAAAATCAACCCTCGTCATAGCCCGGGTCAATCCACAAACAGCCATTACAGAAACGTGCCTTGAGTTATCCGGAGTCTGGTTTTAAGCATAAGCCGGACAATTCCCCGTATCTTAACAATGTCAAGATATGAACTGTTCTATATCCAATATAGAAACAGAGGCACTGATTTAATTGAACCAGATTCAAATCATGCAGCTACCTCCAGTGCATGTCAAGTAAATGGAGAGAGGCCGATCAGTGTTACTCAACTTAGGAGTGCTTCCAATTAAGAGTAACCTGAAAGAGAAGCAAGTTCTCTTAATCATTACTATCAACTGAATACCATATACAAGTATCTACATCTTCGATCACTTTGAAGAATCCCGATACTCGCAATACCTGGTTCTCTACTTTATTCATATACCTATAACTTCTCAAAACTTCGACCTTGTGTTTCTACGAAACACCTGTCTAAGAACTAGAGAAGTTATAAGTAAACCGAATATAGTACGAGGACCAACCCCTCTGTCTTAATGGACACTGGACAATATACAATACTCTGTACAAGTCCCTTGAGTCAAATAACTCATTCACTGTGTGTCGTAGGTTGAAAACTGTATTATGGTTAAGAAGAATTACACCGCTGTTCAATGCTCCTTACCTAACCATCCACTGACATAGGTAAATGTAATAGACATAATTTCAAAAAGGTATATCTCACTCTATGAAAAATAGACGTACAGATATATCAATTTGAAATTGGTGCATAACAACGGATATTCAAAACCAAAGATTTGCCGACCGGCAAACAACCCAGGGACTTCCTCAAATATCACCAATTACAACGAATCCCGATATAATGAGGATGATCACCTAATTCCCAATAACTTACTCCCACTCATCATCTGTAAAACCATACAGATGTGAGAATCATACCTGGTAAATAAATACCCAGGAGCAAGTGTCTAATTGGGAAATCAGTTTTCTTTTACCAGTACACAGTGAACCTGAAACATTGAAATGTTTCGATGGGGTATCCTGGTATTCATAGTAATGCCTCTTCCATTATCCAGATTCACGACTGTAACCGTATAATTCTTTGCCACCTCTCAAAATCCCTTTATATGTCTTTATTCATTACCTTCTGTACACCCCTTTAGGCCAAATGGTTTTCTTCCTTCCCTACCGTTCGGCACCAGCCTATGGTTTGGAAGAAGACTATCCAATAAGCATAATGGGTGTACTATCCTAATCCTAGGAGCACTCGCAATGAGAGAGAAGGTGAGGATAAAAGACAACCGAATGAACTTAATTCCTATTTCTCCTGAACCAGGATCCATCCCCGAACTGGAACAAGTTCCTTTCGAGTTCGTATATACCCATACGATGGATTATCCAATAAACTGGGATCTTCATAGTGATACGGAGTGTCCTGGAAAAATACAAAGGTGATTTAGGATTGGCGAAGAAATACTTGGTTTGGTCGTGAATATCAGTCGCAATTTACTTTGCCCTCTTACTAATCCCTTGCTTTGTCTGAACTTAATACCTTTTGTACACCGTTTAGGCTAATTGGCTTTCTTCATTCCCTACCGGTCGGCACTAGCCTAAGGTCTGGAAGAAGACTATCCAATTTGCGTAATAGGTGTACTATCTCCTAAACCAAGGAGTACTCGCAACCTGAGAGAAGGTAAAAGGAAAAGACAACTGAATAGTCCTATTCGTTTTCTCCAGAACTAGAAACCATCCTCGAATTCCTTCGAGTTCGTATATAACCATACGATGGTTTTGTCCAATGGAAGTGGACGTTCGTAGTAATACGGGGTGTCCTGGAGAAAAGGGTAAAAGTAGGAGTAGCAATGTGGTTTGCAACTCTGACAATCCAAAAAACCAGTGTTAAGAAGGTTCGGTCAACTTGGTCACTGAGTCATAGTCTAGGGTCGGGTCAATGGTCGCTGCCAAAGAGAGAGAGAAAAGAAACACTCAGCATGCACTCTAACCTAGATCAGAATGGTTATCACTTTATCTAATCTGGAAACCTCCCACTGTAACGTCAAATTCTTCCCCAAACCTGAAAGAAGAATTAGCCGGGATCACCCGAGGAGTAAACCAACTCATCAGTGGGAATCGGGATCCAACTATCATCGCATGATAACGTGACGGAATCCGCTCACGTTATCATACTCCAGAAGGTATGCGCATATCTGGCAAGTTTCGGTTTCTTTAGAAACTCCCGATGTGGATTTTTGCCCCATGCTCTTATGGCCTTGGCGTGAGGTCAAAATATCATAAGTCACTTGTCAAGTTCTACCAATCATTGTCCAGGTTAATTTGAACCCACCCGTACATACCCTTGACGAAGGCCAAAATAGTAGTACGACTATCCCAAACCAACGCATCTATCTATGCAATAGATAAATATCTGGCAGCTACCAATCACTATGCTTTGGCATGAGGTCAAAATACATAGCTTGAATACTACAGAATATTTAACTGAAATGATGGAGGGCTACGAATGGTTTTTGGCGAAAACCTTTAACGTAATGAACTTGATATCGTTGAAGGAACCGGATAGCTTTTAAAAAATATAGTGACGAAAACCTTTGCTAAAGAGGTCACTCCCGGTGAAGGGATCTCGGCTCTTTCCCCGTAGAATGACGTGCAGGATATTCCAACTGAATACCACAATGCAAAGCAAAAGTAATCGGCTATAGTGAAGTTATTGCCCTGACGCAAACTTTTGTCCAAGGGGTCACTCCCGGTGAAGGGATCTCGGCCCTTGCCTCGTCGACTGAGGAGAAGGATATTCCAACTGAATACCACGATGCAAAACAAAAGAGAACGCCCTTGCAATAACATCTTTTTGAAAAATGTTCTAACAACATCAGAATAGGTTTGTTTATCTTGCATTGATCTGAATCAACGCAGTCCCATCAATTGATCACACCACAAAAGAACGAAAATAATGATGTACGTATATGCCATCCGCATTAGCCACTGGGTCCCGTCATCACCCGTTAGGTTACTTAACTAACGACAGAGCGGGGACTGGACTAGCGCGGATGCAAAACATATACAACATCTACTAGTATATATATAATATATAATTTTCGCTCAAGGCGTGATAAAATGCAACAACACAGAAATGTATAGCAACACAGATCAAAACAGATATCTAAGATCCCCGGGTTTCACAGAGACGCTACTGAAACCCGACGTTCCCCTGGTCGTGTGGATAGCCTGTGTAATGAAATCCTAGACCCCTACGGGCGCGGCAAGTTACCCGCCAAAACCTGAAGCGAGGCAGCCCCCTTCAGCAACGTGAATGGACCACCCAGCACATCACGGAATCCGGTAACTTGGGCACCCCTCCTGGGTCAACCTATACCCCCTACGAGAGCGGCGAATAGCCCGCCAATTCTAGAGTAAAGCCCCCTCCGTCTCAACGCCATGAGATGCGGGCTCGTTTCCCTCTAGAACCCGGCTATCCGTGCACCCCTCCTTGGGGTAATCCTAGTACAGAAAGTAAAATATACATACAACGGGTATATCGACCGCAACCTGGTCGTGCCCCAAAATAATAATACAAACAGGCAGTGACGGCAGTCCACATGTCGGACGCTCGCCCCGTAATATCATATGTACATATAAAACAAAACTGTACTACCACTGCAACCAGGCTATCCCCACGACCGATCCGCAACAACACAGCACAATCACAGAACATCAACGTGAATGTCACGTTCGCAAATCCGTCTAACCGGGCTATAGCAGTTAGACAGGATTTACCGATCAAGTGACATTCACGGTCGCAGATATAATGTAAATACTGTGAACTAATGTGTTTAAAATATCCGATCGAACAAATTTACCGAAGTGGGCCCCAAGCAGTACTGTAGCACTTACAGAAAATCTGGGCCCAAAAAGAATATCCGAAAACCCTCATTTTGAACTCAGGAGCACTCTGCAAAAATTTGGTCAAATGAGGAGTCAAAAGAGCGGCGGAACCGCGGCCCAAGCATGGGTTTGGCCGCGGTTCCGCGGTCGTATGGTGAGATCACTTGACTAATTTTTCACAGATTTCTTAGAATTCCCTGCACAACATTCTGAAACACCCTGAAAAATTTTTAGACTCCAAAAAAATTTCGACAGAAACTGTGCACACAAAATCGGGTTTTCGGGATTTTTGTTCAATCGAGAATGTAAACACACTAGACCATGCTAGGATAAGTTAATGGCGTGACTCTGATACCAATGTAAGTCCGCGGCGGCGCCCCGGCCATCGATCCGACGCCGGAAACGCAGAAACAAAAACTTTGCAAACTAGCAAACCGGCACCACCGCGCACTTTTCACCCGGATCGGGCCATTAACCTAGCTACTAGCAAACTAGAAAAGAGTAGAGAAGCTATACCAAGAGATCCGTGTCCTTCGGTCTTCATCTCCACTCCGATCTCCCGCGGAAACTCCGTTCATCTCCTCCTCGTCGGAAAGGGCACCACGTAGCCGGAATCTTTTACGGGCTCCCACCTCTTGACCGAGGCAACTCGGGCGCGAAATTGGCTAGCCGACGCGTCCAAGGAGTGTTGTAGGCTAAGTGTAGAAGCTATATCTCTTTGGGGTTTAGTTGCCATGGAGGATGGAGGAAGAGGTTAAAGAAAATTGGTGCTTTCAATTTTCTTGCAAGAGGAATGAGATGAAGAATAATGCCACCCCTCAAAATGAAACTCTCTCATTTTTCTCCCTCTCCTAAAGTGGCCGGCCTATATGGGAATGGTGGGATCAAAAATGCAATAATGCAAGAAGGAAAAAACATAAGAGGAGAAAGGGGATTAATATGTGTAGAAAAATTCACACTCATTTCTCTTCTCATCAAGTCAAACAACCATCACATGAAAGCAATGAAATGGACAAGAAAAGCATCTCATGATGAAGAGGCCACAAATATGCAAGAAAACCCCTCGACAAATGTTATTTGCAAACTTGCAAATAACCCCCTCCATCGATAAAGTCCGGCCGCGAAGGAACAAAGAAAAACCGGTCGGAACAGAATACAAACTGGCAACTTCAGAAAACTGATCCCGTAATAAATTACAGGAAAACCCCGCTACTGCAAATACATGCCCGCATTTGTATTCCCACTGAACACAAATGCAAAGAGACAAAATCTACACTATCTCATACTAGGATCCGGCTTAAGCCAAAGCCGGCTAGTAAAAACCGTCCGATCACGATCCGTGCAATACCGTACGTATCTGATCGAACCCTGCCATATCTCCATACGGCCTCTACAGCGTTTCGCCCGAAACCTGAGTAACTGAGTGTGTGGTGGACTCTAAAGACTCGTCAATACTATGGCTGTGGATTTAACCACTAGCACGTCAGAGGTATTAGCCATACGTGACGGGCTACCAACTATTGACTAAAAGGGACGTCGATGAGCGAACTCATCCTGACACCCTACTGAGCCTGTCAGTGACAATATCCGTACAATCCGGTCCGTTCGTCTATGAGCATCGCATGGCGGGCCTAGGGGGTTGGTAAAAGTCAGACCCCCAATAGCGGTACAAGTCGTGTCGGAGTGTAGCCCAGAACACCCTGAGATACTACTGGAATACCTACCAGTAAATCTCCTGCCTTGGCCAAGGACTTTCCATGTTCTGGCTCTCCTAGACACAGCGCGACCTCACCCCCAATACCGGGAGAGACGAACCCCTGCAGATCCGCTCACTGCCTCCATGTGGCTCGGGACTGTACCCAACTAAAACCTGTTTGCACGTCTCCTTTGAGCGTGGTAGGGTAGTAATCAAAGCACAATGGGAACTCACACAAGACAAATGACGATCTCAGGTCGATGAACTAACCTGTACACATGTCACCAGGGAACTGCTATCTGACATCAGGTATAATCCCAACTAGCAGGTTCCCGGCGAGTCCTGTCCGGTGTACTCATAACCCAATAAGCACCTGTATACATCTTAGGTGAACCAACTGACACCAGTGGCTTGTAAGACCGGCCACCGCCCCTCGTCGGGGTCTCGACTGTATACACTAGTCTACTCTGGAGAATCGATGCCCTGTCTCGAAACTCCCTCATACTAGGGACCTTTTAAGGATGTGCTTATAGACTCTAGCTCTCACGTATATGATCGCCCTCATACTGCTGGTAGTCAAGCAAGAATCCTAGGGGCTCTATCAACGTGTAATAGCGACTCGTAAGGTCACCTAAAGCAGTACACGATGATAAAGATAAACCAGATAGCATACTATCATCTTGAGTAAGACTGTCCTACTGGGACAGGTCCTCCCTCAATCATTGCAATCACGTGCCTGTGATCCAATAATTGACTCTGAGGGCACTATCTCCAACACCCGCTGCTCCCACTATCTACGAAGCCCTCTGGCTGAGTCATGTACACGCACTCTTCTAAATCACCGTTTAGAAAGACGGTCTTAACATCCATTTTTCAGATTTCGTAATCATGATATGCAGCGATGGCAAGCATGATCCGGATGGATTTAAGCATAGCCACTGGAGAAAAGGTTTCGTCATAGTCCACACCTGGTCTTTGACGAAAACCATTTGCAACAAGTCTAGCTTTGAAAGTCTTCACTTTCCCATCTACATCAAGTTTTTTCTTGAAGATCCACTTGCTCCCAATGGGTTTTACCCCTTCAGGAGCATCTTCCAAAGTCCATACTTTGTTGGTATACATGGATTCCATCTCAGACCGCATTGCATCCAGCCATTTCACTGAGTCCCTACTCGTGATGGCCTGCTCGAAGCTAGTTGGGTCATCATCTTCCATGATGCAATTCTCGCTTCCACCATCAATGAGAAAACCGTAGTATCTCTCAGGCGGACGAGAAACCCTGCTAGATCGGCGGAGTGGCTGGGGTTCATCAGGTACTACTGAATCCTCTGGTTCTACCAAGTCTTCTGTTATAGTTTGTGTCGCTGGAACCTCTTCCAGTTCTACCTCAATGCCACTTGTCTGTTTCATAAGAAAACATTTTTCTAAGAAAGTGGCATGTCGAGAAACAAACACCTTTTGTTCTTCGGAGTGGTAGAAGATATACCCTCGCGAATGTTTGGGATATCCAACAAACTTACATAGAACAGACCTTGCCTCGAGCTTGTCCGGATTTTGTGTTTTAACATAGGCCGGACAACCCCATATCTGAATAAAATTAAGACATGGTCTCTTACCATTCCATATCTCATATGGAGTGGTAGGCACTGATTTGGTTGGAACTCTATTCAATAGGTATGCAGCTGTCTCCAGTGCATATCCCCAGAAGGAAATAGGTAACTCAGCTGCACTCATCATAGAGCGCACCATATCTAATAGGGTGCGATTCCTCCGCTCCGATACACCGTTGTGCTGTGGTGTATAAGGAGGAGTAAGCTGAGAGAGAATCCCATTCTATTTTAGATAATCTAGGAACTCATTGCTTAAGTATTCTCCTCCTCGATCAGATCGAAGGATCTTAATACTTTTGCCCGTTTGGTTCTCTACTTCGTGTTTATATTCTCTGAATTTCTCAAAAGCTTCAGACTTGTGTTTCATTAGGAACACATATCCGAATCTTGAGAGATCGTCAGTGAATGTAATGAAGTAGGAAGAACCATCCCTGGCATGTGTAGACATGGGACCGCATACATCGCTATGCACCAGTCCCAAGAGTTCCGTAACTCTTTCTCCGTGTCCACTAAACGGAGTTTTGGTCATTTTTCCTTTGAGACATGAATGGCAAGTGTCATAAGATGATAATTCGAATGAATTCAAATATCCATTCTTATGTAACTTAGCTAGCCGTGTCTCATTGATATGGCCAAGTCTACAGTGCCACAAGAAGGATTCGTTCATTTCTGAGCTTTTCCTCTTGTGTGTGTTTTGTATATTGAGGACTGTATTTTGATTGAGAATGAATATGCCATTATGTAACGAGTCTGATGCAATCAACTTTTGATCTAGGAATATGTTCATAACATTATCCTTTACTACAAAATTATATCCTTCTTTACTTAATAAAGAAACTGATATAATGTTGCACATCATGTTCGGTATATAATAGCACTCATTTAGAATTAGTGTATCACCACTTGGTAATACCAGGTGATATTTGCCAACTGCTTTGGCTGCAACATTTGCCCCATTCCCTACTTGAACGGAATGATCACCTTTTTCCAGTTCTCTACCTTTACGTAGCCCATGTAACGTTTTACATATGTGGGATCCTGATCCGGTATCTAATACCCAGGACGTAGGGTGAACTGAGAAACAGTTCTCAATAACTAACATACCTGAAGAAGATGCACCAACATGCATGTTCTTTTGGGCGGCGTAAGAATCTAGATATTCTCCTATTCCCTGATCAGTCTTATAACTCTTATAAGAAAGAACGGGTCCAACGTTCCCCTGCACAGTATAACATGCGGGTTCGGTCAATACATCCATATTATTATCTTGATTAAGGCATGAAATGGTCGCTACCTGGAGAGAGATAGAAGAAAACACTTTAGCGTATGCTCTTGCAAGATCAGATCGGTTATTATCTTATTTAATCAGGATGGCTCCCACTGTTTTTATCAAATCTTCCTTCAAATCCTAAAAGGAAAGACTAGCCGGGATTAATTACACCCTACAACTTCGCTGATCTTTCAGCCAGGCCAGTGTCGGTACTTTGAGGAAGGTTCCCCTTGCTTTCGCACGGACCTAATTAAAGTAAACCTCGTTTTCCTAGAGGCGTAACCCCGTTGACACCTTTCTAGACACCTACTTGATCGGCTAATTGTCCTGTGTAAAACTCTCCCAGGAATAACAATTACTCGCAGTGGGTATCGGGATCCAACTATCTCATAGAAGGTATGCAATCTCATTGCAAATTTCAACACTTGAAATTCCCGATAATGTTTTGCCCCTAGCGATCTATGACCTTGACGGAGGCCAAACTACCCATAGGGCGCTAGTCAAGTTCAACCCGTCATTTCTTGATTGAATTAAACCCACCCGTACGACCCTTGACGGAGGCCAAACTACGCCGTACGAATTCCCTAATCCAATCGCATCATATGCTAGCAGATAAGCACTAGTTAGCTACCATACACTACGCCTTGACGGAGGCCAAACTACCGCAGCATGAATACTAAGTAGTACTTATCTGAAATGACGGAGGGCTACGCAGGTTTTTTCAGAAAAACCATGAGCGTAATGAACTTGATATCGTTGTAGAATCTAGTGAATTTTGAAATGGAGTGATTTTGAGGCTTTCATTAGTTTTGCTAAAGAGGTCACTCCCGGTGAAGGGATCCCGGCTCTTTCCTCATCGAATAAGGTGCGGGATATATCATATATATCACTGTGCAAAGCAAAACTCCAAAAGCAGTCAAAAGTCAAACCGAGTGTTGTAGCATCTGCCAGTTTTGCTAAAGAGGTCACTCCTGGTGAAAGGATCTCGGCTCTTTCCCCATCGAATAAGGTGCAGGGTATATCATATATACCGCTATGCAAAGAAAAACTGTAGCTACCCTTTTTATTTGAAAATTTGATTCTACAACATCTTTTAGGTTTCTTTCTTTCATTAATCACATTTATGAAGTCCCATCATTTAAGTTACCTAAACATCACAGATAAATACGACGTACACTTATGCCATCCGCCTTCGCCTCGATGTCCCCTCGTGCACCGTTAGGTTAGGTAACTAACGACAGAGCAGGGCGGGCTAGTGCGGGTGTAAAACATAAGTAACATCTATATAATATATCATATATACTATATACTGTATCCATCACAACATATCAAATGATCACATCACAGATATCGCAGCAGAAACATAGATATAATGTGTGATATACTAGGACGTCCGTATTTAGTATTTAGCCAACAATAGAAAATACGGATTCCACAGTCGCGATGAATAGCCAAGCCCACACCCTGGACCCCTACGAGAGCGGCAAGCGACATTACCAATTCTGGAGTTTAGGAGACCCGGTCTCGACTCCTCGAGATAGCCTCCCACTGAACCCCAGAACCCGGTCACCTGTGCTCCCCTCCTTGGGTCTATCCTAATGCGGAAAAGTAAATAATATACAACACCGGTGGCATCAACCTCAACCCGGAAGTGCCCCAAATAAAAGAATATTACATTACATTTGAATTTACATGAATGAAAATATAAAACTCTCATCTCACATAAAAACCCCGGCTATTCAATCGCGACAATCCTGCACGTCATATCTCAGCAACACATAATATCTCATATCATCAACGTAAGTAAGTATGCATACACACCGATTGTCGTCGACGTATAGCAACGACAATCGGCAATACCACTACATACTACACTTACGGTCACAGAAAAGAAAGTGTAAAACTGCAATATCTGGAATCCACATTCTCTTTAGACATCGTAAATGCGAAATATCACATACTTCGTATTTCATGTCTAGTAATATGAATTCCACACATTGCATCACATTCAGATAAATAGACAGTATTAAAGTTTTCGAACGAACGATCAAATACCCAAGATTCGCTAAAGCTCAACACTTGAGCAGAGTTCAAAAACCCGGAGTGTGACACAGTAGTAGCGGTCCAGCCGTAGAAGGGTCAAGCCAACACCTCACATGTGGCATGACGTACTGCCCCAAACCCTAAGGTTCAAAGGGCAGTTCAAGACGGTCACATAATCGAGTTAAGGTTTGTTGTCTTCTAGAGGGTCCACCACAAAACTTGCACGTATCTCCAAAATATTTAAACCCCGTGAAAAGTGAGCAAATGATACTCGTTCAAACACTTCAATACTTTCTAATTTATCCGAAAAAGTCACGAAATGAAAATTCCAATCGAATCGACGAGTCCAAAACCATCTCCAGAATATACAGTACAATATTCAGATTAAAAATTCCCCAAAAATATACAAGCAGAGAAAAACAATTACTGTGCAAAAACGACACTTTGATTCATCCGTACGGCCGCGGAACCGCGGCCCAAGCAGGCTATGGCCGCGGTTCCGCGGTGAAAAGTACTGTTCATGGCATCGTTTTTCACGTGTGCGCTTAGATTTCCCTGCTGAATTTTTTAAGGATTTTTAATTCTGAAAATATCCAGATTTTAAAAAATGTCCAGAGAGCGTCCGAAAAGATCGTATTTTGGTTCGAACGGAGTTTTGACTTCACTAAAGTGTCGCCTAATATTCTAGGTCGGCTCTGATACCAATGTTGGGTTAACCTAGCACCTCATGAAGGGTTTGGAAGCATCACATGTACCAAAGATTGAATTTTTAGGTGCTAAGTTAACAAACAAAGAATCGTTCCTAGAAAAATTAGGGTTACAAAATTTGCATATCATCTCACGAAAGAAAAGCTAGGGTTTTGAGAGTACAACCTTTGTAGCTCCCTACGCTAGACTCCTTGGCTACTTGGGGTTTGGAAAAGCTCTGCTTGAACTCCTCTAGGTCACCGATGATCCACTCGGAGTCCGCTTTATCCAAGCTTGCAACTTCACTCGATCAAGAGAATGAAATGAAGCCAACACTCTAAACAAGTGGGCTAGACTTATGTAGAATGGTGTTGTGGTTCTCTTTCTCACTTCAAAATCCTATCTAGTTGAGTATTTTGCTCACTTGAAAATTCTAGAGAGCAAAGGAAGAAGAAGGAAGAAGATGTGGCTATTTTTAGAAGAAGAGAAGAATAACTCCAATGAGAAAAAGAAAAATATAAGTATATATATTTTTCCTTTTTCATCTCAAACCATGGTTATCTTTTATGGATATTTAATTTTACTTTAGTTAAAACACAAGAGAAAGATTAAACCATGGTCAAAAGGTAGGTGAACATGGTTAGGTCAAAAGAAGAGTGTAGAAACTAATCCATGATTTAATCTTATCTCTTTTCTTTTGTTTTAGCATAAATATAAATAATAATCCATAATATAAACCATGGTGTGAGTCTTATATTGCCACCATTTTCTATGTATAAACAACCATGATAGATGATGTATGTATGTATGTATGTATGTATGTATGTATGCACATTCATATGTGCATGAATCTATAAAGAAAGCATACATGCATGCATACATCCATCAAACACAAGAAAGGATTTCTAGTGAGAAACTAATGGTTAAATGATAAATCAACACTTGATTTATCAATCCAGCGATATCACATACGACCCTACCAAAAGCAAGCCGCCCGATCAATATACGGTATCCTATACGCGCATTTTAATCGGGTCCATGCGCATATCGCATACGCGCACTACAACATTTCGCCTGGACTAGGTAACTCCTTTGTGGGACTCTAAGACTCGTCAATACGCCGGCAGTGGGTGATGATCATATCAAGCACCCCCAAGCCGCAAGCGATCAGCTAAACGTAACGGCCAGCCGGGTATTGAGCGATCAGAAGAGAACAAGCGAACCTGCTACAACTCTCGTCGAGCCAACCGGCAACACTACCATGCAGTTTGGTCTCTTCGTCTGATATGTCGCATATCAAGTCTAGGGGTGGTAAACGTCAGACCCCAATAACCGATAAGTCATGCCGATGTGAGGCCCATAACGGGTTGAGAAACTACTGGTAACACTTACCAGCAAATCTCTGAATCAGCCCTGGCCAAGGACTTCCCTGTTACGGCCAATCGAGCACAGTGCAACATCAACCCCCAATACCGGGAGAGACGAAACCCCTCCTATCGCTCATTGCCTCCATGTGACTCGGGACTGTACCCAAAAACCACCGTTTTGCACGCCCTCATGGACGTGGTAAGGTGGAAATCAAAGCACAGTGGGAATCATACAAGACTCTATGACGATCTCGGATCTACAGACTAACCTGCACAAGTGTCACCTGAGAACTGCCATCTGACGTGAGGTCTAATACCATCTGGGAGTTCTCGGCGAGTCCGTCCAGTGTACCCAGTCTCCACTGAGCACCCGTATACCCTCTCTGATGTCAAACACCAATGGATATGGGATCATCCATCGCCCATCTTATGGGTCGAGAAGCGTATACGCTAGTCTACACTGGTATATCGATGCCCCGTCTCGATACACCCACGACTAGGGACCTTGAAGGATGTACTTATGGACTACCATGTCCCCACTAGTATGATCCGCATCATAGTCCAGGTAGTCAAGTACACATTCTAAGGGCTTTACCAACATGTAACTCTAAGACAGTATAAAGAGACAAGTATACATGTTAAGATAAAGAGCAACCAGATAGCATACTATCATATCGAGCAAGAAAGTCATCTCTATATATGTCCAAGCATCCAATAATATACATCATCTGTACAATACTGGCCTCTAGGGCATACATACAACTAACACATCCTAACTACTGCTTATACCATCAAAGTATTGCACACCCTACCGAAGAATGCATGGCCTTTAAAAGGTGGTGGCAGGGATACGTTGCTCACCGGCAACATTTCAAGCGGATGAAGCGCAAAACTCGTCGGGAGCCTAGAAGCACGACAGATGTGCAGGGTTACTAGGCACTCTCACAAGGGTCTATAAGGCATCAACTATACCCGATTTAAAATTTAGACGTGCCGAACAACCCTAACCAAGATCTTTAAACTAGAGATTAGGCGAAACAAAGCATGTTAAACAGTTTAACACTAAGAGTTTGGGATTACAACCTTTGTAGTCCGGTCCTTCACTTCTAAAGCTCCGTGTTAAGGTCCCTTCACTGCGATCATCGAGTATCCGGACTCTAGAGAGGCTCCACGAAGAGAAAGATGCAAGTTTGCTTCCGATCTTCGATAACAAAGATGATCTACCTTGAAGTTTTTTTAACACAAGCTCTCACTCACTTATTGAAGTGAACACCCTAATCTAAATGGCTAGGATAGATTAGAATGATGAAGTAGGATTTTAGCACTCTTTTGTTTTCTTAATCTCACTCAAAATCATCACTTATGAAAAAGCTAGTAAGTTTTTCCTTGAAAGAAGAAGAAGGAAGAAGAAGATCTAATCATTTTGTGATGAATAATGAAACTCAAGTATGAGGTTAGAAATGCAACCATGGTTCATGTAACCTTTGTAGAGATTTAACTAAGGTTAAAGGTTTGGTTGGGTTAAACAAATATCTTGCAAAATATCAAAATAAATATCTTTGCACAAAACAAAACAAAACCTTCTAGAAGGTTCTAGAAAAGATTAACCCAAATCAAACCCTAACCATGTTTAATCTTCACAAAACATGTTGCATTAATAACCCTAACATGTTACAATATTATATATCACATATACAATATTTATTGTAACAAAATAAAATAATACAATTAACATATATCGCATATATATCAATGTATTACCTGAGTGAGAAAAAGAATCTTTTAGTGAGCTTATATCAGTTAATGTAATTTAATATATCAAATATATAATTATACATTAAATTATCGAATCAACACTTGATCCGATAATCCGGCTATTTCAAAGATAACCGACTAATATTATCTGTATCAGTTCATCGAATCAACTCTTGATCCGATGACCCGGCTATATCACATATACCCGGCCGATATCTCATATCGCGAGAATCTAATACGGTATCACATACACGTATTGTTCTCGGTCCCGCACATATCATATATGTGCTCCTACTCCGTTTTGCCTGAGCCAAGAAACCTCTGTGTAGGACTCTAAAGAATCGTCAATACACCGGTAGTAGGTGATGATCATATCAAACACCCATAAGCTGCAAGCAGTCAGCTAAATGTAACAGCCACCCAGGTATTGAGCGCTCAGAAGATCAACAAGCAAGAATGTACATTCTCCTGTGAATCCAGTCAGTAACACTCCCGTACAGTCCGGTCTCTTCGTCTAATATGTCGCATATCTCGCCTAGGGGTGGTATACGTCAGACCCCAGTAGCTTGATAAGTCGTGTTGATATGAGGTCTATAACAGTTCGAGAAACTACTGATAACACTTACCAGTAAATCTCAGCAACCCTGGCCAGGGATTTCCAGTTATAACCAATCGAACACAGCACAACATCAACTCCCTATACCGGGAGAGACGAATCCCCTCCTATCGCAAATTGCCTCCATGTGATTTGGGATTGTACCCAAAACCCACCTTTTTGCACGCCCTCTTGGACGTGGTATGATAGAAATCAAAGCACAGTGGGAATCACACGAGACTCTATGACGATCTCGGGTCAACAGACTACTCTGTACCAGTGTCACCAGAGAACTGCCATCTGACGTGAGGTATAATACCATCTGGAAGTTCTCGGCGAGTCCGTCCAGTGTACCCAGTCTCCACTGAGCACCCGTATACCTTCTCTGATGTCAAACACCGATGGATATGGGATCATCCATCGCCCATCATATGGGTCAAGATGCGTATACGCTAGTCTACTCTGGTGTATCGATGCCCTATCTCGATACACCCACGACTAGGAATCGTCGACTACCATGGCCCCACTAGTATGATCTCATCATAGTCCCAGTAGTCGAGTACATATCCTAAGGGCTTTATCAACATGTAAAATAGAGACAATCAGAGTACATGTTAAGATAAAGTACAACCAGATAGCATACTATCATGTCAAGCAAGAAAGTCCTCCCTATATATGTCCAAGCATCCATTACAATATTTATCATATGTACAGTAATGGTCTCTAGGGCATACATATAACTAACAATCTCCCACTTGTACTAGGGCCATCTGTTGTGGTATCGCTGTTGGATATAGTGCCCTCAGAGTCAATTATTGGATCACAGGCACGTGATTGCAATGATTGAGGGAGGACCTATGCCGGTAGGACAGTCTTACTCAAGACGATAGTATGCTATCTGGTTTATCTTTATCATCGTGTACTGCTTTAGGTGACCTTACAGGTCGCTATTACACGTTGAAAGAGCCCTTAGGATTCTTGCTTGACTGCCAGCTGTATGAGGGCGATCATATACGTGGGAGCTGGTGGTCTATAAGCACATCCTTAAAAGGTCCCTAGTCGTGGGAGTTTCGAGATAGGGCATCGATACTCCAGAGTAGACAAGTGTATACAGTCGAGACCCCGACGAGGGGCGGTGGCCGGTCTCACAAGCCACTGGTGTCAGTTGGTTCACCTAAGATGTATATATGTGCTCATTGGGTTATGAGTACACCGGACAGGACTCGCCGGGAACATGCTAGTTGGTCTTATACCTGACGTCAGATAGCAGTTCCCTGGTGACATGTGTACAGGTTAGTTCATCGACCTAAGGATCGTCATTTGTCTCGTGTGAGTTCCTACTATACTTTGATTACTACCCTACCACGCTCAAGGAGACGTGCAAACAGGTTTTAGTTGGGTACAGTCCTGAGCCATATGGAGGCAGTGAGTGGATCTTTAGGGGTTCGTCTCTCCCGGTATTGGGGGTGAGGTCGCGCTGTGTCTAGGAGAGCCATTACACAAAGCCCTCGGCCGAGGCAGGGGATTTACTGGTAGGTATTCCAGTAGTATCTCAGGGTGTTATGGGCTACACTCCGACACGACTTATACCACTTTTGGGGGTCTGACTTTTACCAACCCCCTAGGCCCGCATGCGATGCTCATAGACGAACGGACCGGACTGTACGGATATTGTCACTGACAGGCTCAGTAGGGTGTCAGGATGAGTTCGCTCATCGACGTCCCTTTTGGTCAATACCTGGTTGCCCGTTACGTATGGCTAATACCTCTGACGTGCTAGTGGTTAAATCCACAACCAATGTATTGACGAGTCTTTAAAGTCCCCCATAGACCGTTTCTCAAGTTTCGGGCGAAACGCTGTACAGGCCGTATGGAGATATGGCAGGGTTTGATCAGATACGTGCGGTATTGCACGGATCATGATCGGACGGAATATACTAGCGGGCTTTGGTTTAAGCCAGATCCTAGTATAGTACAGTGTAGATTTTGTCTCATTGCATTTGTATTCGGTCGGAATACAAATGCGGGTATGTATGTACAGTTGCGGGGTTTTCCTGTAATTTATTACGGGATCAGTTTTTTGGAGTTGCAGTTTGCTTTTCGTTTCGGCCATTTTCCTTTGTATCTTTCATTGGCCGAAGATTGGTGGAGGATGGCTTATTTCCATTTGTGCAAATAAGCATTTTAAAGGGTTGTCTTTGCATATTGTAGCTTCATGATGGTGCACCACCATTTGACTTCCATGGTTCATGATTGTTTGACCTTTGTTTGATGGTGATGGGAATTGATTGGGTTTTGGAGTGAGGTTTTTGTTGTGATGATTCTTTCTCATCATCACTCTTTTCTCTCTCATGCATGATAGCTTCCTTCCCTTGACTTTTCCATTCTCCCAATTCTCTAAGAGAGGCCGACCACACTTTGTGGGGTGGGGGGCATTTTCATTTTGGAATGGGAAAAATGTTCATCACATTTTTTCCTTTGCTTGCTACAAAATCATTCATCTCCATATACTTCTATTCCTCCACCAACAATGGCAACTTCTTTGAAACCCCATGAGACCAAGAGCACTACACTATTCTACAGCAAATCTTGGGCACGTCGACTCGCCAACTTCGTGCTCGAGTTGCCTCGGTCCAGAGGGGGGAGCCCGTAAAAGAAGCCGGCGAGGAGGTGAAGACCGGTGATTCCGTGGGAGATCGGGACGACGACGAGAAGACCGAAGGACACGGATCGCTCGGTATATCTCTCTACCCGTTCTTTAGTTAGCTAGGACTAGATTAATGGCCCGATCAGGGATTTTTGTGCGCGTGGTGCCGGTTTACAAGTTCGTAAAAAGTTTCGTTTCCGCATTCCGGTGTCGGATTGACGGCCGGGGCGCCGCCATGCACTTACATGGTATCAGAGCCACGCCATTAACCTAGTCTAACTTTGTCTAGCGTGTTTACATTTCCGATCGAACAAAAAAATTCCAAAATCCGCGTTTTCAATGCATCAGGTTTCTGTCGAAATTTTTTTAGCTCGAAAATTTTTTCAGTATGTTGCAGAAGTACATGCAAGAAGTTTTAAGGGTTCTGGAGAAAAATGGTGGCGTGACACTGTAGAACCACCGCGGAACCGCGGCCAAAACCCCCTTGGGGCCGCGGTTCCGCCACAGTACAGTGCCCTCACTGCACCAATTTTGTACAGAGCTCTTTAAACAGGAAAATTAGGGTTTTGGAATATTCTTTTTGGGTCCAGAATTTCTTTAAGTGCTACAGTAGTGCTTAGGGGCCCACTTAGGAAAATTTGATCGATCGAAAATTTTAAACATGTTAGTTCACAGTATTTACATTATATCTGCGACCGTGAATGTCACTTGATCGGTAAATCCTGTCTAACTGCTATAGCCCGGTTAGACGGATTTGTGAACGTGACATTCACGTTGATGTTCTGTGTTGTGCTGTGATGTTGCGGATTGGTCGTGGGGGATAGCCTGGATGCAATGGTAGTACAGTTTGGTTGTATTATGTATATTTGATATTGCGGGGCGAGTGTCCGACATGTGGACTGTCGTCACTGCCTGTTTGTATATTATTCTTTTGGGGCACGACCAGGTTGAGGTCGATATACCCGTTGTATGTATATTTTACTTTCTGTACTAGGATTACCCCAAGGTTGGGTGCACGGATAGCCGGGTTCTAGAGGGCAACGGGCCCGCATATCATGGCATTGAGACGGAGGGGGCTTTACTCTAGAATTGGCGGGCTATTCGCCGCACTCGTAGGGGGTACAGGTTGACCCAAGAGGGGTGCCCAAGTTACCGGATTCCGTGAAGTGCTGGGTGGTCCATTCACGTTGCTGAAGGGGGCTGCCTCGCTTCAAGTTTTGGCGGGTAACTTGCCGCGCCCGTAGGGGTCTAGGATCTCATTGCACAGGCTATCCACACGACCAGGGGAATGTCGGGTTTTAGTAGCGGCTCTGTGAAACCCGGGGATCCCAGATATCTGTATTGTTCTGTGATGCTTACTACATTTCTGTGATGTTGCATTTTATCACGCCTTGAGCGAAATATTATATATTGATATATATACTAGTAGATGTTGTATATGTTTTGCATCCGTGCTAGTCCAGTCCCCGCTCTGTTGTTAGTTAAGTAACCTAACAGGTAATGACGGGACCCAGTGGCGAATGCGGATGGCATATACGTACATCATTATTTTCGTTCTTTATTGGTGTGATCAATTGATGGGACTGCGTTGATTTGGATCAATGCAAGTTAAAAACAAACCTATTCTGATGTTGTTGGAACACTTTTCAAAAAGCTGTTATTGCAAGGACGTTCACTTTTGTTTTGCACAGTGGTATTCAGTTGGAATATCCTGTACCTCAGTCGACGAGGCAAGGGCCGAGATCCCTTCACCGGGAGTGACCCCTTGGACAGAAGTTTGCGTCAGGGTAATAACTTCACTATAGCCGATTACTTTTGCTTTGCATCGTGGTGTTCAGTTGGAATATCCTTCACCTCATTCTACGGGGAAAGAGCCGAGATCCCTTCACCGGGAGTGACCTCTTTAGCAAAGGTTTTCGTCACTATATTTTTATAAAGCTATCCAGTTCCTTCAACGATATCAAGTTCATTACGTTAAAGGTTTTCGCCAGAAACCATTCGTAGCCCTCCGCCGTTTCAGACGGGTAGCACATAGTATTCATGCTATGTTTGTTGACCTTCGTCAAGGTATAGTGAATGGTAGCTGCTGGTTACCTTTCTGCTGCATAGATAGATGCGTTGGTTTGGGACAGTCGTATAGCCTTGTTGACCTTTGTCAAGGGCTTATACGGGTGGGTTCAAATTAACCTGGACAATGACGGGTAGAACTTGACATGTGACTTATGATTTGTTGACCTTCGTCAAGGTCATAAGAGCATGGGGCAGAAATCACATCGGGAGTTTCTAAAGAAACTGAAACTTGCCAGATATGCGCATACCTTCTGGAGTGTGATAACGTGAGCGGGGTCCGTCATGTTATCATACGATGATAGTTGGATCCCGATTCCCACTTATGAGTTGGTTTACTCCTCGGGTGATCCTGACTAATTCTTCTTTCAGGTTTGGAGGAGAATTTGACGGTACAGTGGGAGGTTTCCAGATTAGATAAATTGGTAACCATTCTGATCTAGGTTAGAGTGCACGCTGAGTGTTTCTTTTCTCTCTCTCTTTGGCAGCGACCATTGACCTGACCCTAAGACTATGACTCAGTGACCAAAATTAACCGAACCTTCTTAAACACTGGCTTTTGGATTGTCAGAGTTGCAAACCTCATTGCCACTCCTACTTTTACCCTTTTCTCCAGGACACCCCGTATTACTACGAACGTCCACTTCCATTGGAAAAAACCATCGTATGGTTATATACGAACTCGAAGGAATTTATTCGAGGATGGTTTCCAGTTCTGGAGAAAACGAATAGATATTCAGTTGTCTTTTCCTTTTACCTTCTCTCAGGTTGCGAGTACTCCTTGGTTTAGGAGATAGTACACCTATTACGCAAATTGGATAGTCTTCTTCCAAACCATAGGCAGGTGCCGACCGGTAGGGAATGAAGAAAACCAATTAGCCTAACGATGGTCTACAGAAGGTATTAAGTAAAGACATATCAAGGGATTAGTAAGAAGGCAAAGTAAATAGCGACTGCTATTCACGACCAGACCAAGTATTTCTTCGCCAATCCTAAATCACCTTTGTATTTCTCCAGAACACTCCGTATCATTACGAAGATCCACAGTTTATTAGATACTCCATCGTATGGTTATATACGAACTCGAAAGGAACTTGTTCCAGTTCGGGGATGGATTCTGGTTCAGGAGAAATAGGAATAAGGTTTATTCGGTTGTCTTTTATCTTCACCTTCTCTCGCATTGCGAGTGCTCCTAGGATTAGGACAGTACACCCATTATGCTTATTAGATAGTCTTCTTCCAAACCATAGGCTGGTGCCGAACGGTAGGGAAGGAAGCAAACCATTTGGCCTAAAAGGGGGTACAAAAGGTAATGACTAAAGACATATAAAGGGATTTGGAAAGATGGCAAAGAATTATACGGTTACAGTTGTGAATCTGGATAATGGAAGATGCATTACTAGGAATACCAGGATACCCCATCAAAACATTTTCAATGTTTCAGTTTCGCTGTGTACTGTTAAAGGAAAACTGATTTCCCAATCAGATCTTACTCCAGGGTATGTATTTACCAGGTATGATTCTCACATCTGTATGGTTTTACAGATGATGAGTGGGAGTGAGTTATTGGGAATTAGGTGATTGTCCTCATTATATCGTGATTCGTTGTAATCGGTGATATTTGAGGAAGTCATCTGGATTGTTTGCCGGACGGCAAATATTTGGTTTTGAATATCCGCTGTTATGCACCAATTTCAAATTGATATATCTGTACGTCTATTTTCATAGAGTGAGATATACCTTTTTGAAATTATGTCTATGACATTTACATATATCAGTGGATGGTTAGGTAAGGAGTATTAAACAGCGGTGTAATTCTTCTTAACCATAAGTACAGTTTTCAACCCACGACACACAGGTATTGAGTTATCAGACTCAAGGGACTTATACAGAGTATTGTATATTGTCCAGCGTCAATGAGGACAGAGGTGTTGGTTCTCGTACTATATTCGGTTTACTTATGACTTCTCTAGTTTTTAGACAGGTGTTTCGTAGAAACACAGGGTCCAAGTTTTGAGAAGTTATAGGTATATGGATAAAGTAGAGAACCAGGTGTTGCAAGTATCGGGATTCTTCAAGTTGATCGAAGATGTAGATACTTGTGTATGGTGTTCAGTTGATAGTAATGATTAAGAGAACTTGCCTCTCTTTCAGGTTACTCATAATTGGAAGCATTCCTAAGTTGAGTAACGCTGATCGGCCTCTTTCCATTTAGTTGACATGCACTTGAGACAGTTGCATGATTTGAATCTGGTTCAATTAAATCAGTGCCTCTGGTTCTATATTGGATATAGAACAGTTCATATCTTAACGATGTTAAGGTACGGGGAGTTGTCCGGCTTATGCTTAAAACCAGACTCTGGATAACTCAAGGCACGTTTCTGTAATGCCTGTTTGTGGGTTGACCCAGGCCATGACGAGGGTTGATTTTATACCATCTGGAAGATCAATAATGATATTGTTCTAGACTCGCCACAGTTTTAAGTAAAATGGATTTTTTCAGAAAACAGTAATGGGAGTATGGTAGAACTGGAAGTGATTCCAGAACCGCAAACGATTACTGAAGATTTGATAAGAACCTAAAGATTCAATCTGGTTTGACATTCCATTGGCCACTCCGCAGATACGGTGGGTAACCTCAGGCACCCGAAGGGTACTCTGGTAGCCTCAAGGACGGTGTTTACCCATACTTGCCATTGCTTTTGTTCCAGGCTGCGAGACCCGGCAGGAGGATAAGTATAGCGTCGTTCTAAACTAGCTTTAGAAGTGTACGTCTATATGACTCTGCCAGAGGGTTGTCGTAGTCAGTGGGAGCAGCGGAAGCATTGGTGGACAGGTGGCTTATGTCTATTTATAGACTAAAGCAGATGTAGCGGAGATAGATCATTTATTTCTGATGTGACAGTCATAGGTTTGACTTCATCAGAATAGGGGATGGATCTGTTAAGAAGGTAGTAGGGTGTGATGTCTTGGTATTTGGATGACATACACAGAGTAGGAAGTGATATTCCTATACTACGATCGGTTATACTTTGGTTGTCACACAGTGGTTTCTCACATAGGAATTGGATATTATATCAGACATTCTGGTTACTAGATCTATGGTTTTAGATCTAGATTTGGGTGGTTTCCCAATCTGGGTACTTTGACAGCATTCTAAGAGTATTTAGAATGGACGACTCCAGGCATGGTGGTGTACCTGCAGGTGATGGAGTCACCCTCTCTAAAGGTGTCTTACAGACTAAAGGGGAGAGGGATGTGCATGATTGGCAGATCACTTGCTCAGGCAATTGAATCAATCATGAAATGTCAAGTACCACACCAGATGTTGTTTTTGCAATAGATGCAATAAGATGATATCGATCCAATCCTAGAGAAACAGTCGGAAGCAGTTTTAGAACATAAGTGGATGTTCTAGGGATATGATAACGACAGCCTCACTTAGGAGACAGTTATCACTCCAGGCTTCCAAGGTGACCTGGACGACAGGGAGGTTGTCAGAGTTATAGTTTTCCTTCTGACGAGGGGCGGTATTTTGGACAGGTGGTCCAAGAAGATACTGAGGGAGGCATGGCGCAGGATACTGATTAAGTTCAGTTGACGATACAGTCTAAGAAGTTTGGATTTGGAGTTCATTTATGAGCTAGGTCCCATCAGACATCCAGACACATTCTAAGACAGGTATTGCTCATTTCGAGAGATGGCTTTCTCAGCGAACTTGAGATATAGAGAGACATAGAAATAAACATCAGAGCGGATCCACTCACTAAGGCTATTCCTCGAACGCAATAGTTTCGCAAACGAGCTTTGTGACACTGACTAGTAGAGGAATTGGGTGTTCGGTATCACACGGGCTGTGAGTATGCGACATCGCAATAATTAGCCTTGAGTGCAAGTGGGAGATTATTGGATATAGTGCCCTCAGAGTCAATTATTGGATCACAGGCACGTGATTGCAATGATTGAGGGAGGACCTATGCCGGTAGGACAGTCTTACTCAAGATGATAGTATGCTATCTGGTTTATCTTTATCATCGTGTACTGCTTTAGGTGACCTTACAGGTCGCTATTACACGTTGATAGAGCCCCTAGGATTCTTGCTTGACTGCCAGCAGTATGAAGGCGATCATATACATGGGAGCTGGTGGTCTATAAGCACATCCTTAAAAGGTCCCTAGTCGTGGGAGTTTCGAGATAGGGCATCGATACTCCAGAGTAGACTAATGTATATAGTCGAGACCCCGACGAGGGGCGGTGGCCGGTCTCACAAGCCACTGGTGTCAGTTGGTTCACCTAAGATGTATACAGGTGCTCATTGGGTTATGAGTACACCGGACAGGACTCGCCGGGAACATGCTAGTTGGTCTTATACCTGATGTCAGATAGCAGTTCCCTGGTGACATGTGTATAGGTTAGTTCATCGACTTGAGGATCGTCATTTGTCTCGTGTGAGTTCCCACTGTACTTTGATTACTACCCTACCACGCTCAAAGGAGACATGCAAACAGGTTTTAGTTGGGTACAGTCCCGAGCCACATGGAGGCAGTGAGCGGATCTTCAGGGGTTCGTCTCTCCCGGTATTGGGGGTGAGGTCGTGCTGTGTCTAGGAGAGCCATTACACAAAGCCCTCGGCCGAGGCAGGAGATTTACTGGTAGGTATTCCAGTAGTATCTCAGGGTGTTATGGGATACACTCCGACACGACTTGTACCGCTTTTGGGGGTCTGACTTTTACCAACCCTCTAGGCCCGCCATGCGATGCTCATAGACGAACGGACCGGACTGTACGGATATTGTCACTGACAGGCTCAGTAGGGTGTCAGGATGTGTTCGCTCATCGACGTCCCTTTTGGTCAATACCTGGTTGCCCGTTACGTATGGCTAATACCTCTGACGTGCTAGTGGTTAAATCCGCAACCAATGTATTGACGAGTCTTTAGAGTCCCCCACAGACCGTTTCTCAAGTTTCGGGTGAAACGTTGTAGAGGCCGTATGGAGATATGGCAGGGTTCGATCAGATACGTGCGGTATTGCACGGATCATGATCGGACGGAATATACTAGCGGGCTTTGGTTTAAGCCAGATCCTAGTATAGTACAGTGTAGATTTTGTCTCATTGCATTTGTATTCGGTCGGAATACAAATGCGAGTATGTATGTACAGTTGCGGGGTTTTCCTGTAATTTATTACGGGATCAGTTTTTTGGAGTTGCCAGTTTGCTTTCCGTTTTGGCCATTTTCCTTTGTATCTTTCATTGGCCGAAGATTGGTGGAGGAGGGCTTATTTGCATTTGTGCAAATAAGCATTTTAGAGGGTTGTCTTTGCATATTGTAGCTTCATGATGGTGCACCACCATTTGACTTCCATGGTTCATGATTGTTTGACCTTTGTTTGATGGTGATGGGAATTGATTGGGTTTTGGAGTGAGGTTTTTGTTGTGATGATTATTTCTCATCATCACTCTTTTCTCTCTCATGCATGATAGCTTTCCTCTCTTGACTTTTCCATTCTCCCAATTCTCTAAGAGAGGCCGGCCACACTTTGTGGGGGTGGGGGGCATTTTCATTTTGGAATGGGAAAAATGTTCATCACATTTTTTCCTTTGCTTGCTACAAAATCATTCATCTCCATATACTTCTATTCCTCCACCAACAATGGCAACTTCTTTGAAACCCCATAAGACCAAGAGCACTACACTATTCTACAGCAAATCTTGGGCACGTCGACTCGCCAACGTCGTGCCCGAGTTGCCTCGGTCCAGAGGTGGGAGCCCGTAAAAGAAGCCGGTGACGTGGTCCTCTTCCGGCGAGGACGTGAAGACCGGTGATTCCGCGGGAGATCGGGACGATGACGAGAAGACCGAAGGACACGGATCGCTCGGTATATCTCTCTGCCCGTTCTTTAGTTAGCTAGGACTAGATTAATGGCCCGATCCGGGATTTTTTGTGCGCGGTGGTGCCGGTTTACAAGTTCGTAAAAAGTTTCATTTCCGTATTCCTGCGTCGGATTGACGGCCGGGGCGCCGCCGTGCACTTACAATCGCATACCCAACAATTAGCTGTGGTTGAAGTATCTCAAACTCAACCATCCCATAAAAGTCTCTACTGGGAAAAATGCCTTTGTGAGTGGATCCGCGCTGTTGTCCTCTGTGTCTACTCTCCTAACCTCGATCTGCCTAGAGATCAACCATCTCCATGATCAGGTGATACTGCCTAAGAATTATATCTGGATTTCTGATGGGACGGTGGTTTCTTGACTAAAGCCACAACTCCATTGTCACACAATGGCAGGAACTAAGTTCATCTCATGAACTATTATCTATATCCAGACTGCCGCTTTGGTAGCATCCTTGGTAACGATGTATCTTGCCTTTAATCGTCTAGTAAGTCACGGTATCTAGCTTGGAACTCTTCCAACATATCGTCCCTCCACTGAGGGTAAAGACAATGCCTGTGACTGACATTCAGTCGTCCTTATCACCCTGGAACTTTTCCAGTGATTCTCCCCAGGATCGATTGATACCATCTCACTATAACTAGTGAGAATCCTAACATCCAATTAGATCTATCTCATAGATCCAAAACCCAGGATTTAGGAGTTATCACCTTGATCATATACGGAGGATCCTTGTGATAAGAGGAGATTGACCGAGCGTAGCATAGGAAACTCCTTCCCTATCAAGAGTATGTCATCCACGTACTCTACAAGGATCACCACCATACTCCCTACTACCCTTTTGTATATATAAGATTCATCTACCATTTTGATGAAGTCAAACTCTTTGACTACTACATCAAAACAGATGTTCCAACTCCGCGATGCCTGATTTATCACATAAAACATCTTGCTCACGTTTCCGCTGCTCCCATTGTCTACGAAGCCCTCTGGTTGTGTGCTTATATATGCTCTCTTCCAAATCATCATTTAGAAAAGCAGTCATGACACCCAACCGCCAGATATCGTAGTCATGGTATGTAGCCGTGGCAAGTAGGATCTGGATGGACTTAAGCATAGCTTTGAAAGTCTCAACTTTTCCATGTACACCAAGTAATCTTCTCAAGATATACTTTCTCCTGAAGGGGATTTAACCCTTCAGATAAAGCAAAAAAAGTCCATACTTTGTTGGTGTATAAAGATTCCATCTCAGATCTCTAAGCATCCAGCCATTCTTACAGAGTCCCACTCCTGATGGCCAGCTCGAAACTAGTTGGGTCATCATCTCATGATGCAATCCTCACTCCCACTGTCATAGAGAAAACCGAAGTATCTCTCAGGTGGGTGAGGAACCCTACTAGATCGGCGGAGAGGCTGAGGTTCGTTGGAAACTATTGAATGCTCTGGTTCTACCAAATCATCAGTTGCAGTTTGTATAGCTGGAACTCTTTCCAGTTCTACCTCATGACCAATAATTTCTTCACAAGAAATTCCCTTTCACAAAGGTGGCATGCTGAGAAACAAAACATCTTTTGTTCCTCGGTTTGGTAGAAGATATTACCTTGCGAATGCTTGGGATATCCAACAAACTTCCACAGAACTGACTTTGCCTCGAGCTTGTCCGGATTATGTTTTTAGACATAGGCCGGACAACCCCAAATCTTAATTTACTTAAGATATGGGCTCTTCCCATTCCATATCACATATGAAGTGGTAGGAAACTGATTTGATTTGAACCCTATTCAATAAGTATGCAGCTTCTCAAGTGCATAACTCCCAAAAGGAAATAGGAAACTCAGTAGTACTCATCATCAAGCGCACCATATCAAATAGGGTGTGATTGCTCCGCCCCGATACACCGACGTGCTGTGGTGTATTCGGAGGAATAATGCTGAGAGAGAATATCATTCTCCTTTAGAATAGTCTAGGAATTCCGTGCTCAAGTATTCTTCTCCCTGATCTCATCAAAGGACATAATACTTATACCCGTTTTTGGTTCTCTACTTCTAACTTATATTCTGTGAATATCTCAAAAGGTTCAGACTTGTGTTTCAACAGGAACATATGTTCGAATCTTGAGAGATAATCAGTAAATGTAATGAAGTACAAAGAACCAGTCCTGGTATGTATAGACAGGGGACTTTCATACATCAACATGTATCAATCCTAAGAGTTTACTAACTCTTTCTCTGTTTCCAATAAACGGAGCTGTGGTCATCTTATCTCTGTGACATGACCGGCAAGTTTCACAATATGTAAATTCAAACTAATTTAAATATGCATCTATATGTAACTTCAGCTAGTCGGGTCGCATTGATATGACCTAGTCTACAATGCCTCAAGAAGGATTCGTTCATTTCTGAACTCTTCCTCTTGTGTGTATTCTGTACGTTAAGAACTGTGGTTTGATTTAGAACGTCTATGCCTTTAGATAATGTGCCTGATCCGATCAACTCTTGATATAGGAAATGTTCAAAACATTATCCAACAATACAATATTATATCCTTCTTTACTAATAAAGAGACTGATATGATGTTGTATATCAGGTTCGGTATCTAATAACATTCGTTCAGAATCAATGTATTCTGGTAATACAGGGTGATAACTACCAACAGACTTGGCAGCAACACTTGCACCGTTTCTATCTCATGAGACTTATCACCCGTTCTCAATTCTCTACCTTTCTGTAGCCCATGTAACAGATTACATTTGTGGGATCCTGATCCGGTATCTCATACCCAGGACGTAAAGGATACTGAGAAACAGTTCTCGGTAATGAACACACCCGAAGAAGATGCATCAGCATGCACTTTCTTCGTTTGGGCGGCACGGGAATTCTGGTAATCCCCTATTTCCTGCTCTGTCTTATAACAATTATAAGTTGGAGCGGGACCAACGTTCCCTAGCGCAGTATAACAAGCAGGTTCGGTCAATACATCCGTATTATTATCTTGATTAAGGCGTGACATGGTCGCCACTAGGAGAGAGAGAGAGAAGAAAATACTCAGCGTGCGCTTTTACAAGATTAGATTGGTTATCAATTTATCTAATCAGGATGCATCCCACTGTTTTAGTCAAATCTTCCTTCAAATCCTAAAAGAAAAGACTAGCCGGGATTAATTACACTATACAAGTTCACCAATCTTTCAGCCAGGCCAGTGCCGGTACTTTGAGGGAGGTTCCTCGTGCTTTCGCACGGACCTAATTAAAGTAAACCTTGTTTTCCCATGGGCGTAACCCCGTTAACACCTTTCTAGACACCTACTTGATCGGCTAATTGTAATGTGTAAAACTCTCCCAGGAGTAACTCTTACTCGCAGCGGGTATCGGGATCCAACTATCTCATAGCAGGTATGCAATCTCATTGCAAATTTCAACACTTGAAATTCCTAATAATATTTTACCCCTAACCTCCTATGACCTTGACAAAGGCCAACAAACCATAGGATGCTAGTCAAGTTCAACCCGTCATTTCCTGATTGAATTAAACCCACCCGCACAACCCTTGACAAAGGCCAACAAGGTCGCACGACTACCCTAACTCAATCGCATCATATGCTTATACAGATAAGAAGTAATCAGCTACCGCACACTACGCCTTGACAAAGGCCAACAAACGCAGCATGAATACTAACTATCACTTATCTGAAATGACGAAGGGCTACGACAGGTTTTTAAGAAAACCCTTTGCGTAATGAACTTGATATCATTGTAGAATCGAGTGATTTTAAATGGAGTGTTTTTGAGGCTTTTCTAGTTTTGCTAAAGAGGTCACTCCCGTTGAAGGGATCGTCGGCTCTTTCCTTATCGAATAAGGTGCAGGATATTTCACAAATACCGCTGTGCAAAGCAAAAACTATATAAACAATCAAAAGACAAACCGAGTTTGTAGCATCTGCTAGTTTCGCTAAAGAGGTCACTCCCGGTGAAGGGATCTCAGCTCTTTCCTTATCGAATAAGGTGCTGGATGTTCTACAAGGAACACCGCTATGCAAAGCAAGAACTAGAGCTACCATTTTTTAAACAAGTTTCTGTTGGTGTATATGCCCTAGAGGCCATTATTGTATCATACTAGCTTGTATATTACTTAATGGAAGCTTGGGATATTCACAGTTGTATAGACACTCTTGCTCAAAATGATAGTATACTACTTGGTTTGTTTTTACTTCAATATGTGCATGTGTTTCTTTTAGCATATCGCTTATACATATTAGTAGAGCCCTTAGGATCTTTGCTTGATTACCAGCGTTGTGATGGCAGTCACACTAGTGGGGGCTGGGTAATCTACAAGCACATCCTTATACAGGTCCCTAGTCGTAGGACTATCGAGACGGGGCATCGATACTCCGGAGTAGACTAGCGTATACGCTTCTCATCCCAGCACGAGAGGTGGTCTGTCCCACAGCCATCAGTACGTCGTACTAGAGATAGTATGCGGGTGCTCGTTAGGTTACGAGTACACTGGACAGGACTCGTCGGGAACTGTTGGTTGATATTATACATATCGTCAGTTATCAGTTCCCAGGTGACATGAGTACGGCTTAGTATGTTGACTTGACACTGTCACTTCGACTCGAGTGTGTTCCCGCTGTACTTTGATTACTACCCTACCACGGCTCAAAGGAGTCGTGCAAACAGGTAGTAGTTGGGTGCAGTCCCGAAGCACTTGGAGGCAGTGACGGTTAGACAGAATTCGTCTCTCCCGGTATTGGGGGTTGACATCACGCTGTGTCTAATAGAGCCATTACACAAAGTCCCTGGCCAGGGCAAGCGAGATAGACTGGTAGGTTTCCAGTGTTATCTCAGGTGTTCTGGGCTACACTCCGACACGACTTGTACCGCTAGTAGGGGACTGACGTTTTCCGCCCTCTTAGGCCCGCCATGCGATGTATCAGACGAACAGACCGAACTGTACGGAGATTGTCACATACAGGCTCAGTAGGAGTTCGGAAGGGTTTATCTCATCGGCCTTCTTATCGACATCTACCTGGGGATCGTTACGTACAGCTAGTGCCACTTGCGGTCTGTGGTTAAACCCACTGCCAGCGTAGTGTCGAGTCTTTAGAGTCCCACACAGAGAGGTTCCCTGCATTGAGCGAAACGTATAGAGGCCGTATGGTTTTTACGGCAGGGCTGCAATCACTTACGTGCACTTGTGTGCGTATGCTGTTCGGGCAGGCAATACTAGTGGGTTTTGGTTTAAGCCGGATCCTAGTATTGCACGGATGGATTTGTTTTGTCTTCTGTGCATTCGCATTCTACGGAATGCGGATGCGGGTGTGTATGCACAGTTTTGAGGAGCGATGAAGGAGGAGGTGCCTCATTAGGGTTTTGGCAGTTGGTTCGGCCAAAACCGTTATGTGGCAGGCTCATTTGGGTTTTTGCAATTCGTTCGGTCAAAACCATTATGAGCCGGAGACATTATTTACTAATCCTTTTAGTGATAATTTTGTGATGGCTAATTGCTTTGACCATTTGACCACCTTGACCACTCTTGACTTTGTTGGCCCGTTGACCAAAGTTGACCTTGACCTTCATGAGAGGTCTACACTCTTCTTTGGTTTTCTTTTTCTTTTTGGATTATGAAAATGATAATTTCAATGTAGCCATCAACTTTATCATGATAGGATTTGTAATGATGATGTTTAGTATTATTGCAACCATGGTGCCTTTTTTCTTTAGTTGATAATTTCATTTCTCTTTTCTCATTCTCTCTCTTGCAAGTGAGAAGAAAGGAAGAAAGCTCCATGGTTGCTTGATCTCCTTCATCTTCCTCCTCTTGAAATTTTCTTTTGATCTCATGTGTTGAGAGAAAAAGAATCCACATAGACAAACACTTCCATCAACCTCCTCTACATAACCTAGGACTTCAAGACTAGCGATCTTGTTGCCCTAGTTGCCTCGGCTCGAGGTGGAGCTCGGTGTACATCTCTCGGGTGGATCGTCTTCGACTCAAGAAGGCAGCGGAGGTGACCAAGATCCGGATCGACCCTCGGAGCGTGGATGGATGAGCCGGACAGCGGAGGGAAGACCCGAAGGACCGGTTTCGTTAGGTATAATTTCTACGGCATAGTAGTTAACGCCTCTAGTAGTTTGCTAGTTTCTAGTTTAGCAAAGATCCGGCTTTTAGTCCATGTTGCCTTTGCGCCAAAAATTATTTTTCGCCGTTTCCGCCTCCCAGTAAGGACCGGGGTGAGCAACGTGGACTTACAGTGGTATCAGAGCCTAGCTAAACATAAACTAGCAAGTTAGCACAGTATTTAGAATATCGATCGGAAAAAATTCGCAAAACAAGTCCTGAAAATTTAACTTTCTGCCGATTTTTTATACTGTTCAAAAAGTAATTTAATATATATGAAAAATCGGCTCAGGGTTTTCTAAAGACACAGACAAAAAACGGTCCACTGAACCGATCAAAGCGCCGCGGTCCCACGGCAAGAACATGCTTCTTGCCGCGGATCCGCGGCCGAATTGACTCGGCCGTGGACCGAGTTTGGTGCAGTGTGCTTAGTTGGCTGTTTTGGGATTTTTAGTACATGTTGTTTCTATCCAGATTTTCCAGAGAACAAATTGATTTTTGGGGTGGTTACAAATCCGTATTTTGATCGATATTCCGTAGACTTTGGCTAATGGTTATTATCTGTGATGTGATATATGTATTGAACGTCTGCTAATCGGTATACGTCGATTAGTGGGGGTTATACATATCTGTGATCTGTAATGTTGATGGTTTGTGTATATGAATTCGTTGGATTGTCGCGGATGAATAGCCGGGGGTTGTGAGATGAGAGTTTTCTTATTCTTTCAATTCTTGTAATATGTAAATTGATGTAATATTATTTGTTTGGCCGCACAACCGGGTCGGGGTTGTATCTGTAATTATATAATTTCTTTTTACTGTTTTTGCTCCAAGGATAGACCCAAGGTGGGGTGCACAAACTACCGGGTATCTCGAAGTGCCGAGTGGCCTACTCACGTCGTTGAGGGAGGTTGCTTCACTTCGGATATTTGGTGGGTAGTTTGCCGCACCCGTAGGGGTCTAGGGTGGGATTTGGCTATTCATCACGACCGTGTAATCCGTTCTTCGTTATAGGCTCGTACGAATTGCGGATTCCTAGTATATCCAATGTATTCATCTGTGATCTTGAATGGCTATCATTGCATGTTACGAATGTTTATATATATCTATATGGTATCTATTTAGGCGTTGCTTATGTTTTGCATCCGCGCTAGTCCAGCCCCCGCTCTATCGTTAGTTAAGTAACCTAACGGGTGATGACGGGACCCCGTGGCGAATGCGGATGGCATAAGCGTACGTCATATTTTCGTTGTTTTCTACAATGGTAGGATTAAATGATGGGACGCATTGGAATTAATGCAAGAAAATAAACCAAGTAAAAGTCGTTGGAACACTTTGAAAACCACTCGGTTCTTTTCAAAAACCAGCTTTTTAAACGCGGAGCTTGAACCACTCCTTTTTAAAAGCTATCTCATTCCATCGACTATATCAAGTTCACTACGTTCACGGTTTCGCCAAAACCATTCGTAGCCCTCCGTCGTTTCATATGAATATCCAACAGTATTCAAGCTGTGTTTGTTGGCCATAGTCAAGGCACAGTGATTGGTAGCTGGTGGGTATTCATATGTTGCGTAGATAGATGCGTTGGTTTGGGACAGTCGTATTACTTTGTTGGCCATAGTCAAGGGTATATACGGATGGGTTCAAATCAACCTGGACAACGACGGGTAGAACTTGACATGTGACTTATAATTTGTTGGCCTTAGTCAAGGTCATAAGAGCATGGGGCAAAAATCCACATCGGGGGTTTCAAAAGAACTGAAACTTGCTAGCGCTGCATACCATTTGGAGTGTGATAATTCTGGTAGGATTCCTTCAGTTTTGTCACACGATGATATTTGGATCCCGATCCTACTGTGAGTATATGCTACTCCTCCGGAACTTTCTCACTTAACGATCAATGGTATAAACCAAGTAAGTGTCTTAAAAGGTATTAGCGGGGCTACGCCCACAGGGAAAAGAGGTTATTTAATTAAGGAACTTCGCGAAAGCGTTGGAAATTCTCCCTCGAAGTACCGACACCAGCCTGGCTGAACGGTTAAGCAAGTATTGTACGGTGAGATTGATCCCGACTAATTCTTCCTTTATGGTTTGAAGAGGGATTCGAGAGACAGTAGGAGCCATCCTGTTTAGATAAATTAAAAACCAATCTAAACTTGCAAGAGCATCATGCTAAAGTGTTTTCTTCTCTCTCTCTTAATTGCAGCGACCCAGTGACCAGACATAGGTTACATCTAGATAATAAAATGACTGAATCTGACTGTTATGACTGGCAAAGGTCTGTCCAGATGTCCATTGCCCATGACAAGCTGGGACACCTCTTGACTGATCCAACCCCTGCCGTCTCAGGTCTAGTTTCCCCTGTCACATATATTCATATCCGCGAGACATCGGAAAAGAACTGTGCGAAAGCCAAGTGCCTCGTGTTAGCCTCAGTTGATGGTGCATACCAGAGGCAGCACGAGAAGATGGACTTAGTCTCTATCTTCCTCCATAACAAAGATTTATATGGAGAGCAATCTCGTATTGCAAGATATGAGACCTCGAACGAATTGATTCCAGCGAGGTTGGCTATCGGGTCATCTGTAAGGGGCAACGTCCTTATAGAGACCAGCTCTTTTGAGCTCACGGACCTGAAGACCACGTTGAAGAACGGGTCAGACGCTGACTTAGTTCAACAGTCTCTACCTACTACCCTGAAGGAAACCAGGGAAGTAGAAAGAAAGGGAAGGGCAGAAGTTTCAGGACTGGATGTAGTAAAAAAGGGATGTTCCTATTGTTACAGGAATGAACATTGGCAGAAGGATTGCAGGGCTAGTATAGCCAGTAGCCAGAATTCGAAGCATGTTGTGGCTTCGGCTTCGGGTGTGTTTGTAATAGAGAACTGTATGTCAGTTAACCCTACTTCCTGGGTATTGGATACCGGATCAGGATCTCATATCTGTAATTCATTACAGGCTCTGAGAAACCGTAGGGTTATCAGGAAAGGTGATATGACTCTTTGGGTTGCTAACGGAATGAGCATGTACGCTGAATCCGTAGGGGAATATCATCTTGGACTGACAACTGGGCAGATATTGATTCTGCGGAACTGTTTTTATGTACCAGGTGCGACTTGTAATATCATATCTGTATCCTTACTTTCTAGGGAAGAATATGATTTTACTTTTGTAAGCGATGTAGTAAACATCCACCTAAATCAAGTTCTGATTGGGTCAGGTACATTAGAAAACGGTATATACGTATTAAATCAAGCTCAGATTTTCAGTGTCCAGAACACACTTAAAAGAAAGTCTCCGGAAACAAATCAGGTTTTCTTATGGTATTGTAGACTGGGTCACATTAATGAGACACGGTTAACAAAGTTACATAAAGAAGGATACTTGGATCCGTTTGAGTATCAGTCTTATGCCACTTGTGAATCTTGTCTCATGGGAAAGATGACAAAGACTCCGTTCACTGGACACGGAGAAAGAGCAAGCGAGCTCTTGGGACTCATACACAGTGATGTGTGTGGT
This sequence comes from Agapanthus africanus, assembly GCA_030015575.1. NCBI lineage: Eukaryota > Viridiplantae > Streptophyta > Magnoliopsida > Asparagales > Amaryllidaceae > Agapanthus > Agapanthus africanus. Next base: position 424,186,212 of record CM057339.1, read on the forward strand.
CCAATGTCTACACATGCGCGAAGTGGTTATTCATACTTCATTACTTTCATAGATGATTTCTCTAGGTATGGACATGTCTTCTTAATGAAGCATAAATCCGAGGCCTTTGAGAAATTTCAGGAATACAAGAATGAAGTTGAAAAACAAACAGGCAAAAGTATCAAGACACTGAGATCTGATCGAGGTGGTGAATACTTAAGTGCCGAGTTTCTGGGCTACTTAAAAGAGAATGGAATTCTCTCTCAGCTTACTCCTCCATACACACCACAACACAACGGTGTATCGGAAAGGCAGAATCGAACCCTATTGGATATGGTTCGTTCCATGATGAGTAAGGCTGAGTTGCCACGATCCTTCTGGAGTTATGCACTAGAAACAGTTGCATATCTTTTGAACCAAGTTCCTACTAAGTCTGTGCCTACCACACCATATCAGATGTGGAGTGGGAAGAAACCCTGTCTTAAACACTTTAAGACATGGGGGTGTCCAGCTTTTGTTAAAAAGCAGCATGCGGACAAGCTCGAGGCACGTTCAGTACAGTGTAAGTTTGTGGGATACCCAAAGAACTCCAAGGGGTATCTTTTCTATTACGCAGAGGAACAAAAGGTTTTTGTTTCTCGTCATGCCCGCTTCTTGGAAACTGAATTTTTGGAAAATCAGATAAGTGGGAGCGCAATAGAACTGGAAGAAATTCCAGAACCACAAGCTATTACTGAAACCTTAGTGGAACCAGAAGGTTCAGGAGAACCGGACATCCCTGCACCACTCCGCAGGAGTAGTAGGCAGTCTCATCCGCCCGAGAGATACTACGGTTTTCTCATAGACGGGGATAGAGAGGATTGCACTATTGATTATGGTGAGCCTACTAGCTTCCAGCAAGCCATTCAGAGCGGTGACTCGGTAAAATGGCTGGATGCAATGCGGACCGAAATGGAGTCCATGTACACCAACAAAGTATGGACGTTGGACGTTGCTCCAGATGGGGTAAAACCCGTAGGATGCAAGTGGATCTTCAGAAAGAAGATTGGTGTAGATGGGCAGGCTGAAACCTATAAAGCTAGACTTGTAGCAATGGGTTTTCGTCAAAGACCCGGTTTGGACTATGACGAGACCTTTTCTCCAGTGGCTATGCTCAAATCCATTATGATCCTCCTTGCTATTGCTGCCTTCCACGATTATGAGATCTGGCAGATGGACGTAAAGACGGCTTTCCTAAATGGAAATTTGGAAGAGTGTGTCTTTATGGATCAGCCGGAGGGATTCATTCAGAGTGGGAGCAGCGGTAAAGTGTGCAAGTTGCTCAAGTCCATCTATGGACTGAAGCAGGCATCGCGGAGTTGGAACATCTGCTTTGATGATACTGTCAAGGAATTCGACTTTATCAAAAACCCAGATGAACCATGCATTTACAGTAAGATTGTAGGGAGAACTGTAGTATTCCTCGTCTTGTACGTGGATGACATTCTCCTAATAGGAAATGATATTCCTATGCTACAGTCAGTCAAAGGATTCTTGTCACAGAGGTTCTTCATGAAGGACCTGGACGATGCCAACTACATTCTGGGGATCCAGATCTATCATGATAGATCTAAGAGGATGTTGGGACTTTCACAGTCGAGGTACATAGACACCATACTAAAACGATTTAGTATGGAAGATTCCAAGCGCGGTAATCTACCGGCTTGTCATGGAATCACCCTCTCCAAAGAGATGTCTCCCAAGACTGATTTGGAAAGGGCTCGCATGTCATCTATACCCTACGCATCTGCGGTAGGCTCTATAATGTATGCGATGTTATGTACCAGACCAGATGTAGCATACGCATTAAGCGTTGTAAGCCGGTATCAGTCGGACCCAGGGGAGAAACACTGGATAGCAGTAAAGAACATTCTCAAGTACCTGAGAAGGACTAAGGAGATGTTCTTGGTGTATGGCGGAAAAGACCTCCAGATCGAGGCCTTTGCTGACTCCAGCTTCCAGAGTGACAAGGATGACTCCAAGTCCATGTCGGGTTATGTATTTACCCTCAATGGAGGGGCCGTTTGCTGGAAGAGCTCCAAGCAGGAAACCGTTGCTGACTCAACTATGGAAGCGGAGTACATAGCTGCTTGCGATGCCGCAAAAGAAGCTATCTGGATGAAGAAGTTCCTCATGGAGCTTCAGGTGGTTCCTACCAGTGTTGATCCAATACCGTTGTATTGTGACAACAACGGCGCTATACCTTTAGCGAAGGAACCCAGGTCCCATCAGAAGTCCGGGCACATTTTGAGGCGGTACCACCTGATCAGGGAGATCGTAGATCGCCGGGAGATCGAGGTGAAGAGAGTAAATACGGAAGATAACACTGCTGATCCATTCACAAAGGCCATACCCCAGACTCAGTTCGAGCGGCTGATCGAGATGATAGGTCTTCGATACGCCAGTACATGGCCCTAGTGAAAGTGGGAGATTGTTAGTGTATATGCCCTAGAGGCCATTACTGTATCATACTAGCTTATATATTACTTAATGGAAGCTTGGGATATTCACAATTGTATAGACAATCTTGCTCAAAATGGTAGTATGCTACTTGGTTTGTTTCTACTTCAATATGTGCATGTGTTTCTTTTAGCATATCGCTTATACATATTAGTAGAGCCCTTAGGATCTTTGCTTGATTACCAGCGTTGTGATGGCAGCCCCACTAGTGGGGCCTGGGTAATCTACAAGCACATCCTTATACAGGTCTCTAGTCGTAGGACTATCGAGACGGGGCATCGATACTCCGGAGTAGACTAGCGTATACGCTTCTCATCCCAGCACGGGAGGTGGTCTGTCCCACAGCCATCAGTACGTCGTACTAGAGATAGTATGCGGGTGCTCGTTAAGTTACGAGTACACTGGACAGGACTCGTTGGGAACTGTTGGTTGGTTATACCTATCGTCAGTTATCAGTTCCCAGGTGACATGAGTACTGCTTAGTCCGTTGACTTGACACTGTCACTTCGCCTCGAGTGTGTTCCCACTGTACTTTGATTACTACCCTACCACGGCTCAAAGGAGTCGTGCAAACAGGTAGTAGTTGGGTGCAGTCACGAAGCACTTGGAGGCAGTGACGGTTAGACAGGATTCGTCTCTCCCGATATTGGGGGTTGGCATCGCGCTGTGTCTAGGAGAGCCATTACACAAAGTCCCTGGCCAGGGCAAGCGAGATAGACTGGTAGGTTTCCAGTGTTATCTCAGGTGTTCTGGGCTACACTCCGACATGACTTGTACCGCTAGTAGGGGAATGACGTTTTCCGTCCCCTAGGCCCGCCATGCGATGTATCAGACGAACAGACCGAACTGTACGGAGATTGTCACATACAGGCTCAGTAGGAGTTCGGATGGGTTTATCTCATCGGCCTTCTTATCGACATCTACCTGGGGACCGTTACGTACAGCTAGTGCCGCTTGCGGTCTGTGGTTAAACCTACTGCCAGCGTAGTGTCGAGTCTTTAGAGTCCCACACAGAGAGTTTCCCTGCACTGAGCGAAACGTGTAGAGGCCGTATGGTTTTTACGGCAGGGCTGTGATCACTTACGTGCACTTGTGTGTGTATGCTGTTCGGGCAGGCAATACTAGTAGGCTTTGGTTTAAGCCGGATCCTAGTATTGCACGGATGGATTTGTTTTGTCTTCTGTGCATGCGCATTCTACGGAATGCGGATGCGGGTGTGTATGCACAGTTTTGAGGAGCGATGAAGGAGGAGGTGCCTCATTAGGGTTTTGGCAGTTGGTTCGGCCAAAACCGTTATGTGGCAGGCTCATTAGGGTTTTGGCAATTCGTTCGGTCAAAACCATTATGAGCCGGAGACATTATTTACTAATCCGTTTAGTGATAATTTTGTGATGGCTAATTGCTTTGACCATTTGACCACCTTGACCACTCTTGACTTTGTTGCCCCGTTGACCAAAGTTGACCTTGACCTTCATGAGAGGTCTACACTCTTCTTTGGTTTTCTTTTTCTTTTTGGATTATGAAAATGATCATTTCAATGTAGCCATCAACTTTATCATAATAGGATTTGTAATGATGATGTTTAGTATTATTGCAACCATGGTGCCTTTTTTCTTTAGTTGATAATTTCATTTCTCTTTTCTCATTCTCTCTCTTGCAAGTGAGAAGAAAGAAAGAGAGCTCCATGGTTGCTTGATCTCCTTCATCTTCCTCCTCTTGAAATTTTCTTTTGATCTCATGTGTTGAGAGAAAAAGAATCCACATAGACAAACACTTCCATCAACCTCCTCTACATAACCTAGGACTTCAAGACTAGCGATCTTGTTGCCCTAGTTGCCTCGGCTCAAGGTGGAGCTCGGTGTACTTCTCTCGGGTGGATTGTCTTCGACTCAAGAAGGCCGCGGAGGTGACCAAGATCCGGATCGACCCTCGGAGCGTGGATGGATGAGCCGGACAGCAGAGGGAAGACCCGAAGGACCGGTTTCATGAGGTATAATTTCTACGGCATAGTAGTTAACGCCTCTAGTAGTTTGCTAGTTTCTAGTTTAGCAAAGATCCGGCTTTTAGTCCATGTTGCCTTTGCGCCAAAAATTGTTTTTCGTCGTTTCCGCCTCCCCGTAAGGACCGGGGTGAGCAACGTGGACTTACAGTTTCTACAACATCTTTAGGTTTCTTTTAGTTCATTAATCTCATTAATAAAGTCCCATTTTTATTATGCTTCACAAGCATCATATTTGAAACGAAATTTGCAATATAACATATATCTCATATATATAATATAAACATTCGTCTCAGGCAGTAATATGATCTCATCACAGAACATTGCAGCAGAAGATAACATATGAAATATTGGATATACTAGGATTTCCGTGTTTTATGCGAGCCTGTATAAAACGCGGATTCCACGGTTGCGATGAATAGCCAAACCCACATCCCTAGACCCTTACGAGAGCGGCAAGCAACACTGCCAATTCTAGGGTTAGGAGACCCGGTCTCGACTCCTCGAGATGGTCTCCCACTGGACCCAAGAACCCGGTTACTTGTGCTCCCCGCCTTAGGTCTACCTAATGCGGAAAAGTAAATAATATACAATGGTGACATCATCCTCAGCCCGGAAGTGCCCCAATAAAAGAATATTACATACAAATGAATTTTACATGAAAGAAAATAAAAAAAACCCTCATCTCACATATGTAAGTGCATGGCGGCGCCCCGGCCGTCAATCCGAGGCCAAAATTCGGAAACGATGATTTACTTTACCTTTTGAACCGGCACCAAGCGCACTATAAACCCGGATCGGGCCATTAACATAGTCCTAGCTAACTAGAGAAGGGGTAGAGAGATATACCGAGCGATCCGTGTCCTTCGGTCTTCTTGTCGTCGTCCTGATCTTCCTGCGGAATCTCCGGTCTTCATCTCCTCGTCGGAAGGGCACCACATCGCCGGGTTCTTTTACGGGCTCCCACCTCTGGACCGAGGCAACTCGGGCACGAAGTTGGCGAGTCGACGTGCCCAAGAATTGCTGTAGAATGTAGTGTAGTGCTATGTCTCATTTGGGGTCACTAGAAGTTGCCTTTGGTGGAGGAATAAGATGATAGCATTTTTGAGATGAAATTGGGGATTTTTGCAAGCACAAGAGAACCAAAAATCCCCACCAAAAATAGTGGGCAGCCCCTCCCCATATGGCCGGCCTTGGCTTGGTTAAGAGAGTGAGAATGAGGGGGAGCCACACAATAATGTAAGGGAAAGAAAAGGGTGATGATGATAAGCAATGATCATCAACCAAAACCAACACTCCATCAACCAATCATCACTACAAAGGTCAAGCCATCATGAAGTCATGGATTCAAATGAAGGTACAATCATCATGAAGCAACAATATGCAAAGACCACCCACCACAAATGCTAAATTGCACAAATGCAAATAAGCCCTCCTCCACCAATCTTCAGCCAATGAAAGATACAAAGAAAATTGGCCGAAACGGAAAAACAAACTGGCAACTTCGGAAAACTGATCTCGTAATAAATTACAGGAAAACCCCGCTACTGTATATACATACCCGCATTTGTATTCCGACCGAATACAAATGCAATGAGACAAAATCTACACTGTACTATACTAGGATCCGGCTTAAACCAAAGCCCGCTAGTATTATCCGTCCGATCATGATCCGTGCAATACCGCACGTATCTGATCGAACCCTGCCATATCTCCATACGGCCTCTACAGCGTTTCGCCCGAAACTTGAGAAACTGGTCTGTAGGGGACTCTAAAGACTCGTCAATACTTTGGTTGTGGATTTAACACTAGAACGTCAGAGGTATTAGCTATACGTAACGGGCTACCAGGTATTGACCAAAAGGGACGTCGATGAGCGAACTCATCCTGACACCCTACTGAGCCTGTCAGTGAAAATATCCGTACAGTCCGGTCCGTTCGTCTATGAGCATCGCATGGCGGGCCTAGGGGGTTGGTAAAAGTCAGACCCCCAAAAGCGGTACAAGTCGTGTCGGAGTGTAGCCCAGAACACCCTGAGATACTACTGGAATACCTACCAGTAAATCTCATGCCTTGGCCAAGGACTTTTTGTAAGGGCTCTCCTAGACACAGCGCGACCTCACCCCCAATACCGGGAGAGACGACCCCTGCAGATCCGCTTACTGCCTCCATGTGGCTCGGGACTATACCCAACTAAAACCTGTTTGCACGTCTCCTTTGAGCGTGGTAGGGTAGTAATCAAAGTACAGTGGGAACTCACACGAGACAAATGACGATATGAGGTCGATGAACTAACCTGTACACATGTCACCAGGGAACTGCTATCTGACGTCAGGTATAAAACCAACTAGCATGTTCCCGGCGAGTCCTGTCCGGTGTACTCATAACCCAATGAGCACCTGTATACATCTTAGGTGATCCAACTGACACCAGTGGCTTGTGAGACCGGCCACCGCCCCTCGTCGGGGTCTCGACTGTATACACTAGTCTACTCTGGAGTATCGATGCCCTGTCTCGAAACTCCCACGACTAGGGACCATTTAAGGATGTGCTTATAGACTACCAGCTCCCACGTATATGATCGCCCTCATACTGCTGGCAGTCAAGCAAGAATCCTAGGGGCTCTATCAACGTGCAATAGTGACCTGTAAGGTCACCTAAACCAGTACACGATGATAAAGATAAATCAGATAGCATACTATCATCTTGAGTAAGACTGTCCTACTGGGATAGGCCTCCCTCAATCATTGCAATCACGTGCCTGTGATCCAATAATTGACTGTGAGGGCACTATCTCCAACAACATAAAACCCCTGGCTATTCAGAACACGACGATCCAATATAACATATCACACCAACGCATAATATCTCATATCATCAACGTAAGCAAGTATGCGTATCCCGATTGTCCTTGATGTATAGCAACGAAGCCGGCGATACACCACATACTACGCTTACGGTCACAGAAAAGAAAGTGTAAAACTACAACAGTTGGAATCTGCAACCTTCTTAGACATCGCATGCCTAACCAAATGAATTCCTTAGACATCTCATGCCTAACAATTATAAACCCCCCATTTTAATCTCATTATCGAAAACTCTTTTCAATATCAAGTCGGGAAATTCAACAAGATTCCCGACATCCTGATCGAATGCTCGTCGCAAACTTTAGTAGACGGCCGCACCCCCGATGCCGTCGACGAAGTGCAATAAGGCGGAACAACGCTACCACGAGCACCCGAACGGATGCTTTTGGCGACGGGGTTCTCCTACAGTCACTTGGTCGGGGCTATACGGCGTCGCTATCTATTAAGTTTACCCGGCGAGTATCCGCGTATGCTACGTGATTGCGATGGACTTTTGATCACATCAAAATTTCGTGGCAAACGATCAACTGAGACTGAACTGCTAGATTTATAACATTCAAATTAGTTATCTCATAACTTCTTGTGGATTCCAAATATTGTATCACATTCCAGATAAAAAGACAGTGTTAAACTTTTCGATCGAATAATCAAACACCCAAGATTTCCCAAATAGCTCAACGCTTGAGCGGAGTTCAAAAAATATCCATCACATGCCACATTACCAATGGTCCAGATGTAGAAGGGTCAAGCCAACGCCTCACATGTGGCAACGCCGTACTTCCCCAAACCCTAAGGTTCAGAGGCGGTTCAGACGGTCACATAATCGAGTTAAGGTTTGTGTTCTTCTAGAAGGTCCACCGCGTTACTTGCATGATTTTCCGGAAGTTTCAAACTCGAGAAAAAATCCAACTTTTGAAAAAATTTCCGACAGGGGAAAAGTGAGTTATTGATATCCGTTCGAACTTTTTAACATGTTCTAAAATTACCCGGGAAAAATTAAACGAAGTTAAATTATCTGATCGAATCAACGAGTCCCCAATACATCCCAGAAAACTCAACACTTAAGTATAATTAAAAATTTCCCAGAAGAATCAGGAATTACATACGGACATTACTATGCAAAACTCAAACCATGATATTACTGTTTGGCCGCCAAACCGCCGCGCAAGCCATGGTACGGCCGCGGTTCCGCGGCACTTTAATGAGATCAGTGGCACGTGTTGCACAGTAATTATTGTAATTCCCTGCTGATTTTTTTGAGTATTTTTAATGCACAAAAAATCACATTTTGAAATTTTTTCCAGAAACTAGGTTTTATCGGGTATTCGGAGTTCGATCGGACTTTAAACTTCGCCTAGACTTCGCCTAAAGCTCTAGCTTGTCTCTGATACCACTGCAAGGTTACTAGGCACTCTCATAAGGGTCTATAAGGCATCAACCATACCCGATTTAAAATTTAGACGTGCCGAACAACCCTAACCAAGATCTTTAAACTAGAGATTAGGCGAAACAAAGCATGTTAAACAGTTTAACACTAAGAGTTTGGGATTACAACATTTATAGTCCGGTCCTTCACTTCTAAAGCTCCGTGTTGAGGTCCCTTCGCTGTGATCATCGAGTATCCGGACTCTAGAGAGGCTCCACGAAGATAAAGATGCAAGCTTGCTTCCGATCTTCGATAACAAAGATGATCTACCTTGAAGTTTCTTTAACACAAGCTCTCACTCACTTATTGAAGTGAACACCCTAATCTAAATGGCTAGGATAGATTAGGATGATGAAGTGGGATTTTAGCACTCTTTTGTTTTCTTAATCTCACTCAAAATCATCACTTATGAAAAAGCTAGTAAGTTTTTCCATGAAAGAAGAAAAAGGAAGAAGAAGATTTAATCATTTTGTGATGAATAATGAAACTCAAGTATGAGGTTAGAAATGCAACCATGGTTCATGTAACCTTTGTAGAGATTTAACTAAGGTTAAAGGTTTGGTTGGGTTAAACAAATATCTTGCAAAATATCAAAACAAATATCTTTGCACAAAACAAAACAAAACCTTCTAGAAGGTTCTAGAAAAGATTAACCCAAATCAAACCCTAACCATGTTTAATCTTCACAAAACATGTTGCATTAATAACCCTAACATGTTACAATATTATATATCACATATACAATATTTATTGTAACAAAATAAAATAATACAATCAACATATATCGCATATATATCAATGTATTACCCGAGTGAGAAAAAGAATCTTTTAGTGAGCTTATATCAGTTAATGTAATTTAATATATCAAATATATAATTATACATTAAATTATCGAATCAACACTTGATCTGATAATCCGGCTATTTCAAAAATAACCGACTGATATTATCTGTATCAGTTCATCGAATCAACTCTTGATCCGATGACCCGGCTATATCACATATACCCGGCCGATATCTCATATCACGAGAATCTAATACGGTATCACATACACGTATTGTTCTCGGTCCCACACATATCATATATGTGCTTCTACTCCGTTTTGCCTGAGCCAAGAAACCTCTGTGTAGGACTCTAAAGAATCGTCAATACGCCGGCAGTAGGTGATGATCATATCAAACACCCACAAGCTGCAAGCGGTCAGCTAAACGTAACAGCCACCCAAGTATTGAGCGCTCAGAAGATCAACAAGCAAGCCTATACATTCTCCTGTGAATCCAGTCAGTAACACTCCCGTACAGTCCGGTCTCTTCGTCTGATATGTCGCATATCTCGCCTAGGGGTGGTATACGTCAGACCCCAGTAGCTTGATAAGTCGTGTTGATATGAGGTCTATAACAGTTCGAGAAACTACTGATAACACTTACCAGTAAATCTCAGCAACCCTGGCCAGAGATTTCCAGTTATAGCCAATCGAACACAGCGCAACATCAACTCCCTATACCGGGAGAGACGAATCCCCTCCTATCGCTCATTACCTCCATGTGATTCGGGACTGTACCCAAAACCCACCTTTTTGCACGCCCTCTTGGACATGGTATGATGGAAATCAAAGCACAGTGGGAATCATACAAGACTCTATGACGATCTCGGGTTAACAGATTACTCTGTACCAGTGTCACCAGAGAACTGCCATCTGACGTGAGGTGTAATACCATCTGGGAGTTCTCGGCGAGTCCGTCCAGTGTACCCAGTCTCCACTGAGCACCCGTATACCTTCTCTGATGTCAAACACCGATGGATATGGGATCATCCATCGCCCATCATATGGGTCAAGATGCGTATACGCTAGTCTACTCTGGTGTATCGATGCCCTATCTCGATACACCCTCGACTAGGAATCGTCGACTACCATGGCCCCACTAGTATGATCTCATCATAGTCCCAGTAGTCGAGTACATATCCTAAGGGCTTTATCAACATGTAAAATAGAGACAATCAGAGTACATGTTAAGATAAAGTACAACCAGATAGCATACTATCATGTCGAGCAAGAAAGTCCTCCCTATATATGTCTAAGCATCCATTACAATATACATCATATGTACAGTAATGGCCTCTAGGGCATACATATAACTAACAAGATGAGCATAAAAGAACTTCCGGCAACTGTCACATGGTTGATTCTAAGGGATCGCAAGTTCTCACCTTCGGATGTGATTCTGATGAAGAGATAGCCCTCCGCCCTCTCTTCAAGGAATCCACCTCAGGAAAAGAGGAGGAGATAAAGAACTGTGAGAATATTCAGCTGTGCAACCGTACGTTGCCCTAAAAGAATCTCGGACCTACAAAAAAATGATCGAACAAAAAAGATAAGGGGAAGGAAAAAGTCCCTGAGGATATCGCCCTCGATGATCGAGTCGTCGAAGAGCTCACAGCCAAGGACCCGCTCAAGAAGAACAAGGTGAATTACAATGTCCTGGCACATCTGAGGAAGATACCTTCACAATTGAGTATCTTGGATGCCCTTCTCCTGTCTAAAGAAGCACGATATTCTCTGATCAAGGCATTACAAGTGCCCGAGCAGTTTCAAGCTTTCCTTACTGAAGAAAAGATGAAGGGAGAGCCGGAAGAAGTACACACAGCTGACATCACTTTTGGCGATGAAGATCTCCTCCTCGGAACGTGCGAGCACAACCGTCCCCTATATGTCACCGGGTACTGCCATGACATCAAGATAGGGAAGATCTTAGTTGACAACGGGTCCTCTGTCAACCTCCTAAATGTTAGGGTACTGAAAGAAATCTGCATGAGCGTTCAGCACCTCGCTCAGGATAGAATCACCATCTCCGGGTTCGACTCCCAGTCACCACGGACGCTCGGGTCTGAAATACTGACGTTACGCTTTGGGCTGCTCATCACTGACATCAAATTTCATTTCATTGATGCCAAGACCTGCTACAACCCTTTGCTCGGAAGGCCTTGGTTACACGAGTACAACATGAAGTATTTCAAAGATGGTCTCGAGTATACCGTGACGGGAGAACTAAACCCATTCTCCGTAAATGAAGTCCGAAAGTATGAAGATGCAAAGTATTTCTTACCAGAATTTGAAGACACGGAAAGATGCCACAAACCGGAGAATAAGCAAAAAGCTATCACCACTATTTTGTGAGAAGCTGTTTTGGGAGGAATCATCGTATCAGGAACCACCTTGGGATGAGTCCCCTTGTATTTAGAAGGGGAGTTGTCAGGGGAAGAGCCGCAAATGATGACTGAGTTCTTCACCTGCTTTCACACCTTATATATGGATGAGGAAAGTCTCTTTGAACAGTGAACTGACTTCAGCTCTTATTGGATCTCTACGGGTTGCGGAGATTTCTTCAGTACCGCGGTAGGAGAATTTTGTCTGGCCCTTCATAGAAGTTCGAAGATGTTCCCGGTTGGAACAACAGCATTTAGCATCAGAGTTGGTGTCTGCCCGGACGGATAACTACCCCCAGCTTGTCCTATTTGACGCCAATATTGACGCCGATCATATCTCGCAACCGGCATTTCTTCAGTCTCAGGAATTTGCTGAGCTTGCCTCCCGTTTCTTTCAGAGCATGAATATCATGTCCCCTGTGTTGATCTTGGTCTTTGGCAGGAGCTTGTCATATGAAGACCGATGCCGTCGGCAAAGCTGAAACTTGCAGAGCCAGCCTGTGGAAGACAGACTTCTTTTGGGCTTCCTCCTTTGGTGTTGAGGCACGGAGGGTAGGAGGTGGGAACATCAACCCAAAGAAAAGCCCCTTCATTTCTTGAAGAGCCGGACTGCAGAGATTTGAGGCTACAAGTGGCCTATACATGATTCCATCAGATGTAGCAGAGATTGAGTTGCAGTGAGTGGAAGGGAACACCATTGATCCCTAAGTAGAGACGGAATGCCGGCTTCAGTATCTCATCATCCAAAGGCAACCATAAACATAATATACTACGATTGGTTTGCAAAAAACGACACACGAAGTGTGGAATGGAAAGAGAAAAAGGTCTCACCGGACGTGCCAGAATTTGTTTACCCCCAAATACTGGACTGAGATGCGGAGAACGTCTAGCCTAAATTTGGGGGCAGATGCTATTTGGAACATATCCATCCACCTCTCCGAAAATACCAAGTTGATTTATGACACCGTATATCGAAGATTTGGATAGATATGACCGATATAGTAGACTTATCAGATTCTTCCTCATATGTGAGGGTTTTTTGATTGTAGGGACGCTCTTCCTTGCAGGCGTAAGCCCCTGCGGTTAATTATGTTATCGCATTGCGATAAAAACTTTCACCTGCTCCAGTAGGTCAGTTCGTGTCGTGTTATATATATTATTTTATTACGGTTTTGAACTTAGGATGCAAATCTCATATAAATGAGGTCCATCGGTTCATGAGATACATGGATTTGATCTAAAAATCGTTATCCGTACATTGAACTAAGATCGACTTAGAAACAGTGAGTATATGGGCTCAACTGATCATCGGATCATATATGAATAGCCCATGGATAGTATGGGCTCAACTGATCATCAAATCATATATGAATATCCTGTGGATAGTATACGGTAGTCAATATGGAGATAGTCAGCGGGGCAAAACATATTAGTTTAAGGACATCTCGGTCCATGGGAAACCTGGATGAAGTATAGCTTGTTTATGCCCGTGGATTGTATACGTGAATCAATATGGAGATCAGCCTAGGGCCAAATATATTAGTTTAAGGACACCGCGGTTCAATATTAGTTTAGGGATATTTCGGTCCAACATTCCCATATTCGGGACAAAGTATTAGTTTAAGGACGTTTCGGTCTAACATTTCCATATTTAGGACGAATATTAGTTTAAGGACATTTCAGTCCATTATTTATATGTTTTGGACGAATATTAGTTTAAGAACATTTCGGTCCATTTTTCATCTTGCGCGTACGCATATATGTTACGTGGCGAAGTGAACGATGGTAACATAGGATGTGTCCAATATTGGGGTGCGATCCAATTTGAAGGCATTTATATTTCCCTCAAAGACATACAAATACATATATGGTATAAATTCGGAGCTCAATATGAGATGAGCACATAAATATGGAAGTGCATCAATATGGGGTGTATCGATATGAGGGTGCACATCTATATGGGATGTGTAAGGCATTCCCTGTCTTGATGAAATTTCATATCTTTCATCAAATAGGGACGAGGAAGGAGTTGTTGGTTGTTGGGACCCGCCACCTCTCTGAAGACGTTGAAGAATTACAACGATATATGTCAGAGATGTGGAAAGATGTACCCTTACACCAAATTCCATATATGAGGGAAAAGATCATGGTGGATCTAAGGATCGTTAATCTTATATGAGACTAAGATTAACTTAGAAGATATGGGATGAAGATCATTAGTCGTATATGGGATTAAAATCAACTTGGATATCATGAGCATATGGACTCGGTTGATTTAAAATCACAGAAGTTTAAAACTTCAAAGACTTGGTCTATTTTAGACTAAGTGTTGGGCTTTTATGTTACCCGATGGTGCTAAGCACTAGGACATTCTCTGTTTAGAGTCGTACATTAACCAACAATGCTAAGCACTGACCAGAGAATCCCAAGCTTAAGTATAGGATATAATGTCCTGCTTTTTTTAGCGCTCACATGATATCACGTGAGCCGCTGCTCCTTTTTCCCGCTCACGTGTTATCAGGTGAGCCATTATGTTTCTTAGCGCTCACGTGCTATCACGTGAGGCGCTAAAATAGTGCTAAGCACTATTCTGTTTTGCTTTCTGGCGCTCACATACTATCATGTGAGGTGCTTTTTTCATGAGCCTTGGGCGCTCACATGCCTTTCACGTGAGACGCCGAGTCTCTGAGATTCTGTATACTCACGTGGATATCACGTGAGACGTTGTCTTCTGCTTTTTTCGAGTGCTCACATGGATATTACGTGAGGCGCTGAGTCCTTAGAGATTTAATCTATGTTTATGTTTTTTTAAAGAAGTTTAACTTCTGTCAATGGCATTTTGACCATTAACGATCACCAAGATCAATATTTTGATAATCTGGGTTTAGATTCTTTAAGAATTAAGTTCTTTTTTATGATGAAACTAGGTTCCTGAAGTATAGACCCCCTCTTTTTCATATCCTTTCATCCATGTTCTCTCCTAAATCTTTGGTTCTTAAGAACATCTTCCCGATGAGAATTAAATTCTCACATTGTGGGAGACTTGTCTTGTGGATCTCAGATTCAGAGAAAAAACTATGTTCTTTTAAAGAGTTAAACCCTTAGATATGATATGATAGATAAAGGAGAGATGTTTTATCTCTATTTTTTCTTTACCTAGAATTTGAGAGGAGGAAGATATTCTTCTTTATTGAGAATTAAATTCTCTGTTTTTTTGTGGAAGCTTATGGGGAGGTCTTCTGAGAGAATTAAATTCTTAGTTGTAGCTTGCAGAAGCTTATGGGGGTCTGCGCATATCCATTTGGAAAGAGAGATCATTAATCGTAAGGATCCACCACCTCTCCGAAAAGGCTGAGAGATTACAGCGTCATGTATCGAAGGTGTGGAGGGATGTACCCTTTGAACCATATCCCATTTATTAGGGGGAAAACATGTTGAAGTTGTAGGGTTCCTATCGACGGCAGCAAGGTTTCGGGAGGCATCGTCCATGTCATTTTAAAAAATTGCCGTTAAAAGGAACTCTAAACAAGATCGTTAACTAGAATACAATACGGAAACAAAGTAAACCATTTACTATCAAAGTGAAAAATGAAATACAACCTTTGTAGATTGTTCCTTCACTTCATAAGCTCCTTGTAGTATTCTCTTCGCTGCGATCGTGGTTCTCCCGGACTCTTGCATGGCTTCACGAGGCGAAAGGAGCGACCTTGCTTGAAGTCTTCGAGGCCGAAGATGATCTACGTCGAGAGAATGATAACTCAAGCTACTACTTCACTAACTAGAGAATTAGTGAAGTGAACACCCTAAACTAAAGTGCTAGTCTAGTAAAGGATGATGAAATAGGAAGTGGGTTCACTTTAGAATTTCTTTTCTCACAATATTTCTCACTTTGGATCAAACCCTAGAAAGCTTTTGGCTTTGAGGAAGAAGATGAACAAATAGATGAGAATGAAAATGATCAAGTGAGAGAGTGAACCATGGTAAGTGAGTATCATATACTAACTCATGTAGAGACATAACCATGGCTAATCCAAAATGGTTAGGTTAATAAAAATCTAAAGTAAAAACAAAGTGAGTGGACTTTGTCAAAGCAATCCACAAGCTTCTACAAGCTTCATGCTTGTGATAAAAGCTCCACTAATTTGTAATTACCTTAAATAATTATAACCCACCATTTAAAATAGAATGGTGTATGTCTTACACACCCATGTATGATGTGTCAACAACTGCTTAAGTTGTGCACATGTGAGAAAAACAAATGCTTAAGTGAACCAATGTTAGTTAATATAAATTAGTATATCACATATACAATTATACACTAAATTATTAAATCAACATTTGACTTAATAATCCGGATATATCATATATAACCGACTAACATCCAATGTATCGTTTTATCGAATCAACCCTTAATTCGATAACCCGGCTATATCGCATATAACCGACCGATACAAAAGACGCGAGGATAGAATACGGTATCACATACTCGCATTATTCTTGGTCCCGCACATATCACATATATGCCCCTATTTCGTTTTGCCTAAGCCAGTAAAACCTCTATGTAGGACTTGAAAGACTCGTCAATACTCCGGCAGTAGGTGATGATCACATCAAGCACCCACAAGCTGTCAGCAGTACTAGCTGTACGTAACGGCCACCCGGATATTGAGCGATCAGAAGATCATCAAAAGCCTGACGGTAACACTTGCCGTACAGTCCGTCTCCTCGTCTGATATGTCGCATAACAAGTCTAGGGGTGGTAAACGTCAGACCCCAATAACCGATAAGTCATGCCGATGTGAGGCTCATAACGGGTCAAGAAACTACTGGTAACACTTACCAGTAAATCTCTAAACCAGCCCTGGCCAGAGACTTCCCTGTTATGGCCAATCGAGCACAGCCCAACATCAACTCCCAATACCGGGAGAGACGAAACCCCTCCTATCGCTCATTTCCTCCATGTGACACGGGACTGTACCCAAAAACCACCATTTTGCATGCCCTCTTGGACATGGTAAGGTGGAAATCAAAGCACAGTGGGAATCACACAAGGCTCTATGACGATCTCGGGTCTACAGACTAACATGTATAAATGTCACCAGAGAACTGCCATCTGACGTGAGATATAATACCATCTGAAAGTTCTCGGCGAGTCCGTCCAGTGTACCCAGTCTCCACTGAGCACCCGTATACCATCTCTGATGTCAAACACCAATGGATATGGGATCATCCATCGCCCATCTCATGGGTCAAGAAGCGTATACGCTAGTCTACACTGGTATATCGATGCCCCGTCTCGATACACCTACGACTAGGAACATTAAAGGATGAACTTATGGACTACCATGGCCCTACTAGTATGATCTGCATCATAGTCCTGGTAGTCAAGTACACATCCTAGGGGTTTTACCAACATGTAACCATAAGACAGTATCAAGAGACTAGTATACATGTTAAGATAAAGAGCAACCAGATAGCATACTATCATATCGAGCAAGAAAGTCCTCTCTATATATGTCCAAGCATCCAATATAATATACATCATCTGTATAATACTGGCCTCTAGGGCATACATACAACTAACAATCTCCCACTTGCACTAGGGCCAGCTGCTGTAGTATCGCATACCAAGCATCCCGAAGAGTCTCTCAAACTGTATCTGGGGAATGGCCTTCGTGAGTGGATCCGCTGTGTTGTTCTTCGTGTCAACCCTCCTGACCTCGATCTCCCGGCGATCGACTATCTCTCGGATCAGGTGATACCGCCTCAGAATATGCCTGGATCGCTGATGGGACCTGGGTTCCTTGGCTAAAGCCACCGCTCCATTGTTATCACAATACAAAGGTATTGGATCCTTAATGGAAGGAACCACTCCAAGTTCAGTTATGAACTTCTTGATCCAGACAGCCTCTTTGGCAGCATCGTTGGCAGCGATGTATTCAGCCACCATCGTCGAGTCTGCCACGGTTTCCTGCTTGGAACTCTTCCAGCATATCGCTCCTCCGTATAGGGTAAAAACAATTCCCGAGTGCGACTTAGAGTCATCCTTATCACTCTGGAAGCTCGAATTGGTAAAGGACTCCACTTGGAATTCTCCGTTACCATACACCAAGAGCATCTCTTTAGTCCTTTGTAAGTACTTGAGAATGCTCTTTACAGCTGTCCAGTGACTCTCTCCAGGATCATCTTGATACCTATTCACTACACTTAATGAGTGTGCTACATCGGGTCTGGTACATAGCATCGCATACATGATAGAGCCTACTGCCGAAACATAGGGTATCCCTTGCATGCGAGCTCACTCCAAATCAGTCTTGGGAGACATCTCTTTGGAGAGAGTGAGTCCAGAGATCGTGGGTAAAAACCCACGCTTGGATTCCTCCATACTAAACCTCTTTAGTATGGTGTCAATGTACCTGGATTGGGACAATCCCAGTATCCGTTTAGATCTATCTCTATAGATCTTAATCCCCAAGATGTAGGAGGCATCCCCTAGATCTTTCATTGCGAATATTTGTGATAAGAAGAGCTTGACCGATTGTAGCATAGGAATGTTATATCCTATCAAGAGTATGTCATCCACGTACAATATGAGGAAGACAACCTTACTCTCTATCACCTTCTTGTATATACAAGGTTCATCTATGTTTTTGACGAAATCAAACTCTTTGATAACGACGTCAAAGCAGATGTTCCAACTCCGCGATGCTTGCTTTAATCCATAAATGGATTTAAGCAGCTTGCACACCTTCCCGCTGCTCCCACTAGCTACGAAGCCCTCTGGCTGAGTCATGTACACGCTCTCTTCTAAATCACCGTTTAGAAAGGCGGTCTTAACATCCATTTGCCAAATTTCGTAGTCATGATATGCAGCGATGGCAAGCATGATCCGGGTGGATTTAAGTATAGCCACTGGAGAAAAGGTTTCGTCATAATCGACACATGGTCGTTGACGAAAACCCTTTGTAACAAATCTAGCTTTGAAAGTCTCCACTTTCCCATCTACACCAAGTTTTTTCTTGAAGATCCACTTGCTCCCAATGGGTTTTACCCCTTCAGGAGCATCTTCCAAAGTCCATACCTTGTTGGTGTACATGGATTCCATCTCGGACCGCATTGCATCCAGCCATTTCACTGAGTCCCCACTCGTGATGGCCTGCTCGAAGCTAGTTGGGTCATCATCCTCCATGATGCAATCCTCGCTCCTACCATCCATGAGAAAACCGTAGTATCTCTCAGGTGGGTGAGGAACCCTACTAGATCGGCGGAGTGGCTGGGGTTCGTCGAGAACTACCGAATCTTCCGGTTCCACCAAATCTTCTGTCGTAGTCTGTATTGCTAGAATCTCTTCCAGTTCTACCTCCTTGCCACTAATCTCTTTTTCAAGAAATTTCTTTTCTAAAAAGGTGGCATGTCGAGAAACAAACACCTTTTGTTCCTCGGTGGTAGAAGATATACCCGTGCGAATGTTTGGGATATCCAATAAACTTACACAGAATGGACCTTGCCCCGAGTTTGTCCGGATTTTGCGTTTTTACATATGCCGGACAACCCCATATCTTAACATAATTAAGATATGGTCTCTTTCCTTTCCATATCTCATATGGGGTGGTTGGCACAGATTTGGTGGGAACTATATTAAATAGGTCTGCAGCTGTTTCCAGTGCATACCCCCAGAAGGAAATAGGTAACTCAGCTGTGCTTATCATAGAGTGCACCATATCCAATAGGGTGCGGTTCCTCCATTTTGATACACCGTTGTGTTGTGGTGTATATGGAGGAGTTAGCTGAGAGAGAATCCCATTCTCTTTTAGGAAGTCTAGGAACTCATTGCTTAAGTATTCACCTCCTCGATCTGATCGAAGGATTTTAATACTTTTCCCGGTTTGGTTCTCGACTTCTTGTTTATATTCTCTAAATTTCTCAAAAGCTTCTGATTTGTGTTTCATCAGGAACACATATCTGAATCTAGAGAGATCGTCAGTGAATGTAATGAAGTACGTAGAACCATTCCTGACATGTGTAGACATAGGACCGCATACATCACTATGTACCAGTCCCAAGAGTTCCGTAACTCTTTCTCCGTGTCCCATAAACAGAGTTTTGGTCATCTTTCCTTTGAGACATGACTGGTAAGTTTCATAAGATGAAAATTCAAACGGATTCAAATATCCATCCTTATGCAACTTAGCTAGTCGTGTTGCATTGATATGGCCAAGTCTACAATGCCACAAGAAGGATTCGTTCATTTCTGAACTCTTCCTCTTATGTGTGTTTGTTATGCTCAGAACTGTTGATTGATTTAGAACATAAATGCCATTGCACAACGTGCCTGATCCAACCAACTTTTAGTTCAGGAAAATGTTCTTAACATTATCTTGTAATACAAAATTATATCCCTCTTTACTCAACAAAGAAACCGATATAATGTTACATATCAGGTTCGGCATGTAATAGCATTCATTCAGAATCAATGTATTACCAGTTGGTAATACAAGGTGATATTCCCCGACGGTTTTAGCTGCAACAATTGTCCCATTTCCAACCCTTATGTCTTTATCACCTTCTCCAAGTTCTCTACATTTTCTCAGCCCGTGTAATTGATTACATATATGGGATCCTAACCCGGTATCTAATACCCAAGACGTAGAGCAAATGGAGAAACAGTTCTCTGTAACGAACACACCCGAAGAAAATGTATCAACACGTACTTTCTTCATTCGAGTGGCATGGGAATCCTGGTGTTCCCCTATATCTTGTTCAGTCTTATAACTTTTATAAGAAAGAACGGAACCAACGTTCCCCGGTACAGTATAACATGCGGATTCGGTCAATACATCCATATTATTATCTTGATTAAGGCATGATACGGTCACTACCTGGAGAGAGAGAGAGAAGAAAATACTTTAGCGTATGCTCTTGCAAGATCAGATTGGTTATTATTTTATCTAATCAGGATGGCTCCCACTATTTTTATCAAATCTTCCTTCAAACATTAAAAGGAAAGACTAGCCGGGATTAATTACACCCTACAACTTCGCTAATCTTTCAGCCAGGCCAGTGTTGGTACTTTGAGGGAGGTTCCCCGTGCTTTCGCACGGACCTAATAAAAATAAACCTCGTTTTCCCAGAGGCATAACCCCGTTGACACCTTTCTAGACACCTACTTGATCGGCTAATTGTCTTGTGTAAAACTCTCCCAGGAGTAACAATTACTCGCAGTGGGTATCGGGATCCAATTATCTCATAGAAGGTATGCAATCTCATTGCAAATTTCAACACTTGAAATTCCCGATAATATTTTACCCCTAGCGTCCCATGACCTTGACGCAGGCCAACAAAACACAGTGCACTAGTCAAGTTCAACCCGTCATTTCTTGATTGAATTAAACCCACCCGCACGACCCTTGACACAGGCCAACAAAGTCGTACGACTACCCTAATCCAATCTGCATCATATGCATAAGCAGATAAATACTAGTTAGCTACTGCACACTATGCCTTGACGCAGACCAACAAACGTAGCACGAATACTAAGTAGAATTTATCTGAAATGACGGAGGGCTACTGTAACATTTCAGAAAATATAAAATATTATTTTTGGGAATTTAATATTAAAATAATATTTTTCCCGAAAACTGCCCGATTTGCGAAATTGGGGTTTTCGAAAAAGGGTATAAATATATACCAATAATTATGAAATAAATAGAAATTAAAATTATTTATTCATTTAATTATATAATTAAAGGATTTAGCATTTTTAAAATTTATTTTATGCAGTTTTGATAAAAAAAAACCAGATTAGTGCACTGCTAATCGCGATGCAGTTTTGATAAAAAACCGATTAGTGCACTGCTAATCGCGATTAAGCCAAATCCGCGTTTTTACAGTTTCTATGGCTAGTGCACCATGACATGTTTCGTTTTGTTACATGTTTCATTTCATTTGGGTTAGTGGTGGTGAGAAATGAAAAAGAAAAAGAAAAAGGTCAAACGGGACAAAATGATGAGGTTAGGTAGATTAGGTGAGAGAGAGTGTGTGTGATTTAGTGAGAGAGAGGGAGGGGACTGCTGCCTCAATTTGATCCACCATCATTTTCTCTTCTCTCCTTCATCTTCCTCAAGCTTATAATCCTCCCCTTCCACCCCTAGATCCATCTCCTAACAATCCCCAAAACCCTACACACCCTTCACAAAAATTAATCCCCTCTTCAACCTCTATACATGAGACCAAGAAAAATTCAGTTTTGATGATCTTGGGGATTCATGGGTGCTATATGAGGTAATCCCTTCACTAATTGGGTAGTTTTTCATTTACTTTAGTATTCATATGTGTTTAGATGTGATATTGTGAAGATTAGTGAACATTGGGAAACCCTAGTGAAAGTTTGAGTGTTGTTTGAAATTGGTGATGTGTTGTGGTTGTTAACTAGACTTGGGTGCTGTTTAAAGACCTGGAACAGAGCTTAGAAACCCAAAACACGGATTTAGAAACCCCGACATCGGATAAATGTGTGATTTTAGAGGGTATTTTGGAATCTGGAGCAACCCGGGGACACTAGAAATGATTTTGGGATTACTGGGAGTCGTGCAGGCACCTAGGAAGCTACCACCAAGACCTGAGCCCCAAACCCCAACCCATAGCCGCAGATTTAATCATTCTGGCCGCAATTTGCGGCCAGAGTAAGGTAGAATTGTTCCAGTTTTGTTCCATGGCTCCTTTTGCACTAAATTAGACCCCTCCTATATGCAGTTTTGGCTAATTGTCACCTGGGGAAAATCTGGAAGCATTTTGGTGTGTTTTAGGCTATGTTTTCCGTATTTTAAAATGCACTTTCTTGATATTTGGATTTGTATTTGGTTGTTGGGTGTTTGTACATCGACAACAGGGGTTGTTTGATTGATTTGAGCGTTTAGGTCATAGGTTCTAACCTATGAGCATGCCGTGTGCCGTATCGGTTTTCTGCCTCGATTTTAATACGTATTGCGATTGTTGATTATTGTAGGTACCTTCGTGTGGATTCCTAGGCGACGGAGCATGGCGTCATCGACTTCGTCAAGCAATAAGCAAGGTGAGTAGATCTATATCTACCGGGAAAGTCGAGTGGATGGCGTATAGCACCCCCGCAAACTTTTGATGGAAAACCGATTTATAGAATATGATTAGGAAACCTAGATTAGGAAACTAAGGTTAGAATAAGATAGCTACGAAACCATATTAGAAACTAGAGGATAGTTAGAATGATACGTTATGGCTATCATAGGATGTCGTTTAGTGATATTACCGTTTAGGGTACTGTAGGAATAGATAGTCGATGTAGATGCGGCATTCGAACCATACCTTTTCCTAAACCGAAGAATCGTATGTACCTCTTAAGTATATACCGTAAGGAATGTTATGGATTTTTAAATGATATCTCTTTCTTAAAACCACCGTAACCCCTATTTTTCAAAACTACGATTCGCTTCTTTAAAAATCCGATTGTATGGTTCAGATGTGTAGGTTAGATTAGATACTTATACTTGTAGTGATTGAATGTTTATGCAATTCGATTTGATAGGTGATTTAAATGCGATGAAAGAATATAAAACTGATATGATGACATGATGACGTGATGGTATACTAATGCGAGTCGATCGAGTTGATTTATACCCTGCCGGCCCCCTAATATGAGATTATTGCGGATGTGAACCGGGACATAGGCACATAGATATATATCCATATATATAATGTTGTGAATCATGGATGATAGGCCGTATGTGATATTAGGCCGTACCCTCATTTGTCGTATAGGATGATAGGATCCCTTTTAGTATAATGCCGCCGCACGATGATATTCCGTGCGTGATGAGTCTGACTTGATGATTGATCCTTACCCTTGACTAGAGGTTTCCGTACGATGGATTATACCATACATGATGTTATTGGGCTAGATGCCGATTGATAGATTCACCGACTCGAACTTATGACAGTTACGTATACCTTATAGCTGTTAGCTGATGATTTACCTTGTGCTGCATTCATGATATTATTATTGCATCGCATATACCTGTGATAGGACACCTGCACCATTATCGATGATGCGTATGTTACACGTACACATATTTGCCGGCTCACAAACTTCATCATCGATAATTGCCATGTCACTACACAGTAGGGTTGCTGCATCATGACATATACATTGATATATTCATACTTGAGGATATACACATTTGTATATCCATATTCATGCACATATACATTGATACATTCATACTTGCGGATATACACATTTGTATATCCATATTCGTGCACATATACATTGATACATTCATACTTGCGTATATACACACTTGTACATCCATATTTGTACACACATACATTGGTACATCTATACTTGCGCATATACATATTGTACCTACATAGATAACCGGTTTTATGGTAAAATTGGGAACCGCGTGTTATATTTTAAAAACTGGAATCATTTTAAAAGAGCGATTTTCCATTAATATGTCATATCACTGTTCCAGACTGCATGATATATTGATATGCTTACATTTCTGTTATATGTCGCATACATCATGCTCTACGCATTTTACACATTGAGATATAATGTTTTTATGAGATTTCTGGATTTGAGAACCGTGGCTATTTCAAAAGGAAGCATGTACTGTTTTAAAAACCCGGTTTCTCTTGATATGATATTTCAGTGCATCCGCCGTGCGTTTTCTCGGTTCTGAGAGTGGCATGTGAAACCCGATTCGAGGAGAGGTAGGCACCGATTGCGGGTACATGGTGGACCCGGTGAGGTACCCCGGGGCAAGAAGACTCGGATATGTTAGACGGTGAGCCCGGCAGGGGAGCACTACCTACGGCTCGGCGGATATCCAGAGGATACCGACCGGAGTCGAGAGATGATATGGTCCGATCTGGACTGACGGAGCCCGTGGGCCGATCCAGACTGACGAAGCCCGATATATGAGGATTTACGTGCCGATGCTGGGCACTGTTTTCATGATGTTTTCGAGTGTCGATGCTAGGCACTCAGGTTCCATGATTTTGATGTGTCGGGAGGGACACCGTTAATATACATCCTCATACTTTCATGCACACTCTTTTATGATATTTACATGCGTGATGTTGTTGCGTCAGTGGTTGACGCGTGGGCTGGATCCACATACATACATACATACATTGATTTTACTATTGGAGGTTATACACATGCCTATAGACATTAATTCATGGGTGGACGAGATCCACATATCTGCGTACCGTGATTATGGTTGGACAATACCCATATATATGCATTGATTATTACTGTTGGATATTATCCGCATGCATATAGGTAGTGACTACCTTGTTGGCATATATACAGACCCGGTCACCCTAGATATCATAGTATTACCTTTATGATATAGTTGACCTAGGAGTCGTTGTTTATTCGATTTCTACTTGTAGATATATTTTTATTCATGAGTTGGCAACTCACCCCCGTTATGCCACAGTTCTTGCAGGTTGACGGCTTAGATCAGTAGCGGCTTCGCTGGCACACAGTTCCATTCGGGTGTTTTGCATTGGTAGGTGGGGCCTTTGTATCGTACCCACTCTTTTATTATATTTCATATTATATCTAGTTAACTCCATCAATCAATCAAAACTTGTAAATTGTATAAGTAATGAGACTTAGTGGGATTGTGGTTGCGAGACTTAGAGTTAAGGATTTTCCGCTACTTGTGATTTATATGTCTTGCTTTCCTTTTATTATTTTGTGGTGAACTTCGTCGTTGGGCGTCGTATACTTATGTTTATTATCTTGCGTGGTTGTGATCCGCCATTTGGCGAAGAGCTAGCTCTCGCTTGGGGATGTCATTATCATTATTTTGTATTGTGGTTTTGGATCAAAAATACAAAGGAGGTGTTGCCAAAATTTTCAAAAAGGACGAAACATGTTTTCAAACTAGAAAATTTCACTTGCATCATTCATGTTCTTTTCTATGCATTAAGAAAACTTGATTTCATTATACCTTTATTTCAAAACCTCACCTCCTTTATTTTTCTTAAAAAGTTTAGATTTCTGGGTTTCAGCTTACTTGAATTCCGTTACGCCTTTAGACGTTGCGTGATTCAAGTGCTGGTCACGAGCTAATATTTCGGGTCGTGACAGCTACGACAGGTTTTTCTGAAAACCTATTGCGTAATGAACTTGATATCGTCGTAGAAACAAGTGAATTTTGAAAAGGAGTGTTTTTTAGGTTTTTACTAGTTTTGCTAAAGTGGTCATTCCCGGTGAAGGGATCTCGGCTCTTTCCTCATCGAATAAGGTGTGGGATATATCATATATATCACTATGCAAAGCAAAACTCTAAAATCAATCAAAAAGCAAACCGAGTGTTGTAGCATCTGCCAGTTTTGCTAAAGAGGTCATTCCCGGTGAAGGGAACTCGGCTCTTTCCTCATCGAATAAGGTGCGGGATATATCATATATATCACTATGCAAAGCAAAAACTGTAGCTACCCTTTTTTTGGAAGTTTGATTCTACAACATCTTTTTGGGTTTCTTTTCTTTCATTAATCACATTAATGAAGTCCCATCATTTAGGTCACCTAAACATCACAGATAAATACGACGTACACTTATGCCATCCGCATTCGCCTCGATGTCCCGTCATGCACCGTTAGGTTAGGTAACTAACGGCAGAGCGAGGAAGAGCTAGCGCGGGTGTAAAACATAAGTGACGTCTATATAATATATCATATATACTATATACAGTATCTATCTCAACATATCAAATGATCACATCACAGATATCGCAGCAGAACAAACATATGAAATATTGGATATACTAGGAGGTCCGTGTTTTATTTTGAGCCTCTATAAAACACGGATTCCACGATCGCGATGAATAGCCAAACTCATACCCCTAGACCCCTACGAGAGCGGTAAGAAACCCTACCATTTCTAGAGTTAGGAGACCCGGACTCGACTCCTCGAGTTGGTCTCCCACTGGACTCTAGAACCCGGTTACTTATGCTCTTCTCCTTTGGTATATCCTAGTGCGGAAAAGTAAATAATATACATACGGTGACATCAACCTCAACCCGGAAGTGCCCCAATAAAAGAATATTACATACATTTAATTTTACATGAATGAAAATAAAAACTCTCATCTCACATAAAACCCTCGGCTATTCAAAACACGACGATCCAATATAACATATCCAGCATCACAGAACATCACATGTCATGACATCACAGAGAAAAGCCTAGACGATATTAAACATTCCAATCGAATCAACGAACACCCAAGATTACCCAAAAAGCTCAACACTTGAGCGTAGTTTAAAGTTATTCAGCACACGCCACAGTACTAATGAACCAGCCGTAGAAGGGCCAAACCAACGCCTCACATGTGGCACCGCTGAACTACCACAAACCCGAGGGTTTAGTGGAGGTTCTGACGGTCACATAATCGAGTTAAGGTTTTGTTCTTCTAGAGGGTCCATCGCATAACTTGCATGATCTTTGAAAGCTTTTTAACTACGGAAAAAATCCAACACTTGGAAAATTTTCCGGCAAGGGAAAAAGTGGGTATTTGACATCCGATTAAACTTTTTAATATCGTCTAAAGTATCCCGAAAATAGTTAAAATTATGATTATGAAACACTCCGAGTTGCCTTTGCATTGAGTTAATCATCACATGAAAAAGTAGCAAAAATAAACAACACCTGAAACCCCAAATCCCAGAGAACAGACCATGAAAAAATTTTGGGACCCTGAGGACATGCCCAGGCCGGCCTCCTCGATTTTGCAGCCCATGTGCTCGGTCCAAATCCGAGCACTATGTCCCAAACTTCTTCCATGCTTCTAGGTTTGCTCATAGATGATTCTGCACTTGTTTGGAAAATTTTTAGAGCTCGTTTTAAAATCGAAAGAAACATGGAATTAGGGATTCAAGTTTCGGAGTTTGTTTCGTATTTGTAATCTAACATTATCCGTATAATTTCCTAGCTAGGCTCTGATACCACTGTAGGTCAGGCAACCACCCCATCCAATGGGGTCACCGTGGCACAAGCGGGTCCCTCAGCAGCTACTTTTTACGCATGCCCCCTCGCGAGGACTACAACCCGCCGGAACAACTTCCGGTCTCGGGACACCCTGGGGGTAAGAACCTATGTTTCGCCACACTGTCACACCGTGAGAACCCCCCATTGGTCGACATCCAATGCCTAGTAGCTCTGATACCGTTGTAGGGTTCCTATCGACGGCAGCAAGGTTTCGGGAGGCATCGTCCATGCTATTTTAAAAAATTGCCGTTAAAAGGAACTCTAAACAAGATCGTTAACTAGAATACAATATGGAAACAAAGTAAACCATTTACTATTTAAGTGAAAAAGGAAATACAACCTTTGTAGATCGGTCCTTCACTTCATAAGCTCCTTATAGTAGTCCCTTCGCTGCGATCGTGGTTCTCCCGGGCTCTTGCATGGCTTCACGAGGCGAAAGGAGCGACCTTGCTTGAAGCCTTCGAGGCCGAAGATGATCTACGTCGAGAGAATGATAACTCAAGCTACTACTTCACTAACTAGAGAATTAGTGAAGCGAACACCCTAAACTAAAGTGCTAGTCTAGTAGAGGATGATGAAATAGGAAGTGGGTTCACTTTAGAATTTCTTTTCTCACAATATTTCTCACTTTGGATCAAACCCTAGAAAGCTTTTAGCTTTGAGGAAGAAGATGAACAAATAGATGAGAATGAAAATGATCAAGTGAGAGAGTGAACCATGGTAAGTGAGTATCATATACTAACTCATGTAGAGACATAACCATGGCTAATCCAAAATGGTTAGGTTAATAAAAATCTAAATGAAAAAAAAAGTGAGTGGACTTTGTTGTGTCAACAACCATGATACAAAAAGAAAAACATAATTTAATATATATCACATATATATTAAAGTTTTGCACATGTGAGAAAAACAAATGCTTAAGTGAACCAATGTTAGTTAATGTAAATTAGTATATCACATATACAATTATACACTAAATTATTAAATCAACATTTGACTTAATAATCCGGATATATCACATATAACCGACTAACATCCAATGTATCGTTTTATCGAATCAACCCTTGATTCGATAACCCGGCTATATCGCATATAACCGACCGATACAAAAGACGCGAGGATAGAATACGGTATCACATACTCGCATTATTCTCGGTCCCGCACATATCACATATGTGCCCCTATTTCGTTTTGCCTGAGCCAGTAAAACCTCTATGTAGGACTCTAAAGACCCGTCAATACTCTGGCAGTAGGTGATGATCCCATCAAGCACCCACAAGCCATCAGCGGTACTAGCTGGACGTAACGGCCACCCGGGTATTGAGAGATCAGAGGATCAGCAAGCAAGCCCGCTCCAACTCCTGCAAAAGCCTGACGGTAACACTTGCCGTACAGTCCGGTCTCCTCGTCTCATATATCGCATATCAAGTCTAGGGGTGGTAAACGTCAGACCCCAATAACCGATAAGTCATGCCGATGTGAGGCTCATAACGGGTTGAGAAAATACTGGTAACACTTACCAGTAAATCTTTAAACCAGCCTTGGCCAGGGACT
Source organism: Agapanthus africanus (assembly GCA_030015575.1). Classification (NCBI taxonomy): domain Eukaryota; kingdom Viridiplantae; phylum Streptophyta; class Magnoliopsida; order Asparagales; family Amaryllidaceae; genus Agapanthus; species Agapanthus africanus. The sequence goes on from CM057339.1 coordinate 424,215,785, forward strand.
TCCCTGTTATGGCCAATCGAGCACAGCGCAACATCAACTCCCAATACCGGGAGAGATGAAACCCCTCCTATCGCTAATTTCCTCCATGTGACTCGAGACTGTACCCAAAAACCACCATTTTGCACGCCCTCTTGGACGTGGTAAAGTGGAAATCAAAGCACAGTGGGAATCACACAAGGCTCTATGACGATCTCGGGTCTACAAACTAACCTGTACAAGTGTCACCAGAGAACTGCCATCTGACGTGAGGTATAATACCATCTGAAAGTTCTCAGCGAGTCCGTCCAGTGTACCCAGTCTCCACTGAGAACCCATACACCATATCTGATGTCAAACACCAATGGATATGGGATCATCCATCGCACATCTCATGGGTCAAGAAGCGTATACGCTAGTCTACACTGGAATATCGATACCCCGTCTCGATACACCTACGACTAGGAACATTAAAGGATGAACTTATGGACTACCATGGCCCTACTAGTATGATCTGCATCATAGTCATGGTAGTCAAGTACACATCCTAGGGGCTTTACCAACATGTAACCATAAGACAGTATCAAGAGACTAGTATACATGTTAAGATAAAGAGCAACCAGATAGCATACTATTATGTCGAGCAAGAAAGTCCTCTCTATATATGTCCAAGTATCCAATATAATATACATCATCTGTACAATACTAGCCTCTAGGACATACATACAACTAACAGAAGCTTAAACTCCTAACTACTGAAATAGGCTTTTTACGTTCGCGCACATGCATCGCACGTGTTGGCACGGCAGGCGCATGTGCAGCGGGCACAAGTGCATCGCACGTGGCACTTGCGCATATACGCATTATGGGGGCAGCTAAGGCCCTAGCTTAAAGAACTAAGCTCCTATGAAGAACTTAGCTCCTTTGAGGATTGAATCCTCACTTTTTTTAAAAGGTATACCCTCTTATTTATAGGGGAATGGTAGAGAAGGGATCTCTCTTTTTCCCGATGTGGGACTAAAATTGTATCCTCCATATAGTACATCATTACTTAGATCATACTTGCATAGCACATTTGCTCATAACTTTTGATTCCGGAAGAATTATGAGGCCCGTAATATATCTTATCGAAGAACTTTTCGAGACGCTTTCAATACCATCAAAATTAACCTGATTCTCATTCGGGAGTTTGGCAAAATACTGCTCAGAAAATACTGGTTTGCATTTTCTTAAACGTATTGTTGCCATTTGATACTTTAGATTCTTTTGCGCAGAAATTTTAAACGGGAAGAGGATGTATTTAATTATAAAATATTACATGGGGTACACATCCCATACAAAGTACCAAATCTGTAACACCCGAGTTCATTTATACCAATTCCAGTTTCCGTATTTACCTATCCATGGTCTTTTCTTAATTTAACGTATTTTGGGTGCGAATGGTATTTTTATATTTTGCATCCCATTCGACCCGACCCGGTTGCTTGAACTTGTTTGATTCTTATTCACAGATTACCTTGACTTGTTGCATAGACACGTGCATCTCATGTTTAGTACATACTGGTATTTTATCTAGTATCGCATCTTTATCATATAACATTGTAAGTCACAGAGAATAATTTAAGATTGCATTTCATAGCCTGCATGAAACCCCTAACCCCGTGGTAGCATCCGCACATCTTGTTCTCGTCCCGTTCAGTGAAACGGAAGTGTTTGGATGGCTACGCGCACGTACGTGCATCCGTTCTTGGGGGTATGCATTTTCCTTGACTGAGCATTCATTTTGAAATTTTTAAGTCGCGTATATTTTTCATATTTTTAATCTGAATTTTTGGACCCGATCCGGGCGTGTTTTGGTGTAAGTTTGTATTTGCCAAAATCTCAAACGGACTAATATTATAATATTATATTATTCCTTATTCATTCAACATTTCTTTAACTAATATAATATATACTTTAATATTAACTGTGACATTCCTTTAAAATATTTCCTCTAATACTATAATATTATATAATAATTCGTTTCAACTGAATAAATTGTTAAAACAAACAACTCTCTCTCTTTCCATTAATTAAATTCATGCACGTCTCTCTCTCTCCCCCTCGTGAACTCTCTCTCTCTCTTTCTTCTCCTTCTCTAATTCCTTTTTCCCGCCTTACGGAAACCCTCGAACCCACGCCGCGCCGCGCCCATCGCCCGCGCCCGTCGCCTCGCCGTCGTCACCACCGCAACCAACGCCTCGACCTCCTCACATCCCCACGACTCATCTCCCCGCTACAACCCAAGATCCCCGACACCCGAACCCTAGTCTTCACCCTCGCTCGCCTGCACGTCGCCGTCACCACCTCGCCGGCGTCGGCCTCAACCCTCACCACCATATTCTCCCCTCCTCGACCTCTTTCTTCTCCCCTGCACGCCCGTCACTTACCACCCCGACGAACCTGACACCCCTGCATCCAACTGGAACCCACAGCCCCGACCTCGCCTCCATATCTCCGACCACCCTCGTCACCGCCTTCTTCTACCCACTTCCTTCTCTCCTCCCGACACCACGACCACCCTCGTCACCGCCACCTGCAACTTCCCCCTGCAACCCAAGAAACCCACACACACTGCCCCATCGCCAGAAAACCCACTGCCTTGCCGTGGACCTCGCCGTCGACGACCCATTGTCGTCGTCACCCCCTCACCTCTGTCCCAGAACCCCCGAGCTAACCCCAGAGCACCAGCCCCTTCCTTTCTTTTCCTACAACTTCTTCTTCTCTTTCTACATTCTCGGTTTCCGACCGTCGCCGGAGCCATGCCGCCGCCGACCATCCGAACGAACCAGACCATCCGGACGAACCAGACCATCACCACAGTACCACTATAATTCCAAAATCATACCATCCCCATTTCCATGTCACGTCGCGCCCAGACCATGCACCAGATCGTGTCCAGATCGTGTCCAGATCGCGCCCAGACCACACAACAGATCGTGTCCAGATCGCGCCCAGACCATGCACCAGATCGCGCCCAGATCGCGACCAGACCACCACCAGATCGTGTCCAGATCGCACCCAGATCGCGACCAGACCACCACAAGATCGTGTCCAGATCGCACCCAGACCATGCACCAGATAGTGTCCAGATCGCGACCAGACCACCACCAGATCGTGTCCAGATCGTGACTAGACCCAGTACCGTGACGTGCTGTTTTAAACACTGTATCGTGTCATGTCGCACCAGGCCGCCTGCATATCGGCCTTTGTTCTGAGGCAAGTGAAACTTTCTACATGCTATTTTAATTACTAAATATTCTATTTAAATTTCTATATGCCTATCTGAGTGCACATTAAACATGTAGTTTCCATTTAATACCATAATTCCATTTTAACATTCGACGTTCCGTTATATCATTTTAGATTCATAGTTCGAACCATACCAGACTGCATTTAGTTTTATTATACATAGTACCTGCATGCATATCTAAATCTTATAACAATTATGTGCATAGCCCACAGTACCCTTTTTATACTTTATACCTGTCGGACGACCGTTCGCGTACATTTAACCTGATTTATAGTCCATCGCATCTTTAGATTATTAGAACATTTTAACCTGAATCTAACATCCATATTGTTATACTGTAGTTAAGTAATGTTGCAACTATCCCTTAAACACAAAAGGATAACCGTGCATCGATATCATGTAATCTGTACCTATTTGCATATCATACTGCATGTTCCAGTTTATTGTTCTGTTAGTACCCATGCTTGTGCATTTATAATCTTGTTTATGTTAGTTTGATTATGAGCACCCACATGACATCTTGTGCTTCCTGACATGACCTGTTGCACTTCCTACTTGATATGATATGGTACCGTACACTCGTGACATGATTTAACATCTAAATACACTACTTGACCTGACCTGATATACCATGGCTTTACCTGTTACCTGATCTTGTGTCTAATGCCAACAAACCTGACATGTAGTCCTTACGGACCGTTCCTGTTGTCTATCCAGACAAACCTGCACCTACCTGATCCTGAGTTGGCATTAGTTCTTGATTACTTAATACCTGACTTGAACACATATAACTTGGGGGTATGGGGAAATCAATGATGAAATCCTGACTTGTAACTCGACAGTTGCTTGCTTATACTGATCAGTTTTAGAGGTTAGGCCCGCCCCGGGATGATGCTGCTGACATCGTTCGTCTTTACCCTTTTCCTTTTAGTGCCTAGCGGCACGTCTCGGTTTCAGCCCGAGAGTCTTAGACCGTGGTCCCGGGCATGCACGGGATACTATTGAGTTACATTGATGATTCATCAAATTGATTTCAAAGACTTAAGAGTAGTTAACCCACTAGACCAGTTTAGATAACTCACTACACATTACCCCACTGACCTTACTTGTATCACCGTTATTCTTGTTTACCATTTATGCTCATACTTGCATGTATTGCTACCCCTGTTTATATTATTGCTTGATGTTATGACGCGCTGACGTCTGGGTTTTGCATGGCCCAGATCATCTACCTTTGTTGCAGACTGATCAGGAGTATTGCCGCTGTTAGACCGAGTGGTGAGGATCCTGTTGGTATGCAGTTTTACTTTCCATGTGTTTCATTTATTGTATCCTTTGCTTCCGCATATTATCATTATTTCTTGACTCTTTCATTCTAGCCCATGGACATGTACTAGATAGCTTAGTTTATTTTTGTTCTTGATATCTCTACAGCCGTAATGTGACTGTGGAAGGACCATTCCTATCCACAGGTAGCATGGTTGGCTATGTCACGAGCCTACTTAGCGTACTCTGGGAAGCGGGGTGTGACATGGTTCTTTTGGTATCAGAGCAATAGGATATAGGTTAATCGGGTTTGATTCTTTTGTAGTTGGGTATTGGACCCAATACACGAATCAGAATACTCGTGATTAGGAACATGTCCTGCCACTTTGTTATCGTGATTCTTGAATCATATCTTCCTCTTGATCCTTGTCTTGACGATATGCAAACGACTTTGCATCTCGGCTTGAAACCTTTTAGTTCTCTATTGTTTCTCCCTGTTCTTTGATTCTGATACTAGGATTTGGACGACTTGAGTGGAGTTATGTAATTGTACCCATGAACTGCAGCATGGTTACAATGCGGTACTCTATCTAAGTAACTTGGAGTCCTGGTCTTGATTCACTTCCTTGATCCATGGTCGTTATATTGCCTTGTCTCTCTTGCTTTCCAGTTCATGTTTTCTCACCAGCTTGAATCATGTTTACCGTGCTTAATCCTCTTCGGTATCTTGACTTCAGATGAAGTCATCTCGGTATCTTACTTGTTCTTGTTTCTCCCCGCATTAGGATTATTCAATTCTGGTGCATCCCTTGTTTGTTGTTGCCTTGGGAATGGATTTTCGCGGCACTTTCCACGCTCATATTGATTGTAAGGAAAGGAAAGTGATTTTCCAGATTCCCGGACATCCGGAGTTTATTTTGCTGGAGGAAGCAGTTCTGTCGGGCCAGTCGAGTTTAGGGCTAGGCCGACAACCAATGTTCTTTCGTCAATGGAAGTTGATAAGAAAGAAGCGCCGGCTATAGTTCGAGAATTCATAGACGTGTTCGAAGACACCTCGGGTTTATCGCCAAAACGCGATGTGGAGTTTACGATTGATCTTGTTCCTGGTACAGCGCCAATCTCAAAGGTGTACTATCCAATGGCACCAGTGGAGTTGGAAGAAGTCAAGAAGCAAGTTACTGAATTACTTGAGAAGGGTTGGATTCGCAGCAGTAACTCGCCTTGGGGAGCTCCAGTTCTTCTAGTAAAGAAGATGATGTCACAAGGAGGATGTGCATCGATTGTCGAGAATTAAATCGGGTGACTATTAAGAACAAGTACCCGATCCCTCGCATTAGCGAATTGTTCGAGCTGCTTAGTGGCGCGAGGGTATTCTCGAAGATGGATTTGCGATCCGGATATCATCAGGTCCGAGTTAAATCAGAAGATATTTGCAAGATTGCGTTCCGAGCTCGGTATGGACATTACGAGTATTTAGTGATGCCCTTCGGAGTAACGAATGCACCGGCGATATTTATGGACTTGATGAACCAAATCTCTTCACCATTCTTGGACCAGTTTATAGTGGTGTTCGTTGATGATATTCTGGTCTACTCAAAGGAGTATTGAAGAGCGTGCATAACACTTGAAGATCGCACTGCAGACATTGAGGCAAGAAAGATTGTATGCTAAGATGAGCAAGTGCGATTTTTGGCTTGAAGAAGCGAAGTTTTTGGGCATGTCGTATCCGGTGATGGAATCGCCGTTGATCTCGAGAGGATTGCAGCAGTTCGAGATTGGCCGATTCCGAAGAATGTTGCGGAGATAAGAAGCTTTCTTGGACTTGCCAGGTATTACAGGAGGTTCGTGGAGAACTTTGCTCGTCTGGCAGAGCCTTGACCAAGCTTATGCGGAAAGAAGTACCATTTATGTGGACGGACAAGTGTGTGTCAGCTTTTGAGGCGTTGAAGCAGAGGTTGATAACCGCATCTGTTTTAACCGTACCAGACGGTTCCGAAGAATTGGTGATTCACAGCGACGTATCTGGGAAAGGTTTGGGATGTGTTTTGATGCAGCATGGGAAGGTTATAGCTTACGCATCGAGACGGGTGAAGACCCATCAGAAGAATTACCCAACTCATGACTTGGAGTTAGCAGCTGTGATTTTCGCTTTGAAGATTTGGAGACACTACTTATTGGGCAAAAGGGTCGAAGTATTTACTGACCACGACAGCCTGGAGTATGTGTTCATACAGAAGGAGCTTAATATGAGGCAGCGCAGATGGTTGGAGCTGATGGCTGACTACGATCTTAATCTTGAATACCATCGGGGGAAGTTAATGTTGTGCCGGATGCGCTTAGTCGGTTGCCAGCAATTCAGATGTTGACTACACAGAAGAAACTTATTGAAGACTTTCGGAGATTCGATTTGGAAGTGGTGCTACCGCATTCTTCGGGACAGTTGATGCAGCTGCAAATACAGTCGTCGTTGATCGAGGATATTAAAGCAGTGCAATTGCAGGATCCAAGATTGCGGAAGTTTCAAGAACAGGTTGAAGCTGAACTTCGAACGGACTTATTGACTCATGGAGGTGTTTTGTTGCGATATGGTAGCCGTTTGTGTGTGCCAAAGGGAGATATCCATGAAGAAGTTATGAAGGAGGCACACAATTCCGCGTATTCCGTACATCCAGGAGGCACGAAGATGTACCGAGATATACTACAGTATTTCTAGTAGGAAGGCATGAAACGGGATATTGCCCACTTTGTGGCAAAGTGCTTGGTGTGTCGGCAAGTTAAGACTGAATATCAAAGGGTTGCAGGTTTATTGCAACCACTTTCGATTCCTCGGTGGAAGTGGGAACATATAACCATGGATTTCGTGACAGCTCTACCGCGAAGTCCAAAAGGCAACAATGCAATTTGGGTGATTTTTGATCGATTGACCAAGGCAGCTCATTTCATACCATTTCGAGTTGGTCAATCAATAGAAGCTTGGCAGAAAGGTACATACAGGAGATAGTAAGATTGCACGGAGTACCGGTGAGCATCGTGTCCGACCGTGACCCTCGTTTCTCATCACGCTTTTGGAAGAACTTACAGGAAGGTTTGGGACGTGATTGAGTTTAGCACAGCTTATCATCTCGAACAGATGTCCAGTCGGAGAGAACGATCCAAACTCTTGAAGACATGTTGATGGCGTATATGTTAGACTTCAAGGATTCATGGGAGAATCATTTACACTTGGTGGAGTTTCGTACAACAACAGCTTTCAGGCGACTATTCAGATGGCTCCATTCGAAGCATTATATGGTCGCAAGTGTCGTTCACCTGTTTATTGGGACGATGTTGGAGAACGAAGATTGTTGGGACCAGATTTGGTTGTACAGACAGTTGAGAAGGTTACTATTATCCGGAATCATATGAAAGCAGCACAAGACCGACAAAAGAGTTAGGCAGATACGTTGAGAAGACCTCTAGAGTTCGCCGTTGTTGATTTGGTATTCTTGAAGGTATCACCGACAAGAGGGTTGATTCGTTTCGGAAGTCTAGAAAAGCTTAGTCCTCGATTCGTTGGACCTTTTGAGATTTTGAGCATGTTGGAGAAGTGGCATATCGTTTGGTGTTACTACAATCTTTGGAGAATGTTCATGACGTGTGTTACGTACCTCAACTCCGTAGGTATGTTCGAGATGAAACACATGTGTTGGATCATTCGGAGCAGACTATACGAGAAGATTTAACCTTTGAGGAGCGACCGATGTCAATTGTGGATCGAAGAGAAAAGGTTCTTAAGAACAAAGTTTCCCTCTTGTACTTGTTTCTTGGGAAATCGTTCATATGGAGAATCAACTTGGGAACGAGAATATGAAGTCCGACAGAAGTTTCCACATCTATTCTTGCAATTCTTGATTGTTTATCCTTTCTTGTTCTTGGAATTTCGAGGACGAAATTCTTTTGTAGTTGGGTATAATGTAACACCCGAGTTCATTTATACCAATTCCAGTTTCCGTATTTACCTATCCATGGTCTTTTCTTAATTTAACGTACTTTGGGTGCGAATGGTATTTTTATATTTTGCATCCCATTCGACCCGACCCGCTTTCTTGAACTTGTTTGATTCTTATTCACAGATTACCTTGACTTGTTGCATGGACACTGTAATATCCGGTCTTCATCTACGCCAATACCCGTATTCAAATAAAATATTTTATCCATTTTACACTTTATATTAATTTCTAATTACTTTTGTTTTCCTATGAACCCAACCCTTAGTCCAAGTCCATATCTAAATCCCACATTTTTTCTTTTAAAATTTATTGAGCCCAAGCCCAACAACCCAAATCTTTATTTCAAAAACAGCAATTATATTCAAATTATCTACTCTTTCCTCCCTTTTCAAAATTCAAATTTTATACCCTCAATTAAACCCAAAATCTTACCAAATTAAATTTCCATTAATCCTCATAAAAAAAATCTTCCCGTTAACTTACTGTTTTTTTCCTCTCATAATTCCCTTAATCATTACTCACAATTATTCCTCTCTCTCTCATCCTTTAATTCCTATTCACTCACGTATTCCCTCTATTCTCACCTCTATTCATTTCCCCACCATCTCTCTCTCTGTCTCCTTCCTCCAACTCCTTTCCCGAGCTCCCCCACCCACGTCTGCATACCCGACCCAACCTCCATCTCCTCACCATTGTCCCAACCCCGCCAAGCTCCTCCACCTCGCCTGCCACCACCGATCACCGTGCGACCTCCTCGACGACCCACCACTCCTCCCCACTCCTTCCTCCTTTCACAGCCGCGACACACCCAACCGTGACCGAGCTCCCTGCAAATTCCGGCGACCATCGTCTGCAAGCTCCGGCCATCCACCAGCGCAACCACCAACGTCGAACTCCTCGCGGCACAACGTCGAGCCTTCACGCCTCCTTCCTGGAACCGAACAACCCTTGCAACCGTTGCAATCGCCGACGCCTTTGTCGTCTTCGCCGTTGACAGCGTCGCCTCTGTCGCCGTGGGTATCGCCGCCGTAGCTGTTGCCGCCATCATCGTCTTCAGGCAAGTGATCATCACTTGTTTCACATGCTACTAGTTTTCTTATCACATAGTTATATATATACATCGTATTTAACAATCAAGTTAATTAGAAAATCTTGGATTTGGATGAGTCTCACAATACTCTGCTTATACATTGTTTGACATAGTTTTTGAGTCGAGCTTTTATCCGGCTCTAACCACGTACGAAATATATTGACCGATGAAACGAAATAAAAGCTTTGATTGTCATACATTCAAAATAAGTAGTGATACTAAATGTTACGTTAAAACCTAGCTGTAAACGGTGGAACTTGTGTTCGTTAAACCCGATTACTATTTACATGGGTGCTGCTGAAATTTGGTTGACAATAAATATTATTTCACCCATAAAATGTTACCCCGAAAACCATTGCGGAATCAGAATTTGTCTGAACACACTAGACCGTTAAATTCATGACAAATCTTTTACAAACCGGATTGGAGCGTTCCATGGCTCGTACTGAAGATAACAAATTAACCTACAGTACTCTATAATTTATTTTAAAATTTGAACTAGATATGATAGAGAAAACTGGGGAGAATTACGACTCTGGACTGTAGTCCAGAGCAGTAGTCCCAGTTCACCCTTGTTTTGAAATCACCGTAGAACATTGCTCAAATGCGGAAATGTGTGGAACCCTATATCGTTATGTAGAAAACTGAGTTAGCTTTCTTATCCCACTAGCTTCATTGGATTCCTTAACTGTATGATATTTTAACATATTTTATAACGACGACGTGTTTTGCTGAAATCTGCAGTGGCAGACTTTACACATCGAACTTAACATGACCATAACTCCATGTTGAAATAGAATATTACTGATCCGCAAATTGCGTTGGAAAAATAACTGATAGCCCTAAAAATTGTTCAACTATAGTGTCGCCTAAATCTGAACCCAACTGGGTGCAATTCGTGTCGCGAAACGGACGTTCAGTTCTGAAACTGAATTTCCAGCCGCGAGCACTTAAAATGAAACAGCTGTATCTTGAAAACCAAAATCCCGATTGAACTGAAACTAATTTTGATGAATTACTGACTGAGTGTTCTATTTATCTTACTTGTATCATTTTGTTGAATTCTTAACATATGAATTTATGCAATTTTTTATTTAAGATAATGACATGCATATTGATTCATAATACACTTAGCTTAATGATGGCATACATACATATATCATACCCCATTTGCCATATACTTAGTATTAGTGCGTGTTAGAGTCAGTGGACATTGCATTATCGTGCGTGGTTGATGTTGGTTTAGGAGTGACAAGTATACCAATGGGAAATGAATATTCGTGACAGTGATTGATACATTGAGCAGTGATAAAACCGTACCATTGGTATACTTGTACACGACTGAATCAATATCATAAATAGTGAAAACCTGGGGATAAAGGGGAAATCAAAGTGGAAAGAGAATCGTATTTAGCGGGACCGTGTTTAGAGGATGATCATTCGAGCAGCGATATATATATTAGGTAGGATCTAGCGATCCGGCTGACAGGGTTATGTCCCGAGCATGTAGGCCGTTGTCTCGGGTATGTACGAGACTCCTGTTAAACATGATCCTCCTTCCGCTATACGATTTCAAACATGACTTAGAGACTGATAGGGACACAGATCATATTTTGCATCATATAGTGATATAGTGATTACTCGCATTGTACTTTCACCAGTATTACTTCTTTTACCTGTTTCATCTTATTATAATAATATTGTTATTGTGTCGCTCTGACGACCTGAGTATGCATGCTCAGATTCCGTGGAAGGACCAGCGCAGGAGACGGATATACCTTTCGAGTTCACGGAGATATAGTCTGGTGTACTTTCTTTCTTTATTGCTTTCCATAAAAGTGATCGTGAGATTGAACTTGGTTAGTAACTGTTCTCGTTATTTGTAAAATTGTGAACACGGATTTTAATGTAATAAATTAGTAATGTGATTCATTTACTACTGTGCTTTATTTACTGATTACCATGTAATGCTAGAAGCCGAAGTGTGACTACGGTGGGATGATTCCTTGACCGTAGGAGCATGGCTGGCCTGGTCATCCCTCGTTTTCCGTATTTTGGGAAGCGGGGCGTGAAATGGTTTAGTTGGTATCAGAGTCAGGTTTAGTATCAAGGGATAACATTAACTATACTGTATTACGTTATTCTTGTTTCACTACTCTTGATTTTCATCCTTGAATCTGATCCTATCCTTTTGAATCTTCCAGTGATATGATGTCCCCGAACGACCCCTCCTCGGACTCCAGCTCTCAGGACCGCACGGAAAGAATACTTAGTGCACTGACCACTCTCGCGGAAGCTCAGGAAAAGAAGACAGATTTACTCGCTGAGGGACTCAGGGCGATTACCGCCGCAGGAGGACCCTCCGCACTCATTACCGCCCCCGAGGGCGCTACTCCACCAGCTTATCATGCTAGGGCTGGTACCGTATCAGACTTCCGACGGTTACACCCAGCTGCATTCACAGGGCTAGCTGAACCCCTTGAGGCTGAGCAATGGCTGGTGAATATGGAGAACCTACTAACAGCCGCCAGGGTTCCAGAGGAAGATAGGGTGGACGTGATAAAGATACAATTGGAAGATGAAGCCCGTACATGGTGGTCGATGGAAGAAAGCAGGCCAGACGGACCGATTGAATGGGGCAAGTTTAAGGAGTGCTTCCTAGATCATTATTTTCCTTCCACAGCCAAGGCAGAAATGGAGGAAAGATTTATTCTTTTGAAGCAGAATGGACGCCCAATGGACGTTTATGCGGCAGAGTTCAACCGTCTGAGCCGTTTTGCTCCATACATGGTCGTCTCAGAGGCCACCAGGGCCAGACGTTTCCTTCAGGGGTTAGATTTCAAGTTGCAGCAGTTGATTGCATCGTTGGATTTGCAGAATTTCGCACAGGTACTCAACGCGGAGAGAGTTCAGGAGCATTTGATTAACAAGTTCAGGAGACCCCCGGTCGTTCCAGCACGTACCCACGCGCCTTCTCGAGGAGCCATACCGGTTCACAGGCCAGGAACGACACAAATGAAGTGCCCGTTCATACCACAGCATCGTCCCCAGAGACAGGGCGTAGTTTGCGGCTATTGTGGTAGAGGTGGGCATACCCAGAAGGACTGTCGCCGTGCCAAGGGACAGTGTTTGATTTGCGGATCCAGTCAGCACAAGATTAGCAGTTGCCCCGAGCGGGCAGAGATACAGGGAGGTTCTGGACCGCCACAGCAGAGGCCACAGGAGCAGAGGCAACCCTTTACAGGTCGCGGTCAGGGACGGGCTTTCACCTTGACCGCCGAGCAGGCAGAGGCGTCAGGAGACGTGGTTACAGGTACTCTGCTCGTACATTCCTTGCCAGCTAGAGTACTATTTGATTCTGGAGTATCGCATTGTTTCTTGTCTGAGCATTTCACTGATACACACTCAATACCACATGAACCACTAACTAAGGGATGGGAAATTCATACGGGTAATGGCATTATAATATCTAGTCGAGAATGTAGGTTATGCCCGGTTGTAGTGTGTGGCAGGGAATTCTATGCGAATTTCCTTCTGATTGGGACAGGCAATTACGACGCAATTCTCGGGATGGATTGGATGAGCACTTTCCATGCTGTTATCGATTGTCGTGCAAGGAAGGTGATCTTCCGCATTCCCAATCACCCGGAGTTTACTTTCGAGGGAGGAAGCGAATCTTTAGAGCCAGCTAAGTACAGAGCCAAACCCAAGGAGCTGACAGCTATGGAGATTGATAAGAGCCCAGTCCCAGTAATTGTTCGGGACTTTCTGGACGTATTTCCTGAAGATCTACCAGGTTTACCACCTCCTCGAATTTTGGAGTTCTCGATCGATTTGACTCCAGGTACAGCCCCAGTATCCAGAGCCCCGTACAGAATGGCACCAGTTGAGTTGGCGGAATTGAAGAAGCAGGTTGAAGAACTTTTGGAGAAGGGATTTATTCGGCCAAGCGCTTCACCATGGGGTGCACCAGTTCTGTTAGTAAATAAGAAGGATGGATCGCTACGAATGTGTATAGATTATCGGGAGCTGAACAAAGTCACAATAAAGAACAAGTACCCAATCCCGCGCATTGACGACCTATTCGATCAGCTAAGTGGAGCCAAGGTATTCTCGAAGTTGGACCTCCGTTCTGGATATCATCAAATCAGAGTAGCAGCCGAGGATGTATGCAAGACGGCTTTCAGGACCCGATACGGACATTACGAGTTCCTTGTGATGACGTTCGGTGTTACCAATGCCCCAGCAATATTCATGGACTTGATGAACAGGGTGTTCGCAAAGTACTTGGACACGTTTGTCGTTGTGTTTATCGACGACATACTTGTCTACTCGAAGACCCGGGAAGAGCATGTTGAACATTTGCGCACGGTCCTACAGATTCTTCGGGAAGAGAAGTTGTACGCGAAGCTAAGCAAGTGTGAATTCTGGCTCGACAAGGTTCAGTTTTTGGGACATATTGTTTCGGGTGAAGGCATCTCGGTGGACCCGGCAAAGACAGAATCTGTCAGAGATTGGCCAACGCCGAAGTCAGTGGCCGAGATCTGGAGTTTTCTGGGATTGGCAGGTTATTATCGGAGATTCGTCCAAGATTTCTCAAGAATCGCTGAACCATTGACGAGGCTGACACGGAAGGACGTACCGTTTACATAGACAGAGGAGTGCACTCAGGCATTTGACACACTAAAGCAGAAGTTAACCACGACGCCTATTCTTCTAGTTTCCGTATTTACCTATCCATGGTCTTTTCTTAATTTAACGTATTTTGGGTGCGAATGGTATTTTTATATTTTGCATCCCATTCGACCCGACCCGGTTGCTTGAACTTGTTTGATTCTTATTCACAGATTACCTTGACTTGTTGCATGGACACGTGCATCTCTTGTTTAGTACATACTGGTATTTTATCTAGTATCGCATCTTTATCATATAACATTGTAAGTCACAGAGAATAATTTAAGATTGCATTTCATAGCCTGCATGATACCCCTAACCCTGTGGTAGCATCCGCACATCTTGTTCTCGTCCCGTTCAGTGAAACGGACGTGTTTGGATGGCTACGCGCACGTACGTGCATCCGTTCTTGGGGGTATGCATTTTCCTTGACTGAGCATTCATTTTGAAATTTTTAAGTCGCATATATTTTTCATATTTTTAATCTGAATTTTTGGACCCGACAAGGGCATGTTTTGGTGTAAGTTTGTATTTGCCAAAATCTCAAATGGACTAATATTATAATATTATATTATTCCTTATTCATTCAACATTTCTTTAACTAATATAATATATACTTTAATATTAACTGTGACATTCCTTTAAAATATTTCCTCTAATACTATAATATTATATAATAATTCGTTTCAACTGAATATATTGTTAAAACAAACAAATCTCTCTCTCATTCCACTAATTAAATTCATGCACGTCTCTCTCTCTCTCCCCCTCGTGAACTCTCTCTCTCTTTCTTCTCCTTCTCTAATTCCTTTTCCCGCCTCACGCAAACCCTCGAACCCACGCCGCGCCGCGCCCATCGCCCGCGCTCGTCGCCTCGCCGTCGTCACCACCGCAACCAACGCCTCGACCTCCTCACATCCCCACGACTCATCTCCCCGCTACAACCCAAGATCCCCGACACCCAAACCCTAGTCTTCACCCTCGCTCGCCTGCACGTCGCCGTCACCACCTCACCGGCGTCAGCCTTAACCCTCACCACCATATTCTCCCCTCCTCGACCTCTTTCTTCTCCCCTGCACGCCCACTGCTTACCACCCCGACGAACCCGACACCCCTGCATCCAACTGGAACCGACAGCCCCGACCTCGCCTCCATATCTCCAACCACCCTCGTCACCGCCTTCTTCTCCCCACTTCCTTCTCTCCTCCCGACACCACGACCACCCTCGTCACCGCCACCTGCAACTTCCCCCTGCAACCCAAATAACCCACACACACTGCCTCATCGCCAGAAAACCCACTGCCTTGCCGTGGACCTCGCCGTCGACGACCCATTGTCGTCGTCACCCCCCTCACCTCTGTCCCAGAACCCCTGAGCTAACCCCAGAGCACCATCCCCTTCCTTTCTTTTCCTACAACTTCTTCTTCTCTTTCTGCATTCTCAGTTTCCGACCGTCGCCGGAGCCATGCCGCCGCCGACCATCCGGACGAACCATACCATCACCACAGTACCACTACAATTCCAAAATCATACCATCCCCATTTCCATGTCACGACCGTGTCGCGACCAGATCGTGTCCAGATCGCGCCCACACCATGAACCAGATCGTGTCCAGATCGCGTCCAGATCACGCCCAGACCACACGCGCCCAGACCATGTAGCAGATCGTGTTCAGATCGCGACCAGACCACCACCAGATAGTGTCCAGATCGCGACCAGACCACCACCAGATCGTGTCCAGATCGTGACTAGACCCAGTACCGTGACGTGCTGTTTTAAACACTGTATCGTGTCATGTCGCACCAGGCCGCCTGCATATCGGCCTTTGTTCTGAGGCAAGTGAAACTTTCTACATGCTATTTTAATTACTAAATATGCTATTTAAATTTCTATATGCCTATCTGAGTGCACATTAAACATGTAGTTTCCATTTAATACCATAATTCCATTTTAACATTCGACGTTCCGTTATATCATTTTAGATTCATAGTTCGAACCATACCAGACTGCATTTAGTTTTATTATACATAGTACCCGCATGCATATCTAAATCTTATAACAATTATGTGCATAGCCCACAGTACCCTTTTTATACTTTATACCTGTCGGACGACCGTTCGCGTACATCTAACCTGATTTATAGTCCATCGCATCTTTAGATTATTAGAACATTTTAACCTGAATCTAACATCCATATTGTTATACTGTAGTTAAGTAATGTTGCAACTATCCCTTAAACACAAAAGGATAACCGTGCATCGATATCATGTAATCTGTACCTATTTGCATATCATACTGCATGTTCCAGTTTATTGTTCTGTTAGTACCCATGCTTGTGCATTTATAATCTTGTTTATGTTAGTTTGATTATGAGCACCCACATGACATCTTGTGCTTCCTGACATGACCTGTTGCACTTCCTACTTGATATGACATGGTACCGTACACTCGTGACATGACTTGACATCTAAATACACTACTTGACCTGACCTGATGTACCATGGCTTTACATGTTACCTGATCTTGTGTCTAATGCCAACAAACCTGACATGCAGTCCTTACGGACCGTTCCTGTTGTCTATCCAGACAAACCTGCACCTACCTGATCCTGAGTTGGCATTAGTTCTTGATTACTTAATACCTGACTTGAACACATATAACTTGGGGGTATGGGAAAATCAATGATGAAATACTGACTTGTAACTCGACAGTTGCTTGCTTATACTGATCAGTTTTAGAGGCTAGGCCCGCCTTGGGATGATGCTGCTGACATCATTCGTCTTTACCCTTTTCCTTTTAGTGCCTAGCGGCACGTCTCGGTTTCAGCCCAAGAGTCTTATACCGTGGTCCCGGGCATGCACGGGATACTATTGAGTTACATTGATGATTCATCAAATTGATTTCAAAGACTTGAGAGTAGTTAACCCACTAGACTAATTTAGATAACTCACTACACATTACCCCACTGACCTTACTTGTATCACCGTTATGCTTGTTTACCATTTATGCTCATACTTGCATGTATTGCTACCCTTGTTTATATTATTGCTTGATGTTATTGTTTCCCCAAATCAGAGCAAGGCTCTGTTTGAATTTCAAAAATTCAAATTTTCTGAAGCAATGCTTCAAAATCCTATGCGCTGCGCGCAACGCACCACGTGTCAGAAGTGGATGCGTCAGCACAGCGTCCGAGGCAGTGCGTCCAATCAGAGCAAGGCTCTTTTAAAACAAAAGGTAGAGGAAGCAACGTTTCAGTTGCGCAAGCGCAGCGCTGTGCGACACGTGTCTGCGTAGCTGCGCAAGCACAGCTGCGCAAGCGCAGCGCTGCGCGACACGTGTCTACGCAGCTGCGCAAGCACAGCTGCGCTGCGCGACACGTGTCACACGCTGGGGCGTTTGCGCAAAACAGAATTGAGATTTTAAAGAAATCTTTTATGTTCTTGTTAATACACTTGCGAGATCCTCATGACTCGTAAGAAGAACTCTCTTATGGGACCCTCACGGCTCATAAGATTTGAAAGTCTTAAGTTACAGAGATCTAAACCTGTGCTTAAGCAAACCCCCACAAACTTCCAATATTGCCCTACAAGTGGCTCAATATTGACCCTTGTATACAATCCACGGGCGCGAATAAAACATTTCCCCAACCAAGTCCCATCCATGACGGGGGATATGTTCGCATGGTGAACAACCCTTGTAAATCCCCTCGATTTACGAGGAGGATCCTTACGACTTACAGAGGAACATACACTTAGGAATCCTCACGATTCCTAAGGAGAAAATACACCTACAAGATCCTCACGACTTGTAGGGAGAAATATCTTTGTGAGACCCTTACGGCTCATGAAGTTAAAAGCCTTAGTCGACAGGACCTTAACCCTGGTCACTAAGCCATCTTTGTTCGACATCGACGGAAGCAAATGATGATTCGCTCCTGGCAATATCCCAGTTGTAGCGGTGCTGATGCCGAAATCGGTGTCTAATTTCAGGTTTACGGCGGAAAACCAGTAGGCCGCACATGCATGCGAAATAGCCGAATGGATGGGACAACTTGCAATAAAAGGCAGCAGGTAAAAACGTATGCATACAAAATAGCCGAAATGATTGGGCAACTCGCAATAAAAATCAGCGAGTAAGAATAAAATAAAAAGCCAAAATTATTGGGCAACTCACAATAAAAAGCAGCGAGTAAGAATAAAATAAATAGCCGAAATGATTGGGCACCGCGAAAAATAGCCGAAATGATTGGGCACCGCGAAAAATAGCCGAAATGATTGGGCAATCGTGACCTTCGCGATATAAAAGCTGAAATGATAGAGCATCGCGGAAATAAAAAAGAAATGATAAAACTTTGGCCCTACAGCTAAGATCACATCGATCCCTGTATATAATCCAAGGGCGCAAACGAAGAGGGAATCATACTTTCCCAACGGGCTCCGCCAGAAGACGAAGCCAAATCTCGACGGTTCATCCCAACCCCGAAGAAACCAATGTCTTCGGCAAATTCCTCGACTCACGGATACAAACACTCCTTGACGAGAGCCTCCTGATCTGCGTCGACTCGCAGAGCCACCAGTGCCTCCGTGGGAAATCCTCGACTCGTTTCAAACCCTAAGGAAACAAATAATCCTTGGCGCTTGGGAAACAAATAATCCCTAGCAAATTCCCCGACTCACGGATACAAACACTCCTTGACGAGAGCCTCTTGATCCGCGTCGACTCGCAGGGCAACCAGTGCCTCCGTGGGAAATTCTCGACTCGTTTCAAACCCCAAGGAAACAAATAATCCTTGGCGCTTGGGAAACAAATAATCCCTAGCAAACTCCTCGACTCACGGATACAAACACTCCTTGACGAGAGCCTCCTGATCCGCGTCGACTCGCGGAGCCACTAGTGCCTCCATGAGAAATTCTCGACTCGTTTCAAACCCCCAAGGAAACAAATAATCCTTGGCGCTTGGGAAACAAATAATCCCTAGCAAACTCCTCGACTCACAGATACAAACACTCCTTGACGAGAGCCTCCCGATCCGCGTCGACTCGCAGAGCCACCAGTGCCTCCGTGGGAAATCCTCGACTCGTTTCAAACCCCAAGGAAACAAATAATCCTTGGCGCTAGGGAAACAAATAATCCCTAGCAAATTCCTCGACTCACGGATACAAACACTCCTTGACGAGAGCCTCCTGATTCGTGTCGACTCGCAAAGCAACCAGTGCCTCCGTGGGAAATTCTCGACTCGTTTCAAACCCCAAGGAAACAAATAATCCTTGGCGCTAGGGAAACAAATAATCCCTAGCAAATTCCTCGACTCACGGATACAAACACTCATTGACGAGAGCCTCCTGATTCGCGTCGGCTCGCAGAGAAACCAGTGTCTCCGCGGGAAAATTCCCGATTCGTCTCAACTTGCAAGATGAAGCCTCAGGCAGCAGAGACTAAAAAAACTTGCTTCCTGAACAATGGGACCCTGCAAGTCGATCTAAATGGTCTCTTGCATACTATTCACGGGACTCACTCTCCAAAGCCGAGTTACGACGAGGAGGGAAACAACCGCTTACGAGTTCTCTCGACTCGTAAGAGGGAAAAATTCTCTTATAGGGTCCTTAAGACTTATAAGAGAAAACCACACTTAGGAATCCTCACGATTCCTAAGGAGAAAAACCCACCTACGAGATCCTCTCGATCCGTAGGGAGAAAAATCTCTACGAGACCCTCACGGCTTATAGAGTTGAAAAGTCTTAGGCGGCAGATCTGAACCTTCGGCCTAAGCCATCGCTATCTCTTGGAGAAATTAAGTTATCTGCCAATTAGGTTTATCGAGACATCATGTTGAGAAGGGAGAAAGCAAAGAAATAGTACAAGACATTGCAAAAAGGAATGTGTATCTTTATTCATAAATTCAATCAAAATATAAGGCGAATCATATAAAGAACAAAGAATGTATATATACTATGCAAGAATTACAAGTGTGTAAATGATACAAAATGTTCAGGGAGAAGGAAGCCTCTTGAATAGCTCTATCAATTGCTCGCGTACTTCCTTCCACGCCTTCTCTTGATCAGCCGCCACCGCCAGTTCGGCCTCTACTTGAGCCCGCTGCTGCATGAAGAATGCAAGCTGTTCCCCAACGACCTGCTGAGCTGCTTCACGGCCTCGGACATCACGCTCGGCGGCATCAAGCTTCTGCTTCAGTGCTAGCCCACTAGAGATACGCTCCGGGAGACTTTCAAAGACAACTTTCACCTCGGCAGCATTCGTCCTAACTTCAGCGCGCAGGCGAGCAGTTACGCTTGAAGATTCCTGACGTTTCTTCAACCGTAAAGCTGCTTCTTGCTCCAAATGGCGGAAATAAGAAGTGCTTCGCTCAAGCCAGGCTGTCCGTTGGGTGCTTATGGCCAAAACTTCAGGGGAAGGACGCGTCGACTCCAACCGATGTAGGCAGGCCTCAATCTCCCTGCAGTGGTTAACCCAAGATTCGACGACGCCTTCGTTGTGAAAGTTTACGAGCGTCGCCAACATTGGGTTAACCTCCACAGCGAAATCTACGGCAGAGGGGAGAGCGTCTGCGTTAAGCTCTTCGATATACCCGCTCAGCATGCCCAAACTCATCACGGCACCCTTTGAAGATGGACGTTTCAAGAAAGGGCCTGCCGGTGAAAGGACACGAGACTCAAGAGGGACCGGAGCCGGAACGATAGCTGCAAGACAAAACGTAGTTAAATGATGGTTCAAGAGATGTTGAAGAGTCATCAAAAAGGAAATTTACTATACCAGCTGCAACGGATGGCAAAGCCGGAAGGGCCGGTGGCGTGGCAGGTCTCGCGTCCCCTCCTTCGATTTGTGGCACTACAATAAGGAAGAGGAAAAGTCAGAAATAATCCCATTGCTTAAAAAAAAAAAAGACATCGAAGTGAAAATATACTCACTGGCACCACTAGAGGGAGAAGCGGGTTCGGATGGGAAGGAGAAGTGTGGGAGCAACACTTGATATAGATGATCAAAGAGCACTCCTGAAAAGACACAGTGGTATGACGTTAGTACATAAGTCACGCGGATAAAAGATAAACTAATGAGTCGCAAATCCATACCTTCCAACATCCGCGATGGCACAAGGGAAGGCTGGGGGGTGACCACCGCCAAGGCAGTAGTTGACGGTGCTCCTTCGAGCAATGGAGCATCGGCGCTGGCCGCACCTGCGTTAAAAACAAAGACAAACTTGTTAGAAAAGATCGCAAGATATAAAAAGAGAATGATAGTAACTCGAAATTTACCCGACGAGCTGCCGGCCGAAACTGAGGCAATTCCCTCCTCCATGGACATGAGGCCACCGCCCGTGGCCTCATCACCCGACTCAATGGGAACTGTTGTCGTGCTCGCAAGCCCTGGAGACGGCGGGGGACCACAGGCGGGGAGGGCTATGACTGGAGCATTGCCAGATTCCTGAGAAGGAGCGGTTAGCTCGTCCTCAGGAATCGTGGCCACCTCACCCGCTACTCCCTCGGGTTCAGCGGTCACGGTTGTCTCGTCCACCGTCACCACGAGGTCGCCAGCCTCAGGTGCCTCGCCCACCACTACCCTCGGCTCGGTTATAACGATCATTTCATCTGCCGCCACTTCAGGTTCAGCATCAATGACCCTCTCGGCTGCAGATCCCTCAACCTCTGTTTCAGGACCCGTAGCCCCAACGACGTTGCCCACTGTCATCTCGGGTTCGGCAGGCATCGCCTCCTATGTTTCCCTAGGTTCAACGGTCTCCGCCTCCCCCTCGGTCGGACTTGGCCCTGCAAGATAGGATACATAAGAACCGATGGCTTTATAATTCTTACAACAAGGTTCTGAAAGAAATGCTACCTGAAGAGGATTTATCATTTGCACTCCGAACCGCGCGCGCCACTTGCCTGCGAGCAGTAGATAGGGCGACAGGGGCCTCTTCGGAGGGAGTATCAGCACGAGGGATGGTGCTAGGACCCGCTCCCATGGCCAAAGCAGCCCTGTGCGCCTTTGCTTCGCGTCTCAACCGCTTCCTTTCCTCCCGAGCCATTGAGACGGATGCCACCAGAGCCTCTTTAATTGAGGCGTCTTCGTCCGTGAATAGGGATGCCTCCAAATTTTTCAAGGCATCCCTTGTCGTTTTGTCAAGTCGAGGCTCTTGCAGCAGCCCCGACGAGACCGGGACTTCAGTAACAGGCTTGGGGAGGATCCTCGCATCAACTGATATAGCCCCTGCAAAGAAACAAAGGAAGAAGGTTAGGTTGACCATCAGAAGAGATAACAAAATTTTCTTATAAAAAAAAGGGGGTGGGACGTACCAACGCCTGCTAAAGCACGTTTCTCCTCCTCCTCTTAGAAAGTTTTCAAAGAGACAGCAATAGCTTCTTTGGTAGAGACACCTGTTGAAAATGGGGAAAGTATTAGTTAAAAATAATGATAAAAAGTGCAATAAAGTGACGAAGAAAGCGGCTAATAGGTACCTGACTCGGCAAGTTTACTTAACATCGCTTCGAGCCTCGCCGATCGTTCCGAAGCTACAATGGCGGCCGCCAAATTGGTGTCTGCGGGGTCTACCAAGAACCCTTGTTGCTGCCATATTCACTTATTCCTTCGTTGAGAGGAGCCTCAGGATCTAAGCCGAGGATCGTGTCGAGGGAAAGGATAGACTTCTTCTTCTTTTGCCCGCCAGCTCTAGATGCACCTGGAATTGATTTGCGCTTGGCAGGCACCTTGGGGCGGCGAGTCCCGATATCCGCTCCTGCGCCAGACTCCGGCAATATTACACTAACCGTCTTCGTGGGAGCGCGGGGCGCCGGTGGTGCATTCACCATAGCAGGCAGCGGCAAGCCACGCGGGGGGCTCAACACGCGTGGTCGATCGACTCCGGCATCTTTTAGCGGAGGAATGACCGGAATCCTTGGCTTCAAGGGGGCCTTTCGGTCACAGCCAGGAGGCGCGCCCCTACGGTCAACTAGCATGCGCTTCTCCGTTAAGATAACTGGGCCCATCGCATGCGCATACCAAGCCACGTACGTGTTGAGCATCTTAGGGACATAGCTGGGTTCGCTGATAAAGAAGTAAGAACCCGTGTTAAGCCGTGTGAAATGGTGCATTGCATTCTTTATCCCCTCTCGGCTGACCACGGGCTTTTCCAAGAAAGCTTCCATCGGGATCCCTTGGTTGTAACTCGATTGCTGAGCAAATCGGTGCGGGTTATACCTCATAAACAGTGCTTTCTCATTCTGCCTAAACACTAGATAGCCCGGCCGAATGGAGTAGAGGTGGAGGATTTCCCGAGCCTTCAATACGGAAGACCCGTCCTTAAAATCATCGCGCAGTGGCACCACTGACTTAGTGGTCTCTGAGCCTATGGTTATGACCTTATCCACAAAGGAAACCTTCGCTCCGACCAGATGTGGACGAAGGAGCAGCCCCCTAGACTCCCGCGGGGGTGCAACCACAATTGAAGCACCGACCAACCGCATGACTCTCGGAAGTCTGCATTTCTCAAAGAACGGAGGAATCTTATGGGCACCAAACACCCCTTACACATGCATCTCTATCCAGGAGGTGAAATAGTGCATCGGGAAGTTAGCAGGTTGTACCCCAGGCTCACTAGCGTCCGCCGCTACGCTAAGTCCATTGTAAAGGTAAGCCAACCCGGCGATTCCTACCTATAACTGCAAACCAGCCACCATCCGATGCGCTGGGTAAAAGACGGAGGGCCGCATGTGGCGCAGGTGCATGGGGAGCGCAAAGCTGCATAGCCACAAGCCCAAGAACCCAATAAAAAAGGTCTCCTCATCCATGCCCGGGACGGCGATTTCTGAGAAAGGGACGATGGCAGCGCTGGGGAGATAAAAATCCCTTTGATCATTCTCCGATACGGGTCGGCGGTCCAAGCCGAAACCAAAAGGGTCATCGAGCTGGGCGAACTTCTCACCCCGCTCTGGTAAGAACTCCGGGAGAACGAAGCGGGCAATAAAATCTGCAAAACTGACGCCCCGGTCGCCCGATTCCAGATGGAATCCTTCATAGATCTCCAACACCTTCACCAAGCCCGGATACTGATGCTGAATGGCGTTCTCCGGAGTCAGGTCAAACACCAGTGGCTTGGTGGCAAAGACGTATTCGTCAGGAGGAAGCAGCTCCTCGTAATGCTCCCCTCATTGGTAGACCCGAGACTTCAGCAAACTCCTCCAAGGAGATGGAGACCTCCCTGTCCGTCATCAGGAAGGTGTGGGTGGGGATATTCCATTGTTCAATAAAGGTCTTGATCCACCACGTTGGAGGAGAGGGATACTCGAAAAGCGAGACGTAGATGGACGAATATAAACCAATCTTCGTCAGATGAGTCCTTTTCGCCGATAAGATGTACCGGGCCCACTGCAAATATCCGGCGGGCGGTTGCGGGATCAGTCCAATATTGTAAGCCTGTCCCCAAGGGCGTGCTTCACCCTGACAAATTCGCCTCCCCAGAATGTCTATTGCCGGCGGCGGCTGCACAGGGATGGCACCGATTGCAGGCTGGAGGAGGTCATCAGAATTCCAATTTTTAACCTCCACGGCATACTTCACCGGGGGTTCGTCCGCATAAGGGATCGTAACTATGGGCTCAGACGGCGAGGCGGAACTGAAACTGCGACGACCCTGGATGATTTCATTGTACCACCTACCCCACAAGTGAAGGTTTTTGTACTTGGGGTCATGATCCTTAATGAGAGAGAACACCACACGGTCCACTGGTGCATGGGGAAACCCTCCCTTCGAGCGAACAAATGGGAAAGACGAGTTGGCAGACATGTTTTCTGTAGAAAGACAAAAATAACCGTTAGTGTTCCAATGCTTGGCATTTTAAAATCTTACACCACACTGCAATACAGTGGGTAGGGGACCAAAGGGGGACCCACAAAATCTGGATGACGGTGCATCATTTAATAAGACAATCCCATCATTAGATGAGACTGTCAATTAATGAAAGGATCCCCAAGAGAATATCCTCATTGATAGGAAGTCCCTAGAGACAAGGAGAAAATCTTCTCTTTTAGAGCAAAGCTCTGTCACAGAGTGACATTTGTCAAACTCTGGTCTCAAAAGGATAAAAAAAAATTTTAAAAAAAAGAGCCTAGCTCTATAATGATGATGAAAAAATCCATCAGAATGAAAACTTTAACTCCTAAAAGATTAAGAATTTGGGATCTTGAAGATCCATGAAAAACTTTTAAGAGTTCTCCATTTTCGGATCAGAAAAGATCTACATTTGATCCATGAGCAAAGCTCTATTCAGGGGTTAAAACCCATGAACAAGATCTCTGTAGATCTGTAAGTTCTTGAGAGCAAGGCTCTATTAATTAAATTTAATTTAATTTAATTTAAGATTTTTTACCTAAAATAATTCTAAGTTCTGAACTTTAAAGTTCTTTGGAAGAAACAAGAGCAAGGCTCTGAGAGTTCTTAAGCAAGAGCAAGGCACTGAAAATTAAAATTCTTGAAAGTTGTAAAGAATTTTCTAAGGACCAAGGGTCCTATTTATAGACGCCTGCGCCTCTTCAACTTACCCCTTCTGATCCAACGGCCAGGATCTTGCCACCGCTGCACTCACGTGCGCGCCACGTGAGCGCAATGGTGGGGGGGCATTTGTTTCCCCAAATCAGAGCAAGGATCTGTTTGAATTTCAAAAATTCAAATTTTCTGAAGCAACGCTTCAAAATCCCGTGCGCAACGCGCCACATGTCAGAAGTGGATGCGTCAGCACAGCGCCCGAGGCAGTGCGTCCAATCAGAGCAAGGCTCTTTTAAAACAAAAAGTAAAGGAAGCAACGTTTCAGTTGCGTAAACGCTGCGCTGTGCGACACGTGTCTGCGCGACACGTGTCTGCGCAGTTGCGCAAGCACAGCTGCGCAAGCGCTGCGCTGCGCGACAAGTGTATGCGTAGTTGCGCAAGCACAGCTGCGCGACACGTGTATGCGCAGTTGCGCAAGCACACTTGCGCAAGCACTGCGCTGCGCGACACGTGTCTGCGCAGTTGCGCAAGCACAACTGCTCACACGCTGCGTTGCGCGACACGTGTCACACGCTGGGGCGTTTGCGCAAAACAGAATTGAGATTTTAAAGAAATCTTTTTTGTTCTTATTAAAACAAGAAGATTTTCTTCTGTAAAACAGAGGCCTTTGGATCAAAGATCCAACGGTGGGGAAAATTCCCCAAATCACTCAGAGAAAGATCTTTTTAACAAATTTAACTAATTTATGGGCACTATAAAAGAGACCCCAGACCTCAATTCAAGATCATCAACATTTTCTGGAAAAAAAAAAGAACTCTGAAGAACTCCTCAAGAACAAAAAAGGTAAAAACCTTTATAAAAAGAGAAAGTTCTCTTATGAACAGATCATAGATTTAAAAACAAGATCACTGATCTTTAATAAAAACAAAAAAAAATTAAATAGTGCTTTGCACTTTTTATGAACCACTGGTTCTTTGAAAACAAAAAAAACTTGTTTTCTTTGATCTAAAATTGATCCAAAAGAATAAGAACAGTGCCCAGCACTTACCAAAACTGTACTATTGCGCAAGCCGCCAGGAAGCGCCACGTGTCAGCAGTGCAACAGCGCAGCGCACTGACGCAGCGCACTGCGCTGTTGCGCTTGCGCTCATCAGAGCGTGACACGTGTCACTTCCACATGCGCTTGTGCTCTTTAATTTACGCAAAGCGCCTGACAAGCCATGTGGGGCACTGTCAGAGTATTTAATGCTCTGCATTATTAAGAAAAAGGATAGAGCCCAATTAAAAGGCCTAACAGGCCTAATCAAAAATGCTATGCATTTTAAAAAGGGGCAGAGCCCAACCAAAACAAAGAAAAATAATGCAGTGAGGGGGCAAGGCCTTAGCACAGGTCCAATAGGCCAAAAACAAAAGAATATTGAAACTGGACTTAGCCCAGTCGTGGCCATAAGTCCTCAAATTAAATTGACTGAGCACGGCTGCTCCCTAAATCAATTTACATCCGGTTCGAGGGTACATCTCCGAACTCCTCTGACAGTTATCGTTGTAATCCTTCAACGACGTCAGAGAGGTGACGGGTCCCAACGACCACACATGAATATGGACTGCGGGGTCCTTAAACTCGTGGACCGAAACGTCCTTAAACTAATATTGGACCGAAACGTCCTTAAACTAATGTTGGACCACCACGTCCCTAAACTGGAATACGGACCACCACGTCCCTAAACTGGAACACGGACCACCACGTCCCTAAACTGGAACAATAAATCCTCCAAACGCTCTTTTACCGGATCTAAACGGTCCCGTTTAAGTCGATCTTAGCCCCAAATACGGCTAACGTATCCTTAAACATTCAAATAGACTATAAAATTCCAAATCAACTTTGGTTCAAGGGTACATCTCTGAACTCCTCTGACACCTATCGTTGTAATTCTTCAACGACGTCAGAGAGGTGATGAGTCCCGACGGCCATATATTAAATGGATCACCACGTCAAGTTGATCTTAGTCCAAAACAGGACTAACGTATCCTTGACGAACGTTTAAGTCGATCTTAGTCTCAATACGACTAATGTATCCTTAAACTAAAAACACCAAACCCAAATCTAAGTAAATACGGATTTGGACTAATCCACGTCCTACGGGCGACGGCATTACTCAGTCTCCGTATACAATCCACGGCAACCACAAACAAAACAAACACACACGACATGAAGTGAAATTCTGGAGAAGGAGAAAGTGGCTACCGCGATGCGGTAGCGTAATTAACTGCAGGAGCTTGCGCCTGCAGGGAAGAGCGTCCCCACAATCAAAAACCCCTCAAGCGAGGGGGAATCTGACGAAGTCTGCTACATCGGCCGCATCCGTCTAAACCTCCGATACACGGTGCCATAAATCAACTTGGCATCTTCGGAGAGGTAGACGGATAAAACCATATAGCATCTGCCCCGAATCTCAGGCAAGACGTCCTAATGTCTCGGCCGCCATTCGGAGGGGAACAGTTATGACACGCTGACGTCTGGGTTTTGCATGGCTCAGATCATCTACCTTTGTTGCAGACTGATCAGGAGTATTGTCGCTGTTAGACCGAGTGGTGAGGATCCTGTTGGTATGCAGTTTTACTTTCCATGTGTTTCATTTATTGTATCCTTTGCTTCCGCATATTATCATTATTTCTTGACTCTTTCATTCTGGCTTAGGGACATGTACTGGATAGCTTAGTTTATTTTTGTTCTTGATATCTCTACAGCCGTAATGTGACTGTGGAAGGATAATTCCTATCCACAGGTAGCTTGGTTGGCTATGTCACGTTCCTATTTAGCATACTCTGGGAAGCGGGGCGTGACAAAATCACATGAACTCCTCGCATATAGAAGGAAAAAACACCTTCCTCTCACTCATAATCCATCCCTTGTTACTACTGTAAACACCTATAGTTCTCCTCCTCTATTCTGCCTTGTCTCATCGCCAAAACAAATGAAGCTGAATCCTTATGACCTGCGTTCGATTTCTCGTCCTCTGTAATAGTCCTTACCTTTTTACTGACCCTCTTTACTGCACCACCTGACAAAAATACAGTGTTGGGTTTAATCAAATTTAATATATTCAAACCCGTTTTGTTAGAATTATTAAAAAAAATTATTATTCCGCTTTAACCAAATATTTCAACACACGGCCGAAACCATAATTTCCCAATTTCCCATTAGCCTTCTATCCATCTCACTTTTCCGGTGACTCCAAAATTCACCAAAAGTACTCGGCAAGTTTGAAATCCTAAAAGACCTCCAAAACCTATCACAAATATTCCTTGCCAACAGACACAAAAAAACAAATGATCCACCATTTCCGGTTGAGCCTCACAGATACCAAAATGCATCAGGTCTATCCATTTCCTTTTGCCTAGGTTGTCTCTCATCGAGATTGCGTCATTGGAACACAACCATAAAAAGCCCCGGACTTCTAAATCTAAATAGTTAACATGGATGGAATCATGGACGCTATAAAAACAGATACCGAATTAATTGAGAAGACAATCTATATAGGTGTCTAACGGGCGGGTTGGGTCATCCACGGGCAGGTCGTTACGGGTAGCGAGCAGGACATGCTTAGATAAAAATGTTTGGATTTAAAAAGATGTTAAATTTCGTGCCCATCACCCAACTCATTACGGGCAAGCGGATGTGCGGGTAACCTGTAAATGGATGAAAGATTATCAAGTCAACGAGTAACATATAGTTTTATGAAATATTTATTGCAATTTAAAAGGAACAGAACTGTGTACAGGCTTTTTTGGAGTTTGAATACAAGACAATCTCTCTCTCTCTCTCTCTCTCTCTCTCTCTCTCTCTATATATATATATATATATATATATATATATATATATATATATATATATATATATAATTTTGAGGTGCACTTTTAAAACACATAGTCCATCGTGTTTTTCACCAATCCACGCCGATCATCGTAATCTACACAGTCCATCGTGTTTTTCACCAATCCACGCCGATAATGTATCAGATTTTACGAGATTTGGTGACCTTTAGGTAATCCATCAAAAAGACTAAAAAATCGACGGCTTTACGATGCATGAAAAACAAGATCGCTTGATAGATGTGTTGGAGATCTCAAAATCTAATAAAACTTTATACATAACTATCTAATACAAGTAGATTAAAGTGACCGGCACGGATCAGTGAGAAACATGGGGGATTGTGTATTTAAAAGTTTGGTCTCAAAATAAGAATGAGAACAGGCCTCATAGGACCATCTTCCTCTCTTACTCTGTGTGTATTCTGAAAAAAAAATTCTTAATGATATTCATAATAAACATTTTAAATGTATAATATTTATTCTTATGACTACAAAAATAAATGAAAAGTTTTTGAGTTCCTTTAACACGGATTGGCTAAATCTCACGATCCAGCAGATCAAGTCTGTTGGGGTAAAAATTTACACCCCGGTTGACCAAGTCAAAATCAAAGTCAACCCCAAGCCAGGTAGGCCCAAGCCCAGGTCAAGTGGGCCAATGCCCGAAGCGAGCCCGAACATGAAGCGGCCGGCCTCTCCCCATGCCAAAATAAAAATTTTGTTGTATTTCTTGTATTTTTATTTTATGAATAAATGTAAGAAAATGGGCATAAAGCAAAATTTTTGTAAAGCCCATGGCTTATGTGCAAAAAGAAATAGCGCATGAGGCATGGGATGGGAAAATGCCATTTTCGTAAAGCCCAAGGGGCTATATGTAAAGTGTATAGCCTATAAAGGCATAGATAATGAAAATATCTCACAACTTTTTCTCTCTCTCAAAAATAATCAAGATCTGAGATGTTCTCCTTCCTCAAGGTTCTAAACCTTCTTCTTTCTTTTGAATTAAATCAAGAGTTTTACTCTTTCTTTTACAAAGCTAAATAGTTTTTCACCACAAAACCCATAAAGGGGAGCTCGGATCTTCCATCAGATCTTAAAAAGGAGGGATTTTTAAAAATCTCACCCCTCTTGTTCTTCAATATCCGGCCAACAGAGGAGAAAGAAGAAGACCCATCTCTAAAGACCCCACTTTGGGGAAGATCCAGGGCTCAAGGGAGAAGCCCCTTCATCTGCTCTAAAAATACCTTAGGAGTTTAACTCCTCAAAATATATACACAAAATAATAAGTATTTCTTTTTGGGAGTACAACTCCCAGTGCGGGGACTAACTCCCTTTTTGCGCCCAAAGCGCTAGCGTCCGAGCGCCCACGTGCCTGGTACGTGAGGCACTAGCGCCCAAAGCGCTAGCGCACAAAGCGCCCATGTGTCTCACACATGAGGCGCTAGCACACAAAACGCTAGCGCCCGAGCACCCACATGCCTTGCACGTGAAGCGCTAGCGCCCAAAGCGTTAGCACCCTAGCACCCAAAGTGCTGGCGCTTTTTCCCACACATCCTTTAGACGGCCTTTACCTTTTTATGTACACACACACATACACACACTTCACCACACTGTTCCCGTTAGAAAAAATTTCTAACGGGGCACTGTCCCGCACCCCGCAAGGGGGCTGCTAGCCCCTTGACCCCCAGCCCGCTATCCGGGTAGAGGGATCCCCGTAAAAACTCTGTGGGACCCCCGATATATCCAAAACCCCTTCAAAACACAACACTGTACATTGAGTTCGCGTGACCTGTTTGACCCGTCAATCGGAGGTTCTCTCGCTCCAAAGGCGAGGGGTAATTAACGGCACCTTAGTCCGCGGCTGCCGGAGATTTGGATCACCACGATCAATAAACCCCTGCCTAGGGTAGGTAGGGGGAATCTGTACTGCGCCTGACAAGCGCGCGCATGTTCCCATCTCAATGGGGTGACAAAAAACACCCTACAAATTCTGGCACGCCCGGTGGGACCAGTCTCTCCTTCCATATTTCGGGTCAAACAGGTCATGCGAACTCAATCAATATACATGTCTATATTTATACTAAAATAATGCTCTTTCATGCAGATTTTCAGGCAATCAACTTTCAACGACAATGTCTCCCAAGACGAATTCAGCTTCCAACGCGACCCCGATTCCATACGTGGTCAAGATCAATGCTTGTGTGGTTCTCCCCGCAAGCCTCAGTCGACAGTGGGAGAAACTGCCCCGCCAGTTTGGTTCCGTCATCATCTACCCTGCCGGAAGCGCTCATCTTGAAGAAATCCCGGCAAAACAGGTGGCCAAGCCGGTCTCAAGGGGCAAGAGGCCGAATGTTGTGATCGCTAAGGCACCACAACCGAAACTTAAGACGGTGTCTGA
Organism: Agapanthus africanus; assembly: GCA_030015575.1. Lineage (NCBI taxonomy): Eukaryota > Viridiplantae > Streptophyta > Magnoliopsida > Asparagales > Amaryllidaceae > Agapanthus > Agapanthus africanus. Next base: position 424,247,833 of record CM057339.1, read on the forward strand.
ACGACTCTCTGGTGCTCCAGCTGGGGGCAAGACTTCCGGTACAAAGGGCAACATCAAACGTTGCGGACGAGCTCAAGCGCTGACTCCAAAAAATGCACGATCGGGCATCTTCTCTGGCCTCTCTATCAATCTGTCTACGGTGTCTTCCCGAAGGGTCGAAGTCTGCCAAGTGCTTAAAACAGAAAAGTTAAGGCAGAAGCGGCTCAGGTATCGAGCCAACACGAGGGCCAGGACTCCGGCCAAGTAGAATCTTGTGAGATTACAATAGCAGAATCATCCTGCGACGACGGCTGAGTTGACCGTAAAAGTCAGCAATTCTTTCGAACCTCTGAAGTGGGTTCAGAAAAATGCCATGACCGCCAGAATCAAGAAGACAGAAATCCGTACGTTGCTGCAAAGAGACGTGTCCCGGCCCCAACAGAAAAAGTATGACACTGTCTCTTCAAGATTCTATCAGGCGCTCTGTGCCGCACGAAAACAGCGGGGCAAAACCAAAACGGAAGCGTCAGCACCATTCAAGAAGCCGTCCAGGCCAGCCGCCTTCAGTCGACTGCCCGTTACCGAAACAGGATGGTCAAGACAGCGATCCGTGAAATCAGCTGCCGATAATAAAAAGATGGCTGGATATGTTATCTATACGGTTTATATGGCGGGCGGGAGCCCCAGCGACAACCTTCGCAGCAAAAGCAAGGATGGGGCCACCACATCCCAAGCCCAATCTGGCTGAATGTGGTTGCCGCCTCCCAAGATCAGCCGCCTCCGCTGGATGATAAAAACCCTCTCGATGAAGATGATAGGCAGAAAGACCCCTCAGTCCATGCAGAATCAAGCTCGGACAGCGAGGAAGAGCCGACTTTCCGCCCCAGGACCGCGGAGCAAGAGCTGCTTCAAGAGCTTCGAAAACAGCTCAGGAGCAAAGATAAAGAGATGACCAAGCTCTATTCGAAAATTGACGACCTAACAAACGTTGTGATGCAGCTTACGGCTTAAATTGCTTGAGCGCCTCCCAATCAAGCACAAGTCGCTACTCATGAGCCGGATGATGACAATCCGAAGCGGCCGATGCCTGTCCCTTTGGGTCCAAGATTGGTCGAGCCGCATGAAAGCCGGCCGCATTCCGCTTCTGGGGACGCCTTGGCCCCAGATAGCACTATCCCGCTAACACAAGATCGGATAATGGATTTGGTCACCAGCAAGGTTAAAACATTGTTGGCCGAAGCTGAAACTCAGAAAGAAATTGGCAGTAGTGGGCGGTCATATCCCACACAGTACGATCTGATCGAGTTCCCGAGTGGCTACGTCATTCCTAAGTTCGGAAGATTTGACGGGACGGCAAATGCAAATCAGCACGTCGCCCACTTTAAAGCATCGTGCGGAAATACAGGGGGCAATGATGCGCTCCTTCTTCGTCAGTTTGTCAACAGCCTGACCGGTGTCGCTTTTGACTGGTACGCGAGTTTACTAGACGGGTCCGTCATTACCTTTGCCCAAATGGAGTCTCTATTTCAGCAAAGGTTCATGAATGTCAGTGATAAAATCTCCATTGCTGACCTTATGAGGACCAAGCCAGGGAAGAATGAAATCAACACCGACTTTATCGCTCGATGGCGTAATCTCATAGTCAAGTGCGAACCGCCACTGGAGCAGGACCAGTCCGTCAGCCTCCTCATTAGGAACCTCAGCAATTGAATGGTCCTATTCTTGTGTACAGCAAGCCTCAAGACGTTTCAAGAGCTAACCAAGAAAGTCCAAATGCTGAAACGCTCGAAGCAAGAGTCTACCCCGGACTCTCAGAGAGACAAGACTTGGAAAAGCAAGCGGGACGACAACCGTAGAAGTGGGAGTTCCAGCAGTACCAATGTCTTTAATGCGTCTGACAATGAAGAAAAGCGAAGGGCGGGCGAATCCAAAACCAACCGGTCTCGAAAGCCATTGCTGGGAGGAGATAGGCCTTCCCTAGAGGAGAAAATGAACAAGGTTTACTCTTTCAGAAGGGACAAGGTCCGCAAGATATTTAAAGATGCCTTGAACAACAGTCTACAATTGCCGGAGTCGAAAAGACCTCAAGAAGCAAAAATGACTGACAATCCCCTGTATTGCCCGTACCATCGAGTAGTGAGCCATGCAATCGAGGATTGCTATATCTTCAAGGACTGGGTCGAGAAGCAGTACAAGGCTGGAGAGATCGAGCAGTCCAAAAGTGTGTTGGTGAATAATCAAGTTGCAACCACCAACTTTATACAGACAGAAGCTGAAGCCTTCAGAGAGCAAACAGCAGAACCCGCTGCCTTGACAAACAAAACTGACTCACCGCAGCCTCCGTGGAGTACGCACATATCTAATAAGATGAAGAAGATGATAAAGCTACTTCGGAAAGAGCCCAGGACGGAATGGGAAGGGCAGAAGAAGCCTACCTTTCCAGCTGCCAATGTGGCTCCATCAGGCTCAAGATCCAAAAGGCTCAAGAAGAAGAAAAGTGTAGCTCGGCGTGAAAAGGAGTCTGCAGGGAGATCGACCATTCAAAAATATATCGATTCCCTCGAAGACTATGAACAGAAGGAAAGAACTCTGATTCAATTGAAGGAGTTCCTCCCTGTACAAGCGGCTGAAATTCTGGAGAAGTTAGAAGAAGACTCCAATGAAGAGATCCCGGTAGTGACCTGCTACGCCATCCATCTTGGCAGCGACTCTGATGAATAGCTCTGCTTTCCCGAAGAGGATGAGGAGCTCGCCACAATGGCCAACCAAATCCAGCTTAGAAGCGGCAAGGCTCTACCGCCAAATCAGGGAAACGCCCCAAAAGGAAAGGAAAAACAGGTAGCTAATGAGGAAGATGGCAGAGAGCCGGCTAATGAAAACTCAAGTCCTTCCTCAGTGGACTACAATGTCTTGGCTCATCTCCGAAAGCTCCCGTCTCTCCTGAGCATCTACGATGCCTTGGTCCTATCTAAAGAGCTTAGAGATGTTCTTATTCATGCTCTACAAAATCCCGAGCGGTATCAGGCTCGCTTTGCAGAAATTAATATGAAAGAAGCCCAGTACGCTCTACATGCCGCCGCAATCACGTTTAAGGATGAAGACTTACTACTGGAAACGCCTGAGCATAATCGGCCGCTTTACGTGACCGGGTACAGCAATAGAGATCGGATTAATCGCATATTGATTGATCCGGGATCCTCAGTGAACATCATGAACTTGCGGACTCATAAGAGTTTGTCAATGGACGTCCGACACCTGTCAAGAGAAAGGATTGTCATTCAAGGCTTCAATCAAAACTGCCAGCAAGTTCTAGGGTCTATAGCTTTGCCAATCAAATTTGAGGATCTGCAAACTGAAGCTAAGATATACGTGATCGACGCTGACACGTCTTATAAAATTCTCTTGGGATGGCCATGGCTCCACGATTACGGCATCATTCCGTCAACTCTCCATCAATGCATGAAGTATACTAAAAATGGTGAAGAAAGACGCATTGACGAAGACATCCAGCCGTTCGGTATGCATGAAGTCCGTTATGAAGATTCTCGGTACTTCATGAACCACCAAAATGCTAAGCCACAGCTGATTGAGGATAGAACGGCCCTAAGACTCAAAAGCATATCTGAGCCGGCTGTCACTTTCAAAAGCAAAAACGCCCAAGTGCGCCCACGTTTCGGTAGCGACACTGATGAGTCCGACGCAGGAAGTCCGTCCTTCCGTAAAACTTGCCCTCGTTTCGGTAGCGATACGGACGAATCTGATACTGAAAGCCCATCTAGCACAAAGTCCGCCCTCATCTTAGCAGCGACACTGAAGAGTCGGAGGAAGAGGACCTACCGTGCAACAGCTGTGCAGATTGGACCCCCATGCAGCAAGCGAAACTATGAGAGACCTTCGAAATTGCAGAAGGGTCCCTGGCCATCATAAGGGTGCCGGAACGGATGTGCAAAAAGCTCGATGCATTGTCAGTCTCTACCGTGGACCAACTGAAAACTTTCTACGTTCCCGGGAGGAAAAGTGGACAGAAGGGCATCCTGTTTTATGGGTCAAACCCCGTTGTGCACCCGGACGATTTGTCTGTCGCGTGCCTTCCCTATGAGAGAGGCATAAGGGTCATCCTCAATCCCAGATGCTATGCACCCGAGATGCGGGAATATTTCAAAATGTGCGGATGCCGGTTATATCAAACGGAGTCCGAAGCAAAGTTTTATGAAGGACTATGGCATCCGCCCCAAGTCCAAGCACTCATCGATGGACAAATTCCAGATAAACGGGGCATAGGCTTCATTCAACCTGATTCCAAAGCGTGCTATATGATCCATGTTGGTGAAGCCAACGAAAGATCAAATGATGATGACGAGATAGCCGAGCCAGAAGAAGCTCCTTAAGAGCTCAAAGATGGCAGACAAGCAACCTTCGACGAGCTAGACGAGATTGACTTAGGAACGCCCGATAATCCAAGGCCGACCTACATCAGCTCACTCTTATCAGAGGAAATGAAAGCGCAGATAATCGCCCTGCTGCACGAGTTCGTCGACTGCTTCGTGTGGACGTATAAAGAAATGCCTGGACTTTCCCCTGAAGTGGGCGTGCATAAGCTGGCTATTTCTCCAGATGTCAAGCCAGTCAAACAAGCTCCTCAAAGAATGAGAAGGGAACTGGAAGAAAAGGTCATCGAGGAAACCAAGAAACTCATCAATGCCGGCTTCATCAGGGAAGAGAAATATGCGGACTGGATCGCATGCATAGTCCCAGTGAAGAAGAAAAATGGGGAGATCCGAGTTTGTGTCGATTTTAGGGACCTCAACAAGGCATGTCCTAAAGACGACTTCCCGCTACCGGTCATGGAAATGATGGTCGATGACACCTCAAATTACGAGCTGTTCACTTTTATGGATGGCTCGTCTGGGTATAATCAGATCAAGATGTCGCCTGAGGATGAGAATCACACAGCATTTCGGACCCCGATCAGAATATACTGCTACAAAGTGATGTCGTTCGGACTGAAGAACACAGGTGTTACATATCAAAGGGCAATGACCAATATCTTTGATGACCTAATTCATAAGGTCGTCGAATGTTATGTTGATGATCTGGTCATCAAGACTAAAGCCAAGGCCGATCACATCCAAGATCTTAGGACCGTTCTCACAAGACTGAGGGAGTACGATCTGAAAATGAATCCTCTGAAGTGCGCTTTTGGCGTTTCATCGGGAAAATTCCTGGGCTTCATAGTCCGACATCAAGGGATTGAAGTTGACCCATCCAAGATAAAGGCCATCATGGAGATGCCCCCTTCGAAGAATCTGACGCAACTAAGATCTTTTCAAGGCAAGATTGCTTATATACGAAGTTTTATCTCAAATTTATCGGGGAGATGTAGGCCCTTCTCAAAGCTTATGAAGAAAGGAGCTCCTTTTGTCTGGGATGCTGAATGTCAAGAAGCGTTCGAAAGTATCAAACACTACTTGTTGCACCCTCCAGTGCTAGCCGCTCCCGTTCCAAATAAACTGTTGATTCTCTACACTGCCGCGCTAGATGAGTCACTTGGCGCGCTCCTTACCCAGAACAACGAAGAGGGAAAAGAAAATGCCCTCTACTACATCAGTCGAACTCTAGTCGGGGCGGAACACAACTATTACCCGATCGAAAAGCAATGCATGGCTCTGATATTTGCCGTGAAGAAGCTGAGGCACTATCTGCTTGCTCATCGGGTTATGTTGATCTCCAAGGTCGACCCGCTCAAACACTTAATGACCAAGGCAAGTCTAGCCGGCAGAATGGCAAGATGGGCTGTCATGCTGCTTGAGTTTGACATAGTTTATACTCCTCAAAAAGCAGTAAAAGGGCAAGCTCTCGCAGACTTCCTTGCTGCTCATCCCGTATCAGAGGGGTCACAGCTTAATTGTGAGCTACCCGACGAACAAGTGCTGCACCTCGAGGAAGATGAGCCATGTTGGGAGCTCTACTTCGATGGAGCCTCATCAATGAAGAGCTCCGGCAAATCAAGTATCCCGCAGATAAAAGCATGGGTAGGATTGGTGTTCATCACGCCATCGATGGGAACCCTACGACGTTCTTTTTCTCTTACTGAGCCTCGCACAAACAATGAGGCTGAGTATGAAGCTCTGATAGCTGGTTTGGAGCTCGCCATAGAAATGGAAATCCTTCGGCTACGAGTCTACGGTGATTCCCAGCTTGTTGTCAACCAAGTAAGTGGCGACTATAAGATATACAAACCCGAGTTAGCTCGGTACAGAAGCCGGGTGGTGGAGCTTATGAAACAGTTCACCCATATTGAGCTGATGAGAGTTCCTAGGGCGTTGAATGGAAAGGCTGATATGCTCGCTCGCTTAGCCAAGGAGCTGGCTGATCCTGACATGGACGAAATTCTGATCACAGTCAGGAGCCGGCAAATTCTACCCCCAGTCTCTCTACGAGAAGAGGAAAGCACGGAACAGAAGAGCAGTCATGCCGAAGAAGCTTCGATCATCCAAGACGAGCCCGATTGGAGAGAACCCTTCATAGCGTACCTCCGATACGACAAGTTGCCCGAAGGAAAATCTGCAAGAATTCAGCTAAAGAAGAGAGCTCTCCGATACGTGTTTGTAAATGACACGCTATACCGCAGGTCATATGACCAACTCTGGCTCAGATGTCCGTCATCGGCCGAAGCCCAGAAAGTCATGAAAGAAGTTCACTCGGGCGTTTGCGGTGCTCACCAATCTGGCCCCAAGATGCAACTTCAAATTAAACGGCTTGGGTATTACTGGCCCACCATGATACGGGATTGCGGAGAGCATGCAAAGAAATGTCATATCTGCCAAATTCACTGTGATTTCATTCAAAAGCATCCTAATCCGTTGCATCCTACGGTGGTGTCGTGGCACTTCGAAGTCTGGGGCACCGACATAGTTGGCCCAATTGATCCTCCGTCAGCTAGAGGCCACCGGTTCATATTGGCCACAACTGACTATTTCTCCAGATGAGCTGAAGCTGTCCCGCTAAAAGAAGTCAAGATATAAAATATTCTTACGTTTTTCCAGCATAATATTTTATACCGCTTCAGAACACCAAGAAGAATCATTACTGACAAAGGGCCTTCTTTCAAGAGCTTCAAAGTCTCAAGATTCGCTACTCAACAAAAGATAAACTGGAGATATTCCTCCATCTATAATCCAAGTGCCAATGGGCTAGCTGAAACCTTCAATAAGACTCTATGCAAGCTCCTAAGGAAAAATGCTTCAGCCAACAAGAGAGACTGGAATCTCAAGCTTCACGAGGCGTTGTGGGCATATCGTACCATGCACCGTACTCCCACTCAGTCCACTCCATACTCATTGCTCTTCGGAGTGGACGCGGTCCTCCCCCTCAAAGTCGAAGTTCCAAGCTTAAGAATGGTCGTTCAGCACAAATTGACGGAGGAGGAAAACGTGCTCTTTCAGCTGGAAGAGCTTGACGCCCTCGAAGAAAAGAGGCTTGCAATACAGCAAAATCTGGAGCTGTACCAAACCCAAATGTCACGGGCCTATGACAAGATGACTCGTCTCCGTGCTTTCAAGTAAGGTGAATTGGTGTTGGTCCTCAAAAGACCGATCATCCCCAATCGACATGCCAAGGGAAAATTCGAGCCAAACCGGGAAGGACCATACGTCATCGAGAAAGTGTTCGATGGAGGATCCTACCAACTAATAAGTGCCGAGGGAGAAAGGCCCATGCCACCCATCAATGGTTGATATCTCAAGAAATACTACGCGTGAATGCTCTAAGTCATAGGCGAATCGAGCACACAGGCCCTACGGTCTGGATCATACATCCTGCAAAACCGTATACAATCCATGGGCGTAAATGACCCCTATCTCTCCCATGTCCTGCCAGTGAGACTACTTTTAAAGTCTCACCAGCGGAAAAAAAACGGTATGCCCACAAGCGAAACGGGCACGGATGAAAACCCGAAAGTGCTCCGTGAGTAAAAAAAAAAAAGCAGGACTGCCGGCGAGTTTGTGAAAACCCGAAAGGGCGCAAACTCGTAAAAAGAGATAAAATACACTCGCAAAGTCCTCTCGACCTTGTGAGGAGAAAATTCCTGCGTGAGATCCTTACGACTCACAAAGGAGCAACACACTTAGGAATCCTCACGGTTCCTAAAGAGAACATACACCTGCGAGATCCTCTCGACTCGTAGGGAGAAAATGCTTTTATGAGACCCTTACGGCTCATAAAATTGAAAATTCTTAGGTGACAGGGACCTAAACCTGTCTCCTAAGCCATCGCTCCCCAACGGGAAATGGCAAATGATGAATCGCTCCTGGCATTACGCTTCAGTGTTAGCGGTGCTGATGCCGACCCAAAAACCAAATCCCAAGTCTTCCCGGGGCAAATGATGAGTTGCTCCTGGCATTATTCCAGTGCAGCAATACTGATGCCAAACAAGATCCAAATTCCAAGTCTTCAAATGGCGAATGATGATTCGCTCCTGGTACCATATTCCAGTGCAGCGATGCAGACGCCAACCAAACTCTGAATGCCCCGACGGCGAATGATGAGTCGCTCCTGGTACCATATTCTAGTGCAGCGATGCAGATGCCAACCAAAATCCAATTTTCCAAAATTCCCCCGGCCCTACGGTTGGTCCCTAAACTGGCTACCGTATATAATCCACGAGCTCAAATAATTCTCATCATACCCATGCCCCATTGCAATCACCCGACCAGCGGCCGGTCTCCGCCCTTGGAATTATGCTCCATTTGGGAAGACCCACTCATGCGTCCTCACGATGCATGAGGAAAACAAACCTTACGGGATCCTCACGACTCGTAAGAAAACACCTTCGTGGGATTCTTACGACTCATAAAGGAAAAATACACTTAGGAGTCCTCACGACTCCTAAGGAGAAAGTACACCTATGAGATCCTTTCGACTCGTGGGGAGAAAATACTTTTATGGGACCCTTACGGCTCATAAAATTGAAAAGCGTTAGGTGATAGAGACCTAAACCTGTCTCATAAGCCACTGTTTCCCAACAGGAAAAGGCAAATGATGAATTACTCCTGGCACATGTGCTTCAGTGTTAGCAACGCTGATGCCTACCCTAACTCCAAAATTCCAAACTCCAATCCATAGACCCCTAAGTCTTTAAACTGGGAACAGATGACCTCTAAGTCGTTAAACTGGGAGCAGATGACCCCTAAGTCGTTAAACTGAGAATGAGGGAAATTCCCTCACGGCGAATGATGATTCGCTCCTGGTACCATATTCCAGTATAGCGATGCTGATGCCAAACCAAAACCAAAATCCCCAAATCCTGTCATGACAGATGATGATTCGCTCCTGGTACCATATTCCAGTGTAGCGGTGCTGATGTCAACCCAAATCACATCAAATCAGCAAAACAACCAATGACCTCCCTGGCAGAATCAAACTCCATCTCGGAAATAAGTCAACTTCATCCCTAACACCGCAAGAAGCGGAGCAAGTCAAATCCAGCACCGACCGTCCAAGTTGCAAAAAGGGAAGAATCGACCATCTAAGTAGCAAAAAGGGCAGTACCGACCATCCAAGTCGCTAAAATGGCAGCACCGACCGTCCAAGTCACTAAAATAGCAGCACCGACCGTCCAAGTCGCAAAAAGGGCAGAACAGACCATCCAAGTCGCAAAAAGGGAAGCACCGACCGTCCAAGTCGCTAAAATGGAAGCATCGACCGTCCAAGTCGCAAAAAGGGCAGCATCGACCATCCAAGTCGCTAAAAGGGCAGTATCGACCTCCTCATCGGAATTACGCTCCGCCTTGGAATCAAGTCAACCAGACACTCCATCTCGGAGACACGTCAAACATCGACCGTCCATGTCATAAAAAGGGCAGTGCCAGCTTCCCAAAAAGTGGGAACCAAATCAAGTCGCCTCCACGTGAAAGAAGATCCATCAATTTCATACACACGACCCACATATGCTGTGTGCATTTATTGATGGGGGGCAATTTGTTGGGGTAAAAATTTACACCACGGTTGACCAAGTCAAAATCAAAGTCAACCCCAAGCCAGGTGGGCCCAAGCCCAGATCAAGTGGGCCAATACCCAGAGCAAGCCCGAACATGAAGCGGCCGGCCTCCCCCCCCCATGCCAAAATAAAAATTTTGTAATAAATAATTTTGTTGTATTTCTTGTATTTTTATTTTATGAATAAATGTAAGAAAATAGGCATAAAGCCAAATTTTTGTAAAGCCCATGGCTTATGTGCAAAAAGAAATAGCACATAAGGTATGGGATAGGCAAATGCCATTTTTGTAAAAGCCCAAGGGGATATATGTAAAGTGTATAGCCTATAAAGGCAAAAATAATGAAAATATCTCACAACTTTTTCTCTCTCCCAAAAAGAATCAAGATCTGAGATCTTCTCCTTTCTCAAGGTTCTAAACCTTCTTCTTTCTTTTGAATTAAATCAAGAGTTTTATTCTTTCTTTTCCAAAGCTAAATAGTTTTTCACAACAAAACCCACAAAGGGGAGGTCAGATCTTCCATCAGATCTTAAAAAGGAGGGATTTTTAAAAATCTCACCCCTCTTGTTCTTCAATATCCGGCCAACAGAGGAGGAAGAATGAGACCCGTCTCTAAAGACCCCACTTTGGGGAAGATCCAGGGCTCAAGGGAGAAGCCCCTTCATCTGCTCCAAAGATACCTTAGGAGTTTAACTCCTCAAAATATATACATAAAATAATAAGTATTTCTTTTTGGGAATACAACTCCCAGTGCGGGGGCCAACTCCCTTTTTGCGCCCAAAGCGCTAGCGCCTTTGCGCTCAAAGCGCTAGCACCCAAAGTGCTAGCACCTGAGCGCCCACGTGCCTGGCACGTGAGGCGCTAGCGCTTTTGCGCTCAAAACGCTAGCGCACAAAGCGCTAGCACCCGAGCGCCCACGTGCCTGGCATGTGAGGCGCTAGCGCTCAAAGCGTTAGCGCCCTAGCACCCAAAGCGCTGGCGCTTTTTCCCACGCATTTTTTGGATGCCCTTTTCCTTTTTATGTGTGTATATATATGTGTATGTGCGCGCATACACATACTTCACCACATTGTTCCCGTTAGAAAAAATTTCTAACAGGGCGCTGCCCGCACCCCGCAAGGGGGCTGCTAGCCCCCTTGACCCCCAGCCCGCTATCCGAGTAGCGGGACCCCCATAAAAACTCTGCGGGCCCCTCGATATATCCAAAACCCCTTCAAAACACAACACTGCACATTGAGTTCGCATGACCTGTTTGACCCGTCAATCGGAGGTTCTCTCGCTCCAAAGACAAGGGGTAATTAACGGCAGCTTAGTCCGCGGCTGCCGGAGATTTGAATCCCCACGACCAATAAACCCATGCCTACCCTAGGCAGGGGGAATCTGTACTGCGCCTGACAAGTGCGCGCGCATGTTCCCATCTCAATGGGGTGACGAAAAACACCCTATAAGGTCGACCAGTAACTGGCCGTGTAAACTTGATGCATAGCAGATCGCAGAAGAATATCTGCTTTGTTTGGATCGAAAGAAATCTAAATGGCAGATCAGAAGCCCAACCATTAGGCCGATCTTCAATCAGCCATAACTTTTGATCCATAGGTCCGATCGACATTTTTTCGGCAATTCGGATACGGCGGGACGTTCACTATTTCTAGAGGACCGGCAACTGATGGCCTGCTGATTTGCGATCTGACGACGTTTGGAGGGTCTACGGAGGCTTCAAAGTTTATAGTTCAGTTTGATAATTTAGTATTTTAGGGATTATTTAATTATTTTAATTTTATTCGTTTTAGGGACTTTTTGGTAATTTTCTGTTTTTAGGTTTTGCCAATTTAAAAACGTCAGGGTTTACTTTTATAATTCAGTTTTCGTTTTAATAAAATTTTGAGATTTTTCTCTTCTAGATTTGCACTAGGGTTTTATCACCATTTCCACAGAACGAGATCTGCCTCTTGTCCATAGAGCGAGATCTGCACCTCATTGTGCTAGTTCAAAACTTGGATCGGATCAATCCTGTAATACTTGTAAATGGACAGGCCAAGTTGAAATTTCTAAAAAGTCTTCTCAACTTTTTGGAAATTGAAAAAACTTGGTTGGATTAGAGTTCAATAATGACTCGTTATCCGTTAGCCAGCAAGTCGACCCATTAAATATAGGTCATGAATTAATGTTTTATAACCCGTTAAAATACAACCCAGTAAAATTTCAAAGTGAAGATATGCCTTGCAAATTAGAGTTTGTATCATCTATATCTCCATTTAAAAATAAACTAGGACAATCCATCTCCATACATCGCCCCATAATGGAATAAAGTCCAGTAAAATTCCCATTTAACATTTTTAGCAGAATCGGGTTATCCACCATTTATGTTATGATAAGAGATTGAAAGATTAATCCGATCCCATTCTTAAATATGTTCTTTTCTCTTGTCAAATCTTCCTGTATATATGTCACACCAGGAACGACGAATAACCCTCTTTTGTATAAAAAATATCAGATGAAAATTCTATGTGATGTTTACTATGCAAATGAGGCGAGCCGGGCTGGCAGTCCTCGCAACTCGCTTGTCAGGCAAGGCGGGTTGGATTCGCTTCGCCGGACAAGAAAGGCGAGGCGAGGCGAATTACCGGAGCCCAAAACCCAAATCCACTCGCCTCGCCAACTCGCCTGTACGATTCGCAAGTCGAGGCGAGACGGGTTAGGTGAGTTACTCGTATAATTTTAAATTTAAAAAAAATTGACTACAAAAGTTGCAGAAAACAAATAAATAGACGAAGTAAATGAAATATAAAATAAAATTTTCATTATTATAAATCAAATTACTATTATATAATACAATTTGTTTTTTTATATTAGAGACCGGATCCACTCGGGATACCTACGTATCCTTCCTAATATTGAGCTCAATGAGAGGGAAATCAAGGTGAGGCGAATTTGACCGTTGACGCATAAAATCGAGACGAGGTGAGGTGAGTCGACTCGGTTAAAACCGTTGGAACTCGCCAACGGCTACTTAAATTAGTTGACTTTCGAGTTGGCGAGACGAGACGAGCGGACTCACAAGTCTGGTGAAGCGAATCGTAATGAGGTAACATTGGGTTTTCCCCAAATCCACTCGCCTCGCCTAACTAGCATGGACGAGGCGAGAGGTAACATTGGTTTTTCCCAAATCCATTCGCCTCGTCTAAATCGCATGGACGAGACGAGTTGACTCGCCAACTCATCCACGTCACAACGAAGCGAGGCGAGCCGGTGACGCGTCGGTTCATTTACCAGGCCTAATGGTTACCATATATGGATGTCTATCGGCAAATATTTAGTTTTCCCCAAACAAAATCTATTTATAAACCAACAAGAACAAAAACATCAACATTGCTAGCCGTTTAACTTAGAAAATTCCTTTCTATATATTAAAAGCACACCTCATCCCGCCTAAGAATTTGGATCCACGTCTCTCCCTTAACCCTCGCAATTCCCTTCAAATATGTCCACCAATCCGAAAAACCCCCCACAAAAAAGAAAGGGAAAAAAACCCAATCTTTTCCCTTATTTTTCTCTTCATTTCTCCACCAAAAAAAGCAAATTTTAATCTCTCCGTCCCAGATCGGGTTCAGCCTCCCCACAGGGCTTCCTCCATTCTTTTGGAGCTGTCTCCGATCTGGGCACGGCTCCTTTTCTCGTAATTTCGTGGCATTCGATTGGTTTTTGTGGGTGAAAACATAGAGTTTGATGAGATTTTAGTCCTTGGTTTGGGGCACATTGCCTGTTTGGTGAAGTTTTTGAGGTTGGGGGGCGTTGCGTTGGGAAGTAATAATTAATTTTGAGAGGTTTGATTGGTATTTGATAGAATGATGAGTTGTTTTCCTTGCTTTGGTGGGGGGAAGAAGAAGGATAAGAAGGAGGAGGAGTCTTCGTCGAACGGGGAATCGAAACAAAAGGCGGATACGCCTAAAAACCATGGTGAGATTTATGTTCAACATCCTCTTTCTTGAAGCTATCATTTATCATTCTTTGTTTTCTTACAATATAGTCATGTCAAATGTTAGATCATAATGAAAAAGTCTTCTCATTGAAAATGTGATCAGCAATCAAGTTAATTTTACGACGATCGATATTATGTCAATCCTTTGATGCTTGAAAAATTCTTAACGCACCAGCCACGTGACTGGTAGGTATTCAACAAGGGTTTTCTTGTTGGGCAAGAAATGCCAAACCTACCAGTCTCGTGGTTTTTGATTCTCCACCGGTCTTTCTATTGGGTATCTATCACTATCAATGATGCCATTCTCCTGTTATAACATCAATGAAAGTGATATGCACAATTCCTACCAGCTACATGGTTTGTAGGAAAAGTATTTTTTTATTAATTAGTCCCAAATTCCTGGTTTGGAAAACTATCTAAAAGAGAAGAGAATGTCATAATCTAACATGACACTTGGGTCCTCCATGTTTTCTAGAGCGAGGAAAAGTAAAAGAGAAAAGACAATAGATTTTCTATAGGAAAAATATGTTCAACTATAAGACACAAAATAGCCAAGAAAGATAACAAACAAATTATGAATCATGGAAATGTCAGTACGGACAATATCCAAACAATAAGTATTGTGTTTTTATATTTATAAAATATGTAGATCGGGAGGGGGTTAAGAGAGTTGGTAGGACATTTGAATTGTGACAAGAAAGATTACAAGTTCAAGGGGGTGCAACTTGCACCCCGTGCAACCAACAAAAGGTAGAGAGAAGACCAGGTCTAGTTATTCAAGGGAGGGGCGATTATTATATTTTCCGTACCTTATTACTCGCTTCGTTTCAATTTAGTTGTCCTTTTGGCCTATTGCATATTAATTAAGAAAATGTGTAACTTCTCTTTAAGTAAGGATGATTGAAACCTAAAAATCTATATTACCTCATAGAGTTCCTCCACATGTTATTGAACTTTGAGCAATATAATTGGTAAAGTAATGTGAAACAAAAATAAGGGGTTGAAAAGGACAAGATTTTGTTTTGGGAACTGTACAAATTTGGGCAATAGTGTTAACCGAAACAAATTGAGGAGAACTTTGGGTTTGTGGATCATTTTGCATCCAAATGCTTAAGCTAGTATATCATTCTTTTTATCCCCTTTATGATGCATAATTATATTTGCACATTCCCTTCATGATGCATCATAATACTTACTCACGAATATCACAAATACAACACTTGTTTCCAATGATAAAATCACCTTTTCTTATTGTTATATTTTTTTAGTATCAAAATTTCATCAGTACAACTTCTACTCGATTCGAGGAAAATTTTCATTTTTAACCTAGTTTGTTGAGATTTTATGTTATTTCTATGTTTT
This sequence comes from Agapanthus africanus, assembly GCA_030015575.1. Classification (NCBI taxonomy): domain Eukaryota; kingdom Viridiplantae; phylum Streptophyta; class Magnoliopsida; order Asparagales; family Amaryllidaceae; genus Agapanthus; species Agapanthus africanus. The sequence goes on from CM057339.1 coordinate 424,263,148, forward strand.
ATTGGGAGTATATCCTTCTATTTTCAATACCGACCGATTAAATAGACGCAACCTTTTGGTCTAATATGATGCTTTTAAATTTATCTATTTATTTCAGTGTAATAGATAAAACTTCAACTCAAAAGGAACTACAAAACGTCAGCAGTACATACAATATTGAGTCTAAACAGTCATTTTTGATATTTCTATCATTTATTTATCTAACAAGATGAAGGATATCTTTACAAGAATAATATTTTATTACTTGAGTAAACTAATAGCTACCAAATGCATTTGGCATGCACCAAAAAAAAATGCCTGTATCAATTTCTTTAAATGATATTTGTATTGAAATTAGCATTCTCTTTAGGACTTGCACCGCGAATAAGGATCATGATACATTTGGTATCAAATAGCAAATCATTATATAGTGTTAGATCATAATAGAATCTATCTGATAAGTCCATCCTCTCAATCACAGTCTCATTACAATAAATAATTATCGCACTTTCTGTGCTCAAATGGTGATATTAGTTTGAACAATGAAGAAATTTATATTGATGTATGCTCTAAATTTCTTTCTTTCTTTTAATACAGAAACAAAAAATAAGAACTCAGATTCACCTTCCCCTGCCGGAAATGGAAGTATTCAAGCACAAAGTTTCACATTCCGTGAGTTAGCTACGGCTACCAAAAATTTTACACCTGATTGTCTCTTGGGCGAAGGAGGGCTAGGAAGAGTCTATAAAGGTTGCCTTGAGAACAATGGCCAGGTAAATGAAAGAAATGCTCTAAATTTCACTAAAATACCGTGATCCTAAAGCGTAATTTAGATAGCATCATGTATATTTTAAATTGCAAGTTGACATATGAACCTTTTTTTAATATAAATTCCTTGAGCTTTCACTGCTTTTCAGTTTAATACTGTAACTTTTCCTGTGAGATCGATTTTACATAGGCCTCTTTGTTATTTCACGTAGAATAGTGTATGGCAATATGATATTATGTCGAAATCACAGGAAAGGTTGTGGAATTTTAAAAAAATTTAAATTTACAATCAACTTTCATTTTACAAAGTATATGGTATTTATCTAAAACCACTAAAAGATCATGGTATTTAATGAAATTTAGCCTAAAATCCCACTCTTTTCATTTCGCTCTTCACTTTTCTCTAATTTTTTTTCCTTCTCTGGATCAGACTGTGGCAGTTAAGCAACTAGGCAGGAATAGCTTGCAAGGAAGCAGAGAGTTTCTTGTTGAAGTGTTGATGCTTAGTTTACTTCACCATCCAAATCTTGTGAATCTGGTTGGATATTGTGCAGATGGCGAGCAGAGACTTTTAGTTTACGAGTTCATGCCAAACGGCTCTTTAGAACACTATTTGTTTGGTAAAGTTATGACCTCTTATCCATTTGCATTCTTAGATATATAAAGTCGAACAGTCCTTCATTCCTAAATGTTTGGGTCGGCGTAGTGAGCCTGTTTCTCCTGGTCCTGTTAAGAGCCATCTCCTCAATTACATCAACCACTAACATATCAGAGACAAATTATTTAATAGACTGTACCTCGCAACGTAATGGTTCATGTGCTATAGCCATGAATATTTATCTTTTATTTTATACTATTCCTTAACTTTCTTAAATAGCTATACTGCATAAAAAAAAACCTTATTTGCCCCTATAACATTATACTACCTTAACTTTTAAAAAGTTGCACTTACTCCAACCAAGGGCAGATTTAAAGCCAAAGTAGAGGGGGCATTGCCTCAATGACATTTTGCAAAATAAGTAATATCGGTTACGTGTGTTAGAACATAGAACTATATTTATGCCGTAAACAAAAGATTAATAGGGTTTTGCCAAAGTGGTAGGAAGGTGAGGTTGAACTTTGAAGGTTCAATTCCGACCATACATGCATTTTATATTGAATTTTATTTGAATGCTTCCCTTTAAGCAAGAAAGTTGTCTCACATTGAGAAATTATTCTCAACAAGCAAAGTGTAGTCCCACATTGAAAAACAAAGAGTTGCTTAAATATAACATCTTTTCAACAGGTTAATGTTTGTTTTAAGAGTAGTCTCAACTATATGTAGTTCAGGATATAAAGCCTTGAATCTGTTATTGTAAATAATATTGTTTCTTATCTATTGAAATGATGTTTATTTTAAGAAAATTCTCGACTACAAGGAGTCTAAGGTATAAAGCCTTAAACCTGTTATTGTATGTAATATTGTTCCTTATCTATAATTAAATTGATCTAAAAGTTTCTTATTCAGTTTTATGTGTTTGATAATTTTTATATATTATGCAGTTGGATTTCTTGATAAGCTTTTGTTATGTATAGTATGTGCCCCAGCCGCCCAAAGCCCCCGCCCCCGCCCCCAACTCCGATAGATATTAGTTTAGCATTCAAAATTTCATACTGCCCTTGTTTTCTACAACTTTCTATCTGAATTGTGCATTTTATACTTTTACAGAAGGTTATCATGGAAGAAAAAAGTTGCAAAATTTGAAAAAGAAAAAGTTTAGGGTGGTATACAACAAAAAGTATGGGGACATACCCACAATTTAGCCTTCTGAAAATAACGACCTTCACTTTTGTGTACTAGAATAAGGGGGGAAAACATGGTTTCTCACAAACCCAAAATTATTTTTATGGCTAGATAACACTAAATTATTGCTAACTCTGACTGTTTGTAGTTAACTTTCTTAAATCATTTTTATTATAGTAAACTTCCTTTAAGAACTCCCTTCATACAAAAGTTTAAGGGAGTTTACAGTGATAAAATAGAATAGTTTAGCAGAAATTGCTCATAGTTAAAGGTAGTAGTGTAACTTAGCCTATATATCTAGAGTGTTTTATGCCTGAACTAAATAGTTCAATATTTTCTCAGATCTGAAACCTGATCAAAAGCCATTAGACTGGTATGCGCGGATGAAAATAGCCTTCGGTGCAGCTCAAGGTCTCGAGTACCTCCACGACAAAGCCAACCCCCCAGTGATATATCGTGATCTCAAAACCTCTAGCATTATGCTTGACGAAGCTATGACCCCTAAGCTCTCGGACTTTGGTTTAGCTAAACTCAGGCCTATGGGCGATAGATCGGTGATCTCATCAAGCGTTATGGGCACGTACGGGTATTCTGCTCCTGAGCTCTCTAGTCATGGGCAGCTCACGTTGAAGTCGGACTTGTATAGCTTTGGAGTTATTCTTCTGGAGCTGATTACGGGGAAAAGAGCTCTTGATACTTCGAAGCCGACAAGTGATCAGAATCTTGTCACATGGGTATAAATCACGAGCTTTATATCTCTATAATTTCTTTAAATCTCTTAGGTTGGGTTTTTTAATATAAATTTTGGATGGTTAGTTAATTTCTATATTTTCTAGCAAATTATATGAATTCTCCAATTTTAAGTTAATAGCTGCAACTACAACTGGTTCACAATGAATTTAAGTAGATTTGACTGTTGCATTGCAGTATTTGGAATTGGTTAACATACACTATAAAAGACCATAAACATGTACGTTTTTTTGTGATAAATACTATGAACTATGTAAATTTAAATAATATGGGCTATCCCCGTTTGCTTCACGATGTTTCTTTATCTTTCCAAAAAGTGTTGATGTAAAATTCTTGTTGTGTCCCCTGATCAATGTGTCTCCATTTTAATCCTATATCTTCCTTAAAACCCCTTTTTCACCTCTCTTTTCTTCTAATTCGACTCCTTTTGCACAAAAACCAATTGCTTTAAGGTAAGGGCTACGGAGTCATGCAGAAAATGAGAAAATTAGAATAAAAAGAGGGATCAGTTCTTAAAGAAGTTACAAGAATAAGACGATGATATGTTGGTCACTTGGCGATTATTTTTGTATTATAACAGTTTTCCATAAGTTAAAAGATACATGGCATTTATGCTCATCAACCAGGGATAGTTCATGGCATTTAAATGTCATTTATAAATCTCATGGCATCTGTCTCAAAAATGGTGAAAGGCCATGGTATCTTAGCATTATTTTTCCGAAACTCCCGATTGTGAATTTTTTTGGAGTACCCCTATAATGTATCCTTTATTGGAAACCACTACCCTAAGCGTAAGCTAATCCATTCAACAATTGTTATATTGCGTCCAACACCATCCCTCCCGTGGAAGAGTACACACCATGAACTACTTTTTCTTTCCGTGGTATTGGTGGAAATTGAACCCAAGATCATTATACTTCCTTTGAGCTCCAATACCATATTAGACAAATACTTTACCCAAAATCTTAAGCTAATGGATGGCGGTTAACAATTGTTTTAGACCATCCAACACCGTCTCTCACGTGGAAGACAACATGTGATGAAGTACTCTTTATCCTGTGTTTCCGGTGGAAATTTGACCATACCATATTAAATAAACCACTTTACCCAAAAGCTAGAGCTAATGGATGGTGTGTTTTAGACCATCCAACAATTTTTATCTAGATTCAAGATTACTATGCATCTAATTTCTAATGCAACTTCTGATGATAATTTTGTTATGGTTCAAATGGTTGGACAATTATGAAACATGCAAATAAATTAGTGTAGTTGAAACGAGAATATTGGGATGGATGAATGATAATACTCTAAAATATTGGTTGAGGAATAAGTGTATTTATAAGAAATCAGAAGATAAAATAAGAAAGAATCGATTGTGATGGTTTGGACATGTGTAATGGAAGCCAATAAATTCTCTAGGTCAGAAAAGCGATAAACTTTTAGTTAATGATACAACTAAGGCAAATGGGCAGACCTCAGTGAACATGGATAGAAAATAAATGAAGAAGAGACAACCTTTATCAGGATGGAAGAAAAGATTTCATATAGTCGACCCCAAAAGTTTGGAATAAAGCCTTGTGATTATTGTTGTACTTTTGACGTGATCACTCATTCTCTTATGCATGTAACAGGCACAACCAATGTTCCGAGACCAGAAGAGGTACCCGGAGCTAGTGGACCCCAGTCTCCAAGGTGACTACCCAGTGAAAGGCTTGAACCAAGCCGTCGCCGTCGCCGCCATGTGTCTCCAAGAAGAACCCTCAGTTCGTCCTCTAGTGGCCGACGTTGTCATGACTCTAAGTTTCCTAATAGAACCGATGCCAACTCCTCAAGCAAGCCCGAGCCCAACTACAACGCCAGATCAGAAAATTCAAGCTCCACATCCGAAATCATCTTCTGATTCTGATTCATCAGATGAACATGTCGTCGAGACTCTTCAGTTAGGCCTCACATCGAGGTCCAAGCCTCAAAGCCGCACAAGCTCGAGACATAGCTCTCGTTCAAGCTCCAAACATAGCCATGAATCGTCCTCGAATGAGAGTGAGGGGAGTTCAAGATCAAAGCGTTCGGGGGGTTCTTCTAAATTTGGGAGCAGTAAGTTTATGAGCTTGAAACATTCGCAGGGATCGTCTAAGCGAGGGAGCCAGAGTTCGGGTTCACCAGTTGGATCCGATGATGTAAGTGACGGTTCAGGTTCCAGACATTCCGATGTATTTTAGCAGGAGCTTAAAACCGATTCAAGAAAATATGTATAAATGTTGTTGGCTTTCTTTTTTTTTGCGTGTATGATATTAACCATTTCATATATGTGTTCATCTAATGTGGAACCTGAATTGAAATTATATGGACAGTATAAGAATTTAAATCTGTAACCTGTAATGGTTTAGTGTAAAAATTATAGTTTCAGGCACCCGCTAAGGTTTGTTTGGGTAATTAAGTATATATTTTGTATCCTTTTCTATTCTAATTTTGTCAGCGCACGCGTGCGTGCATGCATGTGTCTCTTCTTCTTTTCTTGCATATTAGAAAAAGAATCTATGCTTTTGGTTGCTCGGTTTCAAGTAAATAGATTTCTTTTTTAAATCGTAGTATTGTTTGTCTTGCATGTTATAAGTTGCTAAGTAAATAATTCTAGATATGATCCGAATAATAGTTTGAGATATGTATTTCTTGTGAGTAAATATTGTCTTATTTTAATATATGGCATCCTCATTCTTGTATTACAAATTTACTTTGTGATAGAGCTCCTTCAGATGTTGTCTTCCGTGATCTCCTGCGAACGCTGATAGACGGCTGAGATTGAGTTTGGAGAGTTGACTCCTGGAGCGTGTGGATCTTAATGAGCTTTGTGTGGTTGAGGCCGAGCTACCTGCAAAGAAGTCCCGGGATGGTTGTGCCGCCGAGGACCTTCCGAAGATCAAGTTAGAAGGAGTATTTTGGCAGAGTAACGGCCTAGTGGAAAGGAAATTGTGTACCTCGATCGTCTGAGGGAAGGGTTTATATAGCGGCAGCAACGGACAGATAGGCACTAGAATCACGCCGGCCGTTACGCCCCTGACGTCACGCCCGCGTGATAGGCGGGATCCCGCATTAATGACGAGACAGTCTCGTTAATGGGGATCGTGGTGGCGTGGAACGCGGGGTCGTGGGCGGCGGATATCTCGCGCGTGATGAGATTTGCGGAGCCGTGGGGAAAGCGCCTGTGATCAGCGTTGCAGGTCGGTCGGTGAGACCGAGGAAGATGAGCTCGGCGGGGGGCTCGGGTACGAGAGGGAGGCCGAGGCATCTTGGTTCTGCGATTGCTCGGAGGCGAGCTAGTGGGTGGTCTGGAAGGCCACCGAAGGTCGGGCGACTCCTCGGACCGGAATCCCGAGGTGTGATTCCAACCGAGATTACCGATCCTATCTTGTAGGTTCTGAGACACGTCGTCTGCCACGTGTCAGCATCTGGAGAGTCACCGATATCGAGCCTCATCATTAGCCCCCCACTCTCGTCCCGACCCGTTCCTGGGTCGGGTCGAGAGTGGTCTGACCGATCACCCGAGGTGAACTCTTATTCGAAGATATCGTCGGCGCGCATTGTTCAGACCATAATATTGCATTATTATATTCCCCATTCTTATTCTTTTTATAAATAAACAGGTACTTTTGACGCATGTCTGCTACATGTTACAGGTTACAGGTTCTTGGAGCGAAAACAGTGAAAAAGACAAAAGACGATGTAAAAAGGGACTTTTGACCAACAAATAGAAGGATCTTGATCAAGCCTACATCGAAAGACAGTTCACAAAGTACAAGGCAATGCAAGGTCCAAGATTACAAAGCGAACGGTTAAAAGTCCACCGCAATTATTCACTGGAGATCTGGAAGAAACATAGAAGCTATTTTAATAAAGAACCAAATAATAAGGAAGCCCAAACATCCAAGGCCCAATACTTTCTTTTAAAGAGACAGAGACATAAAATTTTACCAAAGCTTGAAGTCTACTTTGACTAGGTCTTCCTAAGGATATTTTGGTAAATGTAGACATGCAAATCAATTGTAATCTAGGGTTTCCTATCCTCTATAAATAGGAACTCTAAATCATTGTAAAGGCTATGCCTCCTTTTAATAAAAATTCAGAAATCCTTTTCGGAGAGCATCGGTGTTTCTTCTCCATTCAGAAATTCAGATCTGACAACCCTGCATGGATGATTGGAGGGATGCATCTGTAAGTAATTTAATTTCTTGCCTTAGTGTAGATTTAAATTCCTTGCCCTAGGTAGATTTAATTTCATGCCCTAGGAAGTTGTTTAGAGTTAGCTTTGGGGAAGGATTTTGAGAGATGAGATCTCTCATCCCTTTCTTACCCACCAAATATTTACAATAGGACTCCATGCATACATGCACATACCGCTCCCTACGGCACTCTATCCCTCGAGGTAACGGTGATACCGTAGTATAAAGGCCCGGGTGTGATGTTTTCCATGGAGGTTAGGGTAAGGATCTCTAAAGGAAGGACAAGAACCTAGAGGAAGGATCACCTTCCCGAACGGATCTAATCCACTTTATTGATAATTACCATAACTCTTCACAGATCTTCATTCGGGTATAGAAAGTGTTGAAGTTTACTTGCATTTCCAAACCATCCCTAAACCTAGCCCTAGCAAGAATAGATCTAGATAATTAGTATAGATTAATTATGTTTTTAGATTTAATAATTAATCCGAACACCCTTCGGAATTAACTCGTAAGCGCGAATCGAAAATTCACAACATCCCTGTGGACCGACCCGTACTCACCGGCTAGCTTCATGCGACGCCGTTCTTGATTGCGGTTACAAATATTTTTGATCTATCTTTTAGAAAGCGCGAGCACGCTAAATCACTCAAATCAAATGGCGCTGTTGCCGGGGATGGCGTAGAACTTTCCTTTTTGCAATTTCGGGTTAAACATAAAAATTAAAAAAATCATAAAAATCTGAAAAATCACAAAAAAATATAAAAAAATATCATCTGTTATTTTTGGAAGGGTATTCTTGTTTGAATTTTGCAGGATTTGCACACAAATTCGGATCTGAAAATCTACAGAGATCAAAACAGCAAATATCAAATCCGAACAAATAGAAGATCACAACAACCGAAGACCAGAAGAAATTTGGAGGACCGAGTCAACAAGAAGAATCGCGGTGATCTGGTCCAAAAAAAAAAAGTCCGAAGCTACCAAACCGCGGCGGAACCGCCGCGCGAGCCCCCTTCCGGCCGCGGAACCGCCGCGGCCTGGTCGATTCAGGGCTTGAAAAAAAAAAGGGTAGAAGCGCGATAAAAAAAAAAAATGTTCCGCCACTGCAAATTTCTGTGAGTTTTCTCTCTCTCCTCCTCTGCAAATCTGGATATATCTTCTGTAAATTTGCCTGCAGGATTTCTTTGCGCTCAAAAATCTTTTCCCTTTCAAATAACAATCTTGTGCAGGATTCTTTGCGCCGCGTATAAAATAAAAATATTTAATTGCAAGTGATTTACTGTTTTGCATATCTTTAATTAGACTTTAAGGGGCTTTTTGACCAATTCAGATTGGGTGGGGATTTCATCACCCTTCCCAGGACCCCAGAAATCACATAAGGCATTTGCATTGACTATATCTTAATTAAAAAAATACTAGACTCAGCCCTAAGGACGTCGCGCTCAATAGGACAAAGGACTAGTATAGGCATCGGCCGTTTATCCTAACTTGTCTTTGCGGTGACTAGACAAGTGTGTCAAAGGCTAGTGATTTTTAATTAGGCCCACAGTGTGGTTCCTTCCCACTTACCTGGCACTTACCTGGCCGCAATTGGCGGTGAAGAGACGGTTTGAGGTCCTATTTCTAACCCTTTGGAACAGTTAGGAGCTGTCTAGCTGACCTAGGTGACCCTAGATTTAGGTCTGATTGTGCATTTCTGGTTGATTACATTTGTGTCTAAGCCCTTTATCGAATTTTTTTTTCTGCAAACAGTCTCAAATAAAGAGAAAAAGGAAAAAAGGAAAAATTTTATAAAAACTTGCAAAAAAAAAAATGTCGCTGAGAAATCCCTGCACCCCACTTGCACCACCTACCTTCTTTCTTTTCTCATTCTCCTAACATGGGTACCCCACATAATAAATCACTTGCCGAACTTTGGTATCCCGAACCTAATTTTGCGTTGTACGTTAATTTGTTCGGTCAATTTAAAGACGATCCTTCCTTGCCAAAAATATCTTTGAAAGATCAAATAGAGGCGTATAGGAGAAACAGTTTGACTTTTCAACCCACTTTATGTCAACCAAGTCAACCTTCACCACCTCGATATGTTGATACCACTTTTTCAAGTCCTTCTGTCACTCCTAAGCCGATGTCCATTGCTGAGCATATTGCTCAATCTCGCAGTCGATCTTTCACCCCTCTCCACTCATCTAGTTCTAGGGATCTACACGACTGTTCACCTTTTTATCCATATGTTGACCCTACCCATGTCCAATCACCCACTTCCAACCAGTCATACCCGACCTTCCCACCTTCACTAGACACCGTTTCTACACAGCCTATTAGGAGTTTTGCATATCCACACCATTTTGAATCTTTTACCGAAACCCCCTTACCACCCAAGTCTAGTTTGGAAGAGTCGTTGGAGGCGTATATCGCAGCAACAAATAAAATGATGAGGAATGTGGAAGCGTCCATGGCCGCCCTTATGCAACCTAGTGAACCGGTAGCTAGTGTCCCGCTAGCTCCAAATTTTTCAATGTATGAGGCGGCAGTTGGACAGAGTGAGAATGAGAGAGGATTTTCAAATCAAACCTACCCTTACCCAATTGAAGCCCACAACTCCTGTTTTCCATCGATTGCCCTAAATAGTTCACAAGTTCAAAATAAAAACGAGTTGTGCGACTTTGTAGTGTTTGATTTGCCAAATTGTGAAGAACCCCTTTCGAGTGAAACCGCACCTAATCCTTTCGATCTTTACACCTCCACTCTAGAACCTAAATCGATAGATATCCATGCTTTTGATGAGGTGTCTAAAGAAATTGATTTTCACTTGATTGAGGATATAGACGCCGGGAATATTTCGGATGATGAACCTGTCGATTTAATTGAAATTTTATGTTCAAGTCATCATCCTGAGTTATTAAATGTTTCTCCCGAATCTCATATGCGTCTAGATTTTGATGATAATGGCATGGATGAGTTAAATATTGAGGATAGTATTGAGGAGAGTCTTGAGGATAATATTGAGGTTGAATCATTTTTGTTTGATGTGTCTGATTTTCCAATTCATCCTCCTGAACCTTTGACTGTTATATCACCATCCCTCCTTCCCATCGTTCCGACCATGCTTGAAGACTGTGAGCTTGAAAGATTTTCCTTTGAATCCGATACTGTTCTCACAGATGATAACACTTACGAGTGTTTCACTTTTTCGGACGATGTTGATGACTCACCGTCCGAGTTTGAGTCCTTTACATTTTCAGATGAGCCATCAGACTCGGTTGATTATAGTAGTTTCGAACCATTAATGGAATCTTTCAAGTTCGAAACAGTTTACTACGGTGAGAAAGATACTATCCCTAATTCACTCCCTTTCGTCTTTCCCATTGTTCCGACCAAACAAATGACCGTTACGCTTTCATCTCCTATACCAAGTTCGGCGTATCCATGTTTTCTTGCAAATCTTGAGGGATTTGACCCCATTTCCCGACGGGTTGATAGGTTAGCGCAATCACTTATAACATATCGGTCATCACATATTGCGCTAATTTATTCACTCAATTTACACCCTCAAGATCGTACTCCACTTCCTTCATCTTTTCGCCATTCTTCTCCCCCACCGAGACCATATTCTACCACTCTTCTTTCCACACGGTCTCGCGTGCTTCTCATTTTCTTGCACCAACCATACCATTTCCACGATAAGATTTTTGAATGGTTGGTGCTAACTTTTGGCTTGTGCAAGGCCAAGCTTAAGTTTGGGGGGAACCTTTGTATATATGTATATATATATTTTTTTTGTTTTCTTTTTCTATAAAAAAAGAACAAAAAAAAATTCAAAATAAAAAAATAAATAAAAATTATTATAAATAAATAAACAGGGGAGTGCCGACATTTTGACCCTCTTGGTGTAGCATAACAGTGAAGACACTGTCAAGTTCAAGTTTGGGGGTATGCTCGGTACGTCTTCTTCCTTCGCATTCATTTGTACATATTTTTGCATTTGCATATTTATTTGAAAACCCATAAAAATTGAAAAAAATTTCAAAAATTATAAAAATTTATGTATTCAATTTTGGCTAATTGACTTGAGTTTGACAGATAGGTTAACTAGCTAGGAACAACTAGATCTTAGACTTAGTGAATTAAAAACCCTAAAAATAACATTCCTTAAAGTTTAACGGTAGAAAGTATATGCCTTGTAGTTTATTTAGAAATAGACAAATTTTGGGTTCACTTCTTGGGCTAAGTCAAAATGAGGGAAGAGTATTGATGTTCTTATTAGAGTATAAGTTTGAAAAATAGTTCCTACCTTAAGTCTAGATTCTGAAAATGTATACCCTACAATTTGCACAATCACGCACCTTGAAACTTGGAATAGTAGAAGAGACCTTGAAATGCTCTTGTCTAAAGTCCTTAGTACGAAGAAAAAAAAAGTGTGAATAAAGAATAAAAAAATGAACACTGGTTTTTGTGATTACTTAAGGCTGCAAAAATAGAAAAATATTTAGCGAGGGTGCTTCATCACCTAGTGCCTTAGACCAACTGGTTTGGGAGTCACTGCTAAAGCCTTGGGTGTTGCAAAACTAGGAAGTACGCTTTAAAGTGCTAACACATCTTGTAATCGGTTATTGGTACCTCAAGAAGTATTAACGGTCGCATGAAGGATGTGTAAGAGAAATTCAATTAAAAGTTCACTAATTAACAAGTACTTTGGACAACGGACGAGAGCATGATTGCTTGATTTGAATTTCCAAGTGTAGGGGTGATTTATACACACATGTGGGGGTATGTGATTGGAATTTAGATAAGAGAGAGGAATGAAAAATAGAACTTATATCTTTAATAGAGTTGATAGAAATTCCTAAGTCGAGATGGAATCCTAGAAGGAAAACTTAAGAGATGCCGAAAGCTAAGTAAGTCTATAGGATATATATAATCTTAAGTTAAATGATGAGGAAGTGTGAAGAATATGGATGGATAATTTACGGGTTGAAGATAATAGAATTCCTTGTTAGAAAACCTAATTGGAGAATTAAAGTCAATGGGCCAAATTGATAGGATTTTGTGGGTGTAATCCGCTGAAAACCCTCAGGAGACAACACTCCTCCTACTAGGGACACCTAGAGGTTTAACGGCTTGTTGCACGAGCTCAGTGCAATCGCGTTTCCCTGCGAAAGTGTGGTTAGGATTTTAGTGAATAAAAATAAGTTTGCTCGAGGACGAGCAAAAGATAAGTTTGGGGGTATTTGTTCAGACCATAATATTGCATTATTATATTCCCCATTCTTATTCTTTTTATAAATAAACAGGTACTTTTGACGCATGTCTGCTACATGTTACAGGTTACAGGTTCTTGGAGCGAAAACAGTGAAAAAGACAAAAGACGATGTAAAAAGGGACTTTTGACCAACAAATAGAAGGATCTTGATCAAGCCTACATCGAAAGACAGTTCACAAAGTACAAGGCAATGCAAGGTCCAAGATTACAAAGCGAACGGTTAAAAGTCCACCGCAATTATTCACTGGAGATCTGGAAGAAACATAGAAGCTATTTTAATAAAGAACCAAATAATAAGGAAGCCCAAACATCCAAGGCCCAATACTTTCTTTTAAAGAGACAGAGACATAAAATTTTACCAAAGCTTGAAGTCTACTTTGACTAGGTCTTCCTAAGGATATTTTGGTAAATGTAGACATGCATTGTAACCTAGGGTTTCCTATCCTCTATAAATAGGAACTCTAAATCATTGTAAAGGCTATGCCTCCTTTTAATAAAAATTCAGAAATCCTTTTCGGAGAGCATCGGTGTTTCTTCTCCAATCAGAAATTCAGATCTGACAACCCTGCATGGATGATTGGAGGGATGCATCTGTAAGTAATTTAATTTCTTGCCTTAGTGTAGATTTAAATTCCTTGCCCTAGGTAGATTTAATTTCATGCCCTAGGAAGTTGTTTAGAGTTAGCTTTGGGGAAGGATTTTGAGAGATGGGATCTCTCATCCCTTTCTTACCCACCAAATATTTACAATAGGACTCCATGCATACATGCACATACCGCTCCCTACGGCACTCTATCCCTCGAGGTAGCGGTGATACCGTAGTATAAAGGCCCGGGTGTGATGTTTTCCATGGAGGTTAGGGTAAGGATCTCTAAAAGAAGGACAAGAACCTAGAGGAAGGATCACCTTCCCGAACGGATCTAATCCACTTTATTGATAATTACCATAACTCCTCACAGATCTTCATTCGGGTATAGAAAGTGTTGAAGTTTACTTGCATTTCCAAACCATCCCTAAACCTAGCCCTAGCAAGAATAGATCTAGATAATTAGTATAGATTAATTATGTTTTTAGATTTAATAATTAATCCGAACACCCTTCGGAATTAACTCGTAAGCGCGAATCGGAAATTCACAACATCCCTGTGGACCGACCCGTACTCACCGGCTAGCTTCATGCGACGCCGTTCTTGATTGCGGTTACAAATATTTTTGATCTATCTTTTAGAAAGCGCGAGCACGCTAAATCACTCAAATCACGCATTCCCCAGCAAAGAGTTGTATTTTCTTGATGGCGCCAGCAGATCAGGAGAGAGATCTCGTATTAAAGGGTAGTGCCGGTTCGTGTGTACGTTCGTCGAAGCGACAGCCCACGTGTCTGGCGTTGGTTGACTGGCGTGACGTGCCGCAGGAGTTCCCGCGCCCGAAGGGGCGCGCCCAACGTGAGTGCGACAGGTGGAACGTTGTCGGCCGTTGGTTGCGAAACATCGTTTTGGCGGGAGGCGATCGGAGCCGTAGGATGTGTACGCCGGCAGCTATAAATAGAGGTGGGATCCCCATCAGGGCCCATACCTCTTCATAATCTCTTCGTCCTCCCTCGTGTTAGCTCGGCGCTCTGTCCTCTGGTCGGATTCCTTGCGTTTGATTTCCCGAGGACACCCCTCTTTGTTCAGGTTATATATCTTCTTCCGAGAAATCTGTAGATGCAGTCCGGGTAGAGTCTAGGGAGTCTTCTGAAGTTTCCTTTTATACTTCTTCCTCTTCCTCCTCTGAGTCAGAGTCCTCCGGGGGAGTTAGGGTTGGCAGTGCTTCCTGGGGTCGCGCGACGGGGACGGTCCCTAAAGCGCAGGTCGCGGATGCCCCTGGCGTGTCATCCATGCTGAGGCATGAGGATGAGCTCGCCACCATCCGAACTCGTTTCCACATCCCTCCCAGCTACTCGGTACGTCTGGCCGAGGAGGGGGAGAAGGCGGACCAGGTTCGGGATAAGGAGATTGCCCTGTACCTGAAATCCTTTTGGGCTGGGATGCGCCTGCCGTTCTCCCCCAAGGTGAGTGAGGCATTGAACTATTTTGGGTTAGCCCCGGGCCAGCTAGTGCTGAACTCTTGGAGGATTATCCTTGGATTCCTGGTCTGGTTGAAGCTGCATCTGATCCCTTTCCGCCGGAGCCTTCTCGCTTCTTCCCTTTGTTACAAGAGTCACCCCGTCACTCGCAGGGGCGAGCCGTGCTGGGTATACCTTTCTTTCAGAAAGCAGCGGGAGGACGCTGCCGGGTCGGGGGTCGTCGTCGTGCCTTCTTCCATCCATGATTAGAAGAAGAAGTTTTTCTTTGTCGAGCCGTCCGAGGGTGAGGATTGGCATGTGCCCATCCAGTGGCATAAGGGCAACTGCCCACGGGCGGGGCGGTCGAACGATCCCAATGCGGTGGCGGTGTCGCAGTGGGAGCCCATCCCCCGGGCTGACGTGTTGCTGTCTGAGCGGGCCCTCGGTTGGGCCGGGCTCAGTCCCACCCAGTTCGCGGGTAAGTTAGGAGTTCTCGGGTGATCTTTTTAGACTTGTGCATTCTTTCATTTTTCCTGGCGTTGCTGACCCCTTGTATTTTGTCTTACGCAGGACCCATGGATCTCGGCAAGTTTCGGGCGGCCCTGGTTGAGACGAAGAAGGGGAAGAAGGCCGGAGGCGCCGGCCCTTCTCGCCCGTCGTCGGCTCCAGCCCCGCATGTTTTGTCCCCGCCGGCGGCAGCTCCATCTAGGCACCTAAACGCTCCTCGGGCCCCAGAGTCCAGCCGTGCGCCGGTCCGTAAGCATGCTCGGGAGCAGGAGCCCCGGGTTTCCGAGGTGGGGACCGAGACTGGTTCTCCCGCGTCGCTCCTTAAGAGGTTCCATAGGACGTCGCCCTCCACCCTGGCTTCCCCGATCCTCATGGACGAAGGGGAGCTCCGCTTCGAGGTCCCCTCGGGGCTCTCCGTCGTTGACAGCCTGCTGACGGAGATGGAGAGGTCGGCCAGGGGCAGAGTTCCTCGAGGGACTTTCAGGGCCCAGATGGCGGCCATTGCTCAGGAGGCCGTGCAGATTAGTGTTCGCACCACAGCTGGTTTCTCATTCAGCATTTGTGTTCGCGTGATCAGGTGCCTCCCTTTCGTCTCTGACCATCTTCTTTTTTTTCCTTCAGGTCCTCCAGCACGTTGCCCTTGTCGTCGGCATGGAGGACGGGGAAATCACCTCGGCGATGCGGGCCGTGGGCGAGTTCTCTTCACGGGAGGAAAGCTTGAGGCAGGAGCTGGAAGCAGCGGCGAAGAGGGTCGCCGCCCCTGAGGACCGGGTGGCGGCCGGGAATTGAGAGATCGCCAGGTGCCGAGAGGCCGTCCGAGCCGCCGAGACCTAATTGGGGGACTCCCAGGTGCCCGTCTCCACCTTGAGGAAGACGACGAACACCTTCCGAAAGGAGAATGAGGCGGCGAAGGAGGCGACGAAGCGTGCCGAGCTTCGGGCGTCGAAGGCCGAGCTTCTGGTGTCGGAGGCGGTGGAGAGCTATAAGGGGTCGGACCAGTTTTACACCGACCTCGCTCGAGCTGCCAGCCTTGTTTGGCACGACGCTCTCGATGCCGGCGTTTCCTGACGACGAGTTCTAGGAAGAGTACCCCCACGGGGACGAGGTGCAGGGGAATGCCCCTGGCAGCGCTGCAAGGGAATAGGCCCCTCGCGGGAGTGCTGGGGACAGGTCGGCAGCCCCGGCCACCGCCGTCGAGGGTTCCGCTGAGGGAGCCGACCCTAAAGACGCTGCCCCGTTTGTCGCAGTGGACACGCTGCTCATCGACGTTCCCCCGGGCCCCGAGGCCAGAGGCTCTTCGCTTCCCTTTTTTTCTTTGCGCCGAAATTTTGTAAGCCTTCGGGTGTTTATTTTTTGTTTGGCTGGGGAGCCTACAATACCCTTGTAAAGATTTCCGACTTGATGAGTAAAATCTTTTTGCAGTGTTCTCCTTTTGCAGTGTTCTTTTGTTTGCGGTAAGCATTTTTATTTGCGATGTACTGCTTTCACGCTAGGTTGGTTTTTCGTCTAGCGATTGCACGTCGAGTTGAGAGTTAAAGTCGACCTTTTGCCAAATGTGCAGAGACCGGTGTAAGGTCGGTATCTCTATGGCCCTGAAGTCGAGATGGTGATCGCTTAGACGTGGATTGACCGAGCAGGGTAGCTGCTCGGTGGACTCTTGGTGAGGGCTTCGATTTTTGGCGTCGTGGGGTAAGAGATTACCAGCCAGGGATAGGCCGAGCAGGGTAGCTGCTCGGTTGCCTCTTGGTGAGGGCTTAGATCCCTGGCGTCGTGGGGTAAGAAATTACTGTAGGGTGTTTTTCGTCACCCCATTGAGATGGGAATACGCGAGCGCTTGTCAGGCGTACTACAGATTCCCCCTGCCTAGGGTAGGCCGGGGTTTAATGATTATGGGGATCCGAATCTCCGGCAGCCGCAGACTAAGCTGCTGTTAATTACCCCTCGCCTTTGGGGCGAGGGAACCTCCGATTAACGGGTTAAATTGGTCATGCGAACTCAATGTGCAGTGTGCGTGTGTTTTGTTTTGAAAGGGGGTTTTGGATATATCGGGAGCCACGCAGAGTTTTTACGGGGGTCTCGCTACCCGGATAGCGGGCTGGGGGTCAAGGGGGCTAGCAGCCCCCTTGCGGGGTTCGGGGCAGCGCCCCGGCCCGAAAAATTTTTTGGAGGGGGAGAATGTGGCGGAGTATGTATATGTGTGAATTTGTATACATATGTATATGTATATGTATGTACATAAAAAGAGGGAGAAAAGGCATCCAAGGGATGCGTGGGGGCCAGCGCCTTGAGCGCTGTGCGGTTAGGTGCTGTGCGCTCAGGCGCAAGCGCGCCACGTGGGCGCTTTGCGCAAGCGAGCTGCGCGCATTTGCGCAAGCGCGCTGCGCGCAGGTGCGCAAGCGCGCTGCGCGCACGTGTCGGCATGTGGGCGCTTTGCGCATGAGCGCTGCGCGCAGGTGCGCAAGCGCGCGCGCGCCACGTGTCGGCACGTGGGCGCTTTGCGCAATGCGCGTTGCGCGCAGGTGCGCATGCGCGCGCGCGCGCCACGTGTCGGCACGTGGGCGCTTTGCGCAATGCGCGTTGGAGCGCAAGCGCGCGCGCCACGTGTCGGCACGCGGACGCCTTGCGCACTTGCGCGAGCGCGCAGGTGCGCAAGCGCGCGCGCCACGTGTCGGCACGTGGGCGCTTTGCGCACTTGCGCTGCGCGCTGGAGCGGACAAGAGGCTTTTAGCCTGAAAAAAAGATTTCTCAAAAGAGAAATCAGAGAGCAGTCGGGCTCCTGAATGTGTTTTGGGTTTAATGGAAGTGGTTCTTCTTCTTCCTCCTGTTGCTTGCTGGATCTTGAAGATCAAGAGATGTGAAATCTCAAAATCTCTCCTTTTTAAGATCTGATGACAGATCCAAGTTCCCCTTTGTGGGTTTTGTGGTGAAAAACTAATTTGTTTTATAAAAAGAAGAGTAAAACTCTTGATTTAATTCAAGAGAAAGAAGAAGGTTTTGGAACCTTGAAGAAGAAGAATAGATCTCAGATCTGGAAACTTTTTTTTTAGAGAGAGAAAAAAGTTGTTGGGATATTTCATTATCCTTGCCTTTATAGGCCATACATTTTACACATAGCCCCTTGGGCTTCACAAAATGGCATTTTGCCTATCCCATGGCTCATGTGCCATTTCTTTTTGCACATAAGCCATGGGCTTTACAAAAATTTGGCTTTATGCCTATTTTTTCTTACATTTATCCAAAAATAAAATAAAAGAAATACAACAAAATTATTTATTACAAAATTTTTATCTTGGCACGGGGGGAGGCCGGCCGCTTCATTTTCGGGCTCGACCCGGGCATGGGCCCACTGGATCTGGGCTTGGGCCCACTTGGCTTGGGGTTGACTTTGATTTTGACTTGGTCAACCGGGGTGTAAATTTTTACCCCAACAATTACCAGCCAGGGATAACCGAGAGGGGTGGCCGCTCGGTTGCCTCTTGATGAGGGATTCGATCTTTGGCGCCGTGGGGTAAGAGATTACCAGCCAGGGATAGGCCGAATAGGGTAGCTGCTCGGCGCCTTTTGGCGAGGACTTAGATCCTTGACGTCGTGGGGTAAGAAATTACCAGCCAGGGATAACCGAGCGGGGTGTCCGCTCGGTTGCCTCTTGGTGAGGGCTTCGATCCTTAGCGCGGGAGGGGCCGTAAGAGGCCTGCTAAGGATGGGCCGAGCAGGGTTGCTGCCTGGTGCCTCTTGGCGAGGGCTTAGATCCCTGGCGTCGTGGGGTAAGAAAGTACCAGTCAGGGATGACCGAGCGGGGTAGCCGCTCGGTTTCCTCTTGGTGAGGGCTTCGATCCTTAGCGCGGGAGGGGCCATAAGAGGCCTGCTAAGGACGGGCCGAGCAGGGTTTCTGCCCGGTGCCTCTTGGCGAGGGCTTAGATCCCCGGCGTCATGGGGTAAGAAATTACCAGCCAGGGATAACCGAGCGGGGTGGCCGCTCGGTTGCCTCTTGGTGAGGGCTTAGATCCCTAGCGCGGAAGGGGCCGTAAGAGGCCTACTAAGGAGGGGCCGAGCAGGGTTGCTGCCCGGTTGAGTTGTGAGGTTCTGTCCGATCTTCCCTGGTGTTTGGATATTGGGAAGAGTGAGCGTCGTGGGCGACGCATGTCACGAACGATAGAGGGAGGCGAAGCGTGAGGGCCGTGTCGTTCCGATTTTGGTTTACCGAAGGAGGCGGGATATCCGCCGCGTGGCGGTACGGGATTGGAAAGAACGGGGCGACTGTTGGACTCTTGAGGGCGCTGTGTGGCTATAAAACGGAGAGCTTGTTGGACACTCCTTCCTCCGCCCCCAAAACTTAAGAATGGACGCTTTCCCTTTCACCATCCCTGATATCATAAGTTTTGAGGACGTGTACCTCTACGATCAGTACTGCACCGAAGATACGGTGCAATTAGTGATAGGCTGCATTGAGGATCACTGCGGCCGACTGCTTCCCCAGCACTCATCCCTCCTCCAGCTGTTGATGTATTCAATCTGGATAGCGTCGCCGGGGCTGCACAACCCTTTGTCCGAGCATCTGAAGGACGAGGCGGTTGGTAAGATGAGGTCTCTATGCCACCTCGGATTGATCTCGGTGGGTCGGCATGATCGCTCGGTGGTACTCATCCTCGATTGTTACCGACTGAGGCACCATGCCGACGTTCACGGACGGCATCAGAGGCTGAGGTCCGAGGCGGCGAGGGCTCGGTTGGCGGAGATCTACTCTGAGTACCACGAGCAATGCTTCCTTCACCCCATTCCCCCGCTACTGTAATTTTTCTTTTTCAATGCACGGCTGAGGATCCCGTAGTACCTTTTGAATGAATAAAACTTTTCTTTCTGCAATGTTCTAGTGTGCCCTTCTTATTATTTGAACAAAAAGAACTTTAGAAAGATTTACATTACCTTTGTGAAAGAAGAAATATACATAGATACTTTTTCAGAGGTATAGTTGAGCTTCTCGGCGTTGTAAGGCCATGGAAACTTGCGTCCTTCCGTGTCTTGCAAACGGTAGGCTCCGCCGGACAGTACCTCGGAGATGAGGAAAAGACCGTCCCGCTTTGGGGAAAACATATGCAGCTTGCCTTGGTCGACGAACTCGTTCCGCCTTAGGACTAAATCTCCGACCTTGAAGAGGCGACGCTTGACTTGCGCATTGTAGTAGCGGGTGGTTTGTTGCTGATAGGCGGTAGCTCTTATCTGAGCCTGGTCTCGTTTCTCTAACAAGATGTCCAGGTTTGTTCGTAGCGCCGAGGTGTTTGCTTCATCGTCGAAGTGTTCGACCCGGTGACCGGGTAGCCCGATCTCCGTTGGGACCATTGCCTCGGTCCCGTAGCAGAGGCTAAAAGGGGTTTCCCTGGTGGGGGTCTTCTTTGACGTGCGCAGGGCCCAAAGGACCCGGGGCAATTCCTCGACCCTACTGCCTTGGCATCCTTCTAGGCGTGTCCGGAGACCTCGGAGGACGTCCCGATTAGCGACTTCGGCTTGCCCGTTGCATTGGGAGTGTGCGACTGCGGCAAACTTCATGAGGATATGATATTCATTGCAGAATTCCTTCACTTTTTCGTTTCGAAGTTCGTCCCTTGGTCGGTGATGATACACCTCGGGATGACGAACCGGGGTATCACGTTGTTCTGCAGGAACTTGATAGTTGTGGTGGCATCCGGTTTTCTGATGGGGATGGCCTCGATCCACTTCGTGAAGTAATCTACTGCGACGAGGACGTACTTGTGCCCGCCCGTACCGGTAGGGAACTGGCCTATCATGTCCATCCCCCACTGGGTGAATGGCCACGGGGAAGTTAGGGCGGTCAGCTTGGTAGCCGGAAGGCGAGGTATGCTACCATGGAGCTTGCAGCTTTTGCATCTCCTGACGAGCTTTTGGGCATCCTGGTGAATGGTTGGCCAGTAGTACCCCTAGAGCAATGCCTTCTGGATTAAGGTGCAGGTCTCTTGGTGCGCACCGCCGACCCCTTCATGGATCTCGCGGAGGACGTAGTCGGCTTCGTGGGGGTCGATGCACCGGAGCAGGGGCTGAGTGAAGGACTTCTTGTAGAGGTTCCCATTTCTCCAGACGAAGTGACGGGCTTTGGCTCAGAGACGGCGGGCTTCTCCCCGATCTTCTGGGAGCATACCTTCCCATAGGAATTCCATGAGGGGCTTCCTCCAGTCCCGGTCTTCTTCCTGGGACGTGTACACATGAAGTATTGTTGCCCCGTCTTCCACGCTGGGCCGTGGCAAGATCTCGAAGAGGATGGATCGCTTGTTGTTGGCCGAGTAGGATGAGGCCATCTTACTCAAGGCGTTGGCTTGGGCGTTGAGCTGTCTTGGGATTTTCTTTACCTGGACTTCGTCGAAGTTTTTTCGAAGTCTTCTTACCTCGGCCAGATACTTCACCATTAGAGGTTCCCGAGCCTCGAAATGGCCGGTCACTTGGCCAACGAATAGGGATGAGTCGATGCGGATCCGAATTGTTTTCAGCCCCAGCCCGGAGGCTATGCGCAGTCCGGTCAGCAGGGCCTCATATTCCACCGCGTTATTTGAGGCCTTAAACCCGAGCTTCAGAGAATACTCCATTTCTGCTTCGTTCGGGCCCCGAATGATGAGGCCAGCACCACATCCTTCCTCGGTCGAGGACCCGTCGACATAAAGGATCAGGGACTGAGTCGGGCTTCCCCTCAACCGAGGGTTGAGCTGCGGGGGGCGGCGTGGACTCCGGCTCCTTGCTGGGGATGGTGCACTCGACGGTAAAATCAACCATGGATTGTGCTTTGATGGCCTGCCTCGGGCGGTATTTGATGTCGAACTGAGACAACTCCCACCTCCACTTCTCTAAGCGTCCTGAGGACTCGGGTGAGGCGAAGATGACCCCTAAAGGGCGCTCGGTAAGAACGAGGATGGTGTGCGCCTGGAAATAGTGTCGTAGCTTCCTTGAGGCCACAATGAGTGCCAAGATGATCTTTTCAATGGCTGGATATCTCGTTTCTGTGTCCTTGAAGACGTGGTTCACGTGTATACCGGCTTCTGGACTCCGTCGACCTCTCAGACGAGCACTGAGCCCGCTGCTTGGTCGGATAATGTCAGATACAGCGATAGCTCATCTCCTTCAATTGGTCGGGTGAGCAGCGGTGGCATCGCAAGGTGCCTCTTTAATTGGTTAAAGACGGTCTGGAACTCCTCCGACCACTCAAACCTCGGGATCTTCCTTAGATCCTTGAAGAACGGGAGGCACTTCTCCCCAGACCACGACATGAAATGGCTCAGAGCGGCTACTCGCCCCGTCAGTCGCATGATTTTGACGTTAGTCTTGGGCGCGGCCATGTTGAGGATAGCGTCAATTTTCTCTGGGTTAGCTTCGATTCCACGGTGGGTGACCATTAAACCGAGGAACTTTCTCCCGGTGACCCCAAATGCGCACTTGGCGGGGTTCAGTTTCATCTTGAACTTGCGAAGTACTTCGAAGGCCTCGCCCAGATCCATAGCGTGGTCGACCGACGAAACCGATTTGACGAGCATATCATCGACATAAAATTCTATGTTCCTGCCGATCCGCGGCTTGAACACGCGATTGACCAATCGTTGGTACGTAGCTCCGGCGTTTTTGAAGCCGAAGGGCATCACCTTGTAACAGTATACCCCCCGGTCCGTTGTGAATGCGGTGAGATCTTCATCTTCCGGATTCATACGGATCTGATTATAGCCGGAAAAGGCATCCATGAAGCTCAATAGCTCGTGGCCTACTGAGCTGTCGATGAGCTGATCTATCCGAGGGAGGGGATAGTTGTCTTTGGGCAGGCCTTGTTGAGGTCGGTGAAGTCGACGCACATGCGCCACTTCCCGCTCGACTTTTTGACCAGAACTACGTTCGACAGCCATTCCGAATAGGGCACATTGCGAATGAAGTTGGCGGCGGGTAGCCGATCTACTTCGTCCTCGATAGCCTTTTGTTTGACCGGGGCGAACCTTCGCTTTTTCTGCCTAACGGGTTGGGCCGTAGGATCTACCCCAAACTTGTGAGATATTATTTTGCGGTCGATCCCAGGCATGTCAGCAGGCGCCCAGGCGGACACATCGGAGTTGTTTATGAGGAAATGAACCAGGTCGTCTCGCTGAGTTTCTGTTAGAAGCGACCCGATCTGAATGATTCGTTCGTCGTCCCCTTCCACGAGGGGGATCTCTGCCAGTGGCTCCACTGGGGTCCTTCGGACCTCTTTTTGCTCGTCTCGAGTGTCCAGAGAACCTCTGATGTCACCTTCACCCTCAACATCGTTGATTGGCCGCTCAAACGATGGTGTTGTGGTGAAGCAAACCTTTGCAGTCCGCTGGTCTTCGTAGGCCCGACCTATCCTGTCTTGGTCGAGCGGGAATTTCATAGCCAAGTGGAAGGTCGATATCTGGGCCCGGAGGAAGTTCAGCGTTGAGCGACCGAGAAGAATGTTGTAGGCCGATGGGATTCTCGCTACGATGAACTCGACGGGCACGGTGCGCGTACGGCCTGCTTCCCCGATGTTAAATTGTAGGGTGATTACCCCTTCCGCCTGGATGGAGTGGTTGGTGAACCCTGATAGTACGTGAGAGGTCGGCCTTAGGTCCGCCGGGGTAAGCCCCATGCGCAGAAAGCAGTCGTAGAAGAGAATGCCCGCCGAGCTTCCCGAGTCGACCAGTATCCTGTGCACCTCATATTGGTGGACCCGAGCCGTAATCACCAGAGGGTTGTTATGGGGCAGGGATATGCCGTAGAGGTCATCGTCGTTGAAAACGATCGGCTCGGCTGCCCTGGCCTTCTTCCTCGGGTGGCTGTCAGCTCCCTTTATCGGTGAGGGACGCTGAGCCTCGTAGGTACTCGACGCACCCCCCACCATGATTTAGCCTATTGTTAACTCGCCGGGAGGGGGACGTTGCTCCTGCTCACGGTCAGCTTGCCGCTTGTCCCGCAAGTACGCTGCCAGGTGTCCCGAGCGGATTAGCTCCTCGATGTAGTCTCAAAGCTGCTTGCAGTTCTCCGTGGAGTGGCCCTGAGACCGATGGAAGTCGCAGTAGGGGCCCCGGATGCACTTCGCTGCTTTGTTCGAAACTTGGGGGAGCTTGAAAAACCTCTCGCCCTTAGCCTCCTCCAGCAAAACCGTCTGGGAGACGTTGAGCGGGGTGTACTCCTGAAACTTCGAGGAGTAGGGCTTCGTCCGCTCAATCTTCTTTTTCTCATCCCGGTCCCTTTTCTTGTGATCAGCTTGTTCTGTCCGGGGTAGGTTAGTGTTCACCTCGGATTCAAGCTGGATCTCACGTTCGGTCCAGGTCTTTACCTCAGCCATGGTCTTAGGTTGCGCTAATGCAAAGGAGCGTAGCCACTCCTTGTGCCTAAAACCCGACCTAAGTGTCGTAATGACCATCTCGTCCCGGTGTTCTGGGACTTCGAGGAGGGAGTTGTAGAAGTGGGTTATGTACCCTTTGAAGGTTTCTTTGTCCCCGCTCTTTATTGTGAAGAGATGGTCGACGGTCCACTTCTGCTGTCTGTTCCCGACGAAGTGGCCGAGAAATTGGGTTGCCAGCTCTCCAAAGGTTGAGATTGAGCGTGGTGCGAGTCCTCAGAACCGGTCTCGTCCGGCACGGATGAGAGTGGCTGGGAAAGCGCGGCATTGGGCGGCGTCAAAACAGTCTTGGAAACTCATCCCGGCCGTGAATGTGTCCAAGTGGTCCTTTGGGTCGGACTTACCGTCGAAGAGTGAGACCTTCGGGGCATTGTTTCGGGACAAGACGTGAACGACGAGAAGCTCTTCGGTGAAGGGCCTCGTGAGCGAGTCGGCGGCGTATTTAGCCCCGTCGCTCGAATGACGACCTTCCCGATGATTCGGCACATTCTGATCTTTGGCCTCGGCTGTTGGAGACCTGTGTCTGGCCACGGCCCCAGTTCCTTTCAATGAGGTTCCGTAGGTCCCCTGGCGAAGTGGTCTTTGAGCTTCCGTGACGAGTCCCGTCCGCATGACCCAGTCGAGGAAGGGGGTGTCGGTCATGCCTGGATGCAAGCGAGCTGACCGATACCTCCTCGGGAGGGACAGGGGCGCGATGGGGCGAGGGGCGAGGTGCTCTGGCGACGGACCTCGGTGTTGAACTATGGGGTGCCCAGAGGGTCATAGAATATGTTGGACCGGGGGATCTGCGGTCGCCGGAGGCAGCGAGACGGTGGTCAATAGTGCCGACGCGAGCAGAGTCTTCTCTCCCTCTGTAGGGGTCCCTGTCCCGAGGTGGGGGAGCGGCGACCTGGGGAGCTTACCCTGCTATTTGGACACGGACGAGCGCGTCCACGACAAACGCGAGTCGATCTATCCGAGCGACTAGAGTGTTGATGGCGTTCGGGGGAGGAGATTCGTCCGGGCCTCCATTGTGGGGGAAGCGGCGACTAGCGCTTGGATCGTCGCGGTGATCGCTCGCCATGAAGATGGTGTTAGTGTATATGCCCTAGAGGCCATTATTGTATCATACTGGATTGTATATTACTTAATGGAAGCTTGGGATATTCACATTAGTATTGACAGTCTTGCTCAAAATGGTAGTATGCTACTTGGTTTGTTTCTACTTTAATATGTGCATGTGTTTCTTTTAACATATCGCTTATGCATATTAGTAGAGCCCTTAGGATCTTTGCTTGATTACCGGCGTTGTGATGGCAGTCACACTAGTAGGGGCTGAGTAGTCTACAAGCACATCCTTATACAGGTCCCTAGTCGTAGGATTATCGAGACAGGGCATCGATACTCCAGAGTAGACTGGTGTATATGCTTCTCATCCCAGCAGGGGAGATGGTCTGTCCCACGGCCATCAGTACGTCGTACTGGAGATACTATGCATGTGCTCGTTAGGTTATGAGTACACCGGACAGGACTCGTTAGGAACTGCTGGTTGGTACTATACCTATCGTCAGGTAGCAGTTCCCAGGTGACATGAGTACAACTTAGTCTGTTTACTTGACACTGCTGCTTCACCTCAAGTGTGTTCCCACTGTTCTTAGATTACTATCCTACAACGGCTCTGCTGAGTCGTGCAAACAGGTAGTAGTTAGGTGCAGTCCCGAAGCACTTGGAGGCAGTGGCGGTTAGATAGGATTCGTCTCTCCCGGTATTGGGGGTTGATGTCGCGCTGTGTTCGGAACGCCATTACACAAAGTCCCTGGCCAGGGCAAGTGAGATTTACTGGTAGATACTCCAGTAGTTTCTCAGGGTGTTTTGGACTGTACTCCAACACTACTTATACCGCTATTAGGGGTCTGACGCTTGCCGCCCCCTAGGCCTGATATGCAACACTCTTAGACGAACAGACCGGACTGTACGGAGATTGTCACAGACAGGCTCAGTAGGAGTTCGGATGAGTTTTCTCATCGTCCTTCTTATCGACATCTACCTGGGGACCGTTACGTACAGCTAGTACCGCTTGCGGCCTGTGATTAAACCCACTGCCAGCGTAGTGTCGAGTCTTTAGAGTCCCACACAGAGGGTTTCCCAGCTTCGGGCAAAACGAGTAGAGGTCGTATGGTTTTTACGACAGGGTTTGATCACATACGTGTACTTGTGCGCGTGTGATGTTCGGGCGGACAATACTAGTGGGCTTTGGTTTAAGCCGGATCCTAGTATTTGATTATCGGATTAGCTTCGTCTCATTGTATTCGTGTTTCTTGGAACACGGATGCAGATATGTATATACGGAAGAGAGGAGTATAGAAGGAGACTTCTCATTAGGGTTTTGACCATTGACTTGGTCAAAACAATTATGAGAAAAGGAAAAGTATTTGTTATTTTTGATAAATGATTTTTGGTAGCATGGCTACTTATGTTGACCACTTGAATTGGATTGACTTGTTGACCATAGATATTTTGTGAGATATTTTTGACCATAGATATTTTATGAGATATTTTCCCTGTCATGTGGTCATATATAAATTGGCCATTCTATTATTTATAATCATTATCACAAATACATTCTCTCTCCTAAAAGCTTGCTCTCTTCTTCTTCCTCTCTAACCCTAGTGTCTCATGAGTTGAGAATCAAGGGTTTAGTGAGATAAGCTACTCATAATCACACTCTACTCATTCTAGGTCACTTAGTCTAGCACCCCAAGTGATCTAGTTGCTTCATCTTGGAGGTTTAGCTCAAGATTGGAACTCTCGGGTGGATCTTCTACTACTTCAAGAAGCCGATAAGGAGGTGATTTCCATTTCCACTCCAAGGAGCTTGCAAGGAGAAGGAGGACAACGAAAAGAAGAGAAGAACTTGGAACTTTAGGTATAATCATCTTACCGAGTAGATAATAGCTCTAGTTAGTTTGTTAGTTATGGTTTAGCAAAGATTTTGTGTTCAAGTCGGTGTTACCTTGTTTGTAAAAATCGTTTTTTACCCGTTCTGCCTCCCCGCAAACCCGTGGGGTGAGTAACGTCGACTTACAGTGGTATCAGAGCCGACTAAACCATAGCTAACAGTTTAAACGACAAGTTAAACTACGAAACCGAAACAGCCCGGAAACATCGAAGCCAAGATTCAAGTTTCTGTCGATTTTTAATGAGGCTCTAAAAATTATTTAAACAACTGCAGAGTACTCTTTGAACTATAAAATAGACACACACAAAAAACGAGACATTTCTACCCAAAATTGACCGGCCAAAATGCTCCAAATTCCGGCGAGCTCGGCCCAATTGGAGGGAAATGCCTTGAATTTTGGTGTGTGGCTTTGTGACTTGGATCTAGGGCTTCAGGAGTTTGTTTTTGCCAATTTTGATTTTACTGAAAATTCTTCATTGTGGCAATACCGGGTGTTTCGAAGTCGCGGTTTAATGTCGTTTAATGTTTCAAGTTCTGTTAAATGTGTTTGTAAACTTCCGCTAATTGCTATATGTCGGTTAGTTGGGGGTTGCACATTTCTATGATGATTATATTAGTTTGTGTATATGAACTTGTTGGATCGTCGTGATGAATAGCCGGAGATGTGAGATGAGGGTTTTCATTCTTTTATTCGATGTAAAATTTGTAAAGTGATGTAATAATATTTTTGCGGGGCACATCCGGGTTGAGGTTGTAGCCACCGTTGTATTATTTCTTTTACTGTTTTTGCTCGTAGGATAGACCCAAGGTGGGGTGCACAAACTGCCGAGTACTTTGAAGTGCCAAGTGACCTACTCACTTTGTTGAGGGCGGTTGCTTCATTTCGGGTATTTGGAGGGTAGTTTGCCGCACCCGTAGGGGTCTAGGGTAGGGTTTGGCTATTCATCACAACCGTAGAATCCGTCTTTCGTTACAGGCTCAAACCAAACACAAACTCCTAGTATATCCAATGTGTTCATCTGTGATCTGGAATGCCTATCATTGCGTCTGACGAATGTATATATCTATATATGATATCTAGTAGACGTTGCTTATGTTTTGCATCCGCGCTAATCCAGCCTCCGTTGTGTCGTTAGTTAAGTAACCTAACGGGTGATGACGGGCCCCGTGGCGAATGCAGATGGTATAAGCGTACGTTGTATTTTCGTTGTTTTCTGCAATGGTAGGATTAATTGATGGGACTGCATTAAAATAATGCTAAGCAAACAAACCAAAGTTGAATCGTTGGAACAATTTCAAAACCATTCGGTTTTTTCAAAATAACAAAACTTTTAAAATGTGGAGCTTAAACCACTCCTTTTAAAAGCTACCAGGTTCCTTCGATTATATCAAGTTCACTACGTTCACGGTTTCGCCAAAACCATTCGTAGCCCTCCGTCATTTTATATGAATATTCAATAGTATTCAAGCTATATTTATTGACCTTCGTCAAGGCATAGTGATTGGTAGCTGCTGGGTGTTCATATGTAGCATAGATAGATGCGTTGGTTTAGGACAGTCGTATTACCTTGTTAACCTTCGTCAAGGGTATATACAGGTGGGTTCAAATTAACCTGGACAATGATGGGTAGAACTTGACATATGACTTATGATTTGTTGACCTACTTCAAGGTCATAAGAGCATGGGGCAAAAATCCGCATCGGAAGTTTCTAAAGAATCTGAAACTTGCTAGTGTTGCATACCATTTGGAGTTTGATAATATTGGTAGGATTCCTTCAGTATTATCACACAATGATATTTGGATCCCGATCCTACTGTGAGTATCTGCTACTTCTCGGGAGATTTTTTCACTTAACGATCAATGCTATAAACCAAGTAGGTGTCTAGAACGGTTTTAGCGAGGCTACGCCTCCAAGGAAAAGATGTTATTTAATTAAGGAACTTCGCAAAAGCGTCGTAAAATATCTCTTGAAGTACCGACACTAGCCTGGCCGAACGGTTAAACAAGAATTGTACGGTGAGATCAATCCTGACTAATTCTTTTTTTATGGTTTGAGAAAGGATTCGAGAAACAATGGGAGCCATCATGTTTAGATAAATTAAAAACCAATCTAAACTTGCAAGAGCGTCATGCTAAGTGTTTTCTTTTCTCTCTCCTGCAGCGACCCCGTGACCAGACATAGGTTACATCTAGAAAATAAAAAGACTGAATCTGACTATAATGATTGGCAAAGGTCTGTCCAGGTGTCCATTGCCTATGACAAGCTGGGACACCTCATTACTACTCAAGCCCCTGCCGTCCCAGGACCGGTTTCCACCGTCACGGATATTGATATCCGTAAGACATCGGAAAAAGACTGTGCGAATGCCAAGTGTCTCATGTTGGCCTTGGTAGATGGTGTAAACCAGAGGCAGCACGAGAAGATGGACTTAGCTTCCATCTTTCTCTATAACAAAGATTTATATGGAGTGCAATCTCGTATCGCAAGATATGAGACCTCAAAAGAATTGCTTAGCGTGGTTGGCTATCGGGTCATCTGTAGGGGGACAACGTCCTTATGATGACTAGCTATATTGATGAGCTCACGGACCTGGAGACCACGTTGGGAAACGGGTCATATGCTGACTTGTTTCTACAATACTTACCATCTACCTTGGCCCAGAGGTAGAAAGTTATACTTCCAGTTGAGGGCACCCTGAAGGAAACAAGGGTGACACCCACTCAGCTTATTGGGGAATCTTCTTCTTATGCATCCAAGGCGAAAGCAAAGGGTGAGAAGAAGAAGACCTCCACAAAGCCGATATGCGGTGTCAGGAAGGTAAAAGGAAAGGGAAGGGCAAAAGTTTCGGGACTAAAAGTAAGGAAGGAGGGACGTTCCTATTATTATGGGAAAGGACATTGGCAGAAGGATTGCTTGGCTTGGAAAGCCAGTAGCCAGGATTCGAAGCACGTTGTGGCTTCGGCTTCGGGTGTGTTTGTAGTTGAAAACTGTATGTCAATTAACCCTACTTCCTGGGTACTAGATACTGGATCAGGATCTCATATCTGTAATTCATTACAGGCTTTGGGAAACCGTAGAGTTATCAGGGAAGGTGATATGACTCTTAGGGTTGCTAACAGAATGAGCATGGACGCTGAATCCGTAGGGAAATATCACCTAGGATTGACAAGTGGGCAAATATTGATTCTATATAACTGTTTATATGTACCTAGTCTAGCTTGTAATATCATATATGTATCCTTACTTTCTAAGGAAGGATATGATTTTACATTTGTAAGCGATGTCGTCCACATCCACCTAAATCAAGTTCTGATTGGGTCAGGTACATTAGAAAACAGAATATACGTATTAAATCAAGCTCAGGTTTTCAGTGTCCAAAACACACTTAAAAGAAAGTCTCCGGAAACAAATCAGGCTTTCTTATGGTATTGTAGACTGGGTCACATCAATGAAACACGATTGACGAAGTTACATAGAGAGAGATATTTGAATCCGTTCGAATATCATTCTTATGCTACTTGTGAATCTTGTCTCATGGGAAAGATGACAAGGATTCCGTTTACTGGACACGGAGTAAGAGCAAGCGGGCTCTTGGGACTCATACACAGCGATGTGTGTGGTCCAATATCCATACATGCGCGAGGTGGTTATTCCTATTTCATTACTTTTACGGATGATTTCTCTAGGTATGTACATGTGTTCTTATGAAGCATAAATCTGAGGCCTTTGAGAAATTCCGGGAATACAAGAATGAAGTGGAAAAACAAACAGGCAAAAGTATCAAGATACTGAGATCTGATCGAGGTGGTGAATACTTAAGTGCCGAGTTCCTGAGCTACTTAAAAGAGAATGGAATTCTCTCTCAGCTTACTCCTCCATACACACCTCAACACAACGGTTTATCGGAAAGGCGGAATCGAACTCTATTGGATATGGTTCGTTCCATGATGAGTAAGGCTGAGTTACCGTGATCTTTCTGGGATTATTCACTAGAATCAGCTGCATATCTTTTAAACAAGGTTCCAACCAAGACTGTGCCTACCACACCATATCAGATGTGGAGTGGGAAGAAACCCTATCTTAAGTACCTTAAGACATGGGGATGTCCAGCTTTTGTAAAAAAGCAGCATGCGGACAAGCTCGAGGCACGCTCAGTACTGTGTAAGTTTGTGGGATACCTTAAGAACTCAAGGGGGTATCTTTTCTATTACGCAGAGGAACAAAAGGTTTTTGTTTCTCAACATCCCCACTTCTTGGAAGCTGAATTTTTAGAAAATCAGAAAAGTGGGAGCGCAATAGAACTGGAAGAAATTCCAGCACCACAAACTATTATTGAAAGCTTGGTAAAACCAGAGGTTTCAGAAGAACCGGACATCCCAGCGCCACTCCGCTGGAGTAGTAGGCAGTCTCATCCACCTGAGAGATACTGCGGTTTTCTCATAGACGGGGATCGAGAGGATTGCATCATTGACAATGATGAGCCTACTAACTTCCAGCAAGCCATTCAGAGCGGCGACTCGGTAAAATGGCTGGATGCAATGCGGGCCGAAATGGAGTCCATGTACACCAACAAAATATGGACTTTGGACATTGTTCCAGAAGGGGTAAAACCCGTAGGCTGCAAATGGATCTTCAGAAAGAAGATTGGTGTAGATGGACAAGTTGAAACCTATAAGACTAGACTTGTTGCAAAGGGTTTTCGTCAAAGACCTGGTTTGGACTATGACGAAACCTATTCTCCAGTGGCTATGCTCAAATCCATTCGGATCCTTCTTGCCATTGCCGTCTTCCACAATTATGAGATCTGGCAGATGGACGTAAAGACGGCTTTTCTAAATGGCAATTTGGAAGAGTGCGTCTATATGGATCAGCCAGAGGGTTTCATTCAGAGTGGGAGCATCGGTAAAGTGTGCAAGTTGCTTAAGTACATTTATGGACTAAAGCGGGCATCGCGGAGTTGGAACATCTGTTTTGATGAGACGGTCAAGGAGTTCGACTTTATCAAAAATCCAGATGAACCGTGCATTTACAGTAAGATTGTAGGGAGAACTGTGGTATTCCTCGTCTTGTACATGGATGACATTCTCTTGATAGGAAATGACATTTTTACACTACAGTCAGTCAAAGGATTCTTGTCACAGAGGTTCTCCATTAAGGACCTGGGTGATGCCTCCTACATTCTGGGGATCCAGATCTATCGTGATAGATCTAAATGGATAGTGGGAATTTTACAGTCAAGGTACATCAACACCATACTGAAAAGATTCGTTATGGAAGATTCAAAGTGCTGTAACCTACCGGCTTGTCACAAAATCACCCTCTCCAAAGAGATGTTTCCTAAGACTAATTTGGAAAGGGCTCACATGTCATCTATACCCTACGCATCTGCAGTAGGCTCTATAATGTATGCGATGTTGTGTACCAAACCAGATGTAGCATACGCATTGAGCGTTGTAAGCCGGTATCAGTCGAACCCAGGGGAGAAGCACTGGATAGCAGTAAAGAACATTCTCAAGTACCTGAGAAGAACTAAGGAGATGTTCTTGGTGTATGGCGGAAAAGACCTCCAGATCGAGGCCTTTGCTCACTCCAGCTTCCAGAGTGACAAGGATGATTCCAAGTCCATGTCGGGTTATGTCTTTATCTTCAATGGAGGGGCGGTCTGTTTGAAGAGCTCCAAGCAGGACACCGTTGCTGACTCGACAATGGAAGCGGAGTACATAGCTGCTTGCGATGCCGCAAAAGAAGCAGTCTGGATGAAGAAGTTCCTTACAGAACTTCAGGTGGTTCCAACCATTGTTGATCCAATACCGCTGTATTACGACAACAACGACGCTATAGCTTTAGCAAAGGAACCCAAGTCCCATCAGAAGTCCAGACACATCTTGAGGCGGTATCACCTGATCAGGGAGATCGTGGATCGCCGGGAGATCGAGGTTCGGAGAGTTGCTAAAAAGGTCAACACTGCAGATCCATTCACAAAGGCCATCCCTCAGACGCAGTTCGAGAGGCTATTCGAGACGATAGGTCTGCGATATGCCAGCACATGGCCCTAGTGCAAGTGGGAGATTGTTAGTGTATATGCCCTAGAGGCCATTATTGTATCATACTGGATTGTATATTACTTAATGGAAGCTTAGGATATTCACATTAGTATTGACAGTCTTGCTCAAAATGGTAGTATGCTACTTGGTTTGTTTCTACTTCAATATGTGCATGTGTTTCTTTTAACTATCGCTTATACGTATTAGTAGAGCCCTTAGGATGTTTGTTTGATTACCGGCGTTGTGATGGCACTCACACTAGTTGGGGCTGGGTAGTCTACAAGCACATTCTTATACAGGTCCCTAGTCGTAGGATTGTCGAGACAGGGCATCAATACTCCAGAGTAGACTGGTGTATACGCTTCTTATCCCAGCAGGGGAGATGGTCTGTCCCACGGCCATCAATACGTCGTACTGGAGATAGTATGCAGGTGCTCGTTAGCTTATGAGTACACCGGACAAGACTCGTTGGGAACTGCTGGTTGGTACTATACCTATCGTCAGGTAGCAGTTCCCAGGTGACATGAGTACAGCTTAGTCCGTTGACTTGACACTGCTGCTTCGCCTCAAGTGTGTTCCTACTATTCTTAGATTACTACCCTACCAGGGCTCTATTGAGTCGTGCAAACAGGTAGTAGTTGGGTGCAGTCCCGAAGCGCTTGGAGGCAGTGGCGGTTAGATAGGATTCGTCTCTCCCGGTATTGGAGGTTGATGTCGCACTGTGTTCGGAACGCCATTACACAAAGTCCCTGGCCAGGTGTTCAGTCAAAAATATTGCAATGTTTAACATAACAATTTCCGCACTTTTCTAATCATCTAAGGATATTTGTTATAAATATAACACGTATTACAAGTCCGTTTGGAAAATATCAAATATCACGTGTTATACATTATAATCAACATTTTGGAAGAAAAATGTGTGTTTATTATTTCAAGCATGATATTGTATATCTAAACATTCTTCAATGAGATTTTTGTGCAGAAAATTATTTCAAGACAGATATCGGAATCATAAATTCGCCGACAAAATATAGAAAATCAAAGAGTTAAAATCTGACAGAAATTCAGAAAAGATAAAAAGATTCCAGATTTCACTTGAACACCAATTGGACAACACCGGAATACACAGAAAATATGAAGCAATGATCTCACAAATCGGCCGCGGAACCGCGGGCGAGTCAGGCCGATCCACCGCGGATCCGCGGCTGAGTTGGGGGCTCCGGTGACGATACTTTTCCAGAAGCTTCATTGCAATATTATAGCATGTTGAGAATTCTCCATTGTAACAACCTTGTTCTGAAAACTTCCCTACAACAGCCTAGCTTCTTGAGGAAGCTTGATAACTACCTTATTCTAGAAGTTTCCCTACAACCACCTAGCTTCTTGAGGAAGATTAATCTAGCTTCTAGTGGAAGATTGGTGGAGGGCTATATAATGGACCTAAGCCTTCATTTTGGGGGTTAGACAATTTTTGGTTGAACGATTAATTACACAAGTTGAGTGACACAACTTGTAACTCCAATTCAAATCAAGATCCAAAATCAAGAATCGTTGAGAACAACATCGAGCGACGACATTCAAGATCCTTTACGCGGAGCCGATCGTCATCAAGAGCAAGAGATCCTCGACAGGTCCAAGTCTCACGGTGATCGAGCAAAGCGAAATTTGACGGAATAATTACCTCTTCAAAGGAGCGATCAAGAGCAATTCTTGTAACCTCAGATTGAAAGAAAGTGTAATTAGAAGTTGATTAATGAAGGTGATCATTTGTTAATTCTTGCTTTCTTTAAATTCTTGCATTATGAAATTTCTAATTCTTGATTCTTCTATTTTCATGATGCGTGAGTGAAATCTCCGCTTGCTAAGAATTCGAAGGAATTTGGTAGATCAAATGGTGATGAAATCCTATACGCATCTTAAGTCTTATGAGAATTATGAACTTTAGGAAAAAGAATCGTCAATGACCAAATTTGGAACGAGATCACCGTTCTTGATAATTTCGTTACAATTTGGGATTAAATGATTGATGATTCTCTTTGCTAAAGGCTAGATTTGAATGATGATCAATGAAAAGATAAGTGATAGTGAAGGAGAAACCCTAGTTTCTTCAATAGATCCCTAATTTTCATTCATCACCATCGTTCTAGCTATAATTCATCAATGGATAAGATGGGTCATTTTTAGTATTCATCGTTGTTACTAATTCCTATCGAATTCTACAAGCTATTCTTCAATTTTCTTGATAACTCAAATTGATATTGGACACTTTCTTGATTACTAAATCTTAAACTTTTTCTTGATTTTTCTTGAAAATATTTCATCTCATAAATCTTGATTCATTTTCTTGAATTTTCTTTACTATTTTCTTTCGACTCAACTAAAACAAGAACGAATAAATACATGAATCTCAGTGGACGACCCGTACTCATTAACGAACTACAACAACACCGTTATTGATTGCGGCTATAAATTCTTTGATTGTGATTATACTTTCAATATCAAATCTCTAACCAATCAAATGGCGCCATTGCCGGGGATGCGTGCGTAATTTGTTCGTTCTTGCTATTTGAGTTGAAACATTATTATTCCATCAAAATTTAAATCAAAATCGCATCGTGCTATTAACGATTAGTGTTTGAATTTTTGCGAGAGAATCTGGCATCACTGTAGCAGAGAGATCAAGATTCAGAGACGTTCTGAAGATTCTAGAGGAGCAAAGGAAGCTACAGTAAAAATTACATCACCTATCTCTTCCATTGAACCGCGGTTCCGCGGTGGTTTGGTTGTTTTTGCGGCGGTTCCACCGCCGTTTAGGTGATTCAGTGCCTAAAAATTCTGTGGTATAAACTCTGCTCTCTTCTCTCTCCTCTGATCTTGTCCAATAACACTTTTCTGCAGAATTCTTTGCAAAAATTCGCCGCGCTTAAAAAAATCTTGTTGCGTGTTTTAATATTGGTTGTTTGTGCATATTGTAATACAGAAATTAAGGGGTAAAGACCAAATTCAGATTAGGTGGGAATTTCATTACCCTTCCTAAAGCCCAAAAATCACAAAACTAGCATCTGCATCACCCTTCATTAACTAAAAAATATCTAGACAAGAATCTAAGGACCGTCGCGCTCAATTAGGACAGAAGAAGGTCGTGGGTAATCTATTGCTTATCCGCATTTCTTTTGTGGTGTCTAAGGCAAGTGGTTACTTAATTAGGCCCGCTACTTACGTAGCGGATACCTCCTACTTACCTGGCACTTATCTGGCCACATGAGGGATAAAGAGGTAGTAGAGGATTTATCCTGCGATTTGTCTTCTGGAAGTCTAGGAGCGGTCTAATGACTTGACCTAGGTGACCGTAGATATAGGATTGATTGTGCATTTTTGTGTGATTTTTCTAAAATCCGTCCTTTTCGAAACAAACCAAACCACTTTCTCTAATTATCACAAACGTTGTCACTTGTGCTACAACCGTTTAGTACATGCTAGGATGGACACGGGATTCTATTGCCCGTCTTGTCCGCGTTTCTTTTATCGACCCCGAAGTCGGTAATTCTTCGTCTTCTCTCGCACCTCCCACATCATCGACCGAGATGGACGGATTTCCATCAAATTTTCACAACACCACTTTGCCACCACCCGCAGGTGCGCAGAATCCCCCATGCATTTCTCTCCAAGAGAGATGCTATCCGATACGTGGTCCCCTTCCTACTTGTCTTTCTATTCGACCAGCCAATGGGGATAATTTCGAAATCAAACCTCAATTCATCAAACTGTTGCCAAAATTTCACGGGCTTGAATCCGAAGACGCGTACGTTTTTATAAACAAATTTGAAAACGTATGTGCTATGATGGGTACTTCATAATTTTCTGTCGATGCTGTGCGTTTACGTCTTCTCTCTTTTACTTTGTGTGATTTAGCCGAGAAGTGGCTTTATAACACAACCGCACATTCTATTTCAAAATGGGATGAATTCGTTATAGCATTCCTTAAGAAATTTTATCTCAATCATAAAACAACCTGCATTCGAAGCGAGATCTACCAGTTTACCCAACTTCCCAATGAATCATTTTGGAAATGCTTTGAACGATTTAAAGAACTGCTTATCCAATGTCCTCATCACGGAATCAATAGATGGGACCTTTGCTGCATTATATATGAGGGCATTACTCCTTCGACAAAGCAGACGCTTGAAATCATGTGTCAAGGCAAGTTCATGACTAAAGACGATAGTGAAGCTTGGAAATTCTTGGAAGATTTTGCTAAAAACACTATGCAATGGGAAAGTGTTAGACCACCATCGTCTAGGGAAGGTAACCATCAGCTCGATATTTCCATCGCAATGAAATCAGAAATGGCTGCGATACAAAGGAAACTCGATGCTATAGAAAACAAATTCTCTTCAGCCTCCCTAAACCAATTCACGTTCCCCAAAACCGTGTGTGGTTGTTGTTCCAACCCATTACATTTGATGGAAGAATGTCCTTTGAATATACCGTTTCAAGGTCAAGAACACACTCATGCTACTTTTCAGTAGCAACCTAGAAACGATCCTTATTCGTCCATTTATAATCAGGATTGGAGGAATCACCCTAATTTTGCTTGGAACCAACACCAAAATCAAAACCAGTTCCAAAGCAATTATCAAAGACTTCCTCCACAACAACAACAACCACCACAACTGAGTCAGCACCCCTTTCAACCGCAATCTTTACTAAACCCGGCCAACAACTTTGATCCTTCTTCTGCCGGTACCGATAAACCCTCTGCACTCGACATGTTCATTAAACATTCCATGCAAACGAATGATATTTTAACGTCTTCTATCTAAACGTTATTTCAAAACACTGTCTCCCACTGTGAGAGTATTAAATCGATAGAAGCACAAATTGCACAGTTGAATACCGCGATGAGTTCTAGAGAGAAAAGGAAACTTCCATCTCAACCCTTACCGAATCCAGGGTACTCACAGTATAATGTGAATGCACTTACCACATTGAGATCTGGAAGAGTGCTGAATAACCAAGTCGGTGAACAGATTGATACTGATATTGATATTGAGGAATCAATAAATGATACCCCGGCTTCTTCTTCTTCTTATCCTATTCCGTCTAATCTACCTTCTTCTTCTGAGCTTATTCTCCGTTTTCCCCTAGGCTCGAACCCTCCACCAACTTCATCCTTTCCACCCCCACAAACTTCTTCACATATGTTGGACCCAACCCTTATTGATAAAGCTCCATTTCCAAACAAATTGAGGGCCAACAAACCTAACGCACAAATGGAGAAGATTGTGGATATGTTTAAGCAGGTTAACGTAAACATCCATCTCCTAGATGCGATTCAACAAGTTCCGGCTTATGCGAAAATACTTAAGAACTTGTGCACTAGGAAGAGAAAAACTCAAGTACCGAAAAAGGTGTTCATGACGAGTAATGTAAGCACATCATTTACCCAGCAAGTACCCAAGAAACGTAAGGATCCAGGGTGTCCTACAATATCCATTTCTATTGGGGGTAAAAATATCAATCGTGCTCTACTCGATTTAGGTGCTAGTGTTAACCTGCTTCCATATTCTGTGTATGTGCAATTGGGTATCGGAGAATTAAAACCATCGCAATGCACTTTACAGATGGCAGACCGATCTATCACCCAACCAAGGGGTATGTTAGAGGATGTGTTGATAAAAGTCGGGGAGTTTATCTTCCCTGTGGACTTTATTGTTCTAGATACACAACCTATAGCGAACCCACGGGACCAAATTCCAGTGATTCTGGGTCGACCTTTTCTTGCGACTTCCAACACTGTAATCAATTGTCGAAACGGTTCTATGCCCTATCCTTTGGGAATAGGTCAATTGAACTTAACATTTACAAGTTAGGAAGTGAACCCTCTGAACCCTATGCTCATGTATGTTCCGCCAACATGATGGATGATGACAGCAGCGAATCTGAACAGCTTCACGATACCGATCTAGACTCCTTTTGTACGTTGTTGCTTGACCCCACTATGTCTTATACACATACGGACCCTTCTATCGATCTGTCCGGGCCAACATCTAACGCTTATTCTGAACCTTTCATGGAGTCTGAGTATCATCCCGTTCTTTCCGATGACATTATTCTTCGGGATATCGATGAAAGTTTCGCTGATGAACTCGCATTCTTAGCTGACACGGATTTTACGATTAATCAACCTCCACCTAAAGAATTGAACCTGCACCCCTTCTTCTTGACAATCACGAGAATGTGAGTAATCCATCATTACAATTATTGCGTCGTCTCTCCAAATCGAGACGCAAACCTTTTCTATTACACCACTTATCTCTTCCCCACTTC
The DNA here is from genome assembly GCA_030015575.1 of Agapanthus africanus. Classification (NCBI taxonomy): domain Eukaryota; kingdom Viridiplantae; phylum Streptophyta; class Magnoliopsida; order Asparagales; family Amaryllidaceae; genus Agapanthus; species Agapanthus africanus. The sequence goes on from CM057339.1 coordinate 424,303,158, forward strand.
TTCCTGGCTCTTTATAACATGTTCTTCCACCAACCGGTGCGTTTCATCGATAAAATTTTCGAATGGTTGGTATTGACTTTCGGTCTTTGTAAGGCTTTGCATTGACCAATACCTTTACCCCCCCTCTTATGATTTTAAAAGTTTAACATTGTTTAACTCAAGTTTGGGGGGGGGGTAATTTGGGCTCTTAAAAAAAATCTGTACACAAAATTTTGAGCCAAAATTACGTTTGGGGGAGATTTTTACGTCCATTTATTCTTGTACCCCGTTAATAACTTTTCTTTCCCAAGCCTACAGGTTTTTGAGATTTAACAGATGACAACAGTGAGGATACTGCTGTAAACAGGTTTGGGGGAGGTTTGTGCTTATTTACGCATCACTTTGCATCATACATTGCATAAGCACAAAATTTTCAAAAAAAAATTCTTTTATAATAAAAGATTAGAAAGTGAAAAATTACATTTAAAAGATTGGAAAATTTTAATAAAACCAAGAAAGTTAGATATTTTCTTAAACGAAACTAGTAATAAGTAGTTATGAGCCGTTGTCCCAAGGATTAGTAAGATGAAGGAAGTCACTGATCTGAGGATAAAAATAAGTCTGAAAAATAGTTCCCATTCTGGAAGCCAAATATTTGAACGTTGATATCCTACTATACGCACTTACACACGTCTTGAAACTTGGGATAGTAGAGAATACTTTGAAATGCTCTTGTCTAAAAGCCAAAGTACGAAAGAAAATAAAAAATGAAGCATAAAAGTATAAAATGATGAAGAAAAAAATGAGCATTGGTTTTGTAATCACCAAGGCAGTATAAAAAAAAATATAGCGAGGGTGCTTCATCACCTAGTGCCTTAGACCAACTGGTTTGGGAGTCACTGCTAAGCCTTAGGTTTACAAGACGAGGAAATTGCTAATTACGCCTAATATGTAAGCACATTGAGTAGTCGGTCGGTTAGTACCTCAAGAAGTATTAACGGTCGCATGAAAAATGTGTGAGCAATTCCATCCAAAATATTCACCGACTAAAAGGTACTGAGGTAGATGGACAAGAGTATGATAGCTTGAATTGAATTCTCCGAGTGTAGGGATGTCGTTTACACACACGTAGGGGTATATGATTGGTGTTTGGAAGAAAGGTAGGGATGAAGAATAAAGATGGTGTTTTATTGAGGGATGATGTGTTTTCTGACATTTTTTTTCATGACTATTAAGATAGGGCCCATGACAACTGAAAAGCTAGTGTAGTTGGAAACTCTGATTTTCAAAGTCTTTCTATTACAATTCTTATCTTTATATGTAACTTTCACAGTCTTCCTTTTATTATAAGATTTTGTGGGTGCAATCCGCTGAAAACCCTCAGGAGACAACACTCCTCATAATAGGGACACCTAAAGGTTTAAAGATTTGTTGTACGTGCTCAGTGCAATCGTGTTGCCTACGAAAGTGTGCTAGTTAGTTTTTCTTTTTCTTTCTATTTTCTCCTTCTCTTGAATAAAAGAAATTTGCTCGATACGATCAAAATTAAGTTTGGGGGAATTTGTTCAGTCGAAAATATTGTAATTTTTAATATAACAATTTCTGCATTTTTCTAATCATCTAAGAATATTTGTTATAAATATAATACGTATTACAAGTCCGTCTGGAAAATATAAAATATCACGTGTTATACATTATAATCAACATTTTGGAAGGAAAATGTGTGTTTACTATTTCAAGCATGATATTGTATATCTCAACATTCTTCAGTGAGATTTTTGTGCAGAAAATTATTTCAGGACAGATATCGGAATCATAAATTTGCCGACAAAATACAGGAAATTAAAGAGTTAAAATCTGGCAGAAATGCAGAAGAGATAAAAAGATTCTATATATCAACTGAACACCAATTGGCCAACACCAGAATACACAGAAATTATGAAGCAATGATCTCACAAATCGGCCGCGGAACCGTAGCCGAGTCAGGCCGATCCGCCTCGGATCCGTGGCCAAGTTGGGGGCTCCGATGACGATACTTTTCCAGAAGCTTCATTGCAATATTATACCTTGTTGAGAACGCTCCATTGTAACAAGCTTGTTCTGGAAACTTCCTTACAACAACCTAGATTCTTGAGGAAGCTTGATAACTACCTTATTCTAGAAGTTTCTCTACAACTACCTAACTTCTTGAGAAAGATTAACCTAGCTTCTAGTGGAAGATTGGTGGAGGGCTATATAATGGACCTAAGCCTTCATTTTGGGGGTTAGACAATTTTTGGTTGAACAATTCATTACACAAGTTGAGTGACACAACTTGTAACTCCAATTCAAATCAAGATCCAAAATCAAGAATCGTTGAGAACAATATCGAGCGACGACATTCAATATCCTTTACGCGGAGCCGATCGTCATCAAGAGCAAGAGATCCTCGTCAGGTCCAAGTCTCACGGTGATCGAGCAAAGCGAAATTCGACGGAATAATTACCTCTTCAAGGGAGCGATCGAGAGCAATTCTTGTAATCTCGGATTGAAAGAAAGTGTAATTAGAAGTTGATTAATAAAGGTGATCATTTGTTAATTCTTTCTTTCTTTAAATTCTTGCATTATGAAATTTCTAATTCTTGATTTTTCTATTTTCATGATGCATGAGTGAAATTTTCGCTTGCTAAGGATTCGAAGGAACTCGGTAGATCAAATGGTGATAAAATCCTATACGCATCTTAAGTCTTATGAGAATTATGAACTTTAGAAAAAGAATCGTCAATGACTAAATTTGGAACGAGATCACCGTTCTTGATAATTTCGTTGCAATTTGGGATTAAATGATTGATGATTCTCTTTGCTAAAGGCTAGATTTGAATGATAATCAATGAAAAGATAAAGGATAGTGAAGGAGAAACCTTAGTTTCTTCAATAGATCCCTAATCTTCATTCATCGCCATCGTTCTAACTATAATTCATCAATGGATAAGATGAGTCATTTTTAGTATTCATCGTTGCTACTAATTCCTATCGAATTCTACAAGCTATTCTTCAATTTTCTTGATAACTCAAATTTATATTGGACGCTTTCTTGATTACTAAATCTTAAACTCTTTCTTAATTTTTCTTGAAAATATTTCATCTCATAAATCTTGATTCATTTTCTTGAATTTTCTTTACTATTTTCTTTCAACTCAACTAAAACAAAAACGAATAAATACACGAATCTCAGTGGACGACCTGTACTCATTAACGAACTACAACAATACCGTTATTGATTGTGGCTATAAATTCTTTGATTGTGATTATACTTTCCATATCAAATCTCTAACCAATCACCAGGGCAAGTGAGATTTACTGGTAGGTACTCCAGTAGTTTCTCAGGGTGTTTTGGACTGTACTCCGACACAACTTATACCTCTATTAGGGGTCTGACGCTTGCCGTCCCCTAGGCCCGATATGCGACACTCTTAGACGAACAGACCGGACTGTACGGAGATTGTCACAGACAGGCTCAGTAGGAGTTCGGATGGGTTTCCTCATCGGCCTTCTTATCGACATCTATCCGGGGATCGTTACATACAGCTAGTACCGCTTACGGCATGTGGTTAAACCCACTGCCAGCGTAGTGTCGAGTCTTTAGAGTCCTATATAGAGCGTTTCCCAGCTTCGGGCGAAACGAGTAGAGGTCGTATGGGTTTTACGACATGGTTCGATCACATATATGTACTTATGCGCGTGTGATGTTCGGGCGGACAATACTAGTGGGTTTTGGTTTAAGCCAGATCCTAGTATTTGATTATTGGATTAGGTTCGTCTCATTGTATTCGTGTTTCTTAGAACACGGATGCGGGTATTTATATACGGATGATAGGAGTATAGAAGGAGATTTCTCATTAGGGTTTTGACCATTGACTTGGTCAAAACAATTATGAGAAAAGGAAAAGTATTTGTTATTTTTGATAAATGATTCTTGGTAGCATGGCTACTTATGTTGACCACTTGATTTGGATTGACTTTTGACCATAGATATTTTGTGAGCTATTTCTGACCATAAATATTTTATGAGATATTTTTGTGAGATATTTTCCATGTCATGTGGTCATATATATATTAGTCATTCTATTATTTATAATCATTATCACAAATACATTCTCTTTCCTAAAAGCTTGCTCTCTTCCCTAAAAGCTTGCTCTCTTCTTCTTCCTCTCTAACCCTAGTGTCTCATGAGTTGAGAATCAAGAGTTTAGTGAGATAAGCTACTCATAATCACACTCTACTCATTCTAGGTCACTTAGTCTAGTACCCCAAGTGATCTAGTTGCCTCATCTTGGAGGTTTATCTTAAGATTGGAACTCTCGGGTGGATCTTCTACTACTTCAAGAAGTCGACGAGGAGGTGATTTCCATTTCCACTCCAAGGAGCTTGCAAGGAGAAGGAGGACAGCGGAAAGAAGAGAAGGACTTGGAACTTTAGCTATAATTTTCTTACCAAGTAGATAATACCTTTAGTTAGTTTGTTAATTATGGTTTAGCAAAGATCTTGTGTTCAAGTCGATGTTACCTTGTTTATAAAAATCGTTTTTTACCCGTTCCGCCTCCCCACAAACCCGTGGGGTGAGTAACGTCGACTTACAGATGGGATCGGAAGACGAACTTTCTGAAGGGTTCCGGCAGCGCCCCGGCCGCCGAAACGCGGCCAAAATGCGGAACGAAAATTTTCTAAAATGGCGCTACCGCTACCCGATTTACGGATCGACCTTAAACCCTAAACTAGCAAAGTAACTAAGAGTTAGAATCGTTATACCGAGTTGATCCGAATCCTTCGGTCTTTATTCCAAGCTCCTAGCGATTCCTTGATATCGTTTGGTTGTCGGTCTTCCTTCGTCTCCGATGATCCACCCGAGGAAAACGGCGCAAGCTCCAACCTCGTCGAACGAGGTAACCGACGCTCCAATGTCGCTAGCGATGGAGAGTGGGGGTCTATGAAAGTGTCACTATATTTTTCTCTCAACATCTATGCTCATGGAGCTACCAAGGAAGATGTGGAGGTGATGTAAACATGGAAGGCATGAGCTTAAAAATTGGTTAAGTGTTTTTGGTGTGAGTGTGAATAATGAGAGAGTGAGAGAGAGCTAGTGTGTCAAAAATCCCACCACCAAAAAAAATGGCCGGCCCCTCTCTCCTCCCTTCAAAAATAATGCACACCCAAAAACCTTTTTCCAATTAATAATAAACAAATGAGACCATACCAATCTCTACATGCCCCAAAACCCATTCTTTGACCCAAATCACCTTTCCACCTCATTATGAAACAAATGATTTTTCTTAAATGGAAAATCAATAATGAGGTGGCAAATCTTCTAGAAGTCATTCCGTACAAATATGGAATACTTCCCGGTATATGTATCGAAATACACATACGCGTATTCGTACCAAAATACGAATAGCCGAGAGAGAAAACGAATAGTGAATAAAAATACTAGAATACGTATATACAAATACATATATAAATTATTAAATCAAAACCTGATTTTATAAACTGGTTTAATCCTAAGCCGCTAGTATTATCAACCGCCCAATTAAAGTCTGCGCAGCAAATGCACATATTTAATCGGACATCTGTATGTATCAACATACCTCATGTACGCCATATTGCCTGAACCGTGAAAACCCTCTGTGTGGGACTCTAAAGACTCGTCAATACACTGGCAGTGGGTTTAACCATAAGCACGTCAGCGGCACTAGCTGTACGTAACGGCTACCCAGGTATTGAGCGAAAGGGAGGCCGACGAGCAAACTCATCCTGAACCCCTACTGAGCCTGTCAGTGACAATATCCGTACAGTCCGGTCTGTTTGTCTAAGATTATCGCATATCGAGTCTAGGGGGGTGGATAAAGTTAGACCCCCAACAACGCGATATTTAGTGTCGGTATGAAACCCATCACCACCTGAGAAACTATCGATCCTGGATCGATAATTCTCGTCCACCGTGGCCACGGATTTATGGTGATGGCCATCCGTACACAACGCGACATCAACCCCCAATACCGGGAGAGACAAATCCCCGACGATCCGATCACTGCCTCCATGTGGCTCGGGACTGTACCCAACTAAAACCTGTATGCACGACTCCTTTGAGCCGTGGTAGGGTAGTAATCAAAGCACAGTGGGAACTCACACGAGACAAATGACGATCTCAGGTCGACGGACTAACCTGTACACATGTCACCTGGGAACTGCTATCTGACAATAGGTATAATACCAACTAGCAGGTTCCCGGCGAGTCCGTCCAGTGTACTCATAACCCAATGAGCATGTAACGTTTTAGAAATCGTTTTGTGAATGTTTCCGCTTTTGGGTAAAATTCGTCGGTATTTTCTGTTTTATACCGACTGTGATCAAACGGCCATATCGACTTGCCAGCACCTAGTTTTGATAAAATAAAGCTAGTGCGCAAACTTTGGGAGTATATGGGACGTTTTGGTCCAATTTGAATTTTTCCCAATTTTAATGTTAATTTAATACGGTTTGCACATTTTGGAAATCTTCTCTTTACGTCTTTTCTTTAAATTTTTCTTAAGTTAAACTAAACCACATAATATCTTGATGGTTGTGTGGACAAGGATTAAAGAGAAAAGAAAAGAAGATGCATGAATGTGGATTTGGTGTGTGAATGCATTTAATGCATTTACATGTAGGAAATTGCTTGGAAATTCCCTTCTCTCTCACTCTCTCTCCTTGGCCGAGCCTTCCCTCCCCTCTACTGCCTTGTGCAATTCTTTATCTCTTTTCCTCACTAAAATCTTCACAAATCCTTCATCTCTCATTCAAAGTTCACAAAAATTCCAATTTTCTTCACTTCATCTCTTTTTTCTTGCCTTGGAGTGCATAAAGCTTGGTTCTTTGGCTTCTTTGGTGTAGGTAATTTCTTTTGCTGTTCTTTAAGTGTTTTTGGTGTAACTTAGCTAATTAGATTCTGTTTAGAATGTTTATGTTAGGTTTTGTCGTGAAATATCGTATTTTTGTGTCGGTTTGTGGTATCTAGGATCTGCTTTGACCCGGGAAGTTTACTGAAAAACTAAACAAAATTGTAGTGTTGTACTAGGGACCCTGGAGCACCACCTGAGGCACGACACCCAGGCCACCGGCCAGGGCCGGCGACGGCAAAGGGGAGGTTCGGCGACGCCGTCCATGGTGAGGGGCTAGGGTTTGGGTTTCTGTGTGTTGGTGTCTGCTATGGTTTGGGTTCTGTTGGTATTGTTTGTTTGTTTAGTTTTCACAGTAGGCAAAATCTGGGATCACTTAGGTAGTTTCTAGTGTTTTATGTCCGCGCGATACGTGATACGACACGGGTCGTGCAGTTTGTGTGGTTTCGCTCTTAAGTTGTTTTCGTCGTGTCGCTACGCACGTTAGCCACAATACGAACACTTAAGAGGATGTTTTGTGTTGTTGTGTCGGTTATGTGTAGTTGGTTCGTATTTCGTAGCTGTTATTAATATATATTTGCTTGTTGTTTATATGTTGCAGGTTCGCTGGCGGAGACTACGGACACTGCCACAGGGGGATGCATGTGGTAGACTTCATCGAGCTTGGAGTGTGGGTGAGTAGATTTAACATCTACAGAGGAATCGCCCGCATGGCGTTATGCGTCTGGGCTAGAAATATTTACATTGTTGCATATTCTATGTCATGTTTATAATTGCGCATTTACCTTTCTGCTTAGTGATAGTTGTGCTTGGACTAGTATCCTTAGGACACTGCACTATTATTGACGGCTCAGATTGCGAGAGCACTGATTGTATGCCACACACACCGTCAATAATTTCCATGTCATGCACAACCCACATTTAGAATGATATTGTCTGGTTAGGGACATTGTGACATTGATACATATTTCTTATCGTTTATAACTTAGACTTTGATATGCTAGTTCCTGTTTACCTATAGGGTATCGTACCATTAGTGTTAGATACATACATACCTAAGGACATAGCTTCAGATGTACTTGCATTTCATACTTTACCTATATCTGATAGGTATATCACATCATCATAAATAGGTAGATACCTATATTTGCTGCTATGCCATTCATGTGTTCATATATATTTGGTGATAGCTATGCTTTTCCTTTATACGCTTTCATTACAGTTTATATATTGCGTATACTTTATTCATGGATTATCGCATTGTTATATGGATTTTTCATGATATTTTCTGGATTTGGGGACCGTGGTAGTTCATGAAATTATGCATACATTGAAAAACCCGATTTTCTTGATATGATATTATAGCATCCACCATGAGATTTATCGGTTCTGATATATGCCCGATTCGAGGAGTGAGGAGGCACCGTCTATGGGTACATGGTGGGGCCCGGAGGTACCCCGAAGCAATAACGTTGTCGCAGTATGAGTCGACATCGCGGTGCTAGGTGATGAGGCTTAGGGGAACCATACTTTCCGGTGACAGGACCAATGACTCAGCGGATATCGAGTGGATACCGACGGGAGTCATGTGCGTATGGATACGTCGAGAGGCGAGGGTCAGAGCTAGGCACTCGAGCTCTCGGGATAGCATATGATACGTACTTATCAGGGGGCCAGTCATGGAGACAGCACCTGATGGATCAGTATTTCTGTGTCGATGCTTGACACATTGGTTTCATGATATTTCTAATTACTCCTTTGTATATATAACAGCGGATTGAGCCACTGTTATATATACCCTTACACCAATATTAGTGGAATGGGACGCTAATATATGTGTATTGACCTCATCATATTTATTATGACATTATATTAGGATGTTAGAATTGTGCTGGAGATTAGATTCAGGATATAAGAGATTCATTGGGATTGGATACTTGATGTTGTACATTCGAGATATGTGAGATCCACTTGATGTTGTACATTTGATATATGTGAGATATACCTGATATTGTACATACCATATATGTGAGATCTACTTGATGATGTACATTCGAGATATGTGAGATCCACTTGATATTGTACATTTGATATATGTGAGATATACCTGATATTGTACATACTATATATGTGAGATCTACTTGATGATGTACATTCGAGATATGTGAGATCCACTTGATATTGTACATTTGATATATGTGAGATATACCTGATATTGTACATACTAGATATGTGAGATCTACTTGATGATGTACATTCGATTTATGTGAGATCTACTTGATGTTATACATTCGATATATGTGAGATATACTTGATGTTGTACATTTGGGATATACGAGATATACTTAATATTGTGAAATTGAGGTGATGCAATACTTAGATGATATGAAAGCCAATTTGGGGGCTGATTTGAGGAATTGGGATTTGATTTGTCTTGCTGGATTGTGATCCTACCACGATATCAGGATTCCGTGGAAATGGCATATTTCACTCCATACCTCACCTTTATCTATTTGTGCATTGTTTCATGTATTAGTAGTACCTGTTAGCGTACCTTTCATGAGTGATGCACATTTACATTCTCATATCCTCATTGCATGATTATTGCATACTGTTGTCATATCATTACTTCTTTATATATATTGGTTGTACCTGCTAGTGTACTTTCCATTATTCAGCATTCATATGACATGTTATTACTGGTAATTGCATATCTTAGATTCACGCAGTATGTGCATACTTGCGATTACCTGCATATGTTATTTGCTATTCACGAGTTGGCAACTCACCCCCGTTGTGCCACAGGTATTGCAGGTGTTTCCCCAAAGTAGTCAAGGCTGTCTATTCACCTATCTATCATCTTTTGGCTGCGGATACCACTTCGCCTGATAGTGTGCAGTTTTGCCCAGGTGGGTTTTGTGGTTATCTGAGGTTGTATTGTATATTCGTTGTATCTTTTACTCTCCATCTATTACTAGTATGTTGTGACTTAGAGACTTGGTGAGGACGATATTGTATATTATTGTGGAATTGTTGCCTTTTATACAGTTTCCTTTCTTTTGTCTCTTTTTCTTCGCTACGGCGTCGTATATCTGTTGTGGTGTTTGTTTTCCGCCGATGGGCGTGGATTTTGCTCCCGTTTGGGATGCTTTACTTTATATTTATGTTGTATCCTTTTTGGGGGCTTGTTTTACAAAGGGGGTGCTGCCAAAATTTTAAAGAAAAAAATGGACTCTTTTAAAGAATTTGGGTTGTGATTTCAAATGTTTCAAAAACTTTTATTATCTTTTCCGTATTTTTTATGGTTTAGATTTCTGGGTTTTGGCTTTCTTTTACTGCGTTACGTCTGGAGGCGTTGCGTAGTATTAGGGCCGTCACGTGCCATTTTCGGGTCGTGGCAAAGTTGGTATCAGAGCGTTAGGTTTTACCTTTCGGAGTGTAGGATGACCTTGGTATGATGGAGTAGGTAACCTAAGCGGAGTAACGTAGTGTGTGTATGTCTGCAGCATACTCACGATGCAGTATTTCGCCTAAAGTGCCTAAGTACAAACTGTTTGAAATTCCTTCCTTGATGATACATATCCTTGTGATTCGATTTCCGTGTTCTTATCGAATCCTATCTCTATTTATAGCCTTGCCGCCGATGACTATGGGGACTCAGAGTGATGCAGCGAGGGCCGAGGTCAGAGTTAGCACGGTTGAGACGAGCACTGACCAGGATGGCACTTTTATTACACAGGTGCAGACGGATCAGCCTTCGACAGAGCAGCTCGCTAGGCTTGTGGCAGAGATGCAGGACTTGCGCCAGACGATGAGATCATTGGTTGATGCCATTCGAGCGCAGCGACAGTAGGTTGACACCCCAGTTACTCAGTTGTTCCTTGGGATCAGCATGCAGCAGTCTGTCACCTACGTAGCACCAGTGGATGTAGCCCCAGTCGACGAGACCCGTATTCCAGAGACTTTATGAGTTCCAGGACAGTGGAGGACCCGTACAGGTGTGCCAGTCCAGGGACAGAGGTTCGGTCGTCGAGACAGTTTTCGCGACCGTCGTGGGAGTGGCAGAGGCTTAGGACGTGGACAGACGTTCAGCTCTCATCCCTGGGAGGACCAGCAGCCGTCGTATGGATGTTTTCGATGCGGGAGCCTTCATCACTTCATCAGGGATTGTTCCTTAGCGCCGCGTCAGAGTCGTGTTCTAAGAGGTCGTGGGCGCGGATGGTTCGCTCAGAGGGATCAGTCTGGCAGAGGAAGAGTTTTGACAGTTCCGGGTAGAAGGCAGACACAGGAGTTTGCTTCTACTCATCCGGACGCACAGGCGTCCAATGCAGGGTTTTCAGGTATCCTTAATTTACATGTTCTTTTGATGTACTTGTTGGTTTTTCACACTTTGTGCCGTGGTTGGGACGAGGATCGTGTTAGCTAGATCAGCCGTTTTGTTGTGTTAACTTCTGTCAGCAATTCTTTTGTTGCGCGACACGTTTTTCAGTCGTATGCCAATCGGTGAGGAGATTTTTCCGTCATTGGATCCTTCTATGAGATGTTGGATTTGACGTTCTCCTGGGCATGGATTGGTTAGCTACGTGTTAGGCGTCTGTGGACTACCGTGGGAAACAGTCAGGAATTGTTTTCCCGGTGAGTCAGTTCTTGTTGTGCAGGTGGATAGTTGTGCTCCTCTCACAGCTTGAATTCAGCCTTTTCCGCTAGTCAGCTTTGGAGGAGATGTCGTGGATTCTTGGCATTCATTCGTGATACCGGAGCCACAGTAGATTGTTGGACCGGGTACTTATCGTGCGAGAGTTTTCCGACGATGTTCCAGAGGAGCTAGCGAAATTCAGGGAGCTTAAGGATCTGCTGCAGAGTTGTTTGTTGGGAGGTTTGAGTGTCCGAGTGTTTCGCTTTTGGGAGCTCCTATTTCTGTTCGTCAAGGAGAAAGACGACAGATTGCGGTTGTGGATTGATAGATCGTCAATTGAACCGGCTTACGGTGCGGTTAGGTATCATTTACCTCGTTTTGACGATCTCTTCGATCAGCTCCAGAGTGCGAGACTTTTTTTAAGTTTGTTTGGGGATCAGGTCATCATTGTTGCGGGTTCGGAGTGATGGCATTCTGAATTTTTGCTTTTGTGCGTGCTACGGGCAATTTGTGTTTTGGTGGTGTCTTTGGACTCACCAATGCCTTAACAGCATTCGTTGATATGATGAACCAGATTTCTTCAGGCCGTTCCTCGACCAGTTCTGTGGTGTTTTTGACGAAATTCTGGTCTATTCTTTGTGTCTTGAGGAACAGGGGTAGCACTGGAGAATTTGTTTTGCAGACATTGGGAGAGCCCCAGCTGTTTGCTAGATTCTCGGAGTGTTCCTTCAGGCTTGTTTGTGTTGACTCCTAGGTCTTGTAGTTACGGGAGACGGTTTTGTATGGTTCCGAGTGAGATCGTGGCCGTACAGCTTAGGCCCAGACTTGTGTACGGACGGAGATCCGCAGATTTTGGGCTTAGCGGGTTTGTACCGCCGTTTCGTGCAGGATTACTAGAGTATTGTTGCACCGTTGACTGGACAGACCTGAAAGGAGATTCTTTGCTTCGGATTGAGGCATGTGTACGGAGTTTTCGGCAGTTGGAGATTCGGTTAACAGCTGCATCAGTTCTTTGCTTTTGGTTCGGGCGACTTTGTGATCTAACTATAATGTTTTACGAGAGTGGCTCGATTGTGTGTGGTTGTGACACTGCCCGCCGACGCTCGTTCGTTAGAGATACTTGAGTATACTCGGCTGGGTAATGATTCGGAGTCCTTGATTGTGACTAGGGTGTACTAAGTTAGGAATGCATTTGTGTACCTGATGTTATCGGGTAGAGACGTGAAATCCTAGAGCAAGCACATCAGTCAACTCTCTATGTTCATTCAGGTTCCGCCAACATTGACGTGACTTGTGAGATAGTTACGGGTGGACAAGAGTGTAAAGAGAAATTTCAGGTTTCGTTTCAAGGTGTTTGTCTTGTTGTGCGTGTGTGTTAATTTGTTTGCGGCAGTTGGGATCGTCACTCGCCATTGTTAGGATACTTCTTTGATAGTTGTTATCAGGAGACTTTCCAATTGGCAACCTTTAGGTTTAGTTAGGTAGTGTTGATCACCAGTCTGTTTTCTGACTCTGCGTAGTAGGATTTTGGACTTCAGCTAGTCTTGAGACTTCGGAGATGATCCAGTTGGTTCAGGTCAGGATGAGTAGCCCAGTGCAGACAGAGGTCTTATGTCGACCGTGTTGGTCGCAGACTTGAGTTCGCAGTGGGAGATCGTGTATTCCTACGGATTTTCCGATAAACGACGTGTTGAGTTTTGGGAAGCTTATCCCAGGTTTATAGGTCTTTTTGAGATCCTTTAAGCGAGTTAGTTTTCGTTGCCTTTAATTTGGCACTTCCGCCCAGATTATCGATTTTTCACCCCGTTTTCATTGTGTTGATTTTTGCAATTACCTTCATGACTTTTTCACATGATTCAGCACTGACCATTGTTTGGACTCGATCTTTTCGTTCACCAGGAACCATGTGTGTTAGTGGCTCGGCAGGTGGAGAAACTTCGGTCAAGGGTCTTGCCATCTATGGAGAGTTTTCTTGGACATAGCTGTATAGTGAGGTGATCACTTGGGAAGCTGCGAGCGAGATTTGGGAGTTTTGTACTCTTCTCTTTGAAGGTATGTTTGGTGAAAATTTTAAATTCGGGGACGAATTTTTATAAGGGGGGAGATTGTACCGTTTTAGAAATCGTTTTGTGAATGTTTCCGCTTTTGGGTAAAATTCGTCGGTATTTTCTGTTTTATACCGACTGTGATCAAACGGCCATATCGACTTGCCAGCACCTAGTTTTGATAAAATAAAGCTAGTGCGCAAACTTTGGGAGTATATGGGACGTTTTGGTCCAATTTGAATTTTTCCCAATTTTAATGTTATTTTAATTCGGTTTGCACATTTTGGAAATCTTCTCTTTACGTCTTTTCTTTAAATTTTTCTTAAGTTAAACTAAACCACATAATATCTTGATGGTTGTGTGGACAAGGATTAAAGAGAAAAGAAAAGAAAAGAAAAGAAGATGCATGAATGTGGATTTGGTGTGTGAATGCATTTAATGCATTTACATGTAGGAAATTGCTTGGAAATTCCCTTCTCTCTCTCTCTCTCTCCTTAGCCGAGCCTTCCCTTCCCTCTACTGCCTTGTGCAATTCTTTATCTCTTTTCCTCACTAAAATCTTCACAAATCCTTCATCTCTCATTCAAAGTTCACAAAAATTCCAATTTTCTTCACTTCATCTCTTTTTTCTTGCCTTGGAGTGCATAAAGCTTGGTTCTTTGGCTTCTTTGGTGTAGGTAATTTCTTTTGCTGTTCTTTAAGTGTTTTTGGTGTAACTTAGCTAATTAGATTCTGTTTAGAATGTTTATGTTAGGTTTTGTCGTGAAATATCGTATTTTTGTGTCGGTTTGTGGTATCTAGGATCTTCTTTGACCCGGGAAGTTTACTGAAAAACTAAACAAAATTGTAGTGTTGTACTAGGGACCCTGGAGCACCACCTGAGGTACGACACCCAGGCCACCGGCCAGGGCCGGCGACGGAAAAGGGGAGGTCCGGCGACGCCGGCCATGGTGAGGGGCTAGGGTTTGGGTTTCTGTGTGTTGGTGTCTGCTATGGTTTGGGTTTTGTTGGTATTGTTTATTTGTTTAGTTTTCACAGTAGGCAAAATCTGGGATCACTTAGGTAGTTTCTAGTGTTCTGTGTTCGCGCGATACGTGATACGACACGGGTCGTGCAGTTTGTGTGGTTTCGCTCTTAAGTTGTTTTCGTCGTGTCGCTACGCACGTTAGCCACAATACGAACACTTAAGAGGATGTTTTGTGTTGTTGTGTCGGTTATGTGTAGTTGGTTCGTATTTCGTAGCTGTTATTAATATATATTTGCTTGTTGTTTATATGTTGCAGGTTCGCAGGCGGAGACTACGGACACTGCCACAGGGGGATGCAAGTGGTAGACTTCATCTAGCTTGGAGTGTGGGTGAGTAGATTTAACATCTACAGGGGAATCGCCCGCATGGCGTTATGCGTCTGTGCTAGAAATATTTACATTGTCGCATATTCTATGTCATGTTTATAATTGCGCATTTACCTTTCTGCTTAGTGATAGTTGTGCTTGGACTAGTATCCTTATGACACTGTACTATTATTGACGGCTCAGATTGCGAGAGCACTGATTGTATGCCACACACACCGTCAATAATTGCCATGTCATGCACAACCCACATTTAGAATGATATTGTCTGGTTAGGGGCATTGTGACATTGATACATATTTCTTATCGTTTATAACTTAGACTTTGATATGCTAGTTCCTGTTTACCTATAGGGTATCGTACCATTAGTGTTAGATACATACACACCTAAGGACATAGCTTCAGATGTACTTGCATTTCATACTTTACCTATATCTGATAGGTATATCACATCATCATAAATAGGTAGATACCTATATTTGCTGCTATACCATTCATGTGTTCATATATATTTGGTGATAGCTATGCTTTTCCTTTATACGCTTTCATTACAGTTTATATGTTGCGTATACTTTATTCACGGATTATCGCATTGTTATATGGATTTTTCATGATATTTTCTGGATTTGGGGACTGTGGTAGTTCATGAAATTATGCATACATTGAAAAACCCGGTTTCCTTGATATGATATTATAGTATCCACCATGAGATTTATCGGTTCTGATATATGCCCGATTCGAGGAGTGAGGAGGCACCGTCTGTGGGTACATGGTGGGGCCCGGAGGTACCCCGAAGCAAGAACGTTGTCGCAGTATGAGTCGACATCGCGGTGCTAGGTGATGAGGCTTAGGGGAACCATACTTTCCGGTGACAGGACCAATGACTCAGCGGATATCGAGTGGATACCGACGGGAGTCATGTGCGTATGGATACGTCGAGAGGCGAGGGTCAGAGCTAGGCACTCGAGCTCTCGGGATAGCGTATGATACGTACTTATCAGGGGGCTAGTCATGGAGACAGCACCTGATGGATCGGTATTTCTGTGTCGATGCTTGACACATTGGTTTCATGATATTTCTAATTACTCCTTTGTATATATAACAGGGGATTGATCCGCTGTTATATATACCCTTACACCAATATTAGTGGAATGAGACGCTAATATATGTGTATTGACCCCATCATATTTATTATGACATTATATTAGGATGTTAGAATTGTGCTGGAGATTGGATTCAGGATATAAGAGATTCATTGGGATTGGATACTTGATGTTGTACATTCGAGATATGTGAGATCCACTTGATGTTGTACATTTGATATATGTGAGATATACCTGATATTGTACATACCATATATGTGAGATCTACTTGATGATGTACATTTGAGATATGTGAGATCCACTTGATGTTGTACATTTGATATATGTGAGATATACCTGATATTGTACATACTATATATGTGAGATCTACTTGATGATGTACATTCGAGATATGTGGGATCCACTTGATGTTGTACATTTGATATATGTGAGATATACCTGATATTGTACATACTAGATATGTGAGATCTACTTGATGATGTACATTCGATTTATGTGAGATCTACTTGATGTTATACATTCGATATATGTGAGATATACTTGATGTTGTACATTTGGGATATACGAGATATACTTAATATTGTGAAATTGAGGTGATGCAATACTTAGATGATATGAAAGCCAATTTGGGGGACTGATTTGAGGAATTGGGATTTGATTTGTCTTGCTGGATTGTGATCCTACCACGATGTCAGGATTCCGTGGAAATGGCATATTTCACTCCATACCTCACCTTTATCTATTTGTACACTGTTTCATGTATTAGTAGTACCTGTTAGCGTACCTTTCATGAGTGATGCACATTTACATTCTCATATCCCCATTGCATGATTATTGCATACTGTTGTCATATCATTACTTCTTTATATATATTGGTTGTACCTGCTAGTGTACTTTCCATTATTCAGCATTCATATGACATGTTATTACTGGTAATTGCATATCTTAGATTCACGCAGTACGCGCATACTTGCGATTACCTGCATATGTTATTTGCTATTCACGAGTTGGCAACTCACCCCCGTTGTGCCACAGGTATTGCAGGTGTTTCCCCAAAGTAGTCGAGGCTGTCTATTCACCTATCTATCATCTTTTGGCTGCGGATATCACTTCGCCTGATAGTGTGCAGTTTTGCCCAGGTGGGTTTTGTGGTTATCTGAGGTTGTATTGTATATTCGTTGTATCTTGTACTCTCCATCTACTACTAGTATGTTGTGACTTAGAGACTTGGTGAGGACGATATTGTATATTATTGTGGAATTGTTGTCTTTTATACAGTTTCCTTTCTTTTGTCTCTTTTTCTTTGCTACGGCGTCGTATATCTGTTGTGGTGTTTGTTTTCCGCCGATGGGCGTGGATTTTGCTCCCGTTTGTGATGCTTTACTTTATATTTATGTTGTATCCTTTTTGGGGGCTTGTTTTACAAAGGGGGTGCTGCCAAAATTTTAAAGAAAAAAATGGACTCTTTTAAAGAATTTGGGTTGTGATTTCAAATGTTTCAAAAACTTTTATTATCTTTTCCGTATTTTTTTATGGTTTAGATTTCTGGGTTTTGGATTTCTTTTACTGCGTTACGTCTGGAGGCGTTGCGTAGTATTAGGGCCGCCACGTGCCATTTTCGGGTCGTGACAGAGCACCTGTATACTATCTTAGGTGAACATACTAACATCAATGGCTTGTGAGACCTGGCCACCGCCTCTCGTCGGGGTCTCGATCAGTATACACTAGTCTACACTGGAGTATCGATGCCCGGTCTCGATACTCCCACGACTAGGGACATTTAAGGATGTGCTTATAGACCCCCAGCTCCCACGTATGTGATCGCCATCACAATGCTGGAAGTCAAGCATGAATCCTATGGGCTCTATCAACATGTATATGATGATAAAGACAAACCAGATAGCATACTATCATCTTGAGTAAGACTGTTTCATCGGTATAGGTCCTGCCTCAATCATCATAATCACAAGTCCGCGACTATGATAATTGCCTTGAGGGCACTATAGCCAACAATTTCGTTAAGTAGAACTAGACATTTCCCACAGACGGCGCCAACTGATGGAGGTCTGGATCTCCTTCAGATGTTGTCTTCCGTTGATCTGCTGCGAACGCTGATGGACGGCTGAAATTGAGTTTGGAGGGTTGACTCCTGAAACGTGTGGATCTCAATGGGTTTTGTGTGGTTGAGGCCGAGCTACCTGCAAAGAAGTCCCGGGATGGTTGTGCCACTGAGGACCCTTCGACGATCAAGTTAGAAGGAGTATTTTGGCAGAGTAATGGCCTAGTGGAAAGGAAATTGCGTACCTCGATCGTCTGAGGGAGGGGTTTATATAGCAGCAGCAACGGGCAGGCAGACGCGGGAATCACGCCGGCCGTTACGCCCCTGACGTCACGTCCGCGTGATAGGCGGGATCCCGCATTAATGACGATACAGGCTCGTTAATGGGGATCGTGGTGGCGTGGAACGCGGGATCGTGGGCGGCGGATATCTCGCGCGTGGCGAGATTCGTGGAGCCGTGGCGAAAGCGCCTGTGATCAGCGTTGCGGGTCGGTCGGTGAGACCGAGGAAGATGAGCTCGGCGGGAGGCTCGGGTACGAGCGGGAGGCCGAGGCATCTTGGTTCTGCGATTGCTCGGAGGCGAGCCAGTGGATGGTCTGGAAGGCCACCGAAGGTCGGGCGACTCCTTGGACCGAAATCCCGAGGTGTGATTCCAACCGAGGTTACTGATCCTTTCTTGTAGGTTCTGGGACACATCGTCTGCCACGTGTCAGCATCTGGAGAGTCACCGATATCGAGCCTCATCACTTTGAGAATGGAGCTTTGTGCTATAAGTTTTATGTTACCTCTTTCCGTTTGGGATGATGAGATATTGGCGATGAGAGGCTTGGAGGTTTAAGATTGGAAAGAGATATATGCCAACGTGAACATTTCACTGCAAACTATATATGATCGATTACCCTTTCTTATATAGAATTTGATGAGGGCAAATATGGCGGCAGCAACAACAATAAGCCTTTATTCCAACTTATTTTGGCTCGGCTATAAGAATTCGTTTCTTCTATTCTGTTATGTTAAGACCTATCTTCTCTATTAAATTAATAGTTAATATGTATCGTTTTTAATTGTCTTCATATAAGAAGACATGAATTTTATTTGGCTTTAGATTTAAAAAAGAAAAAAAGAATAAAGAAATGAGAGAAGCTTTCAAAAGTATCAGAATGGATGAAATAAGAAGATCGTGTATCAATTTGATTACGTCCCGGCTGAAGTTAATGTCTGCGAACATCCAATAAATTCAGGGTATATTTATGCAGTTTTGGCTATTTTATTTTCCAACTTAAACTAATCTATAGCTTAGACTAATCACATCATTTATTAGGGTCCATTTAATGCCAAGCAATCAAGCAGCGAGTTAAGTTGAGCCCGTTCATCAAATCACATAGTACCAGCAAATATCTCTACACCACAAAAACACGCCACGTACCCTCCTTACCCTGCTCCGCGGGAACAACATACCGCTAGCTCGACAAATCATCTGCAGCCAAATTATTTTTTTTCCCTTCTTTCTTTTTTTCCTTCTTCCATTTTCTCTGCTTCGATCATCGACGATGGCTAGGGGAAGCTCTCAGTCTCAAACGACCTCATCCGCCGGCGCCGGCGCTCGCCCGGCCACGGTGGGGCCTAGGGGATCGGCGGCGGCCGCGGCAGGGATGAGGCGGCGGAGGACCGGAGCAACCGCTGGAGGAGGAGGAGGAGGAGGAGGTGGAGGCGGCGGATCGTTCTCTGGCGGCGGAAGCAACATGCTGAGGTTCTACACCGACGACGCCCCTGGCCTCAAGATGTCGCCGACGGTGGTCCTGGTGATGAGCGTGTGCTTCATAGGGTTCGTGACCGCGCTTCACGTGTTCGGGAAGCTCTATCGCTATAAATCCGCGGCGAATGGCGGAGATTGACCGAATCTGTAAGCGATTGTTAAAGATTTTCAAGATTTTGTGTCTATTTGTTTTGGTTTGTTTTGGTGATCTTAGATGCGATCTGATCTGAGTATTGGAGGTGAAGTAGTTTTTAGTAGGTACTTTAATGAATCTGAGGATTACGATCTACAAACTGTGTTACCTCGAATTGTTCGTTCCCTTATCTGTTCATTTCTACTAACGAGTAAAAGACAAAGCTAGAATTAGACTTGAATTTTTTCGATATTTTTCTTTGCTTCGTTTTTGTGATTATTGATGTGATTTTGATCTGATCCGAGGATTTCAAGGTAGGATAGTTCCTATTGCGTTTGATTATTTACTGTTAATTAGGTTTTCCCTTTTCCTTTATTGGGATGAATTTTTTTGATTTACTACTAATTAGTTGAAGACGATATGTTGCTAAGACTTGATTGATTGTTGCTGTTATCGAGTCGTGGTTCCAATTTTGTTTGTGTTAGTGATGAGGTCAGAATCTCCCGCAGATGCTGTCCTCCGTCGATCTTGTTGCCAGCAGTGCTGAACGGTTGAGATTTGAGATGAGGGTTGGGCGTGTGGATCTCAATGGGTTGTTGGTTGTTGTTGACATCGAGCTATCTGCAAGGGAAGTCCGGGGTGGGAAACCACCGTAGAACCCTCCGACGATCAAGTACCGAGGAATGTTAGGGCAGAGTAGCGACGTATTGGAATGAGTTCGCCGTACCTGAATCGTCTGGAAGAGGGGTTTATATAGCAGTCGCATGGAGCGAGCCAATACGAGATTCTAACCGTCCGTCGCGTTGACGGCTGGACGCCCATTAACGGCGAGATACGCTTTTAACGACGAGATACGCCAGCGTGGGATGCGGGACGTGAAGCGGCGGAGTTCTTGTCGTGGAGAGATACACAGAGCCATTACGGGGATGCTCGAGTTTCATGCTCTTGGCCCAACAGGGACGCTGAGAAATCTCAGATATAGGATAGTTCAGAGACGAGCAAGTGAGCTGAGCAATCTCAGCTATGGCATAGCTCGGTGATGAGCTATTGGCCGACGGCCAGCCGAAGGGGGAACGTACTTTGAGGAGGTCTTCTAAAAGGTTTGGTGCAACCTCGAAGGTGAGGCGCCGAGAAATGTCCCCAATGCATCATACTTATTCCAGCTCCATAGCCCCCAGGATCTAGCGGGCTTACATGGATGACACGTCATCCGCTACGTGTCGTGATCTGGGGAATTCCCACTTATGAGCATCATCATTAGCCCCCACTTTTGTTCCTACCCATTTATGGGTCGGGTCGAGAGGTCTGCTTGGTTTTCTCTGTTCAGCTGAGTGCCGAGGATTCTTCGTGGTGGATTGTCCGGGAACGACATGGCGTCTGGCTGTTGCGTTTCTTCGATCATCGAGTCCACGTGGCGTCTCATCGTGCGTCTTAATTTTTGCGCGTATCCCCGATGGCGTTAACAGATCACCGAAAAGGCGGCGCCATAATAGAGGCGTCGCTTCGTCTGTTCAGGCTGTCGATCTCGTGCCACGTGGGCATATTTGGACGGCGGATTGTGAGACGTCGCTTGATCCGGTTGGATCCGTGTGAGGGGGAAGCGCCTAATGGTTGGCTACCGCGTGGCGCCATCTGGATTATGGGCACGACGCTTCGCCTTTGGCGAGAGTGGATCTAGGCCGCCAGATAGCCCTTGCCGAGTGTATAAATATGGAAGGTTTATCCCTAGAAAATATCTTTGCTTCGTTTGCCTTCCGTCGTCTGAGGATTGCTCGGCGCTTCATCTCTTAGGTCGGATCCCCAGTCAAAATCCATTTTCAGCCACTCTTCCCTTAAATCAGGTCAGATGTTTTCTTATGATATTTTAGTAGATGTAGTTAGGCGATGAGGCTTCAACCTCTGAAGCCACGTCTAGTGGGTCATCTTCATCTTCCTTGGCTTTTGATAGCCGAGAAAGTTTTTCCTTTTCCTCCGTGTCGGATTCGCCCCCCCAAGGGTGGTGATTCCATTGTTCCTAGTCGTTGAGGGGCCAAAAGGGCCCCCAAGGTGCGTATCGAGAATACTCGTGACGCGGCCTCGATATTGAACATGTCAGACGAGCTTTCTGATATCCGGGCTCGTTTCTATATTCACTCTGGCTACTCGCTCCGTCTGACCAGGGAGGGTGAACGGGCAGACCAGGTACAGGGCAATGAGATTGCTCTGTACTTAGAAGCGTTCTGAGTATTGATGCGTCCGCCCTTTTCACCCGAGATTTGTGTCCTTCATTGTTTCCAACTTGTCCCGAGCCAGCTAGCACCGAATTCGTGGAGAATTATCCCCGGGTTCTTGGTCCGGCAAAAAATTGATCGGCCCCTTTTTAACCTATATCTTCTTCTATCCTTCCTCTGCTACAAAAATCACCCAGATACTCGTAAGGATGAGTCGAGTTGGGTTTATTTCTCCTTTAAAAAGCATAAGGATAGGGCGGCCGGGTCGGGTAGTGGTTGCCCCTTCTTCCATCCATGAGTGGAAGGAGAAGTTCGTGTTCGTCGGCCCTCCGAAGGAGTGGCCAGTGCCCATCACACGGCACATGGCAGACTCTCCGAGGGCCAAGCAGTCAAGCGCCCCGGAGGCGGGGGTCGTGTCGCGGTGGGAGCCGATCCAGCGTGTCGACGCCTTGCTTTCGGAGCAGGTCTTGAGCTGGGCGGGACTCTGTCCCCGCGCTTCATAAGTTAGGACTTCGCCGATCAATTTAGACTTATCATAGTTTGTTGTTTCTGTCGCTAACCCTTTCTTTTGTTTCCTTTCGCAGAGCCCATGGATCGATCAAAGATCATGGCCGCCAAGGTATAGGGAAGGAAGGGGGCGGCGGTAGCTCGTCCAAGCCCGTGCCAAGCACGGAGCCCCGCCAAGGTCCCTCGCAAAGGTGGTCGTCGCTCCGCTCGTCCCGGAGGAGCGCAGGAGTAGAGGGCAAAAACATGCCCAGGAACAGGCTCCCCGGGTGAGACCGAAGGTGCTTTCCTCCGTCGAGTCTCCGGCCAAGAGACTCAAGAAGGTGGTTTCCTGGCCGCCTCCGGCTAGGATACAGGTGCAGGAGGGTGATTTCTGCATTGAGGTGCCGTCGGGGCTTTCCGTAGCCGACAGCCTGCTGGCGGACATAGAGAAAGCGGCTGGGCCAAGATACCCGGCACACCATGAAGGGCCAGGTTGCGGCGATAGCTTAGGAGGCCGTCTAGGTTAGTGATCTTTCCGCCAATTTCCAAGTCATTTTTCCCTGTTCGGTCCCTGACGAATGTCGTTTGCTCCTTTTTCTGCAAGTCCTTAAACACTGCGTCCTCCTAGCAGCCATGGAGGCCGAGAAAGTGGTCCCTGCAATGAAAAAGGCCGGGGAGACATCCTTGCGTGAGGAAGAACTCCTCGCCAAGTTGAAGGAGGCCGAGGATAACGCTGTCTCCCTTGAGACGAGGCTGGTCTCAGAGGGTGTGAAGGCCACAAGGCTAAAGGAGTCTCACCGGGCTCTGACCGAGCCTAACCGGACGCTCCAGGCTCAGGTCGGTGAGGTCAACGAGCTATTTGACGCCATGAGGAAGCAAAGAGACTCGCTCAAGAGGGACGCCCGGGCGGCTAACGAGGCGGCGGAACAGGCCAAGGAGAAGGCGGAGAAGGCCGTGGAAGACTACAAGGCGTCCGACTAGTTCTACGTCGATCCTGCTGATTCTGCAGCCATTGGGTGACAACGCCTTCGACGCCGTTAAGGAGGTGGTTTCCGGGTTCGACGACCGGGAGTTTCGCGCGACGCGGAGGAAGAACCACAGGGTGGAAGCGCCGAGCTAACTAGAGGAGGCGAGCAGGCTAGCGGAGGCGCCGAGCAGCGGATGGCGGGGATGCCTTGGCCGAGAAGACGACTTGAAGCCGACGCTTTCCCTGCCATCTTTTTTTCTTTGTAATCTTTTTGGCAATTTTGTAGCAACTTTGTAAAGCTGAGGAGCTCATGATATCTTGTACATAATTTTGAAATTAATAAAATATTTTTGTTCGTCTGCAATGTGCTTGATTGGAATATACTCGTTTTCGTTTATGTTTTTCTAAGCATGGATAGACCGGTAACCCTGGAGACGAGGTGTGGCATGAGTCGAGCGCATACTAGGTTTATTCTTCCAAGTATAGATAGACCGGTACTCCCAACACCTTAGAGACGAGGTGTGGCATGAGTCGAGCGCACACTAGGTTTATTCTTCCAAGTATAGATAGACCGGTACCCCTTTCACCCCGGAGACGAGGTGTGGCGTGAGTCGAGCGCACTTAACGGAGCTCGGTGCTCACATCGTATTCGAGTAGGGTTGGAGTTGGGCCAACTGCCGACCGAACCCGAGCTTTTTTTACTTGGGCCATGTTAGGAGTTTACCTACTTTGAGTACGCCGGGTAGAGGTCAGCTTGCCGGTTTAATGTGAGGCTTTAAGATCCATCGTTGATGCTGAGCGGGAAGCTGCCCGACTATCTCGTGAAGAGAGCTTTGGATCCACAGCGTCGTTGGGCAGGAAGCTATCCGCTGTGGATGGGCCGGGTAGGAAGCTACCCGGCTGTCTCGTGAAGAGGGTTTTGGATCCACGGCGTTGTTGGGCAGGAAGTCACCTGCTGTGGATGGGCCGGGCAGGAAGCTACCCAGTTGCCTCGTGAAGAGGGCTTTGGATCCACGACGTCGTTGGGCAGGAAGTTACCCGCTGTGGATGGGCCGGGCAGGAAGCTTTCCGGCTGCCTTGTGAAGAGGACTTTGGATTCACGACGTCGTTGGATAGGAAGCTACCCGTTGTGGATGGGTCGGGTAGGAAGCCACCCCCTCGTGAAGTGGGCTTCCGAGAAGGAATCTACTCCTGTTAAAGTGGTCAATCGATGGTGGGATTGCTATGACCCCGAAATTTGCGCCTCACTGATTCCTGGTACTACGTGGCGTGTGGCGGGTACTTCGAGATCCGTGCGAATCTCTCGAGGACGCCGTTCAATCTTCCCGGATCCGTGTGAATATCCCTGATTCTCGGTACCCTAATAGCCGGGTGCCACGTGGCGGCGCCCTATCGGGTGGATGTGATACTTCGTAATTCGCGCCATGGCTGGAGAGGATCCCTACCTTTGGGGAATTTTCGTTGAGGCTATAAATAGTGGAGCCTTGGCCCTCTCTAGGCACTCCTGTCGATTTAATTTTAGTTGTCCCCGTCTTCTCCCCCTGATGGCCGCCATACTTATACCATTCGAGATATCGTATCACGCGACGACGTCTATTGCTACGATTTTGACGGATCCGAGGCAACGTACAAGGCCGTGATAGGTCGTCTGGAGCGTCACTGCTGGCGTTTACTTTCGTGCCAATCTTCTCTCCTGCAAGTTCTCATCTATGCGATTCGGAGATCTTCCCCTGGCTTTCAGGGCGTTGTCCCAACAAGCGCTGGAGGCTGTTGACGAGATGTGCATGGCCCATGAGTTGGGCTTGATCTCGAAAAGCAGGCGAGACCGCTCGACAGACACCTTCGCCAATCTTTCCACAGAGATTGATCATAGCTTCATGTTCGACATCGGGAGTCCCTGAAGGAACCGTAGCTGCTCGGGTCCACGGGCATCGACAAAGGGGGCGATGGGATGCCGTCTGGGCTTGGTTGGAGAATCTCTGTTTTGAATACCACGATCAATGCTTTCAAGACCCCTTCCCCCTTTGCTGCAGTCGTTAAGATGTGTTTTCTCTTTTCTTTTTACGCGCCACCGGGCGTTTTTGTAAGGCTGAGGAGCCGAGAATACCTTTTTATTAATAAGCCTTTCTTTGCTCATGAACCCTTCTTTGCTCGGAATGTCAGAACATCAAATTTTCTCGTTTATTTTTCTAGCATATGTAGATCGGTGTTTTTTATTCAATCCTTCATCCTGGAGTCGAGGTAAGACTGGCAGAGCGAGACTTAGGCTGGCTGCCTATTGGCCCACCCGTGGTTTTATTCACCAGAGCAAAGAGCTCGCTTGGGATACTTCCTTTGCCTCTGAGCCGGGCTGGAGACAGCCCATGGGCTTGAAAGAAGGCTTGTAGAACCTGTGTTTGGTCGGTCAGGACGCTACCGTGAATGAATATGACGAATAGGAGGCTGTCCGCCGGTCTCGGAACCAAGGAAGAACCTACTTGTGTGAGGGCTTAGCTTGGAAACTAAAACAAATTTAAATGACAGAAAAAGAGTGATCTCATTATTCAAGAAAGTACAAGTTCATCTATACAATTTAAGCTTTTCGGCGTTATACGGCTGTGGAAATTTGCGTCCTAAGGAATCTTGGAGGCAGTAGGCTTTTCCGGGCAACGCCTCGGTCACGAGGATGGGACCATCCCATTTGGGGGAGAGCTTGTGCAGATCTCTTGGCCCTGGAATTCGTTTCGTCGTAGGACTAAGTCTCCTGTTTTGAATGCTCGGTGTTTGACCCGGGAATTGTAATATCGGGCAGTCTGTTGCTGATACGCGGCCATCCTTATTTGCGTCCGGTCTCTCTTTTCCAACGGGATGTCTAAGTTGCTCCAAATGGCTAAGACATTGGTCTCGTTGTCGAAGTGTTCGACTTGATAACATGGCTGGCCGATTTCCGCGGGGACCATCACCTCGGTGCCATAACAGAGACTGAATGGGGTTTCCCCCGTGGGTGTCTTTTTTGACGTGCGCAATGCGCACAACACCCGTAGCAGTTCCTTCGACCAATCCGTCCTGTTTTCTTTGCAGGCGGGCTCTGAGGCCCCGGATGACACCTCGGTTTGCTAGCTTGGCTTGCTCGTTACACCGGGGATGTGCGAACGTGGAGAACTTCATTAATATGTGATAGTTGATGCGGAATTCTCTGATTTTGTCGTTTTCAAAGTTGGTTCCGTAGTCGGTGATGACGCACCTTGGAATTCCAAATCGGGCGATTACATTATTCTGCAGGAACTTCACCGTGTAGGCGACATCTGGTTTCCTGATCGGCGTGGCTTCGACCCACTACGTAAAGTAGTCCACGGCGACAAGGATGTATTTGTGCTCCTGTGCTTGTGGGGAGTTGGCCAGTCATGTTCATTCCCCACTGTGCGATTGGCCAAGGAGAACTTAGCCGTGTTAACTCAGTGGCTGGTAACCGGGGAGTGCTGCCGAAAAGCTGACATGTCTTGCACCTTCGTACAAGTTTTTCTGCGTCGCTGTGGATAGTCGGTCAATAATACTCTTGTAGCATTGTCTTTTGAACTAAACTGCGGGCCTTCTGATGCGTGTCTCCGAGTCCTTCGTGTATCTCTTGGAGAACGTACTTTGCTTCGTTGGAATCGACGCATCTGAGTAGTGGTTAGGTGTACGACTTTTTGTAGAAGTTTCTTTTGCTCCATATGAAGTGGCGAGCTTTCATGCGGAGCCGGCATGCTTCAATTCGGTCTTCGGGGAGTACTTCGCCCTTGAGGAACTCCGCTATGGGCTTTCTCCAATTCGGGATACTCCCTTGACTGGTGTAGATACGGTGTATCACTTCTTTATCTTCGATGCTGGGCCGCAACAGGACTTCGAAGAGGGTGTTCTTGTGATTGGCCGAATAGGAGGAGGCGAGCTTGCTCAGTGCGTCTGCTTCGGCGTTCATGCTTCGAGAAACCTGTTCCACTTGAATCTCGTCGAAATTTTTCCGTAACCTTTTTACCTCGGCTAGGTATTTCATCATCAAAGGTTCCCGGGATTCAAATCGTCCGGTCACTTGGCCGATGACCAACGCGGGATTGTTGCGAATTCTAATTTTCTTTAGCCCTACCCCCGAGGCTATTCGTAGGCCGGCCAACAAGGCTTCATATTGCGCGGCGTTGTTTGAGGCTTTGAAGTCGAGCCGCAGAGAGTATTCCATCTCGGCTTCATTGGGGCCGCAGATGACCAACCCAACTCCACTTCTTTCCTCTGTGGAGGAACCGTCCATATAGAGTATCCAGTTTGGAATCGGACCGAGCTTTTCTCCAACCAAGTGTTGTGGGTTTGGATCTCGCATCGGCGTCTCTTCTCTGTTGGGAATGGTGCATTCAACCACGAAATCGGCCAGGTTTTGGGCTTTGATGGCTTGCCTTGGTCGGTATCGGTGTCAAACTGCGATAACTCCCATGTCCACTTCTTCAAGCGGCCCGACGACTCGGGGGAACCAAGGATGTTTCTCAAGGGTCGGTTGGTGAGAACGATGATGGTATGAACCTGGAAATAGTGTCGAAGTTTTCTAGATGCGACGATGAGCGTTAGGACTATCTTTTCGATGGCTGAGTACCTGGTCTCTGCGTCTTTGAAAATATGGCTGAGGTAGTAGATCCTGTATTCCCTCGGATTCTCTGATGAGCACGGAGTTGACAGCCTGGTCGGAGACGGCCAGTACAACAGCTGATCGTCTCCTTTAGCTGGTCGGATGAGAAGCGGTGGCGTCATCAGATGAGTCTTGAGCTGCTCGAAAGCGACTCGACACTTTTCGGACTACGCGAACTCAGGGATTTTCCTTAAAGCTTTGAATAAAAGCAGACACTTTTCGCTGGATCTGTACATGAACCGACTTAAAGCGGCCACCCTGCCTGTGAGCTTGCATGATTTCAACATTACTTTTGGGCGTCGCCATGTCAATGATGGCCTTGATCTTTTCCGGGTTTGCTTCGATTCTTCGACGTGACCATGAATCCGAGGAACTTTTCGTCCGCAACACCGAAAGCACACTTAACTGGATTCAGCTTCATTTTATACTTTCGCAGGACCTCAAATGTCTCGCCGAGGTCTGCGGTATGCCCGGCTGACAGGGTGGATTTCGCGAGCATGTCATCGACGTAGACTTCCTTCTTCTCGATCTGTGGCTTGAACAGTTTGTTGACCAGCCGTTGGTACGTTGCCCCAGTGTTTTTGAGGCCGAAAAGCATTACCCCTTAGCAGTAGACTTCTCGATCGGTGGTGAAGGCGGTGAGCTCTTCGTCGGCCGAATTCATCCGGATTTGATTATAACCGGAGAAGGCATCCATGAAGCTCAGCAGCTCGTGACCGTCCGAGCTGTCAAATGACCGATTTATCCGAGAGAGCGGGTAGTTGTCTTTAGGGCAGGCCTTGTTCAGGTCGGTGAAATCAACGAACATGCGTCACTTCCCATCCGCTTTCTTGACCATGACTGCGTTGGCTAGCCAAGCCGAGAAGTTCAGGTTCCTGATGAAGCCAGCCGTGAGTATTCAGCCCACTTCCTCTATCGCCTTCTGTTTGACGGGCGCGAAGCTTATTTTCTTTTGTCGGACTAGCCGGGCTTTTGAGTCAATTCCGAGCTTATGGGAGATCACCTTGGGGTCAATCCCCGACATGTCCACGGGAGTCCAAGCAAACGCGTTGGAGTTGTTGCGGAGGAACTGGATAAGATTGTCCTGAATTTCCCCAGTCAAGAAAGAGTCGATCTGTATAGCTCGGCTGCTGTCTCTCTCGTTGAGAGGGGCCTCGGACAGGGCCTCGGACAGGGCCTCCACTGGGGAACCCCGAATTTCCTCATCATCGCCCGTATCCAGCGATTCCCGAGGGTCATACGGTCTCTCGGATAGGTCAACTTTATCCTCGGGCACCGTCGCAGCGAGGCACACCCTAGCGATTTGCTGACCTCCGTAGCCCAGTCTACCCCCCATCGTCCACAGGGAACTTCAACGTGAGGTGGTAGGTCGAGATTTGAGCCTGGAGGGAGGTGGTAGGTCGAGATCTGAGCCTGGAGCGCATTTAAAGTGGGGTGACCCAAGAGGATGTTGTAAGACGAAGAAATCCGGGCGATGAGGAAACTCCGGGCGATGTGGAAACTCATCGACATGGTTTGGGTTCTTCCGGCCTCCCTAATGCTGAAAGGGGGAGTGATCATTCACTCAGCTTAGACGGAGTAGTTAGTAAATCCGGATAAGACGTACGAGGTCGGTTGGAGATCGGACGAGTTTAACCCATACGCTGGAAGCAGTCGTAAAATAGGATATCCGCCGAGCTTCCCGAGTCGATTAGGATCCTCCGGACTTCGTATCGATTTACCTGGGCCGCGATCACATGGGGGTCATTGTGTGGGACGGATATGCCATGAAGGTCTTCCTCGGTGAAGGTGATTGGGAGCAATCTTCTTGCGCTTCTTGAAAGGGGGAGCACCCAAGATCATGACCGGCAGGATACGACTGGTGTCCTCGTTGCTCGGAGTCGAGCCAACAGAGATGATCCTGATCTGTCCGACCGTTAACTCTCCGGTTAGAGGTTGGTCTACTTGCTCCCGATCTATGTGACGTTTGTCTTGTAGGTATTTCGCTAGGTGACCGGAGCGGATCAGCTCCTCGATATAATCACAGAATTGTTTGCAGTTTTCGGTCGGGTGCCATGCGACCGATGAAAGGCATAGTATGGGCCGCGGAGTCGCTTACCTGGTTTTTGTATCATCGACGGGAGTGAAGAATCTCTCGCTCTTTGCCTTCTCTAGCAGCTCAACCCGAGAAACATTCAGAGGAGTGAACTCGTGAAATCTCGGAGAATAAGGTTTCGGACGATCGATCATTTTTTTCTCCTCCCGGTCCCGTTTCTTGCAATCCGTCCGGTCCCCACGGTGAGGTTGGCGTTCACTTCAGATTCGAGTTGGATCTCTCGCTCGGTCCAAATTTTTATCTCGGCCATGGTCTTAGGTTGCGCTAATGCAAAAGAGCTGAGCTACTCTTTGTGTCTAAGACCGGATCTCAAGGCGGTGATGACCGTTTCGTCCCAGTGCTCGGGTACCTCCAGGAGGGCATTGTAGAACCGGGCGACATAACCCTCGAAAGATTCCCTGTTCTCGCTCTTGATGGTGAACAGATAGTCGACCGTCCTTTTCTGTCGTTGGTTGCTGACGAAATGGCCGAGGAACTGAGTAGCCAAGCTCGTCGAAGGTTGAGATTGAACGCGGAGTAAGACCGCGGAACCAATCTCGTCCGGCCCGGATGAGGGGCGTAGGGAAGGTTCGGCGCTAAGCTACATCCGAGTTATTTTGGAAGCTCATGCCTAAGGTAAACGCGTCCAAATGGTCGTTCGGGTCGGATTTCCCGTCGAAGAGGGCCACCTTGGGCGGTTTGTTCCGAGACGAGACCTGCTCACTTAGTAACTGCTCCATGAAGGGTCTCGCGAGAGAATCCGCGGAGTATTTTGCCGATCCTCCGGACGAACGGGTGGCGAGCCGCATGTCCTCAATCTTCTCGAGGATCTCGATTCATTGTTGGTATCTCGAGAATTCTCCATGGTCGGAGTGCCTGTTATCTCTGCTTCGAATTTGCGTGATGGAGCGACTTTAGCTCCGCTCTATCACGTTCCTCAGATCATCGGGGTGAACCCTTCGTGGTTCGTCCTGACGTGCGCCATGTGCGTGATCTCGATGAGTATGGTAACGGCGGTCTTCCCTGGAATCAGGCGACCTGACCGATGTCTCTTCGGATGGCGAGGAAGCACGGCGGGCGTTGAAGCGATAATCTGGTTGGTCCCGAGACCTTGGTGTTGGACTGTCCGGAGCCCAACGAGTCATGGAATCATTCCTCGTATGGGGGTCACGACTGCCGGAATCGGCATGCCGGTGTTCCGTGACATGGAGATTGGCACGAGCGAGATCGAGGACTTGAACTTGCCCCCTGCCGCTTCGTGCAGGCCGTCGTTCCGGGGAGCAGGGGCGACGGTTTGGCGAGTGTGACCGGCCGTTTGGACACGAGTGGGCGTGTCCACTATTACCGTGACTCTGTCGATCCGTGCAGATAAAAGCTTCGACGACGTTGGGAGGCGGAGTAGAAACGCCTCTGCTTCCGTTGCGGAGGACATGGTGGCTTGTGCTGGGATCATCGTTGTGATGATCACTGGCCATCGAATCGAAGGCGGAAGATCAACTTTTTTGGGTGGAAAAGGTTTCCACAGACAGCGCTAACTGATGGGGTCAGAATCTCCCAGATGTTGTCTTCCGTCGATCTTGTTGCCAGCGGTGTTGAACGGTTGAGAAATAGGGGTTGAGCATGTGGATCTCACTGGGTTGTTGGTGGTTGTTGACGCCGAGCTACCTGTAAAGAAAGTCTCGGGGTGGGAAACCACTGCAGGACCCTCCGATGATCAAGTAAGTACCGAGGAATGTTAGGGCAGAGTAGCAGCGTATTGGAATGAGTTCACCATACCTGAATCGTCTGGAAGAGCGGTTTATATAGCGGTCGCATGGAGCGAGCCGATACGAGATTCTCGCTGTCCGTTACACCCCTGCGTCACGTTCGCGTTGATGGCTGGATACGCCCATTAACGGCGAGATACGCTAGCGTGGGATGTGGGACGTGGAGCGGCGTAGATTTTGTCGTGACGAGATACACGGAGCCGTTACGGGGACGCTCGGGCTCCGTGCTCTCGGCCCAATAGGGGCGTCGGGGAATCTTTAGATATAACATAGCTCGGAGACGAGCAAGTGAGCTGAGCAGTCTCAGCTATAGGATAGCTCGGAGATGAGCTATTGGCTGGCGGTCAGCCGAAGGGAAACGTACTCCGGGAAAGTCTTCTAAAAGGTCTGGTGCAATCTCGGAGGCGAGGCGCTGAGGAATGTCCCCAACGAATGATACTTATTCCAGTTCCGTAGCCCCTAGGAATCTAGCGGGACACGTCATCCGCTACGTGTCATGATCCGGGGAATTCCTACTTATGAGCATCATCAATTAGGTTGTAGATCTATCGTGCCACATATTCTTGTATTTGGCCCCTTTGAATGCTATTGTCGTCCATACTTGGAAATAATAACTGTAGATAAAGAGTAGTAGAATCCTGCAAACAGGAGTATATAGCTGTGATTGATATTCTAATAAATCTATTAATATCCTCTATTTTTATGTACGGCTCGTCAGGCCGTTTTCTTAAATCTATGTGCATGGGTTATCATCTTCATGATCATCTACCTATTAATCGATCAATGAAGAGAATTCTCTTGATAAAGTCAATCAAATAAGAGCTCTTACAGAACTCGTGTAAAGGTTGGAAGTTGAGGACAATGAATAAGCAAAAGCCGTAAGGCAAAAGATGGAAACCCCGTAGCTGCTATGGGAATTGTTACCTGATTCTTACACAAGTGTAGGTTTGGATAAATTATCGTCTTTAGCTCTATTTAGGAGATCATATAAGTGGGTTGAGATGTAGCCAGGGGCGGAGCCAGGAAATTGTTCTTGGAGGGGCCCAAGTATATTATTGAAAATATATTTTAAGTAGAAAAATATTTTATAAATTAAATTTTCGAAAATTATTTCTTAAAGAAAGTCTAGAAAAACCAATATTTTCATCTTCTCTCATATAAACATAACCAAAATGATCAGAATTCAAATTCGCATAATGAGAAAATCATCGCTTTTGTAATTTATAAGCATGATAATAAAAAAATATGTTTACTTATCATATGTGATAAGTATGCATGTCTATTTATTAGTTCTAGTATATTAGATAAATAATTTTTATTTGTCGATTTTGTTATAATAATACAATTATCATATTAGGAAAAAAGCAAATGGTCCGAAGGCACCATATAAATTTAAAATTAGATGACACCATGCTTTTCTATTTTGGAAGATCTAAAATAGTATACGATCAATAAATTAAAATAGTTTAGTTCACCTTAGGCCTTTAAAAATCTAGTTAAATAATTCCATATAAAACTCATTTGTTTGATTGAAATTTGAGTATAACATCAAGATATATTATGCAAGTTATGAAAACGTTTATATGTAGAATAAAGAAAAAATAAATTTGAAAAAATACCCTGCGAGGGATCGAACCCAAGACCTCCAAAAACAAGAACTCATGCATTTACCGCTATTCCAAGGATGCAATCAGTAAATAAGTACTACAATAACAATCTTATATGCATACTAAATGTTTGGCTATATAACTTCTACATGGGGTTTCAAAATCTCTGCCGGGCCCCGGGCCGTCCCTCTTTAGCTCCGCCCCTGGATGTAGCTGCTGCTTCATTCTCAAAGTACGCAAGTTGGGGCTTGCTACCTTGAATTATCCTTTATTATTTTACACTTCACCACCAGTGTTAATTAAGGTTCTCTCTTCAATTTTGGCTTAAGGTTATATCAAAGCTTGAATCACTTGAACAACCCGCAGTCAATTGTGATTGATATAAACTTTCAGATGGCTTGATGAATCTGTATTTAAGTAGATTACTTCATTCCTTGTTTACAACAGACAGCCCTCGAGAGTGATAAGGTATCAACCTCTAGATTTTTGCATGGGTGAAGAGAACATGGTGGCAAGTTTGTAGTGGTGATTCGAGATTAGTATGCAAATTTATTATAATATGACTCACTATGGGAAGGATTTTCTTGAAGGAGTGGAATTTCTCACAATCTCACAGATCTGCTTTAAACTTGATGGTTATATGTCAACATTCTCCTTATTTGCTTGGCAAGGAGGTTTCTTGATCGCATAATATGTTTTTATTTGATAACATCTAGGTAAGATTAAAAAAATGTTGTTGCCTTGTCATGGCCACGTACATATTATCGGAAAGTTATATAGACAATATATTACCATGTTAAACCATTATGGTATTTGTAGGATTTTTGGCTCGTAGCACTTTTTTTGTCTCTTCTAGAGGGTGCCTAGAGGTGCCTTTGTGCTAATCTTTTAGATGATTCATGCTTATCCTACAATTAGATGTATGACCAGTGACGATGTGTGATTTTGTTGTGATGCTAGGACAAATTACTGATATGTTAATGTTTGGATCGTGTGGATCTGGTCACTTGATGCTTATTCTCCTATGGTTTTATACGTAACCAACTCCCAACTCTCGTGTTTTATGAAGAAAGTATGTTCCAAGTAATGAGGTGGAACATATCAATTTCGGTCATATTGTTTCGATTCCATGAGAACCGATCCAAAAAAATGTTACAGAGACTTTGCTTGGTATACATACACATGCCAGGTTTTGTATTGACCTACTCTGGCTTGTGTCACCCAGTTCTGATAGTGCTTTAGTTAAGTTTAGGTGCATTTCCTTGAGTTTGACCTAAACTGGTCGATTACCAAAATCTCAAAAGTAAATTAATAAGGCCGTGGAAAAGCTATTTTTAGGAACCTATACATCTTCCTATTTAAAATTACAAAGTGCATGCCAGTGAAATGCAAACAATATAAATTATAATAGTTTTATATAACTTACACATGTGTACACCCTGCACACATCTATATTCTGTGTTACTCACATGTAATTATGTAAATAGATCACCAAAACTGAAATAAAAGACGAAGCATTCGAAGTAACAAAATGTGTGAGACCTACATATGCTGAAGTGTTAAACTGAAACAAAGTTCTCAATTCTCATACCCTGGTACGATTATCTGTAATTTTTCTAGATCGGGTTTGGTTGAGCTAGGATAAAAGGGGAGCATGCAAAGGTTTAAAGATTTTTCGAGTACCGGATATGTGATTGAAATTGCTGAATATAATTGGATGGATTTGAATTGTTAACCGATAGTGTGTACAGAATATGTGAACTGCTATACTTGGGGTAGGTCAATTGATCGTCACTCACAGAGTTAAAAACTGCTTAATCTGCAATCATATATTATCAGCTTTATTATTAGCTACGTATATGGTGCCTGCCTTTGACTTGATGGAGTGTAATTTTCTCATGTATTACCCTATTCTAAATGGATTACAATGTTTGTTTGCTGGTGTTAGTAGAAGTCATGTTTCCGTCATTTTTTGATCTTGTCGATCTATAATTCATTTTCATATGTTTATTTCTGATTGCTGTTAATTTACTTTTACTATTTGAATGTTTGAATGAATTATACTATACAAAAAATGTGTGATTTTGATGACCAGGGTTTCATTTAGATTTTTTGATATATTAAGGGATATTTAAGAAGCGGGTTTGTATGTTAGTGATGTTTAGCTCTTCAATCTCCAAGGCTCCTTGCTTTCGGAAGTTATGGGGATTAACCTTGAGATGAAGGTAAAATTGGAAGAGAATGGCTAGCATTTCTGTCTTGTACTGAATTTTGAATAGGAGGGAATTAAGAAGGATGGAGAAGTTATGAGAGCAGATGTTTTGATGTTGTTATGAAAGTTTGGAAGTGTGTACAAGTTTCAGGTTTTAGAAAATTATAGATACTAAGAAATGTCAAGTGAATAGAAGAAGAGCATTTCGATATCCATTTGACATAAGCTTCATAAGGTAGTTCGAATTATCATTGAATCGAGTTTTTGATAGGACATGTATTTTGCTAATTTAATTGAGACGAACCTTACCTGTGCCAGTTGATCTGATCCCATAAGTCTCGGCCAAAGGTTTTGTTGCTGTTGTTGTATATGCTCTCTTGTTCTTGGGTCCATGATTGTTCTTATAACTATATGCTAATTAGTTGTTTATTATAATATATCAACTGCTTATTAGATTCCAGGCGAATTGCTATGGAAATTGGCTGGAGTATGAACTACCATGTATTGATGTTTTATTTTTTGAATCTGAAAAAATTCTCTAGTGTTGGTTTAATGCTGCGGCTGTTTTTTTGTTTTTTTTGATAGAAATTAGCCGTAGCTATCTATTTATTGAAAGCAACAACTATCTAAAATCTGAGTACACTAAAGGAAAATTACATGAAGACCAAATACCCGATAAATTTTATTTGCTAATGCTCAAGCAATATTGTGAGTGGCAACGTTCTGAGGTCTCGGTTTAGCCACAACTTTGATAAAAGGGTTAGAGGCTAAGAGGTTGGTGCGCTTGTGTACAATATGCGCAAACCTCTAAGGAGGTCATGCTGATTTCAAACATAACCAACCCAGTACCGCTTTTGCATCTCCTTCCACGAACAACCCAAGTTTCGTTGTTGGCAATACCTAGTTGTTCGATTGCCCTTTTTGCCATAATTATACCTTCATGGAAGGCCATAACTTAGACATACTGTGGGTCAACGCTCGGGTTAATAGTGGATGAGACCTGCAAGATGCGACCATTCTCATCTCTAGCTATCACTCCCGTTGCCAAGAAAACTCCTTGCACCAATACATCGACGTTCACCTTGATATGTTCTGGATTCGGTGGACTCCAAGTATCAGATTTTGATGGATCCTTATTACTTGCCTCGCAGTATGAAGCTTGATGATAAAAATTCCCCGCATTATTGTTTTCTAAAAAAGCTTGAATTCGAGATACAATTAAATGCTGCTAATGTTTCAAATGTAAAACTTTAGTATAGATTTTGGGGTTTCATTCATTACCATCTTTCTTTTATATATAATATAAAGTTGTGTGAATTGTGGAAGTTCAAAGATTTCCTAATTTACCCTTCAACGCTAAACACTCTAGCTTTTATTTCCTAATTTACCCTTCAACGCTAAACACTCTAGCTTTTACAGAAATGTGGAATTTGTTGATATACTTGAAATTCTAATCAAGTAATGAGGGCATATATGGAAAGCTAGAGCCAAAATTCCGCTCATGAACAATGGGTGTGGCCTGCGCTTTCTCTTTAAAGAAAAGAGTGATGGGCCCACGTGATAGGCCTATTAACATAATCCCTCTTCCACAATTATGCAACTATTTTCCTCTCCCCCTTTATTTGAGCAAAACTTAGGCAATTGCCATTTCATTCCCAAATTAAGATGAACAAATATTTGAGTTAGAAAGTGAGCTAATATTTGAAGCCACTGTCAAATGTTATTTGAATATTATAATCTACTTGCACCGTAAAGTGAAATAACACAAAAAATGAATTACCATAATTTGGCAAAAAACTAAATACCACATACTGTTATCGTATGCCTGTTTTTATTCTATTTTTTGTATGCTATTACAACAGAAACTAAAATAGAAATATGATAATAAAGAAGGCTAAAAATTCATAGCATATATTTCATAACTAAGTTTTAATGCCACTAGCTATACCGATTTGATGAATACTTTGTCCATTCCAAATAGTAGCATGCACTTTCATGTTTTTAGATAAATATAAAAGACTTTCAATGTCTTTCAAATTAACAGCATGGATTTTTTTTGTTACAAATAAATAATCGTGATCCTTCATTTTCAAATAAATACTGTGGGCTTTCTTTATCACAAACAAATGCTATGAACTTTCACCGTTGTTCCGTGAACTTTCAATGTTTTTTAGATAAATACCATGAACTTTGTTCATTGTAAATAAATACCATAAACTTTCAACATTTCTCATATTAATACCACGGCTGGCCATTACAAATAAATATATTGAATTTTCATCAGTTTTCAGATAAATATCATGTTCTTGTCTATTATAAATAAATACCATGATATTCCATCAGTTTTCATATAAATACTTGGATTTGTTCATTACAAATATATACAATGACTTCATTTCATATAAATAATACCATATCAACATATTCCACCTCTAAAAGGACTATTTTTATAATATCAAAATCATACATCTTAAAAAGTTATTCTCCTTTGTTTCTAAAAGAAATTTGTTATTTGATAAAAACTTTGTTATTCAAGATTTTCCAATCAAGACAATAATTTTTTTTGTTTTTCTTTTGTTTTTATGCATCTTTTTATGTTTATATGCCTGTAAAATCTATCTTTTGCAATCCATGAACTTTTTTATGGAACATCTACAAACCCAATGCATTGGGTGGTGTTTTACCTTAAGTCTTTGCTATATGCTAAAAGGGATGGAGGGGTACTGGAATTCCTAAATTTTCACATCTTCTCTCTTAATTCCAAATGTGTCCCCGACTATCAATCAATTGCATACGGTGTTAGATATCTCTTGTGAGAAGTTTGTTAAATAGTCAGTTAAGGAGCTTGATTACTTTGTTATGAAGTTTGTTGTGAGGTAATTAGTTGTGCTCTATAAATAGATATTCTACATAATAGTAAAATGTGTTGAGTGTTAAATGTTGAATGAAAAAATGAATTCTTTCTTTTACTAATTGTATGTTTTCTACTTGTTTTTTTTCCCTATTAAAAAGTTTTTTCCATTCAATTTTTGTTCTTGTTTTTCAATTGTATCTTAAATTTTCTCCAAATTAAACCTAGATTGGAAAAATGTCTAAGAAAAATACGAAGGTGAGCGATCAAGTTCATCATTTGGTATCAGAGATTCAAGGAGAGGATCATGATGTCGACGAAATTAATGCTGATTCATCAACAAGGGTTTAAGATTGGGGTCCTCAAATTCAACAAATTGATAC
Organism: Agapanthus africanus; assembly: GCA_030015575.1. Classification (NCBI taxonomy): domain Eukaryota; kingdom Viridiplantae; phylum Streptophyta; class Magnoliopsida; order Asparagales; family Amaryllidaceae; genus Agapanthus; species Agapanthus africanus. The sequence goes on from CM057339.1 coordinate 424,342,316, forward strand.
CCGATTGGATCAATTCGATGAGTTTAAGGCTCAAATGATTCATCAGCATACCGATTCAAGCAACAACTTTTTCTGCTGCAGAATTCTGTTAATGCGATCTTGATTGAATTGAAGAATTCAAGAAATGCTGAGCTTAGGTTTTCACCATCTCAGGACCACTTTTTGGGAGCGAGGATGACATCTCCTGCGGCTCAAGGATTGGGATCTAGAGCTGCTGTAGATCCTAATCTGAGAGCAGCAGTAATTAGGCACCAACCTGAAATAAGGTTTCATGTCTAAGTTCTTGATCCAAAGTACTTATCGAAGGCAATTGAATTGGCGAAATCAAAAGAAGCGGGACTCAAGACTCGACAAGAAAGACTGACAATCAAGAATGCTGGTTTCATTTGGCGATAAGTGGAGAAGGCAAAGGATCTTTGTCATGCAAGAAACCGTTATTGCATTGTCGAAGTCCTCGATATTTCTCTCAACCATGTGCACCATGATTTCGACATTCGTTGCTACCAAGACGATCTTGACTTCGACGCCCTCGCAAGTTTCGCCAAGTTTTGAAACGGGCTATCAAAGTGAACTTAAAACAACCTCGTTTCGGAAGCAAATCGAAGCCATGCACCAATTTTTTTTTTATCTTTGTTCGATACCAATTTGATGAAAGACGACATTTCCAACACTTTGTTCTTGATGATTACAATTCAAGTGCCCAAAGAAAGAAGAAAAAAGAAAGAAGGAATGAGAGAGAGAGAGAAAGAAAGAAGTGGAGAAAAAAAGTTAGTAAGAAAAGAGGTAGGCATGTTTCTAACTTCTTGAACATGACATTGGAGCCGCCTCTTTAGGAACCGCCGCCGCCAAAACTGTCACCATTCGAATTGCCTTTCTCGTGCTTTATTTCATTCTCTTATTATCTAAAGAAAATCTTTTTCAATGTGGCTGATATTTCGTTGGAGCTCACTACATTTCTTGGTTTTATGCAATTGAAGCCGTTATATGGACATATGACTCTTGATTCAAGATGAAGATTGCAATACTGTAGCGACTACACGAAAGAATCCATTTATGTGTTTTAAGAAAATTTGAAGCATATACATCGACATGATGTTCGTTAACGATCGATTTTTGATCTTGAGGGCAAGATCAATTTTGAGAGAGAGGTATTGTTAAATAACTCTTATGAGAAGTTTGTTAAATAGTTAGTTAAAGAGCTTGGTTACTTTATTATGAAGTTTGTTGAGAGGTAATTAGTTGTGGTCTATAAATATATATTCTATATAATAGAAAAATATGTTGAGGGTTGAATGAAAATATTTCTTTTACTAATTGTATCTTTTCAACTTGTCTTTTTTTCCCCATTAAAAAGTTCTTTCCATTCAATTTATGTTCTTGTTCTTCAATTGTATCCTAAATTTTCCCCAAATCAAATCTAGATTGGAAAAATGTCTAAGAAAAATACGAAGGTGAGCGATCAAGCTCATCATATGGACGTGGGGTTGCATGGGGCCTATGGTAAAAAAAGAGAAATTACCCGGACATCAATTTCATGGACGACTGAATTATGAATTTATATAGGTCCTGCACCTTAAGAAGATAATCCTAAATACATTATTTAGACAATTAAAACATAAGTTTTAAAAATAATCCTAATAAAAAACAAGTTTTAAGATAAATCAATGACCAAGAACTATAATGAAATTTAGTAATTAAGTCAAGAGTGTTTACTTAATATCTTTTTTTTTGTGAATATCCCTTTTCTAACTTAATGTTTGAAAATACATTTCATTCTTATAATAATAAGATAAGTCTATTTGAATTATAAACAAATGTATAATGTCACCTTCTGTTTTCCAAAATACGGAATACAAGAAGTGATTAGGCCAGCTATATTCCTACGGTCAAGAAAAGATCCCGCCGTAGTCACAATTCGGCTTCTAGCGTTACATAACAAGCAGTACTCAAACAAATAATTTATTACATTTAAACAAATAAAAGGTTAACGGATACAAGTCTTTAAACAGCAAAGGGACAACTAACGAATGATAACAATTATTCTTTTATTGAAAGCAGAATTAAACGATAGAACTGATGTCGTTGGTCTAGATCTTCGTACTCTTATCGAAATAGGACATGTTCTGTTCTGGGGGTAGGTCCACTTCTTTCTCTAAATATGTATACTCAGGTCGTCATGGCGACATAATATAATACTCCCTCCGTTCCATTTTACTTGTCATTTTGGAGAGAGAAAAGTGTCACATTTAACTTGACGTTTTTGGAACAACGAAGAAATCATTAATGATAAAGATATTAATAAATGATACAGTACCAAAAATAGCCTAGAAAATTAATTGCTGATATTAAAAAAGTGATAATACTTTTCTTAATAGTTGAGGGGAGAAATGATATAATTTTTTTAGTGGTGATGTAGCAGTAGATTAATTGCTGATATTAAGAAAGTGATAATGATTTCCTTAATCGGTGTGCATTCCTCTAAAATGACAAATAAAAAGGGACGGAGGGAGTAATACAAAATATAATATGTAGCCTAAACAATAACATGGACTAGAAATTATAAAGCAATAACATGAGAGTGGAATAACATGAATAAGTAGACAGTATAACATGTGAATCATGGCAATAGTCAAAGCTAATATGCATGTCATTAAATTTAACAGTGTTTATGTCATTTGAAATCGAACGGTGGAAACGAGTTCTCGTGGAATATTAGCTTTGACTACAACTCTCGGATGGATCATCTTCAACACTAGAAGGCTGACGTTCAAACTTGATCAAGGATCCCTAGGAGCTTAAGGAGGAAGTGTTTGAAGACCCGAAGGACACGAACTTTTAGGTATAAACACTTATCGAGTAATTAAACTCATTTGTAGTTAGCTAGTTTAGTGTTTGGATTCGTCTATAGTTTAAGTTGCTAGTGCCATGCTTTTAAAATTTAAAGTTTTCATTCCGCAAAGGCCGAGGGTTAACAGCAAAGGCACTGGGAACTTCATCATGGTATCAGAGCCTCCAAAACATGTAAACTAGTTGTAGACGATGCTCAAGTTTCAAAACCGAAAATTTACCGTTTTTCAAAACCCGCAAAACCTAAGTTTTTGTTCAGTTTTAAAAGTTTATCTAAATTTTTTTTAAAGAAGTACACAAGGATGATCTTGGTATGAAATTGACACGGAATGAAAATGAGGCAGAACAGTGCATTTTAGGCCACCCAAAATATCTTTCTAGCCACTTCTGGCGGCCAGACATGCTCTGTCTGTCCTCGTCTTCATCCAATGTCTTGGATTCAGGGAATTGGGGTTTTTAGCATACTTTGTCTTCGCCCAGATTTGGTTAAGTGTTGTTTGTGCTTAGGGGAACACGAAAAGTTTTAAAACTCAAAACTTTTGCATCGTTGATATCTGTGATATTGTATGTGTGTTGATAAACGTCGTCTAATTGCTATAGGTCGATTAGACGGGGTTACACATATTTTCTTGTGTTGTTGTGATGTATTTCTCTGTGATGGTTTAGACGGATTGTCGTGTTGGATAACCCTTCTTGCGATTTTATTTATACAGTTATGTCATTTATATATTCATTATTGCGGGGCGAGCATCCGACTTGTGAACTATCGTTTCTGCCTGTTTTTATATTCTTTTATTGGGGCTCGACCAGGATGCGGTCGATGTCACCGTTGTATATTATTTCATTTCTGTACTAGGATAAACCCGTGAAGAAGTGCTCGAATAGCCGGGTTCTAGAGTGTGCTAGGTGGTCGTCTCGCAGTGGTGAGTTCGAGCCGCCTCGCTCTAGAATTGGCGGGCTATTCGCCGCATTTGTAGGGGTTTTAGGATGACCTACGGTGGAGTGCTCAAGTTACTGGATTTCAAGAAGTGCTGGGTGGCCCATTCATTACATTGAGTGCGAGTTTTCTCACTTCTAGAATTGGCGGGTAACTTGCCGCGCTTGTAGGGGTCATGGTTCGATATTGTATGGGTTATCTACACGACCGGGGAACATTGTGTTTCATTTGCAGGTCAAATGAAACACATGGCTCCTAGATTATCCGTTATTCCATATTGTTTATCGCATGCCCGTGATGGTTATTATATCATGCCTGAGATGACTATATATATAAATAAATGCGTTTATATGTTTTGTATCCACGCTAGCCCTATCCCCGCTCTGCCATAAGTTAAGTAACCTTACGGTGAAGACCCGGGACCCCGTGGAATGCGGATGGAATATAAAGCATTGTATTTTCGTTGTTTCTAGTGTGATAGAAACTTAAATGATTGGATCGCATTAATTTTGATTAATGCAAGGAAAAATAAACCTAATATGAAGTTGTTTGAACCAATTTTTTGAAAAATATAGCCGTATTCTTTTGCTTTGCATAAAGCTATTCGGTTAGGAATATCCTGCACCTCATTCGAGGAGGGAAAAGCCTTGATCCCTTCATGGAGATTTCGCTCTTAAGCAAAAGTTTGCGTTACTATAGAGTGTGGTAACTAGAGTGGTTTCCATCTAGGTTATCACGCGATGATAGTTGGGTCCCGATTCCCACTGATGAGTAGGATTATTCTTGGGAGATATTTTTCACTTTACAATTAGCTAACCTGTTAGGTATCTAGAAAGTGTTAATGGGGCTACACCTCTGCGGAAATGGGATTTACTTTAATTAGGTCTGTGCGAGAGCACGAGGAACCTCCCTCGGAGTACCAACACCCACCTGGCTGAACGGTTAGCAAACTTGTAAGTTGTAAATGATCCCAACTAGTTTTTCTTTTAAGATTTGAAGGAGAATTCGAAGAAACAGTGGGAGTCATCCTGATTAGATAAATTAAAAACCAATATAATTTTACAAGAGCATATGATGAGTGTTTTTTTTCTCTTTCTAGATAGCAACCATGTCACGCCTTAATCAAGATAATAAAATGTATGACTTGACCGAACCAGCTTAATACACTGGGCTGAGGAACGTCGGTTTGGCTTTAGCTTATGACAACTGTCATGAGTATGAGCAAGGGAAAGAGAATTGCATGGACTTCCATATGACCCTAATGAAGGAGAAGCATTCTATTGTATCTTCTTCGAGTATATTTGTTATTGAGAACTGTTTTTCGGTCAAACCTACCTCTTGAGTACTAAATACCAGATCATGATCTCATATCTGTAATTTATTACAGGATCTGAGAAAAAGTAGAATGGTTGGACCATGTGATATATCCCTCAGAGTAGGGAATGGAGCACAAGTTGATGCTGCTACCGTCGGCGAATATTACCTAGTGTTGCCAAGTGGCAACACTATAATTTTGAACAACTGTTACTATGTATTTTCCATGTTTTGCAATATTATATCAGTTTCTTTACTAAATAAAAATGGATATAACTTTGTTCTAGATAGAAATATCATAAACATTTACCTAAATCAAGTATTGATCGCAGAAGGTACATTATATAATGATATCTATGTTCTTAATCAAAACACAGTTTTCAATATACAAAATACATGCAAGAGGAAGAATTCAAATATGAATGAAGCCTACTTGTGGTATTGTAGACTTGGTCATATCAATGAGAACAGACAAGCTAAATTACATAAGGATATATATTTGATGTTGGATATATATGCCCTAGAGGTCTTCATTGTATAGAATGCCAGGGATATATATGTACAGGACAATTTTGTTCAATATGATAGAATGCTATTGTTAGTTATATGTATGCCCTAGAGGCCATTACTGTACATAGGATGTATATTGTAGTGGATGCTTGGACATATATAGGAAGGACTTTCTTGCTCGACATGATAGTATGCTATCTGGTTGCTCTTTACCTTAACGTGTACATTGATTGTCTCTCTGTTACATGTTGGTAAAGCCCTTAGGATGTGTACTTGACTACCTGGACTGTGATGCGGATCATACTAGTGGGGACATGGTAGTCCATAAGTACATCCTTCAAAGTCCCTAGTCGTGGGTGTATCGAGACGGGGCATCGATATACCAGAGTAGACTAGCGTATACCTTCTCGACCCATACAGATGGGCGATGGATGATCCCATATCCATTGGTTTTTGACATCGGAGATGATATACGGGTGCTCAGTAGAGACTGGGTACACTGGATGGACTCGCCGAGAACTCCCAGATGGTATTATACCTCACGTCAGATGGCAGTTCTCTGGTGACACTGGTACAGAGTAGTCTGTTGACCCGAGATCGTCATAGAGTCTTGTGTGGTTCCCACTGTGCTTTGATTTCCATCTTACCACGTCCAAGAGGGCGTGCAAAACGGTGGTTTTTGGGTACAGTCCCGAGTCACATGGAGGCAATGAGCGATAGGAGGGGATTCGTCTCTCCCGGTATAGGGGGTTGATGTTGCGCTGTGTTCGATTGGCTATAACAGGAAATCCCTGGCCAGGGTTGCTGAGATTTACTGGTAAGTGTTACCAGTAGTTTCTCGAATTGTTATAGACCTCATATCGACACGACTTATCGAGCTATTGGGGTCTGACGTTTACCACCCCTAGGCGAGATATGCGACATATCAGACGATCAGACCGGACTGTACGGTAGTGTTACTGGTTGGATTCACTGGAGTGTGAGCGGGCTTGCTCGTCGATCTTCAGATCGCTCAATACCCGGGTGGCCGTTACGTTTAGCAGACCGCTTGCGGCTTGTGGGTGTTTGATATGATCATCATCTGCTGCCGGCGTATTGACGAGTCTTTAGAGTCCTACACAGAGGTTTCCTGGCTCAAGCGAAACGAAATAGGAGCGCATATGAGATATGTGCGGGACCGAGAATAATGCGTGTAGGAGATACCGTATTTCATTCTCGCGATCAATGTGTCGAATGGTTGTATGCGATATAACCTAGTTATCGATTCAAGCGTTGATTCGATAAGCCGATATATTGTATACTAGTCGGTTGTGTGCGACATGACCGGATCATTGAATCAAGTGTTGATTTAATGATTTAATGCATATTTATATATTTGATATATTACTTTGCATTAACTAGTATCAGTTCACTTTAAATGGATTTTCTCACTCGGATGTGCGCATTGCATATGCGATATGATTTTGTGCACTTGCTTGTATCATGTTTGATGATACATGCCTTTTGGTTAAGTGTATAGAATTAAACCATGGTTAACTTAATGATTAGGGTTTTGCTTTTTCATTTAATTATTTGTTTATTCATTTTGGATATTAATAAAAGCATAAAAGAAAAGCAAAATGGTTTCTTTAGTTCATTTTCTTTCATGAAGCTTTTTGAAGCTTTGACCAAATTGACCACTTTGTCTTTATCTTTAACCCTAACCATTAATCTAACCTTAGTTAATTCTCTACACTTGACCATGGTTGATTATGATAAGTATTCTTTTATTTTTCTTTTTGGAATTAACTTATCATAACATTATTCTTCTTCTTCTTCATTTCTTCAAGTGAAGAAAGCTTGCCTCCATCAATGGCAAGTGATGAATTAGAGTGAGAAATCCAATTCTAAAGTCTACCCACTTCCTATTTCTTCATCCTCTACCTCTGGCCAAGTAGTAGAGTGTGTTTCCTTCACAAGTTTTCAAGACTTGATGAAGTCGGAGCTTGATTTAGAGATGCCTCGACGTAGATCATCTTCGTCATGGACATCGACGACCTAGCTCGCCATTTCTCCGACGAAGCGACACTAGAGCCCGGATTTTGATTTGGACAGCGGAGACGACTTCGTTGCGGAGCCGTGGAGGTGGAGCACCGGATCTACAAAGGTTGTATTTCCGTATCTCTTAGTTAAGTGTTAACTAGTTAGCTTTTTCGCCTAGTTTTCTAGCAAACGATCCGTAGTCGGGTCTCTCGGCACCTAGAATTTTTGAAATTGGCATGTTCGATGCCTTGTGAGACCTCACTAGAGTGCCTAGGAACCCTACAGTGGTATCAGAGCCTAGCTAGAGCCTTAGGCGAAGTCCAGACGGAATTTGAAGTCCGAACGAACCCGAAACCCGATCACAAACATGCTCTCTGTCCAGATTTTAAAATTGTGGATTTTTCAATATTTAAAATATTCAGAAAATTAAGCAGGCTTTATTATGAATTACTGTGAAAAGCGGAGAGCTAACTCCGTCATAACGCCGCGGAACCGCGGCCTAAGCCCACTTGGCGCGGCGGTTCCGCGGCCGTAATGTTGACTCTTTGACTCCTCTTTCCACAGTAATTGTTATATTTGACTCCTGTGTTTTCTGGATAATTTTAATATTTTATTCTACAGTTGAGTATTTTTGGGTTGTATTGGGAATCGCTGATTCGATCGGATTATCAAATTTTGTCTGTTTGGTTTTCCGGATAAATTTTAGAATATGTTAAAAAGTTCGACCGGATATAAATACCCAATTTTTCCCCTGTCGGGAAATTTCCAAGCGTTGGATTTTTCCGTAGTTTAACGACGTTCTAAGTAGTGCAAGTAACTCGATGGACCCTCTAGAAGACAACAAACCTTAACTCGATTATGTGACCGTCTTGAACCGCCCTTTGAACCTTCGGGTTTGGGGCAGTACGGCGTGCCACATGTGAGGCGTTGGCTTGACCCTTCTACGGCTGGACCGTTGGTACTGAGGCACGAACTGAATGTTGTTAGACTTATTTCATGTGTTGAGCTGTATCGGGAAAACTTGGGTGTTCGAATGTTCGATCGGAAAGTTTAACATTTTCTGTTTATTCGGAATGTGATACAATAATTGGAATTCACAAAAGTTATGAGATAACTGAATGAATGTTATAAACATAGCACTTTAGTCTCACTTGATCGGTTGCCACGGAATTTTGATGCGATCAAAAGTCCGTCGCAATCACGTAGTGTACGCGGATACTCGCCGGGTAAACTTAATAGACAACTACACCCCATAGCCCCGACCAAGTGACTGTAGGAGAACCCCGTGGCCGAAAGCATCCGTTTGGGTGCTCCCGGTAGCGGTGTTCCGCCTTGGTGCACTTTGTCGACGACGTCGGGGGTGCGGCCGTCTACTGAAGTTTGCGACGAGCATTCGATCAGGATGTCGGGAATCCTGTTGAATTGCCCGACTTGGTATTGAAAAGTGTTTTCGATAAATGAGACTAAAATGCGGGGTTTATAATTGTTAGGCATGCGATGTCTAAGTAATTCATTTGGTCAGGCATGCTATGTCTGAGGTGGTTGCGGATTCCAACTGTTGTAGTTTTACACTTTCTTTTCTGTGACCGTAAGTGTAATATGTGATATCGCCGGTTTCGTTGCTATATGTCAACGACAATTGGGATGCGCATATTTACTTACGTTGATGACATGTGATGTTATGTGTTGCTGGATATGTTATATTGGATCGTCGTGTTTGAATAGCCGGGAGTTTTTATGTGAGATGAGTGTTTTTCATTTTCATTCTCATTCATGTAAAAACTTGTATGTAATATTCTTTTATTGGGGCGCTTCCAGGTTGCGGAAGTTGTCACCGTTTGTATATTATTTACTTTTCTGCACTAGGATAGACCCAAGGAGGAGGGCACAAGTAACCGGGTTCTGGAGTCCAGTGGGAGACCAACTCGACTAACTCTAGAATTGGTAGGGTTGCTTGCCGCTCTCGTAGGGGTCTAGGGGTGTGGGTTTTGGCTATTCATCGCGACCGTGGAATCCGTGTTTTATATTGGCTCGTATTGAAAACACGGACGTCCTAGTATATCCAATATTTCATATGTTTCTTCTGCTGCGATATCTGAGATGTGATCATGTGATGTTCTGTGATAGATACCGTATATAGTATATATGATATATTATATAGCCGTTACTTATGTTTTGCACCCGCGCTAGCCCTGCCCCGCTCTGCCGTTAGTTACCTAACCTAACGGTGCACGAGGGGACATCGAGGCGAATGCGGATGGCATAAGTGTACGTCGTATTTATCTGTGATGTTTAGGTATTTAAATGATGGGACTTCATTAATGTGATTAATGAAAGTAAAAGAAACCTAAAGATGTTGTAGAATCGAATTTCAAAATAAAACAGGTAGCCACAGTTTTTGCTTTGCATAGTGGTATATGTGATATATCCTGCACCTTATTCGATGAGGAAAGGACCGAGATCCCTTCACCGGGAGTGACTCCTTTAGCAATAACTGGCAGATGCTACACACTCGGTTTGTTTTTTGATTGCTTTTAAGTATTTTTGCTTTGCACAGAGATATATGTGATATATCCCGCACCTCATTCGACGAGGAAAGGACCGACGATCCCTTCACCGGGAGTGACTCCTTTAGCAAAACTAGAAAAGCCTCAAAAACACTCCATTTCAAAATTCATTCGATCCTACAACGATATCAAGTTCATTACGCAATAGGTTTTCAGAAAAACCTGTCGTAGCCCTCCGTCATTTCAGATATGTACTAGTTAGTATTCGTGCTGAGGTTGTTTGGCCTCCGTCAAGGCGTAGTGTACGGTAGCTAACTAGTGCTTATCTGCTAGCATATGATGCGATTGGATTAGGGTATTCGTACGGCGCTGTTTGGCCTCCGTCAAGGGTCATGCGGGTGGGTTTAATTCAATCAAGAAATGTACGGGTTGAACTTGACTAGCGGACTATGGGTTGTTTGGCCTCCGTCAAGGTCATAGGACGCTAGGGGCAAAATATTATCGGGAGTTTCAAGTGTTGAAATTTGCAATGAGATTGCATACCTTCTATGAGATAGTTGGATCCCGATACCCGCTGCGAGTAAGAGCTACTCCTGGGAGAGTTTTATACATTACAATTAGCCGATCAAGTAGGTGTCTAGAAAGGTGTCAACGGGGTTACGTCTCTGGGAAAACGAGGTTTACAGTAATTAGGTTCGTGCGAAAGCACGGGGGACCTCCCTCAAAGTACCGACACTGGCCTGGCTGAAAGATTGGCGAACTTGTAGTGTGTAATTAATCCCGGCTAGTATTTCCTTTTAGGGATTGAAGGAAGATTTGATAAAAAGCAGTGGGAGCCATCCTGATTAGATAAAATAATAACCAATCTATTCTTGCAAGAGCGCACGCTGAGTGTTTTCTTCTCTCTCTCTCTCCTGGTAGCGACCATGTCACGCCTTAATCAAGATAATAATACGGATTATTGACCGAACCCGCTTGTTATACTGAGCTGGGGAACGTTGGTCCCGCTCCAACTTATAATTGTTATAAGACAGAGCAGGAAATTGGGGAATACCAGATTTCCCGTGCCGCCCAAACGAAGAAAGTGCATATGATGCATCATCTTCGGGTGTGTTCATTATAAAGAACTGTTTCTCAGTATCCTCTGCATCCTGGGTATATGATACCGGATCAGGATCCCAGACATGTAATCTGTTACATAGGGCTACAAAAGGGTAGAAAAACTGAGAACGGGTGATAAGTTTCATGAGGCAGAAAACGGGGCAAGAGTTGCTGCCAAGTCTGTCGGTCACTGTCACCCTGTATTACCGATACATTGATTCTGAACGAATGTTATTAGATACCGAACCTGATATACAAAATCATATCAGTTTCTTTATTAGTAAAGAAAGGATATAATTTTGTATTGTTGGATAATGTTTTGAACATTTCCTATATCAAAAGTTGATCGGTTCAGGCACGTTATCTAAAAGTATTAATGTTCTAAATCAAACTACAGTTCTTAGTATATGGAACACACACAAAAGGAAGAGTTCAGAAATGAACGAATTCTTCTTGAGATATTGTAGACTAGGTCAGATCAATGTGACCCGACTAGCTAGAGTTACATATAGATGCATATTTAAATCAGTTTGAATTTACATCTTGTGAAACTCGCCAGTCATGTCACAAAGATAAGATGACCATAGCTCTGTTTATTGGAAACAGAGAAAGAGTTAGTGAACTCTTGGGACTGATACATGATGATGTATGTAAGGTCTCCTGTCTACATATACCAGGACTGGTTCTTTATACTTCATTATATTTTCTGATAATCTCTCAAGATTCAGACATATGTTCCTGTTGAAACACAAGTCAGAACCTTTTGAGATATTCACAGAATATAAGTTAGAAGTAGAGAACTAGAATACGGGTATAAGTATTATGTTCTTTGATGAGATCGAGGAGGAGAATACTTGAGCACGGAAATCCTGGACTATTCTAAAGGAGAATGAGATTCTCTCTCAGTATTACTCCTCCGTATACACCATTGCACGATGGTATGTCGGGACGGAGCAGATACACCCTATTTGATATGGTGTGCTCTATGATGAGTACTACTGAGTTACCTTTTTCCTTCTGGGTGTTATGCACTTGAGAAGCTGCATAACTATTGAATTATGGTTCGAATCAGATCAGTGCCTACCACTTCATATGTGATATGGAATGGGAAGAGCCCATGTCTTAAGCTAGTTAAGATTTGGGGTTGTCCGGCCTATGTCTAAAAGCAAAATCCGGACAAGCTCGAGGCAAGGTCTGTAATGTAGAACTGGAAAAGTTCCAGCTATACAAAATACAGCAGATGATTTGGTATAACCAAAGGATTCAGTGGATTCCAATGAACCTCAGCCTCTCCGCCAATCTAGTAGGGTTCCTCACCCACCTGAGAGATACTTCTGTTTCTCTATGACAGCGGGAGCGAGGATTGCATCATGAGATGATGACCCAACTAGCTTCGAGCTGGCCATCAGGAGTAAGACTCTGTAAGAATGGCTGGATGTTTAGCAATCTGAGATGGAATCCTTATACACCAACAAAGTATGGACTTTAGTTGCTATATCTGAAGGGTTAAATCCCCATCAGGAGCAAGTATATCTTGAGAAGATTACTTGGTGTACTTGGAAGGGTTGAGACTTTCAAAGCTAGACTTGTTAAAGGTTTTCGTCGTCAACCAGGCGTGGATAATGATGAAACCTTTTCCAGTATCTATGCTTAAGTCCATCCAGATCCTACTTGCCACGGCTACATACCATGACTACGATATCTGGCGGTTGGGTGCCATGACATCTTTTCTAAATGATGTTTTAGAAGAGAACGTCTATAAGTACACAGCCAGAGGGCTTCGTAAACAGTGGGAGCAGCGGAAACGTGAACAAGATGCTTTATAGGATAAAGCAGGCATCGCGGAGTTGGAACGTCTGTTTTGATGTCTTAGTCAAAGAGTTTGACATCATCAAAATGGCAGATGAACCTTGTATAAACAAAAAGGTAGTAGGAAGTATGGTGGTGATCCTCGTAGGGTACGTGGATGACATACTTATGATAGGGAAGGAGTTTCCTATGCTACGCTCGGTCAATCTCCGCTTATCAAAAGGATTCTCCAGATAGGATCAATGTGATACCTCTTCCATCCTGAGTTTTCATCTATGAGATAGATGTTATTTGGATGTTAGTAAACTCACTAGTTGTAGTGAGATGGTATCAATCGATCCCGGGAGAATCACTGGAAGTGTTCCAGGGTGATAAAGACGACTGAATGTCAGTCGCAGGCATTGTCTTTACCCTTAGTAAAGGGACGGTATGTTGGAAGAGTTCCAAGCTAGATACCGTGGCATACTAGACGATAAAGGCAGGATACATCACTACTTAAGATGCTACCAAAGAGGCTGTTTGGATGTATAATGGTTCATGAGATGAACTACGCTCCTACCATTGTGAGACAATGGTGTTGTGGCTTATGCCAAGGAACGCCGGTCCCATCAGTGATCCAGACTTATTCTATGGCAGTATCGCCTGATCGTGGAGATGGTTGATCTCCAGGATGATCGAGGTTAGGACAGTAGACTCAGAGGACAACACGGCGGATCCACTCACGAAGGCCTATTCCCAGAGAGAGACTTTTATGGGATGGTTGAGTATGAGATACTACAACCACTGCTACAGATGGCCCTAGTGTAAGTGGGAGATTGTTAGTTATATGTATGCCCTAGAGGCCATTACTGTACATAGGATGTATATTGTAGTGGATGCTTGGACATATATAGGAAGGACTTTCTTGCTCGACATGATAGTATGCTATCTGGTTGCTCTTTACCTTAACGTGTACATTGATTGTCTCTCTGTTACATGTTGGTAAAGCCCTTAGGATGTGTACTTGACTACCTGGACTGTGATGCGGATCATACTAGTGGGGACATGGTAGTCCATAAGTACATCCTTCAAAGTCCCTAGTCGTGGGTGTATCGAGACGGGGCATCGATATACCAGAGTAGACTAGCGTATACCTTCTCGACCCATACAGATGGGCGATGGATGATCCCATATCCATTGGTGTTTGACATCGGAGATGATATACGGGTGCTCAGTAGAGACTGGGTACACTGGACGGACTCGCCGAGAACTCCCAGATGGTATTATATCTCACGTCAGATGGCAGTTCTCTGGTGACACTGGTACAGAGTAGTCTGTTGACCCGAGATCGTCATAGAGTCTTGTGTGGTTCCCACTGTGCTTTGATTTCCATCTTACCACGTCCAAGAGGGCGTGCAAAACGGTGGTTTTTGGGTACAGTCCCGAGTCACATGGAGGCAATGAGCGATAGGAGGGGATTCGTCTCTCCCGGTATAGGGGGTTGATGTTGCGCTGTGTTCGATTGGCTATAACAGGAAATCCCTGGCCAGGGTTGCTGAGATTTACTGGTAAGTGTTACCAGTAGTTTCTCGAATTGTTATAGACCTCATATCGACACGACTTATCGAGCTATTGGGGTCTGACGTTTACCACCCCTAGGCGAGATATGCGACATATCAGACGATCAGACCGGACTGTACGGTAGTGTTACTGGTTGGATTCACTGGAGTGTGAGCGGGCTTGCTCGTCGATCTTCAGATCGCTCAATACCCGGGTGGCCGTTACGTTTAGCAGACCGCTTGCGGCTTGTGGGTGTTTGATATGATCATCATCTGCTGCCGGCGTATTGACGAGTCTTTAGAGTCCTACACAGAGGTTTCCTGGCTCAAGCGAAACGAAATAGGAGCGCATATGAGATATGTGCGGGACCGAGAATAATGCGTGTAGGAGATACCGTATTTCATTCTCGCGATCAATGTGTCGAATGGTTGTATGCGATATAACCTAGTTATCGATTCAAGCGTTGATTCGATAAGCCGATACATTGTATACTAGTCGGTTGTATGCGACATGACCGGATCATTGAATCAAGTGTTGATTTAATGATTTAATGCATATTTATATATTTGATATATTACTTTGCATTAACTAGTATCGGTTCACTTTAAATGGATTTTCTCACTCGGATGTGCGCATTGCATATGCGATATGATTTTGTGCACTTGCTTGTATCATGTTTGATGATACATGCCTTTTGGTTAAGTGTATAGAATTAAACCATGGTTAACTTAATGATTAGGGTTTTGCTTTTTCATTTAATTATTTGTTTATTCATTTTGGATATTAATAAAAGCATAAAAGAAAAGCAAAATGGTTTCTTTAGTTCATTTTCTTTCATGAAGCTTTGACCAAATTGACCACTTTGTCTTTATCTTTAACCCTAACCATTAATCTAACCTTAGTTAATTTTCTACACTTGACCATGGTTGATTATGATAAGTATTCTTTTATTTTTCTTTTTGGAATTAACTTATCATAACATTATTCTTCTTCTTCTTCATTTCTTCAAGTGAAGAAAGCTTGCCTCCATCAATGGCAAGTGATGAATTAGAGTGAGAAATCCAATTCTAAAGTCTACCCACTTCCTATTTCTTCATCCTCTACCTCTTGCCAAGTAGTAGAGTGTGTTTCCTTCACAAGTTTTCAAGACTTGATGAAGTCGGAGCTTGATTTAGCGATGCCTCGACGTAGATCATCTTCGTCATGGACATCGACGACCTAGCTCGCCATTTCTCCGACGAAGCGACACTAGAGCCCGGATTTTGATTTGGACAGCGGAGACGACTTCGTTGCGGAGCCGTGGAGGTGGAGCACCGGATCTACAAAGGTTGTATTTCCGTATCTCTTAGTTAAGTGTTAACTAGTTAGCTTTTTCGCCTAGTTTTCTATCAAACGATCCGTAGTCGGGTCTCTCGGCACCTAGAATTTTTGAAATTGGCATGTTCGATGCCTTGTGAGACCTCACTAGAGTGCCTAGGAACCCTACAGCTATTTGGTTTGCCTTTATTTTAACATGTATATATGTTTTACTTGTTATTTCATATCGCTTGGACATGTTGTTAAAGCCCGTAAGATTATTGCTTGACTACCAGCGTTATGATGACAATCATACTTATGGGAGCTGGGTAGTCGATAAGCACATCCTTAAATGTCCCTAGTCGTGAGAGTATCGAGACCGGGTATCGATACTCCAGAGTAGACTAGTATATACATTTCTAGACTCTGACGAAGGGCGATGGTTGGTCCCGTAGCTATTGGTGTATTGCATATAAGATTGTATACAGGTGCTCACTGGGGTGAGTACACTGGACGGACTTTCCGAGAACTGGCTAGATGGTATTATACCCATCGTCAGATATTAGTTCTCTGGTGACATGAGTGCAAATAGTCTGTCGACCTGAGGTCGTCATTTGTCTCGTATGAGTTCCCACCGTACTTTGATTACTACCCTACCACGGCTCTACTAAGTCGTGCAAACAGGTTTTAGTTGGGTACATTCCAGAACCACATGGAGGCAGTGAGTGATTGTTGGGGATTCGTCTCTCCCGGCATAGGGAGTTGATGTCGCATTGTGTTCGGTTGGCCAACACCATAAGTCCTTGGCCAGGACGGATTGAGAATTACTGGTAGTTAGACCAGTAGATTCTCGGATGGTCTTGAGCCACATCGACACGACTTGTCAGGTTATTAGGGGTCTGACCTTTTCCACATCCTAGACCCGGCATGTGATACTCTCAGACGGACAGACCGGACTGTACGGAGATCGTCACAGACATGCTCAGTAGGAGTTCGGATGAGTTTGCTCGTCGACCTTTTTTTCGATAGGTACCTCGGTAACTGTTACGTACAGCTAGTGCCACTGACGGGCTTGTGGTTAAACCTACTGCCAATATAGTGTCGAGTCTTTAGAGTCCTATACAGAGGGTTTCCCTGGTTCAAGCGAAACGATGTAGAGGCCGTATGGTTTTACGTGCAGGGTTCCGATCATATACGTGTACTAGCTACACGGATTTTGTCCGGACGGATAATACTGGTGGGCTTAGAATTAAGTCGTATTCTGGTATTATATTATTGGATTAATTTTTTATCTCTTGGTATTCGTATTTTTTCAGTAAGAATATGGGTATATATATACGGTGAGAGCATTCTTGTAATTTTCACTTGAGTGCTTCTAGAAAGAGACGCCTCATTTTTGATATATCTATTTATTGAAAATAGATAATGAGAAGGAGGGATGGGGTTTTTCAAAGCATGGTATGAAGCATGGCTATTTATTTTCTTTATTCATTTGTCATCACTATTCAAGCATGGCTTTTATATTTTATGGAAAAACGAAATGCTTGATAGTTTTGAGCTTAGCCATTTCTTCATTCATTCTTCACTTGATATTCTCTCTCCTCCTTTGCTCTTTCTTTTTCCTCAAACTCTAACCCTCACATAAGTTGTGAAACCTAGGGTATTTTGAGATAAATTAGTCCAATTAACTCTCTATATTTTCTAAGCTACCTAGATTAGCAAAATAGATACTTTAGTTACCTTATTCTTGATGTTAGAACTTGAACCAAAGACTCTCGGGTGGATCGTCTTCGACACGAGGAGGCCAACGACCAAGCTCGATCCGTACCAACTAGGAGCTCAAGAAGGGGACAAGAAGACCTGAAGGACTTATATCATAAAAGTATAAATCACCATCATAGTAAATTAGAACCTTTGTGAGTTTTGTTAGTTAAGGTTTTTGGTTGATCTTAGAAGTTTTAGTTGATGTTGCTTGATATAAAAATTGTGTTTTGTAAATTTCGTCTCTCTACAAACCCTGTGTAGTGTTCGACATTGACTTACATGGTATCAGAGCCTACCTAAACCTTAACTAGCAGTTTCGAAGTTTAGAGTTTCGAAACCGAAATAACTCCGTAACGTTATATCCATGATCCAAGTTTCTGTTGAATTTTTCAGAGCTTCTAAATTTTTTTAAAACAATTGCAGAATTCTCTTTGTATTGTAATTAGAACACCAGAGAAAAACGAGGCACTAACTCCAAAGAAAAACCGCCGGAATTGGCATTTTTCCCGCAATAGGCAGTTTTCTGGGGGAGTTGGGTCTTGAGTTTCTTGTGGTGTTTTAGACTCTTGGATTTAGAATTTATGGTGTTGTTTGTTTTTGCCTAGATTTCATATTGTGTTATCTTTGTATTTGGGCAATATGGAGTATTTTGAAGTCGAAATTTTAACATCGTTTATTCGTTCTAAGTTTGTATATGTGTTTTTAAACGTCTACAAATTGCTATATGTAGATTAGTGGGGGTTACACATGTCACGACCCGAAGGTACAGAATGTGACCGTCACTTAAATTACGAAACGTCTAGAGGCGTAACGTAATCTAAATAAGCCGAAGTCCAGAAATCTAAACCCTTTAAAAGAAGAAGTGTAAGGAAAAAAGTTTAAAAGCAACATCAAATTTCTCAAAAATTTCGGCAGAGCCTCCTTTATAAAAACTGGCCCTAAACGGGTACAAATAAGAATATATACATATGAAATAATTAAAAGGCATCCCCAAACGGGAGCTAGCTCTATGCCAAAAGGCGGAAACAACCACACAATGCACTATAATATACAACGCCAAAGGGCGAGGCTCAAAACTCAACAGAAAACCAAACCCACCAGAAACCATAATAATACAAGCACGACTCTAAGGTCGAAATAAAAACAACTGGTCTACCAATCTATCAAGTAATACAAGTCTGGTTGATGGAGCTTACTAGATATAAATGAAATAATAAAAGTACAACGGCGATCCTGATACAAGTGAACCAACCTACCAAGCAAATCACCCTGAATGAAATGATGTGCCAACAAGCTGCCAAGGAAATCTGTATATCGAAACCTGTAAGAAAAATTTTGCACAACGGGGGTGAGTTGCCAACTCATAAGTAGAAGACATCTGCGAGTAGAAATCGCATGCACGACGCTCTCCTATGTCATAATAATATAGTTAATGTATCACTAGTCATCAAGTAGTGGCAAGGTAATAATCTATGCGCAAGTGCTATGCTCAGTGCTCATGTCAGTACCTCAAGTAGTAACATATCATGTGTATGAGTATGCATGCACCATGAATGTAAAACAATCAACCATGAAATCTGAATATATCTGTATAAGAAATGTTTAACTTGTATTATAGTAAAATTTTGTATAGTAATCTGAAAACATCATCAATGAAATCCATGGAAATCCGTGTCAGGCATCGACACAAAACATGTAAATCTTAAAGTCTCAATACCTCATAGTCTCAATATCTCATAGTCTCAATCTCTCGGGCTGCGTCAGTCAGGATCGGCCCATATCATCAAATCTCACGACAACGGTCGGTATCCTCCGGATATCCGCCGCATCAGACATCACCGGTAGGTAGTCTTCCCTTGCCAGGCTCATCGTCTACAACTCGATTTTCTTTCCCCTGGATACCATACCGGGCCCACCATGTACCTGAGACGGTTCATCCACTCCTCGAATCGGGTCTCGAAATCCAACAGAAAACATGAAATATTATGGTGGACGACACATACATCACGAGAAAACCGCAACTTGTATTTTAAAATGAGAGGGAGAGAGAGAGAAGTTTTAATATATATTCTTGCGGTTTTCCCCAAAATTCAGAAATCTCATAGAAATCCAAAATCCCAAAATCATGAGTAAGTAATAATGAGTATCGGCAAAAGCCCCACAATACTGCATGATAATATGAAAATGTGAATGCATGAAATGTCTATGTAATAAATGCAATGTCTGACTAGCACATGAGAGTAATCATACCCTATTATATTGATCTAACCTTTAATTGGTTCTATCAATAAAAGTTAACATGTTCTAAAGTGTACGTGACATGGAAATTACCGATGATGATGTGTGTGAGCCGGCAAATAAGTGTACGTGGAACATGCGCATCATCGGTAATGGTGCTGGTGTTCAGGCAGAGTTTCATATTAACTACAGAAACATATGTATGAACATGCAACGTGATGATTACAATCTGAATATAAAAGTAAATGTGTATTAACCACTCATTTGGAATGTACATATCTAACTACAATTATGTGACTCAAGCCTAAACTAGTATCTATCTAACCTACTAAGAAACTAAACTAAAGGAACTAGTCGATAGGAAATAAGAATCCACCTACAGTCTGAGTCGATATCTCTAATAGTCGGCGATCCAGCCTCAATAGCGTCACGTACATAGTACGACTTCCTCGAGTCAAGAGTGCGGATCAATCATCACATCTATGCCTCGTACGGTAAAATCCATAGTACGGCATCCCAAAATCGGGGTACGGGTCAACTATCACCTATGCACATCATCATTCGTATAATATCATCATTAAATGTTATCATGATCAAGGGTACTGTGCTATAATCACGTACATCCCAATATCATCAAACATACATCATTGTCTGTGTAAATATATATCGTCAAATGGTCCTCAGAAATATCATGTCACATATATCCTATCGTGATTAAGTCACATATTACAATCCGGTTTCTATTTTAGAGTCTTGTATATCTCAATGTTATCATCACCTATTATCGTTTATGTATACATATCCATTTTCTCATTTCCCAACGATCCTCTAATATCCTAATACATCTCATAACATAACACGACTGTATAGCCAATAGATTACGGCATCAAGCCCAGTTATATCGTCTCATCCCCATGTATCATATAACATCCTTATATCATATGTATATATATATATACCTACACACATTCCTATACATACACACACACACACACACACACACACACACACACACTTATACACCAAGTCAAGTTTATGTGTGTGTGTGTGTGTGTCTACCTGAAACCTACGAATTCCCTCCAAGACATTCATCCTCTGGTTAAGTCTTTCTAAATCAGTCTAGTCCAACCTAAAGTCTTTAATAGGGCCTTACTCGCCAAGAATCTAAGGTCACGCCCGATTTCCTAATAACAGTAAGTAATAATCCTATTCTACGTTTGCGGGGGTGCTAAACGCCATCCACCCGACTTTCCCCGTAGATATACATCTACCCACCTGGTCCTTATCTGCCGAAGTCGATGCTGCCATCCTCTTCTTCATCGTCCGAAGTCTATGTGAGGGGTACCTATACGCAAATATATATGTAAATAATAAACTAAATCGTGGATAAACCAAAACGACGCACGAAACGCGCATAGGTTAAAACCTATGACCCGCTCATGCAAAATAACCAAATAGCCATCGACATTGGCGTACAAACGCCGATTGTTTGAGAAAAATCCAAATATACAAATCGTAGTTCCAAAACTTATTAATTATAATATACAATAAATTGCAACTCATTGAAAATCAAAATAAATCAAATCGGTTTATTTCCGAAAACCTAGAAAGCGTCAATTAACCATTTCACTTCAAAACTTGATGTTTAAACGAAACTAATGGCCATAATATTCACTAAATATCATAACTAGAATATATAAACCATTTCTATAATTTATCCTCATCAATTTGTATTGAATTGAAAATTCTAGTTTGAAAAAAATTCAAATTTTACTTGTTAAGCAAAAATTCACCAATCAACAACTAAACTGATTTTGCATGATCTAAGTTGCTAAACAACAAACTAAAATGTTAATCATAACATTAAAACCATAATTATATTTTAATCCCCATTATTTAGTCCATTTCCAAAAACCTAGTTTGCAAAAACTAGCATAATTAGCATATTTATCACACTTTATTAACTAACAATTGAAACTTATAACTAGATTAGGTTTTGCATTCCACTAACATATTAATATCCTCATTAAAACCATAATCTAATGATAAAAACATTAATTAGAATTTTATCTCACCCATATATATATATATATATATATATATATATATTGTAAAAACCTAGTTTGCAAAATCTTCACACTTTAACAATTTAAAGTAACACTTTACAAATTATCAGTTAGACTAGAATTTGCATGACTCAAGGTATTAAACCACACATTACAACCATGATCAAGTTATAAAAACCCAAATTTTAGTTTTAAACCCCTTCTTGAAATTTAAATCTTGCAATTAGAATCAATTAAGAAAAATCTAAATAAGCTAGATTAAAGCATTTAACCACAATTAATCATTGGGATAAGAATTATATCTCACAAATCAAGAGATCTAGCAAGCTCACATAGCCTCCCAAATGGCTCTCTTGCCTCAAGAATCCAAGCTAGAATGAGCAAAGAATGATAGGTATCGGTTAAATTGGGAATTTGTGATGTTTTTGTGGGTTTTACATGAATTTTGATGAATTTTTTGAAGGAAAAAAGAGTGGAGAAATGGGGCGGGGGGGGGGGGGGGAGGGGGGCTGCCATGGGGGAGGCTGGCCAAAGCAAGGGGAGAAAGAGAGAAAGAAAAAGATGAGAGAAGTTGTGTAGAAAGTTTTTCAAATGATACATGTTTTATGTCTTTTCAACATTTTCTTTATTTATTAAATTTTCTTTTCAAAAAAAATGATCCTAGAAAAATCTAGAACCATGAAGAGATTTGAGAAAGAATTTATCATAAACACACTTGTTTTAAATTGTCATGGTTCACTTTGTAAAATTAACCCATTTCAATTTTGTAATTTACACTAATTTAATGTATAATTAGAGCTTATGTAAATATTTGAAATAATTAATTTAGAAAAAATATCTATGCAAACTAATAATTTATAAGTGACTAAATAAATACCAAATACTAGCAATTATATAGTTGAAATAGGTCTTTTTAAATTTATGATGAAAAATAATTATAGTTAAGTTTTACGGAAAATACGGTTTATTTTACCGACAATCAGAAAATTCACCTAAAGGATTTTATTTATTTATTTATTTATTTTTAAAACGTTACAATCTTCCCCCCTTAAAGAAATTTGGTCCCCGAATTTAAATTAAAACTCCACCCAAATACTAAAACATTCAGTCAAAACACTCAAATCGTCGGGGCTCCGAAATCATCAATACATAAAACACATCTTAGCGCAATGCATGCGCATGAAAAACGAGTACATAACTCAAATTCAAAACTCGATCAAACATAACGCAATCATCGGAGTTATGGTGAGAATAAAATATCAAAGCCCAATACGAAAACCAACATGATATACATCAAAATTATAACTTATATATAGTGCGCATCGTAGTAAAATCGTCTAAATATCTTAATAAAGAAGCTTGCAAAACCCCTTTTTAAAATCTCCGTGCGATGCGCGTGTCACGGCATAAGTAGCAGACGTTTATTTTAAAAAAATAGCTATACATATATATCTTTTATTTAACATACACGTCCCACCTGGTTACTAAACCAAATAGTAATGATTATAAAAACATACTGCTCAAAATGAAATCAATCCCAATCACAGTATACGAGGTACTACGTGCGTCCGGTGCGCATGAAAATTGAAGTCAATTACAGATGCCATGAATACGCACAGAAACAAAACTGAGTGCAATGGGTGTGCACCAAAAACATCTGTCAAGTGCAACGGGCGTGCACGACATCATATCAGGTGCATCTAATCTGCACAAAACCCCGATTTAGTGCATCTGATGTGCACAAAATCGTATCAAGTGCGTCAAGTATGCCCAAGAATCTCAATCAAGTGCACATGGTGCACGAAAACATATACCGATTATCAAAATTGAAATCACAGTACGGAAAGTGCATGAAAACTATGTCGAAGCATACGTCAAAATCATGTGCAACCTATATGCATGAAATCAAATTAATATCTCAAAATGTATAAAACCAAATTGAGTGCCCTAGGTATGTACAAAGCAATATCAATACAACTGATATATGAAACACGAATAGAGTGTAATGAATATACACATAGGAAATACCAATCGTAGAACAAAATCCTCAAAATACTAAAATCCAATCAACGGAAATATGAATTCAAATCACCAAAACGCAATCGTAAACACTATCGTCAATGTGCGCCTTCTCTAATGTCGACTGATTGGTAGAGTTTTTGCGTGCTAAGTTTATTACCGCAATCAAGACGGTTTCGCTTGTAGCTAGCCGGTTGAGTACGGGTCGTCCGCAGGGAGATGTGAATCTTTTTCTATGTGCTTTAACGAGTTAAGTCCAAATGTCCAGGTTTGTTTTTAGATTACTTATGTGCTAAAATGATATATAAAGAGAGCTTGTTAGGGTTAGGATTAGGTTAGTTTGAGTTAGGAGTCGCTCACTTCTTTCGTTGCCACTCTTAATATCGGTGTTACGGTAATCGGCAACAACGGGGATTAGCACGACTAGGAAGGAACTTGCGAGTATAAGCTAGGCTTTCCAACGCTTAAGTTCTTCCTTTTGGTGCTTGTCCGTCCGTTCTTGGCTCTTATCCTTAACCTCCGGTTAATTCAACCACAACCGGTCTCACTTCGGAATCACTGCTATCATGTAGGATAGGGTGCCGTAGGGAGCGGATTGTGGTTCAATTAACGGGAGTCCGATTAAAGATGTTGGGCAAGGAAAGAGTGATAGAGATTTCCTTCTCTCAAACTTTTCTTATCCTACCCTAACAAGTATGGAAACTACTCACCCATTACAAGAAAAATGAAAATAAAACAAAGGAGACAGATAGAAAGAAAGAGGTTAGAGGATTACAACTAGCTATTTGCGACCTCACCTCGGCAAGGATCAAGCGTAAGCATCATGGTTGTTTAAGGATAAAGGAAAAGAGAACAAGAAAGAAACAAACAACAAATAACAACAACTAGATTAGCAAAAGAAAAATACAAGCAATTATAATTAACGATTACAACAAGATAAGCATGGTAAGAACAATAACTCCTTTATTCATTCTTCACTCACAAAAGCTCACTACAAGTTTTTTAATGGAGAAGAGATGAGAGGAGGAAGAAGAACAACAACATATAACCTAAAATCTAAATACAAGATTAAGCACCCTTGGCTTTGGCAAGTTCTGGACTATTTATAGGCAGGAAACTGGAAACCTAGGGCAAAATTCTGCCTCTTCATGAAAAGTCCAAAGTACCCCTGAAACATCATCACCTGAGGAGTCCGTACGGCCGCGGATCCGCGGCCTAGACCCCCTATTGGCCTCGGATCCGCGGCCCTATAGGGGAGTTGGGTCATCTGGTTTTGTCTGCTTCCCTGGTCTTCTATGTCCTTTAGTCTGGTATATGTTTTTTCTCAGAATTTCTTCACGATTTTTCTAGAATTTCTGTTGATCAAAAGGTAATGTGATGTGGATCTTTTGCCATGATTTCCTCGAGCTCCGCGTAGATATGTTGGATCTTGTGTTGATATTGAGCTTTGTGCATGAAAATGACATTTATTTGCCATTTTGTCTCTTAAACTGGTGTGCGGCAACATACGGATAGAGAGCGGAGACCCGTGTTTTATCTGTGGTTGGCAGTAATCCGGATTTTGTCGTGCTTTTCCATGAATTTCACCTTTTAGAGCCGAGAACATGTATCCTGCAATTGACTAGCAAACACGGCTCAAGAGTACCTACCGATAAGCAATGTGATAAAAATTGGGCGGTATAAAAATGCAAAAATCTGATATGAACAAATACCCCCAAACTTATCATTTGCTCGTCCCGAGCAAAGCCAATTTATTCACAAAAAATTTCCTAACCTCACTTTCGCAGGGAACACGATTGCACTGAGCATGTGTAACAAGCTGTTAAATCTCTAGGTGTCCCTAGTAGGAGGAGTGTTGTCTCCTGAGGGTTTTCAGCGGATACTACCCACAAAATCCGGTCCAGCTAGTTTTGCAAAATAACTATGATTCACACCCTAAAGTTTTGTTTCAGAAAATAACAATTCTATTATCCTAAGTCTAGACTATCGAACCCTTATTTTTCACACCTCGCTTCTTATTTAACTAAAGATTTATATGTCTTTACGTGCAGTGCAAATAGTGTCGTTAAGTTCCAGAAGGATCGGTTAAAGTCATCATGTCACACAATAAAGCCCAGATAACAATTTTAAAAGGATCACATAAGTTTTATAAAGAGTTAAGTATTTTCAAGTTTTGTTTTCCAGTAAGGTTTCAATTTCAGAATTTCTATCTTCCTTAACAGGAAACTAGGTTTTATTTTTCACTTCACATTTTTCTTGTTTTCATTTCATACACACCTCTGTGAACGTGCAATAGTCTTTATCATAGAATAAAACCTTCATATCTCCGCTAGAAATATTTTTTTTTTATAAAAACCTGTCTTTTGTCAAGATTATTCTCACACAAAGAACCGTTAGGAATTTTAACTCGGAGAGAACACTTGCTTGACTTTGTTTTAATCTGGACTTTCTAGGCTTCTTAACGAGCTTTGGGTCAATGCACCCAAACCAGTTGGGTTTAGGGCATTAGGTGTAGAAACACCCCAGCGGACTTAATTACTCAAGTTACCTAGGTCCAAAAACAAAAGACAATTTAGCGTGAAAATCATGATGATTCAATACGAACGGAGATATAACCGGCAGTTCAATTATTTTTTGGATAAAAGACGTGTTTAGTGGGTTCGGTATGTAATCATTCCAATCAAGTTCCAGATGGGTTATTTTTCAGACTTAGTTCCAATTAAGGCATCAATAACATTCCTTCATATTCACTTCACTTCATAAACTATTCTTGATATTACTTATTTCAGAACAAACCTATTTGATCCTCAGAAAATCATTTATCTATTTAAAATTTTTTAGACATAAAAGACTTGTCATCTAATTTCCAAAACTCACGACACGTGTAGTGTGATGTAAAGACGTATATCAGCTATAGTTAACTTCAAAGGAGAGTTATCTTTCAGGTTTTCAAAATCTAAAAATAAGATTTAGTTATTCTTATCTTATCAAACAAAACCGTCGAAATGTTGAATCAGAGTTCTCCCACTAGCTAACTTGACAGAAAAGTTTTTATATTTTAAGAAAATTTTCTGATTTTTATGGATTTTATGGATTTTAATATGCAGATGCAAAATATACATATGAATGCAAAGGTTAGAAATGCGTACCGAGTGTACCCCCAAACTTAAACTGGACAGTGTCCTCACTGTCATTACATGAAGAGATCATTGAAGGGTCAAAATTGTCCGGTAGATATACACATTTTTTTTTGTTTTTAAAGAAAAAGAGTAAAAAAAAAGGAAAAGAATATCCATAAATAAATACAAAATGGTATATACATACCCCCAAACTTATTTGGAACAGTGTCCACTGTTCTTGGCTGGATAACCGAAGTTTGGTGGTAGGCAGAGGAAGATTATGCAGGGTAAACCGGCTTCTGTAAGACCAGGAGCTCCTCTGTTGGTTCGGCGCTAAGGTACGGTTTAAGTCGGTGTCCATTTACTTTGAAAAATGAACCATCCTTTGTATTCTCCAAATCAACAACGCCATGCGGATACACATTCCGCACAAAATACGGCCCTTTCCAGCGAGATCTGAGCTTTCCTGGATGGAAGTGTAGCCGGGTGTTGTAAAGCAGTACCTGTTGACCAGGTACGAATGTTTTGCGCAAAAGGTGTTTATCGTGAAACACCTTCGTTCGGTTCTTAACGACAACCGCGTTATCGTAAGCCTCATCCCTAAGCTCGCTCAATTCGTTCAGTTGCAGCTTCCGATGGCTGCCCGCATCTTCGAGAGATAGATTCAGCTCCTTCATCGCCCAAAATGCGCGATTCTCTATTTCGACAAGGGGGTGGCAAGCCTTTCCGTACACAAGCCGATAGGGAGACATGCCAAGATCGGTCTTATAAGCCGTTCGAAATGCCCAAAGGGCATCAGTGAGTTTCAACGACCAATCCTTTCGGTTCTTAAAAACCGTCTTCTCCAGTATCTGCTTGATTTGCCGATTTGAAACTTTGGCTTGCCCACAGGTTTGGGGATGGTAGGGCGTAGATAGCTTATGATTAATGGAATATTTCCGCATCAAGGCCTCGAAAGTCTTATTGCAGAAATGAGTTCCATTGTCGCTAATGATTGCTCGGGGGTGCCCAAACCGGGAGAAAATGTTTTCTTTAAGAAACCTAACGATAACCTTGTTGTCGTTAGTCCGGCTGGGCACAGCCTCGACCCACTTAGAGACGTAATCAATAGCGAGAAGGATGTACAAGTTCCCAAAAGAGCTGGGAAACGGCCCCATGAAATCGATCCCCCAAACGTTGAAAATCTCCACAACCAAGATTGGTTGGAGCGGCATCTCGTTCCTCCGGGATATCCGGCCCAAGTGTTGGCACCGGGAGCAAGTCTTGCAATAGTCATGAGCGTCTTTGAAGAGTTGTGGCCAGTAGAAACCACATTGCAAGATCTTCTCAGCTGTCTTTCTGGGGCCAAAATTCCCGCCACATGCTTGATCGTGGCAAAATGACAGCACACTCTTGAATTCCTCGTCAGGGACACACCGACGAATAATATGGTCGGGACAGTACTTGAACAGATAGGGTTCGTCCCAGTAAAAATGTTTTACTTAGGATAAGAATCGAAGTCTGTCCTGACTTGACCATTCAGTCGGTAGTAGCCCTGTGGCCAAATAGTTCACAATATCTGTGAACCAGGGTTCGCGAGATACTGTCAAGAGTTGTTCATCCGGAAAAACGTCGTTGATCGGAAGTTGAGGCGACGGTGAAGAAGGA
Organism: Agapanthus africanus; assembly: GCA_030015575.1. NCBI lineage: Eukaryota > Viridiplantae > Streptophyta > Magnoliopsida > Asparagales > Amaryllidaceae > Agapanthus > Agapanthus africanus. The sequence continues at coordinate 424,371,051 of CM057339.1, forward strand.
AGTCGTGAGAGATGGTCGGTGACTACGTTTTCACATCCTCTTTTGTCCTTAACGACAATGTCAAACTCTTGAAGCAAGAGGATCCAACGTATTAACCGAGATTTTGCATCTTTCTTCGCAAAAAGATGGCGCAGAGCAGAATGGTCTGTGTAGACAATGACTGGAGAGCCGATGAGGTAGGGCCTGAACTTTTCTAAAGAAAATACAACAGCTAAGAATTCCTTCTCAGTTGTTGTATAATTAAGTTGGGCGTCGTTCAGGGTTTGGCTAGCATAATAGATTACGTGCGGCATCTTATTGATGTGTTGTCCAAGGACAGCACCAATGGCAAAGTCGGATGCATCGCACATAATCTCAAATGGGTGCGTCCAGTCAGGTGAAGAAAGAACGGGAGCAGAAGTGAGTGAGCTTTTTAATGACTCGAACGCAGTCACATAGCTCAAGTTGAAGTCGAATAGCGTGTCCTTGGCCAGCAAAAGAGTCAAGGGCCTAGCAATCTTGCTAAAGTCCTTGATGAACCGTCTATAGAAACCGGCATGGCCAAGGAAGGCTCGGATGTCTCTGACGCATCTGGGAGGAGGGAGATTGGAAATGACCTCAATCTTCGCTTTGTCAACCTCTATGCCATTTTACGAAATGATATGTCCTAAGACAATACCTTCGCGCACCATGAAGTGGCACTTCTCCCAATTCAAAGTGAGGTTCTTGTCCTTACATCGGGTAAGGACATCGCCGAGATGCAGCAAACACTCATTGAAGGAATCGCCGAAGATGGAGAAATCGTCCATGAAGATCTCCATGAATTTTCCACCATGTCTGAGAAGATGCCCATCATACACCGTTGGAAGGTAGCGGGCGCATTGCATAACCCAAAGGGTATGCGACGATATGCAAACGTGCCGAAAGGACAAGTGAATGTGGTCTTGTCCTAGTCTTTTTCGGCGATGGGAATCTGATTATAGCCGGAGTAGCCATCAAGAAAGCAGTAGTACTCGTGTCCGGCCAATCGTTCAAGCATTTGGTCAATGAAAGGTAGCGGAAAGTGGTCCTTCCGCGTTGCGGCGTTGAGTTTTCTGTAATCGATGCATACTCGCCACCCAGTTTGGGTGCGAGTAGGGATTAACTCGTTCGCCTCGTTAGTGATGACCGTTATGCCTGATTTCTTGGGGACAACGTGAATGGGGCTAACCCACTGGCTATCAGAGATAGGGTAAATGATACCACTATCCAGACACTTTACGATTTCCTTTTTCACAGCCCCCTTCATGACTGGATTGAGTCGCCTTTGTGGATCCCTGGCTGGTTTGGCATCATCCATCAGATGAATGCGATGTTCAACGATCAGGGGACTAATCCCCTTGATGTCCGCCATGGACCAGCCAAAAGCTTGCCTATTGCTGTGCAAGACCGCAAGATGGGCTTTCTCTTGCTCTATAGCTAGAGAAGCCGAGATGATAACAGGGAGGGTCTCGTTCTCACCTAAGTAAGCGTACTTAAGGTGAGATGGCAAAGGCTTGAGTTCGAGCGTTGGAGGTGAAACGATTGAAGGCAAGATTGGTGAAAAGGTCTCGAACTCAAAGGATTCCAGCAAGGGTTCGAAATGAGTGTAAGCGACCGAGTTGGATGGTTCAGGTAACTCATCCGGAAATTCGAAGGATTCAAACTCGGGTGGTGAGTGGCCAAGATCGTTCGAGAAAGTGAAACACTCGTAGTCATTGTCGGGCGCAGAAACAGCAGCAGGTTCGAAGAGGAACACACTAGTGGCGTTAAGGTTATCGTGATCGAACAAAAACTCCTCGAATTCACACTCTTCTGGGGTGATCTCCTGGATTGAGCAAACGTCTAGTATATGAGCATTTGGTTCGGTGGGCTGATTCCCCAACCTAAAAATATTGAGTTCAATTGTCATGTTTCCAAAAGATAGGTTCATCGAACCATTTCGACAATTGATCACAGAATTGAGGTTGCAAGGAATGGGCGACCGAGTATCACTGGAATTTGATTCCGGGGGTTAGCTACAGGCTGTGTGTCTAATACAATGAAGTCAACAGGGAATACGAAGTCCCCAACCTTGATTAACACATCCTCTAGCTCACCCCTAGGATGGGTGATCGATCGGTCGGCCATTTGGAGAGTGCAGTGTGTGGGTTTCAGCTCTCCTACACCTAGTTGCTCATATACTGAGTACGGAAGCAGGTTAACACTGGCACCAAGATCTAATAGTGCGCAGTTGATGTTCTTATCCCCAATGGTAATAGAAATCGTAGGACAGCTAGGGTCCTTCCGTTTTTGCGGTAAAGATTGGGTAAGAGCATCACTCACAGCACTAGCCAAGAAAACTTTCTTGGGTACCTGAGACTTCCTCTTTTTCGTGCACAAGTCCTTTAAGATTTTCGCGTAGGACGGGACTTGTTGGACATCATCTAAAAGGGGAATGTTGATGTTAACCTGCTTAAACAATTCCAGAATCTTTTCCATTTGTGGATTTTGTTTATTAGACCTCAACCGGTTTGGAAATGAAATGTTTTTAAAATTGGTTGAGTCCAATACTTGTGGAGGAGATTGTGGAGTTGGAACGGATCCCAGAGCTGGTGTTTTCGTGAAGTGAGAAGTGGGTCCGTTTAGAGCAGAAGAAGAAGAAGGCGAGCCTTTTGAAGAATGAAGAATAGGCTCAGAAGATGAGGAAGGAGAAGAAGAAGAAGCGGCCGGGGTGTCATTATCCTCAATTGTTGTGCCGATGTTGTTGTGTAGAATCCTTCCCGATCTCAACGTAGTCACGGCACTCACATTATGGTTCTGTTGTTCAAGAGCAACATGTACATTATGTGGGTGACCTGGATTTAGGAGTGGTTGAGATGGAAGCTTTCCCTTCTCTCGCTTGCTTAACGCCGCATTCAGCTGTGCAATCTGGGCCTCAATGGTCTTGATGCTTTGCCCATGTGCAGCAGTGTGTTGCACCAAAGACTGAATAAACGACTGGATGTTTGCGGTGGATTGTGTCGATTGTTTAACGAACGCCTCCAGACTTCGTTCTAGCGAGGAAACCTTATCGTTGTTTGACGGAACAAAGTTGTTTTGCGGAAAAGAATTGTTGGGTGCAAAGTTGTTTGTCTGATTTTGAAAAGGTTGGGGTTGGAAGGGCTGCTGAAATTGATGTTGAGTTTGTTGTTGCGCTTTTTGTTGCGGCGGAGGGGGCCTTTGGAAATTGTTGCCTTGGAATTGATGCTGATTCTGATTCCAGGCGAAATTGGGGTGGTTCCCCCAACCGGGATTGTAGGTGGAAGAGTATGGATCATTTCTCGGTCTTTGCTGAAATGCGGCATTAACCTGATCCTGTCCTTGAGTTGGTGGATTGTAAGGACACTCTTCGGTTAAGTGAGAAGGATCGGAACAACAAGCACAAATGGTACGAAGGGGAAGAACATGGGCAGGAGCAGGAGATGAAAATTTGCTTTCTATCGCTTCAAGTTTTCTCGTTATTGCAGCCATTTCAGCTTTCATAGCAATAGAGACATCGAGTTGGTGAATTCCTACCCTAGACTGACCGGTAGAAGTAGAGGTAGAAGAAGAAGTCGGTCTGGTGCTCTCCCATTGTAGCGTTTGTTCCGTAAGGTCGTTGAAGAATTGCCACGCTTCCTCGTCAGATTTCGATAGGAAGTGGCCCTGACAAATGGTTTCCAACAACTGTTTGGTTGCTGGGTTCAGGCCCTCGTATAAGGTTTGGCAAAGTTTCCATTTCTCAATACCATGGTGATGGCACTGAACAAGAAGGTCTTTATACCGGTCAAAGCACTTCCAGAAGGGTTCAATAGGAAGCTGAGAGAATTGGTTGATTTCGTTACGGATCCTTGCGGTTTTATGATTCGGATAGAATTTCTTGAGAAATGCTTTCACAAACTCGTCCCAACTGGTTATGGAGTAGGAAGCGCTGCTATACAGCCATTTTTCAGCAAGATCGCACAAAGTGAACGGAATGACCCGTAGCCGTATAGCATCGTCCGACATCTGGGTAGTTTTCATCATGGCACAAACATTTTGAAACTTGTTGATGAACATATAGGCATCTTCAGATTCAAGCCCATGAAATTTCGGAAGCATGTTAATGAAGTGGGGCTTAATTTCAAAAGTATCCCCATTGGCCGGTGGGAGGGAAAGACAAGTGGGAAGTGCAGAACGAGTGGGATAGAAACGATCCTGGAGCGCGATTCGCTGCGGCGCTACAACAGGTGGTGGTGGTGGGTTATTTGCATTCATAGGAGGAGGAATCAATTCTGGGGGAGTCAAAGAGATGTTTGGATTAAATCCTGACATCGCGGAAGAAGAGGTTGGTGATGGTGAAGGTGAGGATGTATGAACAGAATTCCGGTCAACGTCGGAGTTGGCCGGCAAAGGTAAGGATGAAAGAGGCGTGGACGGAGTTTCGACGTCTGAGTCGATCGCGTAGTCGGTAGCGACTAACGTAACGCGGACTAGGCGGGCGTTAGTGTCCTGAGTCCAAGTGGACATACACTAAACGAGTTTAGTATAGTCAAAGCGGAGAAGATGAGGGTAAGAATGTTAGTTATATGTATGCCCTAGAGGCCATTACTGTACATTGGATGTATATTGTAGTGGATGCTGGGACATATATAGGGAGGACTTTCTTGCTCGACATGATAGTATGCTATCTGGTTACTCTTTACCATAACGTGTACTTAGATTGTCTCTCTATTACATGTTGGTAAAGCCCTTAGGATGTGTACTTGACTACCTGGACTATGATGCGGATCATACTAGTGGGGACATGGTAGTCCAGAAGTACATCCTTCAAAGTCCCTAGTCGTGGGTGTATCGAGACGGGGCATCGATATACCAGAGTAGACTAGCGTATACCTTCTCGACCCATACAGATGGGCGATGGATGATCCCATATCCATTGGTGTTTGACATCAGAGGAGATATACGGGTGCTCAGTAGAGACTGGGTACACTGGACGGACTCGCCGAGAACTCCCAGCTGGTATTATACCTTACGTCAGATGGCAGTTCTCTGGCGACACTGGTACAGAGTAGTCTGTTGACCCGAGATCGTCATAGAGTCTTGTGTGGTTCCCACTGTGCTTTGATTTCCATCTTACCACGTCCAAGAGGGCGTGCAAAACGGTGGTTTTTGGGTTCAGTCCCGAGTCACATGGAGGCAATGAGCGATAGGAGGGGATTCGTCTCTCCCGGTATAGGGGGTTGATGTTGCGCTGTGTTCGATTGGCTATAACAGGAAATCCCTGTCCAGGGTTGCTGAGATTTACTGGTAAGTGTTACCAGTAGTTTCTCGAATTGTTATAGACCTCATATCGACACGACTTATCGAGCTATTGGGGTCTGACGTTTACCACCCCTAGGCGAGATATGCGACATATCAGACGACGAGACCGGACTGTACGGTAGTGTTACTGGTTGGATTCACTGGAGTGTGAGCGGGCTTGCTCGTCGATCTTCTGATCGCTCAATACCCGGGTGGCCGTTACGTTTAGCAGACCGCTTGCGGCTTGTGGGTGTTTGATATGATCATCACCTGCTGCCGGCGTATTGACGAGTCTTTAGAGTCCTACACAGAGGTTTCCTGGCTCAAGCGAAACGAAATAGGAGCGCATATGAGATATGTGCGGGACCGAGAATATTGCGTGTATGTGATACCGTATTTCATTCTCGCGATGAATGTATCGAATGGTTGTATGCGATATAACCTAGTTATCGAATCAAGGATTGATTCGGTAAGCCGATACATAGGATACTAGTCGGTTATATGCGATATGACCGGATCATTAAATCAAGTGTTGATTTAATGATTTAATGTATAATTATATATTTGATATATTACTTTGCATTAACTAGTATTGGTTCACTTTAAATGGATTTTCTCACTCGGATGTACACATTGTATATGTGATATACTTTTGTGCACTTGATTGTATCATGTTTGATGATACATGTTTGCTAGGGTTTTTGTGTAAAGATCAAACCATGGTTACATGATAATGGTTAGGGTTTTGTTTTATTCATTTATTTATTTATTTATTCTTTTTGGAAAATGATAAAGCATGAAGAGAAAATGGTGGCTAACTTTGTTGTATATTGAAGCTTCATGAAGCTTTTGACTTTGTGACCATTTTGTCTCATGCTTAACCCTAACCATTCCCACTAACCATGATTTGTTCTCTACACTTGACCATGGTTGAGAGATGATAAGTATTCTTATTATTTTCTTTTTACATAATACTTATCATATCATCATCATCTTCTTCTTCATCTTCTTCAATGAAGAAACCTTCACTTCATCAATGGTGATTGTTGAAAATGAGTGAGAAATCCAATTCTAAAGTCTACCCACTTCCTATTTCTTCATCCTCTACCTCTTGCCAAGTAGTAGAGTGTGTTTTCTTCACAAGTTTCTTGACTTGGTGAAGTTGGAGCTTGATCTAGTGATGCCTCGACGTAGATCATCTTCGGCATCGACGTCGACGACCTAGCCCGTCCATTCTCCGATGAAGCCGACGCTAGAGCCCGGGGTTCGACTTGGACAGCGAGGAGACTTCATTGCGGAGCTATGGAGGTGGAGGACCGGATCTATAAAGGTTGTATATCCATTCTTTTAGTTTAGCTGTAAACTAGTTTCATTTTATCGTCTAAACATCTAGCCAACGATCTAGTCTAGGGTTTCTCGGCACCGTATTTTTAGAAAATGGCATGGTTGATGCCTTGTGAGACCTCTTGAGAGTGCCTAGGAAACCTACAAAAAAAACGTCAATGGAGAAATACGATGGGTGGTGGGTTAAAAAATTGGATTCTGGCGACAAAGGGCAAGTTTTTATAAAAGATTTTGGTTTTGTGTTTTTTTTTTCTTTTTTTTATTTTTAGAAAGAGCTTTACAGAAATATGTACGGGCTTACGGCTTTAAGCAATCACAAACAAGATATGCACAATCACACCTAGATCTAGGGTCACCTAGGTCAGCTAGACAGCTCCTAACTGTTCCAAAGGGCTAGAAATAGGACCTCAAACCGCCTCTTCTCCGCCAATTGCGGCCAGGTAAGTGCCAGGTAAGTGGGAGGCTCCCCACTACGTAAGTAGTGGTCCTAATTAAGTAACCACTTGCCTTGGACACACTTGCCTAGACACCGCAAAGTCAGGATAGGATAAACGGCCGATGCCTGTAACTAGTCCTCTGTCCTATTGAGCGCGAAGTCCTTAGGGCTGAGTTTAGTATTTTTTAATTTAAGCAATGGTCAATGCATATGCTTTTTGTGATTTCTGGGGTCCTGGGAAGGGTGATGAAATCCCCACCCAATCTGAATTGGTTTCAAGCCCCTTAAAGTCCGTATTAATATATGCAAAGCAGTAACAATCAACTGCAAACAATTTTTATTTTTTAGCGCGGCGCAAAGAATTCTGCACAAAAACAATTTATTGGAAGGGGAGGAGAATTTGCGCAAAGAATGCTGCAGAAAACATAGTTCAGTGGAGTTCAGAGGAGTGGGGAAGGAGAAGGAGACTCACCAAAAAAAATGAAATCCTGAAGCTAACAAATGGCCGCGGTTCCACGGCCAAACACGTGCTCAGGCCGCGGTTCCGCGGCTATGTTGAGGGGTAGGGGCTTCAAATTTCTGGTATGTGCTGTTTTGGGTGTTCTCTGCTTGTCTGGATTTCCTGAATCTTGATTTGCTCACTGTATCTGCTCCAGATTTTTACAGTAAACCGTTGGTTCTTGTCTTGATCCGTCGCGGTGTAGCTGCGAGATATGGGTCTAACTTCCCACGTCTTTGGCACTGAACTCGAACTTCGTATTATCCTGCACACTTGCACAAAAACTAATCAAAAATAACAAGATGATTTTTTTACAATGTATATTTTTTTTGTTTTGTTTTTCGGTTATAATTATATCCACAAATTAACCCGAAATTACACAAAGAAATAAACTACCGTCTCCTCGGCAACGGCGCCATTTGATTGGTAGAGTTTTTTGCGTGCTAAGTTTATTACCGCAATCAAGACGGTTTCGCTTGTAGCTAGCCGGTTGAGTACGGGTCGTCCGCAGGGAGATAGGAATCTTTTTCTATGTGCTTTAACGAGTTAAGTCCAAATGTCCAGGTTTGTTTTTAGATTACTTATGTGCTAAAATGATATGTAAAGAGAGCTTGTTAGGGTTAAGATTAGGTTAGTTTGAGTTAGGAGTCTCTCACTTCTTTCGTTGCCACTCTTAATATCGGTGTTACGGTAATCGGCAATAACGGGGATTAGCACGACTAGGAAGGAACTTGCGAGTATAAGCTAGGCTTTCCAACGCTTAAGTTCTTCCTTTTGGTGCTTGTCCGTCTGTTCTTGGCTCTTAGCCTTAACCTCCGGTTAATTCAACCACAACCGATCTCACTACGGAATCACCGCTATCATGTAGGATAGGGTGCCGTAGGGAGCGGATTGTGGTTCAATTAACGGGAGTCCGATCTAAGATGTTGGGCAAGGAAAGAGTGAGAGAGATTTCCTTCTCTCAAACTTTCCTTATCCTACCCTAACAAGTATGGAAACTACTCACCCATTACAAGAAAAATGAAAATAAAACAAAGGAGAAAGATAGAAAGAAAGAGGTTAGAGGATTACAACTAGCTATTTGCGACCTCACCTCGGCAAGGATCAAGCGTAAGCATCATGGTTGTTTAAGGATAAAGGAAAAGAGAACAAGAAAGAAACAAACAACAAATAACAACAACTAGATTAGCAAAAGAAAAATACAAGCAATTATAATTAACGATTACAACAAGATAAGCATGGTAAGAACAATAACTCCTTTATTCATTCTTCACTCACAAAAACTTACTACAAGTTTTTTAATGGAGAAGAGATGAGAGGAGGAAGAAGAACAACAACATATAACCTAAAATCTAAATACAAGATTAAGCATCCTTGGCTTTGGCAAGTTCTGGACTATTTATAGGCAGGAAACTGGAAACCTAGGGCAAAATTCTGCCTCTTCATGAAAAGTCCAAAGTACCCCTGAAACATTATCACCTGAGGAGTCCGTACGGCCGTGGATCCGCGGCCTAGACCCCCTATTGGCCGCGGATCCGCGGCCCTATAGGGGAGTTGGGTCATCTGGTTTTGTGTGCTTCCCTGGTCTTCTACGTCCTTTAGTCTGGTATATGTTTTTTCTCAGAATTTCTTCACGATTCTTCCAGATTTCTGTTGATCAAAAGGTGATGTGATGTGGATCTTTTGCCATGATTTCCTCGAGCTCCACGTAGATATGTTGGATCTTGTGTTGCCATTGAGGTTTGTGCATGAAAATGACATTGATTTGCCATTTTGTCTCTTAAACTGGTGTGCGGCAACATACGGATAGAGAGCGGAGACCCGTGTTTTATCTGTGGTTGGCAGTAATCCAGATTTTGTCGTGCTTTTCCATGAATTTCACCATTTAGAGCCGAGAACATGTATCCTGCAATTGACTAGCAAACACGGCTCAAGAGTACCTACCGATAAGCAATGTGATAAAAATTGGGCGGTATAAAAATGCAAAAATCTGATATGAACATCGACTGATTCGGACTCATCTCCTCATCGCTGTGCTGACTGCGCTACAAACGGCTATGCTCATATCGAGAGTCTCCCATGTAATCTATCCCTTCACCTGATATCCGGATTACGTTAAACTTTTCGATCGATTCATCAAAATCCCATAATTCCCCGAGAGCTCAACACTCAAGTACAGTTTAAAAATATCCAGTACATGCCTCAGCATCTGTGAACCAGCCAGTAGAAGGGCAAACCCAAGCCTCACAAATGGCACCGCGGAACTGCCGTAAACCCTAAGGTTCAAAGGCGTTCTCGTGGTCATTATGTCGAGTTAGGGTTTCATTCTTCTAGAGGGTCCATAGAAATACCCGCATGTTCTTCCGAATACCTTAAACTTAGGAAAATGGGTTTCTGACATTCGTTCGAACCTTTTAACTTCGTCTGGACGACATGTGAATACCCTTCGTCTGCACGCTGAACAATACTTCAATCCTCAAGAATAAACGATACCCTACGGTCATCGCATTCTAGCCACAACTTTCTCTGCCCGTGCGACCGTGGTAACAGAAACCACTATCCGACATCGACGAAGATAGATCAAAGGAACGAATAGAATACGGTGCAAAGAAATGTACATCCTAAGGTTTCTTAAACAGAGAAGCGTATCGTAAGTATGCCGCGGATCATACCTACGGTACGTCACTCTACCTAAGTCACCTACTCCATCAACCAATGATCATCCTAGACTTAGACAAGGGTTAAACCTAGCGTTCTGATACCAACTTTGTCACGACCCGAACGTACGGAACATGACCGGCACTTAAATTATGAAACGTCTAGAGGCGTAACGTAATCTAAGTAAGCCGAAGCCCAGAAATCTAAACCCTTTAAAAGAAGAAATGTAAGGAAATAAGTTTAAAAGCAACATCAAATTTCTCAAAAATTTCGGCAGAGCCTCCTTTGTAAAAATTGGCCCCAAACGGGTACAAATAAGAATATATACATATGAAATAATCAAAAGGCATCCCCAAGCGGGACCTAGCTCTACGCCAAAAGGCAGAAAAAACCACACAATGCACTATAATATACAACGCCAAAGGACGAGACTCAAAACTCAACAGAAAACCAAACCCACCAGAAACCACCAGAAACCATAATAATACAAGCGCGACTCTAAGGTCGAAATAAAAACAACTGGTCTACCAATCTATCAAGTAATACAAGTCTGGTTGATGGATCTTACTAGATACAAATGAAATAATAAAAGTACAACGGCGGTCCTGATACAAGTGAACCAACCTACCAAGCAAATCACCCTGAATGAAATGATGTTCCAGCAAGCTGCCAAGGAAACCTGTATATCGAAACCTGTAAGAAAAATTTGGCACAACCGGGGTGAGGTGCCAACTCGTGAGTAGAAGACATCTGCGAGTAGAAATCGTATGCACGACGCTCTCCTAGGTCATAATAATATACTTAATATATCACTAGTCATCAAGTAGTGGCAAGGTAATAATCTATGCGCAAGTGCTATGCTCAGTGCTCGTGTCAGTACCTCAAGTAGTAACATATCATGTGTATGAGTATGCATGCACCATGAATGTAAAGCAATCAACCATGAAATCTGAATATATCTGTATAAGAAATCTTTAACTTGTATTTTAGTAAAATTTTGTATAGTAATCTAAAAACATCATCAATGAAATCCATGGAAATCCGTATCAGGCATCGACACAAAACATGTAAATCTCAAAGTCTCAATACCTCATAGTCTCAATATCTCATAGTCTCAATCTCTCGGGCTCCGTCAGTCCGGATCGGCCCATATCATCAAATCTCAAGACAACGGTCGGTATCCTCCGGATATCCGCCGCGCCAGACATCACCGGTAGGTAGTCTTCCCCTGCCAGGCTCATCATCTACAACTCGATCTTCTTGTCCCGGGGTACCATACCGGGCCCACCATGTACCCGAGAAGGTTCATCCACTCCTCGAATCTGGTCTCGAAATCCAACAGAAAACATGAAATCTCATGGTGGACGACACATACATCACGAGAAAACCGCAACTTGTATTTTAAAATGAGAGGGAGAGAGAGAGAAGTTTTAATATATATTCTTGCGGTTTTCCCCAAAATCCAGAAATCTCATAGAAATCAAAAATCCCAAAATCATGAGTAAGTAATAATGAGTATCGGCAAAAGCCCTACAATACTGCATGACAGTATGAAAATGTGAATGCATGAAGTGTGTATGTAATAAATGCAATGTCTATCTAGCACATGAGAGTAATCATACCCTATTATATTGATCTAACCTTTAATTGATTCTATCAATAAAAGTTAACATGTTCTAAAGTGTACGTGACATGGAAATTACCGATGATGATGTGTGTGAGCCGGCAAATAAGTGTACGTGGAACATGCGCATCATCGGTAATGGTGCTGGTGTTTTAACAGGCAGAGTTTCATATTAACTACAGAAACATATGTATGAACATGCAACGTGATGATTACAATCTGAATATAAAAGTAAATGTGTATTAACCACTCATTTGGAATGTACATATCTAACTACAATTATGTGACTCAAGCCTAAACTAGTATCTATCTAACCTACTAAGAAACTAAACTAAAGGAACTAGTCGATAGGAAATAAGAATCCACCTACAGTCTGAGTCGATATCTCTAATAGTCGGCGATCCAGCCTCAATAGCGTCACGTACATAGTACGACTTCCTCGAGTCAAGAGTGCGGATCAATCATCACATCTATGCCTCGTACGGTAAAATCCATCGTACGACATCCAAAAATCGGGGTACGGGTCAACTATCACCTATGTACATCATCATTCGTATAATATCATCATTAAATATTATCATGATCAAGGGTACTGTGCTATAATCGCATACATCCTAATATCATCGAACATACATCATTATCTGTGTAAATATATATCGTCAAATGGTCCTTAGAAATATCATGTCACATATATCCTATCGTGATTAAGTCACATATTACAATCCGGTTTCTATTTTAGAGTCTTGTATATCTCAATGTTATCATCACCTATTATCGTTTATGTATAAATATCCATTTTCTCATTTCCCAACGATCCTCTAATATCATAATACATCTCATAACATAACACGACTGTATAGCCAATAGATCACGGCATCAAGCCCAGTTATATCGTCTCATCCCTATGTATCATATAATACCCTTATATCACATGTATATGTTGTGTGTGTGTGTGTATACACGCGCGCGCCCGCACACACACACACATACACCAAGCGAAGTTTATGCGTGTGTGTGTGTGTTTACCTGAAACCTACGAATTCCCTCCAAGACATTCATCCTCTGGTTAAGTCTTTCTAAATCAGTCTAGTCCAACCTAAAGTCTTTAATAGGACCCTACTCGCCAAGAATCTAAGGTCACGTCCGATTTCCTAATAATAGTAAGTAATAATCCTATTCTACGTTTGCGGGGGTGCTAAACGCCATCCACCCGACTTCCCCCGTAGATATAAATCTACTTACCTGGTCCTTGTCTGCCGAAGTCGATGCCGCTATCCTCTTCTTCATCGTCCGAAGTCCATGCGAGGGGTATCTATACGCAAACATATATGTACATCGTAAACCGAATCGCGGATAAACTAAAACGACGCACGAAACGCGTATAGGTTAAAACCTATGATCCGCTCATGCAAAATAACCAAATAGCCATCGACATCGGTGTACAAACGCCGATTGTTCGAGAAAAATCCAAACATACAAATCGTAGTTCCAAAACTTATTAATTATAATATACAATAGATTGCAACTCATTGAAAATTCAAAATAAATCAAATCGGTTTATTTCCGAAAACCTAGAAAGTGTAAATTAACCGTTTCATTTCAAAACTTGATGTTTAAACGAAAATAATGGCCATAATATTCATTAAATATCATAACTAGAATATATAAACCATTTCTATAATTTATCCTCATCAATTTGTATTGAATTGAAAATTCTAGTTTGAAAAAAAATCAAATTTTAATACTTGTTAAGCAAAAATTCACCAATCTACAACTAAACTAAGTTTGCATGATCTAAGTTGCTAAACAACAAACTAAAATGTTAATCATATTATGAAAACCATAATTAGACTTTAATCCCCATTATTTATTCCATTTCCAAAAACCTAGTTTACAAAAACTAGCATAATTAGCATATTTATCACGCTTTATTAACTAACAATTGAAACTTATAACTAGATTATGTTTTGCATTATACTAACATGTTAATATCCTCATTAAAACCATAATCTAATGATAAAAATATTAATTAGAATTTTATCTCACCATATATATATATTGTAAAAACCTAGTTTGCAAAATCTTCACACTTTAATAATTTTAAAGTAACACTTTACAAATTATCAATTAGACTAGAATTTGCAGGACTCAAGATATTAAACCACACATTACAACCATGAGCAAGTTATAAAAACCCAAATTTTAGTTTTAAACCCCTTCTTGAATTTTAAATCTTGCAATTAAAATCAATTAAGAAAAATCTAAATAAGCTTGATTAAAGTATTTAACCACAATTAATCATTGGGATAAGAATTATACCTCACAAATCAAGAGATCTAGCAAGCACACATAGCCTCCCAAATGGCTCTCTTGCCTCAAGAATCCAAGCTAGAATGAGCAAAGAATGATAGGTATCGGTTAAATTAGGAATTTGTGATGTTTTTGTGGATTTTTCATGAATTTTGATGAATTTTTTGAAGGAAAAAGAAGTGGAGAAATGGGGGGGGGGGGGGGCTGCCATGGGGGAGGCTGCCCAAAGCAAGGGGAGAAAGAGAGAAAGAAAAAGATGGGAGAAGTTGTGTAGAAAGTTTTTCAAATGATATATGTTTTATGTCTTTTCAACATTTTCTTTATTTATTAAATTTTCTTTTAAAAAAAAACGATCCTAGAAAAATCTAGAACCATGAAGAGATTTGAGAAAGAATTTTGCATAAACACACTTGTTTTAAATTGTCATGGTTCACTTTGTAAAATTAACCCATTTCAATTTTGTAATTTACACTAATTTAATGTATAATTAAAGCTTATGTAAATATTTGAAATAATTAATTTAGGAAAAATATCTAAGTAAACTAATAATTTATAAGTGACTAAATAAATACCAAATACTAGCAATTATATAGTTAAAATAGGTCTTTTTAAATTTATGATGAAAAATAATTATAGTTACGTTTTACGGAAAATACGGTTTATTTTACCGACAATCAGAAAATTCACCTAAAGGATTTTATTTATTTATTTATTTATTTATTTATTTTTAAAACATTACAACACATATCTTATATCTTGTTTGTGGTTTTTGGATATGAAGTGTTGGATCATCATGAATGAATAGCCGGGAGGACGTGAGAAAAGTGTTCTTTTCTTTCTTTCATGTATATTTATCATATGATGTAATATTCTTTTGTAGGGCACATCCAGGTTGAGATTGTAGCCACCGTTGTATTATTTCCTTTACTTTTCTTGCACCTAGGATAGACCCAAGGTCGGGTGCACAAACTACCAGGTTCTTGAAGTGATGAGTGGCATACTCCTTTCATTGAGGGAGGTTGCTTCGCTTTGGGAATTTGGTGGGTAGTTTGACGCACTCGTAGGGGTCTAGGGTGAGGGTTTGGCTATTTATCACGACCGTGGAATCCGTTTTTCGTTGTAGGCTAAAACGAAACACGGAAATCCTAGTATATCCAATATATTCATCTGTATTGCTTCTGCTATGATCTGTGATTTGAAATGGCTATTATTGCGTGAGACGAATGACTAGATATATATATATTATAATAAAGGTTGCTTATGTTTTTCACCGGTGCTAGTCTAGCCTCCGCTTTGCCGTTAGTTAAAAAACTTAACGGTGCATGACGGGGCCCCATGGCGAATGCGGATGGCATAAGCATATGTTCTATTTTCGTTTCATTTTGTAATAATAAGGTTAATTGATGGAACCGCATTAACATTGATTAATGCAAAGTAACAAACCTAAAATCTGATGTCGTTGGAACAATTGCAAAACCACTCGGTTTTCTTCAAAAACAACTTTTTAAAAGCGGAGCTTAAACCACTCCTTGTCAAAAGCTATTCGGTTCCTTCGGCTATATCAAGTTCATTACATTAACGGTTTTCTCTAAAACCAGTCGTAGCTCTCCGTCATTTCAAATAGGTATCTACTAGCTCCGTGTTTTGACCTTCGCCAAGGCATAGTGTTTGGTAGCTAGTGGGTGCTTATCTGTAACATAGATAGACACATTAATCTAGGACATGCGTACAGTTGTTTTGACCTTCGTCAAGAGCTTGTACGAATGGGTCTAGATTAATTTGGACAATGCCGGGTTGAACTTGACTTGCAACTTATAATGTTTTGACTTTCGTCAAGATTATAAGCGCTCGGGAAAAAACCACATTGGGAGTTTTAAACATACAGGAAACTTATTAGTGTTGCATACCTTCTGGAGTGTGATATTTTTGGTAGGCTTTTGTTCCCCCAATATTTAAACATAATAAAAGAGCTAAGCTTTATTAAATTATATTGAGGCAGCGCCTCACGTGCTCCCCACGAGGGCGCCAGCGCCAGCGCCAACCCCTTTGGGTTGAATCCTATGATAGCGCCGCACGTGAAGCTCACGTGGGCGCCAATGTGCAAAGCACAGGAGCGCCTATCATATGTAAGAATTAAATTATTAAGTGGCGCCCACGTGTACAACACGTGAGCGCCGGTGCCCAAGTTAAAAATAAGTAGAATTAGATTTTACATGCGGATATTTCCCTAAAAACTTGGATACTCTCTCTGTTAAACAAAACCGTTGGATCAAAAATCCAATGGAGATGAAAAATTATCAAAATATAGAATTAAATTCTATTAGGAGAAAATATCTCCCAAATTTTTCTAAGTAAGAAATATATCTTCGGTTGGATCAAAGATCCAATGATAGAATACAATTCTATTTTTGGAAAAATATTTTCCCAATCTTATTAAAAAGCAAGAAAATATATTCTGTAAAACAGAAATCCTTAGAGCAACAACGGTGGGTAAAATTCCCCAAACAAATTTTGAGACCAATTAAATCAATTGGAATCTCTCAATAAGAGATTTTCTAAAAACTAATTAATAATTTGTCTCCACTATATAAAGGATCTGAGATTTCAAATCTCATATAGAGGGAATCCCCCAAATCTTCTGCAAAAATACAGAAGGCTCTAAAAAATAACAGAGAATTTAATTCTCAATCGAAAAGATCTTTTTCGTATTAAACCCTAGGTAAAGAAACCATAGAGATCAAAACATCTTCTTTACTTATCTAAGGGTTTAAGCCTTCTCAAGACTTAGATCCACAAGATAGGTCTCCCACAAGTTGAGAATTTAATTCTCATCGGGAAGATTTTATTCTTGAGAATCAAAAATTCAGAAAAGAACTAGGTCCAAAAGAAAAAAAAAGAGAAAAGGAACCTATCCTATGGGAATTTAATTCCTCGGAAAATAGGGTTTAACCCTAAAAGAAACTTTGTTCTTATAAAAGAACTTAGTTCTTAAAGAAAACCTGATCCCAGATCTTCAAAACAAAGATCTTAGTGATCATTAGTTCTTAAAGAAAACTTTGTTCTTATAAAAGATCTTCCCCATTCTTATTCATTTTACAAATAAACAGGTGCTTTTGACCCATGTCTGCTACATAGTTGCAGGTTACAGGTTCTCGGAAAAAAAACAGTGAAAACGATGAAAAGATGATACAAAAGTGAGACTACGACCAATAAACGGAAAGATCTTGATCATGCCTACAGTTTGAAGACTAAACGAAGATCAACAAACAAGTTCACAAAGCACAAAGGCAGCGCAAGGTTCAAAGACTTCAACACGAAGTGAACGGTAAAGTCCACTACATTATTCACTGTGGAAATCTGGAAGAGAACCAGAAAATATTCTGAAGATAAAAGTGAAGAAAACGGATGACAAATGTAACCTGACAAAGACCAGAAAAGATGAGCTCATGATCCCTCTATTTGGCCGCGGAACCGCGACCAAACAGGGGTTTTGGCCGTGGAACCGCGGCCATGAAGGACACGTGTCGGTGGAAATTTCTCTGGCGGTGCGTCGGCGCGTTGACTAGTCTTTTCTTAGGGGGTAAACTTGTAATTGCAGATTTGAGTCGATTGTAAACCTAGGGTTTCTATGAATCTATAAATAGAAGCCCTAAAACCTTTTTTAGGTTATGCCTCTTTTTATTCATCTATTCGGATCTGAAAATTCCTGTGTAAATGTTTGGAGAGAGCCATCAATAAATTAAGTAGTTTTGTTTAATTGCTTAGTTAATTTTTATTCTGCCTTATTATAGATTTTTCATTCCTTGCCCTAGTTAGATAGTTAGAGATGTTTTTCAATTCCCTAATGAGCGAGTAGTCTCTTCGCTTGTTAGGGTTAGATTTGGGGAAGGCTTGAAAGATGAAATCTCTCACCCCTTTCTTGCCCCATCACATATAATTATTAGGACTCCATGCATACATACACACACCGTTTCCCACGGCACCTTACCCCTCGAGGTAACGGTGATACCGTAGTATAAACGACCGGTTGTGTATGCTTTCCGTGGAGGTTAGGGTAAGAATTAAGAAAGGAAGGACTAGAACCTAGAGGAAGAAACATCGCTTCTTCCCGATGGAACTAATCCCTTTTATTAATTGTTACCATAACACCTAAAAGAGATCTAAATGAGGGCATTGAAAGCGGTGAAGAAATCTTCAATTTCCAAACTTAACCTAAACTTAACCCTAGCAAGATTCTAGTCTTAATATAAATCTTAGTTTTTAGCGATAATCCATTCACACCGTTTGGAATTAACTCATTAGACCAAATTAGAAAATCAACATCCCTTTGGACCGACCCGTACTCACCGGCTAGCTACCAAGCGACGCCGTTCTTGATTGCGGTTTATAAATATTTTTGATTCATCTTTTGAAAGCGCAAGCACGCTAAATCTACTTCCAATCAAATGGCGCCGTTGCTGGGGATGGCGTAATATTTCCTTTTTGCAATTTCGGGTTGATATAAAATATAAAAATCATAGAAAACTGAAAAATTAAAAAAATATAAAATTTTTATCATCTTTTATTGTTTGAAGGGTTTCTTGTGTGAATTTTTGCAGGATTGACGTACGAGTTCGGATCTGGAAAAATACAGAGATCAAAACAGAAAACCAAAGATCTGAACAACAGAGAATTACAACAACAGAGGAGCAGAAGAAATCTGGAGATCTGAACCGCACATTTTGCCGCGTTTCCGCCGCGTTGACCAAACTTTGACTGCGCATCCGCGGTCAGGAGGTGACATCATCATCTCCAAAATTTTCTCAGGATCTGAACCGTTGACGCCACCATGGAACCACCGCGCGAAGCTACCTCTGGCCGCGGAAGCGCCGCGTCCTGGTGACGTCATCTTGTGGAAATTCCTCTGTGAGCTTATTTTCTCTCTCCTTTGAAAATTCAAATATCTTCTCTGTAAAATCTCCTGCAGGATTCTTTGCGCTTAAAAAATCTCTCCCCTTTCCAATAATTGATCTTGTGCAGAATTCTTTGCGCCGCGCTTAAAAAATAAAAATTGATTGCAAGTGATTGTTACTGCTTTGCATATTTTTAATCGGACTTTAAGGGGCTTGAAACCAATCCAGATTGGGTAGGGATTTCATCACCCTTCCCAGGACCCCAGAAATCACATAAGGCATATTGCATTGACCATTATTAATTAAAAAAGATTAGACTCAGCCCTAAGGATATCGCGCTCAATAGGACAGAGGACTAGTTGTAGGTATCGACCGTTTATTCTAACCTGACTTTGTGGTGTCTAGGCAAGTGTGTCTAAGGCGAGTGGTTACTTAATTAGGGCCACTACTTGTAGTGGAGAGCCTCCCACTCACCTGGCACTTACCTGGCCGCAATTGGCGGTGAAGAGGCGGTTTGAGGTCCTATTTCTAGCCCTTTGGAACAGTTATGAGCTGTCTAGCTGACCTAGATGACCCTAGATCTAGGCCTGATTGTGCATTTATGGTTGATTGAAAGTGTGTCTAAGCCCTTTATCGAAAATCTTTTTTGCAAAAAGTTCCAAATAAAGAAAAAAAGAAAAAAGAATTTTTTTTTATAAAAACTTGCAACTTGTCGCTTAAAATCCGTGCACCCCACCACCACTCACCTTCTTTCCATTGACGTTTTCTTACCCCCACATTCTGTTTTTCACTTTTTGACTACACTACCTCTTTAGTGTATGTCTGGTTGGACTAGGGACACTAGCGCCCGATTAGTCCGTGTTTCGTTGGTACCGACCGACGAAGCTTTCGACTCCGAAGTCGAAATTCCTTCCACTTCCTTACCCTCACCTTCAAATTCTTTTTCCGAAGGTATGTCGGGATATAATCCTAACACCACCTTACCCACGGGACTGATTTCACCTCCGTTAGGTGCGAATAACCCGCAACACCCGCCTGTTGAAGTGCCCCAATGAATCGCGCTCCAGGATCTTTTCTACCCTGTCCGCACCGCCTTACCTACTTGTCTATCACTCCCACCGGCAAATGGGGACAATTTTGAGATCAAACCCCACTTCATCAATATGCTGCCAAAATTTCACGGACTGGAATCCGAAGATGCCTACATCTTTATAAACAAATTCCAAAACGTTTGCGTAATGATGAAAAAAACCCAATTATCAGATGATGCTATAAGGCTAAGGGTCATTCCTTTCACCTTATGTGACTTAGTCGAGAAGTGGTTATACAGCACAGCATCACATTCAATTAAAAATTGGGACGAGTTTGTTAATGCTTTTCTTAAAAAGTTTTATCCTCATCACAAGACCGCGAGAATTCACAATGAGATTATACAATTTTCCCAGCTTCCTTCCAAACCATTTTGGAAGTGTTTTGAAAGGTTCAAAAACCTACTTGTTCAATGCCCTCACCATGGGATCGAAAATTAGCAACTTTGCCAAACATTATACGAGAGATTGAACCCAGCAACGAAGTAGTTGCTAGAAACCATTTGTCAAGGTCACTTTCTAACCAAATCTAGTGAGGAAGCGTGGCAGTTTCTCGAGGATCTTGCTGAACAAACACTTCAGTGGGAAAGCACCAAGACCACCCCATCTTCTTCTGTTGGTCAATCTAGGGCAGTCATACATCAATTAGATATGTCGATTGCTATGAAGGCCGAGATGGCCGCACTTACGAAAAAGCTAGAGGCAATTGAGACCAAAATCTCATCGCCTTCTCCTGCCCCTGCTTTACCCCCATGAACTGTTTGTGCTTGTTGTTCGGATCCATCACACCTTACCGAAGAGTGTCCTTACAATCCACCTGTTCAAAGACAAGATCAAGTCAATGCTGCCTTTCAGCAACGACAAAGAAATGATCCATACTCTTCGACTTATAATCCGGATTGGAGGAGTCACCCAAATTTTGCTTGGAATCAAAATCAACAATTCCAAGGAAACAACAACTTTCAAAGGCCTCCTCCTCCACAACAACAAGCACCCCAACAAACTCAATACCAGCAACCTTTCCAACCACAAGCTTATCCAAATCAAACGAACAATTTTGTGCCTAACAACTTTTACCCTCAAAACAATTTTGTTCAACCAAATGATGATAAGGTTACCTCGCTAGAAAGAAGTCTAGTTGCGTTTCTCAAACAATCTACACAATCCGCAGCAAGGTTGGAAACTTCCATTCAGTCTTTGGTGCACAACAATGCTTCATACGATCAAAGCATCAAATCTATTGAGGCACAAATTGCACAACTAACTGCTGCATTGAGCGAGAGAGAAAAGGGAAAGCTTCCATCTCAACCATTGCCAAATCCCGGTCACACACACAATGCACATGTCGCATATGAATATCAAAATCATAATGTAAATGCGGTGACCACATTGAGATCTGGAAGAGAGTTTCAAAATAACGTGGGTATTAGTGATGACACCCCCGCCGGTGGTTCTTCTTCTTCTTCTCCATCCTCTTCTTCTTCACCTTTATCTTCTTCGTTAGAGCCTATTCTTCATTCTTCAAAAGGCTCTTCTTCTTCTGATCCGAACGGATCCACATCTCACTTCACGAACACACCTACACTGGGATCCGTTCCAACTCCACATTCTACTCCACAGACATTGGACTCAACAGATTTTCAAAATGCTCCATTTCCAAACAGGTTGAGTTCCAATAAACCAACTCCACAAATGGAGAAGATTATGGAGTTATTTAAACAGGTTAGCATAAATATACCTCTCTTGGATGCAATCCAACAAGTCCCTTCTTACGCGAAAATCTTAAAGGGCTTATGCTCCTCGAAGAGAAAGTCACAAATACCCAAGAAAGTGCTAGTAGCTAGTGCCGTAAGAAATGCTATTAACCAATGTCAACCCTTACCCCAAAAACGAAAGGACCCTGACTGTCCTACAATTTCAATAACAATTGGGGATAAGAACATCAATAGAGCACTTTTAGATCCTGGGTTTAATGTTAACCTGCTTCCCTACTCCGTGTATGAGCAAATAGGGGTTGGAGAGTTGAAACTCACTCGTTGTACTCTCCAAATGGCTGATCGATCAATCACCCATCCTATGGGTGAGTTAGAGGATGTGTTAATC
This sequence comes from Agapanthus africanus, assembly GCA_030015575.1. NCBI lineage: Eukaryota > Viridiplantae > Streptophyta > Magnoliopsida > Asparagales > Amaryllidaceae > Agapanthus > Agapanthus africanus. The sequence continues at coordinate 424,393,285 of CM057339.1, forward strand.
AAAGTAGGGGAATTCATATTTCCCGTTGATTTTATTGTTATGGACATACAACCTGTTGCTAATCCACGGAACCAAATTCCGGTGATCCTCGGTCGACCATTTTTGGCCACTTCCAATGCCGTAATAAATTGTCGCAATGGTTCTATGACTCTATCTTTTGGGAAGATATCTAGTGAGTTCAATATTTACAGGATATGAACTCTGCCCCCCGTGCCTAAAACTAGTATACGAGAAGTTTGCTCGATTCACGAAATCACACAGGAGGACTGTGAGCTTGAAAAATTTCTGTTTGATGACAACAGTTTTGACGCCACTAGTGCGTCCCTCCTTGAATCTAACACAGTTGGCACAACCGATATTGATTATGAATGTTTCACTTTTTCGGACGATTTTGATGACTCATCGCCTGAATATAAGTCCTTTGAATTTTTGGACGAGTTGGTTGAACCATCCGATTCGGTTGTTTGCAGTGATTTCGAACCCTTGTTAGAATCCTTTGAGTTCGAGATAGATGCCCCAATTTTACCTTTGATTGTTTCACCTCCGAAACTCGAACTCAAGCCCTTACCGTCTCACCTTAAATACGCTTACTTAGGTGAGAATGAGACCTTTCCCGTTATCATATCGGCCTCTCTAGCCCTCGAGCAAGAGAAAGCCCTTTTAATGGTCTTACAAGATAAGCGGCAAGCTTTCGGCTGGACTATGGCGGACATCGAGGAGATTAGTTCCCTCATAATTGAATATCATATGAATATGATGGATGATGCCAAGTCAATAAAGGATCCACAGAAATATCTTGGGGATTGTGTGGATAATCAACCTCCTCCTTTAGAAGTTGAACCACCCCCTTTTCTTTTAATAAGCTACGAGAATGCCAATATTTCACTGATTTCTGATCATTCACATTCTTGTTTTGATTTATCATCACCTCCTATCTATTCACTTCCACGTACATGCAGAAACTTTCCATACCACCACTTATAACTTCCCCAATTCTTTTTGGCTCGGTACAATATGTTCTTCCACCGACCGATACTCTACACTGATAAATTTTTCAACTGGTTGGTGTTGACGTTTGGTCTTTGCAAAGTTTGGCAATGACGTTTAACATTGTTTCAATGAAGTTTGGGGGGGGGGAACTTTTTTGTATATATATATTTGTTTTTCTTTTAACAATAAAAAAAAAAAAACAGGGGAGTACCGACAATTTTGACCCTCTTGGTGTAGCATGACAGTGAGGACACTGTCAAGTTTAAGTTTGGGGGTATGCTCGGTAAGCCTTCTTCCTTCGCATTCATATGTACATTTTTTGCATTTGCATACTTATTTTAAAACCCATAAAAAATTGAAAAATTTAAAAATTATAAAAATTAAAGTATTCAATTTTGGCCTTAATTGACTTGAGTTTGACAAATAGGTTAACTAGCTAGAGGAAAAACTAGATCTTAGATTTCGTAAACCCTAAAAATAACCTCTCTTCAAATTTAACGGTAGAAAGTATATGTCTTTGTAGTTTATTTAGAAATAGGCAAATTTCGAGTTGACTTCTTGGGCTAAGTTAAAACAAGGGAAGAGTATTGAAATTTTTATTAAAGTGTAAGTCTGAAAAATAATTCCTAAGCTTAAGTCTAAATTCTGAAAATATATACCCTACAAATTGCACAAACACGAACCTTGAAACTTGGAATAGTAGAAGAGACCTTGAAATGCTTTTGTCTAAAGTCCTTAGTACGAAGAAAAATAAAATAAAATACAAGTGTGAATAAAGAAAAAAATGAACACTGGTTTTTGTAATTACTTAAGGCTGCAAAAATAGAAAAAAATATTTAGCGAGGGTGCTTCATCACCTAGTGCCTTAGACCAACTGGTTTGGGAGTCACTGCTAAAGCCTTAAGTGTTACAAGACTAGGAATTACGCTTTAATGTGCAAACACATTTTATAATCAGTTGTTGGTACCTCAAGAATTATTAACGGTCGCATGAAGGATGCGTGAGCAAAATTTCATCTAAAAATTCACCAATTAAGAAGTGCTTTGGATGACAGACAAGAGTATGATAGCTTGATTTGAATTTCCAAGTGTAGGGGTGATATATACACACACGTAGGGGTATGTGATTGGGGTTTAGATAAGAGATATGAATGAAGAATAAGACTTATATCTTTAATAGAGATGATAAAAATTCCTAAGTTGAGATAGAACTCTAGAAGGAAAACTTAAAAGATGCTAAAAGCTAAGTAAGTTTAGAGAACATATATAATCTTAAGTTAAATGATAAGGAAGCGTGAAGAATACGGGTGGATAATTTATGAGTCGAAAATAATAGAATTCCTTGTTGGAAAACCTAATTGGAGAATAAAAGTTAATGGGCCAAATTGATAGGATTTTGTGGGTAGTATCCGCTGAAAACCCTCAGGAGACAACACTCTTCCTACTAGGAACACCTAGAGGTTTAACGGCTTATTGCACGAGCTCAGTGCAATCGCGATTCCCTGTGAAAGTGAGGTTAGGATTTTGTCGAGAATAAAACTAGGTTTGCTCGAGGATGAGCAAAAGATAAGTTTGGGGGTATTTTTTCATATCATAATATTGCATTATTATATTCCCCATTCTTATTCATTTTACAAATAAACAGGTGCTTTTGACCCATGTCTGCTACATAGTTGCAGGTTACAGGTTCTCGGAACAAAAACAGTGAAAATGATGAAAAGATGATACAAAAGTGAGACTACGACCAACAAATGGAAAGATCTTGATCATGCCTACAGTTTGAAGACTAAACGAAGATCAACAAACAAGTTCACAAAGCACAAAGGCAGCACAAGGTTCAAAGACTTTAATACGAAGCGAACGGTAAAGTCCACCACATTATTCACTGTGGAAATCTGGAAGAGAACCAGAAAATATTCTGAAGAAAAAAGTGAAGAAAAAAGTGAAGAAAACAGATGACAAATACAACCTGACCAAGACCAGAAAAGATGAGCTCATGATCCCTCTATTTGGCCGCGGAACCGCGGCCAAACAGGGGTTTTGGCCGTGGAACCGTGGCCATGAAGGACACGTGTCGGTGGAAATTTCTCTAGCGGTGCGTCAGCGCGTTGACTAGTCTTTTCTTAGGGGGTAAACTTGTAATTGCAGATTTGAGTCGATTGTAAACCTAGGGTTTCTATGAATCTATAAATAGAAGCCCTAAAACCTTTTTTAGGTTATGCCTCTTTTTATTCATCTATTCCGATCTGAAAATTCCTGTGTAAATATTTGGAGAGAGCCATCAATAAAGTAAGTAGTTTTGTTTAATTGCTTAGTTAATTTTTATTCTGTCTTAGTATAGATTTTTCATTTCTTGCCCTAGTTAGATAGTTAGAGATGTTTTTCAATTTCCTAATGAGCGAGTAGTCTCCTCGCTTGTTAGGGTTAGATTTGGGGAAGGCTTGAGAGATGAAATCTTTCACCCCTTTCTTGCCCTATCACATATAATTATTAGGACTCCATGCATACATACACACACCGTTCCCTACGGCACCTTACCCCTCAAGGTAACGGTGATACCGTAGTATAAACGACCGGTTGTGTATATTTTGCATGGAGGTTAGGGTAAGAATTAAGAAAGGAAGGACTAGAACCTAGAGGAAGAAACATCGTTTCTTCCCGATGGAACTAATCCCCTGTATTAATTGTTACCATAACACCTAAAAGAGATCTAAATGAGGGCATTGAAAGCGGTGGGGAAATCTTCAATTTCCAAACTTAACCTAAACCTAACCCTAGCAAGATTCTAGTCTTAATATAAATCTTAGTTTTTAGCGATAATCCATTCACACCGTTTGGAATTAACTCGTTAGACCAAATTAGGAAATACACAACATCCCTGTGGATCGACCCGTACTCACCGGCTAGCTACCAAGTGACGCCGTTCTTGATTGCGGTTTATAAATATTTTTGATTCATCTATTGAAAGCGCAAGCACGCTAAATCTACTTTCAATCAGGCCTTCCTCCTCAAATAAAGACCCTCGAAATAGCAAGGGTAAAGGGAAAGCGGTTTTCGTTGCCAATGCGCAACAATAGCCGAGTGGCCCAAAACCAGTTGCTCGCCAAAACAACGTGCGTCCGTGCCCATCCTGAGAAGAAAGTGTTGGGTTTTCCTAGTGCCCTGACCATCTACCGTAGCCATTGCGGAACGAAAATTTTGGGGTTCAAAAAAATGGCGCTAGAAAAACCCGTCCTAGAATTTACCATAAACCAAAACTAGCTAACAAAGAGGAGATCTTAATTACTATGAGAGAAGTATCTCACCAAAAGATCAGCGTCCTTCGGTCTTCTATCCTCTTTGTTTTCTCCTTGAGATCTTCTTAATCAAGCTTGATCGCCGGTCTTCCTCCGTCGAAGATGATCCACATGAGAGATGTAGTCTATAGCTCTAGCTCCATACCAAAAGTATAGTGGAGCAACTAGAGACTTTAGGTTGCTAATCTAAAGTGTCTAGGATGTAGTGAGTGTTGGGTTTCCTCTGCACCTACTAAGGAGTATGGAAGCATCACACATGCCACTTTAAAATTTTAGAGGTGCAAAGCAAACAAGCAAGGGTCTTTAACTAGAAAAGGCTAGGGTAACAACACTTTAAACATTATTTACACTAAGTGTAAGGAATACAACCTTTGTAGTCCTCTTTGTAGTGACTTCTAGGATCGTTGAGAGGTTGGAGAGGCTTGTTAGTAAGCTCCTACGTCCACGATAATCCACCCGAAGTTCACTAGCTCTAAGCTTGTAGCTCCACTTGATGCAAGAAAAAGATGAAGCTAAACACTCTAAACTAATTGGCTAGATTAGAGTAGAGTGATGAAGTGGTGTGTTTTCTTTTATCAAAACTCTTTCTTTTTATCTCTTACTCACTTTGGAAGAACCTAGAGAGCAAGGAGGAAGAAGAAGATGAAGGCAAAAGCTTTTGTAAAAAATGATAAAGGTTATGAAAGAAAATAGAAAATATAGTATATATATTGTAACACCCGAGCCCAATGCTACTAACTTCAGTTACTGTTTGAGCGTAATGTGGTATTCTTTTCACTTATCTTGCTTGATTGTTACATACTGTAAATTTTACCCGGCAAATTCATTTCTGCATATAACAATTTTTGGCATCTAAAATAAAATTAAAAATATTCATCTTGGCCTACTTGACACCCCTAACCCTGCTGTAGCGTCCGTGCATCGTGTTCTCGTCCCGTTCAGCGAAACAGACGAGTTTGGATGGCTACGTGCACGTACGTGTGTCCGTTTTGGGGGTATGCTTTTTGATCTTAAAACACTTCCTTTTCACTTTTGGATCCCGCTTAAAGTCCTATTATTTCAATTTCAAATTTTTGGACCCGACCCGGGCGCGATTTGAAAATGTTTTATTTTGCGCCAAAATCCCAAATTTTAATATTTTAAACGTCGCATATTTTTCCTTAACCTATATATATTACTGTTCGCTAAATTTTTTAAATCCTTTTAAATATTTTTTCTTAACCTCTAAATCTTTCCTCCTCAACCAATCGGCCTCCTCCATTCTTCCCTGGGCCCCACTTTATTTTTCCTACGTCTTTATCTCTCCTCTCTCTCACCCTCTCTCTCTATCCCGTCGCTATCTCTCTCTCTCTCTCTATTTATTTTAACCGCCTCCCTCCTCCTTCTTTTGAAAAAGAAAAACCCTAACCCATCGCAGAGCTAGCCACTGCCGTCTCCCTCCTCGCCGCCGCAACCCCAACGCCGACGACACCGACAGCAGCACCCTCGCCTCCTCTGCCACGTCTCACCCACATCCTCTTTCATCCACCCTCGCGCGCCCTGCACCCTCACCGCTACCACCTGCACCCACTCCTGCATCTCGCCGCCGACGATCACCTCGTCGTCGCCTCCCGCCATCATCCTCGTCATTCTCATCTCCATCACCTCTCCTTCATCAACCCCGTGCACCTTACACCTGTCCCCGCGGCCGCCTGCGCACCCTGCACACGCCAACCCCACCGGATCTGTCGCCGCCGGTGGTCTAGCCTCTGTACCCGGCCTTCGTACAACCCACTGTAAGCCTTCTTCTCCTCTTTCCTCCTTCCTTTCTTCTATAGTTTCTTTCTATTCTTGGTTGCACATCTTGATCTTTACTGTTCACATTTTGGCCGGAATCCGACGATGCCGACGACGTGACCCGATGTTCCAGCGAGGTACCCTGACCCGTGTGGTTCCATTGTTCATCGTTTGGGTTCATTCCGTGAACCGTGCGCCCGTCGCGAGTTTCCCCGCCGACGTTTCACGTTCCGTTTTCCCGATTCGCGACCCGTCGAGGCAAGTACCCCTTGCTACATGCTATACAATATTTACAGATATATTATGACACCCTAAACCTGTAAATTTAACTTTGGTACGATCATTTCTTATTTTCATGTACAATATTGTTATATATCATTTTACCGTTAAACTTGGAACCTACAGTTTGCAAATTGAACCTAATAACCACATTCACCGTTTAATCACATTTTAATATTGTCATATTATGGCATTTATCTCTATAGTTTGTTTCATTTGGACACACGTGTGCATTTTTAACCTGTAATAGCTGTATTGAACCTTTATATAAATCATTGCACCTCTCAAGTTCTTAAACCTGTTAATAACTTGATTAAAAGGCCATAATTGTCATACTGCATTCGCATAACATTGAAACCATCTCTGTGACACAACTGATAACTGTACTGTAAATTGAGTAAATCTGCCTATTGCTTAATTCATTGTTTATATCATGTCGATGAATACCATGCTTGATTGTATAACTGATTGTGAGCACACCCATGATATTGTTTACATCTTGACCTGACTTGTTACATATATATTGTTCTACCCGACATGGTACCGTATTCTGCTTGACTTGACCTGACGTACCATGACCTGATCCGTTACCTGATCTTGTGTCTAATGCCAACAAACCTGACATGTAGTCCTCATGGACCGTTCCTGTTGTCTATCCAGACAAACCTGTTTACCTGATCCTGTGTTGGCATTAGTTTCTTGATTTCGGGATACCTGACTTGACTTGCACATATAACTTGGGGGTATGGGAAAATCAAAGGTGAAACCTGACTTGTAACTCAACAGTTCACTACCTGTACTGATCAGTTTTAGAGGCCAGGCCCGCCTCGTGACGATGCTGCTGACATCGTTGGTCTTTATCCTTTCCCTGTTAGTGCCTAGCGGCACGTCTCGGTTTCAGCCCGAGAGTCTTAGACCGTGGTTCCGGGCATGCACAGGATACTATTGAGTTACATCGATGATTCATCAATTTGGTTTCAAAGACTTTAGAACAGAAAACCTGATAGAACAGTTCAGTTTACCCACTGCACATTACCCTGCACTGCTCTGACTTATATTATTGTTACTCTTGTTTTATTCATGTTTATATTGCATTGCCTGCTACACTGTTCATATTATATTACTTGATGACTTGACGCGCTGACGTCTGGGTTTTGCATGGCCCAGATTCTGTACCGCTGTCGCAGTCCGAGCAGGAGTACTTCAGCCGACAGGCTGAGCTGTGAGTGTTTGCAGTAGTTAGTTTTCTTTCCTGCATTTTTATTCCTGATGTGAGCCCGCATTATGGGACATACATTCCAGTTATTTGTATTGGATCTTTCGCTTCCGCATTTTATTATTCTTGACTCATGATATATTGGATTATGGACATGTTTAGATAGTTTTATTTTGTTCTTGATATCTCTACAGCCGTAATGTGACTGTGGATGGATACTTCCTACCCACAGGTAGCATGGTTGGCTATGTCACATGCCCATTTTAGCGTACTCTGGGAAGCGGGGCGTGACATATATTTTCTATCTCTCTCTCAACCATAATTGCTATAATATCTAGATATTTAGTGAGTGAGTTAAAACCCAAAAGAAATAGTTAATCCAAGGTTAAAGGTTAGGTGAAGTGAGGTTAACTCAATGAAGAGCAAAGAATTTTACAACCATGGATTAATCATTTCTTTTCTTTTGTTTTAAAACAAATCCAAATAAATATACAAATATTATAGTTCCATGTAAGTCTTATTGCCTTCAAGTGTGTATCATCAACCATGATATTTTTGTATGCATGTATCCATGCACATCAACATATGCATACTTGCACATCATCATATGCATACATGCATGCATTCTTCCTATGTAATAAAAAGAGTTTGAATAAAGAATAAGAATAAAACTAAAAGTCAAAATGTTAAATCAACAATTGATTTAACAATCCGGTCATATCACATACGACCCGATCAATAGTAAAACGCCCGATTCACATACGGTATCACATAGTCGTATTCAATCGGGTCTCCACGCATATCCCATATGCACACCATATCTTTTCGCCTGGACTAGGAAACTTCTGTGTGGGACTCTAAGACTCGTCAATACGCCGGCAGTGGGGGATGATCATATCAAATACCCACAAGCCGCAAGCGGTCAGCTAAACGTAACGGCCACCCGGGTATTGAACGATTAGAAGAAAACCAGTATAGCTGTCAAAACTCCCGTCGAGCCATCTGGCAACACTTACCGTACAGTCCGGTCTCCTCGTCAAATATGTTGCATATCAAGTCTGGGGTTGGTGTCATCGACCCCAATAACTCAATAAGTCATGCTGGTATATAGCTGGTAACTGATCGAGAAACTACTGATAACGCTTATCAGTAAATCTCAGTAGCCATGGCCAGGGACATCCTGTTATAGCCAATCAACCATAGCACAACATCAACCCCCAATACCGGGAGAGACGAAACCCCTCCTATCGCTCATTGCCTCCATGTGTCTCGGGACTGTACCTAAAGACCACCTATTTGCACGACTCAGTAGAGCCGTGATAGGGTGGAGATCAAAGTACAGTGGGAGGACACACAAGACTCTATGACGATCTCGGGTTTACAGACTAACCTGTACCAGTGTCACCTGAGAACTGCAATCCGACAATAGATATAATACCATATAGGAGTTCTCGGCGAGTCCGTTCAGTGTACCCAGTCTCACTGAGCACCCGCATACATTCTTTGGTGTCAGCACACCAGATGGATATGGGATCATCCATCGCCCATCATATGGGACAAGAATGGTATACGCCAGTCTACTCTGGAATATCGATGCCCCGTCTCGATACACCCACGACTAGGAACAGTTCAAGGATATGCTTATAAACTACACGTGCCCCACTAGTATGATCCACATCATAGTCACAGTAGTCAAGCAAATATCCTCAGGGCTTTATCAACATGTACAAATGAATAAAAGCATGATCAAGTCAGCATGTCAGATAAAGTAAACCGGATAGCATACTATCATGTCGAGCAAGAAAGTAATCTATATATATACATGTCCAAGCATCCACTATATATATAATGGCCTCTAGGGCATACATATATCCAACAGTGAGTGGTCCTTAGTGTATATCTATCTCACTTCCTCTCTTGATTCTCAACACATGAGATTTTAGAGAGGAAGTTAAAGAAGGAGGAGGAGCTCATGAAAGGCTAGTGAGGAGATTGAAGCAAAATGGTGAGAATGAAATCTCTAATGAGAGAGAAAAACCTCAACCATAGTTTTGTAAAACCATTTTTTCAATATAAAAACACAACCATGCTTGAATAGTTTCCACAAATGAATATTCAATTCATTTGTCAACACTATTGAAGTATGGTTCTCACCATACTCACCTCACTACCTTTACACATCATTTTCCATTTAAAAGAAATGGATAAAACTAAAATGAGGTATCCACTTTCTAGAATGTTTTCCGTATAAATACGGAATGCACTCTACTGTATATACATACTCGTATTCATATCAAAATACGAATACCCAAAGAGATAGAATAACACAAAGAACATAATACTAGAATATACATATCGAAATATATATACATAAATTATTAAATCAATACCTGATTTAATAATCCGGCTCAATTCCAAGCCGGCTAGTATTATCAACCGTCCGATCGAAAGTCTAGGTAACTAGTACAATCATTCGATCGGAACGCTATACGTATCCCGATCAAAAGTCCGGGTAACTAGTATAATCATTCGATCGGAACCCCGCACGTATCAAAATACAGCTACCACATCATTTCGCCTGAACCAGGGAAACCCTCTGTGTGGGACTCTAAAGACTCGACAGTACGCCGATAGTGTGTTACTGGATAAATCCATAACCATAAGCACGTTAGCAGCACTAGCTGTACGTAACGGCTACCCGGGTACTTGTCGAAAAGGAATGCCGACGAGTAAACTTATACGGATCCCTACTGAGCGTATTTGTGACAATCTCCGTATAGTCCGGTCTCTTCGTCTGAGAGTATCGTATACCGGGTCTAAGGGTGGTAAACGTCAGACCCTAATAACCCGATAATTTGTGCTGATATGGCTTTGTAACATTTCAGAAAAATAAAATATTATTTTTAGGAATTTTTATAATTTAATATTAATTTTAATGAATATTTTAATATTTCGGTATAATTAAATACCGATAAATGGGAAAAAATTTGGAAAATTATAGAAATTACTAAAAGAGGGTGTTTTATGTGAATTATGCAAATTTTAAGTTTTTATGATTAGTTTGACACTAATTTAGTGCTAATCGCGATTAAAAATCGCTAATCGGATTTTTAGCATATTTGTGCAAAACATGCACCATATCTTTTTATACTTGTTACATATTTTTCCATGGCTTTCCTACATGTTTTATTATGGCATTCTTGCATGGTTGTTAATTAGAGAGAATGAGAAAAAGAAAAGAAAAGAAAAAGGAAAATGAATAAAGAAAGGAGGTATGGGCAAGAGAGAGAGAAAGAGATGTGAGGGGTCAACCATGGTATGCCTTTTGTTCTCATTGCATTATCTTCATCATTTTCTTCTTCCCTTCCCCTCAAAGCTGCTGCCCTCTCTCCCCCTCCCCCTCAAAGAACTCACAACACTATTAAAACCCTTCCAAAACCCCATTCCCACTTCATAAATTTTGTGCACAAGCTCACAAGCCACACTTTGGACAAAGAAAAATCACATTTTGGTGCTGTAGGGGATTCTTGGGTCCCAAATGAGGTAATCATTCCATCTTTAAGGTAGAATTTCCATTCCCTTAGCATCCATGTTAGTTTAGAACCGATATTGTGTGGTTTTGGTGAACTTCGGAAATTCCAAGTTAGGGTTTAGGGTTTGAATTGATTTCAAAGGTGAATTGAGGTGTAATTAGGGACTATAACCCCTGTTGTGATGTTACATTGGACTAAACCAGAAACTAGAATCCCGGAATACGGATTTAGAAAAACGATATAGGAAGAATTGTGGATTCTGTGATTGTATTTGGAAATCTGCTAACACCCGGGTCACCTGAAAATATTTTTGCATGGACAGTGATACATGCAGGCACGTAGGAGGCATCACCCAAAACCCTAACCCCTACCTCCCCAACCAGGCCGCAGATTTAATCCTGATAGCCGCAAATTGCGGCCTGGGTCCCACCATTTTGATTCGTGTTTCTTCTATGGCTCCATCTCTAGTAAACTAGACCCTTGGCATATGCAACTTTGGCTGTTTTGACCTAGGGTGAAATCTGGGACCATTTTCAATAGTTGCTGTTTCGATTCGGGTTTTGTTTTGCGTATTTTGCATTCTGGATTTTTGTGTCTGTGTTGTACCTCGATCATTCGAAGTTTGTACGACGATATCGAGGGTTGCTTGGTGGTTTTGAAAGCGTAGTCTATAGGTTCTAACCTATAGGCCTTAGCGTGATGTTTTGGTATTCCCGATGTGATTTTAATACGCATTCCGATTGTGTTATCTATGTAGGTACCTTCACGTGGGTTTCATACGATGAAAAAGATGAAGGCGACTTCGACACCGACACACAAGAAGCAGGTGAGTAGATTATATCTACGGGGGAAGTCGGGTGGATGGCGTATAGCACCCCCGCAGTTCGATGTCTAGTATACTATATATACTATATATATATGATAGCTTATAGTGTGTCATGGATATTTGAGATGAGATTAGGTGTACTAGGGTTAGATTAGGGCGTAGGAGTAAACTAGTATAGTTCCTAGTTGCGAACCCTAGAATAGGCTTACACTCACACGCACACACCTGCATATTCGTTATACATATACTTAGGTGACGGGGATAGTGTATGATGTTTGGAGATGAGTCGATTGAGATTGGGCATAGTGCCATGAGATCGGTGATATATTGTGATTCGTATTTGGGATACGACATGTGATTTTAGCGGGCCTTTGGACGTGTGTTTCACACACGCATTCGTAATTACCTAGATGGTATCGATTTGTACTAGACGTAGGTCAGTACCCCAGATCATGAGATATGATGATAAGGATACCTGATAATTGATGAGAGGAATGTGATATTGACCCGTACCCAGCTTTTGGGATGCCGTACGATGATTTACCGTACGAGCTTTATATTGATGATAGATCCGCGCTCATGACTCGAGGATGTCATATGATATTGTATCGCACGCGGTACCTTTGAGGCGGGATCACCGACTATTATATATATATATATATGTATATGTATCGACTCAGATTTAGGTGGTTTCTATACCCCTTCTGATTGACTTGTTAGTTAGAGCCGTAGTTTTGCTAGTAGATATTAGGCTAGGCTGAGGTCATACCTATTTCAAAAACTAACGAATCGGGAGTATTTTGAAGACAAGCAAAGGAATTCTACGGATATTTTCAAAAGACACATCTTTTCTTAAAAACACCGTAGCCCTTATTTTCCTAAAAAGCCTGATTCGTCATCTTTCAAATGGCAAAACAGTATGATATGGATGCATTGATGTAGCTTCTACACTGTTGTGTTTATTATTCATTTGCTGCATATGCTTACTGTTTGCATCGCATTGCATGATAAAAATGGTTATTGGTATATTAAACTCATGCTGTTAGGACACCAGCACCATTATCGATGATGCATATGTTCCACGTACACCTGCTTGCCGGCTCACACACTTCATTATCGATAATTGCCATGTCACTACACTGTAGTACTGTTGCATTCAGGATATGATCCCTTGCATGGCATACTTGTGTACATACCTATTGTACACCCATACCTACATACATAAGTATTTGCACATACATAGATGATTTTGGCTTGATTAGAGATTTGGGAACCGCAAGATACTCTTTAAAACTGATTCATTTTAAAAGAGCGGTTTTCCCTCAATATGTGCATATTACTATTCCATATTGCATGATATACTGATATGCTTACATTTCTTTTACATGTCGAATACATCATGCTTTTGATTATACGCATTGAGATATGTTGTTTCCATGATATTTCTGGATTTGGGAACCGTGGATATTTCAAAAGAGATTATATAATTGTTTTAAAAACTCGGTTACCCTTGATATGATATTTCAGTGCGTCCACCATGTATTTTCTCGGTGCTGAGAGCGACATGTGAAACCCGATTCGAGGAGGCGGATGAGGCCGATTGCGGGTACATAGTGGACCCGGTATGGTACCCCAGGGCGAGAACGGATCTGCTGTGTAGCTAGACGGTGAGCCTGGCAGAGGGACCACTACCTACCGGTGATTGTATTTGAGCTCGGCGGATATCCGGAGGATACCGACCGGAGTTGAGAGATGATATAGGTCGATCCGGACGGACGGGGCCCTATATATATGAGGATTTACGTGCCGATGCTAGGCACATGTTTCATGATGTTTTCGAGTGTCGATGCCTGGCACTCAGGTTCCATGATTTGATATGTCACGAGCGACACATGTTGATTTACATCCTCATACTTCCATGCATATGTTTATGATATTTACATGCGTGATGCTTATTATCATTGGGTGACACGTGGACGATTTCCATATACATATATTGACATTGATGACATTGATCACATAGTTGGATGATATTCACATACTCATAGACTTCCTGATATAGTTGACATTGATTACATTGATCATACCTCATATTTTTGATATGTTACTACCTGAGGCACTGACACGAGCACTTGGTATTACACATAGTATAGATGTTTACCCTTGCTACTTTTTCATGCTTCAGACTTATTCATTTGAGGTTTATATGTATATATCTGATCGTATTGACCTAGGATTATGTCATGCATACGATTTCTACTCTGCGATGTTTCCTATTCACGAGTTGGCAACTCACCCCCGTTGTGCCACAGTTCTTGCAGGTTTTGCCGTACAGGTTCCATTGCGGCTTTTCTGGCACACTGCTTCCTTTCTGGGTGATTGCATTGGTAGGTGGGTTCACTCGCATCGTGACCACCCTTGTATTATTTTATTCAGTTGTATCTAGTAATTCCATCAACCAAAACTTGTTTATTGTTTCAGACTTAGAAAACCAGTTATGTATTATTTCGACCATAGAGTCGCGTGTTGTAGTATTATGGTTTTCATGCTGATTTTGAGTTCCTTTTTAGTTTTGATCCTCACCCTTTGGCGTTGTATATTATATTGCTTGCGTGGTTGTGACCGTCGATTGATGAAGAGCTAGCTCCCGCTTGGGGATGCCTTTTATTGTGCATATATATATATATTATTCATGTTGTATCCCGTTCGGGGCCATTATTTACAAAGGAAACTCTGCCGAAATTTTCGGAAAAGAATATAGATTTTAAAAATGTATATTCGGCTTACTTATTTTAAAAACCTCATTTTTAAACATGTTTTCCTTACTTCTAAAAAACTATTTTTCTTATTTACTCCTTAAAATGGTTTTAGATTTCTGGGTTTTTGGCTTACTTGAATTAGATGGGGTCCTATAGACTTCATATGATTCAAGTGCCAGTCACGTACTACTTCGGGTCGTGACAAAGTTGGTATCAGAGCGCTAGGTTAATCTTGGTTCGAGTCTAAGTTTGACTATGCGGAGCCTAGGGCGTTTATATATATACGGAACTTAGGCTTGACCTTACGGAACTTAGACTTAGTCGAGGGGGTATTATACCCGAACTTTCTTCGCGTAGGATGACCCTTAGTTGATGAAATAGGTAGCTTGAGTAGAGCGACGTACCGAATGTATGTTCCGCGGCATATTTACGATACGCTACTCCGCTTAAGAAAGCTTAGGATGTACATTTCCTTGCACAGTATTATATTCATTTCTATGATCTATCCTCATCGATATTGGTTATGATTTTGCTGCTACGATTACACGGGCAGAGAGAGCTACGGCTAGAGTTGCGTCAGCTTGAGCTCGTCACGGATGAGGACTGACCAGGGCGTGATTCCAGAGACGTACGATTGCATAGAGAGGCGTCGTTTTATTATGTTTTCGCGCCATGAGCGTTTGACAGATTGCTCTTACGAGATTTCTCGGATGTGCTGATCGGCACCAGAGGATCAGCTACTGCTAGAGGCCAGCCAGGATGTGATGACCATTGATGTATCGCTTATTCATGATGATTGAGGCGCTGTTCAGCGTATAGACGAATCTGCAAATGACGAGATATCGCCTAGATGTTGGAGCTACTGCAGCATAAGTATATACTTAGAGATATGATGGAAGGTCGCTAGTCACCCAAGGATGAAGGACTAGGACATGTGGTTCGTTCGCTTACCCCGATGCGAGGTCATCAGATTGATTGATTCCAGCTAGAGACGACTTCACGCAGGTTCGTTGGTAGTCGATGGAGGCGATCGAATGTCAGAAACCCATATTCCAAGTTTAAAGTATTCGGAAAGACATGCAAGCGATTCTATGGACCCTCTAGAAGAATGAAATCCTAACTCGACATAATGACCGTGTGAAAGCCTTTGAACCTTAGGGTTTGCGGCAGTTCCGCAACGCCATTAGTGAGGCTTGGGTTTGCCCTTCTACGGCTGGTCCACCGATACTGAGGTATGTACTCGATACTATTAAACTGTACTCAAGATGTTGATCTCTTGGGGGATTATGAGGTTTTGACGAATCGATCAAAAGGTTCGACATCTTTCGGATATCATGCGATGGGACACATTGCTTGGGAGACTCCGGATACGTATAGCCGTTGGAGCGCAGTCCATGCAGCTACGAGAAGACGAGTTCGAATCAGTCGACATTGGAACAAAGTGGAGTAAAGAGTTCGCACGAGATTTCGACGAGATGATGCTCCACTCAGCTGACATCAGAGATGCGATACGCATGCAGAAGCGTTGGGATGCGACCAGTTTCCGAGGAAATGTTGTGCTGAGGACGCAGATGATCAGAGAAGTACCAGAACGGAATTGTCCCCGTTAACACACCTGACAGGGCCGATGAGCCGATGAATTGCGAGATTGGTAATCCACAGAGGAGATAAGGACCCAGAGACAGAGGACGCCAGACCATGAACAGGAGGCAAGTAGATATCTTGCGCTACTAGCATTGGATGCACCGACACCTTCTTGACTTTGAAGGAGGATATACCGACGACGGTATTTATGATTTGTGATTTTGTGATTCGATTATCACGTATCCGTCACCTTGGATTTCGGTATTTTGGCCGATCTATTCGCATGATTTAGTCTTGATGGTTGAGCTCCATGATATTTGTTTTCGTGCACTATGGTTGCACCACTGGGTATTTATATTTTGCGCATAGTTATTATGTTTGAGGTATTGATTGTGATTTCATGCCTATTTTATGCCGGTGATTTGATTTACGCTTCCAGCATAGTTTTCATGCACTTTTAGTGTTTTGATTTGATTTGTGCACGCTGATGCACATGGTTGTGAGCTTATACACCGCGGTATACCTGATTTGGATTGAGCCGTATAGTATACCGTCGATTTTGATTTTGATATTGATGTTGATTTCTTGCACTCCGTGCATTTGATTTGGATTTTCGCGCGTGTTGAGCGCATGTTTTGACATACGATTTTGGTGCACACCAGATGCACTAAATCGGGATTCCTTGTGCATGTCAGATGCACCTGATTTTGCTGTCAGGCACGCCCGTTGCTCTTGGCAGATGTTTTGTGCACACCCGTTGCACCTAGATGATGTTTCTGTGCACATGTATGGAACATATATGGATTTTGATTTCCGCGCGCACCAGATGCACGTATCATTTATATGCACATTTTTGGGATTTATTCCTTATGGACCAATACGTTTTTATGATATTTGCTATTTGTTTTCGTACTGAGAAGGACTAGTCAGAGGAAAGTGCCTGGATATACTTTTCTTGCATTGTTAGTTATCGAAAGGATTTCAAAAAAGAGAGCTATAGTCTCAGTATTTACCTACGTGTCTGATATGATACGAAACGTTTAAAATAAGGAAACCCTTCTAAATTGTTTTCAAAATGGCGGAACGTGCATATTAAACAAAAGATATATACGTATATGGTTATTTTATTATAATAGACGTCCGCCACTGTGCAGTGTTATGCGCATCGCACAGCAACTTAAAAAGATTTGGCATGCATTTACTTCAGCTATTTAAATGTATAGTTCTGATTTATATCATATTGGTTTTATTTTGGATTTGACATTTGTGTCTTTACCATGACTCCGATGATTGCGGGATGCTTGACGGAGGTTTAATTTTAAGTTATCTGCTCATTGTTCATGCGCATGTATTGCGCTATGATGCGTTTTCCGTATTGATGATTTCGGAACCCCGACGACTTGGACTTTTTACTGAAATGTTTTAATATTTGAGAGGTTTAAATTTAAATTCGGGGACCGAATTTCTTTAAGGGGGGAAGATTGTAACATTTCAGAAAAATAAAATATTATTTTTGGGAATTTTTATAATTTAATATTAATTTTAATGAATATTTTAATATTTCGGTATAATTAAATACCGATAAATGGGAAAAATTTGGAAAATTATAGAAATTACTAAAAGAGAGTGTTTTATGTGAATTATGCAAATTTTAAGTTTTTATGATTAGTTTGACACTAATTTAGTGCTAATCGCGATTAAAAATTGCTAATCGGATTTTTAGCATATTTGTGCAAAACATGCACCATATCTTTTTACACTTGTTACATATTTTTCCATGGCTTTCCTACATATTTTATTATGGCATTCTTGCATGGTTGTTAATTAGAGAGAATGATAAAAAGAAAAGAAAAGAAAAAGGAAAATGAATAAAGAAAGGAAGTATGGGCAAGAGAGAGAGAGAGAGAAGTGAGGGGTCAACCATGATATGCCTCTTGTTCTCATTGCATTATCTTCATCATTTTCTTCTTCCCTTCCCTTCAAAGCCGCTGCCCTCTCTCTCCCTCCCCCTCAAAGACCTCACAACACCATTAAAACCCTTCCAAAACCCCATTCCCACTTCACAAATTTTGTGCACAAGCTCATAAGCCACCCTTTGGACAAAGAAAAATCACATTTTGGTGCTGTAGGGGATTCTTTGGTCCCAAATGAGGTAATCATTCCATCTTTAAGGTAGAATTTCCATTCCCTTAGCATCCATGTTAGTTTAGAACCGATATTGTGTAGTTTTGGTGAACTTTGGAAATTCCAAGTTAGGGTTTGAATTGATTTCAAAGGTGAATTGAGGTGTAATTAGGGACTATAACCCCTGTTGTGATGTTACATTGGACTCAATCAGAAACTAGAAACCCGGAATACGGATTTAGAAAAACGATATCGGAAGAATTGTGGATTCTGTGATTGTATTTGGAAATCGGCAAACACCCAGGACACCTGAAAATATTTTTGCATAGACAGTGATACATGCAGGCACCTAGGAGGCATCACCCAAAACCCTAGCCCCTACCTCCCCAACCAGGCCATAGATTTAATCCTGATGGCCGCAAATTGTGTCCTGGGTCCCACCATTTTGATTCGTGTTTCTTCCATGGCTCCATCTCTAGTAAACTAGACCCTTGGCATATGCAACTTTGGCTGTTTTGACCTAGGGTGAAATCTGGGACTATTTTCAATAGTTGCTGTTTCGATTCGGGTTTCGTTTTGCGTATTTTGCATTCTGGATTTTTGTGTCTGTGTTGTACCTCGATCATTCGAAGTTTGTACGGCGATATCGAGGGTTGCTTGGTGGTTTTGAAAGCGTAGTCTATAGGTTCTAACCTATAGGCCTTAGCGTGATGTTTTGGTATTCCCGATGTGATTTTAATACGCATTCCGATTGTGTTATCTATGTAGGTACTTTCATGTGGGTTTCATACGATGAAGAAGATGAAGGCGACATCGACACCGACACACAAGAAGCAGGTGAGTAGATTATATCTACGGGGGAAGTCGGGTGGATGGCATATAGCACCCTCGCAGTTCGATGTCTAGTATACTATATATACTATATATATATATATGATAGCTTATAGTGTGTCGTGGATATTTGAGATGAGATTAGGTGTACTAGGGTTAGATTAGGGCGTAGGAGTAAACTAGTATAGTTCCTAGTTGCGAACCCTAGAATAGGCTTACACCCACACGCACACACCTGCATATTCGTTATACATATACTTAGGTGACGAGGATAGTGTATGATGTTTGGAGATTAGTCGATTGAGATTGGGCATAGTGCCATGAGATCGGTGATATATTGTGATTCGTATTTGGGATACGACATGTGATTTTAGCGGGCCTTTGGACGTGTGTTTCACACACGCATTCCTAATTACCTAGATGGTATCGATTTGTACTAGACGTAGATCAGTACCCCAGATCATGAGATATGATGATAAGGATACCTGATAATTGATGAGAGGAATGTGATAATGACTCATACCCAGCTTTTGGGATGCCGTACGATGATTTACCGTACGAGCTTTATATTGATGATAAATCCGCGCTCATGACTCGAGGATGTCATATGATATTGTATCGCACGCGGTACCTTTGAGGCGGGATCACCGACTATTATATATATATGTATGTATCGACTCAGATTTAGGTGGTTTCCATACCCCTCCCGAATGACTTGTTAGTTAGAGCCGTAGTTTTGCTAGTAGATGTTAGGCTAGGCTGAGGTCACACCTATTTCAAAAACTAACGAACCGGGAGTATTTTAAAGACAAGCAAAGGAATTCTACGGATATTTTCAAAAGACACATCTTGTGTACATACCTATTGTACATACCTATTGTACACCCATACTTACATACATAAGTATTTGCACATACATAGATGATTCTGGCTTGATTAGAGATCTGGGAACCGCAAGATACTCTTTAAAACTGATTCATTTTAAAAGAGCGGTTTTCCCTCAATATGTGCATATTACTATTCCATATTGCATTATATACTGATATGCTTACATTTCTTTTACATGTCGCATACATCATGCTTTTGATTATACGCATTGAGATATGTTGTTTCCATGATATTTCTGGATTTGGGAACCGTGGATATTTCAAAAGAGATTATATAATTGTTTTAAAAACCCGGTTACCCTTGATATGATATTTCAGTGTGTCCACCATGTATTTTCTCGGTGCTGAGAGCGACATGTGAAACCCGATTCAAGGAGGCGGATGAGGCCGATTGCGGGTACATGGTGGACCCGGTATGGTACCCCGGGGCGAGAACGGATCTGCTGTGTAGCTAGACGGTGAGCCTGGCAGAGGGACCACTACCTACCGGTGATTGTATTTGAGCTCGGCGGATATCCGGAGGATACCGACCGGAGTTGAGAGATGATATAGGCCGATCCGGACGGACGGGGCCCTATATATATGAGGATTTACGTGTCGATGCTATGCACAGGTTTCATGATGTTTTCGAGTGTCGATGCTTGGCACTCAGGTTCCATGATTTGATATGTCACGAGCGACACATGTTGATTTACATTCTTATACTTCCATGCATATGTTTATGATATTTACATGCGTGATGCTTATTGTCATTGGGTGACACATGGACGATTTCCACATACATATATTGACATTGATGACATTGATCACATAGTTGGATGATATTCACATACTCATAGACTTCCCGATATAGTTGACATTGATTACATTGATCATACCTCATATTTTTGATATGTTACTACCTGAGGCACTGACACGAGCACTTGGTATTACATATAGTATAGATGTTTACCCTTGCCACCTTTTCATGCTTCAGACTTATTCATTTGAGGTTTATATGTATATATCTGATCGTATTGACTTATGATTATGTCATGCATACGATTTCTACTCTGCGATGTTTTCTATTCATGAGTTGGCAACTCACCCCCATTGTGCCACAGTTCTTGCAGGTTTTGCCGTACAGGTTCCATTGCGGCTTTTCTGGCACACTGCTTCCTTTCTGGGTGATTGCATTGGTAGGTGGGTTCACTCGCATCGTGACTACCCTTGTATTATTTTATTCAGTTGTATCTAGTAATTCCATTAACCAAAACTTGTTTATTGTTTTAGACTTAGAAAACCAGTTATGTATTATTTCGACCATAGAGTCGCGCGTTGTAGTATTATGGATTTCATGTTGATTTTGAGTTCCTTTTTAGTTTTGATCTTCGCCCTTTGGCGTTGTATATTATATTGCTTGCGTGGTTGTGACCGTCGATTGACGAAGAGCTAGCTCCCGCTTGGGGATGCCTTTTATTGTGCATATATATATTATTCATGTTGTACCCCGTTCGGGGCCATTATTTACAAAGAAAACTCTGCCGAAATTTTCAGAAAAGAATATAGATTTTAAAAATGTATATTCGGCTTACTTATTTTAAAAACCTCATTTTTAAACATGTTTTCATTACTTCTAAAAAACTAGTTTTCTTATTTACTCCTTAAAATGGTTTTAGATTTCTGGGTTTTTGGCTTACTTGAATTAGATGGGGTCCTATAGACTTCATATGATTCAAGTGCAAGTCACGTACTACTTCGGGTCATGACAGGCTTAGGACCAATCCGGGAAACTACTGAACTAATTATCAGTAAATCCCAACTGCCTTGGCCAAGGTCTTATGGTTCTTGCCAATCGAACACAGTGCGATATCAACTCTCTATACCGGGAGAGACAAATCCCTAACAATTGCTCACTGCCTCCATGTGGCTCGGGACTGTACCCAACTAAAACTTGTTTGCACGACTCAGTAAAGCCTTGGTAGGGTAGTAATCAAAGTACAGTGGGAACTCATACAAGACAAATGACGATCTCAGGTATGAAGTCTAACCTGTACTCATGTCACCTGAGAACTGCTATCTGACGATAGTTATAATGCCATCTAGAAGTTCTTGGCGAGTCTGTCCAGTGTACTCACCCTCAGTGGGTACCTGTATACGATCTTAGGTGTGAAAGACTAATGGTTGTGGGACCAACCATCGCCCCTCGTCGGGGTCTAGAAACGTATACACTAGTCAACTCTGGAATATCGATGCCCAGTCTCGATACTCCCATGACTAGGGACATTTTAAGGATGTGCTTATCGACTACCCAGCTCCTATAAGTATGATCACCATCACAACGCCGGTAGTCAAGCAATGATCTTACGGGCTTTATCAACATGTATGAATGATACATAATAACAAGTAAGACATATGCACATGTTAAGATAAAGACAAACCAGATAACATACTATCATATCGAGTAAGATTGTCCTGTACATACATATGTCCAAGCATCCATATGTATACATATACAATAATGGCCTCTAGGGTATACATATCCAACAGAAAGGCTAGGACGCACTTACTCGTTTCCCTATGACAAAACGAGGAGACTGTTCGAATTGGCAATGTGTAATAAACTCATCATATTGCCAAACCCGCGGCGTTCACCGCAACCTAGCGATGTCAACAACCCTAATTACTGCTCCTATCACAGAATGGTGAGCCACCCAATTGAAGATTGCCACGTATTCAAAAACCGGGTCGAGGACCAGAATCAATAAGGGAAATTCGTGCTGTTTGATAACTGGAGGGTAAACCCACCCCAGAAGCACACCCCAAAAAAGGTGGATGTGCAAGGTCCATCATGCTCACTCGTGGAAGAAACTCCATAGGAAGTCGTTCTTTCAGCAAAAACCAAAAGAATACTGAAGGATCTACAAACATGTCCGGCAGTCGGGTGGAAAAGCCAACTTGAACCTGAAATCATTGAAGGTATGCTAAAATCTCGCCCCGCACCAAAAATTGTTGACGAAGGGAAAACCTCCTAAGTCAAGTCTTCAAACTCTTCGAAGAAAAGGAAGAAGACCAAGAAGCCTGTGCAGCCTGCCGAGTATGTCGATAAGCGCACAGATCTACAAAAATATATCGACGTGCTGGAGGAGTACAACCAGAAGGTGCGGAAACCGGTCACGCTCGAAGAGTTCCTCAAGCATATTCTTGAGAGCGAAGACAGTGACAATGATGAGGTAAATGACTCATCAAAAGACACCGAAGACCGTGTAGCAAGTTGCCACATGGTCTCCTATTCGTCGTTATATGACGAAGAAACTCCTTCAGTGTCAGAAAACAACGCGGAGGAACTGGGGGAAGAATTGGCGCTAAAATCCCTGGAACTGCCAGAAGACCCGATCGATAGGAAACAAAGCTTTTCAAAAAAGCAAAGTTGATCGAGAACGCAAGACAACCATATATGAAAAGGCTAAGCGTCAGCGTCAAAATAGAGAAGTTGCGGCAAGGATGTGTCGTAAAGTACTCCAACCAAACCAAAACACGCCTGCTATAAATAAGAGCGGGATCAAAATGGAGAAGCGGTTCGCCAAAGCCCTGTCAATGGGGATGAAACTGCCACCTCTCGTAGGGAACACTCCCGGGGTCATATGTCTCGATGGAGAATATGCATGCCCAAACTTTTGCCTATATCATCGGAGGGTCACCTATCCCACCGAGGAATGCAGTGCCTTCAAGAAATGGTGGTAAGGATACGTTGCCCATCAAAAACACTTCAAGAGGATGAAGCGCGAAGCTCGTGCTCGTCGATGGAAAAATAGAGCGACAAACGCGCATGAAAAAACGACTGGCAACTGTTATATTGTTGGTACCAATTTGGAAGGGGGAAAACCCCAAGTTCATACCTTCGGGAGCGATTCTGAGGACGAAATACCCCTCAGCCCTCTCTTCAAAGACTCCACCTCCGAAAAAGAAGAGGAGCAGAAGAACTGTGAGAATATTCAGCTGTATAACCGTACGCTGCCTAAGAAGAATCTCGGACCTACAAATAAAGGTTCGAACAAGAAGGACAAAAGGAAGGGGAAAATCCCCGAGGAAATCGCCCTTGATGAAGAAGCAGTCAAAGTGCTCGCAGCAAGGGACCCGCCTAGGAAAAACAAAGTAGATTACAACATCCTGGCACATCTGAGAAAAATACCCTCACAACTGAGCATATTGGATGCTCTTTTCCTGTCCAAAGAGGCACAAGATTCCCTGATCAAGGCACTACAAGAGCCCGATCAGTTCCAAACTTTCTTCGCAGAAGAGAAGATGAAGGATGAGCTAGCAGAAGTCTACACGGTTGACAGTACATTCAGCAATGAAGATCTCCTCTTCGGTACATGCAAACATAATCGCCCGTTATACGTCACCGGGTACTGCCACGACATCAAAATAGGGAAAATCCTTGTCGACAATGGATCCTCCGTCAACCTTCTCAACGTGAGGGTGCTGAAGGAAATTTGCATGAACGTCCACACCTTTCCCGAGATAAAATTACCATCTCCGAGTTTGACTCACAGTCGTCACAGACACTTGGGTCTGTAATACTGACATTACGTTTCGGGCTGCTCGTCACTGACATCAAATTTCATGTCATTGACGCCAAGATTTTGTTAGTTGTATTATGCCCTAGAGGCCAGTATTGTACAGATGATGTATATTATATTGGATGCTTGGACATATATAGAGATGACTTTCTTGCTCGATATGATAGTATGCTATCTGGTTACTCTTTATCTTAACATGTACACTTGTCTCTTTAAACTGTCTTATAGTTACATGTTGGTAAAGCCCTTACGATGTGTACTTGACTACCTGGACTATGATGCGGATCATACTAGTGGGGATATGGTAGTCCATAAGTACATCCTTCAAGGTCCCTAGTCGTGGGTGTATCGAGACGGGGCATCGATATACCAGTGTAGACTAGCGTATACGCTTCTCGACCCATGAGATGGGCGATGGATGATCCCATATCCATTGGTGTTTGACATCAGAGATGGTATACGGTGCTCAGTGAAGACTGGGTACACTGGACGGACTCGCCGAGAACTCCCAGATGGTATTATACCTCACGTCAGATGGCAGTTCTCAGGTGACACTTGTGCAGGTTAGTCTGTAGACCCGAGATCGTCATAGAGTCTTGTGTGATTCCCACCGTGCTTTGATCTCCACCTTACCACGTCCATGAGGGCGTGCAAAACGGTGGTCTTTGGGTACAGTCCCGAGTCACATGGAGGCAATGAGCGATAGGAGGGGTTTCGTCTCTCCCGGTATTGGGGGTTGATGTTGCGCTGTGCTCGATTGGCCGTAACAGGGAAGTCCCTGGCCAGGGCTGATCAGAGATTTGCTGGTAAGTGTTACCAGTAGTTTCTCGACCCGTTATGAGCCTCACATCGGCACGACTTATCGGTTATTGGGATCTGACGTTTACCACCCCTAGACTTGATATGCGACATATCAGACGAACAGACCGGACTGTACGGTAAGTGTTACTGGTTGGATTCACAGGAGTATGAGCGGGCTGGCTCGTCGATCTTCTGATCGCTCAATACCCGGATGGCCGTTATGTTTAGCAGACCGCTTGCGGCTTGTGGATGCTTGATATGATCATCATCTGCTACCGGCGTATTGACGAGTCTTTAGAGTCCTACACAGAGGTTTCCTGGCTCAAGCGAAACGAAATAGGAGCACATATGAGATATGTGCGGGACCGAGAATAATGCGTGTATGTGATACCGCATTTCATTCTCGCGATGAATGTTTCGATTGGTTGTATGCGATATGACCTAGTTATCGAATCATTGATTCGATAAATCGATACATTAGATACTAGTCGGTTATGTGCGACATGACCGGATCATTGAATCAAATGTTGATTTAATGATTTAATGTATAATTATATATTTGATATATTACTTTGCATTAACTAGTATTGGTTCACTTTAAATGGATTTTCTCACTAGATGTGCAAGTTGTATATGTGATATACTTTTGTGCACATGTTTGTATCATGTTTGATGATACATGTTAACTTGTGCAAGTGTAAAGATTAAACCATGGTTATATGAATGGTTAGGGTTTTATTTACTTATTCATTTATTTATATTGATTATTCATTTTGGAAAAGAAAAGAAAAATGGTGGAATTATTTGTTTCTTTCATGAAGCTTCATGAAGAGTTGAATAATTGACCATTTTTGTTTTCTTCTCTTAACCTAACCATGCACCTAACCGTAGTTTGCTCTCTACACTTCACCATGGTTAGTATATGATAAGTAATGATATTATTCTCATTATTAATCCAATACTTATCATATTCTATCTTCATCATCTTCTTCTTCTTAAAAGAGAAAGCTTGATGCCATTAATGGCAACTTGAGCTATAGTGTGAGAAATCCAATTCCAAAGTGAACCCACCTCCTATTTCTTCACCCTCTACCTATTGCCAAGTTGTTTTGGGTGTTTTCTTCACAAGTTTCACAACTTGGTGAAGTCGGAGCTTGAACTTGTGATGCCTCGACGTAGATCATCTTCGGCACGAAGCCGACGACCTAGCCCAATTCTCCGATGAAGCCGACGTTTGAGTTCGGGATTCGAGATGGACAGTGAGAGGACGCCTACGTGGAGCTTAGGAAGTGGATATCCGGATCTACAAAGGTTGTAGCCTCTCTCCTTTAGTTAAGTTGTTAACTAGATTCGTTTTTCGCCTAGATTTCTAGTCGACGATCCGTACTAGGGTTTCTCGACACCCATAAAATTTGAAATTGGCATGGTTGATGCCTTGTGAGACCTCTATAGTGTGTCTAGGAACCCTACAGTGGTATCAGAGCCTAGCTAGAGCCTTAGGCGAAGTCTAGACGACGTTTGAAATCCGAACGAACATCGAAACCCATTCCCAAAATGCTCTCTGGAAATTTTCTAAAATTTTGGATTTTTGTCAATTAAAAATATGCAGAAAAATAATCAGGGTGTTATTTGAATTACTGTGAAATACGAGGGCCTAAATCGACTTTTCCACCGCGGAACCGCGGCACAAGCTAGGCATGTGCGGCGGTTCCGCGGCCGTACTGTTCCTTTGTCTGATGATTTCTGCACAGTAACTCATATAATTTAATGCTATATTTTCTAGGGTATTTTTATTGTGACTCTATAGAAGAGTATTCTGGGGTACTATTGGGAATCAAAGATTCGATCGGATTATCAAATTTCGTCTTTGTGTTTTTCCGGATGACTTTAGAATATGTTAAAAAGTTCGACCGGATATAAATACCCAACTTTTCCCCTGCCGGAAAATATCCAAGTGTTGGATTTTTGTGTGGTTTAAGGACGTTCTGAGTAGTGCAAGTAACGCGATGGTCCCTCTAGAAGACAACAAACCTTAACTCGATTATGTGACCGTCTTGAACTGCCCTTTGAACCTTCGGGTTTGGGGCAGTACGGCGTGCCACATGTGAGGCGTTGGCTTGACCCTTCTACGGCTGGACCGTTGGTACTGAGGCATGAAGTGAACGTCTTTGAACTTATTTCATGTGTTGAACGGTTTCGGGAAAACTTGGGTGCTCGAATGTTCGATCGGAAAGTTTAATATTTTCTATTTATCCGGAATGAGATACAATAATTGGAATTCACAAACTGTTATGAGATAACCGAATGAATGTTATAAATCTAGCGGTTTAGTCTCACTTTATATTGAAAAGAGTTTTCGATAATGGGACTAAAATGCGGGGTTTATAAGTGTTAGGCATGTGATGTCTAAAAGGGTTGCGGATTCCAACTGTTGTAGTTTTACACTTTCTTTTCTGTGACCGTAAGTGTAATATGTGATATCGCCGGTTTCGTTGCTATATGTCAACGACAATTGGGATACGCATGTTTACTTACGTTGATGACATGTGATGTTATGTGTTGCTGGATATGTTATATTGGATCGTCGTGTTTGAATAGCCGGGGGTTTTTATGTGAGATGAGTGTTTTTCATTTTCATTCATGTAAAAACTTGTATGTAATATTCTTTTATTTGGGGCACTTCCAGGTAGCGGAAGTTGTCACCTTTTGTATATTATTTCCTTTTCCGCATTAGGATAGACCCAAGGAGGGGAGCACAAGTAACCGGGTTCTGGGGTCCAGTGGGAGACCAACTCGAGGAGTCGAGTCCGGGTCTCCTAACCCAAGAATTGGTAGGGTTGCTTGCCGCTCTCGTAGGGGTCTAGGGGTGTGGGATTGGCTATTCATCACGACCGTGGAATCCGTATTTTATACTGGCTCGTATTGAAAACACGGACGTCCTAGTATATCCAATATTTCATATGTTTCTTCTGCTGCTTTATCTGTGATGTGATCATGTGATGTTCTGTGATAGATACAGTATATAGTATATATGATATATTATATAGACGTTACTTATGTTTTGCACCCGCACTAGCCCTGCCCTGCTCTGTCGTTAGTTACCTAACCTAACGGTGCACGAGGGGACATCGTGGCGAATGCGGATGGCATAAGTGTACGTCGTATTTATCTGTGATGTTTAGGTATTTAAATGATGGGACTTCATTAATGAGATTAATGAAAGAAAAGAAACCTAAGATGTTATAGAATCAAATTTTAAAACAAAACAGGTAGCTAAAGTTCTTGCTTTGCATAGCGGTATATGTGATATATCCTGCACCTTATTCGATGAGGAAAGGACCGAGATCCCTTCACCGGGAGTGACTCCTTTAGCAATACCTGGCAGATGCTACATACTCGGTCTGTTTTTGATTGCTTCTATAGTTTCTGCTTTGCACAGTGATATATATGATATATCCCGCACCTCATTCGACGAGGAAAGGGCCGACGATCCCTTCACCGGGAGTGACCCCTTTAGCAAAACTAGAAAAGCCTCAAAATCACTCCATTTTAAAACTTCATTTGATTCTACAACGATATCAAGTTCATTACGCAATAGGTTTTCAGAAAAACCTGTCGTAGCCCTCCGTCATTTCAGATAAGTACTAGTTAGTATTCGTGCTACGTTTGTTGACTATGTTAAGGCGTAGTGTGCGGTAGCTGACCAGTATTTATCTGCTTATGCATATGATGCAGATTGGATTAGGGTAGTCGTGCGACTTTGTTGACTATGTTAAGGGTCGTGCGGGTGGGTTTAATTCAATCAGGAAATGACGGGTTGAACTTGACTAGCACTTGTGATTTGTTGACTATGTTAAGGTCATATAGCTGCTAGGGGCAAAATATTATCGGGAATTTCAAGTGTTGAAATTTGCAATGAGATTGCATACCTTCTATGAGATAGTTGGATCCCGATACCCACTGCGAGTAAGAGTTACTCCTGGGAGAGTTTTGCACACTACAATTAGCCGATCAAGTAGGTGTCTAGAAAGGTGTCAACGGGGTTACGCCTCTGGGAAAACGAGGTTTACTTTAATTAGGTCCGTGCGAAAGCACGGGGAACCTCCCTCAAAGTACCGACACTGGCCTGGCTGAAAGATCGACGAAGTTGTAGGGTGTAATTAATCCCGGCTAGTCTTTCCTTTTAGGGTTTGAAGAAAGATTTGATAAAAAGCAGTGGGAGCCATCCTGATTAGATAAGATAATAACCAATCTGATCTTGCACGAGCATACGCTAAAGTGTTTTCTTCTCTCTCTCTCCAGGTAGCGACCATTTCATGCCCTAATAAAGATAATAATATGGATGTATTGACCGAACCCGCATGTTTTACTGTGCTGGGGAACGTTGGTTCCGTTCATTCTTATAAGAGTTATAGGAATGAACATGATATAGGGGAATACCAGGATTCCCATGCCACCCGATTGAAGAAAGTACATGTTGATGCATTTTCTTCGGGTGTGTTCGTTACTGAGAACTGTTTCTCCATTTGCTCTACGTCCTGGGTATTAGATACCGGGTCAGGATCCCATATATGTAATCAGTTACATAGGCTCAGGAAAGGTAAAGAACTTGGAGAAGGTGATAAAGACATTAGAGTTGGAAATGGTGCAATTGTTGCAGCTAAGAATGTCGGGGAATATCACCTAGTATTACCAACTGGTAATACATTGGTTCTGAACGAATGCTATTACATGCCGAACCTGATACGCAACATTATATCGGTTTCTTTATTAAGTAAAGAGGGATATAATTTTGTATTACAGGATAATGTTATGAACATTTTCCGTAACCAAAAGTTGGTTGGATCAGGCACGTTGTGCAATGGCATTTATGTTCTAAATCAATCAACAGTTCTGAGCATAACAAACACACACAAGAGGAAGAGTTCAGAACTGAACGAATCCTTCTTGTGGCATTGTAGACTGGGTCACATCAATGCGACACGACTGGCTAAGTTGCATAAGGATGGATATTTGAAACCTTTCGAATTTTCATCTTATGACACTTGCCAGTCATGTCTCAAAGGCAAGATGACCAAAACTCCGTTTACGGGACACGGAGAAAGAGTTACCGAACTCTTGGGACTTATACATAGTGATGTATGCGGTCCCATGTCTACACATGCCAGGGATGGTTCTTCATACTTCATTACATTCACTGACGATCTCTCTAGGTTCGGGTATGTGTTCCTGATGAAACACAAATCAGAAGCTTTTGAGAAATTTAAGGAATATAAACAAGAAGTTGAGAACCAAACCGGAAAAAGTATTAAAATCCTACGATCTGATCGAGGAGATGAATACTTGAGCAATGAATTCCTGGACTTCCTGAAAGAGAATGGGATTCTCTCTCAGCTGACTCCTCCATATACACCAAAGCACAACGGTGTATCAGAACGGAGGAACCGCACCCTATTAGATATGGTGCGCTCTATGATGAGCACAGCTGAGTTACCTATTTCCTTTTGGGGATATGCGCTGGAAACAGCAACATACCTATTGAATCAAGTTCCATCTAAATCTGTACCTACCACACCATATGAGATATGGAGTGGGAAGAGACCATATTTTAAACGAGTTAAGATATGGGGTTGTCCGGCCTATGTCAAAAAGCAAAATCCGGACAAACTCGAGGCACGATCAGTCCTTTGCAAGTTTGTGGGATATCCTAAGAATTCCCAAGGATATTTTTTCTACCATGCTGAAGAACAAAAAGTGTTTGTTTCTCAATATGCCACCTTTTTAGGAATTCCTTGAAAAAGAAATTAGTGGCAAAGTGGTAGAGCTGGAAGAAGTTCCAAATACACAAACCGTAACTGAAGATTTAGTGGAACCAGAAGATTCAGTAGCTCCCAATGAACCTCAGCCTCTCCGCCGATCTAGTAGGGTTTCTCGTCCACCTGAGAGTTACTATGGTTTTCTCATTGATGGTGGCAGTGAGGATTGCATCATGGAGGATGATGACCCAACTAGCTTCGAGCAGGCCATCACGAGTGGGGACTCAGTGAAATGGCTGGATGCTATGCGGTCCGAGATGGAATCCATGTACACCAACAAAGTATGGACTTTGGAAGTTGCTCCTGAAGGGGTAAAACCCATTGGGAGCAAGTGGATCTTCAAAAAGAAACTTGGTGTAGATGGGAAAGTGGAGACTTTCAAAGCTAGACTTGTTGCAAAAGGTTTTCGCCAAAGACCAGGTGTGGACTATGACGAAACCTTTTCTCCAGTGGCTATGCTTAAATCCATCCGGATCATGCTTGCCATCGCTGCATATCATGATTACGAAATCTGGCAAATGGATGTTAAGACCGCCTTTCTAAATGGTGATTTAGAAGAGTGCGTGTACATGACTCAGCCAGAGGGCTTCGTAGACAGTGGGAGCAGCGGGAAGGTGTGCAAGCTGCTTAAATCCATTTATGGATTAAAGCAAGCATCGCGGAGTTGGAACATCTGCTTTGACGTCGTTATCAAAGAGTTTGATTTCGTCAAAAACCCAGATGAACCTTGTATTTACAAGAAGGTGGCAGAGAGTAAGGTTGTCTTCCTCGTATTGTACGTGGACGACATACTCTTGATAGGAAATGATATTCCTATGCTACAATCGGTCAAGCTCTTCTTATCACAAAGATTCTCAATGAAAGATCTTGGTGATGCCTCCTGCATATTGGGAATTAGGATCTCTAGAGATAGATCCAAACGGACTTTGGGATTGTCCCAATCCAGGTACATTGACACCATACTAAAGAGGTTTAGTATGGAAGAATCCAAGCGTGGGAACTTGCCCACGATCTCTGGAGTCACTCTCTCCAAAGAGATGTCTCCCAAGACTGATTTGGAGAGAGCTCTCATGCAAGGGATACCCTATGCTTCGGCAGTAGGCTCTATCATGTATGCGATGCTATGTACCAGACCCGATGTAGCATACTCACTAAGTGTAGTGAGCAGGTATCAAGCTGATCGTGGAGAGAATCACTGGACAGCTGTGAAGAGCATTCTCAAGTACTTGCGAAGGACTAAAGAGATGCTCTTGGTGTATGGTAACGGAGAACTCCAAGTGGAGTCCTTTACCGATTCGAGCTTCCAGAGTGATAAGGACGACTCTAAGTCGCAGTCGGGTTTTTTCTTTACCCTTTACGGAGGGGCGGTTAGCTGGAAGAGTTCCAAGCAGGAAACCGTGGCAGACTCGACGATGGAGGCTGAATATATCGCTGCCAACGATGCTGCCAAAGAGGCTGTCTGGATCAAGAAGTTCATTACTGAACTTGGAGTGGTTCCATCCATTGAGCATCCAATACCTTTGTATTGCGATAACAATGGAGCGGTGGCTTTGGCCAAGGAACCCAGGTCCCATCAGCGATCCAGGCATATTCTGAGGCGGTATCACCTGATCCGGGAGATAGTTGATCGCCGGGAGATCGAGGTCAGGAGAGTTGACACGAAGAACAACATGGCGGATCCACTCACGAAGGCCATTCCCCAGATACAGTTTGAGAGACTCTTCGGGATGCTCGGTATGCGATACTACAGCAGCTGGCCCTAGTGCAAGTGGGAGATTGTTAGTTGTATGTATGCCCTAGAGGCCAGTATTGTACAGATGATGTATATTTTATTGGATGCTTGGACATATATAGAGATGACTTTCTTGCTCGATATGATAGTATGCTATCTGGTTACTCTTTATCTTAACATGTACACTTGTCTCTTTAAACTATCTTATAGTTACATGTTGGTAAAGCCCTTAGGATGTGTACTTGACTACCTGGACTATGATGCGGATCATACTAGTGGGGACATGGTAGTCCATAAGTACATCCTTCAAGGTCCCTAGTCGTGGGTGTATCGAGACGGGGCATCGATATACCAGTGTAGACTAGCGTATACGCTTCTCGACCCATGAGATGGGCGATGGATGATCCCATATCCATTGGTGTTTGACATCAGAGATAGTATACGGTGCTCAGTGAAGACTGGGTACACTGGACGGACTCGCCGAGAACTCCCAGATGGTATTATACCTCACGTCAGATGGCAGTTCTCAGGTGACACTTGTGCAGGTTAGTCTGTAGACCCGAGATCATCATAGAGTCTTGTGTGATTCCCACCGTGCTTTGATCTCCACCTTACCACGTCCATGAGGGCGTGCAAAACGGTGGTCTTTGGGTACAGTCCCGAGTCACATGGAGGCAATGAGCGATAGGAGGGGTTTCGTCTCTCCCGGTATTGGGGGTTGATGTTGCGCTGTGCTCGATTGGCCATAACAGGGAAGTCCCTGGCCAGGGCTGATCAGAGATTTGCTGGTAAGTGTTACCAGTAGTTTCTCGACCCGTTATGAGCCTCACATCGGCACGACTTATCGGTTATTGGGGTCTGACGTTTACCACTCCTAGACTTGATATGCGACATATCAGACGAACAGACCGGACTGTACGGTAAGTGTTACTGGTTGGATTCACAGGAGTATGAGCGGGCTGGCTCGTCGATCTTCTGATCGCTCAATACCCGGATGGCCGTTATGTTTAGCAGACCACTTGCGGCTTGTGGATGCTTTATATGATCATCATCTGCTACCGGCGTATTGACGGGTCTTTAGAGTCATACACAGAGGTTTCCTGGCTCAAGCGAAACGAAATAGGAGCGCATATGAGATATGTGCGGGACCGAGAATAATGCGTGTATGTGATACCGCATTTCATTCTCGCGATGAATGTTTCGATTGGTTGTATGCGATATGACCTAGTTATCGAATCATTGATTCGATAAATCGATACATTAGATACTAGTCGGTTATGTGCGACATGACCGGATCATTGAATCAAATGTTGATTTAATGATTTAATGTATAATTATATATTTGATATATTACTTTGCATTAACTAGTATTGGTTCACTTTAAATGGATTTTCTCACTAGATGTGCAAGTTGTATATGTGATATACTTTTGTGCACATGTTTGTATTATGTTTGATGATACATGTTAACTTGTGCAAGTGTAAAGATTAAACCATGGTTATATGAATGGTTAGGGTTTTATTTACTTATTCATTTATTTATATTGATTATTCATTTTGGAAAAGAAAAGAAAAATGGTGGAATTATTTGTTTCTTTCATGAAGCTTCATGAAGAGTTGAATAATTGACCATTTTTGTTTTCTTCTCTTAACCTAACCATGCACCTAACCCTAGTTTGCTATCTACACTTCACCATGGTTAGTTTATGATAAGTAATGATATTATTCTCATTATTAATCCAATACTTATCATATTCTATCTTCATCTTCTTCTTCTTCTTAAAAGAGAAAGCTTGATGCCATTAATGGCAACTTGAGCTATAGTGTGAGAAATCCAATTCCAAAGTGAACCCACCTCCTATTTCTTCACCCTCTACCTCTCGCCAAGTTGTTTTGGGTGTTTTCTTCACAAGTTTCACAACTTGGTGAAGTCGGAGCTTGAACTTGTGATGCCTCGACGTAGATCATCTTCGGCACGAAGCCGACGACCTAGTCCGCCCAATTCTCCGATGAAGCCGACGTTTGAGTTAGGGATTCGAGATGGACAGCGAGAGGACGCCTACGTGGAGCTTAGGAAGTGGATATCTGGATCTACAAAGGTTGTAGCCTCTCTCCTTTAGTTAAGTTGTTAACTAGATTCGTTTTTCGCCTAGATTTCTAGTCGACGATCCGTACTAGGGTTTCTCGGCACCCATAAAATTTGAAATTGGCATGGTTGATGCCTTGTGAGACCTCTATAGTGTGCCTAGGAACCCTACAGATTTGCTATAACGCTTTGCTCGGCAGGCCCTGGTTACATGAGTACAACGTCATCCCTTCTACACAACATCAGTGTATGAAGTATTTCAAGGATGGTTCGGAGTACACCGTCATAGGAGATCTAAACCCGTTCTTAATAAACGAAGTCCGGAAATATGAAGACACAAAGTACTTCCTACCAGACTTCAAAGATACGGAAATGTGTCATAAGACGGAGGATAAACAGAAGTCCGTTACCACTATACTAATCTTTAGGAGCGATACCGAGGAAGATGAAGAAATATTCTACTCGGGGCAACCCCATAAAGAAAACAGTAAGCCCGGACCATCTACTCCTATTTTGGTCTTTAGCAGTAGATGAGGCAAACGCAGTATTCTCCGTCCGCCCGTCAATGCAAACTTTTTCCGGAACAGATCAGAGTCTACAAATTACAATGGATCTGTCTCGGCATTACAAGAAACTTGATGCGCTCAATACATACAGCGTACAAGGGATACAAACTTTCTACGTGCCTAATAGGCGAAGAGGTGAAAAGGCGATCCTCTTCTACCAATTTACGGAGACCAAAGTAGAAAAACAAGTCTGACATGGTGCCAATTTTTCACTCGACAGGCTTCAACCAATCCTCTGCCAAGATACTTTGCAGAAGGATTGAAAAGGCTGTTATGATGCCAATGTGTACCCCTCAAACAAATTATTCAACAAACCCAATTTTACAAAAAGATTTGGGATATTCCTAGGTCTCAGTGGAAGATGCCCAAAGGGAAGGTAGAGACAACCCGGTTCGGATACGTTCGGTCCAAGAAATGAGAGCAAATCCACGGTTGCCTCGTCGTAAACAACTTAAGTGAAGCGGAAAACGCTCTTCTAAGTAGCTGTGACGTCGAATCAGAGCGAGATCCCTCTCTAAGAACGTTAAGTCCGTCGCTAGAAGAACAAATTGACAAGTTAATAAAAGAAGCTTGTCAAACGAGCTAGGACAACCATAGCCACGAAATGGCCATTTATGAAAAGGCCAGGACACAGCTGTTCCCCTCCGAACGGCGGCCGACGACGCGAGGACGTCTTGCCTGAGATTCGGGGCAAATGCTATTTGGTTTTATCCGTCTACCTCTCCGAAGCTGCCAAGTTGATTTATGGCACCGTGTATCGGAGGTTTAGACGGATGCGGCCGATGTAGCAGACTTCTTCAGATTCCCCCTCGCTAGAGGGGTTTTTGATTGTGGGGACGCTCTTCCCTGCAGGCGTAAGCCCCTGCAGTTAATTACGCTACCGCATCGCGGTAGCCACTTTCTCCTTCTCCAGAATTTCACTTCATGTCGTGTGTGTTTGTTTTGTTTGTGGTTGCCCGTGGATTGTATACGGAGACTATTTATTTCTTCGCCCGTAGGACGTGGATTAATCCAAATCCGTATTTTCTTAGATTTGGGTTTTGGGTTTTGGTTTAAGGATACGTTAGCCATTTTTGAGGCTAAGATCAACTTAAACGTTTTTTAAGGATACGTTAGTCTAATTTCCAGACTAAGATCAACTTAACGGAATTGTCTAGATCCATTTCCAGTTTAGGGACATGGTGGTCCATTTAATATATGGCCGTCGGGACCCGTCACCTCTCTGACGACGTTGAAGGATTACAACGACATGTGTCAGAGGAGTTCGGAGATGTACCCTTGAACCAAGGTTGATTGGGGGTCTTATAGTCCAATTTGGGACTAAAGTCTGTTTGAATGTTTAGGATACGTTAGCCATATTTGAGGCTAAGATCAACTTAAACAGGATCGTTTAGATCCAACAAAAGAGCGTTTGGGGGCTCTATTGTTCTAGTTTAGGGACGTAGTGGTCCATAGGTAGTTTAAGAACGTGGCGGTCCATATTCCAGTTTAGGGACGTGGTGGTCCATATTCCAGTTTAGGGACGTGGTGGTCCATTATTAGTTTAAGGACGTTTCGGTCCGATATTAGTTTAAGGACGTTTCGGTCCATATTCATGTGTGGTCGTTGGGACCCGTCACCTCTCTGACGTCGTTGAAGGATTACAACGACATGTGTCAGAGGAGTTCGGAGATGTACCCTTGAACCAGAGTTGATTTTGGAAGCAGCCGTGTTCAGTCAATTTAATTTGAGGACTTATGGCCATGACTGGGCTAAGTCCAATTAAAAAGTTTAATACCTTTATTTGTTTTTTGTTTGGGCTCTGTCCATAAAGGATGCAGAGCATCAATTTATTTTGGGCCCTGCTCATTTTATAGATGATGCAGAATACCAATTTTACTTGGGCTCTGCCCTTGTATAAAAGATGCAAAGCATCATTTTATTTGGGCTCTGCCCATTTATTGCCTTGCAATTTATTTTGTCCTGTTAGGTCATTTTGACTTGGGCCGGCCCTTTAGCAGAAGAAATGCATTACATTTTCAGGCGCTTTGCGCCAAGAATCAAAGATCGCAAGCGCTTGTGATGATGACACGTGTCATGCAGCGCAGTGCGCTGCGCTAGTGCGCTGCGCTTGCGCTGCTGACACGTGGCGCGCTCTGGTGAGTTGTGCCAATTTCAGAGAGCAAAGCTCTATTTCAAAAGCGCGTAGCACAACTGGTTCAGATGCTGACACGTGGCGCTCTCTGGCGGCTTGTGCCAATCTAGGAGCGCCACAGCCCAGTTTGCAAGTGCAAGGCACTATAATTTGAGAATCTTTTTTAGAACCAATGGTTCATGAAAAAGTGCAAAGCACTGTTTTTATTTTGTTTTTTTTATTAAAGATCATTGATCTTGTTTTTAGATCAATGATCTGTTCATAAGAGAATTTTCTCTTTTTCTAAAGGCTTTTTACCTTTTTTGTTCTTGAGGATTTCTCTCCAATTCTTCAGAGTTCTCTCTGTTTAATTTCTCACAAAATGTTCATGCCTTTGAATTGAGGTCTAGGGTCCTTTTTATAGTGCCCATAAATTAGTTAAAGTTTGTTAAAGAGATCATTCTCTGAGTGATTTGGGGAATTTTCCCCAC
Organism: Agapanthus africanus; assembly: GCA_030015575.1. NCBI lineage: Eukaryota > Viridiplantae > Streptophyta > Magnoliopsida > Asparagales > Amaryllidaceae > Agapanthus > Agapanthus africanus. The sequence continues at coordinate 424,431,551 of CM057339.1, forward strand.
CGTTGGATCTTTGATCCAAGGGCTTCTGTTTTACAGAAGACAATCTTCTTGTTTTTAACAAGATTGAGAAAGATCTTTCAGAATTTTAATTCTGTTTGGCGCAAGCGCACCAGCTCATGACACGTGTCGCACAGCGCATAGCGCAGCGCAACTGCACTTGCGCAACTGCGCTGACACGTGTCGCGCAGCGCACAGCGCACAGCGCAGCGCAACTGTGCTAGCGCAACCGCGCTGCCACGCAGCGCATAGCGCAGAGCGCAGCGCAACTGCGCTAGCGCAACCGTATTGCCACGTGGCATGCAGCGCAGAGCGCAGGCCAGCTAAAGCGTTGCTTCTTTAATTAAAGTTTGAATTTTAAACAGAGCTTTGCTCTGATTGGGTGCGCTGCCTTGGGCGCTGCGCCCCCCTGCGCTAACGTGTCTGATCCTGACACGTGGCGCTCAGCGCGCAGCGCAGGGGATCTGAAGCGTTGCTTCATTTATTTTAACTTTAATTTTCACTTTAATTTTCAAGACAGAGCTTTGCTCTGATTGGAGGAAAACAGAAGTATTGCTTCTTTTCCCACCTTGGAATTTGAACAGAGCTCTGCTCTGATTGGGGTAAACAAATGCCCCTCACCGTTGCGCTTACGTGGCCTCCTAACGTGAGCGCAGCGGTGACAGACTCCGAACCGTCGCGCCATCCCTTGGAAGCCGAAAGGGCACTTGATGCCTATAAATAGGACCTTTGGTCCCTTAGATGATTTTCATCTCTAAAATTTTACTTTCAGAACTCAGAGCCCTGCTCTTTATTTTCAAGAACCTCAAGAGTTAAACTCTTAAAACTTTTAGGTGAAAATTTTAATTTGGATTAAATTAAATTAAATTAATTTTCATTGATAGAGCCTCGCTCTCAATAGATCCCTGATCTAAATGAAACCCATTTAGGGTTTCACTTCGCAGAGCTTTGCTCTACAGGTCTTAAAGGGATTTAAAGAGAACTAAAGGGGACCCTACTAGGGTTCCATAGAGCTCTGCTCTCTGAAAGATTTTCCTTGGATTTTCTTAATTCATTAATGGAGCTTTGCTCTATCCAAATCATATAGAAGAACTCTTAAGAGTGTTTCATTGATCTTGGAGTTTAAAGATGGCATTTTATTCCTCAGTGCATCGTATCGTTTTGCTTAATCAGTCTTTCTGATAATTTTGTTGATTTTCTTTCACAGAACCATGGACGCCCACATGTACAATCTTGATGAGATCATCTCTTATGGGGACATCCGCCGACTTGGCCGCTCTCAAAATCGAGAGTTCACAAACGCGGAGTGTGCTGAAATCATGAGCCGCTTCGACGCATACAACGGTCCACTGCTTCCCCGACGTTCCTCCCTCCTTAAGCTTATCGTGGGAGCCATCTGGGAAGCGCTTCCCCTATTCTGTTCTGGTGTGCCGCTTAGGGCATTGGATGTCGCCGAGGATAAGGTGCACTCGGTGTACCTGATGAACTTTATCTCGAAGAGATGGCGAGACAGTCTTGTCGATCTCTTGCACGAGGTCTTTCAACAGTCTGCCATACTCACTGCTTATCGGAGGGTGGAAGACATCAGGGGGGACCCTAACGCTTGTGCTCGAGAAAGAAAGCACACCAGGATGGTCCGCGAGGCTTAGAAAGTCATAGATAGGGTCGCTTTCGAGTTCCTCAATCCATGTCCTGGGTTCGAGGTTATACCTTTGTAAACATTTTAATAATGTTATTATCCATTTCTCCGTGATTATAAGGACCCCCTTTTTATGATATGAATAGAAAATTTTCATTTCAGTTTGTCTTATTTTTTTTTTCTGAATCTTTTGCACATGCATGAGTGAGTGTGTCTCGAACGCTTGATCAAATGTAAATCGGATGGTCTTCCTGTCACTTCTTTCTTTCTTTTATTGTGCGTATGCTGTCTGAATAAACAAGGTTGGTAGATAATAGAGCAAGCATCTAGATTCTTCCAAGAGATAGCAATGGCTTAGGCCGCAGGTTCAGATCCGTCGTCCAAGACTCTTCAACTCTATGAGCCGTGAGGGTCTCATAGAGACTTTTCTCCCTACGGATCGAGAGGATCTCGTAGGTGGATTTTCTCCTTAGGAATCGTGAGGATTCCTAAGTGCATTTTCTCTTATAAGTCGTAAAGATCCTGTAAGAGAATTTTTCCCTCTTATGAGTCGAGAGGACCCGTAAGCGGTTGCTTCCCTCCTTGTCGAGTTTCGAGTTTGGAGAGTGAGACCCGTGGATAGTGTGCAAGAGACCGTTTTGGGTCAACTTGCAGGATCCCAGTTCTTAGGAAACAGGCTCCTTTTATGCCTATTGCCTAAGGCTTTATCTCACAAGTCGAGCCGCATCGAGAATTTCTTCCAAAGACATCAATTTCTTCACAAGTCGAGACGAATCGAACATTTCTCGCAAGAATATCCTAACGTCATAGTTAACCTCTGCTATTTTTGACAGAAGTCCGTTAGGGTCTGTGGTACTTAGGGTTTTGGCCGTCGTACCGTCGCATAAGCTGATATGTTCCTCGATAGGCAATCGTGCTGTTCGAGTAGCCCTGCAACTGCCGTGTCTCTGATCCTTTCGGGGGCTGGACAAGGCGTCTTCAAGCAATCTTCCTAGGCAGTTTGACCGTCGGAAAAGCAAGCGTTAGGAATTTGCCATGTCGCTTTTTACTTGAGGTTAGGCTTATTTTGGCGAGCCCCGATGAGTCATAACCACTCCGCGCTGGTGTGGGGATGATCTCCGATAGTCTTTCGGGTTTTATGTGAGTTGCCGCTAAGACCCTGAAGCTAGGAATTTGGCCTTTGCTTCGTTTGCTGGCATCGCGTCTGCTGTATCGAGACGAATGTCACGGTGGGAACTAGGGATTTTGCCGTGGCTCCATTTGTTTGATTGTCGCGTCTGAACCCTGCTAGAGGAAGAACGCTGGAGTGACATCTCGTCTGCTGTATCGAGACGAACGTCGTAGTTGTCCTAGGTTGCTGGTGAACCGTCGAGGTTTGGAACTAGGGATTTTGCCGTGGCTCCATTTGTTTGATGATGTTGCGTCTGCTGTGTCGAGACGAACGTTGGGGTGACATCTCTTCTGCTGTATCGAGACGGACGTCGAGGTTGTCTCTAGGTCGCTGGTGAACCGTCGAGGTTTGGAACTAGGGATTTTGCCGTGGCTCCATTTGTTTGATGATGTTGCGTCTGCTGTGTCGAGACGAACGTCGAAGTGGTGACCATTCCGCAATGATGTGAGACGATCTCCGGTTGTCTTTCAGGATTTATATGACTCGCCGTTAAGACCCTGAAGCTAGGAATTTGGCCTTTGCTTCATTTGCTGGCATTGCGTCTACTGTATCGAGACGAATGTCGCGGTTGTCTTTAGGTCGCTGGTGAACCGTCGAGGTTTGGGACTAGGGATTTTGCCGTGGCTCCATTTGTTTGATGATGTTGCTTCTGCTGTGTCGAGACGAACGTCGAAGTGGTGACCATTCCGTACTGGTGTGAAACGATCTCCGGTTGTCTTTCAGGCTTTATATGACTCGCCGTTAAGACCCTGAAGCTAGGAATTTGGCCTTTGCTTCATTTACTGGCATTGCGTCTACTGTATTGAGACGAATGTCGCGGTTTTCTCTAGGTCGCTGGTGAACCGTCGAGGTTTGGAACTAGGGATTTTGCCGTGGCTCCATTTGTTTGATGATGTTGCGTCTGCTGTGTCGAGACGAACATCGAAGTGGTGACCATTCCGCACTGGTATGAGATGATCTCCGGTTGTCTTTCAGGCTTTATATGACTCGCCGTTAAGACCCTGAAGCTAGGAATTTGGCCTTTGCTTCATTTGCTTTTGTCATGTCCGAACCCTGTTGGGGGAAGAACGCTGTCGTGACATCTCGTCTGCTGTATCGAGACGAATGTCTAGGTGGAGCTGGGATTTTGCCGTTACTCCGCTTGTTTGACCATGGGGTCTTTTGTTGACGTTGTATCTGCATCTTGATGGACTGCGAAAGAACGTCGTTGTTAACATCTCGTCTGCTGTATCGAGACGATTGTTGAGATGAAGCTGGGATTTTGCCGTCGCTTCGTTTTGTTTTGACCGCGAGGTCTTTTGTTGGCGTTGCATCCGCATCTTGATGGGTTGCGAAGGAACACCTTTGTTAACATCTCGTTTGCTGTATCGAGACGAATGCTGAGATGGTTTCTTGGTTGTCTGTGAACCGTCGAGATTTGGCTTTACTTTCCGGTGGAGCCTGTTGGGAAGGTATGGTTCCCTCCTTGTTGGTGCCCCTGGATTGCATACAGGGATCGATGCGATCTCACCTGTAGGGCAGGAGTTCCATTCATTATTTTTTTATTATTATTATTTTATTTCCGCGATGCTCTATCATTTCAGCTTTTATATCGCGAAAGTCGCGATTGCCCAATCATTTCGGCTATTTTTCGCGGTGCCCAATCATTTCGGCTATTTATTTTTATTTTCACTCGCTGCTTTTTATTGCGAGTTGCCCAATCCTTTCGGCTATTTCGTGTGCATACGTTTTTACTTGCTGCTTTTTATTGCAAGTTGCTCCATCATTTCGGCTATTTTGTATGCATGTGCGGCCTATCGGCTTTTCACCGTAAACCTGAAATTAGACACCGATTTTGCCATCAGCACCGCTACAACTGGGATATTGCCAGGAGCGAATCATTATTTGCCTCCGTCGATGTTGAACAAAGGTGGCTTAGCGAGCAGGGTTAAGGTCCTGTCGACTAAGACTTTTGACTTCATAAGCCGTAAGGGTCTCACAAAGTTATTTCTCCCCACAAGTCGTGAGGATCTTGTAGGTGTATTTTCTTTTTAAGAATCATGAGGATTCCAAAGTGTATGTTCCTCTGTAAGTCGTAAGGATACTGCTGGAGGGTTTTCTCCCTGTAAGTCGAGAGGACTTACAAGGGTTGTTCATCATGCGCACATATCCCCAATCACGGATGGGATTTGGTTAGGGAAATGTTTATTCGCGCCCGTGGATTGTATACAAGGGTCAGTATTGAGCCACTTGTAGGGCAATATTGGAAGTTGTGGGGGTTGCTTAAGCACAGGTTTAGGTCTCTGTAGCTTAAGGCTTTCGAATCTTATGAGCCGTGAGGGTCTCATAAGAGTGTTCTCCTTACGAGTCGTGAGGATCTCGCAAGTGTATTTTCTCCTTAGGAATCGTGGGGATCCCTAAGTGTGCTGCTCCCTTGTGAGTCGTAAGGATCTCACGCGGGTGGTTTCTCCTTACAAGGTCGAGGGGACCCTGTAAGTGTCCTTTAACGAGGTTGCGCCCTTTCAGGTTTTCACAAACACTCGCCGGTAGTCCTGTTGTTTTTACTCACGGAGCCCTTTCGGGTTTTCATCCGTGCCCTTTTTGCTTATGGACATACCCTTTTTTTTATATATATATTTTTTTTACGAGGTCGCGCCCTTTCGGGTTTTCACGAACACTCGCCGGTAGCCCTGCTGTTTTTACTCACGGAGCCCTTTCAGGTTTTCATCCGTGCCCTTTTTGCTTATGGACATACCGTTTTTATATATTTTATTTTTCTTCTCTCTTTCTTTTTCTTTTTTTTATTTTTCGTCAGCCTACGGATGCTGCGGTATTAGTTTAAAGACGTTTCGGTCGTTTGCAAGTTTTAGGACATTGTGGTCCGTCATTAGCTTAAGGACGTTTCGGTCCGTCGATAGTTTAAGGACGTTGCGGTCCATTGTTAGTTTAGGGACGTTTCGGTCCGTAGTTAGTTTTAGGACATCTCGGTCCAGTGTCGCCGTATTTGAGGCAAATATCTAGTTTATTGACTTTTCGGTCTATGAGGCTTTCTCTATGACTGAGCATGATTCCCCCGGCAAATCCGTCTTTCTCAGAGCGTGCGGTTGTGGCGGGCTTACCTTCCAGTTTTCGGAGATGACGAACTTGCCTTGTTGGTATTGATCTTCAACCCAGTTTTTGAAGACGTAGCAATCCTCGATCAGGTGACCCAGTACTCGGTGATAGGGACAGTAGTTAGGCTCATTGACGTCATTTGGTTGCGACGGACGTTTTGGCTCCGGCAGATTTATGAGTCGGTTGCGCAACGCCAGCTCGAACAGTCCCCTTGTTTTACCTTGCGTAAACGAGTAAGGACGTTTCAACTTTTCCTGGAGGGGTTGCCGCTTGTTGTTTCGGTATATGGCCACTCGATTGTTGTTAAGTGTTGGCGATAAGGGTCATTTTCCCCTTTCCTTTATCCTTTTTGCTCGATCCTTTGTTTACGGGGCTGAGATTTTTTTCGAATAGCGTGCGATTACATGGCTGAACGTTCTCGCAGCTCCTCAATTCCTTTATTTTTGAAACAGATTCCCCGAGAGAAGGGTTGGGGGTAGTTTCTTCGTCGGAGTCGCTTCCAAAGGTGATAATTTGTGATCCCTTGGAGTCGGCTATATGAAAATCGTCGGTGGCTCTTTTGCTCTCATCTATCGCATTTTTTCGGCGTCTACGAGCTTCACATTTTGTCCTGTCAAAGTGTTGCTTTTGAGCGACATACCCTTGCCACCAACAGTTAAAGGATTCGCAGTCTTCGGTAGGATGTATGATCTTCTGATGATATAAACAGAAGTTAGGGTGCATCTCTACCTTAGCGAGAGTATTTTCTTCAGAGGGCGGTAGCTTCATTCCTACTGATAGAGCTTTGGCGAACCTTTTCCTCGTTTTGAATTTGTTTTTACCCGCAGTGGACGACTTTTGATTTGACGGGAATGCCTTGGCTCTTTCCAGTATGGCCATTTCACGCTCTTGATTGGCTTTTGCTTTCAGACGAATTTCATTTAGGAAGACATCGATCAACTCGTCTGATGGCTGTAGAGTCTCCGGCTCAGGGTTCGCCATTGGTTTCTCGGCGCAAGAAGCCTCTTCATCATCTGCCAGTGAATGAGAAATCACATGACAAGTTGCTACGTAGTCTTCGGATTCATCTGATGAGTTTTCTCCATCATTTTCATCCTCGACGAAAGAACAAGCTGCACCCATTGTATCTGTTTTCTTTGGAGTATGCGGCTGTGGTGGGTTTACCTTCCAATTTTCAGACAGCGCGAATTTGCCTTGTAGGTACTGATCCTCGATCCATCCCTTAAAGACGAAACAATCCTCAATCGGGTGACTTACCGTTTGGTAGTAAGGGCAATAATTGGGATTATTAAGATCGCCTGGCTGCGACAGACGCTTTGGACTCAGCAGATTAATGAGTCTGTTGCGCACTGCCAACTCGAACAGTCTTCTCGTTTTATTCTAAGAAAACGAGTAAGGACGTCCTAGCCTCTCTTCGAGGGATGGGCGTGGACGCACGTTGTTTTGGCGAACGACCGGCTTTGAGTTGTTCGACTGTTGCTGAGCATTGGCGACGACGATCGCTTTCCCTTTTCCTTTCTCATTTCGGGAATCTGGTTTTGGAGGAGACGGTCCATGGCCCATCTGGTCCATTTGGGCTAATTTGTCGATCAAGTCCTGGAAGGTGGTCGGCCTGAAGAACATCATGAATTGCGAGATGGTCTCCTGCGGATCGAGAGTGCCCACAAACATGCCTACCGCAGGTGCCTCTTCTATGCGTTGTTCGCATTTCGACCATAGGTTTCGCCATCGTGTTGCTTATTGGATCCACGTTTCGCCTGGCCTTATTCTGGCATTTATTAGTGCTGTTATCGGGGTGCGTTCATTAGCACTCGCGAATCTTTGTGTAAACAGCATTTCCATCTCTGCAAATGTTTTGACAGAGTCGTTAGGTAGCTCCGAATACCATTCAAAGGCTGTTTCTGCTAAGCTGCTGACGAATTGACGTAGCAACAACTTGTCATCGCCTCCAGTATTGCCGTATAAGGCCCTGAATTGAGCGACATGCTGATGCGGATTCCCTGTCCCTTTATATACGTGGAATTTAGGGATCGTATATCCCGGCGGGTAACTGATTTGGTCGTACCAGCTCGGATACGGTCGTCCGGTTCTAGCAATTTGCCCAGCCGTTTCATTCGCCTGATGAACCCGGATCTGCTGAGCTATATATTCGTCCAGGTCAACTTTGGAGATTGCCTCCTCCTTGGCTGTTGACAGAGCCGGCGGAGGATTTGACGTTTCTCCCATGTCGTCTTCAAGGACGATCGGAGGATCTTCAGCAGGAGGGTCCGGCTGTAACATCATCCCTACCATATCTTGGAAAAGGAGCGCCATCTGTTTTATGTTAGCCGCTTGCTCTGCAGCTTCTTTGTCCCTCCTTTCGAGGACTCTGCGTAAAAAGTCAGCGTCGGTTTCTTGTTCGTGCCGCTGTTCTGATGATACTTCTGAGCTTTCTTTTGGCTTGGTAAGCGCAGCCATTGCAGTCATCATTTCCTGAAGCTTCTGTTGCTGCTCCTGGGCTTTTGTCATGGATCGGGTGAGCGGTCGGTGACCCGTCGAAGCATGGCTTTTCTCCTTTCCAGAAGCCATATAAACGGTGTGCACCACCATGCCCCCAGACTTAGGGCGTTTGTGTTCGGTGTCTTTGCGATTTGCCAAAGACACAGGGGCTTTTTGCGGCCTCCTTTTTTGAGTGATTGGAGTTAAGGGAGCCGTTGTAGTGGGCACCCAAGTAGCTTTTGTTTTTTGTAACTTGACAGAGTAATCCTTCTCCTGCCGCACCTTCATCTTTTTCTGTCGGCGGAGATAGTTTTTATCAATCATCGACTCTTGGACCTGTCGCCAGACTTTGTAAATTTTAAAGGACAGCCGTTGAGGGGATTGCTCTAGCTCCTTCTCTGGAGTATTCTCCACAGGTGAAGTAGTTCGTTTCAACATCGCGGTAGGAGAGTTTCTGCGCACCATATTCAGCAACTCAAAGCTGTTCCCGGTTGGAACAGCAGCATCGATCCTCATCGTTGGAGCTGGCGGGGTTAATCCAGAGGGGGAATTGCCCCCAACCTTCCTCACTCGGCGCCGGTGGCGACGTCGAGCGTGTCTTGCGGATGGAGTCACCACTATTGTTAGATAAGCTTCTTCATGCCCCTTGCTCTGGATAGGGGAAGCAGCTTTGAAGACCTCGCCTGGAGTAGCAACCGAAATGGCTAGCCTTGTAAAAACTGACTTCTCGGAAGGAGGAACCTTTCCAATGATTTCGTCCACTTGAGCCGGGATGGCTATCCGCTTTGGGATGGCCGCTTCGGGTATCACGGGCTTGTAGACTCTCTGGCCCAGTCTGTCGAAAACTGAAGTATTGGAGCTGGGCGACCCGTTGAGAGGGGTCGCGGCAGTGGTGAGTCGATCAAAGACCGACTCCTTTGGGGCTTCTTGCAATGTCATCGGGGCATTGAAGCTCATTGGCGGGAGCAAGGTCCCGAAGAATAGTCCAGCGGTGGCTTGAGTTACCTGCTCCACTGGCATCTTGAAAAGGGAGACCGCTTGGGGCCCATAAGTCACTCCTCCAGCAGGGACGGGGTGAGAGTTGCAGTTGCGGGTAGTGCAGTTGGAAGCCATTGATCTTCTATTTTCTGCACGGAGTAAGACACCAAATCTTAGTACCTCGAATCCACATGCAACCACAGCAAACCGCGATTCGTTCACGAAAACGATACACGAAGTGTGGAGTGGAAAGAGGAAAGGGTCCCACCGGGCGTGCCAGAATCTGTTCCCCTCCGAACGGCGGCCGACGACGCGAGGACGTCTTTCCTGAAATTCGGGGAAGATGCTATTTAGTTTTATCCGTCTACCTCTCCGAAGATGCCAAGTTGATTTATGGCACCGTGTATCGGAGGTTTAGACGGATGCGGCCGATGTAGCAGACTTCGTCAGATTCCCCCTCGTTAGAGGGGTTTTTGATTGTGGGGACGCTCTTCCCTGCAGGCGCAAGCCCCTGCAGTTAATTACGCTACTGCATCGCGGTAGCCACTTTCTCCTTCTCCAGAATTTCACTTCATGTCGTGTGTGTTTGTTTTGTTTGTGGTTGCCCGTGGATTGTATACGGAGACTATTTATTTCGTTGCCCGTAGGACGTGGATTAATCCAAATCCGTATTTTCTTAGATTTGGGTTTTGGGTTTTGGTTTAAGGATACGTTAGCCATTTTTGAGGCTAAGATCAACTTAAACGTTTGTTAAGGATACGTTAGTCTAATTTCCAGACTAAGATCAACTTAACGGAATCGTCTAGATCCACTTCCAGTTTAGGGACATGGTGGTCCATTTAATATATGGCTGTCGGGACCCGTCACCTCTCTGACGACGTTGAAGGATTACAACGACATGTGTCAGAGGAGTTCGGAGATGTACCCTTGAACCAAGGTTGATTGGGGGTCTTATAGTCCAATTTGGGACTAAAGTCTGTTTGAATGTTTAAGGATACGTTAGCCATATTTGAGGCTAAGATCAACTTAAACGGGATCGTTTAGATCCAACAAAAGAGCGTTTGGGGGCTCTATTGTTCCAGTTTAGGGACGTAGTGGTCCATAGGTAGTTTAAGGAAGTTTCGGTCCGATATTAGTTTAAGGACGTTTCGGTCCATATTCATGTGTGGTCGTTGGGACCCGTCACCTCTCTGACGTCGTTGAAGGATTACAACGACAGGTGTCAGAGGAGTTCGGAGATGTACCCTTGAACCAGAGTTGATTTTGGAAGCAGCCGTGTTCAGTCAATTTAATTTGAGGACTTATGGCCATGACTGGGCTAAGTCCAATTAAAAAGTTTAATACCTTTATTTGTTTTTTGTTTGGGCTCTGTCCATAAAGGATGCAGAGCATCAATTTATTTTGGGCCCTGCTCATTTTATAGATGATGCAGAATACCAATTTTACTTGGGCTCTGCCCTTGTATAAAAGATGCAAAGCATCAATTTATTTGGGCTCTGCCCTTGTATAAAAGATGCAAAGCATCAATTTATTTGGGCTCTGCCCATTTATTGCCTTGCAATTTATTTTGGCCTGTTAGGTCATTTTGACTTGGGCCTGGCCTTTTAGCAGAAGAAATGCATTGCATTTTCAGGCGCTTTGCGCCAATAATCAAAGAGCGCAAGCGCTTGTGATGATGACACGTGTCATGCAGCGCAGTGCGCTGCGCTAGTGCGCTGCTGACACGTGGCGCGCTCTGGTGAGTTGCGCCAATTTCAGAGAGCAAAGCTCTATTTCAAAAGCGTGTAGCGCAACTGGTTCAGATGCTGACACGTGGCGCTCTCTGGTGGCTTGCGCCAATCCAGGAGCGCCACAGCGCAGTTTGCAAGTGCAAGGCACTATAATTTGAGAATCTTTTTTAGAACCAATGGTTCATGAAAAAGTGCGAAGCACTGTTTTTATTTTGTTTTTTATTAAAGATCATTGATCTTGTTTTTAGATCAATGATCTGTTCATAAGAGAATTTTCTCTTTTTCTAAAGGCTTTTTACCTTTTTTGTTCTTGAGGATTTCTCTCCAATTCTTCAGAGTTCTCTCTGTTTAATTTCTCATAAAATGTTCATGCCTTTGAATTGAGGTCTAGGGTCCTTTTTATAGTGCCCATAAATTAGTTAAAGTTTGTTAAAGAGATCATTCTCTGAGTGATTTGGGGAATTTTCCCCACCGTTGGATCTTTGATCCAAGAGCTTCTGTTTTATAGAAGACAATCTTCTTGTTTTTAACAAGATTGAGAAAGATCTTTCAGAATTTTAATTCTGTTTGGCGCAAGCGCACCAGCTCGTGACATGTGTCGCGCAGCGCATAGCGCAGCGCAACTGCACTTGCGCAACTGCGCTGACACGTGTCGCGCAGAGCACAGCGCAGCGCAACTGTGCTAGTGCAACCGCGCTGCCACGCGGTGCATAGCGCAGAGCGCAGCGCAACTGTGCTAGCGCAACCGTGTTGCCATGTGGCATGCAGCGCAGAGCGCAGGCCAGCTGAAGCGTTGCTTCTTTAATTAAAGTTTGAATTTTAAACAGAGCCTTTCTCTGATTGGGTGCGCTGCCTTGGACGCTGTGCCCCCCTGCGCTAACGTGTTTGATTCTGACACGTGGCGCTCTGCGCGCAGCGCAGGAGATCTGAAGCATTGCTTCATTTATTTTAACTTTAATTTTCAAGATAGAGCTTTGCTCTGATTGGAGGAAAACAGAAGCATTACTTCTTTTCCCACCTTGGAATTTGAACAGAGCTTTGCTCTGATTGGGGTAAACAGCAGCGTCTCAACCAGCAATCTGCGGAGAAAATAGACCGTAATGCTCTTCATCCCCGGCCCAATATATGTTCTCACGAAAGGGGAAGACCCCGAAATGGAGGAAAAACTAGGGCTAAGAACGCAAATAACGTTCAAAGACAACAAAGCGGATCGAAGACGCCGTGCAATCGAGGAAAACTCGATTGGAGCCCATCCTTTATAAAGAAGATGAGCCGGGAATACTTTTTCCCTCAAGACAAGACAAGGAAAATATTCAACATTGTCATGAAGCACCAAATGATGACACTTCCGGAGTCTCGGCACACCGAACAAATAAATGAGGTCCATCATCCGGATTATTGCTCCTATCACCGAGTAATAGGTCATCCTTTTGAAGACTGCTTTACTTTCAAAGATTGGGTAGAAGACCAGTATCGATAAGGCATGTTTATGTTATCCGACAGCTGGAGGGTAACCCCGCCACAAAAGCATGAGCCGAAAAGAACCTAAAACGTCAGGTTAGGACAAGCTTGACAACAAAGAGTGAAGTATGCTCATACCTGCCATATGACAACCCTCTCAAAAGAGGGAGGGCACGAGACTATGGATGGCTTCCACATGTGCTTCGCAAATGAAGACGATGAAGAGGTGATCTCAGAGTTTCCACCAGCACTAAAAGAGCTAGAAGATGGGATACACACCACGGCGGATAACTTAAGAAAAATTGACTTAAGGACGGAAAATGATCCGAGGTCAACGTTCGTCAGTGAACTGCTATCTGAAAAACAGGTAACCACGTTAAAAGACGTGCTCATGCAGTATAAAGATTACTTTCCCTGGAACTACTCTGAATGCCGGGTTTAGATCCAAAGGTAGCAGTATATAAACTGGCCATATCACCGGAAATAAAGCCAATCAAACATGCACTGAGAAGGATGCGACTCAAACTTGAGATGAGCATCAACGCTGAGGTCAAGAAACTAATCGACTCCGGCTTCATCCTAGAAGTTCAATAGCCCGACTGGATCGCTAACATCGTTCCAGTGATGATGAAAAATGGGACGGTGCGCATCTGCATGGACTTTCAGGACCTCAACAAAGCTTTCCTGAAGGATGACTTCCCAGTACTTATTACCGAGCTGATGATCGATAATACATATACCCATCAGGTCTTCTCTTTCATGGATGGATCTTCGGGATACAACCAAATAAAAATGCATCTAGAAGACTAAAGGCACACCGCCTTCCGGACCCATTGGGCATATTCTGTTATAGGGTGATGCCCTTCGGTCTAAAAAACACCGGCGTTGCCTATCAAAGGGCCATGATAATGATCTTCGATGACCTAATACACGAGATCGTCGAATGCTATATCGACGACCTTGTGGTAAAGACCAAATCTCACAAGGAATATTGGGAACATAAAAAAAATAGTGTTCCAATGTTTTCGGAAGTATAATTTGAAGATGAACCCTCTAAAATGCGCGTTTGGAGTTTCCTCAGGCAAATCCCTAGATTTCATCATACGTCACCGGGTATCGAAATCGATCCCTCAAAAATCAAGGCGATTATGGAAATGCCCATGCCAAGGACCCTCAAACAACCGCGGTCTCTCCAAGGAAAGCTCGTATATATCCGGCGGTTCATAGCTAACCTCTCCGGAAAATATCATCCCTACAGTCATTTGATGAAGAAAGGGACCCGTTCGTCTGGGATCAAAAGTGCCAAAATGCACTGGACAAAATCAAGCAATACCTGCAAAATCCGCCGGTATTGACCGCTCCGGTTAAGGGAAAACCCTTTATCCTATATACAATGGCCCTTGAGGGTTCTCTAGGCGCGCTATAGGCACAAGAGAATGATCTGGGAAAGGAAAGAGCTTTATACTATTTAAGCCGAGTTCTCCTAGGGGAAGAAAAAAACTATTCCCCCATCGAAAAGCATTGCCTGGCATTGATCTTCGCAATAACAAAGCTCAAACATTACGCCTTGGCATATGAGGTCCATCTTATATCAAAGGTGGATCCTCTCAAGTATTTAATGTTAAGGGCCATACTAACAGGAAGGCTTGCCAAATGGGACCTCCTCCTGATGGAGTTCTCGATAACGTATCGTCCCCTCAAAGCAGTAAAAGGGCAGTCCATTTCCGACTTTCTCGTGGAGCATCCGATACCAGCTGACTCCCTATTAAACTGCTAATTGCTAGATGAATATGCGTTCGACACAATCGAAGAAGAAAATGATTCCCAATGGGAACTCTACTTCGATGGGGCATCTTCCATGAAGCGGCGAAAGCAAAATACCTCCATAATCAAAGCCGGGGTAGGCCTTATCTTTGTGACTCCGCAAAACACCCCCATAATTAAAATGGCGAAAGTAAAACATCCAAGGACTGATAACGAAGCTGAATATGAAGTTTTGATAGCAGGTCTAGAGATCGCTATCGGCATGGGAATCAAAGACCTCCTCATATATGGAGACTTCCAGCTGATCGTTAGCCAAGTAAATGGCGACTATCAGACATGCAAGCCAGAATTGATAAAGTATGGTGAAAGAGTATAGCAACTGCTGACACAAATCCCTTCCTACATCCTGGAGTGTATACCGCGTGCAGAAAACATCAAGGCGGATGCATTGGCAAAATTGGCTAAGGAACTGGCCGATGAAGACCTCGATGACGTAAGGATCATTGTGCAAAGCCGCAGGATTCTTGCACCAACAAATATATCTTTGAAAGACCTGATAGAGCCATCCGAAGGAAAAGAAATGACCGAACAAGTAGCCCTTTAAATAGAGGAAGAACAAAAGTCAAGGACTGGAGAGAAGTCTTCATCGATTACATTAAGTCCCAACAAACGCCCGAAAATATGTCGTCTAGACATCAGCTCATGAAATGAGCTTTGTCTTTCGCCTTAGTCAATGATACTCTATATAAGAGATCGTTCGACTATCTGTGACTAGGATGCCTGGGGCAGGAGGAAACAAAGAAAGTCATCCAAGAAACTCACGACAGACTCTGCGGTTCTCACCAAGCTGGACCAAAGATGAAGTTGAAAATAAAAAGAATGGGTTACTATTTGCCCACAATGATTCAGGACTGCCTCGAATATGTTAAGCAATGTCACTCGTGCCAAATTCACGGGGACTTCATCCATCAACATCCAAATCCGCTACACCCAACAGTGGCTGGCTGGCCATTCGAAATATGGGGAACCAATATAATTGGCCCCATTGAACCGACATCATCCAAAGGACATCGGTTCATACTGGCAACGACCGACTACTTCTCTAAGTGGGCAGAAGCAGTACCACTAAGGGAGGTGAAGATGGAGAATATCCTCCATTTCTTCAGAACCCATGCCATCTATCGGTTTGGCACCTTGCGACGGATAATCTCGGATAATGGGTCAGCTTATAGGAGTCATAAAATAAGCCGTTTCACACATCAACATAAAATAGATTGGAAATACTCTTCAGTCTATAATCCTTGGACCAACGGTCTAGCTGAAGCTTTCAACAAGATCTTGATAAAGATTATAAAAAAGATGGTGACCAGAAACAAAAAGGACTGGTATGAAAGGTTGCATGAAACTCTATGGGCATATCGAACAACGTTCAAGACGGCCACAAATACGACACCGTACGCATCGGTGTTTGGCACGGAAGCAGTGCTCCTATTGGAAATAGAACTCCGCTCTCTATGAGTAGCGGTTCGATATGAGCTGACAGATGAAGAAAATGCTCATCTTCGTCTTGAGGAGCTCGATGCCCTCGATGAGACTCGCCTTATAGTACAGCAAAATCGGGAGGCTTATAAGGCAAGGATGACACGGTCATATGAAAAACTGACCAGGCCGAGAACATTCCGCCTAGGCAAACTCATGCTAGTCATTAAAAGACTAATGATCCCTAATTGTGCAAAATGGGGGAAGTTCAAGCCGAACTATGAAGGCCCGTACATCATAGACAAAATCTACCAAGGTGGAGCCTACCCGCTCATGGATATGCATGGTGAAAGACCCTTCCGGCCAATAAACGGCCGATTCCTCAAAAAATACTATGCTTGACGAGTCACGACTTAAGTCAATGATAGATGACGACGCTTGTGTCTGCTCGCTATCTTCCCGAGTCAGAACTCTAAAAGTGGTATCCAAAAGCTCCATTGCCTCAAACATGGCGATAATGGACCGAAACGTCTTTAAACTAATATTCGTCCCCAAAATGGGAACGTTGGATCGAAACGTCCTTAAACTAATACTCACCTAAAAAATGGCAATATTGGACCAAACGTCTCTAAACTAATGTTGGACTGAAATGTCCTTAAACTAACATTCGTCCCCAAGATGGGAATGCTGGACCGAGAAGTCCCTAAACTAAAAACCCACCTCAAACATGGCGATAATGGACCAGAACGTCCATAAACTAGCTCATCGCCGCAAATACGGCGATATGCTCCCTTGAGATCTATATTGCAATCGAAGTCCTGATGGTGAAGGTTGCAACTTAAGTCCCATTAGCTACACGGTTACTTCAGCGATGAAGCCACCTCCAAATCCCATCGGCAAATAGATTGGTCACCTGTGATGAAGCTACTTACGAGAGTTTCACCGTTCGGGGGAAAAAAGGTATGTCCACAAGAAAAAATAGGCACGGATGAAAACCCGAAAGGGCGTCTTGAGTAAAAAACAGCAGGACTGCTGGCGAGTTATGAAAATCTGAAAAGGGCGCAAATTCGTAAAAAATTCATATGCACTTGTAAGGTCCTCTCGACCTTGTGAGGAGAAAATACCCGCGTGAGATTCTTACAACTCAAAAAGGAGCAACATACTTAAGAATCCCCATGATTCCTATGGAGAAATTACACTTGCGAGATCCTCACGACTCGTAAGGAGAATATCCCTCTATGAGACCCTTACGGCTCATAGGATTCAAAAGCCTTAAGCTACAGGGATCTAAAACCTATTCTTAAGCCATCATATTCCCCTAATATTGCCCTACAAGAGGTCCTATATTGACCCTTGTATACAATTCACGGGTATAAATAAATATATCCCCCATCGAGTTCCACCTATGACGAAAAATGTCCTCGTATGGTGAACAACGCTTGTGAGTCCTCTCGACTTACAAGGAGAAAATACTCTTGTAAGATCTTTACGACTTACAAAAGAAAATGCACTTAGGAATCCTCATGACTCCTAAGGAGAAAATACACCTACGAGATCCTCTCGACTCGTAGGGAGAAATACCTCTATGAGACCCTTATGGCTCATAAATTCAAAAAGCCTTAGTCGACAGAATCCTAACCCTGTTTGCTAAGGCATCTTTGTTCAAATAGACAAAGGCAAATGACGATTCTCTCCTGACAATATCCCAGTTGTAGCGATACTGATGCCTAAATAGGTATCAAATTTCAAGTCCTTTCACGGCAAATGATGATTCGCTCCGGGCAATATCCCAGTGGTTGTGATGATGATGCCAAGATTGGTATCAGATTTCAAATTTCAAAAATAAAACCGAAATGGTAGGGCAACTAGAAATAAAAAGCAACAAGTAAAAATATAAAGAAAATAGACGAAATGATTGGGCAACACGACT
Organism: Agapanthus africanus; assembly: GCA_030015575.1. NCBI lineage: Eukaryota > Viridiplantae > Streptophyta > Magnoliopsida > Asparagales > Amaryllidaceae > Agapanthus > Agapanthus africanus. The sequence goes on from CM057339.1 coordinate 424,449,271, forward strand.
TTCGCGATATAAAAAGCTGAAAAGATAGAGCATCGCGAAAATAAAATAAAAAAATTCTTCTGCCTTGCAGACAGGTCTACACTGACCCCTGTATACAATCCATGGGCATAAATGAAAGAAAAGGAACCATATTTTCCCACCAGGCTCCGTCAAAGGAAGAGCCAGATCTCGATGGCAACATCATAGCCTAGAGACCAACTCGATGTTCTTCTCATTCTGGCAGGATGTAGACGCAACGTTGACAAAAACTCAAGGGTCAAAACAAAATTGGAGTAATGGCAGAATCCTAACTCTAAGTCTTAACGGTTCATCTACAAACTAGTGACTATCCCGGCGTCCCCCATTTCAGCAGGGTGTAGATGCAACCATCAAATGAAATTGGAGCAATGACATATTCCTAACTCCAGACTTCAACTGCAATACATACAACATAGAGGTCATGTAGATGTCTACCCTACTTCAGCAGAAGAATCGGCGTGACATCGTCAAAGCAAAGAATGAAGTGATGGTATATTCCTAGCTTCGGGTCTTGACGACAACTCATATAAAGCCTTAAAGACCATTGGAGATCATTCCACCCCAGAAAGGTGCGGTTATGACTCATCGGGGCTCTAAATTGAGCAAAACCTCAGGTAAAAAGCGTCATGGCAAATTCCTAATGCTTGCTCTTCCGACGGTAATATGACCTAAAGAGATTACTTGAAGACGTATTGTCCAGCCCCTGAAGGGATCAGTGACACGACAGTCGCGGGGCTACTCGAACAACATCTTACAGACTTCATATCGAGGAATATATCAATCAACGCGACGGTACTACGGACTAAAACCTTAGTACCGCAAACCTAACGGACCCCTGTCGTAAAGAATGAAGGTTATCTACATATAACGTTAGGACAAGTTTTCCTGTAAACCCAATGTTGGATATAGTGCCCTCAAAGTCAATTATTGGATCCCAGGTACGTGATTGCAATGATTGAGCCAGGACCTATACCGATATGACAGTCTTACTCGAGATGATAGCATGCTATCAGGTTTGTCTTTATCAACGTATACATGCTTTAGTTCACTATTGCATGATGATAGAGCCCATAGGATTCTTGCTTGACTACCAGCAGTATGATGGCGATCATATACGTGGGAGTTGGGGTCTATAAGCACATCCTTAAAGTGTCCCTAGTCGTGGGAGTTTCAAGACAGGGCATCGATACTCCAGAGTAGACTAGTGTATACAGTCAAGACCCCGACGAGGGAAGGTGGCCGGTCTCACAAGCTATTGGTGTCAGTTGGTTCACCTAGGATGTATACAGGTTCTCATTGGGTTATGAGTACACCGGACAGGACTCGCCGGGAACATGCTAGTTGGTATTATACATATCGTCAGATAGCAGTTCCCTGGTGACATGTGTACAGGTTAGTTTGTCGACCTGAGATCGTCATTTGTCTCGTGTGAGTTTCCACTGTGCTTTGATTTATACCCTACCACGTTCAAAGGAGACGTGCAAACAGGTATTTTTTGGGTACAGTCCTGAGCCACATGGAGGCAGTGAGCGGATCGTCGGGGATTCGTCTCTCCTAGTATTGGGGGTTGATGTCGCACAGTGCACGGATGGCCATCACTAGAAATCCTCGGCGAGGTAGTGGAGAATTACTGATTTGGATCAGTAGTTTCTCAGGTAGTGATGGGCTTCATGCCGACACGATTTATCGCGTTATTAGGGGTCTGACTTTATCCACCCTCTAGACTCGATATGCTATACTCTTTAGACGAACGGACCGGACTGTATGTATATTGTCACTGTTAGGCTCAATAGAATTTCTGGATGAGTTCGCTCGTCAGCTTCCCTTCCAATCAATACATAGGCAACCGTTACGTACAGCTTGTACCTCTGACGTGGTAGTGGTTATACCCAGTGCCAGTGTATTGATGAGTCATTAGAGTCCCCCACAGACCGTTTCCCAAGTTCGGGCGAAACGTTGTAGAGGCCATATGGTTTTATGGCAGGGTTCGGAAAATGCACGTGCGTTTTCGCACGTGTCAATTTTCGGGCAGATAATACTGGTCGGCTTTGGTTTAAGCCGGATCCGAGTATTATACAGTGTAGATATAATATCTTTGTCTCAGTTGCATTTGTATTCGGTCGTAATACAAATGCGGGTATGTTTATACTAATACGGGGTTATCCTGAAATTCGTTTCAGGATCACTTTGGAAGTTGCCAGTTTCCAGTTTTCTATCGGCCGTATTTAACATTCGGTTAAATGCGGATTTATCTTTTCTTCATTGGGTGAGTCATGAGGTAAGTCGCGCTTCTAGAAGTTTCTAGATGATGACTAGGATTAGTGACTCATGGTTGTATTTAATGTTCATTAAATGTTTGTGGTGACTAGGTTAATGTATCATCACTTTCATTAAATGTTTTTTGCAAGGTGTGTTATGAATCACTCCTCATTTAATGTTGTGGTCACCTCCTTGATTCCTACACTCACCCCCCACCTTCTTATAGTGGCTGGCCATTTATTTGGAGGCTAAGGAAATTTTTGGAAAAAAGATTATGATAGCTTTTGGTGCATACAAATTAGAAGTGATCAATTTCCAATTTACCCGATTCCAAAAGGCAACTTCATTAACCGTTCGTCCATAGCTTTGGACGTAACAAGACAAAGTGTTCTACTCATTCTCTACATCATCTTGGTCATCTCTTTTAGCAAACTTGACGACCGAGTTGCCTCGGTTCAGAGGCGGGAGCCCGTTTAAAGATCCGTTGACGTGGTGCCACCTGGACGACAAGACTGGAGATCGAGGAGATCGGAGCAGCCGCAACAAAGCGTAGGATGATGGTTGAAGACCGAAGGACTCGGATCATTCGGTATAACATTTCTACCCACTTTGTAGTTTGTTAGTTTAGCTTTAATGGCAGATCCGGGTTATAGTACGCGATAGCGCCAGTTTGTAAAAATTTTTTGTTCCGCATTTGGCGTCTGTTAGACGGCCGGGGCGCTACCGTGGACTTACAGTGGTATCAGAGCCTCACCATTAAGCTTTACTAACTTGTACTAACGCGTTTAAAAGATCGATCAAACGGAATTTCCGAAATTGCAATTTTCTGCACACAAGTTTCTGTAGATTTTTTAAAGGGCCTAAAAATAATTTTGCATATCACAGAAAAGCATGCAGGGTTTTTTAAGAATTCTGGAAAAATTTGGGCACGTGATCCCTCATTACCATCGCGGATCCGCGGTCAAACCTAGGGTTTGACCGTGGAACCGCGGCCGTTTTAAGGGAACAGTGCTCCAAGTTTTCCAGAGAGCTTCAACTTGGGAAATTGTGGTTTTTGGTATATATCTTTTGGGCCCAGATTTTGTTACTGTACAACAGATGTACGTGGGGCCTACTTCGGGAAATTTTGTCGATCGAAATTTTAAACTTGTTAGTATACAGTACTTACTTTATATCTCCGACCGTGAATGTCATTCGAGCGGTAAACCGCGTCTAATTGCTATAGTTCTTTTAGACGGGTTTACGAACGTGACATTCGTGTTGATGTTCTGTGTTGTGCTGTGATATTGCGGATTTGTCGTCGTGGATAGCAGGGTGCAATGATAGTGCTGTTTGGATTTATTTGTACATTTGATATTGCGGGGCTAACGTCCAATATGTGGATTGCCGTTACTGCCTGTTTGTATAATATTCTTTTGGGGCACGACCAGGTTGAGGTCGATGTACCCGTTGTACATGTTTTTTTTTTCTGTACTAGGTTTATCCCGCGAAGGAGTGCATGGATAGCCGGGTTCTGGAGGGCAACGGGTCCGTATCTCATGGCTTTGAGAGGCAGAGGGGCCTCACTCTAGAATTGGCAGACTATTCGCCGCACTCGTAGAGGGTACATATTGACCCAAGGAGGGGTGCTCAAGTTACCGAATTCCATGAAGTGCCGGGTGGTCCATTCATTTTGCTGTAGGGGGCTGCCTCGCTTCAGGTTTTGGCGGTAACTTGCCGCACCCGTAGGGGTCTAGGTTTCATTGCACAGGTTATCCACACGACCAGGGGAACGTCGGGTTTCAATAGCGGCTCTGTGAAACCCGGGGATCCTAGATTATCTGTATTGTTCTGTGATGCTTATTACTTCTCTGTAATGTTGCATATTATCACGCCTGGAGAGATTATTGTATATTGGTATATATACTATTAGATGTTGTATATGTTTTACACCCGCGCTAGTCCAGCCCCCGCTCTGTCGTTAGTTAAGTAACCTAACGGGTGATGACGGGACCCAGTGGCGAATGCGGATGGCATATACGTACATTTTTTTTCGTTCTTTTCTGGTGTGATTAAATGATGTGACTGCATTGATTCTTATCAATGCAAGGATAAAACAAACCTATATTTGATATTGTTGGAACAGTTTTAAAAAGTGTTATTACAAAGACGTTTCTTTTTGTTCTGCATAGTGATATTCGGTTATGAATATCCAGCACCTCATTCGACGAGGCAAGGGCCGAGATCCCTTCACCGGGAGTGACCCCTTGGGCAGAAGTTTACGTCAGGGTAATAACTTCATTATAGTCGATTACAAGTTGCTTTGCATCGTGGTATTCAGTTGGAATATCCTGCACCTCATTCCACGAGGAAAGAGCCGAGATCCCTTCACCGGGAGTGACCTCTTTAGCAAAGGTTTTTCGCCACTATATTTTTATAAAAAGCTATCAGGTTCCTTCAGCGATATCAAGTTCATTACGTTAAAGGTTTTTCGCCAAAAACCAGCCGTAGCCCTCCGTCATTTCTTTTGGGTATTCAGTAGTATTCAAGCTATGTATTTTGACCTAACGCCAAGGCATAGTGTTTGGTAGCTGCTGGGTATTCAATTGTTGCATAGATAGATGAGTTGGTTTGGGACAGTCGTTCTGCCATTTTGACCTAACGCCAAGGGCATGTGCGGGTGGGTTCAAATTAACCTGGATAATGACGGCTAGAACTTGACATGTGACTTATGATATTTTGACCTAACGCCAAGGTCATAAGATCATGGGGCAAAAATCACATCGGGTGTTTCAAACATAATGAAACTTGCCAGGTATGCGCATACCTTCTGGAGTGTGATAACTTGAGTGGCTTCCATCAAGTTATCATACGATGATAGTTGGTTCCCGACTCTCACTGATGAGTTGGTTTACTCTTCGGGTGATCCCGACTGATTCTTCTTTCAGGTTTGGAGGAGAATTTGAGATTACAGTGGGAGGTTTCCTGATTAGATAAAGTGATAACCATTCTGATCTAGGTTAGAGTGCACACAGAGTGTTTCTTTTCTCTCTCTCTCTTTGGCAGCGACCTTTGACCGACCCTAGACTATGACTCAGTGACCAAGTTGACCGAACCTTCTTAAAATACTGGCTTTTGGATTGTCCGAGTTGCATAAGTCATTGCCGCTCCTTCCTTTACCCTTTGTATTTCTCAGAAGACCCCGTATTACTACGGACATCCACTTCCATTGGATAGATCCATCGTATGGTTATATACGAACTCGAAGGGACTTCTTCGAGGATGGATCCAGGTTCAGGAGAAATAGAATTAGTTTATTCAGTTGTCTTTTATTATCACCTTCTCTCAGGTTGCGAGAGCTCCTTAGTTTAGGAGAGTACACCTATTACGCTTATTGGATAGTCTTGTTCCAAACCATAGGCATGTGTCGAAAGGTAGGGAATGAAGAAAGCCAATTAGCCTAAGTAGGGTGTGCAGAAGATAATAACTAAAGACAAAATAAAGGGATTAGAAAGAGGGCAAAATAAATAGCGACTGTTATCATTCTCGACCAAACCACGTACTTCATCGCCACTCCTATTTCACCTTTAATAGAATAAGGTATTATTCAGTTGTCTTTTATCATCACCTTCTCTCATGTTGCGAGTACTCCTAGGTTTAGGAGGGTACACCTATTATGCTTACTGGATAGTCTTCTTCCAAACCATAGGCTGGTGCCGAATGGTAGGGAAGGAAGAAAACCACTTAGCCTAAGGGGTGTACAGAAGGTAATGAATAAAGACAAATAAAGGGATTTGGAAGATGGCAAAGAGATATACGGTTATAGTCATGAATTGGATTATGGAAGAGGCATTACTAGGAATACCAGGATACCCCTACGAAACATTTTCATGTTTCAGTACATTGTTAATGGAAAACTGATTTCCCAATTAGATACTTACTCCAGGGTATGTATTTACCAGGTTTCATTCTCATATCTGTATGGTTTTACAGATGATGAGTGGGAGTAAGTTATTGGGAATTAGGTGATCATCCTCATTATATCGGAATTCGTTGTAATTGGTGATATTTGAGGAAATCGCCTGGGTACAGTTTTCAACCTATGATGCACAGGTTTTGAGTTATTCAACTCAGCGGACTTATACAGAGTATTGTATGTTGTCCAGTGTCCGTCAGGACAGAGGGGTAGGTCCTCATACTATGTTCTGTTTACTTATGACTTCTCTAGTTTTTAGACAAGTGTTTCGTAGAAATACAATGTCTAAGTTTTGAGAAGTTATAGGTATAAGAATAAAGTAGAGAACCAGATGTCGCAAATATTGGGATTCTTCAAAGAGATCAAAGATGTAGATTCTTGTGACTGGTACTCAAGTAATGGTTTTGAGAAACTTGTTTGTCTTTCAGGTTACACATAATTGGATTGATTCCTAAGTTGAGTAATACTGATCAGCCTCTCTTCATTAAGTTGATATGGACTGGAGACAGTTGCATGGTTTGAATCTGGTTCCAGTTAAATTAGTGCCTCTATTTCTATATTGTATATAGAATGGTTCATATCTTAACGATGTTAAGATACGAGGAGTTGTCCGGCTTATGCTTAAAACCAGACACTGGATAACTCAAGGCACGTTTCTGTTACGGCAGTTTGTGGGTTGACCCTGGCTTTGACGAGGGTTGACATTTCTACCATCTGGAAGATCAATAGTGATATTGTTCTTGACTCGCCACAGTTTTATTAAAATGGACTTATTCAGAAAACAGTAGTGGGAGTATGGTAGAACTGGAAGTGATTCCAGAACCGCAAACGATTACGGAAAATTTAATAGGACCTATAGATTCAATCAGGTTTGACATTCCAATAGCCACTTCGCAAACATGGTGGGTAACCTCAGACACCCGAGAGGTACTCCGGTAGCCTCAAGGACGGTGACAGGGAGGTTCTTGTTTATCCAGACTTGACACCACGGTTGTTCCAGGCAATGAGACCCGGCAGAAGAATAAGTATAGCGTCATTCTAAACTAGCTTTAGAAGTGTACGTATATATTATTCTGCCAGAGGGTTGTCGTAGTCAGTGGGAGCAGCGGAAGCATAGTGGACAAATAGCTTATGTCTATTTATAGGCTTGAGCAAAAATAGCGGAGATTAAATCATCTAATTTTGATGTGACATTCATGGCTTTGACTTCATCAGAATAGGGGATGGACCTGTTAAGAAGGTAGTAGGGTGTGATGTCCTGGTATTTGGATGACATACACAGAGTAGGAAGTAAAATTCCTATACTACGATCGGTTGTACTTTGGTAGTCACACAGTTGTTTCTCCACAAAGGATATAGATGTAATATCAGACATTATGGTTACTAGGTCTATGGTTTTAGATCTAGATTTGGGTAGTTTCCCAATGTGGGTACTTTGACAGTATTCTAATAGTATTTTAGAATAGATGACTCCTGGCATGGTGGTGTATCTGCAGGTGATGGAGTCACCCTCTCTAAAGGTGTCTTACAGACTAAAGGAGAGAGGGATGTGCATGATTGGCAGATCACTTGCTTAGGCAATTGAGTCAATCGTGAGATGTCAAGTACCACACCGGATGTTGTTTTTGCACTAGGTGCGATAAGTTTATATTAATCCAATCCTGGAGAAACATAAGGAAGAAGTTTTAGAACATGAGTGTATGTTCTACGGATTTGATGACGGCAGCCTCTTTCGGGAGACAGTTATCATTCCAGGCTTCCAAGGTGACATGGATGACAGAGTGATTGTCAGAGTTATAGTTTTCCCTCTGACGAGGGACAGTATTATGGACAGGTGGTCCAAGAGGATACTGTGGGAGGCATGGTGCTGGATACTGATTAGGTTCAGTTATCAAAACAGTCTAAGAAGTTTGGATTTGGAGTTCATTTATGAACTAGGTCCCATTAGATATCTAGACATATTCTAAGACAGGTATTACTCAATTCGGGAGATGGCTTTCTCCACGAACTTGAGATTAAGAGAGACATAGAAAGAAACATCAGGGTGGATCCACTCACTGAGGCTATTTCTCGAACACAAGAGTTTTACAAACTAGCTTTGTGAAACTAATTAGTAGAGGAGTTGGGTGTTCGGTATCACAGGGGCTGTGAGTATGCGACATCGCAATAATAGCCTTAAGTGCAAGTGGGAGATTGTTGGATATAGTGCCCTCAAAGTCAATTATTGGATCGCAGGTACGTGATTGCAATGATTGAGCCAGGACCTATACCGATATGACAGTTTTACTCGAGATGATAGTATGCTATCAGGTTTGTCTTTATCAACGTATACATGCTTTAGTTCACTATTGCATGATGATAGAGCCCATAGGATTCTTGCTTGACTACCAGCAGTATGATGGCGATCATATACGTGGGAGTTGGGGTCTGTAAGCACATCCTTAAAGTGTCCCTAGTCGTGGGAGTTTCGAGACAGGGCATCGATACTCCAGAGTAGACTAGTGTATACAGTCGAGACCCCGACGAGGGGCGGCGGCCAGTCTCACAAACCATTGGTGTCAGTTGGTTCACCTAAGATGTATACAGGTGCTCATTGGGTTATGAGTACACCGGACATGACTCGCCGGGAACATGCTAGTTGGTATTATACATATCGTCAGATAGCAGTTCCCTGGTGACATGTGTATAGGTTAGTTTTGTTGGAGATAGTGCCCTCAGAGTCAATTATTGGATCACAGGCACGTGATTGTAATGATTGAGGGAGGACCTATCCCGGTAGGACAGTCTTGCTCGAGATAATAGTTTGCTATTTGGTTTACCTTTATCATCGTGTACTGCTTTAGGTGACCTGACAAGTCGCTATTACACGTTGATAGAGCCCCTAGGATTCTTGCTTGACCACCAGCACTATGAGGGCGATCATATAAGTGGGAGCTGGGGTCTATAAGCTTATCCTTAAATGGTCCCTAGTCATGTGAGTTTCGAGACAGGGCATCGATACTCCAGAGTAGACTAGTGTATACAGTCGAGACCCCGATGAGGGGCGGTGGCCGGTCTCACAAGCCACTGGTGTCAGTTGGATCACCTAAGATGTATACAGGTGCTTATTGGGTTATGAGTACACCGGACAGGACTCGCCGGGAACATGCTAGTTGGTCATATACCAGACGTCAGATGGCAGTTCCCTGGTGACATGCGTGCAGGTTAGTTCATCGACCTGGGGATCGTCATTTGTCTCGTGTGAGTTCCCACTGTACTTTGATTACTACCATACCACGGCTCAAAGGAGTCGTGCAAACAGGTTTTAGTTGGGTACAGTCCCGAGCCACATGGAGGCAGTGAGCGTATCTTCAGGGGTTCGTCTCTCCCGGTATTGGGGGTGAGGTCGTGCTGTGTCTAGGAGAGCCATTACACGAAGTCCTTGGCCAAGGCAAGGAGATTTACTGGTAGGTATTCCAGTAGTATCTCAGGATGTTCTGGGCTACACTCCGACACGACTTGTACCGCTTTTGGGGGTTTGACTTTTACCAACCCCCTAGGCCCGCCATGCGATGCTCATAGACGAACGGACCGGACTGTATGGATATTGTCACTGACAGGCTCAGTAGGGTTGTCAGGCTGAGTTCACTCACAGACATCCCTTTTAGTCAGTACTTGGTAGCCCGTTACGTATTGGCTTATACCTCTGACGTGCTAGTGGTTAAATCCACAACCAAGGTGTTGACGAGTCTTTAGAGTCCCCCACATTCAGTTACTCAGCTTTCGGGCGAAAGGTTGTAGAGGCCGTATGGAGATATGGCAAGGTCCGATCAGATACGTGCGGTATTGCACGGATCAGGATTGGACAGTTTGTACTATAGGCCGTATGGTTATATGGCAGGGTTCGATCAGATACGTGCGGTATTGCACGGATCAGGATCGAACAGATATTACTAGCCGGGTTTGGTATAAGCCGGATTCTAGTATAGTACAGTGGAGATTTTGTCTCATTGCATTTGTATTACGGTCGAAATACAGATGCGGGTGTGTATGCACAGTATCGGGGTTTTCCTGTAATTTATTACGGGACCAGTTTTTTGGAGTTGCCAGTTTGCTTTCCGTTTCGGCCAATTTCCATTGTTCCGTTCATTGGCCGAAGATTGGTGGAGGAGGGTTTATTTGCATTGTTGCAAATAGGCATTAGTGGAGGGGTTTTTTTGCATCTTGTTGCATCATGATGGCTTTCATGATGTGCACCATCATTGACTTGTTTTGACTCCATCATGACTTGACTTTTAAAGTCATGATTGTTGATGATGATGAGGGGTGAGGTTGGTTGTGTGTGGATGTATTTGTTATCATGTTCTTTCATGATTCCCTTTTTTGCATTATTGTTCCACCCACCCCCTTGTCTTTGTTTTTCTCTCTCCAATCACACATGGAAAAGGGGGGGCCGGCCATTCCAAAAGGGATGGGATTCATTTCATGAATTGAGTGGAAAAATGTTACTCTCATTTTTGTATGCTACATTTTTCCCACCTCTCTCCAAGTTCTTTTTTCTTCCACCAAAATGGTAAAGCTCCAAACCCTAAAAATGAGACTTCTTCACTACACATTCTACAGCAAATCTTGGGCACGTCGACTAGCCAGCTTCGTGCCCGAGTTGCCTCGGCATTGAGGTGGGAGCCCGTAAAAGAAGTAGGCGATGTGGTGCACTTCCGGCGACGAGGAGGAGACGGGACATTCCGCAGGAGATCGGGACGACGACGAGAAGACCGGAGGACTCGGATCTGTCGGTATATCTCTCTTCCCTTTCTTGTAGATAGCTAGGACTAGTTAGTGGTTCGATCCGGGTATTTGTGCGCGGCGGTTTGCCAGTTCAAGTAAAATTAAAGTTTTTCACCGCTTCCGCATTTGGCCGTCGGATTGACGGCCGGGGCGCCGCCGTGCACTTACAGTGGTATCAGAGCCTCGCCATTAACTTAGTCTAGCTTGGTGTAATGTGTTTGCATTTCCGATCGATCAAAAAGTTCCAAAACCGTGTTTTGCCTTCGCATCAGTTTCTGTTGAAAATTTTTAGTCTCGAAAATTTTTTCAGGTTGTAAAACATTGATATACTGGAGGTAACAATCCCACTGTAGAAATTCGACGCAGTAATTCAGTCACCAGAGCGCGGAACCGCGGCAACTACCCCCTTGGGCCGCGGTTCCGCCGCGCAATGGTGGCCTTACTGTATCGAACTTCTTCAGTTGCTTTCTGGGCTTATAATATGGGTTTTGGAATATTAATTTTGGGCCCAGGATATCTTGATCTGCTACAGTTTTGATTGGGGGCCCACTTGTTAATTTTTTGATCGATCGGATATTTTAAACACATTTTTCACAGTATTTACATTATATCTGCGACCGTGAATGTCACTCGATCGGTAAATCCGGTCTAACTGCTATAGCCCGGTTAGACGGATTTGCGAACGTGATTTTCACGTTGATGTTCTGTTTTTGCTGTGATGTTGCGGATCGGTCGTGGGGCATAGCCTGGATGCAATGCTAGTACAGTTGTGGTTGTATTATGTACATTTGATATTGCAGGGCGAGCGTCCGACATGTGGACTGCCATCACAGCCTGATTGTATTATTATTTTGGGGCACGACCTGGTTGCGGTCGATGTACCCGTTGTATGTATATTTTACTTTCTGTACTAGGATTACCCCAAGGTGGGGTGCATGGATAGCCGGGTTCTGGAGGGCAACAAGCCCGCATCTCATGGCATTGAGACGGAGGGGGCTTCACTCTAGGATTGGCGGGCTATTCGCCGCACTCGTAGGGGGTACAGGTTGACCCAGGAGGGGTGCCCAAGTTACCGGATTCCGTGAAGTGCTGGGTGGTCCATTCACGGCGCTGAAGGGGGCTGCCTCGCTTCAGGTTTTGGCGGGTAACTTGCCGCGCCCGTAGGGGTCTAGGATTTCATTGCACAGGCTATCCACACGACCAGGGGAACGTCGGGTTTCAGTAGTGGCTCTGTGAAACCTGGGGATCCCAGATATCTGTATTGTTTCTGTGATGCTGTTCATTCTCTGTGATGTTGCATTTTTTTTAATCACGCCTTGAGCGAATATAATATATTGGTATATATATTAGTAGATGTTGTATATGTTTTGCATCCGCGCTAGTCCAGTCCCCGCTCTGTCGTTAGTTAGCTAACCTAACGGGTAATGACGGGACCCAGTGGCGAATGCGGATGGCATATACGTACATCAGTATATTTTCGTTCTTTTTGGTGTGATCAATTGATGGGACTGCATTGATTCGGATCAATGCAAGTTAAAAACAAACCTAATCTGATGTTGTTGGAACACTTTTCAAAAGGCTGTTATTGCAAGGACGTTTACTTTTGTTTTGCATCGTGATATTCAGTTGGAATATCCTGCTCCTCAGTCGACGAGGCAAGGGCCGAGATCCCTTCACCGGGAGTGACCCCTTGGACAAAAAGTTTGCGTCAGGGCATTAACTTCACTATAGCCGATTACTTTTGCTTTGCACCGTGGTATTCAGTTGGAATATCCTGCACCCCATTCTATGGGGAAAGAGCCGAGATCCCTTCACCGGGAGTGACCTCTTTAGCAACGGTTTTCATCACTATATTTTCAAAAAGCTATTAGTTCCTTCAACGATATCAAGTTCATTACGTTAAAGGTTTTCGCCAGAAACCATTCGTAGCCCTCCGTCGTTTCATATGGGTGGTCAATAGTATCAAGCTGTGTATGTTGGCCAAAGTCAAGGCACAATGATTGGTAGCTGTTGGGGCATTCATATGCAGCATAGATAGATGCGTTTGTTTGGGACAGTCGTGCTGCCATTTTGGCCAAAGTCAAGGGCATGTACGGGTGGATTCAAATTAACCTGGAGAATGACGGGTAGAACTTGACATGTGACTTATGATATGTTGGCCAAAGTCAAGGTCATAAGAGCATGGGGCAGAAATCACATCGGGAGTTTCAAAAGAACTGAAACTTGCCAGATATGCGCATACCTTCTGGAGTGTGATGACGTGAGCGGATTCCGTCACGTTATCATGTGATGATAGTTGAATCCCGATTCCCACTGATGAGTTGGTTTACTCCTCGGGTGACCCTGACTAATTCTTCTTTCAGGTTTGGAGGAGAATTTGAGGTACAGTGGGAGGTTTCCAGATTAGATAAATTAGTAACCATTCTGATCTAGGTTAGAGTGCACGCTGAGGTTTTCTTTTCTCTCTCTCTTTGGCAGCGACCATTGACCCGACCCTAAGACTATGACTCAGTGACCAAATTGACCGAACCTTCTTAAACACTGGCTTTTGGATTGTCAGAGTTGCGAACCTCATTGCCACTCCTACTTTTACCCTTTTCTCCAGGACACCCCGTATTACTACGAACGTCCACTTCCATTGGACAAAACCATCGTATGGTTAGATACGAACTCGAAAGAATTTATTCGAGGATGGTTTCAGGTTCTGGAGAAAACGGATAGGATTATTCAGTTGTCCTTTCCTTTTACCCTCTCTCAGGTTACGAGTACTCCTTGGTTTAGGGGTAGTACACCTATTACGCAAATTGGATTGTCTTCTTCCAAACCATAGGCAGGTGCCGACCGGTAGGGAATGAAGAAAACCAATTAGCATAACGATGGTGTGCAGAAGGTATTAAGTTAAGACAAAGCAAGGGATTAGTAAGAGGGCAAAGTAAATTGCAACAGATATTCACGACCAAACCAAGTATTCCTTCGCCAATCCTAAAATCACCTTTGCATTTCTCCAGGACACTCTGTATCACTACGAAGATCCACAGTTTATTGGATACTCCATCGTATGGTTATATACGAACTCGAAAGGAACTTGTTCCAGTTCGGGGATGGATTCTGGTTCAGGAGAAATAGGAATAAGGTTTATTCGGTTGTCTTTTATCATCACCTTCTCTCATTGCGAGTGTTCCTAGGATTAGGACAGTACACCCATTATGCTTATTGGATAGTCTTCTTCCAAACCATAGGCTGGTGCCGAACGGTAGGGAAGGAAGAAAACCATTTGGCTTAAGGGGTGTACAGAAGGTAAAGACTAAAGACATATGAAGGGATTTGGAGAGGTGGCAAAGAATTATACGGTTACAGTCGTGAATCTGGAAGAGGCATTGCTAGGAATACCAGGATACCCCATCGAAACATTTCGATGTTTCAGTTTCACTGTGTAATGTTAAAAGAAAACTGATTTCCCGATTAGATACTTGCTCCAGGGTATGTATTTACCAGGTATGATTCTCACATCTGTATGGTTTTACAGATGATGAGTGGGAGTAGGTTATTAGGAATTGGGTGATCATCCTCATTATATCAGGATTCGCTGTAATCGGTGATATTTGAGGAAGTCACCAGGGTTGTTTGCCGGTCGGCAAATATTTGGTTTTGAATATCCGCTGTTATGCACCAATTTCAAATTGATATATCTGTACGTCTATTTTCATAGAGTAAGATATACCTTTCTGAAATTATGTCTATGACATTTACCTATATCAGTGGATGGTTAGGTAAGGAGCATTAAACAGCGGTGTAATTCTTCTTGACCATAAGTACAGTTTTCAACCTACGACACACAGTGAATGAGTTATCAGACTCAAGGGACTTGTACAGAGTATTGTATGTTGTCCAGGGTCCATCAGGACAAAGGGGTTGGTCCTCGTACTATATTCGGTTTACTTATGACTTCTCTAGTTTTTAGACAGGTGTTTCGTGGAAACACAGGGTCCGAATTTTGAGAAGTTATAGGTATTTGAATAGAGTAGAGAACCAGGTGTAGCAAGTATCGGGATTCTTCAAAGAGATCGAAGATGTAGATACTTGTGTATGGTGTTCAGTTGATAGTAATGACTAAGAGAACTTGCTTCTCTTTCAGGTTACTCATAATTGGAAGCATTCCTAAGTTGAGTAACGCTGATCGGCCTCCTTCCATTTAGTTGACATGCGCTGGAGACAGCCGCGTGATTTGGATCTGGTTCAATCAAATCAGTGTCTCTGGTCCTATATGGGATATAGAACAGTTCGTATCTTAACGATGTTAAGGTACGGGGAGTTGTTCGGCTTATGATTAAAACCAGACACTGGACAACTCAAGGCACGTTTCTGTAATGGCTGTTTGTGGGTTGACCCAGGCTATGACGAGGGTTGACTTTCTACCATTTGGATGAACAATAGCAATATTGTTCTAGACTCGCCACAGTTTTATTAAAAATGGATTTTTTCAGAAAAACAGGAGTGGGAGTATGGTAGAACTGGAAGTGATTCCAGAACCACAAACGATTACTGAAGATTTGATAAGGAACCTAAAGATTCAATCTGGATTGACATTCCATTGGCCACTCCGCAGATTTGGTGGGTAACTTCAGGCACCCGAGAGGTACTACGGTAGCCTCAAGGACGGTGACAGGGAAGTTCTTGTTTACCCACAATTACCATTGCTGTTGTTCCAGGCTGCGAGACCCGGCGGGAGGATGAGTATAGCGTCGTTCTAAACTAGTTTTATAAGTGTACGTCTATATGACTCTGCCAGAGGGTTGTCGTAGTCAGTGGGAGCAGCGGAAGCATTGGTGGACAGGTAGCTTATGTCTATTTATAGACTAAAGCAGATGTAGCGGAGATAGATCATCTATTTCTGACGTGACAGTCATGGGTTTGACTTCATCAGAATAAGGGATGGATCTGTTTAGAAGGTAGTAGGGTGTGATATCCTGGTATTTGGATAACATACACAGAGTAGGAAAGGAAACTCCTATACTACAATCGGTTATACTTTGGTCGTCACACAGTGGTTTCTCCACAAAGGAAATGGATTTTATATCAGACATACTGGTTACTAGATCTATGGTTTTAGATCTAGATTTGGGTGGTTTCCCAATCAGGGTACTTGACAGCATTCTAAGAGTATTTAGAATGGACGACTCCTGGCACGGTAGTGTACCTGCAGGTAATGGAGTCACCCTCTCTAAAGGTGTCTTACATACTAAAAGGGAGAGGGACGTGCATGATTGGCAGATCACTTGCTCAGGCAATTGAGTCAATCATGAGATGTCAAGTACCACACCAGATGTTGTTCTTGCACTAGATGCAATAAATTGATATTGACTTGATCCTGGAGAAACAGTCGGAAGCAGTTTTAGAACATAAGTGGATGTTCTAGGAATATGATAACAACAGCCTCATGTGGGAGACAGTTATCATTCCAGGCTTCCAAGGTGACATGGACGACAAGGAGGTTGTCAGAGCTATAGTTTTCCCTCTGACGAGGGGCAGTATTTTGGACAGGTGATCCAAGGCAATACTGAGGGTGGCATGGCGCAGGATACTGATTAAGTTCAGTTGACGATACAGTCTAAGAAGTTTGGATTTGGAGTTCATTTATGAGCTATGTCCCATCAGACATCCAGACACATTCTAAGACAGGTATTGCTCATTTCGGGAGATGGGTTTCTCCGCGAACTTGAGATATAGAGAGACATAGAAAGAAACATCTAGGCGGATCCACTCACTGAGGCTATTCCTCGAACGCAATAGTTTCGCAAACGAGCTTTGTGAGATTGACTAGTAGAGGAGTTGGGTGTTCGGTATCACACGGGATGTGAGTATGCGACATCGCAATAATTAGCCTTGAGTGCAAGTGGGAGATTGTTGGAGATAGTGCCCTCAGAGTCAATTATTGGATCACAGGCACGTGATTGTAATGATTAAGGGAGGACCTATCCCGGTAGGACAGTCTTGCTCGAGATAATAGTTTGCTATTTGGTTTACCTTTATCATCGTGTACTGCTTTAGGTGACCTGACAAGTCGCTATTACACGTTGATAGAGCCCCTAGGATTCTTGCTTGACCACCAGCAGTATGAGGGCGATCATATAAGTGGGAGCTGGGGTCTATAAGCATATCCTTAAATGGTCCCTAGTCGTGTGAGTTTCGAGACAGGGCATCGATACTCCAGAGTAGACTAGTGTATACAGTCGAGACCCCGATGAGGGGCGGTGGCCGGTCTCACAAGCCACTGGTGTCAGTTGGATCACCTAAGATGTATACAGGTGCTTATTGGGTTATGAGTACACCGGACATGACTCGCCGGGAACATGCTAGTTGGTCATATACCAGACGTCAGATGGCAGTTCCCTGGTGACATGTGTGCAGGTTAGTTCATCGACCTGGGGATCGTCATTTGTCTCGTGTGAGTTCCCACTGTACTTTGATTACTACCCTACCACGGCTCAAAGGAGTCGTGCAAACAGGTTTTAGTTGGGTACAGTCCCGAGCCACATGGAGGCAGTGAGCGTATCTTCAGGGGTTCGTCTCTCCCGGTATTGGGGATGAGGTCGTGCTGTGTCTAGGAGAGCCATTACACGAAGTCCTTGGCCAAGGCAAGGAGATTTACTGGTAGGTATTCCAGTAGTATCTCAGGATGTTCTGGGCTACACTCCGACACGACTTGTACCGCTTTTGGGGGTCTGACTTTTACCAACCCCCTAGGCCCGCCATGCGATACTCATAGACGAACGGACCGGACTGTACGGATATTGTCACTGACAGGCTCAGTAGGGTTGTCAGGCTGAGTTCACTCACAGACATCCCTTTTAGTCAGTACCTGGTAGCCCGTTATGTATTGGCTTATACCTCTGACGTGCTAGTGGTTAAATCCACAACCAAGGTATTGACGAGTCTTTAGAGTCCCCCACATTCAGTTACTCAGCTTTCGGGCGAAAGGTTGTAGAGGCCGTATGGAGATATGGCAAGGTCCGATCAGATACGTGCGGTATTGCACGGATCAAGATTGGACAGTTTGTACTATAGGCCGTATGGTTATATGGCAGGGTTCGATCAGATACGTGCGGTATTGCACGGATCAGGATCGAACAGATATTACTAGCCGGTTTTGGTATAAGCCGGATTCTAGTATAGTACAGTGGAGATTTTGTCTCATTGCATTTGTATTACGGTCGAAATACAGATGCGGGTGTGTATGCACAGTATCGGGGTTTTCCTGTAAATTATTACGGGACCAGTTTTTTGGAGTTGCCAGTTTGCTTTCCGTTTCGGCCAATTTCCATTGTTCCGTTCATTGGCCGAAGATTGGTGGAGGAGGGTTTATTTGCATTGTTGCAAATAGGCAATAGTGGAGGGGGTTCTTTGCATCTTGTTGCATCATGATGGCTTTCATGATGTGCACCATCATTGACTTGTTTTGACTCCATCATGACTTGACTTTTAAAGTCATGATTGTTGTTGATGATGAGGGGTGAGGTTGGTTGTGTGTGGATGTATTTGTTATCATGTTCTTTCATGATTCCCTTTTTTGCATTATTGTTCCACCCACCCCCTTGTCTTTGTTTTTCTCTCTCCAATCACACATGGAAAAGGGGGGGCCGGCCATTCCAAAAGGGATGGGATTCATTTCATGAATTGAGTGGAAAAATGTTACTCTCATTTTTGTATGCTACATTTTTCCCACCTCTCTCCAAGTTCTTTTTTCTTCCACCAAAATGGTAAAGCTCCAAACCCCAAAAATGAGACTTCTTCACTACACATTCTACAGCAAATCTTGGGCACGTCGACTAGCCAGCTTCGTGCCCGAGTTGCCTCGGCATTGAGGTGGGAGCCCGTAAAAGAAGTAGGCGATGTGGTGCACTTCCGGCGACGAGAAGGAGACGGGACATTCCGCAGGAGATCGGGACGACGACGAGAAGACCGGAGGACTTGGATCTGTCGGTATATCTCTCTTCCCTTTCTTGTAGATAGCTAGGACTAGTTAGTGGTTCGATCCGGGTATTTGTGCGCGGCGGTTTGCCAGTTCAAGTAAAATTAAAGTTTTTCACCGCTTCCGCATTTGGCCGTCGGATTGACGGCCGGGGCGCCGCCGTGCACTTACAAGTTTGTCGACCCGAGATCGTCATTTGTCTCGTGTGAGTTCCCACTATGCTTTGATTTATACCCTACCACGCTCAAAGGAGACGTGCAAACAGGTATTTTTTGGGTACAGTCCCGAGCCACGTGGAGGCAGTGAGCGGATCGTCGGGGATTCGTCTCTCCCGGTATTGGGGGTTGATGTCGCACAGTGCACGGATGGCCATCACTAGAAATCCTCGGCCGAGGTAGTGGAGAATTACTGATTTGGATCAGTAGTTTCTCAGGTAGTGATGGGCTTCATGCCGACACGATTTATCGTGTTATTAGGGGTCTGACTTTATCCACCCCCTAGAGTCGATATGCGATACTTTTTAGACGAACGGACCGGACTGTATGTATATTGTTACTGTTAGGCTCAGTAGGGTTTCTGGATGAGTTCGCTCGTCAACTTCCCTTCCAATCAATACATAGGCAACCGTTACGTACAGCTTGTACCTCTGACGTGCAAGTGGTTATACCCAGTGCCAGTGTATTGATGAGTCATTAGAGTCCCCCACAGACCGTTTCCCAAGTTCGGGCGAAACGTTGTAGAGGCCGTATGGTTTTATGGCAGGGTTCGGAAAATGCACGTGCGTTTTCTCACGTGTCATTTTTCGGGCAGGTCGCTTTGGTTTAAGCCGGATCCGAGTATTATACAGTGTAGATATAATATCTTTGTCTCAGTTGCATTTGTATTCGGTCATAATACAAATGCGGGTATGTTTATACTAATACGGGTTTATCCTAAAATTCGTTTCAGGATCACTTTTGGAATTTGCCAGTTTCCTGTTTTCTATCGGCCGTATTTAACATTCGGTTAAATGCGGATTTATCTTTTCTTCATTGGGTGAGTCATGAGGTGAGTCGTGCTTCTAGAAGTTTCTAGATGATGACTAGGATTAGTGACTCATGGTTGTATTTAATGTTCATTAAATGTTTGTGGTGACTAGGTTAATGTATCATCACTTTCATTAAATGTTTTTTGCAAGGTGTGTTATGAATCACTCCTTCTCATTTAATGTTGTGGTCGCCTCCTTGCTTCCTACACTCACCCCCCACCTTCTTATAGTGGCCGGCCATTCATTTGGAGGCTAAGGAAATTTTTGGAAAAAAGATTATGATAGCTTTTGGTGCATACAAATTAGAAGTGATCAATTTCCAATTTACCCGATTCCAAAAGGCAACTTTATTAACCGTTCGTCCATAGCTTTGGACGTAACAAGACAAAGTGTTCTACTCATTCTTTACATCATCTTGGTCGTCTCTTTTGGCAAACTTGACGACCGAGTTGCCTCGGTTCAGAGGCGGGAGCCTGTTTAAAGATCCGTCGACGTAGTGCCACCTGGATGACAAGACTGGAGATCGAGGAGATCGGAGCAGCCGCAACAAAGCGTGGGATGATGGTTGAAGACCAAAGGACTCGGATCATTCGGTATAACATTTCTACCTAATTTGTAGTTTGTTAGTTTAGCTTTAATGGCAGATCCGGGTTATAGTACGCGATAGCGCCAGTTTGTAAAAAGTTTTTGTTCCGCATTTAGCGTCTGTTAGACGGCCGGGGCGCTACCGTAGACTTACACCCAAGGGAGGTAAACTAAACAAAAACTCCGAAACGAGTACATAAACTAGAGACTCCGAAATGAGTGAATAAACTACAAACTCCAAAATGAGTACATAAACTAGAGACTCCGAAACGAGTGAATAAACTACAAACTCCAAAATAAGTACGTAAACTAGAGACTCCAAAATAAGTGAATAAACTACAAACTCCGAAATGAGTAAATAAACTAATTATCGCCGAGTCAAGACATCAAACACAGAGGTGCATGCAAAAAAAAAATTCTTGATTTATGGATCCAAATGTTTGAAAGATACAATTTATATATATATATATATATAAAGGGATACAATTCTAGTCTCTAAGAAGGCGAGGCTTTCAATAAAGTAGCGACCCGTTCACTCTCTTGCCGCAGCTCCTCCTCATGCTCCACTATTGCGGCCAGCATTGCTTTGTTAGTTATATGTATGCCCTAGAGGCCATTACTGTACATAGGATGTATATTGTAGTGGATGCTGGGACATATATAGGGAGGACTTTCTTGCTCGACATGATAGTATGCTATCTGGTTACACTTTACCTTAACGTGTATACTGTTTGTCTCTCTATTACATGTTGGTAAAGCCCTTAGGATGTGTACTTGACTACCTGGACTATGATGCGGATCATACCAGTGGGGACATGGTAGTCTATAAGTACATCCTTCAAGGTCCCTAGTCGTGGGTGTATCGAGACGGGGCATCGATATACCAGAGTAGACTAGCGTATACCTTCTCGACCTATATAGATGGGCGATGGATGATCCCATATCCATTGGTGTTTGACATCAGAGATGATATACGGGTGCTCAGTAGAGACTGGGTACACTGGACGGACTCGCGGAGAACTCCCAGATGGTACTATACCTTACGTCAGATAGCAGTTCTCTGGTGACACTGGTACAGAGTAGTCTGTTGACCCGAGATCGTCATAAAGTCTTGTGTGGTTCCCACTGTGCTTTGATTTCCACCTTACCACGTCCAAGAGGGCATGCAAAACGGTGGTTTTTGGGTACAGTCCCGAATCACATGGAGGAAATGAGTGATAGGAGGGGATTCGTCTCTCCCGGTATAGGGAGTTGATGTTGCGCTGTGTTCGATTGGCTATAACCGGAAATCCCTGGCCAGGGTTGCAGAGATTTACTGGTAAGTGTTACCAGTAGTTTCTCAAATTGTTATAGACCTCATATTGACACGACTTATCGAGCTATTGGGGTCTGACGTTTACCACCCCTAGGCAAGATATGCGACATATCAGACGACGAGACCGGACTGTAAGGTAAGTGTTACTGGTTGGATTCACAGGAGTGTGAGCGGGCTTGCTCGTCGATCTTCTGATCGCTCAATACCCGGGTGGCCGTTACGTTTAGCAGACCGCTTGCGGCTTGTGGGTGTTTGATATGATCATCATCTGCTGTTGGCGTATTGACGAGTCTTTAGAGTCCTACACAGAGGTTTCCTGGCTCAAGCGAAACGAAATAGGAGCGCATATGAGATATGTGCGGGACCGAGAATAATGCGTGTATGTGATACCGTATTTCATTCTCACGATGAATGTATCGATTGGTTGTATGCGATATAACCTAGTTATCGAATCAAGGGTTGATTCGATAAGCCGATACATTGGATATTAGTCGGTTGTATGCGATATGACCGGATCGTTAAATCAAGTGTTGATTTAATAATTTAATGCATAATTATATATTTGATATATTACTTTGCATTAACTAGTATTGGTTCACTTTAAATGGTTTTTTCTCACTTGTTTGTGCACATTGTATATGTGATATATTTTTGTGCACAAGTTTGTATCATGTTTGATGATGCATGCTTACTTGAGTTTGTGTAAAGATTAAACCATGGTTATTTAAATGGTTAGGGTTTTGTTTTTCATATCTATTTATTCATTTACTTATTTATTTCTTTTTGGCAAAAGAAAAGAAAAATGGTGGCTTTATATGGATGCATGTTGAAGCTTCATGAAGCTTTGACTAAGTCACCATTTTTGTCTTCATGCTTAACCCTAACCATTGACCTAACCCTAGTTTATTCTCTACACTTGACCATGGTTTGATTATGATAAGTATTCATTTTAATTTCTTTTTGAGAGATACTTATCATAACATTTTTCATCATCATCTTCTTCTTCTTCAAGAAGAAACCTTGCTCCATCAATGGCAACTTGAGCAAATGAGTGAGAAATCCAATTCTAAAGTGAACCCACTTCCTATTTCTTCATCCTCTACCACTTGCCAAGTAGTATAGGGTGTTTTCTTCACAAGTTTCATGACTTGGTGAAGTAGGAGCTTGATCTTGTGATGCCTCGACGTAGATCATCTTCGGCACGAAGCCGACGACCTTGCCCGCCCATTTCTCCGATGAAGCCGACGCTAGAGCCCGGGATTCCATTTGGAAAGCGAGGAGACTTCATTGCGGAGCTATGGAGGTGGAGGACCGGATCTACAAAGGTTGTATGTTCTTTTCTTTTAGTTAAGTTGTTAACTAGCTTCTTGTATCGCCTAAACTCTAGTCAACGATCCGTATTAGGGTTTCTCGGCACCCGTAAAATTTGAAATTGGCATGGTTGATGTCTTGTGAGACCTCATTAGCGTGCCCAGGAACCCTACAGTGGTATCAGAGCCTAGCTAGAGCCTTAGGCGATGCGTAGACGAAGTTTGAAATCCGAACGAACATCGAAACTCATTTCCAAAATGCTCTCTGGAAATTTTCTGAAAATTTGGATTTTTGTCAATTAAAAATATGCAGAAAAATAAGCAGGGTCTTATTTGAATTATTGTGAAAAACGAGAGTCTAAATCGATAAATCCACCGCGAAACCGCGGCACAAGCTTGGCATGTGCGGCGGGTCCGCGGCCGTACTGACCCCTTGTCCAATGATTTCTTCACAGTAATTCATATAATTGCATGCTGTATTTTCTGGTTATTTTTTATTGTGACTCTACAGATGAGTATTCTGGGGTTGTATTGGGAATCAAAGATTCGATCGGATTATCAAATTTTGTCTGTGTGGCTTTCCGGATAATTTTAGAATATGTTAAAAAGTTCGACCGGATATAAATACCCACTTTTTCCCCTGTCGGGAAATTTCCAAGTGTTGGATCTTTCCGTAGTTTAATGACGTTCTAAGTAGTGCAAGTAACGCGATGGTCCCTCTAGAAGACAACAAACCTTAACTCGATTATGTGACCGTCTTGAACTGCCCTTTGAACCTTCGGGTTTGGGGCAGTACGACGTGCCACATATGAGGCGTTGGCTTGACCCTTCTACGGCTGGACCGTTGGTACTGAGGCATGAACTGGATGTTTTTAAACTTGTTTCATGTGTTGATCTGTTTTGGGAAAACTTGGGTGTTCGACTGTTCGATCGGAAAGTTTAACATTTTCTATTTATCTGGAATGGGATACAATAATTGGAATTCACAAATAGTTATGAGATAACTGAATGAATGTTATAAACATAGCAGTTTAGTCTCACTTGATTGGTTGCCACGGAATTTTGATGCGATCAAAAGTCCGTCGCAATCACGTAGCGTACGCGGATACTCGCCGGATAAACTTAATAGACAGCTACACCCCATAGCCCCGACCAAGTGACTGTAGGAGAACCCCGTCACCGAAAGCATCCGTTCGGGTGCTCGCGGCAGCGGTGTTCCGCCTTAGTGCACTTCGTCGACGGTATCGGGGGTGCGGCCGTCTACTAAAGTTTGCGACGAGCATTCGATCAGATTTTCGGGAATCTTGTTGAATTGCCCGACTTGATATTGAAAAGTGTTTTCGATAATGAGACTAAAATGCGGGGTTTATAATTGTTAGGCATGCGATGTCTAAGGAATTCATTTGATTAGGCATGCGATGTCTAAAGAGATTGTGGATTCCAACTGTTGTAGTTTTACACTTTCTTTTCTGTGACCGTAAGTGTAATATGTGATATCGCCGGTTTCGTTGCTATATATCAACGACAATTGGGATGGACATATTTACTTACGTTGATGACATGTGATGTTATGTGTTGCTGGATATGTTATATTGGATCGTCGTGTTTGAATAGCCGGGGGGTTTTTATGTGAGATGAGTGTTTTTCATTTTCATTCATTTAAAAACTTGTATGTAATATTCTTTTATTGGGGCACTTCCAGGTTGCGGAAGTTGTCACCATTTGTATATTATTTACTTTTCCGCACTAGGATAGACCCGAGGAGGGGAGCACAAGTAACCGGGTTCTAGAGTCCAGTGGGAGACCAACTCGAGGAGTCGAGTCCGGGTCTCCTAACTCTAGAATTGGTAGGGTTTCTTGCCGCTCTCGTAGGGGTCTAGGGGTGTGGGTTTGGCTATTCATCACGACCGTGGAATCCGTGTTTTATACTGGCTCGTATTGAAAACACGGACGTCCTAGTATATCCCATATTTTATATGTTTCTTCTGCTGCGATATCTGTGATGTGATCATGTGATGTTCTGTGATAGATACAGTATATAGTATATATGATATATTATATAGACGTTACTTATGTTTTACACCCGTGCTAGCCCTGCCCCGCTCTGCCGTTAGTTACCTAACCTAACGGTGCACGAGGGGACATCGAGGCAAATGCGGATGGCATAAGTGTACGTCGTATTTATCTGTGATGTTTAGGTACTTAAATGATGGGACTTCATTAATATGATTAATGAAAGAAAAAGAAACCTAAAGATGTTGTAGAATCGAATTTCAAAATAAAACAGGTAGCTACAGTTCTTGCTTTGCACAGCGGTATATATGATATATCCTGCACCTTATTCGATAAGGAAAAGACCGAGATCCCTTCACCGGGAGTGACTCCTTTAGCAATAACTGACAGATGCTACACACTCGGTTTGTCTTTTGATTGCTTTTAAAATTTCTGCTTTGCAAAGTGATATATATGATATATCCCGCACCTCATTCGACGAGGAAAGGACCGACGATCCCTTCACCGGGAGTGACTCCTTTAGCAAAACTAGAAAAGCCTCAAAAACACTCCATTTCAAAAATCATTTGATTCTACAACGATATCAAGTTCATTACGCAATAGGTTTTCAGAAAACCTGTCGTAGCCCTCCGTCATTTCAGATAAGTACTAGTTAGTATTCGTGCTGCGGTAGTTTGGCCTCCGTCAAGGCGTAGTGTACGGTAGCTAACTAGTGCTTATCTACTAGCATATGATGCGATTGGATTAGGGTATTCGTACGGCGTTGTTTGGCCTCCTTCAAGGGTCGTGCGGGTGGGTTTAATTCAATCAGGAAATGACGGGTTGAACTTGAGTAGCGGACTATGGGTAGTTTGGCCTCCGTCAAGGTCATA
The DNA here is from genome assembly GCA_030015575.1 of Agapanthus africanus. Lineage (NCBI taxonomy): Eukaryota > Viridiplantae > Streptophyta > Magnoliopsida > Asparagales > Amaryllidaceae > Agapanthus > Agapanthus africanus. The sequence goes on from CM057339.1 coordinate 424,475,361, forward strand.
GGACGCTAGGGGCAAAATATTATCGGGAATTTCAAGTGTTGAAATTTGCAATGAGATTGCATACCTTCTATGAGATAGTTGGATCCCGATACCCACTGCGAGTAATTGTTACTCCTGGGAGAGTTTTGCACATTACAATTAGCCGATCAAGTAGGTGTCTAGAAAGGTGTCAACGGGGTTACGCCTCTGGGAAAACGAGGTTTACATTAATTAGGTTTGTGCGAAAGCACGGGGGACCTCCCTCAAAGTACCGACACTGGCCTGGCTGAAAGATTGGCGAACTTGTAGTGTGTAATTAATCCCGGCTAGTCTTTCCTTTTAGGGTTTGAAGGAAGATTTGATAAAAACAGTGGGAGCCATCCTGATTAGATAAAATAATAACCAATCTATTCTTGCAAAGAGCGCACGCTGAGTGTTTTCTTCTCTCTCTCTCCTGGTAGCGACCATATCACGCCTTAATCAAGATAACAATACGGAATATTGACCGAACCCGCTTGTTATACTGAGCTGGGGAACGTTGGTCCCGCTCCAACTTATAATTGTTATAAGACATAGCAGGAAATTGGGGAATACCAGATTTCCCGTGCCGCCCAAACGAGGAAAGTGCATATGATGCATCATCTTCGGGTGTGTTCGTTACAAAGAACTGTTTCTCAGTATCCTCCGAATCCTGGGTATATGATACCGGATCAGGATCCCAGATATGTAATCTATTACATAGGGCTACAAAAGGGTAGAAAAACTGAGAACGGGTGATAAGTTTCATGAGGCAGAAAACGGGGCAAGTGTTGCAGCCAAGTCTGTTGGTCACTGTCACCCTGTATTGTAATACATTGATTCTGAACGAATGTTATTAGATATCGAACCTGATATACAAAATCATATCTGTCTCTTTATTAGTAAAGAAACGATAAAATTTTGTATTGTTGGATAATGTTTTGGACATTTCCTATATCAAAAGTTGATCGGTTCAGGCACGTTATCTAAAAGCATTATTGTTCTAAATCAAACTACAGTTCTTAGTATACAGAACACACACAAGAGGAAGAGTTCAGAAATGAACGAATTCTTCTTGAGGTATTGCAGACTAGGTCATATAAATGCGACCCGACTAGCTGAAGTTACATAAAGATGCATGTTTAAATTAGTTTGAATTTACATCTTGTGAAACTTGCCAGTCATGTCACAAAGATAAGATGACCATAGCTCTGTTTATTGGAAACAGAGAAAGAGTTAGTGAACTCTTGGGATGATACATGTTGATGTATGTAGGTCCCCTGTCTACACATGCCAGGACTGGTTCTTTATACTTCATTACGTTCTCTGATGATCTCTTTAGATTCAGACAGATGTTCTTGTTGAAACACAAGTCCGAACCTTTTGAGATATTCACATAATATAAGTTAGAAGTAGAGAACCAAAATACGGGTATAAGTATTATGTCCTATGATGAGATTAGGGAGGAGAATACTTGAGCATGGAATTCCTGGACTATTCTAAAGGAGAATGAGATTCTCTCTCAAAATTACTCCTCCGTATACACCAAAGCACGATGGTATATCGGGGCGGAGCAATCACAACCTATATGATAAGGTGTGCTCTATGATGAGTATTACTGAGTTACCTATTTCCTTTAGGGAGTTACGCACTTATGAAGTTGCATACCTATTGAATAGGGTTCCGATCAAATCAGTTGCCTACCACTTCATATGTGATATGGAAAGGGAAGAGCCCATATCTTGAGTTAGTTAAGATTTGGGGTTGTCCGGCATATGTCTAAAAGCAAAATCTGGACAAGCTCGAGGCAAGGTCTGTTATGTAGAACTAGAAATGTTCCAGCTATACAAAATGTAGCTGATGATTTGACAGAACCAAAGGATTCAGTAGATTCCAACGAACCTCAGCCTCTCCGCCGATCTAGTAGGGTTCCTCACCCACCTGAGAGTTGCTTCGGTTTCTCGATGACAGTGGGAGCGAGAATTGCATCATGAGATGATGACCCAACTAGTTTCGAGCTGGCCATCAAGAGTGGGACTCTGTAAGAATGGCTGGATGGTTAGTGATCTGAGATGGAATCCTTATACACCAACAAAGTATGGACTTTGGTTGCTATATCTGAAGGGTTAAATCCCCATCAGGAGCAAGTATATCTTGAGAAGATTACTTGGTGTACATGGAAAAGTTGAGACTTTCAAAGCTAGACTTGTTAAAGGTTTACATCATTGACCAGGCGTGGATAATGATGAAACCTTTTTAGTGCCTATGCTTAAGTCCATCCAGATCCTACTTGCCACGGCTACAAACCATGACTACGATATCTGGTGGTTGGGTGTCTTGACTGCTTTTCTAAATGATGATTTGGAAGAAAGCGTCTATAAGTACACAACCAGAGGGCTTCGTAGACAGTGGGAGCAGCGGAAACGTGTGCAAGATGTTTTATAGGATAAAGCAGACTTCGCGGAGTTGGAACGTCTGTTTTGATGAAATAGTCAAAGAGTTTGACATCATCAAAATGGTAGATGAACCTTGTATAAACAAAAAGGGCAGTAGGGAGTATGGTGGCGATCCTCGTAGAGTACGTGGATAACATACTCTTGATAAGGAAATATTTTCCTATGCTACGCTCGATCAATCTCCGCTTATCACAAAGATTCTCCATATAGGATCAAAATGATACCTCCTAAATCCTGGGTTTTGGATCTATGAGATAGATCTAATTGGATATTAGGATACTCACTAGTTTTAGTGAGATGGTATCAATCGATCCTGGGGAGAATCACTGGAAAGGTTCCAGGGTGATAAAGACGACTGAATGTCAGTCACATGCATTGTCTTTACCCTCAGTAAAGGGACGGTATGTTGGAAGAGTTCCAAGCAAGATACCGTGGCATGCTAGATGATAAAGGCTGGATACATCGCTACTTAAGATGCTACCAAAGAGGCAGTCTGGATGTATATTTGTTCATGAGATGAACTTAGTTCCTCCATTGTGTGACAATGGAGTTGTGGCTTAAGCCAAGGAATGTCCGTCCCATCAATGATCCAGACATATTCTAAGGTAGTATCACCTGATCATGGTGATGGTTGATCTCCAGGGTGATCGAGGTTTGGAGAGTAGACTCAGAGGAAAACACGGCGGATCCACTCACGAAGGCCTATTCCCAGAGAGAGACTTTTATGGGATGGTTGAGTATGAGATACTACAACCAATGCTACAGATGGCCCCAGTGCAAGTGGGAGATTGTTAGTTATATGTATGCCCTAGAGGCCATTACTGTACATAGGATGTATATTGTAGTGGATGCTGGGACATATATAGGGAGGACTTTCTTGCTCGACATGATAGTATGCTATCTGGTTACACTTTACCTTAACGTGTATACTGTTTGTCTCTCTATTACATGTTGGTAAAGCCCTTAGGATGTGTACTTGACTACCTGGACTATGATGCGGATCATACCAGTGGGGATATGGTAGTCTATAAGTACATCCTTCAAGGTCCCTAGTCGTGGGTGTATCGAGACGGGGCATCGATATACCAGAGTAGACTAGCGTATACCTTCTCGACCCATATAGATGGGCGATGGATGATCCCATATCCATTGGTGTTTGACATCAGAGATGATATACGGTGCTCAGTAGAGACTGGGTACACTGGACGGACTCGCCGAGAACTCCCAGATGGTACTATACCTTACGTCAGATGGCAGTTCTCTGGTGACACTGGTACAGAGTAGTTTGTTGACCCGAGATCGTCATAGAGTCTTGTGTGGTTCCTACTGTGCTTTGATTTCTACCTTACCACGTCCAAGAGGGCGTGCAAAACGGTGGTTTTTGGGTACAGTCCCGAATCACATGGAGGCAATGAGCGATAGGAGGGGATTCGTCTCTCCTGGTATAGGGAGTTGATGTTGCGCTGTGTTCGATTGGCTATAACCGGAAATCCCTGGCCAGGGTTGCAGAGATTTACTGGTAAGTGTTACCAGTAGTTTCTCAAATTGTTATAGACCTCATATCGACACGACTTATCGAGCTATTGGGGTCTGACGTTTACCACCCCTAGGCAAAATATGCGACATATCAGACGACGAGACCGGACTGTACGGTAAGTGTTACTGGTTGGATTCACAGGAGTGTGAGCGGGCTTGCTCGTCGATCTTCTGATCGCTCAATACCCGGGTGGCCGTTACGTTTAGCAGACCGTTTGCGGCTTGTGGGTGTTTGATATGATCATCATCTGCTGCCGGCGTATTGACGAGTCTTTAGAGTCCTACACAGAGGTTTCCTGGCTCAAGCGAAACGAAATAGGAGCGCATATGAGATATGTGCGGGACCGAGAATAATGCATGTATGTGATACCGTATTTCATTCTCGCGATGAATGTATCGATTGGTTGTATGCGATATAACCTAGTTATCGAATCAAGGGTTGATTCGATAAGCCGATACATTGGATATTAGTCGGTTGTATGCGATATGACCGGATCGTTAAATCAAGTGTTGATTTAATGATTTAATGCATAATTATATATTTGATATATTACTTTGCATTAACTAGTATTGGTTCACTTTAAATGGTTTTTTCTCACTTGTTTGTGCACATTGTATATGTGATATATTTTTGTGCACAAGTTTGTATCATGTTTGATGATGCATGCTTACTTGAGTTTGTGTAAAGATTAAACCATGGTTATTTAAATGGTTAGGGTTTTCTTTTCATATCTATTTATTCATTTACTTATTTATTTCTTTTTGGCAAAAGAAAAGAAAAATGGTGGCTTTATATGGATGCATGTTGAAGCTTCATGAAGCTTTGACTAAGTCACCATTTTTGTCTTCATGCTTAACCCTAACCATTGACCTAACCCTAGTTTATTCTCTACACTTGACCATGGTTTGATTATGATAAGTATTCATTTTAATTTCTTTTTGAGAGATACTTATCATAACCTTGTTCATCATCATCTTCTTCTTCTTCAAGAAGAAACCTTGCTCCATCAATGGCAACTTGAGCAAATGAGTGAGAAATCCAATTCTAAAGTGAACCCACTTCCTATTTCTTCATCCTCTACCACTTGCCAAGTGGTATAGGATGTTTTCTTCACAAGTTTCATGACTTGGTGAAGTAGGAGCTTGATCTTGTGATGCCTCGACGTAGATCATCTTCGGCACGAAGCCGACGACCTTGCCCGCCCATTTCTCCGATGAAGCCGACGCTAGAGCCCGGGATTCCATTTGGACAGCGAGGAGACTTCATTGCGGAGCTATGGAGGTGGAGGACCGGATCTACAAAGGTTGTATGTTCTTTTCTTTTAGTTAAGTTGTTAACTAGCTTCTTGTATCACCTAAACTCTAGTCAACGATCCGTATTAGGGTTTCTCGGCACCCGTAAAATTTGAAATTGGCATGGTTGATGCCTTGTGAGACCTCATTAGCGTGCCTAGGAACCCTACATGCTTCGACTTGAGCCTGTTGTTGTAAGCATGAAGAAAGATTCTCAGAAATTTCCTGCTTAGCAACTTCACAATCTCACATTCCTCACTCAGTAGAGTCAAGGTTCTGCCTCAGCGCCACTCCTTTGGAAATGCATTGTTGAAGATTTTCAAAGATAACTTGCAGTTGCGCAGCATTTGCTTCGACTTGGGCACGCAATTGGCTTGATTCACCGAAAGCTTTCCCATACTCCTTTTGCTTTAAGACCAACGTCTGCTCAAAGTATTGAATGGAAGCGGCACTTTGCTCAATCCATGCGACCAGTTAAGCCTTCGAGGATAATGCCTCAGGCGCAATACGTTTGTGCTCGATCTCATAGAGACAAGCCACAATTCGCTTACAATAGTCAACCCAGACGCGGACGAAATCTTCATTGCTGAAAGTCACAAGAGTCGCTAGCATGGGGTTAACTTCGTCCGCAAAGTTCGCAGACGAAATAAGAGCTTCGACATTAAGGTCTTCGATAAATTCACTCAACATCCGCCTGCTATTTGTCACACCTTTGGAAGATGACACTTAGCGAAGGGCTCCACGGGCATAGAAATACGAGACTAGAGAGGAGCCAAAGCCGGTGTAGCTGCTACAGAGTAAGACATGCACAAAGAAGGGTCAGGTTTCAACCTATAAATATAAAAAAATGATGATGAATGAGATATCTAACATACCAATAGTCGAAAGTGGCAAATTAGGGAGCATAGAAGGCTCAGCTATTCCTTCATCCTCTCCTTTGAGCCATATGACTGTGGTCAATACGAGAAAAGCTTATCAATAGAAAGATTACTCGTAGAAAGATGAAATAAGAAATGAAGAATATACTAACCAACGCCCAAAGGAGGGACGAGTTCTGATTGGAAGGCGAAGTGCGAGTTTAACATTTGGCATAAGCGGTAGAAAATTGTTAGAAATATGTATGCCGTATAGGCCATTATTGTATGATATAGTGGATGCTTGGACATATATATAGAGGACTTTCTTGCCTTATATGATAGTATGCTATCTGGTTGCCTTTATCTTAACATGTAGACTGGTATTATTATACTGTCTCTCTCTTACATGTTGATAAAGCCCTTAGTATATGTACTTGACTACCAGGACTATGATGCAGATCATACTAGTGGGGCCAGGTTGGTCTACAAGTACATCCTTTAACAGTTCCTAGTCGAGGGAATATCGAGACAGAGCATCGATATTCCAGAGTAGACTAGTGTGTATGTTTCTTGACCCTATATGGGGCAATGGTTGATCCCATATCCATTGGTGTTTGACATCAAAGATTGTACACATGTGCTCATTAGAGAATGGGTACACTGAACAACATGGCTGAAGCTTGCATCTTGGGACTAAAAACGTTGACAGGACTCGCCGAGAACTCCTAGATGGTACTATACCTATCGTCAGATAGCAGTTCTTTGGTGACACTGGTACAAGTTAGTCTGTAGACCCGAGATCGTCATAGAGTCTTGTGTGGTTCCCTATGTGCTATGATTTTCTCCCTACCACGGCTCAAAGGAGTCATGCAAACAGGTGTATTTTGGGTACAGTCCCGAGTCACATGGAAGCAATGAGCGATAGGAGGGGTTTCGTCTCTCCCGGTATAGGGAGTTGATGTTGCGCTATGCTCGATTGGCTATGACAGTAAGCCCCTGGCCAGGACTGTTGATGAGATTTACCGGTAAGAGTTATCCGTAATTTCTTATACTGTTATAGACCTTACATCGTCATGACTTATTAAGTTATTGGGGTCTGACGATTCCACCCCAGACTCGATATGCGACATATCAGACGAAGAGACCGGACTGTACGGTAGGTGTTACCTATAGGCTTCATGGGAGTTTGGACAAGCTTGCTTGTTGATCTTCTATTCACTCAATACCTGGATAGGCGTTACGTCCAGCTAGTACCGCTGACGGCTTGTGGGTGACTGATGTGATCATCACCTACTGCTGGCGTATTGACGAGTCTTTAGAGTCCCGCATAAAAGTTTCCTGGTTCAAGCGAAACGAAGTAGGGCACATATGCTGATATGTGCGGGGGCTTGATTAAATACGAGTATAAGATACCGTATTGTAATCTGGCGCCTATTTGTTATCAGTTAGGTTATATGGGATATAACCGGATTATTGAATCAAATGTTGATTTGATAATGTGATATACAGATAAATGATATTAGTCGGTTATATATGATATAACCGGATTATTAAATCAAGTGTTGATTTAATAATATGATATATATTTATATTTGATATAATTATATATTGACTAATATTATTTCTCACTAATTATATGCTTATCTTTATATATATGTGTGTGCGTGTGTGTATATATATATATATATATATATATATATATATATATATATATATATATATATTATGAAGCATGGCATGGTATTTCTATTTTTAGAAAATAGAAATTGAGATGATAAATGGGGAGATTTTGGAGGCATGGGCATAGCATGGCTTATTCTATATTATATTCATTTGCTTACACTATTGAAGCATGGCTACAATTTTTAAGTGTTAAAAATTGTATGCTTCAATAATGAGTGAGCTTTGGATGAGCCATTCTATACTTCATTCCACACTTAGTTATTTTTCTTGAGTTGATAGCTTATGGGATGAGTTGCTCTCTAGCTCTCTCCATTTTCCTCACCTCCACCTCCAAGCTTAATCCCTCACATGAGTTGTGAACCCTTGAGCTTGTGAGAACCCTAGTGAGCAAACAACACCCCTACTTCACCATCCTATACTAGATTAGCGTTTTGGTGTAGTGTGTTTACTTCACTAAAGAGTTTAGTGAAGAGGTAGCTTGGATTAGCAGATTTCGAGTGGAAAATCTTCGGCACGAAGGTCATTAAAAGAAAGTTCGTTCAACTTTCAAGTGGAGCCTAGTGGAGTTGCGTGGACTACAACCCGGAGCTTTAGAAGGGAACGACATAGTCTACAAAGGTTGTATCCATCCATCTCTTAGCTATAGTATATGATATCATAGTTAAACCCTAATCATCTAGTTTAAGATCTTGGTTAGTGTAGATTAGCATCCCGAAATTTTGAAAACGGCATGCTTAATGCTAGTAAAACCCAGTGGTGGTGCTAACGTACACTTTCATGGTATTAAAGCCAAAGCTAGAAGATTAGACGATGTTATTAAAATCTCGAAACCGGAAAACTCCGAAACAGTCGAATCCAAACCCAAGTTTCTGTCGAATTTTCCAGAGCCTCTAATTTTTTTTAAAACAGCTGCAGAGTGCTCTTTATGTTTTAATTAGAACACTGTAGAAAAACGAGGCCATGATTCAATAAAATGGCCGGCGAGAATGGAGAAAAAACCGGCCCGGCCGGTTTTTCTATAGGTTTTGATCTCGAGATTTTTACAGTGTTCTGGTCTCTTGGGTTTATGGTTTATGGTACTGTTTGTTTAGCCAAGTTTGCATGTGATGTTAACTATTCTGTTAGGGCTAATCGGAGTGTTTCGTAGTCGTTATTTTAACGTCGTTTCGGGTTTAAGTTTGATATGTGATACAATACTTGGAACCCGCAGTTAATTAGTTTTGTGAAAACTAGTTTGTTTGTAAATCTAGCATGTTAGTCTCTTTTGATCGATTGCCACGAAGTTTTGATTTGGATCGAAACTCCGTCGCAATCGCGTATCGTACGCGAATACTCGCCAGATAACTTTACTAGGTAGCCCCGCCCCATAGCCCCGACCAAGTGACTGTAGGAGAACCCCGTTACCAAAAGCATCCACTAGGGTGCTCGCGGCCACGGTGTTCCACCTGAGTGCACTAGGTCGACGGCATCGGGGGTGCGGCCATCTACTAAACTTCCCGACGAGTATTAGGTCGGGTAGTCGGGAATCCTGTTGAATTACCCGACTAAGTTATTGAAAAGTGTTTTCGATATGAGACTAAAATGCGGGGCTTATAGGGTTAGGCATGAAATCCGAAATATGAGATAATCCGGGTTTATGATGTCTAAGGAATGCAGATTCTAATTATTATAGTTTTTCGTTTCTTTTCTGCGTCCGTAAGTGTAATATGTGGGGTATCCCAAATCTCGTTGTTATATGTCAATGGAATTTGGGATACGCGTATTTACTTACGTTGATGACATGTGATGTTATGTGTTGCTGTGATATATTACATTGGATTGTCGTGAATGAATAGTCGGGGGTTATATGTGAGATGAGAGTTTTATAATTTTCATTCATGTAAAATTTGTATGTAATATTCTTTTATTGGGACACTTCTGGGTTGAGGATGATGTCACCATTGATGTATATTATTTATTTTTCCGCATTAGGATAGACCCAAAACGGGGGGCATAAGTAACCGGGTTTTGGAGTCTAGTGGCAGACCATCTCGAGGAGTCGAGACTGGGTCTCCTAACTATTGAATTGACAGGGTTGCTTGCCGCTCTCGTAAGGGTCTAGGAATGTGGGTTTGACTATTCATCACGACCGTGGAATCCGTGTTTTTCATTACTGGCTGAATTTAAAACACGGACCTCCTAGTATATCCAATATTTCATATGTTGACTTCTGTTGCTTGGTTCTGTGATGTGATCATATAATCGCGTGAAACGAATGCTATATATATATGATATATGTAATAAACGTTGCTTATGTTTTGCACTCGCGCTAGTCCAGCCCCCGCTCTGTTGTTAGTTAAGTAACCTAACGGTGCATGACGGGGCCCAATGGCGTATGCGGATGGCATAAGCGTACTTTCTATTTTCGTTTCATTTTCTGTGATGTTTAGGAAATATTAAATGATGGGACTTCATTACTGAGATTAATGAAAAGAAAAGATGTTGTAGAATCAAAAGTTTTTAAAAAGGTAGCTCTAGTTCTTGCTTTTCATAGTGGTATTCCTTGATGAATATCCAACACCTCATTCGATGAGGAAAGAGCCGAGATCCCTTCACCGGGAGTGACCTCTTTAACAAAACTAGCAAATGCTACAACCTACTCGGTTTTGTTTTCATAGCTTCTCTAGTTCTTACTTTGCATAGTGGTATTCCTTGATGAATATCCAGCACCTCATTCGATGAGGAAAGAGCCGAGATCTCTTCACCGGGAGTGACCTCTTTAGCAAAACTGGCAAAAGCTACAAAAAAACACTCCTTTTCAAATCACTAGATTCTACAACGATATCAAGTTCATTACGTTAAATGTTTTCTTCAAAACCAGCCGTAGCCCTCCGTCAGTTCAGATAAGTACTATTTAGTATTCGTGCTGCGTTTGTTGGCCTGCGTCAAGGCGCAATGTGCGGTAGTTGATTGGTGCTTATCTGCAGCATGTGATGTGATTGGATTAGGGTAGTCGTACGGCGTTGTTTGGCCTGCGTCAAGGGTCGTACGGGTGGGTTTAATTCAATCAAGAAATGAACGGGTTCAGCTTGACTAGCGCCCTATGGGTTGTTTGGCCCGCGTCAAGGTCATAGGACGCTAGGGGTAAAAACAGATATTGGGAATTTCAAGTGTTGAAATTTTCAATGAGATTGTATACCTTCTATATGATGGTTGGATCCCGATACCCACTGCGAGTAAGAGTTACTTCTGGGAGAGTTTTGCACTTTATAATTAGCCGATCCATTAGGTGTCTGAGAAAGGTGTTAACGGGGTGATGCCCCTGTGTAAACGAGGTTATTTAATTAGTTCAATGCGAAAGCATGGGAAGACTCCCTCGGTGTACCAATACCTGCCTGGCCGAACGATTGGCGAACTTGTAGGGTGTAATTAATCCCGGCTAATCTTACCTTTTAGGGTTTGAAGGAAGATTTGATAAAAACAGTAGGAGTCATCCGGATTAGATAAAATAATAACTAATCTAATCTTGCAAAGAGCGCATGCAAAGTGATTATCTTTCTCTCTCTCTCCTGGTAGCAACCAATGACACGCCTTAATCAAGATAATAATATGGATGTATTGACCGAACCTACTTATTATACTACTAGGTTCCGCTCTATCTTATGATTGTCATAAGTCTGAGCAAGGAATAGGGAAATATCCGGATTCCCATGCCACCCAAACGAAGAATAAGCATGTTGATGCATCGTCTTCGGGTGTGTTCGTTACCGAGAACTGTTTCTCAGTTAACTCTACGTCCCGGGTATTTGATACCGGATCAGGATCCCACGTATGTAATTTGTTACATGGGCTAAAGAGAGGTAGAGAACTGGGAGAGGGTGATATGTCTTTAAAAGTAGGGACCGGTGCAATTATTACAGCCAAAGCAGTTGGCGAATATCACCTTGTATTACCAAGTGGTAAAACAATGATTCTGAGCGACTGTTATTTCATACCAAAAATATTGTGAATATTTTCCTAAATCAAATGTTGATTGGGTATGGTACATTGTATAACGGTATATACGTTCTAAATCACAACACAGTTCTAAGTATACAGATCACACACAAGAGGAACAGTTCAGAAACGAACGAAGCCTTCTTGTTGCATTGTTAACTAGGTCATATCAATGCAATAAGACTAGCTGAGTTGCATAAGAATGAATGTTTGAATCCGTTCGAATTTACATCTTATGAAACTTGCCAGTCATGTCTCAAAGGCAAGATGACCAAATCTCCGTTTACTGGACATGGAGAAAGAGCTACTGAACTCTTGAGACAGATATGTAGTGATGTATGCGGTCCTATATCTACACATACCAGGAATGGTTCCTCGTACTTTATTATATTCACCGATGATCTCCCAAGGTTCAGACATGTGTTCCTGTTAAAACACAAATCTGAATTTTTTTGAGAAATTCAAGTACGAAGTTGAGAACCAGACAGGTAAAAGTATTAAAATCCTTCAATGTGATCGGGGAGAAGAATACTTGAGCACGAAATTCAGAGACTACTTAAAAGAGAATGAGATTCTCTCTCAGCTAACTCCTCCATATACACCATAACACATTGGAGTTTCGGAGCGGAGGAATCGCACCCTATTAGATATGGTGCGCTCTATGATGAGTAATGCTGAGTTGCCTATTTTCCTTTTGAGGTTATGCACTTGTGATAGCTGCATTCCTATTGAATAGAGTTCCGACCAAATCCGTTGCCTACCACTCCATATGAGATATAGAATGGGAAAAGACCATCTCTTAAACGAGTTAAGATATGGGATTGTCCGTCCTATGTTAAAAAGTAAAATCCGGACAAGCTCATGGCAAGGTCAGTCTGTACAAGTTTGTAGGATATCCCAAACTTTCGCGAGGTTATATCTTCTACCACACCGAGGAACAAAAAGTGTTTGTTTCTCAACATGCCACCTTTTTAGAAAAGGAAATTCTTGTGAAAGAAATTAGTAGCAATAAGGTAGAACTGAAAGAAGTTCCAGCAACACAAACTATTACTGACGATTTGGTGGAACCGGAGGATGCAATAGTCCCCGAAGAACCTCAGCCACTCCGTAGATCTAGTTGGGTTCCTCATCCACCTGAGAGATACTACGGTTTTCTCATAGACGATGGGGGTGAGGATTGCATCATGGAAGATGATGACCTAACTAATTTCGAGCAGGCTGTCACAAGTGGAGACTATATGAAATGCCTGGATGCTATGTGATCTGAGATGGAATCCATGTACACCAACAAAGTATGGACTTTGGAAGTTGCTCCTGAAGGGGTAAAACCCATCAGGAGCAAATGGATCTTGAGAAGATAATTGGTGTAGATGGAAAAGTTGAGACTTTCAAAACTAGACTTGTAGCAAAGGGCTTTCGTCAACGACCTGGTGTTGACTATGATGAAACATTTTCTCCAGTGGCTATGCTTAAGTCCATCAAGATCCTACTTGCCTTTGCTGCATACCATGACTACGAAATCTGGCAGTTGCATGTTAAAACCGCTTTTCTAAAGGGTGATTTAGAATAGAACGTATACATGACACGGTCAGAGGGCTTCGTAGACAGTGGGAGTAGCGGAAGCGTGTGCAAGCTGCTTAAATCCATCTATGGATTAAAGCAGGTACCGCGGAGATGGAACATCTGTTTTGATGAAGCTGTCAAAGAGTTTGACTTCATCAAAAATATAGATGAACTATGTACATATAAGAAGGTAGTAGAGAGTAAGGTTGTCTTCCTCGTATTGTACGTGGAAGACATACTCTTGATAGTAAACGATGTTCCTATGCTGCACTCAGTCAAGCTCTTCTTATCACAAAAGTTCTTCATGAAAGATCTAAGTGATGCCTCCTACATCGTGGGGATAAAGATTTATAGAGATAGATCTAAACGGATGTTGGGATTGTACCAATCCAGGTACATAGACACCATACTAAATAGGTTTAGTATGGAAGATTCTAAGCGTGGTAATGTACCCGCTTGTTCAGGAATCACTCTCTCCAAAGAGATGTCTCCTAAGACTGATTTGGAGAGGGCTCGCATGCAAGAGATACCCTATGCTTCGGTAGTCGGGTCAATCATGTATGCGATATTATGTACCAGACCAGATGTAGCTTACTCACTAGGTGTAGTGAGTAGGTATCAAACAGATTCTGGGTAGAAATACTGGACAGCTGTGAAGAACATTCTTAAGTACTTGAGAAGGACTAAAGAGATGTTCTTGGTGTATGGTAACGGTGGACTCCAGGTGGAGTCCTTTGTAAGTGCACGGCGGCGCCCCGGCCGTCAATCCGACGGCCAAACGCGGAAACGGTGATAAACTTTAATTTTGCGGACTTAGCAAACCGGCACCACCGCGCACTAAACCCCGGATCGTGCCATTAAACTAGTCTAAGCTAACAAGAGGATGGGTTAGAGATGTACCGACAGATCCGAGTCCTCCGGTCTTCATCTCCACTCCGATCTCCTCGCGGGATCTCCGTCCGTCTCCTCCTCGTCGGAAAGGGCACCACATCGCCTGTATCTTTTACGGGCTCCCACCTCAATACCGAGGCAACTCGGGCGCGAAGCTGGCGAATCGACGCGTCCAAGATTTGCTGTAGGAAGTGTAGTGTAGAGTGTATGTCTAACTTTTGGGGTTGGTTTCCATAGATGGAGGAATGGTATATAGAAAATTGGTGCTTTCAATTTTCTAGCAATGGAATGAGATGAATGAATGAAGCTCTCTCAAAGATGAAGATGAAGCTCTCATTTTCTTCTCTTTTCTTCTTCTCTCTTTTCTTTTCTCAACCATAATAATAATCCCTTATCTTTAGAAATGGTGGAGGATAACAATATGATAGCAAGAGGGAGGTGAGTGTAGGAAACAAAAAGTGGTGACCACATCCTAAAACATAATCATCACAAAACTAACATCAAACCTCAAATCATTTCTAATCTCATCAAATCTCATAAATACATGAAAAGCAAAGATGCTTATCATATCAACCCTTATGCAAATAAAACCTCCACAAAGAGTTATTTGCAAAACTGCAAATAACCCCCTCCATCAGAAAAGTCCGGCCGGGAAAGAATAAAGGAAAACCGGCCGGAACGGAATGCAAACTGGCAACTCCAGAAAACTGGTCCCGTAATAAATTACAGGAAAACCCCAATACTGTGCATACACACCCGCATCTGTATTCCGTCCGGATACAAATGCAAAAAGACAAAATCTACACTGTACTAAACTAGGACCGGCTTAAACCAAAGCCGGCTAGTAAGATCCGTCCGATCCTGATCCGTGCAATACCGCACGTATCTGATCGAACGCTGCCATATAACTATACGGCCACTAGTACAAAACCGTCCGATCCTGATCCGTGCAATACCGCACGTATCTGATCGGACCCTGCCATATCTCCATACGGCCTCTACAGCGTTTCGCCCGAAAGCTTGAGTAATGTGGTGGACTCTAAAAACTCGTCAACACTATGGCTGTGGATTTAACCACTAGCACGTCAGAGGTATAAGCCAATACGTGACGGTCCACCAGCTATTGACTAAAAGGGACGTCGATGAGCGAAGTCATCCTGACACCCTACTGAGCCTGTCAGTGACAATATCCGTACAGTCCGGTCCGTTCGTCTATGAGCATCGCATGTCGGGCCTAGGGGGTTGGTAAAAGTCAGACCCCCAAAAGCGGTACAAGTCGTGTCGGAGTGTAGCCCAGAACACCCTGAGATACTACTGGAATACCTACCAGTAAATCTCCTGCCTTGGCCAAGGTCTTCGTGTAATGGCTCTCCTAGACACAGCGCGACCTCACCCCCAATACCGGGAGAGACGAAACCCCCGAAGATCCGCTCACTGCCTCCATGTGGCTCGGGACTGTACCCAACTAAAACCTGTTTGCACGACTCCTTTGAGCCGTGGTAGGGTAGTAATCAAAGTACAGTGGGAACTCACACGAGACAAATGACGATCCCCAGGTCGATGAACTAACCTGTACACATGTCACCAGGGAACTGCTATCTGACGTCAGGTATAAGACCAACTAGCATGTACCCGGCGAGTCCTGTCCGGTGTACTCATAACCCAATGAGCACCTGTATACATCTTAGGTGATCCAACTGACACCAGTGGCTTGTGAGACCGGCCACCGCTCCTCGTCGGGGTCTCGACTGTATACACTAGTCTACTCTGGAGTATCGATGCCCTGTCTCGAAACTCCTACGACTAGGGACCTTTTAAGGATGTGCTTATAGACTCCAGCTCTCACTTATATGATCGCCCTCATACTGCTGGCAGTCAAGCAAGAATCCCAGGGGCTCTATCAACGTGCAATAGCGACCTGTCAGGTCACCTAAAGCAGTACACGATGATAAAGGTAAACCAGATAGCAAACTATCATCTCGAGTAAGACTGTCGTCCCGGGATAGGTCCTCCCTCAATCATTGCAATCACGTGCCTGTGATCCAATAATTGACTCTGAGGGCACTATCTCCAACAATCTCCCACTTGCACTCAGGGCTAATTATTGCGATGTTGCATACTCACAGCCCGTGTGATACCGAACACCCAACTCCTCTACTAGTCAGTCTCACAAAGCATGTTTGCGAAACTATTGCGTTCGAGGAATAGCCTCAGTGAGTGGATCCACCTAGAAGTTTCTTTCTATGTCTCTCTATATCTCATGTTCGCGGAGAAAGCCATCTCCCGAAATGAGCAATACCTGTCTTAGAATGTATGGATGTCTGATGGGACCTAGCTCATAAATGAACTCCAAATCCAAACTTCTTAGACAGTATCGTCAACTGAACTTAATCAGTATCCTGCGCCATGCCACCCTCAGTATTGCCTTGGATCACCTGTCCAAAATACTGCCCCTCGTCAGAAGGAAAAATATAACTCTGACAACCCCTTTGTCGTCCATGTTACCTTGGAAGCCTGGAATGATAACTGTTTCCCGAATTGGGGCTTTCGTTATCATATCCCTAGAACAGCCACTTATGTTCTAAAACTGCATCCGACTGTTCCTCCAGGATTGGATCAATATCAACTTATTGCATCTAGTGCAAGAACAACATCTGGTGTGGTACTTGACATCTCATGATTGACTCAATTGCCTAAGCAAGTGATCTGCCAATCATGCACATCCCTCTTTACTTTAGTCTATAAGACACCTTTAGAGAGGGTGACTCCATTACCTGCAGGTACACTACCATGCCAGGAGTCGTCCATTCTAAATACTCTTAGAATGCTGTCAAAATACCCCGATTGGGAAACCACCCAAATCTAGATCTAAAACCATAGATCTAGTAACCAGTATGTCTGATATAAAATCCAAGTCCTATGTGGAGAAAATACTGTGTGACGACCAAAGTATAACCGATCGTAGTATAGGAATATCACTTCCTACTACCTTCTCAACAGATCCATCCCCTATTCTGATGAAGTCAAACCTATGACTGTCACATCAGAAATAGATGATCTATCTCCTCTACATCTGTTTTAGTCTATAAATAGACATAAGCCTGATGTCCACCAATGCTTCCGCTGCTCCCACTGACTACGACAACCCTCTGGCAGAGTCATATAGACGTACACTTCTAAAGCTAGTTTAGAACGACGCTATGCTCATCCTCCTGCCGGGTCTCGCAGCCTGGAACAACAACAATGGCAAGTGTGGGTAAACAAGAACTTTCCTGTCACCGTCCTTGAGGCTACCGAAGTACCTCTCGGGTGCCTGAAGTTACCCACCTCATCTGCGGAGTGACCAATGGAATGTCAAATCAGATTGAATCTTTAGGTTCCTTATCAAATCTTCAGTAATCGTTTGCGGTTCTGGAATCACTTCCAGTTCTACCATACTCCCACTGCTGTTTTTGAAAAAATCCATTTTTAATAAAACTGTGGCGAGTCTTGAACAATATTTCTATTGATCTCCCAGATGGTAGAAAATCAATCCTCGTCATAGCCTGGGTCAACCCACAAACAGCCATTACAGAAACGTGCCTTTGAGTTATCCAGAGTCTGGTTTTAAGCATAAGCCGGACAACTCCCCGTACCTTAACATCGTTAAGATATGAACTGTTCTATATCCAATATAGAACCAGAGGCACTGATTTAATTGAACCAGATTCAAATCATGCAGCTGTCTCCAGTGCATGTCAACTAAATGGAAGGAGGCCGATCAGCGTTACTCAACTTAGGAATGCTTCCAATTATGAGTAACCCGAAAGAGAAGCAAGTTCTCTTAATCATTACAATCAACTGAATACCATACACAAGTATCTACATCTTCGATCACTATGAAGAATCCCGATACTTGCAATACCTGGTTCTCTACTTTATTCAAATACCTATAACTTCTCAAAATTCAGACACTGTGTTTCCTCGAAACACCTGTCTAAAAACTAGAGAAGTCATAAGTAAACTGAATATAGTACGAGGACCAACCCCTCTGTCCTGATGGAATCTGGACAACATACAATACTCTGTATAAGTCCCCTGAGTCAGATAACTCATTCACTGTGTGTCGTAGGTTGAAAACTGTACTTACGGTTAAGAAGAATTACACCGCTGTTCAATGCTCCTTACCTAACCATCCACTGATATAGGTAAATGTCATCGACATAATATCAAAAGGTATATCTCACTCTATAAAAATAGACGTACAGATATATTAATTTGAAATTGGTGCACAACAGCGGATATTCAAAACCAAATATTTGCCGACCGGCAAACAACCCAGGTGGCATCCTCAAATATCACCAATTACAACGAATCCCGATATAATGAGGATGATCACCCAATTCCCAATAACTTACTCCCACTCATCATCTGTAAAACCATACAGATGTGAGAATCATACCTGGTAAATACATACCCTGGAGTAAGTGTCTAATCGGGAAATCAGTTTTCCATTAACAGTACACAGTTGAACTGAAACATTGAAATGTTTCGATGGGGTATCCTGGTATTCCTAGTAATGCCTCTTCCATTATCCAGATTCACAACTGTAACCGTATAATTCTTTGCCACCTCTCCAAATCCCTTTATATGTCTTTAGTCATTACCTTCTGTACATCCCTTTAGGCCAAATGGTTTTCTTCCTTCCCTACCGTTCGGCACCAGCCTATGGTTTGGAAGAAGACTATCCAAAAAGCATAAAGGGTGTACTGTCCTAATCCTAGGAGCACTCGCATCGCGAGAGAAGGTGATGATAAAAGACACCTGAATGTACTTTATTCCTATTTCTCCTGAACCAGGATCCATCCCCGAACTGGAACGAGTTCCTTTCGAGTTCGTATATAACCATACGATGGATTATCCAATAAAATGGGATCTTCGTAGTGTTACGGAGTGTCCTGGAGAAATACAAAGGTGATTTAGGATTGGCGAAGAAATTCTTGGTTTGGTCGTGAATAGCAGTCGCAATTTACTTTGCCCTCTTACTAATCCCTTGCTTTGTCTGAACTTAATACCTTCTGTACACCGTTTAGGCTAACTGGTTTTCTTCATTCCCTACCGGTCGGCACCAGCCTATGGTTTGGAAGAAGACTATCCAATTTGCATAATAGGTGTACTACTCCTAAACTAAGGAGTACTCGTAACCTGAGAGAGGGTGAAAAGAAAAGACAACTGAATAATCCTATCCGTTTTCTCCAGAACCGGAAACCATCCTCAAATTCCTTCGAGTTCGTATCTAACCATATGATGGTTTTGTCCAATGGAAGTGGACGTTCGTAGTAATACGGGGTGTCCTGGAGAAAAGGGTAAAAGTAGGAGTGGCAATGAGGTTCGCAACTCTGACAATCCAAAAGCCAGTGTTAAGTAGGTTCGGTCAACTTGGTCACTGAGTCATAGTCTTAGGGTCGGGTCAATGGTCGCTGCCAAAGAGAGAGAGAAAAGAAACACTCAGCGTGCACTCTAACCTAGATCAGAATGGTTATCACTTTTTCTAATCTGGAAACCTCCCACTGTACCTCAAATTCTCCTCCAAACCTGAAAGAAGAATTAGTCGGGAATACCCGAGGAGTAAACCAACTCATCAGTGGGAATCGGGATCCAACTATCATCGCATGATAACGTGACGGAATCCGCTCACGGTATCACACTCCAGAAGGTATGCGCATATCTGGCAAGTTTCAGTTCTTTTGAAACTCCCGATGTGATTTTTACCCCATGCTCTTATGACCTTGACGAAGGTCAACAAATCATAAGTCACATGTCAAGTTCTACCCGTCATTGTCCAGGTTAATTTGAACCCACCCGTACAATCCCTTGACGAAGGTCAACAAGGCTATACGACTGTCCCAAACCAACACATCTATCTATGCAGCAGAAAGGCAACAAGCAGCTACCATGCACTATGCCTTGACGAAGGTCAACAAACATAGCATGAATACTACGTGCTACCCGTCTGAAACGACGGAGGGCTACGAATGGTTTCTGGCGAAAGCCTTTAACGTAATGAACTTGATATCGTTGAAGGAACTGATAGCTTTTTAGAAAATATAGTGACGAAAACCTTTACTAAAGAGGTCACTCCCGGTGAAGGGATCTCGGCTCTTTCCCCGTAGAATGGGGTGCAGGATATTCCAACTGAATACCACGGTGCAAAGCAAAAGTAATCGGCTATAGTGAAGTTAATGCCCTGACGCAAACTTCTGTCCAAGGGGTCACTCCCGGTGAAGGGATCTCGGCCCTTGCCTCGTCGACTGAGGAGCAGGATATTCCAAATGAATACCACGATGCAAAACAAAAGTGAACGTCCTTGCAATAACAGCTTTTTGAAAAGTGTTCCAACAACATCAGATTAGGTTTGTTTAGCTTGCATTGATCCGAATCAACGCAGTCCCATCAATTAATCACACCACAAAGAACGAAAATATACTGACGTACGTATATGCCATCCGCAATCGCCACTGGGTCCCGTCATCACTCGTTAGGTTAGCTTACTAATGACAGAGTGGGGACTGGACTAGCGCGGATGAAAAACATATACAACATCTACTAATATATATACCAATATATTATATTTCGCTCAAGGCGTGAAAAGAAATGCAACATCACAGAAATGTATAGCATCACAGAACAATACAGATATCTGGGATCCCCGGGTTTCACAGAGCCACTACTGAAACCCGACGTTCCCCTGGTCGTGTGGATAGCCTGTGCAATGAAATCCTAGACCCCTACGGGCGCGGCAAGTCACCCGCCAAAACCTGAAGCGAGGCAGCCCCCTTCAGCTCCGTGAATGGACCACCCAGCACTCCACGGAATCCGGCAACTTGGGCACCCCTCCTGGGTCAACCTGTACCCCCTACGAGTGCGGCGAATAGCCCGCCAATCCCAGAGTGAAGCCCCCTCCGTCTCAATGCCATGAGATGCGGGCTTGTTGCCCTCCAGAACCCGGCTATCCGTGCACCCCACCGTGGGGTAATCCTAGTACAGAAAGTAAAATATACATACACCGGGTACATCGACCGCAACCAGGTCGTGCCCCAAAAGAATAATACAAACAGGCAGTGACGGCAGTCCACATGTCGGACGCTCGCCCCGCAATAACAAATGTACATAATACAACAACACTGTACTAGCATTGCATCCAGGCTATCCCCCACGACCGATCCGCAACATCACAGCATAAACATAGAACATCAACGTGAAAATCACGTTCGCAAATCCGTCTAACCGGGCTATAGCAGTTAGACCGGATTTACCGATCGAGTGACATTCACGGTCGCAGTTATAATGTAAATACTGTGAAAAATGTGTTTAAAATTTTCCGATTGACCAAAAATTAACAAGTGGGCCCCCAATCAAAAACTGTAGCACTCACAGAAAACCTGGGCCCAATTTTAATATTCCAAAACCCATATTTTAAGCCCAGAAAGCCTCTGTAAAAAATTGGTGCAGTGATCTCCACAGTGCGCGGCGGAAGGGCGGCGGAATGGGGGTTTGTGCGGCGGTTCCGCGCTCCCACTGTGGAATCACTTCATCGAAATTTTACAGAGTTCTTAGATTTTCCAGTACATCAATATTTTACAACCTGAAAAATTTTTCGAGACCAAAATATTTCAACAGAAACTGATGCTAACATAAATGTAGATTTTGGAGTTTTGGTCGATCGGAAATGCAAAAACACATCAAACGAAGCTAGAAGAAGTTAATGGCGAGGCTCTGATACCACTGTAAGTGCACGGCGGCGCCCCGGCCGTCAATCCGACGGCCAAACGCGGAAACGGTGATAAACTTTAATTTTGCGGACTTAGCAAACCGGCACCACCGCGCACTAAACCCCGGATCGTGCCATTAAACTAGTCTAAGCTAACAAGAGGATGGGTTAGAGATGTACCGACAGATCCGAGTCCTCCGGTCTTCATCTCCACTCCGATCTCCTCGCGGGATCTCCATCCGTCTCCTCCTCGTCGGAAAGGGCACCACATCGCCTGTATCTTTTACGGGCTCCCACCTCAATACCGAGGCAACTCGGGCGCGAAGCTGGCGAATCGACGCGTCCAAGATTTGCTGTAGGAAGTGTAGTGTAGAGTGTATGTCTAACTTTTGGGGTTGGTTGCCATAGATGGAGGAATGGTATATAGAAAATTGGTGCTTTCAATTTTCTAGCAATGGAATGAGATGAATGAATGAAGCTCTCTCAAAGATGAAGATGAAGCTCTCATTTTCTTCTCTTTTCTTCTTCTCTCTTTTCTTTTCTCAACCATAATAATAATCCCTTATCTTTAGAAATGGTGGAGGATAACAATATGATAGCAAGAGGGAGGTGAGTGTAGGAAACAAAAAGTGGTGACCACATCCTAAAACATAATCATCACAAAACTAACATCAAACCTCAAATCATTTCTAATCTCATCAAATCTCATAAATACATGAAAAGCAAAGATGCTTATCATATCAACCCTTATGCAAATAAAACCTCTACAAAGAGTTATTTGCAAAACTGCAAATAACCCCCTCCATCAGAAAAGTCCGGCCGGGAAAGAATAAAGGAAAACCGGCCGGAACGGAATGCAAACTGGCAACTCCAGAAAACTGGTCCCGTAATAAATTACAGGAAAACCCCAATACTGTGCATACACACCTGCATCTGTATTCCGTCCGGATACAAATGCAAAAAGACAAAATCTATACTGTACTAAACTAGGACCGGCTTAAACCAAAGCCGGCTAGTAAGATCCGTCCGATCCTGATCCGTGCAATACCGCACGTATCTGATCGAACGCTGCCATATAACTATACGGCCACTAGTACAAAACCGTCCGATCCTGATCCGTGCAATACCGCACGTATCTGATCGGACCCTGCCATATCTCTATACGGCCTCTACAGCGTTTCGCCCGAAAGCTTGAGTAATGTGGTGGACTCTAAAAACTCGTCAATACTATGGCTGTGGATTTAACCACTAGCACGTCAGAGGTATAAGCCAATACGTGACGGTCCACCAGCTATTGACTAAAAGGGACGTCGATGAGCGAACTCATCCTGACACCCTACTGAGCCTGTCAGTGACAATATCCGTACAGTCCGGTCCGTTCGTCTATGAGCATCGCATGTCGGGCCTAGGGGGTTGGTAAAAGTCAGACTCCCAAAAGCGGTACAAGTCGTGTCGGAGTGTAGCCCAGAACACCCTGAGATACTACTGAAATACCTACCAGTAAATCTCCTGCCTTGGCCAAGGTCTTCGTGTAATGGCTCTCCTAGACACAGCGCGACCTCACCCCCAATACCGGGAGAGACGAAACCCCCGAAGATCCGCTCACTGCCTCCATGTGGCTCGGGACTGTACCCAACTAAAACCTGTTTGCACGACTCCTTTGAGCCGTGGTAGGGTAGTAATCAAAGTACAGTGGGAACTCACATGAGACAAATGACGATCCCCAGGTCGATGAACTAACCTGTACACATATCACCAGGGAACTGCTATCTGACGTCAGGTATAAGACCAACTAGCATGTACCCGGCGAGTCCTGTCCGGTGTACTCATAACCCAATGAGCACCTGTATACATCTTAGGTGATCCAACTGACACCAGTGGCTTGTGAGACCGGCCACCGCTCCTCGTCGGGGTCTCGACTGTATACACTAGTCTACTCTGGAGTATCGATGCCCTGTCTCGAAACTCCTACGACTAGGGACCTTTTAAGGATGTGCTTATAGACTCCAGCTCTCACTTATATGATCGCCCTCATACTGCTGGCAGTCAAGCAAGAATCCCAGGGGCTCTATCAACGTGCAATAGCGACCTGTCAGGTCACCTAAAGCAGTACACGATGATAAAGGTAAACCAGATAGCAAACTATCATCTCGAGTAAGACTGTCGTCCCGGGATAGGTCCTCCCTCAATCATTGCAATCACGTGCCTGTGATCCAATAATTGAATCTGAGGGCACTATCTCCAACATCCTTTACCAATTCGAGCTTTCAGAGTGATAAGGACGACAGTAAGTCGGTCTCGAGTTTTGTCTTCACCCTCAGTGGAGGGACGGTATGTTCGAAGAGTTCCAAGCTAGATACCGTAGCAGAATCGACGATGAAGGCTGAATACATCGCTGCCAACGATGCTGCCAAAGAGGCTGTCTGATGAAGAAGTTCATAAGATGAACTAGGTGAGGTTCCATCCATTGAGCATCCAATACCTATGTATTGTGATAACAATGGAGCTGCGGCTTTGGCCAAAGAACCCCGGTCCCATCAGTGATCCAGACATATCCTTAGGTGGTATCACCTGATCAGGGAGATAGTAGATCTCCGGAAGATTAAGGTTATGAGATTTGACACAGAGGATAACACAGTGGATCTACTCACCAAGGCCCTTCACCAGATGCTAATCAAGAGACTTTTTTGGATGTTGGGTATGAGATACTACAACAAATGGCCTTAGTGCAAGTAGGAGATTGTTAGGAATATGTATACCCTAGAGGCCATTATTGTATGATATAATGGATGCTTGGACATATATATAGAGGACTTTCTTGCTCGACATGATAGTATGCTATCTGGTTGCCTTTATCTTAACATGTAGACTGGTATTATTATACTGTCTCTCTCTTACATGTTGATAAAACTCTTAGGATATATACTTGACTACCAGGACTATGATGCAGATCATACTAGTGGGGCCAGGGTGGTCCATAAGTACATCCTTTAATAGTTCCTAGTCGAGGGAATATCGAGACAGGGCATCGATATTCCAGAGTAGACTAGTGTGTACGTTTATTGACCCTGTATGGGTCGATGGTTGATCCCATATCCATTGGTGTTTGACATCAAAGATTGTACACAGGTGCTCATTAGAGAATGGGTACACTGAACAGGACTCGCCGAGAACTCCTAGATGGTACTATACCTATCGTCAGATAGCAGTTCTTTGGTGACACCGGTACAAGTTAGTCTGTAGACCCGAGATCGTCATAGAGTCTTGTATGGTTCCCATTATGCTTTGATTTACTCCCTACCACGGCTCAAAGGAGTCGTGCAAACAGGTGGATTTTGGGTACAGTCCTGAGTCACATGGAGGCAATGAACGATATGAGGGGTTTCGTCTCTCCCGATATAGGGAGTTGATGTTACGCTATGATCGATTGGCTATAAAAGTCTCTGGCCAGGGCTGTTGATGAGATTTACTGGTAAGAGTTATCAGTAGTTTCTCATACCGTTATAGACCTTATATCGGCATGACTTATCAAGTTATTGGGGTCTGACGATTCCACCCTCAGACTCGATATGCGACATATCAGACGAAGAGACTGGACTGCACGGTAAGTGTTACCTATAGGTTTCATGGGAGTTTGGACAAGCTTGCTTGTTGATCTTCTATTCGCTCAATACCTGGGTAGCTGTTACGTCCAGCTAGTACCGCTGACGGCTTGTGGATGACTGATGTGATCATCACCTACTATTGGCGTATTGACGAGTCTTTATAGACCCACATAGAAGTTTCCTGGTTCAAGCGAAACGAAGTAGGGCACATATGCTGATATGTGCGGAGGCCTGATTAAATATGAGTATGAAATACCGTATTGTAATCTGGCGGCTGTTTGTTATCAGTTAAGTTATATGGGATATAACCAGATTATTGAATCAAGTGTTAATTTGATAATGTGATATACAGATAAATGATATTAGTCGGTTATATGTGATATAACCGGATTATTAAATCAAGTGTTGATTTAATAATATGATATATATTTATATTTGATATAATTGTATATTGACTAATATTATTGCTCACTAATTATATGCTTATCTTTATATATATATATATTAATATATATGTGATATATATATTAAGCATGGCATGGTATTTCTATTTTTAGAAAATAGAAATTGAGATGATAAATGTGGAGACTTTGGAGGCATGGGCATAGCATGGCTTATTCTATATTATATTCATTTGCTTGCACTATTGAAGCATGGCTAAAATTTTTAAGTGTTAAAAATTTTATGCTTCAATAATGAGTGAGATTTGGATGAGCCATTCTACACTTCATTCCACACTTAGTTATTTTTATTGAGTTGAGAGCTCATGGAATGAGTTACTCTCTAGCTCTCTCCATTTTCCTCACCTCTACCTCCAAGCTCAATCCTTCACATGAGTTTTGAACCCTTGAGCTTGTGAGAACCCTAGTGAGCAAATAACACCCCTACTTCACCATACTACACTAGATTAAGGCTTTGGTGTAGTGTGTTTACTTCACTAAAGAGTTTAGTGAAGAGGTAGCTTAGATTAGCGGACTTCGGGTGGATCATCTTCGGCACGAAGGTCATCAAAAGGAAGTTCGTTCAAACTTCAAGTGGAGTCACGTGGACTACAACCCGGAGTTTTAGAAGAGAAGGACACGGTCTACAAAGGTTGTAGCCATCCATCTCTTAGCAATAGTATATGATATCATAGTTAAACCCTAATCATCTAGTTTAAGATCTTGGTTAGTGTATATTAGCACCTCAAAATTTTTAAAAACGGCATGCTTGATACTAGTAAAACCTAGTGGTGGTGCTAACGTACACTTTCAAAAAGCACTCCTACAATATACGGTAAAGAAATTAATCCAAGAAATAATATTAATACTGAAATAAGGAAATAAAAGATCTTTACCTTCCATCACTGAACCCGAGAGAACTCGGGAGGGGATGCGAAAGAGATAGGTGGAGCAGCGACAGTCATGACAATGGCTGACGGGGATTCTTCAATTAGCACAGCGCCAAGGTTTACCGCACCAATATTTGAAATAAAGTAGATATTAGCGAACGTGTCTAGCAGGACTGAGAACCCAAAAGTAATAACACGAGGAATACATGACGGTGTAGAAACTATAGCGGTATCTGGAGCACCACTAGCTGTGACAGGTTCCTCAATTTCCACCATTACCGAGAAGATAGACTCAACGTCTGCACCTTTGTCTCCAGAATCAATAAGTGCCGTCGTCATGCTAGCATCACCCACCGATGTCGGGGATCCAAAAGTGGAGGAAGCGGCAGTTGAAACAGTTCCAGATTCGAAATGAAGGCCCGACACTCCAGAATCTTCAAACGCTGGCACTTCACCCGCCATGCTAACACCTAAACTTGGCCCTACTATATCATTTAAGGAAAAGCATGTCATAATTCAAAAAAAAACTGCTAAGTCTTATTAGGTTTCATCAGGATATCGTGCACTGTCTTACCTTGAAGTAACCGCTCAGCTTTTTCACGAGCTGCACACGCAATCTGCCTGTGATCAATTGACAAGGCAGAAAGAATGTCCTCCATGGGAACATCAGGGGTTCGTACATCACTTGAACCCGCGCCTGTAGCCAAGTTAGCCTGACACTCCCTCGCTGCGTGCTTCCTGCGCTTCTTCTCGGCTTTAACTGTACGAAGAGATCTCTTCAAAACCTCAGACAAAGGAATGTCTTTATCTAAGTCAGGCTCGGCCTCCGGATCTGTTGCAATGTCCACATCGGCTATTTTAGCGACACTTCCTGTAGCGGCCTCGGGAAGACCTCAACTGTAGCTGGTAGCTCTGCAGACTCCGTAGGTGCCATCGAGGGAGGAATATCATCCGCACCACCACCCAAAGATGACATCGCACTCGGAATAACACAAGTTGCGGTGGTCCCTGTAATAAAAAAAAGAGAAAAGAGTCAGGGTGTGAACGAAATGAGCTAAATATGTGTATTCAAAGGCATCACAAAACGAATCAGACCGAGGCTCATAAAAGCGCGAAGTCTCTCCTCTTCCTCGAATGTTTTGAGGGACGCTAAAAGAGCCTCTTCAGCAGATGCCTGTTAAGAAAAAAGCGTTAATAAAACATAATAAATTCTATAAAAAAAGATATATACGAAAGAATGTAAATGAGATATACCTGACGCCGCAAGAGAAGCAAGCGCTGCTTGCTCGCGGGCTAATCTCTTAGAAGCCTCAATAGCGGCTTGAAGATTAGTAGCGACATTCTCATCAGTAGAAGCCCCGAACAGACTATCGTTGGTGGCATATTCGGACAAGCCTTCACTGTAGGGAGCATGAGGCTCTTGACCAAATACAACATCAGCCGAAAATAAAGATTTCTTCTTCTTCTACGAGCCGGCAACAACACCCGACGATAAAAGCTTTCGCTTTACAGGCTTCTTGGGACTGTGAGTCCCGATTTCCGAGCCAATACCTGACTCAGGAGATGCCGCAGCCACCACATTCGCAGGAGCACTTACGTCTGGTTGTGGCTTAGCCGGAAAGGCTCACAAAACTACAATCGCGTTGCTCTCTTTCAAAGAAGAACAGACAACTGCCCATCGCTTCAGCCGAACCGCAAGATTACTGGTCAGGAAAGAATCCTTATGGTCAAGAAGCATCCGCCTTTCCTCCTTGATAACGGCACCCGTTGCATGCTGATACCAGGCAACGTAAGCGTTGGAGGCCTTCGGGATATGATTCGGCTCAGCGATCAGGAAACGAGACCTCGTATTCAGTCGCATAAAATGGTGCGTCGCGTTGCGGACTCTCTCCTCTGTAGCAACCGGATTAATGATAAACGCTTCAAGGGGAACACCTTGGTTCTAACTAGATTGCTGAGCAAAGTGATACGGGTTATATCTCATGAATAACACTGAGGCATTTTTCCTGAATACAAGGAAACCCGGCCTGATGGAATACAAATGCGCAATTTCCCGGGCCCTCAAAGCAGAAACTCCATGCTTAAAGATATCGTGGAGCAGCTGGATAACTTTGGAGGGTTCCTTACAGTCACGCCCCACTTCCCAGTAGACGGAAACGATGACGTGGCAGGCTGCAACATATTTACTAAGAAATAAATACGTTATGCGTAATTAAGCAATATATAAGATGAACAAGAATAACAAGAGTAATAAAATAAATAACAACTTTATTTACATTCATCTTTACATACAATTGTTTGAAAAGAAAAGATACAATGAGTAAAACAGTGCCTAAACAATAGCATACAAAATGAAAGTGCAGGTGAATTAGTAGTCAGGCTGAGTGGTGAACTAGTCCAAGTCCTCCTGGTTAGGCTCGATCTCCTGAAAGTCCGGTCCTCCTGACGAACATTCCAAAGAAAGAAACAGAAGGAATGCCGTCAGCGAACTAACGCTCGGAAGTCCCAAAAGAAGAAAGAGAATATAACAAGTAATATGAAATGAACAGGTATGTTGTATATGATTGATTGTTATTCTAACGTGGTTATTTGTAGCTTGATAAAGAAGGTATTCATGTATACGAGAGGTGTCCATCTTACCCCGTGGACTATGGTAACATATAGTACAAGGTCCCATCGTAACCCACGGGACAACGGCACGTGAATTCATGTAGGTGTCTTTTAAGTGACCTCTCGTGCCATGATATACGTTCTGTACCAATCTACCCCTCTATCCCCACGTAATGTATTGTATCGATTATATTTACAAGTTTTGCCGAAACCATGGATACAAAATGTTCAATTATTCATGTTCAGGATGTAGTCAAGTATTCAAGTAGTAAAGTCAAGTTATAATCATGGTTCGGTCAAGTCAGGTCAAGTATATATGTTTGATATTGATGTTAGATTTCAAGTATTCATGTTTGATTTTGGATTCAGGTTTGAATTGGACTCTAACCGAGTCAGACTCTTGTAAACAGATTTATCTCTTGAATTAGGTTCGGGAGTCATCGATAACTGCTGCACATGGACGACAGGATTTGTGTTTTTTTCCAAGACAATTACCATTGACAACTCCGTTAAATTATCTACATTAAATAGGCAAGCACTCACTTTCTCTAGCTCTCTGGGGCTCAAGAGAATTGATCCTGCTTAAACCTATATTTATTAAAGTTCTTTAAATATTGTTTTATATATCTCAAGGGGGTTTTATGAAAAATATTTTAATATAGTTTAAAAGTAAATCTTGAGGGTAATTAGTATTATTTAGGCTTGTCATGAGCATGGATTTTAAGTATTAGGGTATTTTAGTGATACATACTTAGCATTTGAAAGTTCATGGTATTTTATTGAAAAACTTGCCCTTTTGGTATCTTGATGGTATTTTATTGACATTTGTTAATCTTTTCATTTCTTTAAAAATATATATTTATTATATTTTGAAAATATGGATTTATAATTTTATATAATTTTAATTTTAAAAATAATTTTATTTTATTTAGAAAATTTGTATTTCTTAAAAACGTATTTAAATCCTTTCGAGATCGAATGCTCCGTGAGGAGGTCTGCATCTCACTCTGCTAGCCCAAGGATGTACGATAATCCGCACCATCCATTAGCGGGTCTCCTAAAAAGGGTTGTAGATGTATAATCGCAAAGGAAATGAAATATCGCTTTAAAAGAAATCCGGTTTTAGAATTACGTGGTATTTTATTGTAAATTTTCTTCGTAACAAATATTCATACAAAAGAGGTATCGTGCTATGGATCCAAGTGTTCGTGTGGGGTCGGTCGTTACCCCATGAAGTTTTCTTAAGGTATTGTTAAGCAATTTTGTCGAAAAGATGTGATAACAAAGTTCAAGGTATTTTAATGTAAAAGTTCAAATATGGTAGTTTTACATGAGATTCTTGGATAAAATTTATTCTAAACATTGGTATTAAGATTACAAGTGAAGTCATAAAATTAGATTGTCCAAATGATAAAGGAGAATGGAGTTATCGGTTTTAGAAAAGATGATATCGGTAATAACTCCACTTTTACCGATTTTGTTTAAGAAAAATTCAATGAAGAGAAAGGGAGTTTCGGATGGACTTATTATTTAAAAACCTCAATAAAAGGGTAAAGAATAGAGGACGATCGTCGTGGTATCGCGGGAGCTCCGGAATTTGTTTCGATTTTTGCCGGAACCAACTTGCTCGCTAACTCCACTTTACTTCGCTTGCACTAGGAATTTTTTAGATAGTTTTGGCTAGAATTTTCAGAATGGTGCTGAGCTAAAATTTGGGATAAAATTTATAGTGGAGAATTAGGGTTTTAGAATTAAAATTTTGGATTAAAAAGCATTAAAATTGTGATAAATTGTGAATTGAAAGGTCTATATTTGATTGCTGGGAAATCAAACAGTGTAAGGGAGTTAGTGGTAGCTGAAGAGGTGTGTGTGCAAAGCACGGGCTTCATTGGCCCCATCATGACCGTCGGAGGCGTCTTTAATGCCCTTTTGTCCAGTCGATCTCGAGGTAGGCAAATGCCTCGAGATTCATGGCAGTTGATTTAATCTCTGTTTAAACCATTTTCCACATGTTTGATTTTTCTGAACTTTTCATTTTCCCGTGTATTGCACGTGCAATCTTTTGGGCTTCCAAAAAGTTAAAAAAAATTCAGAAAAAAATAATTGTGTCTGATGGTAATCGAACAAAGAGGCTACGTCACAGCAGTGTAGGGGCTTTACCAGTGAGCTACAAATTGTTTCTTGCTGTTATTTCAAAAAATTGACTTATAACTGTTAGTTATGTATATGCCCTAGAGGCCATTGTTGTACATATGATGTATATTATAATGGATGCTTGGAAATATATAGAGATGACTTTCTTGCTCGTCATGATAGTATGCTATTTGCTTTCACTTTATCTTAACATGTTGACTTGTAATGGTTTACTGTCTTACTCTCACATATTGATAAAGCCCTTAGGATCTGTACTCGACTACTGGGATTATGATGAGATCATACTAGTGGGGCCATGATAGTCGATGAGTACATCCTATAACTGTTCTTAGTCGAGGGTATATCGAGACAGGGCATCGATACACCAGAGTAGACTAGCGTATACGCATCTTGACCCATATGATGGGCGATGGATGATCCCATATCCATCGGTGTTGGACATCAAGGATGGTGTACGGGTGCTCAGTGGAGACTGGGTACACTGGACGGACTCGCCGAGAACTCCCAGATGGTGATATACCACACGTCAGATGGCAGTTCTCTGGTGACACTGGTACAGGGTAGTCTGTAGACCCGAGATCGTCATAGAGTCTTGTGTGATTCCCACTGTGCTTTGATTTCCACCTTACCACGTCCAAGAGGGCGTGCAAAACGGTGGCTTTTGGGTACAGTCCCGAATCACATGGAGGCAATGAGCGATAGGAGGGGATTCGTCTCTCCCGGTATAGGGAGTTGATGTTGTGCTGTGTTCGATTGGCTATAACTGGAAGTCCCTGGCCAGGGCTGATATAGAGATTTACTGGTAAGTGTTACTAGTAGTTTCTCGACCCGTTATGAGCCACACATCGACATGACTTATCGGTTACTGGGGTCTGACGTTTACCACCCCTAGACTTGATATGCGACATATCAGACGAACAGACCGGACTGTACGGGAGTGTTACTGATTGGATTCACAGGAGAACGCACAGGCTAGCTTGTTGATCTTCTGATCGCTCAATACCTGGGTGGCTGTTATGTTTAGCTGACCGCTTGCAGCTTGTGGGTGTTTGATATGATCATCACCTGTTACCGGCGTATTAACGATTCTTTAGAGTCCTACACAGAGGTTTCTTGGCTCAGGCGAAACGGAGTA
Source organism: Agapanthus africanus (assembly GCA_030015575.1). NCBI lineage: Eukaryota > Viridiplantae > Streptophyta > Magnoliopsida > Asparagales > Amaryllidaceae > Agapanthus > Agapanthus africanus. The sequence continues at coordinate 424,508,196 of CM057339.1, forward strand.
GAGGCACATATGTGATATGTGCAGGACCGAGAATAATGCGATATGAGATACCGTATTATATTCTCGCGATATTTAGATATGAACCGGGACATCAGATCAAGTGTTGATTCGATGAATCGGTACATGATATATTAGTCGGTAATATTCGATATAGCCGGATCGTCGGATCAAGTGTTGATTCGATGATTTAATGTATAATAATATATATGATATATTGTATTATATTATCTAATATTGGCTAGCTTTATTATTTCATTTTCTCACTGGATGATACATTGATATATATGCGATATATGTTAATTGTATTATTTTCTTTTGTTGCAAATATATAATATATATGTGATATATATTATTGTGACATGATATGATTTATTATTAAACATGTTTAAGGATGATTAAATGGGATTAGGGTTTGATTAGGGTTAGCTTCTTCTTGCACATTCTAGAAGCTTTTCCTTTTGTCTTGGTTAAGATATTATGGTTGATATTTCTTGATGACTCATTTCTAACCTAACCAAACCCTAACTCTAGTTTATTCTCTACAAACTCTTAGTCTATCATCCTTGACCATGGTTCAATAATCAATCATATACATTTCTTTTCTATTCATCATAAAAGGAATTATCATTTCCATTATCATCTTCTTCTCTCTTGATTTTGAGCTCACTAGAAATTCCATTTATGATGATAAATTGTGAGAAAGTGAATTAAAAAAAAAGCATAAATACTACTCCCTCATCCTCATCTCATCTAGCCCATGAGATTAGGGTGTTCATCTCTTTAGAGTGAGAAAGCTTGGGTTATTGCAACTTCGACGTAGATCATCGGAGATTCGGAACACTTCAAGCTAGCATGGATCGTTCGAGTCGTGGAGCCTCTCTTGAGTCCGGGAGATTGAGGATCGCGGCGAAGGGACTTCTACTCGGAGCTTGTGAAGCGAAGGAGCAGACTACAAAGGTTGTGATCTCTCACACTTAGATAAAAAGATATTATCTTGCATGCTAAACCCTAATAATCTAGCAAAGATCCCGGCTTTGGGTTGTTCGGCACGTCTAAAATTTTATCCGGGCATGTTTGATGCCTTATGAACCTTTACAAGAGTGCCTAGGAACCCTACAGTGGTATCAGAGCCTAGCTAGAGCATTAGGCGATGTGTTTACGAAGTTAAAACTCCGATCGAACCCGAACCGACAAATTTAACCCCCTCTCTGGAAATTTTTCAAAATCTGGGATTTTTCTGAATTAAAAATACCTGAAAAATACAGCAGGGAAAAATAAGAAATTCGGTGAAAAAATTATCCCCTGATCCGTACAAACCGCCGCGGAACCGCGGCCGTACCTCGCTTGGGCCGCGGAACCGCGGCAATATAAAGAGATCAGGGCCTCATTTTTGCACAGTAATTCATATTTCTCTAGTTTATTTTTATGGGTATTTTTAATTTGTTTCAAGTGTTGAGAATTTTGGGGTTTGTTTTGTAATAGTAGATTCGATCGGAATATTTAAATTCGTTTTTATTTCCGGATATTTATAAACTGTTAAACTCTTTGAACGGATATCATTAACTCACTTTTTCCCGACACGAAAAACTTTCAAGTGTTGAATTTTTATCGGGTTTAAATCTTTCGGAAAAATTGTACAAGTTAAACGGTGGACCCTCTAGAAGACAACAAACCTTAACTCGATTATGTGACCGTCTTGAACTGCCTTTTAAACCTTAAGGTTTGGGGCAGTACGGCGTGCCACATGTGAGGCGTTGGCTTGACCCTTCTACGGCTGGATCACCGATACTGTGACATATTCTAGGATTATTTGAACTCTGCTCAAGTGTTGAGCAATTTAGGAAATTTTGGGTATTTGATTATCTGTTCGGAAAGTTTAATACTGTCTATTTATCTGGAATGTAATACAATATGTGGAATTCATATAGTTAGGCATGAAATGCGAAGTATGTGATATTTCGGATTTATGATGTCTAAAGTGAATGTGGATTCCAAATATTGTAATTTTACACTTTCTTTTCTGTGACCGTAAGTGTAATATGTGATATCGCCGGTTTCGTTGCTATATGTCAACGACAATTGGGATGCGCATATTTACTTACGTTGATGATATGAGATATTATGTGTTGCTGTGATATGTTATATTGGATCGTTGTGTTCTGAATAGCAGGGGGTTTTATGTGAGATGAGGGTTTTTATTTTCATTCATGTAAAATTCATTTGTAATGTAATATTCTTTTATTTGGGGCACTTGCAGGTTGAGGTTGATGTCACCAGTGTATATTATTTACTTTTCCGCATTAGGTAGACCCAAGGAGGGGAGCATAAGTAACCGGGTTCTAGGGTCCAGTGGGAGGCCATCTCGAGGAGTCGAGACCGGGTCTCCTAACCCTAGAATTGGCAGTGTTACTTGCCGCTCTCGTAGGGGTCTTGGGATGTGGGTTTGGCTATTCGTCGCGACCGTGGAATCCGTGTTTTATACAGGCTCGTATTGAAAACACGGACGTCCTAGTATATCCAATATTTCATATATGTTCTTCTGCTGCTATATTCTGTGATGATATCATATTACTGCCTGAGACGAATGCTTATACTATATATATATGCTGATATAAAAATATTACTGCTTTCGTTTCTTCTGTGATGCTTAGGAAGCATAAGCTGATGGGATTTTTATTAATGAGATTAATAAAAAGAAAAGAAACCTAAAAATTTTGTAGAATCAAAACTTTATAAAAAGGGTAGCTACAGTTTTGCTTTGCACAGTGGTATATATGATATGTCCTGCACCTTATTCGATGAGGAAAGAGCCGAGATCCCTTCACCGGGAGTGACCTCTTTAGCGAAACTGGCAGATGCTACAAACTTGCGGTTTAGTTTTTGACAGCTTATATAGTTCTTGCTTTGCACAGCGGTATATATGATATATCCTGCACCTTATTCGATGGGGAAAGAGCCGAGATCCCTTCACCGGGAGTGACCTCTTTAGCGAAACTATAAGCCTAAAAAACACTCCTTTTCAAAATCACTAGATTCTACGACTATATCAAGTTCATTACGCTCAGGGTTTTCTGAAAAACCTGCGTAGCCCTCCGTCATTTCAGATAAGGACTATTTCGTATTCGTGCTGCGTTTGTTGGCCTTTGTCAAGGCGTAGTGTGCGGTAGCTAACTGGTACTTATCTGTTTAAACATATGATGTGATTGGATTTGGGTATTCGTACGACCTTGTTGGCCTTTGTCAAGGGTCATGCGGGTGGGTTTATTTCAATCAAGAAATGACGGGTTGAACTTGACTAGCTTCCTATGGTTTGTTGGCCTTTGTCAAGGTCATAGGGGTTAGGGGCAAAAGCATTATCGGGAATTTCAAGTGTTGAAATTTGCAATAAGATTGCATACCTCCTATAAGATAGTTGGATCCCGATACCCACTGCGAGTAAGAGTTACTCCTGGGAGAGTTTTACACAGGACAATTAGCCGATCAAGTAGGTGTCTAGAAAAGTGTTAACGGGGTTACGCCTCTGGGAAAATGAGGTTTACTTTAATTAGGTCCGTGCGAAAGCACGGGGAACCTCCCTCAAAGCACCGACACTGATCTGGCTGAAAGATTGACGAAATTCTAGGGTGTAATTAATCCCGGCTAATCTTACCTTTTAGGGTTTGAACGAAGATTTGATAAAAACAGTGGGAGACATCCTGATTAGATAAGATAATAACCAATCTAATCTTGCAAGAGCATACGCTAAAGTGTTTTCTTCTCTCTCTCCAGGTAGCGACCATGTCAGGCCATAATCAAGATAATAATATGGATGTATTGACTGAACCTGATTATTGTACTGCGCAAGGGAACGTTGGACCCGTTCTTTCTTATAAGAGTTATAAGACTGAACAGGAAACAGGAGAATGTCTAGATTCTCACGCTGCCCAAAAGAACATGCATGTTGATGCATCTTTTTCGGGTGTGTTAGTTATTGAGAACTGTTTCTCAGTTCACCCTACGTCCTGGGTATTAGATACCGGATCAGGATCCCACATATGTAAATTGTTACATGGGCTACGAAAAAGTAGAGAACTGGGAAAAGGTGATCATTCCGTTCAAGTAGGGAACGGTGCAAGTATTGTAGCCAAAGCATTTGGCGAATATCACCTCGTATTGCCAAGTCGTAATACACTGATTCTAAATGAGTGCTATTATATACCGAACATGATGTGCAACATTATATCAATTTCTTTATTAAGTAAAGAAGGATATAATTTTGTAGTACAGGATAATGTTATGAATATATTCCTAGATCAAAAGTTGATTGCATCAGGCTCATTACATAATGGCATATTCATTCTAAATCAAAATACTGTCCTCAATATACAAAACACACACAAGAGGAAAAGTTCAGAAATGAACGAATCCTTCTTGTGGCATTGCAGACTTGGTCATATCAATGCGACACGACTGGCTAAGTTACATAAAGATGGTTATTTGAACCCGTTCGAATTATCATCTTATGATACTTGCCATTCATGTCTCAAAGGTAAAATGACCAAAGCTCCGTTTAGTGGACACGGAGAAAGAGTTACCGAACTCTTAGGACTGGTACATAGTGATGTATGCGGTCCCATGTCTACGCATGCCAGGAACGGTTCTTCCTACTTCATTACATTCACTGACGTTCTCTCAAGATTCGGATATGTGTTCCTGATGAAACACAAGTCTGAAGCTTTTGAGAAATTCAGAGAATATAAGCATGAAGTAGAGAATCAAACGGGCAAAAGTATTAAGATTCTTCGATCTGATCGAGGAGGAGAATACTTGAGCAATGAGTTCCGGGATTATCTAAAAGAGAATGGGATTCTCTCTCAGCTTACTCCTCCTTATACACCACAGCACAACGGTGTATCGGAGCGAAGGAATCGCACCCTATTAGATATGGTGTGTTCTATGATGAATACAGCTGAGTTACCTATTTCTTTCTGGGGATATGCACTGGAAACAGCTGCATACCTATTGAATCAAGTTCCAACTAAATCTGTACCTACCACACCATATGAGATATGGAGTGGGAAGTGTCACGCCCCGCTTCCCAGAGTACGCAAGATTGGGCACGTAACATAGCCAACCATGCTACCTGTGGGTAGGAAGTATCCATCCACAGTCACATTACGGTTGTAAGGATATCAAGAACAAGATAATAAACTAATCTAACACATGTCCAAATCCAAAATAACAAGAGTCAATAAACAATAAGTGCGGAAGCAAATGATCCAATACAATAAATAAACAGTACGTCCCATAATGCGGGCTCACATCTGGAAATGAAATGAAATAAATAAACTAAACTCTATGGAACTCACAGATCAGCCTGCTGGCTGAAGTACTCCTGCTCGGTCGTCGACAGTGGTAAGGAATCTGGGCCATGCAAAACCCAGACGTCAGCGCGTCAGTCAACCAATGATATAATATGAACATGGTAATAAGCAATGCAGGGATGAACATGAATAAAGCAGTACTATGAAATAACAGTGCAGGGTAATGTGCAGTGGTAACTAAACTGTCCTATCAGGTTTCTACTCTAAAGTCTTTGAAATCAATTGGTGACTCGTCGATGTAACTCAATAGTATCCCGTGCGTGCCCGGGACCACGGTCAAGACCCTCGGGGCTGAATCCGAGACGTGCCGCTAGGCAGTAAATAGGTAGCAGGATGGACGAGTGATGTCAGCATCATCACTCCCGGACTGGCCAAGCCCGTAAGACTGATCAGAACAGGTATCGAACTGTTGAGTAACAAGTCGGTTTCACCTTTGATTTCCCCATACCCCCAAGCTATGTATGTCAGGTCAGGTATTCAATAATCAGGGACTAATGCCAACACAGGATCAGGTAAAAGCAGGTCTGTCTGGATAGACAACATGAATGGTCCATGAGGACCCCAAGTCAGGTTTGTCGGCATTAGGCGTTAGATCATGTAATAAGTCAGGTCGTGGTACAGTAGGTTGAGTCGGTATGTACAGGGTGTCATGTCCGGTGCATCAGTATGTAAATATATGTCAGGTGTAGCAGGGTCGGGTCAATATGTGATGAAATCGAGTATGTGCTCGCAACAGGTATACAATCAAATAAGTAACGGCAGCAAGGATTTAAAGTAAACAGCATTAATAGTCATTTAATCACAATGGTACATGATTATGATGCAGTTGTATTATACTAACAGGTTCGAGCACCCTTGGGGTGCAATAATCACAGGGTAGCGCAATATTAATAACAGCAGGTAATGAAGATATAAGTGTACGACTATCATCTTCTAAACAACAAAATAATTCACAAGTAGTTGTTATTAAGGTTAAGGTGGCAAGGTACGATTTAGATGGCAGTATTATGATGCATATCACATTTCGTCCAATGAGACAAGTAACCATACTTAGTTAATATAGTAGGTGTTATGAGTCAAATACTTAATTAGTTTAACGTAGCATGTAGCAAGAAATCTTTCCTCGACGGTTTCGCAAACCGGAAAACACGAATGCAACGTCGACGGAAAACACAAGACAGATGCACGGGCCACGGATCGAGTCCAAACAGTGAACAGCGGGACCACACGGACCAGAGTACTTCGAGGGAAGAACCAGGGAGCAACCACGACGGGTTCGACGGCGATGGGGCGCCGGCGAGGCAGCGACGGCGGCAGCGAAGGCTGAAGTTGCTGGAAGTCGCTGGAATCGGATGATGCGGTGAGTAGAGGGAGTGCTGGCCTGCTCTGGTGTTCAGGGGGAGAAGGAGGTGGTCGGAGGTGGCTCTGGCAACGACGGCGAGGATCGACGGCAAGTTTCCCGGCGACTAGGGTTGGTGCTAGGGTCGGCTCTGTTGCAGTTGCAACGTCGGCGAGGGAAGGAGGAGGAAGACGAGGAGGTCGGGACGAGGGTGAAGAGAGGAAGTCTCTGGCGTCATCGGCGATGGGAGGCGGCGGCGACGACGAGATCTGCGTGCGGTGGTGGCGTCGGGGTCGGGTTGCAGGCGCTGAAGGAGGGAGGAGAGGAGGTAGGGGTGCGGTTAGGCTGTGGAGGCGAGGGTGATGACGGCGAGGTCATGGGGAGGTCGGCGGCGACGGCGACGAGAGGCTCGGGTTAGGGTTTCTCGTGGGGGTTCGTCGTGATGAGTTTCCTGCGTGAGGACGAGGAACTGTTTTGGGAAAAATATAAAGGAGAGAGAGAGAAGATTATAGGAGAGAGATAGAGAGAGATTGTTAGAGAGAGAGAGAGAATAAGATTAGAGAGAGATAGAGAGAGATGGTTGATGGGGGGGCCCACGAGGGATTTAAATCCCTCGTGATTGGCTGGAATGGGTACTGGGATTTTATAAAAGGAAAATTTTTAAGAGATTGAAAAGATTTTAACGTTATATACATAACAGAATATATATTCATAGTTTTAAATATATTAAATTAAAATGGGTATTTCGGCGCTAAATGAAACATTTTCAAATCGCGCCCGGGTTGCGCCCAAATGTTTCAAATTCAAATTATAGGATTTTAAGCGAGTTCCAAATTTTAAAAAGAGATGTTTTGTGATTAAAATGCATGCCCCCAAGTCGGACACGTGCACGCGCGCGTAGTCGTCCAAACTTGCCCGTTTCACCGAACGGGACGGAATCTCGACATGCGGACGCTACCACGCGACTAGTGGCGACGAGTAGGCCAACATGGATATTTTTAATTTCACTTTAGGTGTTAAAATTTGTTATATGCCAAAATGACCTAACCGGTTAAAATTTAGTAATAAGCACCAAACAATCAGGATAATTGAAATGAGCAATGTCTAACACTCAACCAGTAACAGAAATAGTATTATTGGGCTCGGGTGTTACATCATACCCAACTACAAAAAGAATTTCGTCCTCGAAATTCCAAGAATACAAGATAGATAGCTACAGGAAAAGGTGAGGAAATTTCTGCCGGATCTCGTCTTCTCGCTCCCAAGTTGATTCTCCATGCGATCGATTACTCCATGAAACTAGCACAAGAGGGATAACCTTGTTCTTAAGAACCTTTTTTCTTCGATCCTTGATTTCAACCGGTCGCTCCTCAAAAGTTAGGTCCTCCCGTACAGTCAACTCCGAATGATCCAAGACGTGAGTTTCATCGCGAACATACCTCCGTAGTTGAGACACATGAAACACATCGTGCACTCCTGCCAATGACTGTGGTAACGCTAAACGGTACGCTACCTCTCCAACACGCTCCAATATCTCGAAGGGTCCAACGAATCGAGGACTAAGCTTTCCCCGACTCCCAAAGCGAATCACCCCTCTAGTCGGTGATATCTTCAAGAATACCAAATCACCCACAGCGAACTCTATAGGTCTTCTTGACGTGTCAGCCCAACTTTTCTGTCTGTCTTGAGCTGCCTTCATATGCTTCCTGATTGTATTCACCTTCTCGACTGTCTGTACCACCAAATCTGGTCCTAGTAACCTTCGTTCACCAACATCATCCCAACAAACAGGTGAACGGCACTTACGACCATACAACGCTTCAAACGGAGCCATCTGAATAGTCGCTTGGAAACTATTGTTGTACGAAAACTCCACCAGGTGTAGATGATCCTCCCAAGAACCTTTGAAGTCCAACATGCACGCCCTCAACATATCTTCAAGGGTCTGGATCGTTCTCTCCGATTGTCCATCAGTTTGAGGGTGATAAGCTGTGCTAAACTTCAATCGAGTCCCCAAACTTTCTTGTAAACTCCTACAGAAATGCGACAAGAACCGAGTGTCCCGATCGGACACGATGCTCACCGGTACTCCATGCAATCTTACAATCTCCTGCATGTACCGCTCTGCCAACGTCTCCGTCGATTGACCAACCCGAAAAGGAATAAAGTGAGCTGTCTTGGTCAACCGATCGACAATCACCCATACTGCATTGTTGCCCTTTGGACTCCGCGGTAAAGCCGTCACGAAATCCATGGTTATATGTTCCCACTTCCACTGAGGAATCGGAAGTGGTTGCAACAAACCAGCAACCCTTTGGTGTTCAGCCTTGACTTGCTGACATACCAAGTACTTAGCCACGAAGCGAGCAATCTCCCGTTTCATACCTTCCCACCAGAAATGCTGTCGAATATCTCGGTACATCTTTGTCCCTCCTGGATGTACAGAGTAAGCTGAACTGTGTGCCTCCTTCATAAGCTCTTCACGCACATCTCCTTTTGGCACACACACACGGCTACCATACCTCAACGAACCATCTTCGTGGATCAGTAAATCGGTTCGCAGTCCGGCTTCAACCTGCTCTCGAAACTTTTGCAGTCTAGGATCCTGCAATTGTGCCGCTTTAATCTTCTCAACTAAGGACGGCTGTACTTGCAACTGCATCAACTGTCCCAAAGCATGTGGTAGCACAACCTCCAAGTCAAATCTCCGAAAATCCGCAATGATCTCCCTTTGTGCGGTCAATACCTGAATTGCTGGTAACCGACTAAGCGCATCCGGCACGACGTTAACTTTTCCCGGATGGTACTTAAGATCAAGGTCGTAGTCGGCCATCAGCTCCAATCATCTGCGTTGCCTCATGTTCAACTCCTTCTGAGTGAACACATACTTCAAACTCTTGTGATCTGTAAAGACTTCGACTCTCTCGCCCAAAAGGTAGTGTCTCCAAATCTTCAAGGCGAAGATCACGGCCGCAAGCTCCAAGTCATGAGTTGGGTAATTCTTCTCATGAGTCTTAAGTTGTCTTGATGCGTAAGCTACGACCTTCCCATTCTGCATCAAAACACATCCCAATCCTTTTCCAGATGCGTCGCTGTGAATCACCAGTCCTCCGGAATTATCTGGTACGGTCAGGATAGGGGCGGTTATCAACTTCTGCTTCAACGTCTCGAAGGCCAATGCACATCCATCCGTCCAAACAAACGGTACCTCCTTACGCGTGAGCTTGGTTAACGGCTCTGCCAAACGAGCGAAGTTCTCCACAAATCTCCTGTAATACCCGGCGAGTCCAAGAAAACTTCTTATCTCCGCAACATTCTTTGGAATAGGCCAATCTCGAACTGCTGCAATCTTTTCGGGATCGACGGCGATTCCATCGCCCGACACGACATGTCCCAGAAACTTCACTTCTTCCAGCCAGAATTCGCACTTACTCATCTTTGCATACAATTTCTCCTGTCTCAGCGTCTGCAGTGCGATCTTTAAATGCTCAGCATGTTCCTCCTGACTCTTCGAGTATACCAGAATATCGTCAATGAATACCACAATAAACTGGTCCAAGAATGGTGAAAAGATCCTGTTCATCAAATCCATGAATATTGCCGGCGCATTAGTCACTCCGAAGGGCATCACCAAATACTCGAAATGTCCATATCGAGTTCGAAACGCCGTCTTGCAAATGTCTTCTGCTTTCACTCGGACCTGATGATATCCTGATCGCAAATCCAGTTTCGAGAATACCATCGCGCCACTAAGCTGCTCAAAAAGTTCTCCAATGCGAGGGATCGGGTATTTGTTCTTAATAGTCACCCGGTTCAAATCTCGATAATCAATGCACATCCTTCTCGTGCCATCCTTCTTCTTTACTAAAAGAACTGGAGCTCCCCAAGGTGAGTTGCTGCTTCGAATCCATCCCTTCTCGAGTAATTCACCAACTTGTTTCTTAACTTCTTCCAATTCCACTGGTGCCATCGGATAATAAGATTTTGATACTGGCGCTGCACCAGGAACAAGGTCAATCGCGAACTCCACATCTCGCTTCGGCGGTAAGCCCGATATATCTTCAAATACATCCATAAAGTCGCGAACAACAGCCGGATCTTCATTACTATCCACTTCCATTGTCGCAAGAACACTGTTCGTCGGCCTAGCCCTAAACTCGACTGGCCCGACAGAACAGCTCCCTCCAGTGAAAGTAAACTCAGGGTGTCCGGGAATCTGGAAAATTACTTTCCTTGCCCTACAGTCAATGTGGGCGTGGAAAGTGCCAAGAAAATCCATTCCCAAGACAACTTCATAGCTGCCCGTATCTATCACCAAGAAATCTGCAAAGAGCTCCCGTCCGCAAACAACAACTGTACAATCTCTACATTCCTTACTAGCTATGATTTTCCCATTCCCAGTGTGTATGTCCCAAAAACTAGACAGGGTCGTGCAGGTAATCGAGTGTGTAGTTATAAATTTGGATGACATAAAACAGTGGGATGCTCCGGAATCAAACAATGCCAATGCGGGAAAACCATGAACGAGTAAAGTACCTAAAACCACTTCTCCTGATGCCTTAGCTTCCTCAGCTGTCAACGTGAAAGCTCGAGCCTGATTTGGTCCTTGAGTCAGCTGTTTCTGCCCTTGGAACGGTCTCTGCGGAGGCTTCTGTATATCATCTCTCGTGCGAAGCTTCGACGGACAGGCACCAACTGCGTGATCGGCTGCCCCACAAACCAGACAAAGTCCCAGTCTTCTTCTACACTCCTTATGCACGTGCCTAGGTAAGTGGCAGTAGTCACAGGTCACGCTCTTCCTTCGGTCAACGATCACAGGCTTCTTCATGGGTGCTACTCCTCGACGGTCCACTGGAATACCTCTGCGCCCATGATCTCGATTAGGTACAAATGCAGGCTTCCTGGCTGCAACTGCTGTCTGTTGAAGGTTCCCTTTCAATCTCGATAAACTCTGCTGCTCTCTGGCTGCCGTAAGAACCTGCGAGAAAGTGGTCAAACCCAGGGAGACAATCTGCCTCTGGATGTCCACATCCAAACTGCGCAAGAACCTTCGCGCCCTGTCTGCCTCCTTGGCGACCAAGGGTCCAGCGAAGCGGCTGAGTCTCGTCCACTCCGCTGCATGTACATCCACAGCTGCTCCATTTTGCCTTAGCCCAATAAATTTCTCTTCCATTTCCTCCCGTGCAGTCTGCGGGAAGAACTTCTCCAGGAAACTTTTAGAGAAATCCGCCCAACTGATTGGCTTGGGCAAGCGGGTCTCCTCCACAAGCCACCACTCTCGGGCGTAATCCACCAGCTGAATGCGCACCACATCAACTCTCTTGTCTTCTGGGATCTGTGCCGCAATCAGTAAATTCTCCGTGTCCACTAGCTACTGCTCGGCTGGCAACGGCTCCTCCAGACCAGTGAAAGTAGCAGGGCCCAACCGTCTGAAATCTGCCACGGTCCCTACTCGGTCAACTGGCTTCGCCACAGCGGTGTTTACAGACTGCCGAATGGCCTGCATACCCTCCTGAAATGAATCTGCTTGTTGCTGGATCAGCTCAGTTTGCCTTTTCTGATTCTCCAACATCCCACGTATCACTCCTAACATGGCGGCTTCATCCACGTGCCTCTGATACGTCTTGAAATTCTTATCTGCCATGGTCCTGAAATCAAAACAAATAACATTAGCATGATGATAGATTCAATATATAAATCAAGGCTAGAACTCCAAGATACTTAAATAGAGTACCGCATTGTAGCTATGCCGCGGTATCATAGCCGCAATTACTTAACTCCACCCAAGTCGCCTAAGTCCTAGAGATAACAAGAAATCAGGTTTTCGAATTAACATGCAAAGTAAGTTTGCACGTCGACATAATCCGGAAGAATGTGATTCAAGAATGGTAAAACGGTCAAGGTGGTAGGACATGTTTCCTAAGCACGGGTATCCTGATTCGTGTATCGGGTACAATACCCAACTACAAAAGAATCAACCCAACTAACCTATGGCTCTGATACCAAAAGAACCATGTCACGCCCTGCTTCCCAGAGTACGCAAGATTGGGCACGTAACATAGCCAACCATGCTACCTGTGGGTAGGAAGTATCCATCCACAGTCACATTACGGTTGTAAGGATATCAAGAACAAGATAATAAACTAATCTAACACATGTTCAAATCCAAAATAACAAGAGTCAATAAACAATAAGTGCGGAAGCAAATGATCCAATACAATAAATAAACAGTACGTCCCATAATACGGGCTCACATCTGGAAATGAAATGAAATAAATAAACTAAACTCTATGGAACTCACAGATCAGCCTGCTGGCTGAAGTACTCCTGCTCGGTCGTCGACAGTGGTAAGGAATCTGGGCCATGCAAAACCCAGACGTCAGCGCGTCAGTCAACCAATGATATAATATGAACATGGTAATAAGCAATGCAGGGATGAACATGAATAAAGCAATACTATGAAATAACAGTGCAGGGTAATGTGCAGTGGTAACTAAACTGTCCTATCAGGTTTCTACTCTAAAGTCTTTGAAATCAATTGGTGACTCGTCGATGTAACTCAATAGTATCCCGTGCGTGCCCGGGACCACGGTCAAGACCCTCGGGGCTGAATCCGAGACGTGCCGCTAGGCAGTAAATAGGTAGCAGGATGGACGAGTGATGTCAGCATCATCACTCCCGGACTGGCCAAGCCCGTAAGACTGATCAGAACAGGTATCGAACTGTTGAGTTACAAGTCGGTTTCACCTTTGATTTCCCCATACCCCTAAGCTATGTATGTCAGGTCAGGTATTCAATAATCAGGGACTAATGCGAACACAGGATCAGGTAAAAGCAGGTCTGTCTGGATAGACAACAGGAATGGTCCATGAGGACCCCAAGTCAGGTTTGTCGGCATTAGGCATGAGATCATGTAATAAGTCAGGTCGTGGTACAGTAGGTTGAGTCGGTATGTACAGGGTGTCATGTCCGGTGCATCAGTATGTAAATATATGTCAGGTGTAGCAGGGTCGGGTCAATATGTGATGAAATCGAGTATGTGCTCCCAACAGGTATACAATCAAATAAGTAACGGCAGCAAGGATTTAAAGTAAACAGCACTAATAGTCATTTAATCACAATGGTACATGATTATGATGCAGTTGTATTATACTAACAGGTTCGAGCACCCTTGGGGTGCAATAATCACAGGGTAGCGCAATATTAATAACAGCAGGTAATGAAGATATAAGTGTACGACTATCATCTTCTAAACAACAAAATAATTCACAAGTAGTTGTTATTAAGGTTAAGGTGGCAAGGTACGATTTAGATGGCAGTATTATGATGCATATCACATTTCGTCCAATGAGACAAGTAACCATACTTAGTTAATACAGTAGGTGTTATGAGTCAAATACTTAATTAGTTTAACGTAGCATGTAGCAAGAAATCTTGCCTCGACGGTTTCGCAAAACGGAAAACACGAATGCAACGTCGGCGGAAAACACAAGACAGATGCACGGGCCACGGATCGAGTCCAAACAGCGAACAGCGGGACCACACGGACCAGAGTACTTCGAGGGAAGAACCAGGGAGCAACCACGATGGGTTCGACGGCGATGGGGCGCCGGCGAGGCAGCGATGGCGGCAGCGAAGGCTGAAGTTGCTGTAAGTCGCTGGAATCGGATGATGCGGTGAGTAGAGGGGGTGCTGGCCTGCTTTGGTGTTCAGGGGGAGAAGGAGGTGGTCGGAGGTGGCTCTGGCAACGACGGCGAGGATCGACGGCAAGTTTCCCGGCGACTAGGGTTGGTGCTAGGGTCGGCTCTGTTGCAGTTGCAACGTCGGCGAGGGAAGGAGGAGGAAGACGAGGAGGTCGGGACGAGGGTGAAGAGAGGAAGTCTCTGGCGTCATCGGCGATGGGAGGCGGCGGCGACGACGAGATCTGCGTGCGGTGGTGGCGTCGGGGTCGGGTTGCAGGCGCTGAAGGAGGGAGGAGAGGAGGTAGGGGTGCGGTTAGGCTGTGGAGGCGAGGGTGATGATGGCGAGGTCACGGGGAGGTCGGCGGCGACGGCGACGAGAGGCTCGGGTTAGGGTTTCTCGTGGGGGTTCGTCGTGATGAGTTTCCTGCGTGAGGACGAGGAACTGTTTTGGGAAAAATATAAAGGAGAGAGAGAGAAGATTATAGGAGAGAGATAGAGAGAGATTGTTAGAGAGAGAGAGAGAATAAGATTAAAGAGAGATAGAGAGAGATGGTTGATGGGGGGGCCCACGAGGGATTTAAATCCCTCGTGATTGGCTGGAATGGGTACTGGGATTTTATAAAAGGAAAATTTTTAAGAAATTGAAAAGATTTTAACGTTATATACATAACAGAATATATATTCATAGTTTTAAATATATTAAATTAAAATGGGTATTTCGGCGCTAAATGAAACATTTCCAAATCGCGCCCGGGT
Source organism: Agapanthus africanus (assembly GCA_030015575.1). NCBI lineage: Eukaryota > Viridiplantae > Streptophyta > Magnoliopsida > Asparagales > Amaryllidaceae > Agapanthus > Agapanthus africanus. Next base: position 424,523,336 of record CM057339.1, read on the forward strand.
TGCGCCCAAATGTTTCAAATTCAAATTATAGGATTTTAAGCGAGTTCCAAATTTTAAAAAGAGATGTTTTGTGATTAAAATGCATGCCCCCAAGTCGGACACTTGCACGCGCGCGTAGTCGTCCAAACTTGCCCGTTTCACCGAACGGGACGGAATCTCGACACGCGGACGCTACCACGCGACTAGTGGCGACGAGTAGGCCAACATGGATATTTTTAATTTCACTTTAGGTGTTAAAATTTGTTATGTGCCAAAATGACCTAACCGGTTAAAATTTAGCAATAAGCACCAAACAATCAGGATAATTGAAATGAGCAATGTCTAACACTCAACCAGTAACAGAAATAATATTATTGGGCTCGGGTGTTACAGGAAGAGACCATGTCATAAACGAGTTAAGATATTGTTAGTTATATGTATGCCCTAGAGGCCATTACTGTACATACGATGTATATTGTAGTGGATGCTAGGACATATATAGGGAGGACTTTCTTGCTCGACATGATAGTATGCTATCTGGTTGTACTTTATCTTAACATGTACTCTGATTGTCTCTATATTATATGTTGATAAAGCCCTTAGGATATGTACTCGACTACTGGGACTATGATGAGATCATACTAGTGGGGCCACGGTAGTGGACGAGTACATCCTATAACTGTTCCTAGTCGAGGGTGTATCGAAACAGGGCATCGATGCACCAGAGTAGACTAGCGTATATGCATCTTGACCCATATGATGGGCGATGGATAATCCCATATCCATCGGTGTTTGACATCAAGGATGGTGTACGGGTGCTCAGTGGAGACTGGGTACACTGGACGGACTCGCCGAGAACTCCCAGATGGTATTATACCATACGTCAGATGGCAGTTCTCCGGTGACACTGGTACAGAGTAGTCTGTTGACCCGAGATCGTCATAGAGTCTTGTGTGATTCCCACTGTGCTTTGATTTCCATCATACCACGTCCAAGAGGGCGTGCAAAAAGGTGGCTTTTGGGTACAGTCCCGAATCATATGGAGGCAATGAGCGACAGGAGGGGATTCGTCTCTCCCGGTATTAGGAGTTGATGTTGTGCTGTGTTCGATTGGCTATAACCGGAAATCCCTGGCCAGGGTTGCTGAGATTTACTCGTAAGTGTTATCAGTAGTTTCTCGAACTGTTATAGACCTCATATCCACACGACTTATCGAGCTACTGGGGTCTGACGTTTACCACCCCTAGGCGAGATATGCAACATATCAGACGACGAGACCGGACTGTACGGGAGTGTTACTGTTTGGATTCGCAGGAGAAGTTACAGGCTTGCTTGTTGATCTTCTGAGCGCTCAATACCTGGGTAGCTGTTACGTTTAGCCGACCGCTTGCAGCTTGTGGGTGTTTGATATGATCATCATCTACTGCCGGCGTATTGACGATTCTGTAGAGTCCTACACAGAAGTTTCTTGACTCAGGCAAAACGGAGTAGGAGCACATATGTGATATGTGCGGGACCGAGGATAATGCGATATGTGATACCGTATTTTATTCTCGCGATATTTGATATCAGCCGGGTCATCGGATCAAGTGTTGATTCGATGAATCGGTACGGATAAATATTAGTCGGTTATATGCGATATAGCCGGATTGTCGGATCAAGTGTTGATTCGATAATTTAATGTATAATAATATATATGATATATTAAATTACATTAACTAATATTTGCTCACTAAAAGATTCTTTTTCTCACTCGGGTAATACATTGATATACATGCGATATATGTTAAATGTATTATTTTCTTTTGTTACGATAAATATTATATATGTGATATATAATATTGTAACATGATATGATAACTAATGCAACTTGTTTAGTGGTGTTTAAACATGATTAGGGTTTGGATTAGGGTTAAGCTTTCTAGATGTTTCTAGAAGCTTTTCATTTTGTTTTGTGAAAGATATTTTCAAGTGAGTCATGCTTTAACCAAACCCAAACCCTAACCCTAGTTAATTCTCTACAAGAGTTAGCTTGACCATGGTTGCATTATCTATCATATTATTTCATTTCCTATTCATCACAAAAGGATTCAACATTATTGTTCATCTTCTTCCTTCATTCTTTCATGGAAAAACCTTTCTTGATTTTTTCAAGTGATGAATTATAGTGAGAAAAAGATAAATAAATAGAGAAAAATTCCTACTTCATCATCCTCATCTTCCCTTGCCATTTAGATGAGGGTGTTCACATCATTTCATGAGTGTTAGCTTGTGTTAAAGAAACTTCAAGGTAGATCATCTTAGTATCGAAGATCGGAAGCAAAGGTTGCGTCTTTCTCTTCGTGGAACCTCTCGAGAGTCCGGAACCCGATGATCGCAGCGAAGGGACCACAACACGGAGCATATGAAGTGAAGGACCGGATCTACAAAGGTTGTAATCCCTCTCACTTAGTGTTAAAGTGTTTAGCATGCTTGTTTTCGCCTAATCTCTAGTTTAAAGTTCCGTATTCGGGTTGTTCGGCACGGCTAAATTTTTAATCGGGCATGTTTGATGCCTCGTAGACCCTTGTGCGCGTGCCTAGCAACCCTACAGTGGTATCAAAGCCAAGCTAAAGCTTTAGGCGAAGTCTGAACGAAGTTTACAGTCCGATCGAAACCCGAAACCCCGATATAACATGCTTTCTGGAAATTTTTTCAAAACCGTGATTTTTCCATGTTAAAAATATCCAAATATTACAGCAGGTAATTATAAGAATTACTGTGAAGCACGTGAGCATAAGTCGCCCAAAGAGCCACGGATCCGCGGCCCCACCCCAGCATGTGCGGCGGTTCCGCGGCTAGATGGTCGATTCTTAACACGTGGTTTTCACAGTAACTCCTATTTTGTAATGTTGTATTTTCTGGGAATTTTTAATTTTTATTCAACTGTTGAATTATCTGGGTTGTATTGGGGACTTAAAGTTTCGATCGGATATTATAACTTTGTTTAGTTTGTCAGGATAATTTTTAGAAACTGTTAAAAAGTTCGAACGGATATCAATAACTCAATTTTTCCCCTGTCGGAAAATTTTTCAAAAGTTGGATTTTTCTCGTGTTTAAGAATGTTCTAAGTCATGCAAGTAACTCGGTGGACCCTCTAGAAGACAACAAACCTTAACTCGATTATGTGACCGTCTTGAACTGCCCTTTAAACTTAGGGTTTGGGGCAGTACGGCGTGCCACATGTGAGGCGTTGGCTTGACCCTTCTATGGCTGGACCATTGGTACTGTGGCATGTAATGGATGTTTTTAAACTGATTTCAAGTGTTGAGATATATTGGGGAAATCTTGGGTGCTTGATGATTCGATCGGAAAGTTTAACTTTTTCTATTTATCTGGAATGTGATACAATAATTGGAATCCACAGATAGTTATGAGATAACTAATTTGAATATTATAAACATAGCAGTTTAGTCTCAGATGATCGGTTGCCACGGAATTTTGATGTGATCAAAAGTCCGTCGCAATCACGTAGAGTACGCGGATACTCACAGGGTAAACTTAATAGACAGCCTCACTCCATAGCCCCGACCAAGTGACTGTAGGAGAACCCCGTCGCCGAAAGCATCCGTTCGGGTGCTCCCGGTAGCGGTGTTCCGCCTTGGTGCACTTCGTCGACGGTATCAGGGGTGCGGCCGTCTACTAAAGTTTGCGACGAGCATTCGATCAGGACGTCGGGAATCTTGTTGAATTGCCCGACTTGATATTGAAAAGAGTTTTCGATAATGAGACTAAAATGCGGGGTTTATAATTGTTAGGCATGCGATGTCTAAGGAATTCATTTGGTTAGGCATACGATGTCTAAGGAGGTTGCGGATTCCAACTGTTGTAGTTTTACACTTTTTTTCTGTGACCGTAAGCGTAGTATGTGGTGTATCGCCGGCTTCGTTGCTATACATCAACGACAATCGGGATACGCATACTTTCTTACGTTGATGATATGAGATATTATGTGTTGCTGTGATATGTTCTATTGGATCGTCGCGTTTGAATAGCCGGGGGTTTTATGTGAGATGAGAGTTTTTTCTTTTTCATTCATGTAAAATTCATTTGTATGTAATATTCTTTTCTTGGGGCACTTCCAGGTAGCGGAAGATGTCACCGTTGTATATTATTTACTTTTCCGCATTAGGTAGACCCAAGGCGGGGAGCACAAGTAACCGGGTTCTAGGGTCCAGTGGGAGACCATCTCGAGGAGTCGAGACCGGGTCTCCTAACCCTAGAATTGGCAGTGTCACTTGCCGCTCTCGTAGGGGTCTAGGGATGTGGGTTTGGCTATTCATCGCGACCATGGAATCCGTGTTTTATACTGGCTCGTATTGAAAACACGGACGTCCTAGTATATCCAATATTTCATATATGTTCTTCTGCTGCAATGTTCTGTGATGAGATCATATTATTGCCTGAGACGAATGTTTATATTATATATATGAGATATATGTTATATTGCAGATTTCGTTTTCAAAAGAGATGCTTAAGAAGCATAATTAAAATGGGACTTCATTAATGAGATTAATGAAATAAAAGAAACCTAAGATGTTGTAGAAACTTGTTTATAAAAACTGGTAGCTACAGTTCTTGCTTTGCATAGCGGTGTTCCTTGTAGAACATCCAGCACCTTATTCGATAAGGAAAGGACCGAGATCCCTTCACCGGGAGTGACTCCTTTAGCAATAACTGGAAGATGCTACAAACTCGGTTTGTCTTTTGATTGCTTCTATAATTCTTGCTTTGCATAGCGGTATATGTGATATATCCTGCACCTTATTCGATGAGGAAAGGGCCGACGATCCCTTCACCGGGAGTGACCCCTTTAGCAAAACTAGAAAAGCCTAAAAAACACTCCATTTAAAATCACTCGATTCTACAACGATATAAAGTTCATTACGCAAAGGGTTTTCTTAAAAACCTGTCGTAGCCCTCCGTCATTTCAGATAAGTAATAGTTAGTATTCGTGCTGCGTTTGTTGACTCAGTCAAGGCGTAGTGTGCGGTAGCTGATTAGTGCTTATCTACAAAGCATATGATGCGATTGGATTAGGGTAGTCGTGCGGCCTTGTTGACTCAGTCAAGGGTCGTGCGGGTGGGTTTAATTCAATCGGGAAATGACGGGTTGAACTTTACTTGCGGTCTATGGTTTGTTGACTCAGTCAAGGTCATAGATCGCTTGGGGCAAAATATTATTGGGAATTTCAAGTGTTGAAATTTGCAATGAGATTGCATACCTTCTATAAGATAGTTGGATCCCGATACCCGCTGCGAGTAAGAGTTACTCCTGGGAGAGTTTTACACATTACAATTAGCCGATCAAGTAGGTGTCTAGAAAGGTGTTAACGGGGTTACGCCTCTGGGAAAATGAGGTTTACTGTAATTAGGTTCGTGCGAAAGCACGGGGGACCTCCCTCAAAGTACCGACACTGGCCTGGCTGAAAGATTGGCGAACTTGTAGCGTGTAATTAATCCCGGCTAGTGTTTCCTTTTAGGGTTTGAAGGAAGATTTGACTAAAACAGTGGGAGACATCCTGATTAGATATATTAGATAACCAATCTAATCTTGCAAGAGCATACGCTGAGTGTTTTCTTCTCTCTCTCTCTCCAGGTAGCGACCATATCACGCCTTAATCAAGATAATAAAACGGATATATTGACTGAACCCGCTTGTTATACTGAGCTGGGGAACGTTGGTCCCGCTCCAACTTATAATTGTTATAAGACAGAGCAGGAAATTGGGGAATACCAGATTTCTCGTGCCGCCCAAATGAAGAAAGTGCATGTTGATGCATCATCTTCGGGTGTGTTCATTACACAGAACTGTTTCTCAGTATCCTTTACGTCCTGGGTATGTGATACCGGATCAGGATCCCGCATATGTAATCTGTTACATGGGCTACAGAAAGGTAGAGAACTGAGAACGGGTGATAAGTTTCATGAGACAGAAAACGGTGCAAGTGTTGCAGCCAAGTCTGTTGGTCACTATCACCCTGTATTACCAGAATACATTGATTCTGAACGAATGTTATTAGATACCGAACCTAATATACAACATCACATCTTTCTCTTTATTAGTAAAGTAAGGATATAATTTTGTATTGTTGGATAATGTTTTGAACATTTCCTATATCAAAAGTTGATCGGTTCAGGCACGTTATCTAAAAGCATTGACGTTCTAAATCAAATTACAGTTCTTAGTATACGGAACACACACAAGAGAAAGAGTTCAGAAATGAACGAATCCTTCTTGAGGTATTGTAGACTAGGTCATATCAATGCGACCCGACTAGCTAAGTTACATATAGATGCATATTTAAACTAGTTTGAATTTACATCTTGTGAAACTTGCCAGTCATGTCACAGAGATAAGATGACCATAGCTCTGTTTGTTAGAAACAGAGAAAGAGTTAGTGAACTCTTGGGATTGATACATGCTGATGTATGAAAGTCCCCTGTCTACATATGCCAGGACCGGTTCTTTGTACTTCATTACATTCTCTGATAATCTCTCAAGATTCAGACATATGTTTCTGTTGAAACACAGGTCCGAACCTTTTGAGATATTCACAGAATATAAATTAGAAGTAGAGAACCAAAATACGGGTAAAAGTATTATGTCCTTTGATGTGATCAAGGAGGAGAATACTTGAGCACGGAATTCCTGGACTATTCTAAAGGAGAATGAGATTCTCTCTCAGCATTACTCCTCCGCATACACCATAGCACGTCGGTGTATCGGGGCGGAGCAATCACACCCTATATGATATGGTGTGCTCTATGATGAGTACTGCTGAGTTTCCTATTTTCCTTTTGGGAGTTATGCACTTGTGAAGTTGCATACCTATTGAATAGGGTTCAAATCAAATTAGTTGCCTGCCACTTCATATGCGATATGGAAAGGGAAGAGCCCATATCTTAAGTTTGTTAAGATTTGGGGTTGTCCGGCCTATGTCTAAAAGCAAAATCCGGACAAGCTCGAGGCAAGGTCTGTTATGTACAACTGGAAAGGTTCCAGCTATACAAACAACAACTGATGATTTGGTAGAACCAAAGGATTCAATAGTTTCCAACGAACCTCAGCCACTCCGCCGATCTAGTAGGGTTCCTCACCCACCTGAGAGATACTTAGGTTTCTCTATGACAGTGGGAGCGAGGATTGCATCATGAGATGATGACCCAACTAGTTTCGAGCTGGCCATCAGGAGTGGGACTCTGTAAGAATGGCTGGATGCTTATCGATCTGAGATGGAATCCTTATACACCGACAAAGTATGGACTTTGGTTGCTTTATCTGAAGGGTTAAATCCCTATCAGGAGCAAGTATATCTTGAGAAGATTACTTGGTGTACATGGAAAAGTTGAGACTTTCAAAGCTAGACTTGTTAAAGGTTTGCATCATTGACCAGGTATGGATTATGTTGAAACCTTTTCTAAGGATCTATGCTTAAGTCCATCCAGATCCTACTTGCCACGGCTACATACCATGACTACGATATCTGGTGGTTGGGTGTCATGACTGCTTTTCTAAATGATGTTTTAGAAAAGAGCATCTATAAGTACATGTTAGTGTTTATGCCCTAGAAGGCCATTACTGTATCATACTAGTTTGTATATTACTTAATGGGAGCTTGGGATATTCACATGTATATAACATTCTTGCTAAACATGGTAGTATGCTACTTGGTTTTTCTATCTTAATATGTGTGTGTACGTATTGATAGAGCTCTTAGGATCTTGCTTGACTACCAGCGTTGTGATGGCAGTCACACTAGTGGGGGCTGGGTAGTCTACAAGCACATCCTTATTCAGGTCCCTGGTCGTTGGATTATCGAGACAGAGTATCGATATTCCGGAGTAGACTAGTGTGTACGCTTCTCATCCCAGTTGGGGAGATGGTCTGTCCCACAGCCGTCAGTACGTCGTACTGGAGATAGTATACAGGTGCTCGTTAGGTTACGGGTACACCGGACAGGACTCACAGGGAACTGTTGGTTGGTTTTATACCAGTCGTCAGTGAACAGTTCCCAGGTGACATGAGTACAGCGTAGTCCGCAGACTTGACACTGCTACTTCGCCTCGAGTGTGTCCCACTGTTCTTAGATTGCTACCCTACCACGGCTCAAAGGAGTCGTGCAAACAGGTAGCAGTTGGGTGCAGTCCCGAGCACTTGGAGGCAGTGGCGGTTAGACAGGATTCGCCCCTCCCGGTATTGGGAGTTGATATCGCGCTGTGTCAGAGAGCCATTACGCAAAGTCCCTGGCCAGGGCAAGCGAGATTTGCTGGTAGGTTCCAGTAGTTTCTCAGGGTGTAATGGGCTTCCCTCCGACACGACTTATACCGCTATTAGGGGACTGACGCTTGCCGCCCCCTAGGCCGGATATGCGATAGTCCTGGACGAACGGACCGGACTGTATGGAGATTGTCACATCAGACTCAGTAGGAGTTCGGATGGGTTTCCTCATCGGCCTTCTTATCGACAACTACCTGGGGACCGTTACGTACAGCTAGTGCCGCTTGCGGTCTGTGGTTAAACCCACTGCCAGCGTAGTAGTCGAGTCTCTAGAGTCCCACACAGAGAGTTTCCTATTCCAGGCGAAACGATATAGAGGTCGTATGGTTTTACGACAAGGGTTCGGACGCATACGTGCGTTTACGCGCGTACGACTTTCGGACAGTTTTTACCAGTCGGCTTTGGTTTAAGCCAGTTACTGGTATCCGGTTATTGGATTTTTACAGTCTAAAGTTTTTCCGTATTTTTGCGGATTGGAGGGGCGTTCTCGTAATTGTGCGAGAAGCTTCTAGAAGATGGTGACTAAGGAGGTTTAGGTGGCATATACTTTGGATAAGATTTGTGAGTCATGGGAGTGATTCATCATTGTCATTATTGCACCATAAATGATTAATGACTCATGCTAATGAATCACCACTTAACATTTATGAAGCATGCTTATTCATCACATTTATTCATTTATTCTTTAATGAGAATGCTTCATAATATGTTATGATACTCACAATCTTATCTCATAATTTACTCTCACATTCTCTCTCCTCAAGCTCTCATCTTCAAACCCTAATCCTTACACCTCATGTGTTGAGATCAAAGGATTAGAAAGACTAATCAATCCATAACCATCACTCTATTTCATTCTATCTTCTTTGATTAGCAATCCAAGAAGATTAGTTACCTCAAGTTAGAGGTTTAGTTTGGAGTTTTGCTCTCGGGTGGATCGTCTACTACCTAGAGAAGGCCGAGGAGAACAAGGAGATCGTAAAGACGAAGGACTGGTTTCATTAGGTATAATCCCTAAACACAATAGTTATGAAACTCTTTGTGTACGGTTATTTATAGTTTATCTTCGATTCAAGCGGTTAGTCGATGTTCGTTCACTAAACATGATCGTTTTTGAAAATTCCGCCTCCCCACAAGTTCTGGGGTGAAGTACATCGACTTACAGTACACAGCCAGAGGGCTTCGTAGACAGTGGGAGCAGCGGAAACGTGTGCAAGATGTTTTATATGATAAAACAGGCATCGCGGAGTTGGAACGTCTGTTTTGATGTGGTAGTCAAAGAGTTTGACTTCATCAAAATGGTAGATGAACCTTGTATATACAAAAAGGTAGTAGGGAGTATGGTGGTGATCCTCGTAGAGTACGTGGATGACATACTCTTGATAGGGAAGGAGTTTTCTATGCTACGCTCGGTTAATCTCCGCTTATCACAAGGATTCTCCATATAGGATCAAACTGATACCTCCTAAATCCTGGGTTTTGGATCTATGAGATAGTTCTAATTGGATGTTAGGATACTCACTAGTTGTAGTGAGAAGGTATCAATCGATCCTGGGGGAGAATCACTGGAAAGGTTCCAGGGTGATAAGGACGACTGAATGTCAGTCGCAGGCTTGTCTATACCCTCAGTGGAGGGACGGTATGTTGGAAGAGTTCCAAGCTATATACCGTGACATACTAGACGATTAAAGGCAAGATACATCGTTACAAAAGATGCTACCAAAGAGGTAGTCTGGATATATATAAGTTCATAAGATGAACTTCGTTCCTACCATTTTGTGACAATGGAGTTGTGGCTTATGCCAAGGAACTACCGTCCCATCAGAAATCCAGATATAATTCTTAGGCAGTATCACCTGATCATGGAGATGGTTGATCTCCAGGGAGATCGAGGTTAGGAGAGTAGATACAGAGGACAACAACGCGAATCCATTCACAAAGGCCTTTTTCCCACTAGAGACTTTTATGGGATGGTTGAGTATGAGATACTTCAACCGCAGCTAATTGTTGGGTATGCGATACCATAACAGATGACCCTAGTGCAAGTGGGAGATTGTTAGTTATATGTATGCCCTAGAGGCCATTACTGTACATACGATGTATATTGTAGTGGATGCTAGGACATATATAGGGAGGACTTTCTTGCTCGACATGATAGTATGCTATCTGGTTGTACTTTATCTTAACATGTACTCTGATTGTCTCTATATTACATGTTGATAAAGCCCTTAGGATATGTACTCGACTACTGGGACTATGATGAGATCATACTAGTGGGGCCACGGTAGTCGACGAGTACATCCTATAACTGTTCCTAGTCGAGGGTGTATCGAAACAGGGCATCGATGCACCAGAGTAGACTAGCGTATACGCATCTTGACCCATATGATGGGCGATGGATGATCCCATATCCATCGGTGTTTGACATCAAGGATGGTGTACGGGTGCTCAGTGGAGACTGGGTACACTGGACGGACTCGCCGAGAACTCCCAGATGGTATTATACCATACGTCAGATGGCAGTTCTCCGGTGACACTGGTACAGAGTAGTCTGTTGACCCGAGATCGTCATAGAGTCTTGTGTGATTCCCACTGTGCTTTGATTTCCATCATACCACGTCCAAGAGGGCGTGCAAAAAGGTGGCTTTTGGGTACAGTCCCGAATCATATGGAGGCAATGAGCGATAGGAGGGGATTCGTCTCTCCCGGTATAGGGAGTTGATGTTGTGCTGTGTTCGATTGGCTATAACCGGAAATCCCTGGCCAGGGTTGCTGAGATTTACTGGTAAGTATTATCAGTAGTTTCTCGAACTGTTATAGACCTCATATCGACATGACTTATCGAGCTACTGGGGTCTGACGTTTACCACCCCTAGGCGAGATATGCAACATATCAGACGACGAGACCGGACTGTACGGGAGTGTTACTGTTTGGATTCGCAGGAGAAGTTACAGGCTTGCTTGTTGATCTTCTGAGCGCTCAATACCTGGGTAGCTGTTACGTTTAGCTGACCGCTTGCAGCTTGTGGGTGTTTGATATGATCATCACCTACTGCCGGCGTATTGATGATTCTTTAGAGTCCTACACAGAGGTTTCTTGACTCAGGCAAAACGGAGTAGGAGCACATATGTGATATGTGCGGGACCGAGGATAATGCGATATGTGATACCGTATTCTATTCTCGCGATATTTGATATCAGCCGGGTCATCGGATCAAGTGTTGATTCGATGAATCGGTACGGATAAATATTAGTCGGTTATATGCGATATAGCCGGATTGTCGGATCAAGTGTTGATTCGATAATTTAATGTATAATAATATATATGATATATTAAATTACATTAACTAATATTTGCTCACTAAAAGATTCTTTTTCTCACTCGGGTAATACATTGATATATATGCGATATATGTTAAATGTATTATTTTCTTTTGTTACGATAAATATTATATATATGATATATAATATTGTAACATGATATGATAACTAATGCAACTTGTTTAGTGGTGTTTAAACATGATTAGGGTTTGGATTAGGGTTAAGCTTTCTAGATGTTTCTAGAAGCTTTTCATTTTGTTTTATGAAAGATATTTTCAAGTGAGTCATGCTTTAACCAAACCCAAACCCTAACCCTAGTTAATTCTCTACAAGAGTTAGCTTGACCATGGTTGCATTATCTATCATATTATTTCATTTCCTATTCATCACAAAAGGATTCAACATTATTGTTCATCTTCTTCCTTCATTCTTTCATGGAAAAACCTTTCTTGATTTTTTCAAGTGATGAATTATAGTGAGAAAAAGATAAATAAATAGAGCAAAATTCCTACTTCATCATCCTCATCTTCCCTTGCCATTTAGATGAGGGTGTTCACATCATTTCATGAGTGTTAGCTTGTGTTAAAGAAACTTCAGGGTAGATCATCTTAGTATCGAAGATCGGAAGCAAAGGTTGCGTCTTTCTCTTCGTGGAACCTCTCGAGAGTCCGGAACCCGATGATCGCAGCGAAGGGACCACAACACGGAGCATATGAAGTGAAGGACCGGATCTACAAAGGTTGTAATCCCTCTCACTTAGTGTTAAAGTGTTTAGCATGCTTGTTTTCGCCTAATCTCTAGTTTAAAGTTCCGTATTCGGGTTGTTCGGCACGGCTAAATTTTTAATCGGGCATGTTTGATGCCTCGTAGACCCTTGTGCGCGTGCCTAGCAACCCTACAGATATGGGATTGTCTGGCCTATGTCAAAAGGCAAAATCCAGACAAACTCGAGGCATGGTCAGTTCTATGCAAGTTTGTGGGATATCCCAAACATTCACATGGATATCTTTTCTACCATCGCGAGGAACAAAAGGTGTTTGTTTCTCGACATGCCACCTTTTTAGAAAAGGAATTTCTTGCAAAAGAAATTAGTGGCGAAGAGGTAGAACTGGAAGAAATTCCAGCTACACAAACTCAAACTGAAACTGAAGATTTGGTGGAACCAGAGGATTCAGTTGTACCCGACGAACCCCAGCCTCTCCGCCGATCTAGTAGGGTTTCTCGTCCACCTGAGAGATACTACGGTTTTCTCATTGATGGTGGAAGCGAGGATTGCATCATGGAAGATGATGACCCGACTAGTTTCGAACAGGCCATCACGAGTGGTGACTCTGTGAATTGGCTGGATGCAATGCAATCTGAGATGGAATCCATGTACACCAACAAAGTATGGACTTTGGAAAATGCTCCTGAAGGAGCAAGTGGATCTTTAAAAAGAAATTTGGTGTAGATGGAAAAGTTGAGACTTTCAAAGCTAGACTTGTAGCAAAGGGTTTTCGTCAACGACCAGGTGTGGATTATGACGAAACCTTTTCTCCAGTAGCTATGCTTAAGTCCATCCGGATCTTACTTGCCATTGCTGCATACCATGACTACGAAATCTGGCAAATGGATGTTAAGACCGCCTTTCTAAACGGTGATTTAGAAGAGTGCGTGTACATGACTCAGCCAGAGGGCTTCGTAGACAGTGGGAGCAGCGGAAAGGTGTGCAAGCTGCTTAAATCCATTTATGGGTTAAAGCAAGTATCGCGGAGTTGGAACATCTGTTTTGATGTTGTAGTCAAAGATTTTGACTTCATCAAAAATATAGATGAACCTTGTATCTATAAGAAGGTAGCAGAGGGTAAGGTTGTCTTCCTCGTATTGTACGTGGATGACATACTCTTGATAGGAAATGATATTCCTATGCTGCAATCAGTCAAGCTCTTCTTATCACAGAGATTCTCAATGAAAGATCTAGGTGATGCCTCCTGCATATTGGGAATCATGATCTATAGAGATAGATCTAAACGGATATTGGGATTGTCCCAATCCAGGTACATTGACACCATACTAAAGAGGTTTAGTATGGAAGAATCCAAGTGTGGGAACCAACCCACGATCTCTGGACTCACTCTCTCCAAAGAGATGTCTCCCAAGACTGATTTGGAGAGAGCTCGCATGCAAGGGATACCCTATGCTTCTGCAATAGGCTCTATCATGTATGCGATGCTATGTACCAGACCCGATGTAGCATACTCACTAAGTGTAGTGAGTCGGTATCAAGCAGATCCTGGAGAGAGTCACTGGACTGCCGTGAAGAACATTCTCAAGTACTTACGAAGGACTAAGGAGATGTTCTTGGTGTATGTTAACGGAGAACTCCGGGTGGAGTCCTTTACCGATTCCAGCTTCGAAAGTGATAAGGACGACTCTAAGTCGCATTCGGGTTTTGTCTTTACCCTCAATGGAGGGGCGGTATGTTGGAAGAGTTCCAAACAGGATACCGTTGCAGACTCGACGATGGAGGCTGAATACATCGCTGCCAACGATGCTGCCAAGGAGGCTGTCTGGATAAAGTGAACTTGGTGTGGTTCCATCCATTGAGCATCCAATACCTCTGTATTGAGATAACAATGGAGCTGTGGCTTTGGCCAAGGAACCCAGATCCCATCAGAAATCCAGACATATTCTGAGGTGGTATCACCTGATCAGGGAGATAGTTGATCGCCGGGAGATCGAGGTCAGGAGAGTAGATATGAAGGACAACACTGCGGATCCACTCATGAAGGATATTCCCCAGATACAGTTTGAGAGATTATTCGGGATGCTAGGTATGAGATACTACCGCAGCTGGCCTTAGTGCAAGTGGGAGATTGTTAGTTATGTATATGCCCTAGAGGCCATTGTTGTACATATGATGTATATTATAATGGATGCTTGGATATATATAGAGATGACTTTCTTGCTCGTCATGATAGTATGCTATTTGGTTTCACTTTATCTTAACATGTTGACTTGTAATGGTTTACTGTCTTACTTTCACATGTTGATAAAGCCCTTAGGATCTGTACTCGACTGCTGAGATTATGATGAGATCATACTAGTGGGGCCATGATAGTCGATGAGTACATCCTATAACTGTTCCTAGTCGAGGGTATATCGAGACAGGGCATCGATACACCAGAGTAGACTAGCGTATACGCATCTTGACCTATATGATGGGCGATGGATGATCCCATATCCATCGGTGTTGGACATCAAGGATGGTGTACGGGTGCTCAGTGGAGACTGGGTACACTGGACGGACTCGCCGAGAACTCCCAGATGGTGATATACCACACGTCAGATGGCAGTTCTCTGGTGACACTGGTACAGGGTAGTCTGTAGACCCGAGATCGTCATAGAGTCTTGTGTGATTCCCACTGTGCTTTGATTTCCACCTTACCACGTCCAAGAGGGCGTGCAAAATGGTGGCTTTTGGGTACAGTCCCAAATCACATGGAGGCAATGAGCGATAGGAGGGGATTCGTCTCTCCCGGTATAGGGAGTTGATGTTGTGCTGTGTTCGATTGGCTATAACTGGAAGTCCCTGGCCAGGGCTGATATAGAGATTTACTGGTAAGTGTTACTAGTAGTTTCTCGACCCGTTATAAGCCACACATCGACACGACTTATCGGTTACTGGGGTTTGACGTTTACCACCCCTAGACTTGATATGCGACATATCAGACGAACAGACCGGACTGTACGGGAGTGTTACAGATTGGATTCACAGGAGAACGCACAGGCTAGCTTGTTGATCTTCTGATTGCTTAATACCTGGGTGGCTGTTACGTTTAGCTGACCGCTTGCAGCTTGTGGGTGTTTGATATGATCATCACCTGCTACCGGCGTATTGACGATTCTTTAGAGTCCTACACAGAGGTTTCTTGGCTCAGGCGAAACGGAGTAGAGGCACATATGTGATATGTGCAGGACCGAGAATAATGCGATATGAGATACCGTATTATATTCTCGCGATATTTAGATATGAACCGGGACATCGGATCAAGTGTTGATTCGATGAATCGGTACACGATATATTAGTCGGTAATATTCGATATAGCCAGATCGTCGGATCAAGTGTTGATTCGATGATTTAATGTATAATAATATATATGATATATTGTATTACATTATCTAATATTGGCTCGCTTTATTATTTCATTTTCTCACTGGATGATACATTATATATATGCGATATATGTTAATTGTATTATTTTCTTTTGTCACAAATATATAATATATATGTGATATATATTATTGTGACATCATATGATTTATTATTAAACATGTTTAAGGATGATTAAATGGGATTAGGGTTTGATTAGGGTTAGCTTCTTCTTGCACATTCTAGAAGCTTTTCCTTTTGTCTTGGTTAAGATATTATGGTTGATATTTCTTGATGACTCATTTCTAACCTAACCAAACCCTAACTCTAGTTTATTCTCTACAAACTCTTAGCCTATCATCCTTGACCATGGTTCAATAATCAATCATATACATTTCTTTTCTATTCATCACAAAAGGAATTATCATTTCCATTATCATCTTCTTCTTTCTTGATTTTGAGCTTACTAGAAATTCCATTTATGATGATAAATTGTGAGAAAGTGAATTAAAAGGAAAGCATAAATACTACTCCCTCATCCTCATCTCATCTAGCCCATGAGATTAGGGTGTTCATCTCTTTAGAGTGAGAAAGCTTGGGTTATTGCAACTTCGACGTAGATCATCGGAGATTCGGAACACTTCAAGCTAGCATGGATCGTTCGAGTCATGGAGCCTCTCTTGAGTCCGGGAGATCGAGGATCGCGGCGAAGGGACTTCTACTCGAAGCTTGTGAAGAGAAGGAGCGGACTACAAAGGTTGTAATCCCTCACACTTAGATAAAAAAATATTATCTTGCATGCTAAACCCTAATAATCTAGCAAAGATCCCGGCTTTGGGTTGTTCGGCACGTCTAAAATTTTATCCGGGCATGTTTGATGCCTTATGAACCTTTACAAGAGTGCCTAGGAACCCTATAATAACTCAAACTCAGGCTGTCAAATTCATTTTTTGTATATTAACAGTAAAATTTCTGTACAAGACTTTCGAGTCATTACATTCTACCCTTCTTATAAAAATTTCGTCATCGAAATTTAGAATTACATATGGACTAATTTTAAAAGAGGTAAGGGTATCTTGCACGCATGTCTTCTTCTCGTTCCCATGTTGATTCTCCTGGAGAATCCTTTCTCTACATCACTTGGACCAAGTTTACTTCCTTGTTCCACAGTGTCTTCACCTTTTGGTCTAGGATCTCAACGGGTTGTTGCTCGCAGGTTAGATCAGTCTGTACTGTGAGCTCTGAGTGATCAAGCATGTGGCTGGGGTTGCTCACATATCGTCTAGCTGGGATATGTGGAACACGTTGTGCACTCTTTCCAATGAGGGTGGCAGTGCTAAAAGGTATGCCACTTCTCCAACTCGTTCGAGTATGTCGAACGGTCCTATGTATCTTGGACTTAGCTTACCCCTCTTACCAAAGCAGATCACTCCTTTGTTTGGAGAGATCTTTAGGAAAATATGGTTTCCAGGTTGGAACTCCAGATGTCCTCGCTTTGCATCTGCGCAATGCTTATGTCGGTCTTGGGCTATGCGCATTCTTTCCTTGATCGTGCGAACTACGTCTACAGTTGCCACGATCATCTCTGGTCCATGGAGTTCATGATCTCCAATGTCGTCCCAACTTGGTGGTGAATGGCACTTCCGTCCGTAGAGTGCTATGAATGGTGCCATTCCAATGTTTGCCTGATAGCTGTTGTTCTATGAAAACTCCACAGGGTGTAGGTGATCTTCCCACGAACCTCCGAAGTCTAACATAAAAGCTCTTAGCATATCCTCCAGAATCTGAATTGTTCACTCGGACTGTCCGTCCGTTTATGGATGATAAGCCGTGCTGAAATTCAAACTCGTTCCCAGGATAGCTTGCAGACTCTGCCAAAATTGTGATCGAAATCTTGTATCACGATCGGAGATGATGAAAATAGGTACTCCATGTAATCTCATGATCTCCTGCATGAGTTCGTGGGTATCAAATATAGTATACTTTGATGGTTTAAATCTTACTTTAGATTTATGCTTACTTCCATGTACTTCTTTGCTAGCATCTCGGTTGATTGGCCAAGTCGAAATGGAATAAAGTGAGCCGACTTAGTGAGTCGATCCACAATAACCCATACTGCATAGTTACCCTTCGTGCTATGAGGGAGGGCAGTCACGAAGTCCATGGTAATGTGCCGCCACTTCCATTCTGGGATTGGTAACAGCTGAAGTAAACCAGCAGTTCTGTGATGTTCAGACTTCACTTGCTGACACACCAAACAATTGGTTACGCTTCTAACTACTTCTCGCTTCATTCCATGCTACCAGTAGTGTTGCCGTAGATCCGTATGTAAGTGCACGGCAGCACCCTGGCCGTCTGAACGAGGCCAAAATGCGGAATCGAAACTTTTCTTTAAACTTTTAAACCGGCGCTACCGCGTACTAAAAACCCGGATCGGGCCATTAATCTAATGCTAGCTAACTAGAGAATGGGTAGAGAGATAAACCGAGCGATCCGTGTCCTTCGGTCTTCTCGTCGTCATCCCGATCTCCCCGCGGAATCTCCGGTCTTCATCTCCTCGTCGGAAGGGCACCACATCGCCGGGTTCTTTTACGGGCTCCCACCTCTGGACCGAGGCAACTCGGGCACGAAGTTGGCTAGTCGACGTGTCCAAGAATGCTGTAGGCTAAGTATAGAATGGTTTTGTCTCATGGGGTTATAAGGAGTTGCCATTTGGAAATCTCAAGGTGGTGGTGGAGGAGTAAAACCATATTATGATGGGCTAAGCAATTTGGTGTAAAAATATGAATGAATCTCCCACCAAAAAAATGGAGACCCCCATCTCATAATGGCCGGCCAAAGATAATGGAGGGGAGAGAAAAAAATGTCATCATGAGCAAAAAGGAAATCAATGATACTCATGAAAATGATTCACAATCAAGTCCAATCAAAGACCCATCACTAAACCCATTATATTAAGCAAGCAATGATGAAGCAAAGAAGTCAAAGGAAGTAAGAACCATCATGATCCAACTACTAACAAGAAACACCCTCTAAATTGCTAATTTGCACATTTGCAATTTAGCCCCTCCACACCAATATTCAGCCAAGAAAAGAAACAAACGAAAATGGCCGAAACGGAATGCAAACTGGCAACTTCAAAAAACTGATCCCGTAATAAATTACAGGAAAACCCCGCGACTGTATATACATACCCGCATTTGTATTCCGACCGAATATAAATGCAAAGAGATAAAATCTACACTGTACAATACTAGGATCCGGCTTAAACCAAAGCCCGCTAGTATTATCCGTCCGATTATGATCCGTGCAATACCTCACGTATATGATCGAACCCTGCCATATCTCCATACGGCCTCTACAGTGTTTCGCCCGAAACTTTAGAAACTGTCTGTGGGGGACTCTAAAGACTCGTCAATACTTTTGGCTGTGGATTTAACCACTAGCACGTCAGAGGTATTAGCTATACGTAACGGGCTACCAGGTATTGACCAAAAGGGACGTCGATGAGCGAACTCATCCTGACACCCTACTGAGCCTGTCAGTGATAATATCCGTACAGTCCAGTCCGTTCGTCTATGAGCATCGCATGGCGGGCCTAGGGGGTTGGTAAAAGTCAGACCCCCAAAAGCGGTACAAGTCGTGTCGGAGTGTAGCCCAGACACGCCGAGATATTACTGGAATACCTACCAGTAAATCTCCTGCCTTGGCCAAGGACTTCGTGTAATCGCTCTCCTAGACACAGCGCGACCTCACCCCCAATACCAGGAGAGACGAACCCCTGCAGATCCGCTCATTGTTTCCATGTGGCTCGGGACTGTACCCAACTAAATCCTGTTTGCACGACTCCTTTGAGCCGTGGTAGGGTAGTAATCAAAGTACAGTGAGAACTCACACGTGACAAATGACGATCTCAGATCGATGAACTAACCTGTACACATGTCACTAGGGAACTGCTATCTGGCATCTGGTATAAGACCAACTAGCATGTTCCCGGCGAGTCCTGTCCGGTGTACTCAAAACCCAATGAGCACCTGTATACATCTTAGGTGAACCAACTGACACCAGTGGCTTGTGAGACCGACCACCGCCCCTCGTCGGGGTCTCGACTGTATACACTAGTCTACTCTGGAGTATCGATGCCCTGTCTCGAAAACTCCCACGGCTAGGGACCTTTTAAGGATGTGCTTATAGACCCCAGCTCCCACGTATATGATCGCCCTCATACTGCTGGCAGTCAAGCAAGAATCCTAGGAGCTCTATCAACGCGCAATAGTGACCTGTAAGGTCACCTAAAACAGTACACGTTGATAAAGGTAAACCATATAGCATATTATCATCTTGAGTAAGACTGTCCTACCGGCATAGGTCCTCCCTCAATCATTGCAATCACGTGCCTGTGATCCAATAATTGACTCTGAGGGCACTATATCCAACAATCTCCTACTTGCACTCAAGGCTAATTATTGCGATGTCGCATACTCACAGCCCGTGTGATACCGAACACCTAACTCCTCTACTAATCAGTCTCACAAAACCTGTTTGCGAAACTAATGCGTTCGAGGAATAGCCTCAGTTAGTGGATCCGCTCAGATGTTTCTATGTCTCTCTTTATCTCAAGTTCGCGGAGAAAGCCATCTCCCGAAATGAGCAATCCTGTCTTAGAATATGTCTGGATATCTGATGGGACCTAGCTCATAAATGAACTCCAACTCCAAACTTCTTAGATTGTATCGTCAACTGAATTTAATCAGTATCCTACGCCATGCCTCCCTCAGTATCCACCTGGACCACCTGTCCAAAACACTGCCCCTCGTCAGAGGGAAAACTATAACTCTGACAGCTACTCTGTCATCTAGGTCACCTTGGAAGCCTGGAATGATAACTGTCTCCCGAATGAGGCTGTCATTATCATATCCCTAGAACATCCACTTATGTTCTAAAACTGATTCCGAATGTTTCTCCAGGATTGGATCAATATCAACTTATTGCATCTAGTGCAAAAACATCTGGTGTGGTACTTGACATCTCATGATTGACTCAATTGCCTAAGCAAGTGATCTACCAATCATGCTCATCCCTCTTCCCTTTAGTCTGTAAGACACCTTTAGAGAGGGTGACTCCATCACCTGCAGGTACACCACTATGCCAGGAGTCGTCCATTCTAAATACTCTTAGAATGCTGTCTAAGTACCCTGATTGGGAAACCACCCAAATCTAGATCTAAAACCATAGATCCAGTAACCAGAATGTCTTGATATTATATCCAAGTCCCATGTGGAGAAACCACTGTGTGACAACCAAAGTATAACCGATCGTAGTATAGGAATATCACTTCCTACTCTGTGTATGTCATCCAAGTACCAGGACGTCACACCCTACTACCTTCTTAACAGATCCATCCCCTATTCTGATGAAATCAAACCTATGACTGTCACATCAGAAATAGATGATCTATATCCGATATATCTGCTTTAGTCTATAAATAGACATAAGCCACTTGTCCACTATGCTTCCGCTGCTCCCACTGACTACAACAACCCTCTGGCAGAGTCATATAAACGTACACATCTAAAGCCAGTTTAGAACGACGCTATACTCATCCTCCTGCCAGGTCTCATAGCCTGGAACAACAGTAGTGTCAAATCTGAGTAAACAAGAACCTCCATGTCACCGTCTTTGAGCATACCGAAGTACCTCTCGAGTGCCTGAGGTTACCCACCATATCTGCGGAGTGGCCAATGGAATGTCAAACCGGATTGAATCTTTTGGTTCTTATCAAATTTTCTGTAATCGTTTGCGGTTCTGGAGTCACTTCCAGTTCTACCATACTCCCACTACTGTTTTCTGAAAAAATCCATTTTTGTTAAAACTGTGGCGAGTCAAGAACAATATCACTATTGATCTTCCAGATGGTAGAAAGTCAACCCTCATCATAGCCTGGGTCAACCCACAAATAGCCATTACAGAAACGTGCCTTGAGTTATCCAGAGTCTGGTTTTAAGCATAAGCTGGACAACTCCCCGTACCTTAACAACGTCAAGATATGAATTGCTCTATATCCAATACAGAAACAGATGCACTGATTTACTTGAACCAGATTCAAATCATGCAACTGTCTCCAGTGCATGTCAACTAAATGGAAGGAGGCCGATCAGCGTTACTCAACTTAGGAATGCTTCCAATTATGAGTAACCTGAAAGAGAAGCAAGTTCTCTTAATCATTACTATTAACTGAATACCATCCACAAGTATCTACATCTTCGATCACCTTGAAGAATCCCGATACTTGCAACACCTGGTTCTCTCCTTTATTCATATACCTATAGCTTCTCAACACTTAGACCTTGCATTTCTACGAAACACATGTCTAAGAACTAGAGAAATCACAAGTAAACAGAATATAGTATGAGCACCAACCCCTCTGTCCTCATGGACACTGGAAAACATACAATACTCTGTATAAGTCTCTTAAGTCAAACAACTCATTCCCTGTGTGTCGTAGGTTGAAAACTGTATTTATGGTTAAGAAGAATTACACCGCTGTTTAATGCTCCTTACCTAACCATCCACTGATATAGGTAAATGTCATGGTCATAATTTCAAAAAGTTATATCTCACTCTATAAAAATAGACGTACAGATATATCAATTTGAAAGTGGTGCATAGCAACGGATATTCAAAACCAAATATTCGCCGTCCGGCAAACAGCCCAGGCGATTTCCTCAAATATCACCAATTAAAACGAATTCCGATATAATGAGGATGGTTACCTAATTCCCAATAACTTACTCCTACTCATCATCTGTAAAACCATACAGATATGAGAATCAAACCTGGTAAATACATACCCTGGAGCAAGTGCTAATTAGGAAATCAGTTTTCTTTTAACAGTACACAGTGAAACTGAAATATTGAAATGTTTCGATGGGGTATCCGGGTATTCCTAGTAATGCCTCTTCCATTATCCAGATTCACAACTGTAACCGTATATTTCTTTGCCATCTCTCCAAATCCCTTTATATGTCTTTAGTCATTACCTTCTGCACACCCCTTTAGGCCAAATGGTTTTCTTCCTTCCCTACCGTCCGACACCAGCCTATGGTTTGGAAGAAGACTATCCAATAAGCATAATGGGTGTACTGTCCTAATCCTAGGAGCACTCGCAATGCGAGATAAGGTGAAGATAAAAGACAACCGAATAAACCTTATTCCTATTTCTCCCGAACCAGAATCCATCCCCGAACTGGAACAAGTTCCTTTCGAGGTCGTATATAACCATACGATGGAGTATCCAAATAACTGTGGATCTTCGTAGTGATACAGAGTGTTCTGGAGAAATACAAAGGTGAAATGGGAGTGGTAATGAAATACTTGGTTTGGTTGTGAATAGCAGTCGCAATTTACTTTGCCCTCTTACTAATCCCTTTATTTGTCTTAACTTAATACCTTCTGTACACCATCGTTACGCTAATTGGTTTTCTTCATTCCCTACCGGTCGGCACCTGCCTATGGTTTGGAAGAAGACTATCCAATTTGCGTAATAGGTGTACTGTCCTAATTCAAGGAGCACTCGCAACCTGAAAGAAGGTAAAAGGAAAAGACAACTGAATAGTCCTATTCGTTTTCTCCAGAACCGGAAACCATCCTCGAATAAATTCCTTCGAGTTCGTATATAACCATACGATGGTTTTGTCCAATGGAAGTGGACGTTCGTAGTAACACGGGGTGTCCTGGAGAAAAGGGTAAAAGTAGGAGTGGTAATGAGGTATGCAACTCTGACAATCCAAAAGCCAGTGTTTAAGAAGGTTCGGTTAATTTTGGTCACTGAGTCATAGTCAAGGGTCGGCTCATGGTCGCTGCCAAAGAAAGAGAGAAAAGAAACACTCAGCGTGCACTCTAACCTAGATCAGAATGGTTATCAATTTATCTAATCAGGAAACCTCCCACTGTACCGTCAAATTCTCCTCCAAACCTGAAAGAAGAATTAGTCGGGATCACCCAAGGAGTAAACCAACTCATCAGTGGGAATCGGGATCCAACTATCATCACATGATAATGTGACGGAATCCGCTCACGTTATCACACTCCAGAAGGTATGCGCATATCTGGAAAGTTTCAGTTTCTTTAGAAACTCCCAATGTGATTTTTACCCCATGCTCTTATGACCTTCACGTAGGCCAAAATATCATAAGTCACATGTCAAGTTCTACCCATCATTATCCAGGTTAATTTGAACTTACCCGTACATACCCTTGACTTTGGCCAACAAGGTAGTACGACTGTCCCAAACCAACGCATCTATCTATGCAACAGATAAATATCCGGTAGCTACCAATCACTATGCCTTGGCGTAGGTCAAATACATAGCTTGAATACTACGAACATTTAAATAAAATGACGGAGGGCTACGAATGGTTTTTGGCGAAAAACCTTTAACGTAATGAACTTGATATCGTTGAAGGAACCGGATAGCTTTTATAAAAATATAGTGGCGAAAACCTTTACTAAAGAGGTCACTCCCGGTGAAGGGATCTCGGCTCTTTCCCCGTAGAATGAGGTGCAGGATATTCCAACTGAATACCACGATGCAAAGCAAAAGTAATTGACTATAGTGAAGTTATTGCCCTGACGCAAACTTCTATCCAAGGGGTCACTCCCGGCGAAGGGATCTCGGCCCTTGCCTCGTCGACTGTGGTGCTGGATATTCATAACCGAATACCACTGTGCAAAACAAAAGAGAACGTCCTTGCAATAACAGCTTTTGAAAAATGTTCCAACAACATCAGAATAGGTTTGTTTAGCTTGCATTGATCCGAATCAATGCGGTCCCATCAATTGATCACACCACAAAAAATGAAAATAATGATGTACGTATATGCCATCCGCATTCGCCACTGGGTCCCGTCATTACCCGTTAGGTTACTTAACTAACGACAAAGCGGGGACTGGACTAGCGCGGATAAAAAACATATACAACATCTACTAGTATATATATCAATATATAATATTCGCTCAAGGCGTGATAAAATGCAACATCACAGAAATGTAATAACAATCACAGAACAATACAGATATCTGGGATCCCCAGGTTTCATAGAGCCGCTACTGAAACCCAACGTTCCCCTGGTCGTGTGGATAGCCTGTGCAATGAAATCCTAGAACCCTACGGGCGCGGCAAGTTACCCGCCAAAACCTGAAGCGAGGCAGCCCCCTTCAGCAACGTGAATGGACCACCCAGCACTTCACGGAATCCGGTAACTTGGGCACCCCTCCTTGGGTCAACATGTACCCCCTACGAGTGCGGCGAATAGCCCTCCAATTCTAGAGTAAAGCCCCTTCCGTCTCAATGCCATGAGATGCGCGCCCGTTTCCCTCTAGAACCCGGCTATCCGTGCACCCCTCCGCGGTGTAATCTTAGTACAGAAAGTAAAATATACAACGGGTACATCGACCTCAGCCCGGTCGTGCCCCAAAAGAATAATATACAAACAGGCAGTGATGACAGTCCACATGTCGGACGCTCGCCCCGCAATATCAAATGTACAAATACAACCAAACTGTACTACCATTGCATCCAGGCTATCCACTACGATAAATCCGCAACATCACAGCACAACACAGAACATCAACGTGAATGTCACGTTCGCAAATCCGTCTAAAAGGGCTATAGCAGTTAGACAAGATTTACCGATCAAATGACATTCTCGGTCGCAGATATAATGTAAATACTGTGAACTAACATGTTTAAAATTTTTGATCGACAAAATTTCCCGAAGTGGGACCCAAGCACTACTGTAGCACTTAAGATAAATCTGGGCCCAAAAAGAATATACCAGAAATCCTATTTCCATGTCATAAACCCACTGTAGAAATTTGGTACTGTTTGGCCACATAACGGCGGCGGATCCGCGGCCAAAACGTGGTTTTGGCCACTGATCCGCCACGCTACAGTAATATCAGCCGACCAAATTTTCACAGAATGCATAGAAAACCCTGCACGTATTTTTACAATGTACCAAATAATTTTTAGAGCACTGGAAAAATTCGACAGAAACTTGACATGGAAACGCGGTTTTTGGAAAATCCGTTCGATCGAACTTGTAAACACGTTAGAGCAAGCTAGACCAGGTTAATGGCCTGGCTCTGATACCAGTGTAAGTGCACGGCAGCGCCCCGGCCGTCTGAACAGGGCCAAAATGCGAATCGAAACTTTTCTTTAAACTTTTAAACCGGCGCTACCGCGTACTAAGAACCCGGATCGGGCCATTAATCTAATGCTAGCTAACTAGAGAATGGGTAGAGATATATACCGAGCGATCCGTGTCCTTCGGTTTTCTCGTCGTCATCTCGATCTCCCCGCGGAATCTCCGGTCTTCATCTCCTCGTCGGAAGGGCACCACATCGCCGGGTTCTTTTACGGGCTCCCACCTCTGGACCGAGACAACTCGGGCACGAAGTTGGCAAGTCGACGTGTCCAAGAATGCTGTAGGCTAAGTATAGAATGGTTTTTTCTCATGGGGTTATAAGGAGTTGCCATTTGGAAATCTCAAGGTGGTGGTGGAGGAGTAAAACCATATTATGATGGGCTAAGCAATTTGGTGTAAAAATATGAATGAATCTCCCACCTAAAAAATGGAGACCCCCATCTCATAATGGCCGGCCAAAGATAATGGAGGGGAGAGAAAAAAATGTCATCATGAGCAAAAAGGAAATCAACGATACTCATGAAAATGATTCACAATCAAGTCCAATCAAAGACCCATCACTAAACCCATCATATTAAGCAAGCAATGATGAAGCAAAGAAGTCAAAGGAAGTAAGAACCATCATGATCCAACTACTAACAAGAAACACCCTCTAAATTGCTAATTTGCACATTTGCAAATTAGCCCCTCCACACCAATATTCAGCCAAGAAAAGAAACAAACGAAAATGGCCGAAACGTAATGCAAACTGGCAACTTCAAAAAACTGATCCCGTAATAAATTACAGGAAAACCCCGCGACTGTATATACATACCCGCATTTGTATTCCGACCGAATACAAATGCAAAGAGACAAAATCTACACTGTACAATACTAGGATCCGGCTTAAACCAAAGCCCGCTAGTATTATATGTCCGATCATGATCCGTGCAATACCGCACGTATATGATCGAACCCTGCCATATCTCCATACGGCCTCTACAGAGTTTCGCCCGAAACTTGAGAATCTGTCTGTGGGGGACTCTAAAGACTCGTCAATACTATTGGCTATGGATTTAACCACTAGCACGTCAGAGGTATTAGCCATACGTAACGGGCTACCTGGTATTGACCAAAAGGGACATCGATGAGCGAACTCATCCTGACACCCTACTGAGCCTGTCAGTGACAATATCCGTACAGTCCAGTCCGTTCGTCTATGAGCATCGCATGGCGGGCCTAAGGGGTTGGTAAAAGTCAGACCCCCAAAAGCGGTACAAGTCGTGTCGGAGTGTAGCCCAGAACA
The DNA here is from genome assembly GCA_030015575.1 of Agapanthus africanus. Lineage (NCBI taxonomy): Eukaryota > Viridiplantae > Streptophyta > Magnoliopsida > Asparagales > Amaryllidaceae > Agapanthus > Agapanthus africanus. The sequence continues at coordinate 424,550,580 of CM057339.1, forward strand.
CCCTGAGATATTACTAGAATACCTACCAGTAAATCTCCTGCCTTGGCCAAGGACTTCGTGTAATGGCTCTCCTAAACACAACGCTACCTCACCCCCAATACCGGGAGAGACGAACCCCTGCAGATCCGCTCACTGTCTCCATGTGGCTCGGGACTGTACCCAACTAAAACCTGTTTGCACGACTCCTTTGAGCCGTGGTAGGGTAGTAATCAAAGTACAGTGGGAACTCACACGAGACAAATGATGATCTCAGATCGATGAACTATCCTGTACACATGTCACTAGGGAACTGCTATCTGACATTTGGTATAAGACCAACTAGCATGTTCCCGGCGAGTCCTGTCCGGTGTAACCCAATGAGCACATGTATACATCTTAGGTGAACCAATTGACACCAGTGGCTTGTGAGACCAGCCACCGCACCTCGTCGGGGTCTCGACTGTATACACTAGTCTACTCTGGAGTATCGATGCCCTGTCTCGAAAACTCCCACGACTAGGGACCTTTTAAGGATGTGCTTATAGACCCCAGCTTCCACGTATATGATCGCCCTCATACTGCTGGCAGTCAAGCAAGAATCCTAGGGGCTCTATCAACGCGCAATAGTGACCTGTAAGGTCACCTAAAACAGTACACGATAATAAAGGTAAACCAGATAGCTATCATCTTGAGTAAGACTGTCCTACCGGCATAGGTCCTCCCTCAATCATTGCAATCACGTTCCTGTGATCTAATAATTGACTATGAGGGCACTATATCCAACACCTTATATATCTTTGTACCACCGGGGTGTAAAGAATAAGGAGAGCTGTGAGCTTCTTTCATCAACTCTTCTCGAACTGAGCCGATTGGCACACATAATCAACTTCCATATCTCAAGGATCTATCTTCGTGAATGATGAAGTCAGTTCAAAGTCCACTTTCTACTTATTCTCGAATCTTTTGTAGCTTGGCATCATTTGCTTGAGCTGTTTTGATTTGATTGACAAGAGTGGATTGGACTTGTAAGTTCATCAAATATGAAGCTTTACCTGGCATAACCACTTCGATCGCCAATCTGTGCAATTCTTTCTGTTGTTTCCACTGAGCGGTAAGATTCATTGCTAATGGCTAGCGACTAAGTGCATCAGGAACTATGTGGATGATACTGTAGGCTGATGTCGAAGTCCGCCATGAGTTCTAGCCATCTTCTCAGCTGCATGTTTAGTTCCTTTTGAGTAAATACATACTTCAGACTCTTGTTGTCAGTGTATATATCCACTCGTTCTCCCAAAAAAGAGTGGCGTCAAATATTAAGTGCAAAGATAACGGCTGCCAACTCTAGATCATGTGTTGGATAGTTGCGCTCATGAACCTTCAGTTGTCTTGATGCAAAGGCCACAACTTTTCCATGCTGGTGTAGAACACATCCTAATCCTTTACCAGACGCATCACAATGCACAATAAATCCTCCAGATTGATACGGTATTACGAGGATAGGAGCAGAAGTTAATCTTGACTTAAGTTCTACAAAAGTGTTTTCGCATGCTTCTGACCATACGAATGCTTCATTTTTATGTGTGAGGTTGGTCAGGGGAGCTGCAATCTTTGAGAAGCCTTCAATGAATCATCGGTAGTGTCCTATTAATCCCAAGAAACTTCGTATATCCTTCACCGTCTTTGGTGTCGGCCATTCGCTGACAGCTAACACCTTAGCTGGATTACTGAGATTCCTTCGCCTGAAACAATATGTCCTAGAAATCTGACTTGATCTAGCCAAAATTCACACTTGCTTTACTTGGCGTAGAGCTGATATTGTCGCAATGTCTCCAGGAAAATCCGTAAGTGCTCGGCGTGCTCTTTCCGATTCTTTGAATACACCAGGATGTCGTCGATGAAGATGAGAACCTGTCTAAATACTATCGGAAAACTTGATTCATTAGATTCATAAAGATGGAAGGTGCATTGGTCACTCCAAATGGCATTATGAGATACTCATAATGACCATAGTGAGTCATAAATGCCGTCTTCAGAATGTCGGACTCTTTGACCTTCACCTGATGATAACCCGAACGAAGATCTAGCTTCGAAAATACACAAGACCCACTTAGCTGATCGAAAAGTTCATCGATGCACGGTAGTGGATACTTGTTCTTAATCGTCACTTCGTTCAGAGCTCGATAATCCACACACATCCTGTATGAACCTTCATTCTTCTTCACAAGTAATACTAGAGATCCCCAGATTGAAGTACTGGGATGAATCCAACCTTTCTTATGGAGTTCGTCCAACTGAATGCAGATCTCCTTCAATCCTTCTGGACTTAACCGGTACAGAGCTTTGATTACCGGTTGCGCACCAGGTTGTAAATCGATGCTGAATTCAAGAGCTCGATTGGGAGGTAAAACTGATATATTTTCCGGGAATACATCCTCGAGCTCTCGAACTACCTCTGGCTTCGATTCTTTCGCTTGCAATGCTGCAACCACTGCCTTCTTTGGTTTTTCTTTGTAGACGCTAGGTTCCAAGGTACGGTCTCCACTCTTGAAATAGAACACTGGATAATCTGGTATTTCGAACACTACCCTCCTTTGGCGACAGTCGATGGTAGCGAAGAAAGTTCCCAGCCAGTCCATTCCCAAGACTACGTCGAAGTTCGGTATGTACAGCACCTTGAAGTCTACATAAAATTCTCTACTGCAGATGACTACTGGACACCGATCGTATCCTTAAGTTGCTTTTAAAATGTCGTTCCCTGAATTGACATTCCAGCTGGATACGAGCGGTTTAACTGGAATTGCATGAGTTCAGATGAACCGTTGCGACATAAAGCAATGTGATGCTCCAGAGTCGAAGAGTGCTAGAGCAAGAAGGGAGGCTACTAAGATTGTACCGAAGTTGTGTGGAATAGGTTTAGGTATAGGAAAAGTTATAGTGATACACAAAGACTGAAAAATTGAAAGGATTGGGGGATTACCAATGATGACTTGGCCTGTGGCTTCGGCCTCCTCGACCGTCATTATGAAAGCTTGACTACATTCCTCCTTGCTGGAGGCACATTCCTCTTTGCTGGAGGCACATTCCTCTGTCCTTGAGGAACGTTTCTCTACCCTTGAGGCATGTTTCTTTGTGCCTGGTGGAATTGACGTTGAGGCTATGCAGGAGGTCTACGTGGATATGGTGCAGGGAGAGCTAGGCAAGGCACAGAAGCCTGAATGGCTGGCCGCTGTGGTACTGTGATTGCGGGTCTAGGTGTTGGAGCTTTGTTGAAACGATATGGACATGCTCCTATGGCGTGAGTAGATGCGCCACAAACCAAACACACGCCATTTGCATGTCTACAGTCCTTTGCCAAGTGTCCCTTCCTCTTGCAGTAGAAACAAAAGCCTGGACTGGACCGGTTAAATGATACTCCCGGTTTCCTAGGTGCAGAGGTCGGCCTAAAAAAGGCTCCTTGTGTCATCTGTTTGGCAGGGCGTTTTATACCGGCAGTCTGCGATCTGCCCTTCTTCTTCACAACTGCCTCATAGGATCGGGCATCCTTCAAAACAAGTTCATGGGTTGGGAAATCCCCTGTAGCGAGTGCAGCTTGGATTTTTGGGTCTAACCCTTGCTGAAATCGTTGTGCCCGGATCTCAGCAATAGAAATCAAGTGTGCAGCGAACCTGTTACAACCTTGTGTTAGCAGTGTAACGAGTGAGATCAGAAATTTGAATATTGATACAATATCTTACCTGCTAAGCATGGTAAACTCAGCATCGTATTCATCCACAGACTTGATCCACATCGAGCCTTGTTGTAGATGGATGAACTGCTGCTCCATGTCAAAACGGGAAGTCTCAGAAAAGTACTTCGCATCGAACAGATCGGGAAACGTCTTCCACTCTATTGGCTGGGTGAGATGGATTTCCTTAGCCTTTCACCAGACTCTGGCATTGTCGGTTAGTTGCAACTTAGCAACTCTCACCCATGCAATATCTGGCACTTGAGCTGCTACCAAATCATCTTCTATCGATTGAGCCCATTCTTCCGCCTCCAGTGGGCTATCTTTCCTAGAGAAATGTTTTGGATGCAGTGCCCGAAATTGTTTGACTCCAGATGCCTCGGCTTCGGGATGGTGCATGAGGATAGTAGTCTGCTGCTGCTGACCCTCCAGAAGACTCTTGAAAGCCTCAAGTAGTACCGTTTGCTCGTTGATGGGAGTTGCAATGGTAGGTGGTAGTGGTAGAGCATGCGGTGGAGTGTTGCCATTGACATTGGTACTGGTGTTGTTGGGAGAATCCATGACCTTGATAGAAAATGAATGGTTAGGATAGATTCAAGAAATTTGAAGTGTAAGGAATGTATAATTGCTAATTCTTATAATTCTTGTGATATATTGCTTAAGATTTCAAGCAGAACTGACCTTCATAGGGCCGCCAACAAACCTGTCACACCCCGCTTCCCAGTAGACGGAAACGATAACGTGGCAAGACGCAACATATTTACTAAGAAATAAATGCGTTAAGCGTAATTAAGAAATATATAAGATGAACAAGAATGACAAGAGTAATAAAATAAACAGCAACTTTATTTACATTCATCTTTACATACAATTGTTTGAAAAGAAAAGATACAATGAGTAAAGTAGTGCCTAAACAATGGAATACAAGATGAAAGTGCAGGTGAACTAGCAGTCAGGCTGAATGGAGAACCGGTCCAAGTCTTCCTGGCTAGGCTCTGATTAAGAAATATATTTTGTACGCGTGCTTTTTAAAATCAAAGTTAAGAATACCGCAATTAATAACAGTGTCACCTGGTAGCTAGCCGGTTGGGTACGGGTCGGTCCACAGGGAAAATGTGTTCTTTTCTTATTGTTCTTACGAGTTAAGTCCTATTTGTGGTAGGTTTTGATTTTTATAAAAACTAAGATTGAATTTGATTTGGATTAAAACCTTGCTAGGGTTAGGATTAGGTTAGTTTGGAATGTTAATTCTACTCACCACTTCCTTTGCCCTAATTAAGAACTTAGGTGTTAGGATAATAGTTAACAAAGGGGATTAGCACGACTAGGAAGAAACATAGTTTCTTCCTTTTGGTCATTGTCCGTCCTTTCTTAACTCTTAGCCTTAACCTCTATGTAAATCAACCACAACCGGTCTAACAAGGGAATCACCGCTATCGCATGGGATAAGGTGCCGTAGTGAGCAGTGTGTGTTTGATTAACATAGAGTCCTAATTTTAAGTATTATATAGGCAAGAAGGGAGTGAGAAATTTCCATCTCTCAAACCTACCCCAAAGTTAACCCTAACAAGTGAGGAACTACTCATTTATTAGGGATATTATGATGAAGTTTATTTTTTTATAATTTTCTTTTAATTACCTAATTAACATGCAGATAATAAAAGACAGACATGAAAATTGCGGAAATTAAATTGCAGATAAGAAAAATTAAAGATAAAAAACTTACTTTTATTGACACCTCTTGACGATTACAAAGGAATTGAAATTTAATCTAGAAATTAAAAGAGGCATACCCCAAAAGAGGCTGTAGGCTTTCCTATTTATAGATAGGAGAAACCCTAAGGTTTACATCTGATCCACATATGAAATTACAAGACTACCCTAAGAAAGCCGGGTCAATGCACCGACACCCACCGACACAAGCACCGACACGTGCACAGCACGGCCGCGGATCCACGGCGGAATCCCCTATTTGGCAGCGGTTCCGCGACCGTTTAGTGGGCTCATGGGCTCATCTTTCCAGGGTTGCTTCATGTTTCTTTTTCCTTCTTTTTTTCTTCACTTGGTTCCTCAGAATATTTTCTACTTTGTTCCAGATTTCCAATGGTGCAGAATTTGTGGACTTTTACTGTTAGCTTCACGTTGAATTCTTGAATCTTGTGATGCCCTTGTATTTTGTGCAATCGAACAGTTTGCTGATCTTCGTTTGTTCTTCAAACTGGTAGGCGGCATTTGCAGATTCATCTTTTTGTTGGTCGAGTCTCACATTTGTAGCGTCTTTTCACTATTTTCACTATATTGTTCTGAGAACCTGTAACCTGCAACTATTTAGCAGACATGGATCAAAAACACCTATTTATTTGCAATATGATTAAGAATGGGGAATATAATAATGCAAAATTTTGATATGAACAAATACCCCCAAACTTATCTTTTGCTCGTCCCGAGCAAAACCAATTTATTCTCGAAGAAAACCTAACCTCACTTTCGCAGGGAATCGTGATTGCACTGAGCTCGTGCAACAAGCCATTAAACCTCTAGGTGACCCTAGTAGGAGGAGTGTTGTCTCCTGAGGGTTTTCAGCGGATACTACCCACAAAATCTGATCAATTTGGCCTATTGACTTTCATTCTTCAATTGGATGTTCTAGCAAGAAATTCTATTATCTTCAACTTAGAAATAATCAACCCGTATTTTTCACACTCACTTATCATTTAACTTAAGATTGTATATGTTCTGTAAATTTATTTAGCTTTTAGCATCTCTTGAATTTTCCTTCTAAGGTTCCCTCTCAACTTAGGAATTTTTATCATCTCCACTGAAGATATAAGTCCTATTTTTCATACCCATCTCTCATCCAAACCCCAATCATATACCCATACGTGTGTGTATGTATCACCCCTACACTTGGAAATTCAATTCAAGCTATCATACTCTTGTCCATTGTCCAAAATACTTTTAGTTGGTGAATTTTAGATGAAATTGCTCACACATCCTTCATGCGACCGTTAATACTTCTTGAGCTACTAATGACCGATTACAAAATGAGTTTGCGCATTAAGGCGTAATTCCTCATCTTGTAATACCTAAGGCTTTAGCAGTGACTCCCAAACCAGTTGGTCTAAGGCACTAGGTGATAAAGCACCCTCACTATATATTTTTTATTTTACGCAGCCTTAAGTGATTACAAAACCAGTGTTCATTTTTTTTTATCTCTTTATTCATACTTATACTTATATTTTATTTTTCTCTAATACTAAGGATTTTAGACAAGAGCATTTCAAGGTAATCTCTACTATTCCAAGTTTCAAGGTGCGTGTTTGTGTAAGTTGTAGGGTATATATTTTCAGAATTTAGACTTAAGGTTTGGAATTATTTTTCGGACTTACACTTCAATAAAAATTTCAATACTCTTTCCTTATTTTGACTTAACCCAAGAACTGAACTTAAAATTTGCCTATTTTTAAATAAACTACAAAGACATATATTTTCTACCGTTAAACTTCAAGAAAGGTTATTTTTAGGGCTTTTAATTTACTAAGTTTAGGATCTATTTTTTCCTAACTAGTTAACCGTCTTGTTAAACTTAAGTCAAATATGGCCAAGTTGAAATTTTATTTTATTTTTTTTAGTTTTTCAATTTTTGATTTGATTTTTTTATATATATTTTTTTATTTTCATTTTTAAAATTATTTTTAAATTTTTTTTATAAAGATGCAATGCAGAAATAAATATGCAAAAGAAAAAAATATATATACAACAATTAAAATATACAATGCAATGATAACTATTTACAAACCAGCTCCTACCCCAAACTTACCAAAAGTAGTGCCCTCACTGCTGAGGCCCTCGGCGTCCCCTCGAACGTGAACGGGAACCCTCCTCTCTAGCTAGCAGGGTTCTTATCCCCTGCTCCACTTGTGTTAGACGCTGATCATGCCGCATCATCATTCCAATCAATCTTTCTATCCCCTATTGTTTCTTCGAAGTAAGCGCGCTTGCGCAGCAGGGGTTAGCTCTTCATCGCTCGCGGTCGAGCTAGAACTGGGTGTCCTGGAGGGTACATGTTCGGCCGGTTCTGTTTGCGACCATACATCAGTCAAGCGGGTATAGGATGTGGATACGCCCTCAATAAGAGGTCTAATGGGTATACCTCCCTGCATGTAAAACTTAAATTCCTCCACAGGGAGAAAATAGTGACACAATTGTGTCACTAACATAGAGCATGGGTAATTTGCAGCTCTTTTGCCAGCACCAATTGAATAAAGCAAAACCGTGCACATGTCAAATTTAGGGTTTCTAGTCATTAAGGTGTGCACGATATGAAGAGATGGAGTGAAAAATGTGGTTTTGTGCCCAACGGCACACGGTTAATACATTGGCGAAGAGGGTTCTAGCCTGTATGCCCTTCCTAGGTTCTCCCGAACAGTCATTACCCATTAAGGGCATATAGTCTTCAAATTGAAGGGGTTGGTCGTGAACAGGTAATCTAGAAATTAAGGTGACTTCATGGATGAAGTCCCTGTCAATGATTATTTCCCTATCGCCCCAAAGTAATTTAATAAAATCGTATTGTGCTAGGCAACCTTTCTCCATGCACTCGTAAAAACGAGTGACTAGATCTGGAAGAGCGTAGGCATTGGGATGATTGTAAATTAAAAAGTTCCACCCTCTCCGTGTGATCTCCACACCAAAATAACTTCCGTAAATTGTGTGTGAAAAGATTTGTGAAAAATCTCGTTCTAATTGCATTGTTGGTGCCATTCAGAAAGTTCACAGATCTATAAAAAAAATTAACAGAGAGGGAGAGATGATGCAAACCTCCTCTGAAAAAATTCAGAGGGAGAAAAGACAGGGGCGTGGCGGAAGCGCGGCCAGATGCAGGGTTTGGCGGCGGAAGGGCGGCGGCGCAGGGAGATCTCGCTGCAAAAACTTGAGCGGCGGCTAGGGTTTTCAGAGATGTGAAAAATTAGGGTTATGAAAACCGCAGAGGGATCGGGTTTTATTTATAGGTGTGAGGGTGTTGGTTATTAGCAAAAAGCCCCTCTTAAAAAGAGGAATTTATTTGTAAATAATTTTTATTTTTTTTATTTTTATTAAAACTGAAAATTTACAAAAATATCCCAATTTTTTTTTATTTTTAAATTTTTTTATTTTGTTTTTATATAATTACAAATGATACATACCCCCAAACTTGTTTGAAACAGTGTTTTGGCTAAATAATCGAAATTTAGGAGTAGATGGAGGAAGATCAGTCAATATAAATCGGCTCCTGAAAAAATAGGAGCTCCTCCGAAAGGTCCGCAATGAGGAACGGTTTAAGTCGATGTCCGTTCACTTTAAACAGTGAAGCGTCCTCTGGATTTTCTAGATCGATCGCACCGTGCGGATATACGGTGCGTATCATAAATGGCCCTTTCCATCGAGATCTGACCGAGCTTGCCGGGATGGAAATGTAACCGAGTGTCGTAAAGTAAAACCTGTTGAACAGGTTTGAAAGTCTTGCGCATAAGGTGTTTATCGCGGAACTCCTTCATTCGGTTTTTGACGATTACAGCATTCTCGTAAGCTTCATCCCGAATCTCGTTTAATTCATTCAACTGCAGTTTTCTATTGCTGCCCGCATCTCCCAAAGATAGATTCAACTCTTTTATTGCCCAAAATTCCTTATACTCTATTTCAACTGGAAGGTGGCAAGCCTTTCCATAAACAAGCCTATATGGAGACATGCCAAGATCGGTCTTATAGGCCGTTCGGAATGCCCAAAGGGCATCAATAAGTTTTGATGACCAATCTTTACGGTTTTTGGAAACCATTTTCTCCAATATCTGTTTAATCTGCCGATTCGAAATCTCGGCTTGCCTACAAGTTTGGGGATGATAGGGCGTTGACAGCTTGTGAGTAATGGAGTATTTCCGCATTAAGGACTCGAATGTCCTATTACAAAAGTGAGATCCATTATCATTGATAATCGCGCGAGGATGCCCAAACCGAGAAAAAATATTTTCTTTGAGAATTCTAACGACAACCTTGTTGTCATTAGTTCGGCTGGGCACAGCCTCGACCCATTTAGAAATGTAGTCAACCGCGAGTAGAATATACATGTTCCCAAAAGAGTTGGAAAATGGTCCCATAAAATCTATCCCCCAAACATAAAAAATTGCAACAACCAATATTGGTTGGAGCGGCATTTCATTTCTCTCTAGATATCTGGCCCAAGTGTTGGCATCGGGAGCATGTCTTGCAGTACTCATATGCGTCTTTAAAAAGTTGTGGCCAGTAGAAGCCATACCCCAAGATCTTTTCTGCTGTCTTTTTAGGGCCAAAATGCCCGCCACACGCTTGATCGTGGCAAAATGACAGCACACTCTTAAACTCATTGTTGGGGACACACCGACAAATAATTTGGTCGGGACAGTATTTGAATAGATACGATTCATCCCAGTAAAAATGTTTTACCTGGGATAGAAATCCGAGTCTGTCCTGATTCGACCATTCATTTGGTATAAGTCCAGTGGCCAAATAATTTACAATATCTGCGAATCAAGGTTCCCATGACACAGTTAAGAGCTGCTCATCTGGAAAAACGTCTTTAATAGGAATTTGAAGTGTAGGCGTAGAAGGAAATCGTGAAAGGTGGTCGGTGACTACGTTTTCGCATCCTCTCTTGTCTCTGATGACAAGGTCAAATTCTTGTAGTAGGAGGATCCAACGTATCGGCCGAGATTTAGCATCCTTCTTCATGAAAAGATGGCGAAGAGCTGAGTGGTCAGTATAAACGATGACTGGAGAGCCAATTAAATAGGGCCTGAACTTTTCTAATGCAAACACAACAGCTAAGAATTCTTTTTCAGTTGTTGTGTGATTTAATTGGGCCTCGTTTAAGGTTCGGCTAGCGTAATAAATTATATACGGCATCTTATTAATGTGCTGTCCAAGGACAACAATAATGGCGAAATCAGATGCATCGCCCATAATCTCAAATGGATGCGTCCAGTCAGGAGATGAAAGAATGGGAGCAGAAATGAGTGAGTTTTTCAATGACTCGAACGCCTTCATACAGTTTGAGTCAAAATCAAATGTGGTGTCCTTGGCCAACAAAAGAGTCAAGGGTCTAGCTATCTTGCTAAAATCCTTGATGAACCGTCTATAGAAACCGGCATGGCCAAGAAAGGCTCGAATGTCTCGGACGCATTTGGGAGTAGGAAGATTGGAAATGACTTTAATCTTAGCTTTATCTACCTCAATGCCATTTTGCGAGATAATATGTCCTAAGACAATACCTTCTCGTACCATAAAGTGGTATTTCTCCTAATTTAAAGTGAGGTTCTTATCCCTACACCGGGTAAGAACTGCGTCTAAATGTAGCAAACACTCATCAAAGGAGTCGCCAAAAATGGAGAAATCATCCATAAAAATCTCCAAAAAATTTTCCGCTATGTCTGAAAAAATGCCCATCATAAACCGCTGGAAAGTGGCGGGTGCATTGCATAATCCAAAGAGCATGCGACGGTAAGCAAACGTACCAAAAGGACAAGTGAATGTGGTCTTGTCTTGGTACTTTTCAGCGATGGGAACTTGATTATAGCCGGAATAGCCATCCAAAAAGCAGTAAAATTCATGCCCAGCCAATCGTTCTAGCATTTGGTCAATAAAAGGTAATGGAAAGTGGTCTTTCCGTGTCGCAACGTTGAGTTTTCTATAATCGATGCATACTCGCCACCCAGTTTGGGTGCGAGTAGGTATTAACGCATTCGCCTCATTAGTTATGACCGTTATGCCTGATTTCTTTGGGACAACGTGAATGGGGCTAACCCACTGGCTATCAGAAATAGGGTAAATGATACCACTATCAAGACATTTTACAATCTCCTTTTTAACAGCCTCCTTCATGATAGGGTTTAGTCATCTCTGTGGATCCCTTGCTGGCTTGGCATCATCCATCATGTGAATATGATGTTCAACTATTAGGGGACTAATCCCCTTGATGTCCGCCATAATCCAGCCAAAAGCTTGCCGATTATTTTGTAAGACCGTTAAAAGGGCTTTCTCTTGCTCGGGGGCTAGAGAGGCCGAGATGATAACAGGAAGGGTTTCATTCCCACCTAAGTACGCGTATTTAAGGTGAGACGGCAATAGCTTGAGTTCGAGTTTTGGAGGCGAAACAATTGAAGGTAAAATTGGTGAAACTGTTTCGAACTCGAAGGATTCCAATAGAGGTTCAAAGCGAGTGTAAGCAACCGAGTCGGATGGTTCAGCTAACTCATCCGAAAATTCAAAAGACTCAAACTCGGGTGGTGATTCTTCAAAATCGTTCGAAAAAGTGAAACACTTGTAATCATTATCCAGTGTGAAAGCAGTGTCAGATTCAAGGAGGAACACACTATTGGCGTCAAAATTGTTGTGATCGAACAGAAATTTTTCGAACTCATAATCCTCCTGAGTGATCTCTTGGATCGAGCAAACATCAAGTATATTAGCATTAGGCTCGGAGGGCTGATTCCCCAACTTAAAAATGTTGAGCTCAATTGTCATATTTCCGAAAGATAGGTTCATCGAACCATTTCGACAATTGATCACCGCATTAGAGGTCACAAGGAATGGTCTACCGAGCATCACCGGAATTTGACTCCGGGGGTTAGCTACAGGCTGTATGTCCATAACAATGAAATCAACAGGGAAAATGAAGTCCCCTATTTTAATTAACACATCCTCTAACTCACCCCTCGGATGGGTGATAGATCGGTCGGCCATTTGGAGAGTACAGTGTGTGGGTTTCAGCTCTCCAACGCCTAATTGTTCATATACTGAATAGGGAAGCAAATTAACACTGGCACCAAGATCTAAAAGTGTGCAATTTATGTTCTTATCCCCAATTGTTATTGAAATTGTAGGACAGCCAGGGTTTTTTCGTTTTTGAGGTAAAGGTTGGGTAAGAGCATCACTTACTGCACTAGCCAAGAAAACATTCTTGGGTACCTGTGATTTCCTCTTCATAGTGCTTAATGTAGGGTTAGCTTAGCACCTTAGGAAGGTTTTGGCAAGCATCAATCATGCTACTTTAAAATTTGGAGTGCTAAACAAACCCTAACCAAGATCTTAACTAGAGACTTAGGGTAAAACAATAAATGTAAACTCTTTACATCTAAGTGAACAAGGAATACAACCTTTGTAGACCGGTCCTTCACTTCAAATAGCTCCATGTAGTAGTCCCCTTCGCTGCGATTGCAAACTCCAGACTCTAGAAAGGATCCTTTGAAGAAACGAACGTGCTAGCTTCGATGTTTTCGAGGCCGAAGATGATCTACGTTGAGGGGACACTAACTCAAGCTATTCCTTCACTAGGTCATGAAATTTGTGAAGAGAACACACTCTACTACATAGCAAGTGGTAGAGGATGAAGAAGTAGGAAGTGGGCTCACTTTAGATTTCATTTTCTCACACTTTTTCTCAAAACTCCATTGAAGCTAGAAGCTTTTGATCAAGAAGAAGAAGAAGAAAATATCTCACATGAATAATTCATCCAAATGAATTATTGCACCCATGGTTCAGTTAAAGCTATCATGCCTAACTCATGTAGAGAATAAACCCAAGGCTATGATTAAAGGTTGGGTTAAGGAAAAATATCCTAAGGAATGACAAAAGAGTTGACCTTGAGAAAGTTCTCCAAGCTTCTCCAAGCTTGAAAACTTTGACCAAGTCTTTTGCTCTTTTGTAATAACTTAAGAAATTATCAAAACCCTAATTTAACCCTAGCATGGTATAAATCTCATACACCTATCTTGTATGTATCATCAAGCATGACGCAATACATGTACATAATTATACATATCATATATATACAATGTGCACATCAAGTGAGAAAAGAAATCATTAGTGAGCTAAATATTAGTTAATGTAATATAATATATCAAATATATAATTATACATTAAATTATCAAATCAACTCTTGATTTGATAATCCGGCTATATTACATATAATCGATTAATATCAAATGCAACATCTTATCGAATCAACACTTGATCCGATAACTCGGCTATATCACATATAACCAATCATGTCACATATCACGATTATATAATGCGGTATCACATACACGCATTAATCTTGGTCCCGCACATATCACATATGCGCACATACTCCATTTCGTTTGAGCCAGGAAACCTCTGTGTAGGACTCTAAAGACTCGTCAATACGCCAGCAGTTGGTGATGATCATATCAAACACCCACAAGCCGCAAGCGGTCTGCCAAACGTAACGGCCACCCAGGTATTGAGCGATCAGAAGATCAACAAGCAAGCATGTTCATACTCCTGTGAATCCAATCAGTAACACTACCGTACAGTCCGGTCTCTTCGTCTGATATGTCGCATATCACAGCCTGGGGGTGGTATAACTTCAGACCCAATAGCCTGATAAGTCATGCCGATGCAAGGTCCATAACGGTCCGAGAAACTACTTATAACACTTAACAATAGATCTCAGCAACCCTGGCCAGGGATTTCATGTTATGGCCAATCGAGCATAGCGCAACATCAACTTCCTATACCGGGAGAGACGAAACCCCTCCTATAGCTCATTGCCTCCGTGTGACTCGGGACTGTATCCAAAAGCCACCATTTTGCATGTTCTCTTGAACGTGGTAAGGTGGAAATCAAAGCACAGTGGGAATCACACAAGAATCTATGACGATCTTGGGTCTACAGATTAACCTGTACCAGTGTCACCAGAGAACTGCTATCCGACGATAGGTACAATACCATCTAGGAGTTCTCGGCGAGTCCGTCCAGTGTACCCAGTCTCTACTGAGCACCCGCATACCTTCTCTGATGTCAAACACCAATGGATATGGGATCATCCATCGCCCATCATATGGGTCGAGAAGCGTATACGCTAGTCTACTCTGTTATATCAATGCCCTGTCTCGATACATTCTCGACTAGGAACATTTGAAGAATGTACTTTACGACTACTCTGTCCCCACTAGTATGATCTACATCATAGTCCTGATAGTCAAGTACTCATCCTAAGGGCTTTATCAACATGAAATATAGAGATAATCAATGTACATGTTATGATAAAGTGCAACCAGATAGCATACTATCATATCGAGCAAGAAAGTCCTCCCTATATATGTCCAAGCATCCACTACAATATACATCATATGTACAGTAATAGCCTCTAGGGCATACATATTACTAACAATCTCCCACTTGCATTAGGGCCATCTGTTGTAGTATCTCATACCCAACAATTAACAGTGGTTGAAGTATCACATACTCAACCATCCCATAAAAGTCTCTCCTGGGAATAGGCCTTTGCGAGTGGATCCGCCGTGTTGTCCTCTGTGTCTACTCTCCTGAACCTTGATCTCCCTGGAGATCAACCATCTCCACTGATCAGGTGATACTGCCTAAGAATATGTCTGGATCACAGATGGGACGGGGGTTTCTAGGCCTATGCCACAACTCTATTGTCACACAATGGTTGGAACGAAGTTTATCTCATGAACTAGTGTACATCCAGATTATTTCTTTGGTAGCATCCTTGGTAGCAATGTATCAAGTCTTTATCGTCTAGTATGTCACGGTATCTGGCTTGGAACTCTTCCAACATACCGTCCCTCCACTGAGGGTAAAGACAATGTCTGTGACTGACATTCAGTCATCCTTATCACCCTGGAACCTTTCCAGTGATTCTCCCCAGGATCGATTGATACCATCTCACTACAGCTAGTGAGAATCCTAACATCCAAATAGATCTATCTCATAGATCCATAATCCAGGATTTAGGAGGTATCAACTTGATCCTATATGGAGAATCCTTATGATAAGAGGAGATTGACCTAGCGTTGCATAGGAAACTCCTTTCCTATCAAGAGTATGTGATCCACGTATAATACAAGGATCACCACCATACTCCCTACTACCTTTTTGTATATACAAGGTTCATCTACCATTTTGATGAAGTCAAACTCTTTGACTACCACAACAAAACAGACGTTCTACTCCGCGCCTGCTTTAACTCATAAAGCAACTTTCACACGTTTCCGCTACTCCCACTGTCTACGAAACCCTCTAGCTGTGTACTTATAGACTCTCTCTTCTAAATCATTATTTAGAAAAGCAGTCATGACACCCAACCGCCAGAAATCGTAGTCATGGTATGTAGCAATGGCAAGTAGGATCTGGATGGACTTAAGCATAGCTTTGAAAGTCTCAAGTTTTCCATGTACACCAAGTAATCTTCTCATGATATACTTGCTCCTGATGGGGATTTAACCTTTCAGATAAAGCAACCAAAGTCCATACTTTGTTAGTTTATAAGGATTCCATCTCAGATCACTTAGCATCCATCCATTCTTACAGAGTCCCTACTCCTGATGGCCTGCTCGAAACTAGTTAGGTCATCATCTCATGATGCAATCCTTGCTCCCACTGTCATAGAGAAAACCGAAGTATCTCTCAGGCGGATGAGGAACCCTACCAGATCGGCGGAGTGGCTGTGGTTCGTCGGGAACTATTGAATCCTCCGGTCTTACTAAATCATCAGCTGTAATTTATATAGCTGGAACTCCTTCCAGTTCTACCTCATGACCACCATAAAAGGTGGCATGCTTGAGAAACAAAACACCTTTTGTTCCTCGGTGCGGTAGAAGATATTCCCTTGCGAATGCTTGGGATATCCAACAAACTTCCACAGAACTGACCTTGCCTCGAGCTTGTCCGGATTTTGCTTTAGACATAGGCCGGACAACCCCAAATCTTAACATCTTTAAGAGATGGGCTCTTCCCACACCATATCATATATGGAGTAGTAGGCATCTGATTTGATTGGAACCCTATTCAATAGGCATGCAGCTTCTCAAATGCATAACCCCATAAGGAAATAGGCAACTCAGTAGTACTCATCATAGAGCACACCTTATCACATAGGGTGCGATTTGCTCTGCCCTGATACACCGACGTGCTGTGGTGTATACGGAAGAGTAATGTTGAGAGAGAATCTCATTCTCCTTTCGAATAGTCCAGGAATTCTGTGCTCAAGTATTCTCCTCCCCGATCTCATCATAGAACATAATACTTATACCTGTTTTTGGTTCTCTACTTCTAACTTATATTCTTTGAATTTCTCAAAAGATTCAGACTTGTGTTTCAACAGGAACATATGTCCGAATCTTGAGAGATGATCAGTGAATGTAATGAAGTACAAAGAACCAGTCCTGGAATGTGTAGACAGAGGACTTTCATACATCAGCATGTATCAATCCCAAGAGTTCATTAACTCTTTCTCTGTTTCTAATAAACAGAGCCGATGGTCATCTTATCTTTGTGACATGACTAGCAAGTTTCGCAAGATGTAAATTCAAACTGATTTAAATATGCATCTAAGTGTAACTTCAGCTAGTCGGGTCACATTGATATGATCTAGTCTACAATGCCTCAAGAAGGATTCGTTCATTTCTGAACTCTTCCTCTTGTGTGTGTTTTGTACGTTAAGAACTGTGGTTTGATTTAGAACGTATATGCTTTTAGATAATGTGCCTGAACCGATCAACTTTTGATATAGGAAATGTTCAAAATATTATCCAACAATACAAAATTATATCCTTCTTTACTAAATAAAGAGACTGATATGATATTGTATATCAGGTTCGGTATCTAATAACATTCGTTCAGAATCAATGTATTTTGTAATACAGGGTGATAATTGCCAACTGCTTGGCTTGCAACAATTGCACCGTTTCCAACTCTTGAAACTTATCACCCGTTCTCAGTTCTCTACCTATCTGCAGCCCATGTAACTGATTACATATCTGGAATCCTGATCCGGTATCTCATACCGAGGACATAAAGGATACTGAGAAACAGTTCTCTGTAATGAACACACCCGAAGAAGATGCATCAACATGTACTTTCTTCGTTTGGGCGGCACGGGAATCCTGGCAATCCCCAATTTCCTGCTCGGTCTTATAATGATTATAAGTTGGAGCGGGACCAGCATTCCCCAGCTCAGTATAACAAGCGGGTTCAGTCAATACATCCGTATTATTATCTTGATTAAGGCGTGATATGGTCTCTACCTGGAGAGAGAGAGAGAGAGAGAAGAAAACACTCAGCGTATGCTCTTGCAAGATTAGATTGGTTATTAATATATCTAATCAGGATAGCTCCTACTGTTTTAGTCAAATCTTCCTTCAAACCCTAAAAGGAAAGACTAGCCGGGATTAATTACACCCTACAAGTTCGCCAATCTTTCAGCCAGGCCAGTGTCGGTACTTTGAGGGAGGTTCCCCGCGCTTTCGCACGGACCTAATTAGAATAAACCTCGTTTTCCCAGGGGAGTAACCCCGTTGATACCTTTCTAGACACCTACTTGATTGACTAATTGTAACGTGTAAAACTCTCCCAGGAATAACTCTTACTCATAGTGGGTATCGGGATCCAACTATCTCATAGAAGGTATGCAATCTCATTGCAAGTTTCAACACTTGAAACTCTGGATAATTGTTTTTACCCCTAGTACTTATGACCTTAACTATGGTCAACATATCATAAGCACTAGTCAAGTTCTACCCGTTATTTCATGATTAATTAGACCCACCCACATGACCCTCAACTATGGTCGACATAATCACATGACTGTTCTAATTAATCACATTATATGCTGTGTAGGAAGACATCACTTAGCTACCGTACACTACGCCACAACTATGGTCGACATACCCAGCACAAATACTAAGTACTTGTTCATATCAGATTTTTGCATTTTTATACCGCCTAATTTTTATCACATTGCTTATCGGTAGGTACACTTGAGCCGTGTTTGCTAGTTAATTGCAGGATACAGGTTCTCAGCTCTAAACAGTGAAATTCATGGAAAAGCACGACAAGTTCCGGATTACTGCCAACCACAGATAAAACACGGGTCTCCGCTCTCTATCCGTATGTTGCCGCACACCAGTTTAAGGGAAAAAATGGCAAATCGATTGTCATTTTCATGCACAAAGCACAATGTCAACACAAGATCCAACATATCTACGTGGAGCTCAAGAAAATCATGGCAAAAGATCCACATCAAATCATCTTTTGATCTGCTGAAAATCTGGAAGAAATGTGAAGGGATTCTGAGAAAAGTACTATACCACACTGAAGAGGACTACAAACCAGGGAAACCGACGAAAATTGAAGGCCCAACTCCCTAGTAAGGCCGCGGTTCCGCGGCATAAGCGTGCTTAGGCCACGGAACCACAGCCTGACTAACTCGGCAGTTGACCAATTTTTAAGGGTATTTTGGTAATTTTATATTATGGCAGATTGTTGCCCTAGGTTTCCAGTTCCCTGCCTATAAATAGCCCAGAACTTGCCAAGCCAAGAGTGCTTAATTCTTGTGTAAAATTTTAGGATATATTTTGTAGTTCTTCTTCCTCTTTTCATCTTTTCTCCATTAAACTTTGTAGTGAGCTTTCTATGAGTGAATGATGAATAAAAAAGTTCTTCTTGTTATCATGCTTGTCTTCTTTGTAAGTGCACGGCGGCGCCCCGGCCGTCAATCCGACGCCGGAGTGTGGAAGCGGTGATTTACTTTAACTTTTCAAACCGGCACCACCGCGCACTATAAACTCGGATCGTGCCATTAAACTAGTCCTAGCTAACTACAAGATGGGAAGAGAGATATACCGAGTGATCCGTGTCCTCCGGTCTTCTCGTCGTCGTCCCGATCTCCCGCGGAATCTCCGGTCTCTACCTCGTCGCCGGAAGGGCACCACGTCGCCTGCTTCTTTTACGGGCTCCCACCTCTATACCGAGGCAACTCAGGCACGAAGTTGGCGAGCCGACGTGCCCAAGGTTTGCTGTAGAATGCGTGTAGTGATATGTCTCATTTGGGGTTTATATGGAGTTGCCTTTTGATGGAGGGATGATACATGCTAATGGAGATTGATCATGTGGAATTTTTACAAGGCCAAATGAACAAAAACCCCACACATGAAAAATGGGCAGCCCCTCCTCCAAATGTGGCCGGCCATGCCTCATATGAGAATGAGAGGGAGAGAGATTTTATCAAAAAGATAATGAGTCCAATAAGGCAAGAGAGAGAAAAAGGTTATGATCAAAAGAAATGATCATAACCACAACCACACTCATCAACAACCATGACCTACCATCATCACCAAACATCATCACCCGCAAAAGTCAAGTCATGATGGATAAATCAAGTCAAAGGATGGTGCACCCATCATGATACAACAAAATGCAAAGAACGCCCTCCACAAATGCTTATTTGCACAAATGCAAATAAGCCCTCCTCCACCAAACTTCGGCCAATGAAAGATACAAAGAAATATGGCCGAAACGGAAAGCAAACTGGCAACTCCAGAAAACTGGTCCCGTAATAAATTACAGGAAAACCCCGATACTGTGTATATACACCCGCATCTGTATTCCAACCGAATACAAATGCAATGAGACAAAATCCACACTGTACTATACTAAGATCCGGCTTAAACCAAAGCCGGCTAGTATTAACCGTCCGATCCTGATCCGTGCAATACCGCATATATCTGATCGAACCCTACCATATCTCCATACAGCCTCTACAGCGTTTCGCCCGAAAACTTGAGCAACTGAATATGGGGGACTCTAAAGACTCGTCAATACTATGGCTGTGGATTTAACCACTAGCACGTCAGAGGTATTAGCCATACGTGACGGGCTACCAGCTATTGACCAAAAGGGACGTCGATGAGCGAACTCATCCTGACAACCTACTGAGCCTGTCAGTGATAATATCCGTACAGTCCGATCCGTTCGTCTATGAGCATCGCATGGCTGGCCTAGGGGGTTGGTAAAAGTCAGACCTCCAAAAGCGGTACAAGTCGTGTCAGAGATCAACCCAGAACACCCTGAGATACTACTGGAATACCTACCAGTAAATCTCCTACCTTGGCCAAGGACTTTTCATGTTCTGGCTCTCCTAGACACAGCGCGACCTCACCCCCAATACCGGAAGAGACGAACCCCCGAAGATCCGCTCACTGCCTCCATGTGGCTCGGGATTGTACCCAACTAAAACCTGTTTGCACGTCTCCTTTGAGCGTGGTAGGGTAGTAATCAAAGTACAGTGGGAACTCACGCGAGACAAATGACGATCCCCAGGTCGATGAACTAACCTGTACACATGTCACCAGGGAACTGCTATCTGACGTCAGGTATAAGACCAACTAGCATGTTCCCGGCGAGTCCTGTCCGGTGTACTCATAACCTAATGAGCACCTGTATACATCTTAGGTGATCCAACTGACACAAGTGGCTTGTGAGACCGGCCACCGCCCCTCGTCGGGGTTTCGACTGTATACACTAGTCTACTCTGGAGAATCGATGCCCTGTCTCGAAACTCCCACGACTAGGGACCTTTTAAGGATGTGCTTATAGGCTACCAGCTCCCACGTATATGATCGCCCTCATACTGCTGGCAGTCAAGCAAGAATCCTAGGGGCTTTATCAACGTGTAATAGCGACCTGTCAGGTCACCTAAAGCAGTACACGATGATAAAGATAAACCAGATAGCATACTATCATCTCGAGTAAGACTGTCCTCCTGGGATAGGTCCTCCCTCAATCATTGCAATCACGTGCCTGTGATCCAATAATTGACTCTGAGGGCATTATCTCCAACAATCTCCCACTTGCACTCAAGGCTAATTATTGCGATGTCGCATACTCACAGCCCGTGTGATACCGAACACCCAACTCCTCTACTAGTCAGTCTCACAAATCCCGTTTGCGAAACTATTGCGTTCGAGGAATAGCCTCAATGAGTGGATCCGCCTTGATGTTTCTTTCTATGTCTCTCTATATCTCAAGTTCGTGGAGAAAACCATCTCTCGAAATGAGCAATACCTGTCTTAGAATGTGTCTGGATGTCTGATGGGACCTAGCTCATAAATGAACTCCAAATCCAAACTTCTTAGACTGTATCGTCAACTGAACTTAATCAGTATCCTGCGCCATGCCTCCCTCAGTATTGCCTTGGACCACCTGTCCAAAATACTGCCCCTCGTCAGAAGGAAAACTATAACTCTGACAACCTCCTTGTCGTCCAGGTTACCTTGGAAGCCTGGAATGATAACTGTCTCCTGAATAAGGCTGTCGTTATCATATCCCTAGAACATCCACTTATGTTCTAAAACTGCTTCCGACTGCTTCTCCAGGATTGGATCAATATCAACTTATTGCATCTAGTGCAAGAACAACATCTGGTGTGGTATTTGACATCTCATGATTGACTCAATTGCCTGAGCAAGTGATCTGCCAATCATGCACATCCCTCTCCCCTTTAGTCTGTAAGACACTTTTAGAGAGGGTGACTCCATCACCTGCAGGTACACCACTATGCCAGGAGTCGTCCATTCTAAATACTCTTAGAATGCTGTCTAAGTACCCTGATTGGGAAACCACCCAAATCTAGATCTAAAACCATAGATCTAGTAACCAGTATGTCTGATATAATGTCCAAGTCCCATATGGAGAAACCACTGTGTGACGACCAAAGTATAACCGATCGTAGTATAGGAGTATCACTTCCTACTCTGTGTATGTCATCCAAATACCATGACATCACACCCTACTACCTTCTCAACAGATCCATCCCCTATTCTGATGAAGTCAAACCTATGACTGTCACGTCAGAAATAGATGATCTATCTCCGCTACATCTGCTTTAGTCTATAAATAGACATAAGCTACTTGTCCACCAATGCTTCCGCTGCTCCCACTGACTATGACAACCCTCTGGCAGAGTTATATACACGTACACTTCTGAAGCCAGTTCAGAACGACGCTATACTCATCCTCCTGCCGGGTCTCGCAGCTTGGAACAACAGCAATGGTAAGTGTGGGTAAACAAGAACTTCCCTGTCACCGTCCTTGAGGTTACCGGAGTACCTCTCGGGTGCCTGAAGTTTCCCACCTCATCTGCGGAGTGGCCAATGGAATGTCAAGCCAGATTGAATCTTTAGGTTCCTATGAAATCTTCAGTAATCGTTTGTGGTTCTTGAATCACTTCCAGTTCTACCATACTCCCACTACTGTTTTTCTGAAAAAATCCATTTTATTTAAAACCATGGCGAGTCTAGAAAAATATCACTATTGATCTTCCAGATGGTAGAAAGTCAACCCTCGTTATAGCCTGGGTCAACCCACAAACAGCCATTACAGAAACGTGCCTTGAGTTGTCCAGTGTCTGGTTTTAATCATAAGCCGGACAACTCCCCGTACCTTAACATCGTTAAGATATGAACTGTTCTATATTTAATATAGAACCAGAGGCACAGATTTAATTGAACCAGATTCAGATCATGCAGCTGTCTCCAGTGCATGTCAACTAAATGGAAGGAGGCCGATCAACGTTACTCAACTTAGGAATGCTTCCAATTATGAGTAACCTGAAAGAGAAGCAAGATCTCTTAATCATTACTATCAACTGAATACCATACACAAGTATCTACATCTTCGATTACTTTGAAGAATCCCGATACTTGCAATACCTGGTTCTCTACTTTATTCAAATACCTATAACTTCTCAAAATTCGGACCCTGTGTTTCCACGAAACACCTGTCTAAAAACTAGAGAAGTCATAAGTAAACCGAATATAGTATGAGGACCAACCCCTCTGTCCAGATGGACCCTGGACAACATACAATACTCTGTATAAGTCCCTTGAGTCTGATAACTCATTCACTGCGTGTCATAGGTTGAAAACTGTATTTATGGTTAAGAAGAATTACACCGCTGTTTAGTGCTCCTTACCTAACCATCCACTGATATAGGTAAATGTCACAGACATAATTTAAAAAAGGTATATCTCACTCTATGAAAATAGACATACAGATATATCAATTTGAAATTGGTGCACAACAACGGATATTCAAAACCAAATATTTGCCATCCGGCAAACAACCCAGGTGACTTCCTCAAATATCACCGATTACAACGAATCCCGATATAATGAGGATGATCACCCAATTCCCAATAACTTACTCCCACTTATCATCTGTAAAACCATACAGATGTGAGAATCATACCTGGTAAATACATACCCTGGAGTAAGTATCTAATCGGGAAATCAGTTTTCCTTTAACTGTACACAGTGGAACTGAAACATTAAAATGTTTCGATGGGGTATCCCGGTATTCCTAGTAATGCCTCTTCCAGATTCACGACTGTAACCGTATAATTCTTTGCCACCTCTCCAAATCCCTTTATATGTCTTTAGTTATTACCTTCTGCACACCCCTTTAGGCCAAATGGTTTTCTTCCTTCCCTACCGTTCGGCACCAGCCTATGGTTTGGAAGAAGACTATCCAATAAGCATAATGGGTGTACTGTCTTAATCCTAGGAGCACTCGCAATGCGAGAGAAGGTGAAGATAAAAGACACCTGAATAAATCTTATTCCTATTTCTCCTGAACCAGAATCCATCCCCGAACTGGAACAAGTTCCTTTCGAGTTCGTATATAACCATACGATGGAGTATCCAATAAACTGTGGATCTTCGTAGTGATACGGAGTGTTCTGGAGAAATACAAAGGTGATTTTAGGATTGGCGAAGAAATACTTGGTTTGGTCGTGAATAGCAGTCGCAATTTACTTTGCCCTCTTACTAATCCCTTGATATGTCTTTACTTAATACCTTCTGTACACCATCGTTAGGCTAATTGGTTTTCTTCATTCCCTACCGGTCGGCACCTGCCTATGGTTTGGAAGAAGACTATCCAATTTGCGTAATAGGTGTACTATCTCCTAAACCAAGGAGTACTCGCAACCTGAGAGAAGGTAAAAGGAAAAGACAACTGAATAGTCCTATCCGTTTCCTCCAGAACCTGAAACCATCCTCGAATAAATTCCTTCGAGTTCGTATCTAACCATACGATGGTTTTGTCCAATGGAAGTGGACGTTCGTAGTAATACGGGGTGTCCTGGAGAAAAGGGTAAAAGTAGGAGTGGCAATGAGGTTTGCAACTCTGACAATCCAAAAGCCAGTGTTTAAGAAGGTTCGGTTAATTTTGGTCTCTGAGTCATAGTCTTAGGGTCGGGTCAATGGTCGCTTCCGGAGAGAGAGAAAAGAAACACTCAGCGTGCATTCTAACCTAGATCAGAATGGTTACCAATTTATCTAATCTGGAAACCTCTCACTGTACCGTCAAATTCTCCTCCAAACCTGAAAGAAGAATTAGTCGGGATCACCCGAGGAGTAAACCAACTCATCAGTGGGAATCGGGATCCAACTATCATCGCATGATAACGTGACGGAATCCGCTCACGGTATCACACTCCAGAAGGTATGCGCATATCTGGCAAGTTTCAGTTCTTTTGAAACTCCCGATGTGGATTTTTGCCCCATGCTCTTATGACCTTGACGAAGGCCAACAAATCATAAGTCACATGTCAAGTTCTACCCGTCATTGTCCAGGTTAATTTGAGCCCACCCGCACAAGCCCTTGACTTTGGCCAACAAGGCTATACGACTGCCCCAAACCAACGCATCTATCTATGCAGCAGAAAGGCAACAAGCAGCTACCATACACTATGCCTTGACGAAGGCCAACAAACATAGCATGAATACTACGTGCTACCCGTCTGAAACGACGGAGGGCTACGAATGGTTTCTGGCGAAAACCTTTAACGTAAAGAACTTGATATCGTTGAAGGAACTGGATAGCTTTTCGAAAATATAGTGACGAAAACCATTTCTAAAGAGGTCACTCCCGGTGAAGGGATCTCGGCTCTTTCCCCGTAGAATGAGGTGCAGGATATTCCAACTGAATACCACGGTGCAAAGCAAAAGTAATCGGCTATAGTGAAGTTATTGCCCTGACGCAAACTTTTTGTCCAAGGGGTCACTCCCGGTGAAGGGATCTCGGCCCTTGCCTCGTCGACTGAGGAGCAGGATATTCCAACTGAATACCACGATGCAAAACAAAAGAGAACGCCCTTGCAATAACAGCTTTTTGAAAAGTGTTCCAACAACATCAGATTAGATTTGTTTTACTTGCATTGATCCGAATCAATGCAGTCCCATCAATTGATCACACCACAAAAAATGAAAATATACTGATGTACGTATATGCCATCCGCATTCGCCACTGGGTCCCGTCATTACCAGTAAGGTTAGCTAACTAACGACAGAGCGGGGACTGGACTAGCGCGGATGCAAAACATATACAACATCTACTAATATATATACCAATATATAATATTTTGCTCAAGGCGTGATAAAATGCAACATCACAGAAATGTACAGCATCACAGAACAATACAGATATCTGGGATCCCCGGGTTTCATAGAGCCACTGCCACTACTGAAAACCCGACGTTCCCCTGGTCGTGTGGATAGCTTGTGCAATGAAATCCTAGACCCCTATGGGAGTGGCAAGTTACCCGCCAAAACCTGAAGCGAGGCAGCCCTCTTCAGCAACGTGAATGGACCACCCGGCACTTCACGGAATCCGGTAACTTGGGCACCCCTCCTGGGTCAACCTGTACCCCCTACGAGTGTGGCGAATAGCCCTCCAATTCTAGAGTAAAGCCCCCTCCGTCTCAATGCCATGAGATGCGGGCTTGTTGCCCTCTAGAACCCGGCTATCCGTGCACCCCTCCGCGGGGTAATCCTAGTACAGAAAGTAAAATATACATACAACGGGTACATCGACCGCAACCTGGTCGTGCCCCAAAATAATAATACAAACAGGCAGTGACGACAGTCCACATGTCGGACGCTCACCCCACAATATCAAATGTACATAATACAACAAAAACTGTACTAGCATTGCATCCAGGTTATCCCCCACGACCGATCCGCAATATCACAGCAATACACAGAACATCAACGTGAAAGTCACGTTCGCAAATCCGTCTAACCGGGCTATAGCAGTTAGACAGGATTTACCGATCAAGTGATATTCACGGTCGCAGATATAATGTAAATACTGTGAACTAATGTGTTTTAAATATCCGATCGATCAAATTTTTACCAAGTGGGCCCCAAGCTTTACTGTAGCAGATAAAGAAATTCTGGGCCCAAAAAGAATGTTCCAAAACCCCTATTTTCACTGTTTAAAGATTACTGTGCAAAATTGGTGCACTGAAGGCTCTATACTGCGGCGGAACCGCGGCCCAAAGGGGGGTTTGGCAGCGGTTCCGCGGTCATCTTGCCGTATCAGTACACCAAATTTTCACAGATGTCTTATCTTTCTCTGCACATCACTCTGCAACATACTAAAAAATTTTTGGACTCCAAAAAAATTCGACAGAAACTGATATGCATGAAAACGCGGGTTTTGGGATTTTTGTTCGATCGGAAATGTAAACACGTTAGGCAAAGCTAGACTATGTTAATGGCGAGGCTCTGATACCACCGTAAGTGCACGGCGGCGCCCCGGCTGTCAATCCGACGCCGGAGTGCGGAAGCGAAGATTTACTTTAACTTTTCAAACCGGCACCACCGCGCACTATAAACCCGGATCGTGCCATTAAACTAGTCCTAGCTAACTACAAGATGGGAAGAGAGATATACCGAGTGATCCGTGTCCTCCGGTCTTCTCGTCGTCGTCCCGATCTCCCGCGGAATCTCCGATCTCCACCTCGTCGCCGGAAGGGCACCACGTCGCCTGCTTCTTTTACGGGCTACCACCTCTATACCGAGGCAACTCAGGCATGAAGTTGGCGAGCCGACGTGCCCAAGGTTTGCTGTAGAATGCGTGTAGTGATATGTCTCATTTGGGGTTTATATGGAGTTGCCTTTTGATGGAGGGATGATACAAGCTAATGGAGATTGATCTTGTGGGATTTTTACAAGGCCAAATGAACAAAAACCCCACACATGAAAAATGGGCAGCCCCTCCTCCAAATGTGGCCGGCCATGCCTCATATGAGAATGAGAGGGAGAGAGATTTTATAAAAAAGATAGTGTGTCCAATAAGGCAAGAGAGAGAAAAGGGTTATGATCAAAAGAAATGATCATAACCACAACCACACTCATCAACAACCATGACCTACCATCATCACCAAACATCATCACCCGCAAAAGTCAAGTCATGATGGATAAATCAAGTCAAAGGATGGTACACCCATCATGATACAACAAAATGCAAAGAACACCCTCCACAAATGCTTATTTGCACAAATGCAAATAAGCCCTCCTCCACCAAACTTCGGCCAATGAAAGATACAAAGAAATATGGCCGAAACGGAAAGCAAACTGGCAACTCCAGAAAACTGGTCCCGTAATAAATTACAGGAAAATCCCGATACTGTGTATACACACCCGCATCTGTATTCCAACCGAATACAAATGCAATGAGACAAAATCCACACTGTACTATACTAGGATCCGGCTTAAACCAAAGCCGGCTAGTATTAACCGTCCGATCCTGATCCGTGCAATACCGTACGTATCTGATCGAACCCTGCCATATCTCCATACGGCCTCTACAGCGTTTCGCCCGAAAACTTAAGCAACTGAATGTGGGGGACTCTAAAGACTCGTCAATACTATGGCTGTGAATTTAACCACTAGCACGTCTGAGGTATTAGCCATACGTGACGGGCTACCAGCTATTGACCAAAAGGGACGTCGATGAGCGAACTCATCCTGACACCCTACTGAGCCTGTCAGTGACACTATCCCTACAGTCCGGTCCGTTCGTCTATGAGCATCGCATGGCGGGCCTAGGGGGTTGGTAAAAGTCAGACCCCCAAAAGCGGTACAAGTCGTGTCAGAGATCAGCCCAGAACACCCTGAGATACTACTGGAATACCTACCAGTAAATCTCCTGCCTTGGCCAAGGACTTTTCATGTTCTGGCTCTCCTAGACACAGCGCGAACTCACCTCCAATACCGGGAGAGATGGACCCCCGAAGATCCGCTCACTGCCTCCATGTGGCTCGGGACTGTACCCAACTAAAACCTGTTTGCACGTCTCCTTTGAGCGTGGTAGGGTAGTAATCAAAGTACAGCGATAACTCACACGAGACAAATGACGATCCCCAGGTCGATGAACTAACCTGTACACATGACACCAGGGAACTGCTATCTGACGTCAGGTATAAGACCAACTAGCATGTTCCCGGCGAGTCCTGTCTGGTGTACTCATAACCCAATGAGCACCTGTATACATCTTAGGTGATCCAACTGACACCAGTGGCTTGTGAGACCGGCCACCGCCCCTCGTCGGGGTCTCGACTGTATACACTAGTCTACTCTGGAGAATCGATGCCCTGCCTCGAAACTCCCACGACTAGGGACCTTTTGAGGATGTGCTTATAGACTACCAGCTCCCACGTATATGATCGCCCTCATACTGCTAGCAGTCAAGCAAGAATCCTAGGGGCTTTACCAACGTGTAATAGCGACCTGTCAGGTCACCTAAAGCAGTACACGATGATAAAGATAAACCAGATAGCATACTATCATCTCGAGTAAGACTGTCCTCCTGGGATAGGTCCTCCCTCAATCATTGCAATCAAGTGCCTGTGATCCAATAATTGACTCTGAGGGCATTATCTCCAACATTCTTATGTTGTTAATTATAATTGCTTGTATTTTTCATTTGCTAATCTAGTTGTTGTTATTTTTTGTTTGTTTCTTTCTTCTTACATTTTACTTTATCCTTAACAACAATGATGCTTAAGCTTGATCCTTGCCAAGGTGAGGTCTCAAATAGCTACTTGTAATCATCTAACCTCTTTCTTTCTATCTTCCTCCTTTTGTTTTATTTTCCTTTTTCTTGTAATGGGTGACTAGTTTTCTTACTTGTTAGGTAGGATGAGGAAAGTTTGAGAGAAGAAAATCTCTCTCACTCTTTCCTTGCCCAACATCTTAATTCGGACTCCCGTTAATTGAACCACAATCCGCTCCCTACGGCACCTTATCCTACATTATAGCGGTGATTCTTTAGTGAGACCGGTTGTAGTTGAATTAACCGGAGGTTAAGGCTAAGAGCCAAGAACGGACGGACAAGCACCAAAAGGAAGAACTTAAGCGTTGGAAAGCCTAGCTTATACTCGCAAGTTCCTTCCTAGTCATGCTAATCCCCGTTGTTGCCGATTACCGTAACACCAATATTAAGAGTGGCAACGAAAGAAGTGAGCTGCTCCTAACTCAAACTAACCTAATCCTAACCCTAATAAGCTCTCTTTATATAACATTTTAGCACATAGTTAATCTCAAACAAATCTGGACATTTGGACTTAACTCGTTAAAGCACATAGAAAAAGATTCCCATCTCCCTGCGGACGACCCGTACTCAACCGGCTAGCTACAAGCGAAACCGTCTTGATTGCGGTAATAAACTTGAACATGCAAAAACTCTACCAATCAAATGGCGCCGTTGCCGGGGAGACGGTAGTTTATTTCTTTGTGTAATTTTGGGTTAATTTGTGAATATAACCGAAAAAAAAATACATTGTAAAAAAAAAACCATCTTGTTATTTTTGATTAGTTTTTGTGCAAGTGTGAAGGATAAAAAGAAGGTCGAGTTCAGTGCCAAAGACGTGGGAAGTTAGACCCATATCTTGCGGCTACACCGCGGGTGATCAAGACGGAACAAACGGTCTACTGAAAGATTCTGGAGCAGATCCAGTAAGCAAATCAAGATTCTGGGGCTTGCAACAAGAATAGGACACCCAACTCAGCAAAATCAAGAAAATTGATGGCCCAACCCCACTTTCCTGCCGCGGAACCGCGGCCTTAGGGCTTGTTGGCCGCGGATCCGCGGTTGTATGCTGCCTTCAGTGAGCAAAAATTTGTTGTAAGTCTTTCTGCCTCTTCCCCACTCCTCTGAACTCCACTGAACTGTGTTTTCTGCAACATTCTTTGCGCAAACTCTCTTCCCCCTTCCAATAAATTGTTCTTGTGCAGGATTCTTTGCGCCATGCTAAGAAATAAAAAATTGATTGCAGTTGATTGTTACTGCTTTGCATATTTTAATCGGACTTTAAGGGGCTTGAAACCAATCCAGATTGGGTGGGGATTTCATCACCCTTCCCAGGACCCCAGAAATCATAAAAAGCATATGCATTGATCATTGTTTAATTAGAAAATACTAGACTCAGTCCTAAGGACTTCGCGCTCAATAGGACAGAGGACTAGTTACAGGCATCGGCCGTTTATCCTATCCTGACTTTGCAGTGTCTAGGCAAGTGTGTCCAAGGCAAGTGGTTACTTAATTAGGACCACTACTTACGTAGTGGGGAGCCTCCCACTTACCTGGCACTTACCTGGCCGCAATTGGCGGAGAAGAGGCGGTTTGAGGTCCTATTTCTAGCCCTTTGGAACAGTTAGGAGCTGTCTAGCTGACCCTAGATCTAGGTGTGATTGTACATATCTTGTCTGTGATTGTTTGAAGCCGTGAGTCCGTACATATTTCTGTAAAGCTCTTTCTAAAAAAAACACAAAAAAAACCAAAAACTTTTATAAAAACTTGCCCTTTGTCACCAGAATCCATTTTTTTTCAACCACCTCCCATCGTGTTTCTCCATTGACGTTTTCTTACCCTCACCTTCTCCGCTTTGACTACACTAAACTAGTTTTGTGTATGTCCGCTTGGACTCGGGACATTAGCGCCCGCCTAGTCCGCGTTATGTTAGTCGCTACCGACTACGCAATCGACTCAGACGTCGAAACTCTGTCCACGCCTCTTTCACCCTTACCTTTGCCGGCCAACTCCGATGTTGACCGGAATTCTGTTCATACATCCTCACCTTCATCATCACCAACCTCTTCTTCCGCGATGTCAGGATTTAATCCAAACATCCTTTCAACTCCCCCGGGATTGATTCGACCTCCTATGGATGCGAATAACCCACCACCACCGCCTGTCGTAGCGCCACAGCGAATCGCGCTCTAGGATCGTTTCTATCCCACCCGCTCTGCACTTCCCACCCGTCTTTCCCTTCCACCGGCCAATAGGGATAATTTTGAAATTAAGCCCCACTTCATTAACATGCTTCCGAAATTTCATGGGCTTGAATCTGAAGATGCCTATATCTTCATCAACAAGTTTCAAAATGTTTGTGCCATGATGAAAACGACCCAGCTGTCGGACGATACTATACGGCCACGGGTAATTCCGTTCACTTTATGCGATCTTGCTGAAAAGTGGCTGTATAGCACTGCTTCCCACTCCATAACCAGTTGGGACGAGTTTGTGAAAGCGTTTCTCAAGAAATTCTATCTGAATCATAAAACCGCGAGGATCCGTAACGAAATCAACCAATTCTCCCAGCTTGCTACTGAACCCTTCTGGAAGTGCTTTGACCGGTATAAAGACCTTCTTGTTCAGTGCCCACACCATGGTATTGAGAAATGACAACTTTGCCAAACCTTATACGAGGGCCTGAACCCAGCAACCAAGCAGTTGTTGGAAACCATTTGTCAGGGCCACTTCCTATCGAAATCTGACGAGGAAGCGTGGCAATTCTTCGACGACCTTGCGGAACAAACGCTTCAATGGGAGAGCACCAGACCAACTTCTTCTTCTTCTTCCTCCACTTCTACAGGTCAGTCCAGGGTAGGCATTCACCAACTTGATGTCTCTATTGCGATGAAAGCTGAAATGGCTGCAATAACGAGAAAACTTGAAGCGATAGAGAGCAAATTTTCATCTCCTGCTCCTGCCCCTGTTCTTCCCCTTCGTACCATTTGTGCTAGTTGTTCCGATCCTTCTCACTTAACCGAAGAGTGTCCTTACAATCCACCATCTCAAGGACAGGATCAGGTTAATGCTGCATTTCAGCAAAGACCGAGAAATGATTCATACTCTTCCACCTACAATCCCGGTTAGAGGAACCACCCCAATTTCGCCTGGAATCAGAATCATCATCAATTCCAAGGCAACAATTTCCAGAGGCCCCTTCCTCCGCAACAACAAGTGCAACAACAAACTCAACATCAGTTTCAGCTGCCCTGCCAACCCCAACCTTTTCAAAATCAGACGAACAACTTTGCACCCAACAATTATTTTCCCTAAAACAACTTTTTTCCGTCAAACAACGATAAGGTTTCCTCGCTCGAACGAAGTCTGGAGGTGTTCGTTAAAAAATCGACACAATCCACCGCAAACATCTAGTCGTCTATTCAGTCTTTGGTGCAACACACTGCTGCACACGGCAAAGCATCAAGACCATCGAAGCCCAGATTGCACAGCTGAATGCGGCGTTAAGCGAGCGAGAAAATGGGAAGCTTCCATTTCAGCCACTCCCAAATCCCGGTCACCCACATAATGTACATGCTGCTCTTGAACAACAGAACCATAATGTGAGTGCCGTGACTACATTGAGATCTGGAAGGATGCTGCACAACGACATCGGCACAACAATTGAGGATAATGACACCCCGGCCGCTTCTTCTTCTTCTTCTTCGTCTTCAGAGCCTATTCTCCATTCGTCAAAAGGCTCTTCTTCTTCTTCTGCTCTGAACGGACCCACTTCTCACTCCACGAAAACACTAGCTCTGGGATCCGTTCCAACTCCACAATCTCCTCCATAAGAATTGGACTCAACCAATTTTAAAAACGTTCCATTTCCAAACCGGTTGAGGTCCAATAAACAAAATCCACAAATGGAGAAGATTCTGGGGTTGTTTAAGCAGGTTAACATCAACATTCCCCATTTTAGATGATGTCCAACAAGTCCTGTCCTACGCGAAAATCTTAAAGGACTTGTGCACGAAAAAGAGGAAATCTCAGGTACCCAAGAAAGTTTTCATTGTTAGTGCTGTGAGTGATGCTCTTACCCAATCTTTACCTCAAAAATGGAAGGACCCTGGCTGTCCTACGATTTCTATTACCATTGGGGATAAGAACATCAACCGCGCACTATTATATCTTGGTGCCAGTGTTAACCTGCTTCCGTACTCAGTATATGAGCAACTAGGTATAGGAGAGCTGAAACCCACACACTGTACTCTCCAAATGGCCTACCGATCAATCACCCATCCTAAGGGTGAGGTAGGGGATGTGTTAATCAAGGTTGGGGACTTTATATTCCCCGTTGACTTCATTGTATTAGACACACAGCCTGTAGCTAACCCCCGGAATCAAATTCCGGTGATACTCGGACGCCTATTCCTTGCAACATCAATGCTGTAATCAATTGTCGAAATGGTTCGATGAACCTATCTTTTGGAAACATGACAATTGAACTCAACATTTTTAGATTGGGGAATCAGCCCTCTGAACCTAATGCTCATATACTAGACGTTTACTCAATCCAGGAGATCACCCCAGAAGAGTGTGAATTCGAGGAGTTTTTGTTCAATCACGATAACCTTAACGCCACTAATGCGTTCCTCTTTGAACCTGCTGCTGTTTCTGCGCCCGAAAATGACTACGAGTATTTCACTTTCTCGAACGATCTTAGCCACTCACCACCCGAGTTTGAATCCTTCGAATTTCCGGATGAGTTACCTGAACCATCCAACTCGGTCGCTTACACTCGTTTTGAACCTTTGCTGGAATCCTTTGAGTTCGAGACCGTTTCACCAATCTTGCCTTCAATCGTTTCACCTCCAACGCTCGAACTCAAGCCTTTGCCGTCTCACCTTAAGTACGATTACTTGGGTGAGAACGAGACCCTCCCTGTTATCATCTCGGCTTCTCTAGCTCCCGAGCAAGAGAGAGCCCTTCTTGCGGTCTTGCACAGCAATAGGCAAGCTTTTGGCTGGTCCATGGCGGACATCAAGGGGATTAGTCCCCTGATCATTGAACATCATATTCATCTGATGGATGATGCCAAACCAGCCAGGGATCCATAAAGGCGACTCAACCCAGTCATGAAGGAAGCTGTAAAAAAGGAAATCGTAAAGTGTCTGGATAGTGGTATCATTTACCCTATCTCTGATAGCCAGTGGGTGAGCCCCATTCACGTTGTCCCCAAGAAATCAGGAATAACGGTCATAACCAACGAGGCAAATGAGTTAATCCCTACTCGTCCTAGACTGGGAGGCGAGTATGCATCGATTACAGAAAACTCAGCGCCGCAAGCGGAAGGACCACTTTCCGCTACCTTTCATTGACCAGATGCTTGAACGATTGGCCGGACACGAGTACTACTACTTTCTTGATGGCTACTCCGGCTATAATCAGATTCCCATCGCCAAAAAAGACCAGGAAAAGACCATATTCACTTGTCCTTTCGGCACGTTTTCATATCGTCGCATGCCCTTTGGGTTATGCAATGCGCCCACTTCCTTCCAGCGGTGTATGATGGGAATCTTCTCAGACATGGTGGAAAAATTCTTGGAGATCTTCATGGACGATTTCTCCATTTTCGGCGATTCCTTTAAAGAGTGTTTGCTGCATCTCGACGCTGTCCTTACCCGATGTAAGGACAAGAACCTCACTTTGAATTGGGAGAAGTGCCACTTCATGGTGCGCGAAGGTATTGTCTTAGGACATATCATTTCGCAAAATGGCATAGAGGTTGACAAAGCGAAGATTGAGGTCATTTCCAATCTCCCTCCTCCTCGATGCGTTAGAGATATCCGAGCCTTCCTTGGCCATGCCGGTTTCTATAGACGGTTCATCAAGGACTTTAGCAAGATTGCTAGGCCCATGACTCTTTTCCTGGCCAAGGACACGCCATTCGACTTCAACTCGAGCTGTGTGACTGCGTTCAAGTCATTAAAAAGCTCACTCACTTCTGCTCCCTTTCTTTCTTCTCCTGACTGGACGCACCCATTTGAGATTATGTGCGATGCATCTGACTTTGCCATCAGTGCTGTCCTTGGACAACACATCAACAAGATGCCGCACGTAATCTATTATGCTAGCCGAACCCTGAACGACGCCCAACTGAATTATACAACAACTAAGAAGGAATTCTTGGCTGTTGTATTTGCTTTAGAAAAGTTCAGGCCCTACCTCATCGGCTCTCCAGTCATTGTCTACACAGACCATTCTGCTCTGCGCCATCTTTTTGCGAAGAAAGATGCAAAATCTCGGCTGATACGTTGGATCCTCTTGCTTCAAGAGTTTGACCTTGTCATCAAGAACAAAATAGGATGTGAAAATGTAGTCGCCGACCATCTCTCACGACTTCCTTCTTCGCCGTTGCTTCAAATTCTGATCAACGACGTTTTTCCGGATGAACAACTCTTGACAGTATCTTGCGAACCCTGGTTCGCAGATATTGTGAACTATTTGGCCACAGGATTACTACCGACTGAATGGTCAAGTCAGGACAGACTTCGATTCTTATCCCAAGTAAAACACTTTTACTGGGACGAACCCTATCTGTTTAAGTACTGTCCCGACCAGATTATTCGTCGGTGTGTCCCTGACGATGAATTCAAGAGTGTGCTGTCGTTTTGCCTTGATCAAGCATGTGGCGGGCATTTTGGCCCCAGAAAGACAGTCGAGAAGATCTTGCAGTGTGGTTTCTACTGGCCACAACTCTTCAAAGATGCTCATGACTACTAGAAGACTTGCTCCCGGTGCCAACACTTGGGCCGGATATCCAGGAGGAACGAGATGCCACTCCAACCAATCTTGGTTATGGAGATTTTCGACGTTTGGGGGATAGATTTCATTGGACCATTTCCCAGCTCTTTTGGGAACTTGTACATCCTTCTAGCTGTTGATTACGTCTCTAAGTCGGTCGAGGCTGTGCCCAGCCGGACTAACGACAACAAGGTTGTCGTTAGGTTTCTTAAAGAAAACATTTTCTCCCGGTTTAGGCACCCCCGAGTGATCATTAGCGACAATGGAACTCATTTCTGCAATAAGACTTTCGAGGCCTTGATGCGGAAATATTCCATTAATCATAAGCTATCTACGCCCTACCACCCCCAAACCTGTGGGCAAGCCGAAGTTTCAAATCGGCAAATCAAGCAGATACTGGAGAATACGGTTTCCAAGAACCGTAAGGATTGATCGTTGAAACTCACTGATGTCCTTTGGGCATTTCGAACTGCTTATAAGACCGATCTTGGCATGTCTCCCTATCGGCTTGTGTACGAAAAGGCTTGCCACCTCCCTGTGGAAATAGAGCATCGCTCATTTTGGGCGATAAAAGAGCTGAATCTGTCTCTCGAAGATGCGGGCAGCCATCGGAAGCTACAGTTGAACGAATTGAGCGAGCTTAGGGATGAGGCTTACGAAAACGCGGTTGTCATTAAGAACCGAACGAAGGTGTTTCACGATAAACACCTTTTGCGCAAAACATTCGCACCTGGTCAACAGGTGCTGCTTTACGACACCCGGCTACATTTCCATCCAGGTAAGCTCAGATCTCGCTGGAAAGGGCCGTATTTTGTGCGGAATGTGTATCCGCATGGCGCTGTGGATTTGGAGAATCCAAAGGACGGTTCATTTTTCAAAGTAAACGGACACAGACTAAAACCGTACCTTAGCGCCGAACCATCAGAGGAGCTCCTGGTCTTACAGGAGCCGGTTTACCCTGTATAATCTTCCTCTGCCTACCACCAAACTTCGATTATCCAGCCAAGAACAGTGGACACTATTCCAAATAGGTTTGGGGGTATGTATATACCATTTTGTATATATTTGTGGATATTCTTTTCCATTTTTGCTAATTTTCTTTTCTTTAAAAACAAAATCAAAAAAAATTTGTGTATATCTAACCGACAATTTTGTCCCTTCAATGATCTTTTCATGCAATGACAGTGAGGACACTGTCCAGTTTAAGTTTGGGGGTACGCTCGGTACGCATTTCTAACCTTCGCATTCATATGTATATTTTGCATCTGCATACTAAAATCTATAAAATCCATAAAAATCGAAAAAATTTCGAAAAACATATAAACTTTTTTGTCAAGTTAGCTAGTGGGAGAACTCAGATTCAACATTTTGACGGTTTTGTTTGGTAAGATAAGAATAACTAAATCTTATTTTTAGATTTTGAAAACCTGAAAGATAACTCTCCTTGGAACTTAACTATAGCTGATATACGTCTTTACATCACACTACACGTGTCGTGAGTTTTGGAAATTAGGTGACAAGTCTATTATGTCTAAAAACTTTTAAATGGATAAATGATTTTCTAAGGATCAAATAGGTTTGTTCTGAAATAAGTAATATCAAGAATAGTTTATGAAGTGAAGCGAATATGAAGGAATGTTATTGATGCCTTAATTGGAACTAATTCTGAAAAATAACCCATCTGGAACTTGGTTGGAATGATTACACACCGAACCCATTAAACACGTCTTTTATCTAAAAAAATAATTGAACTGCCGGTTATATCTCCGTTCGCATTGAATCATTATGATTTTCACGCTAAATTGTTTTTTGTTTTTGGGCCTAGGTAACTTGAGTAATTAAGTCCGCTGGGGTGTCTCTACACCTAATTCCCTAAAGCCAACTGGTTTGGGAGCATTGGCCCAAATCTCGTTAAGAAGCTTAGAAAGTCCAGATTAAAACAAAGTCAAGCAAGTGTTCTCTCCGAGTTAAAATTCTTAACGGTTCTTTGTGTGAGAATAATCTTGACAAAAGACAGGTTTTTACAAAAAATATTTCTAGCGGAGATATGAAGGTTTTATTCTATTGTAAAGACTATTGCACATTCACAGAGGAGTGTATGAAATGAAAACAAGAAAAATGTGGAGTGAAAAATACGACCCAGTTTCCTGTTAAGGAAGATAGAAATTCTGAAATTGAAACCTTACTGGAAAACGAAACTTGAAAAATACTTAACTCTTTATAAAACTTATGTGATCCTTTTAAAATTTTTATCTGGGCTTTATTGTGTGACATGATGACTTTAATCGATCCTTCTGGAACTTAACGACACTATTTGCACTGCACGTAAAGACATATAAAATCTTAAGTTAAATAAGAAGCGAGGTGTGAAAAATAAAAGGTTCGATAGTCTAGACTTAGGATAATAGAATTGTTATTTTCTGAAACAAAACCTTAGGGTTTGAATCATAGTTATTTTGCAAAACTAGCTTGACCGGATTTTGTGGGTAGTATCCGCTGAAAACCCTCAGGAGATAGCACTCCTCCTACTAGGGACACCTAGAGGTTTAACGGCTTGTTGCACATGCTCAGTGCAATCGCGTTCCCTGCGAAAGTGAGGTTAAGAATTTTTTGTGAATAAATTGGTTTTGCTCGGGATGAGCAAATGATAAGTTTGGGGGTATTTGTTCATATCATATTTTTGCATTTTTATACCGCCCAATTTTTATCACATTGCTTATCGGTAGGTACTCTTGAGCCGTGTTTGCTAGTTAATTGCAGGATACAGGTTCTCAGCTCTAAACAGTGAAATTCATGGAAAAGCACGACAAATTCCGGATTACTGCCAACCACAGATAAAACACGAGTCTCCGCTCTCTATTCGTATGTTGCCGCACACCAGTTTAAGGGACAAAATGGCAAATCGATTGTCATTTTCATGCACAAAGCACAATGTCAACACAAGATCCAACATATCTACGCGGAGCTCAAGAAAATCATGGCAAAAGATCCACATCAAATCACCTTTTGATCTGCTGAAAATCTGGAAGAAATGTGAAGGGATTCTGAGAAAAGTACTATACCACACTGAAGAGGACTACAAACCAAGGAAACCGACGAAAATTGAAGGCCCAACTCCCTAGTAAGGCCGCGGTTCCGCGGCATAAGCGCGCTTAGGCCGCGGAACCGCGTCCTGACTAACTCGGCAGTTGACCAATTTTTAAGGGTATTTTGGTAATTTTATATTATGGCAGATTGTTGCCCTAGGTTTCCAGTTCCCTGCCTATAAATAGCCTAGAACTTGCCAAGCCAAGAGTGCTTAATTCTTGTGTAAAATTTTAGGATATAATTTGTAGTTCTTCTTCCTCTTTTCATCTTTTCTCCATTAAAACTTTGTAGTGAGCTTTTTATGAGTGAATGATGAATAAAATAGTTCTTCTTGTTATCATGCTTGTCTTCTTATATTGTTAATTATAATTGCTTGTATTTTTCATTTGCTAATCTAGTTGTTGTTATTTGTTGTTTGTTTCTTTCTTCTTCCATTTTACTTTATCCTTAACAACAATGATGTTTAAGCTTGATCCTTGCCAAGGTGAGGTCTCAAATAGCTAGTTGTAATCTTCTAACCTCTTTCTTTATATCTTCCTCCTTTTGTTTTATTTTCCTTTTTCTTGTAATGAGTGGGTAGTTTTCTTACTTGTTAGGGTAGGATAAGGAAATTTGAGAGAAGAAAATCTCGCTCACTCTTTCCTTACCCAACATCTTAATTCGGACTCCTGTTAATTGAACCACGATCCGCTCCCTACGACACCCTATCCTACATGATAGCGGTGATTCCTTAGTGAGACCGGTTGTGGCTGAATTAACCGGAGGTTAAGGCTAAGAGCCAAGAACGGACGGACAAGCACCAAAAGGAAGAACTTAAGCGTTGGAAAGGAGTGAGCGGCTCCTAACTCAAACTAACCTAATCGTGCTAATCCCCGTTGTTGCCGATTACCATAACACCGATATTAAGAGTGGCAACGAAAGAAGTGAGCGGATCCTAACTCAAACTAACCTAATCCTAACCCTAACAAGCTCTCTTTATATAACATTTTAGCACATAGTTAATCTCAAACAAATCTGGACATTTGGACTTAACTCGTTAGAGCACATAGAAAAAGATTCCCATCACCCTGCGGATGACTCGTACTCAACCGGCTAGCTACAAGCGAAACCGTCTTGATTGCGGTAATAAACTTGAACACGCAAAAACTCTACCAATCAGTACTCTACTTCCTAAAATGATGGAGGGTTACGACAGGTTTTTAAGAAAACCTTTTGCGTAATGAACTTGATATTGTTGTACAATCGAGTGATTTTTGAAAAGGAATGTTTTTGAGGCTTTTACTAGTTTTGCTAAAGAGCTCACATAAAACCCCCGGCTATTCAAAATGCGACGTCCAATATAACATATCACAGAAACACATAATATCACCTGTCATCAACGTAAGTAAATATGCGTATCCCAGTTGTCGTTGATATATAGCACCGAAGCCGGCGATACACCACATATTACACTTACGGTCGTAGAAAAGAAAGTGAAAAACTACAACATTTGGAATCCACAATCACTTTAGACATCTTAAATCCAAAATATCACATACTTCGTATTTCATTCCTAACTATATGAATTCCACATATTGTATCACATTCCAGATAAATAGACAATGTTAAACTTTCCGATCGAATAAACAAACACCCAAGATTTCCCAATTAGCTCAACACTTGAGCGGAGTTCAAAAAGTCCCAGAACATGTCACAGCCGCTATGAACCAGCCGTAGAAAGGTC
The DNA here is from genome assembly GCA_030015575.1 of Agapanthus africanus. Classification (NCBI taxonomy): domain Eukaryota; kingdom Viridiplantae; phylum Streptophyta; class Magnoliopsida; order Asparagales; family Amaryllidaceae; genus Agapanthus; species Agapanthus africanus. The sequence continues at coordinate 424,591,595 of CM057339.1, forward strand.
AAACCAACGCCTCACATGTGGAAACGCTAAACTGCCACAAACCATATGGTTCAGTGGCGGTTTTGACGGTCACATAATCGAGTTAAGGTTGCGTTCTTCTAGAGGGTCTACAGATTCGCTTGCATGATTTTCTGAAAGTTTTAAACTCAGGAAAAATCCAACACTTGAAAGTTTTCCGACAGGGGAAAAAGTGGGTTATTGATATCCGTTCGAACCTTTTAACACGTTCTAAATTACCCGGAAAAAACTTAAACGAATTTAAACTTTCCGATCGAATCAACGAGTTTCCAATATTTCCCAGAAAGCTCAACACTTGAGTAGAATTAAAAATTCCTAGAAGCATGAAAAAGTACCTAGCAATAAACCCCTGAAGTATTAGCTTCTAACTCCTAAAGTTGGCCGCGGAACCGCCGCCAAACACATGGTTTGGCCACGGTTCCGCGGTCTCTTGAATGAGTTATGGCTTCGTACTTTACAGTAATCCTTAGAATTCCCTGCATGATTTTCTGAGTATTTTTAATATGAAAAATTTTAACTTTTGAATTTTTTTCTAGAAAGTGGGATTTTACGGGGTTTCGGAGTTCGATCGGACTTTAAACTTCGCCTACACGACGCCTAATGCTCTAGCTTGGCTCTGATACCACTGTAGGGTTAGCTTAGCACTTTAGGAAGGTTTTGGCAAGGATCAATTATGCTACTTTAAAATTTTGGGATGCTAAACAAACCCTAACCAAGATCTTAACTAGAGACTTAGGGTAAAACAAGATATGTAAACTCTTTACATCTAAGTGAACAAGAAATACAACCTTTTTATACCGGTCCTTCACTTCAAATAGCTCCTTATAGTAGTCCCCTTCGCTGCAATTGCAAACTCTGGACTCTAGAAAGGATCCCTTGAAGAAATGAGTGTGCTAGCTTCGATGTCTTCGAGGCCGAAGATGATCTACGTCGAGGAGACACTAACTCAAGCTATTCCTTCACTAGGTCATGAACTTTATGAAGAGAACACACTCTACCACATGGCAAGTGGTAGAGGATGAAGAAGTAGGAAACGGGATCACTTTAGATTTCATTTTCTCACACTTTTTCTCAAAACTCCATTGAAGCTAGAAGCTTTTGATCAAGAAGAAGAAGAAGAAGAAAATATCTCACACGAATAATTCATCCAAATGAATTATTGCACCCATGGTTGAGTTAAAGCTATCATGCCTAACTCATGTAGAGAATAAACCCAAGGCTATGGTTAATGGTTGGGTTAAGGAAAAATATCCTAAGGAATGACAAAAGAGTTGACCTTGAGAAAGTTCTCCAAGCTTCTCCAAGCTTGAAAACTTTGACCAAGTCTTTTGCTCTTTTGTAATAACTTAAGAAATAATCAAAACCCTAATTTAACCCTAGCATGGTATAAATCTCATACACCCATCTTGTATGTATCATCAAGCATGACACAATACATGTACACAATTTTACATATCACATATATACAATGTGCACATCAAGTGAGAAAAGAAATCATTAGTGAGCTAAATATTAGTTAATGTAATATAATATATCAAATATATAATTATACATTAAATTATCAAATCAACTCTTGATTTAATAATCCGGCTATATTACATATAACCGACTAATATCAAATGCAATATCTTATCGAATCAACACTTGATCCGATAACTCGGCTATATCACATATAACCAATCATGTCACACATCGCGAGAATATAATGCGGTATAACATACACGCATTAATCTCGGTCCCGCACATATCACATATGCGCACCTACTCCATTTCGCTTGAGCCAGCAAACCTCTGTGTAGGACTCTAAAAACTCGTCAATACGCCGGCAGTAGGTGATGATCATATCAAACACCCACAAGCCGCAAGCGGTCTGCCAAAAGTAACGGCCACCCGGGTATTGAGCGATCAGAAGATCAACAAGCAAGCATGTTCGTAATCCTGTAAATCCAATCAGTAACACTACCGTACAGTCCGGTCTATTCGTCTGATATGTCGCATATCACAGCCTGGGGGTGGTATAACGTCAGACCCCAATAGCCTGATAAGCCATGCCGATGCAAGGTCCATAATGGTCCGAGAAACTACTGATAACACTTACTAGTAGATCTCAGCAACCCTAGCCAGGGATTTCATGTTATGGCCAATCGAGCATAACGCAACATCAACTCCATATACCGGGAGAGACGAAACCCCTCCTATCGCTCATTGCCTCCATGTGACTCGGGACTGTACCCAAAAGCCACTATTTTGCACGTTCTCTTGAACGTGGTAAGGTGGAAATCAAAGCACAGTGGGAATCACACAAGACTCTATGACGATCTCGGGTCTACAGACTAACCTGTACCAGTGTCACCAGAGAACTGCTATCCGAAGATAGGTACAATACCATCTAGGAGTTCTCGGCGAGTCCGTCCAGTGTACCCAGTCTCCACTGAGCACCCGCATACCTTCTCTGATGTCAAACACCAATGGATATGGGATCATCCATCGCCCATCATATGGGTCGAGAAGCGTATACGCTAGTCTACTCTGGTATATTGATGCCCTGTCTCGATACACCCTCGACTAGGAACATTTGAAGGATGTACTTTACGACTACTCTATCCCCACTAGTATGATCTACATCATAATCCTGGTAGTCAAGTACTCATCCTAAGGACTTTATCAACATGAAATATAGAGACAATCAGTGTAAATGTTAAGATAAAGTGCAACCAGATAGCATACTATTATGTTGATCAAGAAAGTCCTCCCTATATATGTCCAAGCATCCACTACAATATACATCATATGTACAGTAATGGCCTCTAGGGCATACATATTACTAACACATAAGTCCTTCGAGATTTTAGCGTAAGAAGAGACTTGTTGGATTGCATCCAAGAGAGGTATGTTAATGCTAACCTGTTTAAATAACTCCACAATCTTCTCCATTTGTGGAGTTTGTTTATTGGATCTCAACCTGTTTGGAAATGGAACCTTTTGAAAATTTGTTGAGTCCAATGTTTGTGGAGTAGATTGCGAAGTTGGAACGGATCCCAGTGTTGGTGTTTTCGTGGAGTGAGATGAGGATCCATTCGAATTAGTAGAAGAAGTAGAGCCTTGTGAAGAATGAAGAACAGGTTCTGAAGATGATGAAGAAGATGATGAAGAAGAAGAAACGGCGGCCGGGGTGTCATTATTATTGCCAACGTTGTTGTGCAATACCTTTCCAGATCTCAATGTAGTCACGACACTTATATTATGATTTTGTTGTTCATGAGCAACCTGTGCATTTTGTGTGTGATCGGGATTTGGCAGTGGTTGAGATGGAAGTTTCCCCTTCTCTCGCTCGCTTAGAGCAGCATTCAGTTGTGCAATTTGAGCTTCAATGGTTTTGATGCTTTGCTCATGTGATGCGGTGTGTTGCACCAAAGACTGAATGGAAGACTGGATGTTGGCTGAGGATTGCGTAGATTGTTTTAAAAACGCATCCAGACTTCGTTCTATCGAGAAAACCTTATCGTTATTTGGTTGAACAAAATTATTTTGAGGAAATGAGTTGTTTGGTGCAAAATTGTTCATTTGATTTTGGTACGGTTGGGGTTGGAAAGGTTGCTGATATTGAGTTTGTTGATGAGCTTGTTGTTGTGGAGGAGGCCTCCGAAAATTGTTATTGCCTTGGAATTGTTGTTGATTTTGATTCCAAGCGAAATTAGGGCGGTTCCTCCAACCAGGATTATAAGTTGAAGAGTATGGATCATTTCTTTGTCTCTGCTGAAAGGCAGCATTGACTTGACTTGTCCTTGAGCGGGTGGGTTGTAAGGACACTCTTCGGTTAAATGGGACGGATCTGAACAACAAGCTCAAATAGTGCGAAGGGGTAAAACGGGGACAGGAGAAGACGATGAGAATTTTCTCTCAATTGCTTCTAGCTTACGTGTAATTGCAGCCATTTCGGCTTTCATTGCAATTGATATGTTAAGTTGATGAACACCTGCCCTAGACGAACCGGAAGTGGTAGATGAAGTGGATGAAGTGGTCTGTCCAGTGCTTTCCCACTGAAGTGTTTGTTCAGCAAGATCGTCGAGAAATTGCCAAGCTTCCTTGCTCGATTTTGTTAGGAAGTGACCTTGACAAATGGTTTCCAGCAACTGCTTAGTTGCTGGGTTCAGTCCTTCGTATAAAATTTGGCAAAGTTGCTATCTCTCGATACCATGGTGAGGGCACAGAACAAGAAGGTCCTTAAATCTTTCGAAACACTTCTAAAAAGGTTCGGAAGGAAGCTGGGAAAATTGATTAATTTCATTGCGAATTCTCGCGGTCTTGTGGTGTGGGTAAAACTTTTTAAGAAAAGCCTTAACAAACTCTTCCCAACTTTTTATGGAATGCGATGCTATATTATATAGCCACTTTTCAGCTAGGTCACATAAAGTGAATGGAATGACACGTAGCCTTATAGCATCATCGGAAAGTTGGGTGGTCTTCATCATTGCGCAAACATTCTGGAATTTGTTAATGAAGATGTAAGCATCTTCGGATTCCAGCCCGTGAAATTTGGGCAACATATTGATGAAGTGGGGTTTAATTTCGAAGTTATTCCCATTAGCCGGTGGAAGTGAAAGACAAGTGGGAAGTGCGGTGCGGGTTGGATAGAAAAGATCCTGGAGCGCGATTCGTTGGGGCGCTTCGACAAGAGGGTGTTGTGGGTTATTCGTACCCAGTTGAGGTGGAATCAGTCCCGGAGTAGGTAAAGGGTTGTTAGGATTGAATCCCGACATCTCCTTAGAAGATGATGAATTTGAAGATGAAGGTAAAGAAGTGGAGGGAATTTCGACTTCGGAGTCGAACGCGTCGTCAGTAGGAACTAACGAGACACAGACTAAATGGGCGCTAGTGTCCCTAGTCCAACCGGACATACACTAATGAGTTGTAGTGTTGTAAAAAAAAACTAGAAGGTGGGGGTAAGAAAACGTCAATGGAAGAATGTGGGTGCAAGTTTGGTGCAATGGATTTCTAGCGACAAAATGGCAAGTTTTTGTAAAAACTTTGTTTTGTAGTTTTTTTAATATTTTTTTAGAGTCTTTGCAAAAGATTTTTTTTATAAGGAACTAAGACACACTTTCAAGCAATCACAATATGCACAATCAAGCCTAGAGCTAGGGACTCCTAAGTCAACTAGACTGCTCTTAACTGGTCCAAAGCGACAAGTTGTGAGATATCCCTCGAATCGCCTCTTCACCGCCAATTGTGGCCAGGTAAACACAAGTAAAGAAAGGAGGGATCCGCTCACGAATCACCGTGAGACGGGCCTTTTAAAATTACCTTTCCCACTTGTCTAGCCTAGGCACCACAAAGTCAGGTTTAGATAAATGACCGATTGCCCACAACCTTCCTTTGTCCGAATGAGTGCGACAATCCTTATTGGCTGAGTCTAAATATTTTTTTAATTAACTCGAGGGTTGATGCATATGCTTTTTGTGATTTTTGGGGTCCTAGGAAGGGTAATGAAATCCCCACCCAATCTGGATTGGTGTTATAGCCCCTTAAAAGTCCGTTTTTAAAAAAATGCAAAGCAGTAAACACACAAAAATCTAAAACACTTGCCAAAAAATTTTTCTTTTTATTTGCAGCGCAAAAAATCCTGCACAAGATTGATTTATTGGAGAGGGAGAAGAAGTTTTGCGCAAAGAACCCTGCAGAAATTTTTTTCAGTGGACTACAGAGGGCAGAAGAGAGGAAAAAAAACTTACAGAGAATTTTTGGAAAGCTGACGTCAGCAACTTGCCGCGGTTCCGCGGCTAAATGTTTGTTACTGCCGCGTTTCTGCAGTGGAAAAGTCGGTTCAAGCCTCCAAAATTTTTCTGTTTTCTGTTGTAATTCTCCTCTGTCTGTTTAGATCTTCTATTTGTTGATTTGTTCACTGGGCTTTTCCAGATCTGAATCTGTCCTTCTTCCTTTCCTGCGCAATTCACACAAAAACCCTTCAAAAAATAACAAGATGATATTTTTATGTTTTTATATTTTTCAGTTTTTATGATTTTTTTCCAATTTTAATTAACCCTAAATTACAAAAAGAAAATAACTACGGTTATCCCCGGCAACGACGCCATTTGATTGAGAGATATGTTTTGTACCCGTGCTTTTTAAAATCAAAGTTAAGAATACCACAATCAATAACGGTGTCTCTTGGTAGCTAGCCGCTTGAGTACGGGTTGGTCCACAGGGAAAACGTGTTCTCTTCTTATTGTTCTTACGAGTTAAGTCTTATTTGTGGTAGGTTTTGATTTTTATAAAAACTAAGATTGAATTTGATTTGGATTAAAACCTTGCTAGGGTTAGGATTAGGTAAGTTTGGAAAGTTAATTCTACTCACCGCTTCCTTTACCCTAATTAAGAACTTAGGTGTTAGGGTAATAGTTAACAAAGGGGATTAGCACGACTAGGAAGAAACATAGTTTCTTCCTTTTGGTCCTTGTCCATCCTTTCTTAACTCTTAGCCCTAAGCTCTATGTAAATCAACCACAACCGGTCTAACTAGGGAATCACCGCTATCTCATGGGATAGGGTGCCGTAGTGAGCGGTGTGTGTTTGATTAACATAGAGTCCTAATTTTAAGTATTATACGGGCAAGAAAGGAGTGAGGGGTTTCCATCTCTCAAACCTACCCCAAACCTAACCCTAACAAGTGAGGAACTACTCAATCATTAGGGATATTATGATGAAGTTCATTTTTTTTTATAATTTTCTTTTAATTACCTAATTAACGTGCAGATAATAAAAGACAGACACGAAAATTGCGGAAATTAAATTGCAGATAAGAAAAATTAAAGATAAAAAACTTACTTTTATTGACACCTCTTGACGATTACAATGGAATTGAAATTTAATCTAGAAATTAAAAGAGGCATGCCCCAAAAGAGGCTGTAGACTTTCCTATTTATAGATAGGAGAAACCCTAGGGTTTACATCTGATCCACATCTGAAATTACAAGACTACCCTAAGAAAACCAGGTCAATGCACCGATACCCACCGACGCACGCACCGACACGTGCACAACACGGCCTCGGATCCACGGCGGAATGCCCTATTTGGCCGCGGTTCCGCAGCCGTTTGGTGGGCTCTTGGGCTCATCTTTCCAGGGTTGCTTCATGTTGCTTTTTCCTTATTTTTTCTTCACTTGGTTCCTCAGAATATTTTCTACTTTCTTCCAGATTTCCAACAGTGCAGAATTTGTGGACTTTTACCGTTAGCTTCGCGTTGAAGTCTTGAATCTTGTGTTGCCCTTGTATTTTGTGCAATCGAACTGTTTGCTGATCTTCGTTTGTTCCTCAAACTGATAGGCGGCATTTGCAGATTCATCTTTTTGTTAGTCGTAGTCTCACATTTGTAGCGTCTTTTCACCATTTTCACTGTATTGTTCTGAGAACCTGTAACCTGCAACTATTTAGCAGATATGAATCAAAAACACCTATTTATTAAGAATGGGGAATATAATAATGCAAAATTCTGATATGAACAGGCTCGATCTCCTGAGTGTCCGGTCCTCCTAACGAACATTCTAAAGAAAGAAACAGAAGGAATGCCATCAACGAACTAACGCCCGGTAAGTCCCAAAAGAAGAAAGAGAATATAACAAGCAATATGAAATGAACAGGTAAGTTGTATATGATTGATTGTTATTCTAACGTGTTTGTTTGTAGCTTGATAAAGAAGGTATTCATGTATACGAGAGGAGTCCATCTTACCACGTGGACTATGGTAACATGTAGTATAAGGCCCCGTCATAACCCACGGGACAACGGCACGTGAATTCATGTAGGTGTCTTTTAAGTGACCTATCGTGCCACGATATACGTTCCGTACCAATCTACCCCTTTATCCCCGCGTAATGTATTGTATCGATTATTTTTACAAGTCTTGCCGAAACCATGGATATAAAATGTTCAAGTATTCAAGCAGTCAAGTCAAGTATTCAAGCAGTCAAGTCAAGTTATAACCATGGTTCGGTCAAGTCAAGGATGTAGTCAAGTATTCAAGCAGTCAAGTCAAGTTATAACCATGGTTCGGTCAAGTCAAGTCAAGTATACATGTTTGATATTGATGTTTGATTTCAAGTATTCATGTTCATGATCAAGTATTCATATTTGATTTTGGATTCAGGTTTTAATTGGACTATGACTGAGTCAGACTCTTATGAACAGATTTAGCTCTTGAATTAGGTTCAAGAGTCATTGGTAACTACTGTACATGGACGGGAGGATTTATGTCTTTTTCCAAGAAAATTACAATTGATAACTCCGTTAAGTTGTCTACCTTAAATAGGCAAGCACTCACTTTCTCCGGCTCCCTGGGGCTCAAGAGAATTGATGCCGCTTAAACCTATATTTACTAAAGTCCTTTAAATATTATTTTATATATCTCGAGGGAGTTTTATGAAAAATATTTTAATATAGTTTAAAAGTAAACCTCGAGGGTAATTAGTATTATTTAGGGTTGTCATGAGCATTGATTTTAAGTATTGGGGTATTTTAGTCATAAATACTTAGCATTTGAAAGTTCATGGTATTTTATTGAAAAACATGCCCTTTTGGTATCTTGATGGTATTTTATTGATATTTGTTAATCTTTTCATTTTTAAAAAAATATATATTTATTATATTTTGAAAATATAGATTTATAATTTTATATAATTTCAATTTTAAAAATAATTTTATTTTATTTAGAAAATTTGTATTTCTTAAAAACGTATTTAAATCCTTTCGAGATCGAATGCTCCGTGAGGAGGTCTGCATCTCGCTCTACTAGCCCAAGGATGTGCGAGAATCCACACCATCCATTAGCGGGTCCCCTAAAGAGGGTTGTAGATGCATAATCACAAAGGAAATGAAATACCGCTTTAAAAGAAATCCGGTTTTAGAATTACATGGTATTTTATTGTAAATTTTCTTCATAACAAATATTCATACAAAAGAGGAATCTTTGCTATGGATCCAAGTGTGCGTGTGGGGTAGGTCGTTACCCCGTGAAGTTTTCCTAAAGGTATTGTTAAGCAATTTTGTCGAAAAGATGTGATAACAAAGTTCAAGATATTTTAATGTAAAAGTTCAAATATGGTTGTTTTACATCAGATTCTTGGATAAAATTTATTCTAAACATTGGTATTAAGATTACAAGTGAAATGGTAAATTTAGATTGTCCAAATGACGAAGGAGAATGGAGTTATCGGTTTTAGAAAAGATGATATTGGTAATAACTCCACTTTTACCTATTTTGTTTAAAAAAAATTCAATGAAGAGAAAGGGAGTTTGGGAGGGACTTACCAGTTAGGAAGCTCAAAGAAAGGGTAAAGAATAGAGGATGATCGTCGTGGTATCGCGGGAGCACCGGAATTTGCTTCGATCTTCGCCGGAACCAACTTGCTCGCTAACTCCACTTTACTTCATTTGCACTAGGAATATTTTAGAGAGTTTTGGCTTGAATTTTCAGAATGGTGCTGAGCTAAAGTATGGGGTGGTATTTATAGTAGAGAATTAGTGTTTTGGAATTAAAATTCTGGATTAAAAAGTATTAAAATTATAATAAATTGTGAATTGAAAGGTCTGTTTGATTGCAGGGAAATCAAATAGTGCAGGGGAGTTAGGGGTAGCTGAAGAGGTGTGTATGCAAAGCACGGGCTTCATTGGACCCATCATGATCGTCGGCGCCGGCTTTAATGCCCTTTTGGTCGGTCGATCTCGAGGCAAATGTCTCGAGATTCATGCCACTTGATTTAATCTCTGTTTAAACCATTTTCTAGATGTTTTATTTTTTTGAACTTTTCATTTCCCCGTGTATTGCACGTGCAATCTTTTGGGCATCCAAAAAGTTAAAAAAAATCAGAAAAAAATAATTGTGTCTGATGAGAATCGAACATAGGGGCTACGTCACAGCAGTGCAGGGGCTTTACCAGTGATCTACAAGTTGTTTCTTGCTGTTATTTCACAAAATTGACTTATAACTCAAAATTTGGCTGTAAAACTCATTTCTTGTATATTAACAGTAAAATTTCCGTACAAGACTTTAGAGTCATTATACTTACCAATGGTCGGAACCCTATCAACGAAAGTCATGCTATCCCCAACTATGCGTGGACGTAGAAGCAATTGCCGAGCCTCTCGCTGTGTTGGGTCTGAAAAAGAAGCGTCAACCAATTGCATGTCCCGAGGGAAGTTGTACCATTCATAAAATCTAGGCCTTTTATGCACACCAAAGGCACCCAACACGTGCATCTCGATCCATGAGGTGAAGTGGTGCATGGGGAGATTTACGGTCTTCAAACCCGGCTGGGCGGTGTCGACCGCTATACTTAGACCATGATACAAGTGGGCCAATCCTGCAACCCCAACAGCCATACGTGTCCCCGCCGCAATGCGATGAGCCGGATAGAAAACAGACGGTCTCATGTAGCGAGGGTGCATTGGGAGTGCAAACCAGCTTAGCCACAAACCAATAAAGCCCATGAAAAACGTCTCTTCATCAATATCCGGAGCGGCAATCTCTGCAAAACGGACGATGGGGGTATCCGGAATAAAAAAAACTGCTTTAAATCCGCCTCTGTAGTCGGCAATTTGTCCGAGCCAAATCCGAACGGATCATCGAGCTTGGCAAACTTTGCAGCCTTCTTCGATAAAACCTCCGGACGAAGGAAACAATGGACAAAGTCCGTAAAGCTTACTCTATGTCCCCCGGACTCCAAAAAAAGCTCTCATAGATGTTTAACATCTTGATCAAACACGGGAACTCGTGTCGGATGGCATTTTCCGGGGTAAGGCCCATGACTACTGATTCAGTGGCGAAGATATACTCGTCAGGAGGAAATATCTCCTCATAATGCTCCCCTCTACCATGTAACCCAGAAATTTCTGCAAATTCTTCAAGCTAAATCGATACCTCACGATCTGATAAAAGAAACGTGTGGGTCGGAATATTCCACTGCTCCAAGAAGGATTTGACCCACCACACATGAGGAGTGTGGTAATAGAAGAGAGATGTATAGACCGCTGGGTATAACCCGGTCTTCGGTAGTAACGTTTTCTTGGCCGATAAAATATAACATGCCCACCGGAGATAACTGGACGGATGTTGAGGGGTCACTCTTATTGTGTAAACCTGACCCCACGGACGCGCTTCTCCCTAGCATATGCGACACCCCAAAATATCTAGGTCCATTGGCGGATGGACTGGTATTGACGCCATGGAAGGTTGGTGATGACCTTCCGCAGTCCAATTGACCTCTTCCATTGCATAAGTGACCTGCGGAGGGTCAGCATAATGAATTGACGGGATCGGTTCCGATGGCACCACACAAGTAAAGATGCGCCGACCCAGGATAATATAACTATACTACAATCCCTATAAATGAAGAAGCTTCTGCTCTGGATCGTAGTCCTGGATTAAAACAAAAACCTCACGATCTGTAGGCGCGTCGGCAAAAGCGCTCTCCGAACGAACATAAGGAAAAAAGGAACCAGAAGCCATAGCACTTGAAAAGAAAAACCAATAGAGAGTTAGTGATTGGCATAATGTAATTAATTGCAGCTAAAGGACCTTAGCATTTTCAGTACACCCAAATCTGTATTCTATTATGGCATATTAAAATCACTACAGTCTAAAAGAAAAAGAAAAAGAAAACAGTCGGCCCCACAAAATCAAGGTGACAGCTCATCAATGATGAGACATGCACCTTTTGTGAGAATCCAAAAGGATTCTCATTAAATGAATAATCCCATTGAGCAGTGGAGTTAAGAACTCCAAATGTTCTCGAAAAACGAGCTCTGCAACATATTCAAATCTGTAAAAAGGGTATTAGAACCCTATATATATATATATATATATATATATATATATATAAGGAAGGGAATAGGAAGAGGAATAAAATTTCCAAAAAGTTCAAAAATTTCTCAGAGCTAAGCTCTGTAAGACAAAATGGAATTAAATTCCTCAGATAATGGGATTAAATCACAGAAATCCCCCATGTTGGGAGACGGAAGGGAAATATAATGAAATTGAATTCCAAAAACCCTCAAAGATCAAGATCAATGATTAGGTAAAACCCTAAGAAGAGAACTAACGATTCTCAGGAATTTGAGACCCACAGTCTACTCATATAAAGGTGAGAAGTTCTTCTTAAGATCTCTGAGAGATCGTTTCAAGACAAAAGGAGCCAACCTCTGTTAATGGGTTAAAAATCCAAAATAAAAAAGGAGGTTCTTTTAAGAGTTAAACTTTGGTCACAATCCTTACCAATTTTTTTAGCAGAGTTTAACTCTAAAAAAGTTCTGTGGGCAGGGATCAAAACTCTGAGATGAGAATTAAATTCTTAAGGAAGAACAAAACTGAAGAAAGATGATGAAACAACAATCATCTCAGGGGCCAAAGGCCCTATTTATAGGATGTGAAGGGACGGTTCAACTCCGTAGAAGATCAAACGGTAGAAAAAGTAACACCGTTGCACTCACGTGTAAACTACGTGAGAATAACGATGGGGGCATTTGTTCCCCCAATATTTAAACATAATAAAAGAGCTAAGCTCTGTTAAATTATAATGAAGCAGCGCTTTACGTACTCCTTACGAGGGCACTAGCGCCAACCCCTTTGGGTTGAATCTTATGATGGCGCCGCACATGAAGCTCACGTGAGCACCAATGTGCAAAGCACAAGAGCGCCTATCATATGTAATAATTAAATTCTTAAATGGCGCCTGCGTGTACAACACATGTGCGCCGGCACCTAAATTAAAATTAAGTAGTATTAGATTCTACATGGGGATATTTCCCTAAAAACTGGGATACTCTTTCTGTTAAACAAAACCGTTGGATCAAAAATCCAATGGAGATGACAAATCATCAAAATATAGAATTAAATTCTATTAGGAGAAAATATCTCTCAAATCTTTCTAAGTGAGAAAAATATTCTCGGTTGGATCAAAGATAAAATGATAGAATAAAATTCTATTTTTGGGAAAATATTTCCCCAATCTTGTTAAAAAGCAAGAAAACATATTCTGTAAAACAGAAATCCTTGGAGCAAAGATCCAACGGTGGGTAAAATTTCCCAAACAAATTTTGAGACCAATTAAATCAATTGGAATCTCTCAATAAGAGATTTTCTCAAAACTAATCAACAATTTGCCTCCACTATATAAAGGACTTGAGACTTCAAGTCTCATATAAAGGGAACCCCCCATAAGCTTCTGCAAAAATACAGAAAGCTCTCAAAAATAACAGAGAATTTAATTCTCAATCGAGAAGAAGATCTTTTTCCTCTTAAACTCTTGGTAAAGAAACCACAGAGATCAAAATATCTCCTTTACCAATCTAAGGGTTTAACCCTTCTCAAAAATTTAGTTCTTTCTCTTGATCATAGATCCACAAGACAAGTCTCCCAAAAGTTGAGAATTTAATTATCATCAAGAAGATCTTGTTCTTGAGAATCAATAATCCAGAAAAGAACTAGGTCCAAAAGAAGAAGAAAAAGAAGCGAAAAGGAACCTATCCTATGGGAATTTAATTCCTCGGAAAATAAGATTTAACCCTAAAAGAAACTTAGTTCTTAAAGAAAACCTAATCCCAGATCTTCAAAACAAAGATTTTGGTGATCATTAATGGTCAAAATGCCATTAATAGAGATTCAATCTAAAAAGAAAAGCGCTTAACACCTCACGTGCTTCCCACGTGGGCGCCCTCCCAACAATGCCCAGCTCTTCATGTGAAAAACACGCGGGCGCCCAAAGCAAAAGGCCAGTGCCTCACGTGAAACACACGTGAGTGCTGAATAAAAGTGATTAGCACTTCATATACAGCCAAAACGGCTGAGTGCTTAGCACTGATTGGGCAGCGCCCGGTGCCTTACGTGCGCCTCACATAGATGCTATACAAAAGTGCTTAGAACTTATATACAACCAAAATGGCTGAGTGCTTAGCACTGATTGGATAATGGTCGTCGCCTTACGTGGACGCCAAAAAGTGCTTAGCACTTCATATATATTCAGTCAAAATAACTGAGTGCTTAGCACTGATTGGGCAGCGCCCATAACTGAAGGCTTCACATGATACCTATGTGAGCGCTAGTGCTTCAAACAAATGCTTAGCACTTTTGCATAAAAAAGGGGGGATGGCTGAATAAACAGAGCCAAAATAAGTGTTTAGCACTTTTGAACAAAAAAAGAGGACAGAGCAGACTAAGCCCAAATTAGCTGAGTCGTTCTGAAAAGTTTTTTCTTACAGCTGAGCCCAAATGCTCTGTTGTTGAATTTTAAATAAAAATGATCCTTAAAATTTTGCTAAGTTGATCTTAGTCTCAAATATGGCTAACGTATCCTTAGTTAAAAATAAATTGGGCTCAAATGCTCATATGTTTAAATGGATCTTGTCTCAAACTAAATTAACGATTCTTAAACCAAACAAAATATTTTTTAAACTAAAGGAATATATAATCTAAGTACAAAACCTAAACCCAAATCTAAAATATACGGATTTGGACTAATTCACGCCCTACGGGCGACGACACAAACTAGTCTTCGTATACAATCTACGAGCAACTAAAATAAACAAAAATACACACGACACGAAATGAACTGCTGGAGAAGGAGAAAATGGTTATCGCAACGTGATAACGTAATTAACTGTGGGGGTTTGTGCCTGCAGGGAAGAGCGTCCCCACAATCAAAAACCCCTCACAAATGAGGGGGAATCTGACAAAGTCATACTACAACGGTCGCATCTATCCAAACCTCCGATATATGGTGCCATAAATCAACTTGGTATCTTCGGAGAGGTGGGTGGAGAAGTCCAAATAGCATCTCCCCCAAATTCAGTCTAGATGTCCTCCGCGTCTAAGTCCGGTCTTTCTGCAGTGAACAACTTCCTTCAAAATTATCACACAATGATAGTTGGGTCCTCATCCTATTGTGAGTATTCGCTACTCTTCGGGAGAATTTTTCACTTTGCAATTAGTTAATCAAGTAGGTGTCTAAAAAGGTGGTAACGGGGCTACGCCTCTGGGAAAACGAGGTTATTTAATTAGGTCCGTACGAAAGCACGAGGCACCTCCCTCCGAAGTACCAATACTGGCCTGGCCGAAAGATAAGCAAACTTGTATGGTGCAATTAATCTTAACTAATTTTTCTTTTATGGTTTGAAAGAGAATTCAAGGAAACAGTGGGAGCCATCATGTTTAGATAAACTAATAACCAATCTAAACTTGCACGAGCATATGCCGAGTGTTTCTTTTCTCTCTCTCCTAACTGCAGCGACCATGATGGGACTTAAGATAATATTAGATAAAAACAAACTCGCTGGGGCGAATTATAAAGATTGGCTGAGGAACGTCCATATGGCCCTTACTTATGATAAGGTTGCATACGTCCTCATGGCCAAACCACCTTGTTACAGGTCCAAAATCCTCGGTCGCGGACATTAAGGTCCGTAAGACTTGGGATCTTGATTGCGCGAAAGCCAAGTGCATCGCGCTGGGCTCCTTGGATAATGAACATCAAAGGCGGCACGAGAAGATGGACCTTGCTTCTATCTTCCTTCATACTAAAGACTTATATGGAGAGCAATCTCATATCGCAAAATACGAGACCTCGAAAAAATTGTTTCAAGCGAGATTGGCTGTCGGATCATCTGTTGGGGACCACGGCTTGAAGATGATTACTCTCAATGAAGAGCTCGCGGACCTAGGAACTACGTTGGAGAATGAGTTATATACCGACTTAATTCTACAGTCCCTTCTTTCCACTTATGCCTAATTCATATTGAATTTCAATATGCAAAAGTTGGAAGTTACACTTCCTAAGCTCCTCAACATGCTGAGCATGGCAGAGGGAACCTTGAAGAAATCTAAGGAAACACCCGCTCTGTTTATTGGGGAATTTTCTTCTGCTAAATCCAAGGCTAAGGCCAAGAGGAAGAAAAAGAAGGCCCCCATCAAACCGAGGGGAGGTGTGCAGAAGGTGCAGGGAAAAGGAAAAGAAAAGAACGGGGGAGCCAGCCACAAAGGAAGAATGCCTCTACTGTCGGAAAAAGGGACATTGGAAGAAGGATTGCCAGGCTTTGAAAGCCAAGTATCAGGAAACGAAGCAAGTTATGGCTTGGGTTTCAGGTGTGTTCATGATTGAATTTTTTTTCTATTAACTTTACTTCCTGGATATTGGATACCGGATCAGGATCTCACATCTGTAATTCATTGCAGGCACTGAGAAGCCGTAGAGTTTTGAGGAAAAGTGATATGACCTGCAGAGTTGGCAACGGAACTAGTGTGGATGCTGTTGTAATGGGGGAATATCACCTAGGATTGGTGAGTGGACATATTTTGTTATTGCATAACCGCTTTTGTGTACCCAGTATGATGTGTAATATTATATCTGTATCTTTATTATCTAGTGAAAGATATAATTTTGCACTTGAAAGCAATGTCATAAATATTCACCTAAATCATGAAATGATTGGGTCGGGTACACTTAATAATGGAATATACGTTCTCAATCAACATCAAGTTTTCAACGTCCAAAACACGCTAAAAAGAAAGACTCCAGAATCAAATCAAGCTTTCTTATGGTATTGTAGAATTGGTCATATCAATGAAACACGATTGACTAAGTTACATAAAAATAGATATTTAGATCCGTTTGAGTATCAATCATATGCAACTTGTCAATCATGTATCAAAGGAAAGATGACAAAAAACTCCGTTCACTGGACATAGAGAAAGAGCTACTGAGCTCCTGGAACTCATACAAAGCGATGTGTGTGGGTTAATGTCTACGCATGCAATAAATGGCTATTCCTACTTCATTATTTTTACCAATGATTTCTCAAAGTATAGACATGTATTCTTGATGAAATATAAATCCGAGACCTTTGAGAAATTCCAGGAGCATAAGAATGAAGCGGAAAAGAAAACCGACAAAAGTATCAGGATGCTCCGATTTGATCGGGGTGGTGAATACTTAAGTGCCGAGTTCCTGGAATATCTAAAAGAGAATGGGATTCTCTCTCAGCTTACTCTTCCATACATACCACAACATAACGGTGTATCAGAAAGACGGAATCACACCTTACTTGATATGGTGTGTTCCATGATGAGTAATACTGAGTTACCACCATTCTTCTGGGGTTATGCACTAGAATCTGCACATACCTATTGAATAAGGTTCCAACTAAGTCTGTGCCTACCACTCCATATGAAATGTGGAGTGGGAAGAAACCCTATCTTAAGTATCTTAAGATATGGGGTTGTCTTGCTTTTGCCAAAAAGGTTCATCCGGACAAACTCGAGACACGTTCAGTATTGTGTAAGTTTCTGGAATACCCCAAGAACTCTAGGGATATTATTTCTATTACACTAAGGAACAAAAGTTCTTTGTTTCTCATCATACCCGCTTTATGGAAACTCAATTTCTTGAAAAAGAAACAAGTGGGAGCGCAATAGAGCTGGAAGAAATTCCAGAACCACAAACTATTACTGAAGACTTAGTAGAAGCTGAGATTTCAATAGAACTGGACGTACCTACGCTACTTTGCAAATCTAGTAGGCAGTCCCATTCGCCCGAGAGATACTACGGTTTTCTCGTAGAAAGGGATCGAGAGGATTGCATCATCGATGATGATGAGCCGACTAGTTTTCAGCAAGCCAGCACGAATAGAGACTCGGTGAATTGGTTGGATGCTATGAGATCCGAGATAGAATCCATGTACACCAATAAAGTATGGACTTTGGATGTTGCTCCTCCTGGGGTAATACCCATAGGATGTAAATGGATCTTCAAAAAGAAGATTGGTGTAGATGGACAGGTAGAAACCTACAAAGAAAGACTTGTTGCTAAAGGTTTTCGTCAAAGACCAGGATTGGACCATGACGAAATTTTTTCACCAATGGCTATGCTTAAATCCATTCGGATCCTACTTGCCATTGCTGCCTTCCATGACTATGGCATCTGGCAGATGGATGTTAAAACCGCTTTCTTAAATGGAAGTTTAGAAGAGTGTATTTACATGGCTCAACCAGAGGGTTTCATAGACAATGGGAGCAGTGGGAAGGTGTGCAAGTTGCTTAAATCCTTTTATGAATTAAAGCAGGCATCGCGGAGTTGGAACATCTGCTTTGATGAGACGGTCAAGAAATTTGATTTTATCAAAAATGTAGATGAACCTTGTATTTATAAGAAGATTGTAGGGAGAACTGTGATATTCCACGTTTTATACGTAGATGGAATTCTCCCGATAGGAAATGATATTCCTATGCTATAATTGGCCAAGTTGTTCTTGTTACAAAGTTCTCTATGAAAGACCTAAGTGATGCGTCGTACATTCTGGGGATTAAGATCTATCGTCACAGATCTAAAAGAATGTTGGGACTTTCACAGTCAAGGTACATAGACACCGTACTGAAGAGGTTTAGTATGGAAGATTTCAAGCGCGGTAATTTACCCACTTGTCACGGAGTCACCCTCTCTAAAAAGATGTCTCCCGAGACTGATGAGGAGAGGGCTCGCATGAGCATATTACTCTATGCTTCGGCGGTAAGGTCGATAATGTATGCGATATTATGTATCAGACCAGATGTAGCTTATGCACTTAGCGTCATAAGCAGGTATCAGTCTAACCTAGGTGAGAAACATTGGATAGTAGTAAAGAACATTCTTAAGTACCTGAGAATGACTAAGGAGATGTTCTTGGAGTACGGTAATGGAGACCTCAAGATAGAGGATTTTACCAATTCTGGCTTCAAAAGTGATAAGGATGACTCTAAATCCATCTCGGGTTATGTGTTTACCCTCACCGGAGGGGCGGTCTATTGGAAGATCTCCAAACAAGACACCGTAGCAGGCTCGACGATGGAGGTTGAGTACATCTCTGCTAACGATGCCGCAAAAGAGGTAGTCTGGATGAGGAAGTTCATTTCTGAACTTCAGGTGGTTCCATCCATTACTGATCCAGTACCTTTGTATTGTGATAATAATGGAGCCATGGCTTTAGCAAAGGAACCACGGTCCCATCAGAAATCCAGATATATCTTGAGGCGGTTGCACCTGATCAGGGAGATCGTGGATCGCCAGGAGATCGAGGTACGGAGAGTAGATACAAAGGACAACACGGCAGATCCATTCACCAAGGCCATCCCTCAAGTCCAGTTCGAGAGACTGTTCGAGATGTTGGGTATGCAGTATGCCAGCAACTAGCTTTAGTGAAAACATTGGGTACTTAATATGCCAATTACAGGCCTTAGTGCAAGTGGGAGATTGTTAGATATATATGCGCTAGAGGCCTTCATTGTATAGGATGCTTGGGATATGTATATACATGACAATCTTGATCAATATGATAGTATGCTATTTGGTTTTCCTTTATCTCAACATGTGAATATGTTTTACTTGTTATTTCATATCGCTTGTACATGTTGACAAAGCACGTAGGATCATTGCGTGACTACCAGCGTTATGATAGCAATCATACTTGTGGGAGCTGGATAGTCAATAAGCACATCCTTAAATGTTTCTAGTCGTGGGAGTATCGAGACTGGGCATCGATACTCCAGAGTAGACTAATGTATACATTTCTAGACCCTGACGAGAGGCGATGGTTGGTCTCGCAGCCATTGGTGTATTGCACCTAAGATTGTATATAGGTGCTCACTGGGGTGAGTACACTGGACAGACTTGCCGAGAACTGGCTAGATGGTATTAGACCTACCGTCAGATAGCAGTTCTCTGGTGACATGAGTGAAGATAGTCTGTCGACCTGAGGTCATCATTTGTCTCGTGTGAGTTCCCACTGTGCTTTGATTACTACCTTACCATGGCTCTACTGAGTCGTGTAAACAGGTTTAAGTTGGGTACAGTTCCGAGCCACATGGAGGTAGTGAGTAATTGTTGGGGATTCGTCTCTCCTGGTATAGGGAGTCAATGTCGCCCTGTGTTCGGTTGGACAACACCATAAGTCCCTGGCTATGGAGAATTGAGAATTACTGGTAGTTAGACCTGTAGATTCTCGGATAGTCTTGAGCCACATCGGCATGACTTGTCAGGTTATTAGGGGTCTGACATTTTCCATCCTTAGACCCGGCATGTGATACTCTCAGACGAATAGACCGGACTATACGGAGATTGTCACGAACAGGCTCAGTAGGAGTTCGGATGAGTTTGCTCGTCGGCCTTCTTTTCGACATGTACCTGGGTAGTCGTTACATACAGCTAGTGTCACTGACGGGCTTATGGTTAAATCCACTGTCAGCGTACTGTCGAGTCTTTAGTGTCCCACATAGAGGGTTTCCCTGGTTCAGGCAAAACAATGTAGAGGCCGTATAGTTTTACGTGCAGGATTCCGATCATATACGTGTACTAGCTATACGGATTTTGTTCGGACGGATAATACTAGTGGGCTTAAGATTAAGCCGTATTCTGGTATTATTGGATTAATTTTTTATCTCTTGTTATTCGTATTTTTTACAGTACGAATACGGGTATGTATATACGGTGAGGGCATTCTTGTAATTTTCACTTGAGTGCTTCTAAAAGGAGACACCTCATTTTTTATATATCTATTTATTTAAAATAGATAATAAGGTGGAGGAATGAGTTTTTTCAAAGTATGGTATGAAGTATGGCTATTTCTTTTGTTTATTCATTTGTTATCACTATTCAATCATGGCTACTATATTTTATGGAAAAATGAAATGCTTGATAGTATTGAGCTTAGACATTTCTTCATTCATTCTTCACTTAAGATTCTCTCTCCTCCTTTGCTCTCTTCTTCTTCCTCAAACCCTAACCCTCACATGATTTGTGAAGCCTAGGGTATTTTGAGATAAATTAGTCCAATTAACTCTCTACATTTTCTAAGCTACCTAGATTGGCAAACTAGGTACTTTAGTTACCTCATTCTTGAGGCTGGAGCTTGAACCAAAGACTCTCGGGTGGATCGTCTTCGACATGAGGAGGCCAACGATCAAGCTCGATCCGTACCAACGAGGAGCTCAAGAAGGGGACAAGAAGACCCAAAGGACTTGTATCATAAAGGTATAAATCACTATCATAGTAGATTAGAACCTTTGTGAGTTTTGTTAGTTAAGGTTTTTGGTTGGTATTGGAAGTTTTAATCGATGTTACTTACTATAAAAATTATTTTTTGAAAATTCCACCTCTCCACAAACCCTGTGGAGTGTGCGACATCGACTTACATTTGAATCCGTTTGAATTTACATCTTATAAAACTTGTCAGTCTTGTCTCAAAGGAAAGATGACCAAAACTCAGTTTACGGGATACGGAGAAAGAGCTACAGAGCTCTTGGGACTCATACACAGTGATGTATGTGGTCCAATATCTATGCATGAGATGGGTGGGTTCTCATACTTCATTATATTCACTGATGATTGTTCACCGCCGAAAGACCGGACCAAGACCGTGGGATGTCTGGCCTGAATTTGGAGGAAGATGCTATTTGGACTTATCCATCCACCTCTCTGAAGATACCAAGTTGATTTATGACACCATATATCGGAGGTTTGGACAGACGCGACCGTTATAGCAGACTTTATCAGATTCCCCATCATTTGTGAGGGGTTTTGATTGTGGGGATGCTCTTCCTTGCAGGCGCAAGCCCCTGCAGTTAATTACGTTATCGCGTTGCGATAACCACTTTCTCCTTGTCCAGCAGTTCACATCGTGTCGTGTCGTGTTTTTTTTATGAGGTTGCCTGTGGATTGTATACGGAGACTATTTTGTGTCGTCGCCCGTAAGGCACGGATTAGTCCAAATCCGTATATTTTAGATTTGGGTTTTGAACTTAGGTTATATATTCCATTAGTTCAAAGAATATTTTGTTTTATTTAAGGACCGTTTATCTAGTTTGAGATTAAGATCAACTTAAATATATGAGCATTTGAGCTCAATTTATTTTTAACTAAGGATGCGTTAGTCCCGTTTAGCGACATTTTAGAGATCATTTTATTTAAGATCCAACAACAGAGCATTTGGGCTCAGATACTAGAAATTTCAGAGAGAGACTTTTAGCCAATTTGGGCTTGGTATGCTCAGTCTTTTCTTCTTTCTTTTTCTTTTATTTAAACTGCTAAGCACTTATTTGGGTTTTGTTTGTTCAGCCCTTTTCCTTTTATGCAAAAGTGCTAAGCACTTGTTTGGGGCTTTGGCGCTCACATGTGTATCATGTGAAGTATTCAGTCAAGGGCGCTTCCCAATAAGTGCTGAGCACTTTAGTCATTTTGACTAAACATGAAGTGCTAAGCACTTTTGTATGGCGTCCACGTGAGGAGCGCGTGCGACGCTGTCTTATTTTATTTTGTTGGCAACCCATGTGTTTTTTTCCGCATGAGGCGCTGTGTCATTTTATTTTGTTGTGCGCCCACGTGTTTTTCACGTGAAGCGCTGGGCACTGCCCAATCAGTGCTAAGCACGCAACAGTTTTGGCTATATATGAAATGCTAAGCACTTTTATATGGCGTCCGCATAAGGAGTACGTGCGGCGCTGTCTTATTTATTTTTTTGAGCGCCCATGTGTGTTTTACGTGAGGCGTTGGGTACTGCCCAATCAGTGCTAAGCACTCAGCCATTTTGACTGAATATGAAGTGCTAAGCACTTTTACTCAGTGCTCTGGTATATTTCTCGTGAGGCGCTGGCCTTCTGTCTTGGGCGCCCACGTGTTTTTCACGTGAGGTGCTGAGTTCCCTCTTTTTTGGAGATTTAATCTTTGTTGATGTTCTCAGAGAGGTTAAACCTCTGTTAATGGTATTTTGACTATTAACGATCAACAAGATCACTATTTTGAGGATATGGGATCGGGTTTTGTAAGAACTAAGTTCTTGTTTTGAAGGAACTAAGTTCCTGGAGTATTATGAACTCCGTTTTTTGTTCAACCTTGTTTTTATCTGAATCTTTGATTCTCAAAAACAAGATCTTCTCGATGAGAATTAAATTCTCAACTTGTGGATCTCAAATCCAGAGAAAGAACTAAGTTCTTGAGAAGGGTTAAACCCTAAGACAGGTTAAGGAGATGTTTTGATCTCTATTTTTCTTTACCTAGGGTTTTGATGAGAAAGATTTTCTTCTTTGAGAATCAAATTCTCTGTTCTTTTTGTGGAATCTTTTGGAGAGCCTTCTATATTTTTTTTTATAGAAGCTTAAGGGGGTCTCCTCTATATGCCAGTATGTGTGAGACTTGAAGTCTCGGATCCTTTATATAGATGAGGCAAATTGTTAATTATTTTTTAGAAAATCTCTCATTGAGAGATACCAATTGATTTAGTTGGTCTCAAAGATTATTCAGGGAATTTTATCCACCATTGGATTTTTAATCCACTGATTTCTGTTTTTCAGAATATATTTTATTGTTTACTAACAAGATTGGGGAAATATTTTCCCATATACATAATTTATTCTGTCTAACGGTGATTTTTAATCACCATTAGATTTTTGATCTAAGGGCTCTCTGTTTTACAGAAAGCAATCCTTCTTTATTTAGAAAGATTGGGGAGATATATTTCCAAAATAGAATTTAATTCTGTCATTGGCTCTTTGATCCAACCGAGAGTATTAGAAAGATTCGGGAGATATTTTCTCCTAATAGAATTTAATTCTATATTTTGATAATTTGTCATCTCCATTGGATTTTTGAACCAACGGCTTTGTTTAATAGAGGGTATCCCGGTTTTTCAGGGAACTATCCCCATGTGGAATTTAATTCTACTTGATTTTAACTTGGGCGCCGGCGCTCACATGTCATGCACGTGGGCGCCACTTAAGTATTTTATTCTTATATATGATAGGCGCTTCTGTGCTTTGCACATTGGCGCCCACGTGAGCTTCACGTGCGACGCCACCATGGGATTTAATCCTAAGGGGTTAGTGTTGGCGCTGGCGCCCTCGTGGGGAGCACGTGAGGCACTGCCTATTGAATGATGTTCCATCTAAATCTGTGTCTAAGACTCCATATGAAATATGGAGCGGAAAAAGACCATACTTAAATGTATTAAGATATGAGGTTGTCCGGCTTATGTTAAAGTACAAAATCCGAACAAACTTCACGCGCATTCAGTTTATGTAAGTTTGTAGGATATCCAAAGCGTTTGACTGGATATCTATTCTACCACACCGAGGAACAGAAGGTGCTAATTGCTCGTCATGCCACCTTTTTAGAATAGCAATTTCTTACAAAAGAAATTAATGGAAGCACGATAGAACTGCATGAAATTCAAGAACTACAAACTACAACTGAAGATTTCGTAGAACCTCAGGATTAGATAATCCCGGACAAACCTCAACCACTCCGCAGATCTAATAAGATTTCACATTCGCTCGAGAGATACCACGGTTTTCTTTTAGATGGGGATCGAGAGGATTGTATCTTGGAAGAAGATGATCCTACTAATTTCGAGAAGGTCATTTCCAGTAGGGACTCTGTGAAATGGCTGGTTGTTATGCGATCCGAGATGGAGTCCATGTACACCAACAAAGTTTAGACTTTGGATGTTGCTCCTCCAGGGATAAAACCCGTTGGATGCAAATGGATATTCAAGAAGAATATTGGTGTAGATGGACAGGTAGAAAGCTATAAATCTAGACTTGTTGCAAAAGCTTTTCGTCAAAGACCCGGTGTGGATTATGACAAAACTTTTCTCCAGTGGTTATGCTCAAATCCATTTGAATTCTACTTGCCATTGCTGCCTTCCATGACTATGATATCTGGAAGATGGACATTAAAACTATTTTTCTAAATTTAAATTTATAAGAGTGCGTTTATATGGATCAGCCGAAAGTATTCATAGACAGTAGGAGCAGCGGGAAGGCATGCAAGTTGCTTAAATTCATTTATAGATTAAAGGAGATATCGCGTAGTTAGAACATCTATTTTGATGAGACGGTCAAGGAATTTGACTTCATTAAGAATGAGCATGAACCATGTATTTATAAGAAGATTTTAGGAGGAGCGGTCGTATTCTTCGTCTTATACATCAATGATATTCTCCTGATAGGAAATGATATTCCTATGCTACAATCAGTCAAGCAGTTTTTGTCACAAAAGTTCTCAATGAAAGATCTGGGTGATACCACCTATATTCTGGGGATAAAGATCTATAGAGATAGATCTAAGAGAATGTTTGGACTTTCACAGTCCGGGTACATAGACACCATACTAAAGAGATTTAGTATGAAAGATTCCAAGTACGGTAATATACTCGCATTGAACGGATTCACCATATCCAAAAAGATGTCTCCCAAGACTGATAAGAAAAGGGCTCACATGAGTATTATACCCTATACTTTGGTAGTAAGGTCTATAATATATGCGATATTATGTACTATACCAGATGTGGCTTATGCACTTCGTATGGTAAGCCGGTATCAGTTAAACCCAGGGGAGAAATATTAAACAACTGTGAAGAACATTATGAAGTATCTGAGAAGGACTAAGGAGATTTTCTTGGTATACGGTAATGGAGACCTCCAGATGGAGTTCTTTACCGATTTAAGCTTCCAAAATGATAATGATGACAGCAAGTCCGTCCTCCCACGTCTTATAAATAGGGCCTTTGGCCCTTGAGACGACTGGCGTCTCATCATTTTCCTTAAATTTCTTTCTTTCTTGAGAATTTAATTCTCATTTCAGAGTTTAGATATCTGCCCACATAACTCCTTCTAATCAGAGTTAAACTCTGCCAAAAAATTAGGTAAGGATTATGAACAGAGCTTAGCTCTTAAAAAAACCCTTTTTCGTTTTGGATTTTTAACCCATTAACAGAGTTTGGCTCTTTTCTTGAAATGATCTCTTAGATATCTTGAAAAAGAACTTTTTCCCCTTTTTTGAGTAGACCATGGGTCTTAAATCAATAGGCATTCTTGAGAATCATTGGTTCTCTTCTTAGGATTTTATCCTATTATTGATCCTGATCTTTAAGGGTTTCTGGAATTCAATTCCATTATATTTCCCATCTGTCTCCCAACATAGGGGATTTCTGGGATTTAATCCCATTATTGGAGTAATTTAATTTCATTTTGACTTACAGAGTTTAGCTCTAAGAAATTTTGGGAATTTTGGGAATTTTATTCCCCTTCCCATTCCTTTTTAGGGGTTTAATACCCTTTTTACATATTTGAATCTGTTGTTATTTTTAATAGAACTCGCTTTTCGGGGACATTGGGAGTTTTTAACTCCACTGCTTAATGGGACTATTCATTTAATGAGAATCTTTTTGGATTCTCACAATGGACGCATGTCTCATCATTGATAAGCCATTACCTTAATTTTTTAGGGCCCACTATTTTTCTTTAAACTGTAGTGATTTTAATATGCTAATTGCTAACCCTCCACTGTTTTTTATTTTCAGGTACTATGGCTTCTGGTTTCTTTTTTCCTTATGTTCGTTTGGAGAGTGCTTTTGTTGACGCACCTACTGATCGTGAAGTCCTTGCTTTGATCTGAGACTACGATCCAGAACAGAAATCTCTTCATCTATGGGGAGCGTGGTATATCTATATTATCCGTGGTCGGTGCAGCTTTACTTGTGTAGCGCCATCAGAACCGATCTCTTCGATTCATTATGCTGACCCTCCACAGGACGCTTATTCTGTGAAAGAGATCAATTGGACAGTGGAGGGTCATCTCCAACCTTCTATGGCATCGATACCAGTCCAGCCGCTGATGGCCCTAGATATTTTGGGGCGTCGCATGTGTCAAGGAGAAGCGCGTCCTTGGGGTCAGGTTTACACAACAGGAGTGACCCCTCGACATCCGACTGGTTACCTCCAGTGAGCCTGTTACATTTTATCGGCTAAGAAATCGCTACTGCTGAAAACCGGGTTATACCCAGCGATCTACGTGTCTCTCTTCTATTACCACACTCCTTATGTGTGGTGGGTTAAATCCTTCCTGGAATAATGGAATATTCCGACCCACACGTTTCTTTTATCGGACCGTGAGGTATCGATTTCGCTGGAAGAATTCGCAGAAATTTCTAGGTTACCCATTATAGGGAAGCATTATGAGGAGATAATTCCTCCTGACGAGTATATCTTCATCACCGAATCGGTAGTCATAGGCCTTACCCCAGAAAATACTATCCAACACAAGTTCCCAAGTTTGATCAAAGTGTTAAATATCTATGAGAGCTTGTTTTTGGAGTCCGTGGGGTATGGAGTTAGCTTTACGGACTTTGTTGTGTGTTTCCTTCGTCCGAAGGTTTTATCGAAGAAGGCTGCGAAGTTTGCCAAGCTTGATGATCCGTTCAGGTTTGGCTTGGACAAATTGTCGAATGCAGATGCGGATTTAAAGCAGTTCTTTATTCCGGACACCCCCATAGTCCCTTTTACAGAGATTGCCGCTCCGGATATTGACGAGGAAACGTTTTTCATGGGCTTCATTGGTTTGTGGCTGAGCTGGTTTGCACTCCCATTGCACCCTCGCTACATGAGACCATCTGTTTTTTATTCGACTCATCGCATTGCGGCGGGGACGCGTATGGCTGGTAGGGTTGCAGGATTGGCCCATTTGTATCATGGTCTAAGTATAGCGGCCGACACCACCCAGCTGGGTCTGAAGCCCATAAATCTCCCTTTGCATTATTTCACCTCATGGATCAAGATGCACGTGTTGGGTGCCTTTGGTGTGCATAAAAGACCTAGATTTTATGAAGGGTACAATTTCCCCCGGGTCATGCAATTAGTTGACGCTTCTTTTCTGGACCCAACACAGCGAGAGGCTCGACGATTGCTCCTATGTCTGTGCATGGTAGGGGACATCATGACCTTTGTTGATAGGGTTCTGACCATTGGTAAAGAACCCTCCAAGTGGTCCAGCCGTTTCATGATGTCTTTAAGGATGGAGTTTCTGCTTTGAGTGCCCGGGAGATCGCGTATTTGTATTCCATCTGGCCGGGTTTCCTAGAATTTAGGCAAAATGCCTCGGTGTTATTCATGATGTATACCCACATCGCTTTGCTCGGCAATCTGGCTATAACCAAGACGTTCCCCTTGAAGCATTTCTCGTCGATCTGGTTGCTACAGAGGAGGGCATTCGCAACGCGGCGCACCATTTTATGCGGCTGAATACGATGTCTCATTTTCTGATCGCTGACCCGAGTCATATCCCGAAGGCCTCAAATGCTTACATTGCCTGGTATCAGCATGCAAAGGGCGCCATCATCAAAGAAGAAAGGCGGATGCTTCTTGATCATAAGGATTCTGTCCCGGCCAGTAATCCCGCGGTTCCGCTGAAGCGACGGGCAGTTGTCCGTCCTTCCTTGAGAGAGAGCAACGCGGTTGCAGTTCTGCGAGCCTTCCAATAGTGTCGACGGCTAAGACACGACCGGACATAAGTTCTCCTGGTAATGTGATGGCTGTGGCATCTCCTGAGTCAAGTATTGGCTCAGAAATCAGGACTCGCCGTCCCAAAAGGCCTGTAAAGCGCAAGCTCCTACCGTCAAGTGTTGCTGTCGGCTCTCAAAAGAAGAAAAAATCCATGTTTTCGGCTGACGTTGTATTTGATCAGGAATCTCATGCTTCCTATAGCAAAGGCTTGTCCGAATACGGCATCAACTACAGTTTGTTTGAAGCTTCTACTGATGAGAATGTCGCAACTAATTTTTCAAGCTGCTATTGGGTTCATGCCTGGACGATCGACGACAGAGGAGATTCATTTGCTTCGTCAACTTGTCGAGCACTTTCGAGAGAGGAGAAGAGATTTGCATATGATATTTATTGATTTAGAAAAAGCGTACGACAAGGTACCTAGAGAGGTATTATGGGGGACAATGATGAAGAAGGGGGTCCCCGTCAAGTATTTTGATATAATCAAGGATATGTACGACGGAGTAGTGGCAAATGTCAGAACTTGAGGCGGCTTAACAAGTGATTTTCCAATTACTATTGGTTTACATCAAGGATCTGCATTAAGTCCATTCCTATTTACCATCGTGATGGATGAGCTTACTAGAACTATCCAAGATGAGGTCCCTTGGTGTATGCTATTCGCTGATGATATTGTTCTAGTAAATGAGACGAAAGCAGGGGTTAATTCCAAATTGGAATTATGGAGGCAAACATTGGAATCTCGGGGATTCAGATTGAGCAGGTCCAAGACAGCATATATGCACTGCAAATTTAGTAGCCAGAGAAGTCAAAACCATATTGGTATAACATTGGAAGGGAAAGAGATATCACCGAGCGACCAGTTTAGATATCTAGGTTCCATCATCCAAAGGAATGGGGAGATCGATAGTGATGTTAATCAAAGGATCCAAGTTGGTTGGTTGAAATGGAGGAGTGCGACATGGATTTTGTGTGATCGTAACTTTCCGTTAAAATTGAAAGGGAAGTTTTATCGGAGCGCTATTCGGCCCGCCTTATTTTATGGTACAGAATGCTGGGCTCCTAAGAAGCATCATACACAGAAGATGCACGTAGCGGAGATGCGCATGCTTCGTTGGATGTGCGGTAACACTAGAAAAGATAAGGTGCGAAATGAGGATATTCGTGCAAAAGTTGGTGTAGCACCCATGGAGGAGAAGATGCGGGAAAACCGGCTAAGATTGTTTGGTCATGTGCGACGCAGACCTATGGAAGCACCGGTTCGACGAATAGATACTCTCGATATGGGCAATGGCAAAAGGGCAAAGGGAGACCGAAGAAAACATGGATGGAGGTGATACGAAACGATATGGTTGCCAAAGGACTCAATGAAAGTATATTGTTCGATAGAAGTGAGTGGAGACAGAGGATTCATGTGCTGGACCCGGCGTAATTCTCATGTTGGTTCATGTAGCCTACCCCATATGCTTGGGATAAAAGGCTCAGTTGTTGTTGTTGTATTAAGGCTTCTAAGAGATTGGCCTGCGAGCAAGCAGCGTTTGCTTCTCTTGCGGCGTCAGGTATATCCCATTTATACTCGTTTGTATATTTTAGCGTTTATTATGTTTTATTAACGCTCTTTTCTTAATAGGCATCTCAATTGAAGAGGATTTTTTGGCGTCCCTCAAAACATTCGAGGAAGAGGAGAGGCTTCGCGCTTTTATGGGCCTCGGTATGATTCGTTTTGTGAAGCTTTTGAATACATATATTTAGCTCATTTTGTTCACACCCCGACTCCCCTTCTTTTTTATTACAGGAACCACCACAACTTGTGTCATTCCGAGTGTGATGCCATTGTTAGGTGGTGGTGCGGAGGATATTCCTCCCTTAATGGCACCTACGGAGCCTTCAGAGCTACCGGCTACCGTTGAAGCCACCCTAGGGCCGTTATGGGAAGTGTCGCTAAAGCATCTGATGACGGACATTGTAGCAAATCCGGAGGCTGAGCCTGATTCGGATAAAGACGTTCCTCTGTCTGTGCTTCTGAAGAGATATCTCTGTATGGCTAAAACCGAGAAGAAGTGTCGGAAGCACGCAACGAGAGACCGTCAGGCTAGCTTGGCCACATGTGCGGGTTTGAGTGACATACGACCCACTGATGTTCCCATGGAGGACATTCCTTCTCTTTTGTCGACCACTCATAGGCAGATTGCGTGTTCATCTCGTGAAGAGGCTGAGCGGTTACTTCAAGGCAAGATAGCGCACGATATCTTAATGAAACCTAGTAAGACTTATTAACTTTTCTAAGTTTCTTTCCATAGCAGTTTTTTTAATTATGACACGTTTTTCCTTGAATGATACAGCAGGGCCAAGTTTAGGTGTCAGCGTTGCGGGTGAAATGCCAGCGTTTGAGGATTCTGGGGCGTCGGGCCTTCATTTCGAATCTGAGACCGTTCCAGCTGCCACTCTCTCTCCTTGTGGATCCTCGACATCGGCGGGTGATGCTAGCATAACGACAACCCTTATCGATTCGGGAGATGAGGGTGCAGATGTTGAATCTGTCTTCCTAATGGTGGTGGACGTTGAAGACGCTGTCGCAACTAGTGACGCTCTAGATACAATTATGGTTTCGGCACCACCAGATATCTTCTGTGTTATTACTTTTAGATTCTTGATTCTGCGAGACACATTCGCTATTATCTCCTTTATTTGGAATATAGGTATAGTAAACCCTGGCGCTGTGCTGACTGAAGAACCCCGGTCAGCTGGTACCCTGACCGTTGCTATTCTATCCATCTCTTTTGCACCTTTCCGAGTTTTCTCAGGCCCAACGACGGAAGGTAAAGGTCATTTATTTCCTCGTTTTAGTATTGATATGACTCTTTGGATTAATTTCTTACCTTATATTGTTGTAATCTTATAGAAGTGCTTTTCAACCACTTGTGCCAAATGTTAAACTCTCACTTCGCCTTCCAATCAGGATTCGTCCTTCCTTCGGGCGTTAGTTAGTATATTTTCATTTCTTATTTCATCTTTCTACGAGTAATATTTTTTTATAAGCTTTTCCCGTATTGACCACGGTCTTACGGCTCGAAGGAGTGGAAGAAAGAATATCTGAGCCCTCTATGCTCCCTGATTTGCCACTTTCGACTATTAGTAGGTTATATCTCATTCATCATCATTTTTTTAGGTTGAAATCTGACCTTTCTTTGTATGTGTATGTCACGCCCCGCTTCCTGGTATACGGGAAGAGGACGCGACGAGACCGCTACGTATTTACTCTGAAATAAACACGCTAAGCGTATCTAAGCAATATAAGTAAAATGCACAAGAGACAAAGACAATAGATATAATTGAACAACAACTTTATTTATTAACACTCTTTTTAC
Organism: Agapanthus africanus; assembly: GCA_030015575.1. Lineage (NCBI taxonomy): Eukaryota > Viridiplantae > Streptophyta > Magnoliopsida > Asparagales > Amaryllidaceae > Agapanthus > Agapanthus africanus. The sequence continues at coordinate 424,623,323 of CM057339.1, forward strand.
AATACATCTGAAAAGTAAATACATGGAATGGAAAGCAATGCCTAAACAGTGGCATAACAAAAATGGAAAGTACTGAAATGAAATGTACAAGTAACTAGAGCTCCGGATCGAAAGCTAGCTGATCCAAGTCCTCGCTGGTGGGTTCGATCTCCTGAAGGTCCAAAACACCTGACGACATTCCAAAGAAGAAGAAAGAGAATGTCGTCAGTGAATAAATCACTCGGTAAGTCCTAAAGATGAGGGAGAAATAGAATAGACAGAGAGAGAGTGTAACTTTTAAAGTTGTATTATATTGTTATAATATTGTATTTAGTGTTAACGCTGTTATTTATAGCTTGGTACAGAAGAGACCAGTGTATACGAGAGGAGTCTCAATAGACCAGAGACTAAGGTGGACTGAATCAAGAGTACAAGGCTCCATGATAATACCCGAAACAACGACAATTGAATTCAGGTTAGGTGTCTTAATGGTTGCAGTCTCGTGCCACTTCTAATACCTTCCGTACCAATCTACCCTTTATAAACCCCGCGATGTCTTGATTGTATTGAATTGTAAATTGAATTGTAAATTGTATTGTCTTATATTATAGATTGTATAGATGGATGACTTACCGGAACCATGATATCAGTAAATGGATGTAACTGGAGAATCATGTAGATGGATGTATATCCATGGTTCGGTTCAGCCAATGGAGTTTGAATAGATTGAACAGATTGAATATATATGGATTCATAGATTCATGTTGAATTGTAGTTTGTACTTGAATCATATTCAAGTCAGATTAATTATATTGAGAATCAGTCTGAGCCAGAACAATTAGAAAATAAATTGAATCCTGAATTAGGTTTTGGTGTTATCGGTAACCACTGCACATGGACGGCAGGATTTGTGTCTTTTTCAAAGACGATTATCGTGTTGATAACACCGTTTGTTAAGCTGTCTACCTTAAATAGGCAAGCACCCATATCTCCGGCTCCCTGAGACTCAAGAGACTGGTCCCGCTTAAACCTATGTTTACTAGGGTCCTTATTGTAATTTAGTATAACTTGAGGGGGTTTTATGTAAAATAATTTTTGTATAATTTTTAAAATACACCTCAAATATTTTATTAACGTCTTTAGAGTTTTTATGGATGTGTATTTGATCAATATGACATTTCTAGTGAATAAAACTTAATTTCATAATATATGGTATTTATTTGTAATATTGGAACTGTATGGTATTTTCTTATAAATGGAATGATTTTCTTAAATTTTGGAAATGTGGAATATTATAAATATTAAAAATAGATATTTTGATATTAATTACATATATATATATTTATTAAAAATATAAGTTTTATTTATAATAGAAATCACATTTTCTAAAGAAAATTGTATTTTTAAATCTTTCGAGACCGTATGCTCGTTGCGGAGGTCTGCATCTCGCACTACTAAGCATAAGGATGTGCAATAATCCGCACCATCCCGAACGAGTTTCCCGAAATGGGTTGTAGCGGCACATTGCAAAGATTTGTTAAAAATACACATTTTGTAGAAAAAGGTTTTTATAAGTCGGAGGTAGTTATGTGTAAAATCGTATTTTTCTCAAATCTATATTCCCAAATTTCATCGTGCTATATCACATATGAGTGTTGTGAAGAGGTAAGTCATTACCTCGTGAGTTTTCTAAAGGTAGCATGGTTAAAAGGTATAAACATGTCGATATGAAACATAGAGGTATTTTAATCTAAAAGTGGAATAAAATTTTCTACGATTATCATTTTGATGTCAAACTTGTTCTATTGTCTTAGTTATTGAGTGTTAAAACATATATCAAAAGTTGAAGGTTTTTTATTAAGAAAATGTTGTAATTCTTGAAAGAAAGAGAATCGGAAGCCGGATAACTCCGCTTCCGACACGTTTTAAGAATTAAGAATTTGAGAATAGCAAAAGAGAGAGAGAAGGGGGTTACTGGATTAGTGTCAAGAGAAGAGGAAGATTGGGGAAACACCGGTGCGTCGTTTCGTCGCCGGAAACTCCTCGGATCGTCGCCGGAAGTTTGTCGGAGTTTCGCCCTTTGCTAACTCCACTTGCACACAAAAAGTCTTGAGAATTTTCTTGAGAGTTTAGGCAGAGATTTGAGAGTGAGGAGGGGTGATTTTAGGTATGGTATTTATAGGAAAAATTAGAGTTTAGGGATGTGAAATGGTGTATTAAGAATTTATATTAAAAATAGATTAAATGAGGGTTTTAATTTGCTCTGTAAATGTGTAAGGAATTTAAATAGTACAGGGGTTATGGAGAGTTCAAGAGTTGCCAGAAAAATGAAAAAAAGGGTTTCGAGCTGATTCGGCCGGCGGCGCCGGCCGATTCACGCTTCCCGTCGGCCCGAGTCGGCCGAGTCGGGGCTCCCCTCGACGCTACGTGTCTCCGATGCTTTGACTACTGCAGTGGACTCATTTGTTTTATGTGTGAGTTTTCAGTTTACGTGTAATGCACGTGTAGACTTTGGGCTTCTAAAAAATTAAAAGAATTTTAAATAAAAATAATGTGTGGCTGATGGGATTTGAAATCTGGTGTTATGGATCAGCAGTGCAAGCTCTTTCTTGCTGTTAAAAAGCAAATCAAACTTATAACTTGTGCTCAGGCAAAAGTACATCCTTCTGTACTTTTGAAAAAAATTGTACAGAAAGTTTAGGGTTGTTACATTCTACCCTCACAAAAATTTCGTTCTCGAAATTTGTAAAAGGAAAGTGTAACATATTCAAGGAAAGTTTGGTGATAGAAGTACTGATAGTGTATGAAAAATATGTGAAAGAACGAAAGAATGCGAAGGTTTTGGTAAGATTGTAAAAGAGGTGAGGGAATTTTGGGTTAGGACAGATTCAAAATATATGAAATTGGAAGATTCAAAAAATATGAATTGTAAAGAATGTTTTCAGTTGCTGGTTCATGTGTTATATTGCTTAGGTTGTCCATATAGTGCTGAACTGCATGGTAGGGTTCCATACAGCTCTGACCTGCATAAGCTGCCAACAAAACCTGTCACGCTCCGCTTCCCGGTATACTGGCAGAGGACGCGGCGAGGCCGCTACGTATTTACTCTGAAGTAAACACGCTAAGCATATCTAAGCAATATAAGCAAAATGCACAAGAGACAATGACAATAGATATAATTGAACAACAACTTTATTTATTAACATTCTTTTTACAATACATCTGAAAAGTAAATACATGGAATGGAAAACAATGCCTAAACAGTGGCATGGCAGAAATGGAAAGTACTGAAATGAAATGTACAAGTAACTAGAGCTCCGGGTTGAAATCTAGCTGATCCAAGTCCTCGCTGGTAGACTCGATCTCCTGAAGGTCCGAAACACCTGACGACATTCCAAAGAAGAAGAAAGAAAATATCGTCAGCAAACAAATCGCTCGGTAAGTCCCAAAGATGAGAGAGAAATAGAATAGACAGAGAGAGTGTAACTTTTAAAGTTGTATTATATTGTTATAATGTTGTATTTAGTGTTAACGATATTATTTGTAGTTTGGTACAGAAGAGGCCAGTGTATACGAGAGGAGTCTCAATAGACCAGAGACTAAGGTGGACGGAATCAAGAGTATAAGGTTCCGTGATAATACCCAGAACAACGGCAATTGAATTCAGGTTAGGTGTCTTAATGGTTGCAGTCTCGTGCCACTTCTAACACCTTCCGTACCAATCAACCCCTTATAAACCCCGCGATGTCTTGATTGAAAATTGAATTGTAAATTGTATTGTCTTATATTATAGATTGTATAGATGGATGACTTGTCGGAACCATGATATCAGTAAATGGATGTAACTGGAGAATCATGTAGATGGATGTATATCCATGGTTCGGTTCGGTCAATATAGTTTGAATAGATTGAACAGATTGAATATATATGGATTTATGGATTCATGTTGAATTGTAGTTTGTACTTGAATCATATTCAAGTCAGATTAATTATATTGAGACTCAGTCTGAGCCAGAACAATTAGAAAAGAAATTGAATCCTGAATTAGGATTTGGTATTATCGGTAACCGCTGCACATGGACGACAGGATTTGTGTCTTTCTCAAAGACGATTACCGTGTTGATAACACCGTTTGTTAAGTTGTCTACCTTAAATAGGGAAGCACCCATATCTCTGGCTCCCTGAGGCTCAAGAGGCTGGTCCCGCTTAAACCTATGTTTACTAGGGTCCTTATTGTAATTTAGTATAACTTGAGAGGGTTTTATGTAAAATAATTTTTATATAATTTTCAAAATACACCTCAAGTATTTTATTATCGTCTTTAGAGTTTTCATGGATGTGTATTTGATCAATATAACATTTCTAGTGAATAAAACCTAATTTCATAATATATGGTATTTATTGGTAATATTGGAATTGTATGTTATTTTCTTATAAATGGAATGTTTTTCTTGAATTTTGGAAATGTGGAATATTATAAATATTAAAAATAGATATTTTGATAATAATTAAATATATATATTTATTAAAAATATATGTTTTATTTATAATAGAAATCATATTTTCCAAAGAAAATTGTATTTTTAAATCTTTCGAGACCGTATGCTCCTTGCGGAGGTCTGCATCTCGCACTACTAAGCCCGAGGATGTGCGATAATCCGTACAATCCCTAACGGGTTCCCCAAAATGGATTGTAGCGGTACATTGCAAAGATTTGTTAAAAATACACATCTTGTAGAAAAAGGTTTTTATAAATCGGAGGTAGTTATGTGTAAAATCATATTTTTTCCAAATCTATATTCCCAAATTTCATCGTGCTATGTTACATATGAGTGTTGTGAGGAGGTAGGTCATTACCTCGTGAGTTTTCTAAAACTAGCATGGTTAAAAGGTATAAACATGTCGATATGAAACATAGAGATATTTTAATGTAAAAGTGGAATAAAACTTTCTACGATTATCATTTTGATGTCAAACTTGTTCTATTGTCTTAGTTATTGAGTATTAAATAATATATCAAAAGTTGTAGGTTTGTTATTAAGAAAATGTTGTATTTTTTAAAAGAAAGAGAATCGGAAGCCGGATAACTCCTCTTCCGACACGTTTTAAGAATTAAGAATTTGAGAATAGCAAAAGAGAAAGTGAAGGGGGACTTACTAGATTAGTGTCAAGAGAAGAGGAATAGGAGGATTGGGGAAACACCAGTCCGTTGTTTCGTCGTCGGAAACTCCTCGGATCGTCGTCGGAAGTTCGTCAGAGCTTCGTCCTTTGCTAACTCCACTTGCACACAAAAAGTCTTGAGAATTTTCTTGAGAGTTTGGGCAGAGATTTGAGAGTGAGGATGGGTGATTTTAGGTGTGGTATTTATAGGAAAAATTAGGGTTTATGGATGTGAAAGGGTGTATTAAGAATTTGTGTTAAAAATAGATTAAATAAGGGTTTTAATTTGCTCTGTAAATGTGTAGGGAGTTTAAATAGTACAGGAGTTATGGAGAGTTCAAGAGTTGCCAGAAAAATGAAAAAAATAGGGTTTTGAGCTGAGTCGGCTGGTGGCGCCGGCCGATTTGCGCTTCCCGCCAGCCCGAGTCGGCCGAGTCGAGGCTCCCCTCGACGCCACGTGTCCCCGACGCTTTGACTACTGCAGTGGACTTGTTTGTTTTATGTGTGACTCTTCAGTTTACGCGTTATGCACGTGTAGACCCTTGGGCTTCTAAAAGATTAAAAGAATTTTAAATAAAAATAATGTGTGGTTGATGGGATTTGAACTCTGGTGCTATGGATCAGCAGTGCAAGGCTTTACCAGTGAGCTACAAGCTCTTTCTTGCTGTTAAAAAGAAAATCAAACTTATAACTTGTGCTCAGGAAAAAGTATATCTTTCTGTATTTTTGAAAAAAATTGTACAGAAAGTTTAGGGTTGTTACAGTGTATTATTCTGTAGCGGCTACACCGGCTTTGGTTCATTTCGAGTCTCGTATTTCTATGCCCGCAGGGCCCTTCTCTAAACATCAGTCTTCCAGAGGTGCGGCAAATAGCAAGTGCATGATAAGTGAGTTTATTGAAGAACTTGATGTCGAAGCTCTCACTTCTACTGCAGACTTTGCGGATGAACTCAACCCCATGCTTGCGACTCTTGTGACTTTCCACAATAAAGATTTCGTCGGCATCTTGGTTGATTACTGTAAGTGAGTCGAGGCTTGCCTCCATGAGATCGAGCACAAACGTCTTATGCCTAAGGCATTATCCTCGAGGGATCAACTAGTTGCATGGCTCGAACAAAGTGCCGCTTCCGTTCAATATTTCGAGCATAAGATGGTCCTCAAGCAGAAGGAGCATGTGACGGCTTTTAGCGAATCAAGCAAATTACGTGCCCAGGTTAAAGTAAATGCTGCACAACTCCAAATTATCTTTGAAAATCTTCAACAATACATTTATGATGGAGTGGCGCTGAGACAGGATCTTGACTCTACTGAGCGAGGAATGCGGGACTGCGAAATTGCTAAGCAAGAAATTTCTGAGATGCTTTCTTCGTGCTTGCAATAACGGGCTCAAGTCGAAGTAATGCTGGCCACAATAGTGGAGCGTGAGAAAGAGTTGCGGCAAGAGAGTGAACGGGTCGCCACTTTATTGAAAGCCCCGCTCTCTTAGTGGCTAGAATTGTATCCCTTTTTATATAAATTGTATCTTTCAAACATTTCGATCCATGAATAAAGAATATATATTCTTTTCTTTTGCATGCACTCCTCTGTGTTTGATGTCTTGATCTGGCGTGAAGTAGTTTGTGTACTCATTTCGGAGCATGTAGTTTATTTACTCATTTCGGAATTTTTAGCTTATGTACTTATTTCGGAGTTTGTAGTTATTCACTCATTTCAGAGTCTCTAGTTTATGTACTCATTTCGGAGTTTGTAATTTATTCACTCATTTCTGAGTCTCTAGTTTATATACTCATTTCGTAGTTTGTAGTTTATTCGCTCATTTCAGAGTGTTTCTTAGTATATGTACTCATTTCGGAGTATTTTCAGTTTACCTCCCTTGGGTTTACAGGAAAACTTGTCATAACGTTGTATGTAGATAACCTCTATTCTTTTATGACAGAGGTCCATTAGGTTTGTGGTACTAGGTGTTTTAGTCTGTGGTACCGTCGCATTGGCTAATATATTCCTCGATATGCAGTCCCTTAGGTTGCTGTTCAAGTAGCCCCGCGACTGTCGTGTCTTTAATCCCTTCTGAGACTGGACAAGACGTCTTCAAGTAATCTTCTTAGGTCATATTACCGTTAGAAGAACAAGCGATAGGTATTTGCAATGATACTTTTTACTTGAGGTTAGGCTCAATTTGGATCCCCGATGAGTCATAACTGTACCCTTCTGGGATGGGATGATCTCCAACGGTCTTTAGGCTTTATATGATTTGCCGTCAAGACCCTAAGATAGGAATATGTCGTCGCTTCGTTTTTTGCTTTGACGATATTGTGTCGATTCTTTGCTGAAGTAGGGTAGACATCTGTAGGACCTTGAAGCCCAGAGCTAGGTATGCCATTGCTCTAATTTCATTTGATAGTCGCGCCTGCATCCTGCTGAAACAGGGGGAATGCCGGGATAGTCTCTAGGTTGTATATGTACGGTCAAGACTGTAGGGTTGCTAGGCACGCGCACAAGGGTCTACGAGGCATCAACCATGCCCGATTTAAAATTTAGCCGTGCCGAAAAACCCGAATACGGAACTTTAAACTAGAGATTAGGTGAAAACAAGCATGCTAAACATTTTAACACTAAGTGAGAGGGATTACAACCTTTGTAGATCCGGTCCTTCACTTCATATGCTCCGTGTTGTGGTCCCTTCGCTGCGATCATCGGGATCCAGACTCTCGAGAGGTTCCACGAAGAGAAAGACGCAACCTTTGCTTCCGATCTTCGATACTTTGATGATCTACCTTGAAGTTTCTTTAACACAAGCTAACACTCATGAAATGATGTGAACACCCTCATCTAAATGGCAAGGGAAGATGAGGATGATGAAGTAGGATTTATGCTCTCTTTATTTATATTTTTCTCACAATTATTCATCACCTTTGAAAAATCAAGCAAGCTTTTCCATGAAAGAAAATGAAAGAAGAAGAAGAATAGTGATCCATTTCCTTTTTGTGATGAATAAAAAAAAGGTTATCATAATTATTTATGCAACCATGGTTGTAGTAACCAATGTAGAGAGTTTACTGGGGTTAGGGTTTGGGTTGGGTTAAGTGTGAGTCATGGATAAAGATCAACACAAATATCTTTATCATGACAAAGTAAAACCATCTAGAAACTTCTAGAAGCCATTAACCCAAATCAAACCCTAATCTCGTTTAAACTCCTCTAATCATGTTGCATTAATAATTATAACATGTTACAATATTATATATCACATATACAATATTTATTGCAACAAAATAAAATAATACAATTAACATATATCGCATATATATCAATGTATTACCCGAGTGAGAAAAAGAATCTTTTAGTGAGCTAATATTAGTTAATGTCATTTAATATATCATATATATTATTATACATTAAATTATCGAATCAACACTTGATCCGACAATCCGGCTATATCGCATATAACCGACTAATATTTATCCGTACCGATTCATCGAATCAACACTTGAACCAATGACCCGGCTGATATCAAATATCGTGAGAATAGAATACGGTATCACATATCGCATTATCCTCGGTCCCGCACATATCACATATGTGCTCCTACTTCGTTTTGCCTGAGTCAAGAAACCTCTGTGTAGGACTCTAAAGAATCGTCAATACGCCGGCAGTAGGTGATGATCATATCAAACACCCACAAGCTGCAAGCGGTCAGCTAAACGTAACAGCTACCCAGGTATTGAGCGCTCAGAAGATCAACAAGCAAGCCTGTAACTTCTCCTGTGAATCCAAACAGTAACACTCCCGTACAGTCCGGTCTCGTCGTCTGATATGTTGCATATCTCGCCTAGGGGTGGTAAACGTCAGACCCCAGTAGCTCGATAAGTCGTGTCGATATGAGGTCTATAACAGTTCGAGAAACTACTGATAACACTTACCAGTAAATCTCAGCAACCCTGGCCAGGGATTTCCGGTTATAGCCAATCGAACACAGCACAACATTAACTCCCTATACCGGGAGAGACGAATCCCCTCCTATCGCTCATTGCCTCCATATGATTCGGGACTGTACCCAAAAGCCACCTTTTTGCACGCCCTTTTGGACGTGGTATGATGGAAATCAAAGCACAGTGGGAATCACACAAGACTCTATGACGATCTCGGGTCAACAGACTACTCTGTACCAGTGTCACCGGAAAACTGCCATCTGACGTAAGGTATTATACCATCTGGGAGTTCTCGGCGAGTCCGTCCAGTGTACCCAGCCTCCACTGAGCACCCGTACACCATCCTTGATGTCAAACACCGATGGATATGGGATCATCCATCGCCCATCATATGGGTCAAGATGCGTATACGCTAGTCTACTCTGGTGCATCGATGCGCTGTCTCGATACACCCTCGACTAGGAACAGTTATAGGATATACTCGTCGACTACCGTGGCCCCACTAGTATGATCTCATCATAGTCCCAGTAGTCGAGTACATATCCTAAGGGCTTTATCAACATGTAATATAGAGACAATCAGAGTACATGTTAAGATAAAGTACAACCAGATAGCATACTATCATGTCGAGCAAGAAAGTCCTCCCTATATATGTCCTAGCATCCATTACAATATACATCGTATGTACAGTAATGGCCTCTAGGGCATACATATAACTAACAATCTCCCACTTGCACTAGGGCCATATGTTATGGTATCGCATACCCAACAATTAGCTGCGGTTGAAGTATCTCATACTCAACCATCCCATAAAAGTCTCTACTGGGAAAAAGGCCTTTGTGAGTGGATTCGCGCTGTTGTCCTCTGTGTCTACTCTCCTAACCTCGATCTCCCTGGAGATCAACCATCTCCATGATCAGGTGATACTGCCTAAGAATTATATCTGGATTTCTGATGGGACGGTAGTTCCTTGGCTGAAGCCACAACTCCATTGTCACACAATGGTAGGAACGAAGTTCATCTTATGAACTTATATATATCCAGACTGCCTCTTTGCTAGTATCCTTGGTAACGATGTATCTTGCCTTTAATCGTCTAGTATGTCACGGTATCTAGCTTGGAACTCTTCCAACATACCGTCCCTCCACTGAGGGTATAGACAAGCCTGCGACTGACATTCAGTCATCTTTATCACTCTGGAACCATTCCAGTGATTCTCCTCAGGATCGATTGATACCATCTCACTACAACTAGTGAGTATCCTAACATCCAACTAGATCTATCTCATAGATCCAAAACCCAGGATTTAGGAGGTATCACTTTGATCCTATATGGAGAATCCATGTGATAAGCGGAGATTGACCGAGCGTAGCATAGGAAACTCCTTCCCTATCAAGAGTATGTCATCCACGTACTCTACGAGGATCACCACCATACTCTCTACTACCTTTTTGTATATACAAGGTTCATCTACCATTTTGATGAAGTCAAACTCTTTGACTACCACATCAAAACAGATGTTCCAACTCCGCGATGCCTGTTTTATCATATAAAACATCTTGCACACGTTTCAGCTGCTCCCACTGTCTACGAAGCCCTCTGGCTGTGTACTTATAGACGCTCTTTTCTAAAACATCATTTAGAAAAGTAGTCATGACACCCAACCACCAGATATCGTAGTCATGGTATGTAGCCGTGGCAAGTAGGATCTGGATGGACTTAAGCATAGATCCTTAGAAAAGGTTTCAACATAATCCATACCTGGTCAATGATGCAAACCTTTAACAAGTCTATCTTTGAAAGTCTCAACTTTTCCATGTACACCAAGCAATCTTCTCAAGATATACTTGCTCCTGATAGGGATTTAACCCTTCAGATAAAGCAACCAAAGTCCATACTTTGTTGGTGTATAAGGATTCCATCTCAGATCGCTAAGCATCCAGCCATTCTTACAGAGTCCTACTCCTGATGGCCAGCTCGAAACTAGTTGGGTCATAATCTCATGATGCAATCCTCGCTCCCACTGTCATAGAGAAACCAAAGTATCTCTCAGGTGGGTGAGGAACCCTGCTAGATCGGCGGAGAGGCTGAGGTTCGTTGGAAATTATTGAATCCTTTGGTTCTACCAAATCATCAGCTGCAGTTTGTATAGCTGGAACATTTCCAATTCTACATAACAGACCTTGCCTCGAGCTTGTCCGGATTTTGCTTTTAGACATAGTCCGGACAACCCTAAATCTTAACAAGCTTAAGATATGGGCTCTTCCCTTTCCATATCACATATGAAGTGGTAGGCAACTAATTTGATTTGAACCCTATTCAATAGGTATGCAGCTTCTCAAGTGCATAACTCCCAAAAGGAAATAGGCAACTCAGTAGTACTCATCATAGAGCACACCATATCACATAGGGTGCTATTGCTCCGCCCCGATATACCATCGTGCTGTGGTGTATTCGAAGGAGTAATGCTGAGAGAGAATCTCCTTCTCCTTTAGAATAGTCCAGGAATTCCGTGCTCAAGTATTCTCCTCCTTAATCACATCAAAGGACATAATACTTTTACCCGTATTTTGGTTCTCTACTTCTAACTTATATTCCGTGAATATCTCAAAAGGTTCGGACTTGTGTTTCAACTGGAACATATGTCTGAATCTTGAGAGATCATCAGAGAATGTAATGAAGTACAAAAAACCGGTCTTGGCATGTGTAGACAGGGGACCTTTCATACATCAGCATGTATCAATCCCAAAAGTTCACTAAATCTTTCTCTGTTTCCAATAAACAGAGCTGTGGTCATCTTATCTTTGTGACATGACTGGCAAGTTTCACAAGATGTAAATTCAAAAAGATTTAAATATGCATCTAAATGTAACTTCAGCCAGTCGGGTCGCATTGATATGACCTAGTCTACAATGCCTCAAGAAGGATTCGTTCATTTCTGAACTCTTCTTCTTGTGTGTGTTCCGTATACTAAGAACTGTAGTTTGATTTAGAACATCAATGTTTTTAGATAACGTGCCTGAACCGATCAACTCTTGATATAGGAAATATTCAAAACATTATCCAACAATACAAAATTATATCCTTTCTTTACTAATAAAGAGATTGATATGATTTTGTATATCAGGTTCGGTATCTAATAACATTCGTTCAGAATCAATGTATTCTGGTAATACAGGATGATAGTGACCAACAGACTTGGCTACAACACTTGCACCGTTTTCTATCTCATGAAACTTATCACCCGTTCTCAGTTCTCTACCTATCTGTAGCCCATGTAACAAATTACATATACTGGATCCTGATCCGGTATCACATACCCAGGACGTAAAGGATACTGAGAAATAGTTCTGTGTAATGAACACACCCGAAGATGATGCATCAGCATGCACTTTCTTCGTTTGGGCGGCACGGGAAATCTGGTATTCCCCAATTTCCTGCTCTATTTTATAACAATTATAAGTTGGAGCGGGACCAACGTTCTCCAGCTCAGTATAACAAGCGGGTTCGGTCAATATATCCGTTTTATTATCTTGATTAAGGCGTGATATGGTCGCTATCTGGAGAGAGAGAGAAGAAAACACTCAGCGTATGCTCTTGCAAGATTAGATTGGTTATATTATATATCTAATCAGGATGTCTCCCACTATTTTAGTCAAATCTTCCTTCAAACCCTAAAAGGAAAGACTAGTCGGGATTAATTACACGCTACAAGTTCGCCAATCTTTCAGCCAGGCCAGTGTCGGTACTTTGAGGGAGGTCCCCCGTGCTTTCGCACGAACCTAATTAAAGTAAACCTCGTTTTCCCAGGGGCGTAACCCCGTTAACACCTTTCTAGACACCTACTAGATCGGCTAATTGTAATATGTAAAACTCTTCCAGGAGTAACTCTTACTCGCAGCGGGTATCGGGATCCAACTATCTCATAGAAGGTATGCAATCTCATTGCAAATTTCAACACTTGAAATTCCCAATAATATTTTGCCCCAAGCGTCCTATGACCTTGACAAAGGCCAACAAACCATAGGCTGCTAGTCAAGTTCAACTCGTCATTTCCCGATTGAATTAAACCCACCCGCACGGCCCTTGACAAAGGCCAACAAGGTCGCACGACTACCCTAATCCAATCTACATCATATGCATAAGCAGATAAGTACTATTCAGCTACCGCACACTACGCCTTGACAAAGGCCAACAAACGCAGCACGAATACTAAACAGTCCTTATCTGAAATGACGGAGGGCTACGACAGGTTTTTATGAAAACCCTTTGCGTAATGAACTTGATATCGTCGTAGAATCGAGTGATTTTTAAATGGAGTGTTTTTTAGGCTTTTCTAGTTTTGCTAAAGGGGTCACTCCCGGTGAAGGGATCGTCGGCCCCTTCCTCATCGAATAAGGTGCAGGATATTTCACAAATACCACTATGCAAAGCAAGAACTATAGAAGCAATCAAAAGACAAACCGAGTTTGTAGCATCTGCCAGTTATCGCTAAAGGAGTCACTCCCGGTGAAGGGATCTCGGTCCTTTCCCTATCGAATAAGGTGCTGGATGTTCTACAAGGAACACCGCTATGCAAAGCAAGAACTGTAGCTACCATTTTTATAAACAAGTTTCTACAACATCTTAGGTTTCTTTTATTTCATTAATCTCATTAATGAAGTCCCATTTTAATATGCTTCGTAAGCATCTCTTTTTGAAACGAAATCTGCAATATAACATATATCTCATATATATAATATAAACATTCGTCTCAGGCAGTAATATGATCTCATCACAGAACATTGCAGCAGAAGAACATATATGAAATATTGGATATACTAGGATGTCCGTGTTTTCAATACGAGCCTGTATAAAACACGGATTCTACGGTCGCGATGAATAGCCAAACCCACATCCCTAGACCCCTACGAGAGCGGCAAGTAACACTGCCAATTCTAGGGCTAGGAGACCCGGTCTCGACTCCTCGAGATGGTCTCCCACTGGACCCTAGAACCCGGTTACTTGTGCTCCCCTCCTTGGGTCTACCTAATGCGGAAAAGTAAATAATATACAACGGTGACATCTTCCGCTACCTGGAAGTGCCCCAATAAAAGAATATTACATACAAATGAATTTTACATGAATGAAAAAGAAAAACTCTCATCTCACATAAAACCCCCGGCTATTCAAACGCGACGATCCAATACAACATATCACAGCAACACATAATATCTCATATCATCAACGTAAGCAAGTATGCGTATCCCGATTGTCGTTGATGTATAGCAACGAAGCCGGCGATACACCACATACTACGCTTACGGTCACAGAAAAGAAAGTGTAAAACTACAACAGTTGGAATTCGCAACTTCCTTAGACATCACATGCCTAACCAAATGAATTCCTTAGAAATCACATGCCTAACAATTATAAACCCCGCATTTTAGTCTCATTTATCGAAAACTCTTTTCAATACCAAGTCGGCCAATTCAACAAGATTCCCGACGTCCTGATCGAATGCTCGTCGCAAACTTTAGTAGACGGCCGCACCCCTGATACCGTCGACGAAGTGCACCAAGGCGAAACACCGCTACCGCGAGCACCCGAACGGATGCTTTCGGCGACGGGGTTCTTCTACAGTCACTTGGTCGGGGCTATGGGGCGTAGCTGTCTATTAAGTTTACCCGGCGAGTATCCACGTACCCTACTTGATTGCGACGGACTTTTGATCACATCAAAATTCCGTGGTAACCGATCATCTGAGACTAAACTGCTATGTTTATAATATTCAAATTAGTTATCACATAACTACCTGTGGATTCCAATTATTGTATCACATTCCAGATAAATAGAAAAAGTTAAACTTTCCGATCGAATTGTCAAGTACCCAAGATTTCCCCAATATATCTCAACACTTGAAATCAGTTTAAAAACGTCCATCACATGCCACAGTACCAATGGTCCAGCCGTAGAAGGGTCAAGCCAACGCCTCACATGTGGCACGCCGTACTGCCCCAAACCCTAAGGTTCAAAGAGCAGTTCAAGACGGTCACATAATCGAGTTAAGGTTTGTTGTCTTCTAGAGGGTCCATCGAGTTACTTGCACGACTTAGAACATTCTTAAACACGAGGAAAAATCCAACTTTTGAAAAATTTTCTGACAGGGGAAAAATTGAGTTATTGATATCCGTTCGAACTTTGTAACAGTTTCTAAAAGTTATCCGGAAAACCACATAGACAAAATCTGATACTCCGATCGAAACATCGAATCCCCAAAACAACCCCAGAAAGTTCAACTCTTGAATAAATATTAAAAATTCCCAGAAAAACCAGCATAATTAAATAAGAGTTACTGTGCAAAAAGGAATTGATGACGTCACCTTTGTGCCGCGGAACCGCCGCAGAAGGCATGCTTCTGCCGCGGTTCCGCCGCTATTCTTACTGTTCATCGAAAAAAATTTGCGCCGTAATTCTTAGAATTCCCTGCTGAATTTTTTACGCATTTTTAATTTGGAAAAATCCCACTTTTTAGAAAAAGTCCAGAGAGCATGTTTCGGGTTATCTTTTTGGTTCGATCGGACTTCAAACTCCATCTAGACTTCGCCTAAAGCTCTAGCTTGGCTCTGATACCACTGTAGGGTTGCTAGGCACGCGCACAAGGGTCTACGAGGCATCAACCATGCCCGATTTAAAATTTAGCCGTGCCGAATAACCCGAATACGGAACTTTAAACTAGAGATTAGGTGAAAACAAGCATGCTAAACATTTTAACACTAAGTGAGAGGGATTATAACCTTTGTAGATCCGGTCCTTCACTTCATATGCTCCGTGTTGTGGTCCCTTCGCTGCGATCATCGGGATCCAGACTCTCGAGAGGTTCCACGAAGAGAAAGACGCAACCTTTGCTTCCGATCTTCGATACTTTGATGATCTACCTTGAAGTTTCTTTAACACAAGCTAACACTCATGAAATGATGTGAACACCCTCATCTAAATGGCAAGGGAAGATGAGGATGATGAAGTAGGATTTATGCTCTCTTTATTTATATTTTTCTCACAATTATTCATCACCTTTGAAAAATCAAGCAAGCTTTTCCATGAAAGAAAATGAAAGAAGAAGAAGAATAGTGATCCATTTCCTTTTTGTGATGAATAAGAAAAAGGTTATCATAATTATTTATGCAACCATGGTTGTAGTAACCAATGTAGAGAGTTTACTAGGGTTAGGGTTTGGGTTGGGTTAAGTGTGAGTCATGGATAAAGATCAACACAAATATCTTTATCATGACAAAGTAAAACCATCTAGAAACTTCTAGAAGCCATTAACCCAAATCAAACCCTAATCTCGTTTAAACTCCTTTAATCATGTTGCATTAATAATTATAACATGTTACAATATTATATATCACATATACAATATTTATTGCAACAAAATAAAATAATACAATTAACATATATCGCATATATATCAACGTATTACCCGAGTGAGAAAAAGAATCTTTTAGTGAGCTAATATTAGTTAATGTCATTTAATATATCATATATATTATTATACATTAAATTATCGAATCAACACTTGATCCGACAATCCGGCTATATCGCATATAACCGACTAATATTTGTCCGTACCGATTCATCGAATCAACACTTGATCCGATGACCCGGCTGATATCAAATATCGCGAGAATAGAATACGGTATCACATATCGCATTATCCTCGGTCCCGCACATATCACATATGTGCTCCTACTTCGTTTTGCCTGTGTCAAGAAACCTCTGTGTAGGACTCTAAAGAATCGTTAATACGCCGGCAGTAGGTGATGATCATATCAAACACCCACAAGCTGCAAGCGGTCAGCTAAACGTAACAGCTACCCAGGTATTGAGCGCTCAGAAGATCAACAAGCAAGCCTGTAACTTCTCTTGTGAATCCAAACAGTAACACTCCCGTACAGTCCGGTCTTGTCGTCTGATATGTTGCATATCTCGCCTAGGGGTGGTAAACGTCAGACCCCAGTAGCTCGATAAGTCGTGTCGATATGAGGTCTATAACAGTTCGAGAAACTACTGATAACACTTACCAGTAAATCTCAGCAACCCTGGCCAGGGATTTCCGATTATAGCCAATCGAACACAACACAACATCAACTCCCTATACCGGGAGAGACGAATCCCCTCCTATCGCTCATTGCCTCCATGTGATTCGGGACTGTACCCAAAAGCCACATTTTTGCACGCCCTCTTGGACGTGGTATGATGGAAATCAAAGCACAGTGGGAATCACACAAGACTCTATGACGATCTCGGGTCAACAGACTACTCTGTACCAGTGTCACCGGAGAACTGCCATCTGACGTATGGTATAATACCATCTGGGAGTTCTCGGCGAGTCCGTCCAGTGTACCCAGTCTCCACTGAGCACCTGTACACCATCCTTGATGTCAAACACCGATGGATGTGGGATCATCCATCGCCCATCATATGGGTCAAGATGCGTATACGTTAGTCTACTCTGGTGCATCGATGCCCTGTCTCGATACACCCTCGACTAGGAACAGTTATAGGATGTACTCGTCGACTACCGTGGCCCCACTAGTATGATCTCATCATAGTCCCAGTAGTCGAGTACATATCCTAAGGGCTTTATCAACATGTAATATAGAGACAATCAGAGTACATGTTAAGATAAAGTACAACCAGATAGCATACTATCATGTCGAGCAAGAAAGTCCTCCCTATATATGTCCTAGCATCCACTACAATATACATCGTATGTACAGTAATGGCCTCTAGGGCATACATATAACTAACAAAGACTTGGAGCTAGGATTCTACCATTACTCCATTTTTCTTTGACCCTTGGGTCTTTTTTTTAATTATTTTTTTATGATGATGTTGCGTCTACATCCTGCCAGAATGAGAAGGAACGCCGGGATAGTCTCTAGGTTGCATATGAACCGTCAAGACTTGGAGATACGATTTTGTCATTATTCCATTTTTCTTTGACCCTTGGGTCTTTCTTTTTTGATGATGACGTTGCGTCTGTATCCTGCCGAAATGAGAAGGAACGCCGGGATAGTCTCCAGGTTGTATATATACCATCAAGACTCGGTTCTCCTTTTGATGAAGCGTAGTGGGAAAATATGGTTCCCTTTCTTTCATTTGTGCCCGTGGATAGTATACAAGAGTCAATATAGACCTACTTGCAGGGCGGCATTTTTCATTTTTTTAAAATTTCTTTCCGTGATGCTCTATTTTTTCCGCTTTTATGTCGTGAAAGTCGTGATTGCCCAATCATTTCGGTTATTTATCGCGGTGTCCAATCATTTCGACTATTTTTATTTTTTTATTTTTTATTTTATCTTTTATTTTTTACTCGCTACTTTTTATTGCAAGTTGCCTTATCATTTCGGCTTTTTTGAGTTGGGGATTTGAAATCTGATACCAATCTTGGTATTAGCATCGCTATCACCGGGATATTGCCAGGAGCGAATCATCATTTGCCCTTATTGATTTGAACAAAGATGGCTTAGCAAACACGGTTAAGATCCTGTTGACTGAAACTTTTGACTTTATGAGCCGTAAGGATCTCATAAAGGTATTTCTCCCTACGAGTCGTGAGGATCTCGTAGGTGTATTTTCTCCTTAGGATTCGTAAGGACTCCTAAGTGCGTTTTCTCTTATAAGTCGTAAGGATCTTACAAGAGTATTTTCTCTTTGTATGTCGAGAGGACTCACAAGTGTTGTTCACCATATGGGGATATTTCTCACCATAGGTAGAACTCGGTGGGGGATATATTTATTTATGCCCATGGATTGTATACAATGGTCAATATAGGACCGCTTGTAAGGCAAAAAAACGTTTTGTAAGGTTTTGATGGCTTAAGAACAGGTTTAGATCCCTGTAACTTAAGGTTCTTGAATCCTATAAGCCGTGAGGGTCTTATAGAGGGTATATTTTCCTTGAAGGGTCCCGGCAGCGTCCCGGCCGTCGAAACGCGGCCAAAATGCGGAACAAAATTTTATCAAACCGGCGCTACCGCTACCCGAATCCCGGATCGACCTTAAACCCTATACTAGAGAGCTAACTAAGAGTTAGGAAGGTTATACCGAGATGATCCAAGTCCTTCGGTCTTCATTCCAAGCTCCTAGCGATCCTTTGATGTCGTTTGGTTGCCGGTCTTCCTTCGTCTCCGATGATCCACCTGAGGGAAAACGACGCAAGCTCCAACCTCGTTGAACGAGGTAACCGACGCACCAACGTCGCTAGCGATGGAGAGTAGGGGTGTATGAAAGTGTCACTATATTTTTCTCTCAACATCTATGCTCATGTGAGCAACAAAAGAAGAAGATGAAGGAGGTGATGAAAACTTGGCATGAATCAAAAAAATGGTGAAGGCTTTTGTGAACTTTTTAGTGAATGAGAGAGGGAGTAATGCAATGAATCAATCAACCAAAATGAGCCCCATCCCCACTAGAAGTGGCCGGCCCCCTCTCCCATTCCCATCATAGAAAAATAATTTTCTTTTTCCAAAAACCTTTTGCATTAAACAAATGAGACCATACTTAAAGACCATGCTTTGACCCATGCCTTTGCCACATCATCCTTTCCACCTCATTTTTAGAACAAATGATTTTCCAAAAATGGAAATCATATAAATGAGGTGGAAACTTCTTCTAGAAGCTATTCCGTACAAAATACGGAATACTTTCCGATACATGTACTGAAATACATATACGCGTATTCATACCAAAATACGAATAGCCGAGAGAGAAAACGTATAGCGAACAATAATACTAGAATACGTATATACAAATACGTATATAAATTATTAAATCAAAACCTGATTTAATAAACTGGCTTAATCCTAAGCCACTAGTATTATCAACCGTCCGATTAAAGTCTGTGCAGTACTTGCACATATTTAATCGGACACCTGTATGTATCAACATACCTCATGTACACCATATCGCCTGAACCGTGAAAACCCTCTGTGTGGGACTCTAAAGACTCGTCAATATACTGGCAGTGGGTTTAACCACAAGCACGTCAGCGGCACTAGCTGTACGTAACGGCTACCCAGGTATTGAGCGAAAGGGAGGCCGACGAGCAAACTCATTCTGAACCCCTATTGAGCCTGTCAGTGACAATATCCGTACAGTCTGGTCTGTTCGTCTAAGAGTATCGCATATCGAGTCTAGGGGGGTGGATAAAGTCAGACCCCCAACAACGCGATATTTAGTGTCGGTATGAAACCCCATCACCACCTGAGAAACTATCGATCCTGGATCGATAATTCTCGTCCACCGTGGCCACGGATTTTTGGTGATGTCCATCCGTACACAATGCGACATCAACCCCCAATACCGGGAGAGACGAATCCCCGACGATCCGATCACTGCCTCCATGTGGCTCGGGACTGTACCCAACTAAAACCTGTTTGCACGACTCCTTTGAGTCATGGTAGGGTAGTAATCAAAGAACAGTGGGAACTCACACAAGACAAATGACGATCTCAGGTCGACAGACTAACCTGTACACATGTCACCTGGGAACTGCTATCTGACAATAGGTATAATACCAACTAGCAGGTTCCCGGCGAGTCCGTCCAGTGTACTCATAACCCAATGAGCACCTGTATACTATCTTAAGTGAACAAACTAACACCAATGGCTTGTGAGACCTGGCCATCGCCCCTCGTCGGGGTCTCGATCAGTATACACTAGTCTACACTGGAGTATCGATGCCCGGTCTCGATACTCCTACGACTAGGGACATTTAAGGATGTGCTTATAGACCCCCAGCTCCCACGTATGTGATCGCCATCACAATGCTGACAGTCAAGAAAGAATCATATGGGCTCTATCAACATGTACATGATGATAAAGACAAACCAGATTGCATACTATCATCTTGAGTAAGACTGCTTTATCGGTATAGGTCCTCACTCAATCATCATAATCACAAGTTCGCGACTATGATAATTGCCTTGAGGGCACTATAGCTAACAATCTCCCAATTGCACTTAAGGACAATTATTGCGATGTCGCATACTCACAGCCCGTGTGATACCGAACACCCAACTTCTCTACTAATCAGTTTCGCAAAGACTGTTTGCGAAAATGATTGCATTCGAGAAATAACCTCAGTGAGTGGATCCGCTCCAATGTTTCTTTCTGTACCTCTCTTAATCTCAACTTCGCGGAGAAAACTATCTCCCGAAATGAGCAATACTTGTCTTAGAATTTGTCTGAACATCTGACGGGACCCAGTTCACAAATGAACTCCAAATCCAGCAAATTACTTAGACTGTATCGTCCACTGAATTTAATCAGTATCCTACGCTTTGCCTTTCCTCAGTATCCGCTTGGACCACCTGTCCAACATACTGTCCCTCAAAAGAGGGGAAACTATAACTCTGACAGTCACTCTGTCATCTAGGTCATCTTGGGAGCCTGAAATGATAACCGTTTCCCGAAGGAGGCTGCCGTAATCATTTCCCTAGAACATTTACTTATGTTCATAAACTGCTTCCCAATGTTTCTCCAGGATTGGATTAATATATGTTTATTACATCTAGTGCGAAAGCAATATCTGGTGTGATACTTGACATTTCATGATTAACTCAATTGCCTAAGCAAATGATATGCTAATCATGCATATCCCTCTCCCCTTTAGTCTGTAAGACACCTTTAGAGACGGTGACTCCATCACCTATAGGTACACCACCATGCCAGGAGTCGTCCATTTAATGTCAAAGTACCCATATTGGGATACTTCTCAAATCTAGATCTAAAAATATAAATCTAGTAACCAGAAACCTGATATTATATCCACATCCTCTGTAGAGAAACAACTGTGTGGAAACCATAGTATAACCGATCGTAGTATAGGAATATCTCTTCCTATCAAGTGCATGTCATCCAAATACCTTGACATCACTCTCTACTACCTTCTTAACAGATCCATCTCCTATTCTGATGAAGCCAAAACCTATGATTGTCACATCAAAAACAGATGATCTATTTCCGCTATACCTGCTTTAGTCTGTAAATAGACACAAGCTACTTGCCTACTATGCTTACGCTGCTCCCACTGACTATAACAACCCTCTGGCAGGGTCATATATACGTGCACTTCTAAAACTAGTTTAGAACGACGCTATACTCATCCTCCTGCTGGGTCTTATAATCTAGAACAACAGCAATGGCAAGTCTGGATAAACAAGAACCTCCCTGTCACCGTCTCTGAGAAGACCGAAGTACCTCTCGGGTGCCTGAGGTTACCCACCAAATCTGCGGAGTGGAACGTCGAAAACAATTGAATCCTAAGGTTCTATTAAATCTTCAGTAATCGTTTGTGGCTCTGGAATCACTTCCAGTTCTACCATACTCCTACTTCTGTTTTCTGAAAAAAAATCCATTTTACTAAAAACTGTAGCGAGTCAATAACAATATAAATATTGATCTTCCTGATGGTAGAAAGTTAACCCTCGTCAAAGTCCGGGATAACCCACAAACAGCCATTACTGAAACGTGCCTTGAGTTTATCCGGATTCTAGTTTTAAGCATCAGCCGGACAACTCCCTATATCTTAACATCGTTAAGATATAAATTGATTCTATATAAATCTAATATAGAAACAAAAGCACAAATTTAATTGAAACCAGATTCAAAATCATGCAGCTGTCTCCAGTGCATATTAACCAGATGGAAAGAGGACAATCAGCATTACTCATCTAGGAGTGCATCCATATATGAGTAACCCGAAAGAGAAGCAAGTTCTCAAAACCATTACTATCAGCAGAATACCAGACACAAGTATCTATATTTTCGACTTCATCGAAAAATCCTGATACTTCCAACACATGGTTCTCTACTTTATTCTTATACCTATAACTTCTCTATATCTGGACTTTGCATTTCAACGAAATACTTGTCCAGAACTGGAGAAGTTATAAGTAAACAGAATATAGTACGAGTACCAACCCCATTGTCTTAACGGATACTGGACAACATACAATACTTTGTATAAATCCCCTGAGTTCAATAACTCAAACTTTGTGCGTCATAGGTTGAAGAACTGTACTATGGTTAAGAAGAAATACACCGCTGTTGAATGCACCTTACCTAATCACCAACTGATATAGGTAAGTGTCATAGACACAATATCAAAAAGTCATATCTCACTTTATAAAATAAATGTACAGATATATCAGTTTGAAATTGGTGCATAACAACAGATATTCAAAACCAAATATTCGCCGTCGGGCAAAATCCAGATGATTTCCTCAAATATCACCAATTACTACGAATTCCGATATAATGAGGATCTAATCACCCAATTCCCAATATCTTACTCCCAATCACCATCTATAATATCATACAGATGTGAGAAACTGATCTGTTAAATACATACCCTGGAGTTAGATTCCAACTAGGAAAAAAGTTATCAATTAACATCGCACAGTGAAACTGAAACATGAAAATGTTTCGAAGGGGTTTACTGGTATTCCTAGTAACGCCTCTTCCACTATCCTGATTCACGACATTAACCATATACTTACCTGCCCTCACTACAATCCCTTTATTATGTCTTTACTTATTACCTTCTGTACACCTCCTTTACGCTAATTGGTCTTCTTCATTCGCTACCCTTCGGCACCAGCCTAAGGTTTGGAAGAAGACTATCCAATAAGCGTAATAGGTGTACTCTCCTAATCCTAGGAGCCCTTGCAACCTGAGAGAAGGTAAAGAGAAAAGACATCTAAATAATCCTATTCTTTTTCTCCTGAACCAGAATCCATCCTCGAAAAAGTTCCTTCGAGTTCGTATATAACCATACGATGGATTTATCCAATGGAAGTGGATATCCGTAGTGATACGGAGTGTCCTAAAGAAAAGCAAAGTGGATGTAGGAGTGGCAGGGGTATACACGGTTTTTGTCGTGAATGATGGTGATCACAATTTCCTTTGTCATTATTCTAATCCCTTTATATGTCTTTACTTATTAGCTTCTGTACACCACAGTTAAGCTTGTTGGTTTTCTTCCTTCCCTACCGTTCGGCACCTGGCTATGGTTTGGAAGAAGACTATCCAATAAGCTCAATAGGTGCACCCTCTCCTAATCCTAGGAGCCCTCTCAAACTGAGAGAAGGTAAAGGGAAAAGACAACCGAATAATCCTATCCAATCTCTCCAGAACCAGAATCCATCCTCGAAACAGATCCTTCGAGTTCATATATAACCATACGATGGATTTATCTAATGGAAGTGGATGTTCGTAGTAATACGGGGTGTTCTGGAGAAATGAAAAGGTGATATAGAAGTGGCAATGATATATGCGACACCGTGACATTCCAAAAGCCAAAGTGTTTTAAGAAGGTTCGGTCAACTTGGTTTCATGAGTTTTAGTCAAAGGTCGGGTCATAGTCGCAGCAAGAGAGAGAGAGAGAGAAGAAACACTCAGTGTGCACTCTAATCTAGATCAGAATGGTTAATCATTTTATCTAATCTGGATGGCTCCCACTGTTTCCTCGAATTCTCCTCCAAACCTAAAAGGAGAATTAGTCGGAATTACCCGAGGAGTAGTCCTACTCATCAGTGGGAATCGGGATCCAACTATCATCGCATGATAACCTGATGGAAGCCACTCAAGTCACCACACTCCAGAAGGTTTGCGCAAGCCTGGCAAGTTTCCTGTATGTTTGAAACTCCCGATATGATTTTTACCCCAAGCGGTTTATGACCTTGACTTTGGCCAACAAATCACAACCCGCAAGTCAAGTTCTACCCGTCATTGTCCTGATTGATTTAGACCCACCCGCACACACCCTTGACTTTGGCCAACAAAGTGGTACGACTGTCCTAAACCAATGCATATCCATGCAACGGACAAGCAATACACAGCTACCGCACACGAGCCTTGACTTTGGCCAACAAACACCGCACGAATACTATGCACTATTTATCCGAAATGACGGAGGGCTACGGCAGGTTTTTGGCAAAAAACCTTTAACGTAATGAACTTGATATCATTGAAGGAATCCAAGTTGTTTTATAAATATATAGTGGCGAAAACTTTTGCTAAAGAGGTCACTCCCGATGAAGGGATCTCGGCTCTTTCCCCGTAGAATGAGGTGCAGGATATTCCAAATGAATACCACGATGCAAAGCAAAAATAATCGACTATAGTAAAGTTATTACGTTGACACAAACTTTTATCCAAGGGGTCACTCCCGATGAAGGGATCTCGGCCCTTGCCTCGTCGAATGAGGCGCAGGATATTCCAAATGAATACCACGATGAAAAGCAAAAAATAGAACGTCTGTAATGTCAGTTTTTAAAAACTTGGTTCCAACAACATCATATATAGGTTTGTTTTATCCTTGCATTGATAAGAATCTATGCAGTCCCATCAATTAATCACACCAGAAAAGAACGAAAATAAAATGTACGTATATGCCATCCGCATTCGCCACTGGGTCCCGTCATCACCCGTTAAGTAACTTAACTAACGACAGAGTGGGGATTGGACTAGCGCGGGTGCAAAACATATACAACATCTACTAGTATATATAAATATATATATAACATTCGTCCCAGGCATGATATAAAGCAACATCACAGAAACATCAAAGAAACAACATAGAATGGTGGATAATTTGGAGCCCCGGGTTTCACTTGAGCCGCAAGTGAGACCCGACGTTCCCTGTCGTGTGGATAGCCTGTGCAATGAAACCTAGACCCCTACAAGAGCGGCAAGTTACCCACCAAAACCAGAAGTGAGGCAGCCCCCTTCAGCAACGTGAATAGACCACCCAGCACTTCACGGAATCCGGTAACTTGAGCACCCCTCCTGGGTCACCTATACCCCCTATGAGTGCGGCGAACAGCCTGCCAATTCTAGAGTAAGGTCCCCTCCGTCTGAATGCCATGAGATGCGGACCAGTTGCCTTCTAGAACCCGGCTATTCGTGCACTCCTCCGCGGGGTAATCCTAGTACAGAAAATAAAATAATATACAAGGGTGACATCGACCTCATCCCGGTCGTGCCCCAAAAGAATAATATACAAACTGGCAGTGAAGGCAGTCCACATGTCGGACGCTCGCCCCGCAATATCAAATGTACAAATGAAATAAAACTGTACTATCATTGCACCACTGGCTATCCACCACGACGATCTAACCAACATCACAGCACATCACAGAACATCAACGTGAATGTCACGTTCGCAAACCCGTCTAAAAGACATATAGCAATTAGACGAGTTTACCAATCAAGTGACATTCACGGTCGCAGAAAATAATGTATGTACTGTTAAACGCCCACTTAAATTATCGATCGACTAAGTTCCAAATTGGCCCCAATAGCAAAACAACACTTCACTGAAACCTGGGCCAAAAACAGAATATGAAAAAATTCACAATTCTAAGTCTCTGTGCTACAGTAAAAATTTGAAGGTCCGTCACCAAAAAGTGGTCGCGGATCCGCCGCCAAAAGGGGGTTAGCGCGGCGGTTCCGCGGCAACTTGGAGGCATCACGATCTCAAATTTTTTCTGTACCCTTATATTCGCCTGCACGGATTTTTAAGATGTGTGAAATAATTTTTTGAACAATTTTGAAAATCGGCAGAGAACAGAACAATGAAATCGTGATTTCGGCAGTTTCCGTCGATCGATCTTTTAAGCACATTTAAACAAGCTAGTAAGGGGTTTAAAGGGTGGCTCTGATATCATGAAGGGTCCCGGCAGCGCCCCGGCCGTCGAAACACGACCAAAATGTGGAACAAAAATTTATCAAACCGGCGCTACCGCTACCCGAATCCCGGATCGACCTTAAACCCTATACTAGCGAGCTAACTAAGAGTTAGGAAGGTTATACCGAGATGATCCAAGTCCTTCGGTCTTCATTCCAAGCTCATAGCGATCCTTTGATGTCATTTGGTTGGCGGTCTTCCTTCGTCTCCGATGATCCACCCGAGGGAAACGGCACAAGCTCCAACCTCATCGAACGAGGTAACCGACGCTCCAACGTCGCTAGCGATAGAGAGTGGGGGTGTATGAAAGTGTCACTATATTTTCCTCTTAACATCTATGCTCATGTGAGCAACCAAAGAAGAAGATGAAGGAGGTGATGAAGACTTGGCATGAATCAAAAAAATGGTGAAGGCTTTTGTGAACTTTTTAGTGAATGAGAAAGGGAGTAATGCAATGAATCAATCAACCAAAATGAGCCCCAACCCCACTAGAAGTGGCCGGCCCCCTCTCCCATTCACATCATAGAAAAATAATTTTCTTTTTCCAAAAACCTTTTGCATTAAACAAATGAGACCATACTTAAAGACCATGCTTTGACCCATGCTTTTGCCACATCATCCTTTCCACCTCATTTATAAAACAAATGATTTTCCAAAAATGGAAATCATATAAATGAGGTGGCAACTTCTTCTAGAAGCTATTTCGTAAAAAATACGGAATCCTTCCCGGTACATATACTGAAATACATATACGCGTATTCGTACCAAAATACGAATAGCCGAGAGAGAAAACGTATAGCGAACAATAATACTAGAATACGTATATACAAATACATATATAAATTATTAAATCAAAACCTGATTTAATAAACTGGCTTAATCCTAAGCCGCTAGTATTATCAACCGTCTGATTAAAGTCTGTGCAGTACTTGCACATATTTAATCGGACACCTGTATGTATCAACATACCTTATGTACACCATATCGCCTGAACCGTGAAAACCCTCTGTGTGGGACTCTAAAGACTCGTCAATACACTGGCAGTGGGTTTAACCACAAGCACGTCAGCGGCACTAGCTGTACGTAACGGCTACCCAGGTATTGAGCGAAAAGGAGGCCGACGAGCAAACTCATCCTGAACCCCTACCGAGCCTGTCAGTGACAATATCCGTACAGTCCGGTCTGTTCGTCTAAGAGTATCGCATATCGAGTCTAGGGGGTGGATAAAGTCAGACCCCCAACAACACGATATTTAGTGTCGGTATGAAACCCCATCACCACCTGAGAAACTATCGATCCTGGATCGATAATTCTCGTCCACCTTTGCCACGGATTTTTGGTGATGGCCATCCGTACACAACGCGACATCAAACCCCAACACCGGGAGAGACGAATCTCCGACGATCCGATCACTGCCTCCATGTGGCTCGGGACTGTACCCAACTAAAACCTGTTTGCACGACTCCTTTGAGTTGTGGTAGGGTAGTAATCAAAGCACAGTGGGAACTCACACGAGACAAATGACGATCTTAGGTTGACAGACTAACCTCTACACATGTCACCTGGGAACTGCTATCTGACAATAGGTATAATACCAACTAGCAGGTTCCCGGCTAGTCCGTCCAGTGTACTCATAACCCATTGAGCACCTGAATACTATCTTAGGTGAACAAACTAACACCAATGGCTTGTGAGACCTGGCCACCGCCCCTCGTCGGGGTCTCGATCAGTATACACTAGTCTACACTGGAGTATCGATGCCCGGTCTCGATGCTCCTTGGACTAGGGACATTTAAGGATGTGCTTATAGACCCCCAGCTCCCACGTATGTGATCGCCATCACAATGCTGGCAGTCAAGAAAGAATTCTATGGGCTCTATCAACATGTACATGATGATAAAGACAAACCAGATAGCATACTATCATCTTGAGTAAGACTGCTTTATCGGTATAGGTCCTCACTCAATCATCATAATCACAAGTCCGCGACTATGATAATTGCCTTGAGGGCATTATAGCCAACACTCCTTACGAGTCGTAAGGATCTCGCAAGTGTAATTTCTCCTTAGGAATCGATGGGAATCTTAAGTGTGTTGCTCTTTTGTGTGTCGTAAGGATCTTACGCAGGTATTTTCTCCTTGCAAAGTCGTGAGGACTTTTAAGTGCCCTTTTTTCTTAATGAGTTTGCCCCCTTTTGGGTTTTCACTGGCTCGCCGACAGTCCTGCTGTTTTTACTCACGGTGCCCTTTCAGGTTTTCATCCGTGCCCATTTCACTTGTGGACATACCTTTTTTTGCTCTTTTTTTAACGAGATTGCACCCTTTCGGGTTTTCACAAACTCGCCGGCAGTCCTGCTGTTCTTACTCATGACGCCATTTCGGGTTTTCATCCGTGCCCATTTCGCTCATGGACATACCGTTTTTTTGCTAACGATGGAACACTTGAAAGTAGGTTCGCCGTGATCTATCTGTTTGCCGATAGGACTTGGGGATGGCTTAATTGCTGGAGTAGCTGTGTAGCTGATAGGACTTGAGTTGCAACCTTCGCCGTTGGGACTTCAATTACAATATAGATCTTAAGAGAGCATATCATTGTATTTGGGATGACATGCTAGTTTAGGGACATTACGGTCCATTATTAGTTTAAGGATGTTTCGGTCCAACATTCCCGTTTTGGGGACGAATGTTAGTTTAAGGACATTTCGGTCCAATATTCCCGTTTTGGGGACGAATGTTAGTTTAAGGACATTTCAGTCCAACATTCCTGTTTTGAGGGTGAATGTTAGTTTTAAGGACATTTCGGTCCATTGTTAGTTTAAAAACGTTTTGGTCCATTATTCCTGTGATTTGGGGGAACGCATTAGTTTATGGACGTTTCGGTCTATTATCGCCGTATTTCGGGGCGAAGGAGTTTTTTGTATACTACTCTCAGGGTTCTGGCTCAGGAAGATAGCGAGCGGACACAAGCGTCGTCATCTATCATTGACCTAAGTCATGACTCGTTAAGCGTAGTATTTTTTTAGTAATTGACCATTTATTAGCCAGAAGAGTCTTTCGCCATGCATATCCATAAACAGGTAAGCTCCACCTTGGTAGACTTTGTCTATGATGTATGGGCCTTCATAATTCGGCTCGAACTCCCCCCATTTTGCACGATTGGGGAACATTGGTCTTTTGACAATTAGCACGAGTTCGCCTTGGCGGAATGTTCTCGGCCTGGTCAGTTTTTCGTATGACTATGTCATCCTTACCTTATAAGCCTCCAGATTTTGCTGTGCTATAAGGCGGGTTTCGTCGAGGGCGTCGAGCTCCTCAAGCCTAAGATGAGTATTTTCTTCATTTGTCAGCTCGTATCGAACCGCTACTCGTAAAGAGAGGAGTTCTATTTCCAACGAGAGCACTGCTTCTGTGTCGAACACCAATGCGTATGGTGTTGTATCCGTGGCCATCTTGAACGGTGTTCGGTACGTCCAGAGAGTTTCATGCAGCCTTTCGTGCCAGTCTTTTTTGTTTCTGGACACCGTCTTTTTTATAATCTTTATTAAGGTCTTGTTAAAAGCTTCAGCTAGACCGTTGGCCCGAGGATTATAGACTGAAGAGTATCGCCAATCTATTTTATGTCGTTGTGCGAAGCGGCTTATTTTATGACTTCTGTAAGCTGGTACATCATCCGAGATTATCCGTCGCAGAGTGCTGAACCGATAGATGACATGGGTTCTAAAGAAGTGGAGGATGTTCTCCGTCTTCACCTCCCTCAGTGGTACTGCTTCTACCCACTTAGAGAAATAATCAGTCGTTGTCAATATGAACCGATGTCCTTTAGAAGAAGTTGGTTCAATAGGGCCAATTATACCGGTTCCCCATATTTCGAACAGCTAGCTTACCACTGTTGGGTGTAGCGGATTTGGATGTTGATGGATTAAGTCCCCATGAATTTGGCATGAGTGACACTGCTTCGCATATTCGAGGCAGTCCTGGATTATTGTGGGCCAATAGTAACCCATTCTTTTTATCTTCAGCTTCATCTTTGGCCCAGCTTGATGAGAACTACAGAGTCCATCATGAGTTTCTTGGATGACTTTCTTTGCTTCCTCTGGCCCCAAGCATCTTAGCCATAGACAGTCGAATGATCTCTTATATAGAGTATCATTGACGAAGGCGAAAGACATAGCTCGTTTAATGAGCTGATATCTAGACGACGCATTTTTGGGCGTTCGTTGGGACTTAAAGTAATCTATAAAGACCTCCCTCCAGTCCTTGATCTTTCCTCTATCCTCTATTTGAAGGGCTACTTGTTCGGTCTTTTCTTTTCCTTCAGATGGATCTATCAGGTCTTCCGAAGATATATCTGTTGGCGAGAGAACCCTGCGGTTTTGCACAATGATCCTCATGTCATTGAGGTCTTCATCGGCCAATTCCTTAGCCAATTTGGCCAATGCATCCGCCTTGCTGTTTTCCCCACGCGGTATACTTTTCAAGGTATAGGAAGGGATTTGTGTCAGCAGTTGCTGCACACTTTCGCCATACTTTATCAGCTCTGGCTTGCATATCTGATAGTCGCCATTCACTTGGCTAACGATCAGCTGAGAGTCTCCATATATGAGGAGGTCTTTGATTCCCATGTCGATAGAGATCTCAAGACCTGCTATCAAAGCTTCATACTCAGTTTCGTTGTTATTTCTTGGCTCCATTAAGGAAATGGCGTAACGCAATATCCCTCCTTGCGGGGTTACGAAGATAAGGCCCACCCCAGCTTTGATTATGGGGGCATTTTTCTTTTTCCACTTCATGGAAGATGCTCCATCGAAGTAGAGTTTCCATTGGGAATCATTTTCTTCTTCAATTGCATCAAACGCATGTTCGTCTGGCAACTCACAATTTAAAGGGGAGTCAGCTGGTATCAGATGCTCCGTGAGAAAGTCAGCAATAGCCTGACCCCTCACCGCTTTGAGGGGTCGATACGTTATCGAGAACTCCATCAGGAGCAAGGCCTATTTGGCAAGCCTTCCTGTCAGTATGGCCTTTGACATTAGATATTTGAGATGATCCACCTTCGATATGAGATATACCTCATGTGCCAAGACGTAATGTCTGAGCTTCGTTATTGTGAAGATCAGTGCCAGGCATTGCTTTTCGATGGAGGAATAGTTGTTTTCTGCCCCCAGGAGAACTCAACTTAAATAGTATAGAGCTCTCTCCTTTCTCTGATCGTTCTCTTATGCCCATAGTGCGCCTAGAGAACCCTCAAGGGCTGTTGTATACATGATAAGGGGTTTTCCCTTAACCGGAGTGGTCAATACCGGCGGATTTTGCAGGTATTGCTTGATTTCGTCTAGTGCATTTTAGCACATTTGATCCCAGACGAACAGGGCCCGTTTCTTCATCAAATGACTATAGGGATGACATTTTCCTGAAAGATTGGCTATGAAACGCCGAATATACGCGAGCTTTCCTTGGAGAGACCGCAACTGTTTGAGGATTCTTGGCATAGGCATTTCCATAATCGCCTTGATCTTTGAGGGGTCGATTTCGATACCTCGGTGACGTATGATGAATCCTAGGAATTTGCCTGAGGAAACTCCAAACGTGCATTTTAGAGAATTCATCTTCAGATTATACTTCCGAAGAGTTGGAACACTATTTTTAAATGTTCCGAAAGCTCCTCGTGAGATTTTCTCTTCACTACAAGGTCGTCGATGTAGCATTCGACGATATCGTGTATGAGGTCATCGAATATCTTTGTCATGGCCCTCTGGTAGGTTGCACCAGTGTTCTTCAGACTGAAGGGTATCACTTTATAGCAGAATATACCCAGTGGAGTTTGGAAGGCGGTATGCTTTTGGTCTTTTGGATGATTTTTATTTAGTTGTATCCTGAAGATCCATCCATGAAGGAGAAGACCATAGAGGTAGATGTGTTATCGATCATAAGCTCGGTAACGGGCACAAGGAAGTCATCCTTCGGTCAAGCTTTGTTGAGGTCCCAAAAGTCTATGCAGATGCGAACCGTCCCATTTTTCTTCATCACTGGAACGATGTTAGGGATCCAGTCGGGATATTGAACTTCTTGGATGTAACCGGAGTCGATTAGTTTCTTGACTTCAGCGTTGATACTCATCTCAAATTCGAGTCGCATCCTTCTTAGTGCCTGTTTGATCGGCTTTATACCCGGCGATATCGTAAGTTTATATACTGCCACTTTTGGATATAGACCCGGCATTTCAGAGTAGTTCCAAGCAAAGCAATCTTTATACTGCATGAGCATGTATTTTAACGTGGCCACCTATTTTTCAGATACTAGCTCAATGACGAACGTTGGCCTCGGATCATTTTCCATCCTAAAATCAATTTTTATTAGGTTGTCTGCCGTAGTGTGTATGCCATCTTCCAGCTCTTTTGGTGCTGGTGGAAACTCTGAGATCACTTCATCCTCGTCTTCATTTGTAAAGCACCTGAAGAGGTCATTCATAGTCTCGTGCCTTCCCTCTTTTGATAGTCTTATCATATGGCAAGTACGAGTTCGCTTCCATTCTTGATGTTGAGCTGGTCCTATCCTGACGGTATAGGTCCTCTTTGGCTCATGCTTTTGTGGGGAGGTTACCCTCCAGCTGTTGGATAAAGCGAACATGCCTTGTCGATATTGATCTTCTACCCAATCTTTGAAGGTGAAGCAGTCTTCAAGGGGGTGGCCTATTACTCGGTGATAGAAGCAATAATCCGGATGATGGACCTCGTTTATTTGTTTGGGGTGCCGAGACTCCAGAAGAGTCATCATTTGGTGCTTCATGATAAGGTTGAATATTTTCCTTGTCTTGTCTTGGGGGAAAGAGTATTCCCGACCCATCTTTTTTATAAAGGATGGGCTCCAATTGAGTTTTCCTCGATTGCACGGTGTCTTTGATCCGCTTTGTTGTCTTTGAACGTTGTTTACATTCTTGGCCCTGTTTTTACCTCCATTTTGGG
Organism: Agapanthus africanus; assembly: GCA_030015575.1. Classification (NCBI taxonomy): domain Eukaryota; kingdom Viridiplantae; phylum Streptophyta; class Magnoliopsida; order Asparagales; family Amaryllidaceae; genus Agapanthus; species Agapanthus africanus. The sequence continues at coordinate 424,657,092 of CM057339.1, forward strand.
GTTTTCCCCTTTCGTGAGAACATATGTTGGGCCGGGGATGAAAAGAATTACGGTCTATTTTCTCCGTAGATTACTGGTTGAGACGCTGTGTCCTGGATTTTTCATAAATGGCCATTTCGCGGCTGTGGTTGTTCCGGCTCGTTTGATAAGATTCTTTTATTAGCTTGTCAATTTGTTCTTCCAGCGACGGACTCAACGTTTTTAGAACAGGAGATTGCTCCGATTTGATATCACGGCTATTTGGAAAAGCGTTTTCCGCTTCACTTGAGCTGTTTACGACATGGAAACTGTAGATCTGCTCCCGTTTCTTGGAATGAACATATCCGAGCCCGGTTATCTCCATCTTCCTATGGGGCATCTTTCGCTGAGTCCCGAGAATATCCCAAATCTTTTTGTAGAATTGGGCTTGTCGAACAGTTTGTTCGAGGGGTACGCCTTGACATTTTAACAGCCTTTTTAATCCTTCCGCGTAATATCTTAGTATACGGATGGGTTGAAACCTGTCAAGTGCAAAATCGGTACCATGCCAGACTTTTTTTTCTACTTTGGTCTCTGTAGATTGGTAGAAGAGGATTGCATTTTCAGCTCTTCGCCTAGGAGGCACGTAGAAAGTTTGTAGCTCTTGTAAGTTGTATGTATCGAGCACATCAAGTTTCTTGTAATGCAGAGGCAGAGCCATTGTAATTTATAAACTCTGATCTGCTTCGGCAAAAGTTTGCATTGACAAGCAGGCGGAGAACACTGCATTGGTCTCGTCCTCTGAGTCGCTGCCAAAAACCAAAATAGGAGTAGATGGTCCGGGCTTATTGTTTTCTTTTTGGGGTTGCCCCGAGTAGACTATTTCTTCGTATTCCTCAGTATCGCTCTCAAAGATTGTGATAGTGGCGATGGATTCTGTTTATTCTCCGGCTTTTGGCACCTTTCAGTATTCTCGAAATCTGGTAGGAAGTACTTTGCGTCGTCATATTTCCGGACTTCGTTTACCGAGAACGGGTTTAGCTCTCCCGTGACGGTGTACTCCGAACCATCCTTGAAGTACTTCATACACTGATGTTGTGTAGAAGGGATGACATTGTACTCATGTAACCAAGGTGTCACGACCCAATTTAGGCATGCAACCGGCACTTAAATCACGCAACGTCTAAAGGCGTAACGAAATTCAAGTAAGCCAAAACCCAGAAATCTAAACCGTGAATTGAAGTAGAGTGGTAAAACATTAGTTTCAAAATATCATCCTTTTAAAAAAATCTCCAGTTGTTACTAAAAATTTTGGCAACATATCTTTTGTAAAAACTGATCCGAAAACGGATACAAAACAAAATATATAAAAACAGCATCTCCACTTGGGAGCAAGTCTCACGCCTAAAGGAAGAACACCACCACAACAGATATACGATGCCAAAGGCGAAGAAAAGCATATATGAAAAGAAACAATATCGCAACATAATACCAAAGTCGACTCATATGAGCACAACACCCAAAGTCACATATAATACAAATATCGAATCTTTCAGTCTCGTCTCTAAGTCAATACATACATATGGTGGATGGAGAGTACTAGAACAAGGATAAGAGTACAAATAGAAAGCACATGAATACTCGCTACCCACCTACAAAATATGTCAAGCCCAAAACTAGCGGTATCCGCAGAAATAGAAGAAGTAGAGTTCCCCGCCGTGACTATACTGAGGATCAGTCCTGCAAGAACTATGGCATAACGGGGGCGAGTTGCTAGCTCGTGAGTAGTAAATAACATCATACGTATAATCGCAAGCATGTATGATATAGCGACAAATCCTAAGTATGAGGTTATGGTGGCATATGTATAACAGTGTGAATGCAACATAATCATGAGCAAGTTACAACATCAGGATGCAACAACTATATGAACAGAGCATATCATAATAAGTCCTGAATGTGAAATACAACTGCGATACCATCAATAAATCATCATAAAAAACGGTGTCAATCAACGACACAAAAATCCCAATATCACAGGCGCCGTCACTCTGATCTGCCCTCATATCCATCTCATCATATAACTCCGAATGGTATCCTCCGGATATCCGCCGAGTTTCTATACAGTCACCGGTAGGTAGTGCTCCCCTGCCGAGTTCATCGCCTTTCTATACGATCTTCTTGTCCTGGGGTACCTTACCGGGCCCACCGTGTACCCGCAAACGGATCCTCCTCACTCCTCGAATCGGGTGTACTCATAACTCAGAACCGAGAACACCCATGGTGGACATCAAATATCATGTTAGGAAAACCGCAAATCTCATGAAACATCATATGAGAACTAATAGCAATGTAAGTATGATGCTGACATGATGTGTACTAGTACAATAACGATAGTATAACTACCAATTAAGAAAGTAATACAATGTAGTTATTCATGGCAATTTCTATAGTGTGCGTATCATGGCAATTACCAACGGTGTGTGTGGGCATATGAATCAGTGCTTGTGTGACATGAACCGTCGGTAATGGTGCAGTGTCCTAATGAGGATATGTCAATGCATAACATGTAATGGGATGCACACTATGATACTCATGCATAATCACAAATGTATAAGCATGTAGTATAAAGTTATAACTAGAATCTCGCCATCGGCGCTTAACGCCATACAAGCTATTGCCCCGTAGATGTTAAATCTACTTACCAGAATGTCTCGAGCTATATGAATCTGATCACCTCCTTCCATTTCCTAGCTGCGTCCAAAGTCCCCGCAAACGATTCTAGCAACGCACAAAACCATAACACGTGAGGTTAATAAACTTTCCGATAAGACACGGACACATACGCGAAACTAACGAACCAACTCCCACAAGCTATCATGTGTTAGCTTAGCGGGCTAAACGTATGCAGTGTTGGGTTACGGCAGCGCCCCGGCCATCAATCCGTGGCCAAATGTGGAACAAATTTTTTTAAAAACTGGCACTAACGGAACCCTAATCGATGGATCGTACCATTAACCCTATACTAGTTCTACAAAAGGAGTTTAGAGATGTTATACCGATCGATCCATGTCCTTCGGTCTTCAACCTCTGTCCTAAGCTCCTCGCGGCTTCCCCGATCAAGTTTGATCTCCAGTCTCCCTCCGTCGAAGAAGATCCACGTCGAGAGCTCTTAATACTGGCCCCGCCTCTAAACCGAAGCAGCTCGAACATCTAGTTTGCTAGCCAAGATGCCCAAGATGAAGTAGAGAGTGTGTGTGAATACTTTGTCTCAAAACACCCATGGATTCTCAACTCATGAGAGGTATGGGTGGAGGTTGAAGAAGATGCCCATGGAGGAAAGTGTGAGCTCAAGCTAGAAGCAAGTCAAGAAGTGGCTAAACTATTGTGTATGATATTTTGAGAGCTCATTTTACAACTCAAGAAAAATCCCAAGGCATGAAAAGAACTGCCCCCTCTTTCTCAAATTATCCCACACAATAATAATGGCCTCAAAAACAATCTTTGTCACAATATAGCACTTTGGTATAAGTATTTTCCTTACATTTCTTAAATAATAAAAGGTGTTTATTATAAATATTAAACATATTTGGATTTATCTGCAAAATATTATTTTCCATATGTTTATATATTATAATTAATATTATGAAGGAAAATATAGGCATTTTATATTTATATAATATTTTGGTAATTGAAAATATGCATATCATATCAAATATTCTAATCACAATTCTTAAAAGATATAACATCATACAAATGGTTAGAATAATATTTCAAAATATATGCATAATATTTTAGTAATTAAAAGATGCATAGCATATCAAATATTCTTAATCATGTTTCTTAAAGATTTATTACCATATAAAGTGCATAGCATATTAAATATTCTTAATCAAGTTTCTTAAAGATTTATTACCATATATAGTAATTAAGACACTCTCTCTAAATAAACTAACATTATTCATAGAGATATTGCGCAAGATTTAGCTCAGGTCAAGAGATCAAGATGTTTAAGATGTCAGGATCAAAAATCTGCCAAAATCATAAAATCAATACTGACAGGGACTCAGAATCCAGGCATGGAAAGTTACCATATTAGGAAGTCACCATATATAGTAACTAATTTTCTTCTTTGAGGGCTATATAAAGAACCAAGGGCTAAAGTTAGAAGGCATCAAGCCAAAGAGATCACGAAGTCCAAGACGGCTCACGCATCCAGACTGATCATCAACTGTTCATCTACCTCCTTCGGAAGAGTTCGAGAAGCAAACCAAGTTTTTGTAATCATTTTCTAAGGAATAAAGTGTAGATTGTTCAAGTTGATTAATAAAGGTAGTTGTTTTATTTAATTCTTTTGCATTTTACATTATGTTTTCCCTCTCTGTCTTTTCATCTTCTTTTCCCAACATGCGCGAGTAATTCTCCGCTTGTTAGGGTTCATAGGATTATGGTAGATTAATGAATGATGAAGATCTTTAAACTCTTTTTACGTCCTATAAAGTTTATAAACATTACTAAAAGAATAATTAACATCCTAATCGGGCGCGCTACCAATTTATTGTTACTCTCGACCGCGATTAGAGATTAGATTAATGATTGTTTTGGTAAAGGCTAGATATGAACGAAGTTCTATGTGGAGATAGGGGTTAAGAGTGGGAACTCTTTTCCCTCCAGAAACCCTAATCTACATGCATCTCTGTCGTTCTAGTTTTAAATCTATTAAAGGATAAAAAGAGTAATTTTTAATTAATCGTCCATAACGACTAAATCCTAATGAACCCTACAAGCCTCCTTCTTATATTAACTTACATCCATAAATAATCTAGATCTATATTTTGCACTAGTGCTTAACGTAGATCTAGAAACCATTCATCAATATTCTTATTTCTTCCTCCTTTCTCAACATATCTAAAGTAAGAGTAAAAGGTTCCACGTTTCCCAGAGGACGACCCGACTCATCTCGGTCTAGCTATACACGACACCGTTATTGATTGCGGTTAACTACAAACAAACTTTTTCACATCAATCAAATGGCGCCGTTGCCGGGGATACGTGCGTAATTTTTTATTCTTACTATTTGTGTTGAATTCTTATACGATCTATATCATAATAAAACAAAACTGCAAATTGCATATTTAACGATTTTTGCGTGAATTTTTGCAAGAAGATCTGGAGTCACAGACTTGAGGAAACAGGAGATCTAGGGTTCCAAACTTCTCTGGTATCTTTCCCAACTCTTTCTCTCTCCTCTAAAATCCAATAAAATCTATTTTCTGCAGGATTCTTTGCAAAATAGCGCTGCTCAAAAATCTTTTTGCAAAAGTTTTGTGATTGGTTTTGTTTTACATATTTTAATACGGACTTTAAGGGGCAAAGACCAAATCAAGATTAGGTGGGGATTTCATCACCCTTCCTAAGCCCCACAAATCACAAACCGAGCATCTAGATCAACCTTTCATTAATTTAAAAAATATCTAGACCAGACTCTAAGGACTGTCGCGCTCAATAAGGACAGAGGAAGGTTGTGGGTAATCTATCGCTTATCCGCATTACTTTTGTAGTGTCTAGGAAAGTATGACTAAGGCTAGTGGTTTTTAATTAGGCCCACAACTGTGGTTCCTTCCCGCTTACCTGGCTATAAGGGTAGTACAGAGGCGGTAGAGGATTGATCCCGCGGCTTGTCCTTTGGAAGTCTAGGAGCGGTCTAGAGACTGGACCTAGGTGACCTTAGTTCTAGGGTTGCTTGTGCATTTTAGAGTGATTTGTCTTGAGTCCCACTTTTTTCAAAACAAACCAATTTTAAAATCACACACACGCTGCCACTTGCACTAAACCCGCTTAGTGCATGCTCGGCTGGACACGGGATCCTAGTGCCCGTCTTGTCCGCGTTCCTGCTATCGACTCCGAGGTCGGTATTTCTTCATCTTATTTTCCCCCACCACACACCACGACCGAGATGGACAGCACTCCATCAGAATATAACACCACGCTGCCACTGCCCGTAGGTGCGCAGAATCCACCGCGCATCTCTCTCCAAGAGAGATGATATCCTATCCGTGGTCCTCTTCCCAATTGTCTATCTCTTCCACCAGCTAACGGGGATAATTTCGAAATTAAACAATCTGCTGCCCAAATTTCACGGGCTTGAGTCGGAAGACGCATACGTTTTCATCACCAAATTCGAAAACGTATGCGCAATGATGGGTACTTCACAGTTGACTGTCGATGCTATGCGCTTGCGTCTTCTCCCATTCACACTGTGCGACTTGGCAGAAAAATGGATTTACAATACTGCCGCACACTCTATCACTAATTGGGATGAATTCGTCATAGCATTTCTTAAGAAGTTTTACCCAAACCATAAGACTACCTATATTAGGAGCGAGATCAACCAGTTCACCCAGCTTTCCAATGAACCAGTTTGGAAGTGCTTTGAACGTTTCAAGGATCTGCTTGTCCAATGTCCTCATCATGGAATACAAAGATGGGATTTATGTCGAATTATATATGAGGGCATTAATCCAGCGACAAAGCAGATGCTTGAAACATTGTGTCAATGCAATTTCATGTCTAAAGATGACGGTGAAGCATGGAAATATTTGGAAGATCTCGCAGAAAACACTTTGCAGTGGGAAAGCGTAAGACCACCTTCAACTAAGGGAGGTATTCACCAGCTCGATGTTTCTATCGCAGTAAAAGCCGAAATGGCAACGATGCAGAAGAAACTCGATGCTATTGAGAACAAACTTTCATCAGTCTCCCTAAATCAGGTCACGCTTCCCAAGACCGTCTGTGGTTAAGGTTCGGACCCTTCACACTTAACGGAAGAATGTCCTATGAATGCATCGTTTCAAACTAATGCTGCTTTTCAGCAGCGACCTAGAAACAATCCTTATTCTTACACGTATAATCAAGGATGGAGGAATCATCCTAACTTTGCTTGGAACCAAAACCAACAAAGCAATTATCAAAGACCTCCTCCACAGCAACCACAACCACAAAATCAGCTCCCCTTTCAGTCACAGAATTTTCAAAATCCGGCCAACACTTCTACACCACAAGTGGCCGATACTGACAACTCTTCACTCGCACAAATTTTGGATATGTTCATGAAACATTCCATGCAATTGTCGGCTGAGATGAAGTCTTCTATTGATACAATACAGAAAGACTCCGCCTCCCACGGTGAGAGTATTAAATCAATAGAAAACCAACTTGTACAGTTGAACGCCGCAATGAGTGCGAGAGAGAAAGGGAAACTCCCATCTCAACCCATACCTAATCCTGGCCACTCATAAAGTTATAATGTGAGTGTCGTTACTACATTGAGATCGGGAAAAGTGCTGAATAACCGAGTGGGTGAGCAATGTGATGATGTTAGTGACACCAATGATACCCTAGCTTCTTCTTCTTCCCCTAATTCGTCTAGTCTCCCACCTTCATCCGAGCCTATTCTTCGTTTTCCCCAAGGCTCGAACCCTTCGCCCATTTCCTTGAATCTACCTAAAACGATCCCTACTCCAATTCTGGGATCCACTTCATCCCCACAATCCTCTTCAATGTTGGACCAAACCCTTATTGATAAAGCACCTTACCCAAACAGGTTAAGAGGCAACAGACCAAGTCCACAAATGGAGAAGATTGTGGAAATTTTTAAGCAAGTTAACTTAAACATTCCTCTCCCAGATGTTATTCAACAAGTTCCGTCATATGCGAAAATCCTAAAGGACTTGTGCACTAGGAAGAGAAAAGTTCAAGTACCTAAAAAAATTTTCCTTGCAAGTAATGTGAGCACTGCTTTTACATAACAACTACCCAAGAAACGAAAGGACCCTGGAAGTCCTACAATTTCTATTTCTATTGGGGGTAAAAATATCAATCGTGCTCTACTCGATTTAGATGCTAGTGTTAACTTGCTTCCGTATTCTGTTTATGAGCAATTAGGGATCGGAGAGTTAAAACCTGCGCATTGCACTCTTCAGATGGCCGATCGATCTATCACCCAACCAAGGGATGAGCTAGAGGATGTGTTAATCAAAGTCGGGGAATTCATATTCCCTGTGGACTATATCGTTATAGATACATAACCTGTGGCAAACTCACGCAATCAAATTCCGGTGATACTCGGTCGACCCTTTTTGGCCACTTCCAATGCAGTAATCAATTGTAGAAACGGCTCTATGATCCTATCCTTTGGAAAGAAGTCAATTGAGCTTAACATTTACAAGTTAGGAAGTGAACCCTCTGAACCCTATGCTTATGTGTGTTCTGTCGAATTAATGGATGTCGACAGCAGCGAATTTGATCAACCTCATGATACTGACTCTTTTCATATGTTGTTGTTTGACCCAACCATGTACTCTTCCACCAAGTTGTCCGGGTCAACATCTAACGCTGATGAGGACTTTTTATAGAGTCTGACGATCACCCCATTTTTTCTGATGACATTATTCTTCGGGGTATCGACGAAAGCTTTGAGGAAATTTTCGCTGATGAACTCGCATTTTTACAAGACACGGGCGTTGAGATGAATCAACTCAAAGACAACGAGATTGAACCTCCACCCCTTCTTCTGGACAATCATGATAATGCGAGTAATCCATCATCACTATCACTGTGTCGTCTCTTGTTCAGTTGATAAAACTGCACATTTGTATTACATTTTTCGTACCATTTTCATATTAAAAAAGGACTTTATTATAATATATTATATATATGAGGGTTTATGTGTGAAAACACCATTTTCCATATATTAATATATTTTAATTAGCATTTGGTAGAAAAATGTATGCAAATAAATTCATTGACCAAATCCTAGTAGAACTAAGTCTACTAAATATTATTTAAAGATTATTGTGCATAATTTTCTAAGTTGTTATGCAGAATATATCAAAGAAATCAAGTTGTTGAAGAAAACTTGCCAAATTAAGAAGCAAAACTTGGAGACCAAGTCTGGAAGCAACCGAGAGAAGATTTCTGAATTCTAAAGGTGCCTTGGATTGCCAAATGTCACAATCAGAGAGCCCAAGAAAATTGATGAAGAGATCCTCACCATTGGCCGCGGATCCGCGGCCATACCCCCTCTTTGGCCGCGGATCCGCCGCAATAATAGGGAGTTGGAAGGCAAGATTTTTGGAGATCAATCATTGCTAAATTTTAGCAAGTTTTCAACAATAAGATTCTGGCTTTGCACTATAAAAGGGCACCGAGAGCCTCTTGGAAAAGCCATCAAGCCGACGCGATCACGAAGCTCCCGACGCTCACGCATCCAGGCTGATCATCGACTGTTCGACTACCTCCTTAGGAAAGATCGAGAAGCAACTAGTTGTAATCATTTCCTATGGATTAAATGTGTAATTTGAAGAAGTCGATTAATAAAGGTAGTTATTTTATTTAATTGTTTTTTTTTTACATTATGTTTTCCCTCTCTTTCTTTTCATCTTCTTCTCCCAACATGCGCGAGTAATTCTCCGCTTGTTAGGGTTCGTAGGATTAGGGTAGGCTAATGGACGATGAAAATATCTAAACCCCTTTTAAGTCCTATAAAGTTTAGGAACTTTATCAAAAGAATCATTAACATCCTAATCGGGCGCGCTAGCAATTCTTTGCTAGTTCCGACCGTGATTAGAGATTAGATTAATGATTGTTTTGGTAAAGGCTAAATATGAACGGAGTTCCGTGTCGAGAAAAGGGTTAAGAGTGGGATTCCTTTTCCCTCCAGAAACCCTAATCTGCACGCATCACCGTCGTTCTAGTTCTAAATCTATTAATGGATAAAAAGGATAACTTTTAATTAATCGTCCATAACTACTAAATCCTAACGAACCCTACAAGCCTTCTTATTATATTTACTACATCTTTAAAATAATCTAGATCTATATTTTACATTCTTGTTTAACGTAGATCTAGAAACCATTCTATAAAATTCTTTATCCCTCCTTTCTTTCTCAACACATCTAAAGTAAAAGTAAAAGGTTTCACGTTTTCCTGAGTACGACCCGTACTCACCTCGGTCTAGCTACGCGCGACACCGTTCTGATTGCGGTTATTCTACAAACACACTTTTTTACATCAATCAAATGGCGCCGTTGCCGGGGATACGTGCGTAATTTTTTATTTTTACTATTTGTGTTGAATTCTTAGACGAGCCATATCATTATTAAAACAAAACTGCAAATTGCATATTTAACGATTTGTGCGTGGATTTTTGCAAGGAGATCTGGAGTCACAGAATTGAGGAAAACAGGGAACAGAGACATTTTTAGAGATCCAGAGGAGCAAAGGAGATCACAGAAAAATTTTCATCAACTGTTCTCTCTACCACGCGGCGGAACCGCGGCATAAAGGCACCTTTGGCGGCGGAAGCGCGGCAGGTTAGAGGAATTAGGGCTTCAATCTTCTCTGGTATCTTTCTTAACTCCTTCTCTCTCTCCCCAAATCCAATAAAATCTATTTTCTGCAGGATTCTTTGCAAAATTGCGCTGCTAAAAAATATTTTTGCAAAAGTTTTGTGATTGGTTTTGTTTTGCATATTTAATACGGACTTTAAGGGGCAAAGACCAAATCAAGATTAGATGGGGATTTCATCACCCTTCCTAAGCCCCACAAATCACAAACCGAGCATCTGCATCAACCCTTCATTAATTTAAAAAATATCTAGACCAGACTCTAAGGACTGTCGCGCTCAATAAGGACAGAGGAAGGTCGTGGGTAATCTATCGTTTATCCGCATTACTTTTGTAGTGCCTAGGCAAGTGTGACAAAGGCTAGTGGTTTTTAATTAGGCCCACGACGTGGTTCCTTCCCACTTACCTGGCAGTTATCTGGCTACAAGGGTAGTACGGAGGCGGTAGAGGATTGATCCTGCGGCTTGTCCTTTGGAAGTCTAGGAGCGGTCTAGAGACTGACCTAGGTAACCTTAGTTCTAGGGTTGCTTGTGTATCTTAGGGGTGATTTGTCTTGAGTCCCACTTTTTCAAAACAAGCCAATTTTAAATCACACACACGCTGCCTCTTGCACTAAACCCGCTTAGTGCATGCTCGGCTGGACACGGGATCCTAGTGTCCGTCTTGTCCGCGTTCCTGCTATCGACGCCGAAGTCGGTATTTCTTCATCTTCTTTTCCCCCACCACACACCACATCGACCGAGATGGACGGCACTCCATCAGATTATAACACCACGCTACAACCGCCCGAAGGTGTACAGAATCCACCGCGCATCTCTCTCCAAGAGAGATGCTATCCTATCCGTGGTCCTCTTCCCACTTGTCTATCTCTTCCACCACCTAACGGGGATAATTTCGAAATTAAACCCCACTATATCAATCTGCTGCCCAAATTTCACGGGCTTGAGTCGGAAGATGCGTACGTTTTCATCACCAAATTCGAAAACGTATGCGCAATGATGGGTACTTCACAATTGACTTTAGATGCTATGCGCTTACGTCTTCTCCCATTCACACTGTGCGACTTGGCAGAAAAATGGCTTTATAATACTGCCGCACACTCTATCGCTAATTGGGATGAATTCGTCGTAGCATTTCTTAAGAAGTTTTACCCAAATCATAAGACTGCACATGTTAGGAGCGAGATCAACCAGTTCACCCAGCTTCCCAATGAACCATTTTGGAAGTGCTTTGAACGTTTCAAAGATCTGCTTGTCCAATGCCCCCATCACGGAATACAAAGATGGGATTTATGTCGGATTATATATGAGGGCATTAATCCAGCGACAAAGCAAATGCTTGAAACAATGTGTCAATGCAATTTCATGTCTAAAGATGACGGTGAAGCATGGAAATATTTGGAAGACCTTGCTGAACACACGTTGCAGTTGGAAAGCGTAAGACGACCTTCAACTAAGGGAGGTATTCACCAGCTCGATGTTTCTATTGCAGTGAAAGCCGAAATGGCAGCGATACAGAAGAAACTCGATGCTATTGAAAACAAGTTCTCAACATTCTCCCTAAATCAGATCACGCTTCCTAAGACTGTCTGTGGTTGCTGTTCGGATCCTTCACACTTAACGGAAGAATGTCCTATGAATGCATCGTTTCAAGCTAATGCTGCTTTTCAGCGGCGACCTAGAAATGATCCTTATTCTTCCACATATAATCAAGGATGGAGGAATCATCCTAACTTTGCTTGGAATCAAAACCAACAAAGTAATTATCAAAGACCTCCTCCACAGCAACCACAACCACAGAATCAGCCCCCTTTTCAGTTACAAAATTTCCAAAATCCGGCCAACATTTCTACACCACAAGTGGCCGGTACTGACAACTCACTTGGACAAACTTTGGATATGTTCATGAAACAATCCATGCAAAATTCGGCTGAGATAAGGTCTTCTATTGATACCCTAACGAAAAACTCCTCCTCCCATGGTGAGAGTATTAAATCAATAGAAAACCAAATCGCACAGTTAAACGCCACAATGAGTGCGAGAGAGAAAGGGAAACTCCCATCTTAACCCCTACCGAATCCTGGCCATTCACAAAGTCATAATGTGAATGCCATTACTACGTTGAGATCGGGAAGAGTGCTGAATAATCAAGTGGGTGAGCAATTTGATGATAGTGACACATTTGATACCCTTTCTTCTTCTTCTTCTTCCCCTAATTCGTCTAGTCCCCCACCTTCATCTGAGCCTATTCTCCATTTTCCCCAAGGCTCGAACATTTCGCCAAATCTATCTAAGTTGATGCTCACTCCAATTTTGGGATCGAATCCGTCGACACAGTCCTCTCCACAAATGTTGGACCCAAAACTTATTGATCGAGCTCCATTTCCAAACCGATTAAGGGCCAACAGACCTAACCCGCAAATGGAGAAGATTGTGGAAATGTTTAAGCAAGTTAGCGTGAATATTCCTCTCCTAGATGCTATTCAACAAGTCCCATCTTATGCAAGAATCCTTAAAGACTTGTGCACTAGGAAGAGAAAAACTCAAGTGTCTAAAAAGGTTTTCATGACGAGTAATGTTAGCACAGCTTTTACCCAACAAATACCAAAGAAACGTAAGGACCCCGGCTGTCCTACAATCTCTATTTCTATTGGGGGTAAAAATATAAATCGTGCTTTACTCGATCTAGGCGCTAGCGTCAACTTGCTTCCTTATTCAGTATACGAGCAGTTAGGAATTGGAGAGTTAAAACCCGCCCATTGTACTCTCCAAATGGCAGACCGATCTATCACCAAACCTCGGGGCGAACTAGAGGATGTGTTAATTAAAGTCGGGGAATTCATATTTCTCGTGGACTTTATTGTTTTAGATACACAACCTGTGGCAAACCCACGCAATCAAATCCCGGTGATACTTGGTCGACCCTTCCTAGCAACTTCTAACGCTGTGATTAATTGTTGTAACGGTTCTATGAACTTATCCTTCTGGAAAATGAAAATTGAGCTTAATATTTACAAGCTAGGAAGTCAGCAATCAGAACCTTCTGCTCATTTGCTGGATGTTTGTTCCATCCACGAGATAGCTTCCGAAAGCTGGATGGATGAGGAACTTTGCTTTGATATTCTCGACAACACTAATGAGACATCGTTTGATCTTGCACCACCTCACAGTGAGGATATGTTCAATGAGTTAGACCTTGAGATTGAACCCGTTGACTCGTTGCAAAAGTCAGCAGCACTTTCCGAGTCAATATCTTATGCAAGTTTTGAACCTCTTAAGGAGTCCGAATATCATTCCGTTACCCCTCCTTCTATTGTCTCTCCGCCAATTCTTGATCTCAAACCGCTACCTTCTCATCTTAAATATGCATATTTAGGAGAGAATGAGACTTTGCCAGTAATTATATCCGCTTCTCTAGCCGTAGAGCAAGAGAATGCACTTTTGGCAGTGTTGAGATCGAATCGGCAAGCATTTGGTTGGACAATGGCCGACATCAAAGGGATTAGTCTCTTAATTGTTGAACATCACATACATCTGATGGATGAAGCCAAACCAACCCGAGACCCACAAAGACGGTTAAATCCCGTTATGAAGGAGGCGGTAAAGAAAGAAATCGTCAAGTGCCTTGATAGTGGAATAATTTACCCCATATCTGATAGCCAATGGGTAAGTCCAATTCATGTGGTCCCTAAAAAGTCTGGCATCACGGTCATCACTAATGAGTCAAATGAGTTAATCCAAACACGCACCCAACTGGGTTGCGCGTATGTATTGATTACAGGAAACTCAATGCCGCGATGAGGAAAGATCACTTCCCTCTACCTTTCATTGACCAGATGTTGGAACGATTAGCGGGACACGATTACTACTGTTTCTTGGACGGATAATCTGGCTACAATCAGGCCCCCTTCGCCGAAAAGGATCAAGATAAAACCACTTTTACTTGTCCTTTCGGAACTTTTGCTTATAGACGCATGCCCTTTGGGTTATGCAACGCTCCCGCTACATTTCAGCGGTGCATGATGGGGATATTTTCAGATATGGTGTAAAATTTTCTAGAAATTTTTATGGATGATTTCTCCATTTTTGGGGACTCCTTTGAGGACTGCTTTCGTAACCTTGACGCGGTTCTTACCCGCTGTAAGGATAAGAACTTGACTTTGAATTGGGAAAAATGCCATTTTATGGTCCAAGAAGGTATTGTACTTGGACATATAATTTCACGAAAAGGCATTGAGGTTGACAGAGCTAAAATAGATGTCATTCATAACCTCCCTCGTCCCAACTGCGTCAAAGATATACGATCCTTTGGCCATGCAGGATTTTATAGGAGATTTATTAAGGACTTTAGCAAAATTGCTAGACCCTTAACCCTTCTATTGGCCAAGGACACTACATTTCACTTCGATTCGGATTGTGAGGCTGCTTTTGAATCGCTTAAAGAATCACTCACTACAGCCCCCGTTTTATCATCTCCGGATTGGAACCACCCGTTCGAGCTTTTGTGTGACGTATAAGATTTTGCTATTGGTGCTGTCTTAGGACAGCATATTGATAAGATGCCACATGTAATTTACTATGCATGTAGGACCTTGAATGATGCACAAATAAATTACACAACTACCGAGAAAGAACTCCTGGCAGTTGTATTTGCATGAGAGAAATTCAGGCCCCACTTGATTGGCTCGCCTATTTTGGTTTACACAGATCACTCCGCCCTACGACATCTTTTAACGAAGAAGGATGCAAAGGCCAGGCTAATACTTGGATCCTATTGTTACAAGAATTTGATCTTGTTATCAAAGACAAGAGTGGATGTAAAAACGTAGTAGCCGATCATCTTTCACGCATCACTTCTTCGCCAACTGTGACCGTGCCGATAAATGACTCATTTCCTGACGAACAGCTCTTGAATGTATCCTACAAACCTTGGTTCGTAGATATCGTGAACTATCTTGCTACGGGACTTATTCCTAGTGATTGGTCGAAACAAGACAAACTTCGATTTCTATCCCAAGTAAAATATTTTTACCGGGATGAACCATATCTATTCAAGTATTGTTCCGATCAAATCATTCGAAGGTGTGTCCCTAACGATGAATTCAAGAGCGTGTTATCATTTTGTCATGATCAGGCATGCGGCGGTCATTTTGGACCTAGAAAAACGGCGGAGAAAGTTTTGCAATGTGGCTTTTATTGGCCAACATTATTTAAAGATGCATTTGAACATTGCAAAACTTGTCCGCGATGTCAACATTTGGGTCGGATTTCACGAAGGAACGAGATGCCGCTCCAACCTATATTGGTTGTGGAAATATTTGATGTTTGGGGTATTGATTTTATGGGCCCTTTTCCCAACTCCTTTGGGAATCTATATATCTTGTTAGCGGTTGATTATGTCTCGAAGTGGGTGGAAGCTATACCGTGTCGCACTAATGACAACAAAGTTGTCATTAAGTTCCTTAAAGAAAATATCTTTTCGCGATTCGGACACCCTCGCGCTATCATTAGCGACAACGGGACACATTTCTGCAATAGGTCTTTCGAGGCCTTGATGCGGAAATATTCAATCACTCACAAGCTTTCTACGCCCTATCACCCCCAAACAAGCGGGCAGGCTGAGATCTCAAATAGGCAGATCAAACAGATTTTGGAGAAGACGGTTTCTAAGAACCGTAAAGATTGGTCAACCAAATTGACGGATGCTCTTTGGGCATTCTGCATCGCTTATAAGACCGATCTTGGTATGTCTCCATACCGCCTTGTGTTTGGGAAGGCATGCCACCTCCCTGTCGAGATCGAACATAAGGCAATGTGGGCTATTAAAGAGCTTAATTTTGCTCTTGATCATGCAGGAAGCTATCGGAAGCTGCAATTGAATGAGCTAAGCGAACTCCGCGATGAAGCTTACGATAATGCGGTGATAGTAAAGAATAGGACCAAAGTGTTCCACGATAAAAATCTTTCTAGAAAAACCTTCACATCGGGGCAACAAGTCCTTCTTTACGATTCCCGTCTCCATCTTCATCCGGGTAAGCTTAAATCTCGTTGGCAAGGACCTTTTGTGGTGCGGTATGTACACCCGCACGGGGCAGTTGAAGTCGAAAATTTGAAAAACGGTTCGATTTTTAAAGTGAATGGGCATAGATTAAAACCGTATTTTTCTGCTGACCCCGCGGAGGAGCTCCTGTTTTTACAGGAGCCGCTTTATCAAAACTAAATTTCCTCCGCCTCACCTCCATCTTTTGGTAACTTTTTCACATTTTAAGAATGGAGGTGAGTAAAAAAAAATGATTTTATTGAATATCTGTGCGTGTCAAAGAATAAGTTTGGGGGAATTTTTCATTTAACTATTATTTTACCCCTTGTATCTCTCCCTTAGTATACAGGTCCATATTCTCAAAAGGCTACATCAGTGAGGACACTGCTGAAAACTGGTTTGGGGGGAGGTTTGTATTCACTGAATTATCTTTGACACTGGGCATTAAAATTTTTTATAACAAAAGAGTAGAAAGTGAAAAATTACATCCAAAAGATAAGAATAGTTTAAGAAAACCAAGAAAATTAGAAGTTTTCTTAAACGAACTAGTAATAAGTAGTTATGAGCTGTTGTCCCAAGGGTTAGTAAGATGAAGGAAGTCACTAATCTGAGGATAAAAATAAGTCTGAAAAATAGTTTCTATTCTGGAAGCCAAACATTTTGAACGTTGATACCTTACTATATGCACTTACACACGTCTTGAAACTCGGGATAGTAGAGGATACCTTGAAATGCTCTTGTCTAAAAGCCAAAGTATGAAGGAAATGAAAAAAAATGAAGAAAATATAAAAATGGTGAAAAGAAAAAAAAATGAACACTGGTTTTGTTATTGCCAAGACAGCAATAAAAAAATATAGTGAGGGTGCCTCTTCACCTAGTGCCCTAAGGCCAACTGGTCTGGAAGTCACTGCTAAGCCTTAGGAGGTGCAAGACGAGGAAAATATTATCACCTAATCTGCAAGCACATGAGTAATCGGTCGGTTAGTACCTCAAGAAGTATTAACGGTCGCATGAAAAGGTGTGAGCAACCCTAAGTATTCATCAAATTAAAAAGTACTAAGGTAGATGGGCAAGAGTATGATAGCTTGAATTGAATTCTCCAAGTGTAGGGATGTCCATTTCACACACGTAGGGATGTCCATTTCACACACGTAGGGGTATATGTTTTATTGAGGGATGATGTGATTTCTAACATCTTTTCATGACTATTAAGATAGGGCTCATGACAACTGAAAAGATAGTATAGTTGGAAACTCTTATTTTCAAAGCCTTTCTTTTATGGTTCTTATCTTTATATGTAAATTTCACCATCTTTCTTTTGTTATTGGATTTTGTGGGTGTAATCCGCTGAAAACCCTCAGGAGGCAACACTCCTCCTACTAGGGACACCTAGAGGTTTAACGGCTTGTTGCACGTGCTCAGTGCAATCGTGTCTGCCTACGAAAGTGTGCTTAGTTTTCTCCTTTCTTTTTCTCCTCTTAAATAAACTAGTTTGCTCGGGACGATCAAAGATAAGTTTGGGGGTATTTGTTGAGTTGATAAAACTGCACATTTATATTACATTTTTCCTACCATTTTCATATTAAAAAAGGACTTTATTATAATATATTATATATATGAGGGTTTATGTGTGAAAACACCATTTTCCATGTATTAATATATTTTAATTAGCATTTGGTAGAAAAATGTATGCAAATAAATTCATTGACCAAATCCTAGTAGAACTAAGTCTACTAAATATTATTTAAAGATTATTGTGCAGAATTTTCCAAGTTGTTATGCAGAATATATCAAAGAAATCAAGTTGTTGAAGAAAACTTGCCAAATTAAGAAGCAAAACTTGGAGACCAAGTCTGGAAGCAACCGAGAGAAGATTTCTGAATTCTAAAGGAGCCTTGGATTGCCAAATGTCACAATCAGAGAGCCCAAGAAAATTGATGAAGAGATCCTCACCATTGGCCGCGGATCCGCGGCCATACCCCCTCTTTGGCCGCGGATCCGCCGCAATAATAGGGAGTTGGAAGGCAAGATTTTTGGAGATCAATCATTGCTAAATTTTAGCAAGTTTTCAACAATATGATTCTGGCTTTGCACTATAAAAGGGCACCGAGAGCCTCTTGGAAAAGCCATCAAGCCGACGCGATCACGAAGCTCCCGACGCTCACGCATCCAGGCTGATCATCGACTGTTCGACTACCTCCTTAGGAAAGATCGAGAAGCAACTAGTTGTAATCATTTCCTATGGATTAAAAGTGTAATTTGAAGAAGTCGATTAATAAAGGTAGTTATTTTATTTAATTGTTTTTTTTACATTATGTTTTCCCTCCCTTTCTTTTCATCTTCTTCTCCCAACATGCGCGAGTAATTCTCCGCTTGTTAGGGTTCGTAGGATTAGGGTAGGCTAATGGACGATGAAAATATCTAAACCCTTTTTAAGTCCTATAAAGTTTAGGAACTTTATCAAAAGAATCATTAACATCCTAATCGGGCGCGCTAGCAATTCTTTGCTAGTTCCGACCGCGATTAGAGATTAGATTAATGATTGTTTTGGTAAAGGCTTGATATGAACGGAGTTCCGTGTCGAGATAAGGGTTAAGAGTGGGATTCCTTTTCCCTCCAGAAACCCTAATCTACACGCATCACCGTCGTTCTAGTTCTAAATCTATTAATGGATAAAAAGGGTAACTTTTAATTAATCGTCCATAATTACTAAATCCTAACGAACCCTACAAACCTTCTTATTATATTTACTACATCTTTAAAATAATCTAGATCTATATTTTACATTCTTGTTTAACGTAGATCTAGAAACCATTCTATAAAATTCTTTATCCCTCCTTTCTTTCTCAACACATCTAAAGTAAAAGTAAAAGGTTCCACGTTTCCCTGAGGACGACCCGTACTCACCTCGGTCTAGCTACGCGCGGCACCGTTCTGATTGCGGTTATTCTACAAACACACTTTTTCACATCAATCATCTCTCCAAATTGAGAAGCAATCCTTTTCCATTACACCTCTTATCAACTCCCCACTTCTTCTTGTCGAAAGGTGGCATGTTCTTCCACCAACCTTGGTACTTCATCGATAAACTTTTTGAATGGTTGGTATTGACCTTCGGTCTTTGCAAAGCTTGGCATTGACCAATAACCTTGACCCCCTCGTGTGATTTTAAAAGATTAAAATTGTTTAACTCAAGTTTGGGGGGTGGTATATTTTGGCTCTTGAAAGAAAATGATTTTTACAAAATTATGAGCCTAAAATAAGTTTGGGGTTGGATTTTTCACTTTCATATAGTCTTGCCCCTATTAATAATTTCCTCCAAAGTCTACAGGTTTTTAAGCTTAACAGGATGACATCAGTGAGGTCACTGCTGTAAACAGGTTTGGAGGGGTTTGTGCTTATTTACACATCAATTTGCATCATATTTTGCATAAGCACAACATTTTCAAAAAATTTAAAATTTTCTTTTATAACAAAAGAGTAGAAAGTGAAAAATTACATCCAAAAGATAGGAATAGTTTAAGAAAACCAAGAAAATTAGAAGTTTTCTTAAACGAACTAGTAATAAGTAGTTATGAGCTGTTGTCCTAAGGGTTAGTAAGATGAAGGAAATCACTAATCTGAGTATAAAAATAAATCTGAAAAATAGTTCCTATTCTGGAAGCCTAACATTTGAATGTTGATACCCTACTATATGCACTTACACACGTCTTGAAACTCGGGATAGTAGAGGATACCTTGAAATGCTCTTGTCTAAAAGCCAAAGTATGAAGGAAATAAAAAAAATGAAGAAAATATAAAAATGGTGAAAAGGAAAAAAAATGAACACTGGTTTTGTTATCGCCAAGGCAGCAATAAAAAAATATAGCGAGGGTGCTTCATCACCTAGTGCCTTAGACCAACTGGTTTGGGAGTCACTGCTAAGCCTTAGGTGGTGCAAGACGAGGAAAATACTATCACCTAATCAACAAGCACATAAGTAATCGGTCGGTTAATACCTCAAGAAGTATTAACGGTCGCATGAAAATGTGTGAGCAAATCCATAAAATATTCATCAAATTAAAAAGTACTGAGGTAAATGGACAAGAGTATGATAGCTTGAATTGAATTCTCCGAGTGTAGGGATGTTCTATTCACACACGTAGGGGTATATGATCGATGTTTGGAAGAAAGGTAGGAACGAAAAATAAAGACAATGTTTTATTGAGGGATGATGTGATTTCTAACATTTTTTCATGACTATTAAGATAGGGCTCATGACAACTGAAAAGCTAGTATAGTTGGAAACTCTAAATTTTCAAAGTATTTCTTTTATGGTTCTTATCTTTATATGTAAATTTCACTATCTCTCTTTTATTATAGGATTTTATGAGTGTAATCCGCTGAAAACCCTCAGGAGACAACACTCTTCCTACTAGGGACACTTAGAGGTTTAACGGCTTGTTGCACGTGCTCAGTGCAATCGTGTTTGCCTACGAAAGTGTGCTATTTAGGTTTTTCTTTTTCTTTTTCTCTTTCTCTTGAATAACTAGTTTGCTCGGGACGATCAAAATTAAGTTTGGGGGTATTTGTTCAGTTGAAAATATTGCACTTTGGTATAAGTATTTTCCTTACATTTCTTAAATAATAAAAGGTGTTTATTATAAATATTAAACATATTTGGATTTACCTGCAAAATACTATTTTCCATATGTTTATATATTATAATTAATATTATAAAGGAAAATATAGGCATTTTATATTTATATAATATTTTGGTAATTGAAAATATGCATATCATATCAAATATTCTAATCACAATTCTTAAAAGATATAACATCATACAAATGGTTATAATAATATTTCAAAATATATGCATAATACTTTAGTAATTAAAAGATGCATAGCATATCAAATATTCTTAATAATGTTTCTTAAAGATTTATTACCATGTAAAGTGCATAGCATATTAAATATTCTTAATCAAGTTTCTTAAAGATTTATTACCATATATAGTGATTAAGACACTCTCTCTAAATAAACTAACATTATTCATAGAGATATTGTGCAAGATTTAGCTCAGGTCGAGAGATCAAGATGTTCAAGATGTTAGGATCAAAAATCTGCCAAAATCAGTACTGACAGGGACTCAGAATCCAGGCATGGAAAGTTACCATATTAGGAAGTCACCATATATGGTAACTAGTTTTTCTTCTTTGAGGGCTATATAAAGGACCAAGGGCTAAAGTTAGAAGGCATCAAGCCGTAGAGATCACGAAGTCCAAGACGGCTCACGCATCCAGACTGATCATCAACTGTTCATCTACCTCCTTCGGAAGAGTTCGAGAAGCAAACCAAGTTTTTGTAATCATTTTCTAAGGAATAAAGTGTAGATTGTTCAAGTTGATTAATAAAGGTAGTTGTTTTATTTAATTCTTTTGCATTTTACATTATGTTTTCCCTCTGTGTCTTTTCATCTTCTTTTCCCAACATGCGCGAGTAATTCCCCACTTGTTAGGGTTTATAGGATTATGGTAGATTAATGGATGATGAAGATCCTTAAACTCTTTTTACGTCCTATAAAGTTTATAAACTTTACTAAAAGAATCATTAACATCCTAATCGGGCGCGCTACCAATTTATTGTTAGTCTCGACCGCGATTAGAGATTAGATTAATGATTGTTTTGGTAAAGGCTAGATATGAACGGAGTTCCATGTCGAGATAGGGGTTAAGAGTGGGAACTCTTTTCCCTCCTGAAACCCTAATCTACATGCATCTCTGTCGTTCTAGTTTTAAATCTATTAAAGGATAAAAAGAGTAATTTTTAATTAATCGTCCATAACTACTAAATCCTAATGAACCTTACAAGCCCCATTCTTATATTAACTTACATCTATAAATAATCTAGATCTATATTTTGCATTAGTGCTTAACGTAGATCTAGAAACCATTCATCAACATTCTTATTTCTTCCTCCTTTCTCAACGCATCTAAAGTAAGAGTAAAAGGTTTCACGTTTCCCAGAGGACGATCCGTACTCATCTCGGTCTAGCTACACACGACACCGTTATTGATTGCGGTTAACTACAAACACACTTTTTCACATCAATCAATTCTCAACTTATGAGAGGGATGGGTGGAGGTTGAAGAAGATGCCCATGGAGGAAAGTGTGAGCTCAAGCTAGAAGCAAGTCAAGAAGTGGCTAAACTATTGTGTATGATATTTTGAGAGCTCATTTTACAACTCAAGAAAAATCCTAAGGCATGAAAAGAACTGCCCCCTCTTTCTCAAATTATCCCACACAATAATAATGGCCTCAAAAACAATCTTTGTCACAATAAATGATCACAAGACCCAACACCATGAGTCACCAAGTGCATGCACCATCAAATAAATGCACAAGGCCAAAACTTGCACTCACAATTTCCACCAATTAAACATTTAAACTAAATGTTTAATCCAACAAAAAGAAATGGCATCAACTAAAGAAATCTTGTAATGAATTACAAGAATACCCCTCATCTGTATATACATACCCGCATCCGTATTCCGACTGAATACGAATACAACGAGATGAAAGTAATCCAACAATATAATACTAGGATCCAGCTTAAACCAAAGCCCACTAGTATTGTCTGTCCGATCATGATCCGTGCACAAGTGCACGTATATGATCGAATCCTGCCATTAAACCATACGGCCTCTACAACGTTTCGCCCGAACCAGGGAAACCCTCTGTGTGGGACTCTAAAGACTCGTCAATACGCTGGCAGTGGGTTTAACCACAAGTACGTCAGTGGAACTAGTTGTACATAAGGGCTGCCTAGGTATTGAGCGAAAGAGAGGTCGACGAGCAAACTCATCCCGTAACCTACTGAGCCTGACAGTGACAATATCCGTACAGTCCGGTCCGTTCGTCTATGAGTATCGCATATCGAGTCTAAGGGGTGGATAAATTCAGACCCCTCATAACTTGATATTTAGTGTCGGCTTGCAACCTATCACCAACTGAGAAACTACCGGTCCTAGATCGGTAATTCTCGTCTACCCCGGCCGAGAATTTCTGGTGATGGCCACCCGTGCACTCTGCGACATCAACCCCCAATACCGGGAGAGACGAATCCCCTGATGATCCGCTCTCTGCCTCCATATGGCTCGGGACTGTACCCAACTAAAACCTGTTTGCACGACTTCTTTGAGCCGTGGTAGGGTAGTGATCAAAGCACAGTGGGAACTCACACGAGACAAATGACGATCTCGGGTCGCTAGACTAACCTGTACACATGTCACCAGGGAATTGCTATCTGACAATAGGTATAATACCAACTAGCATGTACCCGACGAGTTCGTCCGATGTACTCATAACCCAATGAGCACATGTATACATCTTAAGTGAACCAACTGACATTAATGGCTTGTGAGACTGGCCACCGCCCCTCGTCGGGGTCTCGATCCGTATACACTAGTCTACTCTTGGAGTATCGATACCCTATCTCGAAACTCCCACAACTAGGGACACTTTAAGGAAATGCTTATAGACCACCCAACTCTCACGTATATGATCGCCATCATACTGCTGGTAGTCAAGCATGAATCTTATAGGCTCTATCAACATGTAATAGTGATCTGTAATGTCACCTGAAGCATGTACACGATGATAAAGACAAACCAGATAGCATACTATCATCTCGAGTAAGAGTGTTCTACCGGTATAAGTCTTCCCTCAATCATTGCAATCACTTGCCTGCGATCCAATAATCGACTTGAGAGCACTATAGCCAACAATCTCCCACTTGCACTTAAGGCTAATTATTGCGGTGTCGCATACTCACAGCCCGTATGATACCGAACACCCAACTTCTCTACTAATCAGTTTCATAAAGCTCGTTTGTAAAACTATTGTGTTCGAGAAATAGCCTCAGTGAGTGGATCCGCTCCAATGTTTCTTTCTATATCTTTCTTTATCTCAAGTTCGCGGAGAAAGCCTTCTCCCGAAATGAGCAATACCTGTCTTAGAATATGTCTGGATATCTGATGGGACCCAGTTCACAAATGAACTCCAAATACAGTAAACTTCTTAGATTGTATCGTCAACTGAATTTAATCAGTATCATGCGCCATGCCTCTCTCAGTATCCGCTTGGACCACCTGTCCAAACTACTGCCCCTCAAAAGAGGGAAAACTATAACTCTGACAGTCACTTTGTCATCCAGGTCACCTTGGAAGCCTGGAATGATAATCGTCTCCCGAAGGAGGCTGCCGTTATCAAATCCCTAGAACATCCACTTATGTTCATAAACTGCTTCCAAACGTTTCTCCAGGATTGGATTAATATATCAACTTATTACAACTAGTGCAAAAACAACATCTGGTGTGGTATTTGATATCTCATGATTGACTCAATTGCCTAAGCAAGTGATATGCCAATCATGCGCATCCCTCTCCCCTTTAGTTTGTAAGACACCTTTAGAGAGGGTGACTCCACTACCTGCAGGTTCACCACCATGCCAAGAGTCGTCCATTCTAAAACACCGTTAGAATACTGTCTAAGTACCCAGATTGGGAAACTACCCAAATCTAGATCTAAAACCGTAGATCTAGTAACCAGAATATCTGATATAATATCCATATCCTATGTGGAGAAACCACTATGTGACAACCACAGTATAACCAATCGTAGTGTAGGAATTTCACTTCCTACAAAGTATATGTCATCCAAATACCAGGACATCACACCCTACTACCTTCTTAACAAATCCCTCTACTATTTTGATGATGTCAAAGCCTATGACTGTTACATCAAAAATAGATAATCTACCGCTATATCCGCTTTAGTCTATAAATAGACACAAGCTACTTGTCCACTATGCTTCCACTGCTCCCACTGACTACAACAACCCTCTGGCAGAGTCATTTACACGTGCACTTCTAAAGCTAGTTTAGAACGACGCTATACTCATCCTCCTGCCGGATCTTATAGTCTAGAACAACAGTAATAGAAAGTCTAGGTAAACAAGAACCTCCCTGTCACCGTCTTTGAGGATACCCAAGTACCTCTCGGGCGGCTGATGTTACCCACCATATCTGCGAAGTGGCTAATGGAATGTCAAACCTGCTTGAATCTTTAGGTTCTATCAAATTTTCAATAATTGTTTGTGGTTCTGGAATCACCTCCAGTTCTACCATACTCCCACCACTGTTTTCTGAAAAAGTCCATTTTACTAAAACTGTGGCAAGTCAAGAACAATATCACTATTGATCCTCCAGATGGTAGAAAGTTAACCCTCATTATAGCCCGGGATAACCCACAAGCTGTCATTACAGAAACGAGCCTTGAGTCATCCAGAGTCTGTTAGTTATATATATGCCCTAAAGGCCATTGTTGTACATATGATGTATATTATAGTGGATGCTTGGATATATATAGAGAGGACTTTCTTGCTCAACATGATAGTATGCTATTTGGTTTCACTTTGTCTTAACATTTTGACTTGTATTAGTTTACTATCTTGCTCTCACATGTTGATAAAGCCCTTAGGATATGTACTCGACTACCAGGACTATGATGAGATCATACTAGTGGGGCCACGGTAGTCTATGAGTACATCCTATAATTGTTCTTAGTCGAGGGTGTATCGAGACAGGGTATCGATACACCATAGTAGACTAGCGTATACGCATCTTGACCCATATGATGGGCGATGGATGATCCCATATCCATCGGTGTTTGACATCAAAGATGGTGTACGGGTGCTCAGTGGAGACTGGGTACACTGAACGTACTCGCCGAGAACTCCTAGATGGTAATATACTTATCGTCAGATAGCAGTTCTCCTGTGACACTGGTACAGGTTAGTCTGTAGATCCGAGATCGTCATAGAGTCTTGTGTGATTCTCACTATGCTTTGATTTCCACCTTACCACGTCCAAGAGGGCATGCAAAACGGTGGCTTTTGGGTACAGTCCCGAATCACATGGAGGCAATGAGCGATAGGAGGGGTTTCGTCTCTCCCGGTATAGAGAGTTGATGTTGTGCTGTGTTCGATTGGCTATAATTGAAAGTCCCTGGCCAGGGCTGATATAGAGTGCTACTGGTAAGTGTTATCAGTAGTTTCTCGACCTGTTATGAGCCTCACATCGACACGACTTATCGGTTACTGGGGTCTGATGTTTACCACCCTTAGACTAGATATGCGACATATCAGACGAAGAGACCGGACTCTACGGTAGTGTTACTGATTAGATTCACAAGAGAATGTACAGGCTTGCTTGTTGATCTTCTGATCGCTCAATACCTGGGTGGCTGTTACGTTTAGCTGACCACTTGCAGCTTGTGGGTGTTTGATATGATCATCACCTGTTGCCGGCGTATTGACGATTCTTTAGAGTCCTACACAGAGGTTTCTTGACTCAGGCAAAACGGAGTAGGAGCACATATGTGATATGTGCGGGATCGAGAATATTACGATATGAGATACCGTATTCTATTCTCGCGATATTAGATATCGGCCGGGTATATGTGATATAGCCGGGTCATCGGATCAAGTATTGATCCGATGAACCGACACATATTATATTAGTCGGTTATTTGAGAAATAGCCGGATTGTCGGATCAAGTGTTGATTCGATAATTTAATGTATAATTATATATGTGATTTATTACATTACATTAACTGATATATGCTCGCTTTATTGATTCATTTTCTCACCGGATAATACATTCATATATATGCGATATATGTTAATTGTATTATTTTCTTTCGTTACAAAAATATATTATATATGTGATATATAATATTGTAACAAGTTATGATTACAAATGCAACATGATTTGTAGAGATTAAACATAGTTAGGGTTTGATTTGGGTTAGCTTTTTCATGAAGCTTCTAGAAGCTTTATTTTTGTTTTAAGCTTAGATATTTTGTGAAGATATTTCTTAACCCAACCCAAACCCTTTACCATGGTTTATTCTCTATAATGGTTAAGTCTTTCTTTCTTAACCAAGGGTTGCAATTGTAACCAAAAACAAAAAAAAATCATTATTCATCACAAATAGATTTCTTCTTCTTCTTCCTCTTGAAAAAGCTTTCTAGCTTTTTGTAAAGTGATGAATTAAAGTGAGAAAATGAAAACAAAAGAGAGCTAAATTCCTACTTCATCATCCTCATCTATTCTAGTCACTTAGATTAGGGTGTTCACTTCATTAATACTTGATTAGAGAAGTGAGAGCTTGAGTTAAAGATTCTTCAAGGTAGATCATCTTCGAAAAGGAAGACTTCAAACAAGTTTGGATATTCGGATTGTGGAGCCTCTCTAGAGTCCGGAAGTTCATGGATCGCGGCGAAGGGACTACTACTCGGAGATTATGAAGCGAAGGAATGTACTACAAAGGTTGTAATCCCTTTCCTTTAGATGTAAAGATATTTACATGCTTTGTTAACCCTAATTATCTAGCAAAGATCCTCTCTTTAGGTTGTTCGGCAGTTGAAAAAATTTAGATTTGGCATGGTTGATGCCTTCTAAGCCTTGTGATAGTGCCTTGTAACCCTACAGTGGTATCAGAGCCTAGCTAGAGTATTAGGTGATGTGTAGACGAAGTTAAAAGTCCGATCGAACCCCGAAACGTCGTATTTGATCCCCTCTCTGGAAATTTTTTAAAAAGATGGTTTTTCCACATTAAAAATACTCAAAAAATCAAGAAGGTAATTGTATGGATTACTGTGAAATACGAGTCACTGTAGCTTTTAAGTAGCCGCGGAACCGCGGCCATACCATGCTTTTGGCGGCGGTTCCGCGGCTGTACTTGGGTGTTAGCGATAATAATTTCTTGGGTTCATCCATATGTATTACTACATGCTTCTGGGAATTTTTAATCTTACTTAAGTGTTGAGTTTTCTGGAGATCTATAGAATTCGTTGATTCGATCGGAAAGTTTAACATCGTTTAGTTTTTCGGGTAATTTAGAACGTGTTAAAAGGTTCGAACGGATATCAATAACTCATTTTTTTCATGACGGAAAACTTTCAAGTGTTGGATTTTTTCCTCTGTTTAAAACTTTCGGGAAATCATGCTAGCGTATCTGTAGACCCTCTAGAAGAACGTAACCTTAACTCGATTATGTGACCGTCAAAACTGCCACTGAACCCTAGGGTTTGTGGTAGTTTAGCGTTGCCACATGTGAGGTGTTGGTTTGACCCTTCTACGACTGGTTCATTGGCGCAGTGACATGTTCTGGGATTTTTGAACTCCGCTCAAGTGTTGAGCTATTTGGGAAATCTTGGGTATTTAATTATTCGATCAGAAAGTTTAACATTGTCTATTTATCTGGAATGTGATACAATATGTGGAATTTATATAGTTAGGCATGAAATGCGAAGTATGTGATATTTCGGATTTAAGATGTCTAAAGTGTTTATGGATTCCAAATGTTGTAGTTTTACACTTTCTTTTTTGTGACCGTAAGCGTAGTATGTGGTGTATTGCCGACTTCGTTGCTATACATAAACGACAATCGGGATACGCATACTTGCTTATGTTGATGATATGAGATATTATGTGTTGCTGTGATATGTTATATTGGATCGTCGTGTTTTGAATAGCCGGGGGTTTTATGTGAGATGAGGGTTTTTATTTTCATTCATGTAAAATTCATTTGTATGTAATATTCTTTTATTGGGGCACTTCCGGGTTGAGGATGATGTCACCATTGTATATTATTTACTTTTCCGCATTAGGATAAACCCAAGGAGGGGAGCACAAGTAACCGGGTTCTAGGGTCCAATGGGAGGCCATCTCGAGGAGTCGAGATCGGGTCTCCTAACCCTAGAATTGGCAGTTTTGCTTGCCGCTCTCGTAGGGGTCTAGGGATGTGGGTTTGGCTATTCAACGCGACCGTGGAATCCGTGTTTTATACAGGCTCGAAATAAAAAACGAACGTCCTAGCATATCCAATATTTCATATGTTATCTTCTGCTGCAATGTTCTGTGATGAGACTATATATATGTTGATATATAAATATTACTGCTTTCATTTCTTCTGTGATACTTAGGAAGCATAACTGATTGGATTTATTAATGAGATTAATAAAAGAAAAGAAACCTAAAAGATATTGTAGAATCAAAACTTTATAAAAAGGGTAGCTACAGTTTTGCTTTGCATAGTGGTATATATGATATACCTTGCACCTTATTCGATGAGGAAAGAGCCGAGATCTCTTCACCGGGAGTGACCTCTTTAGAAAAACTGACAGATGCTACAAACTCGCGGTTTAGTTTTTGATTGCTTCTATAGTTCTTGCTTTGCACAGCGGTATTTGTGAAATATCCTGCACCTTATTCGATAAGGAAATAGCCGAGATCCCTTCACCGGGAGTGACCTCTTTAGCGAAACTAGAAAAGCCTCAAAAACACACCTTTTTCAAAATCACTTGTTTCTACAACGATATTATGTTCATTACGCTCATGGTTTTCTGAAAAACCTGCGTAGCCCTCCGTCATTTCAGATAGAGACTAGTTAGTATTCGTGCTGCGTTTGTTGACCTTAGCCAAGGCGTAGTGTACGGTAGCTAATTAGTATTTATCTGCTAAGACATATGATGTGATTGAGTTAGGGTAATCGTACGATTTTGTTGACCTTAGCCAAGGGTCGTACGGGTGGGTTTAATTCAATCGGGAAATGACGGGTTGAACTTGGCTAGTACTTATGATTTGTTGACCTTAGCCAAGGTCATAAGTTGCTAGGGGCAAAAGTATTATCGGGAATTTCAAGTGTTGAAATTTGCAATGAGATTGCATACCTCCTATGAGATAGTTGGATCCCGATACCCACTGCGAGTAAGAGTTACTCCTGGGAGAATTTTACACAGGATAATTAGCCGATCAAGTAGGTGTCTAGAAAGGTGTTTATGGGGTTATACCTCTGGGAAAACGAGGTTTATTTTAATTAGGTCCGTGCGAAAGCACGGGGAACCTTCCTCAAAGTACCAACACTGGCCTGGCTGAAAGATTGGCGAACTTGTAAGGTGTAATTAATCCCGGCTAGTCTTACCTTTTAGGGTTTGAAGGAAGATTTGATGAAAACAGTTGGAGACATCCTGATTAGATAAGATAATAACCAATCTAATGTTGCAAGAGCATACGCTAAAGTGTTTTATTCTCTCTCTCTCCAGGTAGCGACCATGTCAGGCCTTAATCAAGATAATAATATGGATGTATTGACTGAACCCGCTTATTATACTGAGCAGGGGAACGTTGGTCCCGTTCTTTCTTATAAGTGTTATAAGACTGAGCAGGAAATAGGAAAATATCTGGATTCTCACGCCGCCCAAACGAAGAACAAGCATGATGATTCATTTTCTTCGGGTGTGTTAGTTATCGAGAACTGTTTCTCAGTTCACTCTATGTCCTGGGTATTAGATACTGGATTGGGATCCTACATATGTAATATATTACATGGGCTACGTAAAGGTAGAGAACTGGGAATGGGTAATAATTCCGTAAGAGTAGGGAATGGTGCATATGTTGCAGCCAAGGCAGTTGGCGAATATCACCTTGTGTTACCAAATGGTAATACATTGATTCTGAACGAATGCTATTACATTCCGACCCTGATATGCAATATTATATCAGTTTCTTTATTGAATAAAGAAGGATATAATTTTGTAATACAGGATAATGTTATGAACATATTCCTGAATCAAAAGTTGATAGGATCAAGATCGTTAAATAATGGCATGTACGTTCTAAATCAAACTACAATTCTTAATGTACAGAACACAAACAAGAGGAAAAGTTCAGAAATGAACGAATCCTTCTTATGGCATTGTAGACTAGGTCATATCAATGCGACACGGCTAGCTAAATTACATAAGGATGGATATTTGAATCCGTTTGAATTTTCATCTTATGACACTTGCCAGTCATGTCTCAAAGGCAAAATGACCAAAACTCCGTTTAGTGGACACGGAGTAAGAGTTACAAAACTCTTAGGGCTGATACATAGTGATGTATGTGGACCCATGCCTACACATGCCAGGAACGGTTCTTCCTACATCATTACATTCACTGACGATCTCTTAAGATACGGACATGTGTTCCTGATGAAACACAAGTCTGAAGCTTTTGAGAAATTCAGAGAATATAAGAACGAAGTAGAGAACCAAACGGGCAAAAGTATTAAGATCCTTCGATCTGATCGAGGAGGAGAATACTTGAGAAATGAATTCCTAGATTATCTAAAAGAGAATGGGATTCTCTCTCAGCTTACTCCTCCCTATACACCACAGCACAATGGTGTATCGGAGCGGAGCAATCGCGCCCTATTAGATATGGTGCGCTCTATGATGAGCAATGCTGAGTTACCTATTTCCTTCTGGGGGTATGCGCTTGAGACAACCATATACCTATTGAATAGAGTTCCAACCAAATCGGTGCCTACCACTCCATATGTGTAACATTTTAGAAAATATAAAATATTATTTTTGGAATTTAATATTAAAATAATATTTTTCCCGAAAACTGCCGATTTGCGAAATTGGGGTTTTCGAAAAAGGGTATAAATATATACAAATAATTGTGAAATAATTGAAAATTGAAATGATTTATTCATTTTAAAATATATTTAAAGGATTTAGCATTTTTAAAATTTACTATATTCAGTTTTGATAAAAACCCGATTAGTGCACTACTAATCGCGATTAAGCAAAATCCGCATTTCTACAGCTTTTCATGGCTAGTGCACCATGACATGTTACATGTTATTTCTGTTGGAGATAGTGCCCTCAAAGTCAATTATTGGATCGCAGGTACGTGATTGCAATGATTGAGGCAGGACCTATACCGATATGACAGTCTTGCTCGAGATGATAGTATGCTATCTGGTTTGTCTTTATCATCGTATACATGCTTTAGTTCGCTATTGCATATTGATAGAGCCCATAGGATTTTTTCTTGACTACCAGCAGTATGATGGCGATCATATACGTGGGAGCTGGGGTCTGTAAGCACATCCTTAAAGTGTCCCTAGTCGTGGGAGTTTCGAGACAGGGCATCGATACTCCAGAGTAGACTAGTGTATACAGTCGAGACCCCGACGAGGGGAGGTGGCCAGTCTCACAAGCCACTGGTGTCAGTTTGATCACCTAAGATGTATACAGGTGCTCATTGGGTTATGAGTACACCGGACAGGACTCGCCGGGAATATACTAGTTGGTATTATACATATCGTCAGATAGTAATTCCCTGGTGACATGTGTACAGGTTAGTTCATCGACCTGAGATCATCATTTGTCTCATGTGAGTTCCCACTGTGCTTAGATTACCGCCCTACCACGCTCAAAGGAGTTGTGCAAACAGGTTTTAGTTGGGTACAGTCCCGAGCCACATTGGAGGCAAGTGAGCGGATCGGCAGGGGATTCGTCTCTCCCGGTATTGGGGGTGAGATCGCGCTGTATCTAGGAGAGCCATTACACAAAGCCCTCGGCCGAGGCAGGAGATTTACTGGTAGATATTCCAGTAGTATCTCAGGGTGTTCTGGGCCACTCTCTGATATGACTTATACCGCTATTGGGGGTCTGACGTTACCAGCCCCCTAGGCCAGATATGCGATACTCATAGACGAACGGACCGGACTGTATGTATATTGTCACTATTAGGCTCGGTAGAGTTTATGGATGAGTTCGCTCGTCAGCTTCCCTTCCAATCAATACATAGGCAAACCGTTACGTACAGCTTGTACCTCTGACGTGCTAGAGGTATACCCAGTGCCAGTGTGTTGATGATTCATTAGAGTCCCCCACAGACACTTTCCTAAGTTCGGGAGAAACGTTGTAGAGGCCATATGGGTTTATGGCAAGGTTCGGAAAAAGCACGTGCGTTTTCGCACGTGTCATTTTTCGGGCAGATAATACTGGTAGGCTTTGGTTTAAGCCGGAACCCAGTATTATACTGTGTAGATATAATATCTTTGTCTCAGTTGCATTTGTATTCGGTCGTAATACAAATGCGGGTATGTTTATACTGATACGGGGTTATCCTGAAATTCGTTTCAGGATCACTTTTGGAAGTTGCCAGTTTCCAGTTTTCTATCGCCCGTCTTTTAACATTCGGTTAAAGACGGATTTATCTTTTCTTGAGATGAGTGTGGAAGCTTCTAGATGATGACTAGGATGGTGAGGTGGCATGTGACTCATTAGTGCATTTAATGTTTCATTTAATGATAGCATGACTAGGTTAGATGATTTATTAGTGCATTAATGTGGTTTTGTTTGCATGAAGGATATTTGCTTGAGATCTTTTGCTTATGGTCATCATTTTCCCTCCTACACTCACCCCCACCTCTTATTTAGTGGCCGGCCATTCCTAGTGAGGAATGATGTTGCTTGTAAAAAGATTATGATAGTTTTAGACTCATGGAAATTTGATAGATATTGATTTCTCATTTCCACCCGATTCAAAAGGCAACTTCATTAACCGTTCGTCCATAGCTTTGGACGTAACGAGACAAAGTGTTCTACTCATTCTCTACATCAATCTTGGTAATCTCTTTTAGCAAACTTGATGATCGAGTTGCCTCGGTTTAGAGGCGGGAGCCCATTTAAATATCCATCGACATGGTACCACCTGGACGAAAAGAATGGAGATTCAGGAGATCGGAGCAGCCGCAACAAAGCGTGGGATGATGGTTGAAGACCGAAGGACTCGGATCATTCGGTATAACGTTTCTACCAACTTTGTATTTTGTTAGTTTAGCTTTAATGGCAGATCCGGGTTATATTACGCGATAGCGCCATTTGTAAAAAGATTTTGTTCCGCATTTGGCGTCTGTTAGACGGCCGGGGCGCTACCGTGGACTTACAGTGGTATCAGAGCCTCACCATTAAGCTTTACTAATTTGTGCTAACGCGTTTAAAAGATCGATCGAACGGAATTTCCGAAACTACAATTTTCTGTACCAAACTTTCTGTCGATTTTTAATCAGGCCCTAAAATTATTTTGAGCACTACAGAAAATTCAGCAGGCTTTTTGAAGAATACTGGTGAAATTTGGTGGGCCAAATCAACAGTACTGCCGTGGATCCGCGGCCCAAGCCAAGGTTTGGCCGCGGATCCACTGCCAGTTTGTGGAATTGGAACACCAATTTTCTACAGTAAGTTCTTCACAGTAAATTGTGGTTTCTGGAATGTTTCTTTTGGGCCCAGATTATGTTACTGTACAGCAGATGTACGTGGGGCCCACTTCGGGAAATTTAGTATATCGAAATTTTAAATTTGTTAGTATGCAGTATTTACATTATATCTCTGACCGGGAATGTCATTTGATCGGTAAACCGCATCTGATTGCTATAGTTCTTTTAGACAGGTTTGCGAACGTGACATTCGCGTTGATGTTATGTGTTGTGCTGTAATGTTGCGGATATGTCGTGGTGGATAGCAGTGTGCAATGGTAATGCTGTTTGGATTTATTTGTACATTTGATATTGCGGGGCGAGCGTCCAACATGTGGACTGCCGTCAGTTCCTGTTGTATAATATTCTTTTGGGGCACGACCGGGTCGAGGTCGATGTACCCGTTGTATATATTTTTATTTCTGTACTAGGTTTATCCCGCGAAGGAGTGCACGGATAGCCGGATTCTGGAGGGCAACGGGTCCGTATCTCATGGCTTTGAGAGGCAAAGGGGCCTCACTCTAGAATTGGCAGACTATTCGCCGCACTCGTAGGGGGTACAGGTTGACCCAAGGAGGGGTGCTCAATTTACCGGATTCCGTGAAGTGCCGGGTGTTCCATTCACTATGTTGTGGGGACTACCTCGCTTCAGGTTTTGGCGGGTAACTTGCCGCACCCGTAGGGGAACGTCAGGTTTCAGCAGCAGCTCTGTAAAACCCGGGGATCCCAGATTATCTGTATTGTTCTGTGATGCTTATTACTTTTCTGTAATGTTGCATATTATCATGCCTGGAGCGATTATTGTATATTGGTATATATACTATTAGATGTTGTATATGTTTTACACCCGTGCTAGTCCAGCCCCCGCTCTGTCGTTAGTTAAGTAACCTAACGGGTGATGATGGGACCCAGTGGCGAATGCGGATGGCATATACGTACATTTTATTTTCGTTCTTTTCTGGTGTGATTGATTGATAGGACTGCGTTGATTCTTATCAATGCAAGGATAAAACAAACCTATATTTGATGTTGTTGGAACAAATTTTAAAAGTGTTATTACAAAGACGTTTCCTTTTGTTTTGCATAGCGATATTCAGTTGGAATATCCTACACCTCATTCGACGAGGCAAGGGCTGATATCCCTTCACCGGGAAAAACCCCTTGGTCAGAAGTTTGCGTCAGGGTAATAACTTCATTATAGTCGATTACAAGTTGCTTTGCATCGCGGTATTTAGTTGGAATATCCTGCACCTCATTCTACGAGGAAAGAGCCGAGATCCCTTCACCGGGAGTGACCTCTTTAGCAAAAGGTTTTTCGCCACTATATTTTTATAAAAAGCTATCAGGTTCCTTCAACGAGATCAAGTTCATTACGTTAAAGGTTTTTCGCCAAAACCCAGCCGTAGCCCTCCGTCATGTCTTATGGATGGTCAGCAGTATTCAAGCTATGTTTGTTTGGCCAAAGTCAAGGCATAATGTTTGGTAGTTGCTGGGTATTCATCTGTTGCGTAGATAGATGCGTTGGTTTGGGACAGTCGTATTACCTTGTTGGCCAAAGTCAAGGGTATGTACGGGTGGGTTCAAATTAACAAGGATGATGACGGGTAGAACTTGGCATGTGACTTATGATGGGTTGGCCAAAGTCACGATCATAAGAGCATGGGGCAAAAATCAAATCGGGATTTTCAAACATACAGTAAACTTGTCAGGCATGCGCATACCTTCTGGAGTGTGATAACTTGAGTGGCTTCCATCAAGTTATCATGCGATGATAGTTGGATCCTGATTCCCACTGATGAGTTGGTTTACTCTTCGGGTGATCCCGAATAATTCTTCTTTCAGGTTTGAAGGAGAATTTGAGATTACAGTGGGAGGTTTCTTGATTAGATAAATTGATAACCATTCTGATCTAGGTTAGAGTGCACGCAGTGTGTTTCTTTTCTCTCTCTTTGACAGCGACCCTAAACTATGACTCAATGACCAAGTTGACCGAACCTTCTTAAAATACTGGCATTTGGATTGTCCGACTTGCATAAGTCATTGCCGCTCCTTCTTTTACCCTTTGTATTTCTCAGAACACCCCGTATTACTACGGATATCAACTTCCATTGGATAGATCCATCGTATGGTTATATACGAACTCGAAGGGACTTCTTCGAGGATGGATCCAGGTTCAGGAGAAATAGAATTGGTTTATTCAGTTGTCTTTTATTATCACCTTCTCTCATGTTGCGAGGGCTCCTTGGTT
This sequence comes from Agapanthus africanus, assembly GCA_030015575.1. Taxonomy (NCBI): domain Eukaryota; kingdom Viridiplantae; phylum Streptophyta; class Magnoliopsida; order Asparagales; family Amaryllidaceae; genus Agapanthus; species Agapanthus africanus. The sequence continues at coordinate 424,693,889 of CM057339.1, forward strand.
TAGGAGAGTACACCTATTACGCTTATTGGATAGTCTTATTCCAAACCATAGGCTGGTGCCAAAAGGTAGGGAATGAAGAAAACCAATTAGCCTAAGTAGGGTGTACAGAAGGTAATAACTAAAGACAAAATAACGGGATTAGAAAGAGGGCAAAGTAAATTGCGACTGTTATCATTCACGACCAAACCGCGTACCTCATCGCCACTCCTATTTCACCTTTAATGGAATAAGGTATTATTCAGTTGTCTTTTATCACCACCTTCTCTCAAGTTACGAGTACTCCTAGGATTAGGAGAGTACACCTATTATGCTTACTGGATAGTCTTCTTCCAAACCATAGGCTGGTGCCGAACAGTAGGGAAGGAAGAAAACCACTTAGCCTAACGATGGTGTACAGAAGGTAATGAATAAAGACAAATAAAGGGATTTGGAGAGATGGCAATAAAATATACGGTTATAGTCATGAATTGGATTATGGAAGGGGAATTACTAAGAATATCAGGATACCCCTATGAAACATTTTCATGTTTCAGTACATTGTTAAAGGAAAACTGATTTCCCGATTAGATACTTACTCCAGGGTATGTATTTACCAGGTTTCATTCTCATATCTGTATGGTTTTACAGATGATGAGTGGGAGTAAGTTATTGAGAATTAGGAGATCATCCTCATTATATCGGAATTCGTTGTAATTGGTGATATTTGAGGAAATCGCCTGGGTACAGTTTTCAACCTACGATGCACAGGTTTTAAGTTATTCAACTCAGCGGACTTATACAGAGTATTGTATGTTGTCCAGTGTCCGTCAGGACAAAGGGGTAGGTCCTCGTACTATGTTCTGTTCACTTGTGACTTCTCTAGTTTTTAGACAAGTGTTTCGTAGAAATACAATGTCTAAGTTTTGAGAAGTTGTGGGTATAAGAATAAAGTAGAGAACCAGGTATCGCAAGTATCGGGATTCTTCAAAGAAGTCGAAGATGTAGATTCTTGTGATTGGTATTCAGATGATAGTAATGGTTTTGAGAAACTTGTTTCTCTTTCAGGTTACTCATAATTGGATGGATTCCTAAGTTGAGTAATGCTGATAAGCCTCTCTCCATTAAGTTAATATGCACTGGAGACAGCTGCATGTTTTGAATCTGGTTCCAATCAAATTAGTGCCTCTGTTTCTATATTAGATATAGAATGGTTCATATCTTAACGATGTTAAGGTAAGGGGGGTTGTCCAGCTTATGCTTAAAACCAGACACTGGATAACTCAAGGCACGTTTCTGTAATGGCTGTTTGTGGGTTGACCCTGGCTTTGACGAAGGTTGACATTTCTACCATCTGGAAGATTAATAGTAATATTGTTCTTGACTCGCCACAGTTTTAGTAAAATGGATTTTTTCAGAAAACAGTAGTGGAAGTATGGTAGAACTGGAAGTGATTCCAGAACCGCAAACGATTACGGAAAATTTAATAGGACCTATATATTCAATCAGGTTTGACATTCCATTAGCCACTCCGCAGACATGGTGGGTAACCTCAGACACCCAAGAGGTACTCAGGTAGCCTCAAGGACGGTGACAGGGAGGTTCTTGTTTACCCAGACTTGACACTACTGTTGTTCCAGACTATGAGACCTGGCAGAAGGATAAGTATAGCATCGTTCTAAACTAGTTTTAGAAGTACACGTATATATTATTCTGCTAGAGGGTTGTCGTAGTCAGTGGGAGCAGCGGAAGCATGGTGGGCAAGTAGCTTATGTCTATTTATAGACTTGAGCGGACATAGCGGAGATAGATCATCTAATTTTGATGAGACGGTCATAGGTTTGACTTCATCAGAATAGAGGATGGATCTGTTGAGAAGGTAGTAGGATGTGATGTCCTGGTATTTGGATGATATACACAGAGTAGGAAGTAAAATTCATATACTATGATCGGTTGTACTTTGGTCGTCACACAGTTGTTTCTCCACAAAGGATATGGATTTAATATCTGACATTCTGGTTACTAGATCTATGATATTAGATCTAGATTTGGGTAGTTTCCCAATGTGGGTACTTTGACAGTATTCTAATAGTATTTTAGAATAGATGACTCCTGGCATGGTGGTGTACCTGTAGGTGATGGAGTCACCCTCTCTAAAGGTGTCTTAGAGACTAAAGGAGAGAGGGAAGTGTATGATTGGCAGATCACTTGCTTAGGCAATTGAGTCGATCATGAGATGTCAAGTACCACACCAGATATTGTTTTTGCACTTGATGTGATAAGTTTATATTAATCCAATCCTGGAAAAACATAAGGAAGCAGTTTTAGAACATAAGTGTTTGTTCTAAGGATTTGATGACGGCAGCCTCCTTTGGGAGACGGTTATCATTCCAGGCTTCAAAGGTGAAATAGATGACAAAGTGATTGTCAGAGTTATAGTTTTCCCTCAGATGAGGGACAGTATTATGGACAGGTGGTCCAAGAGGATACTGTGGGAGGTATGGTGCTGGATACTGATTAGGTTCAGTTACCGATACAGTCTAAGAAGTTTGGATTTGGAGTTCATTTAAGAACTAGGTCTCATCAGATATCCAGACATATTCTAAGACAGGTATTACTCGATTCGAGAGATGGTTTTCTCCGTGAAGTTGAGAATAAGAGAGACATAGAAAGAAACATCAGGGCGGATCCACTCACTAAGGCTATTTCTCGAACACAAGAGTTTTACAAACTAGCTTTGTGAAACTGATTAGTAGAGGAGTTGGGTGTTCGGTATCACACGGGCTGTGAGTATGCGACATCGCAATAATTATCCTTAAGTGCAAGTGGGAGATTGTTGGAGATAGTGCCCTCAAAGTCAATTATTGGATCGCAGGTACGTGATTGCAATGATTGAGGCAGGACCTATACCGATATGACAGTCTTGCTCGAGATGATAGTATGCTATCTGGTTTGTCTTTATCATCGTATACATGCTTTAGTTCGCTATTGCATATTGATAGAGCCCATAGGATTTTTGCTTGACAACCAGCAGTATGATGGCGATCATATACGTGGGAGCTGGGGTCTGTAAGCACATCCTTAAAGTGTCCCTAGTCGTGGGAGTTTCGAGACAGAGCATCGATATTCCAGAGTAGACTAATGTATACAGTCGAGACCCCGACGAGGGGAGGTGGCCAGTCTCACAAGCCACTGGTGTCAGTTTGATCACCTAAGATGTATACAGGTGCTCATTGGGTTATGAGTACACCGGACAGGACTCGCCGGGAATATGCTAGTTGGTATTATACATATCGTCAGATAGCAATTCCCTGGTGACATGTGTACAGGTTAGTTCATCGACCTGAGATCGTCATTTGTCTCATGTGAGTTCCCACTGTGCTTAGATTACTATCCTACCACGCTCAAAGGAGTTGTGCAAACAGGTTTTAGTTGGGTACAGTCCCGAGCCACATTGGAGGCAAGTGAGCGGATCGGCAGGGAATTCGTTTCTCCCGGTATTGGGGGTGGGATCGCGCTGTGTCTAGGAGAGCCATTACACAAAGCCCTCGGCCGAGGCAGGAGATTTACTGGTAGATATTCTATTAGTATCTCAGGGTGTTCTGGGCCACTCTTTGACACGACTTATACCGCTATTGTGGGTCTGACGTTACCAGACCCCTAGGCCAGATATGCGATACTCATAGACGAACGGACTGGACTGTATGTATATTGTCACTATTAGGCTCGGTAGGGTTTATGGATGAGTTCGCTCGTCAGCTTCCCTTCCAATCAATACATAGGCAAACCGTTACGTACAGCTTGTACCTCTGACGTGCTAGAGGTTATACCCAGTGCCAGTGTGTTGATGAGTCATTAGAGTCCCCCACAGACACTTTCCCAAGTTCGGGAGAAACATTGTAGAGGCCATATGGGTTTATGGCAAGGTTTGGAAAAAGCACGTGCGTTTTCGCACGTGTCATTTTTCGGGCAGATAATACTGGTAGGCTTTGGTTTAAGCCGGAACCCAGTATTATACTGTGTAGATATAATATCTTTGTCTCAGTTGCATTTGTATTCCGTCGTAATACAAATGCGGGTATGTTTATACTGATACGGGGTTATCCTGAAATTCGTTTCAGGATCACTTTTGGAAGTTGCCAGTTTCCAGTTTTCTATCGCCCGTCTTTTAACATTCGGTTAAAGACGGATATATCTTTTCTTGAGATGGGTGTGGAAGCTTCTAGATGATGACTAGGATGGTGAGGTGGCATGTGACTCATTAGTGCATTTAATGTTTCATTTAATGATAGCATGACTAGGTTAGATGATTCATTAGTGCATTAATGTGGTTTTGTTTGCATGAAAGATATTTGCTTGAGATCTTTTGCTTATGGTCACCATTTTCCCTCCTACACTCACCCCCACCTCTTATTTAGTGGCCGGCCATTCCTAGTGAGGAATGAGGTTTCTTGTAAAAAGATTATGATAGTTTAAGATCATGGAAATTTGATAGATATTGATTTCTCATTTCCACCCGATCCAAAAGGCAACTTAATTAACCGTTCGTCCATAGCTTTGGACGTAACAAGACAAAGTGTTCTACTCATTCTCTACATCAATCTTAGTCATCTCTTTTAGCAAACTTGATGATCGAGTTGTCTCGGTTTAGAGGCGGGAGCCCGTTTAAAGATCCGTCGACGTGGTGCCACCTGGACGAGAAGAATGGAGATTCAGGAAATCGGAGCAGCCGCAACAAAGCGTGGGATGATGGTTGAAGACCGAAGGACTCGGATCATTCGGTATAACGTTTCTACCTACTTTGTATTTTATTAGTTTAGCTTTAATGGCAGATCCGGGTTATAGTACGCGATAGCGCCAGTTGTAAAAAGTTTTTGTTCCGCATTTGGCGTCTGTTAGACGGCCGGGGCGCTACCGTGGACTTACAATTTCATGGTTTTATTTTATTTGGGTGTATGTGTTTTGGTGAGAAAAGAGAATGAAAAGGGTGTCATGATGAGTGAGGAGAGAGAAAGGGACAAAATGATGACATGGAAAGTGAGTGGGTAAGAACAATAGTGAGAGGGAGGGGGGCTGCTGCCTTGACCCATTTCACCCATCATTTTCTCTTCCCTCTTCATCTCTCTCAACTCCACATCCCTCCATCTTCTACCCTCTTGATCCACCCCAAAAGCCTTGCCAAAACCCTATGCCCTTTCACAAAAAAATGATCACCTCATCACCCTCATCGCTATGAATCAAGAAAAGTCGGATTTTGACAACTTTGGGACTTCTACGGTTTTGTTTGGGAGTGACCATGAGGTATATCTCTTTTCATTTAGAGTAGTTGTGATTTCCTAGCTTTTATTTAAGTTTAGAAGTCGTTTAGTGATGGATGTGTGAACTTTGAAATCCCAAGAGAAGGGTTTGGGAAATTGGTGATGTTTTGTGGCTGTCAATGAGACTTGTGAGGTGATGCTTGACCTGGACCATAGCCTAGAAACCAAAATATGGATTTGGGAATCTAGTTCATGTCGGTTTGTGAGAAATTTGGATGTGCAGGGAAATCTGGAGCAAACCGGGGGATTTTTTAGAGTAGCAAACAACTCTAGGGGCCAAATTAGGGTATTAGGAGGACACCTTAACGAGACGGACCCAACCTGAGCAGGGGGACCAGAGGAGGCCGGTTTTTTTGATGATGTGGCCGGCCACATGGTGACATGGGGTGTTGGGGTTAGTCCATTAGCTCAAATACATCATATACAACACCCTAGACTTGTTTGTGCAACTCCTTTTGGCCTGAATCAAAATCTGGAGCACTTTAGTGTGGTTTTTGGCTATGTTTCTGTATTTTGAAATATTTAGTTTGATATTTGGATTTTTATTTGGTTGTCTCATGTTTGTACATCGACAACAAGGGTTGTTTGGTTGATTTTGTACGCGTATGCTATAGGTTCTAACCTACAAGCAAGGCGCGTGCCATTTTAGATTTTAGAACTTGATTTTAATAGCGTTACGATGTGTGTTGTTATTGTAGGTAACTTCACGTGGATTCCGAGGCGACGGAGCATGGCGTCATCGACTTCGGCGAGCGAGGACTACAGTGAGTAGATCTATATCTACCGGGGAAGTCGGGTGGATGGCGTATAGCACCCCCGCAAACTTTTGATGGAAAACTGATTTATAGATATGGTTAAGAAACCTAGATTAGGAAACTAGGGTTAGAATGAGATAGCTATGAAATCATATTAGAAACTAGAGGATGGTTAGAAGTGATATGTTACTACTATCGTAGGATGTCGTTTAGCGATATTACCGTTTAGGGTACTGTAGGAATAGATAGTTGATGTAGATGCGTCATCCGAACCATACCTTTTTCTAAACCAAAGAATCGTATGTACCTTTTAAGTATATACCTTGAGGGATGTTACGGATTTTCAAATGATATCTCTTTCTTAAAAACACCGTAACCCCTATTTTCAAAACTACGATTCGCTTCTTTAAAAATCCGATTGTATGGTTCAGATATGTATGTTAGATTAGATACTTATACTTGTAGTGATAGAATATTTATGCAATTCGATTTGATAGGTGATTAAAATGCGATGAAAGAATATAAGACTGATATGATGACATGATGATATGATGGTATACGGATGCGAGTCGATCGAGTTGATTTATACCCTGCCGGTCCCCTAATATGAGATTATTGCGGATGTGAACCGGGACATAGGCAGATAGATATACATACATTTATAGAATGTTGTGAATCATGGATGATAGGCCGTATGTGATATTAGGCCGTACCCTCTTTTGTCGTATAGGATGATAGGATCCCTATTAGCATAATGCCGTCGCACGATGATATTCCGTGCGTGATGAGTTTGACTTGATGATTGATCCTTACCCTTGACTAGAGGTTGCCGTACGATGGATGATACCGTACGCAATGTTACTGGGCTAGATGCCGATTGTTAGATTCACCGACTCGGACATATGATAGTTACGTATACCTTATAGCTTTTAGCTGATGTTTTACCTTGTGCTGCATTCATGATATTATTATTGCATCGCATATACCTGTGATAGTACACCTGCACTATTATTGATGATGCGTATGTCTCACGTACACAGTTTATAGGCTCACACACTTCATCATCGATAATTGCCATGTCACTACACAATAGGATTGCTGCATCATGATATGACTCTTCGCATAACCTGCTTGCACATATACATTGATACATTCAAACTTGCGGATATACACATTTGTATATCCATATTCGTGCACATATACATTAAAACATTCATACTTGCGGATATACACATTTGTATATTTATATTCGTGCACATATACATTGATACATTCATACTTGCGGATATACACAATTGTATATCCATATTTGTGCACATATACATTGATATATTCATACTTGCGGATATACACATTTGTATATCCATATTTGTGCACACATACATTGGTACATCTATACTTGCGCATATACATATTGTACCTACATAGATAGCTGGTTTTATTGTAAAATTGGGAACCGCATGTTATATTTTAAAACTAGAATCATTTTAAAAGAGCGGTTTTCCCTTAATATGTCATATCACTATTCCGCGTTGCATGATACACTATATGCTTACATTTCTATTATATGTCGCACACATCATGCTCTATTATTGTACGCATTGAGATATGCTGTTTTCATGAGATTTATGGATTTGAGAACCGTGGATATTTTAAAAGAGATTATGTGTTGTTTTAAAACCCGGTTTCTCTTAATATGATATTTCAGTGCGTCCACCTTGTGTTTTCTCGGTTCTGAGAGCGACATGTGAAACCCAATTCGAGGAGGCGGATGAGGCCGATTGCGGGTACATGGTGGATCCGGAATGGTACCCCGGGGAAAGAACGGATCGCTGTGTAGTAGACGGTGAGCCTGGAAGAGGGACTACTACCTACCGGTGATAGTATTTGGGCTCGGCGGATATCCGGAGGATATCGACCGGAGTCGAGAGATGATAGGGGCCGATCCGGACTGCCGGAGCCCGATATATGAGGATTTACGTGCCGATGCTGAGCACGGTTTTCATGATGTTTTCGAGTGTCGATGCTAGGCAGTCAGGTTCTATGATTTGATGTGTCGGGAGGGACACCCTTGATATATATATATATATATATATATATATATACTCATACTTTCATGCACACTCTTTTATGATATTTAAATGCATGATATTGTTGCGTCAGTGGTTGACGCGTGGACAAGATCCATATACATACATACACCGATTCTACTATTGGAGATTATGCACATGCTTATAGACATTGATTTATGGGTGGACGAGATCCACATATCTGCATGCATTGATTATTACTGTTGGATGTTATCCATATACATATAGGTATTGACTACCTTGTTGGCACATATACGACCCGGTCACCCTAGATATCATAGTATTACCTTATGATATAGTTGACCTAGGAGTCGTTGTTTATTTGATTTCTACTTGTAGATATATTTCTATTCACGAGTTGGCAACTCACCCCCATTGTGCCACAGTTCTTGCAGGTTGACCGCTTGGATCAGTAGCGGCTTCGCTGGCACACAGTTCCATTCGGGTGTTTTGCAGTGGTAGGTGGGACATTTGTATCGTACCCACTCTTGTATTACATTTCATATTGTATCTATTTAACTCCATCAATCGATCAAAGTTGTAAATTGTATAAGTGATGATACTTAGTGAGACTCGTAGTTGCAAGATTTGAGCGATGGGTTTTATATTAACTTTGGGGGTTATATCTTGCTCATTTCTTTATCTTTGTGGTGAACTTCGCCGTTGGGCGTCGTATATTTATTTATGCTGTATTGCGTGGTTATGATCCACCGTTTGGTGAAGAGCTAGCTCCCGCTTGGGGATGCCATTATTCTTATTATGTATTTATGGTTTTGGATCAAAATATTCAAAGGAGGTGCTGCCAAAATTTTTAAAAGACGAAACATGTTTTCAATTAGTAAACTTCACTTGTATCATTCATGTTTCTTTTCTATGCATTAAGAAAACTTGATTTCATTATACCTTTATTTCAAAACTTCACCTCCTTTATTTTACTTAAAAGATTTAGATTTCTAGGTTTCAGTTTACTTGAATTCTGTTACGCCTTTAGACGTTGCATGGTTCAAGTGCTGGTCACGAGCTAATATTTTGGGTCATGACAATATGAGATATGGAATGGGAAGAGACCATCTCTTAAACGAGTTAAGATATGGGGTTGTCTGGCCTATGTTAAAAAACAAAATCCGGACAAGCTCGAGGCAAGATCAGCTCTTTGCAAGTTTGTAGGATATCCAAGCAATTCGTATGGATATCTATTCTACCACGGTGAACAACAAAAGGTGTTTGTTGCTCAACATGCCACCTTTTTAGAAAAGGAATTTCTTGTCAAAGAAATTAGTGGCGAAGAAGTAGAGCTGGAAGAGGTTCTAGTACCACAAACTACAACTGATGATTTAGTCGAACCAGAGGATTTAGTAGTTCCCAACGAACCCCAGCATATCCGCCGATCTAGTAGGGTTTCTCATCCACCTGAGAAATACTATGGTTTTCTCGTTGATGGTGGGAGCGAGGATTGCATTATGGAAGATGATGACCCAACTAGTTTCGAGCAGGCCATCACGAGTAGGGACTCTGTGAAATAGCTAGATGCAATGCGATCTGAGATAGAATCCATGTACACCAACAAAGTATGGACTTTGGAAGTTGCTCCTGAAGGGGTAAAACCCATTGGGAGCAAATGGATCTTTAAGAAGAAACTTGGTGTAGATGGAAAAGTTGAGACTTTCAAAGCTAGACTTGTTGCAAAGGGTTTTCGTCAACGACCAGGTGTGGATTATGACGAAACCTTTTCTCTAGTGGCTATGCTTAAGTCCATCCGGATCTTACTTGCCATTGCCGCATACCATGACTACGAAATCTGGCAAATGGATGTTAAGACCGCCTTTCTAAATGGTAATTTAGAGGAGTGCGTGTACATGACTCAGCCAGAGGGCTTCGTAGATAGTGGGAGCAGTAGAAAGGTATGCAAGCTTCTTAAATCCATCTACGGGTTAAAGCAGGCATCGCGGAGTTGGAACATCTGCTTTGATATTGTAGTCAAAGAGTTTGACTTCATCAAAAACGTAGATGAACCTTGTATATATAAAAAAGTTGCAGAGAGTAAGGTTGTCTTCCTCGTATTGTACGTCGATGACATACTCTTGATAGGAAATGATGTTCCTATGCTGCAATCGGTCAAGCTCTTCTTATCACAAAGATTCTCAATGAAAGATCTTGGTGATGCCTCCTGCATACTTGGAATTATGATCTATAGAGATAGATCTAAATGGATACTGGGATTGTCCCAATCCAGGTACATTGACACCATACTAAAGAGGTTTAGTATGGAAGAATCCAAGCGTGGGAACCAACCCACGATCTCTGGACTCACTCTCTTCAAAGAGATGTCTCCCAAGACTGATTTGGAGAGAGCTCTCATGCAAGGGATACCCTATGCTTCGGCAGTAGGCTCTATCATGTACGCGATGCTATGTACCAGACCTGATGTAGCATACTCACTAAGTGTAGTGAGTAGGTATCAAGCAGATCCTGGAGAGAGTCACTGGATAGCTGTGAAGAACAATCTCAAGTACTTGAGAAGGACTAAAGAGATGTTCTTGGTGTATGGTAACGGAGAACTCCAGGTGGAGTCCTTTACCGATTCGAGCTTCCAAAGTGATAAGGACGACTCTAAGTCGCACTCGGGATTTGACTTTACCCTCAATGGAGGGGCGGTGTGTTGGAAGAGTTCCAAACAGGAAACCGTTGCAGACTCGACGATGGAGGCTGAATACATCGCTGCCAACGATTCTGCAAAAGTGGCTGTCTGGATGAAGAAGTTCATTACTGAACTTGGTGTGGTTCCATCCATTGAACATCCAATACTTTTGTATTGTGATAACAATTAAGCTGTGGCTTTGGCCAAGGAACCCAAGTCCCATCAGAAGTCCAGACATATTCTGAGGCGGTATCACCTGATCCGGGAGATAGTTGATCGCCGGGAGATCGAGGTCAGGAGAGTTGATATGAAGGACAACACTGCGGATCCACTCATGAAGGCCATTCCCCAGACACAGTTTGAGAGACTCTTCGGGATGTTAGGTATGAGATACTACAACAGCTGGCCTTAGTGCAAGTGGGAGATTGTTAGTTATATATATGCCCTAGAGGCCATTGTTGTACATATGATGTATATTATAGTGGATGCTTGGATATATAGAGAGAGGACTTTCTTGCTCGACATGATAGTATGCTATTTGGTTTCACTTTGTCTTAACATGTTGACTTGTATTAGTTTACTATCTTGCTCTCACATGTTGATAAAGCCCTTAGGATATGTACTCGACTACTGGGACTATGATGAGATCATACTAGTGGGGCCACGGTAGTCTATGAGTACATCCTATAATTGTTCCTAGTCGAGGGTGTATCGAGACAGGGCATCGATACACCAGAGTACTAGTGTATACACATCTTGACCCATATGATGGGCGATGGATGATCCCATATCCATCGGTGTTTGACATCAAAGATGGTGTACGGGTGCTCAGTGGAGACTGGGTACACTGAACGGACTCGCCGAGAACTCCTAGATGGTAATATACCTATCGTCAGATAGCAGTTCTCCGGTGACACTGGTACAGGTTAGTCTGTAGACCCGAGATCGTCATAGAGTCTTGTGTGATTCCCACTGTGCTTTGATTTCCACCTTACTACGTCCAAGAGGGCGTGCAAAACGGTGGCTTTTGGGTACAGTCCCGAATCAAATGGAGGCAATGAGCGATAGGAGGGGTTTCGTCTCTCTCGGTATAGAGAGTTGATGTTGTGCTGTGTTCGATTGGCTATAACTGGAAGTCCCTAGCCAGGGATGATATAGAGTGCTACTGGTAAGTGTTATCAGTAGTTTCTCGACCTGTTATGAGCCTCGCATCGACACGACTTATCGGTTACTAGGGTCTGACGTTTACCACCCCTAGACTAGATATGCGACATATTGGACGAAGAGACCGGACTCTATGGTAGTGTTACTGATTGGATTCACAGGAGAATGTACAGGCTTGCTTGTTGATCTTATGATCGCTCAATACCTGGGTGGCTGTTACGTTTAGTTGACCGCTTGCAGCTTGTGGGTGTTTGATATGATCATCACCTGCTGCCGGCGTATTGACGATTATTTTGAGACCTACACAGAGGTTTCTTGACTCGGGAAAAACGGAGTAGGAGCATATATGTGATATGTGTGGGATCGAGAATATTACGATATGAGATACCGTATTCTATTCTCGCGATATTAGATATCGGCCGGGTATATGTGATATAGCCGGGTCATCTGATCAAGTGTTGATTCGATGAACTGATACAGATTATATTAGTTGGTTATTTGAGAAATAGTCGGATTGTCGGATCAAGTGTTGATTCGATAATTTAATATATAATTATATATATGATATATTACATTACATTAACTGATATAAGCTCACTTTATTGATTCATTTTCTCACCGGATAATACATTGATATATATGCGATATATGTTAATTGTATTATTTTCTTTTGTTACAAAAATATATTATATATTTGTAACAAGTTATGATTACAAATGCAACATGATTTGTGGAGATTAAACATAGTTAGGGTTTGATTTGGATTAGCTTTTTCATGAAGCTTTATTTTTGTTTTAAGCTTCGATATTTTGTGAAGATATTTCTTAACCCAACCCAAACCCTTTACCATGGTTTATTTTCTACAATGGTTATGTCTTTCTTTCTTAACCAAGGGTTGCAATTGTAACCAAAAACAAAACAAAAAATTCATTATTTATAGCAAATAGATTTCTTCTTCTTCTTCCTCTTGAAAAGGCTTTCTAGCTTTTTGTAAAGTGATGAATTAAAGTGAGAAAATGAAAACAAAAGAGAGCTAAATTCCTACTTCATCATCCTCATCTATTATAGCCACTTAGATTAGGGTGTTCACTTCATTAATACTTGATTAGAGAAGTGAGAGCTTGAGTTAAAGATTCTTCAAGGTAGATCATCTTCGAAAAGGAAGACTTCAAGCAAGTATGGATCATTCGGATTGTGGAGCCTCTCTTGAGTCCGGAAGTTCATGGATCGTAGCGAAGGGACTACTACTCGGAGATTATGAAGCGTAGGAGTGTACTACAAAGGTTGTAATCCCTTTCCTTTAGATGTAAAGATATTTACATGCTTTGTTAACCCTAATTATCTAGCAAAGATCCTCTCTTTAGGTTGTTCGGCAGTTGAAAAAATTTAGATTTGGCATGGTTGATGCCTTATGAGCCTTGTGATAGTGCCTTGTAACCCTACAGAGTCTATTTTTAAGTATAAGCCGAACAACTCCATATACCTTAACATCGTTAAGATATGAACCATTCTATATAAAATATAGAAACATAGGAACTGATTTAATTGGAACCAGATTCAAATCATGCAGCTGTCTCCAGTGCATGCCAACTAAATGGAGAGAGGTCGATCAGCATTACTCAACTTAGGAGTGCATCGAATTATGAGTAACCTGAAAGAGAAACAAGTTTCTCAAAACCATTACTATCAACTGAATACCCAACACAAGTATCTACATCTTCGATCACCTTGAAGAATCCCGATACTTGCGACACATGGTTCTCTACTTTATTCCTGTACCTATAACTTCTCAAAATTTGGACCTTGCATTTCTACGAAACATTTGTCTAAAACTTGAGAAGTCATAAATAAACAGAATAGAGTACGAGTACCATCCCCTCTATCCTTAATGGATACTGGACAAGATACAATATTTTGTATAAGTCCCCTGAGTTGAATAACTCAAACCCTGTGCGTCGTAGGTTAAAAACTGTACTTATGGTTAAGAAGAGTTACACCGCTGTTTAATACTCCTTACCTAATCATCAACTGATATAGGTAAATGTCATGGACATAATTTCAAAAAGTTATATCTCACTTTATAAAATAAATGTACAGATATATCAGTTTGAAATTGGTGCATAACAACGGATATTCAAAACCAAATATCTGCCATCAGGCAAAACTCCAGGTGATTTCCTCAAATATCACCAATTACAACGAATTCCAATATAATGAGGATATAATCACCTAATTCCCAATAACTTACTCCCACTCATCATCTGTAAAACCATACGGATGTGAGAACCAAACCTGGTAAATACATACCCTGGAGTAAGGATCTAATTGGGAAATCAGTTTTCTTTTAACAACGCATAGTGAAACTGAAACATGAAAATGTTTCGAAGGGGTAACCTAGTATTCCTAGTAATGCATCTTCCATTATCCAGATTCACGACTGTAACCGTATATTTCCTTGACATCTCTCCAAATCTCTTTATTTATTTTTACTCATTACCTTCTGTACACCGCCCTTAGGCTAAATGGTTTTCTTCTTTCTGTTGGAGATAGTGCCCTCAGAGTCAATTATTGGATCACAGGCACATGATTGCAATGATTGAGGGGAGGACCTGTCTCAGTAGGACAGTCTTACTCAAGATGATAGTATGCTATCTGGTTTATCTTTATCATCGTGTACTGCTTTAGGTGACCTTACGAGTCGCTATTGCACGTTGATAGAGCCCCTAGGATTCTTGCTTGACTACCAGCAGTATGAGGGCGATCATATAAGTGAGAGCTGGAGTCTATAAGCACATCCCTAAAAGGTCCCTAGTCGTGGGAGTTTCGAGACAGGGCATCGATTCTCCAGAGTAGACTAGTGTATACAGTCGAGACCCCGACGAGGGACGGTGGCCGGTCTCATAAGCCACTGGTGTCAGTTGGTTCACCTAAGATGTATACAGGTGCTCATTGGGTTATGAGTACACCGGACAAGACTCGCCGGGAACCTGCTAGTTGGAATTATACCAGACGTCAGATAGCAGTTCCTTGGTGACATGTGTACAGGTTAGTTCATCGACCTGAGATCGTCATTTGTCTCATGTGAGTTCCCACTGTGCTTTGATTACTACCCTACCACGGCTCAAAGGAGTCGTGCAAACAGGTTTTAGTTGGGTACAGTCCCGAGCCACATGGAGGCAGTGAGCGGATCTTCAGGGGTTCGTCTCTCCCGGTATTGGGGGTGAGGTCGCGCTGTGTCGAGGAGAGCCAGAACATGAAAAGTCCTTGGCAAGGCAGGAGATTTGCTGGTAGGTATTCCAGTAGTATCTCAGGGTGTTCTGGGTTACACTCCGACACGACTTGTACCGCTTTTGGGGGTCTGACTTTTACCAACCCGCTAGGCCCGCCATGCGATGCTCATAGACGAACGGACCGGACTGTACGGATATTGTCACTGACAGGCTCAGTAGGGTGTCAGGATGAGTTCGCTCATCAACGTCCCTTTTGGTCAATACCTGGTCGCCCGTCACGTATTGGCTTATACCTCTGACGTGCTAGTGGTTAAATCCACAGCCAAGGTATTGACGAGTCTTTAGTGTCCACCACACTCAATTACTCAGGTTTCGGGCGAAACGCTGTAGAGGCCGTATGGAGATATGGCAGGGTTCGATCAGATACGTGCGGTATTGCACGGATCGTGATCGGACGGTTTTTACTAGCCGGCTTTGGCTTAAGCCGGACTCTAGTATTTGATAGTGTAGTTTTGTCTCTTTGCATTTGTGTTCAGTGGGAATACAAATGCGGGCATGTATTTGCAGTAGCGGGGTTTTCCTGTAATTTATTACGGGATCAGTTTTCTGAAGTTGCCAGTTTGCATTCCGTTCCGGCCGGTTTTCTTTTGTTCCTTCACGGCCGGACTTTTCGTTGGAGGGGGGTTAATTGCAAGTTTGCAATTAACTTACTTGTGAGGGGTTTTCTTGCATTTGTGGGTATATGATGAGACTTGTATCATGATGATATTCTTTTCTTGTCTATATCATTGCTTTTCATATGATGGTTGTTTGATTGGATGAGAAAGGAAATGGTTGTGACCATTATCATTTGAGTTTATTATTTTTCCTTAATCACTCCTTTTCTCCTCTTGCTTTTGAGCTTCCTTTTTCACTCCACCATTTCACTGGATGAGAGGGGCCGGCCACTTGAGGGGTGAGGTGAAAAAGAGAGAGAATTCATTTTTGAAGTTGGTGGAAAATCATTTTCATTCTCATGTTGCATCAAAGTTTCATAGCTCACTTCTTTCTCCTCCTCACATCCCTCCAACATGGCAACTTCATGAAACCCCAAGAGACATGGCTACTACACTATTCTATAGCAAGCCTTGGACGCGTCGGCTAGCCAACTTCGCGCCCGAGTTACCTCGGTCAAGAGGTAGGAGCCTGTAAAAGATTCCAGCTACGTGGTGCCCTTTCCGACGAGACGATGATGGACGGAGATTCCGCGAGAGATCGGAGTGGAGATGAAGACCGAAGGACACGGATCGCTTGGTATAACTTCTCTACTCTTTTCTATTTTGCTAGTTAGCTAGGTTAATGGCACGATCCGGGTGAAAAGTGCGAGGTGGTGCCGATTGCAAGTTTTGCAAAGTTTTTGTTTCCGCGTTTCCGGCGTCGGATCGACGGCCGGGGCGCCCCCGCGGGCTTACATTGGTATCAGAGCCACGCCATTAACCATGCCTAGCTTGCTCTAGCACGTTTAGAACTCGATCGAACAAAAATCCCCAAAAACCGTATTTTCCAATGCATGTGTTCTCTGTTGAAATTTTTCAAGCTCCAAAATTTTTTCAGGTCATTGCAGAAAGACATGCAAGAAATTCTAAGAATTCTGGAAAAATACGGTTCAGTGATTCCTTACTTCGACCGCGGAAACGCGGCCAACACCCTGGTTTGGCCGCGGTTCCGCGGTGGTTAAGAGGAATCGTTGAACCAAATTTTTCCAGTGGGCTTTTGATTATGAAATAGGGGTTTTGGGATATTAATTTTGGGCCCAGATTTTCTGTGAGTGCTACAGTATTGCTTGGGGGCCCACTTGATAAAATTTGTTCGATCGGATATTTTAAACATGCTAGTTCACAGTATTTACATTTTATCTGCGACCGTGAATGTCACTCGATCGGTAAATCCAGTCTATCTGCTATAGCCCTTTTAGACGGATTTGCGAACGTGACATTCACGTTGATGTTCTGTGTTTTGCTGTGTTGTTGCGGATCGGTCGTGGGGGATAGCCTGGATGCAATGTTAGTACAGTTTTGTTTTATATGTACATTTGATATTGCGGGGCGAGCGTCCGACATGTGGACTACCGTCACTGCATGTTTGTATTATTCTTTTGGGGCACGACCAGGTTGCGGTCATGTACCCGGTGTATGTATATTTTACTTTCTGTACTAGGATTACCCCAAGGAGGGGTGCACGGATAGCCGGGTTCTAGAGGGAAACGAGCCCGCATCTCATGGCTTTGAGACGGAGGGGGCTTCACTCTAGGATTGGCGGGCTATTCGCCGCACTTGTAGGGGGTACAGGTTGACCCAGGAGGGGTGCCCAAGTTACCGGATTCCGTGAAGTGCTGGGTGGTCCATTCACGTAGCTGAAGGGGGCTGCCTCGCTTCAGGTTTTGGCAGGTAACTTGCCGCGCCCGTAGGGGTCTAGGATTTCATTGCACAAGCTATCCACACGACCAGGGGAACGTCGGGTTTCAGCAGCGGCTCTGTGAAACCCGGGGATCCCAGATATCTGTATTGATCTGTGTTTCTATACATTTCTGTGTTGCTGCATTTTTATCACGCCTTGAGCGAAAATTATATATTGTATATATACTAGTAGATGTTGTATATGTTTTTCATCCGCGCTAGTCCAGTCCCCGCTCTGTCGTTAGTTAGCTAACCTAACGAGTGATGACGAGACCCAGTGGCGAATGCAGATGGCATATACGTATGTCAGTATATTTTCGTTCTTTATTGGTGTGATCAATTGATGGGACTGCGTTGATTCGGATCAATGCAAGTTAAACAAACCTACTCTGATGTTATTGGAACACTTTTTCAAAAAGCTGTTATTGCAAGGACGTTCACTTTTGTTTTGCACAGTGGTATTCAGTTGGAATATCCTGCTCCTCAGTCGACGAGGCAAGGGCCGAGATCCCTTCACCGGGAGTGACCCCTTGGACAGAAGTTTGCGTCAGGGCGATAACTTCACTATAGCCGTTTACTTTTGCTTTGCATCGTGGTATTCAGTTGGAATATCCTGCACCTCATTCTACGGGGAAAGAGCCGAGATCCCTTCACCGGGAGTGACCTCTTTAGCAAAGGTTTTCGTCACTATATTTTTTAAAACTATCAGTTCCTTCAACGATATCAAGTTCATTACGTTAAAGGTTTTCGCTAGAAACCATTCATAGCCCTCCGTCGTTTCATATGGGTAGTCAATAGTATTCAAGCTGTGTTTGTTGGCCATAGTCAAAGCACAGTGTTTGGTAGCTGTTGGGTATTCATATGCTGCATAGATAGATGCGTTGGTTTGGGACAGTCGTATAGCCTTGTTGGCCCTAGTCAAGGGCTTGTACGGATGGGTTCAAATCAACCTGGACAATGACGGGTAGAACTTGACATGTGACTTATGATTTGTTGGCCTTAGTCAAGGTCATAAGAGCATGGGGTAAAAATCCACATCGGGAGTTTCAAAAGAACTGAAACTTACTAGATATGCGCATACCTTCTGGAGTGTGATAGCGTGAGCGGATTCCGTCACGTTATCATGCGATGATGGTTGGATCCCGATTCCCACTGATGAGTTGGTTTACTCCTCGGGTGATCCCGGCTAATTCTTCTTTCAGGTTTGGGGAAGAATTTGACGTTACAGTGGGAGGTTTCCAGATTAGATAAAGTGACAACCATTCTGATCTAGGTTAGAGTGCACGCTGAGTGTTTCTTTTCTCTCTCTCTTTGGCAGCGACCATTGACCCGACCCTAGACTATGACTCAGTGACCAAGTTGATCGAACCTACTTAACACAGGCTTTTGGATTGTCAGAGTTGCAGACCTCATTGCCACTCCTACTTTTACCCCTTTCTCCAGGACACCCCGTATTGCTACGAACGTCCACTTCCATTGGACAAAACCATCGTATGGTTATATACGAACTCGAAGGACTTCGAGGATGGTTTCTGGTTCTGGAGAAAACGGATAGGACTATTCAGTTGTCTTTTCTTTTCACCTTCTCTCAGGTTGCGAGTACTCCTTGGTATAGGAGTAGTACACCTATTACGCAAATTGGATAGTCTTCTTCCAAACCATAGGCTGGGGCCGACCGGTAGGGAATGAAGAAAGCCAATTGGCCTAAACGGTGTACAGAAGGTATCAAGTTAAGACAAAGCAAGGGATTAGTAAGAGGGCAAAGTAAAGTGCGACTGCTATTCACGAATAAACCAAGTATTTCTTCGCCAATCCTAAATCACCTTTGTATTTCTCCAGGACACTCCGTCTCACTACGAAGATCGCAGTTGATTGGATAATCCATTGTATGGTTATATACGAACTCGAAAGGAACTTGTTCCAGTTCGGGGATGGATCCTGGTTCAGGAGAAATAGGAATAAAGTACATTCAGGTGTCTTTTATCTTCACCTTCTCTCGCGTTGCGAGTGCTCCTAGGATTAGGACAGTACACCCTTTATGCTTATTGAATAGTCTTCTTCCAAACCATAGGATGGTGCCGAACGGTAGGGAATGAAGAAAACTATTTGGCCTAAAGGGGTGTACAGAAGGTAATGACTAAAGACATATAAAGGGATTTGGAGAGATGGCAAAGAATTATACGGTTATAGTTGTGAATCTGGATAATGGAAGAGGCATTACTAGGAATACCAGGATACCCCATCGAAACATTTCAATGTTTCAGGTTCACTGTGTACTGTTAAAAGAAAACTGATTTCCCAATTAGACACTTGCTCCAGGGTATGTATTTACCAGGTATGATTCTCACATCTGTATGGTTTTAGAGATGATGAGTGGGAGTAAGTTATTGGGAATTAGGTGACCATCCTCATTATATCGGGATTCTGTAGCGTCTTGAAAAGTCGTTCTGGTGTTTTCCTGAAAATCGGTGAAAATTCGGTATTTTTCCGAAAACCGTCTTTTTGTTATTTTGCAGTTTAGGTCTAATTATACCTAAAATGGATAGGTAATTGCTTGTTTTTAGTAGCTAATGAGTTACTTATTAAATTTTGTTCATTTAAAATTTTTTCCTATTTTTCAATTTTTTAATATTATTTTAAGCCGGTAAGAAAATACATTAAATTAGCGATAAATACAAATTTTCCGGGCTAATTTTAATCTTTAAAATTATGATAATTAAAATCTAGTTGTAACATAAATTTTTAGTATTTTATTTTGAATTTTAACTAATTTTTATTATAGGAAACGAAATTTATTGAATTTAAGCTAAAACTTGCAATTTTGGACTTGTAGGGGGTCTTTTTGCACAAAAATTTTTGTTCACTCTCTCTCACACACCCTCACACTCCCTAGGCCGGCCCATCACAGCAGGAAATCCCATCTTCTTTTTTTTGGTTTCAATTCTTGTGGTGAAATGTATTGGAGGATTAAAATATATTAATTTGGAGGTGGGTTGTACTTTGATATATGAAGATTTGACTTGGAAAAAAATTTCCCCAACTCCCCACTCCTCACCCACACCCTCCCCTTACCTCTCCTGGCTGAGACCTGCACCCTCCCCCATTTCCATTATTTTCCTTCTCTTTCTCTCTCATTTTCTTCAAAAATTTGCAACAAAATTCAATAAAAATCAACAAATCCTTCACTTTTTCAACACAAAACCTTATTCTCTCTCTTCTCAAATCCAAATTGGTTCAAATCTTGGAGAAAGATGGTATCTTGGGAGGTTTTAGCAACTTAGGGATTGATCTTTTGAGGTATAATTTCTAAATCAAATGGTTAAATTGTAGTTTAAAGTGTGCTAATTGAACTTTGAAAATTGTTTTAGAGTTAATTTTAGTGTTAATTGCATACTAGTTTTTTTTTTAAGTGAATGGTTTGAATTGATTTAGGGTTTAGAAACCATTATGTAGTTGATTAAATCTAATTGTTATCTAGTTGTTTTGCTGACCTAATTTAGAAGGTTAACTTGCTAATTGAGTTATAAATTAGTGTTAATTTAAAGTTTTCATATATAGTTTGGATTAAGATTTGCTAGGCTATATAATTCAAGTAATGGTTGTTTATGGAAAATAGGTTTTGAATCTTTGCTAATGTGTTGTAATTATAGTGTTTGTAGATTGCTTGTTATGTGGTCTTCAAATTATGCTAATTTAGTTAATTTTAATGTGTGAAATTGGTTTGTAATTGTTGTTTTATGAAAATCAAGAAAGGGGTTGTGTATGGAAGTGGGTTGTGAAGCATGATAAATGAGTTGAATTTATGTGATTGTGGCTAACTAGTTGTGTGGTTGGATATCGTGTTGGATTGTGTTAACCGTATCGCTAATTTTCGATATTTGCACCAAAATTGCTAGTTTTGTGCTTACTAGGTTTTTATTAAAATTAATTGGTGAATTATTTGTGATACCTTGGGGATGTTTTTAGCATCTCCTATGACGTTTAGGTTGCGTGAGTGCGGAATTTTGAGTAGTCGGGTTTTAGTTTTGCCGGGCGACCAAATCGGCGTTTTTTTGGCAGTTTTTGCGAATTTCGCGTGTGTTCCGCGGACCCTGTGCACGTTGTACCTAGCTAGTGAACTTTAGTAGTTTCGTTTGGGTTTCGCGTCGTTCTTGATATGTAACCTTATGTTTGGTATTGATGTAAATTCCAGGTTCGGTCGCGGAGACGTCAGACGCGGCGCGAAAGGGGAAAGCGGTGATTGGACAAAGCTAGCCAGGGATTCCGGTGAGTAGATGTAACATCTACGGGGGACTATCGTTGGATGGCGCAAGCCGCCCGATAGTTTTAGTAACTTACAAGACCCTTAGTGATGTTAGTAATTAGGGGTGAAATACTTATTTGACTATTTGCTGCATCCATGCATTATATTGACATACCTATACGAAACCATCTTATAGGACACCTGCACCATTGCCAGGGTTTTTATATGCAGCACGGGCACTATTCATGCTTACACACACACCCTGGTAATTGCCATGCCACCACACTAGATAACCTTTAAATTGAAACCTTTTACTAATTGATACTTAAACTTGTGCTATTACCTTTAATTCCTTAAAATGAAACCGTAGGATTGCTATTCATGTGCATGTACTTCATCATATTAATTGTTCATGCCTAATCTATTAATCACACATCGCAACTTGATTATTGATACCATATGCATTCATTATCATTGATATATGCACTTATGAGGATTTCTTGAGATTTTATGATATTGCTGGATTTCGGGGGAAAGCCGCAAAATTTCTAAACTTATTATATTTTTAAAATATGTAAATTGCGGTTTTTCTAGTGATGTAAGTGTCGTCCACCATGAGTTTGCTGTGGTTTTGGAAATCCGTGTCGAGGAGTGGAGGAACCGGCACGGGTACATGGTGGGCCCGGTAAGGTACCCCAGGGCAAGAGGAATGTGGTGTTGACGTTGAGCCTGGCAGGGGACGGATTACCTACCGGTGACTGTTTAGGACGGAGGATATCCAGAGGATACCGACCGTGGCCGCTAGATGATGAGATATTGATATTTGAGATGGGTCAGCCGGACGGCTGAGGCCAGAGATACATTGATATGAGATTTGAGACAGTTTTGAGGTGTCGATGCTGGACACAGGTTCTTGTTGATTCTATTGGTATTGTGATGGTATTTCAAAAGACATTCTTAAAGGGAAAAACATGATTTCTTATACTTACACATTCAGATCACGAGTTGATTCGCATTGCATTCATACATGCTAGTATATCCATATTGCATACATACTTGCCATTATGTCCTGCCTTACCTGTATTTAGATGCTAGGATGCTTGTGTGCATGCATTCGATAGCCTGTGTAGATGTTATTTATTACTCACGAGTTGGCAACTCACCCCCGTTGTGCCATAGCCTTTTGCAGGTCCGCTCCGTCAGTACAGTAGCGGCGGTGCGCTTGCTTCTTTTGCCTCTTTTGCCTGGACTCGAGATTTCGCTCATAGGTGGGTTATGTTACTATTTTTGTACCACCTTGTATATTCTATGTATCTAGTGCACTCCATCTACTGTTTCTACCAGTATTATTGTATATTGACCTAGAGATGAGACTGTGGGGTTTGTGGACTTTTATGCTGTATTTTGGGGTCGAGCTCACTTGAGTCGACATGCTGTTTTCTTATGCTTCATTATGATTATTATGCTTGTTGTCATTTTATATTGCGTGGGATTTGTGACCGCCTTGTGGCGAAGAGCTAGCTCCCGCTTGGGGATGCCCTATTTTGTTGGATTCATATATATTTTGTTGTACCCATTTTGGGGGCCAGTATTTACAAAGGAGACTCTGCCGAAATTTTCGGAAAAATTGGTATTGTTTTTAAAAAAGGTTTTACATGATTTATTTGATAAACTCGCTTTCAACTGATTGGGTTTTCTTCACTCTTTTGCTTAATTGGTTTTGTTTTCTGGGCTTTGGCTTACTTACTTTACGGATGTCTTTAGATGTTTCGTAAACTTAAGTGCCAGTCACGTTCCGTACCCTGCGGGTCGTGACAGATTCGTTGGAATTGGTGATATTTGAGGAAGCCACCTGGGTTATTTGCCGGTCGGCAAATATTTGGTTTTGAATATCCGTTGTTGTGCACTAATTTCAAATTGATATATCTGTACGTCTATTTTTATAGAGTGAAACATACCTTTTTGAAATTATGTCTATGACATTTACCTATACCAGTGGATGGTTAGGTAAGGAGCATTGAACAATGGTGTGATTCTTCTTAACCAAAAGTACAGTTTTCAACCTATGACACACAGTGATTGAGTCACTAGACTCAAGGGACTCATACAGAGTATTGTATATTGTCCAGTGTCCACTAGGACAGAGGGGTTGGTCCTCGTACTGTATTCTGTTTACTTATGACTTCTCTAGTTCTTAGACAGGTGTTTCGTAGAAACACAGGGTCGAAGTTTTGAGAAGTTATAGGTATAGGAATAAAGTAGAGAACCAGGTGTTGCAAGTATCGGAATTCTTCAAAGTGATCGAAGATGTAGATACTTGTACATGGTGTTCAGTTGATTGTAGTGGTTAAGAGAACTTGCTTCTCTTTCAGGTTACTCATAATTGGAAGCATTCCTAAGTTGAGTAACGCTGATCGGCCTCCTTCCATTCAGTTGACATGCACTGGAGACAGCTGCATGATTTGAATCTGGTTCAATTAAATCAATGCCTCTGTTTCTATATTGGATATAGAACAGTTCATATCTTGACTTTGTTAGGATACGGGGAGTTGTCCGGCTTATGCTTAAAACCAGACTCCGGATAACTCAAGGCACGTTTCTGTAATGGCAGTTTGTGGGTTGACCCGGGCTATGACGAGGGTTGACTTTCTACCATCTGGAAGATCAATAGTGATATTGTTCTTGACTCGCCACAGTTTTAATAAAAATGGATTTTTTTCAGAAAACAGTACTGGGGGTATGGTAGAACTGGAAGTGATTCCAGAACCGCAAACGATTACTGAAGATTTGATATGAACCTAAAGATTCAATCTGGTTTGACATTCCATTGGCCACTCCGCAGATAAGGTGAGTAACCTCAGGCACCCGAGAGGTACTTCGGTATGCTCAAGGACGGTGGAAGTGAGGTTCTTGTTTACCCAGACTTGCCATTGCTGTTGTTCCAGACTATGAGACCCGGCAGGAGGATGAGTATAGCGTCGTTCTAAACTGGTTTTAGAAGCGTACGTGTATATGACTCTGCCAGAGGGTTGTCATAGTCAGTGGGAGCAGCGGAAGCATTGGTGGACATCAGGCTTATGTCTATTTATAGACTAAAGCAGATATAGCGGAGATAGACCATCTGTTTCTGCTGTGACAGTCATAGGTTTGACTTCATCAGAATAGGGGATGGATCTGTTGAGAAGGTAGTAGAGTGTGATGTCCTGGTATTTGATGACATACACAGAGTAGGAAGTGATATTCCTATACTACGATCGGTTATACTTTGGTCGTCACACAGTAGTTTCTCCTCATAGGACTTGGATCTTACATCAGACATTCTGGTAACTAGATCTATGGTTTTAGATCTAGATTTGGGTGGTTTCCCAATCTGGGTACTTTGACAGCATTCTATGAGTATTTAGAATGGACGACTCCTGGCATGGTGGTGTACCTGCAGGTAATGGAGTCACCCTCCCTAAAGGTGTCTTACAGACTAAAGGGGAGAGGGATACGCATGATTGGCAGATCACTTGCTTAGGCAATTGAGTCAATCATGAGATGTCAAGTACCACACCAGATGTTGTTCTTGCAGTAGATGCAATAAGTTGATATTGATCCAATCCTGGGGAAACAGTCGGAAGCAGTTTTAGAACATAAGTGGATGTTCTAGGGATATGATAACAGCATTCTCCTTTAGGAGACGGTTATCATTCCAGGCTTCCAAAGTGACCTGGATAGCAGAGTGGCTGTCAGAGTTATAGTTTTCCTTCTGACGAGGGGCTTTGGACAGGTGGTCCAGGTGGATACTGAAGGAAGGCATGGTGCAGGATACTGATTAAGTTCAGTTGACGATACAGTCTAAGAAGTTTGGATTTGGAGTTCATTTATGAGCTAGGTCCCATCAGACATCCAGACATTCTAAGACAGGTATTGCTCATTTCGGGAGATGGCTTTCTCCGTGAACTTGAGATATAGAGAGACATAGAAAGAAACACCAGAGCGGATCCACTCACTGAGGCTATTCCTCGAACGCAATAGTTTCGCAAACGAGCTTTGTGAGACTGACTAGTAGAGAAGTTGGGTGTTCGGTATCACACGGGCTGTGAGTATGCGACATCGCAATAATTAGCCTTGAGTGCAAGTGGGAGATTGTTGGAGATAGTGCCCTCAGAGTCAATTATTGGATCGCAGGCACGTGATTGCAATGATTGAGGGGAGGACCTGTCCCAGTAGGACAGTCTTACTCAAGATGATAGTATGCTATCTGGTTTATCTTTATCATCATGTACTGCTTTAGGTGACCTTACGAGTCGCTATTGCATGTTGATAGAGCCCCTAGGGTTCTTGCTTGACTACCAGCAGTATGAGGGCGATCATATAAGTGAGAGCTGGAGTCTATAAGCACATCCTTAAAAGGTCCCTAGTCGTGGGAGTTTCGAGACAGGGCATCGATTCTCCAGAGAAGACTAGTGTATACAGTCGAGACCCCGACGAGGGGCGGTGGCCGGTCTCACAAGCCACTGGTGTCAGTTGGTTCACCTAAGATGTATACAGGTGCTCATTGGGTTATGAGTACACCGGACAGGACTCGCCGGGAACCTGCTAGTTGGGATTATACCAGACGTCAGATAGCAGTTCCTTGGTGACATGTGTACAGGTTAGTTCATCGACCTGAGATCGTCATTTGTCTCGTGTGAGTTCCCACTGTGCTTTTATTACTACCCTACCACGGCTCAAAGGAGTCGTGCAAACAGGTTTTAGTTGGGTACAGTCCCGAGCCACATGGAGGCAGTGAGCGGATCTTCAGGGGTTCGTCTCTCCCGGTATTGGGGGTGAGGTCGCGCTGTGTCGAGGAGAGCCAGAACATGAAAAGTCCTTAGCCAAGGCAGGAGATTTGCTGGTAGGTATTCCAGTAGTATCTCAGGGTGTTCTGGGCTACACTCCGACACGACTTGTACCGCTTTTGGGGTCTGACTTTTACCAACCCCCTAGGCCCGCCATGCGATGCTCATAGACGAACGGACCGGACTGTACGGATATTGTCACTGACAGGCTCAGTAGGGTGTCAGGATGAGTTCGCTCATCGACGTCCCTTTTGGTCAATACCTGGTCGCCCGTCACGTATTGGCTTATACCTCTGATGTGCTAGTGGTTAAATCCACAGCCAAGGTATTGACGAGTCTTTAGAGTCCACCACACTCAATTACTCAGGTTTCGGGCGAAACGCTGTAGAGGCCGTATGGAGATATGGCAGGGTTCGATCAGATACGTGCGGTATTGCACGGATCGTGATCGGACGGTTTTTACTAGCCGGCTTTGGCTTAAGCCGGATTCTAGTATTTGATAGTGTAGTTTTGTCTCTTTGCATTTGTGTTCAGTGGGAATACAAATGCGGGCATGTATTTGTAGTAGCGGGGTTTTCCTGTAATTTATTACGGGATCAGTTTTCTGAAGTTGCCAGTTTGCATTCCGTTCCGGCCGGTTTTCTTTTGTTCCTTCACGGCCGGACTTTTCGTTGGAGGGGGGTTAATTGCAAGTTTGCAATTAACTTACTTGTGAGGGGTTTTCTTGCATTTGTGGCTATATGATGAGACTTGTATCATGATGATATTCTTTTCTTGTCTATATCATTGCTTTTCATATGATGGTTGTTTGAATGGATGAGAAATGAAATGGTTGTGACCATTATCATTTGAGTTTATTATTTTTCCTTAATCACTCCTTTTCTCCTCTTGCTTTTGAGCTTCCTTTTTCACTCCACCATTTCACTGGATGAGAGGGGCCGGCCACTTGAGGGGTGAGGTGAAAAAGCGAGAGAATTCATTTTTGAAGTTGGTGGAAAATCATTCTCATTCTCATGTTGCATCAAAGTTTCATAGCTCACTTCTTTCTCCTCCTCACATCCCTCCAACATGGCAACTTCATGAAACCCCAAGAGACATGGCTACTACATTATTCTATAGCAAGCCTTGGAAGCGTCGGCTAGCCAACTTCGCGCCCGAGTTGCCTCGGTCAAGAGGTGGGAGCCCGTAAAAGATTCCGGCTACGTGGTGCCCTTTCCGACGAGACGATGATGGACGGAGATTCCACGAGAGATCGGAGTGGAGATGAAGACCGAAGGACACGGATCGCTTGGTATAACTTCTCTACTCTTTTCTATTTTGCTAGTTAGCTAGGTTAATGGCACGATCCGGGTGAAAAGTGCGCGGTGGTGCCGATTGCAAGTTTTGCAAAGTTTTTGTTTCCGCGTTTCCGGCGTCGGATCGACGGCCGGGGCGCCCCCGCGGGCTTACACTTTCCCTACCGTTCTGTTAGACATAGTGCCCTCAGAGTCAATTATTGGATCACATGCACGTGATTGCAATGATTGAGGGAGGACCTATGCCGGTAGGACAGTCTTACTCGAGATGATAGTATGCTATCTGGTTTATCTTTATTATCGTGTATTGCTTTAGGTGACCCTACAGGTCACTATTTCACATTGATAGAGCCCCTAGGATTCTTGCTTGACTACCAGCAGTATGAGGGCGATCATATAAGTGGGAGCTGGGGTCTATAAGCACATCCTTAAAAGGTCCCTAGTCGTGGGAGTTTCGAGACAGGGCATCAATACTCCAGAGTAGACTAGTGTATACAGTCGAGACCCCGACGAGGGGCGGTGGCCGGTCTCACAAGCCACTGGTGTGAGTTGGTTCACCTAAGATGTATACAGGTGCTCATTGGGTTATGAGTACACCGGACAGGACTCGCCGGGAACCTGCTAGTTGGTATTATACCTGACGTCAGATAGCAGTTCCCAGGTGACATGTGTACAGGTTAGTTCATCGACCTGAGATCGTCATTTATCTCGTGTGAGTTCCCACTGTGCTTTGATTACTACCCTACCACACTCAAAGGAGACGTGCAAACAGGTTTTAGTTGGGTACAGTCCCGAGCCACATGGAGGCAATGAGCGGATCTGCAGGGGTTCGTCTCTCCCGGTATTGGGGGTGAGGTCGCGTTGTGTCTAGGAGAGCCAGAACATGAAAAGTCCTTGGCAAAGGCAGGAGATTTACTGGTAGGTATTCCAGTAGTATCTCAGGGTGTTCTGGGCTACACTCCGACACGACTTGTACCGCTTTTGGGAGTCTGACTTTTACCAACCCCCTAGGCCCGCCATGCGATGCTCATAGACGAACGGACAGGACTATACGGATATTTTCACTGACAGGCTCAGTAGGGTGTCAGGATGAGTTCGCTCATCGACGTCCATTTTGGTCAAAAGCTGGTAGCCCGTCACGTATGGATAAAACCTCTGACGTGTGGTTAAATCCACAGCCATAGTATTGACGAGTCTTTAGAGTTCACCACACACACAGTTACTCAAGTTTCGGGCGAAACGCTGTAGAGGCCGTATGGAGATATGGCAGGGTTCGATCAAATACGTGCGGTATTGCACGGATCGTGATCGGACGGATTTTACTAGCCGGTTTTGGCTTAAGCCGGATCCTAGTATTAGATTGTGTAGATTTTGTCTCTCTGCATTTGTATTCAGTGGGAATACAAATGCGGGCATGTATATGCAGTAGCGGGGATTTCCTGTAATTTATTACGGGATCAGTTTTCTGAAATTGCCAGTTTGCATTCCGTTCCGACCAGTTTTCCTTTGTTCCTTCCCGGCCGGATTTTTCGATGGAAGGGGGTTATTTGCAAGTTTGCAAATAACTTATTGTGGAGGAGGTTTCTTGCATTTTGTTGGATTATGATAGATATAGCATCTTTTCTTTATTCTTCATAATGGTTTTGCTTTATTGTGATGGGAAATGATTTGGCTTTGGTGTGACATTAATTCCTTGTTATCATCTATTTCTTTATGGTTACCTCCACACACTCTTGTGCTCACCCCATTCATATTTTTCCTTGCCAATTTTGGCCGGCCACTTTGAGGGGAGAGAATGAGAGAGGTTTCATTTTGTATGAGGGAAATTTGATTATCTCATTTGACTTGCTCACAAAATCCTTCTCACCTCTCCAAAGTTCATATTGATTCCTCCATCAATGGCAACTACATAAACCCCAAGAGACAAAGTTTCCACACTAGTCTACAGCACTCCTTGGATGCGTCGGCTAGCCAACTTCGCGCCCGAGTTGCCTCGGTCCTGAGGTGGGAGCCCGTAAAAGAATCCGGCTACGTGGTGCCCTTTCCGACGAGGAGGTGACGGACGGAGATTCCGCGAGAGATCGAAGTAGAGACGTAGACCGAAGGACACGGATCGCTTGGTATACTTCTCTACCCATCTTTTAGTTTGATAGTAGCTAGGTTAATGGCCCGATCCGGGTTAAAAGTGCGCGGTGGTGCCGGTTTGCTAGTTTGCAAAGTTTTTCGTTTCCGCGTTTCCGGCGTCGGATCGACGGCCGGGGCGCCGCCGCGGACTTACATTGGTATCAGAGCCATACCATTAACTTAGCCTAGCATGGTCTAGTGTGTTTACATTCTCGATCGAACAAAAATCTCGAAAACCCGATTTCAAGTGTATCAGTTTCTGTCGAATTTTTTTTGGCTCCAAAAAATTTTCAGGTTGTTGCAGAATACTGTGCAGGGAATTCTAAGCAATCTGTGAAAAATTGGTCAAGTGATCTCACTGTACCTCCGCGGAACCGCGGCCAAACCCATGCTTGGGCCGCGGTTCTGCCGCGCTTTTGACTAATCATTTGACCAAATTTTTGCAGATAGCTTCTGAGTTGAAAATGGGGATTTTGGGATATTCTGATTGTGCCCAGATTTTCTGTAAGTGCTACAGTACTGCTTGGGGCCCACTTCGATAAATTTGTTCGATCGGAAATTTTAAACACGCTAGTTCACAGTATTTACATTATATCTGCGACCGTGAATGTCATTCGATCGGTAAATCCAGTCTAATTGCTATAGCCATTTTAGACGGATTTGCGAACGTGACATTCACGTTAATGTTCTGTGTTGTGTTGTGTTGTTGCGGAGCGGTCGTGGGGATAGCCTGGTTGCAGTATTAGTACAGTTTTTTTGTATTATGTACATTTGATATTGCGGGGCGAGCGTCCGATATGTGGACTGCCGTCACTGCCTGTTTGTATTATTCTTTTGGGGCACGACCGGGTCGAGGTCGATGTACCCGTTGTATGTATATTTTACTTTCTTTACTAGGATTACCCCGCGGAGGGGTGCACGGATAGCCGGATTCTAGAGGGCAACGGGCCCGCATCTCATGGCGTTGAGACGGAGGGGGATTTACTCTAGAATTAGCGGGCTATTCGCCGCACTCGTAGGGGGTACAGGTTGACCCAGGAGGGGTGCCCAAGTTACCGGATTCCGTGAAGTGCTGGGTGGTCCATTCACGTTGCTGAAGGGGGCTGCCTCGCTTCAGGTTTTGGCGGGTAACTTGCCGTGCCCGTAGGGGTCTAGGATTTCATTGCACAGGCTATCCACACGACCAGGGGAACGTCGGGTTTCAGTAGCGGCTCTATGAAACCCGGGGATCCCAAATATCTGTATTGTTCTGTGATGCTGTACATTTATGTGATGTTGCATTTTATCACGCCTTGAGCGAAAATTATATATTATATATATACTAGTAGATGTTGTATATGTTTTACATCCGCGCTAGTCCAGTCCCCGCTCTGTCGTTAGTTAAGTAACCTAACGGGTGATGATGGGACCCAGTGGCGAATGCGGATGGCATATACGTACATCATTATTTTCGTTCTTTTGTGGTGTGATCAATTGATGGGACTGCGTTGATTCGGATCAATGCAAGCTAAACAAACCTATTCTGATGTTGTTGGAACATTTTTCAAAAAGCTGTTATTGCAAGGGCGTTCTCTTTTGTTTTGCATCGTGGTATTCAGTTGGAATATCCTGCTCCTCAGTCGACGAGGCAAGGGCTGAGATCCCTTCACCGGGAGTGACCCCTTGGACAGAAGTTTGCGTCAGGGAAATAACTTCACTATAGCCGATTACTTTTACTTTGCATCGTGGTATTCAGTTGGAATATCCTGCACCTCATTCTACGGGGAAAGAGCCGAGATCCCTTCACCGGGAGTGACCTCTTTAGCAAAGGTTTTCGTCACTATATTTTTAAAAGCTATCCGGTTCCTTCAACGATATCAAGTTCATTACGTTAAAGGTTTTCACCAGAAACCATTCGTAGCCCTCCGTCGTTTCAGACGGGTAGCACGTAGTATTCATGCTATGTTTGTTGGCCTTCGTCAAGGCATAGTATATGGTAGCTGCTTGTTACCTTTCTGCTGCATAGATAGATGTGTTGGTTTGAGACAGTCGTATAGCCTTGTTGGCCTTCGTCAAGGGCTTGTACGGGTGGGTTAAAATTAACCTGGACAATGACGGGTAGAATTTGACATGTGACTTATGATTTGTTGGCCTTCGTCAAGGTCATAAGAGCATGGGGCAAAAATCCACATCGGGAGTTTCTAAAGAAACTGAAACTTGCCAGATATGCGCATACCTTCTGGAGTGTGATGACGTGAGCGGATTCCGTCACGTTATCATGCGATGATAGTTGGATCCCGATTCCCACTGATGAGTTGGTTTACTCCTCGGGTGATCCCGGCTAATTCTTCTTTCAGGTTTGGAGAAGAATTTGACGTTACAGTGGGAGGTTTCCAGATTAGATAAAGTGATAACCATTCTGATCTAGGTTAGAGTGCATGCTGAGTGTTTCTTTTCTCTCTCTCTTTGGCAGCGACCATTGACCCGACCCTAGACTATGACTCAGTGACCAAGTTGACCGAACCTTCTTATAAGACTGGCTTTTGGATTGTCAGAGTTGCAAACCTCATTGCCACTCCTACTTTTACCCTTTTCTCCAGGGCACCCCGTATTACTACGAACGTCCACTTCCATTGGACAAAACCATCGTATGGTTATATACGAACTCGAAGGAATTCGAGGATGGTTTCCGGTTCTGGAGAAAACGAATAGGACTATTCAGTTGTCTTTTCCTTTTACCTTCTCTCAGGTTGAGAGTACTTCTTAGTTTAGGAGATAGTACACCTATTACGCAAATTGGATAGTCTTCTTCCAAACCTTAGGATGGTGCCGAACGGTGGGGAATGAAGAAAGCCAATTAGCCTAAACGGTGTACAGAAGGTATTAAGTTAAGACAAAGCAAGGGATTAGTAAGAGGGCAAAGTAAATTGCGACTGCTATTCACGACCAAACCAAATATTTCTTCGCCAATCCTAAATCACCTTTGTATTTCTCCAGGACACTCCGTATCACTACGAAGATCCACAGTTTATTGGATACTCCATCGTATGGTTATATACGAACTTGAAAGGAACTTGTTCCAGTTCGGGGATGGATTCTGGTTCAGGAGAAATAGGAATAAGGTTTATTCGGTTGTCTTTTATCTTCACCTTCTCTCGCATTACAAGTGCTCCTAGGATTAGGATAGTACACCCATTATGCTTATTGGATAGTCTTCTTCCAAACCATAGGCTGGTGCCGAAAGGTAGGGAAGGAAGAAAACCATTTGGCCTAAAGGGGTGTGCAGAAGGTAATGACTAAAGACATATAAAGGGATTTGGAGAGATGGAAATGAATTATACGGTTATAGTTGTGAATCTGGATAATGGAAGAGGCATTACTAGGAATACCGGGATACCCCATCGAAACATTTCGATGTTTCAGTTTCACTGTGTACTGTTAAAAGAAAACTGATTTCCCAATTAGACACTTGCTCCAGGGTATGTATTTACCAAGTTTCATTCTCACATCTGTATGGTTTTACAGATGATGAGTGGGAGTAAGTTATTGGGAATTATGTGATCATCCTCATTATATCGGGATTCGTTGTAATTAGTGATATTTGAGGAAGTCACCTAGGTTGTTTGCCGGACGGCAAATATTTGGTTTTGAATATCCGTTGTTATGCACCAATTTCAAATTGATATATCTGTACGTATATTTTTATAGAGTGAGATATACCATTTTTGAAATTATGTTTATGACATTTACCTATATCAGTGGATGGTTAGGTAAGGAGCATTGAACAGCGGTGTAATTCTTCTTAACCATAAGTACAGTTTTCAACCTACGACACACAGTGATTGAGTTATTAGACTCAGGGGACTTGTACAGAGTGTTGTATATTGTCCAGTGTCCATTAGGACAGAGGGGTTGGTCCTCGTACTATATTCTGTTTACTTATGACTTCTCTGGTTCTTAGACAGGTGTTTCGTAGAAACACAGGGTCCAAGTTTTGAGAAGTTATAGGTATAAGAATAATGTAGAGAACCAGATATTGCAGGTGTCGGGATTCTTCAAGGTGATCGAAGATGTAGATACTTGTATATGGTATTCAGTTGATAGTAATGGTTAAGAGAACTTGCTTATCTTTCAGGTTACTCATAATTGGAAGCACTCCTAAGTTGAGTAACGTTGATCGGCCTCTCTCCATTTAGTTGACATGCACTGGAGACAGCTGTATGATTTGAATCTGGTTCAATTAAATCAGTGCCTTTGTTTCTGTATTGGATATAGAACATTTCATATCTTGACATTGTTAAGGTATGGGGAGTTGTCCGGCTTATGCTTAAAACCAGACTCCGGATAACTCAAGGCACGTTTCTGTAATGGCTATTTGTGGATTGACCCGGGCTATGACGAGGGTTGATTTTCTACCATCTGGAAGATCAATAGTGATATTGTTCTTAACTCGCCACAGTTTTAACAAAAATGGATTTTTTCAGAAAACAGTAGTGGGAGTATGGTAGAACTGGAAGTGATTCCAGAACCGCAAACGATTACTGAAGATTTGATAAAAACCTAAAGATTCAATCTGGTTTGACATTCCATTAGCCACTCCGCAGATATGGTGGGTAACCTCAGGCACTCGAGAGGTACTTCGGTATGCTCAAGGACGGTGACAGGGAGGTTCTTGTTTACCCAGACTTGCCAATGCTATTGTTCTAGACTGTAAGACCCGGCAGGAGGATGAGTATAGCGTCGTTCTAAACTAGCTTTAGAAGTGCACGTTTATATGACTCTGCCAGAGGGTTGTCGTGGTCAGTGGGAGCAATGGAAGCATGGTAGACAAGTGGCTTATGTCTATTTATAGACTAAAGCAAATATAGCGGAGATAGATTATCTATTTCTGATGTGACAGTCATAGGTTTGACTTCATCAGAATAGGGGATGGATCTGTTAAGAAGGTAGTAGGGTGTGATGTCCTGACATACACAGAGTAAGAAGTGATATTCCTATACTACGATCGGTTATACTTTGGTCGTCACACAGTAGTTTCTCCACATAGGAATTGGATCTTATATCGTACATTCTGGTTACTAGATCTATGGTTTTAGATCTAGATTTGGGTGGTTTCCCAATCAGGGTACTTAGACAGCATTCTAAGAGTATTTAGAATGGACGACTCCTGGCATGGTGGTGTACCTGCAGGTAATGGAGTCACCCTCTCTAAAGGTGTCTTACAGACTAAAGGGGAGAGAGATGTGCTTGATTGGCAGATCACTTGCTTAGGCAATTGAGTCAATCATGAGATGTCAAGTACCACACCAGATGTTGTTCTTGCAGTAGGTGCAATAAGTTGATATTCATCCAATCCTGGAGAAACAATCGGAAGCAGTTTTAGAACATAAGTTGATGTTCTAGGGATTTGATAATGGCAGCCTCCCTTAGGAGACGGTTATCGTTCCAGGCTTCCAAGGTGACCTGGATGACAGAGTGGATATCAGAGTTATAGTTTTCTCTCTGACGAGGGGAAGTATTTTGGACAGGTGGTCCAGGTGGATACTGAGGGAAGGATGGCGCAGAATACTGATTAAGTTCAGTTAACGATACAGTCTAAGAAGTTTGGATTTGGAGTTCATTTTTGAGCTAGGTCCCATCAGATATCCGGACATATTCTAAGACAGGTATTGCTCATTTCGGGAGATGGCTTTCTCCGCAAACTTGAGATAAAGAGAGACATAGAAAAAACACCACAGCGGATCCACTCACTGGGGTTATTCCTCAAATGCAATAGTTTTGCAAACAGGCTTTGTGAGACTGACTAGTAGAGGAGTTGGGTGTTCGGTATCACACGGGCTGTGAGTATGCGACATCGCAATAATTAGCCTTGAGTGCAAGTGGGAGATTGTTGGACATAGTGCCCTCAGAGTCAATTATTGGATCACGGGCACGTGATTGCAATGATTGAGGGAGGACCTATGCCGGTAGGACAGTCTTACTCGAGATGATAGTATGCTATCTGGTTTATCTTTATCATCGTGTACTGCTTTATCTGACCCTACAGGTCACTATTGCACGTTGATAGAGCCCCTAGGATTCTTGCTTGACTACCAGCAGTATGAGGGCGATCATAGAAGTGGGAGCTGGGGTCTACAAGCACATCCTTAAAAGGTCCCTAGTCGTGGGAGTTTCGAGACAGGGCATCGATACTCCAGAGTAGACTAGTGTATACAGTCGAGACCCCGACGAGGGGCGGTGGCCGGTCTCACAAGCCACTGGTGTCAGTTGGTGCACCTAAGATGTATACAGGTGCTCATTGGGTTATAAGTACACCGGACAGGACTCGCCGGGAACCTGCTAGTTTGTATTATACCTGACGTCAGATAGCAGTTCCCAGGTGACATGTGTACAGGTTAGTTCATCGACCTGAGATCGTCATTTGTCTCGTGTGAGTTCCCACTGTGCTTTGATTACTACCCTACCACGCTCAAAGGAGACATGCAAACGGGTTTTAGTTGGGTACAGTCCCGAGCCACATGGAGGCAGTGAGTGGATCTGCAGGGGTTCGTCTCTCCCGGTATTGGGGGTGAGGTCGCGCTGTGTCTAGGAGAGCCAGAACATGAAAAGTCCTTGGCCAAGGCAGGTGATTTACTGGTAGGTATTGCAGTAGTATATCAGGGTGTTCTGGGCTACACTCCGACACGACTTGTACCGCTTTTGGGGGTCTGACTTTTACCAACCCCCTAGGCCCGCCATGCGATGCTCATAGACGAATGGACCGGACTGTACGAATATTGTCACTGACAAGCTCAGTAGGGTGTCAGGATGAGTTCGTTCATCGACGTCCCTTTTGGTCTATAGCTGGTAGCCCGTCACGTATGGCTAATACCTCTGACATGCTAGTGGTTAAATCCACAGCCATAGTATTGACGAGTCTTTAGAGTCCACCACACACACAGTTACTCAAGTTTCGGGCGAAATGCTGTAGAGGCCGTATGGAGATATGGCAGGGTTCGATCAAATACGTGCGGTATTGCACGGATCGTGATCGGACGGATTTTACTAGCCGGCTTTGGCTTAAGCCGGATCCTAGTATTAGATAGTGTATATTTTGTCTCTCTGCATTTGTATTCAGTGGGAATACAAATGCGGGCATGTATATGCAGTAGCGGGGTTTTCCTGTAATTTATTACGGGATCAGTTTTCTGAAGTTGCCAGTTTGCATTCCGTTCCGGCCAGTTTTCCTCTGTTCCTTCCCGGCCGGATTTTTCGATGGAAGGGGGTTATTTGCAAGTTTGCAAATAACTTATTGTTGAGGGGGTTTCTTGCATTTTGTGGGATTATGATAGATATAGCATCTTTGCTTTATTCTTCATAATGGTTTTGCTTTATTGTGATGGGAAATGATTTGGCTTTGGTGTGACATTAATTCCTTGTTATCATCTATTTCTTTATGGTTACCTCCACACACTCTTGTGCTCACCCCATTCATATTTTTCCTTGCCAATTTTGGCCGGCCACTTTGAAGGGAGAGAATGAGAGAGGTTTCATTTTGTATGAGGGAAATTTGATTATCTCATTTGGCTTGCTCACAAAATCCTTCTCACCTCTCCAAAGTTCATATTGATTCCTCCATCAATGGCAACTACATAAACCCCAAGAGACAAAGTTTCCACACTAGTCTACAGCACTCCTTGGACGCGTCGGCTAGCCAACTTCGCGCCCGAGTTGCCTCGGTCCAGAGGTGGGAGCCCGTAAAAGAATCCAGCTATGTGGTGCCCTTTCCGACGAGGAGGTGACGGACGGAGATTCCGCGGGAGATCGGAGTAGAGACATAGACCGAAGGACACGGATCGCTTGGTATACTTCTCTACCCATCTTTTAGTTTGCTAGTAGCTAAGTTAATGGCCCGATCCGGGTTAAAAGTGCACGGTGGTGCCGGTTTGCTAGTTTGCAAAGTTTTTCGTTTCCGCGTTTCGGGCGTCGGATCGACGGCCGGGGCGCCGCCGCGGACTTACACGTTCGGCACCAACCTATGGTTTGGAAGAAGACTATCCAATAAGCGTAATAGGTGTACTCTCCTAATCCTAGGAGCACTCGCAACTTGAGAGAAAGTAAAGATAAAAGACAACTGAATAAAACTTATTCTATTTCTCCTGAACCAGAATCCATCCTCGAACTGGAACAAGTTCCTTCAAGTTCGTATGTAACTATACGATGGATTATCTAATAACGGTGGATATTCATAGTGATACGTGGTGTTCTGGAGAAATTCAAAGGTGAAGTAGGAGTGGCGATGAAATACGTGGTTTGATCGTGAATGATAGCAGTCGCAATTCTCTTTGCCCTCTTTCTGATCTCTTTATTTGTCTTTACT
The DNA here is from genome assembly GCA_030015575.1 of Agapanthus africanus. Lineage (NCBI taxonomy): Eukaryota > Viridiplantae > Streptophyta > Magnoliopsida > Asparagales > Amaryllidaceae > Agapanthus > Agapanthus africanus. The sequence continues at coordinate 424,732,321 of CM057339.1, forward strand.
TATTATCTTATGTACACCACACTTAGGCTAATTAGTTTTCTTCCTTCCCCACCTTTCGGCACCTCCCTATGGTTTGGAAGAAGACTATCCAATAAGTGCAATAGGTGTACCCTTTCCTAATCCTAGGAACCCTCACAACCTGAGAGATGGTAAAAGGAAAAGAAAACTGAATAGTACTGTTCAATTTCTCCAGAACCGGAAACCATCCTCAAATCTGAAACAAGTTTCTTCAAGTTTGTATGTAACTATACGATGGTCATATCCAATAAATGTGGATCTTCATAGTAATACGGAATCTTCCGGAGAAAAGCAAAGGGTAAAAGTAGGAGTGGCAATGAGGTATGCAACTTAGACAATCCAAAAGTCAATATGTTTTAAGAAGGTCCGGTTATCTTGGTTATTGAGTTATAGTCTAGGGTCGGGACATGGTCGCAGCCAAAGAGAGAGAAAAGAAACACTCGGCGTGCACTCTAACCTAGATCTGATGGTTAATCACTTTATCTAATCAGGATGTCTCCTACTGTATCCTCAAATTCTCCTCCAAACCTGAAAGAAGAATTAGTCGGGATCATCTAAAATCACCCGAGGAGTAAGCCAACTCATCAGTGAGTATCGGGATCCAACTATCATCGCATGATAACCTAATGGAATCCACTCAAGTTATCACACTTCAGAAGGTATGCGCATATCTGGCAAGTTTCCTGTATGTTTGAAACTCCCGATGTGATTTTTACCCCATGCTCTTATGACCTTGACGAAGGTCAACAAATCATAAGTCACATGTCCAGTTCTACCCGTCATTGTCAGGTTAATTTGAACCCACCTATACTCGCCCTTGACGGAGGTCAACAAGGCTGTACGACTGTTCCAAACCAACGCATCTATCTATGCAACAGAAAAGTAATAAACAGCTACCATACACTATGCCTTGACGAAGGTCAACAAACATGGCATGAATACTAAGTGCTACCCGTCTGAAATGACGGAGGGCTACGAATGGTTTTTGGCGAAAAACCTTTAACGTAATGAACTTGATATCGTTGAAGGAACCAGATAGTTTTTAACAAATATATAGTGGCGAAAACCTTTGCTAAAGAGGTCATTCCTGGTGAAGGTATCTCGGCTCTTTCCTCATAGAATGAGGTGCAGGATATTCTCACTGAATACCGCGATGCAAAGCAAAAAGTAATCGACTATAGTGAAGTTATTACCCTGACGCAAACTTCTGCCTAAGAGGTCACTCCCGGTGAGGGGATCTCGGCTCTTGCCTCGTCGAATGAGGTGCTAGATATTCATAACCGAATACCACTGTGCAAAATAAAAGAAAACGTCCTTGTAATAACAGTTTTTTAAAATTGTTCCAACAACATCGAATAGGTCTGTTTTCCTTGCATTGATCTAAATCAACACAGTTCCATAAATTAATCATAGCAGAAAAGAACGAAAATATGATGTACGTATATGCCATCCGCATTCGCCACTGGGTCCCGTCATCACCCGTTAGGTTACTTAACTAACGACAGAGCGGGGACTGGACTAGCGCGGGTGTAAAACATATACAACATCTACTAGTATATATATAGAAATATATAATAATCGCTCCAGGTATGATAAATGCAACATCACAGAATAGCGATAAGTATCACAGAACAATACAGATAATCTGGGAGCCCCGGGTTTCCTTTGAGCCGCAACTGAACCCGACGTTCCCCTGGTCGTGTGGATAGCCTGTGCAATGAAAACCTAGACCCCTACGAGTGCGGCAAGTTACCCAACAAAATCAAAAGCGATGCAGCCCCCTTCATCAAAGTGAATGGGCCACCCAGCACTTCACGGAATCCGGTAACTTGAGCACCCCTCCTTGGGTCAACCTGTACCCCCTATGAGTGAGGCGAATAGCCAGCCAATTCTAGAGTGAAGCCCCCTCCTTCTCGACACCATGAGATGCGGACCCGTTGCCCTCCAGAACCCGGCTATCCGTGCATTCCATCGCAGGGTAATCCTAGTACAGAAAAGAAAAATATGTACAACGGTGACATCGACCTCAACCCGGTCGTGCCCCAAACAAATAATATACAAACAGGCAGTGACGGCAGTCCACATATCGGATGCTCGCCCCGCGATATCAAATGTACAAATAAAACTAAACTGTACTATCATTGCAACCAAGCTATCCACCACGACAAATCCGCAACAACACAGCACAACACAGAACATCAACGTGAATATCACGTTCGCAAACCCGTCTAAAAGAACTATAGCAATTAGACAAGTTGTACCGCTCTAATGACATTCACGGTCGCAGATAAAAATGTATGTGCTGTAAACTTTAAACAATGTTAGAAATATCGAGTTCGAAATAACCCCGAATAGCCCCAAACAACTAGATATAACCATATCAAAACTGGGCTAAACTAGCAATACCACTGAACCAACATTCCAGATACTAGACCACACTTCAAATATCAAACCCAGAAGCCTCCACAAAATCGGCCACATCGGTTTTTTAGGGCATCTGGCCGGCCCAATTTTGGATTCTTGGGTTCGTGTTTGGGTGTGTTCTAGTGGTCATTTAAGTAGTTTTCTGCAGTTGCTAAAATATTTTTAGAAGACCATATAAAATTCGACAGAAACTGGAATATGCAGGGTATTGATTTGGAGTTGTTTCAGTTTCGATACTTTTAATATCATCTAAATTACTAGTATGCGGTTAATGGGTTGGCTCTGATACCATGTTGGGTTACAGCAGCGTCCCGACTATCAATCCGTGGCCAAATGCGGAACAAAAAGTTTTAAAAACCGGCGCTAACGGAACCCTAATCGACAGATCATACCATTAACTCTATACTAGTTCTACAAAAAGAGTTTAGAGAGGTTATACCGATCGATCCGTGTCCTTCGGTCTTCAACCACAGTCCCAAGGTCCTCGCGGCTTCCCCGATCAAGTTTGATCTCCGGTCTCCCTCCGTCGAAGAAGATCCACGTTGAGGGTTCTTAATACGGGCTCCCGCCTCTAAACCGAAGCAACTCGAACATCTAGTTTGCTAGCCTAGATTCCCAAGATGAAGTAGAGAGTGTGTGTGAATACTTTATCTCAAAACACCCATGGATTCTCAACTCATGAGAAGGATGGGTGGAGGTTGAAGAAGATTCCCATGGAGGAAAGTGTGAGCTTAAGCTAGAAGCAAGTCAAGAAGTGGCTAAACTATTGTGTGTGATATTTTGAGAGCTCATTTTACAACTCAAGAAAAATCCCAAGGCATGAAAAGAACTGCCCTCTCTCTTTCAAATTATCCCACACAATAATAATGACCTCAAAAACAATCTTTGTCACAATAAATGATCACAAGACCCAACACCATGAGTCACCAAGTGCATGCACCATCAAATAAATGCATAAGGACAAAACTTGCACTCACAATTTCCACCAATTAAACATTTAAACTAAATGTTTAATCCAACAAAAATAAATGGCATCAACTAAAGAAATCTTGTAACGAATTACAAGAATACCCCTCATCTGTATATACATACCCGCTTCCGTATTCCGACTGAATACGAATACAACGAGACGAAAGTAATCCAACAATATAATACTAGGATCCGGCTTAAACCAAAACCTACTAGTATTATTCGTCTGATCATGATCCGTGCACAAGTGCACGTATATGATCAAACCCTTCCGTAAAACCATACGGCCTCTACAATGTTTCGCCCGAACCAGGGAAACCCTCTGTGTGGGACTCTAAAGACTCATCAATACGCTGGCAGTGGGTTTAACCACAAGCACGTCAGTGGCACTAGCTGTACGTAACGGTTTCCCAGGTATTGAGTGAAAGGGAGGCCGACGAGCAAACTCATCCTAATACCATAATGAGCCTGACAGTGACAATATCCGTACAGTCTGGTCCATTCGTCTATGAGTATCGCATATCGAGTCTAGGGGGTGGATAAAGTCAGACCCCTAATAACTTGATATTTAGTGTCGGCATGAAACATATCACCAACTGAGAAACTACCGATTCTAGATCGGTAATTCTCTTCTATCCCGGCCGAGGATTTCTGGTGATGGCCACCCGTGCACTCCGCAACATCAACCCCCAATACCGGGAGAGTCGAATCCCCTGACGATCCACTCACTGCCTCCATGTGGCTTGGAACTGTACCCAACTAAAACCTGTTTGCACGATTCCTTTGAGCCGTGGTAGGGTAGTAATCAAAGCACAGTGGGAACTCACATGAGACAAATGACGATCTTTGGTCGATAGACTAACCTGTACACATATCACCAGGGAACTGCTTTCTGACAATAGGTATAATACCAACTAGCATGTTTCCGGCGAGTCCGTCCGGTGTACTCATAACCCAATGAGCACCTGTATACATCTTAGGTGAACCAACTGACACCAATGGCTTGTGAGACCGGCCACCGGCCCTCGTCGGGGTCTCGATCCGTATACACTAGTCTACTTTTGGAGTATCGATGCCCTGTCTAGAAACTCCCATGACTAGGGACACATTAAGGATGTGCTTATAGACCACCCAACTCTCACGTATATGATCGCCATCATACTGCTGGTAGTCAAGCATGAATCCTATAGGCTCTGTCAACATGTAATAGTGATCTGTAATGTCACCTGAAGCTTGTACGCGATGATAAAGACAAACCAGATAGCATACTATCATCCCGAATAAGACTGTTCTACTGGTATAGGTCATCCCTCAATCATTGCAATCACGTGCCTGCGATCTAATAATCGACTTGAGAGCACTATAGCCAACATGCAGTGACATCCTAGACTGCCTCTAAGGCTGCTAACCACACGAAACACCTAAAAGAGAGTCGGATAAATCCGTATCGCACTTTATCGAAACACTAGAAATAAGGTAAAACAGTCCCAGATTTTCCTATACAAGAAATTAAGGAAAGTTGCACATGCCAAAAGCCTAGATGTAGTTCCAGAGAACCCATGACCAAGACTCACACCCAACCCCCCACACTGGCCGCAATTTGCGGCCAGATCGATTAAATCCGTGGCCACAAGAAAGAAGGATGGGTTCAGGTTTTGGGGTTGTGTTCCAAGCCTCTAGACTAGCTCTCAGTAGTGGCGACTTCACAAAAAGACATCTGGGTTGATAGAAGATTCAAACAGAAACCCTAAACTTAACTAAATACGATGTTAACTACTAAACCAAAACATTAAGGTAGTTTAGTGAAACTATTTAACATAAAAACTTTCCTTAAAGCCAAATTAGGAGTTTTAGATCACTACCTCCCTAAAACATGGAAGACACCCCAGCCATGCAAGCTCCAAGGCATCTCAAGAGGGGTTAAACATGATTAGTTGAGGGTTTAGTGAAGTTTTATGGTGATTAGGCTCAAGGGTGAGTTAGAAAAATTTTTCAAGATAGGGATTTTGAAAGAAGAAGAGGAAGAAGAAGAAGAGAAGAATGAGAAATGAGAGTTGAGAGTTGAGAGAGAGATGAGGGTTGACTCTTGAGAGCCATGCTCTCTCTCTCTCTCTCTCTCTCTCTTCATTAAATGCCCCCTCACTTCCTTGTCCCCTCATGCCTTCATGTCTTTTCTTATCTTTTTAAAGTAAAAACTAAAACTTTTTTACTTACTAAAAATATATATAACATAATGATATGATTAATGTGCCATGGCTAGCCAAACATGATTAGCATATCCTTAATGCTAGATTAGCAAGCACATGTATGTGTCTAAAAATACCGTAAGTACATAAATAATTAAATAAAATATTAATTAATTAAATAAAATATGTGAAAATAATTATTAGTTAAGTTTATCAAAAACCCATATTATATCGCTTAATGAACTCTAATCGTGTTTTAAGATGTTACAATCTTCCCTCCTTAAAGAAATTCGATCCCCGAATTTAAAATCTAACTACATGTACCTTCAAAGAGATGAGGAAATTTCTTCCGCATCTCGCTCTCGGCTTCCCATATGACTGCTTCGCTATTCGGGCCATGCCATAGAACCTTCATGGACGGTAAGACCTTTGACCGAAGTTTCTTCACCTGCCGGTCCAGGATAACTACAGGATGCTCGGTAAAAGAAAGATCGCGCTCCATCTGGATAATCTGGTGTTGAATCGCGTGAGAAAGGTCATGAAGGTACTTGTGAAGTATCAATACATGAAATACGGGGTGTACATCCGGAAAACTGGGCGGAAGTGCCAAACGACAGGCAACTGTACTGACTCACTCAAGGATCTCGAAAGGACCCACAAATCTAGGACTAAGCTTCCCTTTCTTTCCGAACCTCATCACACCCTTCATCGGGGAGATCCGTAAGAAAACATGATCACCCACTGAGAACTCAAGTCTGCGACGATGACGGTCGGCATAAGACTTCTACCTATACTAGGCTGCTCTCATCCTGTTCTGGATCAACTGGATCTTTTCCATAGTCTCTCGAACTAGCTGCGGTCCCAAAATCCTCCTCTCGCTGAGTTCGGTCAAACAGACTAACGATCGACACTTTCTCCCATACAAGGCCTAGAAAGGTGCTATCTGAATCGTCTCCTGAAAACTGTTATTGTAGGAGAACTCTATCAAGGGAAAGTGACGAACCCAACTGCCACCAAAATCAAATATGCATGCTCGAAGCATATTCTCGAGAGTATGTATAGTCCGTTTTGAGTGACCATCGGTCTGCGGATGGAAAGCGGTGCTGAAACTCAAACGGGTACACAAACCTTCCTGAAGTTTCTGCCAAAGACGGCTGGTAAACTGGGTGCCTCTGTTGGATACAATGCATGTCGGAACGCCGTGCAATCACATAATCTCATCAATATACAACTGAGCATACTAAGCAAATCCGAAAGTGGTTTTCACTGGGAGGAAGTGAGCCGCTTTCGTCAGCCGGTCTACAATCACCCAAATGGAGTCATACCTTCGACTGGACCTAGGTAGACCCACAACGAAATCCATAAAGATCTGATCCCATTTCCACTCTGGAATAGGAAAAGGCTGTAACTCTCTCGCCGGTCTCTGATGCTCGGTCTTGACTTGCTGGAAAGTCAGGCATCTCGAAACAGAATCAGAAACATCACTCTTCACCCCTTCCCACCAGTAGATATCTCTCAAATCACGATACATCTTGGTGGAACCTGGATGAACGTTGTATGCTGACTGATGAGCTTCCTCTAGGATCTCACGTCTCAGCCTTTCAGAATCTGGTACACATAGATGAGTCCCAAATCATAACACTCCCTGGCCATCAATCACAAACTCCGAATCTCTTCCCTGCCGAACATGCTCCATAATCTCAAACAAATGAGCATCATCGGACTGTGCCTCTTGGATGTGATCGAGTAGAAGTGGACGGGCGCGAACATGAGCAAGATGCCCTCCGGTGGAAGTGAACCTGAACTGTACTCTGTTGTCGCATAAGATCTGCCTATCTGTAGAAGACTGTCTCTAAACAGCGCTCAAATGGAACAAGCTACCTCCAGGCCTATGACTCAAAGCATCAGTTACCACATTCGCCTTGCCCAGGTGATAAAGGATTTCACAATCATAGTCCTTTACAAGCTCCATCCAACGGCGTTGCCTCAAATTTAGATCCCGCTGCTGGAAGATGTACTTTAAGCTCTTGTGGTCCGTAAACATCTGACACGACTCTCCATACAAGTAATATCTCTAAATCTTAAGTGATAACTCTATCGTGTTGCATCAACACACAACCTAGACCCACTCGAGAAGCATCATAATAAACAATATAGCCTCATGATCCTGAAGGCAAAGATAGAACTGGTGCAGTCGTCAAACGAATCTTCAACTGCTGAAAACTCTGCTCACATGCCTCAGTTCAAAGAAATGAAACTCCCTTCAGGGTCAGTCCGGTCAATGGTACAACAAGACTACAGAAATCTTGCACGAAATGGCGGTAATAACCGGCTAAGCCCAAGAAGTCAACACTGTCAAGCCAGAAAGCACACTTTGAGAATTTAGCAAACAGTTGGTGCTCTCTCAATGCCTGCAAAGTAATCCTCAAGTGCTCCTCATGCTCCTCTTGACTTCTGGAGTAGACCAGAATGTCATCAATGAATACAATAATAAACTAGTCGAGGAACGGTTTGAAGATCCGGTTCATCAAATCCATGAACGCTGCCAGGGAATTGGTAAGCCCGAACGACAACACCAAGAACTCATAATGCCCATAGCGCGTACGAAAAGCAGTCTTCGGAATGTCATCATTCCGGAGCCGCAACTGATGATAACCTGACCTCAAATCAAACTTGGAAAAATATCCCGCTCCCTGGAGCTGATCGAATAAATCGTCAATACGAGGTAAAGGATACCTATTCCGCACCCTAACCCAATTCAATTGACGATAGTCAATACACAATCTCATACTACCGTCCTTCTTCTTAACGAACATGACATGAGCTTCCCAAGGCGACACACTCGGACGAATAAGTTCCTTGTTAAGCAAGTCTTGCAACTGATCCTTAAGCTCTTTAAGCTCCACCGGGGCCATCCGATAAGGCGATATAGAAATAGGCCCTGTGCCGGGAATCAAATTGATGCAAAACTCAACATCATGCTCTGGCGGCAATCCAGGTAACTCATCAGGAAATACATCGGGAAACTCTCTCACAATCGGAATCTGATCCAACGGATCCGCTGTGGCTCCAGTATCACGAATATAAGCTAAGAATCCTAGACATCCTTTCCTCAAGAGTCGACTAGCGCAAAGGGCAGAAATTAAACTATGAGGGACGGCACTGCGGTCCCCTGCAAAACAAAAATTGACTCTCCCGGAAAACAAAACCTGACCGCCTTCTCATGGCAGTCCACGAACGCATAGCAAGTGGCTAACCGGTCCATGCCTAGGAGAACGTCAAAGTCCAATATATCAAGAAGGATCAAATCGACGGAAGAATCTGTTAGTTATATGTATGCCCTAGAGGCCATTACTGTACATTGGATGTATATTGTAGTGGATGCTGGGACATATATAGGGAGGACTTTCTTGCTCGACATGATAGTATGCTATCTGGTTGCTCTTTACCTTAACGTGTACACAGATTGTCTCTCTATTACATGTTGGTAAAGCCCTTAGGATGTGTACTTGACTACCTGGACTATGATGCGGATCATACTAGTGGGGATAGGGTAGTCCATAAGTACATCCTTCAAAGTCCCTAGTCGTGGGTGTATCGAGATGGGGCATCGATATACCAGAGTAGACTAGCGTGTACCTTCTCGACCCATACAGATGGGCGATGGATGATCCCATATCCATTGGTGTTTGACATCAGAGGAGATATACGGGTGCTCAGTAGAGACTGGGTACACTGGACGGACTCGTCGGGAACTCCCAGCTGGTATTATACCTTACGTCAGATGGCAGTTCTCTGGTGACACTGGTACAGAGTAGTCTGTTGACCCGAGATCGTCATAGAGTCTTGTGTGGTTCCCACTGTGCTTTGATTTCCATCTTACCACGTCCAAGAGGGCGTGCAAAACGGTGGTTTTTGGGTACAGTCCCGAGTCACATGGAGGCAATGAGCGATAGGAGGGGATTCGTCTCTCCCGGTATAGGGAGTTGATGTTGCACTGTGTTCGATTGGCTATAACAGGAAGTCCCTGGCCAGGGCTGATCAGAGAATTGCTGGTAAGTGTTACCAGTAGTTTCTCGACCCGTTATGAGCCTCATATCGACATGACTTATCGAGCTATTGGGGTCTGACGTTTACCACCCCTAGGCGAGATATGCGACATATCAGACGACGAGACCGGACTGTACGGTAGTGTTACTGGTTGGATTCACTGGAGTGTGAGCGGGCTTGCTCGTCGATCTTCTGATCGCTCAATACCCGGGTGGCCGTTACGTTTGGCAGACCGCTTGCGGCTTGTGGGTGTTTGATATGATCATCACCTGCTGTCGGCGTATTGACGAGTCTTTAGAGTCCTACACAGAGGTTTCCTGGCTCAAGCGAAACGAAATAGGAGCGCATATGAGATATGTGCGGGACCGAGAATAATGCGTGTATATGATACCGTATTCCATTCTCACGATGAATGTATCGATTGGTTGTATGCGATATAACCTAGTTATCGATTCAAGCGTTGATTAGATAAGACGATACATAAGATACTAGTCGGTTATATGCGATATGACCGGATCGTTAAATCAAGTGTTGATTTAATGATTTAATGTATAATAATATATTTGATATATTACTTTGCATTAACTAGTATTGGTTCACTTTAAATGGATTTTCTCACTTGAATTGTGCAAGTTGTATATGTGATATACTTTTGTGTACATGATTGTATCATGTTTGATGATACATGTTAACTTGGTTAAGTGTAAAGATTAAACCATGGTTTACTTAATGATTAGGGTTTTGTTTATCTTATTCATTTGTTTATTTATTTATTTATTTGTTTTGGAAAGGATAAAGAAAGAATGGTGGCTTTGTTTGTTTGTTTGTTGAAGATTCATGAAGCTTTGACTTAGTCACCATTCTTGTCTTCATACTTAACCCTAACCATTTAAACAAACCATGGTCTATTCTCTACACTTAACTAAGGTTAGTATTATGATAAGTATTCATTTTCCTTTTCATTTTAATAACTTATCATAATATTCTTCTTCTTCTTCTTCATCTTCTTTCATGAAGAAAGCTTCACTTCATCAATGGTGATTGATGAAATCAAGTAAGAAATCCAATTCTAAAGTCTACCCACTTTCTATTTCTTCATCCTCTACCTCTTGCCAAGTAGTAGAGTGTGTTTTCTTCACAAGTTTCTTGACTTGGTGAAGTTGGAGCTTGATCTAGTGATGCTTCGACGTAGATCATCTTCGGCACGAAGCCGACGACCTTGCCCGCCTATTTCTCCGATGAAGCTAACGCGAGAGTCCAAGATCGGATTTGTACAGCGGAGAGGACTTCTTCATGGAGCTATGGAGGTAGAGAAACGGATCTACAAAGGTTGTATTTCCGTTCTTTTAGTTTAGTTGTAAACTAGTTTCTGTTTCGCCTAGATTTCTAGCCAACGATCCGTAGTCTAGGGTTTCTCGGCACCGTAATTTTTGAAATTGGCATGGTTGACACCTTGTGAGACCTCTTGAGAGTGCCTCGGAACCCTACAGTGGTATCAGAGCCTAGCTAGAGCCTTAGGCGAAGTCTAGACGGAGTTTGAAGTCCGAACGAACCGAAACCCCAAAATTTCCATGCTCTCTGGATTTTTTCTAAAAACTGGGATTTTTCCAGATTAAAAATGCTTAAAAAATTCAGCAGGGAATTATAAGAATTACGACGCAAAAATTGACTCATGAACAGTAACAACCGCGGCGGAACCGCGGCAGAATCCTGGCTTCTGCGGCGGTTCCGCGGCAAAATGATGACGTCATCCTCCACTGTTTGCACAGTAACTCTTATTATATTATGCTGGATTTTCTGGGAATTTTTAATATTTATTCAAGAGTTGAATTTTCTGGGGTTGTTTTGGGGATTCGGAGTTTCGATCGGAGTATCAGATTTTGTCTATGTGGCTTTCCGGATAAATTTTAGAATATGTTAAAAAGTTCGACCGGATATAAATACCCAATTTTTCCCCTGTCGGGAAATTTCCAAGTGTTGGATTTTTCCGTGGTTTAAAGACGTTCTAAGTAGTGCAAGTAACGCGATGGACCCTCTAGAAGACAACAAACCTTAACTCGATTATGTGACCGTCTTGAACTGCCCTTTGAACCTTCGGGTTTGGGGCAGTACGGCGTGCCACTGTGAGGCGTTGGCTTGACCCTTCTACGGCTGGACCGTTGGTACTGAGGCACGAACTGAATGTTTTTAGACTTGTTTCAGGTGTTGATCTGTATCGGGAAAACTTGGGTGTTCGATTGTTCGATCGGAAAGTTTAACATTTTCTGTTTATCCGGAATGTGATACAATAATTGGAATTCACAAGAAGTTATGAGATAACTGAATGAATGTTATAAACATAGCATTTTAGTCTCACTTGATCGGTTGCCACGGAATTTTGATGTGATCAAAAGTCCGTCGCAATCACGTAGCGTACGCGGATACTCGCCGGGTAAACTTAATAGACAGCTTCACTCCATAGCCTCGACCAAGTGACTTTAGGAGAACCCCGTCGCCGAAAGCATCCGTTCGGGTGCTCGCGGTAGCGGTGTTCCGTCTTGGTGCACTTCGTCGACGGCGTCGGGGGTGCAGCCGCCTACTAAAGTTTGCGACGAGCATTCGATCAGGATGTCGGGAATCTTGTTGAATTGCCCGACTTGATATTGAAAAGTGTTTTCGATAATGAGACTAAAATACGGGGTTTATAATTGTTAGGCATGCGATGTCTAAGTAATTCATTTGGTCAGGCATGCGATGTCTGAGGTGGTTGCGGATTCCAACTGTTGTAGTTTTACACTTTCTTTTCTGTGACCGTAAGTGTAATATGTGATATCGCCGGTTTCGTTGCTATATGTCAACGACAATTGGGATGCGCATATTTACTTACGTTGATGACATGTGATGTTATGTGTTGCTGGATATGTTATATTGGATCGTCGTGTATGAATAGCCGGGGGGTTTTATGTGAGATGAGTGTTTTTCATTTTCATTCATGTAAAAACTTGTATGTAATATTCTTTTATTTGGGGCACTTCCAGGTTGCGGAAGATGTCACCGTTTGTATATTATTTACTTTTCCGCACTAGGATAGACCCAAGGAGGAGGGCACAAGTAACCGGGTTCTGGAGTCCAGTGGGAGACCAACTCGAGGAGTCGAGTCCGGGTCTCCTAACTCTAGAATTGGTAGGGTTGCTTGCCTCTCTCGTAGGGGTCTAGGGGTGTGGGTTTGGCTATTCATCACGACCGTGGAATCCATGTTTTATACTGGCTCGTATTGAAAACACGGACGTCCTATTATATCCAATATTTCATATGATTCTTCTGCTGCGATATCTGTGATGTGATCATGTGATGTTCTGTGATAGATACAGTATATAGTATATATGATATATTATATAGACGTTACTTATGTTTTACACCCGCGCTAGCCCTGCCCCGCTCTGCCGTTAGTTACCTAACCTAACGGTGCACGAGGGGACATCGAGGCGAATGCGGATGGCATAAACGTACGTCGTATTTATCTGTGATGTTTAGGTACTTAAATGATGGGACTTCATTAATATGATTAATGAAATAAATGAAACCTAAAATGTTGTAGAATCGAATTTCAAAATAAAACAGGTAGCTACAGTTCTTGTTTTGCACAGCGGTATATGTGATATATCCTGCACCTTATTCGATAAGGAAAGGACCGAGATCCCTTCACCGGGAGTGACTCCTTTAGCAATAACTGGCAGATGCTACACACTCGGTTTGTCTTTTGATTGCTTTTAAGAGTTTTTGCTTTGCACAGTGATATATATGATATATCCCGCACCTCATTCGACGAGGAAAGGACCGACGATCCCTTCACCGGGAGTGACTCCTTTAGCAAAACTAGAAAAGCCTCAAAAGCACTCCATTTTTAAAATCATTTGATTCTACAACGATATCGAGTTCATTACGCAATAGGTTTTCAGAAAAACCTGTCGTAGCCCTCCGTCATTTCAGATAAGTGGTAGTTGGTATTCGTGCTACGTTTGTTGGCCTGCGTCAAGGCGTAGTGTGCGGTAGCTAACTAGTATTTATCTGCTTATGCATATGATGCAGATTGGATTAGGGTAGTCGTGCGACTTTGTTGGCCTGCGTCAAGGGTCGTGCGGGTGGGTTTAATTCAATCAGGAAATGACGGGTTGAACTTGACTAGCGGACTATGGTTTGTTGGCCTGCGTCAAGGTCATAGGACGCTAGGGGCAAAATATTATCGGGAATTTCAAGTGTTGAAATTTGCAATGAGATTGCATACCTTCTATGAGATAGTTGGATCCCGATACCCGCTGCGAGTAATTGTTACTCCGGGGAGAGTTTTACACATTACAATTAGCCGATCAAGTAGGTGGCTAGAAAGGTGTCAACGGGGTTACGCCTTTGGGAAAACGAGGTTTACATTAATTTGGTTCGTGCGAAAGCACGGGGGACCTCCCTCAAAGTACCGACACTGGCCTGGCTGAAAGATTGGCGAACTTGTAGTGTGTAATTAATCCCGGCTAGTCTTTCCTTTTAGGGTTTGAAGGAAGATTTGATTAAAAGCAGTGGGAGCCATCCTGATTAGATAAAATAAAAACCAATCTATTCTTGACAGAGCGCACGCTGAGTGTTTTCTTCTCTCTCTCTCCTGGTAGCGACCATTTCACGCCTTAATCAAGATAATAAAACGGATTATTGACCGAACCCGCTTGTTATACTGAGCTGGGGAACGTTGGTCCCGCTCCAACTTATAATTGTTATAAGACAGAGCAGGAAATTGGGGAATACCAGATTTCCCATGCCGCCCAAACGAAGAGAGTGCATGATGATGCATCATCTTCGGGTATGTTCGTTACAGAGAACTGTTTCTCAGTGTCCATTACGTCCTGGGTATATGATACCAGATCAGGATCCCAGATATGTAATCTGTTACATAGGGCTACAGATAGGTAAAGAACTGAGAACGGGTGATAAGTTTCATGAGGCAGAAAACGGGGCAAGAGTTGCAACCAAGTCTGTCGGTCACTGTCACCCTGTATTACAATACATTGATTCTGAAAGAATGTTATTAGATACCGAACCTGATATAAAAAATCATATCAGTCTCTTTATTAGTAAAGAAATGATAAAATTTTGTATTGTTGGATAATGTTTTGAACATTTCCTATATCAAAAGTTGATCGGTTCAGGCACGTTATCTAAAAGCATTGATGTTCTAAATCAAACTACAGTTCTAAGTATACAGAACACACACAAGAGTAAGAGTTCAGAAATGAACGAATTCTTCTTGAGGTATTGTAGACTAGGTCAGATCAATGTGACTCGACTAGCTAAAGTTACATTTAGATGCATATTTAAATCAGTTTGAATTTACATCTTGTGAAAACTTGCCAGTCATGTCACAAAGATAAGATGACCATAGCTCTGTTTATTGAAAACAGAGAAAGAGTTAGTGAACTCTTAGGATTGATACATGTTGATGTATGTAAGGTCCCCTGTCTACACATACCAGGATTGGTTCTTTATACTTCATTACGTTCTCTGATGATCTCTTTAGATTCAGACATATGTTCTTGTTGAAACACAAGTCCGAACCTTTTGAGATATTCACAGAATATAAGTTAAAAGTAGAGAACCAAAATACGGGTATAAGTATTATGTCCTTTGATGTGATCAAGGAGGAGAATACTTGTGCATGGAATTCCTGGACTATTCTAAAGGAGAATGAGATTCTCTCTCAGTGTTACTCCTCCGTATACACCACAGTACCTCGGTGTATCGGGGCGGAGCAATCACACTCTATATGATATAGTGTGCTCTATGATGAGTACTACTGAGTTACCTATTTTCTTTTGGGAGTTATGCGCTTGAGAAGCTGCATACCTATTGAATAGGGTCACGATCAAATCAGTTGCCTACCACTTCATATGAGATATGGAAAGGGAAGAGCCCATATCTTAAGTTAGTTAAGATTTGGGGTTGTCCGGCCTATGTCTAAAAGCAAAATCCGGACAAGCTCGAGACAACGTCTGTTATGTAGAACTGGAATGGTTCCAGCCATACAAACTACAGCAGATGATTTGATAGAACCAAAGGATTCAATAGATTCCAACGAACCTCAGCCTCTCCGCCGATCTAGTAGGGTTCCTCACCCACCTGAGAGTTACTTAGGTTTCTCTATGACAGTGGGAGCGAGGATTGCATCATGAGATGATGACCCAACTAATTTCGAGCTGGCCATCAGGAGTAAAACACTGTAAGAATGGCTGGATGCTTAGCAATCTGAGATGGAATCCATGTACACCAGCAAAGTATGGACTTTGGCTGCTATATCTGAAGGGTTAAATCCCCATCAGGAGCAAGTATATCTTGAGAAGATTACTTGGTGTAGATGGAAAAGTTGAGACTTTCAAAGCTAAACTTGTTAAAGGTTTTCGTCATTGACCAGGAGTGGATAATGATGAAACCTTTTCCAGTACTTATGCTTAAGTCCATCCAAATACTACTTGCCACGGCTACATACCATGACTACGATATCTGGCGGTTGGGTGTCATGACTGCTTATCTAAATACTGATTTAGAAGAGTGCGTCTATAAGTACACAGCCAGAGGGCCTCATAGACAGTGGGAGCAGCGGAAACGTATGCAAGATGCTTTATAGAATAAAGCAAGCATCGCGGAGTTGGAACATCTGTTTTGATGGATTAGTCAAGGAAGTTGACATCATCAAAATGGTAGATGAACCTTGTATATACAAAAATGTAGTAGGGAGTATGGTGGTGATCCTCGTAGAGTACGTGGATGACATACTCATGATAGGGAAGGAGTTTCCTATGCTACGCTCGGTCAATCTCCGCTTATCACATTGATTCTCCAGATAGGATCAATGTGATACCTCCTCCATCCTGAGTTTTCATCTTTGAGATAGATGTTATTTGGGTGTTAGTATACTCACTAGTTGTAGTGAGATGGTATCAATCGATCCTGGGTAGAATCACTGGAAGGGTTCCAGGGTGATAATGACGACTGAATGTCAGTCACAGGCATTGTCTTTACCCTCAGTAAAGGGACGGTATGTTGGAAGAGTTCCAAGCTAGATACCGTGACATACTAGACGATAAAGGCAGGATACATCGCTACTTAAGATGCTACCAAAGAGGTTGTTTGGGTGTATAATGGTTCATGAGATGAACTATGTTCCTTCCATTGTATGACAATGGAGTTGTGGCTTATGCCAAGAAACGTTGGTCCCATCAGTGATCCAGACATATTCTAAGGCAGTATCACTTGATCATGGAGATGGTTGATCTCTAAGGGATCGAGGTTAGGAGAGTAGACTCAGAGGACAACACGGCGGATCCACTCACGAAGGCCTATTCCCAGAGAGAGACTTTTATGGGATGGTTGAGTATGAGATACTACAACCACTGCTACAGATGGCCCTAGTGCAAGTGAGAGATTGTTAGTTATATGTATGCCCTAGAGGCCATTACTGTACAGTGGATGTATATTGTAGTGGATACTGGGACATATATAGGGAGAACTTTCTTGCTCGACATGATAGTATGCTATCTGGTTGCTCTTTACCTTAACGTGTACACAGATTGGCTCTCTATTACATGTTGGTAAAGCCCTTAGGATGTGTACTTGACTACCTGGACTATGATGCGGATCATACTGGTGGGGACAGGGTAGTCCATAAGTACATCCTTCAAAGTCCCTAGTCGTGGGTGTATCGAGATGGGGCATCGATATACCAGAGTAGACTAGCGTGTACCTTCTCGACCCATACAGATGGGCGATGGATGATCCCATATCCATTGGTGTTTGACATCAGAGGAGATATACGGGTGCTCAGTAGAGACTGGGTACACTGGACGGACTCGCCGAGAACTCCCAGCTGGTATTATACCTTACGTCAGATGGCAGTTCTCTGGTGACACTGGTACAGAGTAGTCTGTTGACCCGAGATCGTCATAGAGTCTTGTGTGGTTCCCACTGTGCTTTGATTTCCATCTTACCACGTCCAAGAGGGCGTGCAAAACGGTGGTTTTTGGGTACAGTCCCGAGTCACATGGAGGCAATGAGCGATAGGAGGGGATTCGTCTCTCCCGGTATAGGGAGTTGATGTTGCACTGTGTTCGATTGGCTATAACAGGAAGTCCCTGGCCAGGGCTAATCAGAGAATTGCTGGTAAGTGTTACCAGTAGTTTCTCGACCCGTTATGAGCCTCATATCGACACGACTTATCGAGCTATTGGGGTCTGACGTTTACCACCCCTAGGCGAGATATGCGACATATCAGACGACGAGACCGGACTGTACGGTAGTGTTACTGGTTGGATTCACTGGAGTGTGAGCGAGCTTGCTCGTCGATCTTCTGATCGCTCAATACCCGGGTGGCCGTTACGTTTGGCAGACCGCTTGCGGCTTGTGGGTGTTTGATATGATCATCACCTGCTGCCGGCGTATTGACGAGACTTTAGAGTCCTACACAGAGGTTTCCTGGCTCAAGCGAAACGAAATAGGAGCGCATATGAGATATGTGCGAGACTGAGAATAATGCGTGTATATGATACCGTATTCCATTCTCGCGATGAATGTATCGATTGGTTGTATGCGATATAACCTAGTTATCGATTCAAGCGTTGATTCGATAAGACGATACATAAGATACTAGTCGGTTATATGCGATATGACCGGATCGTTAAATCAAGTGTTGATTTAATGATTTAATGTATAATAATATATTTGATATATTACATTGCATTAAATAGTATTGGTTCACTTTAAATGGATTTTCTCACTTGAATTGTGCAAGTTGTATATGTGATATACTTTTGTGCACATGATTGTATCATGTTTGATGATACATGTTAACTTGGTTAAGTGTAAAGATTAAACCATGGTTTACTTAATGATTAGGGTTTTGTTTATCTTATTCATTTGTTTATTTATTTATTTATTTGTTTTGGAAAGGATAAAGAAAGAATGGTGGCTTTGTTTGTTTGCTTGTTGAAGATTCATGAAGCTTTGACTTAGTCACCATTCTTGTCTTCATACTTAACCCTAACCATTTAAACAAACCATGGTCTATTCTCTACACTTAACTACGGTTAGTATTATGATAAGTATTCATTTTCCTTTTCATTTTAATAACTTATCATAATATTCTTCTTCTTCTTCTTCATCTTCTTTCATGAAGAAAGCTTCACTTCATCAATGGTGATTGATGAAATCAAGTAAGAAATCCAATTCTAAAGTCTACCCACTTCCTATTTCTTCATCCTCTACCTCTTGCCAAGTAGTAGAGTGTGTTTTCTTCACAAGTTTCTTGACTTGGTGAAGTTGGAGCTTGATCTAGTGATGCCTCGACGTAGATCATCTTCGGCACGAAGCCGACGACCTTGCCCGCCTATTTCTCCGATGAAGCTAACACGAGAATCCAAGATCGGATTTGTACAGCGGAGAGGACTTCTTCATGGATCTATGGAGGTGGAGAAACGGATCTACAAAGGTTGTATTTCCGTTCTTTTAGTTTAGTTGTAAACTAGTTTCTGTTTCGCCTAGATTTCTAGCCAACGATCCGTAGTCTAGGGTTTCTCGGCACCGTAATTTTTGAAATTGGCATGGTTGACACCTTGTGAGACCTCTTGAGAGTGCCTAGGAACCCTACAGAATCTCTATCTCCAATACGAACGGTATACGACCGAATCACATGTCGAGCAACAAAAGACTCTCCAACAGGAGTAATCAAAATGAGCGGCTAATGTAACAAAGACGAATCTCAACCCAATCTCGGTACGAAGTGGGTGGATACATAAGAGTGCATAGATCCAGGGTCGAACAATATGCGCGCATCGAAAGTACACACTGAAAGACTACTTGTCACAACTGCATTCGATGCCTGCACATCCTGAGGAGTCAAAGAAAAAACTCGGGCTTGTCCTCTGCCTCTGCTACTTCGTCCCCTCTGAACAAGACCGCCATGACCACGGCCTCTCTGAACATCAATCTGGCATGAAGTAATGACGGGCGTAGGTGGTAAAGTTCTCAGAGGAGGTGAAGGTGGTAAGGTGACCTGTGGAACTGCTACCTCGTCCTGGCGTCTCTCAGTACAAACCCTGATGCGGTGATACAGACTCCCACACCGAAAACATCCCGATGACGACTGCTGACCCTGTGGGTAAGAGTTATATAACTGGCCTCGTCTCAAGCCTCTGCTACCACCACGTCCTAGAAAGAATTCGCCGCGGCCTCTGCCAAACTGCTTGGGAGCTAATACATCGGTACGAATCCGCTTCAGTCCCGGAACAACCGTAGTCTCGGTAATACGCTCCTCTACTAGCAGAGCTGCGTCCATCGCTGCGGCATACGTATTAAAGTACTGGGCACCAATAGAGAGGGACAACTGTGTATCAAGGCCTCGCACAAACCTCTTGACGCGCTTCTTTTCAGTGTCCACCAAATAGGAAGCATATATGGATAGCTGGATGAACTGGATATCATACTCGGCCACTGTCATACCGGAACTCTGGCGCAAAGACTCAAAACTGCGAGCCTGGACATCCCTGACGCTCTGCGGAAGGAAACGAGCAAGAAAAACCGTCGCGAACTCATCCCAGGTCATAGGAGGAAGACTTGTGACTCGACCTCTCTCGATAGACTCGCACCAAGTCTGGGAAAGACCCTCCAGATGAAAAATAGTAAGCTCGACCGATCTCGCATCGGAACATCTCAAGGAACGATAAATCCGGGCCATCCTGTTAAGGAACGACGGTGGATCCTCTGCTGCGTCTGTGCCAGTGAAAACCGGAAGCTTCAGCCTCATAAACTCCGATAACGATACAGTAATAGTCTCGATAGCGGCAGGTACAACTGCCTGAGTGGTAGGTACAATCACGTTCCCCGTAGTAGGTGGAACAAAATCTGATCTCTGTGCTCGACTGGTCTCAACCAAAGATCCAACCATCTGATGCAAGTCCTGAATACTGGCCTCTAGCCTAGCAATTCGACTTGGAGAAGGTAGATCAATTTGCTCCTGAAGGGTAGGCATACCGTCCTGGTCAGTTCTCGTCTCAGACGAGCCCACCCTGACCTCATCTCTAACGGTAGCTCTCTGGGCCCTCGTAGTCTTTGGCGGCATAGTGGCTGGAATAAGAAACAGGATTCGATAAGAACATAGAAATCGAATCATAAGGATACATGGAATCAAGGAAGGAATTACAAGCAAATATATCCTAAGGTCACTTAGGCGGAGTATCTTATCGTAAGTATGCTACGGAACATACACACGCTACGTCACTCTGCTTATGCTACCTACTCCATCATACTAAAGGTCATCCTATACTCCGAAAGGTAAAACCTAACGCTCTGATACCAACTTTTTCATGACCCAATTTAGGCACGCAACCGGCACTTAAATCACGCAACATCTAAAGGCGTAATGAAATTCAAGTAAGCTGAAACCCATAAATCTAAACCATGAATTGAAGTAGAGTGGTAAAACATCAGTTTCAAAATATCAACCTTTAAAAAAATCTCCAGTTGTTACAAAAAAAATTGGCAGCATATCTTTTATAAAAGCTGATCTGAAAACGGATACAAAACATAATATATAAAAACAGCATCCCCACGTAGGAGCAAGTCTCACGCCTAAAGGCGGAACACCACTACAACAGATATACGACGCCAAAGGCGAAGAAAAGCAAATATGAAAAGAAACAACGACGCAACATAATACAAAAGTCGGCTCACACGAGTATTACACCCAAAGTTGCATATAATACAAATATCGAATCTCTCAGTCTCATCTGTAAGTCAATACATACATATGGTAGATGGAGAGTACTAGATACAAGGATAAGAGTACAAATAGAAAGCACATGAATACCCGCCACCCACCTAAAAAATATGTCAAGCCTAAAACTGTTGGATATAGTGCCCTCAAAGTCAATTATTGGATCGCAGGCACGTGATTGCAATGATTGAGGGAGGACTATGCCGGAAGGACAGTCTTACTCGAGATGATAGTATGATATCTGGTTTATCTTTATCATCATGTACTTCTTTAGTTAATCTTACAGGTCGCTATTACACGTTGATAGAGCCCTTATGATTCTTGCTTGACTGCCAGCAGTATGATGGAGATCATATACGTGGAAGCTGGGGTCTATAAGCACATCCTTAAAAGGTCCCTAGTCGTGGGAGTTTTCGAGACAGGGCATCGATACTCCGGAGTAGACTAGTGTATACAGTCGAGACCCCGACGAGGGGCGGTGGCTGGTCTCACAAGCCATTGGTGTAAGTTGGTTCACCTAAGATGTATACAGGTGCTCATTGGGTTATGAGTACACCGGACATGACTCGCCGGGAACATGCTAGTTGGTATTATACCTGACGTCAGATAGCAGTTCCCTGGTGACATGTGTACAGGTTAGTTCATCGACCTGAGATCGTCATTTGTCTCGTGTGAGTTCCCACTGTGCTTTGATTACTACCCTACCACGGCTCAAAAGAGTTGTGCAAATAGGTTTTAGTTGGGTACAGTCCCGAGCCACATGGAGGCAGTGAGCGGATCGGCAGGGGTTTCGTCTCTCCCGGTATTGGGGGTGAGATCGCGCTGTGTCTTGGAAAGCCATTACACGAAGTCCTTGGCCAAGGTAGGAGATTTACTAGTAGGTATTCCAGTAGTATCTCAGGGTGTTCTGGGCTACACTCCGACACGACTTGTACCGCTTTTGGGGGTCTAACTTTTACCAACCCCCTAGGCCCGATATGCAATACTCATAGACGAACGTACCGGACTGTACGGATATTGTCACTGACAGGCTCAGTAGGGTGTCAGGATGAGTTCGCTCATCGACCTCTCTTTTGGTCAATACCTGGTAGCCCGTTACGTACAGCTAGTACCACTGACGTGCTAGTGGTTAAATCTACAGCCAAAATATTGACGAGTCTTTAGAGTCCCCCACAGACAGTTTCTCAAATTTCGGGCGAAATGTTGTAGAGGCCGTATGATATATGGCAGGGTTCGATCATATACGTGCAGTGGTGCACAGATCATGATCGGACGGATCATACTAGTGGGTCGGTTTATGCCGGATCCTAGTATTAGATTTGTTGGATTACTTTAGTCTCATCGTATTCGCATTCAGTCGGAATGCGGATGCAGGTATGTATATACAGGTGAGGGGTATCCTTGTGATCCGTCATGAGTTTACTTTAGATGTTGCCGTATCTTTTTGTTGGATTAAACATTTGGGTTAATGTTTACTTTGGTGGAAATAGTGAGCTTAATTCATGATGAGGTGCATTAATTATGACATGAAAAAGGGTAGTGACTCATGGTCTTATTCTTTGAACCATGTCATGTTTAGTGATTGATTTAAGTGTTGAAATGATAAGATGAGAGAGAAAGGGCAGCCATATTAGTGAGGTTTGCTCTTGTATTATTGTTCTCTCACTCTCATACAACAGAAGAAAGAAAATCCTCTTCTTCTTCTTCCTCCTCTAGCTCACCATTTCCTCCAATGGCATCATCTTCAACCTCCATCCATCCACTCTCATGTGTTGAGAATCAATAGATGCTTGAGACAAAATTATTACACACATTCTCTACATCGTCTTGGACACGTCGGATAGCAAACTTCGTGTCCGAGTTGCTTCGAACGAAGCGGGAGCCCGTAAAAGGATTCAAAGATGTAGTGCCCTTTCCGACGAGGAGACCGGAGATCGGAGATGCCGCGAGGAGCTTGGGTTGGTGGCCAAAGACCGAAAGACACGGATCGATCGGTATAGCTTTTCTAACCCTTCTCTAGTTAGCTAGTTATATGTTAATGGTTCGATCCGGTATTAAAGTCTGCGATAGCGCCGGTTTCAAGTTTAGAAAAAGTTTCGTTTCCGCATTTTGGCCTCGGATCGACGGCCGGGGCGCTACCGTAGACTTACATGGTATCAGAGCAACGCCATTAACCTTTACTAGCTTGCTCTGACGTGTTTAAAATATCGATCGAACGAAATTTCCGAAACCGCGATTCCATTTTCATGAAGTTTCTGTCGAAGTTTTTTGTGGTCTAAAAATTATTGTGGGTACGTCAGAAAATCAGGCAGGCTTTTCTGAGACATCTGTGAAAATTTGGTAGCATGATGCTACAGTGACGCCGCGGAACCGCGGCAATAACCCTGTTTTGGCCGCGGTTCCGCCGCCATTTTGTGGCTTCTCTGCACCAAATTTTCTACAGTGGTCTTTAAGTTAGAATTGGGGTTTCTGGAATATTTTGTTTAGGTCCAGATTTGTTACAGTACTGGATTTGTGCTTGGGGCCCACTTCGGGAAATTTTGTCGATCGAAAATTTTAAATAAGTTAGTTCGCAGTACTTACATTATATCTATGACCGTGAATGTCATTCGAGCGGTAAATCTTGTCTAACTGCTATAGCTCTTTTAGACGGATTTACGAACGTGACATTCACGTTGATGTTCTGTGTTGTGCTGTGATGTTGCGGATTTGTCGTGGTGGATAGCCTGGATGCAATGGTAGTACAGTTTGGTTGTATTTGTATATTTGATATTGCGGGACGAGCGTCCAACATGTGGACTGCCGTCACTGCCTGTTTGTATATTATTCTTTTGGGGCACGACCGGGCTGAGGTCAATGTACCCGTTGTATATATTTTACTTTCTGTACTGGGATTACCCCGCGGTGGGGTGCAAAGATAGCCGGGTTCTAGAGGGCAACGGGCCCGCATCTCATGGCTTTGAGACGGAGGGGGCTTTACTCTAGAATTGGTGGGCTATTCGCCGCACTCATAGGGGGTACAGGTTGACCCAAGGAGGGGTGCTCAAGTTACCGGATTCCGTGAAGTGCTGGGTGGTCCATTCACTTTGCTGTAGGGGCCTGCCTCGCTTCAGGTTTTGGCGGGTAACTTGCCGCGCCAGTAGGGGTCTAGGATTTCATTGCACAGGCTATCCACACGACCAGGGGAACATCGGGTTTCACTTGCGGCTCAAAAGAAACCCGGGGATCCCAGATTATCTGTATTGTTCTGTGATACTTATTACATTTATGTGATGTTGCATTTTATCACGCCATGAGCGAATATTATATATTAATATATATACTAGTAGATGTTGTATATGTTTTACACCCGCGCTAGTCCAGTCCCCGCTCTGTCGTTAGTTAAGTAACCTAACGGGTGATGACGGACCCAGTGGCGAATGCGGATGGCATATACATACATCATATTTTCGTTCTTTTGTAGTGTGATTAATTGATGGAACTGCATTGATTCGGATCAATGCAAGCTAAACAAACCTATTCTGATGTTGTTGGAACATTTTTCAAAAATCTGTTATTGCAAGGACGTTTTCTTTTATTTTGCACAGTGGTATTCGGTTATGAATATCCAGCACCTCAGTCGACGAGGCAAGGGCCGAGATCCCTTCACCGGGAGTGACCCCTTGGACAGAAGTTTGCGTCAGGGTAATAACTTCACTATAGCCGATTGCCTTTTTACTTTGCATCGTGGTATTCAGCTGGAATATCCTGCACCTCATTCTACGGGGAAAGAGCCGAGAACCCTTCACCGGGAGTGACCTCTTTAGCAAAGGTTTTCGCCACTATATTTTTATAAAAGCTATCCGGTTCCTTCAACGATATCAAGTTCATTATGTTAAAGGTTTTTCGCCAAAAACCATTCGTAGCCCTCCGTCATTTCAGACGGGTAGCACTTAGTATTCATGCTATGTTTGTTGGCCTTCGTCAAGGCATAGTGTAAGGTAGCTATTTGTTACTTTTCTGCTGCATAGATAGATGCGTTGTTTGGGACAGTCGTACTACTATTTTGGCCTTCGTCAAGGGTATGTACGGGTGGGTTCAAATTAACCTTGATAATGATGGGTAGAATATGACATGTGACTTATGATATGTTGACCATCGTCAAGGTCATAAGAGCATGGGGTAAAAATCACATCGGGGGTTTCTAAAGAAACTGAAACTTGCCAGATATGCGCATACCTTCTGGAGTATGATAACGTGAGTGGATTCCATCACGTTATCATGCGATGATAGTTGGATCCCGATTCCCACTGATGAGTTGGTTTACTCCTCGGGTGATCCCGACTAATTCTTCTTTCAGGTTTGGAGGAGAATTTGGGGTTACAGTGGGAGGTTTCCTGATTAGATAAATTGATAACCATTCTGATCTAGGTTAGAGTGCACGCTGAGTGTTTCTTTTCTCTCTCTCTTTGGCAGCGACCATGACCCGACCATTGACTATTGTTAGTGTTTATGCCCTAGAGGCCATTACAGTATCATACTAGTTTGTATATTACTTAATGGAAGCTTGGGATATTCACAGTTATATTGACAGTCTTGCTAAAAATGGTAGTATGCTACTTGGTTTGTGTCTACTTTAATATGTGCATATGTTTCTTTTAACGTATCGCTTATACATATTAGTAGAGCCCTTAGGATCTTTGCTTGATTACCAGGGTTGTGATGGCAGTCTCACTAGTGGGGCTGGGTAGTCTATAAGCAATATCCTATACAGGTCCCTAGTCGTAGGATTATCGAGACAGGGCATCGATACTCCGGAGTAGACTGGTGTATACGCTTCTCATCCAGCATAGGGAGATGGTCTGTCCCACAGCCATCAGTACGTCGTAGTGAA
Organism: Agapanthus africanus; assembly: GCA_030015575.1. Classification (NCBI taxonomy): domain Eukaryota; kingdom Viridiplantae; phylum Streptophyta; class Magnoliopsida; order Asparagales; family Amaryllidaceae; genus Agapanthus; species Agapanthus africanus. The sequence goes on from CM057339.1 coordinate 424,758,626, forward strand.
GATAGTATGCAGGTGCTCGTTAGGTTACGGGTACACCGGACAGGACTCGCCGGGAACTGCAGGTTGGTATTATACCCATCGTAAGATAGCAGTTCTCAGGTGACATGAGTACAGCTTAGTCCGTCGAATTGATACTGCTACTTCGCCTCGGGTGTGTTCCCACTGTACTTAGATTACTACCCTACCACGGCTCAAAGGAGTCGTGCAAACAGGTAGTAGTTGGGTGCAGTCCCAAAGCACTTGGATGTAGTGGCGGTTAAACAGGATTCGTCTCTCTCGGTATTAGGAGTTGATATCACGCTGTGTATGGAGAGCCATTACGCAAAGTCCCTGGCCAGGGCAAACGAGATTTACTGGTAGGTTCCAATAGTTTCTCAAGGTGTAATGGGCTTCACTCCGACACGACTTATACCGCTATTAGGGGTCTGACGTTTACCGCCCCTTAGGCCCGATATGCGATAGTCCTAGACGAACAGACCGGACTGTACGGAGATTGTCACATCAGGCTCAGTAGGAGTTCGGATGGGTTTCCTCATCGTCCTTCTTATCGATATCTACCTGGGGAACGTTACGTACAGCTAGTACCGGTTATGGCCTATGGTTAAACCCACTGCCAGCGTAGTGTCGAGTCTTTAGAGTCCCACACAGAGAGTTTTCCTGCATCGGGCAAAAGGTGTAGAGGCCGTATGGTTTTACGGCAGGGCCGCGATCATTTACGTACACTTATGCACGTATTATGATCGGGCAGATAATACTAGCGGGCTTTGGTTTAAGCCAGATTCTAGTATTATACAGATGGATTTATTCAGTCAAAGATTATCTGTGTTTTTCGGAAATACGGATGGGAGGGGCAGTCTCGTAATTTGTCGGGAAGCTTCTAGAAGAACATGACTCATATGTATTTATTTCTTTTTGGATTAAACACAAATGAGGTGGAGAGATGAGTTATAAGTTTTCATTAATTGCTCAATGACTCATGAGGTGATTCACCCTTAGTATTAAATGAAGCTCACAAGATATTTCTAGATATTTGATCAAGAGATATTTGTATGCTTCATTATATTCTTTCATGAGTTATTATTCATATCATTATCACAAAAGCTTTCTCTCACCTCAAGTCTTCATCTTCTTCCTCAAAACCCTAAAAGCTCTCATGAGTTGAGAATCCTAGGGTTTAAGTGACTAAGTAATTCATCTAATTACTCTACACCCTCTAGGACTTCTAGATTAGCGATCTAGAAGCCGTATTTATCTCAGATTCGAGATAGGAGCTCGGACTATAGACTCTCGGGTGGATCGTCTTTGACTCGAGGAGGCCGTTGAGGTGCCCATATTACATAGAGCCTACGAGGTGTGGAGGACAGCGATGAAGACCCGAAGGACAAGTAACGTGAGGTATAACTTGGAATCAGAGTAGTTAAACCTTTCGTAGTTTGCTAGTAATGGTTTAGACACGATCCATTTGCTCAAGTCCGTGTTACGAAGCTTTGATAATTGTTTTTCATATATTCCACCTCCCCGCAAGCTCGTGGGGTGCGTGACATAGACTTACAGTGGTATCAGAGCCTACTAAGCCTTTACTAGCTTGTTAGCAACTAATTAGAACTTCGATCGTCGGAAAAACACGAAAACTTAACCCCGAACCCCTCAAGTTTCTGTCAATTTTAAACGTGTCGAAAAAATTATTTGATAGGTATGAAAATTCACAGCAGGGAATTCTAAGAATACTGGAGAAATACGGGGAGCTAACTCGTTTAGACTGCCGCGGAAGCACGGCGAATTGGTGCAATCCGCCACGGATCCGCGGCCGAGTCAACTCAGAGTTGACTCGTATTTATATAACTCTTTATTTTGGGTGTTCTGTTTTCCTGTATATTTTGTTTCTGCCCAGGTTATTTCAGTGCTGGCTTGCACATGGGGTAGAGACGGAAAATGATTGTCGATCGAAATTCTAAGTTATTTGCTAATCAAGTTTTATCTGTGATGTTTAATGTGTTCATAAACCTCCCCTAATTGATAGTATGTCGGTTAGCAGGGGGTTGCACATTTCTGTAATGGTTTTTACTGGTTTGTGTATATGAACTTGATTGGATTGTTGTGATGATTAGTCGGGGTTTGAGATGAGTTTTTATATTCTTTCATTCGATGTAAATTGTAATATGATGTAATATTCTTTTGCGGGGTACATCCAGGCTAAGGTTGTAGCCACCGTTGTATTATTTCATTTACTGTTTTATGCTCCTAGGATAGACCCAAGGTGAGGTGCACAAACTACCGGGTACTTTGAAGTGTTTAGTGGCCTACTCACGTTGTTGAGGGAGACCGCTTCACTTCGGGTACTTGGCGGGTAGTTTGCCGTACCCGTAGGGGTTTAGGGTGGGGTAATGGCTATTCATCACAACTGTGTAATCCGTCTTTCGTTGCAGGCTCAAACGAAACGTGGATTGCTTGTATATCCAATAATGTTCATCTGTGATCTGGAATGCCTATTATTGCGTTTGACGAATGTACAACATCTATATATGATATCTATTAGGCGTTATTTATATTTTGCATCTACGCTAGCCCAGCCCCCGCTCTGTCGTTAGTTAAGTAACCTAACGGGTGAATGACGGGGCCCAGTGGCGAATGCGGATGGAATAAGAGGACGTTGTATTTTCGTTGTTTTCTGCAATGATAGGTTAATTGATGGGACGCATTATATTAATGCAAAGAAAACAAACCAAAGTTGAATCGTTGGAACAGTTTAAAAGAAACCACTCGGTTATTTTAATAAAAAGTAAAATTTTTTAATTGCGGGGCTTTAACCACTCCTTTTAAAAAGCTATCAGGTTCCTTCGATTATATCAAGTTCACTACGTTCACGGTTTCTCCAAAACCAGTCGTAGCCCTCCGTCATTTCTTATGGATGGTCAGTAGTATTCAAGCTATGTTTGTTGGCCTTCGTCAAGGCATAGTGTTTGGTAGCTGCTGGGGTATTCATTTGTTGTATAGATAGATGAATTGGTTTGGGACAGTCGTATTACCTTGTTGGCCTTCGTCAAGGGTATGTACGGATGGGTTCAAATTAACAAGATAATGATGGGCAGAACTTGACATGTGATTTATGATTTGTTGGCCTTCGTCAAGGTCATAAGAACATGGGGCAAAAATCCACATCGGGAGTTTCTAAAGAAACTGAAACTTGCTAGTGTTGCATACCATTTGGAGTTTGATGAATGTTGGTAGGATTTCTTCAGCATTATCACACGATGATATTTGGATCCCGATCCTACTGTGAGTATCCGCTACTCATCAGGAGATTCGTCACTTAACGATCAATGCTATAAACCAAGTAGGTGCCTATAACAGTGTCAGCGGAGCTACGCCTCCAGAGAAAAGAGGTTATTTAATTAAGGAACTTCGCGAAAGCGTCGTAAAACCTCCCTCGAAGTACCGACATTAGCCTGGCTGAACGGTTAAGCAAGTATTGTACGGTGAGATCAGTCCTGGCTAATTCTTCTTTTATGGTTTGAGGAAGGATTCGAGAAACAGTGGGAGCCATCCAGTGTAGATAAACTAAAAACCACTCTAAACTTGCAAGAGCATCATGCTAAAGTGTTCCCTCTCTCACATTGCAGCGACCATGTGACCATGACTAGGTTACATCTAGATAACAAAATGACTAAATCTAACTTATATGATTGGCAAAGGTCTGTCCAGATGTCCATTGCCTATGACAAGCTGGACCACCCTATTACTACTCTGGCCCCACCGTCCCAGGTCTAGTTTCCACCGTCGTGGATATGGATATCCGTCAGACAAGGGAAAAGGATAGTGCGAATGCCCAGTGCCTCGTGTTGGCTTCAGTTGATGGTGTATACCAGAAGCAGCATGAGAAGATGGACTTAGTTTCCATCTTTCTCCATAACAAAGATTTATATGGAGAGCAATCTCGTATCGCAAGATATGAAACCTCGAACGAATTATTTCAAGCGAGGTTGGCTGTCAGGTCATCTGTAGGGGACGACGTCCTTACGATGACTAGCTATATTGATGAGCTCAAGGACCTGGAGACCACGTTGGGAAATAGGTCATACGCTGACTTATTTCCATAGTCCCTACCCTCTACTTACACCCTGAAAGAAACCAGGGAGACACCCGCTCTGCTTAATGGGGGACCTTCTTCTTCTGCATCCAGGGCAAAAAGCAAAGGGTGACAAGAAGAAGACCTCCACAAAGCCAATATACGGTATCAGTGAAATAGAAGGAAAGGGAAGTGCAAAAGTTTCAGGACTTGGTGTAGGTAAGGAGGGATGTTCCTATTGTTATGGGATTGGGCATTGGCAGAAAGGTTGCAGGACTTTGGAAGCCAGTAGCCAGGATTCGAAGCATGTTGTGGCTTCGGCCTCGAGTGTGTTTGTGATTGAGAACTGTTTGTCAATTAACTCTACTTCCTGGGTACTAGATACCGGATCGGGATCTCATATCTGTAATTCATTACATGCTTTGAGAAATAGTAGAGTTATCAGGATAGGTGATTTGTCTCATAGAGTTGCAAACGGAATGAGCATGGACGCTGAATCTGTGGGAGAATATCGCCTAGGTTTGACAAGTGGGCAGATATTGATTCTACGTAACTGTTTGTATGTACCTAGTTTGACTTGTAATATCATATCAGTGTCCTCACTTTCGAGAGAGGGATATGATTTTACATTCGTAAGCGATGTGGTTCACATCCACCTAAATCAAGTTCTGATTGGGTCCGGTACATTCGATGACGGTATATACGTATTGAATCAAGCTCAGGTTTTCAATGTCCAGAACACACTTAAAAGAAAGTCTCCAGAAATAAATCAGGCTTTCTTATGGCATTGTAGACTAGGTCACATTAATGAAACACGATTAACTTGGTTACATAGAGAAGGATATTTGAATCCGTTCGAATATCAATCTTATGCTACTTGTGAATCTTGTCACATGGGAAAGCTGACAAAGACTCCGTTTACTGGACACGGAGTAAGAGCGAGCGAGCTCTTGGGACTCGTACACAGTGACGTGTGCGGTCCAATGTCTACACATGCGCGAGGTGGTTATTCCTACTTCATTACTTTTACGGATGATTTCTCTAGGTATGGACATATCTTCTTAATGAAGCATAAATCCAAGGCCTTTGAGAAATTCCAGGAATACAAGAATGAAGTGGAAAACTAAATAGGCAAAAGTATCAAGACACTGAGATCTGATCGAGGTGGTGAATACTTAAGTGCCGAGTTCCTGGGTTACTTAAAAGAGAATGGAATTCTCTCTCAGCTTACTCCTCCATACACACCACAACACAACGGTGTATCGGAAAGGAGGAATCGAACCCTATTGGATATGGTTCGTTCCATGATGAGTAAGGCTGAGTTATCGCGATCTTTCTGGGGTTATGCACTAGAATCATCTGCATATCTTTTGAACAAGGTTCCAACCAAGACTGTACCTACCACACCATATTAGATGTGGAGTGGGAAGAAACCCTATCTTCAGTACCTGAAGACATGGGGATGTCCAGCTTTTGTAAAAAAGCAGCATCCGGACAAGATCGAGGCACGCTCAGTACAGTGTAAGTTTGTGGGATATCCAAAGAACTCCAAGGGGTATTATTTCTATTACGCAGAGGAACAAAAGGTTTTTGTTTCTCGTCATGCCCACTTCTTGGAAGCTGAATTTTTAGAAAATCAGAAGAGTGGGAGCGCAATAGAACGGGAAGAAATTCCATAACCACAAGCTGTTACTGAAAGTATGGTAGAACCAGAAGTTTCAGAAGAAAGGGACATACCAGCGCCTGTCCGCAGAAGTAGTAGGCAGTCTCATCCGCCAGAGAGATACTACGGTTTTCTCATAGACGGGGATCGAGAAGATTGCATCATTGATAATGATGATGTAGGGTTCCTGGGCACCCTAGTGAGGTCTCACAAGTGATCAAACATGCCAATTTCTAAAAATTACGGTGCCGAGAAAACCTAGAACGGATCGTTGGCTAGAAGTATAGGCAAAGCAAGCAAGTAAAAGGAAATATAGCTAAAGGGAAGGCGCTACAGCCTTTGTAGATCCGGTCCACCACCTCCTAAGCTCCGTGATGAAGTCCCCTCGCTGTCCAAATCGTATCTTGGGCTCTAGCGTCGGCTTCATCGGAGAAAAAACGGGCTAGGTCATCGACGACGTGCCGAAGATGATCTACGTCGAGGCATCACTAGATCAAGCTCCACCTTCACCAAGCCATGAAAACTTGTGAAGGAAACACCCTATACTACTTGGCAAGAGGTAGAGGATGAAGAAATAGGAAGTGGGTAGACTTTAGTTTTGGATTTCTCACTAGTTTTCATCACTTGCCATTGGAGTAGCAAGCTTTCTTCATGGAAGAAGAAGATGAAGAAGAAGAAGAAGATGTGATTTATGATAAGTATATTTAAAATATCAAATAAAAAGATACTTATCATAATTGTAACCTTAGTTAGGTGTAGAGAATAAACCATGGTTGGGGTTAATGGTTAGGTTTAGGAAAAGAACAAGAATGGTCAAACTTTCAACACTTCATGAAGTTTCCACAAAACTACAAAATAAGCCACCATTCTCTTTATCTTTTCCAAAAAGAAATAAATAAATAAATCAATAGATAAATGAATAAGATAAAAGTAAGAAAAGAAAACCCTAATCATTAGTTTAACCATGGCTTAATACTTTACACTTAACCAAGTAAACATGTATCATCAAACATGATACAATCAAGTGCACAAAAGTATATCACATATACAACTTACACAATTCAAGTGAGAAAATCCATTTAAAGTGAACCAATACTAGTTAATGCAAAGTAATATATCAAATATATAATTATACATTAAATCATTAAATCAACACTTGATTCAATGATCCGGTCATGTCGCACATAACCGACTAGTATCATTAGTAACATCTTATCGAATCAACACTTGATTCGATAACCCGGCTATATCGCATATAACCGATCGATGTCACAAATCGCGAGAATCGAATACAGTATCACATACTGGTATTATTCTCGGTCCCGCACATATCTCATATGCGCTCCTATTTCGTTTCGCTTGAGCCAGGAAACCTCTGTGTAGGACTCTAAAGACTCGTCAATACGCCGGCAGCGGATGATGATCATATCAAACATCCACAAGCCGCAAGCGGTCTGCTAAACGTAACGGTCACCCGGGTATTGAGCGATCAGAAGATCGACGAGCAAGCCCGCTCACACTCCTGTGAATCCAACCAGTAACACTTACCGTATAGTCTGGTCTGTTCGTCTGATATGTCGCATATCTCGCCTAGGGGTGGTAAACGTCAGACCCCAATAGCTCGATAAGTCATGCCGACGTAAGGTCCATAACATTCGTGAAACTACTGATAATTCTTACCAGTATATCACTGCAACCCTGGCCAGGGATTTCCTGTTATGGCCAGTCGAGCATAGCGCAACATCAACCCCCAATACCGGGAGAGACGAATCCCCTCCTATCGCTCATTGCCTCCATGTGAATCGGGACTGTACCCAAAAACCACATGTTTGCACAACTCAGTAGAGCCGTGGTAGGGTGGAAATCAAAGCACAGTGGGAGACACACAAGACTCTATGACGATCTCGGGTCAACAGACTAAGCTGTACCAGTGTCACCAGAGAACTACCATCTGACGTGAGGTATAATACCATCTGGGAGTTCTCGGCGAGTCCGTTCAGTGTACCCAGTCTCCACTGAGCACCCGTATACCATCTTCGATGTCAAACACCAATGGATATGGGATCATCCATCGCCCATCGCATGGGTCGAGAAGATATACGCTAGTCTACTCTGGAATATCGATGCCCCGTCTCGATATTCCCTCGACTAGGAACAATGAAGGATGTACTCATTGACTACCCAGGCCCCACTAGTATGATCTTCATCATAGTCCTGGAAGTCGAGTACACATCCTAAGGGCTTTATCAACATGTAATTAGAGAGACAGAAAGTATACATGTTAAGATAAAGAGCAACCAGATAGCGTACTATCATGTCGAGCAAGAAAGTCCTACCTATATATGTCCCAGCATCCACTACAATATACATCCAATGTACAGTAATGGCCTCTAGGGCATACATATAACTAACAATCTCCCACTTGCACTAGGGCCATCTGTAGCAGTGGTTGCAGTATCTAATACTCAACCATCCCATATGAGTCTCTCTCTGGGAAAAGGCCTTCGTGAGTGGATCCGCCGTGTTGTCCTCTGAGTCTACTCTCCTAACCTCGATCAACCTGGAGATCAACTATCTCCATGATCAGGTGATGCTGCCTCAGAATTTGTCTGGGTCACTGATGGGACCAGGGTTCCAGGGCCGAAGCCACACTTCCATTGTCATACAATGGCAGGAACTTAGTTCATCTTATGAACCAATATACACCCAAACTTCCTTTTTGGTAGTATCTTCAATAGCGATGTTACCAGCCTTTATCATCTAGTTTGCCACGGTATCTAGCTTGGAACTCTTCCAACATACCGTCCCTCTACTGAGGGTAAAGACAATGCCCGTGACTGACATTCAGTCATCTTTATCACCCTGGAACTCTTCCAGTGATTCTCCCCAGGATCGATTGATACCATCTCACTACATCTAGTGAGAATCCTAGCATCCAATTACATCTATCTCATAGATGAAAACTCAGGATTTAGGAGGTATCACTTTGATCCTATTTGGGGAATCCTAGTGATAATAGGAGATTGACCGATCGTAGTATAGGAAACTCTTTTCCTATCAAGAGTATGTGGTCTATGTATAATACGAAGATAACCACTCTACTCTCTACTACCCTTTTGTATATACAAGGTTCGTCTACCATTTTGATGAAGTCAAACACTTTGACTATCACATCAAAACAGACATTCCAACTCCCCGATGCCTGCTTTATTCTGTAAAGTAACTTGCACACGTTTCCGCTGCTCCCACTGTCTACGAGGCCCTCTGGCTGTGTACTTACAGACGTTCTCTTCTAAATCAGTATTTAGAAAAGCAGTCATAGCACCCAACCGCCAGATATCGTAGTCATGGTATGTAGCCGTGGTAAGTAGGATCTGGATAGACTTAAGCATAGCTACTGGAAAAAGGTTTCATCATTATCCACACCTGGTCGATGACGAAAACCTTTAACAAGTCTAGCTTTGAAAGTCTCAACTTTTCCATCTACACCAAGTAATCTTCTCAAGATATACTTGCTCCTGATGGGGATTTAACCCTTTAGATATAGCAGCTAAAGTCCATACTTTGCTGGTGTACATGGATTCCATCTCAGATCGCTAAGCATCCAGCCATTCTTACAGAGTCCCTACTCTCGATGGCCTGCTCGAAACTAGTTGGGTCATCATCTTATGATGCATTCCTCGCTCCCACTGTCATCGAGAAACCGAGGTATCTCTCAGGCGGATGAGGAGCCCTACTAGATCGGCGGAGAGGCTGAGGTTCGTCGGGAACTATAGAATCATTTGGTTCTGTCAAATCATCAACTGCAGTTTTATATAGCTGGAACCTTTCCAGTTCTACAGAACTGATCCTGCCTCGATCTTGTCCGGATTTTGCTTTAAACATAGGCCGGACAACCCCAAATCTTAACTCGCTTAAGAGATAGGATCTTCCCACACCATATCTTATATGGAGTGGTAGGCAGTGATTTGATTCAAACCTAATTCAATAGGTATGCAGCTTCTCAAGTGCATAACCCCAAAAGGAAATAGGTAACTCAGTAATACTCATCATAGAGCACACCATATCTAATATTGTGCAATTGCTTCGCCCTGATACACCGTTGTGCTGTGGTGTATTCAGAGGAGTAACACTGAGAGAGAATCTCATTCTCTTTTAGAATAGTCCAGGAATTCTATGCACAAGTATTCTCCTCCCTGATCTTATCATAGGACATAATACTTATACCCGTGTTTTGGTTCTCTACTTCTAACTTACATTCTGTGAATATCTCAAAAGGTTCGGACTTATGTTTCAACAGGAACATATGACTGAATCTTGAGAGATTATCCGAGAATATAATGAAGTATAAAGGACCAGTCCTGGCATTTGTAGACAGGAGACCTTACATACATCATAATGTATCAGTCTTAAGAGTTTACTAACTCTTTCTCTGTTTCCAATAAACAGAGCTATGGTTATCTTATCTTTGTGACATGACTGGCAAGTTTCACAAGATGTAAATTCAAACTGATTTAAATATGCATCTAAAATGTAACTTCAGCCAGTCGGGTCGCATTGATGTGACCTAGTCTACAATGCCTCAAGAAGAATTTGTTCATTTCTGAACTCTTCCTCTTGTGTGTGTTCAGTATACTAAGAACTGTAGTTTGATTTAAAACGTCAATGCTTTTAGATAACGTGCCTGAACCGATCAACTTTTGATATAGGAAATGTTCAAAACATTATCCAACAATACAAAATTATATCATTTCTTTACTAAAAAAGAGACTGATATGATTTTGTATATCAGGTTCGGTATCTAATAGCATTTGTTTAGAATCAATGTACTGGTAATACAGGGTGACAGTGACCAACAGACTTGGCTGCAACACTTTCCCCGGTTTCTGTCTCATGAAACTTATCACCCGTTCTCAGTTTTTCTACCTTTTTGTAGCCCTATGTAACAGCTTACATATCTGGGATCCTGATCCGGTATCATATACCCAGGATGCAGAGGATACTGAGAAACAGTTCTTTGTAATGAACACACCCGAAGGAGATGCATCATATGCACTTTCTTCGTTTAGGCGGCATAGGAATTCTGGTATTCCCCAATTTCCTGCTCTGTCTTATAACAATTATAAGTTGGAGCGGGACCAACGTTCCCCAGCTCAGTATAACAAGCGGGTTCGGTCAATACATCCATATTATTATCTTGATTAAGGCGTGATATGGTCGCTACCTGGAGAGAGAGAGAAGAAAACACTCTGCGTGCGCTCTTGCAAGATCAGATTGGTTATATATTTTATCTAATCAGGATGGCTCCCACTGTTTTTATCAAATCTTCCTTCAAACCCTAAAAGGAAAGACTAGCCTGGATTAATTACACTCTACAAGGTTGCCAATCTTTCAGCCAGGCCAGTGTCGGTACTTTGAGGGAGGTTCCCCGTGCTTTCGCACGGACCTAATTACAGTAAACCTCGTTTTCCCAGAGGCGTAACCCCGTTGACACCTTTCTAGACACCTACTTGATCGGCTAATTGTAAAGTGCAAAACTCTCCCAGGAGTAACAATTACTCGCGGTGGGTATCGGGATCCAACTATCATATAGAAGGTATGCAATCTCATTGCAAGTTTCAACAATTGAAACTCCCGATAAAGGTTTTTACCCCTAGCACCTATGACCTTAACTATGGTCAACAAATCATAAGTACTAGTCAAGTTCTACCCGTCATTTCATGATTAATTAGACCCACCCACATGACCCTTAACTAAGGTCAACAAAGTCACGCGACTGTCCTAACTAATCGCATCATATGCGGTGTAGGAAGACATCACTTAGCTACCGTACACTGTGCCTTAACTAAAGTCAACAAACACAGCACGAATACTAAGTACTCTACTTCCTAAAATGACGGAGGGTTGCGGCTGGTTTTTGTGAAAACCTTTAACGCTTTGAACTTGATCTCGTTGCGGAATCAAATGGTTTTTAAATGGAATGTTTTTGAGGCTTTTCTAGTTTTGCTAAAGGGGTCACTCCCGGTGAAGGGATCGTCGGCCCTTTCCTCGTCGAATGAGGTGCGGGATATATCATATATATCACTGTGCAAAGCAGAAACTATAGAAGCGATCAAAAGACAAACCGAGGGTTGTAGCATCTGCCAGTTATTGCTAAAGGAGTCACTCCCGGTGAAGGGATCTCGGTCCTTTCCTTATCGAATAAGGTGCAGGATGTTCTACAAGGAACACCACGATGCAAAGCAAGAACTGTAGCTACCTGTTTTATTTTGAAATTCGATTCCACAACATCAATTAGGTTTATTTTCTTTCATTAATCTCATTAATGAATATCCCATCATTTAAATTACCTAAACATCACAGATAAATATGACGAACACTTATGCCATCCGCATTCGCCTCGATGTCCCCTCGTGCACCGTTAGGTTAGGTAACTAACGGCAGAGCGGGGCAGGGCTAGCGCGGGTGTAAAACATAAGTAATGTCTATATAATATATCATATATACTATATACTACATCTATCTGAACAGAGAACAGAACATCGCATGATCACATCACAGATAAAGCACAGCGGAAGAAACATATGAAATATTGGATATACTAGGACGTCCGTGTTTTCAATACGAGCCAGTATAAAACACGGATTCCACGGTCATGATGAATAGCCAATCCCACACCCCTAGACCCCTACGAGAGCGGCAAGCAACCCTACCAATTTTAGGGTTAGAAGACCCGGACTCGACTCCTCGAGTTGGTCTCCCACTGGACCCCAGAATCCGGTTACTTGTGCTCCCCTCCTTGGGTCTATCCTAGTGCAGAAAAGTAAATAATATACATCAACGGTGACAACTTCCACAACCTGGAAGTGCCCCAATAAAAGAATATTACATACAAGTTTTTACATGAATGAAAATGAAAAACACTCATCTCACACAAAAACCCCCCGGCTATTCAAACACGACGATCCAATATAACATATCCAGCAACACATAACATCACATGTCATCAACGTAAGTAAATATGTCCATCCCAATTGTCGTTGACATATAGCAACGAAACCGGCGATATCACATATTACACTTACGGTCACAGAAAAGAAAGTGTAAAACTACAACAGTTGGAATCCGCAATCTCTTTAGACATCGCATGCCTAATCAAATGAATTCCTTAGACATCGCATGCCTAACAATTATAAACCCCGCATTTTAGTCTCAAAATCGAAAACACTTTTCAATATCGAGTCGGGCAATTCAACAGGATTCCCGACATTCTGATCGAATGCTCGTCGTAAACTTTAGTAGGCGGCCGCACCCCCGATACCATCGACGAAGTGCACCAAGGCGGAACACCGCTGCCGCGAGCACCCGACCGGATGCTTTCGGCCACGGGGTTCTCCTACAGTCACTTGGTCGGGGCTATGGAATGAGGCTGTCTATTAAGTTTACCCGGCGAGTATCCGCGTACGCTACGTGATTGCGACGGACTTTTGATCACATCAAAATTCCGTGGCAACCGATCAAGTGAGACTAAACCGCTAGATTTATAACATTCATTCAGTTATCTCATAACTACTTGTGAATTCCAATTATTGTATCCCATTCCGGATAAATAGAAAATGTCAAACTTTCCGATCGAACAATCGAACACCCAAGTTTTCCCGATACAGATCAACACATGAAATAAGTCTAACAACATTCAGTTCGTGCCTCAGTACCAACGGTCCAGCCGTAGAAGGGTCAAGCCAACGCCTCACATGTGGCACGCCGTACTGCCCCAAACCCGAAGGTTCAAAGGGCAGTTCAAGACGGTCACATAATCGAGTTAAGGTTTGTTGTCTTCTAGAGGGTCTATCGCGTTACTTGCACTACTTAGAACGTCGTTAAACTACGGAAAAATCCAACAATTGGAAATTTCCCGGCAAGGGAAAAAGTGGGTATTTATATCCGGTCGAACTTTTTAACATATTCTAAAAATACCCGGAAAAGCACACCGACAAAATTAGACAGTCCGATCGAATACACCGAGTCCATAAATCAACCCAGAAATTTCAACTCTTTAATAAATATTAAAAATTCCCAGGAAAACCAGCACTGCCAAATATGAGTTACTGTGCCAAATTCAATGCAAGATACGACAAAATAGCCGCGGAACCGCCGCACGAGCCACGCTCGTGCCGCGGAACCGCGGCAGTTTGATGGAATTAGGGTTACGAATTGCACAGTTACTCTTAGATTTTCCTGCTGATAATTCTGCATATTTTTAATATAGAAAAATCCACAGATTTCAAAAAAGTACAGAGAGCAATTTTTGGGTTAGTGTTTCGGTTCGTTCGGACTTCTAACTCCGTCTACGCGTCGCCTAAGGCTCTAGCTAGGCTCTGATACCACTGTAGGGTTCCTAGGCACCCTAGTGAGGTCTAATAAGTGATCAAACATGCTAATTTCTAAAAATTACGGTGCCGAGAAAACCTAGAACGGATCGTTGGCTAGAAGTATAGGCAAAGCAAGAAAGTAAAAGGAAATATTGCTAAAGGGAAGGGGCTACAACCTTTGTAGATCCGGTCCACCACCTCCTAGGCTCCGTGATGAAGTCCCCTCGCTGTCCAAATCGTATCTTGGGCTCTAGTGTCGGCTTCATCGGAGGAAAAACGGGCTAGGTCATCGACGACGTGCCGAAGATGATCTACGTCGAGGCATCACTAGATCAAGCTCCACCTTCACCAAGCCATGAAAACTTGTGAAGGAAACACCCTATACTACTTAGCAAGAGCTAGAGGATGAAGAAATAGGAAGTGGGTAGACTTTAGTTTTGGATTTCTCACTAGTTTTCATCACTTGCCATTGGAGTAGCAAGCTTTCTTCATGGAAGAAGAAGATGAAGAAGAAGAAGAAGATTTGATTTATGATAAGTATATTTAAAATATCAAATAAAAAGATACTTATCATAATTGTAACCTTAGTTAGGTGTAGAGAATAAACCATGGTTGGGGTTAATGGTTAGGTTTAGGAAAAGAACAAGAATGGTCAAACTTTCAACACTTCATGAAGTTTCCACAAAACTACAAAATAAGCCACCATTCTCTATTTCTTTTCCAAAAAGAAATAAATAAATAAATCAATAGATAAATGAATAAGATAAAAGTAAGAAAAGAAAACCCTAATCATTAGTTTAACCATGGCTTAATACTTTACACTTAACCAAGTAAACATGTATCATCAAACATGATACAATCAAGTGCACAAAAGTATATCACATATACAACTTGCACAATTCAAGTGAGAAAATCCATTTAAAGTGAACCAATACTAGTTAATGCAAAGTAATATATCAAATATATAATTATACATTAAATCATTAAATCAACACTTGATTCAATGATCCGGTCATGTCGCACATAACCGACTAGTATCATTAGTAACATCTTATCGAATCAACACTTGATTCGATAACCCGGTTATATCGCATATAACCGATCAATGTCACAAATCGCGAGAATCGAATACAGTATCACATACTGGTATTATTCTCGGTCCCGCACATATCTCATATGCGCTCCTATTTCGTTTCGCTTGAGCCAGGAAACCTCTGTGTAGGACTCTAAAGACTCGTCAATACGCCGGCAGCGGATGATGATCATATCAAACATCCACAAGCCGCAAGCGGTCTGCTAAACGTAACGGCCACCCGGGTATTGAGCGATCAGAAGATCGACGAGCAAGCCCGCTCACACTCTTGTGAATCCAACCAGTAACACTTACCGTATAGTCCGGTCTGTTCGTCTGATATGTCGCATATCTCGCCTAGGGGTGGTAAACGTCAGACCCCAATAGCTCGATAAGTCATGCCGACGTAAGGTCCATAACATTCATGAAACTACTGATAACTCTTACCAGTATATCACTGCAACCCTGGCCAGGGATTTCCTGTTATGGCTAGTCGAGCATAGCGCAACATCAACCCCCAATACCGGGAGAGACGAATCCCCTCCTATCGCTCATTGCCTCCATGTGAATCGGGACTGTACCCAAAAACCACCTGTTTGCACAACTCAGTAGAGTCGTGGTAGGGTGGAAATCAAAGCACAGTGGGAGACACACAAGACTCTATGACGATCTCGGGTCAACAGACTAAGCTGTACCAGTGTCACCAGAGAACTGCCATCTGACGTGAGGTATAATACCATCTGGGAGTTCTCGGCGAGTCCGTTCAGTATACCCAGTCTCCACTGAGCACCCGTATACCATCTTCGATGTCAAACACCAATGGATATGGGATCATCCATCGCCCATCGCATGGGTCGAGAAGATATACGCTAGTCTACTCTGGAATATCGATGCCCCGTCTCGATATTCCCTCGACTAGGAACAATGAAGGATGTACTCATTGACTACCCAGGCCCCACTAGTATGATCTTCATCATAGTCCTGGAAGTCGAGTACACATCCTAAGGGCTTTATCAACATGTAATCAGAGAGACAGAAAGTATACATGTTAAGATAAAGAGCAACCAGATAGCGTACTATCATGTCGAGCAAGAAAGTCCTACCTATATATGTCCCAGCATCCACTACAATATACATCCAATGTACAGTAATGGCCTCTAGGGCATACATATAACTAACAGATGACCCTACTAGCTTCTAGCAAGCCATTTAGAGCGGCGACTCGGTAAAATGGCTGGATGCAATGCGGACCGAAATAGAGTCCATGTACACTAACAAAGTATGGACTTTGGACATTGCTCCAGATGGGGTAAAACCTGTAGGATGCAAGTGGATCTTCAGAAAGAAGATTGGTGTAGATGGACAGGTTGAAACCTATAAGGCTAGACTTGTTGCAAAGGGTTTTCATCAAAGACCTGGTTTGGACTATGACGAAACCTTTTCTCCAGTGGCTATTCTCAAATCCATCGGGTCCTTCTTGCTATTGCTGCCTTCCACGATTATGAGATCTGGCAGATGGACGTAAAGACGGCTTTTCTAAATGGTAATTTGGAAGAATGCGTCTATATGGATCAGCCATAGGGATTCATTCAGAGTGGCAGCAGCGGTAAAGTGTGCAAGTTGCTTAAGTCCATTTATGGACTAAAACAGGCATCGCGGAGTTGGAACATCTGTTTTGATGATACTGTCAAAGACTTCGACTTTATCAAGAATCCAAATGAACCATGCATATACAGTAAGATTGTAGGGAGAGCTGTTATATTCCTCGTCTTGTACGTGGATGACATTCTCCTAATAGTAAATGATATTCCTATGCTACAGTCAGTCAAAGGATTTTTGTCACAGAAGTTCTCTATGAAGGACCTGGGTGATGCCACGTACATTCTGGGGATCCAGCTCTATCGTGATAGATCAAAGAGGATATTAGGACTTTCGCAGTCCAGGTACATAGACACCATATTGAAAAGATTCGGTATGGAAGATTCTAAGCGCGGTAACCTACCGGCTTAAATCAACCTCTCCAAAGAGATGTCTCCCAAGACTGATTTGGAAAGGGATCGCATGTCGATTATACCCTACGCTTCTGCGGTAGGCTCTATAATGTATGCGATATTATTTACCAGACCAGATGTAGCATACGCATTGAGCGTTGTAAGCCGGTATCAGGCAAACCCAGGGGAGAGGCACTGGATAGCAGTAAAGAACATTCTCAAGTACCTGAGGAGGACTAAGGAGATGTTCTTGGTGTACGGCGGAAAAGACCGCCAGATCGAGGCCTTTGCTGACTCCAGCTTCCATAGTGACAAGGATGACTCCAAGTCCATGTCGGGTTATGTCTTTACCCTCAATGGAGGCGCAGTCTGTTGGAAGAGTTACAAGCAGGACACCGTTGCTGACTCAATGATGGAAGCGGAGTACATAGCTGCTTGCGATGCCGTAAGAGAAGCTATCTGGATGAAGATGTTCCTAACAGAACTTCAGGTGGTTCCTACCAGTATTGATCCAATACCTCTGTATTGCGACAACAACGGCGCTATAGCTTTAGCGAAGGAACCCAGGTCCCATCAGAAGTCCAGACACATCTTAAGGCGGTATCACCTAATCAGGGAGATCGTAGATCGCCGGGGGATCGAGGTAAAGAGAGTAGATATGGAGAATAACACTGCTGATCCATTCATAAAGGCTATTCCTCAGACGCAGTTCGAGAGACTATTCGAGATGATAGGTCTGCAATATGCCAGTACATGGCCCTAGTGCAAGTGGGAGATTGTTGGTGTTTATGCCCTAGAGGCCATACTGTATCATACTAGTTTGTATATTACTTAATGGAAGCTTGGGATATTCACAGTTATATTGACAGTCTTGCTAAAAATGGTAGTATGCTACTTGGTTTGTGTCTATTTTAATATGTGCATATGTTTCTTTTAACGTATCGCTTATACATATTAGTAGAGCCCTTAGGATCTTTGCTTGATTACCAGTGTTGTGATGGCAGTCACACTAGTGGGGGCTGGGTAGTCTATAAGCGACATCCTATACTGGTCCGTGGTCATAGGATTGTCGAGACAAGGCATCGATACTCCGGAGTAAACTGGTGTATACGCTTCTCATCCCAGCATAGGGAGATGGTCTGTCCCACAGCCATCAGTACGTCGTACTGGAGATAGTATGCAAGTGCTCGTTAGGTTACGGGTATACCGGACAGGACTCGCCGGGAACTGCAGGTTGGTATTATACCCATCGTCAGATAGCAGTTCCCAGGTGACATGAGTACAGCTTAGTCCGTCGAATTGATACTGCTACTTCGCCTCGGGTGTGTTCCCACTGTACTTAGATTACTACCCTACCACGGCTCAAAGGAGTCGTGCAAATAGGTAGTAGTTGGGTGCAGTCCCGAAGCATTTGGAGGCAGTGGCGGTTAGACAGGATTCGTCTCTCCCGGTATTGAGAGTTGATATCACGCTGTGTATGGAGAGCCATTACGCAAAGTCTCTGCCAGGGCAAACGAGATTTACTGGTCAGTTCCAGTAGTTTCTCAAGGTGTAATAGGCTTCACTCCGACACGACTTATACCGCTATTAGGGTTCTGACGTTTACCGCCCCCTAGGCCTGATATGCGATAGTCCGAGACGAACAGACCGGACTGTACGGAGATTGTCACATCAACCTCAGTAGGAGTTCGGATGGGTTTCCTCATCATCCTTCTTATCGACATCTACCTGGGGACCGTTACGTACAGCTAGTACCGCTTGCGACCTATGGTTAAACCTACTGCCAGCGTAGTGTCGAGTATTTAGAGTCTCACATAGAGAGTTTCCCTGCACCGGGCAAAAGGTGTAGAGGCCGTATGGTTTTACGGCAGGGCCACGATCACTTACGTACACTTGTGCACGTATTATGATCGGGCAGATAATACTAGCGGGCTTTGGTTTAAGCCAGATTCTAGTATTATACAGATGGATTTTTTCAGTCAAAGATTATCCGTGTTTTTCGGAAATACGGATGGGAGGGGAAGTCTCGTTATTTGTCGGGAAGCTTCTAGAAGAAGATGACTCATTTGTATTTATTTCTTTTTGGATTAAACACAAATGAGGTGGAGAGATGAGTTGTAAGTTTTCATTAAATGCTTAATGACCCATGAGGTGATTCACCCTTAGCATTAAATGAAGCTCACAAGATATTTCTAGATATTTGATCAAAAGATATTTGTATGCTTCATTATATTCTTTCATGAGTTATTATTCATATCATTATCACAAAAGCTTTCTCTCTCCTCAAGTCTTCATCTTCTTCCTCAAAACCCTAAAAGCTCTCATGAGTTGAGAATCCTAGGGTTTAAGTGACTAAGTAATCCATCTAATTACTCTACACCCTCTAGGACTTCTAAATTAGCGATCTAGAAGCCGTAGTTATCTCAGATTGGAGATAGGAGCTCGGACTATAGACTCTCGGGTGGATCGTCTTTGACTCGAGGAGGCCGTTGAGGTGCTCATGTTCCATAGAGCCTACGAGGTGTGGAGGATAGCGATGAAGACCCGAAGGACAAGTAACGTGAGGTATAACTTCGAATCAGAGTAGTTAAACCTTTCGTAGTTTGCTAGTAATGGTTTAGACACGATCCGTGTGCTCAAGTCCGTGTTACGAAGATTTGATAATTATTTTTCATATATTCCGCCTCCCCGCAAGCTCGTGGGGTGCGTGTCATGGACTTACAACTATGACTCAGTGACCAAGTTAACCGAACCTTCTTAAAACACTGGCCTTTGGATTGTCAGATTTGCATACATCATTGTCACTCCTACTTTTACCCTTTTCTCCAGAATACTATTACCCTTTTCTCCAGAACACCCCGTATTACTACGAACATCCACTTCCATTGGATAAAACCATCGTATGGTTATATATGAACTCGAAGGAACTTGTTCCAGATTTGAAGATGGTTTCCGGTTCTGGAGAAAATGAATAGGACTATTCAGTTGTCTTTTCCTTTTACCTTCTCTCAGGTTGCGAGTGCTCCTTGGATTAGGGGACAGTATACCTGTTACGCTTATTGAATAGTCTTCATCCAAACCATAGGCAGCTGCCGAAAGGTAGGGAATGAAGAAAACCGATTAGCCTAAGAGAGGTGTACAAAAGGTATTAAATAAAAACAAATAAAGGGATTAGTAAGAGGGCAAAGTAAATTGCGACTGCTATTCACGACCAAACCAAGTATTTCTTCGCCAATCCTACATCACCTTTGTATTTCTCCAGAATACTTTGTATCACTACGAAGATCTACAGTTTATTGGATACTCCATCGTATGGTTATATACGAACTCGAAAGGACTTGTTCCAGTTCGGGGATGGATTCTGGTTCAGGAAAAATAGGAATAAGGTTTATTCAGTTGTCTTTTATCTTTACCTTCTCTCGCGTTACGAGTGCTCCTAGGATTAGGGGAGTACACCCATTATGCTTATTGGATAGTCTTCTTCCAAACATATGCTGGTGCCGAACGGTAGGGAAGGAAGAAAATCATTTGGCCTAAAGGTGGTGTACAGAAGGTAATGACTAAAGACATATAAAGGGATTTGGAAAGATGGCAAAGAAATATACGGTTACAGTTGTGAATCTGATAATGGAAGAGGCATTACTAGGAATACCCGGATACCCCTTTAAAACATTTATATGTTTCAGTTTCACTGTATATTGTTAAAAGAAAATTGATTTCCCAATTAGCCCTTGCTCCAGTGTATGTATTTACCAGGTTTGATTCTTACATCTGTATGGTTTTACAGATGATGAGTGGGAGTAAGTTATTGGGAATTGGGTGATCATCCTCATTATATCGGGATTCGTTGTAATTGGTGATATTTGAGAAAATCATCTGGGTTATTTGCCGGACGGCAAATATTTGGTTTTGAATATCCGTTGTTATGCACCAATTTCAAATTGATATATCTGTAAGTTTATTTTTATAAAGTGAGATATAACTTTTTGAAATTATGTCCATGACATTTACCTATATCAGTGGATGGTTAGGTAAGGAGCATTAAACAACGGTGTAATTCTTCTTAACCATAAGTACAGTTTTCAACCTACGACACACGGGGAATGAGTTATTAGACTCAGGGGACTTATACAGAGTATTGTATGTTGTCCAGTGTCCATTAGGACAGAGGGGTTGGTACTCGTATTATATTCTGTTTACTTATGACTTCTCTAGTTCTTAGATATGTGTTTCGTAGAAATACAAGATCCAAGTTTTGAGAAGTTATAGGTATAAGAATAAAGTAGAGAACCAGGCGTTGCAAGTATCAGGATTCTTCAAGGTGATCGAAGATTTAGATACTTGTGTATGGTATTCAGTTAATAGTAATGATTAAGAGAACTTGCTTCTCTTTCAGGTTACTCAAAATTGGAAGCACTCCTAAGTTGAGTAATGTTGATCAGCCTCTCTCCATTTAGTTGACATACACTGGAGACAGCTGCATGATTTGAATCTGGTTCCAATTAAATCAGTGCCTCTGTTTCTATATTGGATATAAAATAGTTCATATCTTAACAATGTTAAGGTACGGGGAGTTATCCGGCTTATGCTTAAAACCAGACTCTGGATAACTCAAGGCACGTTTCTATAATGGCTGTTTGTGGGTTGACCCGGGCTATGACGAGGGTTGACTTCTACCATCTGGAAGATCAATAGTATTGTTCTCGACTCGCCACAGTTTTAGTAAAATGGATTTTTTTTCAGAAAACAGTAGTGGGAGTATGGTAGAACTGGAAGTGATTCCAGAACCGCAAACGATTACTGAAAATTTAATAGGACCTAAAGATTCAATCTGGATTAACATTCCGTTGGCCACTCCGCAGATATGGTGGGTAACCTCAGGCACTCGAGAGGTACTTCGGTATGCTCAAGGACGGTGACAGGTACCATCGCTGTTGTTCCAGACTGTGAGACCCGGCAGGAGGATGAGTATAGCGTTGTTATAAACTAGGTTTAGAAGTGTTAGTGTATATAACCTTGCCAGAGGGTTGTCGTAGTCAGTGGGAGCAGCGGAAGCATAGTGGACAAGTAGCTTATGTCTATTTATGGACTAAAGCAGATATAGCAGAGATAGATCATCTATTTCTGATGTAACAGTCATAGGTTTGACTTCATCAGAATAAGGAATGGATCTGTTAAAAAGGTAGTAGGGTGTGATGTCCTGGTATTTGGATGACATACACAGAGTAGGAAGTGAAATTCCTATACTACGATCGGTTATACTTTGGTTGTCACACAGTGGTTTCTCCACATAAAGCTTGGATATTATATCAGACATTGTGGTTACTAGATCTATGGTTTTAGATCTAGATTTGGGTAGTTTCCCAATTTGGGTACTTAGACAGCATTCTAAAGGTGTTTTAGAATGGACGACTCCTGGCACGGTAGTGTACCTGCAGGTGATGGAGTCACCCTCTCTAAAGGTGTCTTACAGACTAAAGGGGAGAGGGATGTGCATGATTGGCAGATCACTTGCTTAGGCAATTGAGTCAATCATGAGATGTCAAGTACCACACCAGATGTTGGTTTTTGCATGAGATGCAATAAGTTGATATTAATCTAATCC
Organism: Agapanthus africanus; assembly: GCA_030015575.1. Classification (NCBI taxonomy): domain Eukaryota; kingdom Viridiplantae; phylum Streptophyta; class Magnoliopsida; order Asparagales; family Amaryllidaceae; genus Agapanthus; species Agapanthus africanus. Next base: position 424,781,395 of record CM057339.1, read on the forward strand.
TGGAGAAACGATCGGAAGCAGTTTTAGAACATAAGTGGATGTTCTAGTGATTTGATAACAACGGACTCTTTTGGGAGACGGTTATCATTCTAGGCTTCCAAGGTGACCTGGATGACAGAGTGACTGTCAGAATTATAGTTTTCCCTCTGACAAGGGGCAGTAGTTTGGACAGGAGATCCAAGCAGATACTAAGGGAGGCATGACGCAGGATACTGATTAAATTCAGTTGACGATACAGTCTAAGAAGTTTGGATTTGGAGTTCATTTATGAACTTGGTCCTATCAGATATCCAGATATATTCTAAGACAGGTATTGCTCATTTCGGGAGATGGCTTTCTCCGCGAACTTGAGATAAAGAGAGACATAGAAAGAAACATCAGGGCGGATCCACTCACTGAGGCTATTCCTCGAACGCAATTGTTTCACAAATGCGCTTTGTGAGACTGATCAGTATAGGAGTTGGGTGTTCGGTATCACACGGGCTTTGAGTATGCGACATTGCAATAATTAGCCTTGAGTGCAAGTGGGAGATTGTTGGAGATAGTGCCCTCAGAGTCAATTATTGGATCACAGGCACGTGATTGCAATGATTAAGGGAGGACCTATGCCGGAAGGACAGTCTTACTCGAGATGATAGTATGCTATCCGGTTTATCTTTATCATCGTGTACTGCTTTAGGTGACCTTACAGGTCGCTATTACACGTTGATAGAGCCCTTAGGATTCTTGCTTGACTGCCAGTAGTATGATGGAGATCATATACGTGGGAGCTAGGGTCTATAAGCACATCCTTAAAAGGTTCCTAGTCGTGGGAGTTTTCGAGACAGGGCATCGATACTCCGGAGTAGACTAGTGTATACATTTGAGGCCCCGCTGAGGGGCGGTGGCCGGTCTCACAAGACATTGGTGTAAGTTGGTTCACCTAAGATGTATACAGATGCTCATTGGGTTATGAGTACACCGGACAGGACTTGTCGGGAACATGCTAGTTGGTATTATACCTGACGTCAGATAGCAGTTCCCTGGTGACAAGTGTACAGGTTAGTTCATCGACCTGAGATCGTCATTTGTCTCATGTGAGTTCCCACTGTGCTTTGATTACTACCCTACCATGGCTCAAAGGAACCGTGCAAACAGGTTTTAGTTGGGTACAGTCCCGAGCCACATGGAGGCAGTGAGCGGATCGGCAGGGGTTTCGTCTTTCCCGGTATTGGGGGTGAGATCACGCTGTGTCTAGGAGAGCCATTACACGAAGTCCTTGGCCAAGGTAGGAGATTTACTGGTAGGTATTCCAGTAGTATCTCAGGGTGTTCTGGGCTACACTCCGACACGACTTGTACCGCTTTTGGGGATCTGACTTTTACCAACCCTCTAGGCCCGACATGTGATACTCATAGACGAACGGACCGGACTGTACGGATATTGTCACTGACAGGCTCAGTAGGGTGTCAGGATGAGTTTGCTCATCGACCTCCCTTTTGCTCAATACCTGGTAGCCCGTTACGTACAGCTAGTACCACTGACGTGCTAGTGGTTAAATCGCCAAAGTATTGACGAGTCTTTAGAGTCCCCCATAGACAGTTTCTCAAGTTTCGAGCGAAACGTTGTAGAGGCCGTATGATATATGGTAGGGTTCGATCATATACGTGCAGTAGTGCACGGACCATGATCAGACGGATTATACTAGTGGGCTTTGGTTTAAGCCGGATCCTATATTAGATTTGTTGGATTACTTTAGTCTCATCGTATTCGCATTCAGTCGGAATACGAATGCAGGTATGTATATACAGGTGAGGGGTATCCTTGTAATCCGTCATGAGTTTACTTTAGATGTTGCCGTATCTTTTTGTCGGATTAAACATTTGGGTTAATGTTTACTTTGGTGGAAATAGTGAGCTTAATTCATGATGAGGTGCATTAATTATGACATGGACAAGGGTGGTGACTCATGGTCTTATTCTTTGAACCATGTCATGTTTAGTGATTGATTTAAGTGTTGAAATGATAAGATGAGAGAGAAAGGGCAGCCATATTTGTGAGGTTTGCTCTTGTATTATTGATCTCTCACTCTCTCATTTTATTATACAACACAAGAAAGAAAAGCCTCTTCTTCTTCTTCCTCCTCTAGCTCACCATTTCCTCCAATGGCATCATCTTCAACCTCCATCCATACACTCTCATGTGTTGAGAATCAATGGATGCTTGAGACAAAGTTATCACACACATTCTCTACATCGCCTTGGACACGTCGGCTAGAAAACTTCGTGTCCGAGTTGCTTCGGACGAAGCGGGAGCCCGTAAAAGGATTCGAAGATGTCGTGCCCTTTCCGACGAGGATACCGGAGATCGGAGATGCGGCGAGGAGCTTGGGTTGGTGGACAAAGACCGAAGGACACGGATCGATCGGTATAGCTTTTCTAACCCTTCTCTAGTTAGCTAGTTATAGATTAATGGTTCGATTCGGGATTAAAGTCTGCGATAGCGCCGGTTTCAAGTTTAGAAAAAGTTTTCGTTTCCGCATTTTGGCCTCGGATCGACGGTCGGGGCGCTACCGTAGACTTACAAAAACTAGCGGTATCCGCAGAAATAGAAGAAGTAGAGTGCCCCGCCGTGACTACACTGATGATCAGTCCTGCAAGAACTGTGGCATAACGGGGGTGAGTTGCCAGCTCGTGAGTAGTAAATAACATCATACGTATAATCGCAAGCATACACGAAATAGCGACAAATCCTAAGTATGAGGTTATGGTGGCATATGTATAACAGTGTGATCATGAGTAAGGTACAACATCAGGATGCACCAACTATATGAACAGAGCATGTCATAATAAGTCCTGAATGTGAAATACAACTGTGATACCATCAATAAATCATCATAAAAAATAGTGTCAATCAACGACACACAAATCCTAATATCTCAGGCACCGTCAGTCTGATCAGCCCTCATATCCATCTCATCATATAACTCCGAATGGTATCCTCCGGATATTCGCCAAGTTTCCATACAGTCACCGGTAGGTAGTGCTCCCCTGCCGGGCTCAGCGCCTTTCTATATGATCTTCTTGTCCTGGGGTACCTTACCGGGTCCACCGTGTACCCACAAACGGTTCCTCCTCACTCCTTGAATCAGGTATACTCATAACTCAGAACCGAGAACACCCATGGTGGACATCAAATATCATGTCAGGAAAACCGCAAATCTCATGAAATATCATATGCGAACATGGTACTAATAGCAATGTATGTATGATGCTGACATGATGTGCACTAGTACAATAACGATAGTATAACTACCAATTAAAGTAATACAATTAGTTATTCATGGCAATTTATCATGGCAATTACCAATGGTGTGTGTGGGCATATGAATCGGTGCTTGTGCGACATGAACCATCGATAATGGTCCAGTGTCCTACTGAGGATATGTCAATGCATAACATGTAATGGGATACACACTATGATACTCATGCACAATCACAAATGTATAAGCATGCAGTATAAATTTGTAACTAGAATCTCGCCATCGGCGCTTAACGCAATACAAGCGATTGCCCCGTAGATGTTAAATCTATTCACCGGAACGTCTCGAGCTATATGAATCCGATCACCTCCTTCCCCTTCCTAGCTGCGTCCGAAGTCCCTGCAAACAATCCCAGCAACACACAAAACCATAACGCATGAGGTTAATAAACTTTCCGATCAGACACGGACACATACGCGAAACTAACGAACCAACTCCCACAAGCTATCATGTGTTAGTTTAGAGGGCTAATCGTGTACAGTGACATTTTGGACCACCCCTAAGGCTACTAACTGTTGGAGATAGTGCCCTCAGAGTCAATTATTGGATCACAGGCACGTGATTGCAATGATTGAGGGAGGACCTATCCCGGTAGGACAGTCTGACTCGAGATGATAGTTTGCTATCTGGTTTACCTTTATCATCGTGTACTGCTTTAGGTGACCTGACAGGTCGCTATTACACATTGATAGAGCCCCTAGGATTCTTGCTTGACTGCCAGCAGTATGAGGGCGATCATATAAGTGAGAGCTGGAGTCTATAAGCACATCCCTAAAAGGTCCCTAGTCGTGGGAGTTTCGAGACAGGGCATCGATTCTCCAGAGTAGACTAGTGTATACAGTCGAGACCCCGACGAGGGGCGGTGGCCGGTCTCACAAGCCACTGGTGTCAGTTGGTTCACCTAAGATGTATACAGGTGCTCATTGGGTTATGAGTACACCAGACAGGACTCGCTGGGAACATGCTAGTTGGTCTTATACCTGACGTCAGATAGCAGTTCCCAGGTGACATGTGTACAGGTTAGTTCATCGACCTGGGGATCGTCATTTGTCTCGTGTGAGTTCCCACTGTGCTTTGATTACTACCCTACCACGGCTCAAAGGAGTCGTGCAAACAGGTTTTAGTTGGGTACAGTCCCGAGCCACATGGAGGCAGTGAGCGGATCTTCAGGGGTTCGTCTCTCCCGGTATTGGGGGTGAGGTCGCGCTGTGTCTAGGAGAGCCATTATACGAAGTCCTTGGCCAAGACAGGAGATTTACTGGTAGGTATTCCAATAGTATCTCAGGGTGTTCTGGGCTACACTCCGACATGACTTGTACCTCTTTTGGGGGTCTGACTTTTACCAACCCCCTAGGCCCGACATGCGATGCTCATAGACGAACGGACCGGACTGTACGGATATTGTCACTGACAGGCTCAGTAGGGTGTCAGGATCAGTTCGCTCATCGACGTCCCTTTTGGTCAATAGCTGGTGGCCCGTCACGTATGGCTTATACCTCTGACGTGCTAGTGGTTAAATCCACAGCCATAGTATTGACGAGTCTTTAGAGTCCACCACACAGACAGTTACTCAAGTTTCGGGCGAAACGCTGTAGAGGCCGTATGGAGATATGGCAGGGTTCGATCAGATACGTGCGGTATTGCACGGATCGTGATTGGACGGTTTTTACTAGCCGGCTTTGGCTTAAGCCGGATACTAGTATTAGATAGTACAGATTTTGTCTCTTTGCATTTGTGTTCAGTGGGAATACAAATGCGGGCATGTATTTGCAGTAGCGGGGTTTTCCTGTAATTTATTACGGGATCGGTTTTCTGGGGTTGCCAGTTTGTATTCCGTTCCGGCCGGTTTTCTTTTATTCCTTCTCGGCCGGACTTTTCGTTGGAAGGGGGTTAATTGCAAGTTTGCAATTAACTTAGTTGTGAGGGGCTTTCTTGCATATGTGGCTTTTTGATGAGACTAGCTTCATCATGAGATTCCATTTGAATCTATCACTTGCATCTATGAGATGAGATATATTGATGTGACCATTATTCTTTTTGATTTTTCTTTTTCTCCTTTGAAAAATCAATCATCCATTTTCTCCACCCATTTTGTACTTGGGGCCGGCCACTGTGAAGGAATGGAGTAAGGTTTAATTTGTTAGTGTGGATAATTTCCATTCATGAAATTTCATGGCCCCCACATTCATTATGATGAGTGATTAATTTCTTTTGAAATGAATGAGCTTAATATGAGGCTCATTTTTTTTTCACAGCAAGAGTGAGATACTACACACATCATTTTCCAGTGAGCACATATTTGCTTGGCCGAGCTCATTTTCTTTAGATGCTCCTTTTTCCCACTTGGATCCATGAATATCTTTGTGCAAAATTCCTCCAACATGGCAACCTCATAAACCCCAAAGAGACCTGCTTGCTACACTATTCTACAGCATCCCTTGGACGCGTCGGCTAGCCAACTTCGCGCCCGAGTTGCCTCGGTCAAGAGGTGGGAGCCCGTAAAAGATTTTGGCAATGTGGTGCCCGTTTTGACGAGGAGGTGACGGACGAAGTATCCGCGGGAGATCGGAGTGGAGACGAAGACCGAAGGACTCGGATCATTCGGTATATCTCTAACCCGTCTTGTAGTTAGCTTAGACTAGTTAATGGTTCGATCCGGGTGTTTAGTGCGCGGTGGTGCCGGTTTGCTAAGTTCGCAAAATTAAAGTTTATCACCGCTTCCGCATTTGGCCGTCGGATTGACGGCCGGGGCGCCGCCGTGCACTTACAGTGGTATCAGAGCCTCGCTATTAACTTCGTCTAGCTTTGTTTGATGTGTTTGCATTTTCGATCGACCAAAATTCCAAAAAAAACCACATTTTCCTCACATCAGTTTTCTGTTGAATTTTTTCTTGCTCGAAAAATTTTTCAGGTTGTAGAAAACTAATGTACTGGAAATTCTAAGAATACTGTAAAAATTCGACACAGTAAATCGACAGCCAGAGCGCGGAACCGCGGCGAAAACCCCCTTTCCGCCGCGGTTCCGCCGCAATATTATGTCTTTGCCATGTCAAATTTCTACAGTTGCTTTCTGGGTTGTTTTTAGGGGTTTTGGAATATTAAACTTGGGCCCAGATTTTCTGTGAGTGCTACAGGATTGCTTGGGGGCCCACTTGTTAATTTTTGATCGATCGGATATTTTAAACACATTTTTTCACAGTATTTACATTATATCTGCGACCGTGAATGTCACTCGATCGGTAAATCCGGTCTAACTGCTATAGCCCGGTTAAACGGATTTGCGAACGTGACTTTCACGTTGATGTTTTGTGATTTTACTGTGTTGTTGTGGATCGGTCGTGGGGGATAGCCTGGATGCAATGCTAGTACAGTGTTGTTGTATTATGTATATTTGATATTGCGGGGCGAGCGTCCGACATGTGGACTGCCGTCACTGCCTGTTTGTATTATTCTTTTGGGGCACGACCTGGTTGCGGTCGATGTACCCGTTGTATGTATATTTTACTTTCTGTACTAGGATTACCCCGCGGAGGGGTGCACGGATAGCCGGGTTCTAGAGGGCAACGGGCCCGCATCTCATGGCATTGGGACGGAGGGGGCTTCACTCTAGAATTGGCGGGCTATTCGCCGCACTCGTAGGGGGTACAGGTTGACCCAGGAGGGGTGCCCGAGTTACCGGATTCCGTGAAGTGCTGGGTGGTCCATTCACGGTGCTGAAGGGGGCTGCCTCGCTTCAGGTTTTGGCGGGTAACTTGCCGCGCCCGTAGGGGTCTAGGATTTCATTGCACAGGCTATCCACACGACCAGAGGAACGTCGGGTTTCAGTAGTGGCTCTGTGAAACCCAGGGATCCCAGATATCTGTATTGTTTTGTGATGCTGTACATTTCTGTGATGTTGCATTTTTATCACGCCTTGAGCGAATATAATATATTGGTATATATATTAGTAGATGTTGTATATGTTTTACATCCGCGCTAGTCCAGTCCCCGCTCTGTCGTTAGTTAGCTAACCTAACGGGTAATGACGGGACCCAGTGGCGAATGCGGATGGCATATACGTACATCAGTATATTTTCGTTCTTTGTGGTGTGATCAATTTATGGGACTGCGTTGATTCGGATCAATGCAAGTTAAAACAAACCTATTCTGATGTTGTTGGAACACTTTTATAAAAAGCTGTTATTGCAAGGACGTTCACTTTTGTTTTGCATCGTGGTATTCATTTGGAATATCCTGCTCCTCAGTCGACGAGGCAAGGGCTGAGATCCCTTCACCGGGAGTGACCCCTTGGACAGAAGTTTGCGTCAGGGCATTAACTTCACTATAGCCGATTACTTTTGCTTTGCATCGTGGTATTCATTTGGGATATCCTGCACCCCATTCTACGGGGAAAGAGCCGAGATCCCTTCAGCGGGAGTGACCTCTTTAGTAAAGGTTTTCGTCACTATATTTTCTAAAAAGCTATCCGTTCCTTCAACGATATCAAGTTCATTACGTTAAAGGTTTTCGCCAGAAACCATTCATAGCTCTCCGTCGTTTCATATGGGTAGTCAATAGTATTCAAGCTGTGTTTGTTGGCCAAAGTCAAGGCACAGTGTTTGGTAGCTGTTGGTTATTCATATGCAGCATAGATAGATTCGTTGGTTTGGGGCAGTCGTATAGCCTTGTTGGCCAAAGTCAAGGGCTTGTACAGGTGGGCTCAAATTAACCTGGAGAATGACGGGCAGAACTTGACATGTGACTTATGATTTGTTGGCCAAAGTCAAGGTCATAAGAGCATGGGGTAAAAATCCACATCGGGAGTTTCAAAAGAACTGAAACTTGCCAGATATGCGCATACCTTCTGGAGTGTGATACCGTGAGCGGATTCCGTCACGTTATCATGCGATGAGAGTTGGATCCCGATTCCCACTGATGAGTTGGTTTACTCCTCGGGTATTCCCGACTAATTCTTCTTTTAGGTTTGGAGGAGAATTTGAGGTACAGTGGGAGGTTTCCAGATTAGATTAAGTGATAACCATTCTGATCTAGGTTAGAGTGCACGCTGAGTGTTTCTTTTCTCTCTCTCTCTCTGGCAGCGACCTTTGACCCGACCCTAAGACTATGATTCAGTGACCAAGTTGACCGAACCTTCTTTAACACTGGCTTTTGGATTGTCAGAGTTGCAAACCTCATTGCCTCTCCTACTTTTACCCTTTTCTCCAGGACACCCCGTATTACTACGAACGTCCACTTCCATTGGACAAAACCATCGTATGGTTATATACGAACTCGAAGGACTTCGAGGATGGTTTCTGGTTCTGGAGAAAACGAATAGGACTATTCAGTTGTCTTTTCCTTCTATCTTCTCTCAGGTTGCGAGTACTCCTTGGTTTAGGGGTAGTACACCTATTATGCAAATTGGATAGTCTTCTTCCAAACCATAGGCAGGTGCCGACCGGTAGGGAATGAAGAAAACCAATTAGCATAACGATGGTGTGCAGAAGGTATTAAGTTCAGACAAAGCAAGTGATTAGTAAGAGGGCAAAGTAAATTGCGACTGCTATTCACGACCAAACCAAGTATTCCTTCGCCAATCCTAAATCACCTTTGTATTTCTCCAGGACACTCCGTATCACTACGAAGATCCACAGTTTATTTGGATACTCCATCGTATGGTTATATACGAACTCGAAAGGAACTTGTTCCAGTTCGGGGATGGATTCTGGTTCAGGAGAAATAGGAATAAGGTTTATTCAGGTGTCTTTTATCCTCACCTTCTCTCGCATTGCGAGTGCTCCTAGGATTAGGACAGTACACCCATTATGCTTATTAGATAGTCTTCTTCCAAACCATAGGCTGGTGCCGAACGGTAGGGAAGGAAGAAAACCAATTGGCCTAAAGGGGTGTGCAGAAGGTAATGACTAAAGACATATGAAGGGATTTGGAGAGGTGGCAAAGAATTATACGGTTATAGTTGTGAATCTGGATAATGGTAGAGGCATTAATAGGAATACCAGGATACCCCATCGAAACATTTCAATGTTTCAGTTCAGCTGTATACTGTTAAAAGAAAACTGATTTCCCGATTGGACACTTGCTCCAGGGTATGTATTTACCAGGTTTGATTCTCACATCTGTATGGTTTTACAGATGATGAGTGGGAGTAAGTTATTGGGAATAGGGTAATCATCCTCATTATATCGGGATTCGTTGTAATCGGTGATATTTGAGGAGATCATCTGGGCTGTTTGTCGGTCGGCAAATATTTGGTTTTGAATATCCGCTGTTATGCACCAATTTCAAATTGATATATCTGTACGTCTATTTTTATAGAGTGAGATATACCTTTTGATATTATGTCGATGACATTTACCTATATCAGTGGATGGTTAGGTAAGGAGCATTAAACAGCGGTGTAATTCTTCTTAACCATAAGTACAGTTTTCAACCTACGACATACAGTGAAAGAGTTGTTAGACTCGGTGGACTTATACAGAGTATTGTATGTTGTCCAGTGTCCATTAGGACAGAGAGGTTGGTCCTCATACTATATTCTGTTTACTTTTAACTTCTCTAGTTCTTAGACATGTGTTTCGTAGAAACACAGGGTCTAAGTTTTGAGGAGTTATAGGTATTTGAATAGAGTAGAGAACCAGGTATAGCAAGTATCGGGATTCTTCAAAGTGATCGAAGATGTAGATACTTGTGTATGGTATTCAGTTGATAGTAATGATAAAGAGAAATTGCTTCTCTTTCAGGTTACTCATAATTGGAAGCATTCCTAAGTTGAGTAACGCTGATCGGCCTCTCTCCATTTAGTTGACATGCACTGGAGATAGCTGCATGATTTGAATCTGGTTCAATTAAATCAGTGCCTCTGGTTCTATATTGGATGTAGAACAGTTCATATCTTAACGTTGTTAAGGTACGGGGAGTTGTCCGGCTTATGATTAAAACCAGACACTGGACAACTCAAGGCACGTTTTCTGTAATGGCTGTTTGTGGGGTGACCCAGGCTATGACGAGGGTTGATTTTCTACCATCTGGCAGATCAATAGAAATATTGTTCTAGACTCGCCACAGTTTTATTAAAAATGGATTTTTTCAAAAACAGTAGTGGGAGTATGGTAGAACTGGAAGTAATTCCAGAACCGCAAACGATTGCTGAAGATTTGATAAGGAACCTAAAGATTCAATCTGATTTGACATTCCATTGGCCACTCCGCAGATAAGGTGGGTAACTTCAGGCACCCGAGAGGTACTCCGGTAGCCTCAAGGACAGTGACAGGGAAGTTCTTGTTTATCCACACTTGCCATTGCTGTTGTTCCAGACTGTGAGACCCGGCAGGAGGATGAGTATAGCGTCTTTCTAAACTAGTTTTAGAAGTGTACGTCTATATGACTCTGCCAGAGGGTTGTCGTAGTCAGTGGGAGCAGCGGAAGCATTGGTGGACATCAGGCTTATGTCTATATATAGACCAAAGCAGATATAGCGGAGATAGATCATCTATTTCTGACGTGACAGTCATAGGTTTGACGTCATCAGAATAGGGGATGGATCTGTTGAGAAGGTAGTAGGGTATGATATCCGGGTTTTGGATGACATACACAAAGTAGGAAGTGACATTCCTATACTACGATCGGTTATACTTTGGTCGTCACACAGTGGTTTCTCCACATGGGACTTGGACATTATATCAGACATACTGGTTACTAGATCTATGGCTTTAAATCTAGATTTGGGTGGTTTCCCAATCAGGGTACTTAGACAACATTCTAAGAGTATTTAGAATGGACGACTCCTGGCACGGTAGTGTACCTGCAAGTGATGGAGTCACCCTCTCTAAAGGTGTCTTATAGACTAAAGTAGAGAGGGATGTGCATGATTGGCAGATCACTTGCTTAGGCAATTGAGTCAATCATGAGATGTCAAGTACCACACCAGATGTTGTTCTTGCAGTAGATGCAATAAGTTGACATTGATCCAATCCTGGAGAAACAGTCGGAAGCAGTTTTAGAACATAAGTGAATGTTCTAGGGATATGATAACGGATGCCTCCTTTAGGAGACGGTTATCACTCCAGGCTTCTAAGGTGACGTGGACGACAGGGTGATTGTCAGAGTTTTAGTTTTCCTTCTGACGAGGGGCAGTATTTTGGACAGGTGGTCCAAAGCAATACTGAGGGTGGCATGGCGCAGGATACTGATTAAGTTCAGTTGACGATACAGTCTAAAAAGTTTGGATTTGGAGTTCATTTATGAGCTAGGTCCCATCAGACATCCAGACATTCTAAGACAGGTATTGCTCATTTCGGGAGATGGCTTTCTCCGCGAACTTGAGATAGAGAGAGACATAGAAAGAAACATCAAGGCGGATCCACTCACTGAGGCTATTCCTCGAACGCAATAGTTTCAAAAACGAGTTTTGTGAAACTGACTAGTAAAGGAGTTGGGTGTTCGGTATCACACGGGCTGTGAGTATGCGACATCGCAATAATTAGCCTTGAGTGCAAGTGGGAGATTGTTGGAGATAGTGCCCTCAGAGTCAATTATTGGATCACAGGCACGTGATTGCAATGATTGAGTGAGGACTTATCCCGGTAGGACAGTCTGACTCGAGATGATAGTTTGCTATCTGGTTTACCTTTATCATCGTGTACTGCTTTAGGTGACCTGACAGGTCACTATTACACGTTGATAGAGCCCCTAGGATTCTTGCTTGACTGCCAGCAGTATGAGGGCGATCATATAAGTGAGAGCTGGAGTCTATAAGCACATCCCTAAAAGGTCCCTAGTCGTGGGAGTTTCGAGACAGGGCATCGATTCTCCAGAGTAGACTAGTGTATACAGTCGAGACCCCGACGAGGGGCGGTGGCCGGTCTCACAAGCCACTGGTGTCAGTTGGTTCACCTAAGATGTATACAGGTGCTCATTGGGTTATGAGTACACCGGACAGGACTCGCCGGGAACATGCTAGTTGGTCTTATACCTGACGTCAGATAGCAGTTCCCAGGTGACATGTGTATAGGTTAGTTCATCGACCTGGGGATCATCATTTGTCTCGTGTGAGTTCCCACTGTGCTTTGATTACTACCCTACCACGGCTCAAAGGAGTCGTGCAAACAGGTTTTAGTTGGGTACAGTCCCGAGCCACATGGAGGCAGTAAGCGGATCTTCAGGGGTTCGTCTCTCCCGGTATTGGGGGTGAGGTCGCGTTGTGTCTAGGAGAGCCATTACACGAAGTCCTTGGCCAAGGAAGGAGATTTACTGGTAGGTATTCCAGTAGTATCTCAGGGTGTTCTGGGCTACACTCCGACACGACTTGTACCACTTTTGGGGGTCTGACTTTTACCAACCCCCTAGGCCCGACATGCGATGCTCATAGACGAACGGACCGGACTGTACGGATATTGTCACTGACAGGCTCAGTAGGTCAGGATGAGTTCGCTCATCGACGTCCCTTTTGGTCAATAGCTAGTGGCCCGTCACGTATGGCTTATACCTCTGACGTGCTAGTGGTTAAATCCACAGCCATAGTATTGACGAGTCTTTAGAGTCCACCACACAGACAGTTACTCAAGTTTCGGGCGAAACGCTGTAGAGGCCGTATGGAGATATGGCAGGGTTCGATCAGATACGTGCGGTATTGCACGGATCGTGATTGGACGGATTTTACTAGCCGGTTTTGGCTTAAGCCGGATACTAGTATTAGATAGTGCAGATTTTGTCTCTTTGCATTTGTGTTCAGTGGGAATACAAATGCGGGCATGTATTTACAGTAGCGGGGTTTTCCTGTAATTTATTACGGGATCGGTTTTCTGGGGTTGCCAGTTTGTATTCCGTTCCGGCCGATTTTCTTTTATTCCTTCTCGGCCGGACTTTTCGTTGGAAGGGGGTTAATTGCAAGTTTGCAATTAACTTAGTTGTGAGGGGCTTTCTTGCATATGTGGCTTTTTGATGAGACTAGCTTCATCATGAGATTCCATTTGAATCTATCACTTGCATCTATGAGATGAGATATATTGATGTGACCATTATTCTTTTTGATTTTTCTTTTTCTCCTTTGAAAAATCAATCATCCATTTTCTCCACCCATTTTGTGCTTGGGGCCGGCCACTGTGAAGGAATGGAGTGAGGTTTAATTTGTTAGTGTGGATAATTTCCATTCATGAAATTTCGTGGCCCCAACATTCATTATGATGAGTGATTAATTTCTTTTGAAATGAATGAGCTTAATATGAGGCTCATTTTTTTTTCACAGCAAGAGTGAGATACTACACACATCATTTTCCAGTGAGCACATATTTGCTTGGCCGAGCTCATTTTCTTTAGATGCTCCTTTTTCCCACTTGGATCCATGAATATCTTTGTGCAAAATTCCTCCAACATGGCAACCTCATAAACCCCAAAGAGACCTGCTTGCTACACTATTCTACAGCATCCCTTGGACGCATCGGCTAGCCAACTTCGCGCCCGAGTTGCCTCGGTCAAGAGGTGGGAGCCCGTAAAAGATTTTGGCAATGTGGTGCCCGTTTCGACGAGGAGGTGACGGACGAAGTATCCGCGGGAAATCGGAGTGGAGACGAAGACCGAAGGACTCGGATCATTCGGTATATCTCTAACCCGTCTTGTAGTTAGCTTAGACTAGTTAATGGTTCGATCCGGGTGTTTAGTGCGCGGTGGTGCCGGTTTGCTAAGTTCGCAAAATTAAAGTTTATCACCGCTTCCGCATTTGGCCGTCGGATTGACGGCCGGGGCGCCGCCGTGCACTTACACTAACCACACGAAACACCTAAACGAGAGTTGGATAAATTCGTATCGCACTTTATCGAAACACAAGAAATAAGGTAAAACAGTCCCAGATTTTCCTATATAAGAAATTAAGGAAAGTTGCACATGACATAAGGCTACATGTAGTTCCAGAGAACCCACGACCAAGACTCACACCCAACACCCCCACACTGGCCGCAATTTGTGGCCAGATCGATTAAATCTGCGGCCACAAGGAAGAGGGATTGGCTCAGATTTTGTGATTGTGTTCTAGGCCTCCAGACTAGCTCTCAGTAGTGGCAACTTCACAAAAAAACATCTGGGTTGATAGAACATTCAAACAGAAACCCTAGGCTTAACTAAATACGATATTAACCACTAAACCAAAACATTAAGATAGTTTAGTGAAACTAGTTGACATAAAGAGCCAAATTATATGTTTTAGATCACTACCTCACCAAAACCTGGAAGAAACCCTAGCCATGCAAGCTCCAAGGCATCTCAAGAGGGGTTAAACATGATTAGTTGAGGGTTTAGTGAAGTTTTATGGTGATTAGCCTCAAGTGTGAGGTGGGAAAATTTTTCAAAAGAAGGATTTTGAAAGAAGAAGAGGAAGAAGAAGAATAGAAGAATGAGAAATGAGAGTTGAGGGTTGAGAGAGAGATGAGGGTTGAGGATTGACTCTTGAGAACCATGCTCTCTCTCTCTCTTCATTAAATTCCCCCCTCACTTCCTTGTCCCCCCATGCCTTCATGTCTTTTCTTTTCTTTTTGAAATAAAAACTAAAACCTTTTTACTTACTAAAAATATATATAACATAATGATATGGTTAATGTGCCATGGCTAGCCAAACATGATTAGCATATCCTTAATGCTAGATTAGCATGCACATGTGTGTGCTTAAAAATACCGCAAGTACATAAATAATTAAATAAAATATTAATTAATTAAATAAAATATGTGAAAAATAATTATTAGTTAAATTTATCAAAAACCCATATTATATCGCTTAATTAACTCTAATCGCGTTTTAAGATGTTATACGGGGCTTGCCGAGCAAAGCGTTATAGCATGTCCTGGCGTCAATGACGTGAAATTTAATGTCAGTGACGAGCAGTCCAAAACGTAGCGTCGGTATTATAGATCCAAGCATTCGTGACGACTGTGAGTCGAATCCGGAGATGGTAATTTTATCTCGGGCAAGGTGCTGAACGCTCATGCAAATTTCCTTCAACGCTCTCACGTTGAGATGGTTGACGGAGGATCCATTGTCAACAAGGATTTTCCCTATCTTGATGTCGTGGCAGTACCTGGTGACGTATAACGAGCGATTATACTCGCATGTACCGAGGAGAAGATCTTCATCGCTGAATGTAATGTCAGCCTGTGGACCTTTACCAGTTCATCTTTCATCTTCTCTTCTGCGAAGAAAGCCTGGAACTGATCGGGCTCTTGTAATATCTTGATCAGGGAATCTCGTGCCTATTTGGACAAAAAGATAGCATCCAATATGCTCAGTTGTGAGGATATTTTCCTCAGATGTGCCAGGACGTTGCAATCCACCTTATTTTTCTTAGGCAGGTCTTTTGCGGCAAGCTCTTTTACTATTCCGTCGCCGAGGGAAATTTCCTCAGGAATCTTCCCTTTCCCTTTGTCCTTTTTGTTCGAACCATTGTTTGTAGGTCCGAAGTTCTTCTCAGGCAGCGTGCAGTTACGCAACTGAATATTCTTGCAGTTCTTCTCCTCCTCTTCTTTTTTGGAGACGGAGTCTTTGAAGAGAGGGGTGGGGGTGTTCCATTCTCAGAATCGCTCCTGAAAGTAAGAACTTGGGGTTTTCCCCTTCCGAACTGGTACCAACCATATGACAGTTGCCAGTCGTTTCTTTATGCGCGTTTGTCGTACTATTTTGCCGTCGACGAGCATGAGCTTCACGCTTCATCCTCTTGAAGTTTTTTTGATGGGCAACGTATCCTTGCCACCAGTTCTTGAAGGCACTGTATTCATCGGTGGGATGGGTGACCCTCCGATGATATATGATATAGGCAGTAATTTGGATGTGATTCTTCTCCATCAAAGCATGTGATCCCGGGAGTGTTCCTTATGAGAGGTGGCGGCTTTATCCCTATTGACAGGGCTTTGGCGAACCGTTTCTCTGTTTTGATCATGCTCTTATTTGTAGCAAGTGTGCTTTGGTCTGATCGGAGTACTTTACGACTCATCCTCGCTGCAGCTTCTTTATCCAAACGCTGACGCTTAGCCTTTTCATATATGGCCGTCTCACGTTCTCGGTTGACTTTTCTTTTTTGAAAGGCTTCGTTTAACAGCGTCTCGATTGGGTCTTCTGCTGGCAGTTCCGGGGATTTTAGCGCCGATTCTGCCCCCAGTTCCTCTGCGTTGTTTTCTGATACTGAGGGAGCTTCATCATCATATAACGACAAATGGGAGACCATGTGGCAACTTTCTACATGGTCTTCGGTGTCTTCTGATGAGTCATTTTCCTCATCATTGTCACTATATTCGTCCTCTAGAATATGCTTGAGGAATTCTTCGAGCGTGACCGGTGTCCGCGCCTTCTGGTTGTACTCCTCCAGCGCGTCAATGTATTTCTGTAGATCTGTGCACTTTTCGTCATACTCGGCAGGCTGCACAGGCTTCTTGGTCTTCTTCTTTTTCTTCGAAGACTTCGAAGGCTTGACTTGGGGGTTTTTCCCCTCGTCAACAATTCTCGGTGCGGGACGAGCTTTTAACACCCCTTCGATTATTTCGGGTTCAAGTAGGCTTTTTCACCTAACTTCCGAACATGCCTGTAGATCCTTCAGCATTCTTTTGGTTTTTGCTGAAAAAACGACTTCCCATGGAGTTTCTTCCATGAGTGAGCATGATGCCCCCTGCGCATCCATCTTTTTGGAAGTGTGCTTCTGGGGTGGGTTTACCTTCCAGTTATCAGATAGCGTGAATTTCCCCTATTGATACTGGTCTTCGACCCAGTTCTTGAAGACGTAGCAATTTTCAATTGGGTGGCTCACCATTCTGTGATAAGAGTAGTAATTAGGGTTGTTGACGTCGCCGGGTTGCGGTGGACGCCGCATGTATGGCAATGTGATGAGTTTATTACACATTGCCAATTCGAACAGTCTCCTCGTCTTGTCGCAGGGAAACGAGTAAGCACGTCCTAGCCTTTCCTCCAAGGATGGGTGTGAACGCGCGTTGTTTTGGTGAGCAGCTGGTTTTGGGCCACTCTGTTGTTACTAAGTATTGGCAACGAAGGCCGCCTTCCCTTTACCCTTGTTATTTCGAGGGTCCTTATTTGAGGAGGAAGGCCCATGGCCCATCTGGTCTATTTGAGCCAGTTTAACTATCAGAGCCTGGAAGGTAGTTGGTTTGAATAATGCCATGAACTGGGACACAGTCGTTTAAGGATCAAGGGTCCCGATGAACATGCCCATGGCAGGGGATTCTTCAATGCATTGTTCGCACTTAGACCACAGGTTCCTGTTGGATATAGTGCCCTCAGAGTCAATTATTGGATCACAGGCACGTGATTGCAATGATTGAGGGAGGACCTATGCCGGTAGGACAGTCTTACTCGAGTTGATAATATGCTATCTAGTTTATGTTTATCATCGTGTACTGTTTCAGGTGACCTTGCAGATCACAATTGCACGTTGATAGAGCCCTTAGGATTCTTGCTTGACGGCCAGCAGTATGATGGCGATCATATACATGGGAGCTGGGGTTTATAAGCACATCCTTAAAAGGTCCCTAATCGTGGGAGTTTCGAAATAGGGCATCGATACTCCAGAGTAGACTAGTGTATACAGTCGAGACCCCGACGAGTGGCGGTGGCCGGTCTCACAACCCACTGGTGTCAGTTGGTTCACCTAAGATGTATACAGGTGCTCATTGGGTTATGAGTACACCGAACAGGACTCGCCGGGAACATACTAGTTTGTAATGTTTTGAAAATCGTTTCGGTGAAATTTCGAAAAATCGGTAAAATAAGGGGGGTTTCTGTAAAAAGTAAAAATATAAATATCTTATTATAAAAATTAAATATACATATTCTAGCTATGTAATTGCTATTATTTGGTGTTTATTGAGCCGCTAGTGAAATTTCAAATTTTCTGAAAAAAATATTATTTTATTATTATTTTAACCCGTCACTAATACATTTAATTAGGGAAATTTACAAATTGGAATGAGTTGAAACAAATTTTGTACATCATAAAACATTAAATAAAATTTTATCATGTGGTTTTTGGAACGAAATCATTTGCCAAAACGGTTTAGAAATTATTGAAGAAAAAGGCTTTTTTTAGCGTAAATGGATGCTTAGGGTATTGTATTTATCATTTTTCATCACCCCACACCCGTACCCACACCCACACACCCCCACTTACTCCTCCCCATGGCTGAATTCAGCATCCACCATATTTTTCCCCACTTGATTTTCAAAGGAAAAGATATGAATGAAAAGAAAAGAAAATGGGTGAATTAGGTGGACTTTTGACCTTACCTTGACTTTAACTTCTTCCCCCACTTTCTCTACCTCCCTCTCTCTCCTCTCCCACTCCCATTCCAGCAGCCCCCCCCCCCTCCTACAGCAGCAGCAGCAGCCCCCCCCCCCCAATTCCCTTCTCTTTTCTCTTCAAACTTCATCAAAAATTGCCTCAAATCCATCAAAAAAAATCCCAAAACCCAAATCCGACTCCTACCCATTTTAGCTTAGCCCGTATAGCATGGATCTTTGTGAAAAGAGAGCATTTTGGGAGGCCATGGATGCTTGTGGATCTTCAAATATTTTTGGGTATAATTCTAAACATTTTTTTTGCTTAATTGGTTACTAATTTCTTAAGCTAATTTAATTAAGTGTTAATTTGGATATGTGAGTTTAATTGCAAGTTTTGGAATTCAGGTTATGAATTTGAATGCAAGTTAGGGGTTTGTAAAATTGGTGTATGGTTGTGTGTTATATTTAGGTTTTTTGTCATGTTAATACAAGATTAGTAGCTAGTACTAATGGTTAGTTTAAAAAAAAATTGTGTTAATGTGCTAATTTGCGTACTAGATTTTTGAATTTGGTTAAATACTTGGGATTAAAAATGTGTTTAGGTTTTTCATGACTTCATTAACTTTATTAAGTGTGGCTTAATGCTTTAGATCATGCAAATCTAAGCTAGATTGTAGTTTGTGCATTTTTGCTTTGAAATTGTTAAAAAGGGTATTTTTGTAAACTAGAATATTAGGGTTTTTGGAATTTAATGAGATTAAATTCCGGAAATTGTTTCTATGACTTATTTAAGATATTTAATAAGTATATTGGCCGCTACATTCATTTAAACATCATGTTTTGTACAAAAACGGCGAATTGTGCTTGCTAGATTTTCGGAAAAATGACTTTTCAAGTGAAATTGGGGTTTTTGTGAGTTTTAACCTAGTTTATATTAAAATTAGTGTTCGTGAATGTGCAAATGAGTGTGATTGGATTTTTCTCGATGGTTTGACGTTTGTACATCGACATCGAGGGTTGGTTTGACTATTCTTGCATGCGTAGGCGACAGGTTTGGACCTATGCGTGATACGCGTGCCGATTTGATTTTCGTATGCCGTTTCGATTTCGAATTTAGTTTTAATGCGATATGGTGCGTTATGATATGTAGGTAACCCCATGCGGACTTCGAGACGACAAGCAAGCTCGTGGCGACGTCGGCACCGGCTAGCGAGGACCAGGTGAGTAGATTTATATCTACGGGGAGAAGTCGGGTGGATGGCGTATAGCACCCCCGCAGTCCGTGGTGGTGTATACGGATGCGTATACACACCAACAATTTATTATATGTTATTTGGGATTAATAATGTTGCTTAGGATGGATATTGGTGTGTTGGATTACCTTAGTGTTGCGAACCCTAGGGTAGTGTTGCACTACACATACACACATACATACTTGCATACATTCCTATTGATATGTGCTCATGGGATTCTTTATAGTTATGGGTTCACATGGGTATGGGACTATGTGTTCACATACGGATTGAGGATGATACTTGGGATTGAGCTGAGTCGATGAGATTTGATTTGAGGCCGTGAGATCGGTGATATAGCAGGGTTCGTATCTTAGATACGACATGACGTTGTAGCGGGTCCTTGACGTAGTTTTTACACACGTGCATGCATACTTAGGCGATATCAGTATTGTACTAGACGTAGATCAGTACCAGATCATGATATTGATAAAGAGGATACCAGGTGAATAGTATGATGAATGTGATTTTGACCCGTACCCAGAATTGGGGGATGCCGTACGACGGATTTACGTACGAGCTATATCTTGATGATTGATCCGCACTCTTGACTTGGGATGTCTGATTATAGATATGGTATCGGATATGATATTATTGAGGCGGGATCACCGACTAATATATATACAGGTATGTATATGTATCGACTCAGATGTTAGGCGGTTTCCTTACCTGTAGTCTAGCTTGTAGCGTAGCCCTTTAGTTTAGTTAGTTGTTAGATTAGATTCGGTTCCTACCTATTTCAAAGCTTACGAATCGTGTGTATTTTTAAAGACAGCCTAAGGGATCCTACGGATATTTCAAAAAACGTATCATTTCTTAAAAACACCGTAGCCCCTATTTTCAAAACCCCACGATTCGTGTTATTTCAAAAGGCACCATTGTAGGACTTATATTAGGTTAAAACAGATTAGTTATCGTTGCGTCTAGTATTCAGTTCCCGCTCATTATTGTTGTTTGCTCCGCATCACATGCTTATATTATGCTTCATATTCTACTGTTGATATCTTGTGGTTAGGACACCAGCACCATTACCGATGATGCGTATGTACCACGTACACTTACTTGCCGGCTCACACACATCTTCATCGGTAATTGCCATGTCACGTACACCTTATAAAATATTATTGCTTGACATAGCCTGTTAGCTAATAGTTTAGACATGATATTAGTGTACTTGCCTTATATGTTAGTATAGACATTGTAGTTATTACCTGCTACCTCATGCATACTGTTATTCATTGTTATGCCGCATTCATGGATTCTCATGCATATATTCACTTTTTACGTGCTATTGAGGTTTTGGATTTCCATGAGATTTTCTGGATTTGGGGAAAACCGCAAAACATATACAAACTTCTTCTTTCTCTTTTTAAATAAAAAGCGCGGTTTTTCCCATGATGTATGAGTCGTCCACCATGAGTTTGCTGATGGATTTGGAGACCCGATTCGAGGAGTTGGATGAACCGTTTCGGGTACATGGTGGACCCGGTAAGGTACCCCGGGGCAAGAAGCTCGTGGTGATGACGATGAGCCTGGCAGGGGAAGACTACCTACCGGTGATTTTACCCGACGCGTCGGATATCCGGAGGATACCATCGTGGTCTTGAGATGGATGGTAGGGGCCGGTCTGGACTGACGGCGTCCTAGATATTGAGATTGAGACATTGAGATTTCGAGATATTGAGGTACTAAGATTTGATGATACAGGCCAGTCCGGATGGCCGGAGCCTGAGGTTTTGAGACATTGAGATTTATGTTTTGTGTCGATGCTAGACACTGTTGATGCTGATTTCATTTATGATACCTCATTTTAAAAATACAAAGGAAATCTCACTAATTTATGAAAACAGTTTCTTCATTTACATGTATTCTGTTTTCATGCATTCATACCTCATTCATATGATATATTGCTACCTGAGGCACTGACACGGGCACATGAGATCACACTCGGGTTAGATATTACCCTAGCCATTGTTATAGGCTGCATGTTATTCATATATTGAGGATATATTATGATCATTGACCTAGGTTGCATTATTCATTCGATTTTATGTTCGTAGATCTTTTTCTACTCACGAGTTGGCAACTCACCCCCGTTGTGCCCCAGTTTCTTGCAGGTGTTGCCGTACGGATTTCATTACGGCTTTGCGGGCACGGTTTCTTTTCGGGTGACTTGCTAGTAGGTGGGTTTATTGTATCTTACCCATCATTATACCTTGTATATTATATTTCAGTTGTATCTAGAAGTTCCATCAACCAAACTTGTATTTTTTGAGATAGAGACCAGTAATGTTATTCTTTCGACCATAGAGTAGCATGTTATATTTCTTGAGTTTCTTGCTGGTTGAGTTCCATTTCTGTTGTGATCCTCGCCTTTAGGCGTTGTATATTATGTTGCATACAGGTTGATTTGATATGGTTCTTCCTATTCTCTACTACTTCTCTTGGTTTGGATTTCTGGGTTTCGGCTTACTTAGCATACGTACGCCTTGAGACGTTCGTAGTCTAAGTGCCGGTCATGTTCCGTACTTTCGGGTCGTGACAAAGTTGGTATCAGAGCGTTAGGTTTTTACCTTAGGAGTATAGGATGACCCTTGGTTGATGGAATAGGTGACTAAAGTAGAGTGACGTACCGTTGGTATGTTCCGCGGCATATTTACGACACGCCACTCCACTTAAGGAGCCTTAGAATGTACATTTTTTTTCAGTATCATATTCCTTCCTGATCTAGCCTCATCGGTATCAGTTATGGTTTTGCTGCCACGATTACGGGCAGGGAGAACTACGGTTAGAGTTGCGGTCAGCATGAGCTCGTTACGAACAAGGACTAACCAGAGCATTATTCCGGAGACACACGTTTGCAGAGATGTGTCTTGATTGTGTTGTGCGCCACGAGCGTTTGATGGATCGCTGTATGAGATTACTTGGACGTGCCGATCAACACTAGAGGATTGAGCCACTGACAGAGGCCAGCCAGATACTGATGATCGTTGATGTATTGCTCATTCATGATGATTGAGGCACTGTTCAGCGTGCAGAGGAGTGAGCCAGTTATTGCTGCGAACGACGGGATTTTGCCCAGATGTTGGAGCTATTGCAGTACGAGATTGTACTAAGAGATTATAGGAGATCACTAGTCACCGAGGATGAATGACTAGGATATGTGGATTGTTCGCTACCCCGTTGCGAGGTCATCAGATAGATTGATTCCAGCTAGAGACGACTTCACGCGGAGACGTTAAGAGTCGACAGAGATGATCGAATGTCAGTAACCTATTATTCCAAGTTTAAAGTATTCGGAAAGACATGCAGGCAATTCTATGGTCCCTCTAGAAGAATGAAACCCTAACTCGACTTAATGACCGTGTGAAAGCCTTTGAACCTTAGGGTTTGCGGCAGTTCTGCGGCGCCATTAGTGAGGCTTGGGTTTGCCCTTCTACAGCTGGACCACCGATGCTGTGGTATGTACTCGATACTATTATACCGTACCCAAGATGTTGAGCTCTTGGGGGATTATGAGGTTTTGACGACTCGATCGGGTGGCTTGACTTAATTCGGATGCTAGATGGTGAGATGCAATTCTTGGGAGACTCCAGATACGAGGATAGCCGTTGGATGCTCAGTCCATGCAGCCACGACCAGACGAGTCCGAAGCGGTCGACATTAGAGAAAAATGGAGTAAGAGGTTCGTACACGATCTGGATATGATGACGTTCCCCTCCGCTGACATCAGAGATGCGATGCGCATACCGAGGCATTGTTATTGGATATACCTTCCAAAAAGAGTCGCGCTGAGTATGCAGCCGTTACGAAGCAAGAAGCAGACATGGTAAGGACGATGACTCCTGGACATTTGGCAGAGATGAGACTTGGAAGAGACCTTGAGCAGGATTCCTTCCAGGACACTGCTGCAATGATACTTGCATCCAGGATCAGATGTGTCACGTACATTCAGAGAGCCAGAGACTAACGATAGTGACATGCTGCTTTACGAGTGGTCGCGATGACTGCCCGAGAGATGACCAGAGAAGTGCCAGAACGGAATCGTCCCCGTTAGCACATCCGACAGGGCCGATGAGCCGATTGATCGTGATATTGACAATTCACAGAGAAGACTTGGACCCAGGAGTGGTCATTGTTACGCACACCAGCAGGCCAGAGTTCATGATCATCAACGAGACGTCCCACTAGTGACCGCGACAGTTGGCCCGAGATTCTTAGAGGATGTGCTTGAGCGGTACTATTCCGCCATATTTAATTTCGATGTTTTGGGTGATTTATTCGCATAATTTGATTTTGATGATTGAGGATTTACGATTTTCGCACAGTTGTTGCACTTGATATCGTTTGTGTGCTTTGGTTTCATGTGTTTGTGATTTTATGGTTTTAGACATTGGAGTTGATTTCGTGCGTATATACGCACACGATTCAGTTTTTGCACTCAGTATAGTTTACATATGCTTGCAGTGCCTTGACATGTATTTTGTGCACTTGGATACACTGGATTTCGATTTCGAGGGTGATCCTTGACATTTGTTTTGTGCACTTTATGCACCTGATTGGATTTTGCGCATGTTCGGCGCTTGATATTGGATTTCATGATTTCATGCATGATGGATGCACCGGATTTGGACATTTAGCGCATGCTGGGCGCCTGTCATGAGATGCGATTTGGTGCACACCAGATGTACTAAATCGGGATTTGGTGCATATCAGATGCACCTGAGTTGCGGTCAGGCACACACGTGCCTATGACCGATGTTGTGTGCACAACCGTTGCACCTTGATGTTGTTTTTGTGCACATTCATGGATTTTGATATCCGTGCGCACCAGACGCACGTAGTATTCATATGCGTATTTTGGGGTTGATTTAACCTATAGAGCAGTGCGTTTTTATGATATTTGCTATGTGTTTTCATACTGGGCAGGACTAGCCAACGGACAGTACCTGAATATATTTGGCATTCATTTCCTTCAGATATTTACCTATATAGATTCGATATTTACATGTATAGTTTCGAGTTATATCATATTGGTTTTGCTTTGGATTTGGCATTGATGTCTTCCCCAGGACTTCGATGATTGCGGGATGCTTGACGGAGTTTCGATTTGAGTTATATGCTCATTTTTCAAGCGCATGCGCTGCGCTACGATTTGTTTTATGTAGTTACAATTTCGGAGCCCCGACGACTTGATGGTTTTTCTTAGATGTTTTAGTATTTGGGGGAGTTTGAATTTAAATTCGGAGACCGAATTTCTTTAAGGGGGGAAGATTGTAACGTTTTGAAAATCGTTTCGGTGAAATTTCGAAAAATCGGTAAAATAAGGGGGTTTTCTGTAAAAAGTCAAAATACAAATATCTTATTATAAAAATTAAATATACATATTCTAGCTATGTAATTGCTATTATTTGGTGTTTATTGAGCCGCTGGTGAAATTTCAAATTATCTGAAAAAAATATTATTTTACTATTATTTTAAGCCGTCACTAATACATTTAATTAGGGAAAATTACAAATTGGAATGAGTTGAAACAAATTTTGTACATCATAAAACATTAAATAAAATTTTATCATGTTGTTTTTGGAACGAAATCATTTGCCAAAACGGTTTAGAAATTATTGAAGAAAAAGGCTTTTTTTAGCGTAAATGGATGCTTGGGGTATTGTATTTATCATTTTTCATCACCCCACACCCGTACCCACACCCACACACCCCCACTTACTCCTCCCCATGGCTGAATTCAGCATCCACCATATTTTTCCCCACTTGATTTTCAAAGGAAAAGATATGAATGAAAAGAAAAGAAAATGGGTGAATTAGGTGGACTTTTGACCTTACCTTGACTTTGACTTCTTCCCCCACTTTCTCTACCTCCCTCTCTCTCCTCTCCCACTCCCATTCCAGCAGCCCCCCCCTCCTACAGCAGCAGCAGCCCCCCCCAATTCCCTTCTCTTTTCTCTTCAAACTTCATCAAAAATTGCCTCAAATCCATCAAAAAAAATCCCAAAACCCAAATCCGACTCCTACCCATTTTAGCTTAGCCCGTATAGCATGGATCTTTGTGAAAAGAGAGCATTTTGGGAGGCCATGGATGCTTGTGGATCTTCAAATGTTTTTGGGTATAATTCTAAACATTTTTGTTGCTTAATTGGTTACTAATTTCTTAAGCTAATTTAATTAAGTGTTAATTTGGATATGTGAGTTTAATTGCAAGTTTTGGAATTCAGGTTATGAATTTGAATGCAAGTTAGGGTTTTGTAAAATTAGTGTATGGTTGTGTGTTATATTTAGGCTTTTTGTCATGTTAATACAAGATTAGTAGCTAGTGCTAATGGTTAGTTTAAAAAAAATTGTGTTAATGTGCTAATTTGCCTACTAGATTTTTGAATTTGGTTAAATACTTGGGATTAAAAATGTGTTTAGGTTTTTCATGACTTCATTAACTTTATTAAGTGTGGTTTAATGCTTTAGATCATGCAAATCTAAGCTAGATTGTAGTTTGTGCATTTTTGCTTTGAAATTGTTAAAAAGGGTATTTTTGTAAACTAGAATATTATGGTTTTTGGAATTTAATGAGATTAAATTCCGGAAATTGTTTCTATGACTTATTTAAGATATTTAATAAGTATATTGGCCGCTACATGCATTTAAACATCATGTTTTGTACAAAAACGGCGAATTGTGCTTGCTAGATTTTCGGAAAAATGACTTTTTAAGTGAAATTGGGGTTTTTGTGAGTTTTAACCTAGTTTATATTAAAATTAGTGTTCGTGAATGTGCAAATGAGTGTGATTGGATTTTTCTTGATGGTTTGACGTTTGTACATCGACATCGAGGGTTGGTTTGACTATTCTTGCATGCGTAGGCGATAGGTTTGGACCTATGCGTGATACGCGTGCCGATTTGATTTTCGTATGCCGTTTCGATTTCGAATTTAGTTTTAATGCGATATGGTGCGTTATGATATGTAGGTAACCCCATGCGGACTTCGAGACGACAAGCAAGCTCGTGGCGACGTCGGCACCGGCTAGCGAGGACAAGGTGAGTAGATTTATATCTACGGGGAGAAGTCGGGTGGATGGCGTATAGCACCCCCGCAGTCCGTGGTGGTGTATACGGATGCGTATACACACCAACAATTTATTATATGTTATTTGGGATTAATAACGTTGCTTAGGATGGATATTGGTGTATTGGATTACCTTAGTGTTGCGAACCCTAGGGTAGTGTTGCACTACACATACACACATAAATACTTGCATACATTCCTATTGATATGTGCTCATGGGATTCTTTATAGTTATGTGTTCACATGGGTATGGGACTATGTGTTCACATACGGATTGAGGATGATACTTGGGATTGAGCTGAGTCGATGAGATTTGATTTGAGGCTGTGAGATCGGTGATATAGCAGGGTTCGTATCTTAGATACGACATGACGTTGTAGCGGGTCCTTGACATAGTTTTTACACACGTGCATGCATACTTAGGCGATATCAGTATTGTACTAGACGTAGATCAGTACCAGATCATGATATTGATAAAGAGGATACCAGGTGAATAGTATGATGAATGTGATTTTGACCCATACCCAGAATTGGGGGATGTCGTACGACGGATTTAGGTACGAGCTATATCTTGATGATTGATCCGCACTCTTGACTTGGGATGTCTGATTATAGATATGGTATCGGAAATGATATTATTGAGGCGGGATCACCGACTAATATATATACAGGTATGTATATGTATCGACTCAGATGTTAGGCGGTTTCCTTACCTGTAGTCTAGCTTGTAGCGTAGCCCTTTAGTTTAGTTAGTTGTTAGATTAGATTCGGTTCCTACCTATTTCAAAGCTTACGAATCGTGCGTATTTTTAAAGACAGCCTAAGGGATCCTACGGATATTTCAAAAAACGTATCTTTTCTTAAAAACACCGTAGCCCCTATTTTCAAAACCCCACGATTCGTGTTATTTCAAAAGGCACCATTGTAGGACTTATATTAGGTTAAAACAGATTAGTTATCGTCGCGTCTAGTATTCAGTTCCCGCTCATTATTGTTGTTTGCTCCGCATCACATGCTTATATTATGCTTCATATTCTACTGTTGATATCTTGTGGTTAGGACACCAGCACCATTACCGATGATGCGTATGTACCACGTACACTTACTTGCCGGCTCATACACATCTTCATCGGTAATTGCCATGTCACGTACACCTTATAAAATATTATTGCTTGACATAGCCTGTTAGCTAATAGTTTAGACATGATATTAGTGTACTTGCCTTATATGTTAGTTTAGACATTGTAGTTATTACCTGCTACCTCATGCATACTGTTATTCATTGTTATACCGCATTCATGGATTCTCATGCATATATTCACTTTTTACGTGCTATTGAGGTTTTGGATTTCCATGAGATTTTCTGGATTTGGGGAAAACCGCAAAACATATACAAACTTCTTCTTTCTCTTTTTAAATAAAAAGCGCGGTTTTTCCCATGATGTATGAGTCGTCCACCATGAGTTTGCCGATGGATTTGGAGACCCGATTCGAGGAGTTGGATGAACCGTTTCGAGTACATGGTGGACCCGGTAAGGTACCCCGGGGCAAGAAGCTCGTGGTGATGACGATGAGCCTGGCAGGGGAAGACTACCTACCGGTGATTTTACCCGACGCGTCGGATATCCGGAGGATACCGTCGTGGTCTTGAGATGGATGGTAGGGGCCGGTCTGGACTGACGGCGCCCTAGATATTGAGATTGAGACATTGAGATTTCGAGATATTGAGGTACTGAGATTTGATGATACAGGCCAGTCCGGATGGCCGGAGCCTGAGGTTTTGAGACATTGAGATTTATGTTTTGTGTCGATGCTAGACACTGTTGATGCTGATTTCATTTATGATACCTCATTTTAAAAATACAAAGGAAATCTCACTAATTTATGAAAACAGTTTCTTCATTTACATGTATTCTGTTTTCATGCATTCATACCTCATTCATATGATATATTGCTACCTGAGGCACTGACACGGGCACATGAGATCACACTCGGGTTAGATATTACCCTAGCCATTGTTATAGGCTGCATGTTATTCATATATTGAGGATATATTATGATCATTGACCTAGGTTGCGTTATTCATGCGATTTTCTGTTCGTAGATCTTTTTCTACTCACGAGTTGGCAACTCACCCCCGTTGTGCCCCAGTTTCTTGCAGGTGTTGCCGTACGGATTTCATTACGGCTTTGCGGGCACGGTTTCTTTTCGGGTGACTTGCTAGTAGGTGGGTTTATTGTATCTTACCCATCATTATACCTTGTATATTATATTTCAGTTGTATCTAGAAGTTCCATCAGCCAAACTTGTATTTTTTGAGATAGAGACCAGTAATGTTATTCTTTCGACCATAGAGTAGCATGTTATATTTCTTGAGTTTCTTGCTGGTTGAGTTCCATTTCTGTTGTGATCCTCGCCTTTAGGCGTTGTATATTATGTTGCATACAGGTTGATTTGATATGGTTCTTCCTATTCTCTACTACTTCTCTTGGTTTGGATTTCTGGGTTTCGGCTTACTTAGCATACGTACGCCTTGAGACGTTCGTAGTCAAAGTGCCGGTCATGTTCCGTACTTTCGGGTCGTGACATAGTTGGTCTTATACCTGACGTCAGATAGCAGTTCCCTGGTGCCATGTGTACAGGATAGTTCATCGACCTGTGATCGTCATTTGTCTCGTGTGAGTTCCCACTGTACTTTGATTACTACCCTACCACGGCTCAAAGGAGTCGTACAAACAGGTTTTAGTTGGGTACAGTCCCGATCCACATGGAGGCAGTGAGCGGATCTGCAGGGGTTCGTCTCTCCCGATATTGGGGATGAGGTCGCGCTGTGTCTAGGAGAGCCATTACACAAATCCCTCGGCCGAGGCAAGAGATTTACTGGTAGGTATTCCAGTAGTATCTCAGGGTGTTCTGGGCTACACTCCGACACGACTTGTACCGCTTTTGGGGGTCTGACTTTTACCAACCCCCTAGGCCAGCCATTCGATGCTCATAGACGAACGGACCGGACTGTACGGATATTGTCACTGACAGGCTCAGTAGGGTGTCAGGATGAGTTCGCTCATCGACCTCCCTTTTTGTCAATACCTAGTAGCCCGTTACGTGCGGCTAATACCTTTGACGTGCTAGTGGTCAAATCCACAGCCAAAGTATTGACGAGTCTTTAGAGTCCCCCACAGACAGTTTCTCAAGTTTCGGGCGAAATGCTGTAGAGGCCGTATGGAGATATTACAGGGTTCGATCATATATGTGCGGTATTGCACGGATCATGATCGGACGGGTAATACTAGCGGGTTTTGGTTTAAGCCGGATCCTAGTATTGTATAGTGTAGATTTTGTCTCTTTGCATTTGTATTTGGCAGGAATACAAATGCGGGTATGTATATACAGTCGCGGGGTTTTCCTGTAATTTATTACGGGATCAGTTTTCTGAAGTTGCCAGTTTGCATTCCGTTTCGGCCAGTTTTCCTTTGTTCCTTCACGGCCGGATTTTTCCGATGGAGGGGGTTGTTTGCAAGTATGCAAATTAGATATGTGGAGGGGGTTTCTTGTAATTGAGGGATTATGATAATATAGCATCTTTGCCTTTTTCTTCATGATGGCTGGCATTAATTGATGGGTTTTGAAAAGATGTGGGTTGATGTTGGTGTGACAATTTTTTCATGATCACACATTTTATCCTCTTGCTTTTGATTCCATTTTTTTTCCTCATCCATAAAAGAGAGGCCGGCCACATCTTGGTGGAGAGAGGAATTCTTTTGTGGTGGGAAAATTGTTGATCTTATTTTGCTTGCATCTAAATTCTTCAACCTCTCTCCAAAGTTCTTCTCTCCTCCAATCTAAAATGACAACTTCAATCACCCCATAGAGGCAAACCATTCTACACTATTCTACAGCAATTCTTGGACATGTCGGCTCGCCAACTTCGTGTCCGAGTTGCCTCGGTCCAGAGGTGGGAGCCCGTAAAAGAACCCGGCGATGTGGTACCCTTTCCGACGGGGAGGTGAAGACCGGACATTCCGCAAGGAGATCGGGATGGAGGACGAAGACCGAAGGACACGGATCGCTCGGTATAGCCCTTTACCCTCTCTCTAGTTAGCTGGTTATAGGTTAATGGTTCGATCCGGGATTTTAGGATGCGGTAGTACCGGTTTTCAAGTCAAGAAAATTTTTCGTTTCCGCATTTTGGCCGAGGAAAGACGGCCGGGGCGCTACCGTAGTCCTACATGGTATCAGAGACACGCCATTAACCTAGTCTAGCTTGCTCTAACGTGTTTACAAGTTCGATCGAACGGTTTTTCCGAAAACCCGATTTCAAATGTGCAGTTTCTGTCGAATTTTTGCAGTGGTCAAAAAATAATTTGGTGTATTGCAGAAATACGTGCAGGGTTTTCTAAGAGTTCTGTGAAAATTTGGTGCCCTAACTTTACTATTCAACCGTGGAACCGCGGCCAAACCCGTGCTTTGGCCGCGGTTCCGCCGCAATATTGACTCTTCTTTGCACCAAATTTCTGCAGTGTCTTTCTGACATGGAAATAGGGTTTCTGGAATATTCTTTTTGGGCCCAGACTTTCTTTGAGTGCTACAGTTGTGCTTGGGGCCCACTTCGGTATATTTGGTCGATCGAAAATTTTAAACATGATTAGTTCAAAGTATTTACATTATATCTGCGACCGTGAATGTCATTTGATCGGTAAATCCTGTTGTAAGTGCACGGCGGTGCCCCGGCCGTCAATCCGACACCGGAACGCGAAAACGAAAAACTTTTCTAAAAACTAGAAAGCGGCACCACCGCGCACTATAAAACCCGGATCGGGCCATTAACCTACTCCTAGCAAATACGAGAAAGGGTAGAGAACTATACCAAGCGATCCGTGTCCTTCGGTCTTTGGCCTCCACTCCGATCTCCTCGCGGAACCTCCGGTCTTCATCTCCTCGTCGGAACGGGCACTACATCGCCGGGTTCTCTTACGGGCTCCCGCCTCTGGACCGAGGCAACTCGGGTACGAAGTTGGCGAGCCGACGTGCCCAAGGAATGTTGTGGGCAAGTGTAGAGAGGTATGTCTCATGGGGTGAAGTTGCTTTTGATGGAGGTGAAGAAAGAAAAGAACTTTGGAGGAAAAATGGTGCTCTCATTTTTCTAGAAAGAAGTAAGAAATGTGATGATCAAATTTCCACACCCTCTCTCTTCCTCAAAGTGGCCGGCCCCCTCTCTCAAAAAATGGTGGAGCCAAAAAGGGAATGAATCAAGCAAGAGAAGAAAATGGTATGATAAAAAGGAAATCATGTCACACCATTTCTCATCCAAATCCAAATCAAAACTCTCATCTCATAAATGCAAGTGAGTGGATGGAAAAAGAATCTCATCATGAAGCCATAAATTTCTAATAACCCCCTCCACAAATGATAATTTGCACACATGCAAATTACCCCTCCATCAAATATCAGCCAACGAAAGGAAGAAAGGAAAACTGGCTGAAACGGAATGCAAACTGGCAACTTCAGAAAACTGATCCCGTAATAAATTACAGGAAAACCCCGCGACTGTATATACATACCCGCATTTGTATTCCCACTGAATACAGATGCAAAGAGATAAAATCTACACTGTACAATACTAGGATCCGGCTTAAACCAAAGCCCGCTAGTATTATCCGTCCGATCATGATCCGTGCAATACCGCGCGTATCTGATCGAACCCTGCCATATCTCCATACGGCCTCTACAGCGTTTCGCCCGAAACTTGAGAAAATGGTCTGTGGGGGACTCTAAAGACTCGTCAATACTTTGGTTGTGGATTTAATCACTAGCACGTCAGAGGTATTAGCCTATACGTAACGGGCTACCAGGTATTGACCAAAAGGGACATCTGTGAGCGAACTCATCCTGACACCCTACTGAGCCTATCAGTAACAATATCCGTACAGTCCGGTCCGTTCGTCTTTGAGCATCGCATGGAGGGCCTAGAGGGTTGGTAAAAGTCAGACCGCCAATAGCGGTACAAGTCGTGTCGGAGTGTAGCCCAGAACACCCTGAGATACTACTGGAATACCTACCAGCAAATCTCCTACCTTGGCCAAGGACTTTCATGTACTGGCTCTCCTAGACACAGCGCGACCTCACCCCCAATACCGGAAGAGACGAACCCCTGCAGATCCGCTCAGTGCCTCCGTGTGGCTCGGGACTGTACCCAACTAAAATCTGTTTGCACGTCTCCTTTGAGCGTGGTAGGGTAGTAATCAAAGCACAGTGGGAACTCACACGAGACAAATGACGATCTCAGGTCGATGAACTAACCTGTACACATGTCACCAGGGAACTGCTATCTGACATCAGGTATAATACCAACTAGCATGTTCCCGGCGAGTCCTGTCCGGTGTACTCATAACCCAATGAGCACCTGTATACATCTTAGGTGAACCAACTGACACCAGTGGCTTGTGAGACCGGCCACCGCCCCTCGTCAGGATCTCGACTGTATACACTAGTCTACTCTGGAGTATCGATGCCCTGTCTCGAAACTCCCACGACTAGGGACCTTTTAAGGATGTGCTTATAAACCCCAGCTCCCACGTATATGATCGCCCTCATACTGCTAGTAGTCAAGCAAGAATCCTAGGGGCTCTATCAACGTGCAATAGTGATCAGTAATGTCACCTAAAGCAGTACACGATAATAAAGATAAACCAGATAGCATACTATCATCTTGAGTAAGACTGTCCTACCGGTATAGGTCCTCCCTTAATCATTGCAATCACGTGCCTGTGATCCAATAATTGACTCTGAGGGCACTATCTCCAACACCTGTCTAACTGTTATAGCCCTTTTAGACGGATTTGCGAACGTGACATTCACGTTGATGTTCTGTGTTGTGCTGTGATGTTGCGGATTGGTCGTGGAGGATAGCCTGGATGCAATGGTAGTACAGTTTTGTTTTATATGTACATTTGATATTGTGGGGCAAGCGTCCGACGTGTGGACTGTCGTCACTGCCTGTTTGTATGTTATTCTTTTGGGGCACGACCGGGCTGAGGTCGATGTACCCGTTGTATGTATATTTTACTTTCTGTACTAGGATTACCCCGCGGAAAGGTGCACGGATAGCTGGGTTCTAGAGGGCAACGAGCCCGCATCTCATGGCATTGAGAAGGAGGGGGCTTTACTCTAGAATTGGCGGTCGTAAGGGGTATAGGTTGATCCAAGGAGGGGTGCTCAAGTTACTGGATTCTGTGAAGTGCTGGGTGGTCCATTCACGTTGTTGAAGGGGGCGCCTCGTGTTAGTTATATGTATGCCCTAGAGGCCATTACTGTACATACGATGTATATTGTAATGGATGCTTGGACATATATAGGGAGGACTTTCTTGCTCGACATGATAGTATGCTATCTGGTTGTACTTTATCTTAACATGTACTCTGATTGTCTCTATATTACATGTTGATAAAGCCCTTAGGATATGTACTCGACTACTGGGACTATGATGAGATCATACTAATGGGGCCACGGTAGTCGACGAGTACATCCTATAACTGTCCCTAGTCGAGGGTATATCGAGACAGGGCATCGATGCACCAGAGTAGACTAGCGTATACGCATCTTGACCCATATGATGGGCGATGGATGATCCCATATCCATCGGTGTTTGACATCAAGGATGGTGTACGGGTGCTCAGTGGAGACTGGGTACACTGGACGGACTCGCCGAGAACTCCCAGATGGTATTATACCTCACGTCAGATGGCAGTTCTCCGGTGACACTGGTACAGAGTAGTCTGTTGACCCGAGATCGTCATAGAGTCTTGTGTGATTCCCACTGTGCTTTGATTTCCATCATACCACGTCCAAGAGGGCGTGCAAAAAGGTGGCTTTTGGGTACAGTCCCGAATCACATGGAGGCAATGAGCGATAGGAGGGGATTCGTCTCTCCCGGTATAGGGAGTTGATGTTGTGCTGTGTTCGATTGGCTATAACCGGAAATCCCTGGCCAGGGTTGCTGAGATTTACTGGTAAGTGTTATCAGTAGTTTCTCGAACTGTTATAGACCTCATATCGACATGACTTATCGAGCTACTGGGGTCTGACGTTTACCACCCCTAGGCGAGATATGCAACATATCAGACGACGAGACCGGACTGTACGGGAGTGTTACTGTTTGGATTCACAGGAGAAGTTACAGGCTTTCTCAATACCTGGGTAGCTGTTACGTTTAGCTGACCGCTTGCAGCTTGTGGGTGTTTGATATGATCATCACCTACTGCCGGCGTATTGACGATTCTTTAGAGTCCTACACAGAGGTTTCTTGGCTCAGGCAAAACGGAGTAGGAGCACATATGTGATATGTGCGGGACCGAGGATAATGCGGTATATGATACCGTATTGGATTCTCGCGATATGAGATATCGGCCGGGTATATGTGATATAGCTGGGTCATAGTATTAGTCGGTTATATGCGATATAGCCGGATTGTCGAATCAAGTGTTGATTCGATAATTTAATGTATAATAATATATATGATATATTAAATTACATTAACTAATATTAGCTCACTAAAAGATTCATTTTCTCACGGGATAATACATTGATATATATGCGATATATGTTAATTGTATTATTTTCTATTGTTACAAAATATATTGTATATGTGATATATAATATTGTAACATGTTAGGGTTACAAATTTAACTATGGTTTAGGGTTTAAACTTGGTTAGGGTTTGGATTAGGGTTAGCTTTTGCATGAAGCTTCCATGAAGCTTCATGAAGCTTTGACTTTGTGGTTGCTTGATATTATTTGTGAGATATTATGTTAACCCAATCCAAACCATTAACCCTAGTTAACTCTCTACAAGGGTTAACTCTCTCATGCTTAACCCTTGGTTAGATTTGTAACCGCTACAATAATTCATTGTTTATCACAAAAGGAAAAAGTTATCTTCTTCATTCTTCTTCTTGATGCTTGAGTTCTTTGATGAAAAAGCTTTCTTTTGTGATGAAAGTGAGTGAGAAAAAGATGATAAATGAGAGCAAAAATCCTACTTCATCATCCTCATCTATCCTTGCCATTTAGATGAGGGTGTTCACTTCATATTATGAGTGTTAGCTTGTGTTATCGAAACATCAAGGTAGATCATCTTGGTATCGAAGATCGGAAGCAAAGGTTGCATCATTCTCTTCGTGAACCCTCTCGAGAGTCCACAACATGATGATCGCAACGAAGGGACCTCAACACGGAGCTTAAGAAGTGAAGGACCGGATCTACAAAGGTTGTAATCCCTCTCACTTAGTGTTAAAGTGTTTAACACGCATGTTTTCGCCTAAACCCTAGTTTACAGATCCGTATTCGGGTTGTTCGGCACGGCTAAAATTTTAATCGGGCATGGTTGATGCCTCGTGGACACTTGTGCGCGTGCCTAGCAACCCTACAGTGGTATCAGAGCCATGCTAGAGCTTTAGGCGAAGTCTAGACGAAGTTTAAAGTCCGATCGAACCCGGAAAACCCGATATACCCTAGTTTCTGGAAATTTTTCAAAACTGTGATTTTTTTCATATTAAAAATGCTCAAAAAATCAGCAGGGAAATACAAGAGTTACTGTGAAGCACGTGCGCTTGATTCCACCAAAGCGCGGCGGAACCGCGGCACAAGCATAGCTTCTGCGGCGGTTCCGCGGCAAGTTAGTCACTTCAGTATTTGAAATTTGCACAGTAATTCTTATCTTTTAGTGCGGTATTTTCTGGGAATTTTTAATATTTATTCAACTGTTGAATTTTCTGGGTTGTATTGGGGATTCGATGATTCGATCGGGAACTTTAACTGCGTCTTTGTGTTTTGTCCGGATAACTTTTAGAAACTGTTAAAAAGTTCGAACGGATATCAATAACTCACTTTTTCCCCTGTCGGAAAATTTTTCAAAAGTTGGATTTTTTTCTCATGTTTAAGAACGTTCTAAGTCGTGCAAGTAACGCGGTGGTCCCTCTAGAAGACAACAAACCTTAACTCGATTATATGACCGTCTTGAACTGCCTTTTGAACCTTAGGGTTTGGGGCAGTACGGCGTGCCACATGTGAGGCGTTGGCTTGACCCTTCTACGGCTGGACCATTGGTACTGTGGCATGTGATGGATGTTTTTAAACTGATTTCAAGTGTTGAGATATATTGGGGAAATCTTGGGTATTTGATGATTCGATCGGAAAGTTTAACTTTGTCTATTTATCTGGAATGTGATACAATATTTGGAATCCACAGGTAGTTATGAGATAACTAATTTGAATATTATAAATCTAGCAGTTCAGTCTCAAATGATCGGTTGCCACGGAATTTTGATGTGATCAAAAGTCCGTCGCAATCACGTAGCGTACGCGGATACTTGCCGGGTAAACTTAATAGACAGCTACGCCCCATAGCCCCGACCAAGTGACTGTAAGAGAACCCCGTCGCCGAAAGCATCCGTTTGGGTGCTCGCGGCAGCGGTGTTCCGCCTTAGTGCACTTCGTCGACGGCATCTGGGGGTGCGGCCGTCTACTAAAGTTTGCGACGAGCATTCGATCAGGTCGTCGGGAATCTTGTTGAATTGTCCGACTAGATATTGAAAAGTGTTTTCGATAATGAGACTAAAATGCGATTTTATAATTGTTAGGCATGTGATGTCTAAGGAATTCATTTGGTTAGGCATGCGATGTCTAAGGAGGTTGCGGATTCCAACTGTTGTAGTTTTACACTTTCTTTTCTGTGACCGTAAGCGTAGTATGTAGTGTATCGCCGGCTTCGTTGCTATAGATCAACGACAATCGGGATACGCATACTTGCTTACGTTGATGATATGAGATATTATGTGTTGCTGTGCTATGTTATATTGGATCGTCGCGTTTTGAATAGCCGGGGGTTTTATGTGAGATGAGAGTTTTTTCTTTTTCATTCAAGTAAAATTCATTTGTATGTAATATTCTTTTATTGGGACACTTCCAGGTAGCGGAAGATGTCACCGTTGTATATTATTTACTTTTCCGCATTAGGTAGACCCAAGGCGGGGAGCACAAGTAACCGGGTTCTAGGGTCCAGTGGGAGACCATCTCGAGGAGTCGAGACCGGGTCTCCTAACCCTAGAATTGGCAGTGTTACTTGACGCTCTCGTAGGGGTATAGGGATGTGGGTTTGGCTATTCATCGCGACCGTGGAATCCGTGTTTTATACAGGCTCGTATTAAAAACACGGACGTCCTAGTATATCCAATATTTCATATATGTTTCTTCCGCTGCAATGTTCTGTGATGAGATCATATTACTGCCTGAGATGAATGTTTATATTATATATATGAGATATATGTTATATTGCAGATTTCGTTTCAAATGTGATGCTTGTGAAGCATAATAAAAATGGGACTTCATTAATGAGATTAATGAAATAAAAGAAACCTATGATGTTGTAGAAACTTGTTTAAAAACTGGTAGCTCTAGTTCTTGCTTTGCATAGCGGTGTTCCTTGTAGAACATCCAGCACCTTATTCGATAAGGAAAGGACCGAGATCCCTTCACCGGGAGTGACTCCTTTAGCAATAACTGGCAGATGCTACAAACTCGGTTTGTCTTTTGATTGCTTCTATAGTTCTTGCTTTGCACAGTGATATATATGATATATCCCGCACCTCATTCGACGAGGAAAGGGCCGACGATCCCTTCACCGGGAGTGACCCCTTTAGCAAAACTAGAAAAGCCTTAAAAACACTCCATTTAAAATCACTCGATTCTACAACGATATCAAGTTCATTACGCAAAGGGTTTTCTGAAAAACCCGTCGTAGCCCTCCGTCATTTCAGATAAGTACTGGTTAGTATTCGTGCTGCGTTTGTTGACCTTAGCCAAGGCGTAGTGTGCGGTAGCTGATTAGTGCTTATCTGTATAAGCATATGATGCGATTGAGTTAGGGTAGTCGTGCGACTTTGTTGACCTTAGCCAAGGGTCGTGCGGGTGGGTTTAATTCAATCGGGAAATGACGGGTTGAACTTGACTAGCACTTATGATTTGTTGACCTTAGCCAAGGTCATAAGATGCTAGGGGCAAAATATTATTGGGAATTTCAAGTGTTGAAATTTGCAATGAGATTGCATACCTTCTATGAGATAGTTGGATCCCGATACCCGCTGCGAGTAAGAGTTACTCCTGGGAGAGTTTTACACATTACAATTAGCCGATCAAGTAGGTGTCTAGAAAGGTGTTAACGGGGTTACGCCTCTGGGAAAACGAGGTTTACATTAATTAGGTTCGTGCGAAAGCACGGGGAACCTCCCTCAAAGTACCGACACTGGCCTAGCTGAAAGATTGGCGAACTTGTAGCGTGTAATTAATCCCGGCTAGTCTTTCTTTTTAGGGTTTGAAGGAAGATTTGATTAAAACAGTGGGAGACATCCTGATTAGATATATTAGATAACCAATCTAATCTTGCAAGAGCATACGCTGAGTGTTTTCTTCTCTCTCTCTCCAGGTAGCGACCATATCACGCCTTAATCAAGATAATAATATGGATATATTGACCGAACCCGCTTGTTATACTGAGCTGGGGAACGTTGGTCCCACTCCAACTTATAATTGTTATAAGACAGAGCAGGAAATTGGGGAATACCAGATTTCCCGTACCGCCCAAACGAAGAAAGTGCATGCTGATGCATCATCTTCGGGTGTGTTCATTATATAGAACTGTCTCTCAGTATCCTTTACGTCCTGGGTATATGATACCGGATCAGGATCCCGCATATATAATCTGTTACATAGGATACAGATAGGTAGAGAACTGAGAACGGGTGATTAGTTTCATGAGAAAGAAAACGGTGGAAGTGTTGCAGCCAAGTCTGTTGGTCACTATCACCCTGTATTACCAGAATACATTGATTCTGAACAAATGTTATTAGATACCGAACCTGATATACAAAATCATATCAGTCTCTTTATTAGTAAAGAAAGGATATAATTTTGTATTGTTGGATAATGTTTTGAACATTTCCTATATCAAGAGTTGATCGGTTCAGGCACGTTATCTAAAAGCATTGACGTTCTAAATCAAACTGCAGTTCTTAGTATACAGAACACACACAAGAGGAAGAGTTCAGAAATGAACGAATCCTTCTTGAGGTATTGTAGACTTGGTCATATCAATGCGACCCGACTCGCTGAAGTTACATATAGATGCATATTTAAATTAGTTTGAATTTACATCTTGTGAAACTTGCCGGTCATGTCACAAAGATAAGATGACCACAGCTCTGTTTATTGGAAACAGAGAAAGAGTTAGTGAACTCTTGGGATTGATACATGTTGATGTATGTAAGGTCCCCTGTCTACATATGCCAGGACCGGTTCTTTGTACTTCATTCTATTCTCTGATAATCTCTCAAGATTCAGACATATGTTCCTGTTGAAACACAAGTCCGAAGCTTTTGAGATATTCACAGAATATAAGTTAGAAGTAGAGAACCAAATACTGGTATAAGTATTATGTCCTTTAATGAGATCAAGGAGGAGAATACTTGAGCACGGAATTCCTGGACTATTCTAAAGGAGAATGAGATTCTCTCTCAGCATTACTCTTTCGAATACACCACAGCACGTCGGTGTATCGGGGCGGAGCAATAGCACCCTATGTGATATGGTGTGCTCTATGATGAGTACTACTGAGTTTCCTATTTCCTTTTGGGAGTTATGCACTTGAGAAGCTGCATACCTATTGAATAGGGTTCAAACCAAATCAGATGCCTACCACTTCATATGTGATATGGAAAGGGAAGAGCCCATATCTTAAGTTTGTTAAGATTTTGGGTTGTCCGGCCTATGTCTAAAAGCAAAATCTGGACAAGCTCGAGGCAAGGTCTATTATGTACAACTGGAATGGTTCCAGCTATACAAACTGCAGCTGATGATTTGGTAGAACCAAAGAATTCAATAGTTTCCAACGAACCTCAGCCTCTCCGCCGATCTAGTAGGGTTCCTCACCCACCTGAGAGATACTTCGGTTTCTCTATGACAGTGGGAGTGAGGATTGCATCATGAGATGATAACCCAACTAGTTTCGAGCTGGCCATCAGGAGTGGGACTCTGTAAGAATGGCTGGATGCTTAGTGATCTGAGATGGAATCCTTATACACCAACAAAGTATGGACTTTGGTTGCTTTATCTGAAGGGTTAAATCCCCATCAGGAGCGAGTATATCTTGAGAAGATTACTTGGTGTACATGGAAAAGTTGAGACTTTCAAAGCTATGCTTAAGTCTATCCAGATCCTACTTGCCACGGCTACATTCCATGACTACGATATCTGGTGGTTGGGTGTCATGACTGCTTTTATAAATGATGTTTTGGAAGAGAGCGTCTATAAGTACACAGCCAGAGGGCTTCGTAGACAGTGGGAGCAGCGGAAACGTGTGCAAGATGTTTTATGTGATAAAACAGGCATCGCGGAGTTGGAACATCTGTTTTGATATGGTAGTCAAAGAGTTTGACTTCATCAAAATGGTAGATGAACCTTGTATATACAAAAAGGTAGTAGAGAGTATGGTGGTGATCCTCGTAGAGTACGTGGATGACATACTCTTGATAGGGAAGGAGTTTCCTATGCTACGCTCGGTCAATCTCCGCTTATCACAAGGATTCTCCATATAGGATCAAAGTGATACCTCCTAAATCCTGGGTCTTGGATCTATGAGATAGATCTAATTGGATGTTAGGACACTCACTAGTTGTAGTGAGATGGTATCAATCGATCCTGAGGAGAATCACTGGAAAGGTTCCAGGGTGATAAGGACGACTGAATGTCAGTCGCAGGCATTGTCTTTACCCTCAGTGGAGGGACGGTATGTTGGAAAAGTTCCAAGCTAGATACCGTGACATACTAGACGATTAAAGGAAAGATACATCGTTACCAAAGATACTACCAAAAAGGCAGTCTGGATATATATAAGTTCATGAGATGAACTTCGTTCCTACCATTGTGTGACAATGGAGTTGTGGCTTTAGCCAAGGAACTACCGTCCCATCAGAAATCCAGATATAATTCTTAGGCAGTATCACCTGATCATGGAGATGGTTGATCTCTAGGGAGATCGAGGTTAGGAGAGTAGACACAGAGGACAACAGCACGGATCCATTCACAAAGGCCTTTTTCCCAGTAGAGACTTTTATGGGATGGTTGAGTATGAGATACTTCAACCGCAGCTAATTGTTGGGTATGTGATACCACAACAGATGGCCCTAGTGCAAGTGGGAGATTGTTAGTTATATGTATTCCCTAGAGGCCATTACTGTACATACGATGTATATTGTAATGGATGCTTGGACATATATAGGGAGAACTTTCTTGCTCGACATGATAGTATGCTATCTGGTTGTACTTTATCTTAACATGTACTCTGATTGTCTCTATATTACATGTTGATAAAGCCCTTAGGATATGTACTCGACTACTGGAACTATGATGAGATCATACTAGTGGGGCCACGGTAGTCGACGAGTACATCCTATAACTGTTCCTAGTCGAGGGTATATCGAGACAGGGCATCGATGCGCCAGAGTAGACTAGCGTATACGCATCTTGACCCATATGATGGGCGATGGATGATCCCATATCCATCGGTGTTTGACATCAAGGATGGTGTACGGGTGCTCAGTGGAGACTGGGTACACT
Source organism: Agapanthus africanus (assembly GCA_030015575.1). Taxonomy (NCBI): domain Eukaryota; kingdom Viridiplantae; phylum Streptophyta; class Magnoliopsida; order Asparagales; family Amaryllidaceae; genus Agapanthus; species Agapanthus africanus. The sequence goes on from CM057339.1 coordinate 424,823,988, forward strand.
GGACGGACTCACCGAGAACTCCCAGATGGTATTATACCTCACGTCAGATGGCAGTTCTCCGGTGACACTGGTACAGAGTAGTCTATTGACTCGAGATCGTCATAGAGTCTTGTGTGATTCCCACTGTGCTTTGATTTCCATCATACCACGTCCAAGAGGGCGTGCAAAAAGGTGGCTTTTGGGTACAGTCCCGAATCACATGGAGGCAATGAGCGATAGGAGGGGATTCGTCTCTCCCGGTATAGGGAGTTGATGTTGTGCTGTGTTCGATTGGCTATAACCGGAAATCCCTGGCCAGGGTTGCTGAGATTTACTGGTAAGTGTTATCAGTAGTTTCTCGAACTGTTATAGACCTCATATCGACACGACTTATCGAGCTACTGGGGTCTGACGTTTACCACCCCTAGGCGAGATATGCAACATATCAGACGACGAGACCGAACTGTACGGGAGTGTTACTGTTTGGATTCACAGGAGAAGTTACAGGCTTGCTTGTTGATCTTCTGAGCGCTCAATACCTGGGTAGCTGTTACGTTTAGCTGACCGCTTGCAGCTTGTGGGTGTTTGATATGATCATCACCTACTGCCGGCGTATTAACGATTCTTTAGAGTCCTACACAGAGGTTTCTTGGCTCAGGCAAAACGGAGTAGGAGCACATATGTGATATGTGCGGGACCGAGGATAATGCGGTATATGATGCCGTATTGGATTCTCGCGATATGAGATATCGGCCGGGTATATGTGATATAGCCGGGTCATAGTATTAGTCGGTTATATGCGATATAGCCGGATTGTCGGATCAAGTGTTGATTCGATAATTTAATGTATAATAATATATATGATATATTAAATTGCATTAACTAATATTAGCTCACTAAAAGATTCATTTTCTCACGGGATAATACATTGATATATATGCGATATATGTTAATTGTATTATTTTCTATTGTTACAAAATATATTGTATATGTGATATATAATATTGTAACATGTTAGGGTTACAAATTTAACTATGGTTTAGGGTTTAAACTTGGTTAGGGTTTGGATTAGGGTTAGCTTTTGCATGAAGCTTCCATGAAGCTTCATGAAGCTATGACTTTGTGGTTGCTTGATATTATTTGTGAGATATTATGTTAACCCAATCCAAACCATTAACCCTAGTTAACTCTCTACAAGGGTTAACTCTCTCATGCTTAACCCTTGGTTAGATTTGTAACCACTACAATTATTCATTGTTCATCACAAAAGGAAAAAGTTATCTTCTTCATTCTTCTTCTTGATGCTTGAGTTCTTTGATGAAAAAGCTTTCTTTTTTGATGAAAGTGAGTGAGAAAAAGATGATAAATGAGAGCAAAAATCCTACTTCATCATCCTCATCTATCCTTGCCATTTAGATGAGGGTGTTCACTTCATATTATGAGTGTTAGCTTGTGTTATCGAAACTTCAAGGTAGATCATCTTGGTATCGAAGATCGGAAGCAAAGATTGCATCATTCTCTTCGTGAACCCTCTTGAGAGTCCACAACACGATGATCGCAGCGAAGGGACCTCAACACGGAGCTTAAGAAGTGAAGGACCGGATCTACAAAGGTTGTAATCCCTCTCACTTAGTGTTAAAGTGTTTAACACGCATGTTTTCGCCTAAACCCTAGTTTACAGATCCGTATTCGGGTTGTTCGGCACGGCTAAAATTTTAATCGGGCATGGTTAATGCCTCGTAGACCCTTGTGCGCGTGCCTAGCAACCCTACACCTCGCTTCTAGTTTTGGCGGGTAACTTGCCGCACCCGTAGGGGTCTAGGATTTCATTGCACAGGCTATCCACACGACCAGGGGAATGTCGGGTTTCAGTAGCGGCTCTATGAAACCCGGGGATCCCAGATATCTGTATTATTCTGTGATGCTTATTACATTTTTGTGATGTTGCATTTTATCACGCCTTGAGCGAATATTATATATTGATATATATACTAGTAGATGTTGTATATGTTTTGCATCCGCGCTAGTCCAGTCCCCGCTCTGTCGTTAGTTAAGTAACCTAACGGGTGATGACGGGACCCAGTGGAGAATGCGGATGGCATATACGTACATCATTATTTTCGTTCTTTTGTGGTGTGATCAATTGATGGGACTGCGTTGATTCGGATCAATGCAAGCTAAACAAACCTATTCTGATGTTGTTGGAACAATTTTCAAAAAGGCTGTTATTGCCAGGACGTTCTCTTTTGTTTTGCACAGTGGTATTCGATTATGAATATCCAGCACCTCAGTCGACGAGGCATGGGCCGAGATCCCTTCACCGGGAGTGACCCCTTGGACAGAAGTTTGCGTCAGGGTAATAACTTCACTATAGACGATTGCCTTTTTGTTTTGCATCGTGGTATTCAGTTGGAATATCCTGCACCTCATTCTACGGGGAAAGAGCCGAGATCCCTTCACCGGGAGTAACATCTTTAGCAAAAGGTTTTCGTCACTATATTTTTATAAAAAGTTATCCAGTTCCTTCAACGATATCAAGTTCATTACGTTAAAGGTTTTTCGCCAAAAACCAGCCGTAGCCCTCCGTCATTTCAGATCAGTATTGCTTAGTATTCGTGCTACGTATGCCGTGCATTGCCGAGGCGTAGTGTTCGATAGCTCTGTAATGCTTTTCTGCCGCATGGATATGTGGATTGGTTAGGACAGTCGTACGGTTATGTTGGCATTGTCAAGGACTCGTACGGGTGGGTTTAACGCAATCAAGATAATGACGGGTTGAACTTGACTAGGACTCTTTGATATGTTGGCATTGTCAAGGTCACTTGGGTCCTAGGGGTAAAAACATACATCGGGAGTTTCTAAAGAAACTGAAACTTGCCAGGCATGCGCATACCTTCTGGAGTGTGGTAACGTGAGTGGATTCCGTCACGTTATCATGCAATGATAGTTGGATCCCGATTCCCACTGATGAGTTGGTTTACTCCTCTGGTGATCCCGACTAATTCTTCTTTCAGGTTTGGAAGAGAATTTGAGGTGACAGTGGGAGGTTTCCTGATTAGATAAAGTGGTAACCATTCTGATCTAGGTTAGAGTGCACGCTGAGTATTTCTTTTCTCTCTCTCTTTGGCAGCGACCATGACCCGACCCGTGACTATGACTCAGTGACCAAGTCGACCGAACCTTCTTATAAGACTGGCTTTTGGATAGTCTGAGTTGCATACCTCATTGCCACTCCTACTTTTACCCTTTTCTCCAGGACATCCCGTATTACTACGAACGTCCACTTCCATTGGATAAAACCATCGTATGGTTATATACGAACTCGAAGGAATTTATTCGAGGATGGTTTCCGGTTCTGGAGAAAACGAATAGGACTATTCAGTTGTCTTTTCCTTTTACCTTCTCTCAGGTTGCGAGTACTCCTTGGTTTAGGAGATAGTACACCTATTACGCAAATTGGATAGTCTTCTTCCAAACCTTAGGCTGGTGCCGAACGGTGGGGAATGAAGAAAACCAATTAGCATAACGATGGTGTACAGAAGGTATTAAGTTAAAAAAAATAAATGGATTAGTAAGAGGGCAAAGTAAATTGCGGCTGCTATTCACGACCAAACCAAGTATTTCATTACCACTCCCACTTCACCTTTGTATTTCTCCAGGACACTCCGTATCACTACGAAGATCCACAGTTATTTGGATACTCCATCGTATGGTTATATACGAACTCGAAAGGAACTTGTTCCAGTTCGGAGATGGATTCTGGTTCAGGAGAAATAGGAATAAGGTTTATTCGGTTGTCTTTTATCTTTACCCTCTCTCGCATTGTGAGTGCTCTTAGAATTAGGACAGTACACCCATTATGCTTATTGGATAGTCTTCTTCCAAACCATAGGCTGGTGTCGAACGGTAGGGAAGGAAGAAAACCATTTGGCCTAAAGGGGTGTACAGAAGGTAACGACTAAAGACATATAAAGGGATTTGGAGAGATGGCAAAGAGATATACGGTTACAGTTGTGAATCGGATAATGGAAGAGGCATTACTAGAAATACCTGGATACCCCTACGAAACATTTCAATGTTTCAATTTCACTGTGTACTGTTAATAGAAAACTGATTTCCCAATTAGACACTTGCTCCAGGGTATGTATTTACCAGGTTTGATTCTCACATATGTATGGTTTTACAGATGATGAGTGGGAGTAAATTATTTGGAATTAGGTGATTGTCCTCATTATATCAGAATTCGTTGTAATTTGTGATATTTGAGGAAATCGCCTGGGTTGTTTGCCGAACGGCAAATATTTGGTTTTGAATATCCGTTGTTATGCACCAATTTCAAATTGATATATCTGTGCGTCTATTTTTATAGAGTGAGATATACCTTTTTGAAATTATGTCCATGACATTTACCTATATCATTGGATGGTTAGGTAAGGAGCATTAAACAGCGGTATAATTCTTCTTAACCATAAATACAGTTTTCAACCTAGACACACAGGGAATGAATCATTAGACTCAAGGGACTTATACAGAGTATTATATATTGTCCAGTGTCCATTAGGACAGAGGGGTTGGTCCTCGTACTATATTCGGTTTACTTGTGACTTCTCTCGTTCTTAGACATGTGTTTCGTACAAATGCAAGGTCCAAATTTTGAGAAGTTATAGGTATATGAATAAAGTAGAGAACCAGGTATTGCATGTATAAGGATTCTTCAAGGTGATCGAAAATGTAGATACTTGTGTATGGTATTCAGTTGATAGTAATGATTAAGAAAACTTGCTTCTCTTTCAGGTTACTCATAATTGGAAGTACTCCTAAGTTGAGTAATGATGATCGGCCTCTCTCCATTTAGTTGACATGCACTGGAGACAGCTGCATGATTTGAATCTGGTTCAATTAAATCAGTGCCTTTGTTTCTGTATTGGATATAGAACAGTTTATATCTTAACGATGTTAAGGTACGGGGAGCTGTCCGGCTTATGCTTAAACCCAGACTCCGGATAACTCAAGGCACATTTCTGTAATGGCTGTTTGTGGGTTGACCCGGGCTATAACGAGGGTTGACTTTCTACCATCTGGAAGATCAATAGTGATATTGTTCTAGACTCGCCACAGTTTTAATAAAAATGGATTTTTTTCAAAAAAAAAGTAGTGGGAGTATGGTAGAACTGGAAGTGATTCCAGAACCGCAAACGATTACTGAAAATTTGATAAGAACCTAAAGATTCAATCTGGTTTAACATTCCATTGGCCACTCCGCAGATATGGTGGGTAACCTCAGGCACCCGAGAGGTACTCTGGTAGACTCAAGGACGGTGGCAGGGAGGTTCTTGTTTACCCAGACTTGTCATTGCTGTTGTTCCAGACTATGAGACCCGGCAGGAGGATGAGTATAGCGTCGTTCTGAACTAGCTTTAGAAGTGCACGTCTATATGACTCTGCCGGAGGGTTGTCGTAGTCAGTGGGAGCAGCGGAAGTACATTGGACAAGTAGCTTATGTCTATTTATAGACTAAAGCAGATATAGCGGAGATAGATCATCTATTTCTGATGTGACAGTCATAGGTTTGACTTCATCAGAATGGGGGATGGATCTGTTAAGAAGGTAGTAGGGTGTGATGTCCTGGTATTTTGATGACATACACAGAGTAGGAAGTGAAATTCCTATACTACGGTCGGTTATACTTTGGTTGTCATACAGTGGTTTCTCCACTTAGGAATTGGATATTATATCAGACATTCTGGTCACTAGATCTATGGTTTTAGATCTAGATTTGGGTGGTTTCCTAATTTGGGTACTTAGACAGCATTCTATAAGTATTTAGAATGGACGACTCCTGGCACGGTAGTATACCTGCAGGTGATGGAGTCACCCTCTCTAAAGGAGTCTTACAGACTAAAGGGGAGAGGGATGTGCATGATTGGCAGATCACTTGCTTAGGCAATTGAGTCAATCATGAGATGTCAAGTACCACACCAGATGTTGTTTTTGCAGTAGGTGCAATAAGTTGATATTAATCCAGTCCTGGAGAAATGATCGGAAGCAGTTTTAGAACATAAGTGGATGTTCTAGGGATATGATAACGGCATCCTCCTTCGGGAGACAGTTATCACTCTAGGCTTCCAAAGTGACCTGGATAACAGAGTGTCTGTCAGAGTTATAGTTTTCCCTCTGACGAGGGGAGGTATTTTGGACAGGTGGTCTAAGTGGATACTGAGGGAGGCATGGCGCACGATACTGATTATTTTTAGCTGACGATACAGTCTAAGAAGTTTGGATTTGGAGTTCATTTATGAGCTAAGTCCCATCAGATATCCAGACATATTCTAAGACAGGTATTGCTCATTTCGGGAGATGGCTTTCACCGCGAACTTGAGATAAAGAGAGACATAGAAAGAAACATCAGGGCGGATCCACTCACTGAGGCTATTCCTCGAAAGCAATAGTTTCGCAAACGGGTTTTGTGAGACTGATTAGTAGAGGAGTTAGGTGTTCGGTATCACACGGGCTGTGAGTATGCGACATCGCAATAATTAGCCTTGAGTGCAAGTGGGAGATTGTTGGATATAGTGCCCTCAGAGTCAATTATTGGATCACAGGCACGTGATTGCAATGATTGAGGGAGGACCTATGCCTGTAGGACAGTCTTACTCGAGATGATAGTATGCTATCTGGTTTATCTTTATCATCGTGTACAGTTTCAGGTGACCTTACAAATCACAATTACACGTTGATAGAGCCCTTAGGATTCTTGCTTGACGGCCAACAGTATGATGGCGATCATATACGTGGGAGCTGGGGTCTATAAGCACATCCTTAAAAGGTCCCTAGTCGTGGGAGTTTCGAGACAGGGCATCGATACTCCAGAGTAGACTAGTGTATACAGTCGGGCGGTGGCCGGTCTTACAAGCCACTGGTGTCAGTTGGTTCACCTAAGATGTATACAGGTGCTCATTGGGTTATGTGTACACCGGACAGGATTCGCCAGGAACATACTAGTTGGTCTTATACCTGACATCAGATAGCAGTTCCCTAGTGACATGTGTACAGGTTAGTTCATCGACCTGAGATCATCATTTGTTTCATGTGAGTTCCCATTGTACTTTGATTACTACCCTACCACGGCTCAAAGGAGTCGTGCAAACAGGTTTTAGTTGGGTACAGTCCCGAGCCATATGGAGGCAGTGAGCGGATCTGCAGGGGTTCGTCTCTCCCGGTATTGGGGGTGAGGTCGCGCTATGTCTAGGAGAGCCATTACACAAAGCCCTCGGCCGAGGCAGGAGATTTACTGGAAGGTATTCCAGTAGTATCTCAGGGTGTTCTGGGCTACACTCCGACACGACTTGTACCGCTTTTGGGGGTTTGACTTTTACCAACCCCTAGGCCCGCCATGCGATGCTCATAGACGAACGGACCGGACTGTACGGATATTGTCACTGACAGGCTCAGTAGGGTGTCAGGATGAGTTCGCTCATCGACTTCCCTTTTTGTCAATACCTGGTAGCCCGTTACGTGCGGCTAATACCTCTGACGTGCTAGTGGTCAAATCCACAGCCAAAGTATTGACGAGTCTTTAGAGTCCCCCACAGACAGTTTCTCAAGTTTCGGGTGAAACGCTGTAGAGGCCGTATGGAGATATGGCAGGGTTCGATCATATACGTGCGGTATTGCACGGATCATGATCGGACGGGTAATACTAGCGGGTTTTGGTTTAAGCCGAATCGTAGTATTGTACAGTGTAGATTTTGTCTCTTTGCATTTGTATTTGGCAGAAATACAAATGCGGGTATGTATATACAGTCGCGGGGTTTTCCTGTAATTTATTACGGGATCAGTTTTCTGAAGTTGCCAGTTTGCATTCCGTTTCAGCCAGTTTTCCTTTGTTCCATCACGGCCGGATTTTTCCGATGGAGGGGGTTATTTGCAAGTGTGCAAATTAGATATGTGGAGGGGGTTTCTTTTAATTGAGGGATTATGATAATATAGCATCTTTGCCATTTTCTTCATGATGGCTGGCATTAATTGTGATGGGTTTTGAAAAGATGTAGGTTGATGTTGGTGTGACAATTTTTTCATGATCACACATTTTATCCTCTTGCTTTTGATTCCATTTTTTTTTCCTCATCCATAAAAGAGAGGCCGGCCACATCATGGTGGAGAGAGGAATTCTTTTGTGGTGGGAAAATTGTTGATCTCATTTTGCTTGCATCTAAATTCTTCAACCTCTCTCCAAAGTTCTTCTCTCCTCCAATCTAAAATGGCAACTTCAATCTCCCATAGAGGCAAACCATTCTACACTATTCTGCAGCAATTCTTGGACACGTCAGCTCGCCAACTTCGTGTCCGAGTTGCCTCGGTCCAGAGGTGGGAGCCCGTAAAAGAACCCGGCGATGTGGTGCCCTTTCCGACGAGGAGGTGAAGACCGGACATTCCACAAGGAGATCGGGACGGAGGCCGAAGACCGAAGGACACGGATCGCTCGGTATAGCCCTCTACCCTCTCTCTAGTTAGCTAGTTATAGGTTAATGGTTCGATCCGGGATTTTAGGATGTGGTGGTGCCGGTTTTCAAGTCAAGAAAATTTTTCGTTTCCGCATTTTGGCTGAGGAAAGACGGCCGGGGCGCTACCGTAGTCCTACAGTTCCGCCATCGGATCGCGTATTGGACCCATGTCTCTCCCGGCTTTACCCTGGCATCAATTAATGCCAATCGGAGTGCGTTCGCTCACGCTGGCGAAACGCTGGGTGAACAGCAGCTCCATTTCTGCAAATGTTTTCACGAAGTCATTTAGGAGCTCCGAATACCATTCAAAGGATGTTTCTGATAGGCAGCCGACGATTTGGCGAAGCAACAATTTATCGTCGCCTCCAGTATTGCCACACAGAGCTCTGAATTGCGCGACGTGTTGGTGAAGGTTACCTATCTTTTTTTATACATGGAACTTGGGGATCGTATACCCCGGCAGGTACTTGATGTTAGGAATATGTATGCCCTAAAGGCCATTATTGTATGATATAGTGGATGCTTGGATATATATATAAGACTTTCTTGCTTGACATGATAGTATGTTATCCGGTTGCATTTATCTTAACATGCAGACTGGTATTATTATACTGTCTCTCTCTTACATATTGATAAAGCCCTTAGGATATGTACTTGACCACCAGGACTATGATGCAGATCATACTAGTGGGGCCAGGGTGGTCCACAAGTACATCCTTTAACAGTTCCTAGTCGAAAGGATATCAATACAGGGCATCGATATTCCAGAGTAGACTAGTGTGTACGTTTCTTGATCCTGTATGGGGCGATGGTTGATCCCACAACCATTCGTGTGTGACATAAAAAATTGTATACATGTGTTCATTAGAGAATGGGTACACCAAACAGGACTCGCCGAGAACTCCTAGTTGGTACTATACCTATCGTTAGATAGTAGTTCTCTGGCGACACCGGTACAGGTTAGTCTGTAGACCCGAGATCGTCATACAGTCTTGTGTGTCTCCTACTGTGCTTTGATTTCCTCCCTACCACGGCTCAAAAGAGTCGTGCAAACAGGTGGATTTTGGGTACAGTCCCAAGTTACATGGAGGCAATGAGCGATAGGAAAAGTTTCGTCTCTCCTGGTATTGGAAGTTGATGTTGCGCTATGCTCGATTGGATATAACTGTAAGTCCCTGGCCAGGACTGTTGAAGAGATTTACTGGTAAGAGTTACCAGTAGTTTCTCAAACCATTATGAGCCATACATCGGCATGACTTATCAAGTTACTGGGGTCTGACGTTACCACCCCTAGACTCGACATGCAATATATCAGACGAAGAGACCGGACTGTACGGTAAGTGTTACCTATAGGCTTCATGAGAGTTTAGACAAGCTTGCTTGTTGATCTTCTATTCGCTCAATACATGGGTAGACGTTAGATCCAGCTAGTACCGCTGACGGCTTGTGGGTGATTGATGTGATTATCACCTACTGCTGGCGTATTGATGAGTCTTTAGAGTCCCACATAGAAGTTTCTTGGTTCAAGCGAAATGAAGTAGGGCACATATGTTGATATGTGTGGGGGGCCTGATTAGATATGTGTATGTGATACCGTATTCCGATCTGACAGTTATTTGGTATCGATTAGGTTATATGTGATATAACCAAGTTATCGAATCAAGTGTTGATTTGATAATGTGATATACAGATAAATGATATTAGTCGGTTATATATGATATAACTGGATTATAAAATCAAATGTTGATTTAATAATTTGATATATATTATATTTGATATAATTAAATATTAACTAATATTAGTAGCTCACTAATTATTTTCTTCATAATATATATATTTATATATATATATATGAAGCATGGCATGGATTTTCTATATTTAGAAAATAGAAAATGAGGTGTAAAATGAGAGATATTTTAGGCATAGGTTGAAGGCATTGCACATATTATAGTTTATTGCTTTGACTTCACTATTGAAGCATGGTGCATATTTTCTATGTGAAAATATTCATGCTTCAATGAGTGAGATATATTGATGCGCCATTCTTCATTCTATGCTTGATGCCTTAGCCATTTTTCTTAAGCTCTTGCTCTTTAGCATTCTCCATTTTCTTCACCTCTTGCTTCAAGCTCTAGCAATGACATATGTTGTAAACCATAGAGCTTGAAACCCTAGTGAAAAAAACAAAACACCTACTTCACCATCCTACACTTGATTAGCAATCAAGTGTAGTGTGTTTCCTTCACTAAAAAGTTTAGTGAAGAGGTGGCTTGGATTGGCGGACTTCGGGTGGATCATCTTCGGCATGAAGGTCATCGGAGGAAATTCGTTCAGCCTTCAAGTGGAGCCTAGTGGAGTCGCGTGGACTACAGCCCGGAGCATTTGAAGAGAAAGACTTGATCTACGAAGGTCGTATATTCCTTCCCTTCTTATAGTTTTTGTGATATCATGTTTAATACCCTAATATTCTAGTTAAATCTTGGTAAGTATTCATTAGCACCTCTAAAATTTGAAAATTACATGTGTAACGCCCGTTTTAACCCTACCGTAGTGCCAGTAAACACTTTCATGGTATCAGAGCCAAACTAGAACATTAGGGTAGGTCTTTACGATGTTAAAGTGTTCGATCGGTTTTCGAAGTCCGCAAAATGTGATGTTTCTGTCGAATTTTTCGAACGTTGAAATTTTTGTGATTAAAAATATGCAAAAAATTGTGCAGGGTTTTTAATGGAGCCTCAAGAAATTTCAAACCCTAACTCACTCAAAGTGCTGCGGAACCGCGGTCCAAACCCTAGTTTGGCCGCGGTTCCGCCGCAAGTTTGGGGAGTTATTGGTTGTTTTTTCTTGTGCTGCTCCATTGATAAATTTAGCACTTTCTGGATGTTTTTATTGATGCTCAAGTTGTTGAGATCTCTGGTATTTGTGGGTGTTTGTTAAATCGATCAAAATGTTTAACGTCGTATGGATGATGATGATACGTGATACAATTTTTAGATTCTAAATAATTAGTTTTGTGAGAAATAGTTAGTATTTTGTAAATCTAGTGTTTTAGTCTCGGTTAATCGATTGCCACGGAGTTTTGATTCGGATCAAAACTCCGTCGCATTCACGTATAGTACGCGGATACTTGCCGGATAACATTACTAGATAGCCACGCCTCACAGCCCCGACCAAGTGACTGTAGGAGAACCCCGTTGCCAAAATCACCCACGCGGGTGCTCGCGGCCATGGTGTTCCACCTTAGTGCACTTCGTCGACGGCATCGGGGGTGCGGCCATCTACTAAAGTTCCCGACGAGCATTCGATCAAGTAGTCGGGAATGTTGTTGAATTACCCGACTAAGTTATTGAAAAGTGTTTTCAATTTGAGATTGAAATGCAAAGTTTATTTGTTATGCATGAAATTCGGAATATGAGATATTCCGGGTTTATGATGTCTAAGGAAAATACGGATTCTAAACATTGTAGTTTTTCATTTCTTTTCTGCGACCGTAAGTGTAATATGTGGGGTATCCCCGAGCTCGTTGCTATATGTCAACGAAATTTGGGATACGCATATTTACTTACGTTGATGACATGTGATGTTATGTGTTGCTGTGATGTGTTATATTGGATCGTCGTGAATGAATAGCCGGGGGTTTTATGTGAGATGGGAGTTTTTCAATTTTCATTCATGTAAAATTTGTATGTAATATTCTTTTATTGGGACGCTTCCTGGTTGAAGATGTTGTCACCATTGATATATATTATTTACTTTTCCGCATTAGGATAGACCTAAGACGGGGAGCATAAGTAACCGGGTTCTAGAGTCCAGTAGGAGACCATCTCGAGCAGTCGAGACCGGGTCTCCTAACTATAGAATTGGCGGGGTTGCTTACCGCTCTCGCAGGGGTCTAGGGATGTGGGTTTGGCTATTCATCACGACTGTGGAATCCATGTTTTTCATTACTGGCTGAATTTAAAACACGGACCTCCTAGTATATCCAATATTTCAAATGTTAACTTTTGCTGCTTGGTTCTGTGATGTGATCATATAAATGCGTGAGACGAATGCTATATTATATATATGATATATAATAAACGTTACTTATGTTTTGCACTCGCGCTAGTCCAGCCCCCACTCTGCCGTTAGTTAAGTAACCTAACGGTGCATGACGGGGCCCCGTGGCAAATGCGGATGGCATAAGCGTACGTTCTATTTTCGTTTCTTTTTCTATGATGTTTAGGGAAACATTAAATGATGGGACTTCATTAATGAGATTAATGAAAAGAAAAGAAACCTAAAAATATTGTAGAATCGAAATTTTAAAAAGGTAGCTCTAGTTTTTTGCTTTGCATAGTGGTATTCCTTGATGAATATCCAGCACCTCATTCGATGAGGAAAGAGCCGAGATTCCTTCACCGGGAGTGACCTCTTTAGAAAAACTAGCAAATGCTACAACCCACTCGGTTTTGTTTTAATAGCTTCTCTAGTTCTTGTTTTGCATAGTGGTATTCCTTGATGAATATCCAGCACCTCATTCGATGAGGAAAGAGCCGAGATCCCTTCACTGGGAGTGACCTCTTTAGCAAAACTAGCAAAAGCTATAAAAAAAACACTCCTTTTCAAATCACTAGATTCTACAACGATATTAAGTTCATTACGTTAAAGATTTTCTTAAAAACCATTCGTAGCTCTCCGTCATTTCAGATAAGTGCTATTTAGTATTCGTGCTACGTTTGTTGACCTTGTCAAGGCGTAGTGTGCGGTAGCTAATTAGTGCTTATCTGCAGCATGTGATGCAATTGGATTAGGGTAGTCGTACGGCTTTGTTGACCTTGTTAAGAGTCGTACGGGGGGGTTTAATTCAATCAAGAAATGACGGGTTGAACTTGGCTAGCGCTTATGATTTGTTGACCTTGTTAAGGTCATAAGTGGCTAGGGGTAAAAACAGATATCGGGAATTTCAAGAGTTGAAATTTGCAATGAGATTGCATACCTTCTATATGATAGTTGGATCCCGATACCCACAGCGAGTAAGAGTTACTCCTGGGAGAGTTTTGCACTTTATAATTAGCTAATCCAGTAGGTGACTAGAAAGCTGTCGACAGGGTTATGCCTCTAAGGAAACGAGGTTTATTTTAATTAGGTCTGTGCGAAAGCACGGGGAACCTCCCTCGGAGTACCGACACTGGCCTGGCTGACCGGTTAGCGAACTTGTAGAATGTAATTAATCCCAGCTAATCTCACCTTTTATGGTTTGAAGGAAGATTTGATAAAAACAGTAGGAGCCATACTGATTAGATAAAATAATAACCAATCTAATCCTGCAAAGAGCGCAAGAGAAGTGATTGTCCTTCTCTCTCTCCTGGTAGCGACCAATGACACACCTTAATCAAGATAAAAATATGAATGTATTGACCGAACCCACTTATTATACTGGGCTAGGTTCCGCTCTATCTTATGATTGTCATAAGTCTGAGCAAGGAATAGGGGAATATCCAGATTCCCATGCCACCCAAACGAAGAATAAACATGTTGATGCATCGTCTTCGGGTGTGTTCGTAACCAAGAAATGTTTCTCAGTTTGCTCTACGTCCTGGATATTGGATACCGGATCAGGATCCCACGTATGTAATTTGTTACATGGGCTAAAGAAAGGTAGAGAACTGGGAAAGGGTGATAAGTCTCTAGTAGTAGGGAATGGTGCAATTGTTGCAACCAAAACAGTTAGCAAATATCACCTAGTGCTACCAACTAGTGACACAATGATTCTGAGCGACTATTATTTCGTACCAAAAATATTATGAATGTTTTCCTAAATCAAGTGTTGATTGGGTATGGTACGTTGTATAACGGTATATACGTTCTAAATCACAAAACAATTCTAAGTATACAGAACACACACAAGAGAAACAGTTCAGAAATGAATGAAGACCTCTTGTGGCATTGTAGATTAGGTCATATCGATGCGACAAGACTGGATAAGTTGCATAAGGATGCATATTTGAATCCGTTCGAATTTACATCTTATGAAACTTACCAATCATGTCTCAAAGGTTAGATGACCAAATCTCCGTTTACTGGATACGGAAAAAGAGTTACTAAACTCTTGGGACAGATATATAGTGATGTATGCGGTCCTATGTCTACACATGCCAGGAATGGTTCCTCTTACTTTATTACATTCACCGATTATCTCTCAAGATACGAACATGTGTTTCTGTTGAAACACAAATCTGAATCTTTTGAGAAATTCAAGGAATATAAGTACGAAGTTGAGAACCAGACGGGTAAAAATATTAAAATCCTATGATCTGATCAGGGAGGAGAATACTTGAGCACGGAATTCAAAGACTACTTAAAAGAGAAATGGATTCTCTCTCGGCTTACTCCTCCGTATACACCATAGCACAATGGAGTTTCAGAGCAGAGGAATCGCACCCTATTAGATATAGTGCGCTCTATGATGAGTAATGCTGAGTTGCCTATTTCCTTTTGTTGTTATACACTTGAGATAGCTGCATACCTATTGAATAGAGTTCCGACCAAATCCGTTGCCTACCACTCCATATGAGATATGGAATGGGAAGAGACCATCTCTTAAACGAGTTAAGATATGCGGTTGTCCGGCCAATGTTAAAAAGCAAAATCCAGACAAGCTCGAGGCAAGATCAGTTCTATTCAAGTTTATAGGATATCCCAAACAAACGCGAGGGAATATCTTCTATCACACCGAGAAACAAAAGGTGTTTGTTTCTCGACATGCCACATTTTTAGAAAAGGAATTTTTTGTGAAAAAAATCAGTGGCAATGAGGTAGAACTGGAAGAAGTTCCAGCAACACAAACTATAACTGATAATTTGGTGGAACCGGAGGATTCAATAGTCCCCAACGAATCTCAGTCACTCCGCTGATCTAGTAGAGTTCCTCATTCACCTGAGAGATACTACGGTTTTCTCATAGACGGTGAGAGCAAGGATTGCATCATGGAAGATGATGACCCAACTAGTTTCGAGCAGGCCATCACAAGTGGAGACTCTGTGAAATGGCTGGATGCTATGCGATCTAAGATGGAATCCATATACACCAACAAAGTATGGACCTTGAATGTTGCTCCTGAAGAGGTAAAACTCATCAGGAGCAAATGGATCTTGAGAAGATAATTAGTGTAGATGGAAAAGTTGAAACTTTCAAAACTAGACTTATAGCAAAAGGTTTTCTTCAACGACCTGGTGTCGATTATGATGAAACCTTTTCTTCCGTCGCTATGCTTAAGTCCATCAGGATCCTACTTGTCGTTGCTGCTTACCATGACTACGAAATCTGGCAGTTGGACGTCAAGACAGCTTTTCTAAATGGTGATTTAGAAAAGAGCGTGTACATGACTATGCTAAAGGGCTTCGTAGACAGTGGGAGCAACGGAAGCGTATGCAAGCTGCTTAAATCAATCTACAGATTAAAGCAAGCATCGCAGAGCTGGAACATCTGTTTCGATGAAACTGTCAAAGCGTTTGACTTCATCAAAAATGTAGATGAACAATGTATATATAAGAAGGTAGTAGAGAGTAAGGTTGTCTTCCTCGTATTGTACGTGGATGACATGCTCTTGATAGGAAATGATGTTCCTATGCTACACTCGGTCAAGCTCTTCTTATCACAAAAGTTCTCCATGAAAGATCTAGGTGATACCTCATATATCTTGAGAAATAATATCTATAGAGATAGATCTAAAAGGATGTTGGGATTGTCCCAATCCAGGTACATAGACACCATACTAAAGAGGTTTAGTATGGAAGATTAATCCAGGTATATAGACACCATACTAAAGAGGTTTAGTATGGAAGATTCCAAGCGTGGTAATTTACCTGCTTGTTCAAGAATCACTCTCTCCAAAAAGTTGTCTTCCAAGACTGATTTGGAGAGGGCCCGCATGCAAGGGATACCCTATTCTTCGGCAGTCGAGTCAACCATGTATGCGATGTTATGTACCAGACCGGATGTTGCTTACTCACTAGGTGTAGTGAGTAGATATCAATCAGATTCTGGGGAAAACTACTGGACAGCTGTGAAGAACATTCTTAAGTACTTGAGAAGGACTAAAAAATGTTCTTGGTGTATGGTAAAGGTGAACTCCAGGTGGAGTCCTTTACCGATTCGAGCTTCCAGAGTGATAAGGACGACAGTAAGTCGGTCTCAGGTTTTGTCTTTACCCTTAGTAGAGGGGCGGTATGTTGGATGAGTTCTAAGCTAGATACCGTAGCAGACTCGACGATGGAGGCTGAATACATCGCTACCAACAATACTGCCAAAGAGGTTGTCTGGATAAAGAAGGTCATAAGATGAACTAGGTGAGATTCCATCCATTGAGCATCCGATACGTATTGTGATAACAATTGAGCTGTGGCTTTGGCCAAGGAACCCCAGTCCCATTAGTGATCCAAACATATTCTTAGGTGGTAATCAGGGAGATAGTAGTTCTCCGGGAGATCGAGGTCAGGAGAGTTGACACATAGGATAACACAGCGGATCCACTCACCAAGACCCTCCCTCAGATGCTAATCGAGAGACTTTTTGGGATGTTGGATATGAGATACTACAACAACTGGCCTTAGTGCAAGTGGGAGATTGTTAGGAATATGTATGCCCTAGAGGCCATTATTGTATGATATAGTGGATGCTTGGACATATATATAGAGGACTTTCTTGCTCGACATGATAGTATGCTATATGGTTGCCTTTATTTTAACATGTAGACTGGTATTATTATACCGTCTCTCTCTTATATATTGATAAAGCCCTCAGGATATATACTTAACTGCCAGGACTATTATGCAGATCATACTAGTTGGGCCAGGGTGGTCCACAAGTACATCCTTTAACAGTTCCTAGTTGAGGGGATATCGAGACAGGGCATCGATATTCCAAAGTAGACTAGTGTGTATGTTTCTTGACCCTGTATAGGGCGATGGTTGATCCCACAACTATTGGTGTGTGGCATCAAAGATTGTACACATATGCTCATTAGAGAATGGGTACACCGAATAGGACGCACCGAGAACTCCTAGTTGGTACTATACATATCGTTAGATAGCAGTTCTCTAATGATACTGGTATAGGTTAGTCTGTAGACCCAAGATCGTCATAGAGTCTTGTGTAGCTCCCACTGTGCTTTGATTTCCTCCCTACCACGAACCAAAGGAGTCGTGCAAATAGGTGGATTTTGGGTACAGTCTCGAGTCATATGGAGGTAATGAGAGATAGGAGGGGTTTCGTCTCTCCTGGTATTGGGAGTTGATGTTGCGCTATACTGGATTGGCTATAACAGTAAATCCCTGACCAGGGTTGTTGATGAGATTTACTGGTAAGATTTATGAGTAGTTTCTTGAACTGTTATGAGCCATACATCGGCATGACTTATCAAGTTACTGGGGTCTGACATTACTACCCCTAGACTCGATATGCGACATATCAGACGAAGAGACCGGACTGTACGGTAAGTGTTACCTATAGGCTTCATGGGAGTTTGGACAAGCTTGCTTGTTGATCTTCTATTCGCTCAATACCTGGGTAGCCGTTACATCCAGCTAGTACCGCTGACGGTTGTGAGTGATTGATATGATCATCACCTACTCCTAGCGTATTGACTAGTCTTTAGAGTCCCACACAAAAGTTTCCTGGTTCAGGCGAAACGAAGTATGGCACATATATTGATATGTGTGGGGGGCCTGATTAGATATGTGTATGTGATACCGTATTCTGATATGGCAGTTATTTGGTATCGATTAGGTTATATGTGATATAACCGAATTATCGAATTAAGTGTTGATTTGATAATGTGATATACAGATAAATGATATTAGTCGGTTATATGTGATATAACCGGATTATTAAATCAAGTGTTGATTTAATAATTTGATATATATTATATTTTATATAATTATATATTAACTAATATTATTAGCTCACTAATTATTTTCTTCATAATATATATATTAATATATACATATATATTATACGAAGAATGGCATGGATTTTCTATTTTTAGAAAATAGAAAATGAGGTGTAAAATGAGAGATATTTTAGGCATGGGTTGAAGGCATGGCACATATTATAGTTTATTACTTTGACTTCACTATTAAAGTATGGTGCATATTTTCTATGTGAAAATATTCATGTTTCAATGAGTGAGATATATTGGTGAGCCATTCTTCATTCTATGCTTGATGCCTTAGCCATTTTTCTTGAACTCTTGCTCTCTAGCATTCTCCATTTTACTTCAAGCTCTAGCAATGACATGTGTTGTGAACCATAGAGCTTGAAACCCTAGTGAGCAAAACAAAACCCCTACTTCACCATCCTACACTTGATTAGCAATCAAGTGTAGTGTGTTTCCTTTACTAAAAAGTTTAGTGAAAAGGTAGCTTGGATTGGCGGACTTCGGGTGGATCATCTTCAGCACGAAGGTCATCAGAGGAAGTTTGTTCAACCTTCAAGTGGAGCCAAGTGGAGTCGCGTGGACTACAACCCGGAGCATTTGAAGAGAAGGACTTGATCTACGAAGGTCGTATACTCCTTCCCTTCTTATATTTTTTGTGATATCATGTTTAATACCCTAATATTCTAGTCAGATCTTGGTAAGTGTTCATTAGCACCTCTAAAATTTGAAAGTTGAATATATGATGCCCGTTTTAACCCTACTGTGGTGCTAGTAAACACTTTCACTTGATTTGATCATACCATCCTGGATATAGTCGTCCGGTTTTGACAATTTGGCCAGCAGCTTCATTAGCTTGATGAGCTCTTATTTTTTTAGCAATGTAATCATCGGCCTTGGAGATCATTTCTTCTTTGGCCACTGATAAGGACGGAAGAGGGTTTGATGTTTCCCCACTGTCATCGTTGATGATTATCGGCGGATCTTCCGTCGGGGGTTCTGGTTGGATCATCATTCCAGCCATGTCTTGGAATAAGAGAGCCATTTGTTTCATGTTAGCAGCTTACTCAGCGGCCTCTTTTTCCTTTCTCTCGAGCACCCTTTGCAGAAAATCTGTATCGGTCTCTTGCTCTCGGCGTTGTTCGGCCTCTTTGTCTGGACTTGTTTTTTGTCCAGTGAGTGTCTTCATTTTGTTCAGCATTTCCTGGAGGTTTTGTTGTTGCTCCTGAGCCTTTGTCAGCGACCGATTTTGCGATCGGTGACTTACTGAAGCATGGCTCCCTTCTTGCTCGTTGGTCATATTGACCGTATGGATGATAATGCCCCCAAACTTGGGGTGTTTGGATCCATCGCCTTTGGAATTTGCTGCGAGCGGTAGAATTTTCTCCAGCCTTGTTCTTTTATGGGAGGTTGAAGTTGAAGGGGCCGCTGTAACAGGCACCTGTTTAAAAGAAGTCCCTCGTTGTATGGCGGAGGAGTGGGCTTTTTCTTGCCAAGCCTTCAATTTCTCTAGTCAACGAGAGTGATTTTCATCAAGAACTGAGTCTTGGACCTTCCGCCAGACTCTATGAATTTACGAGGAGGGCCGCTGATAAGGCTGCTCCGGCTTTGCCTGCATTTTAACTTATGCAGGTGGGGGTGATTTCTTTAACACCGATGTTGGGGAGTTTTTACGTACCCTCCTGAGCAGATCAAACCTCTTCCCGGTTAGAACAGCAGCATCGACTTCCACTATTGGAGCCGGTGGGGTGAGCCCAGAGGGGGAGTTGCCCCGGGTTTCTCTCACTCGACGCCAGTGGTGATGTCGAGCGTGCCTTGTTGAAAGGACCGCCTTATTTTTGAAAGCGGTTTCATTATGCCCCTGGTTTTGCTGAGGAGCTTCAATCGGCATCAACCAGTTGAAGACCGAAGTCCTTGTTAAAGTTTGAGGAGGGTCGACCAGTCTTTTGAAGATCGGCCGTCTGATGGGAGAAGCGCTTTTGATGACTTCACCTATAGCAGGAGTTGGGAGGGCTATCCGTTTTGGGGTAGCTCTTTCAGGTATCACGAGCTTCTCTGCATACGCGTTTGAGTTCTTGCTCAGCCTGTTGAAGACTGAGATGTCAGATTTGGACGGCCCGTTGGGAGGGGCCGTAGTGGTTGCCATTCGATCGAAAACCGACCTTTTAGGAGCTTCTTCCTGCGGCGCTGAGGCACCGAAGCTCACAGGTGGGAGCATGGTCCCAAAAAACAATCCAGTAGTGGCTTATGTGACTTGCCCTACTGGCACAGAGAAAATAGAGGTCGTGTTGGGCCCATATGTCACTCTTTCGGTTGAGGTAGAGCGGGAGTTGTTGTTGCATGCAATGCATTGAGACGCCATTGATTTTATACACATGAGCAAGACACCAAGTTTTAATATCTCGAATTCAAGGGCAACCATAGCGAACCGCAATTTTATTCGCGAAACACGACACATGAAGTGTTGAGTGGAAAGAGGAAGAAGTCCCACCGGGCGTGCCAAAATCTGTTCACCGCCGAAAGACCGAAGCAAGACGCTGGGACGTCTGGCCTGAATTTTGGAGCAGATGCTATTTGGAATTATCCATCCACCTCTCCGAAAATACCAAGTTGATTTATGGCACCATATATCGGAGGTTTGAACAGACGCAACCGTTGTAGCAGATTTTATCATATTCACCCTCATTTGTGAGGGTTTTTTTTATTGTGGGGACGCTCTTCCCTGCAGGCACAAGCCCCTGCAGTTAATTACGTTATCGCATTGCGATAATCACTTTCTCCAGCTCCAGCAGTTCACTTCGTGTCATGTTGTGTTTGTTTTTTTATGAGGTTGCCCGTGGATTGTATACGGAGACTATTTTGTGTCATCGCCCGTAGGGAGCGGATTAGTCCAAATCCGTATATTTTAGATTTGAGTTTTGAACTTAGGTTATATATTCCTTTAATTCAAAGAATATTTTATTTTATTTAAGGACCGTTAATCTAGTTTGAGATTAAGATCAACTTAAATATATGAGCATTTGGGCTCAATTTATTTTTAACTAAGGATACGTTAGTCCCGTTTAGCGACATTTTAGGGATCATTTTATTTAAGATCCAACAACAGAGCATTTGAGCTCAAATGCTAGAAATTTCAGAGAGAGACTGTTAGCCAATTTGGGTTTGGTCTGCTCAGTCTTTTCTTCTTTCTTTTTCTATTATTCAAAAGTGCTAAGCACTTATTTGGGTTTTGTTTGTTCAGCCATTTTCCTTTTATGCAAAAGCACTAAGCGCTTGTTTGGGGCTCTGGCGCTCACATGTGTATCATGTGAAGGATTCAATCATGGGCGCTGCCCAATAAGTGCTGAGCACTTTAGTCATTTTGACTAAATATGATGTGCTAAGCACTTTTGTATGGCGTCCATGTGGGGAGCACGTGCGGCGCTATCTCATTTTATTTTTTTGGGCGCCCATGTGTTTTTTCACGTGAGGCACTGTTTCAATTTATTTTGTTGGGTGCCCATGTACTTTTCATGTGAGGCGCTGGGCGCTGCCTAATCAGTGATAAGCACTCAACAGTTTTGGTTGTATATGAAGTGTTAAGTACTTTTATATGGCGTTCTCATAAGGAGCACATGCGACGCCGTCTTGTTTATTTTGTTGAGCGCCCACATGTGTTTTACGTGAGTCGCTGGGCACTGCCCAATCAGTGCTAAACACTCAGCTGTTTTGACTGAATATAAAGTGCTAAGCACTTTTACACAGGACTCACTGTATTTCACGTGAGGTACTAGCCTTCTGTCTTGGGCACCCACGTGTTTTTCACGTGAGGCGTTGGGTTCCTTCCTTTTTTTAGATTTAACCTCTGTTGATATTCTTAGAGAGGTTAAATCTCTGTTAATGGTATTTTGACCATTAACGATCACCAAGATCACTATTTTGAGGATCTGAGATCGGGTTCTGTAAGAACTAAGTTCTTTTTTTGAAGGAACTAAGTTCCTGGAGTATTATGAACTCCAATTTTTGTTCAACCTTGTTTTTCTCTGAATCTTTGATTCTCAAAAATAAGATCTTCCCGATGAGAATAAAATTCTCAACTTGTGGATCTCAAATTCAGAGAAAGAACTAAGTTTTTAAGAAGGGTTAAACCCTTAGATAGGTAAAAGAAATGTTTTGATCTCTATTTTTTTTACCTAGGGTTTTGAGGAGGAAGATCTTCTTCTTTGAGAATCAAATTCTCTTTTCTTTTTGTGGAAGCTTTTGGAGAGCCTTCTATATTTTTTTTATAGAAGCTTATGGGGGGTCTCCTCTACATGCCTGTGTGTGTGAGACTTGAAGCTGTTGGGTAGTGGGAGCGCCCCGGCCATCGAACCGTGGCCAAATGCGGAACAAAAATTTCTTAAAACCCGGCGCTACCATTACCCGATTTCCAAGATCAAAACCAATAACCCTAAAACTAGCAATCTAAGAAAAGAGATAGGAATGGCTATACCTAATGAACCAAGTCCTTCGGGTCTTCAACCAATTCCAAGCTCCTAGTGATGTGGATCGATTTTGGTCGCCGGTCTTCATTCATCTCAGATGATCCACCCGAGGGAAACAGCGCAAGCTTCAGGCTCGCCGATCGAACCAACCGACTCTTCAAAATGGCTAGTAGTGGAGAGTGGGGAGTGTAAGATAGTCTCACCATATTTTTCTCTCAAAAATTATGCTCATAGAACAACCATGGAAGATGTAGAGGTGATGATCAAAGGCATGAGAAAATGGCTATGTGTTTTTGTGGGAGCATAAGAGTGAGAGAGCACAAAAATGATATCACCAAAAATTGAGCAAGCCCTTCCCCTCAAGTGGCCGGCCCCCTCTCCTATGCACCCCAAAAAAATCTCATTTTTAATTTCAATAAACAAAGCACCATACCAATCACTACAATGCCAAAGTCCATGCTTTGACCAAATAACCCATGCCTTTCCATGTCACCTTTTCCACCTCATTAAAAACATATGATTTTCAAAAGAAAATCAATAATGAGGTGGCATCTTCTAGAAGCCATTCCGTATAAATACGGAATACTTCCCGGTATATGTATCGAAATACACATACGCGTATTCGTACGAAAATACGAATAGCCAAAGAGAGAAAATGAATAGCGAGCAATAATACTAGAATACATATATATATATATATATATATATATATATATATATATATACATATGTAATTTATCAAATCAAAACTTGATTTAACAATCTGGCTTAATCCTAAGCTGCTAGTATTATCAACCGTCCGATTAAAGTCTGTGCAGTCCGTGCAGACATTTAATCGGACACCTGTATGTATCAACATACATCACCTACACCATATCGCCTGAGCCGTGAAAACCCTCTGTGTGGGACTCTAAAGACTCGTCAATACGCTGTTAGTGGGTTTAACCACAAACACGTCAGCGGCACTAGCTGTACGTAACGGCTACCCAGGTATTGAGCGAAAGGAAGGCCGACGAGCAAACTCATCCGAACCCCTACTGAGCCTGTCAGTGAAAATATCCGTACAGTCCGGTCTGTTCGTCTAAGAGTATCGCATATCGAGTCTAGGGGGTGGATAAAGTCAGACCCCTAACAACGCGATAATTCGTGTCGGTATGAAACCCATCACTACCCGAGAAACTATCGATCCTAGATCGGTAATTCTCACATACCCCGGCCGAGGATTTCTAGTGATGGCCACCCGTGCACTGTGCGACATCAACCCCCAATACCGGGAGAGATGAATCCCCGACGATCCGCTCATTGCCTCTATGTGGCTCGGGACTGTACCCAACTAAAACCTGTTTGCATGACTCCTTTGAGCCGTGGTAGGGTAGTAATCAAAGCACAGTGGGAACTCACACGAGACAAATGACGATCTCATGTCGACAGACTAACCTGTACACATGTCACCAGGGAAATGCTATCTGACTATAGGTATAATACCAACTAGCATGTTCCCGGCAAGTCCGTCCAGTGTACTCATAACCCAATGAGCACCTGCATACTATCTTAGGTGAACAACTAACACCAATGGCTTGTGAGACCGGCCACCGCCCCTCGTTAGGGTCTAGATAAGTATACACCAGTCTACACTGGAGTATCGATGCCCAGTCTCGATACTCCCACGACTAGGGACATTTAAGGATGTGCATATAGACCCCAGCTCCCACGTATGTGATCGCCATCACAATGCTGGCAGTCAAGCAAGAATCCTATGGGCTTTATCAACATATGATGATAAAGACAAACCAGATAGCATACTATCATCTCGAGTAAGACTGTTTTATCGGTATAGGTCCTCGCTCAATCACCATGATCACATGCCTGCGACTATGATAATTTCCTTGAGGGCACTATAGCCAACAATCTCCCACTTGCACTTAAGGCTAATTATTGCGATGTCGCATACTTACAGCCCGTGTGATACCGAACACCCAACTCCTCTACTAATCAGTTTCACAAACCTCGTTTGTAAAACTATTGCGTTCGAGAAATAGCCTCAATGAGTGGATCCGCTCCAGTGTTTCTTTCTATGTCTCTCTTTATCTCAACTTCGCGGAGAAAACTATCTCCCGAAATGAGCAATACCCGTCTTAGAATATTTCTGGATATCTGATGGGACCCAGTTCATAAATGAACTCCAAATCCAGCAAACTTCTTAGACTGTATCGACTACTGAACTTAATCAGTATGATGTGCCATGCCTTCCTCAGTATCCGCTTGGACCACTTGTCCAAACTACTGCCCCTCTTCAGAGGGAAAACTATAACTCTGACAGTCACTCTGTCATCTAGGTCACCTTGGAAGCCTGAAATGATAACCCTCTCTAGAAGGAGGCCGCCGTTATCAAATCCCTAGAACATCCACTTATGTTCATAAACTGCTTCCATTCGTTTTTCTCCAGGATTGGATTAATATATCAACTTATTGCATGTAGTGCAAAAACAACATCTGGTGTGGTACTTGACATGTCATGATTGACTCAATTGCCTAAGCAAGTGATATGCCAATCATGCACATCCCTCTCCCCTTTAGTCTGTAAGACACCTTTAGAGAGGGTGACTCCATCACCTGCAGGTACAACACCATGCCAGGAGTCGTCCATTCTAAAACACCTTTAGAATACTGTCTAAGTACTCAGATTGGGACACTTCCCAAATCTAGATCTAAAGCCATAGACCCAGTAACCAGAATGCCTGATATAATATCCATAACCTATGTGGAGAAACTACTGTGTGATAACCAAAGTATAACCGATCGTAGTATAGGAATTTCATCTGTGTATGTCATCCTCAATACCGGGACACACACCCTACTACTTTCTTAATAGATCCATCTCCTATTCTGATGAAGTCAAAAACTTATGACTGTCACATCAAAAATAGATGTTCTATCTCCGCTATATCCGCTTTAGTCTATAAATAGACACAAGCTACTTATCCACTATGCTTCCGCTGCTCCCACTGACTATGATAACCCTCTGGCAGAGTCATATACACGTGCACTTCTAAAGCTAGTTTAGAATGACGCTATACTTATCCTCCTGCCGGGTCTCATAGTCTGGAACAACAGTAATGTCAAGTCTGGGTAAACAAGAACCTCCCTGTCACCGTCCTTGAGGATACCAAAGTACCTCTCGGGCGCCCGAGGTTACCCACCATATCTGCGGAGTGGCTAATAGAATGTCAATCCTGATTGAATCTTTAGGTCCTATTAAATTTTCCGTAATCGTTTGTAGTTCTGGAATCACTTCCAGTTCTACCATACTCCCACTACTGTTTTTCTAAAAAATTCCATTTTACTAAAACTGTGGCGAGTCAAGAACAATATCACTATTGATCTTCCAGATGGTAGAAAATTAACCTTCGTCAAAGCCCGGGTTAACCCATAAACTGCCATTACAGAAGCGTGCCTTGAGTTTATCCGGATTCTGGTTTTAAGCATCAGCCGGACGACTCCCTATACCTTAACATCGTTAAGATATAAATTGATTCTATATATATCTAATATAGAAACAAAGGCACTAATTTAATTGGAACCAGATTCAAATCATGCAGCTGTTACCAGTGCAAGTCAACTAAATCGAGAGAGGCCGATCAGCATTACTCAACTTAGGAGTGCGTCCAATTATGAGTAACCTGAAAGAGAAACAAGTTTCTCAAAACCATACTATCAACTGAATACCTCATACAAGTATCTACATCTTCGATCACCTTGAAGAATCCCGATACTTGCGACACCTGGTTCTCTACTTTATTCTTATACCTATAAATTCTCAAACTTGGACCTTGTATTTGTACGAAACACCTGTCCTAAACTTGAGAAGTCATAAGTAAACAGAATATGCTACGAGGACCAAAACCCTTTTGTCCTAATAAACACTGGACAACATACAATACTTTGTATAAGTCCCCTAAGTTGAATAACTCAAACTCTGTGCGTCGTAGGTTGAAAACTGTACCCAGGCGATTTCCTCAAATACCACCAATTTCAACGAATTCCGATATAATGAGGATGATCACATAATTCCCAATAACTTACTCCCACTCATCATCTGTAAAATCATACAGATGTGAGAATCATATCTGGTAAATACTTACCCTGGAGCAAGGGTCTAATTGGGAAATCAGTTTTCTATTAACAATACACAGTGAAATTGAAACATGAATATGTTTCGAAGGGGTATCCGGGTATTCCTAGTAATTCCTCTTTCATTATCAGAGTCATGACTGTAACCGTATATTTCCTTGCTATCTCTCCAATTCCCTTTATTTGTCTTTACTCATTACCTTCTGTACACCATCGTCAAGCTAAGTGGTGTTCTTCCTTCCCTACCATTCGGCACCAGCCCATGGTTTGGAAGAAGACTATCCAATAAGCATAATAGGTGTACTCTCCTAATCCTAGGAGTACTCGCAACCTGAGAGAAGGTGATGATAAAAGACAACTGAATAAACCTTATTCTTATTTCTCCTGAACCAGAATCCATCCTCTAAAAAGTTCCTTCGAGTTCGTATATAACCATACGATGGATTTATCCAATAGGATTGGATGTTCGTAGTGATACGGGGTGTTCTGGAGAAATATAAGGGTGAAATAGGAGTGGCGATGAAAGACTTGGTTTGGTCGTGAATCATAGCAGTCGCATTTTACTTTGCCCTCTTTCTAATCCCTTTATTTGTCTTTACTTATTACCTTCTGTACACCACACTTAGGCTAATTGGTTTTCTTCATTCCCTACCTTTCGGCACCTGCCTATGGTTTGGAAGAAGACTATCCAATAAGCGTAATAGGTGTACCGTCTCTCAATCCTAGGAGCCCTCACAACCTGAGAGAATGTAAAAGGAAAAGACAACTGAATAGTCCTATTCTTTTTCTCTGGAACCAGAATCCATCCTCGAAAAAGTTCCTTCGAGTTTGTATATAACCATATGATGGATTTATCCAATGGAAGTGGATACACGTACTGATACGAGGTGTTCTAGAGAAAAGCAAAGGGTAAAAGAAGGAGTGGAAATGATGTATGCAACTTGGACAATCCAAAAGCCAGTGTTTTTAAGAAAGTTCGGTTAACTTGGTCACTGAGTCATAGTCTAGGGTCGGGGCATGGTAGATGCCAAAGAGAGAGAGAGAAAAGAAACACTCAGCGTGCACTTTAACCTAGATCAGAATGGATAATCACTTTATCTAATCTGGATGGCTCCCACTGTTTCCTCGAATTTTCCTCTAAACCTAAATGGAAAATTAGTCGGAATTACCCGAAGAGTAATCCTACTCATCAGTGGGAATCGGGATCCAACTATCATCGCATGATAACTTGATGGAAGCCACTCAAGTCACACACTCCAGAAGGTATGCACAAGCCTGGCAAGTTTCCTGTATGTTTGAAACTCCTGATATGATTTTTACCCCTAACGACTTCATAGCCTTGATAGAAACCAACGTGCCATAAGTCGCTAGTCAAGTTCAACCCGTCATTATCCAAGATTGATCTAAACCCACCCGCACAATCCCTTGATAGAGACCAACGTGACTGTGCGGCTGTCCTAGATAATCGCATATCCATGCTACAGACAAGTATCACGCAGCTACCGTACACTATGCCTTGATAGAGACCAACGTACATAGCACGAATACTACGAGATACCTATCTGAAATGTCGGAGGGCTACGGCTGGTTTTTGGCGAAAAACCTTTAACGTAATGACTTGATATCGTTGAAGGAATCCAAGTGGTTTTATAAATATATAGTGGCGAAAACTTTTGCTAAAGAGGTCACTCCCGGTGAAGGGATCTTGGCTCTTTCCTCGTCGAATGAGGTGCAGGATATTCCAAACTGAATACCGCGATGCAAAGCAAAAAGTAAATGACTATAGTGAAGTTATTACGCTGACGCAAACTTTTACTCAAGGGGTCACTCCCGATGAAGGGATCTCGGCCTTTGCCCCGTCGAATGAGGTGCAGGATATTCCAAACTGAATACCACGATGCAAAGCAAAAGTGTACGTCTGTAATGTCAGTTTTTAAAAAAATCTTGGTTCCAACAACATCATATAAATAGGTTTGTTTTCCTTGCATTGATAAGAATCAACACAGTCCCATCAATTAATCACACCAGAAAAGAACGAAAATAAAATGTACGTATATGCCATCCGCATTCGCCACTGGGTCCCGTCATCACCCGTTAGGTTACTTAACTAACGACAGAGCGGGGACTGGGCTAGCGCGGGTGCAAAACATATACAACATCTACTAGTATATATAAATATATATAACAATCGTCCCAGGCATGATAAATGCAACATCACAGAAAAGTAATAAGCATCACAGAACAATACAGATAATCTGGGAGCCCCAGGTTTCCTTCGAGCTACAACTAAAAACCCGACGTTCCCCTGGTCGTATGGATAGCCTGTGCAATGAACTCCTAGACCCCTACGAGCATAGCAATTTACCCGCCAAAACCTGAAGCGAGGCAGCCCCTTTCAGCAAAGTGAATGGATCACCCAGCACTTCATGGAATCCGATAACTTGGGCACCCCTCCTTGGGTCAACCTATACCCCCTACGAGTGCGGCGAATAGCCCGCCAATTCTAGAGTAAAGCCCCCTCCGTCTCAACGCCATGAGATGCAGGCTCGTTGCCCTCTAGAACCAGGCTATCCATGCACCCACCCTGGGGTAATCCTAGTACGGAAAAGAAAATAATATACAAGGGTGACGTCGACCTCAGCCCGGTTGTGCCCCAAAAGAATAATATACAAACAGGTAGTGACGGCAGTCCACATGTCGGACGCTCGCCCCGCAATATCAAATGTACAAATACAACAAAACTGTACTACCACTGCACCTAGGCTATCCACCACGACAATCCGCAACATCACAGCACAACACAGAACATCAATGTGAATGTCACGTTCGCAAACCCGTCTAAAAGAACTATAGCGATTAGACAAGGTTTACCGATCAAATGACATTCACGGTCACAGATAGAAATGTAAAGTACTGAAAAATTACACAGTTAAAATTTCGATCGACTAAATTTATCCGCAAAGGCCCCAAAATCAAATCCAGTACTCTAAAAATTCTGGGCCAAAACTAAATATCACAAATAATCACAATTCCATGTTCTGAGCTACAGGAAAAATTTGATGGCCCGTCACCACTAAATGACCGCGGAACCGCCGCCAATAGGGGGTAAGTGCGGCGGTTCCACGGCGCTTTGGTGGCTTCAGGAGCCCAAATTTTTCTGCACCAATAAAAACGCCTGCTCGGATTTTTAGGCCTCTAGAAATAATTTTTGGAGCACTTTCAGAAATCGACAGAAAACATGCAAAACGGAAAATTGTTTTCGAAATTTTGATCGATCGAGATTTTAAGCTTGTGCAAACTAGCTAGTAGGGTTTAATGGGTGGCTCTGACACCATTGTTGGGTAGTGGGAGCGCCCCGGCCATCGAACCGTGGCCAAATGCGGAACAAAAATTTCTTAAAACCCGGCGCTACCATTACCCGATTTCCATGATCGAAACCATTAACCCTAAAACTAGCAATCTAAGAAAAGAGATAGGAATGGTTATACCTAATGAACCAAGTCCTTCGGGTCTTCAACCAATTCCAAGCTCCTAGTGATGCGGATCGACTTTGGTCGCCGGTCTTCCTTCGTCTCCGATGATCCACCCGAGGGAAACGGCGCAAGCTTAAGGTTCGCCAATCGAACCAACCGACTCTTCAAAATGGCTAGTAGTGGAGAGTGGGGAGTGTAGGATAGTCTCACCATATTTTTCTCTCAAAAATTATGCTCATAGAACAACCATGGAAGATGTGAAGGTGATGATCAAAGGCATGAGAAAATGGCTATGTGTTTTTGTGGGAGCATGAGAGTGAGAGAGCACAAAAATGATATCACTAAAAATTGAGCAAGCCCTTCCCCTCAAGTGGCCGGCCCCCTCTCCCATGCACCCCAAAAAAATCTCATTTTTAATTTCAATAAACAAAGCACCATACCAATCACTACAATGCCAAAGTCCATGCTTTGACCAAATAACCCATGCCTTGCCATGTCACCTTTTCCACCTCATTAAAAACATATGATTTTCAAAAGAAAATCAATAATGAGGTGGCATCTTCTAGAATCCATTCCGTACAAATACGGAATACTTCCCGGTATATGTATCGAAATACACATACGCGTATTCGTACGAAAATACGAATAGCCAAAGAGAGAAAATGAATAGCGAGCAATAATACTAGAATACATATATATAAATACATATGTAATTTATCAAATCAAAACTTGATTTAACAATCTGGCTTAATCCTAAGCCGCTAGTATTATCAACCGTCCGATTAAAGTCTATGCAGTCCGTGCAGACATTTAATCGGACACCTGTATGTATCAACATACCTCATTTACACCATATCGCCTGAACCGTGAAAACCCTCTGTGTGGGACTCTAAAGACTCGTCAATATGCTGGCAGTGGGTTTAATCACAAGCACGTCAGCGGCACTAGCTGTACGTAACGGTTACCCAGGTATTGAGCGAAAGGAAGGCCGACGAGCAAACTCATCCGAACCCCTACTGAGCCTGTCAGTGACAATATCCGTACAGTCCGGTCTGTTCGTCTAAGTGTATCGCATATCGAGTCTAGGGGGTGGATAAAGACAAACCCCTAACAACGCGATAATTCGTGTCGGTATGAAACCCATCACTACCCGAGAAACTATCGATCCTGAATCGGTAATTCTCACATACCCCGGCCGAGGATTTCTAGTGATGGCCACCCGTGCACTGTGTGACATCAACCCCTAATACCGGGAGAGACGAATCCCCGACGATCCGCTTACTGCATCCATGTGGCTCGGGACTGTACCTAACTAAAACCTGTTTACACGACTCCTTTGAGCCGTGGTAGGATAGTAATCAAAGTACAGTGGGAACTCACACGAGACAAATGACGATCTCAGGTCGACAGACTAACCTGTACATATGTCACCAGGGAACTGCAATCTGACTATAGGTATAATACCAACTAGCATGTTCCCGGCGAGTCCATCCAGTGTACTCATAACCCAATGATCACCTGCATACTATCTTAGGTGAACAACTGACACCAATGGATTGTGAGACCGGCCACCGCCCCTCGTCAGGGTCTAGATAAGTATACACCAGTCTACACTGGAGTATCGATGCCCAGTCTCGATAATCCCACGACTAGGGACATTTAAGGATGTGATTATAGACCCCAGCTCCCACGTATGTGATCGCTATCACAATGCTGGCAGTCAAGCAAGAATCCTATGGGCTTTATCAACATATGGTGATAAAGACAAACCAGATAGCATACTATCATCTCGAGTAAGACTGTTTTATCGGTATAGGTCGTCGCTTAATCATCATGATCACATACCTGCGACTATGATAATTGCCTTGAGGGCACTATAGCCAACAGAAGCCTCGGATCTTTTATATAAGAGAGGCAAATTGTTAATTAGTTTTGATAAAATCTCTCATTGAGAGACACCAATTGATTTAGTTGGTCTCAAAAATTATTCAAGGAATTTTATCCACCGTTGGATCTTTAATCCAATGATTTCTGTTTTACATAATATATTTTCTTGTTTTCTAATAAGATTGGGAAAATATTTTTCCATATATAGAATTTATTCTGTCAAACGGTGATTTTTAATCGCCATTGAATTTTTGATCCAAGGGCTCTCTGTTTTACAGATAGCAATCCTTCTTTGTTTAGGAAATTTGGGGAAATATATTCCCAAAATAGAATTTAATTCTATCATTGGCTCTTTGATCCAACCGAGAGTATTAGAAATATTTAGGAGATATTTTCTCTTAATAGAATTTAATTCTATATTTTGATAATTTGTCATCTCCATTGGATCTTTGATCCAACGGCTCTGTTTAACAGAGAGTATCTCAGTTTTTCAGGGAACTATCCACATATGGAATTTAATTCTACTTGATTTTAATTTGGACGTCGGCACTCACATGTCATGCACGTGGGCGCCACTTAAGTATTTTATTCTTATATATGATAGGCGCTCCTGTGCTTTGCACATTGGCGCCCACGTGAGCTTCACGTGCAGCGCCACCATAAGATTTAATTCTAAGGGGTTGGTGTTGGCGCCGGTGCCCTCGTGGGGAGCACGTGAGGCACTGCCTCATTAAAATTTAACAGAGCTTAGCTCTTTTTATTATGTTTAAATATTATGGGAACAATGATCTCTTGAGGTTTCGATATGTATTTCTGATGAAACACAAATCTGAAGATTTTGAAAAATTCAAAGAATATAAGAGCGAAGTAGAGAACCGGATTGGCAAAAATATTAAAATCCTTCGATCTAATCGAAGAGATGAATACTTAAGTATGGAATTTCTTGACTTTCTAAAAGAGAATGGAATTCTCTCTCAGCTTACTCCTCTGTATACACCATAACACAACGGTGTGTCGGAGCGGAGGTATCGTACCCTCTTGGATGTGGTTCGCTCTATGATGAGTAATCTGAGTTGCCACTTTCATTCTAGGGTTATGCGCTTTAAATAGCAGCATACCTATTGAATGATGTTCCATCTAAATCAGTGTCTAAGACTCCATATGAAATATAGAGCAGAAAAAGGCCATATCTTAAATGTATTAAGATATGGGGTTGTCCGGCTTATGTTAAAGTATAAAATCCAAACAAACTTCAGGCGCATTCAGTTTTATGTAAGTTTGTGGGATATCCAAAGCGTTTGACTGGATATCTCTTCTACCACACCAAGGAACAGATGGTGCTTGTTGCTCGTCAAGCCACCTTTTTAGAATAGAAATTTCATACAAAAGAAATTAGTGGGAGCACGGTAGAACATCATGAAATTCAAGAACCACAAACTACAACTGAAGATTTCGTAGAACCTCAGGATTCGATAATCCCGGACAAACCTCAACCACTCCGCAGATCTAATAAAATTTCTCATCCGCCCGAGAGATACCACGGTTTTCTTTTAGACGGGGATCGAGAGGATTGTATCTTGGAAGAAGATGATCCTACTAGTTTCGAGCAGGTCATTTCCAGTAGGGACACTGTGAAATAGCTAGATGTTATGCGATCCGAGATGGAGTCCATGTACACCAACAAAGTTTGGACTTTGGATATTGCTCCTCCAGGGATAAAACCCGTTGGATGCAAATGGATATTCAAGAAGAAGATTGGTGTAGATAGACAGGTAGAAAGCTATAAATCTAGACCTGTTGCAAAAGGTTTTTGTCAAAGACCCGATGTGCACTATAACAAAACCTTTTCTCCAATGGTTATGCTCAAATCCATTCGAATCCTACTTGCCATTGCTGCCTTCCATGACTATGATATCTGGCAGATGGACGTTTAAAACGGCTTTTCTAAATTTAAATTTAGAAGAGCGCGTTTATATGAATCAGCCGAAAGGATTCATAAACAGTGGGAGCAGCGAGAAGGCGTGCAAGTTTCTTAAATCCATTTATGGATTAAAGAAACGCGTAGTTAGAACATCTGTTTTGATGAGACAGTCAAGGAATTTGACTTCATCAAGAATGAGCATGAGCCATGTATTTATAAGAAGATTGTAGGAGGAGCGGTTGTATTCCTCGTCTTATACGTTAATAATATTTGCCTGATAGGAAATGATATTCCTATGCTACAATCAGTCAAGCTGTTCTTATCACAAAAGTTCTCAATGAAAGATCTGGGTGATACCTCCTACATTCTGAGGATAAAGATCTATAGAGATAGATCTAAGAGAATGTTGGGATTTTCATAGTCCGGGTACGTAGACACCATACTAAAGAGATTTAGTATGAAAGATTCCAAGAACAGTAATATACCCGCTTTTCACGGATTCACCATATCCAAAGAGATATCTCCCAAGACTGATGAGAAGAGGGCTCGCATGAGCATTATACCCTATACTTTGGCGATAGAGTCTACAATATATGCGATGTTATGTACCATACCAGATATAGCTTACTCACTTAGTATGGTAAGCCGGTATCAGTCAAACCCACGGGAGAAATATTAGACAACTGTGAAGAACATTCTGAAGTATCTGAGAAGGACTAAGGAGATGTTCTTGGTATACGGTAATGGAGACCTCCAGATGGAGTCCTTTACCGATTCAAGCTTCCAAAATGACAAAGATGACAACGAGTCTGTCTAGGGTTATGTGTTTACTCTCATAGGAGGGGTGGTATGTTAGAAAAGCTCCAAACAAAATACCGTAGCAGACTCGACGATAGAGGCTGAATACATTGCTGCCAACGATCTCGCAAAAGAAACGGTCTAGATGAAGAAGTTCATTACTGAACTTGAGGTGGTTCCTATTAGATGTAGGTGCCCTCAAGGAAATTATTGTAATTGAAGGAGGATCTATATAAAGAATAATTTTACTCGAGATGATAGTATGCTATCTAGTATGACATTATTTTTCATGTATATACGTTTTACTCAGTATCACGTATTGATAATACATGAGATAAAGCCTCTAGGATTTTGTTTGATTACCAGGACTATGATGGAAATTATACTAGTGAGGCCTGGTAGTCCATAATCACATTCTTAAATGTCCCTAGTCGTAAGAGTATCGAGACTAAGCATCGATATTCCGGTTTAGACTAGTGTATACGTTTCATGACCCAGTATGGGGCGATGGCTGATACCATAGCCATTGGTGTTTGACATCGATGATTGTATACAGGTGCTCATTGGATGAGTACACTAGACGGACTCGCCTGAGAACTCCTAAGTGGTATTGTATCAATGTCAGAGAGCAGTTCTCTGGTAACATGAGTACAGAGTAATCTGTACACCTGAGATCTTCATAGTGTCTTGTATGGTTCCCACTGTACTTAGATTACCACCCTACTACGGCTTTACCGAGTCGTGCAAACAGATTTTAGTTAGGTGCAGTCCCGAGCCACATGGAGGCAGTGAGCGACCGAAAGAGATTCGTCTCTCCCGGTATAGGAAGTAGATGTCGCACTGTGCAGAACATGACTATAACCAGGAGTCTGTGGCCACAGAAAGTGAGATGAACTAATAAATGTTATCAGTTGTATCTATAAGGGTTATGAGTCATCAGTCAGCACGACTTATCGGGTTATTAGGGGTCTGACGGTTTCCACCCCCTAGACCCGATATGCGATATCCTAGACGAAGAGACCAGACTGTATGGAGACTGTCACCGATAGGCTTATTAGGGGTTCGGATAGGCTTGCTTGTTGATTTTTTCGTTCAATACCTGGGTAGCCGTTACGTGCAACTAGTACCGCTGACGGTTTGTGGATCTTACCCGTAAGGGGATTGATCTGAAAGTGTTTCAGATCGATTGGATATGATCCAGATCTACTGCTGGTGTATTGTCGAGTCTTTAGAGTCCCATACAGAGGTTTTCGAAGTTTGGACGAAATGATTGTAGTGGCGGTATATGATACTCGCGGGAGTTCGAATAAAATAGCGTATTTGATACCCTGATTTTAATTGGGTGTTTTATTAATACTAGCTGATTTTGTGAAAGCCGATATATTAAATCAAGTGTTGATTTAATATATATATATATATATATATATATATATATATATATATATATATATATATATATATATATATATATATATATATTACTGGTACTATATAATTCTAATTTAATCTCTTTATATTTGCATTTTATTTGAAAATGCAAATTGATTAATTATTTTTGCTTAATTAACCTAGGTTCTCTTTAACTTAAGTTGTACCATGAGATGGGCACAACTTAAGTCCACTCTCATATGGTGACATGTGTAGGAGAGATGAGAGCTAGGACATAAGGAAATTGGATGGTGGAGATCTCTTCACTTGTTTGCTTTGTTTTTAAAAGGAAAAGAAAATTGATTTTAAAGTGATCATTTTCTTTTTCCATGAAATTCTCTTCTTCTTCCTCCAATTTCTAAAACTCTCTACTCATCACTAAAGAGAACAAAAGGAGGGAATTAAATTAGAATAAATACATTACAATTCTCTAATATATTTCCTAGTAAGAATGAAATTGGAGTTTGCTTCAATTGTTGAAGC
Organism: Agapanthus africanus; assembly: GCA_030015575.1. Taxonomy (NCBI): domain Eukaryota; kingdom Viridiplantae; phylum Streptophyta; class Magnoliopsida; order Asparagales; family Amaryllidaceae; genus Agapanthus; species Agapanthus africanus. The sequence continues at coordinate 424,860,971 of CM057339.1, forward strand.
ATGAAGCTCAAGTGGAGAAAACCTCAAGTAGGTCATTTTTGACCATGAAGATTAGTTGCAAACTTGATCCCACCTCATCCATGGAGCCTACAAGGAGTCCAACAAAAATGTGGAGCACTTGAAGATGCTACAAAGGTTGTAGTTCCTATGAACTTTTAGTTTAAGTTCTATATATTTTTGCAATTCTTTGTGAATGTTGTATGCTTGTAGGATGTTGGGTGCTAAGTTATTAGTAAAATTAAAATTTTATTTTCCGCCGTGGTCGCAAATGTTGCAGCCTTAGCGTCCGAAACCCTTTAGTTTCGTCCATTCTTGATCCAATACCTTTGTATTGCGATAGCAATGGAGCTATGGTATTAACGAAAGAATCACGGTCCCATCAGCGATCCAGACACATCATGAGGCAGTATCACCGGATCAGAGAGATCGTAGATCACCGGGAGATCGAGATTCAGAGAGTGGACACAAAAGAAAACACGGTGAATCCATTCACAAAGATCCTCTCTCAAGCGCAGTTTGAGCGACTTTTCGAGATGTTGGGTATGGGATACGCCAACAACTAGCCCTAGAACAGACATTGAGTACTCTTTATGCCAATAACCGGCCTTAGGGCAAATGGGAGATTGTTGGATATGTATGCCCTAGAGGCCTTTATTGTATAGGATTCTAGAGGTATGTTTGTACAGGACAATTTTGCTTGATATGATAGTATGCTATTTGGTTTTTATTTATCTTAACATGTGTATATATTTTACTTGTTATTACGTATCACTAATACATGGTGATAAAGACCGTAGGATTATTGCTTGACTAGTAGTATTGTGATGGCGATCATACTTGTGGGGGATGGGTAGTCTATAAGCACATCCTTAAATGTCCCCGGTTATGGGAATATCGAGACAGGGCATCAATATTCCGGAGTAGACTGTGTTAGGAATATGTATTCCCTAAAGGCCATTATTGTATGATACAATGGATGCTTGGACATATATATAGAGGACTTTCTAGCTCGACATGATAGTATGCTATCTGGTTGCTCTTTATCTTAACATGTACACTTGTTTTATTATTCTGTCTCTCTGATACATGTTGATAAAGCCCTTAGGATGTAGTCTTGACTACCAGGACTATGATGCAGATCATACTAGTGGAGCTTGGGTAGTCCACAAGCACATCCTTAACAGTTCCTAGTCGAGGGAATATCGAGACAGGGCATCGATATTGCAGAGTAGACTAGTGTGTACATTTCTTGACCCTGTATGGGGCGATGGTTGATCCATAACTATTGGTGTTTGAAATCAAAGATTGTACACAGGTTCTCATTAGAGAATGGGTACACCGAACAGGACTCGCCGAGAACTCCTAGATGATACCATACCTGTCGTCAGATAGCAGTTCTTTGGTGACACTTGTACAGGTTAGTCTGTAGACCCGAGATTGTCAGAGTGTCTTGTGTGGTTCCCATTATGCTTTGATTTCCTTCCTACCACGGCTCAAAGGAGTCATGCAAATAGGTGGATTTTGGGTACAGTCTCGAGTCACATGGAGGCAGTGAGCGATAGGAGGGGTTTCGTCTCTCCCGGTATAGGGAGTTGATGTTGCGTTATGCTCGATTGGCTATAACAGGAAGTCCCTGGCCTGGGCTGATGAGATTTACTTGTAAGTGTTATCAGTAGCTTCTCAAACCGTTATAGGCCACACATCGGCATGACTTATCAAGTTACTGGGGTCTGACGATTCCAACCCTAGACTTGATATGCGACATATCAGACGAAGAGACCGGACTGTACAGTAAGTGTTGCTTATAGGCTTCATAAGAGTTTGGACAAGCTTTCTTGTTGATCTTCTATTCTTTCAATACCTGGATAGCCGTTACGTCCAGCTAGTACCGCCAACGGCTTGTGGGTATCTAATATGATCACTACCTACTGCTGGCGTATTGACGAGTCTTTAGAGTCCCACACAGAGGTTTTCTAGCTCAAGCGAAACGAAGTAGGGCACATATGATGATGTGTGCGGGAGCTTGATTAAATACGAGTATATGATACCGTATTCTAATCTCGCGATATTTGATATCGGTTAGGTTATATGTGATATAACTGGATTATTGAATCAAGTGTTGATTCAATGATTTGTTATATGTATATATATTTAATATTGGCCGGTTATATATAATATGACCAGATTATTGAATCAAGTGTTGATTTGATATTATATATTGAATATTAGTCGGTTATATGTGATATAACCATGTTATTGAATCAAGTGTTGATTTGATAAAATGATATTAGTCGATTATATATGATATAACCGGATTATTGAATCAAATGTTGATTTAATAATTTAATATATATTAATATATTTGATATATAAATATATATTAACTATGCTACACTCGGTCAAGCTCTTCTTATCACAAAAGTTCTCTATGAAAGATCTGGGTGTAGGGTTCCTAGGCACTCTTGTGAGGGTTCATAAAGCATCAAACATGCCCGAATAAAATTTTAGACGTGTCGAACAACCCAAAGCCGGGATCTTTGCTAGATTATTAGGCTTTAAACATGCAAGTAAACATCTTTACTACTAAGTGTGAGGGATTACAACCTTTGTAGTCCGCTCCTTCGCTTCATAAGCTCCGAGTAGAAGTCCCTTCGCCACGATCCACGATCTCCCGGACTCAAGAGAGGCTCCACGACTCGAACGATCCATGATAGCTTGTAGTGTTCCGCTTCTCCGACGATCTACGTCGAAGTTGCTATAACCCAAGCTCTCTCACTCTAATGTGGTGAACACCCTAATCTAATGGGCTAGATTAGATGAGGATGATGGAGTAGTATTTATGCTTTCTTTTTATATCATAATCTCATATGAAATCATCACAAACGGAATTTCTAGTAAGCTTTCTCAAAGCTAAAGAGAGAAGAAGATGATGAATGAAAAAGATAATCCTTTTATGATGAATAGTAGTAAAGAATATATGATTGATCATAGAACCATGGTCAAGGATGAGAAGGTTAAAATTTGTAAAGAATAAACTAGGGCTAGGGTTTGGTTAGGTTTAAAGAATGAGTCATAAGATAATATCAACCATAATATCTTACACTTGACAAAAGGAAAGCTTCTAGATGGTGCAAGAAGAAGCTAACCCTAATCAACCCCTAACCTTGCTTAATCTCTACTAATCATGTTCCATTATTAATCATATCATGTTACTATAATATATATCACATATATATTATATATTTGTAACAAAAGAAAATAATACAATTAACATATATCGCATATATATCAATGTATTATCCGGTGAGAAAATGAAATAATAAAGCGAGCCAATATTAGATAATGTAATACAATATATCATATATATTATTATACATTAAATCATCGAATCAACACTTGATCTGACAATCCGGCTATATCGAATATAACCGACTAATATATCATGTACTGATTCATCGAATCAACACTTGATCCGATGTCCCGGTTCATATCTAAATATCGCGAGAATATAATATGGTATCTCATATCGTATTATCCTCGGTCCTGCGCATATCACATATGTGCCTCTACTCCGTTTTGCCTAAGCCAAGAAACCTCTGTGTAGGACTCTAAAGAATCGTCAACACGCCGATAGCATGTGATGATCATATCAAACACCCACAAGCTGCAAGCGGTCAGCTAAACGTAACAGCCATCCAGGTATTGAGCGATCAGAAGATCAACTAGCTAGCCTGTACGTTCTCCTGTGAATCCAATCAGTAACACTCCCGTACAGTCCGGTCTGTTCGTCTGATATATCGCATATCAAGTCTAGGGGTGGTATACGTCAGACCCTAGTAACCGATAAGTCGTGTCGATGTGAGGCTCATAACAGGTCGAGAAACTACTGGTAACACTTACCAGTAAATCTCTATATCAGCCCTGGCCAGGGACTTCCAGTTATAGCCAATCGAACATAGCACAACATCAACTCCCTATACCGGGAGAGACGAATCCCCTCCTATCGCTCATTGCCTCCATGTGATTCGGGACTGTACCCAAAAGCCACCGTTTTGCACGCCCTCTTGGACGTGGTAAGGTGGAAATCAAAGCACAGTGGGAATCACACAAGACTCTATGACGATCTCGGGTCTACAGACTACCCTGTACCAGTGTCACCGGAGAACTGCCATCTGACGTGTGTTATATCACCATCTAGGAGTTCTCGGCGAGTCCGTCCAGTGTACCCAGTCTCCAATGAGCACCCATACACCATCTCTGATGTCAAACAGCGATGGATATGGGATCATCCATCGCCCATCATATGGGTCAAGATGCGTATACGCTAGTCTATACTGGTGTATCGATGCCCTGTCTCGATATACCCTTGACTAGGAACAGTTATAGGATGTACTCATCGACTACCGTGGCCCCACTAGTATGATCTCATCATAGTCCCAGTAGTCGAGTACAGATCCTAAGAGCTTTATCAACATGTGAGAGAAAGACAGTAAACCAGTACAAGTCAACATGTTAAGATAAAGTGAAACTAAATAGCATACTATTATGACGAGGAAGAAAGTCCTCTCTATATATATCCAAGCATCCATTATAATATACATTATATGTACAACAATGGCCTCTATGGCATATACATAACTAACAATCTCCCACTTGCACTAAGGCCAGCTGCTGTAGTATCTCATACCTAGCATCCCGAATAATCTCTCAAACTGTATCTGGGGAATGGCCTTCGTGAATGGATCCGCAGTGTTGTCCTTCGTATCTACTCTCCTGACCTCGATCTCCCGGCGATCAACTATCTCCCTGATCAGGTGATACCGCCTCAGAATATGTCTGGACTTCTGATGGGACCTGGGTTCCTTGGCCAAAGCCACAGCTCCATTGTTATCGCAATACAGAGGTATTGGATGCTCAATGGATGGAACCACACCAAGTTCACTAATGAACTTCTTCATCAAGACAGCCTCTTTGGCAGCATCATTGGCAGCGATGTATTCAGCCTCCATCGTCGAGTCTGCAACGGTATCCTGTTTGGAACTCTTCCAACATACCGCCCCTCCATTGAGGGTAAAGATAAATCCCGAGTGCAACTTAGAGTTGTCCTTATCACTTTGGAAGCTGGAATCGGTAAAGGACTCCACCCGGAGTTCTCTGTTACCATACACCAAGAACATGTCTCTAGTTCTTCGTAAGTACTTGAGAATGTTCTTCACAGCTGTCCAGTGACTCTCTCCAGGATCTGCTTGATACCGACTCACTACACTTAGTGAGTATGCTACATCGGGTCTGGTACATAGCATCGCCTACATGATAGAGCCTACCGCCGAAGCATAGGGTATCCCTTGCATGCGAGCTCTCTCCAAATCAGTCTTGGGAGACATCTCTTTGGAGAGAGTGAGTCCAGAGATCGTGGGTTGGTTCCCATGCTTGGATTCTTCCATACTAAACCTCTTTAGTATAGTGTCAATGTACCTGGATTAGGACAATCCCAGTATCCGTTTAGATCTATCTCTATAGATCATGATTCCCAATATGCAGGAGGCATCACCTAGATCTTTCATCGAGAATCTTTTGATAAGAAGAGCTTGACTGATTGTAGCATAGGAATATCATTTCCTATCAAGAAAATGTCATCCACGTACAATACGAGGAAGACAACCTTACTCTCTGCTACCTTCTTATAGATACAAGGTTCATCTATATTTTTGATGAAGTCAAACTCTTTGACTACAACATCAAAACAGATGTTCCAACTCCGCGATGCTTGGATTTAAGCAGCTTGCACACCTTTCCGCTGCTCCCACTATCTACGAAGCCTTCTGGCTGAGTCATGTACACGCACTCTTCTAAATCACCGTTTAGAAAGGCGGTCTTAACATCCATTTGCCAGATTTCGTAGTCATGGTATACAGCAATGGCAAGTAAGATCCGGATGGACTTTAGCATAGCCACTGGAGAAAAAGTTTCGTCATAATCCACACCTGGTCGTTGACGAAAACCCTTTGCAACAAGTCTAACTTTGAAAGTCTCAACTTTTCCATCTACACCAAATTTCTTTATAAAGATCCACTTGCTCCCAATAGGTTTTACCCCTTTAGGAGCATTTTTCAAAGTCCATACTTTGTTGGTGTACATGGATTCCATCTCAGATCGCATTGCATCCAGCCATTTCACAGAGTCACCACTCATGATGGCCTGCTCGAAACTAGTTGGGTCATCATCTTCCATGATGCAATCCTTGCTTCCACCATCAATGAGAAAACCGTAGTATCTCTCAGGTGGATGAGAAACCCTACTAGATCAGTGGAGAGGCTGGGGTTCGTCGGGTACTACTAAATCCTCTAGTTCCAACAAATCATCAGTTGTAGTTTGTGCTGGAACCTCTTTCAGCTCTACCTCTTCGCCACTAATTTCTTTTGCAAGAAATTCCTTTTCTAAAAAGGTAGCATGTTGAGCAACAAACACCTTTTATTGTTCACTGTGGTAGAATAGATATCCATACGAATTGCTTGAATATCCTGCAAACTTACAAAGAACTGATCGTGCTTCGAGTTTGTCCGGATTTTGCTTTTTAACATAGGCCGGACAACCCCATATCTTAACTCTTTTAAGAGATGGTCTCTTCCCATTCCATATCTTATATGGAGTGGTAAGCACAGATTTAGTTGGAACTCTATTCAATAGGTATATTGTTGTTTCCAACGCATACCCCCAGAAGGAAATAGGTAACTCAGCTGTACTCATCATAGAGCGTACCATATCTAATAGGGTGCGATTCCTCCGCTCCGATACACCGTTGTGCTGTGGTGTATAAAGAGGAGTAAGCTGAGAGAGAATCCCATTCTCTTTTAGATAATCTAGGAACTCATTGCTTAAGTATTCACCTCCTCGATCAGATCGAAGAATCTTAATACTTTTGCCCATTTGGTTCTCTACTTCGTGCTTATATTCTCTGAATTTCTCAAAAGCTTCAGACTTGTGTTTCATCAGGAACACATGTCTGTATCTAGAGAGATCGTCAGTGAATGTAATGAAGAAGGAAGAACCGTTCCTGGCATGCGTAGACATGGGACCGCATACATCACTATGTACCAGTCCTAAGAGTTCTGTAACTCTTTCTCCGTGTCCACTAAACGGAGCTTTGGTCATTTTTCCTTTGAGACATGAATGGCAAGTATCATAAGATGATAATTCGAACGGGTTCAAATATCCATCTTTATGTAACTTAGCTAGTCGTGTCGCATTGATATGACCAAGTCTACAATGCCACAAGAAGGATTCGTTCATTTCTGAACTTTTCCTCTTGTGTGTGTTTTGTATATTGAGGACTGTATTTTGATTTAGAATGAATATGCCATTATGTAACGAGCCTGATGCAATCAACTTTTGATTTAGGAAGATGTTCATAACATTATCCTGTACTACAAAATTATATCCTTCTTTACTTAATAAAGAAACTGATATAATGTTGCAAATCATGTTCGGTATATAATAGCACTCATTCAGAATCAGTGTATTACCACTTGGTAATACTAGGTGATATTCGCCAACTGCTTTGGCTGCAATATTTGCCCCATTCCCTACTTGAACGGAATGATCACCTTTTTCCAGTTCTCTATCTTTACGTAGCCCATGTAACAATTTACATATGTGGGATCCTGATCCGGTATCTAATACCCAGGACGTAGGGTGAACTGAGAAACAGTTCTCAATAACTAACACACCTGAAGAAGATGCATCAACATGTATGTTCTTTTGGGCGGCTTGAGAATCCAGATATTCTCATATTCCCTGTTCAGTCTTATAACTCTTATAAGAAAGAACGGGTCCAACGTTCCCCTGCTCAGAATAATAAGCAGGTTCAGTCAATACATCCATATTATTATCTTGATTATGGCCTGACATGGTCGCTACCTGGAGAGAGAGAGAAGAAAACACTTTAGCATATGCTCTTGCAAGATTAGATTGGTTATTATCTTATCTAATCAGGATGTCTCCCACTGTTTTTATCAAATCTACCTTCAAACCCTAAAAGGTAAGATTAGCCGGGATTAATTACACCCTACAATTTCGTCAATCTTTCAGCCAGATCAGTGTCGGTACTTTGAGGGAGATTCCCCGTGGTTTCGCACGGACCTAATTAAAGTAAACCTCGTTTTCACAGAGGCGTAACCCCGTTAACACTTTTCTAGACACCTACTTGATCGGCTAATTGTCCTGTGTAAAACTCTCCCAGGAGTAACTCTTACTCGCAGTGGGTACCGGGATCCAACTATCTCATAGGAGGTATGCAATCTCATTGAAAATTTCAACACTTGAAATTCCCGATAATGCTTTTGCCCCTAGCAACTTATGACCTTGGCTAAGGTCAACAAATCATAAGTGCTAGCCAAGTTCAACCCGTCATTTCCCGATTGAATTAAACCCACCCGTACGACCCTCGGCTAAGGTCAACAAAGTCGTACGACTACCCTAACTCAATCACATCTCATGTTTTAGCAGATAAATACTAATTAGCTACCGTATACCACGCCTTGGCTAAGGTCAACAAACGCAGCACGAATACTAACTAGTCTCTATCTGAAATGACGGAGGGCTACGCAGGTTTTTCAGAAAACCCTGAGCGTAATGAACTTGATATCGTCGTAGAATCGAGTGTTTTTGAAAAAGAGTGTTTTTGAGGCATTTCTAGTTTCACTAAAGAGGTCACTCCCGGTGAAGGGATCTCGGCTCTTTCCTCATCGAATAAAGTGCAGGATATATCATATATACCGCTGTGCAAAGCAAGAACTATAGAAGCTGTCAAAAACTAAACCATGAGTTTGTAGCATCTGCCAGTTTTGCTAAAGAGGTCACTCCCGGTGAAGGGATCTCGGCTCTTTCCTTATCGAATAAGGTGCAGGGTATATCATATATACCGCTATGCAAAGCAAATCTGTAGCTACCCTTTTTATAAAGTTTTGATTCTACAACATCTTTTAGGTTTCTTTTCTTTTTATTAATCTCATTAATAAAATCCCATCAGCTTATGCTTCCTAAGCATCATAGAAGAAACGAAAGCAGTAATATTTATATATCAGCAAATATATATATAGTATAAGCATTCGTCTCAGGCAGTAATATGATCTCATCACAGAACATTGCAGCAGAAGAACATATATGAAATATTGGATATACTAGGTTGTCCGTGTTTTCAATACGAGCCGGTATAAAACACGGATTCCACGGTCGTGATGAATAGCCAAACCCACATCCATAGACCCCTACGAGAGCGACAAGTAACACTGCCAATTCTAGGGTTAGGAGACCCGGTCTCGACTCCTCGAGATGGCCTCCCACTGGACCCTAGAACCCGGTTACTTGTGCTCCCCTCCTTGGGTCTACCTAATGCGGAAAAGTAAATAATATACAACGGTGACATCAACCTCATCCCGGAAGTGCCCTAATAAAAGAATATTACATACAAATGAATTTTACATGAATGAAAATAAAAACCCTCATCTCACATAAAACCCCCGGCTATTCAAAACACGACGATCCAATATAACATATCACAGCAACACATAATATCACATATCATCAACGTAAGTAAGTATGCATACACCGATCGTCGTAGATGTATAGCAACGAAAACCGGTAATACAACTACATACTACACTTACGGTCACAGAAAAGAAATTGTAAAACTACAACATTTGGAATCCACAATTACTTTAGACATCGTAAATCCGAAATATCGCATACTTCGCATTTCATGCCTAACTATATGAATTCCACATATTGTATCACATTCCAGATAAATAGACAGTATTAAACTTTCCGAACAGATAATCAAATACCCAAAATTTCCTAAATAGCTCAACACTTGAGCGGAGTTCAAATAATCCCAGAATATGTCACAGTACCGGTGATCCAGCCGTAGAAGGGTCAAGCCAACGCCTCACATGTGGCACGCCGTACTGCCCCAAACCCTAAGGTTTAGAGGCAGTTCAAGACGGTCACATAATCGAGTTAAGGTTTGTGTTCTTCTAGAGGGTCCACCGCGTAACTTGTACAATTTTTCCGAAAGATTTAAACCCAATAAAAATTCAACACTTGAAAGTTTTTCGTGCCGGGAAAAAATGAGTTAATGATATCCGTTCGAACATTTTAACAGTTTCTAAATATCCGGAAATAATAACGAATTTAAATTTTCCAATCAAATCAACGATTACAAAATAAACCCCAGAACACTCAACCCTTGAGTAAAAATAAAAATACCCAGAAACTATATAAGCATTAAAAAAGAATTACTGTGAAATAAAAATAGTCAAATCAAGCTGTACTGCCGCGGAACCGCGGCCCAAGCAAAGTACGGTCGCGATTCCGCGGCTGTCTGTATGGATGACGTCATCGTATTTCACTGTTATTCTTATTTTTGCCTGCTAAATTTTTTAGGTATTTTTAATTCAGAAAAAATCGCATTTTTGAAAAATATCCAGAGAGGGGTTCATTTCATAATTTCGGGGTTCGTTCAGAATTTTAACTTCGTATACACATCGCCTAATGCTCTAGCTAGGCTCTGATACCACTGTAGGGTTCCTAGGCACTCTTGTGAGGGTTCATAAAGCATCAAACATGCCCGAATAAAATTTTAGACGTGCCGAACAACCCAAAGCCGGGATCTTTGCTAGATTATTAGGGTTTAACATGCAAGTAAACATCTTTACTACTAAGTGTGAGGGATTACAACCTTTGTAGTCCGCTCCTTCTCTTCATAAGCTCCGAGTAGAAGTCCATTCGCCGCGATCCACGATTTCCCGGACTCAAGAGAGGCTCCACGATTCGAACGATCTATGCTAGCTTGTAGTGTTCTGTAAGGTTCCTAGGCACTCCCATGAGGTTTTACAACTGATCAAACATGGCCAATTCAAAATTTTCTATGTGCCGAGAAACCCTAATGCGATCGTTAACTAGAGGATAGGCGAAACTACAAGCAAGTTAACAACTTAACTACTAAGTGAATGGAAATACAACCTTTGTAGATCCGGTCCACCACTTCTCTAGCTCCGTGTTGACGTCCCTCCGCTGCGATCATCGGAATCCCGGACTCTAGCGTCGGTTTCATCGGAGAAATGGGCGGGCTAGGTCGTTGATTTCGATGCCGAAGATGATCTACGTCGAGGCAACTCAAACTCAAGCTCCACCTTCACTAAGTCATGAAACTTGTGAAGAAAACACCCTATACTACATGGAAAGTGGTAGAGGATGAAGAAATAGGAAGTGGGTTCACTTTAGAATTGGATTTCTCACTTGATTTCAACACTTGATAATATTCAAGCAAGCTTTCTTCTTCTTCATGAAGAAGAAGAAGGAGAAAAGAAAATGAATAATCAATTCTTGAAAATAATAAATCAAGTGATTCTTATCATAATACAACCATGGGTTAAGTTTACTCATGTAGAGAATAAACTAGGGTTTAGGCTAATGGTTAGGTTAAGGTATAAAACAAAATAGCTAGACTTTTCAAAGCTTCATGAAGCTTCAAGTAAACAACAAGAAAAGCCACCATTTTGTTTAATCACAATAAATAAAAAGAATAAAGAAAATAAATAAAACAAATTATAACCTAACCATTAACCTAAAGATGGTTTAAAGCAAACATACACCCAAGTTTGCATGTATCATCAAACATGATACAATCAAGTGCACAAAAAATATATCACATATACTACTTGTGCACATCAAGTGAGAAAATCCATCTTAAGTGAACAATACTAGTCAATGTAAAGTAATATATCAAATATATAATTATATATTAAATCATTAAATCAATACTTGATTTAATGATCCAGTCATATCGCATATAACCGACTAGTATCAAGTGTATCAATGTATCGAATCAACACTTGATTCGGTAACCCGGCTATATCACATATAACCGTCCGATGATACAAATCGCGAGAATAGAATACAGTATCACATACTGGTATTATTCTCGGTCCCGCACATATCTCATATGCGCTCCTATTTCGTTTCGCTTGAGCCAGGAAACCTCTGTGTAAGACTCTAAAGACTCGTCAATACGCCGGCAGTAGGTGATGATCATATAAAACACCCACAAGCCGCAAGCGGTCTGCTAAACATAACGGCCACCCGGGTATTGAGCGATCAGAAGATCAACGAGCAAGCCCGCTCACACTCCTGTGAATCCAACCAGTAACACTTACCGTACAGTCCAGTCTGTTCGTCTGATATGTCGCATATCTCGCCTAGGGGTGGTAAACGTCAGACCCCAGTAGCTCGATAAGTCATGTCGATATGAGGTCTATAACAGTTCGAGAAACTGCTGGTAACACTTACCAGTAAATCTCAGCATCCCTGGCCAGGGATTTCCGGTTATAGCCAATCGAACACAGCGCAACATCAACTCCCTATACCGGGAGAGACGAATCCCCTCCTATCGCTCATTGCCTCCATGTGATTCGGGACTGTACCCAAAAACCACCGTTTTGCACGCACTCTTGGACTTGGTAAGGTGGAAATCAAAGCACAGTGGGAATCACACAAGACTCTATGACGATCTCGGGTCTACAGACTAACCTGTACCAGTGTCATCAGAGAACTGCCATCTGACGTAAGGTATAATACCATCTGGGAGTTCTCGGCGAGTTCGTCCAGTGTACCCAGTCTCCACTGAGCACCCATATATCATCTCTGATGTCAAACACCAATGGATATGGGATCATCCATCGCCCATCTGTATGGGTCGAGAAGGTATACGCTAGTCTACTCTGGTATATCGATGCCCCGTCTCGATACACCCACGACTAGGGACCTTGAAGGATGTACTTATGGACTACCATGTCCCCACTAGTATGATCCGCATCATAGTCCAGGTAGTCAAGTACACATCCTAAGGGCTTTACCAACATGTAACAGAGAGACAATCAGTGTACACGTTAAGATAAAGAGCAACCAGATAGCATACTATCATGTCGAGCAAGAAAGTCCTCCCTATATATGTCCCAGCATCCACTACAATATACATCCTATGTACAGTAATGGCCTCAAGTGCATACATATAACTAACAATCTCCCACTTACACTAGGGCCATCTGTAGCAGTGGTTGCAATATCTCATACTCAACCATCCCATAAAAGTCTCTCTCTGGGAAAAGGCCTTTGTGAGTGGATCCGCCGTGTTGTCCTCTGAGTCTACTCTCCTAACCTTGATCTCCTTTGAGATCAACTATCTCCATGATCCGGTGATGCTGCCGTAGAATACGTCTGGGTCACTGATGGGACCGGGGTTCCCGGGCCAAAGCCACACTTCCATTGTCACACAATGGTAGGAACCTAGTTCATCTCATGAACCAATATACACCCAAACAGCCTCTTTGGTAGCATCTTAAGTAGCGATGTATCCTGCCTTTATCGTCTAGTATGCCACGGTATCTAGTTTGGAACTCGTCCAACATACCGTCCCTTCACTGAGGGTAAAGACAATGCTTGTGACTGACTTTCAGTCGTCCTTATCACTCTGGAACCTTTCCAGTGATTCTCCCCAGGATCAATTGATACCATCTCACTACAACTAGTGAGAATCCTAACATCCAATTAGATCTATCTCATAGATCAAAACCCAGGGTTTAGTAGGTATCACTTTGATCCTATTTGGAGAATCATTGTGATAAGCGGAGATTGACCGAGCGTAGTATAGGAAACTACTTCCTTATCAAGAGTATGTCATCCACGTACTCTACGAGGATCACCTCCATACTCCCTACTACCTTTTTGTATATACAAGGTTCATCTACCATTTTGATGATGTCAATCTCTTTGACTACCATATCAAAACAGATGTTCCAACTCCGCGATGCCTGCTTTATTCTGTAAAGCAATTTGCACACGTTTCCGCTGCTCCCACTGTTTACGAAGCCCTCTGGCTGTGTACTTATATACGTTCTCTTCTAAATCAATATTTAGAAGAGCAGTCATGACACCCAACCACCAGATATCGTATTCATGGTATGTAGCAATGTCAAGTAGGATCCGGATGGACTTAAGCATAGCGACTGGAAAAGGTTTTATCATTATCCACGCCTGGTTGATGACGAAAACCTTTAACAGGTCTAGCTTTGAAAGTCTCAACTTTTCCATCTACACCAAGTAATCTTCTCAAGATATACTTGCTCCTGATGGGGATTTAACCCTTCAGATATAGCAGCCAAAGTCCATACTTTGTTGGTGTACATGGATTCCATCTCAGATCACTAAGCATCCAGCCATTCTTACAGAGTCCCACTCCTGATGGCCAGCTCGAAAGTAGTTGGGTCATCATCTCATGATGCAATCCTCGCTCCCACTGTCATAGAGAAACCAAAGTATCTCTCAGGTGGGTGAGGAACCCTACTAGATCGGCGGAGAGGCTGAGGTTCGTTAGGATCTATTGAATCCTTTGGTTCTACCAAATCATCAGCTGCAGTTTGTATAGCTGGAACCTTTCCAGTTCTACATAACTGACATTGCCTCGAGCTTGTCCGGATTTTGCTTTTAGACATAGGACGGACAACCCTAAATCTTAACAAACTTAAGATATGGACTCTTCCCTTTCCATATCACATATGAAGTGGTAGGCAACTGATTTGATTTGAACCCTATTCAATAGGTATGCAGCTTCTCAAGCGCATAACTCCCAAAAGTTAATAGGAAACTCAGTAGTACTCATCATAGAGCACACCATATCACATAGGGTGCTGTTGCTCCGCCCCGATACACCGACGTGATGTGGTGTATACGGAGGAATAATGCTGAGAGAGAATCTCATTCTCTTTTAGAATAATCCAGGAATTTCGTGCTCAAGTATTCTCCTCCTTGATCACATCAAAGGACATAATACTTATACCCATTTTGCTTCTCTACTTCTAACTTATATTCTGTGAATATCTCAAAAGGTTCGGACTTGTGTTTCAACAGGAACATATGTCTGAATTTAAAGAGATCATCAGAGAATGTAATGAAGTACAAAGAACCGGTCTTGGCATGTGTAGACAGGGGACCTTCATACATCAACATGTATCATCCCAAGAGTTCACTAACTCTTTCTCTGTTTCCAGTAAACAGAGCTATGGTCATCTTATCTCTGTGACATGACTAGCAAGTTTCACAAGATGTAAATTCAAACTAATTTAAATATGCATCTAAATGTAACTTCAGCCAGTCGGGTTGCATTGATATGACCTAGTCTACAATGCCTCAAAAAGGATTCGTTCATTTCTGAACTCTTCCTCTTATGTGTGTTCCGTATACTAAGAACTGTAGTTTGATTTAGAACATCAATGCTTTTAGATAACGTGCCTGAACCGATCAACTTTTGATATAGGAAATGTTCAAAACATTATCCAACAATACAAAATTTTATCATTTCTTTACTAATAAAGAGACTGATATGATTTTGTATATCAGTTTCGGTATCTAATAACATTCGTTCAGAATCAATGTACTGGTAATACAGGGTGACAGTGACCAACAGACTTGGCTGCAACACTTGCACCGTTTTCTGTCTCATGAAACTTATCACCCGTTCTCAGTTCTCTACCTTTCTGTAGCCCATGTAACGGATTACATTTGCGGGATCCTGATCCGGTATCTAATACCTAGGACGTAGAGGATATTGAGAAACAGTTCTTTATAATGAACACACCCGAAGATGATGCATCAGCATGCACTTTCTTTGTTTGGGCGGCATGGGAATTCTGGCATTCCCCTATTTCCTGCTCTGTCTTATAACAATTATAATTTGGAGCGGGACCAACGTTCCCCAGCTTAGTATAACAAGCGGGTTCGGTCAATATATCCGTATTATTATCTTGATTAAGGCATGATATGGTCGCTACCTGGAGAGAGAGAGAAGAAAACACTCAGCGTATGCTCTTGCAAGATCAGATTGGTTATTATTTTATCTAATCAGGATGGCTCCCACTATTTTTATCAAATCTTCCTTCAAACCCTAAAAGGAAAGACTAGCCGGAATTAATTACACGCTACAAGTTCGCCAATCTTTCAGCCAGGCCAGTGTCGGTACTTTGTGGAAGGTTCCCCGTGCTTTCGCACGGACCTAATTAGAGTAAACATCGTTTTCCCAGAGGCGTAACCCCGTTGACACCTTTCTAGACACCTACTAGATCGGCAAGTTGTAATGTGTAAAACTCTCCCAGGAGTAACTCTTACTCGCAGCGAGTATCGGGATCCAACTATCTCATAGAAGCTATGCAATCTCATTGCAAATTTCAACACTTGAAATTCCCGATAATATTTTTCCCCAAACAATCTATGACCTTGACAAGGTCAACAAACCATAGACAGTAAGTCAAGTTCAACCCGTCATTTCTTGATTGAATCAAACCCACCCGCACGACCCTTGACAAGGTCAACAAGGCCGTACGACTACCCTAACCCAATCTGCATCATATGCATAAGCAAATAAATACTGGTTAGCTACCGCACACTGCGCCTTGACAAGGTCAACAAACGCAGCACGAATACTAAGCAGGACTTATCTGAAATGACGGAGGGCAACGACAGGTTTTTCTGAAAACCTATTGCGTAATGAACTTGATATCGTTGTAGGATCGAATGAATTTTGAAATGGAGTGTTTTTTAGGCTTTTCTAGTTTTGCTAAAGGGGCCACTCCCGGTGAAGGGATCGTCGGCCCTTTCCTCATCGAATAAGGTGCAAGATATATCATATATACCTCTGTGCAAAGCAAAAACTATAAAAGCAATCAAAAGACAAACCGAGGGTTGTAGCATCTGCCAGTTATTGCTAAAGGGGTCACTCCCGGTGAAGGGATCTCGGCCATTTCCTTATCGAATAAAGTGCAGGATGTTCTACAAGGAACACCGCGATGCAAGGCAAGAACTGTAGCTATCTGTTTTTGAAAATTCGATTCCACAACATCTTAGGTTTCTTTTCTTTCATTAATCATATTAATAAAGTCCCATCATTTAAGTTACCTAAACATCACAGATAAATACGACATACACTTATGCCACCCGCATTCGCCTCGATGTCCCCTCGTGCACCGTTAGGTTAGGTAACTAACGGCAGAGTGGGGCAGGGCTAGCGCGGGTGTAAAACATAAGTAACGTCTATATAATATATCATATATACTATATATACAGTATCTATCATAACATATCAAATGATCACATCACAGATATCGCAGCAGAAGAAACATATGAAACATTGGATATCCTAGGACGTCCGTGTTTTTAATACGAGCCAGTATAAAACACGGATTCCACGGTCGCGATGAATAGCCAAACCCACACCCCTAGACCCCTACGAGAGCGGCAAGCAACCCTACCAATTCTAGAGTTTAGAGACCCGGACTCGACTCCTTGAGTTGGTCTTCCACTGGACTCCAGAACCCGGTTACTTGTGCCCTCCTCCTTGGGTCTATCTTAGTGCGGAAAAGTAAATAATATACAAAGGTGACATCTTCCGCAACCTGGAAGTGCCCCAATAAAAGAATATTACATACAAGTTTTTTACATGAATGAAAATGAAAAACACTCATCTCACATAAAAAAACCCGGCTATTCAAACACGACGATCCAATATAACATATCCAGCAACACATAACATCACATGTCATCAACGTAAGTAAACATGCGTATCCCAATTGTCGTTGACATATAGCAACGAAACCAGCGATATCACATATTACACTTACGGTCGCAGAAAAGAAAGTGTAAAACTACAACAGTTGGAATCCGCAACCTACTTAGACATCGCATGCCTAACCATCTGAATTCCTTAGACATCACATGCCTAACAATTATAAACCCCGCATTTTAGTCTCATTATCGAAAACACTTTTCAATATCAAGTCGGGCAATTCAACAAGATTCCCTACATCCTGATCGAATGCTCATCGCAAACTTTAGTAGGCAGCCGCACCCCCGATGCCGTCGACGAAGTGCACCAAGGCGGAACACCGCTGCCGCGAGCACCCGAACGGATGCTTTCGGCGACGGGGTTCTCCAACAGTCACTTGGTCGGGGCTATGGGGCGTGGCTATCTATTAAGTTTTACCGGCGAGTATCCGCGTACGCTACGAGATTGCGACGGACTTTTGATCACATCAAAATTCCGTGGCAACCGATCAAGTGAGACTAAACTGCTATGTTTATAACAACCAAATCAGTTATCTCATAACTACTTGTGGATTCCAAATATTGTATCACATTTCGGATAAATAGAAAATGTTAAACTTTCCGATCGAACAATCAAACGCCCAAGTTTTCCCGAAACAGCTCAACACATGAAATAAGTTTAAAAAACATTCACTTCATGCCACAGTACCAACGGTCCAGCCGTAGAAGGGTCAAGCCAACGCCTCACATGTGGCACGCCGTACTACCCCAAACCCTAAGGTTCAAAGAGCAGTTCAAGACGGTCACATAATCGAGTTAAGGTTTGTTGTCTTCTAGAGGGACCATCGCGTTACTTGCACTACTTAGAACGTTCTTAAACCAGGGAAAAATCCAACACTTGGAAATTTTCCGGCAGGGGAAAAATTGGGTATTTATATCCGGTCGAACTTTTTAACATATTCAAAAATTATCCGGAAAAACACATAGACGAAGTTAAATAAACCAATCGAATCATCGAATCCCCAAAACAACCCAGAAAATTCAACTGTTTAAGGCAAATTAAAAATTCCCAGAAAATACAGGAATAATATTAAAACATTACTGTGCAAACAGTTCTGAAGGAAGCGACCGTACGGCCGCGGAACCGCCGCACGAGCCATGCTCGTGCCGCGGTTCCGCGGCGCTTTGATCGATTTAGGGGCACGTTTTGTACAGTATTTCTTAGAAAACCCTGCTTATTTTTCTGCATATTTTTAATTCACAAAATTCCACAGTTTTGAAAAATGTACAGAGAGTGGTATTCGATTAGGGTTTCGGGTTCGATCGGACTTCTAACATCGTCTACACATCGCCAAAAGCTCTAGCTTGGCTCTGATACCACTGTAGGGTTCCTAGGCACTCCCATGAGGTTTTACAACTGATCAAACATAGCCAATTCAAAATTTTCTATGTGCCGAGAAACCCTAATGTGATCGTTAAGTAGAGGATAGGCGAAACTACAAGCAAGTTAACAACTTAACTACTAAGTGATGGAAATTCAACCTTTGTAGATCCGGTCCACCACTTCTCTAGCTCCATGTTGACGTCCCTCCGCTGCGATCATCGGAATCCCGGACTCTAGCGTCGGTTTCATCGGAGAAATGGGCGGGCTAGGTCGTTGACTTCGATGCCGAAGATGATCTACGTCGAGGCAACTCAAACTCAAGCTCCACCTTCACTAAGTCATGAAACTTATGAAGAAAACAACCTATACTATATGTCAAGTGGTAGAGGATGAAGAAATAGAAACTGGGTTCACTTTAGAATTGGATTTCTCACTTGATTTCAACACTTGATAATATTCAAGCAAGCTTTCTTCTTCTTCATGAAGAAGAAGAAGGAGAAAAGAAAATGAATAATCAATTCTTGAAAATAATAAATCAAGTGATTCTTATCATAATACAACCATGGGTTAAGTTTACTCATGTAGAGAATAAACTAGGGTTTAGGCTAATGGTTAGGTTAAGGTATAAAACAAAATGGCTAGACTTTTCAAAGCTTCATGAAGCTTCAAGTAAACAACAAGAAAAGCCACCATTTTTTTTAATCACAATAAATAAAAAGAATAAAGAAAATAAATAAAACAAATTATAACCTAACCATTAACCTAAAGATGGTTTAAAGCAAACATACACCCAAGTTTGCATGTATCATCAAACATGATACAATCAAGTGCACAAAAAATATATCACATATACTACTTGTGCACATCAAGTGAGAAAATCCATCTTAAGTGAACAATACTAGTCAATATAAAGTAATATATCAAATATATAATTATACATTAAATCATTAAATCAATACTTGATTTAATGATCCGGTCATATCGCATATAACCGACTAATATCAAGTGTATCAATGTATCGAATCAACACTTGATTCGGTAACCCGGCTATATCACATATAACCGTCCGATGATACAAATCGCGAGAATAGAATACAGTATCACTTACTGGTATTATTCTCGGTCCCGCACATATCTCATATGCGCTCCTATTTCATTTCGCTTGAGCCAGGAAACCTCTGTGTAGGACTCTAAAGACTCGTCAATACGCCGGCAGTAGGTGATGATCATATCAAACACCCACAAGCCGCAAGCGGTCTGCTAAACGTAACGGCCACCCAGGTATTGAGCGATCAGAAGATCAACGAGCAAGCCTGCTCACACTCCTGTGAATCCAACCAGTAACACTTACCGTACAGTCCGGTCTGTTCGTCTGATATGTCGCATATCTCGCCTAGGGATGGTAAACGTCAGACCCGAGTAGCTCGATAAGTCGTGTCGATATGAGGTCTATAACAGTTCGAGAAACTACTGGTAACACTTACCAGTAAATCTCAGCAACCCTGGCCAGGGATTTCCGGTTATAGCCAATCGAACACTGCGCAACATCAACTCCCTATACCGGGAGAGACGAATCCCCTCCTATCGCTGATTGCCTCCATGTGATTCGGGACTGTACCCAAAAACCACCGTTTTTCATGCCCTCTTGGACGTGGTAAGGTGGAAATCAAAGCACAGTGGGAATCACATAAGACTCTATAACGATCTCGGGTCTACAGACTAACCTGTTCCAGTGTCACCAGAGAACTGCCATCTAACGTAAGGTATAATACCATCTGGGAGTTCTCGGTGAGTCCGTCCAGTGTACCCAGTCTCCACTGAGCACCCGTATATCATCTCTGATGTCAAACACCAATGGATATGGGATCATCCATCGCCCATCTGTATGGGTCGAGAAGGTATACGCTAGTCTACTCTGGTATATCGATGCCCCGTCTCAATACACCCATGACTAGGGACCTTGAAGGATGTAATTCTGGACTACCATGTCCCCACTAGTATGATCCGCATCATAGTCCAGGTAGTCAAGTACACATCCTAAGGGCTTTACCAATATGTAACAGAGAGACAATCAGTGTACACGTTAAGAT
Organism: Agapanthus africanus; assembly: GCA_030015575.1. Lineage (NCBI taxonomy): Eukaryota > Viridiplantae > Streptophyta > Magnoliopsida > Asparagales > Amaryllidaceae > Agapanthus > Agapanthus africanus. The sequence goes on from CM057339.1 coordinate 424,882,091, forward strand.
AAAGAGCAACCAGATAGCATACTATCGTGTCGAGCAAGAAAGTCCTCCTTATATATGTCCCAGCATCCACTACTATATACATCCAATGTACAGTAATGGCCTCTAGGGCATACATATAACTAACATGTTCCGCTTCTCCGATGATCTACGTCGAAGTTGCTATAACCCAAGCTCTCTCACTCTAATGTGGTGAACACCCTAATCTAATGGGCTAGATTAGATGAGGATGATGGAGTAGTATTTATGCTTTCTTTTTATATCATAATCTCATATGAAATCATCACAAACGGAATTTCTAGTAAGCTTTCTCAAAGCTAAAGAGAGAAGAAGATGATGAATGAAAAAGATAATCCTTTTGTGATGAATAGTAGTAAAGAATATATGATTGATCATGGAACCATGGTCAAGGATGAGAAGGTTAACCTTTGTAGAGAATAAACTAGGGCTAGGGTTTGGTTAGGTTTAAAGAATGAGTCATAAGATAATATCAACCATAATATCTTACACTTGACAAAAGAAAAGCTTCTAGATGGTGCAAGAAGAAGCTAACCATAATCAACCCCTAACCTTGCTTAATCTCTACTAATCATGTTCCATTATTAATTATATCATGTTACTATAATATATATCATATATATATTATATATTTATAACAAAAGAAAATAATACAATTAACATATATCGCATATATATCAATGTATTATCCGGTGAGAAAATGAAATAATAAAGCGAGCCAATATTAGATAATGTAATACAATATATCATATATAGTATTATACATTAAATCATCGAATCAACACTTGATCCGACAATCCGGCTATATCGAATATAACCGACTAATATATCATGTACCGATTCATCGAATCATCACTTAATCCGATGTCCCGGTTCATATCTAAATATCGCGAGAATATAATACGGTATCTCATATCATATTATCCTCGGTCCTGCGCATATCACATATGTGCCTCTACTCCGTTTTGCCTGAGCCAAGAAACCTCTGTGTAGGACTCTAAAGAATCGTCAACACGCCGGTAGCAGGTGATGATCATATCAAACACCCACAAGCTGCAAGCGGTCAGCTAAACGTAACAGCCACCCAGGTATTGAGCGATCATAAGATCAACAAGCTAGCATGTACGTTCTACTGTGAATCCAATCAGTAACACTCCCGTACAGTCCGGTCTGTTCGTCTGATATGTTGCATATTAAGTCTAGGGGTGGATACGTCAGACCCCAGTAACCGATAAGTCGTGTCGATGTGAGGCTCATAACAGGTCTAGAAACTACTGGTAACACTTACCAGTAAATCTCTATATCAGCCCTGGCCTGGGACTTCCAATTATAGCCAATCGAACACAGCACAACATCAACTCCCTATACCGGGAGAGACGAATCCCCTCCTATCGCTCATTGCCTCCATGTGATTCGGGACTGTACCCAAAAGCCACCGTTTTGCACGCCCTCTTGGACGTGGTAAGGTGGAAATCAAAGCACAGTGGGAATCACACAAGACTCTATAACGATCTCGGGTCTACAGACTACCCTGTACCAGTGTCACCGGAGAACTGCCATCTGACGTGTGGTATATCACCATCTGGGAGTTCTCGGCGAGTCTGTCCGGTGTACCCAGTCTCCACTGAGCACCCATACACCATCTCTGATATCAAACACCGATGGATATGGGATCATCCATCGCCCATCATATGGGTCAAGATGCGTATACGCTAGTCTACACTGGTGTATCGATGCCCTGTCTCGATATACCCTCGACTAGGAACAGTTATAAGATGTACTCATCGACTACCGTGGCCCCACTAGTATGATCTCATCATAGTCCCAATAGTCGAGTACAGATCCTAAGGGCTTTATCAACATGTGAGAGAAAGACAGTAAACCAGTATAAGTCAATATGTTAAGATAAAGTGAAACCAAATAGCATACTATCATGACGAGTAAGAAAGTCCTCTCTATATATATCCAAGCATCCATTATAATATACATCATATGTACAACAACGGCCTCTAGGGCATATACATAACTAACACTTGGTGATGCCTCCTACATCCTAGGGAAAAAGATCTATAGAGATAGATCTAAAAGGATGTTGGGATTGTCCCAATCCATGTACATTGATACCATACTAAAAAGGTTTAGTATGGAAGATTCTAAGCGTGGCAATTTACCCGCTTGTTCAGGAATCACTCTATCTAAAGAGATGTCTCCCAAGACTGATTTGGAGATGGCTCACATGACTGTGATACCCTATGCTTCTGCAGTTGGGTCTATCATGTACGCGATGTTATGTACCAGACCGGATGTAGTTTACGCACTTAGTGTGGTAAGTAGGTATTAATCAAACCCAGGGGAGAACATTCTTAAGTACTTGAGAAGGACTAAAGAAATGTTCTTAGTGTATGGTAATGAAGAACTCCAAGTGGAGTCCTTTACCGATTCGAGCTTTCAGAGTGATAAGGACGAAAGTAAGTCGGTCTCGGGTTTTGTCTTTACCCTCAATGGAGGGGCGGTATGTTGGAAAAGTTCCAAGCAAGATACCGTGCCAGACTCGATGATAGAGTGCCACGCCCCGCTTCCCAGTATACGGGCAGAGGACACGACGAGGCCGCTACGTATTTACTGTGAAGTAAATACGCTAAACGTATCTAAGCAATATAAAAGTAAGCACAAGAGACAAGAGAAATAAACTGAACATCAACTTTATTTATTAACATTCTTTTGTACAATGCATGAAAAGTAAATACAACTGAATAAAAAGCAATGCCTAAACAATGGCATAACAGAAATGAAAGTATTGAATGGAAAGTGTACAATGATTAGAGCTTGGTGTCTTCACTGAACTGGTCCAAGTCTTCAGCAGTGGGCTCGATCTCTGACGGGTCCAAATCACCTGACGACATTCAAAGAATAAATAAATAGAATGTCGTCAGCGGACTGGTCGCTAGGTAAGTCCCAAAGATAAAAGGAAAGTAGAATAGACCGAATAAGAAGGTATCTTTTAAAGTTGTATTATATTGTTGTAATGTTGTATTAACGATGTTGTTTGTAGCTTGGTACAAAAGAATGCCAGTGTATACGAGAGGAGTCTCTATATGCCAGAGACTAGAGGCAAGTATAGTACAAGGAACCGTTTATGCCACGGTACAACAGCAATTGGATTCATGTTAGGTGTATTAAATCTTACTGTCTCATGCCACTTCTAACACCTTCCGTACCAATCCACCCCTTAAACCCTGAGATGTCATGTTTGTATTGTTTGTTTTGTAAATTGTATTGATTGTATAATTGATTGACTAACCGAAACCATGATATTAGTAAACGGATGTAACGGTAGAATCATGTAAATGGAATGCATATCCATGGTTCGGTTAAGTCAAGTTGTATAATGGATTCATGGAATCATGTTGAATTGGAATATTGTAGATTATACATTGTAGATTGTAGATTATACTTGAATCATATTCAAGTCAGATTATAATGAGACTCAAACAGAGTCAAACAATTAGAAAGGTAAATTAAAGTCCTGATTGTTTTGATATTATCGGTAACCGCTGCACATGGGTGGCAGGATTTGTGTCTTTTTCAAAGACGATTACCATATTGATAACACCGTTGTTAAGTTGTCTATCTTAGATAGGCAAGCACCCACTTCTCCGGCTCCTTGAGGCTCAAGAGATTGGTCCCGCTTAAACCTATATTGACTAGGTCCTTATGGTAAATTATAGAACTTGAGGGGGTTTTACGTAAAAATACTTTGTATAGTTTTCAAAATACACCCCAAGTATTTATTATCGTATTTAGAGTTATAATAAATGTAGATTTTATATTTATGACAATTCTAATGAGAATATCCTAAATTCATAATAAAAAGTATTTATTTATAATATTGGTTTTGTATGGAATTCATGGTATTTTAGTGTAAAATTGATTCTTGTGATATTTTTAGCAAAAGTGGAATATTTATAATTCTCCAAAATTGATATTTTTATGTTACATAACATATATTTATATGAAAATAATTTTTGTATATATCTATAATATTCTAGAAATCTAGTTTTCTGAAGATGTCGTATTTTAAATGTTTCGAGACCGAATGCTCCTTGCGGAGGTCTGAATCTCACACTACTAAGCCCGAGGATGTGCGATAATCCGCACCATCCCGAACGGGTTCCCCAAAATGGGTTGTAGCGGGGCTTTGCAAAGATTGTATAAATACTAAATCCTTTAGAAAACGATTTTATTAAGTAAATGGTATTTATTTGCAATGATGTCGTTTTCCCGTATTCTATATCCCCAAAGGTATTGTGCTATGTTGCATATGAGTGTGTAAGGAGGTAGGTCATTACCTCGTGATCTACTTAAAGGTATAGCAAGGTTTTGTGATGTTGAAGGTGGAATTGAAACTATGTGGTATTTACATGAAAAAATACGGTAAAATGAAATAGCAATTGTTTCGTGATATGAAACTTGATCAATTTGGTTGATTAGTGTTTAATAGTCAACATGAAAGAGTTTAAGCATAATTGTATTAACGAGAAGTGAAGTTTTATAAAGAAACCGAATCGGAAATCGGATTGGTTCCAATTCCGTCGGGTTTTGTAAATCCGTATTTTAGAAAACAAAAGAGAGGTAGAATTTAGGGACTTACGGGTTTTGGACAACTAGAAGAGGGAGATGGTTCGGAAGGAGTCGGCGGTGCATCGTTTCGTCGCCGGGAGTTCCTACGGACGTTGCCGGAAAATCCGCCGAAGAATTCGCCGGAGCTTCGCCTTTCGCTCACTTCGATTGCACACAAAAGTTTCTTGAAAATTCTAGAGAATTGGCTCAAAGTTTAGGGTGAGAAGGTAGAGGGTAGGGGTAGTATTTATACGGTTAGGCTAGGGTTAGGGTGGATGAAGGGTTTTAATTTAAAAAATGTAAAAATGTATGGAAAATGTATTAAAAATGGAGTAAATGGAAACGATCTTAATATTTAAAGTATGCAGGGGTGTAAGGAAGTAGAAAGGCACATTTCATTTATTGATGACTCGGCCGACCGGCCGAGTACGGCCGAGTCGAGGGCTCGGAAGGTGGGGGGTCGCTGGATTAGGCCTCTGGTGCATTTAGTTTAGTGGGTGTAGTGGGAAATTCTGGAGTTATCACGTGTTGACTGTTGGGCTTCTATAAAATTTAAAACAAAAATAATATTAAAAATAATGTGGGGCATGGGATTTGAACTCTGGTGGCTTGGTTCAGCAGTGCAAGGTATTACCAATGAGTTACAAGCTCCTTCTTGTAATTATAGATTGAATTAAATATTTAAAGTGGTAACAACAACATTAAATACTCCAAGTATACCTTAAATTTAAAGAAAATTTTTGTACACTAAAAATGGAGTTGTTACAGTCTACCCTACTTACAAAAATTTCGTTCTCGAAATTTACAACTTTTATTTGAGGACTAGTTTACAAAGAGGTGTGGATATCTTGCACGCATTTCATCTTCCCTTTCCCAAGTGGACTCTCCTGGAGTGTCTTTCCTCCACATCACTCGGACCAAGTTGACTTCCTTGTTCCGAAGTGTCTTCACTTTCCTTTCCAGGATCTCCACAGGTTGTTGCTTATAAGATAAGTCAGGCTGTATAGTGAGCTCGGAATAATCAAGAACATGGCTGGGGTCACTCACATACCTTCTGAGTTGGGATATGTGAAACACATTATGCACTCCTTCCAATGAAGGTGGAAGCACTAAGTGGTATGCCACTTCACCGACTCATTCGAGAATATCAAACGGTCCAATGTATTTTGGACTTAGCTTACCCCGTCTTCCAAATCGGATCACTCTGCGGTTCGGAGATATCTTCAAGAATACGTGATCTCCTGACTGGAACTCCAAGTGACGTCTCTTTGCATCAGCCCAGTGCTTCTGTCGATCTTGGGCTATGCGCATCCTTTCCCTGATAGTACGAACCACATCAACAGTCGCTACTATCATCTCTGGTCCGAAAAGTTCCCTATCTCCGATATCGTCCCAACTTAATGGCGATCGACACTTTCTTCCATACAATGCTGCAAAAGGTGCCATTCTTATGCTTGCTTGGTAGCTGTTGTTGTACGAAAACCCCATAAGATGTAGGTGATCTTCCCACGATCCTTTGAAGTCTAATATACATGCTCTGAGCATATCCTCCAAGATCTGAATAGTTCGTTCAGACTGACCATCTGTTTGTGGATGATAAGCCATGCTGAAGTTCAGACTTGTTCCTAAGCTTGCTTGCAGACTCTGCCAAAATTGTGATCGGAACCTGGTGTCACGATCGGAGACAATGCAGACCGGTACTCCATGAAGTCTCACAATTTCCTGTATGAGTTTCATGGGTATCAGAGATAGTACATTATGAAGAGTTTAAATCTTAAATAGATTATTACCTCCATGTACTTCTTTGCTGGTGTCTCAGTTGATTGGCCAACTCGAAATGGGATGAAGTGAGCCGACTTTGTGAGTCGATCCACAATGACCCATACGGCATCGTTACCCTTTGTGCTATGAGGAAGAGCAGTCACAAAATCCATCGTGATGTGTTGCCACTTCCATTCTGGGATTGGTAACGGTTGAAGTAGTCCAGCTATCCTGTGATGTTCAGCCTTTACTTGCTGACACACCAAGCATTTTGCGACGCTTCTGGCTACTTCACGCTTCATTCCATGCCACCAATAATTCTAACGTAGATCTTTGTACATTTTGGTACCTCCAGGGTGTACTGAATAGGGAGAGCTGTGAGCTTCTTTCATTAACTCTTCCCGAACAGGACCTTTTGGTACATACAATCTGCTGCCGTATCTTAAAGATCCGTCTTCATGGATGATAAAGTCTGTTCTGAGTCCATTCTCCACTTGTTCTCTGATCTTTTGTAACTTAGCATCACTTGCTTGAGCCGCTTTGATCTGATTGACAATGGTTGATTGAACTTGTAAATTCATCAAACTTGAAGTATTACCTGGCATGACTACTTCAATCTCCATCTGATGCAAGTCTTGTTGAAGCTTCCACTAAGTGGTGAGATTCATCGATAATGGTTGACGACTAAGAGCATCAGGAACCACATTCACCCTCCCTGAGTGATATTGCAAGTTGATGTCAAAGTCCGCCATGAGTTCTAATCATCTTCTCTGCCGCATATTCAACTCCTTCTGACTAAACACATATTTCAGGCTCTTATGATCTGTGTATATGTTCACCCGTTCACCAAGTAGATAATGGCGCCAAATCTTGAGAGCAAAGATGACGGCTGCCAATTCTAAATCATGCGTCGGATAATTGCGCTCATAAATCTTCATCTGTCTTGAAGCATAAGCCACAATTTTGCCGTGCTGATGTAGAACACATCCTAATCCCTTACCAGATGCATCGCAATGCACTTTGAATCCTCCAGATTGATCCGGTATGACGAGAATAGGTGTTGATGTCAACCTTGACTTGAGTTCTACGAAAGCTTGTTCGCATGCTTCTGACCACACAAAATCTTCATCTTTACGTGTGAGCTTGGTCAGGGGTGTTGCTATCTTCAAAAAGCCTTCAATAAACCTTCTGTAATATCCAGCTAAATCCAAGAAACTCTGAATGTCCTTCACTGATTTTGGTGTCGGCCATTCGCTAACTGCTGAAACTTTCGCTGGATCCGCAAAGATTCCTTCTCCTGATACGATATATCCAAGAAAACCAACTTGTTTTAGCCAAAACTTGCACTTGTTGTACTTGGCATAGAGTTGATGTTGTCGAAGAGTTTCCAGGACAATTCGTAGGTGCTCGGCATGTTCTTTGCGACTCTTAGAATACACCAGAATGTCGTCGATGAAGATGACAATAAACCTGTCTAAGTACTCCCGGAAAACTTGATTCATTAGGTTCATGAATATTGCGGGTGCGTTGGTCACTCCAAATGGCATCACTAGAAATTCGTAATGTCCATAGCAAGTTCTGAAAGCTGTTTTATGAATATCAGCTTCCTTGACCTTCACCTGATGATAACCTGAACGAAGATCCAATTTAGAGAAAACACAAGATCCACTTACCAGATCGAAGAAATCGTCGATACGCGGAAGTGGATACTTGTTCTTTATAGTGACTTCGTTCAAGGCTCTGTAATCGATGCACATTCTGTATGAACCTTCCTTCTTCTTCACATGTAGTACAGGTGATCCCCAACTTGAAGTGTTGGGACGAATCCATCCTTTCGCCGGTAATTCGTCCAACTGTGCTCGGACTTCCTTCAAACCTTCCGGACTTAGTCGATAAGGTGCTTTAATTACCGGTTGTGCTCCTGGTACTAAATCAATGCTGAATTCAAGAGCTCGATCGGGAGGCAAACCTGATATATCGTCAGGAAACACATCGTCGAACTCTCGAACCACATCTGGTCTTGATTCTTCCTCCGCTTGAGCTGCTGCAACTACTGCTTCTCTTGGCTTCGCTTTGTAGGTACTTGGCTCCAGGGTACGGTCTCCGCTTTTGAAATAGAAGACCGAGTAGTCTGGAATCTCGAATACTACCCTCCTTTGACGACAGTCGATGGTAGCATAAAAAGTTCCAAGCCAATCCATTTCTAGAACCACATCAAAGTTCGGTATGTCCAGCACTTTGAAGTCAGCATAAAATTCTCTGCTGCAGTTGACTAACGGATACAAGCTGTATCCCATTGTTGCCTTTAGAACGCCATTTCCGTAACTGACATTCCAGCTGGATACAAGCGGTGAGACTGGAATCGCATAGGTGTTCCCCTCCGAATGACGGCCAAGACAGGGACGTCTTGCCTGAGATTCGGGGCAGATGCTATTTGGTTTTATCCGTCCACCTCTCCGAAGATGCCAAGTTGATTTATGGCACCGTGTATCGGAGGTTTAGACGGATGGGGCCGATGTAGCAGATTTCGTCAGATTCCCCCTCGCTTGAGGGGTTTTTTGATTGTGGGGACGCTCTTCCCTGCAGGCGCAAGCCCCTGCAGTTAATTACGCTACCGCATTGCGGTAACAACTTTCTCCTTCACCAGAATTTCACTTCGTGTCGTGGGTGTTTGTTTTGTTTGTAGTTGCCCGTGGATTGTATATGGAGACTAAGTTATGTCGTTGCCCGTAGGACGTGGATTAGTCCAAATCCGTATTTACTTAGATTTGGGTTTGGTGTTTTAGTTTAAGTATACGTTAGCCATATTGAGGCTAAGATCAACTTAAACGTTCGTTAAGGATACGTTAGTCTGATTTGAGACTAAGATCAACTTAACGGAAAGAGCATTTAGGGGCTCTGTTGTTCCAGTTTAGGGACGTAGTGGTCCATTAAATATATGGCCGTCGGGACCCGTCACCTCTCTGACGACGTTGAAGGATTACAACGACAGGTGTCAGAGGAGTTCAGAGATGTACCCTTGAACCGGATGTAATTGGGTGATCCATAGTCCAATTTGGGACTAAAGTCTGTTTGAATGTTTAAGGATACGTTAGCCATATTTGAGGTTAAGATCAACTTAAACGGGATCGTTTAGATCCGACAAAAGAGCGTTTGGGGGCTCTATTGTTCCAGTTTAGGGACGTAGTGGTCCATAGGTAGTTTAGGGACATTGCGGTCCATTGTTCCCATTTTAGGGACGGATATTAGTTTAAGGACGCGTTAGTCCATTAGTTTAAGGACGCATAAGTCTGTGAGTTTAAGGACCTCACAGTCCGTATGGGTGTGTTTAAGGATGCATTAGTCCATTAGTTTAAGAACGCATTAGTCCATTAGTTTAAGGACGCATAAGTCTGTGAGTTTAAGGACCTCACAGTCCGTATGGGTGTGTTTAAGGACGCATTAGTCCATTAGTTTAAGAACGCATAAGTCCATGGGTTTAAGGACCCCACAGTCCGTATCTTGGTTTAAGGACGCATTAGTCCACGAGTTTAAGGACCCCACAGTCCATATCGATGTGTGGTTGTCGGGACCCGTTACCTCTCTGACGTCGTTGAAAGATTACAACGATAGGTGTCAAAGGAGTTCAGAGATGTTCCCTTGAACCGGATGTAAATTGATTTAAGAGAGCAATCTTGCTCAGTCAATTTAATTTGAGAACTTACGGCCATGATTGGGCTAAGTCCAGTTGAGAATATTCAATGTTTTTATCTTTGGCCTATTAGGCCTGTGCTAGGGCTTTGCCCCTATTTAATAAAGCACTGCATTTTATTCTGGCCTGCTAAGCCTTTTTGATTTGGGCTCAGTCCCTTTATAAATGATGCACAGCATCTGTTTTTGTTTGGGCTCTGGCCTTTTTAAAGTAATGCATTGCATTTTATTAGGCCTGTGAGGCCTTTCTTAATTGGGCTTGGGCCTTCTATAAATAATGCAGTGCATTAATCAAACTGACAGTGGCCATGTGGACTGTCAGGCGCTTTGCGCCAATTATTGAGCGCAAGCGCATGTGGAGGTGACACGTGTCACGCTCTGGTGAGCGCAAGCACAGTGCGCTGCGCTGTTGCGCTGCTGACACGTGGCGCGCTCTGGTGAGTTGCACCAATTTTAGAGAGCAATACTCTATCTTAAAAGCACATAGCGCAAGTCATTCTGGTGCTGACACGTGGCGCTCTCTGGTGGCTTGCGCCAACCCAGGAGCGCAACAGTGCAGATTTACAAGTGCAGGGCAATGTTTTCATATTTTGATCCCATTTTGGATTCAAGAAAAGAATCTTTAAGATTCCAGAACCAATGGTTCATAAAAAAGCAATGCTTTTTGTTATTTATTATATTTTTTATTGAAAATCCTTGATCTTATTCTTAGATCACTGATCTATTCAGAAGAAATTCTTCTTTTTATAAAGGTTTTTACCTCTCTCTTTTTTCTTCTTTCTGAATTCTTCTAAGAGTTCTTTAGAGGAGTTTTCTCTTTGTTTCTTGAGTTTCTCTCTTCTCTCTGTGTTGTCGTGTCTTTTGAATTGGGGTCTAGGGGCCTTTATATAGTGCCCATTAATTTGTTAAATTTGTTAAAGAGATCATTCTCTGAGTGATTTGGGGACTTTTTCCCACCGTTGGATCTTTGATCCAAGGGCTTCTGTTTTACAGAAAACAATCTTCTTGTTTTAGAAAGAACAGAAAGATCTTATCGGAATTTTAATTCTGTTTAGCGCAGATGCACCAGCGCTTGACACGTGTCGTGCAGCGCACAGCGCAGCGCAACTGCGCTGACACGTGTCACGCGGCGCACAGCGCAGCGCAACTGCGCTTGCGCAACTGCGCTGACACGTGTCGCGCAGCGCAGAGCGCAACGCAACTGAAGCGTTGCTTCCTTTAATTTTGCTTTAAACAGAGCCTTGCTCTGATTGGGCGCGCTGCCTTGGGCGCTGCGCTGACGTATCAGCTTTTGACACGTGGCGCGTTGCGCGCAGCGCAAGGGATTTGAAGCGTTGCTTCAATTTTTGAATTTTTGGAATTCAAACAGAGCTTTGCTCTGATTGGGGGAAACAGAAGCGTTGCTTCACTTCCCGCCTTGGAATTTGAACAGAGCTTTGCTCTGATTGGGATAAGCAAATGCCCCCCCCCCACCGTTGCGCTTACGTGGCCCTAAACGTGAGCGCAACGGTGGCAGAATTCCAACCGTCGCGCCATCTTTTGGAAGTTGAAAGGGCTCTCAATGCCTATAAATAGGACCTTTAGTCGCTTAGATGATTTTCATCTCTTCATAAGAATTTTTATTCAGAGCCATGCTCTCCTGTTTAAACATTTTTAAGAGTTCAGATTCTAGAGAATCTTTAGGTAAAAATTAAAGTAGATTAAATTAATTTTTAAGAGCCTTGCTCTCAATAGATCCCTGATCTAAAGAAAACCCATTTAGGGTTTCATTTAGCAAAGCTTTGCTCTAAAGGGATCTAGAGAGAACTAAAGAGAACTCTATTAGAGTTCCATTAATAGAGTTCTGATCTTCTGAAAGGATTTTATTTATAACTTCTTGATTCATTAATGGAGCTTTGCTCCTTTTAAATCATATAGCAGAACTCTCAAGAGTTGCTAATTTTGTCGATTTTCTTTTATAGGAGTGATGGACGCCCACATGTACGATCTCGACGAGATCATCTCTTATGGGGACATCCGCCGACTCGGCCGTTCTTAAAATCGAGAATTCACAAACGCGGAGTGCGCAGAAATCATGAGCCGCTTCGACGCATATAACGGTCAACTGCTTCCCCGACGTTCCTCTCTCTTGAAGCTTATCGTGGGAGCCATCTGGGAAGCGCTTCCCTTATTCTTTACCGGCGTGCCGCTTAGGGCATTGGACGCCGCCGAGGACATGGTGCACTCGGTGTACCTAATGAACCTGATCTCGAAGAGACGGCGAGACAATTTTGTCGATCTCTTGCACCAGGCCTTTCAACAGTCCGCCATTCTTGCTGCCTACCGGAAGGTGGAGGACATCAGTGGGGATCCCGATGCCCGTGCTCGCGAAAGGAAGCACACCAGGATGGTTCGCCAAGCTTGGAAAGTCTTAGACAAGGTCACTTTCGAGTTCCTCAATCCCTGTCCAGGATCTGAGGTTTTGCCATTGTGATCATTTGGACAATGTCTTTGTTTATTTCTTTATGACTGTAAGAACCCTTTCCAATATGAATGGAAAATTTCTCATTTCAGCTTGTCTTATTTTTTGTTCTGAGTCTTTTGCACATGCATGAATGAGTGTGTCTCGAGCACTTGATCAAATGCAAATCAGATATTCTTTCTATCGCTTTCTTCTTTCTTTTATTATCAGTATGCTGCCTTAGTAAACATGGTTGACGGATGATAGAGTGAGCATCCTGTATTGGCTTCTTCAAGAGGTAATGATGGCTTAGGCCGCAGGTTCAGATCTGCTGCCTAAGACTTCTCAACTCTATGAGCCGTGAGGGTCTCATAGAGACTTTTCTCCCTACGGATTGAGAGGATCTCGTAGGTGGATTTTCTCCTTAGGAATCTTGAGGATTCCTAAGTGCGTTTTCTCTGATAAGTCATAAGGATCTTATAAGAGAATTTTTCCTCTTACGAGTCGAGAGGACTCGTAAGCGGTTGTTTCCCTCCTTGTCGAGATTCGACTTTGGAGAGTGAGACCCGTGAATAGTATACAAGAGACCGTTTTAAGCCGACTTGCAGGGTCCCAGTGATTAGGAAACAAGTTTTTTTTAATCCCTGCTGCCTAAGGCTTTATCTTGCAAGTTGAGACGAATCGGGAAGTCCTCGCGAAGACACTAGTTTCCTCACGAGTCGAGACGAATCGAGCAGCTCTCGTCAAGGACACTAATTTCCCTGAGTTGAAGTATTTTGCTGAGAACACTGGTTTCCTCGCGGTTGAAATGAATCGAAATGCTCCCTCAAAGACACTGGTTTCTCTGCGGGTCGACGCGGATCAGGAAGCTCTCATCAAGGACGCTAGTTTCCCTGAGTTGGGGAGGTTTCCAAGGACACTGATTTTCCTGGAGTTGAAACGAATCGATGTATTCCTGCAAAGACGCTAGTTTCTCTGCGGGTCAACGCGAATCGAGGGGTTCTCATCAAGGACACTGGTTTCCCTGAGTCGAAGTATTTTGCCGAGGACGCTGGTTTCCTCGAAATTGAAACGAATCGGAGTATTCCTGCGGAGACACTGGTTTCTCTGCCGGCCGACGCGAATCAGGAAGCTCTCATCAAGGATGCTAGTTTCCCTGAATTGAGGTATTTGCCAAGGACACTGGTTTCCCTGGGGTTGAAACGAATCTATGTATTCCTGCAAAGACGCTAGTTTCTCTGCGGGTCGACGCGGATCAAGATGTTCTCGTCAAGGACACTGGTTTCCCTGAGTCGAAGTATTTTGCCGAGGACGCTGGTTTCCTCGAAGTTGAAACGAATCGGAGTATTCCTGTGGAGACACCGGTTTCTCTGCGGGCCGACGCGAATCAGGAAGCTCTTATCAAGGACGCTAATTTCCCTGAATTGAGGTATTTTCCAAGGACACTGGTTTCCGTGGGGTTGAAACGAATCGATGTATTCCTGCAAAGACGCTAGTTTCTCTACGGGTCGACGCGAATCAAGATGTTCTCGTCAAGGAAACTGGTTTCCCTGAGTCGAAGTATTTTACCGAGGACGCTGGTTTCCTCGAAGTTGAAACGAATCGGAGTATTCCTGCGGAGACACTGGTTTCTCTGCGGGCCGACGCGAATCAGGAAGCTCTCATCAAGGACGCTAGTTTCCCTGAATTGAGGTATTTGCCAAGGACACTGGTTTCCCTGGGGTTGAAACGAATCGATGTATTGCTGCAAAGACGCTAGTTTCTCTGCGGGTCGACGCGGATCAAGATGTTCTCGTCAAGGACATTGGTTTCCCTGAGTCGAAGTATTTTACCGAGGACGCTGGTTTCCTCGAAGTTGAAACGAATCGGAGTATTCCTGTGGAGACACTGGTTTCTCTGCGGGCCGACGCGAATCAGGAAGCTCTCATCAAGGACGCTAATTTCCCTGAATTGAGGTATTTGCCAAGGACACTGGTTTCCGTGGGGTTGAAACGAATCGATGTCTTCCTGCAAAGACGCTAGTTTCTCTGCGGGTCAACGCGAATCAAGATGTTCTCGTCAAGGACACTGGTTTCCCTGAGTCGAAGTATTTTGCCGAGGACGCTGGTTTCCTCGAAGTTGAAACGAATCGGAGTATTCCTGCGGAGACACTGGGTTCTCTGCGGGCCGATGCGAATCAGGAAGCTCTCATCAAGGACGCTAGTTTCTCCGAATTGAGGTATTTGCCAAGGACATTGGTTTCCCTGGGGTTGAAACGAATCGATGTATCCCTGCAAAGACGCTAGTTTCTCTACGGGTCAACGCGAATCAAGATGTTCTCGTCAAGGACGCTGGTTTCCCTGAGTCGAAGTATTTTGCCGAGGATGCTAGTTTCCTCGAAGTTGAAACGAATCGGAGTATTCCTGCGGAGACACTGGTTTCTCTGCGGGCCGACGCGAATCAAGAAGCTCTCATCAAGGACGCTAGTTTCCCTGAATTGAGGCATTTACCAAGGACACTGATTTCCCTGGAAGTTGAACTGATCTATGGCGGTCTTTCAGGTTTTATATAAGTTACCGTCAAAACCGTGAAGCTAGGAATTTGATCTTCGCTTCGTTTGCTGGCACTGCGTCTGCTGTATCGAGACGAATGTCACGGTTGTCTCTAGGTTGTTGGTGAACCGTCGAGATTTGGCTTCGCTTTCTGGCGGAGTCTGTTGGGAAGGTATGGTGCCCTCTTTGTTTGTGCCCTTGGATTGTATACAGGGATCGACGTGATCTCAACTGTAGGGCAAAAGTTTCATCATATTTTTTATTATTGTTTTATTTCCGCGATGCTCTATCATTTCAGCTTTATATCGCGAAAGTCGCGATTGCCCAATCATTTCGGCTATTTTTCGCGGTGCCCAATCATTTTGGCTGTTTATTTTATTTTTACTCGCTGCTTTTTATTGCGAGTTGCCCAATCATTTCGGTTATTTTGTGTGCATACGTTTTCACTTGCTACTTTTTATTGCAAGTTGCCCAATCATTTCGGCTATTTCGTATGCATGTGCGACCTACTGGCTTTTCGCCGTAAACCTGAAATTAGACACCGATTTCAGCATCAGCACCGCTATAACTGGAATATTGCCAGGAGCGAATCATCATTTGCCTCTGTCGATGTCGAACAAAGGTGGCTTAGAGAACAGGGTTAGGGTCCTGCCGACTAAGGCTTTTGACTTCATGAGCCGTAAGGGTCTCACAAAGGTATTTCTCCCTACAAGTCGTGAGAATCTTGTAGGTGTATTTTCTCCTTAGGAACGTGAGGATTCCTAAGTGTATGTTCCTCTGTAAGTCGTAAGGATCTTACAAGAGGGTTTTATCCTTGTAAGTCGAGAGGACTTATAAGGGTTGTTCACCATGCGAAC
Organism: Agapanthus africanus; assembly: GCA_030015575.1. Classification (NCBI taxonomy): domain Eukaryota; kingdom Viridiplantae; phylum Streptophyta; class Magnoliopsida; order Asparagales; family Amaryllidaceae; genus Agapanthus; species Agapanthus africanus. The sequence goes on from CM057339.1 coordinate 424,898,005, forward strand.
ATATCCCCAGTCACGGATGGGAATTTGTTAGGGAAATGTTTATTCGCGCCTGTGGATTGTATACAAGGGTCGGTACTGAGCCACTTGTAGGGCAATATCGAAGGTTGTAGGGGTTGCTTAAGCATAGGTTTAGGTCTCTGTAACTTAAGACTTTCAAATCTTATGAGCCGTGAGGGTTCCATAAGAGAGTTCTCCTTACGAGTCGTGAGGATCTCGCAAGTATATTTTCTTCTTAGGAATAGTGAGGATCCCTAAGTGTGTTGCTCCCTTGTGAGTCGTAAGGATCTCACGCGGGTGATTTCTCCTTACAAGGTCGAGAGGACCCTGTAAGTGTCCTTTAACGAGGTTGCGCCCTTTCGGGTTTTCACAAACACTCGCCGGTAGTCCTGCTGTTTTTACTCACGGAGCCCTTTCGGGTTTTCATCCGTGCCCATTTTGCTTATGGACATACCGTTTTTTTTTGTTCTTTTCTTTTTACGAGGTCGCGCCCTTTCGGGTTTTCACGAGCACTCGCCGGTAGCCCTGCTGTTTTTACTCACGAAGCCTTTTCTGGTTTTCATCCGTGCCCATTTTGCTTATGGACATACCGTTATATTTTTTTATTTTTTTTATCGGCGTTGTGATATTTCAATCCACCGTAGTTTATCGACATCTCGGTCAACAGCTAGTTTTAGGACGTAGGGGTCCATCATTAGTTTAAGGACATTTCGGTCCATCATTAGTTTAAGGACGTTTCGGTCCGGTCAGGAGAAGGCCGGCTACTGCTTATAGTGTTTGAGCTTAGGAAGATAGCGAGCGGACATAGTCGTCGTCATCTATCATTGACCTAGGCTGTGGCTCATTAAGCGTAGTATTTCTTCAGGAAGCGACCGTTTATTGGCCTGAAAGGTCTTTCACCATGCATATCTATGAGTATATAGGCTCCACCCTGGTAGACCTTGTCTATGATGTACGGGCCTTCATAGTGCGGCTCGAATTTTCTCCGCTTGGCGCGATTGGGGATCATAGGTCTTTTGACCACTAGTACGAGTTCGCCTTGGCGGAATGTTCTCGGCCTAGTCAATCTTTCATATGAGCACGTCATCTTCGCTTTATAAGCCTCCAGATTTTGTTGCGCTATGAGCCGTGTTTCATCAAGGGCATCAAGCTCCTCAAGCCGAAGGTGAGCATTTTCTTCGTCCGTCTGCTCGTAGTGGACTGCCACCCGTAGAGAAGGTAACTCTATCTCGAGGGGAAGTACTGCTTCTGGACCGAATACCAACGCGTACGGCGTTGTGTTTGTGGCTGTCTTGAACGTAGTTCGATACGCCCAAAGAGCTTCTTGTAGTCTCTCATGCCAGTCCTTCTTATTTCGGGACACCGTCTTCTTCATGATCTTCATCAGGGTCTTGTTGAAGGCCTCAGCTAGACCGTTAGCTCGCGGATTATAAACTGAGGAATATCTCCAGTCTATGTTATGCTATCGCGCGAAGCGACTGATCTTGTGGCTTCTGTAAGCTGGCCCGTTATCGGAGATGATCCGTCTCGGCGTTCCAAACCGATATATGACGTGCGTCTTGAAGAAATGGAGGATATTCTCCGTCTTCACTTCCCTCAATGGTACTGCTTCTGCCCATTTGGAGAAGTAATCAGTCGTCGCCAAGATGAAACGATGTCCTCTAGAAGATGCTGGTTCGATGGGGCCGACTATGTCAGTTCCCCACATTTCGAACGGCCAGCTAGCCACCGTTGGATGTAGTGAATTTGGATGCTGGTGGATGAAGTCCCCATGGATTTGGCATGAGTGGCATTGCTTCGCATATTCGAGGCAGTCATGAATCATCGTGGGCCAGTAGTAACCCATCCGTCTAATCTTCAACTTCATCTTCGGGCCTGCTTGGTGAGAACCGTACAGTCCGTCGTGAACTTCATGAACGACTCTTTTCGCCTCATCAGGTCCCAGGCATCTCAACCACAGAGAGTCAAACGACCTCTTGTACAGAGTATCATTGACGAAGGCGAATGACAAAGCTCGTTTTATAAGCTGATGTCTTAAGGATGCGTCTTCAGGTGTTCGACGGTATTTGAAGTAGTCTATAAAGACTTCTCTCCAATCCTCAGCCTTTTCCCGGTCTTTTATTTGCAGGGTGTCTGCTCAGTCGCTCCATTTTCTTCGGATGATTCTGGAGATATTTCTGCTGGGGCAAGCACCCGACGGCTTTGTACCACGATTCTGACGTCATCGAGGTTCTCATCAGCCAGTTCTTTAGCGAGCTTGGCTAACGCATCCGCCTTGCTGTTTTCCGCACGCGGTATGTTTTCCAAAGTGTAGGAGGGGATTTGAGTCAGCAGTTGTTGCACCTTTTCGCCATACTTCACCAACTCTGGTTTGTACGTCTGGTAGTCGTCGTTTACTTGACTAACGACCAGTTGGGAGTCTCCGTATATGAGGAGGTTTTCAATTCCCATGTCGATGGCGATCTCAAGGCCAGCTATCACAATTCAGAGGAGAATCAGCAAGTATCGGATGCTCAGCGAGGAAGTCGGCAATGGCCTGGCCTTTTACTGCCTTGAGAGGTTGATACGTTATCGAGAACTCCATCAAGAGCAAGGCCCATTTAGCGAGTCGCCCCGTCAATATGGCCTTTGACATCAAATACTTAAGGGGGTCCACCTTCGAAATGAGACGGACTTCATGCACCAACGCATAGTGCCTGAGCTTTGTTATCACAAAGATCAACGCCAGGCAGTGTTTTTCAATGGGGGAATAGTTGCTTTCTGCCCCCAGTAGAACCCGACTCAAATAGTAGAGTGCTCTTTCTTTCCCTTGGTCATTCTCTTATACCCATAATGTGCCTAAGGAACCTTCGAGGGCGGTTGTATAAAGAATGAGGGATTTTCCCTTGACTGGCGCAGCCAACACTAGCGGATTCTGCAGGTATTGCTTGATTTCGTCCAGCACGCTCTGGCATTTATGATCCCAGACAAACGGAGTTCCCTTCTTCATCAGGTGGCTGTAAGGATGGCACTTGCCTGAAAGGTTGGGTATAAATCGCCGTATGTACGCGAGCTTCCCTTGGAGAGACTGCAACTGCTTAAGAGTCCTTGGCGGAGGCATTTCCATGATCGCCTTGATCTTCGACGGATCTATCTCAATGCCTTGGTGTCGGACGATGAATCCTAGGAATTTACCTGAGGAAACTCCGAATGCACACTTGAGGGGATTCATCTTCAAGTTGTATTGTCGAAGGCATTGAAATACGGTCTTCAGATGCTCGAGATGTTCCCCGTATGATTTGCTTTTAACCACGAGGTCATCGATATAGCATTCAACGATTTCGTTTATAAGGTCATCAAAAATCTTCGTCATGGCTCTCTGATAGGTGGCACCGGCGTTCTTTAAACCGAAGGGCATCACCTTGTAGCAGAATATGCCCAAAGGAATCCGGAAAGCGGTGTGCTTCTAGTCTTCAGGATGCATCTTTATCTGATTATACCCTGATGAGCCGTCCATGAAGGAGAAAACTTTGTGAGTGGACGTATTGTCTATCATCAGCTCGGTGACTGGCACTGGGAAATCGTCCTTCGGGCAGGCTTTATTGAGATCCCGGAAGTCCACGCATATGTGCATTGTCCCGTTTTTCTTCATCACTGGGACGATGTTGGCGATCCATTCAGGATATTGAACCTCCTGGATAAAGCCAGAGTCAATTAGCTTCTTGACCTTGGCATTGATACTCATCTCAAGCTCAAGCCGCATTCTTCTTGGCGCCTGTTTGACTGGCTTAACGTCCGGAGATATCGCCAATCTATGCACAGCAATTTCTGGATATAGTCCCGGCATTTCGGAATAGCTCCATGCGAAGCAATCTCTATGCTGCACAAGCACATCTTTTAACGCAGCCACCCTTTCTTCAGATAGCAGCTCGCTGACAAATGTCAGTGGCGGTTCGTTTGCCGTCCCTAACTCAATTTTCTTGAGGTTATCTGCGGTAGTATGTATTCATCTTCCAGCTCTTTTGGCGCTGGTGGGAATTCTGAGATCACCTCGTCATTGCTATTTTCGAAGCACCAAGGAAGGTCATCCATATTCTCGGGCTCTTCTTTCGATATTGTTATCATATGACAAGTACGAGCTCGCTTCGAAGACCGATGTGAATCTGGTTCTGCTTTCGTGGCTTTGGGTTCGTGCTTCTGTGGCGGCGTTACCCTCCAGCTGTCAGACAGAGCGAACTTGCCGAGCTGATACTAATTGATTAGTGCAAAAATACTTGTTAACCGTAATCAGAAACGGCGTCGCTTTGCAGCTAGCCGGTGAATACGGGTCGATCCACAGAGATGTATAATTTTCTTACGTGTTTTTACGAGTTGATTCCAAATGTTGTTTGGATTGATTTATTAAATCTAAAAGAAACTACCAAAAATTATCTAGATCTAAGTCTTGCAAGGGTTAGGCTTAGGGGAAGTTGGGAGATTAATGGTTTCCTCACCGCTTTCAATGCCTTATTTTAGATCTATTAGATGTTATGGTAATTATCAATAAAGTGGATTAGAATCTTTTGGAAAGATGTTTCTTTCTCTAGGTTCTTGTCCTTCCTTTATCGATCCTTACCCTAACCTCCATGGAAAACACGCGCAACCGGTCCTTTATACAACGGTGTCACCATTACCTCGAGGGATAAGGTGCCGTAGGGAGCGGTGTGTGCGAGCGTGCATGGAGTTCTAATTCTTAGGTGTGAAGGGGCATGAAAGGGGTGAGAGATCTCATCTCTCAAACCTTTCCCTAAGGCTAACCCTAACAAGCGAGGAGATTACTCGCTCATTAGGGGATTAAAAGACATTCTAAATTAAAAGAGAATTAAAGCAAAGAAATAAAAGTAACTTACTAATTTTTATTGATGGCTCTCTCCAAACAATAATGCAGAACATATATGAATTTGTGAAATGAAAAGAGGCATAGGGTTTACAATCTTGTGATTACAATTTATAAGTAAACAGGGAAAACTAGGGTTACAGATTCTCGCGCACGTGATTTTACAGATATGCCCACGGAAAATCCCAACCCTCGCACCGACGCACCGACACCAGAAAAATACATTGACACGGGCACTTAATGGCCGCGGAACCGCGACATTAGTGGGCTTGGGCCGCGGTTCCGCGGCCCTTTGGTGAGATCATCTCACCAAACTTCCTGGGCAGCATACTGGTTATTTGGGCTTCTTTATTCTTCACTATTTTTCTCTGTTTGGCTTTTTATTCTTCTCCAGATCTTTCAGTGAAAACTTGTAGCGATGTTTTAACCGTTTGCCTTGACATTTTGGACCTTGCACTGTTCTTCGTCTAGGCTTGACTAGGATCTCTCTACTTGTTGGTCAAAAGTCACTCTTTTGTATCGTCTTTTGTCTTTTTCACTGTATTCGCTCCAAGAACCTGTATCATGTAACATGCAGCAGACATGCGTCAAAAGCACCTGTTTAATTATAAAACGAATAAGAATTGGGGAATATAAATTGCAATATTATGATATGAACAAATACCCTCAAACTTATCTTTTTGCTCGTCCTCGAGCAAACTTATTTTTTATTCACTAAAATCCTAACCACACTTTCGCAGGGAAACGCGATTGCACTGAGCACGTGCAACAAGCCGTTAAACCTCTAGGTGTCCCTAGTAGGAGGAGTGTTGTCTCCTGAGGGTTTTCAGCGGATTACACCCACAAAATCCTATCAACTTGGCCCATTGACTTTTGTTCTCCAATTAGGTTTTCTAACAAGGAATTCTATTATCTTTTGACTCGTAAATTATCCACCCACATTCTTCACACTTCCTCATTATTTAACTTAAGATTATATATGTTATGTAGACCTACTTAGCTTTCGGCATCTCTTAAGTCTTCCTTCTAGGGTTTCATCTCCACTTAGGAATTTCTATCAACTCTATTAAAGATACAAGTTCTATCTTTCATTCCTTTCTCTTATCTAAACTCCAATCACATACCCCCACGTGTGTGTATAGATCACCCCTACACTTGGAAATTCAAATCAAGCAATCATGCCCTTTTGTCCGTTGTCCAAAGTACGTATTAGTAGGTGAATTTTTAATTGAATTTTGCTTACACATCCTTCATGCGACCGTTAATACTTCTTGAGGTACCAACAACCGATTACAAGATGTGTTTGCACATTAAAGCGTAATTCCTAGTCTTGCAATACCCAAGGCTTTTAGCAGTGACTCCCAAACCAGTTGGTCTAAGGAACTAGGTGATGAAGCATCCTCGCTAAATATTTTTCTATTTTTGCAGCCTTAAGTAATCACAAAAACCAGTGTTCATTTTTTTTTATTCTTTATTCACACTTATATAAAAATAAAAAAAATTCATTGTACTAAGAACTTTAGACAAGAGCATTTCAAGGTCTCTTCTACTATTCCAAGTTTCAAGGTGTGTGATTGTGCAAATTGTAGGGTATACATTTTCAGAATCTAGACTTAAGCTAGGAACTATTTTTCAAACTTATACTCTAATAAGAACATCAATACTCTTCCCTCATTTTGACTTAACCCAAGAAGTGAACCCAAAATTTGCCTATTTCTAAATAAACTACAAGGCATATACTTTCTACCGTTAAATTTTAAGGAATGTTATTTTTAGAGTTTTTAATTCACTAAGTCTAAGATCTAGTTGCTCCTAACCAGTTAACCTATTAGTCAAACTCAAGTCAATTAGCCAAAATTGAATACAATAATATTTATAATTTTTGAAATTTTTCAATTTTTATGGGTTTTTCAAATAAGTATGCAAATGCAAAAAAAAATATGTACAAATGAACGCGAAGGAAGAAGACGTACCGAGCATACCCCCAAACTTGAACTTGACAGTGTCCTCACTGTCATGCTAAACCAAGAGGGTCAAAATACCGGCACTTCCCTGTTTATTTAATTATAATTTTTTTATTGTTAACAAAAACAAAAATATATACAAAAAGGCCCTCCCCCAAACTTCATTTAAACTATGTTAGACATTACTGCCAAACTTTGCATAGACTAAACATCAACACCAACCAGTTGAAAAATTTATCAGTAAAGAGTATCGGTTGGTGGTAGAATATGTTGTACCAATCCAAAAAGAATTGGGGAAGATAGAAGTGGTGGTATGGAAAGTGTGGAAGTGAATAGACAGGAGGTGGTGATGAATGAAAACAAAAATGCGAATGATCAGCAATCAGTGGAGTATTGGTATTCTCGTAACTTATTAAAAGAAATGGGGGTGGTTCAACTTCCAAAGGAGAAGGTTGACTAGCCACAATATCCCCAAGATATTTCTGTGGATCCTTTATTGACTTGGCATCATCCATCATATGCATATGATATTCAATTATGAGAGAACTAATCACCTCAATGTCCGCCATAGTCCAACCGAAAGCTTGCCGCCTATCTTGTAAGACCATCAAAAGGGCGTTCTCTTGCTCAAGGGCTAGAGAAGCCGATATGATAATGGGAAAGGTCTCATTCTCACCTATGTAAGCATATTTAAGGTGAGACGGCAAGGGCGTGAGTTCGGGTTTCAGAGGTGAAACAATCATAGGCAAAATTGGGAACTCTACCTCAAACTCAAAGGACTCCAACACAGGTTCGAAATCACTGCAAACAACCGATTCGGATGGTTCGACTAACTCATCCAAAAATTCAAAAGACTCATATTCGGGCTGTGAGTCGTCATAATCCGAAAAAGTGAAACATTCATAATCAATATCGGTTGTGTCAACGGTGGTAGGCTCAAGGAGGGACGCACTAGTGGCGTCAAAACTGTTTTCATCAAATAGAAATCTTTCAAGCTCGCAGTCCTCCTGCGTGATTTCCTGAATAGAGAAAACTTCTCGTGTACTAGTTTTAGGCACGGGGGGCAGACTTCCTAACTTGTAAATATTGAACTCACTAAACGTCTTCCCGAAGGATAGAGTCATGGAGCCATTGCGACAGTTTATTACAGCATTGGAAGTGGCCAAAAATGGTCGACCGAGAATCACCGGAATTTGGTTCCGTGAGTTAGAAACAGGTTGTGTATCCATAACAATAAAATCAACGGGGAATATGAACTCCCCAACTTTGATCAACACATCCTCTAGCTCACCCCTTGGATGAGTGATTGATCGATCAGCCATTTGGAGAGTACAACGAGTGGGTTTCAACTCTCCAACCCCTAATTGTTCGTACACGGAGTAGGGAAGCAGGTTAACACTAGACCCAAGATCTAAAAGTGCTCGATTAATATTCTTATCCCCAATTGTGATTGAAATCGTAGGACAGCCGGGGTCTTTTCGTTTTTGGGGTAAGGGTTGAGGTTGGTTAATAGCATTGCTCACTGCACTAGCCACTAGCACTTTCTTGGGTATTTGAGATGACTTTCTCTTCAAGGTGCATAAGCCCTTTAAGATTTTCGCGTATGAAGGGACTTGTTGGATTGCATCCAAGAGAGGTATATTTATGCTAACCTGCTTAAATAACTCCACAATCTTCTCCATTTGTGCAGTTGGTTTATTGGAACTCAACCTGTTTGGAAATGGAGCATTTTGAAAATTTGTTGAGTCAAATGTCTGTGGAGTAGAATGTGGAGTAGGAACGGATCCCAGTATGGGTCCGTTCGGATTAGAGGAAGAAGAGCCTTTTGAAAAATGGAGAATAGGCTCTAGCGGAGGAAATGAGGGTGAAGAAGAAGAAGGAGAAGATGACGATGGAGAAGAAGAAGAAGAAGAACCACCGGCGGGGATATCATCACTAATTCCCACATTATTCTGCAACACTCTTCCGGATCTCAACGTGGTCAGAGCATTTACATTGTGATTATGATATGCGTTTTGTGTGTGACCGGGATTTGGCAATGGTTGAGATGGAAGCTTTCCCTTTTCTCTCTCGCTCAACGCAGCAGTTAATTGTGCAATTTGTGCTTCAATAGATTTGATGCTTTGATCGTGTGAAGCATTGTTATGCATCAAAGACTGAACATAATTTTCAAATCTTGCTGCGGATTCTGTAGATTGCTTGAGAAATGTATCTAGACTTTTTTCTAGCGAGATAACCTTATCATCATTTGGTTGAACCAAATTGTTCGTTTGATTTGTATAAGGTTGTTGTTGGAAAGGTTGCTAGTTTTTAGTTTGTTGGGGTGCTTGTTGTTGTGGAGGAGGCCTTTGAAAGTTGTTGTTTCCTTGGAATTGTTGATTTTGGTTCCAAGCGAAATTTGGGTGACTCCTCCACCCCGGATTGTATGTCGAAGAGTATGGATCGTTTCATTGTCGTTGCTGAAATGCAGCATTGACTTGATCATGTCCTTGAGTAGATGCATTATAAGGACACTCTTCAGTTAGATGCGATGGATCCGCACAACAAGCACAAATAGTTCGTGGAGGCATAACAGGGGCAGGAGAAGGCGATGAGATTTTGGTCTCAATGGCTTCTAGCTTTTTCATAAGTGCAGCCATCTCGGCCTTCATAGCAATCGACATATCTACTTGATGTATGCCTGCCCTAAATTGACCAATAGAAGAAGATGATATGGTCTTGGTACTCTCCCACTGAATTGTTTGCTCACTAAGATCCTCAAGAAACTGCCACGCTTCGTCGCTAGACTTGGAGAGAAAATGACCTTGACATATGGTTTCTAGCAACTGCTTCGTTGCCGAGTTCAATCCCTCGTATAATGTTTGGAAAAGTTGCCAACTTTCGATCCCATGATGAGGGCATTGAACGAGTAGGTCTTTAAATCTCTCGAAGCACTTCCAAAATGGTTCGGAAAGAAGCTGTGAAAATTGTATAATCTCGTTACGGATTCTAGCAGTTTTGTGATGAGAATAGAACTTTTTCAGAAAAGCTTTCACAAACTCGTCCCAATTTCTAATGGAATGTGATGCGGTGCTGTATAGCCACTTCTCGGCTAGGTCACATAAGGTAAAAGGAATGACCCTTAGCCTTATAGCGTCATCACTTAATTGGGTCGTTTTCATCATAGCGCACACATTTTGGAATTTATTGATAAAGATATATGCATCTTCAGATTCCAAACCATGAAATTTTGGCAGCATATTGATGAAATGTGGTTTTATTTCAAAATTGTCCCCATTTGCCGGTGGGGGTGAAAGACAGGTAGGTAAAGAAGTGCGGACGGGGTAGAAGAGATCCTGGAGCGCAACTCGTGGGGGCGCTGCAACAGGCGAAAGATTTGGGTTATTCGCACCTAACGGAGGTGGAATCATTCCCGTCGGTAAGGTATTGTTGTGGTTGGATCCCGACATACCTTCGAAAGAAGAATTTGAAGGTGGAGGTAAGGAAATGGAGGAAATTTCGACTTCGGTGTCGAAAGGTTCGTCGGTCGGTACCAACGAAACACGGACTAATCGGGCGTTAGTATCCCTAGTCCAAAGTGACATACACTAAAAGGGGTAGTGTAGTCAGAAAAAAATAAAAGACAGAATGTGGAGGTAAGAAAACGTCAATGAGAAGAAGTGGTGTAAGCGAGGTGCAAGATTTCTTTAGCGACAAGTTGCAAATTTTGAAAAGATTTTTCTTTTTTTTATATATTTATGTGAGAATGTTTGCAAAGAGGTTTTTGAAAAGAGACTCGTGACACAATTGCTATCAACCACATATGCACAATCAGGCCTAGATCTAGGGTCACCTAGGTCTGCTAGACAGCTCCTAACTAGGGCTAGAAATAGGACCTCAAACCGCCTCTTCACCGACAATTGCGGCCAGGTAAGTGCGAAGGAACCACAGTAGTGGGCCTAATTAATAACCACTAGCCTAGACACACTTTCCTAGACACCGCAAAATCAGGTTAGGATAAACGGTTGATGCCTATACTAGTCCTTTTCCTATTGAGCTCGATGTCCTTAGGGCTGAGTCTAGTATTTTTTTATTAATTGTGGTCAATGCAAATGCTTTAAGTGTTTTCTGGGGTCCTGGGAAGGGTGATGAAATCATCACCCAATCTGAGTTTGGTCAATTAGCCCATTAAAGTCCGATTAAATTATGCAAAATATTAAATTCACTTGCAATCAATTTTTTTAGCGCGGCGCAAAGAAACCTGCAGAAAATCTGTTATTTAGAAGAGGGAGGAAGAATTTTTGGCGCAAAGAAATCCTGCAGAAAATTTTCCCGGTGGATATATTGTAGGTTACAGAGGGGAGAATGAGGGATCAAACCATGCAATTTCCACGTAAAGAGGAGGTTAAACCGCCGCAGTTCCGCGGTTTTATGCGCCCAATGGCCCCGGTTTCGCGGTCTGGTGATGGGATCAACACCTGAAAAAAAATCTACTGCTCTGTTGTGAACTTTCTCCTCTGTTCTAATGTGCACTTTTCTGTTCAGCCCTTCTGTAAATTTCCAGATTCGCGATTCTTCGCTGTTCCTGGAAGATTCAAACAATAAAACCCTTCAAACAGATAAAAGTTGATAAAATGTTTTTGTATTTTTTTATATTTTCATATTTTTATAATTTTTAAAATTTATATCAACCCGAAATCACACAAAAGAAATTTTACGCCATCCCCGGCAACGGCGCCATTTGATTAGTGCAAAAATACTTGTTAACCGTAATCAGAAACGGCGTCGCTTTGCAGCTAGCCGGTGAATATGGGTCGATCCACAGAGATGTGTAATTTTCTTACGTGTTTTTACGAGTTGATTCCAAATGTTGTTTGGATTGATTTATTAAATCTAAAAGAAACTACCAAAAATTATCTAGATTTAAGTCTTGCTAGGGTTAGGCTTAGGGGAAGTTGGGAGATTAAAGGTTTCCTCACCGCTTTCAATGCCTTATTTTAGATCTATTAAATGTTATGGTAATTATTAATAAAGTGGATTAGAATCTTTTGGAAAGATGTTTCTTTCTCTAGGTTCTTATCCTTCCTTTATCGATCCTTACCCTAACCTCCATGGAAAACACGCGCAACCGGTCCTTTATACTACGGTGTCACCATTACCTCGAGGGATAAGGTGCCGTAGGGAGCGGTGTGTGCGTGCGTGCATGGAGTTATAATTCTTAGGTGTGAAGGGGCATGAAAGGGGTGAGAGATCTCATCTCTCAAACCTTTCCCTAAGGCTAACCCTAACAAGCGAGGAGATTACTCGCTCATTAGGGGATTAAAAGACATTCTAAATTAAAAGAGAATTAAAGCAAAGAAATAAAAGTAACTTACTAATTTTTATTGATGGCTCTCTCCAAACAATAATGCAGAACAGATCTGAATTTATGAAATGAAAAGAGGCATAGGGTTTACAATCTTGTGATTACAATTTATAAGTAAACAGGGAAAACTAGGGTTACAGATTCTCGCGCACGTGATTTTACAGATATGCCCACGGAAAATCCCAACCCTCGCACTGACGCACCGACACCAGAAAAATACACCGACACGGGCACTTAATGGCCGCGGAACCTGTTAGTTATATGTATGCCCTAGAGGCCATTACTGTACATTGGATGTATATTGTATTGGATGCTGGGACATATATAGGGAGGACTTTCTTGCTCGACATGATAGTATGCTATCTGGTTGACCTTTACCTTAACGTGTACACTGATTGTCTCTCTGTTACATGTTGGTAAAGCCCTTAGGATGTGTACTTGACTACCTGGACTATGATGCGGATCATACTAGTGGGGACATGGTAGTCTATAAGTACATCCTTGAAAGTCCCTAGTCGTGGGTATATCGAGACGGGGCATCGATATACCAGAGTAGACTAGCGTATACCTTCTCGACCCATACAGATGGGCGATGGATGATCCCATATCCATTGGTGTTTGACATCAGAGATGATGTACGGGTGCTCAGTAGAGACTGGGTACACTGGACGGACTCGCCGAGAACTCCCAGATGGTATTATACCGCACGTCAGATGGCAGTTCTCTGGTGACACTGGTACAGAGTAGTCTGTCGACCCGAGATCGTCATAGAGTCTTGTGTGGTTCCCACTGTGCTTTGATTTCCATCTTACCACGTCCAAGAGGGCGTGCAAAACGGTGGTTTTTGGGTACAGTCCCGAGTCACATGGAGGCAATGAGCGATAGGAAGGGATTCGTCTCTCTCGGTATAGGGGGTTGATGTTGCACTGTGTTCGATTGGCTATAACAGGAAATCCCTGGCCATGGTTGCTGAGATTTACTGGTAAGTGTTACCAGTAGTTTCTCGAATTGTTATAGACCTCATATCGACACGACTTATCGAGCTATTGGGGTCTGACGTTTACCACCCCTAGGCAAGATATGCGACATATCAGACGATCAGACCGGACTGTACGGTAGTGTTACTGGTTGGATTCACTAGAGTGTGAGCTGGCTTGCTCGTCGATCTTCTGATCGCTCAATACCCGGGTGGCCGTTACGTTTAGCAGACCGCTTGCGGCTTGTGGGTGCTTGATATGATCATCACCTGCTGCCGGCGTATTGACGAGTCTTTAGAGTCCTACACAGAGGTTTCCTGGCTCAAGCGAAACGAAATAGGAGCGCATATGAGATATGTGAGGGACCGAGAATAATGCGTGTATGTGATACCGTATTTCATTCTCGCGATCAATGTGTCGAATGGTTGTATGCGATATAACCTAGTTATCGATTCAAGCGTTGATTCGATAAGCCGATACATTGTATACTAGTCGGTTGTGTGCTGCATGACCGGATCGTTGAATCAAGTGTTGATTTAATGATTTAATGCATATTTATATATTTGATATATTACTTTGCATCAACTAGTATCGGTTTACTTAAGATGGATTTTCTCACTCGGTTGTGCGCATTGCATATGCGATATGATTTTGTGCACTTGCTTGTATCATGTTTGATGATACATGCATTTTGGTTAAGTGTATAGAATTAAACCTTGGTTAATGGAATGGTTAGGGTTTACTATTTCCTTATTCATTTATTCATTTATTTATTATGGAAATGATAATGAGAAGAATGGTTGCTAGTTTTGTTTTATTCTTTGAACCTTCATGAAGCATTGACTTTAGTAACCATTTTGACTCATGCTTAACCCTAACCATCCCACTTAACCATAATTCATTCTCTACACTAGACCATGGTTAGTTTATGATAAGTATTTGATTTATTTTCTATTTAACATATACTTATCATAACATATATCCATCTTCTTCTTCTTCATCTTGACACATGAAGAAACCTCACTTCATCAATGGTGGATTGAGGAAATGAGTGAGAAATCCAATTCTAAAGTCTACCCACTTCCTATTTCTTCATCATCTACCTCTTGCCAAGTAGTAGAGTGTGTTTTCTTCACAAGTTTCTTGACTTGGTGAAGTCGGAGCTTGATTTAGCGATGCTTCGACGTAGATCATCTTCGGCATGGACATCGACGACCTAGCTCGCCATTTCTCCGACGAAGCGACACCAGAGCCCGGATTTTGATTTGGACAGCGGAGACGACTTCGTTGTGGAGCCGTGGAGGTGGAGCACCGGATCTACAAAGGTTGTATTTCCGTATCTCATAGTTAAGTGTTAACTAGTTAGTGTTTCGCCTAGAAATCTAGTCTACGATCTGTAGTCGGGTCTCTCGGCACCCATAATTTTTGAATTTGGCATGATCGATGCCTTGTGAGACCTCACTAGAGTGCCTAGGAACCCTACAGTGGTATCAGAGCTTAGCTAGAGCCTTAGGCGAAGTCCAGACGGAATTTGAAGTCCGAACGAACCCGAAACCCGATCACAATCATGCCCTCTAGACATTTTGTAAAATCTGGGATTTTTCCATATTAAAAGTTCCCAAAAAATTCAGCAGTGAATTTTATGAGATACTGTGAAGCACGTGTTGATAACTCCTCAAAGGAGGCGCGGAACCGCGGCCCCCACCATGGGATTAGCGGCGGTTCCGCGGCCACTCTGTGGAGTTACACCACGTGGCTTGCACAGTAATTCTTTTCCTGTAGTGCTGAGTCTTCTGGAAATTTTTAATATTTATTCAAGAGTTGAATTTTCTGGAGTTGTTTTGGGGATTCGGTGTTTCGATCGGGGTATCAAATTTTGTCTATTTGGCTTTCCGGATAAATTTCAGAATATGTTAAAAAGTTCGACCGGATATAAATACCCAATTTTTCCCCTGTCGGGAAATTTCCAAGTGTTGGACTTTTCCGTAGTTTAACGACGTTCTAAGTAGTGCAAGTAACGCGATGGACCATCTAGAAGACAACAAACCTTAACTCGATTATGTGACCGTCTTGAACTGCCCTTTGAACCTTCGGGTTTGGGGCAGTACGGCGTGCCACATGTGAGGCGTTGGCTTGACCCTTCTACGGCTGGACCGTTGGTACTGAGGCACGAACTGAATGTTGTTAGACTCAAATTTCATGTGTTGATCTGTATCGGGAAAACTTGGGTGTTCGATTGTTCGATCGAAAAGTTTGACATTTTCTATTTATCCGGAATGTGATACAATAATTGGAATTCACAAATTGTTATGAGATAACTAAATGAATGTTATAAACATAGCAGTTTAGTCTCACTTGATCGGTTGCCACGGAATTTTGATGTGATCAAAAGTCCGTCGCAATCACATAGCGTATGCGGATACTCGCCGGGTAAACTTAATAGACAGCTACACCCCATAGCCCCGACCAAGTGACTGTAGGAAAACCCCGTCGCCGAAAGCATCCGTTCGGGTGCTCGCGGCAGCGGTGTTCCGCCTTGGTGCACTTCGTCGACGGTATCGGGGGTGCGGCCGTCTACTGAAGTTTGCGACGAGTATTCGATCAGACTGTCGGGAATCTTGTTGAATTGCCCGACTCGATATTGAAAAGTGTTTTCGATAATGAGACTAAAATGCGGGGTTTATAATTGTTAGGCATGCGATGTCTAAGGAATTCATTTGATTAGGCATGCGATGTCTATGCAGGTTGCGGATTCCAACTGTTGTAGTTTTACATTTTCTTTTCTGTGACCGTAAGTGTAATATGTGATATCGCCGGTTTCGTTGCTATATGTCAACGACAATTGGGATGGACATATTTACTTACGTTGATGACATGTGATGTTATGTGTTGCTGGATATGTTATATTGGATCGTCGTGTTAGAATAGCCGGGTTTTTTTATGTGAGATGAGTGTTTTTCATTTTCATTCATGTAAAAAACTTGTATGTAATATTCTTTTATTGGGGCACTTCCAGGTTGCGGAAGTTGTCACCTTTTGTATATTATTTACTTTTCCGCACTAGGTTAGACCCAAGGAGGAGGGCACAAGTAACCGGGTTCTGGAGTTCAGTGGGAGACCAACTCGAGGAGTCGAGTCCGGGTCTCCTAACTCTAGAATTGGTAGGGTTGCTTGCCGCTCTCGTAGGGGTCTAGGGGTGTGGGTTTGGCTATTCATCACGACCGTGGAATCTGTGTTTTATACTGGCTCGTATTGAAAACACGGACGTCCTAGTATATCCAATATTTCATATGTTTCTTCTGCTGCGATATCTGTGATGTGATCATGTGATGTTCTGTGATAGATACAGTATATAGTATATATGATATATTATATAGACGTTACTTATGTTTTACACCCGCGCTAGCCCTGCCGTGCTCTGCCGTTAGTCACCTAACCTAACGGTGCACGAGAGGACATCGAGGCGAATGCGGATGGCATAAGTGTACGTCGTATTTATCTGTGATGTTTAGGTACTTAAATGATGGGACTTCATTAATGAGATTAATGAAATAAAAGAAACCTAAGATGTTGTAGAATCGAATTTCAAAATAAAACAGGTAGCTACAGTTCTTGCTTTGCACAGCGGTATATACGATATATCCTGCACCTTATTCGATAAGGAAAGGACCGAGATCCCTTCACCGGGAGTGACTCCTTTAGCAATAACTGGCAGATGCTACACACTCGGTTTATCTTTTGATTGCTTTTAAGTGTTTTTGCTTTGCACAGTGATATATGTGATATATCCCGCACCTCATTCGACGAGGAAAGGACCGACGATCCCTTCACCGGGAGTGACTCCTTTAGCAAAACTAGAAAAGCCTCAAAAGCGCTCCATTTTAAAATCATTCGATCCTACAACGATATCAAGTTCATTACGCAATAGGTTTTCAGAAAAACCTGTCGTAGCCCTCCGTCATTTCAGATAAGTTGTATATAGTATTCGTGCTGCATTTGTTGGCTTTCGTCAAGGTGCAGTGTGCGGTAGCTATATGCTCCTTATCTGCTAGCATACGATGCGATTGGATTAGGGTAGTCGTGCGGCTTTGTTGGCTTTCGTCAAGGGTCGTGCGGGTGGGTTTAATTCAATCAAGAAATGTACGGGTTGAACTTGACTAGCGGGCTATGGTTTGTTGGCTTTCGTCAAGGTCATAGCACGTTAGGGGCAAAATATTATCGGGAATTTCAAGTGTTGAAATTTGCAATGAGATTGCATACCTTCTATGAGATAGTTGGATCCCGATACCCGCTGCGAGTAAGTGTTACTCCTGGGAGAGTTTTATACATTACAATTAGCCGATCAAGTAGGTGTCTAGAAAGGTGTCAACGAGGTTACGCCTCTGGGAAAACGAGGTTTACATTAATTAGGTTCGTGCGAAAGCACGGGGGACCTCCCTCAAAGTACCGACACTGGCCTGGCTGAAAGATTGGCGAACTTGTAGTGTGTAATTAATCCCGGCTAGTCTTTCCTTTTAGGGTTTGAAGGAAGATTTGATAAAAAGCAGTGGGAGCCATCCTGATTAGATAAAATAATAACCAATCTATTCTTGCAAGAGCGCACGCTGGGTGTTTTCTTCTCTCTCTCTCCTAGTAGCGACCATATCACGCCTTAATCAAGATAATAATACGGATTATTGACCGAACCCGCTTGTTATACTGAGCTGGGGAACGTTGGTCCCGCTCCAACTTATAATTGTTATAAGACAGAGCAGGAAATTGGGAAATACCAGATTTCCCGTGCCGCCCAAACGAAGAGAGTGCATGCTGATGCATCATCTTCGGGTGTGTTCATTATACAGAACTGTTTCTCAGTATCCTCCGCATCCCTGGTATATGATACCGGATCAGGATCCCAGATATGTAATATGTTACATAGGGCTACAAAATGGTAGAAAAACTGAGAACGGGTGATAAGTTTCATGAGGCAGAAAACGGGGCAAGTGTTGCAGCCAAGTCTGTTGGTCACTGTCACCCTGTATTACCAATACATTGATTCTGAACGAATGTTATTAGATACCGAACCTGATATACCAAATCATATCACTCTCTTTGTTAGAAAAGAAAGGATATAATTTTGTATTGATGGATAATGTTTTGAACATTTCCTACATCAAAAGTTGATCGGTTCAGGCACGTTATCTAAAAATCATTGATGTTCTAAATCAAACTGCAGTTCCTAGTATATTGAACACATACAAGAGGAAGAGTTCAGAAATGAACGGATTCTTCTTGAGGTGTTGTAGACTAGGTCAGATCAATGCGACCCGACTGGCTGTAGTTACATATAGATGCATATTTAAATTAGTTTGAATTTACATCTTGTGAAACTCGCCAGTCATGTCACAAAGATAAGATGACCATAGCTCCGTTTACTGGAAACAGAGAAAGAGTTAATAAACTCTTGGGATGATACATGTTGATGTATGTAGGTCCCCTGTCTACATACCAGGACTGGTTCTTTATACTTCATTACATTCTCTGATGATCTCTTTAGATTCAGACATATGTTCCTGTTGAAACATGAGTCCGAACCTTTTGAGATATTCACAGAATATAAGTTAGAAGTAGAGAACCAAAATACGGGTATAAGTATTATGTCCTTTGATGAGATCAAGGAGGAGAATACTTGAGCACGGAATTCCTGGACTATTCTAAAGGAGAATGAGATTCTCTCTCGGCATTACTCCTCCGAATACACCATAGCACGATGGTATATCGGGGCGGAGCAATCACACCCTATATGATAAGGTGTGCTCTATGATGAGTACTACTGAGTTACCTATTTCCTTTTGGGAGTTATGCACTTATGAAGCTGCATACCTATTGAATTAGGGTTCGAATCAAATCAAAGCCTACCACTTCATATATAATATGGTATGGGAAGAGCCCATGTCTTAAGCTAGTTAAGATTTGGGATTGTCCGGCCTATGTCTAAAAGCAAAATCCGGACAAGCTCGAAGCAAGGTCTGTAATGTACAACTGGAAAGGTTCCAGCTATACAATTTGCAGCCGATGATTTGGTAGAACCAAAGGATTCAATAGTAACCAACGAACCTCAGCCTCTCCGCCGATCTAGTAGGGATCCTCACCCACCTGAGAGATACTTCGGTTTCTCTATGACAGTGGGAGCGAGGATTGCATCATGAGATGATGACCCAACTAGTTTCGAGCTGGCCATCAGGAGTAAAACTCTGTAAGAATGGCTGGATGCTTAGTGATCTGAGATGGAATCCATGTACACCAACAAAGTATGGACTTTAGTTGCTAAATCTGAAGGGTTAAATCCCCATCAGGAGCAAGTATATCTTGAGAAGATTACTTGGTGTAGATGGAAAGGTTGAGACTTTCAAAGCTAGACTTGTTAAAGGTTTTCATCATTGACCAGGCGTGGATAATGATGAAAACTTTTCAAGTAGCTATGCTTAAGTCTATCCAGATCCTACTTGCCACGGCTACATACCATGACTACGATATCTGGTGGTTGGGTGTCATGACAGCTCTTCTAAAATGATGTTTTGGAAGAGAGCATCTATAAGTACACAGCCAGAGGGCTTCGTAAACAGTGGGAGCAGCGGAAACGTGTGCAAGATGCTTTATAGGATAAAGCAGGCATCGTGGAGTTGGAACATCTGTTTTGATGAAGTAGTCAAAGAGTTTGACATCATCAAAATGGTAGATGAACCTTGTATAAACAAAAAGGTAGTAGGGAGTATGGTGGTGATCCTCGTATAGTACGTGGATAACATACTCTTGATAAGAAAGGAGTTTCTTATGCTACGCTCGATCAATCTCCGTATATCACAAAGATTCTCCATATAGGATCAAAGTGATACCTACTAAATCCTGGATTTTGGATCTATGAGATAGATCTAGATGGATGTTAGGATTCTCACTAGTTGTAGTGAGATGGTATCAATTGATCCTGAGGAGAATCACTGGAAGTGTTCCAGGGTGATAAAGACGACTGAATGTCAGTCGCAGGCATTGTCTTTACCCTCAGTAAAGGGATGGTATATTGGAAGAGTTCCAAGCTGGATACCGTGACATACTAGACGATAAAGGCAGGATACATCGCTACTTAAGATGCTACCAAAGAGGCTGTTTGGGTGTATATTGGTTCATGAGATGAACTAGGTTCCTACCATTGTGTGACAATGGAAGTGTGGCTCTGGCCCGGGAACCACGGTCCCATCAGTGATCCAAACATATTCTAAGGCAGTATCACCTGATCATGGAGATGGTTGATCTCCAGGGTGATCGAGGCAAAGAGAGCAGACTTAGAGGATAACGCAGCGGATCCACTCACGAAGGCCTATTCCCAGAGAGAGACTTTTATGGGATGGTTGAGTATGAGATACTGCAACCACTGCTACAGATGGCCCTAGTGCAAGTGGGAGATTGTTAGTTATATGTATGCCCTAGAGGCCATTACTGTACATTGGATGTATATTGTAGTGGATGCTGGGACATATATAGGGAGGACTTTCTTGCTCGACATGATAGTATGCTATCTGGTTGACCTTTACCTTAACGTGTACACTGATTGTCTCTCTGTTACATGTTGGTAAAGCCCTTAGGATGTGTACTTGACTACCTGGACTATGATGCGGATCATACTAGTGGGGACATGGTAGTCCATAAGTACATCCTTGAAAGTCCCTAGTCGTGGGTATATCGAGACGGGGCATCGATATACCAGAGTAGACTAGCGTATACCTTCTCGACCCATACAGATGGGCGATGGATGATCCCATATCCATTGGTGTTTGACATCAGAGATGATGTACGGGTGCTCAGTAGAGACTGGGTACACTGGACGGACTCGCCGAGAACTCCCAGATGGTATTATACCGCACGTCAGATGGCAGTTCTCTGGTGACACTGGTACAGAGTAGTCTGTCGACCTGAGATCGTCATAGAGTCTTGTGTGGTTCCCACTGTGCTTTGATTTCCATCTTACCACATCCAAGAGGGCGTGCAAAACGGTGGTTTTTGGGTACAGTCCCGAGTCACATGGAGGCAATGAGCGATAGGAGGGGATTCGTCTCTCCCGGTATAGGGGGTTGATGTTGCGCTGTGTTCGATTGGCTATAACAGGAAATCCCTGGCCAGGGTTGCTGAGATTTACTGGTAAGTGTTACCAGTAGTTTCTCGAATTGTTATAGACCTCATATCGACACGACTTATCGAGCTATTGGGGTCTGACGTTTACCACCCCTAGGCAAGATATGCGACATATCAGACGATCAGACCGGACTGTACGGTAGTGTTACTGGTTGGATTCACTAGAGTGTGAGCGGGCTTGCTCGTCGATCTTCTGATCGCTCAATACCCGGGTGGCTGTTACGTTTAGCAGACCGCTTGCGGCTTGTGGGTGCTTGATATGATCATCACCTGCTGCCGGCGTATTGACGAGTCTTTAGAGTCCTACACAGAGGTTTCCTGGCTCAAGCGAAACGAAATAGGAGCGCATATGAGATATGTGCGGGACCGAGAATAATGCGTGTATGTGATACCGTATTTCATTCTCGCGATCAATGTGTCGAATGGTTGTATGCGATATAACCTAGTTATCGATTCAAGCGTTGATTCGATAAGCCGATACATTGTATACTAGTCGGTTGTGTGCTGCATGACCGGATCATTGAATCAAGTGTTGATTTAATGATTTAATGCATATTTATATATTTGATATATTACTTTGTATCAACTAGTATCGGTTTACTTAAGATGGATTTTCTCACTCGGTTGTGCGCATTGCATATGCGATATGATTTTGTGCACTTGCTTGTATCATGTTTGATGATACATGCATTTTGGTTAAGTGTATAGAATTAAACCTTGGTTAATGGAATGGTTAGGGTTTACTATTTCCTTATTCATTTATTCATTTATTTATTATGGAAATGATAATGAGAAGAATGGTTGCTAGTTTTGTTTTATTCTTTGAACCTTCATGAAGCATTGACTTTAGTAACCATTTTGACTCATGCTTAACCCTAACCATCCCACTTAACCATAATTCATTCTCTACACTAGACCATGGTTAGTTTATGATAAGTATTTGATTTATTTTCTATTTAACATATACTTATCATAACATATATCCATCTTCTTCTTCTTCATCTTGACACATGAAGAAACCTCACTTCATCAATGGTGGATTGAGGAAATGAGTGAGAAATCCAATTCTAAAGTCTACCCACTTCCTATTTCTTCATCCTCTACCTCTTGCCAAGTAGTAGAGTGTGTTTTCTTCACAAGTTTCTTGACTTGGTGAAGTCGGAGCTTGATTTAGCGATGCTTCGACGTAGATCATCTTCGGCATGGACATCGACGACCTAGCTCGCCATTTCTCCGACGAAGCGACACCAGAGCCCGGATTTTGATTTGGACAGCGGAGACGACTTCGTTGCGGAGCCGTGGAGGTGGAGCACCGGATCTACAAAGGTTGTATTTCCGTATCTCATAGTTAAGTGTTAACTAGTTAGTGTTTCGCCTAGAAATCTAGTCTACGATCCGTAGTCGGGTCTCTCGGCACCCATAATTTTTGAATTTGGCATGATCGATGCCTTGTGAGACCTCACTAGAGTGCCTAGGAACCCTACAGAACCGCGGCATTAGTGGGCTTGGGCCGCGGTTCCGCGGCCCTTTGGTGAGATCATCTCACCAAACTTCTTGGGCAGCATACTGGTTATTTGGGCTTCTTTATTCTTCACTACTTTTCTCTGTTTGGCTTTTTATTCTTCTCCAGATCTTTCAGTGAAAACTTGTAGCTATCTTTTAACCGTTTGCCTTGACATTTTGGACCTTGCACTGTTCTTCGTCTAGGCTTGACTAGGATCCCTCTACTTGTTGGTCAAAAGTCACTCTTTTGTATCGTCTTTTGTCTTTTTCACTGTATTCGCTCTAAGAACCTGTATCCTGTAACATGCAGCAGACATGCGTTAAAAGCACCTGTTTAATTATAAAACGAATAAGAATTGGGGAATATAAATTGCAATATTATGATATGAACACTGATCTTCGACCCAATTCTTGAAGGTGAAGCAGTCTTTGAGAGGATGCCCTATTACTCGGTGATAAGAGCAATAGTTCGGGTGTGAGATTTCGCCTGTCTGTCCTGGGTGCTTGGACTCCGGTAGTGTAAGCATCTGGTATTTTATAGCTCGGTCAAGTATCTTCTTCGTCTTGTCCGGAGGAAAAGAGTATGCTCGAGTCATCTTCTTCATGAGGGACAAATCTGGACCGCTCGATTCCCGCTTGCATGGCTTCTTAGTCCCGCTTTGTTGCTGTCGAGCGCCTTTTTCTCTTTTCGACTTGTTTCTGCCTCTGCGTCTTGCCTTTTTTATAATAGGTTGACAGGGAGCGGCATTTTCATTTTCCATGGCCCGTTGGAGGAGGCGTTGCGTTTTGGCTTTCTCGTAGATGGCCATTTCGCGGTTATGGTCGTCTCGGACTTTTTGACCAACTTCCCTTATAAGCCTGTTCATTTGTTCTTCGAATGACGGACTGGGCACTTTTGCATCAGGAACTTATACTGGTTCAAGATTATCGTCCTCCCATTGAGCATCTGCTTCTTCATTGAAGTCATGTACGACGCAGCAATCGCGGAGTAGCTCTCGTTTCTTGGACCGAATGTAACCAAGCCCGATTGTTTCCATCCTCCCACTAGGCAACTTGTATTGAGTCCCGGGGACATTTCAGACCCTGTCATAGAATTTGGCTTTTCGAGCGGTCTGTTTAAAGGGTATCCCTTGGCGCTTCAGCAGCCTCTTCAAGCCTTCTGTATAATATCTGGGCAGACGGATGGGCTGAAGCCTGTCAAGCGTAAGATCCGCACCGTGCCAGATTTCTTTCTCCACTTTGGTTTCCTCAGAGCGGTAGAATAGAATTGCCTTTTCGCCTTCTCGCCTGGGAGGGACATAGAACGTCCGCAGCTCCTCTACGCTGTAGGTATCGAGCGCATCCAGTTTTTTATGATGTTTAAGCGGCACCATGGAGACTTGCAGACTTTGCTCTTCATCAGCGGATGTTTGTATTGAAGGCCGAGCAGAGAATATAGCATGGACCTCATCTTCTGAGTCACTACCAAAGATCAACGTAGGAGCAGGTGGTCCCGGCTTGTTGTATTAGGGCGGACCCGAATAAACCATCTCCTCTTCCTCCTCGGTATCACTGCCGAAGACAGGGATGGTGGCGTTAGCTTTGTTCTTCGGCTTGTGACACCTTTCTGTGTCTTCGAAATCCAGTAAGAAGTATTTGGCATCTTCATATTTTCAGAATTCGTTCACGGAAAACGGATTCAGTTCTCCCGTTACGGTATACTCGAGACCATCCCTAAAATATTTCATACACTGATACTGTGTAGAAGGGATGATGTTGTACTCGTGTAACCATGGTCGACCGAGCAGAGCATTGTAGCATGTCTTGGTGTCTATGACGTGGAATTTAATGTCCGTGACGAGCAGCCCAAAGCGTAGCATCAGTATCACGGACCTAAGAGTTCTTGATGATTGAGAGTCGAACCCGGAGATGGTGATCTTATCCCGAGCAAGGTGCTGGACGCTCATGCAGATTTCTTTTAACAATGCATTACTTTAAAAATGGCAGAGCCCAAACAAAAATAGATGTTGTGCATCATTTATAAAGGGACTGAGCCCAAATCAAAAAGGCCTAGCAGGCCAGAATAAAATACAGTGCGTTATTAAAACTGACAGTGGCCATGTGGACTGTCAGGCGCTTTGCGCCAATTATTGAGTGCAAGCGCATGTGGAGGTGACACGTGTCACGCTCTGGTGAGCGCAAGCACAGTGCGCTGCACTGTTGCGCTGCTGACACGTGGCGCGCTCTGGTGAGTTGCACCAATTTCAGAGAGCAATACTCTATCTTAAAAGCACATAGCGCAAGTCATTCTGGTGCTGACACGTGGCGCTCTCTGGTGGCTTGCGCCAACCCAGGAGCGCAACAGTGCAGATTTACAAGTGCAGGGCAATGTTTTCATATTTTGATCCCATTTTGGATTCAAGAAAAGAATCTTTAAGATTCCAGAACCAATGGTTCATAAAAAAACAATGCTTTTTGTTATTTATTATATTTTTTATTGAAGATCCTTGATCTTGTTCTTAGATCACTGATCTATTCAGAAGAAATTCTTCTTTTTATAAAGGTTTTTACCTCTTTTTTTTTTCTTCTTTCTGAATTCTTCTCAGAGTTCTTCAGAGGAGTTTTCTCTTTTTTTCTTGAGTTTCTCTCTTCTCTCTGTGTTGTCGTGTCTTTTGAATTGGGGTCTAGGGGCCTTTATATAGTGCCTATTAATTTGTTAAATTTGTTAAAGAGATCATTCTCTGAGTGATTTGGGGACTTTTCCCCACCGTTGGATCTTTGATCCAAGGGCTTCTGTTTTACAGAAGACAATCTTCTTGTTTTAACAAGAACAGAAAGATCTTACTGGAATTTTAATTCTGTTTGGCACAGATGCACCAGCGCTTGACACGTGTCGCGCAGCGCAACTGCGCTTGCTCAACTGCGCTGACACGTGTCGCGCAGCGCAGAGCGCAGCGCAACTGAAGCGTTGCTTCCTTTAATTTTTCTTTAAATAGAGCCTTGCTCTGATTGGGCGCGCTGCCTTAGGCACTGTGCTGACGTATCAGCTTTTGACACGTGGTGCGTTGCGCGCAGCGCAAGGGATTTGAAGCGTTGCTTCAATTTTTGAAGTTTTGGAATTCAAACAGAGCTTTGCTCTGATTGGGGGAAACAGAAGCGTTGCTTCACTTCCCGCCTTGGAATTTGAACAGAGCTTTGCTCTGATTGGGGTAAACAATGGGTTCGAACAAACCGTTGCGACATAAAGCAGTGAGATGCTCCAGTATCAAACAGTTCTAGTGCAGGTATTGAGGATACTAAAATTGTACCTAAGATATGTGGGATATGTTTTAGGTATAGGAAAATTATGTAGGATAATTATCAAGACTGAAAGAAATTTTTGAGAAAGAAAGGGTTACCAGTGATAACTTGGCCAGTGGCCTCAGCTTCTTCCACTGTCATCGTGAAAGCCTGGCGGCTTAGTACATTCCTCCTGGCCTGAGGAGCATTCCTCGGAACGTTCCTTTGAGCTTGATGGAACTAACGAGAAGGTGGTGCAGCTTGTGGTCCTCTGGGTGGTGCAGGTAGTGCAAGTCTTGGAGCAGGTGCTTGGATGGTTGGGCGCTGTGGGTAATTGTTTGCTGGCCTGGGTGCAGCAATTGGATCTTGTTTATGAGGACAAGACCCAATACCATGAGTAGCTGAGCCGCAGATCAAGCAAAGGTTGTTCGCACGCCGGCAATCTCTCGCCAGATACCCATTTCTCTTGCAGTAGTTACAAAAGGCTAGGCTGGGCCTGTTGTTTGGTACTCCGGGTCGTCTTGGCACAAAAGATGGCATGGACGAGGCTCCTCCTGCCATCTAGTTGGCAGGGCGCTTAACTCCTGCAGTGCCCCTTGCCTTTATCACTGCCACATAACTGCGGGCAGCTTTCAGAGCATCCTCATGAGTTGGAAATTTCCCTGTGGCTAGTGAAGCCGGAATTTCCGTGTCCAACCCCTGTTGAAATCGACGGGTTCTAATATCGTTCGTCGGTATGAAATGTGATGCGAACCTGTTTAAAGGATTGTGTTAGCTGTGTATTATGTGATATTTTAAAAAATTAAAATATTGTGACATATCTTACCGACTTAGCATGGTGAATTCAGCGTCATACTCATCTACTGACGTGTCCCACATCGAACCTTGTTGTAGATGAATGAACTGTTGTTCCATGGCAAACCTGTTGGAGATAGTGCCCTCAGAGTCAATTATTGGATCACAGGCACGTGATTGCAATGATTGAGGGAGGACCTATCCCGGTAGGACAGTCTTACTCGAGATGATAGTATGCTATCTGGTTTACCTTTATCATCGTGTACTGCTTCAGGTGACCTTACAGGTCGCTATTACACGTTGATAGAGCCCCTAGGATTCTTGCTTGACTACCAGCAGTATGAGGGTGATCATATACGTGGGAGCTGGTAGCCTATAAGCACATGCTTAAAAGGTCCCTAATCGTGGGAGTTTCAAGACAGGGCATCGATTCTCCAGAGTAGACTAGTGTATACAGTCGAGACCCCGACGAGGGGCGGTGGCTGGTCTCACAAGCCATTGGTGTCAGTTGGATCACCTAAGATGTGTACAGGTGCTCATTGGGTTATGAGTACACCGGACAGGACTCGCCGGGAACATGCTAGTTGGTCTTATACCTGACATCAGATAGCAGTTCCCTGGTGACATGTGTACAGGTTAGTTCATCGACCTGAGATCGTCATTTGTCTCGTGTGAGTTCCCACTGTGCTTTGATTACTACCCTACCACGGCTCAAAGGAGTCGTGCAAACAGGTTTTAGTTGGGTACAGTCCCGAGCCACATGGAGGCAGTGAGCGGATCTTCAGGGGTTCGTCTCTCCCGGTATTAGGGGTGAGTTCGCGCTGTGTCTAGGAGAGCCATTACACAAAGTCCTTGGCCAAGGCAGGAGATTTACTGGTAGGTATTCCAGTAGTATCTCAGGGTGTTCTGGGCTACACTCCGACACGACTTGTACCGCTTTTGGGGGTCTGACTTTTACCAACCCCCTAGGCCCGCCATGCAATGCTCATAGACGAACGGACCGGACTGTACGGACATCGTCACTGACAGGCTCAGTAGGGTGTCAGGATGAGTTTGCTCATCGATGTCCCTTTTGGTCAATAGCTGGTGGCCCGTCACGTATTGGCTTATACCTCTTACGTGCTAGTGGTTAAATCCACAGCCATAGTATTGACGAGTCTTTAGAGTCCACCACACTTTCAGTTACTCAAGTTTCGGGCGAAACACTGTAGAGGCCGTATGGAGATATGGCAGGGTCCGATCAGATACGTGCGGTATTGCACGGATCAGGATCGGACGTTTTGTACTAGTGGTCGTATGGTTATATGGCAGGGTTCGATCAGATACGTGCGGTATTGCACGGATCAGGATCGGACGGATATTACTAGCCGGTTTTGGTTTAAGTCGGATCCTAGTATAGTACAGTGTAGATTTTGTCTCTTTGCATTTGTATCCGGTCGGAATATAAATGCGGGTGTGTATACACAGTATCGGGGTTTTCCTGTAATTTATTACGGGACCAGTTTTCTGGAGTTGCCAGTTTGCATTCCGTTCCGGCCGGTTTTCCTTTGTTCTTTCCCTGCCGGACTTTTCTGATGGAGGGGGTTATTTGCAAGTGTGCAAATAACATTTTGTGGAGGGGTTTTCTTGCATATTGGTGGCATCATGATAGTTTATCATCATGAGATGCTTTATCCATCTTTTCCTTTGTTTTAATGGTGATTAGAATGGATTAGGACTTGATGAGAGTTGATATAACTTTGTTATCATTGCTTTTTGATATGGTCACCCCTTTTGCTTTTACTACCATCACCTCCCTTCTTGTTATTGATTCATATTCATTCCTCCACCATTCTCACTTGAACAAGGTAGGCCACACTTGAGAGGAGAGAATGAGAGAGTTCATTTTTGTTATGTGAGGAATTCTTCATCTCATCTTCTTCTTTCTAGAAAATTGAAAGCACCAATTTTCCTTACCTCTTCCTCCATCCTCCAAGGCAACAAAAACCCCAAATGAGACATAGCCTCTACACTACATTCTACAGCAAATCTTGGGCATGTCGACTTGCCAGCTTCATGCCCGAGTTGCCTCGGTAGTGAGGCGGGAGCCCGTAAAAGACACAGGCGATGTGGTGCCCTTCCGGCGAGGAGGCAACGATATGGAGACAGGACTTTCCGCGGGAGATCGGGACGATGACGAGAAGACCGGAGGACTCGGATCACTCGGTATATCTCTAACCCGTCTTGTAGTTAGCTAGAACTAGTTTAATGGCCCGATCCGGGTGTTTAGTGCGCGGTGGTGCCGGTTTGCTAAGTTCGCAAAATTAAAGTTTATCACCGCTTCCGCATTCCGGTGTCGGATTGACGACCGGGGCGCCGCCGTGCACTTACAGTGGTATCAGAGCTTCGCCATTAACATGGCCTAGCTTCGTTTGATGTGTTTGCATTTCCGATCGACCAAAATTCCAAAAACCCGCGTTTTCTTCACATCAGTTTTCTGTCGAATTTTTTCTGGCTCTAAAAATTTTTCAGGTTGTAGAAAACTGATGTACTAGAAGTTCTAAGAGTTCTAGGAAAATTCGAGACATTGATCGTACAGGGAGAGCGCGGAACCGCGGCCAAACCCCACTTGGCGCCGCGGTTCCGCCGCAGGTTAGAGGGATCAATGCGTCAAAATTTTCCAGTGGGCTTCTGGGGTGAAAATAGGGTTTCTGGATTATTATTTTTGGGCCCAGAATTTCTTGATGTGCTACAGTAGTACCTTGGGGCCCACTTGTTAAAATTTGATCGATCGGATATTTTAAACATATTGTTTCACAGTATTTACATTATATCTGCGACCGTGAATGTCACTTGATCGGTAAATCCTGTCTAACTGCTATAGCCCGGTTAGACGGATTTGCGAACGTGACATTCACGTTGATGTTCTATGTATTGCTGTGATGTTGCGGATCGGTCATGGGGGATAGCCTGGTTGCAGTGGTAGTACAGTTTTGTTGTAATATGTACATTTCATATTGCGGGGCGAGCGTCCGACATGTGGACTGCCGTCACTGCCTGTTTGTATTATTATTTTGGGGCACGACCAGGTTGCGGTCGATGTACCCGTTGTATGTATATTTTACTTTCTATACTAGGATTACCCCGCGGAGGGGTGCACGGATAGCCGGGTTCTGGAAGGCAACAAGCCCGCATCTCATGGCATTGAGACGGAGGGGGCTTCACTCTAGGATTGGCGGGCTATTCGCCGCACTCGTAGGGGGTACAGGTTGACCCAGGAGGGGTGCCCAAGTTACCGGATTCCGTGAAGTGCCGGGTGGTCCATTCACGTTGCTGAAGGGGGCTGCCTCGCTTCAGGTTTTGGCGGGTAACTTGCCGCGCCCGTAGGGGTCTAGGATTTCATTGCACAGGCTATCCACACGACCAGGGGAACGTCGGGTTTCAGTAGTGGCTCTGTGAAACCCGGGGATCCCAGATATCTGTATTGTTCTGTGATGCTGTACATTTCTGTGATGTTGCATTTTATCACGCCTTGAGCGAAATATAATATATTGGTATATATATTAGTAGATGTTGTATATGTTTTACATCCGCGCTAGTCCAGTCCCCGCTCTGTCGTTAGTTAGCTAACCTAACGGGTAATGACGGGACCCAGTGGTGAATGCGGATGGCATATACGTACATCAGTATATTTTCGTTCTTTGTGGTGTGATCAATTGATGGGACTGCGTTGATTCGGATCAATGCAAGTTAAAAACAAACCTAATCTGATGTTGTTGGAACACTTTTCAAAAAGCTATTATTGCAAGGACGTTCTCTTTTGTTTTGCATCGTGATATTCAGTTGGAATATCCTGCTCCTCAGTCGACGAGGCAAGGGCCGAGATCCCTTCACCGGGAGTGACCCCTTGGACAGAAGTTTGCGTCAGGGCAATAACTTCACTATAGCCGATTGCTTTTGCTTTGCATCGTGGTATTCATTTGGAATATCCTGCACCCCATTCTACGGGGAAAGAGCCGAGATCTCTTCACCGGGAGTGACCTCTTTAGTAAAGGTTTTCGTCACTATATTTTCTAAAAAGCTATCCGTTCCTTCAACGATATCAAGTTCATTACGTTAAAGGTTTTCGCCAGAAACCATTCGTAGCCCTCCGTCATTTCAGACGGGTAGCACGTAGTATTCATGCTATGTTTGTTGACCTTCGTCAAGGCATAGTGTATAGTAGCTGCTTGTTGCTTTTCTGCTGCATAGATAGATGCGTTGGTTTGGGACAGTCGTATAGCCTTGTTGACCTTCATCAAGGGCTTGTACGGGTGGGTTCAAATTAACCATGGAAAATGACAGGTAGAACTTGACATGTGACTTATGATTTGTTGTCCTTCGTCAAGGTCATAAGAGCATGGGGTAAAAAATCACATCGGGAGTTTCAAAAGTACTGAAACTTGCCAGATATGCGCATACCTTCTGGAGTGTGATGACGTGAGCGGATTCCGTCACGTTATCATGCAATGATAGTTGGATCCCGATTCCCACTGATGAGTTGGTTTACTCCTCGGGTGACCCCGACTAATTCTTCTTTCAGGTTTGGAGGAAAATTTGAGGTACAGTGGGAGGTTTCCTGATTAGAAAAAGTGATAACCATTCTGATCTAGGTTAGAGTGCATGCTGAGTGTTTCTTTTCTCTCTCTCTTCGGCAGCGACCATTGACCTGACCCTAGACTATGACTCAGTGACCAAGTTGACCGAACCTTCTTAACACTGGCTTTTGGATTGTCAGAGTTGCTAACCTCATTGCCACTCCTACTTTTACCCTTTTCTCCGGAACACCCCGTATTACTACGAACATCCACTTCCATTGGACAAAACCATCGTATGGTTATATACGAACTCGAAGGAATTCGAGGATGGTTTCCGGTTCTGGAGAAAACGGATAGGACTATTCAGTTGTCTTTTCTTTTCACCTTCTCTCAGGTTGCGAGTACTCCTTGGTTTAGGAGTAGTACACCTATTACGCAAATTGGATAGTCTTCTTCCAAACCATAGGCTGGTGCCGACCAGTAGGGAATGAAGAAAACCAATTAGCATAACGATGGTGTGCAGAAGGTATTAAGTAAAGACAAAGAAAGGGATTAGTAAGAGGGCAAAGTAAATTGCGACTGCTATTCACGACCATACCAAATATTTCTTCGCCAATCCTAAATCACCTTTGCATTTCTCCAGGACACTCCGTATCACTACGAAGATCCACAGTTTATTGGATATTCCATCGTATGGTTATATACGAACTCGAAAGGAACTTGTTCCAGTTCGGGGATGGATTCTGGTTCAGGAGAAATAGGAATAAGGTTTATTCGGTTGTCTTTTATCTTCACCTTCTCTCGTATTGCGAGTGCTCCTAGGATTAGGACAGTACACCCATTATGCTTATTGGATAGTCTTCTTCCAAACCATAGGCTGGTGCCGAACGGTAGGGAAGGAAGAAAACCATTTGGCCTAAATGGGTGTACAGAAGGTAATGACTAAAGACATATAAAGGGATTTAGAGAGGTGGCAAAGAATTATACGGTTACAGTTGTGAATCTGGATAATGGAAGAGGCATTACTAGGAATACCAGGATACCCTAACAAAACATTTCAATGTTTCAGTTTCACTGTGTACTGTTGAACAAAAACTGATTTCCCGATTAGATACTTACTCCAGGGTATGTATTTACCAGGTATGATCCTCACATCTGTATGGTTTTACAGATGATGAGTGGGAGTAAGTTATTGGGAATTGGGTGATCATCCTCATTATATCGGGATTCGTTGTAATCGGTGATATTTGAGGAAGTCACCTGGGTTGTTTGCCAGACGGCAAATATTTGGTTTTGAATATCCGCTTTTATGCACCAATTTCAAATTGATATATCTGTACGTCTATTTTTATAGAGTGAGATATACCTTTTTGAAATTATGTCTACGACATTTACCTATATCAGTGGATAGTTAGGTAAGGAGCATTGAACAGCGGTGTAACTCTTCTTAACCATAAGTACAGTTTTCAACCTACGACACACAGTGAATGAGTTACTAGACTCAGGGGACTTATACAGAGTATTGTATATTGTCCAGTGTCCACTCGGACAGAGGGGTTGGTCCTCGTACTGTATTCTGTTTACTTATGACTTCTCTAGTTCTTAGACAGGTGTTTCGTGGAAACACAGGGTCCGAATTTTGAGAAGTTATAGGTATTTGAATAAAGTAGAGAACCAGGTGTTGCAAGTATCGGGATTCTTCAAGTTGATCGAAGATGTAGATACTTGTGTATGGTATTCAGTTGATAGTAATGATTAAGAGAACTTGCTTCTCTTTCAGGTTACTCATAATTGGAAGTATTCCTAAGTTGAATAACGCTGATCGGCCTCTTTCCATTTAGTTGACATGCACTGGAGACAGCTGCATGATTTGAATCTGGTTCAATTAAATCAGTGCCTCTGGTTCTATATTGGATATAGAACAGTTCATATCTTAACGTTGTTAAGGTACGGGGAGTTGTCTGGCTTATGATTAAAACCAGACTCTGGATAACTCAAGGCACGTTTCTGTAATGGCTGTTTGTGGGTTGACCCAGGCTACGACGAGGGTTGACTTTCTACCATCTGGAAGATCAATAGTGATATTGTTCTTGACTCGCCACAGTTTTAATAAAAATGGATTTTTTCAGAAAACAGCAGTGGGAGTATGGTAGAACTGGAAGTGATTCCAGAACCACAAACAATTACTGATGATTTGATAGGAACCTAAAGATTCAATCTGGTTTGACATTCCATTGGCCACTCCGCAGATAAGGTGGGTAACTTCAGGCACCCGAGAGGTACTTCGGTAGCCTCAAGGACGGTGACAGGGAAGTTCTTGTTTACCCAGACTTACCATTGCTGTTGTTCCAGACTGTGAGACCCGGCAGGAGGATGAGTATAGCGTCTTTCTAAACTAGTTTTAGAAGTGTACGTCTATATGACTCTTCCAGAGGGTTGTCGTGGTCAGTGGGAGCAGCGGAAGCATTGGTGGACAGATGGCTTATGTCTATTTATAGACTAAAGCAGTTATAGCAGAGATAGATCATCAATTTCTGATATGACAGTCATAGGTTTGACTTCATCAGAATAGGGGATGGATCTGTTAAGAAGGTAGTAGGGTGTAATGTCCTGGTATTTGGATGACATATACAGAGTAGGAAGTGATATTCCTATACTACGGTCGGTTATACTTTGGTCGTCACACAGTGTTTTCTCCATATGGGATTTGGACATTATATCAGACATACTGGTTACTAGATCTATGGTTTTAGATCTAGATTTGGGTGGTTTCCCAATCTGGGTACTTTGACAACATTCTAAGAGTATTTAGAATGGACGACTCCTGGCACGGTAGTATACCTGCAGGTGATGGAGTCACCCTCTCTAAAGGTGTCTTACAGACTAAAGGAGAGAGGGATGCGCATGATTACCAGATCACTTGCTTAGGCAATTGAGTCAATCATGAGATGTCAAGTACCATACCAGATGTTGTTCTTGCAGTAGGTGCAATAAGTTGATATTGATCCAATCCTGGAGAAACAATCGGAAGCAGTTTTAGAACATAAGTGGATGTTCTAGGGATATGATAACGACGGCCTCATTCGAGAGACAGTTATCATTCCAGGCTTCCAAGGTGACCTGGACGACAAGGAGGTTGTCAGAGTTATAGTTTTTCCTTCTGACGAGGGGCAGTATTTTGGACAGATGGTCCAAGGCAATACTGAGGGAGGCATGGCGCAGGATACTGATTAAGTTCAGTTGACGATACAGTCTAAGAAGTTTGGATTTGGAGTTCATTTATGAGCTAGGTCCCATCAGACATCCAGACATATTCTAAGACAGGTATTGCTCATTTCGGGAGATGGGTTTCTCCGCGAACTTGAGATATAGAGAGACATAGAAAGAAACATCAAGGCGGATCCACTCACTGAGGCTATTCCTCGAACGCAATAGTTTCGCAAACGAGTTTTGTGAGACTGAAAAGTAGAGGAGTTGGGTGTTCGGTATCACACGGGCTGTGAGTATGCGACATCGCAATAATTAGCCTTGAGTGCAAGTGGGAGATTGTTGGAGATAGTGCCCTCAGAGTCAATTATTGGATCACAGGCACGTGATTGCAATGATTGAGGGAGGACCTATCCCGGTAGGACAGTCTTACTCGAGATGATAGTATTGTTAGTGTATATGCCCTAGAGGCCATTACTGTATCATACTAGTATGTATATTACTTGATGGAAGCTTGGGATATTCACAGTTGTACAGACAATCTTGCTCAATATAGTAGTATGCTACTTGGTTTGTCTCTGCTTTAATGTGTACATGTGTGTTTATTTATTATATCACCTATACGCATTAGTAGAGCCCTTAGGATCTTTGCTTGATTACCGGCATTGTGATGGCGATCACACTCGTGGGGCTGGGTAATCTACAAGCACATCCTTATACACGTCCTTAGTCGTGGGAGTATCGAGATAGGGCATCGATACTCCGGAGTAGACTAGAGTATGCGCTTCTCATCCCAGCACGGGAGACGGTATGTCCCACAGCCGTCGGTACGTCGTACTTGAGATAGTATGCGGGTGCTCGTTAGGTTACGAGTACACTGGACAGGACTCGTTGGGAACTGATGGTTGGTATTATACCTATCGTCAATTATCAGTTCCCAGGTGACATGAGTACAGCTTAGTCCGCTGACTTGACACTGTCACTTCGCCTCGAGTGTGTTCCCACTGTTCTTTGATTACTACCCTACCACGGATCTACTGAGTCGTGCAAACAGGTAGTAGTTGGGAGCAGTCCCGAAGCACTTGGAGGCAGTGACGGTTAGACAGGATTCGTCTCTCCCGGTATTGGGGGTTGACATCGCGTTGTGTCTAGGAGAGCCATTACACGAGTAGTCCCTGGCCAGGGCAAGCGAGATATACTGGTAGGTTTCCAGTGTTATCTCAGGGTGTATTGGGCTTCACTCCGACACGACTTGTACCGCTATTAGGGGACTGACGTTTACAGCTCCCCTAGGCCCGCCATGCGATGTATCAGACGAACAGACCGGACTGTACGGAGATTGTCACATACAGGCTCAGTAGGAGTTCGGATGGGTTTACCTCATCGGCCTTCTTATCGACATCTACCTGGGGACCGTTACATACAGCTAGTGCCGCTTGCGGTCTGTGGTTAAACCCACTGCCAGCGTAGTGTCGAGTCTTTAGAGTCCCACACAGAGAGTTTCCCTGCACTGAGCGAAACGTGTAGAGGACGTATGGTTTTACGGCAGGGCTGCGATCACTTACGTACACTTGTGTGTGCGTATGATGTTCGGGCAGGCAGTACTAGTGGGCTTTGGTTTAAGCCGGATCCTAGTATTGCACGGATGGATTTGTTTTGTCTTCTGCGCATCCGCATTCTACGGAATGCAGATGCAGGTGTGTATGCACAGTTTTCCGGAGCGATGAAGGAGGAGGTGCCTCATTAGGGTTTTAGCAGATGATTCGGCCAAAACCGTTATGTGGCAGGCTCATTAGGGTTTTGACAGTTGATTCGGTCAGAACCATTTTGAGGCGGACTCATTAGGGTTTTGACAGTTCGTTTGGTCAAAACCATTATGAGCCGGGGACATTATTTACTAATCCTTTCATTGATAATTTTGTTATGGCTAATTACATTGACCATTTGACCATCTTGGCTTTGTTGACCTTTTGACCAAAGTTGACTAAGATCTTCTTGAAAGATCTAAAGTATTCTTTGGTTTTCTTTTTCTTTTTGTTATGATAATGGTCATGTCATTTGTAGCCATCACTTTTATCTTGATGGGATTAGTAATGATAATGTTTTTGCATTATTGCAACCATGGTTGTGTTTTCTCTTGGTTAGGTTTTTCATTTGCTCATTCTCATTCTCTCTCTTGAAATGAGAAGCTCCATGGTTGTTAGCTAGCTCCTCCTTCTTCCTCCTCTTGATTAATCTTTTGATCTCATGTGTTGAGAGATAAAGATCCCACAAAGACAAAACCATCCCTTCATCACTTCTACACAACCTAGGGCTTCTAGATTAGCAATCTCTTTGCCCTAGTTACCTCGGCTCGAGGTGGAGCTCGGTGCACATCTCTCGAGTGGATCGTCTTCGACTCAAGGAGGCCGCGGAGGTGACCAAAGTCCGGATCAACCCTCGGAGCAAGCAAGGAGAAGAACAACAAGAAGAGAAGAAGTTCAAGTTGAGCGACCAAAGTCTGGATCAACCCTTGGTGCAAGCAAGGAGAAGAACAACAAGAAGAGGAGGAGTTCAAGTTGAGGTATAACCCCTAACCGAGTAGATAAATCTCTAATTAGGATGCTAGTGTATTGTTTAGCAAAGATCCGGCTTTTACGGTCCATGCTACCAAGTCCAGAAAAATTTTTGTTTTACCGTTTCCGCAACCCCGAAAGTACCGGGAGAGGTAACGTAGACCTAACAGTGGTATCAGAGCCAAACTAAACACACCCTAGCATGTTAGCAAAGTATTTAGAATATCGACCGGACGAAAAACCGCAAAATCACCCCGAAAAAATTCAGTTTCTGCCGAATTTTAGAACTGTTCCAAAATTAAAAATTTATACACTAAAAATTGGCTCAGGCTTTTTTTAGAAAACTGGAGAAATTTCATCCCCCAACTCGTCCAAAGCGCCGCGTTTCCGCGGCATAAGCTTGCTTATGCCGCGGAACCGCGGCGGAGTTGGCTCTGTTGGGGAATATTTTTCTTGCAGTTTCCTTAGAGGGGTATTTTGGGATTTTTGGTATATGACTTTTCTGCCCAGATTTTCCAGAAAGCGAAATTTGTTTTTGGGGCTCAGAAATCCGTATTTTTGGTCGATGTTCTGAAGACTTTGGCTAATGGTTATATCTGTAATGTTATATGTGTATCGAACGTCTACTAATCGCTATACGTTGATTAGTGGGGGTTATACATATCTGTGATCTGTGTTGATGATGGTTTGTGTATATGAACTCGTTGGATTGTCGCGGATGAATAGCCGGGATGGATGTGAGATGAGAGTTTCTTTTTCTTTCATTCATGTAATAAATTTGTAAATTGATGTAATATTATTTGTATGGCCGCGCAACCGGGTCGGGGTTGTAGCCGTCATTGTATAATTCTTTTTACTGTTTTTGCTCCTAGGATAGACCCATGGAGAGGGTGCACAAACTACCGGGTATCTCGAAGTGCCGAGTGGCCTACTCACGGCGTTGAGGGAGGTTGCTTCGCTTCGGGTACTTGGCGGGTAGTTTACCGCAACCGTAGGGGTCTTAGGTGGGGTTTTGGCTATTCATCGCGACTGTGTAATCCGCTTTTCGTTGCAGGCTCGAACGAATCGCGGGTTCCTAGTATATCCAAAGTGTTCATCTGTGATCTGGATTGGCTATCATTGTTATATATAATAACTATTTAGGCGTTGCTTATGTTTTACAGCCGTGCTAGCCCAGCCCCCGCTCTGTCGTTAGTTAAGTAACCTAACGGGTGATGACGGGTCCCCGTGGCGAATGCGAATGACATAAGCGTACGTCATATTTTGGTTGTTTTCTGCAATGGTAGGATTTAAATGATGGGACGCATTAAAAGAACTAATGCAAGAAAATAAACCTAAAAGACGTTGTTAGAACAAGTTTTTCAAAAAGCTGTTATTGCAAGGACGTTCAATTTTTGTTTTGCATCGAGGTATTCGGTTATAAATGCCCAGCACCTCAGTCGACGAGGCAAGGGCCGAGATCCCTTCATCGGGAGTGACCCCTTGGACAAAAGTTTGCGTCAGGGTAATAACTTCACTATAGTCGATTATTCTTGCTTTGCATCGAGGTATTCAGTTTGGAATATTCTGCACCTCATTCGACGAGAAAAGAGCCGAGATCCCTTCACAGGGAGTGACCTCTTTAGCAAAAAGTTTTCGCCACTATATTTTCAAAAAACTTGTATCACGTTCCTTCAACGATATCAAGTTCATTGCGTTAACGGGTTTTTCGCCAAAACCCAGTCGTAGCCTTCCGTCGTTTCGGATTGATATTGCTTAGTATTCGTGCTACGTATTTCGTGCTCAGCCGAGGCGTAGTGTACGGTAGCTATGTAATATTTTTCCATAGGATACAAAGTGATTGGTTAGGACAGTCGTGCGGTCATTTTGGCTCAGTCAAGGACTCGTACGGGTGGGTCTAATGCAGTCAAGATAATGACGGGTTGAACTTGACTAGCATCCTGTGATATGTTGGCTCAGTCAAGGTCACTTGGGTCCTAGGGGCAAAAACCATATCGGGAGTTTCAAAAGTACTGAAACTTGCAGATTTAGCATACCTTCTGGAGTGTGGTGACTAGAGTGGATTCCATCTAGGTTATCACACAATGACAATTGGATCCCGATCCCACTGATGAGTTGGATTACTCTCGGGAGATTATTTCACTTAACGATCAATACTATAAACCTAGTAGGTGTCTAGAAAGGTGTTAGCGGGGATACGCCCCCAGGGAAAAGAGGTTCTTAAATTAAGGAACTTCGTGAAAGCGTTGGAAAACCTCCCTCGAAGTACCGACACTAGCCTGGCTGAAAGGTTAAGCAAGTATTGTGACGTGAATTAAAACCCGGCTAGTTCTTCTTTTAAAAGGTTTTAAGAAAGAATTTGAGGAAACAGTGGGAGACATCCTGGTTAGATAAACTAATAAACCAATCTAATCTTGCAAGAGCATACGCTGAGTGTTTCTTTTCTCTCTCTCCAGGCGGCAACCTTTTCACGCCCTAATCAAGATAATAAAATGTATCGCTTGACCGATCCGAATTCTTATTCAGGACTGGGGAAAGTTGGTTCAGCTCTAACTTGTGACAACAGTCATGAGTATGAGAATGGGAAAGGGGATTGTATGGATTTCCAGGATACCCAGTTGAAGAAGAAGCATGGTTTTGCATCTACTTCAGGTGTTCTTGTAATTGAGAACTGTTTTACGGTCAGCCCTACCTCCTGGGTACTTGATACCGGATCAGGATCTCATATCTGTAATTTATTGCAGGGACTGAGAAAAAGTAGGAAAGTTGCACCGGGTGATATGTCGCTCAGAGTAGCGAACGGAGCACAAGTTAATGCGGCAGCCGTCGGTGAATATCACCTAGTATTACCAAATGGCAAGACTATGATTTTGAACAATTGATACTATGTACCCTCCATGGTTTGCAACATCATATCAGTTTCTTTACTCGATAAAGATGGATATAACTTTGTTCTTGACAAGAATATCATGAACATTTACCTTAATAAGGTACTGGTTGCAGAGGGTACACTGTGTAATGGTATCTACGTTCTAAATCAGAATACAGTTCTCAATATACAAAACACACGCAAGAGGAAGAATTCAGATTCGAATGAATCCTACTTGTGGCATTGTAGACTTGGTCATATCGGAGTGAAAAGACTGAGTAAGTTGCATAAAGATGGACTCTTAGATACGTTCGAGTTTTCATCTTATGAAACTTGTCAGTCTTGTCTCAAAGGGAAGATGACCAAATCTCCGTTCACCGGACATGGA
The DNA here is from genome assembly GCA_030015575.1 of Agapanthus africanus. Classification (NCBI taxonomy): domain Eukaryota; kingdom Viridiplantae; phylum Streptophyta; class Magnoliopsida; order Asparagales; family Amaryllidaceae; genus Agapanthus; species Agapanthus africanus. The sequence goes on from CM057339.1 coordinate 424,938,439, forward strand.
GAAAGAGCAACCGAGCTCTTGGGACTCGTACATAGTGATGTATGCGGTCCGATGTCTATACATGCAAGGGGTGGGTTCTCGTACTTCATCACATTCACTGACGATCTCTCTAGGTTCGGATATGTGTATCTGATGAAACACAAATCTGAAGCTTTTGAGAAATTCAAGGAATTTAGAAACGAAGTAGAGAACCAGACAGGAAAAAGTATCAAGATCCTCCGGTCTGACAGGGGAGGGGAGTACTTAAGCACGGAATTCCTAGATTACTTAAAAGAGAATGGTATTCTCTCTCAGCTTACTCCTCCTTATACACCACAGCACAACGGTGTATCGGAGAGGAGGAATCGTACCCTTCTGGATATGGTTCGCTCCATGATGAGTAATGCCGAGTTGCCTCTTTCATTTTGGGGACATACGCTTTTGACGGCAGCATATCTATTGAACGATGTTCCGTCTAAATCTGTGCCTAAAACACCGTTCGAGATATGGAATGGTAAAAAGCCGTATCTTAAACGTATTAAGATATGGGGTTGTCCGGCCTATGTAAAAGTACAAAATCCGGACAAACTTCAGGCACGTTCAGTTCTATGTAAATTTGTGGGATATCCTAAGAACTCCACAGGATATCTGTTCTACCACACCGAGGAACAGAAGGTGTTTGTATCTCGCCACGCCACCTTTTTAGAGTGGCAATTTCTTGCAAAAGAAACAAGTGGGAATTCGGTAGAACTGGAAGAAATTCAGCGACCACAAAATGTAACTGAAAATTTGGAGGAACCGCTAGATTCAATAACCCCAAACGAACCACAGCCACTCCGCAGATCTGGTAGAATTTCTCATCCGCCCGAGAGATACTACGGTTTTCTCATTGACGAGGATCGAGAGGATTGCATCTTGGAAGAAGATGACCCTACCAGTTTCAGGCAGGCCATTATCAGTAGGGACTCTGATAAGTGGCAGGAAGCAATGCAATCCGAAATGGAGTCCATGTACGCCAATAAAGTGTGGACCTTGGATATTGCTCCACCTGGGGTAAAACCCGTTGGATGCAAATGGATCTACAAAAGGAAACTTGGTGTAGATGGGCAGGTGGAAACCTATAAAGCTAGACTCGTTGCAAAAGGTTTTCGTCAAAGACCTGGTTTGGAATATGACGAAACTTTTTCTCCGGTGGCTATGCTTAAATCCATTCGGATCCTACTTGTCATTGCTGCCTTCCATGACTATGAAATCTGGCAGGATGTTAAAACGGCTTTCCTAAACGGTTGTTTGGAAGAATGCGTTTACATGGATCAACCAGAAGGTTTCGTAGACAGTGGGAGCAGCGGGAAGGTGTGCAAGTTGCTTAAATCCATTTATAGATTAAAGCAGGCATCGCGGAGCTGGAACATCTGTTTTGATGAGGTAATCAAGGAATTTGATTTCATCAAGAACGAAGATGAACCCTGTGTTTATAAGAAGATTGTAGGACGAACTGTCGTATTCCTAGTCTTGTACGTGGACGACATTCTTTTGATAGGAAATGATATTCCTATGCTACAATCGGTCAAGCTATTTTTGTCACAAAGGTTCTCCATGAAGGACCTGGGTGATGCCTCGTACATTCTGGGGATCAAGATCTATAGAGATAGATCCAAGAGACTACTGGGACTTTCGCAGTCCAGGTACATAGAGACCGTACTAAAGAGATTTAGTATGGAGGGTTCCAAGCGCAGTAACATACCCGCATTGCACGGAATTACCCTCTCCAAGAAGATGTCTCCTAAGACTGACGAGGAGAGGGTTCGCATGAGCACTATACCCTACGCTTCGGCGGTAGGATCTATAATGTATGCGATGCTATGTACAAGACCAGATGTAGCTTACGCGCTGAGCGCGGTAAGCCGGTATCAGTTAGACCCAGGGGAGGACCACTGGACAGCAGTGAAGAACATTCTCAAGTACCTGAGAAGGACTAAGGAGATGTTCCTGGTTTACGGTAATGGAGACCTCAGGGTCGAGTCCTTTACCGATTCAAGCTTCCAGAGTGACAAAGATGACAGCAAGTCCGTCTCGGGTTTTGTGTTTACCCTCAACGGAGGGGCGGTATGTTGGAGGAGTTCCAAGCAGGATACCGTCGCAGACTCGACGATGGAGGCTGAATACATTGCTGCAAGCGATGCCGCAAAAGAGGCAGTCTGGATAAAGAAGTTCATTAGTGAACTTCAGGTGGTTCCGTCCATTGTTGACCCAATACCTTTGTATTGCGATAACAATGGGGCTATAGCTTTAGCGAAGGAACCAAGGTCCCATCAGAAATCCAGGCACATCTTAAGGCAGTATCACCTGATCAGGGAGATCATTGATCGCCAGGAGATCGAGGTGCGGAGAGTGGACTCAAAGGACAACACAGCGGACCCATTCACGAAGGCCTTACCCCAGACTCAGTTCGAGCGGCTGATCGAGATGATAGGTCTTCGATACGCCAGTACATGGCCTTAGTGCAAGTGGGAGATTGTTAGTGTATATGCCCTAGAGGCCATTACTGTATCATACTAGTATGTATATTACTTGATGGAAGCTTGGGATATTCACAGTTGTACAGACAATCTTGCTCAATATAGTAGTATGCTACTTGGTTTGTCTCTGCTTTAATGTGTACATGTGTGTTTATTTATTATATCACCTATACGCATTAGTAGAGCCCTTAGGATCTTTGCTTGATTACCGGCGTTGTGATGGAGATCACACTCGTGGGGCTGGGTAATCTACAAGCACATCCTTATACACGTCCCTAGTCGTGGGAGTATCGAGATAGGGCATCGATACTCCGGAGTAGACTAGCGTATGCGCTTCTCATCCCAGCACGGGAGACGGTCTGTCCCACAGCCGTCGGTACGTCGTACTTGAGATAGTATGCGGGTGCTCGTTAGGTTACGAGTACACTGGACAGGACTCATTGGGAACTGATGGTTGGTATTATACCTATCGTCGGTTATCAGTTCCCAGGTGACATGAGTACAGCTTAGTCCGCTGACTTGACACTGTCACTTCGCCTCGAGTGTGTTCCCACTGTTCTTTGATTACTACCCTACCACGGCTCTACTGAGTCGTGCAAACAGGTAGTAGTTGGGAGCAGTCCCGAAGCACTTGGAGGCAGCGACGGTTAGACAGGATTCATCTCTCCTGGTATTTGGGGTTGACATCGCGCTGTGTCTAGGAGAGCCATTACACGAGTAGTCCCTGGCCAGGGCAAGCGAGATATACCGGTAGGTTTCCAGTGTTATCTCAGGGTGTATTTGGCTTCACTCCGACACGACTTGTACCGCTATTAGGGGACTGACGTTTACCGCCCCCCTAGGCCGGCCATGCGATGTATCAGACGAACAGACCGGACTGTACGGAGATTGTCACATACAGGCTCAGTAGGAGTTCGGATGGGTTTACCTTATCGGCCTTCTTATCGACATCTACCTGGGGACCGTTACGTACAGCTAGTGCCGCTTGCGGTCTGTGGTTAAACCCACTGCCAGCGTAGTGTCGAGTCTTTAGAGTCCCACACAGAGAGTTTCCCTGCACTGAGCGAAACGTGTAGAGGCCGTATGGTTTTACGGCAGGGCTGCGATCACTTACGTACACTTGTGTGCGTATGATGTTCGGGCAGGCAGTACTAGTGGGCTTTGGTTTAAGCCGGATCCTAGTATTGCACGGATGGATTTGTTTTGTCTTCTGCGCATCCGCATTCTACGGAATGCGGATGCAGGTGTGTATGCACAGTTTTCCGGAGCGATGAAGGAGGAGGTGCCTCATTAGGGTTTTAGCAGATGATTCGGCCAAAACCGTTATGTGGCAGGCTCATTAAGGTTTTGACAGTTGATTCGGTCAGAACCATTTTGAGGCGGACTCATTAGGGTTTTGACAGTTCGTTTGGTCAAAACCATTATGAGCCGGGGACATTATTTACTAATCCTTTCATTGATAATTTTGTTATGGCTAATTACATTGACCATTTGACCATCTTGGCTTTGTTGACCTTTTGACCAAAGTTGACTAAGATCTTCTTGAAAGATCTAAAGTATTCTTTGGTTTTCTTTTTCTTTTTGTTATGATAATGGTCATGTCATTTGTAGCCATCACTTTTATCTTGATGGGATTAGTAATGATAATGTTTTTGAATTATTGCAACCATGGTTGTGTTTTCTCTTGGTTAGGTTTTTCATTTGCTCATTCTCATTCTCTCTCTTGAAATGAGAAGCTCCATGGTTGTTAGCTAGCTCCTCCTTCTTCCTCCTCTTGATTAATCTTTTGATCTCATGTGTTGAGAGATAAAGATCCCACAAAGACAAAACCATCCCTTCATCACTTCTACACAACCTAGAGCTTCTAGATTAGCAATCTCTTTGCCCTAATTACCTCGGCTCAAGGTGGAGCTCGGTGCACATCTCTCGGGTGGATCGTCTTCGACTCAAGGAGGCCGCGGAGGTGACCAAAGTCCGGATCAACCCTCGGAGCAAGCAAGGAGAAGAATAACAAGAAGAGAAGAAGTTCAAGTTGAGCGACCAAGGTCCGGATCAACCCTTGGTGCAAGCAAGGAGAAGAACAATAAGAAGAGGAGGAGTTCAAGTTGAGGTATAACCCCTAACCGAGTAGATTAATCTCTAGTTAGGATGCTAGTGTATTGTTTAGCAAAGATCCGGCTTTTACGGTCCATGCTACCAAGTCCAGAAAAATTTTTGTTTTACCGTTTCCGCAACCCCGAAAGTACCAGGAGAGGTAACGTGGACCTAACAAGTATGCTATCTGGTTTACCTTTATCATCGTGTACTGCTTCAGGTGACCTTACAGGTCGCTATTACACGTTGATAGAGCCCCTAGGATTCTTGCTTGACTGCCAGCAGTATGAGGGCGATCATATACGTGGGAGCTGGTAGCCTATAAGCACATCCTTAAAAGGTCCCTAGTCGTGGGAGTTTCGAGACAGGGCATCGATTCTCCAGAGTAGACTGGTGTATACAGTCGAGACCCCGACGAGGGGAGGTGGCCGGTCTCACAAGCCATTGGTGTCAGTTGGATCACCTAAGATGTATACAGGTGCTCATTGGGTTATGAATACACCGGACAGGACTCGCCGGGAACATGCTAGTTGGTCTTATACCTGACGTCAGATAGCAGTTCCCTGGTGACATGTGTACAGGTTAGTTCATCGACCTGAGATCATCATTTGTCTCGTGTGAGTTCCTACTGTGCTTTGATTACTACCCTACCACGGCTCAAAGGAGTCGTGCAAACAGATTTTAGTTGGGTACAGTCCCGAGCCACATGGAGGCAGTGAGCGGATCTTCAGGGGTTCGTCTCTCCCGGTATTGGGGGTGAGTTCGCGCTGTGTCTAGGAGAGCCATTACACAAAGTCCTTGGCCAAGGTAGGAGATTTACTGGTAGGTATTCCAGTAGTATCTCAGGGTGTTCTGGGCTACACTCCGACACGACTTGTACCGCTTTTGGGGGTCTGACTTTTACCAACCCCCTAGGCCCGCCATGCGATGCTCATAGACGAACGGACCGGACTGTACGGATATTGTCACTGACAGGCTCAGTAGGGTGTCAGGATGAGTTCGCTCATCGACGTCCCTTTTGGTCAATAGCTGATTGCCCGTCACGTATTGGCTTATACCTCTGACGTGCTAGTGGTTAAATCCACAGCTATAGTATTGACGAGTCTTTAGAGTCCACCACACTTTCAGTTACTCAAGTTTCGGGCGAAACGCTGTAGAGGCCGTATGGAGATATGGCAGGGTCCGATCAGATACGTGCGGTATTGCACGGATCAGGATCGGACGTTTTGTACTAGTGGCCGTATGGTTATATGGCAGGGTTCGATCAGATACGTGCGGTATTGCACGGATCAGGATCGGACGGATATTACTAGCACGGTTTTGGTTTAAGCCGGATCCTAGTATAGTACAGTGTAGATTTTGTCTCTTTGCATTTGTATCCGGTCGGAATACAGATGCGGGTGTGTATGCACAGTATCGGGGTTTTCCTGTAATTTATTACGGGACCAGTTTTCTGGAGTTGCCAGTTTGCATTCCGTTCCGGCCGGTTTTCCTTTGTTCTTTCCCGGCCGGACTTTTCTGATGGAGGGGGTTATTTGCAAGTGTGCAAATAACATTTTGTGGAGGGGTTTTCTTGCATATTGGTGGCATCATGATAGTTTATCATCATGAGATGCTTTATCCATCTTTTCCTTTGTTTTAATGGTGATTAGAATGGATTACGACTTGATGAGAGTTGATATGACTTTGTTATCATTGCTTTTTGATATGGTCACCCCTTTTGCTTTTACTACCATCACCTCCCTTCTTGTTATTGATTCATATTCATTCCTCCACCATTCTCACTTGAACAAGATAGGCCACACTTGAGAGGAGAGAATGAGAGAGTTCATTTTTGTTATGTGAGAAATTCTTCATCTCATCTTCTTCTTGCTAGAAAATTGAAAGCACCAATTTTCCTTACCTCTTCCTCCATCCTCCAAGGCAACAAAAACCCCAAATGAGACATAGCCTCTACACTACATTCTACAGCAAATCTTGGGCATGTCGACTTGCCAGCTTCATGCCCGAGTTGCCTCGGTATTGAGGCGGGAGCCCGTAAAAGACACAGGTGATGTGGTGCCCTTCCGGCGAGGAGACGACGATATGGAGACAGGAATTTCCGCGGGAGATCGGGACGATGACGAGAAGACCGGAGGACTCGGATCACTCGGTATATCTCTAACCCGTCTTGTAGTTAGCTAGAACTAGTTTAATGGCCCGATCCGGGTGTTTAGTGCGCGGTGGTGCCGGTTTGCTAAGTTCGCAAAATTAAAGTTTATCACCGCTTCCGCATTCCGGCGTCGGATTGACGGTCGGGACGCCGCCGTGCACTTACAAAACCTGGCAGTCACAGGAAAGTACTTCGCATCGAACTTATCGCGAAAAGTCTTCCATTCAATAGGCTATTCAAGACGGCTTTCTTCCTCCTTCCACCAATTGCGAGCATTGTCCGTGAGCTGCAGTTTCACCACACGGACCCAAGCTATGTCTGGCACTTGTGCTGCCGCCAGATCATCTTCTATGCTCTGTGCCCTTTCCTCGGCTTCAAGTGGGATTCCCTTTCCGGAGAACTGTTTGGGATGCTAAGCTCTGAATTGCTTTATCCCAGGTGCGTCAGTCTCGGGATAGTTCAAAAGCTGATGATGTCCCTCAAGGAGGCTGTGGATCGCCTCAAGCAGAACTGTTTGCTCAGTGGGTGGAGTAGGAACAGTAGAAACGATGGGTAGTGGAGATGGAGTGTTGTTGAAGTTGGCGCTTGTGTTGTTTGGGGAATCCATAACCTTGAAGAAAAATTTAGGTTAGGACAGATTCAAAGTATATAGAATGATAGGATTCAAGGAACATGAATTGTAAAGAATGCTTTAGTTGCTGGTTCTTGTGTTATATTGCTTAGGTTGTTCACGCAGAACAGAACTGCATAGTATGGTTCTATACAGCTCTGACCTTCATGGGCCACCAATAAAACCTGTCACACCCCGCTTCCCGGTATACGGGCAAAGGACGCGACGAGACCGCTACGTATTTACTGTGAAGTAAATACGCTAAGCGTATCTAAGCAATATAAAAATAAGCATAAGAGACAAGAGATATAAACTGAACAGCAACTTTATTTATTAACATTCTTTTGTACAATACATGAAAAGTAAATACAACTAAATAAAAAGCAATGCCTAAACAATGGCATAACAGAAATGAAAGTACTGAATTGAAAGTGTACAATGACTAGAGCTCAGGGTCTTCACTGAACTGGTCCAAGTCTTCAGCAATGGGCTCGATCTCTGACGGGTCCAAATCACCTGACGACATTCAAAGAAGAAAGAAATAGAATGTCGTCAGCGAACAGGTCGCTCGGTAAGTCCCAAAGATAAGAGGAAAGTAGAATAGACCGAATAAGAAGGTACCTTTTAAAGTTGCATTGTATTGTTATAATGTTGTATTAACGCCGTTGTTTGTAGCTTGGTACAGAAGAATGCCGATGTATACGAGAGGAGTCTCTATATGCCAGAGACTAAAGGCAAGTATAGTACAAGGAACCGTTTATACCACGATACAACAGCAATTGGATTCATATTAGGTGTATTAAGTCTTACTGTCTCGTGCCACTTCTAACACCTTCCGTACCAATCTACCCCTTAAACCCCGAGAAGTCTTGTTTGTATTGTTTGTTTTGTAAATTGTATTGATTGTATAATTGATTGACTGACCGAAACCATGATATCAGTAAACGGATGTAACAGTAAAATCATGTAAATGGAATGTATATCCATGGTTCGGTTAAATCAAGTTGTATAATGGATTCATGGAATCATTTTGAATTAGAATATTGTAGATTATAGATTGTAGATTGTACTTGAATCATATTCAAGTCAGATTATAATGAGACTCAAACTGAGTCAGACAATTAGAAAGATAAATTGAAGTCCTGATTGTTTTGATGTTATCGGTAACAGCTGCACATGGGCGGCAGGATTTGTGTCTTTTTCAAAGACGATTACCGTATTGATAACACCGTTGTTAAGTTGTCTACCTTAGATAGGCAAGCACCCACTTCTCCGGCTCCCTGAGGCTCAAGAGATTGGTCCCGCTTAAACCTATATTTACTAGGTCCTTAGGATAAATATAGAACTTGAGGGGGTTTTACGTAAAAATACTTTATATAGTTTTCAAAATACACCCCAAGTATTTATTATCATATTTAGACTTGTAATAAATGTAGATTTTATATTTGTGACAATTCTAATGAGAATATCCTAAATTCATAATAAAAAGTATTTATTTGTAATATTGGTTTTGTATGGAATTCATGGTATTTCAGTGTAAAATTGATTCTTGTGATATTTTTAGCAAAAAGTGGAATATTCATAATACTTCAAAATAGATATTTTTATGTTACATATACATATATTTATATGAAAATAATTTTTGTATATATCTATAATATTCTAGAAATCTCGTTTTCTTAAGATGTCGTATTTTAAATCTTTCGAGACCGAATGCTCCTTGCGGAGGTCTGAATCTCGCACTACTAAGCCCGAAAATGTGCGATAAACCGCACCATCCCGAACGGATTCCCCAAAATGGGTTGTAGCGGCGCTTTGCAAAAATTGTATAAATACTAAATCCTTTAGAAAACGGTTTTATTAAGTAAATGGTATTTATTTGCAATGATGTCGTTTTTCCGTATTCTATATTCTCAAGGGTATTGTGCTATCTTGCATATGAGTGTGTCAGGAGGTAGGTCATTACCTCGTGATCTACTTAAAGGTATAGCAAGGTTTTGTGATGTTGAAGGTGGAATTGAAACTATGTGGTATTTACATGAAAAATGCAGTAAAATGAAATAGCAATTGTTTTGTGATATGAAACTTGATCAATTTGGTTGATTAGTGTTTAATAGTCAACATTAAAGAGTTTAAGCATAATTGTATTAACGAGAAGTGAAGTTTTATAAAGAAACTGAATCGGAAATCGGATTGGTTCCGATTCCGTCGGGTTTTGTAAATCCGTATTTTAGAAAAGTAAAGAGAGGTAGAATTTGGGGACTTACGGGTTTTGGACAACTAGAAGAGGGAGATAGTTCGGAAGGAGTCGGCGTACGTCGTTTCGTCGCCGGGAGTTCCTACAGACGTTGCCGGAAAATCCGCCAAAGAATTCGCCGGAGCTTTGCCTTTCGCTCACTTCGATTGCACACAAAAATTTCTTGAAATTTTAGAGAGTTGGCTCAGAGTTTGGGGTGAGAGGGTAGAGGGTAGGGGTGGTATTTATAGGGTTAGGCTAGGGTTAGGGTAGATGAAGGGTTTTAATTTAAAAAATGTAAAAATGTAGGGAAAATATATTAAAAATGGAGTAAATGAGTGTTAATGGGCTCTCTGGAAACGATCTCAATATTTAAAATATGCAGGGGTGTAAGGAAGTGGAAAAGGCACATTTCACCTGTTGATGACTCGGCCGACCGGCCGACTCGGCCGAGTCGAGGGCTCGGAAGGTGGGAGGTCGCTGGATTAGGCCTCTGGTGCATTTAGTTTAGTGGGTGTAGTGGGAAATTCTGGAGTTATCACGTGTTGACTGTTGGGCTTCTATAAAATTTAAAACAAAAATAATATTAAAAATAATATGGGGCAAGGGATTTAAACTCTGGTGGCTTGGTTCAGCAGTGCAAGGTATTACCAATGAGCTACAAGCTCCTTCTTGTAATTATGGATTGAATTAAATATTTAAAGTGGTAACAACAACATTAAATACTCCAAGTATACCTTAAATTTAAAGCAAATTTTTGTACACTAAAAATGGAGTTGTTATATGGAGGCTGAATATATCGCTGCCAACGATACTGCCGAAGAGGCTGTCTGGATGAAGAAGTTCATTGCTGAACTTGGTGTGGTTCAATCCATTGAGCATCCAATACCCTTGTATTGTGATAACAATGGAGTTGTGGCTTTGTCCAAGAAACCCCGGTCCCATCAGCGATCTAGACATATTCTGAGGCGGTATCACCTGATCCGGGAGATAGTGGATTGCTGAAAGATCGAGGTTATGAGAGTTGACACGAAAGATAACACGGCGGATCCACTCACGAAGGCCCTCCCCCAGATGCAGTTTGAGACTTTTTGGGATGTTGGGTATGCGATACTACAACAACTGGCCTTAGTGCAAGTGGGAGATTGTTAGGAATATGTATGCCCTAGAGGCCATTATTGTATGATATAGTAGATGTTTGGACATATATATAGGACTTTCTAGCTCGACATGATAGTATGCTATCTGGTTGCTCTTTATCTTAACATGTACACTTGTTTTATTATTCTGTCTCTCTGATACATGTTGATAAAGCCCTTAGGATGTAGTCTTGACTACCAGGACTATGATACAGATCATACTAGTAGGGCTTGGGTAGTCCACAAGCACTGTAAGTCTACGGTAGCGCCCCGGCCGTCTAATAGACGCCAAATGCGGAACAAAAAATTTGTAACTGGCGCTATCATATACTATAACCTGGATCTACCATTATTGCTAAACTAACAAACTACAAAGAGGGTAAAAAGGTTATACCGAACGATCCGAGTCCTTCGTTCTTTAACCATCATCCCACGCTCCGTTGTGGCTGCTCCGATCTCGTCGATCTCCGATCTGCTCGTCCAGGTGGCACCACGTCTACGGATCTTTAAACGGGCTCCCGCCTCTGACTCGAGGCAACTCGGTCATCAAGTTTGCTAAAAGAGATTACCAAGATTGATGTAGAGTATGAGTAGAATACTTTGTCTCACTTCGTCCAAAACCGTGGACGAACGGTTAATGAAGTTGCCACTTGAAATGAAATGGAATGTGAAATGAGTTATCAAATTTCCAAACATCCAAAACCATAGTCATTTTAATCAAAATCAATCTCACTTTCACAAAGAGGGGGCCGGCCAAATTTATGGAGGAGGGAGGTGAGTGTAGGAGGAGGGAGTGGTGACCACAAGGATAAAGATCAAGAGAAAATATCCTAAGGTTAACAAGAAACATTAATGCTAAAGGATGAGTCATTTAAACCTAGTCATCACTTAATAAATGCAACCAAAGATACATGAACCTAGTCACCAATCTAGAAGGTTCTAGAAGCACGACTCACCCTCATGACTCACCCGAGTGACGGAAAGATAAATCCGCATTTAACCGAATGTCAAATACGGAAACTGGAAATTGAAAACTGGAAACTGAAAATTGGCAACTTCCAAAAGCGATCCTGAAACGAATTTCAGGACAACCCCGTAACTGTATAAACATAACCGCATTTGTATTACGACCGAATACAAATGTAACTGAGACAAAGATATTATATCTACACAGTATAATACTCGGATCCGGCTTAAACCAAAGATCACCAGTATTATCTGCCCGAAATATGACACGTGCGTAAACGCACGTGCATTTTCCGAACCCTGCCATAAAACCATACGGCCTCTACAACGTTTCGCCCGAACTTGAGAAACTATCTGTGGGGGACTCTAATGACTCGTCAGTACCCTAGCAGTGGGTTTAACCACAAGCCGTCAGCGGCACTAGCTGTGCGTAACGGCTGCCCATGGACTGACCTCAAGGGAGGCTGATGAGCGAACTCATCCAGAAACCCTACTGAGCCTAACAGTTACAATATATATATAGTCCGGTCCGTTCGCCTATGAGTATTGCATATCTGCCTAGGGGCTGGTAACGTCAGACCCCCAAAAGCAGTATAAGACGTGTCGGAGTGTAGCCCAAAAACACCCTGAGATACTACTGGAGTACCTACCAGTAAATCTCCTGCCACGGCCGTGGGCTTTGTGTAATGGCTCTCCTAGACACAGCATGATCTCACCCCCAATACTGGGTGAGACGAATCCCCTGCCGATCCGCTCACTTGCCTTCATGTGGCTCGGGACTGTACCCAAAAAATACCTGTTTGCACTTCTCCTTTGAGCCGTGGTAGGGTAGAAATCAAAGCACAGTGGGAACTCACACGAGACAAATGATGACCTCAGGTCGATGAACTAACCTGTACACATGTCACCAGGGAACTGCTATCTGACGATAAGTATAATACCAACTAGTAGATTCCCGGCGAGTCCTGTCCGGTGTACTCATAACCCAATGAGCACCTGTATACATCTTAGGTGATCCAACTGACACCAGTAGCTTAAGAGACCAGCCACCGCCCCTCGTCGGGGTCTCGACTGTATGCACTAGTCTACTCCGGAGTATCGATGCCCTGTCTCGAAACTCCCACGACTAGGGACCACAATTAAGGATATGCGTATAAACCACCCAACTCTCATGTATATGATCGCCATCATACAGTTGGTAGTAAAGCAAGATCCTAAGGGCTCTATCAAAGTGTAACAGTGATCAGTCACCTGAACCTGTACACGACTGATAAAGGCAAACCAGATAGCATACTATCATCTCGAGTAAGACTGTCCTACCGGCATAGGTCCTCCGCAATCATTGCAATCACGTGCCTGCGATCCAATAATTGACTTTGAGGGCATTATATCCAACAATCTCCCACTTGCACTTAAGGCTAATTATTGCGATGTCGACTACTCACAGCTCGTGTGAAACCAAACACCCAACTTCTCTACTAATCAGTTTCACAAAGCTCGTTCGTAAAACTATTGTGTTCGAGAAATAGCCTCAGTGCATGGATCCGCCCCGATGTTTCTTTCTATGTCTCTCTTAATCTCAAGTTCGCGGAGAAAGCCATCTCCCGAATCGAGTAATACCTGTCTTAGAATATGTCTGGATATCTGATGGGACCTAGTTCATAAATGAACTCCAAATCCAAACTTCTTAGACCGTATCGATCACTGAACCTAATCAGTATCCTGCACCATGCCTCCCACAGTATCCTCTTGGACCACATGTCCATAATACTGTCCCTCGTCAGAAGGAAAACTATAATTCTGACAATCTCTCTGTCATCCATGTCACCTTTGAAGCCTGGAATGATAACCGTCTCCCAAAGGAGGCTGCCGTCATCAAATCCGTAGAACATGCACTTATGTTCTAAAACTGCTTCCTTATGTTTCTCCAGGATTGGATTAATACAAACTTATTGCATCTAGTGCAAAAACAACATCTGGTGTGGTACTTGACATCTCACGATTGACTCAATTGCCTAAGCAAGTGATCTGCCAATCATGCACATCCCTCTCCCCTTTAGTCTGTAAGACACCTTTAGAGAGGGTGACTCCATCACCTGCAGGTACACCACCATGCCAGGAGTCATCTATTCTAAATACTATCAGAATACTGTCAAAGTACTCACATTGGGAAACTACCCAAATCTAGATCTAAAACCATAGATCTAGAAACCAGAATGTCAGATATTATATCCATATCCTGTCTGGAGAAACAACTGTGTGACGACCACAGTACAACCGATCGTAGTATAGGAATTTTACTTCCTACTCTGTGTATGTCATTCAAATACCATGACATCACACCCTACAACCTTCTTAACAGATCCATCCCCTATTCTGATGAAGTCAAACCCATGACTGTCACATCAAAATTAGATGATCTATCTCCGCTATAACTGCTCTAGTCTATAAATAGACATAAGCTACTTGCCCACTATGCTTCTGCTGCTCCCACTGACCACGACAACCCTTTGGCAAAATAATATATACGTGCGCTTCTAAAGCTAGTTTAGAACGACGCTATACTTATCCTCCTGCCGGGTCTCATAGCCTGGAACAACAGTAGTGTCAAGTCTGGGTAGATAAGAACCTCCCTGTCACCGTCCTTGAGGCTACCGGAGTACCACTCGGGTGTCTGAGGTTACCCACCATATCTGCGGAGTGGCGAATGGAATGTCAAACCTGATTGAATCTTTAGGTCCTATTAAATTTTCCGTAATCGTTTGCGGTTCTGGAATCACTTCCAGTTCTACCATATTCCCACTACTACTTTCTGAAAAAATCCAGTTTACTAAAACTGTGGCGAGTCAAGAACAATATCACTATTGATCTTCCAAATGGTAGAAAATCAACCCTCGTTATAGCCAGGGTCAACCCACAAACAGCCATTACAGAAACGTGCCATGAGTTATTCAGAGTCTGGTTTTAAGCATAAGCCGGACAACTCCCCGTACCTTAACATAGTTAAGATATGAACCATTCTATATCCAATATAGAAACTTTGGCACTTATTTAATTGGAACCAGATTCAAATCATGCAATTGTCTCCAGTGCATATTAACTTAATGGAGAGAGGCTAATCAGCATTACTCAACTTTAGGAATCCATCCAATTATGAGTAACCTGAAAAAGAAACAAATTTCTCAAAACCATTACTATCAACTGAATACTAATCACAAGAATCTACATCTTCGATCTCTTTGAAGAATCCCGATACTTGCGATACCTGGTTCTCTACTTTATTCTTATACCCACAACTTCTCAAAACTTAGACCTTGTATTTCTACGAAACACTTGTCTAAAAACTAGAGAAGTCATAAGTAAACAGAACATAGTACGAGGACCTACCCTTTTTGTCCTGATGGACACTTGGACAACATACAATACTCTGTATAAGTCCGCTGAGTTGGATAACTCAAAACCTGTGCATCGTAGGTTGAAAACTGTACTCAGGCGATTTCCTCAAATATCACCAATTACAACGAATTCCAATATAATGAGGATAATTACCTAATTCTCAATAACTTACTCCCACTCATCATCTGTAAAACCATACAGATATAAGAATGAAACATGGTAAATACATACCGTGGAGTAAGTATCTAATCGGGAAAACAGTTTTGCTTTAACAATGCACTGAAACATTAAAATGTTTTGTATGGGTATCCTGGTATTCCTAGTAATGCCTCTTCCATAATCCTATTCATGACTTCAACCGTATATTTTATTGCCATCTCTCCAAATCTCTTTATTTGTCTTTAGTCATTACCTTCTGTACACCATCGTTAGGCTAAATGGTTTTCTTCCTTCCCTACCGTTCGGCACCAGCCTATGGTTTGGAAGAAGACTATCCAGTAAGAATAATAGGTGTACCCTCCTAAACCAAGGAGTACTCGCAACTTGAGAGAAAGTGATGATAAAAGACAACTGAATAATACCTTATTCTTTTAAAGGTGAAGTAGGAGTGGCGATGAAGTACGCGGTTTGGTCGTGAATAATAGCAGTCGCAATTTACTTTGCCCTCTTTCTAATCCCTTTATTTTGTCTTTACATATTACCTTCTGCACACCCTACTTAGGCTAATTGGTTTTCTTCATTCCCTACCTATCGGCACCTGCCTATGGTTTGGAAGAAGACTATCCAATAAGCGTAATAGGTGTACTCTCCTAAACCAAGGAGCTCTCGCAACCTGAGAGAAGGTAATAATAAAAGACAACTGAATAAACCAATTCTATTTCTCCTGAACCTGGATCCATCCTCGAAGAATTCCCTTCGAGTTCGTATATAACCATACGATGGATCTATCCAATGGAAATGGATATCCGTAGTAATACGGGTGTTCTGAGAAATTCAAAGGGTAAAAGAAGGAGTGGCAATGACTTATGCAACTCAGACAATCCAAAAGCCAGTATTTTAAGAAGGTTCGGTCAACTTGGTCACTGAGTCATAGTCTAGGGTCAGTCAATGGTCGCTTCCAGAGAGAGAGAAAAGAAACACTCTGCGTGCACTCTAACCTAGATCAGAATGGTTATCACTTTATCTAATCAGGAAACCTCCCACTGTACTGTCAAATTCTCCTCCAAACCTGAAAGAAGAATCAATCGGGATCACCCGAAGAGTAAACCAACTCATCAGTGGGAATCAGGATCCAACTCTCATCGCATGATAACGTGACGGAATCCACTCACGTTACTCATACTCCAGAAGGTATGCGCATACTTGGCAAGTTTCAGTTTCTTTAGAAACTCCCGATATGATTTTTGCCCCATGCTCTTATGACCTTGGCGTTGGTCAAAATGTCATAAGTCACATGCCAAGTTCTACCCGTCACTATCTTGTCAATTTGAACCCATCCGCACATGCCCCTGACGTTGGCCAAATAGCAGAACGACTGTCCCAAACTAACTCATATATCTATGCAACAAATAAATACCCAGCAGCTACCAAACACTATGCCTTAACTTTGGCTAAAATGCATAGCTTGAATACTACTGAATACCCAAAAGAAATGACGGAGGACTACGGTTGGTTTTTGGCGAAAAACCTTTAACGTAGTGAACTTGATATCGCTGAAGGAACCTAATAGCTTTTTATAAAAATATAGTGACGAAAACCTTTTGCTAAAGAGGTCATTCTCGGTGAAGGGATCTCGGCTCTTTCCTCGTGGAATGAGGTGCAGGAAATTCCAACTGAATACCGCGATGCAAAGCAACTTGTAATCGACTATAGTGAAGTTATTACCCTGACGCAAACTTCTTCCCAAGGGGTCATTCCCGGTGAAGGGATATCGGCCCTTGCCTCGTCGAATGAGGTGCAGGATATTCCAACCGAATACCGCTATGCAAAACAAAAGGAAACGTCTTTGTAATAACACTTTTTAAAATTGTTCCAACAACTCCAAATAGGTTTGTTTTCCTTTGCATTGATCAAAATCAACGCAGTCTCATCAATTAATCACACCAGAAAAGAACGAAAATAAAATGTACGTATATGCCATCCGCATTCATCACTGGGTCCCGTCATCACCCGTTAGGTTACTTAACTAACGACAGAGCGGGGACTGAACTAGTGCGGGTGCAAAACATATACAACATCTACTAGTATATATACCAATATACAATAATCGCTCCAGGCGTGATAATATGCAACATTACAGAAAAGTAATAAGCATCACAGAATAATACAGATAATCTGGGATCCCCGAGTTTCACAGAGCCGCTGCTGAAACCCGACGTTCCCATGGTCATGTGGATAGCCTGTGCAATGAAACCTAGACCCCTACGGGTGCGGCAAGTTACCCGCCAAAACCTGAAGCGAGGCAGCCCCCTACAGCAAAGTGAATGGACAACCCTGCACTTCACGGAATCCGGTAGCTTGAGCACCCCTCCTTGGGTCAACCTGTACCCCCTACGAGTGCGGCGAATAGTCTGCCAATTCCAGAGTGAGGCCCCTCTGCCTCTCAAAGCCATGAGATGCGGACCCGTTGCCCTCCAGAACCCGGCTATCCGTGCACTCCGTCGTGGGGTAAAACTTAGTACAAAAATGAAAAATATGTACAACGGGTACATCGACCTCAGCCCGGTCGTGCCCCAAAAGAATATTATACAAACAGGCAGTGACAGCAGTCCACATGTTGGACGCTCGCCCCGCAATATCAAATGTACAAATAAATCCAAACTGCACTACCATTGCACACTGCTATCCACCACGACAAATCCGCAACATCACAGCACAACACAGAACATCAACGTGAATGTCACGTTCGCAAACCCGTCTAAAAGAACTATAGCAATCAGACGCGGTTTACTGCTCAAATGACATTCACGGTCGGAGATATAATGTAAGTACTGTAAACTAACACGTTTAAATTTCGATCGACTAAATTTCCCGAAGTGGGCCCCACATACATCTGTTGTATAGTAAAAAATCTGGGCCCAAAAGAAACAGTACCAAAAACCACAATTTACTCTATAGAAGACACTGTACAAATTTGGACCACTGGTCCCACAGACTTGCCGCGGATGCGCGGTCAACCCCTAGGTTTGACCGCGGATCCGCGGCGGTCCTGTAGGATCACGTGACCAAATTTTTACCATGTGCTTAAAAAACCCTGCTCAATTTTCTGGGATCATCAAAATAATTTTTAAACCAGATTTAAAACCGACAGAAACATTGAACAGAAAAATTATAGTTTTTGATATTCGGTCCGATCGATATTTTAAACGCGTTAGCACAAGTTAGTAAAGCATAATGGTGAGGCTCTGATACCACTGTAAGTCTACGGTAGCGCCCCGGCCGTCTAATAGACGCCAAATGCGGAACAAAAACTTTTTAACTAGCGCTATCGTATACTATAACCCGGATCTGCCATTATTGCTAAACTAACAAACTACAAAGAGGGTAGAAGGGTTATACCGAACGATCCGAGTTCTTCGTTCTTTAACCATCATCCCACGCTCCGTTGCGGCTGCTCCGATCTCGTCGATCTCTGATCTGCTCGTCCAGGTGGCACCACGTCTACGGATCTTTAAACGGGCTCCCACCTCTGACTCGAGGCAACTCGGTCATCAAGTTTGCTAAAAGAGATGACCAAGATTGATGTAAAGTATGAGTAGAATACTTTGTCTCACTTCGTCCAAAACCGTAGACGAACGGTTAATGAAGTTGCCACTTGAAATGAAATGAAATGTGAAATGAGTTATCAAATTTCCAAACATCCAAAACCATAGTCATTTTAATCAAAATCAATCTCACTTTCACAAAGAGGGGACCGGCCAAATTTATGGAGGAGGGAGGTGAGTGTAGGAGGAGGGAGTGGTGACCACAAGGATAAAGATCAAGAGAAAATATCCTAAGGTTAACAAGAAACATTAATGCTAAAGGATGAGTCATTTAAACCTAGTCATCACTTAATAAATGCAACCAAAGATATATGAACCTAGTCATCAATCTAGAAGCTTCTAGAAGCATGACTCACCCTCATGACTCACCCGAGTGACGGAAAGATAAATCCGCATTTAACCGAATGTCAAATACGGAAACTGGAAATTGGAAACTGGAAACTGAAAATTGGAAACTTCCAAAAGCGATCCTGAAACGAATTTCAGAACAACCCCGTAACTGTATAAACATACCCGCATTTGTATTATGACCGAATACAAATGAAACTGAGACAAAGATATTATATCTACACAGTATAATACTCGGATCCGGCTTAAACCAAAGCCCACTAGTATCATCTGCCCGAAATATGACACGTGCGTAAACGCACGTGCATTTTCCGAACCCTGCCATAAAACCATATGGCCTCTACAACGTTTCGCCCGAACTTGGGAAACTATCTGTGGGGGACTCTAATGACTCGTCAGTACCCTGGCAGTGGGTTTAACCACAAGCCGTCAGCGGCACTAGCTGTGCGTAACGGCTGCCCATGGACTGACCTCAAGGGAGGCTGATGAGAGAACTCATCCAGAAACCCTACTGAGCCTAACAGTGACAATGTATATACAGTCTGGTCCATTCGCCTATGAGTATCGCATATCTGCCTAGGGGGCTGGTAACGTCAGACCCCCAAAAGCAGTATAAGTCGTGTCAGAGTGTAGCCCAAAAACACCCTGAGATACTACTGGAGTACCTACCAGTAAATCTCCTGCCACGGCCGTGGGCTTTGTGTAATGGCTCTCCTAGACACAGCACGATCTCACCCCCAATACTGGGAGAGACGAATCTCCTGCCGATCCGCTCACTTGCCTCCATGTGGCTCGGGACTGTACCCAAAAAATACCGTTTGCACGACTCCATTGAGCCGTGGTAGGGTAGAAATCAAAGCACAGTGGGAACTCACACGAGACAAATGACGACCTCAGGTCGATGAACTAACCTGTACACATGTCACCAGGGAACTGCTATCTGACTATAAGTATAATACCAACTAGCAGATTCCCGGCGAGTCCTGTCCGGTGTACTCATAACCCAATGAGCACCTGTATATATCTTAGGTGATCCAACTGACACCAGTGGCTTGTGAGACCGGCCACCGCCCCTCGTCGGGGTCTCGACTGTATACACTAGTCTACTCCGGAGTATCGATGCCCTGTCTCGAAACTCCCACGACTAGGGACCACAATTAAGGATATGCGTATAAACCACCCAACTCTCACGTATATGATCGCCATCATACAGTTGGTAGTAAAGTAAGATCCTAAGGGCTCTATCAAAGTGTAACAGTGATCAGTCACCTGAACCTGTACACGACTGATAAAGGCAAACCAGATAGCATACTATCATCTCGAGGAAGACTGTCCTACCGGTATAGGTCCTCCGCAATCATTGCAATCACGTGCCTGCGATCCAATAATTGACTTTGAGGGCACTATATCCAATAAGCACATCCTTAACAGTTCCTAGTCGAGAGAATATCGAGACAGGGCATCGATATTCCAGAGTAGACTAGTGTGTACGTTTCTTGACCCTGTATGGGGAGATGGTTGATCCCACAACCATTGGTATTTGACATCAAAGATTATACACAGGTGCTCATTAGAGAATGGGTATACCGAACAGGACTCGCCGAGAACTCCTAGATGGTACCATACCTATCGTCAGATAGCGGTTCTTTGGTGACACTTGTACAGGTTAGTCTGTAGACCTGAGATCGTCATAGTGTCTTGTGTAGTTCCCACTATGCTTTGATTTTCTCTCTACCACAGCTCAAAGGAGTCGTGCAAACAGGTGGATTTTGGGTACAGTCTCGAGTCACATGGAGGCAGTGAGCGATAGGAGGTGTTTTGTCTCTCCCAGTATAGGGAGTTGATATTGCGCTATACTCGATTGGCTATAACAGGAAGTCTCTGGGCAGGGCTGATGAGATTTACTGGTAGGTGTTATCAGTAGTTTCTCGAACCATTATGGGCCACACATCAGCATGACTTATCAAGTTAGTAGGGTGTGACGATTCCACCCATAGACTCGATATGCAACATATCAGACGAAGAGATCGGACTGTACGGTAAGTGTTGCTTGTAGGATTCACGAGAGTTTGGACAAGCTTACTTGTTGATCTTCTATTCGTTCAATACCTAGGTAGCCGTTACGTCCAGCTAGTACCGCTGACGGCTTGTGGGTATCTAATATGATCATTACCTACTGCTGGCGTATTGACGAGTCTTTAGAGTCCCATACAGAGCTTTCCTAGCTTAAGCGAAACGAAGTAGGGCACATACGATGATATGTGCGGGAGCTTGATTGAATACGAGTATGTGATACCGTATTTTAATTTCTCGTTATTTGATATCGGTTAGGTTATATGTGATATAACCGGATTATTGAATCAAGTGTTGATTCAATGATTTGTTATATGTATATATATTTGATATTGGCCAGTTATATATGATATGACTGGATTATTGAATCAAGTGTTGATTTGATATTGTATATTGAATATTAGTCGGTTATATGTGATATAACCGGGTTATTGAATCAAGTGTTGATTTGATAAAATGATATACATATAAATGATATTAGTCGGTTATATATGATATAACCGGATTATTGAATCAAGTGTTGATTTAATAATTTGATATATATTAATATATTTAATATATAAATATATATTAACTAATATTGCCCACTAATGATTTTCTTCTCTTAATATATATAAATGTATAAATATATATATATTTGATATATATATATATTTATATATAAAATTAGATTTTGTATCATGGTTGATGATATATAGAACATAGGTGTATGAGACTCACACCTAGGGTTTAAGATTATTGTGATGATTTATATTTAAAGGAAAATCAAATTGATTAAGAAATGAGCCATGACTTAGATGCTTGTAGAAGCATTAAGAAGCCATGACTCATCCTCTCTCTTTATCTTTCTCTAGATATTTTTCATCACAACATTATCTTAAGCCAAGAGGTTTATTCTCTCATCACAAGTTCATTCTTCACTTCGTGTTCATCTTCTTCCTCATGAAAACTCACTAGGGTTTTTCTATAATTGGAAAAAGTGAGAGGAAAATATTTCTAAGTGAGCCAAATATCCTACTTCATCAACCTACACTAATCTAGCTCATCAGGTTAGGTTGTTTTCTTCACTATTACCTTGATTAGTGAAGAGTTAGCTTGACCTAGAGAAACTTCAAGATAGATCATCTTCGGTTTTGAAGATCACATAGCAAGTTCGTTCCTTTCTTCATGTGGAGCCAAGAAGAGTTCTAGGGACTACTACTTGGAGCTATAAAAGTGAAAGACTTGGTCTACAAAGGTTGTAACCCTTTTCACTTAGTTATAGAACTTGTTAGCTTGCTAAAACCCTAATTCTCTAGTTCGATTCTAGGTTGGTGTATCTTAGACCTCTAGATTTTTTTAAATTGCATACTTGATGCATGTGAAAACCTAGTAGAGGTGCTAAGACACACTTTCAGACTAGTGTATACGTTTCTAGACCCTGACGATGGACGATGGTTAGTCCCATAGCCATTGGTGTCTTTCACCTAAGATTGTATGCCGGTGCTCACTGGAGGAAAGTGCACTAGAAGGACTCGCCTAGAACTGCTGGATGGTATTATACCCATCGTCAGATGGCAGTTCTCTGGTGACATGAGTACAGGTAGTCTGTAGACCTGAGATCATCATTTTTCTCGTATGAGTTCCCATTGTGCTTTGATTACTATCCTACCACGGCTCTACTGAGTCATGTAAACAGGTTTTAGCTGGGTACAATCTCGAGCCACATGGAGGCAGTGAGTGATCGTTGGGGATTCGTCTCTCCCCATATTGGGGGTCGATATCGCGCTGTGTTCGGTTGGTCAATACCATAAGTCCCTGGCCAGGGAAATTGAGAATTACTGATAGTCAGATCAGAAGTTTCTCGGATGGTCTTGAGCTACACCAACACAACTTATCGGGTTATTAGAGGTCTGACGTTAACCACCCCCTAGACCTGGTATGCGATACTCTCAAATGAACAAACCGTACTGTACGGAGATAGTCATAGATAGGCTCGATAGGGTTTCAGATAAGCTTTCTCGTCGACCTTTTTTTCGATAGGTATCTGGGTAGCCGTTATGTGCAGATAGTGCCGCTGACGTGCTTGTGGTTATGGATTTATCCAGTAACTCACTGCTAGTGTACTGTTGAGTCTTTAGAATCTCACACAGAGGGTTCCCTGGTTCAGGCTAAACGATGTAGAGGTCATATGTTTATACATGCAGGGTTTCAATTAAATACGTGTACTGGTAGCACCGAATTTAATCGGACGGTTTGTAATACTAGTGGGCTTAGGATTAAGCCAGATTGTTAAATCAGGTATTGATTTAATAATATTCTAGTATTATTTTTGTTGGATTTTTCTCTCTTATTTGTATTTGTATTTTGGTACGAATACGGGTATGTATATATGGTTTAGTATTCTTGTATTTATACAAGAAGGCTTCTAGAAGAGGACACTTCATTCTTGATTTTTCCATTTATTGATTTATTTGGAAATGAATGGTGGAGAGTATGGGCAAATGAGTTTTTAATTCATTTGGAGTTACTATTGAATTACGGTAGCATTTTTTTTATTATGAAATTGATTTCACAAAACTAAAAATTGTTATGATATTTCTCACCCTTGCTCTCATTCTCAGGTGCTTCTTCTCTCTCATATTTTTCTTCTCACTTGCCTAGCCCTCTTATGTGTTGAGAATCCAAGGAAAATAGAGATAGAATAATCACCGCATCATTCTCTACATTTCTTGTCATCACAACTTAGCACCTTATGATCACTAGTTATTTCATAGGTTGAAGTAGGAGTTTAGACTACAACTCTCTCGGATGGATCATCTTCGACACTAGAAGCCCAGCGTTCAAGCTTGATCAAGGATCCCTAAGAGCTCAAGGAGGACGTGTTTGAAGACCCGAAGGGCACGAACCTTTAGATATAAATATTTACCGAATAGTTAAACTCCTTTGTAGTTAGCTAGTTTAGTGTTTAGATTGATCTAGGGTTTAAGTTGCTAGTGCCATGCATTTAAAATTTAAATTTTTTCATTCCGCAAAGGCGCGGGTTAGAGGCAAGGGCACTAACTTCTTTAACTTTCACGTAAAATGATCTGTCTTCCATTCACTTACACACTTGCAAACTTGTCACAACCCAATTCATTAATGTATTCAGTTTGATAATGCAAAACAATAACTGAGATGTTAATATAGGTGGGTACTAAACATGAGTCAATCCATTACTATGCAATGACATTCAGTTATATGGCATGGATAACCAAACATGAGGTAAAACATTTATACATGAAATACATTATATAACCTTAACCATTAATGGACAACCAATATCAATTAGTTTGCAAAATTTATTAAAAATACATTAGATCACAATTAGGCAGGACAATATAAAAGTCACAGAAAGAATACTTATTCATCTAATAAAAAAAAATGGTTTCGCCTCGATATCTATCCGGGATATGGAGATATGCTCATTTTAAATCAGATAAACATTGCCGAAATTCCAGTCTCAGAACTGGAGATCCAAATTCAAGTGGAATTTACTATAGGTTATTTTCTGAATTTTGGATCGCCACAGTTGATGAATTCTAGATATTTTAGTTAACTTTCCAACGCAATAGACGGAACATTAATATTTTGTGTGCACAGAGAATTATGGTCATTGCAAAGTCGATAGGTATAATCATCACTGCAGAAAAATAGTAGAACACATCGGCAGTATAAAATGCATTACAAATATCAAATAGTAATAAAAATTAATGAAACTAGTGCTAAATGATAGCTATCTCATTTATATATGCATCAATATAGGTCTCGACATATCAGTATATTTATACAGGAGTATATCAGGATTTCAAAACAGACGATAATGAAGAACACTGCTCTAAACTGCGGTCTAGAGCTGTATTTATCCCCTATTTACGGTAATGTAACCACAAAATTTTCAGTAAAGTTTGTTACATGTGTTTAGTATGTTAAGTTATCTTCGATACGAACCCATGAACGTTACAATACGATTTTTGTGTAATTTATTATGATTTTCACAAGGCAACATATACAGGGATATTCAGGTTTGTCATCGCCTATTAGGGACAGTATTTCATATGCGAAACTACAGTATTTTAAACCCAATTTTCTATAAAATACTAATTACGAGTAGATGAATCTAGTGATCACTAATTTGAGCATTTTAAATTAAGGTTTTGGTTCAGGACATGTGATCGGGCACTTAATATATAAAACGGTAATTTTAGGAATTACGGTTTTATCTAACCGATTAGAACGAGATTCGATCCCTATGATTTTGATATGTCTAACACGGGGTTTTAGACCTAATTTAGGCTCAGTTCATCACAAATCACACAATTATGGGTCGTAATTAAAATTGACGAATATAACACGTCATATAATTTAAACTAAAATTTCAATCATATGAATATATATATTATAGTATATATAGCATGATAGCAAGTGAGGGGGATTCACTTGCCTTAGGCCGCTGAAATAGAAGTGACACGAACGCGCATGGATTCACCTCAACACACGAGACGGCTACAAAACAGCGTGGAGCTGGGCACAGTGCGCGGTGTGTGCGTGATGCGTGCTGGGGGCGTGCACGGTGCATGCACAGCTTGTGCATGATGCGAGCGTGGCACGGACGCGATCCTAGCTCAGATATGGCGACGGTGGTGACGGTGGTGACAGTGGCGACGGTGATAGCACGACGACGGTGGATTGGATGGCGGCGTAGGCGACGAAGGCAGCAAGGCTCGGTTGACGGCGATGACTACAGGGAGGCGAGTTGTTGCGACAGCGACGGGAACTAGCGGTGATGGTAACTGCGAAGATGGAGGGGAGCTCGGTTTGATAGTGATCGACGGGGGTGATGCGGTCGTCGGTGATGAAGATGAAGGTAACAATGCGGCGATGGTGACTAAGAGGGGCTCAGTGGTTGCAGCCGCTGCTGGTGTCGATGATGGCGACAGAGCTCGGTTGCGGTGTGCAGAGGGGAAATTCGGCGACGTGTAGGCTCCGGCGGTGGTCGCCGGAGATGGCTAGAGATGGTGGCGCCGGCGATGCAGTGGGCTCAGATGGTGGTTTGAGAGAATGTGGTGTTGTGAGAGGAAGTGGGGAGGAGTGGTGGTTGGTGGAGGTTCCGATGAGGTGGACGGCGATGTGGGAGCTCGGTGGCGACGGCTCAGGGGAGCTCAGTGGTTGGTTTGAGAAGAAGAGAGAGAGAAAGAGGGGCAGTAGGAGATATGAGAGAGAGAGAGAGAGATGTTGAGATTTGAGGCGCAATATCGGATGATGGGTGTATAAATCCCAGTTGCAATTTGAGGCAAGGGCTGGGTCGTGGGTTGTACATGGAAGAAAAGAAAAGAGAGGAAGAAGGAGAATAAGAAGGAAGCATGGAAGAGAGGGGAGATCAGGCCTTAGGTCTTAGGGAAAACAAAAAAATGAAAAGAAAGAAAGAAAGAAAGAGGAGTTGGGCCCGGCAGCTAGAGAGGAAATGAAAAATGAGAAGGGAAAAGAAAAGAAGGAAAAAAGAAATTAATGGGAAAATTTTGGAAAAGGGGGAATTAAAATTTTATCAAATACAGGATTTGGAAACTGGGTATTACATAAAATTACTTTGAAAAGAGTCCGTCAATAGAAAGAGAAACTGCCGGTACAAATTTTCGAAAAACGAACACAATTACTTTTTAGTACTAATTAATCGTGATTTCTTCGTTTATTTATGGGTCTCCGCTTCGAAATTAAAAAGGCATTGTGTAGATGATAAGTAAATCAAAATTGTAAAGATCAAACAGATTACTAGATTGGCTTTCACAAATTCATTTACTAATCGATTATTTAAGAACAACAACTTTTGCAACATGTTATAAAAAATACTTACAAGCTTAAGCCAAAAGAAATTTTTATTTATATTGAACTAATCAAGCTTTCAAGAATAGATTCTACTCTAGTCAATTGCTGACCAATAACTTGTATATGGATATTAGTAAAATTATTTTGCTTAAAGACATTCTGTAGTTCTTTTAGCATATTTTCCATTTTATCATCTACAAGAGGCTTTATAAAAGTCGTAGCCTCTAAATTAGAGGTTGGTATTCCAGACAACCTTAATGGTTCTGTTGGGGGATATATTGATCTCACGGTTTTTCCACTTATGGTGGACCATTGTTTATAATATTCTTCTAGAACATTAATCTTACTCTCTTGTTCTGTAAGAAAATAATCAAGAAACCAGTCTATAAAATATCTTAGACATTGGTTTTCTTCAAGATATTTATAATATTGATCTTTGTAATAGTACATCTGATCATTTGAGAATGTTCTTGCAAACCATTCTTTAAAAGCTACATGCTTTTTCTTCATAAATTCCTTATTAAGGAATTTCCTTAAAGGACTATCAGGCGTTAAATCCATAAAAACTTATATATGGAAACCCATCTCTGATAATATAGGAGAAGTTTTATTATCCTTCTCATATATTGGATGGGATATATTTTCTTGATTGGCTTTCACAAATTCATTTACTAATCGATTATTTAAGAAGAACAACTTTTGCAACATGTTATAAAAAATACTTACAAGCTTGAGCCAAAAGAAATTTTTATTTATATTAAACTGGAGGAACAAAAATATTTTTTTATGCATGTCTAAATATATTGTAAACTAATATACGGGCAATACAATACCACTTTAAGGATAAGTTGCAAAATAATATTCTTTTCATATATAATTTCATTGAAGTTAAAGTCACACACAGTGATAATATGTTTCAATGTGCATGTTAAACAAGCATGCGAATAAATTTCATTTCAAGCCATGTATCATTCAAATGAAATAGAATGATAGGCAACAAGAATCATATAATTGTTTTAAGAAATGCATTTGATATTCATTTTATTGATGCTCCCAAAAGTTACTTTGTGTATCACAGCGAGATTTTTTTTCTCTTGATGCTTTTTAACTTATTTGATACTTACGTTTCATATCTATGATCTTCAGAATTCCACCAACTTATTGAAATATACTAGAAAGTTGGATTGTACACGGGTATATGGCTATATAATGAGAAATTTTTATAACGCTTGGCAGATTCTTAATAGTTAAGATGCACGATAAACATAAATGAAGATTAAATAAGTTTTATAGTAGATTCATGTGTTGAAGATAGATGAAAGGGTATCATGTGCGAACTTAATTTACTTGATGGACATATAGAATAAGAATTTTTAACATGATTAAGTAATTATAGACTTTAAATTTAAATATAAATGTGCTTTGACCTATATTCAATTGAGCTATATATCATGTGAAAGTTAATACTAAAGTTTTCTAAGCAATGATATAATAATATTTATATAACAAAGTCTACATATATGGATGTCATTTAACAAGAATAAAATGGATGATAAATCATAAATTCAAGCATGGTTTACAAATAATTTATTGTATTGAATTAATATGTGTGTAACAAATTTTTTTCTCACATTTATAAACATTTTATCTATTCATAAACATCATGATATGATTATTTTTGTAATATCTATTTTTAAATAGATGGTTATTGGCTTTATTATTGTATTCATTTACTTCTTTATTTCATCGATATGGGTATTTGAATTTTTATCTTTATCCATTTAAAGTATGATGTTTTGTTATGATTTTACTACGAATAATTTCTTCTATTTACTACAGCTTATACATTAATGTACGATCAAAGCAACGGTTTGTTATGCTGGAATTATTCCGAAAATAGATACACCGAACATATAGGGCACCATATATTTTCTTTAAATTCTTTTAATTAATTAAATTTTAAGAAAAAGATTTAATTGAAACAAATTAACAAATCTCAAAAGTTTTTGTCAATTTTATTGTTATACTTATAAAACCCGTGCGATAAGGGGGGGCCAAATTCTAATCTAATGAAAGATATGCAATGGAACAATAGAAGTGTGCCTGCTATAAATGAGTTCAAGCTTCATAATCTTTCAACCATACAACTTGTTTTCTCGTTATCTTTTTGATTATTGAATTTTTATTGACAAAGACTAATTTTATAGGATTATTAAGCTGTAAAATTTAGTAGGCTTGCAGCTTTTCTATTTTCAATTTCGCTAAGCAACATAAATAATGATATATGTGCTTGTAAAATATACGAAATCCGGGAATTTTGAGAAATTATTCGGTGTGCCGGGTGTAATACACCTGGGCTGAAGAGAGAAAGAAGAGATGGAAAATTTCAGGCATCTTCCGGACAGCTTGTTGGGCCCGTTTTTTATTTCTTTCTCTCATAACCGGATCATTTGGCCGGTGTACCAGAATTTTCCGCAAATGGGAGCATCTATCAAATTTGAGACTCATATTTGCAGCTTTTTTTTATCCGTCATTCTGTTTACATTCATTGCAGATTTTGTAAGTCCATGTCACACACCCCACGAATTTGCGGGGAGGCGGAATATATGAAAAATGATTATCAAAGTTTCGTAACACGGACTTGAGCGCATGAATCGTTATCTAAACCATTGCTAACTATCTACTAGAGCTTTAACTACTCGGATACGAAGTTATACCTCACATTACTTGCCTTCGGGTCTTCATCGCGGTCCTCCACTCCTCGTAGGCTCCTTGGAACATCGACACCTCAACGGCCTTCTCGAATCAAAGACGATCCACCCGAAAGCTCCTACGCCAAACTTGAGATAACTAGGTTGCTTAAAGTGCTAATCTAAGCTACCTAGGGGATATAGAGTGAGGTTATAGATGTATTAGTCTAGCTAACCCTTGATCTCAACACATAAGAGATTAGGATTAGGGTTTGAAGAGAGAGTGAGCTTGAGGAGAGAGAAGGTGAAGATAATAATGAAATGAGATAATGATATATCATAATATATATGAAGCATTATTTATTTATCCAAAAATGAAATAAAAGAATTAACAACCATGCTTCATAAATATCTATGAGTGATTCATCTTCATGAATCATTAAGCATTTATGATGCATTAATGACATGGATGAATCACACAAATAAGTCACTAATCCTATTTAATGCAATGACACCTTACCCCCAAAGTCACCACTCTTCTAGAAACTTCCCGACAAATTACGAGAACGCCCCTCCAATCCGTGAAAACACGGAAAAACTTTAGACTGTATAAATCCAATAACCCGATACTAGAATCTGGCTTAAACCAAAACCGGCTAGTAAAAACTGTCCGAAAAGTCGTATGTGCGTAAACACACGTATGCGTCCGAACCCTTGTCGTAAAACCATACGACCTCTATATCGTTTCACCTGGAGCAGGGAAACTCTCTGTGTGGGACTCTAAAGACTCGACACTACGCTGGCAGTGGGTTTAACCACAGACCGCAAGCGGCACTAGCTGTACGTAACGGTCCCCAGGTAAATGTCGATAAGAAGGCCGATGAGGAAAACCATCCGTACCCCTACTGAGCCTGATGTGACAATCTTCGTACAGTCCGGTCTGTTCGTCTAAGACTATCGCATATCGAGCCTAGGAAGCGGCAAGCGTCGGTCCCCTAATAGCTGTATAAGTCGTGTCGGAGCGAAACCCATTACACCCTGAGAAGCTACTGGAACCTACCAGTATATCTCGCTTGCCCTGGCCAGGGACTTTGCGTAATGGCTCTCTGACACAATGCGATATCATCTCTCAATACCGGGAGAGACGAATCCTGTCTACCCACTACTGCCTCCAAGTGCTCTGGACTGCACCCAACTGCTACCTGTTTGCACGACTTCTTTGAGCCGTGGTAGGGTAGCAATCTAAGAACAGTGGGACACACTCGAGACGAAGTAGCAGTGTCAAGTCTGCGGACTATGCTGTACTCATGTCATCTGGGAACAGTTAACTGACGACGGGTATAATACCATCTAACAGTTCCCCTGCGAGTCCTGTCCGGTGTACCCGTAACCTAACGAGCTCCTGTATACTATCTCCAGTACGACGTACTGATGGCTGTAGGACAGACCATCTCCCCAACTGGGATGGGAAGCGTACACACTTAGTCTACTCCGGAATATCGATACCCTATCTCGATAATCCAATGACCAGGGACCTGTATAGGATATTGTTTACAGACTACCCAGCCCCCACTAGTGTGACTGCCATCACAACGCTGGTAATCAAGCAAAGATCCTATGGGTTCTACTAATATGTATAAGTGATACGTTATAAGAAACATATGCACATATTAAAGTAGACACAAACCAAGTAGCATACTACCATTTTTAGCAAGACTGTATATACAACTGTGAATATCCCAAGCTTCCATTAAGTAATATACATACAAGTATGATACAATAATGGCCCCTAGGGCATATACACTAACAATCTACCACTTGCACTAGGGCCATGAGCTGGCATATCGTAAACCTATCATCTCGAATAGCTTCTCGAACTGCGTCTGAGGAAGGGCCTTTGTGAATGGATCAGCAATGTTATTCTCCGTCTCTACTCTCTTCACCTCGATCTCCTGGCGATCGACGATCTCCCTGATCAGGTGATACTGCCTTAAGATGTGTCTGGACTTCTGATGGGACCTTGGTTCCTTCGCTAAAGCTATAGCGCCATTGCTGTCACAATACAGAGGTATTGGACCAACACTGGAAGGAACCACCTGAAGTTCTGTGAGGAACTTCTTCATCCAGACAGCTTCTTTTGCGGCATCGCAAGCAGCTATGTACTCCGCTTCCATCATTGAGTCTGCAACGGTCTCCTGCTTGGAACTCTTCCAACAGACCGCCCCTCCATTAAGCGTAAAGACATAACCCGACATGGATTTAGAGTCATCTTTGTCACTCTGGAAGTCGGAGTCGGCAAAGGCCTTCATCTGGAGGTCTTTTCCGCCATACACCAAGAACATCTCCGTAGTCCTCCTCAGGTACTTGAGAATGTTCTTTACTGCTATCCAGTGATTCTCCCCTGGGTTTGCTTGATACCGGCTTACTACGCTCAATGCGTATGCTACATCTGGTCTGGTACATAACATCGCATACATTATAAAGCCTACCGCAGAAGCGTAGGGTATAATCGACATGCGATCCTTTTCCAAATCAGTCTTGGGAGACATATCTTTGGAGAGGGTGATTCCGTGACAAGCCGGTAAGTTACCGCGCTTAGAATCTTCCATACTGAATCTCTTTACTATGGTGTCTATGTACATGGACTGCGAAAGTCCCAACATCCTCTTTGATCTATCACGATAGATCCGGATCCCCAGAATGTAGGTGGCATCACCCAGGTCTTTCATGGAGAATTTATGTGACAAGAATCTTTTGATTGACTGTAACATAGGAATATCATTTCCTATTAGGAGAATGTCATCCACGTACAAGACGAGGAATACTACAGCTCTCCCTACATTCTTACTGTATATGCATGGTTCATCTGGATTTTTGATAAAGTCAAATTGTTTGACAGCATCATCAAAACAGATGTTCCAACTCCGCGATGCCTGCTTTAGTCCATAAATGGACTTAAGCAGCTTGCATACTTTACCGCTGCTCCCACTCTGAATAAATCCCTCTGGCTGATTCATATAGACGCTCTCTTCCAAATTTCCATTTAGAAAAGCCGTCTTTACGTCCATCTGCCAGATCTCATAATCGTGGAAGGCAGCAATAGCAAGAAAGACCCTAATGGATTTTATCATAGCTACTGGAGAAAAGGTCTCGTCATAGTTCAAACCAGGTCTTTGACAGAAACCTTTTGCAACAAGTCCAGCTTTATAGGTTTCGACCTGTCCATCTACACCAATCTTCTTTCTGAAAATCCATTTGCATCCTACGGGTTTTACCCCATCTGGAGCAAAGTCCAAAGTCCATACTTTGTTAGTGTACATGGACTCCATTTCGGTCCCCATTGCATCCAGCCATTTTACTGAGTCACCGCTCTGAATGGCTTGCTGGAAGCTAGTAGGCTCATCAAAATCTATAGTGCAATCCTCTCTATCCCCGTCTATGAGAAAACCGTAGTATCTCTCGGGCGGATGAGATTGCCTACTACTTCTGCGGATAGGCGCTGGTATGTCCCTTTCTTCTTGAACCTCTGGTTCTACCATACTTTCAGTTGTAGTTTGTGGTTCTGGAATTTCTTCCAGTTCTATTTTGTTCCCACTTGTTTCCTTTTCTACAAACTGATGTTCTAGAAAATGGGCATTACGAGAAACAAAAACCTTTTGTTCCTCTGCGTAATAGAAATAATATCCCTTGGAGTTCTTTGGATATCCCACAAACTTACATTGTACTGATCGTGCCTCGAGCTTGTCCACATGCTGCTTTTTAACAAAAGCTGGACATCCCTATATTTTCAAATGCTGAAGATAGGGTTTCTTCCCACTCCATATCTGATATGGCGTGGTAGGCACAGTCTTGGTAGGAGCCCGGTTCAAAAGGTATGCAGCTGATTCTAGTGCATATCCCCAGAAAGATCGCGGCAACTCAGCTTTACTCATCATGGAACGAACCATATCCAATAGGGTTCGATTCCTCCTTTCCGATACACCGTTGTGTTGTGGTGTGTATAGAGGAGTAAGCTGAGAGATAATTTCTTTCTCTTTTAAGTAACCTAGGAACTCGGCACTTAAGTATTCACCACCTCGATCAGATCTCAGTGCCTTGATACTTTTGCCGGTTTGTTTTTCCACTTCATTCTTATATTCTTGGAATTTTTCAAAGGCCTCGGATTTATGCTTCATTAAGAAGATATATCCATACCTGGAGAAATCATCCGTAAAAGTAATGAAGTATGAATAACCTCCTCGCGCGTGTGTAGACATCGGACCACACACGTCACTGTGTACGAGTCCCAAGAGCTCGCTTGCTCTTACTCCGTGTCCAGAAAACGGAGTCTTTGTCATCTTTCCCATGAGACAAGATTCACAAGTAGCATAAGATTGATATTCGAACGGATTCAAATATCCTTCTCTATGTAACTTAGTCAACCTTCTCTCATTGATGTGACCTAGTCTACAATACCACAAGAAAGCCTGATTTGTTTCCGGAGACTTTCTTTTAAGTGTGTTCTGGACACTGAAAATCTGAGCTTGATTTAATACGTATATTCCGTTTTCTAATGTACCTAACCCAATCAAATCTTGATTTAGGTGGATGTGAACCACATCTCTTGTAAAAGTAAAATCATATCCTTCCTTAGAAAGTAAGGGTACAGATATGATATTACAAGTCGTACCTGGTACATAAAAACAGTTACGCGGAATCAATATCTGCCCAGTTGTCATTCCAAGTTGATATTCCCCTACGGATTCAGCGTTCATGCTCATTCTGTTAGCAACTGTGAGGGTCATATCACCTATCCCGATAACCCTACGGTTTCTCAGAGCCTGTAATGAATTACAGATGTGAGTTCCTGATCCGGTATCCAATACCCAGAAAGTAGGGTTAACTGACATACAGTTCTCTATCATAAACACACCTGAAGTTGAAGCCACAACATACTTCGTATCCTGGCTACTGGCTTCTAAAGCCCTGCAATCATTCTGTCAATGCCCAATCCCATAACAATAGGAATGTCCCTCAATAGGGCAGTCTGGTTTGTCACAGGCAATGAACATCTGGACAGACTTTTGCCAGTCGTATAAGTCAGATTCAGTCAATTTATTATGTAGATGTAACCTATGTGTGGTCACAAGGTCGCTGCAATTTAGAGAGAGAGAAGAAAACACTTTAGTATGATGCTGTTACAAGTTTAGATTGGTTTTAAGTTTATCTAAACATGATGGCTCTCACTGTTTCTCGAATCCTTCCTCAAACCATAAAAGAAGAATTAGCCAGGACTATTCTCACCGTACAATACTTGCTTAACCGTTCAGCCAGGCCAGTGTCGATACTTCGAGGGAGGTTTTCCAACGCTTTCGCGAAGTTCCTTAATTAAAGAACCTCTTTTCTCTGGAGGCGTAGCCTCGCTGACACCTTTCTAGGCACCTACTTGGTTTATAGCATTGATCGTTAAGTGACGAATCTCCTGATAAGTAGCATATACTCACAGTAGGATCGGGATCCAAAATATCATCGTATGATAATATTGAAGGAATCCTACCAACATTCATCAAACTCCAAAATGGTATGCATCTCTCTGCAAATTTCAGTTTCTTTAGAAATTCCCGATATAATTTTCTGCCCCATGCTCTTATGACCTTGGCTTTGGTCAAAATGTCATGTCACATGTCAAGTTCTACCCGTCATTATCCAGATTAATTTGAACCCATCCATATATACCCCTGACTTTGGTCAAATGATAATACGACTATCCCAAACCAACTTATCTACCTATGCAACAAGTGAATACCCAGCAGCTACCAAACACTATGCCTTGACTTTGGCCAAAATACATAGCTTGAATACTACTGAATACCCAAATGAAATGACGGAAGGCTACGAATGGTTTTGGCAAAAACCGTGAACGTAGTGAACTTGATATAATCGAAGGAACCTGATAGCTTTTTAAAAAGGAGTGGTTAAAGCTCCACAATTAAAAAAATCTGCTCTTTTAAAATAACCGAGTGGTTTCTTTTAAATTTGTTCCAACGATTAAACTTTGGTTTATTTTCTTTGCATTATAATAATGCGTCTCATCTTTAAACTTATCATTGCAGAAAACAACGAAAATACCGCGTCCTCTTATGCCATCCGCATTCACCACGGGGTCCCCTCATCACCCGTTAGGTTACTTAACTAACGACAGAGCGGGGGCTGGGCTAGTGCGGGTGTAAAACATAAGTGACGTCTAATAGCTATTTATATATAGATATTGTACATTCGTCAGACGCAATAATAAGCATTCCAGATCACAGATGAACTTTATTGGATTTATTAGCAATCCGCATTTTCTTTGAGCCTGCAATAAAAGACGGATTACACAGTTGTGATGAATAGCCAAAACCCCACCCTAGACCCCTACGGGTACGGCAAACTACCCGCCAAGTACCAGAAGTGAAACGGTCTGCCTCAACATTTCAAAATACCCGGTAGTTTGTGCACCCCATCTTGGGTCTATCCTAGGAGCAAAAACAGTAAAAAGAAATAATACAATGGTGGCTACAACCGCAACCTGGATGTGCCCCGCGAAATAATATTACAACTCATTACAATTACATCGAATGAATTAATACAATAACCCATCACAAAACCCCGGCTAATCATCACAACAGTCCAACACAGTTCATATCCACAAACAGTTAAAAATAACATCACAGATATGTGCAACCCCCTGCCAACCGACATACTAGCAGTTAGGGAAGGTTTACGAACATATAAAACATTACAGATAAAAACCCAATTAGCAAATATCTTAGAATATTGATCGATTACCTTTATCCGTGTCTACCCCAAAATCAAATCAGCACAGAGGCAACCTGGGAAGAAATAGAACATACAAGAGAACAGAAAACCAAAAATTATGAATTACAGAGAGGAAATACGAGTCAACTCGGAGTTGACTCGGCGGCGGATCTGCTGCCGCGGTTACGCGGCCGAGTTAGGGGCTCGTATTTTCTCAGTTTTCATTAAATTCCCTGCTGTGAATTTTAAGCTATGTCAAATATTTTTTTAGAAAGTTTTAAAATTAACAGAAACTTAGGGTTTTGGTTTTTCGTTTTTCGTATTTTTCGTCGATCGAACTTCTAATCAGTTGCTAACAAGCTAGTAATGGTTTAGTTGGCTCTGATACCACTGTAAGTCCATATCACGCACCCCACGAACTTGCGGGGAGGCGGAATATATGAAAAATGATTATCAAAGTTTCGTAACACGGACTTGAGCGCATGAATCGTTATCTAAACCATTGCTAACTATCTACTAGAGGTTTAACTACTCGGATACGAAGTCATACCTCACGTTACTTGTCCTTCGGGTCTTCATCGCGGTCATCCACTCCTCGTAGGCTCCTTGGAATATCGGCACCTCAACGGCCTTCTCGAATCAAAGACGATCCACCCGAAAGCTCTTACGCCAAGCTTGATCTCAAACTTGAGATAACTAGGTTGCTTAAAGTGCTAATCTAAGCTACCTAGGGGATATAGAGTGAGGTTATGGATGTATTAGTCTAGCTAACCCTTGATCTCAACACATAAGAGGTTAGGGTTTGAAGAGAGAGAAGGTGAAGATAATAATGAAATGAGATAATGATATATCATAATATATATGAAGCATTATTTATTTATCCAAAAATGAAATAAAAGAATTAACAACCATGCTTCATAAATATCTATGAGTGATTCATCTCCATGAGTCATTAAGCATTTATGATGCATTAATGATATGGATGAATCACACAAATGAGTCACTAATCTCATTTAATGCAATGCCACCTTACCCCCTAAGTCACCGCTCTTCTAGAAGCTTCCCGACAAATTACGAGAACGCCCCTCCAATCCGTGAAAACACGGAAAAACTTTAGACTGTATAAATCCAATAACCCGATACTAGAATCTGGTTTAAACCAAAGCCGGCTAATAAAAACTGTCCGAAAAGTTGTACGTGCGTAAACACACGTATGTGTCCGAACCCTTGTCGTAAAACCATACGACCTCTGTATCGTTTCGCCTGGAGCAGGGAAACTCTCTGTGTGGGACTCTAAAGACTCGACACTACACTGGCAGTGGGTTTAACCACAGACCGCAAGCGGCACTAGTTGTACGTAACGGTCCCCAGGTAGATGTCGATAAGAAGGCCGATGAGGAAAACCATCCGAACCCCTACTGAGCCTGATGTGACAATCTCCGTACAGTCCGGTCTGTTCGTCTAAGACTATCGCATATCGAGCCTAGGAAGCGGCAAGCGTCAGTCCCCTAATAGCTGTATAAGTCGTGTCGGAGCGAAACCCATTACACCCTAAGAAGCTACTAGAACCTACCAGTATATCTCGCTTGCCCTGGACAGGGACTTTGCGTAATGGCTCTCTGACACAATGCGATATCATCTCTCAATACCGGGAGAGACAAATCCTGTCTACCCACTACTGCTTCCAAGTGCTCTGGACTGCACCCAACTGCTGCCTATTTACACGACTTCTTTGAGCCGTGGTAGGGTAGCAATCTAAGAACAGTGGGACACACTCGAGACGAAGTAGCAGTGTCAAGTCTGCGGACTATGCTGTACTCATGTCATCTGGGAACAGTTAACTGACGACGGGTATAATACCATCTAACAGTTCCCCTGCGAGTCATGTCCGGTGTACCCGTAACCTAACGAGCACCTGTATACTATCTCCAGTACGATGTACTGATGGCTGTGGGACAGACCATCTCCCCAACTGGGATGAGAAGCGTACACACTTAGTCTACTCCGGAATATCGATGCCCTATCTCGATAATCCAACGACCAGGGACCTGTATAGGATGTTGTTTACAGACTACCCAGCCCCCACTAGTGTGACTGCCATCACAACGCTGGTAATCAAGCAAAGATCCTATGGGCTCTACTAATATGTATAAGTGATACGTTAAAAGAAACATATGCACATATTAAAGTAGACACAAACCAAGTAGCATACTATCATTTTTAGCAAGACTGTATATACAACTGTGAATATCCCAAGCTTCCATTAAGTAATATATATACAAGTATGATACAATAATGGCCCCTAAGGCATATACACTAACATATTTCTAGCATTGTATTATCGCTTGCTTTGAAACACTTGGCAACAATGTGATTTGGGCACATCTGGGCTTGCGAAAAAAGTTTCAAATCTCCAAGGGAAAAAATAATTTCAGCGATAGATAAATATTGAGGTGGCCATATATAAATTTGTGGCATTTTGCCTGTTGTTCTAAGCAGAAAAGAAGTTGTATAAAAAGTCATGCAAATTGTGTTTCAATATTGCGTTTAGGCTGATACAAAACTTAAGCCCGATTATTGTTTAGTTCCAACAATTTTTGGGCGGCGTGGTTCTCGGTATGGGACACATGGTATCATGCTATTTAATTCAATTTTAAATATAAAAGATATTTGTATTTGCAAAATAAACTTGAACATAAGTCAATGAATGATATATTGCCATGTGACTTGCCACGTAGGTTTGCTTTGTATTTTCTTCCATTTTTGCTCGTTTTGCCTTTCTCCAATATATAAGACGGAAATAGATTAGGTTTAGATGTGATTTGGTCCTTAAATTTATCTCATGTCCTCGGACATTATGCCGCATAAAATAAATCCTCATAAAATGCTAGATATTTGGAAAATATTTCTTTCCACAAAAGTTTGTTTGATCTCCTTCGACCTAATTTAAAACGCACATGAGAGTCCGGCGATTGTGTCTGCGATTACTCTTTAAGAGTTCAAATTAAAAGCAGGTGCTACATTACCGTACATAATCAATTTTCTCATGCAATAATGACCCGAATATCTATAGATTTACAATCATATATCAAACCCAATAAGTTATTGGTATTCCCGGAATCATTAAATACCTGCAATCGAGAGTTTGGATGTACCGATACAAGACATTATCCGGTTGCAATGCATCTGGATAAAAGAGAAAGACAGAGATAGAAATGTTTACGCGGCATTGCTCATGTACGGTTATTGTAGAGATTGTGTATAAAGTGGCTAAATTGTAAGAAATGCCATTAGCTTTTGCACTAATAGCAAGAAATACCCCTAACTTTCTAAAAGTTCATTTTACCCTCTCAATTTTAATTTGTTTCCAAAATATCCTTTATCTAGTTATTTGTTTTTATAATATTTGTTTTTTCAAATTTCTTCTTATTTACTTAGATACATCTACTTTTGTCCTAGTTTTACTTATAACCCTTTCTCTTCTCTTCATCCTCAAACGTTCATAAAATCCAATAGAGTTCTTTTATCGAGCAAGCTTAAAAAAAATATTGATAAAGATTGCATTTTTTCATTCTTTACTTTTGCTTTATCATGGATAAAGAAAATCGAGAGGAAAAATAATTTTTTTTTGAAAAAACATGAATTTTTAGGATGAAGCTATATTGGGTGGATTTTATTTAATTTGATAAAATATATTTTAAGAGCAGTATACACAGATAATTGTAATATTGATAAATGAAATGAAGGCATTTTAAACAAAATATTTAAATAAATGTTATTTTAGGAATAAATTATAAATGCCGGGGTAAAACGCCTGTTATAAAGTAAGTGGTTTTTCGTTTCATCGAAGATAAAGTTAGGGGTATGCAGTGTAATTTAGCCAGTAAAATTTATCAAAATTAAGGGAAATGTTTAGTTTTGATAGTTATGGTCACCGGCGGTGATCCCATGGCAGAAGAGTCCCGCGGGGAACGGTTAAGACTCCTTTCTCACCGGCGGAGGATCTGACCGCCCACACCCGGAACCGTCGCTACGTGGCGCGACCTGCACGGGATCTGTGGGCCCCGCTTTCCAATAGAACCAAAAAACAAGCATGTTTTCTTCACCTTCTATAGAAAGCCGCAGCGGTTGCGTCTCTTTCATTCTCTCTCTTTCTCCAAAGCCAATCGAATCTCAAGCCCTAATCGTCTTATTTCCGCAGATTATAGGGGCAAAAATCTCGGAGTTTTTAGAAGATTTCGAGGATTTTTGAACAGGATCTCTCGATTCGCGATCACGGCTCGCAAGGTATGCTGCTGCTGCGCTATCGATTTCTGATGGATTTTATTTATTTTTGTTGTTAGGAGTCTTTTAAAAATATTTTTAAATGTTGAAATTTATAATCCCTCATTTGCGATCTTCGTTATTTCCCTTTTTGCTGGTAAAAAATCACCCAAATTGGTAATTTTTACTTTCGATCGTGGTTCATGTTCGTGGAATCGGTGCTTGTAATTTCAAAACATTGGGTCAATCGCTTGGGGTCCAAATCTGAAATTTTGATGGCTATGTTTGTGGCATTTTAACAAGGAAAGGGTGGTCTTTTCTCTCTGTGCGGATGTATTTATTGATTACTTTCTCTTTTGACAGGAATCATCAAAATTTTGTATTTTGGAAGTTGAATTATCTGCGTTACTACTAATATCAGCGATAAGAATTCACATCCTCTTTCTATTATAATGATTAATTATATTCCCTATGTGGTAATTTGTAAGGTTGTGCTTTCCAGGTCTGCACCATGTGTTTCGTGGTGGGATTGATGGTGGGAAACTAGTGTTGTGGAGGTGTGAGTTTTCTTTGGTTAGTTGCAATAAGATTTTCGTGAGGTAAGGT
Organism: Agapanthus africanus; assembly: GCA_030015575.1. Taxonomy (NCBI): domain Eukaryota; kingdom Viridiplantae; phylum Streptophyta; class Magnoliopsida; order Asparagales; family Amaryllidaceae; genus Agapanthus; species Agapanthus africanus. The sequence goes on from CM057339.1 coordinate 424,979,892, forward strand.
GGTAAGGGAAGAACTAAAAGATGAAAGAATTTAAAAAATTGTTGGAAGAAAATTTTAAAAGTGGAAGAAGAAGAGTACATGAATATTTATAAATATGAATGGTTACTTGTTAGATGTTTATAGACATCCCTTGTTTTAGACTTTTGAATTAAATCACCATTAGCATGGTTCTTTCTTTGTTTGGTTTCTGAGGCAAACCACAAGAATGAAGTATCAACTTATCAACTAAGGGGGGATGTGTTCTGTTCTGCTTTTGGCTTACCTAGTTGAACTTGTTATTATCTCGCTACAATAAATTTATCCGTTTTCCCTTCTGCCAGACTTTAGCTTGTTCAAGAGAATTTGGAAGATATCAGTTGGTCCTGTAGTATCGCGGAGATCCCATCTTGTCTTGATTATTTTGTTGGCCATTAAATAACACTAATTATGAGAGCTTTACGTCAGATCAACAAATATTAAAAAAATTCAAATATTCTGCGTAGTCTTGTGTCATAGCTGTCTTGATTTTGAGAGGATAAATTGTGATTATGACGATTAACTTATCAACTAGAATGACAAAGTACTATAAAGTTTCTATGCTTGAATTGACACTGAAGTACTATAAATAAGTTTTACATGCCTTATAGGTACAATTTGAAGTCCATCGCTGGCTACAGAGTCAGTAGAATGTCTCCTTATTAGATCAGTGAAACCTTCAGAAAAAATAGCCTGATGAGTCTTCCAGATTCCAATTTCATAGAGTTGCCTCCCCCCCCCCCCCCCCCCCCCGCCCCCTGTTTGATGTAATGATTCTTAAAGCGGCCTTGGGTATTATGTAACATATTTACTCTTAAGATGACTACTTTTACATGAGGTGTGGATACAGTACTTAAATGTTTATGACAGAAATCGGCCTTGATGCTTATCCTGTTTGGTGTAACCTCAAAGACTTCTTATGAACGCTACTGCATTTCACTACCACTGAAGCTGAGTCGAACTGGCTAATCGGAGGCTGATAGGGTGGTAATGTACATGTTGCTTTCACAGTAACTGCTTTTGAAAAGTCTTTTGATACCATACATCGGCAAGTTGTGGAATTCAGAACTTGAAAGCCTTTAGTATTAGACTGTGACGAGATCTCTTCACCTTGATGAGGTAGGTTAGTTTGAACTGATCAATTTATTTCATATTCAGTATTAGAAGATTAGATAAATCCTTTCCTTTTTCATGGTTAGGCTTTGTATAGAATTTAAAATGTGATAGGACTTCTATTATCTAACTGCGTTATTGTAGGTTGGTTTCCTCAGGTAGTTTGGAGCTTTTTATAAAATAGTTAACTAATTATCAGTATCTTTTATTTTGTTTTGTATCACAGTCTAGACTCAAAGCTAATTTGTATCAGTGCTTTTAAATCTGTCAAGTTTTTTGCCCTATAGTAACCCATACAAGTATTTGATGGGTTTAGATACTTTAGATTTTTCGTAGGAATAGTATATGTTTAAGGGCTGTTTACTGGCGCCTTGTTTTGACAGTTTTCAACTGAATTATAAGTACTGCTGCAGGAACTTTCTTGATCTAATTTGGCCATAGTGGAGGATTGTGGTGTTTGAGTTAATCATCGATGTTCACTTTAGTCTGGGCAGCGTGATATTTGAGGCTCTGAATAATACAACCTCCCTTTTGGAGTTGGGAGAGAAGTTCACGGCACTTATCTGCAGAACTAAATATGACGATGACAACCATGATTTTCAAACCTGAGGCAATTCTTCTTTTGGGGCTTTCATTCCTATGTCCATATTGGGTTTTTCGCATTTTTCTTTGGATGATAGGATCTTTAAAATTAGCTTCTGTGTCAGAAGTGCCAAATGCTCGGTGTTCAATCATACCAAAAGAGCATTTGTGACAAAAATGGGTCTGGGATAACTTAGTATTATGTGGGGGGCTAATTCATGGATATTATGGCGGGTTTTCCATTTGCTAGTTGCTATCATTATTGGGGGAAAAATAGTTCTTTCTTCAATCTGACGTTCCAATTTTTTTGCTAGAAGAATTTCATTTCACACGATCGGTGGGTCACCTTCATCTCCATGCTACTTTCTTCATCTCTGAAGTTTTTACTTTCTTTCCAAGATATACTTTGATTCCCAGACCATTGTTGTTTGGTTACCTTCATCTCCATGCCAAACATCAATGCCATATGTGAAATTAGAGATGCTTTATAATGGACCGAGGATTTGAAGCATTTGAAAGTTTCCAATAGTTCCAGATAGTTGACTCATTATTGGCGAGACTGGATATGAAGACCTTAATGTTTTCGATTGATTTGTTCCTTTCCAATGAATGCTAATTGTATTATTGGCAGTTCATTATGAGCTGATTGAGGAATTTGAGATGTCTGGAGATGGATCCCCATGCATGGTTTTGAAGCTAATAAACTCAATGTATACCTGAAGGATGCATTGATATACTTTCCTCTTTCAAATGTTTCTGAGCAGTGAACTGAGAGGAGGTAATTGTGGAGAAAAATGAAAATTTAGATTATGTCCGTGTTTTGTGCTTTGAGGTTCCAGATCCAAGATAGTAAATATTGTTCTTTTGGAGCATTTTTCTTTGCATGCCTTTGGGGTCTGGGAATATGGAAGGCAAGGTCTTGTGATGGATGCACATGTGGGGGTTGACATCCCTTCAATCTTCAAGCCTTATAGCAACATCTATCAATGCGCCGAAATTGGCATGAGAAGATTTGGTTTTTGGGTCATTAGGGTTCTGATGGTGTCTATATTGTCTGATTACAGTTTATCTGATATCTGGAGCTGTTTAAATAAGTTTTTTTCCTTTGACTTTTGCCCGGAAGATTCTTCTTCTACTTTAAAGGGAATGAGGCTGTCCTAATGTAATAATGGTGTCAATAGCAAAATACCATTATCTGTCCTGCTTGAACAATGATTTGTAAGGATGTAGAAAGTTATTAGTCTCTTGACTTATGCTTTTTATATCGAAAATTATATGCATATAAACAAGTGTCGATATTTTTTTATCCTAATCTCCCCCCACCCCCAAATGATAGACATGTCTTTAAGCTTCTACTATTGGAATCCATTGGCTTTTGAAAAGGTATCATATGATTTGTTGTCTATGTGTAGTTTTGATGTGAACTGTTGCGTAGTCTGACTTGTTCCTTTATCGACTTCCTTTTATTTCTTAAGTGAGTTCATTGCAATGTTTGCATTGCTCTATCTTTGTACTTCGGTACTTTAAGTTTGCTTCTAAAACTTGCATGTGAGTAGTTGCCTTGTGCATGTGTACTGCCAAAGGCCATTGTAATAAATGATGGTGCAATAATTGTTTTATCTTCTAATAATGCAAAGATGCACCTTCCAAATGTTATAACCCTCCATATCCCATCATATTTTCAGATAACTGTAGTAATAAACAGGATGAGGAAATCGTTGAAGGTTGTGCGTGACAGTCTTGCTTGTCTGATAACACGCAGGTACTGTTCATTTTTGAACATATTGTTGTTCAGGATATACCAAAAAACTAATATGCTTCAATATTACACATGTAAATATGATATATAAGAAAAAGGAAACAATGGAGCTTCTTATTATAACCTATACTTTTCAGTTGATACCCAGCAGTGATGACATTTTTCAACTTCAGAGGATCCCCAAATATTCTAATAATATTTGGAGTTTCTTAGCTGATATTCCGCTTGACTACTGAAGATTGAGCGTGATCTTATGTGGGACTTGTATCATTAACTTCATTCTAGTTCCATGTTTTATTGTGATTTAGCAAGAAAGCTGATGCTTGTAACTGTAAGGCCAGCAAACACTTGATTACAAAAATTATTACATGTTAATCAATGCAGTTGAATGCGGTGTATTAGTAAGAAACGTTGTGCATATAGATGGCTAATGTACAGTAATTTTCATCATTTGGAAACAGACTTTCATTATGATTCGATGTCTTAAAACCTTAAAGTTACATAATTGAGGAATTCTAATTAATGCATTGATGGCAGACGGATGCAGGTTTAAAATAGAAAAGTTTGTTAAAATGAATGGGTGATAATCAAAAAGTGTAATCATGATGTAAATTATCTCTGAAAACAATTGTATTGGATGTTGATGGGTTTGTATGTTTTCAAGTCATTATTAATCAAATTCTTCATAAAATATGGCCATTTTGTGATCATTTGTTTTTCAAGACAATTCCGACCAGTTCAGGGTCTATGCATTTCAGATGTTTATCTCATTGAGAAAGGGTTTTAGTTTGAATTGTGCTGTGTGCATATCGGTGTAATGGAATTTGCATGTTACCTATAATGATTTTTGATATACTAGTTAACCTCCAATAGCATGTAAAAAATAGATCTGTTGATCAGGTGCTACCTTTGGATTTATGTTGCTTTACTGCTTTTCAGTTGAAATTCTAGTATAAATAACCGTTTATATGAATCTATCAGAGGTACGCTTTGCAATTATAATCATAGTCGATTTCTTCTATTTAAAAAGGGAATGTACGGTAAAAACTTTGAATAATTATTGTGCGGTATACATTTTAATTATTGCAATTATCATATGTACAAAAGGGATATAGACAGAGACCTTTGAATATTTATACTGTGTGATATTCCTATGATACTGAATAATTTTATTTTATTTGTCAAACCAGTCGAAAAGAAATCTCATTGTGACAAAATATTTTCTAGATCATAGTTTGGGTAGTGAACACGAGCAGTTGGGATTAGATACATTAGAAGTACATTCCAGCAGTTTGCAGCAGACTGTTGTGGGCTTGGTTTTTTTTAAGGTTCTGATAATTGTGCATCAGCAGGTTTTGGAGGGCTGCTAAGTTACTTAAAGATTAGTTGAATAGTTTGAAAGCAAGTTAAAAGTGAAAAGTGCTGGTGTGAAAAATTAAAAATAGAGAATGTATTACTTTCCTTTAGCTTACTTTCGCTAGGTGACCTTGAGTTAGCCTTGATTTCATGTGTCTTTATTATCCTTTTTTCCGTTCAAGTTATCATCCCTTAGTTTGGTCATGGAAGGCGATATGTGCATGCTAATTTTTTTGTCCCCCATTTCCATTGGGAATTCAAATTCAAAACTGCTTGATGAGTATGATTGATTCAGTGCCTGCTTTTGAAAGTTACTGTTACCTAATTTATCTAGGGGAGTAGTATAAACATTATTCAGAATCAAGCAGATAGTTGTAATTTTTGTTACTTTGTGCAGGAGTATTTATTTTCAAACAATCATATTATCATTTTGGTGCCTTCCTGCATGTGGCTTTGTTTATCTAAAAGCTTTATCCAAAACTGCTGACAATCGTTAGATGACAACAGCAGAAACAAGAACAGATGCTTTATCCACAATCTTTTGGGCTGGTGGCCTCTTTTCCAGCCAGTCCTGCAAAACACCATCTCCTTTGTTAGATTAACAATAACAATTGTTATAAACTTTTTAAGCTATTCTTTTCCTTGTTTGTTCAGCTCCTTCAGTTCCCTAGTTGTGTCCTGTGTCCACCAAGTACTGCCTACAATCATATTATTCATCTTAACTGGTGGTTTATTGATATTAAGTGATCATGCACTGATTTACAAACCATCTCAACCCATTCCGTTATTGTATGATTAGTATCCTCGATTGAAGTCTCTAACTTATTAAGGTGCAGTCATTTCATACTCCATCTCTTGGGATACCAAAGCTCATCCATCTTACATTCTCTTTCCAACTACACTGATAAGCTCATTTCCTAGGCGTCTAGTTCCTTTATTACCCAAAATTGATCTAAATGTGTATCGCCGCCGATAAGTTCATTTCCTAGACATCTTGTTCCTTTGTTAATGTGTGTAGCTGTCTTATAAAGTTTACCCTTGACAATTGAGAATCAGCTCAACTCTTTAGGAATGTATATGGAAATTGTTTTACATTTTGGCATCATCTGTTGTTTTTTAAATCAAATTTATGAGTGTACAGCATTAGTCTTGGATTTCGTAAGTATGTCATTATTATCTTTAAAAGGTTATACTCATTAACACAATAATAGTTGCAATTTCTTTTATCAGATTTGTTACAGATACCCCCTTCCTTCAGGTTATCTTTCTGTAGAGAATTATGTTGCAATTAATTTTTCTCGTACTGATCGATTATGGACTATGTTAAAGCTTGAACTTTACCTTTTGGAGGTTCAACACTTTTTTCTATCTTCATCTACCTGGTACATGCAATGTTATTAACAGGTATGATTCCTCAGCATTTGCAACTGGAATTTTTAGTTGAAATTGTTCCTTGACGACTTAACATCCATTCAATTCTGGATGCATGATTTACAAAAAAATGGTTGGTGGTGGAACTTCATCATGGGCCCAAGATACATCATTTCGATATATTTCTTCATACTTTCTTGGATTATTTAAAGTTCAATGGTGCTATCTCAGAAAACCTGAACTAGCAATATTGTATGAAAATGTTAGTTTCTTTTGTTGACCTACGAGTCTTCTCTTTAGTTTTGATTATTTTACAAAAACCATATTTCAAAAATACAGAATATTACTAACCATGCTAGATATGTTAAAATGCTAAAAGCAATGGATTTAGTCAAAGTAAGAGAACAATCAACACTTCAACTGGCATCACAACAGTGACATCGAGTGACTCTGAAGGCCAAATTGCAAGTTCAAAGAAAATATCGAAGAAGTCACACAATGGACATATTCCGGACTTTATATTTTCTTTGAGTCTTGAGAGTCGATCTCAATGGTTAGAATCTATTTTTTGATCCTAATCGTCTATACTAAATACCTTTTTACTTAAAGAGATATCTACACTTTTGATTAGAGTTCCAAAATGTAGGTCTCGAGAAGATCTTTCCAACGAGCCCAACAACGTCGAAATCGGATAACTGAGCAAAAAGTTATGACGATTTCAGGCGCAGTATGTGATGGACGTCTAAATAGACGTCTATAATGCCAACATAGACGTCCCTAAGACGTCAACGTAGGGACGTCTGGAACAATTATCAATTTTCAAATTTTGGCTTTTTGGTGGGCATTTCAGTTTTTCAACGGCTATAAACCGCCAATAACTGTCCTAAACTTTAGGAATGGTTATTCTGACCGTCCATTCATTTCTATAAATAGAACCTATTTCCAAAAGAGTTTTCACAAAAAAAAATTCGCTCGCACCTTTTCAAACTTTTATCATTCTTTAATCTTTTTGTGAGAACTCCGCCTATCTCGGTTCTTAAACTTTTAGTATTCTTTTTGAGAGGAAGTCTTTCAGGACTTGAGATTTTTATTAGAAACGAAAAATCTTATTGTCAAAGAAGTTTTGTTTGCTTTAAATCCTTTTTTCTACTGAAAAACTCCTTTGAATCGTTCTTAAGTTTTTAACTATTCTTTTTGAAAGAAGAGATTTTTCAGTGTTTTAGATTTTTCTAGTCATTAGAATCGAAAGATCTCTAAATTATCGAAGAAGTTTCTGTTTTAAACTTTTCTTAATCCTTTGAAAAACTTAATCTAATTGTTTTTAAACTTTCCTAATCTCCAAAACACAATTCATTATCTCTTTCGATTCGAAATTTGATTTATCTATTGAGATCATTAGGATTGTATAGTTGGTTCTGTAAAGATTTGTTAAAATCTTACTTTGTACGACCTAGTGAAGAATCGTCTAAGATCTTCACATTGTAAAGGTTTGGACTTGAGCCTCGGAAAAAGCCTAGGCATGCACCGTTTGTAAGTGTAAAGGTTTGGATCTGAACCCGGGTAAAAGATTTGGGTTTCTCCACCTGCAAGGAGTCACTGGATAGTGTGTTGAATTCTGAACAGGAGTTCTCACGCGGGGATTAGCCACAGGGTTGGTGATCCTCGATGACAATCCTGTGTCCATTTACTTTTCTATGATTATGTGTTGTGATAGTATTCGTATTTTAGACTGTTTTATATTCCGCTGTATAATTTATAAATTGTTACAAATTACGCTGAGTTTACCATAAAGCCTTATTCACCCCCCTCTAAGGTTGCTTTCAATTGGTATCAGAGCAGTTTGCTCTATTTGTAAGGTTAACCTCTTAAGTTTCTGATCCTATAGCAAACCAAATGGAAGGACAATCCACAAACCGTCCTCCTCTTTTCAATGGTACTAACTACCAATTCTGGAAAACTAAGATTAGAGTTTTCCTTCCGTGTATAGATTTAGAAATCCTAAAAATCATAGAAAACCCTTTTGTTATCCTTACCACAAATCCCTTATTCGATGCCGACAAGAGATCAATGACATTAAATGTCAAGGCAATGAATACACTTCATTGTTTGTTGAATTCTTAATTCAGAAAAATGCAATAGAATCTCTGTGTTAAGCGGTAAACAAATTTGGAACTCTTCAGATCGTCCATGAAGGAACCAGTCAAGTCAGAGAGAGTAAGATCAACCGTCTCATGCACAAGCATGAGATATTACAAATGAGAGATGATGAAACCATCGACTATATGTGTTGGGATCAAAAATTACACCCCGGTTTACCAAGTCAAAGTCAAAGTCAACCCCAAGCCAGGTGGGCTAAAGCCCAGGTCAAGTGGGCCCATGCCTAAGTCGAGCCCCGCGGCCGGCCTCCCCTATGCTAAAATGAAATCATGTAATAAATAATTTTGATGTAATTTTTTATGCATGAATGTAAGAAAAATGGGCTTAAAACCAAATTTTTGTAAAGCCCATGGCTCATGTGCAAAACAAATGAGCACATGAGGCATGAGATGAGCAAAATGCTATTTTGTAAAGCCCGAGGGGCTATATGTAAATTTGTAAGCCTATATAAGGCAACATGATAATGAAATAAAAAAGACTTTTTCACTTTAAAAAATCTAGGGTTTTTGTGCCTCCTTCCTTAAGGTTCTAAACATTCTTCCCCCTTTCAATTAAATCAAGAGTTTTACTCTTCTTTTTTCAAAAATAAATAGTTTTTCACCAAAAAACCCACAAAAGGGAGCTCTGATCTTCCATCAGATCTCAAAAGGGGGAGATTTTTAAATCTCATCCCCATTCTCCAAGATCCGGCCAACCGAGAGGAAGGAGACTCATTTCCAAAAATCCCATATTGGGAAGATCCAGGACCAAAGGGAGAAACAAAGAGGCTCCCTTTGATCATTTCTAAAAATTTCTAGAAGTTTAACTCTATTCAAGATCTGTTGGAGTTCAACTCCATAAATTAATCTCTTTTTAGGAGTTTAACTCTAGAAGTCAAAACGGGAGCACAACTCCGAGTGCAGAGACAAAGTCCCTTTTCTTGCTGGCGCCCGCGTGCCCGGCACGTGGGGCGCCCGCGCCCGACGCCCGCGTGCCAGGCACGTGGGGCGCCCGCGCCCAGCGTTCTTTGGACGTCATTTCTCCCCTCATTTTATATACACTCCACACTAAAAATACCTCTCCCGTTAGAAATAATTTCTAACGGGGTGCTGTCCCGCACCCCGTATTGGAGCTGCTAGCCCCCATGACCCCCAGCCCGCTATCTGGGCAGCGGGATCCATGTAAAAACTCTACGGGCCCCCTGATATATCCAAAACCCCTTTAAAACACAACACTGCACATTGAGTTCGCATGACATGTTTGACCCGTCAATCAGAGGTTCTCTCACTCCAAAGGCGAGGGATAATTAACGACAGCTTAGTCCGCGGCTGCCGGAGATTCGGATCCCCATAATCAATAAACCCCCGCCTACCCTAGGCAGGGGGAATCTGTGGTACGCCTGACAATTGCGCGTGTGTATTCCCATCTCAATGGGGTGACGGAAAACACCCTACAGATTCTGGCACGCCCGGTGAGACCAATCTCTCCTTCCATATTTCGGGTTAAACGTTCATGTAAACTGAATCAACATATACATTGATTGCATGTACTGAAATCATGCTTCTATTTGCATGTTAACGACTTTCGATTGCAATCTTCGAACGTAAGAGTATTTGAACGACTTCCTTGGCCCCAGCTGGGGGCAAGGCCATCAACACCGACAAAGTAATAAGGCATTTCGGGCAAGCTCCAGCGGTGCCCCTGACAACTGCTCAAACGGATATCTTCTCCAAGCTCCCCGTCAGATGACCTCTAAGTCGTTAAACTGGGAACATATGACCACCAAGTCGTTAAACTGGAAACAGATGACCTCCAAGTCATTAAACTGGGAATAAACGATCCCTAAGTCGTTAAACTGGGAATGTTAAAAAAATGTGTAATTAAAAAAAGTGTAAATAAAAGAAAAAAGAAAAGCCGAAATGATAGGGCAACTCGCAATAAAAATCAGCGAGTAAAATAAATAAGAAAATAAAGCCAAAATGATGGGGCAACCACGATTAAATAGCTGAAATGATAAGGTAATCGCGACCTTCGCGATAAGAAAAGCTGAAATGATAGAGCAACCGCGGTAAAAAAAATCCTTCCAAATGGCGAATGATGACTCGCTCCAACCAAATTCCAAATCCCAAAACGGCGAATGATGAGTCGCTTCTGGTACCATATTCTAGTGGAGCGATGCAGACGCCAACCAAAATCCAATTTCCCAAAATTCTTCCGGCCCTACGGTTAGTCCTCAAATTGACTACCGTATACAATCCACAGGCTCAAATAATTCTCATCATACCCATACCTTACCGCAATCATCAGTCCAGCGGCCGGTCTCCGCCCTTGGAATTATGCTCTATTGGGAAGACCCACTCATGTGTCCTCACGATACATGAGGAGAACTAACCTTCGTGGGATCCTTACGACTCACAAAGGAAAAACACACTTGGGAGTCCTCACGACTCCTAAGGAGAAAATACACTTGTGGGATCCTTTCGACTCGTAGGGAGAAAATGCTTTTATAGGATCCTTACGGCCCATAAAATTGAAAAGCCTTAGGTGATAGGGACCTAAATCTGTCTCCTAAGCCATCGCTCCCCAACGGGTAAAGGCAAATGATGAATTGCATTTGGCATCTGTGCTTCAGTGTTAGCAACGCTGATGCCGACCCTTACCCCAAAATTCCAAACTTCCGATCCAATAGACCCTTAAGTCGTTAAACTGGGAACAGATGACCCTTAAGTCGTTAAACTGGGAACGAGGGAAATCCTCATGGCTAATGATGGTTCGCTCATGGTACCGTATTCCAGTGAAGCGATGCTGATGCCAAACCAAAACCAAAATCCCCAAATTCACTCATGGCAAATGACCATTTGCTCATGGTACCATATTCTAGTGTAGCGATGCTGATGTCAACCCAAATCAATCCAGCAATCTCTGCGGCGGAATCATGCTTCGTCCCAGAATGTACCCCGTGTTGAAATCATGCTTCGTCTCGGGATATCTACCTTCCCTGCCGGAATTATGCTCCGCCTCGGAATCAAGTCGACTAGCGACACTCCGTGCCGGGGACAAGTCGAATAACCAGCGACACCATGCTGGGGAAACGTTGACCAGCGACCAGCGACACTCCGCCTCGGGGACAAGTCGACCAGTGACACTCCGTGCCGAGGAAACGTCATATACAGACACTCCGTCTTGGGGAAACGTCCAGCACAGACACTCCGTGCCGGGGGTACGTCCAACACAGATACTCCGTGCCGGGGGTACGTCAACCAGCGACACTCCGTGCCAGGGAAACGTCACATACAAACACTCTGTCTCGGGGAAACGTCCAACATCGACACTTCGTCTTGGGGATATGTCATACATTGACACTCCGTCTCGGAGACATGTCAAGCATTGACCGTCCATGTCGGAAAAAGGGCAGTGCCAGCTTCCCAAAAAGCTGGAACCAAATCAAGTCGCCTCCACGTGAAAGAAGATCCATCAATTTCTATGGTGGATTTGCACATAATTCTCACAACAGAAGGTTATTCTAATCGTTCTAACCGCACTCAATTTCTATAAATAGGACCTATTTCCAAAAGAGTCTTCACAATTTTTTTTTCGCACCTCCATCATTCTCAACTTTTTTTGTGAAGACTCTGGCTCTCTCGGTTCTTAAACTTTTAGTATTTTTTAAAGATATTTTTTAGGGCTTTATATTTTCCTAGTATTAGAAACGAAAGATCTCTTATTGTCAAAAAAGTTTTGTTTACTTTAAATTTTTTTTCCTTCTGAAAAACTTCTTTGAATCATTCTTAAGTTTTTTACTATTTTTTTTGAAAGAAAAGATCTTTCAGTGCTTTAGATTTTCTAGTCATTAGAATCGAAAGATCTCTAAATTGTTGAAGAAGTTTCTATTTTAAATTTAATCTTTTGAAAAACTTCTTCGAATCGTTTTTAAACTTTCCTAATCTCCAAAACACAATCCATTATCTCCGTCGATTCGAAACTTGATTTATCTATTGAGATAATTAGGATTGTATAGTTGGTTCTGTAAAGATTTCTTAAAATCTTATTTTGTACAACTTAGTGAAGAAAGGTCTAAAATCTTCACATTGTAAATGTTTGCACTTGGGCCTCAGAAAAAATCTAGGTGTTCATCTTCTGTAAGTGTAAAGGTTTGGATTTGATCCTGTGTAAAAGATCTGGGTTCCTCCATCTGCAAGGAGTCACTGGATAGTGTGTTGAATCCTGAGCAAGTGTTCTCAGGCGGGGATTAGCCACAAGATTGGTGAACTTCGATAACAATTCTCTGTGTCCATTTACTTTTCTGTGATTCTGTGTTGTATCTGTGATTCTGTGCTGTGATAGTATTCGTATTTTAGACTCTGATTTTATATTCCGCTGCATAATTTTTAAATTGTTAAAAATTACGTTGAGTTTGCCATAAAGTCTTATTCTCCTTAAGGCTGTCATCATGTTTCACTTTTAAGGCATAGTGGATTAAATAACACAAAATGACCTTGTACGTCAATTGAATAGCCCAAAATGAACTCAATATGACATTTTGGGGGAAAATATCCTTACAAAATATACCCTTCAAGTCGGGGTTTATAACATTTTTATAGTTCAATGGTGCTATCTGTAAAACCTTGAAAGTTCGATGGTGCTTTATGAAATTTATCCTATTTTCTAAGTTATTGGGATATAGTTCTTTTAGCCGTGAACCATGTGTTTCGGGATATGTTTTGTTTATAGTTTATAGTATTGTAGAATCTTGAATTGAGAAATATACTACATATGTACTTGGACTTTAGAGGGTTAGGTTTTTCTGATTCAAGCGACCCATTATCATCTTGTCCCAAATAGGATGCCTAGAGAAATGTAGCATCACTGCCATTTGCATCATCGTCTAGTTTCCTGCATAGTTCAGCTTTGCAGTGTTTTAACTGCAATTTTGTGGAGGGTTACTAACCACATAGTTCAACCTTGGATTCTGGTTGGTGTTGTTTATTCGTGTTTAAACTATGAAACTATCAGACAGTGCAAATGCCATTTTCTCTATTTCAGATCGGTGGCATTTTTTCTTTACTATTATTCCAGAGCATCTGCGGAGCTGATAGATCAATCACAATCAATCGCATCACATGTGTATTTCTCCTCTATTTGAGCATCTTCACTTGGCACTTTTGTGTTGTACAGTGATACATTATTGCTCACTCGGTCCATGGTGAGGGTTGTTACAGGACACAGATACATGCCAAACTATGCACACTATGGAAACAAATTCATGATCCACGATCCAATTCATTAGCTTAATTCACCAATCCGGCATCGTTACAAGGATAAATGATATTATCTCTATTCTTACAATGTGGTTTTTCTCTGTGTAAGATTTTATTGGATAAATATCATTATAATGTTAAAAGAAAAGTTTGATTATTTTCAGCATGATCTCGATTCTGGCAACATTACTTTTATCTGATTTTATTGGCTAAAAGTCAGTATAATGTTACTTAAGGATTTGATCACGTATATTCTGCATGATTAGGAAATCCTTTATTTAATGGGTGCCTGTGCTTGATTACTTTGATCATATTTCAACAGTTCAGCTCATTTTTGTTTTTAAACAGTGCCCTCTCCTGATGTGTCTTTGCAGATCTTGTACTGTTTTAGTAAGGAGCAATGGGACATAGGCAGTTTTTCCCCCTGTCCAAGGCATCTGATGTTCGCTTTGAAGATGTTTGGAATCGTCCATACCCTGATCCTCGTTTCTGTCTAGGTATTGCTGTTTTCTTGGTTTTGATCTACTATAAATTCATGTTCTATGTAAGAAAACTTTGAGAGAATTCTAGAATTATACTTTTAACCCTTTCAGAAATTATAATTTGATATGAGAATTTGAAGCATTAGATCGTGCAGTGCAACTCCGTCTAGGGAAAAAAAACAATAAAAAAGCATCTTCATTATCTTGCATACAACAACAACTGAGCCTTTTATCCCAAGCATATGGGGTAGGCTACATGAACCAACATGAGAATCACACTAGGTCGAGCACATGAATCCTCCGCCTCCACTCACCTTATCGTTATCATTGCATACAAGACCTAGAAATAATTATTTGCATGAAACATTTTCTTTGGTCTATCACGATTTTTCGTACCAAAAAACTAGTTTCTTAGCTGCAACCTGATCTTTCAATGCTTTCTACAGGTACTGCAGCAGTTGGAGTGAATCCCCTGCCTTATTATGACATGGCACCGAGATCAAACAACATTCCATTATCAAACCCTTGTTTCGAGATCCCAAATCATAACAGAAGGTCTTATCCAGGAACTTCACATAATTCCTCTCTTCATCCTTCATCTTCTAGCAGCTCTTATCAGATGCCGCCAAATCACATCCAAGCAGGTCCTTGTTATGGTGGATTTGCACATAATTCTCACATGGACTATGAAAGGGCACCATTTAAAAGAAAAAACCCAGCTATATCCATGTCTTTCGAGAGAGGGAACAACACTCATCACAATGCTGGAAGTTCTGTTAATTTTCAAGCTAACCTTATGCTGGGCCCTCAACATCAGGCTTGGGATCCTAATAGTATGCCCTGTAGCTACAGGGGAAACAATCGGTTAACTGCTGGTGAAGGATCTCAGAGAAATGTTAGAAGTCGACAAAGCTTTGGCCTTCACTTGGAAAACAACGAAACTGGAGTCTATCGAACGAACAACCATCATTGCTATCTTCAGGCAGTGCCTAATATTTCTGGTTTAACTGCAGCTGAACAATGGGGCCATACTCCTTATGGAGGTTGTGACAGAAGGATACTTTATTCAGGTCAGTTTGATTTATATAAAATTACTTCTGTTGCTATTAGGTTGCCTTTCCTGTTTCCCTAAATATGGGGTTGGCTATGGGGGCAAAGTTCCAGGCATGATTTGACAAGTTTTTTTACACTGATTGTCTGCTTGACGCGGACCGGTTAGTAATTAGTGCTAAATCATGTCCTAGCAAAACTATTCGACTAAATATCCCTTAGTTGTGTACCCTGTTAAGAGATATTACTTTATCAGCATATACACCCCTCTACACATGAACCAAAGCCCTAAAAAAACACTCAAATTCTTTTAAAGATTATGGTAAACTACAGAGGGCATACTCAAAACACAAAGTTGCACCGTTAAGTTCGACATTTTTTTATAAAGATTATGGATTACTTGGAGAGAAACAATCAAAGGGTGTTATGAATTTGAAAGGCCTGAGGGGGTGTTGGTGTTAATCAGTCTCTTGAGGGGTATAAGTTGTAGACATCTGGTAAACTACAGGGGGCTTTTTAGTGCAAAGTAACCCAATAATCTGTTGACATCGACCAAATCTCCTCAACCCTAATTGCAACTCGTAGTTTTTTTGCAGATGATCTGTTGACATTGACCAAATCTCCGAGGTTGGGAGGAGAGAATACTAGGGAAAAGATGATAGTTTTGCTATTTACATAATTACATATATTTTGAAGACAGAAACCCAAGATTATTTTTAGAAGGTATGCATTCCCATGAGGTTGTCCTGACTAGATTCTTTCAATTGCAGAGAATAACCGCTTCAATCGTGATATGAACTATAGTATGGAGATCCATGGGGGAAACCACCACAATTTTCTTCATGATAGGATTTTGCATACACCATTGCCGACTCCTCAAGCCCCTCCCTCGCAAGTCGTGAACGCTGATCAAAGTAGCTTTGATCAAAGAATGCATCTTTACAGTTCAGCTGCAAGCTACCACCAACCTGTGGGGTTCTCAGCCCCATCAATTGAACGATATCGGCCAGATGTTGAAGGTCTTCCTTCTTATCGACACTCAGGACCTTCATCTATTGTTGGACATAGTAGCGAGAGGAATGAAAGGTCAAGGGGTGTCTATGACAGATCACAGCCATTCTCATATGGAGCTAATGCCTACAGTGGATGGGCATCAGAAGTATGGCCTTTTTTTCTTATCAAAATAATCTAGTTAATTTGCATTATGCTATTTAAAAAATTAATTTGAGGCTCTCGCCATTCTGCTTGGGCCTTTTATCATCGTCCTAATTTTAATGTTAATTTGAGGTTTATATATCCTTATAATATATCTTAATCCTTTTATTTTATTTTCTATTATTATTTTTGCTGAATAATAGGCTGTAATATGAATCAAGACCTCTTGCTAGCTAGAAGGTTAGCCACTGGGCTTTAGCTGCGGTTGCTACTTTATTCTGTTATTGCTTACACTTATATTCTCCAAAACGATTAACATTTATCTTTAGATCCTTTTCTTGAATCCCCTTCATTTCCAACTATAGTTAGATTTCTTAGAAGCTTGTTTAAAATATAAAATTTTCTGGAAGCATATCCTGTGTTTTGATTCTTTATAAGCGCGAAAATTTTGACTCAAGGGTGAACACTTTTACCTTCTGAATTATTTTTTGAAAGATGACCATACAAATTACAAGTGGTGAGCTACATACCAAATTGGGAGAGACGAGCTTGCAAGAACTTTTAATTTTATGTGGAGATTAATATTGATGAGCATTCATCATGCAGGATCCTTCGACTTATTATGATGTGAGGAACCTGTTTGATCAGCATCGTGACATGAGACTGGATATTGATAACATGAGCTATGAGGTTGAGAAGTTTCTTATTCCTACCTATTTGATTATTTATTATGTTTTATTGATTCTTTTCAATATATATTTGTGATAGTTGTTAGTAATTGCATTTTGGCTGGTTCAGGAACTGCTTGCTTTGGGAGACAGGATTGGTAATGTCAGCACAGGTTTGTCGGAAGACACCATCTCTAGTTGTTTGGTGGAGGCAACGTACTGTTTATATCAAATCTTGGAGAATGAAGAAAGAAATTGTGTAATATGCTTGGTAAGCCTCATCATATCACCTTTTATATAGGCTTCTTTCTTTTCTTTTTTTTGGTTGCAGTACCAGTTGCTTTCAGCCAGAAACTTATATGGGGTAATAATAAACCAGCATGTTCCTTCCATGGCCAAAAATTTAACAATTTATAACTCTCTTCCATAACAATGAGAGAGCTATGACACCTTTGGGTGTTGGTTTTCAGGAGTTTCAGATATAAGCAAATACACTTGTGCTACTAATTTAGTCTCTGATAGCATGTGAACTATAATAAGGTGTTACTGAATAATGTTAAAAGATTTTGAAAGTAATATATACA
The DNA here is from genome assembly GCA_030015575.1 of Agapanthus africanus. Lineage (NCBI taxonomy): Eukaryota > Viridiplantae > Streptophyta > Magnoliopsida > Asparagales > Amaryllidaceae > Agapanthus > Agapanthus africanus. The sequence continues at coordinate 424,997,421 of CM057339.1, forward strand.
AACATCAAGGTTTGGTTCTGGGGGTGCTACAAAAACCCTAAGGCCATGTTTGGATAGTTGGGAAAATAATGATAGGGATTTCAATTAGGATAAAAAAGTTCCGGATTACATGAGTTCTGTTTGGAGAAAAAACCTCTGGATTATTATATCAAAATATGTTTGGATAATATAGGATAAGTTTTCATGAAATATTAATTTTATTTAATTCTAACCCATCATCTTCTTCTTAATTTTCCTTCACGTTAACCAACTCCAGCAGCTTCCTCCTCCCCTTGTGCAGCTCCGCCAACTCCAACTCCACCAACTCCACCAACTCCACCAACAGCCTCTCGATCTCCCCATCCTTCCCAAACGCACAAGCCGTGAGCAAACTATCCGACCCCTCCTGATGGCAAATCCCAATTCTTTCCAATTCAAGCAGCTCCGCCAACTTATCCAAACCCCCATGCAAGCTATTGCAGAACCTCATCAGATGCTTAATATCATAAACCCTCGGGAAATAAGTCCTAATCAAATCAAAGAACCCTTCTTGACTCTCCGGCAAGCTTTTGCAAGTCATAATCTTTAACAGGTAGCTGAAATCATACCCAGAATGGAAAGCGATCCACTGAACCGCATCGTTCAACACAACCCCAGAGGACATCAGCAGCTCCTCAAATTCCAAGTTTTTCTCGAAATCGATCTCCGAGGCGTAGACGTTGGATTGGGGATCGAACTCGTGGAAGTTGAACTGGAACACGAAGTGATGGTTGAGGTTGGGATCGGAGAAGGTGAGCCCTAGCTGGATGGGCTTGAGGAGATCGACGTTGGACCTTAGGGTTTGGTGGTGGTAGTCGGAGGTGGTCTTGAAGGAGCCGATGGGGTGGAGGATGACTCTGGGGAACTCCGTGTCCATGGCGATGTAAGGGTACTCGTCGATGATGTCTCGGATGGAAGTGAAGTGGTATAGGAGGATGAGACACCAGTGAGGCTGGGGAAAAAATCGAGTCTGACTCAATTTTTTCCACCCAGAGGACAGGGCTAAAATAGAGGGTTTTCCCCCTGGATCACAGACCAAAATTCCCATCCAAACAGCCCATTTTGTAGGATTGGGCCTATCCGGCGGAAAAATGACTTGGATTTTTTCCCAATAGGATAGTTAGTAATCCAAACAAGGCCTAAACAACTGAGCTGTATTTTATCCTTAACTCTAAAAGCCGCCCCCCTTCTGATACATCCTTTGCCACTTCTTAATTGGCATAGCATATTTAGTGTGCTCGTCGAACGGAAGATGAAGTGGTTGAAATGGTAAAAGGTTAGCATCAGATAAAGTTAAAGGTAAATTTCAGCTATGTCTAATACTATAATGCAAACACAAGGGGGGCGTGTGGCATTTCGAATTTCAATTCAGAGGAAAAATTAGGAAAAGGGGAAAAGATCTTCAATTCTTCCACATCATCATAACAACTTTGAAATTAACCATAGAAATAGGTAGTTTAAATAACCATCATATAATTATGGTCAGGTGCACCAATGAGCTATAGTTTAGTTGGTATTGGCACTTCCCTGCTTGGGGAGAGTGCGGGGTTCGAACCCAGGAACCCTAGGAGGTGAAGCGGCCACAAACCAACGCTTTCGGGGCAAATTCGTGGGTCCCCTGGGTGCATGTGTTTGTTGTGTGCTTGTGAGTGATGTGTGCGTGAGCATATTGTGTGGATAGAGGTTAGGGCCTATGGGCCTGTGCCAAAAAAAAAAATTTATTGCCCAAGTGCTTCGCATGTGCCAAAAACTAGTATGACCATAAGTGGGGATTCCACTGCAATTTAACCATTATAAGTTGACATTAGATTTGATTGGGTTAGATGTCTTGCATACCATATGCTCTCTTTTTGTTATTATTGATTTGTAACGCTTGTGGTGGTGTTGTGATTTGATATTGTAGGACGAGTACAAATACAAGGAGAACATTGGGAGACTAGCCTGCGGCCATGATTTTCATTCAAGCTGCATCAAGAAATGGTTGTCGATTAAAAATGCGTGCCCGATCTGTAAGGGCTCAGCGGTACCTGATGCTTTGAAGGAGAAATAAACTGTTTCTCTCTAAGCCAATCATCAAAGATGATTGTTTTGTTAATCTGTGTATAAATCTCTTGTTAATGGATGTCAAAAACTTTTGTATGGCCCCAGAACCATTTCAATATGTAAATTAATAGTTACTGTTAAGGTTTTATGTTTTGCTTATTGGAATTATTGGTTCTTTATGCAAAATGTACAGATGCAGGCCAAACACATCGTGCCTGTGACGTACCTTGCAAAATCTGTGACATGGACAGGTTTTTGTGATGCAGGCCAAGCCATCATGGTGTCATGGCCCCCAAAGAAATTATATTTTTGTAATCAAACTACCCCTTTTAATCATCTTGCTGTTGAGAGAGCGAATCATGAATGTATTTCTGATTGAAAATTGGGACATGGAGGCCACTGGATTGATCTTTTAAGATCCATGCGATTGGAGGAGCGGTCATGTTCTCGCACTGTTATAGGCTTAATTTGCAACTTGCACCAGTTTAGACATTGCAATCATTAGGCGTCGTTTGAAACTTTTATGTTATCTAGGGTTTGAATGTTAGATAATGCTGATTTTTAACATTTCTGTTAATCTTGACTAAATAATAGGTTTCTGCTTTATTTGGTTGCTTTTTTCCTTCTTCTTTTCGAATATAATTTGATGAGGATACCTATATAGTGAGATAAAGATAAGTTTTGTTTGTTACCTTCTCCACACTATATATACTCTTTTTAGCTTCCCATTATTTTGATTTGTAAAAGCATGTTACCCCTTGTATACGTTGCATCTTAAGGATGATCCTTGAGTATATATGGCTGCTTCCTTGTACATTTCAGCATGAAACTCGTTAATTTTTTTGTTCCATTCCAAGTTTGTGAAACCAGAGAACTAGAATCATGAAGATTTTTGGGTTCATCAGGAATGTAATAGAAAGAAGGGATCTTGGGCAATCTCTTTGTTCTCATCAAAGAAATAATACATGGTTAAAGTATCATGTTATTTCCCATGGATGAGTCAATTAGCATGGAAAAAAAAGGAAAGTGGGTTTATCATTTCATTGAGAATAAAGGTATTTTTGTAACCAAAAATATGCAGGATAAATTTAGGTAGAATTAGTATGATTTATAAAAATAGGGTCAGGTGGAGTATGATTGCATCGGATGCGAATTTGAGATTTTTGGTTTGGGTTTTTTTTACTTTCCCCTCAAAACATAGCAAATTGATTTTTACATATGGAAACTTGATATTAGTTTATACCCTTCTCAAACTTTTATCATCCGACAATTCTACACTTAATTTCCTATTCCTCAAGAAAAATTTTAATAATTGGAAAACTTATGTCAGCGCGCTGTAAGGATTTTCGGAGAAAAGAGTTGATGTCTACTGGACTTAATTTATAAAAAAAAATCATATGGAGAGATCCTATTAAGAAATAAACCGGTAACCTTTCACTGGGTTAAGAATGTGGGTTTTATCATAAGGATATTTTTTCGGCTAATAAATAAATGCAAATACTTACTTTCATGGATCAAGTTAAATTTACCCAATAATTTCTTTAATAAGAAATAAAGTTCAACTATCATGCTTAATTAATTTGTTTCGCCGTGCTTGAGAGGTCTGGGAAAGCAATTAGTGGTGCATTACGAGGGGAAATTTATGAAACTTTAACAAAATTATGAAAATAAAGAACAATACAAATCTCATGAGAGTCTTTCTCTCTCCATAATAGATGACTGGAAACCAAGGTGTGACGACCTTGCCTGAGGGTGAAAACATTTTCATTTATGGGTTGTTTAACAGTGCTTGAAAGAGCTTGGCAAGTAATAAGTTGTGCAAAATCTAAGGGAAAAGTAGTTGCTGATCGATAAAATAGGAAGAAGGGCTATTGTTGGGCTTGAAATAGAATCTTAAGTCGATAGAAATATTCCTACCTAACGATAATTTATAAGACTGGCTCGGTTTAGGAAACATACACGGAAAACAGAATCTGAAAGTGAGAAAAATCTATAGCGATGAAATGTAAACATTAAAGGAAACATATGTGGAAACCACAAGCCACTATGTAATAGCAATGAAACATAAACATAAACTCAATTTAGGAAGTATATATGAAAATCGTTTTCTGACTGTATTGCTTCGAAGTAAATTTATTTCAACTAAAAATGGTCCATTTTCTTTGTTGATGCAGCTTTGTGTTCACTTTCTAAATATTTTTAACTGAATGAATTCCTGCTTGGTTGTTTTGCACTGTCCAGATTCTTTTGTTGTGGCATGGATTTTGCGGAACTTTACAGGAATCTGCCTTACGTTGGGGTTCTTGAGCCAGAAAAATACACCTGAAAGTATAGCTAAAAAATGCAACAGCAGTCATCAATTCACGAAGATCAATATTTAGAGATTTATTAAATGATTCAACAATAGATTTGTAGTTGAAAAACCATCAAATTTGTGATATAGTTGCCCTACGATATTACTTTTGAAGTAGGGAATCATGGATTTACAGCTGTCCTCATTGAAAAGATAATACAAAGTTATTGCAGGATTATGGAATGTGTTCATGCTATATAGTCTGATGGAGGTACTTTTCAGATCTCCCTCAGATGTTGTCTTTCGTCGATCTCCCGGTGGATTCTGGAGGGGATCCCCTGTTATGTGTGGATCTCAATGGGTTTTAAGGAGATTTGGTGATTGGAGGAGTTTGACGCCAAGTACCTGCAAAGAAGTCCCGGGGTGTTTTGATGCCACCGAGGACCCTCCGACGATCAAGTTAGTACTAGATCCGAGCAGCGTAACGGCTAAGTGGAGTAAAAAATGGCTTACTTGACCTTCTATGATGGGGGTTTATATAGTGGTGGAGGCACGCAGCAGCAGGCGCGAGAATCTCGCCGGCAGTTACGCTCCCGACATCACGCCTGCGTAGAGAGCGGATCGTCCATGAATGGGGATCGTGAATGCGTGGAACGTAGGATGTTGCTGGCGGAGGCTCCGCGCATGGCGAGATTCGCGGAGCTGCGGTTACGCTGGTGAGCGGTGGAACTGGTCGGATGACCGAGGAAGACGTCCTCGGCAAAGGGGCTCGGGGACGAGCGAGAAGGCCGAGGAGACTTGGTCTTGTGGCAGCTCGGGGTGAGCTGAGAGGCCGAGAAGTACAATCTGCGGGGAGCCCTGAGGAGGGCTAGCTCGTGCTGGCCAGTCGGGTACAGGGGTGGCATGGTCGGCCTTTGTGGGCCCTTTCTTCTGAGTTCTGGGACGTGCCGTCCGCCACGTGTCCCGATCTTAAGGGTCGCCTATATTGAGCATTATCATTAGCCCCCCACTCTTATCCCGACCAGCCAGCGGGTCGGGTCAGGAGTGGACCGCCGGGCCGTCCGGGGTGAGCTTCCTCTTAAGGTTTCGTCGGGACGCGTCCCCGGGCCACGGGCAGTCTTTTCTGCCAGTGAATCAGGGCGAGATCCCCGCATTTAAGGAGGGTGCGCCGGTTCGTGTATCTTGCCTTTGAAGTGACGGCCCACATGTCGAGTGTCGGTTGGCTGACGCGACGTGAGTAGACCTGCGACGCCTGAAAGGGTGCGGTCCAGTGCGGGGACGACAAGTGGAGCAATCGGAGCCGTTGGATGTGAGGAGGCGTCTTGGCGGGAGATGAAGGGCGCCGTTGGACGAGGTCGCTCGTGGAGATGAAATAGGGGTGGGGCCCGTTCCAGGGCCCCTACTCCTTCATATTTCCCGTTCTAAGTCTCTGTTGCTCGGCGCTCGTCTTCTTCCTTCCACTTTCGTTCCCTGAGGATCATTCTTTCCAAGGTTAGATGTCTTCTCTTGTCGGGTCAGTAGATGTCGTTGAGGTAGGTTCTAGGAACCCTTCAGATGAGCCTGAGTCCTCCCGGGGAGCAGGGGTTGGCCCCTCTTCCCGGGATCATGTGGTGGGGGCAGCCCCCAGGGAGGAGATGGTAGATGCTGCCCCTAGCGCCTTGTGTTGGATAAGGCATGAGGACGAGCTTGCCAACGCTCGTGCTCGCTTCCACATCCCCTCACGCTACATGCTCCGCCTGGCCAAGGAGGGAGAGAGGGCAGACCAAGTACGGGGCAGGGAGATCGCCCTGTATTTGGAAGCATTTTGGGGTAGAATGCGTCTGCTCTTCTCTCCTGAGGTCGTTGAAGCGTTGAACTTCTTCGGGTTAGCCCCCGGTCAGTTGGTGCCAAACTCGTGGAGGATTCTCCTCGGGTTCTTGGTCCGCCTGAAATTACAGGCGATCCCCTTCAGCCTTTCTCTCGTTGATTCTTCCCTCGTCTTCAAAAATCACCACGGTGGTCGAGCGGGCGACCCGAGGTGGGTCTATCTCTCTTTCAGAAAGCGACCGGGAGGGGATGGGGGTCGTGGCCTTGCGTTCTTCCATTCACGACTGAAAGAAGAAGTTCTTCTTTGTTTCCCCTCCCGAGGGCGAGGACTGGCCCGTGCCTACAGAGTGGTCGAGGGAGAAGCACTTGCCGGGGAACCAGTCCAGTGGCCCCGTCGTGGTGAGAGTGGCGTCGTAGGAGCCCATCCCCCGTCTCGACTTGCTGTTGTCTGAGAGGGTTCTGAGTTGGGCCGGGCTCAGCCCCGTTGAGTTCGTCGGTGAGTTTAGGTTTTATTTTTTGGTTCGTATATTTCCTGCGTCGCTGACTCCCTTTACACTTAGTTCTGTGCAGGACCCATGGACATGGACTCGCTCCGGGCTTCAATGCTCCAGCCGAGGTCGGTTGCGAAGGTTGGGGGCGCCGGCTCTTCCCGTTCACAGCCTGCCCCGGCTCCTTCTCCCCAGGCGGTAGTGCTCCGCAAGCGCTCGGAGGTGGATCACGCCCCGGGGCCCAGCAGAACGTCGGGTCGGAGGCGGGCTCAGATTCTGGAGGACCCAGCCTCGGAGGAGGAGGCCGGCTCTCCCACAAGGCCGCTCAAGAGGAGATCTGCCCGGGGACCGTCTTCGCCGATCACGGTGGAGGAAGGCGGTCTCCAGTTCGCCGTGCCTTCGGGCTATCCGTCGCGGATAGCCTGCTGCATGAGATAGAGGCATCGGCCGGGGGTAGAGTCCCCGGGGGGACCTTCAGGGCTCAGCTGGCGTCCATCGCCCAGGAGTCCGTGCAGGTAAGCACTTGTCTTTTATTATTATTATTTTCGAGGTTTGATGCCTCTCTCATCTTCCTGATCTCTCTTCTACTTTTCAGGTCCTTCAGCACGTCGCCCTCGCCTTGCGCATGGAGGCCGAGGTGGTAGCCCCGGTGAAGAAAGCTGCGGGCCAGCTCGCCTCGCTGGAAGAGAGCTCCAAGCGGGAGCTGGAGGCGATGAGGGCGAGGGTCGCCGCCTTGGAGGGCGAGGTGGAGGCCGGGAAGCGGGAGGTTGCCCGGCACCGCAAGGTCGCCGCGGTTGCTGAGGCCAATCTTGAGGACGCTCAGGTGCTGGCCGGCAACCTGAAGAAGACAGTGAAAACCCTCCGGAAGGAGCTGGGGGCGGCGGCCGAGTGGGCGAAGTCGGCCGACCTGAGGGCGGCCAAGTTGGCCGACCTCTCGGCGGCGAAGGCGGTGGAGGGATACAAGAAGTTGAAAGACTACTATGATGACCTGGCCGTCGCCACGACCCTCATCTGGCACGAGGCCCTCGACGCTGTTAAGGCCCGGGTGCCGGGGTTCGCCGATGAAGAGCTCCGGGCCCAGTACCCCCTCGCGGACACTATCGGGCAAGGGCAGGAGATTAATGGCGAGGAAGTCGTCGAGGACCCAACTCGCCTCGTGGTGGATGTCGAGAGCCTCGAGGTCGCTCCTGGCCCCGAGGCCTAAAGCCCCCGTCTTCCCCCTCCTTTTTATTTTGCCGCGTCTGGAATTCTGTAAGCCTCCAGGCATTTTGTGAGGCTGGGGAGCCAAAAATACCCTCTGTAAAGACTACCTTTTACTAATAAAACTTTTTCTTTGGTTTCATTGGCTTGCTTGTAAAAAGATTTTCTTCTTTTTCTTTTCGCGCTGTTGGGCTTCCGTGTCAGGTCGGTTATTTGCCTAGCGATCGTCCGTCGAGTTGATTCAAGCGCTGCAGAGGAGAAGGCGTCTCCATTGCCCCGAAGTCGAGGGGAGATCGCTCGAGACTTGGATAGACCTGATGCTCTTAGTTGGCAGCTCAGATCCTCTGCGTGTGGTGGGCAGAAGACTATCCGCCTTATTTGCGCCGAGGATGGATGGAAGCTGTCCGTTTCCCTTCGGCAAGGGCTTATGATTTCTGGTGTCGTGGGCAGGTAACTACCAGTTTGGGATGACCGAGCAGGGTAGCTGCCCGGTTGCCTCTTGCGATGTCTTTGATCCTTCAGGACGGGGACCGAGCAGGGTTACTGCCCAGTGCCTTTTGGCGAGGACTTTGATCCCTGTCGGTTGTGGTAGGATGCTACCAGCCGGGGATAGCTGAGCAAGGACTCGACTGCCTCTGGGAGGACTTTGGTCCTTGGCACAGGAGGGGCTGTAGGAACCTACCAAGGACCCTTGGCCGGGTAGGGTTACTGCCCGGTGCCTCTTGGCGAGGGCTTTTGTCCTGAAGGATAGCCGAGCGAGAGATCCTCGGACTCGACTGGCTCTGGGAGGGCTTTCTGATCCTTGGCGTTGAGGTAGGGGAGCTATCCGCCAGGGATAGCCGAGCGATGGTTGGGCTCGACTGTCTCTAGGAGGACTTTCTGATCCCTGGCGTTGCGGTAGGAAAGCTACCCGCCAGGGATAGCCGAGCGATGGTTGGGCTCGACTGCCTCTAGGAGGAATTTCTGATCCCTGGCGTTGCGGTAGGGGAGCTACCCGTCAGGGATAGCTGAGCAGGGCAGCTGCTGGGTTGCCTCTTGGTGAGGGCTTTGATCCCTGGCGTTGCGGTAGGGGAGCTACCCGCCGGGGATGACCGAGCAGGGCAGCTGCTAGGTTGCCTCTTGGTGAGGGCTTTGGTCCCTGGCGTTGCGGCAGGGAGGCTACTCGCCAGCGGTGAAAGAGCAGGGTAGCTGCTAGGTTGCCTCTGGGAGGACTTTCCGATCCCTGGAGTTGTGGTAGGGAAGCTACCCGCCAGGGATAACCGAGCAGGGCGGCTGCTGGGTTGCCTCTTGGTGAGGGATTTGACCTTTAGCGCTAGGGGGGCCTGAGGAAGGCGGCTGAGGATAACCGGGCAGGGCAGCCGCTCGGCCGAATCTTCAAGAGGTTTCGCCCGACCATACATTTGGGGAACAGGAACGGTTAGCATGTGCATTGAATGTGGGGGGAGGTGAAGCGCCAGGGCCGCATCGCTTCGATTCCGTCGGAGGAGGCTTAATGATCGCCGCGTGGCGGCGACTCCTTGGACAAGAGCGGGTGACTGTTGAGTTCCTCTGGGGGCGCAGCGGGCTATATAAGGCTGAAGGAGTACTAGACCTTCCTTCCCTTGCAAACAGAGTTAAGAATACAGGACTTCTCCTTTACCATCTCCGAGATCATCAATTTCGAAGATGTGTACCTATATGACCAGAACTGCACCGAGGACACGGTGCAGTTGGTGTGCGGGAGCATCGAGGACCACTTCGGCCGGCTGCTCCCTCGACATTCCTCCCTGCTGCAGCTGCTGATGTACTCCATCTGGAGGGCGTCGCCGGAGCTTTACAACCCCTTGTCCGAGCAGCTCTATGATGAGGTCGTGGGCAAGCTGCGGTCTCTGAGGCACTTCGTCCTGATCTCCGCGAACCGGCTGGCTCGCTCGGAGGCGCTCGTCCGCGAGTGCTACGAGTTGAGGCTTAGGATTAACGCGCGCGGGGGGAACCGAGGGGAGAGGTTGGATCTCGCGAGGCCTCGGCTGGTGGAGATCTTTACCGAGTATCACGAGCAATGCTCTCTGCACCCCTTTTCTCCGCTGTTGTAATAATAATTTTTTTTCTTTTTGTATGTACGGCTGAGGAGCCTATAATACCCTTTTTTTTTGAATAAATAAGAACTTTTCTACTTTCCTCGTAACGCTCAGTTGATCTTTATTAAATTGACAATAGCCCTAGGGAGAGTTTACATTGCCCCAAAAGAAAAGTACAGGCTAATAGATGACCCTATCAGCGTGGCCCGAGCTTCCTGGAGGCTCGCTGGTCTTTGTGCCTGGCGCCAGGTACGAGGCACTCCGGGTGCCGGACTGGTCCTCCGCGGAAGCAAGCATGATCTGGCCGATGGTCAGCTCGGTGGGAGGAGGACGCTGCTCCTGCTCGCGGTCGGCCTGCCGTTTATCCCTTAAGTAGGCGGCTGTTGGGGTAAAAATTTACACCCCGGTTGACCGAGTCAAAGTCAAAGTCAACCCCAAGCCAGGTGGGCCCAAGCCCAGGTCAAGTGGGCCCATGCCCAGGTCGAGTCCGAAACATGAAGCGGCCGACCCTCCCCATGCCAAAAATGAAATCATGTAATAAATAATTTTTATGTAATTTTTTATACATGAATGTATGCAAAATGGGCATAAAAACAATATTTTGTAAGCCCATGGCTTATGTGCAAAAAATGAAATGGCACATAAGCCATGGGATAGGCAAAATGCCATTTTGAAAAGCCCAAGGGGCTATATGTAAATGTGTAAGCCTATAAAAGGCAACATGATGATGAATAACATATAGACTTTTCATTCCCCCAAAAACTAGGGTTTGTGCCTCTTTCTCCTTCTTCAAGGTTTTGAAAACCTTCTTCTTTCTTTTGAATTAAATCAAGAGTTTAACTCTTCCTTTCCCCAAAATAAATAGTTTTTCACCTCAAAACCCACAAAGGGGAACTCAGATCTCCCACCAGATCTCGAAAAGAAGAGATTTTTAAAATCTCACATCTCTTGATCTTCAAGATCCGGCCAAAAGACAAGAAGAAGAAGAAGACCCATCTCTAAAAATCTAACTTTGGACAGATCCAAGACTCAAAAGAAAAGCCAAAGATTCCTAGGAGTTTAACTCCTTTCTAGATCTGTTGGAGTTTAACTCCATAAATTAATTTTCTGTCAGGAGTTGAACTCCCCAAATCCTTTGGGAGTTCAACTCCCCAACCTAAGGGCTAGACCCCCCCTTTCTGCGGGTGTTTTCCCGCGGTCACGTGCGCCCACGTGACCCCGGGCGCTGAGGCGCCCAAACGGTCACGTGTGCCCACGTGACCCCGGGCGCTGAGGCGCCCAAACGGTCACGTGCGCCCACGTGACCCCGGGCGCTGAGGCGCCCAAACGGTCACGTGCGCCCACATGACCTCGAGCGCTGATGCGCCCAGCGGTCACGTGCGCCCACGTGACCCCGGGCGCTGATGCGCCCAGCGGTCACGTGCGCCCACGTGACCCCCGGGCGTTGAGGCGCCCAAACGGTCACGTGCGCCCACGTGACCCCGGACGCTGAGGCGCCCAAACAGTCACGTGCGCCCACGTGACCCCGGGCGCTGAGGTGCCCAAACAGTCACGTGTGCCCACGTGACCCCGGGCGCTGAGGCGCCCAAACGGTCACGTATGCCCACGTGACCCCGGGCGCTGAGGCGCCCTGCGGTCACGCGTGCGCACGTGACCCCGGGCACTACGCGCCCATATGCCGTGCACGCGTCTTTAAGACGCTTTTTCCCCTTTTTTTTTATACACTCCACACTAAATTTGCCTCCCCCGTTAGGAAAAATTTCTAACGGGGCGCTGCCCCGCACCCCGCAAGGGGGCTGCTAGCCCCCTTGACCCCCAGCCCGCTATCCGGGTAGCGGGACCCCCGTAAAAACTCTGCGGGGCCCCCGATATTTCCAAAACCCCTTCAGAACACGATACTGCACATTGAGTTCGCATGACCAGTTTAACCCGTTAATCGGAGGTTCCTTCGCTCCAAATGCGAGGGGTAATTAACGGCAGCTTAGTCCGCGGTTGCCGGAGATTCGGATCCCCACAATCAATAAACCCCGGCCTACCCTAGGCAGGGGGAATCTGTAATGCGCCTGACAAGCGCGCGCGTATTCCCATCTCAATGGGGTGACGAAAAACACCCTACAGATCTCTGGCACGCCCGGTGGGACCAATCTCTCCTCCCATATTTCGGGTTAAACGTTCATGCGAACTCGATCAATTTACATGTCATATTTATACTAAAATAATACTTTTTCATGCAGATTTTCAAGCAATCACCTTCCAACGATGTCTTCGATGATGAACTCAGCTCCTGTCTCCTACACGATGAAGATAGACTCCAGGACGGTCCTTCCGGCCAGTCTCGGGCGACAATGGGAGGAGCCGCTGCTACCATTCGGCTCTATTATGTTCATGCCTGTTGGCACCATCTCAGCTCCTCAAGCCCCAGTGGCAGACAAACCGGTCTCGAAAGGCAGGAGACCAAATGTGGTGGTCGCGAGGGCACCTCAGCCCAAGCGCAAGTCCGTTTCCGAACGACTCTCCATGGCCCCAGCTGGGGGCAAGGCCACCAACACCAACGAAGCTACAATGCGTCCCGAGCAAGCTCCAGCGGCGCCCCTGACAAATGCTCGATCGGGTGTCTTCTCTAAGCTCCCCGCTGATCAACTCACAATGGCTTCCCGGATAGCGGATGCCCGCCAAGCCTTCAAGATCGAGAAGCTGAGGCAGAAGCAGCTCAGATATAGAGCCAACAAAAGGGCTAGGGCTCTGGCCATGTTAAAACTTATGAATTTCCAAAGCCCGGACCGCTCCGCGAGACCAGCCGCTAGTGATGAAAGAATGGCTGAATGTGTTATCCACACTGTCTACATGGCCGGACATGAAGAAACGAACCCTCTTCTCCTTCATGGCCATGGCGATGATACGGTTGACGCTACCCAGCATCGGCTCGATCTAAATGATGAAGAGCCCGCTCAGGCCGATAAGCCAGAGGAGCCCGTGGTTTCTACGGAATGGAGCTCAGGCAATAAAGATTACCCGGTTATCATAGCCGGAACTACAGAACAAGCATTATTCCAATGGCTTCAAAGGCAATTTCAGGACAGGGATGAGAAGATGGCCGAGGTCTATTCCAAAGTCGACGAGCTGGCAAACGTCGTGGCAGATCTCGCAACCCAAGTCGCCCGATTGCAATTACAACAGAGTCAAATTTTGGCTCATGAGCCAGGGATTGATACCCGGGGGCAGCCAACTGATATCCCTTCCAACCTAAAAGCGGAGTGCCTTCGCGAAAAACGGCCGCAATCAGCCTCCAGTCCTTCCGATACATACGCCGGGGGGGGGGGGAATCACCTCTGAAAGAGAAACTGGAGAAGGTCTATTCCTTCAAGAGGGAAAAGGTCTACAAGATATTCAGGGACGCCCTAAGAAACGGTCTACAACTGCCAGAATCAAAGAGACCGCAAGAAGAGAATATGACCGACGACCCAAAATATTGCCCCTATCACATGGTGATAGGTCATGCCATTGAGGACTGCTTCGTCTTCAAAGATTGGGTTGAAAGGCAATACAGGATGGGAGAGATAGAACTGTCTAAAGGCGTGTTAGCAAACAGTCAAGCTACGATCGCCGATTTCATGCAAATAGAGACCGAAGCCTTTCGGGAACCTAATCCTCCCAGACATGTGCCTCGAGGACCAGCATCAGTAAAGGCACCTACTCCAATGGAGGGAAAGAAGAAGGTATACTCCTTCAGGAGGGATGAAGTCCGCAAAAATATTCGTGGACGCCTTGAACAATGGCCTGCAACTGCCTGTTCCAAAGAGGCCACAGGAAATGAACATGACCGGCAATCCCATATACTGCCCATATCATAGAGTGGTGGGTCATACCATTGAAGACTGCTATATTTTCAAAGATTGGGCAGAGGACCAATATAAGCTTGGAAAAACCTCACAATCCTCGGATGTATCGGCAAGCCACAGAGCTAGGTCATCAACACAGCTCCGCCAAGATCAAAGTTCAAGGAGCTGGGATAAGCAAAAAGGACCACCACGTCATTAAACTGGAAACAATCGACCTCTAAGTCGTTAAACTGGAAACAATCGACCACCATGTCATTAAACTGGGAACAATCGACCTCTAAGTCGTTAAACTGGGAATGTAAAAAAAAATGTAAATAAAAAAAATGAGTAAATAAAAGAAAAATAAAGAAAAGCCGAAATGATGGGGCAACTCGCAATAAAAATCAGCGAGTAAAAATAAAAATGAAAATAAAGCCGAAATGATGGGGCAACCGCGAATAAATAGCCGAAATGATAGGGCGATCGCGACCTTCGCGATAAGAAAAGCTGAAATGATAGAGCAATCGCGGTAAAATAAAAAAAAACAAAACAAAAAAAAACAAGGGCGGATGATGAGTTGCTCCTGGCATTATTCCAGTGCAGCAATGCAGACGCCAACAAAAATTCAAATTTCCAAAATTCTCCCGGCCCTACGGTTAGTCCCCAACTTGACTACCGTATACAATCCACGGGCTCAAATAATTCTCATCATACCCATATCCCACTGCAATCACCAGTCCAGCGGTTGGTCTCCGCCCTCGGAATTATGCTCCATTGGGAAGACCCACTTATGTGTCCATGCGCATGTGCTTCAGTGTTAGCAATGCTTATGCCGGCCCCTACCCCAAAATTCCGAGCTCGCCATCGATCGACCTCCAAGTCGTTAAACTGGAAACAGCCGACCTCTAAGTCTTTAAACTGGAAACATATGACCTCCACGTCGTTAAACTGGAAACATATGACCTCCAAGTCGTTAAACTGGAAACAGATGACCTCCACGTCTTTAAACTGGAAACAGATGACCTCTAAGTCTTTAAACTGGAAACAGATGACCTCTAAGTCTTTAAACTGGAAATGGAAGACCTCTAAGTCTTTAAACTGGAAACAGATGACCTCTAAGTCTTTAAACTGGAAACAGATGACCTCTAAGTCTTTAAACTGGAAATGGAAGACCTCTAAGTCTTTAAACTGGAAACAGATGACCTCTACGTCTTTAAACTGGAAACAGATGACCTCTACGTCTTTAAACTGGAAACAGATGACCTCTACGTCGTTAAACTGGAAACAGATGACCTCCAAGTCGTTAAACTGGAAACAGATGACCTCTACGTCTTTAAACTGGAAACAGATGACCTCCACGTCGTTAAACTGGAAACATATGACCTCCAAGTCGTTAAACTGGAAACAGATGACCTCCACGTCTTTAAACTGGAAACAGATGACCTCTAAGTCTTTAAACTGGAAACAGATGACCTCTAAGTCTTTAAACTGGAAATGGAAGACCTCTAAGTCTTTAAACTGGAAACAGATGACCTCTAAGTCTTTAAACTGGAAACGGATGACCTCTAAGTCTTTAAACTGGAAATGGAAGACCTCTAAGTCTTTAAACTGGAAACAGATGACCTCTACGTCTTTAAACTGGAAACAGATGACCTCTACGTCTTTAAACTGGAAACAGATGACCTCTACGTCGTTAAACTGGAAACAGATGACCTCCAAGTCGTTAAACTGGAAACAGATGACCTCTACGTCTTTAAACTGGAAACAGATGACCTCCACGTCTTTAAACTAGAAACAGTAGACCTCTAAGTCGCTAAACTGGAAATGGAAGACCTCTAAGTCTTTAAACTGGAAACAGTAGACCTCTAAGTCTTTAAACTGGAAACAGACGACCTCTAAGTCGTTAAACTGGAAACAGTCGACCTCTAAGTCATTAAACTGGGAACGAGGGAAATCCACTCATGTGTCCTCACGATACATGAGGAGAACAAACCTTTGTGGAATCCTTACGACTCACCAAGGAAAAACACACTTAGGAGTCCTCACGACTCTTAAGGAGAAAATACACCTGCGGGATCCTTACGACTCGTAGGGAGAAAATGCTTTTATGGGACCCTCACGGCCCATAAAATTGAAAAGTCTTAGGTGATAGGGATCCAAACCTGTCTCCTAAGCCATCGCTCCCCAATCCCCAAGTGGCGAATGATGAGTCGCTCCTGGTACCATATTCCAGTGCAGCGATGCAGACGCCAACCAAATTCCAAATCCCAATCCCCAACGGCGAATGATGAGTCACTCCTGGTACCATATTCCAGTGTAGCGATGCAGACGCCAACAAAGTCCTGAAATGTTTCTGGCCCTACGGTCTGGATCATACATCCTGCAAAACCGTATACAATCCACGGGCGCAAAACGATCTCAATCTCTCCCAAGTCCTACCGGCGAGACCACATTCAAAGTCCCACCGGCAGGGAAGATTCCAAACAAAAAAAGAAAAAAAAAAGGAAAAAAAATAAGAAAAAAAAAAAGAACGGTATGTCCACAAGCAAAATGGGCACGGATGAAAACCCGAAAGGGCTCCGTGAGTAAAAACAGCAGGACTGCCGGCGAGTTTGTGAAAACCCGAAAGGGCGCAAACTCGTAAAAAAAAAGGAAGAAAGGAAATGCACTCGCAAAGTCCTCTCGACTTTGTGAGGAGAAAATTCCCGTGTGAGATCTTTACAACTCACAAAGGAGCAATACACTTAGGAGTCCCCACGACTCCTAAGGAGAAAATACACCTACGAGATCCTTTCGACTCGTAGGGAGAAAATGCTTTTATGGGACCCTCACGGCCCATAAAATGGAAAAGCCTTAGGTGACGGGGATCTAAACCTGTCTCCTAAGCCACCAATTCCCAAATCCTCCCGGGGCACATGATGAGTTGCTCCTGGCAGTATTCCAGTGCAGCAATGCAGATGCCAAAACAAAACCGAAATCCTCAAATCCACTCAGCGCAAATGATGATTCGCTCCTGGTACCATATTCCAGTGTAGCGATACTGATGCCAAACAAAAACCAATTCCCAAATTCTCCCAGGACAAATGATGAGTTGCTCCTGGCATTATTCCAGTGCAGCAATGCAGATGCCAAACCAAAACCAAAATCCCCGCGCCCTCTCATGATAAATGATGATTCGCTCATGGTACCATATTCCAGTATAGCGATGCTGATGTCGACTCAAGTCAATCAAATCAAACCAACAACCTCTGCGGCGGAATCATGCTTCGTCCCAGAATTTACTCCGTGTCGAAATCATGCTTCGCCTCGGGATAACGACCTCCTTGCCGGAATTATACTCCACCTTGGAATCAAATCAACCAGCAAGCTCTGCGTCAGAATTATGCTTCGTCTCAGAATGCACCCCGTGTCGAAATGATGCTTCGCCTCGGTGTACCTGCCTTCCCTGTCGAAATTATGCTTCGTCCCGGGGAAAAGTCAACCACCGACACTCCGCGCCGGGGAAAAGTCGATCAGCGACACTCCGTGCCGGGGAAAAGTCAACCCGCGACACTCCGCGCCGGGGAAAAGTCCATCAGCGACACTCCGTGCCGGGGAAAAGTCAACCCGACACTCCGCGCCGGGGAAAAGTCGATCAGCGACACTCCGTGCCGGGGAAAAGTCAACCCGCGACACTCCGCGCCGGGGAAAAGTCCATCAGCGACACTCCGTGCCGGGGAAAAGTCAACCCGACACTCCGCGCCGGGGAAAAGTCGATCAGCGACACTCCGTGCCGGGGAAAAGTCAACCCGACACTCCGCGCCGGGGGAAAGTCGATCAGCGACACTCCGTGCCGGGGAAAAGTCAACCCGCGACACTCCGCGCCGGGGAAAAGTCCATCAGCGACACTCCGTGCCGGGGAAAAGTCAACCCGACACTCCGCGCCGGGGAAAAGTCGATCAGCGACACTCCGTGCTGGGGAAAAGTCAACCCGCGACACTCCGCGCCGGGGAAAAGTCCATCAGCGACACTCCGTGCCGGGAAAAAGTCAACCCGACACTCCGCGCCGGGGAAAAGTCGATCAGCGACACTCCGTGCCGGGGAAAAGTCAACCCGCGACACTCCGCGCCGGGGAAAAGTCCATCAGCGACACTCCGTGCCGGGGAAAAGTCAACCCGACACTCCGCGCCGGGGAAAAGTCGATCAGCGACACTCCGTGCCGGGGAAAAGTCAACCCGCGACACTCCGCGCCGGGGAAAAGTCCATCAGCGACACTCCGTGCCGGGGAAAAGTCAACCCGACACTCCGCGCAGGGGAAAAGTCGATCAGCGACACTCCGTGCCGGGGAAAAGTCAACCCGCGACACTCCGCGCCGGGGAAAAGTCCATCCGCGACACTCCGTGCCGGGGAAAAGTCAACCCGCGACACTCCGCGCCGGGGAAAAGTCCATCAGTGACACTCCGTGCCGGGGAAAAGTCAACCCGACACTCCGCGCCGGGGAAAAGTCGATCAGCGACACTCCGTGCCGGGGAAAAGTCAACCCGACACTCCGCGCCGGGGAAAAGTCGATCAGCGACACTCCGTGCCGGGGAAAAGTCAACCCGACACTCCGCGCCGGGGGAAAGTCGATCAGCGACACTCCGTGCCGGGGAAAAGTCAACCCGCGACACTCCGCGCCGGGGAAAAGTCCATCAGCGACACTCCGTGCCGGGGAAAAGTCAACCCGCGACACTCCGCGCAGGGGAAAAGTCCATCAGCGACACTCCACGCCGGGGAAAAGTCAACCACCGACACTCCGTGCCGGGGGAAAGTCAACCCGACACTCCGCGCCGGGGGAAAGTCGATCAGCGACACTCCGTGCCGGGGAAAAGTCAACCCGCGACACTCCGTGCCGGGGAAAAGTCCATCAGCGACACTCCGTGCCGGGGAAAAGTCAACCCGACACTCCGCGCCGGGGAAAAGTCGATCAGCGACACTCCGTGCCGGGGAAAAGTCAACCCGCGACACTCCGCGCCGGGGAAAAGTCCATCAGCGACACTCCGTGCCGGGGAAAAGTCAACCCGACACTCCGCGCCGGGGAAAAGTCGATCAGCGACACTCCGTGCCGGGGAAAAGTCAACCCGCGACACTCCGCGCCGGGGAAAAGTCGATCAGCGACACTCCGTGCCGGGGAAAAGTCAACCCGCGACACTCCGCGCCGGGGAAAAGTCCATCAGCGACACTCCATGCCGGGGAAAAGTCAACCACCGACACTCCGTGCCGGGGGAAAGTCAACCCGACACTCCGCGCCGGGGGAAAGTCGATCAGCGACACTCCGTGCCGGGGGAAAGTCAACCCGACACTCCGCGCCGGGGGAAAGTCGATCAGCGACACTCCGTGCCGGGGACACGTCAACCAACGACACTCTGCATCGGGGAATCGTCCAACACAGACACTCCGCATCAGGGAAACGTCAACTAGCCGATACCCCGCCTCGGGGAAACGTCAAGCAGACACTCCGTGCCGGGGGCACATCGACAACAGACACTCCACCTCGGGGAAACGTCGACCAGCGACACTCCGTGCCGGGGACACGTCTACCAAATCGCCCCGGGTCAGAGCGTCGACTGTCTATGTCGCAAAAAGGGCAGTGCAGGCTCCCGCAAACTGGGAACCCAAATCGCTCCGGATCAGAGCGTCGACCGTCTATGTCGCAAAAAGGGCAGTGCAGGCTCCCGAAAATTGGGAACCCAAATCGCTCCAGATCAGAGCGTCGACCGTCTATGTCGCAAAAAGGGCAGTGCAGGCTCCCGCAAACTGGGAACCCAAATCGCTCCGTAACAGAGCGTCGACCGTCTATGTCGCAAAAAGGGCAGTGCAGGCTCCCGCAAATTGGGAACCCAAATCGCTCCGTAACAGAGCGTCGACCGTCTATGTCGCAAAAAGGGCAGTGCAGGCTCCCGCAAACTGGGAACCCAAATCACTTCGTAACAGAGCGTCGACCGTCTATGTCGCAAAAGGGCAGTGCGGGCTCCCGCAAACTGGGAACCCAAATCGCTTCGTAACAGAGCGTCGACCGTCCATGTCGTAAAAAGGGCAGTGCGTCCCAAAAAGTGGGAACCAAAACAAGTCGCCTCCACGTGAAAGAAGATCCATCAATTTCATGTACACGACCCATATATGCTGTGTGCATTTATTGATGGGGGGCACTTTGTTGGGGTAAAAATTTACACCCCGGTTGACCGAGTCAAAGTCAAAGTCAACCCCAAGCCAGGTGGGCCCAAGCCCAGGTCAAGTGGGCCCATGCCCAGGTCGAGTCCGAAACATGAAGCGGCCGACCCTCCCCATGCCAAAAATGAAATCATGTAATAAATAATTTTTATGTAATTTTTTATACATGAATGTATGCAAAATGGGCATAAAAACAATATTTTGTAAGCCCATGGCTTATGTGCAAAAAATGAAATGGCACATAAGCCATGGGATAGGCAAAATGCCATTTTGAAAAGCCCAAGGGGCTATATATAAATGTGTAAGCCTATAAAAGGCAACATGATGATGAATAACATATAGACTTTTCATTCCCCCAAAAACTAGGGTTTGTGCCTCTTTCTCCTTCTTCAAGGTTTTGAAAACCTTCTTCTTTCTTTTGAATTAAATCAAGAGTTTAACTCTTCCTTTCCCCAAAATAAATAGTTTTTCACCACAAAACCCACAAAGGGGAACTCAGATCTCCCACCAGATCTCGAAAAGAAGAGATTTTTAAAATCTCACATCTCTTGATCTTCAAGATCCGGCCAAAAGACAAGAAGAAGAAGAAGACCTATCTCTAAAAATCTAACTTTGGACAGATCCAAGACTCAAAAGAAAAGCCAAAGATTCTTAGGAGTTTAACTCCTTTCTAGATCTGTTGGAGTTTAACTCCATAAATTAATTTTCTGTCAGGAGTTTAACTCCAAAAATCCTTTGGGAGTTCAACTCCCCAACCTAAGGGCTAGACCCCCCCTTTCTGCGGGTGTTTTCCCGCGGTCACGTGACCCCGGGCGCTGAGGCGCCCAAACGGTCACGTGTGCCCACGTGACCCCGGGCGCTGAGGCGCCCAAACGGTCACGTGCGCCCACGTGACCCCGGGCGCTGAGGCGCCCAAACGGTCACGTGCGCCCACGTGACCTCGAGCGCTGATGCGCCCAGCGGTCACGTGCGCCCACGTGACCTCGGGCGCTGAGGCGCCCAGCGGTCACGTGCGCCCACGTGACCCCCGGGCGTTGAGGCGCCCAAACGGTCACGTGCGCCCACGTGACCCCGGACGCTGAGGCGCCCAAACGGTCATGTGCGCCCACGTGACCCCGGACGCTGAGGCGCCCAAACAGTCACGTGTGCCCACGTGACCCCGGGCGCTGAGGCGCCCAAACGGTCACGTGTGCCTACGTGACCCCGGGCGCTGAGGCGCCCAAACGGTCACGTATGCCCACGTGACCCCGGGCGCTGAGGCGCCCTGCGGTCACGCGTGCGCACGTGACCCCGGGCACTACGCGCCCATATGCCGTGCACGCGTCTTTAAGACGCTTTTCCCCCCTTTTTTTTTATACACTCCACACTAAATTTGCCTCCCCCGTTAGGAAAAATTTCTAACGGGGCGCTGCCCCGCACCCCGCAAGGGGGCTGCTAGCCCCCTTGACCCCCAGCCCGCTATCCGGGTAGCGGGACCCCAGTAAAAACTCTGCGGGGCCCCCGATATTTCCAAAACCCCTTCAGAACACGATACTGTACATTGAGTTCGCATGACCAGTTTAACCCGTTAATCGGAGGTTCCTTCGCTCCAAATGCGAGGAGTAATTAACGGCAGCTTAGTCCGCGGTTGCCGGAGATTCGGATCCCCACAATCAATAAACCCCGGCCTACCCTAGGCAGGGGGAATCTGTAATGCGCCTGACAAGCGCGCGCGTATTCCCATCTCAATGGGGTGACGAAAAACACCCTACAGCGGCGAGGTGCCCCGATCGGATGAGCTCCTCGATGTAGTCCCGAAGTTGCTTGCAATCCTCGGTGGTGTGGCCCAGCGTCCGGTGGAAGACGCAGTAAGGGCCCCGGGTCCGCTTTGAGGCCTGACGCGGGATTGGAGGGAACTTGAAGAACCCTTCGCCTTGGGCCTCCTCTAGTAACATTGCGAGGGAGACATTGAGCGGGGTGTACTCCTAGAACTTCGGGTGATAGGGCTGCTGACGCTCCGGTCTCTCCTCCCGAGCCCTTTTATTCTGGTCGGATCGTTCTGCCCGGGGGAGGTTCACGTTCACCTCGGACTCTAGCTGAACCTCATGCTCGGTCCACGCCTTGACCTCGGCCATGGTCTTAGGCTGTGCCAACGCGAAGGAGCGCAGCCACTCCTTGTGCCTCATGCCAGATCTGGGCGCCGTGATGACGGTCTCGTCCCGGTGCTCGGGAACCTCGAGGAGGGCGTTGTAAAAGCGAGTGATGTAAGCCTTGAACGTCTCTTTGTCTCCACTCTTAATTGTGAAGAGGTAGTCGACCGTGCGCTTCTGCCGACGGTTCCCAACGAAGTGGCCGAGGAACTGAGTAGCCAGCTCGTCGAAGGTCGAGATTGAGTGAGGCTCGAGTCCTCGGAACCAGTCCCGACCAGAACGGATGAGGGTGGTAGGGAAGGCCCTGCACTGGACGGCATCGGAATGGTCCTGGAAGCTCATTCCCGCGGTGAAAGTATCCAAATGGTCTTTAGGGTCGGTTTTCCCGTCAAACAGAGAGACCTTCAGGGGTTTGTTGCGCGAGGAGACGTGGACAACGGGCAATTCCTTGGTGAACGATTTGGTGAGCGAGTCAGCGGCATACTCGGCCCCATCGGCCGAGAGGTGCCCTTCCCGGCGCATGCCCTCGATCTTCTTCTCGAGGGCGTCTAGTCGGCCGTGGTACCCCGAGGACTCGGCGCCTCGTGATCCCTGGCCTCTGCTGTGGGAGACCTGCGTCTGGGCACGGCTCCGGTTCCTCTCGATGAGGTTCCTCAGATCCCCGGGCGCGGTGGCTCTCGAGCCGTCGTGGCGAGCCCCTTCTATGCGACCCCTTCGGGGGAGTGGGTGTCGGTCATACCTGTGGGCAGGCGAGGTGACCGACATCTCTTCAGGGGGGCAAGGGTTGCTTAGAGGTTCGAGGCATGGTGCTCCGGCGGCGGGCCTAGGGGTGGAGCCGCGAGGTGCCCAACGGGCCTTAGGGAGTATCGGTCCGTGGGATCCATGGTCGGGAGTCGCGGCCCGCCGGTGGTCGGCCGTGCCGACGGGGGCGGAGCATTCCGGAGGCGGAGGAGCGGCGATCTAGGGCCTAGGCCCGGCCGTTTGGGCTCGGACGAGCGCCTCCACAAGGGACTGTAGCCGATCTATTCGGCTGGCGAGGGCATGGATGATGGTCGCCGGAGGGGGTTCATCGCGCCTCCGGTGAGGAATAGGCGGCAGCTGGTACCCGAATCTTCAGGATGGTCTCTTGCCATGTGGACGGAGATCGGAAGGCCAACTTTGTTTTTGTGGAGTTTGCTTTCCCACAGACGGCGCCAACTGATGGAGGTCTTTTTCAGATCTCCCTCAGATGTTGTTTTCCGTCGATCTCTCGATGGATTCTGGAGGGGATCCCCTGTTGTGTGTGGGTCTCAATGGGTTTTGAGGAGATTTGGTGATTGGAGGAGTTTGACGCCAAGTACCTGCAAAGAAGTCCCGGGGTAGTTTGATACCACCGAGGACCCTCCGACGATCAAGTTAGTACTAGATTCGAGCAGCGTAACGACTAAATGGATTAAAAAATGGCTTACTTGACCCTTCTGTGATGGGGGTTAATATAGCGGTGGAGGCACGCAGCAGCAGGCGCGAGAATCTCGCCGGCAGTTACGCTCCCGACGTCACGCCTGCGTAGAGAGCAGATTGCCTATGAATGGGGATCGTAAAGGCGTGGAACGTGGGATGTTGCTGGTGGAGAATCCGCGCATGGCGAGATGCGTGAAGCTGCGGTTACGCCGGTGAGCGGCGAAACTGGTCGGATAACCGAGGAAGACGTCCTCAGCAAAGGGGCTCGGGGACGAGCGAGAAGGCCGAGGAGACTTGGTCTTGTGGCAGCTCAGGGCGAGCTGAGAGGCCGAGGAGGCCAATCTGCGGGGAGCCCTGAGGAGGGCTAGCTCGTGCTGGCCAGTCGGGTACAGGGGTGGTATGATCGGCCTTTGTGGGCCCTTTCTTCTGAGTTCTGGGATGTGTCGTCCGCCACGTGTCCCGATCTTAAGGGTCGCCCATATTGAACATTATCATACTTTCTTTTTGTTGATAATTTATGATCACTGCTCATATTTTAGAGATTCAAGACTCTATGGCAGCTATTGAAATATACTGCTTTTTCCTTTAAATCTATCCAAGATTCTTGAGCACTCTTTCTCTCAAATCTTTCTGGCAAGGATTCTATTTCATGTTCATATTTCATACTTGAAGGTTGTTATTTATGTTGTTATTCCAACATATTTTTGTCTAATGAATATCAGTAGATGCATGCAAGGAAATTTCATCTTCATGCAGGTAAAGACAATGAAGGCGAATTTTTAGTTTTCGGTTTGTCAAAAGCAGAAGTGAACGAAGTTTCTCACAACAACTCTAGAACACACGACATCTGTAATGTCAATCATTTGAAAGAGTTTGCTAAACGAGGGCGACCCAGTGCACTGAGTTTCCCTTGAGAATCATAAGCAACGATGCATGAAAAATCAGGTAGTTGGCTAATAAGGCTCGATATCGGTGATCTCCCAGATCATGACACGTGGCAGATGACGTGTCCCAGAGCATACCAGACCACACCTAAGCTCGTCCTATCGAAGAAATGCTGGCTTACCTACGAGCCCCCCTGCATAACCGGCCTCCTCGGCCTCACAGCTCGTCTCTGAGCTACCGTAGAACCAAGATACCTCGGCTCTCCCGCTCATCCGCGAGCTCCCCCGCCGAGGTCATCTTCCCCAGTCTCATCGATCGAACAACAGCACCGCTTGCAGACGTAACCGCCATCCCGCGAATCTCGCCATGCGCGAGATCTCCGCCGGCCACATCCCACGTTCCACGCCACCACGATCCCCCATTAACGAGCCTGTCTCGCTGTCGGGACCCGGTTCTTGCTCACGGAGCAAAGTGCCACACGGAACAAAGTGCCACGCCAAGTATCATGTTAAGTGGGCGGGGGCCACCTCTTGAATCCATGGGGGCCACCTTTTGAGTCCGTGGGACCCACTGTAGAACAATGGAGACTCTTCGGAATACATTCTGAAAGGGGGCAGATCTGTACTATAAATGGAATGATACCACTCTTCAATACAGAGGCGTCTTTTAAGTGAACCGGAACTACAGGAGTTTGAGAATTCCGTAGTTAAGCGTGCTCGGGCTAGGGAAGTCTTGGGATGGGTGACCTCCTGGGAAGTGGCCCCTGTCGGGTCCGGTTCGTCCCGAAGGACAAAACCGTGCGGCTTCGGCCAGAGCGGACAATACTCTCTGTATTGGAGGTGGGGCATGACAGAATGGTATCAGAGCTGGTCTCTCAATCAATAGTAGGTCTGTAGTTCGAGGACGAACCGTTGTTCAAAGGTGGGGAGAATGTCGGGACCCGGTTATTGCTCACGGAGCAAAGTGCCACAGTGAACAAAGTGCCACGCCAAGTGTCGTGTTAAGTGGGCGGGGGCCACCTCTTGAATCCGTGGGGGCTACCTCTTGAGTCCGTGGGACCCACTGTAGAACAATGGGGACTCTTCGGAATACATTCTGAAAGGGAGCAGATCTGTACTATAAATAGAATGATACCACTCTTCAATACAGAGGCGCCTTTTAAGTGAATCGGAACTACAGGAGTTTGAGAACTCCGTAGTTAAGCGTGCTCGGGCTAGGGAAGTCTTGGGATGGGTGATCTCCTGGGAAGTGGCCCCTGGTCGGGTCCGGTTCGTCCCGAAGGACAAAACTGTGCGGCTTCGGCCAGAGCGGACAATACTCTCTGTATTGGAGGTGGGGGCATGACAGAATGGTATCAGAGCTGGTCTCTCAATAGTAGGTCTGTAGTTCGAGGGCGAACCGTTGTTCAAAGGTGGGGAGAATGTCGGGACCCGGTTCTTGCTCACGGAGCAAAGTGCCACACGGAACAAAGTGCCACGCCAAGTGTCGTGTTAAGTGGGTGAGGGCCACCTCTTGAATCCGTGGGCTACCTCTTGAGTCTGCGGGACCCACTGTAGAACAATGGGGACTCTTTGGAATACATTCTGAAAGGGGGCAGATCTGTACTATAAATGGAATGATACCACTCTTCAATACAGAGACGCCTTTTAAGTGAACCGGAACTACAGGAGTTTGAGAACTCCGTAGTTAAGCGTGCTCGGGCTAGGGAAGTCTTGGGATGGGTGACCTCCTGGGAAGTGGCCTGGTCGTGTCCGGTTCGTCCCGAAGGACAAAACCGTGCGGCTTCGGCCAGAGCGGACAATACTCTCTGTATTGGAGGTGGGGCATGACACTCGCCATTAATGGGAGGTCCCGCTCATTACGCGGGCGTGACGTCGGGAACGTAACGGCCGGCGTGATTCTCGCGCCTGCTGCACCCGCTGCCACCACTATTTTAAACCCCTCTTTCAGACGATCAGACGATCAAGGTAAGCCAACTTTACTCCACTAAGCCGTTACTCTGCTCGGATCTCTAGACTAACTTGATCGTCGGAGGGTCCTCGGTGGTACAACCACCCCGGGACTTCCTTGCAGGTAACTCAGCAACCACAACCACAAGTCTTGGGATGGGTGACCTCCTGGGAAGTGGCCTGGTCGGGTTCGGTTCGTCCCGAAGGACAAAACCGTGCGGCTTCGGCCAGAGCGGACAATACTCTCTGTATTGGAGGTGGGGCATGACACTCGCCATTAATGGGAGGTCCCGCTCATTACGCGGGCGTGACGTCGGGAACGTAACGGCCGACGTGATTCTCGCGCCTGCTGCACCCGCTGCCACCACTATTTTAAACCCCTCTTTCAGACAATCAAGGTAAGCCAACTTTACTCCACTAAGCCGTTACTCTGCTCGGATCTCTAGACTAACTTGATCGTCGGAGGGTTCTCGGTGGTACAACCACCCCGGGACTTCCTTGCAGGTAACTCGGCAACTACAACCACAACCCATTGAGATCCATATGCTTCAGGAGCGACAGCCTCAATATAAATTCCCAGTTCCTTAAATGCAATTTTTCTATATTTTCCAAGTCCCCTGAATGTTTTTCTATTTTCTCCGTATTTTGTATGAATTTGGATGCTTAGGTTTTAAAATATTAAAATTTTCTAATCAATTAAAGCCCAGCCCAACCTCTAATTTCCCACATACCCGACCCGGCCCCGTGCCCCAAACCCGACCCGACACCCTTCTTCCCCACTCTTTTCATTCTCCCGCTTCTTTTTCTCCTTCTTCTTCCCACGTCGCCCCACGCTCCACGCCCCCCGCCTCGTCGTCCCACGTCCCCGCTTCTCAAACCCTCCTCGTCTCCCTCTCTCCCTCATACAAAGCCAGCCCCTCACCTTCGCTACCTTCCTTTTTCTCACTGCACCCCTTCCTCATCCCCATACAGCCCGCTGAGCTCCCTCGACGAAGACACAACGAACACCTCAGCCACCTCCTTCCACTAAAACCTCACATCCTCCTCAAACCCTCCTCGTCTACCTCTCTCCACCCCGACTACACAAACCGAACCACCGCACCTTCACCGCGAGCATCGCCGGCCACCAACCTCCATCGCCGACGAACCCGCCGAGCTCCTCCTCTATCGCCAGCGACCATCTCAACCGTCTTCGGCCACTACGACCTCTCCTTTCACCACCTCCACCACCGAGCTCCTTAACCCTCCTCGACAGCACCACCACCTTGCAACCCTCGCCGTACCCCTGAGTCATCACCGGCCAAACCCCCTCTGCACTCGATGCCCGCTGGCCCCTTCTCGTTCGCACCCAAGCTCTAGTCGCAGCAGCTCCATCTCCAAGCTCGAGCCGAGGCCGTGAACCCTAGCCGTGCGTGTGTCGCGATCGCACCATTGCCGTTGCCGCTGCCGTACCGTCGTCAACACGTCATCAGGCAAGTACCCTGCTTGCTCCATGCTAATTCTTTCTATTACATTTCTAAATGCCAATAAATTCAGTATATACCTTTCTTGCGAATCAATAATATGTAAGTGTTCGATGCCAAACCAGAGGGGAAACCCCCCGTTAAATTGACTGAAACTGATCACATAGGATGGCCCGTGTAATAATGAACACCGTGTTATAATTTGGCTGGAAAATACAGTCATTGCTGACGTGATAGGTCATTCCCTTTTAAGCCCGTTAAAACTGAAACTTTCCGTACCTGAAGCTCGTAAAAATCACAGTTAAATGATTATAAATTGGAATGTTGCATTCGAGGGCTCAAATCAAAGCCGACTCGACGACCTAGAACCCCATAAGAGTGTTAATCTGATTCTATGCTAAAAAGATGACGGAAACTGGTTCGGAGTGCGGCTCTGAACTGCAGTCCAGAGCAGCATTGGCTGTTGATTCTCATTTTGTAATGCTTTCGTTTTGCTATATGATGTTATGTAACACCCTAGTTCATTTATACCAGTTCCAGTTATCGTATTTGCTTATTTTGGTATTTTCTTGATTTATCGTATTTTGGGTGCGAATGGTATTTTACATTTTACATTGCATTCGACCCGACCCGCTTGCTTGAAACTTGTTTGATTCATATTTATGAATCACCCTGACTTGTTACGTAGACTTGTGCATTTTCAACTTTACTGCATACTTGCATTAAATCTGGCATCTGCATTTTTTTATAACAAATAAAGTCAAATAAAATATTTTAAAAATATCTTGCATAGCCTGCGTCATACCCCTGACCCTGTGGTAGCATCCGTATATCGTGTTCTCGTTCCGTTCAGTGAAACAGACCTGTTTGGATGGCTACGTGCACGTGCGTGCATCCGTTCTTGGGGGTATGCATTTTCGTTACCCGGATATCCTGTTTTGGTTTTGGTTGATACGTATATTATCCGTATTTTCAAACCGTAATTTTAGACCAGACCCGGATGTGTTTTGGACTATTTTTTGTATTAGCCAAAAATCTCAATTGCAATCAATATTATATTCTATATATAAACAGTTTATATAAAATTTTAAAACATACGATTATATATATATATAATTTAATTAAATATATATTTTTTTTATATTTTTCCCCAATCTTATAAGATTGCACAGCTCTCTCCTCTCTTTCTTTATATATTTTATATAGTAATTATATATATCTCTTTTTCTCTCTCCTCTATTTTCTATATATATATTACTCACACTCATTCTCTCTCCTCTCGATCTCACTGTTTCTTTTTCTCTCTCTCCCTCTCTCCCCGTGACACTCTTTCTCTCTCTCACATATCTCACGATCACTATTCACTCGCGAATCCCATCACCTCCCTCCTACGCTACGCTCACCTCCCTTCTTCATTTCTTTCTTCTTCTTTAAAAACCCACTGCAACCGCGATGAGATCCCAGAAAACCCAGAACCCTAATCCTAGCCTTGCATCGTCGTTGCCCCCTCGTCACCATCACAGCCAGCGCCTCTACCTCCTCACCCTCGTCCTAATCCCGTCACTACCTCCACTCCTCTTCTCCTTCCAAAATCTCGAGCCAACCCAAGAAACCCACTGCGACCCATCTCCTCCACCGCCGGCGACTCGACGTCGTCACCACCCTGTCATCACCCTTACCATCTCATCAACTCCTCCTCGTCCTCATCCTCTCCTCTCTGCACCCCTGACCAGAACCCTGCACACAGAAAACCCTAGCAGCCACTTGCCTCACCTGCACCTCGCCGGAGCTTCGACCCCGTCGCCTCCGTGCACTCATCATCACCAACACCTCCTCGTCTTCTCCTCTATCCCAAAACCCCAGACCATTCTTCTTCTTTCTTCTTCTCTTTCTTCTTCTTGCTTTTCTTGATTTCCGTTTTCCGGTCACCCGCCGGAGCCGTGACCGCCGCTGCCGATCCAGACGATCTAGTGAACGTCCCTTGCTCGCGTGATCACCCTTTTGCCTTGTCTGGACCCGTCCCGTGTGCCGCGTGTGCCTTGCGACGATTTACCGATGTCGGACGTGCCATGCGTATCCGTCGTGTGATTCGATCGAGGCAAGTTAATCTTACTACATACTATATAACTCATTATATACCTATTTAAATAAATATCATACCTGTATTTAAAATCATGCACCCCATGTTTAGTTTTCTAACTTTTCGATGTTCCGTTTGCATCCATTCATATTATTTCAGATCTAGGTCATGAAAACTTATCTTGTTACATACTATATTACAACATACTGCATCCAATGGAATATTTACATCACATATTGCTTAGTTGTACATCCCACATTACCATTTTATAGTTTTATAACTTTCAGATACCCGTTTGCATCCATCTCATTTAAAATATATATAACTGCATCCATAGATCACATTAATACATAACACTGTGATATTAACACCCCATGTTTAATAAAGTGCATCCTAATTAGTATTGGAACTATAAATATAACCCTAAATCGATAATTGTGCATCCATATCTTTGAATTTATATCTATTTGCATACCATATCACATTATTCCATTTTATTATTACATTAGTACTCTATACTTGATTTTGTGTACCCATACTTATTACAGTTTGATTATGAGCACCCACTTGATACTTGTGCACCACCTGACATGACTTGATACACTACTACTTGACACGACTCGATACATGTGCACTACTTGACATGATTTGATCCATGTACACTACCTGACATGACCTGATGTACCACAGCTTGACACATTACCTGATCTTGTTACTAATGCCGACAATCTTGACCTGTTGTCCCTACGGACATATCCTGTTGTCAATACAGACAAACCTGTACCTGCTTGATCATGTGTTGGCATTAGCTCCATTTACCAATACCTGACTTGAACACATAACCTTGGGGGTATGGGGAAATCAAAAGTGTGAACTAAAGTGTAGCTTACAAGGGTATTACTTGATCCGTGGTCCCGGTGGATAACGAGACAGAATCATTCGTGATTCTTACTTAATCCGTGGTCCCGGGGAATAACGGGACAGAGTCATTCATGACTCCCACTACCTGATCCGTGGTCCCGGGGGATAACGGGACATATCCTTTGAGTTACATGGAGGATTACTCTAATTGATTTCAAAT
Source organism: Agapanthus africanus (assembly GCA_030015575.1). Lineage (NCBI taxonomy): Eukaryota > Viridiplantae > Streptophyta > Magnoliopsida > Asparagales > Amaryllidaceae > Agapanthus > Agapanthus africanus. The sequence goes on from CM057339.1 coordinate 425,028,360, forward strand.
AACTTTAGAGTAGATAACCCTATAGCACAGTTTAGACTACTCACTGCACCTCACCTATAATATATCCTGTTCACTGATCTATATTCATGTTACTGCTTATTTCCTGATAACTTGTTATTGTTCATGCCTGCATATTTCATTACACCCTGCTTGCTTAGAATTATTGATATTATGACGCACTGACGTCTGGGTTTTGTATGGCCCAGATCCCTTATCCTTGTCGCAGGCCGATCAGGAGTACTTCCGCCGTCAGGCCGAGCAGTGAGGATCCTGTTAGTATCCAGTTAGTTCAGTTATTTCCGTACTTTCCAGATTATTATTGTTTATTGGATCTTTTGCTTCCGCATTATTTTATTTCATGACTCGTTTATTCTGGCTTATGGACATGTGTTAGATAGTTTATTACTGTTCTTGATATCTCTACAGCCGTATATAACTGTGGAGGGATTTTTCCTATCCACAGGTAGCATGGTTGACTCTGTCACGTGCCTATCTTAGCGTACTCTGGGAAGCGGGGCGTGACATGTTATAATGCGGAACCTTATACCATAGCGAAGATGAAACAGTTAGCTAACTAATGAAAGTGATTTCATCCCTTTCTACTGTCGTTTACTATTTAAACTGTTTTTTAGATTAACAGAATGTATAGCAGTCCCAAATAGGGACATAACTTATACCCTATTGTTGTACAGTGCATAACTTCCAGTACACCATGAATATCATCGATCCGTCTGGTGTGTAGGAAACCTAACTGATAAACCTAAACTTTGTTCAGCTATAGCGTCGCCTAAGTTTGATCACAACAGGGTGGAAATTGTGTTTCGAAATGGACATTCAGTTTAAGAACTGAATTTCCAGCAGCGAACACTTAAAATGAAATGACCGTAACTTGCAAACCCGAAATCTGATTGTCCTGAAATTAATTTTGTTGAACTGCTGACTAAGTTTACTTATTGCCGCTTTTATATATTTGCTTAATTATGAATGCATGATTTAATACAAATTTTCTATGTTCATAAGATGCATAGCGACTTGTACTGTATATAAACTTTTTAACGGCATGATTCAAAATTCTACCTGACAACAAGACCTCTAGTGATAGTGGACATTCATGTTAATTCTCCTTATATATTGCATTGTCGAACGTGTGTAGTATTAGTGTGGTTGTGTCAAGTACGCCAATGAATAGTGAGTGATTCGTGACAATGAACCATACAGTGAACAGTGAAAGAAATCGTGTTATTGATGCGTACTTGTATACAACTAGCCTATACTCACGAATAGTGAAACCTGGGTAAAAAGGGGGAAATCGAAGTGGAAAGAGAATTGTATTTAGCGAGGACAGTGATTTAGAGGATGATCATTCGAACAACGACTCTTATATATTAGGTTGGGCCTAGCGGTCCGGCTGACATGGTTATGTCCCGGACGATAGCGGGCCGTAGTCTCGAGTATGTATGGGACCCTCGTTAAATATGATCCTCCTTTCCACAACTCGATTTCAAAGATGACTTAGAGACTGATAGGGACACAAATCATACATTACATCAGTTAGGGACATATTGACTACCTGCATTTTATCTTCACTATTATTACTTTCTTTTTCTTGTTTTCTGTTACTATTATAATATTGCTATTATGTCGCTCTGACGACCTGAGTATGCATACTCAGACCTTGAGGAATAACCAGTACAGGAGTCGGACCTGCCCTTCGAGCTTGCGGAGATTTAGACGGGAGTACCTCCTTTACCTTTACTTCTTTCCCTAAAGAAACCTTGTATTCGCACTCGGTTAGTAGTTCTTTTCCTTGTTTTGTTGTAAATTGTGAACAATGAAAGTTGATGTAATAACTAGTGATGTATTTCCTTTACTTCTGTGTTGTGTTTACTGATTACCATGTAATGCTAGAAGCCGAAGTGTGACTACGGCGGGATTATTCATTGACCGTAGGAGCATGGCTGGCCTAGTCATACCTCGTTTTCCGTATTTTGGGAAGCATGGCGTGATATGGTTTTGTTGGTATCAGAGCCGCGTTTAGTAGTAAGGGATAACATTAACTACACTTTATTACATTGTTTTCGCTTCACTATCCCTCACTTTCATCCTTGTATCTAATCATATCCGTTTAAATGTCTTCCAGCGACATGACGTCCCCGAACGACCACTCCTCGGACTCAAGTTCTCAGGATCGCACGGAGAGGATCTTGAGTGCACTGATGACCCTCGCAGAAGCTCAAGAGAGAAGACAGACCTACTCACCGAGGGACTCAGGGCAATTACCGCAGTAGGGGGACCCTCCGCTCTGATTACCGCCCCCGAGGGCACTGCTCCACCAGCTTTTTCTGCCAGGGATGGCACCGTGTCAGATTTTCGGAGGTTACATCCAGCTGCATTTACGGGACTAGCCGAACCCCTCGAGTCCGAGCAATGGCTGGTCAATATGGAGAACCTACTGACGGCCGCAAGGGTACCCGATGAAGAGAAAGTGAATGTGATAAAGATCCAGTTGGAGGACGAAGCCCGTACTTGGTGGTCAGTTGAAGGAAGCAGACTAGAAGGGCTAATCAAATGGAGCAAATTCAAGGAGTGCTTCTTGGACCACTATTTTCCTCCCACCGCCAAGGGAGAGATGGAGGAAAGATTCATCTTACTGAAGCAGAATGGACGTCCCGTGGACGTATATGCGGCAGAATTCAACCGTCTGAGCCGATTTGCTCCGTATATGGTCGCTTCAGAGGCCACCAGGGCCAGACGCTTCTTACATGGACTTGATTTTGAGCTATAGCAGTTGATCGCGTCACTCGAGTTGCAGACTTTTGCGCAGGTACTCAACGCGGAACGAATTCAGGAGAAACTAATCAGTAAATTTAGGTGCCCCAGCTCGAGTGATAGGAGGCCCCCAGTTGTTCTAGTGCGTACTCACACACCATCTCGAGGGGTCATACCAGTTTATAGGCTAGGGACGACGCAGATGAAGCGTCCATTCGCACCCCGGCATCGCCCCCAGAGTAAAAACTTAGTTTGCGGCTACTGCAACAGGGATGTGCACACCCAGAAGGACTGTCGCCGTGCCAAGGGACAGTGTTTGATTTGCAGATCCAGCCAGCACCGAGTCAGTGGTTGCCCCGAACGAACAGAGCTACAGGGAGGGTCTGGACCGCAGCAGCAGAGGTCACAGGAGCAGAGGCAACCCTACACAGGCTGCGGTCAAGGACGGGCTTTCACCTTGACCGCCGAGCAGGCAGAGGCTTCAGGCGAAGTTGTTACAGGTATTCTACTCGTTCATTCCATGCCAGCTAGAGTACTGTTTGATTCTGGAGCATCACACTGTTTCATATCTACGCATTTCGTTGATACACACTCCATACCACATGAACCATTAACCAAGGGTTGGGAAATACATACGGGTAATGGTGTTATAGTATCTAGTCGAGAATGTAGATCCTGTCTAGTTGTAGTGTGTGGCAGGGAATTCTATGCGAATTTCCTTTTGATCGGAACAGGAAGCTATGACGCAATTCTCGGGATGGATTGGATGAGTACATTCCATGCAATTATTGATTGCCGAGCAAGGAACGTGACTTTCCGCATTCCCAATCACCCAGAGTTTATTTTCGAAGGCGGGAGCGAATCTTTGGAGCCAGCCAAGTTTAGAGCAAAGCCAAAAGAGTTGACAGCTTTGGAGATTGATGAGAGTCCAGCCCCAGAGATTGCTCGGGATGTTCTGGATGTGTTCCCTGAAAATTTACCAGGTCTACCACCTCCTCGCATCTTGGGATTCTTGATTGATTTGATTCCAGGTACAGCACCAGTTTCTAAGGCCCCGTACAGAATGGCACCGGTTGAGTTGGCGGAATTGAAGAAGCAAATTGAAGAACTCCTGGAGAAAGGATTTATCCAACCAAGCGCTTCACCGTGCGGTGCACCAGTCTTGTTGGTGAAGAAAAAGGATGGATCGCTACGGATGTGCATAGACTATCGGGAGCTGAACAAAGTCACGATAAAGAACAAATACCCCATTCCGCGCATCGACGACTTATTTGATCAGTTAAGTAGGGCCAAGGTATTTTCGAAGTTGGATCTCCGTTCGGGCTATCATCAGATCAGAGTAGCAGCCGAGGATATATGCAAGATGGCTTTCAGGACCCGATACGGACACTATGAGTTTCTTGTGATGTCGTTCGGTATTACCAATGCTCCAGCGATATTTATGGATTTGATGAACAGGGTATTTGCGTAGTACTTGGACACATTTGTCGTTGTATTTATCGACGACTACTAGTCTACTCGAAGACCTGGGAGGAGCACGTCGAGCACTTGCGCACGGTACTACAAATTCTTCGGGAAGAGAAGCTGTACGCAAAATTGAGCAAGTGTGAAATCTGGCTCGACGAGGTTCAGTTCTTGGGACACATTGTTTCGGGCGAAGGCATCTCAGTGGACCCGGCAAAGATAGAATCCGTCAGAGATTGGTCAACACCGAAGTCAGTAGCCGAGATCAGAAGCTTTTTGGGACTGGCAGGATATTATCGGCGGTTCGTCCAAGACTTTTCAAGAATCGCTGAACCTTTGACGAGGCTGACACGGAAGGATGTACCGTTTTTGTGGACAGAGGAGTGTACTCGGGCATTTGAAGCACTGAAGCAGAAGTTAACCACGGCGTCCATTCTTACAGTGCCAGATTATTCCGGTGGTTTGGTGATACATAGTGATGCCTCAGGGAAGGTCTTAGGCTGTGTTCTGATGTAGCACGGTCAGGTGGTTGCTTACGCCTCACGACAGCTGAGGAATCACGAGAGGAACTACCCTACGCACGACTTAGAGTTAGCCGCAGTGGTCTTTGCATTGAAGATCTGGAGGCATTACCTGTTCGGCAAGAAGGTGGAGGTGTACACGGACCACAAGATTCTGAAGTACGTCTTCACTCAGAAAGAACTGAATATGAGGCAGCGCCGATGGCTAGAACTAATGGCGGATTACGACTTGGACCTTCAGTATCATCCGGGAAAAGTAAATGTTGTACCAGATGCTCTCAGTCGCATGCCAGCGGTTATGATGTTGACCAGTCAGAGGAGCATCATTGAGGATTTTCAGAGACTCGAGCTCGAGGTCGTTACACCGAGCGCAATCAGGAAATTTTGGAAACTACAGGTGCGGTCTTCTCTTGTGGATCGCATCAAGGCTGCGGAAGCGGATGATCCTCGATTGCAAAAGTTCAGAGTGCAGGTAGAAGCCGGACTGAGAACGGACTTACTCATACATGAAGACGGTTCGCTGAGATTCGGTAGCAGACTCTGTGTACCCAGACGGGATGTCCGAGAGGAGGTACTAGCTGAGGCTCATAGTTCAGCTTATTCTGTGCGTCTAGGAAGCACGAAGATGTATCGAGATCTAAAGCAGCACTTTTGGTGGAACGGGATGAAGCGAGAAATTGCGCGGTTTGTATCCAGGTGCTTGGTATGCCAGCAAGTGAAGGCGGAACATCATAGGACAACAGGACTGTTACAACCGCTTCGGATACCAGAATGGAAGTGGGAGCATATTACTATGGATTTCGTGATGGCCTTACCACGGAGCCCTAGGGGCAACAACGCCGTTTGGGCTATCGTCGACCGCCTCACGAAAGCTGCACACTTTATACCCTTCTGGGTGGGAAAGTTGTCAGAGTCACTTGCGGAGATATACATGCAGGAGATAGTGCGACTTCACGGAGTTCCGGTCAGCATTGTGTCAGATCGAGACACCAGATTTGTTTCGCACTTTTGGAAGAGCTTACAGGAGAGTCTGGGTATCCGCCTCAAGTTTAGCACAGTGTATCATCCACAGACGGACGAACAATCCGAGCGTACGATTCAGATGCTCGAGGACATGTTGAGAGCTTGTATATTGGATTTCCAGGGTTCTTGGAAGGATCATCTGCATCTAGTTGAGTTTTCTTATAACAACAGTTACCAGGCTAGCATCCAGATGATCCCTTTCGAAGCACTTTACGGGCGTAAATGTCGATCCCCTGTTTGTTGGGATGATGTGGGCGAACGAAGATTACTGGGCCACGAACTCATTGTGCAGACGGTAGACAAAGTCCAAATGATCAGACAACGCATTAAGACGGCTCAGGATCGACAGAAGAGTTGGGCGGATGCCAGCAGGAGAGCACTAGAATTTGAAGTCGGAGATCACGTATTCCTGAAGATTTCCCCTATCCGCGGAGTTATCAGGTTTGGATGTCGCGGGAAACTCAGTCCCCGCTTCATTGGACCTTTTGAGGTGCTAGAGCGAGTAGGAGAGGTGGCATATCGACTCGCCTTGCCTCCGTCACTAGCTGATGTGCACAATACCTTCCACGTATCTCAGTTGCGGCGTTATGTTCGGGATGAAAGCTATGTTCTGGACCATTCGGAGTTAGCTTTGGGCAATGACCTGTCGTACGAAGAGCAGCCCACCACCATCCTCGACCGCAGAGAAAAAGTGCTGAAGAACAAAGTCATTCCGTTAGTCCGAGTGTCTTGGGGCGGTCGTTCCCCAGGAGAATCTACCTGGGAGCGTGAGGAGGACATCCGTGCGCGTTTTCCACATCTGTTTGTGTAGTACTGTTGTTTCGTTGTCTTTTCAAAATTTCGAGGACGAAATTTTGTAACGAGGGTATGGTGTAAATTCCTCTATATTTTTTAAGTCCTCTGAATGTTTTTCTATTTTCTCCGTATTTTGTATGAATTTGGATGCTTAGGTTTTAAAATATTAAATTTTCCTAATCAATTAAAGCCCAGCCCAACCTCTAATTTCCCATATACCCGACCCGGCCCCGTGCCCCAAACCCGACCCGACACCCTTCTTCCCCACTCTTTTCATTCTCCCGCTTCTTTTTCTCCTTCTTCTTCCCACGTCGCCCCACGCTCCACGCCCCGCGCCTCGTCGCCCCACGTCCCCGCTCCTCAAACCCTCCTCGTCGCCCTCTTTCCCTCATACAAAGCTAGCCCCTCACCCTCGCTACCTTCCTTTTTCTCACTGCACCCCTGCCTCATCTCCGTACACCCCGCTGAGCTCTCTCGACGACGACACGATGACCACCTCAGCCACCTCCTTCCACTAAACCATCTCCTCCTCCTCAAACCCTCCTTATCCACCTCTCTCCACCCCTGATTACACAAACCGAACCCACCACACCTTCACCGCGAGCATCATCGGACACCAACCTCCATCGCCGCCGAACCCGCCAAGCTTCTCCTCTATCGCCAGCGACCACCTCAACCATCTCCGGCCACAACGACCTCTCCTTTCACCACCTCCACCACCGAGCTCCTCAACCCTCCTCAACAGCACCACCACCTTGCAACCCTCGCCGTACCCCTGAGTCATCGCCGGAAAACCTCCCCCTTTGCACTCGATGCCCGCTGGTCCCTTCTCGTTCGCACCCAAGCTCTAGTCACAGCAGCTCCATCTCCAAGCTCGAGCCGATGCCGCAAACCCTAGACATGCGTGCGTCTCGATCGCGCCGTTGCCGTTGCCGCTGCCGTACCGTCGTCAACACGTCATCAGGCAAGTACCCCGTTTGCTCCATACTAATTCTATCTATTACATTTCTAAATACCAATAAATTCAGTATATACCTTTCTTGCGAATCAATAATATGTAAGTGTTCGATGCCAAACCCGAGGGGAAACCCCCCCTTAAATTGACGGAAACTGATCACATAGGATGGCCCGTATAATAATGAACATCGTGTTATAATTTGGCTGGAAAATACAGTTGTTACTGACGTGATAGGTCATTCCCTTTTAAGCCCGTTAAAACTGAAACTTTCCGTACCTGAAACTCGTAAAAATCACAGTTAAATGATTATAAATTAGAATGTTGCGTTCAAGGGCTCAAATCGAATCCGACTCGATGACCTATAACCCCATAAGAGTGTTAATCTGATTCTATGCTAAAAAGATGATAGAAACTGGTTCGGAGTGCGGCTCTGGACTGCAGTCCAGAGCATCATTGGCTGTTGATTCTCATTTTGTAATGCTTTCGCTCTGCTGTATGAACACGTTATAATGCGCAACCCTATACCATAGCGAAGATGAAACAGTTAGATAACTAATGAAAGTGATTTCATCCCTTTCTACTGTCGTTTACTATTTAAACTGTATTTTAGATTAACAGAACGTATAGCAGTCCCAAACAGGGACAGAACTTATACCCCATTGTTGTACAGTACATAACTTTTAGTACACCATGAATATCATCGATCCGTATGGTGCGTAGGAAACCTAACTGATAAACCTAAACTTTGTTCAACTATAGTATCGCCTAATTTTGATCCCAACAGGGTGGAAATTGTGTTTCGAAATGGACATTCAGTTTAAGAACTGAATTTCCAGCAGCGAACACTTAAAATGAAATGACCGTAACTTGCAAACCCGAAATCCGATTGTCCTGAAATTAATTTTGTTGAACTTCCGACTGAGTTTACTTATTGCCACTTTTATATCTTTACTTAATTATGAATACATGATTTAATACAAATTTTCTATGTTCATAAGATGCATATCGATTTGTACTGTATATAAACTTTTTAACGGCATGATTCAAAATTCTACCCGACAACAAGACCTCTAGTGATAGTGGACATTCGTGTTAATTCTCCATGTATATTGCATTGTCGAACGTGTGTAGTATTAGTGTGGTTGTGTCAAGTACACCAATGAATAGTGAGTGATTCGTGACAATGAACCATACAGTGAACAGTGAAAGAAATCATGTTATTGATGCGTACTTGTACACAACTAGCCTATACTCACGAATAGTGAAACCTGGGTAAAAAGGGAGAAATCGAAGTGGAAAGGGAATTGTATTTAGCGAGGACAGTGATTTAGAGGATGATCATTCGAACAACGACTCTTATATATTAGGTTGGGCCTAGCGGTCCGGCTGACAGGGTTATGTCCCGGGCGATAGCGGGTCGTAGTCTCGGGTATGTACGAGACCCTTGTTAAATATGATCCTCCTTTCCACAACTCGATTTTAAAGATGACTTAGAGACTGATAGGGACACAAATCATACATTACATCAGTTAGGGACATATTGACTACCTGCATTTTATCTCCACTATTATTACTTTCTTTTTCTTGTTTCTTGTTACTATTATAATATTGCTATTATGTCGCTCTGACGACCTGAGTATGCATTCTCAGACCTTGAGGAAGAACCAGTACAGGAGTCAGACCTGCCCTTCGAGCTTGCGGAGATTTAGATGGGAGTACCTCCTTTACCTTTACTGCTTTCCCTAAAGAAACCTTGTATTCGCACTCGGTTAGTAGTTCTTTTCCTTGTTTTATTGTAAATTGTGAACAATGAAAGTTGATGTAATAACTAGTGATGTATTTCCTTTACTTCTGTGTTGTGTTTACTGATTACCATTTAATGCTAGAAGCCTAAGTGTGACTATGGCGGAATTATTCCTTGACCGTAGGAGCATGGCTGGCCTAGTCATCCCTCGTTTTCCGTATTTTGGGAAGCGGGACGTGACACTCAAGATCCAATCTTAGCCACCCATCGCAGCCATCAGCAGATCAACGGGAAGCAACATCTGAAAGAGACTCCACCCTCCATCAGCTGGCGCCGTATGTGGGAACGTAGATTCCACAAAAACAAAAGTTCGCCTCCCGATCTCGAACCAATGGCGAGCGATCATCATGACGATCCAAGCACTAACCGCCGCCTCCCTCTCAACGGAGTCATAGACGAGCCTCCTCCGCCGAATGCCATCAACGCCCTCGCTGGTTGGATAGACCGACTCGCATCCTTCGTGGAGGCGCTCGTCCGCGTCTAAATGGCGGGACGAGATCACTAAGTCGTCGCTCCCCTGCCTTGGGGCCAGGACCCCAACGAGGGAAGAGAAGACTCCGTCCACGTTGGCACTGTCGATCGTCGTCTCATCATTTCCGACAACCGTGGCTTTCTCGGGCCGACGTACTCGAAAACCCGGTAGGCACCGCTAAGTTTGGCTCCAAAGTCTTACGCCAGAGAGTTTCGCCCTAAGTCTCGTCGCACCCCTGTCCCTTCCGAGGCGGTGGCGGTTAGCTCGCCTGTTCGCAGGCATGACCGGCATCCCCTCCCTCGATGGGGTCGCGCATGCGAGACTCCCCACGGCAGCTCGAAAACAACCCCACCAGGGAACGTAAGGAACCCCACCGAAAAGAGCTGAGGCTCATCCAAAATCATGGTCACGACGGCGGGGGGTACATCGAGTGCATACGAGACTCATCACTCCACGCCAGCCGCGGGGGTCGACGGCCGGCCAAGGAAGAAGGCCAAGGAGACCGAGCCGACCACTTTTGACGAAGGGGACTTTCACGACATATCCCTGCCCCACAACGACCCCCTGGTGATTACGGCTTGTTTCCATCAATACGAGGTGCACAGGATCCTGGTCGACTTGGGAAGCTCGGTAAACATCCTCTTCTACGACTGTTTTCTGCGCATGGGGCTCACCGCAGCAGACCCAAGGCCGACCTCCCACGTCCTTTCAGGATTCACTAACCACTCCATCCCGGTAGAAGGAGTAATCACTCTACAGTTCAACATCGGGGAGGCCGGCCATACGCGGACAGTGCCGGTGGAATTTATCGTAGCAAGAATCCCATCTGCCTACAACATCCTCCTCGGCCGCCCCACGCTGAACTCCATCCGGGCCCAGATATCGACCTACCACCTGACGATGAAGTTCCCTCTCGATCAGGGCGGGATAGGTCGGGTCTATGGAGACCAGCGAGTTGCAAAGGTTTGCTTCACCGCAACATCTTCATCGGAGGAGCCGGCCGACGATGTCGAAGGCGAGGGTGACATCAGGGGTTCCCTGGATACTCGAGACGAGCAAAAAGTGGTCCGAGGGACCCCGGTGGAGCCTCTGACAGCGGTCCCCCTTGTAGAAGGGGACGGCGAAAGACTCGTTCAGATCGGGTCGCTTCTGACTGGCCCTTAGTGAGACGACCTGGTTCATTTCCTCAGAAGCAACTCCGACGTGTTTGCCTGGGCGCCTGCTGACATACCGGGGATCGACCACAAAATTATATCCCACAAGCGTGGGGTAGATCCTACGGCCCGACCCGTCAGACAGAAGAAGCGAAGCTTCGCCCCGGTCAAACAGAAGGCTATCGAGGACGAGGTAGATCGGCTCCTCGTCGCCAACTTCATTCGGAATTCAGAATGGCTAGTGAACGTCGTCCTGGTCAAGAAGTCAAGCGGAAAGTGGCGCATGTGCGTCGACTTCACCGACCTCAACAAGGCCTGCCCCAAAGACAACTATCTCCTACCTTGGATAGATCGGCTCGTCGATGGCACGGCAGGCCACGAGTTATTGAGCTTTATGGATGCCTTCTCCAGCTACAATCAGATCCGCATGAATCCGGCAGGCGAAGATCTCACCGCATTCACAACGGACCGGGGGTATACTGCTACAAGGTGATGCCCTTCGGACTCAAAAACGCCGGGGCTACGTACCAACGGCTGGTCAGCCGCATGTTCAAGCCACAAATCGACAGGAACATGGAGGTTTATGTCGACGGTATGCTATCCAAATCAGTCTTGTCGATCGACCATACCAAGGACCTGGGTGAGGCCTTTGAGGTACTCCGCAAATTCAAGATGAAGCTGAACCCAGCCAAGTGCGCATTCGGGGTCACCGGAAGAAAGTTCCTCGGTTCCATGGTCTCCCACCGTGGGATCGAGGCTAACCCAGAAAAAATTGACGCTATCCTCAACATGACCGTGCCCAAGACCAACGTCGAGATCATGCGAGTGACAGGGTGGGTAGCCGCTCTGAGCCGCTTCATGTCGAGGGCTGGGGAAAAATGCCTCCCATTCTTCAAAGCTCTAAGGAAAATTCCGAGGTTCGAGTGGTCAGAAGAGTGCCAGACCGCCTTCGACCAGTTAAAAAGGCATCTTGCGATGCCACCGCTGCTCACCCGACCAGTTGAGGGAGATGAGCTATCTCTGTACCTGGCGGTATCCGACCAAGCAGCAGGCTCAGTGCTCGTACGAGAGGTCGATGGAGCGCAAAAACCGGTGTACTACGTGAGCCACGTCTTCAAAGACGCAGAAACGAGATATCCAGCCATAGAGAAGATTGTCTTGGCACTCGTTGTGGCCTCAAGGAAGCTGCGACACTACTTCCAGGCGCACACTATCCTCGTTCTCACCGAGCACCCGCTGGGGGCTATCCTCGCCTCACCAGAATCCTCGGGTTGCTTAGAGAAGTGGAGGTGGGAGCTGTCCCAGTTCGAAATAAAATACCGTCCAAGGTAGGCCATCAAAGCACAAGCCTTGGTCGATTTTATCGTCGAATGCACCATCCCCAGCAAGGGGCCGGAGTCCACACCGGCCCTCGTGGCTCAGCACCCAATCATGGTGTAACAACCCTAATTTTCCTATACACTTTTCTATACAATTTTTTTTTAAAATTTTTAAAATCCATAAAGGAGTACTTTAACCTGAGCACAATATATATATAAGTAATTATTTTGTTTTTAAATAACTCCATTTTTAGTGTACATAAAATTGTTTTAAAATTAAAGTAATGCTTGGGGTATTTAGTGTTGCTGTTACCACTTTAAGTAGTTATTTTCCCACAATAATTACAAGAAGGAGCTTGTAGCTCATTGGTAACACCTTGCACTGCTGAACCAAGCCACCAGAGTTCAAATCCCATGCCTCACATTATTTTTGTATTTATTTTGTTTTAATTTCTTTTGGAAGTCAACGGTCAAAAGGCCATAACTCCCAAAATATGTACTGGACAATAAAAAGTAAATATACCAAATTGTACCCCCAAAGTTTCCCCGGCCTCTGGTGGCCCGACTCGGCGCCGCAGGCCGGCAACTCGGCCGACTCGGTCCGGCGCCGCCGGACGGACTTGGCCGGACGGCCGAGTCACCTGTTAGTTATATGTATGCCATAGAGGCCATTACTATACATGGGATGTATATTGTAGTGGATGCTTGGACATATATAGGGAGGACTTTCTTGCTCGATATGATAGTATGCTATCTGGTTACTCTTTACCTTAACGTGTATACTGATTGTCTCTCTGTTACATGTTGGTAAAGCCCTCAGGATGTGTACTTGACTACCTGGACTATGATGCGGATCATACTAGTGGGGACATGGTAGTCCATAAGTACATCCTTCAAGGTCCCTAGTCGTGGGTGTATCGAGACGGGGCATCGATATACCAGAGTAGACTGGCGTATGCCTTCTCGACCCATACAGATGGGCGATGGATGATCCCATATCCATTGGTGTTTGACATCAGAGATGATATACGGGTGCTCAGTGGAGACTGGGTGCATTGGACGGACTCGCCGAGAACTCCCAGATGGTATTATACCTTACGTCAGATGGCAGTTCTCTGGTGACACTGGTACAGGTTAGTCTGTAGACCCGAGATCGTCATAGAGTCTTGTGTGATTCCCACTGTGTTTTGATTTCCACCTTACCACGTCCAAGAGGGCGTGCAAAATGGTGGTTTTTGGGTACAGTCCCGAGTCACATAGAGGCAATGAGCGATAGGAGGGGTTTCGTCTCTCCCGGTATTGGGGGTTGATGTTGCGCTATGCTCGATTGGCCATAACAGGGAAGTCCATGGCCAGGGCTGGTTTAGAGATATGCTGGTAAGTGTTACCAGTAGTTTCTCGACCCGTTATGAGCCTCATATCGGCATGACTTATCGGTTATTGGGGTCTGACGTTTACCACCCGTAGACTTGATATGCGACATATCAGACGAGGAGACCGGACTGTACGGTAGTGTCACTGTCAGGATTTTACAGGAGTTGGAGCGGGCTTGCTTGCTGATCTTCTGATCGCTCAATATCCGGGTAGCCGTTACGTCCATCTAGTACCGCTGACGGCTTGTGGGTGCTTGATATGATCATCACCTACTGCCGGCGTATTGACGAGTCTTTAGAGTCCTACATAGAGGTTTTACTGGCTTAGGCGAAATGAAATAGGAGCGCATATGTGATATGTGCGGGACCGAGAATTATGCGAGTATGTGATACCGTATTCTATTCTCGCGATGTTTGTATCGATCGGTTATATGCGATATAACCGGGATATCGAATCAAGTGTTGATTCGATAAGTCGATACATTGGATGTTAGTCAGTTATATGTGATATAACCGGATTATTAAGTCAAGTGTTGATTTAATAATTTAGTGTATAATTGTATATGTGATATACTAATTTACATTAACTAACATTGGTTTACTTAAGCATTGATTTTTTCTCACTTGTGCACAACTTGATATTTATGTGATATATATTTATTTGTGTTTACTATTTGTATCATGGTTGTTGATACACTTGACATGGGTGTATAAGACATACACCATTCTAATTTTAGTGGAGGGGTTATTGTATTTAAAGTAAATCTAAATTGATTGAATTTGTTAAGTGCATGAAGCTTGTAGAAGCTTTTAGTGCTTTGACAAATTCAACTCAATTTGTTTTACTTATGATATTTAGTTAACCCAACCACTATTATTAGCCATGGTTATGTCTCTACATGAGTTAGTATATGATACTTACTCACCATGGTTAGATCATTCTCTCTCTTGATAAGTTCTCATATTCATTTGAGCTCATCTTCTTCCTCCTTCACTTTTCTTTCTAGGGTTTGTATAAGAGAGAGATACAAAGTGAGAAAAGAAATTCTAAAGTGTACCCATTTCCTATCTCACCATCCTCTACTAGACTAGCACTTTAGTTTAGGGTGTTTGCTTCACTAATTCTTTGGTTAGTGAAGTAGAAACTTGAGTCCGTATTCCCTCGACGTAGATCATCTTCGGCCTCAAAGACTTCAAGTAATACCGTTGCAACTTTCTCATGGAGCCGTCCGAGAGTCCGGGAGTTCGATCATCGCAGCGAAGGGACTACTACAAACAGCTTAAGAAGTGAAGGACCGATCTACAAAGGTTGTATTTCGTATTCACTTAGAGTTAATGAGTTTAACTTGCACTTGAAACCCTAATCTCTAGTTAACGATCTTGTTTAGGGTTATTCGGCACGGCTAAAATTTTAATCGGGCATGTTTGATGCATTGTAGAACCTTATTAGTGTGCCTAGTAACCCTACATCACCAACTGAGAAAAGTTGGGCCTTGACTTGGTCAACCCTCCTGAACACTTATTATACCTGGATCGGTTTTAAATTGCCCAATAAATCCCTTTTAATCCTAGGTTTAATGAGTTTTAATGAATTTTATATAATTTTTATATAATTTTTATATGTTTTATTAAAAACCCTAACCCTAGCCTAACCCTATATAAACCCCCATACCCTCTACCCTCTCACCCTACATTCCTAAGTCCACTTTCTAAAAATTTCAAGAGAACTTGGTACATCGGAAAATGAGCGAAAGGCGAAGCGCTGACGAAATTGACGGCGACTTTCCGGTGATCGTGCTAGGAGCTCTCGACGACGTTTCGACGCGCCGGCAAACCCTCTACCTCCCTCTCACTCTCTAGCGTTGTCCAAACCCGTAAGTCCCCCTTTTCTACCTTTCTTTTCTTCCATGCATTAAAATACGACTTTTCAAACCCGACGGAAATCGGAACAAACCGATTTCCGGTCCGGTTTTCTATCAAAACTCACTTATCACTAATTCCATAATGCTTAAACATATTCATGTTGACTACTAATCACTTAAAAATTAATTTGAACAAGTTTTCACACATGAAATGATAGCTTTTGCAATATATCGTATTCTTTCACTTAAATACCACCATGTTTAGTTTATCACATTTAACCCTTTAACATTGCTATACCTTAAAGTAGAGAACGAGGTAATGACTTACCTCCACACACACGCAAATACAACCCTAAAACGATATCATCAAAACTTAGAATACGATAAAACGAAACTTTCATTAAAATACCATATTCTTAATAAGAACCATTCTTAAAAGTTTTAGATTTGATACACTTTTAAATAAATACCTCTTATTAGGAAAAACACGATAAGTTGTGGACATCGATCATTTATCTAAACCTGACTTTGTGGTGTCTAGGCAAGTGTGTCTAAGGCGAGTGGTTACTTAATTAGGGCCACTACTTGTAGTGGAGAGCCTCCCACTCACCTGACACTTACCTGGCCGCAATTGGCGGTGAAGAGGCGATTTGAGGCTTCTAACGATTTGTCGTTTAGACCATTTAGAAATAGGCTAGTTGGCTTAGGAAACCCTAGAATCTAAAATACGGAAAATTACACTTTGCAAATAAATACCTTTTACTTTATAAAACCGTTTTCTAAAAGATTAGTATTTTACAATCTTTGCAAAACGCCGCTACAACCCATCTTTGGGGAACCCGTTCGGGATCGTGAGGTTTATCGCGCACCCTCGGGCTAGTAATGCGAGATTCAGACCTCCGCAAGGAGTATTCGGTCTCGAAAGGTTTTAAATACGACATTTTAAGAAAATGAGATTTTTAGAATATAAAATATTTATTAAAATTATTTTTGTATAAAGATATGTATATTTATCATTTAAATATCTATTTTATTATAATATAAATTTTCCACCTTTTTCTAAAAATCACAAGAATAGATTTTACACTAAAATACCATGAACTTCAAATAAATCAATATTACAGATAAATACCTATAACTAGGATATTTTCACTAGAAATATCACAACATAAAATCCACCCTCATTACAACTCTAAAGACGAACAATAAATACTTGAGGTGTATTTTGAAAAGTATATAAAAAGTATTTTTACATAAAACCCACTCAAGTTTTATAAATTACCCTAAGGACCTTAGCAATTATAAGACTTCGATTCACATTTCTGATTGTCTGACTCGGGTTTGAGTCTGTTTAATCTGACTTGAATATGATTCAAGTCAATCTATAATCTACAAGTTTCCACTTCAATATGAACTCATGAATTCATGAATCCAATATTAATCTATACATCTTGACTGAACCGAACAATGGATATACCTATTCCTTTTACATGATTCTCAGTTATTCCATTTACATGACTCTATGGTTACAACCGCTTACTGATATCGTGGTTTCGGTCAGTCAATCAATCTTACAATCAATACAATTTACAAGATAACAATACAAACAAGACATCGCGGGGTTTAAGGGGTAGACTGGTACGGAATATATTAAAGGTGGCACGAGGTGGTCACTTAAGACGTAATTACATCCATGCCGTTGTTCCGTGGTATTATCGACGGAGCCTTGTACTACAGGTTACCAAGGTCCCCGGTGTAAGTGGAACTCCCCTCGTATACACTGGCATCTTCTGTACCAGGCTACAAACAACAGTGTTAATACAACATTACAATATTATAATACAACATTAAAAGCTACTCTCTCTCTCTCTCTTACTCTCTGTCTATTTCTCTCTTATCTTTGGGACTTACCGAGCGACTTGATCGCTGACGACATTCTATTTGTTTCTTCTTTGAATGTCGTCAGCTGCTTTGGACCCAGCAGAGATCGAACCCACCGGTGAAGACTTGGAGCAGTTTTATGAAGATCCCGAGCTCTAGATATTGTACCTTGTTCTATTCAGTACTTTCATTTCCTATTATGCCATTGTTTAGGCATCGCTTTTCATTCCAGTTGTATTTACTTTTCATGCATTGTACAAAAGAATGTTATTAATAAAGTTGCTGTTATTTCTATATCTCTTGTCTCTTGTGATTTACTTTTATATTGCTTAGATACGCTTAGCTTATGTACTTCTAAGTATATACGTAGCGGACCTCGTCGCGTCCCCTTCGCCGTACGCCGGGAAGCGGGGCGTGACACATGGAAAGACCCGACTCGGTCCCAGAGTGGGTCATTTACGTCGACGGGTCCTTAACCGAGGAAGGCTGTGGCGCTGGCCTCATCATTCGGGGACCGAACGAGGCAGAAATGGAGTACTCCCTAAAGCTCGGATTCAAGGCCTCAAACAACGTGGCGGAGTATGGGGCCTTGCTGGCCGGACTGCGCATGGCCTCCGGGCTGGGGCTGAAAACAATTCGAATCCGCAGCGACTCAGCCCTAGTTGTTGGCCAAGTGACCGGTCATTTCGAGGCTCGGGAACCTCTAACGGTGAAGTACCTGGCCGAGGTAAGAAAACTTCGGAAGAACTTCGATGAGGTCCAGGTAGAGCAAATACCCAGGCAGCTAAATGCCCAAGCCGACGCCCTGAGCAAACTGGCTTCATCCTACTTAGCCAACAACAAGCGATCTATCTTCTTCGAGACCTTGTCACGGCCCAGCGTGGAAGACAGAGTGGTGATGCTTCATGTATATGCACGCAGGAAGGCGACCAAGACTGGAGGAAGCCCCTCGTAGAATTCCTGCGGGATGGTACGCTCCCAGAAGATCGGGGAGCAGCTCGCCGTCTCCGAGCCAAAGCCCGTCACTTCGTCTGGAGCAATGGGAACCTTTACAAGAAATCCTTCACTCAGCCCCTGCTCCGGTGCGTCGACCCTTACGAAGCTGACTACGTCCTCCGTGATCCATGAAGGGGTCGGCGGCACACACCAAGGGGCCCGGACCTTAATCCAGAAGGCGCTGCACCAGGGGTACTATTGGCCAACTATTCACGAGGACGCCCAGAAGCTCATCCGGAGATGCAAAAGCTGCCAACTCCACGGAAGCATACCTCGCCTCCCGGCCACCGAGCTAACCGCGCTGACCTCACCGTGGCCGTTCGCCCAGTGGGGATTGGACATGATAGGCCAGTTCCCTACTGGCTCGGGCGGGTACAAATATGTTCTCGTCGCGGTGGATTACTTCACGAAGTGGATCGAGGCCATCCCTATCAGAAAACCGGACGCTTCCACGACCATCAAGTTCCTGCAGAATAACTTGATATTCCGGTTCGGCGTCCCGAGGTGTATCATTACCGACCACGGGACGAACTTCGAGAACGAGAAGGTGAAAGATTTATGCAACGAATATCATATCCTCATGAAATTCGCCGCGGTCGCACACCCCCAATGCAATGGGCATACCGAAGTCGCCAACCGGGATGTCCTCCGGGGTCTCCGGACCGGCTTGGAGGGGCGCTAAGGCAGTTGGGTTGAGGAATTGCCCCGGGTCTTATGGGCCCTGCTCACGTCAAAGAAGACCCCCACCCGGGAAACCCCTTTCAGCCTCTGCTACGGGACCGAGGCGATGGTCCCGACGGAGATCGGGCTACCAAGTCACCGGGTCGAACACTTCGACAACGAAGCAAACACAACGGCACTGCAGACCAACCTGGACATATTGCTGGAGAAACGGGACCGGGCTCAAATTAGGGCTGCCGCCTATCAACAGCAAACTGCCCGTTACTACAACGCGCGGGTCAAGCCTCGTTCCTTCAAGACCGGAGACCTGGTCCTACGGCGGAACGAGTTCAGCGATCAAGGCAGGCTGCATAAGTTTTCCCCAAAATGGGATGGTCCTTTCCTCGTCGCCGAGGTACTTCCCGGCGGAGCCTATCGCTTACAGGACGCGGGCGGACGCAAGTTTCCGCGGTCTTACAACGCCAAGAAGCTCAAGCTGTACCAGTGAACTCACTACCTACGAGTGTACACCTCTCCTTTCACAAAGACAATGTAAATTTTTCTAAACAAGTCCTTTTCATCCGAATAACAAGAAGGGAACGTTAGAACATTGCAAAAAGAAGAGGCCTCTCTTTGTGGTATAAGCCCTCAACAAGAGGCAGCCGAGCGGCTACCCTGCTCGGCTATCCCTGGCCGGTAGCTTTCCTACCCACAACGCCAGGGATCTAAGCCCCCACCTAGAGGCAGCCGAGTGGCTACCCTGCTCGGCTATACCTAGCCGGTAGCTTCTCTATCCACAACGCCAGGGATCTAAGCCCTCACCTAGAGGCTACCGAGCGGCTACCCTGCTCGGATACCCTGGCCGGTAGCTTCCTTACCCACAATGCCAGGGATCAAAGCCCTTACGAAGAGGCAGCCCTGCAGCTACCCTGCTCGGCTATCCCTGGCCGGTAGTTACCTACCTCCCAACGCCACGGATCGAAGCCTTCGCAAGAGGCACCGAGCAGCTACCCTGCTCGGCTATCCCTGGCTGGTAGCTCCCCTACCCCTCAACGCCAGGGATCAAAGCCCTCACAAAGAGGCAGCCCTGCAACTACCCTGCTCGACTATCCCTGGCTGGTAGCCACCCTACCAACGCCAGGGATCTAAGCCCTCACCAAGAGGCAGCCCTACAGCTACCCTGCTCGGCTATCCCTGGCCGGTAGCTACCCTACCAACGCCACGGATCGAAGCCCTCGACAAGAGGCGGTCGGGCAACAACCTTGCTCGGCCATCCTTAAGGACCCAAAATCCCTTGCAAGAGGCAACCGCTTAGCACTAACCATACTCGGTTATCCCTGGCACCCCACCAGGGATCAAAACCCTCGCCAAGAGGCACCGGACGACAACCCCGCCCGGGCATCCTTAGTAGGCCTCCTACGCCCCACCCGAGCTAAGGATGAAAAGCCCTCGAGAGAGGCAACCGCTTAGCATGACCCGTGCTCGATTATCCCTGGCAGAACGCTAGGGATCAAAGCCCTCGCCAAGAGGCATCGGGCAGCAACCCCGTTCGGGAATCCTTAAGGATCAAAGCTCTCACCAAGAGGCATTGAGCATCTACCCTGCTCGGCCATCCTTAGCAGGCCTCTCACGGCCCCTCCCACGCTAAGGATCAAAGCCCTCGCCAAGAGGCACCGAGCAGCTACCCTGCTCGGCCATCCTCAGCAAGCCTCTCACGGCCCCTCATGCGCTAAGGATCAAAGCCCTCGCCAAGAGGCACCGAGCAGCTACCCTGCTCGCCACCATCCTCAGTTGGCCAATTACGGCCCCTCCAACAACTAAGGAACGTGAACTCAACAAGATGCATCCAGTATATCAACGTCTTAGCGATCTACACTTCGACTTCGGGGCCACCGTCTTCCCGCCGGTCCTCGCACACTCGGCAAATGATCAGAGTCAAGTCGACGAGTAATCGCTAGACGAGTAACGTGCCGACCATAAAGCAGTACTGTGCGGATACACATGTCTACCAATAAAAGAAAGTACAAGCACAAACACTACTGCGAAAACAAAAAATTTTTATTCAAAAAGTTAAAGCTTTTACAAGGGTACTGTAGGCTCCCCAGCCTTATCAAATTACCCGGAGGTTTACAAGAGAGAGAGGAGGAAAAACCAAAAAGATCGGGCAGCAAGCCCCGCTTAGACCTCACTCCCCACATCGCTATCGGCCGAAGGCGGGACCACCGAGAGTGGGACCCAGCACGGAGCTCACCGTCGGCGAACTCCGAAAGCTGCTCCTTGACGGCATCAAGAGCTTTATTCCATGCAAGGGCGGAGGCCTCACCGAGGTCGACGTAAAACTGGTCCGACTCCTTGTAATCTGTCACCGCCTTCCTAGCCCGGGCTTCGGCGGTCTCCGCCGCCTGAAGCGCCGCGTCGGCATCCCGCTTGCTGGAATCCCTCGCCCTCCTCATGGCTGCAAAGCGATCGGCCAGTTCCATCAACATCGCCTCAACGACTCGGTGGCACTCACTTAGGCGGCGGTAGGACTCCCGGCACTTCGAAACGGTGAGGTCCGCAACTTCCGACCGAGCTTTGAGGGCGAGCGACCTCTCCCTCTCCAGACGCAGCTCGAGTCGCAGACCCTCGACCTCCAAAGAAGACTCTTCTGCCGACCCTGCAGCCCGAATAGCCCCCTCGGCATCCATACGAGTGACAAAGGTGCAGTGCTGAAGGACACGGCGAAAAATGGCAGAGAAACTTAAGGACACCCGAACTAAGAAAAGGTCGCTCGAAGCAACACATGAGGGAGTGCATACCTGAACCGCCTCCTGTGCGATAGCAGCCATTCGGGCCCTCAAGGTCCCCCGCGGCATCTGGCTCCCGGCCGACTCCTCCATACCAGCAAGAAGACTGGCGGCAACGGAGAGCCCCGACGGGACCACGAACTGGACGTCCCCCTCCTGCACAGGAGTCCCCTCCAGAGTTTCCGCCGGCGGCGCACGAGAGACCGTCCTCTTCCGCTTGAGGGGAACCCCGTCTTCACCCTCTCCTGCATCCCTCGTCTGAGAGTCAGGAACCCGTGTACGCTTTTGGCCGCCACCGGAACAATCGTCAAGAGCCCGTGACAGGGAAGGTGGCCCGCCGTCGGGGGCACATCCGGCGCAGGGCTCGAGTTAGCCGGAGGCAAGGCCGCACCGCCGTCCCCCCTCTGGGACTTAGCGCCGAAGGCACTAAGAGTCTAGGATCGAACCATCCATACTGCCAAAAGGGAGAAGAGGCTCGACTCAGAAGGAGAAAAAGCAGAAGGAGGAAAATGCAATATCCAACCTAAAAGGAGAGCGCCGAGCAAATAAAACCTAGAATGAGGAAGTTGGGAAGAGGGAGAGATCCCGAATCAGTCCTCCCCTCGATTTATGCAGGCGGCGTTCCCATCCAACGGTGACGGTCGACTCCCGCCAAAACGGTTCAGTGCGCCCGACGGCCACGATCGCTCCACCTGTCGCGAGCACATTGGCAGCATCCCATCGGTCACCAGAAGCCTGCAACACGTCACATCAGCCAACCGGCACCCGACACGTGGCTTATCGCTTCACCAAAGTGCACACGATCCGGTGCACCCTTTTTTAATGCAGATGGTCTCGTCCTGATTCGCTGACATCATCCAAAAAATACAACGGGTGGCCCAGGGACACACCCAACGATGTCTTCGAAAATG
The DNA here is from genome assembly GCA_030015575.1 of Agapanthus africanus. Lineage (NCBI taxonomy): Eukaryota > Viridiplantae > Streptophyta > Magnoliopsida > Asparagales > Amaryllidaceae > Agapanthus > Agapanthus africanus. The sequence continues at coordinate 425,051,108 of CM057339.1, forward strand.
GGGCTTACCTCGGGTGACCCGGCAGACCACTCTCGACCCGACCCGTCAGCTGGTCGGGACGAGAGTGGGGGGCTAATGATAAGGCTCGATATCGGTGATCTCCCTGATCATGACACGTGGCAGATGACGTGTCCCAGAGCATGAAAGAAAGGGCCGGCAGCGGCCGACCAGACCACATCTAAGCTCGTCCTACCGAGCAAACGCTGACTCACCTACGAGCCGCCCTGCATAACCGGCCTCCTCGGCCTCACAGCTCGTCTCTGAGCTACCGCAGAACCAAGATACCTCGGCTCTCCCGCTCGTCCGCGAGCTCCCCCGCCGAGGTCATCTTCCCCGGTCTCATCGACCGACCAACAACACTGCTTGTAGGCGTAACCGCCATCCCGCGAATCTCGCCATGCGCGAGATCTCCGCCGGCCACATCCCACGTTCCACGCCACCACGATCCCCCATTAACGAGCCTGTCTCGCCATTAATGGGAGGTCCCGCTCATCACGCGGGCGTGACGTCGGGAACGTAACGGCCGGCGTGATTCTCGCGCCTGCTGCACTCGCTGCCACCACTATTTAAACCCTTCTTTCAGACGGTTAAGGTAAGCCAACTTTACTCCACTAAGCCGTTACTCTGTTCGGATCTCTAGACTAACTTGATCGTCGGAGGGTCCTCGGTGGTACAACCACCTTAACTCGGCAACCACAACCCATTGAGATCCACAAGCTTCAGGATCGACAGCCTCAAGATCTAATCTTAGCCATCTATCGCAGCCATCAGCACATCAACGGGAAACAACATCTGAAGGAGACTCTACCCTCCATCACTGGCACTTCTCTCCCATCAGTATCCCTTTTTGCCATCCATATACAAATCTATCCTTCGGTTGACCCGGGCTGTACCTGTTGAATGTTAATAATCACTGGTTCTGAACTCTTTCGCCAGGACACGAGTGTGAAGATGCAGAGTAGTAGAAAAGCTCCAACTGCTGTCGCGGCATTGAGGTTGGATTTGGATTCGGATGCAGCAAGGAGAAGCTGGCACGGCATTGTGAGAGGTTTGGGTTTTGATTGCTTGAATCATTCATGTTCTGCTTGCATGTCTATTTATGTTTTGCTTGCACGAGATTGTGTTGGTTAGTGTAGGAGTTGAAATAGAGAGGAGTTGTTTCTTCTTTAGGTCTCTCATGACCTCCAACTAATCAAGTTCCCTATTACATGCATTGACCTATATTGATGTCTCTGATGAGGTAATCTGCAGAACCTAGGGAAGAAAATTCATATGCATCAGTGCTTCTGGTTCATTTCCAAATCTATTATGCCCAACTGTTCTACTTTGTTTCCTAGAAAATGTTTATCTATATGAAATTTGAAGAATGCTTCCTGCTGAACTGTATTGTAACTGTTAAATATTCGTTTCATTTTAGTGGGGGTGCTTGCGGTTGGCAACCGTTCCCTCTTCTTTGTTTCAAATTTCTCAAAACCGTCTATTTCTATTGTGTATAAATACTTGATCCATACATCAACAACCTTCCATGGATCAGAAAGAAGAATTGTAAAGTATTTTGTTTGTGTTCGCCTCACTGCATTGATTTTGCTTCTGTTTCTCTGTCAAATATTGTGTTCATATGTTTAGATATTTCTTTCTGGTGAATCTTTTGTCTACAGTATTTTTTTTCCAGGATTTAAAATGCAGATGTATTAATTAAGCCTTTTCTTTAGTTTAAACATGAAAAAATGTTTTAAAAATCTGATCGAAGATCATTCCGGCCGTATCAGGTTAAAAATATAAATTTCTCATAGAAGGAAATCAATATTAATTTATGTTGTTTTAGTCTCCACGGTATTTTTAGGCATCGGATAGGGTTTTATTTACTTTGAAAATAAGCCATGCCGTATATTTCAATTAATCATCAATACGCTTGTGATGGCTAAAAAATGAGAAATGTACAAATTGTATGAGAAATTATCTCTGTTTTGGTGGCTTTATTTTGTTTTTCTTTTTTTTTTTAAAAAACTGCATGTGCAATATTATTTGTAGTTTTTTCTCCATAGTCATAAGAAATATTAGTTAAGTTCTTTCTCCTTTGCCTCTGTTGTCAAAAAGAACTATTTGAATTTTTGAATCCAATCAAGGAATCAACCCAAATTTGGGAGCCTTATAACAATACTGTCGAGGTTAAAAGTAAAACGAGCAGTTTATAATTTTTGAGCATCTACAATATTTATAGGCTTAGAATTACTTGCTTGTATTGAAAAATACTTCTTTAAAAAATATTAAACTCTGTCTTGTTAGCCTTATAACAATATTGTCGAGATTCAAATATATAAATTTCTCATAAATGGAAAATGAGTTGTTTATAATCTTTGAGCCTCTACAATATTTTTAGGCTTAGAATGGAATATATTTTATTAAAAAAAGTTTTAAAAATTATAAATTCTTATCTTGTTAGTCATAAAACAATATTGTCGAGATTCAAATATATAAATTTTTCATAAAAAAATGAGGAGTGTATAATCTTTTAATCTCTACAATATTTTAAGGCTTAGAAATGAGTAGATTTTATTGAAAAATACTTTTAAAAAATATCAATACTCTTGTATTACCCTTATAACAATATTGTCGAGATTCAAATATATAAATTTCTCATGAAAGGAAAATTTATAATGTTTGAGCCTCTACAATATTTTTAGTTTTATTTAAACTTCTCGTAAAAGGAAAATGAGTTGTTTCTAATTTTTAAGTCTCTACAATATTTTTAGGCTTACAATGGAGTAAATTTAATTGAAAAATACTTTAAAAAAAATATTAAAACCCTTATCTTGTTAGACTTTAAGCCTCTACAATATTTTTAAGCTTATGGAGTTAATTTTATTGAAAAGTGCTTTTAAAAAATATTAGAACTCTTGTTAGCCTTATAAATATATAAACTTTTGGTCAAAGGATAATGAGTTGTTTATAACTTCTCATAAATGGAAATGAGTTGGTTATAATTTTTGAGCCTTTATAATATTTATAGGCTTAGAATGGAGTTGATTTTATTGAAAAATAATTTTAAAAAATATTAAAACTCTCGTTAGCCGTATAATAATATTGTCGATGTTCAAATATATAAACTTCTCATAAAAGAAAATGAGTTGTGTATAATTTTTGAGCCTCTACAATATCTATAGGCTTAGAATGGAGTTGATATTATTGAAAAATACTTTTAAAAAATATTAAAAACTCTCGTTAGCCTTATAACAATATTGTCGAGATTCAAATATATAAACTTCTCATAAAAGGAAATGAATTGGTTATACTTTTTGAGCCTCTATAATATTTTAACTCTCGTTAGCCGTATAACAATATTGTCAAGATTCAAATATATAAACTTCTCATAAAAGGAAATGAGTTGTTTATAATCTTTGAGCCTCTACAATATTTATAGGTTTAGAATGGAGTTGATTTTATTGAAAAATACTTTTAAGAATATTAAAATTCTTGTTAGCCTTATAACAATATTGTCAAGATTCAAATATATAAACTTCTCATAAAAGGAAAATGAATTGTTTATAATTTTTGAGCCTCTATAATATTTTTAGTCTTAGAATGGAGAAGATTTTATTGAAAAATATTTAAAAAATATTAAAAACTCTTGTTAGCATTATAACAATATTGTCGAGGTTCAAATATTTAAACTTCTCATAAAAGAAAATGAGTTATAATCCTTGAGCCTCTACAATATTTATAGGCTTAGAATGGAGTTTTATTGAAAAATAAATTAAAAAATAATTAGAACTCTCGTTAGTCTTATAACAGTATTGTTCATTGTAACAACCCTAATTTTTCTATACCAAAAATTTTCAAATATTTTTTCAAAAATCCACAAAGGGGTATTTTAGCATGAGCACAAGATATATGTAATTATTTTGTTTTTAGTTACAAGTTACAAGAATATAATAACTCCATTTTTAGTGTACAAGAATTTACTTTAAATTTAATGTATACAAGTAGCATTTATTCTTGCTGCTATCATTTTAAGTAATTAAATACCACAATAATTACAAGAAGGAGCTTGTAGCTCATTGGTTATACCTTGTACTGCTGAACCAAGCCACCAGAGTTCAAATCACATGCCCTACATTATTTTTATATTATTTTGTTTTAATTTTTTTTGGAAGGTCAACAGTCAAACCGTCATAAATCACAAAACTTGAACTGAACCCAAAAAGTTAAATACACCAAAATTCCCCTCAGAAGATCCCCCACTTAGAGAGCCCCCGACTCGGCCGGCGGACCGGCCGACTCGGGCCGGCGCCGCCGGCCGGACTCGGCCGGACGGCCGAGTCGTCAACATGGAATTTTTCCGTGTTGACTTGGTCATACCCACTGCATACTTTATTTTTTTTTATCGGTTACCGAATGCACAATAAATCACTTTTACTCCCAATTTTAATGATTTTTAATGAATTTTTATATATTTTTATATTTTTTTTAATTAAAACCTTAACCCTAGCCAAACCCTATATAAACCCCCCTACCCTCTACCCTTTCACCCTATATTCCTAAGTCCACTCTCCCAAAATCTCAAGAGAACTCGGTACATTAGAAAAAGAGCGAAGGGCGAAGCGCTGCCGAAATCGACGACGAATTCCGGCGATCGTACTAAGACCCTTCACGACGTTTCGACGCCCGGCAAACCCTCTACCTCCTTCTCACTCTCTAACGTGTCCAAAACCCGTAAGTCCCCCTTTTCTACCTTTCTTTTTCTTCTATTAAAATACGATTTTTCAAACCCGACGGAAATCGGAACAAACCGATTTCCGATTCGGTTTTCTATCAAAACTCACTTGTCACTAATTCCATAATGCTTAAACATATTCATGTTGACTACTAATCACTTAAAAATCAATTTGAACAAGTTTTCACACATGAAATGATAACTTTTGCGATATATCGTATTTTTTTTTCACTTAAATACCATGATGTTTAGTTTTCACATTTAACCCCTAAACTTTACTATACCTTAAAATAGATCACGAGGTAATGACTTACCTACACACACACTCATATGAAATCATAACACGCTACCTTGAAAACTTAGAATACGATAAAACAAGATTTTACATTAAAATACCATTTTCTTTATAAACCTTTTCTAAAAGTTCTAAGTTGTTTACAATTTTAAAACAAAATCTTTTAATAGGAAAATACGATATGTCATGGACATCGATCGTTTATCTAAACTAACTTTGTGGTGTCTAGGCTAGACAAGTGAGCTTGGGTAACTTTAAAAGGCCCGCCTCACGATTCGTGAGTGGATCCCTCCCTCCTCACTTGTACTTACCTGGCCGCAATTGACGGTGAAGAGGCGATTTGAGGCTTCTAATGACTTGTCGTTTATACCATTTAGAAATATGTCAGTTGGCTTAGGAAACCCTAGAATCTAAAATACGGAAATTTACACCCTTTTACAAATAAATACCTTATCTTTATAAAACCATTTTTTTAAATGACTAGTATTTATTAAATCTTTGCAAAGCGCCACTACAACCCACCTTTGGGGAACTCGTCAGGGATAGTACGGTTTATCGTGCACCCTCGAGCTTAGTAGTGCGAGATTCAGACCTCCGCAAGGAGCATTCGGTCTCGAAATGTTTAAAATACGACATTTAAGAAAAAATGAGATTTTTGAAAATAAAATATTTATTTAAAATTATTCTTGTATTAACATATATATAATTATCATTTAAACGCCTATTTTGTTATAAGATAAAGTTTCCACATTTTCCTAAAAATTACAAGATTAAAAGTTACATTAAAATACCATGAATTTTCAAATAAATCAATATTATAATTTAATACTTTCATTAGAATATATTCACTAGAATAACACAAATAAAATTTACACTCATTATAACAATAAAGACGAATAATAAATACTTGAGGTGTATCTTGAAAACTATACAAAAGTATTTTTTACATAAAACCCCCTCAAGTTTTATAATTTACAATAAGGACCTAACAAATATAGAACTTCGACTTGCATTTCTTTTAGTCTGACTCGGGTTTGAGTCTGACTAATTTTGACTTGAATATGATTCAAGTCATTCTATATTCTTTAATATTCCAACTCAATATGAACACATGAATTCCAGAATCCAGTTATCAATCTATATTCTTTAATTTTCCAACTCTATATGAATACATGAATCCCAGAATCCTGTTAACAATCATTTCAACTTGACTGAATCAAACCATGGATATACATCCATTATTCCGTTATTCCATTTACCTGATTATGCAGTTACAACATGTTTACTGATATCATGGTTTTGATCAGTCATCCAACTTATACAATACAATACTACAATACAATCATAACACTACGGGGTTTAAGGGGTAGACTGGTACGGAATATGTTAAAGGTGGCACGAGGTGGTCACTTAAGACGTAATTACATTCATGCCGTTGTTCCGTGGTATTATCGACGGAGCCTTGTACTACAGGTTACCAAGGTCCCCGGTGTAAGTGGGACTCCCCTCGTATACACTGGCATCTTCTGTACCAGGCTACAAACAACAACGTTAATACAATATTACAATATTATAGTACAACATTAAAAGCTCTCTCTCTCTCTCTCTCTTTCTTACTTTCTGTCTATTTCTCCCTTATATTTGGGACTTACCGAGCGACCTGTTCGCTGACGACATTCTATTTCTTTCTTCTTTGAATGTCGTCAGGTGCTTTGGACCCAGCAGAGATTGAACCCACCGGTGAAGACTTGGAGCAGTTTCACGAAGATCCCGAGCTCTAGATATTGTACCTTGTTCTATTCAGTATTTTCATTTCCTGTTATGCCACTGTTTATACATCGCTTTCCATTTCAGTTGTATTTACTTTTCATGCATTGTATAAAAGAATGTTATTAATAAAGTTGCTGTTATTTCTATATCTCTTGTCTCTTGTGATTTACTTTTATATTACTTAGATACGCTTAGCGTATGTACTTCTAAGTATATACGTAGCGGACCTCGTCGCGTCCACTTCGTCGTACACCGGGAAGCGGGGCGTGGCAGGTTTTGTTGGTGGCCCATGCAGGTCAGAGCTGTATGAATCCCTATCATGCAGTTCTGGTCTGCGTGAACAACCTAAGCAATATAACACAAGAACCAGCAACTAAAACATTCTTTATAATTCATGTTCCTTGAATCTTACAATTTCTATTCCTTGAATCTTATCATTTCATTTGAATCTGTCCTAACCCAAATTTTTCTTCAGGGTTATGGATTCCCCGAACAACACCAGCACCAACGTCAACAACACCCCTCCAGCACTACCTCTCGCACCAGCTGTTCCTGCACCACCCACCGAGCAAACAATGCTATTTAAGGCGATCTGCAGCCATCTTGAGGGACAACAACAACTTCTGAACCGACCTGAGACCGACGCACCGGGAGTAAAGCAATTCAGGGCTTTACATTCGAAGCAGTTCTCTGGAAAAGGAAGCCCTCTTGAAGCGGAAGAATGGGCACAAGGCATCGAAGATGATCTGGCAGCAGCTCAAGTGCCAGACATCGCTTGGGTCCGTGTAGCAAAACTACAGCTCACGGATAATGCTCGCAACTGTGGAAGGCGGAAGAAAGCCGCCTGGTACAGCTGATTGAATGGAAGACTTTTCGCGAGAAGTTCGACGCGAAATATTTTCCAGCGACTGCTAGGTTTGCAATGGAGCAGCAGTTCATTCATCTACAACAAGGTTCGATGTGGGACAAATCAGTAGATGAATACGACGCTGAATTCACCATGTTAAGCCGATTCGCAGCACACTTGATACCGACGGACGAGATCAGAGCCGTCGTTTCCAATAAGGACTGGACACGGAGATTCAGGCTGACCAAGCCACGGGAAAATTTCTGACTCATGAAGATATTCTGGAAGCTGCCCGCAGTTATGAGGCAGTGATAAAGGCAAGGGGCAGACCTCAGTCTGCAGGAATGAAACGTCCTGCCACTCAAATGGCAGGAGGGGCCTCTTCAAGGCCAGCTGTTGAACTCAGAAGACTGGAAGAAGATAAGGATCGGTCAAGACCCGATTTTTTCTTTTATTGCAAGAGGGAAGGACACTTGTGGAAGGACTGTAGGCGCGCAAAAGGCCTATGCTTAGTTTGTGGCGCGTCCAATCACGGAATTGGAAACTGTCCTTATAGACGCAACTCAGCACACACACCCGCCAACTACCCGCAACAGCTAGCTATCCAAGCTCCTGCAACTCGTCCTGCACTCCCAGCACCACCTCTACGTAGATTCCCTGCTCAGCCAAATCGCCAATTCCATCAGGCACTGAGAAACATGCCTCCAGTACAGGGGAATATGCCTCCGGCCAGGAGGAACGTGCTACGGCGACAGGCTTTCACCTTAGCAGCCATAGAACCTGAAACTGTGAACCAAGGTAACCCAGGTAACTTCCTCACAACTTTGACCAAAACTTCTTTACAATCTTTAGTTTTGTCACCAAACTGTTACACTTTCCTTTTACAAATTTCGAGGACGAAATTTTTATAAGGAGGGTAGAATGTAACAACCCTAATTTTTCTATACCAAAATTTTTCAAATATTTTTTCAAAAATCCACAAAAGGGTATTTTAGCATGAGCACAAGATATAGGTAATTATTTTGTTTTTAATTACAAGCTACAAGAATGTAATAACTCCATTTTTAGTGTACAAGAATTTACTTTAAATTTAATGTATACAAGGAGCATTTATTCTTGCTGCTATCATTTTAAGTAATTAAATACCACAATAATTACAAGAAGGAGCTTGTAGCTCATTGGTAATACCTTGCACTGCTGAACCAAGCCACCAGAGTTCAAATCCCATGCCCCACATTATTTTTATATTATTTTGTTTTAATTTTTTTTGGAAGGTCAACAGTCTAACCGTCATAAATCACAAAACTTGAACTGAACCCAAAACGTTAAATACACCAAAATTCCCCCCAGAAGTTCCCCCACCCAGAGAGCCCTCGACTCGGCCCGACTCGGCCGGTGGACCGGCCGACTCGGGCCGGCGCCGCCGGCCGGAGTTGGCCGGACGGCCGAGTCGTTAACACGAAATTCCGTGTTGACTTGGTCATACCCACTGCATACTTTATTTTTTTATTGGTTACCGAATGCACAATAAATCACTTTTACTCCTAATTTTAATGATTTTTAATGAATTTTTATATATTTTTTAATTAAAAACCTAACCCTAGCCTAACCTTATATAAACCCCCTACCCTTTCACCCTACATTCCTAAGTCCACTCTCCCAAAATCTCAAGAGAACTCGGTACATTAGAAAAAGAGCGAAAGGCGAAGCGCTGCCGAAATCGACGACGAATTCCGGCGATCGTACTAGGACCCATCACGACGTTTCGATGCCCGGCAAACCCTCTACCTCCTTCTCACTCTCTAACGTGTCCAAAACCCGTAAGTCCCCCTTTTTTACCTTTCTTTTCTTCCATTAAAATACGATTTTTCAAACCTGACGGAAATCGGAACAAACCGATTTCCGATTTCGGTTTTCTATAAAAACTCACTTGTCACTAATTCCATAATGCTTAAACATATTCATGTCGACTACTAATCACTTAAAAATCAATTTGAACAAGTTTTCACACATGAAATGATAACTTTTGCGATATATCGTATTTTTTTTCACTTAAATACCATGATGTTTAGTTTTCACATTTAACCCCCAAACTTTACTATACCTTAAAATAGATCACGAGGTAATGACCTACCTCCACACACACTCATATGAAATCATAACACGCTACCTTGAAAACTTAGAATACGATAAAACAAGATTTTACATTAAAATACCATTTTCATTATAAACCTTTTCTAAAAGTTCTAAGTTGTTTACAATTTTAAAACAAAATCTTTTAATAGGAAAATACGATATGTCATGGACATCGATCGTTTATCTAAACTGACTTTGTGGTGTCTAGGCTAGACAAGTGAGCTTGGGTAACTTTAAAAGGCCCGTCTCACGATTCGTGAGCGGATCCCTCCCTCCTCACTTGTACTTACCTGGCCGCAATTGACGGTGAAGAGGCGATTTGAGGCTTCTAATGACTTGTCGTTTATACCATTTAGAAATATGTCAGTTGGCTTAGGAAACCCTAGAATCTAAAATACGGAAATTTACACCCTTTTACAAATAAATACCTTATCTTTATAAAACCATTTTTTCTAAATGACTAGTATTTATTAAATCTTTGCAAAGCGCCACTACAACCCATCTTTGGGGAACTCGTTAGGGATAGTACGGTTTATCGTGCACCCTCGAGCTTAGTAGTGTGAGATTCAGACCTCCGCAAGGAGCATTCGGTCTCGAAAGGTTTAAAATACGACATTTAAGAAAAAAATGAGATTTTTGAAAATAAAATATTTATTTAAAATTATTCTTGTATTAACATATATATAATTATCATTTAAACGCCTATTTTGTTATAAGATAAAGTTTCCACATTTTCCTAAAAATTACAAGATTAAAAGTTACATTAAAATACCATGAATTTTCAAATAAATCAATATTATAATTTAATACTTTCATTAGGATATATTCACTAGAATAACACAAATAAAATTTACACTCATTATAACAATAAAGACGAATAATAAATACTTGAGGTGTATCTTGAAAACTATACAAAAGTACTTTTTACATAAAACCCCCTCAAGTTTTATAATTTACAATAAGGACCCTAACAAATATAGAACTTCGACTTGCATTTCTTTTAGTCTGACTCGGGTTTGAGTCTGACTAATTCTGACTTGAATATGATTCAAGTCATTCTATATTCTTTAATATTCCAACTCAATATGAACACATGAATTCCAGAATCCAGTTATCAATCTATATTCTTTAATTTTCCAACTCTATATGAATACATGAATCCCAGAATCCTGTTAACAATCATTTCAACTTGACTGAATCAAACCATGGATATACATCCATTATTCCGTTATTCCATTTACCTGATTATACAGTTACAACATGTTTACTGATATCATGGTTTTGATCAGTCATCCAACTTATACAACACAATACTACAATACAATCATAACACTACGGGGTTTAAGGGGTAGATTGGTACGGAATATGTTAAAGGTGGCACGAGGTGGTCACTTAAGAAGTAATTACATCCATGCCGTTGTTCCGTGGTATTATCGACGGAGCCTTGTACTACAGGTTACCAAGGTCCCCGGTGTAAGTGGGACTCCCCTCGTATACACTGGCATCTTCTGTACCAGGCCACAAACAACAACGTTAATACAATATTACAATATTATAATACAACATTAAAAGCTCTCTCTCTCTCTCTTTCTTACTTTCTGTCTATTTCTCCCTTATCTTAGGGACTTACCGAGCGACCTGTTCGCTGACGACATTCTATTTCTTTCTTCTTTGAATGTCGTCAGGTGCTTTGGACCCAGCAGAGATCGAACCCACCGGTGAAGACTTGGAGCAGTTTCACGAAGATCCCGAGCTCTAGATATTGTACCTTGTTCTATTCAGTATTTTCATTTCCTGTTATGCTACTGTTTAGGCATCGCTTTCCATTTCAGTTGTATTTACTTTTCATGCATTGTACAAAAGAATGTTATTAATAAAGTTGCTGTTATTTCTATATCTCTTGTCTCTTGTGATTTACTTTTATATTGCTTAGATACACTTAGCGTATGTACTTCTAAGTATATACGTAGCGGACATCGTCGCGTCCACTTCGCCGTACACCGGGAAGCGAGGCGTGACATTCATATTCAATTATATAAATTTCTCATAAAGGGAAATGAGTTGTTTATAATTTTTGAGGCTCTACAATATTTTTAGGCTTATAATGAAGACTCTTGTTAGCCTTGTAACAATATTGTCGAGACTCAAATATATATATATATACTTCTCATAAAAGGAAATGAGTTGTTTATAATCTTTGATTCTCTGCGGTATTTTTAGGATTAGAATGGAGGAGATTTTATTGAAAAATGCTTTAAAAAAAATATAAAAACTCTTATCAAGCCTTATTACAATATTATGGAGGTTCAAATATATAAACTTTCCATAAAAGGAAAATGGGTTGTTTAAAGGTTCAAATATATAAACTTCTCATAGAAAAAAATGAGTTGTGTATAATCATTGAGCCTCTACAATATTTTTAGGCTTAGAATAGAGTAGATTTTATTGAAAAATACTTTAAAAAATATTAAACTCTTATCTTGTTAGCCTTATAAATAATATGTCAAGGTTCAAATATATAAACTTCTAATAAAAGGAACACAAGTTGTTTATAATGCCTCCACAATATTTTTAGGCTTAGAAGAGAAGCGTTTATTGGAATTTACTTATTAAAGAAACATTAAAACTCTTTTCTTGTTTAGCCATATAACAATATTGTCCAGATTTAAATATATAAACTTCTCATATGAGGAAAATGAGTTGTTTATAATTTTTGAGCCTATACAATATTTTTAGGCTTAAAAGAATAGTTTTTATTGAAAAATATGTATTAAAGAAACATTAAAACTCTTCTCTCATAGAAGGAAATGAGTTGTATATAATCTTTGAGCCTCTACAATATTTTTAGGTTTAGAATACAGTATATTTTATTGAAAAATAGTTTAAAAAAATAGTAAAACTCTTATCTTGTTAGCCTTTTAATAATATGTCAAGGTTCAAATATATAAACTTCTAATAAAAGGAATATGAGTTGTTTATAATCATTGAGCCTCTACAATATTTTTAAGCTTAGAAGAGAAGCGTTTATTTAAAAATACCTATTAAAGAAATATTAAAACTCTTTTCTTGTTAGCAGTATAACAATATCGTCGAGTTTCAAATATATAAACTTCTCATAAATGGAAAATGAGGAGTTTATAATTTTTGAGCCGCTACAATATTTTTAGGTTTAGATGTTCTTCTATTGTAAAACATTTATTAAAAAAATATTAAAATGCGTATCTTGTTAGCTTTATAACAACATTGTGAAGGTTCAAATATATAAACTATTGTCTGCTTTTTTGTTGCCAGAGAGGTAGGAAAAAAAAATAAAGGACAACCGGCATCACTTAAAGTAGGAAAAATGGAAAAAAGTAATTTAGAAAAAGAAAAGGTGAATCGAGGAGGAGAAGCACTCCCATTTTTTTTAATTAATTTGTTATGTTCACGTATTATTTATTTATTTTATTGCAGTCAATCGAGCTCGTCGCCGCTGTTCGGAGTTTGGTACATCAACTTTCATTCATCAATCAAAACGTCTTTACTTGGTTTCTATGTATCTTCTTTTTGTTGATTTTCGAACTTCTAATTAAATTATGTGACATTCCCGGCTATATATGGTAAGAATATATGTTAGAAAAAAAATTTAATGGGTTTTTTTTGGTTAATACTTTTTCAAAAATATTTAAACTTTTATAATGCTAAAAGGAAGGGCTCTCTAGTTTTTAAGTACACTCTCACAAGCAATTTCTTTCGTTCTTTCTTTTAGCATGCGAAGGAGGTCACTTTTACTTGAATGACATCTATTTTAAAGAAACCACTGCATTACCTCATTTTAGTAGCATTTTAATTAAATCGTATATGTATGTGCAAATTACTAATCTTGCCAGTTTTACAATAATATTGTCAAGATTCAAATATATAAACTTCTCATAAAAGGAAAATGAGTTGTTTATAATCTTTGAGCTTCTTTGGGTTTAGAATAGAGTAGATTTTATTGACAAATAAATATTAAAAATATTAAAACTCTTCTATATAACAATATTGTCAAGGTTCAAATATAAATTGCTTCTTGATTGTTATGAGATTTAGCGCGTTTGCGCTTTCGAAAGATGAATCAAAAATATTTATAACCGCAATCAAGAACGGCGTCGCTTGATAGCTAGCCGGTGAGTACGGGTCGGTCCGCAGGGATGTTGTGTATTTCCTAATTTGGTCTAACGAGTTAATTCCAAACGGTGTGAATGGATTATCACTAAAAACTAAACTGATTTATACTAATACTAGAATCTTGCTAGGGTTAGGTTTAGATTGAGTTTGGAAATTGAAGATTTCCTCACCGCTTTCAATGCCCTATTTTAGATCTCTTTTAGGTGTTATGATAACAATTAATAAAGGGGATTAGTACCATCGGGAAGAAACAATGTTTCTTCCTCTAGGTTCTAGTCCTTCCTTTCTTAATTCTTACCCTAACCTCCATGGAAAACATATACAACCGGTCGTTTATACTACAGTATCACCGTTACCTCGTGGGGTAAGGTGCCGTAGGGAACAGTGTGTGTATGTATGCATGGAGTCCTATTACTTATATGTGAAGGGGCACGAAAGGGGTGAGAGATTTCATCTCTCAAGCCTTCCTTAAATCTAACCCTAACAAGCGAGAAGACTACTCGCTCATTAGGGAATTGAAGAACATTTCTAACTATCTAACTAGGGCAAAGAATGAAAAATCTATACTAAGACAGAATAAAAATTAACTAGGCAATTAAACAAAACTACTTACTTTATTGATGGCCCTCTCCAAACATTTACACAGGAATTTTCAGATATGAAAAGATGAATAAAAAGAGGCATAACCTAAAAAAGGTTTTAGGGCTTCTATTTATAGATTCATAGAAACCCTAGGTTTACAATCGACGCACATCTGCTTTTACAATTTTACCCCCTAAGAAAAAGACAGCGCCACAAGAATTTGCGCCGACACGCGCTTCGCACGGCCGCAGAACCGCGGCCAAAACCCCTGTTTGGCCTCGGATCCGCGGCCGTATAGGGTCCTTAATGGCTCAATTTTTCAGGGAATATTCTGTTGCATTTTTTCTTCTATTTTCTTCAGTTTGTTCTTCAGAATGTCTTCTGGTTCTCTTCTAGATCTCCACAGTGAATAAAGTCGTGGACTTTTACCGCTTGCTTCGTGACGAAGTTTTGAACCTTGCGCTGCCTTTGTTTTTTGTGAAATTGTTCATTGATCTTCGTTTAGTCTATCAAACTGTAGGCTTGATCAAGATCTTTCCATTTGTTGGTCGTAGTCTCACTTTTGTATCTTCTTTTCATCATTTTCACTGTTTTTATTTCGAGAACCTGTAACCTGCAACTATGTAGCAGACATGGGTCAAAAGCACCTGTTTATTTGTAAACTGAATAAGAATGGGGAATAAAATAATGCAAAATTATGGTATGAACAAATACCCCCAAACTTATCTTTTGCTCTTCCTTGAGCAAACCTAATTTTATTCTCGAAAAAGACCCAGCCTCACTTTCGCAGGGAAACACGATTGCACTGAGCTCGTGCAACAAGTCGTTAAAGCTCTAGGTGTCTCTAGTAGGAGGAGTGTTGTCTCCTGAGGGTTTTCAGCGGATACTACCCACAAAATCCTATCAATTTGGCTTATCGACTTTTATTCTCCAATTAGGTTTTCTAACAAGAAACTCTATTATCTTTGACTCAGAAATTATCCACCCGTATTTTTCACGCTTCCTTATCATTTAACTTAAGATTATATATATTCTTGTGAATTTACTTAGCTTTTGGCATCTCTTAAGTTTTCCTTTTAGGGTTCCATCTCAACTTAGGAATTTTTATCATCTCTATTAAAGATAGAAGTCATATTTTTCATTCCTATCTCTTATCTAAACCCCAATCACATACCCCTACGTGTGTGTATATATCACCCCTACACTTGGAAATTCAAACCAAGCTATTATACTCTTGTCCATCGTCCAAAGTATTTTTCAATAGGTGAATTTTTAGATGAAATTGCTCACACATTCTTCATGCGACCGTTAATACTTCTTGAGATACCAACGACCGATTACAAAATGTGTTCGCACATTAAAGCGTAATTCCTAGTCTTGTAATCCCTAAGGCTTTTAGCAGTAACTCCCAAACCAGTTGGTCTAAGGCACTAGGTGATGAAGCACCCTTGCTATATATTTTTCTATTTTTGCAGCCTTAAGTAATTACAAAACCAATGTTCATTTTTTTTTATCTCTTTATTCACACTTGTATTTTTATTTTATTTCCCTTTATACTAAGGACTTTAGACAAGAGCATTTCAAGGTCTCTTCTACTATTCCAAGTTTCAAAGTTCGTGTTTGTGCAATTTGTAGGGTATACATTTTCAGAATTTAGACTTAAACTAGGAATTATTTTTCAAACTTATACTTTAATAAAAATATCAATACTTTTCCCTTATTTTAACTTAGCCCAAGAAGTCAACTCGAAATTTGCCTATTTCTAAATAAACTACAAAGACATATACTTTCTACCATTAAATTTTAAGAAAGGTTATTTTTAGAGTTTTTAATTTACTAAGTATAAGATCTAGTTGTTCCTAGCTAGTTAACCTTTTTGTCAAACTCAAGTCAATTATGGCCAAAATTGAATACTTTAATTTTTATAATTTTTGAAATTTTCAATTTTTATGGATTTTAAAATAAGTATACAAATGCAAAAATTTACACATGATTGCGAAGGAAGAAGGCTTACCGAGCACACCCCCAAACTTAAACTTGACAGTGTCCTCACTGTCAAGCTACACCAAGAGGGTCAAAATGTCGGCACTCCCCTGTTTATTTATTTATAATTTTGTTTTTTTATTGTTAAAAAAATATATATATATACAAAAAGGTCCCCCCCAAACTTCATTGAAACAATATTAAATGTCATTGCCAAACTTTGCAAAGACCAAACGTCAACACCAACCAGTTGAAAAATTTATCTAAGTAGAGTATCGGTCGGTGGAAGAACATGTTGTACCGAGCCAAAAAGAATTGGGGAAGATATACGTGGTGGTATGGAAAGTTTCTGTATGTACGTGGAAGTGAATAGATAGGAGGTGATGATGAATCAAAACGAGAATGTAAATGATCAGAAATCAGTGGAATATTGGCATTCTCATAGCTTATTAAAAGAAAAGGGGGTGGTTCAACTTCTAAAGGAGGAGGTTGATTATCCACACAATCCCCAAGTTGTTTCTGTGGATCCTTTATTGACTTGGCATCATCCATCATATGCATATGATATTCAATTATGAGGGAACTATTCTCCTCGATGTCCGCCATAGTCCAGCCGAAAGCTTGCCGCTTATCTTGTAAGACCATTAAAAAGGCTTTCTCTTGCTCGAGGGCTAGAGAGGCCAATATGATAACGGGAAATGTCTCATTCTCACCTAAGTAAGCATATTTAAGGTGAGACGACAAGGGCTTGAGTTCGAGTTTCGGAGGCGAAACAATCAAAGGTAAAATTGGTGAATCAACCTCGAACTGAAAGGATTCCAACAAGGGTTCGAAATCACTGCAAACAACCGAATCGGATGGTTCAACTAACTCATCCAAAAATTTGAAGGACTCATATTCGGGCGGTGAGTCGTCAAAATCGTCCGAAAAAGTGAAACATTCATAATCAATATCGGTTGTGCCAACTGTGTTAGGTTCAAGGAGGGACGCACTAGTTGCGTCAAAACTGTTGTCATCAAACAAAATTTTTTCAAGCTCGCAGTCCTCCTGCGTGATTTCGTGAATAGAGCAAACTTCTCGTATACTAGTTTTAGGCACGGGGGGCAAAATTCCTATCTTGTAAATATTGAACTCACTAGACATCTTCCCGAAGGATAGAGTCATGGAGCCATTGCGACAATTTATTACGGCATTGGAAGTGGCCAAAAATGGTCGACTGAGGATCACCGGAATTTGGTTCCGTGGGTTAGCAATAGGTTGTGTGTCCATAACAATAAAATAAACGGGGAATATGAAGTCCCCTACTTTGATCAACACATCCTCTAACTCACCCATAGGATGGGTGATCGATCGATCAGCCATTTGGAGAGTACAACAAGTGGGTTTCAACTCTCCAACCCCTAATTGCTCGTACACGGAGTAGGGAAGCAGGTTAACACTATACCCAAGATCTAAAAGTGCTCTATTGATGTTCTTATCCCCAATAGTTATTGCAATTGTAGGACAACCAGGGTCCTTTCGTTTTTGGGGTAAGGGTTGACGTTGGTTAATAGCATTGCTTACGGCATTAGCTACTAGCACTTTCTTGGGTATTTGTGACTTTCTCTTCGAGGAGCATAAGCCCTTTAAGATTTTCGCGTAAGAAGAAACTTGTTGGATTGCATCCAAGAGAGGTATATTTATGCTAACCTGTTTAAATAACTCCACAATCTTCTCCATTTGTGGAGTTGGTTTATTG
Organism: Agapanthus africanus; assembly: GCA_030015575.1. Lineage (NCBI taxonomy): Eukaryota > Viridiplantae > Streptophyta > Magnoliopsida > Asparagales > Amaryllidaceae > Agapanthus > Agapanthus africanus. The sequence goes on from CM057339.1 coordinate 425,069,322, forward strand.
GGACTCAACCTGTTTGGAAATGGAGCATTTTGAAAATCTGTTGAGTCCAATGTCTGTGGAGTAGAATGTGGAGTTAGAACGGATCCCAGTGTGGGTGTGTTCGTGAAGTGAGAAGTGGGTCCGTTCGGATTAGAAGAAGAAGAGCCTTTTGAAGAATGAAGAATAGGCTTTAACGAAGAAGATGAAGGTGAAAAAGAAGAGGACGGAGAAGAAGAAGAAGAAGAACCACCGGCGGGGGTGTCATCACTAATACCCACATTATTTTGCAACACTCTTCCAGATCTCAACGTGGTCACCGCATTTACATTATGATTTTGATATTCATATGCGACATGTGCGTTGTGTGTGTGACCGGGATTTGGCAATGGTTGAGATGGAAGCTTTCCTTTTTCTCTCTCGCTCAACGCAGCAATTAGTTGTGCAATTTGTGCCTCAATAGATTTGATGCTTTGATCGTATGAAGCATTGTTGTGCACCAAAGACTGGATGGAAGTCTCCAACCTTGCTGCGGATTGTGTAGATTGTTTGAGAAACGCATCTAGACTTCTTTCTAGCGAGGTAACCTTATCATCATTTGGTTGAACAAAATTGTTTTGAGAGTAAAAGTTGTTAGGCACAAAATTGTTCGTTTGATTTGGATAAGGTTGTGGTTGGAAAGGTTGCTGGTATTGAGTTTGTTGGGGTGCTTGTTGTTGTGGAGGAGGAGGCCTTTGAAAGTTGTTGTTTCCTTGGAATTGTTGATTTTGATTCCAAGAAAAAATTGGGTGACTCCTCCAACCCGGATTATAAGTCGAAGAGTATGGATCGTTTCTTTGTCGTTGCTGAAAGGCAGCATTGACTTGATCTTGTCCTTGAACAGGTGGATTGTAAGGACACTCTTCGGCAAGGTGTGATGGATCCGAACAACAAGCACAAACAGTTCGTGGGGGTAAAGCAGGGGCAGGAGAAGGCGATGAGATTTTGGTCTCAATGGCTTCTAGCTTTTTCGTAAGTGCGGCCATTTCGGCCTTCATAGCAATCGACATATCTAATTGATGTATGCCTGCCCTAGATTGACCAATATAAGAAGATGAGGTGGTCTTGGTGCTTTCCCACTGAAGTGTTTGTTCAGCAAGATCCTCGAGAAACTGCCAAGCTTCCTCACTAGATTTGGTTAGAAAGTGACCTTGACAAATGGTTTCCAGCAACTGCTTCGTTGCCGGGTTCAATCCCTCGTATAATGTTTGGCAAAGTTGCCAATTTTCGATCCCATGGTGAGGGCATTAAACAAGTAGGTCTTTGAATCTTTCAAAACACTTCCAAAATGGTTCGGAAGGAAGCTGGGAAAATTGTATAATCTCATTGCGAATTCTCGCGGTCTTGTGATGAGGATAAAACTTTTTAAGAAAAGCTTGAACAAACTCGTCCCAATTTTTAATTGAATGTGATGATGTGCTGTATAACCACTTCTCGGCTAAGTCACATAAGGTGAAAGGAATGACCCTTAGCCTTATAGCATCATCTGATAATTGGGTTGTTTTCATCATTGCGCAAACGTTTTGGAATTTGTTTATGAAGATACAGACATCTTCGGATTCTAGTCCGTGAAATTTTGGCAACATATTGATGAAGTGGGGTTTGATCTCAAAATTGTCCCCATTTGCCTGTGGGAGTGAAAGACAAGTAGGTAAGGCGGTGCGGACAGGGTAAAAGAGATCCTGAAGCGCGATTCGTTGGGGCGCTTCAACAGGTGGGTGTTGCGGGTTATTCGCATCTAACGGAGGTGGAATCAGTCCCGTGGGTTAGGTGTTGTTAGGATTATATCCCGACATACCTTCGGAAGAAGAATTTGAAGGTGAAGTTACGGAAGTGGAAGGAATTTCGACTTCGGAGTCGAAAGCTTCGTCGGTCGGTACCAACGAAACACGGACTAATTATAGGTCAGGCAGCCACCCCATCCAATAGGGTTGCCGTGGCACCAACAGGTCCCTCAGCAGCTACTTTTTACGCATGCCCCCTCGCGAGGACTACAACCCGCCGGAACACCTTTCGGTCTCGGGACACCCTGGGGGTAAGAGCCTATGCTTCACCACACTGTCACACAGTGAGAACCCCCCATAGGTCGACATCCAATGCCTAGTAGCTCTGATACCAATGTTGGGTTAGCCTAGCACCTCATGAAGGGTTTGGAAGCATCACATGTACCAAAGATTGAATTTTTAGGGTGCTAAGTTAACAAACAAAGAATCGTTCTTAGAAAAATTAGGGTTTCAAAGTTTGCATATCATCTCATGAGAGAAAAGCTAGGGTTTTGAGAGTACAACCTTTGTAGCTCCCTACGCTAGACTCCTCGGCTACTTGGGGTTTGGAAAAGGTTCGCTTGAACTCCTCTAGGTCACCGATGATCCACCCGGAGTCCGCTTTATCCAAGCTAGCAACTTCGCAAGATCAAGAATGAAAAATGAAGCTAACACTCTAAACAAGTGGGCAAGACTTGTGTAGAATGATGTTGTGGTGGCTTTTCTCACTTCAAAATCCTAACTTGATGAGTATTTTGCTCACTTGAAAAATCTAGAGAGCAATGGAAGAAGGAGGAAGAAGATGGTGGCCTTTTTGAATAAGAGAGAAGAAAAAACTATCTTCTAGAAAAAAGAAAATATATCTATATATATTTTATATCTCTCATCTCAAACCATGGTTGATCAAATAGGATATTATTGAACTTGAGTTAAAACCCAAAAGGAAAAGTAATCCATGGTTAAATGGTGGGTGAGCATGGTTAGGTCAAGAAGAGTGTAGAAAGCTTCCATGAATTATCCTTTTCTTTTCTTTTGTTTTAAATCAAATTCAATAATAATTTATATATAAATCAAACCATGGTGTGAGTCTTATATTGCCACCATTTTCATGTATGTACAACCATGAAGGATGTATGTATGTATGTGTGTATGTACATCCATATGTGCATTAATCTATAAAGAAAGCATACATGCATGCATACATCCATCAAACTTAAGAAAGGATTTCAAGTGAGAAGCTAATGGTTAAATGATAAATCAACACTTGATTTATCAATCCGGTCATATCACATACGACCCCACAAAAAAAAAAACAAGCCGCCCGATCAATATACGGTATCCCATACGCGCATTTTAACCGGGTCCATGCGCATATCGCATACGCGCACCACAACGTTTCGCCTGGACTAGGTAACTCCTTTGTGGGACTCTAAGACTCGTCAATACGCCGGCAGTGGGTGATGATCATATCAATCACCCCCAAGCCGCAAGCGGTCAGCTAAACGTAACGGCCACCCGGGTATTGAACAATCAGAAGAGAACAAGCGAACCTGCTACAACTCCCGTCGAGCCAACCGGCAACACTACCGTGCAGTCCGGTCTCTTCGTCTGATATGTCGCATATCAAGTCTAGGGGTGGTAAACGTCAGACCCCAATAACCGATAAGTCGTGCCGATGTGAGGCTCATAACGGGTCGAGAAACTACTGGTAACACTTACCAGTAAATCTCTAATCAGCCCTGGCCAGGGACTTCCCTGTTATGGCCAATCGAGCACAGTGCAACATCAACCCCTAATACCGGGAGAGACGAAACCCCTCCTATCGCTCATTGCCTCCATGTGACTCAGGACTATACCCAAAAACCAGCGTTTTGCACGCCCTCATGGACGTGGTAAGGTGGAAATCAAAGCACAGTGGGAATCACACAAGACTCTATGACGATCTCGGGTCTACAGACTAACCTGCACAAGTGTCACCTGAGAACTGCCATCTGACGTGAGGTATAATACCATCTGGGAGTTCTCGGCGAGTCCGTCCAGTGTACCCAGTCTCCACTGAGCACCCATATACCATCTCCGATGTCAAACACCAATGGATATGGGATCATCCATCGCCCATCTCATGGGTCGAGAAGCGTATACGCTAGTCTACACTGGTATATCGATGCCCTGTCTCGATATACCCACGACTAGGGACCTTGAAGGATGTACTTATGGACTACCATGTCCCCACTAGTATGATCCGCATCATAGTCCAGGTAGTCAAGTACACATCCTAAGGGATTTACCAACATGTAACTATAAGACAGTATAAAGAGACTAGTATATATGTTAAGATAAAGAGCAACCAGATAGCATACTATCATATCGAGCAAGAAAGTCATCTCTATATATGTCCAAGCATCCAATATAATATACATCATATGTACAATACTGGCCTCTAGGGCATACATACAACTAACAATCTCCCACTTGCACTAGGGCCAGCTGCTGTAGTATCGCATACCGAGTATCTTGAAGAGTCTCTCAAACTGTATCTGGGGAATGGCCTTCGTGAGTGGATCCGCTGTGTTATTCTTCGTGTCAACCCTCCCGACCTCGATCTCCCGGCGATCAACTATCTCCCGGATCAGGTGATACCGCCTCAGAATATGCCTGGATCGCTGATGGGACCTGGGTTCCTTGGCCAAAGCCACCGCTCCATTGTTATCGCAATACAAAGGTATTGGATGCTCAATGGATGGAACCACTCCATGTTCAGTGATGAACTTCTTGATCCAGACAGCCTCTTTGGCAATATCGTTGGCAACGATGTATTCAGCCTCCATCGTCGAGTCTGCCACGGTTTCCTGCTTAGAACTCTTCCAGCTAACCGCCCCTCCGTAAAGGGTAAAGACAAATACCGACTGCGACTTAGAGTCGTCCTTATCACTCTGGAAGCTCGAATCGGTAAAGGACTCCACTTGGAGTTCTCCGTTACCATACACCAAGAGCATCTCCTTAGTCCTTCGTAAGTATTTGAGAATGCTCTTCACAGCTGTCCAGTGACTCTCTCCAGGATCAGCTTGATACCTGCTCACTACACTTAGTGAGTATGCTACATCGGGTCTGGTACATAGCATCGCGTACATGATAAAGCCTACAGCCGAAGCATAGGGTATCCCTTGCATGCGGGCTCTCTCCAAATCTGTCTTGGGAGACATCTCTTTGGAGAGAGTGACTCCAGAGATCGTGAGTAAGTTCCCACGCTTGGATACTTCCATACTAAACCTCTTTAGTATGGTGTCAATGTACCTGTATTAGGACAATCCCAATATCCGTTTGGATCTATCTCTATAGATCCTAATTCCCAATATGCAGGAGGCATCACCAAGATCTTTCATTGAGAATCTTTGTGATAAGAAGAGCTTGACCGATTGCAGCATAGGAATGTCACTTCCTATCAAGAGTATGTCGTCCACGTACAATACGAGGAAGACAACCTTACTCTCTGCTACCTTCTTGTAGATACAAGGTTCATCTACGTTTTTGACGAAATCAAACTCTTTGATAACGACGTCAAAGCAGATGTTCCAACTCCGCGACGCCTGCTTTAATCCATAAATGGATTTAAGCAGCTTGCACACCTTCCCGCTGCTCCCACTATCTACGAAGCCCTCTGGCTGAGTCATGTACACGCACTCTTCTAAATCACCGTTTAGAAAGGCGGTCTTAACATCCATTTGCCAGATTTCGTAATCATGATATGCAGCGATGGCAAGCATGATCCGTATGGATTTAAGCATAGCCACTGGAGAAAAGGTTTCGTCATAGTCCACACTTGGTCTTTGACGAAAACCCTTTGCAACAAGTCTAGCTTTGAAAGTCTCCGCTTTCCCATCTACACTAAGTTTTTTCTTGAAGATCCACTTGCTCCCAATGGGTTTTACCCCTTCAGGAGCAACTTCCAAAGTCCATACTTTGTTGGTGTACATGGATTCTATCTCGGACCGCATTGCATCCAGCCATTTCACTGAGTCCCCACTCGTGATGGCCTGCTCGAAGCTAGTTGGGTCATCATCCTCCATGATGCAATCCTCACTCCCACCATCCATGAGAAAACCGTAGTATCTCTCAGGTGGGTGAGGAACCCTACTAGATCGGCGGAGTGGCTGGGGTTCATCGGGAACTACGGAATCCTCTGGTTCCACCAGATCTTCTGTTGCAGGTTTTGTAGCTGGAACCTCTTCCAGTTCTACCTCATGTCCACTAATCTCTTTTGCAAGAAATTCCTTTTCTAAAAAGATGGCATGCCGAGAAACAAATACTCTTTGTTCCTCAGTGTGGTAGAAGATATACCCTTGTGAATTTTTGGGATATCCTACAAATTTGCATAGAACAAACCGTGCCTCGAGTTTGTCCGGATTTTGTCGTTTGACATAGGCTGGACAACCCCATATCTTAACATAGTTAAGACATGGTCTCTTCCCTTTCCATATCTCATATGGAGTGGTAGGCACAGATTTGGTGGGGACCATATTCAGTAGATGTATGGCTGTCTCTAGCGCATACCCCCAGAAGGAAATAGGTAACTCAGCTGTGCTCATCATAGAGCGCACCATATCTAATAGGGTGCGGTTCCTCCGTTCTGATACACCGTTGTGCTGTGGTGTATATGGAGGAGTCAGCTGAGAGAGAATCCCATTCTCTTTTAGGAAGTCCAGGAATTCATTGCTCAAGTATTCACCTCCTCGATCAGATCGTAGGATTTTAATACTTTTTCCAGTTTGGTTCTCGACTTCTCGTTTATATTCTCTAAATTTCTCAAAAGCTTCAGACTTGTGTCTTATTAAGAACACATGTCCGTATCTTGAGAGATCGTCAGTGAATGTAATGAAGTACGAAGAACCATCCCTGGCATGTGTAGACATTAGGCCACATACATCACTATGTATCAGTCCCAAGTGTTCGGTAACTTTTTCTCCGTGTCCCGTAAACGGAGTTTTGGTCATCTTCCCTTTGAGACATGACTGGCAAGTGTCATAAGATGAAAATTCGAACGGTTTCAAATATCCATCCTTATGCAACTTAGCTAGTCGTGTCGCATTGATGTGACCGAGTCTACAATGCCACAAGAAGGATTCGTTCAGTTCTGAACTCTTCCTCTTGTGTGTGTTAGTTATACTCAGAACTGTTGATTGATTTAGAACATAAATGCCATTGCATAACGTGCCTGATCCAACCAACTTTTGGTTAAGGAAAATGTTCATAACATCATCCTGTAATACAAAATTATATCACTCTTTACTCAACAAAGAAACCGATATAATGTTGCATATCAGGTTCGGCATGTAATAGCATTCGTTCAGAATCAATGTATTACCAGTTGGCAATACAAGGTGATATTCCCCAACGGTTTTAGCTGCAACAATTACACCATTTCCAACCCTTATGTCTTTATCACCTTCTCCAAGTTCTCTACCTTTCTTAAGCCCATGTAACTGATTACATATATGGGATCCTGACCCGGTATCTAATACCCAGGATGTAGGGCAAATGGAGAAACAGTTCTCTGTAACGAACACACCCGAAGAAAATGCATCATCATGTACTTTCTTCATTCGGGTGGCATGGGAATCCTGGTATTCCCCTATGTCCTGTTCAGTCCTATAACTCTTATAAGATAGAACGGAACCAACGTTCCCCAGCACAGTATAACTTGCGGGTTCGGTCAATACATCTATATTATTATCTTGATTAAGGCATGACATGGTCGCTACCTGGAGAGAGAGAGAAGAAAACACTTTAGCGTATGCTATTGCAAGATCAGATTGGTTATTATCTTATCTAATCAGGATGGCTCCCACTGTTTTTATCAAATCTTCCTTCAAATCCTAAAAGGAAAGACTAGCCGGGATTAATTACACCCTACAACTTCGCCGATCTTTCAGCCAGGCCAGTGTCGGTACTTTGAGGGAAGTTCCCCGTGCTTTCGCACGGACCTAATTAAAGTAAACCTCGTTTTCCCAGAGGCGTAACCCCGTTGACACCTTTCTAGACACCTACTTGATCGGCTAATTGTCCTGTGTAAAACTCTCCCGGGAGTAACAATTACTCGCAGTGGGTATCGGGATCCAACTATCTCATAGAAGGTATGCAATCTCATTGCAAATTTCAACACTTGAAATTCCCGATAATATTTTCCCCTTAACGTGCTATGACCTTGACGAAAGCCAACAAACCATAGCCCGCTAGTCAAGTTCAACCCGTACATTTCTTGACTGAATTAAACCCACCCGCACGACCCTTGACGAAAGCCAACAAAGCCGTATGACTACCCTAATCCAGTCGCATCATATGCAGCAGATAAGCAGCATATAGCTACCGCTCACTACACCTTGACGAAAGCCAACAAATGTAGCACGAATACTATATACAACTTATCTGAAATGACAGAGGGCTACGACAGGTTTTTCTGAAAACCTATTGCGTAATGAACTTGATATCGTTGTAGAATCTAGTGAATTTTGAAATGGAGTGATTTTGAGGCTTTTATTAGTTTTGCTAAAGAGGTCACTCCCGGTGAAGGGATCTCGGCTCTTTCCTCATCGAATAAGGTGCATGACATATCATATATATATCACTATGCAAAGCGAAACTCCAAAAGCAGTCAAAAGTCAAACCGAGTGTTGTAGCATCTACCAGTTTTGCTAAAGAGGTCACTCCCGGTGAAGAGATCTCGGCTCTTTCCTCATCGAATAAGGTGCAGGGTATATCATATATACCGCTATGCAAAGCAAAACTGTAGCTACCCTTTTATTTGAAAATTTGATTCTACAACATCTTTTAGGTTTCTTTTCTTTCATTAATCACATTAATGAAGTCCCATCATTTAAGCCTACCTAGAACATTAGGCGACACTTTAGTGAAGTCAAAACCCCGATCGAAACAAAATACGGCTTAATGGGACACTCTCTGGACATTTTTTCAAAACTGTTGTTTTTCATAATTAAAAATACTTAAAAAATACAGCAGGCAAATATAAGCAATACTGTGAAAAACGAACCCATGAACAGTACCTTCCACCGCAGAACCGCGGCAATAGCCTTCTTGGGCCGCGGTTCCGCGGCCGTACTGATGAGTCTCTGCATCGTTTTTGTACAGTAATTAGTTTGTCTGCTTGTATAATTTATGGGGTATTTTTAATATGAATTTAGTGCTGTATGTTCTGGAGATTGTTTTGGAGTCGGTGATTCGATCGGAAATTTGATTTCGTGTTTCTTTCTGGGTAATTTAGAAAGTGTTGAATTGTTCGAACGAGTATCATTTACTCACTTTTTCACGGGGTTTAAATCTTTTGGAAATACGTGCAAGTTTGTTTATGGTGGACCCTCTAGAAGACAACAAACCTTAACTCGATTATGTGACCGTCTTGAACTGCCTTTTGAACCTTAGGGTTTGGGGCAGTACGGTGTGCCACATGTGAGGCGTTGGCTTGACCCTTCTACGGCTGGACCGCTACTACTGTGTCACACTCCGGGTTTTTGAACTCCGCTCAAGTATTGAGCTTTAGGGAATTTTGAGTATTTGATTATTCGTTCGAAAACTTTAATACCGTCTATTTATCTGGAATGTGATGCAATATGTGGAATTCATATAGCTAGATATGAAATACGAAATATGTGATATTTCGCATTTACGATGTCTAAAGAGAATGTGGATTCTAGATATTGCAGTTTTACACTTTCTTTTCTGTGACCGTAAGTGTAGTATGTCGATATCGCCAGTTTCGTTGCTGTACATCAACGACAATTGGGGTACGCATACTTACTTACGTTGATGATATATGATATTATGTGTTGCTGAGATATGATGTACAGGATTGTCGTAATTGAATAGCCGGGTTTTTTTTATGTGAGATGAAAGTTTTATATTTTCATTCATGTAAATTTAAATGTAATGTAATATTCTTTTATTAAACACTGGACGGACTCGCCGAGAACTCCCAGATGGTATTATACCTCACGTCAGATGGCAGTTCTCAGGTGACACTTGTTTAGAGTGTTAGCTTCATTTTTCATTCTTGATCTTGCGAAGTTGCTAGCTTGGACAAAGCGGACTCCGGGTGGATCATCGGTGACCTAGAGGAGTTCAAGCGAACCTTTTCCAAACCCCAAGTAGCCGAGGAGTCTAGCGTAGGGAGCTACAAAGGTTGTACTCTCAAAACCCTAGCTTTTCTTTCATGAGATGATATGCAAACTTTGAAACCCTAATTTTTCTAGGAACGATTCTTTGTTTGTTAACTTAGCACCCTAAAAATTCAATCTTTGGTACATGTGATGCTTCCAAACCCTTCATGAGGTGCTAGGCTAACCCAACACTAATCGGGCACTAGTGTCCTTAGTCCAACCAGACATACACTAAAGAGATAGTGTAGTCAAAAAGTGAAAAACAGAATGTGGGGGTAAGAAAATGTCAATGAGAAGAAAGTGGGTGTGAGAGGTGTGCACGGATTTCTTAGCGTCAAGTTGCAATTTTTTTTTGTAAAAATTTTCCTTTTTTTTCCTTTTTTATATGTGGAGCTTTTTGCAAAAAGATTTTTCGATAAAAGGCTTTGACACAAATGCAATCAACCACAAATGCACAATCAGGCCTAGATCTAGGGTCACCTAGGTCAGCTAGACAGCTCCTAACTGTTCCAAAGGGCTAGAAATAGGACCTCAAACCGCCTCTTCACCGCCAATTGCGGCCAGGTAAGTGCCAGGTGAGTGGGAGGCTCTTCACTACAAGTAGTGGACCTAATTAAGTAACCACTTGCCTTAGACACACTTTCCTAGACACCACAAAGTCAGGGTAGGATCAACGGTCGATGTCTACAACTAGTCCTCTGTCCTATTGAGCGCGAAGTCCTTAGGGCTGGGTTTAATCTTTTTTAATTAATTGAAGGTCAATGCAATATGCCTTATGTGATTTCTGGGGTCCTGGGAAGGGTGATGAAATCCCCACCCAATCTGGGTTGGTTTCAAGCCCCTTAAAGTCCGATTAAAAATATGCAAAGCAGTAAACAATCACTTGCAACAATTTTTTTTTATTTTTTTAGCGCGGCGCAAAGAATCCTACACAAGATCAATTATTGGAAGAGGGAGAGATTTTTTAGCTCAAACAATCCAGCAGGAGATTTTACAGAGGAGATATTGGGATTTGCAGATGAGGAGAGAGAAAGCTCACAGAGATTTTTCCACGTGCTGAATCAACCCCAAAACCACGTTTCCGCCGCCAAAGGGTGCCTCCCGCCGCGTTTCCGCGCTTTCACTTGCTGACGTCACGATCCTGCCGCGTTTCCGCCGCAGAAGTGGGGTTCGCGCCGCGGTTCCGCGGTGAGCCTTGCGAGTTGGTTCCTGAAAATTCTCTGCCCCTCTGGTTTAGCTTTCCTCTGTTGTTCAGATCTAGGGTTTTCTGTTTTGATCTCTGGATTTTTCCAGATCCTAATTCGTTCGTCATTCCTGCAAAATTCACACGAGAAACCCTTCAAACAATAAAAGATGATAATTTTTTTTTTCTTTCAATTTTTCAGTTTTTTTATGATTTTCAATTTTATATTAACCCGAAATTGCAAAAAGGAAATACTACGCCATCCCCGGCAATGACGCCATTTGATTGTTATGAGATTTAGCGCGCTTGCGCTTTCGAAAGATGAATCAAAAATATTTATAACCGCAATCAAGAATGGCGTCGCTTGGTAACTAGCCGGTGAGTACGGGTCGGTCCATAGGGATATTGTGTATTTCCTAATTTGGTCTAACGAGTTAATTCCAAACGGTGTGAATGGATTATCGCTAAAAACTAAACTGATTTATACTAGACTAGAATCTTGCTAGGGTTAGGTTTAGGTTGAGTTTGGAAATTGAAGATTTCCTCACCGCTTTCAATGCCCTATTTTAGATCTCTTTTAGGTGTTATGGTAACAATTAATAAAGGGGATTAGTACCATCGGGAAGAAACGATCTTTCTTCCTCTAGGTTCTAGTCCTTCCTTTCTTAATTCTTACCCTAACCTCCATGGAAAACATACACAACCGGTCGTTTATACTACGATATCACCATTACCTCATGGGGTAAGGTGCCGTAGGGAACGGTGTGTGTATGTATGCATGGAGTCCTATTACTTATATATGAAGGGGCAAGAAAGGGGTGAGAGATTTCATCTCTCAAGCCTTCCCCAAATCTAACCTTAACAAGCGAGGAGACTACTCGCTCATTAGGGAATTGAAGAACATCTCTAACTATCTAATTAGGGCAAAGAATGAAAAATCTATACTAAGGCAGAATAAAAATTAACTAGGCAATTAAACAAAACTACTTACTTTATTGATGGCTCTCTCCAAACATTTACACAGGAATTTTCAGATCTGAATAGATGAATAAAATGAGGCATAACCTAAAAAAGGTTTTAGGGCTTCTATTTATAGATTCATAGAAACCCTAGGTTTACAATCGACGCACATATGCTTTTACAATTTTACCCCCTAAGAAAAAGACCTAGTCAACGCACCGCCAGCCCCACAAGAATTTGCGCCGACACGCGCTTCGCACGGCCGCGGAACCGCGGCCAATACCCCTGTTTGGCCGTGGATCCGCGGCCGTATAGGGTCCTTAATGGCTCAATTTTTCAGGGAATATTCCGTTGCATTTTTCCTTCTATTTTCTTCAGTTTGTTCTTCAGAATGTCTTCTGGTTCTCTTCCAGATCTCCACAGTGAATAAAGTCGTGGACTTTTACCGCTTGCTTCGTGACGAAGTTTTGAACCTTGCGCTGCCTTTGTTCTTTGTGAAATTGTTCATTGATCTTCGTTTAGTCTTTCAAACTGTAGGCTTGATCAAGATCTTTCTATTTGTTGGTCGTAGTCTCACTTTTGTATCGTCTTTTCATCATTTTCACTGTTTTTATTCCGAGAACCTGTAACCTGCAACTATGTAGCAGACATGGGTCAAAAGCACCTATTTATTTGTAAACTGAATAAGAATGGGAAATAAAATAATGCAAAATTATGGTATGAACACTTCTCATAAAAGAAAATCGAATAGTTTAATCTTTGAGCGATATTAATTGTAATTTCTTTTTTTCCTTCCTTCATAGAATTAGAACAAAACCGCCAAGGTTGAAACATACGAACATTATTGTAGAGGCGCAAATATAGAAATTAACTTAGAGGTAAAGTACTATGCCTCTCCAATATTGTTAGGCCTTGGATGTGAGTTTGTCATGGATTTGTGGGTTATATAAAGTTATTTCAAAGTCATGAAATTAATTTTCATGGTATATGTAGCATGTTAGCAGATTGTTATAAAATATTTCACAATAATGCAAGAATACGAACTTTTATCCATCTCCATCATTTGAAAGAGTTTGTGAAACAGTGCCGGAGATTATCCCTTGAGAATCACAAACAATGACTCTCGTAAATTCGGGAAGCTCGCATTCTTCCCCCATCAGTAACCCTTTTTGCCATCTGCACATCCCTTGTACTACGCAGGGATGTACCTGGTAAATACTGATAATCACAGGTTCTGAAAATGTAACTGATGGAGCTCATTTTCGGGTCTCCTTCAGATGTTGTCTTCCGTCGATCTCCTGGTGGATTTTGGAGGTGATCCCCTGTTGCGTGTGGGTCTCAATGGGTTTTGAGGAGATTGGTGATTTGAGGAGTTTAGCGCCGAGTACCTGCACAGAAGTCCCGGGGTGGTTTGGTACCACCGAGGACCCTCCGACGATCAAGTTAGTACTAGATCCGAGCAGCGTAACGACTAAGTGGAGTAAAAAATGGCTTACTTGACCCCTCTGTGATGAGGGTTTATATAGCGGTGGCGGCACGCAGCAGCAGGCGTGAGAATCTTGCCGGCAGTTACGCTCCCGACGTCACGCCCGCGTAGAGAGCGGATCGCCCATTAATGGAGATCGTGAAGACATGGAACGTGGGATGTTGCTGGCGAAGAATCCGCGCTTGGCGAGATTCATGGAGCGGCGGTTACGCCTGTGAGCGGTGGAGTTGGTCGGAGGGCCGAGAAAGACGACCTCGACCGGGGGGCTCGTGGACGAGCGAGAAGGCCGAGGAGTCTTGGACTTGTTGCAGCTCGGGGCGAGCTGAGGGGCCGAGGAGGCCGATCTGCAGGGATCCCCGAGGAGGGCTAGCTTATGCTTGCAGGTCGGGTACAGGGGTGGCCTAGTCGGCCTCTGTGGGTCCTTTCTTCTGAGTTCTGGGACATGCCATCTGCCACCTGTCCTGATCTTGGGGATCGCCAATATTGAGCATCATCATTAGCCCTCCACTCTTGTCCCAACCAGCTGGTGGTCGGGTCAGGAGTGGACTGCCGGGCCGCCCGGTGTGAGCTCCCTCATAAGGTTTCATCGGGACGCGTCCCCGGGCCGTGAGCTGTCTTTTCTGCCAGCGAATCAGGGCAAGATCTCTGCATTTAAGGAAGGTGCGCTGGTTCGTGCATCTTTCCTTTGAAGCGATAGCCCACGTGTCAAGCGTCGGTTGGATGACGCGACGTGTGCAGACCTGCGACGCCTGAAAGGGTGCGGTCCAGTGTGGGAGCGACAAGTGGAGCAATCGGAGCCGTTGGACGTGAGGAGGCGTTTTGGCGGGAGATGAAGGGTGCCGTTGGATGGGGTCGCTCTTGGTGATAAATAGGGGTGGGGCCCGTTCCAGGGCTCCTACTCCTTCATATTTTCCTGTTCTAAGCCCTGGTAGCTCGGCGCTCGTCTCCTTTCTTCCACTTTCGTTTCCCGAGGATCCTTCTTCTCAAGGTTAGATGTCTTCTTTTGTCGAGTCAGTAGATGTTGTTGAAGTAGGTTCTACGAACCCTTTAGGTGAGCCTGAGTCCTCCCGGGGAGCAGAGGTCGGGCCCTCTTCCCGGGTTCGTGCGGCGGGGGCAGCCCCCAGGGAGGAGGTGGTAGATGCTACCCCCGGCGCCTCGTGTTGGGTGATGCATGAGGACGAGCTTGCCAATGCTTGGGCTCGCTTCCACATCCCCTCACGTTATACGCTTCGTTTGTCCAAGGAGGGAGAGAGGGCAGACCAAGTACGGGGCAGGGAGATCGCCCTGTATTTGGAAGCTTTTTGGGGTGGAATGCGCCTGCCTTTCTCTCCTGAGGTCGTCGAAACGTTGAACTTCTTCGGGTTAGCCCTCGGCCAGTTAGTGCCAAACTCATGGAGGATTCTCCTTGGGTTCCTGATCCGCCTGAAGTTACAGGCGATTCCTTTCAGCCTCTCCCTCCTTGATTCTTCCCTCGTCTTCAAGAATCACCCTGGTGGTCGAGTGGGCGACCCGAGGTGGGTTTATCTCTCTTTCAGAAAGTGACAGGGGGGCGCCGCCGGGACGGGGGTTGTGGCCCTGCCTTCTTCCATTCACGACTGGAAGAAGAAGTTCTTCTTCGTTTCCCCTCCTGAGGGCGAGGACTGGCCCGTGCCTACAAAGTGGTCGAGAGAGAAATACTTGCCGAGGAACCAGTCCAGCGACCCCGTTGCGGTGAGAGTAGCATCGTGGGAGCCCATCCCCCGTTTCGACGTGCTGTTGTCTGAGAGGGTCCTGAGTTGGGTCGGACTCAGCCCCGTTGAGTTCGTCGGTAAGTTTAGGTTTGATTTTTTAGCTTGTATATTGCCTGTGTCGCTAACTTCTTTACATTCGGTATTGTGCAGGACTTATGGACATGGACTCGCTCCGAGCTTCCATCCGTCAGTTGAGGAAGGTCGCGAAGGCTGGGGGTGCCGGCTCTTCCTTCTCAAAGCCAGCCCCGACTCCTTCTCCTCCAGTGGTCGCGTCTCGCAAGCATTTGGAGGCGGATCTCGCCCCGGGTCCCAGCAGAGTGTCGGGCCAGAAGCGGGCTCGGATTCTGGAGGACCCGGCCTCGGAGGAGGAGATCGGCTCTCCCTCGGAGCCGCTTAAGAGGAGATATTCCCGAGGCCGCCTTCGCCGATCATGGTGGAAGAAAGGGGCTTCCAGTTCGTAGTGCCCTCGGGGCTATCCATCGCGGATAGCCTGCTGCATGAGATAGAGACATAGCAAGGGATTAGTAACGGTGGTGTGCAGAAGTTATTAAGTTAAGACAAAGCAAGGGATTAGTAAGAGGGCAAAGTAAATTGCGACTGATATTCACGACCGAACCAAGTATTTCTTCGCCAATCCTAAATCACCTTTGTATTTCTCCAGGACACTCCGTATCACTACGAAGATCCACAGTTTATTTGGATACTCCATCGTATGGTTATATACGAACTCGAAAGGAACTTGTTCCAGTTCGGGGATGGATTCTGGTTCAGGAGAAATAGGAATAAGGTTTATTCGGTTGTCTTTTATCTTCACCTTCTCTCATTATGCGAGTGCTCCTAGGATTAGGACAGTACACCTTTTATGCTTATTGGATAGTCTTCTTCCAAACCATAGGCTGGTGCCGAACGGTAGGGAAGGAAGAAAACCATTTGGCCTAAAGGGGTGTGCAGACGGTAATGACTAAAGACATATAAAGGGATTTGGACAGATGGCAAAGAGATATACGGTTACAGTTGTGAATCTGGATAATGGAAGAGGCATTACTAAGAATACCGGAATACCCCACCGAAACATTTCAATGTTTCAGTTTCACTGTGTAATGTTAAAAGAAAACTGATTTCCCGATTAGATACTTACTCCAGGGTATGTATTTACCAGGTTTGATTCTCACATCTGTATGGTTTTACAGATGATGAGTGGGAGTAAGTTATTGGGAATAGGATGATCATCCTCATTATATCGGGATTCGTTGTAGTCGGTGATATTTGAGGAGATCATCTGGGCTGTTTGCCGGTCGGCAAATATTTGGTTTTGAATATCCGCTGTTGTGCACCAATTTCAAATTGATATATCTGTACGTCTATTTTTATAGAGTGAGATATACCTTTTGATATTATGTCGATGACATTTACCTATATCAGTAGATGGTTAGGTAAGGAGCATTAAACAGCGGTGTAATTCTTCTTAACCATAAGTACAGTTTTCAACCTACGACGCACAGTGAAAGAGTTGTTAGACTCAGCGGACTTATACAGAGTATTGTATGTTGTCCAGTGTCCATTAGGACAGAGGGGATGGTCCTCATACTATATTCTGTTTACTTTTAACTTCTCTAGTTCTTAGACATGTGTTTCGTAGAAACACAGGGTCTAAGTTTTGAGGAGTTATAGGTATTTGAATAGAGTAGAAAACCAGGTGTAGCAAGTATCGGGATTCTTCAAAGTGATCGAAGATGTAGATACTTGTGTATGGTATTCAGTTGATAGTAATGATAAAGAGAAATTGCTTCTCTTTCAGGTTACTCATAATTGGAAGCATTCTTAAGTTGAGTAACGCTGATCGGCCTTTCTCCATTTAGTTGACATGCACTGAAGACAGTTGCATGATTTTGAATCTGGTTCAATTAAATCAGTGCCTCTAGTTCTATATTGGATATAGTACAGTTCATATCTTAACATTGTTAAGGTACGGGGAGTTGTCCGGCTTATGATTAAAACCAGACTCTGGATAACTCAAGGCACGTTTCTGTAATGGCTGTTTGTGGGTTGACCCAGGCTATGAAGAGGGTTGATTTTCTACCATCTTGACTCGCCACAGTTTTAACAAAAATGGATTTTTTCAGAAAACAGTAGAGGGAGTATGGTAGAACTGGAAGTGATTCCAGAACCACAAACGATTACTGAAGATTTCACAGGAACCTAAAGATTCAATCTGGTTTGACATTCCATTGGCCACTCCGCAGATATGATGGGTAACCTCAGGCACTCGAGAGGTACTTCGGTATGCTCAAGGACGGTGGCAGGGAGGTTCTTGTTTACCCAGACTTACCATTGCTGTTGTTCCAGACTGTGAGACCCGGCAGGAGGATGAGTATAGCATCGTTCTAAACCAGCTTTAGAAGTGCACGTCTATATGACTCTGCAAGAGGGTTGTCGTAGTCAGTGGGAGCAGCGGAAGCATTGGTGGAAAGGTGGCTTATGTCTATTTATAGACTAAAGCAGATACAGCGGAGATAGATCATCTATTTCTGATGTAACAGTCATAGGTTTGACTTCATCAGAATAGGGGATGGATCTGTTAAGAAGGTAGTAGGGTGTGATGTCCTGGTATTTGGATGACATACACAGAGTAGGAAGTAATATTCCTATACTACGATCGGTTATACTTTGGTTGTCAGACAGTAGTTTCTCCATACAGGACTTGGATATTATATCAGACATTCTGGTTACTAGATCTAGATTTGGGTAGTTTCCCAATCTGGGTACTTAGACAGCATTCTATGAGTATTTAGAATGGAC
The DNA here is from genome assembly GCA_030015575.1 of Agapanthus africanus. Classification (NCBI taxonomy): domain Eukaryota; kingdom Viridiplantae; phylum Streptophyta; class Magnoliopsida; order Asparagales; family Amaryllidaceae; genus Agapanthus; species Agapanthus africanus. Next base: position 425,087,426 of record CM057339.1, read on the forward strand.
GACTCCTGGCACGGTAGTGTACCTGCAGTTGATGGAGTCACCCTATCTAAAGGTGTCTTATAGACTAAAGGGGAGAGGGATACGCATGATTGGCAGATCACTTGCTTAGGCAATTGAGTCAATCATGAGATGTCAAGTACCACACCAGATGTTGTTCTTGCAGTAGGTGCAATAAGATGATATCAATCCAATCCTGGAGAAACAATGGGGAGCAGTTTTAGAACATAAGTTGATGTTCTAGGGATATGATAACAGCAGCCTCCTTTAGGAGACAGTTATCATTCCAGGCTTCCAAGGTGACCTGGATGGCAGAGTGGCTGTCAGAGTTATAGTTTTCCCTCTGACGAGGGGCAGTATTTTGGACAGGTGGTCCAGGTGGATACTGAAGGAAGGCATGGCGCAGGATACTGATTAAGTTCAGTTGACGATACAGTCTAAGAAGTTTGGATTTGGAGTTCATTTATGAGCTAGGTCCCATCAGACATCCAGACATTCTAAGACAGGTATGGCTCATTTCGGGAGATGGCATTCTCTGCGAACTTGAGATATAGAGAGACATAGAAAGAAACATCAAGACGGATCCACTCACTGAGGCTATTCCTCGAACGCAATAGTTTCGCAAACGGGTTTTGTGAGACTGACTAGTAGAGGAGTTGGGTGTTCGGTATCACACGGGCTGTGAGTATGCGACATCGCAATAATTAGCCTTGAGTGCAAGTGGGAAATTGTTGGAGATAGTGCCCTCAGAGTCAATTATTGGATCACAGGCACGTGATTGCAATGATTGAGGGAGGACCTATCCCGGTAGGACAGTCTTACTCGAGATGATAGTATGCTATCTGGTTTATCTTTATCATCGTGTACTGCTTTAGGTGACCTGACATGTCGCTATTACACGTTGATAGAGCCCCTAGGATTCTTGCTTGACTACCAGCAGTATGATGGCGATCATATACGTGGGAGCTGGTAGTCTATAAGCACATCCTTAAAAGGTCCCTAGTCGTAGGAGTTTCGAGACAGGGCATCGATACTCCATTAGTAGACTAGTGTATACAGTCGAGACCCCGACGAGGGGCGGTGGCTGGTCTCATAAGCCACTGGTGTCAGTTGGTTCACCTAAGATGTATACAGGTGCTCATTGGGTTATGAGTACACCGGACAGGACTCGCCGGGAACATGCTAGTTGGTCTTATACCTGACGTCAGATAGCAGTTCCCTGGTGACATGTGTACAGGTTAGTTCATCGACCTGAGATCGTCATTTGTCTCGTGTGAGTTCCCACTGTGCTTTGATTACTACCCTACCACGGCTCAAAGGAGTCGTGAAAACAGGTTTTAGTTGGGTACAGTCCCGAGCCACATGGAGGCAGTGAGCGGATCTGCAGGGGTTCGTCTCTCCCAGTATTGGGGGTGAGGTCGCGCTGTGTCTAGGAGAGCCATTACACAAAGCCCTCGGCCGAGGCTGGAGATTTACTGGTAGGTATTCCAGTAGTATCTCAGGGTGTTCTGGGCTACACTCCGACACGACTTGTACCGCTTTTGGGGGTCTGACCTTTACCAACACCCTAGGCCCGCCATGCGATACTCATAGACGAACGGACCGGACTGTACGGATATTGTCACTGACAGGCTCAGTAGGGTGTCAGGATGAGTTCGCTCATCGACATCCCTTTTGGTCAATAGCTGGTGGCCCGTCACGTATTGGCAAATACCTCTGACGTGCTAGTGGTTAAATCCACAGCCATAGTATTGACGAGTCTTTAGAGTCCACCACACTTACAGTTACTCAAGCTTTCGGACGAAACGCTGTAGAGGCCGTATGGAGATATGGCAGGGTCCGATCAGATACATGCGGTATTGCACGGATCAGGATCGGACAGTTTTGTACTAGTGGCCGTATAGTTATATGGCAGGGTTCGATCTGATACGTGCGGTATTGCATGGATCAGGATCGAACGGATATTACTAGCCGGCTTTGGCTTAAGCCGGTCCTAGTTCAGTACAGTGTAGATTTTGTCTCATTGCATTTGTATCCGGACGGAATATAGATGCAGGTGTGTATGCACAGTATCGGGGTTTTCCTGTAATTTATTACGGGACCAGTTTTCTGGAGTTGCCAGTTTGCATTCCGTTCCGGCCGGTTTTCCTTTGTTCTTTCCCGGCCGGACTTTTCTGATGGAGGGGGTAATTTGCAGTTTTGCAAATTACATTTGAGGAGGGGGTTTCTTGCATATGTATTAATTATGATAGCATCTTTTTATTCCTTTCTTTTCTATCATCATTTCTTGTAAAAGGTGATTAGGATTGATTTGGTTTTGATGTGAGATTGTGATGATAATGTTTGGCTATGGTCACCACTTGCTTTTACTACCATTACCTTCCTTCTAAGGTTGTGGTTTTGTATTCCCTCCTCCACCATTCTCATTTTGGAGAATATAGAACTCACTTGAGAGAAAAGAGAAGAAGAGGTTTTCATTCTTGAGGGTATTCATTCTTGATCTCATTTTCATGCTAGAAAAATGCAAGCACCATTTTTCTAATCTTGATTCCTCCATCATCTTCAAAGGCAACTACATAAACTCCAAGAGATAAAGTTTCTACACTACATTCTACAGCATTTCTTGGGTATGTCGACTTGCCGGCTTCATGCTCGAGTTGCCTCTGTATTGAGGCGGGAGCCCGTAAAAGACGCAGGCGATGTGGTGCCCTTCTGGCGAGGAGGCGACGATGTGGAGACAAGACATTCCGCGGGAGATCAGGACGATGAAGAGAAGACCGGAGGACTCGGATCACTTGGTATACTTCTCTTCCCATCTCTTGTTTGCTAGCATTAAGTTAATGGTTACGATCCGGGTTTTCATTGTCCGCGGTAGCGCCAGTTTCCAAGTAAGGAAAATTTTTGATTCCGCATTTTGGCCTCGGTAAGACGGCCGGGGCGCTGCCGTGGCGCAACATGGTATCAGAGCCACGCCATTAACCTTGCCTAGCTTGTTCTAATGCATTTTACTTATCCGATCGACCAAAATTCCAAAAACCGCGTTTTTGCATGCATCGGTTTTCTGTCGATTTTTTCCGGGCTCTAAAAATTTTTCAGGTGATTGCAGAATGATGTACAGAACATTCTAAGAATTCTCTAAAAATTTGGGCTCGTGAACAGTTCATAACGCCGCGGAACCGCGGCCAAATCCCTGCTTGGGCCGCGGTTCCGCCGTGACTTGGACTGTTCAGTCCCCCAAAATTTTGCAGAATGCTTAAGTGTTGAAAATAGGGGTTTTGGAATATTATTTTTGGGCCCAGAATTTCTGTGAGTACTACAGTATTACTTGTGGGGCCCACTTGGTAAATTTGATCGATTGGATATTTTAAACACATTATTTCACAGTATTTACATTATATCTGCGACCGTGAATGTCACTTGATCGGCAAATCCTGTCTAACTGCTATAGCCCGGTTAGACGGATTTGCGAACGTGATTTTCACGTTGATGTTCTATGTTTATGCTGTGTTGTTGCGGATCGGTCGTGGGGGATAGCCTCGATGCAATGCTAGTACAGTTTTATTGTATTATGTACATTTGATATTGCGGGGCGAGCGTCCGACATGTGGACTGCCGTCACTGCCTGTTTGTATTATTCTTTTGGGGCACGACCTGGTTACGGTCGATGTACCCGGTGTATGTATATTTTACTTTCTGTACTAGGATTACCCCGCGGAGGGGTGCACGGATAGCCGGGTTCTAGAGGGCAACGGGCCCGCATCTCATGGCATTGAGACGGGGGGGGCTTCACTCTAGGATTGGCGGGCTATTCGCCGCACTCGTAGGGGGTACAGGTTGACCCCGGAGGGGTGCCCAAGTTACCGGATTCCGTGAAGTGCTGGGTGGTCCATTCACGGTACTGAAGGGGGCTGCCTCGCTTCAGGTTTTGGCGGGTGACTTGCCGCGCCCGTAGGGGTCTAGGATTTCATTGCACAGGCTATCCATATGACCAGGGGAACGTCGGGTTTCAGCAGCGACTCTGTGAAACCCGGGGCTTCCAGATATCTGTATTGTTCTGTGATGCTGTACATTTCTGTGTTGTTGCATTTTATCACGCCTTGAGCGAATATAATATATTGGTATATATATTAGTAGATGTTGTATATGTTTTGCATCCGCGCTAGTCCAGTCCCCGCTCTGTCGTTAGTTAAGTAACCTAACGGGTGATGACGGGACCCAGTGGCGAATGCGGATGGCATATACGTACATCAGTATATTTTCGTTCTTTGTGGTGTGATCATTGATGGGACTGCATTGATTCGGATCAATGCAAGCTAAACAAACCTATTCTGATGTTGTTGGAACACTTTTCAAAAGGCTGTTATTGCAAGGACGTTCACTTTTGTTTTGCATCGTGGTATTCATTTGGAATATCCTGCTCCTCAGTCGACGAGGCAAGGGCCGAGATCCCTTCATCGGGAGTGACCCCTTGGACAGAAGTTTGCGTCAGGGCATTAACTTCACTATAGCCGATTACTTTTGCTTTGCATCGTGGTATTCAGTTGGAATATCCTGCACCTCATTCTACGGGGAAAGAGCCGAGATCCCTTCACCGGGAGTGACCTCTTTAGCGAAGGTTTTCGTCACTATATTTTTATAAAAGGCTATGCAGTTCCTTCAACGATATCAAGTTCATTACGTTAAAGGTTTTTCGCCAAAAACCAGCCGTAGCCCTCCGTCATTTCCTACAGGTATTATTTAGTATTCGTGCTGCGTTTGTTGACCTAGTCAAGACGTAGTGTTCGGTAGCTGAGTGGTACTTGTTTGTTGCATAAGTGGGATTGGTTAAGACAGTCGTGCGGCCTTGTTGACCTAGTCAAGGGCACGTACGGGTGGGTTTAATGCAATCCAGAATAATGACGGGTTGAACTTGACTGGCGGTTTATGGTTTGTTGACCTAGTCAAGGTCATAAATCGCTTGGGGTAAAAATCATATCGGGAGTTTCAAAAGAACTGAAACTTGCCAGGCATGCGCATCCCTTCTGGAGTGTGGTGACTTGAGTGGATTCCGTCAAGTTATCATGCGATGATAGTTGGATCCCGATTCCCACTGATGAGTTAGTTTACTCCTCGGGTGACCCCGACTAATTCTTCTTTCAGGTTTGGAGGAGAATTTGAGGTACAGTGGGAGGTTTCCTGATTAGATAAAGTGATAACCATTCTGATCTAGGTTAGAGTGCACGCTGAGTGTTTCTTTTCTCTCTCTCTTTGGCAGCGACCATTGACCCGACCCTAGACTATGACTCAGTAACCAAGTTGACCGAACCTTCTTAACACTGGCTTTTGGATTGTCAGAGTTGCAAACCTCTTTGCCACTCCTGCTTTTACCCTTTTCTCCGGGACACCCCGTATTATTACGAACGTCCACTTCCATTGGACAAAACCATCGTATGGTTATATACGAACTCGAAGGACTTCGAGGATGGTTTCTGGTTCTGGAGAAAACGGATAGGACTATTCAGTTGTCTTTTCCTTTTACCTTCTCTCAGGTTGTGAGTACTCCTTGGTTTAGGAGATAGTACACCTATTACGCAAATTGGATAGTCTTCTTCCAAACCTTAGGCTGGTGCCGAACGGTGGGGAATGAAGAAAACCAATTAGCATAACGGTGGTGTGCAGAAGGTATTAAGTTAAGACAAAGCAAGGGATTAGTAAGAGGGCAAAGTAAATTGCGACTGATATTCACGACCGAACCAAGTATTTCTTCGCCAATCCTAAATCACCTTTGTATTTCTCCAGGACACTCCGTATCACTACGAAGATCCACAGTTTATTTGGATACTCCATCGTATGGTTATATACGAACTCGAAAGGAACTTGTTCCAGTTCGGGGATGGATTCTGGTTCAGGAGAAATAGGAATAAGGTTTATTCGGTTGTCTTTTATCTTCACCTTCTCTCGTTATGCGAGTGCTCCTAGGATTAGGACAGTACACCTTTTATGCTTATTGGATAGTCTTCTTCCAAACCATAGGCTGGTGCCGAACGGTAGGGAAGGAAGAAAACCATTTGGCCTAAAGGGGTGTGCAGACGGTAATGACTAAAGAAATATAAAGGGATTTGGACAGATGGCAAAGAGATATACGGTTACAGTTGTGAATCTGGATAATGGAAGAGGCATTACTAAGAATACCGGAATACCCCACCGAAACATTTCAATGTTTCAGTTTCACTGTGTAATGTTAAAAGAAAACTGATTTCCCGATTAGATACTTACTCCAGGGTATGTATTTACCAGGTTTGATTCTCACATCTGTATGGTTTTATAGATGATGAGTGGGAGTAAGTTATTGGGAATAGGATGATCATCCTCATTATATCGGGATTCATTGTAGTCGGTGATATTTGAGGAGATCATCTGGGCTGTTTGCCGGTCGGCAAATATTTGGTTTTGAATATCCGCTGTTGTGCACCAATTTCAAATTGATATATCTGTACGTCTATTTTTATAGAGTGAGATATACCTTTTGATATTATGTCGATGACATTTACCTATATCAGTAGATGGTTAGGTAAGGAGCATTAAACAGCGGTGTAATTCTTCTTAACCATAAGTACAGTTTTCAACCTACGACGCACAGTGAAAGAGTTGTTAGACTCAGCGGACTTATACAGAGTATTGTATGTTGTCCAGTGTCCATTAGGACAGAGGGGATGGTCCTCATACTATATTCTGTTTACTTTTAACTTCTCTAGTTCTTAGACATGTGTTTCGTAGAAACACAGGGTCTAAGTTTTGAGGAGTTATAGGTATTTGAATAGAGTAGAGAACCAGGTGTAGCAAGTATCGGGATTCTTCAAAGTGATCGAAGATGTAGATACTTATGTATGGTATTCAGTTGATAGTAATGATAAAGAGAAATTGTTTCTTTTTCAGGTTACTCATAATTGGAAGCATTCCTAAGTTGAGTAACGCTGATCGGCCTTTCTACATTTAGTTGACATGCACTGAAGACAGTTGCATGATTTTGAATCTGGTTCAATTAAATCAGTGCCTCTAGTTCTATATTGGATATAGTACAGTTCATATCTTAACATTGTTAAGGTACGGGGAGTTGTCCGGCTTATGATTAAAACCAGACTCTGGATAACTCAAGGCACGTTTCTGTAATGGCTGTTTGTGGGTTGACCCAGGCTATGAAGAGGGTTGATTTTCTACCATCTTGACTCGCCACAGTTTTAACAAAAATGGATTTTTTCAGAAAACAGTAGTGGGAGTATGGTAGAACTGGAAGTGATTCCAGAACCACAAACGATTACTGAAGATTTCACAGGAACCTAAAGATTCAATCTGGTTTGACATTCCATTGGCCACTCCGCAGATATGATGGGTAACCTCAGGCACTCGAGAGGTACTTCGGTATGCTCAAGGACGGTGGCAGGGAGGTTCTTGTTTACCCAGACTTACCATTGCTGTTGTTCCAGACTGTGAGACCCGGCAGGAGGATGAGTATAGCGTCGTTCTAAACCAGCTTTAGAAGTGCACGTCTATATGACTCTGCAAGAGGGTTGTCGTAGTCAGTGGGAGCAGCGGAAGCATTGGTGGAAAGGTGGCTTATGTCTATTTATAGACTAAAGCAGATACAGCGGAGATAGATCATCTATTTCTGATGTAACAGTCATAGGTTTGACTTCATCAGAATATGGGATGGATCTGTTAAGAAGGTAGTAGGGTGTGATGTCCTGGTATTTGGATGACATACACAGAGTAGGAAGTAATATTCCTATACTACGATCGGTTATACTTTGGTTGTCAGACAGTAGTTTCTCCACACAGGACTTGGATATTATATCAGACATTCTGGTTACTAGATCTAGATTTGGGTAGTTTCCCAATCTGGGTACTTAGACAGCATTCTATGAGTATTTAGAATGGACGACTCCTGGCACGGTAGTGTACCTGCAGTTGATGGAGTCACCCTCTCTAAAGGTGTCTTATAGACTAAAGGGGAGAGGGATACGCATGATTGGCAGATCACTTGCTTAGGCAATTGAGTCAATCATGAGATGTCAAGTACCACACCAGATGTTGTTCTTGCAGTAGGTGCAATAAGATGATATCAATCCAATCCTGGAGAAACAATGGGGAGCAGTTTTAGAACATAAGTTGATGTTCTAGGGATATGATAACAGCAGCCTCCTTTAGGAGACAGTTATCATTCCAGGCTTCCAAGGTGACCTGGATGGCAGAGTGGCTGTCAGAGTTATAGTTTTCCCTCTGACGAGGGGCAGTATTTTGGACAGGTGGTCCAGGTGGATACTGAAGGAAGGCATGGCGCAGGATACTGATTAAGTTCAGTTGACGATACAGTCTAAGAAGTTTGGATTTGAAGTTCATTTATGAGCTAGGTCCCATCAGACATCCAGATATTCTAAGACAGGTATGGCTCATTTCGGGAGATGGCATTCTCTGCGAACTTGAGATATAGAGAGACATAGAAAGAAACATTAAGGCGGATCCACTCACTGAGGCTATTCCTCGAACGCAATAGTTTCGCAAACGGGTTTTGTGAGACTGACTAGTAGAGGAGTTGGGTGTTCGGTATCACACGGGCTGCGAGTATGCGACATCGCAATAATTAGCCTTGAGTGAAAGTGGGAGATTGTTGGAGATAGTGCCCTCAGAGTCAATTATTGGATCACAGGCACGTGATTGCAATGATTGAGGGAGGACCTATCCCGGTAGGACAGTCTTACTCGAGATGATAGTATGCTATCTGGTTTATCTTTATCATCGTGTACTGCTTTAGGTGACCTGACATGTCGCTATTACATGTTGATAGAGCCCCTAGGATTCTTGCTTGACTACCAGCAGTATGATGGCGATCATATACGTAGGAGCTGGTAGTCTATAAGCACATCCTTAAAAGGTCCCTAGTCGTAGGAGTTTCGAGACAGGGCATCGATACTCCATTAGTAGACTAGTGTATACAGTCGAGACCCCGACGAGGGGCGGTGGCCGGTCTCATAAGCCACTGGTGTCAGTTGGTTCACCTAAGATGTATACAGGTGCTCATTGGGTTATGAGTACACCGGACAAGACTCGCCGGGAACATGCTAGTTGGTCTTATACCTGACGTCAGATAGCAGTTCCCTGGTGACATGTGTACAGGTTAGTTCATCGACCTGAGATCGTCATTTGTCTCGTGTGAGTTCCCACTGTGCTTTGATTACTACCCTACCACGGCTCAAAGGAGTCGTGCAAACAGGTTTTAGTTGGGTACAGTCCCGAGCCACATGGAGGCAGTGAGCGGATCTGCATGGGTTCGTCTCTCCCGGTATTGGGGGTGAGGTCGCGCTGTGTCTAGGAGAGCCATTACACAAAGCCCTCGGCCGAGGCAGGAGATTTACTGGTAGGTATTCCAGTAGTATCTCAGGGTGTTCTGGGCTACACTCCGACACGACTTGTACCGCTTTTGGGGGTCTGACCTTTACCAACCCCCTAGGCCCGCCATGCGATACTCATAGACGAACGGACCGGACTGTACGGATATTGTCACTGACAGGCTCAGTAGGGTGTCAGGATGAGTTCGCTCATCGACGTCCCTTTTGGTCAATAGCTGGTGGCCCGTCATGTATTGGCTAATACCTCTGACGTGCTAGTGGTTAAATCCACAGCCATAGTATTGACGAGTCTTTAGAGTCCACCACACTTACAGTTACTCAAGCTTTCGGGCGAAACGCTGTAGAGGCCGTATGGAGATATGGCAGGGTCCGATCAGATACGTGCGGTATTGCACGGATCAGGATCGGACAGTTTTGTACTAGTGGCCGTATAGTTATATGGCAGGGTTCGATCTGATACGTGCGGTATTGCACGGATCAGGATCGAACGGATATTACTAGCCGGCTTTGGCTTAAGCCGGTCCTAGTTCAGTACAGTGTAGATTTTGTCTCATTGCATTTATATCCGGATGGAATACAGATGCAGGTGTGTATGCACAGTATCGGGGTTTTCCTATAATTTATTACGGGACCAGTTTTCTGGAGTTGCCAGTTTGCATTCCGTTCCGGCCAGTTTTCCTTTGTTCTTTCCCGGCCGGACTTTTCTGATGGAGGGGGTAATTTGCAGTTTTGCAAATTACATTTGAGGAGGGGGTTTCTTGCATATGTATTAATTATGATAGCATCTTTTTATTCCTTTCTTTGCTATCATCATTTCTTGTAAAAGGTGATTAGGATTGATTTGGTTTTGATGTGAGATTGTGATGATAATGTTTGGCTATGGTCACCACTTGCTTTTACTACCATTACCTTCCTTCTAAGGTTGTGGTTTTGTATTCCCTCCTCCACCATTCTCATTTTGGAGAATATAGAACTCACTTGAGAGAAAAGAGAAGAAGAGGTTTTCATTCTTGAGGGTATTCATTCTTGATCTCATTTTCATGCTAGAAAAATGCAAGCACCATTTTTCTAATCTTGATTCCTCCATCATCTTCAAAGGCAACTACATAAACTCCAAGAGATAAAGTTTCTACACTACATTCTACAGCATTTCTTGGGCATGTCGACTTGCCGGCTTCATGCTCGAGTTGCCTCGGTATTGAGGCGGGAGCCCGTAAAAGACGCATGCGATGTGGTGCCCTTCCGGCGAGGAGGCGACGATGTGGAGACAGGACATTCCGCGGGAGATCGGGACGATGAAGAGAAGACCGGAGGACTCGGATCACTTGGTATACTTCTCTTCCCATCTCTTGTTTGCTAGCATTAGGTTAATGGTTACGATCCGGGTTTTCATTGTCCGCGGTAGCGCCAGTTTCCAAGTAAGGAAAATTTTTGATTCCGCATTTTGGCCTCGGTAAGACGGCCGGGGCGCTGCCGTGGCGCAACAGTTGCCGAGGCCAAGCTCGAGGACGCTCAGGTGCTTGCCGGCAACCTGAAGAAGATGGTAAAAACCCTCCGGAAGGAGCTGGGGGAGGCGGCCGAGTCAGCAAAGTCGGCCGACCTGAGGGCGGCGAAGTTGGCTGACCTCTCGGCGGCGAAGGCGGTGGAGGGCTACAAAAAGATGAAAGACTACTATGATGACCTGGCCGTTGTCACGAACCTTATCTGGCACGAGGCCCTCGACGCCGTTAAGGCCCGGATGCCGGGGTTCGCCGACGAAGATCTCCGGGCCGAATACCCCCTCGCGGGTGCCGACGAGCAGGGGCAGGAGATTCCTGGCGAGGAAGTCGCCGAGGACCTAGCTCGCCTCATAGTTGATGTCGAGGGCCCCGGGGTCGCTCCTGGCCCCGAGGCCTAAAGCCCCCATCTTCCTCCTCCTTTTATTTTGTTGCTTCTGGAATTTTGTAAGCCTCCGGGCATCTTGTAAGGCTGGGGAGCCAAAAATACCCTTTGTAAAGACTTTGCCTTTTAGTAATAAAACTTTTTCTTTGGTTTCATCGGTTTGCACTTTGTCTTTCGTTCATGAAGAATGCTCGTAAAATTTCTCTTCTTCTCTTCTTGCGCTGTTGGGCTTCTATGTCAGGTCGGCTATTTGTCTAGCGATCGTTCGTTGAGTTGATTTCGATTACTTGCCAAGCGCTGCTGAGAAGGAGGCGTCTCTATGGCCTCGAAGTCAAGGGGAGATCGCTCAAGACTTGGATAGACCTGATGCCCCTTGTTGGTGGCTCGGATCCTCTACATGTGATGGGCAGAGGGCTGTCCGCCTTATTTGTGCCGAGGATGGATGGAAGTTGCTCCGTTACCCTTTGGCGAGGGCTTCTGATTTCTGGCGTCGTGGGTAGGCAACTACCAGCCTGGGATGACCGAGCGGGTAGCCGCTCGGAGGCCTCATTCGAGGGCTTCGATCCCTGGCGTCATGGGTAGGGAGCTACTATCCGGAGTTGACCGAGCAGGACAGCCGCTCTGTTGCCACTTGCGAGGGCTTCGATCCTTCAGGACGGGGACCGAGCAGGGTTACTGCCCGGCGCCTCTTGGCGAGGGCTTTTGTCTCGAAGGATAGCCGAGTGAAGGATCCTCGGGCTCGACTGCCTCTGGGAGGGCTTTCTGATCCCAGGCGTTGCGGTAGGGAAGCTACCCGTTGGGGATAACTGAGCAGGGATGACTGGGCAGTGAAGCTGCGCGGTTGTTTCTTGGCGAGGGCTTTGATCTTTGGCGCCGTGGGTAGGCAACTACCAGCCTGGGATGACCGAGTGGGGTAGCCGCTCGGATGCCTCTTGCGAGGGCTTCGATCCCTGACGTCATGGGTAAGGAGCTACCGGCCGAAGATGACCGAGCAAGGTAGCTGCCCGGTTGCCTCTTGCGAGGGCTTTGATCCTTCAGGACGGGGACCGAGCAGGGTTACTGCCCAGTGCCTCTTGGTGAGGACTTTGATCCCTGTCGGTTGTGGCAGGAAGCTACCATCCGGGAATAACCGAGCAAGGACTCGACTGTCTCTGGGAGGACTTTGGTCCTTGGCGCGGGAGGGGCTGTAGAAGCCTACCAAGGACCCTTGGCCGGGCAGGGTTACTGCCCGGTGCTTCTTGGAGAGGGCTTTTGTCCTGAAGGATAGCCGAGCGAGGGATCCTCGGGCTCGACTGCCTCTGGGAGGGCTTTCTGATCCCTGGTGTTGCGGTAGGGAAGCTACCCGCCAGGGATAGCCGAGTGACGGTTGGGCTTGACTGCCTCTGGGAGGACTTTCTGATCCCTGGTATTGCGGTAGGGAAGCTACCCACCAGGGATAGCCAAGCGACGGTTGGGCTCGACTGCCTCTGGGAGGACTTTCTGATCCCTGGCGTTGTGGTAGGGAAGCTACCCTCTAGGGATAACCGAGCAGGGTAGCTGCTGGGTTGCCTCTTAGTGAGGGCTTTGATCCCTGGCGTTGCGAGTAGGGAAGCTACCGACCAGGTATAGCCGAGCGGGGGAGCCGCTCGGCTTACTCTACGGAGGACTTTGATCCTTAGCGCCGGGGGGGGGGGGGGGCCTGAGGAGGCCGACTAAAAATAACCGGGCAGGGTAGCTGCTCGGCCGAATCTTCATGAGGTTTCGTACGACCATCCAGTTGCAGGTATGGGGAACAGGAACGGTCGCGGCGGGTGTGCGCGTAGAATGCAAATTGAATGTGGGGGGAGGCAAAGCACCAGGGTCGCGTCGCTTCGATTCTGTCAGAGAAGGCCCAATGATCGCCGCGTGGCAGCGACTTCTTGGGCGAGAGCGGGCGACTGTTGAGTTCTGTTGGGGCGCAGCGGGCTATGTAAGGTTGGAGGAGCACTAGTCCTTCCTTTCCTTGTAAACAAAGCGTCGAGAATGCAGGACTTCCCCTTTACCATCCCCGAGATCATCCACTTCGAAGACGTATACCTCTATGACCAGAACTGCACCGAGGACATGGTCCGGCTGGTATATGGGAGCATCGAGGACCACTTCGGCCGGCTGCTCCCCCGACGTTCCTCCCTGCTGCAGCTGCTGATGTACTCCATCTGGAGGGCGTCGTCGGGGCTTTACAACCCCCTGTCTGAGCAGCTCTATGACGAGGCCGTGGGTAAGCTGCGGTCTCTGAGGCGCTTCGGCCTGATCTCCGTGAACCGTCTGGCTCGCTCAGAGGCACTCGTCCACGAGTGCTACGAGTTGAGGCTCGGGGTCAACGCGCACGGGGGGAACCGAGGGGAGAGGTTGGATCTCACGAGGCCTCGGCTGGCGGAGATCTTTACCGAGTATTATGAGCAGTGCTCTCTGCTCCTCCGTCCCCCGCTGTTGTAATTTTCTTCTTCTTTTTGTATGTACAGCTGAGGAGCCCATAATACCTTTTTTGAATAAATGAAATCTTTCCTATTTTTTTCGCAATGTTCTGTTGATCTTTATTAAATTAACAATAGACCCTAGGGAGAGTTTACATTGCCCTAAAAGAAAAGTGCATGCTAATAGATGACCCTATCAGCGTGGCCCGAGCTTCCCGGAGGCTTGCTGGTCTCCGTGCTCGGCACCGGGTACGGGGTTTCCCGAGCGCCGGACTGGTCATCTGCTGAGATAAGCATGATCTGGCCGATGGTCAGCTCGGCGGGAGGAGGACGCTGCTCCTGCTCGCGGTTGGCCTGCCGTTTGTCCCTTAAGTAGGCGGCGAGGTGCCCCGATCGGATGATCTCCTCGATGTAGTCCCGGAATTGCTTACAATCCTCTGTGGCGTGGCCGAGCGTCCGGTGGAAGGCGCAGTAAGGGCCCCGGGTCTGCTTCGAGGCCTGACGTGGGATTGGAGGGAACTTGAAGAACCCCTCGCCTTGGGCCTCTTCTAGTAACACTGCGAGGGAGACGTTGAGCGGGGTGTACTCCTGGAACTTCGGGTGATAGGGCTGCTAACGCTCCGGCCTCTCCTCCCGAGCCCTCTTCTTCTGGTCGGACCGTTCTGCCCGGGGGAGGTTCGCGTTCACCTCGGACTCCAGATGAACCTCGCGCTCGGTCCACGCCTTGACCTCGGCCTTGGTCTTAGGCTGTGCTAACGCAAAGGAGCGCAGCCATTCCTTGTGCCTCAGACCAGATCTGAGCGCCGTGATGACGATCTCGTCCCGGTGCTCGGGGACCTCGAGGAGGGCATTGTAGAAGCGGGTGATGTAGGCCTTGAATGTCTCCTTTTCCCCGCTCTTAATTGTGAAGAGGTAGTCGACCGTGCGCTTCTGCCGACGGTTCCCAATGAAGTGGCCGAGGAACTGAGTAGCCAGCCCGTCGAAGGTCGAGATTGAGCGAGGCTCGAGTCCTCGGAACCAGTCCCGACCAGAGCGGGTGAGGGTGGATGGGAAGGCCCTGAAGGGTTCCGGCAGCGCCCCGGCCATCGAAACGCGGCCAAAATGCGGAACAAAAATTTATTAAACCGGCGCTACCGTTACCCGATTTACGGATCGACCTTAAACCCTAAACTAGAAAACTAACTAAGAGTTAGAACTGTTATACCGAGTTGATCCATGTCCTTCGGTCTTCATTCCAAGCTCCTAGTGATCCTTTGACGATATTTGGTTTCCGGTCTTCCTTCGTCTCCGATGATCCACACGAGGGAAACGACGCAAGCTCCAACCTCATCGAACGAGGTAACCGACGCTCCAAAGTCGCTAGCGATGGAGATTCGAGGTGTAGTAATGTGTCACTATATTTTCTCTCATCCCATGAGCTCAATGAGAAACTCAAGAAAGATGATGAAGGAGGTGAACTTTTGCATGAGCAAAAATGGATAAGTATTTTGTGAACTTGAAAGAGTGAGAGAGAGAGCTAGTGTAATATGTAATCATGCAAAAAAATGAAATGAATCCCCCCATCAAGCAAGTGTCCTCCCCCCTCTCTCTATCACCCAAAAAAAATATCATTTTCTAATTTCATTAAACAATGCAAACCATACTATACACCATGCTTTGACTTATGCCCATACCACGAACTATGTTCATGCCACCTCACATATTCCACCTCATTTATAAAAAACAAATGAATTTCCATAAATGGAATCATATAAATGAGGTGGCATCTTTTAGAAGCTATTCCGTATAAAGTATGGAATACTTCCCGGTACATGTATCGAAATACATATACGCGTATTCGTACAAAAATACGAATAGCCAAGAGAGAAAATAAGTAGCGAACAATAATACTAGAATACGTATATACAAATACATATATAAATTATTAAATTAAAACCCGATTTAAAAATCCGGCTTAATCCTAAGCCGCTAGTATTATCAACCGTCCGATTAAAGTCTGCGCAGCATGTGCACATATTTAATCGGACACCTGTATGTATCAACATACCTCATGTACACCATATCGCCTGAGCCGTGAAAACCCTCTGTGTGGGACTCTAAAGACTCGTCAATACGCTGGCAGTGGGTTTAACCACAAGCACGTTAGCGGCACTAGCTGTATATAACGGCTACCCAGGTATTGAGCGAAAGGGAGGCCGATGAGCAAACTCATCCTGAACCCCTACTGAGCCTGTCAGTGACAATATCCGTACAGTCCGGTCTGTTCGTCTAAGAGTATCGCATATCGAGTCTAGGGGTGGATAAAGTCAGACCCCTAACAACGCGATATTTAGTGTCGGCATGATACCCATCACCTCCTGAGAAACTATCGATTCTGGATCGGTAATCCTCGTCTACCATGGCCATGGATTTGTGGTGATGGCCACCCGTACACAACGCGACATCAACCCCCAATACCGGGAGAGACGAATCCCCGACGATCCGATCACTGCCTCCATGTGGCTCGGGACTGTACCCAACTAAAACCTGTTTGCACGACTCCTTTGAGCCGGGGTAGGGTAGTAATCAAACTACAGTGGGAACTCACACGAGACAAATGACGATCTCAGGTCGATAGACTAACCTGTACACATGTCACCTGGGAACTGCCATCTGACAATAGGTATAATACCAACTAGCAGCTTCCCGGCGAGTCCGTCCAGTGTACTCATAACCCAATGAGCACATGTATACTATCTTAGGTGAACAAACTAACACCAATGGCTTGTGAGACCTGGCCACCGCCCCTCGTCGGGGTCTCGATCAGTATACGCTAGTCCACACTGGAGTATCGATGCCCGGTCTCGATACTCCTACGACTAGGGACATTTAAGGATGTGCTTATAGACCCCAGCTCCCACATATATGATCGCCATCATAATGCTGGCAGTCAAGCAAGAATCCTATGGGTTCTATCAATATATACATGATGATAAAGGCAAACCAGATAGCATACTATCATCTTGAGTAAGACTGTTTTATCAGTATAGGTCCTCACTCAAGCATCATAATCACAAGTCCGCGACTATGATAATTGCCTTGAGGGCACTATAGCCAACAATCTCCCACTTGCACTTAAGGCCAATTATTGCGATGTCGCATACTCACAGCCCGTGTGATACCGAACACCCAACTTCTCTACTAATCAGCTTCACAAAGCCCGTTTGCGAAAAATGATTGCGTTCGAGAAATAGCCTCAGTGAGTGGATCCGCTCCAATGTTTCTTTCTGTATCTCTCTTAATCTCAACTTCACGGAGAAAACTATCTCCCGAAATGAGCAATACTTGTCTTAGAATTTGTCTGGATATCTGATGGGACCCAGTTCACAAACGAACTCCAAATCCAGCAAACCTCCTAGACTGTATCATCCACTGAATTTAATCTGTAACATGCGCCATTCTTTCCTCAGTATCCGCTTGGACCACCTGTCCAACATACCGTCCCTCAGAAGAGGAAAAACTATAACTCTGACAGTCACTCTGTCATCTAGATCACCTTGGAAGCCTGAAATGATAACCGTCTCCTGAAGGAGGCTGCTGTTACCAGATCCCAAGAACATTTACTTATGTTCATAAACTGCTTCCCTATGTTTCTCCAGAATTGGATTAATATATGTTTATTGCAGCTAGTGCAAAAACAACATCTGGTGTGGTACGTGACATTTCATGATTAACTCAATTGTCTAAGCAAGTGATATGCTAATCATGCAGATCCCCCTTAGCCTGTAAGACACCTTTAGAGAGGGTGACTCCATCATCTGCAGGTAAACTACCATTCCAGGAGTCGTCCATTTAATGTCAAAATACCCAGATTAGGATACTTCCCAAATCTAGATCTAAAAGCATAGATCTAGTAACCAGAAAACTTGATATTATTTCTATATCATATGTGGAGAAACAACTGTGTGACAACCAAAGTATAACCGATCATAGTATAGGAATATCCCTTCCTATCAAGTGCATGTCATCCCAATACATGGACATCACTCTCTACTACCTTCTTAGCAGATCCATCTCCTATTCTGATGAAGTCAAAGCCTATAACCGTTACATCAAAAATAGATGATCTATTTCCGCTATACCTGCTTTAGTTTATAAAAAGACATAAGCTACTTGCCCTCTATGCTTCCGCTGCTCCCACTGACTACAACAACCCTCTGGCAGAGTCATATATACGTACACTTCCAAAGCTAGTTTAGAACGACACTATACTCATCCTCCTGCCGGGTCTTATAGTCTAGAACAGTAGCAATGGCATGTCTGGGTAAACAAGAACCTCCCTGTCACTATTACTGAGAAGACCGAAGTACCTCTCGGGTGCCTAAGGTTATCCACCAAATCTGCGGAGTGGCTAATGGAACGTCGAAACTAATTGAATCGTTAGGTTCTATTAAATCATCAGTGATCGTTTGTGGTTCTGGAATCACTTCCAGTTCTACCATACTCCCACTTTGTTTTTCTGAAAAAATCCATTTTACTAAAACCGTGGCGAGTCAAGAACAATATAAATACTGATCTTCCTGATGGTAGAAAATTAATCCTCGTCAAAGCCCGGGATAACCCACAAACTGCCATTACTGAAACGTGCCTTGAGTTTATCCGGATTCTGGTTTTAAGCATCAGCCGAACAACTCCCTATACCTTAACATCGTTAAGATATAAATTGATTCTATATATATCTGATATAGAAACAAAAGCACTAATTTAATTTGAATCAGATTCAAAATCATGCAGCTGTCTCCAGTGCATATCAACCAAATGGAAACAGGACAATCAACATTACTCATCTAAGGGTGCATCCATATATGAGTAACCCGAAAGAGAAGCAAGTTCTCAAAACCATTACTATTAACTGAATACCAAACACAAGTACCTACATCTTCGACTTCCTCGAAGAATCCTGATACTTACAACAAATGGTTCTTTACTTTATTCCTATACCTATAACTTCTGAATATCTGGACCTTGCATTTTCAACGAAATACATGTCCAGAACTGGAGAAGTTATGAGTAAACAAAATACAGTGCGAGTACCAACCCCATTGTCCTAATGGAAACTGGACAACATACAATACTTTGTATAAGTCCCCTGAGTTCAATAACTCAAACTCTGTGCGTCGTAGGTTGAAAAACTGTACTTTGGTTAAGAAGAGTTACACCGCTGTTGAATGCACCTTACCTAATCACCAACTGATATAGGGAAATGTCATAGACACAATATCAAAAAGTTATATCTCACTTTATAAAATAAATGTACAGATATATCAGTTTGAAATTGGTGCATAACAACGGATATTCAAAACCAAATGTTTTCCATCCGGCAAAATCCAGATGATTTCCTCAAATATCACCAATTACTACGAATTCCGATATAATGAGGATCTAATCACCCAATTCCCAATATCTTACTCCCACTCACCATCTGTAATAACATACAGATGTGAGAAACTGATCTGGTAAATACATACCCTGGAGTTAGATTCTTATTGGGAAAACAATTTTCAATTAATATCGCACAGTAAGACTGAAACATGAAAATGTTTCAAAAGCATTAACTGGTATTCCTAGTAACGCCTCTTCCATTACCCTGATTCACAACAGTAACCATATACTATACCTGCCCTCATTCCAATCCCTTTATTATGTCTTTACTTATTACCTCCTGTACACCTTGTTTAGGCTAATTGGTTTTCTTCCTTCCCTACCCTTCGGCACCAGCCTAAGGTTTGGAAGAAGACTATCCAATAGGCGTAATAGGTGTACTCTCCTAATCCTAGGAGCCCTCGCAACCTGAGAGAAGGTAATGGGAAAATACATCTGAATAATCCTATTCTTTTTCTCCTGAACCAGAATCCATCCTCGAAAAAGTTCCTTCGAGTTCGTATGTAACTATACGATGGATTTATCCAATGGAAGTGGATATCCGTAGTGATACGGAGTGTTCTAGAGAAAAGCAAAGTGGATGTAAGAGTGGCAGGGGTATACATGGTCTTTGTCGTGAATGATGGTGATCGCAATTTACTTTGCCATTATTCTAATCCCTTTATATGTCTTTACTTATTACCTTCTGTACACCACAATTAAGCATGTTGGTTTTCTTCCTTCCCTACCGTGCGACACCTGCCTATGGTCTGGAGGAAGACTATCCAATAAGCTCAATAGGTGTACCCTCTCCTAATCCTAGGAGCCCTCACAACCTGAGAGAAGGTAAAGAGAAAAGACAACCGAATAATCCTATTCAATCTCTCCAGAACCAGAATCCATCCTAGAAAAAGTTCCTTCAAGTTCGTATGTAACTATACGATGGATTTATCCAATGGAAGTGGATGTTCATAGTGATACGAGGTGTTCTGGAGAAAAGAAAAGGTGATATAGAAGTGGCAATGATGTATGCGACACCGTGGCATTTCAAAAGCTTAAGTGTTTTAATAAGGTTCGGTCAACTTGGTTTCATGATTTTAGTCAAAGGTCGGGTCATAGTTGCAGCCAGAGAGAGAGAGAGAGAAGAAACACTCAGCGTGCACTCTAACCTAGATCAGAATGGTCAATCATTTTATCTAATCTGGATGGCTCCCACTGTTTCCTCGAATTCTCCTCCAAACCCAAAAGGATAATTAGTCGGAATCACCCGAGGAGTAATCCTACTCATCAGTGGGAATCGGGATCCAACTATCATCGCATGATAACCTGATGGAAGCCACTCAAGTCACCACACTCCAAGGTATGCGCAAGCCTGGCAAGTTTCCTGTATGTTTGAAACTCCCGAAATGATTTTTACCCCAAGCGGTTTATGACCTTGACTTTGGCCAACAAATCATAACCCGCAAGTCAAGTTCTACCCGTCATTGTCCTGATTGATTTAGACCCACCCGCACACACCCTTGACTTTGGCCAACAAAGTGGTACGACTGTCCTAAACCAATGCATATCCATGCAACGGACAAGCAACATACAGCTACCGCACACGATACCTTGACTTTGGCCAACAAACACCGCACGAATACTATGCACTATTTATCCGAAATGACGGAGGGCTACGGCTGGTTTTTGGCGAAAAACCTTTAACGTAATGAACTTGATATCGTTGAAGGAATCTAAGTGGTTTTTATAAATATATAGTGGCGAAAACTTTTGCTAAAGAGGTCACTCCCGGTGAAGGGATCTCGGTTCTTTCCCCGTCGAATGGGGTGCAGGATATCCCAAACTGAATACCACGATGCAAAGAAAAAATAATCGACTATAGGAAAGTTATTACGTTGACGCAAACTTTTACCCAAGGGGTCACTCCCGATGAAGGGATCTCGGCCCTTGCCTTGTCGAATGAGGTGCAGGATATTCCAAAATGAATACCACGATGCAAAGCAAAAGAGAACGTCTGTAATGTCAGTTTTTAAAAACTTGGTTCCAACAACATCATATATAGGTTTGTTTTATCCTTGCATTGATAAGAATCTATGCAGTCCCATCAATTAATCACACCAGAAAAGAATGAAAATAAAATGTACGTATATGCCATCCTTATTCGCCACTAGGTCCCGTCATCACCCGTTAGGTTACTTAACTAACGACAGAGCGAGGACTGGGCTAGCGCGGGTGCAAAACATATACAACATCTACTAGTATATATAAACATATATATATAACATTTGTCCCAGGCATGATATAAAGCAACATCACAGAAACATCACAGAAGCAACACAGAATGGTAGATTATCTGGAGCCCCGGGTTTCACTTGAGCCGCAAGTGAGACCCGACGTTCCCTGTCGTGTGGATAGCATGTGCAATGAAACCTAGACCCCTACGAGCGCGGCAAGTTACCCCCCAAAACCAGAAGTGAGGCAGCCCCTTCAACAACGTGAATGGGCCAACCGACACTTCACGGAATCTAACTTGAGCACTCCTCCTGGGTCAACCTATACCCCCTATGAGTGCGGCGAATAGCCCGCCAATTCTAGAGTAAGGTCCCATCCGTCCCAACGCTATGTGATGCGGACCAGTTGCCTTCTAGAATCCGGCTATTCTTGCACTCCACCGTGGGGTAATCCTAGTACAGAAAATAAAATAATATACAAGGGTGACATCGACCTCATCCCGGTCGTGCCCCAATAGAATAATATACAAACTGACAGTGACGGTAGTTCACATGTCGGACGCTCGCCCCATAATATCAAATGTACAAATGAAAACAACTGTACTATCATTGATCCATTGCTATCCACCATGACAATCCAACCAACATCACAGCACAACACAGAACATCAACGTGAATGTCACGTTCGCAAACCCGTCTAAAAGACATATAGCAATTAGACGAGTTTACCGATCAAGTGACATTCACGGTCGCAAATAGAAATGTATGTACTGTTAAACGCACACTTAAAATATCGATCGATTAAGTTCCAAATTGGCCCCAATAGCAAAAAAAAATTCACTGAAACCTGGGCCAAAACATAATATCACAAAAATCACAATTTCAAATAAATGAGCTACAGAAAACATTTGGACGCCCGTTACCACTAAACGGCCGCGGAACCGCCGCCAATAGGGGCTAAGTGCGGCGGATCCGCGGCTCTTTAGGGGAATCATGAGCCCAAAATTTTTGTGTACCCATAAAATCGCCTGCACGGATTTTTAAGATGCCTGAAATAATTTTTTGACCACTTTTGAAAATCGACAGCAACTGTGAAAATGGAATCGTGATTTCGGAAATTTCCGTCGATCGATCTTTCAAGCACGTTTAAACAAGCTAGTAAGGGGTTTAAAGGGTGGCTCTAATACCATGAAGGGTTCCGGCAGCGCCCCGGCCATCGAAACGCGGCCAAAATGCGGAACAAAAATTTATTAAACCGGCGCTACCGTTACCCGATTTACGGATCGACCTTAAACCCTAAACTAGAAAACTAACTAAGAGTTAGAACCGTTATACCAAGTTGATCCGTGTCCTTCGGTCTTCATTCCAAGCTCCTAGTGATCCTTTGACGATGTTTGGTTGCCGGTCTTCCTTCGTCTCCGATGATCCACCCGAGGGAAACGACGCAAGCTCCAACCTCATCGAACGAGGTAACCGACGCTCCAATGTCTCTAGCGATGGAGAGTCGAGGTGTAGTAGTGTGTCACTATATTTTCTCTCATCCCATGAGCTCAATGAGAAACTCAAGAAAGATGATGAAGGAGGTGAACTTTTGCATGAGCAAAAATGGCTAAGTATTTTGTGAACTTGAGAGAGTGAGAGAGAGAGAGCTAGTGTAATATGTAATCATGCAAAAAAATGAAATGAATCCCCCCATCAAGCAAGTGGCCGGCCCCCCTCTCTCCATCACCCAAAAAAAATATCATTTTCTAATTTCATTAAACAATGCAAACCATACTATATACCATGCTTTGACTCATGCCCATACCATGAACTATGTTCATGCCACCTCATTTATAAAAAACAAATGAATTTCCATAAATGGAAAATCATATAAATGAGGTGGCATCTTCTAGAAGCTATTCCGTATAAAATACGGAATACTTTCCGGTACATGTATCGAAATACATATACGCGTATTCGTACAAAAATACGAATAGCCAAGAGAGAAAATAAGTAGCGAACAATAATACTAGAATACGTATATACAAATACATATATAAATTATTAAATCAAAACCCGATTTAATAATCAGGCTTAATCCTAAGCTGCTAGTATTATCAACCGCCCGATTAAAGTGTGCGCAGCATGTGCACATATTTAATCAGACACCTGTATGTATCAACATACCTCATGTACACCATATCTCCTGAGCCGTGAAAACCCTCTGTGTGGGACTCTAAAGACTCGTCAATACGCTGGCAGTGGGTTTAACCATAAGCACGTCAGCGGCACTAGCTGTACGTAACGGCTACCCAGGTATTGAACGAAAGGGACGCCGACGAGCAAACTCATCCAGAACCCCTACTGAGCCTGTCAGCGACAATATCCATACAGTCCGGTCTGTTCGTTTAAGAGTATCGCATATCGAGTCTAGGGGGGTGGATAAAGTCAGACCCCTATCAACATGATATTTAGTGTCAGCAAGATACCCATCACCTCCTGAGAAACTATCGATCCTGGATCGGTAATCCTCGTCTACCATGGCCATGGATTTGTGGTGATGGCCACCCGTACACAACGCGACATCAACCCCCAATACCGGGAGAGACGAATCCCGGACGATCCGATCACTGCCTCCATGTGGCTCGGGACTGTACCCAACTAAAACCTGTTTGCACGGCTCCTTTGAGCCGTGGTAGGGTAGTAATCAAAGCACAGCGGGAACTCACACGAGACAAATGACGATCTCAGGTCGACAGACTAATCTGTACACATGTCACCTGGGAACTGTCATCTGACAATAAGTATAATACCAACTAGCAGGTTCCCGGCGAGTCCGTCCAGTGTACTCATAACCCAATGAGCACCTGTATACTATCTTAGGTGAACAAACTAACACCAATGGCTTGTGAGACCTGGCCACCGCCCCTCGTCGGGGTCTCGATCAGTATACATTAGTCTACACTGGAGTATCGATGTCCGGTCTCAATACTCCTACGACTAGGGACATTTAAGGATGTGCTTATAGACCCCAGCTCCCACATATATGATCGCCATCATAATGCTGACAGTCAAGCAAGAATCCTATGGGCTTTATCAACATATGCATGATGATAAAGGCAAATCAGATAGCATACTATCATCTTGAGTAAGACTATTTTATCGGTATAGGTTCTCACTCAATCATCATAATCACAAGTCCGCGACTATGATAATTGCCTTGAGGGCACTATAGCCAACATGCCCTGCACTGGACGGCATCGGAATGGTCCTGGAAGCTCATCCCCGCGGTGAAAGCATCCAAATGGTCTTTGCGGTCGGTTTTCCCGTCGAACAGAGAGACCTTCGGGGGTTTGTTGCACGAGGAGACGTAGACAGCGAGCAGTCCTTCGGTAAACGGTTTGGTGAGTGAGTCGGCGGTGTACTCAGCCCCGTCGGGCGAGAGGTGACCTTCCCGATGCATGCTCTCGATCTTCTTCTCGAGTGCGTCGAGTCGGCCGTGGTACCCCGAGGACTCGGCGCCTCGTGATACCTGGCATCTGCTGTGGGAGACCTGCGTCTGGGCACGGCCCCGGTTCCTCTCGATGAGGTTCCTCAGATCCTCGGGCGAGGTGGCTCTCGAGTCGTCGTGGTGAGCCCCTTCTGTGCGACCCCGTCGGGGGAGAGGGTGTTGCTCATGCCTGTGGGCAGGGGAGGTGACTGGCATCTCCCAGGGGGGAAAGGGTCGCGAGGAGGCTCGAGGCGAGGCGCTCCGGCGGCGGACCTTGGGGTGGAGCCGTGGGGCGCCCAACGTGCCTCAGGGAGTATCGGTCCGTGAGATCTGCGGTCAGGAGTCGTAGCTTGCCGGTGGTCAGCCGTGCCGACAGGAGCAGAGCATTCTGGAGGCGGGGGAGCGGCGATCTGGGGCCCAGGCCCGGCAGTCTGGACGCGGACGAGCGCCTCTTCAAGGGACTGTAGCTGATCTATTCGGCTGGCGAGGGCGTTGATGATGGTCGCCGAAGGAGGTTCATTCACGCCTCTGGTGAGGGGGAGGCGGCGGCTGGTACCCGGATCTTCAGGATGGTTTCTTTCTATATGGACGAAGATCGGAAGGCCAACTTTGTTTTTGTGGAGTTTGCGTTCCTACAAACGGCGCCAACTGATGGAGCTCCTTTTCGGGTCTCCTTTAGATGTTGTCTTCCGTCGATCTCCTGGTGGATTTTGGAGGTGATCCCCTATTGCGTGTGGGTCTCAATGGGTTTTGAGGAGATTGGTGATTTGAGGAGTTTAGCGCCGAGTACCTGCACAGAAGTCCTGGGGTGGTTTGGTACCACTGAGGACCCTCCGACGATCAAGTTAGTACTAGATCCGAGCAGCGTAACGACCATGTGGAGTAAAAAATGGCTTACTTGACCCCTCTGTGATGGGGGTTTATATAGCGGTGGCGGCACGCAGCAGCAGGCACGAGAATCTCGCCGGCAGTTACGCTCCCGACGTCACGCCCGCGTAGAGAGCGGATCGCCCATTAATGGGGATCGTGAAGGCATGGAACGTGGGATGTTGCTGGCGGAGAATCCGCGCATGGCGAGATTCGCGGAGCGGCGGTTACGCCTGTGAGCGGTGGAGTTGGTCGGAGGGCCAAGGAAGACGGCCTCAGCCGGGGGGCTCGGGGACGAGCGAGAAGGCCGAGGAGTCTTGGACTTGTTGCAGCTCGGGGCGAGCTGAGGGGCCGAGGATGCCGATCTGCAGGGGGCCCCGAGAAGGGCTAGCTTGTGCTTGCAGGTCGGGTACAGGGGTGGCCTGGTCGGCCTCTGTGGGTCTTTTCTTTTGAGTTCTGGGACATGCCATCTGCCACATGTCCTGATCTTAGGGATCGCCAATATTGAGCATCATCAGTAACGGTGCATAATATCAGAAAGCCTGCTGCGCTTTGGTTTTTGTTGCGGTGGAGAAAAGTTGGCTCGCGGCGTTGTGATAGGTGTTTGTTATCGATTCCCTATTTTTTGTTACAGAGTCTGATCATCCTTAACTTTATCCTCGAGTTTTTCTCTACACTGATAAACGGCATGTATTCGTGCAGCCAAAGTCATATATTCACCGTTCGGGAATTATTCGGCGAGGTCGAAAATTCGGATTCGGGTAACTATTCGGAAAAAATCGGCATGCATTCGGGAAAGATTCGTCAAGTATTAGGGAAATGTTCGGGAAGGATTTTGAGCAAGAAATTAATATATGAGGCACTGGGTTTTGATATTGCGAATCATTCGCTGTTTTTGTGATTCATTCGCTGTTTATTTGAATAATTCACGAATTATTCGTAGTGTTAACTTCCCCGCTCAAATCTGTTGTGAATCAAATGACAAAAGCCGGAGAAAAAACCTATCGAGTTTTTAAGAGACATATGACGTTTCTTGAAAAAGACTTGGGCAACTCTTGGTTTCTCATGAATATAAGGAAATTTTGCATATGGAGTTTGCTACAAATCTATGGCCTCCTCATGCTGCATCTCTCTAGTGTTTACATGTTTGGCTTGTTTCATGGGGGCACTGGTCCCCCTCATTTCTGCACCTTGTTTCGCGCCAAACCAAGATGAAGCCAACAACCTTGATTAATGCTAATACGATGTCCAATAACTCAGAAACCAAGCGATGTGCGGAAAATTTCGCGCGTAGCGCGGGGAAACTTGAATCAACGACAATGAGATGTTGAAGTAATTTTCAGGCTCACCTTATGTTGATTATACTCAATGATTCATAGATATTTAAGAGACTATAAGTTATATTTTTATTTTAAATTAGAATTAAGAATATGTGTTTCTTTTTGAAAAGACATGCAAAGCACTAATGGATGATAGCATAATAAGATTCATGATATTTATTTAACCTGAACATATAAAATATGAAAGTACAATGATATTTTAAGGAAAATGCACATTATTTAGTCATCCATTTTCATTGAAACAGATGTATAATATAAGCAAAAAATCATGTCCTAAGTATAGACAAAGTACATCACTAATGAATATCAAAATTATAATAGTTATGAGGCTGATATCAACAATGAATATCAAAATATCTGAAATGTTAGAAACTCAAATTAGCATATAACAATTAAACAACATGCCAACATTATTGTAGTTAGAAGAACAACCTATTAAAACCGTCGATATCTTGCATACTGATAATTGTGTAGTTTTTTGATATTGGAAATTTATGATAGATGAATTTGTGTTGGATTGATATGCAATTCTCTGATGCTTGCCAATATTTATCTATTATTTTATAGAGAGTGTTCGAAGCGCATTTAATGAGATTGGTAATCATGTACACACTGCCTTTCAATGCTTTTTAGAAATCAGTTAAGTTAAAACAAAATTACTCATCTATATATCTTTTTCAATGAAAGTAAAAGAGGGAAAACTATGTTCATCATATAACACGCCATACTAATTCTCGAACTACAATTTCATCAAGCTTTTATATTATTTTCATATAGATACCGGAATTTTTTAGAATTTATGTGATGCCAGATATAGTGGGATACTTGAAAAATAAATGAAGTGATCTTATCATAATTCACGCTGCATATGAACGGTTTTCAATAAAATAGATTTGATAAAACATAATTTGACTGATTTGATAGTATTGTAACTTGAGTAAATTAAATAAAAATATTTGAAAAAGATAATGTTTGATGTTGTCTAGTGGTAAAAAATGCTTCAAGCACGAAAGTAGCGAATGCAATTATGGTGAATTGGAAATGTATAGTTTCATGTGTCTCATAAAGTAAGGAATGCAATTATGGTGAATTGGAAAGGTATAGCTTCAAGTGTCTCGTCATGCATTTTTCTTTATTTTGATGTCATCATATATAAATAGGCATGAACAAAAAACACATAATTGGACGGATGAAATATATGCATTTAGAGCTCATATCATAATAACACCATGCATGTGTATGATTCTCAATAAAGCATATTCTGACAAAGTATGATTTGACTGATTTGATAGTATCGTAAGTTAAGTAAATTAAATAAAGATATTTGAAAAAGATAATACTTGATATTGTCTAATGGTAGAGGAGACAAGAAAAAGTGCTTCAGCCGCAAAAATAGAGAATGCAATTATAGTGACTTGGATATGCTGGCTTCATGTGTCCCATCATGCATTTTTCTTCATTTTGATGTCATATCATATATAAATAGAGATGGAAAAACACATGATTGAACGGATGAAATATATGCGTTTATAGCTCATATCATAACTGCACTCTACATGTGAAAGATTCTCAATAAAGTATATTTTGGCAAATATATGATTTGACTGATTTGATAGTATCATAATTTGAGTAAATTAAATAAAAATATTTGAAAAAAATAATACCTAATTTTGTCTAGTGGTAAATATTTGGAAAAAATAATACTTAATTTTGTCTAGTGGTAGAGAAGACAATCAAACGTGCTTCAACGACGAAAATACGGAATACAATTATGGTGAATTGGAAATGACAGCTTCATCTATCCCATCATGAATTTTTCTTCATATCTCTATATATGATATTGTATAAACAATCATATGTTTAATCAGCATTATTCTTTCCATTCAATATATAACTTAACATTTAGAATAAATGAATATATATCGTTTGACTGATTGATTTTTATATTCTTTTAGACTTTTTATTTCCAATTTCCTATTAACGACAAATATTATATAGCAAGCAAGGTATTGTAACTATAATTATTGCAAGGATTTATAAATTATTCATATAATAAATGTTTACATAATTGTATAAAAATGACCTATAACTGACATGAAGAAAAATGAAACATATAATATCACATATACTTTGCGATGATATTACATCTTGATTTTTTGAGTTTCATTATACATTGCAAAATACTTTTACATTAAGGATAATCTCCATGCATAAAAGGAGTGACATTTATTGCATGTTTGAACTGTTCATAAGACAGAGTGATGAACGTGCAATGATAATCATTTTTCCGAATATTACTTTCACGATATATTCGGGCCGGACGGGTTCTTTGATAGCAATAAAACATGCAGAAGACATCAAGATTTGATTGCAAAGAAACATAACTATGATTTTAGATAACTGATAGCATAACCCAGCTAAACTAAACCCAACGGGAGAAGTGTTTTGAGTGTGGAACGATGTGTTTATTGGATATTTTCTTTTTTTCTTTTTAAAAAGGAGATGAAGAGCGCCAGCGGGGGTATGTGCAATATGTGCCCACTGGCTCCTGCGTGGCGTGTACGCGTCACGTGGCAGCTGAGGTGCCCGTCGGGCACCACGGGTCACGTGAGAGGCACATGCTAGTTATGCGCCTGCGAAGCACCTGCGGTAGAGGGGCTAAGCCCCTGGGCTTGGAGTTGAACTCCTAAACAGAAATTGGATACGGAGTTAACCTTATAAAAGATTTGTATTTGGAGTTAAACTCTTTTGAGGATTTGAATTTTAGAATTTTAGAATTTAGCTCCTCAAAGATTGATTTGGAAAATCTCATTTTTCTCGGATTTGAGGATAGATCCTCTCTCTATTCAATAGGGTTTATGGCAAAAACCTATTCATTTATGAGAAAAGAAGAGTTTAAATCTTGGTTTAATTAAAAAAATATGAAGAAGAGGTACCTTGGAGAAGAGAGGAGGGAGGCACAAACCCTAGATTTTTTGAGGGGAGAATGATTATGTTTCATTTCTTCATAATGTTGCCTTATATAGGGTTACAAATTTACACACAGCCCCTTAAACTTTACAAAATGACCTTTTAACCTATCCCATGCCAATATGCTCATTTCTTTTGCACATAAGCCATGGACTTTACATAAATTGGTTTTATGCCCATTTTTCTTACATTTTACACACTTATTTAAATATTACATTTATTTATTTTACTTTCTTGGCATGAGGCCGGTCTGGACTT
This sequence comes from Agapanthus africanus, assembly GCA_030015575.1. Taxonomy (NCBI): domain Eukaryota; kingdom Viridiplantae; phylum Streptophyta; class Magnoliopsida; order Asparagales; family Amaryllidaceae; genus Agapanthus; species Agapanthus africanus. The sequence goes on from CM057339.1 coordinate 425,117,657, forward strand.
GGGCCTACCTGCTTGGACTTGGGTTCAGGCGTAGGCCCTGCTTGGGCTGGGGCATGGGCCCGGCTTGAGTTGGGGCATGGGCCCGGCTTGGGTTTGCCAGTAGAGTCCGTTTGTTTTGGCTTGGGTCTACTTTACGGTTTGACTTTGATTTTGACATTTGGTCAATGGGGTGTAAATTTTAACCCCAACAAACCTGTCATGCCTCGCTTCCCAAAATACGTAAATACGGAACGTGACACGGTCAACTATGATACCTACGGTAAGGAAATATCCTTTCATAGTCACATTACGGCTGCTAATTAGTAATCAAGAACTATAAACTAATAAATCTATCTATCACATGTCTAATAGCCTCAAGAAACGATAATAGGAAACGATAGCGGAAACATTAAAGATCCAAAGAAGAAACAAAAATATACCTAAACCACAATAAGAACTATATCAGCGGAATGCTCATCACTGATCCACAATCTTGACAAGGTACCCACGATCCTCTTGTGCTAAGGTCAAAGATCTGGACCATGCAAAACCCAGACGTCAATGCGTCATAAATATCATCATAATAATAATAAACTGAACAGTGTGCTATACAGGATGTCACGTGCAAGAGTGAGGTATGAGTATAAACAAAATCAATTACAGGTGTTTTAACAGCAGGCTTGTCACGACCCGCTTCCCAAAATACGGAATGCAAGGGGTGACTAGGTCAGCCATGCTCCTACGGCCAGGGAATAATCCCGCCTTAGTCACACTTCGGCTTCTAGCATTATATGGTAGTCAGCAAACAAAACTAGAGTTAAGGAAATCACAGTTACATCTTTATTACATCAAAATAAAAGAGTTCAAGATACATTTATTTTTCATAAAGAAATAACTGACCAACGAAATAACAATGTGCTTATAGCAAAAAGGGCGGCACTGATGTTGTGTAAGTCTACGCTAGCGCCCCGGCAGTCTACAGACGCCAAATGCGGAACAAAAAAAACTTTTAACTGGCGCTATCGTATACTTTAACCCGGATCTGCCATTATTGCTAAACTAACAAACTGTAAAGAGTGTAGAATGGTTATACCGAACGATCCGAGTCCTTCGTTCTTCAACCATCATCCCACGCTCCGTTGCGGCTGCTCCGATCTCGTCGATCTCCGATCTCCTCGTCGAGGTGGCACCACATGATCGGTTCTTTAAACGGGCTCCCGCCTCTGACTCGAGGCAACTCGATCGTCAAGTTTGCTAAAAGAGACGACCAAGAATGATGTAGAGGATGAGTAGATGACTTTGTCTCACTTCGTCCAAATCCGTGGACAATCGGTTAATGAAGTTGCCGTGGAAATCGGGTGATGGAATGAAATGATCTGTGAATTCCATACACCCCAAATATCTATCATAACCTTTTCCAAATGAATCAAGTGAGAGAGAGAGAGAGAGAAGAGGCTTATCATATATAGAATGAGGAGGGTGAGTGTAGGAGCTTCAAGTGGTGACCATATCCCTTCATACTTATCTTAACCTAACAACAAAGCATGAATCACTAGATATCATTAAAGAACCATTAATGACTCAAGTGAGTCACTAGCCACTTCATCACTTCTAGAAGCTTCTAGAATGATGACTCGCTCATATCTGATGAAAAGATAAATCCGTCTTTAACCGAATGTTAAAAGACGGCTGATAGAAAACTGGAAACTGGCAACTTCCAAAAGTGATCCTGAAACAACTTTCAGGATAACCCCGAAACTGTATAAATATACCCGCATTTGTATTACGACCGAATACAAATGCAACTGAGACAAAGATATTATACCTACTCATTATAATACTCGGATCCGGCTTAAACCAAAGCCGACCAGTATCATCTGCCCGAAAACTGACACGTGCGTAAACGCACGTGCATTTTCCGAACCCTGCCATAAAACCATACGGCCTCTACAACGTTTCGCCCGAACTAGGGAAACTGTCTGTGGGGGACTCTAATGACTCTTCAGCACCCTGGCAGTGGGTTTAACCACAAACCGTCAGCGGCACTAGCAATGCGTAACGGCTGCCTATGGACTGACCTCAAGGGTGGCCGAGGAGCGAACTCAAGGGAGACCGATGAGCGAACTCCTCCGAAAACCCTACTGAGCCTAACAGTGACAATGTATATACAGTCCGGTCCGTTCGTCAATGAGTATCGCATATCTGCCTAGGGGGCTAGCATCGTCAGACCCACAATAGCAGTATAAGTCGTGTCGGAGTGAAGCCCAAATACACCCTGAGATACTACTGGAGTACCTACCAGTAAATCTCCTACCATGGCCATGGATTTGTGTAATGGCTCTCCTAGACACAGCACGACCTCGCCCCCAATACCGGGAGAGACGAATCCCCTGCCGATCCGCTCACGTGCCTCCATATGGCTCGGGACTGTACCCAAAAGCTACCTGTTTGCACGACTCCTTTGAGCCGTGGTAGGGTAGAAATCAAAGCACAGTGGGAACTCACACGAGACAAATGACGACCTCAGGTCGATGAACTAACCTGTACACATGTCACCAGGGAACTGCTATCTGACGGTAGATATAATACTAACTAGCAGATTCCCGGCGAGTCCTGTCCGGTGTACTCATAACCCAATGAGCACCTGTATACATCTTAGGTGATCCAACTGACACCAGTGGCTTGTGAGACCGGCCACCGCCCCTCGTCGGGGTCTCGACTGTACACACTAGTCTACTCCGGAGTATCGATGCCCTGTCTCGAAACTCCCACGACTAGGGACCACAATTAAGGATATGCATATAAACTACCCAACTCTCACGTATATGATCGCCATCATACTATTGGTAGTAAAGCAAGATCCTAAGGGCTCTATCAAAGTGTAACATGCAATCAGTCACCTGAACATGTACACGACTGATAAAGGCAAACCAGATAGCATACTATCATCTCGAGTAAGACTGTCCTACTGGGATAGGTCCTCCGCAATCATTGCAATCACGTACCTGCGATCCAATAATTGACTATGAGGGCACTATCTCCAACAATCTCCCACTTGCACTCAAGGCTAATATTGCGATGTCGACTACTCACAGCCCGTGTGAAACCGACACCCAACTCCTCTACTAATCAGATTCACAAAGCCCGTTTGTAAAACTATTGTGTTCGAGAAATAGCCTCAGTGAGTGGATCCGCCTAGAAGTTTCTTTCTGTATCTCTCTTAATCTCAAGTTCGCGGAGAAAGCCATCTCCCGAATTGAGTAGTACCTGTCTTAGAATATGTCTGGATATCTGATGGGACCTTAGTTCATAAATGAACTCCATATCCAAACTTCTTAGACTGAATTGATCACTGAACCTAATCAGTATCGGGCACCATGCCACCCACAGTATCCTCTGGAACCACCTGTCCATAATACTGTCCCTCGTCAGAGGGAAAACTAAAACTCTGACAATCACTCTGTCATCCATGTCACCTTTGAAGCCTGGAATGATAACCGTCTCCCGAAAGAGGCTGCCGTTATCAAATCCATAGAACATGTACCAATGTTCTAAAACCGCTTCCTTATGTTTCTCCAGGATTGGATTAATACAAACTTGTTGCATCTAGTGCAAAACCAACATTTGGTGTGGTACTTGACATCTCATGATTGACTCAATTGCCTAAGCAAGTGATCTGCCAATCATGCACTTCCCTCTCCCCTTTAGTCTGTAAGACACCTTTAGAGAGGGTGACTCCATCACCTGCAGGTACACCACCATGCTAGGAGTCAACTATTCCAAAAACAATTAGAATATCTGTCAAAGTACCCACATTGGGAAACTACCCAAATCCAGATCTAAAACCATAGATCTAGAAACCAGAATGTCAAATATTATATCCATATCCTGTCTGGAGAAACAACTGTGTGACGACCATAGTACAACCGATCGTAGTATAGGAATTTTACTTCCTACTCTGTGTATGTCATCCAGATACCATGACATCACACCCTACTACCTTCTTAACTGATCCATCCCTTATTCTGATTGAAGTCAAACCCATGACTGTCACATCAAAATTAGATGATCTATCTCCGCTATAACTGCTCAAGTCTATAAATAGATATAAGCATCTTGCCCACTATGCTTCTGCTGCTCCCACTGACTACGACAACCCTCCTACCGGGTCTCATAGCCTGGAACAACAGTAGTGTCAAGTCTGGGTAGATAAGAACCTCCCTGTCACCGTCCTTGAGGCTACCGGAGTACCTCTCGGGTGTCTGAGGTTACCTACCAAATCTGCGGAGTGGCTATTGGAATGTCAAACCTGATTGAATGTATAGGTCCTATTAAATTTTTCCGTAATCGTTCGCGGTTCTGGAATCACTTCCAGTTCTACCATACTCCCACTACTGTTTTCTGAAAAAGATCTGTTTTACTAAAACTGTGGCGAGTCAAGAACAATATCACTATTGATCTTCCAAATGGTAGAATATCAACCCTCGTCATAGCCAGGGTCAACCCACAAACAGCCATTACAGAAACGTGCCCTGAGTTATCCAGTGTCTGGTTTTAATCATAAGCTGGACAACTCCCCGTACCTTAATTTCTTTTAAGGTACGATCCATTTCTATATCCAATACAGAAACTTTGGCACTTATTTAATTGGAACCATATTCAAACCATGCAGCTGTCTCCAGTGCACATCAACTTAATGGAAAGAGGCTAATCAGCATTACTCAACTTAGGAATCCATCCAATTATGAGTAACCTGAAAGAGAAACACGTTTCTCAAAACCATCACTATTATCTGAATACCAATCACAAGAATCTACATCTTCGATCTCTTTGAAGAATCCCGATACTTGTGATACCTGGTTCTCTACTTTATTCTTATACCCACAACTTCTCAAAACTTAGACCTTGTATTTCTACGAAACACTCGTCTAAATAATAGAGAAGTTATAAGTAAACAGAACATAGTACGAGGACCTACCCCTTTGTCCTGATGGACACTGGACAACATACAATACTCTGTATAAGTCCGCTGAGTTAAACAACTCATAACCTGTGCGTTGTAGGTGGAAAACTGTACCCTGGCGATTTCCTCAAATATCACCAATTACAACGAATTCCGATATAATGAGGATGATCACCTAATTCCCAATATCTTACTCCCACTCATCATCTGTAAAACCATACAGATATGAGAATGAAACCTGGTAAATACATACCCTTGGAGTAAGTGTCTAATCGGGAAAACAGTTTTTCCTTTAACAATGCACTGAAACATGAAAATGTTTCGTAGGGGTATCCTGGTATTCATAGTAATGCCTCTTCCATAATCCAATTCATGACTTCAACCGTATATTTTATTGTCATCTCTCCAAATCCCTTTATTTGTCTTTAGTCGTTACCTTCTGTACACCATCGTTAGGCTAACTGGTTTTCTTCCTTCCCTACCGTTCGGCACCAGCCTATGGTTTGGAAGAAGACTATCCAGTAAGCATAATAGGTGTACCCTCCTAAACTAAGGAGTATTCGCATCTCGAAAGAAGGTGACGATAAAAGACAACTGAATAATACCTTATTCTTTTAAAGATGAAATAGGAGCGGCGATGAAGTACGCGGTTTTGGTCGTGAATGATATCAGTCGCAATTTACTTTGCCCTCTTTCTAATCCCTTTATTTTGTCTTTACATATTACCTTCTGCACACCCTACTTAGGCTAATTGGTTTTCTTCATTCCCTACCTTTCGGCACCAGCCTATGGTTTGGAATAAGACTATCCAATAGGCATAATAGGTGTACTCTCCTAAACCAAGGAGCTCTCGCAACCTGAGAGAAGGTGATAATAAAAGACAACTAAATAAACCAATTCTATTTCTCCTGAACCTGGATCCATCCCCGAAGAAGTCCCTTCGAGTTCGTATATAACCATACGATGGATCTATCCAATGGAAGTGGATATCCGTAGTAATACGGGTGTTCTGAGAAATGCAAAGGGTAAAAGAAGGAGTGGCAATGACTTATGCAACTCAGACAATCCAAAAGCCAGTATTTTAAGAAGGTTCGGTCAACCTGGTCACTGAGTCATAGTCTAAGGTCGGTCAAAGGTCGCTGCCAAAGAGAGAGAGAGAAAAGAAACACTCTGCGTGCACTCTAACCTAGATCAGAATGGTCATCATTTTATCTAATCCGGAAACCTCCCATTGTCCTGTCAAATTCTCCTCCAAACCTAAAGAAGAATCAATCGGGATCACCCGAAGAGTAAACCAACTCATCAGTGGGAATCAGGATCCAACTCTCATCGCATGATAACGTGATGGAATGCATCCACGTTACTCATACTCCAGAAGGTATGCGCATACTCGGCAAGTTTCAGTTTCTTTAGAAACTCCTGATATAATTTTTGCCCCATGCTCTTATAACCTTGGCGTTAGGTCAAAATGTCATAAGTCACATGCCAAGTTCTACCCATCACTATCTTGTTAATTTGAACCCACCCGCACATGCCCTTGGCGTTAGGTCAAAATGGCAGAACGGCTGTCCCAAACTAACTCATCTATCTATGCAACAATTGAATACCCAGCAGCTACCAAACACTATGCCTTGGCGTTAGGTCAAAATACATAGCTTGAATACTACTGAATAACCAAAAGAAGTGACGGAGGGCTACGGCTGGTTTTTGGCGAAAAACCTTTAGCGTAGTGAACTTGATATCGCTGAAGGAACCTGATAGCTTTTTAAAATATAGTGGCGAAAACCTTTTGCTAAAGAGGTCACTCCCGGTAAGGGGATCTCAGCTCTTTCCTCGTGGAATGAGGTGCAGGATATTCCACTGAATACCGCTATGCAAAGCAACTTGTAATCGACTATAGTGAAGTTATTACTCTGACGCAAACTTCTGCCCAAGGGGTTAGTCCCGGTGAAGGGATATCGGCCCTTGCCCCGTCGAATGAGGTGCAGGATATTCCACTGAATACCGCTATGCATAACAAAAGGAAACGTCTTTGCAATAACACCTTTTAAATTGTTCCAACAACTGTAAACAGGTTTGTTTTAACTTTGCATTGATCAGAATCAACGCAGTCCCATCAATTATCACACCAGAAAAGAACGAAAATAAAATGTACGTATATGCCATCCGCATTCGTCTCTGGGTCCCGTCATCACCCGTTAGGTTACTTAACTAACGACAGAGCGGGGACTGGACTAGCGCGGGTGTAAAACATATACAACATCTAATAGTATATAAACCAATATACATAATCGCTCCAGGCGTGATAATATGCAACATTACAGAAAAGTAATAAGCATTACAGAACAATACAGATATCTGGGATCCCCGAGTTTCACAGAGCCGCTGCTGAAACTCGACGTTCCCCTGTCGTGTGGATAGCCTGTGCAATGAAACCTAGACCCCTACGGGTGCGGCAAGTTACCCGCCAAAACCTGAAGCGAGGTAGTCCCCACAGCATAGTGAATGGAACACCCGGCACTTCACGGAATCCGGTAATCTTGGGCACCCCTCCTTGGGTCAACCTGTACCCCCTACGAGTGCGGCGAATAGTCTGCCAATTCTGAAGTGGGGCCCCTCTGCCTCTCAAAGCCATGAGATGCGGACCCGTTGCTTTCCCGAACCCGGCTATCCGTGCACTCCGTCTCGGGGCAAAACCTAGTACAGTAATGAAAAATAGTACAATAGGTACATCGACCGCAACCTGGTCGAGCCCCAAAAGAATATTATACAACAGGCAGTGACGGCTGTCCACAAGTTGGACGCTCGCCCCGCAATATCAAATGTACAAATAAACTCAAACTGTACTACCATTGCACACTGCTATCCACCACAACAAATCCGCAACATTACAGCACAACACAGAACATCAACGCGAATGTCACGTTCGCAAACCCGTCTAAAAGAACTATAGCAATTAAACGCGGTTTACCGATCAAATGACATTCCCGGTCGGAGATATAATGTAAGCACTGTAAACTAACGTGTTTAAATTTCGATCGACCAAATACCAAAAATCAAAAAGTGGGCCCCATAGCTTACTGGTGAACAGTAACAAAATCTGGGCCAAAACTTTATATTCCAAAACCCCCAAAATCAATCAAAGAACCCATTTTCCAAATTTGGGAGCACGTGCTCCCCACGTGGCCGCGGTTGCGCGGCCAAACCATGGGTTTGGCCGCCCTTCCGCGGCAGTCTGGAGGGATCACGATCCCAAATTTGGTCGTGGTTCTTATAATTCCCTGCACGGATTTTTAAGACATCCAGAAATAAATTTTGAGACCGTTTAAATTTAACAGAAACTGTCGGGCTTGAATTTTGTGATTTTTGCAATTTTCGATTTCCGGTCGGATCGATATTTTAAACGTGTTAGCACAAGTTAGTATAGCAAAATGGTGAGGCTCTGATACCACTGTAAGTCTACGCTAGCGCCCCGGCAGTCTACAGACGCCAAATGCGGAACAAAAAAAACTTTTAACTGGCGCTATCGTATACTTTAACCCGGATCTGCCATTATTGCTAAACTAACAAACTGTAAAGAGTGTAGAATGGTTATACCGAACGATCCGAGTCCTTCGTTCTTCAACCATCATCCCACGCTCCATTGCGGCTGCTCCGATCTCGTCGATCTCCGATCTCCTCGTCGAGGTGGCACCACATGATCGGTTCTTTAAACGGGCTCCCGCCTCTGACTCGAGGCAACTCGATCGTCAAGTTTGCTAAAAGAGACGACCAAGAATGATGTAGAGGATGAGTAGATGACTTTGTCTCACTTCGTCCAAATCCGTGGACGATCGGTTAATGAAGTTGCCGTGGAAATCGGGTGATGGAATGAAATGATCTGTGAATTCCATACACCCCAAATATCTATCATAACCTTTTCCAAATGAATCAAGTGAGAGAGAGAGAGAGAGAAGAGGCTTATCATATATAGAATGAGGAGGGTGAGTGTAGGAGCTTCAAGTGGTGACCATATCCCTTCATACTTATCTTAACCTAACAACAAAGCATGAATCACTAGATATCATTAAAGAACCATTAATGACTCAAGTGAGTCACTAGCCACTTCATCACTTCTAGAAGCTTCTAGAATGATGACTCGCTCATATCTGATGAAAAGATAAATCCGTCTTTAACCGAATGTTAAAAGACGGCTGATAGAAAACTGGAAACTGGCAACTTCCAAAAGTGATCCTGAAACAACTTTCAGGATAACCCCGAAACTGTATAAATATACCCGCATTTGTATTACGACCGAATACAAATGCAACTGAGACAAAGATATTATACCTACTCATTATAATACTCGGATCCGGCTTAAACCAAAGCCGACCAGTATCATCTGCCCGAAAACTGACACGTGCGTAAACGCACGTGCATTTTCCGAACCCTGCCATAAAACCATACGGCCTCTACAACGTTTCGCCCGAACTAGGGAAACTGTCTGTGGGGGACTCTAATGACTCTTCAGCACCCTGGCAGTGGGTTTAACCACAAACCGTCAGCGGCACTAGCAATGCGTAACGGCTGCCTATGGACTGACCTCAAGGGTGGCCGAGGAGCGAACTCAAGGGAGACCGATGAGCGAACTCCTCCGAAAACCCTACTGAGCCTAACAGTGACAATGTATATACAGTCCGGTCCGTTCGTCAATGAGTATCGCATATCTGCCTAGGGGGCTAGCATCGTCAGACCCACAATAGCAGTATAAGTCGTGTCGGAGTGAAGCCCAAATACACCCTGAGATACTACTGGAGTACCTACCAGTAAATCTCCTACCATGGCCATGGATTTGTGTAATGGCTCTCCTAGACACAGCACGACCTCGCCCCCAATACCGGGAGAGACGAATCCCCTGCCGATCCGCTCACGTGCCTCCATATGGCTCGGGACTGTACCCAAAAGCTACCTGTTTGCACGACTCCTTTGAGCCGTGGTAGGGTAGAAATCAAAGCACAGTGGGAACTCACACGAGACAAATGACGACCTCAGGTCGATGAACTAACCTGTACACATGTCACCAGGGAACTGCTATCTGACGGTAGATATAATACTAACTAGCAGATTCCCGGCGAGTCCTGTCCGGTGTACTCATAACCCAATGAGCACCTGTATACATCTTAGGTGATCCAACTGACACCAGTGGCTTGTGAGACCGGCCACCGCCCCTCGTCGGGGTCTCGACTGTACACACTAGTCTACTCCGGAGTATCGATGCCCTGTCTCGAAACTCCCACGACTAGGGACCACAATTAAGGATATGCATATAAACTACCCAACTCTCACGTATATGATCGCCATCATACTATTGGTAGTAAAGCAAGATCCTAAGGGCTCTATCAAAGTGTAACATGCAATCAGTCACCTGAACATGTACACGACTGATAAAGGCAAACCAGATAGCATACTATCATCTCGAGTAAGACTGTCCTACTGGGATAGGTCCTCCGCAATCATTGCAATCACGTACCTGCGATCCAATAATTGACTATGAGGGCACTATCTCCAACATGTTGCGGTCTAGACCTCCGTGATCTCGAAAAGCAGGTCCTGCTCCATGGCTGGGTCTATTTCGTCCTTTGAGCATGCACGCTCAGGTCGTCAGGGCGACACATATAGCAATAAATATATAATGTGCGTACAATGTTATCAAATATGAAAGATGCGACAGAATACAGAAACATGAGAATAATGAATATCATTTGAATATACACAGCGCGATATATGTATCATGTCAGTAAACCAGGCAATGTGTATGTCACCACTTATCAGTCACTAAATCAATGAAATCAATTGGTGGAAAGGATGCTCATGTTTAATAAGGGCCTCGTGCATGCCCGAGACTACGGTCGACTGTTGTCCGGGACATAACCCTGCAGCCGTGCCACTAGGTCCACGACCTAATGTATGTGTGTGTGTATCACTAATATCGAATGATCATCCTCTAAGTCACTGTACCTCGCTAAATACGAGTTCGATTCCACCTTGATTTCCCCCATTCCCTAGGTTATAGTATGTGTTCAGATATTAGATAGGTTGTGAATAAATACGTATCACTTTCACTTTCAATCACGCTTCCACTTATCAATATCACTTTCAATCACTGGTTCACTATTGTACTTGCCACAACCCAACCACTAACACTTATATATCGACAATGCAAATCAGTCGCTAGGTCTTAATTTAAACGATCACTATGTATAAGGTATAAAGCAAACACAAACTAAGGTAGAAATGCACTGAATAGATATTCACTAAGTTATGACAGCCAACGCTATATGACTTGAAAAATTCACCATAAATCACACGTATAGAATCGACCAAAACAATACAAATGACGTACGAAATATACTTGATTATCTAAGCGGTAAAATTAGTTTCATATCAATAGGAATTCAGGTTAGGGACTTATCATCATTTCAAATTAGCGATCAATTGCTGGAATTCCAGTTTCAGAACTGGAAGTCCAACTTTGTGCACGGTTTATTAGGGATTGTGTTTAGATTCAGGTGTTTTCCCAGTTGAATAAAACCCATTTCTATCTGTTAGGTTTCCGACGCATCAAGCATATCCATGATAGCCTTTCTGTACTAGGAGATATGTCCTTTTTAGTGTGAAGGTGAAAGAGATGTCACTACAGAAACTGCAGAACACATTGACGGTCTAAAATACAAACAAACCACCAAACAACTGTGAAACTGAACGAGACTAGATCCATATGTTAGCTAACTAAATTATCTACATGACTATATATGACTCCATGCATTTTCAGTTTTATGTAGGGACGTGCAGGCGCTTAAGTTCAGGTATCTTCGTGGAATGCTGCCCCAGACAGCAGTCCAGAGCCGCATTCCCAGTCAATTCTCGTTACGGTGGTCTATCAGCATTGAAGGATAAACTATAGAGGATTCTATCTTACTGAGTTGACTTTGATATGAGCCATAAAACATTACATTCCAACATGTAACTAATTTAATACCAATTTAACACTACTGCGTATACAGTAAAATCAGATTTGACGTCGTGTTTTTGGGACGTCATTTCCTTGCGCAATGCTTTGTTATTTGAGTTCAGTTTCCTATATAATATTCATAAGTAGCAAAAGAAATTATTAGAGCATTTTCGACAGGGTTTTGGATCAGTTCACCACATCGAACTATTAGCGTACAATATCTTGAATTATCATATTAATGTCGGTTTTGTCCAACTCATGAAAACGGTATATAATACTTACAATTCCACACGATACTAATAGGATGTTTTAGATCCGATTATGCTCAAAACTACCATCTTATAATTACTATGGTTTTCCATGAAGATACGATGACGACTTACAATATATATGTGTCAATATACTACTAAATACGCGTTCGTAATAATCTATCTAATATAATTTTAACATGAAATCATATAGCATGTTAAAAGAAAGTGAGGATTTCACTTGCTTTCGGTCGCTGATATAGAAGCGACACCACTTGCGGACTTCGTCTCGACACATGAGACGATGCGATACTGGACACGGTGTGTGGCGCGTGCGTGATGCGTGGAGATCCGATACTGGACATGATGACAACGCAGACATGACACGGTAGCGAGCGTGGTCTTGGCTCGGTGCGTGGTGCGGGAGTGGCACGGCGCGACACGGTACTGGGCGCGATGCCGGTATGGGTGCGGGCACGGTGCGTGCACTGGATCGGGGTATGGTGTAGCACGGAGGCTGGCATGGCATAGCACGGGGACTAGAACGGCGTGGGGGTACAGTGTGGCATAGGGAGTGGGTACGAGGAGTGACACGTCTGGGCACGCGGTGGTGCAGCTGTGGCACGGTGGTGGTGCGGAGGCGGGTTCGACATGAGCATGGTGGTTTTGGGAGTGGGCACAAGGCAGCGATGAGTCATCTTGGGGCCGTAGTTGCAGCAGTGGCAGTCAGGAGATGAGCCGGAGATGGGGCTGGGTTGATGTCGCCGGTGTTGGAAGGAGGATGAGGTGGGCATGGCTATGGAGAGGGTTAGGTGGAGCTCGGGTGTCAGTGTGGGTGTTTGGGATCGTGAAGGGGTAATGGGGAGCGGTTGTGGAGGACAAGAGGACGGTGGTGATGGATGTGGTGATCGCCGGTGGAGTTGGTCGGCGGCGGTGCAATGCCAGTGGAGGGTCGGTGAGTTTTTTTTTGAGAGAGAGAGATTGAGGGAGTTAGAGAGAGGGGGAGTTATTAAGTGTGAGGGAGAGGTAGGGGGAGATCGCAGGGGAGGGGCCGCAAAATCTCGGAGGCAGTTGAGACGTGGGTGAGGACAAGGTCATGGGGGAGCGGGTCTCGCGGAGATGTCGGCGAAGGGCGAGAGAGGGGGGCAAGTGAGGATTTGGGGGAGGGGATCTCGGGGAGATCATTGGCGCAGGCATCGCTGAGGTGGGCGCGGGTCACGAGGTGGTGGTCATGAGGAAGGAGAAGAGGGACGTTGGGGAACGGGTCTTGCGGAGACGAGAGGAGAGGGAGTGGGGATTCGGAGGAGGTGATCTCGGGAAGGTCGTTGGCATGGTGGGCGCGACATCGACGAGGGTCGGTCAGGGTCGAGCACGAGAAGGGAGTCATTGGGAAAAAGGTGGGAAAAGAAAAGAAAAGAAGAAGGAGGAGGAGAAGAAGAATGGGGGAGGGGTTTCGGGTTGGGTAGGGCCGGGTCGGGTCGGGTAGGGTAGTTTAGGGTGTGGGTTTTAGAAAAATTAATAAATGAAATAATAAAAATATAAAAATGTGCAAAAATTAATAGGAAAATTTTGGAAAATACGGAAAATATATATACATGGAATTGGGGATTTATATCATACTCCCCTTACAAAAATTTTGTTCTCGAAATTAAAGAATGAAAACAAAAGAACAAACAACACTACTCAAACAGGTGCGGAAAACGTGGACGGATGTCCTCTTCGCGTTCCCAGGTAGACTCTCCCGGAGAACGAGCACCCCAAGAAACTCGAACCAAGGGAATGACTTTATTCTTTAGCACTTTTCCCAACGATCGAGAATGGTGGTAGGCTGCTCCTCGTAAAACAGATCGGTACCCAACGTTAACTCCGAATGGTCCAGGATATGGCTGTCATCCCGAACGTAGCATCTCAACTGAGATACATAGAAAGTATTGTGCACACCAGCTAGCGATGGAGGCAAGACAAGTCGATAAGCCACCTCTCCTACTCGCTTTAGCACCTTAAAAGGTCCGATGAATCGGGGACTGAGTTTCCCGCGACTACCAAACATGATCACTCCCCGAGTGGGCGATATCTTCAGAAATACGTGGTCACCAATACCAAGCTCCAACGACATTCTGCCGGCATCTGCCCAACTCTTCTGTCGGTCCCGAGCCGCCTTAATTCGTTGCCTGATCATCTGAACCTTGCTCACTGTCTGGACTCTAATCTCAGGGCCCAACAACCTTCGTTCACCCACGTCATCCCAACAAAGAGGGGATCAACACTTTCGTCCATACAGAGCCTCGAATGGGGCCATTTGAATGATAGCTTGGTAGCTATTGTTATACGAAAACTCTACCAGATGGAGGTGATCCTCCCAAGAGCCCTGAAAATCAAGCATGCATGCCCTCAGCATATCCTCGAGCATCTGGATAGTACGCTTGGATTACCCGTCCGTCTGCGAATGATAGGCCGTCTGAACTTGAGACGCGTGCCCAAACTCTCCTGCAGGCTCTTTCAGAAATAGGAAATGAACCTGGTGTCTCGATCAGACACGATACTAACGGGCACCCCGTGCAGTCTCACAATCTCTTGTATATATTTCTTTGTAAGCGACTCTGTCGATTGTCCGATTCGGAAAGGTATGAAATATGTTGCCTTCGTTAGACGATCAACAATAACCCAGATAGCATTGTTTCCCCTTGGACTTCGAGGTAATGCCATCACAAAATCCGGTGCTCCCATTTCCACTCTGGCACTGGAAGCGGTTGCAACAACCCAGCGATTCTATGATACTCGGCTTTCACCTGTTGGCATACCAGACACTTGGAGACAAAGCGAGCGATCTCCCTCTTCATCCCGTTCCACCAGAAGTGCTGCCTCAGGTCTTTGTACATCTTGGTTCCGCCTGGGTGCACCGAGTAAGCGGAACTGTATTCCTCAGCTAGAACTTCATCTCGAATACCCCCTTTGGAACACACAGCCGACTGCCAAATCTCAGTGAGCCATCTCCGTGAATCTGAAGATCCGTCTTCAAACCAGCCTCAACTAACCCTCTAAACTTCTGCAACTGAGAGTCTCCCGGATGTGCAGCTTTAATGTGATCTAGATGCGATGATTGAACTTGCAACTGCCAGAGCTGTCCGGGCACACTCGGTGTAACTACCTCCAACTTGAGTCTTTGAAGGTCATCGATAATCCTCTTCTGACAAGTCAGCAACACGGCTGATGGCCTGCGACTGAGAGCGTCGAGAACGTCGTTCACCTCCCCTGGATGATACTGTAGATCAATATCGTAGTCTGCCATCAACTCCAACCATCTGCGTTGTCTCATATTCAGCTCCTTCTGGGTGAACACGTATTTCAAACTTTTGTGATCCGTGTACACCTCCACTCTTTCGCCTAGAAAGTAATGCCTCCATATCTTTAAAGCAAACACAACGGTCGCTAACTCCAGGTCATGCGTGTGGTAGTTCTTTTCGTAAGGTATCAGCTGACGAGAGGCATAAGCCACCACTCGACCATGTTGCATTAATACACAACCCAAACCTTTTCCCGACGCATCACTATGAACAACCAAGCCATCTGAGCTGTCTGGCACAGTCAGGATTGGGGCTATGGTCAACTTCAGTTTCAATAGCTCGAACGCCTGGATACACTCCTCCGACCAAATACAGGGCACCTTTTCCTGTGTAAGTTTCGTCAAGGGTTCTGCTACTCTGGCGAAATCTTGGACAAACCTCCAATAATACCCAGCCAATCCCAAGAAGCTTCTTATCTCCGCAACTAATTTCGGTGCCAGCCGGTCTTTGATAGATTCGATTTTCGTTGGATCCACTGAAATGCCGTCACTCGAAACGACATGCCCAAAAAATTGCACCTTGTCGAGCCAAAACTCGCACTTGCTTAGCTTAGCATAGAGCTTCTCCTCCCGCAGAACCTGCAATACAGTTCATAGATGCTCGACGTGCTCCTCTCGACTTCTTAAATAGACGAGAATGTCGTCGATGAATACGACAACAAACTGATCCAAGTACTTGGAGAAAACCCTGTTCATCAAGTCCATATATATGGCCGGTGCATTAGTAACACCTAACGGCATCACAAGAAACTCATAGTGGCCATATCGGGTTCGGAAAGCCGTCTTGCAAACATCCTCTGCCTTAACCCTGATTTGGTGATACCCTGACCGAAGGTCTAGTTTTGAAAATACCCGAGCACCACCCAGCTGGTTAAACAAGTCGTCAATGTGGGGAATGGGATACTTGTTTTTCACGTTCACCCTGTTCAACTCCCGGTAGTCAATGTACATGCGTAAGGAACCGTCTTTCTTCTTCACCAGTAACGCTGGAGCGCCCCATGGGGAAACGCTTGGACGGATAAATCCCTTGTCCAAAAGATCTTCTATCTGCTTCTTTAATTCTGCCAACTCAACTGGCGCCATCTTGTAGGGAGCTTTGGAAACTATCACCGTCCCTGAAATCAGGTCAATCGAGAAGCCCAATACGCGAGGCGGGGGTAAACCAGGTAGATCTTCAGGGAACACATAAAGAAACTCTCGAACTACATCCGGTGATGGCTCCTCGTCTATCTCCATAGCTATCAAGGTCTTCGTCTTTGCTAGGAACTTAGCCGGTTCCAAAGACTCGCCGCCGTCCACGAACACGAATTTCGGGTGATTAGGAATGCGAAAAGTCACACTCCTAGCCCAGCAGTTGATAACAGCATGAATCGTGCTCAACAAATCCATCCCCAGAATGGCAATGTAGCTACCAGTCCCAATCAAAAGAAAGTTTGCATAAAATTCCCTCCCACAAACCACCACAGGACATAACCTACACTCTTGGCTGGACACAATAATTCCGTTACCCGTATGTATCTCCCAACCCTTGATCAGTGGCTCGTGAGGTATAGAGTGTGTGTCAACAAACCACATAGAAATAAAGCAATGCGAAGCACCCGAATCAAAAAGAACTCTAGCTGGTACAGAATAAACAAGGAGAGTACCTGCAACCACTTCTCCAGAAGCCTCTGCCTGCTCGGCGGACAGGGTGAAAGCCCGCACCTAATTCTGACCCATACCAGTCTACCTTTGATCGAATAACTGCCGCTGGGATACCAGAGGTGGAACCCTCTGAGCTGAAGTGCCGTACGACGATTGTTGTTGCTCGAACCCTCCCTATAGTTCGGATCTATGGGGGCACCCGCTGACCCTTTGCTCACTGGATCCGCAAATCAGACACTGCCCCTTGGCTCTGCGACAAACTCTCTTCATGTGCCCTAGCCTGTGAAAATAGTCATAAATTAGTGCCCTTCGCTATTGCTGCTGAGGTAAGAAAGTATGCTTCATTCGCGTAACACCCGGCCTGTGAACTGGGCTCGTTCCACGGGGGAAACAGTAGCCCGTGCTGGAACTACGTGGGGTCTCCTGTCCACCGATCGTTGGTCCTTGGTCTTCTCTGCCAATCTTTCCTGTACTTGGGCAGCGTTCAACACCTAAGTGAAGGTCTGTAAATCGAGAGACGCGATAAGTTGTTGCGGTTCAATATCGAGCCTCTGCTGATACCGTCTGGCCCTGGCGGCTTCGGTGGCTACCATGTACGGTGCGAAGCGATTCAGCCGGTTAAACTCTGCGGCGTAGACATCCACTGAGCGTCCATTTTGCTTCAACATGATGAATTTCTCCTCCATCTCGGCCTTGGCAGTGGCCGGAAAATAGTGATCTAGAAAGCACGCGGAGAATGTGTCCCATCCGATCGGTTTCTACAGCCGGCTTTCCTCTACGGACCACCGCATGCGTGCCTCGTCCTCTAGATGAATCTTCACCACGCTCACTCTGTCAGCGTCAGGAACCCGAACGGCCGTTAGAAGGTTCTCCACGTTGATGAGCCATTGCACGGCCTCGAGTGGATTTGCTGATCCCGTGAAAACCGCTGGATGAAACCTCCTAAAGTCCGAAACAATACCAACCCTAACCTGTGTAGTCGGTACAAGGGTGCCCTCGGGGGCGGCGGGGACAGCCATAGATCTCTCCAGAGCGGTAATTGCGGTCTCTTGTACCGCCTTCAATCCCTCGGCCAGGAGATCGGTCTTCCTCTCTTGAGCCTGGACTAGGGTCGTCAGTGTGCTGAGAATCTTCTCGGTACGATCGTAGCAACTGGCACCTGAGGAGTTTCCCTAGGAGTCCATATTTCTGAAAGACGATCAAGAAGGAAATCAGATTCAAACAAGGACTACACGATGATTCAATGAGGATTAGAAAGTGAAAAGGAAATGTAATAAAGCACACATTAAGGGTGTAACTCAATCTATGGATCCCTCGACGGAACTGTAATTTCATCCAAACCTGGATCTGATACCAACAAAACCATGTCACTCCCCGCTTCCTAAAATACGGAATACGAGGGGTGACTAGGCCAGCCATGCTCCTACGGCCAGGGAATAATCCCGCCGTAGTCACACTTCGGCTTCTAGTATTACATGATAGTCAGTAAATAGTACTAGAGTTAAGGAAATCATAGTTAACAACTTTATTACATCAAAATAAAAGAGTTCAAGATTCATTTATTTTGCATAAAGAAATAACTAACCAACGAAATAACAATGTGCTTATAGAAAAAAAGGCGGCACTGATGTTGCAATTTAGACCTCCGTGATCTCGAAAGGCAGGTCTTGCTCCCTGGCTGGGTCTATTTCATCATCTGAGCATGCACACTCAGGTCGTCAGTGCGACACATATAGAAATAAATATATAATGTGCGTACAATATTATCAAATATGAAAGATGCGACAGAATACAGAAACATGGGAATAATTGTTAGTGTATATGCCCTAGGGGCCATTATTGTATCATACTAGTTTGTATATTACTTAATGGAAGCTTGGGATATTCACATGTATATAACAGTCTTGCTAAACATGGTAGTATGCTACTTGGTTTTTCTATCTTAATATGTGAGTATACGTATTGATAGAGCTCTTAGGATCTTGCTTGACCACCAGCGTTGTGATGGCAGTCACACTAGTGGGGGCTGGGTAGTCTACAAGCACATCCTTATTCAAGTCCCTAGTCGTAGGATTATCGAGACAGGGCATCGATACTCCGGAGTAGACTAGTGTGTACGCTTCTCATCCCAGTTGGGGAGATGGTCTGTCCCACAGCCGTCAGTACGTCGTACTGGAGATAGTATGCAGGTGCTCGTTAGGTTACGGGTACACCGGACAGGACTCACAGGGAACTGTTGGTTGGTTTTATACCAGTCGTCAGTTAACAGTTCCCAGGTGACATGAGTACAGCATAGTCCGCAGACTTGACACTGCTACTTCGCCTCGAGTGTGTCCTACTGTTCTTAGATTGCTACCCTACCACGGCTCAAAGGAGTCATGCAAACAGGTAGCAGTTGGGTGCAGTCCCGAGCACTTGGAGGCAGTGGCGGTTAGACAGGATTCGTCTCTCCCGGTATTGGGGGTTGATATCGCGCTGTGTCAGAGAGCCATTACGCAAAGTCCCTGGCCAGGGCAAGCGAGATTTGCTGGTAGGTTCCAGTAGTTTCTCAGGGTGTAATGGGCTACGCTCCGACACGACTTATACCGCTATTAGGGGACTGACGCTTGCCGCCCCCTAGGCCCGATATGCGATAGTCTTAGACGAACAGACCGGACTGTACGGAGATTGTCACATCAGACTCAGTAGGAGTTCGGATGGGTTTCCTCACCGGCCTTCTTATCGACATCTACCTAGGGACCGTTACGTACAACTAGTGCCGCTTGCGGTCTGTGGTTAAACCCACTGCCAGCGTAGTAGTCGAGTCTCTAGAGTCCCATACAGAGAGTTTCCCTACTCCAGACGAAACGATATAGAGGTCGTATGGTTTTACGACAAGGGTTCGGACGCATACGTGTGTTTACGCACGTACGACATCCGGACAGTTTTTACTAGCCGGCTTTGGTTTAAGCCAGTTTCTAGTATCCGGTTATTGGATTTATACAGTCTAAAGTTTTTCCGTGTTTTCACGGATAGGAGGGGCGTTCTCGTAATTACGCAAGAAGCTTCTAGAAGATGGTGACTTGAGGGTTAAGGTGGCATATGCATTAAATGAGATTAATGAGTCATTTGAGTGATTCATCCATGTCATTAATGCATCATAAATGCTTAATGACTCATGGAGATGAATCACCCATTTATATTTATGGAGCATGGTTGTTAAATCATTTTTTTGATTTATCTTGATATTGTTTATGCTTCATATATATTATGATAGATCATTATCTCATCTCATTCTCTTGCTCACTTTCTCTCTCCTCAAGCTCTCTCTCTTCAAACCCTAATCCTCCCCTCTCATGTGTTGAGACCAAGGATTATAATAGACTACTTAATCCTTAACCATTCTCTATATCACCTAGGTTACTTAGATTAGCGATTTAAGAAACCTAGTTACCTCAAGTTAGAGGTGAAGCTTGAAGTAAAGCTCTCGGGTGGATCATCTACTACATAGAGAAGGCCGGAGAGGACGTGGAGAACGAAAAGACGAAGGACACGGTTCATCAGGTATAATCACTTTTCATAGTAGTTGTTAACTTCTATGATTCTTGTTAGTTATAGTTTAGCAAAGATTCTCGGTTAGTCGATGTTTACGCCTAAAACAAGATCGTTTTTCATTATTCCGCCTCCCCGCAAGTCGTGGGGTGTTGTACATCGACTTACAGTGGTATCGGAGCCTCGCTAAACAATAATTAACTCATTAGCAAAGTCGTATGAATTTCGAACGCAAAACGAACCGAAAAAGACATCGATATCACAAGTTTCTGTCGAATTTAAAGCAGGCTCTAAAAATTTTTCAGGGAGTTGCAGAATAACCTACAGAGAATTATAAGAACACTGGTGAAAAATGGGTTCCTGAACCGGCCATACAGCCGCGGAACCGCGGCCGATCCCACCGATCCGCCGCGGATCCGCGGCCGAGTT
The DNA here is from genome assembly GCA_030015575.1 of Agapanthus africanus. Lineage (NCBI taxonomy): Eukaryota > Viridiplantae > Streptophyta > Magnoliopsida > Asparagales > Amaryllidaceae > Agapanthus > Agapanthus africanus. The sequence continues at coordinate 425,138,785 of CM057339.1, forward strand.
AGGGCCGATTCAACCCAGTTTCCTCCAGTAACTCTTCTGTGATATATTTGTATTTTCTGAAATGTTTATTTTCTGCTCAAGTCTCAGGTGCACAGAGAAGTTGTGGGATTAGAATCTGATATGTTTGCTAGATCGAAATTATACGATGTTTGCTAATATGATTATATCTGTGATTGTATAATGTGTTCGTAAACCTCCCCTAACTGCTAGTATGTCGGTTGGCAAGGGGTTGCACATTTCTGTAATGGTTTTTACTGTTTGTGGTTGTGAACTGTATTGGACTGTTGTGATGATTAGCCGGGGTTTGAGATGGGTTGTTATATTCATTCATTTGATGTAATTGTAATATGTTGTAATATTATTTTGCGGGGCGCATCCAGGTTGCGGTTGTAGCCACCGTTGTATTATTTCATTTTACTGTTTTTTGCTCCTAGGATAGACCCAAGGTGGGGTGCACAAACTACCGGGTACTTTGAAGTGTTTAGTGGCCTACTCACTTTGTTGATGGAGACCGCTTCACTTCGGGTATTTGGCGGGTAGTTTTCTGTACCCGTAGGGGTCTAGGGTGGGGTAATGGCTATTCATCACAACTGTGTAATCCGTCTTTTGTTGCAGGCTCTAATCAAACGCGGATTGCTTGCAAATCCAATAAAGTTCATATGAGATCTGGAATGCCTATTATTCCGTCTGACGAATGTACAACATCTATATATGATAGCTATTTAGACGTCACTTATGTTTTACACCCGCGCTAGCCCAGCCCCCGCTCTGCCGTTAGTTAAGTAACCTAACGGGTGATGACGGGACCCAGTAGCAAATGCGGATGGCATAAGAGGACGTTGTATTTTCGTTGTTTTCTGCAATGATAGGTTAATGATGGGACACATTATTTATAATGCAAAGAAAATAAACCAAAAGTTGAATCGTTGGAACAATTTAAAAGAAATCACTCAGTTATTTTAAAACAGTTGATATTTTTTAATTGCGGAGCTTTAACCACTCCTTTAAAAAGCTATCAGGTTCCTTCGGTCATATCAAGTTCACTACGTTCACGGTTTCGCCAAAACCATTCATAGCCCTCCGTCATTTCATTTGGGTATTCAGTAGTATTCAAGCTATGTATTTTGACCTAACGCCAATGCATAGTGTTTGGTAGCTGCTGGGTATTCATTTGTCTCATAGATAGATGAGTTAGTTTGGGACAGTCGTATTATCATTTTGGCCGAACGTCAAGGATATGTACGGATGGGTTCAAATTAACAAGATAATGATGGGTAGAACTTGACATGTGACTTATGACATTTTGACCTAACGCCAAGGTCATAAGAGTATGTGGCAAAAATATATATCGGGAATTTCTAAAGAAACTGAAATTTGCAAAGAGATGCATACCATTTGGAGTTTGATGAATGTTGGCAGAATTCCTTCAACATTATCATACGATGATATTTGGATCCCGATCCTACTGTGAGTATATGCTACTCATCAGGAGATTCGTCACTTAACGATCAATGCTATAAACCAAGTAGGTGTCAAGAAAGGTGTCAGAGGGGTTACGCCCCCAGAGAAAAGAGGTTATTTAATTAAGAAACTTCGCGAAAGCGTTGGAAAACCTCCCTCGAAGTACCGACACCAGCCTGACTGAACGGTTAAGCAAGTATTGTACAGTGAGAATAGTCCTGGCTAATTCTTCTTTCATGGTTTGAGGAAGGATTCGAGAAACAGTGGGAGCCATCCAGTTTAGATAAATTAAAAACCACTCTAAACTTGCAAGAGCATCATGCTAAAGAGTTTTCTTCTCTCTCTCCTAATTGCAGCGACCCTGAAAATGACTGGACTTAAGTTACTTTTAGAGAAAAATATACTGACAGGGCCAAACTATAAAGATTGGCTGCGGAATGTCAAAATGGTTTTGACCTATGACAAATTGGGGTACGTCCTCTCCGCTAAGGCACCTGCTGTCCCTGGTCCCAAATCCAGTAATGCGGATAAGGAAATCCGTAAAACCTGGGATTTCGATTGCGCGAAAGCCAAGTGCATCGTGCTTGCCTCGATGAACAATGAACATCAGAGGAGGCACGAGGATATGGAACTAGATGCCATATTTCTCCATACAAAGGAACTTTAAGGAGAGCAATCTCGTATGGCAAGATACGAGACCTCTAAGAACTTGTTTCGAGCGAGGTTGGCTTTCGGATCATCGGTAGGAGAACATGTCCTAAAGATGATTGGCTACATAGAAGAGCTCGCAGACCTTGGGACGACTTTGGATAATGAGCTCTATACAGACCTTATTCTCCAGTCCCTTCCTTCCACCTACGCCCAGTTTATTCTGAACTTCAACATTCAAAGAAAAGAAGTTGAACTTCCGGAACTCCTTAACATGTTGAGGAGTGCAGAGGACACCTTGCAGAAGGCAAGGGAAACACCCGCTATGTTTGTTAGCGGTGCTTCTTCTTCCGGGTCCAAGGCTAGGGCCAAAAGAAGGAAAAAGAAGGCCGCCACCAAACCTAGAGGAGGTGTAAGTAAGGTGGGAGAAAAGGGAAAGAAAAAGTTTGCGATACCGGTAGTGGCCCAGGATGAGTGCTTCCATTGTCACAGGAAAGAGCACTGGAAAAAGGATTGCAAGGCGTTGAACGCCAAGAACCAGGAACCGAAGCAAGCTGTGGTTCGACTTCAGGTGTGTTTGTAATTGAGAATTGTCTGTCAATCAATACTACTTCATGGGTATTGGATACCGGATCAGGATCTCATATTTGCAATTCATTGCAGGCACTGAGAAACCGTAGAGTGCTGAAGGAAGGTGATATGACCCTGATGGTTGCTAACGGAGCTAGCGTGGGAGCTGTGTCCGTTGGGGATTATCACCTGGGATTGACGAGTGGACACATTTTGGTTTTACATAACTGTTTTTGTGTACCCAGCTTAACGTGTAATATCATATCTGTTTCTTGTTATCAAATAAAGGTTATGATTTCACGTTTGTAAGTGATGTTGTTAACATCCACCTTAATCATAGTTTGATTGGGTCCGGTGCACTGGATAATGGTATATATGTGTTAAACCAACTCCAAATTTTCAATGTCCAGAACACACTAAAATGAAAGTCTCCAGATTTAAATAAAGCTTTCTTATGTCATTGTAGACTGGGTCACATCAATGAGAGAAGGTTGACTAAGTTACATAGAGAAGGATATTTGGACTCGTTCGAATATCAAACTTATGCCACTTGTCAATCTTGTCTCAAAGGAAAGATGACAAAGACTCCATTTACTGGACATGGAGTAAGAGCGAGCGAGCTCTTAGGACTCATACACAGCGATGCATGTGGTCCAATGTCTACACATGCAAGAGGTGGTTTTTCCTATTTCATTACTTTTACGGATGATTACTCAAGGTACGGATTCATTTATCTGATGAAACATAAATCTGAGGCTTTTGAGAAATTCCAAGAGTATAAGAATGAAGTAGAAAACCAAACTGGTAAAAGTATCAAGACACTAAGATCTGATCGAGGTAGTGAATACTTGAGTGCCGAGTTCCTAGGTTACCTAAAAGAGAAAGGAATTCTCTCTCAGCTTACTCCTCCATACACTCCACAGCATAACGGTGTATCGGAGAGAAGGAATCGAACCCTATTGGATATGGTACGTTCCATGATGAGTAATGCTGAGTTACCGCGATCTTTTTAGGGTCATGCGCTAGAATCAGCGACATATCTTTTGAACATGGTTCCTACCAAGACTGTGCCTACCACGCCATATCAGATGTAGAGTGGGAAGAAACCCCATCTACAATATATAAAAATTTGGGGATGTCCAGCTTTTATTAAAAAGCAGCATGTGGACAAGCTCGAGGCACGATCAGTAAAGTGTAAGTTTGTGGGATATCCAAAGAACTCCAGGGGATATCTATTCTATTACGCAGAGGAACAAAAGGTATTTGTTTCTCGTAATGCCCATTTTCTAGAACATCGATTTTTAGAAAAGGAAACAAGTGGGAGCGAAATAGAACTGGAAGAAATTCCAGAACCACAAACTAATACTGAAAGTTTGGTAGAACAAGTAGTTCAAGAAGAACAGGAAATTCCCGCACCCCTCCGTAGGAGTAGTAGGCCGTCTCATCCGCCTGAGAGATACTACGGTTTTCTCATAGATGGGGATAGAGAGGATTGCATCATAGATGATGATGAACCTACTAGCTTCTAGCAGGCCATCCAGAGCGGCGACTCGGTACGATGGCTAGATGCAATGCGGACCGAAATGGAGTCCATGTACACCAACAAAGTATGGACTTTGGACTTTGCTCCAGATGGGGTAAAACCCATAGGATGCAAATGGATCTTCAAGAAAAAGATTGGTGTAGATGGACAGGTGGAAACCTATAAGGCTAGACTTGTTGCAAAGGGTTTTCGTCAAAGACCTGGTTTGGACTATGACGAAACTTTTTCTCCAGTGGCTATGCTCAAATCCATTCGGGCCCTTCTTGCTATTGCTGCCTTCCATGATTATGAAATCTGGCAGATGGACGTAAAGACGGCTTTTCTGAATGGAAATTTAGAAGAGTGCGTCTATATGGATCAGCCAGAGGGTTTCAATCAGAGTGGAGTAGCGGCAAAGTATGCAAGTTGCTTAAGTCCATTTATGGACTGAAGCAGGCATCGCGGAGTTGGAACATCTGTTTTGATGAAACAGTCAAAGAATATGACTTTATCAAAAATCCAGATGAACCATGCATATATAGTAAAGTTGTAGCACGAACTGTCGTATTCCTCGTCTTGTATGTGGATGAAATTCTATTGATAGGAAATGACATTCCTATGCTACAATCTGTCAGAGGATTCTTATCACACAGGTTCTCCATGAAAGACTTGGGTGATGCCTCTTACATTCTGGGGATCCGGATCTATCGTGATAGATCCAAGAGGATGTTGGGACTTTCGTAGTCCAGGTATATCGACACTGTACTGAAAAGATTCAGTATGGAAGATTCTAAGCGCGGTAATCTACCGGCTTGTCACGGAATCACCCTATCCAAAGAGATGTCTCCCAAGACTGATTTGGAAAGGGAACACATGTCTATTATACCCTACGCTTCTGCGGTAGGCTCTATAATGTATGCGATGTTGTGCACCAGACCAGATGTAGCTTACGCACTTAGCGTGGTAAGCCGGTATCAGTCAGACCCAGGGGAGAAGCATTGGATAGCAGTAAAGAACATTCTCAAGTACCTGAGGAGGACTAAGGAGATGTTCTTAGTTTACGGCGGAAAAGAACTCAAGATGGAGGCCTATGCTGATTCCGGCTTCCAGAGTGATAAGGACGATTCCAAGTCCATGTAAGGTTATGTCTTTACCCTCAATGGAGGGGCGGTGTGCTGGAAGAGTTCCAAGCAGGACACCGTTGCTGACTCGACGATGGAACCGGAGTATATTGCTGCTTGCGATGCCGCAAAAGAAGCGGTCTGGATGAAGAAGTTCCTAACAGAACTTCAGGTGGTTCCTACCATTGTTGATCCAATACCTCTGTATTGCGAAAACAACGGAGCTATAGCTTTAGCGAAGGAACCAAGGTCCCATCAGAAGTCCAGACACATCTTAAGGCGGTATCACCTGATCAGGGAGATCATCGATCGTCGGGAGATCGAGGTTCGGAGAGTTGCTACTGAAGAGAACATTGCTGATCCATTCACGAAGGCCCTACCTCAGATTCAGTTCGAGAGGCTAAACGATATCATCGGTCTTCGATATGCCAGTACATGGACCTAGTGCAAGTGGGAGATTATTAGTGTATATGCCCTAGGGGCCATTATTGTATCATACTAGTTTGTATATTACTTAATGGAAGCTTGGGATATTCACATGTATATAACAGTCTTGCTAAACATGGTAGTATGCTACTTGGTTTTTCTATCTTAATATGTGAGTATACGTATTGATAGAGCTCTTAGGATCTTGCTTGACTACCAGCGTTGTGATGGCAGTCACACTAGTGGGGGCTAGGTAGTCTACAAGCACATCCTTATTCAGGTCCCTAGTCGTAGGATTATCGAGACAGGGCATCGATACTCCGGAGTAGACTAGTGTGTACGCTTCTCATCCCAGTTGGGGAGATGGTCTGTCCCACAGCCGTCAGTACGTCGTACTGGAGATAGTATGCAGGTGCTCATTAGGTTACGGGTACACCGGACAGGACTCACAGGGAACTGTTGGTTGGTTTTATACCAGTCGTCAATTAACAGTTCCCAGGTGACATGAGTACAGCATAGTCCGCAGACTTGACACTGCTACTTCGCCTCGAGTGTGTCCCATTGTTCTTAGATTGCTACCCTACCACGGCTCAAAGGAGTCGTGCAAACAGGTAGCAGTTGGGTGGAGTCCTGAGCACTTGGAGGCAGTGCCGGTTAGACAGGATTCGTCTCTCCCGGTATTGGGGGTTGATATCGCGCTGTGTCAGAGAGCCATTACGCAAAGTCCCTGGCCAGGGCAAGCGAGATTTGCTGGTAGGTTCCAGTAGTTTCTCAGGGTGTAATGGGCTACGCTCCGACACTACTTATACCACTATTAGGGGACTGACGCTTGCCGCCCCTAGGCCCGATATGCGATAGTCTTAGACGAACAGACCGGACTGTACGGAGATTGTCACATCAGATTCAGTAGGAGTTCGGATGGGTTTCCTCATCGGCCTTCTTATCGACATCTACCTGGGGACCGTTACGTACAGCTAGTGCCGCTTGCGATCTGTGGTTAAACCCACTGCCAGCGTAGTAGTCGAGTCTCTAGAGTTCCACACAGAGAGTTTCCCTACTCCAGGCGAAACGATATAGAGATCGTTTTACGACAAGGGTTCGGACGCATACGTGTGTTTACGCACGTACGACATCCGGACAGTTTTTACTAGCCGGCTTTGGTTTAAGCCAGTTTCTAGTATCCGGTTATTGGATTTATACAGTCTAAAGTTTTTCCGTGTTTTCGCGGATAGGAGGGGCGTTCTCGTAATTACGCAAGAAGCTTCTAGAAGATGGTGACTTGAGGGTTAAGGTGGCATATGAATTAAATGAGATTAGTGAGTCATTTGAGTGATTCATCCATGTCATTAATGCATCATAAATGCTTAATGACTCATGGAGATGAATCACCCATTTATATTTATGGAGCATGGTTGTTAAATCATTTTTTTGATTTATCTTGATATTGTTTATGCTTCATATGTATTATGATAGATCATTATCTCATCTCATTCTCTTGCTCACTTTCTCTCTCCTCAAGCTCTCTCTCTTCAAACCCTAATCCTCCCCTCTCATGTGTTGAGACCAAGGATTAGAATAGACTACTTAATCCTTAACCATTCTCTATATCACCTAGGTTACTTAGATTAGCGATTTAAGAAACCTAGTTACCTCAAGTTAGAGGTGAAGCTTGAAGTAAAGCTCTCGGGTGGATCATCTACTACATAGAGAAGGCCGGAGAGGACGTGGAGAACAAAAAGACGAAGGGCACGGTTCATCAGGTATAATCACTTTTCATAGTAGTTGTTAACTTCTATGATTCTTGTTAGTTATAGTTTAGCAAAGATTCTCGGTTAGTCGATGTTTACGCCTAAAACAAGATCGTTTTTCACTATTCCGCCTCCCCGCAAGTCGTGGGGTGTTGTACATCGACTTACAATAATGAATATCATTTGAATATGCATAGCGCAATATATGTGTCATGTCAGTAAACCAGGCAATGTGTACGTCACTACTTATCAGTCACTAAGTCAATGAAATCAATTGATGGAAAGGATGCTCATGTTTAACAAGGGTCTCGTGCATGCCCGAGACTACGGTCCACTGTTGTTCGGGATATAACCCTACAGCCGTGCTGCTAGGCCCACGACCTAATGTATGTATGTGTGTGTGTATATATATATATATCACTAATATCAAATGACCATCCTCTAAGTCACCGTACCTCGCTAAATACGAGTTCGATTCCACCTTGATTTTCCCCATTCCCCAGGTTATAGTATGTGTTCAGATATTAGTTAGGTTGTGAACAAATACATATCGCTTTCACTTTCAATCACACTTCCACTTATCAATATCACTTTCAATCACTGGTTCACTATTGTACTTGACACAACCCAATCACTAACACTTATATATCGATAATGCAAATCAGTCGCTAGGTCTCAATGTAAATGATCACAATGCATAAGGTATAAAGCAAACAAAAAATAAGGTAGAAATGCACTGAACATATATTCACTAAGTTATGATAGCCAACGCCATATGACTTGCAAAATTCACCATAAATCACAAGTATAGAATCGACCAAAACAATACAAATGACGTACGAAGTATACTTGATTATCTAAGCGGTAAAATTAGTTTCATGCCAATAGGAATTCAGGTTAGGGACTTATCATCATTTCAAATTAGCGATCAATTGCTGGAATTCCTGTTTCAGAACTGGAAGTCCAACTTCGCACGCGGTTTACTAGGGATTGTGTTTAGATTCAGGTGTTGCCCCAGTTGAATAAAACCTAGTTCTATCTGTTAGGTTTCCGACGCATCATGAATATCCATGATAGCCTTTCTGTACTAGGAGATATATACTGTTTAGTGTGAAGGTAAAAGAGATGTCATTGCAGAAACTGCAGAACACGTCGACGGTCTAAAATACAAACAAACTACCAAACGACTGTGAAACTGAACGAGACCAGATCCATATGTTAGATAACTAAATTATATACGTGACTATATAGTACTCCACGCATTTTCAGTTTTATGTAGGGACGTGCAAGCGCTTAAGTTCAGGCATCCTCATGGAATGCTACCCCGGACTGCAGTCTAGAGCCGCATTCCCAGTCAATTCTCGTTACAGTGGTCTATCAACATTGAAGGATAAACTATAGAGGGTTCTATCTTACCGAGTCGGCTTTGATATGAGCAACAGAATATTACATTCCTACATGTAACTAATTTAATACCAATTTAACATTACTACGTGTACAGTAAAATCAGATTTGACGTCGTGTTTTTGGGACGTTGTTTCCTTGCGCGATACTTTGTTATTTGAGTTCAGTTTTCTATAAAATATTCATAAGTAGTAAAAGAAATTATTAGAGTATTTTCGACAGGGTTTTGGATCAGTTCACCACATCGAACTATTAACGTACAATATCTTGAATTATCGAATTAATGTCGGTTTTGTCCAACTCGTGAAAACGGTATATAATACTTACAATTCCACACGATACTAATACGATGTTCAGATCCGATTATGTTCAAAACAACCATATTAGAATTACTATGGTTTTCTATGAAGATACGATGACGACTTACAATATATACGTATCAATATACTACTAAACATGAGTTCGTAATAATCTATCTAATATAATTTTAACACGAAATCATATAGCATGTTAAAAGCAAGTGAGGATTTCACTTGCCTTCGGTCGCTGATATAGAAGCGTCACCACTTGCGGACTTCTTCTCGACACACGAGACGATGCGATGCTGGACACAGTGCGTGGCATGTGCGTGATGCGCGATGTGTGGAGATCCGATACTGGGCACGGTGACAACGCGGGCGTGGTCATGGCTCGGTGCCTGGTGCGGGATGTTAGTTATATGTATGCCCTAGAGGCCATTACTGTACATACGTTGTATATTGTAGTGGATGCTTGGACATATATAGGGAGGACTTTCTTGCTCGACATGATAGTATGCTATCTGGTTGCCATTTATCTTAACATGTACTCTGATTGTCTCTATGTTACATGTTGATAAAGCCCTTAGGATGAGTACTTGACTACCAGGACTATGATGCAGATCATACTAGTAGGGACAGTGTAGTCGCTAAGTACATCCTTCAAATGTTCCTAGTCGTGGGAGTACCGAGATAGGGCATCGATACTCCAGAGTAGACTAGCGTATGCGCTTCTTGACCCATATGATGGGCGATGGATGATACCATATCCATTGGTGTTTGACATCAGAGAAGGTATATGGGTGCTCAGTGGAGACTGGGTACACTGGACGGACTCGCCGAGAACTCCCAGATGGTATTATACCTCACGTCAGATAGCAGTTCTCTGGTGACACTGGTACAGATTAGTCTGTAGACCCGAGATCGTCATAGAGTCTTGTGTGATTCTAACTGTGCTTTGATTTCCATCATACCACGTCCAAGAGGGCGTGCAAAAAGGTGCCTTTTGGGTACAGTCCCGAATCATATGGAGGCAATGAGCGATAGGAGGGGTTTCGTCTCTCCCGGTATAGGGAGTTGATGTTGCGCCGTGTTCGATTGGCTATAACTGGAAATCCCTGGCCATGGTTGCTGAGATTTACTGTTAAGTGTTATCAGTAGTTTCTCGAACTGTTATGGACCTCATATCGACACGACTTATCAAGCTACTCGGGTCTGACGTTTACCACCCCTAGGCGAGATATGCGACATATCAGACGAAGAGACCGGACTATACGGGAGTGTTACTGGTTGGATTCACGGGAGAATGTACAGGCTTGCTTGTTGATCTTCTGATTTCTCAATACCTGGGTGGCTGTTACGTTTAGCTGACCGCTTGCAGCTTGTGGGTGTTTGATATGATCATCACATACTGCCGGCGTATTGACGATTCTTTAGAGTCCTACACAGAGGTTTCCTGGCTCAAGCAAAACGGAGTAGGAGCACATATGTGATATGTGCGGGACCGAGAATAATACGTGTATCCGATACCGTATTAGATTCTCATGATATGTGATATCGACCGGGTATATGTGATATAGCCGGGTTATCGGATCAAGTGTTGACTCGATGAACTGATACAGATTATATTAGTCGGTTATTTATGAAATAGCCGGATTATCGGATCAAGTGTTGATTCGATAATTTAATGTATAATTATATATTTGATATATTATATTATATTAACTAATATTAGCTCACTTAAAGATTCTTTTTCTCACTTGGGTAATACATTGATATATATGTGATATATGTTCATTGTATTATTTTATTTTGTTACAATAAATATTGTATATGTGATATATAATATTGTAACAAGTTAGGGTTATAAATGCAACATGTTTTGTGGAGTTTAAATATAGTTAGGGTTTGGATTTGGGTTAAGTTTGCATGAAGCTTTGACTTTGACTTGTGATATTTTGCATAGATATTTCTTTAACCCAACCCAACCCTTTACCATAGTTATTTCTCTACAAGGGTTAAGTTGATATTCTTAACCCATGGTTGCAATTCTAACCACACACTTGATTTAATTATTGATCACAAATTGATTTGCTTCTTCTTCTTCTTCCTCTTTGATAAAAAGCTTTCTAGCGTTTTTAAATGTGATGAAAATGAGTGAGAAATTGAAAAAAAATGAGAGCTAAATTCCTACTTCATCATCCTCATCTATTCTAGCTGCTTAGATTAGGGTGTTTGCTTTGTTAATACTTGATTAGCAAAGCAAGAGCTTGGGTTTGAGTTTCTTCAAGGTAGTTCATCTTAGTTATTGAAGATCAGAAGCAAGGTTGCATCTTTCTCTTCATGGAGCCTCTCTAGAGTCCGGATATATGATGATCGCAGCGAAGGGACCTCAACACGGAGCTTTAGAAGTGAAGGAACGGACTACAAAGGTTGTAATCCCTAACTCTTAGAAGTAAAGTTGTTTACTTGCTCTTTGTTTCGCCTAATCTCTAGTCTAAGATCTTGGTTAGGGTTGTTCGGCACATGAAAAATTTGATTTTGTCATGGTTGATGCCTTGTAGAACCTTGTTCTAGTGCCTAGTAACCCTACAGTGGTATCAGAGCCAAGCTAGAGATTTAGGCAAAGTCTAGACGAAGTTTAAAGTCCGATCGAATCCCGAAACATCACATTTGGACCCCTCTTTGGAAATTTTTTAAAATGTTGATTTTTTCTGTATTAAAAATACTCAAAAAATTAAGCAGGGAATTCTAAGAAATACTGTGAAGTACGAACCCATAATTCCCTCAATGGAGCGCGGAACCGCGGCCAAACCATGCGTTTGGCGGTGGTTCCGCGGCCACCCTTGGGAGTTAGGGGCCAATGCTTCAGGGGTTTATTCTTGGGTACTTTTTCATGCTTCTGGGAATTTTTAATATTACTCAAGTGTTGAGTTTTCTGGAGATCTTTTGTATTCCTTGATTCGATCGGAAAGTTTAACTTCGTTTAATGTTTTCCGGGTAATTTAGAACGTGTTAAAAAGTTCGAACGGATATCAATAACTCACTTTTTCCCTTGTCGGAAAATTTCCAAGTGTTGGATTTTTCCTTAGTTAAAGAACGTTTAAAGTCATGCAAGTAACGCGGTGGACCCTCTAGAAGAACACAAACCTTAACTTGATTATGTGACTGTCTGAACCGCCTCGAAACCTCAGGGTTTGGGGAAGTATGGCGTTGCCACATGTGAGGCGTTGGTTTGACCCTTCTACGACCGGACCATTGGTACTGTGGCATGTGATGGATGCTTCTAAACTTAGTCAAGTGTTGAGCAAAAAAGGGAAATTTTGGGTGTTTATTTATTCGATTGGAAAGTTTAACATTGTCTATTTATCTGGAATGTGATACAATATTTGGAATCCACAAGTAGTTATGAGATAACTAATTTGAATGTTATAAATCTAGCAGTTTAGTCTCATTTGATCGGTTGCCACGGGATTTTGATGTGATCAAAAGTCCGTCGCAATCACGTAGCGTACACGGATACTCGCCGGGTAAACTTAATAGATAGCCACGCCCCATAGCCCCGACCAAGTGACTGTAGGAGAACCCCGTCGCCAAAAGCATCCGTTTGGGTGCTCGCGGCAGCGGTGTTCCGCCTTAGTGCACTCCGTCGACGGCATCCGGGGGTGCGGCCGTCTAGTAAAGTTTCCGACGAGCATTCGATCAGGATGTCGGGAATCTTGTTGAATTGCCCGACTAGATATTGAAAAGTGTTTTCGACATCGAGACTAAAATGCGGGGTTTATAATTGTTAGGCATGCGATGTCTAAGGAATTCATTTGGTTAGGCATGAGATGTCTAAGGAGGTTGCGGATTCCAACTGTTGTAGTTTTACACTTTCTTTTCTGTGACCGTAAGCGTAGTATGTGGTGTATCGCCGGCTTCGTTGCTATACATCAACGACAATCGGGATATGCATACTTGCTTACGTTGATGATATGAGATATTATGTGTTGCTGTGATATGTTATATTGGATCGTCGTGTTCTGAATAGCCGGGGTTTTTATGTGAGATGAAGGTTTCTATTTTCATTCATGTAAAATTCATTTGTATATAATATTCTTTTATTGGGGAACTTCCGGGTTGAGGATGATGTCACCATTGTATATTATTTACTTTTCCGCATTAGGTAGACCCAAGGAGGGGAGCACAAGTAACCGGGTTCCAGGGTCCAGTGGGAGGCCACCTCGAGGAGTCGAGACCGGGTCTCCTAACCCTAGAATTGGCAGAGTTGCTTGTCGCTCTCGTAGGGGTCTAGGGATGTGGGTTTGGCTATTCATCGCGACCGTGGAATCCGCGTTTTATACAGGCTCGCATAAAACACGGAAATCCTTGTATATCCAATATTTCATATGTTATCTTCTGCTGCAATGTTCTGTGATGAGATCATATTATTGCCTGAGACGAATGTTTATATTATATATATGAGATATATGTTATATTGCTGATTTCGTTTCAATTATGATGCTTGTGAAGCATAATAAAATGGGATTTCATTAATGAGATTAATGAAACTAAAAGAAACCTAAAGATGTTGTAGAAACTTGTCTCGAAAACTGGTAGCTCTAGTTCTTGCTTTGCATAGCGGTGTTCCTTGTAGAACATCCAACACCTTATTCGATAAGGAAAGAGCCGAGATCCCTTCACCGGGAGTGACCTCTTTAGCGAAACTAGCAGATGCTACAAACTCGGTTTGTCTTTTGATTGTTTTTATAGTTTTTTCTTTGCATAGTGATATTTATGAAATATCCTGCACCTTATTCAATGAGGAAAGAGCCGAGATCCCTTCACCGGGAGTGACCTTTTTAGCAAAACTAGAAAAGGCCTCAAAAACATTTCCATTTAAAATCACTCGATTCTACAACGATATCAAGTTCATTACGCAAAGGGTTTTCTTAAAAACCCATCGTAGCCCTCCGTCATTTCAGATTAGTAGTATTTAGTATATGTGCCGCGTTTGTTGGCCTTTGTCAAGGCGTAGTGTGTGGTAGCTGATTACTGCTTATCTGTATAAGCATATGATGTGATTGAGTTAGGGTAGTCGTGCAACCTTGTTGGCCTTTGTCAAGGGTCGTGCGGGTGGGTTTAATTCAATCAGGAAATGACGAGTTGAACTTGACTAGCATCCTATGGTTTGTTGGCCTTTTTCAAGGTCATAGGAGGTTAGGGGTAAAATATTATCGGAAATTTCAAGTTTGAAATTTGCAATGAGATTGCATACCTTCTATGAGATAGTTGGATCCCAATACCCGCTGTGAGTAAGAGTTACTCCTGGGAGAGTTTTACACATTACAATTAGCCGATCAAGTAGGTGTCTAGAAAGGTGTTAACGGGGTTATGCCTCTGGGAAAACGAGGTTTACTTTAATTAGGTCCGTGCGAAAGCACGAGGAACCTCCCTCAAAGTACCGGCACTGGCCTGGCTGAAAGATTGGCGAACTTGTAGAGTGTAATTAATCCCGGCTAGTCTTTCCTTTTAGGGTTTGAAGGAAGATTTGACTAAAACAGTGGGAGGCATCCTGATTAGATATATTAATAACCAATCTAATCTTGCAAGAGCATACGCTGAGTGTTTTCTTCTATCTCTCTCTAGGTAGCGACCATGTCACGCCTTAATCAAGATAATAATACGGATGTATTGACCGAACCCGCTTGTTATACTGCGGTAGGGAACATTGGTCCGGCTCCAACTTATAATTGTTATAAGACAGAGCAGGAAATAGGGGATTACCAGAATTCCCGTGCCACCCAAACGAAGAAAGTGCATGCTGATGTATCTTCTTCGGGTGTGTTCATTACCGAAAACTGTTTCTCAGTATCCTTTACGTCCTCGGTATGAGATACCCGATCAGGATCCCGCAAATGTAATCTGTTACATGGGCTACAGATAGGTAGAGAACTAAGAACGGGTGATAAGTTTCAAGAGTTGGAAATGATGCAAGTGTTGCAGCCAAGTCTGTTGGCAGTTATCACCCTGTATTACTAGAATACATTGATTCTGAATGAATGTTATTAGATACCGAACCTGATATACAACATCATATCAGTCTCTTTATTAGTAAAGAAGGATATAATTTTGTATTGTTGGATAATGTTTTGAACATTTCCTATATCAAGAGTTGATCGGTTCAGGCATGTTATCTAAAGTATAGACGTTCTAAATCAAACCACAATTCTTAACGTATAGAACACACACAAGAGGAAGAGTTCAGAAATGAACGAATCCTTCTTGAAGCATTGTAGACTAGGTCATATCAATGCGACCCGACTAGCTGAAGTTACATAAAGATACATATTTAAATTAGTTTGGATTTACATCTTGTAAAACTTGCCAGTCATGTCACAAAGATAAGATGACCACAGCTCCCTTTATTAGAAACAGAGAAAGAGTTAGTGAACTCTTGGGATTGATACATGTTGATGTATGAAAGTCCCCTGTCTACATATGCCATGACCGGTTCTTTGTACTTCATTACATTCACTGATGATCTCTCAAGATTCAGACATATGTTCCTGTTGAAACACAAGTCCGAAACTTTTGAGATAATCACAGAATATAAGTTAGAAGTAGAGAACCAAAAACCGGGTATAAGTATTATGTCCTTTGATGTGATCAAGAAGAAGAATACTTGAGCACGGAATTCCTGGACTATTCTAAAGGAGAATGAGATTCTTTCTCAACATTACTCCTCCATATAAACCACAGCACGTCGGTGTATCGGGGCGGAGCAATCACACCCTATGTGATATGGTGTGCTCTATGATGAGTACTACTGAGTAGCCTATTTTCCTTTTGGGAGTTATGCACTTGAGAAGCTGCATACCTATTGAATAGGGTTCGAATCAAATCTGTTGCCTACCACTTCATATGTGATATGGAAAGGGAAGAGCCTATGTCTTAAGTTGGTTAAGATTTGGGGTTGTCCGGCCTATGTCAAAAGCAAAATCCTGACAAGCTCGAGGTAAGGTCAGTTCTGTGGAAGTTTGTTGGATATCCTAATTATTCGAAAGGGAATATCTTCTACCACACCGAGGAACAAAAGATGTTTTATTTCTCGGCATACCACTTTTTGAGAAAAAAGGGAATTTCTTGTGAAGAAATTAGTGGTCATGAGGTAGAACTGGAAGGAGTTCCAGCTATACAAACTGCAGCTGATGATTTGGTAAACTCGGAGGATTCAATAGTTACCAACGAACCTCAGCCTCTACGCCGATCTGGTAGGGTTCCTCATCCACCTGAGAGATACTTCGGTTTCTCTATGACAGTGGGAGAGAGGATTGCATCATGAGATGATGACCCAACTAGTTTCGAGCAGGCCATTAGGAGTGGGACTCTGTGAGAATGACTGGATGCTTAGCGATCTGAGATGGAATCCTTATACACCAACAAAGTATGGACTTTGGTTGCTTTATCTGAAGGGTTAAATCCCCATCAAAAGCAAGTATATCTTGAGAAGATTACTAGGTGTACATGGAAATGTTGAGACTTTCAAAGCTATGCTTAAGTCCATTCAGATCCTACTTGCCACTGCTACATACCATGACTACGATATCTGGCGGTTGGGTGTCATGACTGCTTTTCTAAATAGTGATTTGGAAGAGAGCGTCTATAAGTACACAGCCAGAGGGCTTCGTAGGCAGTTGGAGCAGCAGAAACGTGTGCAAGGTGTTTTATATGATAAATCAGGGATCGCGGAGTTGGAACGTCTGTTTTGATGTAATAGTCAAAGAGCTTGACTTCATCAAAATGGTAGATGAACTAAGTATGTACAAAAAGGTAGTAGGGAGTATGGTGGTGATCCTCGCATAGTACGTGGATGACATACTCATGATAGGGAAGGAGTTTCCTATGCTACGCTCGGTCAATCTCCTCTTATCACAATGATTCTCCGTATAGGATCTAGATGATACCTCCTAAATCCCGAGTTTTGGATCTATGAGATAGATCTAATTGGATGTTAGGATTCTCACTAGTTCTAGTGAGATGGTATCAATCGATCCTGGGGAGAATCACTGGAAAGGTTCCAGGGTGATAAGGACGACTGAATGTCAGTCGCAGGCATTGTCTTTACCCTCAGTGGAGGGACGATATGTTGGAAGAGTTCCAAGTTAGATACCGTGACTTACTAGACAATTAAAGGCAAGATATATCGTTACCAAGGATGCTACCAAAGAGGCAGTCTGGATATATATATAAGTTCATGAGATGAACTTCGTTCCTGCCATTGTGTGACAATGGAGTTGTGGCTTAAGCCTAGGAACCCCCGTCCCATCAGAGATCCAGACATATTCTTAGGCAGTGTCACCTGATCATAGAGATGTTTGATCTCCAGGGAGATCGAGGTTAGAAGAGAAGACATAGAGGACAACAACGCGGATCCACTCACAAAGGCCTATTTCCCAGTAGAGCCTTTTATGGGATGGTGAGTATGAGATACTTCAACCACGACTTATTGTTGGGTACGAGATACTGCAACAGATGGCCCTAGTGCAAGTGGGAGATTGTTAGTTATATGTATGCCCTAGAGTCCATTACTGTACATACGTTGTATATTGTAGTGGATGCTTGGACATATATAGGGAGGACTTTCTTGCTCGACATGATAGTATGCTATCTGGTTGCCCCTTATCTTAACATGTACTCTGATTGTCTCTATGTTACATGTTGATAAAGCCCTTAGGATAAGTACTTGACTACCAGGACTATGATGCAGATCATACTAGTGGGGACAGTGTAGTCGCTAAGTACATCCTTCAAATGTTCCTAGTCGTGGGAGTACCGAGACAGGGCATCGATACTCCAGAGTAGACTAGCGTATGCGCTTCTTGACCCATATGATGGGCGATGGATGATCCCATATCCATTGGTGTTTGACATCAGAGAAGGTATACGTGTGCTCAGTGGAGACTGGGTACACTGGACAGACTCACCGAGAACTCCCAGATGGTATTATACCTCACGTCAGATGGCAGTTCTCTGGTGACACTGGTACAGGTTAGTCTGTAGACCCGAGATCGTCATAGAGTCTTGTGTGATTCTCACTGTGCTTTGATTTCCATCATACCACGTCCAAGAGGGCGTGCAAAAAGGCGGCTTTTGGGTACAGTCCCGAATCACATGGAGGCAATGAGCGATAGGAGGGGTTTCGACTCTCCCGGTATAGGGAGTTGATGTTGTGCCGTGTTCGATTGGCTATAACAGGAATTCCCTGTCCAGGGTTGCTTAGATTTACTAGTAAGTGTTATCAGTAGTTTCTCGAACTGTTATGGACCTCATATCGACACGACTTATCAAGCTACTCGGGTCTGACGTTTACCACCCCTAGGCGAGATATGCGACATATCAGACGAAGAGACCGGACTATACGGGAGTGTTACTGGTTGGATTCACGGGAGAATGTACAGGCTTTCTTGTTGATCTTCTGATTGCTCAATACCTGGGTGGCTGTTACGTTTAGCTGACCACTTGCAACTTGTGGGTGTTTGATATGATCATCACCTACTGCCGGCGTATTGACGATTCTTTAGAGTCCTACACAGAGGTTTCCTGGCTCAGGCAAAATGGAGTAGGAGCAAATATGTGATATGTGCGGAACCGAGAATAATACGTGTATGCGATACCGTATTAGATTCTCACGATATGTGATATCAGCCGGGTATATGTGATATAGCCGGGTCATCGGATCAAGTGTTGACTCGACGAACTGATACAGATTATATTAGTCGGTTATTTATGAAATAGACGGATTATCGGATCAAGTGTTGATTCGATAATTTAATGTATAATTATATATTTGATATATTATATTACATTAACTAATATTAGCTCACTTAAAGATTCTTTTTCTCACTCGGGTAATACATTGATATATATGTGATATATGTTAATTGTATTATTTTATTTTGTTACAATAAATATTGTATATGTGATATATAATATTGTAACAAGTTAGGGTTATAAATGTAATATGTTTTGTGGAGTTTAAATATGGTTAGGGTTTGGATTAGGGTTAAGTTTGCATGAAGCTTTCAAGAAGCTTCTTGAAGCTTTGACTTTGACTTATGATATTTTGCATAGATATTTCTTTAACCTAACCCAACCCTTTACCATAGTTATTTCTCTACAAGGGTTAAGTTGATATTCTTAACCCATGGTTGCAACTCTAACCACACACTTGATTTCATTATTCATCACAAATTGATTTGCTTCTTCTTCTTTTTCCTTTTTGATAAAAAGCTTTCTAGCTTTTTTAAATGTGATGAAAATGAGTGAGAAATTGAAAACAAATGAGAGATAAATTCCTACTTCATCATCCTCATCTATTCTAGCCGCTTAGATTAGGGTGTTTGCTTTGTTAATACTTGATTAGCAAAACAAGAGCTTGGGTTTGAGTTTCTTCAAGGTAGATAATCTTAGTTATTGAAGATCGGAAGCAAGGTTGCATCTTTCTCTTCATGGAGCCTTTCTAGAGTCCGGATATATGATGATCGCAGCGAAGAGACCTCAACACGGAGCTTTAGAAGTGAAGGAACGGACTACAAAGGTTGTAATCCCTAACTCTTAGAAGTAAAGTTGTTTACTTGCTCTTTGTTTCGCCTAATCTCTAGTCTAAGATCTTGGTTAGCATTGTTCGGCACATGAAAATTTTTATTTTGGCATGGTTGATGCCTTGTAGAACCTTGTTCTAGTGCCTGTAACCCTACACGGGAGTGGCATGGGTCGACACGGTTTTGGACGCGATGCTGGTGCAGTAGTGGGCACGGTGCGTGCACTGGATCGGGGTACGGTGTGGCACGGGGACTGGCACGGCGTGGCACGGAGGCTGGCACGGCGTAGGGGTACGGTGTGGCATGGGGAGTGGGTACGACGCGCGACATGTCTTGGCACGCGTTGGTGCAGCTGTGGCATGGTAGAAGGTTCGACGTGAGTACGGTGGTTCTGGGAGTGGGCACGGGACAACGACGAGTTGGCTTGCGGCCGCAGTTGCAGCAGTGCAGTCGGGAATTGAGCCGGAGATAGGGTTGGGTTGATGTCGCCGACGTTAGAAGGTGGATGAGGTGTGCACGGCTATGGAGAGGGTTGGGTGGAGCTCGGGTGTCGGTGTGGGTGTTTGGAATCGTGAAGGGGTAGTGGGGAGCGGTGTTGGAGGACAAGAGGACGATGGTGACGCTTTGGTGATCGCTGGAGGAGTTGGTCGGCGGCGGTGCAGTGACAGTGGAGGGTCGGTGATTTTTTTTTTGTGAGAGAGAGATTGAGGGAGTTAGAGAGAGGGAGAGTCATTGAGTGTCAGGGAGAGGTAGGAGGAGATCGCAGAAGAGGGGCCGTAAAATCTCGGAGGCGGTTGAGACGTGGGCGAGGACGAGGTCATGGGAGAGAGAGTCTCGCGAAGACGTCGGCAAGGGGCGAGAGAGGGGAGCAAGTGAGGATTTGGGGGATGGGATCTCGGGGAGTTCATTGGTGAGGGGCATCGCGGAGGTGGGCATTGGTCACGAGGTGGCGGTCGCGAGGAAGGAGAGGGACGTTGGGGAACAGGTCTTGCGGAGACGAGAGGAGAGGGAGTGGGGATTCGGAGGAGGTGTTCTCGGGGAGGTCGTTGGCATGGTAGGCGCGGCGTCGACGAGGGCCGGTCGGGGTCGAGCGCAAGAAGGGAGTCGTTGGGAAAAAGGTAGGAAAAGAAAAGAAAAGAAGAAGTAGAAGAAGAAGAAGAAGAAGAAGAAGAATGGGGGGTTCGGGTCGGGTAGGGTCGTGTCGAGTCGGGTAGGGTAGTTTAGGGTGTGGGTTTTAGAAAAATTAATAAATGAAATAATGAAAATATAAAAATGTGCAAAAATTAATAGGAAAATTCTGGAAAAATATGGAAAATATATATACATTGAATTAGGGATTTACAAGGCTATAGGTATTCAAACATGTCACGTGTATTCTAAAGTCTGTGTTTCTAGGTTAACCATCTTACAGGTATTTGAAACTAATGAATGTACTATGTTAGTGATGTGTATGCCCTAGAGGCCATTATTGTATGATATAGTGGATGCTTGGACATATATATGGAGGACTTTCTTGCTCGACATGATAATATGCTATCTGGTTGCCTTTATCTTAACATGTTCACCGGTATTATTATACCGTCTCTCATATACATGTTGATAAAGCCCTTAGTATATAGGTTTGACTACCAGGATTATGATGCAGATCATACTACTGAGACCTGGGTAGTCCATAAGCACATCCTTCAATTGTTCTTAGTCGAAGGAATATCGAGACAGGGCATCGATATTCCAGAGTAGACTAGTGTGTACGTTTCTTGACCCTATATAGGGCGGTGGTTGATCTCATATCCATTGGTGTTTGACTTCAAAGATTGTACACAGGTGCTCATCAGAGAATGGGTACACCGAACAGGACCCGCCGAGAATACTATACCTATCGTCAGATAGCAGTTCTCTGGTGACAATGGTACAGGTTAGTCTGTAGACCCAAGATCGTCATAGAGTCTTGTGTGGTTCCCACTGTATTTTGATTTCCCCCCAACCACAGCTCAAAGGAGTCGTGCAAACAGGTGGATTTTGGGTACAGTCCCGAGTCACATGGAGGTAATGAGCGATAGGAGGGGTTTCGTCTCTCCCGGTATAGGGAGTTGATGTTGCGCTATGCTCGATTGGCTATAACAGGAAGTCCCTGGCCATGGCTGTTAATGAGATTTACTGGTAAGTGTTATCAGTAGTTTCTCGTACCGTTATAGGCCTTACATTGGCATGACTTATCAAATTATTGGGGTCTGATGATACTACCCCAAGACTCGATATGCGACATATCAGACGAAGAGACCGAACTGTACAGTAAGTGTTACCTATAGGCTTCATGGGAGTTTGGACAAGCTTGCTTGTTGATCTTCTATTCACTCAATACCTGGATAGCCGTTACGTCCAGCTAGTACCGCTGACGGCTTATGGGTGATTGATGTGATTATCACCTACTGCTGGCGTATTGACGAGTGTTTAGAGTCCCACACAGAAGTTTCCTGGTTCAAATGAAACGAAGTAGGGCACATATGCTGATATGTGCGGGGGCCTGAATAAATACGAGTATGAGATACCGTATTGTAATCTGGCGGCTATTTGTTATCAGTTAGGTTATATGTGATATAACCGGATTATTGAATCAAGTATTGATTTGATAATGTGATATACAGATAAATGATATTAGTCGGTTATATGTGATATAACCAGATTATTAAATCAAGTGTTGATTTAATAATTTGATATATATTATATTTGATATAATTATATATTAACTAATATTATTAGCTCATTATATATACATACATACATACATATATATATATTTACATACCTACCTACATATACATATATATATATATATATATACATACATACATACATATATATATATCTATATATATATGTATATGTATATATATATAGATATATATATATGTATGTATGTATGTATATACATACATACATACATACATACATATATATATATCTATATATATATGTATATGTATATATATATATATACATATACTGTATGTATATACATACATACATATACATATATATATATATATATATATATATGTATGTATGTATGTATGTACATACATACATACATACATACATACATACATATATGTGTGTGTGTGTGTGTGTGTGTGTGTGTGTGTGTGTGTGTGAAGCATGGCATGAATTTTCTATTTTTGGAAAATAGAAAATGTGAGGTGGAAAATGGGGAGACTTTTGTGGAGGGGTGAAGCATGGTTTTGCTTTATATAATATTGGTTTGGATCTACTATTGAAGCATGGTTCAATTTTATATTGAATTGAATTCCATGCTTCAATAATAGAGTTGATATTTATGAAGCCATTCTACACTCATTCTACACATGAGCTCATTTTCTTTTCTTGAGCTCATATGATGAGCTCTTGCCCTCTAGCTCTCTCCATCCTCCTCCTCACCTCCTCCAAGCTCAATCCCTCCCATGTGTTGTGAAACCTTGAGCTTGTGAGAATCCTAGTGAGCGAACATAACCCTTACTTCACCATCCTACACTAGATTAGCACTTTGGTGTAGTGTATTTCCTTCACTAAAGATTTTAGTGAAGATATAGCTTAGACTAGCGGACTTCGGATGGATCATCTTAGGCACGAAGGTCATCGAAAGAAGTTCGTTCAACCTTCAAGTGGAGCCTAGTGGAGTCGCGTGGACTACAACCCGGAGTTTTAGAAGAGAAGGACATGGTCTACAAAGGTTGTAGCCATCCATCTCTTAGTATAGTTTATGATATCATAGTTAAACCCTAATCATCTAGTTTAATATCTTGGTTAGTGTAGATTAACACCCCTAATTTTTTAAAAATGGCTTGCTTGATGCTAGTAAAACCCAGTGGTGGTGCTAACATACACTTTCATAGTATAGAGCCAAGGCTAGAAGATTAGACGATATTTATAGAATTGTGAAACCGAAAAACTCCGAAACATGCAAACTCGAAACCCTATTCTATGTTGTTTTTAAAACAGTCTCCAAAATTTTTAAACAACTGCAGAATGTTACATGAGATGTAACTAGAACACCAGAGAAATTAGAGGCCAAAATTCCAAAGTTCACCCGACGAGATGCCCTGAAAAACCGGCCCGGCTGGCCCCTGTACAATGTTTTGACCTCGTATTTTTTTGGTGTTCTGTAGTGTTGGGTTTAGGGTTTCATGGTTATGTTTGATTGGCCCAGTTTACATATGATGTTAACAATTCAGTTAGGGCTAATCGGAGTGTTTCGTAGTCGTGATTTTAACGTCATTTCGGGTTTAAGTTTGATATGTGTTGCAATGGTTGGAATCCACATTTAATTGGTTTTGAGAAAACTACTTTGTTTGTAAATCTAGCATGTTAGTCTCTTTTGATTGATTGCCACAAAGTTTCGTTCGGATCGAAACTCCGTCGCAATTGCGTATCGTACGCGAATACTCGCCAAATAACTTTACTAGGTAGCCACGCCCTATAGCCCTGACCAAGTGACTTTAGGAGAACCCCGTTGCCAAAAGCATCCACTCGGGTGCTTGCGGCCACGGTGTTCCGCCTAAGTGCACTTGGTCGACGGCATCGGGGGGTGCGACCATCTACTAAAGTTCCCGACGAGTATTCAGTCGGGTGGTCGGGAATCTTGTTGAATTACCTGACTAAGTTATTGAAAAGTTTTTTCGATATGAGACTAAAATGCGGGGTTTATTGGGTTAGGCATGAAATCCGGAATATGAGATATTCTGGGTTTATGATGTCTAAGGGAATGCGGATTCTAATTATTGTAGTATTTCATTTCTTTTCTGCGACCGTAAGTGTAATATGTGGGGTATCCCAAAGCTTGTTGCTATATTTCAACGGAATTTGGGATACGCGTATTTACTTACGTTGATGACATGTGATGTTATGTGTTGCTGTGATATGTTATATTGGATCGTCGTGAATGAATAGCCCGGGGTTTTTATGTAAGATACGAGTTTTTCAATTTTCATTCATGTAAAATTTGTATGTAATATTCTTTTATTGGGACACTTCCGGGTTGAGGATGATGTCACCATTGATGTATATTATTTACTTTTCCGCATTAGGATAGACCCAAGGCGGGGAGCACAAGTAACCGGGTTCTGGAGTCCAATGGGAGACCATCTCGAGGAGTCGAGACCGGGTCTCCTAACTCTAGAATTGGCAGGGTTGCTTGCCACTCTCGTAGGGGTCTAGGGATGTGGGTTTGGCTATTCATCATGACCATAGAATCCGTGTTTTTCATTATTGGCTGAATTTAAAACACGGACCTCCTAGTATATCCAATATTTCATATGTTGACTTTTGCTGCTCGGTTCCGTGATGTGATCATATAACTGCGTGAGACGAATGCTATATATATATATGATATATAAAATAAACATTGCTTATGTTTTGCACCCGTGCTAGTCCAGCCCCCGCTCTGCCGTTAGTTAAGTAACCTAACGGTGCATGACGGGGCCCTATGGCGGATGCGGATGGCATAAACGTATGTTCTATTTTCGTTTCTTTTTCTGTGATGTTTAGGGAAATATTAAATGATGGGACTTCATTAATGAGATTAATGAAAATAAAAGAATCCTAAAGATATTGTAGAATCAAAAGTTTTTAAAAAGGTATCTTTAGTTTTTGCTTTGCACAGTGGTATTCCTTGATGAATATCTAGCACCTCATTCGATGAGGAAAGAGCCGAGATCCCTTCATCGGGAGTGACCTCTTTAGCAAAACTAGCAAAGGCTATAACCCACTCGGTGTATCATCATAGCTTCTGTAGTTCTTGTTTTGCATAGTGGTATTCCTTGATAAATATCCAGCACCTCATTCGATGAGGAAAAAGCCGAGATCCCTTCACCGGGAGTGACCTCTTTAGCAAGAGCTAATAAAAGCTGTTCGGTTTGTTTTTGAAGATTACTCGATTTTAAAAGCAGAGTTTAAACCACTCCTTTTCAAAATCACTAGATTCTACAACGATATAATGTTCATTACGTTAAAGGTTTTCTTAAAAACCAGCCGTAGCCCTCCGTCATTTCAGAAATGTGCTGTTTAGTATTCGTGCTACGTTTATTGACCATAGCCAAGGCGTAGTGTGCGATAGCTGATTAGTGATTATCTACCGCATGTGATGCGATTGGATTAGGGTATTCGTACGGTTTTGTTGACCTTAGCCAAGGGTCGTACGGGTGGGTTTAATTTAATCAAGAAATGACGGGTTGAACTTGGCTAGCGCTTATGATTTGTTGACCATAGCCAAGGTCATAAGTGGCTAGGGGTAAAAACAATTATCGGGAATTTCAAGTGTTGAAATTTGTAATGAGATTGCATACCTTCTATATGATAGTTGGATCCCGATACCCACTGCGGGTAAGTGTTACTTCTGGAAGAGTTTTCCACTTTACAATTATCTGATCAAGTAGATGTCTAAGAAAGGTGTTGACAGGGTTATGCCTATGCAGAAATGAGGTTATTTAATTAGTCCCATGCGAAGGCATGAGGAGACTCCCTCGGAGTACCAATACCTGCCTGGCCGAACGATTGGCGAACTTGTAAGGTGTAATTAATCCCGACTAATCTTATATTTTAGGGTTTGAAGGAAGATTTGATAAAAACAGTGGGAACCATCCTGATTAAATAAAATAATAACCAATCTAATCTTGCACAGAGCGCACGCAAAGTGATTATCTTTCTCTCTCTCCTGGTAGCGACCAATGACACACCTTAATTAAAATAATAATATAGATGTATTGATCGAACCCACTTATTATACTGAGCTGGGGAACGTTGGTTTCCCTTTTTCTTATGATCATCATAAGTCTGAGCAAGGAATAGTTGTATACCCAGATTTCCACGCCATACAAACGAAGAATAAATATGTTGATGCATCGTCTTCGGGTGTGTTCGTAACCGAGAACTGTTTCTCAGTTTGCTCTACGTCCTGGGTATTAGATACCAGATCAGGATCCCACATATGTAATTTGTTACATGGGATAAAGAGAGGTAGAGAACTGGGAAAGGGTGATAAGTCTCTAGTAGTAGGGAATGATGCAATTGTTACACAATGATTCTGAGCCACTGTTATTTCGTACCAAAAAAAATATTGTGAATGTTTTCCTAAATCAAGTGTTGATTGGGTATGGTACGTTGTATAACGGTATATACGTTCTAAATCACAAAACAGTTCTAAGTATACAGAACACACACAAGAGGAACAGTTCAGAAATGAACGAAGACTTCTTATGGCATTGTAGACTAGGTCATATCAATGCGACAAGACTGGCTAAGTTGCATAAGGATGGATATTTGAATCCGTTCGAATTTACATCTTATGAAACTTTCCAATCATGTCTCAAAGGAAAGATGACCAAAACTCCGTTTACTGGACACGGAGAAAGAGCTACTAAACTCTTGGGACTGATACATAGTGATGTATGCGATCCTATATCTACATATGCCAGGAATGGTTCCTCGTACTTTATTACATTCACCGATGATATCTCAAGATACGGACATGTGTTCCTGTTGAAACACAAATCTGAATCTTTTGAGAAATTCAAGGAATATAAGTACGAAGTTGAGAACCAGACGGGTAAAAGTATTAAGATCCTTCAATTTGATCGGGGAGGAGAATACTTGAACACGGAATTCAGAGACTACTTAAAAGAGAATGGGATTCTCTCCCAGCTTACTCCTCCGTATACACCACAACACAATGGAGTTTCAGAGCGGAGGAATCGCACCCTATTAGATATGGTACACTCTATGATGAGTAATGCTGAGTTGCCTATTTCCTTTTGGGGTTATGCACTTGAGATAGCTGCATACCTATTGAATAGAGTTCCGACCAAATCCATGCCTACCACTCCATATGAGATATGGAATGGGAAGAGACAATCTCTTAAACGAGTTAAGAAATAGGGTTGTCCGGCCTATGTTAAAAAGAAAAATCCGGACAAGTTCGAGGCAAGGTGTAACACCTTAGAATGTATTTTGTAGCTAATTATATTTTAGTGTATGGTTTTTAATAAAAAGTTTACCAAATTAAGTTTCAAATATTTTATCCTATTTATTGAGTATTTTATTAGATTTTTCCTAGGCTTGCACACACTTGTGCATGATAACTAGGGTTGTTTTGGTGGTTTAACCATGATTAGCAACATGGTGAACTAACCATTCCCTAACCTAGTTTAATATTGTATTAGGTGTTTTGGGTTTAATAGTGTTTGGTTGTTTTAAAATGAATTTGAAAAAGGTTTTTAAATTGACTTTCTTTATGTTGACCTCGAGAGAGAGAGAGTGCATTATGGGGCATGATGGCCTTTGCCATACCTCATTTAATGAAGAGAGAGAATGAGAGGGGGTTCTCACTTCTCACTCTCATTTCTTACTCATCTCTCACTCTCACACACACTCACCCACACACAAGCAGCTCCAGCAGCAGCAGAAGACAGCAGCAGCAACACCAGAACCATCTTCAGCAGCAGCCATCAGCAGCATCAGCAACAGCAGGCAGTAACAGTAGCAACAACAGGCAGCAATTGTTGCGCCATGGCAGCGCCCCGGCCTCGTACTCGAGGCCAAAATGCGGAATCAAAAATTTTCCTTACTCGGAAACCGGCGCTACCGCGGACAATGAAAACCCGGATCGTTTACCATTAACTTATGCTAGCTAACTAGAGATGTGAAGAGAAGTATACCAAGTGATCCGAGTCCTTCGGTCTTCTCTTCATCGTCCCGATCTCCCGCGGAAAGTCTTGTCTCCACATCGTCGCCTCCTCGCCGGAAGGGCACCACATCGCCTGCGTCTTTTACGGGCTCCCGCCTCAATACCGAGGCAACTCGGGCATGAAGCCGGCAACTCGACATGCTCAAGATATGCTGTAGAATGTAGTAGTGTAGAGGCTATGTCTCATTTGGGGTTTGTTGCCATTTGAAGATGATGGAGGAAATGAGATAAGAAAAATGGTGCTTGCATTTTTCTAGCATGAATGAGATCAAGAAAGTGGAACTCTCAAGAATGAAGAACTCTCTCTTTTTCTTCTTTCTTTCAACCATTTTTTTTCAAGTATGAATAAAACTCTCTCCCTTTTGAAATGGTGGAGGAAAAACAATATGAAGCAAGAAGGGAGGTGAGTGTAGTGTAAAGCAAGTGGTGACCACATCCTAAACACAATGATCACTAAATCAACATCAAACCTCAAATCCATTTCAAATCCATTCTTATCATAATAAATGCATGAAAAGCAAAGATGCTTATCATATCAAACCTTATGCAAATAAGTCCTCCACAAAGTGTTATTTGCAAAACTGCAAATAACCCCCTCCATCAGAAAAGTCCGGCCGGGAAAGAACAAAGGAAAACCGGCCGGAACGGAATGCAAACTGGCAACTCCAGAAAACTGGTCCCGTAATAAATTACAGGAAAACCCCGATACTGTGCATACACACCCGCATCTGTATTCCGCCCGGATACAAATGCAAAGAGACAAAATCTACACTGTACTGAACTAGTACCGGCTTAAACCAAAGCCGTCTAGTAAAATCCGTTCGATCCTGATCCGTGCAATACCGCACGTATCTGATCGAACCCTGCCATATAACTATACGGCCACTAGTACACAACTGTCCGATCCTGATCCGTGCAATACCGCACGTATCTGATCGAACCCTGCCATATCTCCATACGGCCTCTACAGCGTTTCGCCCGAAAGCTTGAGTAACTGAAAGTGTGGTGGACTCTAAAGACTCGTCAATACTATGGCTGTGGATTTAACCACTAGCACGTCAGAGGTATAAGCCAATACGTGACGGGCCACCAGCTATTGACCTATAGGGACGTCGATGAGCGAACTCATCCTGACACCCTACTGAGCCTGTCAGTGACAATATCCGTACAGTCCGGTCCGTTCGTTTATGAGAATCGCATGTCGGGCCTAGGGGGTTGGTAAAAGTCAGGCCCCCAAAAGCGGTACAAGTCGTGTCGGAGTGTAACCCAGAACGCCCTGAGATACTACTGGAATACCTACCAGTAAATCTCCTGCCTCGGCCGAGGGCTTTGCGTAATGGCTCTCCTAGACACAGCGCGACCTCACCCCCAATACCGGGAGAGACGAACCCCTGCAGATCCGCTCACTGCCTCCATGTGGCTCGGGACTGTACCCAACTAAAACCTGTTTGCACGACTCCTTTGAGCCGTGGTAGGGTAGTAATCAAAGCACAGTGGGAACTCACACGAGACAAATGACGATCCTCAGGTCGATGAACTAACCTGTACACATGTCACCAGGGAACTGCCATCTGACATCAGGTATAATCCCAACTGGCAGGTTCCCGGCGAGTCCTGTCCGGTGTACTCATAACCCAATGAGCACCTGTATACATCTTAGGTGAACCAACTGACACCAGTGGCTTGTGAGACCGGCCACCGCCCCTCGTCGGGGTCTCGACTGTATACACTAGTCTACTCTGGAGAATCGATGCCCTGTCTCGAAACTCCTACGACTAGGGACCTTTTAAGGATGTGCTTATAGACTACCAGCTCCCACGTATATGATCGCCATCATACTGCCGGCAGTCAAGCAAGAATCCTAGGGGCCCTATCAACGTGTAATAGCGACATGCCAGGTCACCTAAAGCAGTACACGATGATAAAGATAAACCAGATAGCATACTATCATCTCGAGTAAGATTGTCCTACCGGGATAGGTCCTCCCTCAATCATTGCAATCACGTGCCTGTGATCCAATAATTGACTCTGAGGGCACTATCTCCAACAATCTCCCACTTGCACTCAAGGCTAATTATTGCGATGCCGCATACTCACAGCCCGTGTGATACCGAACACCCAACTCCTCTACTAGTCAGTCTCACAAAGCTCGTTTGCGAAACTATTGCGTTCGAGGAATAGCCTCAGTGAGTGGATCCGCTGTGATGTTTC
Organism: Agapanthus africanus; assembly: GCA_030015575.1. Taxonomy (NCBI): domain Eukaryota; kingdom Viridiplantae; phylum Streptophyta; class Magnoliopsida; order Asparagales; family Amaryllidaceae; genus Agapanthus; species Agapanthus africanus. The sequence continues at coordinate 425,169,512 of CM057339.1, forward strand.
TTTCTATGTCTCTCTAAATCTCAAGTTCGCGGAGAAAGCCATCTCCCGAAATGAGCAATACCTGTCTTAGAATGTCTGGATGTCTGATGGGACCTAGCTCATAAATGAACTCCAAATCCAAACTTCTTAGACTGTATCGTCAACTGAACTTAATCAGTATCCTGCGCCTTGCCACCCTTAGTATTGCCTTAGACCACCTGTCCAAAATATTGTCCCTCGTCAGAAGGAAAACTATACCCTGACAACCTCCTTGTCGTCCATGTCACCTTGGAAGCCTGGAATGATAACTGTCTCCCAAATGAGGCTGTCGTTATCATATCCCTAGAACATTCACTTATGTTCTAAAACTGCTTCCGACTGTTTCTCCAGGATTGGATCAATGTCAACTTATTGCATCTAGTGCAAGAACAACATCTGGTGTGGTACTTGACATCTCATGATTGACTCAATTGCCTAAGCAAGTGTTCTGCCAATCATGAGTATCCCTCTCCTCTTTAGTCTATAAGACACCTTTAGAGAGGGTGACTCCATCAACTGCAGGTACACTACCGTGTCAGGAGTCGTCCATTCTAAATACTCATAGAATGCTGTCAAGGTACCCAGATTGGGAAACCACCCAAATCTAGATCTAAAACCATAGATCTAGTAACCAGTATGTCTGATATAATCTCCAAATCCTATGTGGAGAAAACACTGTGTGACGACCAAAGTATAACCGATCGTAGTATAGGAATATCACTTCCTACTACCTTCTCAACAGATCCACCCCCTATTCTGATGACGTCAAACCTATGACTGTCACATCAGAAATAGATAATCTATCTCCGCTACATCTGCTTTAGTCTATAAATAGACATAAGCCTGATGTCCACCAATGCTTCCGCTCCTCCCACTGACTACGACAACCCTCTGGCAGAGTCATATAAACGTGCACTTCCAAAGCTAGTTCAGAACGACGCTATACTTACCCTCCTGCCGGGTCTCGCATCCTGGAACAACGGCAAATGGCAAGTGTGGGTAAACAAGAACTTCCCTGTCACCGTCCTTGAGGCTACCGGAGTACCTCTCGGGTGCCTGCAGTTACCCACCGTATCTGCGGAGTGGCCAATAGAATGTCAAATCAGATTGAATCTTTAGGTTCCTTATCAAATCTTCAGTAATCGTTTGCGGTTCTGGAATCACTTCCAGTTCTATCATACTCCCACTACTGTTTTTGAAAAAAATCCATTTTTAATAAAACTGTGGCGAGTTCTAGAACAATATCACTATTGATCTTCCAGATGGTAGAAAGTTAACCCTCGTCATAGCCTGGGTCAACCCACAAACAGCCATTACAGAAACGTGCCTTGAGTTATCCAGAGTCTGGTTTTAATCATAAGCCGGACAACTCCCCGTACCTTAACATCGTTAAGATATGAACTGTTCTATATCCAATATAGAACCAGAGGCACTGATTTAATTGAACCAGATTCAAATCATGCAGCTGTCTCCAGTGCATGTCAACTAAATGGAAGGAGGCCGATCAGCGTTACTCAACTTAGGAATGCTTCCAATTATGAGTAACCTGAAAGAGAAGCAATTTCTCTTAATCATTACTATCAACTGAATACCATACACAAGTATCTACATCTTCGATCACTTTGAAGAATCCCGATACTTGCTATACCTGGTTCTCTACTCTATTCAAATACCTATAACTCCTCAAAACTTAGACCCTGTGTTTCCATGAAACACATGTCTAAGAACCAGAGAAGTTAAAAGTAAACAGAATATAGTATGAGGACCAACCCCTCTGTCCTAATGGACACTGGACAACATACAATACTCTGTATAAGTCCTCTGAGTCTAACAACTGTTTCACTGTGTGTTGTAGGTTGAAAACTGTACTTATGGTTAAGAAGAATTACACCGCTGTTTAATGCTCCTTACCTAACCATCCACTGATATAGGTAAATGTCATCGACATAACATCAAAAGGTATATCTCACTCTATGAAAATAGACGTACAGATATATCAATTTGAAATTGGTGCATAACAGCGGATATTCAAAACCAAATAATTGCCGTCCGACAAACAACCCAGGTGACTTCCTCAAATATCACCGATTACAACGAATCCCGATATAATGAGGATGATCACCCAATTCCCAATAACTTACTCCCACTCATCATCTGTAAAACCATACAGATGTGAGAATCATACCTGGTAAATACATACCCTGGAGTAAGTGTCTAATCGGGAAATCAGTTTTCTATTAACAGTACACAGTGAAACTGAAACATTGAAATGTTTCGTTGGGGTATTCTGGTATTCCTAGTAACGCCTCTTCCATTATCCAGATTCACAACTGTAACCGTATAATTCTTTGCCACTTCTCCAAATCCCTTTCTATGTCTTTAGTCATTACCTTCTGTACACCCCATTAGGCCAAATGGTTTTCTTCCTTCCCTACCGTTCGGCACCAGCCTATGGTTTGGAAGAAGACTATCCAATAAGCATAATGGGTGTACTGTCCCAATCCTAGGAACACTCGCAATGAGAGAGAAGGTGAAGATAAAAGACACCTGAATGTACTTTATTCCTATTTCTCCTGAACCAGAATCCATCCCCGAACTGGAACAAGTTCCTTTCGAGTTCGTATATAACCATATGATGGAGTATCCAATAAACTATGGATCTTCGTAGTGATACGGAGTGTCCTGGAGAAATACAAAGGTGATTTAGGATTGGCGAAGAAATACTTGGTTTGGTCGTGAATATCAGTCGCAATTTACTTTGCCCTCCTACTAATCCCTTGCTTTGTCTTAACTTAATACCTCCTACACACCATTGTTATGCTAATTGGTTTTCTTCATTCCCTACCGGTCGGCACCAGCCTAAGGTTTGGAAGAAGACTATCCAATTTGCGTAATAGGTGTACTATCTCCTAAACCAAGGAGTACTCACAACTTGAGAGAAGGTGAAAAGAAAAGAAAACTGAATAATCCTATTCGTTTTCTCCAAAACCGGAAACCATCCTCGAAGTCTTTCGAGTTCATATATAACCATACGATGGTTTTGTCCAATGGAAGTGGACGTTCGTAGTAATACGGGGTATCCTGGAGAAAAGGGTAAAAGTAGGAGTGGCAATGAGGTCTGCAACTCTGACAATCCAAAAGCCAGTGTTAAGAAGGTTCGGTCAACTTGGTCACTGAGTCATAGTCCAGGGTCGGGTCAATGGTCGCTGCCATAGAGAGAGAGAAAAGAAACACTCAGCGTGCACTCTAACCTAGATCAGAATGGTTATCACTTTGTCTAATCTGGAAACCTCCCACTGTACCTCAAATTCTCCTCCAAACCTGAAAGAAGAATTAGTCGGGGTCACCCGAGGAGTAAAATAACTCATCAGTGGGAATCGGGATCCAACTATCATCGCATGATAACTTGACGGAATCCACTCAAGTCACCACACTCCAGAAGGTATGCGCATGCCTGGCAAGTTTCAGTTCTTTTGAAACTCCCGATGTGATTTTTACCCCAAGCGGTTTATGACCTTGACTAGGTCAACAAACCATAAACCGCCAGTCAAGTTCAACCCGTCATTATTCTGGATTGCATTAAACCCACCCGTACGTGCCCTTGACTAGGTCAACAAGGCCGCACGACTGTCCTAACCAATCCCACTTATGCAACAAACAAGTACCACTCAGCTACCGAACACTACGTCTTGACTAGGTCAACAAACGCAGAACGAATACTAAATAATACCTGTAGGAAATGACGGAGGGCTACGAATGGTTTTTGGCGAAAAACCTTTAACGTAATGAACTTGATATCGTTGAAGGAACTGCATATCCTTATATAAAAATATAGTGACGAAAACCTTTACTAAAGAGGTCACTCCCGGTGAAGGGATCTCGGCTCTTTCCCCGTAGAATGAGGTGCAGGATATTCCAAATGAATACCACGGTGCAAAGCAAAAGTAATCGGCTATAGTGAAGTTATTGCCCTGACGCAAACTTCTGTCCAAGGGGTCACTCCCGGTGAAGGGATCTCGGCCCTTGCCTCGTCGACTGAGGAGCAGGATATTCCAAATGAATACCACGATGCAAAACAAAAGTGAACGTCCTTGCAATAACAGCTTTTTGAAAAATGTTCCAACAACATCAGAATAGGTTTGTTTATCTTGCATTAATCTGAATCAATGCAGTCCCATCAATTAATCACACCACAAAGAACGAAAATATACTGACGTACGTATATACCATCCGCATTCGCCACTGGGTCCCGTCATCACCCGTTAGGTTAGCTAACTAACGGCAGAGCGGGGACTGGACTAGCGCGGATGTAAAACATATACAACATCTACTAATATATATACCAATATATTATATTTCGCTCAAGGCGTGATAAAATGCAACATCACAGAAATGTACAACATCACAGAACAATACAGATATCTGGAAGCCCCGGGTTTCACAGAGCCGCTGCTGAAACCCGACGTTCCCCTGGTCGTGTGGATAGCCTGTGCAATGAAATCCTAGACCCCTACGGGTGCGGCAAGTCACCCGCCAAAACCTGAAGCGAGGCAGCCCCCTCCAGCACCGTGAATGGACCACCCAGCACTTCACGGAATCCGGTAACTTGGGCACCCCTCCTGGGTCAACCTGTACCCCCTACGAGTGCGGCGAATAGCCTGCCAATCCTAGAGTGAAGCCCCCTCCGTCTCAATGCCATGAGATGCGGGCCCGTTGCCCTCTAGAACCCGGCTATCCGTGCACCCCTCCGCGGGGTAATCCTAGTACAGAAAGTAAAATATACATACACCGGGTACATCGATCGCAACCAGGTCGTGCCCCAAAAGAATAATACAATCAGGCAGTGACGGCAGTCCACATGTCGGACGCTCGCCCCGCAATATCAAATGTACATAATACAACAAAACAGTACTAGCATTGCAACCAGGCTATCCCCCACAACCGATCCGCAACATCACAGCATAAACATAGAACATCAACGTGAAAGTCACGTTCGCAAATCCGTCTAACCGGGATATAGCAGTTAGACCGGATTTACCGATCAAGTGACATTCACGGTCGCAGATATAATGTAAATACTGTGAAAAAAATGTGTTTAAAATTTTTCGATTGACCAAAAATTAACAAGTGGGCCCCCAAGAAAAACTGTAGCACTCACAGAAATAATTGGCCCAATTTTAATATTCTAAAACCCCTAATTACTCCCCTGAAGCCCACTGGAAAAAGATGGTCAACTGAACTCTCAATACTGCGGCGGAACCGCGGCCCAATAGAAGGGTGGGGCCGCTGATCCGCGCTCTGTGTGAGAGATCAGAGTGTCGAATTTTCCCAGAGTTCTTAGAACTCCCTGCACATCATTCTGAGACAACCAGAAAAATTTTTGGAGCAATAAAAAATTCAACAGAAAACTGATGTGAGGTAATATGTAGATTTTGGAATTTTGGTCGATCGGAAACGCAAAACACATCAAAACGAAGCTAGACGAAGTTAATGGCGAGGCTCTGATACCATGTTGCGCCACGGCAGCGCCCCGGCCTCGTACTCGAGGCCAAAATGCGGAATCAAAAATTTTCCTTACTCGGAAACCGGCGCTACCGCGGACAATGAAAACCCGGATCGTTTACCATTAACTTATGCTAGCTAACTAGAGATGTGAAGAGAAGTATACCAAGTGATCCGAGTCCTTCGGTCTTCTCTTCATCGTCTCGATCTCCCGCGGAAAGTCTTGTCTCCACATCGTCGCCTCCTCGCCGGAAGGGCACCGCATCGCCTGCGTCTTTTACGGGCTCCCGCCTCAATACCGAGGCAACTCGGGCATGAAGCCGGCAACTCGACATGCTCAAGATATGCTGTAGAATGTAGTAATGTAGAGGCTATGTCTCATTTGGGGTTTGTTGCCATTTGAAGATGATGGAGGAAATGAGATAAGAAAAATGGTGCTTGCATTTTTCTAGCATGAATGAGATCAAGAAAGTGGAACTCTCAAGAATGAAGAACTCTCTCTTCTTCTTCTTTCTTTCAACCATTTTTTTTCAAGTATGAATAAAACTCTCTCCCTTTTGAAATGGTGGAGGAAAAACAATATGAAGCAAGAAGGGAGGTGAGTGTAGTGTAAAGCAAGTGGTGACCACATCCTAAACACAATGATCACTAAATCAACATCAAACCTCAAATCCATTTCAAATCCATTCTTATCATAATAAATGCATGAAAAGCAAAGATGCTTATCATATCAAATCTTATGCAAATAAGTCCTCCACAAAGTGTTATTTGCAAAACTGCAAATAACCACCTCCATCAGAAAAGTCCGGCCGAGAAAGAACAAAGGAAAACCGGCCGGAACGGAATGCAAACTGACAACTCCAGAAAACTGGTCCCGTAATAAATTACAGGAAAACCCCGATACTGTGCATACACACCCGCATCTGTATTCCGTCCGGATACAAATGCAAAGAGACAAAATCTACACTGTACTGAACTAGTACCGGCTTAAACCAAAGCCGGCTAGTAAAATCCGTTCGATCCTGATCCGTGCAATACCGCACGTATCTGATCGAACCCTGCCATATAACTATACGGCCACTAGTACACAACTGTCCGATCCTGATCCATACAATACCGCACGTATCTGATCGGACCCTGCCATATCTCCATACGGCCTCTACAGCGTTTCGCCCGAAAGCTTGAGTAACTGAAAGTGTGGTGGACTCTAAAGACTCGTCAATACTATGGCTGTGGATTTAACCACTAGCACGTCAGAGGTATAAGCCAATACGTGACGGGCCACCAGCTATTGACCAAAAGGGATGTCGATGAGCGAACTCATCCTAACACCCTACTGAGCCTGTCAGTGACAATATCCGTACAGTCCGGTCCGTTCGTCTATGAGCATCGCATGTCGGGCCTAGGGGGTTGGTAAAAGTCAGACCCCCAAAAGCGGTACAAGTCGTGTCGGAGTGTAACCCAGAACGCCCTGAGATACTACTGGAATACCTACCAGTAAATCTCCTGCCTCGGCCGAGGGCTTTGCGTAATGGCTCTCCTAGACACAGCGCGACCTCACCCCCAATACCGGGAGAGACGAACCCCTGCAGATCCGCTCACTGCCTCCATGTGGCTCGGGACTGTACCCAACTAAAACCTGTTTGCACGACTCCTTTGAGCCGTGGTAGGGTAGTAATCAAAGCACAGTGGTAACTCACACGAGACAAATGACGATCCTCAGGTCGATGAACTAACCTGTACACATGTCACCAGGGAACTGCCATCTGACATCAGGTATAATCCCAACTGGCAGGTTCCCGGCGAGTCCTGTCCGGTGTACTCATAACCCAATGAGCACCTGTATACATCTTAGGTGAACCAACTGACACCAGTGGCTTGTGAGACCGGCCACCGCCCCTCGTCGGGGTCTCGACTGTATACACTAGTCTACTCTGGAGAATCGATGCCCTGTCTCGAAACTCCTACGACTAGGGACCTTTTAAGGATGTGCTTATAGACTACCAGCTCCCACGTATATGATCGCCATCATACTGCCGGCAGTCAAGCAAGAATCCTAGGGGCCCTATCAACGTGTAATAGCGACATGCCAGGTCACCTAAAGCAGTACACGATGATAAAGATAAACCAGATAGCATACTATCATCTCGAGTAAGATTGTCCTACCGGGATAGGTCCTCCCTCAATCATTGCAATCACGTGCCTGTGATCCAATAATTGACTCTGAGGGCACTATCTCCAACAGCAATAGCAGTAGCAGGAGCTCCAGCAACCTACAACAACTCTTCTCCACTTCTTCTCCTGCTTCTTGAGATCTTTTTGGGTATAATTCTGAACCCAAGTCCCCTTTTTCTTAGCTTGTATGTTTGTTTAGCATCGGTTTGTGTTAATTAGATAGTTTAGTGCTATTTAAGGTGTTTTGTGTGGAAATTGGGATAAGTGATGATTGTGTTGACAAACCCTAGCTATTTAAGTGTTTTTAGGGTCACTTACACTGAGAATTCCCCATATTTCACTAAAATACCATAGGGTTTGCGTTTTGTGCAAAATTAGCGTTTTTAAGCGATTTATTGGCTATCTGAGATCTGCTATTGACCCAGACTCTTCAGGACAAAATTGGGAAAACTGGAACATGCTACCTAGGTCTAAACACCACCACCTGAGCACGAGACCCTAACTCCTAATTTAGGCCGCCGGTTTATTAGTTCTGGCCGCAATTTGCGGCCAGGTAGGGGACTGGGGTATTGGGTTTTTGTGTGGGGTAGTCTACTGCTATGTGCAGTGTTTTGGCATGTGTAGTTTTGTAATATTTGACCTGTAGGAAAATCTGGGGCAATATATCGTTTTGCATGTCCGTTTGTTTGCGCGATACGCGCGATACGTGAGTGGGTTCTGTGATCGTAGGAAAATCTGGGGCAATATATCGTTTTGCATGTCCGTTTGTTTGCGCGATACGCGCGATACGTGAGTGGGTTCTGTGATCCAGCGTATCGCGGCGTGTCGCGGTAGTTCTTGACGCGTATACACACGTTTTAGCGTATCGTGCACACGCGCGTTTAGTTCGCGATGCGAGTTTCTCGTTTTGGTTCGATATCGCGTTTTGCGGAATATTAAGCTTATATATGATTTCCATGTCTTATTTGCAGGTTTGCAGGCAGGAACTACGGACACTGCTACAGGGGGGAGCAGATGGTAGGATTCACCTAGCGTGGAGCGTAGGTGAGTAGATTTAACATCTACAGGGGAATCGCCCGTATGACGTTATGCGTCTGGGCTAGGATTCTAATATTTGTCGCATATTCTACGTCAGTGTTAGAATTGTGCCTTTACTTTATTTCCTTAATATAGCTGTACCGTGACTAGCAGCCATAGGACACTGCACACATTATTGACGTTTCATGTTGCACGAGCACTGATTATATGCTACACACACCGTCAATAATTGCCATGTCACACACAACCACTTATAGATACTATATTGCTTGGTTAGGGACCTTGTGACATTGATTCGTACTGCTTACCACATATGACATTTCCATACCTATATACCTATAGAGTATCGTACCATTAGTGATAGGTACACATACCCCTTACGATACATCTACAGGTATACCTTACTCATATTTTACTTATACCCAGTGGGGTATACCATATCATTTGCTCACAGGTAGACATCTATACTTAGCTGTACCTTATTGTTTTCGCATACATCTGGTTTCAGCTACATATTCTCATTTATATGCTCGCATTTCAGATATATTGCATATATTTATCCCTGGATTTTCGCATTGTTTATTTGGATTTTACATGATGTTTTCTGGATTTGGGAACCGCGGGAGTTCATGAAATTATGCATACATTGAAAAACCCGATTTCCTTGATATGATATTTGCGCATCCACCATGGGTTTTATCGGTGCTGATTATATATACCCCTACGAGGAGGCGTCGAGGCCGTAGAGGGTACATGGTGGGGCCCGGTATGGTTCCCCTCGGCAAGAAGATCGATGGATATTGCCGATTGAGCCTGGAGGCGGGCGAGTACCTACCGGTGACAGTACCCATGACTCGGCGGGGGATCACGGAGACACCGCTGGGAGTCATGTACGTATGCATACGTCGAAAGGCGAGGGTCAGAGCTAGGCACTCGTGCTTTCGGGATAGCGTATGATACGTGATCAGGATTTCTGTGTCGATGCTTGGCACATGGTTCTCATGATATTTCTTTAACACCTTTGTATATATAACAGGGGATTTAGCCATTGTTATATATACCCTTACACCAATATTAGTGGAATGGGACGCTAATATATGTGTATTGCCCCCATCATACTTATTTCTGTATATATTTACCTTTAGGATGTTAGATTCTTACTTGAGATTTGACTTGAGATATTAGGTGATTCATTGAGATTGGATATTGGACATACCTATGGGATTATTGATTTGTACATTCGGGATATAGGAGATTACTCGATATTGTACATTGAGGAGATGTGAGACTTATATGATGTGAGAGCCCAATGCGGGGGCTGATTTGAGGAATTGGGATTTGAGTGTCTTGATGGATTGTGATCCTACCACGATGACAGGATTCCGTGGATGACATATTTCACTCCATACCTCGTACCTTTTCACTTATGCACTGTTCCATGCATTAGGAGTACCTGTTAGTGTACCCTTTATGATAGCTGCATATTTGCATTCTCATATCCCTATTGCATAGTTATTGCACACTTTTATCATGTCATTATTGCTTCACATATTGACTGTACCTGCTAGTGTACTTTCCATTATTCTGCATTCACATGACATGTTATTACTGTAATCGCATATCTTAGATTCATGCTGTACGTACATTCCTGCGATTACCTGCATATGTTATCTACTATTCACGAGTTGGCAACTCACCCATGTTGTGCCACAGGTGTTTCAGGTTGTTCCCCAAAGTAGTCGAGGCAGGCTATTCAGCTTCTCATCTATCATCTTTTGCTACAGATATCGCATCAGCTCACAGTATACCATTTTGCTTAGGTGGGTTAGATGATTATCTGTATTTCATATTGTACATTCGTTGTATTTTGTACTCTCCATCTACTATTGTATGGTTGACTTAGAGACTTGGTGATGACGTTTTTGTATCTTATTTGTGGATTTGTTGTCTTTTATATACAGCTTTCTCTCTATTGTCTCTTATTTCTTCGCTTCGGCGTCGTATATTTATGATGTGATTGTTTTCCGTCTTTGGGCTAGTTTTTACACAAAAATGGGTGTTGCCAAAATTTTAAGGAAAGAAAGTAGGACTTTTAAAGAATTTGGGTTGCGATTTCAAATGTTTCAAAAACTGATATTATCTTTTCCGTATTTTCTTGGTTTAGATTTCTGGGTTTTGGCTTTCTTTTACTGCGTTACGTCTTTAGGCGTTGCGTGGTATTAGGGCCGTCACGGGCCAATTTTGGGTCGTGACAATGTTGGTATCAAAGCGCTAGGTTTTACCTTTCGGAGTGTAGGATGACCTTAGTATGATGGAGTAGGTAGCTTAAACAGAGTAACGTAGTGTGTGTATGTCTGCAACATACCCACGGTGCGGTACCTTGCATTAAGTGACCTAAGTATAAATTTTTCTTGAAATTCCTTCCTTGATGATTCATATCCTTGAGATTCAATTCCTTATTCTCATCGAATCTTATATCTATTTATAGCCTTGCCGCCGATGACTATGGGGACTCAGAGTGATGCAGCGAGGGCCGAGGTCAGAGTTGGCTCGGGTGAGACGAGTACAGACCAGGATGGCACTCTAGTTGCACAGGTGCAGACGGATCAGCCTACGACATATACTATTGATAGACTTTTGGCAGAGATGCAGGACTTCCGCCGGACTATGAGTTCATTGGTTGATGTCGTTCGGGAGCTACGACAGGAGGTTGTTACCCCTGTTACTCAGTTATCACTTGCGATCAGCATGCAGCAGTCCATCACCTACATAGCACCAGTGGTTGCAGCTCCAGTTGACGAGGCACATATTCCAGAGGCTCAGAGAGTTCCAGGACAGTGGAGGACTCGTACCAGTATACCAGCCCAGAGACAGAGGTTTGGTCATCGGGATAGATTTCGTGGCCGTCGTGGGAGTAGCAGAGGCTTAGGACGAGGACAGTCGTTCAGCTCTCATCCCCAGGATGGTCAGCAGTCAGCGCGTGGATGTTTTCGATGCGGAAGCCTTCAACACTTCGTCAGGGATTGTTCCTTAGCACCACGTCAGGATCGTATTCAGAGAGGCCGTGGACGTGGAAGGTTCGCTCAGAGGGTTCAGGCTACCAGAGGAGTTCAGCCAGTTGCGGGTAGAGGGCAGACACAGTAGTTTGCTTCTACTCATCGGGACGCGCAGGCGTCCAATGCAGAGTTTTCAGGTATCCTTAATTCGCTTGTTCTTTTGATGTATTCGTTTGTTTTTCACACTTATACCATGGTTGGGTAGATTAGTCGTAGTTGTGCTAACTTCTGTCAGTGATTCTTTTGTTGCGCGACACGTATTTCAGTTTTGTGCCAATCGGATAGGAGATAGAGATTCGTCCGTAATTTTGATCCTTCTAGAGAGGTTGGACTTGACATTCTCCTGGGCACGGACTGTTTAGTTACGTGTTAAGCGTTTGTGGACTACCGTGAGGAAACAGTCAGGTTTGTTTTCCCGGCAGGTCAGTTCTTGTTGTGCAGGTGGATAGTTGTGCCGCCTCTCACAGCTTGAATTCAGCCTTTTTCTCTAGTCGGCTTCTGAAGAGATGTCGTGGATTCTTGGCGTTCATTCGTGATACCGGAGCCACAGAGGGTTTGTTGGACCGGTGTTCCTTTCGTGCGAGAGTTTTTCCGACGTTGTTCCGAATGAGCCGGCGAAGCTTGGGAGCTTAAGGATCAGCTGCAGAGTTGTGGTTTGGGGAGTTTTGTGCGTCTGAGTGTTTCGCTTTTGGAAGATCCTATTTCTGTTCGTTAAGGAGAAAGACGGCAGTTTGAGGTTGTGTATCGACGGATCGTTAATTGAATCGGCTTACGGTGCGGAGAGGTATCCTTCACCTCGCATTGACGATTTCTTCGATCAGCTCCAGAGTGCGAGACATTTTCTAAGTTTGTTTGGGATCAGGTCATCATTATTGCGGATTCGGGGTGATGGCATTCCGAAGACCGCCTTATGCGTGCGACGGGCTTTGTGTGTTTTTGTGAGTCGTTGGATTCACTGATGCCCTAGCAGCATTCGTAGAGGTGATGAACCAGATTTCTGCAGGCCGTTCCTCGACCAGTTATTGTTGTGTTATTTACGACATTCTAGTCTATTTAATGTGTCTTGAGGAACAGGAGTAACACTTGAGAATTTGTTATGCAAATACTGGGAGAGCACCAGCAGTTTGCTAAATTCTCGGGGTGTTTCTTCAGGCTTGTTTTGTGTTGACTCCTAGGTCTTGTAGTCACGGGAGACGGTTTCGTGTGGTTCCGAGGGAGACCGTGACTGTACAGCTTAGGTCCAGACTTGTGTGCAGGACGGAGGTCCGCAGATTTTTGGGCTTAGCAGGTTCTTACCGCCGTTTCATGCAGGATTGCTAGAGTAGTGCTGCACCGTCGACTGAATGGACCGGAAGGGAGGTTTCTTTTCTGTAGACTGAGGCATGTGTGCGGAGTTTTCAGCAGTTGAAGATTCGGTTAACAACTGCATTAGTCCTTTCTTTGCTTTTGGTTCGGGCGACCTTGTTGTTTAACTGTAATGTTTCTTGAGTGGGCTCGATTGTGTACTGAGGTGACACTATAGAGTTATCACTTTTGCTTCCCTACATCTGGAGGGAGTACGAGGAGGATATTCCACTCATGATCTGGAGATGGCCGCGGTGGTTTTGCGTTGGAGATTTGGAGACACTACCTGTTCAAGAGTCATGTCAGATTTTCACGGACTACCAGAGCTTAATGTACATCTTCCTGCAGCGGATTTGATTGTTGTGATAGTCTTCTGGAGATTTACAGTTCTTGTGTGATCGTCGAGTATAGCTTAAGTTCGTCTCTACGGAGGGGACAGCTTGCTCATGTCCGCGCCCGACTACTTTTCTTTAATCGCTTTCGCGAGACACTGCCCGCCGATGCTCGTTCGTCAGAGATACTTGAGCATACTCGGCTGGGTAATGATTCGGAGTCCTTGATTTATGACAATGATGTGCTAAGTTAGGGACACGTTTGTGTACCTGACATTATCGGGTAGAGACGTGCAATCCTAGAGTAAGCACATCAATCAACTCTCTGTATTCATTCAAGTTTCGCCAATTTTGACGTGACTTGTGAGATAGTTACGGGTGGATAGGAATGTAAAGAGAAGTTTCATGGTTCGATTCAAGGTGTCTGTTTTGTTGTGTGCTTGGGTCGAGCATCTGAGGCCGGCTGGAGAGTTGCAACCTTTTACCGTTCCGGAGTTGGAGTGGGAGCAGATCTCCACGAGATTTCGTTATGGTGTCTACCCAGGGTTAGTCACGGTGTGACTCCATTCGGATTCTTGCCGTCCGGTTTTACTCAGTTTGCTCAGTTGCTCTTGTTAAGTTGTGTGGTTGTATTGATTGTCGTCAGCAGTTGGGATCGTCACTCGCCATTGTTAGGGTTCTCCTTCGATAGCTGTTATCAGGAGACACTCCAATTGGCCACCTTTAGGTTTAGGGGTTAGGTTGTGACGATCACCAGCCTGTTGTTTTTCTGACTCTGCGTAAGTAGGATTTTGGACCCCAGCTATGTTTTGAGACTTCGGAGATGATCCAATTGATTCAGGTCAGGATGAAAATTGTTCATTGCGGACAGAGGTCTTATGCGACTGTGCTGGTCGCAGGCTTGAGTGCGTAGTGACAAATCATGTATTCCTGCGGATTTTTCCGATAAATGACGTGTTGGATTTTGGGAAGCTTATCCCAGGATTGTAGGTCCTTTCGAGATCCTATAAGCAAGTTAGTTTCGTCGCCTTTAATTTGGCTCTTCCGCCCAGATTATTGGATTTTCACCCCGTATTCCTTGTGATATACTTTACAATTACCTTCTCGACCTTTATCACATGATTTGGCACCAGACCATTTGGCTTGGACGCGATCGTTTCGCTCACCGGCAGCCATTGTGTTAATGGCTCGGCAGGTGGAGGAACATCGGTCAAGGGTCTTGCCATCCGTGAAGGGTTTTTCTTGGGCGTAGCCGTATAGTGAGTTAATCACTTAGGATGCTGCGAGCGAGATTTGAGAGTTGTAATCTTCTCCTTGAAGGTACGCGTAGAAGTATATTTTTAAATTCGGGGACGAATTTCTTTTAAGGGGGGGGGGGAGATTGTAACACCTTAGAATGTATTTTGTAGCTAATTATATTTTAGTGTATGGTTTTTAATAAAAAGTTTACCAAATTAAGTTTCAAATATTTTATCCTATTTATTGAGTATTTTATTAGATTTTTCCTAGGCTTGCACACACTTGTGCATGATAACTAGGGTTGTTTTGGGGGTTTAACCATGATTAGCAATATGGTGAACTAACCATTCCCTAACCTAGTTTAATATTGTATTAGGTGTTTTGGGTTTAATAGTGTTTGGTTGTTTTAAAATGAATTTGAAAAAGGTTTTTAAATTGACTTTCTTTATGTTGACCTTGAGAGAGAGAGAGTGCATTATGGGGCATGATAGCCTTTGCCATGCCTCATTTAATGAAGAGAGAGAATGGGAGGGGGTTCTCACTTCTCACTCTCATTTCTTACTCATCTCTCACTCTCTCACACACTCACCCACACACAAGCAGCTTCAGCAGCAACAGCAACACCAGAACCATCTTCAGCAGCAGCCATCAACAGCATCAGCAACAGCAGGCAGCAACAATAGCAACAACAGGCAGCAACAGCAGTAGCAGGAGCTCCAGCAACCTACAACAGCTCTTCTCCACTTCTTCTCCTGCTTCTTGAGATCTTTTTGGGTATAATTCTGAACCCAAGTCCCCTTTTTCTTAGCTTGTATGTTTGTTTAGCGTCGGTTTGTGTTAATTAGATAGTTTAGTGCTATTTAAGGTGTTTTGTGTGGAAATTGGGATAAGTGATGATTGTGTTGACAAACCCTAGCTATTTAAGTGTTTTTAGGGTCACTTACACTGAGAATTCCCCATATTTCACTAAAATACCATAGGGTTTGCGTTTTGTGCAAAATTAGCGTTTTTAAGCGATTTATTGGCTATCTGAGATCTGCTATTGACCCAGACTCTTCAGGACAAAATTGGGAAAACTGGAACATGCTACCTAGGTCTAGACACCACCGCCTGAGCACGAGACCCTAACTCCTAATTTGGGCCGCCGGTTTATTAGTTCTGGCCGCAATTTGCGGCCAGGTAGGGGACTGGGGTATTGGGTTTTTGTGTGGGGTAGTCTACTGCTATGTGTAGTGTTTTGGCATGTCTAGTTTTGTAATATTTGACCTGTAGGAAAATCTGGGGCAATATATCGTTTTGCATGTCCGTTTGTTTGCGCGATACGCGCGATACGTGAGTGGGTTCTGTGATCCAGCGTATCGCGGCGTGTCGCGGTAGTTCTAGACGCGTATACACACGTTTTAGCGTATCGTGCACACGCACGTTTAGTTCGCGACGCGAGTTTCTCGTTTTGGTTCGATATCGCGTTTTGCGGAATATTAAGCTTATATATGATTTCAATGTCTTATTTGCAGGTTTGCAGGCAGGAACTACGGACACTGCTACAGGGGGAGCAGATGGTAGGATTCACCTAGCATGGAGCGTAGGTGAGTAGATTTAACATCTACAGGGGAATCGCCCGCATGGCGTTATGCGTCTGGGCTAGGATTCTAATATTTGTCGCATATTCTACGTCAGTGTTAGAATTGTAGGGTTCCTAGGCACTCTCATGAGGTCTCACAAGGCATCAACCATGCCAATTTCAATTTTTAACGGTGCCGAGAAACCCTAACAAGATCGTTGGCTAGAATTTTAGGCGAAAAGAGAAGCTAGTTAACATCTTAACTAAAAGTAAACGGAAATACAACCTTTGTAGATCCGGTTCTCCACCTCCATAGCTCCGCGATGAAGTCTCCTCGCTGTCCAAATGGAATCCCGGGCTCAAGCGTCGGCTTCATCGGAGAAATGGGCGGGCAAGGTCGTCGGCTTCGTGCCGAAGATGATCTACGTCGAGGCATCACTAGATCAAGCTCCCACTTCACCAAGTCATGAAAATTATGAAGAGAACACACTCTTCTACTTGGCAAGAGGAATAGGATGAAGAAATAGGAAGTGGGTTCACTTTAGAATTGGATTTCTCACTCATTTGCTCAAGTTTCCATTGTTGAAGCAAGCTTTCTTCAAGTAGAAGATGAAGAAGAAGAAGATAATATTATGATAAGTTGTTTTTAAAATAGATAATAAAATGAATACTTATCATAATCTTACCCTTGGTTAAGTGTAGAGAATCAACTAGGGTTAGTGAATGGTTAGGTTTTATAGATGAAGACAAAATGGTCAAAGCTTCTTGAAGCTTCAAAGAAAAGAACAAAATAATCAACCATTTTATTTTCATTCCAAATGAAGAATGAATAAATAAATAGTTAATAAATACAAAACCCTAACCATTACACAACCATGGTTTAATCATACACTTAACTAAGTATGCATGTATCATCAAACATGGTACAATCATGTGCACAAAAATATATCACATATACAACTTGCACAATTCAAGTGAGAAAATCCATTTAAAGTGAACGAATACTAGTTAATGCAAAGTAATATATTAAATACATAATTATACATTAAATCATTAAATCAACACTTGATTTAACGATCCGGTCATATCGTATATAACCGACTAGTATCCAATGTATCGGCTTATCGAATCAATCCTTGATTCGATAACTAGGTTATATCGCATACAACCAATCGATACATTCATCGCGAGAATGGAATACGGTATCACATACACGCATTATTCTCGGTCCTGCACATATCTCATATGCGCTCCTATTTCGTTTCGCTTGAGCCAGGAAACCTCTGTGTAGGACTCTAAAGACTCGTCAATACGCCGGCAGCAGGTGATGATCATATCAATCACCCACAAGCCGTAAGCGGTCTGCTAAACGTAACGGCCACCCGGGTATTGAGCGATCAGAAGATCGACGAGCAAGCCCGCTCACACTCCTGTGAATCCAACCAGTAACACTTACTGTATAGTCCGGTCTGATCGTCTGATATATCGCATATCTCGCCTAGGGGTGGTAAACGTCAGACCCCAATAGCTCGATAAGTCGTGTCGATATGAGGTCTATAACAATTCGAGAAACTACTGGTAACACTTACCAGTAAATCTCAGCAACCCTGGCCAGGGATTTCCGGTTATAGCCAATCGAACACAACGCAACATCAACTCCCTATACCGGGAGAGACGAATCCCCTCCTATCGCTTATTGCCTCCATGTGATTCGGGACTGTACCCAAAAACCACCGTTTTGCACGCCCTCTTGGACGTGGTAAGGTGGAAATCAAAGCACAGTGGGAACCACACAAGACTCTATGACAATCTCGGGTCAACAGACTACTCTGTACCAGTGTCACCAGAGAACTGCCATCTGACGTAAGGTATAATACCATCTGGGAGTTCTCGGCGAGTCCGTCCAGTGTACCCAGTCTCTACTGAGCACCCGTATATCATCTCCGATGTCAAACACCAATGGATATGGGATCATCCATCACCCATCTGTATGGGTCGAGAAGGTATACGCTAGTCTACTCTGGTATATCGATACCCCGTCTCGATACACCCACGACTAGGGACCTTGAAGGATGTACTTATGGACTACCATGTCCCCACTAGTATGATCCGCATCATAGTCCAGGTAGTCAAGTACACATCCTAAGGGCTTTACCAACATGTAACAGAGAGACAATCAGTGTACACGTTAAGGTAAAGATCAACCAGATAGCATACTATCATGTCGAGCAAGAAGTTCTCCCTATATATGTCCAAGCATCCACTACAATATACATCCTATGTACAGTAATGGCCTCTAGGGCATATATATAACTAACAATCTCCCACTTGCACTAGGGCCATCTGTAGCAGTGGTTGCAGTATTTCATACTCAACCATCCCATAAAAGTCTCTCTCTGGGAATATGCCTTTATGAGTGGATCCGCTGCGTTATCCTCTAAGTCTGCTCTCCTTGCCTCGATCACCCTGGAGATCAACCATCTCCATGATCAGGTGATACTGCCTTAGAATAATTCTGGATCATTGATGGGACCGGCGTTCCTTGGCATAAGCCACAACTCCATTGTCTCACAATGGTAGGAACGTAGTTCATCTCATGAACTAATATACACCCAAACATCCTCTTTGGTAGCATCTTAAGTAGCGATGTATCCAGCCTTTATCGTCTAGTATGTCACGGTATCTAGCTTGGAACTCTTCCAACATACCGTCCCTTTACTGAGGGTAAAGACAATGCCTGCGACTGACATTCAGTCGTCTTTATCACTCTGGAACACTTCCAGTGATTCTCCCCAGGATCGATTGATACTATCTCACTACTACTAGTGAGTATCCTAACATCCAATTAGATCTATCTCATAGATCCAAAAACCAAGATATAGGAGGTATCACATTGATCCTTTATGGAGAATCATTGTGATAAGCGGAGATTGACCGAGCGTAGCATAGGAAACTCCTTTCTTATCAAGAGTATGTCATCCACGTACTCTACGAGGATCATCACCATACTCCCTACTACCTTTTTGTTTATACAAGGTTCATCTACCATTTTGACGATGTCAAACTCTTTGACTACTACATCAAAACAGACGTTCCAACTCCGCGATGCCTGCTTTATCACATAAAACATCTTGCACGCATTTCCGCTGCTCCCACTGTCTACGAGGCCCTCTGGCTGTGTACTTATAGACGCACTCTTCTAAAACATCATTTAGAAAAGCAGTCATGACACCCAACCGCCAGATATCGTAGTCATGGTATGTAGCCATGGCAAGTAGTATCTGGATGGACTTAAGCATAGGTACTGGAAAAGGTTTCATCATTATCCACGCCTGGTCGATGACGAAAACCTTTAACAAGTCTAGCTTTGAAAGTCTCAACCTTTCCATCTACACCAAGTAATCTTCTCAAGATATACTTGCTCCTGATGGGGATTTAACCCTTCAGATATAGCAACCAAAGTCCATACTTTGTTGGTGTATAAGGATTCCATCTCAGATCGCTAAGCATCCAGCCATTCTTACAGAGTCTCACTCCTGATGGCCAGCTCGAAACTAGTTGGGTCATCATCTCATGATGCATTCCTCGCTCCCACTGTCATAGAGAAACCAAAGTATCTCTCAGGCGGGTGAGGATCCCTACTAGATCGGCGGAGAGGCTGAGGTTCGTTGGAAACTATTGAATCCTTTGGTTCTGTCAAATCATCAGCTACAGTTTGTATAGCTGGAACATTTCCAGTTCTACATAACATACCTTGCCTCGAGCTTGTCCGGATTTTGCTTTTAGACAATGGCCGGACAACCCAAATCTTAACTAACTTAAGATATGGGCTCTTCCCTTTCCATATCTCATATGGAGTGGTAGGCAACTGATTTGATTTGAACCCTATTCAATAGGTATGCAGCTTCTCAAGTGCATAACTCCCAAAAAGAAATAGGTAACTCAGTAGTACTCATCATAGAGCACACCTTATCATATAGGGTGTATCTGCTCCGCCCCGATATACCATCGTGCTATGGTGTATACGGAGGAGTAATTCTGAGAGAGAATCTCATTCTCCTTTAGAAAAGTCCAAGAATTCCGTGCTCAAGTATTCTCCTCCTTGATCTCATCAAAGGATATAATACTTATACCCGTATTGGTTCTCTACTTCTTACTTATATTCCTTGAATATCTCAAAAGGTTCGGACTTGTGTTTCAACAAGAACATAGATCTGAATCTCGAGAGATTATCAGAGAATGTAATGAAGTTCAAAGAACCGGTCTTGGCATGTGTAGACAGGGGACCTACATACATCAACATGTATCATCCCAAGAGTTCACTAACTCTTTCTCTGTTTCCAGTAAACAGAGCTATGGTCATCTTATCTCTGTGACATGACTGGCAAGTTTCATAAGATGTAAATTTAAACTGATTTAAATATGCATCTAAATGTAACTTAGCTAGTCGGGTCGCATTGATATGACCTAGTCTACAATACCTCAAGAAGGATCCGTTCATTTCTGAACTCTTCCTCTTGTGTGTGTTCCGTATACTAAGAACTGTAGTTTGATTTAGAACGTTAATGCTTTTAGATAACGTGCCTGAACCGATCAACTTTTGATATAGGAAATGTTCAAAACATTATCCAACAATACAAAATTTTATCATTTCTTTACTAATAAAGAGACTGATATGATTTTGTATATCAGGTTCAGTATCTAATAACATTCATTCAGAATCAATGTATTGGTAATACAGGGTGACAGTGACCGACAGACTTGGCTGCAACACTTGCCCCGTTTTCTGTCTCATGAAACTTATCACCCGTTCTCAGTTTTTCTACCCTTTTGTAGCCCTATGTAACAGATTACATATCTGGGATCCTGATCCAGTATCATATACCCAGGATGCGGAGGATACTGAGAAACAGTTCTTTGTAATGAACACACCCGAAGATGATGCATCAACATGCACTCTCTTCGTTTGGGCGGCACGGGAAATCTGGTATTCCCCAATTTCCTGCTCTGTCTTATAACAATTATAAGTAGGAGCGGGACCAACGTTCCCCAGCTCAGTATAACAAGCGGGTTCGGTCAAATATCCGTATTATTATCTTGATTAAGGCGTGATATGGTCGCTACCTGGAGAGAGAGAGAGAAGAAAACACTCAGCGTGCGCTCTTGCAAGAATAGATTGGTTATTATTTTATCTAATTAGGATGGCTCCCACTGCTTTTTATCAAATCTTCCTTCAAACCCAAAAAGGAAAGACTAGCCGGGATTAATTACACACTACAAGTTCGCCAATCTTTCAGCCAGGCCAGTGTCGGTACTTTGAGGGAGGTCCCCCGTGCTTTCGCACGAACCTAATTAATGTAAACCTCGTTTTCCCAGAGGCGTAACCTCGTTAACACCTTTCTAGACACCTACTTGATCGGCTAATTGTAATGTATAAAACTCTCCCAGGAGTAACTCTTACTCGCAGCGGGTATCGGGATCCAACTATCTCATAGAAGGTATGCAATCTCATTGCAAATTTCAACACTTGAAATTCCCGATAATGTTTTGCCCCTAGCGTCCTATGACCTTGACGGAGGCCAAACTACCCATAGTCCGCTAGTCAAGTTCAACCCGTCATTTCCTGATTGAATTAAACCCACCCGCACGACCCTTGACGGAGGCCAAACAATGCCGTACGAATACCCTAATCGAATCGCATCATATGCTAGCAGATAAGCACTAGTTAGCTACCGTACACTACGCCTTGACGGAGGCCAAACTACCGCAGCACGAATACTAACTAGTACTTATCTGAAATGACGGAGGGCTACGACAGGTTTTTCTGAAAACCTATTGCGTAATGAACTTGATATCGTTGTAGAATCAAATAATTTTGAAATGGAGTGTTTTTGAGGCTTTTCTAGTTTTGCTAAAGGAGTCACTCCCGGTGAAGGGATCGTCGGTCCTTTCCTCGTCGAATGAGGTGCGGGATATATCATATATATCACTGTGCAAAGAAAAAACACTTAAAAGCAATCAAAAGAAAAACCGAGGGGTGTAGCATCTGCCAGTTATTGCTAAAGGAGTCACTCCCGGTGAAGGGATCTCGGTCCTTTCCTTATCGAATAAGGTGCAGGATATATCACATATACCGCTGTGCAAAGCAAGAACTGTAGCTACCTGTTTTATTTTGAAATTCGATTCTACAACATCTTAGGTTTCTTTTATTTCATTAATCTCATTAATGAAGTCCCATCATTTAGGGTACCTAAACATCACAGATAAATACGACGTATACTTATGCCATCCGCATTTGCCTCGATGTCCCCTCGTGCACCGTTAGGTTAGGTAACTAACGGCAGAGCGGGGCAGGGCTAGCGCGGGTGTAAAACATAAGTAACGTCTATATAATATATCATATATACTATATACTGTATCTATCACAGAAGATCACATGATCACATCACAGATATCGCAGCAGAAGAATCATATGAAATATTGAATATACTAGGACGTCCGTGTTTTCAATACGAGCCAGTATAAAACACGGATTCCACGGTCGCGACGAATAGCCAAACCCACACCCCTAGACCCCTACGAGAGCGGCAAGCAACCCTACCAATTCTAGAGTTAGGAGACCCGGACTCGACTCCTCGAGTTGGTCTCCCACTGGACTCCAGAACCCGGTTACTTGTGCTCCCCTCCTTGGGTCTATCCTAATGCGGAAAAGTAAATAATATACAAAGGGTGACATCTTCCGCAACCTGGAAGTGCCCCAATAAAAGAATATTACATACAAGTTTTTACATGAATGAAAAATAAAAACACTCATCTCACATAAAAAAACCCCCGGCTATTCAAACACGACGATCCAATATAACATATCCAGCAACACATAACATCACATGTCATCAACGTAAGTAAACATGCGTATCCCAATTGTCGTTGACATATAGCAACGATACCGGCGATATCACATATTACACTTTCGGTCATAGAAAAGAAAGTGTAAAACTACAACAGTTGGAATCCGCAATCTCTTTAGACATCGCATGCCTAACCAAATGAATTCCTTAGACATCACATGCATAACAATTATAAACCCCGCATTTTAGTCTCAAAATCGAAAACTCTTTTCAATATCAAGTCGGGCAATTCAACAAGATTCCCGACATCCTGATCGAATGCTCGTCGCAAACTTCAGTAGGCGGTCGCACCCCCGACGCCATCGACGAAGTGCACCAAGGCGGAACACCGCTGCCGCGAGCACCCGAACGGATGCTTTCAGTGACGGGGTTCTCCTACAGTCACTTGGTCAGGGCTATGGAGTGAGGCTGTCTATTAAGTTTATCGGCGAGTATCCGTGTATGCTACGTGATTGCGACGGACTTTTGATCACATCAAAATTCTGTGGCAACTGATCAAGTGAGACTAAACTGCTATGTTTATAACATTCATTCAGTTATCTCATAACTGTTTGTGAATTCCAAGTATTGTATCCCATTCCAGATAAACAGAAAATGTTAAACTTTCCGATCGAACAGTCGAACACCCAAGTTTTCCCGATACAGTCCAACACATGAAATAAGTCTAACAACATTCAGTTCGTGCCTCAGTACCAACGGTCCAGCCGTAGAAGGGTCAAGCCAACGCCTCACATGTGGCACGCCGTACTGCCCCAAACCCTAAGGTTCAAAGGGCAGTTCAAGACGGTCACATAATCGAGTTAAGGTTTGTTGTCTTCTATAGGGACCATCACGTTACTTGCACTACTTAGAACGTCATTAAACCACAGAAAAATCCAACACTTGGAAATTTTCCGGCAGGGGAAAAGGTGGGTATTTATATCCGGTCGAACTTTTTAACATATTCTAAAATTATCCGGAAAAACATATAGACAAAGTTTGACAATCCGATCGAATGTACGAACTCCCAATGCAACCCCAGAAATTTCAACTCTTGAATAAATATTAAAAATTCCCAGGAAAACCAACACTGCAAAGTAGGAGTTACTGTGCAAAATTTAATGGGAGAAGAGACAAAAGGGCCGCGGAACCGCCGCATTAGCATGCTAATGCCGCGGTTCCGCCGCACTTTTATGGAATTAGGTCATCGAACTTCACAGTAATTCTTATAATTTCCTGCTGGTTTTTCTGCATATTTTTAATCTGGAAAAAACCCAGTTTTTCAAAATTGTCCAGAGAGCATTTTAAAGTCGGGGTTTTGGGTCGATCGGACTTCTAACTCCGTCAGGACTTCGCCTAAGGCTCTAGCTAGGCTATGATATCACTGTAGGGTTCCTAGGCACTCTCATAAGGTCTCACAAGGCATCAACCATGCCAATTTCAATTTTTAACGGTGCCGAGAAACCCTAACAAGATCGTTGGCTAGAATTTTAGGCGAAAAGAGAAGCTAGTTAACATCTTAACTAAAAGTAAACGGAAATACAACCTTTGTAGATCCGGTTCTCCACCTCCATAGCTCCGCGATGAAGTCTCCTCGCTGTCCAAATGGAATCCCGGGCTCAAGCGTCGGCTTCATCGGAGAAATGGGCGGGCAAGGTCGTCGGCTTCGTGCCGAAGATGATCTACGTCGAGGCATCACTAGATCAAGCTCCCACTTCACCAAGTCATGAAACTTGTGAAGAGAACACACTCTACTACTTGACAAGAGGTAGAGGATGAAGAAATAGGAAGTGGGTTCACTTTAGAATTGGATTTCTCACTCATTTGCTCAAGTTTCCATTGTTGAAGCAAGCTTTCTTCAAGTAGAAGATGAAGAAGAAGATAATATTATGATAAGTTGTTTTTAAAATAGATAATAAAATGAATACTTATCATAATCTTACCCTTGGTTAAGTGTAGAGAATCAACTAGGGTTAGTGAATGGTTAGGTTTTGTAGATGAAGACAAAATGGTCAAAGCTTCTTGAAGCTTCAAAGAAAAGAACAAAATAATCAACCATTTTATTTTCATTCCAAATGAAGAATGAATAAATAAATAGTTAATAAATACAAAACCCTAACCATTACACAACCATGGTTTAATCATACACTTAACTAAGTATGCATGTATCATCAAACATGGTACAATCATGTGCACAAAAATATATCACATATACAACTTGCATAATTCAAGTGAGAAAATCCATTTAAAGTGAACGAATACTAGTTAATGCAAAGTAATATATTAAATACATAATTATACATTAAATCATTAAATCAACACTTGATTTAACGATCCGGTCATATCGTATATAACCGACTAGTATCCAATGTATCGGCTTATCGAATCAATCCTTGATTCGATAACTAGGTTATATCGCATACAACCAATCGATACATTCATCGCGAGAATGGAATACGGTATCACATACACGCATTATTCTCGGTCCCGCACATATCTCATATGCGCTCCTATTTCGTTTCGCTTGAGCCAGGAAACCTCTGTGTAGGACTCTAAAGACTCGTCAATACGCCGGCAGCAGGTGATGATCATATCAATCACCCACAAGCCGTAAGCGGTCTGCTAAACGTAACGGCCACCCGGGTATTGAGCGATCAGAAGATCGACGAGCAAGCCCGCTCACACTCCTGTGAATCCAACCAGTAACACTTACCGTACAGTCCGGTCTGATCGTCTGATATGTCGCATATCTCGCCTAGGGGTGGTAAACGTCAGACCCCAATAGCTCGATAAGTCGTGTCGATATGAGGTCTATAACAATTCGAGAAACTACTGATAACACTTACCAGTAAATCTCAGCAACCCTGGCCAGGGATTTCCGGTTATAGCCAATCGAACACAGCGCAACATCAACTCCCTATACCGGGAGAGACGAATCCCCTCCTATCGCTTATTGCCTCCATGTGATTCGGGACTGTACCCAAAAACCACCGTTTTGCACACCCTCTTGGACGTGGTAAGGTGGAAATCAAAGCACAGTGGGAACCACACAAGACTCTATGACAATCTCGGGTCAACAGACTACTCTGTACCAGTGTCACCAGAGAACTGCCATCTGACGTAAGGTATAATACCATCTGGGAGTTCTCGGCGAGTCCGTCCAGTGTACCCAGTCTCTACTGAGCACCCGTATATCATCTCCGATGTCAAACACCAATGGATATGGGATCATCCATCACCCATCTGTATGGGTCGAGAAGGTATACGCTAGTCTACTCTGGTATATCGATACCCCGTCTCGATACACCCACGACTAGGGACCTTGAAGGATGTACTTATGGACTACCATGTCCCCACTAGTATGATCCGCATCATAGTCCAGGTAGTCAAGTACACATCCTAAGGGCTTTACCAACATGTAACAGAGAGACAATCAATGTACACGTTAAGGTAAAGATCAACCAGATAGCATACTATCATGTCGAGCAAGAAGTTCTCCCTATATATGTCCAAGCATCCACTACAATATACATCCTATGTACAGTAATGGCCTCTAGGGCATACATATAACTAACAAGAATTACGCCTTTACTTTATTTCCTTATTATAGCTGTACCGTGACTAGCAGCTATAGGACACTGCACACATTATTGACGTTTCATGTTGCACGAGCACTGATTATATGCTACACACACCGTCAATAATTGCCATGTCACACACAACCACTTATAGATACTATATTGCTTGGTTAGGGACCTTGTGACATTGATTCGTACTGCTTACCACATATGACATTTCCATACCTATATACCTATAGAGTATCGTACCATTAGTGATAGGTACACATACCCCTTACGATACATCTACAGGTATACCTTACTCATATTTTACTTATACCCAGTGGGGTATACCATATCATTTGCTCACAGGTAGACATCTATACTTAGCTGTACCTTATTGTTTTCGCATACATCTGGTTTCAGCTACATATTCTCATTTATATTCTCGCATTTCAGATATATTGCATATATTTATCCCTGGATTTTCGCATTGTTTATTTGGATTTTACATGATGTTTTCTGGATTTGGGAACCACGGGAGTTCATGAAATTATGCATACATTGAAAAACCCGGTTTTCTTGATATGATATTTGCGCATCCACCATGGGTTTTATCGGTGCTGATTATATATACCCCTACGAGGAGGCGTCGAGGCCATAGAGGGTACATGGTGGGGCCCGGTATGGTTTCCCTCGGCAAGAAGATCGATGGATATTGCCGATTGAGCCTGGAGGCGGGCGAGTACCTACCGGTGACAGTACCCATGACTCGGCGGGGGATCACGGAAACACCGCTGGGAGTCATGTACGTATGCATACGTCGAAAGGCGAGGGTCAGAGCTAGGCACTCGTGCTTTCGGGATAGCGTATGATACGTGATCAGGATTTCTGTGTCGATGCTTGGCACATGGTTCTCATGATATTTCTTAACACCTTTGTATATATAACAGGGGATTTAGCCGTTGTTATATATACCCTTACACCAATATTAGTGGAATGGGATGCTAATATATGTGTATTGCCCCCATCATACTTATTTCTGTATATATTTACCTTTAGGATGTTAGATTCTTACTTGAGATTTGACTTGGGATATTAGGTGATTCATTGAGATTGGATATTGGACATACCTATGGGATTATTGATTTGTACATTCGGGATATAGGAGATTACTTGATATTGTACATTAAGGAGATGTGAAACTTATATGATGTGAGAGCCCAATGTGGGGGCTGATTTGAGGAATTGGGATTTGAGTGTCTTGATGGATTGTGATCCTACCACGATGACAGGATTCCGTGGATGTCATATTTCACTCCATACCTCGTACCTTTTCACTTATGCACTGTTCCATCCATTAGGAGTACCTGTTAGTGTACCCTTTATGATAGCTGCATATTTGCATTCTCATATCCTTACTGCATAGTTATTGCACACTTTTATCATGTCATTATTGCTTCACATATTGACTGTACCTGCTAGTGTACTTTCCATTATTCTGCATTCACATGACATGTTATTACTGTAATCGCATATCTTAGATTCATGCTGTACGTACATTCCTGCAATTATCTGCATATGTTATCTACTATTCACGAGTTGGCAACTCACCCCCGTTGTACCACAGGTGTTTCAGGTTGTTCCCCAGAGTTGTCGAGGCAGGCTATTCAGCTTCTCATCTATCATCTTTTGCTACAGATGTCGCATCAGCTCACCGTATACCATTTTGCTTAGGTGGGTTAGATGATTATCTGTATTTCATATTGTACATTCGTTGTATTTTGTACTCTCCATCTACTATTGTATGGTTGACTTAGAGACTTGGTGAGGACGTTTTTGTATCTTATTTGTGGATTTGTTGTCTTTTATATACAACTTTCTCTCTATTGTCTCTTATTTCTTCGCTTCGGTGTCGTATATTTATGATGTGATTGTTTTCCGTCTTTGGGCTAGTTTTTACACAAAAATGGGTGTTGCCAAAATTTTAAGGAAAGAAAGTAGGACTTTTAAAGAATTTGGGTTGCGATTTCAAATGTTTCAAAAACTGATATTATCTTTTCCGTATTTTCTTGGTTTAGATTTCTGGGTTTTGGCTTTCTTTTACTGCGTTACGTCTTTAGGCGTTGCGTGGTATTAGGGCCGTCACGGGCCAATTTTGGGTCGTGACACAAGGTCAGTTCTATGTAAGTTTGCAGGATATCCCTAACATTCGCAAGGGAATATCTTCTACAACACCGAGGAACAAAAGGTGTTTGTTTCTCGACATGCCACCTTTTTAGAAAAGGAATTTCTTATGAAAGAGATTAGTGGTCAAGAGGTAGAGCTGGAAGAAATTCCATCTACACAAACTATAACTGACAATTTGGTAGAACCGGAGGATTCAATAGTCCCCGACGAACCTCAGCCACTCCGCAGATATAGTAGGGTTCCTCACCCACCTGAGAGATACTACAGTTTTCTCATAGATGGTGGGAGCAAGGATTGCATCATGGAAGATAATGATCTAACTAGTTTCGAGTAGGCCATCACAAGTGGAGACTCTGTGAAATGGCTGGATGCTATGCGATCTGAGATGGAATCCATGTACACGAACAAAGTATGGACTTTGAAAGTTTCTCCTAAAGGGGTAAAACCCATCGGGACCAAGTGGATCTTGAGAAGATAATTGGTGTAGATGGAAAGGTTGAGACCTTCAAAGCTAGACTTGTAGCAAAAGGTTTTCGTCAACGATCAGGTGTTGACTATGATGAAACCTTTTCTCAAATGGCTATACTTAAGTCCATCAGATCCTACTTGCTATTGATGCATACCATAACTACGAAATATGGCAGTTGGACGTCAAGATCGCTTTTCTAAATGGTGATTTAGAAAAGAGTGTGTACATGACACAGCCAGAGGGCTTCGTAGGCAGTGGGAGCAGCGGAAGCGTGTGCAAGCTGCTTAAATCAATTTACGGATTAAAGCATGCATCGCGGAACTGGAACATCTGTTTTGATGAAGCTGTCAAAGAGTTTGACTTCATCAAAAATGTAGATGAACTATATATATATAAGAAGGTAGTAGAGAGTAAGGTGTTCTTCCTCGTATTGTACGTGGATGACGTACTCTTGACAGGAAACGATGTTCTTATACTACACTCGGGGTTAAGCTCTTCTTATCACACATGTTCTCCATGAAAGATCTAGGTGATGCCTCCTACATTTTAGGGATAAAGATTTATAGAGATAGATCTAAACGGATATTGGGATTGTCCCAATCTAGGTACATTGACGCCATACTAAAGAGGTTTAGTATGGAAGATTCTAACCGTGGTAATTTACCCGCTTGTTCAGGAATCACTCTCTCCAAAGAGATGTCTCCCTAGACTGATTTGGAGAGGGCTCGCATGCAAGGGATACCCTATGCTTCGGCAGTCGGTTCAATCATGTATGCGATGTTATGGACCAGACCAGATGTAGCTTACTCGCTAGGTATCGTGAGTAGGTATCAATCAGATCCAGGGGAGAAACACTGGACAGTTGTGAAGAACATTCTTAAGTACTTGAGAAGGACTAAAGAGATGTTCTTGGTGTATAGTAACGGTAAACTCCAGGTGGAGTCCTTTAACGATTCGAGCTTCCAGGGTGATAAGGACAACAGTAAGTCGGTCTCGGGTTTTGTCTTCACCCTTAAAGGAGGGGCGGTATGTTGAAAGAGTTCCAAGCTAGATACCGTAGCAGACTTGACGATAGAGGCTCAATACATTGCTGCCAACGATGCTGCCAAAGAGGCTGTATGGATAAAGAAGTTCATAAGATGAACTTGATGTGCTTCCATCTATTGAGCATCCAATACTTTTGTGTTGTGATAACAATGGAGCAGTGGGTTTGGCCAAGGAACCCCGGTCCCATCAGAGATCCATATATATTCTTAGGCGGTATCACCTGATCAGAGAGATAGTAGATCGCCGGGAGATCGAGGTCAGTAGAGTTGTCATGAAGGATAATACAACAGATCCACTCACCAAGGCCCTTCCTCCAGATGCTATTTGAGAGACTTTTTAGGATGTTGAGTATGAAATACTACAACAACTGGCCTTAGTGCAAGTGGGAGATTGTTAGGAATATGTATGCCTTAGATGCCATTATTGTATGATATATTGGATGCTTGGACATATATATAGAGGACTTTCTTGCTCGACATGATAGTATGCTATCTGGTTGCTCTTTATCTTAATATGTACACTTGTATTATTATACTGTCTCTCTGATACATGTTGATAAAGCCCTTAGGATGTTTGCTTGACTACCAGGACTATGATGCAGATCATACTACCAGGACCTGGATAGTCCACAAACACATCCTTCAATTGTTCCTAGTTGAGGGAATATCGAGACAGGGCATCGATATTCCAGAGTAGACTAGTGTGTAGTTTCTTGACCCTGTATGGGGCGATGGTTAATCCCACAACCATTGGTGTTTAACATCAAAGATTATACACAGGTGCTCATTAGAGAATGGGTATACCGAACATGACTCGCCGAGAACTCCTAGATGGTACTATACCTATCGTCAGATAGCAGTTCTCTGGTGACACTGGTACAGGTTAGTCTGTAGACCCGAGATCGTCATAGAGTCTTGTGTGGTTCCCACTGTGCTTTGATTTCATCCCTACCACGGCTCAAAGGATCATGCAAATAGGTGGATTTTGGGTACGGTCCCGTGTCACATGAAGGCAATGAGTAATAGGAGGGGTTTCGTCTCTCTCGATATAGGGAGTTGATGTTGCGCTATGCTCGATTGGCTATAACAGGAAGTCTCTGGCCAAGGCTGTTGATGAGATTTACTGGTAAGTGTTATCCGTAGTTTCTCATACCGTTATAGGCCTTACATCGGCATGACTTATCAAGTTATTGGGGTCTGACGATACCATCCCCAGACTCGATATGCGACATATCAGACGAAGAGACCAGACTATATGGTAAGTGTTACCTATAGGTTTCATGGGAGTTTGGACAAGCTTGCTTGTTGATCTTCTATTCGCTCAATACCTGGGTAGCCGTTACATCCAGCTAGTATCGTTGATGGCTTATGAGTGACTGATGTGATCATCGCCTACTGCTGGCGTATTAACGATTCTTTAGAGTCCCACATAGAAGTTTCCTGGTTCAAGCGAAACGAAGTAGAGCACATATGCTGATATGTGTGGGGGCCTGATTAAATACAAGTATGAGATACCGTATTGTAATATGGCGGCTATTTGTTATCAGTTAGGTTATATGTGATATAAACAGAATATTGAATCAAGTGTTGATTTGATAATGTGATATACAGATAAATGATATTAGTCGGTTATATGTGATATAACCGGATTATTAAATCAAGTGTTGATTTAATAATTTGATATATATTATATTTGATATAATTATATATTAGCTAATATTATTAGGTCACTAATTATTCTTCATATGATACACACACACAATACATACATACATACATATATATATATATATATATATATATATATGAAGCATAGTATGAATTTTCTATTTTTGGAAAATAGAAAATGTGGTGGAAAATGGGGAGACTTTTGTGGAGGGGTGACGCATGGCTTTGCTTTATATAATATTGGTTTGGATCTACTATTGAAGCACGGTTCAATTTTATATTGAATTAAATTCCATGCTTCAATAATAGAGTTGATATTTGTGAAGCTATTCTACACTCATTCTACACATGAGTTCATTTTCTTTTCTTGAGCTCATATGATGAGCTCTTGCTCTCTAGCTCTCTCCATCCTCCTCCTCACCTCCTCCAAGCTCAATCCCTCACATGTGTTATGAAACCTTCAGCTTGTGAGAATCCTAGTGAGCAAACATAACCTCTACATCACCATCCTACACTAGATTAGCGCTTTGGTGTAGTGTGTTTCCTTCACTAAAGAGTTTAGTGAAGAGGTAGCTTGAATTAGAGGACTTCGGATGGATCATCTTCGGCATGAAGCTCATCGAAGGAAGTTCGTTCAACCTTCAAGTAGAGCCTAGTGGAGTCGCGTGGACTACAACCCGGAACTTTAGAAGAGAAGGACACGGTCTATAAAGGTTGTAGCCATCCATCTCTTAGTATAGTTTATGATATCATAGTTAAACCCTAATCATCTAGTTTAAGATCTTGGTCAATGTAGATTAGCACCCCTTATTTTTAAAAAATAGCATGCTTGATGTTACTAAAACCCAGTGGTGGTGCTAACGTACATTTTCATACTCCTCCATGTAACTCAAAAGTATATATCCCGTTACCTCCGGGACCACAGACACAAGATATATCCCGTTACCCCTGGGATCACGGATGCAAGATGCATGAATCAAGAATGATTCTATTCCATTACCCCCCGGAAACATGTAATATCCCTTTAAATTACACTTCGGTTACACTTTTGATTTCCCCATTTCTCTAGGTTTCGTTTTCCAAGTCAGGTATGAATAATATTTATCTAATGTCAATACAAGAACAGGCAGGTACAGGTTATATCTATCTAGACAACATGTCACGTCCATCAGGACAAAAAGTCAGGATTGTTAGCATCGGTAAGTATTATAGGTAACAAGTATTAACATGATAACAAAATAGTAATAGTCTGGTAGGTTACAAGCATATCTGTGATAGTGTATTCAATTAGATAAAGTGTTTATTTATAATAATATCGTGCAAACAGGTCATGATGAAATACGGTTGTAACCGTTATCTAGGTGCGATAAATGATGTAATGAAAAATAATCACATAATTCCTACACTTCGATTTATCGATTGACCAAACTTGAATAGTTTGTTATAATCACTGGCTATAGATATAATTTGCATAAACATTATAAACTGCAATTACAAAACTTGTTTATAGTTAACTAACTAACGATAAACAGATTATATACATAATCACTGGCTATAGATATAATGTGGATAAACAAACTAACGATAAACGGAATATATATATAAAACGGTATAATAATAAATAATATTATGACAATATATATATATATATATATATATATATTGATATAATTTTACGTAGATTATAACATGTAGTAAGTTATAAACTTGGCTCGGTCTCGACAAATGCGGATACAAACACAAATGGAGCAAGATCGAGACTAGATCTTGTCAAACGAACACGACTCGACTAAGGTTTGGGTTAACTTAGTTTGTTTCTTGGCTCGGTTAGGCTTGATAAAGTTTCTCCAGGTGCTGTTGCGATGATGGGGCTGCGATGCTGCCGCCGCGAGTGGGTTCTTGAGTAGAGATATAGCTCGTGCTCGGCTAAAGGAGGAGATGTCTCTGGTGAGGGTGCAAGCTCGGCCCTGAGTGATTGTGAAGCCAAAGAAATGCCGGTGAGGTCTCTAAAGAAAAGGAAGACGACGCAGAAAGATGGTTGCTCGTTGTGAGATCAAGGGAAGTGGGTGATCGGTGATGGAGTCAAAGTGCAGGGAGTCAGCGACGATAGCAGGGTGCTCGGTGTAAGTCGATGTACTACACCCCAGTACTTATGGGGAGGCGGAATTTTCAAAAACAATCAAGTTTAAACAACGAACATCGACTAACCGCTTGAATCGAAGCTAAACTATAAATAACCGTATGATATGAGTTTCTTTTCACAAGTGATTAGGGATTATACCTAATGAAACCGGTCCTTCTTCTTTGCGTCCTCCTTTGTTCTCCTCGACCTTCTCTAGGTAGTAGACGATCCACCCGAGAGCAAAACACCAAGCTAAACCTCTAACTTGAGGTAACTAATCAACTTTGATTGCTAATCAAAGATGAAAGGATGATAAAGAGTGAAGGTTATGGATTGTTTAGTCTAACTAATCCTTTGATCTCAACACATGAGGATTAAGGATTAGGGTTTGAAGATGAGAGCTTGAGGAGAGAGAATGTGAGATATGATAATGAGAGAAGAGAGAGAGTGTATCATAATATTATGAAGCATTCTTTTTTTCAAATAATCAATAAAGGAAATGAATAAGCATGCTTCACAAAATATCTTGTGATGATTCATTAACATGAGTCATTAAGCAATAAATGTGCATTAATGAAGTGAATGAATCACCACTATGACTCACTCTCTTTCCAAAACAAACCTCCTTAGTCACATCTTCTAGAAGCTTCTCGAGTAATTACGAGAACGCCCCTCCGATCCGTAAAAATACGGAAAAACTTTAGACTGTAAAAATCCAATAACCGGATACCAGTAACTGGCTTAAACCAAAGCCGACTGGTAAAAACTGTCCGAAAGTCGTACGCGCGTAAACGCACGTATGCGTCCGAACCCTTTGTCGCAAAACCATGCAACCTCTATATCGTTTCGCCTGGAGTAGGAAACTCTCTGTGTGGGACTCTAGAGACTCGACTACTACGCTGGCAGTGGGTTTAACCACAGACCGCAAGCGGCACTAGCTGTACGTAACGGTCCCCAGGTAGTTGTCGATAAGAAGGCCGATGAGTAAACCCATCCGAACTCCTACTGAGTCTGATGTGACAATCTCCATACAGTCCGGTCCGTTCGTCCAAGACTATCGCATATCGGGCCTAGGGGGGCGGCAAGCGTCAGTCCCCTAATAGCGGTATAAGTCGTGTCGGAGTGAAGCCCATTACACCCTGAGAAACTGCTGGAGCCTACCAGCAAATCTCGCTTGCCCTGGCCAGGGACTTTGCGTAATGGCTCTCTGACACAGCACGATATCTACTCCCAATACCGGGAGGGACGAATCCTGTCTAACCGCCACTGCCTCCAAGTGCTCGGGACTGCACCCAACTGCTACCTGTTTGCACGACTCCTTTGAGCCGTGGTAGGGTAGCAATCTAAGAACAGTGGGACACACTCGAGGCGAAGTAGCAGTGTCAAGTCTGCGGACTACGCTGTACTCATGTCACCTGGGAACTGTTCACTGACGACTGGTATCAAACCAACCAACAGTTCCCTGTGAGTCCTGTCCGGTGTACCCGTAACCTAACGAGCACCTGTATACTATCTCCAGTACGACGTACTGATGGCTGTGGGACAGACCATCTCCCCAACTGGGATGAGAAGCGTACACACTAGTCTACTCCGGAGTATCGATGCTCTGTCTCGATAATCCAACGACCAGGGACCTGAATAAGGATGTGCTTGTAGACTACCCAGCCCCCACTAGTGTGACTGCCATCACAACGCTGGTAGACAAGCAAGATCCTAAGAGCTCTATCAATACGTATACTCACATATTAAGATAGAAAAACCAAGTAGCATACTACCATGTTTAGCAAGACTGTTATATACATGTGAATATCCCAAGCTTCCATTAAGTAATATACAAGCTAGTATGATACAGTAATGGCCTTCTAGGGCATAAACACTAACAATCTCCCACTTGCACTAGGGCCATGTACTGGCATATCGTAGACCAATGATCTCGAGTAGCCTCTCGAACTGAATCTGAGGAAGGGCCTTCGTGAATGGATCAGCAATGTTCTCTTCTGAAGCAACTCTCCGAACCTCGATCTCCTGACGATCAATGATCTCCCTGATCAGGTGATACCGCCTCAAGATGTGTCTGGACTTCTGATGGGACCTTGGTTCCTTCGCTAAAGCTATAGCTCCGTTGTTGTCGCAATACAGAGGTATTGGATCAACTATGGTAGGAACCACCTGAAGTTCTGTTAGGAACTTCTTCATCCAGACTGCTTCTTTTGCGGCATCGCAAGCAGCTATATACTCCGCTTCCATCGTCGAGTCAGCAACGGTGTCCTGCTTGGAGCTCTTCCAGCACACCGCCCCTCCATTGAGGGTAAAGACATAACCCGACATGGACTTGGAATCGTCCTTATCACTCTGGAAGCCGGAATCAGCAAAGGCCTCCAACCTGAGGTCTTTTCCGCCGTAAACCAAGAACATCTCCTTAGTCCTCCTCAGGTACTTGAGAATGTTCTTTACTGCTATCCAGTGTTTCTCCCCTGGGTCTGACTGATACCGGCTTACCACGCTCAGTGCATAAGCTACATCTGGTCTGGTACACAACATCGCATACATTATAGAGCCTACCGCAGAAGCGTAGGGTATAATAGACATGCGTTCCCTTTCCAAATCAGTCTTGGGAGACATCTTTTTGGAGAGGGTGATTCCGTGACAAGCCGGTAGATTACCGCGCTTAGAATCTTCCATACTGAATCTTTTCAGTATAGTGTCGATATACCTGGACTGCGAAAGTCCCAACATCCTCTTGGATCTATCACGATAGATCCGGATCCCCAGAATGTAAGAGGCATCACCCAGGTCTTTCATGGAGAACCTGTGTGACAAGAATCCTTTGACAGATTGTAGCATAGGAATGTCATTTCCTATCAATAGAATGTCATCCACGTACAAGACGAGGAATACGACATTTCTGGCCACAACTTTACTATATATGCATGGTTCATCTGGATTTTTGATAAAGTCATATTCTTTGACTGTCTCATCAAAACAGATGTTCCAACTCCGCGATGCCTGCTTTAGTCCATAAATGGACTTAAGCAGCTTGCATACTTTCCCGCTGCTCCCACTCTGATTGAAACCCTCTGGCTGATCCATATAGACGCTCTCTTCTAAATTTCCATTCAGAAAAGCCGTCTTTACGTCCATCTGCCAGATTTCATAATCATGGAAGGCAGCAATAGCAAGAAGGACCCGAATGGATTTGAGCATAGCCACTGGAGAAAAAGTTTCGTCATAGTCCAAACCAGGTCTTTGACGAAAACCCTTTGCAACAAGTCTAGCCTTATAGGTTTCCACCTGTCCATCTACACCAATCTTTTTCTTGAAGATCCATTTGCATCCTATGGGTTTTACCCCATCTGGAGCAAAGTCCAAAGTCCATACTTTGTTGGTGTACATGGACTCCATTTCGGTCCGCATTGCATCTAGCCATCGTACCGAGTCGCCGCTCTGGATGGCCTGCCTGAAGTCAGTAGGTTCATCATCATCTATGATGCAATCCTCTCTATCCCCATCTATGAGAAAACCGTAGTATCTCTCAGGCGGACGAGACGGCCTACTACTCCTGCGGAGGGGTGCGGGAATGTTCTGTTCTTCTTGAACCTCTGGTTCTACCAAACTTTCAGTAACAGCTTGTGGTTCTGGAATTTCTTCCAGTTCTACTTCGCTCCCACTCTTCTGATTTTCTAAAAATTCAGTTTCTAAGAAGTGGGCATGACGAGAAACAAAAACCTTTTGTTCCTCTGCGTAATAGAAATAATATCCCTTGGAGTTCTTTGGATATCCCACAAGCTTACACAGTACTGAGCGTGCCTCGAGCTTGTCCACATGCTGCTTTTTTACAAAAGCTGGACACCCCCATGTCCTAAAATGTTTTAGACAGGGTTTCTTCCCACTCCACATCTGATATGGTGTGGTAGGCACAGTCTTGGTTGGAACCTGGTTCAAAAGATATGCCGCTGATTCTAGCGCATAACCCCAGAAAAATCGCGGTAACTCAGTATTACTCATCATGGATCGTACCATATCCAATAGGGTTCGATTCCGTCTCTCCGATACACCGTTGTGCTGTGGAGTGTATGGAGGAGTAAGCTGAGAGAGAATTCCTTTCTCTTTTAGGTAACCTAGGAACTCGGCACTTAAGTATTCTCCACCTCGATCAGATCTTAGTGTCTTAATACTTTTGCCTGTTTGGTTTTCCGCTTCACTCTTAAATTCCAGGAATTTCTCAAAGGCCTCTGATTTATGCTTCATTAAGAAAACATATCCATACCTAGAGAAATCATCTGTAAAAGTAATGAAGTAGGAATAACCACCTCTTGCATGTGTAGACATTGGACCACATACATCACTGTGTATGAGTCCTAAGAGCTCGCTCGCTCTTACTCCTTGTCCAGTAAATGGAGTCTTTGTCATCTTTCCTTTGAGACAGGATTGACAAGTGTCATAAGATTGATATTCGAACGAGTCCAAATATCCTTCTCTATGCAACTTAGTCAACCTTCTCTCATTGATGTGACCCAGTCTACAATGCCATAAGAAAGCTTTATTTAAATCTGGAGACTTTCTTTTTAGTGTGTTCTGGACATTGAAAATTTGGAGTTGGTTTAACACATATATGCCGTTATTTAAAGTACCGGACCCAATCAAACCATGATTAAGGTGGATGTTGACAACATCTCTTACAAACGTGAAATCATAACCTTTATTTGATAACAAGGAAACTGATATGATATTACACGTTAAGCTGGGTACAAAATAACAGTTATGTAAAACCAAAATGTGTCCACTCGTCAATCCTAGGTGATAATCCCCGACGGACGCAGCTCCCACGCTAGCTCCGTTAGCAACCCTGAGGATCATATCACCTTCCTTCAGCACTCTACGGTTTCTCAGTGCCTGCAATGAATTGCAAATATGAGATCCTGATCCGGTATCCAATACCCAGGAAGTAGAGTTGATCGACAGACAATTCTCAATTACAAACACACCTGAAGTCGAAGCCACAGCTTGCTTCGGTTCCTGGTTCTTGGCGTTCCACGCCTTGCAATCCTTCTTCCAGTGCCCTTTCCTGTGACAATGGAAGCACTCATCCAGGCCAACTACCGGTGCTGTAAACTTTTTCTTTCCCTTCTTTCCCACCTTACTAACACCTCCTCTAGGTCTGGGTGCGGCCTTCTTCTTCCTTCCTTTGGCCCTAGCCTTGGACCCGGAAGAAGATGAACCGCCAAAAAACATAGCGGGTGTTTCCCTTGCCTTCTGCAAGGTGCCCTCTGCACTCCTTAACATGTTCAGGAGTTCCGCAAGTTCAACTTCTTTTCCTTGAAGATTGAAGTTGAGGATAAACTGGGCATAGGTGGGAGGAAGGGACTGGAGAACAAGGTCTGTATAGAGCTCATTATCCAAAGTCGTCCCAAGGTCCGCGAGCTCTTCAATATAGCCGATCATCTGTAGGACATGTTCACCTACCGATGACCCGACAGCCAACCTCGCTCGAAACAATTTCTTAGAGGTCTCGTATCTTGCTATACGAGATTGCTCTCCATAAAGTTCCTTTGTATGGAGAAATATGCCATCTAGGGACATATCCTCGTGCCTCCTCTGATGTTCATTGTTCATCGAGGCAAGCACGATGCACTTGGCTCTCGCGCAATCTAAATCCCAGGTTTTGCGGATTTCCTTATCCGCATTGCTGGATTTGGGACCAAGGACAGCAGGTGCTGTAGCGGTGAGGACGTACCCCAGTTTGTCATAGGTCAGAGCCATCTTGACATTCCGCAGCCAATCTTTATAGTTTGGCCCTGTCAGTATATTTTTCTCTAAAAGTAACTTAAGTCCAGTCATTTTCAGGGTCGCTGCAATTAGGAGAGAGAGAAGAAAACTCTTTAGCATGATGCTCTTGCAAGTTTAGAGTGGTTTTTAGTTTATCTAAACTGGATGGCTCCCACTGTTTCTCGAATCCTTCCTCAAACCATAAAAGAAGAATTAGCCAAGACTATTCTCACCGTACAATACTTGCTTAACCGTTCAGCCAGGCCGGTGTCGATACTTCGAGGGAGGTTTTCCAACGCTTTCGCGAAGTTCCTTAATTAAGTAACCTCTTTTCTCTGGGGGCGTAACCCCGCTGACACTTTTCTGGACACCTACTAGGTTTATAGCATTGATCGTTAAGTGACGAATATCCTGATAAGTATCAAGTACTCACAGTAGGATCGGGATCCAAATATCATCGTCTGATAATGTTGTAGGAATGCTACCAACATTCATCAAACTCAAAATGGTATGCATCTCTTTGCAAATTTCAGTTTCTTTAGAAATTCCCGATATAAGTTTTTGCCCCATGCTCTTATGACCTTGACTAAGGGCCAACAAATCATAAGTCACATGTCAAGTTCTGCCCATCATTATCCTGTTGATTTGAACCCATCCGTATACTCTTGACTAAGGGCCAACAAAGTAATACGACTGTCCCAAACCAACTCATCTATCTATGCAACAAATGAATACCCCAGCAGCTACCAATCACTATGTCTTGACTAAGGGCCAAACAAACATAGCTTGAATACTACTGACTATTCATAAGAAATGACGGAGGGCTACGACTGGTTTTGGCGAAACCGTGAACGTAGTGAACTTGATATAACCGAAGGAACCTGATAGCTTTTAAAAGGAGTGGTTAAATCTCCGCATTTAAAATTATCTGTTTTAAAAATAACCGTGTGGTTTCTTTTAAATTGTTCCAACGGTTTAAACTTTGGTTTATTTTACTTTGCATTATAGATAATGCGTCCCATCATTAACCTATCATTGCAGAAAACAACGAAAATATAACGTCCTCTTATGCCATCCGCATTCGCCACGGGGTCCCGTCATCACCCGTTAGGTTACTTAACTAACGACAGAGCGGGGGCTGGGCTAGCGCGGGTGTAAAACATAAGTGACGTCTAAATAGCTACAATAAATATAGATATTTTACATTCGTCTGACGCAATGATATTCATTCCAGAACACAGATAAACAATATTGGATTTGCAAGCAATCTGTATTTCTTTTGAGCCTGCAAGAAAAGACAGATTACACAGTTGTGATGAATAGCCGTTTACCCCACCCTCGACCCCTACGGGTACGGCAAACTACCCACCCGGCAGTCTGTGTACCCCACCTTGGGTCAGTCCTAGGAGCAAAAACAGTATAATGAAATAATACAACGGTGGCTACAACCGCAACCTGGAAGTGCCCCGCGAAAATAATATTACAACAAATTACATTTACAACAAATGAATTAACCAATAACCCATTGCGAACCCCGGCTATACACCACAACAGTCCAATACAGTTTATATGCACAAACAGATATAACCATTTCAGAAATGTGCAACCCCCTGCCAACCGACATACTAGCAGTTAGGGGAGGTTTACGAACACATTAAACAATCACAGATATAATCCAATACGCAAATACTGTACTTTTCGATCGAATAAACAACATCAATATTGCTCCAAAATCTGCTCTGTTAAACAGTAACCTGAGCAATAATTAAATATTCCAGAAAACCCCAAATATCACAGGGGACCCACCAAAAAAATTTGAGCTCATGACTCGGCAACTCGGCCGCGGAAGCGCGGCGGATAGGTGGGATCCGCGGCGCTTCCGCGGCGCTACAGTCGAATCATGGGCTCGAATTTCTTGGGTGTTCTCCTGTGGTCATGTCAAGCTCTCTGAACACACTAGAAAAATTTTAGGACTTCATTTTAAGTTCGACAGAAACTTAACAGAATTAGGGTTTTCCGGCTTCGTTTTTTCGTTCGAAATTCGTACAAATTTGCGATTAAGTTATTTAGTGTTTAGCGAGGCTCTGATACCACTGTAAGTCGATGTACTACACCCCAGTACTTATGGGGAGGCGGAATTTTCAAAAACAATCAAGTTTAAACAACGAACATCGACTAACCGCTTGAATCGAAGCTAAACTATAAATAACCGTATGATATGAGTTTCTTTTCACAAGTGATTAGGGATTATACCTAATGAAACCGGTCCTTCTTCTTTGCGTCCTCCTTTGTTCTCCTCGACCTTCTCTAGGTAGTAGACGATCCACCCGAGAGCAAAACACCAAGCTAAACCTCTAACTTGAGGTAACTAATCAACTTTGATTGCTAATCAAAGATGAAAGGATGATAAAGAGTGAAGGTTATGGATTGTTTAGTCTAACTAATCCTTTGATCTCAACACATGAGGATTAAGGATTAGGGTTTGAAGATGAGAGCTTGAGGAGAGAGAATGTGAGATATGATAATGAGAGAAGAGAGAGAGTGTATCATAATATTATGAAGCATTCTTTTTTTCAAATAATCAATAAAGGAAATGAATAAGCATGCTTCACAAAATATCTTGTGATGATTCATTAACATGAGTCATTAAGCAATAAATGTGCATTAATGAAGTGAATGAATCACCACTATGACTCACTCTCTTTCCAAAACAAACCTCCTTAGTCACATCTTCTAGAAGCTTCTCGAGTAATTACGAGAACGCCCCTCCGATCCGTAAAAATACGGAAAAACTTTAGACTGTAAAAATCCAATAACCGGATACCAGTAACTGGCTTAAACCAAAGCCGACTGGTAAAAACTGTCCGAAAGTCGTACGCGCGTAAACGCACGTATGCGTCCGAACCCTTTGTCGCAAAACCATGCAACCTCTATATCGTTTCGCCTGGAGTAGGAAACTCTCTGTGTGGGACTCTAGAGACTCGACTACTACGCTGGCAGTGGGTTTAACCACAGACCGCAAGCGGCACTAGCTGTACGTAACGGTCCCCAGGTAGTTGTCGATAAGAAGGCCGATGAGTAAACCCATCCGAACTCCTACTGAGTCTGATGTGACAATCTCCATACAGTCCGGTCCGTTCGTCCAAGACTATCGCATATCGGGCCTAGGGGGCGGCAAGCGTCAGTCCCCTAATAGCGGTATAAGTCGTGTCGGAGTGAAGCCCATTACACCCTGAGAAACTGCTGGAGCCTACCAGCAAATCTCGCTTGCCCTGGCCAGGGACTTTGCGTAATGGCTCTCTGACACAGCACGATATCTACTCCCAATACCGGGAGGGACGAATCCTGTCTAACCGCCACTGCCTCCAAGTGCTCGGGACTGCACCCAACTGCTACCTGTTTGCACGACTCCTTTGAGCGGTGGTAGGGTAGCAATCTAAGAACAGTGGGACACACTCGAGGCGAAGTAGCAGTGTCAAGTCTGCGGACTACGCTGTACTCATGTCACCTGGGAACTGTTCACTGACGACTGGTATCAAACCAACCAACAGTTCCCTGTGAGTCCTGTCCGGTGTACCCGTAACCTAACGAGCACCTGTATACTATCTCCAGTACGACGTACTGATGGCTGTGGGACAGACCATCTCCCCAACTGGGATGAGA
Source organism: Agapanthus africanus (assembly GCA_030015575.1). Lineage (NCBI taxonomy): Eukaryota > Viridiplantae > Streptophyta > Magnoliopsida > Asparagales > Amaryllidaceae > Agapanthus > Agapanthus africanus. Next base: position 425,213,145 of record CM057339.1, read on the forward strand.
AGCGTACACACTAGTCTACTCCGGAGTATCGATGCTCTGTCTCGATAATCCAACGACCAGGGACCTGAATAAGGATGTGCTTGTAGACTACCCAGCCCCCACTAGTGTGACTGCCATCACAACGCTGGTAGACAAGCAAGATCCTAAGAGCTCTATCAATACGTATACTCACATATTAAGATAGAAAAACCAAGTAGCATACTACCATGTTTAGCAAGACTGTTATATACATGTGAATATCCCAAGCTTCCATTAAGTAATATACAAGCTAGTATGATACAGTAATGGCCTTCTAGGGCATAAACACTAACACTCGGGTTGGTGGTGGCTGTGGATGAGGGTTGAAAGGTTCTTGGTTCTCGGCTGAAGGAAGGAGGAGGTTGGGTGATGGGTTGTGGACGAGGTGGAGAGCTGTGATGGTGACGGCAACGATGAGATTTTTAGGAAGAAGTCGTCATGGATGGGTTCTTGGGATTGTGCTCGGAGGAGAGGTTGATTGGGCGATGAGGAAGATGGTTGAAGGCGAGATAGTTGCGGCTAGATGGGTGTTGGCGACGAGGGTGAGGGGAGGTGGATGTTCGGCGGTTGAAGGAGTTAAAGAAGGTGTAGATGAGGTGATGGAGGTTCAGGCATGTGTCTGGTTCGAGGTGAGGAAGTGGCGCTCGGGGAAGGAGGAAGATGATTACGGGAAGGGGGGAGAGAGAATGAGAGAGAGAGAGAGAAAAAGAGACGGGAGAGAGAAAAAATGGGTTTTATATATAGGAAATATTATATATATATATATATTTGTATAAAATAAAATAACAAATAATATTTTATAAAGATATTATGATCCCGATTCGTCTCTACTAAATCTCAAAAATATACTAGAAATTATCTGCACATACGTAGCCCACTTAAACCATAAATATAATGGTTAGAGAAAAATATATTCTACACAGTATCTTAGGATGTTTAGGATTTAGGTGTAATAGATAACCGTCAATATAATATCATGGGATATTTTAAATAGGAAAAAGCATACTAACAATTAATATAAAATACCCATAGTATGGCTACCGGAAAATATATATATATATATACACACATATATATACATATATAGTTTAAATATTGTATATCTATTATTTGAGATTTATATAGATATGGTCCATGGATAAATACCAATAAAAAATATACTCTATCACCCATAACGGATCTCGTGCAAGCAGGGCGGGTCCGATAAATATACATACTATCTAAACACCAATCACAACCCAACAATAATAATTAAAGAAATTCAAAATACTAATTAATATCGTTAAATAACGTGCGATCGTGCTAGGGTGTTACATTATGCCTAACTACAAAAGAATTTCGTCCTTGAAATGCACGGAAACGGGAAAAGGACAAGAACAATGAAAATACGGATCTAAGGAAAAAAGTATGGAAATTTTTATCGAACTTTGTCTTCAAGTTCCCAAGTAGATTCTCCAGATGAACGATTTCCTGACAAAACAAGTACTAGAGGGATCACTCTATTCTTGAGAACCTTTCTCGTCGATCCATAATAACCATCGGCAGCTCTTCATAAGTCAAATCATTCCCCACTGTCAATTCCGAGTGGCCTAGGACGTGCGTCTCATCTCAAACATACTTGCGAAGTTGAGATACATGAAGCACGTCATGCACACCTGCCAAGGACGGTGGTAAAACTAATCGAAAAACCACTTCTCCAATACGCTCAATGATATCGAAATCCCCACGAATCGAGAACTAAGCTTGTGTAACACCTTGGATTGCGATTAGTATAAATTGTGCATTAATGCTGGTTTTTAAGGAAAAGTTTACCAAATCGGGTTCCTCACATTTTATATCAATTAATTAATACTTTATTATTATTTGATATGGCTTGCACATACACGTGTATGTTAATGTGAGGGTTAGTTAGTGTTAATCTTGTTAAGAGACCAAGCCACCTTAGTTAATCCTTGCCCTAATTTAACCTTGCCTTAGATATTTTGGGTAAGGAAATATCTTTTGCTTTGGGTTGAGAGAAAGAGAGAGGTGGCAAGGTGAGTCAAGGGGCATTAATGAGAGAATTAATGGAGGTGAGGGAGAGAGTGAGATTAATCTTTTGTTTCACCCTACACTCACCCCTCACCATTATTTCCCTCACCCTCTCATTCTTCTCTCATTCTCAAATATTCTTCATCTCCTCACTCCCAAACTGAACCCCCACCTCCCTCTTCACTAAAAACCTTGTAAAACTTCACAAAAATCAATGGAAAATACTTCAAATGTCTTGATTAGCCACTAGGTTGCCTTGGAGCTTGGAAAGCTAGGATTTTTTAGCAAGGTTTTCTGGAAATGTTTCCATCACAGTGACATAGTGTTCAGGTATAGAACCTACCATACAAACCTGAGACCACCCCTTATTGATCGGGCCGCAGATTTATTAGTTCTGGCCGCAAATTGCGGCCAGAGTGGGGGCTGGGGTGTTGGAGTTTGGGCGTAGGGTCTCTGTGGTTGTTTGTGGTCTCGTGGTACTTGCAACTTTTACCAATTATTTGTGTATCAAAATCTGGGACCACTTTGCTATATTCTAGTGTTTTGTGTACGCGTGTTACATTATCCGACACGGTTCGTGATCTGTATGCTTCTACACTTGGGCTGGTGTTGGTGTGTCGTTACGCACGTTAGCCGTTAGACGAACTCTTGTGGGTCGGGTTGGAGTTGGTGCGTTGGTCAAACGTCTTGTGTACGTGATATTGATCGCTTTTTGAGATTTGCACTGGTTATGTTTGTGTTAATAGGATCGCAGGCGGGGATTTCGGATGCTGCGAAGTGTAAGTCCACGTTGCCAACCCCGGTTTTTGCGGGGAGGCGGAAACGGTATAAAAATCAAATTTTTAGCGCATTAGGCAACATGGACTAACAAAAGTCGGGATCTTTTCTAAACTAAACTAGCTACAAAGCTAAAAAGAGTTAGCTACTCGGAAAAGATGTTATACCTCACTTGAACTCCTTCTTCTTGAAACCTTTGTAGAGCTTGGATGGTGCTTTCCTCGTCGCCTTCTTCCGTCAAAGATAGATCCACCTGAGGGTTCAACCTTCGGGCTCCTTTCTCGAACTTTGAGAGAACTAGGATCTTTGGCTTGCTAAACCTCTAACCCTAGAGTGAGTAGAGAGTGGCTTTGGGGTGTTTTTATCTCAAGGAGAGGGATTCTCAACACATGAGAAGGAAGCTCCTTGAACTAGAGGAGGAGGAAGAAGAAGAGAGGAGAGAGAAGAGTTATGATAGAAAATGAAATATATCCTTCTCATTTTACAACCATAACAAAATGAAAAGAATATCAAATTAACAATAATAATAAAAATGAAATAGTTGATGGATGGTTTGGAATGACTATTATCATTACATTCATTAAATGGTTTTTCTAGAATCAAAGAGCATCTTTGATATGTAATGATAATGGTCAAACTTTCAACCATGGTCAACAAGTCAACCTTGGTCAACAAGTCAACAAACCCAACCATAACACAATTTCATTTAATTAATATTATTAATCGATATATCACAAATTCATTAGGGTTTGGAAAAAGACGACTGTCAACTGTGCATACACACCCGTTCCGAAACCCTAATGAAAATCCTCTTCCTCCGCCTCAAACAACTGTGCATACACACCCGCATTCTTGTTCCGAGGAACATGAACACAATGAGATAAAACTAACCCCAAAAACATATACTAGTATCTGGCTCAAACCAGAGCCGGCTAGTAATATCCGTCCGGACTCCAAACGTGCACAAGTGCGCGGATGAGAACGAACCCTGTCGCAAAACCATGCGACCTCTACTCTGTTTTGCCCAAAAGCGAATAGCCCTCTGTGTGGGACTCTAAAGACTCGACACTACGCTGGCAGTGGGTTTAACCACAGACCGCAAGCGGCACTAGCTGTGCGTAATGGTCCCCAGGTAGATGCCGACAAGAAGACTGACGAGGTGAACCCCATCTGAACTCCTACTGAGTCTGAATGTGACAATCTCCATACAGTCCGGTCTGTTCGTCTGATACATCGCATGGCGGGCCTAGGGGGCGGTAAACGTCAGTCCCCTAATAGCGGTACAAGTCATGTCGGAGTGAAGCCCAAAACACCCTGAGATAACACTGGAAACCTACCAGTATATCTCGATTGCCCTGGCCAGGGACTACTCGTGTAATGGCTCTCCTAGACACAGCGCGATGTCAACCCCCAATACCGGGAGAGACGAATCCTGTCTAACCGTCACTGCCTCCAAGTGCTTCGGGACTGCACCCAACCACTACCTGTTTGCACGACTCCTTTGAGCCGTGGTAGGGTAGTAGTCAAAGTACAGTGGGAACACACTCGAGGCGAAGTGACAGTGTCAAGTCAGCGGACTAAGCTGTACTCATGTCACCTGGGAACTGATAACTGACGATAGGTATAATACCAACCTGCCAGTTCCCGACGAGTCCTGTCCAGTGTACTCGTAACCCAACGAGCACCCGTATACTATCTCCAGTACGACGTACTGATGGCTGTGGGACAGACCATCTCCCACACTGGGATGAGAAGCGCATACGCTAGTCTACTCCGGAGTATCGATGCCCTGTCTCGATAGTCCTGCGACTAGAGACCTGTATAAGGATGTGCTTATAGATTACCCAGCCCCCACTAGTGTGACTGCCATCACAACGCTGGTAATCAAGCAAAGATCCTAAGGGCTCCACTAATGTGTATAGGTGATATACTAAAATAAACACAAGTACACATTGAAGTAGAAACAAACCAAGTAGCATACTACTATATTGAGCAAGATTGTTTATACAAGGTGAATATCCCAAGCTTCCATTAAGTAATATACAAACTAGTATGATACAATAATGGCCTCTAGGGCATATACACTAACACGAAGAAAGGGAAGCAGGTGATTGGGTTTACCTAGCCCGCGATTGTCGGTGAATAGATTTAACATCTACAGGGGAATCGCCCGCATGGCGTTATGCGTCAGGGCTAGATATGATATGATTTTAGTCGCATGTTTATATTACACATGTAGAGCTTGCGTATAAACTTCATTGCATATTATTACTTGTTGTGCTTGGACTTGTACCCTTGGACACCGCACTATTATTGACGGTTCATGTTGCACGAGCACGGATTGTATGCCACTCACACCGTCAATAATTGTCATGACACGCACAACACACCTATACATACGTGATATTGTATGGTTAGGGACATTGAGACATTGATTCATATTCCATTATGCATATGACATATACCATACCTGTATACCTACATGCTTACACATATGCCTTGCCATGACTACATGCTAGCTACACATATACCTGGAGGGTATTGTATCATTATTGACATGTATATACACATACCTAGCTTGATATAGTTACACATATACCTGGAGGGTATTACATCATTATTGATAGGTAGATACACATATCTTGCTATACCGACATGGTTACGCATACCTGGCTATAGCTACATGTTCACCTTTATATGATGTTGCGTTGGATTTCGGAGAAATTAGGAACCGCATGATATATTTAATAATATGTTGCAGTTAAATAGCGGATTTCCTTTATATGCTCATATTACTGTTTCATGTTGCATATATTATATTTCATGGATTTCGCATTGATATATGGATTTCATATGATGTTTCTGGATGTTTTACTCTTGTGTATATATATCAGTGGTATGGGATGCTGATATATATATCAGTGGTATGAGACGTTGTTATATATGTACACCTAATACATATACATATATATATATATATATCAGTGGTATGGGACACTGTTATATATGTATACCTATAATATATATCATCATAATGATCTGTGCATGTATTCTTATCATTGCGATATGAGGGGCCGATGTGCCCGATATGAGGGACCGATGTGCCCGATGTGAAGGCCAATATGGGGGCCGATTTGAGGGAATTTGGGGATTTAGATTGTTTTGATGGACACTGGTCCGCCACGATGAGGATTCCGTGAGGATGACATGTTTTATCCCGTACTCCGCATTTATTTTATATGCATTGCTTCATGTATTAGTAGTACCTGATAGAGTACCTTTCATGACTGTTGCATATACCTATTGTCATACTTATGCTATCAGATTACATGTGATAGATTATCGCTGTTAGTACATACTTGCGATTACTGTATGATGTTATTTACTATTCATGAGTTGGCAACTCACCCCCGTTGTGCCGCAGGGTTTTTCAGGTCTGATCATCAGAGTGGTCGCGGCAGGGCTCCTTATTATCTCTACTTTTGCGGATACCGCTATGGTTAGCTGTAAAGCCGTTTGCTATAGGTGGGTTGCGGTTATCCGATGTTGTACATTGTATATTACTTGTATCTAGTACTCTCCATCTACCACTTTCATGTATTGACTTAGAGGCGAGTTGTGAGGATCGATATTGTATATTCTTATGACTTTGGTTGTCGTGTTCATGTGAGCCGGCCTTTTATATATGTTGTTCCCTGATAGAATATCAGGAAATACCCCAATGGGGTATCACGTGCTCACACGTGACCAAGGGTCATGTACCTAGGTGAGAAAGGGGAAAAAGGATAAAAGCTTCAAAGAGAATTTAATTCTTAATCTAAGAGTTTAACTCTTCTGCAAAAGAACTTAGTTCTTCCTCTGGTTGAAGGTCTGCATAAGCAAATCTCCCCACAGGTTGAGAATTTAATTCTCATCAGGGAGATTCTGCCATGCAGATCCAAAACTTAGAGGGAGAATTGAGTTTAGAGAATTTAATTCTCCCAATTCACAGGAATTTAATTCCTCCAAGATAAAACCAGGGTTTAACCCTATATGAGAATTCAATTCTCCCAAATTTATAGGAATTTAATTCCTTCAAGATAGACAAAACTAGGGTTTAACCCTACTTGAGAATTTAATTCTCTCAAATTCACAGGAATTTAATTCCTCCTAAATGAAATTAGGGTTTCACCCTACATAAGAATTTAATTCTTCCACATGCATAGGAATTTAATTCCTCTAAAACATAATTAGGGTTTAACCCTACAGAGAATTTAATTCTTAAAATAAAAAGACTTGAAAGATCTCCATGCACGTAAAGAACATTGGTCACGTGATGACACGTGACCAATGTTCCGCAGTGATCAGAAAGAAAGAATAAAGCTAGGTCATGTGCCCCCATATGACCCCTAAACAGATCCCCCAAAAATGAGAAGGAAAAAGCTTTGTGGCAATGCCTCACGTGCCCCCACGTGACCCTCATAATATAGGGAACAAAAGCAAAGGCAGTATTGGCTTTGGGCGCTCTCACGTGTTACCACATGACCCTTAATAAATGCTTTAATAATCAATGCACAAATATCCATCACGTGTCAACACGTGATGGCTAGAAGATTAAAAGTGTTTAAACACTTATTTGCAGAACAAAGTAAAGGAGATCTGGCCCCACCTCTGGGTGCCCTCACATGCCCCCACGTGACCCCTTCCTTTCTAGTGTTTAACACTATTTTGAGTATTTCATTTCCAGTGTTTAACACTGTTTTAAATACATCACGTGAGGACACGTGACCACCGGATATTTTCTAGTGTTTAATACTATTTTAAAGCCAATCTTAGCCAAATTGGCTAAGTTTTCCAGAGACAAGCCTCCCCTTCAACTGAATCTCAAAATTGATCATTTCATATGACACACAAAGCAAAACTCAGAGCTATAATGTTTAACACTCAGTCAAAGACAAGCCTCCCCTTCAACTGAATCTCAAAATTGATCATTTCATATGACACACAAAGTAAAACTCAGAGCTATAATGTTTAACACTCAGTCAAAGACAAAAAATGTTATCAGAGCCCTCAAACTCTTGTTTAGCATTGCTAAGTGATGAGGGGCTGAACCCAGACAAATGTCTAATGGTCCAATAAAGGGCCAACATTTCTAATCTAATTGGACTTAGCCCAAGTTGTCCATAAGTTCTCAATTCAGATTTAACTGAGCCAATGTGCTCATAATCTAATTAATTGATCTTAGTTCCAAATTGTACTACAGATCCCCAAATCAACTTTGGTTCAAGGGTACATCTCTTCACTCCTTTGATATTTGTCGTTGTAATCCTTCAACGTCTTCAGAGAGGTGACGGGTCCCGACAACCACACGTTTCACGGACTATGATGTCCTTAACCTTGACTGTGAGGTCTTTAAACTCACGGACTATGATGTCCTTAACCTTGACTGTGAGGTCTTTAAACTCACAGACTATGACGTCCTTAACCTCGACTGTGAGGTCTTTAAACTCACGGACTATGATGTCCTTAACCTTGACTGTGAGGTCTTTAAACTCACGGACTATGATGTCTTTAACTTTGACTGTGAGGTCTTTAAACTCACGGACTATGATGTCCTTAACCTTGACTGTGATGTCTTTAAACTCACGGACTATGATGTCCTTAACCTTGGACCGATATGTCCTTAAACTAACAATGGACCGTAATGTCCTTAAACTAACAATGGACCACCATGTCTTTAAACTGGTAATCGGCCGCAATGCCCCTAAACTAGACAATAGAGTCCAATTGCTCTTTTGTTGGATCTAAACAATCCCGTTAAGTCGATCTTAGTCTAAAATGAGACTAATGTATCCTTAACAAATGTTTAAGTTGATCTTATTCTCAAATGAGGCTAACGTATCCTTAAACCCAACTGCCAAACCCAAATCTAAGAAGATACGGATTTGGACTAGTCCACGTCCTACGGACGACAACATAAATTAGTCTCCGTATACAATCCACGGGCAACCACTAGTAAAATAGGGGGTTGCCCCTACGGATGGAAATATCCGTAGGGGCATATTTAACTTGGCCCTACGGATTAATCCGTAGGGCTAAAAGGTTGCCCCTACGGGCACTGATGTCCAAGAATAAAAATATTAATTCTTAATTTGGTGTTTGCCCCTACGGAGGCGCAAACAAAGGACCTACGGGTATATCCGTAGGGGAAAGTAAATATCGTTTTAAAATAAAGCCAGATCGAAAAGCCTACGCTCATTTTCTCTCTCTCCCTCAAACGCGCGCGAAAAACCCCAAATCGCCACCGTCGCGTCGCCACCGTCGTTGGGCAGAGTCGCCACCGTCGTCGCCACCGCCGATTTCGTCGCCACCGTCGTCGCCACCGCCGGTTTCGTCGCCACCGTCGTCGCCACCGCCGGTTTCTTCGCCAATTCGCCACCGTCGTCGCTCCAGCCCACCAGCGCACCCGTTCAGGTATAAATCTCGAGGTAAATTAAAGCATTTTTGGATTATTCATGGCTGGGTCTGGGTTGCGCGCGCGAGAGTTGGGTTTGGGCAGGGGCGCGGTGGCGGTCGGGGTCAGGGTCGGGGTAGGGTTAGGGTTGGGGTTCGGCTGCTGCTGGGGTGGGGCTGGGGTTAGGGTTACGGTGGGGCTGGGGTTAGGGTTACTGTGGGGTTGGGGTAGGGTTACGGTGGGCTGGGGTTAGGGTTGGGGCTGGGGTTAGGGTTACTGTGGGGCTGGGGTTAGGGTTATGAGAGGCATGTCAGCATATTTATGTGTAATAATTGAGAGGATCAAGCTAAGTTCTATGCAAGCAGTCCCTCAGAATACATAGATAGCTATCCTTACATTTTAAATTAACATATTCCATAGTTGTCTTAATGGTAAGGCAGATACCCATATTGTGTAAGAGCTGACATTAATACAACCATAGGGAGCTGACAGATTATACATCTCATGTGGCATTAAAATCTATAAATGGACATACGAGATAATGCAAAGAAAGAGCAATAGATCAAGACTCAATCAACTTTCCTATTCTTTATGATTTCAGCGGATAGCTCAAGTTTAGTTTCAACTTTATATTCTTATTTTTCTCTCTTTTTTCTTTAGTGCTTCTTCCTCTATTTCTTTGAAGAGTCTCTCACAGCGAAATACACTCCAATTGCTGTTGAAGATTTTAGAATGTATCCAGAATTTAAGAAAAAATTGTTGTGCCCCTTATGCTTCTGTTATTCAACTCCTTCCATACACTCTGGACTTCTCAAATTTAAAAACTATTAGAAGTGTACTTGTTTATCATACATTGAACACACCATGCATGCTATTTTTTTCACTCTCTTGTGGCATGATATTGATAGTTTATGTGAGAGTAAGACCATAACAAACATAGAAAATATTTCAACTAAGATATGAGAGACCGCTCCTAAAGAAAAACTAAAAGAGGTTAACAATGTAAAGATCAATTCCTATTCATTCTTTCCAATGTATAAAAAAAATCACATTTTTTTAACATTACAAATCTTTGCACAAGCGTGCAGCCGCACACAAATAGCCGTGTCCCTAACTAATATGTAACCATGACACATGGCAGATGAGGTGTCTCATAACTCAATATTAGCGATTTCCATGATCACGACACGTGGCAGATGAGGTGTCTCATAACGCTTTATGATATCAGTATCCTATATTTATAGTTTTAATTGTTGATTGTTATAGATGTATACCATTGCAATAATAGTTTTTGGTTGATGAATGCTATTGCAATGTAGGATGATCAGTTCTATCAATCTTGATCTCAATGGTTTAAAATCATGTTACACATACAACACGAATGCACAACAAACGCATAATTAGAGAGCGACTCGAGATATTCGGGTTAAAACCAATATATGATACTCGATGATGATATGAAACCTTCATATTCCCATCGATACCCGTATATGAAACTAAAAGCGCCACTTAGTCCCCGTCTATCGGTTAACATACGTGCGATGCTCGTCGTGACCTAGAACTATACGAAGGTTGTTAAATATCGGACAGTATAGCTCGATACTAACAACCGTCGTATAGTCTACGCGACGAGAAAATTCAATCGTATGGTAACCCATAGATTTGTCCCGTGTGGACAAGTTAAGAATGTATAAAGCAAACGCCTTCATTCACTTGTGTTTTCATCCGTTTCGAGATATTTCGTCGGTACCTTTCCGCTGCTTCTCCGTGTACAAAGATAGATTAGATGTTCATTTCAACGTTGTTTCACAGCTTTGAAATGATTATCTATTCTATTACAGTGTACTCGGAGAACAGCGGGGAGGTGCTGCCGAAATTTACTCGAAACGGTTGAAAGCACAAGTGATGGGCGTTCGCTCTATACATTCTTAATGGGATAGAAGCCTACCCCCGACAGCCGGAACACATACATACAAACGCATAATTAGAGAGCGATTCGAGATGTTCGGGTTAAAACCAATATATGATACTCGATGATAATATGAAACCTTCATATTCCCATCGATACCCATATATGAAACTAAAAGCGCCACTTAGTCCCCGTCTATCGGTTAACATACGTACGATGCTCGTCGTGACCTAGAACTATACGAATGTTGTTAAATATCGGACAGTATAGCTCGATACTAACAACCGTCGTATAGTCTACGCGACGAGAAAATTCAATCGTATGGTAACCCATAGATTTGTCCCGTGTGGACAAGTTAAGAATGTATAAATCAAACGCCTTCATTCACTTGTGTTTTCATCCGTTTCGAGATATTTCGTCGGTATCTTTCCGCTGGTTCTCCGTGTACAAAGATAGATTAGATGTTCATTTCAACGTTGTTTCACAGCTTTGAAATGATTATCTATTCTATTACAGTGTACTCGGAGAACAGCGGGGAGGTGCTGCCGAAATTTACTCGAAACGGTTGAAAGCACAAGTGATGGGCGTTCGCTCTATACATTCTTAATGGGATAGAAGCCTACCCCCGACAGCCGGAACACATACATACAAACGCATAATCAGAGAGCGATTCGAGATGTTCGGGTTAAAACCAATATATGATAATATGAAACCTTCATATTCCCATCGATACCCATATATGAAACTAAAAGCGCCACTTAGTCCCCGTCTATCGGTCAACATAACGTGCGATAATTTATTCTTTTCAACGACAAACGCACACACAAAGTATATACATGGATTTTCTCCTTTGTCAGTAACTATCCCGTTCTTATATTTCTCAATATAGTCAGCATAACCTACAATTTATATGTTATTCAGTCTAACATGGCCCATGAGTACGTCAGAGTTAAGGACTGGATGTATGTGGATTGGAAACAACGTATGCAACCTAAGTTTGTCGCAGGAGTTGCTGCTTTCCTTGAATTTGCACGAGCACATAATAAGATCATAATAGAGAAGATTCTCTGTCCGTGCGATAGATGTGGCAATAAGTACTGGCAGAAGGTAGAATTGGCAGAGCTTCATATTGTAAAACATGGGTTTACTAGACTTTATTCAACTTGGAAATATCACGGGGAAGGAGAAGAATGCAGTACTGCGGTAGAAGAAGGAGAACACGATAATGCGGCAGGAGAAGAAGAAGAATTCGGTAATACGGCAGGATACGGAAATTTATTTCCATCAGAAGAAATGGAGGATATGGTAGAGGCTGCCCTAGGTGAATCTATTCGTACCGAAGATGACATTCCTTCCGGTCAAGGACCGCGTGCGGATAAATATGAAAATTTCATGAATGATGCTAGGAAACCAATTTATGAGAATGCGAAGTATTCCACCCTCTCATGGTTCGTCCAACTTTTCCAAATTAAGTGCCTAAATGGATGGAGCAACAAGTCATTCACAATGCTTCTTTCGTTCTTGAAAGATTCTATGCCTCCGGGAAATAATGTGCCCGAAAGCTGGTACGAAGCCCAGAAAATGATGTCTGATTTGGGTCTAAAGTGCGAGAAGATTCAAGCATGTCCTAAAAATTGCGTGTTGTACCGGAAAGAGAATTCAGATTTGAAAGAGTGTCCAACATGCGGAGAGGCCAGGTATAAGCCGAAAGATTCTGATAAGAAGCCTGATATACCTGTGAAGATAGCACGATATTTTCCCATAACACAGAGGCTACAGAGGCTATTCAGGTGCAAGAAAACAGCCGAGGCAATGATTTGGCATCACCGTGCTCCTCCAAGCGAAAATGGAAAAATGAGCCATCCAAGAGATTCACCGGCATGGAAGGATTTCGATAGGAGGCACGCAATATTCAGTAGCGATCCTCGCAATGTCCGGCTCGGACTGGCTGCCGATGGCTTCTGCCCATTCAACTATATGGCTGGAAGTCACAGTACATGGCCCGTTGTAATGATAATTTATAATCTGTCGCCTTGGTTGGCTATGGACCAATCATACTTTATGATGCCTCTTCTTATCGACGGACCAAACTCACCGGGGAACAATATCGACGTCTATCTCCGACCTCTGATTGAGGAGCTGAAAACTTTGTTCATTGATGGTGTAGAGACATATGATTCAAACACAAATACAACCTTCATACTGCGTGCGGCTTTAATGTGGACAATTAATGACTTTCCTGCGTATGGAATGCTTTCAGGTTGGTCCGTACATGGTCACAAAGCATGTCCTCATTGCCATGAACACACAACATCAAAATTTTTGAATTTTAGCAGGAAGGTTTGTTATTGCGGCCATCGACATTTTCTGCCTCCAGACCACCCCTATAGGTTAGACACGGTTCACTTTGATGGTCATCAGGAGCTTCTTGGGCCTCCATCCCCATTGTCCGGAGAGGACGTGACTGCTAAATGGGATGGTTACAATAACGTGACCTTCGGGATGGATCCGACGAGACAGGTCAAACCACAATATTGGAATAAGTTAAGCATTTTCTTCGAGCTTCCGTACTGGTCTACAAATTCAGTGCGTCATTGTCTGGACGTCATGCATATAGAGAAGGGAGTATCAGAGCACATACTTAACTTGCTTCTGTGTAAAGACAGGAAATCGAAAGACAACATGAATGCCCGGATGGATCTACAAGAGTGGGGAATAAGAAGTGAACTGCACCCTAAACCGGTAGCGGGTAAACCGGGCAAGTTTGTACTTCCCAATGCCGCTTATCATATGTCACAACCGGAGAAGAAAAGATTCCTGCAGGTGTTGCATGATTTGAATGTCCCCACAGGTTTCTCAGGATCATTCAGCAAGAAAATAAAAATTGTGAAGGGCAAGATCGATGGGCTGAAAAGTCATGACCACCATGTTATCATTGTTGGAGATAGTGCCCTCATAGATAATTATTGGATCGCAGGTACGTGATTGCAATGATTGCGGAGGACCTATCCCGGTAGCACAGTCTTACTCGAGATGATAGTATGCTATCTGGTTTGCCTTTATCAGTCGTGTACATGTTCAGGTGACTGATTGCATGTTACACTTTGATAGAGCCCTTAGGATCTTGCTTTACTACCAACAGTATGATGGCGATCATATACGTGAGAGTTGGGTAGTTTATATGCATATCCTTAATTGTGGTCCCTAGTCGTGGGAGTTTCGAGACAGGGCATCGATACTCCGGAGTAGACTGGTGTGTACAGTCGAGACCCCGACGAGGGGCGGTGGCCGGTCTCACAAGCCACTGGTGTCAGTTGGATCACCTAAGATGTATACAGGTGCTCATTGGGTTATGAGTACACCGGATAGGACTCGCCGGGAATCTGCTAGTTAGTATTATATCTATCGTCAGATAGCAGTTCCCTGGTGACATGTGTACAGGTTAGTTCATCGACCTGAGGTCGTCATTTGTCTCGTGTGAGTTCCCACTGTGCTTTGATTTCTACCCTACCACGGCTCAAAGGAGTCGTGCAAACAGGTAGCTTTTGGGTACAGTCCCGAGCCATATGGAGGCACGTGAGCGGATCGGCAGGGGATTCGTCTCTCCCGGTATTGGGGGCGAGATCGTGCTGTGTCTAGGAGAGCCATTACACAAAGCCCACGGCCGTGGCAGGAGATTTACTGGTAGGTACTCCAGTAGTATCTCAGGGTGTTATTGGGCTTCACTCCGACACGACTTATACTGCTATTGGGGGTCTGACGTTGCTAGCCCCCTAGGCAGATATGCGATACTCATTGACGAACGGACCGGACTGTATATACATAGTCACTGTTAGGCTCAGTAGGGTTTTCGGAGGAGTTCGCTCATCGGTCTCCCTTGAGTTCGCTCCTCGGCCACCCTTGAGGTCAGTCCGTGGGCAGCCGTTACGCATTGCTAGTGCCGCTGACGGTTTGTGGTTAAACCCACTGCCAGGGTGCTGACGAGTCATTAGAGTCCCCCACAGACAGTTTCCCAAGTTCGGGCGAAACGTTGTAGAGGCCGTATGGTTTTATGGCAGGGTTCGGAAAATGCACGTGCGTTTACGCACGTGTTATTTTTCGGGCAGATGATACTGGTCGGCTTTGGTTTAAGCCGGATCCGAGTATTATATTGAGTAGGTATAATATCTTTGTCTCAGTTGCATTTGTATTCGGTCGTAATACAAATGCGGGTATATTTATACAGTATTCGGGGTTTTCCTGAAAGTCGTTTCAGGATCACTTTTGGAAGTTGCCAGTTTCCAGTTTTCTATCAGCCGTCTTTTAACATTCGGTTAAAGACGGATTTATCTTTTCTTCAGATATGAGTGAGTCATCATTCTAGAAGCTTCTAGAAGTGATGATGAGGCATATGACTCATTAGTGCATTAATGGTTTCATTTATTACTTGATGAGGTGTTATTAGTGAGTCATGCTTTGTATTAATGCATTCTTGTTTTGGTTAAGATATTTTAAAAGTGAGAAGCTTTTGCTTAAGGTCACCCCCTTCTCCTACGGTCACCTCCCTCTTGCTATATATGGCTTGCCCTCTCTCTCTCCTCATTCACACTCTCTCACTTGAGTTTTCATTTGCTAGAAAAGATTATGATAGGTTTTATCGGTGTATGGAATTTCACAGTCCATTTCATTCCATCACCCGATTCCTTCGGCAACTTCATTAACCGATCGTCCACGGATTTGGACGAAGTGAGACAAAGTCATCTACTCATTCTCTACATCATTCTTGGTCGTCTCTTTTAGCAAACTTGACGATCGAGTTGCCTCGAGTCAGAGGCGGGAGCCCGTTTAAAGAACCGATCATGTGGTGCCACCTCGACGAGGAGATCGGAGATCGACGAGATCGGAGCAGCCGCAACGGAGCGTGGGATGATGGTTGAAGAACGAAGGACTCGGATCGTTCGGTACAATCTTTCTACACTCTTTACAGTTTGTTAGTTTAGCAATAATGGCAGATCCGGGTTAAAGTATACGATAGCGCCAGTTTAAAAGTTTTTATTCCGCATTTGGCGTCTGTAGACTGCCGGGGCGCTAACGTAGACTTACAGTGGTATCAAAGCCTAACCATTTTGCTATACTAACTTGTGCTAACGCGTTTAAAACATCGATCCGACCGGAAATCGAAAACTGCAAAAATCCAAGCCGACAGTTTCTGTTAATTTTAAATGGTCTCAAAATTTATTTCTGGATGTCTTAAAAATCTGTGCAAGGTTTTTTAAGAGCCACGACAAAATTTGGGGTCGTGATCCCTCCAAGCTGCCGCGGAAGGGCGGTCAAACCCATGGTTTGGCCGCGCATCCGCGGCCACGTGGGGAGCACGTGCTCCCAAATTTGGTCAGTGGGCTCTGTGTTGGATTTTGGGGTTTTTGGTATATAAAGTTTTGGCCCAGATTTTGTTACTGTTCACCAGTAAGCAGTGGGGCCCACTTTTTGATATTTGGTCTTTGGTCGATCGAAATTTAAACACGTTAGTTTACAGTGCTTACATTATATCTCCGACCGGGAATTTCATTTGATCGGTAAACCGCGTCTGATTGCTATAGTTCTTTTAGACGGGTTTGCGAACGTGACATTCGCGTTGATGTTCTGTGTTGTGCTGTGATGTTGCGGATTTGTCGTGGTGGATAGCAGTGTGCAATGGTAGTACAGTTTGTGTTTATTTGTACATTTGATATTGCGGGGCGAGCGTCCAACTTGTGGACTGCCGTCACTGCCTGTTGTATAATATTCTTTTGGGGCACGACCAGGTTGCGGTCGATGTACCTATTGTACTATTTTTCATTACTGTACTAGGTTTTGCCCCGCGACGGAGTGCACGGATAGCCGGGTTCGGAAAAGCAACGGGTCCGCATCTCATGGCTTTGAGAGGCAGAGGGGCCCCACTCTAGAATTGGCAGACTATTCGCCGCACTCGTAGGGGGTACAGGTTGACCCAAGGAGGGGTGCTCAATTTACCGGATTCCGTGAAGTGCCGGGTGTTCCATTCACTATGCTGTGGGGACTACCTCGCTTCAGGTTTTGGCGGGTAACTTGCCGCACCCGTAGGGGTCTAGGTTTCATTGCACAGGCTATCCACACGACAGGGGAACGTCGAGTTTCAGCAGCGGCTCTGTGAAACTCGGGGATCCCAGATTATCTGTATTGTTCTGTGATGCTTATTACTTTTCTGTAATGTTGCATATTATCACGCCTGGAGCGATTATGTATATTGGTTTATATACTATTAGATGTTGTATATGTTTTACACCCGCGCTAGTCCAGTCCCCGCTCTGTCGTTAGTTAAGTAACCTAACGGGTGATGACGGGACCCAGTGACGAATGCGGATGGCATATACGTACATTTTATTTTCGTTCTTTTCTGGTGTGATTGATTGATGGGACTGCGTTGATTCTGATCAATGCAATGTAAAACAAACCTGTTTACAGTTGTTGGAACAAATTTAAAAAGTGTTATTGCAAAGACGTTTCCTTTTGTTATGCATAGCGGTATTCAGTGGAATATCCTGCACCTCATTCGACGGGGCAAGGGCTGATATCCCTTCACCGGGAAAGACTCCTTGGGCAGAAGTTTGCGCCAGCGTAATAACTTCACTATAGTCGATTACAAGTTGCTTTGCATAGCGGTATTCAGTGGAATATCCTGCACCTCATTCCACGAGGAAAGAGCCGAGATCCCTTTACCGGGAGTGACCTCTTTAGCAAAAGGTTTTCGCCACTATATTTTAAAAAGCTATCAGGTTCCTTCAGCGATATCAAGTTCACTACGCTAAAGGTTTTTCGCCAAAAACCAGCCGTAGCCCTCCGTCACTTCTTTTGGGTATTTAGTAGTATTCAAGCTATGCATTTTAGCCAAAGTTAAGGCATAGTGTTTGGTAGCTGCTGGGTATTCAATTGTTGCATAGATAGATGAGTTAGTTTGGGACAGTTGTTCTGCCGATTGGCCAAAGTCAGGGGCATGTGCGGGTGGGTTCAAATTGACAAGATAGTGATGGGTAGAACTTGGCATGTGACTTATGACATTTTGACCAAAGCCAAGGTTATAAGAGCATGGGGCAAAAATCATATCGGGAGTTTCTAAAGAAACTGAAACTTGCCAAGTATGCGCATACCTTCTGGAGTATGAGTAACGTGGATGCGTTCCATCACGTTATCATGCGATGAGAGTTGGATCCCGATTCCCACTGATGAGTTGGTTTACTCTTCGGGTGATCCCGATTGATTCTTCTTTAGGTTTGGAGGAGAATTTGACAGGACAGTGGGAGGTTTCCGGATTAGATAAAATGATGACCATTCTGATCTAGGTTAGAGTGCACGCAGAGTGTTTCTTTTCTCTCTCTCTCTTGGCAGCGACCTTTGACCGACCCTAGACTATGACTTAGTGACCAAGTCGACCGAACCTTCTTAAAATACTGGCTTTTGGATTTTCTGAGTTGCATATGTCATTGCCACTCCTTCTTTTACCCTTTGAATTTCTCAGAACACCCGTATTATTACGGATATCCACTTCCATTGGATAGAGCCATCGTATGGTTATATACGAACTCGAAGGGACTTCTTCGAGGATGGATCCAGGTTCAGGAGAAATAGAATTGGTTTATTCAGTTGTCTTTTATTATCACCTTCTCTCAGGTTGCGAGAGCTCCTTGGTTTAGGAGAGTACACCTATTACGCTTATTGGATAGTCTTATTCCAAACCATAGGCTGGTGCCGAAAGGTAGGGAATGAAGAAAACCAATTAGCCTAAGTAGGGTGTGCATAAGGTAATATGTAAAGACAAAATAAAGGGATTAGAAAGAGGGCAAAGTAAATTGCGACTGATATCATTCACGACCAAAACCGCGTACTTCATCGCCGCTCCTATTTCACCTTTAAAAAGAATAAGGTATTATTCAGTTGTCTTTTATCATCACCTTCTCTCGAGATGCGAGTATTCCTTGGTTTAGGAGGGTACACCTATTATGCTTACTGGATAGTCTTCTTCCAAACCATAGGCTGGTGCCGAACGGTAGGGAAGGAAGAAAACCAGTTAGCCTAACGATAGTGTACAGAAGGTAACGACTAAAGACAAATAAAGGGATTTGAAGAGATGGCAATAAAATATACGGTTGAAGTCATGAATTGGATTATGGAAGAGGCATTGCTATGAATACCAGGATACCCCTACGAAACATTTTCATGTTTCAGTGCATTGTTAAAGAAAACCTGTTTTCCCGATTAGACACTTACTCCAAGGGTATGTATTTACCAGGTTTCATTCTCATATCTGTATGGTTTTACAGATGATGAGTGGGAGTAAGATATTGGGAATTAGGTGATCATCCTCATTATATCGGAATTCGTTGTAATTGGTGATATTTGAGGAAATCGCCAGGGTACAGTTTTCAACCTACAACGCACAGGTTTTGAGTTGTTTAACTCAGCGGACTTACACAGAGTATTGTATGTTCTCTAGTGTCCATCAGGACAAAGGGGTAGGTCCTCGTACTATGTTCTGTTTACTTATAACTTCTCTAGTATTTAGACGAGTGTTTCGTAGAAATACAAGGTCTAAGTTTTGAGAAGTTGTGGGTATAAGAATAAAGTAGAGAACCAGGTGTCACAAGTATCGGGATTCTTCAAAGAGATCGAAGATGTAGATTCTTGTGATTGGTATTCAGATGATAGTGATGGTTTTGAGAAACGAGTTTCTCTTTCAGGTTGCTCATAACTGGATGGTTTCCTAAGTTGAGTAATGCTGATTAGCCTCTTTCCATTAAGTTGATATGCACTGGAGACAGCTGCATGATTTGAATATGGTTCCAATTAAATTAGTGCCAAAGTTTCTGTATTGGATATAGAATGGATCGTTCCTTAAAAGAAACTAAGATACGGGGAGTTGTCCAGCTTATGCTTAAAACCAGACTTTGGATAACTCAGGGCACGTTTCTGTAATGGCTGTTTGTGGGTTGACCCTGGCTATGACGAGGGTTGATATTCTACCATTTGGAAGATCAATAGTGATATTGTTCTTGACTCGCCACAGTTTTAGTAAAAATGGATCTTTTTCAGAAAACAGTAGTGGGAGTATGGTAGAACTGGAAGTGATTCCAGAACCGCGAACGATTACGGAAAATTTAATAGGACCTATATATTCAATCAGGTTTGACATTCCAATAGCCACTCCGCAGGTATGGTAGGTAACCTCAGACACCCGAGAGGTACTTCGGTAGCCTCAAGGACGGTGACAGGGAGGTTCTTATCTACCAAGACTTGACACTACTGTTGTTCCAGGTTATGAGACCCGGTAGGAGGGTTGTCGTAGTCAGTGGGAGCAGCGGAAGCATAGTGGGCAAGATGCTTATATCTATTTATAGACTTGAGCAGTTATAGCGGAGATAGATCATCTAATTTTGATGTGACAGTCATGGTTTTGACTTCAATCAGAATAAGGGATGGATCTATTAAGAAGGTAGTAGGGTGTGATGTCATGGTATCTGGATGACATACACAGAGTAGGAAGTAAAATTCCTATACTACGATCGGTTGTACTGTGGTCGACACACAGTTGTTTCTCCAGACAGGATATGGATATAATATTTGACATTTTGGTTTCTAGATCTATGGTTTTAGATCTGGATTTGGGTAGTTTCCCAATGTGGATACTTTGACAGATATTCTAATGGTTTTTTGGAATAGTTGACTCCTAGCATGGTGGTGTACCTGCAGGTGATGGAGTCACCCTCTCTAAAGGTGTCGTATAGACTAAAGGGGAGAGGGATGTGCATGATTGGCAGATCACTTGCTTAGGCAATTGAGTCAATCATGAGATGTCAAGTACCGCACCAAATGTTGTTTTTGCACTAGATGCAATAAGTTTGTATTAATCCAATCCTGGAGAAACATAGGGAAGAAGTTTTAGAACATTGGTACATGTTCTATGGATTTGATAACGGCAGCCTCTTTCGGGAGACGGTTATCATTCCAGGCTTCAAAGGTGACATGGATGACAGAGTGATTGTCAGAGTTTTAGTTTTCCTTCTGACGAAGGACAGTATTATGGACAGGTGGTTCCAGAGGATACTGTGGGTGGCATGGTGCCGGATACTGATTAGGTTCAGTGATCCATACAGTCCAAGAAGTTTGGATATGGAGTTCATTTATGAACTAAGGTCCCATCAGATATCCAAACATATTCTAAGACAGGTACTACTCAATTCGGGAGATGGCTTTCTCCGCGAACTTGAGATTAAGAGAGATACAGAAAGAAACTTCTAGGCGGATCCACTCACCGAGGCTATTTCTCGAACACAATAGTTTTACAAACGGGCTTTGTGAAACTGATTAGTAGAGGAGTTGGATGTTCGGTTTCACACGGGCTGTGAGTAGTCGACATCGCAATATTAGCCTTGAGTGCAAGTGGGAGATTGTTGGAGATAGTGCCCTCATAGTCAATTATTGGATCGCAGGTACGTGATTGCAATGATTGCGGAGGACCTATCCCGGTAGCACAGTCTTACTCGAGATGATAGTATGCTATCTGGTTTGCCTTTATCAGTCGTGTACATGTTCAGGTGACTGATTGCATGTTACACTTTGATAGAGCCCTTAGGATCTTGCTTTACTACCAACAGTATGATGGCGATCATATACGTGAGAGTTGGGTAGTTTATATGCATATATCCTTAATTGTGGTCCCTAGTCGTGGGAGTTTCGAGACAGGGCATCGATACTCCGGAGTAGACTGGTGTGTACAGTCGAGACCCCGACGAGGGGCGGTGGCCGGTCTCACAAGCCACTGGTGTCAGTTGGATCACCTAAGATGTATACAGGTGCTCATTGGGTTATGAGTACACCGGATAGGACTCGCCGGGAATCTGCTAGTTAGTATTATATCTATCGTCAGATAGCAGTTCCCTGGTGACATGTGTACAGGTTAGTTCATCGACCTGAGGTCGTCATTTGTCTCGTGTGAGTTCCCACTGTGCTTTGATTTCTACCCTACCACGGCTCAAAGGAGTCGTGCAAACAGGTAGCTTTTGGGTACAGTCCCGAGCCATATGGAGGCACGTGAGCGGATCGGCAGGGGATTCGTCTCTCCCGGTATTGGGGGCGAGATCGTGCTGTGTCTAGGAGAGCCATTACACAAAGCCCACGGCCGTGGCAGGAGATTTACTGGTAGGTACTCCAGTAGTATCTCAGGGTGTTATTGGGCTTCACTCCGACACGACTTATACTGCTATTGGGGGTCTGACGTTGCTAGCCCCCTAGGCAGATATGCGATACTCATTGACGAACGGACCGGACTGTATATACATAGTCACTGTTAGGCTCAGTAGGGTTTTCGGAGGAGTTCGCTCATCGGTCTCCCTTGAGTTCGCTCCTCGGCCACCCTTGAGGTCAGTCCGTGGGCAGCCGTTACGCATTGCTAGTGCCGCTGACGGTTTGTGGTTAAACCCACTGCCAGGGTGCTGACGAGTCATTAGAGTCCCCCACAGACAGTTTCCCAAGTTCGGGCGAAACGTTGTAGAGGCCGTATGGTTTTATGGCAGGGTTCGGAAAATGCACGTGCGTTTACGCACGTGTTATTTTTCGGGCAGATGATACTGGTCGGCTTTGGTTTAAGCCGGATCCGAGTATTATATTGAGTAGGTATAATATCTTTGTCTCAGTTGCATTTGTATTCGGTCGTAATACAAATGCGGGTATATTTATACAGTATTCGGGGTTTTCCTGAAAGTCGTTTCAGGATCACTTTTGGAAGTTGCCAGTTTCCAGTTTTCTATCAGCCGTCTTTTAACATTCGGTTAAAGACGGATTTATCTTTTCTTCAGATATGAGTGAGTCATCATTCTAGAAGCTTCTAGAAGTGATGATGAGGCATATGACTCATTAGTGCATTAATGGTTTCATTTATTACTTGATGAGGTGTTATTAGTGAGTCATGCTTTGTATTAATGCATTCTTGTTTTGGTTAAGATATTTTAAAAGTGAGAAGCTTTTGCTTAAGGTCACCCCCTTCTCCTACGGTCACCTCCCTCTTGCTATATATGGCTTGCCCTCTCTCTCTCCTCATTCACACTCTCTCACTTGAGTTTTCATTTGCTAGAAAAGATTATGATAGGTTTTATCGGTGTATGGAATTTCACAGTCCATTTCATTCCATCACCCGATTCCTTCGGCAACTTCATTAACCGATCGTCCACGGATTTGGACGAAGTGAGACAAAGTCATCTACTCATTCTCTACATCATTCTTGGTCGTCTCTTTTAGCAAACTTGACGATCGAGTTGCCTCGAGTCAGAGGCGGGAGCCCGTTTAAAGAACCGATCATGTGGTGCCACCTCGACGAGGAGATCGGAGATCGACGAGATCGGAGCAGCCGCAACGGAGCGTGGGATGATGGTTGAAGAACGAAGGACTCGGATCGTTCGGTACAATCTTTCTACACTCTTTACAGTTTGTTAGTTTAGCAATAATGGCAGATCCGGGTTAAAGTATACGATAGCGCCAGTTTAAAAGTTTTTATTCCGCATTTGGCGTCTATAGACTGCCGGGGCGCTAACGTAGACTTACAATCATGGAGCACCTTCTTCCATTAGCCCTCAGGACTTCTCTCCCCGACTCGGTTGGTCTAGTAATCAACGACCTATGTTGTTTTTTCAGGGAGTTGTGTGCTAAAACGCTGGAGGTTGCGACGCTGGATAAACTAGAAAATTCTATTGCGTTGATACTTTGCAAGTTTGAGCGTATTTTCCCACCGTCATTCTTCGATATCATAATACACTTGACGGTTCATCTTGCAACTGAGGCGAAGTTAGCCGGACCGGTACAATATCGATGGATGTATCCCGTCGAGAGGTACGTGTAATTTTTCGTTTCGCGCAATTTATAAATTTATTTTTGTCATGTATGCCCGTGTTTATTTATTCAACATATTCTCATTAGGTACCTTTACACTCTTAAGAAGTATATACGCAATAAAAATCGACCAGAGGGTTCTATCATGCAAGGTTATCTTCTTGATGAAGCAACCACATTTTGTTCCCGCTATCTGGACGAGAACATTGAGACAAGGCTTAACCGACCACGAAGAATTCAAGACGGGCCATATGGTAAAGCCGAGTATAAGAGGGTAGACACTATGTTTATCAACAAGATATACCGGTTTATCTTGCTTAATTGCGTATGTCTTGAACAAATTAGAGAGTAAGTTCTTTTGGATTAATTGTTATATCTGTGTTTGTGTGTGTATGAAATGACATAATATTAATGTCACAATTATTTGTCGAAAACAGAACTCATTTTAACGAGGTACGTGAGGGGCATCCTGATTGGAACGAAGAGCGTTTGGAAAAATACCATCAGGATAATTTTTGTGATTGGGTCACAGAGCATGTAAGTTATTCGAATTACATTTTATTGCTATCAGTTTTAATCTAAACTTGTATCGTTATGTATTTATCGTAAAATTTGTTTTGTTAGATCCACGATCCGAACTTGTCTGCATCATTTGAGAGTGATTCAAGATGTTTAGCTCAATTTCCTAGTATGGAGGTTGCACATTACAAAGGATTTGGTGTCCTTGGATACAAATTCGAAGTTAAGGACATAGAAACATCTAGAATCACTCAGAATAGTGGGATTGCGACGGTAGGATCGGACGGTGTGATTTACTATGGGTACTTAAATTTAATACTCGGCATCCACTATCCCGGACGATCAGAACCCTTTTATATATTCCACTGTACTTGGTACGATCCGCGAACCGATACAGACAGGTGGAGAAGCAGTCTTGGGACTTGGAAAGATGAATATGGATTGACCAGTGTGAACACACTTCGATTTTACGGTCAGGACGATCCGTTTATCTTTCCGAACCAAGCGTTCCAAGTATACTACTCACAGTGTTTGAAGCATCCGTGGTGGAGTGTTGTATGCCGATGGAAACCTAGAGATGTCTACGATGTCCCAGAATACGAGGACAGCGATGAGGACGAAGAAGAGAGAAGGCTTAAAGTGCTCCGACCGTCTGTTTCGAAGGACGGGTTGTCTTCGACCGATCATGAAGTTACGTGGGTTAGAAATGACATCGACGATGAAATCCAAGTAGATATGTATGATGCGCCCACGAAACGAAAAAGGTTATCAGTAATGTTATATTATTACTTCACATTTTACGCTCTAGATCATATATAGTCAATACTTTTAATGATTGTCTAATGCGTCCATGAACCGTTTATCTAGATTTGATGACGATGTCGGGAGCAGCGAGGGGCGGCAGGAGCTCCAGCCGCGGCAGAGGCAGAGGCAGAGCGGTTCTGCCGCCCGGAGAGCTCCGTAGGGAGCTTCAGAGGGCCGGTCTTGCACCCAGATCGGAGACCCCTTCGGATGCCTCCTTCCGTGTTGATTTGGCCACACCTCCAGGTATACTGCACGCATATCCATTTTGAATGTAATATTACAGATATTCATGCATGTTTATGTCAAAATTACTTATATTGTCAATGTTTGATTGTCTAGTTGTTGGTGATGCGTCCACATCTGGGACAGAGGCCACCCCCGCTCCTCCAGGTATGTTTATATATCATATAGTGTGTGTATATTGATTTAGAATGCTATATCATAAATATACACATTCCTTTTGCTCTTACTTAGCAATTTTTATTATTGTCTAGCTGTAGGTGGTGACACCACCGCACCTGCGGGTATGTTTATATGTCCTATAGTGCATGCATATTGATTTAGAACGTTATATTATTGATCTACACATTCTTTTTGCAATTACTTATAAAATCTTTTTTTAATTGTCTAGTTGTTGGTCCTGCGTCCACATCTGGGACAGAGGCCACCCCCGCTCCTCCAGGTATGTTTATATATCATATAGTGTATGTATATTGATTTAGAATGCTATATCATAAATATACACATTCCTTTTTCTCTTACTTAGCAATTTTTATTATTGTCTAGCTGTAGGTGGTGACACCACCGCACCTGCGGGTATGTTTATATGTCCTATAGTGCATGCATATTGATTTAGAACGTTATATTATTGATCTACACATTCTTTTTGCAATTACTTATAAAATCTATTTTTAATTGTCTAATTATAGGTGGTGCGTCCACACCTTCCACAGGGGCCACTCCTGCCGCTTCCATACCCTCCGCATCGTCTGCAGGTTAGTATGAATAAATTTAAAATATTTATTTATTTTACATATGCTCTATAGAATAAATATGAACTTCATGGAGATTTAGCGTCGATGTTTATTTTATAGTTGGAGGGGATGCGTCCGGGTCCGGGACCCCGGTTGTTCCTCACCGGAGGAACTATCGTCCCGCTCGTGCTGCTGCTCGGGCCCAGGCTCGTGCGCTATTCACCGGAGGTATATATCACACTTGAATTTTTGTTTAACCTTGATTTCTTAATACAACTTTGTCTTATTATTGATTGTCTTGATATTTCGTGCAGACGCAGGGCCTCTCCATCCCTAGAGGGGGACTCGAGGCCCGAATCAGTCCCATAGGCTGAGGCCTGATAGAGCTAGGGGGGAGGCAGCATTCCCCCTATTTTTTACCCTTGACTATCGCTATACCGGTCCTCATGCCGAGAGGTTCGGCCGGTATTTGGGGGACGAGAGCCGGATCGTGAAGAACTATCCACTTCACGTTGAGTGGGGCGAGCAGCACCAGCGCTCATTCGCCCTCTTCTTTAAACAGGCTCGGGTATGTATTAATATATATTTTCATTTGATCTATCCAATATATTTATTATTAACACTTGCAATCTAATAACAATGTTTTTTTTTGTATTTTCAGTTGGATTACGATTTTCAGCCTGGAGCCGACCCTGATCACCCGGGGAGGGTGCTCGACCTTCATGCTCTGTACAATGGCCTGATGAAGAACATGCAGGCCAAGGTCCGATACAACAGGAATGAGCTGAAGGCCGACTGCTACTCCCTGTGGATAGCGACCCCCGAGGCAGAGAGAGCGGCCCTCCTATCTACTCCGGCGTTTGCGAGAGTCGACGTAGAGACATGGCCTATATTGTGCGCTTATTTCGACTCCGAACGCAAACAAGTATGTATTTTAAATTTAATTCATTATTTATGATATAATTTATTTCTTTGTGTTTCTTAATTAGAAAACTAAATGTTAATGCGTTGTGCAGAAACAGGCCGCTCAGAATACGGAGAACAGGAAGTCGGCGAAGAGGGGTCGCCCCACTTACACAGGTGGCTCGAGGAACATTACTCGAGCCATGGAGTTATCGGTAAATTAAGAGTTATTCTCTAATATTCTGCAATATTAAGAGTTATTCTCTAATATTTCTAATATTAAGAGTTACTTTCTAATATTGCAGACATCTCGGACCGTGGCGTCAGGTGGTACACCGAGCGTGCTGTCCGCATATCTTGCCGTCCACGGCACCTCGACAGATCCCGCCACGGGCGAGCTTCGATGTCCCGACGTCGCTACCCAGGAGTACTGCGTAAGTGTTAATATTTTTTCTACCCAAATTTGAAATTTTAGTTTTGGAAGGTTCAAGTTTAAATTTTATACTTATACTTTACTGCTTAATGTGGGTGTAGGAGCGGGTGGTTGAGCAGGCCCAGGCCTCGGGGATCGATTTTACCGGACAGAACGATCCGAGGCTGCTGACCCCAGTTCTGGACGCCGCACACGGAGGGCACCACGGAGGTTGGGAGAGAGGCCGGGGATTGGGCCCTAGCAGGGCCCATATGAGGTTGGACTCCACCCCGGCGGTTACTTCCTCCGTCTCCAGTGACCGGCATGTCCATCAGGAACTGGATAGCTTGAGGGCCACCGTTCAGGAGTTGAAGGAGATGCTGGTATGTATACTACTTTATAGTAAAATATCATTTCATATTATATACATATCAACATATCCATAATTAGTACGTAGCTTGAGCTTATTTGGTTTTAGACTTAAGTCTGATTAATCATACATACATATGTAATTAAAATAAACAACGCTTTTCCAAACTAGATATCCAAACAGGGTTTCGAAATAACTTAATAATGAAACGAATTCGAATAATACACAGTGCTTACACGCTTCTTACACACGTTATGTCCAGACGCGACAGGGTAGATCGGCCGAGCCTCCACATGCATCTCCTTCGGCTGCGGCTCCGCAAGCCACTACATCGGCTGCGGTTCCGCAGACAGCTCCTGTAGCTCCACCGCCCACTCAGACTCCCGCAGCCGCGGCTCCGCAAGCGACTACCTCGACGGCGGCTGCGCAGACCACATCGCTAGCTCCACATGCCGCTCAGACTCCCTTATATGTAGCATTGCAGAGTGTATTGACCGAGGACTAGGCGCGCGTTATTCTAACGTTATTCGGAGGTGGAGCTGGACCGAACTAGGGTAGCTTTTTGGTTCTTATTTTTTGAAACATGTATTTATATCACATTGTACTACATTTTGAAACGATATTGATATTGGTTTGTATTTATATCATATTCAGTTTTTGGGTTTCTTTTGTATATTATATATATGCGTGAGATGTGATTATGAATACTGCAATATATGATTTGATTGATGTATATAGTATTGTGCACAGGGCGGGAAAAAATCTAGCAGCCCATTTTTAAAAAAAAAATACAGACAATATGTACCTACGGATGAATCCGTAGGTATATATGGTGCCCCTACGGGCATATCCGTAGGGGCAAACTATCAGGAAACCTGATATTTTCCCACCTGATATCAGTGCAGGGTGTTGGGAGTGCCCCTACGGATATGTCCGTAGGGGCAACTGTTTATCCCCTACGAATTTATCCGTAGGGGCAAAATATCAGGTTTCCTGATATTTTCCCCCCGATCTCAGTGCAGGGTGTTGGGAAGGCCCCTACGGACCTATCCGTAGGGGCTACTTTATATCCCCTACGGATCTAACCGTAGGGGTATAAAAAGGACCTACGGATATATCCGTAGGTATATACAATATATTTATAAAAAAAATTAAATATATGATTTTATTACCCCTACGGGGTACTCCGTAGGGGCTATAACACCTACCGAGATATCCGTAGGGGCTTAAATTTGTCCGTAGGGGCAAGTTCAGGGCCTCAACTTGCACCTGCGGCCTTTGCACCTTCGGGGTCTTTTTTCGCCCCTACGTATATATCTGTAGGGGCAGTGGGTTGCCCCTACCGATAAATCCGTAGGGGCAACCCTTATTTGTAGTAGTGAACCACAAACAAAACAAACACCCACGACACGAAGTGACCATCTGGAGAAGGAGAAAGTTGTTACCGCGATGCGGTAGCGTCATTAACTGCAGGGGCTTGCGCCTGCAGGGAAGAGCGTCCCCACAATCAAAAACCCTCAAACGAGGGGGAATCTGACGGAGTCTGCTATATCGGCCGCATCCGTTTAAACCTTTGATACATGGTGCCATAAATCAACTTGGCATCTTCGGAGAGGTGGACGGATAGCACCAATTAGCATCTGCCTCGAAATTCAGGCAAGACGGAACTACGCGGTCGCGTCTCCGTGTTTCGGCGGGGAACAGATTCCGGCATGCCCGGTGGGACCTTTTCCTCTTTCCACTCCACACTTCGTGTGTCGTGTTCGCGAACGAATCGCTGTTTGCTAATGGTTACCCTTGGGTTCGAGGTACTAAGATTTGGCGTCTTGCTTGGTGCAGAAAGCGAAGGATCAATGGCGTCCACTTGCGCGAAGTGTTCCAGCTGCAACTGCAACTCGCGTTCTGCCTCATCTGGAGGCATAGCTTACGGGCCTCAAGCGGCCTCCCTATTCACGATGCCAGTGGACCAAGTTACTCAGGCCACCACTGGGCTGTTCTTTAGGACTATGATCCCACCCATGAGCTTCCATGCCCCGATATTGCCACAAGAAGCCCCAAAGAAGTCGGTCTTCGATCGATTTACCACTACTGCGACCCCTCTCAATGGGTCGTCCAGCCCCGGCACCTCAGTCTTCTCCAGATTAGGCCAAAGTTCATGTGGGCCTATGATGAAGCCTGCAATTCCAGAAAAGGTTATTCCAAAGAGGATAGCCATCTCTGTTCTCGAAGTCGTCAAGGCGGCTTCTCCTTCCAAAAGGTCGGTCTTCACAAGACTGATTGTTCCGGCTCCCGCTTCAGTTGAAGTCCTCAAAGCTACTTCTCCCGCCCAGAGGTCTGTCTTTGACCGGTTAGACACTACTGCTCGACGGATGTCGGTCTTCAAGAGGCTGGTACCGGCGGCGCCTCACCAAAACATGGGGCATGAAGAAATCGCCCCTCAAGCTGAAACAATCCTAGCAGCTCGACACGCTCGACGTCGCCACTGGCGCCGAGTAAGGATGTTGGAGATAGTGCCCTCATAGTCAATTATTGGATCGCAGGTACGTGATTGCAATGATTGCGGAGGACCTATCCCGGTAGGACAGTCTTACTCGAAATGATAGTATGCTATCTGGCTTGCCTTTATCAGTCGTGTACATGTTCAGGTGACTGATTGCATGTTACACTTTGATAGAGCCCTTAGGATCTTGCTTTACTACCAACTGTATGATGGCGATCATATACGTGAGAGTTGGGTAGTTTATATGCATATCCTTAATTGTGGTCCCTAGTCGTGGGAGTTTCGAGACAGGGCATCGATACTCCGGAATAGACTAGTGTGTACAGTCGAGACCCCGACGAGGGGCGGTGGCCGGTCTCACAAGCCACTGGTGTAGTTGGATCACCTAAGATGTATACAGGTGCTCATTGGGTTATGAGTACACCGGACAGGACTCGCCGGGAATCTGCTAGTTAGTACTATACCTATCGTCAGATAGCAGTTCCCTGGTGACATGTGTACAGGTTAGTTCATCGACCTGAGGTCGTCATTTGTCTCGTGTGAGTTCCCACTGTGCTTTGATTTCTACCCTACCACGGCTCAAAGGAGTCGTGCAAACAGGTAGCTTTTGGGTACAGTCCCGAGCCATATGGAGGCACGTGAGCGGATCGGCAGGGGATTCGTCTCTCCCGGTATTGGGGGCGAGATCGTGCTGTGTCTAGGAGAGCCATTATGCAAAGCCCTCGGCCGAGGCAGGAGATTTACTGGTAGGTATTCCAGTAGTATCTCAGTGCGTTATTGGGCTTCACTCCGACGCGACTTATACTGCTATTGGGGGTCTGACGTTGCTAGCCCCCTAGGCGGATATGCGATACTCATAGACGAACGGACCGGACTGTATATACATTGTCACTGTTAGGCTCAGTAGGGTTTTCGGAGGAGTTCACTCATCGGTCTCCCTTGAGTTCGCTCCTCGGCCACCCTTGAGGTCAGTCCATGGGCAGCCGTTACGCATAGCTAGTGCCGCTGACGGTTTGTGGTTAAACCCACTGCCAGGGTGCTGACGAGTCATTAGAGTCCCCCACAGACTGTTTCCCAAGTTCGGGCGAAACGTTGTAGAGGCCGTATGGTTTTATGGCAGGGTTCGGAAAATGCACGTGCGTTTACGCACGTGTCGATTTTCGGACAGATGATACTGGTCGGCTTTGGTTTAAGCCGGATCCGAGTATTATATTGAGTAGGTATAATATCTTTGTCTCAGTTGCATTTGTATTCGGTCGTAATACAAATGCGGGTATATTTATACAGTTTCGGGGTTGTCCTGAAATTCGTTTCAGGATCACTTTTGGAAGTTGCCAGTTTCCAGTTTTCTATCAGCCGTCTTTTAACATTTGGTTAAAGGCGGATTTATCTTTTCATGGATGAGAGTGAGTCGTGCTTCTAGAAGGTTCTAGAAGGTTCTAGAATTTGTGACTAAGCTTTGTGACTCATGCTTTGATTTCATTACTTTCTTGTTTTGCTTAAGATATTTAAGCAAGATATTTTCTTTGTGTTCACATAAGCTTTATGCTTAAGGTCACCCCCTCTCTCCTACGGTCACCCTCCTCCTTCTCTATATAAGAAAGGCCCCTCCCCTCTCTCATTTGGACACTTGATTCAAGAGAGAAAAGATTATGATAGTATTCGGGGTGTATGGAATTTTACAGTTCATTTCATTCCATCACCCGATTTCCACGGCAACTTCATTAACCGATCGTCCACGGATTTGGACGAAGTGAGACAAAGTCATCTACTCATTCTCTACATCATTCTTGGTCGTCTCTTTTAGCAAACTTGACGATCGAGTTGCCTCGAGTCAGAGGCGGGAGCCCGTTTAAAGAACCGATCATGTGGTGCCACTTCGACGAGGACATCGGAGATCGACGAGATCGGAGCAGCCGCAACGGAGCGTGGGATGATGGTTGAAGAACGAAGGACTCGGATCGTTCGGTATAACATTCCTACACTCTTTACAGTTTGTTAGTTTAGCAATAATGGCAGATCCGGGTTAAAGTATACGATAGCGCCAGTTTAAAAGTCTTTGTTCCGCATTTGGCGTCTGTAGACGGCCGGGGCGCTAACGTAGACTTACAGTGGTATCAGAGCCTAACCATTTTGCTATACTAACTTGTGCTAACGTGTTCAAAACTTCGATCGAACCGAAAAACCAAAACTGCAAAAATCCTACCTGACAGTTTCTGTTAATTTTAAACGGTCTCAAAATTTATTTCTGGATGTCTTAAAAATCTGTGCAGGGAATTATAAGAGCCACGACAAAATTTGGGGTCGTGATCCCTCCAAGCCGCCGCGGAAGAGCGGCCAAACCCATCGTTTGGCCGCGCAACCGCGGCCACGTGGGGAGCACGTGCTCCCAAATTTTGTCAGTTGGTTCTCTGTGGGATTTTGTGGTTTTTGGTATATAAAGTTTTGGCCCAGATTTTGTTACTGTTCACCAGTAAGCAGTGGGGCCCACTTTTTAATATTTGGACTTTGGTCGATCGTAATTTAAACACGTTAGTTTACAGTGCTTACATTATATCTCCGACCGGGAATGTCATTTGATCGGTAAACCGCGTTTGATTGCTATAGTTCTTTTAGACGGGTTTGCGAACGTGACATTCGCGTTGATGTTCTGTGTTGTGCTGTAATGTTGCGGATTTGTCGTGGTGGATAGCAGTGTGCAATGATAGTACAGTTTGAGTTTATTTGTATATTTGATATTGCGGGGCGAGCGTCCAACTTGTGGACTGCCGTCACTGCCTGTTGTATAATATTCTTTTGGGGCACGACCAGGTTGCGGTCGATGTACCTGTTGTACTATTTTTCATTACTGTACTAGGTTTTGCCCCGAGACGGAGTGCACGGATAGCCGGGTTCGGGAAAGCAACGGGTCCGCATCTCATGGCTTTGAGAGGCAGAGGGGCCCCACTTCAGAATTGGCAGACTATTCGCCGCACTCGTAGGGGGTACAGGTTGACCCAAGGAGGGGTGCTCAATTTACCGGATTCCGTGAAGTGCCGGGTGTTCGATTCACTATGCAGTGGGGACTACCTCGCTTCAGGTTTTGGCGGGTAACTTGCCGCACCCGTAGGGGTCTAGGTTTCATTGCACTGGCTATCCACACGACAGGGGAACGTCGAGTTTCAGCAGCGGCTCTGTGAAACTCGGGGATCCCAGATATCTGTATTGTTCTGTTATGCTTATTACTTTTCTGTAATGTTGCATACTATCACGCCTGGAGCGATTATTGTATATTGGCTTATATACTATTAGATGTTGTATATGTTTTACACCCGCACTAGTGCAGTCCCCGCTCTGTCGTTAGTTAAGTAACCTAACGAGTGATGACGGGACCCAGTAACGAATGCGGATGGCATATACGTACATTTTATTTTCGTTCTTTTCTGGTGTGATTGATTGATGGGACTGCGTTGATTCTGATCAATGCAAAGTAAAACAAACCTGTATATAGTTGTTGGAACAATTTAAAAAGTGTTATTGCAAAGACGTTTCCTTTTGTTATGCATAGCGGTATTCAGTGGAATATCCTGCACCACATTCCACGAGGAAAGAGCCGAGATCCCTTTACCGGGAGTGACCTCTTTAGCAAAAGGTTTTCGCCACTATATTTTAAAAAGCTATCAGGTTCCTTCAGCGATATCAAGTTCACTACGTTAAAGGTTTTTCGCCAAAAACCAACCGTAGCCCTCCGTCGTTTCTTATGGATGGTCAGTAGTATTCAAGCTATGTTTGTTGGCATACGTCAAGGCATAGTGTTTGGTAGCTGCTGGGTATTCATTTGTTGCATAGATAGATGAGTTGGTTTGGGACAGTCGTATTACCTTGTTGGCATACGTCAAGGGTATGTACGGGTGGGTTCAAATTAACAAGATAATGACGGGCAGAACTTGACATGTGACTTATGATTTGTTGGCATACGTCAAGGTCATAAGAGCATGGGGCAAGAAAATGATATCGGGAGTTTCTAAAGAAACTGAAACTTGCCAAGTATGCGCATACCTTCTGGAGTATGAATAACGTGGATGCATTCCATCACGTTAACATGCGATGAGAGTTGGATCCCGATTCCCACTGATGAGTTGGTTTACTCTTCGGGTGATCCCGATTGATTCTTCTTTAGGTTTGGAGGAGAATTTGACAAGACAGTGGGAGGTTTCCGGATTAGATAAAGTGATGACCATTCTGATCTAGGTTAGAGTGCACGCAGAGTGTTTCTTTTCTTTCTCTCTCTTTGGCAGCGACCTTTGACCGACCCTAGACTATGACTCAGTGACCAGGTTGACCGAACCTTCTTAAAATACTGGCTTTTGGATTGTCTGAGTTGCATAAGTCATTGCCACTCCTTCTTCTACCCTTTGAATTTCTCAGAACACCCGTATTACTACGGATATCCACTTCCATTGGATAGATCCATCGTATGGTTATATACGAACTCGAAGGGACTTCTTCGGGGATGGATCCAGGTTCAGGAGAAATAGAATTGGTTTATTCAGTTGTCTTTTATTATCACCTTCTCTCAGGTTGCGAGAGCTCCTTGGTTTAGGAGAGTACACCTATTACGCCTATTGGATAGTCTTATTCCAAACCATAGGCTGGTGCCGAAAGGTAGGGAATGAAGAAAACCAATTAGCCTAAGTAGGGTGTGCAGAAGAAAATATGTAAAGACAAAATAAAGGGATTAGAAAGAGGACAAAGTAAATTGCGACTGATATCATTCAAGACCAAAACCGCGTACTTCATCGCCGCTCCTATTTCACCTTTAAAAAGAATAAGGTATTATTCAGTTGTCTTTTATCGTCACCTTCTCTCGAGATGCGAGTACTCCTTGGTTTAGGAGGGTACACCTATTATGCTTACTGGATAGTCTTCTTCCAAACCATAGGCTGGTGCCGAACGGTAAGGAAGGAAGAAAACCAGTTAGCCTAACGATGGTGTACAGAAGGTAACGACTAAAGACAAATAAAGGGATTTGGGGAGATGGCAATAAAATATACGGTTGAAGTCATGAATTGGATTATGGAAGAGGCATTGCTATGAATACCAGGATACCCCTACGAAACATTTTCATGTTTCAGTGCATTGTTAAAGAAAAACTGTTTTCCCGATTAGACACTTACTCCAAGGGTATGTATTTACCAGGTTTCATTCTCATATCTGTATGGTTTTACAGATGATGAGTGGGAGTAAGATATTGGGAATTAGGTGATCATCCTCATTATATCGGAATTCGTTGCAATTGGTGATATTTGAGGAAATCGCCAGGGTACAGTTTTCTACCTACGACGCACAGGTTTTGAGTTGTTTAACTCAGCGGACTTATACAGAGTATTGTATGTTGTCCAAGTGTCCATCAGGACAAAGGGGTAGGTCCTCGTACCATGTTCTGTTTACTTATAACTTCTCTAGTATTTAGACAAGTGTTTCGTAGAAATACAAGGTCTAAGTTTTGAGAAGTTGTGGGTATAAGAATAAAGTAGAGAACCAGGTATCACAAGTATCGGGATTCTTCAAAGAGATCGAAGATGTAGATTCTTGTGATTGGTATTCAGATAATAGTGATGGTTTTGAGAAACGAGTTTTTCTCTTTCAGGTTACTCATAATTGGATGATTTCCTAAGTTGAGTAATGCTGATTAGCCTCTTTCCATTAAGTTGATATGCACTGGAGACAGATGCATGGATTTGAATATGGTTCCAAATTAAATTAGTGCCAAAGTTTCTATATTAGATATAGAATAGTTCGTACCTTAAAAGAAATTAAGGTACGGGGAGTTGTCCAGCTTATGATTAAAACCAGACACTGGATAACTCAGGGCACGTTTCTGTAATGGCTGTTTGTGGGTTGACCCTGGCTATGACGAGGGTTGATATTCTACCATTTAGAAGATCAATAGTGATATTGTTCTTGACTCGCCACAGTTTTAGTAAAAATGGATCTTTTTCAGAAAACAGTAGTGGGAGTATGGTAGAACTGGAAGTGATTCTAGAACCGCGAACGATTACGGAAAAATTTAATAGGACCTATACATTCAATCAGGTTTGACATTCCAATAGCCACCCCGCAGGTATGGTAGGTAACCTCAGACACCCGAGAGGTACTTCGGTAGCCTCAAGGACGGTGACAGGGAGGTTCTTATCTACCCAGACTTGACACTACTGTTGTTCCAGGATATGAGACCCGGTAGGAGGGTTGTCGTAGTCAGTGGGAGCAACGGAAGCGTGGTGGGCAAGTAGCTTATGTCTATTTATAGACTTGAGCAGTTATAGCGGAGATAGATCATCTAATTTTGATGTGACAGTCATGAGTTTGACTTCAATCAGAATAGGGGATGGATCAGTTAAGAAGGTAGTAGGGTGTGATGTCATGGTATCTGGATGACATACACAGAATAGGAAGTAAAATTTCTATACTACGATCGGTTGTACTGTGGTCGTCACACAGTTGTTTCTCCAGACAGGATATGGATATAATATTTGACATTTTGGTTTCTAGATCTATGGTTTTAGATCTGGATTTGGGTAGTTTCCCAATGTGGGTACTTTGACAGATATTCTAATGGTTTTTGGAATAGTTGACTCCTAGCATGGTGGTGTACCTGCAGGTGATGGGGTCACCCTCTCTAAAGGTGTCGTACAGACTAAAAGGGAGAGGGATGTGCATGATTGGCAGATCACTTGCTTAGGCAATTGAGTCAATCATGAGATGTCAAATACCACACCAAATGTTGGTTTTGCACTAGATGCAATAAGTTTGTATTAATCCTATCCTGGAGAAACATAAGGAAGCAGTTATAGAACATAAGTACATGTTCTACGGATTTGATGACGGCAGCCTCCTTCGGGAGACGATTATCATTCCAGGCTTCAAAGGTGACGTGGATGACAGAGTGACTGTCAGAGTTTTAGTTTTTCCCTCTGACGAAGAGGGACAGTATTGTGGACAGGTGGTCCAACAGGATACTGTGGGAAGCAAGGTGCCCGATACTGATTAGGTTCAGTGATCGATTCAGTCTAAGAAGTTTGGATATGGAGTTCATTTATGAACTAAGGTCCCATCAGATATCCAGATATATTCTAAGACAGGTACTACTCAATTCGGGAGATGGCTTTCTCCGCGAACTTGAGATTAAGAGAGATACAGAAAGATACTTCTAGGCGGATCCACTCACCGAGGCTATTTCTCGAACACAATAGTTTTATAAACGGGCTTTGTGAAACTGATTAGTAGAGGAGTTGGATGTTCGGTTTCACACGGGCTGTGAGTAGTCGACATCGCAATATTAGCCTTGAGTGCAAGTGGGAGATTGTTGGAGATAGTGCCCTCATAGTCAATTATTGGATCGCAGGTACGTGATTGCAATGATTGCGGAGGACCTATCCCGGTAGGACAGTCTTACTCGAAATGATAGTATGCTATCTGGCTTGCCTTTATCAGTCGTGTACATGTTCAGGTGACTGATTGCATGTTACACTTTGATAGAGCCCTTAGGATCTTGCTTTACTACCAACTGTATGATGGCGATCATATACGTGAGAGTTGGGTAGTTTATATGCATATCCTTAATTGTGGTCCCTAGTCGTGGGAGTTTCGAGACAGGGCATCGATACTCCGGAATAGACTAGTGTGTACAGTCGAGACCCCGACGAGGGGCGGTGGCCGGTCTCACAAGCCACTGGTGTAGTTGGATCACCTAAGATGTATACAGGTGCTCATTGGGTTATGAGTACACCGGACAGGACTCGCCGGGAATCTGCTAGTTAGTACTATACCTATCGTCAGATAGCAGTTCCCTGGTGACATGTGTACAGGTTAGTTCATCGACCTGAGGTCGTCATTTGTCTCGTGTGAGTTCCCACTGTGCTTTGATTTCTACCCTACCACGGCTCAAAGGAGTCGTGCAAACAGGTAGCTTTTGGGTACAGTCCCGAGCCATATGGAGGCACGTGAGCGGATCGGCAGGGGATTCGTCTCTCCCGGTATTGGGGGCGAGATCGTGCTGTGTCTAGGAGAGCCATTATGCAAAGCCCTCGGCCGAGGCAGGAGATTTACTGGTAGGTATTCCAGTAGTATCTCAGTGCGTTATTGGGCTTCACTCCGACGCGACTTATACTGCTATTGGGGGTCTGACGTTGCTAGCCCCCTAGGCGGATATGCGATACTCATAGACGAACGGACCGGACTGTATATACATTGTCACTGTTAGGCTCAGTAGGGTTTTCGGAGGAGTTCACTCATCGGTCTCCCTTGAGTTCGCTCCTCGGCCACCCTTGAGGTCAGTCCATGGGCAGCCGTTACGCATAGCTAGTGCCGCTGACGGTTTGTGGTTAAACCCACTGCCAGGGTGCTGACGAGTCATTAGAGTCCCCCACAGACTGTTTCCCAAGTTCGGGCGAAACGTTGTAGAGGCCGTATGGTTTTATGGCAGGGTTCGGAAAATGCACGTGCGTTTACGCACGTGTCGATTTTCGGACAGATGATACTGGTCGGCTTTGGTTTAAGCCGGATCCGAGTATTATATTGAGTAGGTATAATATCTTTGTCTCAGTTGCATTTGTATTCGGTCGTAATACAAATGCGGGTATATTTATACAGTTTCGGGGTTGTCCTGAAATTCGTTTCAGGATCACTTTTGGAAGTTGCCAGTTTCCAGTTTTCTATCAGCCGTCTTTTAACATTTGGTTAAAGGCGGATTTATCTTTTCATGGATGAGAGTGAGTCGTGCTTCTAGAAGGTTCTAGAAGGTTCTAGAATTTGTGACTAAGCTTTGTGACTCATGCTTTGATTTCATTACTTTCTTGTTTTGCTTAAGATATTTAAGCAAGATATTTTCTTTGTGTTCACATAAGCTTTATGCTTAAGGTCACCCCCTCTCTCCTACGGTCACCCTCCTCCTTCTCTATATAAGAAAGGCCCCTCCCCTCTCTCATTTGGACACTTGATTCAAGAGAGAAAAGATTATGATAGTATTCGGGGTGTATGGAATTTTACAGTTCATTTCATTCCATCACCCGATTTCCACGGCAACTTCATTAACCGATCGTCCACGGATTTGGACGAAGTGAGACAAAGTCATCTACTCATTCTCTACATCATTCTTGGTCGTCTCTTTTAGCAAACTTGACGATCGAGTTGCCTCGAGTCAGAGGCGGGAGCCCGTTTAAAGAACCGATCATGTGGTGCCACTTCGACGAGGACATCGGAGATCGACGAGATCGGAGCAGCCGCAACGGAGCGTGGGATGATGGTTGAAGAACGAAGGACTCGGATCGTTCGGTATAACATTCCTACACTCTTTACAGTTTGTTAGTTTAGCAATAATGGCAGATCCGGGTTAAAGTATACGATAGCGCCAGTTTAAAAGTCTTTGTTCCGCATTTGGCGTCTGTAGACGGCCGGGGCGCTAACGTAGACTTACAAAGGAAAGCTGGGGGCAACTCCCCCTCTGGGCTAACTCCGCCAGCCCCAACGGTGGAAGTCAATGCTGCTGTTCCAACCGGGAACAGCTTTGAATTGCTGAACAAGGTGCGCAGGAACTCTCCTACCGCCATACTGAAAAGATCTCATCCACACGTGGAGAATGCACCGAAGGCAAAGCCGGAACAGCCTCCTCAGCGGCTATCCTCCAAAATCTACAAAGTCTGGAGACAGGTCCAGGAGTCGGTGATTGATCAAGATTACCCTCGTCGACAGAAAAAGGTGAAGGTTCAACAGGAAGAGAACCGTCCTGTCAAGCCACAAAGGACAATAACTACCTGGGTGCCCGCTGCAACGGCACCCTCAACGTCAACTGCTCAAAAGAGAAGGAGGCCAGAAAAAGCCCCTGTGACTACAGCAGACCACAAAGACGCTAAACCCAAACGCCCCAAGTCTGGGGGAATAATGGTGCATACTCATTACATGGCTTCCGGAAAAGAGGAAAACCGCGCTTCGACAGGTCACCGACTGCTCACGCGATCTGTGATAAAAGCCCAGGAGCAGCAACAGAAGCTTTAGGAATAGCTAACGCAAATGGCCACACTTACCGGGCCAAAAGAAAGCCCGGAGGCGTCATCAGAGCAGCGTCATGAACAAGAAACCGATGTTGACTTCCTTCGCAGAGTTCTCAAAAAGAAGGACAGAGAAGCAACAGAACAAGCGGTTAATATAAAACGAATGGCGCTTCTCTTCCAAGACATGGTCGGGATGATGTTACAACCAGAACTTCCAGCTGAAGACCCTCGTATCATCATTGAAGACGACAGAGGGGAGACATCGAACCCTCCTCCGGCTCTCTCAGCAGCCAAAGAGGAAACCATCTCCAAGGCCGCTCTGAATGACTATATTGCTCAGCAAATACGAGCTTACCAGGCGAATGAAGCGGATGGCCAAGTTGTTAAAACTGGGCGACCGTATCTAGGCTGGTATGACCAAATAAAGTACCCACCGGGATACATGATCCCCAGATTCCATGTGTACAAGGGGACATGCAATCCCCACCAACATGTCGTTCAGTTCAGGGCTCTTTGCGGCAACACCGGCGGTGATGATAAACTTTTGCTCCATCAGTTTGTTGCCAGCTTGTCGGAAACAACGTTTGAATGGTACTCTGAACTTCCAAATGACTCCGTCAAGACTTTCGCAGAAATGGAGCTATTATTCACGCAAAGATTTGCAAGCGCTAGCGAGCGCACCCCAATCACAGCATTGATTAATGCCAGGGTAAATCCAGGCGAGACGTGGATTCAATATGCAATACGATGGCGGAATCTGTGGTCGAAATGCGAACAACGCATCGAAGAAGCGCCAGCGGTGGGCATGTTCATGGGCACTCTGGACCCTCATGCAACCATTTCCCAATTCATGATGTTCTTTAAGCCGACCACATTCCAAGCCTTGATCGAAAAGCTGGCCCAGATGGACCAGATGGGTCATAGACCGTCTCATCCAAAGCCGGAGCCGCGGAGCGAAAAGGGTAAAGGAAAGGCGTCATTCGTCGCGAATACTCAATAGCAACCCAGTGCCCCAAAACTAACGGATCAACTGGAAGAGAGACGACGCTACTATAATGAGAAAATGAAGCGTCCTTATTCGTTCTCTCGGGACAAAATGAAGAGACTGTTCGAACTGGCGGTGCGTAACAGGCTCATCAATCTGCCGAATCCGAAACGACCGTTGCAACCCAGCGAAGCTAATGGTCCTAATTATTGCCCTTACCACCAAACGGTAAGCCATCCGATTGAAGATTGCTTCGTCTTTAAGGGATGGATCGAAGACCAATACCAACAAGACAAGTTTGCGTTGTCTGAGAAGTGGAAAGTAAGCCCACCACAACCGCACACTCTTAAGAATACAGACACGCCGGGGGCATCGTGCTCTTTTGTTGAAGAGGCTCCATGGGAGGTCGCTCTTTCAGCCAAAACTAAAAGAATGCTGAACGATCTCCAGACATGCCCGACGATCAGGCGGAAGAATCCGTTGGAACCCGAGATTATCAAGGGAATGCTGAAACCGTGCCCAACTCCAAAAATTGGTGGCGATATTCAAGACACTCACGCCCAGCCGTCAAAGTCTTCAAAGAAGAAAAAGAAGACCAAAAATCCCGTGAAGTCTGGTGACAAGTGCACGGACCTGCAAAAGCAGATTGACGCGCTGGAAGAATATAACCAGAAGGTGCGGGCTCCAATCACACTCCAAGAATTTCTCAGTCACGTCCTTGAAGACGGAGATGATGGAGAAGACTCGTCGGATGAATTTGAAGATTACATAGAAAGTTGCCATGTGATCTCTCACTCATCGATAAACGATGAAGAAGTTCCTTACACGGAGAAACTGGGGGCAGGTCCTAAGCCGGAACTTCTAGGGCCATCAGACGAAATGATTGATGCGTTCCTAAATGAAGTGCTTCTTAAAAGCAAAGCTGCTTGAGAGTGTGAGATTGTCATATTTAAAAAATCCAAGCGCCGGCGACTGGACGAAAGGGTTGAGACGCTCCCGCCAAATCAAAGTACATCCGCCGCGAATAAAAGCAGGTTCAAGACGAGGAAGAGGTTCGCCAAAGCCATATCAATGGGAATGAAGCTACCACCCTCCGAAGGAAACATTCTTGGTGAAGCAGAAATGCATCCTAGCTACTGCTTATATCATCGGAAGATTGCGCACCCCACCGAAGAGTGCAACGCTTTTAAAAGATGGTGGCAGGGATATGTTGCTCACCGACAACATTTTAAGCGGATGAAACGCAAAACTCGTCGGGAGAGAATAAGTACAACCGAGGGGCTTAGAAGAACTAACGGTAACTGTCGCATGGTTAACGCCTGAGGATCGCAAGTTCTCACTTTCGGGAGCGACTCTGACGAAGAAATGACTCTTGGCCCTCTCTTCAAAGAATCCACTTCGGGAAAAGAGGAAGAACCGAAGACCTGTGAAAATATTCAGCTGCGCAATCGTATGCTGCCCGAAAAGAATCTCGGACCCATGAATGCCAAATTCACGGATACTTTATCCATGAAAATATTTACCCATGAATGCCAAATGCCCGAAAAGAACCTCGGGAAAAGAATCTCGAATACGCGAAGCAGTGCCACGCGTGCCAAATTTACGGAGACTTTATCCATCAGCATCCAAATCCACTACATCCAACAGTGGCTAGCTGGCCATTCTAAATGTGGGGAACTGACATAATCGGCCCCATCGAACCAGCATCGTCCAAAGGATATCGATTCATTTTGGCGACAACTGATTACTTCTCCAAATGGGCAGAAGCAGTACCGCTAAGGGAAGTGAAGACGGAGAATATCCTCCATTTCTTTAAGACACACAACATTTATCGGTTTGACATTCCGCGACGGATTATCTCCAATAACGGGCCAGCTTACAGAAGCCACAAGATTAGCCGCTTCGCACAACAGCATAACATAGATTAGAGATACTCTTCAGTCTATAATCCCTGAGCTAAAGGTCTAGCTGAGGCTTTCAACAAGACCTTGACAAAGATTGTGAAAAAGACGGTGTCCCAAAATAAGGACTGGCATGAGAGACTGCATGAATCTCTCTGGGCGTATTGGACGACATTCAAAACGGTCACGAACACAACTCCATACGCATTGGTATTCGATACAGAGGAGGTACTCTCCCTCGAGATAGAGCTACCCTCTCTACGAGTGGCAGTTCTTTACGAGCTAACGGACGAAGAGAATGCTCACCTTCGGCTTGAGGAGCTCGATGCCCTTGATGAAACCCGGCTCATAGCGCAGCAAAATCTGGAGGCTTATAAAGCAAAGATGACGCGGTCATATGAAAGATTGACTCGGCCGAGGACATTCTGCCAAGGCGAAATCATGCTAGTGGTCAAAAGACCTATGATCCCCAATCGTGCCAAACGGGGGAAATTCGAGCCGAACTATGAAGGCCCGTATATCATAGACAAGGTCTACCAGGGTGGGGCCTATCTACTCATGGACATGCATGGTAAAAGACCTTTCAGGCCAATAAACGGTTGCTTCCTGAAGAAGTACTACGCTTGACGAGTCATGGCCTAGGTCAATGATAGATGACGACAACATTGTTAGTCATGGCCAAGGACAACGGACCGAAACGTCCTTAAACTAACCACGGACCGAAACGTCCTTAAACTAACAATGGACCACTATGTCCTAAAACTAGCTGTTGACCGAGACGTCGATAAACGACTGTGGATTGCAGCATCCCAAGGCTGATACAAAAAAAAGAAAAGAAGAATAAAAAAAGAAGAAAAAGAAAACGGTATGTCCATAAGCAAAATGGGCACGGATGAAAACCCGAAAGGGCTCCGTGAGAAAAAACAGCAGGGTTATCGACGAGTTTTGTGAA
Organism: Agapanthus africanus; assembly: GCA_030015575.1. Classification (NCBI taxonomy): domain Eukaryota; kingdom Viridiplantae; phylum Streptophyta; class Magnoliopsida; order Asparagales; family Amaryllidaceae; genus Agapanthus; species Agapanthus africanus. The sequence continues at coordinate 425,257,534 of CM057339.1, forward strand.
AACCCGAAAGGGCTCAACCTCGTTAAAAGACACTTGCAAGGTCCTCTCGGCCTTGTAAGAAGAAACCACCTGCGTGAGATCCTTATGACTCACAACGAAGAAACACACTTAGGGATCCCCACGATTCCTAAGGAGAAATTACACTTGCGAGATCCTCACGACTCGTAAGGAGAACCCTCTTATGAGACCCTCACGGCTCATTAGATTCAAAAGTCTTAAGCTACAGGGATCTGAACCTGTTCTTAAGCGGCCACCACCACCTCCAATACTGCCCTACAAGCGGTTCAATGTTGACCCATGTATACAATCCACGGGCACGAATAAACATTTTCCTAACAAAGTCCCATCCGTGACTAGGGATATGTCCGCACAGTGAACAGCCCTTGTAAGTCCTCTCGACTTATAAAGAGAAAGCACTCTTGTAAGATCCTTACGACTTATAAGAGACTATACACTTAGGAGTCCTCACGATTCCTAAGGAGAAAACGTACTTACGAGATCCTCACGACTTGTAGGGAGAAATACCTTTATGAGACCCTTACGGCTCATGAAGTCAAAAGCCTTAATCGACAGGATCCTAACCCTGTTCACTAAGCCACCTTTGTTCGACACCGACAGAGGCAAATGATGATTCGCTCCTGGCAATATCCCAGTTGTAGCGGTGCTGATGCTGAAATCGGTGTCTAATTCCAAGCTTGCAGCAAAGAAGCTAGCGAGCCACACATGCATACGAAATAGCCGAAATGATGGGGCAACTTGCAACAAAATCAGCAAGTAAAAATGTATGCATGAAAAATAGCCGAAATGATTGGGCAACTCGCAATAATAAAGCAGCGAGTAAAAATAAAACAAACAACCGAAATGATTGGGCACCGCGAAAAACAGCCGAAATGATTGGGCAATTGCGACCTTTGCGATATAAAAGCTGAAATGATAGAGCATCACGCAAATAAAAAAAAATAATATAAAAAAATGAATGAAATTTTTTGCCCTACAGGTGATATCACATCAATTCCTGTATACAATCCAAGGGCGCAAACAAAGAGAGAATCACACCTTTTCTCCCCAGGCCTCATCAGAAGAAGAAGCCAAATCCCAACGGTTCACAGATAGCCTGGAGATTATCTCAACATTCGTCTCATTACAATGGACAAAACATCAAGCAAAGAGGAACGGCGGCAACTCCCAGTTCCACGACTCGGCGGTGCACAGATGGCCGAGAGTCAAACCCCGACTCTATGAAATGCGGATAAAGACAACCCTTCCTGGTCACATGGAACACGGCACTGACTCCATGGGAAACGTCCAGAGCGGATCCTGGTCCTCGCAGAGCATGGCAATGATCCCGTATGAAGCATCCAGAGCGGAGCTTGGTCCACGCAGAACATGGCAATGACCCCGTGGGAAGCATCCAGAGCAAATTCCTGGTCACGTGGAACGTGGATAACGTCAATCCTGACCCCGTGGGAAGCGTCTAGAAGGGATCCTGGTCCTCGCAGAGCACGGCAATGACCCCGTGTGAAGCATCCAGAGCGGAGCCTGGTCCTCGCAGAACACGGAAATGACCCCGTAGGAAGCATCCAGAGCAAAATTCCTGGTCACGTGGAACGCGGATAATGTCAATCCTGACCCCGTGGAAAACGTCCAGAGCGGATCTTGGTCCTCGCAGAGCACGGCAATGATCCTATGTGAAGCATCCAGAGCGGAGCCTGGTCCTCGCAGAACACGGCAATGACCCCGTGGGAAGCATCCGGAACAAAATTCCTGGTCACGTGGAAATCGGATAATTGTTAGTGTATATGCCCTAGGGGCCATTATTGTATCATACTAGTTTGTATATTACTTAATGGAAGCTTGGGATGTTCACATGTATATAACAGTCTTGCTAAACATGGTAGTATGCTACTTGGTTTTTCTATCTTAATATGTGAGTATACGTATTGATACAGCTCTTAGGATCTTGCTTGACTACCAGCGTTGTGATGGCAGTCACACTAGTGGGGGCTGGGTATTCTACAAGCACATCCTTATTCAGGTCCCTAGTCATAGGATTATCGAGACAGGGCATCGATACTCCGGAGTAGACTAGTGTGTACGCTTCTCATCCCAGTTGGGGAGATGGTCTGTCCCACAGCCGTCAGTACGTCGTACTGGAGATAGTATGCAGGTGCTCGTTAGGTTACGGGTACACCGGACAGGACCCACAGGGAACTGTTGGTTGGTTTTATACCAGTCGTCAGTGAACAGTTCCCAGGTGACATGAGTACAACATAGTCCGCAGACTTGACACTGCTACTTTGCCTCGAGTGTGTCCCACTGTTCTTAGATTGCTACCCTACCACGGCTCAAAGGAGTCGTGCAAACAGGTAGCAGTTGGGTGCAGTCCCGAGCACTTGGAGGCAGTGGCGGTTAGACAGGATTCGTCTCTCCCAGTATTAGGGGTTGATATCGCGCTGTGTCGGAGAGCCATTACGCAAAGTCCCTGGCCAGGGCAAGCGAGATTTGGTGGTAGGTTCCAGTAGATTCTCAGGGTGTAATGGGCTTCGCTCCGACACGACTTATACCGCTATTAGGGGACCGACGCTTGCCGCCCCCTAGGCCCGATATGCGATAGTCTTAGACGAACAGACCGGACTGTACGGAGATTGTCACATCAGACTCAGTAGGAGTTCGGATGGGTTTCCTCATCGGCCTTCTTATCGACATCTACCTGGGGACCGTTACGTACAGCTAGTGCCGCTTGCGGTCTATGGTTAAACCCACTGCCAGCGTAGTAGTCGAGTCTCTAAAGTCCCACACAGAGAGTTTCCCTACTCCAGGAGAAACGATATAGAGGTCGTATGGTTTTACGACAAGGGTTCGGATGCATACGTGTGTTTACGCACGTACGACATCCGGACAGTTTTTACTAGTCGGCTTTGGTTTAAGCCAGTTTCTAGTATCCGGTTATTGGATTTATACAGTCTAAAGTTTTTCCGTGTTTTCACGGATAGTTGGGGCGTTCTCGTAATTGCGCGAGAAGCTTCTAGAAGATGGCGACTTGGGGGTTAAGGTGGCATATGCATTAAATGAGGTTAGTGAGTCATTTGAGTGATTCATCCAAGTCATTAATGCATCATAAATGCTTAATGACTCATGGAGATGAATCACCCTCTTATATTTATTAAGCATGATGATTAATCATTCATTTTCTTTTGTTGGATAAATTATAATGCTTGATATATATTATGATAGCTTATTATCTCATCTCATTCTCTTGCTCACTTTCTCTCTCCTCAAGCTCTCCCTCTTCAAACCCTAATCCTCCCCTTTCATGTGTTGAGACCAAGGATTAGAATAGACTACTTAATCCTTAACCACTCTCTATATCACCTAGGTTACTTAGATTAGCAATTTAAGAAACCTAGTTACCTCAAGTTAGAGGTGAAGCTTGTACTAAAGCTCTCGGGTGGATCTTCTACTACATAGAGAAGGCCGGAGAGGACGTGGAGATCGACAAGACGAAGGACTCAGTTCTATAGGTATAATCACTTATCATAGTAGTTAACTCTTCTATGGTTTTTTGTTAGTTATTGTTTATGCAAAGATTCTCGGTTAGTCGATGTTTACGCTTTAAACAAGATCGTTTTTCATTATTCCGCCTCCCCGCAAGTCGTGGGGTGTTGTACATCAACTTACAATAATGTCCATCCTGACCCCGTGGGAAACGTCCAGAGAGGATCCTGGTCCTCGCAGAGCACGACAATGACCCTGTGTGAAGCATCCAGAGCATAGCCTGGTCCTCACAGAACACGGCAATGACCCCATGGGAAGCATCCAGAGCAAAATTCCTGGTCACGTGGAACGCGGATAATGTCAATCCTGACCCCGTGGGAAACGTCCAGAGCGGATCCTGGTCCTCGCAGAGCACGACAATGACCCCGTATGAAGCATCCAGAGTGGAGCCTAGTCCTCGCAGAACACGGCAATGACCCCGTGGGAAGCATCCAGAGCAAAATTCCTGGTCACGTGGAACACGTATAATATCAATCGTGACCCCGTGGGAAACGTCCAGAGCGGATCCTGGTCCTCGCAGAGCACGACAATGACCCCGTGTGAAGCATCCAGAGCGGAGCCTGGTCCTTGCAGAACACGGCAATGACCCCGTGGGAAGCATCCAGAGCAAAATTCATGGTCACGTGGAACACGTATAATATCAATCTTGACCCCGTGGGAAACGTCCAGAGCGGATCCTGGTCCTCGCAGAGCACGACAATGACCCCGTGTGAAGCATCCAGAGCGGAGCCTGGTCCTTGCAGAACACGGCAATGACCCCGTGGGAAGCATCCAGAGCAAAATTCCTGGTTACGTGGAACGCGGATAATGTCAATCCTGACCCCGTGGGAAGCGTCCAGAGCGGATTCTGGTCCTCACAGAGCACGGCAATGACCCCATGTGAAGCATCCAGAGTGGAGCCTGGTCCTCGCAGAATACGGCAATGACCCAGTGGGAAGGATCCAGAGCAAAATTCCTGGTCACGTGGAACGCGGATAATGTCAATCCTGACCCCGTGGGAAACGTCCAGAGCAGAGCCTGGTCCTCGCAGAATACGGCAATGACCCCGTGGGAAGCATCCAGAGCAAAATTCCTGGTCACGTGGAACGCGGATAATGTCAATCCTGATCCCGTGGGAAACGTCTAGAGTGGATCCTGGTCCTCGCAGAGCACGGCAATGACCCCGTGTGAAGCATCCAGAGCGGAGCCTGGTCCTCGCAGAACATGGCAATGACCCCGTGGGAAGCATCCAGAGCAAAATTCCCGGTCACGTGGAACGCGGATAATGTCAATCCTGACCCCATGGGAAACGTCCAGAGCGGAGCCTGGTCCTCGCTGAACACGACAATGACCCCGTGGGAAGTATCCAGAGCAAATTCCTGGTCACGTGGAACGCGGATAACATCAATCCTGACCCTGTGGGAAACTTCTAGAGCGGATCCTGGTCCTCGCAGAGCACAGCAATGACCCGTGTGAAGCATCCAAAGCGGAGCCTGGTCCTCGCAGAACACGGCTATGACCCCGTGGGAAGCATCCAGAGCAACCCCTGACTCCGTGAAATGCGGATAATGGTAACCTCACCCATCACTTACGGGTCCTCACGACTCGTAAGGGAGCAAACTCTCTTATGAGATCCTTACGACTTTCAAGAGAAAACACACTTAGGAATCCTCACGATTCTTAAGGAGAAATTACACCTATGGGATCCTCTCGACCTGTAGGGAGAAAATTCTTTATGAGACCCTCACGGCTCATAAAGTTGAAAAATCTTAGAAGGCAGATCTTAACCCTGAATCTTAAGCCATCATTGTCCTGCAAAGAAATCGAGATAGACTATCCATAGAATACATTTAATAAAAGGGACACACCACCGTGAAGAAAAATATGTCTTTTATTCATGAATCAAAATGAATAAAAAGTGCAATCCGTTAAAGAACAAAAAAATATACTCTTATTCAGGAGTATGTACAAAGGAAAAAAAATATATATACAAAATCTTCAAGTCGGCGGGCGATTTAGTAGATTGTCCAGTTCGTCCCTCTTTCGCTGGGCCTCGCCTTCATGATTCAGTATCGTCAAGAGATGGGCCTCCACTTGAGCCTGTTGAGCCTGGTATGAGGCAAGTCGGCCTTCAAGCTCTTTTTCAGTAACCTTATGGGCCTCAACCATTTCACGAGTGAACACAGCGGCCTTATCAATGTCTACCACCTCCTTGATGGCCTCTTGGAGCACTCGCCAAAGTTTGTATGCTTTAATGGCCTTGGCCGTAAGGTTGACTTGAAGCTCCCTCAGCGCTTTAGAAGCCAACTCCCTCTCCGAAAACTTGCGGCTGAGCCTTTTCTCACAGGATATCATGTTCGCAGCACACCGCTTAATCAGCCCCTGTAAGCTCGCCTTCGCAGCCACAACCTCCGAAGGAAGGCATGTACATTCGAGGACATGCAAGTAAGCCTCCACCTGCCGACAAAACTCAACCCAAACTTGCACCAATGTTTCACTATGGTAGGTGGCAAGAAAGGGAAGAGAGCCGTTAGCTTCTGCGGAAAACGCTTCGGCCATGATCAAACTACCAGCACGAAGGTCCTCGATTAAGGATGGCAGAGAGGCGAGGCTTAGTTTTGCCATCCATTCCGAGGCACGCAGAGCATAAGGGCTGGGTGGCATGGCGATGCGAGACTCCAGCGCGGTGAGGACTGGCAGAGCTGTTCAGATTTATAAACAGTCAGCGAAATTTGTAAACAAAGAACAAATGGAACGACGTTGAGACTTTACTTACCCACAGCCATGCAAGAGGGATCTGAAGGCTCCCCAGGCCCGTCAAGAACCTCAACCTCGTCGTCGGCCTCCAGAACTGTAAAAGACGTCAGTGTCATTTTATGAAATAGTGATAATACTGTAAAAAGTGGATAAACAACACTAACCTTGCCCAGAAGAGAGAACGATGCGTTGAGGAGATATCGCTTGCGGAGCAGCCATCTCCAATAGGCGCTGAAAGGACTGCCTGGGAGACAGATCAGCAATAGATGCCGCCAATCCGCGCAATTCTGAAAAGAAGGAAGGGTTCAGATAATAGAGAGATTATTAATGTTAGATATAGAAGGCTACCTTCGACGCTCCTCCCATTCTGAGCTGGAGGGATAGCAGCTTCAGCGGCCTCCTCCGTGACCTCAAGCACATCATCGGGGACGTGGACCAATATAGCGACTTCCGAGCGAGGAGCAGCGGCTGCCACTGCAGGCTCCAGCGGAAGGACGGTAGCTTCGACTACCTGTACCCTAGTCTTCGGGTCTCCCTCAGGAAGATCCATTGGAGCGGCGGCCGACAAAGATGCCTCCCCCGAGGGAGCAAGCGCTTCGGGAGCGGGAGCCACCAAGGAAGACTCCATCACGAGAGCGACGGTTGCATCGACCCCCTCCACACTGATTGGTGTTTCATTAGGGATATTAGCAGAATCTATAATCAAAGTGCGGCTCAGAGCCTCCGCCGCCGCCGAAGTCCCTGCAAAGTTTGTACGAGGATAAGGACACATACATATATATACGAGCAATACAAAATATTACAAAGAGATACGTGAACGTACCGATGCGCAAGGGAGCCTCCAATATGGCTTGTTCAAGCCGACGCTCCTTCTTGAGGAGATGTGCTCGTCGAGGTCCGAGGGTAAACTCGTGGCCACCGGTCCATAGTGAAAGCGCGTCCTCGGCGTCGGCCGAAACATCCTGTTTAAGGGACCTTTTGCCCCATTCTTCCAAAGGGCCTATAAATCGCCGCCCTATCCATGGAGGGTCTTCGTAAAAGATGACGGCAGGGTAAGGCTTCTTCGGAATCCTTACATTCTCGGATTCATCTTGCGAACGTCTTATAGCCTCGGCCAATTGTGCGGCTTCCTCGGCAGATGAACTCGGGAATAGTAGGCCACCATCCGATTCTTGCAAAGCCAGCGGTTCATCCTGAAGAATAGGCTCAGACTCTATTAAAGAATCGAGCAGATTAGTGGCCGTCTTCCTTCGCCTCTTAGACCCAGAACTAACCACCAAAGACGACTGTTTCCTCCCCCGTAGAGCTTTGGTACGGCGCTGACCCACTTCACCTTCAATGTCCTCGCTTGGCGGTGCTACCGAAGACGACACGGCCATTGTCGACGCCGCGGACGATGATACTACTACAGAAGCCCTATTAGCCCTTGATTGAGCCCGAGTACGCAGTGGCATACCAGCTGTGGGAGTTAATTCCACTTCCGCCTCCCCCGGAATAAGTACGACACTGGTATCCCTCAAGGGAGGACGAACTGTTGCACGCGGTTGCGGTAGAACTCCCATGGCTTGAATCAGAATGGGAACGCTATATCTAAGAACCACCCTCTTCTCCTCAACAATAATTGGACTAACCCGGTGGAGGTACCGGCCCATGAAAGACCCCACACATCGAGGAATATGATCAGCTTCAGGGATCATGAAGCAAGAACCAGTGTTCAGCCGCATAAAGTGATGAGCGGTGATTAAGAGAGGTTTTGTCGATAAAAAATAATTACCGCAATCAAGAACGGCGTCACATGAAGCTAGCCGGTGAATACGGGTCGGTCCACAGGGATGTGTAAATCTTCTTTAAGTTCTTACGAGTTAATTCCAAATGGTGTTTGGAAGTATAATTAAATCTAAAAATTGAAGTTGTATGAGACTAGGATTAGAAACTTGCTAGGATTAGGTCTAGGGAAAATTTGGTAAACAAAGATCTACAACTCTTTCCATTGCTATTAATTAAATGTATCATATTAGAGTTATGGTAAATATTAACAAAGGGGATTAGGATGATTGGGAAGATTGATTCTTCCTCTAGATCCTTGTCCTTCCTTTCTTAATCTTCACCCTAACCTCCATGGAAAACCTTAAAATCTGGGCCTTTAGACTACGGAATCACCGTTACCTTGAGGGTAAAAGTGCCGTAGGGAGCGGAATAGAAAGGTATGCATGGAGTTCTAATGTTCATAAAAGTTTAGCAATGAAAAGAGATGAGAGATCTTCATCTCTCAAATCCTTCCCTATTCCTAACCCTAACAAGCGAGGAAACTACTCGCTCATAGAGGGGATGAAAGAAAACAAGAATTTATTAAAGAGAGAAAACATCGATTGCAAGTTAATAAAAACTAAACTAAATTAAACTAAGGCGAGAAAATAAGAACAGATAAAAACTACAACTATTGCAAGGAAAATAACCTACTTACTTTTGATGCGCTCTAACTTCAAGAAAATAGAATTTTATTCATGAGTAGAGGCATAAGAAAATACAAGGTCTTGGGTTCTATTTATAGGACATAGAAACCCTAGGGCTACAGATTGCACCGCATGTCTAAAGTTACAAATATACCCCTAGAAAATCTTTCCACAACCGCCAAGGAGTTATGGTAAAAATTAATGCGCACTAGGGCTTAAGGTAGCCGCGGAACCGCGGCATGGGCTCTCTTGGGCCGCGGTTCCGCGGCCCAATGATGCGATCATCTTTGGATTTTTCTTGGGCTTCTTGTGGTTCTTCTGGGCTTCTTGTTTATTTATTCTTTTCTTCAGTTAGGCTTCTGCAGTAATTCCAGATTTTCAGTGAACTCTTTGCATTGGATCTTTTAACCGTCTTTCTTGCAAATTTGGATCTTGCGTCGTCTTGTTAATGGTGAACCGTTCTTCTGCCGGGCTTTACTAAGATCTTCCTATTTGTTGGTTAAAAATCCTTCTTTTGTGTCGTCTTTTTGTGTTTTTCACTGTTCTTGCTCCCAGAACCTGTAACCTGTAACATGTAGCAGACATGGGTCAAAAGCACATGTTTTTATTGTAAAATGCATAAGAATGGGGAATACAAAATGCAATATTATGTTATGAACAAATACCCCCAAACTTATCTTTTGCTCGCCCTCGAGCAAACTTATTATTTAAATAAAAATCTAACCTAGCCACACTTTCGCAGAGAAACGCGATTGCACTGAGCTCGTGGAACAAGCCGTTAAACCTCTAGGTGTCCCTAGTAGGAGGAGTGTTGTCTCCTGAGGGTTTTCAGCGGATACTACCCACAAAATCCTATCAACTTGGTTTCTCGACTTTTGTTCTCCATTTAGGTTTTTCTAACAAGGAATTCTATTATCGTCGACCCGCAAATTATCCACCCATATTCTTCACGCTTCCTCATTATTTAACTTAAGATTACATATATCCTGTAGAATTACCTAGCTTTCGGCATTTCTTAAGTTTTCCTTCTAGAGTTCCATCTCCACTTAGGAATTTCTATCAACTCTATTAAAGACACAAGTTCTATTCTTCATTCCTTTCTCTTATCTAAACTCTAATCACATATCCCCACGTGTGTGTAAATATCACCCCTACACTTGGAAATTCAAATCAAGCAATCGTACTCCCGCCCATTGTCCAAAGCACTTGTGAGACTTCGCTTTCACATCCTTCATGCGACTGTCAATACTTCTTGAGGTACCAACAACCGATTACCAGATGCGTTAGCACTTTAAGGCGTACTTCCTAGTTTTGCAACACCCAAGGCTTTTAGCAGTAGCACCTTCGCTAAATATTTTTCTTTTTTTTTCTTTTTTTTTTTAGCCTTAAGTAATCACAAAAACCAGTGTCCATTTTTTTCTTTATCCACTCTTTTTTTTTTCTTTTTCATTGTGCTAAGGACGTTAGACAAGAGTATTTCAAGGTCTCTTCTACTAATCCAAGTTTCAAGGTGCGTGTTTGTGCATTTTGTAGGGTACATGTTTTCAGAATCTAGACTTAAGCTAGGAACTATTTTTCAAACTTATACTCTAATAAAAGTTTTAATACTTTTCCTTCGTTTCGACTTAGCCCAAGAACTGAACCCAAAATTTGCCTATTTCTAAATAACCTACAAAGACATATGCTTTCCACAGTTAAACTCTAAGGAAGGTTATTTTTAGGGTTTTTAATTTGCTAAGTCTAAGATTTAGTTTTTCCTAGCCAGTTAACCTATTTATCAAACTCAAGTCAATTAACCAGAATTGAATACATTAATTTTTATAATTTTTGAAATTTTTCAATTTTTATGGGTTTTTCTGTTTTCTAATTTTTTTTATTTTTCAAATTTTTATGATTTTTATATAAAGATGCAATGCAGAAATATACATATGAATGCAAAAGGAAAACTTACCGAACATACCCCCAAACTTATAATGGACAGTGTCCTCACTGTCATGCTGCACCAAATGGGTTGATAATATCGGCGAGTTCCTGCTTATTATTATATTTACATAGTATACACACCCCCAAACTTATTTGAAATAAAGTTTTGGAAAAAAAAGAAATTCGAGGGTGAAGGTGGAGGAAATCAATCGGTGTAAATCGGCTCCTGCAAAAGCAGGAGCTCCTCCGAAGGGTCCGCTGAGAAGAACGGTTTCAATCGATGTCCATTTACTTTGAATAAAGTACCGTCTTCAGGATTCTCAAGATCAACCGCACCGTGCGGATAAACGGTGCGGACTACAAAAGGTCCTCTCCATCTAGAACGGAGCTTGTCGGGATGAAAGTGTAACCGAGTATCATATAATAAAACCTGTTGACCCGGTTTAAATGTCTTTCGCAAAAGGTTTTTATCATGAAATACCTTAACTCGATTCTTAGCAATCACGACATTATCATATGCCTCATCCCGCAGCTCCTCCAATTCATTCAATTGCAGCTTTCGATTGCTGCCCGCATCTCCTAGAGATAGATTCAGCTCTTTAATGGGCCAAAATGCCTTGTGCTCAATTTCTACTGGAAGGTGGCAAGCCTTCCCGTAAACAAGCCGGTATGGAGACATGCCGAGATCGGTCTTGTATGCAGTACGGAAAGCCCATAGTGCATCGATCAATTTTAGCGACCAATCTTTACGGTTTTTAGAAACCGTTTTCTCCAAGATTTGCTTAATTTGTCGATTCGAGATCTCGGCTTGCCCACATGTTTGGGGATGGTATGGCGTTGACAGTTTATTGGTGATAGAGTATTTGCGCATTAGGGACTCAAAAGTCCTATTGCAAAAGTGAGAACCATTATCACTTATTATTGCGCGAGGGTGCCCAAATCGAGAAAAGATGTGTTCTTTTAGAAATCGAACGACGACCTTGTTGTCATTCGTTCGACTAGGCACAGCCTCGACCCACTTTGAAACATAGTCAACAGCCAAAAGAATATACACATTTCCAAAAGAGTTAGGAAATGGTCCCATAAAATCTATACCCCAAACATCAAAAATGACTACAACCAAAATAGGTTGGAGCGGCATTTCATTTCTCCGCGATATCCGGCCCAAGTGTTAGCACCGGGAGCAAGTTTTGCAGTATTCGAATGCATCTTTGAAGAGTCGTGGCCAATAGAAACCACACTGCAAAACTTTCTCGGCTGTCTTCTTTGGGCCAAAGTGCCCGCCACATGCTTGATCGTGGCAAAAAGACAGCACACTCTTGACCTCATTTTCAGGTACACACCGGCGAATGATTTGGTCGGAACAATATTTAAAAAGATAAGGTTCATCCCAGTAAAAATGCTTTACTTGGGAAAAAAATCGTAGTTTGTCTTTTTTCGACCAATCGTTAGGTATCAAGCCGGTGGCTAAGTAGTTTACAATATCGGCGAACCATGGTTCGCAAGAAACGGTCAAGAGTTGCTCATCGGGGAAAGCATGAGTGATAGGCAGTTAAAGTGTAGGCGAAGAAGGAAGTCGTGAAAGGTGATCGGCCACTACGTTTTCACATCCCTTTTTGTCCCTTATAACAAGGTCAAATTCTTGCAGCAAAAGGATCCAACGTATTAGCCTAGACTTAGCATCCTTCTTCGCAAAAAGGTGGCGAAGAGCTGAGTGATCCGTGTACACTATAACTGGAGAGCCGATTAAATAAGGCCGAAATTTTTCAAGTGCAAACACAACCGCTAAAAACTCTTTTTCTGTTGTTGTGTAGTTTAATTGGGCCTCATTTAATGTTCGGCTAGCGTAGTAAATTACATGCGGCATCTTGTTAATGTGCTGTCCAAGAACAGCACCAATGGCAAAATCTGATGCGTCGCATATAATTTCAAAAGGGTGCGTCCAGTCTGGAGATGAAAGAATGGGCGCAGAAATGAGTGAGTGTTTCAAAGACTCGAACGCTTTCATGCAAGTTGAGTCGAAAACAAAAGTAGTGTCCTTGGCCACCAAGAGAGTCAAGGGTCTAGCAATCTTGCTAAAGTCCTTGATGAACCGTCTATAAAAACCGGCATGGCCAAGGAAAGCTCGGATATCTTTGACGCATTTAGGAGGAGGAAGATTAGAAATGACTTCGATTTTAGCTCTATCAACCTCTATGCCATTTTGCGAGATGACATGTCCTAAGACAATGCCTTCTCGTACCATGAAGTGGCACTTCTCCCAATTCAAAGTTAGGTTCTTTTCCCTACAGCGGGTGAGAACTGCGTCAAGATGTCGTAAACACTCATCGAAGGAGTCACCAAAAATGGAGAAATCATCCATAAAGATTTCCAAAAACTTCTCCACCATGTCCGAAAAGATCCCCATCATACACCGCTGAAATGTAGCGGGTGCATTGCATAACCCAAAGGGCATGCGACGATAAGCAAAAGTGCCAAAGGGACAAGTAAATGTAGTCTTGTCTTGATCCTCTTTGGCTATGGGGACTTGATTATAACCGGAATAGCCATCTAAAAAGCAGTAGAATTCGTGCCCCGCTAATCGTTCTAGCATTTGGTCAATGAATGGTAAAGGAAAGTGGTCCTTCCTTGTCGCGGCATTGAGTTTCCGGTAGTCGATGCAAATTCGCCACCCAGTTTGGGTGCGAGTGGGAATTAACTCATTTGCCTCATTGGTGATGACCGTGATGCCCGATTTCTTTGGCACGACATGAATGGGGCTAACCCATTGGCTATCCGAGATAGGGTAAATGATACCGCTATCAAGACACTTAACAATCTCCTTCTTGACCGCCTCTTTCATGACGGGGTTGAGGTGTCTTTGTGGATCCCTTGCCGGCTTGGCATCATCCATCAAGTGTATATGATGTTCGACTATGAGGGGACTAATCCCCTTGATGTCCGCCATAGACCAGCCGAAAGCTTGCCGATTATTGTATAAGACCGTTAAAAGAGCTTCTCTTGCTCAAGAGCTAGAGAGGCCGAGATGATAACGGGCAAGGTCTCATCTTCACCTAGATAAGCATATTTTAGGTGCGATGGCAAAAGCTTTAGTTCGAGTTTAGGTGGTGAAACAATAGACGGTAACAATGGAGTAACTGTTTCAAACTCGAAGGATTCCATCAAAGGTTCAAATTGAGTGTACACTACCGAGTCGGATGGTTCAACTAACTCATCCGAAAAAGCAAAAGACTCAAACTCGAGTGGAGAGTCTTCAAGATCATCGACAAAGGTGAAACACTCATAATCTTTGTCCGACGTGAAAGCTAGCCGGTGGAACCCCCAAACTTATCTTTTGCTCGCCCTCGAGCAAACTTATTATTTAAATAAAAATCTAACCTAGCCACACTTTCGCAGGGAAACGCGATTGCACTGAGCTCGTGCAACAAGCCGTTAAACCTCTAGGTGTCCCTAGTAGGAGAAGTGTTGTCTCCTGAGGGTTTTCAGCGGATACTACCCACAAAATCCTATCAACTTGGTTTCTCGACTTTTGTTCTCCATTTAGGTTTTTCTAACAAGGAATTCTATTATCGTCGACCCGCAAATTATCCACCCATATTCTTCACGCTTCCTCTTTATTTAACTTAAGATTACATATATCCTGTAGAATTACCTAGCTTTCGGCATTTCTTAAGTTTTCCTTCTAGAGTTCCATCTCCACTTAGGAATTTCTATCAACTCTATTAAAGACACAAGTTCTATTCTTCATTCCTTTCTCTTATCTAAACTCTAATCACATATCCCCACGTGTGTGTAAATATCACCCCTACACTTGGAAATTCAAATCAAGCAATCGTACTCCCGCCCATTGTCCAAAGCACTTGTGAGACTTCGCTTTCACATCCTTCATGCGACTGTTAATACTTCTTGAGGTACCAACAACCGATTACCAGATGCGTTAGCACTTTAAGGCGTACTTCCTAGTTTTGCAACACCCAAGGCTTTTAGCAGTAGCACCTTCGCTAAATATTTTTCTATTTTTTTCTTCTTCTTTTTTAGCCTTAAGTAATCACAAAAACCAGTGTCCATTTTTTTCTTTATCCACTCTTTTTTTTTCTTTTTCATTGTGCTAAGGACGTTAGACAAGAGTATTTCAAGGTCTCTTCTACTAATCCAAGTTTCAAGGTGCGTGTTTGTGCATTTTGTAGGGTACATGTTTTCAGAATCTAGACTTAAGCTAGGAACTATTTTTCAAACTTATACTCTAATAAAAGTTTTAATACTTTTCCTTCGTTTCGACTTAGCCTAAGAACTGAACCCAAAATTTGCCTATTTCTAAATAACCTACAAAGACATATGCTTTCCACAGTTAAACTCTAAGGAAGGTTATTTTTAGGGTTTTTAATTTGCTAAGTCTAAGATTTAGTTTTTCCTAGCCAGTTAACCTATTTATCAAACTCAAGTCAATTAACCAGAATTGAATACATTAATTTTTATAATTTTTGAAAATTTTCAATTTTTATGGGTTTTTCTGTTTTCTAATTTTTTTTATTTTTCAAATTTTTATGATTTTTATATAAAGATGCAATGCAGAAATATACATATGAATGCAAAAGGAAAACTTACCGAACATACCCCCAAACTTATAATGGACAGTGTCCTCACTGTCATGCTGCATCAAATGGGTTGATAATATCGGCGAGTTCCTGCTTATTATTATATTTACATAGTATACACACCCCCAAACTTATTTGAAATAAAGTTTTGGAAAAAAAAGAAATTCGAGGGTGAAGGTGGAGGAAATCAATCGGTGTAAATCGGCTCCTGCAAAAGCAGGAGCTCCTCCGAAGGGTCCGCTGAGAAGAACGGTTTCAATCGATGTCCATTTACTTTGAATAAAGTACCGTCTTCAGGATTCTCAAGATCAACCGCACCGTGTGGATAAACGGTGCGGACTACAAAAGGTCCTCTCCATCTAGAACGGAGCTTGCCGGGATGAAAGTGTAACCGAGTATCATATAATAAAACCTGTTGACCCGGTTTAAATGTCTTTCGCAAAAGGTTTTTATCATGAAATACCTTAACTCGATTCTTAGCAATCACGGCATTATCATATGCCTCATCCCGCAGCTCCTCCAATTCATTCAATTGCAGCTTTCGATTGCTGCCCGCATCTCCTAGAGATAGATTCAGCTCTTTAATGGCCCAAAATGCCTTATGCTCAATTTCTACTGGAAGGTGGCAAGCCTTCCCGTAAACAAGCCGGTATGGAGACATGCCGAGATCGGTCTTGTATGCAGTACGGAAAGCCCATAGTGCATCGATCAATTTTAGCGACCAATCTTTACGGTTTTTAGAAACCGTTTTCTCCAAGATTTGCTTAATTTGTCGATTCGAGATCTCGGCTTGCCCACATGTTTGGGGATGGTATGGCGTTGACAGTTTATGGGTGATAGAGTATTTGCGCATTAGGGACTCAAAAGTCCTATTGCAAAAGTGACAACCATTATCACTTATTATTGCGCGAGGGTGCCCAAATCGAGAAAAGATGTGTTCTTTTAGAAATCGAACGACGACCTTGTTGTCATTCATTCGACTAGGCACAGCCTCGACCCACTTTGAAACATAGTCAACAGCCAAAAGAATATACACATTTCCAAAAGAGTTAGGAAATGGTCCCATAAAATCTATACCCCAAACATCAAAAATGTCTACAACCAAAATAGGTTGGAGCGGCATTTCATTTCTCCGCGATATCCGGCCCAAGTGTTGGCACCGGGAGCAAGTTTTGCAGTATTCGAATGCATCTTTGAAGAGTCGTGGCCAATAGAATCCACACTGCAAAACTTTCTCGGTTCTCTTCTTTGGGCCAAAGTGCCCGCCACATGCTTGATCGTGGCAAAAAGACAGCACACTCTTGACCTCATTTTCAGGTACACACCGGCGAATGATTTGGTCGGAACAATATTTAAAAAGATAAGGTTCATCCCAGTAAAAATGCTTTACTTAGGAAAAAAATCGTAGTTTGTCTTGTTTCGACCAATCGTTAGGTATCAAGCCGGTGGCTAAGTAGTTTACAATATCGGCGAACCATGGTTCGCAAGAAACGGTCAAGAGTTGCTCATCGGGGAAAGCATGAGTGATAGGCAGTTAAAGTGTAGGCGAAGAAGGAAGTCGTGAAAGGTGATCGGCCACTACGTTTTCACATCCCTTTTTGTCCCTTATAACAAGGTCAAATTCTTGCAGCAAAAGGATCCAACGTATTAGCCTAGACTTAGCATCCTTCTTCGCAAAAAGGTGGCGAAGAGCTGAGTGATCCGTGTACACTATAACTGGAGAGCCGATTAAATAAGGCCGAAATTTTTCAAGTGCAAACACAACCGCTAAAAACTCTTTTTCTGTTGTTGTGTAGTTTAATTGGGCCTCATTTAATGTTCGGCTAGCGTAGTAAATTACATGCGGCATCTTGTTAATGTGCTGTCCAAGAACAGCACCAATGGCAAAATCTGATGCGTCGCACATAATTTCAAAAGGGTGCGTCCAGTCTGGAGATGAAAGAATGGGCGCAGAAATGAGTGAGTGTTTCAAAGACTCGAACGCTTTCATGCAAGTTGAGTCGAAAACAAAAGTAGTGTCCTTGGCCAACAAGAGAGTCAAGGGTCTAGCAATCTTGCTAAAGTCCTTGATGAACCGTCTATAAAAACCGGCATGGCCAAGGAAAGCTCGGATATCTTTGACGCATTTAGGAGGAGGAAGATTAGAAATGACTTCGATTTTAGCTCTATCAACCTCTATGCCGTTTTGCGAGATGACATGTCCTAAGACAATGCCTTCTCGTACCATGAAGTGGCACTTCTCCCAATTCAAAGTTAGGTTCTTTTCCCTACAGCGGGTGAGAACTGCGTCAAGATGTCGTAAACACTCATCGAAGGAGTCACCAAAAATGGAGAAATCATCCATAAAGATTTCCAAAAAATTCTCCACCATGTCCGAAAAGATCCCCATCATACACCGCTGAAATGTAGCGGGTGCATTGCATAACCCAAAGGGCATGCGACGATAAGCAAAAGTGCCAAAGGGACAAGTAAATGTAGTCTTGTCTTGATCCTCTTTGGCTATGGGGACTTGATTATAACCGGAATAGCCATCTAAAAAGCAGTAGAATTCGTGCCCCGCCAATCGTTCTAGCATTTGGTCAATGAATGGTAAAGGAAAGTGGTCCTTCCTTGTCGCGGCATTGAGTTTCCGGTAGTCGATGCAAATTCGCCACCCAGTTTGGGTGCGAGTGGGAATTAACTCATTTGCCTCATTGGTGATGACCGTGATGCCCGATTTCTTTGGCACGACATGAATGGGGCTAACCCATTGGCTATCCGAGATAGGGTAAATGATACCGCTATCAAGACACTTAACAATCTCCTTCTTGACCGCCTCTTTCATGACGGGGTTGAGGCGTCTTTGTGGATCCCTTGCCGGCTTGGCATCATCCATCAAGTGTATATGATGTTCGACTATGAGGGGACTAATCCCCTTGATGTCCGCCATAGACCAGCCGAAAGCTTGCCGATTATTGTATAAGACCGTTAAAAGAGCCTTCTCTTGCTCAAGAGCTAGAGAGGCCGAGATGATAACGGGCAAGGTCTCATCTTCACCTAGATAAGCATATTTTAGGTGCGACGGCAAAAGCTTTAGTTCGAGTTTAGGTGGTGAAACAATAGACGGTAACAATGGAGTAACTGTTTCAAACTCGAAGGATTCCATCAAAGGTTCAAATTGAGTGTACGCTACCGAGTCGGATGGTTCAACTAACTCATCCGAAAAAGCAAAAGACTCAAACTCGAGTGGAGAGTCTTCAAGATCATCGACAAAGGTGAAACACTCATAATCTTTGTCCGACGTGAAAGTTGTGTCGGATTCTAGGAGGAACGCACTAGTGGCGTCAATATTACTGTGATCAAACATGAAATTCTCGAACTCACAGTCCTCCTCCGCGATCTCATCGATCGAGCATACATCAAGTACGCTAGAATTAGGCTCGCAAGGCTGACTTCCTAACTTGAAAATGTTAAGTTCAACTGTCATCTTGCCAAAAGATAGATTCATTGAACCATTACGACAGTTGATTACCGCGTTAGAAGTCGCGAGGAATGGTCGACCAAGTATCACCGGGATTTGATTACGGGGGTTAACGACAGGCTGTGTATCCATAACAATAAAGTCAACGGGAAAAATGAAATCCCCAACTTTAATTAACACATCCTCCAATTCTCCCCTAGGATGGGTGATTGATCGGTCGGCCATTTGGAGAGTGCAATGAGTGGGTTTAAGCTCTCCAACGCCTAATTGTTCGTACACCGAATAAGGTAGCAAATTGACACTAGCACCAAGATCTAATAGTTCTCTATTGATGGTCTTGTTCCCAATTGTGATCGAAATAGTAGGACAACCGGGGTCCTTGTGCTTTGGGGGCAAAGAATTGACAAGAGCATCACTAACAGCACTAGCCACGAAAAATTTCTTTGGTACTTGTGACTTCCTCTTTTTGGTGCATAAGTCCTTTAAGATTTTTGCATATGAAGGAACTTGTTGGATTGCATCCAAAAGAGGGATATTTATGCTAACCTGTTTGAATAACTCTACAATCTTCTCCATCTGTGGAGTTGGTTTATTGGATCTCAACCGATTTGGAAAAGGAACATTTTGAAAAGTTGTTGAGTCCAATTTTTGCGGATCAGATTGTTGAGTTGGAAAGGAACCCCGTGTAGATGTATTCGTGTTGTGAGAAGAGGGTCCGTTCGAGCTAGAAGAGGTAGAGCCAAGTGAAGGATGGAGAATAGGCTCTAACGAAGACGAAGAGGAAGATGAAAAAGATGAAGAACCACCGGCCGAGGTGTCATGGTTAATACCCACATTGTTTTGCAGCACTTTTCCGGATCTCAACGTAGTCACAGCATTTACGTTATGATTCTGCTGTTCATGTGCAACATGTGCGTGACCAGGATTTGGGAGTGGTTGAGACGGAAGTTTTCCTTTCTCTCGCTCTTTCAATGCTGCGTTAAGTTATGCAATTTGTGCCTCAATAGCTTTGATGCTTTGATCGTGTGAGGCACTATTTTGCACCAAAGATTGAACAAAAGTCTCTATCCTAGCTGTGGACTGTGCAGATTGCTTTAGGAATGCTTCTAGACTTCTTTCGAGCGAGCTAACAGCATTTTGAGGGGGAACAAAATTGTTAGGTACAAAATTGTTCATCTGATTAGGGTAAGGTTGCTGTTGGAGAGGCTGCTGAAATTGAGTTTGTGGAGGTGCTTATTGTTGTGGAGGAGGAGCTCTTTGAAAATTGTTGTTTCCTTGGACTTGTTGATTTTGGTTCCAAGTGAAATTAGGGTGGCTCTTCCAACCCGGATTGTATGTCGAAGAGTATGGATCATTTCTTTGTCGTTGCTGAAAGGCAGCATTGACTTGATCTTGTCCTTGAGTGGATGCAGTGTAAGGACACTCTTCGGTGAGATGTGATGGATCCGAACAACAAGCACAAACAGTTCATGGGGGCACAACAGGGGCAGGAGAAGGTGCTGAGATTTTGGTCTCAAGCGCTTCTAGCTTTTTCGTAAGAGCGGCCATCTCGGCCTTCATAGCAATTGACATCTCTACTTGATGTATGCCTGCCCTAGGTTGACCAATAGAAGAAGATGATGTGGTCTTGGTGCTTTCCCATTGAATTGTTTGCTCACTAAGATCCTCAAGAAACTGCCACGCTTCCTCACTAGATTTGGACAGAAAGTGACCTTGACTAATGGTTTCTAGCAACTGCTTCGTTGCCGGGTTCAATCCCTCGTATAGTGTTTGGCAAAGTTGCCATCTTTCGATTCCATGGTGAGGGCATTGAACGAGAAGGTCTTTGAATCTTTCAAAACATTTCCAAAATGGTTCGGCAGGAAGCTGTGAAAATTGTATAATTTCATTACGGATTTTAGCAGTTTTGTGATGAGGATAGAAATTTTTAAGAAAAGCTTTCACAAACTCGTCCCAATTTCTAATTGAGTGTGATGCGGTGCTGTATAGCCACTTCTCGGCTAGGTCACATAAGGTGAAAGGAATGACCCTTAGCCTTATAGCGTCATCACTTAATTGGGTAGTTTTCATCATGGCGCAAACGTTTTGGAATTTGTTGATAAAGATATATGCATCTTCGGATTCCAAACCATGAAACTTAGGCAGCATGTTGATGAAGTGGGGTTTGATCTCAAAGTTGTCCCCATTAGCCGGTGGAAGGGAAAGACAAGTAGGAAGGGCGGTGCGGACGGGGTAGAAAAGATCCTGGAGCGCAACTCGTGCGGGCGCTTCGACAGGCGGAAGATTCGGGTTATTCGCACCTGGCGGAGGTGGAATCCTTCCCGTCTGTAAGGTGTTGTTAGGATCGTATCCCGACATACCTTCGAAAGAATGTGATGGTGAAAGTGAAGAAGTGGACAAGATTTCGACTTCGGAGTCGAAAGGTTCGTCGGTCGGTACCAACGAAACACGGACTAATCGGGCGCTAGGGTCCCTAGTCCAACCGGACATACACTAAAAGGGTTAGTGTAGTCGAAAGATGAAAGAAAGAATGTGAAGGTAAGGAAACGTCAATGAGAAGAAGTGGTGTAAGTGAGTGCAAAGATTCTTTAGCGACAAGTTGCAAGTTTTGAAAAGATTTTCCTTTTTCTTTTTTTTTTATTTTTATTTTTTAAGTGAGCTTTAGCAAAAAGATTTTGAAGAGAGACTCGTGAGACAAATGCAATTAACCACACATGCACAATCAGGCCTAAGTCTAGGGTCACCTAGGTCAGCTAGACAGCTCCTAACTGTTCCAAAGGGCTAGAGATAGAACCTCAAACCGCCTCTTCACGGACAAGTACGGCCAGGTAAGTGGGAAGGAACCACCACTACAGTGGGCCTAATTAAAAACCACTAGCCTAGTCACCGCAATGTCGGTTAGGATAAACGGCCGATGCCTATACTAGTCCTCTGTCCTATTGAGCTCGACGTCCTTAGGGCTGAGTCTAATATTTTTTAGATTAAAAGTGGTCAATGCAGATGCTTTAAGTGATTTCTGGGGTCCTGGGAAGGGTAATGAAATCCCCACCCAATCTGAATTGGTCAATAGCCCCTTAAAGTCAGATTAAAGTATGCAAAGCAGTAAATCACTTGCAATCAATTTGCTTTTAAGCGCGGCGCAAAGAATCCTGCAGAAAATCAATTATTGGAAGGGGGAAGAAGATTTTTAGCGCGAAGAATCCTGCAGAAGATTTGGCAAAAGATATATGGAGATTTGTAGAGGAGAAGGAAAGAAAACAAACAGTGCAATTTCTTGACAGAGAGGGATCCAGAGCGCCGCGGATGCGCCGCGCGAGGTGGGGTTATGCGGCGGAAGCGCGGTGGGTTGGAGGCTTCAGGTCTCTGGATTTCTTCAGCTGCTCTGTACTTCCAATCTCCTCCTGTTCTGATGTATTTTTTTCTGTTTCCCTTTCTGTGTTGTTTCAGATCCGTCAAACCTGCAAAGATTCACAAAGAGAACCCTTCAAACAATAAAAGATGATATATTTTTTTTTATATTTTTGATTTTTCAGATTTTTATGATTTTTTATATTTTATATTAACCCGAAATTACAAAAAGAAAATTTTACGCCATCCCCGGCAACGGCGCCATTTGATTAAGAGAGGTTTTGTCGATCAAAAATAATTACCGCAATCAAGAACGGCGTCGCATGAAGCTAGCCGGTGAATACGGGTCGGTCCACAGGGATGTGTAAATCTTCTTTAAGTTCTTACGTGTTAATTCCAAATGGTGTTTGGAAGTATAATTAAATCTAAAAATTGAAGTTGTATGAGACTAGGATTAGAAACTTGCTAGGATTAGGTCTAGGGAAAATTTGGTAAACAAAGATCTACATCTCTTTCCATTGCTATTAATTAAATGTATCATATTAGAGTTATGGTAAATATTAACAAAGGGGATTAGGATGATTGGGAAGATTGATTCTTCCTCTAGATCCTTGTCCTTCCTTTCTTAATCTTCACCCTAACCTCCATGGAAAACCTTAAAATCCGGGCCTTTAGACTACGGAATCACCGTTACCTTGAGGGTAAAAGTGCCGTAGGGAGCGGAATAGAAAGGTATGCATGGAGTTCTAATGTTCATAAAAGTTTAGCAATGAAAAGAGATGAGAGATCTTCATCTCTCAAATCCTTCCCTATTCCTAACCCTAACAAGCGAGGAAACTACTCGCTCATAGAGGGGATGAAAGAAAACAAGAATTTATTAAAGAGAGAAAACATCGATTGCAAGTTAATAAAAACTAAACTAAATTAAACTAAGGCGAGAAAATAAGAACAGATAAAAACTACAACTATTGCAAGGAAAATAACCTACTTACTTTTGATGCGCTCTAACTTCAAGAAAATAGAATTTTATTCATGAGTAGAGGCATAAGAAAATACAAGGTCTTGGGTTCTATTTATAGGACATAGAAACCCTAGGGCTACAGATTGCACCGCATGTCTAAAGTTACAAATATACCCCTAGAAAATCTTTCCACAGCCGCCAAGGAGTTATGGTAAAAATTAATGCGCACTAGGGCTTAAGGTAGCCGCAGAACCGCGGCATGGGCTCTCTTGGGCCGCGGTTCCGCGGCCCAATGATGCGATCATCTTTGGATTTTTCTTGGGCTTCTTGTGGTTCTTCTGGGCTTCTTGTTTATTTATTCTTTTCATCAGTTAGGCTTCTGCAGTAATTCCAGATTTTCAGTGAACTCTTTGCATTGGATCTTTTAACCGTCTTTCTTGCAAATTTGGATCTTGCGTCGCCTTGTTGATGGTGAACCGTTCTTCTGCCGGGCTTTACTAAGATCTTCCTATTTATTGGTTAAAAATCCTTCTTTTGTGTCGTCTTTTTGTGTTTTTCACTGTTCTTGCTCCCAGAACCTGTAACCTGTAACATGTAGCAGACATGGGTCAAAAGCACCTGTTTTTATTGTAAAATGCATAAGAATGGGGAATACAAAATTCAATATTATGTTATGAACAAGCGGCGTCATGAACAGCTTCAGGCGATGGTCTAGGCGCCACTGTAAATGCCTCGAAGGGGATGCCCTGATCATATCCAAGTTGCCGGGCAAATCGGTGTGGGTTGTACCGCATAAAAATGGTCGCACCATTCTGATGAAATACCAGATAACCTGGTCAGATCGCGTACAGGTGCATGGCTTCCCTGGGCTTCAGAGAAGGTACCTGTTCCCCACCAAAAATCGGAGACGCGATAAACATCTAGCCTTGAATTTCGGGGCAGATGCTAATAGGTGCTATCCGTCCACTTCTCCGAAGATGCCAAGTTGATTTATGACACCATGTATCGAAGGTTTACAAGGATGCGGCCGATGTAGCAGACTTTGTCAGATTCCCCCTCGTTGTGAGGGGTTTTTGATTGTGGGGACGCTCTTCCCTGCAGGCGCAAGCCCCTGCAGTTAATTACACTACCGCATCACGGTAACAAATTTCTCCTTCTCCAGATGGTCACTTCATGTCGTGGGTGTTTGTTTTGTTTGTGGTTTCCCGTGGATTGTATACGGAGACTAATTTATGTTGTCGCCCATAGGGCGTGGATTAGTCCAAATCCGTTTCTTCTTAGATTTGGGTTTTGGTTTGGGTTTAAGGATACGTTAGCCTCATTTGAGACTAAGATCAACTTAAACGTATGTTAAGGATATGTTAGTCTAATTTTTAGACTAAGATCAACTTAATGGGATCGTTTAGATCCAACAAAAGAGCAACTGGACTCTATCGTTTAGTTTAGGGACATTACGGTCAGTTAGTTTAAGGACATTACGGTCCAACGTTAGTTTAAGGACATTACGGTCCAACGTTAGTTTAAGGACATTACGATCCAGGTTAAGGACATCGTAGTCCATGAGTTTATGGATCCCACAGTCCGTAGTTTAAAGACATCGTAGTCTATGAAGTTTAAGGACAACGTAGTCCATGAGTTTAAGGACCCCACAGTCCGTAGTTTAAAGACGTCATAGTCTATGCAATGTGTGGTTGTCAGGACCCATCACCTCTCTGAAGACGTTGAAGGATTACAACGACAGATATCAGAGGAGTAAAGAGATGTACCCTCGAACCGGTGTGAATCGATTGGAAGATCTGTAGCCCAGTTTGGGACTAAGATCTGTTGAATATTCATGAGCAGATGGGCTTAGTTCAATATAAGTTGAGGAATTATGGCCAATATTGGGCTAAGTCCAATAAGATTAAAATGTTTAACATTTTCTTGTTCTGGGCTGTTGAGCCTTTACTTGGGCTTGGCCCTTTTAATAATGCTGAGCATTAGGTCATGACAATTTTTGTCTTGTATTGAATGCATAGCATTCATCAGAACAATGTGTGTTCTAACAGTGCGCCATGTGGCGCGCCAGGCGCTTTACGCCAATTAAAGAGCGCATTGCGCTTATGCCAAGTAGCGCACACGAAGAGGACACGTGTCACGCTTAGCGCTAAGCGCCAGTTTATAAGCGCATTGCTCTTTCAGTTTGTGAGCGCATTGCGCTTTCTGTTTGTGAGCGCATTGCGCTAGTACAGTGGCGCACCAGTGAGTGACACGTGGCGCGCTTGGCGCTGAGCGCCAGCCCATGAGCGCAGTACGCTGTTTCAGAAGCGCGAAGTGCAAATTGTGTCTATGGTTGACACGTGGTGCGTTTTGGCGCTGAGCGCCAGTCCAAGGAGCGCAAAAGCGCAGTTCATGAGTGCAATGCACTTTTCAGTAGCGCAAAGCGCAGTTCATCAAATTTATGATCAGAGAACAAGTTTATGTTCTTTTTAAAGGAGGCCTTGCCTCAAGAACGACAGTTCTTCTTTTTGGAAAGGCTTGCCTTTGTAGATTAATGATCTATATGAAGAATATGTTCTTCTTTCTTATTTGATGAGATCAATTGATCTCTTTTATGAAAGACCTTGGTCTTTTTTTTTAGATCTATGATTTTTTTTAGAAGATAGTTCTTCTTTTCATAAGATGATTTCTTCTTTGTGTTCATTGTTCATGTTCTTTACCTGGAAGAAATGATCTTCTTTTGCTAAAAGCTTGGTTTTTATTTCTTTGAGTTTTCTCAAAGTTTGTAGGGGGGATCTCTATATCAGAATTGAAGTCTTGGGGCCTTTATATAGGGCAAATTGATTTGTTAAATCAGTTAAAGAGTTCTTTCTCTGATTGATTTGGGGATGTTTCCCCACCGTTGGATTTTTTATCCTAGGGCTCCCGTTTTACAGAAGATAATCTTCTTGTTTTAATAAGATTGAGAAATCTTTCCATGCAGAATTTTAATTCTGATTAATTAATGATTTATCATTATTAGATCTTTTGATCTAACGGTGGGGAATTTTTAATTCCAGCGCTAGTGCACCTATGTTTGACACGTGGCGCGCAGCGCAGCCTGCGCTAGCGCACCGTGTTTGACACGTGGCGCACAGCGCGCCTAGCGCTGGATCTGAAGCGTTGCTTCAATTTTGAATTTTGAATTTTAAAACAGAGTTTTGCTCTGATTGGGGGAAACAAAAGCGTCGCTTCATTTCAAATCTTAGAATTTGAATAGAGCTTTGCTCTGATTGGGGAAACAAATGCCCTCCCCCCACCGTTGTGCTTACGTGTCCCATACGTGAGTGCGGCGGCGGTAGCATCTCAGTCTTTGGATTAACTTTTGGAAGTTGAAACGGCTCTCAATACCTATAAATAGGGTGTTTGGCCTTCTGAGATGACCATTGTTCATTTCCCTTTTGTTTTTTGAGAATTTCATTCTCCCACAGAGCATAGCTCTCTTGTTTACAAAATTTTTTAAGAGTTAAACTCTGTCAAAACTTTAGGTAAAGTTAAGAATTTTTAATAACTTAAGGTTTTACCCATCAACAGAGCTTTGCTCTTCATAGATCTTAGATCTAGAGAAAACCCCTTTAGGGTTTCATTAGTAGAGCTTTGCTCTCATGAACCCATAGATCTAAAGAGATCTTTTCTTGGATTTCTTAGCCCATGAATCAGAGCTCTGCTCTTTTTCCCACATGTAGATTTCTTAGTCTTTAATGAAGAACTCTTAAGAGTTTGTTCATGGATCTTGAAGATCCCAGAATTTTTAATTCATAAAAATTAATTGATTTTAATTTTCTTTTCTGATGGGTTTTTCCATCATCATTACAGAGCCAGGCTCTTGACATTCTCAGGGAATCTCTTTAAATCCCTGTCATAATTGACTATGACAGGTGTCATCCCTATTTGTAGAGCATTGCTCTCAAGGAGTTTAACTCTTCAACTCGAAGGGTCGCTTATCAAATGAGATTCCCTTTTCAGGATTTCTCACAAATTCGAATTTATTAGGTGTCATAATTAGTATTTTTTTTCTCCATGGGGATACTAAGGATCGTTTAAATTTCGTATTTGTTTTTCCCCATTACTGATCTTCTAATGTGTTTCTTTTCAGGAACTATGGCTGTCCATTTATACAGTCTGCACGAGTTTATCTCTTATGAGGATATTCGCGTACAGGGCCATCTCCAAAACCAAGAGTTTACAGATGCCCAATGTGCGGATGTCATGGATCGTCTGCATGCACGCGCCGGTTGGCTGCTTCCTCGCCGTTTCGCTCTCTTGAAAATCGTAGTGGGAGAAATTTGGAGAGCACTTCCTGGTTTTCACGAGGCCATGCCGCTTAATGCGCTGGATGATGCCAAAGACAAGGTGCATTCAGTATACCTGTCGGGGCTGATCTCGAAGAAGCTGCGAGATAACCTCATCGATATTCTGCATCAGGTTTTCTAACAGACGATGATAATCGCTTCTTATCAAAGGGAGGGGGACATTGCCGAGGATCTCGACACTCGTGAGCGCGAGAGGATGCACACTAGAATGGTCAAAAAGGCCAGAAAGATTCTAGACAGCCTCACTTTTGAATTCCTCAATCCATACCCTGGATCTGAGGTTTTACCATTATAATCATTTTGATAATGTTTTCGTTTATTGGTTTCATAATTGTAAGAACTTTTTCGAAGTATGAATGGCAAATTCCTCATTTCAGCGTGTTTTATTTTATGTACTAAATCTTTTGCACATGTGTGAATGGGTATGCTTCACGCGTTTAATCAAATGCGAATCAAATGTTCTCCTTGTCGCTTTCTTCTCTCTTTTATTATCAGCATGTTACCTTAGCAAACATAGCCGGCAGATGATAGGGTGAACATCTTGTTTTGGCTTCTTCGAGGGGTAGTGATGGCTTAGGAAGAAGGTTTAGATCTGCTGCCTAAGACTTTTAAACTTTATTAACCGTGAGGGTCTCATAAAGACTTTTCTCCCTACAAGTCGTGAGGATCTTGTAGGTGTCTTTTCTCCTTAGGAGTCGTGAGGATTCCTAAGTGTGTTTTCCCTTATAAGTCGTAAGGATCTTATAAGAGAGTTTTCTTCCTTACGAATCGAGAGGACCCGTAAATGTTTAGTGGGATTGACATGTAGATGACGTATTTCCGAAACGGGGTCATATGGATGACGTATTTCCGAGACGGGGTCATGTTGATGACGTATTTTCATGACGGGGTCATGTGGATGACGTATGTCCGAGACGGGGTGGATGACGTATTTCCGAGACGGGGTCATGTGGATGACGTATTTCCGAGACGGGGCGTATTTCCAAGACGAGGTCATGTAGATGACGTATTTCCAAGACGGGGTCATGTGGATGACGTATTTCCTAGACGGGGTCATGTGGATGACGTATTTCCGAGACGGGGTCATGTTGATGACGTATTTCCGAGACGGAGTCATGTGGATGACGTATTTCCGAGACGGGGTCATGTGGATGATGTATTTCCGAGACGGGCTCATGTGGATGACGTATTTCCGAGACGAGGTCATTTGGATAACGTATTTCCGAGACGGGGTCATGTGGATGACGTATTTCCGAGACGGGGTCATGTGGATGACGTATTTTCGAGACGGGGTCATGTGGATGACGTATTTCCAAGACGGGGTCATGTGGATGACGTATTTCCGAGACGGGGTCATGTTGATGACGTATTTCCAAGATGGGGTCATGTTGATGACGTTGTGTCTGTTGTAATGAGACGAATATCGAAGTGGTCTCCAGGTTATCTGGGAACCATCGAGATTTGGAGTAGGGCTTTGCCGTAGCTCTAGGGTTGATTGCTGCATCTGAATCTTGCTGGAATGGAGAGGAACGTTGTTGATGATCTCTGGGATATCCCTGAACCGTCGAGATTTGGTTTCGTTTTCTGATGGAGCCTGAGAAGGGAAAGTGTGATTCCTTCTTTGTTTGCGCCCCTGGATTGTATACAGGGATTAATGTGATATCACCTGTAGGGCATAAATTTTATTTATATTTTTTATTTCTTTCCGCGAAGCTCCAGCTTTTATATCGCGAACGTCGTGATTGCCCAATCATTTCGACTATTTTTCGCGGTGCCCAATCATTTCGGCTATTTATTTTGTTTTTCCTCGCTGCTTTTTATTGTGAGTTGCCCAATCATTTCAGCTATTTTCCATGCATACATTTTTACTTGCTGATTGTTGCAAGTTTCCCCATCATTTCAGCTATTTCGTATGCATGTGTGGCTTGCTAGCTTCTTGCTGCAAGCTTGGATTAGACACTGATTTTGGCATCAACACCGCTACAACCGGGATATTACCAGGAGCGAATCATCATCTGCCTCTGTCGATTTCGATCAAAGGTGGCTTTGCGTACAGGATTAGGATTCTGTCGACTAAGACTTTTGACTTCATGAGCCGTAAGGGTCTCATAAAGGTTTTTCTCCCTACGAGTTGTGAGGATCTCGTAGGTGCGTTTTCTTCTTAGGAATCGTAAGGACTCATAAGTTTATGGCTTCTCGTAAGTCGTAAGGATCTTATAAGAATATTTTCTCCTCATAAGTCGAGAGGGCTTATAAGGGCTGTTCACCGTGTAGACATATCCCTCGTCACGGATGAGACTTTATCAGGGAAATGTTTATTCGCGCCCGTGGATTGTATACAAGGGTCAATACTGAACCGCTTGTAGGGAAGCATTGGAGGTTGTGGTGGCCGCTTAAGAACAGGTTCAGATCCCTGTAGCTTAAGACTTTTGAATCTTATGAGCCGTGAGGGTCCCATAAGAGGGTTCTCTTTACGAGTCGTGAGGATCTCGCAAGTGTAATTTCTCCTTAGGAATCATGGGGATCCCTAAGTGTGTTGCTCCCTTGTGAGTCGTAAGGATCTCACGCGGGTGGTTTCTCCTTACAAAGTCGAGAGGACCTTGCAAGTGTCTTTTAACGAGATTGCGCCCTTTCGGGTTTTCACAAAACTCGCCGGTAGCGCTGCTGTTTTTACTCACATAGCCCTTTCGGGTTTTCATCCGTGCCCTTTTTTGCTTATGGACATACCGTTTTTTTTTTGTTTTTTTTTTTTAAATTTTTTTATTCTTTTATTCTTCTTTTTTTGTATCAGCTTTGGGATGTTGCAATCTACAGTAGTTTATCGACGTTTCGGTCAACAGCTAGTTTTAGGACATAGTGGTCCATCGTTAGTTTTAAGAACGTTTCGGTCCGTTGTTAGTTTAAGGACGTTTCGGTCCGTTGTTAGTTTAAGGACGTTTCGGTCCGTTGTTAGTTTTAGGACGTTTTGGTCCGTTGTTAGTTTAAGAACGTTTCGGTCCGTTGTTAGTTTTACGGACGTTTCGGTCCGTTGTTAGTTTATGGACGTTTCGGTCCGTTGTTAGTTTTAGGACATTTCGGTCCGCGAAAAGGAGGCCGGCTACTACTTACAGAGTTTAGGGTTAGGAAGATAGCGAGCGGACATAGTCATCGTCATCTATCATTGACCTAGGCCGTGACACGTCAGGTGTAGTATTTCTTTAGGAAGCGACCGTTTATTGGCCTGAAGGGCCTTTCGCCATGCATGTCCAGGAGTAGGTAGGCCCCACCATGGTAGACCTTGTCTATGATATACGGGCCTTCATAGTTCGGCTCGAATTTCCCCCGTTTGGCACGATTGGGGATCATAGGTCTTTTGACCACTAGCACGAGTTCGCCTTGGCGGAATGTCCTCGGCTTAGTCAATCTTTCGTATGAGCGCGTCATCTTTGCTTTATAAGCCTCCAGATTTTGTTTCGCTATGAGCCGGGTTTCGTCGAGGGCATCAAGTTCCTCAAGCTGAAGGTGAGCATTTTCTTCGTCCGTCAGCTCGTAGTGAACTGCCATTCGTAGAGAGGGTAACTCTATCTCGAGGGGGAGTACCGCCTATGTACCGAATACCAATGCGTACGGCGTTGTGTTTGTGGCTGTTTTGAACGTAGTCCGATACGCCCAGAGAGCTTCATGCAGTCTCTCATGGCCGTCCTTATTTCGAGACACCGTCTTTTTCATGATCTTCATCAAGGTCTTGTTGAAAGCCTCAGCTAGACCGTTAGCTCGGGGATTATAGACTGAAGAGTACCTCCAGTCTATATTATGTTGTTGTGCGAAGCGGCTGATCTTGTGGCTTCTATAGGCTGGCCCGTTATCAGAGATAATCCGTCGCGGAGTGCCAAACCGATAAATAACGTGTGTCTTGAAGAAATGGAGGATATTCTGATCTTCACTTCCCTCAGCGGTACTGATTCTGCCCATTTGGAGAAGTAATCAGTTGTTGCCAAAATGAATCGATGTCCTCTGGCCGATGCTGGTTTGATGGGACCGATTATGTCAGTCCCCCACATTTCGAACGGCCAACTAGCCACTGTTGGATGTAGTGGATTTGGATGCTGATGGATGAAGTCTCCGTGAATCTGGCACGCGTGGCACTGCTTCGCGTATTCGAGGCAGTCTTGGATCATCGTGGGCCAATAATAACCCATTCGTTTGATCATCAGCTTCATCTTCGGCCCGGCCTGGTGAGAACCGCAGAGTCCGTCGTGAGTTTCTTGGATGACTCTCTTTGCCTCTTCAGGTCCCAGGCATCTTAGCCACAGAGAATCAAATGATCTCTTATATAGAGTATAATTGACGAAAGCAAAATACAGAGCTCGTTTCATAAGCTGATGTCTTGAGGATGCATCTTCAGGTGTTCGATGGGATTTGAAGTAGTCTATAAATACTTCTCTCCAATCCTCAACATTTTCCTGGTCTTTTACTTGCAGAGCCACTTGCTCGGTCGCCCCTTTTTCTTCGGACGACTCTGGAGATATTTCTGCCGATGCAAGAACCCGACGGCTTTGCACAACGATCCTCACGTCATCGAGGTTTTCGTCAGCCAGTTCTTTAGCGAGCTTGGCTAATGCATCCGCTTTGCTATTTTCCGCACGCGGTATGCTTTCCAAGGCATAGGAAGGGATTTGAGTCAGCAACTGTTGTACTCTTCCGCCGTACTTCACCAGCTCTGGCTTGCACGTTTGATAGTCGCCGTTTACTTGACTAACGACCAATTGGGAGTCTCCGTATATGAGGAGGTTTTCGATTCCCATGTCGATAGCGATCTCGAGACCTGCTATCAAAGCTTCATATTCGGCCTCATTGTTCGTTCTCGGCTCTGTTAAGGAGAAGGCGAAGCGCATTATCCCTCCCAGTGGAGTTACGAAGATGAGGCCTACCCCTGATTTGATTATGGGGGTGCTTTGTTTGCGCTTCTTCATGGAAGACGCTCCATCAAAATAAAGTTCCCACCGGGTATCACCCCCGTCGATCGTGTCAAACGCATGTTCGTCTGGTAGTTCGCAATTCAAAAAAGAATTGGCAGGTATCGGATGCTCAGCAAGGAAGTCGGCGATGGCCTGACCTTTCACGGCTTTAAGAGGACGATATGTTATCGAAAACTTCATCAAAAGCAGGGCCCATTTAGCGAGCCGTCCTGTTAATATGGCCTTCGACATAAAATATTTGAGTGGATCCACCTTCGATATGAGATGGACCTCATGTGCCAACGAATAGCGTCTGAGCTTCGTTATTGCGAAGATCAATGCCAGGCAGTGTTTTTCGATGGGAGAGTAATTGCTTTCTGCCCTAGTAGAACTCGACTCAAGTAGTAGAGAGCTCTTTCTTTCCCTTGGTCATTCTCTTGTGCCCACAGCGCGCCCAAAGAACCTTCAAGGGTTGTTGTGTACAGGACGAGAGGTTTTCCCTTAACGGGAGCGGCCAGTACATGCGGATTCTGCAGATATTGCTTGATTTCGTCCAGTATGCTTTGGCATTTATGATCCCAGACGAACGGGGTTCCCTTCTTCATCAGGTGACTGTAGGGGCGGCGCTTGCCGGAGAGATTGGCTATAAATCGCCGGATATACGCGAGCTTCCCTTGGAGAGACCGCTGTTGCTTAAGAGTCCTTGGCGGAGGCATTTCCATGATCGCCTTGATCTTTGACGGATCTATCTCGATGCCTCGGTGTCGGACGATGAATCGTAGGAATTTGCCTGAGGAAACTTTGAACGCGCACTTGAGAGGGTTCATCTTCAAGTTGTATTGCCGAAGGCGTTGGAATACGATCTTCAGATGCTCTAAATGTTCCTCGTATGATTTGATTTTAACCACTAGGTCGTCGATATAGCATTCGACGATTTCATGTATAAGGTCATCGAAGATCTTCGTCATGGCCCTCTGATAGGTGGCACCGGCGTTCTTTAGACCGAAGGGCATCACCTTGTAGCAGAATATGCCCAAAGAGGTCCGGAAAGCGGTGTGCTTCTGGTCCTCGGGATGCATCTTTATCTGATTGTATCCTGACGAGCCATCCATGAAGAAGAAAACTTCATGAGTGGACGTGTTGTCTATCATTAGCTCGGTGACCGGTACTGGGAAGTCGTCTTTCGGGCAGGCTTTATTGAGATCCCGAAAGTCCACACATATGTGCACCGTCCCATTCTTCTTCATTACTGGGACGATGTTGGAGATCCAGTCAGGATATTGAACCTCTTGGAAGAAGCCAGAGTCAATTAGCTTCTTGACCTCGGCATTGATGCTTATCTCAAGCTCAAGCCGCATTCTTCTCGGTGCTTGTTTAATCGGCTTGACGTCCGGAGATATTGCCAATTGTGCACAGCAATCTCTGGATCTAATCCTGGCATTTCGGAATAGTTCCATGCGAAGCAATCTTTATGCTACATGAGCACGTCCTTTAGCGTAGTCACCCTTTCTTCAGACAGCAGCTCACTGACGAACGTCGGCCGCGGGTCACTTGTCGTCCCCAAATCAATTTTCTTGAGGTTATCTGTAGTAGTATGTATCCCATCTTCCATCTCTTTTGGCGCCGGTGGAAACTCTGAGATTACCTCGTTATCATCGTTTTCGAAGCACCAGGGGAGGTCATCCATATTCTCGGGCTCTTCTTCTGACAACATTATCATATGACAGGTACAAGCTCGCTTCCAAGATTGATGTTGATCTGGTTCTACTCTCACGGTTTTGTGTTCATGCTTTTGCGGCGGGGTTACCCTCCAGCTGCTGGATAGAGCGAACCTGCCCTGTTGATATTGATCTTCGACCCAGTTCTTGAAAGTGAAGCAGTCTTCGAGAGGATGTCCTATTGCCCTGTGATAGGAGCAATAGTCCGGATGAGAGACTTCGCCTGCTTGTTCGGGATTCTTGGACTCCGGAAGTGTCATCATCTGGTGTTTCATGACAAGATCAAATATCTTCTTTGTCTTGTCTTGAGGAAAAGAATATTCTCGACCCATCTTCTTTATAAGAGATGAATCTTGGTTGCTCGATTCTCGATCGCGGGGCTTCTTTGTCCCACTTTGTCGCCGTCGAACGCTTTCCCGTTCTTTGATTTATTTTTTCCTCTGCGTCGGGCTTTTTGTACAACGGGTTGACAAGGAGGAGCATTTTCATTTTTCGCAGCCTGTTGAAGGAGGCGTTGCATCCTGGCTTTCTCGTACATGGCCATTTCACGATTATGGTCATCTCGCACCTTTTGACCCGCTTCCCTTATAAGCTTTTCCATTTGTTCTTCGAACGACGGACTGGGCATTTTCACGGCGGGAGCTCTTTCTGGTTCAGGGTTAGCATCTTCCTATAGAGCATCTCCCTCTTTATCAAAGTCATGTACGACGTAGCAGTCGCGGAGTAACTCCTGTTTCTTGGATTGAACATACCCAAGCCCGTTCGTTTCCATTCTTCCGTTGGGCAACTTTCGTTGAGTTCCGGGAACGTTCCAGATCCTGTTATAGAACCATACTTGTCGCGCAGTTTGCTTAAGGGGTACACCTTGGCGTCTCAAGAGTCTCTTTAGTCCGTCTGTGTAATATCTGGGCAATCGGATGGGCTGGAGTCTATCAAGTGTAGAATCTGCGCCATGCCAGATTTCCTTCTCCACTTTGGTTTCCTTAGATCGTAGAATAGGATCGCCTTTTCACCTTCTCGCCTGGGAGGGACATAGAACGTCTGCAGTTCATCTACACTGTAGGTATCAAGCGCGTCTAGCTCTTTATAATGCTTTGGCGGAACCATGGCAACTTGCAAACTTTTCTCTTCATCAGCGAAGGTTTGTATGGATGGCCGAGCAGAGAATATGGCATTGACCTCATCTTCTGAGTCGCTGCCGAAGATCAACATAGGAGTGGACGGTCCCGGCTTGTTGCACTGGGGCGGACCTGAGTAAACTATCTCTTCTTCCTCCTCGGTATCACTCCCGAAGACCGGAATGGTGGTGATAGCTTTGTTCTTCGGTTTGTGACATCTTTCCGTGTCCTCAAAATCTGGTAAGAAGTATTTTGCATCTTCGTACTTGCGGACTTCGTTCACGGAGAATGGGTTTAGCTCTCCTGTCACAGTATACTCGAGACCATCCTTGAAATACTTCATACACTGATGTTGTGTAGAAGGGATAATGTTGTACTCATATAACCAGGGCCGGCCGAGCAAAGTATTGTAGCATGTCTTGGCGTCAATGATGTGGAACTTGATATCAGTGACGAGCATCCCAAAGCGTAACGTCAATATCACAGACCCAAGCGTCCGTGATGACTGGGAGTCAAATCCGGAGATGGTGATCTTATCACGAGCGAGGTGCTGAACGCTCATGCATATCTTTTTTAGCACCTTTACGTTAAGGAGATTGACGGAGGACCCATTGTCGACCAAGATTTTACTTATCTTGATGTCATGATAGTATCCGGAGAAATATAGGGGGCGGTTGTGCTCGCATGTCCCAAGGAGGAGATCTTCATCGCCAAAGGTGATATCGGCTGTGTGTGCTTCTTCCAGCTCGTCCTTCATCTTTTCTTCAGCGAGGAAAGCTTGGAATTGCTCGGGTTCCTGCAGTGCCTTAATTAAAGTATCTCTCGCCTCTTTGGATAGCAGAAGGGCATCGAGAATACTGAGCTGTGAGGGTATCTTCCTCAAGTGTGCGAGAACGTTGTAGTCCACCTTACTTTTCTTTGGCGGGTCCTTGGCTGTCAGCTTTTTGACGGCTTGGTCATCAAGGATGATATCCTCAGGGACCTTTTCTTTTCCCTTATCTTTTTTATTTGAACCACTGTTCGAGGGCCCAAGATTCTTTTCGGGCAGCGTACGATTTCGCAGCTGAATGTTTTAACAGGTCTTCGGTTCTTCCTCTTTTCCCGAGGTGGATTCTTTAAAGAGAGGGCCAAGAGTCATTTCTTCGTTAGAGTCGCTCCCGAAGGTAAGAATTTGTGATCCCCCGGCGTTGACCATGCGACAGTTGCCGGTAGTTCTTTTATGCTCCTCGGGCATACTTCTTTGCTCCCGACGAGTTTAGAGTTTCATCCACTTAAAATGTTGCCGGCGAGCAACATATCCCTGCCACCATCTTTTAAAAGTGTCGCACTCTTCGGTGGGGTGCGAAATCTTTCGATGATATAAGTAGTAGCTAGGATGTGTCTCTGCTTCACCAAGGGCGTTTGCTTCGGGGGATGGCAGCTTCATTCCCATCGATATGGCTTTGGCGAACCTTTTCCTCGTCTTGAATATGGTTTTATTTGCAACGGAAGTACTTTGATCTGGTGAGAGTGTTTCGACCCTTTCGTCCAGTCGCCGGCATTTGGCCTTTTCAAATATGGCCATCTCACGCTCTCGAGCAGCTTTACTTTTCAGAAGAGCTTCGTTCAGGAATGCATCAATTATTTCGTCTGACGGCTCCGGAAGTTCCAGCTCTGGATCTGCCCCCAGTTTCTTTGTGCAAGTAGCCTCTTCATCGTCTATCGACGAGCGAGAGATCACATGGCAACTTGCCACGTAATCTTCAGATTCATCCGATGAGTCTTCTCCATCATTTCTTTCCTCAAGGACGTGGCTGAGAAACTCTTGGAGTGTGATTGGAGTCCGCACCTTCTGATTATACTCTTCCAGCGCGTCAATCTATTTTTGTAGGTCTGTGTGCTTGTTGCCAGGCTTCACGGGCTTTTTGGTCTTTTTCTTCTTTTTCGAAGATTTTGACGGCTGGATGTGAGTGTTTTGGTTATCACCACCAATTTTTAGAGTTGGGCGCGGCTTTAGCATCCCCTCGATGATCTCAGGCTCCAGCAGATTCTTCCACCAAATTGCCAGACATGTGTGTAGATCCTTCAGCATTCTTTTCGTCTTGGCTGAAAGAGCAACCTCCCATAGAGCTTCTTCTACAAAAGAGCATGATGCCCCCGGTGTATCCGTATTCTTGGGAGTGTATGGCCGAGGCGGGTTCACCTTCCAATTCTCAGATAATACGAATTTGCCCTGCTGGTATTGATCTTCTATCCAGCTTTTGAAGATGTAACAATCCTCAATCGGATGGCTCAACATTCGGTGGTAAGGGCAATAGTTAGAATTGCTAGCGTCACTTGGTTGCGCTGGGCGTCTAGGCTCCGGCAGATTGATGAGCATGTTGCGCAGTGCAAGCTCGAATAACCTCTTCGTTTTGTCTCGAGGGAACGAGTAAGGGCGCCTCATTTTATCTTCGAGAGATCGAGTTCTGTTATTTTGTCGATCAACCGGTCTCGGGCCACCGGGCTGCTGTTGAGCATTGGCGACGACGATCGCTTACCCCTTTCCCTTCTCATTTCGAGAGTCCGGCTTTGGAGGAGACGGTCTATGACCCATCTGGTCCATTTGGGCCATTTTGTCGATCAAGGCTTGGAACGTGGTCAGCTTAAAGAACATCATGAATTGTGAAATAGTTGCATGAGGGTCCAGGGTGTCCACGAACATGCCCACCGCCGGCGCTTCTTCGATCCGCTGTTCGTATTTCGACCACAGATTCCGCCATCGGATTGCGTATTGAACCCACGTCTCGCCTGGCTTCACCCTGGCATTGATCAATGCCGTTATTGGGGTGCGTTCACTAGCACTCGTGAATCGCTGAGTGAATAATAGCTCCATTTTCGCAAAAGTCTTGACGGAGTCGTTCGGGAATTCAGAGTACCATTCAAATGTCGTCTCCGATAAGATACCGACGAATTAGCGGAGCAAAAGCTTATCATCACCCCCAGTGTTGCCGCAAAGAGCCCTGAACTGGGCGACATGCTGGTGGGGATTGCCCATCCCTTTGTATACATGAAATTTAGGGATCGTATATCCCGGCGGGTACTTTATTTGGTCATACCAACCTGGATATGGTCGCCCAGTTTTAACGACTTGGCTGACCGCTTCATTCGCCTGGTGAGCTCGTATTTGCTGAGCAATGTAGTCATCTAGAGCGGCCTTGGAAATGGTTTCCTCTTTGGCTGCTGAAAGAGTCGGAGGAGGGTTCAATGTCTCCCCTCTGTCGTCTTCAATAATGATCGGAGGGTTTTCAGCTGGCGGATCCGGCTGTAACATCATCCCGACTATGTCTTGGAAGAGAACCGCCATTCGTTTTATATTAGCCGCTTGTTCTGCTGTTTCTCTGTCCTTCTTTTCGAGGACTCTGCGGAGGAAGTCAGCATCGGTTTCTTGTTCGTGACGCTGCTCCGATGATGCCTCCAGGCTTTCTTTTGGCCCGGTAAGTGCGGCCATTTGCGTTAGCATTTCCTGAAGCTTCTGTTGCTTCTCCTGGGCTTTTGTCACGGATCGGGTAAGCGGTCGGTGACCCATCGAAGCGCGGCTTTCCTCTTTTCCGGAAGCCATATAAACAGTATGCATCGTTATGCCCTCAGACTTGGGGCGTTTGGGCTCAGCGTCTTTGTGGCCCGCCATGTTCACAGGGGCTTCCTCTGGCCTCCTTTTCTTTTGAGTGATTGACGTTGAGGGGGCCGTTGCTGCGAGCACCCAGGTAGTTGTTGTCCTTTGCGGTTTGACAGGACGGTTCTCTTCCTGTTGAACCTTCAGCTTCTTCTGTCGGCGGGGATAGTCTTGATCAATCACCGACTCCTAGACCCGTCGCCAGACTTTGTAAACCTTGGAGGACAGCCGTTGAGGGGGCTGCTGCGGCTTTGTTTCTGTAATTTTCTCCACCAGTGGAGGAGATCTTTTCAGTACGGCGGTAGGAGAGTTCCTGCGCACTTTGTTCAACAATTCAAAGTTGTTCCCGGTTGGAACAGCAACATTGACTTCCACCGTTGGAACTGGTGGAGTTAGCCCAGAGGGGGAGTTTCCCCCAGCCTTTCTTACTCGGCTCCAGTAGCGACGTCGAGCGCGTTGAGCTATTTAGATGGTTTCAGCTATGGGGATGGCTTCGCCGTGCCCCCTGTTTTGGAGAAGGGTTGTTGCCGGCGTCAGCCTCTTGAAGACTGATGTCCGTTGAGTAGCAACATCTAATCTGTCAAAGACAGGCTTTTGAGCAGGAACGAGAGCCGGAGCAGTCAGTTGTGTGAAGACCGACCCTTTCGCAGGAGAAGCCGCCTTGACGACTTCGGGAGTAGGGATGGTTATCCTTTTCGGAATAGCCTTTTCTTGAATTGCAGGCTTCATCACGGGCCCGCATGAACTTTGGCCCAATCTGGCAAAGACTGAGGCGCTAAAGTCGGACGACCCGTTGAGGGGGGCCGCTGTAGTTGCAAGACGATCAAAGACCGGCTTCTTGGAAGCTTCTTGTGTTGGTATAGGAGCGCTGAAGTTCGTTGGCGGGAGCATGGTCCCAAAAAACAATCCAGTGGTGGCCGGAGTGACCTGTTCCACCGGCATCGTGGACAGGGAGGCCGCTTGGGGCCCGTAAGCTATGCCTCCAAATCAGGCGGAACGCGAATTGCAATTGCAGCTGGAACACTTCATGCAAGTAGACGCCATTGTTGTTTCGTTTTCTGCACTAAGCGAGAAACTAAATCTTAGTACCTCGAAACCAAGGGCAACCATATCAAACCGCGATTCGTTCACGAACACGACACACGAAGTGTGGAGTGGAAAGAGGAAAAGGTCCCAACGGGCGTGCCAGAATCTGATCCCTGCCGAAAATCGGAGATGCGATAAACGTCTAGCCTTGAATTTCGGGGCAGATGCTAATAGGTGCTATCCGCCCACTTCTCCGAAGATGCCAAG
This sequence comes from Agapanthus africanus, assembly GCA_030015575.1. Classification (NCBI taxonomy): domain Eukaryota; kingdom Viridiplantae; phylum Streptophyta; class Magnoliopsida; order Asparagales; family Amaryllidaceae; genus Agapanthus; species Agapanthus africanus. The sequence continues at coordinate 425,297,596 of CM057339.1, forward strand.
TTGATTTATGACACCATGTATCGAAGGTTTAAACGGATGCGGCCGATGTAGCAGACTTCGTCAGATTCCCCCTCGTTGTGAGGGGTTTTTGATTGTGGGGACGCTCTTCCCTGCAGGCGCAAGCCCCTGCAGTTAATTACGTTACCGCATCGCGGTAACAACTTTCTCCTTCTCCAGATGGTCACTTCATGTCGTGGGTGTTTGTTTGTTTGTAGTTGCCTATGGATTATATACGGAGACTAATTTATGTTGTCGCCCGTAGGGCGTGGATTAGTCCAAATCCGTATCTTCTTAGATCTGGGTTTTGGTTTTGATTTAAGGATACGTTAGCCTCATTTGAGACTAAGATCCACTTAAACGTTTGTTAAGGATACGTTAGTCTAATTTTTAGACTAAGATCAACTTAACGGGATCGTTTAGATCCAACAAAAGAGCAATTGGACTCTATTGTTTAGTTTAGGGACATTGCGGTCAGTTAGTTTAAGGACATTACGGTCTAACGTTAGTTTAAGGACATTACGGTCCACCATTAGTTTAGGACATTACGGTCCAGGTTAAGGACATCGTAGTCCGTGAGTTTAAGGACCCCGCAGTCCGTAGTTTAAAGACATCGTAGTCTATGAAGTATAAGGACATCGTAGTCCATGAGTTTAAGGACCCCACAGTCCGTAGTTTAAAGACGTCATAGTCTATGCAATGTGTGGTTGTCGGGACCCGTCACCTCTCTGAAGACGTTGAAGGATTACAACGACAGATATCAGAGGAGTAAAGAGATGTACCCTCGAACCGGTATGAATCGATTGGAAGATCTGTAGCCTAGTTTGGGACTAAGATCTGTTGAATATTCGTGAGCAGATGAGCTCAGTTCAATATAAGTTAAGGACTTATGGCCAATATTGGGCTAAGTCCAATAAGATTAAAATGTTTAACATTTTCTTGTTCTGGGTTGTTGAGCCTTTACTTGGGCTTGGCCCTTTTAATAATGCTGAGCATTAGGCCCTGACAATTTTTGTCTTGTATTGAATGCATAGCATTCATCAGAACAATGTGTGTTCTGACGGTGCGCCACGTGGCGCGCCAGGCGCTTTGCACCAATTAAAGAGCGCATTGCGCTTCTGCCAAGTAGCGCACACGAAGAGAACACGTGTCGCGCTTAGCGCTAAGAGCCGGTTTATAAGCGTATTGCGCTTTCAGTTTGTGAGTGCATTGCGCTAGTTCTGTGGCGCACCAGTGAGTGACATGTGGTGCGCTTGGCGCTGAGCGCCATCCCATGAGCGCAGTGCGCTGTTTCAGAAGCGCAAAGCGCAAATTGTGTTTATGGTTGACACGTGGTGCGTTTTGGCGCTGAGCGCCAGTTCAAGGAGCGCAAAAGCGCAGTTCATGAGTGCAAGGCACTTTCAGTAGCGCAAAGCACGGTTCATCAAATTTATGATCAGAGAACAAGTTTATGTTCTTTTTAAAGGAGGCTTTGCCTCAAGAACGACAGTTCTTCTTTTTGAAAGGGCTTGCCTTTGTAGATCAATGATCTATATGAAGAATATGTTCTTCTTTATTATTTGATGAGATCTATTGATCTCTTTTATGAAAGACCTTGGTCTTTTTTTAGATCTATGATCTTTTTTAGAAGATAGTTCTTCTTTTCATGAAATAATTTCGTCTCTGTGTTCATTGTTCATGTTCTTTACTTGGAAGAAATGTTGTTCTTTTGCTAAAAGCTTGGTTTTTATTTCTTTGAGTTTTCTCAAAGTTTGTAGGGGGTTTCTCTATATCAGACTTGAAGTCTTGGGGCCTTTATATAGGGAAAATTGATTTGTTAAATCAGTTAAAGAGATCTTTCTCTGATTGATTTGGGGATATTTCCCCACCGTTGGATCTTTGATCCTAGGGCTCCCGTTTTACAGAAGATAATCTTCTTATTTTAATAAGATTGAGAAATCTTTCCATGCAGAATTTTAATTCTGATTAATTAATGATTTATCATTATTAGATCTTTTGATCTAACGGTGGGGAATTTTTAATTCCAGCTCTAGCGCACCTATGTTTGACACGTGGCGCGCAACGCAGCCTGCGCTAGCGCATCGTGTTTGACACGTGGTGCGCAGCGCGTCTAGCGCTGGATCTGAAGCGTTGCTTCAATTTTGAATTTTGAATTTTAAAACAGAGCTTTGCTCTGATTGGGAAAACAGCACCCCCCTCTTTTGACAGGTCGTGGAGCTGTTGAATCGGTCCTGAGGGAGCAGATAGGGCTCGATCGATGAATACCATTCCGCCCGTATTAGCATAGGGAGCGATCAGCACACGAATAACCCCAAACTGAGTCGGGTCAGGAGCATAAGCGTCCACCAGCCGTATGAGTCGCGGAAAAATGTAGGCGTCATAAAATTTGGGTCTTTGGTGCGCAGCAAAGGCCCCCAACACGTGCATCTCAATCCAGGACGTGAAGTAATGAAGAGAGAAGCTTACCACATCTACACCCGGAGTTGAGGTATTAGCCGCGGCGCCTAACCCATGATATAGATGCGCTAGCCCCGGAATGCCCACAGCTAGTCGTGTTCCCTCAGCAATACGATGAGCAGGGTAAATAACCGAGGCTCTCATGAAACGGCGATGCATGGGAATGACGAACCAGCTAAGCCAAATGATGATGAAGCCCATAAAGAAAGTCTCCTCATCCATACCAAGAGCTGCAATCGACTCAAAAGATACCGCCGACATGATGGGAATGTAATGCTGCGGTAAGTCCTCTTCTTTAGTCGGCCGCCTATTTAAACCAAACCCAAAGGGGTCGTTAATGTTCGCGAACTTCGGAGCCGTATTTGATAGGACAACCTCGCAAAGGAAACAAGCGATAAAACTTTTAAAAGTGACGCCCTTCTCCTCTGACTCTTCAAAAATACTTAGAGTCTTGATCAAACTTGGGCGCTTGTGGCGGACGGCGTTCTCGGTCGACAGGCCGTCAAGCATGGCAGGCTCAGTTTCGAAGACATACTCATCGGGAGGCAGCAATTCTTCATAAAGTGTCCCCCTGACCGGCAGCCCTGAGATCTCGCGAAATCCCGCCAGAGAAATTGAAACTTCACGGTCCACTAGAAGGAAGGTGTTGGTGGGAAGATTCCATTGGTTCAAGAAAGCCTTAACCCACCAAACATGGGGAGATTGGTAGTGGAAAAGGGATGCATATATCTCCTGATAGAGTCCAACCCTCTGCAGTCGCGCACGATGGGCGGACAGGATGTAACGAGCCCAGAGAACGTAGCCCGTGGGGTGTCGAGGGGTAAGCCCTATCTTGTAAATCTGTCCCCATGGATGGGCTTCGCCATGGCAAATGCGGCGCCCTAAAATATCTATAGCTAGCACCGGATGGTTCGGAATACCAGTTGTTGAAGTCTCAATCCGTCCCATAGGGGTCTAATTCGGCATCTCCACAGCAAGGGCAGTCCGTGGAGGATCCATCGGCAGGAATGGATAGGTAGGCTCCGTCGGTATCTCGCAAAGAAAACTGCGGTGACCGCGGATGATGTGACCGTACCAGGTCCCCCATAAAAGTAAATTTGTGCGATTCGGGTCATGAGCCTTGATCATCGCCATCACTTCCTCGTCAGACGGTGACTGAGGAAAGGCAGCCTCCGAGCGAGTGAACGTGAAGTATGGAACAGAAGTCATTGTGCCTGAAATAAAAGAAGGGGAAACTGTTAAGCAAACCTAACACGTGTTTATAAAGGAATATATGAAAAGACAGTGGAAGAAAGCAACAGGGGACTCATTTTATGGGACCATTGGTTACAAAACACATGGGTCCCACAAAATCAAGATGGCGGCTTGCTAATGATGAGGCAAAGCAATCACTATGAGACAAAAAGAAAATTCTCAATAAATGACCAGTGGATTTCAAATGACCCTACACATTCCCCAAAAAGAAATCCATCTTGGACTCTGCAAAAAATCAAGCAGAGCAAGGGAATTAAATTCCCAGAAAACCCTACTGCAAATCCCTTGTTTTTGGTTGCAAAGAAACAACTCAGGGCAAGAAAACCCAAAGAAGTTCCCTGTGAAGAACTAAGTTCTTTAGAGAAATTAAATTCCTTTTGAGCAGAGGAATTAAATTCCCGGAAAATTGGCAGAGCTAAGCTCTTGGAGGTGGAATTAAATTCCAGAGAGAGGACAAGTTTCATCATCAATTCCTTAAGATCAAAGAAACCCTAGCAAAAGGGGTTTATTATTTAAAATTGGACATCTTTGAAGAACTTAGAAAGATGGGTTCTTTGAAGGGGAAAACCCTAGGTGTGGATTTAAAATCCAAAGAGTTCTTTATACATATGAAAGTTCTTCGGTCGTTCAAAACCATTACCAGAAGAAAGGATTCTTTCTTGGACAGAGTTAAACTCTGAAAATTTTGGAACAGAGAACTGAGCTCTGAGAAAAAGAATTAAATTCTCAAAAGAAAATGAACAAGGAAGAAGATGAAAGAGTAGGGGCGCTTCTGAAGAGACCCCTGCATTTATAGGATGTGATGGAAAATGTTTCATCTCCCCTATTCCCTAGACAGATCCAACGGTCACAAATGTGACAGCGTTGCACTCACGTTCAAACACGTGAGAACAACGCTCTGGGGGAATTTGTTCCCTGATAGAATATCAGGAAATACCCCAATGGGGTATCACGTGCTCACACGTGACCTAGGGTCACGTGATAGTTTCCTGGGATTCTGTTTTAATAGAATCAAATTCTAATCAAACAATCAATTAATGGAGTCACGTGCCCACACGTGATGGACCTTTAAACCCACTGAAAGGGATTAATAAAGGATAATAAAATAACAAGGAAAAATCCCAATGGGGCATCACGTGCTCACACTTGACCAAGGGTCACGTGCTTACACATGATGATTCCTTAGTTCTTTAAAAAACAATAGAATTAAATGCTTAATTGGGGAGTCATGTGTCAACACGTGATGGGTTCATAAGCTCTTTAATTGATAGAATTGAATTCTATTTGAATGGTCAAACGTTGGGATTACGTGCCAACAGGTGACGGGCTTTAAAAGCCTTAATGAGTTAATAGAATTAAATTCTAATTAAGGGAAATCAAAGACCCTAACTGGGAAAGTATTTCTTTAAATCTTTCCAAACAAAAGAGGACTATGCTCTGTAAAGTGGAGCACCGTTGGATTAAAAATCCAATGGTGATTAAAAATCCCCAATTTATGGAAAGATTTTATACAAGGAAAGATTTTATACAAGGAAAGATTTCCCTAAGTTTCACCAAAAATAACAAAAAGAAAAAATTTTGGATTAAAAATCCAGTGGTGAATAAAATTCACTGAGTGATCTAAAAGATCATGTTAGTTACAAAAACAAACAAAATCTTTCAATGAAAGATTGACTAAACAAATTGATTCTTTTCCTTCTCCTATAAATAGGAGCCAAGGAGAGGAGAGAGAATAGAACTTTGGGATCTTGAAATAGCAGAGAGAAAAGAAAGGAGAATTTAATTCTCAAGAAAAGAAACCCTAGGTAAGAAAGGAGAAAAAGGATAAAAGCTTCCAAGAGAATTTAATTCTCAATCTAAGAGTTTAACTCTTCTGCAAAAGAACTTAGTTCTTCCTCTGATTGAAGGTCTGTAGAAGCAAATCTCCCCACAACTTGAGAATTTAATTCTCATCGGGGAGATTCTGCCATGCAGATCCAAAACTTAGAGAGAGAATTGAGTTTAGAGAATTTAATTCTCCCAATTCACAGGAATTTAATTCCTCCAAGATAAAACCAGGGTTTAACCCTATATGAGAATTCAATTTTCCCAAATTTATAGGAATTTAATTCCTTCAAGATAGACAAAACTAGGGTTTAACTCTACTTGAGAATTTAATTCTCTCAAATTCAAAGGAATTTAATTCTTCCTAAATGAAATTAGGGTTTCACCCTACATAAGAATTTAATTCTTCCACATGCATAGGAATTTAATTCCTCTAATGTAGGGTTAGCTTAGCACCTTGTGAAGGTTTTGGCAAGTATCAATCATGCTAGTTTATTACAAATAATTTTTGGGGTGCTAAACAAAACCAAACCAAGATCTTAACTAGAGAATTAGGAATAACAAAGCATGTAAACAACTTTACATCTAAGAGTTAGGGATTACAACCTTTGTAGTCCGTTCCTTCACTTCTAAAGCTCTGTGTTGAGATCCCTTCGCTGCGATCATCGAGTACCCGGACTCAAGAGAGGCTCCATGAAGAGAAAGATGCAAGCTTACTTTCAATCTTCAACAACAAAGATGATCTACCTTGAAGAAACTCAAGCCCAAGCTCTTTCTTTACTAATCAAGTATTAGCAAAGCAAACACCCTAATCTAAGTGGCTAGAATAGATGAGGATGATGAAGTAGGAATTTAGCTCTCATTTATTTTCAATTTCTCACTCAAAATCATCAAATAAGAAAAAGCTTGAAAGCTTTTCTCAAAGGAAGAAGAAGAAGAAATCACTTTGTGATGAATAATGAAATCATTGTTGTAGTTACAAATTAACCATGGGTTAAGACTGAAGACTTAACCTATGTAGAGAGTTTACTAGAGTAAAGGGTTTGGGTTGGGTTAGAAAATATCAACATAAAATATCTTAGCAAAAAACAAAAGGAAGCTTCTTGAAGCTTCATGCAAAAGCCAACACAAATGCCAACCCAAATCAAACCCTAACTTGTTTAATCTCCACAAATCAAGTTGCATTTGTAACCCTAACTTGTTACAATATTATATATCACATATATAATATATTTTTGTAACAAAATAAAATAATACAATTAACATATATCACATATATATCAATGTATTATCCAAGTGAGAAAAAGAATCTTTTAGTGAGCTTATATTAGATAATGTAACTTAATATATCACATATATAATTATACATTAAATTATCGAATAAACACTTGATCCGATAATCCGGCTATATCGCATATAACCGACTAATATAATCTGTATCAGTTCATCAAATCAACACTTGATCCGATGACCCGGTTATATCACATATACCCGGCCGATATCTCATATCGCGAGAATCTAATATGGTATCGCATACTCGTATTATTCCCGGTCCCGCACATATCACATATGTGCTCCTACTCCGTTTTGCCTGAGCCAGGAAACCTCTGTGTAGGACTCTAAAGAATCGTCAATACGCCGACAGTAGGTGATGATCATATCAAACACCCACAAGATGCAAGCGGTCAGCTAAACGTAACAGCCGCCCAGGTATTGAGCAATCAGAAGATCAACAAGCAAGCCTGTACATTCTCCTATCAATCCAACCAGTAACACTCCCGTACAGTCCGGTCTCTTCGTCTGATATGTCGCATATCTCGCCTAGGGGTGGTAAACGTCAGACCCTAGTAGCTTGATAAGTCGAGTCGATATGAGGTCCATAATAGTTCTAGAAACTACTGATAACACTTACCAGTAAATCTCAGCAACCCTGGCCAGAGATTTCTAGTTATAGCAAATTGAACACAGCGCAAGATCAACTCCCTATACCGGGAGAGACGAAACCCCTCCTATCACTCATTGCCTCCATGTGATTCGGGACTGTACCCAAAAGCAACCGTTTTGCACGCCTTCTTGGACGTGGTATGATGGAAATCAAAGCACAGAGGGAATCACACAAGACTCTATGATGATCTCGGGTCTACAGACTAACCTGTACCAGTGTCACCAGAGAACTGCCATCTGACGTGAGGTATAATACCATCTGAGAGTTCTTGGCGAGCCCGTCCAGTGTACCCAGTCTCCACTGAGCACCCGTATACCTTCTCTGATGTCAAACACCAATGGATATGGGATCATCCATCGACTATCATATGGGTCAAGAAGCGCATACGCTAGTCTACTCTGGAGTATCGATGCCCTGTCTCGGTACTCCTACGACTAGGAACATTTGAAGGATGTACTTGGCGACTACACTGTCCCCACTAGTATGATCTGCATCATAGTCCTGGTAGTCAAGTACTCATCCTAAGGGCTTTATCAACATGTAACATAGAGACAATCATAGTACATGTTAAGATAAAGAGTAACCAGATAGCATACTATCATGTCGAGCAAGAAAGTCCTCCCTATATATGTCCAAGAATCCATTACAATATACATCGTATGTACAGTAATGGCCTCTAGGGCATACATATCACTAACAATCTCCCACTTGCACTAGGGCATACATATCACTAACAATCTCCCACTTGCACTAGGGCCATCTGTTGTGGTGTCGCATACCCAACAATCAGATGTGGTTGAAGCATCTCATACTCAACCATCCCATAAAAGTCTCTACTGGGAAATAGGCCTTTGTGAGTGGATCCACGCTGTTGTCCTCTGTGCCTACTCTCCTAACCTCGATCTCCTTGGAGATCAACCATCTCCATGATCAGGTGATACTGCCTAAGAATATGTCTGGATCTCTGATGGGACGGGGGTTCCTAGGCCTATGCCACAACTCCATTGTCACACAATGGCAGGAACGAAGTTCATCTCATGAACTTATATATATATCCAGACTGCCTCTTTGGTAGCATCCTTGGTAACGATGTATCTTGCCTTTAATCGTCTAGTATGTCACGGTATCTAGCTTGGAACTCTTCCAACATACCGTCCCTCCACTGAGGGTAAAGACAATGCCTGCGACTGACATTCAGTCGTCCTTATCACCCTGGAACCTTTCCAGTGATTCTCCTCAGGATCGATTGATACCATCTCACTATAACTAGTGAGAATCCTAACATCCAATTAGATTTATCCCATAGATCCATAACCCAGGATTTAGGAGGTATCACCTTGATCCTATATAAAGAATCTTTGTGATAAGAGGAGATTGACCGAGCGTAGCATAGGAAACTCCTTCCCTATCAAGAGTATGTCATCCACGTACTATACGAGGATCACCACCATACTCCCTGCTATCTTTTTGTATATACAAGGTTCATCTACCATTTTGATGAAGTCAAACTCTTTGACTACTACATCAAAACAGACGTTCCAACTCCGCGATGCCTGATTGATCCCATAAAACATCATGCTCACGTTTCCGCTGCTCCCACTGTCTATGAAGCCTTCTGGCTCTGTATTTATAGACGCTCTCTTCCAAATCATTATTTAGAAAAGCAGTCATGACACCCAACCGCAAGATATCGTAGTCATAGTATGTAGCCGTGGCAATTAGGATCTGGATGGACTTAAGCATAGCTTTGAAAGTCTCAAGTTTTCTATGTACACTAAGTAATCTTCTCAAGATATACTTTCTCCTGATGGGGATTTAACCCTTCAGATAAAGCAACCAAAGTCCATACTTTGTTGGTGTATAAGGATTCCTTCTCATATCGCTAAGCATCCAGCCATTCTCACAGAGTCCCCACTCCTGATGTCCTGCTCGAAACTAGTTGGGTCATCATCTCATGATGCAATCCTCTCTCCCACTGTCATAGAGAAACCGAAGTATCTCTCAGGTGGATGAGGAACCCTACCAGATCGGCGGAGAGGCTCAGGTTCGTTGGAAACTATTGAATCCTCCGGGTTTACCAAATCATCAGCTGCAATTTGTATAGCTGGAACTCCTTCCAGTTCTACCCCATGACCACTAATTTCTTCACAAGAAATTCCTTTTTTCTCAAAAAGTGGTATACCGAGAAATAAAACATCTTTTTTTTCTCGGTGTGGTAGAAGATATTCCCTTGCGAATGCTTGGGATATCCAACAAACTTCCACAGAACTGACCTTGCCTCGAGCTTGTCCGGATTTTGCTTTTGACATAGGCCGGACAACCCCAAATCTTAACATCCTTAAGAGATGGGCTCTTCCTATACCATATCACATATGGAGTGGTAGTCATCTGATTTGGTTGGAACCCTATTCAATAGGTATGCAACTTCTCAAGTGCATAACCCTAAAAGAAAATAGGCTACTCAGTAGTACTTATCATAGAGTACACCATATCACATAGGGTGTAATTGCTCCGCCCCGATACACCGACGTGCTGTGGTGTATTCGGAGGAGTAATGCTGAGAGAGAATCTCATTCTCCTTTAGAATAGTCCAGGAATTCCGTGCTCAAGTATTCTCCTCCTTGATCATATCAAAGGACATAATACTTATACCCGTTTTTGGTTATCTACTTCTAACTTATATTCTGTGATTATCTCAAAAGTTTCGGACTTGTGTTTCAACAGGAACATATGTCCGAATCTTGAGAGATCATCAGTGAATGTAATGAAGTACAAAGAACCTGTCCTGGCATATATAGACATGGGACTATCATACATCATCATGTATCAATCCCAAGAGTTCACTAACTCTTTCTCTATTTCCAATAAACAGAGTTGTGGTCATCTTATCTTTGTGACATGACTGGCAAGTTTTACAAGATGTAAATCCAAACTAATTTAAATATGCATCTTTATGTAACTTCAGCTAGTCGGGTCGCATTGATATGACCTAGTCTACAATGCCTCAAGAAGGATTCGTTCATTTCTGAACTCTTCCTCTTGTGTGTGTTCTGTACGTTAAGAACTGTGGTTTGATTTAGAACGTCTATGCTTTTAGATAACGTTCCTGAACCGATCAATTCTTGATATAGGAAATGTTCAAAACATTATCCAATAATACAAAATTATATACTTCTTTACTAATAAAGAGACTGATATGATGTTGTATATCAGGTTCGGTATCTAATAACATTCGTTCAGAATCAATGTATTCTGGTAATACAGGGTGATAACTGCCAACAGACTTGGCTGCAACACTTGCATCATTTCCAACTCTTGAAACTTATCACCCGTTCTCAGTTCTCTACCTTTCTGTAGCCCATGTAACAAATTACATTTGCGGGATCCTGATCTGGTATCTCATACCCAGGACGTAAAGGATACTGAGAAACAGTTCTCGGTAATGAACATATCCGAAGATGATGCATCAGCATGCACTTTCTTCGTTTGGGCGGCACGGGAATTCTGGTAATCCCCTATTTCCTGCTCTGTCTTATAACAATTATAAGTTGGAGCGGGACCAACGCTCCCTAGCTCAGTATAACAAGCGGGTTCGGTCAATACATCCGTATTATTAACTTGATTAAGGCGTGACAAGGTTGCTACCTGGAGAGAGATAGAAGAAAACACTCAGCGTATCCTCTTGCAAGATTAGATTGGTTATTAATATATCTAATCAGAATGTCTCCCACTGTTTTAGTCAAATCTTCCTTCAAATCCTAAAAGGAAAGACTAGCCGGGATTAATTACACTCTACAAGTTCGCCAATCTTTCAGCCAGGCCAATGCCGGTACTTTAAGGGAAGTTCCCCGTGCTTTCGCATGGACCTAATTAAAGTAAACCTCGTTTTCCCAGAGGAATAACCCCGTTGACACCTTTCTAGACACCTACTTGATCGGCTAATTGTAATGTGTAAAACTCTCCCAGGAGTAACTCTTACTCGCAGCGGGTATCGGGATCCAACTATCTCATAGAAGGTATGCTATCTCATTGAAAATTTCAACTCTTGAAATTCCCAATAATATTTTACCCCTAGCATCCTATGACCTTGACGAAAGCCAACAAACCATAGGCTACTAGTCAAGTTCAACCCGTCATTTCCCGATTGAATTAAACCCACCCGTACGACCCTTGACGAAAGCCAACAAAGTCGCATGACTACCCTAACTCAATCGCATCGTATGCTTATACAGATAAGCATAAATAGCTACCGCACACTACGCCTTGACGAAAGCCAACAAACGTAGAATTAATACTATGAAGTACTTATCTGAAATGACGGAGGGCTACGACAGTTTTTTAAGAAAACCCTTTGCGTAATGAACTTGATATCGTTGTAGAATCGAGTGATTTTAATTGGAATGTTTTTGAGGCCTTTTCTAGTTTTGCTAAAGAGGCCACTCCCGGTGAAGGGATCGTTGGCTCTTTCCTTATCGAATAAGGTGCAGGATATTTCACAAATATCACTATGCAAAGCAAAAAATATAAAAACAATCAAAAGACAAACCGAGTTTGTAGCGTCTGCTAGTTTCGCTAAAGAGGTCACTCCTGGTGAAGAGATCTCAGCTCTTTCCTTATCGAATAAGGTGTTGGATGTTCTACAAGGAACACCGCTATGCAAAGCAAGAACTAGAGCTACCAGTTTTTGAGACAAGTTTCTACAACATCTTTAGGTTTCTTTTAGTTTCATTAATCTCATTAATGAAGTCCCATTTTATTATGCTTCACAAGCATCACATTTGAAACGAAATCAGCAATATAACATATATCTCATATATATAATATAAACATTCGTCTCCGGCAGTAATTTGATCTCATCACAGAACATTGCAGCAGAAGAACATATATGAAATATTGGATATACTAGGAGGTCCGTGTTTTAATATGAGCCTGTATAAAACACGGATTCCACAGTCGCGATGAATAGCCAAACCCACATCCCTAGACCCCTACGAGAGCGGCAAGCAACACTGCCAATTCTAAGGTTAGGAGACCTGGTCTCGACTCCTCGAGATGGTCTCCCACTGGACCCTAGAACCCGGTTACTTGTGCTCCCCGCCTTGAGTCTACCTAATGCGGAAAAGTAAATAATATACAATGGTGACATCATCCTCAACCCGGAAGTGCCCCAATAAAAAATATTACATACAATGAATTTTACATGAATGAAAATAAAAACCCTCATCTCACATAAAACCCCCGGCTATTCAAAACACGACGATCCAATATAACATATCACAGCAACACATAACATCACATGTCATCAACGTAAGTAAATATGCGTATCCCAATTGTCGTTGATATATAGAAACGAAACCGGCAATACACCACATATTACACTTACGATCGCAGAAAAGAAAGTGTAAAACTACAATAGTTAGAATCCGCAACCTTCTTAGACATCTCATGCCTAACCAAATGAATTCCTTAGACATCGCATGCCTAACAATTATAAACCCCGCATTTTAGTCTCGATCTCGAAAACACTTTTCAATATCTAGTCCGGTGTTAGTGTTTATGCCCTAGAAGGCCATTACTGTATCATACTAGCTTGTATATTACTTAATGGAAGCTTGGGATATTCACATGTATATAACAGTCTTGCTAAACATGGTAGTATGCTACTTGGTTTTTCTATCTTAATATGTGAGTGTACGTATTGATAGAGCTCTTAGGATCTTGCTTGTCTACCAGCGTTGTGATGGCAGTCACACTAGTGGGGGCTGGGTAGTCTACAAGCACATCCTTATTCAGGTCCCCGGTCGTTGGATTATCGAGACAGAGCATCGATACTCCGGAGTAGACTGGTGTGTACGCTTCTCATCCCAGTTGGGGAGATGGTCTGTCCCACAGCCGTCAGTACGTCGTACTGGAGATAGTATACAGGTGCTCGTTAGGTTACGGGTACACCGGACAGGACTCACAGGGAACTGTTGGTTGGTTTGATACCAGTCGTCAGTGAACAGTTCCCAGGTGACATGAGTACAGCGTAGTCCGCAGACTTGACACTGCTACTTCGCCTCGAGTGTGTCCCACTGTTCTTAGATTGCTACCCTACCACGGCTCAAAGGAGTCGTGCAAACAGGTAGCAGTTGGGTGCAGTCCCGAGCACTTGGAGGCAGTGGCGGTTAGACAGGATTCGTCCCTCCCGGTATTGGGAGTAGATATCGTGCTGTGTCAGAGAGCCATTACGCAAAGTCCCTGGCCAGGGCAAGCGAGATTTGCTGGTAGGTTCCAGTAGTTTCTCAGGGTGTAATGGGCTTCACTCCGACACGACTTATACCGCTATTAGGGGACTGACGCTTGCCGCCCCCCTAGGCCCGATATGCGATAGTCTTGGACGAACGGACCGGACTGTATGGAGATTGTCACATCAGACTCAGTAGGAGTTCGGATGGGTTTACTCATCGGCCTTCTTATCGACAACTACCTGGGGACCGTTACGTACAGCTAGTGCCGCTTGCGGTCTGTGGTTAAACCCACTGCCAGCGTAGTAGTCGAGTCTCTAGAGTCCCACACAGAGAGTTTCCTACTCCAGGCGAAACGATATAGAGGTTGCATGGTTTTGCGACAAAGGGTTCGGACGCATACGTGCGTTTACGCACGTACGACTTTCGGACAGATTTTACCAGTCGGCTTTGGTTTAAGCCAGTTACTGGTATCCGGTTATTGGATTTTTACAGTCTAAAGTTTTTCCGTATTTTTACGGATCGGGGGGGCGTTCTCGTAATTACTCGAGAAGCTTCTAGAAGATGTGACTAAGGAGGTTTGTTTTGGAAAGAGAGTGAGTCATAGTGGTGATTCATTCACTTCATTAATGCACATTTATTGCTTAATGACTCATGTTAATGAATCATCACAAGATATTTTGTGAAGCATGCTTATTCATTTCCTTTATTGATTTATTGTAAATAAGAATGCTTCATAATATTATGATACACTCTCTCTCTTCTCTCATTATCATATCACACATTCTCTCTCCTCAAGCTCTCATCTTCAAGATACTAACCTTAATCCTCATGTGTTGAGAACAAAGGTTTAGTTAGACTAAACAATCCATAACCTACACTCTTTATCATTCTCTCATCTTTGATTAGCAATCAAAGTTGATTAGTTACCTCAAGTTAGAGGTTTAGCTTGGAGTTTTGCTCTCGGGTGGATCGTCTACTACCTAGAGAAGGCCGAGGAGAACAAAGGAGGACGTAAAGGAGAAGGACCGGTTCATTAGGTATAATCCCTAATCTCTTATGAAAAGAAACTCATAGGATACGGTTATTTAGAGTTTAGCTTCGATTCAAGCGGTTAGTCGATGTTCGTTGTTTAAACTTGATAAGTTTTTGTAAATTCCGCCTCCCCATAAGTACTGGGGTGTACTACATCGACTTACAGTGGTATCAGAGCCTCGCTAAACACTAAATAACTTAATCGCAAATTTGTACGAATTTCGAACGAAAAAACGAAGCCGGAAAACCCTAAAAAATGTAAGTTTCTGTCGAATTTAAAACGATGTCAGAAAATTTTTCAGGTGAGCTCAGAGTGCTTGACATGACACCAGAAGAACACCCAAGAAAAACAGTCGACTGAATCGACCAACTCGCCGCGGAACCGCGGCCTCAGCCACTGAGTTGCCGCGCTTCCGCCGCCGAGTTGGCGAGTCAGCGGCCGATTTTTCTTCTGTTGCTTCTCTGGGTAATTTGGGGTTTTCTGGAATGTTTAATTATTGCTCAGGTTACTGTTTAACAGAGCAGATTTTGGAGCAATATTGAAGTTGTTTATTCGATCGAAAAATACAGTATTTGCGTATTGGATTATATCTGTGATTGTTTGATGTGTTCGTAAACCTCCCCCAACTGCTAGTATGTCGGTTGGCAGGGGGTTGCACATTTCTGAAATGGTTATAACTGTTTGTGCATATAAACTGTATTGGACTGTTGTGGTGTATAGCCGGGGTTCGCAATGGGTTATTGTTTTAATTCATTTGTTGTAAATGTAATTTGTTGTAATATTATTTTTGCGGGGCACTTCCAGGTTGCGGTCGTAGCCACCGTTGTATTATTTCATTTTACTGTTTTTGCTCCTAGGACTGACCCAAGGTGGGGTACACAGACTGCCGGGTGGGTAGTTTGCCGTACCCGTAGGGGTCGAGGTTGGGGTAAACGGCTATTCATCACAACTGTGTAATCTGTCTTTTCTTGCAGGCTCAAAAGAAATACAGATTGCTTGCAAATCCAATATTGTTTATCTGTGTTCTGGAATGAATATCATTGCGTCAGACGAATGTAAAATATCTATATTATGATAGCTATTTAGACGCCACTTATGTTTTACACCCGCGCTAGCCCAGCCCCCGCTCTGTCGTTAGTTAAGTAACCTAACGGGTGATGACGGGACCCCGTGGCGAATGCGGATGGCATAAGAGGACGTTGTATTTTCGTTGTTTTCTGCAATGATAGGTTAATGATGGGACGCATTATCTGTAATGCAAAGTAAAACAAACCAAAGTTTAAATCGTTGGAACAATTTAAAAGAAACCACTCGGTTATTTTTAAAACAGATAATTTTAAATGCGGAGATTTAACCACTCCTTTTAAAAGCTATCAGGTTCCTTCGGTTATATCAAGTTCACTACGTTCACGGTTTCGCCAAAACCAGTCGTAGCCCTCCGTCATTTCTTATGAATGGTCAGTAGTATTCAAGCTATGTTTGTTTGGCCCTTAGTCAAGACATAGTGATTGGTAGCTGCTGGGGTATTCATTTGTTGCATAGATAGATGAGTTGGTTTGGGACAGTCGTATTACTTTGTTGGCCCTTAGTCAAGAGTATACGGATGGGTTCAAATCAACAGGATAATGATGGGCAGAACTTGACATGTGACTTATGATTTGTTGGCCCTTAGTCAAGGTCATAAGAGCATGGGGCAAAAACTTATATCGGGAATTTCTAAAGAAACTGAAATTTGCAAAGAGATGCATACCATTTTGAGTTTGATGAATGTTGGTAGCATTCCTACAACATTATCAGACGATGATATTTGGATCCCGATCCTACTGTGAGTATATGCTACTTATCAGGATATTCGTCGCTTAACGATCAATGCTATAAACCTAGTAGGTGTCCAGAAAAGTGTCAGCGGGGTTACGCCCCCAGAGAAAAGAGGTTCTTTAATTAAGGAACTTCGCGAAAGCGTTGGAAAACCTCCCTCGAAGTATCGACACCGGCCTGGCTGAACGGTTAAGCAAGTATTGTACGGTGAGAATAGTCTTGGCTAATTCTTCTTTTATGGTTTGAGGAAGGATTCGAGAAACAGTGGGAGCCATCCAGTTTAGATAAACTAAAAACCACTCTAAACTTGCAAGAGCATCATGCTAAAGAGTTTTCTTCTCTCTCTCCTAATTGCAGCGACCCTGAAAATGACTGGACTTAAGTTACTTTTAGAGAAAAATATACTGACGGGGCCAAACTATAAAGATTGGCTGCGGAATGTCAAGATGGCTTTGACCTACGACAAATTGGGGTACATCCTCACCGCTACGGCACCTGCTGTCCCTGGTCCCAAATCCAGTAATGCGGATAAGGAAATCCGCAAAACCTGGGATTTAGATTGCGCGAGAGCCAAGTGCATCGTGCTTGCCTCGATGAATAATGAACATCAGAGGAGGCACGAGGATATGTCCTTAGATGGCATATTTCTCCATACAAAGGAACTTTATGGAGAGCAATCTCGTATAGCAAGATACGAGACCTCAAAGAAATTGTTTCGAGCGAGGTTGGCTGTCGGGTCATCGGTAGGTGAACATGTCCTACAGATGATTGGCTATATAGAAGAGCTCGCAGACCTTGGGACGACTTTGGATAATGAGCTCTATACAGACCTTGTTCTCCAGTCCCTTCCTCCCACCTACGCCCAGTTTATCCTCAACTTCAATCTTCAAGGAAAAGAAGTTGAACTTGCGGAACTCCTGAACATGTTAAGGAGTGCAGAGGGCACCTTGCAGAAGGCAAGGGAAACACCCGCTATGTTTGTTGGCGGAGCATCTTCTTCCGGGTCCAAGGCTAGGGCCAAAGGAAGGAAGAAGAAGGCCGCACCCAGACCTAGAGGAGGTGTTAGTAAGGTGGGAAAGAAGGGAAAGAAAAAGATTGCAGCACCGGTAGTTGGCCTGGATGAGTGCTTCCATTGTCACAGGAAAGGGCACTGGAAGAAGGATTGCAAGGCGTGGAACGCCAAGAACCAGGAACCGAAGCAAGCTGTGGCTTCGACTTCAGGTGTGTTTGTAATTGAGAATTGTCTGTCAATCAACTCTACTTCCTGGGTATTGGATACCGGATCAGGATCTCATATTTGCAATTCATTGCAGGCACTGAGAAACCGTAGAGTGCTGGAGGAAGGTGATATAATCCTCAGGGTTGCTAACGGAGCTAGCGTGGGAGCTGCGTCCGTCGGGGATTATCACCTAGGATTGACGAGTGGACACATTTTGGTTTTACATAACTGTTATTTTGTACCCAGCTTAACGTGTAATATCATATCAGTTTCCTTGTTATCAAATAAAGGTTATGATTTCACGTTTGTAAGAGATGTTGTCAACATCCACCTTAATCATGGTTTGATTGGGTCCGGTACTCTAAATAACGGCATATATGTGTTAAACCAACTCCAAATTTTCAATGTCCAGAACACACTAAAAAGAAAGTCTCCAGATTTAAATAAAGCTTTCTTATGGCATTGTAGACTGGGTCACATCAATGAGAGAAGGTTGACTAAGTTGCATAGAGAAGGATATTTGGACATGTTCGAATATCAAACTTATGACACTTGTCAATCTTGTCTCAAAGGAAAGATGACAAAGACTCCATTCACTGGACAAGGAGTAAGAGCAAGCGAGCTCTTAGGACTCATACACAGTGATGTATGCGGTCCAATGTCTACACATGCGAGAGGTGGTTATTCCTACTTCATTACTTTTACAGATGATTTCTCTAGGTATGGATATGTTTTCTTAATGAAGCATAAATCAGAGGCCTTTGAGAAATTCCTGGAATTTAAGAGTGAAGCGGAAAACCAAACAGGCAAAAGTATTAAAACACTAAGATCTGATCGAGGTGGAGAATACTTAAGTGCCGAGTTCCTAGGTTACCTAAAAGAGAAAGGAATTCTCTCTCAGCTTACTCCTCCATACACTCCACAGCACAACGGTGTATCGGAGAGACGGAATCGAACCCTATTGGATATGGTACGATCCATGATGAGTAATGCTGAGTTACCGCGATCTTTCTGGGGTTATGCGCTAGAATCAGCGGCATATCTTTTGAACCAGGTTCCAACCAAGACTGTGCCTACCACACCATATCAGATGTGGAGTGGGAAGAAACCCTGTCTAAAACATTTTAGGACATGGGGGTGTCCAGCTTTTGTAAAAAAGCAGCATGTGGACAAGCTCGAGGCACGCTCAGTACTGTGTAAGCTTGTGGGATATCCAAAGAACTCCAAGGGATATTATTTCTATTACGCAGAGGAACAAAAGGTTTTTGTTTCTCGTCATGCCCACTTCTTAGAAACTGAATTTTTAGAAAATCAGAAGAGTGGGAGCGCAATAGAACTGGAAGAAATTCCAGAACCACAAGCTGTTACTGAAAGTTTGGTAGAACCAGAGGTTCAAGAAGAACAGAACATTCCCGCACCCCTCCGCAGAAGTAGTAGGCCGTCTCATCCGCCTGAGAGATACTACGGTTTTCTCATTGACGGGGATAGAGAGGATTGCATCATAGATGATGATGAACCTACTGACTTCCAGCAGGCCATCCAGAGCGGCGACTCGGTACGATGGCTAGATGCAATGCGGACCGAGATGGAGTCCATGTACACCAACAAAGTATGGACTTTGGACTTTGCTCCAGATGGGGTAAAACCCATAGGATGCAAATGGATCTTCAAGAAAAAGATTGGTGTAGATGGACAGGTAGAAACCTATAAGGCTAGACTTGTTGCAAAGGGTTTTCGTCAAAGACCTGGTTTGGACTATGACGAAACTTTTTCTCCAGTGGCTATGCTCAAATCCATTCGGGTCCTTCTTGCTATTGCTGCCTTCCATGATTATGAAATCTGGCAGATGGACGTAAAAACGGCTTTTCTGAATGGAAATTTAGAAGAGAGCGTCTATATGGATCAGCCAGAGGGTTTCAATCAGAGTGGGAGCAGCGGGAAAGTATGCAAGCTGCTTAAGTCCATTTATGGACTAAAGCAGGCATCGCGGAGTTGGAACATCTGTTTTGATGAGACAGTCAAAGAATATGACTTTATCAAAAATCCAGATGAACCGTGCATATATAGTAAAGTTGTGGCCAGAAGTGTCGTATTCCTCGTCTTGTACGTGGATGACATTCTATTGATAGGAAATGACATTCCTATGCTACAATCTGTCAAAGGATTCTTGTCACACAGGTTCTCCATGAAAGACCTGGGTGATGCCTCTTACATTCTGGGGATCCGGATCTATCGTGATAGATCCAAGAGGATGTTGGGACTTTCGCAGTCCAGGTATATCGACACTGTACTGAAAAGATTCAGTATGGAAGATTCAAAGCGCGGTAATCTACCGGCTTGTCACGGAATCACCCTCTCCAAAGAGATGTCTCCCAAGACTGATTTGGAAAGGGAACGCATGTCTATTATACCCTACGCTTCTGCGGTAGGCTCTATAATGTATGCGATGTTGTGTACCAGACCAGATGTAGCTTACGCACTGAGCGTGGTAAGCCGGTATCAGTCAGACCCAGGGGAGAAACACTGGATAGCAGTAAAGAACATTCTCAAGTACCTGAGGAGGACTAAGGAGA
This sequence comes from Agapanthus africanus, assembly GCA_030015575.1. NCBI lineage: Eukaryota > Viridiplantae > Streptophyta > Magnoliopsida > Asparagales > Amaryllidaceae > Agapanthus > Agapanthus africanus. The sequence continues at coordinate 425,317,946 of CM057339.1, forward strand.
TGTTCTTGGTTTACGGCGGAAAAGACCTCAGGTTGGAGGCCTTTGCTGATTCCGGCTTCCAGAGTGATAAGGACGATTCCAAGTCCATGTCGGGTTATGTCTTTACCCTCAATGGAGGGGCGGTGTGCTGGAAGAGCTCCAAGCAGGACACCGTTGCTGACTCGACGATGGAAGCGGAGTATATAGCTGCTTGCGATGCCGCAAAAGAAGCAGTCTGGATGAAGAAGTTCCTAACAGAACTTCAGGTGGTTCCTACCATAGTTGATCCAATACCTCTGTATTGCGACAACAACGGAGCTATAGCTTTAGCGAAGGAACCAAGGTCCCATCAGAAGTCCAGACACATCTTGAGGCGGTATCACCTGATCAGGGAGATCATTGATCGTCAGGAGATCGAGGTTCGGAGAGTTGCTTCAGAAGAGAACATTGCTGATCCATTCACAAAGGCCCTTCCTCAGATTCAGTTCGAGAGGCTGCTCGAGATCATTGGTCTGCGATATGCCAGTACATGGCCCTAGTGCAAGTGGGAGATTGTTAGTGTTTATGCCCTAGAAGGCCATTACTGTATCATACTAGCTTGTATATTACTTAATGGAAGCTTGGGATATTCACATGTATATAACAGTCTTGCTAAACATGGTAGTATGCTACTTGGTTTTTCTATCTTAATATGTGAGTGTACGTATTGATAGAGCTCTTAGGATCTTGCTTGTCTACCAGCGTTGTGATGGCAGTCACACTAGTGGGGGCTGGGTAGTCTACAAGCACATCCTTATTCAGGTCCCCGGTCGTTGGATTATCGAGACAGAGCATCGATACTCCGGAGTAGACTGGTGTGTACGCTTCTCATCCCAGTTGGGGAGATGGTCTGTCCCACAGCCGTCAGTACGTCGTACTGGAGATAGTATACAGGTGCTCGTTAGGTTACGGGTACACCGGACAGGACTCACAGGGAACTGTTGGTTGGTTTGATACCAGTCGTCAGTGAACAGTTCCCAGGTGACATGAGTACAGCGTAGTCCGCAGACTTGACACTGCTACTTCGCCTCGAGTGTGTCCCACTGTTCTTAGATTGCTACCCTACCACGGCTCAAAGGAGTCGTGCAAACAGGTAGCAGTTGGGTGCAGTCCCGAGCACTTGGAGGCAGTGGCGGTTAGACAGGATTCGTCCCTCCCGGTATTGGGAGTAGATATCGTGCTGTGTCAGAGAGCCATTACGCAAAGTCCCTGGCCAGGGCAAGCGAGATTTGCTGGTAGGTTCCAGTAGTTTCTCAGGGTGTAATGGGCTTCACTCCGACACGACTTATACCGCTATTAGGGGACTGACGCTTGCCGCCCCCCTAGGCCCGATATGCGATAGTCTTGGACGAACGGACCGGACTGTATGGAGATTGTCACATCAGACTCAGTAGGAGTTCGGATGGGTTTACTCATCGGCCTTCTTATCGACAACTACCTGGGGACCGTTACGTACAGCTAGTGCCGCTTGCGGTCTGTGGTTAAACCCACTGCCAGCGTAGTAGTCGAGTCTCTAGAGTCCCACACAGAGAGTTTCCTACTCCAGGCGAAACGATATAGAGGTTGCATGGTTTTGCGACAAAGGGTTCGGACGCATACGTGCGTTTACGCACGTACGACTTTCGGACAGATTTTACCAGTCGGCTTTGGTTTAAGCCAGTTACTGGTATCCGGTTATTGGATTTTTACAGTCTAAAGTTTTTCCGTATTTTTACGGATCGGGGGGGCGTTCTCGTAATTACTCGAGAAGCTTCTAGAAGATGTGACTAAGGAGGTTTGTTTTGGAAAGAGAGTGAGTCATAGTGGTGATTCATTCACTTCATTAATGCACATTTATTGCTTAATGACTCATGTTAATGAATCATCACAAGATATTTTGTGAAGCATGCTTATTCATTTCCTTTATTGATTTATTGTAAATAAGAATGCTTCATAATATTATGATACACTCTCTCTCTTCTCTCATTATCATATCACACATTCTCTCTCCTCAAGCTCTCATCTTCAAGATACTAACCTTAATCCTCATGTGTTGAGAACAAAGGTTTAGTTAGACTAAACAATCCATAACCTACACTCTTTATCATTCTCTCATCTTTGATTAGCAATCAAAGTTGATTAGTTACCTCAAGTTAGAGGTTTAGCTTGGAGTTTTGCTCTCGGGTGGATCGTCTACTACCTAGAGAAGGCCGAGGAGAACAAAGGAGGACGTAAAGGAGAAGGACCGGTTCATTAGGTATAATCCCTAATCTCTTATGAAAAGAAACTCATAGGATACGGTTATTTAGAGTTTAGCTTCGATTCAAGCGGTTAGTCGATGTTCGTTGTTTAAACTTGATAAGTTTTTGTAAATTCCGCCTCCCCATAAGTACTGGGGTGTACTACATCGACTTACATCCGGCAATTCAACAAGATCCCCGACATTCTGATCGAATGCTCGTCGGAAACTTTAGTAGACGGCCGCACCCCCGGATGCCGTCGACGGAGTGCACTAAGGCGGAACACCGCTGCCGCGAGCACCCGAACGGATGCTTTTGGTGACGGGGTTCTCCTACAGTCACTTGGTCGGGGCTATGGGGTGTGGCTATCTATTAAGTTTACCCGGCGAGTATCCGCGTACGCTACGTGATTGCGATGGACTTTTGATCACATCAAAATCCCGTGGCAACCGATCAAATGAGACTAAAAACTGCTAGATTTATAACATTCAAATTAGTTATCTCATAACTACTTGTGGATTCTAAATATTGCATCACATTCTAGATAAATAGACAATGTTAAACTTTCCAATCGAATAAACAAACACCCAAAATTTCCCTTTTTGCTCAACACTTGAACTTAATTTAAAAGCATCCATTACATGTCACAGTACCAATGGTCCAGCCGTAGAAGGGTTAAACCAACGCCTCACATGTGGCAACGTCGTACTGCCCCAAACCCTAAGGTTTAGAGGCGGTTCAGACGGTCACATAATCGAGTTAAGGTTTGTGTTCTTCTAGAGGGTCCACCGCGTTACTTACACGACTTTGAACGTTCTTTAACTGAGGAAAAATCCAACACTTGGAAATTTTCCGGCAAGGGAAAAAGTGAGTTATTGATATCCGTTCGAACTTTTTAACACGTTCTAAATTACCCGGAAAAAGTTAAACGAAGTTAAACTTTCCGATCGAATCAATGAGTTCCCAATATTTCCCAGAAAGCTCAACACTTGAGTAGAATTAAAAATTCCCAGTAGCATGAAAAAGTACCCAAGAATATAGCCCTGAAGTATTAGCCCCTAACACCTCATGTTGGCCGCGGAACCGCCGCCAAACGCATTGTTTGGCCGCGGTTCCGCGGTCATGTGATGGTGTTATGGCTTCGTACTTCACAGTAATTCTTAGAATTCCCTGCATGATTTTCTGAATATTTTTAATATGAAAAATTTCAAAAGAAGGGGGATATATCGGGTTTTCGGAGTTCGATCGGACTTCAAACTTCGCCTACATGACGCCTAAAGCTCTAGCTTGGCTCTGATACCACTGTAGAGTTAGCTTAGCACTTTGTGAAGGTTTTGGCAAGCATCAATCATGCTATTTTATTACCAATAATTTTTGGGGTGCTAAACAAACCCTAACCAAGATCTTAACTAGAGAATTAGGAATAACAAAGCATGTAAACAACTTTACATCTAAGAGTTAGGGATTACAACCTTTGTAGTCCGTTCCTTCACTTCTAAAGTTCCGTGTTGAGGTCCCTTCACTGCGATCATCGAGTACCCGGACTCAAGAGAGGCTCCATGAAGAGAAAGATGCAAGCTTGCTTCTAATCTTCAACAACAAAGATGATCTACCTTGAAGAAACTCAAGCCCAAGCTCTTGCTTTACTAATCAAGTATTAGCAAAGCAAACACCCTAATCTAAGTGGCTAGAATAGATGAGGATGATGAAGTAGGAATTTAGCTCTCATTTGTTTTCAATTTCTCACTCAAAATCATCACATAAGAAAAACCTAGAAAGCTTTTCTCAAAGGAAGAAGAAGAAGAAATCACTTTGTGATGAATAATGAAATCATTGTTGTGGTTACAAATCAACCATGGGTTAAGACTGAAGACTTAACCCATGTAGAGAGTTTACTAGAGTAAAGGGTTTGGGTTGGGTTAGAAAATATCAACATAAAATATCTTAGCAAAAAACAAAAGGAAGCTTCTTGAAGCTTCATGCAAAAGCCAACCCAAATGCTAACCCAAATCAAACCCTAACTTGTTTAATCTCCACAAATCATGTTGCATTTGTAACCCTAACTTGTTACAATATTATATATCACATATATAATATATTTTTGTAACAAAATAAAATAATACAATTAACATATATCACATATATATCAATGTATTATCCAAGTGAGAAAAAGAATCTTTTAGTGAGCTTATATTAGTTAATGTAACTTAATATATCACATATATAATTATACATTAAATTATCGAATCAACACTTGATCCGATAATCCGGCTATATCGCATATAACTGACTAATATAATCTGTATCGGTTCATCGAATCAACACTTGATCTGATGACCCGGCTATATCACATATACCCGGCCGATATCTCATATCGCGAGAATCTAATACGGTATCGCATACTCGTATTATTCCCGGTCCTGCACATATCACATATGAGCTCCTATTCCGTTTTGCCTGAGCCAGGAAACCTCTGTGTAGGGCTCAAAAGAATCGTCAATACGCCGGCAGTAGGTGATGATCATATCAAACACCCACAAGCTGCAAGCGGTCAGCTAAACGTAACAGCCACCCAGGTATTGAGCAATCAGAAGATCAACAAGCAATCATGTACATTCTCCTGTGAATCCAACCAGTAACACTCCCGTACAGTCCGGTCTCTTCGTTTGATATGTCGCATATTTCGCCTAGGGGTGGTAAACATCAGACCCTAGTAGCTTGATAAGTCGTGTCGATATGAGGTCTATAACAGTTCGAGAAACTACTGGTAACACTTACCAGTAAATCTCAGCAACCCTGGCCAGGGATTTCTAGTTATAGCCAATCGAACACAGCGCAACATCAACTCCCTATACCGGGAGAGACGAAACCCCTCCTATCGCTCATTACCTCCATGTGATTCGGGACTGTAACCAAAAGCCACCGTTTTGCACGCCCTCTTGGACGTGGTATGATGGAAATCAAAGCACGGTAGGAATCACACAAGACTCTATGACGATCTCGGGTCGACAGACTAACATGTACCAGTGTCACCAGAGAACTACCATCTGACATGAGGTATAATACCATCTGGGAGTTCTCGGCGAGTCCGTCCAGTGTACCCAGTCTCCACTGAGCACCCGTATACCTTCTCTGATGTCAAACACCAATGCATATGGGATCATCCATCGCCCATCGTATGATTCAAGAAGCGCATACGCTAGTCTACTCTGGAGTATCGATGCCCTGTCTCGGTACTCCTACGACTAGGAACATTTGAAGGATGTACTTAGAGACTACACTGTCCCCACTAGTATGATCTGCATCATAGTCCTGGTAGTCAAGTACTCATCCTAAGGGCTTTATCAACATGTAACATAGAGACAATCAGAGTACATGTTAAGATAAAGAGTAACCAGATAGCATACTATCATGTCGAGCAAGAAAGTCCTCCCTATATATGTCCAAGCATCCATTACAATATACATCGTATGTATAGTAATAGCCCCTAGGGCATACATATCACTAACATCTAAAATATAATTAGGGTTTAACCCTACAGAGAATTTAATTCTTAAAATAAAGAGACTTGAAAGATCTCCATACACGTAAAGAACATTGGTCACGTGATGACACGTGACCCCAATCCGCAGTGATCAAAAAGAAAGAATAAAGCTAGGCCACGTGCCCCCTAAACAGATCCCCCAAAAATGAGAAGGAAAAAGTTTTGAGGCAATGCCTCACGTGGCCCCATGTTACCCTCAAAATATAGGGAACAAAAGCAAAGGCAGTATTGGCTTTGGGCGCTCTCACGTGTTACCATGTGACCCGTAATAAATGCTTTAATAATCAATGCACAAATATCCATCACGTGTAAACACTTGATGGCCAGAAGATTAAAAGTGTTTAAACACTTATTTGCATAACAAAGTAAAGGAGATCTGGCCCCACCTCTGGGTGCCCTCACGTGCCCCCACGTGACCCCTTCCTTTCTAGTGTTTATCACTATTTTAAGTATTTCATTTCCAGTGTGTAACACTGTTTTAAATACATCATGTGAGGACACGTGACCACCGGATATTTTCTAGTGTTTAACACTATTTTAAAGCCAATCTTAGCCAGATTGGCTAAGTTTTCCAGAGACAAGCCTCCCCTTCAACTGAATCTCAAAATTGATCATTTCATATGACACACAAAGTAAAACTCAGAGCTATAATGTTTAACACTCAGTCAAAGACAAAAAATGTTATCAGAGCCCTCAAACTCTTGTTTAGCATTGCTAAGTGATGAGGGACTGAACCCAGACAAATGTTTAATGGTCCAATAAAGGGCCAACATTTCTAATCTAATTGGACTTAGCCCAAGTTGTCCATAAGTTCTCAATTCAGATTTAACTGAGCCAATGTGCTCATAATCTAATTAATTGATCTTAGTTCCAAATTGGACTACAGATCCCCAAATCAACTTTGGTTCAAGGGTACATCTCTTCACTCCTTTGATATTTGTCGTTGTAATCCTTCAACGTCTTCAGAGAGGTGACGGGTCCCGACAACCACACATTTCACGGACTATGATATCCTTAACCTTGACTGTGAGGTCTTTAAACTCACGGACTATGATGTCCTTAACTTTGACTGTGAGGTCTTTAAACTCACAGACTATGACGTCCTTAATCTCGACTGTGAGGTCTTTAAACTCACGGACAATGATGTGCTTAACCTTGACTGTGAGGTCTTTAAACTCACGGACTACGATGTCCTTAACTTTGACTGTGAGGTCTTTAAACTCACGGACTACGATGTCCTTAACCTTGACTATGAGGTCTTTAAACTCACGGACTATGATGTCCTTAACGTTGACTGTGATATCTTTAAACTCACGGACTATGATGTCCTTAACCCTGGACCGAGATGTCCTTAAACTAACAATGGACCACCATGTCCTTAAACTGGTAATCGGACGCAATGCCCCTAAACTAGACAATAGAGTCCAATTGCTCTTTTGTTGGATCTAAACAATCCCGTTAAGTCGATCTTAGTCTAAAATGAGACTAACATATCCTTAACAAACGTTTAAGTGTATCTTAGTCTCAAATGAGGCTAACGTATCCTTAAACCCAACCCTCAAACCCAAATCTAAGAAGATACGGATTTGGACTAGTCCACGCCCTACGGGCGACAACATAAATTAGTCTCCGTATACAATCCACGGGCAACCACAAACAAAACAAACACCCACGACACGAAGTGATCATCTGGAGAAGGAGAAAGTTTTTACCGCGATGCGGTAGCGTAATTAATTGCAGGGGCTTGCCCCTGTAGAGAAGAGCGTCCCCACAATCAAAAACCCCTCAAACGAGGGGGAATCTGACGAAGTCTGCTACATCGGCCGCATCCGTTTAAACCTTCGATACATGGTGCCATAAATCAACTTAACATCTTTGGAGAGGTGGACGGTTTGCACCAATTAGTATCTGCCTCGAAATTCAGGCAAGACAGACCTACACGGTCGTGTATCCGTGTTTTGGCGGGGAGCATATGTGGTTTATCTTTTCTTCGCTGCGGCGTCGTATATCTGTGGTGGTTGTTCCGCCGTTGGGCGAGATTTGCTCCCGTTTGGGGATGCTTTACTTTTATCTTATGTTTGTACCCGTTTCGGGGCTAGTTTTTACAAAGGAGGTGCTGCCCAAATTTTTATTAAAAACAAACTTAAGTTTAAAGGTTTTTGCATCGAGATTCTTTTTAAGTGATCTATCTTTCTTTCTTATAATGGTTTAGATTGCTGGGTTTTTTGGCTTACTTAATTGCGTTACGCCTGTTGACATTACGTAGTTTAAGTGCCGGTCATGTGCCCAATTTTGGATCGTGACAAAGTTGGTATCAGAGCGCTAGGTTTTTCTTTTCGGTGTGTAGCATGACCTTGGTATGATGGAGTAGATAGCTTAAGCAGAGTAACGTAGCGTGCGTATATTCCGCGGCATACTTACGACAAGGTGCTCCATCTAAGTGACCTTAGGACTTATTGCTTGAAATTCCTTCCGTGATATATATCCTTGTGATCTGATTTCTGTATCCTTATCGAATCATGTTTCCATTTCCAGCCTTTATGCCACCGAAGACTACGAGGGCGCAGAGAGCGGCTATGAGGGCCGAGGTCAGAGTTGACTCGTCTGAGACGAGGACTGACCAGGGCGGTACGCCCGTTGTGTAGGAGCAGATTATTCCACCTTCGACAGACCATATGGCTATGCTAGGGGCTGGTATGCAGGATTTGCGCCAGATGATGGGGTCGTTAGTTGAGGCCATTCGAGCGCAGGGGCAGGCGGTTGTTCCACCCGTTACGGGGACCGTGTTGGCGCCTACTGTTCAGGCGGTTGTACCTACAGCTACGGAGGTGATCATCGTATCGTTATCCGAGTTCATGAGGCTGAGGCCTCCGGTTTTCACTGGTACCGATGCAGCCGAGGATCCGCAGTCGTTTATCGACTGGATGGACAGGATATGTCATTCGCTTAGATGCTCCGATGTGAGATGGGTGGAGTTCGTGAGCTTTCGTCTGGAGGGTCTGGCCCAGAAGTGGTGTGAGTCCTTAGAGAAGGGTAGAGCCGCAGGTCTTTCTCATATGACCTGAGCTGAGTTCGTGACAATGTTTCTTGCGCATTTTCTTCCGCTGAGCGTCAGGGATGCTCGAGCGCGCAGATTCGAGTCATTACGCCAGACTCAGGGTATGACGATGGCCGAGTATGATGTGCTGTTTACCGAGCTGTCTGTGTATGCTCCGTATTTGGTGGCTACGGAGGAGATGCGGGTTAAGAGGTTTGTTCAAGGCCTGCTTACCCATTTGTTCCTCGCTATCAGTATTCAGCACTGTGACACCTATGCAGCAGCGGTGGACGCAGCCCTGTTGGTTGAGGAGCATCTTTCTGAGGCGTCGGTTGCTCCGGAACCGAATAGGGTTCGTACTGGTGTTTCAGCACAGAGACAGGCGTTTAGACTTCATAACAGTTCCCATTCAGATACTGGGGGTAGTGGAGGTCCGGGATGAGGACAGCTTTTTAGCTCTTATTCTCAGGGGAGTTAGCAGTTTTCATCTGGATGTTACCGGTGCGAGAGTTCTTTAGGGTTCCTAGGCACACTAAAGAGGTCTCACAAGGCATCAACCATGCCAATTTCAAATTTTACGGTGCCGAGAAATCCTAGACTAGATCGTTAACTAGAATTTTAGGCGAAACTAGACGCTAGTTAACAACTTAACTAAAGGGTAAACGGAAATACAACCTTTGTAGATCCGGTCCTCCACCTCCATAGCTCCGTGACGAAGTCCCCTCGCTGCGATCATCGGATCCCGGGCTCTAGCATCGGCTTCATCGGAGAAATGGGCGGACTAGGTCGTCGACTTCGATACCGAAGATGATCTACGTCGAGGCAACACAAGATCAAGCTCCAACTTCACCAAGACATGAAACTTGTGAAGAAAACACCCTATACTACTTGGCAAGTGGTAGAGGATGAAGAAATAGGAAGTGGGTTCACTTTAGAATTGGATTTCTCACTCTTTTTCTCAAGATGCCATTAATGGTTGCAAGCTTTCTTCTTTGTTGAAGAAGAAGAAGAAGAAGAAGAAGAAGAAAAAGAATATGATAAGTATTCTTTGAAATAGAAAATGAAAATGATACTTATCATATAGCAACCATGGTTAAGTGTAGAGACTAAACTAGGGTTAGGTGAATGGTTAGGTTTAGGAAAGAAACAAAGTGGTCAAAGCTTCATGAAGCTTCAAGGTCAAAACAAAAGATGCCACCATTTTGTTTCTTGCCCAAAATAAACAAATAAATAAATAAAATGAATAAGTGAATAATTCAAAACCCTAACCATTCAATTAACCATGGTTTAAAGTAAACATACACCCAAGCTTGCATGTATCATCAAACATGATACAAACTAGTGCACAAAACTATATCAAATATACAATGTGCACATCAAGTGAGAAAATCCATTTAAAGTGAACCAATACTAGTTAATGCATAGTAATATATCAAATATATAATTATGCATTAAATCATTAAATCAACACTTGATTTAACGATCCGTTCATATCTCATATAACCGACTAATATCAATAGTAACAACATATCGAATCAACACTTGATCCGATAACCCGGCTATATCGCATATAACCGATCAATGTCACAAATCGCGAGAATCGAATACAGTATCACATACTGGTATTATTCTCGGTCCCGCACATATCTCATATGCGCTCCTATTTCGTTTCGCTTGAGCCAGGAAACCTCTGTGTAGGACTCTAAAGACTCGTCAATACGCCGGCAGCAGGTGATGATCATATCAAGCACCCACAAGCCGCAAGCGGTCTGCTAAACGTAACGGCCATCCGGGTATTGAGCGATCAGAAGATCGACGAGCAAGCCCGCTCACACTCCTGTGAATCCAACCAGTAACACTTACCGTACAGTCCGGTCTGATCGTCTGATATGTCGCATATCTTGCCTAGGGGTGGTAAACGTCAGACCCCAATAGCTCGATAAGTCATGTCGATATGAGGTCTATAACAGTTCGAGAAACTACTGGTAACACTTACCAGTAAATCTCAGCAACCCTGGCCAGGGATTTCCGGTTATAGCCAATCGAACACAGCGCAACATCAACTCCCTATACCGGGAGAGACGAATCCCCTCCTATCGCTCATTGCCTCCATGTGATTCGGGACTGTACCCAAAAGCCACCATTTTGCACGCCCTCTTGGACGTGGTAAGGTGGAAATCAAAGCACAGTGGGAATCACACAAGACTCTATGACGATCTCGGGTCTACAGACTAACCTGTACCAGTGTCACCAGATAACTTCAATCTGACGTAAGGTATAATACCATCTGGGAGTTCTCGGCGAGTCCGTCCAGTGTACCCAGTCTCCACTGAGCACCCGTATATCATCTCTGATGTCAAACACCAATGGATATGGGATCATCCATCGCCCATCTGTATGGGTCGAGAAGGTATACGCTAGTCTACACTGGTATATCGATGCCCCGTCTCGATACACCCATGACTAGGGACCTTGAAGGATGTACTTATGTACTACCATGTCCCCACTAGTATGATCCGCATCATAGTCCAGGTAATCAAGTACACATCCTAAGGGCTTTACCAACATGTAACGGAGAGACAATCAGTATACACGTTAAGGCAAAGAGTAACCAGATAGCTTACTATCATGTCGAGCAAGAAAGTCCTCCCTATATATGTCCAAGCATCCACTACAATATACATCCTATGTATAGTAATGGCCTCTAGGGCATACATATAACTAACAATCTCCCACTTGCACTAGGGCCATCTGTAGCAGTGGTTGTAGTATCTCATACTCAACCATCCCATAAAAGTCTCTCTATGGGAATAGGCCTTCGTGAGTGGATCCGCCGTGTTGTCCTCTGAGTCTGCCCTCCTAACCTCGATCACCCTGGAGATCAACCATCTTCATGATCAGGTGATACTGCCTTAGAATATGTCTGGATCACTGATGGGACGGACGTTCCTTGGCATAAGCCACAACTCCATTGTCACACAAAGGGAGGAACTAAGTTCATCTCATGAACTAATATACACCCAGACTTCCTCTTTGGTAGCATCTTAAGTAGCGATGTATCCAGCCTTTATCGTCTAGTATGCCACGGTATCTAGCTTGGAACTCTTCCAACATACCGTCCCTTTACTGGGGGTAAAGACAATGCCTATGACTGACATTCAGTCGTCTTTATCACCCTGGAACCCTTCCAGTGATTCTCCCCAGGATCAATTGATACCATCTCACTACAGCTAGTGAGTATTCTAACACCCAAATAACATCTATCTCATAGATGAAAATTCAGGATTTAAGAGGTATCACTTTGATCCTATATGGAGAATCATTGTGATAAGCGGAGATTGACCGAGCGTAGCATAGGAAACTTCTTCCCTATCAAGAGTATGGCATCCACGTACTCTACGAGGATCACCACCATACTCCCTACTACCCTTTTGTATATACAAGGTTCATCTACCATTTTGATGAAGTCAAACTCTTTGACTACTACATCAAAACAGACGTTCCAACTCCGCGCTGCCTGCTTTATCATATAAAACATCTTGCACACGTTTCCGTTGCTCCCACTGTCTATGAAGCCCTCTGGCTGTGTACTTATAGACGCTTTCTTCCAAAACATCATTTAGAAAAGCAGTCATGGCACCCAACCGCCAGATATCGTAGTCATGGTATGTAGCCGTGGCAAGTAGGATCTGGATGGACTTAAGCATAGCCACTGGAAAAAGGTTTCATCATTATCCACGCCTGGTCGATGACGAAAACCTTTAACAAGTCTAGCTTCGAAAGTCTCAACTTTTCCATCTACACCAAGTAATCTTCTCAAGATATACTTGCTCCTGATGGGGATTTAACCCTTCAGATATTGCAGCCAAAGTCCATACTTTGTTGGTGTATAAGGATTCCATCTCAGATCGATAAGCATCCAGCCATTCTTACAGAGTCCCTACTCTTGATGGCCAGCTCGAAACTAGTTAGGTCATCATCTCATGATGCAATCCTCGCTCCCACTGTCATAGAGAAACCGAAGTAACTCTCAGGTGGGTGAGGAACCCTACTAGATCGGCGGAGAGGCTGAGGTTCGTTGGTTACTATTGAATCCTTCGGTTCTACCAAATCATCAGCTGCAGTTTGTATAGCTGGAACATTTCCAGTTCTACATAACAAACCTTGCCTCGATCTTGTCCGGATTTTGCTTTTAGACATAGGCCGGACAACCCCAAATCTTAACTATCTTAAGAGATGGGTTCTTCCCATACCATATCTTATATGGAATGGTAGGCACAGATTTGATTCGAAACCCTATTCAATAGGTATGCAACTTCATAAGTGCATAACTCCCAAAAGGAAATAGGCAACTCAGTAGTACTCATCATAGAGCGCACCATATCATATAGGGTGTGATTGCTCCGCCCCGATATACCATTGTGCTATGGTGTATACGGAGGAGTAATGCTGAGAGAGAATCTCATTCTCCTTTAGAATAGTCCAGGAATTCTATGCACAAGTATTCTCCTCCTCGATCACATCAAAGGACATAATACTTATACCCGTATTTTGGTTCTCTACTTCTAACTTATATTCTGTGAATATCTCAAAAGGTTCGGACTTGTGTTTCAACAGGAACATATGTCTGAATCTCGAGAGATTATCAGAGAATGTAATGAAGTACAAAGAACCGGTCTTGGCATGTGTAGACAGGGGATATACATACTGTTGGAGATAGTGCCCTCAGAGTCAATTATTAGATCGCAGGTACGTGATTGCAATGATTGCGAAGGACCTATACCGGTAGGACAGTCTTACTCAAGATGATAGTATGCTATCTGGTTTTCCTTTATCAGTCGTGTACATGTTCAGGTGACTGATTACATGTTACACTTTGATAGAGCCCTTAGGATCTTGCTTTACTACCAACAGTATGATGGCGATCATATACGTGAGAGTTGGGTAGTTTATATGCATATCCTTAATTGTGGTCCCTAGTCGTGGGAGTTTCGAGACAGGGCATCGATACTCCGGAGTAGACTAGTGTGTACAGTCGAGACCCCGACGAGGGGCGGTGGCCGGTCTCACAAGCCACTGGTGTCAGTTGGATCACCTAAGATGTATACAGGTGCTCATTGGGTTATGAGTACACCGGACAGGACTCGCCGGGAATCTGCTAGTTGGTATTATACATATCGTCAGATAGCAATTCCCTGGTGACATGTGTACAGGTTAGTTCATCGACCTGAGATCGTCATTTGTCTCGTGTGAGTTCCCACTGTGCTTTGATTTCTACCCTACCACGGCTCAAAGGAGTCGTGCAAACAGGTAGTTTTTGGGTACAGTCCCGAGCCATATGGAGGCACGTGAGCGGATCGGCAGGGGATTCGTCTCTCCCGGTATTGGGGGCGAGGTCGTGCTGTGTCTAGGAGAGCCATTACACAAAGCCCATGGCCATGGCAGGAGATTTACTGGTAGGTACTCCAGTAGTATCTCAGGGTGTTATTGGGCTACACTCCGACACGACTTATACTGCTATTGGGGGTCTGACGTTACTAGCCCCCTAGGCAGATATGCGATACTCATAGACGAACGGACCGGACTGTATATACATTGTCACTGTTAGGCTCAGTAGGGTTTCCGGATGAGTTCGCTCATCGGCCTCCCTTGAGGTCAGTCCATGGGCAGCCGTTACGCATTGCTAGTGCCGCTGACGGTTTGTGGTTAAACCCACTGCCAGGGTACTGACGAGTCATTAGAGTCCCCCACAGACAGTTTCCCAAGTTCGGGCGAAACGTTGTAGAGGCCGTATGGTTTTATGGCAGGGTTCGGAAAATGCACGTGCGTTTACGCACGTGTTATTTTTCGGGCAGATGATACTGGTCGGCTTTGGTTTAAGCCGGATCCGAGTATTATATTGAGTAGGTATAATATCTTTGTCTCAGTTGCATTTGTATTCGGTCGTAATACAAATGCGGGTATATTTATACAGTTACGGGGTTATCCTGAAAGTCGTTTCAGGATCACTTTTGGAAGTTGCCAGTTTCCAGTTTTCTATCAGCCGTCTTTTAACATTCGGTTAAAGACGGATTTATCTTTTCTTGGATGAGAGTGAGTCATGCTTCTAGAAGGTTCTAGAAAGGGTGACTTGGCATGGTGAGTCATTAGTGTATTAATGGAGCCATTAATGCAATGGTGACTAGGTTAACGAATCACCATTTGCATTAATGAGGTTTTGTTTGCATGAAGGATATTTATGGTTGATCTTTTCTCTTGTGGTCACTCTCCCCTCTCCTACACTCACCTCCCTCCATCTATATATGGCCGGCCCCTCCCCTCTCTCTCATACACACTTGATGTTTCATTTGAAAAGATTATGATAGTTTTCGGTGTTTCACAGCTCATTTCATTCCATCACCCGATTCGAGTGGCAACTTCATTAACCGATCGTCCACGGATTTGGACGAAGTGAGACAAAGTCATCTACTCATTCTCTACATCATTCTTGGTCGTCTCTTTTAGCAAACTTGACGACCGAGTTGCCTCGAGTCAGAGGCGGGAGCCCGTTTAAAGAATCAGTGACGTGGTGCCACCTGGACGAGCAGATCGGAGATCGACGAGATCGGAGCAGCCGCAACGGAGCGTGGGATGATGGTTAAAGAACGAAGGACTCGGATCGTTCGGTATAACCTTTCTACACTCTTTACAGTTTGTTAGTTTAGCAATAATGGCAGATCCGGGCTAAAGTATATGATAGCGCCAGTTAAAAAGTTTTTGTTCCGCATTTGGCGTCTGTAGACGGCCGGGGCGCTACCGTAGACTTACAGTGGTATCAGAGCCTCACCATTTTGCTTTACTAACTTGTGCTAACGCGTTTAAAATATCGATCGAACCGGAAATCAAAAACTGCAAAATCCAAGTTCACAGTTTCTGTCGATTTTTAAAGGGGTCCTAAAATTATTCTACATATCTCAGAAAACTGTGCAGGGCATTTTAAGAACACCGTACAAATTTGAGCGCATGAATCGACAATACTGCCGCGGAAACGCGGCCAAACCCATGGTTTGGCCGCGCATCCGCGGCCGTTCTGAGTGATCATGCCCCCAAATTTGCACAGTGTATTCTTCTCTGGAAATTGGGGTTTTTGGTACATATCTTTTGGGCCCAGATTTTGTTACTGTTCAACAGATGTTCGTGGGGCCCACTTCATGATATTTAGTCGATCGAAATTTAAACATGTTAGTTTACAGTACTTACATTATATCTCCGACCGTGAATGTCATTTGATCGGTAAACCGCGTCTGATTGCTATAGTTCTTTTAGACGGGTTTGCGAACGTGACATTCGCGTTGATGTTCTGTGTTGTGCTGTGATGTTGCGGATTTGTCGTGGTGGATAGCAGTGTGCAATGGTAGTGCAGTTTGAGTTTATTTGTACATTTGATATTGCGGGGCGAGCGTCCAACTTGTGGACTGCCGTCACTGCCTGTTGTATAATATTCTTTTGGGGCACGACCAGGTTGCGGTCGATGTACCTGTTGTACTATTTCTCATTTCTCTACTAGGTTCTGCCCCGCGACGGAGTGCACGGATATCCGGGTTCGGGAGGGCAACGGGTCCGCATCTCATGGGTTTGAGAGGCAGAGGGGCCCCACTCTAGAATTGGCAGACTATTCGCCGCACTCGTAGGGGGTACAGGTTGACCCAAGGAGGGGTGCCCAAGATTACCGGATTCCGTGAAGTGCTGGGTGGTTCATTCACTATGCTGTAAGGGGCTGCCTCGCTTCAGGTTTTGGCGGGTAACTTGCCGCACCCGTAGGGGTCTAGGTTTCATTGCACAGGCTATCCACACGACAGGGGAACGTCGGGTTTCAGCAGCGGCTTTGTGAAACCCGGGGATCCCAGATTATCTGTATTGTTCTGTGATACTTATTACTTTTCTGTAATGTTGCATATTATCACGCCCGGAGCGATTATTGTATATTGGTTTATATACTATTAGATGTTGTATATGTTTTACACCCGCGCTAGTCCAGTCCCCGCTCTGTCGTTAGTTAAGTAACCTAACGGGTGATGACGGGACCCAGTGACGAATGCGGATGGCATATACGTACATTTTATTTTCGTTCTTTTCTGGTGTGATCGATTGATGGGACTGCGTTGATTCTGATCAATGCAAAGTAAAGCAAACCTGTTTGCAGTTGTTGGAACAAATTTAAAAAGTGTTATTACAAAAAACGTTTCCTTTTGTTTTGCATAGCGGTATTCAGTGGAATATCCTGCACCTCATTCCACGAGGAAAGAGCCGAGATCCCTTCACCGGCAGTGACCTCTTTAGCAAAAGGTTTTCGCCACTATATTTTAAAAAGCTATCAGGTTCCTTCAGCGATATCAAGTTCACTACGTTAAAGGTTTTTCGCCAAAAACCAGCCGTAGCCCTCCGTCACTTCTTTTGGGTATTCAGTAGTATTCAAGCTATGTATTTTGACCTAACGCCAAGGCATAGTGTTTGGTAGCTGCTGGGTATTCAATTGTTGCATAGATAGATGAGTTGGTTTGGGACAGCCGTTCTGCCATTTTGACCTAACGCCAAGGGCATGTGCGGGTGGGTTCAAATTAACAAGATAGTGACGGGTAGAACTTGGCATGTGACTTATGACATTTTGACCTAACGCCAAGGTTATAAGAGCATGGGGCAAAAATCATATCGGGAGTTTCTAAAGAAACTGAAACTTGCCAAGTATGCGCATACCTTCTGGAGTATGAGTAACGTGGATGCATTCCATCACGTTATCATGCGATGAGAGTTGGATCCCGATTCCCACTGATGAGTTGGTTTACTCTTTGGGTGATCCCGATTGATTCTTCTTTCAGGTTTGGAGGAGAATTTAACAGGACAGTGGGAGGTTTCCGGATTAGATAAAGTGATAACCATTCTGATCTAGGTTAGAGTGCACGCTGAGTGTTTCTTTTCTCTCTCTCTTTGGCAGCGACCTTTGACCGACCCTAGACTATGACCCAGTGACCAAGTTGACCGAACCTTCTTAAAATACTGGTTTTTGGATTGTCTATGTTGCATAAATCATTGCCACTCCTTATTTTGCCCTTTGCATTTCTCAGAACACCCGTATTACTACGGACATCCACTTCCATTGGATAGATCCATCGTATGGTTATTTACGAACTCGAAGGGACTTCTTCAAGGATGGATCCAGGTTTAGGAGAAATTGAATTGGTTTATTCAGCTGTCTTTTATTATCACCTTCTCTCAGGTTGCGAGAGCTCCTTGGTTTAGGAGAGTACACCTATTACGCTTATTGGATAGTCTTATTCCAAACCATAGGCAGGTGCCGAAAGGTAGGGAATGAAGAAAACCAATTAGCCTAAGTAGGGTGTGCAGAAGGTAATATGTAAAGACAAAATAAAGGGATTAGAAAGAGGGCAAAGTAAATTGCGACTGTTATCATTCACGACCAAACCGCGTACTTCATCGCCACTCCTATTTCACCTTTAAAGGAATAAGGTATTATTCAGTTGTTTTTTATCATCACCTTCTCTCAAGATGCGAGTACTCCTTGGTTTAGGAGGGTACACCTATTATGCTTACTGGATAGTCTTTTTCCAAACCATAGGCTGGTGCCGAACGGTAGGGAAGGAAGAAAACCATTTAGCCTAACGATGGTGTGCAGAAGGTAACGACTAAAGACAAATAAAGGGACTTGGAGAGATGGCAGTGAAATATACGGTTAAAGTCATGAATTGGATTATGGAAAGGGCATTGCTATGAATACCAGGGTACCCCTACGAAACATTTTCATGTTTCAGTGCATTGTTAAAAGAAAACTGTTTTCCCGATTAGATACTTACTCCAAGGGTATGTATTTACCAGGTTTCATTCTCATATCTGTATGGTTTTACAGATGATGAGTGGGAGTAAGATATTGGGAATTAGGTGATCATCCTCATTATATCGGAATTCGTTGTAATTGGTGATATTTGAGGAAATCGCCAGGGTACAGTTTTTAACCTACGACGCACAGGTTTTGAGTTGCTTAAACTCAGCGGACTTATACAGAGTTTTGTATGTTGTCCAGTGTCCATCAGGACAAAGGGGTAGGTCCTCGTACTATGTTCTGTTTACTTATGACTTCTCTAGTATTTAGACAAGTGTTTCGTAGAAATACAAGGTCTAAGTTTTGAGAAGTTGCGGGTATAAGAATAAAGTAGAGAACCGGGTATAACAAGTATCGGGATTCTTCAAAGAGATCGAAGATGTAGATTCTTGTGATTGGTATTCAGATGATAGTAATAGTTTTGAGAAACGTGTTTCTCTTTCAGGTTGCTCATAATTGGATGGATTCCTAAGTTGAGTAATGCTGATTAGCCTATTTCCATTAAGTTGATATGCACTGGAGACAGTTGCATGATTTGAATCTGGTTCCAATTAAATAAGTGCCAAAGTTTCTATATTGGATATAGAATAGTTCGTACCTTAAAAGATATTAAGGTACGGGGAGTTGTCCAGCTTATGCTTAAAACCAGACTCTGGATAACTCAGGGCACGTTTCTGTAATGGCTGTTTGTGGGTTGACCCTGGCTATGACGAGGGTTGATATTCTACCATTTGGAAGATCAATAGTGATATTGTTCTTGACTCGCCACCGTTTTAGTAAAATTGATTTTTTCAGAAAACAGTAGTGGGAGTATGGTAGAACTGGAAGTGATTCCAGAACCACGAACGATTACGGAAAATTTAATGGGACCTATATATTCAATCAGGTTTGACATTCCATTAGCCACTCCGCAGATATGGTTGGTAACCTCAGACACCCGAGAGGTACTCCGGTAGCCTCAAGGACGGTGACAGGGAGGTTCTTATCTACCCAGACTTGACACTACTGTTGTTCCAGGCTATGAGACCCGGTAGGAGGGTTGTCGTAGTCAGTGGGAGCAGCGGAAGTTTAGTGGGCAAGTAGCTTATGTCTATTTATAGACTAGAGCAGTTATAGCGGAGATTGATCATCTAATTTTGATGTGACAGTCATAGGTTTGACTTCATCAGAATAGGGGATGGAGCTGTTAAGAAGGTAGTAGGGTGTGATGTCATGGTATCTGGATGACATACAGTAGGAAGTAAAATTCCTATACTACGATCGGTTGTACTGTGGTCGTCACACAGTTGTTTCTCCAGACAGAATATGGATATAATATTTGACATTCGGGTTTCTAGATCTATGGTTTTTTAGATCTGGATTTGGGTAGTTTCCCAATGTGGGTACTTTGACGGTATTCTAATGGGTTTTAGAATAGATGACTCCTAGCATGGTGGTGTACCTGCAGGTGATGGAGTCACCCTCTCTAAAGATGTCTTACAGACTAAAGGGGAGAGGGATGTGCATGATTGGCAGATCACTTGTTTAGGCAATTGAGTCAATCATGAGATGTCAAGTACCACACCAAATGTTGTTTTTGCACTAGATGCAATAAGTTTGTATTAATCCAATCCTGGAGAAACATAAGGAAGCAGTTATAGAACATAAGTACATGTTCTACGGATTTGATGACGGCAGCCTCCTTCGGGAGACGATTATCATTCCAGGCTTCAAAGGTGACATGGTTGACAGAGTGATTGTCAGAGTTACAGTTTTCCCTCTGACGAGGGACAGTATTATGGACAATTGGTCCAAGAGGATACTGTGGGTGGCATGGTGCCGGATACTGATTAGGTTCAGTGATCGATACAGTCTAAGAAGTTTGGATTTGGAGTTCATTTATGAACTAGGTCCCATCAGATATCCAGACATATTCTAAGACGGGTATTACTTAATTCGGGAGATGGCTTTCTCCGCGAACTAGAGATTAAGAGAGATAGAGAAAGAAACATCTAGGCGGATCCACTCACTAAGGCTATTTCTCGAACACAATAGTTTTACAAACGGGCTTTGTGAAACTGATTAGTAGAGGAGTTGGATGTTCGGTTTCACACGGGCTGTGAGTAGTCGACATCGCAATAA
Organism: Agapanthus africanus; assembly: GCA_030015575.1. Taxonomy (NCBI): domain Eukaryota; kingdom Viridiplantae; phylum Streptophyta; class Magnoliopsida; order Asparagales; family Amaryllidaceae; genus Agapanthus; species Agapanthus africanus. The sequence continues at coordinate 425,338,759 of CM057339.1, forward strand.
TTAGCCTTGAGTGCAAGTGGGAGATTGTTGGAGATAGTGCCCTCAGAGTCAATTATTGTATCGCAGGTACGTGATTGCAATGATTGCGAAGGACCTATACCGGTAGGACAGTCTTACTCAAAATGATAGTATGCTATCTGGTTTGCCTTTATCAGTCGTGTACATGTTCAGGTGACTGATTACATGTTACACTTTGATAGAGCCCTTAGGATCTTGCTTTACTACCAACAGTATGATGGCGATCATATACGTGAGAGTTGGGTAGTTTATATGCATATCCTTAATTGTGGTCCCTAGTCGTGGGAGTTTCGAGACAGGGCATCGATACTCCGGAGTAGACTAGTGTGTACAGTCGAGACCCCGACGAGGGGCGGTGGCCGGTCTCACAAGCCACTGGTGTCAGTTGGATCACCTAAGATGTATACAGGTGCTCATTGGGTTATGAGTACACCGGACAGGACTCGCCGGGAATCTGCTAGTTGGTATTATACATATCGTCAGATAGCAGTTCCCTGGTGACATGTGTACAGGTTAGTTCATCGACCTGAGGTCGTCATTTGTCTCGTGTGAGTTCCCACTGTGCTTTGATTTCTACCCTACCACGGCTCAAAGGAGTCGTGCAAACAGGTAGTTATTGGGTACAGTCCCGAGCCATATGGAGGCACGTGAGCGGATCGGCAGGGGATTCTTCTCTCCCGGTATTAGGGGAGAGGTCGTGCTGTGTCTAGGAGAGCCATTACACAAAGTCCATGGCCATGGCAGGAGATTTACTGGTAGGTACTCCAGTAGTATCTCAAGGTGTTATTGGGCTACACTCCGACACGACTTATACTGCTATTGGGGGTCTGACGTTACTAGCCCCCTAGGCAGATATGCGATACTCATAGACGAACGGACCGGACTGTATATACATTGTCACTGTTAGGCTCAGTAGGGTTTCCGGATGAGTTCGCTCATCGGCCTCCCTTGAGGTCGGTCCATGGGCAGCCGTTACGCATTGCTAGTGCCGCTGACGGTTTGTGGTTAAACCCACAGCCAGGGTACTGACGAGTCATTAGGGTCCCCCACAGACAGTTTCCCAAGTTCGGGCGAAACGTTGTAGAGGCCGTATGGTTTTATGGCAGGGTTCGGAAAATGCACGTGCGTTTACGCACGTGTTATTTTTCGGGCAGATGATACTGGTCGGCTTTGGTTTAAGCCGGATCCGAGTATTATATTGAGTAGGTATAATATCTTTGTCTCAGTTGCATTTGTATTCGGTCGTAATACAAATGCGGGTATATTTATACAGTTACGGGGTTACCCTGAAAGTCGTTTCAGGATCACTTTTGGAAGTTGCCAGTTTCCAGTTTTCTATCAGCCGTATTTTAACATTCGGTTAAAGACGGATTTATCTTTTCTTGGATGAGAGTGAGTCATGCTTCTGGAAGGTTCTAGAAAGGGTGACTTGGCATGGTGAGTCATTAGTGTATTAATGGAGCCATTAATGCAATGATGACTAGCTTAATGAATCACCATTTGCATTAATGAGGTTTTGTTTGCATGAAGGATATTTATGGTTGATCTTATCTCTTATGGTCACTCTCCCCTCTCCTACACTCACCTCCCTCCATCTATATATGGCCGGCCCATCCCCTCTCTCTCTCATACACACTTGATGTTTCATTTGAAAAGATTATGATAGTTTTCGGTGTTTCACAGCTCATTTCATTCCATCACCCGATTCGAGTGGCAACTTCATTAACCGATCGTCCACGGATTTGGACGAAGTGAGACAAAGTCATCTACTCATTCTCTACATCATTCTTGGTCGTCTCTTTTAGCAAACTTGACGACCGAGTTGCCTCGAGTCAGAGGCGGGAGCCCGTTTAAAGAATCAGTGACGTGGTGCCACCTGGACGAGCAGATCGGAGATCGACGAGATCGGAGCAGCCGCAACGGAGCGTGGGATGATGGTTAAAGAACGAAGGACTCGGATCGTTCGGTATAACCTTTATACACTCTTTACAGTTTGTTAGTTTAGCAATAATGGCAGATCCGGGTTAAAGTATACGATAACGCCAGTTAAAAAGTTTTTGTTCCGCATTTGGCGTCTGTAGACGGCCGGGGCGCTACCGTTGACTTACACATACATCAACATGTATCAATCCCAAGAGTTCACTAACTCTTTCTCTGTTTTCAGTAAACAGAGCTATGGTCATCTTATCTCTGTGACATGACTGGCAAGTTTCACAAGATGTAAATTCAAACTAATTTAAATATGCATCTTAATGTAACTTCAGCCAGTCGGGTCGCATTGATATGACCTAGTCTACAATGCCTCAAGAAGGATTCGTTCATTTCTGAACTATTCCTCTTGTGTGTGTTCTATATACAAAGAACTGTAGTTTGATTTAGAACATCAATGCTTTTAGATAACGTGCCTGAACCGATCAACTTTTGATATATGAAATCTTCAAAACATTATCCAACAATACAAAATTTTATCGTTTCTTTACTAATAAAGAGATAGATATGATTTTGTATATCAGGTTCGTTGTCTAATAGTATTTGTTCAGAATCAATGTATTGGTAATACAGGGTGACAGTGGCCAACAGACTTGGCTGCAACACTTGCCCCGTTTTCTGTCTCATGAAACTTATCACCCGTTCTCAGTTCTCTACCTATCCGTAGCCCTATGTAACGGATTACATTAGCGGGATCCTGATCCGGTATCTAATACCAAGGACATAGAGGATACTGAGAAACAGTTCTGTATAATGAACATACCCGAAGATGATGCATCAGCATGCACTCTCTTCGTTTGGGCGGCACGGGAATTCTGGTATTCCCCAATTCCTGCTCTGTCTTATAACAATTATAAGTTGGAGCGGGACCAACATTCCCCAGCTCAGTATAACAAGCGGGTTCGGTCAATATATCCGTTTTATTATCTTGATTAAGGCGTGACATGGTCGCTACCAGGAGAGAGAGAGAAGAAAACACTCAGCGTGCGCTCTTCCAAGAATCAGATTGGTTATTATTTTATCTAATCAGGATGGCTCCCACTGTTTTTATCAAATCTTCCTTCAAACCCTAAAAGGAAAGACTAGCCGGGATTAATTACACGCTACAAGTTCGCCAATCTTTCAGCCAGGCCAGTGTCGGTACTTTGAGGGAGGTCCCCCGTGCTTTCACACGAACCTAATTAATGTAAACCTCGTTTTCCCAGAGGCGTAACCTCGTTAACACCTTTCTAGACACCTACTTGATCGGCTAATTGTAATGTGTAAAACTCTCCCAGGAGTAACAATTACTCGCAGTGGGTATCGGGATCCAACTATCTCATAGAAGGTATGCAATCTCATTGCAAATTTCAACACTTGAAATTCCCGATAGTTTTGCCCCTAGCGTCCTATGACCTTGACGCAGGACAACAAACCATAGTGCGCTAGTCAAGTTCAACCCGTCATTTCCTGATTGAATTAAACCCACCCGTACGACCCTTGACCCAGGCCAACAAAGTCGCACGACTACCCTAATCCAATCTGCATCATATGCATAAGCAGATAAATACTAGCTAGCTACCGCACACTACGCCTTGACGCAGACCAACAAACGTAGCATGAATACTAACTACTACTTATCTGAAATGACGGAGGGCTACGACAGGTTTTTCTGAAAACCTATTGCGTAAAGAACTTGATATCGTTGTAGAATCGAATGATTTTTGAAATGGAGTGTTTTTTTAGGCTTTTCTAGTTTTGCTAAAGGAGTCACTCCCGGTGAAGGGATCGTCGGTCCTTTCCTCGTCGAATGAGGTGCGGGATATATCATATATATCACTGTGCAAAGCAGAAACTATAGAAGCAATCAAAAGACAAACCGAGAGTTGTAGCATCTGCCAGTTATTGCTAAAGGGGTCACTCCCGGTGAAGGGATCTCGGTCCTTTCCTTATCGAATAAGGTGCAGGATGTTCTACAAGGAACACCGCGATGCAAAGCAAGAACTGTAGCTACCTATTTTATTTTTGAAATTCGATTCCACAACATCTTTAGGTTTCTTTTATTTCATTAATCACATTAATGAAGTCCCATCATTTAAGTACCTAAACATCACAGATAAATACGACGTACACTTATGCCATCCGCATTCGCCTCGATGTCCCCTCGTGCACCGTTAGGTTAGGTAACTAACGGCAGAGCAGGGCAGAGCTAGCGCGGGTGTAAAACATAAGTAACGCCTATATAATATATCATATATACTATATACAGTATTTATCACAGAACATCACATGATCACATCACAGATAACGCAGCAGAAAATATCATATGAAATATTGGATATACTAGGACGTCCGTGTTTTTAATACGAGCCAGTATAAAACACGGATTCCACGGTCGTGATGAATAGCCAAACCCACACCCCTAGACCCCTACGAGAGTGGCAAGCAACCCTACCAATTCTAGAGTTAGGAGACCCGGACTCGACTCCTCGAGTTGGTCTCCCACTGGACTCCAGAACCCGGTTACTTGTGCTCCCCTCCTTGGGTCTATCCTAGTGCGGAAAAGTAAATAATATACAAAAGGTGATATCTTCCGCAACCTGGAAGTGCCCCAATAAAAGAATATTACATACAAGTTTTTACATGAATGAAAATGAAAAAACACTCATCTCACATAAAAATAACCCCGGCTATTCAAACACGACGATCCAATATAACATATCCAGCAACACATAACATCACATGTCATCAACGTAAGTAAATATGCGCATCCCAATTGTCGTTGGCATATAGCAACGAAACCGGCGATATCACATATTACACTTACGGTCACAGAAAAGAAAGTGTAAAACTACAACAGTTGGAATCCGCAAACTCTTTAGACATCGCATGCCTAATCAAATGAATTCCTTAGACATCGCATGCCTAACAATTATAAACCCCGCATTTTAGTCTCATTATCGAAAACTCTTTTCAATATCAAGTCGGGTAATTCAACAAGATTCCCGACATCCTGATCGAATGCTCGTCGCAAACTTTAGTAGACGGCTGCACCCCCGATGCCTCCGACGAAGTGCACCAAGGCGGAACACCGCTGCCTCGAGCACCCGAACGGATGCTTTCGGCGACGGGGTTCTCCTACAGTCACTTGGTCGGGGCTATGGAGTGAGGCTGTCTATTAAGTTTGCCCGGCGAGTATCCGCGTACGCTACGTGATTGCGACGGACTTTTGATCGCATCAAAATTCCGTGGCAACCGATCAAGTGAGACTAAACCGCTATGTTTATAACATTCATTCAGTTATCTCATAACTACTTGTGAATTCCAATTATTATATCCCATTCCAGATAAATAGAAAATGTTAAACTTTCCGATCGAACAGTCAAACACCCAAGTTTTCCCGAAACAGATCAACACATGAAACAAGTTTAAAAACATCCAGTTCATGCCTCAGTACCAACTGTCCAGCCGTAGAAGGGTCAAGCCAACGCCTCACATGTGGCACGCCGTACTGCCCCAAACCCGAAGGTTCAAAGGGAAGTTCAAGACGGTCACATAATCGAGTTAAGGTTTGTTGTCTTCTAGAGGGTCCATCGCATTACTTGCACTACTTAGAACGTTATTAAACCACGGAAAGATCCAACACTTGGAAATTTCCCGACAGGGGAAAAATTGGGTATTTATATCCGGTCGAACTTTTTAACATATTCAATAATTATCCGGAAAACACATAGACAAGATTAGACAATCCGATCGAATATACGAAGTCCCAATACAATCCCAGAAAACTCAACTGTTGAGTAGAAGTTAAAATATCCCAGGAAATACAGCACTAAATATTAGGAATTACTGTGCAAATTACAAAAGCTGATGTGACAACTTGGCCGCGGAACCGTCGCACGAGCCATGCTCGTGCCGCGGTTCCGCCGCACTTTAGAGGAATCATGAGCACGTGCTCCACAGTAATTCATCAAATTCCCTGCTGAATATTTTGGCAATTTTTAATTCACAAAAATCCAAATTTTCAGAAAATTTCCAGAGAGTGATTTGGAGTTAGGGTTTCGGGTTCGATCGGGTTTCTAACATCGTCTACGAATCACCTAAGGCTCTAGATAGGCTCTGATACCACTGTAGGATTCCTAGGCACACTAAGGAGGTCTCACAAGGCATCAACCATGCCAATTTCAAATTTTACGGTGCCGAGAAATCCTAGACTAGATCGTTAACTAGAATTTTAGGCGAAACTAGACGCTAGTTAACAACTTAACTAAAGGGTAAACGGAAATACAACCTTTGTAGATCCGGTCCTCCACCTCCATAGCTCCGTGACGAAGTCCCCTCGCTGCGATCATCGGATCCCGGGCTCTAGCGTCGGCTTCATCGGAGAAATGGGCGGGCTAGGTCATCGACTTCGATGCCGAAGATGATCTACGTCGAGGCAACACAAGATCAAGCTCCAACTTCACCAAGCCATGAAACTTGTGAAGAAAACACCCTATACTACTTTGCAAGTGGTAGAGGATGAAGAAATGGAAAGTGGGTTCACTTTAGAATTGGATTTCTCACTCTTTTTCTCAAGATGCCATTAATGGTTGCAAGCTTTCTTCTTTGTTGAAGAAGAAGAAGAAGAAGAAAAAGAATATGATAAGTATTCTTTGAAATAGAAAATGAAAATGATACTTATCATATAGCAACCATGGTTAAGTGTAGAGACTAAACTAGGGTTAGGTGAATGGTTAGGTTTAGGAAAGAAACAAAGTGGTCAAAGCTTCATGAAGCTTCAAGGTCAAAACAAAAGATGCCACCATTTTGTTTCTTGCCCAAAATAAACAAACAAATAAATAAAATGAATAAGTGAATAATTCAAAACCCTAACCATTCACTTAACCATGGTTTAAAGTAAACATACACCCAAGCTTGCATGTATCATCAAACATGATACAAACTAGTGCACAAAACTATATCAAATATACAATGTGCACATCAAGTGAGAAAATCCATTTAAAGTGAACCAATACTAGTTAATGCATAGTAATATATCAAATATATAATTATGCATTAAATCATTAAATCAACACTTGATTTAACGATCCGTTCATATCTCATATAACCGACTAATATCAATAGTAACAACTTATCGAATCAACACTTGATCCGATAACCCGGCTATATCGCATATAACCGATCAATGTCACAAATCGCGAGAATCGAATACAGTATCACATACTGGTATTATTCTCGGTCCCGCACATATCTCATATGCGCTCCTATTTCGTTTCGCTTGAGCCAGGAAACCTCTGTGTAGGACTCTAAAGACTCGTCAATACGCCGGCAGCAGGTGATGATCATATCAAGCACCCACAAGCCGCAAGCGGTCTGCTAAACGTAACGGCCACCCGGGTATTGAGCGATCAGAAGATCGACGAGCAAGCCTGCTCACACTCCTGTGAATCCAACCAGTAACACTTACCGTACAGTCCGGTCTGATCGTCTGATATGTCGCATATCTTGCCTAGGGGTGGTAAACGTCAGACCCCAATAGCTCGATAAGTCGTGTCGATATGAGGTCTATAACAGTTCGAGAAACTACTGGTAACACTTACCAGTAAATCTCAGCAATCCTGGCCAGGGATTTCCGGTTATAGCCAATCGAACACAGCGCAACATCAACTCCCTATACCGGGAGAGACGAATCCCCTCCTATCGCTCATTGCCTCCATGTGATTCGGGACTGTACCCAAAAGCCACCATTTTGCACGCCCTCTTGGACGTGGTAAGGTGGAAATCAAAGCACAGTGGGAATCACACAAGACTCTATGACGATCTCGGGTCTACAGACTAACCTGTACCAGTGTCACCAGAGAACTGCCATCTGACGTAAGGTATAATACCATCTGGGAGTTCTCGGTGAGTCCGTCCAGTGTACCCAGTCTCCACTGAGCACCCGTATATCATCTCTGATGTCAAACACCAATGGATATGGGATCATCCATCGCCTATCTGTATGGGTCGAGAAGGTATACGCTAGTCTACACTGGTATATCGATGCCCCGTCTCGATACACCCACGACTAGGGACCTTGAAGGATGTACTTATGGACTACCATGTCCCCACTAGTATGATCCGCATCATAGTCCAGGTAATCAAGTACACATCCTAAGGGCTTTACCAACATGTAACGGAGAGACAATCAGTATACACGTTAAGGCAAAGAGTAACCAGATAGCATACTATCATGTCGAGCAAGAAAGTCATCCCTATATATGTCTAAGCATCCACTACAATATACATCCTATGTATAGTAATGGCCTCTAGGGCATACATATAACTAACAAGTTCGGGTCATCGGGTTCGAGATTGTATAGAGCCACATGAGCGCGAGGCAGCTGTACCGCAGGTTACCTTACCACCTTCTCCACCGCAGAGGGCGTTGCCCCTTATCCTGTTGTTGCTCCGCGTCAGACTCTTGTGCAGAGAGGTCGAGGACGCGGTGGTTTTGTGCCGAGAGGGCGGGGTGGTAGAGGCAGAGGTCAGCCAGTCGCCGGTAGAGGACATGCTCGGGTGTTTGCCTTGACTCATCAGGACGCGCAGGCGTCTAATGTAGTGGTTTCAGGTACTCTTTCTGTATGTTCTTTTGAGGCTCATGTTTTGTTTGATCTGGGATCTACGCATTCGTATGGTTCTACGCACATTGTGCCGAGGTTGGGCCGAGAGTCGTGTTTGCTAGATCAGCCGCTTGTCATGATTACACCTGTTGGCGATTCTTTTGTCACGCGTTACATGTTTCGGTCGTGTGCCGTTCAGATTGGAGATAGAGAGTCGTCCGTCGATTTGATCCTTTTAGATATGTTGGACTTCGACGTTCTCCTTTGCATGGACTGGTTGGCAGCTTGTTATGCGTCGGTGGACTGCCGTGAGAAGACGGTCAGTTTCAGTTTTCCGGGCGAGTCTGTTCAGGTTGTGCAGGGGGACCGTGGTGCCGCCCCTCACAGTTTGATTTCTGCCCTTTGCGCTAGTCGGCTTTTGAGGAGGGGATGTCGGGGATTCTTGGCTTTCATTTGTGATACTGGGGCCACAGTAGGGTCGTTGGACCGGGTTCCTATCGTGCGAGAGTTTCCCGACGTTTTTCCCGATGAGTTACCTGGTTTGCCGCCAGAGCGCGATAGTGAGTTTTGCATTGATCTGATTCCTGGCACGGGGCCTATTTCTATACCGGATGGCTCCAGTGGAGCTTCAAGAGCTCAAAGATCAATTGCAAGAATTGCCTGATAAGGGACTTGTGCGTCCGAGTGTTTCGCCGTGTGCTGTTCGTCAAGAAGAATGACAGCAGCTTGAGGTTGTGTATTGATTATCGTCAATTGAACCAAGTTACGGTTCGGAATAGGTATCCTTTACCTCGCATTGACGATTTATTTGATCAGCTCCAGGGTGTGAAATATTTTTCCAAGATTGATTTGCGTTCGGGTTATCATCAGTTGCGGGTTTGGAATGATGACATTCCGAAGACTGCTTTTTGTACACGCTATGGCATTATGAGTTTCTGGTGATGTCGTTAGGACTCACCAATGCCCCAGCAGCGTTCATGGATCTGATGAACCTGATTTTCAGGCCATTTCTTGACCAATTCATTATTATGTTTATTGATGACATTCTGGTCGACTCTAGGAGTCGAGAGGAGCACGAGCAGCACTTGAGGATTACTTTGCAGACATTGAGAGAGCACCAGCTGTATGCTAAATTCTCAAAGTGCGCATTTTGGCTTGATCGAGTTGACTTCCTGGGTCATGTGGTGACGGGAGACGGTATTCTTATGGACCCAAGGAAGATCGAGGCTGTGCAGCTTTGGCCCAGACCTGTATCCGTGACAGAGGTCCGCAGCTTTTTGGGCTTAGCTGGTTATTACCGCCGTTTCGTGCAGGATTTTTCGAGTATTGCTGCACCGCTGACCGGACTGACCCGGAAGGGGGTTCCTTTTCTTTGGACTAATGCGTGCGAGCAGAGTTTTCAGCAGTTGAAGACTCGGTTGACGACTGCACCCGTTCTATTTTTGCCTTCAGGATCAGGTGGCTTTGTAGTTTACTATGATGCGTATTGAGTGGGGCTCGGGTGTGTGCTGATGCAGCATGATAGAGTGATTGCTTATGCTACTAGGCAGCTGAAGAAGCACGAGCAGAATTACCCTACTCACGATCTTGAGATGGCTGCGGTGGTCTTTGTGTTGAAGATTTGGAGACACTACTTGTATGGGGAGTCATGTCAGATTTTCACGGACCGCAAGAGCTTGAAGTATATCCTCCACCAACGGGATCTAAATCTGAGACAGCACCGATGGATGGAGCTTGTGAAGGATTATGATTGCGATATCCTTTATCACCCGGGCAAGGTTAATGTGGTAGCTGACGCTTTGAGTCGTAGGCCCGGGGGTAGCTTGTCCTAGTTGAGCGCAGTTCAGAGGCAGTTTTCTGCGGATTGGCAGACCTTGTGCAATGGTAGAGTACAGTTTGAGTTCACTTCCACTGGGGGACAGCTTGCTCATGTCCGCGCCTGTCCGTTTCTTCTAGATCGTATCCGTGAGGCACAGCCCAATGATGCTCGTTTGGTTGAGATTCTTGAGCTAGTTCGACATGGTACAATTTCGGAGTTCATGATTGATGACCTGGGTGTGCTACGTTGCAGGACTCGCTTGTGTGTACCCGATATTAATGGGTTGAGACATGAGATCCTAGAGCAAGCACATCAGTCACCTTTTAGCATTCATCCAGGTTCCACCAAGATGTACCGTGACTTGAGAGACATTTACTGGTGGGAAGGGATGAAGCGCGATGTTTCGGATTTTGTTTCAAGGTGCCTGACTTGTCAGCAAGTCAAGGCTGAGCATCAGAGACCGGCTGGAGAGTTGCAGCCTTTACCCATTCCTGAGTGGAAATGGGAGCAGATTTCCATGGACTTTGTTGTGGGTCTACCCAGGACCAGTCGGGGGTATGACTCCATTTGGGTGATTGTAGACCGGTTGACGAAAGCGGCTCATTTCCTTCCAGTGAAGACCACTTTCGGTTATGCTCAGTATGCTCGGTTGTATATAGATGAGATTGTGCGTTTGCACGGAGTTCCCACATGCATTGTATCCGACAGGGGCACCCAGTTTGCTAGCCGTCTTTAGCAGAAGCTTAAGGAAGCTTTGGGGTATCCGGTTGAGTTTTAGCACCGCTTTCCATCCGCAGACCAATGGTCAGTCAGAGCGAACTATAAAAACTCTTGAGGATATGCTTCGGGCATGCGTGCTTGATTTTGGTGGCAGTTGGGATCGTCACTTGCCGTTGATTGAGTTCTCCTATAACAACAGTTTTCGGGAGACTATTCAGATGGCGCCTTTTGAGGCCTTGTATGGTAGGAAGTGTCGATCGCCGGCCTGTTGGACCGAACTCTGTGAGAGTACGGTTTTGGGACCCCAGCTCGTTCAGGAGACTACGAGGATGATCCAGCTGATTCAGGACAGGATGAGAGCAGCCCAGAGCAGACAGAAGTCATATGCCGACCGTCGTCGTCGCAGACTTGAGTTTGCAGTGGGGGATCATGTATTCCTGTGGATTTCTCCGATGAAGGGCGTTATGAGATTTGGGAGAAAAGGGAAGCTTAGTCCCCGATTTGTAGGTCCCTTCAAGATCCTTGAGCATGTGGGTTCTGTTGCTTATCGTTTAGCGCTCCCGCCCAGTTTTCCGGATGTTCACCCCGTGTTCCATGTATCGATACTTCGTAGATACCTTCATGATCCTTCTCACATGATTCAGCATGAGACCGTTCAGCTTGAGCGCGATCTTTCATTCACCGAGCAGCCGGTAGTTATATTGGATCGGCAGGTGAAGAAACTTCGGTCAAAGGTCTTGCAATCTGTGAAGGTTTTTTGGCGTATCCCATTAGTGAGGAGATCACTTGGGAGGCCGAGAGCGAGATGCGGAAAAAATTCCCTCATCTCTTTGAAGGTACGCTTGTAAGAATTTTAATTCGGGTACGAATTTTCTTTAAGGGGGAGATTGTAACACCTTGGATTGCGATTAGTGTAAATTGTGCATTAATGCGGGTTTTTAACGAAAAGTTTACCAAATCGCGCTCCTCACATTTTATATCAATTAATCAATATTTTATTATTATTTGATATGGCTTGCACATACACGTGCATGTTAATGTGAGGGTTAGTTAGTGTTAATCTTGTTAAGAGACCAAGACACCTTAGTTGATCCTTGCCCTAATTTAACCTTGCCTTAGATATTTTGGGTAAGGAAATATCTTTTGCTTTGGGTTGAGAGAGAGAGAGAGAGAGGTGGCAAGGTGAGTCAAGGGGCATTAATGAGAGCATTGATGGAGGTGACGAAGAGAGTGAGATTAAGCTTTTATTTCACCCTACACTCACCCCTCACCATTATTTCCCTCACCCTCTCATTCTTCTCTCATTCTCAAATATTCTTCGTCTCCTTACTCCCAAACTGAACCCTCACCTCCCTCTTTACTAAAAACCTTGTAAAACTTCACAAAAATTAATGGAAAATACTTCAAATGTCTTGATTAGCCACTAGGTTGCCTTGGAGCTTGGAAAACTAGGATTTTTGAGCAAGAGTGGCTAGGTAATGATCTTTAAACTGATAAATAGGTGTTTTAATGTTGCATAGCTTGTTGGTTGCTGTTTAAAACACTTAAGGTATCGTTTCATGCAAAAATCGTATTTTTAGTGTCAACTTTGGGTCTATGAGATCTGCTGTAGAACCAGGTGTTTTCTGGAAAAGTTCCCATCACAGTGATATAGTGTTCAGGTATAGAACCCACCATAAAAACCTGAGACCACCCCTTATTGATCGGGCCGCAGATTTATTAGTTCTGGCCGCAAATTGCTCCAGAGTGGGGGCTGGGGTGTTGGGGTTTAGGCGTAGAGTCTCTGTGGTTGTTTGTGGTCTCGTAGTACTTGCAACTTTTACCAATTATTTGTGTATCAAAATCTGGGACCACTTTTCTATATTCTAGTGTTTTGTGTACGCGTGTTACGTTATCCGACACGGTTCGTGATCTGTGTGCTGCTACACTAGGGCTGGTGTTGGTGTGTCGTTACACACGTTAGCCGTTAGACGAACACTTGTGGGTCAGGTTGGAGTTGGTGCGTTGGTCAAACGTCTGTACGTGATATTGATCGCTTTCTGAGATTTGCACTGGTTATGTTTGTGTTAATAGGATCGCAGGTGGGGACTTCGGACGCTGCGAAGAAAGGGAAGCAAGTGATTGGGTTTACTTAGCCCGTGATTGTCAGTGAGTAGATTTAACATCTACAGGGGAATCGCCCGCATGGCGTTATGCATCAGGGCTAGATATGATATGATTTTAGCCACATGTTTATATTGCACATGTAGATCTTGCGTATAAACTTCATTGCATATTATTACTTGTTGTGCTTGGACTTATACCCTTGGACACTGCACTATTATTGACGGTTCATGTTGCACGAGCACTGATTGTATGCCACTCACACCGTCAATAATTGCCATGACACGCACAACACACCTATAGATACGTGATATTGTATGGTTAGAGACATTGAGACATTGATTCATATTTCATTGTGCATATGACATATAGCATACGTGTATACCTACATGCTTACACATATGCCTAGTCATGACTACATGCTAGCTACACATATATACCTGGAGGGTATTGTATCATTATTGATATGTATATACACATACCTAGCTTGATATAGCTACACATATACCTGGAGGGTATTGCATCATTATTGATAGGTAAATACACATATCTTGCTATACCGACATGGTTACGCATACCTGGCTATAGCTACATGTTCACATTTATATGATGTTGCGTTGGATTTCGGAGAAATTAGGAACCACATGATATATTTAATAACATGTTGCAGTTAAATAGCGGATTTCCTTTATATGCTCATATTACTGTTTCATGTTGCATATATTATATTTCATGGATTTCGCATTGATATATGGATTTCATATGATGTTTCTGGATGCTTTACTCTTGTGTGTATATATCAGTGGTATGGGACGCTGAAATATATACATGTATATATATATCAGTGGTATAGGACGCTGTTATATATGTACACCTAATATATATATATATATATATATATATATATATATATATCAGTGGTATGGGACGCTGCTATATATATATACCTATAATATATATTATCATAATGATCTGTGCATGTATTCTTATCATTGCGATATGAGGGGCCGATGTGCCCGATATGAGGGGCCGATGTGCCCGATGTGAGGGGCCGAAGTGCCCGATATGAGGGCCAATATGGGGGCCGATTTGAGGGAATTTGGAGATTTAGATTGTCTTGATGGACACTGGTCCGCCACGATGAGGATTCCATGAGGATGACATGTTTTACCCCGTACTCCGCATTTATTCTATATGCATTGCTTCATGTATTAGTAGTACCTGATAGAGTACCTTTCATGACTGTTGCATATACCTATTGTCATACTTATGCTATCAGATTACATGTGATAGATTATCGCAGTTAGTACATACTTGCGATTACTGTATGATGTTATTTACTATTCACGAGTTGGCAACTCACCCCCGTTGTGTCGCAGGGTTTTTCAGATCTGATCATCAGAGTGGTCGCGGCAGGGCGCCTTATTATCTCTACTTTTGCAGATAACGCTACGGTTGGCTATGAAGTCGTTTGCTATAGGTGGATTACGGTTATCCGATGTTGTACATTGTATATTACTTGTATCTAGTACTCTCCATCTACCACCTTCATGTATTGACTTAGAGGCGAGTTGTGAGGATCGATGTTGTATATTCTTATGACTCTGGTTGTCGTGCTCATGTGAGCCGGCCTTTTATATATGTGGTTTATCTTTTCTTCGCTACGGCGTCGTATATCTGTTGTGGTGGTTATTCCGCCGTTGGGCGAGATTTGCTCCCGTTTGGGGATGCTTTACTTTTATCTTATGTTTATACCCGTTTCGGGGCTAGTTTTTACAAAGGAGGTGTTGCCGAAATTTTTATGAAAAACAAACTTAAGTTTATAGGTTTTTGCATCGAGATTTTTTTTAAAGTGATCGATCTTTCTTTCTTGTAATGGTTTAGATTGCTGGGTTTTTCGGCTTACTTAATTGTGTTACGCCTGTTGGCGTTATGTAGTTTAAGTGCCTGTCATATGCCCAATTTTGGGTCGTGACGGCTTTCCTCGACTACCAAACCAGATTACTCCCCTAGTCGGTGATATCTTCAAGAACACATGATCACCAACAATAAATTCTAAAGGTTTTTTTCCAGTATCAGCCTAGCTTTTCTGTCGATCTTGTGCTACCTTCATATGATCACGAATCAAGTTAATCTTCTCCATAGTTTGCACAATCAGTTTTGGTCTCAACGATTATCTTTCTCCAATATCGTCCCGACATACTGGCGAGTGACACTTACGATCGTACAATGCTTCAAATGGAGCCATCTGTATAGTCGCATGAAAACTATTATTGTACGAGAACTCCACCAGATGTAAATAATCCTCCCACGAACCTTTGAAATCTAACATGCAAGCTCTCAACAAATCTTCAAGAGTTTGAATCGTTCTCTCGGACTGTCCATTTGTCTGAGGATGATAGGCCATACTAAATTTCAAGTGAGTTCCCAAACATTCTTGTAGACTCCTCCAAACATGAGATAGGAACTAGGTATCACGGTTAGAAACAATACTCACTAATACTCCATTCAATCTTACAATCTCCTGCATGTACCTCTTTGCTAACGCCTCCATCGACTGACCAACTCGAAATGGTATAAAATGAGTTGCCTTGGTCAGTCGATCCACAATCACCCATACTGTGTTATTGCCTTTTGGATTCCGTGGTAATGCTGTCACGAAATCCATGGTTATATGTTCCCACTTCCATTGAGGAATCGGAAGCGGTTGCAACAAACCATCTATCCTTTGATTTTCAGCCTTGACTTACTGACACACCAAGCATCTCAACACATAACGAACGATCTCTCTTTTCATGTCTTCCCACCAAAAGTGTTTTCGCAAATCCCTATGCATTTTTGTGCCTCTTGGATGTACCGAATATACGGAACTATGAGCCTCCTTCATGACTTCTTCACGAACTTCTCCTTAAGGCACATACAAACGACTTCTGTACTTCAAAGAACTATCTTCATGAATCAAAAAATCCGTTCGAAATCCTGCCTCTACCTGTGTTCGAAATTTCTGCAATCTAGGATCGTGCAACTTTTCTACCTTAATGCTATCGATCAACGATGACTGTACTTGCAACTGCATCAACCGTTCCGAAGAATCTGGTAGTACGAGCTCCAACTCGAATCTCTGAAAATCCGATATATTCTCCTTCTGTGAAGTCAACATCCGTGTTTCTGGCAACCGACTTAAAGCATTAGGTACAACATTAAGTTTCCCCGGATGGTACTTAGATCAAGATTATAGCTGGCCATCAGCTCCAACTACCTACGCTGCCTCATGTCGAGCTCTTTCTATGTGAACACATACTTTAAGCTCTTATGATCAGTAAACACCTCAACATTCTCGCCCTATAAATAGTGTCTCCAAATCGTTAGCCCAAAGATAACTGTTGCTAGTTCCAACTCGTGTGTTGGGTAGTTCTTCTCATGAGTCTTCAACTGCCTCGACGCATTAGTTACGACCTTTCCATGCTGCATCACCAAGCATTTTCTAGATATATCGCTGTGAATAACTAATCCCCCGGATGCATCTGACATAGTTAAAATAGGGGTGGTTGTCGACATTTGCTTCAGCACCTCAAAAACTAACACACACTTCTTGGACCAAACAAATGGTACCTCCTTTTATGTTAGCTTGGTTAAGGATTCTGCTATCCAAGCGAAGTTCTCCACGAACTGTCGATAGTATCCAGTAAGCCCAAGGAAACTTTTGATTTCTCCTACATTCTTTAGAGTCGGCCAATCGTGAACTGCTGCAATCCTTTTCAGGCTCAACTGCGATTTCATCTCCGGATACAATATGACCCAAGAATTTCACTTCGTCGAGCCAAAACTCGCACTTGCTTATTTTAGCATACAGCTTTTCTTGTCTCAACGTTTGCGGTGTGATTCTTAAGTGTTCTTCATGCTTTTCTTTGTTCCTCGAGTAAACCAGAATATCATCGATGAATACAACCACAAACCGATCTAGAAATGATGAAAAGATCTGATTCATCAAGTCCATAAATATCGTCGGTGTGTAAAGTCATAACTAAATACTCGTAATGTCCATATTGAGTTTGGAACGCCGTCTTGCAAATGTTTTCTGTTTTCACCTGAACTTGGTGATAACCTGATCACAAAACCAACTTTGAAAATACTCTCGCGTCGCTGAGTTGATCGAATAGTTCGCCTATGCGAGGAATTTGGTACTTATTCTTGATGGTAACCTGATTTAACTCTCGATGGTCGATGCTCATTCTCCGCGTGTCATCTTTCTTCTTGACCAAAAGAACTGGAGCTCCCAAGGTGAACCATTGCTGTGAATCCAACCCTTTTATAAACATTCAGAAACTTGTCTCCTCACTTCTTCCAGTTCAACCGGTGCCATTAGATAGTAAGCCTCCGAAATTGGCGCTGCTCCAGGAATAAGATCAATCGTAAACTCCATATCTCGTTTTGACGGTAAACCCGAGATGTCCTTGAACACATTCATGAATTCCTGAACAGCTATCAGTACTTCATCTACAACTTGTTCACGAACTTCACTTTCCAGTACACACACAAACAGTTCCCCTCATCATGAATTTACAAGTCTGTTCTAAGACTTGTGGGTTATCAGCCCACCATATTTTCGATGCGCTATTCTGATAAATTGAGGCAGGCATGTCAGAACTTCTTCAATCAAACATCTTACACCTGATCGGCCTTGCAGCGATCTGTACCAGCTCCCGCTGGGGTCAATCTTGAACTAATGCAATCATCATATGCTCTCCGTGTTTCGCTTTATACTTCGAAACGCAGACAGATTGGTCACTACGGGACAAGGGGAAAAACATAACACGATTGTTGGATTCAAGTTCACGATAAGACATAAATTCGTAAGAAATGAAACCGAGAGAAAAACAAAGTATTACAACGAACAAAAGTCAAGAAAAATGAATCGAAATAGGACATCGGGTTACCTAAATAGAGTACCGCATTATAACCATGTCGTGGTACAGTTACAATCATATAACTCCATCCAAGTCATCCAAATCCTACTATCAGAATCGAGAGAATAAGAGTAGAGAAACAATAAGGAATCAAGAGGATTCCAAGCTGAGATGCATGTCATTTCCATATCGTCGAGATAAAAGAGTTTATGGGAAGGATAAGATTCGAGAATTTTAATGACAAGACAATAATGTGGCAGTACATGTTCCTAAAATTCTGGGTCTTAAGAACAATGTATTGGATACCATACCGAACTACAAATTGCACCAAGCCCACCTAACCTAAAACCTAGGCTCTGATACCAACAAAATCTTGTCACGCCCTGCTTCCCAAAATACGTAAAAACGGAATGTGACACGACCAACCATACTACCTACGGTAAGGAAATATCCTTCCATAGTCATAGTACGGCTGTTAATCAGTAATTAAGAACTATAAAATAATAAATCTATCACATGTCCAATAGCCACATGAAACGATAACAGAAAACGATAGCAGAAACAATAAAGATCCAAAAAAGAAACAAGAATACCTAAACCACAGTAAGAACTATATCAGCGAAATGCTCATCACCGATCTGCAATCCTGACAAGGTACCCACGATCCTCCTGTGCTAAGGTCAAAGATCTGGGCTATGCAAAACCCAGACGTCAGCGCGTCATAAATATTATAATAATAATAATAAATTGAACAGCGTGCTATACAGGATGTTACGTGCAAGAGTGAGGTATGAGTATGAACAAAATCAATCACAGGTGTTTTAACAGCAGGCTATTAGTATTAAACATGTCACGTGTATTCTAAAGTCTGTGTTTCTAGGTTAACCATTTTACAGGTATTTGAAACCAATGAATGTACTTCTCCATATAACTCAAAAGTATATATCCCGTTACCCCGGGACCACGGACACAAGATGTAACAACTCCAATTTCAATGTACAAAAAATTGTTTAAAAGTTAATGTATAATTGAAGTATTTGCAATCATGTATACACTATAAGTATTTGTTTTACTTTTGAACAACAAGAAAATACTTGTAGCACATTGGTAAAGCCTTGCACTGCTGTGACATAGCCCCTGTGATCGAATCCCCCTAGCCACATTATATTTTTATTAAATTTTCTTTTAATCTTTTAGAAGCCCAAGTGTATGCACGTGCACTACACGTAGAATGAAGAGTTACAGAATAAATAAACATGTGCACGAGGGTATATGAAGCGTGAGGGATACGTGGCACCAATCCAAGACCGGCGATACAAGCATGGAAGACCGGCACCGCCGGACATAGCCGTAGGGACTGCTCTCATATTTTCACCCGAGCACCCCTTGGCCTACCCCACTACCCCCATGTTGTTTGTTTACTCTGCATTCATCCAGAGAACAAAAAAATACCCTTTAATCCCATTTTTAATGCAAATTTTCAATGCATTCTTTAACCCTCTAAACCCTAATTTTATCCTATAAATACCACACCCCATTTCACACATCCTCACTCAGAATTTCTCTACCGAAACTCTCAAAAATTCTCAAGTTCTTATAGTGTGCAAGTGGAGTTAGCGAATGGTGAAGTTCCGACGACATTCCAAGGAGATTCCGGTGACGAAACGACGCCCTGACACTTCCCTAGTCTTCCCCTCTCTCTTCTCTTGTTCCCTAGCCAGTAAGCCCCCCTCCCTCTCTTTTCTAATATCTTAAAAACTTTAATTTCTAAAACCCGACGGAAGCGGAGTTAATCCGACTTCCGATCCGGTTTTTCCTTTAAAATTCTATTTTTTTCTTAATCAATAAATACCATACTCTCATATAATATTTAACAAATATTAACAAACACTTTAAAACAAGTTTCATCTCAAAACAATTCCTTCGGTCTATATACATATCTATAAATCTTTTCCTTATATCTAAAACTATCCCATATAACTTAGGTACAATCTTAGTAGCCTCACTCTCTGCACTAGCACTCTTCGATACTGGAGTATCTCATTGCTTTATGTCGCAATGGTTCGTTCGAACTCATGCGATTCCCGTCAAACCCCTCGTATCCAGCTGGAATGTCAGTTCAGGGAATGGCGTTCTAAAGGCAGTAATGGGATACGGTCTGTGTCCAGTGGTCATCTGCAGCAGAGAATTCTATGTTGACTTCAAGGTGCTGAACATACCGAATTTTCATGTCGTTTGGGTATGGATTGGCTCGGAACATTCTATGCTACCATTGACTGTCATCAAAGGAGGGTAGTATTCGAGATTCCAGAGCATCCAGTCTTTTATTTCAAAAGTGGAGACCGTACCCTGGAGCCAAGTACATACAAGGCGAAACCAAAGAAAGCAGTTATTGCAGCATTTCAAGCGGAGGAAGGATCAAAGCCAGAAATAGTTCGAGAGTTCGATGATGTATTTCCTGAAGACATATCAGTTTTTCCTCCCGATCGAGCTCTTGAATTCAGCATTGATTTAGTACCTGGAGCTCAACCGGTGATCAAAGTACCGTATCGGTTAAGCCCTGAAGGTTTGAAAGAGGTTCGTACTCAGTTGGATGAATTATTGGCGAAAGGATGGATTCGTCCCAGCACTTCAAGTTGGGGATCGCCAGTTCTTCTTGTAAAGAAGATGGAAGGTTCATATCGAATGTGCATTAATTATAAAGCTCTGAATGATGTAACTATAAAGAACAAGTATCCACTCTCTCGCATCGACAATCTGTTAGATCAGCTAAGTGGATCTTGCATTTTCTCCAAGTTAGATCTTCGTTCGGGTTATCATCAGGTGAAGGTCAAGGAATCTGATATCCATAAAACGGCATTCAGAACTCATTATGGACATTACGAATTTCTTATGATGCCATTTGGAGTGACCAACGCACCAGCTATATTCATGAACCTGAATCAAGTTTTCCGAGAGTACCTGGACAGGTTTGTTGTCATCTTCATCGACGACATCCTGGTGTATTCTAAGAGTCGGAAGGAATATGCCGAACACCTAAGAATTGTCCTGGAACTCTATGACAGCATCAACTCTATGCCAAGTATGAGTCGTAGAGCAGGTGCCTGGATAGCTGGGCGCTGCTGATAAGTGATTGCTGTTCTAGGTGCAGTATTTGGGTTATGTCTCTGAGGACAAGACCCAATGTCATGAGTAGCTGAGCCGCAGACTAAGCAAAGGCGATTTGCACGTCGGCGGTCTTTCACCAAATGTCCATCTCTCCTGCAGTAGGTACAAAAGGCTGGGTTGGGCCAGTTGTTCGATACTCCCGGTCTCCTGTGCACAAATGGTGTCCTTGAAGAGGCTCCTCCTGCCATCTGAGTGGCAGGATACTTCATCCCGGCAGATTGAGGTCTGCCCCTCATTTTCACTACTACCTCATATCGGCGGGCAGCTTTCAGGGCCAATTCATGGGTTGGGAAATCCCCTGTAGCTAAGGCAGCTTGGATTTCCGAATCTAACCTTTGCTGAAACCGTCTGGATCTGATCTCAGCAGTTGGTATCAAATGTGCCGCGAAGCTGTTAAGGTCTTGTGTTAGCTGTGTAATATGTGATATTAAGAAATCGAATATTGAGACATATCTTAGCTACTGAGCATGGTAAACTCAGCGTCGTATTCATCTACGGTTTTGGTCCACATCGAACCCTATTGTAGATGAATAAATTGCTGCTCCATATCGAATCGGGCAATCTCTGGGAAGTATTTCGCGTCGAACATATCGCAAAAAGTCCTCCATTCGATCGGTTGCTCAAGATGGCTTTCTTCCGCCTTCCACCAGACTCGTGCATTGTCAGTGAGCTGCACCTTCGCAACTCGATCCCAAGCGATCTCTGGCACTTGTGCCGCTGCGAGATCATCCTCAATACTTTGAGCCTACTGCCAAGTACAACAAATACGAGTTTTGGCTAGATCAAGTCGGTTTTCTCGGACATATTGTATCAGGCGATGGAATCTCTGTAGATCCAGCTAAAGTATCAGCAGTAAGCGAATGGCCGACACCGAAGTCAGTGAAGGACATTCGAAGTTTCTTGGGTCTAGCTGGATATTACAGAATGTTCGTTGAGGGATTTTCTAAGATTGCAACACCCCTGTCCAAGCTCACATGTAAAGATGAAGAATTCGTGTGGTCAGAAGCATGTGAACAAGCTTTCGTAGAACTTAAGTCAAGATTGACATCAGCACCTATTCTCGTCATACTGGACCAATCTGGAGGTTTTGTAGTGCATTGCGATGCATTCGGTAAGGGATTAAGATGTGTTCTACATCAGCATAGTAAAGTTGTGGCTTATGCTTCAAGACAGCTGAAGATTTATGAGCGCAATTATCCGACACATGATTTGGAGTTGGCGGCCGTAATCTTTGCTCTTAAGATTTGGCGCCATTATCTTCTTGGTGAACGAGTGGACATATACACAGATCACAAGAGTCTGAAATATGTGTTTACTCATAAAAAGTTGAACATGCGGCAGAGAGGATGGTTAGAACTCATGGCGGACTTTGACATCAACCTGCAATATCACCCAGGAAAGGTGAATGTAGTACCTGATACCCGTAGTCGCCAACCATTAGTATTGAATCTCACCGCACACTGGAAGCTTCAACAAGACTTGCATCAAATGGAGATTGAATTAGTCATGCCAGGTAATGCTTCAAGTTTGATGAACTTACAAGTTCAATCTACCATTGTCAATCAGATCAAAGCAAGCAAGTGATGCTAAGTTGCAAAAGATCAGAGAACAAGTAGAAAGTGGACTTCGAACAGACTTCATCATCTATGAAGACGGATATTTGAGATACGACAGTAGATTGTGTGTACCAAAAGCTTCTGTGCGAGAAGAGTTGATGAAAGAAGCTCACAACTCTCCTTATTCAGTACACCCTAGAGGTACAAAGATGTACAAAGATCTGCGTCAAAATTACTGGTGGTATGGAATGAAGCGTGAAGTAGCCAGAAGCGTTGCTAAATGCTTGGTGTGTCAGCAAGTAAAGGCTGAACATCACAGGACAGTTGGTTTACTTTAACCGTTACCTATCCCGGAATGGAAGTGGCAACACATCACAATGGATTTAGTGACCGCACTTCCTCGCAGCACGAAGGGTAACGATGCGGTATGAGTTATTGTGGATCGAATCACAAAGTCGGCTCACTTTATGAACTTCAGCACTGGCAAAGAAGTACATGGAGGTAAGAATCTAAGTAAGATTTAAAATCTTCAAATATGTACTATCTCTGATACCCATGAACTCATGCAGAAAATCGTGAGATTGCATGGAGTACCGGTCTACATTGTCTCCGATCGTGACTCCAGATTCTGATCGCAATTTTGGCAAAGTCTGCAAGCTAGCTTGGGAACAAGTCTGAACTTCAGCACTGCTTATCATCCACAAACAGATGGTCAGTCTGAGCGAACTATTCAGATCTTAGAAGATATGCTAAGATCGTGTATGCTAGACTTCGGAGGATCGTAGGAAGATCACCTACATCTTGTGGAGTTTTCATACAACAACAGCTACCAAGCAAGTATAAGAATGACACCTTTTGCAGCACTTTATGGAAGGAAGTGTCGATCGCCATTAAGTTGGGATGACATCGGAGATAGAGAACTCCTTGGATTTGAGATGATAGTAGCAACTGTCGACGTGGTTTGTACTATCAGGGAACGAATGCGCATAGCCCAAGATCGACAGAACAGCCCAGCTGATGCAAAGTTCCATCACTTGGAGTTTCAACCGGGAGAACATGTATTCCTGAAGATATCTCCGAACCATGGAGTGATTCATTTTGGAAGACGGGGTAAGCTTAGTCCAAGGTATATTGGACCGTTCAACATACTCGAACGAGTCGGTGAAGTGGCTTATCGCTTGGCACTTCCACCTTCATTGGAAGGAGTGCACAATGTGTTCCATATATCCCAACTCAAAAGGTATGTGAGTGACCCCAGCCATATTCTTGATCATTCTGAGCTCACTATACAGCCAGATTTATCTTGTGAGCAACAACCTGTTGAGATCCTAGATAGAAAGGTGAACTCATTTCGGAATAAGGAAGTCAACTTGGTTCGAGTAATGTGAAGAAAAGACACACCAGGAGAATCAACATGGGAAAGGGAAGATGAGATGCGTGCAAGATATCCTCATTTATTTGTAAACTAGTTCTTAAAATAAATTGTAAATTTCGTGGACGAAATTTTTGTAAGGAAGGTAGACTGTAACAACTCCAATTTCAATGTACAGAAAATTGTTTAAAAGTTAATGTACATTTGAGGTATTTGCAATTCTGTGTACACTATAAGTATTTGTTATACTTTTGAACAGCAACAAAGTACCTGTAGCATATTGGTAAAGCCTTACACTTCTGTGGCATAGCCCCTGTGATCAAATCCCCCCAGCCACATTATCTTTTTATTAAATTTTCTTTTAATCTTTTAGAAGCCCAAGGGTTTGCACGTGCACTATACGTAGAATGAAGAGTTACAAAATAAATAAACATATGCACGAGGGTATATGAAGCATGAGGGATATGTGGCACCAATCCAAGACCACTCCACCGGTTTTGGACCGGCGACACAAGCATGGAAGACCGGCACCGCCAGGCATAGCCGTAGGGACTGCTATCATATTTTCATCCGAGCACCCTTTGGCTTACCTCACTACCCCCATGTTGTTTGTTTACTCTGCATTCATCCAAAGAACAATAAAATATCCTTTAATCCTATTTTTAATGCAAATTTTCAATGCATTCTTTAACCCTCTAAACACTATTTTTTCCCTATAAATACCACACCCCATTTCACACATCCTCACTCAGAATTTCTCTACCAAAACTCTCAAAAATTCTTAGGTCCTTATAGTGTGTAAGTGGAGTTAGCGATGGGTGAAGTTCCGGCGACGTTCCAAGGAGATTCCGGCGACGAAATGATGCCCCGACACTTCCCTAGTCTTCCCCTCTCTCTTCTCTTGTTCCCTAGCTAGTAAGTCCCCTCTCTCCCTCTCTTCTAATATCTAAAAAACTTTAATTTCTAAAACCCAATGGAAGCGGAGTTAATCCGAGTTCCGATTCGGTTTTTCCTTTAAAATTCTATTTTTTTCTTAATCAATAAAATCCCATACTCTCATATAATATTTAACAAATATTAAAAAACACTTTAAAACAAGTTTTTCATCTCAAAACAATCTTTTATGCAATTTTTATTGTATTTTTACGGTAAAATACCACATTCTTTACATTTCGCCATAATTCACATAAAACTTGTATTACATTTAGATAACTCATGAGGTAATGATCTAACTCATCACAATACACATCTTTGACATAGCACGATGAAAGTTTGGGACATTAGTTATGGGATACTACGACATTACAAATAAATACCATCAAATTTGCAAAACCATTTCTTTAAAAAGTGTATTAATCAATTCCTTGCAATTACGCCTCTACAACCCATTTTGGGGACCCCGATCGGGATGGTGTGGGTTATCGCACATTCTCGGGCCTAGTAGATCGAGATACAGACCTCCGAAAGGAGCATTCGATCACGATGGAATTTTTAATGCATTTTTCTTTAGAAAATGAGATTTCTCCAAGAATAAATAAAATTTATTTTTATTAAATATATAACTATTATCAAAATATCTATTTTAATTATATTATATAAATATTCCAAGTTTTCCAAATCAAAGGAATCGCCATTATATGAAAATACCATCCAAATACAAAACAATACCGATATTTCAATAAAATACCATATACTATGAAAACTAGGTTCTACTCACTAGAAATTTCACTTTTATAAAATATACATCTATGAAAACCCTAAAGACGATAATTAAATGCTTAAGGTGTATTTTGAAAATTATATCAAACTATTTTTACATAAAAACCCCTCAAGTTATACTAAATTGCAATAAGGACCTTAGTAAACATAGGTTTAAGCGGGACCAGTTCTCTTGAGCCTCAGGAAGACGGAGAATATGGGTGCTTTCCTATTTAAGGCAGACAATCTAACAAACGGTTTTATCAACACGGTAATTGTCTTGGGAAAAGACACAAATCCTGTCATCCATGTGCAGCAGTTACCGATAACATCAAAACTAATTCAGGATTTCAATTTCTTTTCAAAGTGTCTGACTCAGACTGAGTCTCAATCTGATCAATCTGACTTGAATATGATTCAAGTATAAACTACAATTCAACATGAATCCGTCTATTCAATCTATATCAATCTATATTGACTGAACCGAACCATGGATATACTTCGTCTACTTGACTCTCTATTTATATCCATTCCATTTATTGATATCATGGTTTCGGCAAGTCATCCATCTATATAACAAACAATACAATCAATGCAAAAGATATCGCGGGGTTTTAAAGGGGTAGATTGGTACGGAAGGTGTTAGAAGTGGCACGAGACTGTAACCATAATACACCTAACGTGGATATCCATTGTCGTTGTACCGTGGCTGAACGGTTCCTTGTGCTCCGTATACCTTAGTCTCCGGAATAGTGGGACTCCTCTCGTATACACTGGCATTTTCTATACCAAGATACAAACAACTACGTTAACATTATAATCAAACAGTACTAGTTATATTCTCTTTCTGTCTATTCTATCTCTACTCACCTTTAGGACTTACCGAGCGATTGTTCGCTGATGACATTCCTTTTCTTCTTTCTTTGGAATGTTGTCGGGTGTTTCGGACTCATTAGAGATCGAGCCCAGCCTTGAAGATTTGGAGCAGTTAGCATTTGACCCAGAGCCGTAGGCACTTGTACATATTTTTCATTTCAGTTATGCCATTGTTTAGGCATTGCTTTCTATTCATGTATTTACATTTCATTTGTACCTATAAAAGAATGTTTAATAAATAAAGTTGTTGCTCATTTACATTCCTGTCTCTTGTGTACTTTACTTTATATTGCTTAGATATGCTTAGCGTGTTTACTTCTGAGTAAATACGTCGCGTGACCCGTCGCGTCTCCTTACCGTACACTGGGAAGCGGGGCGTGACAGCCCCAAAATGGGTTGTAGAGACGTAATTGTAAGGAATTTATTAATACACTTTTTAAAGAAATGGTTTTGCAAGTTTGATGGTATTTATTTGTAATGTCGTAGTATCCCATAACTAATGTCCCAAACTTTTATCGTGCTATGTCAAAGATGTGTGTTGTGATGAGATAGGTCATTACCTCGTGAGTTATCTAAAGGTAATACAAGTTTTATGTGAATTATAGCGAAATGTAAAGTTTGTGGTATTTTACCGTAAAAATACAATAAAAATTGCATAAAAGATATATCCCGTTACCCTCCGGGATCACGGATGCAAGATGTATGAATTAAGAATGATTTTGTTCCATTACCCCCCGGAACCACGGAAATATGTAATATCCTTTTAAGTTACATTTCAGTTACACTTTTGATTTCCTCATTTCCCCAGGTTTCGTTTTCCAAGTCAGGTATGAATAATATCTACCTAATACCAACACAGGAAAATGTAGGTACATGTTATGTCTATCTTGACAATATGCCGCATCCATCAAAACAACAAGTAAGGGTTGTTGGCCTCGGCAAGTATTACAGGTAACGGGTATTAATATAATAACAAAATAGTAATAGTCTGGCAGGTTACAAGCATGTCAGTGATAGTGTATTCAATTAGATAAAGTGTTTATTTGTAATAATATCGTGCAAACAAGTCATGATGAAATACGGTTGTAACCGTTATCTAGGTGCGATAAATGATATAACGAAAAATAACCACATTAATTCCTACACTTTGATTTATCGATTGACCAAACTAGAATAGTTTGTTATAATCACTGGTTATAGATATAATTTGCATAAAGATTATAAACTACAATTCTAAAACTTGTTATTGTTAACTAACTAACGTTATACGGATTATATATATATATATATATATGTAAGTGCACGGCGGCGCCCCGGCCGTCGATCCGACGCCGGAAACGCGGAAACGAAAAACTTTGCGAAACTTGCAAACCGGCACCACCGCGCACTTTTAACCCGGATCGGGCTATTAACCTAGCTACTAGCAAACTAAAAGATGGGTAGAGAAGTATACCAATCGATCCGTGTCCTTCGGTCTTCGTCTTCACTCCGATCTCCCGCGGAATCTCCGTCCGTCACGTCCTCGTCGGAAAGGGCACCATGTAGCCGATTTCTTTTATGGGCTCCCACCTCTGGACCGAGGCAACTCAGGCGCGAAGTTGGCTAGCCGACGCGTCCAAGATATTCTGTAGATGTAGTGTAGTAGGCTATGTCTCTTAGGGTTATGAAGTTGCCATGGATGTGGAGGTGGAGAAAGATAATGAGCTTTTGAAAATAGGAACCATCATTTTCAAGCAAAGAAAAGGGATGAAGGAAAAATGCCACCCACTAAAATCAATCTCTCCCTCTCTCCCAAAGTGGCCGGCCATACTATATGGTGGTGGAAAAAAGGAAAAAAAAATTCAAGAGAAGAAATTGATCAAATCAATTTCCAAGGTTTAATCCAATCCTTTCACAAGCCATCTCATAAATGCAAAGGATGAGACCAAAATGGAATCTCATCATGAAAGAACAATCATGATGCCTCACATATGCAAGAAACCCCTCCACAAAAAGTTATTTGCAAACTTGCAAATAACCCTCTCCACCAGAAAGTCCGGCCGCGAAGGAACAAAGGAAAACCGGCCGGAACGGAATGCAAACTGGCAACTTCAGAAAACTGATCCCATAATAAATTACAGGAAAACCCCGCGACTGCATATACATGCCCGCATTTGTATTCCCACTGAACACAAATGCAAAGAGACAAAAAACTACACTGTCTAATACTAGGATCCGGCTTAAACCAAAGCCGGCTAGTAAAATCCGTCCGATCACGATTCGTGCAATACCGCACGTATCTGATCGAACCCTGCCATATCTCCATACGGACTCTACAGCGTTTCGCCCGAAACCTGAGTAACTGTGTGTGGTGGACTCTAAAGACTCGTCAATACTATAGCTGTGGATTTAACCACTAACACGTCGGAGGTATTAGCCATACGTGACGGGCCACCAGCTATTGACCAAAAGGGACGTCGATGAGCGAACTCATCCTGACACCCTACTGAGCATGTCAGTGACAATATCCGTACAGTCCGGTCCGTTCGTCTATGAGCATCGCATGGCGGGCCTAGGGGGTTGGTAAAACTCAGACCCCAAAAGCGGTACAAGTCGTGTCGGAGTGCAGCTCAGAACACCCTGAGATATTACTGGAATACCTACCTGTAAATCTCCTGCCTTGGCCAAGGACTTTTTGTTAGTGTATATGCCCTAGAGGCCATTACTGTATCATACTAGTTTGTATATTACTTAATGGAAGCTTGGGATATTCACCTTGTATAAATAATCTTGCTCAATATAGTAGTATGCTACTTGGTTTGTTTCTACTTCAATGTGTACATGTGTTTATTTTAGTATATCACATATAAAAATTAGTGGAGCCCTTAGGATCTTTGCTTGATTACCAGCGTTGTGATGGCAGTCACACTAGTGGAGGCTGGGTAATCTATAGGCACATCCTTATACAGGTCCCTAGTCGCAGGACTATCGAGACAGGGCATCGATACTCCGGAGTAGACTAGCGTATGCGCTTCTCATCCCAGTGTGGGAGATGGTCTGTCCCACAGCCATCAGCACGTCGTACTGGAGATAGTATACGGGTTCTCGTTGGGTTACGAGTACACTGGACAGGACTCGTCGGGAACTGACAGGTTGGTATTATACCTATCGTCAGTTATCAGTTCCCAGGTGACATGAGTACAGCTTAGTCCGCTGACTTGACACTGTCACTTCGCCTCGAGTGTGTTCCCACTGTACTTTGATTACTACCCTACCACGGCTCAAAGGAGTCGTGCAAACAGGTAGTAGTTGGGTACAGTCCCGAAGCACTTGGAGGCAGTGACGGTTAGACAGGATTCGTCTCTCCCGATATTGGGGGTTGACATCGCGCTGTGTCTAGGAGAGCCATTACACGAGTAGTCCCTGGCCAGGGCAATCGAGATATACTGGTAGGTTTCCAGTGTTATCTCAGGGTGTTTTGGGCTTCACTCCGACACGACTTGTACCGCTATTAGGGGACTGACGTTTACCGCCCCCTAGGCCCGCCATGCGATGTATCAGACGAACAGACCGGACTGTACGGAGATTGTCACATTCAGACTCAGTAGGAGTTCAGATGGGGTTCACCTCGTCAGTCTTCTTATCGGCATCTACCTGGGGACCGTTACGCACAGCTAGTGCCGCTTGCGGTCTGTGGTTAAACCCACTGCCAGCGTAGTGTCGAGTCTTTAGAGTCCCACACAGAGGGCTATTCGCTTTTGGGCAAAACAGAGTAGAGGTCGCATGGTTTTGCGACAGGGTTCGTTCTCATCCGCGCACTTGTGCACGTTTGGAGTCCGGACGGATATTACTAGCGGGCTCTGGTTTGAGCCAGATACTAGTATATGTTTTGGGGTTAGTTTTATCTCATTGTGTTCTTGTTCCTCGGAACAAGAATGCGGGTGTGTATGCACAGTTGGTTGAGGCGGAGGAAGAGGATTTTCATTAGGGTTTCGGAACGGGTGTGTATGCACAGTTGACAGTCTTCTTTTTCCAAACCCTAATGAATTTATGATATATCAATTAATAATATTAATTAAATGAAATTGTGTCATGGTTGGGTTTGTT
This sequence comes from Agapanthus africanus, assembly GCA_030015575.1. NCBI lineage: Eukaryota > Viridiplantae > Streptophyta > Magnoliopsida > Asparagales > Amaryllidaceae > Agapanthus > Agapanthus africanus. The sequence goes on from CM057339.1 coordinate 425,369,655, forward strand.
GACTTCTTGACCAAGGTTGACTTGTTGACCATGGTTGAAACTTTGACTATCATCATTACATATCAAAGATGCTCTTTGATTCTAGCAAAACCATTTAATGTGTGTAATGATAATTGTCATTCCAAACCATCCATCAACTATTTCATTTAGATTATTATTATTAATTTGATAATTCATTTCATATTATGTTATGGTTGTAAAAAGCCATTTCATTCTATCATAACACTTCTCTCTCCTCTCTTCTTCTTCCTCCTCCTCTAGTTCAAGGAGACTCTCTCTCATGTGTTGAGAAACTCTCTCCTTGAGATAAGAACACCCCAAAACCACTCTCTACTCACTCTAGGGTTAGAGGTCTAGCAAGCCAAAGATCCTAGTTCTCTCAAAGTTCGAGAAAGGAGCCCGAAGGTTGAACCCTCAGGTGGACCCATCTTTGACGGAAGAAGGTGACGAGGAAAGCACCATCCAAGCTCTACAAAGGTTTCAAGAAGAAGGAGTTCAAGTTAGGTATAACATCTTTTCCGAGTAGCTAACTCTCTTTAGCTTGGTAGCTAGTTTAGTTTAGAAAAGATCCCGACTTTTGTTAGTCCATGTTGCCTAATGCGCTAAAAATTTGTTTTTTATACCGTTTCCGCCTCCCCGCAAGAACCGGGGTTGGCAACGTGGACTTACAGTGGTATCAGAGCCTAACTAAACTTAAAATAGCTAAGTAGTAAAGTGTATGGAAGTTCGATCGGAAAAATCACAAAAACCTAAACATCAAAAACCCTAACTTTCTGTTGAAATTTTTTGTGCTCAAAAGATAAAAAGTTTTACTCCTAAAATCGGCTCAGGGTTTTGTGAAGACACCCACCAAAAACGGTCGCCTGAATCCATCAAACCGCCGCGGTTCCGCGGCAATGGGTATACATTTGCCGCGGAACCGCTGCCGTTTTGGCTCCTCTCACGACCGGGTTTGGTGCAGTGTTCTTCTGGTAGGGTTTTGGGATTTTTAAGATGGTTTATTTGCGCCCAGATTTTCCAGAAAAGAAATTTGTTTTTGGGGTCCTATAAATCCGTATTTTTGGATCGAACTTCACTATACTTTGACTAATATGTTATATCTGTGATGTTTGTATGTATTGAACGTCGGCTAATTGCTATATGTCGATTAGTCGGGGTTATACATATCTGTGATCTGTGTTTTATGATGGTATGTGTATATGAATGCGTTGGACTGTCGCGGGTGAATAGCCGGGGTGGATGTGAGATGAGCTTTTCTTTTTCTTTCATTCATGTAATATGTAAATTGATGTAATATTATTTATATGGCCGCACAACCGGGTCGGGGTTGTAGCCGTCATTGTATAATTCTTTTTACTGTTTTTGCTCCTATGATAGACCCATGGAGGGGGTGCACAAACTACCGGGTATCTCGAAGTGCCGAGTGGCCTACTCACGGCGTTGAGGGAGGTTGCTCCACTTCGGGTACTTGGCGGGTAGTTTGCCGCACCCGTAGGGGTCTTGGGTAGGGTTTTAGCTATTCACCGCGACCATGTAATCCGCTTTTCGTTGCAGGCTCGAACGGATTGCGAATTCCTAGTATATCCAATGTATTCATCTGTGATCTGTAATGTCTATCATTGCTATATATTTATAACTATTTAGACGTTGCTTATGTTTTACAGCCGCGCTAGCCCAGCCCCCGCTCTGTCGTTAGTTAAGTAACCTAACGGGTGATGACGGGGCCCCGTGGCGAATGCGAATGGCATAAGCGTACGTCATATTTTGGTTGTTTTCTGCAATGGTAGGCTTAAATGATGGGACGTATTAAAAGAACTAATGCAAGAATATCACGCATTAAAAGAACTAATGCAAGATAATAAACCAAGCAAAAGTCGTTGGAACACTTTCGAAAAACCACTCGGTTCTTTTCAAAAATAACTTTTAAATGCGGAGCTTGAGCCACTCCTTCTAAAAGCTATCTCGTTCCATCGATTATATCAAGTTCACTACATTCACGGTTTTACCAAAACCATTCGTAGCCCTCTGTCGTTTCGCATGAATAAGCAATAGTATTCAAGCTATGTATGTTGGTCAAAGTCAAGGCATAGTGATTGGTAGCTATTGGGTGTTCATGTGTAGCATAGATAGATGCGTTGGTTTAGGACAGTCGTACTGCCATTTTGGCCAAAGTCAAGGGTAGGTACGGATGGATCCAAATTAACCTGGATAGTGACGGGTAGAACTTGACATGTGACTTATGATATTTTGGCCAAAGTCAAGGTCATAAGAGCATGGGGCAAAAATCCACATCGGGAGTTTCATAAGTACTGAAACTTGCTAGATTTGCATACCATTTGGAGTGTGGTGATTCTGGTAGGATTCCTTCAGTTTCGTCACGCGATGATATTTGGATCCCGATCCTACTGTGAGTATATGCTACTCCTCGGGAAATTTCTCACTAAACGATCAATGCTATAAACCTAGTAGGTGCCTAGAAAGGTGTTAGCGGGGCTACGCCCCCAGGGAAAAGAGGTTATTTAATTAAGGAACTTCGCGAAAGCGTTGGAAAACCTCCCTCGAAGTACCGACACTGGCCTGGCTGAACGGTTAAGCAAGTATTGTGCGGTGGGATTGATCCCGACTAATTCTTCCTTTATGGTTTGAGGAGGGATTCGAGAGACAGTGGGAGCCATCCTGTTTAGAAAAACTAAAAACCATTCTAAACTTGCAAGAGCATCATGCTGAGTGTTTCTTCTTCTCTCTCCTAATTGCAGCGACCAATCGACATGACTGGACTTAAGTTACTTCTAGATAAAAACATACTGACAGGGCCAAACTACAAAGATTGGCTCAGGAATGTCAAAATGGCAATCACTTACGACAAGCTGGGGTATCTTCTTACCACCAAAGCTCCCCCGTCCCAGGTCCCACCTCCAGCGTCGCGGATAAGGAAATCCGTAAGACTTGGGAGATTGATAGCGCGAAGGCCAAGTGCCTCGTACTTGCCTCTATGGACAACGAACATCAGAGGAGGCACGAGAATATGGACCTTGAATCCATATTTCTCCATACAAAAGAACTGTATGGTGAGCAATCTCGTATCGCAAGATACGAAGTGTCGAAGAAGTTATTTTCGGCAAGGTTGGCCATCGGATCATCGGTAGCGGAACACGTGCTTAAGATGATTGGCTTCATTGAGGAGCTCGCGGAACTTGGAACCACGTTGGAGAATGAGCTCTATACGGACTTGATTCTCCAGTCCCTTCCTTCCACTTACGCCCAGTTTATCCTTAACTTCAACATGCAAGGAAAGGAGGTTGAACTCTCCGAACTTCTGAACATGTTGAGGAGTGCTGAGGGCACCCTACAGAAAAGTAGGGAAACATCCACTTTGTTTGTAGGAGGATCTTCTTCTTCTAGGTCCAAGGCGAAAGCCAAGGGAAAGAAGAGGAAAGCCCCCGCCAAACCAAGGGGCGGTGTTAGTAAAGTGGATACGAAGGGAAAGGCAAAGGCAACAATGATAGCGGGGAAGCTTGTGGGTAAAGAAGAATGCTTCTATTGTCATAAGAGTGGACACTGGAAGAAAGATTGCAGGGCTTGGAAGGCCAGGACACAGGAACTGAAGCAGGTTGCGGCTTCAGCTTCAGGTGTGTATGTTATTGAAAACTGTCTTTCAATAAACTCTACTTCCTGGGTATTGGATACCGGATCAGGATCTCATATCTGTAATTCTTTGCAGGCGTTGAGAAACCGTAGGGTTTTGAAGGCAGGTGACATGACCCTCAGAGTTGCAAACGGAGCTAGCATGGATGCTAAAGCCATGGGGGACTATCACCTGGGAATGTCAGATGGACATGTTTTGGTTTTGCGTAATTGTTTTTTTGTACCCAACGCAACTTGTAATATCATTTCTGTATCTTTGGTTTCTAAAGAAGGTTATGAATTTGCGTTTGTAAGCAATGTTGTGAACATTCACCTTAATCAAGTTCTGATTGGGTCAGGTACATTGAGCAATGGTATATACGTATTAAACCAACCACAGATTTTCAATGTCCAGAATACACACAAAAGAAAGTCTCCGGAAATCAATCAGACTTTCTTATGGCATTGTAGACTGGGTCACATCAATGAGAGAAGGTTGACTAAGTTACATACAGAAGGATATTTGGATCCGTTCGAATATCAATCGTATGCCACTTGTCAATCCTGGCTCAAAGGAAAGATGACAAAGACTCCGTTCACTGGACACGGAGTAAGAGCGAGCGAGCTCTTGGGACTCGTACACAGCGACGTGTGCGGTCCAATGTCTACACATGCGCGAAGCGGTTATTCTTACTTCATTACTTTTACGGATGATTTTTCAAGGTACGGTTATGTCTTCTTAATGAAACATAAGTCCGAAGCCTTTGAAAAGTTCCAGGAATATAAGAATGAAGTAGAAAAACAAACCGGCAAAAGTATCAAGATTCTAAGATCGGATCGAGGTGGAGAATACTTAAGTGCCGAGTTCCTGAATTACTTAAAAGAGAATGGAATTCTCTCTCAGCTTACTCCTCCATACACTCCGCAACATAATGGTGTATCGGAGAGACGGAACCGGACCCTATTGGATATGGTACGGTCCATGATGAGTAACGCTGAGTTACCGCGATCATTCTGGGGTTATGCGCTAGAATCAGCTGCATACCTTTTGAACCGAGTTCCTACTAAGACTGTACCTACCACACCATATGAAATGTGGTGTGGGAAGAGGCCCCATCTCAGTCACATTAAGACTTGGGGAAGTCCAGCTTTTGTTAAAAAGCAGCATGCGGACAAGCTCGAGGCACGCTCAGTACAGTGTAAGTTTGTGGGATATCCAAAGAATTCCAAGGGATATTTCTTCTACTGCGAAGAGGAACAAAAAGTTCTTGTTTCTCGTCATGCCCATTTTCTAGAACACCAGTTCTTAGAAAAGGAAATAAGTGGGAGCGCAGTAGAACTGGAAGAAATTCTAGAACCACGAGCTGTTACTGAAAGCTTAGTGGAACCAGAGGGTTCAAAAGAACAGGACATTCCTACGCCGCTCCGCAGGAGTAGTAGGCAGTCTCATCCGCCCGAGAGATACTACGGTTTTCTCATAGACGGGGATAGAGAGGATTGCATCATAGATTATGATGAGCCTACTAGCTTCCAGCAGGCCGTTCAGAGCGTTGACTCGGTAAAATGGCTGGATGCAATGCGGACCGAAATGGAGTCCATGTACACCAACAAAGTATGGACGTTGGACATTGCTCCAGACGGGGTAAAACCCGTAGGATGCAAGTGGATCTTCAAAAGGAAGATTGGTGTAGATGGACAGGTTGAGACCTATAAAGCTAGACTTGTTGCAAAGGGTTTTCGTCAAAGACCTGATTTGGACTATGACGAAACCTTTTCTCCAGTGGCTATGCTGAAATCCATTCGGATCCTTCTTGCCATTGCTGCCTTCCACGATTATGAGATTTGGCAGATGGACGAAAAGACCGCTTTTCTAAATGGAAATTTAGAGGAGTGTGTCTATATGGATCAGCCAGAGGGTTTCATTCAGAGTGGGAGCAGCGGAAAGGTGTGCAAGTTGCTTAAGTCCATCTATGGACTAAAGCAGGCATCGCGGAGTTGGAACATCTGTTTTGATGAGACGGTCAAGGAATTTGGCTTTATCAAAAATCCAGATGAACCATGCATCTATAGTAGATTTGTAGCGAGAACTGTAGTATTCCTCGTTTTATACGTGGATGACATTCTCTTAATAAGAAATGACATTCCTATGCTACAATCTGTCAAGGGGTTCTTGTCACACAGGTTCTCCATGAAAGACCTGGGTGATGCCTCATACATCCTGGGGATCCGGATCCATCGTGATAGATCCAAGAGGATATTAGGACTTTCTCAGTCCAGGTACATCGACACCATACTGAAAAGATTCAGTATGGAAGATTCCAAGCGCGGTAACCTACCGGCTTGTCACGGGATCACCCTCTCTAAAGAGATGTCTCCCAAGACTGATTTGGAGAGGGATCGCATGTCTATTATACCCTACGCTTCTGCGGTAGGCTCTATAATGTATGCGATGTTGTGTACCAGACCGGATGTAGCTTATGCACTGAGTGTGGTAAGCCGGTATCAGTCAAACCCTGGGGAGAAACACTGGATAGCGGTAAAGAACATTCTCAAGTACCTGAGAAGGACTAAGGAGATGTTCTTGGTGTATGGCGGAAAAGACCTCCAGATCGAGGCCTTTGCTGACTCCAGCTTCCAGAGTGACAAGGATGATTCCAAGTCCATGTCGGGTTTTGTCTTTACCCTCAATGGAGGGGCGGTGTGTTGGAAGAGTTCCAAACAGGAAACCGTTGCAGACTCGACGATGGAAGCGGAATACATCGCTGCATCTGATGCCGCAAAAGAAGCTGTCTGGATAAGGAAGTTCTTGAAAGAACTTCAGGTGGTTCCGTCCATTGTTGATCCAATACCTCTGTATTGCGACAACAACGGGGCTATAGCTTTAGCGAAGGAACCCAGGTCCCATCAGAAATCCAGACACATCTTGAGGCGGTATCACCTGATCAGGGAGATCGTGGATCGCCAGAAGATTGAGGTTCGGAGGGTTGCTTCAGAAGAAAACACTGCAGATCCATTCACCAAGGCCTTGCCCCAGACTCAGTTCGAGCGGCTGATCGAGATGATAGGTCTTCGATACGCCAGTACATGGCCTTAGTGCAAGTGGGAGATTGTTAGTGTATATGCCCTAGAGGCCATTACTGTATCATACTAGTTTGTATATTACTTAATGGAAGCTTGGGATATTCACCTTGTATAAACAATCTTGCTCAATATAGTAGTATGCTACTTGGTTTGTTTCTACTTCAATGTGTACATGTGTTTATTTTAGTATATCACATATAAAAATTAGTGGAGCCCTTAGGATCTTTGCTTGATTACCAGCGTTGTGATGGCAGTCACACTAGTGGGGGCTGGGTAATCTATAGGCACATCCTTATACAGGTCCCTAGTCGCAAGACTATCGAGACAGGGCATCGATACTCCGGAGTAGACTAGCGTATGCGCTTCTCATCCCAGTGTGGGAGATGGTCTGTCCCACAGCCATCAGCACGTCGTACTGGAGATAGTATACGGGTTCTCGTTGGGTTACGAGTACACTGGACAGGACTCGTCGGGAACTGACAGGTTGGTATTATACCTATCGTCAGTTATCAGTTCCCAGGTGACATGAGTACAGCTTAGTCCGCTGACTTGACACTGTCACTTCGCCTCGAGTGTGTTCCCACTGTACTTTGATTACTACCCTACCACGGCTCAAAGGAGTCGTGCAAACAGGTAGTAGTTGGGTACAGTCCCGAAGCACTTGGAGGCAGTGACGGTTAGACAGGATTCGTCTCTCCCGATATTGGGGGTTGACATCGCGCTGTGTCTAGGAGAGCCATTACACGAGTAGTCCCTGGCCAGGGCAATCGAGATATACTGGTAGGTTTCCAGTGTTATCTCAGGGTGTTTTGGGCTTCACTCCGACACGACTTGTACCGCTATTAGGGGACTGACGTTTACCGCCCCCTAGGCCCGCCATGCGATGTATCAGACGAACAGACCGGACTGTACGGAGATTGTCACATTCAGACTCAGTAGGAGTTCAGATGGGGTTCACCTCGTCAGTCTTCTTATCGGCATCTACCTGGGGACCGTTACGCACAGCTAGTGCCGCTTGCGGTCTGTGGTTAAACCCACTGCCAGCGTAGTGTCGAGTCTTTAGAGTCCCACACAGAGGGCTATTCGCTTTTGGGCAAAACAGAGTAGAGGTCGCATGGTTTTGCGACAGGGTTCGTTCTCATCCGCGCACTTGTGCACGTTTGGAGTCCGGACGGATATTACTAGCGGGCTCTGGTTTGAGCCAGATACTAGTATATGTTTTGGGGTTAGTTTTATCTCATTGTGTTCTTGTTCCTCGGAACAAGAATGCGGGTATGTATGCACAGTTGGTTGAGGCGGAGGAAGAGGATTTTCATTAGGGTTTCGGAACGGGTGTGTATGCACAGTTGACAGTCTTATTTTTCCAAACCCTAATAAATTTATGATATATCAATTAATAATATTAATTAAATGAAATTGTGTCATGGTTGGGTTTGTTGACTTCTTGACCAAGGTTGACTTGTTGACCATTGTTGAAACTTTGACTATCATCATTACATATCAAAGATGCTCTTTGATTCTAGCAAAACCATTTAATGTGTGTAATGATAATTGTCATTCCAAACCATCCATCAACTATTTCATTTAGATTATTATTATTAATTTGATAATTCATTTCATATTATGTTATGGTTGTAAAAAGTCATTTCATTCTATCATAACACTTCTCTCTCCTCTCTTCTTCTTCCTCCTCCTCTAGTTCAAGGAGACTCTCTCTCATGTGTTGAGAAACTCTCTCCTTGAGATAAGAACACCCCAAAACCACTCTCTACTCACTCTAGGGTTAGAGGTCTAGCAAGCCAAAGATCCTAGTTCTCTCAAAGTTCGAGAAAGGAGCCCGAAGGTTGAACCCTCAGGTGGATCCATCTTTGACGGAAGAAGGCGACGAGGAAAACACCATCCAAGCTCTACAAAGGTTTCAAGAAGAAGGAGTTCAAGTTAGGTATAACATCTTTTCCGAGTAGCTAACTCTCTTTAGCTTGGTAGCTAGTTTAGTTTAGAAAAGATCCCGACTTTTGTTAGTCCATGTTGCCTAATGCGCTAAAAATTTGTTTTTTATACCGTTTCCGCCTCCCCGCAAGAACCGGGGTTGGCAACGTGGACTTACACTTTTCATGTACTGGCTCTCCTAGACACAGCGCGACCTCACCCCCAATACCGGGAGAGACGAACCCCTGCAGATCCGCTCACTGCCTCCATGTGGCTCGGGACTGTACCCAACTAAAACCTGTTTGCATGACTCCTTTGAGCCGTGGTAGGGTAGTAATCAAAGCACAGTGGGAACTCACACGAGACAAATGACGATCTCAGGTCGATGAGCTAACCTGTACACATGTCACCAGGGAACTGCTATCTGACATCAGGTATAATACCAGGTAGCAGGTTCCCGGCGAGTCCTGTCCGGTGTACTCATAACCTAATGAGCACCTGTATACATCTTAGGTGAACCAACTGACACCAGTGGCTTGTGAGACCGGCCACCGCCCCTCGTCGGGGTCTCGACTGTATACACTAGTCTACTCTGGAGTATCGATGCCCTGTCTCGAAACTCCCACGACTAGGGACCTTTTAAGGATGTGCTTATAGACTCCAGCTCTCACGTATATGATCGCCCTCATACTGCTGGTAGTCAAGCAAGAATCCTAGGGGCTCTATCAACGTATAATAGCGACTCGTAAGGTCACCTAAAGCAGTACACGATGATAAAGATAAACCAGATAGCATACTATCATCTTGAGTAAGACTGTCCTACTGGGACAGGTCCTCCCTCAATCATTACAATCACGTGCCTGTGATCCAATAATTGACTCTGAGGGCACTATCTCTAACAATCTCCCACTTGCACTCAAGGCTAATTATTGCGATGTCGCATACTCACAGCCTGTGTGATACCGAACACCTAACTCCTCTACTAGTCAGTCTCACAAAGCTCGTTTGCGAAACTATTGCGTTCGAGGAATAGCCTCGGTGAGTGGATCCGCTATGGTGTTTCTTTCTATGTCTCTCTTTATCTCAAGTTCGCGGAGAAAGCCATCTCCCGAAATGAGCAATACCTGTCTTAGAATGTGTCTGGATGTCTGATGGGACCTAGCTCATAAATGAACTCCAAATCCAAACTTCTTAGACTGTATCGTCAACTAAACTTAATCAGTATCATGTGCCATACCTTCCCTCAGTATCCACCTGGACCACCTGTCCAAAATACTGCCCCTAGTCAGAGGGAAAACTATAACTCTGACAGCCACTCTGCCATCCAGGTCACCTTGAAAGCCTAGAATGATAACTGTCTCCCGAAGGAGAATGCTGTTATCATATCCCTAGAACATCAACTTATGTTCTAAAACTGCTTCCGACTGGTTTTCCAGGATTGGATCAATATCAACTTATTGCATCTACTGCAAAAACAACATCTGGTGTGGTACTTGACATCTCATGATTGACTCAATTGCCTAAGCAAGTGATCTGCCAATCATGCACATCCATCTCCCCTTTAGTCTGTAAGACACCTTTAGAGAGGGTGACTCCATCACCTGCAGGTATACTACCGTGCCAGGAGTCGTCCATTCTAAATACTCTTAGAATGCTATCAAAGTATCCATATTGGGAAACCACCCAAATCTAGATCTACAACCATAGATCTAGTAACCAGAATGTCTGATATAATATCCAAGTCCTATGTGGAGAAACCACTGTGTGACGACCAAAGTATAACCGATCGTAGTATAGGAATATCACTTCCTACTCCGTGTATGTCATCAAATACCAGGACATCACACTCTACTACCTTCTTAACAGATCCATCCCCTATTCTGATGAAGTCAAACCTATGACTGTCACATCAGAAATAGATGATCTATCTCCGCTATATCTGCTTTAGTCTATAAATAGACATAAGCCTGATGTCCACCAATGCTTCCGCTGCTCCCACTGACTACGACAACCCTCTGGCAGAGTCATATAGGCGTACACTTCTAAAGCCAGTTTAGAAGGACGCTATACTCATCCTCCTGCCGGGTCTCACAGTCTGGAGCAACAGCAATGGAAAGTTTGGGTAAACAAGAACCTCCCTGCCACCGTCCTTGAGCATACCGAAGTACCTCTCGGGTGCCTGAGGTTACCCACCATATCTGCGGAGTGGCCAATGGAATGTCAAACCAGATTGAATCTTTAGGTTCTTATCAAATCTTCAGTAATCGTTTGCGGTTCTGGAATCACTTCCAGTTCTACCATACTCCCACTACTGTTTTCTGAAAAAAATCCATTTTTGTTAAAACTGTGGCGAGGCAAGAACAATATCACTATTGATCTTCCAGATGGTAGAAAGTCAACCCTCGTCATAGCCCGGGTCAACCCACAAACAGCCATTACAGAAACGTGCCTTAAGTTATCCGGAGTCTGGTTTTAAGCATAAGCCGGACAACTCCCCGTACCTTAACAATGTCAAGATATGAACTGTTCTATATCCAATACAGAAACAGAGGCACTGATTTAATTGAACCAGATTCAAATCATGCAGCTGTCTACAGTACATGTCCACTAAATGGAAGGAGGCCGATCAGCGTTACTCAACTTAGGAGTACTTCCAATTATGAGTAACCTGAAAGAGAAGCAAGTTCTCTTAACCATTACTATCATCTGAATACCATATACAAGTATCTACATCTTCGATCACTTTGAAGAATCCCGATACTTGCAATACCTGGTTCTCTACTTTACTCATATACCAATAACTTCTCAAAACTCAGACCCTGTGTTTCTACGAAACACCTGTCTAAGAACTAGAGAAGTCACAAGTAAACAGAATATAGTATGAGGACTAACCCCTCTGTCCTAATGGACACTGGACAATATACAATACTCTGTACAAGTCCCCTGAATCTAGTGACTCATTCACTGTGTATCGTAGGTTGAAAACTGTACTTATGGTTAAGAAGAATTACACCGCTGTTCAATACTCCTTATCTAACCATCCACTGATATAGGTAAATGTCATAGACATAATTTCAAAAAGGTATATCTCACTCTATAAAAATAGACGTACAGATATATCAATTTGAAATTGGTGCATAACAACGGATATTCAAAACCATATATTTGTCATCCGGCAAACAACCCAGGTGACTTCCTCAAATATCACCAATTACAACGAATCCTGATATAATGAGGATGATCACCGAATTCCCAATAACTTACTCCCACTCATCATCTGTAAAACCATACAGATGTGAGAATCAAACCTGGTAAATACATACCCTGGAGCAAGTGTCTAATTGGGAAATCAGTTTTCTTTTAACAGTACACAGTGAAACTGAAACATTGAAATGTTTCGATGGGGTATCCGGGTATTCCTAGTAATGCCTCTTCCATTATCCAGATTCACAACTGTAACCGGATATCTCTTTGCCATCTCACCAAATCCCTTTATATGTCTTTAGTCGTTACCTTCTGTACACCCCTTTAGGCCAAATGGTTTTCTTCCTTCCCTACCGTTCGGCACCAGCCTATGGTTTGGAAGAAGACTATCCAATAAGCATAATGGGTGTACTGTCCTGATCCTAGGAGCACTCGCAATACGAGAGAAGGTGAAGATAAAAGACAACCAAATAAACCTTATTCCTATTTCTCCTGAACCAGGATCCATTCCCGGACTGGAACAGGTTCCTTTCGAGTTCGTATATGACCATACGATGGATTATCCAATAAACTATGGATCTTCGTAGTGATACGGAGTGTCCTGGAGAAATACAAAGGTGATTTAGGATTTGCGAAGAAATATTTGGTTTGGTCGTGAATAGTAGTCGCAATTTACTTTGCCCTCTTACTAATCCCTTTCTTTGTCTTAACTTAATACCTTCTGTACACCGTTTAGGCTAATTGGTTTTCTTCATTCCCTACCGGTCGGCACCAGCCTAAGGTTTGGAAGAAGACTATCCAATTTGCGTAATAGGTGTACTGTCTCCTAAACCAAGGAGCACTCGCAACCTGAGAGAAGGTAAAAGGAAAAGACAACTGAATAGTCCTATTCGTTTTCTCCAGAACCAGAAACCATCCTCGAATTCCTTTAAGTTCGTATATAACCATTCGATGGTTTTATCCAATGGAAGTGGGCGTTCGTAGTAATACGGGGTGTCCTGGAGAAAAGGGTAAAAGTAGGAGTGGCAATGAGGTTTGCAACTATGACAATCCAAAAGCCAGTGTTAAGAAGGATCGGTCAACTTGTGTAAGTCTACGCTAGCGCCCCGGCAGTCTACAGACGCCAAATGCGGAACAAAAACTTTTAAACTGGCGCTATCGTATCATTTAACCCGGATCTGCCATTATTGCTAAACTAACAAACTGTAAAGAGTGTAGAAAGGTTATAGCGAACGATCCGAGTCCTTCGTTCTTCAACCATCATCCCACGCTCCGTTGCGGCTGGTCCGATCTCGTCGATCTCCGATCTCCTCCGTCGAGGTGGCACCACATCACCGATTCTTTAAACGGGCTCCCGCCTCTGACTCGAGGCAACTCGATCGCCAAGTTTGCTAAAAGAGACGACCAAGATTGATGTAGAGAATGAGTAGATGACTTTGTCTCACTTCGTCCAAATCCGTGGACGATCGGTTAATGAAGTTGCCGTGGAATCGGGTGATGGAATGAAATGGACTGTGAAATTCCATACACCGATAAAACCTATCATAATCTTTTCTAGCAAATGAAAACTCAAGTGAGAGAGAGTATGAGGAGAGAGAGGGGGCCGGCCTCTTATAGGAAGAAGGGGGTGACCGTAGGAGAGGGGGGGTGACCACAAGCAAAAGATATTATGAACAAATATCCTAAGGAAAACAAAACCCATTAATAACAAAGCATGAGTCATTAGGTTAGTCATCAAAAAACCATTAATGTACTAATGAGTCATGAAGCCTAGTCATCATCTAGAACCTTCTAGAAGCTTCTAGAAGCACTGACTCACCTCAACAGAAGAAAAGATAAATCCGTCTTTAACCGAATGTTAAAAGACGGCTGATAGAAAACTGGAAACTAGCAACTTCCAAAAGTGATCCTGAAACGACTTTCAGGACAACCCCGAAACTGTATAAATATACCCGCATTTGTATTGCGACCGAATACAAATGCAACTGAGACAAAGATATTATACCTACTCAATATAATACTCGGATCCGGCTTAAACCAAAGCCGACCAGTATCATCTGCCCGAAAACTGACACGTGCGTAAACGCACGTGCATTTTCCGAACCCTGCCATAAAACCATACGGCCTCTACAACGTTTCGCCCGAACTTGGGAAACTGTCTGTGGGGGACTCTAATGACTCGTCAGTACCCTGGCAGTGGGTTTAACCACAAACCGTCAGCGGCACTAGCAATGCGTAACGGCTGCCCACGGACTGACCTCAAGGGAAGCTGATGAGCAAACTCAAGGGAGGCCGATGAGTGAACTTATCCAGAAACCCTACTGAGCCTAACAGTGACAATGTATATACAGTCCGGTCCATTCGTCAATGAGTATCGCATATCCGCCTAGGGGGCTAGTAACGTCAGACCCCCAAAAGCAGTATAAGTCGTGTCGGAGTATAGCCCAATAACACCCTGAGATACTACTGGAGTACCTACCAGTAAATCTCCTTCCATGGCCATGGACTTTGTGTAATGGCTCTCCTAGACACAGCACGACCTCGCCCCCAATACCGGGAGAGACGAATCCCCTGCCGATCCGCTCACGTGCCTCCATATGGCTCGGGACTGTACCCAAAAGCTACCTGTTTGCACGACTCCTTTGAGCCGTGGTAGGGTAGAAATCAAAGCACAGTGGGAACTCACATGAGACAAATGACGACCTCAGGTCGATGAACTAACATGTACACATGTCACCAGGGAACTGCTATCTGACGGTAGATATAATACTAACTAGCAGATTCCCGGCGAGTCCTGTCCGGTGTACTCATAACCCAATGAGCACCTGTATACATCTTAGGTGATCCAACTGACACCAGTGGCTTGTGAGACCGGCCACCGCCCCTCGTCGGGGTCTCGACTGTATACACTAGTCTACTCCGGAGTATCGATGCCCTGTCTCGAAACTCCCACGACTAGGTACCACAATTAAGGATATGCATATAAACTACCCAACTCTCACGTATATGATCGCCATCATACTGTTGGTAGTAAAGCAAGACCCTAAGGGCTCTATCAAAGTGTAACATGCAATCAGTCACCTGAACATGTACACGACCGATAAAGGCAAACCAGATAGCATACTATCATCTCGAGTAAGACTGTCCTACCGGGATAGGTCCTCCGCAATCATTGCAATCACGTACCTGCGATCCAATAATTGACTATGAGGGCACTATCTCCAACAATCTCCCACTTGCACTCAAGGCTAATATTGTGATGTCGACTACTCACAGCCCGTGTGAAACCGAACATCCAACTCCTCTACTAATCTGTTTCACAAAGCCCGTTTGTAAAACTATTGTGTTCGAGAAATAGCCTCAGTGAGTGGATCCGCCTAGAAGTTTCTTCCTATATCTTTCTTAATCTCAAGTTCGCGGAGAAAGCCATCTCCCGAATCGAGTAATACCTGTCTTAGAATATGTTTGGATATCTGATGGGACCTTAGTTCATAAATGAACTCCATATCCAAACTTCTTAGACTGAATCGATCACTGAACCTAATCAGTATCGGGCACCATGCCACCCACAGTATCCTCTTGGACCACCTGTCCATAATACTGTCCCTCGTCAGAGGGAAAACTAAAACTCTGACAATCACTCTGTCATCCATGTCACCTTTGAAGCCTGGAATGATAACCGTCTCCCGAAAGAGGCTGCCGTCATCAAATCCGTAGAACATGTACTTATGTTCTAAAACTGCTTCCTTATGTTTCTCCAGGATTGGATTAATACAAACTTATTGCATCTAGTGCAAAACCAACATTTGGTGTGGTACTTGACATCTCATGATTGACTCAATTGCCTAAGCAAGTGATCTGCCAATCATGCACTTCCCTCTCCCTTTTAGTCTGTAAGACACCTTTAGAGAGGGTGACTCCATCACCTGCAGGTACACCACCATGTTAGGAGTCAACTATTCCAAAAACCATTAGAATATCTGTCAAAGTACCCACATTGGGAAACTACCCAAATCCATATCTAAAACCATAGATCTAGAAACCAAAATGTCAAATATTATATCCATATCCTGTCTGGAGAAACAACTGTGTGACGACCACAGTACAACCGATCGTAGTATAGGAATTTTACCTCCTACTCTGTGTATGTCATCCAGATACCATGACATCACACCCTACTACCTTCTTAACTGATCCATCCTCTATTCTGATTGAAGTCAAACCCATGACTGTCACATCAAAATTAGATGATCTATCTCCGCTATAACTGCTCAAGTCTATAAATAGATATAAGCATCTTGCCCACTATGCTTCCGCTGCTCCCACTGACTACGAAAACCCTCCTACCGGGTCTCATATCCTGGAACAACAGTAGTGTCAAGTCTAGGTAGATAAGAACCTCCATGTCACCGTCTCTGAGGCTACCGAAGTATCTCTCGGGCGTCTGAGGTTACCTACCATATCTGCGGAGTGGCTATTGGAATGTCAAACCTGATTGAATATATAGGTCCTATTAAATTTTCCGTAATCGTTCGCGGTTCTGGAATCACTTCCAGTTCTACCATACTCCCACTACTGTTTTCTGAAAAAGATCCATTTTTACTAAAACTGTGGCGAGTCAAGAACAATATCACTATTGATCTTCCAAATGGTAGAATATCAACCCTCGTCATAGCCAGGGTCAACCCACAAACAGCCATTACAGAATCGTGCCCTGAGTTATCCAGTGTCTGGTTTTAATCATAAGCTGGACAACTCCCCGTACCTTAATATCTTTTAAGGTACGAACTATTTTATATCCAATATAGAAACTTTGGCACTAATTTAATTGGAACCAAATTCAAATCATGCTACTGTCTCCAGTGCATATCAACTTAATGGAAAGAGGCTAATCAGCATTACTCAACTTAGGAATCCATCCACTTATGAGTAACCTGAAAGAGAAACACGTTTCTCAAAACCATCACTATCATCTGAATACCA
This sequence comes from Agapanthus africanus, assembly GCA_030015575.1. Classification (NCBI taxonomy): domain Eukaryota; kingdom Viridiplantae; phylum Streptophyta; class Magnoliopsida; order Asparagales; family Amaryllidaceae; genus Agapanthus; species Agapanthus africanus. The sequence goes on from CM057339.1 coordinate 425,386,476, forward strand.
ATCACAAGAATCTACATCTTCGATCTCTTTGAAGAATCCCGATACTTGTGATACCTGGTTCTCTACTTTATTCTTATACCCACAACTTCTCAAAACTTAGACCTTGTATTTCTACGAAACACTCGTCTAAATACTAGAGAAGTTATAAGTAAACAGAACATAGTACGAGGACCTACCCCTTTGTCCTGATGGACACTTGGACAACATACAATACTCTGTATAAGTCCGCTGAGTTTAAACAACTCAAAACCTGTGCGTCGTAAGTGGAAAACTGTACCCTGGCGATTTCCTCAAATATCACCAATTACAACGAATTCCGATATAATGAGGATGATCACCTAATTCCCAATATCTTACTCCCACTCATCATCTGTAAAACCATACAGATGTGAGAATGAAACCTGGTAAATACATACCCTTGGAGTAAGTGTCTAATCGGGAAAACAGTTTTTCCTTTAACAATGCACTGAAACATGAAAATGTTTCGTAGGGGTATCCTGGTATTCATAGCAATGCCTCTTCCATAATCCAATTCATGACTTCAACCGTATATTTTATTGCCGTCTTTCCAAATCCCTTTATTTGTCTTTAGTCGTTACCTTCTGTACACCATCGTTAGGCTAAATGGTTTTCTTCCTTCCCTACCGTTCGGCACCAGCCTATGGTTTGAAAGAAGACTATCCAGTAAGCATAATAGGTGTACCCTCCTAAACCAAGGAGTACTCGCATCTCGAGAGAAGGTGACGATAAAAGACAACTGAATAATACCTTATTCTTTTTAAAGGTGAAATAGGAGCGGCGATGAAGTACGCGGTTTTGGTCGTGAATGATATCAGTCGCAATTTACTTTGCCCTCTTTCTAATCCCTTTATTTTGTCTTTACATATTACCTTCTGCACACCCTACTTAGGCTAATTGGTTTTCTTCATTCCCTACCTTTCGGCACCAGCCTATGGTTTGGAATAAGACTGTCCAATAGGCGTAATAGGTGTACTCTCCTAAACCAAGGAGCTCTCGCAACCTGAGAGAAGGTGATAATAAAAGACAACTGAATAAACCAATTCTATTTCTCCTGAACCTGGATCCATCCCCGAAGAAGTCCCTTCGAGTTCGTATATAACCATACGATGGATCTATCCAATGGAAGTGGATATCCGTAGTAATACGGGTGTTCTGAGAAATTCAAAGGGTAAAAGAAGGAGTGGCAATGACTTATGCAACTCAGACAATCCAAAAGCCAGTATTTTAAGAAGGTTCGGTCAACCTGGTCACTGAGTCATAGTCTAAGGTCGGTCAAAGGTCGCTGCCAAAGAGAGAGAGAGAAAAGAAACACTCTGCGTACACTCTAACCTAGATCAGAATGGTCATCATTTTATCTAATCTGGAAACCTCCCACTGTCCTGTCAAATTCTCCTCCAAACCTAAAGAAGAATCAATCAGGATCACCCGAAGAGTAAACCAACTCATCAGTGGGAATCGGGATCCAACTCTCATCGCATGATAACGTGATGGAATGCATCCACGTTACTCATACTCCAGAAGGTATGCGCATACTTGGCAAGTTTCAGTTTCTTTAGAAACTCCCGATATAGTTTTTGCCCCATGCTCTTATAACCTTGGCGTTAGGTCAAAATGTCATAAGTCACATGCCAAGTTCTACCCATCACTATCTTGTTAATTTGAACCCACCCGCACATGCCCTTGGCGTTAGGTCAAAATGGCAGAACGGCTGTCCCAAACCAACTCATCTATCTATGCAACAATTGAATACCCAGCAGCTACCAAACACTATGCCTTGGCGTTAGGTCAAAATACATAGCTTGAATACTACTGAATACCCAAAAGAAGTGACGGAGGGCTACGGCTGGTTTTTGGCGAAAAACCTTTAGCGTAGTGAACTTGATATCGCTGAAGGAACCTGATAGCTTTTTAAAATATAGTGGCGAAAACCTTTTGCTAAAGAGGTCACTCCCGGTAAAGGGATCTCGGCTCTTTCCTCGTGGAATGAGGTGCAGGATATTCCACTGAATACCGCTATGCAAAGCAACTTGTAATCGACTATAGTAAAGTTATTACCCTGACGCAAACTTTTGCCCAAGGGGTCGGTCCCGGTGAAGGGATATCGGCCCTTGCCCCGTCGAATGAGGTGCAGGATATTCCACTGAATACCGCTATGCATAACAAAAGGAAACGTCTTTGTAACAACACTTTTTAAATTTTTCCAACAACTGTATACAGGTTTGTTTTACTTTGCATTGATCAGAATCAACGCAGTCCCATCATTAATCACACCAGAAAAGAACGAAAATAAAATGTACGTATATGCCATCCGCATTCGTCACTGGGTCCCGTCATCACTCGTTAGGTTACTTAACTAACGACAGAGCGGGGACTGGACTAGCGCGGGTGTAAAACATATACAACATCTAATAGTATATAAACCAATATACAATAATCGCTCCAGGCGTGATAGTATGCAACATTACAGAAAAGTAATAAGCATCACAGAACAATACAGATAATCTGGGATCCCCGAGTTTCACAGAGCCGCTGCTGAAACTCGACGTTCCCCTGTCGTGTGGATAGCCTGTGCAATGAAACCTAGACCCCTACGGGTGCGGCAAGTTACCTGCCAAAACCTGAAGCGAGGTAGTCCCCACAGCATAGTGAATGGAACACCCGGCACTTCACGGAATCCGGTAAATTGAGCACCCCTCCTTGGGTCAACCTGTACCCCCTACGACTGCGGCGAATAGTCTGCCAATTCTAGAGTGGGACCCCTCTGCCTCTCAAAGCCATGAGATGCGGACCCGTTTCCCTCCCGAACCCGGCTATCCGTGCACTCCGTCTCGGGGCAAAACCTAGTACAGTAATGAAAAATAGTACAATAGGTACATCGACCGCAACCTGGTCGTGCCCCAAAAGAATATTATACAACAGGCAGTGACGGCAGTCCACAAGTTGGACGCTCGCCCCGCAATATCAAATGTACAAATAAACACAAACTGTACTACCATTGCACACTGCTGTCCACCACGACAAATCCGCAACATCACAGCACAACACAGAACATCAACGCGAATGTCACGTTCGCAAACCCGTCTAAAAGAACTATAGCAATCGGACGCGGTTTACCGATCAAATGACATTCCCGGTCGGAGATATAATGTAAGCACTGTAAACTAACGCGTTTAAATTTCGATCGACCAAATATCAAAAAAATGGGCCCCACGACTTACTGGTGAACAGTAACAAAACCTGGGCGCAATTGATATATAACAAAAATCACAAAATCCAATAGAGAAGAAACTGACAAAATTTGATGCATTGATTCCCTAGGATGGCCGCGTTTCCGCGGCTCATTAGAGGAATCAGATGCTCAAATTTCGTCGTGATTCTTAGAAATCCCTGCACGGATTTTTAAGACATGCAGAATTCATTTTTGAGACCATTTGAAATCAACAGAAACTGTCAAGTGAAGAAATTGTGATTTTTGATTTCCGGTTCGATCGATATTTTAAACGCGTTAGCACAAGTTAGTATAGCAAAATGGTGAGGCTCTGATACCACTGTAAGTCTACGCTAGAACCCCGGCAGTCTACAGACGCCAAATGCGGAACAAAAACTTTTAAACTGGCGCTATCGTATCCTTTAACCCGGATCTGCCATTATTGCTAAACTAACAAACTGTAAAGAGTGTAGAAAGGTTATACCGAACGATCCGAGTCCTTCGTTCTTCAACCATCATCCCACGCTCCGTTGCGGCTGGTCCGATCTCGTCGATCTCCGATCTCCTCCATCGAGGTGGCACCACATCACCGATTCTTTAAACGGGCTCCCGCCTCTGACTCGAGGCAACTCGATCGCCAAGTTTGCTAAAAGAGACGACCAAGAATGATGTAGAGAATGAGTAGATGACTTTGTCTCACTTCGTCCAAATCCGTGGACGATCGGTTAATGAAGTTGCCGTGGAATCGGGTGATGGAATGAAATGGACTGTGAAATTCCATACACCGATAAAACCTATCATAATCTTTTCTAGCAAATGAAAACTCAAGTGAGAGAGAGTATGAGGAGAGAGAGGGGGCCGGCCTCTTATAGGAAGAGGGGGGTGACCGTAGGAGAGGGGGGGTGACCACAAGCAAAAGATATTATGAACAAATATCCTAAGGAAAACAAAACCCATTAATAACAAAGCATGAGTCATTAGGTTAGTCATCAAAAAACCATTAATGCACTAATGAGTCATGAAGCCTAGTCATCATCTAGAACCTTCTAGAAGCTTCTAGAAGCACTGACTCACCTCAACAGAAGAAAAGATAAATCCGTCTTTAACCGAATGTTAAAAGACGGCTGATAGAAAACTGGAAACTAGCAACTTCCAAAAGTGATCCTGAAACGACTTTCAGGACAACCCCGAAACTGTATAAATATACCCGCATTTGTATTGCGACCGAATACAAATGCAACTGAGACAAAGATATTATACCTACTCAATATAATACTCGGATCCGGCTTAAACCAAAGCCGACCAGTATCATCTGCCCGAAAACTGACACGTGCGTAAACGCACGTGCATTTTCCGAACCCTGCCATAAAACCATACGGCCTCTACAACGTTTCGCCCGAACTTGGGAAACTGTCTGTGGGGGACTCTAATGACTCGTCAGTACCCTGGCAGTGGGTTTAACCACAAACCGTCAGCGGCACTAGCAATGCGTAACGGCTGCCCACGGACTGACCTCAAGGGAAGCTGATGAGCAAACTCAAGGGAGGCCGATGAGTGAACTTATCCAGAAACCCTACTGAGCCTAACAGTGACAATGTATATACAGTCCTGTCCATTCGTCAATGAGTATCGCATATCCGCCTAGGGGGCTAGTAACGTCAGACCCCCAAAAGCAGTATAAGTCGTGTCGGAGTATAGCCCAATAACACCCTGAGATACTACTGGAGTACCTACCAGTAAATCTCCTGCCATGGCCATGGACTTTGTGTAATGGCTCTCCTAGACACAGCACGACCTCGCCCCCAATACCGGGAGAGACGAATCCCCTGCCGATCCGCTCACGTGCCTCCATATGGCTCGGGACTGTACCCAAAAGCTACCTGTTTGCACGACTCCTTTGAGCCGTGGTAGGGTAGAAATCAAAGCACAGTGGGAACTCACATGAGACAAATGACGACCTCAGGTCGATGAACTAACATGTACACATGTCACCAGGGAACTGCTATCTGACGGTAGATATAATACTAACTAGCAGATTCCCGGCGAGTCATGTCCGGTGTACTCATAACCCAATGAGCACCTGTATACATCTTAGGTGATCCAACTGACACCAGTGGCTTGTGAGACCGGCCACCGCCCCTCGTCGGGGTCTCGACTGTATACACTAGTCTACTCCGGAGTATCGATGCCCTGTCTCGAAACTCCCACGACTAGGGACCACAATTAAGGATATGCATATAAACTACCCAACTCTCACGTATATGATCGCCATCATACTGTTGGTAGTAAAGCAAGATCCTAAGGGCTCTATCAAAGTGTAACATGCAATCAGTCACCTGAACATGTACACGACCGATAAAGGCAAACCAGATAGCATACTATCATCTCGAGTAAGACTGTCCTACCGGGATAGGTCCTCCGCAATCATTGCAATCACGTACCTGCGATCCAATAATTGACTATGAGGGCACTATCTCCAACAACTTGGTCACTAAGTCATAGTCTAGGGTCGGGTCAATGGTCGCTGCCAAAGAGAGAGAGAAAAGAAACACTCAGCGTGCACTCTAGCCTAGATCAGAATGGTTATCACTTTATCTAATCAGGAAACCTCCCACTGTAACCTCAAATTCTTCTCCAAACCCGAAAGAAGAATTAGTCGGGATGACCCGAGGAGTAAACCAACACATCAGTGGGAATCGGGATCCAACTATCATAGCATGATATCGTGACGGAATCCGCTCGCGTTATCACACTCCAGAAGGTATGTGCATATCTGGCAAGTTTCGGTTTCTTTAGAAACTCCCGATGTGATTTTTACCCCATGCTCTTATGACCTTGACTTTGGCCAACATATCATAAGTCACATGTCAAGTTCTACCCGTCATTCTCCAGGTTAATTTGAACCCACCCGTACAAGCCCTTGACTTTGTCCAACAAGGCTATACGACTGTCCCAAACCAACGCATCTATCTATGCTGCATATGAATACCCAATAGCTACCAATCACTGTGCCTTGACTTTGGCCAACATACACAGCTTGAATACTATTGACTATCCATATGAAACGACGGAGGGCTACGAATGGTTTCTGGCGAAAACCTTTAACGTAATGAACTTGATATCGTTGAAGGAACCGGATAGCTTTTATAAAATATAGTGACGAAAACCTTTGCTAAAGAGGTCACTCCCGGTGAAGGGATCTCGGCTCTTTTCCCGTAGAATGAGGTGCAGGATATTCCAACTGAATACCACGATGCAAAGCAAAAGTAATCGTCTATAGTGAAGTTATTGCCCTGATGCAAACTTTTGTCCAAGGGGTCACTCCCGGTGAAGGGATCTCGGCCCTTGCCTCGTCGACTGAGGAGCAGGATATTCCAACTGAATACCACTATGCAAAACAAAAGAGAACGTCCTTGCAATAACAGCTTTTTGAAAAATGTTCCAACAACATCAGAATAAGTTTGTTTAACTTGCATTGATCCGAATCAACGCAGTCCCATCAATTGATCACACCACAAAGAACAAAAATAATGATGTACGTATATACCATCCGCATTCGCCACTGGGTCCCGTCATCACCCGTTAGGTTACTTAACTAACGACAGAGCGGGGACTGGACTAGCGCGGATGCAAAACATATACAACATCTACTAGTATATATATCAATATATAATATTTCGCTCAAGGCGTGATAAAATGCAACATCACAGAAATGTACAGCATCACAGGACAATACAGATATCTGGGATCCCCGGGTTTCATAGAGCCGCTACTGAAACACGACGTTCCCCTGGTCGTGTGGATAGCCTGTGCAATGAAAATCCTAGACCCCTACGGGCGCGGAAAGTTACCCGCCAAAACCTAAAGCGAGGCAGCCCCCTTCAGCAACGTGAATAGACCACCCAGCACTTCACGGAATCCGGTAACTTGGGCACCCCTCCTGGGTCAACCTGTACCCCCTACGAGTGCGGCGAATAGCCCGCCAATTCTAGAGTAAAGCCCCCTCCGTCTCAAAGCCATGAGATGCGGGCCCGTTGCCTTCTAGAACCCGGCTATCCGTGCACCCCTCCGCGGGGTAATCCTAGTACAGAAAGTAAAATATACAACGGGTACATCGACCTTGACCCGGTCGTGCCCCAAAAGAATAATGCAAACAGGCAGTGACGGCAGGCCACATGTCGGACGCTCGCCCCGCAATATCAAATGTACATAAAAAAACAAAACTGTACTAACATTGCATCCAGTCTATCCCCCACGACCGATCCGCAACATCACAGCACAACACAGAACATCAACGTGAATGTCACGTTCGCAAATCCGTCTAAAAGGGCTATAGCAGTTAGGCAGGATTTACCGATCAAATGACATTCACGGTCGCAGATATAATGTAAATACTGTGAACTAACATGTTTAAACTTTTCGATCGATCAAATTTATCGAAGTGGGCCCCAAGCAGTACTGTAGCACTCACAGAAAATCTGGGCCCAAAAATAATATTCCAAAAACCATATTTTCATGTAGAAAGACCTCTGGAAAAATTTCGTACGTCGTTGACTTTTCTTCACCGCGGAACCGCGGCCAAACCAAGGGTTTGGCCGCGTTTCCGCGGTCAAACTGAAGCATCACACGACCAAATTTTTCCAGAACTCTTACAATTCCCTGCACATGTTTCTGCAATGTACTGAAAAAAATTTCGAGCCAAAATAAAATCGACAGAAACCTGATGCATTGGAAAATATGGTTTTTGGGGATTTTTGTTCGATCAAGTTCTAAACAAACTAGAGCAAGCTAAGCAAGGTTAACGGCGTGGCTCTGATACCAAAGTAAGTGCGCGGCGGCGCCCCGGCCGTCGATCCGACACCGGAAACGCGGAAACGAAAAACTTTGCGAAACTTGCAAACCGGCACCACCGCGCACTTTTAACCCGGATCGGGCCATTAACCTAGCTACCAACAAACTAAAAGATGGGTAGAGAAGTATACCAAGCGATCCGTGTCCTTCGGTCTTCGTCTCCACTCCGATCTCCCGCGGAATCTCCGTCCGTCACGTCCTCGTCGGAAAGGGCACCACGTAGCCGATTTCTTTTACGGGCTCCCACCTCTGGACCGAGGCAACTCGGGCACGAAGTTGGCTAGCCGACGTGTCCAAGATATGCTGTAGATGTAGTGTAGTAGGCTATGTCTCTTGGGGTTATGAAGTTGCCATGGATGTGGAGGTGGAGAAAGATAATGAGCTTTTGAAAATAGGAACTATCATTTTCAAGCAAAGAAAAGGGATGAAGGAAAAATGCCACCCACTAAAACCAATCTCTCCCTCTCTCCCAAAGTGGTCGGCCATACTATATGGTGGTGGAAAAAAGGAAAAAAAATTCAAGAGAAGAAATTGATCAAATCAATTTCCAAGGTCTAATCCAATCCTTTCACAAGCCATCTCATAAATGCAAAGGATGAGACCAAAATGGAATCTCATCATGAAAGAACAATCATGATGCCTCGCATATGCAAGAAACCCCTCCACAAAAAGTTATTTGCAAACTTGCAAATAACCCCCTCCACCAGAAAGTCCGGCCGCGAAGGAACAAAGGAAAACCGGCCGGAACGGAATGCAAACTGGCAACTTCAGAAAACTGATCCCGTAATAAATTACAGGAAAACCCCGCGACTGCATATACATGCCCGCATTTGTATTCCCACTGAACACAAATGTAAAGAGACAAAAAACTACACTGTCAAATACTAGGATCCGGCTTAAACCAAAGCCGGCTAGTAAAATCCGTCCGATCACGATTCGTGCAATACCGCACGTATCTGATCGAACCCTGCCATATCTCCATACGGCCTCTACAGCGTTTTGCCCGAAACCTGAGTAACTGTGTGTGGTGGACTCTAAAGACTCGTCAATACTATGGCTGTGGATTTAACCACTAGCACGTCAGAGGTATTAGCCATACGTGACGGGCCACCAGCTATTGACCAAAAGGGACGTCGATGAGCGAACTCATCCTGACACCCTACTGAGCCTGTCAGTGACAATATCCGTACAGTCCGGTCCGTTCTTCTATGAGCATCGCATGGCGGGCCTAGGGGGTTGGTAAAAGTCAGACCCCCAAAAGCGGTACAAGTCGTGTCGGAGTGCAGCCCAGAACACCCTGAGATACTACTGGAATACCTGCCAGTAAATATCCTGCCTTGGCCAAGGACTTTTCATGTACTGGCTCTCCTAGACACAGCACGACCTCACCCCCAATACCGGGAGAGACGAACCCCTGCAGATCCGCTCACTGCCTCCATGTGGCTCGGGACTGTACCCAACTAAAACCTGTTTGCACGACTCCTTTGAGCCGTGGTAGGGTAGTAATCAAAGCACAGTGGGAACTCACACGAGACAAATGACGATCTCAGGTCGATGAACTAACCTGTACACATGTCACCAGGGAACTGCTATCTGACGTCAGGTATAATACCAGCTAGCAGGTTCCCGGCGAGTCCTGTCCGGTGTACTCATAACCTAATGAGCACCTGTATACATCTTAGGTGAACCAACTGACACAAGTGGCTTGTGAGACCGGCCACCTCCCCTCGTCGGGGTCTCGACTGTATACACTAGTCTACTCTGGAGTATCGATGCCCTGTCTCGAAACTCCCACGACTAGGGACCTTTTAAGGATGTGCTTATAGACTCCAGCTCTTACGTATATGATCGCCCTCATACTGCTGGTAGTCAAGCAAGAATCCTAGGGGCTCTATCAACGTGTAATAGCGACTCGTAAGGTCACCTAAAGCAGTACACGATGATAAAGATAAACCAGATAGCATACTATCATCTTGAGTAAGACTGTCCTACTGGGACAGGTCCTCCCTCAATCATTGCAATCACGTGCCTGTGATCCAATAATTGACTCTGAGGGCACTATCTCCAACAATATATATATATATATATAACGGTATAATAACAATAAATAATATTACGACAATATATATAGATACAATTTTACGTAGACTATAGCATGTAGCGAATTATAAACTTGCCTCAGTCTCAACAAATACGGATACGAATACGAACGGAGCAAGATTGAGACTAGATCTTGTCAAACGAACACAAGTCGACTAAGGTTCGAGTTAACTTGGTCTGTTTCTTGGCTTGGCTAGGCTTGATCAAGTTTCTCCAGGTGTTGTTGCAACGATGGGGCTGCGATGCCGCCGCTGCGAGGGGGTTCTTGAGTAGAGATATAGCTCATGCTCGGCCAAAGGAGGAGATGTCTCTGGTGAGGGTGCAAGCTCGGCCATGGGTGATTGTGAAGCCAAAGAGACGCCGGTGAGGTCTCTGAAGAAGAAGAAGACGCCATGGAATGATGGTTGCTCATCGAGGGATCAAGGGATGTGGGTTGCTTGGTGATGGAGTCAAAGTGCATGGAGTGGGCGATGATGGCAGGGTGCTCGGGTTGGTGGTGGCTGTGGGTGAGGGTTGAAAGGTTCTTGGTTCTCGGCTGAAGGAAAGAGAAGGTTGGGTGTTGGGGTTGTGGATGAGGTGGAGAGCTGTGATGGTGACGGCAGCGACGAGATGTTTGGGAAGAAGATGAAGCCGTCGTGGATGGGTTCTTGGAGTTGTGCTCGGAGGAGAGGTTGATTGGGCGATGGAGTTGATGGTTGAAGGCGAGATGGTTGCGGCTAGGTGGGTGTTGGCGACGAGGGTGAGGGGAGGTGGATGTTCGAAGATTGAAGAAGTCGATGAAGGTGTAGATGAGGTGATGGAGGCTCGGGTGTGGGTCTGGCTTGAGGTGAGGAGGTGGCGAGCTCGGGGAAGGAGGAGGAAGATGATTACGGGAAGGGGAGAGAGAGAAAGCGAGAGAGAGACAGAAAAAGAGATGGAAGAGAGAAAATGGGTTTTATATATAGGATATATATATATATATATATATATATATTAATTAGGTATAGGTATATTATATATATATATATATATATATATATATATTTGTATAAAACTAAATAACCAATAATATTTTATAACGATATTATGATTCCCGATCCATCTCTACTAAAGCTCAGAAATATACTAGAAATTATCTACATATACGAGGTCCAGTTAAACCATAAATATAATGGTTAGAGAAAAATATATTTTACACAGTATCTTAGGATGTTTAGGATTTAGGTTTAAAAGAAAATCGTCAATATAATATCATGAGATATTTTAAATACGAAAAAGCATACTGACAATTAATATAAAATACCTATAGTATGACCACTAGAATACACACACACACACATATATACATATACATTTACATATACATATATACATACACATATATAGTTTAAACATTATATATCTATTATTTGAGATTCATAAAGATATGGGCCATGGATAAATACCAATTAAAAATATACTCTATCATCCATAACGTATCTCGCGCAAGCGGGTCGGGTCCGATAAGCATACTTACTATCCAAACACCAATCACAACCCAACAATAATAATTAAAGAAATATAAAATACTAATTAATATCGTTAAATAACGTACGATCGTGTTAAGGTATTCCAAAACCCATAAGAACAAACTCAAAACTTATTAATTATATTCAACAAAAAATAGATTTTAATTGTTCATATAGTTAGTGTGCTTGTTCTTTATTTAGTGAGTGCATGTGTATATATTTATTAAGAAAATTTATAAGATAAGGAACTAATTAAATCTTAGCGAAACTAAATGCTTCAATAATCTCAACAATTGGAAACTATGATCAATTAGTCACTCTTAATACATTATATATAAAATCCAAGGATATTTTCGCTAATTATTTATTTATAGTTATCTTGTTCAAGAGTTCGATAATTAGCATAACTGTATCCACATGAGATACCATCAATTTGATCGACGCAAAGCTTAGCCGATTTGAAGCCCTCGAAACTACCGAAAAGCTTGGTGAGTTGAGCCTCGCTTACTGAGATATCAAGATCTCCAACATAGAGCGAGACATAAGTGATTACTGCGGGCACATAACTCGACAACACTGGAACAACTGATCTACTGTAACGACCCTGAAATCCCTGTACAATTATAACAATTCTATGTTATATAAAGGGTATTACAATTTCTGATTCCGAGTTATAAGTAGTTTTTGATAAAAGTAAATAAAAAACTCCTTGTAGCTCACTGGTTAATACTCTCCACTGCTGTTCTTTAGCTCCTGTGTTCTAATCCCATCAGCCCCAATTATTTTTGTATTTTTCTTTTTAATGTTTTGGAAGCTCAAAGGTTTGCACGAACTTTACACGAGATTATGAAACGTTTCATCTGAAAATAGGTATTCAATTAGGACCCCAAACTCGACCCAAACCCCTGACATGAACCCTGAGGCGATTGCCTCTGGTTTGGCCGCCGAAACCCCAAAACCAATGGCGTGGGCATGACTATATTGGTCCGTGCTCCGCCCATGCATCCTTTCAGCTCCCCACTACCCATTTTCATACTTTATAACTCCCCATTTAATTCAGCGACTGCAGTCTCTTTATCTACCCTATTACCCTTACTTTTAATACATTTTATTATCTTTTTAATTCACCCTACACCTACATAGTCCTTTTCCTTAGTTCTCTCTCTAAGTTATTCTGAAAATTCCACTCAAACTTCTATCCCTCAAGTCACACTCTAGCCAAGGAAGTCAGACACTTAAGTCCAAGCCAACTCCGTCTTTCAAGTTCGTTCCTCCGCACATTATTGTTCATAACATAATTTTCCATTATTATATTCCCCATTCTTATTCATTTTACAAATAAACAGGTGCTTTTGATCCATGTCTGCTACATAGTTGCAGGTTACAGGTTCTCGGAACAAAACAGTGAAATTGATGAAAAGATGATACAAAAGTGAGACTACGATCGACAAATGGAAGAATCTTGATCATGCCTACAATTTAAGGGACAATGAAGATCAATGAACATGTTCACAAAGTACAAAGGCAGCGCAAGGTTCAAAACTTTAACACGAAGAAAGCGGTAAAAGTCCACAACATTCTACACTGTGAAAATCTGGAAGAGAATAGAAGACATTCTGAAGAACCAAGTAAAGAAAAGCCAAGTAAAAAGCAACATGAGAATTACCAGAGAGACAGAAGCCCAAGACACCACTATATGGCCGCGGATCCGCGGCCAAACATGGGTTTTGGCCGCGGTTCAGCGGCCATGACACGCACGTGTCGGTGCATTTTTCTGACGGTGTGGCGTGCGTTGACTAGGCTTCTTTAGGGTATATTTGTAAATGCAGATGTGAATCGAATGTAACCCTAGGGTTTCTATGATCTATAAATAGAAAATCCTAAACCTCTTTTTAAGGTATGCCTCTTCTTGTGCCTCATTTTATTTATCAAAATTCAGAATTCAATTCCTGTAATGTTTAAAGAGAGCATCAAATAAAAATTAGAGTAAGTTTTCTTTTTATTGCCCTAGTTAATTTTCTTTCTGCCATAGTATAACTTTTATTATCTGCCCTAGCATAACTTTTATTATCTGCCTTAGTTAATTAGTTTAGAACATGTTTATCAATTCCCTAATGAGTGAGTAGTTCCTCACTTGTTAGGGTTAGGAATATGAGAGGTTTGAGAGATGAAAATCTCTCACCCCTTTCTTGCCCATCACATATTTTTATAGGACTCCATGCATACATACACACACCGCTCCCTACGGCATCCTATCCCATGAGGTAGCGGTGATACCGTAGTTTAAAAGACCGGTTGTGTATGTTTTCCATGGAGGTTAGGGTAAGAATAAAGAAAGGAAGGACAAGAACCTAGAGGAAGAACCCTAGTTTATTCCCGATGGTACTAATCCACTTTATTAATTATTACCACAACACCTCATAGATCTTAATTAGGGCATAGAAAGCGGTGAGGAATATTGACTTTCCAAACTTAACCTAAACCTAACCCTAACAAGATTTTAATCCTAGTCTAGATCAACCTTAGTTTTTAGTGATAATCAATCCAACCACAATTGGAATTAACTCGATAGAACAATTAGAAAATACACAAAATCCCTGTGGACTGACCCGTACTCACCGGCTAGCTACCAAGCGACGCCGTTCTTGATTGCGGTTAATATTCTTTGATTCATCTTTCGAAAGCGCAAGCGCGCACAAAATCCATATGAATCAAATGGCGCCTTTGCCGGGGATGGCGTAGTATTTTCTTTTTGCAATTTTGGGTTAATATAAAATCATAAAAATCATCAAAACTTAAAAAAAATTAAAAAATATAAAAATTTTATCATCTTGTTATTTTTTGAAAGGTGTTTTGTTTGAATTGTGCAGGATCGATGAACGAGTTCGGATCTGGAAAAATCCAGAGAGCAAAACAGAAAACGGCAGATCTGAACAACGGAGGAAAATCAGAACAGAGGAGCAGAAGAAGTCTCGGGAACTGAACCGTACAGTAGACCGCGTTTCCGCCGCATAAGCACCATCTTGGTCGCGCATCCGCGGTACATTGCTGACGTCAGCACGAGAAAATCTTTCTGTGAGCCTCCTTTCTTCTTCTGAACCCCCTTATATCTCCTCTGTAAAAATTTCCTGCAGGATTCTTTGCGCCAAAAATTTCTTCCCTTTACTTGATCTTGTGCAGGATTCTTTGCGCTACGCTAAAAAAAATTGTTTGCAAGTGATTGTGTTTACTGCTTTGCATATCTAAATTGACTTTAAGGGGCTTGAACACCAATTCAGATTAGGTGGGGATTTCATCACCCTTCCCAGGACCCCAAAAATCACATAAAGAATATTGCATTGACCATCAAGTTAATTAACAAAGATTAAACTCAGCCCTAAGGACTTCGCGCTCAATAGGACAAAGGAATAGTTGTAGGCATCGACCGTTGATCTTAACCTGACTTTGTGGTGCCTAGGCTAGACAGGTAGGGAAAAGTAACTTTAAAAGGCCCGTCTCACGGTGATTCGTGAGCGGATCCCTCCTTTCTCTACTTGTGCTTACCTGGCCACAATTGGCGGTGAAGAGGCGGTTTAAGGTCCTCACATCTTGCCCTTTGGAATAGTTAGGAGCTGTCTAGCTGACCTAGGTGACCCTAGATCTAGGCTTGATTGTGCGTTTGTGATTGATTGAACGTGTGTCTAAGCCTTTTATTGAAAAATCTTTTTGCAAAAAAAAAGCCCCTTATAAAAAAACACAAAAAGGAAAAAAACTTTTACAAAAACTTGCAATTTGTCGCTAAGAAATCCGTGCACCCCACTTACACCCACTTTCTTTCCATTGACGTTTTCTTACCCCCACCTTCTGTTTTTCACCTTTTGACTACACTACCTCTTTAGTGTATGTCCGGTTGGACTGGGGACACTAGTGCCCGATTAGTCCGTGTCTCGTTGGTACCGACTGACGACGCTTTCGACTCCGAAGTCAAAATTCCTTCCACTTCCTTACCTTCACCTTCACATTCTTCGTCTTCTAAGGAGATGTCGGGATTTAATCCTAACAACCCCTTACCCGCGGGATTGATTCCACCTCCGCTAGGTGCGAATAACCCACAACACCTGCCTGTTGAAGAGCCCCAACGAATCGCACTCCAGGAACTTTTCTACCCTATCTGCACCGCCTTACCTACTTGACTTTCACTCCCACCGGCAAATGGGGATAACTTTGAGTTCAAACCCCACTTCATCAACATGTTTCCAAAATTTCACGGACTGGAATCCGAAGATGCCTATATCTTCATAAACAAATTCCAGAATGTTTGTGCAATGATGAAGACAACACAACTTTCTGATGATGCTATAAGACTAAGGGTCATTCCTTGACCTAGCCGAGAAATGGTTGTATAGCACAGCATCACACTCGATTAAAAATTGGGAAGATTTTGTTAAAGCTTTTCTTAAAAAGTTTTATCCACATCACAAGACCGCGAGAATTCGCAATGAGATTATTCAATTTTCCCAGCTTCCTTCCGAACCCTTTTGGAAGTGTTTTGAAAGATTTAAAGACCTACTTGTTCAATGCCCTCACCACGGTATCGAAAATCGGCAACTTTGCCAAACTTTATACGAAAGATTGAACCCAGAAACGAAGCAGTTGCTGGAAACCATTTGTCAAGGTCACTTTCTAACAAAATCTAGCGAGGAAGCTTGGCAGCTTCTCGACGATCTTGCTGAACAAACACTTCAGTAGGAGAGCACTAAGACCACCTCATCTTCTTCAACAGGTCAGTCTAGGGCAGGTATACATCAATTAGATATGTCGATTGCAATGAAAGCCTAAATGGACGCACTTACGAAAAAGGTAGAATCAATTGAGACCAAAATCTCATCGTCTTCTCTTGCCCCTGCTTTACCCCCACGAACTGTTTGTGCTTGTTGTTCGGATCCATCCTATCTCACCGAAGAGTGTCCTTACAATCCACATGTTCAAGGACAAGATCAAGTCAATGCTGCTTTTTAGCAAATACAAAGAAATGATCCATACTCTTCGACTTATAATCCGGGTTGGAGGAGCCACCCAAATTTTGCTTGGAATAAAAATCAACAATTCCAAGGAAATAACAACTTTCAAAGGCCTCTTCCACCACAACAAGCACCCCAACAAACTCAATACCTCACAACCTTATCCAAACCAAATGAACAATTTTGTGCCCAACAACTCTTACCCTCCAAACAATTTTGTTCAACCAAACGACGATAAGGTTACCTCACTAGAAAGAAATCTAGATGCGTTTCTAAAACAATCTACACAATCCACAGCAAGGTTGGAGACTTCCATTCAGTCTTTGGTGCACAACAGTGCTTCACATGATCAAAGTATCAAATCAATCGAGGCGCAAATTGCACAACTAAATGCTGCGTTGAGCGAGCGAGAAAAGGGAAAGCTTCCATCTCAACCATTGCCAAATCCCGGTCACACACACAACGCACATGTTGCTTATGAACAACAAAATCATAATGTAAATGCTGTGACCATGTTGAAATCTGGAATAGTTTTGCATAATAACGTGGGTAATAGTGAAGATACCCCTGCCGGTGCTACTTTTTCATCTTCTTCCTCTTCATCTTCATCTTCTTCGTCAGAGCCTGTTCTTCATTCTTCAAACGGCTCTTCTTCTTCTAATCCGAACGGACCCACATCTCACGTCACGAACACACCAACACTGGAATCCGTTCCAACTCCACATTCTACTCCACAGACATTGGACTCAACAAATTTTCAAAATGTTCCTTTTCCAAACAGGTTGAGATCCAATAAACCAACTCCCCAAATGGAGAAGATTGTGGAGTTATTCAAATAGGTTAGCATAAACATACCTCTCTTGGATGCAATCTAACAGGTCCCTTCTTATGCGAAAATCTTAAAGGGCTTATGCACCTCGAAGAGAAAGTCACAGATACCCAAGAAAGTGCTAGTAACTAGTGCCGTGAGCAATGCTATTACCCAACCTCAACCCTTGCCCCAAAAACGAAAGGACCCTGGATGTCCTACAATTTCAATAACAATTGGGGATAAGAACATCAATCGAGCACTTTTAGATCTTGGTTCTAGTGTTAACCTGCTTCCCTACTCCGTGTATGAGCAATTAGGCGTTGGAGAGTTGAAACCCACTCATTGTACTCTCCAAATGGCTGATCGATCAATCACCCATCCTAGGGGTGAGTTAGAGGATGTGTTGATCAAAGTAGGAGACTTCATATTCCCCGTTGATTTTATTGTTATGGACACACAATCTGTTGCTAACCCACGGAACCAAATTACGGTGATTCTCGGTCGACCATTTTTGGCCACTTCCAATACCGTAATCAATTGTCGCAATGGCTCTATGACTCTATCCTTCGGGAAGATGTCTAGTGAGTTCAATATTTACAAGATAGGAAGTCTTCCCTCCATGCCTAAAGCTAGTATACGAGAATTTTTCTCGATCCACGAAATCACGCAGGAGAACTGCGAGCTTGAAAATTTTTTGTTTGATCACAACAGTTTTGACGCCACTAGTGCGTCCCTCCTTGAATCTGACACAGTTTGCACAAACGATAACGATTACGAGTGTTTTACTTTTTCGGACAATTTGGACGACTCATTACCCGAGTTTGAGTCCTTTGAATTTTCGGATGAGTCAGTTGAACCATCCGAATCGGTTGCTTACAGTGATTTCGAACCATTGATGAAATCCTTCGAGTTCGAGACAGTTTCACCAATTTTACCTTCAATTGTTTCACCTCTGAAACTCGAACTCAAGCCAAGTCATTTCGAACCATTGATGGAATCCATCGTTTCGACCGCGCAAGAATCCGTCACGCTTCCATTTTCAATGGATAGTTTACCAAGTTCAATGTACCCATGTTTTCTCGCGAATCTTGAGGGATTTGACCCCATTTCTCGACGGGTTGATAAATTAGCATAATCGCTTATAACACATCGGTCATCACAATTTGTGATAATTTATTCACTCAATTTACACCCTCAAGTTCGTACTACACTTCTTTCTCTCTTCCGCCATTCTTCCCCTAATATACCGAGACCATATTCCCTCTTTCTTTCCATACAGTCTCGTATGCTTCTCATTTCATTCCTCTTCACTCCATTCTTTCACCAACCACACCATTATAATGATAAATTTTTTGAATGGTTGGTGCTAACCTTTGGCCTGTGTAAGGCCTTGTATAGCTCGATACTGTATTTTTCTCCTCCCTAACTCTGAATTTTAACGCTTAAACAGTGGAAACACTGCATCACTTAAGTTTGGGGGGACCTTTTTGTATATATATTTTGTTTTTCTGTTAACAATAAAAAAAATAAACAGGGGAGTGCCGACATTTTCGACCCTCTTGGTGTAGCCTGACAGTGAGGACACTGTCAAGTTTAAGTTTGGGGGTATGATCGGTAAACCTTCTTCCTTCGCAGTCATGTGTATATTTTTGCATTTGCATACTTATTTTAAAACCCATAAAAATTGAAAATTTTCAAAAATTATAAAATTTGAAAAGTTCAATTTTGGCCATATTTGGCTTAAGTTTGACATGACGGTTGACTAGCTAGGAAAAACTAGATCTTAAACTTAGTAAATTAAAAACCCTAAAAAATAACCTTTCTTAAAATTTAATGGTAGAAAATATATGTCTTTGTAGTTTACTTAGAAATAGGCAAATTTTGAGTTCACTTCTTGGGCTAAGTCAAGATAAAGGAAGAGTATTGATATTTTTATTAAAGTATAAGTCTGAAAAATAATTCTTAAGCTTAAGTCTAAATTCTGAAAATATATACCCTACAAATTGCACAAACACGAACCTTGAAACTTGGAATAGTAGAAGAGACCTTGAAATGCTTTTGTCTAAAGTCCTTAGTTTAAAGGGAAATAAAATAAAAATACAAGTGTGAATAAAAAAAATGAACACTGGTTTTTGTAATTACTTAAGGCTGCATAAATAGAAAAAAAATATTTAGCGAGGGTGCTTTATCACCTAGTGCCTTAGACCAACTGGTTTGGGAGTCACTGCTAAAGCCTTAGGTGTTACAAGACTAGGAATTACTCCTTAATGTGCAAACACATTTTGTAATCGGTCGTTGGTACCTCAAGAAGTATTAACGGTCGCATGAAGAATGTGTGAGCAATTTCATCTAAAAATTCACCAATTGAAAAGTACTTTGGACGATGGACAAGAGTATAATAGCTTGATTTGAATTTCCAAGTGTAGGGGTGATATGTACACACACGTAGGGGTATGTGATTGGGGTTTAGATGAGAGATAGGAATGAAAAATATGACTTATATCTTTTGTAGAGATGATAAAAATTCCTAAGTTGTGATGGAACCTAGAAGGAAAATTCAAAAGATACTAAAAAATCTACAAATCATATATAATATTAAGTTAAATGATAAGGAAGCGTGAAAAATACGGGTGGATAATTTCTGAGTCAAAGATAATAGAATTCCTTGTTGGAAAACCTAATTGGAGAATAAAAGTCAATAGGCCGAATTGATAGGATTTTGTGGGTAGTATCCGCTGAAAACCCTCAGGAGACAACACTCCTCCTACCAAGGACACCTAGAGGTTGAACGGCTTGTTGCACGAGCTCAGTACAATCGCGTTTCCCTGTGAAAATGAGGCTAGGTCTTTTTCGAGAATAAAACTAGTTTTGCTCGAGGACGAGCAAAAGATAAGTTTGGGGGTATTTGTTCATAACATAATTTTGCATTATTATATGCCCATTCTTATTCATTTTACAAATAAACAGGTGTTTTTGATCCATGTATGCTACATAGTTGCAGGTTACAGGTTCTCGGAATAAAACAGTGAAATTGATGAAAAGATGATACAAAAGTGAGACTACGACCAACAAATGGAAGAATCTTGATCATGCCTACAGTTTGAGGGACAATGAAGATCAATGAACAAGTTCACAAAGTACAAAGGCAGCGCAAGGTTCAAAACTTCAACACGAAGCAAGCGGTAAAAGTCCACAACATTCTACACTGTGGAAATCTGGAAGAGAATAAAAGACATTCTGAAGAACCAAGTAAAGAAAAGCCAAGTAAAAAGCAACATGAGAATTACCAGAGAGACAGAAGCCCAAGACACCACTATATGGCCGCGGATCCGCGGCCAAACATGGGTTTTGGCCGCGGTTCCGCGGCCATGACACACACGTGTCGGTGCATTTTTCTGACGGTGTGGCGTGCGTTGACTAGGCTTCTTTAGGGTATATTTGTAAATGCAGATGTGAATCGAATGTAACCCTAGGATTTCTATGATCTATAAATAAAAACCCTAAACCTCTTTTTGAGGTATGCATCTTCTTGTGCCTCATTTTATTTATCAAAATTCAAAATTCAATTCCTGTAATGTTTAAAGAGAGCATCAAATAAAAATTAGAGTAAGTTTTCTTTTTATTGCCCTAGTTAATTTTCTTTCTGCCCTAATATAACTTTTATTATCTGCCCTAGCATAACTTTTATTATCTGCCTTAGTTAATTAGTTTAGAACATGTTTATCAATTCCCTAATAAGTGAGTAGTTCCTCACTTGTTAGGGTTAGGAATAGGAGAAGTTTGAGAGATGAAAATCTCTCACCACTTTCTTGCCCATCACATATTTTTATAGGACTCCATGCATACATACACACACCGCTCCCTACGGCACCCTATCCCACGAGGTAGCGGTGATACCGTAGTTTAAAAGACCGGTTGTGCTTGTTTTCCATAGAGGTTAGGGTAAGAATTAAGAAAGGAAGGACAAGAACCTAGAGGAAGAACCCTGGTTTCTTCCCGATGGTACTAATCCGCTTTATTAATTATTACCATAACACCTCATAGATCTTAATTAGGGCATAGAAAGCGGTGAGGAATATTGACTTTCCAAACTTAACCTAAACCTAACCCTAACAAGATTTTAATCCTAGTCTAGATCAACCTTAGTTTTTAGTGATAATCAATCCAACCACAATTGGAATTAACTCGTTAGAACAATTAGAAAATACACAAAATCCCTGTGGACCGACCCGTACTCACCGGCTAGCTACCAAGCGACGCCGTTCTTGATTGCGGTTAATATTCTTTGATTCATCTTTCGAAAGCGCAAGCGCGCACAAAATCCATATCAATCAATTATCTACCTCAAGTTATTCTTTCGCACGAAATTGATCCCAAGCTTGATCCTCCATGTATTGTAGCTCTCAGTTCTTCCAATCGAGCATTCTCCTTTCTTTGTGTTTCAAGTGCAACCCGTAAGTCTCCCCTTCTCTCTCTCTCTCTCTCTCTCTCTCTCTCTATTCTCCCCTCCTCAATCCATTAAGGACCAACCTTTCATTAATTCATTTTTCTTTTCACTTTAACTTTTTAACTTTCTGAATGAATTATTTACGACAAAATTGAAATGTGAAATTCTTGAGTAGTCTACTTTCCTTCAAATGATGAATCCCCTCTAAATTAAAGGAATACTTTAGTACTCGTAAGGGATTTCCTTGTCTACATCGACATGAAAATAATTTTAGAAAAACAATTCTTTGAAAATTATGGTCGTAACTTGTCATAACTTTTACCATGAAAACATCACTTATCTACCATTATATTATCCTTATATGTTGTCACGCCCCGCTTCCCAAAATACGGAAAACGAGGGATGACTAGGCCAGCCATGCTCCTACGGTCAAGGAATCATCCCGCCGTAGTCACACTTCGGCTTCTAGCATTACATGGTAATCAGTAAATAAAGAACAGTAGTAAAGGAATCACATCACTAATTTATTATATTAAAATCCATTGTTCACAAATTACAGATAACAAGAACAACTACTAACCAAGTTCAATCTCACGATCACTTTTATGGAAAGCGGTAAAGGAAGAAAAGTACACCAGACTATATCTCCGTGAACTCGAAAGGTAGATCCGTCTCCTGCGCTGGTCCTTCCACGGGATCTGAGCATACATGCTCAGGTCGTCAGAGCGACACAATAACAATATTATTATAATAAGATGAAACATGTAAAAGAGGTAATCCTAGTGAAAGTACAATGCGAGTAATCACTATGTCACTATATGATGCAGAATATGATCTGTGTCCCTATCGGTCTCTAGGTCATGTTTGAAATCGCATAGTGGAAGGAGGATCATGTTTAACAGGAGTCTCGTACATACCCGAGACAACGGCCCACATGCCCGGGACATAACCCTGTCAGCCGGATCGCTAGATCCTACCTAATATATATCGCTGCTCGAATGATCATCCTCTAAAACACGGTCCCGCTAAATACGATTCTCTTTCCAATTCGATTTCCCCTTTATCCCCAGGTTTACACTATTTATGATCTTGATTTAGTCGTGTACAAGTATACCAATAGCACCGTTTTATCACTGTTCGCTGTATCAATCACTGTCACGAATATTCACTTTCCATTGGTGTACTCGTCACCCCTAAACCATCATCAATCACGCACGATAATGCAATATCCACTGACTCTAACACGCGCTAACACTAAGTATATGGCAAATGGGGCATGATATATGTATGTATGCCATCATTAAGCTAAGTATGTTATGAATCCATATGCATGTCATTAACTTACAAAAAATGCATAAATTCATCTGTTTAGAATTCAACGAAATGATACAAGTACGATAAATAGAACACTCAATCAGAAATTCATCAAAATTAGTTTCAGTTCAATCGGGTTTCCAGTATTCAAGATACAGCTGTTTCATTTTAAGTGCTCGCAGCTGGAAATTCAGTTTCAGAACTGAACGTCCGTTTCGCGACACGAATTGCACCCAGTTGGGTTCAGAATTTAGCAATGCCACAGTTTAATAAAATCTAGGGTTTTCAATAGAGTATTCAATGCAATAGACGGATCCTCAATCGTGTCTATACGTCGAAAGTTATACACAGTTTAACATTAGTATGTCACTTCTGAATCTGTTCTGGACAGTTATACGTTCTGCCATTTTATTTACAATTTAAATAGAAAACGGCAATGAAACGGAATGAAAACACTTTTTTTGTTTATCTAACAGATCCATATTTAATCCACTGCAGAGTTCCGTAACATATGAATTCAGGAAACAAAGCGACACCCATTTTGGTACAGTACATAGTAATCAGAGTCGCACTCCGATCTAAAAATCGTCGCAGTTACCGTACAGAAAACATTATAAGTTTACATAGAATTAAAGTTCGTCGAGTCGGCTTCGATTTAAGCCCTCGAACGTATTATTCCAGTATGTACATAATTTACAGTGATTTTAACCATTTTCAGATACAGGAAATTTCTAGTTTTAACGGTATATTTGGGGGTATCAATTTTAGTCACTAATAATCGTATTTTCCAGTGAGATTTATACACGATGTTCGTCATCATATGGGCCAACAGAAAACATCTATTTCCATCAAATTAAGCAAGTATTTTCATTGGGGTCTAGCATTGAACACATAGGTCGCATAATATATCGGGAATCGGTAAATTATAAACTAAATGATTTAAGTTTGTATCACAATTATATTAGCATGTAGCAAGTAAAACACTTGCCTGGAAACGTCTCGGGGTTGCACGGCAGCAGCGGCGTCACGAACGCGCGATGTACGTCGTGAAATGATTTGCGCGAGCTTGGCTCGCGATACGGAATTTGTGTCGGATTTGCCCGGAGTCGTTGCACGGTCACTGGAGGTTGAGGGGTGCTCAGTGGTCCTCTGCGAGTGCACTGGGGTCGACGACGGTCGACGGCGTCGCTCCGGCGATGGGCTACAGTGGGTGTCGGGTTGTGTGTGGTTTTGAAATTTTGAAGAGAGAGAGAAGTGGTGGCTCGGGTTCTGGATTTTGGAGTGATGATGACGATGCTGAGGATGTAGAAGATTGATGAGGCGTTTCTGGTTAGTTGGGGGCTCGCCGGTGTCGAGTGGAAGGGGTGGCCGAATGGTGTAGGGGAGCTCGGGTGTGCAGGGGGTTGGGTGTGCAGGGGTTCTTGGCTGCGGCTGAAGGTGTAGGGAGCTCGGTGGGGGTGAGTTGTGGAGAGAAGAGAGCGAGGTGGAAAGGTGAGGTCGACGAAGATATGGGGTGATCGTCGGCGTCGAGGTTGCAGTGGGTTCGTGGAGAAATTTTGAGAGGAAGGAGAATTTTTGTGATGGAGTTGGTGAGCGAGAGAGAGATGAGGGCGACGGGGTTAGAGAGAGGAGTGCGAGGGGGTAACGTCGCTCAACGTGGGGATGGGCGTGGGTGTAAGCGGAGGAAGCGGGCGTGAGCTGCGGCGGAGGGAAAGGGTCGCGGATTGAAGGGGGTGAGCGGGAAAGAGGGAGAGCCGTTGGGGAAGAGAATGGGAGAAGTCGGGTCGAGTCGGGTCGCTGAGGAGGCGGGTTGGGCTTTGGGGTTTTTTTTTTATTAATTAAGTTTTCGTGGGCTGAGGGTTTGAACGGGCCGGGGTTTTTAAATAAAGAATTTATTTAAAATATGGTGAGTGGGCTGAGGAGAGGGAACGGGCTGGGTTAATTTTAAAGGGAAAAAATTTAAATGGGCTGAAGAGGGGGACGGGCTGAGAAGGAAGTTAATTTATTTGTTTGGAAAAAAAGATTGGGCTGGGGTTAAATTAAAGGAGAATGTGCTTAAGAATTTGTTAATATTTATTTTATTTTGGGTTTTAGTTTAGGTTTTCCAAATTGGTTTTAATTCTAGGTTTTGGCTTTTAGTGTTTGGACTGTGATTTCAAAAGAGCTGGAAAATAAAGTTTAAATATTAAGCTTAAGCAACCAATTAAAATATGAGGGGAAAAAGAAAGGAAATCACTGGAATTTAGAAATTAGGAAACTTTTATTAAGATGGGAACGGGGATTTACATCATACCCCCCTTACAAAAATTTCGTCCTCGAAATTTAACAAGGATACAAGGAAACAATGTACTAAACAAAGAGATGTGGATAACGATCACGGATATCTTCCTCCCGCTCCCAGATGGATTCTCCAGGGGAACGACCGCCCCAAGACACTCGGACTAAAGGAATGACCTTATTCTTCAGCACTTTCTCTCTGCGGTCGAGGATGGTAGTGGGCTGCTCCTCGTACGATAGATCGGTACCCAAAACTAGCTCCGAATGGTCCAGGACATGGCTCTCATCCCGAACATAACGCCGCAACTGTGACACTTGGAAGGTATTGTGCACACCGGCTAGCGATGGAGGCAAGGCAAGTCGATAGGCCACCTCTCCTACTCGCTCTAGCACCTCAAAAGGTCCGATAAAACGGGGACTGAGCTTTCCCTGGCCTCCGAACCTGATAACTCCATGGGTAGGGGAAATCTTCAAGAACACATGATCTCCGACTTCGAATTCTAGTGCCCTCCTGCTGGTATCTGCCCAACTCTTCTGTCGATCCTGAGCCGTCTTAATACGCTGCCTGATCATTTGGACCTTGTCGACTGTCTGAACAATGAGTTCAGGGCCCAGTAATCTTCGTTCTCCCACATCATCCCAACATACTGGGGATCGACACTTCCACCCGTATAGTGCTTCAAAAGGAGCCATCTGAATACTAGCCTGATAACTATTGTTATAAGAGAACTCGACTAGATGTAGATGGTCCTCCCAGGAACCCTGAAAGTCCAACATACAGGCTCTCAACATATCCTCGAGCGTCTGAATCGTACGCTCGGATTGTCCATCCGTCTGTAGGTGATAAGCTGTGCTGAATTTAAGGCGGGTACCCAAGCTCTCCTGTAAGCTCTTCTAAAAGTACGACAAGAATCTGGTGTCCCGGTCTGACACAATGCTGACTAGAACACCGTGAAGTCGTACAATCTCCTGCATGTATCTTTCTGCTAGTGATTCTGTCGTCTGTCCCACTCGGAAAGGTAGGAAGTGTGCAGCTTTTGTGAGGCGATCGACGATAACCCAAATGGCGTTATTGCCCCAAGGGCTCCGTGGTAAGGCCGTCACAAAATCCATGGTAATATGCTCCCACTTCCATTCTGGTATCGGCAGTGGTTGTAATAATACTACTGTCCTCTGATGTTCCGCCTTCACCTGCTGACAAACCAAGCACCTGGATACGAACCTCGCAATTTCCCGCTTCATCCCGTTCCACCAAAAGTGCTGCTTTAGGTCCTGATACATTTTTGTACCTCTTGGATGCACAGAATAAGCTGAACTGTGTGCTTCAGCCAATACTTCTTCTCGAACATCTCCCTTGGGTACGCAGAGTCTGCTACCGAATCTCAGATAGCCATCTTCATGTATAATCAAATCCGTTCTCAGTCCGGCTTCCACTTGCTCTCTGAACTTTTGCAATCGGGGATCATCCGCTTGTACAATCATGATGCGATCCACCAGGGAAGATTGCACCTGTAGTTGCCAAAGTTGACTGAGAGCGTTCGGCGTAACTACCTCAATCTCGAGTCTCTGAAAGTCCTCAATAATGTTCCTCTGATTGGTCAACATCATGACCGCTGGCTTGCGACTGAGCGTATCTGGTACAATATTCACCTTCCCCGGGTGATACTGAAGGTCCAAGTCATAATCTGCCATCAGTTCTAGCCATCGGCGCTGTCTCATATTTAGTTCTTTCTGAGTGAAAATATACTTCAAACTTTTGTGATATGTGTACACCTCCACTTTCTCACCCAGAAGATAGTGCCTCCAAATCTTCAACGCAAAGACTACCGCAGCTAACTCCAAGTCATGCGTAGGGTAGTTCTTCTCGTGGTTTCTCAGTTTTCGAGAGGCGTAAGCAACCACTCGGCCGTGCTGCATTAGAACACAGCCCTTCCCTGAGGCATCACTGTGTATCACCAAACCACCGGAATCATCTGGTACTGTAAGAATAGGCGCCGTGGTTAACTTCTGCTTTAGTGTGTCAAATGCCTGAGTGCACTCCTCTGTCCACGTAAACGGTATGTCCTTCCGTGTCAGCCTCGTCAATAGTTCAGCGATTCTTGAGAAATCTTGGACGAATCTCCGATAATAACCTGCCAATCCTAGAAAACTCCTGATCTCGGCCACTGACTTCGGTGTTGGCCAATCTCTGACAGATTATATCTTTGCCGGGTCCACCGAGATGCCTTCGCCCGAAACGATATGTCCCAAAAACTGAACCTTGTCGAGCCAGAATTCACACTTGCTTAGCTTCGCATACAGCTTCTCTTCCCGAAGAATTTGTAGGACCGTGCGCAAATGTTCAGCATGCTCTTCCCGGGTCTTCGAGTAGACAAGTATGTCGTCAATAAACACAACGACAAACGTGTCCAAGTACTTTGCGAACACCCTGTTCATCAAGTCCATGAATATTGCTGGGGCATTGGTAACACCGAACGGCATCACAAGGAACTCGTAATGTCCGTATCGGGTCCTGAAAGCCGTCTTGCATACATCCTCGGCTGCTACTCTGATTTGATGATATCCAGAACGGAGGTCCAACTTCGAGAATACCTTGGCTCCACTTAGCTGATCGAATAGGTCGTCAATGCGCGGGATTGGGTACTTGTTCTTTATTGTGACCTTGTTCGGCTCCCGATAATCTATACACATTCGCAGCGATCCATCCTTCTTCTTTACTAACAGAACTGGTGCTCCCCACGGTGAAGCGCTTGGCCGAATAAATTGCTTCTCCAATAGTTCTTCAACCTGCTTCTTCAATTCCGCCAACTCAACTGGTGCCATTCTGTATGGGGCTCTGGATACTGGGGCTGTACCTGGAGTCAAATCGATTGAGAACTCCAAGATTCGAGGAGGTGCTAGACCTGGTAGATCTTCGGGAAATACGTCCAGAAAGTCCCGGACAATAACTGGGACTGGGCTCTTATCAATCTCCATAGCTGTCAGCTCCTTGGGCTTAGCTCTGTACTTGGCTGGCTCCAAAGATTTGCTTCCTCCCTCGAAAGTAAACTCCGAGTGATTAGGAATGCGGAAGATCACCTTCCTTGAATGACAATCGATAACTGCATGGAAAGTGCTCATCCAATCCATCCCGAGAATTGCGTCGTAACTGCCTGTCCCAATCAGAAGGAAATTCGCATAGAATTCCCTGCCACACACTACAACCGGGCATAACCTACATTCTCGACTAGATATTATAATGCCATTACCCGTATGTATTTCCCATCCTTTGGTTAGTGGTTCATGTGGTATGGAGTGTGTATCAGTGAAATGCTCAGACAAGAAACAATGCGATGCTCCCGAATCAAATAGTACTCTAGCTGGCAAGGAATGTATGAGTAGAGTACCTGTAACAACGTCTCCTGACGCCTCTGCCTGCTCGGCGGTCAAAGTGAAAGCCCGTCCCTGACCGCGACCTGTAAAGGGTTGCCTCTGCTCCTGTAGCCTCTGCTGTGGCGGTCCAGAACCTCCCTGTATCTCTGCTCGCTCAGGGCAACCGCTAATCCTGTGCTGACTGGATCCGCAAATCAAGCACTGTCCCTTAGCACGGAGACAGTCCTTCTGGGTATGCTCACCTCTACCGCAATAGCCGCAAACTACGTCCTGTCTCTGGGGGCGATGCTGTGGTACGAACGGGCGCTTCATTTGTGTCGTTCCTGGCCTGTGAACCGGTATGGCTCCTCAAGAAGGCGCGTGGGTACGTGCTGGAACGACTGGGGGTCTCCTGAACTTGTTAATCAATTGCTCCTGAACTCTCGCCGCGTTGAGTACCTGTGCGAAAGTCTGCAAATCTAACGATGCAATCAACTGCTGCAACTCGAAATCTAGTCCCTGAAGGAAACGTCTGGCCCTGGTGGCCTCTGAGACGACCATGTATGGAGCAAAACGGCTCAAACGGTTGAACTCTGCCGCATATACGTCCACTGGGCGTCCATTCTGCTTCAAAAGAATAAATCTTTCCTCCATTTCTGCCTTGGCTGTGGAAGGAAAATAATGATCTAGGAAACATTCCTTAAATTTTCCCCATTCAATCGGCCCGTCTAGCCTGCTTTCTACCACCGACCACCATGTACGGGATTCATCTTCCAATTGTATCTTTATCACGTCCACCCTATCTTCCTCTGGAACCCTGGAGGCTGTCAATAAGTTCTCCATGTTCACCAGCCATTGCTCAGCCTCAAGGGGTTCAGCTAGCCCTGTGAATGCAGCTGGATGTAACCGTCGGAAGTCTGATACGGTACCAGCCTTAGCATGATAAGCTGGTGGGGTAGCGCCCTCGGGAGTGGTAATGAGTGCGGAGGGTCCTCCTGCGGCGGTAATCGCCCTGAGTCTCTCAGTGAGTAAATCTGTCTTCCTCTCCTGAGCTTCCGCGAGAGAGGTCAGCGCACTAAGTATTCTTTCCGGGCGGTCCTGAGTGCTGGAGTCCGAGGAGGGGTCGTTCGGGGACGTCATATCACTGAAAGATTCAAAGGATAAAATCAGATTCAAGGATGAAAATCAAGAATAGTGAAACGAGAATAACGTAATATAGTATAGTTAATGTTATCCCTTGATACTAAACTTGGCTTTGATACCAACTAAACCATGTCACGCCCCGCTTCCCAAAATACGGAAAACGAGGGATGACTAGGCCAGCCATGCTCCTACAGTCAAGGAATCATCCCGTCGTAGTCACACTTCGGCTTCTAGCATTACATGGTAATCAGTAAATAAAGCACAGTAGTAAAGGAATCACATCACTAATTTATTACATTAAAATCCATTGTTCATAAATTACAGATAACAAGAACAACTACTAACCAAGTTCAATCTCACGATCACTTTTATGGAAAGCAGTAAAGGAAGAAAAGTACACCAGACTATATCTCCGTGAACTCGAAAGGTAGATCCGTCTCCTGCGCTGGTCCTTCCACGGGATCTGAGCATGCATAGTCAGGTCGTCAGAGCGACACAATAACAATATTATTATAATAAGATGAAACATGTAAAAGAGGTAATACTAGTGAAAGTACAATGCGAGTAATCACTATGTCACTATATAATGCAGAATATGATCTGTGTCCCTATCGGTCTCTAGGTCATGTTTGAAATCGCATAGTGGAAGGAGGATCGTGTTTAACAGGAGTCTCGTACATACCCGAGACAACGGCCCACATGCCCGGGACATAACCCTGTCAGCCGGATCGCTAGATCCTACCTAATATATATCGCTGCTCGAATGATCATCCTCTAAAACACGGTCCCGCTAAATACGATTCTCTTTCCACTTCGATTTCCCTTTTATCCCCAGGCTTACACTATTTATGATCTTGATTTAGTCGTGTACAAGTATACCAATAGCACGGTTTTATCACCGTTCACTGTATCAATCACTGTCACAAATATTCACTTTCCATTGGTGTACTCGTCACCCCTAAACCAACATCAATCACGCACGATAATGCAATATCCACTGACTCTAACACGCGCTAACACTAAGTATATGGCAAATGGGGTATGATATATGTATGTATGCCATCATTAAGCTAAGTATGTTATGAATCCATATGCATGTCACTAACTTAGAAAAATTGCATAAATTCATCTGTTTAGAATTCAACGAAATGATACAAGTACGATAAATAGAACACTCAATCAGAAATTCATCAAAATTAGTTTCAGTTCAATCGGGTTTCCAGTATTCAAGAAACAGCTGTTTCATTTTAAGTGCTCGCGGCTGGAAATTCAGTTTCAGAAATAAACGTCCGTTTCGCGACACGAATTGCATCCAGTTGGGTTCAGAATTTAGCGATGCTACAGTTTAATAAAATCTAGGGTTTTCAATAGAGTATTCAACTCAATAGACGGATCCCCAATCGTGTCTGTACGTCGAAAGTTATACACGGTTTAACATTAGTATGTCACTTCTGAATCTGTTCTGGACAGTTATACGTTTTGCCCTTTTATTTACAATTTAAATAGCAAACAGCAATGAAACGGAATGAAACCACTTGTTTTGTTTAGCTAACAGATCCATATTTAATCCACTGTAGAGTTCCGTAACATACGAATTCAGGAAACAAAGTGACACCCATTTTGGGACAGTACACAGTAATCAGAGTCGCTCTGGACTGCAGTCCAGAGTCGCACTCCGATCTAAAAATCGTCGCAGTTACCATACAGAAAACATTATAAGTTTACATAGAATTAAAGCTCGTCGAGTCGGCTTCGATTTAAGCCCTCGAACGTATCATTCCAGTATGTATATAATTTACAGTGATTTTAACCATTTTCAGATACAGGAAATTTCTAGTGTTAACGGTATATTTGGGGGTATCAATTTTAGTCACTAATAATCGTATTTTCCAGTGAGATTTATACACGATGTTCGTAATCATATGGGCCAACAGAAAACATCTATTTCCGTCAAATTAAGCAAGTATTTTCATTGGGGTCTAGCATCGAACACATAGGTCGCATAATATATCGGGAATCGGTAAATTATAAACTAAATGATTTAAGTTTGTATCACAATTATATTAGCATGTAGCAAGTAAAACACTTGCCTGGAAACGTCTCGGGGTTGCACGGCAGCAGCGGCGTCACGAACGCGCGATGTACGTCGTGAAACGATTTGCGCGAGCTTGGCTCGCGATACGGAATTTGTGTCGGATTTGCCCGGAGTCGTTGCACGGTCACTGGAGGTTGAGGGGTGCTCAGTGGTCCTCTGCGAGTGTACTGGGGTCGACGATGGTCGACGGCGTCGCTCCGGCGATGGGCTGCAGTGGGTGTCGGGTTGTGTATGGTTTTGAAATTATGAAGAGAGAGAGAAGTGGTGGCTCGGGTTCTGGATTTTGGAGTAATGATGACGATGCCGATGATGTAGAAGATCGATGAGGCATTTCTAGTCAGTTGGGGGCTCGCCGGCGTCGAGTTGGGGGCTCGCCGGCATCGAGTGGAAGGGGTGGCCGAATGGTGCAGGGGAGCTCGGGTGTGCAGGGGGTTGAGTGTGCAGGGGTTCTTGGCGGCGGCTGAAGGTGTAGGGAGCTCGGTGGGGGTGAGTTGTGGAGAGAAGAGAGCGAGGTGGAAAGGTGAGGTCGACGAAGATATGGGGTGATCGCCGGCGTCGAGGTTGTAGTGGGTTCGTGGAGAAATTTTGAGAGGAAGGAGAATTTTTGTGATGGAGTTGGTGAGCGAGAGAGAGATGAGAGCGACGGGGTTAGAGAGAGGAGTGCGAGGGGGTAACGTCGCTCAACGTGGGCATGGGCATGGGCGCGAGCGGAGGAAGCGGGCGTGAGCTGCGGCGGAGGGAAAGGGTCGCGGATTGAAGGGGGTGAGCGGGAAAGAGGGAGAGCCGTTGGGGAAGAGAATGGGAGAAGTCGGGTCGGGTCGGGTCGCTGAGGAGGCGGGTTGGGCTTTGGGGTTTTTTTTTATTAATTAAGTTTTCGTGGGCTGAGGGTTTGAACGGGCCGGGGTTTTTAAATAAAGAATTTATTTAAAATATGGTGAGTGGGCTGAGGAGAGGGAACGGGCTTGGTTAATTTTAAAGGGAAAAAATTTAAATGGGCTGAAGAGGGGGACGGGCTGAGAAGGAAGTTAATTTATTTGTTTGAAAAGAAAAGATTGGGTTGGGGTTAAATTAAAGGAGAATGGGCTTAAGAATTTGTTAATATTTATTTTATTTTGGGTTTTAGTTTAGATTTTCCAAATTGGTTTTAATTCTGGATTTTGGCTTTTAGGGTTTGGACTATGATTTCAAAAGAGCTGGAAAATAAAGTTTAAATATTAAGCTTAAGCAACCAATTAAAATACGAGGGGAAAAAGAAAGGAAATCACTGGAATTTAGAAATTAGGAAACTTTTATTAAGATGGGAACGGGGATTTACATATGTCATGCCAAATTTACACGTTTCATGAATTTAAAATGAAGTTAATAGTGTTAAAATAATATTAGAATAAAATATACGGTTAAATGCCATGATCATATTTTATTTCTTACTAGTTTGTGGCATAACTCACTAGGTGTCACGTCCCGCTTCCTAAAGGACAGAAGCAGTGACGTGGCAAGGTCCGCAATCTAACTGTATTGAGGGTGGTCTAACTAAATATAGTTGTCACGCTCCGCTTTCTGGTATACGGCGAAGGAGGCGCGACGGTGCCGCTACGTATTTACTCTGAAGTAAATACGCTAAGCGTATCTAAGTAATATAAATATAAATGCATAAGAGACAAGATATAATAAAACAACAAATTTATTTATTCACATTCTTTTGTACAATACATGGAAAAATACATCTGATGAAAACAATGCCTAAACGGTGGCATAACAGAAAAGAAAAGTACCGAAATAAAAGTGTACAATATAGCTAGAGCTCTGGATCGTATGCAAGCTTGTCCAAGTCCTCGCTGGTAGGCTCGATCTCCTGAGTGTCCAGATCACCTGCCAATATTCCAAAGAAAAAAGAAAAGAAATGTCGTCAGCGAACAATCGCTCGGTAAGTCCCAAAGATAAGGGAGAAATAGAATAGACAGAGGGAGAGAGTAGCTTTTAAAGTTGTATTATATTGTATTAGTGTTAACGCTGTTGTTTGTAGCTTGGTACAGAAGGATGCCAGTGTATACGAGAGGAGTCTCTATATGCTAGAGACTAGGGCAAATGGAAGTACAAGGAACCGTTATGCCACGGTACAACAGCAACGGAATACAGATTAGGTGTCTTAATCTTGCAGTCTCGTGCCACTTCTAACACCTTCCGTACCAATCTACCCCTTAAACCCCGCGTATCTTGTTTGTGTTATTTGTATTGTATTGTCTTGTAATATAGATTGTATAATTGGATGACCTGCCGAAACCATGATATCAGTAAATGGATGTAACTGGAGAATCATATAAATGGAAGTATATCCATGGTTTCGGTTCAGTCAATACAGATTGAATGGATTCATGTTGGATTGTAGATTGTACTTGAATCATATTCAAGTCGAATTATTAATGAGACTCAGTCTGAGTCAGACAATTAGAAAAGAAATTGAAGTCCTGATTGTTTTGATATTATCGGTAACCGCTGCACATGGGCGACAGGATTTGTGTCTTTTCAAAGACGATTACCGTGTTGATAACACCGTTGTTAAGTTGTCTACCTTATATAGGCAAGCACCAACTTCTCTGGCTCTCTGAGGCTCAAGAGATTGGTCCCGCTTAAACCTATATTTACTAGGGTCCTTAGGGTAATTTATAAAACTTGAGGGAGGTTTTATGTAAAAATACTTTTGTATAATTTTCAAAATACACCCCAAGTATTTAATTATCGTCTTTAGAGTTGTCATAGATGTAGATTTTATATTTGTGATATTTCTAGTGAAAATAACCTATTTTTCATAATACATGGTATTTCTTTGTAATATTGAACTTGTATGGATTTCATGGTATTTTAATGTAAAGTGATTCTTGTGATTTGTTTTTAGAAAAAAAATTGGAATATTTATATTATCACCAAATAGATATTTTAATGATACATACATACATATATATATATATACATATATATATATATATAATTTTAATATATATTATATTTCTAGAAATCTCATTTTCTTAAGATTTTCGTATTTAAATGTTCGAGACCGAATGCTCCTTGCGGAGGTCTGCATCTAGCACTACTAAGCCCAGGGATGTGCGATAATCCGCACCATCCCAGTCAGGTTCCCCAAAACGGGTTGTAGAGGCGCTTTGCAAACATTTATAAAATACTTAATCTTTTTAGAAAATGGTTTTATTAGTAAATGGTATTTATTTGAAAGGTTTCGTTTTCCCGTATTCTAGGTTCCCAAAAGTATTGTGCTATGTTTCATATGAGTGTTATTAGGAGGTAGCTCATTACCTCGTGATCTAATTAAAGGTATAGCAAGATTAAGGTTGTTTTAATGTCGAAATGAAACTACATGGTATTATACTGAAAAAGAGCGATAAAAATTGAAATAGAAATCTTTTTGATATGGAACTTGTTCAATATGATTCGTTAATGTTTAATAGTCAACATATAAGGGTTTAGTATGATTGTTTTTAAGAAAAGGCTGAATTTTTAGAAAGAACCGAATCGGAAATCGGATTAATTCCGATTCCGTCGGGTTTTGGAATTTCGTATTTTTTAGAAAAGAAAAGAGAAGAGGGAGGTGGGACTTACTGGCTTAGATGTTAGGGATGAAGAAGAGGAAGTGAACGTAAGTTCCGGTTCGTCGTTTCGTCGCCGGGAGCTCCTAGGGTCGTCGTCGGAAAATCGTCGGAGTTTCGCCCTTCGCTAACTCCAAAAGTACACTAAAATTTCTAGAGATTTCTTGAGAGTTTTGATCAGAATTTTGGAGTGAGGGGGTGTGTTTAGGGGTTCTATTTATAGGGTAAGGCTAGAGTTTAGGGTAGGTGAAAGGTTTAATTTAAAAAATGTAATAAAATGTATTAAAATAGAGTAATTAGGGTTTTAAAGAGTCTCGGGTATTGGTCTGTACATTTAAATTATACAGTAGTGCAGGGGAGACCAAGAGACAACTTTTTCATGTTGGGGACTCGGCGGTCCGGCCGAGTTCGGCCGGAGGCGCCGGCCGAGTCCGGTGCCCGGAGTGTCCCTCGTCGCTTCATTATCCCTCTGGTCCAGTTTGTTTATTTAGTGTAGTGGGGTTTTACGGGTTTAGCACGTGTAGAATCTTGAAATTCTAAAATTTTAAAAAGAAAATAATATTAAAAATAATGTGGGGTATAGGATTTGAACTCTAGTGGCTTGGTTCAGCAGTGCAAGGTATTACCAATGAGCTACAAGGTCTTGTTTGCTATTAAAAAGCAAATTAATTACTTATAGCAATCTCAATAAATGCAAATACCCCAAGTATACATTAATTTTTAAACCATCTTTTTGTACACTAAAATTGGAGTTGTTACAGTCTACCCTCCTTACAAAAATTTCATCCTCGAAATTTACAACTTTTATTTTAAGGACTAGTTTACAAAGAGGTGAGGATATCTTGCACGCATCTCATCTTCCCTTTCCTAAGTTGATTCTCTTGGAGTGTCTTTTCTCCACATCACTCGAACCAAGTTGACTTCCTTGTTCCGAAGTAACTTTACTTTCCTATCCAGGATCTTAACAGGTTGTTGCTCACAGGATAAGTCGGGCTGAATAGTGAGCTCGGAATGATCAAGAACATGGATGGGGTCACTCACATACCTTCTGAGTTGGGATATGTGGAACACATTATGCACTCCTTCCAATGAAGGTGGAAGTGCTAAGCGGTATACCACTCCACCGACTCGTTCGAGTATGTCGAACGGTCCAATATACCTTGGACTTAGCTTTCCCCGTTTTCCAAATCGGATCACCCCGCGGTTCGGAGATATCTTTAAGAATACATGATCTCCTGGCTGAAACTCCAAGTGACGTCTCTTTGCATCAGCCCATTTCTTCTATCGACCTTGGGATATGCGCATTCTTTCTCTGATAGTACAAACCACATCAACAGTCGCTACTACCATCTCAGGTCCAAGAAGTTCCCTATCTCTGATGTCGTCCCAACTTAATGGCAATCGACACATTCTTCCATATAGTGCTGCAAAAGGTGTCATTCCTATACTTTCTTGGTAGCTGTTGTTATACGAAAACTCCACAAGATGTAGGTGATCTTCCCACGATCCTTTGAAGTCTAACATACATGCTCTGAGCATATCCTCCAAGATCTGAATAGTTTGCTCAGACTGACCATCTGTTTGTGGATGATAAGCCGTGCTGAAGTTCAGACTTGTTCCCAAGCTTGCTTGCAGACTCTGCCAAAATTGTGATCGGAACCTGGTGTCACGATCGGAGACAATGCAGACCGGTACTCCATGAAGTCGCACAATTTCCTGTATGAGTTCATGGGTATCATAGATAGTACATATTTGAAGAGTTTAAATCTTAAGTAGATTATTACCTCCATGTACTTCTTTGCTAATGTCTCAGTTGATTGGCCAACTCGAAATGGGATGAAGTGAGCCGACTTTGTGAGTCGATCTACAATGACCCATACCGCATCGTTACCTTTTGTGCTGCGAGGAAGAGCAGTCACAAAATCCATCGTGATGTGTTGCCACTTCCATTCTGGGATTGGTAACGGTTGAAGTAATCCAGTTGTCCTGTGATGTTCAGTCTTTACTTGCTGACACACCAAGCATTTAGCGACGCTTCTGGCTACTTCACGCTTCATTCCATACCACCAGTAATTCTGACAAAGATCTTTGTACATCTTTGTACCTCCAGGGTGTACTGAGTAGGGAGAGCCGTGAACTTCTTTCATTAACTCTTCCCGAACAGAACCTTTTGGTACACATAACCTGCTGCTGTATCTCAAACATCCATCTTCATGGATGATGAAGTCTGTTCTGAGTCCATTCTCCACTTGTTCTCTGATCTTTTGCAACTTAGCATCACTTGCTTGAGCTGCTTTGATCTGATTGACAATTGTTGATTGAACTTGTAAATTCATCAAACTTGAAGCATTACCTGACATGACTACTTCAATCTCCATCTGATGCAAGTCTTGTTGAAGCTTCCACTGAGCGGTGAGATGCATTGGTAATGGTTGGCGACTAAGAGCATCTGGACCCACATCCACCTTCTCTGGATGATATTGCAGGTTGATGTCAAAGTCTGCCATGAGTTCTAACCATCGTCTCTGCCGCATATTCAACTCCTTCTGAATAAACACATATTTCAGGCTCTTATGATCTGTGTATATGTTCACTCGTTCACCAAGAAGATAATGGCGCCAAATCTTGAGAGCAAAGATGACGGCTGCCAATTCCAAATCATGCGTCGGATAATTGCGCTCATGAGTCTTCAGCTGTCTTGAAGCATAAGCCACAACCTTACCGTGCTGATGTAGAACACATCCTAATCCCTTACCGGATGCATCACAGTGCACTTCGAAACCTCCAGACTGGTCCGGTATAATGAGAATATGCGTTGATGTCAACCTTGACTTGAGTTCTACGAAATCTCGTTCGCATGCTTCTGACCACACAAAATCTTCATCTTTACGTGTGAGATTGGTCAGGGGTGTTGCTATCTTTGAAAAGCCTTCAATGAATCTTCTGTAATATCCAGCTAAACCCAAGAAACTCCGAATGTCCTTCACTGACTTTGGTGTCGATCATTCGCTTACTACTGAAACTTTCGCTGGATCCATAGAGATTCCTTCGCCCGATACGATATGTCCAAGAAAACCAAATTGATTTAGCCAAAACTCGCATTTGCTGTACTTGGCATATAATTGATGTTGTCGTAGAGTTTCCAGGACAATTCGTAGGTGCTCGGCATGCTCTTTCCGACTCTTAGAATACACCAGGATGTCGTCGATGAAGATGACAACGAACCGTCTAAGTACTCCCGGAAAACTTGATTCATCAGGTTCATGAATATTGCTGGTATGTTGGTCACTCCAAATGGCATCACTAGAAATTCGTAATGTCCATAGCGAGTTCTGAAAGCCGTTTTATGAATATCAGCTTCCTTGACCTTCACCTGATGATAACCTGAACGAAGATCTAATTTAGAGAAAACACAAGATCCACTTAGCTGATCGAATAAATCATCGATGCGCGGGAGTGGATACTTGTTCTTTATCGTGACTTCGTTCAAGGCTCTGTAATCAATGCACATTCTGTATGAACCTTCCTTCTTCTTCACCAGTAGTACAGGTGATCCCCAACTTGAAGTGTTGGGACGAATCCATCCTTTCGCTAATAATTCGTCCAACTTTGTTTGGACTTCCTTCAAACCTTCCGGACTTAATCGATAAGGTGCTTTGATCACCGGTTGTGCTCCTGGTACTAAATCAATGCTGAATTCAAGAGCTCGATCGGGAGGCAAACCTGATATATCGTCAGGAAATACATCGTCGAACTCTCGAACCACTTCTGGCCTTGATTCTTCCTCTGCTTGAGTTGCTGCAATCACTGCTTCCCTTGGCTTCGCTTTGTATGTACTTGGCTCCAGTGTATGGTCTCCACTTTTGAAATAGAAGACCGGGTGGTCTGGAATCTCGAATACTGCCCTCTTTTGACGACAGTCGATGGTAGCATAAAAAGTTTCGAGCCAATCCATACCTAGAACCACATCGAAGTTTGGTATGTCCAGTAATTTGAAGTCAGCGTAGAATTCTCCGCTGCAGACGACTACTGGAGACAAGTTGTATCCCATTGTTGTTTTAGAACGCCATTCCCTGAACTGACATTCCAGCTGGATACAAATGGTGTGACTGGAATCGCATGAGTTCGGACGAACCGTTGCGACATAAAGCAGTGAGATGCTCCAGTATCGAAAAGTGCTAGTGCAGGAAATGAGGCTACTAAAATTGTACCTAAGGTATGTGGGATATGTTTTAGGTATAGTAAAAGTATGTAGATAAGTAGCAAGACTGAAAGAAAGGTTTGAGAAGAAAAGGTTACCAGTGATAACTTGGCCAGTGGCCTCAGCTTCTTCAACGGTCATCGTGAAATCCTGGCACCGTGGTACATTCCTCCTGGCCTGAGGAGCATTCCTCGGAACGTTCCTTTGAGCTTGATGGAACTGACGAGGAGGAGGTGCAGTTTATGGTCCTCTAGGTGGTGGAGCAGGTAGTGCAAGTCTTGGAGCAGGTGCCTGAAGGGATGGTCGCTGCGGGTAAGTGATTGCTGGCCTAGGTGCAGCAACTGGGTTTTGTCTTTAGGGACAAGACCCAATATCATGAGAAGCTGAGCCGCAGACTAAGCAAAGACGGTTGGCTCTTCGGCAGTCTTTCATCATATGTCTAGTTCTCTTGCAGTAGGTACAAAAGGCTGGGCTAGGACGGTTGTTCGGTACTCCCGGTCGCCTTGGCACAAAAGATGGCCTTGATGATGCTCCTCCTGCCATTTGGTTGGCAGGATGCTTAAATCCAGCAGACTGAGGTCTACCCCTCGCCTTTACCACTGCCTCATAACGGCGGGCAGCTTTCAGAGCCGATTCATGAGTCGGGAAATCTCCTGTGGCCAATGCATCCTGGATCTCCGAATCCAAATCTTGTTGAAATCGATGGGCTCTAATCTCATCCGTCGGTATCAGGTGTGCCGCAAATCTGTTAAAGGATTGTGTTAACTGTGTAGTTTGTGATATATTGAACAATTCGACTTACTGAGACATATCTTACCGGCTAAGTATGGTGAACTCAGCGTCATATTCATCTACCGACTTGGTCAACATTGTAGGGTTCCTAGGCACACCCATGAGGTTCTGCAAGTGATCAACCATGCCAAAATCAAATTTTTCTTGTGCCGCGAAACCCTAATGCTATATCGTTAACTAGAGGTAAGGCGAAAGAATGCAAGTTAACAACTTTAACTAAAAGGGAAGTGACTACAACCTTTGTAGATCCGGTCCTCCACTTCTCTAGCTCCGTGTTGACGTCCCTCCGCTGCAATCATCGGATCCCGGACTCTGGCAATGGTTTCGTCGGAGAAATGATCGGGCTAGGTCGTCGACTTCGATGCCGAAGATGATCTACGTCGAGGCAACTCAAGATCAAGCTCCATCTTCACTTGGTCATAGAACTTGTGAAGATAACACACTCTACTACAGGCAGGTGATAGAGGATGAAGAAATAGGAAGTGGGTTCACTTTGGATTTGGATTTCTCACTCTTTTTCTCATGACACCATTGGAGGTAACAAGGTTTCTTCTTCTTGAAGAAGAAGAAGAAGAAAGAATATGATAAGAATAATAAAATCAATTGATGAATAATAATAAATCAAGTGATCTTATCATAATGCAACCATGGGTGAGGCTAACACATGTAGAGAATAAACTAGGGTTTAGGTGAATGGTTAGGTTAAGGAAAGAAACAAAATGGTCAAAGCTTTTCAAAGCTTCATGAAGCTTCAACTAAAAACCAAAAGAAGCAACCATTTTATTTCTTGCCCAAAAATAAATGAAT
Organism: Agapanthus africanus; assembly: GCA_030015575.1. Taxonomy (NCBI): domain Eukaryota; kingdom Viridiplantae; phylum Streptophyta; class Magnoliopsida; order Asparagales; family Amaryllidaceae; genus Agapanthus; species Agapanthus africanus. The sequence continues at coordinate 425,427,980 of CM057339.1, forward strand.
AAAATAAATAATTAAGTTAAAACCCTAACCAGTAACCAAAACATGGTTTAAAGTAAACACACACCCAAGTTTGCATGTATCATCAAACATAATACAAACTAGTGCACAAACATATATCATATATACAACTTGTGCACATCAAGTGAGAAAATCCAGCTTAAGTGAACAAATACTAGTTAATGTAAAGTAATATATCAAATATATAATTATACATCAAATCATTAAATCAACACTTGATTTAATGATCCGGTCATATCGCATATAACTGACTAATATCAAGTGTATCAATGTATCGAATCAACACTTGATTCGGTAACCCGGCTATATCTTATATAACCGTCCAATGATACAAATCGCAAGAATAGAATCTAGTATCTCATACTGGTATTATTCTCGGTCCTGCACATATCTCATATGCGCTCCTATTTCGTTTCGCTTGAGCCAGGAAACCTCTGTGTAGAACTCTAAAGACTCGTCAATACGCCGGCAGCAGGTGATGATCATATCAAACACCTACAAGCCGCAAGCGGTCTGCTAAACGTAACGGCCACCCGGGTATTGAGCGATCAGAAGATCAATGAGCAAGCCCACTCACACTCCTATGAATCCAACCAGCAACACTTACCGTACAGTCCGGTCTGTTCGTCTGATATGTCGCATATCTCGCCTAGGGGTGGTAAACGTCAGACCCCAGTAGCTTGATAAGTCATGCCGATATAAGGTCCATAACAAGCGTGAAACTACTGATAACTCTTACGAGTAAATCACTGCAACCCTGGCCAGGGATTTCCAGTTATGGCCTTTCGAGCATAGCGCAACATTAACCCCCAATACCGGGAGAGACGAATCCCCTCCTATCGCTCATTGCCTCCATGTGAATCGGGACTGTACCCAAAAACCACCTGTTTGCACGACTCAATAGAGCCGTGGTAGGGTGGAAATCAAAGCACAGTGGGAGACACACAAGACTCTATGACGATCTCGGGTCAACAGACTAAGCTGTACCAGTGTCACCAGAGAACTGCCATCTGACGTGAGGTATAATACCATCTGGGAGTTCTCGGCGAGTCCGTTCAGTGTACCCAGTCATCACTGAGCACCCGCATACCATCTCTGATGTCAAACACCAATGGATATGGGATCATCCATCGCCCATCACATGGGTCGAGAAGATATACGCTAGTCTACTCTGGAATATCGATGCCCCGTCTCGATATTCCTACGACTAAGAACATTGAAGGATGTACTCATGGACTACCCAGGCCCCACTAGTATGATCTACATCATAGTCCAGGAAATCGAGTACACATCCTAAGGGCTTTATCAACATGTAACAGAGAGACAGAAAGTATACATGTTAAGATAAAGAGCAATCAGATAGCGTACTATCATGTCGAGCAAGAAAGTCCTACCTATATATGTCCCAGCATCCACTACAATATACATCCTATGTACAGTAATGGCCTCTAGGGCATACATATAACTAACACACATCGAACCTTGTTGCAGATGAATGAACTGTTGTTCCTTATCGAACCTGGTAATCTCATGGAAGTACTTAGCGTTGAACATGTCACGGAAAGTCTTCCATTCGATGGGTTGTTCAAGACGGCTTTCTTCCGCCTTCCACCAGTTCCGTTCATTGTCCGTGAGCTGTAATTTTGCAACATGAACCCAAGCTATTTCTGGCACTTGTGCTGGTTCCAGATCATCTTCGATACTCTGAGCTCATTCCTCAGCATCCAGCGGGCTCCCCTTTCCTGCAAACTGTTTGGGGTGCAAATCCATGAATTGCTTCACCCTAGGTGCTTCTGCCTCGGGACGGTTCATTAAAAGAGCAGTCTGTTGTTGTTGTCCCTCGAGGAGGCTGCGGATTGCCTCAAGCAGAACCGTTTTCTCGTTGAGCGGAGCAGGGACGGCAGGTGTGAGTGGTAGTGGTGGAGTTGTGTTGTTGACATTGGTGCTGGTGTTGTTCGGGGAATCCATAACCTTGAAAGAAAAATTTAGGTTTGGACAGATTCAAAGTATATGGAATGATAAGATTCAAGGAATATGAATTGTAAAGAATGTTTTAGTTGCTGGTTCTAGTGCTATATTGCTTAGGTTGTTCACGCAGAATAGAACTGCATGGTAGTGTTCCATACAGCTCCCACCTGCATGGGCCACCTGTTGGCTATAGTGCCCTCAAGGCAATTATCATAGTCGCGGACTTATGATTATGATGATTGAGTGAGGACCTATACCGATAAAACAGTCTTACTCAAGATGATAGTATGCTATCTGGTTTGTCTTTATCATCATGTACATGTTGATAGAGCCCAAAGGATTCTTGCTTGACTGCCAGCATTATGATGGCGATCATATATGTGGGAACTGGGGTCTATAAGCACATCCTTAAATGTCCCTAGTCGTAGGAGTATCGAGACCGGGCATCGATACTCCAGTGTAGACTAGTGTATACTGATCGAGACCCCGACGAGGGGCGGTGGCCAGGTCTCACAAACCATTAGTGTTAGTATGTTCACCTAAGATAGTATACAGGTGCTCATTGGGTTATGAGTACACTGGACGGACTCGCCGGGAACTTGCTAGTTGGTATTATACCTATTGTCAGATAGAAGTTCCCAAGTGACATGTGTATAGGTTAGTCTATCGACCTGAGATCGTCATTTGTCTCGTGTGAGTTCCCACTGTGCTTTGATTACTATCCTACTACGGCTCAAAGGAGTCGTGCAAACAGGTTTTAGTTGGGTACAGTCCCGAGCCACATGGAGGCAGTGATCGGATCGTCGGGGATTCATCTCCCCGGGTATTGGGGGTTGATGTCGCGTTGTGTACGGATGGCCATCACCATAAATCCGTGGCCACGGTGGACGAGAATTATCGATCCAGGATCGATAGTTTCTCAGGAGGTGATGGGTTTCATACCGACACTAAATATCCACCCGCTTGACTCGATATGCGATACTCTTAGACGAACAGACCGGACTGTACGGATTTTGTCACTGTCAGGCTCAGTAGGGGTTCAGGATGAGTTTGCTCGTCGGCCTCCCTTTCGCTCAATACCTGGGTAGCCGTTACGTACAGCTAGTGCCGCTGACGTGCTTGTGGTTAAACCTACTACCAGCGTATTGACGATGTTGGAGATAGTGCCCTCAGAGTCAATTATTGGATCACAGGCACGTTATTGCAATGATTGAGGGAGGACCTATCCCGGTAGGACAGTCTTACTCGAGATGATAGTATGCTATCTAGTTTATCTTTATTATCGTGTACTGATTTAGGTGACCTGACATGTCGCTATTACACGTTGATAGAGCCCCTAGGATTCTTGCTTGACTACCAGCAGTATGATGGCGATCATATACGTGGGAGCTGGTAGTCTATAAGCACATCCTTAAAAGGTCCCTAGTCGTAGGAGTTTCGAGACAGGGCATCGATACTCCATTAGTAGACTAGAGTATACAGTCGAGACCCCGACGAGGGGCGGTGGCCGGTCTCACAAGCCACTGGTGTCAGTTGGTTCACCTAAGATGTATACAGGTGCTCATTGGGTTATGAGTACACCGGACAGGACTCGCCGGGAACCTGCTAGTTGGTCTTATACCAGACGTCAGATAGCAGTTCCCTGGTGACATGTGTATAGGTTAGTTCATCAACCTGAGATCGTCATTTGTCTCGTGTGAGTTCCCACTGTGCTTTGATTACTACCCTACCACGGCTCAAAGGAGTCGTGCAAACAGGTTTTAGTTGGGTACAGTCCCGAGCCACATGGAGGCAGTGAGCGGATCTGCAGGGGTTCGTCTCTCCCGGTATTGGGGGTGAGGTCGCGCTGTGTCTAGGAGAGCCATTACACAAAGCCCTCGGCCGAGGCAGGAGATTTACTGGTAGGTATTCCAGTAGTATCTCAGGGTGTTCTGGGCTACACTCCGACACGACTTGTACCGCTTTTGGGGGTCTGACTTTTACCAACCCCCTAGGCCCGCCATGCGATACTCATAGACGAACGGACCGGACTGTACGGATATTGTCACTGACAGGCTCAGTAGGGTGTCAGGATGAGTTCGCTCATCGACGTCCCTTTTGGTCAATAGCTGGTGGCCCGTCACGTATTGGCTTATACCTCTGACGTGCTAGTGGTTAAATCCACAGCCATAGTATTGACGAGTCTTTAGAGTCCGCCACACTTTCAGTTACTCAAGCTTTCGGGCGAAACGCTGTAGAGGCCGTATGGAGATATGGCAGGGTCCGATCAGATACATGCGGTATTGCACGGATCAGGATCGGACAGTTTGTACTAGTGGCCGTATGGTTATATGGCAGGGTTCAATCAGATACGTGCGGTATTGCACGGATCAGGATCGAACGGATATTACTAGCCGGCTTTGGTTTAACCCGGATCCTAGTATAGTACAGTGTAGATTTTGTCTCATTGCATTTGTATGCGGTCGGAATACAGATGCGGGTGTGTATGCACGGTATCGGGGTTTTCCTGTAATTTATTACGGGACCAGTTTTCTGGAGTTGCCAGTTTGCATTCCGTTCCGGCCGGTTTTCCTTTGTTCTTTCCCGGCCAGACTTTTCCGATGGAGGGTAACATATTGTGGAGGGGTTTCTTGCATATGGATTGATTATGATGGCATCTTTTCTTTTCATACATCATTTCTTGCTTTATTTGTGATTAGAGTTGGATTTGATTTGGAAATGACTTGGTTATCATTTCTTTTGGATGTGGTCACCTCTTGCTTTTCTTACCATCACCTCCCTTCTTGTTATGGTTTCATATTCTTTCCTCCACCATTCTCACAAGGATGAGAGAGGCTTCACTTGAGAGAAGAAGAAGAGAGAGTTTCATTTTTGAGCTTGAGGGATTTTTCTTGATCTCATTTCATGCTAGGAAAAATGCAAGCACCATTTTTCCTTATCTAGTTTCCTCCATCATCTTCAAATGGCAACAAAACCCCAAATGAGACATAGCCTCTACACTACACATTCTACAGCAAATCTTGGGCACGTCGACTTGCCAGCTTCGTGCCCGAGTTGCCTCGGTATTGAGGTGGGAGCCCGTAAAAGATGCAGGCGACGTGGTGCCCTTCCGGCGAGGAGGCGACGACATGGAGACAGGACTTTCCGCGGGAGATCGGGACGATGAAGAGAAGACCGGAGGACTCGGATCACTTGGTATACTTCTCTTCCCATCTCTTGTTAGCTAGCATTAGGTTAATGGTTACGATCCGGGTTTTCATTGTCCGCGGTAGCGCCAGTTTCCAAGTAAGGAAAAATTTTTGATTCCGCATTTTGGCCTCGGATAGACGGCCGGGGCGCTGCCGTGGCGCAACATGGTATCAGAGCCACGCCATTAACCTTGCCTAGCTTGTTCTAGTGTGTTTTACATTTCCGATCGAACAAAATCCCAAAAACCACATTTCGTGTACATCAGTTTTCTGTCGATTTTTTCTGAGCTCTAAAAATTTTTCAGGTTGCAGAAAATTGATGTACTGGAAAATATAAGGCTACTGTAGAAATTCGACAGAGTGATTCCATTGTGTGAGCGCGGAACCGCGGCTAAACCCCCCTTCGGGCCGCGGTTCCGCCGCACTATGGTCAGATCACTGTGTCGTTTTTCTTCAGTTGCTTTCTGGGATCATTTTAGGGGTTTTGGAACATTAATTTTGGGCCCAGAATTTCTTGATGTGCTGCAGTAGTACTTGGGGGCCCACTTGTTAAAATTTGATCGATCGGATATTTTAAACACATTATTTCACAGTATTTACATTATATCTGCGACCGTGAATATCACTTGATCGGTAAATCCTGTCTAACTGCTATAGCCCGGTTAGACGGATTTGCGAACGTGATTTTCACGTTGATGTTCTGTGTTTATGCTGTGATGTTGCGGATCGGTCATGGGGGATAGCCTGGATGCAATGCTAGTACAGTTTTGTTGTTTTATGTACATTTGAAATTGCGGGGCGAGCGTCCAACATGTGGACTGCCGTCACTGCCTGTTTGTATTATTCTTTTAGGGCACGACCTGGTTGCGGTCGATGTACCCGGTGTATGTATATATTACTTTCTGTACTAGGATTACCCCGCGGAGGGGTGCACGGATAGCCGGGTTCTAGAGGGCAACGGGCCCGCATCTCATGGCATTGAGACGGAGGGGGCTTCACTCTAGGATTGGCGGGCTATTCGCCGCACTCGTAGGGGGTACAGGTTGACCCAGGAGGGGTGCCCAAGTTACCGGATTCCGTGAAGTGCTGGGTGGTCCATTCACGGCACTGAAGGGGGCTGCCTCGCTTCAGGTTTTGGCGGGTGACTTGCCGCGCCCGTAGGGGTCTAGGATTTCATTGCACAGGCTATCCACACGACCAGGGGAACGTCGGGTTTCAGCAGCGGCTCTGTGAAACCCGGGGTTTCCAGATATCTGTATTGTTCTGTGATACTGTACATTTCTGTGATGTTGCATTCTTATCACGCCTTGAGCGAAAATTATATATTGGTATATATATATTAGTAGATGTTGTATATGTTTTTCATCCGCGCTAGTCCAATCCCCGCTCTGTCGTTAGTTAAGTAACCTAACGGGTGATGACGGGACCCAGTGGCGAATGCGGATGGCATATACGTACATCATTATTTTCGTTCTTTATTGGTGTGATTAATTGATGGGACTGCGTTGATTCGGATCAATGCAAGATAAACAAACCTATTCTGATGTTGTTGGAACACTTTTCAAAAAGCTGTTATTACAAGGACGTTCTCTTTTGTTTTGCATCGTGGTATTCAGTTGGAATATCCTGCTCCTCAGTCGACGAGGCAAGGGCCGAGATCCCTTCACCGGGAGTGACCCCTTGGACAGAAGTTTGCGTCAGGGTAATGACTTCACTATAGCCGATTACTTTTTGCTTTGCATCGTGGTATTCATTTGGAATATCCTGCACCTCATTCTACGGGGAAAGAGCCGAGATCCCTTCACCGGGAGTGACCTCTTTAGCTAAGGGTTTTCGTCACTATATTTTATAAAAGGCTATGCAGTTCCTTCAACGATATCAAGTTCATTACGTTAAAAGTTTTTCGCCAAAAACTAGACGTAGCCCTCCGTCATTTCAGATTAGTATTGCTTAGTATCCGTGCTACGTATGTCGTGCATTGCCGAGGCGTAGTGTTCGGTAGCTGTGTAATACTTTTCTGTCGCATGGATAAGTGGATTGGTTAGGACAGTCGTACGGTTATGTTGGCATTGTCAAGGACTCGTACGGGTGGGTTTAATGCAATCAAGATAATGACGGGCTGAACTTGACTAGGACTCTTTGATATGTTGGCATTGTCAAGGTCACTTGGATCCTAGGGGTAAAAATCACATCGGGAGTTTCAAAAGAACTGAAACTTGCCAGGCATGCGCATACCTTCTGGAGTGTGGTGACGTGAGTGGATTCCGTCACGTTATCATGCAATGATAGTTGGATCCCGATTCCCACTGATGAGCTGGTTTACTCCTTGGGTGATCCCGACTAATTCTTCTTTCAGGTTTGGAGGAGAATTTGAGGTACAGTGGGAGGTTTCCTAATTAGATAAAGTGATAACCATTCTGATCTAGGATAGAGTGCACGCTGAGTGTTTCTTTTCTCTCTCTCTTTGGCAACGACCATTGACCCGACCCTGGACTATGACTCAGTGACCAAGTTGACCGGACCTTCTTAACATTGGCTTTTGGATTGTCAGAGTTGCAAACCTCATTGCCACTCCTACTTTTACCATTTTCTCCGGGACACCCCGTATTACTACGAACGTCCACTTCCATTGGAAAAAACCATCGTATGGTTATATACGAACTCGAAGGACTTCGAGGATGGTTTCTGGTTCTGGAGAAAACGGATAGGACTATTCAGTTGTCTTTTCTTTTCACCTTCTCTCAGGTTGCGAGTACTCCTTGGTTTAGGAGTAGTACACCTATTACGCAAATTGGATAGTCTTCTTCCAAACCATAGGCTGGTGCCGACCGGTAGGGAATGAAGAAAACCAGTTAGCCTAAACGGTGTACAGAAGGTATTAAGTTAAGACAAAACAAGGGATTAGTAGGAGGGCAAAGTAAATTGCGACTGATATTCACGACCAAACCAAGTATTTCTTCGCCAATCCTAAATCACCTTTGTATTTCTCCAGGACACTCCGTATCACTACGAAGATCCACAGTTTATTGGATACTCCATCGTATGGTTATATACGAACTCGAAAGGAACTTGTTCCAGTTCGGGGATGGATTCTGGTTCAGGAGAAATAGGAATAAAGTACATTCAGGTGTCTTTTATCTTCACCTTCTCTCGCGTTGCGAGTGCTCCTAGGATTAGGACAGTACACCCTTTATGCTTATTGGATAGTCTTCTTCCAAACCATAGGCTGGTGCCGAACGGTAGGGAAGGAAGAAAACCATTTGGCTTAAAGGGGTGTGCAGAAGGTAATGACTAAAGACATATAAAGGGATTTGGAAAGGTGGCAAAGAATTATACGGTTATAGTTGTGAATCTGGATAATGGAAGAGGCATTACTAAGAATACCAGGATACCCCAACGAAACATTTCAATGTTTCAGTTTCACTGTGTACTGTTAATAGAAAACTGATTTCCCGATAAGACACTTACTCCAGGGTATGTATTTACCAGGTATGATTCTCACATCTGTATGGTTTTACAGATGATGAATGGGAGTAAGTTATTGGGAATTGGGTGATCATCCTCATTATATCGGGATTCGTTGTAATCGGTGATATTTGAGGAAATCACCTGGGCTGTTTGCCAGACGGCAAATATTTGGTTTTGAATATCCGTTGTTATGCACCAATTTCAAATTGATATATCTGTACGTCTATTTTTATAGAGTGAGATATACCTTTTTGAAATTATGTCTATGACATTTACCTATATCAGTGGATGGTCAGGTAAGAAGCATTAAACAGCGGTGTAATTCCTCTTAACCATAAGTACAGTTTTCAACCTACGACACACAGTGAATGAGTTATCAGACTCAAGGGACTTATACAGAGTATTGTATGTTGTCCAGAGTACATCAGGACAGAGGGGATGGTCCTCGTACTATATTCGGTTTACTTATGACTTCTCTAGTTTTTAGACAAGTGTTTCGAAGAAACACAGGGTCCGAATTTTAAGAAGTTGTAGGTATTTGAATAAAGTAAAGAACCAGGTATTGCAAGTATCGGAATTCTTCAAAGTGATCGAAGATGTAGATACTTGTATATGGTATTCAGTTGATAGTAATGATTAAGAGAACTTGCTTCTCTTTCGGGTTACTCATAATTGGAAGCATTCCTAAGTTGAGTGACGATGATCGGCCTTTTTCCATTTAGTTGACATGCACTGGAGACAGCTGCATGATTTGAATCTGGTTCAATTAAATCAGTGCCTCTGGTTCTATATTGGATATAGAACAGTTCATATCTTAACGATGTTAAGGTATGGGGAGTTGTCCGGCTTATGCTTAAAACCAGACTCTAGATAACTCAAGGCACGTTTCTGTAATGGCTGTTTGTGGGTTGACCCAGGCTATGACGAGGGTTGACTTTCTACCATCTGGAAGATCAATAGTGATATTGTTCTTGACTCGCCACAGTTTTAATAAAAATGGATTTTTTCAGAAAACAGTAGTGGGAGTATGGTAGAACTGGAAGTGATTCCAGAACCGCAAACGATTACTGAAGATTTAATAAGGAACCTAAAGATTCAATCTGATTTGACATTCCATTGGCCACTCCGCAGATAAGGTGGGTAACTTCAGGCACCCGAGAGGTACTTCGGTAGCCTCAAGGACGGTGACAGGGAAGTTCTTGTTAACCCACACTTGCCATTGCTGTTGTTCCAGGCTGCGAGACCCGGCAGGAGGATGAGTATAGCGTCGTTCTAAACTAGCTTTAGAAGTGCACGTCTATATGACTCTGCCAAAGGGTTATCGTAGTCAGTGGGAGCAGCGGAAGCATTGGTGGACATCAGGCTTATGTCTATTTATAGACTAAAGCAGATATAGCGGAGATAGATCATCTATTTCTGATGTGACAGTCATAGGTTTGACGTCATCAGAATAGGGGATGGATCTGTTGAGAAGGTAGTAGGGTGTGATGTCATGGTATTTGGATGACATACACAGAGTAGGAAGTGAAACTCCTATACTACGATCGGTTATACTTTGGTTGTCACACAGTGGTTTCTCCACACAGGACTTGGATATTATATCAGAAATTCTGGTTACTAGATCTATAGTTTTAGATCTAGATTTGGGTGGTTTCCTAATCTGGGTACCTTGACAGCATTCTATGAGTATTTAGAATGGACGACTCCTGGCACGGTAGTACACCTGCAGGTAATTGAGTCACCCTCTCTAAAGGTGTCTTACAGACTAAAGGGGAGAGGGATACACATGATTGACAGATCACTTGCTTAAGTAATTGAGTCAATCATGAGATGTCAAAGTACCACACCAGATGTTGTTCTTGCACTAGATGCAATAAGTTGATATTGATCCAATCCTGGAGAAACAGTCGGAAGCAGTTTTAGAACATAAGTTGATGTTCTAGGGATATGATAACGGCAGCCTCCTTTAGGAGACGGTTATCATTCCAGGCTTCCAAGGTGACCTGGAAGGCAGAGTGGCTGTCAGAGTTATAGTTTTCCTTCTGATGAGGGGCAGTATTTTGGACAGGTGGTCCAAGGCAATACTGAGGGAGGCTTGGCGCAGGATACTGATTAAGTTCGGTTGACGATACAGTCTAAGAAGTTTGGATTTGGAGTTCATTTATGAGCTAGGTCCCATCAGACATCCAGACATTCTAAGACAGGTATTGCTCATTTCGGGAGATGGCATTCTCTGCGAACTTGAGATATAGAGAGACATAGAAAGAAACATCAAGGCGGATCCACTCACTGAGGCTATTCCTCGAACGCAATAGTTTCACAAACGGGTTTTTGTGAGACTGACTGGTAGAAGAGTTGGGTGTTCGGTATCACACGGGCTGTGAGTATGCGACATCGCAATAATTAGCCTTGAGTGCAAGTGGGAGATTGTTGGAGATAGTGCCCTCAGAGTCAATTATTGGATCACAGGCACGTGATTGCAATGATTGAGGGAGGACCTATCCCGGTAGGACAGTCTTACTCGAGATGATAGTATGCTATCTGGTTTATCTTTATCATCGTGTACTGCTTTAGGTGACCTGACATGTCGCTATTACACGTTGATAGAGGCCCTAGGATTCTTGCTTGACTACCAGCAGTATGATGGCGATCATATACGTGGGAGCTGGTAGTCTATAAGCACATCCTTAAAAGGTCCCTAGTCGTAGGAGTTTCGAGACAAGGCATCGATACTCCATTAGTAGACTAGAGTATACAGTCGAGACCCCGACGAGGGGCGGTGGCCGGTCTCACAAGCCACTGGTGTCAGTTGGTTCACCTAAGATGTATACAGGTGCTCATTGGGTTATGAGTACACCGACAGGACTCGCCGGGAACCTGCTAGTTGGTCTTATACCAGACGTCAGATAGCAGTTCCCTGGTGACATGTGTGCAAGTTAGTTCATCGACCTGAGATCGTCATTTGTCTCGTGTGAGTTCCCACTGTGCTTTGATTACTACCCTACCACGGCTCAAAGGAGTCGTGCAAACAGGTTTTAGTTGGGTACGGTCCCGAGCCACATGGAGGCAGTGAGCGGATCTGCAGGGGTTCGTCTCTCCCGGTATTGGGGGTGAGGTCGCGCTGTGTCTAGGAGAGCCATTACACAAAGCCCTCGGCCGAGGCAGGAGATTTACTGGTAGGTATTCCAGTAGTATCTCAGGGTGTTCTGGGCTACACTCCGACACGACTTGTACCGCTTTTGGGGGTCTGACTTTTACCAACCCCCTAGGCCCGCCATGCGATACTCATAGACGAACGGACCGGACTGTACGGATATTGTCACTGACAGGCTCAGTAGGGTGTCAGGATGAGTTCGCTCATCGACGTCCCTTTTGGTCAATAGCTGGTGGCCCGTCACGTATTGGCTTATACCTCTGACGTGCTAGTGGTTAAATCCACAGCCATAGTATTGACGAGTCTTTAGAGTCCACCACACTTTCAGTTACTCAAGCTTTCGGGCGAAACGCTGTAGAGGCCGTATGGAGATATGGCAGGGTCCGATCAGATACATGCGGTATTGCACGGATCAGGATCGGACAGTTTGTACTAGTGGCCGTGTGGTTATATGGCAGGGTTCAATCAGATACGTGCGGTATTGCACGGATCAGGATCGAACGGATATTACTAGCCGGCTTTGGTTTAAGCCGGATCCTAGTATAGTACAGTGTAGATTTTGTCTCATTGCAATTGTATCCTGTCGGAATACAGATGCGGGTGTGTATGCACGGTATCGGGGTTTTCCTGTAATTTATTACGGGACCAGTTTTCTGGAGTTGCCAGTTTGCATTCCGTTCCGGACGGTTTTCCTTTGTTCTTTCCCGGCCGGACTTTTCCGATGGAGGGTGTTATTTGCAAGTTTGCAAATAACATATTGTGGAGGGGTTTCTTGCATATGGATTGATTATGATGGCATCTTTTCTTTTCATACATCATTTCTTGCTTTATTTGTGATTAGAGTTGGATTTGATTTGGAAATGACTTGGTTATCATTTCTTTTGGATGTGGTCACCTCTTGCTTTTCCTACCATCACCTCCCTTCTTGTTATGGTTTCATATTCTTTCCTCCACCATTCTCACAAGGATGAGAGAGGCTTCACTTGAGAGAAGAAGAAGAGAGAGTTTCATTTTTGAGCTTGAGGGATTTTTCTTGATCTCATTTCATGCTAGGAAAAATGCAAGCACCATTTTTCCTTATCTAGTTTCCTCCATCATCTTCAAATGGCAACAAAACCCCAAATGAGACATAGCCTCTACACTACACATTCTACAGCAAATCTTGGGCACGTTGACTTGCCAGCTTCGTGCCCGAGTTACCTCGGTATTGAGGTGGGAGCCCGTAAAAGATGCAGGCGACGTGGTGCCCTTCCGGCGAGGAGGCGACGACATGGAGACAGGACTTTCCGCGGGAGATCGGGACGATGAAGAGAAGACCGGAGGACTCGGATCACTTGGTATACTTCTCTTCCCATCTCTTATTAGCTAGCATTAGGTTAATGGTTACGATCCGGGTTTTCATTGTCCGCGGTAGCGCCAGTTTCCAAGTAAGGAAAATTTTTTGATTCCGCATTTTGGCCTCGGATGGACGGCCGGGGCGCTGCCGTGGCGCAACAGACGAGTCTTTAGAGTCCCACACAGAGGGTTTTTCGCTGTTCATGCGATATGGTGTACATGAGGTATGTTGATATATACAGGTGTCCGATTAAATATGTACACATGCTGCGCAGACTTTAATCAAACGGTTGATAATACTAGCGGTTTCGGATTAAGCCGGATTATTAAATCAGGTTTTGATTTAATAATTTATATATGTATTTGTATATACTTATTCTAGTATTATTGTTCACTATTCATTTTCTCTCTCGGCTATTCGTATTTTGGTACGAATACGCGTATATATATTTCGATACATGTACCGGGAAGTATTCCGTATTTTATACGGAATAGCTTCTAGAAGGTGGCCACCTCATTTGTATGATTTTCCAATTTTTGGAAATTCATTCGACTCACAAATGAGGTGGAGGTGTGAGGTGGCATTTGCATAGTGTTATGCATGTTCATGGCATGGGCTTGAGGTATGGTTGCTATTATTATTATTGAAAAAGGATAATGAGTTTTTTGATGATGGGGGAGAGAGAGGGGCCGGCCACTTTAGAGGTGGGGGTGAATTTCATTTGTTTGTTTTTCATTACACTAGCTCTCTCTCCCACTGTAACACCCGAGTTCATTTATACCAATTCCAGTTTCAGTATTTTACTTATCCATGATCTTTTCCTGATTTAGCGTGTTTGGGTGCGAATAGTACTTCACAGGTCACTGGGCATTCGACCCGACTCGCTTGCTTGAACTTGTGTAACTTTTATGTATAAATTACCTTAACTCGTTGCATGGACTAGTGCATCTCATAACCTAGTATATACTGGCAATTTTATCTAGTATCGCATCTGTTGCATATAACATTTTAAGTCATGTAAAATAATCTAAAATTGCATTTCATGGCCTGTTGATACCCCTAACCCCGTGGTAGCATCCGCGCATCGTGTTCTCGTCCCGTTCAGTGAAACGGACGTGTTTGGATGGCTACGCGCACGTGCGTGCATCCGTTCTTGGGGGTATGCATTTACCTTGACTGAGCATTCATTTTGAAATTTGGAAGTCGCGTATATTTTTTATATTTTAATCGGAATTTTTAGACCCGACCCGGGCTTGTTTTGGAGTAAATTTGTATTTGCCAAAATCTCAGTACGTACTAATATTATATTAATATTCTAAACTATTATTTAATATACTGCCTTATATTTTTCGTTAACAGAATATAATCTTTTCAAATCCATACAGTTAAGAAATCTTTCTCATAAAATTATTTCCCTAACCATTTCTTAACTGCGAGCCAATCACATTTCACCTTTTACCCCCGGGCCCCACCAACACCTCTCTCTCGCTTTCTCTTTTCTCTTTCTCTCTCTCTCTCCTCACTTTTCCCTACGCTAACGTCCAATATTCTCTCTCCTCTCCGCTTCCTCTCTCCTCTCGATCTCTTTCATTCTCTCTCTCTCTCCAATCTCTCTCTCTCAGATTCTCCCCCTCTCACTTCCTTTAATTTATCTCTCTCCTTATATAGTATTGTTTCTTTCTCCCTCCTCAGTTTCTTTTAATCCCACGAGAACCCATCCCCTTGCCTGTCTCGCGCCTTCGCCTCCGTCGCCGCCTAAACCATCACCTCCTCATCTTCATCCCCCCATCTCCTTCATCTACTCCCTTCAACCGACGCCTCCTCACAATCGTCGACCAACCCTCAACCCGACACCATCACCGGCTCCTCTGCCAACCCCGGGGCCCATCTCACACGAACCTAAACATCGACCATCTTTCTCGCCGAAGCACACCACCGCGGCACCCTCGTCGAGTTCCCACCGTCGTCATCACCTTGTCGCCAACCCAGATCGTCTTGTCGCTGTCCTCGATCACAATCGCCTTCGCCTCGTTGTCTCCATCGCAGCAACCCAGATCACCCTCGCCATCGGTACACAACACCATCAACACCTATCTAGCCGCAACCCTCATCGATGCAACCTTTGTCTTCCTCCTCTTATCTCCTGCACGCGACAGCACCCATCCCCGTTCATCACTCTTCTTGGCTCCAGCCGTCTCCACCCCGCGACCCTAACCTCCGATTGCCTTTGTGGCCATCAGCAAACGAGGCCCGAGAACAGATCATGAGCATCTGGGACCAAGCTATTATCATCAAGGTTAGCGGTGTGGAACTCGAGTTCCTAACAGGAAAAGACTCGGTTGAAGATGATGTGGCGATGACACTGTAGCACCCGAACTTCAAGCTTATGCTAGTGACCCTCGGAGAAAAGGGTTGCAGATACTACACTAAGGATTTCCATGGTGCTGTTGAAGCATTCACTGTTAAGCAGGTGGACACGACAGGAGCGGGCGATGCATTGTTGGGGCAATTCTCCGCAAGCTTGTTGAAGATCCATCTACACTTCAAGGGAGTAACTCCACAACTCTTACATCTAGTTCTGACCAGTTGATGAAAGGAAGCAGGCAAAAGATTAACTGTGCGTGGTGTGGATCCGTTCCGTGTACCGTGCGAGCGTCGCGACGTTTTCCCGCCGACGCGAGACGTTCCGTTTTCCGTGTCGCGATCTGTCGAGGCAAGTGAAACTTGCTGCATGCTATTTTAAACTATTCATATGCTAAATTAATTATTTCCTGTTAAATCCCCAATTAGAATTGCTAGAAGTAGATTTCAAGATTAACCGTATAAAGTGCCGTTACACATTTTATAATTCCGGACTTGAAGCCTAATTTTGCACCTGATCAGTTATAACTAACAATCACCTGTACATGATAGATCACGTTGTTTAGTGCCCTGATCCCCTTTATCCAGTATAGCCTATCAGACATCCATGTGCAACTTAAACCGGTCTAATTACAACTGCATCCATTAATAGATTATACATGTCGTCGCATCCAGATTTATTAACATGTTTTCTGCATTCATATCTATCATACCGTAATCACATAATGCTGACACTGTCTGTTAAACACCACTGATAACTGTACAGCTAGTTAATCGAATCTGCTTATTGCTTTATTCATTGCTTAGATCATGTTGTTGATAACCATGCTTGATTATGTAACTGATTATGAGCACACCCATGATATCGTTTGCATCTTGACATGACTTGCTACATACTTATTGATTGACCCGACATGGTACCGTATACTGCTCGACTTGACCTGATGTACCATGACCTGACCCGTTACCTGATCTTGTGTCTAATGCCAACAAACCTGACATGTAGTCCTCACGGACTGTTCCTGTTGTCTATCCAGACAAACCTGCTTACCTGATCATGTGTTGGCATTAGTTCTTGATTACTGAATACCTGACTTGACATACACATATAACTTGGGGTTATGGGGAAATCAAAAATGAAACCTGACTTGTAACTCAACAGTTCGCTACTTGTTCTGATCAGTTTTAGAGGCTGGGCCAGCCTTGGAATGATGCTGCTGACATCATTCATCTGTACACATTCCTGTTTTAGTGCCTAGCGGCATGTCTCGGTTTCAGCCCGAGAATCTAGACCGTGGTCCCGGGTATGCACGGGATACTATTGAGTTACATCGATGATTCATCAATTTGATTTCAAAGACTTTAGAGTAGAAAACCCAATAGAACAGTTTAGTCTACTCACTGCACACTACCCTTCACTGCCTTGATTTATATTACCGTTACACCTGCTTTTCATTCATGTTTATATTTGCATTGCCTGTTACCCTGTTTATATTTTATTGCTTGATGACATGACGCGCTGACGTCTGGGTTTTGCATGGCCCAGATCCTCTACCTTTGTTGCAGACTGATCAGGAGTATTGCCGCTGTTAGACCGAGCGGTGAAGTTCCTGTCGGTATGTAGTCTCACTTTCCAGGTTTCATTATTGTACCTTTTGGCTTCCGCACATTATTATTTCTTGACTCTATTACCCTGGCTTATGGACATGTACTAGTTAGTTAGTCTACTTTCCTGTTCTTGATATCTCTACAGCCGTAATGTGACTGTGGAAGGATTTTTCCTATCCACATGTAGCATGGTTGGCTATGTCACGTGCCCATCTTAGCGTACTCTGGGAAGCGGGGCGTGACACCCACTCTCTCATGCTTCAAAGAAATTTAGCCATTTTTGTTGCCTCATGCCAAAGTTTTCCTCACTCCATTCATCTTCTTCTTATATTGCTCTCTTGAGCACATGAGATGAGAGAATAACATAGTGACACTTTCATGCACCCCCACTCTCCATCGCTAGCGACTTTGGAGCGTTGGTTACCTCGTTTGTCGAGGTTGGAGCTTGCGCCGTTTCCCTCGGGTGGATCATCGGAGATGGAGGAAGACCGGCAACCAAACATCATCAAAGGACCGCTAGGAGCTTGGAATGAAGGCCGAAGGACACGGATCAACTCGGTATAACGATTCTAACTCTTAGCTAGCATGCTAGATTAGGGTTTAAGGTCGATCCGTAAATCGGGTAACGGTAGCGCCAGTTTAATAAATTTTTATTCCGCATTTTGGCCGCGTTTCGATGGCCGGAGCGCTGCTGAACCCTTCATGGTATCAGAGCCACCCTTTAAACCCCTTACTAGCTTGTTTAAACATGCTTGAAAGATTGATCGACGGAAATTTCCAAAATCACGATTCCATTTTTCTGTTCTCTGCCGATTTTCAAAAGTGTTCAAAAATATTTTCCAGTGGCTTAAAAATCCGTGCCGGCGATTTTATTGGTACAGAAAAAATTTGGGCTTCTTATTCCTCCAAATCGCCGCGGAACCGCCGCACTTACCCCCTATTGGCGGCGGATCCGCGGACATTTAGAGGTGACGGGCTTCGAAATTTTTCCTGTAGCCCCCTGACTTGGAATTGTGATTTTTGTAATATCCTGTTTTAGCCCAGGTTTCTGTGAAGTGTTGGTTTTGCTGTTGGGGCCAATTTGGATCTTAGTTGATCGATATTTTAAGTGCGCGTTTATCAGTACATACATTATAATCTGTGACCGTGAATGTCATTTGATCGGTAAACCCGTCTAACTGCTATATGTCTTTTAGACGGGTTTGCGAACGTGACATTCACGTTGATGTTCTGTGGTGTGCTGTGATGTTGGTTAGATTGTCGTGGTGGATAGCTGTGGTGCAATGTTAGTACAGTTTTATTTCATTTGTACATTTGATATTGCGGGGCGAGCGTCCGACATGTGGACTGTTGTCACTGCCAGTTTGTATATTATTCTTTTGGGGCACGACCGGGTTGAGGTCGATGTCACCCTTGTATATTATTTTCTTTTCTGTACTAGGATTACCCCGCGGTGGAGTGCACGAATAGCCGGGTTCTAGAGGGCAACTGGTCCGCATCTCATGGCGTTGGGACGGAGGGGACCTTACTCTAGAATTGGCCGGCTATTCGCCGCACTCGTAGGGGGTATAGGTGACCCAGGAGGGGTGCTCAAGTTACCGGATTCCGTGAAGTGCTGGGTGGTCCATTCACGTTGCTGAAGGGGGCTGCCTCATTTCTGGTTTTGGCGGGTAACTTGCCGCGCTCGTAGGGGTCTAGGTTTCATTGCACATTCTATCCACACGAAAGGGAACGTCGGGTCTCACTTGCAGCTCAAGTGAAACCCGGGGCTCCAGATTATCCACCATTCTGTGTTGCATTCTGTGATGTTGCTATATCATGCCCGGGACGATTGTTATATATTTATATATATACTAGTAGATATTGTATATGTTTTGCACCCGTGCTAGTCCAGTCCCCGCTCTGTCGTTAGTTAAGTAACCTAACGGGTGATGACGGGACCCAGTGGCGAATGCAGATGGCATATACGTACATTTTATTTTCGTTCTTTTCTGGTATGATTAATTGATGGGACTGCGTTGATTCTTATCAATGTAAGGATAAAACAAACCTATATATATGATGTTGTTGGAACCAAGTTTTTAAAAACTGACATTACAGACGTTTTCTTTTGCTTTGCATCGTGGTATTCATTTTGGAATATCCTGCACCTCATTCGACGAGGCAAGGGCCGAGATCCCTTCATCTGGAGTGACCCCTTGAGTAAAAGTTTGCGTCAACGTAATAACTTCACTATAGTCGATTATTTTTGCTTTGCATCGTGGTATTCAGTTTGGGATATCCTGCACCCCATTCGACGGGGAAAGAGCCGAGATCCCTTCACCGGGAGTGACCTCTTTAGCATAAGTTTTCACCACTATATATTTATAAAACCACTTGGATTCTTTCAACGATATCAAGTTCATTACGTTAAATATTTTTCGCTAAAAACCAGTCGTAGCCCTCCGCCATTTCTTACAGGTATTACTTAGTATTTATACTGTGTATGTTGACCTCTGTCAAGGCACAGTGCTTGGTAGCTGGGTAATGCTTGTTTGTTGAATAGATATGCGATTATTTAGGACAGTCGCACGGTCATGTTGACCTCTGTCAAAGGCTCATGCGGGTGAGTCTAAGTTAATCCAGGACAATGACGGGTTGAATTTGACTTGCGACTTATGATATGTTGACCTCTGTCAAGGTCATAAGCCGCTTGCGATAAAAATCATATCAGGAGTTTCAAATATACAGAAAACTTTCCAGGGATGCGCATACCTTCTGGAGTGTGGTGACTTGAGTGGCTTCTATCAGGTTATCATGCGATGATAGTTGGATCCCGATTCCCACTGATGAGTAGGATTACTCCTCGAGTGATTCTGACTAATTCTCCTTTTGGGTTTGGAGAAGAATTCGAGGAAATAGTGGGAGCCATCCTGATTAGATAAAGAGATTAACCATTCCGATCTAGGTTAGAGTACACGCTGAGTGTTTCTTTCTCTCTCTCTCTCTCTCTCTCTCTGGCTGCGACTATGACCTGACCCTTGACTAAAACTCATGTACCAAGTTAACCGAACCTTCTTAAAACACTTTGACTTCTGGAATGTCACGGTGTCGCATACATCATTGCCACTTCTATATCACCTTTGCATTTCTCCAGAACATCACGTATTACTACGAACATCCACTTCCATTGGATAAATCCATCGTATAATTACATACGAACTCGAAGGAACTTTTTCGAGGATGGATTCTGGTTCTGGAGAGATTGAATAGGATTATTTGGTTGTCTTTTCTCTTTATCTTCTCTCAGGTTGTGAGGGCTCCTAGGATTAGGAAAGGGTACACCTATTGAGCTTATTGGATAGTCTTCCTCCAAACCATAGGCAGGTGCCGAACGGTAGGGAAGGAAGAAAACCAACAAGCTTAACTGTGGTATACAGAAGGTTATAAGTAAAGCCATATAAAGGGATTAGAATAATGGCAAAGAAAATTACGATCACCATCATTCACGACAAAGACCATGTATATCCCTGCCACTCCTACATCCACTTTGCATTTCTCTAGGACACTCCGTATCACTACGGATATCCACTTCTATTGGATAAATCCATCGTATAGTTACATACGAACTCGAAGGAACTTTTTCGAGGATGGATTCTGGTTCAGGAGAAATTGGATAGGATTATTCAGATGTCTTTTCTCTTTACCTTCTCTCAGGTTGCGAGGGCTCCTAGGGTTAGGAGAGTACACATATTACGCTTATTGGATAGTCTTCTTCCAAACCTTAGGCTGGTGCCGAAAGGTAGGGAATGAAGAAAACCAATTAGCGTAAAAGAGGTGTACAAAAGGTAATAAGTAAAGACATAATAAAGGGATTGCAGAGAGGGCAGACAAGTATATGTTTACTGTTGTGAATCAGGATAGTGGAAGAGGCGTTACTAGGAATACCAGTTAACCCTTTTGAAACATTTTCATGTTTCAGTCTGACTGTGCGATGTTAATTGAAAATTGTTTTCCCAAATGGAATCTAACTCCAGGGTATGTATTTACCAGATCAGTTTCTCACATCTGTATGATATTATAAATGGTGAGTGGGAGTAAGGTATTGGGAATTGGGTGATTAGATCCTCTTTATATCGGAATTCGTTGTAATTGGTGATATTTGAGGAAATCATCTGGATTTTGCCAGATGGCAAATATTCGGTTTTGAATATTCGTTGTTATGCACCAATTTCAAACTGATATATCTGTACAATTATTTTATAAAGTGAGATATAACTTTTTGATATTATGTCTGTGATATTTACCTATATCAGCTGGTGATTAGGTAAGGTGTATTCAACAGCGGTGTAATTCTTCTTAACCATAATACAGTTTTTCAACCTACGACACACAGGGTTTGAGTTATTGAACTCAGGGGACTTATAAAAAGTATTGTATGTTGTCCAGTGTCCATTAGGACAATGGGGTTGGTACTCGTACTATATTCTGTTTACTTGTGACTTCTCCAGTTCTGGACAAGTATTTCGTTGAAATGCAAAGTCCAGATATTGAGAAGTTATAGGTATAAGAATAAAGTAGAGAACCATTTGTTAGAAGTATCGGGATTCTTCGAAGTATTCAAAGATGTAGATACTTGTGTTTGGTATTCCGTTGATAGTGATGGTTTTGAGAACTTGCTTCTCTTTCAGGTTACTCATATATGGATGCACTCCTAGATGAGTAATGCTGATTGTCCTCTTTCCATTTGGTTGATATGCACTGGAGACAGCTGCATGATTTTGAATCTGGTTCAAATTAGATTAGTGCTTTTATTTCTATATTAGATATATATAGAATCAATTTATATCTTAACGATGTTAAGGTATAGGGAGTTGTCCGGCTGATGCTTAAAACCAGAATCCGGATAAACTCAAAGCACGTTTCAGTAATGGTTGTTTGTGGGTTATCCTGGGCTTTGACGAGGGTTAACTTTCTACCATCAGGAAGATCAATATTTATATTGTTCTTGACTCACGATAGTTTTAGTAAAATGGTCTTTTTCAGAAAAACAAAAGTGGGAGTATGGTAAAACTGGAAGTGATTCCAGAACCACAAACGATCACTGAAGATTTAATAGAACCTAAGGATTCAATTGTTTTTGACGTTCCATTAGCCACCCCACAGATTTTGGTGGGTAACCTCAGGCACCCGAGAGCTACTACGGTCTTCTCAGAGACGGTGACAGGGAGGTTCTTGTTTACCCAGAGTTGCCATTGCTTCTATTCTAGACTATAAGACCCGGCAGGAGGATGAGCATAGCGTCGTTCTAAACTAGCTTTAGAAGTGCACGTGTATATGACTCTGCCAGAGGGTTGTTGTAGTCAGTGGGAGCAGCGGAAGCATATAAGGCAAGTAGCTTATGTTTATTTATAGACTAAAGCAGGTATAGCGGAAATAGATCATCTATTTTTGATGTGACAGTCATAGGTTTTGACTTCATCAGAATAGGAGATGTATCTGGTAAGAAGGTAGTAGAGAGTGATGTCCAGGTATTTGGATGACATGCAATTGATAGGAAGAGATATTCCTATACTACGATCGGTTATACTGTGGTTGTCACAAAGTTGTTTCTCCACATAGGATATGGACATAGTATCAGGATTTCTGGTTACTAGATCTATGGTTTTAGATCTAGATTTGGGAAGTATCCTAATCTGGGTACTTTGACATTAAATGGATGACTCCTGGCATGGTGGTGTACCTGCAGGTGATGGAGTCAACCTCTCTAAAGGTGTCTTACAAACTAAAGGGGAGAAGAATCTACATGATTAGCATATCACTTGCTTAGGCAATTGAGTTAATCATGAAATATCAAGTACCACACCAGATGTTGTTATTGCACTAGCTGCAATAAAAATATATTAATCCAATCCTAGAGAAACATTGGGAAGCAGTTATTGAACATAAGTGAATGTTCTTGGGATATGGTAACGGTAGCTTCCTTCTGGAGACGGTTATCATATCAGGCTTCCAAGGTGACCTGGATGACAGAGTGACTGTCAGAGTTATAGTTTTCTCTCTTTTGAGGGACAGTTTGTTGGACAAGTGGTCCAAGCGGATACTGAGAAAAGGCATGGCGCAGGATACTGATTAAATTTAGTGGACGATACAGTCTAAGTAGTTTGCTGGATTTGGAGTTCATTTGTGAACTGGGTCCCATCAGATATCCATACAAATTCTAAGACAGGTATTGCTCATTTCGGGAGATGGTTTTCTCCGCGAAGTTGAGATATAGAGAGATACAGAAAGAAACATTGGAGCGGATCCATTCACTGAGGCTATTTCTCGAACGCAATCATTTTCGCAAACGTGCTTTGCGAAGCTGATTAGTAGAGAAGTTGGTTGTTTGGTATCACACGGGCTGTGAGTATGCGACATCGCAATAATTGGCCTAAGTGCAAGTGGGAGATTGTTGGCTATAGTGCCCTCAAGGAAATTATCAAAGTGGCGGACTTGTGATTATGATGATTGAGTGAGGACCTATACCGATAAAATAGTCTTACTCAAGATGATAGTATGCTATCTGGTTTGTCTTTATCATCATGTACATGTTGATAGAGCTCATAGAATTCTTGCTTGACTGCCAGCATTATGATGGCGATCATATATGTGGGAGCTGCGGTCTATAAGCACATCCTTAAATGTCCCTAGTTGTAGGAGTATCGAGACCGGGCATCGATACTCCAGTATAGACTAGTGTATACTGATCGAGACCCCGACGAGAGGCGGTGTCCAGGTCTCACAAGCCATTGGGGTTAGTATGTTCACTTAAGATAGTATACAGGTGCTCATTGGGTTATGAGTACACTGGACGGACTCGCCGGGAACCTGCTAGTTGGTATTATACCTATTGTCAGATAGCAGTTCCCAAGTGACATGTGTACAGGTTAGTCTGTCGACCTGAGATCTTCATTTGTCTCGTGTGAGTTCCCACTGTGCTTTGATTACTACCCTACCACGGCTCAAAGGAGTCGTGCAAACAGGTTTTAGTTCCCGAGCCACATGGAGGCAGTGATCGGATCGTCGGGGATTCGTCTCCCCCAGTATTGGGGGTTGATGTCGCGTTGTGTACGGATGGCCATCACCATAAATCCGTTGCCATGGTAGACGAAAATTATCGATCCAGGATCGATAGTTTCTCATGAGGTGATGGGTTTCATACCGACACTAAATATCGCGTTGTTGGGGGTCTGACTTTATCCACCCCCCTAGACTCGATATGCGATACTCTTAGACGAACAGACCAGACTGTACGGATATTGTCACTGTCAGGCTCAGTAGGGGTTCAGGATGAGTTTGCTCGTCGGCCTCCCTTTCGCTCAACACCTGTGTAGCCGTTACGTACAGCTAGTGCCGCTGACGTGCTTGTGGTTAAACCCACTGCCAGCGTATTGACGAGTCTTTAGAGTCCCACACAGAGGGTTTTTCACGGTTCAGGCGATATGGTGTACATGAGGTATGTTGATACATACAGGTGTCCGATTAAATATGTGCACATGTTGCGCAGACTTTAATCGGACGGTTGATAATACTAGCGGCTTAGGATTAAGTCGGATTATTAAATCAGGTTTTGATTTAATAATTTATATATGTATTTGTATATACGTATTCTAGTATTATTTTTCACTATTCGTTTTCTCTCTCGGCTATTCGTATTTTGGTACGAATACGCGTATATGTATTTCGATACATGTACCGGGAAGTATTCCGTATTTTATACAGAATAGCTTCTAGAAGGTGGCCACCTCATTTGTATGATTTTCCAATTTTTGGAAATTCATTTGACTCACAAATGAAGTGGAGGTGTGAGGTGGCATTTGCATAGTGTTATGCATGTTCATGGTATGGGCTTGAGGTATGGTTGCTATTATTATTATTGAACAAGGATAATGAGTTTTTTGATGTGGAGAGAGAGAGGGGTCGGCCACTTTAGAGGTGGGGGTGAATTTCATTTGTTTGTTTTTCATTACACTAGCTCTCTCTCCCACTCTCTCATGCTTCAAAGAAACTTAGCCATTTTTGTTGCCTCATGCCAAAGTTTTCCTCACTCCATTCATCTTCTTCTTGTATTGCTCTCTTGAGCACATGAGATGAGAGAATAACATAGTGACACTTTCATGCACCCCCACTCTCCATCGCTAGCGACTTTGGAGCGTAGGTTACCTCGTTTGTCGAAGTTGGAGCTTGCGTCGTTTCCCTCGGGTGGATCATCGGAGATGGAGGAAGACCGGCAAACAAACATCATCAAAGGACCGCTAGGAGCTTGGAATGAAGACCGAAGGACACGGATCAACTCGGTATAACGATTCTAACTCTTAGCTAGCATGCTAGATTAGGGTTTAAGGTCGATCAGTAAATCGGGCAACGGTAGCGCCAGTTTAATAAATTTTTGTTCAGCATTTTGGCCACGTTTCGATGGCCGGAGCGCTGCCGGAACCCGTCACCACTATAAATGTAACGCCCCATGCCCCGATACAGATGGTATTGTCCGCTTTGGCCGAAACCGCATGGTTTTCCCCTTTAGAGCGAACCAGACCCGACCAGGGGCCACTTCCCAAGAGGTCACCCATCCTAAGACTTCCCTGGCCCGAGCACGCTTAACTATGCAGTTCTCAAGCTCCTGTAGTTCCGATTCACTTATAAGGCGCCTCTATAATTGAGGGTGGTATCATTATATTTATAATACAGTTCGATCCTTTTTCGGAATGTGCTTTAGGGACTCGATCCCATTGTTCTGAAATGGCTCCCTCACTCATATCACCAAGATGTCCGCAACAGACTGCACTGAGTGTGGACAGAGAAGATCACCATGATGTCTTAAGACCGCACTGCCCTGGGGTATTACATTCCCCCCATCTAAGAACAATGATTCATCCTCGAACCACAGACCTACTATTGAGGCACCTGCATGGGCCACTAACAAAACCTGTCACGTCCCGCTTCCCGGTATACGGCGAAGGGGGCGCGACGAGGCCGCTACGTATTTACTCTGAAGTAAATACGCTAAGCGTATCAAAGCAATATAAATATAAATGCATAAGACAAGATATAATAAAACAACAACTTTATTTATTCACATTCTCTTGTACAATGCATGGAGAGTAAATACATCTGATGAAAACAATGCATAAACAGTGGCATAATAGGAAAAAAAGTACTGAAATAAAAGTGTACAATGTAGCTAGAACTCTGGATCGTATGCAAGCTGGTCCAAGTCCTCGCTGGTAGGCTCGATCTCCTGAGTGTCCAGATCACCTGACAACATTCCAAAGAAGAAAGAAAAGGAATGTCGTCAGCGAACAATCGCTCGGTAAGTCCCAAAAATAAGGGAGAAATAGAATAGACAGAGGGAGAGAGTAGCTTTTAAAGTTGTATTATATTGTATTAGTGTTAACGCTGTTGTTTGTAGCTTAGTACAGAAGGATGCCAGTGTATACGAGAGGAGTCTCTATATGCTAGATATTATGGCAAATGGAAGTACAAGGAACCGTTATGTCACAGTACAACAGCAACGGAATACAGATTAGGTATCTTAATCTTGCAGTCTCGTGCCACTTCTAACACCTTCCGTACCAATATACCTCTTAAACCCCGTGATATCTTGTTTGTGCTGTTTGTATTGTATTGTCTTGTAATATAGATTGTATAATTGGACTTGTCGAAACCATGATATCAGTAAATGGATGTAACTGGAGAATCATATAAATGGTAGTATATCTATGGTTCGGTTCGGTCAATACAGATTAAATAGATTGAATGAATTCATGTTGGATTGTAGATTGTACTTGAATCATATTCAAGTCGGATTATTAATGTGACTCGGTCTGAGTCAGACAAGTAGAAAAGAAATTGAAATCCTGATTGTTTTGATATTATCGGTAACCGCTGCACATGGGCGGCAGGATTTGTGTCTTTTTCAAAGACGATTACCGTGTAGATAACACCGTTGTTAAGTTGTCTACCTTAAATAGGCAAGCACCCACTTCTCCGGCTCCCTGAGGCTCAAGAGATTGGTCCCGCTTAAACCTATATTTACTATGGTCCTTAGAATAATTTATAAAATAATTTTGTATAATTTTCAAAATACATCCCAAGTATTTAATTATCGTTTTTAGAGTTGTCATAGATGTAGATTTTATATTTGTGATATTTCTAGTGAAAATAACATATTTTTCATAATACATGGTATTTCTTTGTAATATTGAACTTGTATGGATTTGGTATTTTAATGTAAAGTGATTCTTGTGATTTTTTTTTGAAAAAATATTTATATTATCACCAAATAGATATTTTAATGATACATACATATATATATATATATATATATATATATATATATATATATATATATATATTTATATAAAAATAATTTTAATATATATTATATTTCTAGAAATCTCATTTTCTTATATTTAAATTTTCGAGACCGAATGCTCCTTACGGAGGCCTGCATCTCTCACTAATAAGCCCAGGGTTGTGCGATAGTCCGCACCATCCCAGTCAGGTTCCCCAAAATGGGTTGTAGCGGCGCTTTGCAAAGATTTGTAAAATACTTAATCTTTTTAGAAAACGGTTTTATTAGTAAATTGTATTTATTTGAAAGGTTTCGTTTTCCCGTATTCTAGGTTCCCGAAAGTATTGTGCTATGTTGCATATGAGTGTTGTGAGGAGGTAGGTTATTACCTCGTGATCTAATTAAAAGTATAGCAAGATTAAGGTTGTTTTAATGTCAAAATGAAACTACATGGTATTAAACTGAAAAAGAGAGATAAAAATTGAAATAGAAATCTTTTTGATATGTAACTTGTTCAATATGATTCGTTAATATTTAATAGTCAACATATAAGGGTTTAGTATGATTGTTTTTAAGAAAAAATTGAATTTTTAGAAAGAACCGAATCGGAAATCGGATTAATCTCGATTCCGTCGGGTTTTGGGATTTCATATTTTTTAGAAAAGAGAAGAGGGAGGTGGGAATTACTGGCTTAGATGTTAGGGATGAGGAAGAGGAAGTGAACATAAGTTCCGGTGCGTCGTTTCGTCGCCGGGAGCTCCTAGGATCGTCGTCGGAAAATCGTTGGAGTTTCACCCTTCGCTAACTCCAAAAGTACACTAAAATTTCTAGAAATTTCTTGGGAGTTTTGATCAGAATTTTGGAGTGAGGGGGGTGTGTTTAGGGGTTGTATTTATAGGGTAAGGCTAGGGTTTAGGGTAGGTGAAAGGTTTAATTGAAAAAATTTAATAAAATGTAATAAAATGTATTAAAATAGAGTAGTTAGGGTTTTAAAAAGTCTCAGGTATTGGTCTATACATTTAAAGTATACATGAGTGCAGGGAAGACCAAAAGGCAACTTTTTCATGTTGAGGACTCGACGGTCCGGCCGAGTCCGGTGCCCGGAGTGTCCCCCGTCGCTTCATTATCCCTCTGGTCCAGTTTGTTTATTTAGTGTAGTTGGGTTTTACGGGTTTAGCACGTGTAGACTCTTGAAATTCTAAAATTTTAAAAAGAAAATAATATTAATAATAATGCAGAGTATGGGATTTGAACTCTGGTGACTTAGTTCAGCAGTGCAAGGTATTACCAATGAGCTACAAGGTCTTGCTTGCTATTAAAAAGTAAATTAATTACTTATAGCAATCTCAGTAAATGCAAATACCCCAAGTATACATTAATTTTTAAAACAAATTTTGTATACTAAAATTGGAGTTGTTACAATAGTTACGTTAAGCGTATATAAATCATGCAGGCAATGCACCAAAACAAATAAAAAATCCAAAAGCATTTATTTCCATTAACTGGTAACTTTATTACATCATTAAGTACTGAAATAAAAAGATTGTTTATTAAATCAAAGGAACGGAAAACAAAGCCCTAAACAGGTGGGCAACAGGAAAATTAAAATCGCTAATCTTAGTAACCGGGCATCGGCTCCGCAAAATGCTCGTCAGTGGGCTCCACTCCTTCATCGTCTTCTCGAATCTCGTCCTCATCTAACGAACATCTCAGGGATAGAGAAAAGGAAAAGGAAGTCCGTCAGCGAGTTGCACTCGAGTATGATTGTCTCATGAGGAAAATAGATAAAGAAGATATGTGTATACAGTGCATTATGTCATGTGAGTGGTCCCCAATAGGTATCTATTAAGTATTGTAATTATTTCGGTTTGATTAAACAATGGTACTCAGTTCGTATGATCATTTCGTTGTATTCAATAATTACGGATTAGTGTTAGCGCGTAGTTCATCTAAGTATGGAATTTCAATAGTTATACAAGTCACCTGTAATATCGGGATCTTTTAAATCAGGTCACCCGTAATATCGGGATCTTCTCAAAATACTGGTCATCCGTAATATCGGGATTTTCTAAATCGGGTCACCCGTAGTATCATGATCTTCTTTAAGTATTTCATACCTCCATACCTAGGTTCACTCGTCTAACCCAATCTGTTCTAGATGTCATAATTATGTTAGATAGGGAAAATTCAAGTGGTTGTACTTTTATTGTTAATATTTTTTTGTAAAAGGTCATGGTATTTTATTGTATTTATTGTCATATGAGGAACCATGGTGTTTTATTTAAGATCACACAATTTTCATAATAATTATTCTAATATTACAGAGATCAAGAGTTACTTAGAGTTCTTTTTTGATCGATTTTCCTGTGAGGACGTCACAATCAACCCTGCTATGCTCGTGGTGAGCGATAATCCTCACCATCCACAAAGGAGCCCTCATAAAGAGTTGCAGGAGATGCAATATCAAAAGAACTTAGTACCATCTTAAATCTAGGGGTTTTAACATTAAAAGTTCTGTTTTCAAAATTAAAGGTATTTTAATATAAAAGTTTAGAAAAATTCATGGTATTTATTTGAACTTAATATTTTAGAAAATATTCACGTGTTGGCAACCCATGCATATGGACGGTTAGCATTTGTATCTTTTTCCAGGACAATCGTCTCATAACCATGGGGTGTTTACGTAAAATGTCTAAGTGTGGGGGTATTGTTATTAAACTTAGATTTGATAAGTTCAAGATATTTTTATTTTAAAAAACTCAATCTTTACAATAAGGGGTATTTTAATGAATAACTTGACCTTCACGTTAAGAGTATATTTTTCTTTTAAAAACTTGTCTTTTGATGATTAAAGGTATTTTTAATAAAAACTGGTATTGGCATTTTAGTGAAAACCCCACTTATGATAGTTATGGTTTTTAATGAAACTTCATTTTCATTAAGGGATAAAGTATTTTAATATATCACAACGGTCATAGTACGTCACATCACAATATTAATCGTCAAGATCGGGAGTAGGTTGTTACCCGTGAATATTTAGAGTAGGGAAGTATTATTGGTTATGCATAGAGATTATGTGTTAAGAAGAACAATATAATA
This sequence comes from Agapanthus africanus, assembly GCA_030015575.1. Classification (NCBI taxonomy): domain Eukaryota; kingdom Viridiplantae; phylum Streptophyta; class Magnoliopsida; order Asparagales; family Amaryllidaceae; genus Agapanthus; species Agapanthus africanus. The sequence goes on from CM057339.1 coordinate 425,458,495, forward strand.
AATTCATAGTAATGGTTGATCATATTTACGTAGTCAGAAGATGTGAATCATATAAAAAGGATATTAATGAAGGAATAGTGATGAAATTGGTGGTGTAGTAGTGATGGTTAAATAATGAGTAAGGGGGTTCAAGTGATATATCATTATCATTAATATTATGCAGCAGTTTAAAGATACTTTAATTCGTAACAACATATAGAATTAGGTAATTTACAGTGGTATTTAATCTAGAATAACAAGATTACTGTTTTTTTATTTTTTCTAGAGAATAACAGTAGAAAGAAGGCGATGGGTGAAGAAGTGAGGTGGATCCTATCGTGTGTTAAGATACGGATTATTGAAGTCGGTACGTCGTCTTGTACGGAAAGGCGAGCCCTTCTCTCCTTGGATTTTTTCTGGGCAAACAGCCGGTACCACGACGTCGGCGCCGAAAAATCGAAACCACTGTATTTTTTTTTCAGAATTTTGAGATGAATATTTTGTGAGATATTGTGTGAGAACGGGGCTCTATTTATAGGATTCTAGAAAAATAAAAACAATTAATTCCAAACGGATCTTTAGCCCGACCGGATCCAAACCCGCGACCGAACCCACGCACGAATTGCGCTGAAGGAATGATCGCTGGTGAGGGCGATCCCCAGCCGTTGGATCATCTGATCCAACGGCCCATGCTGAGGTTCGTGGCGAGCGCCAGCCACGCACCGGCACATGCAGGGACGTAGTCCCCATGCCCACGTGGGCGACTCTGAGCGTTGGATCTAATGATCCAACGGTCACATATCCCCTCCCCTTTTATTATTATTATTTTTTAAATATTAAAACGGTTTAAATAATTGGTTTTTAATTTAGAAAAATTATTTTAAAATAGTTTAAATAGCTAGAAAAATTAGGAAAAATTCCATTTTAATGTTTTCATCAATTTTTAATAAAATTTGGTAAAAAATGATTTTCTTTTCCGGTATTAAAAATTCTTGATGGAATTTATCCTTTTAAATTTCCTTTTATTTTTTAAAAAATTATATTAATTATAGAAAAATATTTTTAAAGTGGTTTATAACAATAGAAGCACTAAAATAATTTATTTTGTACACAGGAAAATTGTAAAAAGCCTTTTATTACGTATAGGAAAATCTAAGACGTTACAAGGGGTAATGACCTGCCCCACACGTACACATGGAAATCATAGTACGAACGTATATTTATAGTGTTATTGGTAAAGAAAAGCATTTCGCTAAAATACCCTTAAGTAAAAATATGAAATTTTAATTTAGGCATGTCCCTCTACAACTCTCGTTAGGGGAACCCATTTATGGATAGTGCAGATTATTGCACATCATGAGAGTAGTAGAGTGAAATGCAGATGTAACCCTTCGAAAATCGTTTAGGCAGTTTTTCGGTAATCGGCTAATTTTTCGGCTTTTTCCGTAAAAAGTCAAAATAGGTATTTTTCATTGTAGACCTAATTATACAAAATTTAGATAAGATATTACTATAATTTTGTCACTAAAATGTCACTTATAATTTTCTAGTTAAATAAAAAAAAATCGTAATTAATTATTTTTTTTTATTATTTTAAGCCTTTTTAAATACATTAAATTAGTGATAAATACAAATTTAATTAGGTAAATTTCATAATTAGGAGTCTTTATAAGCTAAAATATGGTGTTAATAAAATTATATCATATCTTGCAAACTTTTGGTTTTAAGGTGGGAAATTTAATGGAAAAATGATGTAAAATGAGTTTTTTTTGTAAATTGTTGTTATGAAAGCATTAAATGACAACATGGGGTGATGTTGGACCTAGAAACTTCTCCAAATTTCCCCACAATTCCCTCCCTTACCTGCAGCTGACCCCTTGCTGCTGGAAATCCCCTCACTTCTCATTTCTTTTTGCTTCATTTTCATGCAAAAATCCATAAAAAATCAACAAATTCATTAACCCATTCAAACCAAAACCCTAATCCATTCTCTCTTCAACCCAAATTAGTTCAAAAACTTGATGAAAAGAGGCTTCTTGGTGACTTGATCAAGCAAGGGTTCAAGCTTGTGAGGTGAAGATTCTAATATTTTTGTTAACTTGTAGTTTAATTATGCTAGAATTGAAATTTGAAGTATTAATTTAGTAGTAAATGTTTGTTTAGGAAAATCAAGAGAAGGATTTGATTTTGAACTAGGGTTTGAAGCATGGTTGATGGATTAAGTTAGGGCTTTGATTATCTAATTGATTGGAGTGGTTAATTGTGTAGTGTTATGCTCGCTAAATCGACAAAATTGCGATGTTTGTATCGAATCGGTAAGCAAATTTCTTACTAGATTTTTTCAAAAATTAGAATGCGATCAAATTGCGTTATGTTAGCGATATAATTAGCTTCGTATAGGACTATTAGAGTGCGCGAATGCGGGGTTTCGTCTAGTCGGGTTGTAGTTTTGTCGATTTCCCCGAAATGTCGATTCTAGTTAAAGATTAGCGATTTTCGTGCGTTTTCCCGCACACCGAGTGCATGCTATGTTTAATTCGAGAGCGTTGATAATTGTATTTTGTGACTTGCATCGTTTTAGGTTTTGTAAACTTATGCTTAGTGTTGTGCAAATATAGGATCGGTCGGGAAAACATCGGACACGGCGCGTAAAGGCAAGGCGGTGGTCGGATCGGATTAGCAAGGCATTCAGGTGAGTAGATGTATTCATCTATGGGGGAATCGTCTGGATGGCGTGATGCGCCCCCCCTAGTTAGGATTACCCTACTTTTGCAAGATTTATATTATTAGCTAGCTTATCCATTCATGTACACTGCATACCCTTATAGCGAACAGCATATTAGATTGCATGGACATTCATCTATACTTATGCGATATCATTTCGTAGGACACGAACACCTTACCATTGGCATCTGTTGCACGCGCACTATTCATGTGACACACACGCCTTTGGTAATTGCCATGCCACGTGCACTATAGAACCTGTTTATCTTAATATCGTCACCTGCATTCATACCTGATATATGAAATTGCATCGCATGCATATACCTCGCATCATCATCATATTTACATGGATTTCTAGCCAAAACCCACATCATATACATTGATATCATAGACATTTATCATATATATAACATGTGGACATTATGATTTTCTTGAGGATTTCAGTTTTGCTGCGATTTCTAGATTTTTGGGGAAAACCGCAAGAATTTAACAAAAGCTTATATTTATCATTTTTAAAACAAAGTTGCGGTTTTCTCGTGAGGTATGTGTCGTCCACCATGAGTTTTCATGTTTTCTGTTGGATTTCGAGACCCGATTCGAGGAGTGGATGAACCGTCTCGGGTACATGGTGGGCCCGGTATGGTACCCCGGGGCAAGAAGATCGAGTTGTAGACGATGAGCCTGGCAGGGGAAGACTACCTACCGGTGATGTCTGGCGCGGCGGATATCCGGAGGATACCGACCGTTGTCGTGAGATTTATGATATGGGCCGATCCGGACTGACGGAGCCCGATATTGAGACAGATATGATTCCTATTTGGTGTCGATGCTTGACACGGGTTTTCAGATGATTTCTTGATGGTATTTAGCTATTATACAGATATTCACGTTTTAAAGTTAAGAATTCAATACCCTTAGCATTTAAAACACTTAAAGACTTAATAATGACATTGCATACCTGTGCATGCATACTAGAGATATTATATCACATATGGGCATGCATGTTGTGGTGCATTGCGTGCATTCTTACGATTGCCTTATTAGATATTATATTTACTCACGAGCTGGCAACTCACCCCCGTTGTGCCACAGTGTCTTGCAGGTCGGACCCGTCAGTCTTGTAGCGGCGGGCTATCTTATCATCAGTTCCTTTTGCTCAGACTCGCGACATCACCCGTAGGTGGGTTGCGAGCACACTTTATTTCTTTTGCTTTATCATTGTATCTAGTATTCTCCATCTACCACTTTATATTGTATATGCGACCTAGTGATGAGACTGAGAGATTGGTATATTTGTGGTTTCTTTTGGGTCGAGCTCACTTGAGCCGACGTGTGTTTTCTGGTATTTCGCATTTTTTTTATGCTCTTTTCTTGATATTGCTATTATATTGCATGTGGTTGTGATCCTCCTTGGGCGAAGAGCTAGCTCCCGCTTGGGGATGCCATTTTATGATTACAGGTTTATTATCTTGTTGTACCCATTTTGGGGGATAGAAAATACAGGGGAGACTCTGCCGAAATTTTCGGGAATTTTTAATGTTTAAAAAAGGGGATTCTATGCAACTTAATTGATTTAAAAACCGTTTTCATTAAAGGTTTTCATTCACTCTCTTTTGATTTGGTTTAGATTTTTCTGGGCTTTGGCTGACTTAGGTTACGGTAAGCCTTTAGACGTCTCGTAATCTAAGTGCCAGTTACGTTCCGTACCTTCGGGTCGTGACAAAGTTGGTATCAGAGCGTAGGTTTTACCTTTCTAAGTGTAGGACGACCTTGGTAGATGGAGTAGGTGACTTAAGCAGAGTGGCGTACCGTGGGTATGATCCGCGGCATACTTACGATACGGTACTCCGCCTAAGTAACCTTAGGACATAATTGCTTGTATTTCCTTTCTTGATTCCTTGCATTCCTTGATTCAATTGCAATGTCCTTATCAGTCCTGTTTCTTATTCCAGCTTCGATGCCGCCAAAGACTACGAGAGCTCAGCGGGCTGCCGCTAGGGATGAGATTCGGGCGGGCCCGTCTGAGGCGAGGATCGAGCGGGATGATACGCCTACCCCTCAGGGTCATACTGATCCGCCTTATCCTGACCGTATTGCCAGATTAGAGGCCGGCATGCAAGAGTTGCGGCAGATGATGGGATCTTTAGTTGAGTCCAGTCGGGCACCGAGATCCGAGGACGTTCCTTCCACCGCACAGACCATGATCGTACCTGCTGCACTGATGGTTACTCCTGCTGCTACTACGGAGACTATCCCTGTTTCACTACAGGAGTTCATGAGATTGAGACCTTCAGCTTTTACCGGTACAGATGCGACAGAGGACCCACAGGCATTTCTTGATAGGATGGCTCGTATTTGCCGTTCGTTGAGGTGTTCTGATGATAGATTGGTGGAGTTTGCGAGTTTTCGTCTGGAGGGTCTTGCCCAGACATGGTACGATTCAGTAGAGAGAGGCCGAGCTGCAGGTCTGCCTTCTATGACCTGGGATGAGTTTACATCTGCATTTCTTGCCCGTTTTCTTCCGGAGAGTGTCCGAGATGCTCGAGCCCGTAGCTTTGAGTCTTTGCGCAAGACTCCTGGGATGACAGTGTCGGAGTATGATATACAGTTTACCCAGTTGTCTCGATATGCTCCGTACCTAGTCGACACAGAAGAGAAGAAAATAAAGAGGTTTGTACGAGGGCTTGATACACAGCTATTCCTTGCCATCGGCACCCAGTACTTTGATACATACGCAGCCGCGATGGATGCAGCCTTACTTTTGGAGGAGCGTATTTCTGAGACTCCGGTCGTTTCTGGGCCGAAGAGGATCCGTACTGATACGCTAGCTCAGCGGCAGATGGGTAGACATCGTGATAGATTATTTCCGGGAGATGGTGGAGGCAGAGGATTGAGACGAGGTCAGTTATTTGGTTCATATCCACAGACCCGGCAGTCGTCTCCAGGATGTTTTCGGTGCGGGAGTCAGTACCACCGTATCAGAGACTGTACCATGGGGCGTCCGGGCGCGGCGACAGTCCCGCATGTGACTTTACCACCCTCACCACCTTCTCAGAGAGCTTTACTTCCTACTCCTGATGATGCTTCACGCCACCCAGATGCTTCTAGAGGCCGTGGGCGTGGCGGTCCGGTTCCGAGAGGACGAGGCGACAGAGGCAGGGGCCGAGGCCGAGGTAGAGGCAGAGGACAGCCAGCTATTAGTGGTGGACAGGCCCGAGTGTTCGCGTTGACTCCTCAGGATGCACAGGCATCCAATGCCGTCGTGACAGGTACTCTGCCAGTATGTTCTTTTAATGCACGGGTATTATTTGATCCAGGCTCCACGCATTCCTATGTTTCCACGTATTTTGCACCGAGGTTGGGCCGAGAGTCTTCTCCGTTAGATCAGCCGCTTGTCGTTATTACCCCGGTAGGCGAGTCTTTTGTTGCCCGTTTTGTATACCGATCGTGTTTCGTTCGTATCGGGGAGAGAGATTCTTCAGTTGATTTGATTCTCCTCGATATGCTAGACTTTGACGTTCTTCTTGGTATGGACTGGCTAGCCACCTGTTATGCATCCGTGGACTGCCGTGAGAAAGCAGTCAAATTCAGTTTTCCTGGTGAGCCGGTTCGTATTATTCAGGGAGATCGTAGCGCTACCCTTCCCAGCTTGATTTCTTCTCTTCGCGCTGGTCAGCTCTTAAGAAAAGGGTGTCAGGGATTTCTTAGCCTATGTTTGTGATACTAGCTCCACAGAGGTTCCGTTGGACCAGGTCCCTGTTGTGAGAGAGTTTCCTGATGTATTCCCTGACGAGCTGCCTGGTCTGCCACCAGAGCGCGAGATTGAGTTCTGTATTGACTTGATCCCCAGCACGGGGCCTATCTCTATACCGCCTTATCGGATGGCCCCGGCAGAGCTGACAGAGCTGAAGGATCAGTTACAGGACTTGCTGGACAAAGGGCTTATCCGACCGAGTGTGTCACCTTGGGGTGCTCCCGTCTTGTTTGTTAAGAAGAAGGACGGAAGTATGCGTTTATGCATTGATTATCGTCAGCTGAACCGGGTTACTGTGCGGAACAGGTATCCCCTACCCCGCATTGATGACTTATTCGATCAGCTCCAGGGTGCAGGGTTTTTCTCGAAGGTTGATTTACGGTCAGGTTATCACTAGTTGCGAGTTCGGAAGGAGGATATTCCGAAGACCGCTTTCCGTACTCGATATGGTCATTATGAGTTCTTGGTGATGTCGTTCGAGCTCACCAATGCCCCGGCAGCATTTATGGATTTGATGAACCGCGTATTCAGGCCATATCTCGATCAGTTCATCATTGTGTTCATTGACGACATCTTGGTTTATTCTCGGAGCCGGGAGGAGCATGAGCAGCACTTACGTATCACCTTGCAGACTTTGAGGGAGCATCAGCTGTTCGCCAAATTCTCCAAGTGCGCATTCTGGCTAGACAATGTCGATTTCTTGGGTCATGTGGTGACGAAAGATGGTATTTGTGTGGACCCGAAGAAGATCGAGGCAGTTCAGCGTTGGCCTAGACCAGTATCAGTTACAGAGGTTCGCAGTTTTCTAGGTCTGGCCGGCTATTATCGACGTTTTGTCCAGGATTTCTTCCGCATTGCTGCACCTTTGACCGGGTTGACCCGGAAGGGGGTTCCTTTTGATTGGACCCAGGCATGTGAGGATAGCTTCCAGCAGTTGAAGACTCGTCTGACTACTGCACCAGTGTTAGCATTGCCTTCAGGATCAGGTGGGTTCGTGGTATATTGTGATGCTTCTAGAGTGGGGCTGGGATGTGTGTTGATGCAGCACGACAGAGTTATCGCGTATCCTTCTCGGCAGCTGAGGAAACACGAATAGAACTACCCCACCCATGATTTAGAGATGGCTGCAGTGGTATTTGCACTTAAGATCTGGAGACATTACCTATACGGTGAGTCGTGCCAGATATTCACTGACCACAAGAGTTTGAAGTATATCTTCCAGCAGCGAGATCTGAACCTGAGACAGCGCCGTTGGATGGAGTTGGTGAAGGATTATGACTGCGAGATTCTATACCATCCGGGCAAGGCGAATGTGGTGGCAGATGCTTTGAGTAGAAGGCCCGGAGGTAGCTTATCTTGTTTGAGCGCAGTACAGATGCAGTCGACGGCGGATTGGCAGGTTTTATGTGATAGCAGAGTGCAGTTCGAGTTTACTCCTACGGGGGGACAGCTTGCCCATTTCAGAGCACGCCCACAGTTACTTGACCGTATCCACGAGGCACAGTCCGGCGATGCCCGTACATTAGAGATTATTGAGCAGATTCGGCAGGGCAGAGTTTCCGAGTTCGTGATTGATGATCAGGGGATACTTCGGTTTGGGACTCGACTGTGCGTGCCAGATTCAGAGGGACTGAGGCGCGATATTCTCGAGGAGGCACATAGATCAGTATATAGTGTGCATCCAGGTTCCACCAAGATGTACCGTGATTTGAGAGAGGTTTACTGGTGGGATGGGATGAAGAAGGTATTACAGACTTTGTGTCGAGATGCCTGACTTGTCGGCAAGTCAAGGCCGAGCACCAGAGGCCAGCCGGCGAGTTACAGCCTTTGCCCATCCCTGAGTGGAAGTGGGAGTAGGTCTCCATGGACTTCGTTGTGGGTCTACCCAGGACTAGTCGAGGGTATGACTCTATTTGGGTGATTGTGGATCGACTGACGAAAGCGGCTCACTTTCTGTCAGTGAAGACAACTTTTGGATTTTCTCAGTACGCCCAGGTTTATATTAATGAGATAGTGCGACTGCACGGTGTTCCGACTTGCATCGTGTCCGACCGTGGCACCCAGTTTACCAGCCGATTATGGCAGAAACTACAGGAAGCTTTGGGCACCCGATTGAGTTTTAGTACAGCTTTTCATCCGCAGACTGACGGTCAGTCGGAGCGTACTATTCAGACTCTTGAGGACATGCTCAGAGCTTGTGTTTTAGATTTCGGTGGTAGCTGGGATCGTCATTTGCCTTTGATCGAGTTTTCCTACAATAATAGCTTCCAGGAAACGATTCAGATGGCACCTTTCGAGGCTTTATATGGGAGGAGATGTCGATCGCCTGTATGTTGGACAGAGCTTAGGGAGAGCAGTATTTTGGGGCCTCAGATCGTATAGGAGACGACCGAGAAGATACAGCTGATTCGGGACAGGATGAGCAGGCAGAAATCATATGCTGACAGGCGCCGTCGCCGACTCGAGTTCGCGGTTGGCGATCATGTTTTCCTGAAGGTCTCTCCGATGAAAGGTGTGATGAGATTTGGGCGGAAAGGGAAACTGAGTCCTAGATATGTTGGTCCTTTCGAGATCCTAGAGCGTGTTGGTCCAGTCGCTTATCGGTTAGCTCTTCCGCCCAGCTTCCCCGATGTTCACCCCGTATTCCATGTCTCGATGCTTCGCAAGTACCTTCATGATCCTTCCCAGGCGATTCAGCACCAGACGATCCAGCTAGAGCGTAATCTTTCTTTCACCGAGCAGCCGGTGGTCATTTTGGATCGGCAGGTGAAGAAATTAAGGTCGAAGGTTATACCGTCCGTCAAGGTCCTTTGGCGTGGCCCGAACAGCGAGGAGGTCACCTGGGAGACCGAGGTCGAGATGAGGAAGAAATATCCCCATCTTTTTGAAGGTACGCGTAGTTAAATTCTAAATTCGGAGACCGAATTTCCTTAAGGGGGGAAGATTGTAACCCTTCGAAAATCGTTTAGGCAGTTTTTCGGTAATCGGCTAATTTTTCGTCTTTTTCCGTAAAAAGTCAAAATAGGTATTTTTCATTGTAAACCTAATTATACAAAATTTAGATAAGATATTACTATAATTTTGTCACTAAAATGTCACTTATAATTTTCTAGTTAAATAAAAAAAAATCGTAATTAATTATTTTTTTTATTATTTTAAGCCTTTTTAAATACATTAAATTAGTGATAAATACAAATTTAATTAGGTAAATTTCATAATTAGGAGTCTTTATAAGCTAAAATATGGTGTTAATAAAATTATATCATGTCTTGCAAACTTTTGGTTTTAAGGTGGGAAATTTAATGGAAAAATGATGTAAAATGAGTTTTTTTTGTAAATTGTTGTTATGAAAGCATTAAATGACAACATGGGGTGATGTTGGACCTAGAAACTTCTCCAAATTTCCCCACAACTCCCTCCCTTACCTGCAGCCGACCCCTTGCTGCTGGAAATCCCTCACTTCTCATTTCTTTTTGCTTCATTTTCATGCAAAAATCCATAAAAAATCAACAAATTCATTAACCCATTCAAACCAAAACCCTAATCCATTCTCTCTTCAACCCAAATTAGTTCAAAAACTTGATGAAAAGAGGCTTCTTGGTGACTTGATCAAGCAAGGGTTCAAGCTTGTGAGGTGAAGATTCTAATATTTTTGTTAACTTGTAGTTTAATTATGCTAGAATTGAAATTTGAAGTATTAATTTAGTAGTAAATGTTTGTTTAGGAAAATCAAGAGAAGGATTTGATTTTGAACTAGGGTTTGAAGCATGGTTGATGGATTAAGTTAGGGCTTTGATTATCTAATTGATTGGCGTGGTTAATTGTGTAGTGTTATGCTCGCTAAATCGACAAAATTGCGATGTTTGTATCGAATCGGTAAGCAAATTTCTTACTAGATTTTTTCAAAAATTAGAATGCGATCAAATTGCGTTATGTTAGCGATATAATTAGCTTCGTATAGGACTATTAGAGTGCGCGAATGCGGGGTTTCGTCTAGTCGGGTTGTAGTTTTGTCGATTTCCCCGAAATGTCGATTCTAGTTAAAGATTAGCGATTTTCGTGCGTTTTCCCGCGCACCGAGTGCATGCTATGTTTAATTTGAGAGCGTTGATAATTGTATTTTGTGACTTGCATCGTTTTAGGTTTTGTAAACTTATGCTTAGTGTTGTGCAAATATAGGATCGGTCGGGGAAACATCGGACACGGCGCGTAAAGGCAAGGCGGTGGTCGGATCGGATTAGCAAGGCATTCAGGTGAGTAGATGTATTCATCTATGGGGGAATCGTCTGGATGGCGTGATGCGCCCCCCCTAGTTAGGATTACCCTACTTTTGCAAGATTTATATTATTAGCTAGCTTATCCATTCATGTACACTGCATACCCTTATAGCGAACAGCATATTAGATTGCATGGACATTCATCTATACTTATGCGATATCATTTCGTAGGACACGAACACCTTACCATTGGCATCTGTTGCACGCGCACTATTCATGTGACACACACGCCTTTGGTAATTGCCATGCCACGTGCACTATAGAACCTGTTTATCTTAATATCGTCACCTGCATTCATACCTGATATATGAAATTGCATCGCATGCATATACCTCGCATCATCATCATATTTACATGGATTTCTAGCCAAAACCCACATCATATACATTGATATCATAGACATTTATCATATATATAACATGTGGACATTATGATTTTCTTGAGGATTTCAGTTTTGCTGCGATTTCTGGATTTTTGGGGAAAACCGCAAGAATTTAACAAAAGCTTATATTTATCATTTTTAAAACAAAGTTGCGGTTTTCTCGTGAGGTATGTGTCGTCCACCATGAGTTTTCATGTTTTCTGTTGGATTTCGAGACCCGATTCGAGGAGTGGATGAACCGTCTCGGGTACATGGTGGGCCCGGTATGGTACCCCGGGGCAAGAAGATCGAGTTGTAGACGATGAGCCTGGCAGGAGAAGACTACCTACCGGTGATGTCTGGCGCGGCGGATATCCGGAGGATACCGACCGTTGTCGTGAGATTTATGATATGGGCCGATCCGGACTGACGGAGCCCGATATTGAGACAGATATGATTCCTATTTGGTGTCGATGCTTGACACGGGTTTTCAGATGATTTCTTGATGGTATTTAGCTATTATACAGATATTCACGTTTTAAAATTAAGATTTCAATACCCTTAGCATTTAAAACACTTAAAGACTTAATAATGACATTGCATACCTGTGCATGCATACTAGAGATATTATATCACATATGGGCATGCATGTTGTGGTGCATTGCGTGCATTCTTACGATTGCCTTATTAGATGTTATATTTACTCACGAGCTGCCAACTCACCCCCGTTGTGCCACAGTGTCTTGCAGGTCGGACCTGTCAGTCTTGTAGCGGCGGGCTATTTTATCATCAGTTCCTTTTGCTCAGACTCGCGACATCGCCCGTAGGTGGGTTGCGAGCACACTTTATTTCTTTTGCTTTATCATTGTATCTAGTATTCTCCATCTACCACTTTATATTGTATATGCGACCTAGTGATGAGACTGAGAGATTGGTATATTTGTGGTTTCTTTTGGGTCGAGCTCACTTGAGCCGACGTGTGTTTTCCGGTATTTCGCATTTTTTTTATGCTCTTTTCTTGATATTGCTATTATATTGCATGTGGTTGTGATCCGCCTTGGGCGAAGAGCTAGCTCCCGCTTGGGGATGTCATTTTATGATTACAGGTTTTATCTTGTTGTACCCATTTTGGGGGATAGAAAATACAGGGGAGACTCTGCCGAAATTTTCGGGAATTTTTGATGTTTTTAAAAAGGGATTCTATGCAACTTAATTGATTTTAAAACCGTTTTCATTAAAGGTTTTCATTCACTCTCTTTTGATTTGGTTTAGATTTTTCTGGGCTTTGGCTGAGTTAGGTTACGGTACGCCTTTAGACGTCTCGTAATCTAAGTGCCAGTCACGTTCCGTACCTTCGGGTCGTGACAGCAGAACTCCTCATGGAGAATTCGATCTCGAAAAGAATAAAATACGGGTTTAAAAGAAAATAAACAAATTCTATAAAATTTAATATAAAAGAAAATATAACAAGTTTTGCAAATTTGGGTAATTACTATTTTCTAAAATATCAATCAAAGCAAGTTTCTAAAATTAAAGTTTTTAGGAAAATACCCTCAAGTTTCTAAAAGATAGATTTTCCATTAAAATACCATAAACTTTTAAAAGCTAGGTTTTGATACTAAAATACCACAAAATATAAAATACGTTTTTATGAAATTTTTGTGATATTTTAGGTAACATATTTTTATCAAAAAACACCCTCGAGTTTTTAGAATGAATTAAAATCCCTCGAGAAATTTTAAATGACATCTAGCACAAGAATACCTTAGAATTCAAAAAATTAGTCCATGTTACGTATTTTGGTTGCAGATTGGTTTGAGTGACGTCTTCTCTCGACAGGCCTCGGGATGCCGGAGATAATGATACACCACTTGTCTCTCCCTAAATATATATCATAACTTCAGGGAAATCAAATCACTCGAACTTGAACTACCACTATCATTTCTTTTCACTAAAATGCCATACAAATAATTTTATTACAATGAATCATGTTTAAAATTTGGTTATTAGGGAGTTTTCCCCACCAAATATACGCAGTGCTTCAAGGGACCTTACTGAAATGCTCTTGGTTAAGGGTAGGTGAATGAAATTTAACCCTTTTCCCTTCTCCGCTTAATTGATGCTAATTGAGTTATTTTGTGCAGAACCTAATGTTGATAGCCCTCTCAACAGCCATGCTACTACCCTGTGGAGCAACCAAGAACGTAGTTTACTCCACATGCATCTTTTTAGTTAAATTGCAGGAAACCTCTCTCAATTTTGACTGACCGTATAGCTAGCATGATGCCGTCCTCTCTTCGCCTTAGTTTAGCCGCCACGTATTTTCTCCATCTCTTCATTTTTTTTAATTCTATTTTAATCTCTATGTATACGCAGTTGAGGTAGTTCTGAGACTAGCGCAGCGCATTGATGAGGTCGGGGTTTGGATGTAATCATACAGAATTAATGTCATTCACAAACATGATTTGTAAATCTATGTAAACAGCATCTTGTATAAAACACTGAAAGCTCATTTGTATCGAATCCCAGAAAATGGCAATCCTTGAGACTGATAATTCTGACACTGGGAAATATTTGAAGTAAACAATATCTGATTGTTATTGGGTGTATCTTCTTGTTGATGTAATATATCTCAGCATACTTTTGCCGGTCTTTTCACAGTAGAGGATAAGTTTTATATGCTGTGAGAATTTTTTTTATTTCATATGCATTGTTGGGGTTAAAAAATATTCGAGTATGAGCTCTTCAATTGCTTGGACAATGTTGATTTGATACTGAAGAGAGGGGATGTTATATCTAATAAAGAAGATTGCTAGAAAAACACTGGATGTACAAAACAATCTACGTTTGAAATTTTAAGGGTATGCTGAAGTTGTATTGTGCTGAATGAAATTTTAAGGGTGTGCTGAAGTTGTATTTTGCTGTATCTTGAAGCAAGTATTTTCATCATACTCTATACATTGAGGGCCGACTCCGAAAGATTGACACTGATCTTACCCTAACCCAGGGGAAATGCTAAATTTCTCCCTTATATTAACATGGCCTATATATTCAGTAACATGATATTAGCATTGATGGGAATTCTAATAGATTTTCAAAGTTCAACACATTGCCAACTTAATTTGAAGAAGGGTAGCTGAGAACATAAGATTGTAACCTAGTGGTTTTCAACAGGAATTATCTAGCATCTATACATGTTTTTCACAAAGAAAAAGTCTCAGCAGGAACAGAGAAACATGATTTCAAGTGATTGCTTACTTTTAACAAGGATTAAAAAATAAATAAATTTATTCCTTACTGTTGCAAATAAGCCAATTTCACATTATCACCACATCAAAGAAAGCACTAACAAAATAAATAAATAAATAAACACCAGATATACAGATACCTTCATTGAACCACAATTCCAAATTCAACACGTTGCAACTACTCAAAATTACCTCTTAACTTTTGTAGATATTCACTTTACATTTTATCCACTAATAATTAACAAACATCAACAAATATGCCATTAAATCCATCCACTGACAATGTTACGAGTACAGAGAAGAAAGAAGATATATATTCCAAAATCTCGCAAATAAACTAATCTCACATAATCACCGTATTAAACAAAGCACTCCACACATATACAACAAACCTTAATTTTATATTCAACACATTGCACATCCTCAAAATGATCTTAGCAAAACTTCAATAACCCATAGGGCCATAATGAACAAACTTTTGTACAAGTTTACACTAGAACATTATGTGTACAAAGGAACAGAATCATCTGATGCCGGCTGAAGCGAGCTTATCTTGATGTTATACTTTTTCAAAGCCCCTATCCCATTTCCTGAGCTCGAATCTGAATTGTCCGATTCAATTGGAGTCGAGCCCTCTTCATATGCACTCCCTATATGGTTACCACATTTTCGACAATGAAGTTTCGTTCTCTTTCTAAAAAGACCCCACAAGTTCTTGGAAGTAAAGTAGGGTATGCATTTCAACTCATCGGTATGAGAGAACCGGCTCTCATCTATGGAGTAAAAGGATACGATGCCCTTTTTGATTGACTTTTTGTATTTGGATCCGAGGTCTGTTGTGTTTCGATTTGAGGAGTTAAGATTTAGCGCATAGCCGCAAGATCCACAACTGCATTTGAGAAGAACAATAATCAGATCATAACTTTTACAATTTATATGGATAATGATCAAGTATGCATCTTTCCCATTTCATTTCTAGGATAAAGGGGAACAAAGTAAGATATTCCTTATAATTTTGTAACTTAAAAACTTTGGAACCAAATAATAAGTGCCTTTGTTCAATCACCATTAAATTATCAAGTAACTGTGTATTCTATACAAAATATTATAAGACAATAATGTGTCACTAAATATTTATTCAGTGCCAAACATTTATTCAGTGTTAATTATGGATTAGAGTGTGGTTGACTTAATTGCTGATAATGGTATAAGAATTATGAGAACTGAACTGCACAAGGGAAGACACTGATTAGAAATTAGATGTTAAGATGTTTGAGATTAAACAGAAGTACAAAGATTAAGTTTGAAAGTTTTCTTTAAGTAAATATAAGAATTTTGGCTAAATTTCACTAAACCCCTTTAAGTTTAAGGGTGTATCATCACATAAACTCCCCCGCGCCCCACACCCAAAAAAATAAACCCCAAAAAAAAGGTTACCTACAAGTTAACCCATTATATTTTTCTAACTTGTTGAAAAAACTAAAGCACAATATAAATGTAGTGAAACAACCAAAACCCTAGGTTTTAAATACAAATAAACCCATTTTAATTTTGTTTTGAAGATCCTTTCTCATCACTTCATTATTTACTTTTCTCCTTCCCTAATAAATTGCTCTTTTTTATTCCACATTCTATTTTCTTTTCTTTCAAAATCGTACTATATTTTTTGATTTTATAGATTTTTTTTTATCTTCCCTTATACTATGCATTAACATGATCTGTTAATTACACCTCTCTTATTTGTGAAATTAGTTGTTCAGAAGTTGTTAGCATTTCTTATCTATATTTTTTATTTTCGAGGTATTGTTACTTATTGTTCACCCCGTTCAATGTTTCTAGCTTAAATCTTTCATCAACATATTTAAAAACTAAATGCATGAAAAAGAAGAAAGATCACGGGAGCAAAAGTCAGATATAAATGTGTGTGTGTGGGTGAGAGAGAGGGGGGGGGGGGGGGGGAGAAATAATCACAACACGCAAATACTTTTAATATGTTATTTAATTTTCTTAACATAGAGGCAAAGTAGTCTTTTTCTCTAATATGACAGACCTAGTTTGAAACATGTGTATTTTGATAGAGGGTTCATGTGATAAACACAAAATCTAGGGAGGCATCTTTTCTCATTTTGAAACATAGGGGGTTATGTGATACACCACTAAAAGTTAGGGCGTGGGGGTGGGGCTGGCGAAATTTAGCATAAGAATTATAAGTGTCAAGCGTTACGTAGAGATCAGCTTGAAAGATCCAATTCACACTTAAGAATTTTAAGATTAAAATTTATATCCCGCTTAAGGAAAAGGGAGATCTTGAAAAAAAAATTATCTTTCGAAATAGACTTACACTGAATTGAATTCCCACTCCAAAATCCTCTTCCAAACCCTAATAAGTGAAGTATCCAATTCACATTACCTAAAAGAAATCAATTGTAGCACAAAAAAAAGGTCTAAAAGCTGCATAATATCTTTTCCAATATTAATTTGATTGGTTTAAGATTGATGCCAAAATTGAATGAAAATTGAACTGCAGCAACCCTTGGTATCAAAAAAAAAAAAACTAAACTAGGGTTTTATTTTAAAACCCTAATCAGCTAAAATTTAGTATAAATAATTGAATCACCATGATCAAGTCCTCATATTTTCTTGATTTCTTACATGGGTTTCGAGAATCAAGCTTGATTTGGGCATCAAACATCAAAATCTTTACAATTTAACAACCCAATACTCAACTTTTCAGGGGGGCAAAAAAGAAGAAGCATCTTTTCTAATTATTTAAAGAAAGCTGAAATAATTACCTATAGATCACATCTCTTTGAGAAGAGAAGTGCTCAAGCGTCGCCCGGCCTCCATTGTCGCAGCTGTCTTGAAGGAGCATCATTTTCTAGAGAGAGAAAGGAGAGAGAGAATTGAGAAAAGTTTTAGAGAGAGAGAGTATTAGGGGAGCGTGTGGGGTCACGAGTCCCCTAAGTAATTTGATTTTTGGACCATAAAATTTGTGACCCAAGTATTTTGAAATTTTGAAGTACGAAGTTGATGTGGGTGTAACTTTGGGTGTTTTAAAAAATAGTGAGTTTAGTTTTCTCGTATGTTGCTTAACGCGTTACAATCAATCAAGTGAAGTGGTTTAACTAAACAACGTATTTTTATAATCTATACTACTGTATGATATGGCGTGGAATAGACTTGGGCAGAAGCCACCCTCCTCTTTTTTCATGGAAAAAAATTTGTGAGAAATCCTAATTTTCAGGGCCTCTGATCATACAAAAGACAAAAGTAATTAATTTTTATGTTAAAAAAAACAAATCTTAGAGCTTCTAAATTAGTTTGAATTCCAAATTCAACCTATATTATACTCAAAATTAAGACAAAAAAAACTTTCTAAAAGTTATTTTAATCTTATCATTTTTCAAATTCTACTCTCATTTACTTATAACCATCTTCTGTTATTTAAACATGGTAAATAATATATTATAATATCTTCTAGAATACTCTTGATCCAAGTTATTAAAATGACTATTTTATTCACTTATTAATATTCAAAATAATTTTACACCAAAAGCCCCTATTTTATATTTATACATGGGATCAAGAATTTTTTTGTACTCTAAATAAAAGAAAGAAACAAATGTGCATCGCACGTGCAAAATGCCAGTGATTATTTAATAGTAATAGTAAGTTGAGTTTTAGAAGTAAGCTTTGGTTATTTTCTTTGAGTCATGCTTCGATGCAATAAGGGGGTAAATTGTTGGATATAGTGCCTTCAAAGGAATTATTGTAATTGCAGGCACGCAATTATGATAATTGAGAGAGGACCTATACAGGTAGAACAATCTTATTCGAAATGATAGTATGCTATCTGGTTTGTCTTTATCATTGATGTGTACACGTTTTACTTGTTATTGCGTGTCGCTAATACATAATGAGGAAGCCCATACGATTCTTCCTTGACTACCAGCATTATGATGGCAATCATATACGTGAGAGCTGGGTAGCCTATAAGCACATCCTTAAATGTCTCTAGTCGTGGGAGTATTGAGATCGGGCATCGATATTTCGGAGTAGATTAGTGTATACGTTTCGAGACCCCGACGATGGGCGGTGGCCAGTCTCATAAGCCATTGGTGTTGTGACACCTGAGATAGTATACAGGTGCTCACTGGAGGTGAGTACACTGCACGGACTCACCGAGAACTTCTAGATGGTATTATACCTATCGTCAGATAGAAATTCTTAAGTGGCATGAGTACATGTTAGTTCTTTGACCTGAAGTCGTCATTTGTCTCGTGTGAGTTTCCACTGTACTTTGATTACTATCCTACCACGGCTCAAAGAAGTCGTGCAAACAGGTTTTATTTGGGTACAGTCCCAAGCCACATGGAGGCGGTGGTCGACTGTCAGAGATTCGTCTCTCCTGGTATTAGGAGTCGAATGTCGCGCTGTGTTTTGTTGGTTATCACCATAAATCCGTGGCCACGGTGGGTGAGATTTACTGATACTTTATCAGTAGTATCTCAGTTGGTGATGAGATAGACTCATACACGACTTATCAGGTTAGTAGGGATCTGACATTATCCACCCCCTAAACTCGATATGCGATACTCTTTGACGAAGAGATCGGACTGTACGGAGATTGTCACTTTCAGGCTCAGTAGGGTAAGGACGCACTTGATTGTCGACCCCCCTTTCGACAACTAACTGGGTAGCCGTTACGTACAGCTAGTGCCGCTGACGTGCTTGTAGTTAAAGCCACTGCCAGCATAATGTCGAGTCTTTAGAGTCCCACACAGAGAGTTCCCGGTTCAGGCGACAGATGTAGGAGCCGTACGGTGCAAGGGTCCGATTAAATACGTGTACCGTTACACGGACTTTAATCGGGCGGTTGATAATACTATCCGGCTTAGGATTAAGCTGGATTATTAAATCAGATTTTGATTTAATAATTTATATATGTATTTTAATACATATATTTTAGTATTATTGTTCACTATTCATTTTCTCTCTTTGATGCTACCCGTATTTTTTTTATATGGATACACGTATATGTAGCGATACATATACCAGGTGAAGTTTTCCGTATTTATACAGGAATGCTTCTAGAAGAAGACCTCATATTTATTTTTCTATTTAGAAAAATAAATAAGAAAATGAGGTGGAAAATGAGAGTTATGAAGTATGGTGCAAACATTGTAGAGATGTATGGCTTTATTTTTTTATTGTCAAAATCCATTTGGATGCACGATTGCACCAGTTTTTATAGCCATGCTTTTCTACACTTGATCACTTGATGAGCTTTTCTTCTTCTTGCTCCTATTTTTGAGCAAGATTCTAGAGAGAAAAATTTAGTGGAGTTTTCCTACATCACCGATCATCCAAACTTAGCGAATTTGGGTCGTCGGTTAGAGCCTCCTCCGCGTTCCCTCGGGTGGATCGTCTTAGGCAAAGGGTGGTCGATTCTCAAGCGCGATCCCGGCTGCTACGAGCTTGGAGGGGTCTTCCACAATTAGGTGGACACACGACAAAAGTTGTATTTCTTCAATTTTTGCATGTTTGGTTTGCTAGTTTAGGAGTTTGGATCAATTCGGGGTTCCTTCGTGTTTGCTTGAATTTTTTGTTCGCCATCCACGCCTCCGCTGCGCCGCGTGCACTAGGGAACCCTACAGTTGTATCAGAGCCTTCCAAACACCTTAAACTAGCCAGTTACGACATTAGAATTCGCGTTTTTTCGGACATCAAAAACCGTCGAAAAAACAGTCCCGAATTTCTGAGTTTTGAGATATTTGCACACCCCACGGGCTCTCGGTTTGAACTGAGAAGCTGTAGGGTGGTGCGTGGACACCCTGAGGAGACCTCGGGGGGGATCGAACGGCTGGGACCACTCCCCAAGACCACTACAAGGTGGTCTCGGTAGTGGAGACCCGAAACTGCCCACCCTTGGGCAGTGGAGAGGTCTGCCTCATCCCCTGGCCACCTCGTGGTGGCCTCGGGGGTGGGGTACCCCCTCTAGGCCTCCGACTCGAAGTTAATTTCGTGATCTAACTCCCTGTGAAGGTTCAGGCACATTTCGTTTTGATTCTCAAAACTCGACTTTTTTGGATGTTTAGTGCACTTGGTTTTTGATCCTTGGTATATTTGGGATGTGCGCTAATTGTGTTTTGGAATTATAATGTCGTGACTTCGTTTGGGTGCATGGATCTGCTGTTAACATTGTTTAATTGCTATATGCTCAATTAGACGGGGTTACACACTTGTTTCTGTAAATCTCCAGTTTCCGTATAGATATATTTTGTATTTTTTTCCAGACTTTTCCTATACCTTTTCATTTATATATATATATATATATATTAATATTATATTTTTATTTATTTTTTTATTAAATTATTCCTACTCTAACTCTAAACCCAAATTATTCTTAATCTACCCGACCCGTGCTCACCATACCCGACCCAACTCCCTACGACCTGCTTCCTCTTCTTCTTCCTCGTTCCTTTTTGTTTTCCCCTTTCTTTTTCCCTCCAACGTTCCTCTCGTCCTCACGCAATCTCCGCCCCCTCTTCTCGCGCTCTCCCACGACCCAGTCCTTGCCACGTCGCAACCGTCTCCATCTCCATCCCCTCTCGTTCCTCTCGCCAACAGCTTCTTCTTGCTCACGCCGCACCTGCGGGACCCGCTCCAGCTACGATGAATTCTCGTCGCTAATGGTCGCACGATTTGCGCACCGATCCCATGATCTCCTCAACGCCGTCTCCTCCAACCGAACCCCTCTCACTTTTATCCTATCTTACTCGTTTCCTCTCTCGTTCTCTCTCTCTGTAAAACTCAACTCCCCATCTCCAAGCTCCGACCCTTATCACGGGCGACCCCATCTCCCAAACCTCCCACACACTCTCCCTCTCTCACTACCCCCGACCTCTTTGCCACCCTCTATACACCCATCGCCATCCACCCACCGCCACCAAACCCACCGTCGACCTTGCCACCACCGACCACCAGCAACATCTCCTTGTTACCTCCACCGATCTCCTCCCCCAAACCGCAACCACCTGAGCACTACCACACCTCCACCAACTTCTCCACCGCCCGCACCCATCTCCCCAGCCAAGATCCCTAACCTCGACCGAGTAGCATCTTCATCGTCGCCTCGTCCAATCACCGCCGATCCACCTCAAGCGACCACTGACTCGCTCGAGCTCGCTGCCTCCATCCACTACGATGATCCCAGCTACCCACTGCAGCATCACCTTGCTTCCAACGATAACCGTCGTCGCCATCTCTGCCCTACAGCCACCTCTTCACTGCTGCCGACCTCTCCTTACCGTTGCTACCTTCACCGTGCTCATCTGGTGCCACCCGAGCTCCTGCAACTATCATCGCCAGCAAACCCCGTCACCATCGACGAGCCCAAGTTTCACAATGCCACTGTCACTGTTGCTTGTGCTGTTCTTGATCCGTGTCCGTTCCATCGCCATTGTCGTCGCCGCCGTGCCCCCGCCGTCTCCAGGCAAGAAAAAACCATCTCTTGTTATTCATGCTCAATTTTAATGCTAGGTTAATAACAATGTGAATTTATTTTCATGAGTTATATGGGTGTATGTGAATATAAATATAGACATCGACATGGTGTAAACATTCGTGTGTGAGCCATCATGCTGATGGTAATGAACCGAGCCCAACCCGGTTAGTTAGCCATATTGATGCCATTTAGAATCTTAGGAATAAATTATCGCTTGTAGGTTAAGAAAATCTTGTGTTTTGGAGTACCAAATGCTACCCGAGTGTTTGATGCGAACTATAAACCAATTATATTTTGTGATGGCGGAAATTGCGATAGTTCGATTCCGTTACTGGATGCAAAATATCGTGTGCGTAACTATGTAGAGTCATCCCTAAAAGCGACACAAAATCTGAACCTTACCGCGCATGCTGACGTGTTAAAATCATTGTAAATTAAATACTGTTTGGAACATGACATTCTACGGCTCATAGCGAAGCCGACTCGATAACCTATAATTACCCATAGTTTGTTTCCCAACAGTTTTAGAACGCGGCACTGGACTGCAGTCCAGGGCAGTGTTTCGATT
Source organism: Agapanthus africanus (assembly GCA_030015575.1). Classification (NCBI taxonomy): domain Eukaryota; kingdom Viridiplantae; phylum Streptophyta; class Magnoliopsida; order Asparagales; family Amaryllidaceae; genus Agapanthus; species Agapanthus africanus. The sequence goes on from CM057339.1 coordinate 425,480,913, forward strand.
TGATACCAGACTTTGAACACCTGTGCATCCTCGCTTTAGGCTGAAAATGCACGGATACCCATATGAATACGTAAATAATTTAATTAGCTAATACTTTAATCCATTCCCTTTCCATTTCACCGCCGTTTGATATTTAATTTGCATTTTAGTGTACGGATGTGTTCTGCAGTTTCTGCAGTGACCTCTCTTACACCGCTACACTAAAAAGGACATAACTTCTAATAAAAAAATTCTATTGATAACCCGTTTGATGCGTTGGAAACCTAACAGATAGAACTAGATTTTATTCAACTGGGGAAACACCTGAATATGAACATAATCACTGATAAAACGCGCGTGAAGTTGGGTTTCCATTTCTGAAACTGGAATTCCAGCAATCGATCGCTACCTTAAAAAGATGATATTTCCCTGACCGGAATTCCGTTTGACATGAAATTAATTTTACTTCTTATATGATCAAGTATTCTTCGTACTCCTTTTATATTATTTGGTCGATTCTGTGCGTGTGATTTATCGTAAATTTTGCAAGTTATATGGCATTGGTCGTCATAAAATAGTCAGTGCATTTCTGTCTATTTTCGTGTTTGCTTTATACTTGCTGCATAATGATCATTCACATTGAGACCTAGCGACTATTTTGCATTGTCGATATATTAGTGTCAGTGATTGGGTTGTGTCAAATACGACAGTGATATTGATAATTGGAAAAGTGATTGAAAGCGACAGCGATACATATTTGTTCACAACCTATCTAATACCTGAATGCATACTATAACCTGGGGAATGGGAAAATCAAGGAGGAATTGAACTCGTATTTAACGAGGTACAGTGATTTAGAGGATGATCATTCGCTATTAGTGATACACACACACATACATATTTTAGGCCGTGGGCCTAGCGGCACGGCTAACAGGGTTATATCCCGGGCACAGCGGACCGTAGTCTCGGGCATGCACGAGACCTTTGTTAAACACGATCATCCTTTCCACAATTTGATTTTATTGACTTAGTGACCGATAAGTAGTGACATGCGCATTGCCTAGTTTATTGACATGATACCTATATTGCACTATTCATATTCAGTGATGTTTATTATACCCATGTTCTGCATTTTGTTGCACTTCTCATGTTTAATAATATTGCATACCCTTCATATATATATTTATTGCTATGTGTGTCGACCTGACGACCTGAGTATGCATGCTCAGAGGACGAAGTGGACCCAGCCCAGGAGTAGGACCTGTCATTCGATATCGTGGAGATCTAGACTGCATCATCAGCGCTATTTCTTTTGCTTTCAGCACTTTGTATTTCATTGGTTAGTTTTATTCTGCAAAATAATGTATTTCGAACTCTTTTATTGCAATGTAATAAAGTTGTGAACTGTGATTTTCCTTTACTCTAGTACTGTTTACCGACTACCATGTAATGCTAGAAACCGAAGTGTGATTACGGCAGGATTATTCCCTGACCATAGGAGCATGGCTGACCTAGTCATCCCTCGTATTCCATATTTTCGGGAAGCGGGGCATGACATATTCGGTTACTTATTTCTGGTGATATATGTCTGGTTATGGTTTGTGCGGATTATCGTGATGGATAGGCTTGTGTGCAATGTTAGATGTACAGTTCAGATTCATTTGTATATTCTTTATTGCGGGGCGAGCGTCCGACATGTGGACTGCTGTCACTGCCGGTTTGTATATTCTTTTATTGGGGAACTACCGGGTTGAGGTCTATATCGCCGTTGTATATATATTTTCTTTTCTGTACTATGATTACCCCGCGGAGGAGTACTCGAATAGCCAGGTTCTAGAGGGTAACAGGTTCGCATCTCATGGCGTTGAGAACGGGGGGCCTTACTCTAGAATTGGCGGGCTATTCGTCACACTCGTGGGGGGTATAGGTTGACCCACGGAGGGGTGCTCAAGTTACCGGATTCCATGAAGTGCTGGGTAGCCCAATCACTTTGTTGATTGGGGTTGCCTCATTTCGGGGATTGATGGGTAACTTTCCGCACTCGTATGGGTCTAGGATCTTCATTGCACTGGCTATCCACATGATCGGGGAACGTCGCGTATCATTTATGGCTCAAATGAAATGCGGGGTTCCTAGATTATCCGCTATTCCATATTGTTGTTCGCATGCTTGTGATTTTATCTGCTGTGATGATTATTATCTGCCTGCGATGTTGATATATATATATATTATATAAATTTAGTAGATGCTTCTATACGTTTTACATCCGCGCTAGTCCATCCCCCGCTCTGCCGTTAGTTAAGTAACCTAACGGTGCATGACGGGGCCCCGTGGCGAATGTGGATGACATATAAAAAGCATGTTATTTTGGTTGTTTCTTTTATGGCTTGGAAATATAAAATGATGGGAACGCATTACCAAAATAATCCAAGGAAAAATAAATCTAAATGATGTTGTTGGAACGAATTTTAAAACTACTCGGTTTTCTTCAAAACTCTTAGTCGTATTCTTTTGCTTCGCATAGAAATATTCGGTTAGGAATATCCCACACCTCATTCTATGAGGGAAGGGCCTTGATCCCTTCATTGGGAGTTCACTCTTAAGCAAAAGTTTATGTTACTAGTTTTAAAAACTGGAGTTTAAACCACTCCATTTCAAAGCCACTCGAGTTCCTTCAACGATATCAAGTTCATTACGTTAAAGGTTTTTCGCCAAAAACCAGTCGTAGCCTCCGTCATTTCAGACGGGTAGCACTTAGTATTCATGCTATATTTGTTGGTCTTCGTCAAGGCATAATGTATGGTATCTATGTGTTACTTTTCTGTTGCATAGATATGCATTAATCTAGGACAGTCGTACAGCCTTGTTGGTCTTCGTCAATGGCAAGTACGGGTGGGTTTAGATTAATCAGGACAATGACGGGTAGAACTTGACTTGCGACTTATGATTTGTTGGCCTTCGTCAAGGTCATAAGACGCTTGGGGCAAAAACTATCGGGAGTTTCAAACATACGGGAAACTTACCGGGCATGCGCATACCTTCTAGAGTGTGGTGACTTGAGTGGATTCCGTCAAGTTATCATATGATGATAGTTGGGTCCCGATTCTCACTGATGAGTATGTATTACTCCTCGGGAGATTTTTCACTTCACAATTAGTTAACCTATTAGGTGTCTAGAAAGTGTTAACAATATTACACCTCTGTGGAAACGGGGTTATTAATTGAGTCCGTGCGAAAGCACGAGGGATCTCCTTCGGAGTACCAACACTGTCCTGGCTGAACGGTTAGCGAACTTGTAAAGTGTAAATAATCCCGACTAGTTCTTCTTTTAAGGTTTGAAGGAAAATTCGAGAAAACAGTGGGAGCCATCATGATCAGATAAAGTGATAACCAATCTGATATTGATAGAGTGCACGCTGAGTGTTTCTTTTCTCTCTCTTTGGTACAGCGACCCATGACTTACCTTAAAAACTCATGAACTAATTTGACTGAACCTTCTTACACCCTTTGGCTTTGGTTTGGCTTGATTTGCGACAAAGTCGTATATATCCTACCACTCCTACTGTACCCTTTACATTTCTTCAGAACACGTCGTATCACTACGATGATCCATATTGCTTGGAACGACCATCGTATAGTTACATACGAACTCGAAGAAGTTATTTCAGTCAAGAATAGCCACAGGTTCTGAAGAAATTGAATAGGATTATTCGGTTGTCTCTTTCCTTTACCTTCTCTCAGGTTGCGAGAGCTTCTTGATTAGGAGAGTACACCTGTTACGCTTATTGGATAGTCTTCTTCCAAACCTTAGGCTGGTGCCAAAAGATAGGGAAGGAAGAAAACCAGATAGCGCAGGAACAATGTGCAGAAGGTACAAAGTAGAGACATATAAAGGGATCGAAGTGAGGGAAAAGGAAATTGCGACTGCCGTCATGAATCTGGATAATGGAAAAGGCATTACTAGGAATACCTGACCATCCCTTATGAAACATTTTCATGTTTCAGTTTTTCCGTGTATGTGTAATAGAGAACTGTTTTTTCAATCAATTCTGACTCCAGGGTGTGTATTTACTAGTTTTGGACCTCACATTTGTACGGTGTTACAGATAATGAGTAGGAGCAGAATATTGGGAAATGGGTAATTTGATCCTCAATATCGGAATTCGTTGTAATTGGTGATATTGGATTAAATCGCCTGGTTTTTGCCTGACGGCAAATATTTGGTATCGAATAACTGTTGTTATGCACCAAATTTTAAAATGAAACGTCTGTACCTTTAGTTTTATAAAATGAGATATACATTTTAAAAATTGTGTTGTAAACATTTACTTTTATCAGTTGAGAATAAGATAAGGTGCATTAAATAACGGTGTAAGACATTCTTAACCAAGATACAGTTTTCAATTTACAAAACACAGAATTTGAGTTGGTATACTCTTGGGACTTATACATGAAAATATATGTTGTCCAGTGTCCTTTAGGACAAAAGGGTTGGTACTCTTATTTCATTCAGGATTATCTATGAGTTCTCTGATTTTAGACACACATTAGTAGTAATGCAAGGTCCAAAGATTTTGAGAAGTTTGTAGGTATAAGAATAAAGTAGAGAACCATACGTTAGAAGTATCGGGATTCTTCGAGGTGATCGAAAATGTAGATTCTTATGTTAGGTAATCCATCATAGTAATATTTAGAACTTGATTCTCTCACAGATTACTCATCCGTGGACGCGCTCCATGATAGATGTAACACCCGAGCCCAATACTACAATTTCTGTTACTGGTTGAGTGTTTGACATTGCTCATTTCATTTATTTTGCCTGTTTGGGTCTCACTGTAAAATTTTAACCGGCTAAGTCATTTTGCATATAACAAACTTTAGCACCTAAAATGAAATTAAAAATATCTATATGGGCCTACTCGTCACCCCTAGCCGCGTGGTAGCGTCCGTGCATCGAGTTCTCGTCCCGTTCGGTGAAACGGGCAAGTTTGGACGGCTACGCGCGCGTACAGGTGTCCGACTTGGGGCATGCTTTTTAATCATAAAACATTTCATTTTAAAATTTGGAACCCGCTTAAAATCCTATTATTTGAATTTCAAATTTTTGGGCGCAACCCGGGCGCGATTTGGAAATGTTTCATTTAGCGCCAAAATCCCAATTTAATAAAATATTCTAAAACTATATAATATATTCATCTGTTACCTTTTTAACCATTTAATCTTTATGTAATCTTTTTAAATTCTTTATGTTTCTCGCCTCAGCCAATCGCGGGGGACTTAAACCCCCGTGGGCCCTATCTTTCCCTCTCTCTATCTCTCCTCTCTCTTTCCCTATCTCTATCTCTCTCTTCCTCTGTCTCTCTCTCTCTCTGATTTCTCTTTCTCTCTCTCTCTAACTCTCTTTCTCTCTATCCTTATATATAATACGTTCCTCGTCCCCATTCTTTTCACCGAGCGATCACGAAACCCTAACCCCATAACAACCCTAGCCCAGCCTTATTCCCCGTCGCTGCCGCGACCTCGTCGCCGACGCCACCACCACCATCACCCTCGTCGCAGCCGCTACCCATTCCTTCCTCCTCTCCCTTCTCCCCGTGCACCCAACACCGTGGCCACCTGCACCCACCGTGCCCGCCGTCGCCTCCGCAACCCTTCGCCGACGACGCCAGCGTCTCCCCCTTCGCCCCTCTTCCCGACCTCGACACCTTCCTCCTCCTCCCGAGTGCCGGCGCCGCAACAGAACCCAAGCAGCAACCCTATCACCTTCTCCGGTTCACCGGAAAACGCCGCCGTCGACCCTCTTCGTCGTCACCTGCGCCACCGCCGACCACCTCCTCTTCACCTGCAACCCAGACCCGGCCATTCCCTCTCCCTCCTCACCGTTTCTCCTTCTCCAGCAACCTGCAGCCGAGTCTGCCGCCACCGCTCCCTCGCCGGCGCCCCATCGCCGTCGACCCCGTCGCTATCGCGACACTTGCAACCTCAGTAAGCTTCCCTTCACTTTCCCCTTCCTTTTTCCCCTCGCTGGTTGTTATTTGTCCGTGCGTAGTATTTGCTAACTTTTGTCACTGTTTTGGCGGTTCACCGGAATCCGGCCGGGCCGACGACTTGACCCGACATTCCAGCAAGGTACCCCGATCCGCGTGGTCCCACTGTTCGTTGTTTGGATCCGATCCGTGAACCGTGCGTCCGTCGCGTGTTTTTCCGCCGACGCTACGTCCGTTTTTCCCGGTTCGCGAACCGTCGAGGCAAGTATCACTTGCTACATGCTATACTAAACAGTTATATATATTTTAACTCGTTAAACCTGCAAACTTAACTCGATATAGCTAGTTTCTCATTTTGGCTGCAATATGACATATATCATTTTACAATTAACCTAAAATTTCAGCTTGCCACTTTAACCCTAATAACGAAGTTACCCGTTAACCACATTTTACTGTTTAAAGGATGATAGCCTATACACTGGTAGTTCTATTACATTCTGATATTGATATAACGGTATTGCACCACAAGGGGTGCTCGAAACTTGCTAATATGATGAAACACCTGTACTATACCAATGCACTAATGTGATTAAATAAATTGCTTATTGTTGTTAAATTCATTGTTTATTTCCTGCTGCTATTCCTTGTTCGATTTTATGCCTGTTGTGAGCACACCCTCGATTGTGTTACATATTGACCTGACCTTGCTACACATGATATATATACCGATGCACCGGACATGGTACCCTTTACTATCGAATTGACCTGTTGTACCATGACCTGACCTGTTACCTGATCTCATGCCTAATGCCAACAAACCTGACTTGGAGTCCTCATGGACCATTCCTGTTGTCTATCCAGACAAATCTGACCTGTTACCTGATCCTGTGTTGGCATTAGTCCTTGACTACTGAATACCCGACCTGACACACATAACCTGGGGGTATGGGGAAATCAAATGGGTAATCTAAAGTGTAACTTAAAAGGGTATTACTTGATCCGTGGTCCAGGGGGGTAACGGGACAGAGCCATTCGTGACTCTTACATTCCTGATCCGTGGTCCCGGGGGGCAACGGGACAGAACCATTATTGGTTCCCATCTTCCTGATCCGTGGTCCCGGGGGGTAACGGGACATATCTTTTGAGTTACATGGAGGATTACTCGAATTGATTTCAAAGACTTTAGAATAGAAACCCGATAGAATAGTTTAGTTACCCACTGCACACTACCCTGCACTGCTTGTTTCATATTATTGCTTTATTCATGATTATTTCTGCATTGCTTATTACCATGTTCATATTATATTATTGGTTGACATGACGCGCTGACGTCTGGGTTTTGCATGGCCCAGATTCCTTACTACTGTCGCCGACCGAGCAGGAGTACTTCAGCCAGCAGGCTGATTTGTGAGTTCTGTAGTGATTAGTTTATTTCTTGCATTTTATTTCCAGATGTGAGCCCGCATTATGGGACGTACTTTTCTATTATTGTATTGGATCATTTGCTTCCGCACTTATTTATCATTGACTCTTGTTATTCTGGATTTGGACATGTGTTAGATAGTTTTTATCTTGTTCTTGATATCTCTACAGCCGTAATGTGACTGTGGATGGATACTTCCTACCCACAGGTAGCATGGTTGGCTATGTCACGTGCCCAATCTTGCGTACTCTGGGAAGCGGGGCGTGACATGGTTCTTTTGGTATCAGAGACATAGGTTAATTGGGTTAATTCTTTTGTAGTTGGGTATTGTACCCAATACACGAATCAGAATACCCGTGCTTAGGAAACATGTCCTGCCACCTTGACCGTTTTACCATTCTTGAATCACATTCTTCCTGATTATATCTTTTACGACGTGTAAACTTACTTTGCATGTCGACTCGAAAACCTGATTTCTTGTTATCCCTAGGACTTGGGCGACTTGGATGGAGTTAAGTAATTGTGGCTATGATACCGCGGCATAGTTACAGTGCGGTACTCTATTTAAGTATCTTAGAGTTCTAGCCTTGTTCCATATTCAGAATTTATCATCATGCTAATGTTGGGTGTTTTGAGTTCAGGATTATGGCAGGTAAGAAGTTGAAGACGTACCGGAGGCGTGTGAACGAAGCCGCCATGCTTGGAGTGATAAGAGGAATGCTGGAAAATCAGAAGAGGCATACTGAGCTGATCCAGCAACAAGCAGATTCGTTTCAGGAAGGTTTGCAGATCGTTCGGTAGTCTGTAAACAACACTGGAGCTAAACCAGTTGACTGAGTAAGGACCGTGGCAGATTTCAGACGTTTGGGTCCGACTACATTCACTGGTTGGAGGAGCTGTTGCCAGCCGAGCAGTGGCTAGTCGACACGGAGAATTTGCTGATTGCGGTACAAATTCCAGATGACAAAAGAGTTGATGTGGTGCGCACTCAGCTAGTGGATTACGCCCGAGAGTGGTGGCTTATGGAGGAGACCCGCTTGCCCAAGCCGATCAGTTGGGCGGATTTATCTAGGAGTTTCCTGTAGAAATTCTTCCCGCGGACTGCACGGGAGGAAATGGAAGAGAAGTTCATCGGACTAAGGCAGAATGGAGCGCCCGTGGACGTGCATGCAGCAGAATGGACGAGACTCAGTAGTTTCGCTGGACCTTTCGCGGCCAACGATGCAGACAGCAGTTGCGGTAAGGAAGCAGTTCTGTCGGGCCAGTCGAGTTCAGGGCTAGGCCGACACACAGGGTTCTTACAGCTATGGAAGTTGATAGTACTGAAAAGCCGGCAGTTGTTCGCGACTTTAAGGACGTATTTGAAGATATATCGGGCTTACCGCCGAAGCGAGACGTGGAGTTCGCGATTGACCTTATTCCTGGTGCAGCGCCAGTGTCTAAAGCTTATTATCCAATGGCACCAGTGGAATTGGAAGAAGTTAAGAAGCAAGTTGGTGAATTGCTTGAGAAGGGTTGGATTCGAAGCAGCAACTCGCCTTAGGGAGCTCCAGTTCTATTAGTAAAGAAGAAGGATGGCACGAGAAGGATGTGCATTGATTATAGAGAATTAAACCAGGTGACTATTAAGAACAAGTACCGATCCCTCGCATTGGAGAACTTTTGAGCAGCTTAGCGGCGCGAGGGTATTCTCGAAACTGGACTTGCGATCCGGATATCATCAGGTCCGAGTGAAAGCAGAAGATATTTGCAAGACGGCGTTTCGAACTCGGTATGGACATTTCGGGTATCTAGTGATGCCCTTCGGAGTAACGAATGCGCCGGCAATATTCATGGATTTGATGAACAGAATCTTTTCACCATTCTTGGACCAGTTTATTGTGGTATTCATTGACGACATTTTGGTTTACTCGAAGAGTTCGGAAGAGCATGCTGAGCATTTGAAGATCGCACTGCAGACACTGAGACAGGAGAAATTGTATGCGAAGATGAGTAAGTGCAAATTTTGGCTGGAAGAAGTGAAGTTTCTGGGGCATGTTGTGTCGGGCGATGGAATCGCCGTCAATTCTGAAAAGATTGCCGCAGTTCGAGGTTGGCCTATTCCAAGAAATGTGACCGAGGTAAGGAGTTTCCTTGGTTTAGCCGGATACTACAGGAGATTTGTGGAGAACTTCGCTCGTTTGGCAGAACCGTTGACCAAGCTTACGCGCAAGGAAGTACCTTTTGTTTGGATGGATAAATGTGCATTGGCTTTCGAGACGTTGAAGCAGAAGTTGATAACCGCCCCTATCCTGACCGTACCAGACAATTCCGGAGGAATGGTGATTCACAGCGACGCATCTGGAAAAGGATTGGGATGTGTTTTGATGCAGAATAGGAAGGTCGTAGCTTACGCATCAAGACAACTAAAGACCCATGAGAAGAATTATCCAACTCATGACTTGGAGCTTGCGGCTGTGATCTTCGCCTTGAAGATTTGGAGACACTACCTTTTGGGCGAGAGAGTCGAAGTTTTTACAGATCATAAGAGTTTGAAGTATGTGTTCACTTAGAAGGAGTTGAACATGAGGTAACGCAGATGGTTGGAGCTGATGGCCGACTACGACCTTGATCTTAAGTACCATCCGGGAAAAGTTAACGTCGTGCCGGATGCGATTAGTCGGTTACCAACGATTCAGGTATTGACTACGCAGAGGGAGATCATTGCGGATTTTCGAAGATTTGACTTTGAGGTTGTGCTACCACATTCTACGGGACCAGTTGATGCAGTTACAAGTACAGTCGTCCTTGGTTGAGAAGATTAAAGCGGCACAATCGCAGGATCCTAGACTGCAAAAGTTTCGAGAGCAGGTTGAAGCCGGACTACGAACAGATTTACTGATCCACAAAGATGGTTCGTTGAGGTATGGTAGCCGTGTGTGTGTGCGCCAAAGGGAGATGTGCGTGAAGAGTTTATGAAGGAGGCACACAGTTCAGCTTACTCTGTACATCCAGGAGGTACAAAGATGTACCGAGATATTCGACAGTATTTCTGGTGGGAAGGCATGAAACGGGAGATTGCTCGATTCGTGGCTAAGTGCTTGGTATGTCAGCAAGTCAAGGCTGAACACCAAAGGGCTGCTGGTTTGTTGCAACCACTTCCGATTCCTCAGTGGAAGTGGGAACATATAACCATGGATTTCGTGACGGCTTTACCGCGGAGTCCAAAGGGCAACAATGCAGTATGGGTGATTGTCGATCGGTTGACCAAGGCAGCTCACTTTATTCCTTTTCGGGTTGGTCAATCAACAGAGACTTTAGCAGAACGGTACATGCAGGAGATTGTAAGATTACATGGCGTACCGGTGAGCATCGTGTCCGATCGGGACACTCGGTTCTTATCACACTTCTGGAGGAGTTTACAGGAAAGTTTGGGGACTCGATTGAAGTTTAGCACAGCTTATCATCCTCAAACTGATGGACAGTCGGAGAGAACGATCCAAACTTTTGAAGATATGTTGAGAGCATGCATGTTGGACTTCAAGGGTTCTTGGGAGGATCACCTACACTTGGTGGAGTTTTCTTACAACAATAGTTTCCAAGCGACTATTCAGATGGCTCCGTTTGAAGCTTTATATGGTCGTAAGTGCCGTTCACCTGTTTGTTGGGATGACGTTGGTGAACGAAGATTATTGGGACCAGATTTGGTAGTACAGACCGTTGAGAAGGTTAACGCCATCAGAAAGCATATGAAGGCAGCTCAAGACAGACAGAAAAGTTGGGCTGACACGTCAAGAAGACCTCTAGAGTTCGCCGTGGGTGATTTGGTATTCCTGAAGATATCACCGACTAGAGGAGTGATTCGTTTTGGGAGTCGGGGAAAGCTTAGTCCTCGATTCGTTGGACCCTTCAAGATATTAGAGCGTGTTGGAGAGGTAGCGTACCGTTTGGCGTTACCACAGTCCCTGGCAGGTGTGCACGATGTGTTTCATGTATCTCAACTACGAAGGTATGTTCGAGATGAAACCCACGTCTTGGATCATTCGGAGTTAACTGTACGGGAGGACCTAACTTTTGAGGAGCGACCGGTTGAAATCAAGGATCGGAGGGAAAAGGTTCTTAAGAACAAGGTTATCCCCCTTGTGCTAGTTTCTTGGGGTAATCGATCGCATGGAGAATCCACTTGGGAGCGAGAAGACGAGATCCGGCAGAAGTTTCCTCACCTTTTCCTGTAGTTTCCTATCTTGTATTCTTGGAATTTCGAGGACGAAATTCTTTTGTAGTTGGGTATGATGTAACACCAAAGCCCAATACTACTATTTCTGTTACTGGTTGAGTGTTTGACATTGCTCATTTCATTTATTTTGCCTGTTTGGGTCTCACTGTAAAATTTTAACCGGCTAAGTCATTTTTGCATATAACAAACTTTAGCACCTAAAATGAAATTAAAAATATCTATATGGGCCTACTCGTCACCCCTAGCCGCGTGGTAGCGTCCGTGCATCGAGTTCTCGTCCCGTTCGGTGAAACGGGCAAGTTTGGACGGCTACGCGCGCGTACAGGTGTCCGACTTGGGGGCATGCTTTTTAATCATAAAACATTTCATTTTAAAATTTAGAACCCGCTTAAAATCCTATTATTTGAATTTCAAATTTTTGGGCGCAACCCGGGCGCGATTTGGAAATGTTTCATTTAGCGCCAAAATCCCAATTTAATAAAATATTCTAAAACTATATAATATATTCATCTGTTACCTTTTTAACCATTTAATCTTTATGTAATCTTTTTAAATTCTTTCTGTTTCTCGCCTCAGCCAATCGCGGGGGACTTAAACCCCCGTGGGCCCCATCTCTCCCTCTCTCTATCTCTCCTCTCTCTTTCCCTATCTCTATCTCTCTCTTCCTCTGTCTCTTTCTCTCTCTCTCTCTCTGATTTCTCTTTCTCTCTCTCTCTCTAACTCTCTCTCTCTATCCCTATATATAATACGTTCCTCGTCCCCATTCTTTTCACCGAGCGATCACGAAACCCTAACCCCATCACAACCCTAGCCCAGCCTTATTCCTCGTCGCTGCCGCGACCTTGTCGCCGACATCACCACCACCATCACCCTCGTCGCAGCCGCTACCCATTCCTTCCTCCTCTCCCTTCTCCCCGTGCACCCAACACCGTGGCCACCTGCACCCACCGTGCCCGCCGTCGCTGCCGCAACCCGTCGCCGACGACGCTAGCGTCTCCCCCTTCGCGCCTCTTCCCGACCTCGACACCTTCCTCCTCCTCCAGAGTGCCGGCGCCGCAACAGAACCCAAACAGCAACCCTATCACCTTCTCCGGTTCTCCGGAAAACGCCGCCGTCGACCCTCTTCGTCGTCACCTGCGCCACCGCCGACCACCTCCTCTTCACCTGCAACCCAGACCCGGCCATTCCCTCTCCGTCCTCACCGTTTCTCCTTCTCCAGCAACCTGCAGCCGAGTCTGCCGCCGCCGCTCCCTCGCCGGCGCCCCATCGCCGTCGACCCCATCGCTATCACGACACTTGCAACCCCAGTAAGCTTCCCTTCACTTTCCCCTTCCTTTTTCCCCTCGCTGGTTGTTATTTGTCCGTGCGTAATATTTGCTAACTTTTGTCGCTGTTTTGGCGGTTCGCCGGAATCCGGCCGGGCCGACGACTTGACCCGACATTCCAGCAAGGTACCCCGGTCCGCGTGGTCCCACTGTTCGTTGTTTGGATCCGATCCGTGAACCGTGCGTCCGTCGCGTGTTTTTCCGCCGACGCTACGTCCGTTTTTCCCGGTTCGCGAACCGTCGAGGCAAGTATCACTTGCTACATGCTATACTAAACAGTTATATATATTTTAACTCGTTAAACCTGCAAACTTAACTCGATATAGCTAGTTTCTCATTTTGGCTGCAATATGACATATATCATTTTACAATTAACCTAAAATTTCAGCTTGCCACTTTAACCCTAATAACGAAGTTACCCGTTAACCACATTTTACTGTTTAAAGGATGATAGCCTATACACTGGTAGTTCTATTACATTCTGATATTGATATAACGGTATTGCACCGCAAGGGGTGCTCGAAACTTGCTAATATGATGAAACACCTGTACTATACCAATGCACTAATGTGATTAAATAAATTGCTTATTGTTGTTAAATTCATTGTTTATTTCCTGCTGCTATTCCTTGTTCGATTTTATGCCTGTTGTGAGCACACCCTCGATTGTGTTACATATTGACCTGACCTTGCTACACATGATATATATATATACCGATGCACCGGACATGGTACCCTTTACTATCGACTTGACCTGTTGTACCATGACCTGACCTGTTACCTGATCTTATGCCTAATGCCAACAAACCTGACTTGGAGTCCTCATGGACCATTCCTGTTGTCTATCCAGACAAATCTGACCTGTTACCTGATCCTGTGTTGGCATTAGTCCTTGACTACTAAATACCCGACCTGACACACATAACCTGGGGGTATGGGGAAATCAAACGGGTAATCTAAAGTGTAACTTAAAAGGGTATTACTTGATCCGTGGTCCCGGGGGGTAACGGGACAGAGCCATTCGTGACTCTTACATTCCTGATCCGTGGTCCCGGGGGGCAACGGGACAGAACCATTATTGGTTCCCATCTTCCTGATCCGTGGTCCCGGGGGGTAACGGGACATATCCTTTGAGTTACATGGAGGATTACTCGAATTGATTTCAAAGACTTTAGAATAGAAACCCGATAGAATAGTTTAGTTACCTACTGCACACTACCCTGCATTGCTTGTTTCATATTATTGCTTTATTCATGATTATTTCTGCATTGCTTATTACCATGTTCATATTATATTATTGGTTGACATGACGCGCTGACGTCTGGGTTTTGCATGGCCCAGATTCCTTACTACTGTCGCCGACCGAGCAGGAGTACTTCAGCCAGCAGGCTGATTTGTGAGTTCTGTAGTGATTAGTTTATTTCTTGCATTTTATTTCCAGATGTGAGCCCGCATTATGGGACGTACTTTTCTATTATTGTATTGGATCATTTGCTTCCGCACTTATTTATCATTGACTCTTGTTATTCTGGATTTGGACATGTGTTAGATAGTTTTTATTTTGTTCTTGATATCTCTACAGCCGTAATGTGACTGTGGATGGATACTTCCTACCCACAGGTAGCATGGTTGGCTATGTCACGTGCCCAATCTTGCGTACTCTGGGAAGCGGGGCGTGACAATAAGTAATGCTGCATTGGCCTTTTCCCATTAGCTAATATGCACTGGAAACAGCTGCATGACTTTTGAATCTGGTTCCATCTAAATTAGTGCCTTGATTTTATATGGACATAGAATGGTTACATATTTTCAGATTGTTAAGATATGGAGTTATCCGGTTTCTGTCTAAAAGCAGAATCCAGAAAAACTCGAGGCACGCTTCGGTAATGGCGGTTTGTGGATTATCCCAAGCATTTGTTAGGATTTTGTTTCTACCATTTTCAAGATCAATGGTTACATTGTTCTTGACTCGTCACTATTTTACAAAAGGATCTTTTTGCAAAAAAAAACTAGTGGGAGTATGGTAGAATTGGAAGTAATTTTAGAACCACAAACGGTTACTGAAAATTTAGTAGAACCTAAGGATTCAATTGGACTTGACAAACTGTTAGCCACTCCGCAGATTTTAGTAGGTGATCTCAGACACCCGAAAGACACTTCGGTTTTCTAGAAGACGGTGATAGGGAGGTCAGCATCATGGTGATGATGAACCTACTAGTTATCAGTAGGTCATAGGAAGTGATAACTTCTAAGTGACCAGATACTTCATATCCAAGATGGACTCCATGCACTTCAACAAATTATGGTAAATCCCATTAGGAGCAGGTAGATCTTTCGAGATCTGTGCAGGTGGAAAGGTACTAACCTAATAAGGCTAGACTTGTTGTAAAGAGTTTTCATCAAATACCCATTGTGGATTGTGATGTGACTTTTACTTCAGTGTCTATGCTGAAGTCCATATGGATATGTTTTGGCACTGATACAGTTCATGGCTATGATATCTGGCAGGTGGATAACTATAACGTCTTTCCAAATGGGATTTTGGAAGTGCACGCGTATTTGACTCTGCCAGAGAGTTATCGTAGTCAGTAGGAGCAGCGGAAGGTAGGAGCAGCGGAAGGTATGCAAGATGCTTATATCTATTTGTAGACTGAAGTAAGGATAGCGGAGACAGATTATCCATTTTGATGTGACAGTCAAAGTGGTTGACTTCATCAAAACAAAAATGAATCTAGTAAGAAGGATGTAGGGAGCACTGTCCATGTTTTAGATGACATACTCCAGATAGGAAGTAATGTTCCTATACTACAATCGGTCGGATTTTGGTTGTCACATAGTGCTTTCTCCACGTTGGACATGTATAGTATATCATGAGTTTTGGTGACTAGATCTATGGTTTTAGATCTAAATTTGGGAAGCTTCCCAATCGGGTACTTGGACAGCATTCTAAAATTATTTTAGAATGGACGACTCCTGGCGTGGTGGTGTACCCGCAGGTGATGGAGTTACCCTCTTTAAAAAGGTTGTCTTTCAAACTGATGAAGTGAGGGGCTGGCATGAATGACATATCATTTGCTTAGGCAATTGAGTCAATCATGCAAAGTCTTGTACAATACCAGATTTTTCTTTTGCACTAGTTGCAATAAGCAGATATTAATCCAATCCTAGAGAAACATTGGGAAGCAGTAAAGAACATAAGAGGATGTTCTTGGTATAAGATAACGGCAGCCTCCTCTGGGAGGCGGTTACCGGTTAAGGCTTCCAAAATGACCCGGATGACAGAGATGCTGTATAGTTATGAGTTTAGCCTCTTCTGAGGATCAGTGTATTGGATAGTGTTCCAATAAGGATACTGAGGTAATCGTGGTGCAGGATGCCGGTTATAACTTAACAGAGGATATAACCCAAGAAATTTATTGGATAGGAGTTGTTCATCGATGAACTTGGTCCCATCAGGTATCCAGACAAATTCTTGAGACGGGGTATCGCTCAGATTAGGAGATTGTCCATCTCCGCAAAGTTGAGATATAGAGAGATGAAGTTGGAACATTGTAGCGGATCACTCACTGAGGTTATTTCTCGAACACGTTATGTTTCACAAACATAATTTGCAAAACTGATTAGTAAAGAAGTTGGGTATTCGGTAGCACACGAGCTGTAGGTACGCGATACCGCAATAATTAGCCTTAAGTGCAAGTGGGAGATTGTTGGATATAGTGCCCTCAAGGCAATTATTGTAATTGCAGGCATGCGATTATGATAATTGAGGGAGGACCTATACAGGTAGAACAATCTTACTCGAAATGATAGTATGCTATCTGGTTTGTCTTTATCATTGATGTATACACATTTTACTTTTTATTGCTTGTCGCTAATACATAATGATGAAGCTCGTAGGATTCTTGCTTGACTACCAGTATTATGATGGCCATCATATATGTGAGAGCTGCGTAGCCTATAAGCACATCCTTAAATGTCCCTAGTCATGGGACTGGGCATCGATATCTCAGGTGTTGTGACACCTGAGATAGTATACAGGTGCTCACTGGAGGTGAGTACACTGGACGGACTCGCCGAGAACTTCTAGATGGTATTATACCTATCGTAAGATAGAAGTTCTCAAGTGGCATGAGTACAGGTTAGTCCTTTGACCTGAAGTCATCATTTTTCTCGAGTGAGTTCCTACTATATTTTGATTACTACCCTACCACGGTTCAAAGGAGTCGTGCAAATAGGTTTTAGTTGGGTACAGTCCCGAGCCACATGGAGGCAGTGGTCGACTGTCAGGGATTCGTCTCTTCTGATATTAGGAGTCGATGTCGTGCTGTGATTGGTTGGCTATTACCAGAAATCCGTGGCCACGGTGGGTGAGATTTACTGATAGTTGATCAGTAGTATCTCAGTTGGAGATAAGCTAGACTCAGACACGACTTATCGGGTTAGAAGGGATCTGACGTTATCCACCTCATAGACCCGATCTGCGATACTCTTTGACGAAGAGACCGGACTGTACGGAGATTGTCACTTTCAGACTCAGTAGGATAAGGACGTACTTGATTGTCGACCCCCCTTTCGACAACTACCTGGATAGCCGTTATGTACAGCTAGTGCCGCTGACGTGCTTGTGGTTAAACCCACTGCCAGTGTATTGTCAAGTCTTTAGAGTCCCACACAGAGGGTTTTCCCGGTTCAGACGACAGATGTAGGAGCCGTACGGTGGTACGTGCAGGGGTCCGATTAAATACGTGTACGCGTTACATGTACTTTAATCGGGCGGTTGATAATACTAGCCGGCTTAGGATTAAACCGGATTATTAAATCGGGTTTTGATTTAATAATTTATATATGTATTTTAGTACATATATTTTAGTATTATTATTCACTATTCATTTTCTCTCTTTGGTGCTATCCATATTTTTTATACGGATACACGTATATGTAGCGATATATATATCAGGTGAAGTATTCTGTATTTATATAATAAATACTTCTAGAAGAAGAAGACTTCATATTTATTTTTCTATTTAAAAAAATAAAAAGGGAAATGAGGTGGAAAATGAGAGTTATGAAGCATGGTGCAAACATTGTAAAGAGGTATGGCTTTATTTTTTATTGTCAAAATCCATTTGGATCCACTATAGCACCATGGTTGGTTTTTATAGCTATGCTTTTCTACACTTGATCACTTGATGAGATTTTCTTCTTCTTGACTTGCACATGCTCCATGCATTCTCTTCTCCTTCTTCTTCTTGCTCCCATTTTTGAGCAAGATTCTAGAAGGAAAAATTTAGTGGAGTTTTCCTACATCACCGACCATCTAAACCTAGCGAATTTGGGTCGTTGGTTAGAGCCTCCTCCGCGTTCACTCGGATGGGTGGTCGATTCTCAAGTGCTATCCCGGAGGCTACGAGCTTGGAGGGGTCTTCCACAATTGAGTGGACACGCGACAAAGGTTGCATTTCTTCAATTTTTGCATGCTTGGTTTGCTAGTTTAGGAGTTTGGATCGATTCTAGGTTCGGAGTTCCTTCGTGTTTGCTTGAATTTTTTGTTCACCGTCTGCGCCTCCACTACGCCGCGGGCACTAGGGAACCCTGCATAAATGACAAACTTCCCCTAGAGATCTGGACTATCGTGTAGGGTTCCTTAGTGCTCACGGCGCAGCAGAAGCGCAATTGGCGAACAAAAATTTCAAGAAGGAACCCTAAACCTAGAATCGATCCAAATGCCTAAACCAGCAAACCAAGCATGCAAAGATACGGAATACTATCTTCGATGCGTGTCCACCCAATCATGGAAGACCCCTTCAAGCTTTGTGTATGCTGTCCGGATCAAGCTTGAGTGGTGACCGCCCTTACCGAAGAAGATCCACCTGAGGGAAATCGATCCAAGCTCCGGTTTCACCCAGTGAAGCGACCGACGCTCCAAGCTCGCTAAGAATGGAGAGTGGGGATGTAGGAATATTTTCACTATCTTTTTCTCTCTTTTCTAAGCTCAAGAGAGTGTCACGCCCCGCTTCCCAGAGTGTGCTAAGATAGGCACGTGACAGAGCCAACTATGCTACCTGTGGATAGGAAACATCCCTCCACAGTCACATTACGGCTGTCTATAAGATATCAAGAACGGTAGAAATAAAATAAACTATCTAGTACATGTCCATGAGCCAGAATAAACGAGTCAAGAAATAATATGCGGAAGCAATAAATCCAATAAACAATAACATCTGGAAAGTAACATAACTAAACTAACTGGATACTAACAGGATCCTCACTGCTCGGCCTGACGGCGGAAATACTCCTGATCAGCCTGCGAAAAAGGTAGAGGATCCGGGCTATGCAAAACCCAGACGTCAGTGCGTCATAATATCAATAATAATATAATCAGGGGGTAGCAAGACATGCAGGCACGAGTATGAACAGTAAAATAAATAGAACAGTAACACGAATAAGGAACAGTGAAGGGTAAAAACATATGTGATGTGCAGTGAGTAATCTGAACAAAGCTACAGGGTTAATTATTCTCAAGTCTTTGAAATCAATTTAATGAATCGTCGATATAACTCAATAGTATCCCGTGCATGCCCGGGACCACGGTCCAGATTCTCGGGCTGAAACCGAGACATGCCGCTAGGCACTAAACAGGAAACATGTACAGATGAATGATGTCAGCAGCATCATCCCAGGGCTGGCCTAGCCCCTAAAATTGATCAGTATAAGTATCGAACTGTCGAGTTACAAGTCAGGTTTCATCATTGATTCCCCCATACCCCCAAGTTATGTGTTCAAGTCAGGTATTGATAAATCTGAGACTAATGCCAACCCAGGATCAAGCAGGAACAGGTTTGTCTATACAGACAACAGGATATGTCCATCGGGACGACATGTCAGGATTGTTGGCATTAGAAACAGGATCAGGTAACATGTCAAGTAATGATATTGTCATGACCCGAAAGAGCACATGACTGACCCTTGAACCATATGAAGTCTATAGGACTCCATCTGATCTAAGTAAGCTAAAAGCCCAGAAATCTAAAACCATTTAAAGAGTAAATAAAGGAACTGGTTTTTAATAAGTAAAGAAAGTATGTTTGGAATCAAAGTTTTTCAAATAACTAAGCCGAAAATGCATTTTAAAATGTGTAGTCTTTTTTGGAAATTTCGGCAGAGTTTCTTTTGTAAAAACTGGCCCCGAACGGGGTACAACAAGAATAATATATATGAAATGATAAAAAGCATCCCCAAGCGGGAGCTAGCTCTTCGTCAATCGACGGTCACAACCACGCAAGCAATAATAATATACAACGCCAAAGGGCGAGGATCAAAACCCAAAAAGAAACTCAAAACAGCCAGAAAACCATAATACTACAAGCGCGACTCTAAGGTCGAAATAATACATCACTGTGTCTAAGTCTGAAACAATGTACAAGTTTTGGTTGATGGAATTTCTAGATACAATGAATAATACATGTACAATGGCGGTTCTGATACAAAAGAACCCACCTACCAAAGCAAGTCACCCGTATGGAAGCAGTGTGCCAGAAAAGCCGCTTTGGAATCTGTACGGCAAAAACTTGCAAGAACTGTGGCACAACGGAGGTGAGTTGCCAACTCGTAAATAGAAAATATCTACAAGCAGAGATCGAATGTATGACCCATCCTAGGTCAATACGATCAGATATATATAAACCTCAATATGAATAAGTCTGAAGCATGCTAAACTGGCAATGTAATCTCTATACATGAGTGTAGTGCCAAGTGCTCGTGCCAGTGCCTCAGGTAATAGCATATCATAAATATGAGGTATGATCAATGTAATCAAATCTGTATGTACGTGGATCCCGTCCACTCATCACCCAATGACAATAACCATCATGTATGTAAATATCATCAGCATGTGCATGGAAATATGAGGATATAAACCACCTGTGTCCCTCGCGACACGTCAAAATCATGGAACCAGAGTGTCCAGCATCGATACTCGAAAACATCATGAAATCTCTGTCCAGCATTGGCATGTAAATCCTCATATATCGTGCTCCGTCAGTCCGGATCAGCCCACGGGCTCTGTCTGCGGTATCGGCCCTCGGCCCCGGCAGTACGCCCATATCCATCTATCGACTCTGGTCAGTATCCTCCGGATAACCGCCAGGTCCAACCAATCACCGGTAGGCAGTGTTCCCTCTGCCAGGCTCACCGTCTACTACACAGCGAATCCGTTCTCGCCCCGGGGTACCATACCGGGTCCACCATGTACCCGCAATCGGCCTCATCCGCCTCCTCGAATCGGGTTTCACATGTCGCTCTCAGCACCGAGAAAACACATGGTGGACGCACTGAAATCTCATATCAAGGGTAACCGGGTTTTTAAAACAATTACATATTCTCTTTTGAAATACCCGCGGTTCCCAAATCCAGAAATATCATGGAAACAACATATCTCAATGCGCATAATCAGAAAGCATGATGTATGTGACATATAAATGAAGTGCAAGTATAACGGTATATCATGCAACATGGAATAATAGTATGCACATACAAGGGTCATATCCTGATGCAATAATACTACTGTGTAGTGATATGGCAATTACCGATGAAGATGTGTGTGAGCCGGCAAGTAAGTGTACATGGTACATACGCATCATCGGTAATAGTGCTGGTGTCCTAGCAGCATGATGGTAATATATCAATAAACACAAGCAATGCAATGCAAAAAGCATGAATATGCGGAATCAAATAATCAACGCAACAGTGAAGAATCTACCTCAATAAATATATCATGCAGCTTTGCCATTTGAAATAAGACGAATCAGGGTTTTTGGTAAAATAAGGGCTACGGTGTTTTAAGGAAAGATGCGTCGTTTGAAAATATCCGTAGAATCCATTTTGCCTATCTTTAAAATATCCCAATTCGTTAGTTTTGAAATAGGTATGACTCGGGTCTAGTCTAACGCCTACTATGCGAACTACGGACCCAACAATCAAGTCAATCGGGAGGGGTATGAAAACCACCTAAATCTGAGTCAATATATACATATATATACAATAGTCGGTGATCCCGCCTCAATAGTATCACGTACGATACAATATATCATATAACATCCTCGAGTCATGAGTGCGGATCTAACATCAATACAAAGCTCGTACGGTAAATCGTCGTACGGCATCCCAAATCTGGGGTACTAACCTAAGCCTAGTACAAACGACATCATCAATATATATGCATGCACGAGTATGAAACACTTCGTCAAAGGACCCGCTAAGTCATCATGTCGTATCGAATACGAACTCTGTCATATCGCCGAATCTCACGGCCTCAATCAAACCTCATCGACTCATCTCAATCCCACGTATCATCCTCAAATCCCGTATATGAACACATAGTCCCATACCCATGTGTAGATATACACACCTCCATGTGCACACAGGTAAAATAAAGAATGTATGCAAGTATATGTGTACGTGTATGAGGGGGTGCAACCACTACTCTAGGGCTTCGCACTATACTAAACCAATACATCCTTATCATCAATAATTCCATTATTACCATCAATAATCTTAAACAACACATAATAAATATATGTGTGTATACGTATTTGTATTCATCACCACGGACTGCGGGGGTGCTATACGCCATCCACCCGACTTCTCCCCGTAGATATAAATCTACTCACTTTGCTTCTCGTGTGCCGATGCCGATGTCGCCATCTTCATCTTCTTCGCCTCAACATTACGTAGGGTACCTACAAGTATATCACAAACACTAAAGCACATGAAAATCACATCGGAAAGCCAAAACAGCACACGCTACTCGCATAGGTAAAAACCTATCGTCTCGCATGCAAACACGATCAATATCCACTCGTCGTTGACGTCCAAACGCCACCCGACAGAAACGAATCACCAAATACCAAAATCCATGCTAAAACAAGTCATAAATCATGTGCCAACATAGGAAAATCAACCCAGATTTTACCCTAGATGGAATCAGTCAAAATTGCACATACCCAGGGTCAAGTTTATAGGGCAAAAGGCTACAGAACAAAAACAAAGGGGTTCCAACCTGCTCTGGCCGCAATTTGCGGCCAGAGGGATTAAATCTGCGGCCACAAGAAGGAATTAGGGGCTAGGGCTTTGTGTGGTGGTTCCAGGGTGCCTGCACATCTCACTGTCAACTCAGTTTTACTTTAGGGGTCTCGGGGTGATAGCAGATTCCTAAATACACTCCTAGATTTACTGTTTTCCCCGATATCGATTCACTAAAACCGTATTCTGGGTTTAACTCTCAGGTTTGGTCCAAAATAACATCCCACCAGGGGTTCTAAGGTCACCACAATCCTCAATTTCATCTTTGATTTCAGATCTAACCTAAACCCTAACTTGAAGTTTCACAAGTCCATCAAACGGCACCATATCGACATGAAACTAGAATTGATGCACAAGAAATGAAATACTACTCTAATAGGTCCAGAATTTACCTCCTTTGGCAACTCAAGAAAAATCTTGAGTTGCTCAAAGTCCTCCAAATCCAATCTTGCTAGGTTCAATGTGTAGCTAGTGAGCTCGAGAACATTTTTTGTGAAATAGGAATAGGGTTTTGGAGTTGATTTCATAGTGTTTGAGGGTTCTAGAAGAGGGGGAGAAAGAGGGGTTGCTGCAGCAGCAGAAGAGGGAGAGGACATGGAGAGAAAACGAAGGAGAAAATGAAAGGGAGACTAAGTCAAGAGACCCCTCACCTCACTCTCTCTATCACCCACCTACTACCCCATTATTCTAATTCAAATTCTTTTCTTTTCTAAAACCTTCTCACTCAAATAGTAAACCCAAGGTAAAGCCATGGTAACAAAATGTAACACAAGTGTAGAAAATGATATGTGCACATTTTTACACAAAAATGCTAAAAACCCGATTAGCGATTTTTAATCGCGATTAGCACTAAATTAGCATATAACTAATCATAAAAACTTAAAAATAGCATAATTCCATAAAATATCCTATTTTAGAAATTTCCATAATTTCTCCCCATTTATTTGTATTTAATTATACCGGAATATTAAAATATTCATTAAAATAATATTAAATTATAAAAATTCCCAAAAATAATATTTTATTATTTTGAAACGTTACAGATATATCAGACCATGTCAGGTAGTGTACATGTATCAAGTCATGTCAAGTAGTGGTATATCAGGTCATGTCAAGTAGTGCACAGGTGTCAAACGGGTGCTCATAATCAAACTGTAGCAAGTATTGAATCAAGGTGAAAATATGGATGTACAATAAAAGCATGGATGCACAAATATCGATCAGGGGTCACATCATGACTAAGTAGGATGCACAATTATCAACCATGATGCACTAATACAACAGTAACATGAAATAATATGGTCTCGGCGTGCAACTAGATATGTAATAAACCGTACGGATACAGACGGATACTATAAAACTGTAAATCGGTAAAATTTGCTGAATATTAAAACACAAGCACTAATATTTATTAAATAGATATTGATATAATAATATTAACATGGATAATATATTCAAACCGATTAATAACTATAAAAGTGGTATTGATTAACCATGCACAAGAAAGTTCCGTTCAGAAATTCAGCGTCATCCTGATTTTTAAAATAGCTTAAAAATAACAAACGTTCTCCAAAAGGGACGTGTCTTATACCAAAACAAATATAATTCAATAAGATTTTCATTTTTATAAGTTTAAGTATCTCGGGTTGTTCCTACAAAAAGTTATGAACATTCGAAATTGAAAGTTTGCTGCTGGAATTTCCCTGGACAGCAGTTTAGAGATATTTTCATTTGCATTTTACGTTATTTAAAAAATTTATTTTGCAAGTAAATAATTCATAGAGTTATAGTATTCTGAGTTATCTTCGTAACGAACTAAAGAACGTATACTAATGATTTTTTAATGATTTATAATGAATTTTATAAGGTAAGGTGTACAGTAAATTTCAGATTTGTCGTATCCGCTTTGCAACGACGTTTCATGTGTAAACTATAATATTTTCAAACTATATTTTGTATAACATTATAAAATGCATATTATAAACTAATTAAAGATAATAATAATAAATGTTACGACGATATATATTTTAAATGATATGGATGCAATCGGGTATCCGAAAACAGTAAAACTTCAGTATGGATGCATAATACTATACCTAGCTTGTAGCAAGATGATTTAGCATGCGACTAGACATATAAATAATGATATTGATGTGTACGGACGTCGTATAACAATAAAATGATAAACTGGTAAATGCGGGATGTACAACTAAACAATATGAAATGTAAATATTCAATCGGGTGCAGCATATTGTAGTCTAGCATGTATCAAGATAAATTTGCATGCACTAGATATGAAATAACTTGTATGGATGCATACGGATATTCGAAAATGGTGAAACATGCAAAATGATAATGTGGGATGCATGATTTAAAATACAAGTGCTATATTTATTCAAATAGATGTAAATACAGTAACATAGCATGTAGCAAGATAAACTTGCCTCGATCGAATCACGCGTTGGATACTCACGGCACGTCCGAAGTCGGTAAATCGTCGCAATGCACACGTGGCACGCGAGACGGGTCCAGGCAAGGCAAGAGGGTGATCACACAGGCAAGGTACGTTCACTGGATCACTCGGATCGTCAGCGACGAGCACGGCTCCAGCGGTGATCACCGGAATCAAGAAACAAGATCAAGAAAAAGAAAGAAGAAAGAAGAAGAAGAAGTAAGAAGAAGAGGCTGCGTATTAAATAAGGAAAGAAAAAATAAATAAATAAAATATATATAAATATATATATGCAGAGGAGAGAGAGAGAAAGGGGTTGTTAGTTTGTTAGGAAATTAGTTTAGATTTAAATTTAAAAAATCTTTTATTAGTTAACTAAATTTTAATTTGTATCCGTTTATAAAATTAATATTATATAAATAAAATTTGATATTCTGGTAAATACAAAAATAGTTCAAAACATACCCGTGTCGGGTCTAAAATTCAGTTTTAAAATACGAAAAATATACATGTCGACCAAAATTAAAGTTGGATATCCGGGTAACGAAAAATGCATACCCCCAAGAACGGATGCACGCACATGCATGTAGTTATCCAAACAAGTCCGTTTCACTGAACGGGACGAGAACAAGATGCGCGGATGCTACCACAGAGTTAGGGGTATCATGCAGGCCATGCAATATATTTTTAAAATATTTTATGTGACTTAAAATGTTATATTAAAATGCAGATGGTAAATAAAATGCAAGTATGCAATGTACAAATAAATGAAAGTGCATGAGTCCATGTAACAGGTCAGGATAAATCATAAACATGAATCAAGACCGGTTTCAAGCATGCGGGTCAGGTCGGATGCAAATACAAATGTCAAATACACTATTCACACCCAAAACACAATAAATCAAGAAAATACCATAAATAAAGAAATACTTGAAATAGAACTGGTATAAATGAACTAGGGTGTTACATTATACACAACTACAAAAAAATTTCGTCCTCGAAATTCCCCAAAACAAGAAAAGATAAACAATTAAGAATCTACAAGAAGAGATCTGGAAACTTCTGTCGAATCTCGTCTTCTCGTTCCCAAGTCGATTCTCCGTTCGAGCGATTCCCCCAAGAAACAAGCACGAGAGGGATAACCTTGTTCTTAAGTACCTTTTCTCTTCGATCAACAATCGACATCGGTCGTTCCTCAAAGGTCAAATCCTCTCTTACAGTCAGCTCCGAATGATCCAGCACGTATGTTTCATCTCGAACATACTTACGAAGTTGAGATACATGAAACACATCATGAACATTCGCCAAAGATTATGGTAAAGCCAATCGATAAGCCACTTCTCCAACACGCTCCAAAATCTCGAAAGGCCCCACGAATCGAGGACTAAGCTTGCCTCGACTCCCAAAACGAATCACTCCTCTAGTCGGTGATATCTTCAAGAACACAAGATCACCAACAGCGAACTCTAGAGGTCTTCTCGATGTATCGGCCCAACTCTTCTGCCGATCTTGTGCTGCCTTCATATGATTCCGGATAGTAATAACTTTCTCTACTGTTTGCACGATCAAATCCGGTCCCAATAATCTTCGCTCTCCAATATCGTCCCAACAAACGGGTGAGCGACACTTGCGACTATACAATACTTCGAATGGAGCCATCTGAATAGTCGTCAGGAAGCTGTTATTGTAAGAAAACTCTACCAAGTGTAGATGATCCTCCCACGAACCCTTGAAGTCCAACATGCAAGCTCTCAACATATATTCAAGAGTTTGGATCGTTCTCTCCGACTGGTCATCTGTCTGAGGATGATAAGCTGTGCTAAACTTCAATCGCGTCCCCAAGCTTTCCTGTAAACTCCTCCAGAAGTGTGATAAGAATCGGGTGTCACGGTCGGACACGATGCTCACAGGTACTCCATGCAATCTCACAATCTCCTGCATGTACCGTTCTGCCAACGATTCCGTTGATTGACCAACTCGAAATGGTATGAAATGAGCTGCCTTGGTCAATCGATCAACAATCACCCAAACTGCATTGTTGCCCTTTGGACTCCGTGGTAAAGCTGTCACAAAATCCATGGTTATATGTTCCCACTTCCATTGAGGAATCGGAAGTGGTTGCAATAAACCAACTACCCTTTGATGTTCAGCCTTAACTTGCTGACACACCAAGCACTTCGCTACAAAGCGAGCAATCTCCTTTTTCATGCCTTCCCACCAGAAATGCTGTCGTAGATCACGGTACATCTTCGTGCCTCCTGGATTTACGGAATAAGCGGAATTGTGCGCCTCCTTCATAACTTCTTCGTGAATGTCTCCTTTCGGCACACACAAACGGCTACCATATCGCAACGAACCATCTTCATGAATCAATAAGTCCGTTCGAAGTTCAGCTTCCACTTGTTCTCGAAACTTCTGTAATCTTGGGTCCTGTGACTGCGCTGCTTTAATATTATCGATCAACGATGACTGTACTTGCAGCTGCATCAACTGTCCCGAAGAATGCGGTAGCACGATCTCCAATTCGAATCTCCGAAAGTCTTTGATAAGCTCCTTCTGTGCAGTCAACATCTGAATTGCTGGCAACCGACTAAGCGCATCTGGCACAACATTAACTTTCTCCGGATGGTACTTAAGATCAAGATCATAGTCAGCCATCAGCTCCAACCATCTACGCCGCCTCATGTTAAGCTCTTTCTGTGTGAACACGTACTTCAGGCTTTTGTGACCTGTGAATACTTCAACCATTTCGCCCAATAAATAGTGTCTACAAATCTTCAAAGCGAAAATCACAGCTGCTAGCTCCAAATCATGAGTTGGGTAATTCTTCTCATGGATTTTCAACTGTCTCGATGCATAAGCTATAACCTTCTCATGCTGCATCAAAACACATCCAAAAATTTTCTTAGATGCATCGCTGTGAATCACCAATCCTCTGGAACTGTCTGGTACGGTCAAAATAGGAGCGGTTAACCTTTGCTTCAACGCCTCAAAAGATGACGCACACCTATCCGTCCATACGAATGGTACTTCCTTCCGAGTAAGCTTGGTCAAAGGCTCAGCCAAACGAGCAAAATTTTCCACGAACCTTCTGTAATACCCGGCAAGTCCAAGAAAACTTCTGATCTCTGCTACGTTCTTCGGAATCGGCCAATCTTGAACTGCGGTGATTTCATCTCTGGATACGACATGCCCCAAAAGCTTCACTTCTTCAAGCCAAAACTCACACTTGCTCATCTTCGCATATAATCTTTCTTGCCTCAATGTCTGCAGTGCGATCTTCAAGTGTTCTTCATGCTCTTCAAGGCTCCTCGAATAGACCAGAATATCATCGATGAACACCACAATAAACTGGTCCAAGAACGGTGAAAAGATTCGGTTCATCAAGTCCATAAATATCGCCGGTGTATTCGTGACTCCGAATGGCATCACTAAATACTCGTAATGTCCATACCGAGTTTGGAACATAGTCTTGCAAATATCCTCTGATTTAACTCTGACCTGATGATATCCGGATCGCAAATCCAGCTTCGAGAATACCCTCGCGCCACTAAGCTGCTCGAACAATTCGCCAATGCGAGGGATCGGGTACTTGTTCTTAATAGTCACCCGGTTCAATTCTCGATAATCGATGCACATCCTCCTTATGCCATCTTTCTTCTTGACTAGAAGAACTGGAGCTCCCCAAGGTAAATTACTGCTGCGAATCCAACCCTTCTCAAGCAATTCGATAACCTGCTTCTTTACTTCTTCCACTCCACTGGTGCCATTGGGTAGTACGCTTTGAGATTGGCGCTGCACCAGGAACAAGATCGATCGCGAACTCCACATCTCGTTTTGGAGGAAAACCTGAGATGTCCTTGAACACGTCCATGAACTCTCGAACAACAGCTAGCGCTTCCTCCTTATCAACTTCCATCGACGAAAGAACACTGTTTGTCGGCCTGGCCCTAAACTCGACTGGCCCGACAGAACTGCTTCCTCCAGTAAAAACAAACTCCGGATGTCCGGGAATCAGGAAAATCACTTTCTTTGCCCTACAATCAATGTGAGCGTAGAAAGTGCCGAGAAAATCCATTCCCAAGACAACTTCATAACTGCCGGTATCAGTCACCAAGAAATCTGCAAAACATGAACTGGTAAGCAATGAAACAGAGAGAATCAAGGTAATAAAACGACCATGAAACAAGGAAATGAAACAAGACCAGGACTCCAAGTTACTTAAATAGAGTACCACATTATAACCATGCTGCAGTTCATAGTTAAAATCACATAACTCTGTTCAAGTCGCCCAAATCCTAGTATCAGAATCAAAGGAATAGGACGGAAGAAACAATAGGGAACCAAAAAAATTTCAACTCGAGATGCAAATTTGTTTGCATATCATCAAGACGAAGGTCAAGAGAAAGATAAGATTCATGGATCATGACAACAATGTGGCAGGACAAGTTCCTAATTACGGGTTTTCTGATTCGTGTATTGGGTCCAATACCCAACTACAAAAGAATCAAACCCGATAACCTAAATCCTATGGCTCTGATACCAAACAAACTCTGTCACGCCCTGCTTCCCAGAGTGCGCTAAGATAGGCACGTGACAGAGCCAACCATGCTACCTGTGGATAAGAAACATCCCACCACAGTCACATTACGGCTGTCTATAAGATATCAAGAACAATAGAAATAAAATAAACTATCCAGTACATGTCCATGAGCCAGAATAAACGAGTCAAGAAATAATATGCGGAAGCAATAAATCCAATAAACAATAACATCTGGAAAGTAACATAACTAAACTAACTGGATACTAACAGGATCCTCACTGCTCAGCCTGACGGCGGAAATACTCCTGATCAGCCTGCGAAAAAGGTAGAGGATCTGGGCTATACAAAATCCAGACGTCAGTGCGTCATAATATCAATAATAATATAATCAGGGGGTAGCAAGACATGCAGGCACGAGTATGAACAGTAAAAAAAGTAGAACAGTAACACGAATAAGGAACAGTGAAGGGTAAAAGCATATGTGATGTGCAGTGAGTAATCTGAACAAAGCTACTGGGTTAATTATTCTCAAGTCTTTGAAATCAATTTAATGAATCGTCGATGTAACTCAATAGTATCCCGTGCATGCCCGGGACCACGGTCCAGATTCTCGGGCTGAAACCGAGACATGCCGCTAGGCGAAACATGTACAGATGAATGATGTCAACAACAGCATCCCAGGGCTGGCCTAGCCCCTAAAACTGATCAGTATAAGTATCGAGCTGTCGAGTTACAAGTCAGGTTTCATCATTGATTTCCCCATACCCCCAAGTTATGTGTTCAAGTCAGGTATTGATAAATCTGAGACTAATGCCAACCCAGGATCAAGCAGGAACATGTTTGTCTATACAGACAACAGGATATGTCCATCGGGACAACATGTCAGGATTGTCGGCATTAGAAACAGGATTAGGTAACATGTCAAGTAATGATATATCAGGTCATGTCAGGTAGTGTACATGTATCAATTCATGTCAAGTAGTGGTGTATCAGGTCATGTCAAGTAGTGCACAAGTGTCAAACGGGTGCTCATAATCAAACTGTAGCAAGTATTGAATCAAGGTGAAAGTACGGATGTACAATAAAAGCATGGATGCACAAATATCGATCAGGGGTCATATCATGACTAAGTAGGATGCACAATTATCAAGCATGGTGCACAAATACAATAGTAACATGAAATAATATGGTCTCGGCGTGCAACTAGATATGTAATAAACCGTACGGATACAGACGGATACTATAAAACTGTAAATCGGTCAAATTTGCTGAATATTAAAACATAAGCACTATTATTTATTAAATATATATTGATATAATAATATTAACATGCATAATATATTCAAACCGATTAATAACTATAAAAGTGGTATTGATTAACCATGTACAAGAAAGTTCCGTTCAGAAATTCAGCGTCACCCTGATTTGTAAAATAGCTTAAAAATAACAAACGTTCTCCAAAAAGGACGTGTATTATACCAAAACAAAGATAATTCAATAAGATTTTCATTTTTATAAGTTTAAGTATCTCAGGTTGTTCCTACAAAAAGTTATGAACATTCGAAATTGAAAGTTTGCTGCTGGAATTTCCCTGGACAGCAGTTTAGAGATATTTTCATTTGCATTTTACGTTATTTAAAAAATTTATTTTGTAAGTAAATATTTCATAGAGTTATAGTATTCTGAGTTAGATTCGTAACAAACTAAAGAACGTATACTAATGATTTATTTATGATTTATAATGAATTTTATAAGGTAAGGTGTACAGTAAATTTCAGATTTGTCGTATCCGCTTTGCAACGACGTTTCATGTGTAAACTATAATATTTTCAAACTATATTTTGTATAACATTATAAAATGCATATTATAAACTAATTAAAGATAATAATAAGAAATATTGCGACGATATATATTTTAAATGATATGGATGCAATCGGGTATCCGAAAACAGTAAAACTTCAGTATGGATGCATAATACTATACCTAGCTTGTAGCAAGATGATTTAGCATGCGACTAGACATGTAAATAATGATATTGATGTGTACGGACGTCATATAACAGTAAAATGATAAACTGGTAAATGCGGGATGTACAACAAAACAATATGAAATGTAAATATTCAATTGGGTGCAGCATATTGTAGTCTAGCATGTATCAAGATAAATTTGCATGCACTAGATATGAAATAACTTGTACGGATGCATACGGATATCCGAAAATGGTGAAACATGCAAAATGATAATGTGGGATGCATGATTTAAAATACAAGTGCTATATTTATTCAAATAGATGTAAATACAGTAACATAGCATGCAGCAAAATAAACTTGCCTCGATCGAATCACGCGACGGATACTCACGGCACGTCCGACGTCAGTAAATCGTCGCAACGCATACGCGGCACTTGGGACAGGTCCAGGCAAGGCAAGAGGGTGATCACACAGGCAAGGTACGTTCACTGGATCAATCGGATCGTCAGCGACGAGCACGGCCCCAGCGGTGATCACCGGAATCAAGAAACAAGATCAAGAAAGAAGAAAGAAGAAAGAAGAAGAAAAAGTAAGAAGAATAGCCTGTGTATTAAATAAGGAAAGAAAAAATAAATAAATAAAATATATATAAATATTTATATGCAGAGGAGAGAGAGAGAAAGGGGTTGTTAGTTTGTCAGGAAATTAGTTTAGATTTAAATTTAAAAAATCTTTTATTAGTTAACTAAATTTTAATTTGTATCAGTTTATAAAATTAATATTATATAAATAAAATTTGATATTCTGGTAAATACAAAAATAGTCCAAAACATGCCCGGGTCGGGTCTAAAATTTAGTTTTAAAATACGAAAAATATACATGTCGACCAAAATTAAAGTTGGATATTCGGGTAACGAAAAATGAATACCCCCGAGAACGGATGCACGCACGTGCACGTAGTCATCCAAACAAGTCCGTTTCACTGAATGGGACGAGAACAAGATGCGCGGATACTACCACAGTGTTAGGGGCATCATGCGGGCCATGCAATGTATTTTTAAAATATTTTATGTGACTTAAAATGTTATATTAAAATGCAGATGCTAAATAAAATGCGAGTATGCAATGTACAAATAAATGAAAGTGCACGAGTCCATGTAACACGTCAGGATAAATCATAAACATGAATCAAGACTAGTTTCAAGCATGCGGGTCGGGTCGGATGCAAATACAAATGTCAAATACATTATTCGCACCAAAAACACAATAAATCAAGAAAATACTATAAATAAAGAAATACTTGAAATAGAACTGGTATAAATGAACTAGGGTGTTACAGAGAGCTGCCTAGAAGAAGGAGGAGGAGGTGAAGAAGAAGAAGATATGGAAAAACTGGCTAAGTTTTTGTGTAGGAAAAAAAAGTTCACATGTAGAAAAACAATATGCCTTGGTTATTATCAACCATCCTAAACAACGAGTCACTAATGTATTAGTCACTAAACAATGAGTCACTAAAGATAATACATTGTAATAACCAAGCCATACCTCTCTACAAATATCTTCACACCTCATCTTCCACCTCATTCATGATTTCCTTATAAAAGAAAATCAATAAATGAAGTGTCCATTTTCTAGAACAAATTCCGTATAAATACGGAATACAATCCGGTATACGTATCGAAATACATATACGCGTATTCGTACAAAAAATATGAATAGCCAGAAGAGAGAATATGAATAGTGAACAATAATACTAGAATATATATAAATTATTAAATCAAAAGCTGATTTAATAATCCGGCTTAATCTTAAGCCGCTATTATTATCAACCGTCTGATTAAAATCTATGTAGCTTGTACACGTATTTAATTGGACACCCTGTATGCACCAACATACTTCATCTACATCATATCGCCTGAACCGGGAAAACCCTCTGTGTGGGACTCTAAAGACTCGACAATACACTGGCAATGATTTACTGGATAATTCCAAAAACCGCAAGCACGTCAGCGGCACTAGCTGTACGTAACGGCTGCCCAGGTATCTGTCGAAAGGGAGGTCGACAATCAAGTCCATCCGTACCCCACTGAGCCTGAATGTAACAATCTCTGTACAGTCCGGTCTCTTCGTCTGAGAGTATTGCATACCGGGTCTAGGGGGTGGAAACATCAGACCCCAATAACCCAATAAGTCGTGTCGGAGTCAAGCTCATCACCAACCGAGAAACCACTGAACTCATATCAGTAAATCTCATTTACCGTGGCCACGGATTTAAGATGATAGCCTACTGAACACAGCAAGACATCAACTCCTAATACCTGGAGAGACGAATCCCCGACAATCGCTCACTACCTCTATGTGGCTCGGAACTGTACCCAACTAAAACCTGTTTGCACGACTCCTTTGAGCCATGGTAGGGTAGTAATCAAAGGACAATGGGAACCAGCATGAGACAAATGACGATCTCATGTCAAAAGACTAACCTGTACTAATGCCACTTGAGAACTTCCATCTGACGATAGATATAATACCATCTAGAAGTTCTAGACGATTCCGTCCAGTGTACTCACCTCCAGTGAGCCCCTGTATACTATCTTAGGTAACATAACACCAATGGCTTGTGAGACTGGCCACCGTCCCTCGTCGGGGTCTCGAAACATATACACTAGTCTACTCCAGAATATCGATGCTCAGTCTCAATACTCTTACGACTAGGGACATTTAAGGATGTGCTTATGGACTACCCAGCTCTCACTTATATGATCGCCATCATAATATTGGTAGTCAAGCAAGAATCGTATGGATTTCATCATTATGTATTAGAGACACGTAATAACAAGTAAAACGTGTACACATCAATGATAAAGACAAACTAGATAGTATACTATCATATCGAGTAAGATTGTTCTACCTGTATAGATTCTTCCTCAATTATCATAATCGCGTGCCTGCAATTACAATAATTGCCTTGATGGCACTATATCCAACAACCTCGCACTTGCACTTAAGGTTAATTATTGCGGTATCGCATACCCACGTCTCGTGTGCTATCGAATACCCAATTTCTCTATTAATCAGTTTCTCAAAGCTCGTTTGATGAACATCCGTGTTCGAGAAATAGCTTCAGTGAGTGGATTCGTTACAATGTTTCAACTTCCTCTCTCTATATTTCAACTACGCGGAGATCAACAATCTCCTAAACTGAGCGATATCCTACCACAAGAATTTGTCTTGATACATGACGGGACTAAGTTTATAAATGAACAACTTTATCGTACAAAATTCTTGGGCTGTATTCTCCGTTGAGTCATAACCATCATCCTGAACCATGCTTACCTTGGTATCCCTATTGGAACCCTATCCAACATACCGATTCTCAGAAGAGGCAAAACTCAAAACTCTGACAGCATCTTTGTCATCCAGGTTACCTTGGAAGCTTAAATTAATAACCGCCTCCCGGAGGAGGCTGTCGTTATCATATACCAAGAACATCCTCTAATGTTCATAATTGCTTCCCTTTGTTTCTTTAGAATTGGATTAATATCTGCTTACTATAGCAAGTGTATAAGCAATATTTGGTTTTGTACAAGACATTTCATGATTGACTCAATTGCCTAAGAAAATGATATGTCATTCATGTCAGTCCCTCTCCTCATCACTCTGGAAGACATCTCTATAGAGAGGGTGACTCCATCACTTGCGGGTACACCACTACGCCAGGAGTCATCCATTCTAAAATACTTTTAGAATGCTGTCTGTGAACCTAATTAGGAAACTTCCTTGAAAGTGTTTCCTAGAACCACCACTGGGTTTTAACCGGTATCAAGCATGCAATTTTAAAAAATTCTTGGTGCTAAGCTACACTAACCTGGAATCTAACTAGAGTATTAGGGTTTAAGCAATGATATAACAAGAACTACACTAAGTGGAAGAAATTACAACCTTTGTAGACCAAGTCCTTCACTTCTATAGCTCCGAGTAGTAGTCCCTATGACTCCTCTTGGCTCCACTTGAAGAAGGAATCGAGCTTGCTTCGCGATCTTCGTGTCGAAAATGATCCGCCTTGAAGCTTCTCTAGTTCAAGCTACCTCTTCACTAATCTATCATTAGTGAAGGAAACACCTTAATCTAAATGGCTAGTCTAGATTAGGATGATGAAGTAGGTATTTTAGCTCACTAATAATTCTCACAAGCCTAAGTGTTTATAACTCATGTGAGGGTTAGGGCTTGAAGGAAGAAGAACGAAAAATGAGAGAGTGTAGGAAATGAGCTCATGCCAAAATCAAGTAAGTGAAGAATGGCTCATATATCTTTGCTCACTTATTGAAGTATGAATAAAAATCAATATATATATATATATTGAACCATGCTTCAATAGTGCAAACAAACAAACAAACAAATGTAAAAGCCATGCTTCACCCATTCCACAAATATCTCCCCATTTCCACCTCATTTTCTATTTTCTCAAAATAGAAATATATATATATATATATATATATATATATATATATATTATGAGAATATTAACTTTAAGTGAGCTTAATATTAGTTAATATATAATTATATCAAATATAAATATATATCAAATTATTAAATCAACACTTGATTTAATAATCCTGTTATATCATATATAACCGACTAATATCATTTATCTGTATATTATATTATCAAATCAACACTTGATTCAATAATCCGGTTATATCACATATAACCTATCCGATATCAAATATTGCCAGATTAGAATACGGTATCGCATACTCGTATTTAATCAGGCTACCGCACATATCAGCATATGTGCCCTACTTCGTTTCGCTTGAACCAGGAAACTTCTGTGTGGGACTCTAAAGACTCGTCAATACGCCAGCAGTAGGTAATGATCACATCAGTTACCCACAAGCTGTCTGCGGTACTAGCTGGACGTAATGGCTACCTAAGTATTGAGCAATTAGAAGATCAACAAGCAAGGTTGTCCAAACTCCTATGAAGCCTATTAGTAACACTTACCATACAGTCCGGTCTCTTCGTCTGATATGTCGCATATCGAGTCTAGGGGTGGAATCGTCAGACCAGTAACTTGATAAGTCATGCCGATGTATGGTTAATAACGATTCGAGAAACTACTGATAACTCTTACCAGTAAATCTCATCAGACCTGGCAAGGGACTTACTGTTATAGCCAATCGAGCATAGCATAACATCAACTCCCAATACCAGGAGAGACGAAATCCCTCCTATCACTCACTGCCTCCATGTAACTCGGGTTGTACCCAAAATCCACCTGTTTGCACGACTCCTTTGAACCATGGTAGGGAGAAAATCAAAGTACAGTGGGAACCACAAAAGACACTATGACGATCTCGGGTCTACAGACTAACCTGTACCAGTGTCACCAGAGAACTGCTAACTGACGATAGGTATAGTACCAACTAGGAGTTCTCGGCGAGTCTTGTTCAGTGTACCCATTCTCTAATGAGCACCTGTGTACAATTTTTGATGTCAAACACCAATGGTTATGAGATCAACCATCGCCCCATACAGGGTCAAGAAACGTACACACTAGTCTACTTTGGAATATCGATGCCCTGTCTCAATACTCTCTCGACTAGGAACAATTAAAGGATGTGCTTTGGACTACACAAGTCTCAGTAGTATGATCTGTATCATAGTCCTGGTAGTCAAGCAAACATCCTAAGGGCTTTATCAACATGTATTAGAGAGACAATATAATAATACAAGTGTACATGTTAAGATAAATAGCAACCAGATAGCATACTATCATGTCGAGCAAGAAAGTTCTCTATATATATGTCCAAGCATCCACTATATCATACAATAATGGCCTCTAGGGCATACATAATCCTAACATTCCCAAATCTAGATCTAAAACCATAGATCTAGTCATCAGAATCTCTGATATTTTATCCATATCCAACGTGGAGAAAACAATATGTGACAACCAAAGTTTGACCGATTGTAATATAGGAATATCACTTCCTATCTGGAGTATGTCATCCAAATCTCAGGATAAAACTTCCTACATCTTTCTTACTAGGTTCATCTATTGTTTTGATAAAGTCAATCATCTTGACTATCACATTAAAAACAGATGGTCCGTCTCCGCTATCCATGCTGTAGTCTACAAATAGACATAAGCAACTTGCACACCTTCTGCTGCTTCCACTGACTACGATAACCCTCTGGTAGAGTCATATACATGTACACTTCCAAATTCCTATTTAGAAAGACGTTATAGTCATTTATCTGCCAGATATCACAGTTAAGAATAGCAACAGTGTCAAGTCATATCCATATGGATTTTAGCGTAGACACTGAAGTAAAAATCTCATCACCATCCACAACGGGTATTTGATGAGAATATTTATAACAAGTCTAGCCTTATTAGATTAATACCTTTCCTCTTGCACAGATCTCGAAAGATCTACTTGCTAACGGGTATTTGATGAGAATATTTATAACAAGTCTAGCCTTATTAGGTTAATACCTTTCCTCTTGCACAGATCTCGAAAGATCTACTTGCTCCTTATGGGTTTTACCCCTTTAGGAGTACCCAGCAAAGTCTAAAATCCATAATTTGCTGAAGTGCGTAGACTCCAACTTGGATAGAAAGCATCTGGTCATCTGGAAGTCACCACTTCCTATGACCTACAAATAACTAGTAGGGCCATCATAACTATAATGTTGACCTCCTTGTCACCGTCTCCGAGAATACAGAAGTATCTCTCAGGTAGCAGAGGTCACCTGCTAAAATCTGCGGAATGGCTAATGGATTGTCAAGTCCAATTGAATTCTTAGGTTCTACCATATATTTGGTAACCGTTTGTTGCTCTGGAATCACTTCCAGTTCTGCCGTACTCCCACTAGTTTCTTTTACAAAAAAAATCCTTTTATAAAATGGTGGCGAGTCAAGAATAATATAACTATTGATCTTGAAAATGGTAGAAACAAAAACCCTAGCGAATACTTAGGATAATCCACAAACAGCCATTACCGAAGCGTGCCTTGAGTTTGTCCGGATTCTGCTTTTAAACAGGAATCAGATAACTCCATATCTTTATAATCTCAAGATATGTAACCAATTTATATCCATATAGAATCAAATGTACTAATTTAAATGGAACCGGATTCAAATATCATGCAGCTGTTTCTAGTGCATATCACCTAAATGAAAAAAAGGCCAATACAACATTACTCATCAAGGAGGCGGATGAGTAGCCTGAGAGAGAATCAAGTTCTCAATATTATTATGATGGAATACCAAGTATAAGTATCTACATTTTTGATCATTTCGAAGAATCCTGATACTTTCAACGTATGGTTCTTTACTTTATTCTTATACTTATAAACTTCTCAAAAATTTTAGATCTTGCATTACAACGAATGCATGTCTAAAACAAGAGAATTTATAGGTAAAGCTGAATAAAATAAGAGTACCAACCCTTTGTACAGAAGGACACTGGGCAGCATATATTTTCATGTATAAGTCCCAAGAGTATACTAACTCAAATTCTGTGTTTTGTAAGTTGAAAACTGTATTTTGGTCGAGAATGTCTTACACCGTTATTTAACGCACCTTACCTTATCCTCAACTGATAAAGGTAAATGTATGAAACACAATTTTCAAAATTTATATCTCATTTTATAAAATAAAGATACAGATATATCATTTTAAAAATTGGTGCATAACAACGGTTATTCGAAACCAAATATTTGCCGTTAAACAAAACCAGGCGATTTAATCAAATATCACCAATTACAACGAATTCCATTATTGAGGATCGGATCGCCTATTTTCCAATATCCTACTCCTACCCAGCATTTGTAACGCCGTACATATATGAGATCCAAATCCGATAAATACATACCCTGGAGTCAAAATTAATTGGAAAACAGTTCTCATTTACAAGTACACAGAAAATCCAAAACATAAATGTTTCAAGGAGGGTGGCCGGGTATTCCTAGTAATACCTTTTCACTATCCAGATTCATGACAGTGGTCGCAATTTCTTTTACCCTCGCTTCAATCCTTTTATGTGTCTCTATATCTTACCTTCTGTACACCACACTTAAGCTAATTGGTTTTCTTCCTTCCCTACCTTTCAGCACCGGTCTAAGGTTTGAAAGAAGACTATCCAATAAACGCAATAGGTGAACTCTCATAATACAAGGAGCTCTCGCAATCTGAGAGAAGGAAAAAGGAAGAGACAACCGAATAATACAATCTAAATTCTCCAGAACCAGTGGCCATTCTCGACTGAAAT
Source organism: Agapanthus africanus (assembly GCA_030015575.1). Classification (NCBI taxonomy): domain Eukaryota; kingdom Viridiplantae; phylum Streptophyta; class Magnoliopsida; order Asparagales; family Amaryllidaceae; genus Agapanthus; species Agapanthus africanus. The sequence goes on from CM057339.1 coordinate 425,521,167, forward strand.
AATTTCTTCGAGTTCGTATATAACTATACGATGGCCATTTCTAAGAAATATGTATCATTGTAGTGATACGGAGTGTTCTGGAGAAATGCAAAGGGAAAGTAGGAGTAGCAGGGATATTTGCGACTTTGTCGTGAATCATGACAATCCAAAACCAACGTGTGTAAGAAGGTTTGGTTAACTTAGTTAATGAGTTTTAGGTAAGTTATGGGTCGTTGTACCAGAGAGAGAGAAAAGAAACACTCAACGTGCACTCTATCAAGATTAGATTGGTTATCACTTTATCTAATCAGGATGGCTCCTACTGTTTTCTCAAATTTTCCTTCAAATCCTAAAAGTAGAACTATTCGGGATCATATACACCTTACAAGTTCGCTAACTGTTCAGCCAGGTAGCTGTTGGTACTCCGAGGGAGGTCCCCCTTGCTTTCGCACGGACCCAATTAATAACCCCGTTTTCGTAGAGGCGTAACCTCGTTAATACTTTCTATGTAAGGTTAGTATAGCACCCTATGAAGAGTTTTGAAGTATCACATGACCCAAAGTAATAATTTTTAAGGTGCTAAACTAACATGCATATGGATCAATCCTAGAAATTAGGGTTAAAAAACTATAAGCAAGTAAAGATTAGGGTTTGAAGGCTACAACCTTTGTAGCTCCCGTTTTTCCTTCACTCCTTAGGCTCTTTGGGTGTTGGAAGAAGGTCTTCTTGTTGTCCTCCTACGTCCACGACGATCCACCCGGAGTTTCCCGTCCAAGCTAGCAAATTTGGAAAAACCAAGAGAACACTCTAATCAAGTCGGCTAAACTTGATTAGAATGATGTTGTGGCTATGGATCTCACTTCAAAATCCTATTTTTATGAGTATTTTACTCTCTTATAAGAACTAGAGAGCAAAGCATGGAGGTTGATGAAGATGGTGGAAGAAGAGAATGAATTATCTTCACAAAGAGAAAAGAAAAAATGACTATATATATTTTTCTTTCTCATAACCAACCATGGTTAGATTTAAAGGTATCATTTGATTTAAGTTAAAAGCATAATAAGAAAATAAACCATGGGTTAAAAGTTAGGTGAGCATGGTAGAGTTTAGAAGAGTGTAGAAACTCTTAAATGATTTAACCCATTTTTCATTTTCTTTTGCTTTAATTTAAATCCAATGATAATCCAAAAATAACCATGGTGTAATTCTTATACATCCACCATTCTCATTGTATAAACAACCATGATAAAAATTGATGTATGTATGCATGTGTGCTTACACATCAATATGTGCATGAACAAGAATAAATGCATACATGCATGCATACATCCAAAACAAGCAAGATAGGATTTGTAGTGAGAAACTAATGATGAATCAACACTTGATTCACTAATCCGGTCATATCACATATGACCCGACCATTAGCAAGCCGCCCAATTAATATACGGTATCCTATACACGCATTTTAATCGGGTCCAAGCGCATATCGCATATGCGCACCACAACTTTTCGCCTGGACTAGGTAACTCCTATTTGGGACTCTAAGACTCGTCAATACGCCGGCAGTGGGTGATGATCATATCAAGCACCCGCAAGCCGCAAGCGGTCAGCTAAACGTAACGGCCACCCGGGTATTGAGCGATTAGAAGAAAACAAGCGAACCTGTTACAACTCCCGTCGAGCCATCCGGCAACACTACCGTACAGTCCGGTCTCTTCGTCAGATATGCTGCATATCGAGCCTAGGGATGGTCACATCGACCCCAATAACTCAATAAGTCGTGCCGGTGAGTGGTCTATAACAGATCGAGAAACTACTGATAACACTTATCAGCAAATCTCAGCAGCCCTGGCCAGGGACTTGCTGTTATAACCAGTCAGGCACAGTACAGCATCAACTCCCAATATCGGGAGAGACGAAACCCCTCCTATCGCTCATTGCCTTCGTGTGTCTCGGGACTGTACCCAACGGCCACCTGCTTGCATGACTCAGTAGAGCCGTGGTAGGGTGGTAATCAAAGTACAGTGGGAGAACACACAAGGCTCTATAACGATCTCGGGTCTACAGACTAACCTATACCAGTGTCACCTGAGAACTGCTATCCGACGATAGATATAATTCCATATAGGAGTTCTCGGTGAGTCCATCCAGTGTACCCAGTCACCACTGAGCACCCGTATATGATCTTGATGTCAAACATCGATGAATGTGGGAACATTCATCGCCCATCGTATGGGTCTAGTATCATATACGCTAGTCTACTCTGGTATATCAATGCCCCGTCTCGATATACCTACGACTAGGGACGTTCCAGGATACGCTTATAGACTACAGATGTCCCACTAGTATGATCTGCATCATAATCAGAGTAGTCAAGCCGATATCCTCAGGGCTTTATCAGCATGTATGAATGAATAGAAGCATGATCAAATACACATGTCAGATAAAGAAGAACCAGATAGCATACTATCATGTCGAGCAAGAATGCAAACTGAATATATATATACATGTATAGATACATCCACTATCACATAATGGCCTCTAGGGCATACATATATCCAACAATCTCCCACTTGCACTAAGGCCAGTTATTGGCGTATCTCATACCCAACATCTCAAAAAGTCGCTCATGTTGTGGCTGAGGGAGGGCCTTGGTGAGTGGATCCGTAGCGTTGTTCTTTGTGTCTACTCTCTTAATCTCGATCTCGCGGCGATCTACAATCTCCCGGATCAAATGAAAGCGCCTCAGGATATGTCTGGACCGCTGATGGGATCTGGGCTCCTTGGCTAACGCCATTGCCCCATTATTGTCACAATACAAAGGTATTGGATCAATAATGGTTGGAACTACTCCTAGCTCCGAGACGAACTTCTTCATCCAGACGGCTTCCTTGGCGGCATCATTTGCAGCAATGTACTCAGCTTCCATCGTAGAGTCTGCAACGGTATCTTGTTTGGAACTCTTCCAACTTACCGTCCCTCCATTGAGGGTAAATACAAACCCTGAGATAGATTTGCTGTCATCCTTATCTCTCTGGAAGCTCGAATCGGTAAAGGCCTCCATTTGGAGGTCTGTATTACCATACACCAAGAACAATTCTTTAGTCCTTCGCAAGTACTTAAGAATGTTCTTCACAGCTGTCCAGTGGTTCTCTCCTGGGTTGGATTGATACCTGCTTACAACACTAAGTGCATAAGCTACATCTGGGCGTGTACATAACATCGCATACATTATAGATCCTACTGCCGAAGCATAAGGTATAATGCTCATGCGAGCTCTCTCTTCATCGGTCTTTGGACAAGAATCCTTGGAGAGAGTGACTCCATGGCAAGCGGGTAAGGCACCCCGCTTGGAGTCTTCCATACTAAACCTTTTTAGGATGGTGTTGATGTACCTGGTTTGGGACAATCCCAATAACTTTTTGGATCTATCCCTATAGATCCTTATGCCCAGGATGTATGTGGCATCACCCAAGTCCTTCATGGAGAACCTCAGTGATAAGAATGATTTGACCGACTGTAGCATAGGAATATCATTTCCTATCAGAAGAATGTCATCCACGTACAATACGAGGAATGTGACAACTCTTCCTACAGCCTTCCTATAAACACAAGGTTCATCTGGATTTTTGATGAAATCAAACTCTTTGATAACATCATCGAAACAGATGTTCCAACTCCGAGATGCCTGCTTTAACCCATATATGGATTTAAGCAATCTACATGCTTTCTCACTGCTCCCACTGTCAATGAAGCCCTCTGGCTGATCCATATAAACGCATTCTTCTAAATCTCCATTTAGAAATGCTGTTTTAACGTCCATCTGCCAGATTTCATAGTCGTAGTGAGCAGCAATAGCAAGTAGGATCCGAATGGATTTAAGCATGGCTACGGGCGAAAAAGTTTCGTCATAGTCCAAACCTGGTCTTTGACGAAAACCTTTCGCCACAAGTCTTGCCTTATAGGTCTCTACCTGCCCATCCACACCAATCTTTCTTTTAAAGATCCATTTGCACCCTACAGGTTTTACCCCAGGGGGTACAACGTCCAAAGTCCATACTTTGTTGGTGTACATAGACTCCATTTCGGATCTCATGGCATCCAGCCACTTCACAGGGTCACCACTCGTGATAGCTTGCTGAAAACTGGTAGGATCATCATCTTCCATGATACAGTCTTCTCTGTCACCATCAATGAGGAAACCGTAGTACCTCTCCGGTGGGCGAGAAGTCCTACCAGACCTACGGAGTGGCCGAGGTTCTTCAGTTTCTGTTGCAACAGCCGGTTCAACCAAATCGTCATTTGTAGTTTGTGTCTCCAGAACCTCTTCCAGATCTACTACCTTGCCATCATTTTTATCTGTGAAAAACTCTTTTTCCAAGAATGTGGCATACTGAGAAACAAACACCTTTTGTTCCTCTTTGTGGTAGAACAGATATCCATAAGAATTCTTTGGATATCCCACAAAGTTACACATGACTGACCGTGTCTCGAGTTTGTCCGGATTCTGCTTTTTAACATAGGCCGGGCAACCCCAAATCTTAATTCTTTTAAGAGATGGTCTCTTCCCATTCCATATCTCATATGGCGTGGTAGACACGGCTTTGGTTGGAACCCTGTTTAGCAGAAACGCTGCAGTCTCCAATGCATGTCCCCAAAACGAGACTGGTAACTCAGCGTCACTCATCATGGATCGGACCAAATCTAATAGGGTCCTATTCCGTCGTTCTGACACACCGTTGTGCTGTGGTGTGTAAGGAGGAGTGAGCTGAGAGAGAATCCCATTCTCTTTTAGGAAGTTTGCAAATTCTGTACTGAGATACTCTCCACCTCGATCTGATCGAAGCATCTTAATACTCAAGCCGGTTTGTTTTTCTACTTCCTGTTTATATTCAACGAATTTCTCGAAAGCGTCGGACTTGTGTTTTAATAAAAATACATGACCGAATCTTGAGAAATCGTCGGTGAATGTAATGAAGTATGAAAAACCGCCTCTAGCCTGTGTAGACATAGGCCCACATACATCACTATGTATGAGGCCCAGGAGCTGAGTAGCTCTTTCCCCGTGTCCGGTAAACGGAGTTTTGGTCATTTTACCCTTGATACAAGACTGGCAAGTCGCATAAGATTTATATTCAAAAGAATTTAAATATCCATCTTTGTGTAACTTGTTTAGTCTTGTTTCGTTAATATGACCAAGTCTACAGTGCCAAAGAAAAGCTTCATTTAATTCTGAAAGTTTTCTTTTATTAGTGTGTTGTATACTGAAAACTGTGTGTTGATTTAGGACATATATTCCGTTATTAAGTGTACCATACCCAACCAACATTTGATTCAGGTGAATATTCATAACATTGTTTTGCAATACAAAATTATACCCTTCATTGTCCAACAAGGAAACGGATATTATATTACATAGCATACTTGGTACAAAATAACATGGATTCAAAATCAAAATACATCCAGACGGCAACCCCAAGTGATACTCTCCCACTGCGACTGTATGTACATTGGAACCATTTCCAACGCGGAGAGTATGGTCACCTGTCTTCAAAACCTTGCTATTTCTCAGCCCCTGCATAGAATTGCAAATGTGAGAACCTGAACCGGTATCCAATACCCAGGAAGCAGAGTTTATAGAAAAACAGTTTTCAGTCACAAACGCACCTGAAGCGGAAGCATCACCATGCTTCTTCTTGAGACTTAAGTACTCTGTGCAATTGTGCTTCCAATGTCCTGTCTTGTGGCAATGAAAACACTCGCCTTTCCCCGGGTCTCCAGCCGTGGACTTTCCCTTTCCCTTCACCTTTTTGACTCCGCCCTTAGGATTAGTGGGTTTCTTCTTTTTCTTTCCCTTGGCCTTAGCTTTCGGGCGAGAAGAAGAAGACTGTCCAATAGTCATAATGGGAGTCTTTGCTGACTTCATAGTGCTCTCTGCACTCCTTAACATATTAAGGAGTTCAGGGAGTTCCTTCTCCATGCCATGCATGTTAAAGTTCACTATGAACTGAGCAAAGGTGGAGGGGAGGGACTGCAGAATAATATCTATATATTGTTCATTGTCCATTGTCCATCCAAGGTCCTCAAGCTCTTCTATAAGAGCTATCATCTTCAAAACATGGTCTGCTACTGGTGTGCCAGGGGCCATCCGCATCTGAAACAGTTTCTTTGATGCTTCGTATCGTAATACGCGGGACTGCTCCCCATACAACTCTTTTGTATGGAGCAATATCCCGTGAATGTCCATGTCCTCGTGCTGCTTTTAATGTGTGTTGTCCATCGATGCAAGCGCGAGGCATTTTGCCGTGGCACAGTCAGCGTCCCATATCTTGCGGACTTCAATGTCCGCAACTGAGGACTTAGGGCCTGGGACGGGCGGGGCTGAAGCCATGAGGACATATGATACTTTATCATAAGTCAAGGCGATCTTTAGATTCCTCAGCCAGTCTTTATAGTTGGTCCCATTCAGTTTGTTCTTATCTAGTAGAAGCTTAAGTCCAGTCATTGGTATCTGCCATCAAGAGAGAGAAAAGAATACACTCAGCGAAAGCTCTTGCACAGATTAGATTGGTTTATTACCTTGTCTAATCGATGTTTCCCACTGCTTTTTATCAAGTTTTCTTTCAAACCTTAAAAAGAAAAACTAGCCAGGATTAATTACAGTCTACAACTTCGCTAACCGTTCAGCCAGGCCAGTGTCGGTACTTTGAGGGAGGTTCCCCGTGCTTTCGCACGGACCTAATTAGAGTAAACCTCGTTTTCCCAGAGGCGGAGCCCCGTTAACACCTTTCTAGACACCTAATGAGTTAGCTAATTGTAAACTGTAAAACTCTCCTAAGAGCAACTATTGCCCATAGTGGGATCGGGATCCAACCATCACATGGAAGGTATGCAATCTCATTGCAAATTTCAACACTTGAAATTCCCGATGTAATTTTTACCCCTAGTACTTATGACCTTAACTATGGTCAACAAATCATAAGTACCAGTCAAGTTCTACCCGTCATTTCTTGATCAATTAGACCCACCCATATGACCCTTAACTATGGTCAACAAAGTCGCATGAATGTCCTAATTAATCTGCATCATATGCAGTGTAGGAAGACATCACTTAGCTACCGTACACTACGCCTTAACTAAAGTCAACAAACGTAGCACGAATACTAAATACTCTACTTCCTAAAATGACGGAGGGTTGCGAATGATTTTTAAGAAAATCTTTAACGCTTTGAACTTGATATCGTTGTAGAATCAAACAGTTTTCAAAAAGAGTGGCTTAAGCTCCGCAGTTTTGTAATGTAGCTTTTTCATAAATAGCCGAGTAGTTTTTAAATCCAATTCTACAACATCTTTTTAGGTTTATTTTCTTTACATTAATCACATTAATGTAATCCTATCATTTAAGTCCTTAAGCCAATCACAGAAAAGAAACGAAAATAACACGTACTCTTATGCCATCCGCATTCGCCGCAATGTTCCGTTATGCACCGTTAGGTTACTTAACTAACGGCATACCGGGACGGGACTAGCGCGGGTGTAAAACATAAGCAACGTCTACTATATATCATATATATAATATGTCATTCGTCTCAGATATCACAGAACACAGGCAGCAGAAACATAGATATAACGTGGGATATCCTAGGACGTCCGTATTTAGTATTTAGCCAGAATAGAAAATACGGATTCCACAGTCGCGATGAATAGCCAAGCCCACACCCTGGACCCCTACGAGAGCGGCAAGTGACCCTACCAATCCTGGAGTTTAGGAGACCCGGTCTCGACTCCTCGAGATGGCCTCCCACTGAACCCCAGAACCCGGTCACCTGTGCTCCCCTCCTTGGGTCCATCCTAATGCGGAAAAGTAAATAATATACAACACTGGTGACACAACCGCAACCTGAAAGTGCCCCAAATAAAAGAATATTACATTACATTTGAATTTACATGAATGAAAATATAAAACTCTCATCTCACAAAAAAACCCCGGCTATTCGATCGCGACAATCCTACACATCATATCTCAACAACACATAATATCACATATTATCAACGTAAGTAAGTATGCGTACCCCGATTGTCGTTGATGTATAGCAACGAAACCGGCGATATCGTACATACTACACTTACGGTCATAGAAAAGAAAGTGTAAAACTACAATATTTGGAATCCAGATTCTCTTTAGACTAGGGGTGGTAATTGAACGAGCCAGCTCGGGTTCGATTAAGGTTCGGCTCGGTAGCAGCTCGTTCAAATTCGGTTCATTTATTAACGAGCCGGACATGAGCCAGAAAGCCTGGCTCGTTTATTAAACGAGCCGGACTCGAGCTCAGCCAGGCTCGTTCGGTATTGACTCGGGTTCGGCTGGGTTACACAGTTTGAAAAAAACAGTAATATGTAATATATAGCAGATTCTATACAACTCTTAGAACACTTAATTCAATTAAATGACAGTATATAAAGTGTACTGAGATAAATATAAAACCCAGCACTTAGACCCATTCAATGCCCTATATGTTAATGTTTTTTAATTTTTCCATATCTCAAAACCCCGAGTTTTAAGCATTATTGTTAATTATGTGTTTTTCTTGGAAGATACTATTAATGAGTAAATGAGCTGAAAACGGGCCAAGCTCACAAACGAGCTCTAAACGGGCTCAGTTGAGCTCGGCTCGTGAACTCGGCTCGTTTAGTTAATGGGTCACAAATGAACCGAACACGAGCTGGGCATGTTTAATCGAGCCGGACTCGAGCCGAGCATCTCTAGCTCGATTAACTAAACGAGCCGGACTTGGGCCGATAAAAAGAACCACGAGCCGAACTCGAGCCGAGCTTGGCTGGCTCGAGTTCGGCTCGTTTACACCCCTACTTTAGACATCATAAATGCGAAATATCACATATTTCGTACTTCATGCCTAAACCATATGAATTCCACATATTGTATCACATTCCAGACAAACAGACAGTATCAAAGTTTTCGAACGAACAATCAAGCACCCAAGATTCACTAAAGCTCAACACTTGAGCAGGGTTCAAAAAAATCTGGAGTGTGACACAGTAGCGGCGGTCCAGCCGTAGAAGGGTCAAGCCAACGCCTCACATGTGGCACGCCGTACTGCCCCAAACCCTAGGGTTCAAAGGGCAGTTCGAGACGGTCACATAATCGAGTTAAGGTTTGTTGTCTTCTAGAGGGACCACTGCAAAAAAACTTGCACGTATCTCCAAACTATTTAAACCCCGTGAATTTTGAGTAAATGATATTCGTTCAAACACTTCAATACTTTCTAGTTTACCCGGAAAAGAAAACGAAATGAAAATTCCGATCGAAACCACGAGTTCAGAACCATCTCCTGAATTTTTCAACAGCAGATTCAGATTAAACATACTCAAAATACACTATAGCAGGTAAGGAAAAATACTGTGCAAAATGGAGTAAACGACCCCCTCTTATGGCCGCGGAACCGCGGCCTAAGCCTGCTTAGGCCGCGTTTCCGCGGTCAAATGTACTGTTCATGGCCACGAATTTTCCAGATTGTCTTATTTTTACCTGCTCTATTTTTTGAGAATTTTTAATTCTGAAAAAAGTCAGTTTTTAAAAAATTTCCAGAGAGTGTCCCGTAAATGCGTATTTTTGTTCGATCGGACTTTTTACTTCGCAAAAAGGTCGCCTAATGTTCTAGGTCGGCTCTGATACCAATGTAAGGTTAGTATAGCACCCTATGAAGAGTTTTGAAGCATCACATGACCCAAAGTTATAATTTTTAAGGTGCTAAACTAACATGCATATGGATCGATCCTAGAAATTAGGGTTAAAAAACTATAAGCAAGTAAAGATTAGGGTTTGAAGGCTACAACCTTTGTAGCTCCCATTTTTGCTTCACTCCTTAGGCTCTTTGGGTGTTGGAAGAAGGTCTTCTTGTTGTCCTCCTACGTCCACGACGATCCACCCGGAGTTTCCCGTCCAAGCTAGCAAATTTGGAAAAACCAAGAGAACACTCTAATCAAGTCGGCTAAACTTGATTAGAATGATGTTGTGGCTATGGATCTCACTTCAAAATCCTATTTTATGAGTATTTTACTCTCTTATAAGAACTAGAGAGCAAAGCATGGAGGTTGATGAAGATGGTGGAAGAAGAGAATGAATTATCTTCACAAAGAGAAAAGAAAAAATGACTATATATATTTTTCTTTCTCATAACCAACCATGGTTAGATTTAAAGGTATCATTTGATTTAAGTTAAAAGCATAATAAGAAAATAAACCATGGGTTAAAAGTTAGGTGAGCATGGTAGAGTTTAGAAGAGTGTAGAAACTCTTAAATGATTTAACCCATTTTTCATTTTCTTTTGCTTTAATTTAAATCCAATGATAATCCCAAAATAACCATGGTGTAATTCTTATACATCCACCATTCTCATTGTATAAACAACCATGATAAAAATTGATGTATGTATGCATGTGTGCTTGCACATCAATATGTGCATGAACAAGAATAAATGCATACATGCATGCATACATCCAAAACAAGCAAGATATGATTTGTAGTGAGAAACTAATGATGAATCAACACTTGATTCACTAATCCGGTCATATCACATATGACCCGACCATTAGCAAGCCGTCCAATTAATATACGGTATCCTATACACGCATTTTAATCGGGTCCAAGCGCATATCGCATACGCGCACCACAACTTTTCGCCTGGACTAGGTAACTCCTATGTGGGACTCTAAGACTCGTCAATACGCCGGCAGTGGGTGATGATCATATCAAGCACCCGCAAGCCGCAAGCGGTCAGCTAAACGTAACGGCCACCCGGGTATTGAGCGATTAGAAGAAAACAAGCGAACCTGTTACAACTCCCGTCGAGCCATCCGGCAACACTACCGTACAGTCCGGTCTCTTCGTCAGATATGCTGCATATCGAGCCTAGGGATGGTCACGTCGACCCCAATAACTCAATAAGTCGTGCCGGTGAATGGTCTATAACAGATCGAGAAACTACTGATAACACTTATCAGCAAATCTCAGCAGCCCTGGCCAGGGACTTGCTGTTATAACCAGTCAGGCACAGTACAGCATCAACTCCCAATATCGGGAGAGACGAAACCCCTCCTATCGCTCATTGCCTTCGTGTGTCTCGGGACTGTACCCAACGGCCACCCGCTTGCACGACTCAGTAGAGCCGTGGTAGGGTGGTAATCAAAGTACAGTGGGAGAACACACAAGGCTCTATGACGATCTCGGGTCTACAGACTAACCTGTACCAGTGTCACCTGAGAACTGCTATCTGACGATAGATATAATTCCATATAGGAGTTCTCGGTGAGTCCATCCAGTGTACCCAGTCACCACTGAGCACCCGTATATGATCTTGATGTCAAACATCGATGAATGTGGGAACATTCATCGCCCATCGTATGGGTCTAGTATCATATACGCTAGTCTACTCTGGTATATCAATGCCCCGTCTCGATATACCTACGACTAGGGACGTTCCAGGATACGCTTATAGACTACAGATGTCCCACTAGTATGATCTGCATCATAATCAGAGTAGTCAAGCCGATATCCTCAGGGCTTTATCAGCATGTATGAATGAATAGAAGCATGATCAAATAAACATGTCAGATAAAGAAGAACCAGATAGCATACTATCATGTCGAGCAAGAATGCAAACTGAATATATATATACATGTATAGATACATCCACTATCACATAATGGCCTCTAGGGCATACATATATCCAACATTCTAGACACCTAATAGGTTGACTAATTGTGAAGTGAAAATCTCCTGAGGAGTAAAACATACTCATCAGTGGAAATCGGGACCTGACTATCATCGTGTGATAATATTGACGGAAGCCGACCAAAATTACCATACTCCAGAAGGTATGCGCAAACTTGGCAAGTTTCTTTTATATATGAAACTCCCGATATGGTTTTTGCCCCAATCGCTTATGACCTTGACGAAGATCAAAATATCATAAGTCGCAAGTCAAGTTTAGCCTATCATTGTCCTGATTAATCTAGACCCATCCATACAAGCCCTTGACGAAAGTCAAACAGCTGTACGCATGTCCTAAATTAATGCATTTATCTATGCAACAGACAAGTATCCCCTAACTCCCAAACACTATGCCTTGGAAAAGGTCAAAACACATAGCACGAATACTAGTTGATACTCATCTGAAACGACGGAGGGCTACAGCTGGTTTTGGCGAAAAACCTTTAAATGAACTTGATATCGTTGAAGGAACTCGAGTGGTTTTAAAATGATGTGATTTAGGCTCCGCATTTTAAAACTAGTAACATAAATCTTTGTTTAAGAGCGAACTCCCCGTGAAGGGATCAAGGCTCTTCCCTCATAGAATGAGGTGCTGGATATTCCTAACCGAATACCTCTATACAAAGCAAAAGAATATGACCATTGTTTTGAACAAAATCGAGTAGTTCTAAAAATTGATTCCGAAAACATTAAATAAGTTGGTTTTCTTTGCATTAAAGATATAATGCAGTCCCATCAAATCTAGTTTCTAAGCAACAACAGAAACAACCAAAATACCATGCTTTTATATGCCATTCGCATTCCTCACGGGGTCCCGGGTCTTTACCGTAAGGTTATTTAACTTACGACAGGATAGGGACACGGCTAGCACAGATGCAAAACATATAGAAGTATCAACTAATATATATATATATATATATATATATATATATATATATATATCAACATTGCAGGCAGATAATAGTCATCACAGGCAGTTAAGAATCATTACAGGCATGAGAACAACAATATGGAATAGCGAATAAACATGTAGCCCCACGTTTCATCTGAGCTATAAATGAAACGCGGCGTTCCCCGGCCGTGTGGATAACCTATACAAAGTTGATCCTAGACCCCTACGATTGCGGCAAGCCATCTGCCAATTCTAGAAACTGGGTAATACGCCCTCAATAAAATGAGTCGATCACCCGCCTCTTTCTAGAATTCGATAACTTATGCATCCCTCCGCGGGTCGAATCCTATAACCCCTAAAAGTGCGGGTTGAGGTTGTAGCCACCGTTGTATTATTTCTTTTACTGTTTTTGCTCCTAAGATAGACCCAAGGTGGGGTGCACAAACTACCGGGTTCTTGAAGTGCCGAGTGGCCTACTCATTTTATTGAGAGAGGTTGCTTCACTTCGGGAATTTGGCGGGTAGTTTGCCGCACCCATAGGGGTCTAGGGTAGGGTTTGGCTATTCATCACGACTATGGAATCCGTCTTTCGTTATAGGCTTAAGCGAAACGCAGAATTCCTAGTATATCCAATATATTCATCTATGATCTGGAATGCCTATTATTGCGTGAGACGAATGGATATATATAGAGTAGGTGTTGTTATGTTTTGCACCCGCGCTAATCCAGCCCCCGCTCTGCCGGTAGTTAAGTAACCTAAAGGTGCATGACAGGGCCCCGTGGCGAATGCGGATGGCATAAGCGTACGTTGTATTTTCCTTTCTTTTTCTACAATGATAGGGTTAAATGATGGGACCGTATTAACATTGATTAATGCAAGGAAAACAAACCAAAGCTTAATCGTTGGAACAGTTTCAAAACCACTCGGTTTTCTTCAAAAAGCAAATTTTAAATGCGGAGCCTAAACCACTCCTTTTAAAAAGCTATAATGGTTCCTTTGACTATATTAAGTTCACTACGTTCATGGTTTCGCCAAAACCATTCGTATCCCTCCGTCATTTTATATGGATATTCGGTAGTATTCAAGCTATGTATTTTGACCTTCACCAAGGCATATTGATTGGTAGTTGCTGGGTATTCATATGTAGCAAAGATAGATACGTTAGTTTGGGACAATCATACTACTATGTTGGCCTTCGTCAAGAGTATGTACGGGTGGATTCAAATTAACCTAGACAATGACGGGTAGAACTTGACATGTGACTTATGATATATTGGCCTTCGTCAAGGTCATAAGAGCATGGGGCAAAAATCCACATCGGGAGTTTCTAAGGAAATTGAAACTTGTTAGCGTTGCATACCATTGGAGTGTGATGATTTTGGTAGGATTCCTTCAAAGTTGTCACACGATAATATTTGGATCCCGATCCTACTGTGAGTATCCACTACTCTTCGGGAGAATTTTTCACTAAACAATCAATACTATAAACTAAGTAGGTGTCTAGAACGGTATTAGCGGGGCTACGCCTCCAGAGAAAAGAGGTTATGTAATTAAGGAACTTCGCGAAAGCGTTGGAAAACCTCCCTCGAAGTACCGACACCAGCCTGAATGAAAGATTAAGCAAGAATTATAATAGTGAGATTAATCCTGACTAATTCTTCTTTTATGGTTTGAGGAAGGATTCGAGGAAACAGTGGGAGCCATCCTGTTTAGATAAATTAATAACCAATCTAAACTTGCAAGAGCATCATGCTGAGTGTTTCTTCTCTCTCTCCTATTTGCAGCAACTATAATGACTGGACTTAGGTTATTAGATAATAAATTAACTGGGCCAAACTATAATGATTGGCTAAGGAATGTCCAGATAGCACTTACCCATGACAAGCTGGACTACCTCCTTACTACCAAAGTCCCCACCGTCCCAGGTCCAGATTCCACCGTCGCGGATGTTGATATCCGTCAGACATGGGAAAAGGATTGTGCGAGAATCAAGTGCCTCATGTTAGCCTCAATGGATAGTAAACAACAGAAGCAGCACAAGAAGATGGACTTAGCTTCCATCTTCCTCCATTCCAAAGTTTTATATGGAGAGAAATCTCGTATCGTAAGATATGAGACCTCGAAGATATTGCTTCAGGCGAGGTTGACTATCGGGTCAACTGTAGGAGACCACGTCCTTATGATGATTAGCTATATTGAATAGCTCACGGACCATAGGACCATGTTGGAGAATGAGTTATGTACTAACTTGATTCTACAGTCACCCCCCTCCCCTACGCCCAGTTTATCTTGAATTACAATATTCACGGGAAGGAAGTTACACTTTCAGAACTCCTCAACATATTGAGGAGCTCAGAGGGCACCCTGCAGGAATCCAAGGAGACACCTGCTCTGCTCATTGGAGAATCTTCCTCTTCTAGATCCAAGACGAAAGCCAAGGGAGAGAAGAAGAATGCCTCCACCAAGCTGATAGGCGGTGTCAGTAAGATAGAGAGAAAGGACAGGAAAAAGTTTTGGGGATGACGGTAGGCAAAGAGGGATGTTTCTGTTGTCACGGGAAAGCGCATTGTCAGAAGGACTGCAGGGCTTGGAAAGCCAGAAACCAGGATTTGAAGCAAGTTATGGTTTCGGCTTCGGGTGTGTTGATGATTGAAAACTGTATGTCAATTAACTCTACTTCCTGGGTACTAGATACCGGATCAGGATCTCATAGCTGTAATTCATTACAGGCTTTGAGAAACCGTAGAGTTATCAAGACAGGTGATATGACTCTCAGGGTTGCTAACGGAATGAGCGTGGACGCTATATCCATAGAGGAATATCACCTAGGATTGACAAGTGGGCAGATATTGATTTTGCGTAACTGTTTGTATGTACCTAGTCTGGCTTGTAATATCATATCCGTATCTTTACTTTCTAAAGAAAGATATGATTTTACATTTGTAAGCGATGTGGTACACATCCACCTTAATCAAAATTTGATTGGGTCAGGTACATTAGATAACGGTATATACGTTTTAAATCAAGCTCAGATTTTCAGCGTCCAGAACACACTTAAAAGAAAGTCTCCGGAATTAAATCAGGCTTTCTTATGGCATTGTAAACTGGGTCACATCAATGAAACACGGTTGACGAAGTTACATAAAGAGGGATATTTGGATCCGTTTGAATATCAGTCATATGCAACTTTTCAATCATGTCTCAAAGGAAAGATAACAAAGACTCCGTTCACTGGACACAGAGAAAGAGCGAGCGAGCTCTTAGGACTCATACACAGCGATGCTTATGGTCTAATGTCTATACATGCAAGAAGTGGTTATTCCTATTTCATTATTTTTATGGACGATTTCTCAAGGTATGGACATGTATTCTTGATGAAACATAAATCCGAGGCCTTTGAGAAATTCCGGGAATATAAGAATGAAGTGGAAAAACAAACTGACAAAAGTATTAAGACATTAAGATCCGATTGAGGTGGTGAATACTTAAGTGCCGAGTTCCTGGACTACTTAAAAGATAATGGAATTCTCTCTCAGTTTACTCCTCCATACACACCTCAGGTGTATCAGAAAGACAGAACAGAACCTTATTGGATATGGTACGTTCCATGATGAGTAATGCTGAGTTACCGCAATCCTTCTGGGGCTATGCACTAGAATCAGCTGCATATCTTTTGAAAAAGGTTCCTACCAAGACCATGCCTACCACACCATATCAGATGTAGAGTGGGAAGAAACCTACTCTTCAGTATTTGAAGATATGAGGATGTCCAACTATTGTAAAAAAGCAGCATGCGGACAAGATCGAGGCACGCTCAGTATTGTGTAAGTTTGTGGGATACCCAAAGAACTCCAGGAGGTATCTTTTCTATTACGCAGAGGAACAAAAAGGTTTTGTTTCTCGTCATGCCCACTTCTTGGAAACTCAATTTTTAGAAAAAGAGATAAGTGGGAGCGCAATAGAATTGGAAGAAATTCCAGAACCATAAGCTATTACTGGAAGTATGGTAGAACCAGAAGTTTCGAAAAAAAAACGGAAATCCCCGCGCCACTCCGCAGGACTAGTAGGCTGTCTCATCCGCCCGAGAGATACTACGGTTTTCTCATAGACAGGGATCGAGAGGATTGCATCATCGACGATGATGAGCCAACTAGCTTCCAGCAAGCCATTTAGAGCAGAGACTCGGTAAAATGGCCGGATGCAATGCGGACCGAAATAGAGTCTATGTACACCAACAAAGTATGGACTTTGGACATTGCTCCAGAAGGGGTAAAACTCGTAGGCTGCAAATGGATCTTCAGAAAGAAGATTGGTGTAGATGGACAGGTTGAAACCTATAAGGTTAGACTTGTTGCAAAAGGTTTTCGTCAAAGACCTGGTTTGGACTATGACGAAACCTTTTCTCCAGTGGTTATGCTTAAATCCATTCGGATCCTTCTTGATATTGCTGCCTTCCACGATTATTGTTGGGGATAGTGCCCTCAGAGTCAATTATTGGATCACACGCCCGTGATTGCAATGATTGAGGGAGGACCTATACCGTTAGAACAGTCTTACTCAAGATGATAGTATGCTATCTGGTTTATCTTTATCATCGTGTACTGTTTCAGGTGACCTTACAGGTCACTATTGCATGTTGGTAGAGCCCTTAGGATTCTTGCTTGAAAGCCAGCAGTATGATGGCGATCATATACGTGGGAGCTGGGGTCTATAAGCACATCATTAAAAGGTCCCTAGTCATAGGAGTTTTCGAGACATGGCATCGATACTCCAGAGTAGACTAGTGTATACAGTCGAGACCCCGACGAGGGGCGGCGGCCGGTCTCACAAGCCACTGGTGTCAGTTGGTTCACCCAAGATGTATACAGGTGCTCATTAGGTTATGAGTACACCGGACAGGACTCGCCGGGAACCTGCTAGTTGGTCTTATACCTGACGTCAGATGGCAGTTCCCTGGTGACATGTGTACAGGTTAGTTCATCGACCTGAGATCGTCATTTGTCTCGTGTGAGTTCCCACTGTACTTTGATTACTACCCTACCACGGCTCAAAGGAGTCGTGCAAATAGGTTTTAGTTGGGTACAGTCCCGAGCCACATGGAGGCAGTGAGCGGATCGGTAGGGGTTCGTCTCTCCCGGTATTGGGGGTGAGGTCGCGCTGTGTCTAGGAGAGCCATTACACGAAGTCCTTGGCCAAGGCAGGAGATTTACAGGTAGGTATTCCAGTAGTATCTCAGGGTGTTCTGGGCTACACTCTGACACGACCTGTACTGCTTTTGGGGGTCTGACTTTTACCAACCCCCTAGGCCCGCCATGCGATGCTCATAGAAGAACGGACCGGACTGTACGGATATTGTCACTGACAGGCTCAGTAGGGTGTCAAGATGAGTTTGCTCATCGACGTCCCTTTTGGTCAATACCTGGTAGCCCATTACGTATGGCTAATATCTCTGACGTGCTAGTGGTTAAATCCACAACCAAAGTATTGATGAGTCTTTAGAGTCCCCCATAGATAGTTTCTCAAGTTTCGGGCGAAATGCTGTAGAGGCCGTATGATATATGGCAGGGTTCGATCATATACGTGCGGTATTGTACGGATCATGATCGGACGGATTATACTAGCGGGCTTTGGTTTAAGTCGGATCCTAGTATTATACAGTGTAGATTTTGTCTCTTTGCATTTGTATTCGGTCGGAATACAAATGCGGGTATGTATATACAGTCGTGGAGTTTTCCTGTAATTTATTACAGGATCATTTTTTTTGAAGTTGCCAGTTTGTATTCCGTTTCGGCCAGTTTTCCTTTGTTCCGACATGGCCGGATTTTTCTGATGGAGGGGCTAGTTTGCAGTTGTGCAAATTAGCAATTGTGGAGGGGGGTTTTGTGACTTGGATGGTTCATGATTATTCAAGCATCTTTGCTTTTTCATTCATCATGGTTTTGCATTAATGAGAAAGGATTTGAGATTGGATTGATTTGGATTATGACGTGAGGCTTGCTTTTGGGTTATGGTCACCATTTCCTTTTCCTACACTCACCTCCCTTGTATTTTTTCCCTCCTCCATTATTGTCAAGGCCGGCCACATTTAGGTGAGGTGAGAGGATTTTTTTTGGGTGAGGGAAAAGTACTCATCTCATTTTTGGGCTTGCTACAAAACTCCCTCACCTCTCTCCAAAGTTCATTCTTCACCTCCATCATTATGGCAACATCATACCCGTTTGAGACATAGCTTACTACACTCCGTTTACAGCATTCTTGGACACATCGGCTCGCCAACTTCGTGCCCGAGTTGCCTCGGTCCAGAGGTGGGAGCCCGTAAAAGAACCCGGCAATGTGGTGCCCGTTCCGACGAGGAGATGAAGACCGGAGATTCCGCGAGGAGATCGGAGTGGAGGTCGAAGACCGAAGGACACGGATCGCTCGGTATAGCATTCTATCCCTTCTCTTGTTAGCTAGCATTAGGTTAATGGCCCGATCCGGGTTTTATAGTACGCGGTAGCGCCTGTTTTAAAGTAAAAGAAAAGTTTCTTTTCCGCATTTTGGTCTCGGACAGACGGCCGGGGCGCTGCCGTGCACTTACACTGGTATCAGAGCTACGCCATTAACCCAGTCTAGCTTGCTCTAACGTGTTTACAAGTTCGATCGAACGGATTTTCCAAAAACCGCATTTCCATGTCGCACTTTCTGTCGAATTTTTCCTTGCTCTAAAAATTATTTGGTATATTGGAAAAATACGTACAGGGTTTTTTGAGAATTCTGTGAAAATTTGGTCGGCTGATATTACTGTAGCACGGCGTATCAGCGGCCAAAACCATGTTTTGGCCGCGGATCCGCCGCCGTTTTGTGGCCAAACTGCACCAAATTTCTACAGTGGTTTTATGACATGGAAATATGGTTTTTGGTATATTCTTTTTGGGCCCAGATATTTTTGAGTGCTACAATTGTGCTTGGGGCCCACTTCGGGAAATTTAGTCGATCAAAAATTTTAAACATGCTAGTTCACAGTATTTACATTATATCTGCGACCGTGAATGTCGCTTGATCGGTAAATCCTATCTGACTGTTATAGCCCTTTTAGACGGATTTGCGAATGTGACATTCACGTTGATGTTCTGTGTTGTGCTGTGATGTTGGGGATTTGTCGTGGTGGATAGCCTGGATGCAATGTTAGTACAGTTTGGTTGTATATGTACATTTGATATTGCGGGGCGAGCGTCCGACATGTGGACTGCCGTTATTGCCTGTTTGTATATTATTCTTTTGGGGAGCGACCAGGCTGAGGTCGATGTACCCGTTGTATATTTTACTTTCTGTACTAGGATTACCCCACGATGGGGTGCACGGATAGCCGGGTTCTAGAGGGCAACGGGCCCGCATCTCATGGCGTTGAGACGGAGGGGGCTTCACTCTAGAATTGGTAGGCTATTCTCCGCACTCGTAGGGGGTACAGGTGTCACGACCCAAAATTTGGCCCGTGACCGGCACTTAACCACGTAACGTCTACAGGCGTAACACGACTAAGTGAACCGAAAACCCAGAAATCAAACCAGTAAAAGTATAGAGTGTTTTAAACATTAAATGGAAGCATTTATTACATGTTAAGAGATCCAAGTAAACAATCACCAAGATAGCAATATACGACGCCGTAGCGAAGAAAATGAGCAACAAGTGGGAACATCACAGATAGAATAAACTGGATAGTAAAGTCGGCTCACAACGAGCTCGACACCAGAATACAAATAATATACATCATCGTCCTCACACTGTCTCTAAGTCAAGTACATATATGGTAGTTAGAGAATACTAGATACAATAATGTACATAACTGAAAGATAAACAGATACCGCACAAAACCCACCTATCAGCAAAAGAGCTAGTACACCAACTGTGGGGGTATCTGTGTCAAAAGATGCAAGAACGCAGCCTGCCGCGATTACCCCGAGGGGCAACCTGCAAATACTATGGCACAACGGGGGTGAGTTGCCAACTCGTGAATAGAAATAACATATAAAGGTAATCGCAAGTATGCACGTACTGCGCTACTCTATCATATGACAGCAGATGATATCAATGCGTGATAAGCAGTATGTGCAATAATCATGCAAGTGCTCTATCAGGTAATATAACTACAGGATGAGATACAATAAAGAATGCTGAGCATGGGAACATAACATCTACACGGAATGTCAACGTGGAATATATAATCGGTGTCCATCAATGCACCCAGATCCCCCAAATAGCTCAGGCGCCGGCACTCTCATCGGCCTTCCAATCCTGTAAATCTCTGAGAATCATGAGTGCCCAACATCGGCACCCAAATATCATAAATACTCGTGTCCAGCATCGACACGCAAATCTTCCTATATCGGGCATCCGTCAGTCCGGGTCAGCCCCCCCTCTCTCATATATCGGGCATCCGTCAGTCCGGGTCAGCCCTCTCTCTCTCATATATCGGGCTCTAGCACCGAGAAAACACATGGTGGACGCATTGAAATATCATATCAAGGAAAACCGGGTTTTTAAATAATTACCTATTCTTTTTTGAAATATCCACGGTTCCCAAATCCAGAAATAACATGGAAACAACATATCTCAATGCGTAAATCTATGCAGGTATGAGGATATCAATATATACATGGCACATGTATGAATATGTGATGTGGATGTGTCCAAGTATGAATATGACATCTGCTGATATGCGACAATTCATGGCAATCATCAATAATGCGGAAACAATCTGACGTATGATGTATAGCAATCCTATAATGTGAGTGTCATGGCAATCACTAACGGTGTGAGTGTAGCATATAAATCGTGCTCGTGCAACTTGAATCGTTAGTAATAGTGCGGTGTTCTATCAATTCTAGTTTATATACGCATAGCAGGGAATGAGGTATGCAATAAACAGTAGTCATGTAGGTGAATGCAAAACATATCGCTATAAGGTCCTATCAGCCCTGACGCATAACGCCATGCGGGCGATATCCCCGTAGATGTTAAATCTACTCACCGTAGTCTCTCGCTAGGTATAGTCGATGAATTGTTTCCCCTTCTTCGCGGCGTCCGTCGCACTCGCCTGCGAACCTAGAATTTCACAATATATCACACATAAGCTCAAAATCATACAAACACGACATTTAAAGTCAACTAGAAACCCATGACGCAAACCAAGCGCGCGTGTGCGCGATACGCCTAAACGTGCGATTACACGCCTGAAGTCACTCCGACGCGTCGCGATACGCAGAAACCCCAAACCCACACACACGTATCACGCGTGTCGCGAAAGATTTAAAAATACGGGAAAATAGGGTATTCTACTCCAGATTTTGATACAGAACAGATATTATAAAAATATATATACCAAAATACTCCACATAGCAGCAGACTCCAGTGGCTCAAACCCCAACCCCCAACTCACCCATCTGGCCGCAAATTGCGGCCAGAATGAATATTCCGGCGGCCTGTCTTGGGAATTGGGCTCCCAGGTTTTGTGTGTGCACTCTATACCCCCTATACATGCTACAGTAAATCCAATTTTATTCTGAAACAACTCGGGTAGCAGCAGATCCTACAGAACCCTATTTCTAGTTAAAAACCACACTTTTGCACTAAAATGAAACTTTAGGGTATTTTTATGAAACCTGAAGCAAAACCCAGTTTAAAATCACACTAACAACTCATTACCAAGCTAATTAAGCCATAAAAATGCTAATTTTAACATATCATCACTAAATCCCTTCAATAGCACAAAACAATGCACAAAAAGTGATATTTTGCTAGAATTACTACAAGTCATGAAAAGGAGTGTTAAGTATGAGCTATATACCTTCAAAAGATCCTAGTGAAACTAAAACTCCAGCCCTTGCCCTCACTTGCACTGATTGGCCACCAAAATCCCAAAAGAACCCTTTTTTCTAAGCTTTAGAGTGAAGGAGGTGAGGGGTTTTGTGTAGGGTTTGGTTTGGCTTCAAGGGGAAATGAAAAGATGAAGAAAAGATGGGGGTTTTCTGCTGGAAATTCTGCAGAATTCAGAAATGAGGAGAAGAGAGAGAGAAGAGAAGGAAATGGGGGTCAAAAGTCAACCTTTTTCACCTAACACCATGCTCTTATTTTCTAATTCAAATTTGCATTTTAAAAAGGGTTTTGTTTTTGATAAAAGGGTGGGGAAAATAACCATGAACCATGCAAGAATGAAATGAAATGGTTAACACTTTTAACCTAGGTCACAAAATGGCTAAGTGTGCAAGTGTACGCTACAAAGGAAAATTTTCCAATTAGGGTAAACCCGACTAAAATAACTAATAATCCTATGTACACATATATAATAACACGCACAATTACTAATTAACATGAAAAATATTCTAACGAAATTTCAAAGTGTTACAATCTACCCCTACTTAAAGAAATTCGGTCCCCGAATTTCAAAATCTAACTACACGTACCTTCAAAAAGGTGGGGATACCTCTTCCTCATCTCGCTTTCGGTCTCCCAAGTGACCTCCTCGCTGCTCTGACCATGCCAAAGTACCTTGACTGACGGTATGTCCTTCGATCTCAATTTCTTCACTTGTCGATCCAAAATGATCACCGGCTGCTCTACATAGGAAAGGTCACGCTCAAGCTGGATCGTCGGGTGCTGAATCGCATGTGAAGGATCATGAAGATATCTGCGGAGCATCGAAACGTGAAATACGGGGTGCACATATGGAAAACTGGGCGGAAGGGCTAACCGATACGCAACTGCACCAACACGCTCGAGGATCTCGAAGGGGCCCACAAATCTGGGACTAAGCTTCCCCTTTTTCCCAAATCTCATCACACCTTTCATTGGGGAGACCCTCAAGAAAACATGATCACCAACAGAAAACTCAAGTCTGCGCCGCCGACGGTCCGCATAAGATCCCTGCCTACTCTGGGCTGCTCTCATCCTGTCGCGAATCAACTGGATCTTCGCGGTCGTCTCCTCCACAATCTGTGGCCCTAAGATACTGCTCTCACTGAGCTCTGTCCAACAGGTAGGCGATCTGCATCTCCTCCCATAAAGAGCCTCAAACGGTGCCATCTGAATGGTCTCCTGGT
Organism: Agapanthus africanus; assembly: GCA_030015575.1. Lineage (NCBI taxonomy): Eukaryota > Viridiplantae > Streptophyta > Magnoliopsida > Asparagales > Amaryllidaceae > Agapanthus > Agapanthus africanus. Next base: position 425,544,908 of record CM057339.1, read on the forward strand.
AGCTGTTGTTGTAGGAGAATTCTACTAAGGGTAAATGATGATCCCAACTACCTCCAAAGTCTAAGACGCACGCTCTGAGCATGTCCTCGAGAGTCTGAATAGTCCGCTCTGACTATCCATCGGTCTGCGGATGAAATGCTGTGCTGAAACTCAAGCGAGTGCCCAAAGCCTCCAGAAGTCTCTGCCATAACCGACTGGTAAACTGGGTGCCTCTGTCGGACACGATACATGTCGGAACTCCATGCAGTCGTACAATCTCGTCGATGTAAATCTGGGCATACTGAGCAAATCCGAAAGTCGTCTTCACCGGTAGGAAGTGAGCCGCTTTCGTCAAACGATCCACGATCACCCAGATATAGTCATACCCTCGACTAGTCCTGGGTAGACCCACAATGAAGTCCATAGAAATCTGCTCCCATTTCCACTCCGGAATGGGTAATGACTGTAGCTCTCCCGCGGGCCTCTGGTGCTCAGCCTTGACTTGCTGACAAGTCAGGCATCTCGACACAAAATCTGCGATGTCTCTTTTCATTCCGTCCCACCAGTAAACACCTTTCATGTCATGGTACATCTTGGTGGAACCGGGATGAACACTGTATACCGATAGATGTGCCTCCTCAAGAATCTCGCGCCGCAATCCCTCAGCATCTGGTACGCACAGTCTAGTTCCAAATCGTAGTATCCCCTGACCATCGATCACGAACTCGGAAAATCTGCCCTGTCCAATCTGTGTCCTAATCTCTGAACATCGGTCATCACTGTGATGTGCCTCATGTATACGGTCGAGCAACTGTGGGCGTGCACGAACATGCGCAATCTGTCCTCCGATCGGCGTAAACTCAAACTGTACCCGGCTGTCGCATAAGATCTGCTAATCTGCCGACGACTGCCTCTGTACTGCGCTCAAACAAGATAGACTACCCCCGGGTCTCCTGCTCAAAGCATCCGCCACTACATTAGCCCTGCCCGGGTGGTACAAGATCTCGCAATCGTAGTCCTTCACTAACTCCATCCATCGGCGCTGCCTAAGGTTCAAGTCTCGCTGTTGGAATATATACTTTAAGCTCTTGTGATCAGTGAATATCTGGCACGACTCTCCATATAGGTAATGTCGCCAGATCTTAAGTGCAAAGACCACTGCAGCCATCTCCAAATCGTGAGTGAGGTAGTTCTGTTCATGTTTCTTTAATTGCCGCGAAGCATGCGCGATCACCCCGTCATGCTGCATCAATACGCACCCTAGCCCCACTCGTGAAGCATCACAATAGACCACAAATCTGCCTGATCCTGAAGGCAAAGATAGCACTGGTGTCGTAGTCAATAGAGCCCGTAGCTGCTGAAAACTGTGCTCACACTCCTCCGTCCAATCGAAACGAACTCCCTTCCAGGTCAACCCGGTCAAAGGTGTAGCAATGCGAGAGAAGTCCTGCACGAATCGCCTGTAGTAGCCTGCCAGCCCTAGAAAGCTGTGAACCTCAGTAACTGACGTGGGTCTAGGCCAACTCCGAACGGCCTCAATCTTCCTCGGGTCTACACATATACCATTTCGTGTAATCACGTGCCCCAAGAAGTCTACGCTGTCCAGCCAGAAAGCACACTTTGAGAATTTAGCGAAAAGCTGATGCTCCCTCAAGGTCTGTAGTGTAATCCGCAGGTGCTGCTCGTGCTCCTCTCTACTCTGAGAATACACTAGAATATCGTCAATGAACACTATGATGAACAGATCAAGATACGGACGGAAAATACGGTTCATCAAGTCCATAAATGCTGCTGGCGCGTTGGTGAGTCCGAACGATATCACCAAAAACTCATAATGGCCGTAACGCGTGCGGAAAGCTGTCCTAGGAATGTCCTCCTGTCGAACCCGCAGCTGATGGTAGCTTGATCGCAAATCGATCCTCGAAAAGTATCCTGCCCCCTGAAGCTGGTCGAATAAATCGTCGATGCGTGGCAAAGGATACCTGTTCCGCACTGTCACCCTGTTCAGCTGACGGTAGCCGATACACAAACGCATACTGCCGTCCTTCTTCTTGACAAACAGGACTGGAGCACCCCAAGGAGAAACACTGAGTCGAATAAGTCCCTTATCCAGCAAATCTTGCAACTGACCCTTCAATTCTCTAAGTTTCGCCGGGGCCATCCGATAAGGCGGTACAGAAATAGGCCCCGTGCCAGGAACCAAATCAATACAGAAAGAAATATCACGCTCGGGCGGTAGCCCAGGAAGCTCGTCAGGGAACACATCAGGAAACTCGCTAACAACCGGAACCTGATCCATCGGAACCTCTGTAGCTCTAGTATCGCAAACATAGGCGAGAAATCCCTGACATCCCTTCCTCAAAAGCTGTCCAGCGCGAAGGGAAGAAATCACACTGTGAGGGGTGGCACCACAGTCCCCCAACACAACAAAAACCGACTCGCCGGGAAAACAAAATCTAACTGTCTTCTCGCGGCAGTCAACAGAAGCATAGCACGTGGCTAACCAATCCATGCCCAAAAGAACGTCGAAGTCCAATATCTCAAGAAGGATCAAATCGACCGGCAACTCTCTCTCGCCAATACGGTGTAAGTCCGCAGGGGCGCCCCGGCCGTCGATCCAACGCCGGAAACGCGGAAACGAAAAACTTTCAAAAACTTGAAACCGGCACCACCGCGCACTTTTCACCCGGATTGGGCCATTAACCCAGCTACTAGCAAACTAGAAGAGAGTAGAGAAGCTATACCAAGCGATCCGTGTCCTTCGGTCTTCGTCTCCACTCCGATCTCCCGCGGAATCTCCGTCCGTCACGTCCTCGTCGGAAAGGGCACCACGTAGCCGATCTCTTTTACGGGCTCCCACCTCTTGACCGAGGCAACTCGGGCGCGAAGTTGGCTAGTCGACGCGTCCAAGATTTGCTGTAGATATAGTGTAGAAAATGCTTGTCTCTTGCGGGTAGAAGTTGCCATGTATTGAGAGAGGGAAGAGGATGTGAAAAATAAACTTTGGAAAATTTTGAGCTCTCATGTTTCTTGCAAAGAAAAATGGAATAATATCAAAATTTCTCACACACTTCTCAAGTGGCCGGCCCATGCATAAAAATGGAGTGGGAAAAAATCTAAGAAGGGAGGTGAGCACAAGATGGTGTAAAAGGTGAGCAAAAGCCAAATCAAGTCTCATTTCAACTCTCATTCTTTCCCATCTCAATTAATGTAAATCAAGTGATGGATAAAGAATCTCATAATGAATGATGCCTCACACATGCAAGAAACCCCTCATCAAATAAGTTAATTGCAAACTTGCAATTAACCCCCTCCATCAAAAAGTCCGGCCGCGAAGGAACAAAGGAAAACCGGCCGGAACGGAATGGAAACTGGCAACTTCAGAAAACTGATCCTGTAAAAAATTACAGGAAAACCCCGCTACTGCAAATACATGCCAGCATTTGTATTCCCACTGAACACAAATGCAAAGAGACAAAACTACACTATCTAATACTAGGATCCGGCTTAAGCCAAAGCCAGCTAGTAAAAACCGTCCGATCACGATCCGTGCAATACCGCACGTATCTGATCGAACCCTGCCATATCTCCATACGGCCTCTACAGCATTTCGCCCGAAACCTGAGTAACTGAGTGTGGTGGACTCTAAAGACTCGTCAATACTATGGCTGTGGATTTAACCACTAGCACGTCAGAGGTATAAGCCAATACGTAACGGGCTACCAGGTATTGACTAAAAGGGACGTCGATGAGCGAACTCATCCTGACACCCTACTGAGCCTGTCAGTGACAATATCCGTACAGTCCGGTCCGTTCGTCTATGAGCATCGCATGGCGGGCCTAGGGGGTTGGTAAAAGTCAGACCCCCAAAAGCGGTACAAGTCGTGTCGGAGTGCAGCCCAGAACACCCTGAGATACTACTGGAATACCTACCAGCAAATCTCCTGCCTTGGCCAAGGACTTTTCATGTTCTGGCTCTCCTCGACACAGCGCGACCTCACCCCCAATACCGGGAGAGACGAACCCCTGCAGATCCGCTCACTGCCTCCATGTGGCTCGGGACTGTACCCAACTAAAACCTGTTTGCATGACTCCTTTGAGCCGTGGTAGGGTAGTAATCAAAGCACAGTGGGAACTCACATGAGACAAATGACCATCTCAGGTCGATGAACTAACCTGTACACATGTCACCAGGGAACTGCTATCTGACGTCTCGTATAAACCCAACTAGCAGGTTCCCGGCGAGTCCTGTCCGGTGTACTCATAACCCAATGAGCACCTGTATACATCTTAGGTGAACCAACTGACACCAGTGGCTTGTGAGACCGGCCACCGCCCCTCATCAAGGTCTCGACTATATACACTAGTCTACTCTGGAGAATTGATGCCCTGTCTCGAAACTCCCACGACTAGGGACCTTTTAAGGATGTGCTTATAGACTCCAGCTCTCACGTATATGATCGCCCTCATACTGCCGGTAGTCAGGCAAGAATCCTAGGGGCTCTATCAACGTGCAATAGTGACCTGTGAGGTCACCTAAAACAGTACACGATGATAAAAGTAAACCAGATAGCATACTATCATCTTGAGTAAGACTGTCCTACTGGGACAGGTCCTCCCCTCAATCATTGCAATCACGTGCCTGTGATCCAATAATTGACTCTGAGGGCACTATCTCCAACAATCTCCCACTTGCACTCAAGGCTAATTATTGCGATGTCGCATACTCACAGCCCGTGTGATACCGAATACCCAACTCCTCTACTAATCAGTCTCACAAAGCTCGTTTGCGAAACTATTGCGTTCGAGGAATAGCCTCAGTGAGTGGATCCGCTCTGATGTTTTTTTCTTTGTCTCTCTTTATCTCAAGTTCGCGGAGAAAACAATCTCCCGAAATGAGCAATACCTGTCTTAGAATGTGTCTGGATATCTGATGGGACCTAGCTCATAAGAGAACTCCAAATCCAAACTTCTTAGACTGTATCGTCAACTGAACTTAATCAGTATCCTGCGCCATGCCTTCCCTCAGTATCTACCTGGACCATCTGTCCAAAATACTGCCCCTCGTCAGAGGGAAAACTATAACTCTGACAGCCACTCTGCCATCCATGTCATCTTGGAAGCCTGGAATGATAACCGTTTCCCGAAGGAGGCTGCCGTTATCATATCCCTAGAACATCCACTTATGTTCTAAAACTGCTTCTGATTGTTCTCCAGGATTGGATCAATATCAACTTATTGCACCTACTGCAAGAACAACATCTGGTGTGGTACTTGACATCTCATGATTGACTCAATTGCCTAAGCAAGTGATCTGCCAATCATGCACATCCCTCCCCCCTTTAGTCTGTAAGACACCTTTAGAGAGGGTGACTCCATCACCTGCAGGTATACTACCATGCCAGGAGTCGTCCATTCTAAATACTCATAGAATGCTGTCAAAGTACCCAGATTGGGAAACCACCCAAATCTAGATCTAAAACCATAGATCCTGTAACCAGAATGTCTGATATAATATCCAAGTCCTATGTGGAGAAACCACTGTGTGACGACCAAAGTATAACCGATTATAGTATAGGAATATCACTTCCTACTCTGTGTATGTCATCCAAATACCAGGACATCACACCCTACTACCTTCTTAGTAGATCCATCCCCTATTCTGATGAAGTCAAACCTATGACTATCACATCAGAAATAGATGATCTATCTCCGCTATATCTGCTTTAGTCTATAAATAGACATAAGCTACCTGTCCACCAATGCTTCCGCTGCTCCCACTGACTACGACAACCCTCTGGCAGAGTCATATAGACGTGCACTTCTAAATCTAGTTTAGAACGACGCTATACTCATTCTCCCGCCGGGTCTCACAGTCTGGAACAACAGCAATGGCAAGTCTGGGTAAACAAGAACCTCCCTGCCACCGTCCTTGAGCATACCGAAGTACCTCTCGAGTGCTTGAGGTTACCCACCTTATATGCGGTGTGGCCAATGGAATGTCAATCCATATTGAATCTTTAGGTTCCTTATCAAATCTTCAGTAATCGTTTGCGGTTCTGGAATCACTTCCAGTTCTACCATACTCCCACTACTGTTTTCTGAAAAAATCCATTTTTGATAAAACTGTGGCGAGTCAAGAACAATATCACTATTGATCTTCCAGATGGTAGAAAATCAACCCTCGTCATAGCCTGGGTCAACCCACAAACAGCCATTACAGAAACGTGCCTTAAGTTATCCAGAGTCTGGTTTTAATCATAAGCCGGATAACTCCCCATACCTTAACAATGTTAAGATATGAACTGTACTATATCCAATATAGAACCAGAGGCACTGATTTAATTGAACCAGATTTAAATCATGCAGCTGTCTCCAGTGCATGTCAAGTAAATGGAAGGAGGACGATCAGCGTTACTCAACTTAGGAGTACTTCCAATTATGAGTAACCTGAAAGAGAAGCAAGTTCTCTTAACCATTACTATCAACTGAATACCATACACAAGTATCTACATCGTCGATCACCTTGAAGAATCCCGATACTTGCAATATCTGGTTCTCTACTTTATTATTATACCTATAACTCCTCAAAACTTAGACCCTGTGTTTCTACGAAACACATGTCTAAGAACTAGAGAAGTCATAAGTAAATAGAATATAGTACGAGGACCAACCCCTCTGTCCTTATGGACGCTGGACAATATACAATACTCTGTATAAGTCCCCCGAGTCTAGTGACTCATTCACTGTGTGTCGTAGGTTGAAAACTGTACTTTTGGTTAAGAAGAATTACACCACTGTTCAATGCTCCTTACCTAACCATCCACTGGTATAGGTAAATGTCATAGACATAATTTCAAAAAGGTATGTCTCACTCTATAAAAATAGACGTACAGATATATCAATTTGAAATTGGTGCACAACAACGGATATTCGAAACCAAATATTTGCCGACCGGCAAACAACCCAGGTGACTTCCTCAAATATCACCAATTACAACGAATCCCGATATAATGAGGATGGTCACCTAATTCCCAATAACTTACTCCCACTCATCATCTGTAAAACCATACAAATGTGAGAATCATACCTGGTAAATACATACCCTGGAGCAAGTGTCTAATTGGGAAATCAGTTTTCTTTTAACAGTACACGGTGAAACTGAAACATTGAAATGTTTCGATGGGGTATCCTGGTATTCCTAGTAATGCCTCTTCCATTATCCAGATTCACAACTATAACCGTATAATTCTTTGCCATCTTTCCAAATCCCTTTATATGTCTTTAGTCATTACCTTCTGTACACCCCTTTAGGCCAAATGGTTTTCTTCCTTCCCCACCGTTCGGCACCAGCCTATGGTTTGGAAGAAGACTATCCAATAAGCATAAAGGGTGTACTGTCCTAATCCTAGGAACACTCGCAACGCGAGAGAAGGTGAAGATAAAAGACACCTGAATGTACTTTATTCCTATTTCTCCTGAACCAGGATCCATCCCCGAACTGGAACAAGTTCCTTTCGAGTTCGTATATAACCATACGATGGATTATCCAATAAACCGGGATCTTCGTAGTGATACGGAGTGTCCTGGAGAAAAACAAAGGTGATTTAGGATTGGCGAAGAAATATTTGGTTTGATCGTGAATAGCAGTCGCAATTTACTTTGCCCTCTTACTAATCCCTTGCTTTGTCTGAACTTAATACCTTCTGCACACCGTTTAGGCTAATTGGGTTTCTTCATTCCCTACCGGTCAGCACCAGCCTAAGGTCTGGAAGAAGACTATCCAATTTGCATAATAGGTGTACTATCTCCTAAACCAAGGAGTATTCGCAACCTGAGAGAAGGTAAAAGGAAAAGACAACTGAATAGTCCTATTCGTTTTCTCCAGAACCGGAAACCATCCTCGAATTCCTTCGAGTTCGTATATAACCATACGATGGTTTTGTCCAATGGAAGTGGACGTTCGTAGTAATACGAGGTGTCCTGGAGAAAAGGGTAAAAGTAGGAGTGGCAATGAGGTTTGCAACTCAGACAATCCAAAAGCCAGTGTTAAGTAGGTTCGGTCAACTTGGTCACTGAGTCATAGTCTAGGGTCGGGTCAATGGTCGCTGCCAAAGAGAGAGAGAAAAGAAATACTCAGCGTGCACTCTAACCTAGATCAGAATGGTTATCACTTTATCTAATCTGGAAACCTCCCACTGTAACGTCAAATTCTTCCCCAAACCTGAAAGAAGAATTAGCCGGGATCACCCGAGGAGTAAACCAACTCATCAGTGGGAATCGGGATCCAACTATCATCGCATGATGACGTGACGGAATCCGCTCACGCTATCACACTCCAGAAGGTATGCGCATATCTGCCAAGTTTCAGTTCTTTTGAAACTCCCGATGTGGATTTTTACCCCATGCTCTTATGACCTTGGCGTGAGGTCAAAATATCATAAGTCACATGTTAAGTTCTACCCGTCATTGTCCAGGTTAATTTGAACCCATCCGTACATACCCTTGACGTAGGCCAAAATAGTAGTACGACTGTCCCAAACCAACGCATCTATCTATGCAACAGATAAATACCCGGCAGCTACCAATCACTATGCCTTGGCGTGAGGTCAAAATACATAGCTTGAATACTACCGAATATTTAACTGAAATGACGGAGGGCTACGAATGGTTTCTGGCTAAAACCTTTAACGTAATGAACTTGATATCGTTGAAAGAACTGATAGCTTTTTAGAAAATATAGTGACGAAAACCTTTGCTAAAGAGGCCACTCCCGGTGAAGGGATCTCGGCTCTTTCCCCGTAGAATGAGGTGCAGGATATTCCAACTGAATACCACGATGCAAAGCAAAAGTTATCGGCTATAGTGAAGTTATTTCCCTGACGCAAACTTCTGTCCAAGGGGTCACTCCCGGTGAAGAGTTCTCGGCCCTTGCCTCGTCGACTGAGGAGCAGGATATTCATAACCGAATACCACTGTGCAAAATAAAAGAGAACGCCCCTGCAATAACAGCTTTTGAAAAAATGTTCCAACAACATCAGAATAGGTTTGTTTAACTTGCATTGATCCGAATCAACGCAGTCCCATCAATTGATCACACCACAAAGAACGAAAATATACTGATGTACGTATATGCCATCCGCATTCGCCACTGGGTCCCGTCATCACTCGTTAGGTTAGCTAACTAACGACAGAGCGGGGACTGGACTAGCGCGGATGCAAAACATATACAACATCTACTAGTATATATATAATATATAATTTTCGCTCAAGGCGTGATAAAAAATGCAGCAACACAGAAATGTATAGCATCACAGAATAATACAGATATCTGGGATCCCCGGGTTTCATAGAGCCGCTGCTGAAACCCGACGTTCCCCTGGTCGTGTGGATAGCCTGCGCAATGAAAATCCTAGACCCCTACGGGCGCGGCAAGTCACCCGCCAAAACCTGAAGTGAGGCAGCCCCCTTCAGCAACGTGAATAGACCACCCAGCACTTCACGGAATCCGGTAACTTGGGCACCCCTCCTGGGTCAACCTATACCCCCTACGAGTACGGAGAATAGCCCGCCAATTCTAGAGTGAAGCCCCCTCCGTCTCAAAGCCATGAGATGCGGGCTCGTTGCCCTCTAGAACCCGGCTATCCGTGCACCCCTTCGCGGGGTAATCCTAGTACAGAAAGTAAAAAATACATACACCGGGTACATCGACCGCAACCTGGTCGTGCCCCAAAATAATAATACAAACAGGCAGTGACGGCAGTCCACATGTCGGACGCTCGCCCCGCAATATCAAATGTACATATAAAACAAAACTATACTACTATTGCAACCAGGCTATCCTCCACGACCGATCTGCAACAACACAGCAATACACAGAACATCAACGTGAATGTCACGTTCGCAAATCCGTCTAACCGGGCTATAGCAGTTAGACAGGATTTACTGATCGAATGACATTCACGGTCGCAGATATAATGTAAATACTGTGAACTGGCATGTTTAAAATATCCGATCGAACAAATTTATCAAAGTGGGCCCCAAACAGTACTGTAGCACTCACAGAAAATCTGGGCCAAAAAAGAATATCCAAAAACCCCTATTTCCATGTCTAAAGCCTACTAGGAAAATATGGTGCGACGATTCATCTTACCCACCGTGGAACCGCGGCCAAACCAGGGGTTTGGCCACGTTTCCGCGGCCGAAGTAAGGAATCACTGAACCGTATTTTTCCAGAATTCTTAGAATTGCTTGTACATGCCTCTGCAACAACCTGAAAAATTTTAGGAGCTGAAAAAATTTCAACAGAGAACACATGCATTGAAAATACGGTTTTTTGTGATTTTTGTTCGATCGGGTTTTAAACATACTAGAGCAAGCTAGGCATGGTTAATGGCGTGGCTCTGATACCAATGTAAGTCCGCGGGGGCGCCCCCGCCGTCGATCCGACGCCGGAAACGCGGAAACGAAAAACTTTCAAAAACTTGAAACCGGCACCACCGCGCACTTTTCACCCGGATCGGGCCATTAACCTAGCTACTAGAAAACTAGAAGAGAGTAGAGAAGCTATACCAAGCGATCCGTGTCCTTCGGTCTTCGTCTCCACTCCGATCTCCCGCGGAATCTCCGTCCGTCACGTCCTCGTCGGAAAGGGCACCACGTAGCCGATCTCTTTTACGGGCTCCCACCTCTTGACCGAGGCAACTCGGGCGCGAAGTTGGCTAGCCGACGCGTCCAAGATTTGCTGTAGATATAGTGTAGAAAATGCTTGTCTCTTGCGGGTAGAAGTTGCCATGTATTGAGAGAGGGAAGAGGATGTGAAAAATAAACTTTGGAAAATTTTGAGCTCTTATGTTTCTTGCAAAGAAAAATGGAATGATATCAAAATTTCTCACACACACTTCTCAAGTGGCTGGCCCATGCATAAAAATGGAGTGGGAAAAAATCCAAGAAGGGAGGTGAGCACAAGATGGTGTAAAAGGTGAGCAAAAGCCAAATCAAGTCTCATTTCAACTCTCATTCTTTCCCATCTCAATTAATGTAAATCAAGTGATGGATAAAGAATCTCATGATGAATGATGCCTCACACATTCAAGAAACCCCTCATCAAATAAGTTAATTGCAAACTTGCAATTAACCCCCTCCATCAAAAAGTCCGGCCGCGAAGGAACAAAGGAAAACCGGCCGGAACGGAATGTACACTAGCAACTTCAGAAAACTGATCCTGTAAAAAATTACAGGAAAACCCCGCTACTGCAAATACATGCCCGCATTTGTATTCCCACTGAACACAAATGCAAAGAGACAAAACTACACTATCTAATACTAGGATTCGGCTTAAGCCAAAGCCGGCTAGTAAAAACCGTCCGATCACGATCCGTGCAATACCGCACGTATCTGATCGAACCCTGCCATATCTCCATACGGCCTCTACAACGTTTCGCCTGAAACCTGAGTAACTGAGTGTGGTGGACTCTAAAGACTCGTCAATACTATGGCTGTGGATTTAACCACTAGCACGTTAGAGGTATAAGCCAATACGTAACGGGCTACCAGGTATTGACTAAAAGGGACGTCGATGAGTGAACTCATCCTGACACCCTACTGAGCCTGTCAGTGACAATATCCGTACAGTCCGGTCCGTTCGTCTATGAGCATCGCATGGTGGGCCTAGGGGGTTGGTAAAAGTCAGACCCCCAAAAGCGGTACAAGTCGTGTCGGAGTGCAGCCCAGAACACCCTGAGATACTACTGGAATACCTACCAGCAAATCTCCTGCCTTGGCCAAGGACTTTTCATGTTCTGGCTCTCCTCGACACAGCGCGACCTCACCCCCAATACCGGGAGAGACGAACCCCTGCAGATCCGCTCACTGCCTCCATGTGGCTCGGGACTGTATCCAACTAAAACCTGTTTGCATGACTCCTTTGAGCCGTGTTAGGGTAGTAAGCAAGGTCACCTTGCGTCCTTGAACCGATAACCATCTTTCGGCTAACCTAGCCTCCTCCGTCCCTCAGGACCAACAAGGGGTAGTACAGGAATATTCACCTGTTGTCCAGTGGGAACTCAGACGAGACAAATGACGATCTCAGGTCGATGAACTAACCTGTACACATGTCACCAGAGAACTGCTATCTGACGTCTGGTATAAACCCAACTAGCAGGTTCCCGGCGAGTCCTGTCCGGTGTACTCATAACCCAATGAGCACCTGTATACATCTTAGGTGAACCAACTGACACCAGTGGCTTGTGAGACCGGCCACCGCCCCTCGTCGGGGTCTCGACTGTATACACTAGTCTACTCTGGAGAATTGATGCCCTGTCTCGAAACTCCCACGACTAGGGACCTTTTAAGGATGTGTTTATAGACTCCAGCTCTCATGTATATGATCGCCCTCATACTGCCGGTAGTCAAGCAAGAATCCTAGGGGCTCTATCAACGTGCAATAGTGACCTGTGAGGTCACCTAAAGCAGTACACGATGATAAAGGTAAACCTGATAGGATACTATCATCTTGAGTAAGACTGTCCTACTGGGACAGGTCCTCCCCTCAATCATTGCAATCACGTGCCTGTGATCCAATAATTGACTCTGAGGGCACTATCTCTAACATACGGACGATACAGGATCGGAACACGTTCTTAGCAACAAACGACTCTCCTACGGGAGTAGTCACAAGTAGCGGCTGATCAAGCAAACCAGACTCTCTACCCAAACTCGGCACAAAGTGTGTGGATACGTACGAGTGCGTGGATCCGGGATCGAATAACACGTGTTCATCAACAGAACATACTGGAAGGATACCTGAGACCACCGCATTGGACGCCTGCGCGTCCTGATGCGTCAAAGCAAAAACTCGCGCATGTCCTCCACCTGCGACTGACTGTTCCCTGCCGGCAGCTGGTTGTCCTCTGCCTCGATTACATCGTCCTCTATGAACAAATCCTCCGCGACCATGACCTCTCTGTGCATGAGTCTGGCGTGGAGTAACAGTAGGTACAATAGGCAACGCCGTCTGGGGTGGTGAAGGTGGTAGTGTGACGTGCGGTGCTGCTCCCATCCTCCATGGTATCTCAGGACAATCTCCCACACGATGATAAGAACTCCCGCAGTGAAAACATCCCGACGATGACCGCTGACCCTCCTGGGAATAGGAACTGAATAACCGGCCCCGCCCTAAATCTCTGCTACCTGCAAGACGTCTATTACGGCGCCGAAAAGGCTGTCTCTGCGCTGATATATCCGCACGAACTCTCTTTGGCTCAGCAAGGCGCTCCTCGACTAATAGGGCTACATCTAGAGCTGCTGCATATATTTCGTAATGCTGTGCGCTGATCGCTAAAAACAGTGGTGTAAGCAAGCCTCGGACAAATCTCTTGACTCGCAACTCCTCAGTAGCCACTAGGTACGGAGCATACACTGATAGCTCGGTGAACATGACATCATACTCTGCCACTGACATCTCCGGAGTCTGACGTAAGAACTCGAACCTGCGTTCTCTAGCATCTCTGACGCTCAGTGGAAGAAAACTGGCAAGGAATAACGCTACGAACTCTGTCCAGGTCATAGGAGGAAGACCTGCTGCTCTACCCTTCTTGACTGATTCACACCATTTCTGCGCGAGACCTTCCAGGCGAAATCTCGCGAACTCAACCCATCTCGCATCTGCGCATCTAAGTGAACGGCATATTCGCGCCATCCTATCAATGAAAGACTGTGGGTCCTCGGCTGCATCGGTGCCTGTGAAGACCGGAGGCTTCAACCTCATAAACTCTGACAGCGATACTGTAATAACCTCTGTAGCTGCAGGGGCAACTGCCTGTACTGTGGGTATTACCGCGGTCTCTGCAATGGGTGGAACTACCTCTGGTCGCTGCGCTCGAAGTGTCTCAACTAGAGATCCCATCATCTGGCGCATCTCCTGCATACTGGATCCCATCGTCTGGCGCATCTCCTGCACACCAGCCCCTAACATAGCAATCTGATCTCACGGCAGGAACAGCCTGCTCGGGCACAACCGGTGTACTATCCGGATCAGTCATCGTCTCGGACGAGTCAACTCGAATCTCGGCCCTCGCGGCCGCTCTCTGCGCCCTCGTAGTCTTTGGCGGCATAATGGCTAAAAGAAAAAGTAGGATTCGATAAGGATACGGAAATCGAATCGCAAGAATGTATGTACTCAAGAAGGAATTTAAATCAACAAGTCCTAAGGTCGCCTTGGCGGAGTACCGTGTCGTGAGTATGCCGCGGAACATACGCACGCTACGCCACTCTGCTTCAGCTACCTACTCCATCATACCAGGGTCATCCTAGGAACACTCTGAAAGGTAAAATCTACGCTCTGATACCAACTTTGTCACGACCCAAAGTTTGGCCCGTGACCGGCACTTAACCATGTAACGTCTACAGGGGTAACGCGACTAAGTGAACCGAAAACTCAGAAATCAAACCAGTAAAAGTATAAAGTGTTTTAAACATTAAATGGAAGCATTTATTACATGTTAAGATATCCAAGTAAAAAATCACCAAGATAGCAATATACGATGCCGTAGCGAAGAAAATGAGCAACAAGTGGAAACATCACAGATAGAATAAACTGCATAAGTAAAGTCGGCTCACAACGAGCTCGACACCATAATACAAATAATATACATCATTGTCCTCACACTGTCTCTAAGTCAAGTACATATATGGTAGATGGAGAATACTAGATAAAACAATGTACATAACTGAAAGATAAACAGATACCGCACAAAACCCACCTATCAGTAAAAGAGCTAGTACACCAACTGTGGGGGTATCTGTGTCAAAAGATGCAAGAACGCAGCCTGCCGCGACTACTCCGAGGGGCAACCTGCAAATACTGTGGCACAACGGGGGTGAGTTGCCAACTCGTGAATAGAAATAACATATAAAGGTAATCGCGAGCATGCACGTACTGCGCTACTCTATCATATTGTTAGTGTATATGCCCTAGGGGCCATTATTGTATCATACTAGTTTGTATATTACTTAATGGAAGCTTAGGATATTCACAATTATATAACAGTCTTGCTAAACATAGTAATATGCTAGTTGGTTTTATCTATCTTAATATGTGAGTATACGTATTGATAGAGCTCTTAGGATCTTGCTTGACTACCGGCGTTGTGATGGCAGTCACACTAGTGGGGGCTGGGTAGTCTACAAGCACATCCTTTTTCAGGTCCCTAGTCGTAGGATTATCGAGACAGGGCATCGATACTCCGGAGTAGACTAGTGTGTGCGCTTCTCATCCCAGTTGGGGAGATGGTCTGTCCCACAGCCGTCAGTACGTCGTACTGGAGATAGTATACAGGTGCTCATTGGGTTACGGGTACACCGGAAAGGACTCACGGGGAACTATTGGTTGGTATTATACTCGTCGTCAGTTAACAATTCCCAGGTGACATGAGTACAGCATAGTCCGCAGACTTGACACTGCTACTTCGCCTCGAGTGTGTCCCACTGTTCTTAGATTGCTACCCTACCACGGCTCAAAGGAGTCGTGCAAACAGGTAGCAGTTGGGTGCAGTCCCGAGCACTTGGAGGCAGTGGCGGTTAGACAGGATTCGTCTCTCCCGGTATTGGGAGTTGATATCACGTTGTGTCAGAGAGCCATTACGCAAAGTCCCTGGCCAGGGCAAGCGAGATTTACTGGTAGGTTCCAGTTGTTTCTCACGGTGTAATGGGCTACGCTCCGACACGACTTATACCGCTATTAGGGGACTGACGCTTGCCGCCCCCTAGGCCCGATATGCGATAGTCTTAGACGAACAGACCGGACTGTATGGAGATTGTCACATCAGGCTCAGTAGGAGTTCGGATGGGTTTCCTCATCGGCCTTCTTATCGACATCTACCTGGGGACCGTTACGTATAGCTAGTACCGCTTGCGGTCTGTGGTTAAACCCACTGCCAGCGTAGTAGTCGAGTCTTTAGAGTCCCACACAGAGAGTTTCCCTGCTCTAGGCGAAACGATATAGAGGTTGTATGGTTTTACGACAAGGGTTCGAACGCATACGTGTATTTACGCACGTACGACATTCGGACAGTTTTTACTAGCCGGCTTTGGTTTAAGCCAGTTTCTAGTATCAGGTTATTGGATTTATACAGTCTAAAGTTTTTCCATGTTTTCACGGATAGGAGGGGCGTTCTCGTAATTTCGCGAGAAGCTTCTAGAAGGATGGTGACTTGAGGGTTAAGGTGGCATTTGCATTTATTGTGTTAATGACTCATTTGTGTGATTCATCCATGGAGTTAATGCATCATTTATTGATCTAATGACTCATGAGATGAATCACTCATATGAATGAGTGAAGCATGGTTGTTAAATGATTTAGTTTATTTATTTCATTAAACATTATGCTTCATATATTCAAATGAGTTCATTATCTCTTCTCATTCTCTTGCTCACCTTCTCTCTCCTCAAGCTCTCTCTCTTCAAACCTTAATCCTCCCCTCTCATGTGTTGAGACCAAGGATTAGTAAATAATATTTAATCCATAACACTTCTCTATATCACCTAGGTTACTTAGATTAGCACATTAAGAAACCTAGTTACCTCAAGTTAGAGGTGAAGCTTGGAGTATAGCTCTCGGGTGGATCATCTATTACGTGGAGGAGGCCGAGAAGGACGTGGATAACGAAAAGGAGAAGGACATGGTTCATTAGGTATAATCACTTATCTTAATAGTTAACACTTCTATGTTTTCTTGTTAGTTATAGTTTAGCAAAGATTCTCGGTTAGTCGATGTTTATGCAAAGAACAAGATCGTTTTTCATTTTTCCGCCTCCCCGCAAGTCGTGGGGTGTTGTACATTGACTTACATATATGACAATAGATGATATCAATGCGTGATAAGCAGTATGTGCAATAATCATGCAAGTGCTCTATCGGGTAATATAACTACAGGATGAGATACAATAATGAATGCTGAGCATGGGAACATAACATCTACACGGAATGTCAACGTGGAATATATAATCGGTGTCCATCAATGCACCCAGATCCCCCAAATAGCTCAGGCGCCGGCACTCTCATCGGCCCTCCAATCCTGTAAATCTCTGAGAATCACGAGTGCCAAACATCGGCACCCAAATATCATAAATACTCGTGTCCAGCATCGACACGCAAATCTTCCTATATCGGGCATCCGTCAGTCCGGGTCAGCCCCCCCTCTCCCATATATCGGGCATCCGTCAGTCCGGGTCAGCCCCCCCTCTCTCATATATCGGGCATCCGTCAGTCCGGGTCAGCCCCCTCTCTCTCATATAACGGGCTCTAGCACCGAGAAAACACATGGTGGACGCACTGAAATATCATATCAAGAGAAACCGGGTTTTTAAATAATTACCTATTCTCTTTTGAAATATCCACGGTTCCCAAATCCAGAAATAACATGGAAACAACATATCTCAATGCGTAAATCTATGCAGGTATGAGGATATCAATATATACATGGCACATGTATGAATATGTGATGTAGATGTGTCCAAGTATGAATATGACATCTGCTGATATGCGGCAATTCATGGCAATCATCAATAATGCGGAAACAATCTGACGTATGATGTATAGCAATCCTATAATGTGAGTGTCATGGCAATCACTAACGGTGTGAGTGTAGCATATAAATCGTGCTCGTGCAACTTGAACCGTTAGTAATAGTGCGGTGTTCTATCAATTCTAGTTTATATACGCATAGCAGGGAATGCGGTATGCAATAAATAGTAGTCATGTAAGTGAATGCAAAACATATCGCTATAAGGTCATATCAGCCCTGACGCATAACGCCATGCGGGCGATATCCCCGTAGATGTTAAATCTACTCACCGTAGTCTCTCGCTAGGTATAGCCGATGACTTGTTTCCCCTTCTTCGCGGCGTCCGTCGCACTCGCCTGCGAACCTAGAATTTCACAATATATCACACATAAGCTCAAAATCATACAAACACGACATTTAAAGTCAACTAGAAACCCATGATGCAAACCAACCTCGCGTGTGCGCGATACGCCTAAACGTGCGATTACGCGCCTGAAGTCACTCCGACGCGTCGCGATACGCAGGAACCCCAAACCCATACACACGTATCACGCGTGTCGCGAAAGATTTAAAAATAAGGGAAAATATAGGGTATTCTACTCCAGATTTTGATACAGAACAGATATTATAAAAATATATATACCAAAATACTCCACATAGCAGCAGACTCCAGTGGACCAAACCCCAACCCCCAACTCACCCATCTGGCCGCAAATTACGGCCAGAATGAATATTCCGGCTGCCTGTCTTGGGAATTGGGCTCCCAGGTTTTGTGTGTGCACTCTATACCCCCTATACATGCTACAGTAAATCCAATTTTATTCTGAAACAACTCGGGTAGCAGCAGATCCTACAGAACCCTATTTCTAGTTAAAAACCACACTTTTGCACTAAAATGAAACTTTAGGGTATTTTTATGAAACCTGAAGCAAAACCCAGTTTAAAATCACACTAACAACTCATTACCAAGCTAATTAAGCCATAAAAATGCTAATTTTAACATATCATCACTAAATCCCTTCAATAGCACAAAACAATGCACAAAAAGTGATATTTTGCTAGAATTACTACAAGTCATGAAAAGGAGTGTTAAGTATGAGCTATATACCTTCAAAAGATCCTAGTGAAACTAAAACTCCAGCCCTTGCCCTCACTTGCATTGATTGGCCACCAAAATCCCAAAAGAACCCTTTTTTCTAAGCTTTAGAGTGAAGGAGGTGAGGGGTTTTGTGTAGGGTTTGGTTTGGCTTCAAGGGGAAATGAAAAGATGAAGAAAAGATGGGGTTTTTTTTGCTGGAAATTCTGCAGAATTCAGAAATGAGGAGAAGAGAAGGAAATGGGGTCAAAAGTCAACCTTTTTCACCTAACACCATGCTCTCATTTTCTAATTCAAATTTGCATTTTAAAAAGGGTTTTGTTTTTGATAAAAGGGTGGGGAAAATAACCATGAACCATGCAAGAATGAAATGAAATGGTTAACACTTTTAACCTAGGTCACAAAATAGCTAAGTGTGCAAGTGTACGCTACAAAGGAAAATTTTCCAATTAGGATAAACCCGACTAAAATAACTAATAATCCTATGTACACATATATAATAACACGCACAATTACTAATTAACACGAAAAACATTCTAACAAAATTTCAAAGTGTTACAACAGGTTGACCCAAGGAGGGGTGCCCAAGTTACCGAATTCCGTGAAGTGCTGGGCGGTCCATTCACGTTGCTGAAGGGGGCTGCCTCGCTTCAGGTTTTGGCGGGTAACTTGCCGCGCCCGTAGGGGTCTAGGATTTCATTGCACAGGCTATCCACACGACCAGGGGAACGTCGGGTTTCAGTAGCGGCTCTATGAAACCCGAGGATCCCAGATATTTGTATTGTTCTGTGATGCTTATTGCATTTCTGTGATGTTGCATTTTATCACGCCTTGAGAGAATATTATATATTGATATATATACTAGTAGATGTTGTATATGTTTTGCATCCGCGCTAGTCCAGTCCCCGCTCTGTCGTTAGTTAAGTAACCTGACGGGTGATGACGGGACCCAGTGGCGAATGCGGATGGCATATACGTACATCATTATTTTCGTTCTTTGTGGTGTGATCAATTGATGGTACTGCGTTGATTCGGATCAATGCAAGCTAAACAAACCTATTCTGATATTGTTGGAATAATTTTCAAAAAGCTGTTATTGCAAGGACATTCTCTTTTGTTTTGCACAGTGGTATTCAATTATGAATATCCAGCACCTCAGTCGACGAGGCAAGGGCCGAGATCCCTTCACCGGGAGTGACCCCTTGGACAAAAGTTTGCGTTAGGGCAATAACTTCACTATAGCCGATTACTTTTGCTTTGCATCGTGGTATTCAGTTGGAATATCCCGCACCTCATTCTACGGGGAAAGAGCCGAGATCGCTTCACCGGGAGTGACCTCTTTAGCAAAGGTTTTCGCCACTATATTTTTATAAAAGCTATCCGGTTCCATAAACGATATCAAGTTCATTACGTTAAAGGTTTTTCGCCAAAAACCATTCGTAGCCCTCCGTCATTTCATATGGATAGTCAATAGTATTCAAGCTATGTTTGTTAGCCAAAGTCAAGGCACAGTGATTGGTAGCTATTGGATATTCATATGCAGCATAGATAGATGCGTTGGTTTGGGACAGTCGTACTGCCTTGTTGGCCAAAGTCAAGGGTAGGTACGGGTTGGTTCAAATTAACCTGGAGAATGACGGGTAGAACTTGACATGTGACTTATGATTTATTAGCCAAAGTCAAGGTCATAAGAGCATGGGGTAAAAATCACTTCGGGAGTTTCTAAAGAAATTGAAACTTGCCAGATATGCGCATACCTTCTGGAGTGTGATAACGTGAGTGGATTCCATCACGTTATCATGCGATGATAGTTGGATCCCGATTCCCACTGATGAGTTGGTTTACTCCTCGGATGATCCCGACTAATTCTTCTTTTAGGTTTGGAGGAGAATTTGAGGTTACAGTGGGAAGTTTCCTGATTAGATGAAGTGATAACCATTCTGATCTAGGTTTGAGTGCACGCTGAGTGTTCCTTTTCTCTCTCTCTTGGGCAGCGACCATGGCCCGACCCTATACTATGACTCAGTGACCAAAATTAACCGAACCTTCTTAAACACTGGCTTTTGGATTGTCAGAGTTGCAAACCTCTTTGCCACTCCTACTTTTACCCTTTTCTCCAGAACACCCCGTATTACTACGAACGTCCACTTCCATTGGATAAAACCATCGTATGGTTATATACGAACTCGAAGGAATTTATTCGAGGATGGTTTCCGGTTCTGGAGAAAACGAATAGGACTATCCAGTTGTCTTTTCCTTTTACCTTCTCTCAGGTTGCGAGTGCTCCTTGGATTATAACAGTACACCCATTACGCAAATTGGATAGTCTTCTTCCAAACCATAGGCAGGTGCCGACCGGTAGGGAATGAAGAAAACCAATTAACCTAACGATGGTGTACAAAAGGTATTAAGTAAAGACAAATAAATGGATTAGTAAGAGGGCATAGTAAATTGCGACTGCTATTCACAACCAAACCAAGTATTTCATTACCACTCCGTATCACTACGAAGATCCACAGTTATTTGGATACTCCATCGTATGGTTATATACGAACTCGAAAGGAACTTGTTCCAGTTCGGGGATGGATTCTGGTTCAGGAGAAATATGAATAAGGTTTATTCGGTTGTCTTTTATCTTCACCTTCTCTCGCATTGCGAGTGCTCCTAGGATTAGGACAGTACACCCATTATGCTTATTGGATAGTCTTCTTCCAAACCATAGGCTGGTGCCGAACGGTAGGGAAGGAAGAAAACCATTTAGCATAAAGGGGTATACAGAAGGTAATGACTAAATACATATAAAGGGATTTGGAGAGATGACAAAGAAATATACGGTTATAGTTGTGAATCTGATAATGGAAGAGGCATTACTAAGAATACCCGGATACCCCTACGAAACATTTCAATGTTTCAGTTTCACTGTGTACTGTTAAAAGAAAACTGATTTCCCAATTAGTCCTTGCTCCAGGGTATGTATTTACCAGGTATGATTCTCACATCTGTATGGTTTTGCAGATGATGAGTGGGAGTAAGTTATTGAGAATTAGGTGATCATCCTCATTATATCGGAATTCGTTGTAATTGGTGATATTTGAGGAAATCACCTGGGTTGTTTGCCGGACGACAAATATTTGGTTTTGAATATCCGTTGTAATGCACCAATTTCAAATTGATATATCTGTACGTTTATTTTAATAAAGTGAGATATAACTTTTTGAAATTATGTCTATGACATTTACCTATATCAGTGGATGGTTAGGTAAGGAGTATTAAACAGCGGTGTAATTCTTCTTAACCATAAGTACAGTTTTCAACCTACGATACACAGGGAATGAGTTATTAGACTCAGGGGACTTATACAGAGTATTGTATATTATCCAGTGTCCATGAGGACAGAGGGGTTGGTACTCGTACTGTATTCTGTTTACTTGTGACTTCTCTAGTTCTTAGACATGTGTTTCGTAGAAATACAAGGTCCAAGTTTTGAGAAGTTATAGGTATATGAATAAAGTAGAGAACCAGGTATTGCAAGTATCGGGATTCTTCAAGGTGATCGAAGATGCAGATACTTGTGAATGGTATTCAGTTGATAGTAATGATTAAGAGAACTCGCTTCTCTTTCAGGTTACTCATAATTGGAAGCACTTCTAAGTTGAGTAACGCTGATCGGCCTCCTTCCATTTAGTTGACATGCACTGGAGACAGGTGCATGATTTGAACCTGGTTCCAATTAAATCAGTGCCTCTGTTTCTATATTGGATATAGAACGGTTCATATCTTAACGATGTTAAGGTACGGGGAGTTTTTCGGCTTATGCTTAAAACCAGACTCTGGATAATTCAAGGCAAGTTTCTGTAATGGCTGTTTGTGGGTTGACCCGGGCTATGATGAGGGTTGACTTTCTACCATCTGGAAGATCAATAGTGATATTGTTCTTGACTCGCCACAGTTTTAAGTAAAATGGATTTTTCAGAAATCAGAAGTAGGAGTATGGTAGAACTGGAAGTGATTCCAGAACCGCAAACGATTACTGAAAATTTGATAAGAACCTAAAGATTCAATCTGATTTGACATTCCATTGGCCACTCCGCAGATAAGGTGGGTAACCTCAGGCACTCGAGAGGTACTTCGGTATGCTCAAGGACGGTGACAGGGATGTTCTTGTTTACCCAGACTTGACACTACTGTTGTTCCAGACTGTGAGACCCGGCAGGAGGATGAGTATAGCTTCGTTCTAAACAAGTTTTAGAAGTGCACGTGTATATGATTCTGCCAGAGGGTTGTCATAGTCAGTGGGAGCAACGGAAGCATTGGTGGACAAGTGGCTTATGTCTATTAAGAGACTAAAGCAGATGTAGTGGAGATAGATCATCTATTTCTGATGTGACAGTCATAGGTTTGACTTCATCAGAATAGGGGATGGATCTGTTAAGAAGGTAGTAGGGTGTGTTGTCCTGGTATCTGGATGACATACACAGAGTAGGAAGTGATATTCCTATACTACGATCGGTTATGCTTTGGTTGTCATACAGTGGTTTCTCCACATAGGATTTGGATATTATATCAGATATTCTGGTTACTAGATCTATGGTTTTAGATCTAGATTTGGGTAGTTTCCCAATCTGGGTACTTAGACAGCATTCTAAAGGTGTTTTAGAATGGACGACTCCTGGCACGGTAGTATACCTACAGGTGATGGAGTCACCCTCTCTAAAGGTGTCTTACAGACTAAAGGGGAGAGGGATGTGCATGATTGGCAGATCACTTGCTTAGGCAATTGAGTCAATCATGAGATGTCAAGTACCACACCAGATGTTGTTTTTGCAGTAGATGCAATAAGTTGATATCGATCCTATCCTGGAGAAACATTCGGAAGCAGTTTTAGAACATAAGTGGATGTTCTAGGGATATGATAACATCAGCCTCATTCAGGAGACGGTTATCATTCTAGGCTTCCAAGGTGACCTGGACGGCAGAGTGACTGTCAGAGTTATAGTTTTCCCTCTGACGAGGGGCAGTACTATGGACAGGTGGTCCAGGTGGATACTGAGGGAGGCATGGTGCAGGATACTGATTAAGTTCAGTTGACGATACAGTCTAAGAAGTTTGGATTTGGAGTTCATTTATAAACTAGGTCCCATCAGATATCCAGACACATTCTAAGACAGGTATTGCTCATTTCGGGAGATGGATTTTTCCACGAACTTGAGATAAAGAGAGACATAGAAAGTAACATTCGAGCGGATCCACTCACTGAGGCTATTCCTCGAACGCATTAGTTTCACAAATAGTTTTTGTGAGACTGATTAGTAGAGGAGTTGGGTGTTCGGTATCACACGGGCTGTGAGTATACGACATCACAATAATTAGCCTTGAGTGCAAGTAGGAGATTGTTGGGGATAGTGCCCTCAGAGTCAATTATTGGATCACACGCCCGTGATTGCAATGATTGAGGGAGGATCTATACCGTTTGAACAGTCTTACTCAAGATGATAGTATGCTATTTGGTTTATCTTTATCATCGTGTACTGTTTCAAGTGACCTTACAGGTCACTATTGCACGTTGGTAGAGCCCTTAAGATTCTTGCTTGACAGCCAGCAGTATGATGGCGATCATATACGTGGGAGCTGGGGTTTATAAGCACATCCTTAAAAGATCCCTAGTCATGGGAGTTTTCGAGAAAGGGCATCGATACTCCAGAGTAGACTAGTGTATACAGTCGAGACCCCGACGAGGGGCGGTGGCCGGTCTCACAAGCCACTGGTGTCAGTTGGTTCACCTAAGATGTATACAGGTGCTCATTGGGTTATGAGTACACCGGACAGGACTCGCCGGGAACCTGCTAGTTGGTCTTATACCTGACGTCAGATGGCAGTTCCCTGTGACATGTATACATGTTAGTTTATCGACCTGAGATCGTCATTTGTCTCATGTGAGTTCCCAATGTACTTTGATTACTACCCTACCACGGCTCAAAGGAGTCGTGCAAACAGGTTTTAGTTGGGTACAGTCCCGAGCCACATGGAGGCAGTGAGCGGATTTGCAGGGGTTCTCTCTCCCGGTATTGGGGGTGAGGTCGCGCTGTGTCTAGGAGAGCCATTACACGAAATCCTTGGCCAAGGCAGGAGATTTACTGGTAGGTATTCCAGTAGTATCTCAAGGTGTTCTGGGCTACACTCCGACACGACTTGTACCGCTTTTGGGGGTCTGACTTTTACCAACCCCCTAGGCCCGCCATGCGATGCTCATAGACGAACGGACCGGACTGTACGGATATTGTCACTGACAGGCTCATTAGGGTGTCAGGATGAGTTCGCTCATCGACATCCCTTTTGGTCAATACCTGGTAGCCCGTTGCGTATGGCTAATACCTCTGACGTGCTAGTGGTTAAATCCACAACCAAAGTATTGACGAGTCTTTAGAGTCCCTCATAGACAGTTTCTCAAGTTTCGGGCGAAACGCTGTAAAGGCCGTATGATATATGGCAGGGTTCGATCATATACGTGCGGTATTGCACGGATCATGATCGGACGGATTATACTAGCGGGCTTTGGTTTAAGCCGGATCCTAGTATTATACAGTGTAGATTTTGTCTCTTTGCATTTGTATTCGGTCGGAATAAAAATGCGGGTATGTATATACAGTCGCGGGGTTTTCCTATAATTTATTACGGGATCAGTTTTTTTGAAGTTGCCAGTTTGTATTCCGTTTCGGCCAATTTTCCTTTGTTCCGACATGGCCGGATTTTTCTGATGGAGGGGCTAGTTTGCAGTTGTGCAAATTAGCAATTGAGGAGGGATTTTTTGTGACTTGGATGGTTCATGATTATTCAAGCATCTTTGCTTTTTCATTCATCATGGTTTTGCATTAATGAGAAATGATTTGAGATTGGATTGATTTGGATTATGATGTGAGGCTTGCTTTTGGGTTATGGTCACCATTTCCTTTTCCTACACTCACCTCCCTTGTATTTTTTCCCTCCTCCATTATTTTCAAGGCCGGCCACATTTAGGTGAGGTGAGAGGATTTTTTTTGGGCGAGGGAAAATTACTCATCTCATTTTTGGGCTTGCTACAAAACTCCCTCACTTCTCTCCAAAGTTCATTCTTCACCTCCATCATTATGGAAACTTCATACCCGCTTGAGACATAGATTACTACACTCCGTCTACAACATTCTTGGATACGTCGGCTCGCCAACTTCGTGCCCGAGTTGCCTCGGTCCAGAGGTGGGAGCCCGTAAAAGAACCCGGCGATGTGGTGCCCGTTCCGACGAGGAGATGAAGACCGGAGATTTCGCGAGGAGATCGGAGTGGAGGCCGAAGACCGAAGGACACAGATCGCTCGGTATAGCATTCTATCCCTTCTCTTGTTAGCTAGCATTAGGTTAATGGACCGATCCGGGTTTTATAGTACGCGGTAGCGCCGGTTTTAAAGTAAAAGAAAAGTTTCGTTTCTGCATTTTTGCCTCGGACAGACGGCCGGGGCGCTGCCGTGCACTTACAATTATAAGATTTGGTAGATGGACGTAAAGACTTCTTTTCTAAATGAAAATTTGGAAGAATGCGTCTATATGGATTAGCTGGAGGGTTTCATTCAGAGTGGGAGCAGCGGAAAGGTATGCAAGTTGCTTAAGTCCATTTATGGACTGAAGCAGGCATCGCGGAGTTGGAACATCTATTTTGAAGAGACGTTCAAGAAACTTGACTTTATCAAAAATCCAGATGAACCATACATTTATAGTAAAATTGTAGCGAGAACTGTGGTATTTCTCTTCTTGTACGTTGATGACATTCTCTTGATAGAAAATGACATTCCTATGCTACAATCAGTCAAGGGATTCTTGTCACAAAGGTTCTCCATGAAGGACCTAGGTGATGCCTCCTACATTTTGGGGATCCAGATCTATCGTGATAAATCTAAACGGGTATTGGGACTTTCACAGTCAAGGTACATCGACACCATACTGAAAAGATTCAGTATGGAAGATTCAAAGCGCGGTAATTTACCGGCTTATCACGGAATCACCCTCTCCAAAGAGATGTCTCCCAAGACTGATTTAGAAAGGGATCGCATGTCTATTATACCTTATGCTTCTGCGGTAGGCTCTATAATGTATGTGATGTTGTGTACTAGACCAGATGTAGCTTACGCCCTGAGCGTTGTAAGCAGGTATCAGTCGAACCTAGAAGAGAAGCACTGGACAACAATGAAGAACATTCTCAAGTACCTAAGAAGGACTAAGGAGATATTCTTGGTGTATGACAGAGAAGACCTCCAGATCGAGGCTTTCGCCAACTCCATCTTCCAAAGTGACAAAGATGACTCCAGGTCCATGTCGGGTTATGTCTTTACCCTAAATAGAGGGGCGGTCTGTTGGAAGAGCTCCAAGTAGGACACCGTTGCTGACTCGACCATAGAAGCGGAGTATATCGCTGTATGTGATGCTGTGAAAGAAGCAGTCTGGATCAGGATGTTCGTGACAGAGCTTCAAGTGGTTCCATCCATTGTTGATCCAATACCGTTGTATTGTGACAACAACGGCACTATAGCTTTGGCGAAAGAACCAAGGTCCCATCAGAAATCCACACACATCTTGAGGCGGTTCCACCTGATCAGGGAGATCAGTGATCGCTGGGAGATCGAGGTGCGGAGAGTAGAGATAGAGAACAACACTGCAGATCCACTCACAAAGGCCATCCTTCAGACACAGTTTGAGCGGCTAATCGAGATGATAAGTCTGTGATATGCCAATGCATGGCCTTAGTGCAAGTGGGAGATTGTTAGTGATATATGCCCTAGAGGCCATTATTGTATCATACTGGATTGTATATTATATATTGGAAGCTTGGGATATTCACAGTTATAATAACAGCGTTGCTCAAAATGGTAGTATGCTACCTAGTTTAATCCTATCTCAATATGTGCATATGTTTCTTTTAGCATATCACTTATACATATTAGTAGAGCCCTTAGGATCTTTGCTTGACTGCCAGCATTATGATGGCAGTCACACTAATGGGGGCTGGGTAGTCATAAGCACATCCTTATACAGGTCCTTAGTCATAGGATTATAGAGACGGGGCATCGATACTCTGGAGTAGACTAGTGTATGCGCTTCTCATCCCAGCAGGGGAGATAGTCTGTCCCACAGCCATTAGTACGTCGTACTGGAGATAGTATACATGTGCTCATTAGGTTATGAGTTACACTAGACATGACTCGTCGGAAACTGCTAGTTGGTATTATACCTATCATCAGGAAGCAGTTCCCAGGTGACATGAGTACAGGTTCGTCCGTTGACTTGCCATTGCTACTTCATCTCGAGTGTGTTCCCACTGCATTTAGATTACTACCCTATCACGGCTTAAAAGAGTCGTGCAAATAGGTAATAGTTGGGTATATTCCGAAGCACTTGGAGGCAGTAGCGGTCAGATAGGATTTGTCTCTCCGGGTATTGGGGGTTGATATCGCGCTGTGTTTGGAAAGCCATTACACAAAGTCCCTGGCCAGGGCAGTCAAGAAATACTGGTAGGCACTCCAGAAGTTTCTCAGGGTGTATTGGGTGTAAGTCCACGTTGCCCACCCCGGTGCTTACGGGGAGGCGGAAAACGGAATAAAAATCGGATTTTTATCAACTATAGGCAACATGGACTAGACTTGAAGGATCTTTGCTAAACAAAAACAAGCTAAAGCTAACTAGAAACTAGCTAAGTGCTAGAAAGGTTATTCCTTGGGCTTTAAGTCATTCTCTCCTTGCTCCTTGGAGTGGTGGAAGGAGGTCACCTTGGTCGTCTTCTCACGTCGAAGAAAGATCCACCCGAAAGCCACAACCTTTGGCTTCAACTCCAAGCTAGAAGTAACTAGGGTGCAAGAAGTGCTAATCCTTGAACCCTAGATGAGAGTAGAGATGATCAAGAGAGGGTTTTTCTCAAGCTCAAGTGTTTCTCAACACATGAGAGGGGAGAGCTTGAGGGAGAGGAAGAACAAGAGAGAGAATGTGAAAAATAGAATGAAAGAATAATATGAAGCCTTCTCTCATATATGTGAATTATTGTAATTAGAAAATTAGTGAGATAATTGTCATGGCTTAATCAAGACATGACCATTATCATTTCATTTTTAATGCAAATTGCAAGGATCAAAAAGCATCTTCCAAATGAAATGATGATGGTCAAAGTGTCAACCAAGGTCAACAAGTCAATAAGGTCAAATGGTCAACAACCATAACCATGCACAATTATTAAACTAATATCAATTAACAATAATACACACATAAGCATTAGGGTTAATAAAATGACAATAGCCATTAACCCTAATCAAGGTCCTCTCCCTCTGTCTCAAGCAACTGTGCATACGCACCCGCATTCGTGATCCGAGGAACACGAATACAATGAGAAAAACCAATCCCAAATCATATACTAGGATCCGGCTTAAACCAAAGCCCGCTAGTATAAACTGTCCGGACAGCAAACGTGCACAAGTGCGCGGATGTGAAAGAACCCTGTCGCAAAACCATGCGACCTCTACTCATTTAGCCTAAAGGCGAATAGCTCTCTGTATGGGACTCTAAAGACTCGACACTATGCTGGCAGTGGGTTTAACCACAGACCGCAAGCGGCACTAGCTGTACGTAACGGTCCCTAGGTAGATGTCGATAAGAAGACTGACGAGGTGAACCCCATCTGAACTCCTACTGAGCCTGTATGTGACAATCTCCGTACAGTCCAGTCTGTTCGTCTGATACATTGCATGGCGGGCCTAGGGGGGCGGTGAACGTCAGTCCCCTAATAGCGGTACAAGTCGTGTCGGAGTGTAGCCCAGAACACCCTGAGATAACACTGGAAACCTACCAGTATATCTCGCTTGCCCTGGCCAGGGACTACTCGTGTAATGGCTCTCCTGGACACAGCGCGATGTCAACCCCCAATACCGGGAGAGACGAATCCTGTCTAACCGTCACTGCCTCCAAGTGCTTCGGGACTGCACCCAAAAACTACCTGTTTGCACGACTCCTTTGAGCCGTGGTAGGGTAGTAATCAAAGTGCAGTGGGAACACACTCGAAGCGAAGTGACAGTGTCAAGTCAGCGGACTAAGCTGTACTCATGTTACCTGGGAACTGATAACTGACGATAGGTATAATACCAACCAACAGTTCCCGACGAGTCCTGTCCAGTGTACTCGTAACCCAACGAGCTCCCACATACTATCTCAAGTATGACGTACTGACGGCTGTGGGACAGACCGTCTCCCACACCGGGATGAGAAGCGCATACGCTAGTCTACTCCGGAGTATCGATGCCCTGTCTCGATAGTCCAACGACTAGGGACCTGTATAAGGATGTGCTTATAGATCACCCAGCTCCCACGAGTGTGAGCGCCATCACAGCGCTGGTAATCAAGCAAAAGATCCTAAGGGCTCTACTAATATGTATATCCGCAATATGCTAAAAGAAACACATGCACATATTAAAGCAAAGACAAACCAAGTAGCATACTACCATTTTGAGCAAGATTGTATATACAACTGTGAATATCCCAAGCTTCCATTAAGTAATATACAAACTAGTATGATACAGTAATGGCCTCTAGGGCATTTACACTAACAATCTCCCACTTGCACTAAGGCCATGTACTGGCGTATCGAAGACCTATCATCTCGATCAGCCGCTCGAACTGAGTCTGGGGCAAGGCCTTGGTGAATGGATCTGCTGTGTTATCTTCTGAAGTAACCCTCCGAACCTCGATCTCCTGGTGATCAACGATCTCCCTGATCAGGTGATACCGCCTTAAGATGTGTCTGGATTTCTGATGGGACCTGGGTTCCTTCGCTAAAGCTATAGCCCCGTTGTTGTCGCAATACAGAGGTATTGGGTCAACAATGGACGGAACCACCTGAAGTTCTCTCAAGAACTTCCTCATCCAGACAGCTTCTTTTGCGGCATCAGATGCAGCGATGTATTCCGCTTCCATAGTCGAGTCTGCAACGGTTTCCTGTTTGGAGCTCTTCCAACACACCGCCCCTCCATTGAGGGTGAAGACAAAACCCGACATGGACTTGGAATCATCCTTGTCACTCTGGAAGCTGGAGTCAGCAAAGGCCTCAATCTGGAGGTCTTTTCCGCCATACACCAAGAACATCTCCTTAGTCCTTCTCAGGTACTTGAGAATGTTCTTTACTGCTATCCAATGTTTCTCCCCAGGGTTTGACTGATACCTGCTTACCACACTCAGTGCATAAGCCACATCCGGTCTGGTACACAACATCGCATACATTATAGAGCCTACCGCAGAAGCGTAGGGTATAATAGACATGCGATCCCTCTCCAAATCATTCTTGGGAGATATCTCTTTGGAGAGGGTGATCCCGTGACAAGCCGGTAGATTACCGCGCTTGGAATCTTCCATACTGAATCTCTTCAGTATGGCGTCGATGTACCTGGACTGCGAAAGTCCTAATATCCTCTTGGATCTGTCACGGTAGATCCGGATACCCAGAATGTATGAGGCATCACCCAGGTCTTTTATGGAAAACCTGTGTGACAAGAACCCCTTGACAGATTGTAGCATAGGAATGTCATTTCCTATTAAGAGAATGTCATCCATGTATAAAATGAGGAATACTACAGTTCTCGCTACAAATCTACAATAGATGCATGGTTCATCTGGATTTTTGATAAAGCCAAATTCCTTGACTGTCTCATCAAAACAGATGTTCCAACTCCACGATGCCTGCTTTAGTCCATAAATGGACTTAAGCAACTTGCACACCTTTCCGCTGCTCCCACTCTGAATGAAACCCTCTGGCTGATCCATATAGACACACTCCTCTAAATGTCCATTTAGAAAAGCTGTCTTTACGTCCATCTGCCAAATCTCATAATCGTGGAAGGCAGCAATAGCAAGAAGGATCCGAATGGATTTCAGCATGGCTACTGGAGAAAAGGTTTCGTCGTAGTCCAAACCAGGTCGCTGACGAAAACCCTTTGCAACCAGTCTAGCTTTATAGGTCTCAACCTGTCCATCTACACCAATCTTCCTTTTGAAGATCCACTTGCATCCTACGGGTTTACCCCATCTGGAGCAATGTCCAACGTCCATACTTTGTTGGTGTACATGGACTCCATTTCGGTCCGCATTGCATCCAGCCATTTTACCGAGTCGACGCTCTGAATGGCTTGCTGGAAGCTAGTAGGCTCATCACAGTCTATGATGCAATCCTCTCTATCCCCGTCAATGAGAAAACCGTAGTATCTCTCAGGCGGATGAGACTGCCTACTACTCCTGCGGAGTGGCGTGGGAATGTCCTGATCTTTCGAACCCTCTGGTTCTACTAAGCTTTCAGTAATAGCTCGTGGTTCTTGAATTTCTTCCAGTTCTATTGCGCTCCCACTTAATTCTTTTTCTATGAACTGGTGTTCTAGAAAGTGGGCATGGCGAGAAACAAAAACCTTTTGTTCCTCTTCGCAATAGAAGCAATATCCCTTGGAGTTCTTTGGATATCCCACAAACTTGCACTGTACTGAGCGTGCCTCGAGCTTGTCCGCATGCTGCTTTTTTACAAAAGCTGGACATCCCCATGTCTTAATGTGATTAAGATAGGGTCTCTTCCCACACCATATCTGATATGGTGTAGTAGGCACAGTCTTAGTTGGAACCCGGTTCAAAAGGTATGCAGCTGATTCTAGCGCATATCCCTAAAACGATCGCGGCAACTCAGCGTTACTCATCATGGACCGTACCATATCCAATAGGGTTCGGTTCCGTCTCTCCGATACACCGTTATGTTGCGGAGTGTATGGAGGAGTAAGCTGAGAGAGAATTCCATTCTCTTTTAAGTAACCCAGGAACTCGGCACTCAAGTATTCACCACCTCGATCAAATCTCAGTGCCTTGATACTTTTGCCTGTTTGTTTTTCTACTTCATTCTTATATTCCTGGAATTTTTCAAAAGCCTCGGATTTATGTTTCATTAAGAAGACATAACCGTACCTTGAAAAGTCATCCGTAAAAGTAATGAAGTAAGAATAACCGCTTCGCGCATGTGTAGACATTGGACCGCACACGTCGCTGTGTACGAGTCCCAAGAGCTCGCTCGCTCTTACTCCGTGTCCAGTGAACGGAGTCTTTGTCATCTTTCCCTTGAGACAGGATTGACAAGTTGCATGCAATTGATATTCGAACGGATCCAAATATCCTTCTGTGTGTAACTTAGTCAACCTTCTCTCATTGATGTGACCCAGTCTACAATGCCATAAGAAAGTTTTATTGATTTCTGGAGACTTTCTTTTGTGTGTATTCTGGACATTGAAAATCTGTGGTTGGTTTAACACGTATATACCGTTGTTCAATGTACCTGACCCAATCAAAACTTGATTAAGGTGAATGTTCACTACATTACTTACAAATGCAAATTCATAACCTTCTTTAGATAATAAAGATACAGAAATGATATTACAAGTTGCATTTGGTACATAATAACAACTACGCAAAACCAAAAAATGTCCATCCGACAATCCCAGGTGATAGTCCCCCACGGCCTCAGCATCCATGCTAGCACCGTTTGCAACTCTGAGGGTCATGTCACCTGCCTTCAAAACTCTACGCTTTCTCAACGCCTGCAAAGAATTACAGATATGAAATCCTGATCCGGTATCCAATACCCAGGAAGTAGAGTTTATTGATAGACAGTTTTCAATAACATACACACCTGAAGCTGAAGCTGCAACTCGCTTCAAATCCTATGTTCTGGCTTTCCAAGCCTTGCAATCCTGTTTCCAGTGACCACTTTTGTGACAATAATTCTTCCTTCCCCACCAGCTTTCCCGCTATCTTTGTTGCTTTACCTTTTCCCTTCGTATCCACTTTACCGACACCGCCTCTTGGTTTGGCGGGGGCTTTCTTCTTCTTACCCTTGGCTTTCGCCCTGGATCTAGAAGAGGAAGATCCTCCTACAAACAAAGTGGATGTCTCCCTACCTTTCTGTAGGGTGCCCTCAGCACTCCTCAACATGTTCAGAAGTTCGGAAAGTTCTACCTCTTTTCCATGCATGTTGAAGTTTAAGACAAACTGGGCATAAGTGGAAGGAAGGGACTGGAGAATCAAATCAGTATAGAGTTCATTCTCCAACGTGGTCCCAAGGTCTGCGAGCTCCTCAATGTAGCCAATCATCTTAAGCACGTGTTCCGCTACCGATGATCCGACGGCCAACCTTGCTGAAAACAACTTCTTCGACACTTCGTATCTTGCGATACGAGACTGCTCTCCATACAGTTCTTTTGTATGAAGAAATATGGACTCTAGGTCCATATTCTCGTGCCTCCTCTAATGTTCGTTGTCCATCGAGGCTAGAACGAGGCATTTGGCCTTCGCGCAATCTATCTCCCATGTCTTACGGATTTCCTTATCCGCGACGCTGGAGGTGGGACCTAGGACAGGGGGAGCTTTGGTGGTAAGGACATACCCCAACTTGTCGTAAGTGATTGCCATCTTGACATTCCTGAGCCAATATTTGTAGTTTGGCCCTGTCAATATGTTTTTATCTAGTAATAACTTAAGTCCGGTCATGTTGAATGGTCGCTGCAATTAGGAGAGAGAAAAGAAACACTTTAGCATGATGCTCTTGCAAGTTTAGAGTGGTTTTTAATTTGTCTAAACTGGATGGCTCCCACTGTCTCTCGAATCCCTTCTCAAACCGTAAAGAAAGGATTAGTCAGGATCAATCCCACCGTACAATACTTGCTTAACCGTTCAGCCAGGACAGTGTCGGTACTTCGAGGGAGGTTTTCCAACGTTTTCGCGAAGTTCCTTAATTAAGTAACCTCTTTTCCCTGTGGGCGTAGCCCCGCTAACACCTTTCTAGACACCTACTAAGTTTATAGCATTGATCGTTAAGTGAGAGTTTTCCCGAGGAGTAGCATATACTCACAGTAGGATCGGGATCCAAATATCATCGCGTGATAAAACCGAAGGAATTCTACCAGAATTATCATACTCCAAATGGTATGCAGCGCTAGCAAGTTTCAGTACTTATGAAACTCCCGATGTGGATTTTTGCCCCATGCTCTTATGACCTTGACTTTGGCCAAAATATCATAAGTCACATGTCAAGTTCTACCCGTCATTCTCCAGGTTAATTTGGACCCACCCGTACCTACCCTTGACTTTGGCCAAAATGGCAGCACGACTGTCCCAAACCAACGCATCTATCTATACTGCACATGAATACCCAATAGCTACCAATCACTATGCCTTGACTTTGGCCAAAATACATAGCTTGAATACTTTTTGACCATTCATGTGGAATGACGGAGGGCTACGAATGGTTTTGGCGAAACCGTGAACGTAGTGAACTTGATCTAATCGATGGAACGAGATAGCTTTTAAAAGGAGTGGTTCAAGCTCCGCGTTTAAAAGTTTAGTTTTGAAAAGAACCGAGTGGTTTTCAAAGTGTTCCAATCGACTTTTACTTGGTTTATTTTCTTACATTAGTTCTTTTAATGCGTCCCATCATTTAATCCTACCATTGCAGAAAACAACCAAAATATGACGTACGCTTATGCCATTCGCATTCGCCACGGGGCCCCGTCATCACCCGTTAGGTTACTTAACTAACGACAGAGCGGGGGCTGAGCTAGCGCGGCTGTAAAACATAAGCAACGCCTAAATAGTTATCATATATAAATATATAGCAATGATAGACATTACAGATCACAGATGAATACATTGGATATACTAGGAATCCGCAATCCGTTCGAGCCTGCAAGGAAAAGCGGATTACACGGTCGCGGTGAATATCCAATACCCCACCCAAGACCCCTACGGCTACCCGCCAAGTACCCGAAGCGAAGCAACCTCCCTCAACACCGTGAGTAGGCCACTCGGCACTTCGAGATACCCGATAGTTTGTGCACCCCCTCCATGGGTCTATCCTAGGAGCAAAAACAGTAAAAAGAATTATACAATGACGGCTACAACCCCGACCCGGTTGTGCGGCCATACAAATAATAATATTACATCAATTTACATTTTACAATGAATGAAAGAAAAGCAACACTCATCTCACATCCACCCCGGCTATTCATCCGCGACAATCCAACCCATTCATATACACATACCAGCATCAATCACAGATCACAGATATGTATAACCCCGACTAATCGACATATAGCGATTAGCCGACGTTTAATACATATAAACATCACAGATATAACCTTTTAGTCAAAGTGTATTGAAGTTCGAAAAAAAAATACGGATTTATGGGCCCCCAAAAATAAATTTCTATTCTGGAAAATCTGGGCACAAATAAACCATCTGAATAATCCTAAAACCAAGCCAGAAATACACTGCACCAAACTCGACCCAGTGAAGAGCCAACTTGGCCGCGGTTGCGCGGCAATAGCTTGCTATTGCCGCGGAACCGCGGCTCCTTGGTCGAGTCACTGGACCGGGTTTGGTGGTTTTCTTCACAAAACCCTGAGACGATTTTTGGAGTATAACAAATTTTGTTTTGACCAGAAAAATTTTTAACAGAAACTTAGGGTTTCGAAAACTTGGTTTTTCGATTTTTCCGATTCGAACTTCGACACACTCTACTACCTAGCTAGTTTATGTTTAGTTAGGCTCTGATACCACTGTAAGTCCACGTTGCCCACCCCGGTGCTTACGGGAAGGCGGAACACGGAATAAAAATTGGATTTTTATCAACTATAGGCAACATGGACTAGACTTGAAGAATCTTTGCTAAACAAAAACAAGCTAAAGCTAACTAGAAACTAGCTAAGTGCTAGAAAGGTTATACCTTGGGCTTTAAATCCTTCTCTCCTTGCTCCTTGGAGTGGTGGAAGGAGGTCACCTTGGTCGTCTTCTCACGTCGAAGAAAGATCCACCCGAAAGCCTCAACCTTTGGCTTCAACTCCAAGCTAGAAGTAACTAGGGTGCAAGAATTGCTAATCCTTGAACCCTAGATGAGAGTAGAGATGATCAAGAGAGGGTTTTTCTCAAGCTCAAGTGTTCCTCAACACATGAGAGGGGAGAGCTTGAGGGAGAGGAAGAACAAGAGAGAGAATGTGAAAAATAGAATGAGAGAATAATATGAAGCCTTCTCTCATATATGTGAATTATTGTAATTAGAAAATTAGTGAGATAATTGTCATGGCTTAATCAAGACATGACCATTATCATTTCAATTTTAATGCAAATTGCAAGTGTCACGCCCCGCTTCCCAGAGTACGCAAGATTGGGCACGTGACAAAGCCAACCATGCTACCTGTGGGTAGGAAGTATCCATCCACAGTCACATTACAGTTGTAGAGATATCGAGAACAAGATAAATAAACTAATCTAGCACATGTCCAAATCCATAATAACGAGAGTCAATAAACAATAAGTGCGGAAGCAAATGATCCAATATAAAAATAGAAAGGTACGTCCCATAATGCGGGATCGCACCTGGAAATAAAATGTAATAAACAAACTAACCACTATAGAACTCAAATCAGCCTGCTGGCTGAAGTACTCCTGCACGGTCGGCGACAGTGGCAAAGAATCTGGGCCATGCAAAACCCAGACGTCAGCGCGTCATGTCAACCAAATAATATAAACATGGTAATAAGCAATGCAGGTATGAACATGAAATAAGCAATATTATGAAACAACAGTGCAGGGTAATGTGCAATGGGTAACTAAACTGCTCTATCAGGTTTCTACTCTACAGTCTTTGAAATCAATTGATGAATCGTCGATATAACTCAATAGTATCCCGTGCGTGCCCGGGACCACGGTCAAGGTCCTCGGGGCTGAATCCGAGACGTGCCGCTAAGCAGTAATAGGTAGTAGGATGGATGAGTGATGTCAGCATCATCACTCCCGGACTGGCCAAGCCCGTAAGACTGATCAGAACAAGTATCGAACTGTTGAGTTACAAGTCGGTTTCACCTTTGATTTCCCCATACCCCCAAGTTATGTATGTCAGGTCAGGTATTCAATAGTCAAGGACTAATGCCAACACAAAATCAGGTAAAGTAGGTCTGTCTGGATAGACAGCAGGAATGGTCAGGTTTGTCGGCATTAGGCATGAAATCAGGTAACAGGTCAGGTCACGTTTCAACAGGTCGAGTTGATATGTACAGGGTGTCAGGTCCGGTGTATCAGTACACGTGTCAGGTGTATCAGATCGGGTCAATATGTAATGCAATCAAATGTACGTTTATAACAGGTATAGTAACGAATAAGGAACAACAGCAGGAACAGTAAATAACAATATTATTCCATGTAAACACAGTGATGCTTTGTATTTTCTTATTAACAGGTTCAAGCACCCTTGGGTGCAATAATCACAGGGTACAACAATATTAATAACACGAAGCAATGAAGCTATTAAAACTACAGCATAGTTAATAGTCACATGGATGATCTAGCAAGTTAAGCAAGGACGTTCTAATTGGTTTAATTAATTAAAGTATGGATTGATAGCAGACCGATTAATTTCAAGAAGCTACTATAATGATTCAATGCGAGATTAAGTCTCAAGTTCGAAAACATATGGGTACAGCGGAGCCTGATACGGTTAATAGGAGCTCTACTATTAGCACTTCTATGTGGGGATTCAACAGGAAACAGTTAATCTGGCATGCTACTAGGGTTGAACAGGAAGCAATACATGTAATGTGATTTACTAAACAATACTTTATTATATCATGGGTAAATATTACGGCAACTTAGAGTTTGTATTAAGGGAAGTTTTAAGCTTCGCTAGCATGTAAGCAAGTATCAAATACTTGCCTCGGGAACCGAACGGTAATGCAACTATGAAGCACAAAACTGCCGATGCACGATCACGGCTAGACTTTCGCTCGACACGACGATCACGACCACGATGGATACGATAAGGCGGAGATGTGAATACAACCCAAGCAAGGTCTTGGCTTGGATGTTGGCTCTGATGAGGTCCCGGCCCAGGAAGAAGACTGCAGCGATGCGGCACTTGAATCGACGGCGACGATGGATGAACCGGCGGCGGCTATGGTGGTCGAATGGTGAAGGAAGGTGCTGCAGTGGTAGTAAGGGTGCGGGTTCTGGAGTTCGAAGGAGACGACGACAGCGATGGGGTCGACGGCGGTGGGGCGCCGGCGAGGATGATGCAGGTGGTCGGTTAGGGTTGCGGGGATGTGACAGGGAAGGAGAGTGGAGGTACAGCGGAGGTGGTCGGGGCTGGTGCACAGGTGAAGAGGAGGTGCCTACGGTGGCGCAGCACGCCGACGAGGGTCGCCGACGGGGGTTTCCGGCCAACTGAGAAGGCACTGGTTGGCAGCGGGGTTTCTGTCGCTGCGCCGAGCACACGGGGAGAAATGGTGCAGTAGCTGCGACGAGGGCGAAGAGGCGAAGGTGATGGTGGTGGTGGCGTCGACGCGGAGGCTGCGGCGGCGAGGCGACGATGGACGAGGTGGTGGTGGCGGGTTAAGATGCAGGGGTGTTCGGGTAAGGAGGAGATGGCGAGGAGGACGAGGGCTTGGTGAGGTGAGGGTGAGGAGGCAGTGAGGTCGACGAGGGTGTCGCCGGCGTCGGGCTCCGGTGGCGACGGAGGAGGCGGCTAGGGTTCGCGATGGGGTTTAGGGTTCTCGCGAGTGTTTCTCGTGAAAGAGAAGGAAGAACAGTGAAAGCAAATATAAGATAGAGAGAGAGAGATTGTTGGATGAGAGAGATAGAGAGAGACGGAGAGAGAGAGGGTGGATTGGGGCCCACGAGGAAAAATAGACGCTCGTGATAGGCTGGATGGGAAATCTCGTGACGAATTTTAGAAGATTTAAAAGGATTGATACGTAAACAAATAGGTAACAGAATTATATTATATAGTTTATAATATTAAATTAAAAAATGGGTATTTTCGGCGCTAAATGAAACATTTCCAAATCGCGCCCGGGTTGCGCCCAAATGTTCCAAATTCAAATTATAGGATTTTAAGCGAGTTCCAAATTTCGAAAAGAGGTGTTTAATGATTAAAATGCATGCCCCCAAGTCGGACACTTGCACGCGCGCGTAGTCGTCCAAACTTGCCCGTTTAGCCGAACGGGACGGAATCTCGACACGCGGACGCTACCACGCGACTAGTGGCGACGAGTAGGCCAACATGGATGTTTTAAATTTCATTTTCGGTGTTAAAATTTGTTATGTGCCAAAATGACTTAACCGGTTAAAATTTAGCAAAAAGCACCAAACAATCAGGATAATTGAAATGAGCAATATATAACCCTCAACTAGTAAAAGAAATAGTATTATTGGGCTTGGGTGTTACAGCAAGGATCAAAAAGCATCTTCCAAATGAAATGATGATGGTCAAAGTGTCAACCAAGGTCAACAAGTCAATAAGGTCAAATGGTCAACAACCATAACCATGCACAATTATTAAACTAATATCAATTAACAATAATACACACATAAGCATTAGGGTTAATAAAATGACAATAGCCATTAACCCTAATCAAGGTCCTCTCCCTCTGTCTCAAGCAACTGTGCATACGCACCCGCATTCGTGATCCGAGGAACACGAATACAATGAGAAAAACCAATCCCAAATCATATACTAGGATCCGGCTTAAACCAAAGCCCGCTAGTATAAACTGTCCGGACAGCAAACGTGCACAAGTGCGCGGATGTGAACGAACCCTGTCGCAAAACCATGCGACCTCTACTCATTTAGCCTAAAGGCGAATAGCTCTCTGTGTGGGACTCTAAAGACTCGACACTATGCTGGCAGTGGGTTTAACCATAGACCGCAAGCGGCACTAGCTGTACGTAACGGTCCCTAGGTAGATGTCGATAAGAAGACTGACGAGGTGAACCCCATCTGAACTCCTACTGAGCCTGTATGTGACAATCTCCGTACAGTCTGGTCTGTTCGTCTGATACATCGCATGGCGGGCCTAGGGGGCGGTGAACGTCAGTCCCCTGATAGCGGTACAAGTCGTGTCGGAGTGTAGCCCAGAACACCCTGAGATAACACTGGAAACCTACCAGTATATCTCGCTTGCCCTGGCCAGGGACTACTCGTGTAATGGCTCTCCTGGACACAGCGCGATGTCAACCCCCAATACCGGGAGAGACGAATCCTGTCTAACCGTCACTGCCTCCAAGTGCTTCGGGACTGCACCCAAAAACTACCTGTTTGCACGACTCCTTTGAGCCGTGGTAGGGTAGTAATCAAAGTGCAGTGGGAACACACTCGAGGCGAAGTGACAGTGTTAAGTCAGCGGACTAAGCTGTACTCATGTCACCCGGGAACTGATAACTGACGATAGGTATAATACCAACCAACAGTTCCCGACGAGTCATGTCCAGTGTACTCGTAACCCAACGAGCACCCGCATACTATCTCAAGTACGACGTACTGACGGCTGTGGGACAGACCGTCTCCCACACTGGGATGAGAAGCGCATACGCTAGTCTACTCCGGAGTATCGATGCCCTGTCTCGATAGTCCAACGACTAGGGACCTGTATAAGGATGTGCTTATAGATCATCCAGCTCCCACGAGTGTGAGCGCCATCACAACGCTGGTAATCAAGCAAAAGATCCTAAGGGCTCTACTAATATGTATATCCGCAATATGCTAAAAGAAACACATGCACATATTAAAGCAGAGACAAACCAAGTAGCATACTACCATTTCGAGCAAGATTGTATATACAACTGTGAATATCCCAAGCTTCCATTAAGTAATATACAAACTAGTATGATACATTAATGGCCTCTAGGGCATATACACTAACATTGGGCTCTCTTCCGGCACGACTTATTGGGCTGTTAGGGGTCTGACGTTTACCGTTCCTTTAGGCCCAATATGCGAGTATCTTAGACGAACAGACCAGACTGTACGAAGGTTGTCACAGACAGGTTTAATAGGAGTTCATATGAGTTTGCTCATCGACCTTCTTATCGACAGATACCTGGGTAGTCGTTACGTGATACTAGTACCGCTGACGTGCTTGTAGTTAAACCCACTGCCAGCGTACTGTCGAGTCTTTAGAGTTCCACACAGAGGGTTTCCCTTCTTCGGGCAAAAGATGTAGAGGCCGAATGGTTTTACGGCAGGGCTTCGATCACGTACGTGTACTTGTACACGGATGATGTTCAGGCAGACAATACTAGTGGGCTTTGGTTTAAGCCGAATCCTAGTATTGTATTATTGGATTGTTATCGTCTCAGTGTATTCGTATTTTTCGGAATACGGATACGAGTATGTATATACGGTAAGGGGTATTCTTGTAATTTTCTCAAGAATGCTTCTAGAAGGAGACACCTCATTATTTGGTATTATCCATTTTCTTAAACGGATTAATGAGGTGGAAATTGAGGAGACTTTTGTGG
Organism: Agapanthus africanus; assembly: GCA_030015575.1. NCBI lineage: Eukaryota > Viridiplantae > Streptophyta > Magnoliopsida > Asparagales > Amaryllidaceae > Agapanthus > Agapanthus africanus. The sequence goes on from CM057339.1 coordinate 425,586,912, forward strand.
TATGGTGTAAAGTATGGCTATGGTATTATTTTATTTGTCTTGACTCACTATTGAAGCATGGGTGATTTATTCTATTGGTTTAATCCATGGTTCAATGAGTGAGGTGATGATATGAGCCATTCTCTACACTTTGCTTTAACCCGAGCTCATTTGCTTCTCACTCTTCTCTCTCTTCATTTCATCTTCTTCTTCCTCAAGCAAAATCCTAACTTTCACATGTGTTGTGAGCCATAGGGTTTAGTGAGACAAAACAATCTAATAGCTTATCTACATTATTTAGGCTACTTGGATTAACAAACCAATTACCCTAATTACCTCGGTTTAGAGGTTGGAAGTAACGTTTTGAAAATCATTTAGGTGAAATTTCGGAAAATCGGTAAAATAACGGGTGTTTTCCGTAAAAATCAAGATATAAATATCTTTTAATATAAAATTAAATATACATATTATAGCTATGTAATTACTAGTATTTGGTGTTTATTGAGCCACTTGTAAAATTTCTAATTTACTGAAATTTTTTTCCGAAATTTATTATTTTAATATTATTTTAAGCCGTCATTAATACATTTAATTAGGAAAAATTACAAATTGGATTGGGTTAATACAAATTCTGTGAACCATGACAACCTAGAATCTAGTTTGTAACATATTCTTTCTTCTAAATTTTTCTCATGGTTATAGATGTTTTTAGAATGCTAGATTAAATAAAATAAAAATAGAAATTGATGTGAGGTGCAATAATGAATTGTGAATGGGTTTTCTTGACTTGGGAAAATTTTACACACACCAACACAACCCCATTTCTCTCCTTGGCCGAAACAACCAGCAGCCCAACCCCCCCCCCCCCATTTGCCCCTCTTCAAAAGTCAAAAAGAAGAAATGAAATGAAAAGAATAAGAGGATGGCATGGGATTTAATTAGTGAGGTACGGGCTTTGTTTTTTCTTTGTTTCCTTGACCTCACAGCACTCACCTTACTCTCTCTTATCATCTCAAAAATTTTGGCCGAGCCTCCCCAAAGTGCTGCCCCAAATTTCCCCACCCCATTTCACACACAAAATCTTAAGGAAATGCATCAAAAATCCATCAAAAATCAAACAAACTCAAAATCCCACTCCTACCCATTTTTTCTTAGCCTATCAAGCATGGATTGTGATGAAAAGAGAGCATTTTGGGATGGCTAAGTTGCAAGCTAGATCTATGGTTTGTGAGGTATAAATCCTAACTAAATTGGTTAATGAGTTGCTAATTACTTCAATTTATTTAATTTGATGTTTAAATTGGGTTCTAATTTCAATCTTGAAATTCAAGAATATGGTTTGAATTTAATTAGGGTTTAACCATCACTACTAGAATAATCAAGTGTAGTTCATCATCTTAAGGAAATGAAAACCTAATCTAATTGCTAGTTTGCAAATTGTTAATTTAAAATTGTAATAATTAAGCTATATTGCAAACTAGGTTTTAAGATTTAATCAAATCGTAAGATTAAAAATCTAATTAGGGTCTTCATGACATCATTAATATTATATATTGTAGTTTACCATCTTAAATCATGCAAACCTAGTCTAGTGGTTGATTGTGTATTGTTGCTTTAAAATTGTTAAAATTGGATATACTTGCAAACTTGAATTTTGAGTTAATGATTATTAGTGAGATTAAAAATATGGAAGTGATTTGTATGACCTAGTTATGTTATTTAATGAGCATTTTGGCCATTAGAATCGTTAAAATATTTAGATTGGTTAAAACATCAAGTTTTGAACCAAAATTGGAATTTGTGCTAATTAGGTTTTTGGGAAATAAAACGATTTGTTTAATTTTATGGTTTTGATGAATTAAACCCTATTTCTTATATAATTAGTGAGTTTTGAAATCACGATTGGTGTGTTTGGGTTTTTCTCGATGGTTTAACGTTTATACATCGACATCGAGGGTTGGTCTGGCTATTCTTGCATGCGTAGGCGATAGGTTTTGACATATGCGTGATACGCGTGCCGATTTGGTTTTCATATGCCGTTTCGATTTCGAATTGGGTTTTTATGCGAGACGATACATTGTGACCGTTCCCCTCCGAAAGGCGGCGCACAAGACTGCGAAGTCCTGACGCTGAGATTCGGGGCAGATGCTATTTGGTTTTATCCGTCCACCTCTCCGAAGATGCCAAGTTGATTTATGGCACCGTGTATCGGAGGTTTAGACGGATGCGGCCGATGTAGCAGACTTCGTCAGATTCCCCCTCGCTTGAGGGGTTTTTGATTGTGGGGACGCTCTTCCCTGCAGGCGCAAGCCCCCGCAGTTAATTACGCTACCGCATCGCGGTAACAACTTTCTCCTTTTCCAGAATTTCACTTCGTGTCGTGTGTGTTTGTTTTGTTTGTGGTTGCCCGTGGATTGTATACGGAGACTAAGCGATGCCGTCGCCCGTAGGACGTGGATTAGTCCAAATCCGTATTTACTTAGATTTGGGTTTGGTGTTTTGGTTTAAGGATACGTTAGCCGTAGTTAGGCTAAGATCGACTTAAACGTTTGTTAAGGATACGTTAGTCTGATTTGAGACTAAGATCAACTTAACGGGATCGTTTTGGATCCGACAAAAGAGCGTTTGGGGACTCTATTATTCCAGTTTAGGGACATAGTGGTCCATATTCCAGTTTAGGGACGTGGTGGTCCATATTCCAGTTTAGGGACGTGGTGGTCCATATTCCAGTTTAGGGACGTGGTAGTCCATAGGTAGTTTAAGGACGCTTAAGTCCGTGAGTTTAAGGACCCCACAGTCCGTGTTTTAGATTAAGGACGCATAAGTCCGCGGGTTTAAGGATCCCATAATCAACTTTTTGGTTTAAGGACGCTTAAGTCCATGAGTTTAAGGACCCCACAGTCCGTGTTGATGTGTGGTTGTCGGGACCCGTCACCTCTCTGACGTCGTTGAAGGATTACAACGATAGGGGTCAAAGGAGTTCGGAGATGTACCCTTGAACCAGTCGTAAATTGATTTAAGAGAGCAGCTGTGCTCAGTCAATTTAATTTGAGGACTTACGGCCATGATTGGGCTAAGTCCAGTTGAAAAATATTCAACGCTTTTATTTATTTTTGGTCTATTAGACCTGTGCTAGGGCTTTGCCCACATTTAAATAATGCATTGCATTACTTTTTTTTGTATGGGCTCTGCCCATAAAGGAAGCAGAGCATCAATTTTACTTGGGCTCTGCCCTTTATAAATGATGCAGAGCATCAATTTTATTTGGGCTCTGCCCTTTTATTGCTTTGCAATTTATTTTGTCCTATTAGGTCTTTTTGACTTGGGCCTGGCTCTTTAGCAAAAGAAATGCATTGCATTTGTCAGGCGCTTTGCGCCAATCAAAGAGCGCAAGCGCTTGTGATGATGACACGTGTCATGCAAGCGCAGTGCGCTGCGCTTGCGCTGCCGACACGTGGCGTGCTGTGGTGAGTTGCGGCAGTTTCAGAGAGCAAGGCTCTATTTCAAAAGCGCATAGCGCAAATAGTCCAGATGCTGACACGTGGCGCTCTTTGGTGGTTTGCGCCAACCCAAGAGCGCAACAGTGCAGATTTACAAGTGCAAAGCACTATTAACTTGAGAATCTTTTAGATTCAGAACCAATGGTTCATAAAAGAAGTGCAAAGCACTGTTTGTTTTCTTGATCTAATTTAGATCAAAGAAAACAAGTTTCTCTTTTTTTTCTTATTTCAGGGAACCAGAGGTTCATAAAAAGTGCAAAGCACTATTTTTATTTGTTTTTTATTAAAGATCATTGATCTTGTTCTTAGATCAATGATCTATTAGAAAAAATTCTTCTATCTAAAATGTCTTTTACCTTTTTTTTCTTCTTGGAATTTCTTCAGAGTTCTCTCTGCTTGAAATTTTTGATTTCTCACCAAATGTTCCTCCCTTTGAATTGAGGTCTAGAGGCCTTTATATAGTCCCATAAATTTGTTAAAGAGATCTTTCTCTGAGTGATTTGGGGAATTTTCCCCACCGTTGGATCTTTGATCCAAGAGCTTCTGTTTTACAGAAGAAAATCTTCTTGTTTTAACAAGAACAGAAAGATTTCTTTAAAATCTTAATTCTGTTTGGCGCAAACGCCCCAGCGCGTGACGCGTGTCAAGCAGTGCACAGCGCAGCGCAACTGCGCTAGCGCATCTGCGCCGACACGTGTCGCGCAGCGCACAGCGCAGCGCATCTGCGTCGACACGTGTCGCGCAGCGCAAAGCGCAGCGCAACTGCTCTAGCGCATCTGCGCCGACACGTGTCGCGCAGCGCAGTGCTTGCGCAACTGAAGCGTTGCTTCCTTTTGTTTTTTAATAGAGCTTTGCTCTGATTGGGCGCGCTGCCTCGGGCGCTGCGCTGACGTATCAGCACCTGACACGTGGCGCGTTACGCCCGGGATTTGAAGCGTTGCTTCAAAATTTGAATTTTGAATTTCAACAGATGTTTGCTCTGATTGGGGGAAACAAATGCCCCCCCACCGTTGCGCTCACGTGGCGCGCACGTGAGTGCAGCGGTGGCAAGCTTCTGTCCGTTGGATCAACGGGTGAGCTCAAGGGGTGCAAGTGCCCTATAAATAGGACCTCTGGCCCTTAGAAAATCTTCACCATTTCAAGATTTTGATTTTCCAGAGCTTTGCTCTTTCTTAAGAACTTCAAAGCTTTCTCGTTTCCAAAGTTAGAAAACTTTTAGGTAAAATTAATTTAAATTAAATTAATTCAAATTAATCTTAACCAAAAGAGCTTTGCTCTCACAGATCTTTTGATCTAAAGAAATTCCCTTTGGGGTTTCATAAACAGAGCTTTGCTTTCAAGAATTTGTTTTAGGGTTTCTTAACCCATGAACAGAGTTTTACTCATTTATAGAATATAGATCTTTGGATCTCCTGATGATGAACTCTTAAGAGTTTTCTTGGATTTTCAAGATCCCAAAATTTTTTTAAATCTCTTTGAAAGTTAAAATTTCTTTTGATGGATTTTTTAATCACCATTACAGAGCTAAGATCTTTTTAAGGAATTTTATTCCTTTAAGACCAGAATTTGACAAGTGTCATTCTGTGACAGAGCTTTGCTCTGAAAGAAGAGATTTTCTCCTTGTCTCTAGGGATTCCCCACTGATGAGAATATTCTCTTGGGGATCTTTTCTTTCACTGACAGTCTCACCCAATGATGGGGCTGTCTTATTAAATGAGGCACTTTCATCCAGATTTTGTAGGTCCACATTTGGTCCCCTACCCACTGCACTGCAGTGTAGTGTAATTAATTAATTTTAATTTAATTGATTTTTAATTTAATTAATTAATTAGTGAAAAATTTTCTTAAACGCCAAGCGTTGGAATTACAACACTAACGGCTAATTTCTGTTCATTTGCAGCGATCATGTCTCCCGACACCTCATTCCCGTTTGCTCGTTCAGAGGAGAGATTTCCCGAAGCGCCCTTGGATCGTGAAGTCTTGGCCATGATTAAGGACCACGACTCGGAATACAAGAGTCTCCACCTTTGGGGGTCGTGGTATAATCAGATTATCATGGATCGACGGAGCTTCACGTGCGCAGTACCGTCAGAACCCATCAAGGCGATTCATTATGCCACCCCACCCTCGGTGCAGTATGCCGTGGAGATGGTTGATTGGACCTCGAAGGGCTTTCTTCATCCCGCCATAGATGCGATTCCGGTCCAGCATCCTATGGTTTTAGATATCCTAGGACGCCGTATCTGTCAAGGCGAAGCGCGACTTTGGGGGCAATCATATAACATCGGTCTGATCCCCCGCCAACCGATCGGCTATCTGCCGTGGGCCCGGTATATCCTGTCGACGAAGAAGTCGCAGTTGATAAGGTTAGGATTATATACTGCGGTTTACGTCTCCCTTTTCCAGTATCCCACGCTTCCCACCTGGTGGTTCAAGGCTTTCTTGGAGCAGTGGAACATTCCTACCCACACTTTCCTTGCAATGGATCGGGAAGTGTCAGTTTCTCTGGAGGAGTTCACAGAGGTCTCCGGTTTGCCGGTTATTGGGGAGCACTATGAGGAATTGCTTCCGACAGATGAGTATGTCTTCGGTGCTAAGCCGGTGGTAAGGGGCCTCACGCCGGAAAATGTTGTTCAACACCAATTCCCAAGTTTGATCAAAGTGTTGAACATCTATGAGGCCCTTTTCATCGAACATGGGAGTCGCGGAGTTAGCTTTGAGGATTTCATCGCTCGGTTCCTTCGCCCAAGCGTCCTCTCATCAGAAGCTGCCAAGTTTGCTACCTTGGATGACCCTTTCGGTCTAGGTTTGGATAACCTGCTGGTGAAGGAAATAGACCAAAAGGGTTTTTTCCTTCCGGACTTCCCGACTATGTCTTTTGCAGAAATTGCAACCCCTGGGATGGACGAGGAGGCCTTTTTCTTAGGATTTCTTGGGTTATGGCTGAGTTGGTTTGCGATCCCAATGCATTCTCGCCATATGCGACCCTCTGTCTTTTACCCAGCCCACCGGATGGCCATCGGGGTAAAAGTGGTCGTTGGGATCGCCGGCTTGGCACACTTGTATCATGGACTCAGTCGAGCAGCGGACGCTAATGAGCTTGGGGTACTGCACGTGGTCTTCCCGATGCACTACTTCGTATCATGGCTCGAGCTACACACGTCAGGTGTTTTCGGCATGCATAAAAGGCCTTCGTTCTACGACAAGTGCGGTTTCCCTCGCATCATACAGTTGATTGGCGCATCAATTGTGACTCCTTCGCCACGAAACGCCAGGGGTTTACTCCTTCTGATAGGTTCCTAGGCACCCTATAGAGGTCTCACAAGGCATCAAACATGCCATTTTCAAAAATTATGGGTGTCAAGAAACCCTAACACGGATCGTCGGCTAGAATTCTAGGCGAAAAGATAATCTAGTTAACTACTTAACTAAAAGTTAGATGCTGCAACCTTTGTAGATCCGGTTCTCCACTTCCTTAGCTCCACGTGGGTGTCCTCTCGCTGTCCATCATGAATCCCGAACTCAATCGTCGGCTTCATCGGAAAAACGGGCGAGCTAGGTCGTCGGCTTCGTGTCAAAGACGATCTACGTCGAGGCATCACAAGTTCAAGCTCCGACTTCACAAAGTTGTGAAACTTGTGAAGAAAACACCCAAAACAACTTGGCAAGAGGTAGAGGGTGAAGAAATAGGAGGTGGGTTCACTTTAGAATTGGATTTCTCTCACTTTAGCTCAAGTTGCCATTGATGGACCTTTAGCTTTTCTTGAAGAAGAAGATGATCAAGAAGAAAAAGAATATGATAAGTGTTTTTTAAAATGAAACTAATATGAATACTTATCATATCTTGACCATGGTCAAGTGTAGAGATTAAACTAAGGTTAGTTGGAATGGTTAGGGTTAAGGATAAGATAAGGATGGTGGACTTTGTCAAAGCTTCATGAAGCTTCAACATAGAAACAAAAAAAGCCACCATTCTTAATAATATCCAAAATGAATAAATAAATAAATAACTAAGTAAATAATCAAAACCCTAACCATTATGCATGTAACCATGGTTTAATCTTTACACAAACCCAAGTGAGCAAGTATCATCAAACATGATACAAACAAGTGCACAAAAATATATCATATATACAATGTGCATCAAGTGAGAAAATCCTTTTAAAATGAACCAATACTAGTTAATGCAAAGTAATATATCAAATATATAATTATACATCAAATCATTAAATCAACACTTGATTTAACGATTCGGTCATATCGCATATAACCGACTAGTATCCTATGTATCGGCTTATCGAATCAATGATTCGATAACTAGGTCATATCGAATATAACCTATCGAAACATTTATCACGAGAATGAAATGCGGTATCACATACACGCATTATTCTCGCTCCCGCACATATCTCATATGCGCTCCTATTTCGTTTCGCTTGAGCCAGGAAACCTCTGTGTAGGACTCTAAAGACTCGTCAATACGCCGGTAGCAGATGATGATCATATCAAGCACCCACAAGCCGCAAGCGGTCTACTAAACATAACGGCCATCCGGGTATTGAGCGATCAGAAGATCGACGAGCTAGCCCGCTCACACTCCTGTGAATCCAACCAGTAACACTTTCCGTACAGTCCGGTCTGTTCGTCTGATACGTCGCATATCAAGTCTAGGGGTGGTAAACGTCAGACCCCAATAACCGATAAGTCGTGCCGATGTGAGGCTTATAACGGGTCGAGAAACTACTGGTAACACTTACCAGCAAATCTCTGATCAGCCCTGGCCAGGGACTTCCCTGTTACGGCCAATCGAGCACAGCGCAACATCAACCCCCAATACCGGGAGAGACGAAACCCCTCCTATCGCTCATTGCCTCCATGTGACTCGGGACTGTACCCAAAGACCACCGTTTTGCACGCCCTCATGGACGTGGTAAGGTGGAGATCAAAGCACAGTGGGAATCACACAAGACACTATGACGATCTCGGGTCTACAGACTAACCTGTACAAGTGTCACCTGAGAACTGCCATTTGACGTGAGGTATAATACCATCTGGGAGTTCTCGGCGAGTCCGTCCAGTGTACCCAGTCTCCACTGAGCACCCGTATACCATCTCTGATGTCAAACACCAATGGATATGGGATCATCCATCGCCCATCTCATGGGTCGAGAAGCGTATACGCTAGTCTACACTGGTATATCGATGCCCCGTCTCGATACACCCACGACTAGGGACCTTGAAGGATGTACTTATGGACTACCTGTCCCCACTAGTATGATCTGCATCATAGTCCAGGTAGTCAAGTACACATCCTAAGGGCTTTACCAACATGTAACCATAAGACAGTTTAAAGAGACTAGTGTACATGTTAAGATAAAGAGTAACCAGATAGCATACTATCATATCGAGCAAGAAAGTCATCTCTATATATGTCTAAGCATCCAATATAATATACATCATCTGTACAATACTGGCCTCGAGGGCATACATACAACTAACAATCTCCCACTTGCACTAGGGCCAGCTGCTGTAGTATCGCATACCGAGCATCCCGAAGAGTCTCTCAAACTGTATCTGGGGAATGGCCTTCGTGAGTGGATCCGCCGTGTGTTCTTCGTGTCAACCCTCCTGACCTCGATCTCCCGGCGATCAACTATCTCCCGGATCAGGTGATACTGCCTCAGAATGTGCCTGGATCGCTGACGGGACCTGGGTTCCTTGGCCAAAGCCACCGCTCCATTGTTATCGCAATACAAAGGTATTGGATGCTCAATGAATGGAACCACTCCAAGTTCAGTAATGAACTTCTTGATCCAGACAGCCTCTTTGGCAGCATCATTGGCAGCGATGTATTCAGCCTCCATCGTCGAGCCTGCCACGGTTTCCTGCTTGGAACTCTTCCAGCTAACCGCCCCTCCGTAAAGGGTAAAGACAAAGCCCGACTGCGACTTAGAGTCGTCCTTATCACTCTGGAAGCTCGAATCGGTAAAGGACTCCACTTGGAGTTCTCCGTTACCATACACCAAGAACATATCTCTAGTCCTTCGTAAGTACTTGAGAATGCTCTTCACAGCTGTCCAGTGACTCTCTCCAGGATCAGCTTGATACCTGCTCACTACACTTAGTGAGTATGCTACATCGGGTCTGGTACATAGCATCGCATACATGATAGAGCCTACTGCCGAAGCATAGGGTATCCTTTGCATGCGAGCTCTCTCTAAATCAGTCTTGGGAGTCATCTCTTTGGAGAGAGTGACTCCAGAGATCGTGGGCAAGTTCCCACGCTTGGACTCTTCCATACTAAACCTCTTTAGTATGGTGTCAATGTACCTGGATTGGGACAATCCCAAAATCCGTTTGGATCTATCTCTATAGATCCTTATTCCCAATATGCAGGAGGCATCACCAAGATCTTTCATTGAGAATCTTTGTGATAAGAAGAGCTTGACCGATTGCAGCATAGGAATATCATTTCCTATCAAGAGTATGTCGTCCACGTACAATACGAGAAAGACAACCTTACTCTCTGCCACCTTCTTGTAGATACAAGGTTCATCTGGATTTTTGACGAAATCAAACTCTTTGATAACGACGTCAAAGCAGATGTTCCAACTCCGCGATGCTTGCTTTAATCCATAAATGGATTTAAGCAGCTTGCACACCTTCCCGCTGCTCCCACTGTCTACGAAGCCCTCTGGCTGAGTCATGTACACGCACTCTTCTAAATCACCATTTAGAAAGGCGGTCTTAACATCCATTTGCCAGATTTCATAATCATGATATGCAGCGATGGCAAGCATGATCCAGATGGATTTAAGCATAGCCACTGGAGAAAAGGTCTCGTCATAGTCCACACCTGGTCTTTGACGAAAACCCTTTGCTACAAGTCTAGCTTTGAAAGTCTCCACTTTCCCATCTACACCAAGTTTCTTCTTGAAGATCCACTTGCTCCCAATGGGTTTTACCCCTTCAGGAGCAACGTCCAAAGTCCATACTTTGTTGGTGTACATGGATTCCATCTCGGACCGCATAGCATCCAGCCATTTCACTGAGTCCCCACTTGTGATGGCCTGCTCGAAGCTAGTTGGGTCATCATCCTCCATGATGCAATCCTCGCTTCCACCATCAATGAGAAAACCGTAGTATCTCTCAGGTGGACAAGAAACCCTACTAGATCGGCGGAGAGGCTGAGGTTCGTCGGGAGCTACTGAATCCTCTGGTTCCACTAAATCTTCAGTTTGAGTTTGTGTAGCCGGAATTTCTTCCAGTTCTACCTTATCGCCACTAATTTCCTTTGCAAGAAATTCCTTTTCCAAAAAGGTGGCATGTCGAGAAACAAACACTTTTTGTTCCTCTGTATGGTAGAAAAGATATCCATGTGAATGTTTGGGATATCCCACAAACTTGCATAGAACTGACCGTGCCTCGAGTTTGTCCGGATTTTGCCTTTTGACATAGGCCGGGCAACCCCATATCTTAACTCGTTTAAGACATGGTCTCTTCCCACTCCATATCTCATATGGTGTGGTAGGTACAGATTTAGATAGAACTTGATTCAATAGGTATGCTTCTGTCTCCAGCGCATGACCCCAGAAGGAAATAGGTAACTCAGCTGTGCTCATCATAGAGCGCACCATATCTAATAGGGTGCGGTTCCTCCGTTCTGATACACCATTGTGCTGTGGTGTATATGGAGGAGTCAGCTGAGAGAGAATCCCATTCTCTTTTAGGAAGTCCAGGAATTCATTGCTTAAGTATTCTCCTCCTCGATCAGATCGTAGGATTTTAATACTTTTTCCGGTTTGGTTCTCAACTTCTTGTTTATATTCCCTAAATTTCTCAAAAGCTTCTGATTTGTGTTTCATCAGGAACACATACCCGAACCTAGAGAGATCGTCAGTGAATGTAATGAAGTATGAAGAACCATCCCTGGCATGTGTAGACATGGGACCGCATACATCACTATGAATAAGTCCCAAGAGTTCGGTAACTCTTTCTCCGTGTCCCGTAAACGGAGTTTTGGTCATCTTGCCTTTGAGACATGACTGGCAAGTGTCATAAGATGAAAATTCAAACGGATTTAAATATCCATCTTTATGCAACTTAGCTAGTCGTGTTGCATTAATGTGACCCAGTCTACAATGCCACAAGTAGGATTCGTTCAGTTCTGAACTCTTCCTCTTGTGTGTGTTTGTTATGCTCAGAACTATTGATTGATTTAGAACATAAATGCCATTACAGAACGTGCCTGATCCAACCAACTTTTGGTTACGGAAAATGTTCATAACATTGTCCTGTAATACAAAATTATATCCCTCTTTACTTAATAAAGAAACCGATATAATGTTGCATATCAGGTTCGGCATGTAATAGCATTCGTTCAGAACCAATATACTACCAGTTGGTAATACAAGGTGATATTCCCCGACAGTCTTAGCTGCAACAATTTCACCATTTCCAACTCTAATGTCTTTATCACCTTCTCCAAGTTCTCTACCTTTCCTTAGCCCATGTAACTGATTACATATATGGGATCCTGACCCGGTATCTAATACCCAGGACGTAGAGCAAATAGAGAAACAGTTCTCAGTAACGAACACACCCGAAGAAAATGCATCAACATGTACTTTCTTCAATCGGGTGGCATGGGAATCCTGGTATTCCCCTATATCCTGTTCATTCATATAACTCTTATAAGAAAGAACGGAACCAACGTTCCCCAGCACAGTATAACATGCGGGTTCGGTCAATACATCCATATTATTATCTTCATTAGGGCATGAAATGGTCGCTACCTGGAGAGAGAGAGAAGAAAACACTTTAGCGTATGCTCGTGCAAGATCAGATTGGTTATTATCTTATCTAATCAGGATGGCTCCCACTGCTTTTTATCAAATCTTCCTTCAAACCCTAAAAGGAAAGACTAGTCGGGATTAATTACACACTACAAGTTCGCCAATCTTTCAGCCAGGCCAGTATCGGTACTTTGAGGGAGGTCCCCCGTACTTTCGCACGAACCGAATTAATGTAAACCTCGTTTTCCCAGAGGCATAACCCCGTTGACACCTTTCTAGACACCTACTTGATCAGCTAATTGCAATGTGTAAAACTCTCCCAGGAGTAACTCTTACTCGCAGTGGGTATCGGGATCCAACTATCTCATAGAAGGTATGCAATCTCATTGCAAATTTCAACACTTGAAATTCCCGATAATATTTTGCCCCTAATGTCCTATGACCTTGACAAAGGCCAACAAATCACAGGATGCTAGTCAAGTTCAACCCGTCATTTCTTGATTGAATCAAACCCACCCGCACGACCCTTGACAAAGGCCAACAAGGTCATACGACTACCCTGAAACAATCTGCATCACATGCATTAGCAGATAAGCACTATTCAGCTACCGCACACTACGCCTTGACAAAGGCCAACAAACGCAGCACGAATACTAAACAGTTCTAATCTGAAATGACGGAGGGCTACGGCAGGTTTTTCGGAAAACCTATTGCGTAATGAACTTGATATCGTTGTAGAATCAAATGAAGTTTTGAAATGGATTGATTTTGAGGCTTTTCTAGTTTTGCTAAAGGGGTCACTCCCGGTGAAGGGATCGTCGGCCCTTTCCTCGTCGAATGAGGTGCGGGATATATCATATATATCACTGTGCAAAGCAAAAAACTCTTAAAAGCAATCAAAAACCAAACCGAGTGTGTAGCATCTGCCAGTTATTGCTAAAGGAGTCACTCCCGGTGAAGGGATCTCGGTCCTTTCCTCATCGAATAAGGTGCAGGGTATATCATATATACCGCTATGCAACGCAAGAACTGTAGCTACCTGTTTTGTTTAAAATTTGATTCTACAACATCTTAGGTTTCTTTTCTTTCATTAATCACATTAATGAAGTCCCATCATTTAAGTACCTAAACATCACAGATAGATATGACGTACACTTATGCCATCCGCATTCGCCTCGATGTCCCCTCGTGCACCGTTAGGTTAGGTAACTAACGACAGAGCAGGGCAGGGCTAGCGCGGGTGTAAAACATAAGTAACGTCTATATAATATATCATATATACTATATACTATATCCATCATAGAATCACATCACAGATATCGCAGCAGAAAAAACATATGAAATATTGGATATACTAGGACGTCCGTGTTTTCAATACGAGCCAGTATAAAACACGGATTCCACGGTCGTGATGAATAGCCAATCCCACACCCCTAGACCCCTACGAGAGCGGCAAGCAACCCTGCCAATTCCAGGGTTAGGAGACCCGGACTCGACTCCTCGAGTTGGTCTCCCACTGGACCCCAGAACCCGGTTACTTGTGCTCCCCTCCTTGGGTCTATTCTAATGCGGAAAAGTAAATAATATACAAAGGGTGACAGCTTCCGCTACCTGGAAGTGCCCCAAATAAAAGAATATTACATATAAGTTTTTACATGAATGAAAATGAAAAACACTCATCTCACATAAAAACCCCCGGCTATTCAAACACGACGATCCAATATAACATATCCAGCAACACATAACATCACATGTCATCAACGTAAGTAAGTATGCATACCCCAATTGTCGTTGACGTATAGCAACGAAACCGGCGATATGAACATACTACACTTACGGTCACAGAAAAGAAAGTGTAAAACTACAACAATTGGAATCCGCAACTTCTTTAGACATCGCATGCCTAATCAAATGAAATATTTAGACATCACATGCCTAACAGTTATAAACCCGGCATTTTAGTCTCATTATCGAAAACTCTTTTCAATATCAAGTGAAACTAAACTGCTAGATTTATAACATTCATTCAGTTATCACATAACTGTTTGTGAATTCCAATTATTGTATCACATTCCAGATAAACAGAAAATGTTAAACTTTCCGAACGAACAGTCGAATACCCAAATTTTCCCGATACGGCTCAACACATGAAATAAGTCTAACAACATTCAGTTAGTGCCTCAGTACCAACGGTCCAGCCGTAGAAGGGTCAAGCCAACGCCACACATGTGGCACGCCGTACTGCCCCAAACCCGAAGGTTCAAAGGGCAGTTCAAGACGGTCACATAATCGAGTTAAGGTTTGTTGTCTTCTAGAGGGTCCATCGCGTTACTTGCACTACTTAGAACGTCGTTAAACTACGGAAAAATCCAACACTTGGAAATTCCCGACAGGGGAAAAATTGGGTATTTATATCCGGTCGAACTTTTTAACATATTCTAAAAATTATCCGGAAATACAAAAAGACGAAATTTGATAATCCGATCGAACTATCGAAGCTCCAAAACAACCCCAGAAAATGCAGCTCTTGAAAAAATATTAAAAACACCCAGAGAACTCGGCACTGTTAAATAAGAATTACTGTGCAAAAAGATAGGGATGACGTCATCAAGCCGCCGCGCAACCGCCGCCTAAGCTGGCTTAGGCCGCGGTTCCGCCGCGCCGTTCACTGTTCATCGAATAAAAATTGCACCGTAATTCTTAGAATTCCCTGCTGAATTTTTTAAGCATTTTTAATATTGAAAAATCCCAGATTTTAGAAAAAGTACAGAAAGCATGTTTGGTTTAGGGTTTCGGGTTCGTTCGGGCTTCAAATTGCGTCTAGACTTCGCCTAAGGCTCTAATTAGGTTCTGATACCAGTGATAGGTTCCTAGGCACCCTATAGAGGTCTCACAAGGCATCAAACATGCCATTTTCAAAAATTATGGGTGTCAAGAAACCCTAACACGGATCGTCGGCTAGAATTCTAGGCGAAAAGATAATCTAGTTAACTACTTAACTAAAAGTTAGATGCTACAACCTTTGTAGATCCGGTTCTCCACTTCCTTAGCTCCACGTGGGTGTCCTCTCGCTGTCCATCATGAATCCCGAACTCAATCGTCGGCTTCATCGGAGAAACGGGCGAGCTAGGTCGTCGGCTTCGTGTCAAAGACGATCTACGTCGAGGCATCACAAGTTCAAGCTCCAACTTCACAAAGTTGTGAAACTTGTGAAGAAAACATCCAAAACAACTTGGCAAGAGGTAGAGGGTGAAGAAATAGGAGGTGGGTTCACTTTAGAATTGGATTTCTCTCACTTTAGCTCAAGTTGCCATTGATGGACCTTAAGCTTTTCTTGAAGAAGAAGATGATCAAGAAGAAAAAGAATATGATAAGTGTTTTTTAAAATGAAACTAATATGAATACTTATCATATCTTGACCATGGTCAAGTGTAGAGATTAAACTAAGGTTAGTTGGAATGGTTAGGGTTAAGGATAAGATAAGGATGGTGGACTTTGTCAAAGCTTCATGAAGCTTCAACATAGAAACAAAAAAAGCCACCATTCTTAATAATATCCAAAATGAATAAATAAATAAATAACTAAGTAAATAATCAAAACCCTAACCATTATGCATGTAACCATGGTTTAATCTTTACACAAACCCAAGTGAGCAAGTATCATCAAACATGATACAAACAAGTGCACAAAAATATATCATATATACAATGTGCATCAAGTGAGAAAATCCTTTTAAAATGAACCAATACTAGTTAATGCAAAGTAATATATCAAATATATAATTATACATCAAATCATTAAATCAACACTTGATTTAACGATTCGGTCATATCGCATATAACCGACTAGTATCCTATGTATCGGCTTATCGAATCAATGATTCGATAACTAGGTCATATCGAATATAACCTATCGAAACATTTATCGCGAGAATGAAATGCGGTATCACATACACGCATTATTCTCGCTCCCGCACATATCTCATATGCGCTCCTATTTCGTTTCGCTTGAGCCAGGAAACCTCTGTGTAGGACTCTAAAGACTCGTCAATACGCCGGTAGTAGATGATGATCATATCAAGCACCCACAAGCCGCAAGCGGTCTGCTAAACGTAACGGCCATCCGGGTATTGAGCGATCAGAAGATCGACGAGCTAGCTCGCTCACACTCCTGTGAATCCAACCAGTAACACTTTCCGTACAGTCCGGTCTGTTCGTCTGATACGTCGCATATCAAGTCTAGGGGTGGTAAACGTCAGACCCCAATAACCGATAAGTCGTGCCGATGTAAGGCTCATAACAGGTCGAGAAACTACTGGTAACACTTACCAGCAAATCTCTGATCAGCCCTGGCCAGGGACTTCCCTGTTACGGCCAATCGAGCACAGCGCAACATCAACCCCCAATACCGGGAGAGACGAAACCCCTCCTATCGCTCATTGCCTCCATGTGACTCGGGACTGTACCCAAAGACCACCGTTTTGCACGCCCTCATGGACGTGGTAAGGTGGAGATCAAAGCACAGTGGGAATCACACAAGACTCTATGACGATCTCGGGTCTACAGACTAACCTGTACAAGTGTCACCTGAGAACTGCCATCTGACGTGAGGTATAATACCATCTGGGAGTTCTCGGTGAGTCCGTCCAGTGTACCCAGTCTCCACTGAGCACCCGTATACCATCTCTGATGTCAAACACCAATGGATATGGGATCATCCATCGCCCATCTCATGGGTCGAGAAGCGTATACGCTAGTCTACACTGGTATATCGATGCCCCGTCTCGATACACCCACGACTAGGGACCTTGAAGGATGTACTTATGGACTACCATGTCCCCACTAGTATGATCTGCATCATAGTCCAGGTAGTCAAGTACACATCCTAAGGGCTTTACCAACATGTAACCATAAGACAGTTTAAAGAGACTAGTGTACATGTTAAGATAAAGAGTAACCAGATAGCATACTATCATATCGAGCAAGAAAGTCATCTCTATATATGTCCAAGCATCCAATATAATATACATCATCTGTACAATACTGGTCTCTAGGGCATACATACAACTAACACCTTCGCCCCCACACCGTTGGAGACGGGATGTCTTTAGTCGATAAGGTGTTGACTATTGGAAAGGCGTCTACCACTGCGATACGGCCATTACAAGATTCTTTCAAGGATGGAGCCTCAATTTTGACAGCCCGGGAGACCCTTCACTTATATTCTATTAGACCGGGCTTCCTAGTATTCAGGCAGAACGGTGCAGCGATTTTCATGAGATACAACACGCATCGTTTCGCCCAGCAACTGAGCTACGATCAAGGGGTACCCTTGGATGCTTTCCTACTGGAACCCGCTGCCACTGAGGAAGGGATGAAGAACGCGCTGCATCATTTCATATGCCTGAATATGGGTTCTCACTTTTTTATCAGTCCGCCGGCTTGCGCTCCACGACTCCTCAACGTATATAAAGAATGGTACAATCATGCAACGGGAGCCGTTATAAAGGAGGAAAGGCGATTGCTGGTCGACCGTAAGGGTGCGCCTCCAGGCAGCGACCGCAATGCTCCTTTAGTGCCCAGGACCCCGGTAGTTGCCCCTTTAAAAGATGTTAAAGTCGGGACATTGCGTGCGCAAAGTCCTCCGCACGGATTGCCGCTCCCCGATATTGCAGATGCACCTCCAGCGCCCTGTGCTCCAGTGGAGACAGTGGTTGTAGCCTCGCCGGAGTCTGGCGTGGGTGCGGACATCGGGACCCGCCGTCCCAAGATGGCTGCTAAGCGTAAGTCGATCCCGCGTGCACCTAGGGTCGGCGGGCAGAAGAAAAAGAAGTCGATCTTCGCTGCAGACGTCGCGTTCGGTCAAGAACCCCACGCTCCCTATGCCGAGGGCCTGAGTGAATATGGGACTAACGAGAGATTAGTCATGCCGCCGCCGGATGACACAGACTTGGAGGCTGCCCTCGAAACTTCAGCGTGGTTGGCAAAGCGTGACGCGTGGCTAGCTAAGCTTACGCAATCAGGTAACTACTAGTCGCATTTTCTTTATTGTATCATATCTTCCTTATTGCCTTTGACTAATGTTTTTTTTCTTCTTTTCTTCCAACAGGCATCACTGATGAAGAAGCCATTGCCGCTTCCCTCGAGACTTTCCAAGAGGAGGAACGCCTCAGAGCGTCTTTAGGCCTTAGTAAGTTTCAATTCATCAAGTTTTCGTTTTCCTTGTGTTATGGTCAATTTAACCTCTCCCTTTTTATCGCAGAAACCTCAATGCCGTTCCCGCCAAGTGACGCAAATGTTCTGCCAGCTGCCGATGTTTCTGCTCCCTCTGGGCTACCACAGGAGGTCCGTCTCGAGGAGCCGATGAGAGATGCCTTAAAGGCTCTGGAGGCATCCTTGAATGAGGACGACGACGCTTCGATGAAGGAAGCATCAAAGAGGTCCATCGTAACAGCCCGGGAGGAGAGGAAGCGGTCGAGGCGCGAAGCAAAGGCACGCAGGGCTGCCTTGGCCATTGGAGCGGGCCCAAGCACCGTTCCTCGTGCCGACACCCCTTCAGAAGAGTCCCCGGTCGCCCTGTCTACAGCCCATAGACAGGCGATTTGCGCCATTAGGGAGGCTAACGAGAAGTCCACCTCAGGTAATATTTTTTTTCAGAATTTTGTTTATAAAAATTGTAAACTCGCCGGTTCTTATGCATCTCACCTTGCAGGGCCAAGTCCAACCGAGGGGGAGGAAGAGACTGTCGAACCCAAGGAAACAGGGGGGAAGGCATCGGCCGAACTTGAGCCGACGGTGGGCAACGTCGCTGGGGTTATGGAGCCTGAGTTGGGGGCCGAGGGATCCGCAGCCGAGAAGGTCATTGATACCGAGCTTGAAGTGGCGGCAGATGAAATGATTGTTATAACTGAGCCCAGGGTAGTGGCGGACGAGGCGCTTGAGGTCGGCGACCTCGTGGTGACGGTGGACAAGGCAACCGTGATTGCTGAGCCCAAGGGAGTAACGGATGAGGTAGACACGATTCCTAAAGATGAGCCAACCGCTCTTTCTCAGGAATCTGGTAATGCTCCGATCATAGCCCTCCCCGCCTATGGTCCCCCGCCGTCTCCAGGTCTTGCGAGCACGACAACGGTCCCCATTGAGTCGGGTGACTAGGCCACGGGCGGTGGCCTCATGTCGATGGAGGAGGGAGTCGCCTCGGTTTCGGCCGGCAGCTCATCAGGTAAATCCTAAATTACTGTCCTCTTTATCTTACAATCCTTTCTGACAAGTTCACATTTGTTCGTAACGCAGGTGCAGCCAGTGCCGATGCCCCATTGCTCGAGGGAGCGCCTTCAACTATTGCCTTGGCGGTGGTCACTTCTCAGCCCTCTCTCATACCGTCAAAGATGTTGGAAGGTATGGGTTTGCAACTTATTAATCTTATCTTTCAGACGTATAATTTGTGTACTAAATTCGTACTGTTGTGTCTTTTCAGGAGTGCTCTTTGATCATCTATATCAAGTGTTGCTCCCACACTTCTCCTTCCCATCTGAACTCGCTTCTTCCTATGGTGGCGCTGGTGAGTATAGTTCCCAACTGATATCTTTCTTTTTCGGTGATGGAATTATTTCTAACTTTTTCTCGTCTTGACCGCAGTGCTACAAATCGAAGGAGGAGAAGAAAGATCGGTCGCGCCACCGGCCCTTCCGGCCTTGCCACCTGCTTCAACTGGTATAGTAGACTATCTCATCAATGACTTTTTCCATATCTCCTGAATCTTCATCTAATCGCATCTTGTCTTTTCAGCTGTCGTTCCAATCTCGGCGCCTTTTGAGTCTCATATTACAATACCGGCAGGCCCTTCCCAGAGACGTCCGTCCTCGAAAGGTGCCGCGAATAGTCCGCGTATGTTGAGCGACTACATCGAGGAACTCGACGTCGAGACTCCTGCGTCTGCTGCAAATTTCGCTACGACGGTTAACCCGATGCTGGTGATATTTGCTAATTTCCATGACGAGGGCATCGTCGCATCTTGGGTTAACCACTGCAGGGAGATTGAGGCTCACCTTCATCAGCTGGAGTCGATGCGTCTTGCCCCCGAGGTTTTGGCCGTGAGTACTCAACGGGGAGCATGGCTCGAGCAAAGCACTTCTCATTTCCGCCATTTGGAACAAGAAGCAGCTTTGAGGCTGAAGGAGTGCCAGGAGTCTTCAAGAGAAACTGCTCGCTTACGCGCTGAAGTTGAGGCGAACGCCGCTGAGGTAAAGGTTGTCTTCGAGGGCCTTCTGGAGCGCATCTCAAATGGGCTGAAACTGAAGCAGGCATTTGACGCTGCCGAGCGAAATGCCCAAGGCCGCGAAGCCATTCAGCAGGCCGTTAGGGAGAAGCTCGTATCTCTCTTGCAGCAAAGGGCTCAGGTGGAAATAGAGATGGCGGTGGTGGCGGATCAGGAAAAGGCGTGGAAGGAAGTGCATGAACAATTAATAGGGCTATGCAAGACGCTTCCTTCCCAATAGCTGCCTTTGTATCAATAAACTTGTAAAAATTTTCTTTTCCTTCTTCGAATAACATGTATCCATTCTTTATTCTTTTGTACGCTTCACTTTGTAATTGATTACATTCAATAAAGATATACATTTTTCTTTGCAATGTCTTGTGCTATTTCTTTGCTTTTTCTTTTTTCTTATTATCAGCATACTGTCTTGATAAACACATTTGACCGATAATAGAGTAAGCATCTAGATTTTTCTGAGAGATAGCGATGGCTTAGACCGCAGGTTCAGATCTGTCGCCTAAGACTTTTCAACTCTATGAGCCGAGAGGGTCTTATAGAGATTTTCTCCCTACGGATCGAGAGGATCTCGTACGTGTATTTTCTCCTTAGGAATCGTGAGGATTCCTAAGCGCGTTTTCTCTTATAAGTCGTAAGGATCTTATAAAAGAATTTGTCCCTCTTACGAGTCGAGAGGACCCGTAAGCGGTTGTTTCCCTCCTTGTCGAAATTCGACTTTGGAGAGTGAGACCCGTGAATAGTATGCAATAGACCGTTTTAGACCGACTTGCAGGGTCCCATTGTTCAGGAAACAAGTTTTTAATCCCTGTTGCCTGAGGCTTAATCTTGCAAGTTGAGACGAATCGGAAATTTCCCGCGGAGACACTGGTTTCTCTGCGAGCCGACGCGAATTAGGAGGCCCTCATCAAGGATGTTTGTTTCCCTGAATTGAGGTATTTTCCAAGGATATTTGTTTCCCTGGTGTTGAAACGGATCGAGAATTTTCCACGGAGACATTGGTTTCTCTGCGAGTCGACGCGGATCAGGAGGCTCTCATCAAGGATATTTGTTTCCCTGAATTGAGGTATTTGCCAAGGATTATTTATTTCCCTGGTGTTGAATCGGATCGAGAATTTCCCACGGAAACACTGGTTTCTCTGCGAGTCGATGCGAATCAAGAGGCTCTCATCAAGGATGTTTGTTTCCCTGAATTGAGGTATTTGCCAAGGATTATTTGTTTCCCTGGTGTTGAAATGGATCGAGAATTTCCCACGGAGACACTGGTTTCTCTGCGAGTCGACGCGATTCAGGAGGCTCTCATCAAGGATGTTTGTTTCCCCGAATTGAGGTATTTGCCAAGGATTATTTGTTTCCCTGGTGTTGAAACGGATCGAGAATTTCCCACGGAGACACTGGTTTCTCTGCGAGTCGACGCGAATCAGGAGGCTCTCATCAAGGATGTTTGTTTCCCCGAATTGAGGTATTTGCCAAGGATTATTTGTTTCCCTGGTATTGAAACGGATCGAGAATTTCCCACGGAGACACTGGTTTCTCTGCGAGTTGATGCGAATCAGGAGGCTCTCATCAAGGATGTTTGTTTCCCTGAATTGAGGTATTTGCCAAGGATTATTTGTTTCCCTGGTGTTGAAACAGATCGAGAATTTCCCACGGAGACACTGGTTTCTCTGCGAGTCGACGCGAATCAGGAGGCTCTCATCAAGGATGTTTGTTTCCCCGAATTGAGGTATTTTCCAAGGATTATTTGTTTCCCTGGTGTTGAAACGGATCGAGAATTTCCCACGGAGACACTGGTTTCTCTGCGAGTCGACGCGAATCAGGAGGCTCTCATCAAGGATGTTTATTTCCCTGGAATTGAGGTATTTGCCACGGATTATTTGTTTCCCTGGTGTTGAATCGGATCGAGAATTTCCCACGGAGACACTGGTTTCTCTGCTAGTCGACGCGAATCAGGAGGCTCTCATTAAGGATATTTGTTTCCCTGAATTGAGGTATTTTCCAAGGATATTTGTTTCCCTGGTGTTGAAACGGATCGAGAATTTCCCACAGAGACACTGGTTTCTCTGCGAGTTGACGCGATTCAGGAGCCTCTCATCAAGGATATTTGTTTCCCTGAATTGAGGTATTTTCCAAGGATATTTGTTTCCCTGGTGTTGAAACGGATCGAGAATTTCCCACGGAGACACTGGTTTCTCTGCGAGTCGACACGGATCAGGATTTTCTTCGTCAAGGACACTTGTTTCCTCGAGTCGAAGGATTTGCCGAAGACACTGGTTTCTTTAGGGTTGGGACGAACCATCGAGAGTTGGCTTCGTTTTCTGGCGGAGCCTGTTGGGAAAGTATGGTTCCCTCTTTATTTGCGCCCTTGAATTGTATACAGGGATCGATGTGGTCTCAACTATAGGGCCAAAGTTTTATCATTTTTTTTATTATTTCCGCGATGCTTTATCATTTCAGCTTTTATATCGTAAAGGTCGAGATTGCCCAATCATTTCGGCTATTTTTCGCGGTGCCCAATCATTTCGGCTATTTATTTTATTTTCACTCGCTGCTTTTTATTGCGAGTTGCCCAATCATTTCGGCTATTTTGTATGCATACGTTTTTACTTGCTGCTTTTTATTGCAAGTTGCCCTATCATTTCGGCTATTTCGTATGCATGTGCGGCCTACTGGCTTTTCACCGTAAACCTGAAATTAGACACCGATTTCGGCATCAGCACCGCTGCAACTGGGATATTGCCAGGAGCGAATCATCATTTGCTTCCGTCGATGTCGAACAAAGGTGGCTTAGCGAACAGGGTTAAGGTCCTGTCGACTAAGGCTTTTAACTTCATGAGCCGTAGGGGTCTCACAAAGGTATTTCTCCCTACAAGTCGTGAGGATCTTGTAGGTGTATTTTCTCCTTAGGAATCGTGAGGATTCCTAAGTGTATGTTCCTCTGTAAGTCGTAAGGATCCTACAAGAGGGTTTTCTTCTTATAAATCGAGAGGACCTACAAGGGTTGTTCACCATGCGAACATATCCCCAATCACGGATGAAACTTGGTTAGGGAAATGTTTATTCGCGTCCGTGGATTGTATACAAGAGTCAGTATTAAGCCACTTGTAGGGCAATATTGGAAGTTGTGGGAGTTGCTTAAGCACAGGTTTAGGTCTCTGTGACTTAAGACTTTCAAATCTTATGAGCCGTGAGGGTCTCATAAGAGAGTTCTCCTTACGAGTCGTGAGGATCTCGCAAGTGTAATTTCTCCCTAGGAATCGTGGGGATCCCTAAGTGTGTTGCTCCCTTGTGAGTCGTAAGGATCTCACGCGGGTGGTTTCTCCTTACAAGATCGAGAGGATCTTGTAAGTGTCTTTTAACGAGGTTGCGCCCTTTCAGGTTTTCACAAACACTTGCCGGTCGTCCTGCTGTTTTTACTCACGGAGCCCTTTCGGGTTTTCATCCGTGCCCATTTTGCTTATGGACATACCGTTTTTTTTAATTCTTTTCATTCTCTTATTTTTTTTTACAAGGTCGCGCCCTTTCGGGTTTTCACGAACACTCGCCGGTAGACCTGCTGTTTTTACTCACGGAGCCCTTTCGGGTTTTCATCCGTGCCTATTTTGCTTATGGACATAGCGTTTATTATATATATATATATATATATATATTATTTATCTCGTCAGCCTAAGGATGCTGCGGTAGTAGTTTAAAGACGTTTCGGTCCTTCATTAGTTTAAGGACGTTTCGGTCCGCCATTAGTTTAAGGACGTTTTGGTCCCTCCAGGAGAAGGCTGGCTACTGCTTATAAAGTTTGAGCTTAGGAAGATAGCGAGCGGACATAGTCGTCGTCATCTATCATTGACCTAGGCAGTAACTCGCTAAGCGTAGTATTTCTTTAGTAATCGACCATTTATTGGCCTGTAAGGCCTTTCACCGTGCATATCCATGAGTAGATAGGCTCCACCCTGGTAGAACTTATCTATGATGTACGGGCCTTCATATTTTGGCTCGAATTTTTCCCGCTATGCGCGATTGGGGATCATAGGTCTTTTGACCACTAGCACGAGTTCGCCTTGGCGAAATGTCCTCGGCCTGGTCAATTTTTCATATGAGCGCGTCATCGTTGCTTTATAGGCCTCCAGATTTTGTTGCGCTATGAGCCGGGTCTCATCGAGGGCATCGAGCTCCTCAAGCCGAAGGTGAGCATTTTCTTCATCTACTAGCTCGTAGTGGACTGCCACTCGTAGAGAAGGTAACTTTATCTCGATGGGGAGTACTGCTTCTGTACCGAATACCAGCGCATATGACGTTGTGTTTGTGGCTGTCTTGAACGTAGTTCGATACGCCCAAAGAGCTTCTTGCAATCTTTCATGCCAGTCCTTCTTATTTCAGGACACCGTTTTCTTCATGATCTTTGTCAAGGTTTTATTGAAGGCTTCAGCTAAACCATTAGCTCGCGGATTATAAACCGAGGAATATCTCCAGTCTATATTGTGTTGTTGTGCGAAGTGACTGATCTTGTGGTTTCTATAAGCTGGCCCGTTATCGGAGATGATTCGTCGCGGAGTTCCAAACCGATAAATGACGTGCATCTTGAAGAAATGGAGGATATTCTCCATCTTCACTTCACTTAACGGTACTGCCTCTGCCCATTTAGAGAAGTAATCAGTCGTCGCTAGGATGAAACGATGTCCTCTAGTCGATGCTGGTTCGATGGGGCCGACTATGTCAGTTCCCCACATTTCAAATGGCCAGCTAGCCACCGTTGGATGCAGTGGATTCGGATGCTGGTGGATGAAGTCCCCATGAATTTGGCATGAGTGGCACTGCTTCGCATACTCAAGGCAGTCTTGGATCATCGTGGGCCAGTAGTAACCCATCCGTTTAATCTTCAACTTCATCTTCGGGCCTGCTTGGTGAGAACCGCAGAGTCCGTCATGAACTTCCTGGACGACTCTTTTCGTTTCGTCAGGTCCCAGGCATCTTAACCATAAAGAATCAAACGACCTCTTGTACAGAGTATCATTGACGAAGGCAAAAGACAGAGCTCGTTTCATAAGCTGATGTCTTGAGGACGCATCTTCGGGCGTTCGGCGGTATTTGAAGTAGTCTATAGAGACTTCTCTCCAATCCTCGGTATTTTCCCAATCTTTTATTTGCAGGGTCGTCTGTTCAGTCGCTCCCTTTTCTTCGGGTGATTCAGGAGATATTTCCGCTGGGGAAAGCACCCGACGGCTTTGTACCACGATTCTTACGTCATCGAGGTTCTCATCAGCCAGTTCCTTAGCGAGTTTGGCCAATGCGTCCGCTTTGCTGTTTTCCGCACGCGGTATGTTTTCCAAAGTATAGGAAGGAATTTGGGTCAACAATTGCTGCACCTTTCCACCGTACTTCACCAACTCTGGTTTGCACGTTTGATAGTCGTCGTTTACTTGACTAACGACCAGCTGGGAATCCCCGTATATGAGGAGGCTTTCAATTCCCATGTCGATGGCGATCTCGAGTCCGGCTATCAAAGCTTCGTATTCGGCTTCATTGTTTGTCCTCGGCTCTGTTAGGGAGAAAGCAAAACGCATTATCCCTCCTTGTGGAGTTACAAAGATGAGTCCTACCCCCGATTTGATTATAGGAGTACTTTGTTTGCGCTTCTTCATGGAAGATACTCCATCGAAATAAAGCTCCCATCGGGTATCACCACCGTCGATCGCGTCAAACGCATGTTCGTCTGGAAGATCGCAATTCAGAGAAGAATCGGCGGGTATCGGATGTTCAGCGAGGAAGTCGGCGATGGCCTGGCCTTTCACTGCCTTGAGAGGTTGATACGTTATCGAGAACTCCATCAAGAGCAGGGCCCATTTAGCGAGTCGCCCCGTCAATATGGCCTTTGACATTAAATATTTAAGGGGGGTCCACCTTCGAAATGAGACGGACTTCATGCGCCAACGCATAGTGCCTGAGCTTTGTTATCGCGAAGATCAACGCCAGGCAGTGTTTTTCAATGGGGGAGTAGTTGCTTTCTGCCCCCAATAGAACTCGGCTTAAGTAATAGAGAGCTCTCTCCTTCCCTTGATCATTCTCTTGTGCCCATAATGCGCCTAAGGAGCCTTCGTGAACGGTTGTATAAAGAATGAGGGGCTTTCCCTTGACCGGAGCAGCCAACACCGGCGGGTTCTGCATGTATTGTTTGATCTCGTCTAGCGCGCTTTGGCATTTTTGGTCCCAGACGAACGGGATTCCCTTCTTCATCAAGTGGCTGTAAGGACGGCACTTTCCTGAAAGGTTGGCTATAAATCGCCGTATATACGCGAGCTTCCCTTGGAGAGACCGCAGCTGTTTAAGTGTCCTTGGCGGAGGAATTTCCATGATCGCCTTGATCTTCGACGGATCTATCTCAATACCTCGGTGTCGGACGATGAACCCCAGGAATTTGCCTGAGGAAACTCCAAACGCACACTTGAGAGGGTTCATCTTCAAGTTGTATTGCCGAAGGCGTTGAAATATGGTCTTCAAATGCTCGAGATGTTCCTCGTATGATTTGCTTTTAACCACGAGATCGTCGATATAGCATTCGACGATTTCGTGTATAAGGTCATCGAAGATCTTCGTCATGGCCCTTTGGTAGGTGGCACCGGCATTCTTTAAACCGAAGGGCATCACCTTGTAGCAGAATATACCCAAAGGAGTCCTGTAGGCGGTGTGCTTCTGGTATTCGGGATGCATCTTTATCTGGTTATACCCCGATGAGCCGTCCATGAAGGAGAAAACCTCATGAGTGGACGTGTTGTCTATCATCAGTTCGGTGACTGGCACTGGGAAATCGTCCTTTGGGCAAGCTTTATTAAGATCCCGGAAGTCTACGCATATGCGCACTGTCCCATTTTTCTTCATCACCGGGACAATGTTGGCGATCCAGTCAGGATATTGAACTTCTTGGATGAAGCCAGAGTCGATCAGCTTCTTGACCTCGGCATTGATACTCATCTCAAGCTTGAGCCGCATTCTTCTTTGTGCCTGCTTGACTGGCTTGACGTCCGGGGATATCGCCAATTTGTGCACAGCAATTTCTGGATCTAATCCCGGCATTTCGGAATAGTTCCATGCGAAGCAATCTTTATGCTGCATAAGTAGGTCTTTTAATGAAGCCACCTTCTTTTCAGACAGTAGCTCACTAACAAATGTCGGTCGCGGATCGTTCGCCGTTCCCAACTCAATTTTCTTAAGGTTATCTGTGGTGGTATGGATTCCATCTTCCAGCTCTTTTGGCGCTGGTGGGAATTCTGAGATTACCTCGTCGTTGCTGTTTTCGAAGCACCAGGGAAGGTCAACCATGTTCTCGGGCTCTTCTTTTGATATCGTTATCACGTGACAAGTACGAATTCGCTTCCAATCCCAATGTGGAACTGGTTCTTCTTCAGTGGCCTTGGGTTCGTGCTTCTGTGGCGGTGCTACCCTCCAGTTGTCGAACAGAGCGAACTTGCCAAGCTGATACTGATCTTCGACCCAATTCTTGAAGGTGAAGCATTCTTCGAGAGGATGCCCTACCACTCGGTGATAAGGGCAATAGTCCGGGTGAGAGACTTTGCCTGCTTGTTCGGGGTGTTTATACTCCAGCAGTGTAAGTATCTGATATTTTAAAGCGAGGTCAAGTATTTTCTTCATCTTGTCCCGAGGAAAAGAGTCCCGAGGAAAAGAGTATGCTCGACCCATTTTTCTCATGAGGGATAGATCGGAACTACTTGGTTCCTGCTTGCGTGGCCTTTTAGCCCTGTTTCGTTGCTGTTGAGCGTCTTTTCCGCGTTTCGACTTGCTTCTGCTTCTGCGTCGAGCCTTCTTTATAACAGGTTGACAAGGAGCGGCATTTTCATCTTTCACGGCCTGTTGGAGAAGGCGTTGCGTTTTGGCTTTCTTGTAGATGACCATTTCGCGGTTATGATCGTCCCGGACTTTTTGACCCGCTTCCTTTATAAGCTTGTCCATTTGTTCTTCGAACGACGGACTAGGCACTTTTGCATATGGAACTTTCACTGTTTCAGGATTAGCGTCCTCCTATTGAGCATCCGCTTCTTCATCGAAGTCATACATGGCATAGCAGCTGTTTAGTAGCTCTCGTTTCATTGACCGGATGTATCCAAGTCCTTTTGTCTCCATTTTCCCATTAGGCAGTTTGCGTTGAGTCCCGGGAACGTTCCAGACTTTGTCATAGAACTTGTCTTTTCGAACGGTCTGCTTGAAGGGTATCCCCTGGCGTTTCAGCAGCTTTTTCAAACCTTCCGTATAATATCTGGGAAGACGGATAGGCTGAAGCCTGTCGAGCGTAGGATCCGCGCCATGCCAGATTTCTTTCTCCACTTTGGTTTCTTCAGAGCGGTAGAATAGAATTGCTTTTTCGCTTTCTCTCCTGGGAGGGATATAGAATGTTTGTAGCTCTTCTACATTGTAAATATCAAGTGCATCCAGTTCTTTACGGTGTTTAAGCGGCACCATGGCGACTTGTAGACTTTGCTCTTCGTCAGCGGACGTTTGTATTGAAGGTCAAGCAGGGAATACAGCATGGATTTCATCTTTCGAATCGCTACCAAAGATCAACGTAGGAGCAGACGGTCCTGGCTTGTCGTGTCGGGCGGCCCTGAATAAACTATCTCCTCTTCCTCCTCGGTATCACTGCTGAAGACAGGGATGGTGGCGTTAGCTTTGTTTTCCGGCTTGTGACACCTTTCCGTGTCTTCGAAATCCGGTAAGAAGTACTTGGCATCTTCATATTTACGAACTTCGTTCACGGAAAACGGATTCAGTTCTCCTGCCACGGTATACTCGAGACCATCCTTAGCGTATTTCATACACTGATGTTGTGTAGAAGGGATGACGTTGTACTCATGTAACCATGGTCGGCCGAGCAGAGCATTGTAGCATGTCTTGGCGTCTATGACATGGAACTTAATGTCCGTAACGAGTACCCAAAGCGTAGCGTCAGTATCACAAACTCAAGAGTTCTTGATGATTGGGAGTCGAACCCGGAGATGGTGATCTTGTCCCGACCAAGGTGCTGGACGCTCATGTAGATTTCTTTTAACACCCGCACATTGAGGAGATTAACGGAGGATCCATTATCGATCAGGATTTTGCCTATCTTTATATCGTGGCAGTATCCTGAGACATAGAGGGGGCGATTGTGTTCGCACGTCCCAAGGAGAAGGTCTTCATCACCAAAAGCGATATCGGCAGTGTGCACTTCCTCCAATTCATCCTTCATCTTTTCTTCAGCCAGGAAAGCTTGGAATTGTTCCGGATCTTGTAATGCCTTGATTAATGAATCTCTCGCCTCCTTTGATAGCAAAAGGGCATCAAGAATGCTGAGCTGTGAGGGTAGCTTCCTCAGATGCGCTAAGACGTTGTAATCCACCTTATTCTTCTTCGGCGGGTCTTTGGCGGTTAGCTCCCCCAGAACTTGGTCATCTAAGACGATATCTTTAGAGACATTTTCTTTCCCTTTATCTTTTCTGTATGAGGGTCCGAGATTCTTTTCAGGCAGCGTCCGATTACGCAGCCGAATATTTTCGCAAACCTTCGGCTCTTCTTCTTTTCCCGAAGTGGACTCTTTAAAGAGAGGGGCAAGTTCCAGCTCCTCATCAGAATCGCTCCCGAATGTAGGCACTTGTGACCCGCCGGTGTTAACCATGCGACAATCGCCGGTAGTTCTTTTAAGCTCTTCGGTCGTATTTCTTTGCTCCCGACGAGTTTTGCGCTTTTCCCGCTTAAAGCGTTGTCGATGAGCAATGTATCATTGCCACCATCTATCGAAAGTTTTGCACTCTTGAATGGGGTGCGAAACCTTCTGATGATATAAGCAATAGGAGGGGTGCATTTCTATTTCACCAGTAATTTTTCCTTCGGAGGATGGTAGCTTCATGCCCATTGATATGGCCTTAGCAAACCTTTTCCTCATCTTGAATTGGCTTTTGTCGGCAGTGGAGGTATTTTGCTCTAGCGGGATCGTATCAGCTCTTTCATCAAGTCGCTGGCGCTTGGCCCTTTCAAATACAGCCGTCTCGCGTTCTCGATCAGCTTTACTTTTCAATCGAGCTTCGTTAAGGAATGCGTCAATTACTTCATCTGATGGCCCTAGAATTTTTGATTCAGGGTTTGCCCCCAGCGTTTCAGTACAAGGAGTCTCCTCATCGTCCATGAACGAATGGGAAATCACATGACAGCTCGCCACATATTCTTCAAATTCATCAGATGAACTTTCTCCCTCATCTTCCTCTTGAAAGACATGATTGAGGAACTCTTGGAATGTAATGGGAGTCCATGCCTTCTGGTTGTATTCCTCCAGCGCGTCAATTTGTTTTTGCAAGTCCGTGCGCTTGTCGCCAGGCTTCACGGGCTTCTTTGATTTCTTTTTCTTCTTCTTTGAAGACTTCGATGGCTGGTCGTGAATGCTTGGGCCACCGCCATCGGTCTTTGGAGTTGTACGTGGCTTCAACATCCCCTCAATGACCTGTGGTTCCAAAGGGTTCTTCCACCTAATCGCTGGACATGTCTGAAGATCGTTTAGCATCCTCTTTGTCTTGGCTGATAATACAACCTCCCAAGGAGCTTCTTCAACGACGGAGCATGTTGCCCCCGGCGTATTCATCCCCTTAGAGGTGTGGGGCTGTGGGGGATTCACCTTCCATTTGTCAGATAACGCGAACTTGCCCTGTCGGTACTGGTCTTCAAGCTAATTTTTGAAGACGTAGCAATCTTCGATCGGATGACCCAGTACTCGATGATAATGATAGTAGTTGGGCTCATTGACATCATTTGGTTGCGACGGACGTTTTGGATCCGGCAGATTTATGAGTCGGTTGCGCAATGCCAGCTCAAATAACCTTCTCGTTTTATCTCGGGGAAATGAGTAAGGACGTCCTAGCCTCTCCTCAAGGGCTACATACGGACGCATATTATTTTGACGAACAACCGGCTTCGAGTTGCTCGGTTGTTGTTGAGCATTAGCGACAACGATCGCTTTTCCCTTCCCCTTGTCATTTCGGGAGTCCGTCTTTGGAAGAGGGGGTTTATGGCCCATCTGATCCATTTGCACTAGCTTGTCAATCAAGGCCTGGAAGGTAGTCAGCTTGAAAAACATCATAAATTGCGAGATGGTTGCTTGCGGATCAAGGGTTCCCACAAACATACCCACCGCGGGAGCTTCTTCAATGCGCTGCTCGCACTTCGACCATAAGTTCCGCCACCGTATAGCATATTGAACCCATGTCTCGCCTGGCTTTACCCTGGCGTTAATCAGTGCCGTCATCGGGGTGCGTTCACTGGCGCTTGCAAAACGCTGGGTAAACAACAGCTCCATCTCCGCGAAGGTTTTGATAGAGTCGTTCAGGAGCTCAGAGTACCATTCGAACGTTGTATCTGATAAGCTTCCAACAAACTGGCAAAGCAACAGCTTGTCATCACCGCCGGTGTTGCCGTAGAGTGCCCTGAACTGGGCAACATGATGGTGAGGATTGCTCGTCCCCTTGTAAACACGGAACTTGGGAATTGTGCAGCCTGGCGGGTACTTGATCTGGTCGTACCAACTCGGATACGGCCGTCCTGTTTTTACGACCTGGCCGGCTGCTTCAGTCGCATGATGAACTCGTATTTGTTGGGCTATGTACTCATCCAGGTCAGTCTTGGAGATTGTTTCTTCCTTAGCTGTTGACAGAGCTGGCGGAGGATTCGATGTCTCTCCCCTATCGTCTTCAAGGATGATCGGGGGATCTTCAGCCGGAGGATCTTGTTGGATCATCATCCCCACCATGTCTTGGAACAGGAGGCCCATACGCTTTATGTTGGCTGCTTGTTCAGCAGCCTCTTTATTCTTCTTCTCCAATATTCGACGAAGGAATTCGGCGTCAGTTTCTTCTTCCTGGCGTTCATCCGAGGACGTTTCAGGGTTTTCTTTTGGCCCAGTAAGTGCGGCCATAGCGTTCATCATCTCTTGGAGCTTCTGCTGCTGCTCCTGCGCTTTGGTCACTGATCGCGTAAGCGGTCGATGACCCGTAGATATGCGACTGTCCTCTTTACCAGACGCCACGTAGACGGTATGAACTACAATGCCCCCTGACTTAGGGCTTTTGGGTTCACCACTTTTGATATTCATCGTCGGCGTAGGGACTTTTTCTGGACTTCTTCTCTTATGGGCCGTAGAAGTTGAGGGGGCCGTTGCTTTGGGCACCCAAGCGGTCATTATCTTTCATTGCTTGACCGGAGGATTTTCTTCTTCCCGACCTTTCGACTTCTTCTGTTGGCGAGAGAACTTAGGATCAATCACAGATTCTCGGACTCTTCGCCATGTCTTATAGATCTTGGAGGACAACGATCGAGGAGACTACTCTGGCTTTCCTGTTTCTATGGCAGTCTCTACTGGTGGAGGAGATCTTTTGAGCACTGCAGTCGGCGAGTTTCTGCATACCCTATTCAGTAGCTCGAAGCTGTTCCCGGTGGGAACAGCAGCGTTAACTTCCACCATTGGAGCTGGCGGAGTCATCCCAGAAGGGGAATTGCCCCTGGTCTTCCTTACCCGGCGCCAGTGGCGTAGTCGGGCGCGACGAGTTGTCGGTATTGGTTCAGAGACAGAAACAACTTCTTCTTTCCCCCTGTTCAGGTGTGGGGTTGTTGCCGGCGTCAACCTATTGAAGACTGATATCTTTTGAGCAGCAGGAGCAGGAGTGGGATTTGGGACGGTCGGTCTTGTAAAGACTGATCTCTTAGCCGGAGAAGCCGCCTTGACGACTTCATGAGCAGGTTTGGCTATTCTTTTTGGAATAACCTTTTCCTGGACTGCAAGCTTCATCGTGGGCCCGCAGGAGTTTTGGCCCAGTCTGGAGAAGACCGAGGCACTGGTGTTGGGCGACCCGTTGGGAGGGGCCGCAGTAACTGAAAGTCGATCGAAGACCGACTTCTTAGGAGCTTCTTGTACGGGCACGGGGGTGCTGAAGCTTGTTGGCGGAAGCATGGTTCTGAAAAACAATCCTGTGGTGGCTTGAGTAATCTGCTCCACGGGCATGGTGAACAAAGAGGCCGCTTGGGGCCCATAGGTTATGCCCCCAGTTGAGGCCGGACGCGAGCTGCAGCTGCAGTTAAAGCACTTTGAACAGGTAGAGGCCATCGATGCTTGATTTCTTTTTTGCGCCAAGCAAGAGACCAAATCTTAATAAACTTGAAATCCAAAGGCAACCATTAACAAACCGCGATTTGTTCGCGAATACAACACACGAAGTGTGGATTGGAAAGAGGAAAAGGTCCCACCGGGCGTGCCAGAATCTGTTCCCCTCCGAAAGACGGCGCACAAGACTGCGAGGTCCTGACGCTGAGATTCGGGGCAGATGCTATTAGATTTTATCCGTTCACCTCTCCGAAGATGCCAAGTTGATTTATGGCACCGTGTATCGGAGGTTTAGACGGATGCGGCCGATGTAGCAGACTTCGTCAGATTCCCCCTCGCTTGAGGGGTTTTTGATTGTGGGGACGCTCTTCCCTGCAGGCGCAAGCCCCCGCAGTTAATTACGCTACTGCATCGCGGTAACAACTTTCTCCTTCTCCAGAATTTCACTTCGTGTCGTGTGTGTTTATTTTGTTTGTGGTTGCCCGTGGATTGTATACGGAGACTAAGTGATGCCGTCGCCCGTAGGACGTGGATTAGTCCAAATCCGTATTTACTTAGATTTGGGTTTGGTGTTTTGGTTTAAGGATACGTTAGCCGTATTTAGGCTAAGATCGACTTAAACGTTTGTTAAGGATACGTTAGTCTAATTTGAGACTAAGATCAACTTAACGGGATCGTTTTGGATCTGACAAAAGAGCGTTTGGGGACTCTATTGTTCCAGTTTAGGGACATAGTGGTCCATAGGTAGTTTAGGGACATTGCGGTCCATATTCCAGTTTAGGGACGTGGTGGTCCATATTCCAGTTTAGGGACGTGGTGGTCCATAGGTAGTTTAAGGACGCTTAAGTCCGTGAGTTTAAGGATCCCACAGTCCGTGTTTTAGTTTAAGGACGCATAAGTCCGCGGGTTTAAGAATCACACAATCCGTCTTTTGGTTTAAGGACGCTTAAGTCCATGAGTTTAAGGACCCCACAGTCCGTGTTGATGTGTGGTTGTCGGGACCCGTCATCTCTCTGACGTCGTTGAAGGATTACAACGATAGGGGTCAAAGGAGTTCGGAGATGTACCCTTGAACCGGTCGTAAATTGATTTAAGAGAGCAGCTATGCTCAGTCAATTTAATTTGAGGACTTACGGCCATGATTGGGCTAAGTCCAGTTGAAAAATATTCAACGCTTTTATTTATTTTTGGTCTATTAGACCTGTGCTAGGGCTTTGCCCACATTTAAATAATGCATTGCATTACTTTTTTTGTTTGGGCTCTGTAGGGTTGCTAGGCACGCGCACAAGGGTCTACAAGGCATCAACCATGCCCGATTAAAAATTTAGCCGTGCCGAACAACCCGAATACGGAACTTTAAACTAGAGATTAGGCGAAAACAACATGCTAAACACTTTAACACTAAGTGAGAGAGATTACAACCTTTGTAGATCCGGTCCTTCACTTCATATGCTCCGTGTTGTGGTCCCTTCGCTGCGATCATCGGGATCCGGACTCTCGAGAGGTTCCACGAAGAGAATGACGCAACCTTTGCTTCCGATCTTCGATACTACGATGATCTACCTTGAAGTTTCTTTAACATAAGCTAACACTCATGAAATGATGTGAACACCCTCATCTAAATGGCAAGGGAAGATGAGGATGATGAAGTAGGATTTTTGCTCTCTTTATTTATATTTTTCTCACAATTATCCATCACAAAAATCAAAGCAAGAAAGGATTTCAAGCAAAGAAGAAGAAGGAAGAAGATGATGAACAATATTCATTAATCCTTTTGTGATGAATAGGAAAAGGAGATAATGATCAATTATACAACCATGGTTCACTTAACCATTGTAGAGAATAGACTAGGGTTAGGGTTTGGGTTGGGTTAAAGCATGAGTCATGAACAAATATCTTTCACAAAACAAAATAAAACCTTCTAGAAAGTTTAACCCTAATCCAAACCCTAATCGTGTTTAAACTCCACTAAACAAGTTGCATTATTTATCATATCATGTTACAATATTATATATCACATATATAATATTTATCGTAACAAAATAAAATAATACAATTAACATATATCGCATATATATCAATGTATTATCCGAGTGAGAAAAAGAATCTTTTAGTGAGCAAATATTAGTTAATGTAATTTAATATATCATATATATTATTATACATTAAATTATCGAATCAACACTTGATCCGACAATCCGGCTATATCGCATATAACCGACTAATATAAATCCGTACCGATTCATCGAATCAACACTTGATCCGATGACCCGGCTGATATCAAATATGGAGAGAATAGAATACGGTATCACATATCGCATTATCCTCGGTCCCGCACATATCACATATGTGCTCCTACTCCGTTTTGCCTGAGTCAAGAAACCTCTGTGTAGGACTCTAAAGAATCGTCAATACACCGGCAGTAGGTGATGATCATATCATACACCCACAAGCTGCAAGCGGTCAGCTAAACGTAACAGCTACCCAGGTATTGAGCGCTCAGAAGATCAACAAGCAAGCCTGTAACTTCTCATGTGAATCCAAACAGTAACACTCCCATACAGTCCGGTCTCGTCGTCTGATATGTCGCATATCTCGCCTAGGGGTGGTAAACGTCAGACCCCAGTAGCTCGATAAGTCGTGTCGATATGAGGTCGATAACAGTTCGAGAAACTACTGATAACACTTACCAGTAAATCTCAGTAACCCTGGCCAGGGATTTCCGGTTATAGCCAATCGAACACAGCACAACATCAACTCCCTATACCGGGAGAGACGAATCCCCTCCTATCGCTCATTGCCTCCATGTGATTCGGGACTGTACCCAAAAGCCACCTTTTTGCACGCCCTCTTGGACGTGGTATGATGGAAATCAAAGCACAGTGGGAATCACACAAGACTCTATGACGATCTCGGGTCAACAGACTACTCTGTACCAGTGTCACCGGAGAACTGCCATCTGACGTATGGTATAATACCATCTGGGAGTTCTCGGCGAGTCCGTCCAGTGTACCCAGTCTCCACTGAGCACCCGTACACCATCCTTGATGTCAAACACCGATGGATATGGGATCATCCATCGCCCATCATATGGGTCAAGATGCGTATACGCTAGTCTACTCTGGTGCATCGATGCCCTATCTCGATACACCCTCGACTAGGAACAGTTATAGGATGTACTCGTCGACTACCGTGGCCCCACTAGTATGATCTCATCATAGTCCCAGTAGTCGAGTACATATCCTAAGGGCTTTATCAACATGTAATATAGAGACAATCAGAGTACATGTTAAGATAAAGTACAACCAGATAGCATACTATCATGTCGAGCAAGAAAGTCCTCCCTATACATGTCCTAGCATCCACTACAATATACATCGTATGTACAGTAATGGCCTCTAGGGCATACATATAACTAACAATCTCCCACTTGCACTAGGGCCATCTGTTATGGTATCGCATACCCAACAATTAGCTGCGGTTGAAGTATCTCATACTCAACCATCCCATAAAAGTCTCTACTGGGAAAAAGGCCTTTGTGAGTGGATCCGCGCTGTTGTCCTCTGTGTCTACTCTCCTTAATCTCGATCTCCCTGGAGATCAACCATCTCCATGATCAGGTGACACTGCCTAAGAATTATATCTGGATTCCTGATGGGACGGTAGTTCCTTGGCTAAAGCCACAACTCCATTGTCACACAATGGTAGGAACGAAGTTCATCTCATGAACTTATAAATATCCAGACTGCCTCTTTGGTAGTATCCTTGGTAACGATGTATCTTGCCTTTAATCGTCTAGTATGTCACGGTATCTAGCTTGGAACTCTTCCAACATACCGTCCCTCCACTGAGGGTATAGACAATGCCTGCGACTGACATTCAGTCGTTCTTATCACCCTGGAACCCTTCCAGTGATTATCCCCAGGATCGATTGATACCATCTCACTACAACTAGTGAGTATCCTAACATCCAATTAGATCTATCTCATAGATCCAAAACCTAGGATTTAGTAGGTATCACTTTGATCCTATATGGAGAATCCTTGTGATAAGCGGAGATTGACCGAGCGTAGCATAGGAAACTCCTTCCCTATCAAGAGTATGTCATCCACGTACTCTACGAGGATCACCACCATACTCTCTACTACCTTTTCGTATATACAAGGTTCATCTACCATTTTGATGAAGTCAAACTCTTTGACTACCACATCAAAACAGATGTTCCAACTCCACGATGCTTGTTTTATCATATAAAACATCTTGCACGCGTTTCCGCTGCTCCCACTGTCTACGAAGCCCTCTGGCTGTGTACTTATAGACGCTCTTTTCTAAAACATCATTTTAGAAAAGCAGTCATGACACCCAACCACCAGATATCGTAGTCATGGTATGTAGCCGTGGCAAGTAGGATCTGGATGGACTTAAGCATAGATCCTTAGAAAAGGTTTCAACATAATCCATACCTGGTCTATGATGCAAACCTTTAAGAAGTCTAGCTTTGAAAGTCTCAACTTTTCCATGTACACCAAGTAATCTTCTCAAGATATACTTGCTCCTGATGGGGATTTAACTCTTCAGATAAAGCAACCAAAGTCCATACTTTGTTGGTGTATAAGGATTCCATCTCAGATCGATAAGCATCCAGCCATTCTTACAGAGTCCCACTCCTGATGGCCAGCTCGAAATTAGTTGGGTCATCATCTCATGATGCAATCCTCGCTCCCACTGTCATAGAGAAACCGAAGTATCTCTCAGGTGGGTGAGGAACCCTACTAGATCGGCGGAGAGGCTGAGGTTCGTTGGAAACTATTGAATCCTTTGGTTCAACCAAATCATCAGCTGCATTTTGTATAGCTGGAACATTTCCAGTTCTACATAACAGACCTTGCCTCGAGCTTTTCCGGATTTTGCTTTTAGGCATAGGCCGGACAACCCCAAATCTTAACAAGCTTAAGATATGGGCTCTTCCCTTTCCATATCACATATGAAGTGGTAGGCAACTGATTTGATTTGAACCCTGTTCAACAGGTATGCAGCTTCTCAAGTGCATAACTCCCAAAAGGAAATAGGAAACTCAGTAGTACTCATCATAGAGCACACCATATCACATAGGGTGTTATTGCTCTGCCCCGATACACCGACGTGCTGTGGTGTATGAGGAGGAGTAATGCTGAGAGAGAATCTCATTCTCCTTTAGAATAATCAATGAATTCCGTGCTCAAGAATTCTCCTCCTTGATCTTATCAAAGGACATAATACTTATACCCGTATTTTGGTTCTCCACTTCTAACTTATATTCTGTGAATATCTCAAAAGATTCAGACTTGTGTTTCAACAGGAACGCATGTCTGAATCTTGAGAGATTATCAGAGAACGTAATGAAGTAAAAAGAACCGATCTTGGCATGTGTAGACAGGGGACTCTCATACATCAGCATGTATCAATCCCAAAAGTTCACTAACTCTTTCTCTGTTTCCAATAAACAGAGCTGTGGTCATCTTATCTTTGTGACATGATTGGCAAGTTTCACAAGATGTAAATTCAAACAGATTTAAATATGCATCTAAATGTAACTTCAGCCAGTCGAGTCGCATTGAGATGACCTAATCTACAATGCCTCAAGAAGGATTCGTTCATTTCTGAACTCTTCTTCTTGTGTGTGTTCCGTATACTAAGAACTGTAGTTTGATTTAGAACATTAATGCTTTTAGATAACGTGCCTGAACCGATCAACTCTTGATATAGGAAATGTTCAAAACATTATCCAATAATACAAAATTATATCCTTTCTTTACTAATAAAGAGACTGATATGATTTTGTATATCAGGTTCGGTATCTAATAACATTTGTTCAGAATCAATGTATTCTGGTAATACATGGTGACAGTGACCAACAGACTTGGCTGCAACACTTGCACCGTTTTCTGTCTCATGAAACTTATCACCCGTTCTCAGTTCTTTACCTATCTGTAGCCCATGTAACAGATTACATATGCGGGATCCTGATCCGGTATCACATACCCAGGACGTAAAGGATACTGAGAAACAGTTCTCTGTAATGAACACACCCGAAGATGATGCATCAGCATGCACTTTCTTCGTTTGGGCGGCATGGGAAATCTGATATTCCCCAATTTCCTGCTCTGTCTTATAACAATTATAAGTTGGAGCGGGACCAACGTTCCCCAGCTCAGTATAACAAGCGGGTTCGGTCAATATATCCGTTTTATTATCTTGATTAAGGCGTGATATGGTCGCTATCTGGAGAGAGAGAGAAGAAAACACTCAGCGTATGCCCTTGCAAGATTAGATTGGTTATATAATATATCTAATCAGGATGTCTCCCACTGTTTCAGTCAAATCTTCCTTCAAACCCTAAAAGGAAAGACTAGCCGGGATTAATTACACGCTACAAGTTCGCCAATCTTTCAGCCAGGCCAGTGTCGGTACTTTGAGGGAGGTCCCCCGTGCTTTCGCACGAACCTAATTACAGTAAACCTCGTTTTCCCAGAGGCGTAACCCCGTTAACACCTTTCTAGACACCTACTTGATCGGCTAATTGTAATTTGTAAAACTCTCCCAGGAGTAACTCTTACTCGCAGCGGGTATCGGGATCCAACTATCTCATAGAAGGTATGCAATCTCATTGCAAATTTCAACACTTGAAATTCCCAATAATATTTTGCCCCTAGCACCCTATGACCTTGACGGAGGCCAACAAACCATAGGCTACTAGTCAAGTTCAACCCGCCATTTCTTGATCGAATCAAACCCACCCGCACGACCCTTGACGGAGGCCAACAAGGTCGCACGACTACCCTAACTCAATCTGCATCATATGCATAAGTAGATAAATACTGGTTAGCTACCGCACACTGCGCCTTGACGGAGGCCAACAAACGCAGCACGAATACTAAACAGCACTTATCTGAAATGACGGAGGGCTACGACGGGTTTTTCAGAAAACCCTTTGCGTAATGAACTTGATATCGTTGTAGAATCGAGTGATTTTAAATGGAGTGTTTTTTAGGCTTTTCTAGTTTTGCTAAAGGGGTCACTCCCGGTGAAGGGATCGTCGGCCCTTTCCTCATCGAATAAGGTGCGGGATATATCATATATATCACTGTGCAAAGCAGAAACTATAGAAGCAATCAAAAGACAAACCGAGTTTGTAGCATCTGCCAGTTTTTGCTAAAGGAGTCACTCCCGGCGAAGGGATCTCGGTCCTTTCCCTATCGAATAAGGTGCTGGATGTTCTACAAGGAACACCGCTATGCAAAGCAAGAACTAGAGCTACCAATTTTTATAAACAAGTTTCTACAACATCTTAGGTTTCTTTTATTTCATTAATCTCATTAATGAAGTCCCATTTTAATTATGCTTCACAAGCATCTCTTTTGAAACGAAATCTGCAATATAACATATATCTCATATATATAATATAAACATTCGTCTCAGACAGTAATATGATCTCATCACAGAACCTTGCAGCAGAAGAACATATATGAAATATTGGATATACTAAGACGTCCGTGTTTTCAATACGAGCCTGTATAAAACACGGATTCCACGGTCGCGATGAATAGCCAAACCCACATCCCTAGACCCCTACGAGAGCGGCAAGTAACACTGCCAATTATAGGGTTAGGAGACCCGGTCTCGACTCCTCGAGATGGTCTCCCACTGGACCCTAGAACCCGGTTACTTGTGCTCCCCGCCTTGGGTCTACCTAATGCGGAAAAGTAAATAATATACAACGGTGACATCTTCCGCTACCTGGAAGTGCCCCAATAAAAGAATATTACATACAAATGAATTTTACATGAATGAAAAAGAAAAACTCCCATCTCACATAAAACCCCCGGCTATTCAAACGCGACGATCCAATACATCATATCACAGCAACACATAATATCTCATATCATCAACGTAAGCAAGTATGCGTATCCCGATTGTCGTTGATGTATAGCAACGAAGCCGGCGATACACCACATACTACGCTTACGGTCACAGAAAAGAAAGTGTAAAACTACAACAGTTGGAATCCGCAATCTTCTTAGACATCGCATGCCTAACCAAATGAATTCCTTAGACATCACATGCCTAACAGTTATAAACCCCGCATTTTAGTCTCATTATCGAAAACTCTTTTCAATATCAAGTCGGGCAATTCAACAAGATTCCCGACGTCCTGATCGAATGCTCGTCGCAAACTTTAGTAGACGGCCGCACCCCCGATACCGTTGACGAAGTGCACCAAGGCGGAACACCGCTACAGGGAGCACCCGAACGGATGCTTTCGGCGACGGGGTTCTCCTACAGTCACTTGGTCGGGGCTATGGAGTGAGGCTGTCTATTAAGTTTACCCGGCGAGTATTCGCGTACGCTACGTGATTGCGACGGACTTTTGATCACATCAAAATTCCGTGGCAACCGATCAACTGAGACTAAACTGCTATGTTTATAATATTCAAATCAGTTATCTCATAACTACCTGTGGATTCCAATTATTGTATCACATTCCAGATAAATAGAAAAAGTTAAACTTTCCGATCGAATCATCAAGCACCCAAGATTTCCCCAATATATCTCAACACTTGAAATCAGTTTAAAAACGTCCTTCACATGCCACAGTACCAATGGTCCAGCCGTAGAAGGGTCAAGCCAACGCCTCACATGTGGCACGCCGTACTGCCCCAAACCCTAAGGTTCAAAGGGCAGTTCAAGACGGTCACATAATCGAGTTAAGGTTTGTTGTCTTCTAGAGGGTCCATCGAGTTACTTGCACGACTTAGAACATTCTTAAACACGAGGAAAAATCCAACTTTTGAAAAATTTTCCGACAGGGGAAAAAGTGAGTTATTGATATCCGTTCGAACTTTTTAACAGTTTCTAAAATTATCCGGACAAAACTAAACAAAGTTATAATATCCGATCAAAACTTTAAGTCCCCAATACAACCAACATAATTCAACAGTTGAATAAAAAAATAAAAATTTCCAGAAAATACAACATTAAAAAATAGGAGTTACTGTGAAAATCACGTGCGCAGAATCGATCACGTGGCCGCGGAATCGCCGCACAAGCTGGGGTGGGGCCGCGATTCCGCGGCTCTTTGGTCGAATTACGCTCACGTGCTTCACAGTAATTCTTGTAATTACCTGCTGTAATTTTTGGATATTTTTAATGTGGAAAAATCCCAATTTTTAGAAAATTTCCAGAGAGCATGTTTTATCGAGGTTTCGGGTTTCGATCGGACTTTAAACTTCGTTCAGACTTCGCCTAAAGCTCTAGCTTGGCTCTGATACCACTGTAGGGTTGCTAGGCACGCGCACAAGGGTCTACAAGGCATCAACCATACCCGATTAAAAATTTAGCCGTGCCGAACAACCCGAATACGGAACTTTAAACTAGAGATTAGGCGAAAACAATATGCTAAACACTTTAACACTAAGTGAGAGAGATTACAACCTTTGTAGATCCGGTCCTTCCTTCATATGCTCCGTGTTGTGGTCCCTTCGCTACGATCATCGGGATCCGGACTCTCGAGAGGTTCCACGAAGAGAATGACGCAACCTTTGCTTCCGATCTTCGATACTACGATGATCTACCTTGAAGTTTCTTTAACATAAGCTAACACTCATGAAATGATGTGAACACCCTCATCTAAATGGCAAGGGAAGATGAGGATGATGAAGTAGGATTTTTGCTCTCTTTATTTATATTTTTCTCACAATTATCCATCACAAAAATCAAAGCAAGAAAGGATTTCAAGCAAAGAAGAAGAAG
The DNA here is from genome assembly GCA_030015575.1 of Agapanthus africanus. NCBI lineage: Eukaryota > Viridiplantae > Streptophyta > Magnoliopsida > Asparagales > Amaryllidaceae > Agapanthus > Agapanthus africanus. The sequence goes on from CM057339.1 coordinate 425,630,369, forward strand.
GAAGAAGATGATGAACAATATTCATTAATCCTTTTGTGATGAATAGGAAAAGGAGATAATGATCAATTATACAACCATGGTTCACTTAACCATTGTAGAGAATAGACTAGGGTTAGGGTTTGGGTTGGGTTAAAGCATGAGTCATGAACAAATATCTTTCACAAAACAAAATAAAACCTTCTAGAAACTTCTAGAAAGTTTAACCCTAATCCAAACCCTAATCGTGTTTAAACTCCACTAAACAAGTTGCATTATTTATCATATCATGTTACAATATTATATATCACATATATAATATTTATCGTAACAAAATAAAATAATACAATTAACATATATCGCATATATATCAATGTATTATCCGAGTGAGAAAAAGAATCTTTTAGTGAGCAAATATTAGTTAATGTAATTTAATATATCATATATATTATTATACATTAAATTATCGAATCAACACTTGATCCGACAATCCGGCTATATCGCATATAACCGACTAATATAAATCCGTACCGATTCATCGAATCAACACTTGATCCGATGACCCGGTTGATATCAAATATGGCGAGAATAGAATACGGTATCACATATCGCATTATCCTCGGTCCCGCACATATCACATATGTGCTCCTACTCCGTTTTGCCTGAGTCAAGAAACCTCTGTGTAGGACTCTAAAGAATCGTCAATACGCCGGCAGTAGGTGATGATCATATCATACACCCACAAGCTGCAAGCGGTCAGCTAAACGTAACAGCTACCCAGGTATTGAGCGCTCAGAAGATCAACAAGCAAGCCTGTAACTTCTCCTGTGAATCCAAACAGTAACACTCCCGTACAGTCCGGTCTCGTCGTCTGATATGTCGCATATCTCGCCTAGGGGTGGTAAACGTCAGACCCTAGTAGCTCGATAAGTCGTGTCGATATGAGGTCGATAACAGTTCGAGAAACTACTGATAACACTTACCAGTAAATCTCAGCAACCCTGGCCAGGGATTTCCGGTTATAGCCAATCGAACACAGCACAACATCAACTCCCTATACCGGGAGAGACGAATCCCCTCCTATCGCTCATTGCCTCCATGTGATTCGGGACTGTACCCAAAAGCCACCTTTTTGCACGCCCTCTTGGACGTGGTATGATGGAAATCAAAGCACAGTGGGAATCACACAAGACTCTATGACGATCTCGGGTCAACAGACTACTCTGTACCAGTGTCACCGGAGAACTGCCATCTGACGTATGGTATAATACCATCTGGGAGTTCTCGGCGAGTCCGTCCAGTGTACCCAGTATCCACTGAGCACCCGTACACCATCCTTGATGTCAAACACCGATGGATATGGGATCATCCATCGCCCATCATATGGGTCAAGATGCGTATATGCTAGTCTACTCTGGTGCATCGATGCCCTATCTCGATACACCCTCGACTAGGAACAGTTATAGGATGTACTCGTCGACTACCGTGGCCCCACTAGTATGATCTCATCATAGTCCCAGTAGTCGAGTACATATCCTAAGGGCTTTATCAACATGTAATATAAAGACAATCAGAGTACATGTTAAGATAAAGTACAACCAGATAGCATACTATCATGTCGAGCAAGAAAGTCCTCCCTATACATGTCCTAGCATCCACTACAATATACATCGTATGTACAGTAATGGCCTCTAGGGCATACATATAACTAACAGGCTCTGCCCATAAAGGATGTAGAGCATAAATTTTACTTCGGCTCTGCCCTTTATAAATGATGCAGAGCATTAATTTTACTTGGGTTCTGCCCTTTATAAATGATGCAGAGCATCAATTTTATTTGGGCTCTGCCCTTTTATTGCTTTGCAATTTATTTTGGCCTGTTAGGTCTTTTTGACTTGGGCCTGGCCCTTTAGCAAAAGAAATGAATTGCATTTGTCAGGCGCTTTGCGCCAATCAAAGAGCGCAAGCGCTTGTGATGATGACACGTGTCATGCAAGCGCAGTGCGCTGCACTTGCGCTGCCGACACGTGGCGCGCTGTGGTGAGTTGCGCCAGTTTCAGAGAGCAAGGCTCTATTTCAAAAGCGCATAGTGCAAATGGTCCAGATGCTGACACGTGGCGCTCTCTGGTGGCTTGCGCCAACCCAAGAGCGCAACAGTGCAGATTTACAAGTGTAAGGCACTATTAACTTGAGAATCTTTTAGATTCAGAACCTATGGTTCATAAAAGAAGTGCAAAGCACTGTTTATTTTCTTGATCTAATTTAGATCAAAGAAAACAAGTTTCTCTTGTTTTTCTTATTTCAGGGAACCAGAGGTTCATAAAAAGTGCAAAGCACTATTTTTATTTGTTTTTTTATTAAAGATCATTGATCTTGTTCTTAGATCAATGATCTATTAGAAGAAATTCTTCTATCTAAAAGGTCTTTTACCTTTTTTTCTTCTAGGAATTTCTTCAGAGTTCTCTCTGCTTGAAATTTTTGATTTCTCACCAAATGTTCATCCCTTTGAATTGAGGTCTAGGGGCCTTTATATAGTGCCCATAAATTTGTTAAAGAGATCTTTCTCTGAGCGATTTGGGGAATTTTCCCTACCGTTGGATCTTTGATCCAAGGGCTTCTGTTTTACAGAAGAAAATCTTCTTGTTTTAACAAGAACAGAAAGATATCTTTAAAATCTTAATTCTGTTTGGCGCAAACGCCCCAGCGCATGACACGTGTCAAGCAGTGCACAGCGCAGCGCAACTACGCTAGCGCATCTGCGCCGACACGTATCGCGCAGCGCAAAGCGCAGCGCAACTGCGCTAGCGCATCTGCGCCGACACGTGTCGCGCAGCGCGGTGCTTGCGCAACTGAAGCGTTGCTTCCTTTTGTTTTTTAATAGAGCTTTGCTCTAATTGGGCGCGCTGCCTCGGGCGCTGCGCTGACGTATCAGCACCTGACACGTGGCGCGTTGCGCCCGGAATTTGAAGCGTTGCTTCAAAATTTGAATTTTGAATTTCAACAGAGCTTTGCTCTGATTGGGGGAAACAGTGACATGTAGGTACCCCATGTGGACCTCGAGACGACAAGCAAGCGCGTGGCGACGTCGGCACCGGCGAGCGAAGATCAGGTGAGTAGATTTATTTCTACGGGGAGAAGTCGGGTGGATGGCGTATAGCACCCCCGCAGTTCGTAGTATATTTATGATATATAATTGGATATATATGTGGATTATGATCCGTGGATGATTATCAAGTTATGATTATGTGTTTATGGTTAGTTTGGTGTTATTAGAAGTAAACTAGCATAGCTTCTTAGTCGCGAACCCTAGAATAGGTTTACATCCACACGCACACACGCTTTTGCATACATCTATTTACATGTGCGTATATGGGGATATGTATATATACAAACACACACACACACACACACATGGTTATGGGACTATATATATATATATATATATATATATATATATATATATATATATATATACATATACACGGATTTTAAGGATAGTACTTGGGATTAGAGTTGAGTCGATGAGATTGGGCTTGAGGCCGTGTTATCGGTGATATGACAGCGTTCGTATTTGAGTTACGACGTGATATGTTTAGCGGGTCCTTTAGGCGTGGTGTTTTCATACACACGCATGCATACATAGATGATATCAGTATTGTACTAGACGTAGATCAGTACTCCGGATCTTGATTTTGATAAAGAGGATACCAGATGAATAATGTGATGAATGTGATATTTGACCCGTACCCAGATTTAGGATACCGTTCGACGGATTTACGTACGAGCTTTATATTGATGATAGATCCGTACTCTTGACTTGAAGACGTCATATTATAGATATTGTATCGAATGTGATACTATTGAGGCGAGATCACCGACTATTATATATATATATATATATATATATATATATATGTATCAACTCAGATTTTAGGCGGTTTCCTTACCTTTCGATCAGTCTGTTTAGTTTGGCCCTGTAGTGTATTTGTAAATCATAGATTAGATTCGACTCATACCTATTTCAAAAACTAACGAATCGTGTGTATTTTAAAGACGGGACAATGGATTCTACGGATATTTCAAATGACATATCTTTTCTTAAAAACACCGTAGCCCTTATTTTCAAAACACCATGATTCGCATTATTTCAAATGGCACTACTGTATGAATCATATTGATATAAATGCAGATTAGTTATCATTATGTTTATCATTCAGCTCCCGCATATTATTACTGTTCGCATCGCATTTGCATGTTTATATTGTACTTCCATATGCCATTATTGAGATCATACTGTCAGGACACCAACACCATTACCGATGATGCGTATGTTCCACATACACTTACTTGCCGGCTCACACACACATCATCGGTAATTGCCATGTCACGTACACTTTAGAAAATACCTTTTCATTGACATAGCTTGATAACTGATAGTCGCAATATGTTATAGCTTCCATATGCTAGTTTAAATATTGTATTCATTGCATGATATTAGGTGCATTCATATATTCATTGGTTATGCGGTATTATGGAGATTTATGCCGGTATTCACTGTTTATTGGTATCATGATTTTGATGATTTCGGATTTACATAAGATTTCTGGATTTGGGGGAAAACCGCAAGAATTTAATAAAAGCTTAGTATCATCATTTTAAAATGCAAAAAAAAATTCTCATGATGTATGAGTCGTCCACCATGAGTTTTCATGATTGCTGTTGGATTTCAAGACCCGATTCGAGGAGTTGGATGAACCGTCTCGGGTACATGGTGGGCTCGGTGTGGTATCCCGGGGCAAGAAGCTTGAGTTGTATTCGATGAGGTTATCCGGAGGATACCGGCCAGAGTCATGAAATGGATACAGGCTGATCCGTTCTGCCGGAGCCCGCGGGCCGATCCCGCAGATGATATGGATGCCTCAGATATTGATATTTGAGATCTGAGATTTGAGATATTGAGATTTGATATTGAGATATTGAGACTTACGTTTTGTGTCGATGCTGACACTGATTTCTCTGTTGCTTTCATTGATATACATATAGAAATCGCATTGATTAAAGAAAACAGTTGTCTCACTCATGATATATTCTGTTTCCATTCGTAATGCATTCATACATCATATATATCTGATATGTTGCTATCTGAGGCACTGACACGAGCATGTAGTATTGCACTTATTTGTAGATGGATCGGGATATTATTTGAGGATATTGCCTGATATGACCTAGGATAGCGTTATGCATGCGATTTCTACTCGTAAATGTTTTCTACTCACGAGTTGGCAACTCACCCCCGTTGTGCCACAGTTCCTTGCAGGTTTTGCCGTACAGGTTTCGTTGCGGATTTGCTGGCACACTGCCCCTCCCAGGTGATTGCTTCGGTAGGTGGGTTCTTTTGCATCAGGACCACCAATGTTTATTTATTATTTCAGTTGTATCTAGAAAAACTCCATCAACCAGATTGTATATTTGATAGAGATAGAAGACCAGACTTGTTATTATTTCGACCTTAGAGTCGCGCGTTGTATTATTATGGTTTTCATGTTGATTTTAGGTTTTCTTTTGAGTTTTGATCCTCGCCCTTCGGCGTTGTATATTATATTGCTTGCGTGGTTGTGACTGTCAATTGACGAAGAGCTAGCTCCCGCTTGGGGATGCCTTTTTATTTATTTCGTATACTATTCATGTTGTATCCCGTTTGGGGCCAGTATTTACAAAGGAGACTCTGCCGAAATTTTCAGAAAATACTTGAGATTTTAAAAATACATACTTCAGCCTATGTTGATTTAAACTACTCGTTTTCAATTGATTTTTCCTTCACTCTACTACTTCTTTGGTTTTGATTTCTGGGTTTTGGCTTACTTAGATTACGTACGCCTCGAGACGTTTCGTAATTTAAGTGTCGGTCATGTTCTGTACTTTTCGGGTCATGACAAAGATGGTATCAGAGCGTTAGGTTTTACCTTCGGAGTGTAGGATGACCCTTGGTTGATGGAGTAGGTAGTTTGAGTAGAGTGACGTACTGTACGTATGTTCCGCGACATATTTACGATACGATACTCCGCTTAAGAAGCCTTAGGATGTATATTTTTTTGCACAGTATTATATTCCTTCCTATGATCTAGCCTCATCGATACCAGTTATGGTTTTGTTACCACGGTTGTACGGGCACGGAGAGCTACGGCTAGAATCGCGGTCAGCACGAGCTTGTCACGAACGAGAACTAACCAGGGCGTGATTCCAGGGACATACGATTTGCATAGATGCGCCGTGTTATTGTGTTTTCGCGCCATGAGCGTTTGATGGATCATTGTTATGAGATTTCTCGGACGTGCAGATTTGCACCAGAGGTTTGAGCCACTGATAGAAGCCAACAAGAATGTGATGACCATTGATGTATCGCTTATTCATGATAATTGAGGCACTGTTCAGCATGCAGACGAATGAGCCAGTTGTTGCTGCGAACGACGAGATATTGCCCCAGATGTTGGAGCTATTGCTGTACGAGTTGTACTTAGAGATATGATAGGAGGTCGCTAGTCACCCGAGGATGAATGACTAGGACATGTGGTTCGTTCTCTTACCCCGATACAAGGTCATCAGATAGATTGATTCCAGCTAGAGACGACTTCACGCGGATACGTTGAGAGTCGACAGAGGCGGTCGAATGTCAGAAACCCATATTCCAAGTTTAATGTATTCGGAAAGACATGCAAGCAATTCTACTCTCTAGAAGAATGAAACCCTAACTCGACATAATGACCGTGTGAAAGCCTTTGAAACCTAGGGTTTACGGCAGTTCCGCGGTGCCATTAGTGAGGCTTGGGTTTGCCCTTCTACGGCTGGTCCACCGATACTGTGGTGTGTACTCGATACTATTAAACCGTACCCAAGATGTTGAGCTTTTGGGGGATTATGAGGTTTTGACGAATCGATCGAATGGTTCGACTTCATTCGGATGCTATGTTGTGGGATGCATTGCTTGGGAGACTCCAGATACGAGTATAGCCATTGGAGCGCAGTCCATGCAGCCACGATGAGACGAGTCCGAAGCAGTTGACAGTAGAGAAAGGTGGAGTAAGAGGTCTGTACGAGATCTTGATGAGATGACGTTCCACTCCGCCTACATCAGAGATGTGATACGCAGGCAGAGGCGTTGTATATGGATATATCTTCCAGAAGGAGTCGCGATGAGTATGCAACCGTTTCGGAACAAGAAACAGATCTAGTGAATGGTGATAACTTCCGGACAGATCGGCAGAGACGAGATGTGGGAGAGACCTCGACAGGACCTTTCTGGAATAATGTACGAGAAAACTTAGACCCAGGATCGATCATATTGCACACACCCAGCAGGCCAGAGTTCAGCATCGTCGACGAGACATGTTTTGAGTGACCATGATAGTTGGCTAGAGATCTTTAGAGGATGTGTCAGAGTGGAATGTTTCCGTTATCATTTCTATATTGGACCGTTGAGCCGATGAGCTATGTACTTAGCAATCTGCAGTGAGATACGAGAGCCTAAGGGTACTAGGCGACATGCCATGATCAGAAGGCAAGTAGATATCTTGCTCTGCTAGCATTGGAGGCACCGACACCTTCTTGACCTTGAAGGATGGACATATCGACGACACCATTTGTGATTTGTGATTTTGTGATTGACTATCACGTATCTGTCACTTTGGATTTCAGTATTTTTGGGTGATTTAGTTCATGATTGAGTTTTGATGACCGAGTTTCATGATATTTGATTTCATGCCTAGGGCATGCATATGATTTGACTTATGATTTCGGCATAGTTTTCATGCACTTTTAGTATTTGATTTGCTTTTGTGCACGCCGATACACAGGATGGTGAGATTTTATACCATGGTATACCTGATTGGGATTTTGATTGAAATGTGTTGTATACCGTCGATTTCGATTGTGATATTCGATATTCGTTTCCGTGCATATTGTGCACTTGATTAGGATTTTGCGCATACTTAAGGCGCTTGATGCGATTTAGGTGCACACTAGATGCACTAAATCGAGATTCTTCGTGCATATCAGATGCACCTGGTTTTGCTGTCAGGCACACACGTTGCCTTTGACGGGTGTTTTCGTGCACACCCGTTGCACTCAGATTTTGTTTCCGTGCATATGTATAACACATTCATGGATTTCGATTTCCGTGCGCACTAGACGCACGTGGCATTCATATATATATTAGGATTGATTTCTTTTGGAGCCGTATATTTTATGATACTTGCTATTTGGTTTAGTACTGAGCAGAACTAGTCAGAGGACAGTACATGACTATATTTTTGCATCCATTGATAGTTATCGAAGGGATTTTCAAAGAAGAGTTATAGTCTCAGTATTTACCTACGTGTCCGTGATGACACGAAACTTTTTACAAGAAAACCCCTTCTAAATTGTTTTCAAAACGGCGGGATGTGTATGTTAAACAAAGCGTGTGTGTGTATATATATATATATATATATATATATATATATATATATATATATATATATATATATATATATATATAGTTATTTTCTCACAATGGACGTCCGCCTTTGTGCAGTGACAAACACATCGCACAGCGACTTGAAAAAAAAAGAGGTTTGACATGCATTGCTTCCAGATGTTTTAATGATGTATATCATGTTGGTTTTCGTATTGGATCTTGACATTGATGCCTTCCCCATAACTCCGAGGATTGCGGGATGCTTTACGGAGTTTTGATTTTGGTTTATATATCTGTTTTTTATGTGCATGCATTGCGCTACGATGTGTTTCATGTATTTATGATTTCGGAGCCCTGACGACTTGATGGTTTTGATTAAATGTTTTAGTATTTGGGGGGAGTTTTAATTTAAATTCGGAGACCGAATTTCTTTAAGGGGGAAGATTGTAACATTTTGAAAATCGTTTAGGTGAAATTTCGGAAAATCGGTAAAATAACGGGTGTTTTCCGTAAAAATCAAGATATAAATATCTTTTAATATAAAATTAAATATACATATTTTAGCTATGTAATTACTAGTATTTGGTGTTTATTGAGCCACTTGTAAAATTTCTAATTTACGGAAAAATTTCCGAAATTTATTATTTTAAGCCGTCACTAATACATTTAATTAGGGAAAATTACAAATTGGAATGGGTTAATACAAATTCTATGAACCATGACAACCTAGAATCTAGTTTGTAACATATTCTTTCTTCTAAAATTTTTCTCATGGTTATAGATGTTTTTAGAATGCTAGATTAAATAAAATAAAAATAGAAATTGATGTGAGGTGCAATAATGAGTTGTGAAAGGGTTTTCTTGACTTGGGAAAATTTTACACACACCAACACAACCCCATTTCTCTCCTTGGCCGAAACAACCAGCAGCCCAATCCACCACCACCCCCCCCCCCCCCCATTTGCCCCACTTCAAAAGTCAAAGAGAAGAAATGAAATGAAAAGAATAAGAGGATGGCATGGGATTTAATTAGTGAGGTATGGGCTTTGTTTTTTCTTTGTTTCCTTGACCTCACAACAATCACCTCACTCTCTCTCATCATCTCAAAAATTCTGGCCGAGCCTCCCCAAAGTGCTGCCCCAAATTTCCCCACCCCATTTCACACACAAAATCTTAAGGAAATGCATCAAAAATCTATCAAAAATCCCACAAACTCAAAATCCCACTCCTACCTATTTTTCCTTAGCCTATCAAGCATGGATTGCGATGAAAAGAGAGCATTTTTGGATGGCTAAGTTGCAAGCTAGATCTATGGTTTGTGAGGTATAAATCCTAACTAAATTGTTTAATGAGTTGCTAATTACTTCAATTTATTTAATTTCATGTTTAAATTGGGTTCTAACTTCAATCTTGAAATTCAAGAATATGGTTTGAATTTAATTAAGGTTTAACCATCACTACTAGAATAATCAAGTGTAGTTCATCATCTTAAGGAAATGAAAACCTAATCTAATTGCTAGTTTGCAAATTGTTAATTTAAAATTGTAATAATTAAGCTATATTGCAAACTAGGTTTTAGGATTTAATCAAATCGTAAGATTAAAAATCTAATTAGGGTCTTCATGACATCATTAATATTATATATTGTAGTTTACCACCTTAAATCATGCAAATCTAGTCTAGTGGTTGATTGTGTATTGTTGCTTTAAAATTGTTAAAATTGGATATACTTGCAAACTTGAATTTTGAGTTAATGATAATTAGTGAGATTAAAAATATGGAAGTGATTTGTATGACCTAGTTATGTTATTTAATGAGTATTTTGGCCATTAGAATCGTTAAAATATTTAGATTGGTTAAAACATCAAGTTTTGAACCGAAATGGGAATTTGTGCTAACTAGATTTTTGGGAAATAAAACGATTAGTTTAATTTTATGGTTTTGATGAATTAAACCCTATTTCTTATATAATTAGTGAGTTTTGAAATCACGATTGGTATGTTTGGGTTTTTCTCGATGATTTGACGTTTGTATATCGACATCGAGGGTTGGTCTGGCTATTCTTGCATGCGTAGACGATAGGTTTTGACCTATGCGTGATACGCGTGCCGATTTGGTTTTCGTATGCCATTTCGATTTCGAATTGGGTTTTTATGCGAGACGATACGTTGTGACATGTAGGTACCCCATGTGGACCTCGAGACGACAAGCAAGCGCGTGGCGACGTCGGCACCGGCGAGCGAAGATCAGGTGAGTAGATTTATATCTATGGGGAGAAGTCGGGTGGATGGCGTATAGCACCCCCGCAGTTCGTAGTATATTTATGATATATAATTGGATATATTTGTGGATTATGATCCGTGGATAATTATCAAGTTATGATTATGTGTTTATGGTTAGTTTGGTGTTATTAGAAGTAAACTAGCATAGCTTCTTAGTCGCGAACCCTAGAATAGGTTCACGCCCACACGCTTTTGCATACATCTATTTACATGTGCGTATATGGGGATGTGTGTGTGTGTGTGTACACACACACACATGGTTATGAGACTATGTGTATATATATATATATATATATATATATATATATATATATATATATATATATATATATATATATAGACACACACGGATTTTGAGGATAGTACTTGGGATTGGAGATGAGTCGATGAGATTGGGCTTGAGGCCGTGAGATCGGTAATATGATAGGGTTCGTATTTGAGTTATGACGTGATATGTTTAGCGGGTCTTTTAGGCGTGGTGTTTTCATACACACGCATGCATACATAAATGGTATCAGTATTGTACTAAACGTAGATCAGTACCCCAGATCTTGATTTTGATAAAGAGGATACCAGATGAATAATGTGATGAATGTGATATTTGACCCATACCCAGATTTGGGATACCGTACGACGGATTTACGTACGAGCTTTATATTGATGATAGATCCGCACTCTTGACTTGAGGATGTCATATTATAGAAATTGTATCGTATGTGATACTATTGAGACGGGATCACCGACTATATATATATATATATATATATATATATATATATATCGACTCAGATGTTAGGCGGTTTCCTTACCTTTCGATTAGCCTGTTTAGTTTGGCCCTGTAGTGTATATGTATATATATATATATATATATATATATACACACACTACAGGGCCAAACTAAACAGGCTAATCGAAAGGTAAGGAAACCGCCTAACATCTGAGTCGATATATATATATATATATATATCGACTCAGATGTTAGGCGGTTTCCTTACCTTTCGATTAGCCTGTTTAGTTTGGCCCTGTAGTGTGTGTATATATATATATATATATATATATATATATATATATATATATATATATATCGACTCAGATGTTAGACGGTTTCCTTACCTTTCGATTAGCCTGTTTAGTTTGGCCCTGTAGTGTACTTGTAAATGATAGATTAGATTCGACTCATACCTATTTCAAAAACTAACGAATCGTGTGTATTTTAAAGTCGGGACAAGAGATTCTACGGATATTTCAAATGACGTATCTTTTCTTAAAAACACCGTAGCCCTTATTTTCAAAACACCACGATTCGCATTATTTCAAATGGCACCATTGTATGACTCATATTTATATAAATGCAGATTAGTTATCATTGTGTTTATCATTCAGCTCCCGCATATTATTACTGTTCGCATCACATTTGCATGTTTATATTGTACTTCCATATGCTATTATTGAGATCATACTGTCAGGACACCCGCACTATTACCGATGATGCGTATGTTCCACATACACTTACTTGCCGGCTCACACACATCATCATCGGTAATTGCCATGTCACGTACACTTTAGAAAATACCTTTTCATTGATATAGCTTGATAATTGATAGTCGCAATATGTTATAGCTTCCATATGCTAGTTTAAATATTGCATTCATTGCATGATATTAGGTGCATTCATATATTCATTGGTTATGCAGTATTATGGTGATTTATGCAGGTATTCACTGTTTATTGGTGTCATGATTTTGATAATTTCGGATTTACATGAGATTTCTGGATTTGGGGGAAAACCGCAAGAATTTAATAAAAGCTTAGTATCATCATTTTAAAATGAAAAAAAAATTCTCATGATGTATGAGTCGTCCACCATGAGTTTTCATGATAGCTGTTGGATTTCGAGACCCGATTCGAGGAGTTGGATGAACCGTCTCGGGTACATGGTGGCCCCAGTATGGTAACCCGGGGCAAGAAGCTCGAGTTGTATTCGATAAGCCTGGAAGGGGAGCACTACCTACCGGTGATATTATTTGGACTCGTCGGTTATCCGGAGGATACCAGCCAGAGTCATGAGATGGATACAGGCTGATCCGTTCTGCCGGAGCCCGCGGGCCGATCCCGCAGATGATACGGATGCCTGAGATATTGATATTTGAGATCTGAGATTTGAGATATTGAGATTTGATCTTGAGATACTGAGACTTACGTTTTGTGTCGATGCTGACACTGATTTCTCTGTTGCTTTCATTGATATACATATAGATTTGCATTGATTAAAGAAAATACTTGTCTCACTTATGATATATTCTGTTTCCATTCGTAATGCATTCATACATCATATATATCTGATATGTTGCTATCTGAGGTATTGACACGAGCACGTAGTATTGCACTTATTTGTAGATGGATCAGGATATTATTTGAGGATATTGCCTGATATGACCTAGGATAGCGTCCCGTTGTGCCACAGTTCTTTGCAGGTTTTGCCGTACAGGTTTCGTTGCGGCTTTGCTGGCACATTGTCCCTCCCGGGTGATTGCTTCGGTAGTTGGGTTCTTTTGCATCAGGACCACCATTGTTTATTTATTATTTCAGTTGTATTTAGAAACTCCATCAACCAGATTATATATTTAATAGAGATAGAAGACCAGACTTGTTATTATTTCGATCTTAGAGTCGCGCGTTGTATTATTATGGTTTTCATGCTGATTTTGGGTTTTCTTTTGAGTTTTGATTCTCGTCCTTCGGCGTTGTATATTATATTGCTTGCGTGGTTGTGACCGTCAATTGACGAAAAGCTAGCTCCCGCTTGGGGATGCCTTTGTATTTATTTCATATACTATTCATGTTGTATCCCGTTTGGGGCCAGTATTTACAAAGGAGACTCTGCCGAAATTTTCAGAAAATACTTGAGATTTTAAAAATACATACTTCGGCCTATGTTGATTAAAACTACTCGTTTTCAATTGATTTTTCATTCACTCTACTGCTTCTTTGGTTTTGATTTCTGAGTTTTGGCTTACTTAGATTACGTACCCCTCAAGACGTTTCGTAATTTAAGTGTCGGCCATGTTCCGTACTTTTCGGGTCGTGACATTAGAGCTTGAAGCACAAACTCTCGGGTGGATGACGCGAGGAGGCCGACGTCGCAAGCTCGAGCTATACTTCTAGGAGCCATGGAGAGAAGTCAAAGAAGACCCGAAAGACTTGATCACGGAGGTATAACACTCTTACCGAGTAGCTAAACCTCTTAAATAGTTTAGTTAGTTAAGGTTTTCGAATAGATCCTGGAGTTGGCCGGTGTTGCGAAGTATGTTAAAATCGTTTTTGGAAAATTCCGCCTCCCCGCAAACCCACGGGGTGCGCGACATCGGCTTACATCAACATCAATCGATCGAGAAATTACCTCAAAATCCTTGGATTACTATAGGGAGAAAATGTCCAAATCGGGTCTAACAACAGCCAAAAACAGCCTCAAATCCACCAAAAAAGCAAGAAGACTTAAAGATGATGTCGAAATCACCAAGAGTAGTCGAAATCACCAAGAGTAGCCCAAGTCGAGGTCCATCAGATCATGAAAACACCAAGAATTGAAGAGAAACTCCCAAATCGAGCTCCACAACAACAACAACTGATCCTTTTATCCCAAGCATATGAAGTAGGCTACATGAACCAACATGAGAATCACGCCGGGTCCAGCACATGAATCCTCCGCCTCCACTCACTCCTATCGAACAATATACTTTCATTGAGGCCTTTGGTAACCATATCGTTTCGTATCACCTCCATCCATGTTTTCTTCGGTCTCATTTTTGCCCTTTTGCCATTGCCCATATCGAGAATATATATTCGTCGAACCGGTGCTTCCAAATCGAGCTCCAATCCTACCAAATCGAGCTCGGATTCCACCAAGTCAAAGCTCAGAACTGCTGAAATCGACCAAGAAATCACCAGGTCGACCTCGAAATTGAGGGTAAAGCTCAAGTCGAGCCCCTTGCAGCCATCTCGAACTCACACCACGTCAGATCTGAGCTTGACGACGACGAAGGAAGCTCGGCTTGAGTCGATCGACGTTGCTGGAGGTCCGGCGAGGGTGTCGATGACGGTGCTGAGGCGGTGATGGTGCTGAGGCGGCTGGATTAGGTTTGCGTTTAGATCTTGAGATGGGTGGTGAGGATGATGATAATGAGCGACGAGGATTAGATTTCAAGAGATACGTGGTTTAGGTCGGCTCTGATACCATGAGAAAATTTAGAAAGGAGAGAGAAAATGATTAATTGAATGTAAATGGATAGATTGGCTTAAGTCTAATCCTCCTATTTATATAGGAAATGTCATTTTGCTATTACACTCTATTAAGCATCTAATTACATATAATAAATTCGTGTACACTACGAGTATTCTAACAGGATCAAAAAGGGGTTTCTTTTCGATGATTGCAAAATGCGTCGTTATAATTTGATCCATTAGCGGCCATCATCGATTGATGAAGGATTTTTTTTTGAATCCAAATCTGATTTTTATTCGTTGGAGTATGCATGGTTTTGATTTGAGTTGGAGATGCCGATGGAGGCAATCGAGTTGGAGATGCCATCGGTGGCAAATCATCGACGATGGAAATCGAGGATGGAGAAGGATGGAGGTAAAGAAGCTTGCCGGCAATGAAGGTAGGACGGTGGATTTGACTATGGGAGAAAGAAAAAAAAGAAAATTAAGAATATTATTTTACATTTGATTAATTAATTGGATTTAATTATTTTGGTGAGGTGTCAAATTTTCATTGGACTCGAACCCACCACCTCATCAAATGACAAGGTACTGGATGCTTTTCCTACCCCACCTTAAACCTTGTAGCCCATGTTGTTTCTAGGTAAAGTATTTCTCATATATAAATATAAAGGATTTCACGGGGGTATACACAAAAAATTACCCATTTATGAATTAGGTTGTTTGGGAAGTTTAGTTTCTTTCATCTTTTGAGAAGAAAATAGGGAGGCATTCTTCTACTTCCCCAAATTTTGCTATATTGCAGTAATGAAACTATGGCCCTACTTCCAAGGGAAAATGTTTATAAAGCTATTGTTGATAGTCTACGTTATTTTCTTATATAGCTAGCATGATATCATTAATTATAATTTAACATGCAGTTTATTGCTTCTTTTTCCAAATCATTATCGGTTAATTTCTATCAATCGTCTAGTTAAATTTTCTTGATTTTTCTTGTATAATTTTTAAACCACTTTGCAATTGTTTGTTTAACAAATTCATAATTACTACTTAAAATTGGACAAATTGAATGTTTTTCACTTCAAAACAACTGACAAGATCTTTAATATACAACCAAAAATGGAAAAGGTTTTCCTGCAATCTCGCTCTTATTATCAATAAAAAGAAAAATTAAGGAAGAGGAAAAGGTTTTATTATATATTATGGGATGATGGACCAAAGAATAGTTCTTCCTTAAAAAGAATAAATGATAAGTAAAGAATAATTAATGTATACAGGGAGATAATAAATATAGAGCTGAGGCATTTACACCCTTTTATCAAGAAAAGGAAAAGATTGAAGGATTCTGAGTTGCTGAAGCAAAGAATCATTCTTCTTTTTTTTTTTAACAACGACAAGGAAAGAATAGTGTTCATAGATGACGATAGTAATATATAAAAGGCATAGAAGCCAGTAGAGAGATCTACTGAGAGACTTGTTAGGATCAAATATTTCTGTATTGGACGCTGATGGATTTGTTGGGGGCCTTCAATTTCACATTAAATAGAAAGAAGCGATACAAGACGGACGTGGGGTTCATTCCTAGGATTCGGGAGATCTTCCGGTATTTCGCTGAGGGCGAGACCAACATGGACGCTGCCCAGCTCCGCAGCTTCTTCTACCAGTTCCAGGGCGGCCGTGCTGTCTCAGAAGATGATGCCAAGAAAATCTTGGACCAGCTCCGCATCCACCGGTGGTATCTTCCGACGAGGTCCCTCCTCAACCTGGACGACTTCTTCCGTTTGCTCCTGTCAAGTGATCTCAACCCCCCTTTCGAGTCCAAGGTTCAAGACCTTAACGCGTGTGACCTCATTCTTTTCTTGCATGATTTTCACAGCATGCACGCACACGCACACGCACACGCACACCATGAACGGTCAGCATTTTCTTTTAGATAAATACTACCATATGCTTTATACACTCCAAATAAATGTGGTGAACTGAGTTCGTGGCAAATTAAAATTAAAACACCTCCAAATTTCAAGTTTATTGTATAAATTATTTAATATCGCACTTCATTATTTCATTAGCTACTAGATTTATATATGCAAAAAGTTCT
Source organism: Agapanthus africanus (assembly GCA_030015575.1). Classification (NCBI taxonomy): domain Eukaryota; kingdom Viridiplantae; phylum Streptophyta; class Magnoliopsida; order Asparagales; family Amaryllidaceae; genus Agapanthus; species Agapanthus africanus. The sequence goes on from CM057339.1 coordinate 425,647,398, forward strand.
ATTACTCCCCACATTATCGCTTTCATTTACTCTGTTCCAATTCACTATGTTTATTATGTTATGCTTGAATATATAGTGAACTTCTCATTCCCTAAAATTCCATCATATAGTGTTACATTTCTTGTTTTCTGTAGCCTTAATTTCTCTTCCATCTTTTAATGCAAATATCCAATACTATATCAATTAGGAAAAATAAATCTATTTCTGACGATTGTTTGGCCTGCTTTCTAGAATAAGTATAAATACTCATTTCTTATTGTTAAAATATGTATTTGTTACTATATGATCATATGATAACAACGCAAAATCCAATATCCTATTTCCTATATATTTCATTCTATATTCTATATACTAATGCTCTTCATATAGACTTTCATGTCCATTAGCATCTTTAACAACATTACCCCTTAGTTTTTTCTCCTTTTCTTACTATAACTAATTTTTCATCCTCGAAACTTTCTTGAATTAAGTCATGAGTATGCTTCTAATTTTTTTGAATGTTCCTTGCTAATTTTACTTCGATGTAACCGCTTACAATATCAATTCTACTAATACAAGTTCCATTAACATCAGTCTATACATCTTCAATTTTCATTTTGCTTTTTTACATATAAACTACGTGCGTTTTTCTGTAATATTTTATCTAGTGCTATAGCCACCCAATTTGTCTTCCTCGTCTTCTTTTTTCTTTTTGTATACCGAAATTTATATCCTATATTTTCTTCAGATTATTATTTTATCTATCCATTTAATTTCCTGCAAACAAAGTATACTGATAGTTTTAACCATTGCTTCTCCGAACCGAACCCTAGCAAGTTAATAAGAAAAGCACGTACATTGCGTTACGCTACCATAAACTAATGAGGCCGGTGAAATTTCTCCTGTTTGAGGGTTGTCTGGCTTGCTGCAATAATGCAGCATTGGCTGCAAAAGATGATCTTCAAATTCACTAGCTACTCACATAACATTTGCTACGTACATCTACTTAATTTATAAAGTAGTTGTAGTCACTCCCCTGACATTGCAGTTTATTTATGGGTTAGCGTAATTTTAGAAGACAAAATTATAAATGTGCTAATTAAGGTGGCATCCACTTAATTAATTTCTTGCACAATATCCTTCTCAGCATCTTGTAGCTCCATTTAAAAGTTCTTATTTACCATGTTAATTATTTACTTATAAGAGCAAACCCTGGATGTAATTCCATTTTGCAGCTAGCTATATTACTGTTTGGTTCCATGTAGTTGGAGCCCCATGTATACGGCCAGCTCCAGCTAAATGGTATTGCAAAAACAAGTGTTTTGTTTTTTTATTTTTGCAGCTCAAAATATAGTTGCAAAAGCAGTTGGCTACAGTCAAAACGAACATACTTGCAACTACATCTTGTGAATTGTACGCAAATCATTTAAATTTCGTTAACCTATCCATTAATCACGTTGCTTTAATATTTTTTTTTGATATATATATATATATATATATATATATATATAAGAATATAAAAAAATGGTTATTACCTTTTTAATTACATTTTCCAATATGCTAGTGTGGTTGGAAAAACCAACGCTGCCAAGCAATAGAATGCTATTCCAACTACGGTAGCTGCAACTATGTCTGGAAATGCGTTGTATTTCCAAATTCATACAACCAAGGTGTCTTAGTCCGTTGCAATGGTAAAGGGGAAGACTGAAAAAGAGTACGCAAAAATGTTTTCTTCGAGTTTTTTTGTCATTCTTGTTTAAGAAATAGATCATGAAACAGTTATACCCACATGTTATGATAATGTGTGTGATGGCTTACTTCAAGCAAATTAAAAGATTCATTATGGCTTACATAGTTACATGGGTTAGCTTTTTGACATCCAGTTGATTTTTTTTTTTGACATCTAGATCTATCATTGACCATCTCCTCTGCAAGCTTAGCACTTGTTATATTAATATGTATAATTGAAGTCCATTTTTTTCATAAGCTGTACGGATGGTGCCTAGAGGGTTAATTGCGAAATACCCCTCTGGGTCCCATCCACAATGGGTGAGGCTATTGCAGGTCCGGATTGCTCTTTTTCTTAATTAGTTGCACCTTCTTTCTTCAAATCCTTTTCTTATTTATATATATATATATATATATATATATATATATATATATATATTATTCCAGGTTCACCAAGATATGGAAGCTCCATTATCCCACTATTTTATATATACTAGCCAAAGCTCTTGCTCGATAGGTAATGCACCTGAGCTTGATGGAATCATAAGAGAATTGCGTAGAGGTGTGAGAGTAATCAATCTGGATTTTAACCCAAGTCGTAGGAGTGATGGTGACGTTGATGCATCACATCCAAGGTATTGTTTCAAATCTTGTGTCTATATGCTTTATTTATTTCAAGTCCAATCTAAAAGGGTTGTTCGGTTGTTAGGTGTAGCCACCTCTCCTAAGCAGCCATTAGTAAATTTTACTGTATTACCATTTGCATCATCTTATAATAACATTTGCATTGGAACACTCAACTCGCTCAACATTGCAAATAAGTGCTTGGCCTATCACGAGAAACAACTTTACTGGCCAGTTCATATTTCCAGGAAGCCTCCTCAAGTTTCCAAAAAAATTGTCCAAATATCATTTTCATCCCGTTGATGAGAATTTCATCATCATCATCATCATCATCATCGTGCTATACCAATTGGACTAATTTTCAATGTGTAAGTTCACTCTAAATCTATTAATTTCTCTAATAGCTCCTAAATCAAGGACCCGTCGACCCACGCTTCCCATAGAGGCGCGTCCTCTGGATTTGCTTCCTTTGCTTGTAGGAGCTCGGGATTTGGCACGGTGCACTCACCGATGAAATTAGCCAAGGCTTGTACTTTGATGCTCGGCCGGGGTTTGTACCATATGTTGAATACTTGAAATCGCACAGTTGGACGGCCTATTCGACTATTCTATCTAGGGGTGGTAATTGAACGAGTCAGCTCAGGTTCGATTATGGTTCGGCTCGGTATCAGCTCGTTCAAGCTCGATTTATTTATTAATGAGCCGAACATGAGCCAGAAAGCCTGGCTCATTTATTAAATGAGCCGAATTCGAGCTCAGCCAGGCTCGTTCGATATTGGCTCGAGTTTGGCTCGATTACACAGTTTGAAAAAAAAGCAATATGTAATATAGAGCAAATTTTATACAACTTTCAGAACACTTAATTCAATTAAGGGACAGTCTATCAAGTGCAACAAATATGAATATAAAAACATGGCCAATGCTTAGACCCATTCCATGTTTTAGATGTCAACCTTTTATTAAAAAATTTCCATATCTCAAAGTACCGTGTCTTAGATTCTGTGATTTGTACCCCCAACATAGCTTCTATTTCAAGCTATGGCGTCTAGTCATCAACCTCCTCACAAAATACGATCATGTTTTCTTCTCAATCCCCTGTCATGGCCATTGACCTATCATCTGTCTCCAACCAAACGTCTTTTTGTCGTTTTCCTTTCATAGATCGTCTAATAGAAGATACAACCGAGCTCGACTTGAGCTCGTTTAAGGCTCGGTAAGATCACGAGCTGAATACGAACCAGACCTGCTTAGCTCGAGACGGACTTGAGCCGAGCTTGAGCCGGCATAAAATAAGCTGAGCCGAGCTTAGACAAGGGTCAGCTTGTTCAAGCTCGGCTCGGTTACACCCCTAAATTTCTGCCGAAAGATTCCGGCTTCGCCATTATGGTCCTGAGAGATTGATCCGTCCGGACCACTATGGGATGGATTTAGAAGGAAGGGCATATCTCGCAGGCTGCAACGTCGAGGGCGTATGTAACCATCTCAGTTTTTGAGTACCTCTCTAGTCCCCTGAAAGCCCTGTTGGCATTATATACGAGCTTTAATTGAGCTGACAAAACGTTCTAAGACCGCAATGTATAGGAGGATCTCCTCCTTTTCAACTGGCTTGCTCAGCAGAGGAAGAGAGGACTGATATATCTTCAGTTCTTCAAAAGCCTTATCACATTGGGGATCTCAATGGAAATTCTTTGAGTCGTGCAAAATGTTGAAGAAAGGCAGGGCTCGATCCATTGATCTTGACAGAAACAAGTTGAGTGTTGTCATTCGTCTGGTGAGGCACTAGGCTTCATGGAGATTTTGATGTGGCTTCATCTTTATGACGGCTTGGATCTTGTCCATGATCGCTTCAATCCATCGGGACATGATCATGAATCCAAAAACGCTTGTGACCTTACCCCGAAGGCGCACTTCAAGGGGTTAAGCTTCATATCGTATTGCCTGAAGATCTCAAATATTTCATCTAGATCCCGAACATGATCTTCGGATTTGGTGGATATGATCAGCATGTCCTCGACATAGGTTTCGAAGTTGGTCAGTGAATATCTTGTTGACAAGGCGTTGGTAAGTTGCTCCAGCGTTTTACAAGTAAAAGGCATGACAAGATAGCAGTATTGGTGGTGCTCGATAACAAACATCGTTTTATCCTCATCGTCAAGGTGCATGCTAATTTGGTTATAACTCGAGTATGCATCTAAGAAGCTCAGCATCTCGTACCTCGACGATTCATCAATGAGCCTGTCAATCCTTAGGAGGGGAATGTATCTTTCGAGCAAGCCTTATTCAGGTTAGTCAAATAGATTCACATCCTCCACTTCTCGCTTGCTTTCTACACTTGCACTGGGTTAGTAACTGTTGAGTATGCCTCGTATTCTTCATCCCTACTAAAGGTTCCCATCGATTCGGCATTTCACAGAGATTTAAAGTTGAGCCGGCTCAATGTCTCAATAAGCCGACTCATAAGTCATTCAGAATTGGCATTTGCTCTCTGGGTGTAAGAGACGGCTCAAGACAATCTTGAGCCGTCTTACAAGACGTTTAGAAAGATCATATGCTCTCTATTTGCAAGAGACGGCTCAGGATATACTTGAGCCGACTCACGACTAGTGTGGAGTTCTCTGTTTTTATGAGCCGGCTCATCATCAACTTGAGACGACTCTAGAATGGATCGGGCCAAATATCTGCAGTTTCGAAATAATTGGGAAATTAGTTATTCAGTCAGATCTTAAGTATACTATATACCCTAGATCTGATAGCTTTTGAGATAATCTTTGAGAGAACCCTTTGTAATTCGAGAGCTAGGGTTTTGATAAGGATTTGAGAGATTCATCTGCCGTTTGTAATCCTCCATAAGTTTGTCGATTAATAAAACTTCTCCTTCACCTATGGTTTTTCCCGTAAGAGTTTTCCATGTAAATCATGTGTCTTTTGGTTAGTACTTTTATTTTCATTACTTTTGGTTTATTTGTTTTCTTCTCTTTATAATTTATTGTTACTTCAAAATCGTATTTTCCGCAACAAACTGGTATCAGAGCCAACAAATTGGTATCAGAGCCACGCTGTGTTTGAGAAATTTGGTGTTTTTGTTTGAACCATTAGGTCTTCAATCTCACAATCTAAGTTTACGGTCGACAACGACACTTGTGTCCTCCCCCGTCTTCTTAGATTGTGACTTTGACGTTTTAGGGTTTGTAAGTGCTCAAGATGTCTTTTTTGATCCTACATCATATCTCCAACGATTATGAAGTTCGACATTAAGAAGTTTGATGAAAATATGAGTTTTAATTAATGGCAAGTTCATATGATTGCTGTATTGACACAAAATAATTTGAGAAAAATGATTCTTGGGAAGGATTCAAGGCCTTCCACTATGACAGAGGAAGTATAGGAGGAGTTGGATGAAAAGGCCCTCACGGCTATCCAATTGTGCTTAAAAAACGAAGTTTTGCAAGAAGTTTTGGCGGAGAAGACGGCGGCTAGTTTATGGTTGAAGTTAGAGGAGTTATACTTGAAGAAGTCTCTCACGAATCGACTCCAATTGAAACAGCGTCTCTACACGCTTCGTATGTCAGAAGGCTCTCCTATCAAATCTCACATCGGTGAGTTTAATTCGATCGTTACAGATATGGGTAAGATCGATATTAAGATTGATGATGAAGATCAAGCATTGTTATTATTATGTTCTTTTTCACCCAATTATAAGCACTTTCGTGACACCATAATATATGGACGAGATACTATCTCGATCAAGGATGTTAAAGAAAATTTGATGAACAAGGAGAAGATCGACAAGGAGTTAATTTCTAGCGAAGGAGATGGTCAATCTTCAGGCTTATTTATTCAAGGGCGAGCAGAGAAGTGAGATCCGAAAGGTAAAAAGAAAAAGCCAATGTCGATGTCCAAGATAAGAACTTGACCTGCAACTATTGTAAGAAGAAGGGACATTTTAAAGTTGATTGTTACAAATTGCAGAACAAGCAGAAATTTGAAGACAAACAGAAGGAGTCTTCAGCTGAATCTAGTATAGAAGAAGGAGAAAGAGATCTACTTATGGTTCTTGACAACATACATCGATCTAAAGACCGATGAATTATAGATTCGGGTTATTCTTACCATATGTGTCCCAATAAGGATTTTTTCACCACCTATGAATCTGTTGATGGTGGAGTGGTCTTGATGGGCAACAATAGTTTATGTCGAGCTATTGGTAAGGGGACGATCCAGATCAAGATATTTGACAGAGTTGTGAGAACATTAGCGAAAGTTAAGCACGTACCTGACTTGAAGAAGAATCTCATCTCATTGGTTACACTCAACGTTAAGGGTTATAAGTTCTCCGCTAAAGGTGGAATTTTGAAAGTAACCAAAGATGCTCTCGTCGTTATGAAGAGCTTGAAAATTGGATCTTTATATGTGTTGTAGGGTTCGACAATTACCGGGTCGGCGACAGTTTCAACATCTAAATCTAGGTCAGATTCAGATATTGCCAGATTATGGCACATGAGGGTAGGGCATATAAGTGAGAGAGATATGGCCGAGTTATCGAAGCATGATTTATTGTGTGGTCAAAGAAAATCGAAAATGGAGTTTTGTGAGCATTGCATTTTTGGGAAGCAGAAACGAGTCAGCTTTAGTTCGGCGGTGCACAACACAAAAGGTACTCTTGACTATATCCATTTGGATCTTTAGAGACCCTCTCAAGTTGCTTCTAAAGGAAGCGGTATCAAGTATCTGCTTACTTTCATCGATAATTTTTCGAAGAAAGTTTGGGTCTACTTCTTGAAGCACAAAAGTGATGTGTTTCTTACGTTCAAGCAATGAAATACGTTGATTGAGAAGCAAATATGGAAGTAGATTAAGAAACTTAGGACGGACAACGGATTGGAATTTTATAGTGGAGATTTCGATAAATTTTGCAAAAATGAAGGTATTGTTCGGCATCATACCGTTGTATATACACCACAGCAAAACGGAGTCGCGGAGTGCATGAATCAAAATCTTTTGTAGAAAGCTTGGTGCATGTTATCTAATGCAGAGCTCGGTAAGGAATTTTGGGCAGAGACGGTGAACGCAACATGTTTCATTATGAATTGATCACCTCATACATCACTTGGTAGTAAAACATCGGAGCATGTATGGTCTGGAAAGCACACCAAATATTCAACACTTAAAATGTTTGGTTGTCCCGCATATGCATATTGTCATGAAGGCAAGTTGGATTCTCGAGCGAAGAAATGCATTTTTCTCGGCTATGCTACTGGAGTCAAAGGTTATAGGTTGTGGTGTTCATATCCTAAGTCGCCAAAGTTTATGATTAACAGAGTTATCACTTTTGACGGTCTGCTATGTTGAAACCGAAAAATACGGAATCTCAATTCTAGAAGATTCAAGGAAGGACGAGCCGAGCGTTGAAATTGAAATCGGTGAAAGCTCGAGTTCTCAGGAGATCTCTCCTTCAACATTGTCTGATGAAGATCAGTTCCAAGATGAGCAATATCTACTCGCTCGAACCAACAACGAAAGGACATTAGATCACCACAGAGATATAGCTACGATGATCTAGTGGCGTATGCGCTGTCTGTTGCAGAGACAGTTGATAATAGCGAACCAATGAGTTATCAAGAAGTTATCTCATCTGATGAGTCAACTCATTGGCAAATCGCTATGAATGAATAAATTGAGTCTCTTCACAAGAACCAAACATGCAAGCTCATGAAGCCCGAAAGAGGAAAGAAAATAGTTAGCTGCAAGTGGGTTTTCAAGAAGAAGGAAGGAGACTAAGGGGTTGCTGATACACGATACAAGGAACGATTGGTAGCTAAAGGCTATTCGCAGATTCGGGGAATAGACTTCAATGAAGTATTTTGTCCGGTTGTAAAACATACCTCTATATGTATCTTGCTCGGTTTGATAGCTACGCAAGATTTGGAGCTCGAGCAACTCGATGTTAAGACGGTATTCTTGCATGGTGATTTGGTAAAGAAGATCTACATGCAACAACCCGAATGTTTCAAAGTTGAAGGTAATGAAAACCACGTTTGTTTGCTAAAAGTCTCTTTATGGTTTGAAGCAGTCACCTAGACGTTAGTATAAGAAATTTGACTCCTCTGTGAAGGATATTGGGTTTACGAGAAGTAAGGATGACAATTGCGTTTATTGCAAGAAACTCTCCGATGGTTCTTTCATATACTTGTGCTTTATATTGATGATATGTTGATAGCAGGAAAATATATGGTTGATATTGAAAAGATTAAGGAATAATTGAAAGGTAAGTTTGAGACCAAAGATTTGGGAGTTGCCAAGAAAATTCTCGGTATGGAAATTAGGCACGATCGCAAAGGAGAAAAACTTAACTTGTCTCAACAGCGATACATTGAGAAAGTTTTAGAGCATTTTGACATGACAGATGCTAAATCTGTAAGTACTCTATTGGCAGCTCATTTTAAACTTTCAATTCGTTTATCACCGCAAACAGAGAATGAAGTTCAGTATATGTTGCATGTTCCTTATTCGAGTGCGGTGGGTAGCATTATGTATGCTATTGTTTGTACCTGACCCGACATTTCACATGCAGTTAGAGTTAGTCGCTATATGGAATCTCCTGGTAAAGGCCATTGGTAAGCAGTGAAATGGATTTTACGATACCTACGAGGTACGTCTGAAGTGGGGTTAGAGTTTGGAAGGAACAGTGACAGTTTGGTTGGTTCAGTAATTCTGATTATGCAGGTGACCTTAACAGGGGAAAGCCGATCACCGGCTATGTATTCTCTTTAGGAGAATGTGCTATTAATTGGTGTGCTTCATTACAGACTACGGTAGCGTTGTCTACGACGGAGGCAGAGTATATGGCCGTTGGTGGAGCCGTTAAGGAAGCAATCTGGTTGAAAGAACTATTTTCGAAACTTGGTATCCAAAAGGATACAATAATAGTCTATTGTGGTAACCAAAGTGCGATTCATTTAACGAAGGACCAGATACATCATGATAGAACGAAGCACGTCGATGTTTAGTATTGGTTTGTTCAGGATATCGTTGATGAAGAAGAGAATATCATAAAGAAGGTTGGCACAGCGGATAATCCGGCCGACATGTTGACAAAGTCTCTTTCGGTTGTTATGTTTGAGCATTGCTTGAACTTGGAGTGTGTCGCACTCATTGAGCCCTTTAGGGGTTTTGTAGAGAAGATAGAGCTACTATTAATTTTATGGAGAAGTTTTGTGGCGAATGAGAGACAAGGTGGAGAGTTGTTGAGTATGCCTCGTATTCTTCATCCCTACTAAAGTTTCCCATCGATTCGGCATTTCACAGAGATTTGAAGTTGAGCCGGTTCAATGTCTCAATAAGTCGACTCACAAGTCGTCCAGAATAGGCATTTGCTCTCTGGGTACAAGAGACGGCTCAAGACAATCTTGAGCCATCTCAAAAGATGTTTAGAATAATCATCTACTCTCTATTTGCAAGAGACGGCTCAGGATATACTTGAGCCGGCTCACGACTAGTGTAAAGTTCTCTATTTGTATGAGTCGGCTCATTATCAACTTGAACCGACCCTAGAGCGGATCAGGCCAAATATCTGCAGTTTCGAGATAATTGGGAAATTAGTTATCCAATCAGATATTCAGTATACTATATATATTGTAGTATTTTATAACCATAGATCTGATAGCTTTTGAGATAGTCTTTGAAAGAACCCTTTGTAATTTGAGAGCTAGGGTTTTGAGAGAGATTTGAGATATTCATCCACCGTTTGTAATCCTCCATAATTATGTCGATTAATAAAGCTTCTCTTTCGCCCGTGGTTTTTTCCGTAAGATTTTTCCACATAAATCTTATGTCTTTTGGTTAGTACTTTTATTTTCATTACTTTTGGTTTATTTGTTTTCTTCTCTTTATCATTTGTTATTACTTCGAGATCGTATTTGCCGTAAAAAACTGGTATCAGAGCCAACAGTAACCACTTTAACTGTTTGACAAAGCTTGACATTTTGAGCTTCTTTGCTTCTTTTATGGCATTCACTTTCTCGGTACAAAACATCTCCAACGCTGTTGGAGATGAAGGAAGTTTGGGAGCATGTCAATGCGGTGGACTGCCACCTGCGGGTTAATCCCTGGCATATCGGCTGGCACCCACACAACCCCTGTCTCAAGAAAGCGATTATTCGTTCTCGAATTCCTGGTGAGGCGATATCTCTGATTTTGACTCAATGATCAGAATTCCCATCATTCATCATTCATTAGTATTTTCTCAAGCTCTTCCGTAGGAGTTGCCCTTTCCACATGAAAATCGCTTCATGTATCTTGATCTTTGACCTAGAGGCTCTCTCCACGGATGTTCTTTGTCTTTAGCTGTGTGGCGTAGCATGTTCTGGTTGTGGCCTGATCTCCCTTTACATTTCCAGTACCTCTAGGTGTGGGGAATTTCATCTTCATATGGTGAGTAGATATCACAGCTTAGGCGAAGTTGAGGGATCTCTGGCCGAGTATAATGTTGTTGTTGGAGTCAAAATACAAACTCCTAAAGCAAAATCTTAAAATTTACCCATTGCGAGTATTTCAAGTCTACTCATTGAGAGTATCTCATGAGAAAATAGAAGAAAAAAGTATCCCCAATTGTGAGTATCCCTAATTGCGGGTATTTCTCATTGCGAATATCTCATTTGACCAAGTCAAAGGAGATATCCGCTTTGATGAAGCGACTGCAGGAATCTTCAAAAAGATACCAGTTCAAGCGGTTATTGCGTGTTAGTGGGGATTTCTTACCCCTACTTTCCCTACAAACATGGGTAGTGGTTTGTTAACCACTCCACTTGATGAAAGGTATTTATTTTCAAAGACAGAAAAGGGGAGACAAAACACATAGAACTCTCAATTTACTGGTTTCAAGACTTGGAGTCTTCCTTGCTCTTGGTTAGAAGAGGAGGAGGAGGAACAGAGAAGGTGGGACTTGATGAAGGCCTTATCTCAGCGATTCCTTCTACTCTCTCTCTCTCTCTCATAAAATGGATTTTGCTATGGATGTTTAATGTTGAGTCTCAAAGAAAAACTCATAAATTCCCGCAATCGAGCATTCCCCAAATGGACTTAAGAACATGATTAACTTCATGTTCTTTGACAAATAGAGAATATGAGAGTAATCTTAATATTCGTTTTAGAAAATAGAGGAAACCTTGTTTTCTGCATATTTAAGAAATATGTACTATAACCCTATATTCTTCACATAACTTGAAAATATGGGAACCCTAATTTTCTACTAAAAATAATTAGAAAATAGGGATAACACTCTATTTTGTCCTTTTGAACATATATGTCATGCCTCGCTTCCCTGTAGACGGAAACGATGACGTAGCATGCCCGCGGCATATTTATTCAGAGAAGGTCATTCCCTTGATAAATATACTAAGCGTATTGAAACAATAATACATCATGCAAGAATAAATAGAGACTATAAAATTTTCAAAAAATATCTTTATTTACATTCAACTTGAAATATTTACAGGTACATGAGTTTCAACTGGAAAGTAAATATAATAAAAGAAAAATATTAAAAATAAATGGGACTGATGGGAATCGAACACACAGGCTATGTCACAGCAGTGTAGAGGCTTTACCAATGAGCTACAAGTTGTTTCTTGCTTTTATTGAATAAAATAACTTATAACTCTTAATCAGGCTGAATTACCCTTTCTATACATTTGAATAAATTGCATTTGTGCAGGGTTTCAGAGTCGTTACATTCTACCCTCCTTATAAAAATTTCGTCCTCGAAAGTTACATAGAGACTAATTTTCAAAAAGGTAAGAATATCGTGCACGCATATCGTCTTCTGGCTCTCATGTCGATTCTCCTGGCGAATCCTTCCTTCACATCACTCGGACTAAGTTCACTTTCTTGTTCCGCAATGTCTTCACCTTTCGATCCAAGATCTTGACTGGCTGCTGCTCGCAAGTCAGATCGGTCTGTACTGTGAGCTCTGAGTGATCAAGTATGTGGCTGGGGTCGCTCATATATCGTCGTAGCTGGGATATGTGTAATACGCTGTGCACTCCTTCCAATGAGGGTGGTAGTGCCAAACGGTATCACACTTCTCCAACTCGTTCGAGTATGTCGAACGGTCTGATGTACCTTGGACTGAATTTACCCATTTTGCTAAAACGTATCACTCCTTTATTAAGAGAGATCTTCAGGAACACATGCTCTCCGAGTTGGAACTCCAGGTGTCGACGCTTTGCATTTTCCCAGTGCTTCTGTCGGTCCTGGGCTATTCGCATCTTTTTCCTGATCGTGCGAACTACATCCACAGTTACCACGATCATCTCTGGTCCAAGGAGTTCATGATCTCCAACATCGTCCCAACTTAGCGGGGGACGACACTTCCGTCCGTAGAGTGATGCAAATGGTGCCATCACAATACTTGCCTGATAGCTGTTATTATATGAAAACTCCACAAGGTGTAAGTGATCTTCCCACGAACCTTCGAAGTCTAGCATACAGGCTCTCATCTTATCTTCTAGAATCTGAATTGTTCGCTCAGACTGTCTGTCTGTTTGGGGATGATACGCCGTGCTGAAATTCAGACTTGTTCTTAGGCTAACTTGCAAGCTAAAATTAGGATCAGAATCTAGTATCACGATCGGAAACGATGCAAACAGGTACACCATGTAATTTCACGATCTCCTGCATGAGTTTATAGGTATCAAGACAAGTATGGTATATCTTAAAGGTTTAAATTTTACTTTAGATTTCTACTCACCTCCATGTACTTCCTTGCCAACGTCTCGGTTGACTGGCTAATTCTGAATGGGATGAAGTGAGCCGACTTGGTGAGTCGATCCACAATAACATAAATTACGTCATTATCCCTCGTGCTGCGAGGGAGAGCAGTCATGAAGTCCATGGTAATGTGTTACCATTTCCATTCTGGGATTGGTAACGGCTGAAGTAGACCAGCAGTTTTGTGATGTTCAGCCTTCACTTGCTGACATACTAATCATTTTGCTACGCTCCTTACTACTTCATGCTTCATTGCATGCCACCAGTAGTGTTGTCGTAGATCCTTATACATCTTCGTGCCGCCGAGGTGTACAGAATAAGGAGAGTTGTAAGCTTCTTTCATCAACTCTTCTCGAACAAGGCCGACTGGCACGCATAAACGGCTCCCATACCGTAAGGATCCATCTTCGTGGATGATGAACTCAGTTCGAAGTCCACTTTCTACTTGTTCTCGGATCTTTTATAGCTTGGCATCATTTGCTTGAGCTGCCTTGATCTGATTGATAAGAGTGGACTGGACTCGTAAGTTCATCAAAGATGAGGCGTTACCTGGTATAACTATTTCAATCTCCAATCCATGCAATTCTTGTTGTAGCTTCCACTGAGCGGTGAGGTTCATTGCTAATGGCTGGCGACTAAGTGCGTCAGGAACTACGTTCACCTTTTCAGGATGATACTGTAATTTGATGTCGAAGTCCGCTATGAGCTCAAGCCATCTTCTCTGCAGCATGTTAAGTTCCTTCTAAGTAAATATATACTTCAGACTTTTGTGGTCGGTGTATATATCCACTCATTCTCCCAAAAGGTAGTGATGCCAAATCTTGAGTGCGAGGACCATGGCTGCCAGTTCCAGATCATGTGTTAGATAGTAGCGCTCATGGACCTTTAATTGTCCTGATACAAAAGCCACAACCCTTCTATGTTGGTGTAGAACACATCCTAATCCTTTACCGAACGCATCACAATGTACATCGAATCCGCCAGATCGATCCCGTATTACGAGAATAGGTGCAGAGGTTAACCTTGACTTGAGTTCTACAAAAACCTTCTCACATGCTTCTGACCACACGAATGCTTCTTCGTTACATGTGAGCTTGGTCAAGGGTGTCGCGATCTTAGAAAATCCTTCAATGAAGCGTCTGTAATATCCTGCTAAGCCCAAGAAGCTTCTTATATCTTTCACCATCCTTGGTGTCGACCACTCGCTGACAGCTGACACCTTAGCTGGATCTACAGAGATTCCTTCACCTGAAACAATATGTCCGAGAAATCCGACTTGATCTAGCCAAAATTCCCACTTGCTGTACTTGGCGTAGAGATGGTGTTGTTGTAATGTCTTTAGGACAATGCGTAAGTGTTCGGCATGCTCTTTCCGATTCTTTGAATACACCAGGATGTTGTCGATGAAGATAACAACAAACTTATCTAAGTACTCTCGGAAAACTTGGTTCATCAGGTTCATAAAAATGGCTGGTGCATTGGTCACTCCAAATGGCATTACAAGATATTCATAATGGCCATAACGAGTCCTAAACGCCGTCTTCGGAATATTGGAATCATTGACCTTCACCTGATGATATCCTGAACGAAAATCTAACTTTGAGAATATACAAGATCCACTTAACTGATCGAAAAGGTCATCGATGCGAGGTAGCAGATACTTGTTCTTAATCGTTACTTCATTCAGAGCTCGATAATCTACACACATCCGATAGGTACCTTTCTTTTTCTTCACTAGCAACACTGGTGATCCCCAACTTGAAGTACTGGGCCTTACACCCAAAGAACTTCCCGGGTAAGGAGAGCCCGCTTAAAGCAGAAGGATGGGCTCAATCGATAGAAGATGATCCGGCAACGGCTCAAGTACCAGATATAGCTTGGGTAAGAGTTGCTAAGTTGCAACTGACCGATAATGGTAGAGTATGGTGGAAACCTGGGGATAGCCGTCTCGCGCAACCAATAGTATGGAGAACATTCCGAGACCTCTTCGATGCGAAATACTTTTCAGAGACTGCCCGCTTTGACATGGAGCAGCAATCCATCCACCTATAGTAAAGCACGATGTGGGTCAAATATGTGGATGAATATGATGCTGAGTTTACCATACTCGGTAGGTAAGATATAGTCTTAAGTTCAATTTTCCTATCTCACTTACAACACTGCTAACACAAGGTCGTAACAGGTTCGCTGCGCACCTTATTCCCACTGCTGAGATCCGGACTCGACGATTCCAGCAAGGGTTAGACCCTGAAATCCAAGATGCACTCGCTACAGGGGATTTCCCAAACCACGAGCTTGCTTTGAAGGCTGGCTGATGATATGAGACAGTTGTGAAGAAGAAGGACAGGCCGCAGTCGGTCGGTGTGAAATGCCATGTGCACCAAATCGCAGGAGGGGCCTCTTCCCGGCTAGGTTTCAACGGACCATCTCGGACGCCAGGAAGTTCGTTCGCCAACAACAAGCCAGACTTTTGCAGCTACTGCAAAAGAACAGGGCATTTAGTGAATAATTGTCGTAGGGTGAACAACTTGTGCTTGATTTGTGGATCTTCTACTCACGCTATCAGAGCAAGCCCGCGGCATATTTATTCAGAGAAGGTCATTCCTTGGATAAATATACTAACGTATTGAAAAGATAATACACCATGCAAGAATAAATGGAGACTGTAAAATTTTCAAAAAATATCTTTATTTACATTCAACTTGAAATATTTACAGGTACATGAGTTTCAACTGGAAAGTAAATATAATAAAAGAAAACAATTAAAAATAAACGGGACTGATGGGAATCGAATACACAGGGTATGTCATAGCAGTGTAGAGGCTTTACTAGTGAGCTACAAGTTGTTTCTTATTTTTATTAAACAAAAATAACTTATCACTCTTAATCAGGTTGAAATACCCTTTCTATACATTTGAATAAATTACATTTGTACAGGGTTTCAGAATCGTTACAATATCATTTTGTTGGACATATCATAGAAATGAGAAAATATATCATTTCTTCTTTAAAAGACAAAAATAACCTAACACCTAACAATTTTGTCTTAAAATTGATTAAAGCGGGTATCTTAAAAGATACCCGCATGTCGGGTACCTTCATTATAGGAACCCGACTTCTGTAGACTTTGGGTATCCCATAAAAGATACTTGTACCTCAGGTATCTTTTCAAAGATACCCGCACATCGTGTATCTCAAAGAATCCGCATGTTTTTTCTCTTTGGTCGGATATCTATTCCAAAGATATCTGCACCCTATCTAAACATGAAGGTCCCACATAAAGGATCTAACATTTGCTCTATTTGACTAAGCTTAGGCCCCACAAAATGGAAATGCCCATTTAGAATTTAAAAATGATTTTGAATGTCGATATTAAACCCCTCCTTTACTTTCCAAAGTATATTGGTATTTCTTTAATTCACTTTGTATAAGTTTAAGAAAAAGAAATGTCTAGGTATCAAAGTTGTACTCAATTCAATATAAATGAAATCTTTTTTTAATGAATCTTTTATATTGTCTTCTCTTTGCAAGTATGTGTGTGTGTGATTTGATTTTTCTCTTTAAATGATGTGATTTAGATCAATTTAATAAGGTATCCCGTTTATGTATTTTTTGAGATAATAGGATGTAAATTAACAATAAGTGTTTGCGCTTGTTGGAAGTCACAAACTCAGGATCTTTTGGTCAACGCTTTAAAACTTTAAACTTTATTTTGTTTAAACTCTACATTTATTTAATATTCAGTCGTTAGAGCTTCTAAAGAGAGTATACAGTTATACGTTGAAGGGGTCTCTAATACCGTGAACTCAATCTCGATTGTAATATGGCACGGAGGCTCGCCCATGGTGATTGGGAGTGTGATCAGCCCGATGGATTACGTAGAATGTCAATTGAACTGGACTAACAGACCTGAAAGGGTTTTCAATTGGCACTCGGTCAACCCCATTTTTTGAAAATATTAGGCTTTCATGACATCGGTAGAGCTCCCGGGATCGACTAAGATCCGCCAAGTCTCAAAGTTATTTATAGACCCCGTGATAAACAAAGGGTCAACATGAGGGTGTGATGCATGTCACGCATCCGAATTTGTAAATGTGGGCTTCTTCCTTCAGCCGGTTCTCTGGATGAGAGGTCAATGTCTGGTTGATGCAAGATCGTAGGCTAATGTCTGGTTGATGTAAGATCGTTAGGCCTTCCTTGCTTTTGTCATGTCCCCCTAAGCAGTCCCTTAACATAGTAACTGTAATGCCATGTAACGGAGCATGGTTCCTATTTTTGCGATCGTTGTTTTTGGGATTTGGTTTAAGTCGGGTTCCTTCCCTACCGCGTTATGGTGGTGCTGATTTCGGGACGGCTGTCTCCCTCTTTGTTGGCCCGGGGGCTTGGGCTGATTTACAAACTGTTTAAGGGTGCCAATGGAGAATGCGGTCTTCGTTTTTGACCTTTAGGAGCTTATATTCTTCGGCGGTGTGTACCTATCATGGTACTGCCTATATAGATAGGCCTTCTCACAGTCCTTAGAATGGGGTTGATTAAGAGGGAGGAAGTAGTTCTAAGCCTCGATGAAGGTGAGGACCCCTCACTTAGGGATGCTCAATAAGGTGTAGGTAAGGTAGGCTTGTGGTACTCACCGTCCTGCCCTTCGGCCTCCTCTGGGCCCTTCGATTCGCTTCTTGTGAGGGGCCTTGTCTCGGTGACGGTGATAGTCGGGCTCGCTCCGCTTCTTCTCGGCTTCTCTAGACATACTCATGACTTCCTCATTGTTGATGTACTATTGCTTGAAGAGTTTTATGCTAAGTCCTTAAGTGTAACTGGAAACGCAAGGCTAAAGAAACCGGTGAGTACGGGTCGATCCCATAAAGAAGAGGTTGTTCGAATTGGGAATTGATTAAGGTGGATTAAACAAAGAGGGTTGAGAGAGAGAGAGAGATTGTTTTGTCACAAAATAAAGTGTAAAAGAAATAAAGAGTTATCTAGGATTTTGGGTTAGTTGGATTGGTTTGGCAAAACCCCAACTAGTCCTTCCTTCATGATCACTTTTGCTAACTAATTACCTACGACTCAATAGTTAAGGAGAATGAATCATCAAGCCTTAGTACAAGACATAGGAAGCATGACCCATCAACTAAACTATTGCACTTGTAAGCATTAGATAATTACATACAAGTCACTAGTTAAGGAGAATGAATCATCAAGCCTAAGTACAAGACTTAGAGAGCATGACCCGTCAACTAAACTATTGAACTTGTAGGCATTACATAGCTATAAGAGCTAATCACAATATTAGTAGAGGGGATTAAGAGAGCATGGGCTATATGATTAGGGGAAGGCAAAACCAATCCATTCCTAATGGCATAACCCATCAATCATTAGTCCTTCACTATCTAATCTTATGCTTAGCATCCTAATCCAAACAACCTTAATCATGTTCTTCACTAAGCGTAATCCATCAAACTTAATCTCAAAAAAGTCGAAGGAGGAAAGCCATCACTTTTAATCAATTGGATTAAATAAGAATGGAGTATCAAAGAGAAAGAATGATTAATCTTGCTTGAATTAGTAAGTTGGATCAAGAGAGAAAGATTAAAGGAAGGCAAAACCATCCATCACTAACCTTCCATCATCCTAATTATGAAATGTCCCTACCACTGCACCAAAACTCCGAAGTTATTATGAAGGTTAATGGAATATATTTTATATTCAAATATTCCCCCGCAGGTCGAAGGCCCTTTGGGCCGAAACCTAGACTTTTGCGTAACGGTATTTTTAATTTTAATAAAACCGTATTTAATACGAGCCCGGTGGGAATTAAACCTGGGTTACTCTGATACCATGTGAAATTTCCCTGCCACTGCACCAAAACTCCAAAATTATGATGAGATTTGAGGGAATATATTTTATATTCTAACACTAATTAAGAGATAAGTGCTCACTAATTATCATTATTACAAGCAAGAAAAAATTAAACAAGAACAAAAGCAAACAACTAAAATCTAATAGTTGCTAGCACTTGGGGTTCTCTCAAATGAAGAGAGACCCCACCATGCATCATGGCAACTCAAACCAAGAAGAGAAAAGAGAAGAACAAAATAAAAACACATATAAAAATACAATCTTTACAAAGAAAAAGAAGGATTGCATCACAAGAGAAAGGAAAGATTACAACTTGAAAGCAAAAATTGCATTTTTGAATGAAACCCTAATCTAAACTATCCCTAGAAAGTAAGGAAGAAGAAGATGGCAATAGTTAACTACCTTACTCCTAATCTTAATTACAAATCAATAAAAATAACTAAAACTATTCGAGATTTAAAACTACTTAAGATGAATGGTAGTTAATTTGCTGCTTTTATAGACCTGAAGCTCAAAACCCAAGGCTGATCCTCAATGTGGACCCCAGTCGAACCCAACATCCAAATTTGGACGCATTCGATGGAGACTGCCGCTACCTAGCGGCAAAAATGAACTACTTTGCTGCTCCCTAGCAACAAAGTAGGGTGCATTGGTGCTCAATTTTGGACTGCAGCTTTGTCTTGGTCTGTATGTGGATGTGGCATATTCCAAGTTCTTTGATTACTTCGGGATTTTGCAACACTCGAGCACGTGCATGGGTTGTCATCGGTTAGCCGCGAATGTGAATGTTTTGCATCAATTTCCGTCCCAAGTCTTTAGGAAACCTATTACCTGTACCATGTAGAAGTCAGAAATTAATAACACTTATTTATAAACAAAAAGATACAGAATGGGAAGTATACAATACAAATAAACATGTTAAACAACTTCTAGGCCCATTTCTTAAGTTCATCGAGGGTGTTGATGGGGTTCTTGGCTAGCAAGGATAATAAGGGCCCCCTCAGGGGGCATTTTAAAACGCGATGATTACAACTTGAATGTTCTGGTCCAGGTCGTCGAATTTGCTGAGTTCCCTAAAGAATCACCGCATAAAAACTTTAAGAGACTCCTTGGATCTTGGCTCGTTGTCAAAATGTGTTGCGCCTTTTTTTGGGACGTTCATTGTTTGAGTGGCTACGAAATGCTATAATTTATCGAATGATGGGGGCTCTCTTGGAATTACTGTAGGGTTAGCTTAGCACCTTAGCAAGGTTTAAGAAGGCATCACACATGCCATATTGAAATTTTTGGTGTGCTAAACAATCCCTAACCAAGATCTTAACTAGAGAATTATGGTTAACTTTGCATGTAAACAACTTTACATCTAAGAGAGAAAGATTACAACCTTTGTAGTCCATTCTTTCGCTTCATAAGCTTCGAGTAGTAGTCCCTTCTCCTCGATCCATGAACTCCCGGGCTCTAGAGAGGCTCCACAAGTCGAATGATCCATGCTTGCTTGAAGTCTTCCTTTTTGAAGATGATCAACCTTGAAGAATCTCAAACTCAAGCTCTCACTTCTCTAATTAAGTATTAGTGAAGTGAACACCCTAATCAAAGTGGCTAGAATAGATGAGGATGATCAAGTAGGAATTTTTCTCTCTTTTGTTTTCAATTTCTCACTTTAAATCATCACAACACAAAAAGCTAGAAAGCTTTTTCAAGGAGGAAGAAGAAGAAGAAAGTTTTTGTGATGAATAATGAATTGTTGTGGTTACAAAATACAACCATGAGTTAATAAATGAAGGCATTAACTCATGTAGAGAATAAACTATGGTTAAGGGTTTGGGTTGGGTTAACAAATATCTACACAAAATATCAAAGCTAAATGACAAAAGGAAAGCTTCACGAAGCTTCAAGAAAAAGCTAACCCAAATCCAAACCCTAATTTGGTTTAAACATAACAACCATGTTGCATTTGTAACCCTAACTTGTTACAATATTATATATCACATATACAATATATTTTGTAACAAAAGAAAATAATACAATTAACATATATCGCATATACATCAATGTATTATCCAGTGAGAAAATGAATCAATAAAGCGAGCTTATATTAGTTAACGTAATGTAATATATCACATATATAATTATACATTAAATTATCGAATCAACTCTTGATCCGACAATCCGGCTATATTGCATATAACCGACTAATATAACATGTACCAATTCATCGAATCAACACTTGATCCGATGAACCGGCTATATCATATATACCCGGCCGATATCTCATATCACGAGAATAAAATATGGTATCTCATATCGTATTATTCTCGGTCCCGCACATATCACATATGTGCTCCTACTCCATTTTGCCTGAGCCAGGAAACCTCTGTGTAGGACTCTAAAGAATCGTCAATACGCCGGCAGTAGGTGATGATCATATCAAACACCCACAAGCTGCAAGCGGTCAGCTAAACGTAACAGCCACCCGTGTATTGAGCAATCAGAAGATCAACAAGCAAGCCTGTATATTCTCCTGTGAATCCAATCAGTAAACACTACCGTACAGTCCGATCTCTTCGTCTGATATGCTGCATATCTAGTCTAGGGGTGGTAAACGTCAGACCTCAGTAACCGATAAGTCGTGTCGATGTAAGGCTCATAACGGGTCGAGAAACTACTGATAACACTTACCAGTAAATCTCCATATCAGCCCTGGCCAGGGACTTCCAGTTATAGCCAATCGAACACAGCACAAGATCAACTCCCTATACCGGGAGAGACGAAACCCCTCCTATCGCTCATTGCCTCCATGTGATTCGGGACTGTACCCAAAAGCCACCGTTTTGCATGCCCTCTTGGATGTGGTAAGGTGGAAATCAAAGCACAGTGGGAATTACACAAAACTCTATGACGATCTCGGGTCTACAGACTAACTGTACCAGTGTCACCGAAGAGCTGCTATCTGACGATAGGTATAATACCATCCAGGAGTTCTCGGCGAGTCTGTTCAATGTACCCATTCTCCACTGAGCACCCGTACACCATCTTTGATGTCTAACACCAATGGATATGGGATCATCCATCGCCCATCATATGGGTCAAGATGCGTGTACGCTAGTCTACTCTGGAGTATCGATGCCCTGTCTTGATACACCGTCGACTAGGATCAGTTATAGGATGTACTCGTTGACTACCCTGGCCCCACTAGTATGATCTCATCATAGTCCTAGTAGTCAAGTGTAAGTCGATGTACAACACCCCACGACTTGCGGGGAGGCGGAAATATGAAAAACGATCTTGTTCTTTGCTTAAACATCGACTAACCGCATGAATCGAAGCTAAACGATAACTAACATCAAACATAGAAGTTCTAAACTACTATGTGAAGTGATTT
The DNA here is from genome assembly GCA_030015575.1 of Agapanthus africanus. NCBI lineage: Eukaryota > Viridiplantae > Streptophyta > Magnoliopsida > Asparagales > Amaryllidaceae > Agapanthus > Agapanthus africanus. The sequence goes on from CM057339.1 coordinate 425,669,731, forward strand.
TACCTAAAGAACCGTGTCCTTCGTCTTTACGAACTCCACCTCCTCCTCGGCCTTCTCCAAGTAGTAGACGATCCACCACGAGAGCTAAACTCCAAGCTTTGCCTCTAAACGTGAGGCAACTAGGTATCTTTAAGTGCTAATCAAAGTACCTAGATGAAATAGAGTATGGTTATGGATTAAGTAGTCTAACTAATTCTTGTACTCAACACATAAGAGGGGAGGATTAGGGTTTGAAGAGAGAGAGCTTGAGGAGAGAGAAGATGAACATAATAATAAGAAGAGAAAATGAGTTATCATAATATATATCAAGCATTTTTATTTATCAAGAAAAGAAAAGAAAATGATTTACAACCATGCTTGATAAATATCTTATGGTGATTCATCTCCATGAGTCATTAAGCAATTATGAAGCATTAATGACATGGATGAATCATCCATATGACTCACTAATCTCATTCAATGTATATGCCACCTAAACCTCCTTAGTCACCATATTCTAGAAGCTTCTCGCGCAATTACGAGAACGCCCTTCCTATCCGCGAAAACACGGAAAAACTTTAGACTGTATAAATCCAATAACCGGATACTAGTAACTGGCTTAAACCAAAGCCGACTAGTAAAAACTGTCCGAAAGTCATACGTGCGTAAACACACGCATGCGTCCGAACCCTTGTAGTAAAACCATACGACCTCTATATCGTTTCGCCTGGAGTAGGGAAACTCTCTGCGTGGGACTCTAAAGACTCGACTACTACGCTGGCAGTGGGTTTAATCACAGACCGCAAGCGGCACTAGCTATACGTAACGGTCCCCAGGTAGATGTCGATAAGAAGGCCGATGAGGAAACCCATCCGAGCTCCTACTGAGTCTGATGTGACAATCTCCATACAGTCCGGTCCGTTCGTCTAAGACTATCGCATATCGGGCCTAGGGGGGCGGCAAGCGTCAGTCCCCTAATAGCAGTATAAGTCGTGTCGGAGCGAAGCCCATTATACCCTGAGAAACTACTGGAACCTACCAGCAAATCTCGCTTGCCCTGGCCAGGGACTTTGCGTAATGGCTCTCTGACACAGCGCGATATCAACCCCCAATACCGGGAGAGACGAATCCTGTCTAACCGCCACTGCCTCTAAGTGCTCGAGACTGCACCCAACTGCTACCTGTTTGCATGACTCCTTTGAGCCGTGGTAGGGTAGCAATCTAAGAACAGTGGGACACACTCGAGGCGAAGTAGCAGTGTCAAGTCTGCGGACTATGCTGTACTCATGTCACCTGGGAACTGTTCACTGACGACCGGTATAAAACCAACCAACAGTTCCCTGTGAGTCCTGTCCGGTGTACCCGTAACCTAACGAGCACCTGCATACTATCTCCAGTACGACGTACTGACGGCTGTGGGACAGACCATCTCCCCAACTGGGATGAGAAGCGTACACACTAGTCTACTCCGGAGTATCGATGCCCTGTCTCGATAATCCAATGACTAGGGACCTGAATAAGGATGTGCTTGTAGACTATCCAGCCCCCACTAGTGTGACTGCCATCACAACGCTGGTAGTCAAGCAAGATCCTAAGAGCTCTATCAATACGTATACTCACATATTAAGATAGAAAAAACCAAGTAGCATACTACCATGTTTAGCAAGACTGTTATATACATGTGAATATCCCAAGCTTCCATTAAATAATATACAAACTAGTATGATACAATAATGGCCCCTAGGGTTTATACACTAACAATCTCCCACTTGCACTAGGGCTATGTACTGGCATATCGAAGACCGATGATCTCGAGTAGCCTCTCGAACTGAATCTGAGGTAGGGCCTTTATGAATGGATCAGCAATGTTCTCTTCAGAAGCAACCCTCCGAACCTCGATCTCCCGACGATCAATGATCTCCCTGATCATGTGATACCGCCTTAAGATGTGTCTGGACTTCTGATGGGACCTTGGTTCCTTCGCTAAAGCTATAGCTCCGTTGTTGTCGCAATACAGAGGTATTGGATCAACTATGGTAGGAACCACCTGAAGTTCTGTTAGGAACTTCTTCATCCAGACTGCTTCTTTTGCGGCATCGCAAGCAGCTATATACTCCGCTTCTATCGTCGAGTCAGCAACGGTGTCCTGCTTGGAGCTCTTCCAGCACACCGCCCCTCCATTGAGGGTAAAGACATAACCCGACATGGACTTGGAATCGTCATTATCACTCTGGAAGCCGGAATCAGCAAAGGCCTCCAACCTGAGGTCTTTTCCGCCGTAAACCAAGAACATCTCCTTAGTCCTTCTTAGGTACTTGAGAATGTTCTTTACTGCTATCCAGTGCTTCTCCCCTGGGTCTGACTGATACCGGCTTACCTCGCTCAGTGCGTAAGCTACATCTGGTCTGGTGCACAACATCGCATACATTATAGAGCCTACCGCAGAAGCGTAGGGTATAATAGACATGCGTTCCCTTTCCAAATCAGTCTTGGGAGACATCTCTTTGGAGAGGGTGATTCCGTGATTACCGCGCTTAGAATCTTCCATACTGAATCTTTTTAGTACAGTGTCGATATACCTGGACTGCGAAAGACCCAACATCCTCTTGGATCTATCACGATAGATCCGGATCCCCAGAATGTAAGAGGCATCACCCAGGTCTTTCATGGAGAACCTGTGTGACAAGAATCCTTTGACAGATTGTAGCATAGGAATGTCATTTCCTATCAATAGAATGTCATCCACGTACAAGACGAGGAATACGACACTTCTGGCTACAACTTTACTATATATGCACGGTTCATCTGGATTTTTGATAAAGTCATATTCTTTGACTGTCTCATCAAAACAGATGTTCCAACTCCGCGATGCCTGCTTTAGTCCATAAATGGACTTAAGCAGCTTGCATACTTTCCCGCTGCTCCCACTCTGATTGAAACCCTCTGGCTGATCCATATAGACGCACTCTTCTAAATTTCCATTCAGAAAAGCCGTCTTTACGTCCATCTGCCAGATTTCATAATCATGGAAGGCAGCAATAGCAAGAAGGACCCGAATGGATTTGAGCATAGCCACTGGAGAAAAAGTTTCGTCATAGTCCAAACCAGGTCTTTGACGAAAACCCTTTGCAACAAGTCTAGCCTTATAGGTTTCCACCTGTCCATCTACACCAATCTTTTTCTTGAAGATCCATTTGCATCCTATGGGTTTTACCCCATCTGGAGCAAAGTCCAAAGTCCATACTTTGTTGGTGTACATGGACTCCATTTCGGTCCGCATTGCATCTAGCCATCGTACCGAGTCGCCGCTCTGGATGGCCTGCTAGAAGTCAGTAGGTTCATCATCATCTATGATGAAATCCTCTCTATCCCCATCTATGAGAAAACCGTAGTATCTCTCAGGCGGATGAGACGGCCTACTACTCCTGCGGAGGGGTGCGGGAATGTCCTGTTCTTCTTGAACTACCGGTTCTACCAAACTTTCAGTAGCAGTTTGTGGTTCTGGAATTTCTTCCAGTTCTATTTCGCTCCCACTTATTTCCTTTTCTAAAAACTGATGTTCCAGAAAATGGGCATTACGAGAAACAAAAACCTTTTGTTCCTCTACGTAATAGAAATAATATCCCTTGGAGTTCTTTGGATATCCCACAAACTTACATTTTACTGATCGTGCCTCGAGCTTGTCCACATGCTGCTTTTTAACAAAAGCTGGACATCCCTAAATCTTCATATGCTGAAGATGGGGTTTCTTCCCACTCCACATCTGATATGGGGTGGTGGGCACAGTTTTGGTAGGAGCCCTGTTCAGAAGATATGTCGCTGATTCTAGCGCATAACCCCAAAAAGATCGCGGTAACTCAGCATTACTCATCATGGATCGTACCATATCCAATAGGGTTCGATTCCGTCTCTCCGATACACCGTTATGCTGTGGAGTGTATGGAGGAGTAAGCTGAGAGAGAATTCCTTTCTCTTTTAGGTAACCTAGGAACTCGGCACTCAAGTATTCACCACCTCGATCAGATCTTAGTGTCTTGATACTTTTGCCGGTTTGGTTTTCTACTTCATTCTTATACTCTTGGAATTTCTCAAAAGCCTCGGATTTATGTTTCATCAGATAAATGAATCCGTACCTTGAGTAATCATCCGTGAAAGTAATGAAATAGGAAAAACCACCTCTTGCATGTGTAGACATTGGACCACATACATCGCTGTGTATGAGTCCTAAGAGCTCGCTCGCTCTTACTCCGTGTCCAGTAAAAGGAGTCTTTGTCATCTTTCCTTTGAGACAAGATTGACAAGTGTCATAAGTTTGATATTCGAACGAGTCCAAATATCCTTCTCTATACAACTTAGTCAACCTTCTCTCATTGATGTGACCCAGTCTACAATGCCATAAGAAAGCTTTATTTAAATCTGGAGACTTTCTTTTTAGTGTGTTCTGGACATTGAAAATTTGGAGTTGGTTTAAGACATATATACCGTTATTTAGTGTACCGGACCCAATCAAACCTTGATTAAGGTGGATGTTAACAACATCTCTTACAAACGTGAAATCATAACCTTTATTTGATAACAAGGAAACTGATATGATATTACACGTTAAGCTTGGTACAAAAAACAGTTATGTAAAACCAAAATGTGTCCACTCGTCAATCCCAGGTGATAATCCCCGACGGACGCAGCTCCCATGCTAGCTCCGTTAGCAACCTTTAGGGTCATATCACCTTCCTTCAGCACTCTACGGTTTCTCAGTGCCTGCAATGAATTGCAAATATGAGATCCTGATCCGGTATCCAATACCCAGAAAGTAGAGTTAATTGACAGACAATTCTCAATTACAAACACACCTGAGCCACAGCTTGCTTCGGTTCCTGGTTCTTGGCGTTCCACGCCTTGCAATCTTTCTTCCAGTGCCCTTTCCTATGACAATGGAAGCACTCATCCTGGCCCACTACCGGTACCGCAAACTTTTTCTTTCGCTTCCCTCCCACCTTAGTAACACCTCCTCTAGGTTTGGTGGCGGCCTTCTTCTTCCTTCCTTTGGCCCTAGCCTTGGACCTTGAAGAAGATGCACCGCTAACAAACATAGCGGGTGTTTCCCTTGCTTTCTGCAAGGTGCCCTCTGCACTCCTTAACATGTTCAGGAGTTCCGGAAGTTCAACTTCTTTTCTTTGAATGTTGAAGTTCAGGATAAACTGGGCGTAGGTGGAAGGAAGGGACTGGAGAATAAGGTCTGTATAGAGCTCATTATCCAAAGTCGTCCCAAGGTCTGCGAGCTCTTCTATATAGCCGATCATCTTTAGAACATGTTCTCCTACCGATAACCCGACAGCCAACCTCGCTCGAAACAAGTTCTTAGAGGTCCCGTATCTTGCTATACGAGATTGCACTCCATAAAGTTCCTTTGTATGGATAAATATGGCATCAAGTTCCATATCCTCATGCCTCCTCTGATGTTCATTGTTCATCAAGGCAAGCACGATGCACTTGGCTTTCGCGCAATCGAAATCCCAGGTTTTGCGGATTTCCTTATCCGCATTACTGGATTTGGGACCAGGGACAGCAGGTGCCGTAGCGGTGAGGACGTACCCCAATTTGTCATAGGTCAAAGCCATTTTGACATTCCGCAGCCAATCTTTATAGTTTGGCCCTGTCAGTATATTTTTCTCTAAAAGTAACTTAAGTCCAGTCATTTTCAGGGTTGCTGCAATTAGGAGAGAGAGAAGAAAACTCTTTAGCATGATGCTCTTGCAAGTTTAGAGTGGTTTTTAGTTTATCTAAACTGGATGGCTCCCACTGTTTCTCGAATCCTTTCTCAAACCATAAAAGAAGAATTAGCCAGGACTATTCTCACTGTACAATTCTTGCTTAACCGTTCAGCCAGGCTAGTGTCGATACTTCGAGGGAGGTTTTCCAACGCTTTCGTGAAGTTCCTTAATTAAAGAACCTCTTTTCTCTGGGGGCGTAACCCCGCTGACACCTTTCTTGACACCTACTTGGTTTATAGCATTGATCGTTAAGTGACGAATATCCTGATAAGTAGCATATACTCACAGTAGGATCGGGATCCAAATATCATCGTATGATAATGTTGAAGGAATGCTACCAACATTCATCAAACTCCAAATGGTATGCATCTCTTTGCAAATTTCAGTTTCTTTAGAAATTCCCGATATAAGTTTTTGCCCCATGCTCTTATGACCTTGGCTTTGGTCAAAATGTCATAAGTCACATGTCAAGTTCTACCCGTCATTATCTTGTCAATTTGAACCCATCCGTATATACCCCTGACTTTGGTCAAATGATAATACGACTGTCCCAAACCAACTCATCAATCTTATGCAACAAATGAAAACCCAGCAGCTACCAAACACTATGCCTTGACTTTGGCCAAAATGCATAGCTTGAATACTACTGAATACCCAAATGAAATGACGGAGGGCTATGAATGGTTTTGGCGAAACCGTGAACGTAGTGAACTTGATATAACCGAAGGAACCTGATAGCTTTTAAAAGGAGTGGTTAAAGCTCCATATTTAAAAATATCTGTTTTTAAAATTAACCGAGTGGTTTCTTTTAAATTGTTCCAACGATTAAACTTTTGGTTTATTTTCTTTGCATTATGAATAATGCGTCCCATCATTAACCTATCATTGCAGAAAACAACGAAAATACAACGTCCTCTTATGCCATCTGCATTCGCCACGGGGTCCCGTCATCACCCGTTAGGTTACTTAACTAACGGCAGAGCGGGGGCTGGGCTAGCGCGGGTGTAAAACATAAGTGACGTCTAAATAGCTGTCATATATAGATATTGTACATTCGTCAGACGCAATAATAGGCATTCCAGATCTCATATGAACTTTATTAAATTTGCAAGCAATCCGCGTTTATTTAGAGCCTGCAACAAAAGACGGATTACACAGTTGTGATGAATAGCCATTACCCCACCCAAGACCCCTACGGGTACGGCAAACTACCCGCCCGGCAGTTTGTGCACCCCACCTTGGGTCTGTTCTAGGCGCAAAAACAGTAAAAAGAAATAATACAACGGTGGCTACAACCGCAACCTGGATGTACCCCGCAAAAATAATATTACAACAAATTACATTTACATCAAATGAATCAAAAAATAACCCATCACATAACCCCGGCTAATCATCACAACAGTCCAATACAGTTCACATCCACAAACAGTAAAAACCATTACAGAAATGTGCAACCCCCTGCCAACCGACATACTAGCAGTTAGGGGAGGTTTACGAACACATTAAACAAACACAGATATAATCCAACAAGCAAATACCGTATAATTTCGATCGATTAAACACATTTAATTTTGCTCCAATACTTCTCTGTAAATCTGAAACCTGAGCAAAAATTAAAAAATTCCAGAAAATACCAAATATCACAGAGAACCAACACAGGAAAATTGGGATGATGAATCGGCAACTCGGCGGCGGAATCGCGGCGGATCGGTGGGATCCGCCGCGGTTACGCGGCACTTTAGTCGATTCATGAGCCAAGTTTTCTTTGGTGTTCTAATATTATCATTTTGAGCTTTCTGAAGGTCCCTGAAAAAATTTTTGGACCACATTTAAAAATCGACAGAATACCATGATATCAGGGTTTTCCGGTTTTGTTTTTTCCGTTCGAAATTCATACAATTTTGCAAGTGAGTTATTTATTGTTTAGCGAGGCTCTGATACCACTATAAGTCGATGTACAACACCCCACGACTTGTGGGGAGGCGGAAATATGAAAAACGATCTTGTTCTTTGCTTAAACATCGACTAACCGCATGAATCGAAGCTAAACGATAACTAACATCAAACATAGAAGTTCTAAACTACTATGTGAAGTGATTATACCTAAAGAACCGTGTCCTTCGTCTTTACGAACTCCACCTCCTCCTCGGCCTTCTCCAAGTAGTAGACGATCCACCACGAGAGCTAAACTCCAAGCTTTGCCTCTAAACTTGAGGCAACTAGGTATCTTTAAGTGCTAATCAAAGTACCTAGATGAAATAGAGTATGGTTATGGATTAAGTAGTCTAACTAATCCTTGTACTCAACACATGAGAGGGGAGGATTAGGGTTTGAAGAGAGAGAGCTTGAGGAGAGAGAAGATGAACATAATAATAAGAAGAGAAAATGAGTTATCATAATATATATCAAGCATTTTTATTTATCAAGAAAAGAAAAGAAAATGATTTACAACCATGCTTGATAAATATCTTATGGTGATTCATCTCCATGAGTCATTAAGCAATTATGAAGCATTAATGACATGGATGAATCATCCATATGACTCACTAATCTCATTCAATGTATATGCCACATAAACCTCCTTAGTCACCATATTCTAGAAGCTTCTCGCGCAATTACGAGAACGCCCCTCCTATCCGCGAAAACACAGAAAAACTTTAGACTGTATAAATCCAATAACCGGATACTAGTAACTGGCTTAAACCAAAGCCGACTAGTAAAAACTGTCCGAAAGTCGTACGTGCGTAAACACACGCATGCGTCCGAACCCTTGTCGTAAAACCATACGACCTCTATATCGTTTCGCCTAGAGTAGGGAAACTCTCTGCGTGGGACTCTAGAGACTCGACTACTACGCTGGCAGTGGGTTTAACCACAGACCGCAAGCGGTATTAGCTGTACGTAACGGTCCCCAGGTAGATGTCAATAAGAAGGCCGATGAGGAAACCCATCCGAGCTCCTACTGAGTCTGATGTGACAATCTCCATATAGTCCGGTCCGTTCGTCTAAGACTATCGCATATCGGGCCTAGGGGGGCGGCAAGCGTCAGTCCCCTAATAGCGGTATAAGTCGTGTCGGAGCGAAGCCCATTACACCCTGAGAAACTACTGGAACCTACCAGCAAATCTCGCTTTCCCTGGCCAGGGACTTTGCGTAATGGCTCTCTGACACAGCGCGATATCAACCCCCAATACCGGGAGAGACGAATCCTGTCTAACCGCCACTGCCTCCAAGTGCTCGGGACTGCACCCAACTTCTACCTGTTTGCACGACTCCTTTGAGCGTGGTAGGGTAGCAATCTAAGAACAGTGGGACACACTCGAGGCGAAGTAGCAGTGTCAAGTCTGCGGACTATGCTGTACTCATGTCACCTGGGAACTGTTCACTGACGACCGGTATAAAACCAACCAACAGTTCCCTGTGTGTCGTGTCCGGTGTACCCGTAACCTAACGAGCACCTGCATACTATCTCCAGTACGACGTACTGACGGCTGTGGGACAGACCATCTCCCCAACTGGGATGAGAAGCGTACACACTAGTCTACTCCGGAGTATCGATGCCCTGTCTCGATAATCCAATGACTAGGGACCTGAATAAGGATGTGCTTGTAGACTACCCAGCCCCCACTAGTGTGACTGCCATCACAACGCTGGTAGTCAAGCAAGATCCTAAGAGCTCTATCAATACGTATACTCACATATTAAGATAGAAAAAACCAAGTAGCATACTACCATGTTTAGCAAGACTGTTATATACATGTGAATATCCCAAGCTTCCATTAAGTAATATACAAACTAGTATGATACAATAATGGCCTCTAGGGCATATACACTAACATCAAGTACATATCCCAAGGGCTTTATCAACATGTGATCACAAAACAGTATTTGTTAACACGTTAAGATAAAGTGAAACCAGATAGCATACTATCATATCGAGCAAGAAAGTCCTCTCTATATATATCCAAGCATCCATTATAATATACATCATATGTACAACAATGGCCTCTAGGGCATATACATAACTAACAATCTCCCACTTATACTAAGGCCAGCTGTTGTAGTATCTCATACCCAACATCCCGATGAGTCTCTCAAATTGTATTTGAGGAATGGCCTTCGTGAGTGGATCCACAGTGTTGTCCTTTGTGTCAACTTTCCTGACCTGGACTTCTGATGGGACCTGGATTCCTTGGCTAAAACCACAGCTCCATTGTTATCACAATACAGAGGTATTGGATGCACAATGGACTGAACCACACCAAGTTCAGTGATGAACTTCTTTATCCAGACAACCTCTTTGGCAGCATCGTTGGCAGCGATGTATTCAGCCTATATCGTTGAGTCTGCCACGGTTTCCTGTTTGGAACTCTTCCAACACACCGCCCCTCCATTGAGGGTAAAAGACAAAACCCGAGTGCGACATAGAGTCGTCCTTATCACTTTGGAAGCTGGAATCGGTAAAGGACTCCACCTGGAGTTCTCCGTTATCATACACCAAGAACATCTCTTTAGTCTTTCTCAAGTACTTGAGAATGTTCTTCACAGCTGTCCAGTGATTCTCTCCAGGATCTGCTTGATACCTACTCACTACACTTAATGAGTATGCTACATCGGGTATGGTACATAGCATCGCGTACATGATAGAGCCTACTGCCGAAGCATAGGGTATCCCTTGCATGCGAGCTCTTTCAAAATCAGTCTTAGGAGACATCTCTTTGGAGAGAGTGAGTCTAGAGATCGTGGGTAAGTTCCCACGCTTAGATTCTTCCATACTAAACCTCTTTAGTATGGTGTCAATGTACCTGGATTGGGACAATCAAGTATCCGTCTAGATCTATCTCTATAGATCTTAATCCCCAAAATGCAGGAGGCATCACCTAGATCTTTCATTGAGAATCTTTGTGATAAGAAGAGCTTGACCGAGTGCAGCATAGGAACATCATTTCCTATCAAGAGTATGTCATCCACGTACAATACGAGGAAGACAACCTTACTCTCTGCAACTTTCTTGTATATACAAGGTGTTAGCTATATGTATGCCCTAGAGACCATTATTGTACATATGATGTATATTATAGTGGATGCTTGGATATATATAGAGATGACTTTCTGGCTCGACATGATAGTATGCTATCTGGTTACCTTTATCTTAACATGTAGACTTATATTGTGATACTGTCGTGCTCTCACTTGTTGATAAAGCCCTTAGGATATGTACTTGACTACCAGGACTATGATGTAGATCATACTAGTGGGGCCAGGGTAGTTCACAAGTACATCCTTCAATTGTTCCTAGTCGAGGGAATATTGAGACAGGGCATCGATATTCCAGAGTAGACTAGCGTATACGCTTCTTGACCCATATGATGGGCGATGGATGATCCCACATCCATTGGTGTTTGACATCAGAGATGGTATACGGGTACTCAGTGGAAACTGGGTACACTAAACATGACTCGCCGAGGGCTCCTATGTGGTAGTATACCTATCGTCAGATAGCAGTCCTCTGGTGACACTGGTATAGGTTATTCTGTAGACCCGAGATCGTCATAGAGTCTTGTGCGGCTCCCACTGTGCTTTAATTTCCTCCCTACCACGCTCAAGAGGAGTCGTGCAAACGGGTGGATTTTGGGTACAGTCCCGAGTCGTATGGAGGCAATGAGCGATAGGAGGGGTTTCGTCTCTCCCGGTATTGGAGGTTGATGTTGCGCTATGTTCGATTGTCTATAACTAGAAGTCCCTGGGGCTACTGCCGAGATATACTGATAAGTGTTATCAGTAGTTTCTCGAACCGTTATAGGCCAGACATCGATATGACTTATCATGTTCCTGGGGTCTAACGATTTCCACCCATGGACATGATATGCGACATATCAGACGAAGAGACCGGACTGTACGGTAGTGTTACTGATAAGCTTCATGGAGACTGTGGATAGGCTTGCTTGTTGATCTTCATATCGCTCAATACCCGGGTAGCCGTTACGTCCAGCTAGTACCGCTGACGGCTTGTAGGTGACTGATATGATCATCACCTACTGCCGGCGTATTGACGAGTCTTTAGAGTCCCACACAGAAGTTCCCTGGTTCAAGCGAAACGAAGTAGGACACATATGTGATATGTGTGTGGGCCTGATTAAATACGAGTATATGATACCGTATTGTAATCTGGCAGTCATCTGTTATCGGTGCAGTTATATGTAATATAACCAGATTGTCGAATCAAGTGCTGATTCGATAATGTGATATACAGATAAATGATATTAGTCGGTCGTATATAATATAACCGGATTATTAGATCAAGTGTTGATTTAATAATGTAATATAAATTATATGTGATATAATTATATATTAACTAATATCATTAGCTCACTAATTAATCTTCATTAAATATATATTAATATATATGATATATATATATATATATATATATATATATATATATATATATATGTATGTATGTATGTATTATAATGAAGCATGGCTTTTATGTTTCTATTTTGTGAAAATAGAAATGAGGTGTAAAATGAAGCATGGTTGTAAGCATGGGTTAAATACTTGTTTATTTATTCTTGACTCACTATTCAAGCATGGTTGCAATTTAATATTGCATAATTCCATGCTTGAATGAGTGAGGGGTCTTGATATAATTTTTATTCATGTTCATTCCAAAAGACTTGGCCATTTTTGCTCTCATGCTTGCTCTTGCTTCTTCTTCCTCCTCTTGCTTTTCCTCAAGCTTCAACCTTCACATGTGATGTGAATCATGAAGCTTGAGCACAAGTTAGTGAGCTCTTTACATCCCCTACTTCATCATCTCATACCATTTTAGCAAATTAGTGTGATGTGTTTCATACACTAAAGGGTTTAGTGTAGTGGTAGCTTGAACTAGTAGGAGCTTCGAGGTGGATCATCTTTGGCGCGAAGGCAACGAAGGAAGCTTGTTCAAAGTCTCAAGAGAAGCCTTGTGGAGTCACGGGACTACTACACGGAGCATATTGAAGAGAAGGACCGTCTACAAAGGTTGTATTCTCATTCCTTTTTGATGTAATGTTGTTTGCATCTTGTTCGGTCTAAATCTCTAGTTAACGATTCTAGTGTAGGGTTCATTGTAACGACAAAATTTTTTAAAACGGTATGCACGATGACCCCCCGAAACCTTGCTGTCGTTTCTAGGATCCCTTCTGTGGTATCAGAGCCAAACTAGAGAATTAGACGGATTGCGTAGAATTACGAAACCGAAAAACTCCGAAACTTGAAATCCTAAAATTCCAGTTTCTGTCGAATTTTAAAAGTTGTCAAAAAATTATTTAAACAAGTGCAGAATGTAGTATGGGACAGTATATGAACATAGCACAAAATTCAACCCAAGTGCTCGGATTTTGGTCGGCGACCAAGCATGAAATTCCGGCGTCGCCGGATTTCTTAAGGAATTTGGGTTTGAGTTTTGTGGTGTGTTTTGGTCTCTGGGTTTTGGTGTTTCAGGTGTTGTTTATTTTTGCTAAATTTGCATGTGATGTTTATTTACCAAAACAGCAACTCGGAGTATTTCGTAGTCGTAATTTTAACTGTTTTCGGGTTATTTTAGACGGTATTAAAAAGTTCGATCGGATATCAAATACCCATTGTAACCCTTGCTAGAAATTTCCAAGTGTTGGAATTTTCTTAAGTTAATTATATTCGATAGTCGTGCAAATAACTCTATGGACCCTCTAGAAGAACAAAAACCTTAACTCGATTCTATGCCCTCGGAACCGCGATTGTGTTGGAGATAGTGCCCTCAGAGTCAATTATTGGGTCACAGGCACGTGATTGCAATGATTGATGGAGGACCTATCCCGGTAGGACAATCTTACTCGAGATGATAGTATGCTATCTGGTTTACCTTTATCATCGTGTACTGTTTTAGGTGACCTGACAAGTTGCTATTACACGTTGATAGAGCCCCTAGGATTCGTGCTTGACCACCAGCAGTATGAGGGCGATCATATAAGTGGGAGCTGGGGTCTATAAGCATATCCTGAAATGGTCCCTAGTCGTGTGAGTTTCGAGACAGGGCATCGATACTCCATAGTAGACTAGTGTATACAGTCGAGACCCCGACGAGGGGCGGTGGCCGGTCTCACAAGCCATTGGTGTCAGTTGGATCACCTAAGATGTATACAGGTGCTCATTAGGTTATGAGTACACCCGACAGGACTCGCCGGGAACATGCTAGTTGGTCATATACCAGACGTCAGATGGCAGTTCCCTGGTGACATGTGTGCAGGTTAGTTCATCGACCTGGGGATCGTCATTTGTCTCGTGTGAGTTCCCACTGTACTTTGATTACTACCCTACCACGGCTCAAAGGAGTCGTGCAAACATGTTTTAGTTGGGTACAGTCCCGAGCCACATGGAGGCAGTGAGCGTATCTTCAGGGGTTCGTCTCTCCCGGTATTGGGGGTGAGGTCGTGCTGTGTCTAGGAGAGCCATTACACGAAGTCCTTGGCCAAGGCAAGGAGATTTACTGGTAGGTATTCCAGTAGTATCTCAGGGTGTTCTGGGCTACACTCCGACACGACTTGTACCGCTTTTGGGGGTCTGACTTTTACCAACCCCCTAGACCCGCCATGCGATGCTCATAGACGAACGGACCGGACTGCACGGATATTGTCACTGACAGGCTCAGTAGGGTGTCAGGATGAGTTCGCTCATCGACGTCCCTTTTGGTCAATAGCTGGTGGCCCGTCACGTATTGGCTTATACCTCTGACGTGCTGGTGGTTAAATCCACAGCCATAGTATTGACGAGTCTTTAGAGTCCACCACACTTTCAGTTACTCAAGCTTTCGGGCGAAACGTTGTAGAGGCCGTATGGAGATATGGCAAGGTCCGATCAGATACGTGCGGTATTGCACGGATCAGGATCTGACAGTTTGTACTATAGGCCGTATGGTTATATGGCAGGGTTCGATCAGATACGTGCGGGATTGCACGGATCAGGATCGAACAGATATTACTAGCCGGTTTTGGTATAAGCCGGATTCTAGTATAGTACAGTGGAGATTTTGTCTCATTGCATTTGTATTTCGGTCGAAATACAGATGCGGGTGTGTATGCACAGTATTGGGGTTTTCCTGTAATTTATTACGGGACCAGTTTTCTGGAGTTGCCAGTTTGCTTTCCGTTTCGGCCGATTTCCATTGTTCCGTTCATTGGCCGAAGATTGGTGGAGGAGGGCTTATTTGCATTGTTGCAAATAAGCATTTGTGGAGGGGGTCTTTGCATATTATCATGTCATGATACTTGTCCCATCATTTGACTTTCCTTTTTCATGATAGCTTGACTTTGGATCTCATCATGGTTGTTGATGATGAGGTTGGTGGTAGGTGGTTGAGTGTGGGTTTTGATTTGGTAATCATTTCCTTTTTGCATGATAGTCTTCTCTCTCTCTCCATTGGTATTATTGGATGGCTCTCTCATTCTATCACTCCCCACTCTCATTCTCATTCTCCTCCCTCACTTGTATTGGCCGGCCATGTATAGGAGAGGGGCTGTCCAAAAATTGAGGTGGGGAAATGTTGTTCATTTCATGCACCAAAAGTCTCCAAGCTCCTCCATATACTTCTTGTATCATCCCTCTACCAAAGTGGCACCTCCAAGAACCCCAAATGAGACTTCTTCTCTAGATATTCTACAGCATATCTTGGGCACGTCGAGTAGCCGGCTTCGTGCCCGAGTTGCCTCGGCATTGAGGCGGGAGCCCGTAAAAGAAGTAGGCGATGTGGTGCACTTCCGGCGACGAGGAGGAGACGGCACATTCCGCAGGAGATCGGGACGGCGACGAGAAGACCGGAGGACTCGGATCTGTCGGTATACTTCTCTTCCCTATCTTGTAGTTAGCTTAGACTAGTTAATGGTTACGATCCGGATGTTTAGTGCGCGGTGGTACCGGTTTGCTAAGTCCGCAAAATTAAAGTTTATCACCGCTTCCGCATTTGGCCGTTGGATTGACGGCCGGGGCGCCGCCGTGCACTTACAGATTGAACCTTAGGGTTTGCCGTGGTTCCGCGGTGTCATAGGTGAGGCGTTGGTTTGACCCTTCTACGGCTGGATCAAAGGTACTGTAGCACGTTTTTGGATACTTTAACTTTGCTCAAGTGTTGAGCTCTTCTGGGTAATTGTGGGTGTTTGTTGATTCGATCGGAATGTTTAACATCGTCTAACTTTTTGATAACTGTGATGTTATGTGTTGCTTGGATATGTTATATTGGATCGTCGCGTTTTGAATAGCCGGGGGTTTTATGTGAGATGAGAGTTTTTTTATTTTCATTCATGTAAAATTCATTGTATGTAATATTCTTTTATTGGGGCACTTCCGGGTTGAGGATGATGTCACCATTATTATATATTATTTACTTTTCCGCATTAGGATAAACCCAAGGAGGGGAGCAAAAGTAACCGGGTTCTAGAGTCCACTGGGAGACCAACTCGAGGAGTCGAGTCCGGGTCTCCTAACTCTAGAATTGGTAGGGTTGCTTGCCGCTCTCGTAGGGGTCTACGGGTGTGGGTTTGGCTATTCATCGCGACCGTGGAATCCGTGTTTTATACTGGCTTAAATTAAAACACGGAATTCCTAGTATATCCAATATTTCATATGATATCTTCTGCTACTGATGTTCTATGATGTGATTACTTTATATGTGCGATGTATTTTCGTTTCTTCTGAGATGCTTAGGAAGCTTAATTGATGGGACTTCATTAATGAGATTAATGAAAGAAAGAAACCTAAAGATGTTGTAGAATCAAATTTTAAAAAGGGTAGCTATAGTTCTTGTTTTGCATAGCGGTATTCCTTGTAGAATATCCAGCACCTTATTCGATAAGGAAAGAGTCGAGATCCCTTCACCGGGAGTGATCTCTTTAGCGAAACTAGCAAATGCTACAAATCACTCGGCTTAGTTTTTGATTGCTTCTATAGTTCTTGCTTTGCATAGCGGTATTCCTTGTAGAATATCCATCACCTTATTCGATAAGGAAAGAGTCGAGATCCCTTCACCGGGAGTGACCTCTTTAGCGAAACTAGAAAAGCCTCAAAAACACTCCTTTTCAAAATCACTCGTTTCTACAACGATATCAAGTTCAATACGCTCATGGTTTTCTGGAAAAAAACCGCGTAGCCCTCCGTCATTTCAGATAGGTACTATTTAGTATTCGTGCTACGTTTGTTGCATTTCGTCAAGGCGTAGTGTGCGGTAGCTAATTAGTGCTTATCTGTTAAAGCATGAGATGCGATTGGATTAGGATAGTCATACGACTTTATTGGCTTTCGTCAAGGATCGTACGGGTGGATTTAATTCAATCAAGAAATGTACGGATTGGGCTTGACTAGCGTCTTTTGGTTTGTTGGCTTTCGTCAAGGTCATATGAAGCTAGGGGTAAAAGTATTATCGGGAATTTCAAGTGTTGAAATTTGCAATGAGATTGCATACCTTCTATGAGATAGTTGGATCCCGATACCCACTGCAAGTAAGAGTTACTCCTGGAAGAGTTTTACGCATAACAATTAGCCAATCAAGTAGATGTCTAGAAAGGTGTTAACGGGGTTATGCCCTTGGGAAAATGAGGTTTATTCTAATTAGGTCCGTGCGAAAGCACGGGGAACCTCCCTCAAAGTACCAACACTGGCCTGGCTGAAAGATTGGCGAACTTGTAAGGTGTAATTAATCCCGGCTAGTCTTACCTTTTACGGTTTGAAGGAAGATTTGATAAAACCAGTGGGAGACGTCCTGATTAGATAAGATAATAACCAATCTAATCTTGCAAAGAGCGCACACTAACGCGTTTCCTTCTATCTCTCTCCAGGCAGCAAACAAATGTCACGCCTTAATCAAGATAATAATATGGATGTATTGACCGAACCCGCTTGTTATAATGAGCATATGAACTTTGGTCCCGCTCCAACTTATAAGTGTTATAAGTCCGAGCAGGAGATAGGAACATATCCGGATTCCCACGCCACCCAAACGAAGAATAAACATATTGATGCATCTTCTTCAGGTGTGTTAGTTACAGAGAACTGTTTCTCAGTACACTCTACGTCCTGGGTATTAGATACCGGATCGGGATCCCACATTTGCAATATGTTGCATGGGCTAAGGAAAGGCAGAGAACTGGGAAAAGGTGATCATTCTCTAAAGGTAGGGAATGGTGCAAATGTTGCAGCCAAAGCAGTTGGTGAATATAACATTGTATTACCAACAGGGAGTACATTGATCCTGAACGACTGTTACTACGTACCCTCTATGATATGCAATTTAATATCAATCTCTTTATTAGATAAAGAAAGATATAACTTTGTAGTAGAGAATAATGTTATGAACATTTACCTAAATCAAGTGTTGATTGGGTTTGGTGCGTTATGTAACGGATTGTACGTTCTAAATCAAAACACAGTTCTTAACGTACAAAACACACACAAGAGGAAGAGTTCAGAAATGAACGAATCCTTCTTGTGGTATTGTAGGCTATGTCATATCAATGCGACACGACTAGCTAAGTTGCATAAAAATGGATATTTGAATCCGTTCGAATTTTCATCTTATGACACTTGCCAGTCATGTCTCAAAGGCAAAATGACCAAAACTCTGTTTAGTGGACACGGAGAAAGAGTTACGGAACTCTTGGGGCTGATACATAGTGATGTATGTGGTCCCATGTCTACACATGCCAGGAATGGTTTCTCGTACTTCATTACATTCACTGACGATCTCTCAAGATACGGACATGTGTTCCTGTTGAAACACAAGTCTGAAGCTTTTGAGAAATTCAAGGAATATAAATCCAAAGTCAAGAACCAAACGGGTAGAAGTATTAAAATCCTTCAATCAGATCGGTGAGTTGAATACTTGAGCATAGAATTCCTTGACTATCTAAAAGAGAATAGGATTCTCTCTCAGCTTACTCCTCCATATACAACACAGCACAACGGTGTATCGGAGCGGAGGAATCGCACCCTATTAGATATGGTGCGCTCTATGATGAGCACCGCTAAGTTACCTGTTTCCTTTTGGGGGTATACGCTTGAGACAGCCATACATCTATTGAATATGGTTCCTACCAAATCAGTGCCTAACACTCCATATGAGATATGGAAGGGAAATAGACCACATCTTAACTATGTGAAAATATAGGGTTGTCCGGCCTATGTCAAAAGGCACAATCCGGACAAGCTCGAGGCAAGATCTGTTCTGTGCAAATTTGTAGGATATCCCAAAAACTCACAAGGGTATATCTTCTACCACACTGAAGAACAAAAGGTGTTTGTTTCTCGGCATGCTACCTTTTTAGAAAAGGAATTTCTTGCGAAAGAAATTAGTGGCAAGGAGGTAGAACTGGAAGAAGTTCCAGCTACACAAACTGTAACAGAAGATTTGGTAGAACCAGAGGATTCAGTAGTTCCCGACGAACCCCAGCCTCTCCGCCGTTCTAGTATGGTTCCTCATCCACCTGAGAGATACTACGGTTTTCTCGTTGATGGTGGGAGCGATGATTGCATCATGGAAGATGATGACCCAACTAGTTTCGAGCAGGCCATCACGAGTGGGGACTCAGTGAAATGGCTGGATGCGATGAGATCTGAGATGGAATCCATGTACACCAACAAAGTATGGACTTTGGAAGTTGCTCCCGAAGGGGTAAAACCCATTGGAAGCAAATGGATCTTTAAGAAGAAACTTGGTGTAGATGGAAAAGTTGAGACTTTCAAAGCTAGACTTGTTGCAAAAGGTTTTCGTCAACGACCAGGTGTGGATTATGATGAAACCTTTTCTCCAGTAGCTATGCTTAAGTCCATCCAGATCCTACTTGCCATCGCTGCATACCATGACTACGAAATTTGTCAAATGGATGTTAAGACCGCCTTTCTAAATGGTGATTTAGAAGAGAGCGTATACATGACTCAGCCGGAGGGCTTCGTAGACAGTGGGAGCAGTGGAAAGGTGTGCAAACTGCTTAAATCCATCTACGGGTTAAAACAGGTATTGCGGAGTTGGAACATCTGTTTTGATGAGGTAGTCAAAGAGTTTGACTTCATCAAAAATATAGATGAACCTTGTATATACAAGAAGGTTGCAGAGAGTAAGGTCGTCTTCCTCGTATTGTACGTGGATGGCATACTCTTGATAGGAAATGATGTTCCTATGCTGCACTCGGTCAAGCTCTTCTTATCACAAAGATTCTCAATGAAAGATCTAGGTGATGCCTCCTACATTTTAGGGATCAAGATCGATAGAGATAGATCTAAACGGATACTGGGATTGTCCTAGTCCAGGTACATAGACACCGTACTAAAGATGTTTAGTATGGAAGAGTCCAAGCGTGGGAACATACCCACGATCTCTGGACTCACTCTCTCCAAAGAGATGTCTCCCAAGACTGATTTGGAGAGAACTCGCATGCAAGGGATACCCTATGCTTCGGCAATAGGCTCTATCATGTATGCGATGCTATGTACCAGACCCGATGTAGCGTACTCACTAAGTGTAGTGAGCAGGTATCAAGCAGATCCAGGAGAGAATCACTGGACAGCTGTTAAGAACATTCTCAAGTATTTGAGAAGGACTAAGGAGATGTTCTTAGTGTACGGTTACGGTGAACTCCAAGTGGAGTCCTTTACCGACTCGAGCTTCCAAAGTGATAAGGACGACAGTAAGTCGGTCTCGGGTTTTGTCTTTACCCTCAACGGAGGGGCGGTGTGCTGGAAGAGTTCCAAGCAAAACACCGTTGCAGACTCGACGATGGAGGCTGAATACATCGCTGCCAACGGTGCTGCCAAAGAAGCTTTCTGGATGAAGAAGTTCATTAATGAGCTTGGAGTGGTTCCATCCATTGATCATCCAATACCCGTGTATTGTGATAACAATGGAGCGGTGGCTTTGTCTAAGGAACCCAGGTCCCATCAGAGATCCAGACATATTCTGAGACGGTATCACCTGATCCGGGAGATAGTAGATCGCCGGGAGATCGAGGTCAGGAGAGTTGACACGAAGGATAACGTAGTGGATCCACTCACGAAGGCCTTCCATCAGACGCAATTTGAGAGACTTTTTGGGATGTTGAGTATGGGATACTACAACACATGGCCTTAGTGCAAGTGGGAGATTGTTAGCTATATGTATGCCCTAGAGGCCATTATTATACACATGATGTATATTATAGTGGATGCTTGGATATATATAGAGATGACTTTCTTGCTCGACATGATAGTATGCTATCTGGTTACCTTTATCTTAACATGTAGACTTGTATTGTGATACTCTCGTGCTCTCACGTGTTGATAAAGCCCTTAGGATATGTACTTGACTACCAGGACTATGATGTAGATCATACAAGTGGGGCCAGGGTAGTTCTACATCCTTCAATTGTTCCTAGTCGAGGGAATATCGAGACAGGGCATCGATATTCGTATACGCTCCTTGACCCATATGATGGGCGATGGATGATCCCACATCCATTGGTGTTTGACATCAGAGATGGTATACGGGTGCTCAGTGGAAACTGGGTACACTGAACAGGACTCGCCGAGGGCTCCTATGTGGTAGTATACCTATCGTCAGATAGCAGTCCTCTGGTGACACTGGTACAGGTTAGTCTGTAGACCCGAGATCGTCATAGAGTCTTGTGCGGCTCCCACTGTGTTTTGATTTCCTCCCTACCACGCTCAAGAGGAGTCGTGCAAACAGGTGGATTTTGGGTACAGTCCCGAGTCGTATGGAGGCAATGAGCGATAGGAAGTGTTTCATCTCTCCCGGTATTGGGGGTTAATGTTGCGCTATGTTCGATTGGCTATAACTGGAAGTCCCTGGCCAGGGCTGCTGCCGAGATATACTGATAAGTGTTATCAGTAGTTTCTCGAACCGTTATAGGCTAGACATCGACATGACTTATCACATTACTGGGGTCTGACGATTTCCACCCATGGACATGATATGCGACATATCAGACGAAGAGACCGGACTGTACGGTAGTGTTACTGATAGGCTTAATGGAGACTGTGGACAGGCTTGCTTATTGATCTTCATATCGCTCAATGCCCGGGTAGCCGTTAAGTCCAGCTAGTACCGCTGACGGCTTGTAGGTGACTGATATGATCATCACCTACTACCGGCGTATTGATGAGTTTTTAGAGTCCCATACAGAAGTTCCTTGGTTCAAGCGAAACGAAGTAGGACACATATGTGATATGTGTGTGGGCCTGATTAAATACGAGTATATGATACCGTATTATAATCTGGCAGTCATCTGTTATCGGTGTGGTTATATGTGATATAACCAGATTGTCGAATCAAGTGCTGATTCGATAATGTGATATACAGATAAATGATATTAGTCGGTCATATATAATATAACCGGATTATTAGATCAAGTGTTGATTTAATAATGTAATATAAATTATATGTGATATAATTATATATTAACTAATATCATTAGCTCACTAATTAATCTTCATTAAATATATATTAATATATATATATATATATATATATATATATTATAATGAAGCATGGCTTTTATGTTTCTATTTTGTGAAAATAGAAATGAGGTGTAAAATGAAGCATGGTTGCAAGCATGGGTTAAATACTTGTTTATTCATTCTTGACTCACTATTCAAGCATGGTTGCAATTTAATATTGCATAATTCCATGCTTGAATGAGTGAGGGGTCTTGATATTATTTTGATTCATGTTCATTCCAAAAGACTTAGCCGTTTTTTCTCTCATGCTTGCTCTTGCTTGTTCTTCCTCCTCTTGCTTTTCCTCAAGCTTCAACCCTCACATGTGATGTGAATCAAGAAGCTTGAGCACAAATTAGTGAGCTCTTTACATCCCCTACTTCATCATCTCACACCATTTTAGCAAATTAGTGTGATGTGTTTCATACACTAAAGGGTTTAGTGTAGTGGTAGCTTGAACTAGTAGGAGCCTCGAAGTGGATCATCTTTGGCGCGAAGGCAACGAAGGAAGCTTGTTCAAAGTCTCAAGAGAAGCCTTGTGAAGTCGCGGGACTACTACACGGAGCATATTGAAGAGAAGGACCGTCTACAAAGGTTGTATTCTCATTCCTTTTTGATGTAATGTTGTTTGCATCTTGTTCGGTCTAAATCTCTAGTTAACGATTCTAGCGTAGGGTTCTTTGTAACGACAAAAAATTTTAAAACGGCATGCACGATGCCCCCTCGAAACCTTGCTGTCGTTGCTAGGATCCCTTCACAAGGTTCATCTACGTTCTTTATGAAGTCAAACTCTTTGACTACTACATCAAAATAGATGTTCCAACTCCGTGATGCCTGCTTTAACCCGTAGATGGATTTAAGCAGCTTGCACACTTTTCCGCTGCTCCCACTGTCTACGAAGCCCTCTAGCTGAGTCATGTACACACACTCCTCTAAATCACCATTTAGAAAGGCGGTCTTAACATCCATTTGCCAGATTTCATAGTCATGGTATGCAGCAATGGCAAGTAGGATCCTGATGGAATTAAGCATAGCCACTGGAGAAAATGTTTCGTCATAATCCACACCTGGTCGTTGACGAAAACCCTTTGCAACAAGTCTAGCTTTGAAAGTCTCAACTTTTCCATCTACACCAAGTTTCTTCTTAAAGATACATTTTCTCCCAATGGGTTTTACCCCTTCAGGAGCAACTTCCAAAGTCCATACTTTGTTGGTGTACATGGATTCCATCTCAGATCGTATTGCATCCAGCCATTTCACAGAGTCACCACTCGTGATGGCCTGCTCGAAGCTAGTTGGGTCATCATCTTCCATGATGCAATCCTTGCTCTCACCATCAATGAGAAAACCATAGTATCTCTCAGGTGGATGAGGAACCCTACGAGATCGGCGGAGCGGCTGAGGTTCGTCGGGAACTACTGAATTTTCTGGTTCCACTAAATCTTCAGTTGCAGTTTGTGTTATTGAAACTTCTTTCAGCTCTACCTCTTCGCCACTAATTTCTTTTACAAGAAATTCCTTTTCTAAAAAGGTGGCATATTGAGAAACAAACACCTTTTGTTCCTCACCGTGGTAGAAGATATATCCATAGGAATCTTTTGGATATCCCACAAACTTACATAGACCTGATCTTGCCTCAAGCTTGTCCGGATTTTGCTTTTTAACATAGGCCGGACAACCCCATATCTTAACTCGTTTAAGAGATGGTCTCTTCCCATTCCAAATCTCATATGGAGTGGTAGGCACTGATTTAGTTGGAACTCTATTCAATAGGTAAGCGGCCGTCTCCAGTGCATAACCCCAAAAGGAAATAGGTAACTCAGCGGTGCTCATCATAGAGCGCACCATATCCAATAGGGTGCGATTTCTCTGCTCCGATACGCCGTTGTGCTGTGGTGTATAGGGAGGTGTAAGCTGAGAGAGAATCCCATTCTCTTTCAGATAATCCCGGAACTCATTGCTCAAGTATTCTCCTCCTCGATCAGATCGAAGGATTTTAATACATTTACCCGTTTGGTTCTCTACTTCGTTCTTATATTCCCTGAATTTCTCAAAAGCTTCAGACTTGTGTTTCATCAAGAACACATGTCCGTATGAGAGATCGTCAGTGAATGTAATGAAGTAGGAAGAACCGTTCCTGGCATGTGTAGACATGGGACCACATACATCACTATGTATCAGTCCCAAGAGTTCTGTAACTCTTTCTCCGTGTCCACTAAACGGAGTTTTGGTCATCTTACCTTTGAGACATGACTGGCAAGTGTCATAAGATGCAAATTCAAACGGATTCAAATATCCATCCTCATGTAACGTAGCTAGTCGTGTCGCATTGATATGACCTAGTCTACAATGCCATAAGAAGAATTCGTTCATTTATGAACTCTTCCTCTTGTGTGTGTTCTGTATATTAAGAACTGTGTTTTGATTTAGAACGTATATGCCATTATGTAACGAGCCTGATCTAATCAATTTTTGATTTAGGAAGATGTTCATAACATTATCCTGTATTACAAAATTATATCCTTCTTTACTTAATAAAGAAACTGATATAATGTTGCATATCATGTTCGGTATATAATAGCATTCGTTCAGAATCAATGTATTACCACTTGGTAATACAAGGTGATATTCTCCAACTGCTTTGGCTGCAACATTTGCACCATTCCCTATTCTTACGGAATGATCACCCATTCCCAGTTTTCTACCTTTCTTTAGCCCATGCAATATATTGCATATGTGGGATCCTGATCCGGTATCTAATGCCCAGGACGTAGAGTGAACTGAGAAACAGTTCTCGGTAACTAACACACCTGAAGAAGATGCATCAGCATATTTATTCTT
The DNA here is from genome assembly GCA_030015575.1 of Agapanthus africanus. Classification (NCBI taxonomy): domain Eukaryota; kingdom Viridiplantae; phylum Streptophyta; class Magnoliopsida; order Asparagales; family Amaryllidaceae; genus Agapanthus; species Agapanthus africanus. Next base: position 425,694,816 of record CM057339.1, read on the forward strand.
CGTTAGGGTGGCGTGAGAATCCAGATATTCTCCTATTCCCTGCTCGGACTTATAACAATTATAAGTGGGAGCGGGACCAACGTTCCCCTGCTCAGTATAAGAAGCGGGTTCAGTCAATATATCCATATTATTATCTTGATTAAGGCCTGACATGGTCTCTACCTGGAGAGAGAGAGAAGAAAACATTTTAGCGTGCGCTCTTGCAAGATTAGATTGGTTATTATCTTATCTAATCAGGATGGCTCCCACTGTTTTAATCAAATCTTCCTTCAAACCTTAGAAGGTAAGATTAGCCGGGATTAATTACACCCTACAATTTCATCAATCTTTCAGCCAGACCAGTGTTGGTACTTTGAGGGAGGTTCCTCGTGCTTTCGCACGGACCTAATTAGAATAAACCTCGTTTTCCCAGAGGCATAACCCCGTTAACACCTTTCTAGACACCTACTTGATCGGCTAATTGTCATGTGTAAAACTCTCCCAAGAGTAACTCTTACTCGCAGTGGGTGTCGGGATCCATCTATCTGAAAGAAGGTATGCAATCTCATTGCAAATTTCAACATTTGAAATTCCCGATAATATGTTTACCCTTAGTGACTTATGACCTTAACTATGGTCAACAAATCATAAGCACTAGTCAATTTCTACCCGTCATTTCTTGATTAATTAGACCCACCCACATGACCCTTAACTATGGTCAACAAAGTCATATGACTGTCCTAATTAATCACATCATATGTTATATAGGAAAACATCACTCAGCTACCGTACACTGCGCCTTAACTATGGTTAACAAACACAGCACGAATACTAAGTACTATATTTCCTAAAATGACGGAGGGTTACGACAGGTTTTTCAGAAAACCTTTTGCGTAATGAACTTGATATCGTTGTAGAAACAAGTGATTTTGAAAAGGAGTGTCTTTTAGGCTTTTCTAGTTTCGCTAAAGAGGTCACTCCCGGTGAAGGGATCTCGGCTCTTTCCTCATCGAATAAGGTGCAGGATATTTCATAAATACCTCTGTGCAAAGCAAGAACTATAGAAGCAATCAAAAACTAAACCGTGAGTTAGTAGCATCTGCCAGTTTTGCTAAAGAGGTCACTCCCGGTGAAGGGATCTCGGATCTTTCCTTATCGAATAAGGTGCTGGATATTCTACAAGGAATACCGCTATGCAAAGCAAAACTGTAGCTTCCCTTTTTGAAAATTTGATTCTACAACATCTTTTAGGTTTCTTTTCTTTTATTAATCTCATTAATAAAATCCCATCATTTAAGCTTCCTAAGCATCACAGAAGAAACGAAAACTGTAATATTTATATATCATATATATAGTATAAGCATTCGTCTCAGGCAGTAATATGATCTCATCACAGAACATTACAGCAGAAGTCAACATATGAAATATTGGATATACTAGGACGTCCGTGTTTTATTTTAAGCCTGTATAAAATACGGATTCCACAGTCGCGATGAATAGCCAAACCCACATCCCTAGACCCCTACGAGAGTGGCAAATAACCCTGGCAATTCTAGGGTTAGGAGACCCGGTCTCGACTCTTCGAGATGGCCTTCCACTGGACCCTAGAACTCGGTTACTTGTGCTCTCCGTCTTGGGTCTATCCTAATGCGGAAAAGTAAATAATATACAATGGTGACATCAACCTCAACCCGGAAGTTCCCCAATAATAGAATATTACATACAAATGAATTTTACATGAATGAAAAAGAAAACTCTCATCTCACATAAAACCCCGGCTATTCAAAACACGACGATCCAATATAACATATCACAGCAACACATAACAACACATGTCATCAACGTAAGTAAATATGCCTATCACAATTGTCGTCGATCTATAGCGACGAAAACGGCGATATACCACATATTACACTTACGGTCATAGAAAAGAAAATGTAAAACTACAATATTTGGAATCCACAATCTCTTTAGACATCGTAAACCCGAAATATCACATATTACGGATTTCATGCCTAACTAAATGAATTCCACATATTGTATCACAACACAAATATCTAGGCGAAGTTACACAATTCGATCGATTCAACGAATTCCCAAAATACCACAGTGAGCTTAACACTTGAGCAGAAAAATAAAAATTCCCAGAAGCATGCCTTATCACCTACGGACCGTCGCTGAAGGGCCCGTCCCAAGCCTCCATAGTGGCGCCGCGAAACCGCCGCCAAAACCAGGTTTTGGCCGCGGTTGCGCGGTCACTGTAGAGAGTTAGGGACTCGTTCTTCAGGTAGGTCCATAGAATTCCCTGCATGATTTTCTGAGTATTTTTAATATGAAAAATTTCAACTTTTGAAAAAAAATTCCAGAAAGGGGGTCTCGTTTGGGTTTTCGGGGTTCGATCGGACTTTAAATTTCATCTAGACTTCACCTAATGCTCTAGCTTGGCTCTGAGGGTTAGCTTAGCACCTTAGCAAGGTTTAGGAAGGCATCACACATGCCGTATTCAAATTTTTGGTGTGCTAAACAAACCCTAACCAAGATATTAACTTGAGAATTAGGGTTAACTTTGCATGTAAACAACTTTACATCTAAGAGAGAAGGATTACAAACTTTGTAGTCCGTTCTTTCGCTTCATAAGATCCGATTAGAAGTCCCTTCGCCGCGATCCATGAACTCCCGGACTCTAGAGAGGCTCCACAAGTCGAATGATCAATACTTGCTTGGAGTCTTCCTTTTCGTAGATGATCTACCTTGAAGAATCTCAAACCCAAGCTCTCACTTCTCTAATTAAGTATTAGTGAAGTGAACACCCTAATCTAAGTGGCTAGAATAGATGAGAATGATGAAGTAGGAATTTTGCTCTCTTTTGTTTTCAATTTCTCACTTTAAATCATCACAACACAAAAAGCTAGAAAGCTTTTTCAAGGAGGAAGAAGAAGAAGAAAGATTTTGTGATGAATAATGAATTGGTGTGGTTACAAAATATAACCATGAGTTAATAAATGAAGGCATTAACTCATGTAGAGAATAAACTATGGTTAAGGGTTTGGATTGGGTTAACAAATATCTACACAAAATATCAAAGCTAAATGACAAAAGGAAAGCTTCATGAAGATTCATGAAAAATCTAACCCAAAAGCTAACTCAAATCCAAACCCTAACTTGGTTTAAACATAGCAACCATGTTGCATTTGTAATCCTAACTTGTTACAATATTATATATCACATATACAATATATTTTGTAACAAAAGAAAATAATACAATTAACATATATCGCATATACATCAATGTATTATCCAGTGAGAAAATGAATCAATAAAGCGAGCTTATATTAGTTAAGGTAATGTAATATATCACATATATAATTATATATTAAATTATCGAATCAACTCTTGATCCGACAATCCGGCTATATTGCATATAACCGACTAATATAACATATACCAATTCATCGAATCAGCACTTGATCCGATGACCCGGCTATATCACAAATACCTGGCCGATATCTCATATCGCGAGAATAAAATACGGTATCTCATATCGTATTATTCTCGGTCCCGCACATATCACATATGTGCTCCTATTCCTTTTTGCCTGAGCCAAGAAACCTCTGTGTAGGACTCTAAAGAATCGTCAATACGCCGGCAGTAGGTGATGATCATATCAAACACCCACAAGCTGCAAGCGGTCAGCTAAACATAACAACCATCCGTGTATTGAGCAATCAGAAGATCAACAAGAAAGCCTGTACATTCTTCTGTGAATCCAATCAGTAAACACTACCGTACAGTCCGATCTCTTCGTCTGATATGTTGCATATCTAGTCTAGGTGTGGTAAACGTCAGACCCCAGTAACCGATAAGTCGTGTCGATGTAAGGCTCATAACGGGTCGAGAAACTACTGATAACACTTACCAGTAAATCTCCATATCTGCCCTGGCCAAGGACTTCCAGTTATAGCCAATCGAATACAGCACAACATCAACTCCCTATACCGGGAGAGACGAAACCCCTCCTATCGCTCATTGCCTCCATGTGATTCGGGACTGTACCCAAAAGCCACCGTTTTGCACGCCCTCTTGGACGTGGTAAGGTGGAAATCAAACCACAGTGGGAATCACACAAGACTCTATGACGATCTCGGGTCTACAGACTAACCTGTACCAGTGTCACCGGAGAACTGTTATCTGACGGTAGGTATAATACCATCCAGGAGTTCTCGGCGAGTCCGTTCAGTGTACCCAGTCTCCACTGAGCACCCGTACACCATCTTTGATATCCAACACCAATGGATATGGGATCATCCATCGCCCATCATATGGGTCAAGATGCGTGTATGCTAGTCTACTCTGGAGTATCGATGCCCTGTCTCGATACACTGTCGACTAGGAACAGTTATAGGATGTACTCGTTGACTACCCTGGCTCCACTAGTATGATCTCATCATAGTCCTAGTAGTCAAGTACATATCCCAAGGGCTTTATCAACATGTGATCACAAAGCAGTATTTGTTAACACGTTAAGATAAAGTGAAATCAGATATCATACTATCATATCGAGCAAGAAAGTCCTCTCTATATATATCCAAGCATCCATTATAATATACATCATATGTACAACAATGGCCTTTAGGGCATATACATTACTAACAATTACTTGGGTGCTCTCTTTCTTAGGGTATTGGAGAAGACCTTGTATAGGATAAGGTCGAAGGGCTCGATCAATCCCATCGCAGCTCGGAAGGAACGCAAATAGTATGTGGGTTCTCCCGACCCGTTGTACTTGCCAAGGTTAAGAGTCATCATTTTTGAGTTAAGAGGTCCATTCATGATACGTAGTGCGAAAGGTTCACCTCGACTTATTCCTCGGCGACCTTATCGCTTTTCCTTCCAATGCCTGTACCTTTCGGGTGAGCTCATCTAGTCTCTAATCTCTGTCTGAGTAGTAGGTGCCCATTGAGATTCCTTCACGAGCTTACAGAGGGGGATGATATTGTGATTGGTACCCTCCGCTTGACTCCTGTTTACTTTAAAGTTAGGGTTCTCACCTGCGTCTTGGATTCCCAGCAGGTTGTAGCAAGGGTGCCCCTTTCATCATGTTTAAGGGGTCATCTTCGCGTCCCTTTTCTTTTTGCAGTCATACTAGGGAAGTCCTTAGTAACTCAGATCGCTCCACTCACGATCGTAGTTGTGGAGTGGTTTCCTTATGGCGTTGATCTCTCCCTTAGTAGGAGCTGGGTTTTCTTCGGCTTATATAGGCCACAGAATCAGACTCGTCTCTTTTGGGGGTTAGCTTCATTCATCGTAAGTTGAGTAGCCAGTGGTCCCTCCTCTGAGACAAGAAGGTCTCCTAAACGAATTCGTTAATCTCAAAGGATTAGGCTATCGTTGCTTCAATTAGCCTTGGTATTTGAGATCGATCAGATAGAGACGGTGGGTTTTCGTTTGATACTCAGTGTCAAGCACACCTATCTGACCTACAATAGTTTTGGAAATGTTAGGAGGAGTTTCCATGGGAAAGTCGATGTCCTTCGATTCACGAAGCACCGAATCTAGGGTCTGACACGGAGCTTAATTCCCACAGACGGTACCAATTGATACTGCACAAAATATCGCATACCTGGGAGTGCCAATAGAATATTTTGGTAGGCCATTAAGCAAGGCGGTAAACCTCTGGATCCCAGACCTGCAAGACAAAAGACATCTGCAGATGATTCCCGAGGAACCTCCTCTGATGCCTAAGGTACTCATCGCTTTAAGAATTAGGGTTTCCAAAGCAGAGAAGGGTGTGTACCTTGATATTGAAGGTTATCGGGTTTTTATAGGCTTGCTTTGGAGGGGAATTGATTGGCCAAGGGAAGATCTATATGGATTTCCCGCATATCTTCGTATATCGAGAAGATTTAGGCTTATGACCAGTTATCAGTCCCGCCACGAATGCGGATTCATAAGATTTTAGACCCTCGTTTGGTCCTTAGCAGACATGAACCCGCTCTTCTCCGGTTGAGCCTCACCGGGCTTTAGTTTTGAGGTTGCTCGAAGGAAAGCTCGGATGCAAGCTTATTTATGGTATATTAATACCCCCCTGCTTGAGTCTTTTCACATTTAAGTGAGATCTCAAAGCATCGGGAATGTGTCGTCTTCATTTCATGTCTGTGCACACGTGTAATCTATCTCGTATCTAGATCGTGGGTCCTAGATATCATGGCCTCATTGCTCGTGTGGCATGGGCTAAAGATTGCGGCCTCTAATGATCCGGTCATGGGGCATGTCACAAGCATCCGGTTGCGGAGACTTGATCATGATGAACAACTGTGGTTAAGTCTTACTTCTCGTAATAAACTCGAGTTCTTTTTTTATGAGCGTCGGTCCACTTTCTTTCATGACCATGAATAACCTCTCCTGGGATATTGGCCTATCTCTGACTGTTTGGAACTGTGTTAATAGAGTAAGTTAAACCTGAAAAAGTTTCTCACTGAGGGTAATCGTTCTTTGTGGTGTTTCCCGCTATTCTCCCCAAATCAATCTGTCGAGAGGGGATGCAAACTTGATTAGAAATCACAAGACTCTTTTTTCGTCAGGTGGCGTCGAAATTTACATCCTCCACCATTTTATTCAACGATCAGCACCACCCATCTTGATTTTTATCGTCTAAGATGTCGATACACCAAATTTCATGTGATTTTAATACTTTTTCCGACAATAGAGCTTTTTACACCGTTAAATCAACGGTGAAAAAGTATTAAAATCACATGAAATTTGGTGTATCGGCATCTTCAACGATAAAGATCAAGATGGTAGTGCCGATCGTCGAATAAAATGGTGGAGAACGTAGAATTTGACGCCTCTTGACGAATAAAGCCACTTAGGGCCTCTTTCCTCCATTATTCTCTCTCTATATATAAATATACGGAGAGAGGGGAGTATATGAGGTGACGACCCCTTTTAATAGTGGGCACCACCTCAAACACACATTACCCCCATGTTTTTCACCGATCCAAACCGACCATCTTGATCTATCTATTAGAATACCTTTTATATACAAATAATCTCATGATTTAAAAATCTATAACGCATTCATCAAGCAGATAGAAAAATTAACGGTCTATCAATATAGGAAAAGTACAATCATTTGATGGACGCGTTAGAGATCTTTAAATCTCCAGATTTTTTAAACATAAAGGTTTCAAGATACGTAGATCATCATGACCGGTTTGGCTCAATGAAATACATGGGGATAGATGTGTTATGAGGCGGAGTCCTTTTATGGAAAAGGGGCCACCGCCTCATACCCTTCTCTCTGTGTGTGTATTCTCATTTCAGCTACATCAAGTTTTTAATTTTGTAGACGTGTTGTTTCTTAGTCACCCAATATTCTGATCCATAACCAACGCTTGTCTTGTTAGTTTCTATAGAATTTTCCCATAAATCTCAAAGGTATCTTATGATCATATTGCACTTTTGAAGCACTTCTCAATCTTCAACCATACCACTTTGATCCTTTGAACTACAGCTTTCTCAATTTCATCATCATGGTTAATTAGAAATCCAAAGTGCCAAAATTGGCTATCAACGTAGATTAATACTAAAATATATAATAAAATGTAATCTAATAATACGAGATTGGATCATTTTTACTGCGAGGTAAATCCATGCGTTATCCTATTGTCTCCATTACAACAATCGTAAGATTAATACACAGACTAGATATTGGGTTACTTGGTTTTGTTGTTTGATACATCTTGCTAAATTGATTCATCTTTGATTCTATGGTGATTAGTTCAAGGATGCTAGAGGATCCAGATCAAACAATAAACTTTTTAAGATCTATTAAGGAGAACGCATTTCACATGTCGCCATATCCTGTATTGATAACCATTACGGACAATCTACCATTGGATCTTCAACCCAAAGCGGCCGAGGTAAAGAATTTAAAGTTTAAATCGTTAATTTACTTTTATATATTCTGTAACCTTTGTAATGGCAAAAAGAAATATATGTAGCTGATTACAGAAGCATTCGGAGAAACACTTTCCTGTCCTTGGCCGCGATGGTTTGAAGAACTGTCTCCTGAGGATCTAAAGCATAGGATACTTCTTGCTATAAAACCTGCACAAGAATCTTTTGACTCGGATACGGTAAATAATTAATGCAACATTGAACTCATATCTCTTGTCGTAACCACGGAAGTTTGAACTATTATTGGTGGCCACTACTCTTACAACATAATTTGCTCAGATACCTTGTGAACAAACTCATCTGGCACCTGAGTACGAGGAGATTATCACTTTTGAGTTTAGGATGCTAAAGGGTACAGATATTCAAAAGTCTTCTGATGAGACTTCAAGCCATCTTAGTTTGAGCCATCAAAAGCTTGAAACAACTCATGGAGCTGATCTAGTACGGTAAAGTTTATACTCAGAGGAATCTATAATTTGGAAATCTTATATATGTTTCAATTGCCTGAGAATATCCTTTAAAGAATGGATTACTTCTCAAATCATTGGCCTTCTCACTATATCATGCTGTGGTAGCATTGTGTAACATTGTAACATTGTAAGATAATCATATCTTGCTCCTCCAATATTAAAATGTTTATATTTAATCCATTCGATATGTTTAATATATAGGTTCTCACAGAAGAATCTTATAAGGATATACCAAAGCCAACACGGTAGCTCGACTAGTTTCGACCCTTTTATTGCGTGGTTATATGATGCTCACATCATTGCATTGGGCAGCGAGGTTGGTTTCTAATCTCGATAGTAACAACTATTCTATGTTCTTTAGGCTTTTTCTCATTTTTTTTTGAAACAATAGATACGAAATTGGTTTAACGTTATTAACTGAGTTTATCATTATCTCCAATTTCTTTTCCTAAGTAACTTCCAAATGCACCAAAACTCTGTAGATGCAGGAGATTGTTTGTATTCTATAATGCTTGTCTATTGGGATTTTAACATGGATTCTTGCAATTTAGCTTACTTCAACTATGCTATATATAGTATCTTTGAGCATTATGGGTTGGCCGACTGAATAACGAAAGAATAAATGTTTTTAGAACATTGCGACTATGTGTTAGGACAGGTAAAATGGGATTAAACTAAACTGATGAACACCAAATCAATGTGTGGAATAACACAGTAAAATAATCAAACCAACCAACACACAAATGAGACACCGAGTTTTATGTTGAAATCCTTGAGGTAAAAAACCCCAGAAGGGTGGTCCGGCTCCTTTATTTTCTTCAACTATACAAAACAATGAGATTGCATAAGATTTCTTCTCAAGATTAAACTATATATAGGATCCAGACATCAAGAGAATACTAGCCTGGATCGACGCAAACAACAAGAATCGTCCCCTTAAATGACGAATTACAACAACCACCAAACAAAAAGGGCTTAAGAGGATATCACCTAAATCGAGAAGAAATAGACGGCGAAAACATGAGCCGAACTAATAGCTGTGTACGTCTGTCTCAAGAATAAACCCTTTAAATTTAATTTAAGGGCGATAGGTGAGAAATTAAACACCTTCGGATCTTTCGGCGAAGCGGCACAATCAAAGCTGTCTCTTTCTCTCTTTTTACTATCTCAAAACCCGCGGTTCTTTCTTGGGTATGTAGTAATAATAAAGGCGGCAAACAAAGCCCCTGCATGTGGGCATATGACCCAAAACAAGTGAAGAATGAATCCTTCACATGTGCGGCTCCGAATCCTCATGAGTCAGGATCCACACCCAATACTTCGCATTCGAGTTTTTCCTATTCGATGAAGATTTACCGGAAAACTTTCTTTGCCCATCTGACAGACAGACCAAAAGATGTCACGGCGGATGCAGGCATTTTTCAGTGCCAATGGAGCCTGTGGTTATATTAAGAAACCCGTATTGAAAATAGGTCCAGCGGGTGAGATTTTTGATCCTCTACTAAATTTACCAGCTAAGAAAATCTTAAAGGTAATAAATCATTATTGGGTTTTAACCTAGTTTATATTTTCATTTTTAGCTCCACTATGTTTGAAGCTTTGTGTACTAAACAGGTTACGATGCACATGTTGGATGGTTGGCAAAAGGAATTTTCTTTGCCTTACTTCTCGCTTCCTGATTTTTCTGCACAGGTATAATAAATATACTTTTTCGCCTTGATCGATATCCACATGATTGTTTGCTTGAAGCAATGTTTTAGGCACCAAATTAGCTATTGCACGCTCATTAGAAGAATTATATTTTTACTATTGTGTGCCTTCTACTGATTAATAGTAAGGAACACGTACATTGGGTCTTTTATCGTTCGAGTTCGACCATTTGTTGGATCTTTGCTCCATCATAACCCGGATAAAGATTTTCTTAATCCAGTTAGGAATGGAAAAGCAGGCACCGACTTAAACAGGCACGGAAAATTTGAAAAGAGCAGGGCATGGAGACATAAATATCTCTATGCATCGAAAGATCTCGATCTCGCTGTTTAAGAATATAGAGCCAAATCCATCCTATTTAATTTCAGGATACAAAGTTAAATTTATACTGAACAAGAACTAAAAATTCTTAAAGTATGACGACTTTTAGATAATCCACAAAATAAATATATAAAAAAATTGTATCAATTTGTTGTTTGAAAAGGATCAAGATACAAGAAAATAACAACTTCCGTGACACATTGTCTCCGTCGAAATCCCAGAAAAATTGATGTTTAACTAATGATAAGTTCTGTCTGTAGGTGGAAGTGCTGGGAGTACCAACAGATTCAACGACAAAGAGAACAAAACTAGTTAAGAATCAGTGCCCTCCAGTTTGGAATGAGGAGTTTAAGTTCTCATTGTCAGCTCCTGAACGCACGCTACTTCGCATCGAAGTTTATGAAATCCGCTCTGCCGTGCAGAGTGTTATATGTGAAGCTTGCCTGCCGGTTTCTGAGCTGAGACCAGGTATTTATTCTGTGCCGCTTCGCAGTGACAAGAAAGAGAAGCTCGAGCATCTTCAGCTTCTTGTGGGATTTAATATCATCTAAGCCCCTTCCATAATGAAATAACTAATATCAACCCCACGCGTAACGCGTGGGAACGAAATTCTTCTAATGAAAATCGAGAGACGAAAAGGATAAAAAATTATAAAAATAACTTAAATAATACGACTTTTAACTATTATTATTGTACCGACACTACTATGTTAAGTTCTAATTCTTATGTAATACAAAACTTGATATAAATGGTGCCTTGATAACTGTCGTTGGTAAAATTTTATAAAAAAAATATTCCTAGCTGACTCGGATGATTGTGCATGTATATTTCAGATCCCTTTTAGATAATTATATTCTCAAAATTAGTACAAAACTCGAGATTGGGTGTCTCTAGAAATTATATTCTCATTTGATATGTAACATCATATGCAACCAGTAATGGTTTAAGATTTTAGTTTGGCTTTACCCAGAATGATCAATCTTGATCCAAAAATGCTCAATCGCTGTCTCAAATTAATGTTCAACTACCGAGATTTTAGATTGCCCGAGTACTGTTATCAATGTTGTGACCCATTTAGGATTTGGTCTTCTACCAATTTATGTAAATTATTTATTTAAAATGTATTTAAAAAGAATCTACACTAGATATCCTACTTCAACGCATGCCAAAAAGATTACGGTTATTTTCTACGTCTTTAGCAAAAAACACTCTAAGAATCATTGATTACAGTGGGGTAAATATGAAATTGTGAAAAAAAACTAAATTGAATTTACTAGTAATAAAAAAATATGTACTCCATACCTAAATTAAGGAAAGAGGCCAAAAAAAGGTATTGTTTAATTTCGGAAAATGAAAAAGAATACGGATTCTTTATTATACTCAAGAGTCAGTTTATTACCTTTAAGGTATTTAAATGAAAATAGGAGAATAAGCAAACATAACGCTATCTTTGCTATCAACACCAAAAATCAAAACGGTTTTAACTCAACACCAAAAATCAAAATGAATGACAAAATTAAAGAAGGTATTAAACAGTAAGAGTATTATGGGATGTTGATAAAACAGTGTTTTGAGAGAATATCTGGATGGAATATTCTAAAAAAACCTGTTTACGTATTAGATTAATGATTAGTTGTTGTATGCAGCCTTCTGACGACGGGACTCTATATCCTAAAAGGATATAATATTTATGTTTTTTTTTTCTCTTTTGAAATTAATACCTTTCGGGTTCGAACATGCAACTTCTCACGTTGAAGAGAAAATATAATATTTATGTTGTTGCATGTAAAACGAGACCAACTTAGTATGCTCTTCCTACTTTGGAACTTTTTTTGTGCTTTCGCCTCCATCACTATCTTCAGATGATATTTAGTGTCTTTATTGTTGTTGGTTTGCAACAAAATTTTCTTTAATGTCTTTATTGTTGTTAGTTTTCCTTGCAAATTTTCATCATTGCTGCTGCTTTGTTGACTTATTTAATTCATTGATAGAAGTTTGCGAAAAAAACCCTAATCTGAACTTTCAAGAAGGGGACAATGGGGTTTTAACAATGATTCGACCAAACTCATCCTAATCTATGGAGCAAAAAAGAGGGTTCTTTTGTGATGAAGAAAACAAAGTCACATTACTCAGTATCGTTCAATATCTCATATCCACTCTCTTAATTCATTTCACCACAAAAGAGAGATGTACAACTTTCATAACTCTATAGACTATATCTTTATTTTGCTTCTTGGCCTTGCCTTTTGTCTTGACAAATTTTCATGATATAGCACATCTTTATATTTATATATAGCATAGAACGAGTCTTCTTTTAATTAATTAAAAATTCCCTTCTCCTAATTAGACTTGTCTAAACAAGAATTTTTTTCTTTCATCTAATAAGGCTTTTTCTCCTCGTTTGACTTTAAATCCTCTCCTTAATTTAAACAAGTATTTTTTCTAACCATATTAATTAAGGATAGTTTCTTATTCTCTACATAATAGCCAACAATTGAATTTAAACTAATATTTCAATAATACCCACCTCATTTTAAATTTAATTACTTCTTGAGTTTGCTATCATCTCCTTATCCATTAGTATCCTACACCAACGGATTAATCTCGTCTAACTAGCCGACTTTCCCATTATTCACGACCGACTAAGTGCTCAACTAGATAAAATACACAACTCCAATAAATTCTAGCTTGGTTCAAATTCGTTGAGCCTAACAACCAAAGATGCATCGCTGATCTCATCATCTTCTTTACTGACAAATTCGCATATGCATCTTACTACATCTTCTCAGAACCCTTTTCCCACCATCGTGTCTCCATCTCGAGCATCATGATCAAATAGTCAAACTCCCGAATACTCATGATAAGTACGCCTACTATGTCCCCATTATTGTGAAGGTGTCTTATATAACGAGACTATTCGTGAATCCAGAGAAGGGCCAAACGTCTGGAGAAATAAGCTTCAAACGTCTGGCAATAAAGTCTCAGAATTCCAGAGAAGGCCCAGACGTCTGAGTAAAGAGCTTCAAGCGTCTGGCTATGCTCTGGCCAGATACTTGGTGAAGGACAGACGTCTTATCCTTATGAGTAAGACGTCTAGGCACGCTCTGCTCGACATACAGATTGTAGGTAGACGTCTGACCTATATAGGTTCAGACGTCTGTAGTCGAGATAGAAGCAAATTACAGATTCGATCTTTATCTCGAAAATTCAGGTTTTGGTGACAATTTCGTAATTATTGGGATCTTATTGTAACTTGGATTTGTATGAGCTATATATAAGATCTTAGGGTTAAAGTTTAAAGTAGTTTGAGATCTTGATCATAAGGTTTAAGGAAGACAATTTCATGGCTCCTTAAGGGATCAAGACGAAGGCCATTAAGAGATTGTTTTGATCATAAAATTTAAGAGAGGCGAGAGATGATTCCATAAGAGATCAAGACGATCATAAGGAGAACTTTGAGAGAGAGAGAAAGAGATCTCGTTAGAGATCATAAGAAGAGGGTTATTGTAATTCTCTGTAAGGCTTTTTTCTTTTTCTCAAGTTCTAATAAAGTTCTTCCATCTTCCCCCTAAAATCTTATGTTTGTTTTAGTTTTTGTTACTCGTTTCAAAAGGATCTTAGTTTAGATCCATAAAGGTTGGTTGTCTCCCATCCGCTACGCGCTCTCCCAACAACTGGTATCAGAGCTACGTTCTGTAGTTTTGCAATTTAAATTTATGGTGGGTGACGACGTTTATGTCCGCTCCCCTTCTTCTTAGATTGTGATTTTATTAATAGTAGTTCATAAGGATCCAAGGGAAAGATTTTTACTTCGGAATTAAAGATAACAGATAGCAAAGTAAATAGCATAAAATTTGAGATGGAGAAATTTAATGCGAAATAGAACTTCTCGATGTGGCAAAGAAGGGTTAGGGTATTCCTGGTAAATGAAGGATTGTTTAAACTACTTGGTGGTACTAAACCTACCGACATGACAAATGACGTATGTGAAGAGATGGATCTGAAGGCACAATACACGATAGAATTTTGTCTGGCGGATAACGTGATGTACAACATCATGAAGGAGACTTCTGCGGCAAGTTTATAGTTGAAACCAGAAAGCTTTTACATGATAAAGTTGTTCTCAAACAAGTTGTACTTAAAGAAGCAACTCTACGGTTTACGCATGAAGGAAGGGACTCTTATTCGCTACCATCTAAATAGTTCCAACAAGATGGTCCGTGATCTTTTATACCTTGAAGTAAAGTTACCGGAGGAGGACCAAGCACTTTTGCTCCTTTCTTTGCTTCCAGATTCGTATGAATACTTGGTGACAACAATTCTCTATGGTAAGGAGACTCTCGAGATGGAGGAGGTTATATCGATACTTCTCAACAATGAGATCATGAAGAAATCAAATCTATCGGAGGAATTATCAGGGTTGTTTGCTGGTGAAAGGGGAAGGTCGAAAAGTAAAGACGGAGGCAAAAGCATAAAAGGGAAATCCAAATCATCCGGGCGAGAGAGCGAACCATTATTCTTTTGCAAACAGCCAGGGCATATGAAGAAGCAATCTCAAAAGTATAAACAGTGGTTGAAGAAGAGGGGTAAAGGTGCCAGTTCAAAGGGTTCGGATTAAGCCAGTGTTGCTACCGAAGCAGTAAAAGATGTAAGTCTATGTTACCCACCCCGGTACTTACGGGGAGGCGGAAAGAGTAAAAATCGAATTTTTATCACAAGGAAATATAGACTAACCATGAAGGATCTTTGCTAAACAAAAACTAACAAACATACAAGAAGCTTTATTAAGAGGTTATACCAAAAGCTTGAACTCCTTCTCTTCTTGTGTTGCTTCCTTTTCTGGTGTGCTCCTTTGAGTGGTGTAGATGGCTCCTCCTCTTTGTCTTCTCTTTGCCAAAGAAAGATCCACCCGAAGGCCTCTACCTTGAGCTCCTACCTCAACAATGAAGTAACTGGAGTGCTTGGCTTGCTAGACTAAGAACCCTAGAGTGAGTAGAGAGGTGTTTTGGTGGTTTTATCTCATAAAGCTCATGGTTTTCAACTCATGAAACAAGAGAGCTTTGAGAGAGGAAGAGGAGAGAGCTTGCAAGAGAGAGAAAAGGAATAAGAAATGAAATGAACCTTGCTCTCATATGAAAAAAAAGGATAATGATAATTATAATTAGGATAAATTGTCATGGTTGATGTTGATTTGACCCTTATCACTTCATAATTAATGCTAAGCATGGTCACAAAAATATCCAAGTCAACATAGGTCAACTTAGTCAAAGGGTCAAACCAATTAACCATGATACGATTATCACTAATTAAAACTCATTAATCAATTTCCTCAATCTCATTATGGTTTTAATCAAGTCAATGGTCAAAACCCTACTGAGGTTCCTCTGCCTCTGTCAACTGTGTATACACACCCGCATCCGTGTTCCGAGGAACACGAATACAATGAGACAAGACCAATCCCAAAACAAATATTAGGATCTGGCTTAAACCAAAGCCCGCTAGTAATAACTGCCCGGACACCAAACGTGCACAAGTGCACGTATGTGAACGAACCCCGTCGTAAAACCATACGACCTCTACTTTGTTTCGCCCAAAGATGAACAACCCTCTGTGTGGGACTCTAAAGACTCGACCCTACGCTGGCAGTGGGTTTAACCATAGGCCGCAAGCGGTACTAGCTGTACGTAACGGTCTCTAGGTAGATGCCGATTAGAAGACCGATGAGGTGAACCCATCTGAACTCCTACTGAGTCTGAATATGACAATCTCCGTACAGTCCGGTCTGTTCGTCTAAGAGCATCGCATGTCGGGTCTAGAGGGCGGTAAACCTCAGTCCCTAATAGCGGTACAAGTCGTGTCGGAGTGTAGCCCAGAACACCCTGAGAAACTACTGAAACACTACCAGTAAATCTCGCTTGCCCTGGCCAGGGACTTTGTGTAATGACTCTCCTAGACACAGCGCGATATCAACCCCAATACCGGGAGAGACGAATCCTGTCTAACCGCTACTGCCTTCAAGTGCTTCGGGACTGCACCCAACTACTACCTATTTGCACGACTCCTTTGAGCCATGGTAGGGTAGTAATCAAAGTACAGTAGAAACACACTCGAGGCGAAGTAGCAGTGTCAAGTCGACGGACTAAGCTGTATTCCTGTCACCTGGGAACTGATAACTGACGATAGGTGTAACACCAACCAACAGTTCCCAGCGAGTCCTGTCCAGTATATTCGTAACCTAACGAGCACCTGCATACTATCTCCAGTACGACGTACTGATGGCTGTGGGACAGACCATCTCCCCTCCTGGGATGAGAAGCGTATACACTAGTCTACTCTGGAGTATCGATGCCATGTCTCGATAATCCTACGACCAGGGACCTGTATAAGGATGTGCTTATAGACTACCCAGCCCCCACTAGTATGACTGCAATCACAATGCTGGTAGTCAAGCAAAAGATCCTAAGGGCTCTATCAATATGTATTAGCAATATGTCAAAAGAAACACATACACATATTAAGATAGATACGAACCAGGTAGCATACTACCATATTAAGCAAGAATGTCAATCCGTGTATATATCCTAAGCTTCTAAAAATGTAATATACAAACTAGTACTATACAATAATGGCCTCTAGGGCATATCACACTAACAAAAGATCCATGTGATGTACTCGTTGTACACCCCGGGAAGGAAGATTCTGATACTTAGATCCTTAATTCCGGATGTTCATACCAATATGTGTCCGAAGAAGGAATTGTTCGACACCTATAAGGAGTACAATGGCAGCAGTGTTCTCATAAGGAACAATGTAGCGTGCAAGGCCATTAGCATAGGGAACATCAAAGTTCGTATGTTTGATGGTGTGGTGCGAACACTTATGAACATGTATCACATTCCGGAACTAAAGAAGAACCAGATTTCTCTAGTAGCATTGGATACGGCAGGATGCAAGTTCGTTGGTCAAGATGGAGTACTAAAGGTTATCAAGGATGCTCTAGTGGTCACGAAGGGGTAACGACTGAAGAATTTATATCATTTAGACGGCAGCACGGTGACGGGTGGTGCAGCCATGGCTACGGAGAAACAGGTGGATGATATCGCAAAGCTGTAGCATATGCGTCTTAGCCACATGAGTGAGACGGGAATTCGTGAGTTGCACAGAAAGGGGTTGCTGAAAGGTATTACCACGTGCATGCTAGATTTCTGCAAATATTGCACGATAGGGAAGCAATATAAAGTCGGTTTCAAGCAAACTGTGCACAAGACCGAAGGACTTTTCAACAATATTCACTCAGACATATGGGGGCCATCACCGGTTCAATCAAAGGGAGATACCATATACTATGTCACCTTCATTAATGACTTCTCACGAAATGTATGGTTCTATTTCCTCAAACACAAGTCAGAGATGTTTGCCAGTTTTAAGGAGTGGAAAGCCACTGTGGAGACGCAAAAGGGGAGATCGATGAAGTATTTTCGGATAGATAATGGAAGTGAATACATCTCGAAGGAGTTTACAGAGCAGAATAGGGTAGCGGAGCACATGAACAGGACACTGCTCGAGCGTGCCGGAAGTATGCGGTTGCACTCAGGCCTTTCTGAGGACTTCTGGGCAGAGGCGGTGAATCATGCGTGCTATTTGGTAACAGATCTCTATCTACAGCCATAAATCTTCAGATCCCATGCCACGACCCGGAAATGACACTTGACCGGCACTTGAATCACGTAAAGTCTATAGAACCCCATCGTAACCCAAGTAAGCCAAAAACCAGGAATCTAAACATTTTTAAGAAAATAGTGGGGGTGAAGTTTTGAAAAAAGGTATAACTGAAATCAGGTTCTCTTTTTAAAATATAAGTAAAGCTTATAACAATATGAGTGGATTATATACTATGGTTTGAAAACATTTTCGTCATTAGAAATTTGGGCAGCATCTCTTTTGTAAATTTTGATCAAAACCAGTACATATACAATAACAATATTGGCATCCCCAAGCAAGAGCTGGCTTTTCACTAATTAGCGGAATCACAACCACGCAATATGAATATATGACGCCCAAGACGAAAATCAATCACAGAAACGAAAGTAAAGAAAAAAAAACTCAAAACATCATCATGTCCAATATAAAGAATATACAAGCTACGACTCTAAGTCCGAAAGAATATACGACTGGTCTCTAGGTCTACCAAATATATATAGTCTGGTTGATGGAGATTTTAACTAGATACAAAAGAATAAGTATATACGAATGGTGGATACGAACTGCAGTGTAACCCACCTACCAATGCAAATCACCTGAGAGAAGAGATGTACCGGCAAGCCGCTGCTGATCCGAGCGGTCGGTCCTGCAAGGAAACTATGGCACAACGGGGGTGCGTTGCCAACTCGTGAGTAGAAGACATTTTCAGGTAGAAATCGAATGTATAACGATCTCCTAGGTCATACTTTAAATTAATAATAATCTATCGTGTAGTATCGAACGTGATCGTGTATACATATGTATATAAGTATATAATATCGTGCCTGAATCAATATATGGTACCGTGTCATCTATGTCGTATATGTGTGTGTGTGTGTGTCCATCAATGACACATCAAAATCATCATAACACACTGAGTGTCCAGTATCGACACTCGAAATAATCATAAAACCCGTGTCCAGTATCGACGTGTAAATCCTCATATCTCAGGCGCTGTCTCATCGGATCAGCCCTCATATCCATCTATCTCATATCACTCCGGTTAGTATCCTCCGGATATCCGCCGAGTCCAATACTGTCTCCAGTAGGTAGTATTTCCCTGCCAGGTTCAACGCCATTTTATACGATCTTCTTGCCCCAGGGTACCGTACCGGGTCCACCATGTACCCATAGACAGTGACTCCTCACTTCTCGAATCGGGTAATCATCATAGCTCAACACCGAGAAATCTCATGGTAGATATCGAAATATCATATCAAGAGAAACCGCTTTTTTAAAACAATCACAAGTTTTTAAATAATATATGCGGTTTCTCAAATCCAGAAATCTCATGAAAACAGAATCTCATGAAATGCATGGCAGTAATGAAATAATATGTACAGACACAGAACAATACTATAATACAAAGCAAGTGTGTTCATATGAGCGTGTCTGTTGGGGTCAAAAATTACACCTCGGTTGACAAGGTCAAAATCAAAGTCAACCCTAAGTAAGCGGGCCCAAACCAAGGTCAAGTGGGCCCATACCCAAGTCAAGCCCCGTGGCCGGCCTCCCCCATGCCAAAATAAAAATTATGTAATAACTAATTTTGATATAATTTTTATGAATAAATGTAAGAAAAATGTGTATAAAACCAAATTTTTGTAAAGCTCATAGCTCATGTGCAAAAGAAATAAGCACATGAGGCATGGGATGGGCAAAATGCCTTTTTGTAAAGCCCAAGGGGCTAAGTGTAAACTTGTAAACCTATATAAGGCAATATGATGATAAAATAAAGGACAATAATTGATTCCCCTAAAAAAATTATGGTTTCTGTGCCTCCCTCTTCTTCTTTAAGGTTTTAAAGCTTTTTCTCTTTTCTGAATTAAATCAGGAGTTTAACTCTTCCTTTCCCAAAAAGAAATAGTTTTTCACCATAGGGGAACTCAGATCTCCCATCAAATCTCTAAAATGGGAGATTTTTAAATCTCACCCCCTTTCCTTCAAGATCCAGCCAACAGAAAGGAGGAAGAAAGAGACCTATCTCCAAAAATCCCACTTTGGGAAAAATTTAAGGCTCAATAGAAGATCCAGGGCTCAAGGGAGAAGAACAGGGTCCCCTTTGAACACCGCCAAAGATTTTTGAGGAGTTAAACTTCAAGATCCAAATTCTCAAAGGAGTTTGACTCCACATCCAAACCCTTTAGGAGTTTAACTCCAAATCCAAGCCTTTTAGGAGTTTAACTTCAGATCCACATCCAATTTATGACATACGAGTTTAACTCCAAATCCAAATCTTTTGAGAGTTTAACTCCAAATTTATACCTAATTCCTGTTTGGGAGTTCAACTCGAAAGCCCCTTGGGAGTTCAACTCGAAAGCTCAGGGGCTAAGCCCCCTTTCTCTGCTAGTGTTTCCAGCAGACGCGTGCCGCGCGCATGACCCGCTGGCGCCCAGCGGTCGCGTGCAGGGCATGTGAACCGCTGGCGCCCAGATCCCACGAGCAGGGCACGTGACCCACGTGTTAGTTATATGTTTGCCCTAGAGGCCATTACTGTACAAGCGATGTACATTGTAGTGGATGCTTGGATACATATAGGGAGGACTTTCTTGCTCGACATGATAGTATGCTATCTGGTTGTACTTTATCTTAACATGTACTTTGATTGTCTCTATGTTACATGTTGATAAAGCCCTTAGGATATGTACTCGACTACTGGGACTATGATGAGATCATACTAGTGGGGCCACGGTAGTCGACGAGTGCATCCTATAACTGTTCCTAGTCGAGGGTGTATTGAGACAGGGCATCGATACACCAGAGTATACTAGCGTATACGCATCTTGACCCATATGATGGGCGATGGATGATCCTATATCCATCGGTGTTTGACATCAAGGATGGTGTACGGGTGCTCAGTGGAGACTGGCTACACTGGACAGACTCGCCGAGAACTCCCAGATGGTATTATACCTCACGTCAGATGGCAGTTCTCTGGTGACACTAGTATAGGTTAGTCTGTAGACCCAAGATCGTCATAGAGTCTTGTGTGATTCCCACTGTGCTTTGATTTCCATCATACCACGTCCAAGAGGGCGTGCAAAAAGGTGGCTTTTGGATACACTCCCGAATCACATGGAGGCAATGAGCGATAGGAGGGGATTCGTCTCTCCCGGTATAGGGAGTTGATGTTGCGCTGTGTTCGATTGGCTATAACTGGAAATCCCTGGCCAGGGTTGCTGAGATTTACTGGTAGGTGTTATCAGTAGTTTCTCGAACTGTTATAGACCTCATATCGACATGACTTATCAAGCTACTGGGGTCTGACGTTTACCACCCCTAGGCGAGATATGCGACATATCAGACGAAGAGACCGGACTGTACGGGAGTGTTACTGATTGGATTCGTAGGAGAATGTACAGGCTTGCTTTTTGATCTTCTGATCGCTCAATACCTGGGTGGCTGTTACGTTTAGCTAACCGCTTGCAGCTTGTGGGTGTTTGATATGATCATCACTTACTGCCGGCGTATTGACGATTCTTTAGAGTCCTACACAGAGGTTTCTTGACTCAGGCAAAATGGAGTAGGAGCACATATGTGATATGTGCAGGACCGAGGATAATGCGATATGAGATACCGTATTCTATTCTCGCAATATTTGATATCAGCCGGGTCATCGGATCAAGTGTTGATTCGATGAATCGGTAAATGATATATTAGTCGGTTATATGCGATATAGCCGGATTGTCGGATCAAGTGTTGATTCGATGGTTTAATGTATAATTATATATATGATATATTAAATTACATTAACTAATATAAGCTCACTAAAAGATTCTTTTTCTCACTCGGGTAATACATTGATATATATGCGATATATGTTAATTGTATTATTTTATTTTGTTATAATAAATATTATATATGTGATATATAATATTGTAACATGTTATGGTTATTAATGCAACATGATTAGTGGAGATTAAACATGGTTAGGATTTGATTTGGGTTAACTTCTTCTTGAAGCTTCTAGAAGCTTGTGTTTTGTTTCTTGCAAAGATATTATGTGTTGATATTTTTGCAAGATATTTTTTAACCCAACCCAAACCCTTCACCCTAGGTTAAATCTCTACATGATTTAAAGTAACTCAAGGGTTGTATTTGTAACTATGGGTTTTATTCATTATTCATCACAAAAAGATCCATTCTTCTTCTTCTTGCTTCTTGCTTGAAAAGCTTTCTAGCTTTTTGAGAGGTGATAAAAATGAGTGAGTTAATGAAAATAAATGAGATCTAAAATCCTACTTCATCATCCTAATCTATCCTAGCCATTTAGATTAGGGTGTTCACTTCATTTTTGAGTGAGAGATTGTGTTAAAGAAACTTCAAGGTAGATCATCTTTGTTATCGGAGATCGGAAGCAAGCATGCATCATTCTCTTCGTGGAGCCTCTCTAGAGTCTGGGTACATGATGATCGCAGCGAAGGGACCTCAACACGGAGCTTATGAAGTGAAAGACCGGACTACAAAGGTTGTAATCCCAAACTCTTAGATGTTAAAGTGTTTAACATGCTTTGTTTCGCCTAATCTCTAGTTTAAAGATCTTGGTTAGGGTTGCTCGGCACGGCTAAAATTTAAATCGGGCATGGTTGATGCCTTGTAGAACCTTATTAGAGTGCCTAGTAACCCTACAGTGGTATCAGAGACAAGCTAGAGCTTTAGGCGAAGTCTAGACGAAGTTTAAAGTCCGATCGAACTCTGAATACCCGTAAAACCCTAGTTTCTGGAAATTTTTCAAAAAGTTGATTTTTTTTATATTAAAAATGCTCAGAAAATTCAGCAGGTGATTTTATGGGTTACTGTAGAAAACAACCCCACAATACATTTATTGCGCCGCGGAACCGCGGCCGTACCCATGCTTGCGCGGCGGTTCCGCGGCCAAACAGTAAGATTATGGGATCAGTTTTCAACAGTAATATCCGTAGGTAATTATGCATGTTTTTGGGAATTTTTAATTCTACTCAAGTGTTGAGTTTTCTAGGTTGTATTGGGAGCTCGTTGATTCGATCGGAAAGTATAACTTCGTTTAGTTTGTCCGGGAAATTTTTAGAACGTGTTAAAAAGTTCGAACGGATATCAATAACTCACTTTTTCCCCTGCCGGAAAATTTCCAAGTGTTGGATTTTTCCGTGGTTTAAGAACGTTCTAAGTTGTGTAAGTAACGCGGTGGACCCTCTAGAAGACAACAAACCTTAACTCGATTATGTGACCATCTTGAACTGCCTCTAAACCTTAGGGTTTGTGGCAGTACGGCGTTGCCACATGTGAGGCGTTGGCTTGACCCTTCTACGGCTGGACCATTGGTACTGTGGTATGTAATGGATGTTTTTAAACTAATTTTAAGTGTTGAGAACTATTTGGGAAACTTGGGTGTTTGATTACTCGATCGGAAAGTTTAACATTGTCTAATTATCTGGAATGTGATACAACATTTGGAATCCACAAGTAGTTATGAGATAACTAATTTGAATGTTATAAATCTAGCAGTTCAGTCTCAGATGATCGGTTGCCACGGAATTTTGATGCGATCAAAAGTCCGTCGCAATCACGTAGCATACGCGGATACTCGCCGAGTAAACTTAACAGACAGCCACGCCCCATAGCCCCGACCAAGTGACTGTAGGAGAACCCCGTCGCCAAAAGCATCCGTTCGAGTGCTCGCGGCAGCGGTGTTCCGCCTTAGTGCACTTCGTCGACGGCATCCGGGGGTGAGACCGTCTACTAAAGTTTGCGACGAGCATTCGATCAGGATGTCGGGAATCTTGTTGAATTGCCCGACTTGATATTGAAAAGAGTTTTCGATAATGAGACTAAAATGCGAGGTTTATAATTGTTAGGCATGAGATGTCTAAGGAATTCATTTGGATAGGCATGCGATGTCTAAGAGGGTTGCGGATTCCAACTGTTGTAGTTTTACACTTTCTTTTCTGTGACCATAAGTGTAGTATGTAGTTGTATCGCCGGTTTTCGTTGCTATATATCAACGACAATTGGTGTATGCATACTTACGTTGATGACATGTGATGTTATGTGTTGCTGTGATATGTTATATTGGATCATCGTGTTTGAATAGCCGGGGGTTTTATGTGAGATGGGAGTTTTTTCATTTTCATTCATGTAAAATTCATTGTATGTAATATTCTTTTATTGGGGCACTTCCGAGCTGAGGATGATGTCACCATTGTATATTATTTACTTTTCCGCATTAGGTAGACCCAAGGCGGGGAGCACAAGTAACCGGGTTTTAGGGTCCAGTGGGATACCATCTCGAGGAGTCGAGACAGGGTCTCCTGACCCTAGAATTGGCAGTGTTGCTTGCCGCTCTCGTAGGGGTCTAGGGATGTGGGTTTGGCTATTCATCGCGACCGTGGAATCCGTGTTTTATACAGGCTCGTATTAAAACACGAACGTCCTAGTATATCCAATATTTCAGATATGTTCTTCTGCTGCCATGTTCTGTGATGAGATCATATTACTGCCTGAGACGAATGTTTATATTATATATATGAGATATATATTATATATTGTTGATTTCGTTTCATATCTGATGCTTGTGAAGCATAATTAAAATGTGACTTCATTAATGAAATTAATGAAATAAAAGAAATATAAAGATGTTGTAGAAACTTGTTTAAAAACTGGTAGCTCTAGTTCTTGCTTTGCATAGCGGTGTTCCTTGTAGAACATCCAGCACCTTATTCGATGAGGAAAGAGCCGACGATCCCTTCACCGGGAGTGACCTCTTTAGCAAAACTAGAAAAGCCTAAAAAACACTCCATTTAAAATCACTCGATTCTACAACGATATCAAGTTCATTACGCAGAGGGTTTTCTTAAAAACCCGTCGTAGCCCTCCGTCATTTCAGATAAGTACTTCATAGTATTCGTACTATGTTTGTTGGCTTTCGTCAAGGCGTAGTGTGCGGTAGCTATTTATGCTTATCTGTTTATGCATATGATGCAGATTGAGCTAGGGTAGTCGTGCGACTTTGTTGGCTTTCGTCAAGGGCCGTGCGGGTGGGTTTAATTCAATCAGGAAATGACGGGTTGGACTTGACTAGTAGCCTATAGTTTGTTGGCTTTCGTCAAGGTCATAGGATGCTAGGGGTAAAATATTATTGGGAATTTCAAGTGTTGAAATTTGCAATGAGATTGCATACCTTCTATGAGATAGTTGGATCCCGATACCCGCTGCGAGTAAGAGTTACTCCTGGGAGAGTTTTACACATTACAATTAGCCGATCAAGTAGGTGTCTAGAAAGGTGTCAACGGGGTTACGCCCCTGGGAAAACGAGGTTTACTTTAATTAGGTTCGTGCGAAAGCACGGGGAACCTCCCTCAAAATACCGGCACTGGCCTGGCTGAAAGATTGGCGAACTTGTAGCGTGTAATTAATCCCGGCCAGTCTTTCCTTTTAGGGTTTGAAGGAAGATTTGACTAAAACAGTGGGAGACATCCTGATTAGATATATTAGATAACCAATCTAATCTTGCAAGAGCATACGCTGAGTGTTTTCTTCTCTCTCTCTCCAGGTAGCGACCATATCACGCCTTAATCAAGATAATAATACAGATGTATTGACCGAACCCGCTTGTTATACTGAGCTGGGGAACGTTGGTCCTGCTCCAACTTATAATTGTTATAAGACAGAGCAGGAAATTGGGGATTACCAGACTTCCCGTGCTGCCCATACGAAGAAAGTGCATGTTGATGCATCATCTTCGGGTGTGTTCATTACGGAGAACTGTTTCTCAGTATCCTTTACGTCCTGGGTATTTTGATACCAGATCAGGATCCCACATATGTAATTTGTTACATGGGTTACAGAAAGTTAGAGAACTAAGAACGGGTGATAAGTTTCATGAGATAGAAACGGTGCAAGTGTTGCAGCCAAGTCTGTTGGTAGTTATCACCCTGTATTACCAGAATACATTGATTCTGAATGAATGTTATTAGATACCGAACCTGATATATAACATCATATCAGTCTCTTTATTAGTAAATAATGATATAATTTTGTATTGTTGGATAATGTTTTGAACATTTCCTATATCAAGAGTTGATCGCATCAGGCATGTTATCTAAAAGCATAGACATTCTAAATCAAACTACAGTTCTTAGTATACAGAACACACACAAGAGGAAGAGTTCAGAAATGAACGAATCCTTCTTGAGGTATTGTAGACTAGGTCATATCAATGTGACCCGACTAGCTGAAGTTACATATAGATGCATATTTAAATTTGTTTGAATTTACATCTTGTGAAACTTGTCGGTCATGTCACAAAGATAAGATGACCATAGCTTTGTTTATTGGAAACAGAGAAAGAGTTAGTGAACTCTTGGGATTGATACATGATGATGTATGAGGTCCTCTGTCTACACATGCCCGGACCGGTTCTTTGTACTTTATTATATTCACTGATGATCTCTCAAGATTCAGACATATGTTCCTGTTGAAACACAAGTCCGAAGCTTTTGAGATATTCACAGAATATAAGTTAGAAGTAGAGAACCAAAATGGGTATAAGTATTATGTCATTTGATGTGATCAAGGAGGAGAATACTTGAGCACGGAATTCCTGGACTATTCTAAAAGAGAAAAAGATTCTCTCTCAGCATTACTCCTCCGTATACACCACAGCACGTCGGTGTATCGGGGCGGAGCAATCACACCCTATGTGATATGGTGTGCTCTATGATGAGTACTACTGAGTTTCCTATTTCCATTTGGGAGTTATGCACTTGAGAAGTTGCATACCTATTGAATAGGGTTCCAATCAAATCAGTTGCCTACCACTTCATATGTGATATGGAATGGGAAGAGCCCATATTTTAAGTAAGTTAAGATTTGGGGTTGTCCGGCCTATGTCTAAAAAGCAAAATCCGGACAAGCTCGAGGCAAAGTCAATTCTGTAAAAGTTTGTTGGATATCCCAAGTATTCGCAAAGGAATATCTTCTACCAAACCGAGGAACAAAAGATGTTTTTTTCTCAGCATGCCACCTTTGTGAAAGGGAATTTCTTGTGAAGAAATTAGTGGTCATGAGGTAGAACTGGAAAGAGTTCCAGCTATACAAAACTGCAGCTGATGATTTGGTAGAACCAAAGGATTCAGTAGTTTCCAACGAACCTCAGTCTCTCCGCCGATCTAGTAGGGTTCCTCACCCACCTGAGAGATACTTCGGTTTCTCTATGACAGTAGGAGCGAGGATTGCATCATGAGATGATGACCCAACTAGTTTCGAGCTGGCCATCAGGAGTGGGACTCTGTAAGAATGGCTGGATGCTTAGCGATCTGAGATGGAATCCTTATACACCAACAAAGTATGGACTTTGGTTGCTTTATCTGAAGGGTTAAATCTCCATCAGGAGCAAGTATATCTTGAGAAGATTACTTGGTGTACATGGGAAAGTTGAGACTTTTAAAGCTATGCTTAAGTCCATCCAGATCCTACTTTCCACTGCTACATACCATGACTACGATATCTGGCGGTTGGGTGTCATGACCACTTTTCTAAATGATGTTTTGGTAAAGAGCGTTTATAAGTACACAGCCAGAGAGCTTCGTAGATAGTAAGAGCAGC
Source organism: Agapanthus africanus (assembly GCA_030015575.1). Taxonomy (NCBI): domain Eukaryota; kingdom Viridiplantae; phylum Streptophyta; class Magnoliopsida; order Asparagales; family Amaryllidaceae; genus Agapanthus; species Agapanthus africanus. Next base: position 425,722,577 of record CM057339.1, read on the forward strand.
GGAAACGTGTGAAAGATGTTTTATAGGATAAAGCAGGCATCGCGGAGTTGGAACGTCTGTTTTGATGTAGTAGTCAAAGAGTTTGACTTCATCAAAATGGTAGATGAACCTTGTATATACAAAAAGGTAGTAGGGATCCTCGTAGAGTACATGGATGACATACTCTTGATAGGGAAGGAGTTTCCTATGCTACGATCGGTCAATCTCCTCTTATCACAAGAGATTCCCCATATAGGATCAAAATGATACCTCCTACATCCTGGGTTTTGATCTATGAGATAGATCTAAATGGATGTTAGGATTCCCACTAGGTGTAGTGAGATGGTATCAATCGATCCTGGGGAGAATCACTGGAAAAGTTCCAGGGTGATAAGGACGACTGAATGTCAGTCGCAGGCATTGTCTTTATCCTCAGTAGAGGGACGGTATGTTAGAAGAGTTCCAAGCTAGATACCGTGACATACTAGACGATTAAAGGCTAGATACATCGTTATAAAGGATGCTACTAAAGAGGCAGTCTGGATAAATATTAGTTCATAAGATGAACTTCGTTCCAACCATTGTGTGACAATGGAGTTATGGCTTTGGCTTAGGAACCCCCCGTCCCATCAGAAATCCAGATATAATTCTTAGGCAGTATCACCTGATCATGGAGATGGTTGATCTCCAGGGAGATCGAGGTTAGGAGAGTAGACACAGAGGACAACAGCGCGGATCCACTCACAAAGGCCTTTTTCCCGGTAGAGACTTTTATGGGATGGTTGAGTATGAGATACTTCAACCACAGCTAATTGTTGGGTATGCGATACCACAACAGATGACCCTAGTGTAAGTGGGAGATTGTTAGCTATATGTAAGCCCTAGAGACCATTACTGTACATGCGATGTACATTGTAGTGGATGCTTGGACATATATAGGGAGGACTTTCTTGCTCGACATGATAGTATGCTATCTGGTTGTACTTTATCTTAACATATACTCTGATTGTCTCTATGTTACATGTTGATAAAGCCCTTAGGATATGTACTCGACTACTGGGAATATGATGAGATCATACTAGTGGGGCCACGGTAGTCGACGAGTGCATCCTATAACTGTTCCTAGTCGAGGGTGTATTGAGACAGAGCATCGATACACCAGAGTAGACTAGCGTATACGCATCTTGACCCATATGATGGGCGATGGATGATCCCATATCCATCGGTGTTTGACATCAAGGATGGTGTACTGGTGCTCAGTGGAGACTGGGTACACTGGACGGACTCGCCCAGAACTCCCAGATGGTATTATACCTCACATCAGATGGCAGTTCTCTGGTGACACTGGTACAGGTTAGTCTGTAGACCCGAGATCGTCATAAAGTCTTGTGTGATTCCCACTGTGCTTTGATTTCCAACATACCACGTCCAAGAGGGCATGCAAAAAGGTGGCTTTTGGGTACAGTCCTGAATCACATGGAGGCAATGAGCGATAGGAGGGGATTCGTCTCTCCCGTATAGGGAGTTGATGTTGCGCTGTGTTCGATTGGCTATAACTGGAAATCCCTGGCCAGGGTTGCTGAGATTTACTGGTAAGTGTTATCAGTAGTTTCTCGAACTGTTATAGATCTCATATCGACATGACTTATCAAGCTACTGGGGTTTGACGTTCACCACCCCTAGGCGAGATATGCGACATATCAGACGAAGAGACCGGACTGTACGTGAGTGTTACTGATTGGATTCGCAGGAGAATGTACAGGCTTGCTTGTTGATCTTCTGATCGCTCAATACCTGGGTGGCTGTTATGTTTAGCTGACCGCTTGCAGCTTGTGGGTGTTTGATATGATCATCACCTACTGCCGGCGTATTGATGATTCTTTAGAGTCCTACACATAGGTTTCTTGACTCAGGAAAAACGGAGTAGGGGCATATATGTGATATGTGCAGAACCGAGGATAATGCGATATGAGATACCGTATTCTATTCTCGCGATATTTGATATCAGCCGGGTCATCAGATCAAGTGTTGATTCGATGAATCGGTAAATGATATATTAGTCGGTTATATGCGATATAGCCGGATTGTCGGATCAAGTGTTGATTCGATGATTTAATGTATAATTATATATATGATATATTAAATTACATTAACTAATCTACGCTCACTAAAAGATTCTTTTTCTCGCTCAGGTAATACATTGATATATATGCGATATATGTTAATTGTATTATTTTATTTTGTTACAATAAATATTATATATGTGATATATAATATTGTAACATGTTATGGTTATTAATGCAACATGATTAGTGGAGATTAAACATGGTTAGGGTTTTATTTGGGTTAACTTCTTCTTGAAGCTTCTAGAAGCTTGTGTTTTGTTTCTTGCAAAGATATTATGTGTTGATATTATTTAACCCAACCCAAACCCTTCACCCTAGGTTAAATCTTTACATGAGTTAAAATAACTCAAGGGTTGTATTTGTAACCATGGGTTTTATTCATTATTCATCACAAAAGGATTCATTCTTCTTCTTCTTGCTTCTTGCTTCTTGCTTGAAAAGCTTTCTAGTTTTTTGAGAGGTGATAAAAATGAGTGAGTTAATGAAAATAAATGAGATCTAAAATCCTACTTCATCATCCTAATCTATCCTAGCCATTTAGATTAGGGTGTTCACTTCATTTGTGAGTAAGAGCTTGTGTTAAAGAAACTTCAAGGTAGATCATCTTTGTTATCGAAGATCGGAAGCAAGCATGCATCATTCTCTTCGTGGAGCCTCTCTAGAGTCCAGGTACATGATGATCACAGCGAAAGGACCTCAACACGGAGCTTATGAAGTGAAGGACCGGACTACAAAGGTTGTAATTCCAAACTCTTAGATGTTAAAGTGTTTAACATGCTTTGTTTCGCCTAATCTCTAGTTTAAAGATCTTGGTTAGGGTTGTTTGGCACGGCTAAAATTTAAATCGGGCATGGTTGATGCCTTGTAGAACCTTATTAGAGTGCCTAGTAACCCTACACCACGGGCACCCAGCTACCGCGTGCCGGGCACGTGACCCGCGGGCGCCCAACGACCGTGTGCCGGGCACGTGACCTACGGGCGCCCAACGCCCGCATGTCTGGCACGTGACCCGTGGGTGCCCACGTGCCACGCACGCGTCCTTATGACGCTCCTTGACCCTCACCCCTCTTTTCCTATGCACACCACAATAAAAATACCTCCCCATTAGAAAAAATTTCTAACGGGACGCTATTCTGCACCCCGCAAGGGGGCTGCTAGCTCCTTTGACCCCCAGCCCGCTATCCGAGTAGTGGGACCCCCGTAAACTTTGCGAGACCCCCGATACATCCAAGTCCCCTCCAAAACACAATACGCGCACACTGCACATTGAATTCTCATGACCAGTTTTATCCGTCAATCGAAGGTTCGCTCGCTCCAAAAGCAAGGGGTAATTAACGGCAGCTTAGTCCGCGGCTGCCGGAGATTCGGATCCCCACAATCAATAAACCCTGGCCTACCCTAAGCAGGATGAATCTGTAATGCGCCAGACAAGCGACGCGCATTTCCCATCTCAATGGGGTGACGAAAAACACCATACAGATTCTTCCACGCCCGGTGGGACCTATCTTTCCTCTCATATTTTGGGTTAAACGTTCATGCGACCTCAATCAACATATATATTGATTGCATGTACACGCTTCTTTGTGCAGGTTAACATTTTCCAATTGCAATCTTCAGACGCAACAAAATATCTCCAAGGACATGCTCAGCTCTCAACACGGCTCCCATCTCCTACACGTTGAAGATGAATGTCAGGACGGTCCTCCCGGCCAGTCTCGGGCTAAAATGAGAGGAGCCGCTGCTACCATTTGGTTCTATTCTATTCGTGCCAGCTAACGCTATCCCTGCTCCTCAAGCTCCAATAACAGACAGACCGGCCTTGAAAGGCAGGAGGCCAAATATGGTGATCTCGAGGGCACCACTACCCAAACACAAGTCCATGTTTGAACGACTTTCCTTGGCCCCTACCGGGAGCAAGGCCATCAACACCAATAAAGCAATGAAGCATCTCGAGCAAGCTCCTGTGGTGCCCCTGACAACTGCTCGATCGGGTATCTTCTCTAAGCTCCCCGTCAATCGACTCACGGCGGCTTCCCGGAAAATGGATGCCTATCAAGCCCTCAAAATCGAGAAGCTAAGACAGAAAATGCTCAGATACAGAGCCAACAAAAGGGCTAGGGCTCCTGCTAAGCTAAACTTCGTGAGGTTCAAAGAACAGGGTTACCCCGCAATAACAGCTGAATCGGCTGTGAAGCTTGCTAACTCTTTTGAACCGCTAAAATTGGTTCAGAAGAATGCCATGGCCGAAAGAGTCAAGAAAGCAGCGATCCGGACAGCGCCATCCAAGGACCCAGTCAGACCAACCGTCTTTAGTCGCATGTCCTTTCCAGAAAAGGAAGGGCCACGACGTTGGTCCGAAAAATCAGCCGCCAAAGATAAAAAAGTTGGCTGGATATATGGTGGACACGTGCAACAAAAGCAAGGACGGGGCCATCACATCTCAAATCCAATCTGGTGTGAATGTGGATGACACTTCCTGTTAGTTATATGTATGCCCTAGAGGCCATTACTGTACATTGGATGTATATTGTAGTGGATGCTGGGACATATATAGGTAGGACTTTCTTGCTCGACATGACAGTACGCTATGTGGTTGCACTTTATCTTAACATGTATAATTTCTGTCTCTCTGTTACATGTTGATAAAGCCCTTAGGATGTGTACTCGACTTCTAGGACTATGATGCAGATCATACTAGTGAGGCCTGGGTAGTCCATGAGTACATCCTTCAATGTTCCTAGTCGTGGGAATATCGAGACGGGGCATCGATATTCCAGAGTATACTAGCGTATATCTTCTCGACCCATGTGATGGGCGATGGATGATCCCATATCCATTGGTGTTTGACATCAGAGATGTTATGCGGGTGCTCAGTGGAGACTGGGTACACTGAACGGACTCGCCGAGAACTCCCAGATGGTATTATATCTCACGTCAGATGGCAGTTCTCTGGTGACACTGGTGCAGCTTAGTCTGTAGACCCGAGATCGTCATAGAGTCTTGTGTGTCTCCCACTGTGCTTTGATTTCCACCCTACCACGGCTCCACTGAGTCGTGCAAACAGGTGGTTTTTGGGTACAGTCCCGATTCACATGGAGGCAATGAGCGATAGGAGGGGATTCGTCTCTCCCGGTATTGGGGGTTGATGTTGCGCTATGCACGACTGGCCATAACAGGAAATCCCTGGCCAGGGTTGCAGTGATATACTTGTAAGAGTTATCAGTAGTTTCAAGAATGTTATGGACCTCACGTCGGCATGACTTATCGAGCTATTGGGGTCTGACGTTTACCACCCCTACGCGAGATATGCGACATATCAGACGAACAGACCGGACTGTACGGTAAGTGTTACTGGTTGGATTCACAGGAGTGTGAGCGGGCTTGCTCGTCGATCTTCTGATCGCTCAATACCCGGGTGGCTGTTACGTTTAGCAGACCGCTTGCGGCTTGTGGGTGCTTGATATGATCATCATCTGCTGCCGGCGTATTGACGAGTCTTTAGAGTCCTACACAGAGGTTTCCTGGCTCAAGCGAAACGAAATAGGAGCGCATATGAGATATGTGCGGGATCGAGAGTAATGCGTGTATGTGATACCGTATTCTATTCTCGCGATTAATGTATCGATTAGTTGTATGCGATATAACCTAGTTATCGAATCAAGGATTGATTCGATAAGTCGATACATTGGATACTGGTCGGTTATATGCGACATGACCGGATCATTGAATCAAGTGTTGATTTAATGATTTAATGTATAATTATATATTTGATATATTACTTTGCATTAACTAGTATTGGTTCACTTTAAAAAGGATTTTCTCACTTGATATGCACATTGTATATGTGATATATTTTTGTGCACTTGATTGTATCATGTTTGATGATACATGATGCTTGTGTGTATGATTAAACCATGGTTATGCAATGGTTAGGGTTTTCATTTTCTTATCTATTCATTTATTTATTTATTCTTTTTTGCAAAATAAGTCATGGTGGCTTTTTTGTTTGCTTGTTGAAGCTTCATGAAGCTTTGAACAAGTCTACCATTCTTGTCTCATGCTTAACCCTAACCATTCAAACTAACCATGGTTTATTCTCTACACCTAACTATGGTTGCTATATGATAAGTATTCATTTATTTTCTATTTTGGAATAATACTTATCATATTCCTTCTTCTTCTTCTTCTTCAACAAAGGAAGAAAGCTTGCCTCCATCAATGGCAACTTGAGAAAAAGAGTGAGAAATCCAATTCTAAAGTGAACCCACTTCCTATTTCTTCATCCTCTACCACTTGCCAAGTAGTATAGGGTGTTTTCTTCACAAGTCTCATGGCTTGGTGAAGTTGGAGCTTGATCTTGTGTTGCCTCGACGTAGATCATCTTCGGCATCGAAGTCGACGACCTAGCCCGCCCATTTCTCCGATGAAGCCGATGCTAGAGTCCGGGATTCGATGTGGACAGCGGAGGGTCATCATCACGGAGCCAAGGAGGTGGAGGACCGGATCTACAAAGGTTGTAGCCTCTTTCCTTTAGCAATAAATTCGTTTACTTGCTTGCATCGCCCATAAATCTAGTTAACGGTCCGTATTAGGGTTTGTAGGCACATGGAAAATTTTGAATTAGCCATGTTTGATCACTTGTGAGACCTCATTAGTGTGCCTAGGATCCCTACAGTGGTATCAGAGCTTAGCTAGAGCCTTAGGCGATGCGTAGACGGAGTTAGAAGTCCGATCGAACCGAAACCCTAACTCCAAAATGCTCTCTGGACATTTTTCAAAAACTGGATTTTTTCCAGATTAAAAATTCTTAAAAAATTCTGCAGGAAGATCTAAGAATTATGGTGCAAAACGAGCTCCTGATTCATCTAAACCGCCGCGGAACAGCGGCAGACGCATGGCTTCTGCGGCGGTTCGCGGCCGTATGGTCACATTGCCCCATAATTTTTGCACAGTAATTCCTATATTTTGGTTCTGGATTTTCTAGGATGTTTTAAATATCACTCAAGAGTTGCGTTTTCTGGGTTGTATTGGGGACTCGGTGTTTCGATCGGATTGTCTAATTTTATCTGGTGCTTTTCCGGATAATTTTAGAATATGTTAAAAAGTTCGACCGGATATAAATACCCACTTTTTCTCCTGCCGGGAAATTTCCAATTGTTGGATATTTCCGTAGTTTAACGACGTTCTAAGTAGTGCAAGTAACGCGATGGTCTCTCTAGAAGACAACAAATCTTAACTCGATTATGTGACCGTCTTGAACTGCCCTTTGAACCTTCGGGTTTGGGGCAGTATGGTGTGCCACATGTGAGGCGTTGGCTTGACCCTTCTACGGCTGGACCGTTGGTACTGAGGCATGAAGTGAATGTCTTTGAACTTATTTCATGTGTTGAGCTGTTTCGGGAAAACTTGGGTGTTCGATTGTTCGATCGAAAAGTTTAACATTTTTTATCTTGTCCAGAATGTGATACAATATTTGGAATCCACAAGTAGTTATGAGATAACTGAATAAATGTTATAAACATAGCAGTTTAGTCTCACTTGATCGGTTGCCACGGAATTTTGATGTGATCAAAAGTCCGTCGCAATCACGTAGCGTACGCGGATACTCGCCGGGTAAACTTAACAGATAGCTACACCCCATAGCCCCGACCAAGTGACTGTAGGAGAACCCCGTCACCGAAAGCATCCGTTCGGGTGCTCGCGGCAACGGTGTTCCGCCTTGGTGCACTTCGTCGACGGCGTCGGGGGTGCAGCTGCCTAATAAAGTTTGCGACGAGCATTCGATCAGGATGTCGGGAATCTTGTTGAATTGCCCGACTTGATATTGAAAAGAGTTTTCGATAATGAGACTAAAATGCGGGGTTTATAATTGTTAGGCATGCGATGTCTAAGTATTTCATTTGATTAGGCATGCGATGTCTAAAGAGGTTGCGGATTCCAACTGTTGAAGTTTTACACTTTCTTTTCTGTGACCGTAAGTGTAATATGTGATATCGCCGGTTTCGTTGCTATATGTCAACGACAATTGGGATGCGCATATTTACTTACGTTGATGACATGTGATGTTATGTGTTGCTGGATATGTTATATTGGATCGTCGTGTTTGAATAGCCGGGTTTTTTTTATGTGAGACGAGTGTTTTTCATTTTCATTCATGTAAAAACTTGTATGTAATATTCTTTTATTGGGGCACTTCCAGGTTGCGGATGATGTCACAATTTGTATATTATTTACTTTTCCGCATTAGGATAGACCCAGGGAGGGGAGCACAAGTAACCGGGTTCTAGGGTCCAGTGGGAGACCAACTCGAGGAGTCGAGTGCGGGTCTCCTAACCCTAGAATTGGTAGGGTTGCTTGCTGCTCTCGTAGGGGTCTAGGGGTATGGGATTGGCTATTCATCACAACCGTGGAATCCGTGTTTTATACTGGCTCGTATTGAAAACACGGACGTCCTAGTATATCCAATATTTCATATGATATTTTCTGCTGCGCTATCTGTGATGTGATCATGTGATTTGTTCAGATAGATATAGTATATAGTATATATGATATATTATATAGACGTTGCTTATGTTTTACACCCGCGCTAGCCCTGCCTCGTTCTGGCGTTAGTTACCTAATCTAACGGTGCAGACGGGACATCGAGGCGAATGCGGATGGCATAAGCGTACGTTATATTTATCTGTGATGTTTAGGTGGACTTAAATGATGGGACATTCATTAATGAGATTAATGAAAGAAAATAAACCTAATTGATGTTGTGGAATCGAATTTCAAAATAAAACAGGTAGCTACAGTTCTTGCTTTGCATCGCGGTGTTCATTGTAGAACATCCTGCACCTTATTCGATGAGGAAAGGACCGAGATCCCTTCACCGGGAGTGACTCCTTTAGCAATAACTGGCAGATGCTACACACTCGGTTTGTCTTTTGATTGCTTCTATAGTTTCTGCTTTGCACAGTGATATATATGATATATCCCGCACCTCATTCGACGAGGAAAGGGCCGACGATCCCTTCACCGGGAGTGACCCCTTTAGCAAAACTAGAAAAGCCTCAAAAACATTCCATTTAAAAACCATTTGATTCAGCAACAAGATCAAGTTCAAAGCGTTAAAAGTTTTCATAAAAACCATTCGCAACCCTCCGTCATTTTAGGAAGTAGAGTACTTAGTATTCGTGCTGTGTTTGTTGACCATAGTCAAGGCACAGTGTACGGTAGCTAAGTGATGTCTTCCTACACCGCATATGATGCGATTAGTTAGGACAGTCGCATGACTTTGTTGACCTTAGTTAAGGGTCATGTGGGTGGGTCTAATTAATCACGAAATGACGAGTAAAACTTGACAAGTGCTTATGATTTGTTGACCATAGTTAAGGTCATAGGTGCTAGGGGTAAAAACCATTATCGGGAGTTTCAAGTGTTGAAATTTGCAATGAGATTGCATACCTTCTATGTGATAGTTGGATCCCGATACCCACTGCGAGTAATTGTTACTCCTGGGAGAGTTTTGCACTTTGCAATTAGCCGATCAAGTAGGTGTCTAGAAAGGTGTCAACGGGGTTACGCCTCTGGGAAAACGAGGTTTACTGTAATTAGGTCCGTGCGAAAGCACGGGGAACCTCCCTCAAAGTACCGACACTGGCCTGGCTGAAAGATTGGCGAACTTGTAGAGTGTAATTAATCCCGGCTAGTCTTTCCTTTTAAGGTTTGAAGGAAGATTTGATAAAAACAGTGGGAGCCATCCTGATTAGATAAAATAAATAACCAATCTGATCTTGCAAGAGCGCACGCAGAGTGTTTTCTTCTCTCTCTCTCCAGGTAGCGACCATATCACGCCTTAATCAAGATAATAATATGGATGTATTGACCGAACCTGCTTGTTATACTGAGCTGGAGAACGTTAGTCCCGCTCCAACTTATAATTGTTATAAGACAGAGCAGGAAATAGGGGAATACCAGAATTCCTATGCCGCCTAAACGAAGAAAGTGCATATGATGCATCTCCTTCGGGTGTGTTCATTACAAAGAACTATTTCTCAGTATCCTCTGCATCCTGGGTATTTGATACCGGATCAGGATCCCAGATATGTAATCTGTTATATAGGGCTACAAAAAGGTAGAAAAACTGAGAACGGGTGATAAGTTTCATGAGACAGAAAACGGGGCAAGTGTTGCGGCCAAGTCTGTTGGTCACTGTCACCTTGTATTACCAATACATTGATTCTGAACAAATGCTATTAGATACCGAACCTGATATACAAAATTATATCAGTCTCTTTATTAGTAAAGAAATGATAAAATTTTGTATTGATGGATAATGTTTTGAACATTTCCTATATCAAAAGTTGATCGGTTTAGGCGCGTTATCTAAAAGCATTGATGATCTAAATCAAACTACAGTTCCTAGTATACAGAACACACACAAGAGGAAGAGTTCAGAAATGAACGAATTCTTCTAGAGGCATTGTAGACTAGGTCACATCAATGCGACCCGACTGGCTGAAGTTACATTTTAGATGCATATTTAAATCAGTTTGAATTTATATCTTGTGAAACTTGCCGGTCATGTCACAAAGATTAGATGACCATAGCCCTGTTTATTGGAAACAGAGAAAGAGTTAATGAACTCTTGGGACTGATACATGATGATGTATGTAAGATCTCCTGTCTACACACGCCAGGACTGGTTCTTTATACTTCATTATATTCTCTGATAATCTCTCAAGATTCAGTCATATGTTCCTGTTGAAACATAAGTCCGAAGCTTTTGAGATATTCACAGAATATAGGTTAGAAGTAAAGAACCAAAAACCGGGTATAAGTATTATGTTCTATGATAAGATCAGGGAGGAGAATACTTGTGCATGGAATCCTTGGACTATTCTAAAAGAAAATGAGATTCTCTCTCAGTATTACTCCTCTGAATACACCACAGCACAACTTGTTAGTTATGTATATGCCCTAGAGGCCATTGTTGTACATATGATGTATATTATAATGGATGCTTCGATATATATAGAGAGGACTTTCTTGCTCGTCATGATAGTATGCTATTTGGTTTCACTTTATCTTAACATGTTGACTTGTAATGGTTTACTGTCTTACTCTCACATGTTGATAAAGCCCTTAGGATCTGTACTCGACTACGGGGACAATGATGAGATCATACTAGTGGGGCCATGATAGTCGATGAGTACATCCTATAACTGTTCCTAGTCGAGGGTATATCGAGACAGGGCATCGATACACCAGAGTAGACTAGCGTATACGCATCTTGACTCATATGATGGGCGATGGATGATCCCATATCCATCGGTGTTTGACATCAGAGATGGTGTACGGGTGCTCAGTGGAGACTGGGTACACTGGACGGACTCGCCGAGAACTCCCAGATGGTGATATACCACACGTCAGATGGCAGTTCTCTGGTGACACTGGTACAGGGTAGTCTGTAGACCCGAGATCGTCATAGAGTCTTGTGTGATTCCCACTGTGCTTTGATTTCCACCTTACCACGTCCAAGAGGGCGTGCAAAACGGTGGCTTTTGGGTACAGTCCCGAATCATATGGAGGCAATGAGCGATAGGAGGGGATTCGTCTCTCCCGGTATAGGGAGTTGATATTGTGCTGTGTTCGATTGGCTATAACTGGAAGTCCCTGGCCAAGGCTGATATAGAGATTTACTGGTAAGTGTTACTAGTAGTTTCTCGACCCGTTATGAGCCACACATCGACACGACTTATCGGTTACTGGGGTCTGACGTTTACCACCCCTAGACTTGATATACGACATATCAGACGAACAGACCGGACTATACGGGAGTGTTACTGATTGGATTCACAGGAGAACACACAGGCTAGCTTGTTGATCTTCTGATCGCTCAATACCTGGGTGGCTGTTACGTTTAGCTGACCGCTTGCAGCTTGTGGGTGTTTGATATGATCATCACCTGCTACCGGCGTATTGACGATTCTTTAGAGTCCTACACAGAGGTTTCTTGGCTCAGGCGAAACGGAGTAGAGGCACATATGTGATATGTGCAGGACCGAGAATAATGCGATATGAGATACCGTATTATATTCTCGCGATATTTAGATATGAACCGGGTCATCGGATCAAGTGTTGATTCGATGAATCGGTACATGATATATTAGTCGGTAATATTCGATATAGCCGGATCGTCAGATCAAGTGTTGATTCGATGATTTAATGTATAATAATATATATGATATATTGTATTACATTATCTAATATTGGCTCGCTTTATTATTTCATTGTCTCACTGGATGATACATTGATATATATGCGATATATGTTAATTGTATTATTTTCTTTTGTTGCAAATATATAATATATATGTGATATATATTATTGTGACATGATATGATTTATTATTAAACATGTTTAAGGATGATTAAATGGGATTAGGGTTTAATTAGGGTTAGCTTCTTCTTGCACCTTCTAGAAGCTTTGCTTTTGTCTTGGTTAAGATATTATGGTTGATATTTTTCCATGACTCATAACTTAACCTAACCAAACCCTAACTCTAGTTTATTCTCTACAAACTCTTAGCCACTCATCCTTGACCATGGTTCAATAATCAATCATATACATTTGTTTTCTATTCATCACAAAAGGAATTATCATTTCCATTATCATCTTCTTCTCTCTTGATTTTGAGCTCACTAGAAATTCCATTTTGTGATGATAAATTGTGAGAAAGTGAATTAAAAAGAAAGCATAAATACTACTCCCTCATCCTCATCTCATCTAGCCCATGAGATTAGGGTGTTCATCTCTTTAGAGTGAGAAAGCTTGGGTTATTGCAACTTCGACGTAGATCATCGGAGATTCGGAACACTTCAAGCTAGCATGGATCATTCGAGTCGTGGAGCCTCTCTAGAGTCCGGGAGATTATGGATCAGGGCGAATGGACTTCTACTCGGAGCTTGTGAAGTGAAGGAGGGGACTACAAAGGTTGTAATCCCTCACACTTAGATAAAAAGATGTTATCTTGCATGCTTAACCCTAATAATCTAGCAAAGATCCCGGCTTTGGGTTGTTCGGCACGTCTAAAAAATTTTCCGGGCATGTTTGATGCCTTATGAACCTTCACAAGAGTGCCTAGGAACCCTACAGTGGTATCAAAGCCTAGCTAGAGAATTAGGCGATGTGTTAACGAAGTTAAAACTCCGATCGAACCCGAACCGACGAAAATAACCCCCTCTCTGGAAATTTTTCAAATTCTGGGATTTTTCTGAATTAAAAATACCTAAAACAAACAGCAGGGAATTCCAAGAATTACCATGAAACACGGGCCCACAACTCCACTAAACCGCGGCGGAACCGCGGCGGGAACCTGCTTCCCGCGGCGGTTCCGCGGCCGAATTTTAGAGTTGTGACACGTGGCTTCATGATAACATCCGTAGGTGCTTGTTGATACTTCTGGGTATTTTTAAAGTGACTCAAGTGTTGAATATTCAGGGGTTTGTTTTGTAATAGTAGATTCGATCGGAATATTTAAATTCGTTTTTATTTCCGGATATTTAGAAACTGTTAAACTGTTTGAACGGATATCATTAACCCACTTTATCCCGGCACGGCAAACTTTCAAGTGTTGAATTTTTATCGGGTTTAAATCTTTCGGAAAAATTGTACAAGTTAAGCGGTGGACCCTCTAGAAGACAACAAACCTAACTCGATTATGTGACCGTCTTGAACTGCCTTTTGAACCTTCGGGTTTGGGGCAGTACGGCGTGCCACATGTGAGGCGTTGGCTTGACCCTTCTACGGCTGGATCACTGGTACTGTGACATATTCTGGGATTATTTGAACTCCGCTCAAGTGTTGAGCACTTTAGGAAATTTTGGTATTTGATTATCTGTTCAAAAAGTTTAATACTATCTAATTATCTGGAATGTGATACAATATGTGGAATTCATAGGGTTAGGCATGAAATGCGAAGTATGTGATATTTCGGATTTACGATGTCTAAAGTGATTGTGGATTCCAAATGTTATATTTTTACACTTTCTTTTCTGTGACCGTAAGTTTAATATGTGATATCGCCGGTTTCGTTGCTATATGCCAACGACAATTGGGATGCGCATATTTACTTACGTTGATAATATGTGATATTATGTGTTGCTGTGATATGTTATATTGGATCGTCGTGTTCTGAATAGCCGGGGGTTTTATGTGAGATGAGGGTTTTATTTTCATTCATGTAAAATTCATTTGTAATGTAATATTCTTTTATTTGGGGCACTTCCAGGTTGAGGTTGATGTCACCCTTGTATATTATTTACTTTTCCGCATTAGGATGGACCCAAGGAGGGGAGCACAAGTAACCGGGTTCTAGGGTCCAGTGGGAGGCCATCTCGAGGAGTCGAGACCGGGTCTCCTAACCCTAGAATTGGCAGTGTTACTTGCCGCTTTCGTAGGGGTCTAGGGATGTGGGTTTGGCTATTCGTCGCGATCGTGGAATCTGTGTTTTATACAGGCTCATATTGAAAACACGGACGTCCTAGTATATCCAATATTTCATATATGTTCTTCTGCTGCAATGTTCTGTGATGAGATCATATTACTGCCTGAGACGAATGCTTATACTATATATATATGCTGATATATAAATATTACTGCTTTCATTTCTTCTGTGATGCTTAGGAAGCATAAGCTGATGGGATTTTATTAATGAGATTAATAAAATGAAAAGAAACCTAAAGATGTTGTAGAATCAAAACTTTATAAAAAGGGTAGCTACAGTTTTTCTTTGCACAGTGATATATATGATATGTCCTGCACCTTATTCGATGAGGAAAGAGCCGAGATCCCTTCACCGGGAGTGACCTCTTTAGCGAAACTGGCAGATACTACAAAACTCGGTTTGTCTTTTGATTGCTTTTAGAGTTTTGCTTTGCACAGCGGTATATATGATATATCCTGCACCTTATTCGATGAGGAAAGGGCCGACGATCCCTTCACCGGGAGTGACCCCTTTAGCGAAACTAAGAAAAGCCTCAAAAACACTCATTTTCAAAAACACTTGATTCTACGACGATATCAAGTTCATTACGCTCATGGTTTTCTGAAAAACCTGCGTAGCCCTCCGTCATTTCAGATAAAGACTAGTTAGTATTCGTGCTACGTTTGTTGACTATGTTAAGGCGTAGTGTGCGGTAGCTAATTAGTACTTATCTGCTAAAACATGAGATGTGATTGGATTAGGGTAGTTGTACGACTTTGTTGACTATGTTAAGGGTCGTGCAGGTGGATTTAATTCAATCGGGAAATGACGGGTTGAACTTGGCTAGCAATTATGATTTGTTGACTATATTAAGGTCATAAATTGCTAGGGGCAAAATATTATCGGGAATTTCAAGTGTTGAAATTTGCAATGAGATTGCATACCTTCTATGAGATAGTTGGATCCCGATACCCACTGCGAGTAAGTGTTACTCCTGGGAGAGTTTTACACAGGACAATTAGTCATTCAAGTAGGTGTCTAGAAAAGTGTTAACGGGGTTACGCCTCTGGGAAAACGAGGTTTACTTTAATTAGGTCCGTGCGAAAGCACGGGGAACCTCCCTCAAAATACCGACACTGATCTGGTTGAAAGATTGACGAAATTGTAGGGTGTAATTAATCCCGGCTAATCTTACCTTTTAGGGTTTGAAGGTAGATTTGATAAAAACAGTGGGAGACATCCTGATTAGATAAGATAATAACCAATCTAATCTTGTAAGAGCATACGCTAAAGTGTTTTCTTCTCTCTCTCTCCAGGTAGCGACCATGTCAGGCCATAATCAAGATAATAATATGGATGTATTGACTAAACCCGATTATTGTACTGAGCAAGGGAACGTTGGACCCGTTCTTTCTTATAAGAGTTATAAGACTGAACAAGAAACAGGAGAATATCTGGATTCTCAAGCCGCCCAAAAGAATATGCATGTTGATGCATCTTCTTCGGGTGTGTTAGTTATTGAGAACTGTTTCTCAGTTCACCCTACGTCCTGGGTATTAGATACCGGATCAGGATCCCACATATGTAAATTGTTACATGGGCTACGGAAAGGTAGAGAACTGGGAAAAGGTGATCATTCCGTTCAAGTAGGGAACGGTGCAAGTATTGTAGCCAAAGCAGTTGGCGAATATCACCTTGTATTACCAAGTCGTAATACACTGATTCTGAATGAGTGTTATTATATACCGAACATGATGTGCAACATTATATCAGTTTCTTTATTAAGTAAAGAAGGATATAATTTTGTAGTACAGGATAATGTTATGAACATCTTCTTAAATCAAAAGTTGATTGCATCAGGCTCGTTACATAATGGCATATTCATTCTCAATCAAAATACAGTCCTCAATATACAAAACACACACAAGAGGAAAAGTTCAGAAATGAACGAATCCTACTTGTGGCATTGTAGACTTGGTCATATCAATGCGACACGACTGGCTAAGTTACATAAAGATGGATATTTGAATACGTTCGAATTATCATCTTATGATACTTGCCATTCATGTCTCAAAGGAAAAATGACCAAAGCTCCGTTTAGTGGACACGGAGAAAGAGTTACCGAACTCTTAGGATTGGTACATAGTGATGTATGCGGTCCCATGTCTACGCATGCCAGGAACGGTTCTTCCTACTTCATTACATTCACTGACGATCTCTCTAGATTCGGACATGTGTTCCTGATGAAATACAAGTCTGAA
Source organism: Agapanthus africanus (assembly GCA_030015575.1). NCBI lineage: Eukaryota > Viridiplantae > Streptophyta > Magnoliopsida > Asparagales > Amaryllidaceae > Agapanthus > Agapanthus africanus. The sequence continues at coordinate 425,739,415 of CM057339.1, forward strand.
GCTTTTGAGAAATTCAGAGAATATAAGCACGAAGTAGAGAATCAAACGGGCAAAAGTATTAAGATTCTTCGATCTGATCGAGGAGGTGAATACTTAAGCAATGAGTTCCTAGATTATCTAAAAGAGAATGGGATTCTCTCTCAGCTTACTCCTCCTTATACACCACAGCACAACGGTGTATCTGAGCGGAGGAATCGCACCCTATTAGATATGGAGCGCTCTATGATGAGCGAGGCTGAGTTGCCTATTTCCTTCTGGGGTTATGCGCTTGAAACAGCAGCATACCTATTGAATCAAGTTCCGTCTAAATCTGTGCCTACCACACCATATGAGATATGGAGTGGGAAGAAACCATATTTTAAACGAGTTAAGATATGGGGTTGTCCGGCCTATGTCAAAAGACAAAATCCAGACAAGCTCGAGGCACGATCAGTTCTTTGCAAATTTGTGGGATATCCTAAGAATTCCCAAGGATATTTTTTCTACCACGCTGAAGAACAAAAAGTGTTTGTTTCTCAATATGCCACCTTTTTGGAAAAGGAATTTCTTGCAAAAGAAATTAGTGGCAAAGAGGTAGAGCTGGAAGAGGTTCCAGAAACACAAATTGCAACTAAAGATTTAGTAGAACCAGAGGATTCAGTAGTACCCGACGAACCCCAGCCTCTCCGCCGATCTAGTAGGGTTTCTCGTCCACCTGAGAGATACTACGGTTTTCTCATTGATGGTGGAAGCGAGGATTGCATCATGGAAGATGATGACCCAACTAGTTTCGAGCAGGCCATCACGAGTGGTGACTCTGTGAAATGGCTGGATGCAATGCGATCTGAGATGGAATCCATGTACACCAATAAAGTATGGATTTTGGAAAATGCTCCTGAAGGGGTAAAACCCATTGGGAGAATGTGGATTTTTAAAAAGAAATTTGGTGTAGATGGAAAAGTTGAGACTTTCAAAGCTAGGCTTGTAGCAAAGGGTTTTCGTCAACGACCAGGTATGGATTATGACGAAACATTTTCTCCAGTGGCTATGCTTAAGTCCATCCGGATCTTACTTGCCATTGCTGCATACCATGACTACGAAATCTGGCAAATGGATGTTAAGACCGCCTTTCTAAACGGTGATTTAGAAGAGAGCGTGTACATGACTCAGCCAGAGGGCTTCGTAGATAGTGGGAGCAGCGGAAAAGTGTGCAAGCTGCTTAAATCCATTTATGGGTTAAAGCAAGCATCGCGGAGTTGGAACATCTGTTTTGATGTTGTAATCAAAGAGTTTGACTTCATCAAAAATATAGATGAACCTTGTATCTATAAGAAGGTAGCAGAGGGTAAGGTTGTCTTCCTCGTATTGTACGTGGATGACATACTCCTGATAGGAAATGATATTCCTATGCTGCAATCAATCAAGCTCTTCTTATCACAGAGATTCTCAATGAAAGATCTAGGTGATGCCTCCTGTATATTGGGGATTAGGATCTATAGAGATAGATCCAAACGGATACTGGGATTGTCCCAATCCAGGTACATTGACACCATACTAAAGAGGTTTAGTATGGAAGAATCCAAGCGTGGGAACCAACCCACGATCTCTGGACTCACTCTCTCCAAAGAGATGTCTCCCAAGACTGATTTGGAGAGAGCTCGCATGCAAAGGATACCCTATGCTTCGGCAGTAGGCTCTATCATGTATGCGATGCTATGTACTAGACCCGATGTAGCATACTCACTAAGTGTAGTGAGTCGGTATCAAGCAGATCCTGGAGAGAGTCACTGGACAGCTGTGAAGAACATTCTCAAGTACTTACGAAGGACTAAGGAGATGTTCTTGGTGTATGGTAACGGAGAACTCCAGGTGGAGTCCTTTACCGATTCCAGCTTCCAAAGTGATAAGGACGACTCTAAGTCGCACTCGGGATTTGTCTTTACCCTCAATGGAGGGGCGGTATGTTAGAAGAGTTCCAAACAGGATACCGTTGCAGACTCGACGATGGAGGCTGAATACATCGCTGCCAACAATGCTGCCAAGGAGGCTGTCTGGATAAAGAAGTTCATTAGTGAACTTGGTGTGGTTCCATCCATTGAGCATCCAATACCTCTGTATTGCGATAACAATGGAGCTGTGGCTTTGGCCAAGGAACCCAGATCCCATCAGAAATCCAGACATATTCTGAGGCGGTATCACCTGATCAGGGAGATAGTTGATCGCCGGGAGATCGAGGTCAGGAGAGTAGATACGAAGGACAACACTGCGGATCCACTCACGAAGGCTATTCCCCAGATACAGTTTAAGAGATTATTCGGGATGCTAGGTATGAGATACTACAGCAGCTGGCCTTAGTGCAAGTGGGAGATTGTTAGTTATGTATATGCCCTAGAGGCCATTGTTGTACATATGATGTATATTATAATGGATGCTTGGATATATATAGAGAGGACTTTCTTGCTCGTCATGATAGTATGCTATTTGGTTTCACTTTATCTTAACATGTTGACTTGTAATGGTTTACTGTCTTACTCTCACATGTTGATAAAGCCCTTAGGATCTGTACTCGACTACGGGGACTATGATGAGATCATACTAGTGGGGCCATGATAGTCGATGAGTACATCCTATAACTGTTCCTAGTCGAGGGTATATCGAGACAGGGCATCGATACACCAGAGTAGACTAGCGTATACGCATCTTGACCCATATGATGGGCGATGGATGTTCCCATATCCATCGGTGTTTGACATCAGAGATGGTGTACGGGTGCTCAGTGGAGACTGGGTACACTGGACGGACTCGCCGAGAACTCCCAGATGGTGATATACCACACGTCAGATGGCAGTTCTCTGGTGACACTGGTACAGGGTAGTCTGTAGACCGGAGATCGTCATAGAGTCTTGTGTGATTCCCACTGTGCTTTGATTTCCACCTTACCACGTCCAAGAGGGCGTGCAAAACGGTGGCTTTTGGGTACAGTCCCGAATCACATGGAGGCAATGAGCGATAGGAGGGGATTCGTCTCTCCCGGTATAGGGAGTTGATGTTGTGTTGTGTTCGATTGGCTATAACTGGAAGTCCCTGGACAGGGCTGATATAGAGATTTACTGGTAAGTGTTACTAGTAGTTTCTCGACCCGTTATGAGCCACACATCGACACGACTTATCGGTTACTGGGGTCTGACGTTTACCACCCCTAGACTTGATATGCGACATATCAGACAAACAGACTGGACTATACGGGAGTGTTACTGATTGGATTCACAGAAGAACGCACAGGCTAGCTTATTGATCTTCTGATCGCTCAATACCTGGGTGGCTGTTACGTTTAGCTGACCGCTTGCAGCTTGTGGGTGTTTGATATGATCATCACCTGCTACCGGCGTATTGACGATTCTTTAGAGTCTTACACAGAGGTTTCTTGGCTCAGGCGAAACGGAGTAGAGGCACATATGTGATATGTGCAGGACCGAGAATAATGCGATATGAGATACCGTATTATATTCTCGCGATATTTAGATATGAACCGGGTCATCGGATCAAGTGTTGATTCGATGAATCGGTACATGATATATTAGTCGGTAATATTCGATATAGCCGGATCGTCGGATCAAGTGTTGATTCGATGATTTAATGTATAATAATATATATGATATATTGTATTACATTATCTAATATTGGCTCGCTTTATTATTTCATTTTCTCACTGGATGATACATTGATATATATGCGATATATGTTAATTGTATTATTTTCTTTTGTTGCAAATATATAATATATATGTGATATATATTATTGTGACATGATATGATTTATTATTAAACATGTTTAAGGATGATTAAATGGGATTAGGGTTTGATTAAGGTTAGCTTCTGTTTGCACCTTCTAGAAGCTTTTCTTTTGTCTTGGTTAAGATATTATGGTTGATATTTTTCCATGACTCATAACTTAACCTAACTAAACCCTAACTCTAGTTTATTCTCTACAAACTCTTAGCCACTCATCCTTGACTATGGTTCAATAATCAATCATATACATTTCTTTTCTATTCATCACAAAAGGAATTATCATTTCCATTATCATCTTCTTCTCTCTTGATTTTGAGCTCACTAGAAATTCCATTTTGTGATGATAAATTGTGAGAAAGTGAATTAAAAAGAAAGCATAAATAATACTCCCTCATCCTCATCTCATCTAGCCCATGAGATTAGGGTGTTCATCTCTTTAGAGTGAGAAAGCTTGGGTTATTGCAACTTCGACGTAGATCATCGGAGATTCGGAACACTTCAAGCTAGCATGGATCGTTCGAGTCGTGGAGCCTCTCTAGAGTCCGGGAGATCATGGATCGCGGCGAAGGGACTTCTACTCGGAGCTTGTGAAGCGAAGGAGCGGACTACAAAGGTTGTAATCCCTCACACTTAGATAAAAAGATGTTATCTTGCATGCTTAACCCTAATAATCTAGCAAAGATCCCGGCTTTGGGTTGTTCGGCACGTCTAAAAATTTTTCCGGGCATGTTTGATGCCTTATGAAGCTTCACAAGAGTGCCTAGGAACCCTACACATCGGTGTATCGGGGCGGAGCAATCGCACAATATTAGATATGGTGTGCTCTATGATGAGTATTACTGAGTTACTTATTTCCTTTTTGGGGTTGTGCACTCGAGAAGCTTCATACCTATTGAATTAGGTTCGAATCAAATCAGTGCCTACCACTCCATATAAGATATGGTATGGGAAGAGCCTATCTCTTAAGTAAGTTAAGATTTAGGATTGTCCGGCCTATGTCTAAAGCAAAATCCGGACAAGATCGAGGCAAGGTCAGTTCTGTAGAATTGGAAAGGTTCCAGCTATACAAAACTGCAGCTGATGATTTGACATAACCAAAGGATTCAATAGTTCCCGACGAACCTCAGCCTCTCCGCCGATCTGGTAGGGTTCCTCATCCGCCTGAGAGATACCTCGGTTTCTCGATGACAGTGGGAGCGAGGATTGCATCATGAGATGATGACCCATCAAGATTCGAGCAGGCCATCGAGAGTAGGAACTCTGTAAGAATGGCTGGATGCTTAGTGATCTTAGATGGAATCCATGTACACCAACAAAGTATGGACTTTGGTTGCTATATCTGAAGGGTTAAATCCCCATCAGGAGAAAGTATATCTTGAGAAGATTACTTAGCGTAGATGGAAAGGTTGAGACTTTCAAAGCTAGACTTGTTGAAGGTTTTCGTCATCAACCAGGCGTGGATAATGATAAAACCTTTTTCCAGTGGCTATGCTTAAGTCCATCCAGATCCTACTTACCACGGCTACATTCCATGACTGCGATATCTGGTGGTTGGGTGCCATGACTGCTTTTCTAAAATTATGATTTAGAAGAGAACGTCTATAAGAACACAGCCAGAGAGCTTCATAAACAGTGGGAGCAGCGGAAACGTGTGCAAGTTGCTTTACATGATAAAGCAGGCATCGCGGAGTTGGAACGTCTGTTTTGATGTGGTAGTCGAAGTGTTTGACTTCATCAAAATGGTAGATGAACCTTGTATGTACAAAAAGGTAGTAGAGAGTAAGGTAGTCATCCTCGTATTGTACGTGGACAACATACTCTTGATAGGAAAAGAGTTTCCTATACTACGATCGGTCGATCCCCTCTTATCACAAGGATTCTCCAATAGAATCAAAGTGATACCTCCTAAATCCTGGGTTTTGGATCTATGAGATAGATCTAAATGGATGTTAGGATTCTCACTAGCTATAGTGAGATAGTATCAGTTGATCCTGGGGAGAATCACTGGAAAGGTTCCAGGGTGATAAGGACGACTGAATGTCAGTCACAGGCATTGTCTTTACCCTCAGTAAAGGGACGGTATGTTGGAAGAGTTCCAAGCTAGATACCGTGGCAAACTAGACGATAAAGGCTGGTAACATCGCTAGTAAAGATGCTACCAAAGAGGAAGTTTGGGTGTATATTGGTTCATGAGATGAACTAGGTTCCTATCATTGTATGACAATGAAAGTGTGGCTTTGGCCCAGGAACCCTGGTCCCATCAGTGACCCAGACATATTCTGAGGCCGCATCACCTGATCAAGGAGATAGTTGATCTCCAGGTTGATCGAGGTTAGGAGAGTAGACTCAGAGGACAACACGGCGGATCCACTCACGAAGGCCTTTTCCCAAAGAGAGACTTTTAGGGGATGGTTGAGTATTAGATACTACAACCACTGCTACAGATGGCCCTAGTGCAAGTGGAAGATTGTTAGTTATATGTATGCCCTAGAGGCCATTACTGTACATTGGATGTATATTATAGTGGATGCTGGGACATATATAGGTAGGACTTTCTTGCTCGACATGACAGTACGCTATCTGGTTGCTCTTTATCTTAACATGTATAATTTCTGTCTCTCTATTACATGTTGATAAAGCCCTTAGGATGTGTACTCGACTTCCGGGACTATGATGCAGATCATACTAGTGGGGCCTGGGTAGTCCATGAGTACATCCTTCAATGTTCCTAATCGTGGGAATATCGAGACGGGGCATCGATATTCCAGAGTAAACTAGCGTATATCTTCTCGACCCATGTGATGGGCGATGGATGATCCCATATCCATTGGTGTTTGACATCAGAGATGGTATGCGGGTGCTCAGTGGAGACTGGGTACACTGAACGGACTCGCCGAGAACTCCCAGATGGTATTATACCTAACGTCAGATGGCAGTTCTCTGGTGACACTGATGCAGCTTAGTCTGTAGACCCGAGATCGTCATAGAGTCTTGTGTGTCTCCCACTGTGCTTTGATTTCCACCCTACCACGGCTCTACTGAGTCGTGCAAACAGGTGGTTTTTGGGTACAGTCCCGATTCACATGGAGGCAATGAGCGATAGGAGGGGATTCGTCTCTCCCGGTATTGGGGGTTGATGTTGCGCTATGCACGACTGGCCATAACAGGAAATCCCTGGCCAGGGTTGCAGTGATATATTGGTAAGAGTTATCAGTAGTTTCACAAATGTTATGGACCTCACGTCGGCATGACTTATCGAGTTATTGTGTTCTTACGTTTACCACCCCTAGGCGAGATATGCGACATATCAGACGAACAGACCGGACTGTACGGTAAGTGTTACTGGTTGGATTCACAAGAGTGTGAGCGGGCTTGCTCATCGATCTTCTGATCGCTCAATACCCGGGTGGTCGTTACGTTTAGCAGACCGCTTGCGGCTTGTGGGTGCTTGATATGATCATCATCTGCTGCCGGCGTATTGACGAGTCTTTAGAGTCCTACACAGAGGTTTCCTGGCTCAAGCGAAACGAAATAGGAGCGCATATGAGATATGTGCGGGACCGAGAGTAATGCATGTATGTGATACCGTATTCTATTCTCGCGATTAATGTATCGATTAGTTTTATGCAATATAACCTAGTTATCGAATCAAGGATTGATTCGATAAGTCGATACATTGGATACTAGTCGGTTATATGCAACATGACCGGATCATTGAATCAAGTGTTGATTTAATGATTTAATGTATAATTATATATTTGATATATTACTTTGCATTAACTAGTATTGGTTCACTTTAAAAAGGATTTTCTCACTTGATATGCACATTGTATATGTGATATATTTTTGTGCACTTGATTGTATCATGTTTGATGATACATGAATGTTTGTGTGTATGATTAAACCATGGTTATGCAATGGTTAGGGTTTTCATTTTCTTATATATTCATTTATTTATTTATTCTTTTTTGCAAAATAAGTCATGGTGGCTTTCTTTGTTTGCTTGTTGAAGCTTCATGAAGCTTTGAACAAGTCCACCATTCTTGTCTCATGCTTAACCCTAACCATTCAAACTAACCATGGTTTATTCTCTACACCTAACTATGGTTGCTATATGATAAGTATTCATTTATTTTCTATTTTGGAATAATACTTATCATATTCCTTCTTCTTCTTCTTCTTCTTCAACAAAGGAAGAAAGCTTGCCTCCATCAATGGCAACTTGAGAAAAAGAGTGAGAAATCCAATTCTAAAGTGAACCCACTTCCTATTTCTTCATCCTCTACCACTTGCCAAGTAGTATAGGGTGTTTTCTTCACAAGTCTCATGGCTTGGTGAAGTTAGAGCTTGATCTTGTGTTGCCTCGACGTAGATCATCTTCGGCATCGAAGTCGACGACCTAGCCCGCCCATTTCTCCGATGAAGCCGATGCTAGAGTCCGGGATTCGATGTGGATAGCGGAGGGTCGTCATCACGGAGCCAAGGAGGTGGAGGACCGGATCTACAAAGGTTGTAGCCTCTTTCCTTTAGCAATAAATTCGTTTACTTGCTTGCATCGCCCATAAATCTAGTTAACGGTCCGTATTAGGGTTTGTAGGCACATGGAAAATTTTGAATTAGCCATGTTTGATCACTTGTGAGGCCTCATTAGTGTGCCTAGGATCCCTACACTTCCCAAGACCAGCCTTCTCTGGAAGGTAATGAAAACCCTTCCAGTGAGGCTGATAAGCAGAGAGATCCCTCGGTTCTGTTTGGTTACCTTAACGCCCTAGCCATCGAACATGGCAGTTTGCAGAACAAAAATTTTCTTACGATTTCAAAAACGGCGCTAAGTTAACCCAATGAAAATCGGATCTTTCCATAAACCTATCTAGCCAAACTAGGAGTGCTATCAACTATGGAAATAATTCTCACCAAACGACCCAAGTCCTTCGATCTTCTTTCCTCGTCATGTGCTCCAAGTGGCCACCTTGAACTTGTCTGATCTCCATTTCTGGCTCCATCGGTCCTCCGGGATCGAGCTTGTTCTCCGACCCTTCTTTGTCGTAGATGATCCACCCGAGGGATGTGATCCATGGCTCTAGCTCCTAACTATGTGTCAATAGGAGCAACTAGAGAACTTGGGTTGCTAATCCAAGTTGTCTAGGATGTAGTGTGGAGATCTATGTGTTCTATTATCTCTATCTTGCCTCTTCACTTGTTTCTCAACTCATGAGAGGATAGTGAAGAGGAAGATGATGAAGGTGGAGGAAACTCAAGAGGAGGGAGAGGGTGAAGCAAAAATGGGAGCTCAAGAATAATGAAGCATGCATGAGAGAGAAAATCCAACACTATGGTTTTGTGTATGAATTTTCATAATAAAAAACTAGCAACCATACTTCAATAGTTGATCCAAATGAAATAATTCATTTGTCAACTATTAAAGTCATGGCTTTCACCATTCCTCCCTCTCCTCCAATTTCCATCTCATTTCAATTTATCAATAAATGGAAAAGTCCATGATGAGGTGTCCACCTTTTAGAAGGTAATCTGTAATAAAATACAGATTACAGTCTGTTGTATATACATACCTGCATTCGGATAAAAACACGAATGCCCAAAGAGATAGAATAACACGAAGAACGCAATACTAGAATATACATAACGAAATACATATATGTAAATTATCAAATCAATACCTGATTTAATAATCCGGCTCAAAACCCGAGACGGCTAGTATTACCAACTGTCTGATCGAAAGTCCGGGTACAAAGTACATCAATCGATCGGAACCCTGCACGTATCCAATACGGCAACTACATCATTTCGCCTGAACAAGGGAAACCCTCTATGTGGGACTCTAAAGACTCGACAGTACGCCGGCAGTGAGTTACTGGATAAATCCATAACCACAAGCACATCAACGGCACTAGTTGTACGTAACGGCTACCCGGGTACCGCCGAAAAGAAAGGCCGACGAGCAAACTCATCCGGATCCCTACTGAGCCTATCTGTGACAATCTCCATACAGTCCGGTCTCTTCGTCTGAGAGTATTGCATACCGGGTCTGGGGATGGTAAACGTCAGACCCTAATAACCCGGTAATTCGTACTATTGTGGCTCAGGACCAATCCGGGAAAATACTGATAAGCCTATCAGTAAATCCCAACTGTCTTGGCCAAGGTCTTATGGTCCTGACCAATCGAACACAATGCAATATCGACTCCCTATACCGGGAGAGACGAATCCCAGACAATCGCTCACTGCCTCCATGTGGCTCGGGGCTGTACCCAACCAAAACCTGTTTGCACGACTCAGTAGAGCCATGGTAGGGTAGTGATCAAAGCACAATAGGAACTCACACGAAACAAATGACGATCTCAGGTCTAAAGACTAATCTGTACTCATGTCACCAGAGAACTTTCACCTAACGATAGGTATAGTACCATCTGGAAGTTCTCGGCGAGTCCGTCCGGTGTACTCACACCCAGAGAGCACCCGTATACGATCTTAGGTGCGAAAGACCAATGGTTGCGGGACCATACCATCGCCCCTCGTCGGGGTCTAGAAACGTATGCACTAGTCTACTCCGGAATATCGATGCCCAGTCTCGATAATCCCATGACTTAGGACATTTAAGGATGTGCGTACCGATTACCTAGCTCCCACAAGCATGATCGTCATCACAACGCAGGTAGTCTAGCAATGATCATACGGGCTTTATCAACATATATAAAATATATGTAATAGCAAGTAAAACATATGTACATGTTAAGATAAATACAAACCAGATAGCATACTATCATATCGAGCAAGACTGTCATGTACATTTATATGTCCAAGCATCCAAATGTATACATATACAATAATGGCCTCTAGGGCATACATATCCAACAATCTCCAACTTGCACTAAGTTCATATATATCGACGTATCGAGTACCCAACGTCTGCTCTAGGGCCAGTTATTGGCGTATCGAATTCCCAACATCTCAAAAAGTCTTTCGATCTGTGCTTGAGGAAGGGCCTTGGTGAATGGATCCGCAGTGTTTTCTTTTGTGGCCACTCTCCATACCTCGATCTCCCAGCGATCAATGATCTCCCTGATCAGGTGATACCGCCTCAAGATGTGCTTGGATTTATGATGGGACCGTGGTTCCCTTGCTAAAGCCATAGCTCCATTGTTGTCGCAATACACAGGTATTGAGTTAACAATGGATGGAACACCTGAAATTCAGTAATGAACTGTTAGTAATATGTATGCCCTAGAGACCATTACTGTACATACGATGTATATTGTAGTGGATGCTTGGAAATATATAGGGATGATTTTCTTGCTCGACATGATAGTATGCTATCAGGTTGCACTTTATCTTAACATGTACGCTGATTGTCTCTATGTTACATGTTGATAAAGCTCTTAGGATGAGTACTTGACTACCAGGATTATGATGCAGATCATACTAGTGGGGACAGTGTAGTCACTAAGTACATCCATCAAATGTTCCTAGTCGTGGGAGTATCGAGACAGGGTATCGATATACCAGAGTAGACTAGCGTATAGCTTCTCGACCCATACAGATGGGTGATGGATGATCCCATATCCATTGGTTTTTGACATCAGAGATAGTATTCGGGTGCTCAGTGGAGACTGGGTACACTGGACGGACTCGCCGAGAACTCCCAGATGGTATTATACCTAACGTCAGATGGCAGTTCTCTGGTGACACCGGTACAGGTTAGTCTGTAGACCCGAGAACGCCATAGAGTCTTGTGTGATTCCCACTGTGCTTTGATTTCCACCTTACCACGTTCAAGAGAACGTGCAAAACGGTGGCTTTTGGGTACAGTCCCGAATCACATGGAGGCAATAAGCAATAGGAAGGATTTCTTCTCTCCCGGTATTGGGGGTTGATGTTGCGCTGTGCTCGATTGGCTATAACAGGAAGTCCCTGGCCAGGGCTGTTTCAAAGATATACTGGTAAGTGTTATCAATAGTTTCTCGACCCATTATGAGCCTCATATCGACACGACTTATTGAGTTACTGGGGTCTGACGTTTACCACCCCTAGACGAGATATGCGACATATCAGACGAAGAGACCGGACTGTACAGTAGTGTTATTGATTGGATTCGCAGGAGTGTGAGCAGGATTGCTTGTTGATCTTCTGATCGCTCAATACCCGGGTGGCCGTTACGTTTAGCAGACCGCTTGCGTCTTGTGGGTGCTTGATATGATCATCACCTACTGCCGGCGTATTGACGAGTCTTTAGAGTCCTACAAAGAGGTTTCCTGGCTCAAGCGAAACGGAGTAGGAGCACATATGTGATATGTGCGGGACCGAGATTGATACGAGTATGTGATACCGTATTGTATTCTCGCGATTTGTGACATCGGTCGGTTATATGTGATATAACCGGGTTATCGGATCAAGTGTTGATTCGATAAGTTGTTACATATGATATTAGTCGGTTATATGTGATATAGCCGGATTATTAAATCAAGTGTTGATTTACTAATTTAATGTATAATTATATATTTGATATATTACATTACATTAACTAATATTAGGCAACTTAAGATTTCTTTTCTCACTTTGGATACATTGATATATATATATGATATATGTTAAATGTATCATACTAGGTTACAAGGGTTTATGAGACTTGAACCATTCTAGGGTTAGATTAGGGTTTATGTTTATTATTAAGGAAATTCAAAAATCGTGGAATTAGTCATGGTTGATATTTTGGAAGAAGCTTGTAGGCTTCTTTGACTTTTCCACCCTTTTTGTCTACCTTAAGATATTTGTTAACCTAACTTTAACCTTAGCTCATGGTTAAGTCTCTACAAGGGTTAAGCATTCCATGCTTAACCCTTGGTTGCATTTTCTAACCTCACACTATAATTCATCACAACTTCACTTGTTCTTCTTCTTCTTCTTCTTGACAAAAGCTTTCTCGCTTTTTAATATGTGATGAAAACTTGTGAGAATATGAAATCTAAAGTGAACAAAATTCCTACTTCATCATCCTCTACTACATTCTATTTAGTATAGGGTGTTTGCTTCACTAATTCCATGATTAGTGAAGAGATAGCTTGGGTTAGTGTCTACTCGACGTAGATCATCTTCGGCCTCAAAGACTTCGAAGCAAGCAGGTTCGTTTCTTCAAGGAAGCCTTTCTAGAGTCCGAGACTTTATGATCGCAGCGAAGGGACTACTACACGGAGATAATGAAGTGAAGGACTGGTCTACAAAGGTTTTAATCCTTGTTCGCTTTTAGTTACAAAGTGTTTGTATATTATTCCGTCGGATTTCTAGTATACGATTCTAGGGTTAGCTAGAACGGCAAATTTTTAATATGGCATGGAAAATGCCTCTCGAAACCTTGCTGCCGTTCTAGGGAACCCTGTAGTGGTATCAGAGCCATACTAGAAAATTAGACGGATTTTTTTAAGATTACGAAACCGAAATACTCCGAAACTTGAAACGCCAAAACTTGCTTGTTGTCGATTTTAAAAAGTTGTCAAATTTTTTTTTAACAAGTACAGAGTGTTATATGGGATATATCATGAACACCATGAAAATTTCAGGGGGTATGCTCAGTTTTTGGCCGAGATCATGCATGTTGGGGCCGGCCACTTTGGGCCAGAATTTCCTGAATTTTTTTTTGTGTTCCAGTGACTTGATTTTGGTGTTTCAGGTGTTGTTTGTTTTTGCTAATTTTGCATGTGATATAATTTTACACTATAAGCAATTCGGAGTGTTTCGTATTCATAGTTTTAACATTGTTTCGGGTTATTCACATATTGTCTAGGCGAAGTTTAAAAGTTCGATCGAATGTCAAAAACCCATTTTTCCAAGTCCAACGTATTCGGAAAAACATGCAAGTATTTCTGTGAACCCTCTAGAAGAATGAAACCTTAACTTGAATTTTTGGATCGCGGAACCGCGGCCATACCCTAGGGTTTGCCGCAGTTCCGTGGCGACATGAGTGAGGCTTGGGCTTGCCCTTCTACGGCTGGTGCATAGGTACTGTGGCATATTCTAGGTATTATTAAACTGTGCTCAAGTGTTAAGCTGTCGGGAAATTGTGGGATTTTGATGAATCGATCGAAAACTTTAACTTCGTCCGGGTATCATGTGATGGGATACAATATTTGGAATCCACAAAGGTAGTTATGAGATAAGTAATTTGAATGTTATAAATCTAGAAATTTAGTCTCATTTGATCGGTTGCCATGGAATTTTGATGTGATCAAAAGTCCGTCGCTATCACGTAGCGCACGCGGATACTCGCCGGGTAACATTATTAGATAGCTATGCCCCATAGCCCCGACCAAGTGACTGTAGGAGAATCCCGTCGCCAAAATCATCCGTTCGGGTGCCCGCGGCAGCGGTGTTCCGCCTTAGTGCACTTCGTCGACGGCATCAGGGGGTGCAGACGTCTACTAAAGTTTCCGACGAGCATTCGATCAGGATGTCGGGAATCTTGTTGAATTGCCTGACTTGATATTGAAAAGTGTTTTCGAGATCGAGACTAAAATACGGGGTTTATAATTGTTAGGCATGCGATGTCTAAGGAATTCATTTGGTTAGGCATGAAATCCGAATATGATATATTTCGGGTTTATGATGTCTAAGGTGGTTGCGGATTCCAACTGTTATAGTTTTTTACTTTCTTTTCTGCGACCGTAAGTGTAATATGCGGTGTATCGCCAGTTTCGTTGATATACGTCAAAGGCAATTGGGATACGCATATTTACTTACGTTGATGACGTGTGATGTTATGTGTTGCTATGCTATGTTATATTGGATCGTCGTGATTGAATAGCCGGGGGTTTTATGTGAGATGAGAGTTTTTCATTTTCATTCATGTAAAATTCATTGTATGTAATATTCTTTTATTGGGGCACTTTCGGGTTGAGGATAATGTCACCATTGTATATTATTTACTTTTCCGCAGTAGGATAGACCCAAGGCAGGGAGCACAAGTAGCCAAATTCTAGGGTCCAGTGGGAGACCATCTCGAGGAGTCGAGACCAGGTCTCCTAACTCTAGAATTGGTAGGGTTGCTTGCCGCTCTCGTAGGGGTCTAGGGGTGTGGGATTGGCTATTCATCACGACCGTGGAATCCGTGTTTTATACAGGCATAATTTAAAACACGAAAATCCTAGTTTATCCAATATTTCATATGTTATCTTCTGCTGCGATATTCTGTGATGTGATCATTGATTATATTCTGAGACGAATGCTTATATTATATATATATGATATATATTATATATTGTTGCTTTCGTTTCATATGTGATGCTTGGGAAGTATAATACGATGGGACTTCATTAATGAGATTAATGAAATAAAAGAAACCTAAAAGATATTGTAGAAACTTGTCTCGAAAAATGGTAGCTCTAGTTCTTGCTTTGCATAGTGGTATTCCTTATAGAATATCCAGCATCTTATTCGATAAGGAAAGAGCCGAGATCCCTTCACCGGGAGTGACCTCTTTAGCGAAACTAGCAAATGCTACAAACTCGGTTTGTCTTTTGATTGCTTTTATAGTTTTTGCTTTGCATAGTGGTATTTGTGAGTATCCTGCACCTTATTCGATAAGGAAAGAGCCGAGATCCCTTCACCGGGTGTGACCTCTTTAGCAAAACTAATAAAAGCCTAAAAAACAATCCTTTTCAAATTCACTCGATTCTACGACGATATCAAGTTCATTACGCAAAGGGTTTTCTTAAAAATCTGTCGTAGCCCTCCGTCATTTCAGATAAGTAATTCATAGTATTCGTGCTACGTTTGTTGACCTCCGTCAAGGCATAGTGTGCGGTAGCTATTTATGCTTATCTGCAAAAGCATATGATGCGATTGAGTTAGGGTAGTCGTGCGACCTTGTTGACCTCCGTCAAGGGTCGTACGGGTGGGTTTAATTCAATCATGAAATGCATGGGTTGAACTAGACTAGTAGCCTATGGTTTGTTCACCTCCGTCAAGGTCATAGGATGCTAGGGGTAAAATATTATCGGGAATTTCAAGTGTTGAAATTTGCAATGAGATTGCATACCTTCTATGAGATAGTTGGATCCCGATATCCACTGCAAGTAAGAGTTACTCCTGAGAGAGTTTTACACATTACAATTAGCCGATCAAGTAGGTGTCTAGAAAGGTGTTAACGAGGTTATGCCTCTAGGAAAACGATGTTTATTTTAATTAGGTCCATGCGAAAGCACGGGGAACCTCCCTCAAAGTACCGACACTGGTCTGGCTGAAAGATTGGTGAAGTTGTAGGGTGTAATTAATCCCGGCTAGTCTTTCCTTTTAGAGTTTGAAGGAAGATTTGACTAAAACAGTGGGAGCCATCCTGATCAGATAAAATAATAACCAATCTAATCTTGCAAGAGTATACGCTGAGTGTTTTCTTCTCTCTCTCTCTCCAGATAGAGACCATGCCACGCCTTAATCAAGATAATAATATGGATGTATTGACCAAACCCGCTTGTTATACTGAGCTGGGGAACGTTGGTCCCGCTCCAACTTATAATTGTTATAAGACCGAGCAAGAAATAGGGGATTATTAGGATTCCCGTGCCGCCCAAACGAATAAAGTGCATGCTGATGCATCTTCTTCGGGTGTGTTAATTACCGAGAACTGTCTCTCAGTATCCTCTACGTCCTGGGTATGTGATACCGGATCAGGATCCCGCATATGTAATATGTTTCATGGGCTACAGAAAGGTAGAGAACTGAGAACGGGTGATAAGTTTCAAGAGATGGAAACGTTGCAAGTGTTGCAGCCAAGTTTGTTGGCAGTTATCACCCTGTATTACAAAATACATTGATTCTGAACGAATGTTATTAGATACCGAACCTGATATACAACATCATATCAGTATCTTTATTTAGTAAAGAAGGATATAATTTTGTATTGTTGGATAATATTTTGAACATTTCCTATATCAAGAGTTGATTGGTTCAGGCGCGTTATTTAAAAGCATATACGTTCTAAATCAAACTACAGTTCTTAACGTAAAGAACACACACAAGAGGAAGAGTTCAGAAATGAACGAATCCTTCTTGAGGCATTGTAGACTAGGTCATATCAATGCGACCCTACTAGCTAAGTTACATAAAGATGCATATTTAAATTAGTTTGAATTTACATCTTGTGAAACTTGCCAGTCATGTCACAAAGACAAGATGACCATAGCTCCGTTTATTGGAAACAGAGAAAGAGTTAGTGAAATCTTAGGATTGATATATGATAATGTATGTAGGTCCCCTGTCTACATATGCCAGGACTGGTTCTTTGAACTTCATTATATTCACTGATCATCTCTCAAGATTCGGACAAATGTTCATGTTGAAACACAAGTCTGAAGTTTTTGAGAAATTCAAAGAATATAAGTCAGAAGTAGAGAACCATAACGGGTATAAGTATTATGTCTTTTGATGTGATCAGGGAGGAGAATACTTGAGCACGGAGATACTGGACTATTCTAAAGGAGAATAAGATTATCTCTCAGCATTACTCCTCCGTATACACCACAACATGTTAGTATATCGGGGCGGAGCAATCGCACCCTATGTGATAAGGTGTGCTCTATGATGAGTACTACTGATTTTCCTATTTCCTTTTGGGGGTTATGCACTTGAGAAGCTGCATACCTATTGAATAGGGTTCCAACCAAGTCAGGTGCCTACCATTCCATATAAGATATGTATGAGAAGAGCCCATCTCTTAAGAAAGTTAAGATTTGGGGTTGTCCGGCCTATATCTAAAAGCAAAATCCGGACAAGCTCAAGGTAAGGTCAGTTCTGTGGAAGTTTGTTGGATATCCCAAGCATAAGCAAGGGAATATCTTCTACCGCACTAAGGAGCAAAATGTGTTTTGTTTCTCAGCATGCCACCTTTTAGAAAGGGAATTTCTTGTGAAGAAATTAGTGGTCATGAGGTAAAACTGGAAGGAGTTCCAGCTATACAAAACTGCAGCTGACGATTTGGTAGAACCAGAGGATTCAATAGTTCTCGACGAATCTCACCCTCTCCGCCGATCTGGTAGGATTCCTCATCCGCCTGAGAGATACTTCGGTTTTCTCTATGACAGTGGGAGCGAGGATTGCATCATGAGATGATGACCCAACTAGTTTCGAGCAGGCCATCAGGAGTGGTGACTCTGTAAGAATGGCTGGATGCTAAGTGATCTGAGATGGAATCCATATATACTAACAAAGTATGGACTTTGGTTGCTATATCTGAAGGGTTAAATCTCCATCAGGAGCAAGTATATCTTGAGAAGATTACTTGGTGTACATGGAATAGTTGAGAATTTCAAAGCTAAGACTAGTTGCAAAAGGTTCTCATCATCTACCAGGTGTAGATAATGATGAAACCTTTTCTAGCGTCTATACTTAAGTCTATCCGGATTCTACTTGCCATTGCTACATACCATGACTACGATATCTGGCGGTTGGGTGTCATGACTGCTTTTCTAAATAATGATTTAGAAGAGAGCGTCTATAAGTACACAGTCAGAGGGCTTCGTAGACAGTGGGAGCAGCGGAAACATGTGCAAGTTGCTTTATGGGTTAAAGCAGGCATCGCGGAGTTGGAACGTCTGTTTTGATGTGGTAGTCAAAGAGTTTGACTTCATCAAAAGGGAAGATGAACCTTGTATATACAAAAAGGTAGTAGAGAGTATGGTGGTGATCCTTATATTGTACGTGGATGACATACTCTTGATAGAAAAGGTGTTTCGTATGCTAAACTCGGTCAATCTCCTCTTATCACAAGGATTCTTCATATAGGATCAAGGTGATACCTCCTAAATCCTGGGTTTTGGATCTATGAGATAGATCTAAATGGATATTAGGATTCCCACTAGGTGTAGTGAGATGGTATCAATCGATCCTGGGGAGAATCACTGGATAGCTTTCAGGATGATAAGGTCGACTGAATGTCAGTCACAGGCATTGTCTTTACCCTCAGTTGAGGGACGGTATGTTGGAAGAGTTCCAAGCTAGATACCATGACAAACTAGACGATAAAGGCTGGATACATTGCTACCAAGGATGATACCAAAGAAGCAGTCTGGATATATAAAAGTTCATGAGATGAACTTGGTTCCTACCATTGTGTGACAATGGAGTTGTGGGTTATGCCTAGGAACCCCCGTCCCATCAGTGATCCAGACATATTCTTAGGCAGTATCACCTGATCATGAAGATGGTAGATCTCCAGGGAGATCGAGGTTAGGAGAGTAGACACAGAGGACAACAGGGCGGATCCACTCATAAAGGCCTTTTCCCAGGAGAGACTTTTATGGGATGGTTAAGTATGGGATACTTCAACCACTGCTGATTGTTGGGTATTGGATACTACAACAGATGGCCCTAGTGCAAGTGGGAGATTGTTAGTTATATGTATGCCCTAGAGTCCATTACTGTACATACGATGTATATTGTAGTGGATGCTTGGACATATTTAGGGATGACTTTCTTGCTCGACATGATAGTATGCTATCAGGTTGCACTTTATCTTAACATGTACGATGATTGTCTCTATATTACATGTTAATAAATTCCTTAGGATGAGTACTTGACTACCAGGATTATGATGCAGATCATACTAGTAGGGACAGTGTAGTCGCTAATTATATCCTTCAAATGTTCCTAGTCATGGGTGTATCGAGACAGGGCATCGATATACTATAGTAGACTAGCGTATAGCTTCTCGACCCATATAGATGGACGATGGATGATCCCATATCCATTAGTGTTTGACATCAGAGATAGTATATGGGTGCTCAGTAGAGACTGGGTACACTGGACGGACTCGCCGAGAACTCCCATATGGTATTATACCTAACGTCAGATGGCAGTTCTCAGGTGACACTGGTACAGGTTAGTCTGTAGACCCGAGATCGTCATAGAGTCTTGTGTGATTCCCACTGTGCTTTGATTTCCACCTTACCACGTTTAAGAGAACGTGCAAAACGGTGGCTTTTGGGTACAGTCCCGAATCGCATGGAGGCAATGAGCGATAGGAGAGATTTCTCCTCTCCCGGTATTGGGGGTTGATGTTGCGCTGTGCTCGATTGGCTATAACAGGAAGTCCCTAGCCAGGGCTGCTTCAGAGACATACTAGTAAGTGTTATCAGTAAGTTTCTCGACCCGTTATGAGCCTCATATCGACACGACTTATCGAGTTACTAGGGTCTGACGTTTACCACCCCTAGACGAAATATGCGACATATGAGACGAAGAGACCGGACTGTACGGTAGTGTTACTGATTGGATTTGCAGGAGTGTGAGCAGGCTTGCATGTTGATCTTCTGATCGCTCAATTCCCGGGTGGCCGTTACCTTTAGCAGACCGCTTGCGGCTTGTGGGTGCTTAACATGATCATCACCTACTGCCGGCGTATTGATGAGTCTTTAGAGTCCTACACAAAGGTTTCCTGGCTCAAGCGAAATGGAGTAGGAGCACATATGTGATATGTGCGGGACCGAGATTGATACGAGTATGTGATACCGTATTGTATTCTCGCGATTTGTGACATCGGTCGGTTATATGCGATATAGTCGGGTTATCGGATCAAGTGTTGATTCGATAAGTTGTTACATATGATATTAATCGGTTATATGTGATATAACCGGATTATTAAATCAAGTGTTGATTTAATAATTTAATGTATAATTATATATTTGATATATTACATTACATTAACTAATATTAGGCAACTTAAGATTTCTTTTCTCACTTTGGATACATTGATATATATATATATATATATATATATATATATATATATATGATATATGTTAAATGTATCATGCTAGGTTACAAGGGTTTATGAGACTTGAACCATGCTAGGGTTAGATTAGGGTTTATGTTTATTATTAAGGAAATTCAAAAATCATGGAATTAGTCATGGTTGATATTTTGGAAGAAGCTTGTAGGCTTCTTTGACTTTGTCCGCCCTTTTTGTCTACTTTAAGATATTTGTTAACCTAACTTTAACCCTAGCTCATAGTTAAGTCTCTACAAGGGTTAAGCATTCCATGCTTAACCCTTGGTTGCATTTTCTAACCTCACACTATAATTCATCACAACTTCACTTCTTCTTCTTCTTCTTCTTCTTGACAAAAGCTTTCTAGCTTTTTGATATGTGATGAAAACTTATGAGAATATGAAATCTAAAGTCAACAAAACTTCTACTTCATCATCCTCTACTACTTTCCATTTAGTATAGGGTGTTTGCTTCACTAATTCCATGATTAATGAGGAGATAGCTTGGGTTAGTGTCTCCTAGACGTAGATGATTTTCGGCCTCGAAGATTTCGAAGCAAGCATGTTCGTTTCTTCAAGGAAGCCTCTCTAGAGTCCGAGACTTCATGATCGCAGCGAAGGGACTACTACACGGATCTAATGAAGTGAATGACCCGTCTACAAAGGTTGTATTACTTGTTCGCTTTTAGTTACAAAGTGTTTGTATATTATTCCGTCGTATTTCTAGTATACGATTCTAGGGTTAGGGTTAGTTAGAACGACAAATTTTTAATATGGCATGGAAGATGCCTCCCGAAACCTTACTGTCGTGCTAGGGAACCCTGCATGAACTTCTTAATCCAGACGGATTCTTTTGCGGCATCGTTGGCAGCAATGTATTCAGCCTCCATCGTCGAGTCTGCGACGGTGTCCTGTTTGGAACTCTTCCAACAGACCGCCCCTCTGTTGAGGGTAACACAACCCGAGACAGACTTGCTGTCATCCTTGTCACTCTGAAAGCCCGAATCGGTAAAAGACTCCATCTGGAGGTCCCCATTACCGAATACCAGGAACAGTTCTTTAGTCCTTCTCAGGTACTTCAGAATGTTCTTAACAACTGTCTAGTGGTTCTTACCTGGGTTAGACTGATACCGGCTTACCACGCTAAGCGCGTAAGCTACATCTGGTCGGGTACATAGCATCACATACATTATAGATCCTACCGCCGAAGCGTAGAGTATAGTTGTTGGGGTCAAAAATTGCAACCCCGTTGACCAAGTCAAAATCAAAATCAACCCCAAGTAAACGGGCCCAAGCCCAGATCAAGTGGGCCCATACCCAAGTCGAGCCCCGTGGCCGGCCTCCCCCATGCCAAAATAAAATCATGTAATAAATAATTTTGATGTAATTTTTTATGCATGAATGTAAGAAAATGGGTATAAAGCCAAATTTCTGTAAAGCCATGGCTTATGTGCAAAAGAAAGGAGCACATGATACATGGGATGGGCAAAATGCCATTTCGTAAAACCCAAGGATCTATGTGTAATTTTGTAAGCATATATAAGAAAACATGATAATGAAATAAAAAAGAACTTTTTCATTCTCTCAAACTCTAGGCTTTTTGTGCCTCCTTCTCCTTCCTCCGGGTTCTAAACCTTCTTCCCCTTTTCAATTAAATCAAGAGTTTTACTCTTCTTTTTCCAAAAATAAATAGTTTTTCACTACAAAACCCACAAACGGGGGCTCGGATCTTCCATTGGATCTCAAAAAGGGAATTAAATCTCACCCCTCTTTCATCCAAGATCCAGCCAACAGAGGGAAAGAAGAAGGAGACCCGTCTCCAAAAATCCCATCTTAGGAAGATCCCGGGCTCAAGGGAGAAGCCCCTTTCATCAACCCCAAAGATATCTTAGGAGTTTAACTCCTCAATATATATATATATATATATACACACACACACACACACAAAATAATAAATCTTTCTTTTGGGGAGTACAACTCCCAGTGCAGGGGCCAAGCCCACTTATCCTCTCTGTCAGGAGTTTAACTCCATAAGTCAAATCGGGAGCACAGCTCCCAGTGCAGGGACCAAGTACCTTTTTCTACTGACGCCCTAGCGCCCAGCGCCTAAGCGCCCACGTGCCAAGCACGTGAGGCGCCCGCGTGCTAGGCACGTGAGGCGCTGGCACCCATACGTCCTTTGCGGGGCTCCCGATATATCTAAAACTCCTTCGAAATACAGCACTACACATTGAGTTCGCATGACCTGTTTGACTCGTCAATCGGAGGTTCTCTCGCTCCAAAGGCAAGGGATAATTAAAGGCAGCTTAGTTCACGGCTGCCGGAGATTCGGATCCCCATAATCAATAAACTGCCATCTACCCTAGGCAGAGGGAATCTGTAGTACGCCTGACAAGCCCGCGCATATTCCCATCTTAATGGGGTGATGAAAAACACCCTACAGATTCTGGCACACCCGGTGGGACCAATCTCTCCTCCCATATGCCGGGTTAAACGTTCATTCAAACTCGATCAATATACATATCGATTGACTGTACTGAAATCATGCTTCTTTGTACAGGTTAACAAATTTCAAATTGCAATCTCCGAATGTAACAAAATGTCTCTAAGGATCAGCTCAGCTCTCGACAGCTCCCATCTCCTATACGATGAAGATGGACGCCAGGACGGTCCTACCGGCCAGTCTCGGACGACAATGGGAGGAGCCGCTGCTACCATTTGGCTCTATTCTGTTCGTGTTAGCTAACGCCATCCCAGCTCCTCAAGCTTCAGTAACAGATAAACCGGCCTCGAAAGGCAAGAGGCCAAATGTGGTGATCTCGGGGGCACCACTACCCAAACGCAAGTCGGTGTTTAAACGACTTTCCTTGGCCCCAGCTGGGGGCAAGTCCATCAACACCAACAAAGCAACAAGGAATCTCGGGTATGCTCCAGCGGTGCCCCTGACAACTGCTCAATTGGATATCTTCTCTAAGCTCCTCGTTAATCAGCTCACGGCGGCTTTCCGAAGGGCAGAAGCCTGCCAAGCGCTCAAAGCAGAGAAGCTGAGGCAGAAGAGGCTCGGATACATAGGCAACAAAAGGGCTAGGGCTCTGGCCATGTTAAAATTTATGAATTTCCAAAGCCCGGACCGCTCTACAAAATCAACCGCCAAAGATAAAGAAATGGCTGGATATGTGGTCCATACTGTCTATATGGCGAGCACACGCAGCAACAGCAAGGACGGGGCCACCACATCTCAAATCCAATCTGGTATGAATATAGCCGTCACTTCCCAAGACCAGCGTCCTCCGGAGGGTGATGAAAATCCTCCCAGTGAGGCTGATAGGCAGAGAGATCCCTCGGTTCATAAGGAGTCGGGCTCGGAAGGCGAAGAGGATCCAATCTTCCGTCCCAAGAACGCAGAGCAGCAACTTCTCCAAGAGCTCCGAAAACAGCTCAGAAGTAAAGACAAGGAGATGGCCAAGCTCTACTAAAAAATTGACGACTTGACAAACGTCGTCTTACAGCTCACGGCCCAACTTGCCTCTCAGCCGTCCAATCAAGCCCAGGGTTCTACTCATGAACCGGGAAACGGTGTTCCGAGACACCCGATGCCTATTCCCTCAAATCCAAAGGTGGGCGGACCGCATGAAAGTCAGTCGCATCCTATCTCGGGAAATGTCTTGGCTACCGATGACAGTAGCCCGCTAACTCAAGATCAAATCATGGATTTGGTTGCCAACAAAATCAAAACATTGGTAGCCGAAGCCGAAGCGCAAAAAGATATCAGCAGTAGTGGGAGACCATATCCTTCTCAGTATGATCCGGTAGAATTTCCTAGCAGCCATGTCATCTCCAAATTCGGAAGATTTGATGGGACAGGAAATGCAAATCAGCACATCGCCCACTTTAGAGCTTCATGCGGGAATACTGGGGGCAATGATGCGCATCTCCTCCGCCAGTTTGTTAATAGCCTGACCAATGTCGCTTTCGAATGGTACGCGAGCATACCGGATGGCTCCGTTACTACTTTCGTCTAAATGGAATCTCTATTCCGACAAAGGTTCATGAGTGTCAGCGATAAGATCACCATTACCAACCTCGTAAGGACCAAGCCAAAGAACTATGAAAGCAGCACAGATTTTATAACCCGATGGCACAATCTCTCCGTCAAATGTGAATCGCCGATAGAGCAGGACCAATCTGTCAGTCTCCTCGTCAGAAATCTCAACAATTGGATGGCCCCGTTTCTATGCACCATGAGTCTCAAAACATTCCAAGAGCTGACCAGAAAAGTTCAGATGTTGGAGCGCTCAAAACAGGAGTCCTCCTCTGATTCCCAAAATAACAATAGGTCCTGGAGAAACCGAAAGGACGATAATCGCAAAAGCGGAAATTCCGACGATGCTGAATCTTTTAACACTTTGGCTAACCGAAATAAGAAATGGATGAGCAGGCCTAATGTCAACCGGCCTCGGAAGCCAGTGTTCGGAGAAGGAGGAGAATCTCTACTGAAAGAGAAGCTGGATAAGGTCTATTCCTTCAGAAGGGACAAAATCCGTAAAATATTCAAAGACGCCCTAAGAAATGGTCTACAATTGCCAGAATCAAAAATACCGCAAGAAGCGAATATGACCAACGACCCCAAATATTTCCCCTATCATAGAGTGATAAGTCATGTTATTGAGGACTGTTTCGTCTTCAAAGATTGGGTCGAAAAACAATATAAGGCGTGAGAAATCTCGTTGTCCCCTGGCGTGTTAGCGAACAAACATGCCGTGACCGCCAATTTCATACAAATGGAAACCGAAGCCCTTTGGGAATCTACTGCTCCATCGACCACCACGTCGTTAAACTGGGGGACAGCCGACCACCACATCGTTAAACTGGGAACGGGTGACCACCATGTCGTTAAACTGGGAACAGTCAACCTCTAAGTCGTTAAACTGGGGATGTAAAAATGTATAAATAAAACAAAAATAATAAATAAATAAATAAAAAGCCGAAATGATGAGGCAACTCGCAATAAAAATCAGCGAGTAAAAATAAAGATGAAAATAAAGCCGAAATGATGGGGCAACCGCGACTAAATAGCCGAAATGATAGGGCAATCGCGACCTTCGCGATAAGAAAAGTTGAAATGATAGAGCAATCGCGGTAAAAAAAACGGCGAATGATGAGTCGCTCATGCTACCATATTCCAGTGCAGCGATGCAGACGCCGTCCAAAACTCAAATCCCCAATGGCGAATGATGAGTCGCTCCTCGTACCATATTCCAGTGCAGCGATGCAGAGGCCAACCAAACTCTGAATGTCCCGACGGCGAATGATGAGTCGCTCCTGGTACCATATTCCAGTGCAGCGATGCAGACGCCAACCAAATTCCAAATCCCATACCCCAACGGCGGATGATGAGTCGCTCCTGGTACCATATTCCAGTACAGCGATGCAGACGCCAACAAAGTCCCGAAATTCTTCCGGCCATACGGTCTGGATCATATATCCTGCAAAACCGTATACAATCCACGGACATAAAACAATCCTAATCTCCTCCCAAGTCCTACCGGAAAGACCACATTCAAAGTCCAGCCAGTGATGAAGATTCCTAAACAAAAAAAGAAAAAAAGGGTATGTCCACAAGCAAAATGGGTACGGATGAAAATCCGAAAGGGCTCCGTAAGTAAAAACAGCAGGACTGCCGGCGAGTTTGTGAAAACCCGAAAGGACGCAAACTCATGAAAAATAGATGAAATGCACTTGCAAAGTCCTCTCAACTTTGTGAGGAGAAAATTCGCGCGTGAGATCCTTATGACTCACAATGAAGCAACACACTTAGGAGTCCCCACGACTCCTAAGGAGAAATTACACCTACGAGATCCTTACGACTCGTAGGGAGAAAATGCTTTTATGGGACCCTTAAGGCTCATAAAATTGAAAAGTCTTAGGTGATAGGGACCTAAACCTGTCTCCTAAGCCATCGTTCCCCAACAGGAAAAGGCAAATGATGAATTGCTCCTAGCACATGTGCTTCAGTGTTAGCAACGCTGATGCTGACCCTTACCCAAAAATTCCAAACTTTCGATCCAATAGACCCCTAAGTCGTTAAACTAGGCACAATAGACCCCTAAGTCTTTAAACTGGGAACAGATGACCCCTAAGTCGTTAAACTGGGAACAATAGACCCCTAAGTCTTTAAACTGGGAACAGATGACCCACAATAGACCCTTAAGTCTTTAAACTGGGAACAGATGACCCCTAAGTCGTTAAACTGGGCACAATAGACCCCTAAATCGTTAAACTGGGAACAGATGACCCCTAAGTCGTTAAACTGAGAACAGATGACCCCTAAGTCGTTAAACTGAGAACGAAGGAAATCCCCTCACAGCAAATGATGATTCGCTCCTGGTACCATATTCCCATGCAGTAGTGCTGATGCCAAATCAAAACCAAAATCCCCAAATCCTGTCATGGCAGATGATTATTCACTCCTGGTACCATATTCCAGGTTAGCGGTGCTAATGTCAACCCAAATCACATCAAATCAGCAAAACAACCAATGACCTCCCTGGCAGAATCAAGCTCCACCTCGGAAACAAGTCAACTTCATCCCTGACATCGCAAGAAGCGGAGCAAGTCAAATCCAGCACCGACCGTCCACGTCGCAAAAAGGGCAGCATCGACCGTCCAAGTCGCAAAAAGGGCAGCACCGACCGTACAAGTCGCAAAAAGGGCAGAACCGACCGTCCACGTCGCTAAAAGGGCATCATCGATCGTCCACGTCGCTAAAAGGGAAGCACCGACCCTCCACGTTGGAAAAAGGGCAGAACCAACCGTCCACATCGCAAAAAGGGCAGGACCGACCATCCACGTCGGGGAGCACCAACCGTCCACGTCGCAAAAAGAGCAGAACCGACCGTCCACGTCGCAAAAAGGGCAGAACCGACCATCCACGCCGCTAAAAGGGAAGCACTGACCGTCCAAGTCGCAAAAAGAGAAGCACCGACCGTCCACGTCGCTAAAAGGGCAGAATCGACCGTCCACATCGCTAAAAGGGCAGCATCGACCATCCACGTCGCTAAAGGGCAGCACCGACCGTCCAAGTCGCTAAAAGGGCAGCACCGACCGTCCACGTCGCTAAAAGGGCGGTAACGTTTTCTCATAGGAATTATGCTCAGCCTTGGAATCAAGTCAACCAGACACTCTATGCCGGGGAAACGTCGACCAGCGACACCCCATGCCGGGGACACGTCAAACAGACACTCCGCCTCGAGGACACATCAACTACCGACACTCCATCTCGGAGACAAGTCAAGCATCGACCGTCCATGTCATAAAAAAGGCAGTGCCAACTTCCTAGAAAGCGGGAACCAAAGCAAGTCGCCTCCACGCGAAAGAAGATCCATCAATTTCATGCACACGACTCACATATGTGGTGTGCATTTATTAATGGGGGCACTTTGTTGAGGTCAAAAATTGCACCCCGGTTGACCAAGTCAAAATCAAAGTCAACCCAAGTAAACGGACCCAAGCTCAGATCAAGTGGGCCCATGCCCAAGTCGAGCCCCAAAGCCGGCCTCCCCCATGCTAAAATAAAAATCATGTAATAAATAATTTTGATGTAATTTTTTATGCATGAATGTAAGAAAATGGGCATAAAGCCAAATTTCTGTAAAGCCCATGGCTTATGTGCAAAAGAAAGGAGCACATGAGACATGGGATGAGCAAAATGTCATTTTGTAAAGCCCAAGGGGCTATGTGTAATTTTGTTAGCCTGTATAAGGCAACATAATAATGAAATAAAAAAGAACTTTTTCATTCTCTCAAACTCTAGGGTTTTTGTGCCTCCTTCTCCTTCCTCCTGGTTCTAAACCTTCTTCTCCTTTTTAATTAAATCAAGAGTTTTACTCTTCTTTTTCCAAAAATAATTAGTTTTTCACCACAAACCCCACAAACGGGGGCTCGGATCTTCCATCGGATCTCAAAAAGGAGATATTTTTAAATCTCACCCCCCTTTCATCCAAGATCCGACCAACAGAGGGGAAGAAAAAGGAGACCCATCTCCAAAAATCCCATCGTGGGAAGATCCAGGGCTCAAGGGAGAAGCCCCTTTCATCAGCTCCAAAAATATCTTAGGAGTTTAACTCCTCAAATACACACACACACACACACAAACACACACAAAATAATAAATCTTTCTTTTTGGGAGTACAACTCCTAGTGCAGGGGCTAAGCCCACTTGTCCTCTCTGTCAGAAGTTTAACTCCATAAGTCAAATCGGGAGTACAGCTCCCAGTGCAGGGGCCAAGTCCCTTTTCCTGCTGACGCCTCAGCGCCCGCGTGCCAAGCACGTAGGGCGCTGGCACCCACCGCCGGCGTGCCAAGCATGTGGGGCCCAGGCGCCTAGCGCCTAAGCGCCCACGTGCCAAGCACGTGACGCGCCAACGCCCAGCGTCCGCGTGCTAGGCACGTGAGGTGCTGGCACCCACCCATCCTTTGGACGTCATTTTCCCCCTTATTTTATATACACTCCACACTAAAAATACCTCCCCCGTTAGAAAAAATTTCTAACGGGGCGCTGCCCCGCATCCCGCAAGGGGGCTGCTAGCCCCCTTGACCCCCAGCCCGCTATCCGGATAGCGTGACCCTCATAAAACTCTGTGGGGCTCCCGATATATCCAAAACCCCTTTAAAACACAACACTGCACATTGAGTTCGCATGATCTGTTTGACCCGACAATCGGAGGTTCTCTCGCTCCAAAGGAGAGAGGTAATTAACGGCAGCTTAGTTCGCGGCTGTCGGAGATTCGGATCCCCACAATCAATAAACCCCCACCTACCCTAGGCAGGCGGAATCGGTAGTACGCCTGACAAGCGCGTGCGTATTCCCATCTCAATGGGGTGACAAAAAACACCCTACAATAGTGCTCATGCGAACCCTCTCCTCATCAATTTTGGGAGACATCTCTTTAGAGAGGGTGATTCCGTGCAATACGGGTATGTTACCGTGCTTGGAATCTTTCATACTAAATCTCTTTAGTACGGTCTCTATGTACCTGGACTGCGAAAGTCCCAATAATCTCTTGGATCTATCTCTGTAGATCTTGATCCTCAGAATGTACGAGGCATCACCCAGGTCCTTCAAGGAGAACCTTTATGATAAGAATAGCTTGACCGATTGTAGCATAGGAATGTCATTTCCTATCAAAAGAATGTCGTCCACGTACAAGATTAGGAACACGACAGTTCGGCCTACGATCTTCTTGTATATGTAAGGCTCATCCTCGTTCTTGATGAAGTCAAAACCCTTGACTGTTTCATCAAAACAGATGTTCCAGCTCCGCGATGCCTGCTTTATTCCATAAATGGATTTAAGCAACTTGCACATTTTCTCGCTGCTCCCACTGTCTACGAAACCTTTCGGTTGATCCATATAAACGGACTCTTCTAAACTTCCGTTCAGAAAAGCCGTTTTTACGTCCATATGCCAGATCTCATAGTCATGGAAGGCAGCAATGGCAAGTAGGATCCGAATAGATTTGAGCATAGCCACTGAAGAAATGGTTTCGTCATAGTCCACACCTGGTCTTTTACGAAAACCTTTTGCAACGAGTATATCCTTATAGGTTTCCACCTGCCCATCTACACCAAATTTCCTTTTGTAGATCCATTTGCATCCAACGGGTTTTACCCCAGGTGGAGCAATATCCAAGGTCCACACTTTATTGGTGTATATGGACTCCATTTCGGATTTCATAGTATCCAGCCATTTATCAGAGTCCCTACTGATAATGGCCTGCTTGAAACTAGTAGGATCATCTTCTTCCAAGATGCAATCATCTCGATCCCCGTCTATGAGAAAATCATAGTATCTCTCGGGCGGATGAGAAATCCTACTAGTTCTGCGGAGTGGCTGAGGTTCGTCGGGTATTACTGAATCTAGTGGTTCTACAAAATCTTCAGTTATAGTTTCTCCCTCTGAAATTTCTTCCAGTTCTACCGTGCTCCCACAAATTTCTTTTGCAAGAAATTCCTTCTCTAAGAAGACGGCATGGCGAGAAACAAACACCTTATATTCCTCAGAATGGTAGAATAGATATTCCATCGAATGTTTAGGATATCCTACAAACTTACACAAAACTGATCGTGCCTTGAGTTTGTCCGGGTTCCGCTTCTTTACATAAGCTGGACATTCTCATACCTTAACAAAATTAAGGTATTGTTTCTTCCCTTCCCATATTTCATATGGGGTGGTTGGCACGGATTTGGTCAGAACCCTATTCAATAGATATGCCGCAGAGTCTAGTGTATATCCCCAAAATGAAAGAGGAAACTCAGCGTTACTCGTCATGGAGCGAACCATGTCCAAAAGGGTACGATTCATCCGCTCTGATACACTGTTGTGCTGTGGCGTATATGGAGGAGTAAGCTGAGAGAGAATTCCATTCTCCTTAGGTAATCTAGGAATTCCGTGCTTAAGTACTCCCCTCCTCTATCAGATCGGAGGATCTTTATACTTTTTCCAGTCTGTTTCTCTACTTCATTTTTGAATTCTTTGAATTTCTCAAAAGCTTCAGATTTGTGTTTCAGGAGATGCACATATCAGAACCTAGAGAGATTGTCAGTGAATGTGATAAAGTATGATAACCCACCCCTTGCATGTATAGACATTGGACCATATACATCACTGTTTATGAGTCCCAATAGCTCTACTGCTCTTTCTCCGTGTCCGGTGAATGGAGATTGGTCATCTTTCCTCTGAGACAAGATTGACAAGTTCCATAAGATGAAAATTCGAACGTATCCAAAAGTCCATCTTTATGCAAATTATTCAGTCTTTTCTCTCCGATATGACCAAGTCTACAATGCCACAAGTAGGATTCGTTCATTTCTGAATTCTTCATCTTGCGTGTGTTTTGTATGTTGAGAACTGTATTTGGATTAAGAACATAGATACCATTACACAGTGTACCTTCTGCAACCAATACCTGATTAAGGTAAATGTTCATGATATTTCTATCAAAAACAAACTTATATCCGTCTTTATCAAGTAAAGAAACTGATATGATATTGTAAACAATGGAAGGTACATAGTAGCAATTGTTCAAAATCATAGTATTGCCATTTGGTAATGCTAGGTGATATTCACCGACGGCAGAAGCATCAACCTGTGCTCCGTTCCCTACTCTGAGGGACATATCACCAGGTCTAACCATCCTACTTTTTCTCGGTCCCCGTAATAAATTACAAATATGAGATCATGATCCGGTATCGAGTACCCAGGAAGTAGGACTGAGCGAAAAACAGTTCTCAATAACAAGAACACCTGAAGAAGACATAATAGTATGCTTCTTCTTCGATGGGGTCATTAAGGAATTCATGCAATCCTCTTTCCTCTCCTCATACTCATGACCGCTGTCATAAGCTAGAGCCAAATTGGCGTTCCCCAGCCCCGAATAAGAATTCGGATCGGTCAAGCGATACATTTTATTATCTTGATTAGGGCATGAAGTGGTTGCTACCTGGAGAGAGAGAAAAGAAACACTCGGCTTGCGCTCTTGTAAGATTAGATTGGTTATTAGTTTATCTAATCTGGATGGCTCCCACTGTTTCCTCAAATTCTTCTTCAAACCTTAAAAGAAGAATTAGCTGGGATTAATCGCACGTCACAATACTTACTTAACCTTTCGGCCATGCTAGTGTTGGTACTTCGAGGGAGTTTTTCCAACGCTTTCGCGAAGTTCCTTAATTACATAACCTTTTTTCCCAGGAGGCATAGCCCCGCTAACACCGTTCTAGACACCTACTTAGTTTATAGCATTGATTGTTAAGTGAGAAAATCTCCCAAGAGTAATCCTACTCATCAGTGGGATCGAGATCCAACTATGATTGTGTGATAACCTAGATGGCAGCCACTCTAGTCACCACACTCTAGAAGGTATGCAACACTAGCAAGTTTCCTATATGTTTGAAACTCCAGATGTGGTTTTTGCCCCAAGCGTCTTATGACCTTGACGAATGCCAACAAATCATAAAGCGCAAGTCAAGTTCTATCCGTCTTTGTCCATATTAATTTAGACCCACCCGTACTCGCCCTTGACGGATGCTAACAAGGCTGTACGACTGTCCTAAATTAATGCATCTCAAATGCTACAAATAAGTATTATTCAGCTACCGTACACTATGCCTTGACGGATGCCAACAAACATAGCACGAATACCAAATAGTACTTATAAGAAACGATGGAGGGCTACGGCTGGGTTTTTTAGCGAAAAAACCCGTTAACGTAATGAACATGATATCATCGAAGGAACCTGAGTAGTTTAGAAAAGGAGTGGTTTAGGCTCCGCTTTTGAAAACTTGTGGTTTTGAAAAAAACGAGTATTCTATAGTATAGATATTTACACAAGAGGTCACTCCCCGCGAAGGGATCTCGGCTCTTGCCTCCTGAAATGAGGTGCAGAATATTCACAACCGAATACCACTATGCAAAATAAAAGAATATAACTATAGTTTTTCGAAATTTGTTCCAACAACATCTTTTAAGTTTATTTTCTTGCATTAATAAAAATTAATGCGGTCACATCAATTTAATCCTATCACACCAGAAAAGAACGAAAATATGATGTACGTATATGCCATCTGCATTCGCCACTGGGCCCCGTCATCACCCGTTAGGTTACTTAATTAACGACAGAGCGGGGGCTGGACTAGTGCGGGTGCAAAATATATACAACATCTACTAGTATATATATAAGTATATATAACATTCATCCCAGGCATGATAATAAGCAATATCACAGAATCTCAGCCAATAATACAGAAAGGTGGATAATCTTAGAGCCCCAGGTTTCATTTGAGCCGCAAATAAAACCCGACGTTCCTGGTCGTGTAGATAGCCTGTGCAATGAAAACCTGGACCCCTACGAGCGTGGCAAGTTACCCACCAATCCCAGAAGTGAGGCAACCCCCTTCAACAAAGTGAATGGGCCACATGGCACTTCACGGAATCCGGTAACTTGGGTGCCCCTCCGTGGGTCATCCTATACCCCCTACGAGTGCGGTGAATAGCCCGCCAATTCTAGAATGAAGCCCCTTCTGTCTCAACGCCATGAGATGCAGGCTTGTTGCCTTCTATAAACCGGCTATTCGTGCACTCCACCGCGGGGTAATCTTAGTACAGAAAATGAAAATAATATGTACAAATAGTGGCATCGACCTCAACCCAGTCATGCCCCAAAAAATATACAACCCGGTAAAGACGGCAGTCCACATGTCGGATGCTCGCCCCGCAATATGAATATACAAATGAATTTTAACTGTACTACTAATATTGCGCCACATGCTATCCACCACGACTATCTAACCACAATATCAGCACAATCACAGAACATCAACGTGAATTTCATGTTCGCAAACTCATCTAAAAGGACATATAGCAGATAGACGGGTTTACCAATCAAATGACATTCACGGTCGCAGATGCTAATCTAAGTACTGATAAATATTAAACAGTTGTTAAAATATAATGACTTCGAAACACTCTGAATTGACCCAAACTTAAAGATATTGAAAAATCATTCTGGGCAAAAACAAACATATCCTGAAACCTTAAATCCAAGAGTTAGAGAGTACCAAACAAAAACGACTTGATTCCCCATCACCAAAACCAGTGAGGCCGGGAAATTTCATGATGTGGCCGGTCCAAACATGTTATATTCGCTTCGTTTTTATTCAGGGTCCATCTCACAGTCAAAGGATCACTCTGCACTTGCTTAAAAAAATTTCAGAGGCCTTTTAAAAATTGACAGAAACTTGATTTCAAGGTTTCGTGTTTTGGAGTTATTTCGGTTTCGTTATTTTAAACAATATTTAAACTTCTAGTATAGGTTTTATGGGGTGTCTCTGATACCATGTTGGGTTACCTTAACGCCCTAACCATCGAACGTGGCGGTTTGCGGAACAAAAATTTTCTTACGATTTCAAAAACGGCGCTAAGTTAACCCAATGAAAGTCCGGATCTTTCCATAAACCTATCTAGACAAACTAGGAGTGCTATCTACTATGGAAAGAATTCTCACCAAACGACCCAAGTCCTTCGGTCTTCTTTCCTCGTCATGTGCTCCAAGTTGCCACCTTGAACTTGTTTGATCTCCATTTCCGGCTCCATTGGTCCTCCGGGATCGAGCTTGTTTTACAGCCCTCCTTTGTCGTAGATGATCCACCCGAGGGATGTGATGCATGGCTCTAGCTCTTAACTAGGTGTCAATAGGAGCAACTATAGAACTTGGGTTGCTAATCCAAGTTGTCTAGGATGTAGTGTGGAGATCTATGTGTTCTACTATCTCTATTTTGCCTCTTCACTTGTTTCTCAACTCATGAGAGGGTAGTGAAGAGGAATATGATGAAGGTGGAGGAAACTCAAGAGGTGAGAGGAGGGTGAAGCAAAAATGGGAGCTCAAGAATAATGAAGCATGTATGAGAGAGAAAATCCAACACTATGGTTTTGTGTATGAATTTTCATAATAAAAAACTAGCAACCATACTTCAATAGTTGATCCAAATGAATAATTAATTCATTTGTCAACTATTGAAGTCATGGCTCTCACCATTCCTCCCTCTCCTCCAATTTCAACCTCATTTCCATTTATCAATAAATGGAAAAGTCCATGATGAGGTGTCCACCTTCTAGAAGGTAATCTGTAATAAAATACAGATTACAGTTTGCTGTATATACATACCTGCATTCAGATGAAAACACGAATGCCTAAAGAGATAGAATAACATGAAGAACGTAATACTAGAATATACATATCGAAATACATATATGTAAATTATCAAATCAATACCTGATTTAATAATCTGGCTCAAAACCCGAGCCGGCTAGTATTACCAACTGTCCGATCGAAAATCCGGGTACAAAGTACATCAATCGATCGAAAACCTGCACGTATCCAATATGGATACTATATTATTTTGCCTGAACCAGGGAAACCCTCTGTGTGGGACTCTAAATACTCGACAGTATGCCGACAGTGTGTTACTGGATAAATCCATAACCACAAGCACGTCAGCGGCACTAGCTGTACGTAACGGCTACCCAGGTACCTGTCGAAATGGAAGGCCGACAAGCAAACTCATCCGGATCCCTACTAAGCCTATCTGTGACAATCTCCGTACAGTCAGGTCTCATCGTCTGAGAGTATCGCATACCGGATCTGGGGGGTGGTAAACGTCAGATCCTAATAACCTGATAATTCGTGCTAATGTGGCTCAGGATCAATTCGAAAAACTACTGATCAGCCTATCAGTAAATACCAACTGCCTTGGCCAAGGTCTTATGGTCCTGACCAATCGAACACAGTGCGATATCGACTCCCTATACCAGGAGGGACAAATCCCCGACAATCGCTCACTGCCTCCATGTGGCTCGGGACTGTACCTAATCAAAACCTGTTTGCACGACTCAGTAGAACCGTGGTAGGATAGTGATCAAAGTACAGTGGTAACTCACACGAGAAAATTGCCGATCTCAGGTCTAAAGACTAACCTGTACTCATGTCACTGGAGAACTTCCACCTGACGATAGGTATAGTACCATCTGGAAGTTCTCTGTGAGTCCGTCCGGTGTACTCACACCCAGTGAGCACCTGTATACGATCTTAGGTGCGAAAGACCAATGGTTGTGGAACCATACCATCGCCCCTCATCGGGGTCTAGAAACTGTTGGGATTCCTTAGCACCTTGAGTAGGGTTTGCTAGCAACACATATGCTACAATTAAAATTTTAGGTGCTAAGTAATCTTGACCTAGGATCAAACTAGATGTTCAGGGTAACAAAATAGTATCTCATACTATAACAAGAGTCTAACACTAAGTGAAAGTAAATACAACTTTTGTAGACCTCCTTTCTAGACTCCTTGGATCAACTTGAGTTTGCACTGGCTTGCTTGAGATCCCTCGTTGTCCACGACGATCCACCCGGAGTTCCTTTGCCCAAGCTCTAAGCTCCACTTTATCAAGGATGAAGATGAAGCTCACACTCTACACTAGTGGGCTAGACTAAAGTAGAATGGTGATATGGGTTTTAATCTCGCTCAAAAGCCTTTTCTTTTTAATTCTTTCTCTTTCTTTTTCAAACCTTAGAGAGCTTTTTAGGAGAGAGAGGAAGAAGAAGATGAGAGATTAACTTGACTCATGTGAAAAAGATATGAAACATAATGCAAATGAGAATAATAATCCTCATGCTAAACTATGGTTACAAAATATCTAGATATTTTGTAACTTGAGATTAAGCAAAAACCATGGGCAACAAAACTATGGTATTGACTTTGGTCAACAAGAGAAAGGAGTTGACTAGTCAACCATATTTTTGTTCTCATTTTGCTTATCTCAAATAAACAAAATAAATAAATAAATATAACCATATGAGTCTTGTATTGCCACCACCATTGTATCATCAACCATGACACATATATGCTTGCATGTGTGCATCCATATCAACATATACATACACTCATGCATGCATCATAAAGAAATAGGCTTTAAGTAAAATGACTAATGGTCATCAATATTAAATCAACTATTGATTTAATAAACCGGCCATATCTCATACGACCTGACCAATAGAAACTGCCAGATTATAATGCGGTATCACATACACGCATTTAATCAAGCATCCGCGCATATCACCATATGCACTCCACATCGTTTTGCCTGAGCTAGGTAACCCCTTTGTGGGACTCTAAGACTCGTCAATACGCCGGCAGTAGGTGATAATCATATCAAACACCCACAAGCCGCAAGCAGTCGGCTAAACGTAACGGCCACCCAGGAGCGAGCAGAAGAAAAACAAGCGAACCTGTAAAAACTCCTGTCGAGCCAACCGGTAACACTTACCGTACAGTCCGGTTTCTTCGTCAGATATGCTGCATATCAAGTCTAGGGATGGCATCGTCGACCCCAATAACTCGATACCGATGTTTGGCCTATAACAGATTGAGAAACTATTGATAACACTTATCAGTAAATCTCATCACCCCTGGCCAGGGATTTGCTGATATAGCCAATCGAGCACAGCGCAACATTAACCCCCAATACCGGGAGAGACGAAACCCCTCCTATCACTTATTGCCTCCATGTGTCTCAGGACTGTGCCAAAAAGCCACCTGTTTGCACGACTCAGTAGAGCCGTGGTAGGGTGGAAATCAAAGCACAGTGGGAGAACACATAAGACTCTATGACGATCTCGGGTCTACAGACTAACTTGTACCAGTGTCACCTGAGAACTGCTATCCGACGATAGATATAATACCATATAGGAGTTCTCGGTGAGTCTGTCCAGTGTACCCAGTCTCCACTGAGCACCCGCATACGATCTTGATGTCAAACATCAATGGATATGAGAACATCCATCACCCATCACATGGGTCTAGTATCATATACGCTAGTCTACTCCTGAATAACGATGCCCTGTCTCGATACACCCACGACTAGGGACATTTCAGGATATGCTTATAAACTACACATGTCCCACTAGTATGATCTGCATCATAATCACAGTAGTCAAGAAAATATCCTCAGGGCTTTATCAACATGTACAAATGAATAAAAGCATGATCAAGTGAACATGTCAGATAAAGAGTAACCAGATAGCATACTATTATGTCGAACAAGAATGTCCTCTGAATATATATACATGTATAAATACATCCACTATCAAATAATGGCCTCTAGGGCATACATATATCCAAAAGAAACGTATACACTAGTCTACTCCGGAATATCGATGCCCAGTCTCGATACTCCTATAACTAAGGACCATTTAAGGATGTGCGTACCGACTACCCAGCTCCCACAAGCATGATCGCCATCACAACACAGGCAGTCTAGCAATGATCCTACGGGCTTTATCAACATGTATAAAAGATATGTAATAGCAAGTAAAACATACGCACATGTTAAGATAAATACAAACCAGATAGCATACTATCATATCGAGCAAGACTGTCAAGTACATATATATGTCCAAGCATCCAAATATATACATATACAATAATGGCCTCTAGAGCATATATATCCAACAGGTTCATGAGGAGTAGGGCTCGGAAAGAGAAGAGGAGGCAATCTTCCGTCCCAAGACCACAAAGTAGCAACTTCTCAAAGAGATCCAGAAGTAGCTCAGAAACAAAAATAAGGAGATGGCCAAGCTTAACTCAAAAATTGATGACTTGACAAATGTCGTCTTATAGCTCACGGCCCAAGTTGTCTCTCAGCCGCACAATCAAGCGCAGGGCTCTGCTCATGCACCGGGAAACGATGTCCAGAGACAGCCGATGCCTATTCCCTCAAATCCAAAGGTGGGCGAGCCGCATGAAAGTCGTCCGCATCCTATCTCGGGAAATGTCTTGACTACCGATGACAGCAACCCTCTAACGCAAGATCGAATCATGGATTTGGTCGCCAACAAAGTCAAAACATTGGTAGCCGAAGACGAAATGCAAAAAGATATCAGCAGTAGTGGGAGACCATATCCTGCTCGGTATGATCTGGTAGAGTTTCCTGGTGGCTATACCATCCCCAAGTTCGGAAGATTCGATGGGACGGGAAATGAGAATCAGCACATCGCCCACTTTAAAGCCTTATACGGGAATATTGGGGCCAATGATGCGCTTCTCGTCCGCCAGTTCATTTATAGCTTAATCGATGTTGCTTTCGATTGGTACGCGAGCATATCGGATGGCTCCATCACTACTTTTGTCCAAATGGAATCTTTGTTTCGGCAAAGGTTCATGAGTGTCAGCGATAAGATCACCATTGCTGACCTCGTAAAAACCAAGCCAAAGAACAACAAAAGCAGCATGGATTTTATAACCCGATGGCGCAATCTCTCCGTTAAATGTGAACCGCAGATAGAGCAGGACCAATCCGTCAATCTCCTCATCAGGAATCTCAGTACCTGGATGAATCCTTTCCTATGCACCGCAGGTCTCAAGACGTTCCAAGAACTGACCATGAAAGTTCAAATGCTGGAGCGCTCAAAGCAAGAATCTTCCTCGGATTCCTAAAATAATAATAGGTCCTGGAGAAACCGAAAGGACGATACTCGTAAAGGCGGAAATTTCGACGGTACTGAATATTTTAACACTTCGGCTAACCGAAATAAGCGAGGGATGAGAGGGCCTAATGTCAACCAGCCTTGGAAGCCAGTGTTCGGAGAGGGAGGAGAATTTCCACTGAAAGAGAATCTGGATAAGGTCTATTCCTTCATAAGGGACAAAGTCCATAAAATATTCAAGGATGCCTTAAGAAATGGTCTACAATTGCCAGAATCAAAAAGACCTCAAGAAGTAAAAATGACCGACGACCCCAAATATTGCCCCTATCACAGAGTGATAAGTTATGACATTGATGACTGCTTCGTCTTCAAAAATTGGGTCGAAAAGCAATACAAGATAGGAGAGATAGAATTGTCTAAAGGCGTGTTAACAAACAGTCAAATTACGACCGTCAATTTCATACAAAAAGAGACCGAAGCTGTAACATTTCAGAAAATATAAAATATTATTTTTGGAATTTAATATTAAAATAAATATTTCGCGAAAACTACCCGATTTGCGAAATAGGGGTTTTCGTAAAAGGGTATAAATATATACCAATAATTGAGAAATAATTGGAGATTAAAATGATTTATTCATTTAAAAATATATTTATCGGATTTGGCATTTTTATAATTAATTATATGCAAGTTTAAAATTAAACCCGATTAGTGCACTACTAATCGCGATTAAGCCAAATCCCTGTTTCTACAATTTTCCATAGCTAGTGCACCATGACATGTTGCATTTTGGTTACATGTTATGTTCTTGTGTTGTTTTTGGGATATTATGTGGTTTGGGTTTTAAAAATGAAAGAAAAGAAAAAGAGAAAAGGGTAAAAGAGAGAATGATTGGAGAGAGAGAGAGAGAGAGGGTGAGAAATGAGTTGAGAGAGGGTGAGAATAAGAAAGAGAGAGAGGGGGACTGCCCATTATTTCTTCCCCATTATTTTCTTCATCTTCTTCCTCTTCATCTCCCTCCACCTTCACCCCCAAGATCAATCTCCAAACCCTCATCAAAACCCTATATCCCTTCACAAAAGTTGATCCCCACGTCACCCTCAACACAATGGACCAATCAAAGTTGGATTTTGGAGACTTTGGGCTTCTAGGGTTTTTCTTGAGTTGTCCAAATGAGGTATATCTTCTTTCATTTAGTTAGTTTTAAGTTTCTTGCATTCTAGTTTAGTTTAGAAGTTGATTAAGCAAGGAATTTTGAAGTTAGAAATCCCAAGAGAAGGGTTTGGGTGATTGTGTGGATTTGTGATGTTTAAGGGCTGTTACAAGACCTTAGGGATTTATTTCAAGACCTGGAAATGAGTATAGAACCCAAATTACGGACTTAGGAATTCACTCGTGTCGGTTTTGTGACATTTAGTGGCCTATAGGGAATCTGGAGCAACCTGGGGTAATTTTGAGAAAAACAAACAATACCAGAGACCTAGTTAGACCAATAGGAGATCACCCTGGGAAGACGAACACCAACAGAGCAGTTCTGGCCGAGCTCGCCGGATTTTTGGGTATTGTGTCCGGCCAAATTTGGGTATCTGGTGTCTAGGTTTGGTCTATAGCTCACTTACTCCATATACAACACCCTATACTTGCTAGTTTTTCTCCAGTTGACCTGAAACAAAATCTTGGAGCACATTAGGTGTTTTTGGTTATGTTTTCCATATTTTGGAATGCTTAGTTTGGATATTTGGATTTGTATTTGGTTGTTAGGCATTTGTACGTCAACAAAATGGGTTGTTTGATTGTTTTGCATGCGTAGGCTGTAGGTTCTAACCTATGAGCGCACCGTATTCCGTATTGGTTTTCCGGACTTGATTTTAATAGCATTGCGACTATGTATTTATTGTAGGTACCTTCGCGTGGATTCCGAGACGACGGAGTATGGCGTCATCGACTTCGGTGAGCAAGGATCAAGGTGAGTAGATCGATATCTACGGGGGAAGTCGGATGGATGGCGTATAGCACCCCCGCAAATTATAAATTGAAACCGATTTATAGAATACAGTCGTAGAAACCTAGATTAGAAAACTAAGGATAGGGTTAAAAAGATAGTTAGAGATGATATGAGTGATTGAATATATATATTGAGATATGAGATGAAAGTTTTAGGGATATGAAAAGTGAATGTGAATCACGACTTATAGATATGTAGTTGCACTAGAATAGATATGAGTTTTAGAGTAGCATGATATTTGATGTATAAGGTAGAGTGTATATATAAAATTGACTTGATGTAAGATGACTTAATGTGATGAAAAGAATATACGATGTGATATGATGACTTGATTGATACGTCGGTATACGGATGCGAGTCGATAAGAGAGGATTGATACCTTTGCCGGTCCCCTGATATGAGATTGTTATGGATGTGACCTGGGATATATGCATATAAAGATATAAAATGTTGTGAATCATGAGTGATAAGCCGTACGAGACGTTAGGTCTGTACCCTCATTGTCATATAGGTTGTTAGGATCCCAAATTGTTTAATGCCGCCGTACGATGATTTATCGTACGTGATGAGTTTAATTGATGATTGATCCATACCCTTGACTAGAGGATGCCGTAAGATAGAATATACCGTACGTGATGTTGTGAGACTGGATGCCGATTGATAGATTCACCGACTCGGTCA
Source organism: Agapanthus africanus (assembly GCA_030015575.1). Classification (NCBI taxonomy): domain Eukaryota; kingdom Viridiplantae; phylum Streptophyta; class Magnoliopsida; order Asparagales; family Amaryllidaceae; genus Agapanthus; species Agapanthus africanus. The sequence continues at coordinate 425,781,677 of CM057339.1, forward strand.
TGCTTAGATACGTATACCTTATAGCATTTAGCTGACAATTTACTTATGCTACGTTCATGTCATTCTCATTGCATTCCATACACCTGTGCTAGTACACCTACACCATTATCGATGATGCGTATGTTACACTTACACAGATTGGCCAGCTCACACACTTCATCATCGATAATTATTATGTCACTTACACAGTAGAATTGCTGCATCATGATATGATTCCTTACATGATTTACTTGCTATGTTCACATCACTGTTTCTTGTTGCATGATATATGGATATGCTTATATTCTGTTATATGTCCCATACATCATCTTTACGATTATACGCATTGAGATATGCTGTTTTCATGAGATTTCTGGATTTGAGAACCGTGACTATTTCAAAAGAAAGTATGTATTATTTTAAAAAACCCGGTTTCTCTTGATATGATATTTCAGTGCATCCACCATGCGTTTTCTCGGTTCTGAGACGTGTGATAGAAACCCGATTCGAGAAGGTTGATGATCCGTTTGCGGGTTCTTGGTGGACCCGGTATAGTTCCCCGGGGCAAGAATGGTTTTGTGGTGTAGACGATGAGCCTGGCAGGATGGGCACTACCTACCGGTGATTGGTTGGACCTGGCGGTTATCCGGAGGATACCGACCGGAGTCATGAGATAGATATGGGCCGACTCGTTCTGTCGGATCCTGTGGGCCGATCCCGCAGACGGAGTCGAGATATGAGGATTTACGTGTCGGTGTTGGACATGGGTTTCTTGATGTTTCGAATGTCGATGTTGGACACTCAGGTTCTATGATTTCGTTGTGTCGTTGATGGACACACGTTAGTGATATCCTCATATTTACATGCATATGCATTCATGATATTTACATGCATGATGTTGTTGTGTCATTGGTTGACAGGTGGATGAGATCCACATGCATACAGGCATTTATTATATGGTTGGATGATATCCACATGCTTATAGGCATTGATTATATTGTTGTCACCTATGCAGATACGGCCCCCCTAGATATCATAGGATTACCTTCATGATATATTTGACCTAGGAAATCGTTGTTTTATTCGATTTCTACATGTTGATGTTTTCTACTCACGAGTTGGTAACTCACCCCCGTTGTGCCACAGTTCTTGCAGGTTGACCGCATGGATCAATAGCGGCATCGCTGGCACATAGCTGCATTCGGGTGTTTTGCGTTGGTAGGTGGTACATGTTGGATCGTACCCCTCTTTTATTTATTATTCCTGTTGTATCTAGTTAACTCCATCAAATCAGAAACTAGTATTTGTATATGTAGTTGGACTTAGCAAGACTTATAGTTGCGAGACTTAGAGCGAGGGTTTATGTTCGCTTGGTGGGTTTGATGTCTTGCTTTACATTATCTTTTTGGTGTTGATCTTCACCGTTGGGCGTCGTATACTCATTTTTATGACTTGCGTGGTTGTGAATCCGCCGGTTGGCGAAGAGCTAGCTCCCACTTGGGGATGCTTTTTATATTATCGTGTATTTGTGGTTTTGATCAAAATATACAAAGGAGGTGCTGCCCAAATTTTCAAAAGACGAAACATGTTTTCCAACTAATAAAATCCACTTGCATTTTCATGTTCTATTATCTATGCATTTAATAAAATGTTTGTTTTCATTATATCTTTATTTCAAAACTCCACCTCTTTTATTTCTTAAAAAGGTTTAGATTTCTGGGCTTCGGCTTACTTGAATTACGTTACGCCTTTAGATGTTGCGTGATTTAAGTGCCGGTCACGAGCTAATATTTCGAGTCGTAACAAAGTTAGTATCAAAGCGCTAGGTTTAACCTTGGTTCGAGTCTATGTTTGACTATGCAGAGTCTAGGGCGTATATATATTTCGAAACCTAGGCTTGACCTTACGGAACTTAGACTTGAACAGGGGTATTAGACCCGAACTTTCGTTACATAGGTTGACCCTGATTGATGGAGTAGGTAGCTTGAGTAGAGTGTCGTACGTATGTTCCGCGGCATATTTACGATACGATACTCCAGTTAAGAAACCTTAGGATGTATATATTGTGAGATTTGTGATTCTCTTCGTTCCCTTTATCATACATTCATTTGAGATCCTTGATTCTATTCGTTTCCATGATCATACTCTCATTGATTCCGTTCCTCCTTATGATCATGTACCCATTCTGGATCTGTTGATTCTTTTCATCCCTTTGATCTATTCTTATTGATACTTGATTGAGGTTCCTGTCACCATGGTTTGAGCGCAGATTGAGCTGCTGCTCGTGGTACGGTCAAGGCGAGCTCGTCATGGACGAGGACTGACCATTATGTTTTCTGGTGACATGTGAACGTCTCGAGTTAGTGTTTGTGTTGTGACCTCTCGTTTGAGGCAAGCGTTCGGTTTTTCATCGGATGATCGGGCCATTGTTAGAGGCTGCCTGTTATGATAAGATGGTTGAAGTGCAGCCTACCTCAGAGTTTGTGATGTCGTCTACTGTGCAGACAGACGACCCAGCTGTTGCCGAGGGTGATGATATGTCACTTCCAGAGCTTACGAGCTGAGATCGCTGGAGCTTTCAGGCAGAGATGCGACGGTAGATAGCTAGTCTATCTTGAGTAGAGTTGAGCGACTGAGATGATTCGTATGATTTGATGCGCCGACGCAGGCCCAGTTGAGTTGAAGATTTCCAGTGTGGAGAGTCTTATTCAGATCCAGAGTAGATCGATCCAGAGAGGACGTTGTTCGTTGGATGATCCGATAGGAGATCGGTAAGATGACCAGTTTCGGATAGAGGACCTCACCCAGATGCGTTGTGAGTTGATTAAGAACAGAAGAGTATTGAGTGTTCCTCCAATGGTTAGGACGAGTTCCCGAGAACGTGTTTGGCTAGATATTTTCTACAGAGTGATGAAAATACCGAGTTCGTGATTTCGAGTCCGTGTGAGAGATTCCGGATTGACTGTAGCCGAGAACATTTGTAGTACGCAGATAGCATGACGTGACGTCGAAGTGGACGATAATAAAGACGAGTGGATCAAGAGGTTCGTGCGAGATGTTAACGAGCTGTGGTTACTCCCCGTCGAGATTAGAGATCAGAAGTGTATACAGAAGTGTTAGAATACAGCCAGTTCCCGAGGAAATGCTGTGCTGAGAACACAGATGTCCAGAAAATAAGAAAAGATTATGCAAAAGTACCAGCCTCCGTATAGTTCGGCATAGGCGAGATTGGAAGAGACCATGAGCAGGTTCCTTCCAGGACACTGCTGCAATAAGATTTGCACCGAGGATCAAATGTGTGACGTGTATTCAGAGGACCAGAGGCTGACGCCAGTGATGTGCTGTGTTCAGTTGATAAAACTGCACATTTGTATTACATTTTTCCTACCATTTTCATATTAAAAAAGGACATTATTATGATATATTATACATATGAGGGTTTATGTGTAAAGACACCATTTTCCATGTGTTAATATATTTTAATTAGTATTTGGTAGAAAAATGTATGCGAATAAATTCATTGACCAAATCCTAGTAGAACTAAGTCTACTAAATATAATTTGAGATTATTGTGCAGAATTTTCCAAGTTGTTATGCAGAATTTAGCAAGCAAATCATGTTGATTGGCTCGCCTATTGTGGTTTACACAGATCACTCCGCCCTACGACATCTTTTAACGAAGAAGGATGCAAAGGACAGGCTAATACATTGGATCCTATTGTTACAAGAATTTGATCTTGTTATCAAAGACAAGAGTGGATGTGAAAACATTGTAGCCGACCATCTTTCACGCATCACTTCTTTGCCAACTGTGACCGTGCCGATAAATGACTCATTTCCTGACGAACAGCTCTTGAATGTATCCTACGAACCTTGGTTCGTGGATATCGTGAACTATCTTGCTACGGGACTTATTCCTAGTGATTGGTCGAAACAAGACAAACTTCGATTTCTATCCCAAGTAAAATATTTTTACTGGGACGAACCTTATCTATTCAAGTATTGTTCCGATCAAATCATTCGCAGGTGTGTCCCAAACGATGAGTTCAAGAGCGTGTTATCATTTTGTCATGATCAAGCATGCGGCGGTCACTTTGGACCTCGAAAAACGGCGGAGAAAGTTTTGCAATGTGGCTTTTATTGGCCAACATTATTTAAAGATGCATTTGAACATTGCAAAACTTGTCCGCGATGTCAGCATTTGGGTCGGATTTCACAAAGGAACGAGATGCCGCTCCAACCTATATTGGTTGTGGAAATATTTGATGTTTGGGGTATTGATTTTATGGGCCCTTTTCCCAACTCCTTTGGGAATCTATATATCTTGATAGCGGTTGATTATGTCTCGAAGTGGGTGGAAGCTATACCGTGTCGCACTAATGACAACAAAGTTGTCATTAAGTTCCTTAAAGAAAATATCTTTTCGCGATTCGGACACCCTCGCGCTATCATTAGCGGCAACGGGACACATTTCTGCAATAGGTCTTTCGAGGCCTTGATGCGGAAATATTCAATCACTCCCAAGCTTTCTACGCCCTATCATCCCCAAACAAGCGGGCAAGCTGAGATCTCAAATAGGCAGATCAAACAGATATTGGAGAAGACGGTTTCGAAAAACCGTAAAGATTGGTCAACCAAATTGACGGATGCCCTTTGGGCATTCCGCACCGCTTATAAGACCGATCTTGGTATGTCTCCATACCTCCTTGTGTTTGGGAAGGCATGCCACCTCCCTGTCGAGATTGAACATAAGGCAATGTGGGATATTAAAGAGCTTAATTTTGATCTTGATCATGCAGGCAGCTATCGGAAGCTGCAGTTAAATGAGCTAAGCGAACTCCGCGATGAAGCTTACGATAATGCGGTGATAGTAAAGAACAGGACTAAAATGTTCCACGATAAAAATCTTTCTAGAAAAACCTTCACATCGGGGCAACAAGTCCTTCTTTACGATTCCCGTCTCCATCTTCATCCGGGTAAGCTTAAATCTCGTTGGAAAGGACCTTTTGTGGTGCGGTATGTACACCCGCACGGGGTAGTTGAAGTCGAAAATTTAAAAAACGGTTCGATTTTTAAAATGAATGGGCATAGATTAAAACCGTATTTTTCTGCTGACCCCGCGGAGGAGCTCATGTTTTTACAGGAGCCGCTTTATCAAAACTAAAAATCCTCCGCCTCACCTCCATATTTTTGTAACATTTTCTCATTTTAAGAATGGAGGTGAGTATAAAAATGATTTGATTGAATATCCGTGCGTGTCAAAGAATAAGTTTGGGGAAATTTTTCATTTAACTATTATTTTACCCCTTGTATCTCTCCCTTAGGATACAGGTCCATGTTCTCAAAAGGCTACATCAGTGAGGACACTGCTGAAAACAGGTTTCGGGGGGAGGTTTGTATTCACTAAATTATCTTTGACACTGGGCATTAAATTTTTTTTTTATATATAACAAAAGAGTAGAAAGTGAAAAATTACATCCAAAAGGTAGGAATAGTTTTTGAAAACCAAGAAAATTAGAAGTTTTCTTAAACGAACTAGTAATAAGTAGTTATGAGCTGTTGGCCCAAGGGTTAGTAAAATGAAGGAAGTCACTAATCTGAGGATAAAAATAAGTCTGAAAAATAGTTTCTATTCTGGAAGCCAAACATTTGAATGTTGATACCCTACTAATGCACTTACACACGTCTTGAAACTCGGGATAGTAGAGGATACCTTGAAATGCTCTTGTCTAAAAGCCAAAGTATGAAGGAAGAAAAAAAATGAAGAAAATATAAAAATGGTGAAAAGAAAAAAAAATGAACATTGGTTTTGTATCGCCAAGGCAGCAATAAAAAAATATAGCGAGGGTGCCTCTTCACCTAGTGCCCTAAGGCCAACTGGTCTGAGAGTTACTGCTAAGCCTTAGGTGGTGCAAGACAAGGAAAATATTATCACCTAATCAGCAAGCACATGAGTAATCGGTCGGTTAGTACCTTAAGAAGTATTAACGGTCGCATGAAAAGGTGTGAGCAAACCTAAGTATTCATCAAATTAAAAAGTACTAAGGTAGATGTACAAGAGTATGATAGCTTGAATTGAATTCTCCGAGTGTAGGGATGTCCATTTCACACACGTAGGGATATATGATCAATGTTTGGATGAAAGGTAGGAATGAAGAATAAAGACGATGTTTTATTGAGGGATGATTTGATTTCTAACATTTTTTCATGACTATTAAGACAGGGCTCATGACAACTGAAAAGCTAGTGTAGTTGGAAACTCTAAATTTTCAAAGTATTTCTTTTATGGTTCTTATCTTTATATGTAAATTTCACCATCTCTCTTTTGTTATTGGATTTTGTGGGTGTAATCCGCTGAAAACCCTCAGGAGACAACACTCCTCCTACTAGGGACACCTAGAGGTTTAACGGCTTGTTGCACGTGCTCAGTGCAATCGTGTTGCCTACGAAAGTGTGCTTAGTTTTCTCCTTTCTTTTTCTCCTCTTAAATAAACTAGTTTGCTCGGGACGATCAAAGATAAGTTTGGGGGTATTTTGTTCAGTTGATAAAACTGCACATTTGTATTACATTTTTCCTACCATTTTCATATTAAAAAAAGACTTTATTATGATATATTATACATATGAGGGTTTATGTGTAAAGTCACCATTTTCCATGTGTTAATATATTTTAATTAGTATTTGGTAGAAAAATGTATGCAAATAAATTTATTGACCAAATCCTAGTAGAACTAAGTCTACTAAATATAATTTGAGATTATTGTGCTGAATTTTCCAAGTTGTTATGCAGAATTTAGCAAGCAAATCAAGTTGTTGAAGAAGACTTGCCTAATTAAGAATTAAAACTTGGAGACCAAGTCTGGAAGCAACCGAGAGAAGATTTCTGAATTCTGAAGGTGCCTAGGATTGCCACATGTCCCAAAGACCAAGCCCCAGAAAAATGATGGAGGGATGAGATCAAATGGCCGCGGATCCGCGGCCATGCCCCCCCTTTGGCCGCGGATCCGCGGCAATCTAGAGGGATCATTTGCTAAGATTTTGTGGCTTAAATCTCTGCTATATTTTACCAACTTTTGAAGCAAAAGATTGTGGCTTTGGACTATAAAAGGGCACCGAGAGCCTCTTGGAAAAGTTATCAAGCCGACGAGATCACGAAGTCCCAGACGGCTCACGCATCCAGGCTGATCATCAACTGTTCGTCTACCTCCTTAGAAGAGATCGAGAAGCAACTAGAAATTGTAATCATTTTCTAAGGATCAAAGTGTAATGAATTTTTGATTAATAAAGGTAGTTCTTTTTCTTATTCTATTTCTTCGTAGTTTAATTATGCATTTTCTCTCCATCTCTTTTTCTCCCAACATGTGCGACTAATTCTCCGCTTGTTAGGGTTCGTAGGATTAGGGTAGGCTAATGGATGATGAACATCCCTAAACACTTTTTAAGTCCTATAAAGTTTATGAACTTTATCAAAAGAATCATTAACATCCTAATCGGGCGCGCTAACAATTCTTTGTTAGTTCCGACCGCGATTAGAGATTAGATTAATGATTGTTTTGGTAAAGGCTAGATATGAACGAAGTTCCGTGTCGAGATAAGGGTTAAGAGTGGGATTCCTTTTCCCTCCAGAAACCCTAATCTACACGCATCACCGTCGTTCTAGTTTTAAATCTATTAAAAGATAAAAAGGGTAACTTTTAATTAATCGTCCATGACTACTAAATCCTAACGAACCCTACAAGCCCTCTTATTATATTAACTATATTCCTAAAATAATCTAGCTCTATAAATTTGCACTCTTGGTTAAAGTAGATCTAGAAACTTTTCACAAAATTCTTTATCCCTCCTCTCTTTCTCAACACATCTAAAGTAAGAGTAAAAGATTCAACGTTTTCCTGAGGACGACCCGTACTCATCTCGGTCTAGCTACACGCGACACCGTTCTGATTGCGGTTAAACTACAAACACACTCTTTCCAACCAATAAAATGGCGCCGTTGCCGGGGATACGTGCGTAATTTTTTTTTATTTTTACTATTTGTGTTGGATTCTTAGACGAGTCATATCATTATTAACACAAAATTGCAAATTGCATATTTAACGATTTTTGCGTGAATTTTGCAAGGAGATCTGGAGTCACAGAATTGAGGAAAACAGGAAACAGAGACATTTTTGGAGATCCAGAAGAGCACAGAAGGATATACAAAAAAAATTCATCAAGCAATCCCTCTGCCACGCGGCGGAACCGCGGCAAAAGTACCCTTGGTGCGGCGGAAACGCGGCTGTTTAGAGGAATTAGGGCAACAGAACTCTCTAGTAAGATTCTCAACTCCTTCTCTCTCCTCTCAAATCCAATAAAATCTATCTTCTGCAGGATTCTTTGCAAAAAAAAAATCGCGCCGCCAAAAATCTTTTTTGCAAAAGTTCTGTGATTGGTTTTATTTTGCATATTTTTAATACGGACTCTAAGGGCAAGGACCAAATCAAGATTAGGTGGGGATTTCATCACCCTTCCTAAGCCCCACAAATCACAAACCGAGCATCTGCATCAACCCTACAATAATTTAAAAAATATCTAGACCAGACTCTAAGGACTGTCGCGCTCATTAAGGACAGAGGAAAGTCGTGGGTAATCTATCGTTTATCCGCATTACTTTTGTAGTGCCTAGGCAAGTGTGTCAAAGGGTAGTGGTTTTTAATTAGGCCTACTACTGTGGTTCCTTCCCACTTACCTGGCACTTATCTGGCTATAAGGGTAGTACGGAGGCGGTAGAGGATTGATCCTGCGGCTTGTCCTTTGGAAGTCTAGGAGCGGTCTAGAGACTAGACTTAGGTGACCTTAGTTCTAGGGTTGCTTGTGCATATTAGGGAGATTTGTCTTGAGTCCCACTATTTCAAAACAAGCCAATTTTAAATCACACACACGCTGCCACTTGCACTAAACCAGCTTAGTGCATGCTCGGCTGGACACGGGATCCTAGTGCCTGTCTTGTCCGCGTTCCTGCTATCGACGCCGAAGTCGGTACTTCTTCATCTTCTTTTCCACACACCACAACGACCGAGATGGACGGCACTCCATCAGAGTATAACACCACGCTGCCGCCGCCCAAAGGTGCGCAGAATCCACCGCTCATTTCTCTCCAAGAGAGATGCTGTCCTATCCGTGGTCCTCTTCCCACTTGTCTATCTCTTCCACCACCTAACGGGGATAATTTCGAAATTAAACCCCACTACATCAATCTGCTGTCCAAATTTCACGGGCTTGAGTCGGAAGACGCGTATGTTTTCATCACCAAATTCGAAAACGTATGCGCAATGATGGGTACTTCACAATTGACTTTAGATGCTATGAGCTTACGTCTTCTCCCATTCACACTGTGCGACTTGGCAGAGAAATGGCTTTACAATACTGCCGCACATTCTATCACTAATTGGGATGAATTCGTCATAGCATTTCTTAAGAAGTTTTACCCAAACCATAAGACTGCACGTGTTAGGAGCGAGATCAACCAGTTCACCCAGCTTCCCAATGAACCATTTTGGAAGTGCTTTGAACGTTTCAAAGATCTGCTTGTCCAATGTCCTCATCATGGAATCAATAGATGAGATTTATGTCGGATTATATATGAGGGCGTTAATTCAGCGACAAAGCAGATGCTTGAAACAATGTGTCAATGCAATTTCATGTCTAAAGACGACGGTGAAGCTTGGAAGTATCTGGAAGACCTCGCTGAACACACTTTGTAGTGGGAAAGCGTAAGACCACCTCCATCTAAGGGAGGTGTTCACCAGCTCGATGTTTCCATCGCAGTGAAAGCCGAAATGGCAGTGATGCAGAACAAACTCGACGCTATTGAGAGCGGATTCTCATCAGTCTCCCTAAATCAGGTTACGCTTCCTAAGACCGTCTGTGGTTGCTGTTCGGATCCTTCACACTTAACGGAAGAATGTCCTAAGAATGCATCGTTTCAAGAGAATGCTGCTTTTCAGCAGCGACCTAGAAACGATCCTTATTCTTCCACGTACAATCAAGGATGGAGGAATCATCCTAACTTTGGTTGGAATCAAAACCAACAAAGCAATTATCAAATACCTCCTCCACAGCAACCACAACCACAGAATCAGCCCCCTTTTCAGTCACAGAATTTCCAAAATCCGGCCAACATTTCTACACCACAAGTGGCCGGTACTGACAACTCACTTGCTAAAACTTTGGATATGTTCATGAAACAATCCATGCAAATTTCGGCTGAGATGAGGTCTTCTATTGATACCATAACGAAAAACCCCGCCTCCCAAGGTGAGAGTATTAAATCATTAGAAAACCAAATCGCACAGTTAAACGCCGCAATGAGTACGAGAGAGAAAGGGAAACTCCCATCTCAACCCCTACCGAATCCTGGCCATTCACAAAATCATAATGTGAATGCCGTTACTACGTTGAGATCGGGGAGAGTACTAAATAACCGAGTGGGTGAGCAATTTGATGTTAGTGACACATTTGATACCCCATCTTCATCTTCTTCTTCCCCTGATTCGTCTAGTCTTCCACCTTCATCCGAGCCTATTCTCCGTTTTCCCCAAGGCTCGAACATTTCGCCAAATCTATCTAAGTCGATTCCCACTCCAATTTTGGGATCGAATCCGTCGCCACAGTCTTCTCCACAAACGTTGGACCCAAAACTTATTGATCGAGCTCCATTTCCAAACCGATTAAGGGCCAACAGACCTAACTCGCAAATGGAGAAGATTGTGGAAATGTTTAAGCAAGTTAGCGTGAATATTCCTCTCCTAGATGCTATTCAACAAGTCCCATCTTTTGTAAGAATCCTAAAATACTTGTGCACTAGGAAGAGAAAAACTCAAGTGCCTAAGAAGGTTTTCATGACGAGTAATATTAGCACCGCTTTTACCCAACAAATACCAAAGAAACGTAAGGACCCCGGCTGTCCTACAATCTCTATTTCTATTGGGGGTAAAAATATTAATCGTGCTTTACTCGATCTAGGCGCTAGCGTTAACTTGCTTCCTTATTCAGTATATGAGCAGTTAGGAATTGGAGAGTTAAAACCCGCCCATTGTACTCTCCAGATGGCAGACCGATCTATCACCAAACCTTGGGGCGAACTAGAGGATGTGTTAATTAAAGTCGGGGAATTCATATTTCCCGTGGACTTTATTGTTTTAGATACACAACCTGTGGCAAACCCACGCAATCAAATCCCGGTGATACTTGGTCGACCCTTTCTAGCAACTTCTAACGCTGTAATTAATTGTCGTAACGGTTCTATGAACTTATCCTTCGGGAAAATGACAATTGAGCTTAATATTTACAAGCTAGGAAGTCAGCCATCAGAACCATCTGCTCATTTGCTGGATGTTTGTTCCATCCACGAGATAGCTTCCGAAAGCTGTATGGATGAGGAGCTTTGCTTTGATGTTCTCGACAACACTAATGAGACATCGTTTGATCTTGCACCACTTCACAGTGAGGATATGTTCAATGAGTCCGACCTTGAGATTGAACCCGTTGACTCATTGCAAAAGTCAGCAGCACTTTCGAGTCAATATCTTATGCAAGTTTTGAACCTTTTAAGGAGTCCGAATATCATTCCGTTACCCCACCTTCTATTGTCTCTCCGCCAATTCTTGATCTCAAACTGCTACCTTCTCATCTTAAATATGCATATTTAGGAGAGAATGAGACTTTGCCAGTGATTATATCCGCTTCTCTAGCCTTAGAGCAAGAGAATACACTTTTGGCAGTGTTGAGATCGGCAAGCATTTGGTTGGACAATGGCCGACATCAAAGGGACTAGTCCCTTAATTGTTGAACATCACATACATCTGATGGATGAAGCCAAACCAACCCGAGATCCAAAAAGACGGTTAAATCCCGTTATGAAGGAGGTGGTAAAGAAAGAAATCGTCAAGTGCCTTGATAGTGGAATAATTTACCCCATATCTGATAGCCAATGGGTAAGTCCAATTCATGTGGTCCCTAAAAAGTCTGGCATCACGGTCATCACTAATGAGGCTAATGAGTTAATCCAAAAACGCACCCAAACTGGGTGGCGCGTATGTATTGATTACAGAAAACTCAATGCCGCGACGAGGAAAGATCACTTCCCTCTACCTTTCATTGACCAGATGTTGGAACGATTAGCGGGACACGATTACTACTGTTTCTTGGACGGATACTCTGGCTACAACCAGGTCCCCATCGCCGAAAAGGATCAAGAAAAAAACCACTTTTACTTGTCCTTTCGGAACTTTTGCTTATAGACGCATGCCCTTTGGGTTATGCAACGCTCCCGCTACATTTCAGCGGTGCATGATAGGGATATTTTCAGATATGGTGGAAATTTTTCTAGAAATTTTTATGGACGATTTCTCCATTTTTGGGGACTCCTTTAAGGACTGCCTTCGTAATCTTGACGCGGTTCTTACCCGCTGTAAGGATAAGAACTTGACTTTGAATTGGGAAAAATGCCATTTTATGGTCCAAGAAGGTATTGTACTTGGACATATAATTTCACGAAAAGGCATTGAGGTTGACAGAGCTAAAATAGATGTCATTCATAACCTCCCTCGTCCGAACTGCGTCAAAGATATACGATCCTTCCTTGGCCATGCAGGATTTTATAGGAGATTTATTAAGGACTTTAGCAAAATTGCTAGACCCTTAACCCATCTATTGGCCAAGGACAATACTTTTCACTTCAATTCGGATTGTGAGGCTGCTTTTGAATCGCTTAAAGAATCACTCACTACAGCCCCCGTTCTATCATCTCCGGATTGGAACCACCCGTTCGAGCTTATGTGTGACGCATCAGATTTTGCTATTAGTGCTGTCTTGGGACAGCATATTGATAAGATGCCATATGTAATTTACTATGCAAGTAGGACCTTGAATGATGCACAAATAAATTACACAACTACCGAGAAAGAACTCTTGGCAGTTGTATTTGCATTAGAGAAATTCAGGCCCTACTTGATTGGCTCGCCTATTGTGGTTTACACAGATCACTCCGCCCTACGACATCTTTTAACGAAGAAGGATGCAAAGGCCAGGCTAATACGTTGGATCCTATTGTTACAAGAATTTGATCTTGTTATCAAAGACAAGAGTGGATGTGAAAACGTTGTAGCCGACCATCTTTCACGCATCACTTCTTTGCCAACTGTGACCGTGCCGATAAATGACTCATTTCCTGACGAACAGCTCTTGAATGTATCCTACGAACCTTGGTTCGTGGATATCGTGAACTATCTTGCTACGGGACTTATTCCTAGTGATTGGTCGAAACAAGACAAACTTCGATTTCTATCCCAAGACAGGTGGATGAGATCCACATGCATACAGGCATTTATTATATGGTTGGATGATATCCACATGCTTATAGGCATTGATTATATTGTTGTCACCTATGCAGATACGGCCCCCCTAGATATCATAGGATTACCTTCATGATATATTTGACCTAGGAAATCGTTGTTTTATTCGATTTCTACATGTTGATGTTTTCTACTCACGAGTTGGTAACTCACCCCCGTTGTGCCACAGTTCTTGCAGGTTGACCGCATGGATCAATAGCGGCATCGCTGGCACATAGCTGCATTCGGGTGTTTTGCGTTGGTAGGTGGTACATGTTGGATCGTACCCCTCTTTTATTTATTATTCCTGTTGTATCTAGTTAACTCCATCAAATCAGAAACTAGTATTTGTATATGTAGTTGGACTTAGCAAGACTTATAGTTGCGAGACTTAGAGCGAGGGTTTATGTTCGCTTGGTGGGTTTGATGTCTTGCTTTACATTATCTTTTTGGTGTTGATCTTCACCGTTGGGCGTCGTATACTCATTTTTATGACTTGCGTGGTTGTGAATCCGCCGGTTGGCGAAGAGCTAGCTCCCACTTGGGGATGCTTTTTATATTATCGTGTATTTGTGGTTTTGATCAAAATATACAAAGGAGGTGCTGCCCAAATTTTCAAAAGACGAAACATGTTTTCCAACTAATAAAATCCACTTGCATTTTCATGTTCTATTATCTATGCATTTAATAAAATGTTTGTTTTCATTATATCTTTATTTCAAAACTCCACCTCTTTTATTTCTTAAAAAGGTTTAGATTTCTGGGCTTCGGCTTACTTGAATTACGTTACGCCTTTAGATGTTGCGTGATTTAAGTGCCGGTCACGAGCTAATATTTCGAGTCGTAACAAAGTTAGTATCAAAGCGCTAGGTTTAACCTTGGTTCGAGTCTATGTTTGACTATGCAGAGTCTAGGGCGTATATATATTTCGAAACCTAGGCTTGACCTTACGGAACTTAGACTTGAACAGGGGTATTAGACCCGAACTTTCGTTACATAGGTTGACCCTGATTGATGGAGTAGGTAGCTTGAGTAGAGTGTCGTACGTATGTTCCGCGGCATATTTACGATACGATACTCCAGTTAAGAAACCTTAGGATGTATATATTGTGAGATTTGTGATTCTCTTCGTTCCCTTTATCATACATTCATTTGAGATCCTTGATTCTATTCGTTTCCATGATCATACTCTCATTGATTCCGTTCCTCCTTATGATCATGTACCCATTCTGGATCTGTTGATTCTTTTCATCCCTTTGATCTATTCTTATTGATACTTGATTGAGGTTCCTGTCACCATGGTTTGAGCGCAGATTGAGCTGCTGCTCGTGGTACGGTCAAGGCGAGCTCGTCATGGACGAGGACTGACCATTATGTTTTCTGGTGACATGTGAACGTCTCGAGTTAGTGTTTGTGTTGTGACCTCTCGTTTGAGGCAAGCGTTCGGTTTTTCATCGGATGATCGGGCCATTGTTAGAGGCTGCCTGTTATGATAAGATGGTTGAAGTGCAGCCTACCTCAGAGTTTGTGATGTCGTCTACTGTGCAGACAGACGACCCAGCTGTTGCCGAGGGTGATGATATGTCACTTCCAGAGCTTACGAGCTGAGATCGCTGGAGCTTTCAGGCAGAGATGCGACGGTAGATAGCTAGTCTATCTTGAGTAGAGTTGAGCGACTGAGATGATTCGTATGATTTGATGCGCCGACGCAGGCCCAGTTGAGTTGAAGATTTCCAGTGTGGAGAGTCTTATTCAGATCCAGAGTAGATCGATCCAGAGAGGACGTTGTTCGTTGGATGATCCGATAGGAGATCGGTAAGATGACCAGTTTCGGATAGAGGACCTCACCCAGATGCGTTGTGAGTTGATTAAGAACAGAAGAGTATTGAGTGTTCCTCCAATGGTTAGGACGAGTTCCCGAGAACGTGTTTGGCTAGATATTTTCTACAGAGTGATGAAAATACCGAGTTCGTGATTTCGAGTCCGTGTGAGAGATTCCGGATTGACTGTAGCCGAGAACATTTGTAGTACGCAGATAGCATGACGTGACGTCGAAGTGGACGATAATAAAGACGAGTGGATCAAGAGGTTCGTGCGAGATGTTAACGAGCTGTGGTTACTCCCCGTCGAGATTAGAGATCAGAAGTGTATACAGAAGTGTTAGAATACAGCCAGTTCCCGAGGAAATGCTGTGCTGAGAACACAGATGTCCAGAAAATAAGAAAAGATTATGCAAAAGTACCAGCCTCCGTATAGTTCGGCATAGGCGAGATTGGAAGAGACCATGAGCAGGTTCCTTCCAGGACACTGCTGCAATAAGATTTGCACCGAGGATCAAATGTGTGACGTGTATTCAGAGGACCAGAGGCTGACGCCAGTGATGTGCTGTGTTCAGTTGATAAAACTGCACATTTGTATTACATTTTTCCTACCATTTTCATATTAAAAAAGGACATTATTATGATATATTATACATATGAGGGTTTATGTGTAAAGACACCATTTTCCATGTGTTAATATATTTTAATTAGTATTTGGTAGAAAAATGTATGCGAATAAATTCATTGACCAAATCCTAGTAGAACTAAGTCTACTAAATATAATTTGAGATTATTGTGCAGAATTTTCCAAGTTGTTATGCAGAATTTAGCAAGCAAATCATGTTGATTGGCTCGCCTATTGTGGTTTACACAGATCACTCCGCCCTACGACATCTTTTAACGAAGAAGGATGCAAAGGACAGGCTAATACATTGGATCCTATTGTTACAAGAATTTGATCTTGTTATCAAAGACAAGAGTGGATGTGAAAACATTGTAGCCGACCATCTTTCACGCATCACTTCTTTGCCAACTGTGACCGTGCCGATAAATGACTCATTTCCTGACGAACAGCTCTTGAATGTATCCTACGAACCTTGGTTCGTGGATATCGTGAACTATCTTGCTACGGGACTTATTCCTAGTGATTGGTCGAAACAAGACAAACTTCGATTTCTATCCCAAGTAAAATATTTTTACTGGGACGAACCTTATCTATTCAAGTATTGTTCCGATCAAATCATTCGCAGGTGTGTCCCAAACGATGAGTTCAAGAGCGTGTTATCATTTTGTCATGATCAAGCATGCGGCGGTCACTTTGGACCTCGAAAAACGGCGGAGAAAGTTTTGCAATGTGGCTTTTATTGGCCAACATTATTTAAAGATGCATTTGAACATTGCAAAACTTGTCCGCGATGTCAGCATTTGGGTCGGATTTCACAAAGGAACGAGATGCCGCTCCAACCTATATTGGTTGTGGAAATATTTGATGTTTGGGGTATTGATTTTATGGGCCCTTTTCCCAACTCCTTTGGGAATCTATATATCTTGATAGCGGTTGATTATGTCTCGAAGTGGGTGGAAGCTATACCGTGTCGCACTAATGACAACAAAGTTGTCATTAAGTTCCTTAAAGAAAATATCTTTTCGCGATTCGGACACCCTCGCGCTATCATTAGCGGCAACGGGACACATTTCTGCAATAGGTCTTTCGAGGCCTTGATGCGGAAATATTCAATCACTCCCAAGCTTTCTACGCCCTATCATCCCCAAACAAGCGGGCAAGCTGAGATCTCAAATAGGCAGATCAAACAGATATTGGAGAAGACGGTTTCGAAAAACCGTAAAGATTGGTCAACCAAATTGACGGATGCCCTTTGGGCATTCCGCACCGCTTATAAGACCGATCTTGGTATGTCTCCATACCTCCTTGTGTTTGGGAAGGCATGCCACCTCCCTGTCGAGATTGAACATAAGGCAATGTGGGATATTAAAGAGCTTAATTTTGATCTTGATCATGCAGGCAGCTATCGGAAGCTGCAGTTAAATGAGCTAAGCGAACTCCGCGATGAAGCTTACGATAATGCGGTGATAGTAAAGAACAGGACTAAAATGTTCCACGATAAAAATCTTTCTAGAAAAACCTTCACATCGGGGCAACAAGTCCTTCTTTACGATTCCCGTCTCCATCTTCATCCGGGTAAGCTTAAATCTCGTTGGAAAGGACCTTTTGTGGTGCGGTATGTACACCCGCACGGGGCAGTTGAAGTCGAAAATTTGAAAAACGGTTCGATTTTTAAAGTGAATGGGCATAGATTAAAACCGTATTTTTCTGCTGACCCCGCGGAGGAGCTCCTGTTTTTACAGGAGCCGCTTTATCAAAACTAAAAATCCTCCGCCTCACCTCCATATTTTTGTAACATTTTCTCATTTTAAAAATGGAGGTGAGTAAAAAAATGATTTGATTATCCGTGCGTGTCAAAGAATAAGTTTGGGGGAATTTTTCATTTAACTATTATTTTACCCCTTGTATCTCTCCCTTAGTATACAGGTCCATGTTCTCAAAAGGCTACATCAGTGAGGACACTGCTGAAAATAGGTTTGGGGGGGAGGTTTGTATTCACTAAATTATCTTTGACACTGGGCATTAAAATTTTTTTTTTTTATATAACAAAAGAGTACAAAGTGAAAAATTACATCCAAAAGATAGGAATAGTTTAAGAAAACCAAGAAAATTAGAAGTTTTCTTAAACGAACTAGTAATAAGTAGTTATGAGCTGTTGTCCCAAGGGTTAGTAAAATGAAGGAAGTCACTAATCTGAGGATAAAAATAAGTCTGAAAAATAGTTTCTATTCTGGAAACCAAACATTTGAATGTTGATACCCTACTATATGCACTTACACACGTCTTGAAACTCGGGATAGTAGAGGATACCTTGAAATGCTCTTGTCTAAAAGCCAAAGTATGAAGGAAGAAGAAAAAATGAAGAAAATATAAAAATGGTGAA
The DNA here is from genome assembly GCA_030015575.1 of Agapanthus africanus. Classification (NCBI taxonomy): domain Eukaryota; kingdom Viridiplantae; phylum Streptophyta; class Magnoliopsida; order Asparagales; family Amaryllidaceae; genus Agapanthus; species Agapanthus africanus. Next base: position 425,799,857 of record CM057339.1, read on the forward strand.
AAGAAAAAAAAATGAACACTGGTTTTGTATCGCCAAGGCAGCAATAAAAAAATATTGCGAGGGTGCCTCTTCACCTAGTGCCCTAAGGCCAACTGGTCTGGGAGTCACTGCTAAGCCTTAGGTGGTGCAAGACAAGGAAAATATTATCACCTAATCAGCGAGCACATGAGTAATCGGTCGGTTAGTACCTCAAGAAGTATTAACGGTCGCATGAAAAGGTGTGAGCAAACCTAAGTATTCATCAAATTGAAAAGTACTAAGGTAGATGGACAAGAGTATGATAGCTTGAATTGAATTCTCCGAGTGTAGGGATGTCCATTTCACACACGTAGGGATATATGATCAATGTTTGGATGAAAGGTAGGAATGAAGAATAAAGACGATGTTTTATTGAGGGATGATTTGATTTCTAACATTTTTTCATGACTATTAAGACAGGGCTCATGACAACTAAAAAGCTAGTGTAGTTGGAAACTCTAAATTTTCAAAGTATTTCTTTTATGGTTCTTATCTTTATATGTAAATTTCACCATCTCTCTTTTGTTATCTGATTTTGTGGGTGTAATCCGCTGAAAACCCTCAGGATACAACACTCCTCCTACTAGGGACACCTAGAAGTTTAACGGCTTGTTGTACGTGCTCAGTGCAATCGTATTGCCTACGAAAGTGTGCTTAGTTTTCTCCTTTCTTTTTCTCCTCTTAAATAAACTAGTTTGCTCAGGACGATCAAAGATAAGTTTGGGGGTATTTTGTTCAGTTGATAAAACTGCACATTTATATTACATTTTTCCTACCATTTTCATATTAAAAAAGGACTTTATTATGATATATTATACATATGAGGGTTTATGTGTAAAGACACCATTTTCCATGTGTTAATATATTTTAATTAGTATTTGGTAGAAAAATGTATGCAAATAAATTCATTGACCAAATCCTAGTAGAACTAAGTCTACTAAATATAATTTGAGATTATTGTGCAGAATTTTCCAAGTTGTTATGCAGAATTTAGCAAGCAAATCAAGTTGTTGAAGAAGACTTGCCTAATTAAGAATTAAAACTTGGAGACCAAGTCTGGAAGCAACCGAGAGAAGATTTCTGAATTCTGAAGGTGCCTAGGATTGCCACATGTCCCAAAGACCAAGCCCCAGAAAAATGATGGAGGGATGAGATCAAATGGCCGCGGATCCGCGGCCATACCCCCCCTTTGGCCACGGATCCGCGGCAATCTAGAAGGATCATTTGCTAAGATTTTGTGGCTTAAATCTCTGCTATATTTTACCAACTTTTGAAGCAAAAGATTGTGGCTTTGGACTATAAAAGGGCACCGAGAGCCTCTTGGAAAAGTTATCAAGCCGACGAGATCACGAAGTCCCAGACGGCTCACGCATCCAGGCTGATCATCAACTGTTCGTCTACCTCCTTAGAAGAGATCGAGAAGCAACTAGAAATTGTAATCATTTTCTAAGGATCAAAGTGTAATGAATTTTTGATTAATAAAGATAGTTCTTTTTCTTATTCTATTTCTTCGTAGTTTAATTATGCATTTTCTCTCCATCTCTTTTTCTCCCAACATGCGCGAGTAATTCTCCGCTTGTTAGGGTTCGTAGGATTAGGGTAGGCTAATGGATGATGAACATCCCTAAACACTTTTTAAGTCCTATAAAGTTTATGAACTTTATCAAAAGAATCATTAACATCCTAATCGGGCGCGCTAACAATTCTTTGTTAGTTCCGACCGCGATTAGAGATTAGATTAATGATTGTTTTGGTAAAGGCTAGATATGAACGGAGTTCCGTGTCGAGATAAAGGTTAAGAGTGGGATTCCTTTTCCCTCCAGAAATCCTAATCTACACGCATCACCGTCGTTCTAGTTTTAAATCTATTAAAGGATAAAAAGGGTAACTTTTTATTAATCGTCCATGACTACTAAATCCTAACGAACCCTACAAGCCCTCTTATTATATTAACTATATTCCTAAAATAATCTAGATCTATAAATTTGCACTCTTGCTTAAAGTAGATCTAGAAACTTTTCACAAAATTCTTTATCCCTCCTCTCTTTCTCAACACATCTAAAGTAAGAGTAAAAGATTCAACGTTTCCCTGAGTACGACCCGTACTCATCTCGGTCTAGCTACACGCGACACCGTTCTGATTGCGGTTAAACTACAAACACACTCTTCCACACCAATCATGCTGCTTTATGAGTGATCATATTAATTGGCCGAGAGTTGACCAGAGAAGTGCCAGAGCAGAATCGCTCCCGTTAGTACACCGGACCGGACCGACAAGCCGATGGATTGCGAGATTGGTAATCCACAGAGAAAATGAGGACCTAGAGACAGAGGACGCCAGACCATGAGCAGGAAGCAAGCGGATGTTCTTGCTCTGGCAGTTTTGGGCGCACCGACATTTTTCGACATTGTAGGAGGTGTACCTCAATATCAATTTTTGCGATTTGCGTTTGTAATCCGAGTATCACACTTATATCGCTTGGATTTGAGTTTTGATGATTGAGTTTCATGATATTGTTTTCGTACACCATGGCTGCACCTACTGGGTATTTACATTTTGTGCATAGTTATTGCACTTGATATCTGTTTTATACACCGTTGTGTTGGTTTATGATTTGTGAATAGTTATTGCACTTGATGTCGATTTTGTACCTTCGTGGCACGTGTTCATGATTTCGTGGATTTCATACCATTGAGTTGATTTTGTGCATGTAGTACGCACTCGATTTGATTTTTACACTCAGTATAGCTCGCATATACTTGCAATGCATTGATATGTGTTTTGTGCACGCGGTTGCACACGTCTTTGATTTTTACATCTTGGTACACTCAGTGTTTCTTTTTATACGCATTTGAGTTATTGATTGGTATTTCATGCACTGGATGCACCGGATTTGTATTTTGTGCATTTTTTGCACCGGATTCGTATTTCGTGCACTGGATGCACTGTATTTTTGTTTCGTGCACTAGATGCACTGGAGTTGTATTTCGTGCACTGGATGCACCGGATTTGTATTTCGTGCACTGGATGCACCGGATTTGTATTTCGTGCACTGTTGCACCAGATGAGTATTTCGTGCATTGGTTGCACTAGATTTATACTCCGTACATAGGTTGCACCCGATTTATGCCTTGAGCATTTGTTTTACCAGATTTATGTTTTTGTGCGCGTGCGCCCCTGACGTTCGTTTTCGTGCATGCTACTGCACTAGATAAATTTTTTTACGGACTGACGCGCTTGGTTTGGATTTTTGCGCATGTTAGGCGCTTGGTATTGAATTTCATGCGCATCGGATGTACTTGATTTAGATTTTTATTCGTGCATGTCGGATGCACTTGATTTAGATTTTTATTCGTGGATGTCGGATGCACTTGACTTAGATTTTTATTCGTGGATGTCGGATGCACTTGATTTAGATTTTATTTGTGCATGACGGATGCACTTGATTTGGATTTTCGCGCATGTTGGGCGCATGATATGAGATATGATTTTGTGCACACCGGATGCACTAGATTGAGATTTTCATGCACTATAGATGCAGTAGATATTGTTGTCGTGCACACCCGTTGCACTGGATAGATGCTTTCATGCACACCCGTTGCACTTAGTTTGCTTTTGTGCATATTGTGGCACTTGTATTTGGATTTGATTTCCGTGCGCACCAGACGCACGTGATTGTTGGATACGCCTTTTGAGACTGATTTTGCTCTTGAGCGCCTTATTTTCATGATGAGGTACTATACTTTGTAGTAGCTGAACGGGACTGATCTGAGGACAGTACCTGAGTACCTTGCATGCATTAAAAGTTTAACAAGAGGTTTTCAAAAAGGAGCTATTGTCTCGCTGTTTCCTATGTGTCTGTGAGCGACACGAACGTTTATAAAGGAAAACCTTTTGGGATATTTTAAAAGGGCGGAACGTATATTTAGCAAAACTTATATGAACATATGTTTATTACTTTACAAATGAGCGTCCGTCACTTATGCTGTGAGTTACGCATCACACAGCGATTCCGAAAAGATTTTGCATGTATTTTGTTCAGTTTTTGGAGATTTTTAAGGATGCATACTATACATATTATAGTATTTAACTAGTGTATATTGGATTTCAGTAGTGGATTTTGATATCTGTGTCCCTATTGTAACTCCGATGATATGCGTGCAAATCCGATGATTTGCATGACGCTTGACGGAGTTCGATTTTGAGTTTTATACTCGTTTTCATGCGCACTTGATGCGCTGTGGTATTTCTATAACTTCCGTGATTTTGGAGCCCTTTGATTGAGTTGAATTTTGAAATGTTTTAGTATTAGGGGGTTTAAATTTAAATTCGGGGACCGAATTTATTTAAGGGGGGAAGATTGTAACATTTCAGAAAATATAAAATATTATTTTTTAAATTTAATATTAAAATAACATATTTCGCGAAAACTACCCGATCTGCGAAATTGGGGTTTTCGTAAAAGGGTATAAATATATACCAATAATTGTGAAATAACTGGAGATTAAAATGATTTATTCATTTAAAAATATATTTATCGGATTTGGCATTTTTATAATTAATTATATGCAAGTTTAAAATTAAACCTGATTAGTGCACTACTAATCGCAATTAAGCCAAATCCGTGTTTCTACAGTTTTCCATGGCTAGTGCACCATAACATGTTGCATTTTGGTTACATGTTGTGTTCTTGTGTTGTTTTTGGGGTATTATGTGGTTTGGGTTTTTAAAAAAAGAAAAGAAAAAGAGAAAAGGGTAAAAGAGAGAATGATTGGAGAGAGAGAGAGTGTGTGAGAAATGAGTTGAGAGAGGGTGAGAATAAGAAAGAGAGGGGGGGCTACCCATTATTTCCTCCCCATTATTTTCTTCATCTTCTTCCTCCTCATCTCCCTCCACCTTCACCCCCAAGATCTATCTCCAAACCCTCATTAAAACCCTATACCCCTTCACAAAAGTTGATCCCCGCCTCACCCTCAACACAATGGACCAATCAAAGTTGAATTTTGGAGACTTTGGGCTTCTAGGGTTTTTCTTGAGTTGCCCAAATGAGGTATATTTTCTTTCATTCAGATAGTTTTAAGTTTCTTGCATTCTAGTTTAGTTTAGAAGTTGATTAAGCATGGAATCTTGAAGTTAGAAATCGCAAGAGAAGGGTTTGGATGATTGTGTAGATTTGTGATGTTTAGGGGCTGTTACAAGACCTTAGGGATTTATTTCAAGACCTAGAAATGAGTATAGAACCCAAATTACGGACTTAGGAATTCACCAGTGTCGGTTTTGTGACATTTAGTGGCCTATAAGGAATCTGGAGCAACCTGGGGTAATTTTGAGAAAAACAAACAATACCAAAGACCTAGTTAGACCAATTGGAGATCACCCTGGGAAGATGAACACCAACAGAGCATTTCTGGCCGAGCTCGCCGGATTTTTGGGTATTGTGGCCGGCCAAATTTGGGTATCTGGTGTCTAGGTTTGGTCTATAGCTCACTTACTCCATATACAACACCTTATACATGCTAGTTTTTCTCCAGTTGACCTGAAACAAAATCTGGGAGCACATTGGTGTGTTTTTGGTTATGTTTTCCATATTTTAGAATGCTTGATTTGGATATTTGGATTTGTATTTGGTTGTTGGGCATTTGTACGTCAACAACAATGGTTGTTTGATTGTTTTGCATGCATAGGCTATAAGTTCTAATCTATAAGCGCACCGTGTGCCGTATTAGTTTTCCGGACTTAATTTTAATAGCATTGCGACTATGTATTTATTGTAGGTACCTTCGCATGGATTCCGAGACGACAGAGCATGGCGTCATCGATTTCGGCGAGCAAGGATCAAGGTAAGTAAATCTATATCTACGGGGGAAGTCAGGTGGATGACGTATAGCACCCCCGCAAATTATAAATGGAAACCGATCTATAGGATACAGTCGTAGAAACCTAGATTAGAAAACTAGGGATAGGGTTAAAAAGATAGTTAGAGATGATATGGGTGATTGAATATATATATTGAGATATGAGATGAAAGCTTTAGGGATATGAAAAGTGAATGTGAATCAAGACTTATAGATACGTAGTTGCACTAGAATAGGTATGAGTTTTAGAGTAGCATGACATTTGATGTATAAGGTAGAGTGTATATGTAATACCCAGCCCTTTTATACCAAAATCTGTATCTTGTTAATCTAGAACTTTATTTAATTTATTTATAATTTTATTTAATTTTTATATAATTATTTTAAAATCCCATCTCTTTTATTTAATTAAAACCTAAGATTCAAAATAAACTAAAACCCTCAACAAACTTTCTCAGCCCACCTTTGTTTTTAAATGAATTCCTTAATTTTTCTCGGCCCCTTTCTCTTCACTTTTTCTATTTATTTCTGGCCCAGCACTCCCCGAGCCCACCTCCTAAAATTCTTTATTCAAGGAATTTCCTACGCGGCCCGGCCCGGCCTTCTCTTTCTCTCCATTTTGTCTATTCTTCTCATTTATTCTCCTCAGCCCACTGCGGCCGGCCCACTCCTTCCCTCACCCCACTGTTCATCTTCTTAAAGTTTACAACGGTAACTTCCTTTCCTGTGCGCAATCCTCGCCTCCGCCGACGTTCACGGTCGCGAGCGTTACTCCCCACGACGCGCACGTACCCTGCGACCCGCTCCCTCAATATTCACCTCTCTTCACTCCCATCACTTCCTCCTCAACCCAAAACCACAGCACCCCGAGCTTCCCATCTCCTCCATTCACCCAGTCCCAACCTGACGTACACGTCGCCGCCGTCACCTCCGGCCACCTCCCTCCATCGCCATAGCTTCGCAGCCGCCTCGTCTCCTTTCCCCTCTCCATCACGTCTTCTCCCCTCACTCTCTCCACTCCCGTTCTCTCTTCCTTGAACCCACACCCTCACCTCCACCGTCGACATCGCCACCATCTCCGCTCACTCCTCCTCCCCTCTTCCTCCACTGCCGAGCGCCTTCGCCTGCACCCACTCACCCACACCCGAGCTCGACTCCCCTGCACACCCTCGCTCGAGCGCCGACTCCCTCGACTACCCAACTTCACCAAGCACCACTACAACCACCGCGACCCATCGGAGCTCCGACCCATCATCGTCATCGTCGACCTCGTCGACTCGTCGTCGACCCATCATCCCCCTCTTCCTCCCTCTCAATCTCGCTGCTCATCTCTCTCTCTCTCCCCTCCTTCTCCTTCTCACTCTCTCTCTCTCTGTCTCAGCTCACCACTCTCAAATTCTCTCTCTCTCTGTCTCAGCTCACCACTCTCAAATTCTCTCTCTCACTCTCTCAGCCTTCTCTCTCTCTCACTCTCCCCCTCCTCTGTTCTCAATCTCTACTTCCCTCTCTCACTCACTGCATCTCTCTATCTCTCTCATTCTCTGTCTCAACTCCCTCTCTCATTTCTCACTCTCTATACCCTCTCTCTCTCACTGCAAACACACTCTCTCACTCTCCCTCTGCATCTCTCTCTCTTCCTCAGCAATTCTCTCTCTCTCTGTGGCCAACAGTCCACCTTCCGGCCACCACCACACAAGCAGCCCATCATCAAGAGTTGCGACCACCGCGGACAACCCGTGCTCACCCGGAGCTGTTGCTGCCATAGTGCCGATTCGTCGCGCGACCGTGCTGTTTTACGCTGCCGTGGATCGCCTTGCCACCTCCAGGCAAGTTCTTACTTGCTTTCATGCTATTCTATATATGTTACAAATCAATATCGTATATGAGTATGCTTTTCCTTTCCGTAAGATTATTTCAACACAATTGTTCGATACTTGTTCTCTAAGGAAATCTTTCCCCAATTTGGCGGAACTAAACAGTATTGGTTGGCCCGTATAACTGTGAACTTAGTGTGTGAATTTTGTTGGATAATTTGATCGTTAACGACTAAAACAACTGCCCCCAAGTTTAACCGTGAAACTGTAATTTTGTTGCACCTGAAAATCGTTAAATTCACCATAAATCATATACACACTAGAATGGTGCGTTCGAGGGCTCAAATCGAAGCCAACTCGACGAACTTTAATTCTATACTAGTTTCCAGACATTCCTGTACTTAAATGGCGATTATATTCGTATCGGAGTGCGACTCTGGACTGCAGTCCAGAGCTACTCAAATTGTTGGTTGCTGTACCGTATTGGATAACTCAGGATTTACTTAACTCTTAGGTTGCGGAACTCCGCTGTTTATTGTAGATAAATCTGTTAGCTAGACAACACAATTAGTTTCATCCTGTTTCGTTATCATTTACTATTTAATCTGTAATTTAGAAGATCGGGACACATAACAGTCCCAGCAGAATCAGAATTGGCATGTTGATATTAAACAGATTATAACTCCTAACGTACAGACGCGATTGAAGATCCGTTGGTTGCGTTGAAAACCTTACTGAAAACCCTAGAATTCATTCAACTGTAACATCGCTAAATTATGATCCCAACTGGGGTTAAAATGCGTTGCGAAATGGATTCCTGATTCTGAAACCAGAATTTCCAGCCGCGAACGCTTAAAATGAAATGGTTATAACTTTTGATCCTGGAACCCGATTGGCTTGAAACAAAATTAGATGGATAGCTAACTGAACATATTATTTACTTCCTGTTTATCTTTTTGCTAAATTATATACATATGTTTCCTGATAAATCGTGCAAGTGATAGACTGTTGTTTTATGATACCTTAGCTGTGCTTCTTATACTGTTCATGCATCATATCATACCTATGTCATTGTATTGATAACCTAGTGACATCGTGCATTTACCCAGTGTTAGATTTTAGTGTTGATTGTGGCAAGTACGTCAGTGTTCGTGTATTCGTGATTAAGTGAAAGTGATACGTACTTGTGCACAATCAGTGTCCCTTTTATTCTATTGCATTGTCGACGTCTGTGGGATGCGTGTACGTGTGACTATAAGTGGTATGGGACACTTATGGAAGCGCTTGCACGGATGTCACAGATAAGGCATCCGACACTGCCATTTATCTTAGGTATTAGTCGGGACGTGCTTGATGGAGGTCCTGCCTCCAGTTCTCGCGCAGACTTGTCACGGATCGATTAGTATTTAGGGTTATGGTTAGCGTTTGATGTAGACCTCGGGGTGTGGGGTAGTTCAAGTGTGAATTCAACAGAATCTCGGGAGTCCCGTGCCGGCTTATATATTTAGGGAGTTATATGGAGATTTACAGGGTACGTGATATATACACTGTGATACATTCGTTACATGTTGGGCCCGTGGTCCCTTGCCCTTGGGTTCTACCCTTGGGTGGAGGACACTCACGAGTGGTTGACTCTCACACTTGGACTGACGATAGGCTTATTGACCTGTACAGTGAGACTTAGAGACTGATAGGGTTACTGTTGTTTACATTCCATATATACTGTGTTGACATACATGACATATCGTTATACTGCTTTACTGCTCCGCTGCATTTATCTCTGCTCATTTATATTCTTACTGCCATTGATTTACTGTTATTCATATCCATTACCACTGCTAGGATTGTTACTTGATTATATACATTATTTTGCTATTGTGTCGCTCTGACGACCTGAGTATGCATGCTCAGTTGAGGAGAAGATTTAGCCTGGATCAGAACTAGCCGTGCTTCACAGACTTCTTGACTCGCCTTCCCGAGTTACTTTCATTTGTTCCACTTCAGGTCAGTCTTTACATTGTTTCTTTCAGTTACTGCAATTGCCCATTACCTGCGCATCATTTACTGTTTACCATGAAAAGCTAGAAGCCGAAGTGTGACTACGGCAGGACGTTTCCTTGACCGTAGGAGCATGGCTGGCCTTGTCTACCCCTCGTATTCCGTATTTTGGGAAGCGGGGCGTGACATGGTTTAGTTGGTATCAAAGCCCAGGTTTTGCATCGATTGGGATTGCAGTTTTCCGTATAGGGTTTGGCAATCTAAGACATCACTCGGTCTAGATTGTAAACTTGTCATTCCTGTTACATATTCATATCGTGTGTTCAGCTATCCATTCTCTATGGTTTCGGGTGACCTGACGAGATTACGTGGTTGCAATTGCACTACCGTATTCGGGTTAGGTGACTTAAAGTCATACGGTTGATTCTCCACTTGTAATAAAATTCATCATCTTGGATATTCTTGAATCCTTATCCTATCCATATTCCATTTGATTCGTTCAGCTTGTGGCTTATACCATTCTCAAAACTACTGTTTCAAGATCATGTCTTCCAACAACTCTTCATCTGTTTCCGCTCCCCAGAATCAGACCGTCGAGATACTGAGTGTACTGCAAGGTTTAAAGGAAGACCAGGAGCGAACAAACGACTTGTTGGCTGAAGGACTGAGAAGACAGGTGAATCAGGCACCAGCGGGAGTCTCCTATCATAAAGGGATCCCTATTGGACGAGGAAAGGAGAAGAAGATGAAGCGTCAACAGAAGCATCAGAAGAACCCTTGTTGTGGATATTGTAAGAGACCAGGACATCTTCAGAAGGATTGTCGCCGTGCCCATGGGAATTGTCTGATATGCGGTTCCGACAAACATCTCATCAACGGTTGCTCAGAAAGGAAAGAACTACAAGGAGGAAACTCGTCCACGCTCCCCACTTCCACAAATGAGGACCATCGCGTAGTTTGAACTTCGACCATAAGGCGGATCTAACGCAGGATTCAACTCGCGTAACGATGATGCAGCATTCTGGCAGTCAAAGAAGAATTTTATGTTTTCCAATTTCAGTATTTTGTTGTCGTACTCTTATAAACATTTCCTTCCATTTGAACCTTGTATCCGCTGAACTTTTAGTTGAATGCAATAAAAATTTGAATCGTATTGTATGTATCCTTCTCTTGTCATTTCTCTTGTTCATATTATTCAGTAGCATAACCTTTTATTCTTGATTCTACAATTCCTGCTACTGTATATCTTTTGATACTTCGTACACTTGGCCATTTTCCTTATTCATTCCATTGTTTAATCACGACTCCCTTTCTTTCAGACCATGGCCCACCCTGGAGCAGCACCGCATTTAGACGAGGATGCACAGTCGTGCGTTTCCTTAGATCACACACTGACGAGTTCCGATGATGAGGTCAACGGTCCCCAAGCCAATCTCGGAAACCACGTTCCAGAGGGCGAAGGAGCAGCCACCCCAGAGTTCGACATGATAGCTGATTCTGATGAAGAGGAAGAAGATCCCGAAGAGAACCCTGTAGAGGAAGACCAGATAGAAGAAGATCCCGATGAGGACCCGGTAGAAGAAAATCCAGTCGAGGAAAATCCCATGGAAGAGAATGCAGAAGAAGAAAACCACATGGGATCAGACCTCGATGAAGAAGTTCTATCCGAGGATGAAGGACCAGAAGATCAAGACCCTGCCATGGAAGAACTACCTTTAGCGATACCTGCGAGGCACTATGGAATGGACGCCCCTACCTGAGCACGCGAGTCTACCGTAACCTACTGAATCTCCACAACCGCGACCGACGGGATATCTTTTGATGTTGTCTTTCTGGCCAAATAAAATGTGTATATTTTAGGGCCACTTTCCGCCTTTGAGAATGTCTTGTTTCAAATTTTCTTGAATGAAATAAATCTTCTGAATTCGTAAACCTTTGATTATTGGTCCGCTTGATACTTGTTTCTCGCCCATATTCATTTATTTTTCTGCCGAGTTCCCTGACTGTTCACCCGTACTCATTGTATGGTTTCACTCTCGTTTCAATTGGAAAGTATCGCACTCTGATCCTTGGAATGAGCCACCTTTCATCTTTCGTCTGTACCCTGTTTGAGATCCTTCTGGGAGGAGAATAGTCCTGTGAAGCTTCTGAATTCTTTAACTCTTCAATTTTTGATTCGTGTGTTGTACCAATTATTGGTTTCCCCCACACTTTTCCTTTTGTATTCTTTTGTTGCTCATCCTTACATCCTGTGTTGACCGATCCCAATCTCCTTGATCTTCAGCCTAAAGCCGACACACTTCAACCTTCTGATTGAGCCACACTTCCTTATAATCATTACCCTATCTAGCCCTATACCTATTTGCGTTCTTCCTATTACCCTAACTACATATAGGGACAGTGTTATTCAAAATTTAGTTTTCATTATTTTTGTTCGTGTATTTGATTACCCCATTTTTGTATTTTAAGTACAACTATTATTATTTTCATTTTCAGTAGCGTAACCTTACACCGCGCATACTTTTGGTCCATATTTTTTTATTTCACCATACAAGTTTTCTAAATATTTTTTTGCCTATTCTATCGATACCTTTCCTAAAATGTTTTAACCTATCGTCTAAACTTTCACTATCTTATTGTCGTTATTATAGTTTCGGGTGTTGTGCCTATACTACTATTATAATTGATTGTGTCTTATGCTTATTATTTCTACCTTCCTACTTTTGATATGTTTATATATGCACATATTTGGGTTCGATACTATCGAACAATCCTTGAATATTATTATTCGCTATTGTTAACTAAATTCTTGTATACATGTATTTACCCATATAGTTGTTCCTGCCTTATACCTACTAGGCCTACCCTTTCGTATGCTGTTTTCACTTATATGCATATTTTCAAATTTCTTCGTCCACGGATTTCTAATAAACCTTTATGTGTTGGTTTGCAATATACTAGCTTTCGCATACGTTTATATAACTTATCTTTTACTTTAAATTTCGAGGACGAAATTTTTGTAAGGGTGGTATGATGTAATACCCAGCCCTTTTATACCAAAATCTGTATCTTGTTAATCTAGAACTTTATTTAATTTATTTATAATTTTATTTAATTTTTATATAATTATTTTAAAATCCCATCTCTTTTATTTAATTAAAACCTAAGATTCAAAATAAACTAAAACCCTCAACAAACTTTCTCAGCCCACCTTTGTTTTTAAATGAATTCCTTAATTTTTCTCGGCCCCTTTCTCTTCACTTTTTCTATTTATTTCTGGCCCAGCACTCCCCGAGCCCACCTCCTAAAATTCTTTATTCAAGGAATTTCCTACGCGGCCCGGCCCGGCCTTCTCTTTCTCTCCATTTTGTCTATTCTTCTCATTTATTCTCCTCAGCCCACTGCGGCCGGCCCACTCCTTCCCTCACCCCACTGTTCATCTTCTTAAAGTTTACAACGGTAACTTCCTTTCCTGTGCGCAATCCTTGCCTCCGCCGACGTTCACGGTCGCGAGCGTTACTCCCCACGACGCGCACGTACCCTGCGACCCGCTCCCTCAATATTCACCTCTCTTCACTCCCATCACTTCCTCCTCAACCCAAAACCACAGCACCCCGAGCTTCCCATCTCCTCCATTCACCCAGTCCCAACCTGACGTACACGTCGCCGCCGTCACCTCCGGCCACCTCCCTCCATCGCCATAGCTTCGCAGCCGCCTCGTCTCCTTTCCCCTCTCCATCACGTCTTCTCCCCTCACTCTCTCCACTCCCGTTCTCTCTTCCTTGAACCCACACCCTCACCTCCACCGTCGACATCGCCACCATCTCCGCTCACTCCTCCTCCCCTCTTCCTCCACTGCCGAGCGCCTTCGCCTGCACCCACTCACCCACACCCGAGCTCGACTCCCCTGCACACCCTCGCTCGAGCGCCGACTCCCTCGACTACCCAACTTCACCAAGCACCACTACAACCACCGCGACCCATCGGAGCTCCGACCCATCATCGTCATCGTCGACCTCGTCGACTCGTCGTCGACCCATCATCCCCCTCTTCCTCCCTCTCAATCTCGCTGCTCATCTCTCTCTCTCTCCCCTCCTTCTCCTTCTCACTCTCTCTCTCTCTGTCTCAGCTCACCACTCTCAAATTCTCTCTCTCTCTGTCTCAGCTCACCACTCTCAAATTCTCTCTCTCACTCTCTCATCCTTCTCTCTCTCTCACTCTCCCCCTCCTCTGTTCTCAATCTCTACTTCCCTCTCTCACTCACTGCATCTCTCTATCTCTCTCATTCTCTGTCTCAACTCCCTCTCTCATTTCTCACTCTCTATACCCTCTCTCTCTCACTGCAAACACACTCTCTCACTCTCCCTCTGCATCTCTCTCTCTTCCTCAGCAATTCTCTCTCTCTCTGTGGCCAACAGTCCACCTTCCGGCCACCACCACACAAGCAGCCCATCATCAAGAGTTGCGACCACCGCGGACAACCCGTGCTCACCCGGAGCTGTTGCTGCCATAGTGCCGATTCGTCGCGCGACCGTGCTGTTTTACGCTGCCGTGGATCGCCTTGCCACCTCCAGGCAAGTTCTTACTTGCTTTCATGCTATTCTATATATGTTACAAATCAATATCGTATATGAGTTATGCTTTTCCTTTCCGTAAGATTATTTCAACACAATTGTTCGATACTTGTTCTCTAAGGAAATCTTTCCCCAATTTGGCGGAACTAAACAGTATTGGTTGGCCCGTATAACTGTGAACTTAGTGTGTGAATTTTGTTGGATAATTTGATCGTTAACGACTAAAACAACTGCCCCCAAGTTTAACCGTGAAACTGTAATTTTGTTGCACCTGAAAATCGTTAAATTCACCATAAATCATATACACACTAGAATGGTGCGTTCGAGGGCTCAAATCGAAGCCAACTCGACGAACTTTAATTCTATACTAGTTTCCAGACATTCCTGTACTTAAATGGCGATTATATTCGTATCGGAGTGCGACTCTGGACTGCAGTCCAGAGCTACTCAAATTGTTGGTTGCTGTACCGTATTGGATAACTCAGGATTTACTTAACTCTTAGGTTGCGGAACTCCGCTGTTTATTGTAGATAAATCTGTTAGCTAGACAACACAATTAGTTTCATCCTGTTTCGTTATCATTTACTATTTAATCTGTAATTTAGAAGATCGGGACACATAACAGTCCCAGCAGAATCAGAATTGGCATGTTGATATTAAACAGATTATAACTCCTAACGTACAGACGCGATTGAAGATCCGTTGGTTGCGTTGAAAACCTTACTGAAAACCCTAGAATTCATTCAACTGTAACATCGCTAAATTATGATCCCAACTGGGGTTAAAATGCGTTGCGAAATGGATTCCTGATTCTGAAACCAGAATTTCCAGCCGCGAACGCTTAAAATGAAATGGTTATAACTTTTGATCCTGGAACCCGATTGGCTTGAAACAAAATTAGATGGATAGCTAACTGAACATATTATTTACTTCCTGTTTATCTTTTTGCTAAATTATATACATATGTTTCCTGATAAATCGTGCAAGTGATAGACTGTTGTTTTATGATACCTTAGCTGTGCTTCTTATACTGTTCATGCATCATATCATACCTATGTCATTGTATTGATAACCTAGTGACATCGTGCATTTACCCAGTGTTAGATTTTAGTGTTGATTGTGGCAAGTACGTCAGTGTTCGTGTATTCGTGATTAAGTGAAAGTGATACGTACTTGTGCACAATCAGTGGCCCTTTTATTCTATTGCATTGTCGACGTCTGTGGGATGCGTGTACGTGTGACTATAAGTGGTATGGGACACTTATGGAAGCGCTTGCACGGATGTCACAGATAAGGCATCCGACACTGCCATTTATCTTAGGTATTAGTCGGGACGTGCTTGATGGAGGTCCTGCCTCCAGTTCTCGCGCAGACTTGTCACGGATCGATTAGTATTTAGGGTTATGGTTAGCGTTTGATGTAGACCTCGGGGTGTGGGGTAGTTCAAGTGTGAATTCAACAGAATCTCGGGAGTCCCGTGCCGGCTTATATATTTAGGGAGTTATATGGAGATTTACAGGGTACGTGATATATACACTGTGATACATTCGTTACATGTTGGGCCCGTGGTCCCTTGCCCTTGGGTTCTACCCTTGGGTGGAGGACACTCACGAGTGGTTGACTCTCACACTTGGACTGACGATAGGCTTATTGACCTGTACAGTGAGACTTAGAGACTGATAGGGTTACTGTTGTTTACATTCCTTATATACTGTGTTGACATACATGACATATCGTTATACTGCTTTACTGCTCCGCTGCATTTATCTCTGCTCATTTATATTCTTACTGCCATTGATTTACTGTTATTCATATCCATTACCACTGCTAGGATTGTTACTTGATTATATACATTATTTTGCTATTGTGTCGCTCTGACGACCTGAGTATGCATGCTCAGTTGAGGAGAAGATTTAGCCTGGATCAGAACTAGCCGTGCTTCACAGACTTCTTGACTCGCCTTCCCGAGTTACTTTCATTTGTTCCACTTCAGGTCAGTCTTTACATTGTTTCTTTCAGTTACTGCAATTGCCCATTACCTGCGCATCATTTACTGTTTACCATGAAAAGCTAGAAGCCGAAGTGTGACTACGGCAGGACTTTTCCTTGACCGTAGGAGCATGGCTGGCCTTGTCTACCCCTCGTATTCCGTATTTTGGGAAGCGGGGCGTGACAGTATATATAAAATTGACTTGATGTAAGATGACTTAATGTGTTGAAAAGAATATACGATGTGATGTGATGAAAAGAATGACTTGATTGATACGTCGGTATACGGATGCGAGTCGATAAGAGAGGATTGATACCTTTGTCGGTCCCGTGACATGAGATTGTTATGGATGTGACCTGGGATATAGGCATATAGAGATATAAAATATTGTGAATCATGAGTGATAAGCCATACGAGACGTTAGGTCTGTACCTTCATTGTCATATAGGTTGTTAGGATCCCAAATTGTTTAATGCCGCCATACGATGATTTACCGTACGTGATGAGTTTAATTGATGATTGATCCATACCCTTGACTAGAGGATGCCGTACGATAGATTATACCGTACGTGATGTTGTGAGGCTGGATACCGATTGATAGATTCACCGACTCAGTCATGTTAGATACGTATACCTTATAGCATTTAGCTGATGATTTACTTATGCTGCGTTCATGTTATTCTTATTGCATTCCATATACCTGTACTAGTACACCTACACCGTTATCGATGATGTGTATGTTACACTTACACAGATTGGCCGGCTCACACACTTCATCATCGATAATTACTATGTCACCTACATAGTAGAATTGCTGCATCATGATATGATTCCTTGCATGATTTACTTGCTATGTTCACATTACTGTTTCATGTTGCATGATATACGAATATGCTTACATCTGTTATATGTCGCATACATCATGCTTTACGATTATACGCATTGAGATATATTGTTTTCATGAGATTTCTGAATTTGAGAACCGCGACTATTTCAAAAGAAAGTATGTATTGTTTTAAAAACCCCGTTTCTCTTGATATGATATTTCAATGCATCCACCATTCGTTTTCTCGGTTCTGAGACGTGTGATAGAAACCCGATTCGAGAAGGTGGATGATCCGTTTGCGGGTTCATAGTGGACCCGGTATAGTTCCCCGAGGCCAGAATGGTTTTGTGGTGTAGACGATGAGCCTGGCAGGGTGGGCACTACCTACCGGTGATTGGTTGGACCTGGCGGTTATCCGGAGGATACCGACCAGAGTCATGAGATGGATATGTGCCGACTCAATCTGCCGGAGCCCGCGGGCCGATCCCACAAACGGAGTCGAGATATGAGGATTTACGTGTCGGTGTTGGACACGGGTTTCATGATATTTCGAGTGTCGATGTTGGACACTCAGGTTCCATGATTTCGATGTGTCGTTGATGGACACGCGTTAGTGATATCCTCATATTTACATGCATATGCTTTCATGATATTTGCATGCATGATGTTGTTGTGTCATTGGTTGACACGTGGACGAGATCCACATGCATACATGCATTTATTATATGGTTGGATAATATCCACATGCTTACAGGCATTGATTACATTGTTGGCACATATACAGATACGGTCACCCTAGATATCATAGTATTACCTTCATGATATAGTTGACCTAGGAAATCGTTGTTTTATTCGATTTCTACCTGTTGATGTTTTCTACTCACGAGTTGGCAACTCACCCCCGTTGTGCCACCGTTCTTGCGGGTTGACCGCGTGGATCAGTAGCGGCATTGCTGGCACATAGCTGCATTCGAGTGTTTTGCGTTGGTAGGTGGTACATGTTAGATTGTACCCCTCATGTATTTATTATTCCTCTTGTATCTAGTTAACTCCATCAAATCAGAAACTGGTATTTGTATATGTAGTTGGACTTAGCAAGACTTGTAGTTGCGAGACTTAGAGCGAGGGTTTTGGTGGGTTTGATGTCTTGCTTTACATTATCTTTTTGGTGTTGATCTTCACCGTTGGGCGTCGTATACTCATTTTTATGACTTGCGTGGTTGTGAATCCGCCGGTTGGCAAAGAGCTAGCTCCCGCTTGGGGATGCCTTTTATATTATCATGTATTTGTAGTTTTGGATAAAAATATACAAAGGAGTTGCTGCCCAAATTTTCAAAAGACGAAACATGTTTTCCAACTAATAAAATCCACTTGCATTTTCATGTTCTATTATCTATGCATTTAATAAAACGTTTGTTTTCGTTATACCTTTATTTCAAACTTCACCTCTTTTATTTCTTAAAAAGGTTTAGATTTCTGAGCTTCGGCTTACTTAAATTATGTTACGCCTTTAGTCGTTGCGTGATTTAAGTGCCGATCACGAGCTAATATTTCGGGTCGTGACAGAAGCCCTTCGGGAACCTGATTCTCTCAGTCATCTGCCCTTCTTTGAAAAGAGTGGGCCAAGGCAACAAGCCAAAAGTCAAACGAGCAACATTGCCAATGAAAAAGCAGTAGACGAGTACACAACCCATACGGTCTACATGATGGAGCCCGGAGGAATAAGTCATCCGATGCCTCATACCCATGACAGTGACATGGTTGTTGCTACCCAACACCGGCTCAGTCTAGATGATGAAGACCCCGCTCAGACCATTAAACCAATAGATCTCGTGGTTCCTGCAGAATCGAGCTCAAGCAGTAAGAATGACCCTGTTATTATGCCCGGAACTATAGAGCAAGCGTTATTCCAATGGCTTCAAAAGAAGCTTCAGGACAGGGACGAGAAGTTGGCCAAGATCTATTCCAAATCGACGAGCTAGTAAACGTCGTGGGAGATCTTATGACCCACGTCGTGGCAGATCTCATGACCCAAGTCGCCTAATTGCAATTATAGAAAAATCAAAATTTGGTTCATGAGCCAGAGATTGATATCCTAAAACAGCCAACCGACACTCTCTCCAACCCAAGAGTATAACACCTTTGCAAAAAAATGGCCGCGATCAGCGTCCAATCCCTCTGATACGTATAGTGAACGGGGTAAGCGGGCAGCAGGCGAACCAAAGACTGATCGGCCTCGAGGACCAGCATCAGGAAAGGCATCGGCTCTAATGGAGAGAAGGAAGAAAGTATATTCCTTCAGGAGGGACGAAGTCGCAAAATATTCAAGGACGCCTTGGACAACGGTCTTCAACTGTCTATCCCAAAGAGGCCACATGAAATGAACATGACTGAAATTCCCATGTACTGCCTATATCATAGGATAGTGAGTCATACCATCGAAGACTGCTATATTTTCAAAGATTGGGTAAAAAACCAATACAAGGCTGGGAAAAACCTATCTTCCTCAGATGTACCGGCAAACCACCAAATTACGGTCATCAACTCAACCCCGCCAAGATCAAAGTTCAAGAGGCTTGGATAAGCAGACACCCTTGACCACCACATCGTTAAACTGGGAACAGTTGACCACCACGTCGTTAAACTGGCAACAATTGACCCTTAAGTCGTTAAACTGGGGATGTAAAAAATGTGTAGATAAATGAAAATTAAAAATAAAAAAGGCGAAATGATGAGGCAACTCGAAAAAAAAATCAGCGAGTAAAATATAAATAAGCAGCCGAAATGATGGGGCAACCGTGAATAAATAGCCGAAATAATAGGGCAATCGCGACCTTCGCGATAAGAAAAGATGAAATGGTGGAGCAATCGCGGTAAAAAAATTTGTATACAAGTAAATATCCCAAACCTCCAAATGACGAATGATGAGTCGCTTCTGGTACCATATTACAGTGCAGCAATGCAGACGCCAACCAAAATCCAAATCCCAAATCCCCAAACGGCGAATGATAGGTCACTCCTGGTACCATATTCCAGTGCAGCGATGCAGACGCCGACCAAAATCCAAATCCTAAATCCCCAAACGGCGAATGATGAGTCGCTCCTGGTACCATATTCCACTGCAGCGATGCAGACGCCAACCAAATTCCAAATCCCCAAACCTCCAAACGGCGAATGATGTGTCGCTCCTGATACCATATTACGCTACAGCGATGCAGACGCCAACCAAAACCCAAATTCCCAAAATTCTCCCAGCCCTACGGTTGGTCCCCAAGTTGACTACCGTATACAATTCATGGGCTCAAATAATTCTCATCACACCCATGCCCCACCGCAATCACCAGTCCCGCGGCCAGTCTCCGCCCTTGGAATTATGCTCCATTTGGGAAGACCCACTCATGTGTCCTCACGATACATGAGGAGAACAAAACTTACGGGATCCTCACGACTCATAAGAAAACACATTCGTGGGATCCTTATGACTCACAAAGGAAAAACACACGTGGGAGTCCCCACGACTCCTAAGGAGAAAGTACACCTACGAGATTCTTTCGACTTGTAGGGAGAAAATGCTTTTATGAGACCCTTACGGATCATAAAATTGAAAATCCTTAGGTGATAGGGACCTAAATTTGTCTCCTAATCCATCACTCCACAATAGGTAAAGGCAAATGATGAATTGCACCTGGCGCCTGCGCTTCAGTGTTAGCAACACTGATGCCGACCCCAACCCCAAAATTCTAAACTTTCGATCTAATAGACCCATAAGTCTTTAAACTGGAAACAGATGATCTCTAAGTCGTTAAACTTGGAACAGATGACTCATAAGTCATTAAACTAGGAACGAGGGAAATCCACACACGGCAAATGATGATTCGCTCCTGGTACCATATTCCAGTGTAGCGGTGCTAATGCCAAACCAAAACCAAAATCCCCAAATCCTCTCATGGAAAATAATGGTTCGCTCCTGGTACCATATTCCAGTGTAACGATACTGATGCCAAGCCAAAACCAAAATCCCCAAATCCTCTCATGGCAAATGATGATTCGCTCCTGGTACCATATTCCAATGTAGAGATACCGATGTCAATCCAAATCACATCAAATCAGTAAGACAACCAACGACTTCCCTGGCGGAATCAAGCTCCACCTCGGAAACAAGTCGAATCCCAATACCACAGAAAGCGGAGCAAGTCAACTTCAACCCTGAAACCGCAGAAAGCGGAGCAAATCAAATTCAACCCTGACACCGCAGAAAGTGGAGCATGTCAAATCAAATCCCGACACCGCAGAAAGCAGAGCAAGTCAACTTCAACTCTGACACCGCAAAAAGCGGAGCAAGTCAAATCCAATCCTTGACACTGCAAGAATCGGAGCAATTCAAATCCAGTACCGACCGTCCATGTCGCTAAAATGGCAGCACCGACCGTCCATGTCGCTAAAATGGCAGCATCGACCGTCTAAATCGCAAAAAGAGCAGCAACGACCTCCCCATCGGAATTATGCTTCGACTCAGAATTAAGTCAAACAATGACCTCCACGTCGGAATTATGCTTCGACTCGGAATCAAGTCAACCAATGACCTCCCCGCCAATATTATGCTTCGACTCGGAATCAAGTCAACCAATGACCTTCCCGTCGGTATTATACTCCGATCCCCGAAATTATGCTCCGCTCGTTGGAATTATGCTCCAATCCCTGAAATCATGCTCCGCTCTTCGGAATTATGCTCTGATCCCTGGAATCATGCTCCACTCTTCGGAATGATGCTCCGATCCTCGGAATTATGCTCCGATCCCCGAATTATGCTCCCGGAATGATGCTCCGCCCCCGGAATGATGTTCCACCTCGAAGTCCAACTCCAAGATCCATCGATTTCATGCACACAACTCATATACGCGGTGTGCATTTATTGATGGGGGAACTTTGCTGGGTCAAAAATTACACCTCGGTTGACCATCAAAATCAAAGTCAACCCCAAGTAAACGGGCCCAAGCCCAGGTCAAGTAGGCCCAGGCCCAAGTCGAGCCCCGCGGCCGGCCTCCCCCATGCCAAAATGAAAATTATGTAATAAATAATTCTGATACAATTTTTATGAATAAATGTAAGAAAAATGGGCATAAAGCCAAATTTTTGTAAAGCCCATGGCTCATATGCAAAAGAAATAAGCACATGAGGTATGGGATGGGCAAAATGCAATTTTGTAAAGCCCAAAGGCCTAAGTGTAAACTTATAAGCCTATATAAGGCAACATGATGATGAAATACAGGACAATAATTGATTTCCCTAAAAATTAGGGTTTCTGTGCCTCATTCTTCTTTCTCAAGGTTTTAAAGCTTCTTCTCTTTTCTGAATTAAATCAAGAGTTTAACTCTTCTTTTTCCAAAAAGAAATAGTTTTTCACCATAAACCCCTTGAAGGGAAACTCAGATCTCCCATCAAATCTCTAAAAGGGAAGATTTTTAAGTCTCGCCCCCTTTCCTTCAAGATCCAGCTAACAGAGAGGAGGAAGAAAGAGACCCATCTCCAAAAATCCAACTTTAGGAAAAATCCAAGGCTCAAGAGAAGATCCAGGCTCAAGTGGGAAGAAAGGGGTCCCCTTTGATCACCTCCGAAGATTTTCGAGGAGTTCAATTCCAAGATCCAAATTCTCAAAGGAGTTTAATTCTACATCCAGACCCTTTAGGAGTTTAACTCCAAATCCAAGCCTTTTAGGAGTTTAACTCCATATCCATATCCAATTTATTGCATACGAGTTTAACTCTAAATTCAAACATTTTGGGAGTTTAACTCCAAATTTATACCTAATTTCTGTTTGGGAGTTCAACTCTAAAGCCCATAGGGAGTTCAACTCCCAGCTTATGGGATAAGCCCCCTTTCTCTGCTGGTGTTTCAAGCGGTCGCGTGCCGCGCACGTGACCCGCTGGCGTCCAGCATCCGCATGCCGCGCACATGACCTGCTGGCACCCAGCGCCAGCGTGCAGGGTACGTGACCCGCTGGTGCCCAACGCCCGCATGCCGTGTACGTGACCTACGGGCACCCAGTGCCCGCGGGCCTCGCATGCGTCCTTAGGACGCTCCTCGCCCCAAGGACACGTGCGAGGCCTGCGGGCGCTGGGCCACCACGGGTCATGTGCATGAACCGCCCAGCGCCCGCATGCCGTGCACGTGACCCGCAGGCTCCCAGCGCCCGCATGTCGTGCACGTGACCCGCAGGCTCCCAGCGCCCGCGGGCCTCGCATGCGTCCTTAGGACGCTCCTCGCCCCTCTTTTCCCATGCACTCCACACTAAAAATACCTCCCCCGTTAGAAAAAATTTCTAACGGGGCGTTGCCCCACACCCCGCAAGAGAGCTACTAGCCCCCTTGATCTCTAGCCCTCTATCCAGGTAAAGGGACCTCCGTAAACTCTGTGAGGCCCTCGATACATCCAAGTCCCCTCCAATATACAACACGCGCACACAGCACATTGAGTTCGCATGACCAGTTTTACCCGTCAATCGGAGGTTCGCTCGCTCCAAAAGCGGGAGGTAATTAATGGAATCTGAGTCCGCAGCTGCCAGAGATTCGGATCCCCACAATCAATAAACCTCGGCCTACCCTCGGCAGCGGGAATCTGTAATGCGCCTGACAAGCGACACGCATTTTCCATCTCAATGGGGTGACGAAAAACACCCTACAATGTCGTGTAGCAAGGTAAAAAAGTGCAATAACTGAACTAGTATATGGTACTGAGTACTAAACAGTAACTAAAATACTAATAGGTTATAAGGTGATACGGTAACATAGCTTCTAATGTGTACGTGGTATGGCAATTATCGATGATGTGTGTGTGAGTCGGCAAGAATGTGTACATGCAACATGTGCATTATCGGTAATGGTGCATGTGTCCTAGCAAACGAAATCACGTAAATATAAGGGCATGAAGCGTAATATATATATCGTAAATGAAAATAATGCGAGCGTATGCAGAAATAAGAAATCGTAACGCAAGCATAAACAGAATAGAGAAATCGTAAACGTGAACAATATAAAAATATGCAACTACGTATGAGCCATACAGTTGCAATTTAAAATAGTACGAATCGTTGCTTTTAGAAAATATGGGGCTACGATGTTTTTGAAAAAAATACCATTTGAAAAGGCATAGCGTCCACTTGAAATTATAATTTAAAATTGCGTAACGATTCGTTAGTTTTGAAAATAGGTATGGCTCTAAACATATCATAATATCTACTATGTGAATTTAATCAAGCTTTTCTCGAGTCGATATATAAGTCGGCGATCCATCCTCATCATATCACGTACGGAATATCCATCGTACGATATCATCAAATCAATAATACGGATCTATAGTCACGTATATCATCCCATCTCATATCATCGTATATCATCGCATATCCTCATATAACATCGCCTCATATCACCATATCCAACCATATCAACTCGTGTCATCATATCCTCAACTCATCATATCATCATGTGTGTGTGTGCACGCGCGTTTTCAGAAGTAGATATATCTCATATGCTAAGAAATAATACTAGAGTATATCTTTATACTAAATCTACTACTATCGCATATAGTATTCTAGAAACCCTATTAGCTAGGTATTCATATGTAATAAATATATATACACACACCCTAATACTACGGTTGCGGGGTGCTATACGCCATCCACCCGACTTCCCCCGTAGATATACATCTACTCATCTAGTTTCGCCTCGCCCTAACTGATTCCGACAGATGTCTTGCCTTCCTTCGTTGCCCCGGGAGTCCACGCGATCGTACCTACAAATCAAACCATATCGTATCGCATGAAAATCCAAATCCAAATTGAAATCGCGAGCGAAGTGCACATAGGTTAGAACCTATGGTCAACGCGTGCTAGAATAATAAAATACTCCCCGACGTCAACGTACAAACGTTAAACAACCGAGTCAAAACTCAAATATCAAAAATCAAGTTTTCAAATATCGCAAAATATTGATAAAAACTTAGTAAAACAACTCTAGATTTTTCTTAAGGTGATTCTAGATTTTTTAGCTTATAGGGTAGTCTTAATTATCTAGTGAGTGAGCTACATAAAAAGATTTACAACCCAACTCAAAAATTCACCCGACATTTGCGGCCAAAATGATTTAATTTGCGACCAGAATATGGAATTGGGGGCTCGGGTTTCGAGGGTGGTCTTCTACAAGTCTATACATCTCACAGTATTCTCTAATAAATTTTCAGAGTCCCCAAATCATCCCAGATTTTATTTGATCACCATAAGTCAATGAAAATGTAACATTTTGAAATATTTTAGATAATTAAGTTATTTATTTAGTTAAATAGAAAATGTTATTTTAATTTTATTGTAATAAAAAGACCTTTTTATAAGTGGTAAAGTAATTTAGAAAAGAAAGTGGTGGTTTATATAATATTAAGTGTCATGAAGGGTTTTAGTGAAATTTTTAACTTCATTATGTAGTATGATTTAGTGTGAGGGGTTTTATGGAAAGTTTAATTAATTATGGAAATTAGATATTGTGTGAGGATTATGGAAATTAGATATTGTGTGAGGGTTTTTTTGTAAAGAGGGCTAGGTCATGGTTAAGATTAATTTAAACTCATGGGATAGCATAACCTAGGTTGAACCTCACGCATACACCTCCTCCTTGCATAAAATCACCACCATCTTTCATGGTGACACCTCCTACTACCCTTATCATTCATTATTCTTATCTTTTCTTTTTGATTCAGTTGATATATTATGTTGAAACAAATCAACTAACTTAGAAGAAAATAAAGAAAATCCTAACACTCACCAAAGAAAAAGAAAGAAGAAAGAAAAAAGCTAAATAATAGGGATCCTTACCTCAACCCTCAAGCTAGGAAAATTTGTGTTTGTGCATCTTTGAAGGAACCTTTCTGTTGAGCTTTCAATAAGTATAAGTTTCAACTCTGTAGATCTTAGTTCAATACTATTCTAATATATAAGTATGATTCGGTAAAATATCGTAATTTGGTGGGATTATTGCTCTGTTTGAAACTGCTATGAGTTGGTTTATAGTTAGAAAAATAAAACAGTACCTTAAACTTGTAATTTGGACCTTGAATAACCAATAGAAATACGGACCCATTCCTCGGATTTTCGGCCGGCGACATCCATCGAAATTCCGAGCTCGCCATTTTTGGTAGGGAGTTGGGTGTTAGTTTTTCTAGGTTCTAGGGTAGCTCTCTGTTTATATGTTAGGGTTTCTGGTGTTGCTAGTTTATGTTATATATTCAGTATATAAAATCTAGAAGCAAATATCAGTTTTGGGGTTAAAATTCTAAATACGATACGGATATATCGTGTCACGATTTCTATTTCTGCCTGTTGCGATCAGAATAGAGTTAGCTCTGGTTAAACTAGGTCCAGTTAACTCACGATATTCTCACATAGCATATTTAGTATATAAATCTTATAGTTTCAAGTTTTCGCCGTATCGGAGTTTAGTCGTTTCTTATACGAAAGTTAAATTCGATGTTAGGTTCGACCGCGGAGACTTCGGAGACCGCAAAAAAAGGAAAAGGATTGATGACATCCGAGTGACTTCGACGTATTCTGGTAAGTAGACTAAACATCTACCAGGGGATTTTGTATGGATGGCGTACTACGCCCGTGATTTAAGCTAGTTATAATTGTTCCTTGTGTATAAAATTGAATTTAGAGACTTTCTCGTATGCATTCATATATATAAAACGTCATGTTTAACAATTGTTAGAACACTGCACAAATTATCGACGAGTCATGTTGCACGTGCACATAATTATATGTTATACTACACCTCGTCGATATTGACATGTCACATATACACTTAGTACTTGCTATGTCACATAGGATTCACTTCATACCGTAAGCATCAGTAATAGTGATAATTTTGCACAATGTTATTATGAACACATATCATGCTTCATTTTCAAGTATTAACAATTTGATATAAAATGCATTGAATTATGCAGATTTCTGGTTTTGAGTTTTATGTCCTTTGTAGTATATTCGGCGATTCTTCATGTTTGATATGATATGTCCACCATGAGATATTGTTTTTATGATTTGGTTTTATTCCGAACCGAGTGGGGGGCTATACGGTTGCGGATTTTTACGTTATCCGGACTGAGTGGGAGAGTTATACAGTCGGATTCATGGTGGACCCGGTCGAGACCGAAGGACAGGATAGCCGCATTTGAGGCGGGGAGCCTAGCGAGGATACTCGATACCGGAGATAGTTGTGAAACACGGCGGATATCTAGACGATGCCGACCGTGTTACTGATTGACAGGATCGTTTGGGGAATGATGCCTGATGAAAACAGAAGATTTGTGTCGATGTTGGACATGGGAAAATGAATCTTATTGAAAATAATTGATGAGATTTCAGTTTTGATTTATAAATTTAGTAGTACATAATTATGCTTCCACATGTGATCATACATTATACTCATCTTTGTTATTGTTAGCTCTAGTTCGTTGATTGAATACGATTTCGGATTGTGTAGTATGAAAATTGTAAAGAAATCACAACCAAAAATATTTGACCGCAATCAACTACGGTGTCGGATGTAGATCTTTAGCGAGTGCGGATCGTCCACAGGGAAATTGTAATCGTTCGTGTTTCAAATTAGATGAATTGAAATTTTTAAAGAAAAGAAAACAAACAATTCATGATTTATAGTTGAAGTTCAAGAATGAGAAAATCTAGATCTAATAACAAGAAAAAGATAGAATCAAGAATTGAGAGTTTGTTGATTTTTCCTAACCAAATATCAAGAATCGAAATGAGGCTCGTAAGAATCGATCGGATCTATAGATGTGATGCAATCTCAAGATGATGTATTCTCATCCTTCGATGGATTGATACTAGATCGATGATGATCGAAGAGAATTAGGGATTTCTAGTGAAACTAGGGTTTCATCATTTATCTCTTGTTCATTCGTCGATATCATTCACATTCTAGCATCTAGTAAATTCAAGAAACGATCGTAGATCCCTAATTTCGAGCGATCACAATCAAGAAAGCATCTCAACGAAACTAGGTCATCGGTTCTTGAACTTGCTAGGGTTTACAAAACCCGTAGGACTTAAGAATCGTTTTAAGATTTGTTATATCATCATTCTATTGATCGTTCCGACTCCTCGACGAGCGGAGTTTTACTCAAACATCACAACAAGAACTACAATTACAAATTGAGATCGAATCATGATGCAAGAATTTAAAGAAAACAAGATTAAAGAATTTCACCTTTTATTTATATCAACAATTTCATTACATTCGCTCAAGAACTACAAGAGGAAGAACTCGATCGTCGATTTGGCTTCGCTCGTCCCCGTGAGTCGCGGATCGTCTTGGATCACTTGCTCGGTTGGAGATCGGCTCCGCTCCTAAAAGGTTGAAGGGCTTCTCGCTTGATTGGTACTCAGGATCTTGAATTTGGATTGGAATTAGGGTTAGGGTTTCGCACAAGTCTTGTCACTAGACTTGTGGAAGAAGATGAGAGAGTAGAAATTTAGGAATATGGAAGATTAAGGAAGTAGAGATCAACCCCTTAACCCTAGATCTAGGCTCCTATTTATAGACCATCAAAACCCTAGATCTAGGATTTGAATTTTGAATTTCCTTCCAAAAGTTAGTTAGAGGAGATTTGAATTTCCCTCCAAAAGTTTGTTGAGGAGAAGCTTCTAGATGAAGTTTGTTAAGCCGAGCCTTCTAGATGCGCCACGTGGCATTTCTACAATGTTCTGGAAGCTTGGGCCGTTAGAATTAGCCACGTGAGGAAATTTGAGCTTCTGATGACGTCACGCCGCCGCGGTTCCGCGGCTTAAGCCAGATCCCGCCGCGGAACCGCGGCGGTTTGGAAGCCTTAGGGCTTGGAAATTCTGGGCTTTTCTGATGCTGATATTTGGGCCTTTTTGTGATATGTTGATTTTCCAATTGAGTCCCTGATCTCTGCCAGATCTCCAGCCTTTGAGTTGGCGTATTTTATCAGCACCGTTTGGCTTTGTTCCTGCAATTTCCTGCACAAATCTCGAAACAAGTGTTGCGCAATACAGGGATGATGCGATGCCATAAAATACAGTCAATTTCCCTAAAAATGCCGGTTTTAAAGTCTAACACATGTAATCTGATATTTCAGGACTGTTTTACTAATATGTGCAATATGAATACCGAACACTTCTGGATGAGTGTAAAAGATAGGGAAATTGCCGTGTTAAAAATGCAGTATTTTTAACTGATCAAATTCCCCCAAACTTATTCTCGGTCGTCTCGAGCGAACTGTTTTATTAAAAAGAGAAGGAGAAAATAAAGAAAGAGAAAAACTAACTAGCACACTTTCGTAGGCAACACGATTGCACTGAGCACGTGCAACAAGCCTTTAAACCTCTAGGTGTCCCTAGTAGGAGGAGTGTTGTCTCCTGAGAGTTTTCAGCGGATTGCACCCACAAAATCCAATAATAAAAGAAAGATCATGAATATTACATTTAAAGAAAAGAATTGTAAAAGAAAGACTTTGAAAATTAGGGTTTCCAACTAAGCTAGCTTTTCGGTTGTCATGAGCCCTATCTTAATAGTCATGAAAAGATGTTAGAAATAACGTCCTCCATCAATAAAACATCGTCTTATTCTTCATTCCTATCTTTCGTCCAAACATCGATCATATAACCCTGCGTGTGTGTAAAGACATCCCTACACCCGGAGAATTCAATTCAAGCTATCATACTCTTGCCCATCAGCCTCAGTACTTTTTAATTAATGAATATTTAGATGAGATTGCTCACACACTTTCATGCGACCGTTAATACTTCTTGAGGTACTAACCGACCGATTACTCCTGTGCTTGCTTACTTGGTGTATTTTCCTCATCTTGCACCACCTAAGGCTTAGCAGTGACTCCCAGACCAGTTGACCTTAGGGCACTAGGTGAAGAGGCACCCTCGCTATATTTTTTTATTGCTGTCTTGGCGATAACAAAACCAGTGTTCATTTTTCTCACCACTTTATATTTTCTTTATTTCAATTTTTTTTTATTTCCTTCATACTTTTGGCTTTAAGACAAGAGCATTTCAAGGTACCGTCTACTATCCCAGGCTTTAAGACGTGTGTAAGTGCGAATAGCAGGGTATCAACGTTCAAAAATGTTTGGCTTCTAGAATAGAAACTATTTTTCAGACTTATTTATATCCTTAGATTAGTGACGTCTTTCATCTTACTAACCCTTGGGACAACGGCTCATAACTACTTATTACTAGTTCGTATAAGAAAACTTCTAATTTTCTTAGTTTTCTTAAATTTTTCTAATCTCATGGATGTAATTTTTCATTATCTAAACTTTCATTATCTTATTTATGTACAAAAAATGTTAAAATATTTTTATATATTGAAAATTTTAAATTTTTATGGATTTTGAAATTTTTTTAAATTTTTATAGGTTTTCAAAAATGCTTTATGCTTATGCAAAATATGATGCAAATGATGCGAAAATAAGCACAAACCTCCCCCAAACTTGTTTTCAACAGTGTCCTCACTGTTGCCTTCTGCTAAATCTCGAAAAACCTGTAAGCTTGGGAGGAATTTATTAGTGGGGGCAAAATATATAAGTGAAGAACCTCCCCCAAACTTATTCTTGGCTCATCATTTTGTAAAAATTTTCTTTTCAAGAGCCAGAAAAAATGCCCCCCCCCAAACTTGAGTTAAACAATGTTAAGCTTTGAAAATCACAAGAGGGGGTCAAAAATCAGTGGTCGATGCCAAGCTTTGCAAAGACCGAATGTTAACACCAACCATTCAAAAATTTTATCAATGCAGTGCTTTGGTTGGTGGAAGAAGAAGTGGGGAAAGGTTAAGTGGTGGAATAGAATGTGTGTGCGTCTCGTTTTGGAGAGACGATGCAGTGTATGTGATGGATTACTCGCATTCTTTTTACAGCTCAGAAGAAAGGGTGGAGGTTCAATTTCATTGATTGGGACATGATTCATCTCAACACCCGTGTCATTCAAAAATGCGAGTTCATCAGCGAAGATCTCCTCAAAAGTTCCATCAATACCCCGAATAATAATGTCATCACAAATCACGGGGTGATCTTCAGACTCTAGAAACGGTTCATAATCCGTGTTAATTGTTGACCCGGACATCTCGGTGGAAGAGTCCGTATGTGTATAATACATAGTTGGGTCAAACAATAACGTATGAAAAGAGTCAAGATCGATATCAGGAGGATCATCAAATTCGTTGCTGTCGACATCCATTAAGTCGACAGAACAGACATGAGCAGTAGGTTCGGAGGGTACACTTCCCAACTTGTAAATGTTCAGCTCTATTGACCTATTCCCGAAGGATAGGGTCATAGAACCGTTACGACAGTTGATAATAGCATTGGAAGTGGCCAAAAAGGGGCGACCTAAAATCACCAGAATTTGGTTCCGTGGGTTCGCTACAGGCTGTGTATCAATTACAATAAAGTCCACAGGGAAGATGAATTCCCTGATTTTTATTAACACATCCTCCAGTTCACCCCTAGGTTTGGTGATTGATCGGTCAGCCATCTGGAGAATGCAATGGGCTGGTTTCAACTCTCCGATCCCTAGTTGCTCATAAACAGAGTATGGAAGCAAGTTAACACTAGTGCCAAGGTCTAGTAAAGCACGGTTGATGTGTTTTTCCCCAATAGAAATAGAAATAGTAGAACAACCGGGGTCCTTACGTTTCCTCGTTACTTGTTGGGGGAAAGCCGTGTCTACAGTCTTTGCCATGAAAATCTTCTTGGGCACTTGAGTCTTCCTCTTCCTAGTGCACAAGTTCATAAGAGTTTTCGCATAGGACGGAACTTGTTGGATGGCATCTAGAAGAGGGATGTTGATGTTAACTTGCTTAAAAATGTCCATAATCTTCTCCATATGTGGACTCGATGTGTTAGCCCTTAACCGATTAGGATAAGGTGCTTTAGCAATAAGCGCTGGGTCCATCATAGGAGAAGGAAGTGTGTGTGGACCCGATCCCAAAATAGAAGTGGGGATCGTCGGTGGTAGACTAGAAGAGATGGGCTGAGGTGGCGGGCCTTGTGGGAAACGAAGAATAGGCCCGCATGAAGGTGGTGGGGTAGAAGAACTGGGGTCAGAATTAGAAGTAGAAGTGGAAGGAAAGGTCTCAGCCGGGGTGTTATTGATTGATTTTTCAGTGTCATCAAACTCTTCCCCAACGTGGTTGTCAAGCACTCTTCCAGATCTCAACGTGATTGCACTCACATGATGTGAATAGCCAGGATTGGGTAAAGGTTGAGCTGGAAGTTTTCCTTTCTCTCTTGCACTCATTTCGGCTTTTAGTCGTGCAATTTGTTCTTCCATCGATTTGATGTTCTCATTTTGAGAGATAATGATCTTCATCACATTCTCGACGGAAGATTGCAAACTTGTCGTCCCTTGGATGGATTGTTTCATGAAAGTATCCAAGGTTTGTGCTAGTGCATAGGTATTATCTGTACCGGTCAATTGCAACAAGTTTTCATGTGGTGAAAAAGTGTTGGCCGGATTTTGGAAATTTTGTGCTTGAAAGGGGTGCTGACTCAATTGAAGTTGTGGTTGCTGTAGTGGTGGAGGGAGCCTTTGGAAATTGTTTTGGGTTGGAACCGTGTTTTGAGATTGTGATTGGTTCCAAGCAAAATTTGGGTGATTCCTCCAACCCTGATTATATGTGGAAGAAAATGAATCGTTTCTAGGTCTTTGAAATGCGGCATTGGTATGCTCATGACCTTGAAACGGACATTCTTCCGTCAAATGAGAAGGATCAGAACAGCATCCACATACAGTTTTGGAGAGTGACATTTGACTTAGGGCGGCAGCTAAAAATTTGTTTTCCATAGCGTCAAATTTCTTGTGTAAAGCTGAAATTTCAGCTCTAATTCCTATGGAAATATCATTGCCATCCCTAGACGATTGACTCACACCCTCCCACTGAAAAGATTTTTCAGCGAAATTTTCTAAAAAATTCCAGGCTTCCCCATCATCTTTGGTCATAAAATTGCCTTGACAAATGGATTCAAGGGTCTGTCTTGTGTTAGGATTAATGCCCTCATAAATGATTCGGCACAGATCCCATCTCGGGATGCCGTGATGTGGACATTGGACTAACAGATCCTTGAAACGTTCAAGACATTTTGAAAATGTTTCATTTGGAAGCTGGGTGAATTGATAGATTTCGCTACGGACTCGAGCTGTCTTTTGATGTGGGTAGAATTTCTTAGGGAATGCTTTGACGAACTCGTCCCAATTTGAAATGGAATGTGCGGTAGTGTTATATAGCCACTTCTCGGCTAAATCGCACAAAGTGAATGGGAGAAGACGAAGACGTAAAGCATCTACAGAAAGCTGTGAAGTACCCATCATTGCGCATACATTTTCAAATTTGGTGATAAATGCATATGCGTCTTCAGACTCGAGACCGTGAAATTTTGGTAGAAGGTTGATGTATTGGGGTTTTATTTGAAAATTTTCCCCGTTGGCTGATGGAATGGAAAGACAAGTGGAAAGTGGGCCTCGTGTTGATAGCACCTCTCTTGGAGAGAGATGCGATGTGGATTCTGCGCACCAACGGACGGCGGCAGATTAGTGGAAAAGAAGTTCGATGGAGGTGGATCCATCGATGTGGGTGTGGTGGTGGGTAAAAGAAAGGGTAAATGTAGAAATACCGACTTTTAGGTCGATGAGGGAAACGCGGATTTAACGGGCACTAGAATCCCGTGTCCAGCCTATCTTGTACTAAAAAGGGTTAGTACAAGTGGCAGCGTGAATTTATAATTAGGGGAATGATGAAAGAATGCGGTGTTTGTTTTGAAAATTGGACGGATTTTTGAAAATATGATGCAACACAACAAATGCAACACACAAAACCCTAATTCTATTGGTCGCCTAGGTCAAATCTCTAGACCGCTCCTAACTGCCAAAAGACAAGTCGTAGGATAGAATCCTCCACTGTCTCTTTGTCCCCCTGTGGCCAGGTAAGTGCCAGATAAGTGGGAAAGTACTCCACTACGTAAGTAGCGGGCCAAATTAATAACCACTAGCCTTCGACACACTTGCCTTAGACACCACAAGAAAACGCGGATAAGCAATGAATTACCCACGGCCTTCTTCTGTCCTAAGTGAGCGCGACGGTCCTTAGAGTCATCTCTAGATCTTTTTTTTAATTAATGAGGGTAAATGCGGATGCAAGTTTGTGATTTTTGGGGCTTAGGAAGGGTAATGAACTCCCCACCTAATCTGGATTTGGTCTTTGCCCCTTAATTTCCGTATTAATTATGCAAACAACCAAGAGAATCAAAACAAGCACAATTTAATTTTTGCTATTTGCGCGCTGCAGTTATTTGCAAAGAAACCTGCAGAAATTGTTATTTGGAGCAGATGAGGGGAGAGATAAGAAAGTGTAGGATATACCTGAGAAATTCCGTA
Source organism: Agapanthus africanus (assembly GCA_030015575.1). Taxonomy (NCBI): domain Eukaryota; kingdom Viridiplantae; phylum Streptophyta; class Magnoliopsida; order Asparagales; family Amaryllidaceae; genus Agapanthus; species Agapanthus africanus. Next base: position 425,834,400 of record CM057339.1, read on the forward strand.
TAGTGAGCTGATAGAAGCGCCGCGGAAACGCGGTTCTAGGTAGCAGTTTACCGCGGAAACGCGGTTGGGGAAAGGGATCACTGCACAGAAATTTAGGAGAATGCTTCTGTTACTCCCTTTAGCTCTCTGGATTATTCACAAAAATTTTATCCAAGCTCCAATGATTCCAGATTTCCTCGCAATCAAATCACAACACACGTATTAGTGTTTGCGCGAATTTTGATGTAAAAATTTAAATGGAATAAACTTTTCAACTCAAATTTCAAAATACGAACAATTAGTGCACTATCCCCGGCAACGGCGCCATTTGATTGTTTCATTTCTTTGTGTGTGTTTAAGAAAATGAACAAAATTCACAACCAAAAATATTTTGACCGCAATCAACTACGGTGTCGGATGTAGATCGTTAGCGAGTGCGGATCGTCCACAGGGAAAGTGTAATCGTTCGTGTTTCGAATTAGATGAATTGAAACTTTAAAGAAAAGAAAACAAACAATTCATGATTTATAGTTGAAGTTCAAGAATGAGAAAATCTAGATCTAATAACAAGAAAAAGATAGAATCAAGAATTGAGAGTTTGTTGATTTTTCCTAACCAAATATCAAGAATCGAAATGAGGCTCGTAAGAATCGATCGGATCTATAGATGTGATGCAATCTCAAGATGACGTATTCTCATCCTTCGATGGATTGATACTAGATCGATGATGATCGACGAGAATTAGGGATTTCTAGTGAAACTAGGGTTTCATCATTTATCCCTTATTCATTTGTCGATATCATTCACATTCTAGCCTCTAGTAAATTCAAGAAACGATCGTAGATCCCTAATTTCGAGCGATCACAATCAAGAAAGCATCTCAACGAAACTAGGTCATCGGTTCTTGAACTTGCTAGGGTTTACAAAACCCGTAAGACTTAAGAATCGTTTTAAGATTTGTTACATCATCATTCTATTGATCGTCCCGACTCCTCGACGAGAAGAGTTTTACTCAAACATCACAACAAGAACTACAATTACAAATTGAGATCGAATCATGATGCAAGAATTTAAAGAAAACAAGATTAAAGAATTTCACCTTTTATTTATATCAACAATTTCATTACATTCGCTCAAGAACTATAAGAGGAAGAACTCGATCGTCGATTTGGCTTCGCTCGTCCCCGTGAGTCGCGGATCGGCTTGGATCACTTGCTCGGTTGGAGATCGGCTCCGCTCCTAAAAGGTTGAAGGGCTTCTCGCTTGATTGGTACTCGGGATCTTGAATTTGGATTGGAATTAGGGTTAGGGTTTCGCACAAGTCTTGTCACTAGACTTGTGGAAGAAGATGAGATAGTAGAGATTTAGGAATATGGAAGATTAAGGAAGTAGAGATCAACCCCTTAACCCTAGATCTAGGCTCCTATTTATAGACCATCAAAACCCTAGATCTAAGATTTGAATTTTGAATTTCCCTCCAAAAGTTAGTTAGAGGAGATTTGAATTTCCCTCCAAAAGTTTGTTGAGGAGAAGCTTCTAGATGAAGTTTGTTAAGCCGAGCCTTCTAGATGCGCCACGTGGCATTTCTACAATGTTCTGGAAGCTTGGGCCATTAGAATTAGCCACGTGAGGAAATTTGAGCTTCTGATGACGTCACGCCGCCGCGGTTCCGCGGCTTAAGCCAGCTCCCGCCGCGGAACCGTGGCGGTTTGGAAGCCTTAGGGCTTGGAAATTCTGGGCTTTTCTGATGCTGATATTTGGGCCTTTTTGTGATATGTTGACTTTCCAATTGAGTCCCTGATCTCTGCCAGATCTCCAGCCTTTGAGTTGGCGTATTTTATCAGCACCGTTTGGCTTTGTTCCTGCAATTTCCTGCACAAATCTCGAAACAAGTGTTGCGCAATACAGGGATGATGCGATGCCATAAAATACAGTCAATTTCCCTAGAAATGCCGGTTTTAAAGTCTAACACATGTAATCTGATATTTCAGGATTGTTTTACTAATATGTGCAATATGAATACCGAACACTTCTGGATGAGTGTAAAAGATAGAGAAATTGCCGTGTTAAAAATGCAGTATTTTTGACTGATCATTCGTCATATTTATATTATCAGCTGTTAGATGTTTGTTTTATTCACTGAGTTGGCAACTCACCCCCGTTGTTCCTTAGTTTCTTGCAGGAGTCGCTTGGACGCGTAGCAGCAGTGCGGATCCACTTGTCAGCTTATATCGTTTATTTGCTAGGTGAGTTACCTACGCAGTAACCTCCTATTTTGGTATATGTATATTAGATCTAGTATTTCTCCATCAGACCTGTATAATTGACTTAGAACGATCTATATTTGTATATGTTAAATTTGGCTGAGTGAGATTTTTAGTTGGGTTGAGTTATGCTTTCTTTACTTTTGCACGAAATTCTTCGCCTTGAGCGTCGTGTTATTATTGCGTATTGATTTCCGCCGTTTGGTGTTGTTTTGCTCCCAACTAGGGATGCAACTTAATCAAACATTGTGCAACTGCTTTTATTAATAATTTGTAATGAGGTGTGGTCGAACATTTTAAAATGCTAAAAGTCAGTGGTTTAGATTTCATTTCCTAAAATTATTCAACATATTACCTCACCCTATTCACTTAAAAACTAAAATTTTCTAAATTCCGCAAAAAGGATTTTTGATCTTGGTTTTTGGCTTACTCAGATTGTGTCAATATCTTTAGATGTTATACAATCTAAGTGCCGGTCACATCCGAATTTTGGGTCGTGACAGAAAAACTGATATCGGAAAGTTCTAAACTCGTTTTTGAATCTTCTAAACTCATATTAACTGAGGATACTATCACTATTAGGCCAGTAAACACTCATTAAACCCTTTATTATATCATTACAACTCATATCATCTACTAAAACTCACTAAATCTCATCCTAGAATTTTCCAAGTTCATAAAACATGAATATAACAACTCTAAACTAGATGTGAAGGTAAAGAAACTTAAAAACTTGATTAAAAGTGGATGTTTTACCTCATGGAGCAACTCAAGAAAATTCCTAGATGGCTAAAAGAGCTCAAAACTTAAACTTGATCATGTCATGAGATTTACGATGAGATGAGGAACATTTTTTGTGAACGTTGTATGTGATTTTGAGTTGATTTTGGTGGTGGTGTATGGAGAAAGATGAGGAGATGAAGAGATGCGGTGGAGAAATGCATGGTTGCAAGCCATAACTCCCTCTCTCTCACCCTCTCACTTGCATATACCTCCTTGTCTCTTTGTCCCCTTATTTCCTTTTTCTTTTCTCTTTTTCTCCTTTCTTATCTTTTCTTAAAAAAATACAAAAACCATATTAAAACAAAGGTGACAATGTTAACATGTCATGACAAATTAAACATGGTTTAACAAAGTAACACATGGTTTAGTGTAGTAATTAGTAAAATACTAATTAAATTTAAACTTGAACTTGTATGGAAAATAATTATATATTAATTTATAAAAAGCCCAAATCAAATCAATGCTCTCATAAATAATAATTTGTTTTAAATTCCAATTATTTTCCAAAATATAAGTATATAATTATACCAATTTACGAAAACTCAAATCTATATTCGTTTAATATCCGTAAAATTCATTATTTTATTATTTAAATTCCAAAATAATATTTTCTATTTTCTGAAATGTTACATCCTATAAGAAGTATGGATAGAAGAGCTAGTCATTTATAATTCGTTATGAGTGTTTGGGTGCCCTGCCTACTCGCTCGTGAATTAGAAGGACAGGGCCAAGCTGGAGTCAAAGCCAAAGAAATGTGTTTTCTTGGGATTCAAACTTGAGGATAAAAGTTACAAGTTTTGGGATTCGAAAAATAAAAAGGCGTTCACTAATCGAGATGTGATCTTCGATAAAGAATCCATGTTGAAAGAAGTGGCTGGAGATAATAACGAGGCAGGTGGAGCATCAGGTGACAATGATTCGATGGAGGAAGAGTTTAGTGGCGCTTATAAGGATACAGACCCTGAAGCACAATTTCAGCCTATTGATGCCGAGAATGATAGGCAGAATACGAAGGCAGACGGTGAGAATCAACCCCAATAGGACCCACATGAAATGGTATTAAGGAGATCGTCACGTACACATAAAGTATCAATCAGGTACGGTTTCGAAGATATACTCGCATATACTTCAGTCATTGAAAGTGGAGATTCCAGCTCTTATCAGGAGGCCATTGGGCAAGAGAATAGAGATCGATGAATTGTTGTGATGACAAAGGAAATGGAGTCACTTTGAAAGAACGGTACGTGGAATCTAATTGAGCTACCGAAAGGAAAAGAGCTATTGGCTACAATGGGTATACAGGAAAAAAGAGAATGAGCAATACAATGCACGATTAGTAACGAAGGGTTTTGCTCAGAAGAATGGGTTGATTACAACGAGATTTTCTTGCCTGTAGTCAAGCATACTTCTATTCAAGTTTTGTTAGAAAAGGTGGCTGCTCAGGATTTAGAGTTGGAGCAAAGCATTTCTGCATGGTGAGTTGGAAGAGAAAATCTTCATGAGGCAACCTGAAGGATTTGTAGAGCCCGGCAAGGAGAATCGTGTATGTGAACTCAAGCGGTCTCTATATGGGTTGAAGCAATCTCCCAAGCAGTGTACAAGCGCTTCGATTCTTGTATGAAAAGACCAACTACTCTCAATTTGAGTATGACAGCTGCGTGTACTCGAAGCGGCTTGAGGATGGTTCTGTTAGTGTGATATGCCCTAGAGGCCATTATTGTATAGTACTAGTTTGTATATTACATTTTGGAAGCTTGGGATATATACACGGATTTATGACATTCTTGCTCGATATAGTAGTATGCTACTTGGTTTGTATCTATCTTAATATGTGTATATGTTTCTTTTAACGTATCGCTAATACATATTGATAGAGCCCTTAGGATATTTGCTTGACTAACAGCATTGTGATGGCAGTCACACTAGTGGAGGCTGGGTAGTCTACAAGCACATCCTTATTCAGGTCCCTAGTCGTAGAATTATCGAGACAGGACATCGATACTCCAGAGTAGACTAGTTTATACACTTCTCATCCCAGCAGGGGAGATGGTCTATCCCACAGCCATCGGTACGTCATACTGAAGATAGTATATAGGTGTTCATTGGGTTATAAGTTACACTGGACGGACTCGTGGGGTACTGCTGGTTGGTACTATACATATCGTCACATAGTAGTTCCCAGGTGACATGAGTACAGCTTAGTCCGTTGACTTGAAACTGCTACTTCGCCTCAAGTGTGTTCCCACTGTTCTTAGATTACTACCCTACCACGGCTCTGCTGAGTCGTGCAAATAGTTAGTAGTTGGGTGCAGTCCCGAAGCACTTGGAGGCAGTGGCGGTTAGAAAGGATTCATCTCTCCTAGTATTGGGGGTTGATGTCGCGCTGTGTTCGGAATGCCATTACACAAGTCCCTGGCCAGGGCAAGTGAGATTTACTGGAAGGTACTCCAGTAGTTTCTCAGGGTGTTTTGGATTGTACTCCGACACGAATTATTGCACTATTAGGGGTCTGACGCTTGCCGCCCCCTAGGACCGATATGCGATACTCTTAGACGAACGGACCGGACTGTACGGATATTGCCACAGACAAGCTCAATAGGGGTTTGGATGAGCTTGCTCGTCGGCCTTCTTATCGACAGATAGCTGGGTAGCTGTTACGTACAGCTAGTGCCGCTGACGTGCTTATGGTTAAACCCACTGCCAGAGTACTGTCGAGTCTTTAGAGTCCCACACGGAGGGTTTCCCAGCTTCAGGCGAAACGATGTAGAGGTAGTATGGTTTTACGACAGGGTTCGATCACATACGTATACTTGTATGTGTGTGGTGTTCGAGCGGACAATACTAGTGGGCTTTGGTTTAAGCCGGATCCTAGTATTTGATTATTGGATTAGCATTGTCTCATTGTATTCGTGTTTTTCGGAACACAGATGCGGGTACGTATATACGGATGAGAGGGGTATAGAAGGAGACAGCTCATTAAGGTTTTGACCATTGACTTGGTCAAAACAAATATGAAGTGGAGAAAAGTATTTGTTATTTATGGTAAATGATAATTTTATGGCATGGCTACTTGGGTTGACTATTTGACTTGGATTGACTTTTTGACTTTAGATATTTTGATGAGATATTTTGAGACCTAGATATTTTTGATGAGATATTTTTCCATGCCATGCTTATGGTCAAATCAAGCTAGCCATTCTATTTTTCAATTATCATTTATCAAAAACATTTCTCTTTCCTCAAGAATTCACTCTCTCCTTCTTCCTCTCAAAACCCTAGTGTCTCATGAGTTGAGAATCAAGGGTTAGTAAGACTAAGCTACTAAAATCACTCTCTACTCACTCTAGGTTACTTTGTTTAGCACACCAAGTGATCTAGTTGCCTCAACTTGGAGGTTTAGCTCAAGGTTGGAACTCTCGGATGGATCTTCTTTGAGTTCGAGAAGCTGACGAGGAAGTGCATCCACCACTACTCCAAGGAGCTCACATCAAAGAGGAAGAGAAGGACTTGTAGCTTGAGATATAATCATTTTACATAGTAGCTACAACTCCTAGTTAGTTTGTTGGTTAGGGTTTAGTAAAGATCTTTTATGCATAGTCGATGTTACCTTGTTAGAAAAAATCGATTTTTACCTATTCCGCCTCCCCGCAAACCCGTAGGGTGAGTAACGTCGACTTACAGTGGTATCAGATCCAGGCTAAACCATAACTAACATGTTAGCAAAGTCTTTAGAACTTCGATCATGAAAAAATCCCGAAAACACGACTAATTTTTGCACTTTCTGTCGAATTTAAAATCTGGTCTAAAAATATTTTCAGGGACCTAAAAAATACGTGCAGGGTTTTTGTAGATCACTGAAGAAATTTGGGTACCTAACTCGGTGAGACTACCACGGAACCGCGGTGGAACCAAGCGTTCTGCCGCCTTTCCGCGGCCGAGTCAACTCCGAGTTGGTCCAAATTTCCTCTAGTGGTCCACTGTATTGTCTTGTGTTGCTTAGGATATTTTGTTTCTGCTCGGGAATTTTTGTGTACAATGTTGTAATTGGAGTAGATTCAAATTTGGTTATTGATCGAAATTCTAAGAACTTTGGCTAATCGGATTTTATCTGTGTTATGATAAATGTGTTCGTAAACTTCCGCTAATTGCTATATGTCGGTTTGTTGGGGGTTGCACATTTCTGTGATGGTTATTTTAGCTTGTATATATGAACCTGTTGGATTGTTGTGGATGAATAGCTGGGGATGTGAGATGAGGGTTTTCATTCATTCATTCATTGTAAAATTTGTAAAGTGATGTAATATTATTTTTGCGGGGCACATCCGGGTTGACATTGTAGCCACCGTTGTATTATTTCTTTTACTGCTTTTTATTCCTAGGATAAACCCAAGGTGGGGTGCAAAAACTACCGGGTACTTTGAAGTGCCAAGTGGCCTACTCACTTTGTTGAGAGAGGTTGCTTCATTTCGGATATTTAACGGGTAGTTTGCTGCACCCGTAGGGGTCTAGGGTGGGGTTTGGCTATTCATCACGACCGTAGAATCCGTCTTTCGTTACAGGCTCGAACGAAACGCGGATTCCTAATATACCCAATGTGTTCATATATGATTTGGAATGCCTATCATTGCGTCTGACGAATGTATATATCTATATATGATATCTAGTAGACGTTGCTTATGTTTTGTATCCGCGCTAGTCCAGCCCCCGCTCTGTCGTTAGTTGAGTAACCTAAAGGGTGATGACGGGGCCCCGTGGCGAATGCGGATGGTATAAGCGTACGCTATATTTTCGTTGTTTTCTGCAATTGTAGGATCAATTGATGGGACTGCATTACATTAATGCTAAGCAAACAAAACAAAATTGAATCGTTGGAACAATTTCAAAACCACTCGGTTTTTTCAAAACAGCAAAACTTTTAAAATGCGGAGCTTAAACCACTCCTTTTAAAAGCTATCAGGTTCCTTCAATTATATCAAGTTCACTACGTTCACGGTTTCGCCAAAACCATTCGTAGCCCTCCATCATTTCAGTTAGATATTCAGTAGTATTCAAGCTATGTATTTTGACCTTCGCCAAGACATAGTGATTGGTAGCTGCTGAATATTCATCTGTAGCATAGATAGATGCGTTGGTTTGGGACAGTCGTACTGCTATTTTAGCCTTCGTCAAGGGTATGTACGGGTGGGTTCAAATTAACCTGGATAATGACGGGTAGTGAAGGGTTATGCTAGCGTCCCGGCTAACTTCCGTGGCCAAATGCGGAACAAAAATTTTATTACGATCATAAACTTAGCGCTAGAATAAACCTAAACCGGATCTTTAACCATAAACCTAACTAGCAGTTAAGGGTTCTATCTACTATGATAGAATGTATACCTAAAGAAACCAAGTCCTTCGGGTCTTCGATCCTCTCCTTAAACTCCTCGATGGAAGTATGGATCGTGCTTGAACTTCGACCTCCTTGTGTCAAGGATGATCCGCTCGAGAGTTCCAACCTTGAGCTAAACCTCCAAGTTGAGATAACTAGAATACTTAGCTTGCTAATCTAAGTAGACTAGAGTGAGTAGAGTGTGATTTAGAGTGGCTAAGTCTCATTAACCCTTTATTATCAACACATGATACACTTAGGGTTTTGAGAGGAAGAAGGAGAGAGCAAGCTTGAGGAAAGAGAAAGTACTTATGATAATGATAATAAAAAAATAGAATGGCTAACTTATATATAACCTCAAGCATGGCATAGAAAATATCTCACCAAAATATTTAGGTCAAAAATATCTCATCAAAATATCTAAGGTCAACAAGTCAAGCAAAGTCAAAAGGTCAACCCAAGTAGCCATGCCATATATAATTATCATTTACCAAAAATAACAAATTCTTTTCTCCACCTCATTTTTGTTTTGACCAAGTCAATGGTCAAAACCCTAATGAGGTGTCTCCTTCTATACCTCCTCTCATCTTTATATACATAGCCGCATCCGTGTTCCGAGAAACACGAATACAATGAGACGAAGTTAATCCAATAATCATATACTAGGATCCGGCTTAAACCAAAGCCTGCTAGTATTGTCCGCTCGAACACCACACGCGCACAAGTACACGTATGTGATCGAACCCTATCGTAAAACCATACGACCTCTACTCGTTTCGCCCGAAGCTGGGAAACCCTCTGTGTGGGACTCTAAAGACTCGACAGTAATCTGGCAGTAGGTTTAACCACAAGTACGTCAGCGGTACTAGCTGTACGTAACGGCTACCCAGGTATCTGTCGATAAGAAGGTCGACGAGCAAGCTCATCCAAACTCCTACTGAGCCTATCTATGACAATCTCCGTACAGTCCGGTCTGTTCGTCTAAGAGTATCGCATATCGGGCCTAGGGGGTGGTAAACGTCAGACCCCTAATAGAGGTATAAGTCGTGTCGGAGTGTAGCCCAGAATACCCTGAGAAACTACTGGAACACCTACCAGTAAATCTCACTTGCCCTGGCTAGGGACTTTGTGTAATGGCTCTCCAAACACAGCGCAATATCAACCCCCAATACCGGGAGAGACGAATCCTATCTAACCGCCACTGCCTCCAAGTGCTTCGGGACTGCATCCAACTACTACATGTTTGCATGACTCAATAGAGCCGTAGTAGGGTAGCAAACTAAGAACGGTGGGAACACGCTTGAGGCGAAATAGTAATGTCAAGTCAACAGACTAAGCTGTACTCATGTCACCTGGGAACTGCTACCTGACGATAGGTATAATACCAACCAGCAGTACTCAATGGTCCGTCCAGTGTAACTCATAACCTAATGAGCACCTGCATACTATCTCCAGTACGACGTACCGATGGCTGTGGGACAGACCATCTCCCCTACTGGGATGAGAAGCGTATACACTAGTCTACTCTGGAGTATCGATGCCCTGTCTCGATAATCCTACGACTAGGAACCTATATAAGGATATGCTTATAGACTACCCAGCCCCCACTAGTGTGACTGCCATCACAACGCTGGTAGTCAAGCAAAAATCGTAAGGGCTCTATCAATATGTATTAGCGATATGTTAAAAGAAACGTATACACATATTAAGATAGATACAAACCAAGTAGCATACTACTGAATCGAGCAAGACTACCATCAATCCGTGTATATATCCCAAGCTTCCAAAATGTAATATATAAACTAGTACTATACAATAATGGCCTCTAGGGCATACATATCCAACGGGTAGAACTTGACATGTGACTTATGGTATGTTGGCCTTCGTCAAAGTCATAAGAGCATGGGGCAAAAATCCTCATCAGGAGTTTCTAAAGAAACTGAAACTTGCTAGTGTTGCATACTATTTGGAGTGTGATAATTTTGGTAGGATTCCTTCGACTTTATCACACGATGATATTTGGATCCCAATCCTACTGTGAGTATATGCTACTCCTCGGGAGATTTTTTCACTTAACAATCAATACTATAAACCAAGTAGGTGTCTAGAAAAGGTGTTAGCGGGGCTACGCCCCCAGGGAAAAGAGGTTATTTAATTAAGGAACTTCGTGAAAGCGTCGTAAAACCTCCTTCGAAGTACCGACACTGGCATGGCTGAACGGTTAAGCAAGAATTGTGCGGTGAGATTAATCCTAACTAATTCTTCTTTTATGGTTTGGTAAGGATTCGAGAAACAGTGGGAGCCATCCTGTTTAGATAAACTAAAAACCAATCTAAATTTGCAAGATCATAATGCTAAAGTGTTTCTTCTCTCTCTCCTAATTGCAGCGACCAAACATGACGGGCCTAAAATTACTATTAGATAAAAATATATTAACAGGGCCAAACTATAAAGATTGGTTCAGGAATGTCAAGATGGCAATAACTTATGACAAGTTGGCCTATGTCCTCACTACTAAAGCCTCCGCCGTCCCAGGTCCAGAATCCAGTGCCGCGGATAAGAAAATCCGTAAGACCTGGGAGATTGACTGCGCGAAGGCCAAGTGCCTCGTGCTGGCCTCCATGGACAACGAGCACCAGAGGCGGCATGAGAATATAGATCTTGAATCCATATTCCTCCATACCAAAGAATTATATGGAGAGCAATCTCGTATCGCAAGATACGAGACCTCGAAGAAACTTTTTCAAGCGAGATTGGCCGTCGGATCATCTGTAGGGGAACACGTTCTTAAGATGATCGGCTATATTGAAGAGCTCGCGGACTTCGGGACCACGTTAGAGAACGAGCTGTATACAGACTTGATTCTCCAATCCCTTCCTTCCACCTACGCCCAGTTTATCTTGAATTTTAATATTCAAGGTAAAGAAGTTGAACTACCGGAACTCCTCAACATGTTGAGGAGTGTTGAGGGCACCCTGAAGAAATCCAGGGAAACACCCGCTCTGCTTATTGGTGGAGCTTCCTCTTCTAGGTCCAAGGCGAAAGCCAAAGGAAAGAAGAAGAAGGCCCCCACCAAACTGAGAGGCGGTGTTAGTAAGGTGGAAGCAAGGGGAAAGAAAAAAGTGGTGGGGCCAACAGTAAGAAAGGAAGAATGTTTCTACTGTCATAAAAAGGGTCATTGGAAGAACAATTGCAGGGCTTGGCAGGCTAAGAACCAGGACCCGAAGCCAGTTGTGGCTTCGGCTTCAAGTGTGTTTGTAATTGAAAACTGTCTGTCAATCAACTCTACTTCCTGGATATTGAATACTGGATCAGGATCTCATATCTGCAATTCTTTGTAGGCACTGAGAAGCCGTAGGGTTCTGAAGACCCATGATATGACCCTCAAGGTTGCTAACGGAGAGAGCGTGGATGCTGTGTCCGTAGGGGGATATCACCTTGGATTGACGAATGGACATATTTTGGTTTTTTAACTGTTTTTGTGTACCTAGTTTGACTTGTAATATCATTTCTGTATCTTTGTTATCTAAAGAAGGTTATGATTTTACATTTGTAAGCGATGTCGTAAACATCCACCTTAATCATGGTCTGATTGGGTCAGGTACTCTAAACAACGGTATATACGTATTAAACCAACTACAAGTTTTCAATTTCCAGAACACACATAAAAGAAAGACTCCAGAATTAAATCAAGCTTTCTTATAGCATTGTAGACTAGGTCACATCAATGAGACAAGGTTAACCAAGTTACATAAAGAAGGATATTTGGATTCGCTCGAATATCAATCTTATGCAACTTGTCAATCATGTCTCAAAGGAAAGATAACAAAAACTCCGTTCACTGGACATGGAGTAAGAGCAAGTGAGCACTTAGGACTCATTCACAGCGATGTGTGTGGTCCAATATCTACACATGCAAGAAGTGGTTATTCCTATTTCATTACTTTTACGGATGATTTCTCTAGGTATGGACATATTTTCTTAATGAAACATTAATCCGAAACCTTTGAGAAATTCCGAGAATATAAGAATGAAGTGGAAAAACAAACCGGCAAAAATATCAAGACACTGAGATCTGATTGAGGTAGTGAATACTTGGGTACCGAGTTCCTGGATTATCTAAAAGAGAATGGAATTCTCTCTCGGTTTACTCCTCCATACACACCACAACACAATGGTGTATCGGAGAGATGGAACCAAACCCTATTATATATGGTACGTTCCATGATGAGTAACGCTGAGTTACCGCGATCATTCTAGAGCTATGCACTAGAATCAGCTACATATCTTTTGAACAAGATTCCTACCAAGACTGTGCCTACCACACCATATCAAATGTGGAGTGGGAAGAAACCCTATCTTCAGTATCTGAAGATATGGGGATGTCCAGCTTTTGTTAAAAAGCAGCATGCGGACAAACTCGAGGCACGCTCAGTACTGTGTAAGTTTGTGGGATACCCAAAGAACTCCAGGGGGTATCTTTTCTATTACGCAGAGGAACAAAAAGTTTTTGTTTCTCGTCATGCCCACTTTTTGGAATATCAATTTTTAGAAAAAGAAACTAATGGGAGCGCAATAGAGCTGGAAGAAATTCCAGAACTACAAGCTATTACTGAAAGCTTGGTGGAACCAGAAGTTCCAAAAGAACAGGACATTCCCGCATCACTCCGCAGGGGTAGTAGGCTTTCTCATCCGTCTGAGAGATACTACGGTTTTCTCATAGATGGGGATAGAGAGGATTGCATCATTGATAATGATGAGCCGACTAACTTCCAGCAAGCCATTCAGAGCACTGACTCGGTAAAATGGCTGGATGCAATGCGGACCAAGATGGAGTCCATGTACACCAAAAAAGTATGGACTTTGGACATTGCTCCAGAAGGGATAAAACCCATGGGCTGCAAATAGATCTTCAGAAAGAAGATTGGTGTAGATGGACAGGTTGAAACCTATATGACTAGACTTGTTGCAAAAGGATTTCGTCAAAGGCCTGGTTTGGACTATGACGAAACCTTTTCTCCGGTGGCTATGCTCAAATCCATTCGGATCCTTCTTACCATTGCTTCCTTCCACGATTATGAGATTTTGGCAGATGGACGTAAAAACTGCTTTCCTAAATGGAAATTTAGAAGAGTGTGTCTATATGGACCAGCCAGAGGATTTCATTCAGAGTGGGAGCAGCGGGAAAGTGTGCAAGTTGCTTAAATCTATCTATGGACTAAAGCAGACGTCGCGGAGTTGGAACATCTGTTTTGATGAAACAGTCAAAGAATTTGACTTTATCAAAAATCCAGATGAGCCATGCATTTATAGTAAGATTGTAGCACGAACTGTTGTATTCCTCGTTTTGTACGTGGATGACATTCTCTTGATAGGAAATGACATTCCTATGCTACAATCTGTCAAAGGGTTCTTGTCACACAGGTTCTCCATGAAAGACCTGGGTGATGCCTCTTACATTCTGGGGATCCAGATCTATTGTGATAGATCTAAGAGGATGTTGGGACTTTCACAGTCCAGGTACATCAACATCATACTGAAAAGATTCAGTATGGAAGATTCTAGGCGCGGTAATTTACCGGCTTGTCATGGAATCACCCTCTCCAAAGAGATGTCTCCCAAGACTAACTTGGAAAGGGATCACATGTCTATTATACCCTACGCTTCTGCGGTAGGCTTTATAATGTATGCGATGTTATGTACCAGACCAGATGTTGCTTACGCACTGAGCGTGGTAAGCCGGTATCAGTCAAACCCTGGGGAGAAGCACTGGATAGCAGTAAAGAATATTCTCAAGTACCTGAGAAGGGCTAAGGAAATGTTCTTGGTTTACGGTGGAAAAGACCTCCAGATCAAGGCCTTTGCTGACTCCAGCTTCCAGAGTGACAAGGATGACTCCAAATTCATGTCGAGTTATGTCTTTATCCTCAATGGAGGGGCGGTCTGTTGGAAGAGTTCCAAGTAGGACACCGTTGCTGACTCGACGATGGAAGCGGAATATATCGCAGCTTCTGATGCCGCAAAAGAAGCAGTCTGGATGAAGAAGTTCTTAACAGAACTTCAGGTGGTTCCGTCCATTATTGATCCAATACCTCTGTATTGTGACAACAACGGGGCTATAGCTTTAGCAATGGAACCTAGGTCCCATCAGAAGTCCAGACATATCTTGAGGCGGTATCACCTGATCAGGGAGATCGTGGATCGCCGAGAGATCGAGATTCGGAGAGTTGCTACTGAAGAAAACACTGCAGATCCATTCACAAAGGCCATCCCTCAGACACAGTTCGAGAAGCTATTCGAGATGATAGGTCTGCGATATGCCATCATATGTCCTTAGTGCAAGTGGGAGATTGTTAGTGTGATATGCCCTAGAGGCCATTATTGTATAGTAGTAGTTTGTATATTACATTTTGGAAGCTTGGGATATATACACGGATTTATGACATTCTTGCTCGATATAGTAGTATGCTACTTGGTTTGTATCTATCTTAATATGTGTATACATTTCTTTTAACGTATCGCTAATACATATTGATAGAGCCCTTAGGATATTTGCTTGACTACCAGTGTTGTGATGGCAGTCACACTAGTGGGGGCTGGGTAGTCTACAAGTACATCCTTATACAGGTCCCTGGTCGTAGGATTATCGAGACAGGGCATCGATACTCCATAGTAGACTAGTGTATACGCTTCTCATCCCAGCAGGGGAGATGGTCTGTCCCACAGCCATCAGTACGTCATACTGAAGATAGTATGCATGTGCTCATTGGGTTTTGAGTTACACTAGACGGACTCATGGGGTACTACCGGTTGGTACTATACCTATCGTCGGGTAGCAGTTCCCAGATGACATGAGTAAAACTTAGTCCGTTGACTTGACACTGCTATTTTGCCTCAAGTGTGTTCCCACTATTCTTATATTACTACCCTACCACAGCTCTGCTGAGTCATGCAAACAGGTAGTAGTTGGGTACAGTCCCGAAGCACTCGGAGGCAGTGGCGATTAGAAAGTATTCGTCTCTCCCGGTATTGGGGGTTGATGTCGCGCTATGTTTGGAACGCCATTACACAAAGTCCCTGGCCAGGGCAAGTGAGATTTACTGGTAGGTACAACAGTAGTTTCTCAGGGTGTTTTGGATTGTACTCCGACATGACTTATTGCATTATTAGAGGTCTGACGCTTTCCGCCCGCCTAGGACCGATATGCGACACTCTTAGACGAACAAACCGGACTGTACGGAGATTGCCACAAACAGGCTCAGTAGGGGTTTGGATGAGCTTGCTCGTCAGCTTTCTTATCGACAGATACCTGGGTAGCCGTTACGTATAGCTAGTGCCGCTGACATGCTTGTAGTTAAACCCACTGCCAGAGTACGGTCGAGTCTTTAGAGTCCCACACGGAGGGTTTCCCAGCTTCGGGCGAAACGATGTAAAGGTCGTATGGTTTTACGACAGGGTTCGATCACATACGTGTACTTGTACGCATGTGGTGTTCGAGCGGACAATAATAGTGGGCTTTGGTTTAAGCCAGATCCTAGTATTTGATTATTGGAATAGCTTCGTCTCATTGTATTCGTGTTTTTTGGAACACGGATGCGGGTATGTATATACGGATGAGAGGGGTATAGAAGAAGACACCTCATTAGGGTTTTGACCATTGACTTGGTCAAAACAAATATGAGATGGAGAAAAGTATTTGTTATTTTTGGTAAATGATAATTTTATGGCATGGCTACTTGGGTTGACCATTTGACTTGGATTGACTTTTTGACTCTAGATATTTTGATGAGATATTTTAAGACCTAGATATTTTTGATGAGATATTTTTCCATGCCATGCTTATGGTCAAATCAAGCTGGCCATTCTATTTTTCAATTATCATTTATCAAAAATGTTTCTCTTTCCTCAAGAGTTCACTCTCTCCTTCTTCCTCTCAAAACCCTAGTGTCTCATGAGTTGAAAATCAAGAGTTAGTAAGACTAAGCTGCTAAAATCACTCTCTACTCACTCTAGGTTACTTTGTTTAGCATACCAAGTGATCTAGTTGTATCAGCTTGGAGGTTTAGCTCAAGGTTGGAACTCTCGGGTGGATCTTCTTCGAGTTCGAGAAGCCGACGAGGAGGCGCATCCACCACTACTCCAAGGAGCTCACATCAAAGAGGAGAAGAAGGACTTATAGCTTGAGGTATAATCATTTTACATAGTAGCTACAACTCCTAGTTAGTTTGTTAGTTAGGGTTTAGCAAAGATCCTTATGCACAGTCGATGTTACCTTGTTAGAAAAAATCAATTTTTACCTATTCCGCCTCCCCGCAAACCCGTGGGGTGAGTAACGTCGACTTACAGGTTCGTCGATATATCTATTTTAATATGTCAATGACATGTTGATCGCTGTGAAAATTATGGCGGAAATAAAAGCGCTCAGAGCTTCATTGGGTGCAGAATTTGAAATGAAGGATTTAGGTGAAGCAAAAAAGATTTTGGGATGGAAATTATTCGAGACAAGAAGGCTGGAAAGCTATGGCTATCCCAAAGAAGGTATATTGAGAAGGTGTTGGAGAGATTCAAGATGAAGGACTCAAGACATGTGAGTATCCCTATCGCCGGTCATTTCAAGCTATCCTCTAAGGAATGTCCCAAATCAGCGGAGGAGAAGGAAAAGATGTCTCGAGTACCATATGCAAGTGTGGTAGGATCGTTGATGTATGCTATGGTATGCACACGTCCAGACATATCCTATGTAGTAAGTTTGGTTAGCCGGTACATGTCAAATCCGAAAAAGTTTCATTGGGAAGCTGTAAAGTGGATACTTCGGTATCTAAAAGGATCTAAAGATCTCGGTTTATTCTTCACAAGTCAGATAATAAATCGAGCTAGTTGCAAGGATACGTAGATGAGGATTACGCTGGTGACTTGGACAACAGAAGATCTCTTATAGGATATGTATATACAGTTGCAGAATCTCTAATCAGTTAGAAGTCGACACTTCAGAATATCGTGGCGCTATCAACGACGGAGGCAGAATACATAGCGGCAGTGGAAGTTTCTAAGGAAGCCTTGTGGTTAAAAAGTCTGGTTGGCGAGTTCGGATTCGATAAGGGGTCGGTTCCGTTATTTTATGATAGTCAAAGCATTATTCATTTGGCAAAGAATCAGGTATACCATAGTCGAACTAAGCACATCGACATGCGGTATCATAAGATAAGGGAGTGAGCCGAAAAAGAAATCGACTTGATCAAAATCGATACAAAGGTGAATCCGGCGGACATGCCGATGAAGGTTATTCTTACGGAGAAGTTCAAATCAGCCTTAGCTTCTATTCGGGTGCTCAAATATGATGAAGGACGACCTCGATAGGAGGGTCGCACCAGTTTTGCAGTTCTGGTTAAAAACTGCGACAACACCAGTTTCGCAATTCTAAGGAAAGATTGTGACAGTTTGCAGTTTCAAGGTTTGGAGCTATGCCGGCAGGGAAAACGGGAAAAACAACTAAGACAACCCTAAAGGATACAAGACGAGGGCAACATATTTTCAAGATGGTTATAAGGTTATACAAGCCAAGCTAGAGATTGATGTGAAGGTGTCTTGTATAACGAGACTGTTCGCGAATCCATAGAAGGGCCATACATTTAGAGCAATAAGCTTCAAACGTCTGTCAATAAAGTATCAGAATTCCAGAGGTGGCTCAAACGTCTGAGCAAAGAGCTTCAGACGTTTGGCTATGCTCTGATCAGACGCTTGGTGAAGAAAAGACGTCTAACCCTTATGGGTCAAACGTCTGGGCATGCTCTGCTCAACATATAGATTGTAGGCAGACGTTTGACCCATATAGATTTAGACGTCTGTCGTCGAGAAGAGCAAATTCCAGATTCGAGATTTATCTCGAAAATTCAGTTTCTGGTGGCAGTTTTATAATTATTGGAATTTTATTGTAACTCGAATTTTATGAGCTATATATAGGTTCTTATGGTTAAAGTTTAAAGTAGCGTGAGATTTTGATCATAAGTTTTAAGGAAGACGGTTCTACGGCTCCATAAAGGATCAAAACGAAGGGATACGGGAGATGGATACATAAGAAATTAAGATGATCATAAGTAGAAGTTTAAGAGAGAGAAGGAGATTTCATTGGAGATCATAAGTAGAGGGTTATTGTAATTGTCGGTTTTCTTTTCCTCAAGTTCTAATAAAGTTCTCTCCTTTTCCTCCCAAAATCTCTTATGTTATTTAATTGTGTTTATTCTAGTTTTTGTTATTCGTTTTAAAGGGATTTTAGTTTAGATCCATAAGGGTTGATTGTCGCCCTTCCGCTGCGTGCTCTCTCCCAACACCCGTGCTCTCATGATCATTGCTTTGTACTCCGTCTTAGCCCAAAACATTACGACCTCCTTATCCGAAAACATATGGAAATGTAATTGCAACACGCCATGTCTAAAAGCACCCATGCAGCTATCACCATGAGGATACATCTCACCATGCACCTTGAGCTAACCTCAAACCTTTCTTAGATACTTTGATCGCTGCAATGTATTCCACCCCTGTTGTCAATGACATCATCGTACATTACAACGTCCATCTCAACTAATTGATCCATCTATAATAACGAATATGTACCCTGTATTCGACCTCTAACCATCTTGAAACATGTGTATAGTCTGCACCCAGAACTCGATCAGAACCGCAATACTTCTAATGTAGCTTCCATGAATTCAACATACAATGATTTACCAAGCCGACAATAAAAACAATGTCCAGCTTGGTTCATACCATACCATACCATGTTATAAATAATCCCATCTACTTCCATACGGTATCTCAAACAACATTTTCTTCTCTTATACTCTAGTAGGACACTTCATAAAAAAGACTTTGAAGTGGTCGATGATAATGGTGCTCATTAACCAACTTCTCAATTTTGAATCGTTTTAGGACCATCTTGATGCACATCCTCAAAGATATCATAAATTT
The DNA here is from genome assembly GCA_030015575.1 of Agapanthus africanus. Taxonomy (NCBI): domain Eukaryota; kingdom Viridiplantae; phylum Streptophyta; class Magnoliopsida; order Asparagales; family Amaryllidaceae; genus Agapanthus; species Agapanthus africanus. Next base: position 425,853,759 of record CM057339.1, read on the forward strand.
ATATCTTTTCTATCCAACTTTGTCTTTAGAATATTCTTTGCTACATTCAGAACCATCATGTCGAACTCTGAAAATAGATAATATTTTAGCTCCCTAAACTGTAGCATACTCTCAATCATTATAGCACTGAAAAATTATGCTCGACATATGAGAAAAATCACGTTATACCCATCCTCCTCCTTTTGAGCATAACCTTTACTCACTAGCCTAACCTAAGCCGCTCACATCATTTGCTTTGAATAATCCAAGCACCAAAACACTTTCTACTATACATGCTCTTCTATATCCATATCTTTTCTAGGATCCAACAATATATGGTTGTAGATGACAATCAATTCATCAGAAATGGACATGGATGGAAGGAAGGGACTGTAAAACCAAATCGATGTACAACTCGTTCCTTAACGTAGTTCCCAGGTCCGCGAGCTCTTCTATGAGAGAAATCATTGTTAGGACGTGGTCCCCAACGGATGATCCGATCGCCAACCTCGCTTGAAATAACCTCTTCAAGGTTGGCTATCGGATCATCCGTTGGAGACCACGTCCTAACAATGATTTCTCTCATAGAAGAGCTTGCGGACTTGGGAAGTATGTTGGAGAACGAGTTGTACATCGACTTGGTTCTACAAGTCCCTTCCCTCCATCTATACCCAGTTCATATTGAGTGACACGTATGATTAATTGTCTCTGCTCAAAACGTTGGCAATCCGGATTGCACTCTCAAATGGTAAAAATGTCCAAATCGTGGGAACCTATTTTGGAAATATTCTAACAACATTTAAACTCGGGCAAACCGACAACGGTTTGTATTTTAGGGTATTTTAGCGCAGGAAAATAAACAATATGGTATATAAGGGCAACAATGGTGAAACTTTCGGTTATTTTATAGCAATTTACCCAAGTTTTCTTCAGGTGACCAACTTATTTCAGGTGGTGAGCACATACATGACTGAGAAACCAGTGTTTCTCTTTTGCTCATCCCTACAACAATAGCACCATCATCCCTTCATCTTGCAGCAATTTTAAATTTGGAAAACCACGGTATCGTTGCTGCCCTCTACGATCCACTTATGCCACTGTCAGTGCTTCCTATGTGCGCCACTCACCTAAATATCGTGCGAGCCAAAATCCCTCATGCAATGCTTCTGTCTTCCGTTGTTATGCTTTACCGCACATTGCTTGCAAGCTAACATAATCAAATCCGTCAAGGTTTGTGCACTGTCAATGTTAGAGCACCGTCAATTATCTAACATAAGGCTTGGTTTCCAATCGTCTTTGCTAACCGCACCTTGACCGATCAATATTTGACAATCGCCAATCCAACTCTAATTGATGAATCTAACCTTCTTTTTTATGATGCATTTGTCGATTGACTAGACACCACATCCACTATCATTTTGCGAAGTTGAAACTTGACCGAACTCCCTCGAATCAATACCACATGTCGGGGGGGAAATCGTAGATTTCTCCCGCGAAAGTACCAAGTTAACTCATGCTACTTGTTTTGAATAATCCCACTTTGAACTTTCAAGAATCCAAGACGATCAATCCTCAAGCGTGATTTTACCATGGTTCGACCAAACTTCGCCTAATGCACGGGGCAAACATAATGATTACTTTAATATGAACAGGGAAAAAAAGGTTGCCAATCTATTTCAATCTCTCATATTCCCTCTCTTGAGTTTACTGTTGATTTTTATGCAAAATGAAGTAAAGCAAGCCCAAAAACCCAGCCCAGACAGTGGGCCCAAGCAGGCAAGCAGAGCCCAGCACGAGAAGGTGTGGATCAGTCCCAAAGTATGAGCGAGTCCGAGGCGTCGCGGATGATGCGTCTGATGCAAAAGTACCCGAAGCTTCCCCTCATAGTTCGGTTGAGTCTTACGATCACCAACATGTATTGCCTATTAGGGCCGCTAGCCACCCTAATTTGATCGTTGTGCATGCTCTACCATCATACTCTACCATCATACAGTCTCATGCCAACCGAGATGCAGGCCTCATAAGCAACCGTTTTTCCTTCAGAGGATGTGTAGTAAAACAGTTGAAGGATGAAAGCATGCAAATATATCAAGCTCCCATTATCATATGCATAAACAAGGCAGCTCTCAAAAGATATCAGCAGCAGCAGCCAAAAAGCATATCATGTTATCGTTTCCCCATGAACACCAAAGGCTTAAAACTCCAACATTAATCAACCCAGACGTGCTTCTTTTACATTCAACTCCCATTTACATTTGCAAAAACTAATACGGCTCCACTCTCAGAATGATCGCCGCGGTGACCAACAACAACTTCGACAACAACAATACATTTGTTTCAAGCTTTTGAGACCAGCTACATGAATCCTCTTCTTCCAGGGCATTCTCCTCGATTAGTTATGAAAAACTATTAAAAAAACAAAAATATAAAATATAAAAACTTGCGTATAATTTTATCAACCGACTCCATATAAATATGTTTGTACCAACTTCTGATTGTCTCTGTTGCTTCATAAACTAGGTTTCAAAGAAGAAGAAATTAACTCTACATAGACATGTGTTTGGAGGTTGCCACAAATTTCCAAATCGAAAACTAATAAAACATTGCTATTACTCGTCGACTAAGAAGATAACCCCGTCCTCCTTGAGAAAATTATGTGTTGTGTGATCCACCACCTGCACAAAGAAAGATCGTAAGGACACGAATGGCACCTTAAAATTTATATAGTCTTCTTCCATAAATTCTGGAAATGTGTAATCAAATAAGGATTGTATAAAATCATACTGCGGGAAAAGAATGTTGCTCCAGCATGAATAGAAATATTATGTAAAATATGCATAAATAAAAGTGGTGGGTGTCGTATAACCCTAGAAAGGTCCAAAGTAGTAGAATAATCACTCCAAAGATTAGCATTCACGTATTTTAGATTGGAATATGAATTTTATATCGCATTGGGTTTAGCGGTTGTAGACACAGTTGAGATTATTTATCTTAGTACATGACAAGGTATTATTGTTTCTTCTGCACAACTTGTTGGGTGTCATCTTCTTACATGTTAGTGACTACAAGAAGCTTTGAATGATGACGACACATATCGATTACAACTTGAGTAGAAATGGAAGGTCAATTATTTGTTTGCTTTATGCTTGAATAAGGTATCTTATGAACTAACTTGCTTATTTCAGTCGCATATCAAGACCCCATATACATAATTCTTTGTTCACTAAATAACTTTGAAAACTTCTGTCGGTATGAGCTTAAATCAGATAATAAATGGAGATAAAAGCCAATTATGTACACACTTTTGACAAATTAGATGAAGAAGGCTACAGTATTAGAGCGGGCATGATGATTGCACCCTTTTGCTTTATTAGTCTTTCATACGCAACATCCTACCACTCCCATGGAGTGATGGACATGAAAGACATCAACATTGCAAGAGATTCATAACACAAGCAAAAATCAATCGATTACTTTCTTAAACAACAATGGACAGAAGAATGAAGATACCGACATTTGTGTTGCTTAGCTCCAAGTTGTAAAAGTCCATAGCCTTCGTCTTGAACAATGGACCAGCATGCCAAGTCCCCACATTAAGCTTCAAGAACTTGGCCCCCACTACTCGAAAAACGCGCACATCATCGGGATGAGGAGGCACATAGTAATGCCCACACTTTGACCGAACTGCTTTTTTTGAACTGTCGATGTCACTGATTTTGCTCTCGTCAACAATTGAGCACTTTGCAACCCCAAGATACCATTCAGCGCCGCCAGCAGAACCAAGGCACTGGCTAACACTAGCATGATGTGTGATGTTGGTGAATTCGAGCGCACGGTCTTCAATATGCATGATGTAGAATCTGAGCAACAAAAATGAAACAAAATATATTTAAACCTGCCAGGAGGTTAACTGTAAGAACCACTCTTGTTTTATACCTCATCAAAACTTACAAGCCCTTGCGCCTTAGATGGCTTGTTAACACTAGTTACCTTGATACCCACGAAGTTAGGTCTCCGCCTCAATGAGAAATCAACTTTCAATCAACAAAACCTTGGTTTTGCAGAGTTTGAAGACTATATTATAAAATTTGAAACCGAACTGGTTTGTGTTTGGGGACTAAATTAAAGTTTCACAAGCTGGAATCTTGGAGTTACTAAATTACTAAGTCAGCTGAACTGAGGTTTTTGTATTATAACTGAACTACCCAAAATGCTGATGGAGATAAAGAGGCTCTCCTCTTTCTCTCTCTATTTGTCAAACCGACACAAAAATTCGTGAAGTTCCAGTTTCATAAACTAAGGTTTGTATACAACAAACCCAGTTTTATCTTAGCTTAAATGAAACCGTAGTTTTAGAATTGTGTTGTCAAACTGGTCCTTTATCTTCAGGCATAACTTGGCAACGTGGTTAGGCCCTGTTTCGGTATGGAGTTAGAATAACTAGATCATATTTTTGACTGGAGGTAGTGGGCATGCAAACTATGGTTTGCAAGCCCCAAACTCCATTAAAAAATAAACTCTAGTTATGTTATCTTTTGCTGACTTGTGAAACTCCAGTTTAGAAAACATAACTCCAATCCTAAACAGGGCCTTATAGTTTCTCGAAAGCACGGTTTCGCGGAGTTTGAAGTCCAAACTTCATAATCAAAAGACGGAGCTTTCCAAACTAGAGTAGAGCATGCTTTAAAAAAGATTTTTTTTATATATATAAAAACTAATCTGATTTGATATTTGCACATATTGAATAACTACAGTCTCAAACTGTGATGCCAAACGACATTTCCAAATTAGCAAAAGAAAATTTGTTCATTACAACTGGAACGAATCGCCAGTTGCAGAAACTATGTTGCTAATGGTGATATAAAATGAAAAGGTTATATGTAAATACTTCTCTCTCTCTCTCTCTTTTTCCCCTTTTTTGATAAAATTCTTTCTTTTTTTTTACTTTAAAAAAAAGACCTTGGGATTCCTCGACTGAGATCTAGCTGAGCATCGTTGGGCCCAAATTCATCGCCGTCGGGGGACGCCGAGATCACCTGCCCAAATTCAGCGAAGGTCGAGGGCGTAGCTTCGATGGGTTTCAATTTTAGGGCTTTTGGAGTGTTAACCGAGCTCGATGAACAACTCATCTGAATCATAAATGCAAACAAAATATCAACAACACATGTTAGGGTTCACAAATTAAGCGTTTTATTATTTTTTTTTTAAACAAAGAAGAAAATTGAGAGGAGAAGACAAACCTTGAATCGAAGTGATGAGAATGGCGAGATGATGCGAAATTGAAGAGTAGGGTTTGAGAAAGCAAGCATTTAATAGAATTCTGAACTGGGAAATTTGATGCTCGCTCACTCGATTGCGAGTGGAAGATAGAGGGGTTTTGTTGTGATCACCGTCGGTGAGATTACGAGCTTTGACCCTCAAGTAGAAAGGGAAAATTTTGTATAGGTCCTCTCTTGTGAAATAGTACTGTTATTAGGTCCTCGGCAAAATTTCGGCCTGACATCCCTCGAGAATTCTCATTTGATTCAAATAGGTGCCGTCTGTAATACATGGACAGACGGTTCAGATTTGGGAAAAAAAAAGTTATCGCCTAAAAAATAAGAGCTGGTTTTCTTCTTTAATGTCAACTATCCATGTATTACACCGTACATAATTCGTTTCTATCTTTTTGTATCAAATGAGGATTCTACGGGAACTTTATTGGTTTGAGCTGGGTCTACAAATATAGCCACACCCTAGCTTCTTTCATCTATGATCTCGGCTCGTTTAGAACATAGATGGCTTCAATCCTTCTGTATGGCTTATTTAGTATATACTAGCAAGCCCCCCGTGTTATGCACAAATTCGAGAAGTTGCCCAAAAAATATGGCATCGCATAAATGACTACATTTTAACTAAATTTTATTGCAGGCAAATCTGTTGGGTTACGACAGTGCCCCGGCCATCAAACCGTGACCAAATGCGGAACAAAAATTTTCTAAACTGGCGCTACAACAACCCGATATCCGGATCTACCCTCAACCCTATACCAGCAAACATATAAAGAGGTGTTAGATGGTTATACCAAATGAACCAAGTCCTTTAACCATCATCCCAAGCTCCTAATTGTTGGAGAAATAATTTGGTTGTCGGTCTTCCTCCATCTACAACGATCCACCCGAGGGAAACGATGCAAGTTTCAGCCTCGCCAAGCGAGGCAACCGACGCTGCAAGGTTGCTAATAATGGAGAGTGGGGGTGTAGGATTATCTCACTATGAATTTCTCTCATCACAAATGCTCAAAGAGCAACTCAAGAAGATGAAGAGGAGGTGAGAAAATATGTGGCATGAGCAAAAGAAAATGGCTAAACTTTCTCCAAGTGAGAATGAGCAAGTAGTGAAGCAAGCCAAGAAAAGAAATGAGCAAGGCATGTAGAGAAAAAATGATGGCAACCCCCCTTTTTTCAATCATCCAACAAAATATCTCATCTCATTTTTCAATAAAATAAAGTTATGACATACCTCTCTACATGCTTAACAATATTTATGCCACCTCACCCTTTCCATCTCATTTCCCAAAATGATTTTCTAAAAAGAAAATCAAATAATGAGGTGTTAAATCTTCTAGAAACTATTCCGTATAAATACGGAATTCAACCTGATATACGTATCAAAATACATATACATGTATTCGTACAAAAATACGAATAGCCAAGAGAGAAAATGAATAGTGAACAATAATACTAGAATACATATATATAAATACATATATAAATTATTAAATAAAAACCTGATTTAATAATCCGGCTCTGTCCTAAGCCGCTAGTATTATCAACCGTCCGATTAAAGTCTGTGCAACATGTACACATATTTAATCGGACACCTGTATGTACCAAAATACGCCATCTACACCATATCGCCTGAACCGTGAAAACCCTATGTGTGGGACTCTAAAGACTCGTCAATACGCTGGAAGTGAGTTTAACCACAAGCACGTCAGCGGCACTAGCTGTACGTAACGGCTACACATGTATTGAGCGAAAGAAAGGGCGACGAGCAAACTCATCTGTACCCCTACTGAGCCTGATAGTGACAATCTTCGTACAGTCCGGTCTGTTCGTCTAAGAGTATCGCATATCGAGTCTAGGGGTGGATAAAGTCAGACCCCTAATAACGCGATAATTCGTGTCGGTATGAAACACATCACCACCTAAAAAACTACTGATCCTAGATCAGTAATTCTCGACTACCTTGGCCAAGGATTTCTGGTGATGGCCACCCGTGCACTGCGCGACATCAACCCCCAATACCGGAAAAGACGAATCCCCGACAATCCACTCACTGCCTCCATGTGACTCGGGACTATACCCAACTAAAACCTGTTTGCACAACTCCTTTGAGCCGTGGTAGGGTAGTAATTAAAGCACAGTGGGAACTCACACGAGACAAATGACGATCTCAGGTCGACAGACTAAGCTGTACTCATGTCACCTGGGAACTGCAATTTGACAATAGGTATAATACCATCTAGCAGGTTCCCGGTGAGTCCGTCCAATATACTCATAACCCAATGAGCACATGTATACTATCTTAGGTGTTAGTTATATGTATTCCCTAGAGGCCATTACTGTACATAGGATGTATATTGTAGTGGATGCTGGGACATATATAGGTAGGACTTTCTTGCTCGACATGATAGTATGCTATCTGGTTGCTCTTTATCTTAACGTGTACACTGATTGTCTCTCTGTTACATATTGGTAAAGCCCTTAGGATGTGTACTTGACTACCTGGATTATGATGCGGATCATACTAGTGGGGACATGGTAGTCCATAAGTACATCCTTCAAGGTCCCTAGTCGTGGGTGTATCGAGACGGGGCATCGATATACCAGAATAGACTAGCGTATACCTTCTCGACCCATACTGATGGACGATGGATGATCCCATACCCATTGGTGTTTGACATCAGAGATGATATACGGGTGCTCAGTGGAGACTGAGTACACTGGACGGACTCGCCGAGAACTCCCAGATGGTATTATACCTTACGTCAGATGGCAGTTCTCTGGTGACACTGGTACAGGTTAGTCTGTAGACCCGAGATCGTCATAGAGTCTTGTGTGATTCCCACTGTGCTTTGATTTCCACCTTACCACGTCCAAGAGGGCGTGCAAAACGGTGGTTTTTGGGTACAGTCCCGAATCACATGGAGGCAATGAGCGATAGGAGGGGATTCGTCTCTCCCGGTATAGGGAGTTGATGTTGCGCTGTGTTCGATTGGCTATAACCGGAAATCCCTGGCCAGGGTTGCTGGGATTTACTGGTAAGTGTTACCAGTAGTTTCTCAAACTGTTATAGACCTCATATCAACACGACTTATCGAGCTACTGGGGTCTGACGTTTACCACCCGTAGGCGAGATATGCGACATATCAGACGACGAGACCGGACTGTACGGTAAGTGTTACTGGTTGGATTCACAGGAGTATGAGCGGGCTTGCTCGTTGATCTTCTGATCGCTCAATAACCGGGTGGCCGTTACATTTAGCAGACCGCTTGCGGCTTGTGGGTGTTTGATATGATCATCACCTACTGCCGGCGTATTGATGAGTCTTTAGAGTCCTACACAGAGGTTTTCTGGCTCAAGCGAAACGAAATAGGAGCGCATATGAGATATGTGCGGGACCGAGAATAATACCAGTATGTGATACTGTATTCTATTCTCGCGATTTGTATCATCGGACGGTTATATGTGATATAGCCGGGTTACCGAATCAAGTGTTGATTCGATATATTGATACACATGATATTAGTCGGTTATGACCGGATCGTTAAATCAAGTGTTGATTTAATGATTTAATGTATAATTATATATTTGATATATTACTTTACATTAACTAGTATTGGTTCACTTAAGATTATTTTTTCTCACTAGTTTGTATCATGTTTGATGATACATGCAAACTTGGGTGTGTATGCTTTAAGCCATAGTTTAGGTTAATGGTTAAGGTTTTATTTATTTATTTATTTATTTAATTTGGCAAAAACCAAAATGGTGGCTTTATTTGTTTTCTTGCTTGAAGCTTCATGAAGTTTCTTTTAAGCATCTTTGAAAATTCTAACCATTTTGTTTTATGCCTTAACCTAACCATCAACCTAAACCCTAGTTTATTCTCTACCAAGTTTACTCACCCATGGTTGCTAAATGATAGACTTCACTTGAATTTCTTTTGGAAATTTATTGATTTATTCTTTTCTTCTTCTTCTTCTTCATGAAGAAAAGAAGAAAGCTTTCTTGAAAAATTTCAAGTGTTGAAATCAAGTGAGAAATCCAAATCCAAAGTGAACCCACTTCCTATTTCTTCATCCCCTACCACTTGCCATGTTGTATAGTGTGTTTTCTTCACAAGGTTCATGACCAAGTGAAGATGGAGCTTGAGTTTGAGTCGCCTCGACGTAGATCATCTTCGGCATCGAAGTCAACGACCTAGCCCGATCATTTCTCCGACGAAACCATCGCTAGAGTCCGGGATCCCGATGATCGCAGCGGAGGGACGTCATCACGGAACTAAAGAAGTGGAGCACCGGATCTACAAAGGTTGTAATCCGTTTCACTTAGTAGCAAAGTAGTTTGCTTGCATTTGTTTTCGCCTATCCTCTAGTTAACGATCTATATTAGGGTTTCTCGGCACATAAAAATTGCTAACACATACACATATTAAGATAGAAATAAACCAAGTAGCATACTACCATGTATAACAAGACTGTTAATATAACTGTGAATATCTCAAGCTTCCATTAAGTAATATACAAGCTAGTATGATACAATAATGGCCCCTAGGGCATATACACTAACAATCTCCCACTTGCACTAGGGCCATGTACTGGCGTATCGAAGACCTATCATCTCGAGTAGCCTCTCGAACTGAATCTGAGGTAAGGCCCTAGTGAATGGATCTGCAGTGTTCTCCTCTGTAGGAACTCTCCGGACCTCGATCTCCTGTCGATCTATGATCTCCCTGATCAGGTGATACCGCCTTAAGATGTGTTTGGACTTCTGATAGGACCTGGGTTCCTTCGCTAAAGCTATAGCTCCGTTGTTGTCGCAATACAGCGGTATTGGATCAACAATGGTAGGAACCACCTGAAGTTCTGTGAGGAACTTCTTCATCCAGACCGCTTCTTTTGCGGCATCGCAAGCAGCGATATACTCTGCTTCCATCATCAAGTCAGCAACGGTGTCCTGCTTGGAACTCTTCCAGCACACCGCCCCTCCATTGAGGGTAAAGACATAACCTGACATGGACTTGGAGTCATCCTTGTCACTCTGGAAGCTGGAATCAACAAAGGCCTCGATCTTGAGGTCTTTTCCGCCTTAAGCCAAGAACATTTCCTTAGTCCTTCTCAGGTACTTGAGAATGTTCTTTACTGCTATCCAGTGCTTCTTCCCTGGGTCTGACTGATACCTGCTTACCACGCTCAGTGCGTAAGCTACATCTGGTCTGGTGCACAACATCGCATACATTATAGAGCTTACCGCAGAAGCGTAGGGTATAATCGACATGCGATCCCTTTCCAAATCAGTCTTGAGAGACATCTCTTTGGATAGGGTGATTCCGTGACAAGCCGGTAAATTACCGCGCTTAGAATCTTCCATACTGAATCTTTTCAGTATAGTGTTGATATACCTGGACTGTGAAAATCCCAACATCCTTTTGGATCTATCACGATAGATCCGAATCCCCAGAATGTAAGAGACATCACCCAGGTCTTTCATGGAGAACCTGTGTGACAAGAATCTTTTGATAGATTGTAGCATAGGAATGTCATTTCATATCAATAGAATGCCATCTACATACAAGACGAGGAATACGACAGTTCATGCTATAATTTTACTATACATACATGGTTCATCTGGATTTTTGATAAAGTCATATTCTTTGACCATTCCATCAAAACAGATGTTCCAACTCCGCGATGCCTGCTTTAGTCCATAAATGGACTTAAGCAACTTGCACACTTTCCCGCTGCTCCTACTCTGATTGAAACATTCTGGCTGATCCATATAGACGCACTCTTCCAAATTACCATTTAGAAAAGTCGTCTTTACGTCCATCTGCTAGATCTCATAATCATGAAAGGCGGCAATGGCAAGAAGGATCCGAATGGATTTGAGCATAGCCACTGGAGAAAAAGTTTCGTCATAGTCCAAACCAGGTTTTTGACGAAAACTCTTTGCAACAAGTCTAGCCTTATAGGTTTCTACCTGTCCATCTACACCAATCTTTTTCTTGAAGATCCATTTGCATCCTATGGGTTTTACCCCATCTGGAGCAAAGTCCAAAGTCCATATTTTGTTGGTGTACATGGACTCCATCTCGGTCCGCACTGCATCCAGCCATCGTACCGAGTCGCCGCTCTGGATGGCCTGCTGGAAGCTAGTAGGTTCATCATTATCAATGATGCAATCCTCTCTATCCCCATCTATGAGAAAACCGTAGTATCTCTCAGGCAGATGAGACGGCCTACTACTCCTGCGGAGGGGTGCGGGAATGTCCTGTTCTTCTTGAACTACTGGTTCTACCAAACTTTCAGTAGTAGTTTGTGGTTTTGGAATTTCTTCCAGTTCTATTGCACTCCCACTTGTTTCCTTTTCTAAAAACTGCTGTTCTAGAAAATAGGCATTACGAGAAACAAAAACCTTTTGTTCCTCTGTGTAAAAGAAGAAATAGCCCTTGGAGTTCTTTGGATATCCCACAAACATACACTGTACTGATCGTGCCTCGAGTTTGTCCGCATGCTGCTTTTTAACAAAAGCTGGACATCCCCATATCTTCAGATACTGAAGATAGGGTTTCTTCCTACTCCACATCTGATATGGCGTGGTAGGCACAGTCTTGGTAGGAGCCCTGTTCAAAAGATATGCTGTTGATTCTAGCGCATAACCCCAGAAAGATCGCGGTAACTCGGCATTACTCATCATGGAATGTACCATATCCAACAGGGTTCGGTTCCGTCTCTCCGATACACCGTTATGCTGTGGAGTGTATGGAGGAGTAAGCTGAGAGAGAATTCCTTTCTCTATTAGGTAACCTAGGAACTCGGCACTTAAGTATTCACCACCTCGATCAGATCTCAGTGTCTTGATACTTTTGCCGGTTTGGTTTTCTACTTCATTCTTATATTCTTGGAATTTCTCAAAGGCCTCGGATTTATGTTTCATTAAGAAAATGAATCCATACCTAAAGTAATCGTCCGTAAAAGTAATGAAATATGAAAAACCACCTCTTGCATGTGTAGACATTGGACCACATACATCGCTGTGTATGAGTCCTAAGAGCTCGCTCGCTCTTACTCCATGTCCAGTGAATGAAGTCTTTGTCATCTTTCCTTTGAGACATGATTGACAAGTTGCATAAGATTGATATTCGAACGGATCCAAATATCCTTCTTTATGTAACTTAGTTAACCTTGTCTCATTGATGTGACCCAGTCTACAATGTCATAAGAAAGCCTGATTTATATCTGGAGAATTTCTTTTTAGTGTGTTCTGGACATTGAAAATCTGTAATTGGTTTAGCACGTATATACCGTTATCTAGTGTACCGGACCCAATCAAACCATGATTAAGGTGGATGTTAACAACATCGCTTACAAACGTGAAATCATAACCTTCTTTTGATAACAACGATACTGATATGATATTACACGTTAAACTAGGTACACAAAAACAGTTGCGCAAAACCAAAATATGTCCACTCGTCAATCCTAGGTGATAATCCCCTACGGACACAGCACCCACGCTAGCTCCGTTAGCAACCTGGAGGGTCATATCACCAACCTTCAGCTCTCTACAGTTTCTCAGTGCATGCAATGAATTGCATATATGAGATCCTGATCCGGTATCCAATACCCAGGAAGTAGAGCTGATTGACAGACAATTTTCAATTACAAACACACCTGAAGTCGAAGCCACAGCTTGCTTCGGGTCCTGGTTCTTGGCAATCCAAGCTTTGCAATCTTTCTTCCAATGGCCTTTCCTACGACGGTGGAAGCACTCGTCATTTTCCACTACTGGCACCGCAACCTTTGCCTTTCCCTTAACTCCCACCTTACTAACACCACCTCTTGGTTTGGTAGCGGCCTTCATCTTCCTTCCTTTGGCCCTTGCCTTGGACCTGAAAGAGGAAGCACTGCGAACAAACACAGTGGGTGTTTCCCTTGCTTTCTGCAAGGTGCCCTCTGCACTCCTCAACATGTTAAGGAGTTCTAGAAGTTCAACTTCTTTTCCTTGAATGTTGAAATTCAGAATAACTGGGCGTAGGTGGAAGGAAGGGACTGAAGAACCAAGTCTGTATAGAGCTCGTTCTCCAAAGTCGTCCCAAGGTCTGTGAGCTCTTCTATATAGCCAATTATCTTTAGGACATGTTCTCCTACAGATGATCCGACGGCCAGCCTCGACTGAAACAAGTTCTTCGAGGTCTCATATCTAGCTATACGAGATTGCTCTCCATACAAATCTTTTGTGTGGAGAAATATGGATTCAAGATCCATATCCTCGTGCCTCCTCTGATGTTCACTATTCATAGAGGCAAGCACGATGCATTTGGCCTTCGCGCAATCTAACTCCCAGGTCTTGTGGATTTCCTTATCCGCAATACTGGAATCTGGACCAGGGATAGCAGGTGCTTTAGTAGTAAGCACATACCCCAATTTGTCATAAGTCAAAGCCATCTTGACATTCCGGAACCAATCTTTATAGTTTGGCCCTGTCAAAATATTTTTCTCTAATAGTAACTTAAGGCCTGTCATGTTTTGGGTCGCTGCAATGAGAGAGAGAGGGAACACTTTAGTATGATGCTCTTGCAAGTTTAGAGTGGTTTTTAGTTTATCTAAACAGGATGGCTCCCACTGTTTCTCGAATCCCTCCTCAAACCAAAAAGGAAGAACTAGTCAGGACTATTCTCACTGTACAATACTTGCTTAACCGTTCAGCCAGGCCGGTGTCGGTACTTCGAGGGAGGTTTTACAACGCTTTCGCGAAGTTCCTTAATTAAATAACCTCTTTTCTCTGGGGGCGTAACCCCACTGACACCTTTCTCGACACTTACTTGGTTTATAGCATTGATCGTTAAGTGACGAATCTCCTGATGAGTAGCGGATACTCACAGTAGGATCGGGATCCAAATATCATCGTGCGATAAAGCTGAAGGAATCCTACCAAAATTATCACACTCCAAATGGTATGCATCTCTTTGCAAATTTCAGTTTCTTTAGAAATTCCCGATATGGATTTCTGCCCCATGCTCTTATGACCTTGGCGTTGGTCAAATTATCATAAGTCACATGTCAAGTTCTACCCATCATTATCTTGTTAATTTGAACCCATCCGTACATACCCCTGATGTTGGCCAAATAATAATACGACTGCCCCAAACTAACTCATCTATCTATGCAACAAATGAATACCCAGCAGCTACCAAACACTATACATTGGCGTTGGTCAAAATGCATAGCTTGAATACTACTGAATACCCAAATGAAATGACGGAGGGCTACGAATGGTTTTGGCGAAACCGTGAACGTAGTGAACTTGATATGATCGAAGGAACCTGATAGCTTTTAAAAGGAGTGGTTAAAGCTCCGCAATTTAAAAAATATCTTCTGTTTTAAAATAACCGAGTGGTTTCTTTTAAAGTGTTCCAACGATTCAACTTTGGTTTATTTTCTTTGTATTAATATAATGTGTCCCATCAATTAACCTATCATTGCAGAAAACAACGAAAATACAACGTCCTCTTATGCCATCCGCATTCGCCACTGGGTCCCGTCATTCACCCGTTAAGTTACTTAACTAACGACAGAGCGGGGGCTGGGCTAGCACGGGTGCAAAACATACGTGACGTCTAATAGCTATCATATATAGATATTGTATATTCGTCAGACGCAATAATAGGCATTCCAGATCACAGATGAACATATTGGATTTTCTACGAATCCGCATTCCTTTTAAGCCTGCAAAGAAAGACGGATTTCACAGTTACGATGAATAGCCAAAACCCCACCCTAGCCCTCTACGGGTACGGCAAACTATCCGCCAAGTACCCGAAGTGAAGCGGTCTTCCTCAACAACGTGAGTAGGCCACTAAACACTTCAAAGTACCCGGTAGTTTGTGCACCCCATCTTGGGTCTATCCTAGGAGCAGAAAACAGTAAATGAAATAATACAACGGTGGCTACAACCTCATCCCGAATGTGCCCCGCAAAATAATATTACAACAATTTACAAATTACATTTGAATGAAAGAAACACTCGTCTCACATCCCCGGCTATCCATTCACGACAATCCAACAAGTCCACAAACACAAACCAATAAAAACCATTATAGAAATGTGCAACCCTCTGCTAACCGACATACTAGCAGTTAGGGGAGGTTTACGAACACATTAAACAAATCACAGATATAATCAAGTTAGCCAAACATCTTA
The DNA here is from genome assembly GCA_030015575.1 of Agapanthus africanus. NCBI lineage: Eukaryota > Viridiplantae > Streptophyta > Magnoliopsida > Asparagales > Amaryllidaceae > Agapanthus > Agapanthus africanus. The sequence continues at coordinate 425,869,208 of CM057339.1, forward strand.
GAATTTCGATCAAGCAAACATAAATGATTCTACTCCAAATAATTCTCTGTGCGCCTGAAACCTGAGCAGAAACAGAACATCCCAGAAAATACAAAATTAACACAGAAGAGTTACTGGGGAATTTTGGACTGACTCGGCTCCAACTCGGCTGTGGATCCGCGGCGGATCGCTTTGGATCGGCCGCGGTTCCGCGGCGGTTTGGCCGAGTTAGGATCCCAAATTTCTCCAGTAATCTTATAATTCGCTGCTTGTATTTTTAAGGGTCCCTGAAAAATTTTTAGACCCCGTTTTAAAATCGGCAGAAACTAGGTTAAAATGATGTTTTTTCGGGTTCGTTTTGCGATCGAATTTTTAACGACTTTGCTAACAAGTTAGTTATGGTTTAGCGAGGCTCTGATACCACTGTAAGTTGACGTTAGACACCCCACATGATGCGGGGAGGCGGAATAGGTAAAACAATTATTTTTTTTAAACTAACATCGACTAACTTTACGGATCTTTGCCAAACCCTAACTAACAACAACAAAGAAGTGATTAGCTACTATGAAAGATAATTATACCTAATGAATCAAGTCCTTCTTGTTCTCTTTGATCACCTCCTCGTCGGCCTCCTCGTTGTGATAGAAGATCCACCTGAGAGCTACTTCTCCAAGCTTTAACCTCTCACTTGAGATAACTAGGTGACTATGAGTGCTAATCAAAGCAACCTAGAGGATATAGAAGAGGATTAGGGATCTATTAGTCTTGCTAACCCTTGGATCTCAACACATGAGAAGTTAGGGTTAGTTCTTTGAAGAGAGAGAGCTTGAGGAGATAGAAGGTGAGAGTGAGAATGATATTGGAAAAATATCTCATTGTGAATATATGAAGCATAAGATATTTATTAAATGAATAACAAATAATAATATCATCATGCTTCATTAACTCGCCTTGTGTGATTCATCCCATGAGTCATTAATCAATAAATGCATCATTAACTCTTTTGGATGAATCACACCATGAGTCATTAATCCAATTAATGCAAATTCCACCCAAGCCTCCAACTCATCAATCTTCTAGAAACTTCTTGACAAATTATGAGAATGCCCCTCCCATCCGTGAAAACACAGAAATACTGAGATTGTATAAATCCAATAATCCAATACTAGAATCTGGCTTAAACCAAAGCCTGCTAGTATAAACTATCCGAACATCGTACGTGCATAAATGCACGTGTGTGTCCGAACCCTGTCATAAAACCATACGACATCTATATTGTTTCGTCCGAAGCAGGGAAACTCTCTGTGTGGGACTCTAAAAACTCGACTACTACGCTGGCAGTGGGTTTAACCACAGGCCGCAAGCGGTACTAGCTGTACGTAACGGTCCCCAGGTAGATGTCGATAAGAAGGCCGATGAGGAAACCCATCCGAACTCCTACTGAGCCTGATGTGACAATCTCCGTACAGTCCGGTCTATTCGTCAATGACTATCGCATATCGGGCCTAGGGGGCGGCAAGCGTCAGTCCCCTAAAAGCGGTATAAGTCGTGTCGGAGCGAAGCCCATTACACCTTGAGAAGCTACTGGAAATCATACCAGTAAATCTCGCTTGCCCTGGCCAGGGACTTTGCGTAATGGCTCTCCAGACACAGCGTGATATCAACTCTCTATACCGGGAGAGACGAATCCTATCTAACCGCCACTGCCTCCAAGTGCTTCGGGACTGCACCCAACTGCTACCTGTTTGCACGACTCCTTTGAGCCGTGGTAGGGTAGCAATCTAAGAACAGTGGGAACACACTCGAGACGAAGCAGCAGTGTCAAGTCTGCGGACTATGCTGTATTCATGTCACCTGGGAACTGTTAACTGACGACGGGTATAATACCAACCAACAGTTTCCTGCGAGTCATGTCCGGTGTACCCGTAACCCAACGAGCACCTGTATACTATCTCCAGTACAACGTACTAATGGCTGTGGGACAGACCATTTCCCCAACTGGGATGAGAAGCGTACATACTAGTCTACACCGGAGTATCGATGCCCTGTCTCGATAACCCTACGACTAGGGACCTGAAAAAGGATATGCTTGTAGACTACCCAGCCCCCACTAGTGTGACTGCCATCACAACGCTGATAGTCAAGCAAGATTCTAAGGGCTCTATCAATATGTATTCTCGATATGCTAACACATACACATATTAAGATAGAAATAAACCAAGTAGTATACTACCATGTACAGCAAGACTGTTAATATAACTGTGAATATCCCAAGCTTCCATTAAGTAATATACAAGCTAGTATGATACAATAATGGCCCCTAGGGCATATACACTAACAGTGCCGCTGACTGTTGGAGATAGTGCCCTCAAAGTCAATTATTGGATCGCAGGTACGTGATTGCAATGATTGAGGCAGGACCTATACCGAAATGACAGTCTTGCTCGAGATGATAGTTTGCTATCTGGTTTGTCTTTATCATCGTATACATGCTTTAGTTCGCTATTGCATGATTGATAGAGCCCATAGGATTCTGCTTGACAGCTAGCAGTATGATGGTGATCATATACGTGGGAGCTGGGGTCTATAAGCACATCCTTAAAAGTGTCCCTAGTCATAGGAGTTTCGAGACAGGGCAACGATACTCCAGAGTAGACTAGTGTATACAGTCGAGACCCCGACGAGGGGCAGTGGCCGGTCTCACAAGCCACTAGTGTCAGTTGGATCACCTAAGTGTTGGAGATAGTGCCCTCAGAGTCAATTATTCGATCACAGGCACGTGATTGCAATGATTGAGGGAGGACCTATCCCGGTAGGACAGTCTTACTCGAGATGATAGTATGCTATCTGGTTTACCTTTATCATCGTGTACTGCTTTAGGTGACCTGACAGGTCACTATTGCACGTTGATAGAGCCCCTAAGATTCTTGCTTTACCACCAGCAATATGAGGGCGATCATATAAGTGGGAGCTGGGGTCTATAAGCACATCCTTAAAAGGTCCCTAGTCGTGGGAGTTTCGAGACAGGGCATTGATACTCCAGAGTAGACTAGTGTGTACATTCGAGACCCCGACGAGGGGCGGTGGCCGGTCTCACAAGCCACTGGTGTCAGTTAGATCACCTAAGATGTATACATGTGCTCATTCGGTTATGAGTACACCGGACAGGACTCGCCGGGAACATGCTAGTTGGTCTTATACCTGACGTCAGATAGCAGTTCCCTGGTGACATGTGTACAGGTTAGTTCATCGACCTGGGGATCGTCATTTGTCTCATGTGAGTTCCCACTGTACTTTGATTACTACCCTACCACGCTCAAAGGAGACGTGCTAACAGGTTTTAGTTGGGTACAGTCCCGAGCCACATGGAGGCAGTGAGAGAATCTTCAGGGGTTCGTCTCTCGCGGTATTGGGGGTGAGGTCGCGCTGTGTTTAGGAGAGCCATTACACGAAGCCCTCGGCCGAGGCAGGAGATTTACTGGTAGGTATTCCAGTAGTATCTCAGGGTGTTCTGGGCTACACTCCGACACGACTTGTACCGCTTTTGGGGGTCTGACTTTTACCAACCCCCTAGGCCCGCCATGCGATGCTCATAGATGAACGGACCGTAATGTACGGATATTGTCACTGACAGGATCACTAGAGTGACAGGATGAGTTCGCTCATCGACGTCCCTTTTGGTCAATAGCTGGTGGCCCGTTACGTATTGGCTTATACCTCTGACGTGCTAGTGGTTAAATCCACAACCAAGGTGTTGACGAGTCTTTAGAGTCCCCCACATTCAGTTACTCAAGTTTCGGGCGAAACGCTGTAGAGGCCGTATGGAGATATGGCACGGTTCGATCAGATACGTGCGGTATTGCACGGATCAGGATCGGACGGTTAGTACTAGAGGCCGTATGGATATATGGCAGGGTTCGATCAGATACGTGCGGTATTGCACGGATCAGGATCGAACAGATATTACTAGCCGGCTTTGGTTTAAGCCGGATCCTAGTATAGTACAGTGTAGATTTTGTCTCATTGCATTTGTATTCGGTTGGAATACAGATGCGGGTGTGTATACACAGTATCGGGGTTTTCCTGTAATTTATTACGGGACCAATTTTCTGGAGTTGCCAGTTTGCTTTCCGTTTCGGCCAATTTCCTTTGTATCGTTCATTGGCCGAAGATTGGTGTAGGAGGGCCTATTTGCAAGCATGCAAATTTGGATAGTGGAGGGTGTTATTTGCATATTCTTGTATCATGATAATTCCTCCACCATTTGACTTCTTCTTCTTCTCATCATGGCTTGACTTTTGAGTCATCATGGTTGTTGATGATTTGCTTGTTGGAGTGTTGGTTTTGGTGCAATCATGGTTGTTGATGATTGGTTGATGGAGTGTGAGTTTTAGTGGGTGATCATTTCCTTTTTCATGATAACCCTTTTCTCTCTCTTGTTTTATTGGCTAACACTCATTCCTTTTGATACTCACTCCACTCTCTTCTCCTCACTTTGCATGGCCGGCCACACTTGGAGGAGGGGCTGTCCCAATTTTGTTGTGGTGGGTTTTTGTTCATTTGGCTTTGCAAAATTCCCACAAGTTTCATCTCCAAACTACATCTCATTCCTCCACCAAAAAGGCAACTCCCTACGACCCCAAAATGAGACATGAGCACTACACATTCTACAGCAAACCTTGGGCACGTCGGCTCGCCAACTTCGTGCCCGAGTTGCCTCGGTATAGAGGTGGGAGCCGGTAAAAGAAGCAGGCGACGTGGTGCCCTTCCGGTGAGGAGGTGGAGTCTGGACATTCCGCGGGAGATCGGGACGACGGCGAGAAGACCGGAGGACACGGATCGCTCGGTATATCTCTCTTCCCCATCTAGTAGTTAGCTAGGACTAGTTAATGGCCCGATCCGGGTTTTAGTGCGCGGTGGTGCCGATTTGAAAAATTAAAGTTAACCATCGCTTCCGCATTTGGCATCGGGATGGAGACCGGGGCGTCGCCGTGCACTTACAGTGGTATTAGAGCCTCGCCATTAACCTAGTCTAGCTTTGTCTAATGTGTTTACATTTCCGATCGAGCAATTTTCCAAAAACCGTATTTTTCTTCACATCAATTTCTGTCGAAATTTTTTAAAGTCCAAAATTTTTTCATGTTGTTTCAGAATGATGTGTAGGACAATCTAAGAGTTCTGGGAAAATTTGGTCTCGTGAACAGTCTAAACGACCGCGGAACCGCGGCCAAACCCATGCTTGGGCCGCGGTTCCGCCGCGACTTGAACTGATCAGTGTACCAAAATTTTCCAGAAAGCTCCTGGGTTGAAAATATGGGTTTTGGAATATTAATTTTGGGCCCAGAATTTCTTGATGTGCTACAATAGTACTTGGGCCCACTTGTTATAATTTTGATCGATCGGATATTATAAACACATTTTTTCACAGTATTTACATTATATCTGCGACCGTGAATGTCACTCGATCGGTAAATCCTGTCTAACTGATATAGCCCAGTTAGACGGATTTGCGAACGTGACTTTCACGTTGATGTTCTGTGTATTGCTGTGATGTTGCGGATTGGTCGTGGGGGATAGCCTGGATGCAATGCTAGTACAGTTTTTGTTGTATTATGTACATTTGATATTGCAGGGCGAGCGTCCGACATGTGGACTGCCGTCACTGCCTGATTATATTATTATTTTGGGGCACGACCAGGTTGCGGTCGATGTACCCGTTGTATGTATATTTTACTTTTTTTACTAGGATTACCCCAAGGTGGGGTGCACGGATAGCCGGGTTCTAGAGGGCAACGAGCCCGCATCTCATGGCATTGAGACGGAGGGGGCTTCACTCTAGGATTGGCGGGCTATTCGCCGTACTCATAGGGGGTACAGGTTGACCCAGGAGGGGTGCCCAAGTTACCGGATTCCGTGAAGTGCTGGGTGGTCCATTCACGGTGCTGAAGGGGACTGCCTCGCTTCAGGTTTTGGCGGGTGACTTGCCGCGCCTGTAGGGGTCTAGGATTTCGTTGCACAGGCTATACATACGACCAGGGGAACGTCGGGTTTCAGTAGTGGCTCTGTGAAACCCGGGGATCCCAGATATCTGTATTGTTCTGTGATGCTATACATTTCTGTGATGTTGCATTTTTATCACGCCTTGAGCGAAATATAATATATTAGTAGATGTTGTATATGTTTTGCATCCGCGCTAGTCCAGTCCCCGCTCTGTCGTTAGTTAGCTAACCTAACGGGTAATGACGGGACCCAGTGGCGAATGCGGATGGCATATACGCACGTTATATTATTTTCGTTCTTTGTGGTGTGATCAATTGATAGGACTGCGTTGATTCGGATCAATGCAAGTTAAAAACAAACCAATTCTGATGTTGTTGGAACACTTTTCAAAAAGCTGTTATTGCAAGGACGTTCTCTTTTGTTTTGCATCGTGGTATTCAGTTGGAATATCCAGCTCCTCAGTCGACGAGGCAAGGGCAGAGATCCCTTCACCGGGAGTGACCCCTTGGACGAAAAGTTTGCGTCAGGGCAATAACTTCACTATAGACGATTACTTTTGCTTTGCAACGTGGTATTCAGTTGGAATATCCTGCACCTCATTCTACGGGGAAAAAACCGAGATCCCTTCACCGGGAGTGACCTCTTTAGCAAAGGTTTTCTTCACTATATTTTTATAAAGCTATCCGTTCCTTCAGCGATATCAAGTTCATTACGTTAAAGGTTTTCTCCAGAAACCATTCGTAGCCCTCCGTCATTTCAGTTAAATATTCGGTAGTATTCAAGCTATGTATTTTGACCTCACGCCAAGGCATAGTGATTGGTAGCTGCCGGGTATTTATCTGTTGCATAGATAGATGCGTTGGTTTGGGACAGTCATACTACTATTTTGGCCTACGTCAAGAGTATGTACGGGTGGGTTCAAATTAACCTGGACAATGATGGGTTGAACTTGACATGTGACTTATGATATTTTGACCTCACGCCAAGGTCATAAGAGCATGGGGCAGAAATCACATCGGGAGTTTCAAAAGAACTGAAACTTGCCAGATATGCGCATACCTTCTGGAGTGTGATAGCGTGAGCGGATTCCGTCACGTTATCATGCGATGATAGTTGGATCCCGATTCCCACTAATGAGTTAGTTTACTCCTCGGGTGACCCCGACTAATTCTTCTTTTAGGTTTGGAAGAGAATTTGAGGTACAGTGGGAGGTTTCCAGATTAGAAAAATTGGTAACCATTCTGATCTAGGTTAGAGTGCACGCTGAGTGTTTCTTTTCTCTCTCTCTGGCAGCGACATTGACCCGACCCTAAGACTATGACTCAGTGACCAATATTGACCGAACCTTCTTAAACACTGGCTTTTGGATTGTCAGAGTTGCAAACCTCATTGCCACTCCTACTTTTACCCTTTTCTACAGAACACCCCGTATTACTACGAACGTCTATTTCCATTGGACAAAACCATCGTATGGTTATATACGAACTCGAAGGAATTTATTCGAGGATGGTTTCCGGTTCTGGAGAAAACGGATAGGACTATTCAATTGTCTTTTCCTTTTACCTTCTCTCAGGTTGCGAGTACTCCTTGGTTTAGGAATAGTACACCTATTACGCAAATTGGATAGTCTTCTTCCAAACCTTAGGCTGGTGCCGAATAGTGGGGAATGAAGAAAACCAATTAGCCTAACGATGGTGTGCAGGAGGTATTAAGTTAAGACAAAGCAAGGAATTAGTAAGAGGGCAAAGTAAATTGCGACTAATATTCACGACCAAACCAAGTATTTCTTCGCCAATCCTAAATCACCTTTGTATTTCTCCAGGACACTCCGTATCACTACGAAGATCCACAGTTTATTGGATACTCCATCGTATGGTTATATACGAACTCGAAAGGAACTTGTTCCAGTTCGGGGATGGATTCTGGTTCAGGAGAAATAGGAATAAGGTTTATTCGGTTGTCTTTTATCTTCACCTTCTCTCGCTTTGCGAGTGTTCCTAGGATTAGGACAGTACATCCATTATGCTTATTGGATAGTCTTCTTCCAAACCATAGGCTGGTGCCGAACGGTAGGGAAGGAAAAAAACCATTTGGCCTAAAGGGGGGTGTACAGAAGGTAATGACTAAAGACATATAAAGGGATTTGGAGAGGTGGCAAAGAATTACACGGTTATAGTTGTGAATCTGGATAATGGAAGAGACATTACTAGGAATACCGGGATACCCCATCGAAACATTTCAATGTTTCAGTTTCACTGTGTACTGTTAAAGGAAAATTGATTTCCCAATTAGTTCTTACTCCAGGGTATGTATTTACCAGGTATGATTCTCACATCTGTATGGTTTTACAGATGATGAGTGGGAGTAAGTTATTGGGAATTGGGTGATCATCCTCATTATATCGGGATTCGTTGTAATCGGTGATATTTGAGGAAATCATCTGGGCTGTTTGTCGGTCGGCAAATATTTGGTTTTGAATATCCGTTGTTATGCACCAATTTCAAATCGATACATCTGTACGTCTGTTTTTATAGAGTGAGATATTTTTTTTTTTGAAATTATGTCTGTGACATTTACCTATATCAGTGGATGGTTAGGTAAGGAGCATTAAACAGCGGTGTAATTCTTCTTAACCATAAGTACAGTTTTCAACCTACGACACACAGTGAATGAGTTATCAGACTCAAGGGACTTATACAGAGTATTGTATGTTGTCCAGGGTCCATCAGGACATAGGGGTTGGTTCTCGTACTATATTCGGTTTACTTATGACTTCTCTAGTTTTTAGACAAGTGTTTCGTGGAAACACAGGGTCCGAATTTTGAGAAGTTATAGGTATATGGATAAAGTAGAGAACCAGGTGTTGCAAGTATCGGGATTTTTCAAGTTGATCGAAGATGTAGATACTTGTGTATGGTGTTCAGTTGATAGTAATGATTAAGAGAACTTGCTTCTCTTTCTGGTTACTCATAATTGGAAGCATTCCTAAGTTGAGTAACGCTGATCGACCTTCTTCCATTTAGTTGACATGCACTGGAGACAGCTGCATGATTTGAATCTGGTTCAATTAAATCAGTGCCTCTGGTCCTATATTGGATATAGAACAGTTCATATCTTAACGATGTTAAGGTACGGGGAGTTGTCCGGATTATGCTTAAAACCAGACTCTGGATAACTCAAGGCACGTTTTCTGTAATGGTTGTTTGTGGGTTGTCCCAGGCTATGACGAGGGTTGACTTTCTACCATCTGGAAGATCAATAGAGATATTGTTCTTGACTCGCCACAGTTTTAATAAAAATGGATTTTTTCAGAAAACAGTAGTGGGAGTATGGTAGAACTGGAAGTGATTCCAGAACCACAAACGATTACTGAAGATTTCATAGGAACCTAAAGATTCAATCTGGTTTGACATTCCATTGGCCACTCCGCAGATAAGGTGCGTAACCTCAGGTACCCGAGAGGTACTCCGGTAGCCTCAAGGACGGTGACAGGGAAGTTCTTGTTTACCCAGACTTGCCATTGCTGTTGTTCCAGACTGTGAGGCCCGGCAGGAGGATGAGTATAGCGTCGTTCTAAACTGGCTTTAGAAGTGAACGTCTATATGACTCTGCCAGAGGGTTGTCGTAGTCAGTGGGAGCAGCGGAAGCATTGGTGGACAGGTGGCTTATGTCTATTTATAGACTAAAGCAGATGTAGCGGAGATAGATCATCAATTTCTGATAGGATAGTCATAGGTTTGACTTCATCAGAATAGGGGATGGATCTGTTGAGGAGGTAGTAGGGTGTGATGTCATGGTATTTGGATGACATACACAGAATAGGAAAAGAAATTCCTATACTACGATCGGTTATACTTTGGTCGTCACACAGTGGTTTCTCCACATGGGACTTGGACATTATATCAAACATACTGGTTACTAGATCTATGGTTTTAGATCTAGATTTGGGTGGTTTCCCAATTATGGGTACTTAGACAGCATTCTAAGAGTATTTAGAAAGGACGACTCCTGGCACGGTAGTGTACCTGCAGGTGATGGAGTCATCCTCTCTAAAGGTGTCTTACAGACTAAAGGGGAGAGGGATGTGCATGATTGGCAGATCACTTGCTTAGGCAATTGAGTCAATCATGAGATGTCAAGTACTACACCAGATGTTGTTCTTGCACTACATGCAATAAATTGACATTGATCCTATCCTAGAGAAACAGTCGGGAGCAGTTTTAGAACATAAGTGGATGTTCTAGGGATATGATAACGACAGCCTCATTCGGGAGACAGTTATCATTCCAGGCTTCCAAGGAGACATGGACGACAAGGAGTTTGTCAGAGTTATAGTTTTTCCTTCTGCCGAGGGACAGTATTTTGGACAGGTGATCCAAGGCAATACTGAGTGAGGCATGGCGCATGATACTGATTAAGTTCAGTTGACGATACAGTCTAAGAAGTTTGGATTTGGAGTTCAATTATGAGCTAGGTCCCATCAGACATCCAGACACATTCTAAGACAGGTATTGCTCATTTCGGGAGATAGCTTTCTCCGCGAACTTGAGATAAAGAGAGACATAGAAAGTAACATCAAAGCGGATCCACTCACTGAGGCTATTCCTCGAACGCAATAGTTTCGCAAACGAGCTTTGTGAGACTGACAAGTAGACGAGTTGGGTGTTCGGTATCACACGGGCTGTGAGTATGCGACATCGCAATAATTAGCCTTGAGTGCAAGTGGGAGATTGTTGGAGATAGTGCCCTCAGAGTCAATTATTGGATCACAGGCACGTGATTGCAATGATTGAGGGAGGACCTATCCCTGTAGGACAGTCTTACTCGAGATGATAGTATGCTATCTGGTTTACCTTTATCATCGTGTACTGCTTTAGGTGACCTGACAGGTCACTATTGCACGTTGATAGAGCCCCTAAGATTCTTGCTTTACCACCAGCAATATGAGGGCGATCATATAAGTGGGAGCTGGGGTCTATAAGCACATCCTTAAAAGGTCCCTAGTCGTGGGAGTTTCGAGACAGGGCATCGATACTCCAGAGTAGACTAGTGTGTACATTCGAGACCCCGACGAGGGGCGGTGGCTGGTCTCACAAGCCACTGGTGTCAGTTAGATCACCTAAGATGTATACATGTACTCATTGGGTTATGAGTACACCGGACAGGATTCGCCGGGAACATGCTAGTTGGTCTTATACCTGACGTCAGATAGCAGTTCCCTGGTGACATGTGTACAGGTTAGTTCATCGACCTGGGGATCGTCATTTGTCTCGTGTGAGTTCCCACTGTACTTTGATTACTACCCTACCACGCTCAAAGGAGACGTGCAAACAGGTTTTAGTTGGGTACAGTCCCGAGCCAAATGGAGGCAGTGAGAGGATCTTCAGGGGTTCGTCTCTCGCGGTATTGGGGGTGAGGTCGCGCTGTGTCTAGGAGAGCCATTACACGAAGCCCTCGGCCGAGGCAGGAGATTTACTGGTAGGTATTCCAGTAGTATCTCAGGGTGTTCTGGGCTACACTCCGACACGACTTGTACCGCTTTTGGGGGTCTGACTTTTACCAACCCCATAGGCCTGCCATGCGATGCTCATAGACAAACGGACCGGAATGTACGGATATTGTCACTGACAGGCTCAGTAGGGTGTCAGGATGAGTTCGCTCATCGACGTCCCTTTTGGTCAATAGCTGGTGGCCCGTTACGTATTGGCTTATACCTCTGACGTGCTAGTGGTTAAATCCACAACCAAGGTGTTGACGAGTCTTTAGAGTCCCCCACATTCAGTTACTCAAGTTTCGGGCGAAACGCTCTAGAGGCCGTATGGAGATATGGCACGGTTCGATCAGATACGTGCGGTATTGCACGGATCAGGATCGGACGGTTAGTACTAGAGGCCGTATGGATATATGGCAGGGTTCGATCAGATACGTGCGGTATTGCACGGATCAGGATCGAACAGATATTACTAGCCGGCTTTGGTTTAAGCCGGATCCTAGTATAGTACAGTGTAGATTTTGTCTCATTGCATTTGTATTCGGTTGGAATACAGATGCGGGTGTGTATACACAGTATCGGGGTTTTCCTGTAATTTATTACGGGACCAGTTTTCTGGAGTTGCCAGTTTGCTTTCCGTTTCGGCCAATTTCCTTTGTATCGTTCATTGGCCGAAGATTGGTGTAGGAGGGCCTATTTGCAAGCATGCAAATTTGGATAGTGGAGGGTGTTATTTGCATATTCTTGTATCATGATAACTCCTCCACCATTTGACTTCTTCTTCTTCTCATCATGGCTTGACTTTTGAGTCATCATGGTTGTTGATGATTTGCTTGTTGGAGTGTTGGTTTTGGTGCAATCATGGTTGTTGATGATTGGTTGATGGAGTGTGAGTTTTAGTGGGTGATCATTTCCTTTTTCATGATAACCCTTTTCTCTCTCTTGTTTTATTGGCTAACACTCATTCCTTTTGATACTCACTCCACTCTCTTCTCCTCACTTTGCATGGCCGGCCATACTTGGAGGAGGGGCTGTCCCAATTTTGTTGTGGTGGGTTTTTGTTCATTTGGCTTTGCAAAATTCCCACAAGTTTCATCTCCAAACTACATCTCATTCCTCCACCAAAAAGGCAACTCCCTACTACCCCAAAATGAGACATGAGCACTACACATTCTACAGCAAACCTTGGGCACGTCGGCTCGCCAACTTCGTGCCCGAGTTGCCTCTGTATAGAGGTGGGAGCCCGTAAAAGAAGCAGGCGACGTGGTGCCCTTCCGGCGAGGAGGTGGAGACTGGACATTCCGCGGGAGATCGGGACGACGGCGAGAAGACCGGAGGACACGGATCGCTCGGTATATCTCTCTTCCCCATCTAGTAGTTAGCTAGGACTAGTTAATGGCCCGATCCGGGTTTTAGTGCGCGGTGGTGCCGATTTGAAAAATTAAAATTAACCATCGCTTCCGCATTTGGCCTCGGGATGGAGGCCGGGGCGCCGCCGTGCACTTACACTAAGATGTATACATGTGCTCATTAGGTTATGAGTACACCGGACAGGACTCGCCGGGAACCTGCTAGTTGGTATTATACATATCGTCAGATAGCAGTTCCCTGGTGACATGTGTACAGGTTAGTTCATCGACCTGATATCGTCATTTGTCTCATGTGAGTTCCCACTGTGCTTAGATTACTACCCTACCACGCTCAAAGGAGTTGTGCAAACAGGTTTTAGTTGGGTACAGTCCCGAGCCACATTGGAGGCAAGTGAGCGGATCGTCGGGGATTCGTCTCTCCCGGTATTGGGGGTTGATGTCGCGCAGTGCACGGGTGGCCATCACTAGGAATCCTCGGCCGAGGTAGTGGAGAATTACTGATTTGGATCAGTAGTTTCTCAGGAGGTGATGGGCTTCATGCCGACACGATTTATCGCGTTATTAGGGGTCTGACTTTATCCACCCCCCTAGACTCGATATGCAATACTCTTTAGACGAATGGACCGGACTGTATATACATTGTCACTGTCAGGCTCAGTAGGGTTTATGGATGAGTTCGCTCGTCAGCTTCCCATCCAATCAATATATAGGCAAACCGTTACGTAGAGCTTGTACCTCTGACGTGCTAGGGGTTATACCCAGTGCCAGTGTGTTGATGAGTCATTAGAGTCCCCCACAGACACTTTCCCATGTTCTGGCGAAACGTTGTAGAGGCCGTATGGGTTTATGGAAAGGTTCGGAAAAAGCACGTGCGTTTTCGCACGTGTCGTTTTTCGGGCAGATAATACTGGTGGGCTTTGGTTTAAGCCGGGACCCAGTATTATACTGTGTAGATATAATATTTTTGTCTCAGTTGCATTTGTATTCGGTTGTAATATAAATATGGGTATGTTTATACTGATACGGGGTTATCCTGAAATTCGTTTCAGGATCACTTTTGGAAGTTGCCAGTTTCCAGTTTTCTATCAGCCGTATTTTGACATTAGGTTAAATGCGGATTTATCTTTTCTTGATGAGGTGTGTCAGTGTTCTAGAAGGTTCTAGAGAGGGTGACAAGGCTAGTGAGTCATTTGGTCATTAATGGTGCATTTAATGACAAGGTGACTAGGTTAATTGTGATTGGTTTGCTTTAAATGCTTTCATACTTGGTGCTAAGATATTTGTTGTTGATCTTTTCCTTTGTGGTCACCTTCCCCCTCCTACACTCACCTCCCTCCTTCTCTATAAGTGGCCGGCCCCCTTCCCTCCTCTTGATGCTCATGGTTGTGATTGGAAAAAGATTATGATAGATTTGGATTCACGGAAATTAGACAACCTCATTTCTCATTTCACCCGATCCAAAAAGGCAACTTCTATAACCGTTCGTCCGTGACTTTGGACATAACGAGACAAAGTGTTCTACTCATTCTCTACTTCATCTTGGTCATCTCTTTTAGCAAACTTGACGATCGAGTTGCCTCGGTTCAGAGGCGGGAGCCCGTTTAAAGATCCGTCGACGTGGTGCCACCTGGACGAAAAGACTGGAGATCGAGGAGATCGGAGCAGCCGCAACAAGAGTGGGATGATGGTTGAAGACCGAAGGACTCGGATCATTCGGTATAACGTTTCTACCCACTTTGTAGTTTGTTAGTTTAGTTTTAATGGCAGATCCGGGTTACGGTACACGATAGCTCCAGTTGTAAAAAGTTTTTGTTCCGCATTTGGCGTCTGTTAGACGGCCGGGGCGCTACCGTGGACTTACAGTGGTATCAGAGCCTCACCATTAAGCTATACTAACTTGCGCTAACGTGTTTAAAACATCGATCGAACGGATTTTCGAAAACCGCAAATTTCAAGTTCTTAGTTTCTGTCAATTGTGAACAGTGTTCAAAAATTATTTTACATATCACAGAATACTAAGCAGGCTTTTCTAAGAATTGTGGAAAAATTTGGGCACGTGATCCCACAAGACCACCGCGGATCCGCGGTTAAACCTAGGGTTTGACCGCGGAACCGCGGCGCTTTTGTGGGAACAGTGCACCAATTTTTTCCAGAGAGCTTATTTTTGGAAATTGTGGTTTTTGGTATATATCTTTTGGGCCCAGATTTTGTTACTGTACAGCAGATGTACGTGGGGCCCACTTCGGGAAATTTAGTCGATCGGAATTTTAAATTTATTAGTATGCAATATTTACATTGTATCTCCGACCGGGAATGTCATTTGATCGGTAAACCGCGTCTGATTGCTATAGTTCTTTTTAGACGGGTTTGCGAACGTGACATTCGTGTTGATGTTCTGTGTTGTGCTGTGATGTTGCGGATATGTCGTGGTGGATAGCAGGGTGCAATGATAGTGCAGTTTGGATTTATTTGTACATTTGATATTGCGGGGCGAGCGTCCAACATGTGGACTGCCGTCACTGCCTGTTTGTATAATATTCTTTTGGGGCACGACTGAGTCGAGGTCGATGTACCCGTTATACATATTGTTTATTTATTTACTAGGTTTATCCCACGAAGGAGTGCACGGATAGCCGGGTTCTGGAGGGCAACGGGTCCGTATCTCATAGCTTTGAGAGGGAGAGGGGCCTCACTCTGGAATTGGCAGACTATTCGCCGCACTCGTAGAGGGTACAGGTTGACCCAAGGAAGGGTGCTCAATTTACCGGATTCCGTGAAGTGCCGGGTGTTCCATTCACTATGCTGTGGGGACTACCTCGCTTCAGGTTTTGGCGGGTAACTTGCCGCACCCGTAGGGGTCTAGGTTTCATTGCACGGGCTATCCACACGACCAGGGGAACGTCAGGTTTCAGCAGCGGCTCTGTGAAACCCGGGGATCCCAGATTATCTGTATTGTTCTGTGATGCTTATTACTTTTCTGTAATGTTGCATATTATCACGCCTGGAGCGATTATTGTATATTGGTATATATACTATTAGATGTTGTATATGTTTTACACCCGCGCTAGTCCAGCCCCCGCTCTGTCGTTAGTTAAGTAACCTAACGGGTGATGATGGGACCCAGTGGCGAATGCGGATGGCATATACGTGCATTATATTTTCGTTCTTTTCTGGTGTGATTGATTGATGGGACTGCGTTGATTCTTATCAATGCAAAGATAAAACAAACCTATATTTGATGTTGTTGGAACAAATTTAAAAAGTGTTATTACAAAGATGTTTCCTTTTGTTTTGCATAGTGATATTCAGTTTAGAATATCCCGCACCTCATTCGACGAGGCAAGGGTCGAGATCCCTTCACCGGGAGTGACCCTTTGGGCAGAAGTTTGCGTCAGGGTAATAACTTTAATATAGTCGATTACAAGTTGCTTTGCATCGCGGTATTCAGTTGGACTATCCTGCACCTCATTCCACGAGGAAAGAGCCGAGATCCCTTCACCGAGAGTGACCTCTTTAGCAAAACGTTTTCGTCACTATATTTTTATAAAAAGCTATCAGGTTCCTTCAACAAGATCAAGTTCATTACGTTAAAGGTTTTTTCGCCAAAAACCAACCGTAGCCCTCCGTCATTTCTTATGGATATTCAGTAGTATTCAAGCTATGCATTTGACCAACGCCAGGGCATAGTGTTTGGTAGCTGCTGGGGTATTCATCTGTTGCATAGATAGATGAGTTGGTTTGGGACAGTCGTTCTGCCATTTTGGACAACGTCAAGGGCATGTGCGGGTGGGTTCAAATTGACCTAGACAATGACGGGCAAAACTTGACATGTGACTTATGATATTTTGACCAACGCCAAGGTCATAAGAGCATGGGGCAAAAATCATATCGGGAGTTTCAAACATAAAGCAAACTTGCCAGGCATGCGCATACCTTCTGGAGTGTGATAACTTGAGTGGCTTCCATCAAGTTATCATGCGATGATAGTTGGATCCCGATTCTCACTGATGAGTTGGTTTACTCTTCGGGTGATCCCGACTAATTCTTCTTTCAGGTTTGGAGGAGAATTTGAGATTATAGTGGGAGGTTTTCTGATTAGATAAAGTGATAACCATTCTGATCTAGGTTAGAGTGCACGCAGAGTGTTTCTTTTCTCTCTCTCTCTCTTTGGCAGCGACCTTTGACCGACCCTAGACTATGACTCAATGACCAAGTTGACCGAACCTTCTTAAATACTGGCTTTTGAATTGTCTAAAGTTGCATAAGTCATTGCCGCTCTTTCCTTTACCCTTTGTATTTCTCAGAACACCCCGTATTGCTACGGACATCCACTTCTATTGGATAGATCCATCGTATGGTTATATACGAACTCGAAGGGACTTCTTCGAGGATGGATCCAGGTTCAGGAGAAATAGAATTAGTTTATTCAGTTGTTTTTTATTATCACCTTCTCTCAGGTTGCGAGGGCTCCTTAGTTTAGGAGAGTACACCTATTACGCTTATTGGATAGTCTTATTCCAAACCGTAGGTAGGTGCCGAAAGGTAGGGAATGAAGAAAACCAATTAGCCTAAGTAGGGTGTACAGAAGATAATATGTAAAGACAAAATAAAAGGGATTAGAAAGAGGGCAAAGTAAATTGCGACTATTATCATTTACGACCAAACCGCGTACTTCATCGCTACTTCTATTTCACCTTTGCTTTTTCCCCAGTTCGGGAGAAATAGAATAAGGTATTATTCAGTTGTCTTTTATCACCACCTTCTCTCAAGTTACGAGTACTCCTAGGATTAGGAGAGTACACCTATTATGCTTACTGGATAGTCTTCTTCCAAACCATAGGCTGATGCCGAACGGTAGGGAAGGAAAAAAGCCATTTAGCCTAACGAATGTGTACAGAAGGTAATGAATAAAGGCAAATAAAGGGATTTGGAGAAATGGCAAAGAAATATACGGTTACAGTCATGAATAGGATTATGGAAGAGGCATTACTAAGAATATCATAATACCCCTACGAAACATTTTCATGTTTCAGTTTCACTGTGCATTGTTAATTATAAACTGATTTCCCGATTAGATACTTACTCCAAGGTATGTATTTACCAGGTTTCATTCTCATATCTGTACGGTTTTACAAATGATAAGTGGGAGTAAGTTATTGGGAATTAGGTGATCATCCTCATTATATCGGAATTCATTGTAATTGGTGATATTTGAGGAAATCGCCTGGGTACGGTTTTTAACCTACGATGCACAGGTTATGAGTTATTCAACTCAGCGGACTTATGCAGAGTATATTGTATGTTGTCCAGTGTCCATCAGGACAAAGGGGTAGGTCCTCGTATTATGTTCTGTTTACTTGTGACTTCTCTAGTTTTTTGACAAGTGTTTCATAGAAATACAATGTCTAAATTTTGAGAAGTTGTGGGTATAGGAATAAAGTAGAGAACCAGGTATCGCAAGTATCGGGATTCTTCAAAGAGATTGAGGATGTAGATTCTTGTGATTGGTATTCAGTTGATAGTAATAGTTTTGAGAAACTTGTTTCTCTTTCAGGTTACTCATAATTGGATGGATTCCTAAGTTGAGTAATGCTGAGTAGCCTCTCTCCATTAAGTTGTTATGCACCGGAGACAGCTGCATGATTTGAATCTGGTTCCAATTAAATTAGTGCCTCTATTTCTATATTAGATATAGAATGGTTCATATCTTAACGATGTTAAGGTAAGGGGAGTTGTCCAGCTTATGCTTAAAACCAGACACTGGATAACTCAAGGCATGTTTCTGTAATGGCTGTTTGTGGGTTGACCCTGGCTTTGACGAGGGTTGACTTTTCTACCATCTGGAAGATCAATAGTGATATTGTTCTAAGACTCGCCACAGTTTTAGTAAAATGGATATTTATTTCAGAAAATAGTAGTGGGAGTATGGTAGAACTGGAAGTGATTCCAGAACAGCAAACGATTACGAAAAATTTAATAGGACCTATATATTCAATCAGATTTGACATTCCAATAGCTACTCCGCAGATATGGTGGGTAACCTCAGACACCCGAGAGGTACTCTGGTAGCCTCAAGGACGGTGACAGGAAGGTTCTTGTTTACCCAGACTTGACACTACTGTTGTTCCAGACTATGAGACCCGGCAAGAGGATAAGTATAACGTCGTTCTAAACTAGCTTTAGAAGTATACGTATATATTATTCTGCCAGAGGGTTATCGTAGTCAGTGGGAGCAGCGGAAGTATAGTGGACAAGTAGCTTATGTCTATTTATAGACTTCAGCAGTTATAGCGGAGATAGATCATCTAATTTTAATGAGACAGTCATGGCTTTGACTTCATCAGAATAGGGGATGGATCTGTTGAGAAGGTAGTAAGGTGTGATGTCCTGATATTTGGATGACATACACAGAGTAGGAAGTAAAATTCCTATACTACGATCGGTTGTACTTTTGTCGTCACACAGTTATTTCTCCACAAAGGACATGGATATAATATCAGACATTCTGGTTACTAGATCTATGGTTTTAGATCTAGATTTGGGTAATTTCTCAATATGGGTACTTTGACAATATTCTAATAGTATTTTAGAATAGATGACTCCTGGCATGGTGGTGTACCTGCAGGTGATGGAGTCACCCTCTCTAAAGGTGTCTTAGAGACTAAAGAAGAGAGGGATGTGCATGATTGGCAGATCACTTGCTTAGGCAATTGAGTCAATCATGAGATGTCAAGTACCACACCCGATGTTGTTTTTTACACTAGATGCGATAAGTTTATATTAATCCAATCCTGAAGAAACATAAGGAAGCAGTTTTAGAACATAAGTGCTTATTCTACAGATTTAATGACGGCAGCCTCCTTCGGGAGACGGTTATCATTCCAGGCTTCCAAGGTGACATGGATGACAGAGTGATTTTCACAGTTATAGTTTTCCCTCTGACGAGAGACAGTATTATGGACAGGTGGTCCAAGAAGATACCGTGGGAGGCATGGTGCTGGATACTGATTAGGTTCAGTTATCAATACAGTCTAAGAAGTTTGGATTTGGAGTTCATTTATGAACTAGGTCCCATCAAATAACCAGACATATTCTAAGACAGGTATTACTCGATTCGGGAGATGGTTTTCTCCGCGAATTTGAGATTTAGAGAGATATAGAAAGAAACATCAGGGCGGATCCACTCACTGAGGCTATTTCTCGAACACAAGAGTTTTACAAACTAGCTTTGTAAAACTGATTAGTAGAGAAGTTGGGTGTTCGGTATCACAGGGGCTGTGAGTATGCGACATCGCAATAATTAGCCTTGAGTGCACGTGGGAGATTGTTGGAGATAGTGCCCTCAAAGTCAATTATTGGATCGCAGGTACGTGATTGCAATGATTGAGGCAGAACCTATACCGAAATGACAATCTTGCTCGAGATGATAGTTTGCTATCTGGTTTGTCTTTATCATCGTATACATGCTTCAGTTCACTATTGCATGATTGATAGAGCCCATAGGATTCTGCTTGACAGCCAGCAGTATGATGGTGATCATATACGTGGGAGCTGGGGTCTATAAGCACATCCTTAAAAGTGTCCCTAGTCATGGGAGTTTCGAGACAGGGCATCGATACTCTAGAGTAGACTAGTGTATACAGTCGAAACCCCGACGAGGGGCGGTGGCCGGTCTCACAAGCCACTGGTGTCAGTTGGATCACCTAAGATGTATACATGTGCTCATTAGGTTATGAGTACACCGGACAGGACTCGCCGGGAACCTGCTAGTTGGTATTATACATATCGTCAGATAGCAGTTCCCTGGTGACATGTGTACAGGTTAGTTCATCGACCTGAGATCGTCATTTGTCTCATGTGATTTCCCACTGTGCTTAGATTACTACCCTACCACGCTCAAAGGAGTTGTGCAAACAGGTTTTAGTTGGGTACAGTCCCGAGCCACATTGGAGGCAAGTGAGCGGATCGTCGGGGATTCGTCTCTCCCGGTATTGGGGGTTGATGTCGCGCAGTGCACGGGTGGCCATCACTAGGAATCCTCGGCCGAGGTAGTGGAGAATTACTGATTTGGATCAACAGTTTCTCAGGAGGTGATGTGCTTCATGCCGACACGATTTATCGCGTTATTAGGGGTCTGACTTTATCCACCCCCCTAGACTTGATATGCGATACTCTTTAGACGAATGGACCGGACTGTATATACATTGTCACTGTCAGGCTCAGTAGGGTTTATGGATGAGTTCGCTCGTCAGCTTCCCTTCCAATCAATACATAGGCAAACCGTTACGTACGGCTTGTACCTCTGACGTGCTAGGGGTTATACCCAGTGCCAGTGTGTTGATGAGTCATTAGAGTCCCCCACAGACACTTTCCCAAGTTCGGGCGAAACGTTGTAGAGGCCGTATGGGTTTATGGCAAGGTTCGGAAAAAGCACGTGCGTTTTCGCACGTGTCGTTTTTCGGGCAGATAATACTGGTAGGTTTTGGTTTAAGCCGGGACCCAGTATTATACTGTGTAGATATAATATCTTTATCTCGGTTGCATTTGTATTCGGTCGTAATACAAATATGGGTATGTTTATACTGATACGGGGTTATCCTGAAATTCGTTTCAGGATCACTTTTAGAAGTTGCCAGTTTCCAGTTTTCTATCAACCGTATTTTGACATTCGGTTAAATGCGGATTTATCTTTTCTTGATGAGGTGTGTCAGTGTTCTAGAAGGTTCTAGAGAGGGTGACAAGGCTAGTGAGTCATTTGGTCATTAATGGTGCATTTAATGACAAGGTAACTAGGTTATTTGTGATTGGTTTGCTTTAAATGCTTTCATACTTGGTGCTAAGATATTTGTTGTTGATCTTTTCCTTTGTGGTCACCTTCCCCCTCCTACACTCACCTCCCTCCCTCTCTATAAGTGTCCGGCTCCCTCCCCTCCTCTTGATGCCCATGGTTGTGATTGGAAAAAGATTATGATAGATTTGGATTCACAGAAATTAGACAGCCTCATTTCTCATTTCACCTGATCCAAAAAGAAAACTTCCATAACCGTTCGTCCGTGACTTTGGACGTAACGAGACAAAGTATTCTACTCATTCTCTACTTCATCTTGGTCGTCTCTTTTAGCAAACTTGACGATCGAATTGCCTCGGTTCAGAGGTGGGAGCCCGTTTAAAGATCCGTCGACGTGGTGCCACCTGGACGAAAAGACTGGAGATCGAGGAGATCGGAGCAACCGCAACAAGCGTGGGATGATGGTTGAAGACCGAAGCACTCAGATCATTCGGTATAACGTTTCTACCCACTTTGTAGTTTGTTAGTTTAGCTTTAATGGCAGATCCGGGTTACGGTACACGATAGCGCCAGTTGTAAAAAGTTTTTGTTCTGCATTTGGCGTCTGTTAGACAGCCGGGGCGCTACCATGGACTTACACCGACGTGCTTGTGGTTAAACCCACTTCCAGCGTATTGATGAGTCTTTAGAGTCCCACATAGAGGGTTTCCCTGGTTCTGGAGAAATGATGTAGTAGCCATATTGGATACGTGCAGCGTTCCGATCAATTGGTGTACTTTGTACCAGGACTTTCGATCGGACAATTGATAGTACTAGCCGACTCGGACTAGAGCCGGATTATTAAATAAGGTATTGATTTAATAATATACGTATATATATTTCGATACGTATATTCTAGTATTATATTCTTTGTGTTATTCTATCTCACTGTGTATTCGTATTTCGGTACGAATGCAGATATATTTATAGTAGAATGCAATCCGTATTTTTTACCGGATAACATTCTAGAAGGTGCCACCTCATTTCTTGATTTGACCATTTTATTAAAATGGTAAATGAGGTGGAAATTGCATGAGGAGGTATGGTGACAACCATGCTTGCAATAGTGCACACAAATGAATTGTTAATTCATTTGTGTTCACTATTCAAGCATGGGAGGAATTTAAAATTGGAAAAAGGCTTTTAACAAAACCAAGAATGCTAATTTCTTTTTCCAGTAAGAGTTCATTTTTGAAGCAAGAAAGTTTTGTTCATTGTTTTTTCCTTCTTGAGCTCCTCATTCACCATGAGCTTCACCTTCCTCTAGCTTTCTTTCTTTTACTTCCACCTTCAAGTTTTGAGATAGGTAACACTAAGAAACATTCACACTACATCTTAGGCTCTCTAGGGCAGCATCCTAGAGACCCTAGTTGCTCCATAAGCATCATATTATGGAGCTAGAGCCGGAGTTACATCCCTCGGGTGGATTATCGGATATGGAGGAAGACCGGCGACCAAACCACATCAAGGAACTGCTAGGAGCTTGGAATGAAGACCGAAGGACACAGATCAACTTGGTATAACGATTCTAACTCTTAGTTTAGCTTGCTAGTTTAGAGTTTAAGGTCGATCCGTAAATCGGGTAACGGTAGTGCTGGTTTTAGAAATTTTTGTTCCGCATTTTGGCCGCGTTTTGATGGCCGGGGCGCTGCCGGGACCCTTCACTTTGATCACTACCCTACCACAGCTCTACTGAGTCGTGCAAACAGGTTTTGGTTGGGTACAGTCTTGAGCCACATGGAGGCAGTGAATGATTGTTGGGGATTCGTCTCTCCCGATATAGGGAGTCGATATTGCACTGTGACTGATTGGTTGGGACCATAAGACCTTGGCCAAGGCAGTTGGGATTTACTGATAGGTTGATCAGTAGTTTCCCGGATTGGTCCTGAGCCGCATCAACACGAATTATCGAGTTATCAGGGTCTGACGTTTACCACCCCCTAGACCCGGTATGCGATACTCTCAGACAAAGAGACCGGACTGTACATAAATTGTCACGAATAGACTCAGTAGGGATCCGGATGAGTTTGCTCGTCGGCCTTCCTTTCGACAGGTACCCGGGTAGCCGTTACGTACAGCTAGTGCCGCTGACGTGCTTATGGTTATGGATTTATCCAGTAACTCACTGTCGGCGTACTATCGAGTTTTTAGAGTGCCACACAGAGGGTTTTCCTGCTTCAGACGAAATAATATAGTAGCCGTATTGGATACGTGCAGGGTTCCGATTGATTGATGGTACTATGTACACGGACTTTCGATCGGACAGTTGATAATACTAACCGGCTTGGGATTGAGCCGGATTATTAAATCAGGTATTGATTTAATAATTTACACACACACACACACACACACACACATATATATTTCGATATGTATTATGTTCTTTGTGCTATTCTATCTCTTTGGGCATTCGTGTTTTTATGCGAATGCATGTATGTATATACAGTAGACTGTAATCCATAATTTTTTACGGAAAACTTTCTAGAAGGTGGACACCTTATTATGGTTTTTTTCATTTATTTTTAAATGGGAAATGAGGTGTAAAGTAAGATGAGGGGGTATGGTGAGCACCATGCTTCTATAGTGTTGACAAATGAGTATTCAATTCATTTGTGCAGATTATTGAAGCATGGTTGGATATTTTATTTGTGGAAATGGTTTTACAAAACCAATGTGGGTATTTCTCTCACATGGATACTTCATTATTTTCTTAAGCTCACCATTTGCTTCACTCTCCTCTCTTGCTCTTGTTTTTATCCACCTTCATCTTTAACCTCCTCTGTACCTTCTCATGAGTTGAGAATCAAGAGAGGAGGTGAGATAGAATCATACATAAATCCTCACACTGCATCCTAGAGTCCTTGGTCTAGCAATCTAAGTTCTCTAGTTGTTCCATTAGATACTTAGTTTGGAGCTAGAGCCATGGACTACATCACTCGGGTGGATCATGTTCGACAGAGGGAGACAGACGATCAAGCTCGATCATGAAGACCACTTGGAGCTAAGGAAGAAGAAAGAAGACCGAAGGACACGGATGTTTTGGTGAGATTCTTTCATCATAGTAGATAGTCCCTCTTTAGTTATTGCTAGTTAGGTTTATGGTAGATCCGGTTAACGGATTATTCTAGTGCCGGTTTTAATCGTTGAAAAACTTTTATTCCGCAAACGGCCACGGAAGATGGTCAGGGTGTTACTGTAACCCAACATATATACAAACTTTCATTAATTATAACTATCCATATCCATATGCGCATCCACCAATGACCACATGATACAATATGATAACATCTAAATCCGATCCGTATCCGATCGATGAGAACATATACAAAATTATTGGTGAAAGTGTTGATTCCAATTTTTCAAAAGATATCCAAGCCTCGTATAATTTTCCATGCATGTATTTATGTAAAGTAAAAGTGGACGGACGTATCCGATCGATGAGAACATATAAAAGGTAACAGTAGAAATGTTTACGGCAACATTTCAAAATACATCTGAGACTCATCTAATTTTCCACGCATGTATATATACAAATTAATAATGGACCGCTTGATTGCAATTTTCAAAAGATATCAAAAATCCTATCTAATTTTCCATCCATATGTGTCCAGGGAGAAAATAATTTTCATAGGTGTTACCGTGCAATTTAGATTGAATAGTGATAACCTGTATAAAAATAAATACAGATAATTCAACAGAAAATATATAGCATGAATCAAAAGATAAGCTCAGAATGGGCCAAATGCATGTCAACTTAAATTGTCAACTTAAATTATAGAAGACGGAGGATTAATTCTTACAATAAGGGGCTCAAAGCAAATGTTTTTAAACTAAATGGGTGGAATCTAATTTTCCATGCATGAAGACAAGAAATGCTTGATGATATTTAAGTTGAGGATAAAATAGTAATTAAATTGAATGTAAGAGGCAAAATGGTAAAAGTAAAAGGTTTCTATAGCTTGAATTTATGCACCTTTGTTGCTCATCTTAATTAAACAATTAATTATTTTTTTAAGAGGAGAGAGAGATGATATATACACACACACACATATATATATATATAGGGAGAGATGATAAAGAGGGTTGCAGATAAACAATTAATTGTTTTTTGGACGGAGAGGGGGAGAGAGAGAGGAGAGATGATGTGGAGGTTTTAAGAGAGGAGGGGTTTTCTCCTTTTTTATTTTTTTCTTGAAAAAAGTTGACAGGCAGAACCTTTAACCAAAAGGTATTTGCATTATATATAGACTAGATTTTGTGCACGCGCGTTGCACGTGTTAATTAAAAAATTGGTTTTTTGGAGAAGAAAGATGTGGAGGTTTCTTTAACGATAATTAAAAAATTAATTTTTTTTCTAGAGAAGAGAGAGATATGTTGATGTTTCTAAATTATGTGGAGGCCTTTTTGATGATGTGGGGGGCTTGAGAATGTAGGATTTTTCTCCTCATTTCTTTTTTTCTAGAAAGAATGAGAGGGGTGAACGTTTATGCAAAGGGGATTTGTATTATATATAGAAGATAGATTTTTGCATTGTATATATGGTGTGATGATCCAATGAGACGCTTTCTTATGTGAGACAAATGAAATGCACTCTATAACACCTTACCCCCGTGTATTACACCAATCCAGACAGTTTACCGTGATCTGCATTTCACGCATACCCTACATATTAATTTTCATGAGATTCATACACCTAGCATGCACGATCGATAATATCATTTTTCAGACTGCTGAAAGACGTTTATTTTTCATTCACTTGATTGCATATGCTTGAGGTGTAGGAATCTCATGAAAATTGATATGTAGGGTATACGTGACATACAGATCACGGTGAACGGTCTGGATTGGTGAAACACACGAGGGTAGGGTGTTAAAGAGTGCGTCTTATTTGTCTCATAAGAAAGCGTCTCACTGGATTATTACATTCTCTCTCTCTCTGTGTCTCTCTCTCTGTATATATATGTATGTATGTATATATATATAGAGAGAGAGAATAATGGAGAAAAGAGGCCATAGGAGGAAATTTCCTCCTATGGCGTGGAAAAAATACAACCTCCACCAATTTTTTCGACGATCGGCCCCCATCATCTTCATCGTTATCATCTAAGATGTGGGTAAACCAAATTTCATGTGATTCTACAACTTTTTCACCGTTGATTTAGCAATGTAAAAAGTTCTATTGTCGGTAAACCGTTAATTTTGAACCCACTAAATCAACGGTGAAAAAGTTGTGGAATCACATGAAATTTGGTGTACGCACATCTTAGATGATAACGATGATGATGATGGGTGCCGATCGTTGGAAAAAATGACGGAGATTGAATTTTTTCCACGCCATAGGAGGAAATTCTCTCCTATGCCTCTTTCCTCCATTAATCTCATATATATATATATATATATATATATATATATATTGAGGGTTCTACATAGACAATTAATAGTTTTTGGAGAGAAGAGAGGGAGAGAGAGAGAGAGGAGAGATGACGTGGAGCCTTTGGGAAGAGATGATTTTTCTTATTTTTTTCCTCAAGATAAAAAGGAGAGGGATAAGGTTACAACCAAAGGGTATTTGCATTATATATACCAGACAAGATAACAATAACAATAGTATATAGGCCCTTAATATATTTTTCTGGATTTTGGAGAGCACATAATATTGATATGGTTATAATACCCATAACTTATAGATAATTTAACACAATAGAATTTAGGCAAAATTGAATCGAGCTTCGTTTTGTACCGAACTTTTCTTTGAATTGGATTTTATTCCTAGCATGAACCGAACATGAAACCCCATTTGTTTATGAAGTTAGGAAAACTATAATTTATAAGGCACTATCTCCATTTTAAAAATTTAATTTTGGTCGGTGTTTTGATTTAGAAGTTTTCAAAACTTTAAAATATTGTTTTGTAGTTATCTAAACACCAACATGGATGTTTCTTTATAAATTTGGAGTTTAGGAAACTTTAATAGGATTAGAATTTAGTAAGCTCCCTGGATCTCAACTTTGAAGTTTAGATAACCGGAGTTTTCTAAACTCGAAAATCCATGCCAAATATGACATAGCTAAAGATTTTGGAGTTAGATTTTGGAGTTGAGTTTTGGTAACTTTATCAAACTACAATTGTTTAAGAGGAAAGAGGGCTTGCTGGGACAATACAAGCCTATAAGTGCAATATCTAGATGCGCCTAAAGGAATTTTTACACATAGCTCATGAGCCCTGCAGTTATGAACATGCAGTGTCCTATAAGCCGCCGTTATTTAAACTTAAAGACCATTACTGAAAAGGACCCAGGTCCTAAGCAAACCAAGCTTGAATGAGCAGAGACTTACCATCAACACAAACCAGTTTGGTTATAAAACAAGGTTTTTTTTTATATAGGCCCCTTAAAACATAGCTATTTTGATGTACACCCTCTAAAACTTCATATTTATAAATATACCCTCGAAAACTCTTAATTAAACTAAATTGACCCTTATGTTTAATTATGATCCCCATCGCCGTTAGAAATCTCCGTTAAGAAGCTAAAATGATAACTTGAAAATGATAGTTAGAAAGAGTAAGAATAATAGGTTTCGCATAAAAATGAAAAGAGATGAAGGTTTTGATGTTACATATGAATTTGTATCTCACAATTCATCATATTAGCTATAATTCAATTATTATTCATAATTAACTTAAGTAAAGGGGTGTGTTTAGTTAACAAAGAGGCTTTAGGAGGTGTATTTAAAAATATAAAGTTTTCGATGGTGTTTTTCAAAATAGCAATATTTTTTAGGACATATATGAAAAAAACCCAAAAAAACAAACCGAGCAAAGACAAATCAAGGCTTTTCGTTTGGCTCATTTAACAACCCTAGTTAAAAATTGGGCAATAACTCAGTCGGTATGAACACTTCCCTCCTTGGAAAGAGGACATGATTCGAACCTTCGGAACCCCAAAAAGATAAGTGGTAACAAATTAACGCCTTCGGGACAAAATTCATGGGTCCTCTATATGTGTGTGTTGAGTGGGGTGTGCGGGTATATTGTGTGTATAGATTAAGTTTTACGGGCCAGTGCCAAAAATATATAACAACCCTAGTTAAAAAATGACAGCATCATATTGGTATTGCTATAAAACTATATCATGGTTACTTTCCACATTACTTCAACAGTTTCTACCAATATCTTTACTATTACAATTATAAACCATGGCAGATTGGCACATGGCATTTTGTTATTTTCTTCAAGATAAATTAAAAAAATTGTTTAAATTTCTCTAAATTTTAAAGCATCCACAACATTCTCTCTTTTTCTCACTCTACTCGTGCACTTGGACCTTGAAACAATAAGTTATAGATAACCCGTCATATATTATTAATTCATACATATTTATTACCATTATTATATTTACTTGCATCTTTCACATGTGATGCACATGCATGAATTCTATGTATAAAATGGGTTAAACCGAAACTGTGAATCATCAGTGAATTAGAGAGCTGCACATAAAACCAACAGACAATAACCCAAGCCTAGTTATTTCATACATTTCAGAACGCGCTATCAGCATTGAAAACTCATTTTTACAGCAGAATAGTTGAGTCCCCCCCCCCCCCCCCTCCCTCTCCCTCTCCCTCTCCCTAAATAAAATGGTGCTGAATTTTCTGATTGAACAGCACTAAGCAAAGAGAGAAGATAGTTCAACGCTTGTATAATTTTGAACAAGAAGTACCTAAAGAATGTGATAAATGTACAAGCAATTTTAAGATAGTGATAGCACGGCGGCATCTTTCTCTTCACAAAACCCTTTCTGTCAAAGGAATTCCATGCATTTTAAACCACTCAGGCATATGAAACCTTTCGTGTAATACAGGCCTTACATCCTTTTGGAGCGATAGAAGCTTAAGAAATGGAAGAAGAACCGATATAAGCTGCAGGATTAAAAAAAAGAAACTGCAAATTAAAATAATATTACGTGTTAAAGATACTAGTTACTGTTAAAGAAACTACAAATTAAAACAATATTAAGTGTTAATGATACTAGTTACGGTTCATCTGTTAACTTTTTAAATGATTTTCGAATCAGAGCATGCATGGACAAATTGAAATCAGTTTTCATTTCAAGACACCTCCCAAGACCAGGCTAAAAACAGGAAACCCCTTACTTTACACGTATACCACTAATTACCCTTTCTTTTCAAAGACTGCACTTTTCCTCTACTTCAACAACCATATTCCCGTTTTACTTTTTTTTCCCTCTTTCCAATATACCCCACTTACAGTATTATATATGAAATGTCAATGGAAACATGGTTTAATGGCTGTCAATGGGCAAGGTGCAATATGCGCTCGAGACACAAGGCGCTCGCCTAGTGAGAGACAAATACACTAAGTTACTAAGTAATAATAATTAACATAAAGAAATTATGCATCTAATGAGATAAGAACAAATAGAAATGTCTTGATCTTGAGCCTCATAAAAGGAATAAAATAAGAGGGAGAATTGAATAAAAGGTAGAAGAAGAAAAGCTATATCTCAATATCATGTTTGGTTGCTCTTGGGTTGCTAGTCTACGAACTTAGGAGCCGAGAATATAGAGAAGCCGTCGACGAATTCAGGAGCCTCCGCTGAGGCGCCGACAAACACAAAAAGCCTTAATCGAGGGCTCGAATCGAACTGGAGAAACCCTAGCCGAGCACCCACGAACTCAAGGCGCAACAATGAATGACTTCTATGCTCCCGGGTTGTCTTAGGTTTAAGTTTTGGGTTCAGGTTACTGGGTTTTATAAAAAGAAACTAATAGTAAAACATATTCGATCCAATACCTTGAAATAGGATAATCGGGGAGAGGCGCGTGCCTAACATGAGGCGCAAGCCGTGTGCCTGGAGCACCTAAGTGCACGCCTCTCCTCTATGCAGCACCTCGAAGCTTCGTGAGGCGCATTTCACAGTCCGGTCGCGCCGTGCGCATGAGGCGTAGCGCCTTGCGTGCCTTTGACATTTAAAGTCTCGGTGAATCCCTATCCGAGATAGCCAATTTCAATACTAAAATGATCCGAGTTGCAGTACTGATACAGTCTAGTACCGAGTAATATAAGGTTTACCATTTGAGTAGTGGGGGTTTAGTATCGTGTTTATGAATGGGATAGTTATTTTCGTTATAAATAAATTACTTTAGACATCATTAATTACTTTAAAATTTATCAAAGAGATAATCCTCATATCATCACATGTATAGCACATAGGACACGTTTCTATTAGTTCATCTGCATGGGGTTTTAATCACAAAAGGAATCAGTTTTGAATAACTTAATGCAGTTGTAATTTTCTGGCACAAGTATTGATTCTGCTCTCTAAAAGCTACAATAGATTGCTTGAGCTTTTAACCTCGACTTTACAATGATTTGCACTTAAAAATCATCTGAAAAAAGTGATTTCGCTGAAATCAAACTTGGTACTTTTTCATGTATCTGTCCTCAATACCTGGCAGCTGAAACCTCCTTCGTTATACACAAATGCATGCTTACCCCTCCCCTCCCTTCCCAACCTACCTGTTATTTCTATTTCTATTTCCTTTCCTTTTCCTTTTCCTCTCCACATTACATTGCAAAATCTCTTTTAGCTTCTCTACCCATCACCATAAATTTGTATAAATAATCTCTGTTGAATGCAGAACCCGAGAAAGGTGAAAATGAAAAGAGCTAAAACAAAAATGCAGAGAACACGTAGAACCAGGAGCTGAAGAAATGCATCTGTAATGCCTGGAATGAAGCTTCCAGACATGCACAGTTGCTCACCTCTTCAACTAGTCCCTTGCTACCCACCCCCCACCCCCTCCAAAAAAAACCTCTCCTATGACTAATTGTATCTCTGTTATGATCTGGAAAGTGGTCACCTTTGTATTCTTTCTGTATACACATGTAAAAATCATGTAGTATTTCAGTTTTCAATTAATACAATTGCATGGGACGGGCTCGTACATTGAGTCCAACTCTTACCCTTTTGTGTGTGTGTGTGGGTGGACGGGAGGGGGGGGGGCATAATGGAGGAAAAAGGTCCTAGGAGAATATTTCCTCCTATAGCATCGAAAAAGTCTATCCTCTCCAATTTATTTCGACAATCGGCATCCACCGTCTTAATCTTCATTGTCTAAGATTTAGATGCACCAAATTTCATGTATTTCTAAGTTCAAATATCTTTTCACCGTTGATTTAGTGACAAGTTAACAGTTTTCCGATAATATAAGATTTTTTGAATTTTCACATCACTATATCAACAGTGAAAAGGTGTTAGAATCCATGAAATATGGAATATCTATATCTTAGATGATAAGGATCAAGATAGGCGGTGCCGATCGTCGAAACAAACCGTGGAGAATAGACTTTTTCTATGCCATGAGGGTTTCCATCTTAGGACCATGCGCAGTACAAAGTTCATTGTGTTGAACTTTTTTGATTCATCTATTGTTTTTGTTTCCACTCAAATAAAATGGATATCTTCCAAATTCTAGAACAAAACGAAATATATTCCTGGACCGGAATAAAATCTGGAGTCATGACTGTTTATCCTCTTTAGGATCCCTAATGAAGTGAATGTTCAGAACAAGTAAAATATAAACAAAATAAATATTTGAGTTTTAAAAGTTGACCACAAGGTCCCGTGTTCGAGACTTTCCATAGAAGCAAGCCCCTATGGCTAATTACATCCTAATGTTTAAAGAAACATTTAGACGGGATACTTTATTAGGTTGCTCAAATCACATCACAAAAATCATATTTAAATATCATAAAGTACTTGCAAATAGAACATGATTTAGGCAATAAATATATTTCATTGCATTTCATATATATTTGTATACAAGTTGAATATAAGTTTATATTGATATTACAAATGTACAAAGTTGTAAGAAAACTCTAATTTAAGAGTTTAGTTCCAAACTTTAGGGTAATTTAATGTCAAGTTGATATTATATAGATGAGCACTACCCAATGTGGGGGGCCGCATCTTTCTATTTTAAAAAAACCAAGGTGCGGTCACTCAAAGTGGGACCCACACCTTGGATAATAAACAAAGATGTTTCTTCTGTTTGCCGCAAGTCTGTTATAGGGCTTCCTGACCCGTCGGGAGGGGGTCCCGACCGCGGGAAGCCTCCCGACAGTCACTTTTGGGAAGCTCATATTGATGCTTCCCACCGTGGCGGGTCCCAACCGTGAGATGTCTTTTTAAAAGCCTCCCGACAGTTACTTTGGGAAGCTCATTTTAGAGCTTCCGTCGTAGGGAATAAGGGGTCCCGACCGTGGAGGCCTTTTTTAGAGACCTCCCGACAGTCATTTTGGAGCTTCCCGCAGTCGGACAGGGGGTCCCAACGGCGGGGCCTTCTTTAGAGGCCTTGCTTCCTGACAGACACTTTGGGAAGCTCATTATAGAGCTTCCCGCCATCGGGAAGGGGTCCCGATCGCGAGAGGCCTTCTTTAGAGGCCTTGCTTCCCCGACAGTCACTTTGGTAAGCTCATTTTAGAGCTTCCCGACGTCAGAAAGTCCATGTTTGGGACTTCATGCTTTAATAAAGCATAAGTATTATATCCCCTCTTTTTTATGCTTGTGTGTTTAAATACATTATTTAAAGTATCATCATTAATCTTGTGATTATTCAAGTTTGCATGAACAACGGGAAAAGCTCATTTGTTTGAGCTTTCAGCACAAGAAGGAAAATCATGGGTAGCATCATTTTCAAAATAAGTGGATTTTAATGTTAAAATTTGACATTACTTAAAAATGTGTGTGGATGAGCTCTGCCCTATATGGGGGCACAGCTTTCATTTTAAACAAGTGTGAATCACTCTAAATGTGTCACCTACACGATTTTTATAAAGAAACAGAAAAGTTTCTACTTACGAGAAGCCTATTTTGGGCTTCCCGATATTGGGAAGGAGAGGTCCCGACTCTTGTTTGATAAGTAGGGAAACACTTCTCTTTCATTGTTAGAATTTACTCTATGTTCAAAGTTATTTCAAGGACACAAGTTTATAGTTTCTATATCCATACATGGTATCGTTTCGAAGCTTAGTGAGTTAGCTTTCATATGCTTCGAGCAAATAGCGATTTGGTGCTCTCGAGTGGCCATTTTTGATATAGTTCCAGAGAGTTTCGGAAGATTTTGCTCCGACTTTCTTTAAGATGTCTATTATTTAAGACCATTCATATTCATATATGATCTCGTTTCGAAGCTTAATGAGTTAGCTTTTATATGCTTCGAACGGATCGCGATTTGGTGCTTTCGGGTGAGAGTTATGTCCTTAAAAACAGATTTTCGGCTTGGATCTGCTCCGATGTGTCGGAGCAGATCCAAGCCGAAAATCTGTTTTTAAGGACATATACCTTTTTATGTTCAAAGATTTGTTTTAGAAAATAGAGTTCCTTCAATTTTCAATTTGTAGGGAATATAAAGTTATATTCTATATTCTAAGATATGAAGAAAATAGAGTTTCCCCCAATTTCATGTTGTTTTGTAGAAAACAGAGGTTTCCCCCAATTTCATGTTTTGTAGAAAACGGGGTTTTCTCCCATTTTCAAAATGAACACTTAAATTGTGTTCAAAAGAAAACATCGCTTTTTAGCTCCATAGGAATAATGTACATTTTATTGTCACATTCCATGAAGAGATGCTTTTTATATCTCCAAAATGAATAGGGTTTTTCTTATTCACAATATTTTATTGAGGGACATGGGGGTTATAATCCATGTCCCTATACCTCTGTTTTTGGGAAATAGGTTTTCTTCTATTTCCAAATTATATGAGAGAAATAGATGACCTGTTCTTTTTATGCAGAACATATGATGAAACTCATATTCTAAAAACGTCCAATTTGTAGAGAACATGGAATGAAGCCATGTTTTTAATTTGTTCTTCTCGGGATCATGAAAACTCCATGTTCCAAATCTTCATTTTGTTGAAGAGATAGAAAAGAAGTATCGAGAGGAATGGGGATTCCATTCCTATAGTTTCCTGTATCAAGAGGAATGGTGATTCCATTCTTATAGAAAAAGAGAAGAAAGATGTTGCGAGGAATGGGGATTTCATTTCTATAGTTTCCCACCTTCTTCTCATTATTTTCTTCTCTTTCTTGAAATGAGAGAGTTTTCTTCAGAAAGTTCTTTTGTATTTGGAACAATTCTAAAAATGATGAGAGAGAGCTCTTTTTTTTTTATCCTTTGAAGATGTATATTTATACTTCTATTCTTTTCTGAGTGATAACTACTCCCACCTCAATGTTTTTTTGAAAAGAAAATGAGGGGAAAGAGAATAACTTCTCACGCCTATTTTTGGAGGTTTGAAGTGGGCTTTTGGGTATCTCATTTGAGATCTCGGCTTCGATTTTGAAGTATAGGATACTCGATTTGCGGGTACTCAAATTAGGATATCCACAATTCGGATCAGCACGCGCATGGCTCAATGATTCAGTCATAACTTTCTCTCGGAAAGTCCAAACGACGCACCATTTGATTTTCTCGAAACTAACTCGATGCGCTTTCAAATGAATTCACATTTGTCCCCAATTGACCAAGTGTGCTGAACTCTATTGGCATTCGAACTCAGCCTATATGCAGATTCATTGGTACCCGATTTGAATACCTTTAAGAGCCAATATTTTTTACTCTAATAGATACCCTCCTATTAATATCATGTATACATGTATATATAAGTTGGATACATGATATTAATGTATTTTTTTGTGTCAACAAATGCCCCCGACAATGAGTATATAACTTATCGAGTTGTATACACGACGTTGCATTATTTCATTCCTGGATCTTCCGCTCTGACTTATATCTCTCGTTGTATAAAGAACTTTTCGCGTAGTTTAGAATCGTCTCGGACATGAGTATAAGTTTAGAATCGTCTCAAACATGAGATTTAGTTAAGAGTCATCTCGAACATATGTATTAGTTTAGAGTCATTTCGGACGTTTATAATAATTTATAATCATTTCAGACATATGTATTAGTTTAGAGTCATTTCGGACATGGATATTAGTTTACGGTCAATTCGGACATAAAAATCATTTGACGTCCCTTAGAACATGACTTTTAACTTCAAGTACTTATAGGACGTAATTTCATATATATTAGTTTAAAGTCATTACGAACATATACGGTTTTTTATTGGTATTTGAACACAAGGTAGAAGTGAAGAACGGGGAGCGGACCTATGTCATCATCCGTTACTTATGACTAACGCTCAAATTACCAATATGAATCCAGACAACAGAAGTTTATTGCCAACAGTCTGAATGCTGAACCTCATATATTTATTTGACGAATCACTATCTAAGGTTTATGAGTTCGAAGAGAGAAATACGGAAGTCGTTCTTTCGTATCATTGAATTTTGCGATGTTTTCATCTTTGGGGTTTCTTTCGCAATCGGAAAAAGCTTCCTTTCCTTCAGGGACTCTCGGGTGACAACCCATGCCCAAACCTATAATGGCAAGATATATGACATACGCCAGGCTTGATAAAAAGTTACTATTTATAAGAGTCCTTTATCGACAGGTTGTCCATAATGGATTTTTCATTTAGGAAGAGTTCCCTTTACAAATGGAGAAAAGCTCACGCTCGAACCTCTCATGGCAAGATATATGGCCTATGCCGGGCTCGCAAAGTCTCCAAAGTTTTTTTGGAACCTTCACAGACAAAGAGGGTATATTTTGGAATTGGCGGTCTCCAATGACATTAGGATCGATTCTATATATTTTCTTGATTTCCATAGACGCTAAAAAGTAATTTGGATAATCAAGATATGTAAAGTTAGATTCAGATGAAAAGAAAATGTTTAAAGTTATCCTAGACATAATGGAATTAAAGTCATTCCGGACATATAATGAGATAAACTTTGAATGAGTATAATGAGATATACTTTCGAGGCATACTCATTTTATCATTTTCAAACATGTTAGTTTAGAGCTGTCTCGGAGTTATAGTGAAGGTTTGAATGAGTTTCCTTTCTAGGCATAGTTCATCATTTTCAAACATGAATTTTTAGTGGGTGTCCTAGGATTACTCGGCTCATCATTTCTGAAAGTGTTAAATTGGACCAAGCCATCAATATATTAGATTTTAGCCTCATGTATGAAATTGGGGCCGAATACATAGAATTCATATTTTAAAGATACTAAAATACGAATGGCCGATCCATATGTTTTATGTTATCGCGGGATCTAAAAGATAAATCTTTAAATGAGTATCCTCTTTAAGGCGTACTCAGATCTATCTCTATTACTGCATTTCGTGGTTTATCCATGATATGTTTATGTTTTACGGTACATATATGATAATCTTTAGATGAGTGTCCTTTTAGGCTATATCTTAAATATATCCCGGTATTGCCGTTTAGACATATCCGTAGAGTGGATAACATTGCAGGACTATTAAGGTAAAGCTTTTAGCGAGTTTTCTTTTGGAATCAATCTCAGTCTTATCTCGGTACTTGCCTTTCGTCGATATTTGCACAACGCAGATATTTTAGCATAGGACCTGTGAGATAGGACTTTTTTATGAGTTTCCATTTGGGATCAATCTCGGTCTTTTTTATGATGTTTGCACAATGCAGATATTTTACCATAGGACCTGTAAGCATATCGACAGCGACCGGTGATAAATCATAATGAGCTACGTCGTTAGCGTGTGCCTGATTTATCTTCAAAATCCGAAAAGTTAAGCCAAAGACCATTATTTATTTAGGTTTTGACTTTAATTATATGTACAAGGATGGAGCCAAATATATAATATTCATGTTTCGAGACTTCCGTCTGATTTATATTACCGCGGGATGCACAAGTTCTTTAAATTCAGATTTATCTTCAGTACTGCTTTTAGCTTATCCGCGATATTTTATATTGCTACAAGACTTTTATGAGAATATTTTGATGAGTGTCCTTAGAACAACTCTCAGATAACATGTACTGCCGTTTAGGCTTATCTGTAGCGTGGATAACGTTGCGGGACTATTGAGGTAAGGCTTTGGTGAGTTTCGTTTTGAGATCAATCTCAGTCTTTTGACCAATCCATATGTTTTATGTTATCACGTGGATATGTTACCGTGGGACCTGTTTGATAAGGCTTTTTTACGAGTTTCCTTTTGGAATCAATCTCAGCCTTATGCTAGGTCTTGTTTACTTTGTAAGCATATACGCGGCGACTGGTAATAAACCATAGTGAGTCACCTCTCAAGAGCATGCTCGGTTTATCACTAGTCAGATCCAAAATCCGAAGAATATGGAACCAAAGGTTGTTATTCGTACAACCTTCGATTCTAGTTGTATTTATGTTTATATAGATATAAGGTTCGATATAGTCAACTTTGAGAAACTTCGACTGCCTTTTTATATGAACTGAGCTCTAATTTTGGATATTAAAACCCTTTCGACTTATATATTAAGGTGTTGGTTATGCTTGAGGATTTCTTGGCTCAAGCGTTATCAAACCAAAATACCAGGAAAAGGATGAACTATAGTAATGATAAGGCATTGAGCCAGATTTATAGCAACCATGCCAGGTCTGCGACTATGTGAGTGGCCAAATATAAATTTTTTTGACTTGTATCGAAAGTTCTTACCATCGGTCGGTTGATGAGAAGCTAGGAGAGATGTCCTTTAACACACACAAACATATATATAGCGGAGTGGCCTATTGCAAACCGGTCCGCGTTTTTTAAATCTTTTGATTTTTCATACATATATATTTGAGGGTGTGGTAATCAACTTGAACGGATCGGGTCGTTAAAATATGGTGCAGATTGGGAGTTCCCATTTTTAATAACGCGTACCAGTTTGCAATGGATCACTCCCTTATATATATATATATATATATATATATATATATAACTCTTTTGTTAATCTTTTAATAAAAAGCTCAAGGAGAGGTCCTTTGACCTATATGTATGTCAAAAGCTCTTATCATCGATTTATTGATAAGCGGCTGAAGGAGGGGTCTTTTGACCTATATGTATACCAAAGATCTTATCGTCAAATTATTTTGATAAAAAGCTTAAGAAAAGGTCCTTTGGCCTATATGTATATCAAAAATTCTTATCGTCGATTTATTGATAAGCTGGAGAAGAGGTCTTTTGATCTATATGTATATCAAAAGCTCTTATCGTCGATTTATTGATAAGCTGGAGAAGAGGTCTTTTGATTTATATGTATATCAAAAGCTCTTATCATCGATTTGTTGATAAGAAGCTTGAAGAAGGGTTCTTTGACCTATATGTATATCAAAAGCTCTTATCGTCGATTTTTTGATACGAACCTTGAAAAGAGGTCTTTTGACCTATATATATCAAGGCAGCTAAAATGCTTAGGATTTCTTGACTCAAGCATTAGCAAACAATGATGCCAAGAAAAAGACTAGTGGAAATGATGAAATAATGCTAAGGCGCCTGACTCGATAAACAGTGGCAATTAATTTTGCCATTTTGATTTTGAATCAGGGATATATCATCAACTGTGATTCTAAGCATAATATTTCTTCAGATGTCTACCATGGATAGGTGGCATCGGTCTATTTCCAAAGATATCCATCGGTTTATTTCCAAAGATATCGAAGAGTTGATAGGATCCACGCCATAGAAAATTTATATAATATAGGGGCTTTCCCAAATCGGCTCAAACTTTCCTTCGGCCTTATGATTCATAATCTTCTGGCGTCGTGGTACTAAGACTAGTTCACCTTGAATAAAAGACCTTTCTCTAACTAATTTATTATAGGAGCGTATCATTCTCGCTCGATAGAGTTCTAGATTCTGTTGAGCTTTAAGCCGTGTATTATCTAGAGCTTCAAATTCTTCAAGTCTTAACGCTGCATTTTCTTCAGTCGTTAATCGTTCATGAATCGCAACTCTTAGAGATGGTATTTTGATTTCGAGAGGAAGTAGCCTTAGTAGGAGTCTTATATATGGTTCGATATGCCCACAACGCTTCTGTGAGTTTATTGTGCCAATACTTTTTATTTTTAAGGGTTATTGAAAAACTTTGCTAAACCGTTAGCCCTAAGATTATATATATAGAAGAGTATCTTGCCAGTCGATTTGATTATCTACGGCGAACTTTACAACTTTGCTGCTTTTATAGGCCGGGCCGTTATCCAATAGTATACGTCTCGGGATACCGAACCTATAAAGCATATTGTTCCTAAAGAAATTAATGAAGGTATCGGCCGTGATTTTTTTAAAACTTGTGGTTTCAGACAATCGGAAGAAATAATCAATGCCGGCCAAAATGAACATGTGTACATTGGACAAGAGAGGTTCAATTGAACCAACAATATCGGTTCCCCACATCTCAAAATGTCAAGATGCCACAATGGGATGTTGTGGATTCAGATGCATATGAATGAAATTATCATATATTTGGCACATGACATTTCTTTGCATGTTGAATGCAATCATGCGTATGTTTAGCCAATAATAACCCATTCTTTGATTTTCATTTTCATTTTGGGTCCAGCTTGATGGGCCGCGCATACTCCTGAATGAATTTTTTCCTTTACTTCTTTTGCCTCATCCGAAGATTGACATCGTAACAGAAGTTCATCAAAAGTTCAACATAGTGTACCATCAAAGTACACATATCGTAATGCTTGTTTCCTTAGCAAACCGAGCGGATTTGTCATCAAGTAATATATCGTCGCAAAAGAAGACAAGAAATGGTCGTCGCCAATCCGACTTCTCTGCGGTTCCTCATTATCTTGCATGTGTAAAGCTTGTTCCAGCACCTCTTCATCATCAAGATGTGTAGGGCATAAACTTAGGAGATTTCGAGCTATAATATGAATTTCATTTAGGTCGGGGGAAGCTAATTCTTTAGCTAGTTTTGCTAGCGCATCAGCTTTCCCATTTTGCAAACCCGACAGATTTTCCAACGTGAATACAGGTATTTGCAAAAGCAATCTTCTAGCTTACTTGCAATACTTCATCAATGCGAGCTTGTATATTTTAAAAGTTCTCCGAACTTGTTTGACTATCAGCTGAGAATCTCCATTGATACGTAAATTTCGTATCCCTATTTGAATAGAAAGTTCTAAACCGAGAATAAGTGCTACATATTCAGCCTCATTATTCGTTTTAGGATCGGTCATCGTGAAAGCTTATCTAATAATGCCCCCGGCAAGGGTGATGAACACTAGACCAAGTCCAACTTTAATTTTAAGAATTCCACCTTGTACGCCAGCTTTGAGTGATGATACTTCGTCAAAGTACAACTCCCAATAAGGTTCGTCTTCTTCTTCTTCAGGAAGCATGTCTTCCCAAGGTAATTCACATATCAAAGGTGAATTATCTGGCACTGGGTGTGCAGCTAGGAAATCAACCAAAGTTTGACTTTTGATAGCCTTTTGATGTATATATTAAATGTCAAATTGGAGTAATATTAACGCCCATTTGGCAAGTCGTCCAACATTGATAGCCGCATCAAATATTTAATAGGATCGGTTTTTAATATTAAACGAATTTCATTTGATAATAGGTAGTGCCTAAGCTTAGTCACGGCAAAAACTAAAGATAGGCAATGCTTTTCAATAGGAGAATAATTTATTTCAGCTCCTATAGGCACCCTACTTAAGTAATATAGCGCATTTTCCTGACCGGCTTCATTTGCGTAAGCAAACATTGCGCCT
Source organism: Agapanthus africanus (assembly GCA_030015575.1). Taxonomy (NCBI): domain Eukaryota; kingdom Viridiplantae; phylum Streptophyta; class Magnoliopsida; order Asparagales; family Amaryllidaceae; genus Agapanthus; species Agapanthus africanus. The sequence continues at coordinate 425,910,533 of CM057339.1, forward strand.
AGGGATCCCTCTAATGCCGCAGTATAAAGGATAAAGGGACGACCCAGAATTGGTGCAGCCTAGACCGGTGGATGTACCGGATAACTTTAATTTCTTCGAAAGCTTCCTGGCACTCCTTATCCCAGATAAATGGTGCATTCTTTTAACTAATTTATAGAAAGGCCTGCATTTCCCCGAAAGATTAGCAATGAATTTTCGTATGCAAGCCAACTTTCCTTAAAAGGAGCGTAACTCTTTAAGAGTTCGAGAGGGTGGCATATCCATAATCGCTTTTATTTTAGCTGGATCCATCTTTAAACCCCTGTATCTGATAATGAAACCCAAAAACTTGCCAAAAGACACTTAAAGCACATTTAATAGGATTCATTTTTAATTTAAATTTGCGAATACAATCAAATACAATAGATAAATGCTTTAAATGATCATTTTTATTAGAACTTTCTACATTGAGAACTACATAATATTCACAAACATCGTGTAAAAATTCATCGAAAATTCTAGTCATTGCCCTTTGAAATGTGACTCCAGCATTTTTAAGGCCGAAAGGCATGACTTTATAGCAGTAAATACCCATTGGAGTCTTGAAGGCGGTATGATTCTCGTCGTCCGGATGCATCTTTATTTGGTTATAAGCAGAGTAGCCGTCCATGAACAAAAATATCTCTTATGTTGAGTATTATCGATCAGCAACTCTCTGGCGGCAACTCTATGGCTGGCAGCAGGAAGTCTTTGGGACAAGCTTTATTGACGTTCCTGAAATCAATGCAGACTCCAATATCTCCATTTTTCTTCTTGACTGGGACTATTGAAGAGATCCAATCGGGATATTGTTCTTCACGAATGAAGTCGGCGTCTATCAACTTCTTGACCTCTTTTATTACGACCTTTTCAACTTCTATCCTCAAGTTACGTTGCAGCTGTTTCACCGGCTTCTTGCTTGGTTCGATCGTAAGTTTATGAACCGCGATCTCCAGGTTCAAGCCTGGCATTTCAGAATAAGTCCAGGTAACGCAATCAATATACGTTTTAAGGAATTCTATCATTTTAAATCGCTTTTCATTAAGTGAGTGCTAATAAAGGTAGGTCTAGGATTCTCATCAGTTCCCAGATTTACTTTTATTAGATCAACAGTGGCTTGTCCTCCTTCAAATTCAGGAGGAGCCAATTGTAATTGTGTTAGATCCAAGTCATGCAATGTTGCATTTTCTTGCGATGTGGTTGCAACATCTTGTTCGTTTTGTTCTTGCTGCACAGATATCATGCGACGGGGATCAACATATTTATGAAATTTTAAATGAGGACGTCTGGAAGTATACGAGAAATACCCCAAGCCTTGTGCATCTTTAGGTTTCGAGCCCCTTACGTATTCACATGTTTGTCATGGATACCATAAGGCATTAAAAGTTCGAAAGGCTTCTGGGGATCGTCTTAAAGGTACCCCCATTTTTATGCAAAGTTGTAGCGTTTTAAGTGATATATCATTTCGGAATTTCACTTCTACTTGTGCATCTTGCTTAAAGCAGGAAAGTCTCTTCTCAACACATTCATTTGGTTGAGATTTATAAAATAAGATTCCTTTTTGCCCCAAGATGGGCGGACAAAAAAGGTCTCTATATGGGATATATTAGCTGCATACAATTCTTGTAGGGCTTTTGATGTTTATTGGGAGTGAAAAGAAGAACTTGATTCTTCCCTCTTCGACCCCTGATTCTGACATCTTTGGTTCCGTAGTAGGATCATCTTCATCATCATCATCTAATATTTGAAGACTTGCAACCTGTTGACAAGTCCCGGCTAGAAATTGTACCGATGCCTCATCATCTCCATCTGCAGATTCTAAATTGAATCCTACACGCAGAATTTTTTATTGTCCGGATCATGTTCAGAAGATTGGTCGCTTGCCTCATCAGAGTCACCAAGTTCTTGAGCATCATTTACCTTGGATTGACTTATTCACAATTGAATTCCTCGAAGAAATATCGGGCTTCTTCAAAATGCAATTCACTGAGCGTGAATGAAAGAGTTACTCCATCAATCCGGTATTCTTTATCACCGTCTTTGCATTTAAGAAATTCGTGAAGATGGTCATGCAACCAGGGTCTGCCTAGTAAAGCCTTGTGTGTGACGTCGGTGTTGATCATGTGGAACTTTGCTCTGTATTTAAGAGGTCCCACCTGAAAATCAAGAGTGACTGATCCTAAAGCTTTTCTCGTATTTTGATCAAATCCTTGAATCAGAATTTTCTCAGAAGTGAGATGACTTACATCAAGCGCTAAACTATGAAGAGTCCTCAAAGTGATCAAATTTATTGATGCACCTGGATCGACAAGCACTCTTTTGACGGGAGTATCACTAAAGCAATCTTCGTCTGTGTATATGGCGCCGACGGTCCGTTCATCATAAAAAGCTTCTTTCATGGCTACTTCAGCAAAGAAAACTTGATATTCTTCAGGATCTTGCAACGCTTCGATTAGCAAATTTCTGAGCTTCGGGGAAAGCGTCAATACTTCATATACAGTCATTAATGCTGGTATCTTTTTGAGAAAAGTGAGCACATTGTAGCCTGCTTTGCCCTTCGCTTTTGAAGTCGTAAGGAGAGCCACCTCTTCAGCCGCTTTAGCTTTACGTTTAATTTCATTCGGCTTCGAATCAGGAACGACAATTCCCTAACGAGTGATCACTTGGTTTACAAATTTAACCTCGTCATCGTCCTCGTCTTCATCATCTTCATCAGGAAAATGAATCGCATCTTCTGTATCACTCTCACAAATGAAGCACTTCATCTTCTACTTCACTCTCATAATGAATAACTCTGCAAGTATGAAAAGAGCTTGTTCTTTGAGGAGTTCTTTGTCTTTGTGTAGGTCGAGAAGTTGAAGGATGATTCCCGGCCGACTCTAGCATTCGACACTTGAATATTATGCAATTTCTTAGCGTGTGTCCTTGCATTCGACGGAACACACAGAAATTAGAGTTTTCCACTGGTTCCTTTTCAAGTAAGGATGTAGAGGCGGGAAGTTCCAAACCCATATTTCTCGCAATGTAGAATGTTTGTAACAAATCTACGTCAGACAATGAGGTTATTGCCTGATTCATTCGTCTCCCTGATGAGAAGGAGAAAATGAATTCTTGTGGTAGCCTGGCTCTTCAGCTCTAACCAGCGACAGGGGTCTCTAAATTTCAAACTCTCCTTGCCGATTTCTCGAAACCCTGTCATTTGACCGCTCATGCTGATATTCCAACACTCGTCGTTGCAAATTGTCAATTCGAATTTGCGTTTCCTCGAGTTGTTGATTTAATTGTGTCATTAGCTGACGAGTTTCCTGCATATCCACACGTAGGTCTCTGACTTCATCATTTAACTCGGAGATTGTTTATGTAGCGGTGAGGTGCATTTCGTTATTTCTCTTAGAGATACTAAACATGAAATTCATTATCTCATGTGAATTTCTCTGCGACGATAAACGAGGTAGGGATCTCAAAAGATCCTCAGAAGGAGATGACTTGATCTTTCTTGAACGAATGGATGGGCATCACTATTTGTATGATTGTTCTTTTCATGTAAAAGGGTAGGAAGCATATCTTGCTCTAATTGAGAACTTTCAACCTCTTCTATCCTCGGTCTCTATAGCTTACCCAACGACAGGTATGGACGTTGTTCGCAGAATCTGAGACAGCCCTCTGTCTTCTTTGATTACGAGGCACTGTCAGTATTTGATTTTAAGAAGTATCATGTATCATCTCTATGAATGTAAAGCAGTTTCTAAAAAAATTCCCCGTTCGCTGATGTAGTATACAAAAATTGGATGATCTGGCCAGTTCTGCCTCATGCGGCATCCTTGGATATAAAATCTCCATGCTCAAATTTTAAGCAAACGGAAGGCTGCGTATAAGTCCTGATCGGACATCGATTCGATAGCCATACCTATTTGTCTCCTGGGTGATTGGAGATTTTGAATCAAGGAGGTAGAAACTAAATCGGTATAAATGAAACATCTCGTATTTTGAGGAGATCGAGAAGCATCTACCTCTGGAGTCCTCCGCCATGTAGCTCGAGATGCAGCCGCTTGTGCCCTTTCATTTTCATAAGTCGATATCTGCCGCTGCAAGTTCCCTGTCAGAATTGGAGACTCGTGAACTTGTTGCCGCAACAGATTTATATCTGTACGCATTGAAATGCCTTTGTCCCGCAACCTTATGTATTCTTGAAACATTTGTGAGACCACCGTGTCCATATTTTCAAGAATGTTATTATGACTTTCAAATGTTTGAACCAAATTACGAACATTTTAGTCATATTTCTCATAAACACTTGAGGCTGAGTAAAATAATTTTCATCCTGAAGACCAATTTCCTCAGGTGTTGAAGGTCTTGAACTTCTGGGCTCAATCCATGATGGAGCCGAAGGGATTGTGTTGGCAGCGATTTGATCCTATGCATGTCCGTTTTCGTCGCTAGATTCTTCCTAATTTAAAGGCGAGGTATTGTTCCGGCTGTTTACACACGGTAGCGCTTTAATTATCTTCTCGGCTGGATATTCTTCATTTTCAATAGGTCGAGAATTACCGCCTTCCCCTTGCAACAACACACGTGAGGTGTTATCAAGTTCAGAAGTCATTAGGATATAAACTCGTGAGGTCTGTCAAGCTCCGTATTACTGTTTTCAATAGCTATTAGGGCATCGACTCTTGGAAGTTCATCAAATTCTTGATGATCTTCCTCGACTTCTTCTGTAATTGGGAGTGCATTGGATTCCTGAAGCTCATCTTCAATGCCCACTGATTCAAGAGGGGTGTGCGCAATCCAATGACAAGTGTGAACTTGCGTGAACTTTAGTTCTAACATCGCTTTTTGGCAGCGCGTTAGCGAGCAAAATCAGGCATTGCCGGTGTTGCTCTATTTCTTCTGGGTCAGTGAGTTCAACTTTACTCGGCTCCTAGAACTTTTCTTATAATTTATCCTCATTTGCTTCTTTTAGAAACTCAGGTGACGCAGGGTGATTTGGGAGGATATTCCGTTGTTCCTCTGGCTAAGGCGCCATCTTTTTCCTCGTCTTTTCGACGGGTTGTGCCAGATGAAGCCTTATGTCTGGGCCGGCACGGACATGTTTCTGTTCCGAGGAATCCCTGATATTCTTTCTGATCTCTTTTGGAGTTTCTGGGACTTCCTCGAGATGACTATTTCCCAAGGATCTTCATTTGATTGAGTTGCCTCCGGAGTAGTCTCACCTTCGGTGCATGCATTTATGCAATAACTATGTGCGATAGGAACATCCAATTTGAATTTATCTGCCAGGATTATATTCCTTAATTTATACTGATCATCTACCTAATTCTTGAAGACGAAGCAATTTTCGATCGGATGATACCACTCGATGATAGGGATAGTATCTTGGCTTGTTTTTCTTATCGGCATCTTCAGGCTTAGTCTTAGAAAGACCCAACCCATTTTTCAAGGCCATATTGAAAATATGTCTAGTTGACTCTTTTGTAAACGAGTATTTTCTATTCATTCTCTTCAAGAGTGGTCTTTGACTGGTTGTCTTTTGACGGTTTTACTTGTCGAGAAGATGCTTGCGATGGTTTTGAGTTTGCAGTGTCCAGGGTCATCATCCGTCAGAGACATGACTTGCTTCCCTTTTTGGTCGTTGCGTAGCTTGTGGGTTCTTTCGTCTTTTCTTGCGGAGATATCCAATAATCTTCAAATAAACCTGGATCGGCATTACCCAAAGTTGTGATCTACTCAAATAGTGTAGAAAATGTTTTGTGTGGTAGGGACACCATGAAAAGTTTAACTCTCCTAGGAATTTTACTGAGGAGTTGAGCTGATTGTTTCTCCAATATTGGTGGGTTACAACGAATGCTAGTTGTTCTCTTCTGTATGAAGTCAAGCAATGACTCCCTTTGATGGATTCACCATCGAAAGTTGAGTCAATGTCATTTTATCTGAAACGTTGTCCCAAACCAATGTTTGAACCTATCGGTAAGCTGACTGAACGTCGTTATTGAGCTAGGTTCTAATTCGGCAAACCAATCGAAAGCAATGTTGTGCAGGCTCTTCAAGAATTGCCTCAAAAGAAGCATTCATTGCCTCAAAAGAAGCTTAGCATTCCTAACGGAATCACCACAGGTGACTCTGAAGTGAGCCAAATGTTGTTCAGGGTTCCATGTCCCATTATATGTATGAAACCAGAGTATTACATATCCTGGAGGATAAGGTTCATCGTTGTATTCATTTGGATACGGCTGATTTGCTACTGTCGCAGTTACTTTCTGATTCATCTGCGTCATGTTCTACGATGAGCTTCTGTAAAGTAGGTACGTCTATAATAGCAATAGATGAAAGCTCCACCACCGAAACTAAAAGATTCACATCAAGAGTCACTACGACTATTGTTGCTACTGGCATTGTTATTATTTGAGGTCGATCAACCTCTCTCAAAGGTGGCGCAGTCTCCCTAGCTCACAGGTACATGTTGAGTAAGAGGAGCTTGTTCCCTTCTTGATGCTCTTGTCGCTGAGTTTTGCAGTGTTGCGACTTGTTCCACCGTTTCAGGTGGCGGGTTTTGCCTTGGATTTTCTACCAATGTTTGAACTTGCGCAAACAGAACTTGGATGATAGTCGTTAAATTGGTCATCTGCACCCGCATTTCATCGATTTGACGATCTCGATCCCTCGATGGAACGTTCTCATCATCTTCATGTATGAAATCCTCTTGATTTTACGGAGGATTGCCGCCTCCATTTCCGGGTAGAATCTCCTGTACATTAAGAGGATTCAAAGGATCGAGATTTGTTGCGCCCTATGTTTGAATGTGATTATCCCTGACGGATCTTCGCACCGATTAGCCTGTGGGTCATTCTGAGTACTCGAATCAACCATTCGGATTGCATGCACCATTCGAAAAGTATGTATTACTGGTTGAGTTGGCGGTTGCGACATCGGACTAGCCGATGAATTTCTTATCGAACTAATAGAAGAAGCCGGCTTCTGACATAGATTATTTCGTTTAAAATGAATCTGAGCCGAATCGTGATCCGTGTAGTCATGAGTTGGGCTTTGCTCCTTACAAGCAGCCACACGAGCCTCATTAGCCATATTGTTCGGTGTCGGGCTCTTCTTACGATAAAAGACCCTAGGAGGGACGGTTCTTTGAATGGCTCTCGCCTCTTTGTAGGCCATGTATGTCCTCTTATTTGTGTTTCCCAAGCCATGGGACGACCCGACAAGGAAGTCGTTCCGTCGAGATTGCACCTGTTGTCTCTGCAACGGTGCAAATGAATTTTTGACAGATAACATAGGAACCTATCAGTATTGAGAAGTAAGATTCATGTTTTCATTGCGGGCCTTCTTAGCGGCCCTTCGTCTCGCGTTGCAAGAAGTCCCATTCTTCTTCTGGTTGGAAAGAGAAGCGAAGCAGACCGTCTCGAAAATGACACCTTCATTTTCTCAGGGTACCTATTGAGCCCCATAGGGAAAGAAAGTTGTTCAAACACCGACTTTCGTTTCGTTCCAACACAAGGAGCAGGCACCGCAAACGGTTGCCACCTGTAAATTGTGGTGGTGTCATTAAGAAACACCTTTCCGTCCCGAACTAGTCGGGTAACCCTCTTGGAAGATAAGAGAATATTAGTAAGGGCATGGTCGAAGACCGGCCTCTTTTCCCGTCTTGCCTGAGCAGGTGCTTATGGCCTTTAGACTGATGCCAAGGGCATCAGATTTGGCGCCGAGGGCTGGCTTGCCCGGCGGCCAAGTCTTTTGCTTTACAAGCAGTTTTTTCTCCCGTCCGGCATGCAGCGCTTGAAAGTCGTTAATTGTGCCGAAAAGGCACGTCTCTGGGTCATACCCTGCGAGCCCCGCAGAGGACATGACGAATTGGGGGTTAACCCCAGTGATAACAAATATAGTTCGTTCAATTTTGGCTGCCGCAATCAGGTCAACCGATGATGGGATGTTCAATGCCATTAGTACGATTCTGAAAAGTAAAAAATGATCTTGGCATTAGAAGTCATTGCAATAGAGGAGACCCAGGCTCCTAGATGGACCTTAGGCTCAAAATACTATGCATAGTCATTTCAAGCCGTGGAGCCAGCTTGAAAGACCTTTGATTAGCACAAATATATACTGGGTTCCGTCAACCAGAGGTTCTGGGTATCTGGAACAAAACGCACAGGTTGATGTGATTTAACGAAGGCTAAGGAGAAGTCAATATCCCCACCGGAGTCGCCATTTTTGTTTACTCTCTTTAGGACCTCTAATGAAGTGAACGTTCAGAACAGAAAGAGTTTAAACAAAACAAATATTTGAGTTTTAGAAGTTGACCAGTGTCCTGGGTTCGAGACTTCGCATAGGCACAAGCACCTATGATTAATTATGTCCTAATGTCTAAAGAAACATTTAGACGGGATACCTTGTTAGGTTGCTCAAATCATATCACAAAAATCATATTTAAAGATCATAATGTATTTGCAAATAGAACATGGTGTAGGCAATAAATATATTTCTTTGCATTTCATATATATTTATGTACAAGTTGAATATAGGTTACATTCATATTGCAAAATAAACAAAAGTTGTAAGAAAACTCTAATTTAAGAGTTTAGTTCCAAACTTGAGGTATTTTAATGTCAAGTCGATATTATACAGATGCGCACTACCCCATGTGCGGGCCACATCTTTCTATTTTAAAAAAAAATAAGGTGGAATCACTCAAAGTGGGACCCACACTTTGGTTAAGAAACAGAGACGTTTCTTCTGTTTGCGGGAAGCCTGTTATAGGGCTTCCTGACCCGTCGGGAGGGGGGTCCCGACCGCGGGAGGCTTTCTTTTGAGGCCTCCCGACAGCCCCTATAGGGAAGCTTGTTTAGGCCTTCTTTTGAGGCATCTCGACAGCCACTTTAGGGAAGCTTGTTTTGGAGCTTCCCGCGGTCGGGAGAGGGGTCCCGACCGCGGGAGGCCTTCTTTTGAGGACTCCTGTCGGTCACTTTGGGAAGCTCATTTTAGAGCTTCTCGCCGTCGGAAAGTCCATGTTTGGGACTTCATGCTTTAATAAAGCACAAGTATTATGTCCCCCCTTTTTTATACTTATGTGTTTAAATACTTTATTTAAAATATCATTAATCTTGTGATTATTCAAGTTTGCATGAATAACGGGGATAGCTCATTTGTTTGAGCTTTCGGCATAAGGAAAATCATAAGTAGCATCATTTTCAAAGTATGTGGATTTTAATGTCAATTTGAAAGTACTTTAAAATATGTGGATGGGCTCTACCATATATAGGGGCCACATCCTTTCATTTTAAATAAGTGTGGATCACTCTAAATGGGACCAACACGATTTTTATAAAGAAATAGAGAAGTTTCTATTTGCGGGAAGCCTATTTTGGGGCTTCCCGATATTGGAAAGAGAGATCCCGACTCTTATTTAATAAGTGGGGAACACTTCTCTTTCAATGTTCAAATTTGTTTTGAAAGAACATAGAATTTACTTTATGTTCAAAGTTGTTTCAAGGACATAAGTATATTGTTTCTATATCCATACATGGTATCGTTTCGGAACTTATTGAGTTAGCTTTTATATGCTTGGAGCAAATCGCGATTTGGTACTCTCATCTGAGAGTTATGGCCGTTTTGCTCCGATATGTCGGAGCTGGCTGATTCAACCCGAGCCGTCAGATTCAACCCAAAAATCTGTTTTTAAGAACATATAGCTTTTTTATGTTCAAAGCTTTATTTTAGAAAATAAAGTTTCTATTTTCAATTTGTAGGGAACATAGTGATATATTTTATGTTCTAAGATATGAAGAAAATCGGGTTTCCCCTATTTTCATGTTGTTTTGTAGAAATTGGGGGTTTCCCCCAATTTCATGTTTTGTAGCAAATAAGGTTTTCTCCCATTTTCAAGATGAATATTTAGATTGTGTTCAAAAGGGAACATAGCTTTTAGGCCATGTTCCATTGAAGGAATGTAGTATTCTATTGTCACATTCCATGAAGAGAGATGAATTTTATACCTCCAAGATGAATAGAGGTTTCCTTATTCACAATATTTTATTGAGGGACATGGAGATTATGATCCATGTCCCTATGCTTCTGTTTTAGGGAAATAAGGTTTTTCCTATTTCCAAATTATATGAGAGAAATAGGATGATCTATTTCTTTTTATGCAGAACATAGGGTGACATCCATGTTCTAAAAAAGTTCAATTTGTAGAGAACATAGGATGAAGCCATGTTTTTAATTCGTTCTTCTCGGGAACATGGAAACTCCATGTTCTATATTTTAAATCTTGTTGAAGAGATAGAAGAGAGGTATCGAGAGGAATGGGGATTTCATTCTTATAGTTTCCTGTATTAACAGGAATGGTGATTCCAATCCTATTGAGAGAGAGAAGAAACATGTTGAGGGGAATGGAGATTCCATTCCTATAGTTTCCCACCATCTTCTCTTCTCTTTCCTTTCTTAAAATGAGAAAACGAGATTTCTTTTTTCATTTGTATTTGGAACAATTCTAAAAGTGATGAGAGAGAGTTCTCTTTTTTCCTTTGAAATATATATATACCTCTATTCTTGTGAGTGGAGTGGGGAGTAGTTATCAAAACTACTCCCGCCTTTCTTTTTTTAAAAAGAAAATGAGGGGAAAGAATAACTTCTCCCTCATATTTTTGGAGGGCTGAAGTGGACTATTAGATATCTCATTTGAGATGCCCGCTTTGGTTTTGAAGCATAGGATACTCGATTTGCGGGTACTCAATTTAGGATATCCACAATTCGGATCAGCACGCACAGGTTTCAATGATTCAGTCATAACTTTCTTTAGGGAAGTCCAAATGACGCACCATTTGATTTTCTCGAAACTAGACTCGATGTGCTTTCAAATGAATCCTCATTTGCCCCTAATTGACCAAGTGTGCTGAACTATATAGGCATTCAAACTCAGCCTATGTGCAGACTTATCGGTACCCGATTTGAGTACCTTTGAGAGTCAATATTTTTGACTCTAACAAATGCCCTCCTATTAATATCACTCCTATTAATATCATGTATACAACATGTATATATAAGTTGGATATATGATATTAATGCATTTTTTGTGTCAACAATATCGTATAAGTGAACATTAGTTTCTTATCATTCAATGAGCATCATGTATTTCATAAAAAAAATTGGGGGTCCGTCCTCCATTATTCTCACACACACATATATATCAAAGAGTATATATTTTTTTTACTATGTGTTTAAAGTCATTCTAAAGATTATTAATTACTTAAAAATTGGTCAAAAGTAAAATTGTTTTACTACTAATTTTAAAATTTTACTAATTTATTAAAAAAACATTTTGGTCAAACAAAAAATATGAGAATTCCGATCAGATATGGATGATACAACCAAGATGGACAATTCTGATCCCAAAATTCACGGTCCGATACCGGTACCAGAACCGAGATTTTAATCCTGGAGTGAAAAGGGGGAAGGAGGGGAGGAGTAGTATTTTGACTATGCAGCATTGACACGAACACGGATACAGACACAAGACACGTCAAGTTTGTAAAAAGGACACGGGGACACGACTATATTATTTATCTATATATTTAATTATATATATTAAACAAAATATAGTAAGCTATAAGAAGAAATATGTATTAAGATAACCTTAATAGCATAATAAAATAAAACACAGGTTATAACTTTATCCAAATCCGTAAGTTTCTTTTAGCACAAACAAATACACATATAAAACTAAAAGTAAAACACATAAGAATACAATTCATAAGAGTGTAAACAAATAAAATATTAACCATTTTTAATTAGAGCCGACTTTCATATACCCGAGCATCAATATATACATTTACTTTTTCTAGTTGTAGCCTGTCATGAAAGAGATTTAATTTCCTACACCATTTAGAAGTGGCATTTACTCTTACTGGTAGTTCTTCATGAAAGAGATTTAACCCCTACACTATTTAGAAGTGTCGAGCACGTCCAATATGGACGGGCACAGCCCAAGTGTGTTCGGCTGAGTCTTCAAGTGTCCAATACGTGTCGGAGTATAGGACACGGACACGGCAAGTAAATAGAAATATCCGTGCTTCCTAGATTTTGAGAATATGAGGAAAACACTAAAGATAAGAGACCGTGCATTCTTTGAAAAGATAGTATCTTGCTACGAAGCAAGAGTAAGGGGGTTTTCCGGCAATTTAGTGAAGATATACACCAAGATTTAATTATAAAACTTGTACTTAGTACTTACCTGCACATCATAAGGCTGCCCAGCTGAAAATGGGATGCATGGTATACCATTCAAAGGTTGCAGCAAGAAACTGAAGGGATTGTTATCAACAATAACAGTTCGACATAGATCTTTCGATATGCAACTAAGATCCTTGACATGCTCCCTATATTCACTGATTCATGAAATGCAATCTCATCAAATTATGCAAATTAGGCTGGGAATAAAAAATTGTAGAAGATTAACAAAGAAAACTGCAAATATTATACATATAAGATAATAAAAGGTTAGTACGAAAAAGAAAATGATAGAGAGCTGCAATGAAGTATTATATGCATTGATTATCAAAGATTTATCGTCATGACCTTTAGCATGCCTTTAACAGACTGTAACATGGGTATTTCTACTGTTATAATAAAAAAAGATGAAAACGTTAGATGCTCCAGTTCGAATATAATAGTACTTCCATAGCCTACTCACAAACTTTGGATTTTTGGAGCAACTTGGATTCAGATTGCATTGTGTGAAGCATATATAGCAGAAACAATATTGTTGTACAAAAAAGAAGATGATTTTGACCTTGAAGAAGTGTGCTCGTCATTTGATATTAAAGAATTTTCTCCAGCCATTGCCCCAACTTTGGAGCTTTGGTACACAGTCAGAGACTTAACAACCATCCACATGGACATTCATGTGTGATGGCTTTTGGATTTTCGTAATCCAATTAATTGGTTTTGATGATATTGAAATATTAATAGATCTCTATATACATGTGTTTTGAACTTCGTTTTAGCATATATTGAATAACACTGTATATGAGCTTGGTCATGTTTGATTGGATTTGCATGAATAGTTCATGACGAGCTCCAAATTGGAGGATGGTGGTTATTGAGCTTAAATGGTGAATATAAAGGAGGATGGAGGAATACGGACAAATAGCTTCTCAAAATTGCTTTGTATCGCATTTGAAACTTTTGGTTAAAACTTGCGATGATTTTCATTTAAAACATTTTTCAAACTCAAGTTCTATGTTTTCTGAGAATTCCTTGTTCACACGTTTGTACCATATAGGTTCAGACGTCAGTTCATTGTTGCAAAATATGCACAAGTTTCAAATGTCAGATTTTTGCTTCAGAACAAACGTTTGAAGCTATACCAGAACAAACGTCTGGTTTCAAAACAAACGTCTGGTTTTGTGTCAAACGTTTATGCCAGAGTTGCTGGTTGAAAATGTTTTTTCTTCAGACGTCTGTTACCTTTTGTACTTAACTTTTCCTTCTTTGAAAGATTATCGGCAAACGTCTTTACGTCTACATGACAAACATCGGAAGCTCAAAATCCTTGAAAACTTTTCTTCCGACGTTTGTGATTTGATTCATCAGACGTTAGTTTTTGTTCTATGTTTTTCTAGCTTTCTTTTAAAAGATTGCGACGAACGTCTGAAGGTCTACTCGACAAACGTCTGAAACTATTTTTTCTGTCATGACAATTTGCTTCTTCAGACGTTCGTGCCTATATACTTCAGACGTCAGTTAATGGCTTTTTTTGACCGGTTTGACTTGTAACGGCTAGTTTTGTTTGAGTGGTATATATTGGGTTTTCCTTTGGTTTTTGGGGGCTAACATTTATAAAATTATTCTGAACTCTAAAGAGTTTTCTCATCTCTTGTGAGAGAAAAATCTTGATTTTGATTATTTATTCCTCACTCAAAATATAAAAGAGCTTAATTTTGATTATCCATACTCATTGGAGTATTAGTTGTGAGTTTTGAGAAAAACTCTTCTAGTAGAGAGAAGAATCACTCGTGTGTCGAATGACGTGTTGTTGCGAGTGCACAACGCGATTGTCTCGATGGAGATATGTTTAGTAGAACCGGCTCATACGCCTAAAATAAGACTAGGGGATCTCCCAAATCTTTCTAGAATTGCTCGTGTTTGCGTTTGATTTTCTCCAACTCTCCCCTATACTTGCTAGCTATAATTCTATTTAATTTTATATGTAAGTAGTTTTTAATTTGTGGGAATTATTAGAATAATCTTATATATTCACCCCTCTCTAGGATTATTTCAATGTGTGGTGCCTAAAAGAAGGAAGAGAGCAAAGGCGACATCAAGCGCTGACCGAAAAACACCCCTACTACACATGAAGCAGCAGTCTGGAATGATTGTTTTTCACCGTCTTCTTCGGTACTGGTTATAATGCAGATACTGGCTACTCCACCTTTTTGTTCTTGTTGATTTCAGAATGTTAAGCTAATGTGAAGGTGCATTCAAAGCAACACCATATATTATTTATGGGATCAACAATAGAGTAGCAGATGGACGTAAGTTTCATCACGCTGCCTCACAGTAACAGAAGGAAAAAAGTCTCTTCTTTCACATAATTAGGTTCCTGAAGAGGCCTTGTTATGTTTGATCCCCCTTTTCCTCACATGCGACAGACTTGCCAGCCTTATAATTCTTATATACATAGAGACGATTTGCAATAAAATCTCTGCATGATTACACTATACTTCAATTTGAAAATTGGAAGCGAAAATTAAATTAGCCTTTGAACACCGGGACCACTAATTTCTGACTTATTTTTCTAACCAGCACAAATGAAATTCAACAGGCAAGCTGCAGAAAGATCTCATTTCCAATGGACAAACAAATACTTCGATTACTGGATCTATAATAACCATGGAAGCATTTCATACATAATACTTTACCTATTGAACTACTAAAAAAGTTTCATGCTTAGATGTTAAGAAATGGCTTTTAACAATGATGTTTCTTCCACTTGACATGAATTTCTATTTTTCTTCTGCAAACAGTTAATAAAATTCAAATATTACAAACGATGATGATTTTAACAAGTTTATGGCTTTTTTTATATACCCCCAAAAATTCTTTACTAATTTGATGCACCACACACACACACACGCCCTGAATATTCTCCTCCACCCCCCCCCCCCCCAAAACAATTCTTTTTAAAAGGGGAAAAAAATTTGTGGGGGGGGGGGACGGGGGGAGGGATATCAAATTAGCAATTTTTCTTTTTGGTGTGTGTGTGCACGCGAGCGCTTTTTTGTTCTTTGTGAGGGTTGGTTTGGGGGGGGGGGTTGTACATCTTTATAGCATGTATAACCCTAATATTGTGGGCATATTCAAGGTAAGAAAAACATGTGGCCTGACAAGAGAATATTTTTTAAGGTAACAGTACCAACAACCATGCATGTGCAAATAAAAGAAGCAAATCATGAAGCATATATAAGTTTTGTCCTTTTTAAGTGTATATTTCTTAAAACACAACCAAATTAACTAGTGAAGATATAAACCAAAAAATTCAAATAGTACAGTTTGAGAATGAAAGCAACATATTATCACTAAATCTTACAGATAACTCGAGCTAACTCCATATCTCTATTATTACTGATATAGTCATATAGATCTATAAATACTGATGTCACATTAGCAGCCTGAGTTACTAAGATATGAGATCTATTGTAGAGAGCCTATGACGGGAACAATAAATATACAAATTGATTATATTCTAAGAAACCAAATTTACTGTAATATAGAAAATAAATACGCAATGGAGCTAAATTGCATATTACATGTTAATATGTTAAGAAAATGGTATAGGCTAGCTGTTTGAAACAAAACTATCCGCTAGCGCTAGAGATGGCTCAATGAGACAAGCAAATAGATTATCAGATCCATCTATCTTGTTCTATATTTCAGCAGATCTATATGTACAACAATTTGAAAGATTTGAAGCCTTGCAAGCAAGGGATCAAGTGTTTCAAACGTATGACGACATCTTTAGGATGCATAATACCCACCCATCTTGCGAACACTTGATCCACTATCTAAAATTCTCCGATTCACTAAAATTACATACACATAGATATCTTGATATATAACAAGATAGATGGAGCCAATCTAATTGGCATTCAGATTGAGCCAGTGCTAGCTGATAGTTTTATATCAGCACCTAGCTGATATCCCATTTCTTTTAACGTTTTTTTTTGTTGTTGAAGTAAATTCCTTTAACGTGTTATATAACTGAAATTACAATACGCAATTCAAAGAATAATTAAGTAATCAAAATCTATATGACTTACGTGGTAACTGTTGCAGGACGATAAAGACGAGCAGTGAATCTATTTTCAACATCTATTCTATCAACAAGAGGCCTAGCATAACCTGTACAGCACCGAATGTATTAAAGTTGAATGAGATACGGAAAACAAAAAAATGTAAGAAACATCTGTGTGAGAATACAAGACCTTCAAGGCCAGCAGTGAAGAGAACAAGATCTGCAAATTCACTGGTTTGATGTAAGAACTCGTGCAAACCAGGACGTTCGAACACAGTAACGTGATTTACCTTTGGCTTCCCTTCAATATCCTTAAAGCCCAGAAATGTTAATTTGTATAAACTATTAATTGCTTTTTATTTTAAAAACAGGTAGACTGCTATAAGGAACAGACGTAACTAAAGAGATTACCTTCTCCGTAGATATGCATTCTAGCTCAAAACACTTTAGACCTGCTTCAATAGCCTGGTTACAGACTATAGATGGCAAGCTAGATGTCTCATATGCACACACTAAAGTCTCATCCAGGTCAAGGACTATCTGCAAAATTTAAATAAGTTGATTTAGCTTAAAGGGAAACCAGCTTACACAAATTAATATGAGGGGAAATAGAAACTGTTTATTGGAATAAATCATGCCTGTTTCTGGAGGCTGGGAAAGTAAACTAATCGTGAACTATGTTGATATGGGCATAATCAGTGTGAAGTTTACTGCAGCTTCTTTTCATTTCTCAATCTCCCATCATCCAAATGCATCACAAGGGTGATGGGTGTTTAATCTCGCATATGTATTAGAAGTTTTATAGAAATATGATACTTGCTAAAAATATTATAAAAGAAACATCCGCATTCAAAGTCTCAAATATTTAGAAATTATAGTGTATAGAAGCAAATATATTTGAGGAACACCCATTAAGAGCCTTACAAATTTGATCCTTGATGAAAATATGCAAAAGCTTGGGTTGTACATAAATACAAGCATAATCACAACATAGCACTATTCCATAACCTATGGGCCTATCCACAAGAATTTCTTCTTCCATTCATTCCTATTAATTCCATTTCTTTCTGCCGAAACCACACAACAGTTTTGATAATAAGGCCAGCTTTTTATAGAGATACACATGGCTGTTTTGACATGTTGCCGGCAAGGGAAGACACCCGTCGCCTATGAAGCACGAATACTTGTATATGCCTCACGTATCGTCCCCATCGCGCATCGGAGTCCAAAACACTCGGATTCTTTTGGATTCGTTCGGACTTGTAAATATCTCATCAACCTTTATCGAATCGACGCATCTTATATTTCTCTCGAAAATTATGACACTCAAAAGTTTGAAAGTGCATTGAATATCTAACATAATACCATTATTTATTTATATTATTATATATTGATATGTATACGTTAATATATATTCATATTTAGTTAATTTAAAATCAAATAGACGTATCACGTATCATGGGTTTTTTGAAAATTGCGAGTTTGCGAATCCGTATCTTATCATATCCCGTATCCGTATTCAAACCCATGCTACATAGCCCGTCGCTATATTCTAACTCCATGTTAATTCTCCTCTTCACTGCCACAATTTCAATAAGTCCACCCAATTAACCCAACTAAATCTTTATATATTAATTGGCTTTATCAATACTAAATCTTTATATATCATCTCTATATTATCTCAAGTTTGAGAGCTCCTTAAATAAGGAGTATATACTAGTTACGCTTGTTGAATAGTCTTTTTCCAATCCCGATACTGAAGTTGAAAGGAAGGGTAAGAAGAAAGCCAACTAGCATAAGTTCGGTATACACAAAGTAAGAAAGAGCGACAACAATAGGGGTTGAAGTGAACGGAAAGGAAAATTCAACTACTGTTATGACCCTGGGCAATAAAAGAGGCATTACTAGGAATACCCAGCCAACCCCTTGAAACATTTTGATGATTCATGTTTCCTGTGTAAATGTAATTGAAACTCTTTTCTCTATTAATTCTGACTCCCGGATATGTGGATACCGGATCAGAATCCCATACCTGTAAGTCCTTACAGATACTGAAAAGGAGTAGATTATTGAGAAAGGGTGATTTGTTCCTCGATGTCAGATTTCGGAGCAATTGTTGCTATTGGGAAAAAATCCCCTGGTTTTGCTTTTCAGCAAACTTTTGGTTTTGAATATCTGTTATTATACACCAACTTTTAAAAACTCATATATCTGTCTCTTTATTTGATAAAATAGGATATAAATTTTCAAAAATTATGTTTTGAACATTTACCTTTATCATTAGATGATTGGGTAATGTGCATATAGATAACAGAGGAAACATTCTTAACTAAAATACGGTTTTCAAATTACAATATACAGAGTATGAGTTAGTGAACTCGTAGGACTTATACATAATGATGTATGTTGTCCAATGTCCGCACGGACATGGAGTTGGTACTCATACTTCGTTCCGTTTTCCTATCAATTCTCTGATTTTAGACACATTCTTGTTGAAATGCAAATTCCAAAGATTTTGAGAAATTCATAAGATATAAGAATAAAGTAGAGAACCAAATATTGAAAATATCAAGATTTTTCGAAGTGTTCGAAGGTGTGGATGCTTATACCATGTATTCCGTAGTTAAATAATCAAGAATTTGATTCTCTCTCAGATTGGTCATCCGTGGGTACGCTCCATGATGAGTAATGCTGAATCGCTTTTTTCAATTAAGAGGTGCACTTGAAATAAATGCATTTCAATTGATACCGGTTCTACCTAAATCAATACCTCAAATTCTATATGTGGTATAGAATAGGTTATTATCTTAAAATTGTTAAGATATTGAGTTGTCTGTCTTATACTTAAAACCAGAATCTGGATAAGCTCAAGACACGTTTCAGTAATGGCTGTTTATAGGCTATCCCGGACATTGACAAGAGATTAACTTTCTACCATTTTTAGGATCAAAAGTTGTTTTGTTCTCGACACACCACCTTTTTAGAAAAAAAATTTATTGCGGAAAAATTAGTGAGAGTATGGTAAAATTGGAAGTGATATTACTGAAAATTTAGTAGAACCTGGAGATTCAATTAACCCTGAAAAACCTTAGCCTACTCCGCAGTTTTGGTAGGTAACCTCAGCCACATAAAAGGTACTACGGTTTCGTCATTGACGGTGACAAGGAGGCTTGCATCATGTGATGATGATCCGCTAGTTATCAGCAGGCCATAGGAAGTGATGACTTCCGATTGATGGCTGGATGCCGAGTTATCTTAGTTGGACTGCATGCACTGCAACAAAGTGTGGACTTTGCTGGATACTCCTGAAAGGGTAAAACGCATAAGGAGTAAGTAGATCTTTCGAGATCGGTGTAAATGGAAAGGTACTGACCTAATAAGGCTAAACTTGTAGTTAAAGTTTTCATCAAATACCCGGTGTGAATTATGATAAAACAATTACTTCAGTGTGTGCTGAAGTCCATAAGATATAACTTGTCACTGTTGTTTTTCATGATTGTGATATCTAGCAGATGGATGACTATAACGTCCTTCTAAATTAGATTTAGAAGTATACGTGTATATGACTCTGCCAGAGAGTTATCTTAGTCAGTAGGAGCAGCGGTAAGTGTGCACGTTATTTAAGTTTATCTTTAGACTAAAACAGGCATAGCGGAAATGGATCATCTGTTTTGATGTCACGGTCAAAATGTTTGACTTCATCAAAATGAGAGATGAACCTGGTATTTGTAAGAAGGTAGTAGGGAGTGTTGTCAGATTCCTCATATGGTATATGGATGACATACTCATGATAGAAAATGATGTTCCTATACTGCAATCGGTAAAACAATGATGGTTACAAATGTTTCTTCATACAGGATATTGATGTCAAGTCCAATCCTGAAGGAGCATAGGGTTGCAGTGAATAGCATTTGATATTCTTGGTGTATGGTAATGGCAGCCTCCTGAAGGAGGTGGTTACCGATTCTAACTTTCCATAGAAGACGGCGTCTGTCGCGAATTATAAGTTTACCCTCTTTTGAGTAGCATATTGAAAAAAGTTCCAAGTGGGATACTGAGGTAGTCGTGGCACTAGATGCTGAGTGTGAATGAGCAAAGGATACCGTCTGAGAATTCACTAGATATAATTGTTCATTTATGAACATGATCCCATCGTCAGTCCAGGCAAATACTAAGACAGGTATCGCTCGGTTCGGGAGATAGTTGATCTTCACGAATTTGAGATTCAGGGAGAAACAGAGAGATGCGTAGTGCCGAGTCCACTCATTGAGACTAGTTCTCAAACGCGGTTTGCGAAACTGTTAGTACAAAAGTTGGGTATGTGATACCGCAATAATTGGCCTTAAGTGCAGGTGGGAGATTGTTGGATATAGATGCCTTCAAGGCAATTGTTGTAATTGAAGGAGGACCTATACGAGAGAACAATCTTACTGGAGATGATAGTATGCAATCTGATTTGTCTTTATTTTTCATGTGATGCGTTTATTCATTATCACATATCGTTTAGACATGAAATAAAGCCCTTAGGATTTTGCTTGACTACCAGGACGGTGATGGAGATCATACTAGTAGGGCATGAGTAGTCGATAAGCACATCCTTAAATGTCCCTAGTTGTAAGAGTATCGAGACTGGGCATCGGTACTCCAATTTAAACTAGTGTGTACGTTTTCTGACCCGGTCGGAGGGCGATGGCTGATCTTGCAGCTATTGGTGTTATACATCGAGAATTGTATACAGATGCTCATTGGATGAGTTACACTGGATGGACTCATCGAGAACTCCTATTTAGTAATATACCAATATCAGGTATCGGTTCTCCGGTATCATGAATACATGGTAGTCCCTAGGTCCTACCTGAGATCGCCATAGTGTCTCATGTGTGTTCCCACTATACTTAGAATTCTACCTTACCACGGCTCAACGGAGTCGTGCAAACAGGTTTTTGTTGGGTATATCCGAAGAACGTGGAGACAGTGAGCGGTCAAGGGGATTCGTCTTCCGGTATAGGAAGTTGATGTCGCGCTGTACAGGACATGACTACAACCACAAGTCAGTGGCCACTGCAGTGGAGATAAACTGATAAGTATTATCAGTTCTATCTCCGGATGGTTATAAGTCCTTTGTCGCACGACTTATAGAGTTATTGGAGTCTGACTGATTCCAAATCCTAGACCCGATATGCAATAATCTTAGACGAAGTGACCAGACTGTACGGTGATATCACTCATAGACTTTACAGGGTTCAGATGAGCTTGCTCATTGACCTTTAAATCAATACCTAGATAACCGTTACGTGCAGTTAGTACCGTTGACGTACTTATGAGCTATAGATATGATCCTAACCTACTGACGGCATATTGTCGAGATTTTAGAGTCTTACACAGAGATTTTCTAGCACAGGCGAAACGATGTAGGGTACGTATAGTGATACGTGCAGGAGTTCGATTAAACACGTGTATGTGATACACATATTTTAATCAGGTGTTTAATGATATTAACTGGTATATATATGATATAACCGGATTATTAAATCAAGTGTTGATTTAATAATTAAATGTATATTTATATATTTATATATTAACTAATATTATGCTCACTTTATTTTTCCTTCTCTTTATATATTATTTATATATGATATAAATATAGATTTAATAATTAAATGTATATTTATATATTTATATATTAACTAATATTATGCTAACTTTATTTTCCTTCTCTTTATATATTATTTATATATGATATATATATCATTTGTCATGGCTGTATATATACATTAGATATGTATATAAGAATCATATAGGATTCAAAGATAAGGATTAAACATATTTGCTCATTTAAATAAATAAATCAATAAGTCATTTGTTAGAATGTTGTTGAAAATGGATAGCTCGTTTTCATTTATTAATTTAAATAAGCTATGATATATTAGTTCTGATCTTTAGAATCCGTAGTCATTCTTGTCACTTCATCACTCTCTTTTGAAATGGTTCAAGTGAGAGAAAAAGAAAAGAGAAGAATTTAGTGAACTAATTATTCTACATCTCCTACTAATCATCCTTAGCAAGTTTAATTAGTGGGTTACTTCATTTTGATAAGATCAATTTGAAGTTAAAGCTTGTGTTGGAGTTATCTTAAGGTAGATCATCTTCTGCAAGGAGATCATCGAGCAAGTTCGTTTCCGGTTTCGTGGAGACTAGCCAAAGTCCAATGAGAGGTGGTTAACGCGCTATAAAGGTTGTAGTCTCTTCTCCTTAGTTCTCTAGTTTAGATATTTAGTCCATTGCATTGGTATTTCGATAGATTCTTGTTTGGATTAGGACTATACTCGCTACTAATTTTTGTGTGCAATTCGGCCGTGGTCGCAAGCGTCGCGGCCCTAGCCCCCGTTCACTTACAGTTTTCTTCTCAAAACCGACATTTCGGCGATGTTGTCCGACATTTAGAACACTGAGTAACATTAAATTATTAATACTATATTTTTACATTCCGCTACACCATTAGATTCTCTGCCATTAGATTGAGGCGAGTTAGGTGCAACCACCTCATGCCTACTGTCGTGCTTTTCAAAACATACGGTAAATTCATTAGAGGTGTATTCACCCTTACGATCCGATATAAGAATTTTAATGGTTTTATCATTTTGATTTTCAGCCTCAGATTTATAAATTTTACATTTATTCAAAACCTCATCCTTTTTTTTGTTTTTATAAGAATACATAGCAAAAGTTGGAATAGTTGCCAATAAATGTAACAATTTTTATTGTCATCTCTCATAGGAGTACTCGAAGAATCGCTAACATTTTGAGTGTATAAGTTCTAATAAATGGGTATTTCTATACACATCATTATAAGGCCTTTTGGTTTGCTTGGCATTAACATAAATTAAGCATTTATTATTAACATCAACTTTACAAGTAGGAATTAAATGCAATTTCATCTTATGCATAGGAGGGGGATCTTGGGTTGAAGAGATGAAGGGGAAGTTTGATCTTGGGTTGTCGTGATAGGGATGGGGTTTTTTCAGCTTGATTACAATAAGGATGATGAGTCATGGGTAGGGAATGGCAAGTTTAAACTGAATAATCGTTGTATCCGAATAATTCACTGAGTAGTTGATTTTTTCACATTCGTTCGGGGACCAAGTAATCCTTTTTTTACAACATTGATCCTAGTTTCGCATGCATAGAACCACTAATCAAATTTCTTGTAATATCGGGAACAAACACATCCTTCAAGGTAAGTATCTTGTTTGAAGACAACTTTAGTGATATATTTCCAATTCCATTGATTGGTCTGCCAATTCATTTCCCAATGTTACATATCTTCCACATGTAACTTAAAAATTAGTAAACCATGTCAAATCATAACAAACATGAACAGTAACACCAGAATCAACCAATCAATTGAATGTGCAAGTTGTAAAATTTATGATATGTTTATAGACAAACCTTGGTGGTGGTGATAAAAGGTGTTGGAAGACTTGCAAAATTATTCCACGAAGGAGGAAGTATATCAATAAGAGCAAAAACTTTATAATCATAAAAAAGTGTAGTGCTAGAATTTTAAACTTTTCGAATCAATTCTTGAAATTCATGAAGTTGTGGATTAATAGGTTTGTTGTCAATTAATTTGAAACGACGAACGGTAGTGTTAAAACGACTACGCCTGCATTATCCATTCCATATTGAGTTTTCAAGCATTCCACAAATCTCTAGCACTTTTGAAAGAAATAATATTTTCATAAAGAATTTTGTCAAGAGTTTCTACAATGATAAATCAATTTCTTCTGAAATACTTTTAGCTTTGCAGTTTTAATAGAAAATGTAATGCAAACAATTTTATCACTTTTATTGGTTGAAACAGTAGAATCTTTAGATGGTATAGAAGATGCAATAGGTTCATTTAAAATAGCAGAAACAAGTCCAAGTGTAGTCAGCCAATATTTAACTTGAGTTTGACAAATCCTAAAGTAAAGTCATTAGTCCTATCAAACCTTTCAGGTTTAATTGACAACGATTCTTCGCTTGGAGCCATATGCACTATTACGAAATTCAAATATTCTGAAATGGTATATAAGGATTAATAAACTATGATAAAACTATCAAGTCTAAACAGTTAAACAACCGTCTTTAATACGTCTAACATATTAGAAATAATTGCATTGATTAAAATAGATAATTTTGTTATCATTTATTAATTCATATCGTTTATCAATTTAGAACATTTGCATATCAAAATTTTATATCCATGGCTTCAAACGAAGAATCATAGTCAATTAAACTCGGAAGATTTGATAGGACTAATGACTTTAAAACTTGGCAAATCTAAGTAAAATATTGGCTGACCACACTTGAACTTGTTTCTGCTATTTTCAGATGAACATGTTTCTACATCATCGAAAGATTTTATTGTATCAACCGATAAAAATGATGAATCTATCCGCCTTGCACTTTCCACTAAAACGGCAAAAGCCAAAAGTTTTTGTAAGGAAAAAATTGATTATCATTATAGGAATAGAATTTTAAGTGCTCTAGACAAAACCCTTTATGAAAAAATTTATCTTTTTAAAATGCTTAAGATTTATAGAAGGCTTTGGAACACAATATAGAATGGATAATGCAGTCGTGGATCATCTTAATACTAATTTTTTCGTCATTTCAAATTGTTGATTCTAAGCCTATCACAACTTCATGAGTTACAAGAATTGATTCGAAAAGTTTAAAATTTTGGCACCGTACTTTCTAAAGGTTTTAAAGTTTCCACTCTTATTGATATACATCCATCTTCATGGGATAATTTTGCAAATCATTTTAGAATAATCCAACAATCTTTATCATTTTTTGAATTACTTAATTCTACATGAGTGGAAAATTAACATAGGTCTAGCTTAAACCCAAGAAGGATGGTGATCCAAAAATTATTCTTACCGAAAAATAAATTTAAAAAGAAAAGGGTCAAATCCATAGTCAAACCCACTTTAATAAGTCTCAAAACCAAAAGGGAATATTGCTACGTATGTGGATAGACAAACCATTTATCTCCAAAATGTTTTTTTCAGATAGAAAGGTCTTGTTAAAAATGCAAATGGAGTTGCAAAACCACAATATTCTTAATGGTGGTGAAAATTCATCAATAAAACTTGTCTCTAATTATATTATTAATTTTACTACTTTCTCATTTAATTTGTGACTTGATTCCGATACTAACGTTAATGTAATGATTTGGTATGTTTTACTGCTTTTTAGGATAAATGTAGAGTTGTAACATTGGAGGATGCGACAACAGCATCTAACAAAGGAATTGGAAATACAACACTAAAATTGTCTTCCGAAAAGACAATCACCTTGAAGGATGTGTTGTTTGTTCCACATATTAGAAGAAATCTGATTAGTGATTTCGAAGATGTGATATAAATTAGTATTGATTGCAGTCGATTCGTAATAACTAAGAAATACATGTTTATTAGTAGGTGTGATAGATTATTTAAATTAAATGTTATTCCTTATAATGTCTCTAATAATTCTTATAATAATCATATTGTTTTAAATAATGAATTTTAATGTTTATGGCACGATAGATTAAGCCATGCTAATTATAGTACTTTGGTGCATACGATGAAATTGCATTTAATTCCTATATGTAAAATTGATTTGAACAATAAGTGTCAAATTTGTGTTAATGCCAAGCAAATAAAGAAGCATTTTAAATATGTCTACAGAAACGCCAAGTTATTAGAACTTATACATTCGGATATCCGTGACTATACCAGTGTTCCTACTAGAGACAATTATAAATATTTTGTTATATTTGTTGACGATTATTCCAAGTTCTGTTATGTATATCTTATAAAACCAGAGGATTAGGTTTTTAATAAATTTAAGGTTTATAAATTTGAGGTTGAAAATCAAAACAAGAAAAAAAATTCTTAGATCGGATCATAAGGGGCGAATATATCTCAAACGAATTTACCGTATTTTACGAAAATTATAGCATTAGACATGAGGTGACAGCACCATATTCGCCTTAGTCTAATGGTGTGGCAGTAAGGAAAATAAAACATTAATAAATATAGTAAATTCAATATTATCAAGTTTTGGAGTTGCTAAGAATTTTGGAGGGATGCCCTTCTATATGCATGTTATGTTTTAAATAGAATACCTCAGAAATTTAGTGACCAAACTTCTTATGAACTTTGGAAATATCGACCACCTAATATTAACTATCTTAGAGTTTGGGGGTGTTTAGCGAAAGTTTCTATATCAGAACCTAAGAAAAGGAAACTAGGTCTGCAAACTATAGATTACGTATTTATAGGATACTCTCTTAATAGTATCACATATAGATTTTTAATGTTTAAATCCGATAATCCCGATATGTCAAAATATTCCATTATAGAATCTAAGGATGCCACATTTTTCAAAAAATATGTTTCCTTTCAAATCAAAGATTAGTAACCATATGCCTTTTTCACCTTCTAACTTAGGAGAATCCTCTCGTTCTAGGGACTCGTGTGAGATTAGCATTCCATTTGAACCTACACCCGAATTTGAACTTCGAAGATCTAAAAGAGTTGGGGTAGAGAAAAAATTTGGTGAAAGCACGTTCACTTATTTGATTGAGAGAGAGTAATCTAATTATGTCGAGGCTATGTCTAGCAACAAGATCTCATTTTAGAGAGAATCAATTCAAAGGGAGATGGACTCTATTTTACAAAAATAATACATGATTGTGACCGATTTACCCCAAGAAAGTAAGGTTATAAGATGTAAATGGATATTTAAAAGAAAACTTGGAGCAAATAGCTCTATAGATAAATATAAGGCCAGGTTGGATACTAAAGGCTTTACACAAACAAAAAGCATTGACTTCTTTAATACTTATGCTCTTGTTACTCGTATTATTACTATGCACGTTCTAATTACATTTTCTTCTATTAACAATCTCTTAATTCATCAAATGGATATTAGAACATTTCTAAACGAAGATTTAAATGAAGCAGTCAGAAGGTTTTATTGTTAAAGCCAAGAACATAAACTTTGTAAATTAATAAAACCTATTTATGGCCCTTGTCAAGAACCAGTCAACCCAAAAACTTAAACAATTAGGGTATGGATAACAATGTATATCAAGATAACATAATACTTTAATACTTCTCCTCACGTGGGCTTTTGAATTTAGGGCCACGTGGAAATAAAAGCCTTTAGCGGAAACACTCACTACATTAGACGAAACAAATGAGGGTAAGTAAATATGATTAATTGATAAAAACGAGATTTGAACCCAGGGCCTCTTGAACCTAGTGTGCTCTGATACCATGTAAAACTCGGTTTTGGCGCACAATACATGGGCCTACACATGGATGTACATGGTCTTTTAATATAGTGGGACTTCATCTAAAAGACTCAAGCCTTGTGGAGATTTATCACATCTTGTCTTTACCCATATGCATCCCATAGTTTTTCCAATGTGACCACATTCTCAACAGCCCTAAACCAGCTCCAAAACAGTGGCATACTAAATTTGATGATGTTATTTTAAATTATGGTTTTATTATTAATCAATATGATAAATGTGTTTAACATAAACAATTTGAAGATGAATATGTTATTTTATGCCTTTAGGTAGATGGCATTTTACTATTTGGTACTTCTACTTCACTTAAAATAATTGAACATGCGAGGAAAAAACTATCTTCTAAATTCGATACGAAAGATTTTGGTCATGCGGATTTTATACTTGGAATGAAATTAGTTAGATTTAATAATGGTATCACATTAATTTCATCACGCTGCAATGCTTAAGAAATTTAATTATTTTGATGTTAAACCCGTTTCTGCGCCTTTTAATTCAAATCTGCATCTTGCTATGATATTGGTGGACCTATATTGCAAAAATAAATATGCATAAATAATTGGTAGTTTATTTTATGTCACTAATCGGACTAGACCAATATTTCTTATGTTGTTTCTAGTTTTAGTCGATACACTAGCAATCCGGATCAAAATCATTGGTGTGCTCTTGAAAAGCGTATTTAAATATTTAAAAGAAACTATAGATTATAATTTGTTTTATTTTGGTTTCTCTAATATAATTGAAGGGTACAGTGATGCTAACTGGGTAACCGACTCGCTCGATATGAGATCTGGAGGCTATGTTTCTTACTTAGCGATGCAGCTGTCACATGGGGATCAACTAAGCAGAAATTCATTGCTAGAAGCACACTAGTTGCATTGGATACCGCTAGTAAAGGAGCGAAATGGCTTACAAATCTATTCTCACAATTACCTTGTGTTCCTAAATCAATATCTGCTATTAGTATAAATTGTGACAATAGATCATTGTTGTATTTATTAAATCAAGAAAATTGCAATTGAAAAATGAATAGACATCAACATATGAGATATGCAACAATAAAAGAGCACAAAGATGATAATGTTATATCATTATTACTAGTATATTCTCAACAAAATTTGGCAGATAATTTGACCTAAGGCCTTAATAATAAGCATGTCTTAATTTCATCCAAGGAGATGGGGCTAAAACCTATAACTACATTACCAAGAGCAGAATACCAACCTCTTTGATTGTTGATCCCACGCAAGAGGTTCTCAGTGGGAAAAATAAAACTCTTTAAGTGACCTGAAGAGTACAAATTTTATTATGGAATTAATTCCATCTCATCCCTATAGTGAAGGAATGTACTCTCTTGGTGACGTTAGGTCAAGTATATACACTTAATGATATCAAAGACATAGTATGTGTTAAGGTAACTCTCGCACCGTAATACCTATTCAGACATCACCTAAATGAGAGCGTCGTAAGGCCGCAGCTGGAAAGTTTAGGCTAATCTCCAGTTGCTCCATGAGAATCAAGGTTCCTCACATGGCCATTAATAGCGCACACCCGCATATTCAAGATCTCGCATGTCTCATATTGTTTGCGTGACATAAAAATGACTCGGTGAAAAGAAATAGTTTCCAAGGTCTAACTAATAACTACTATCATTCTTCGATCAGGCATAGGCAACACTAATATACTTGTTCAAGTCTAAGTAATTCGTATTTATGCACAATATGTTTATTGTCTATAGTCTTATTTGTCGACTGCATAATATATCTTATTTTATTTTCAAATAAACTTGTATTATAATTTTCAAACTTATATTATAATTTGAACATTTTCTGGGGGATTACTAAATTAACCTCGATTTAGTAAATTACTTAATATTTTGTTTTATCCTATAAATTTTATTTTATCGTGTTGGGTGATTACGTTGTGAAATTAAATCAGATTAGATGGAAACGTTTAAATCATATATTAGACAAATTTTATTGGTATGTCTCATATGTGAAAACTAATAATGGGTTAATGCTTAAACTAGGGCCTTTGTTAGGCCTAAGATCACGGATTTCCTTGACAAGGCATTTACTTTAAAGCATGCGAGTAGGAACTTGCAGTTATGGGAATATGTGATTTGAATGTTCTTAAATTTTGTTAAGTGAATAAGCATGAAACCTTTCAAATTAATCAATCGTTGGGAACTGGTTTTGTAACCGGTTGTTTACAACCTTTTGAAAGGTTGTATTAGTCTATAATAACAACTTCTTGGTTGGCAAACTTTTTAACAAAAGAAAAAAGGGCTTTAACTCTCTGTTGGTTTTGCAAACCGATAGTTCACTTCACAAAAATTAAGTGCACTGTTGTAGGAAATTCCTGCACACCAGAGAACTCCACTAATCATCTAATACCTTCTCCAATACACATATGTTATTAAACGATTTATTCTTAAGTCAATTTCGTATCCTGGACACTAGACATCAACACCAAAATCAAGCTTCTCATGTATTTCGTACTAAATGGGAGAGATCGGCAGGGCCTAGGAGAGTTGTACATGGGGGCGATTTTTCGGCGAAAAGGAGTAGCAATACGTTCTTAAGGCAGCACGGTTAACTGCATGCCTCACTACAACAAGCTCGCCTTCTAAACTTTTTTGTTTTTTAATTCTTAATTAGTTTATGTGATCGTTTTTTACTTGGCAAAATTACATATTATATTTAATTACTTATAGCAATTATTTCTCAAAATTTTCCAACACAGTAATGGTCTTTGTAGAGTGTCGATGCTATAAGAGTAGTGAACACTAAAAATGCTAGCATATGTAATGCAATTAAGATTGGGAGATATCAAGTCTAATATTGCCCTAAATAAAGAGACATCTTCTCGAGGGGGGAGATAATTTTATTAACCAAATTCAGAAAGATCGCAAAGAAAGAAGCAGCAAAGCCCGTCTCTGAAGTTAAATCATAAGAAATCATAAAGCAACCTTCTTTTTCCTTGCAATTCACCAAAAAAATGCTTCATGTCCTCGCAAATGAAATCGATTCAACTAGCCCAAAGTTTCACTCATCCAATCGACTAAATTACAATTATATCAGAAATAGAAAAAAGGAAAGGTGATTATGTTTAATATCCTCCAGCTTTGGCATACTCAATTATGAGAAATCATCAAGCAACCTTCTTTTTCTTCTTTAAATTAGGCAATTAAGCTTAGTTAAAAATTAAAAAAGAATGCAAACCTAAATTCTGCAGTAATCGTAATAAGATCAAGTGTTTGCGATTTACCGTGAGCTTCTCTAGGGTTTCAGCGACGTCGGCAGCAGGCGGGGGAGCGTCGGTGGGGATCTCGTCCGGGAGAGGCTTGAAGGAGGCCGTGGCGGAGGCGGAGGCGGAGATGAGATTGTTACGGATCCCAACGAAGGAGAGGACTTGGGTCGACGAGGGGGTGCCTCTCAGGATCTGGAGCAAGATTTGAAACAGGAACCCTAGAAACCCCAGGACAGTTCGCCAAGCTCGCGCCCTTGCGGTCTTGTGGAGCGGCGGCGCGAACGCCTCGACCGCCGCCAGCTCGGACATCGGTGGAGGACGAGGAGGACACGTGGAGCGTGGTTGGGAAGTGAGATGATGAGGCGTCGTTGGCCACTAGCGAGATAGGGGGATTCATCATGGCTTTGGGATTGGAGTGGGGCCCAGCTGAGTCATTGTGGATGCTCGTCACTTTTTTAAAGGCTAAAATGCATGAAACCCCTTCAATTTTGCCTAAAAAGAAGGACAACCCTGTCAACCAGAAAACATCCACACTTTACTCCAAAAGTTTAACACGGCCCAGTTTGGTCGTCTTGCAGGTTTTTTGAGATAATAGATGGAATAAATTAACCATCCCTTTCAATACTACAAGTTCCAAGAAATCTGCAACATTCCACTCGCGGGGTTCGAATTTAGGACCTCTTCCCGATGAAGAGACCACCTAACCTACTGAAAGTTTGGACACGCAGTTAGGGTAAGTCGAGTTTATTTTAAAGTGAAGGTAGAGAGGATGCAAGCTATGGTTAAAAATAAACCACGGTTATGCGGTAAGAGAGGTGTTTGGTAAAACGGAGTTTACAAAACTTTGGTCTGATTGGAGTTGAGATAACTACGGTTATTTAAACTCCCAAATGATAACTTTATGAAGCTACAGTTTAGAAAACTTAACCCCATTTCCAAGCAGAACCTTAGTTTTCTCAACTAATTTTTCCGAAAAGTAAATGTGACCGGGAATGTTCACGGCTTGTTGGATGTGAGCATTCAAGCCGAATTGGAATGAATCAGGATGGGTGGGCCCTAAGGTTAAATGTGGGTTCTACTCCGGGCTATGCTGCGCAGAACCATTTTTCGCTTTTTCCAAATACCCTTCTATCCTTCACCAAATCTTTGTTTTCTTCTCTTAAACTATTTTTCCTTTCGAATTTTATCCCTTTTTCTTTCCCAAAGTATCCAATGTAATTTAATTGCTACCTACCTCACTTCCTTTTCTCAATGAATGAGGAAAGGATTCAAGAGAATACCAATTTGGAAAAAATGAAAAACTAAAGAGTTGGGTCAGTCGATCAGAATTAATTCGGGGCATTTTTACTATTAAAATATCTCATAGACAGAAAAACTGAAATAGTTCGGATTTTATATGGCGAAATGCAGATTTCTAAAGTTAAAAAGGGTTTCTTGTTATGACTTTTTAGAAAGAGGGAGAGAAATGGTAGTTTTCGGCAGCTATTTACTGCTCACGCTCACGATATTGTTTTTCTTTGTTATGTCTGAACACAATGACCGGTACCAAAAAGACATTATCCTCAGGTCCGCCATCATTAAAAGTCATGCAACCTTAGCTAATAATGCTAATCAAAAGTTGTGCATTACAATTACATTGCATTTAGAATACTAAATAATATCATGTTGGCTTGCCACCTCCATATGAGAAATAGTTTTACACACTCAGACAATGTAAGTGATGCACACGTGATAGTACTCAGATGATGTCCTCACATTCTTTGTTTAACTTGTTAGCCTTCTTTATGGGCGGTTTGGTTGCGGGATTTTAAAGGATTTTGCACTGTTCGGATTCAAGAATCCAAAAAAATAAAACGTGGATTGGCTAATTCTTGTTCGGTTGTAGGATTTTTGGTTTTTGGATTTGTTTATTTTTTGTGAACGGCCGACCATTTTTTTTGGATTCATGAATCCAAAAAAAATATGGATTACAAAGGATTTAGCACTATTCACATGGGGCCCGCATATTTTATGTTATTAAAAAATCCTCCATCTCTCTTCAATCCTCAAACCAAATCCTACTTACTTCTTCCCAACCAAACAAGGATTACAAAGAATCCAAAACTAGAAATCCAATACCAACCAAATACAAAATTAACTAATCCAAAATTTTCACTTGTACTATCTGAGAATCCAAATTTCACAATCCTGCAACCAAACGGCTCCTTGGTTGTAGCTGAACTGGATAGTAGACTTTGTAGCAAAATGATAAAAAAAAGATCAAACAAAAGGCGATACTACAAATTTATAAACCAAACATTTAGAAAAGAGCATCAACAATGCACTAATCTTCAAGGGGAAAAATAGCAGTTTCCCACTTACATCACAGCAATGCTATCATTGAATTCCTCAAACTAATGGTTCAATATTGAAGCTGATGATATTTGTGAATTTTCCTGATCATGACACGTGGCAGATGACGTGTCCCGGAGTCTACGAGACAGAAGCAAACACGATATTTTGAAGACATTTCTCGGGCCTCCGCCCTGAGGAACGACCCGGTCTTCAATGGACTCTCAGAACACTCTTATGTTCACCTTACAAATAATTATCGGCTTGCCTCCGAGCCCTCCTACGCGCTGAGCTTCCTCAGCCTCCCAGCTCGCCTCCGAGCTATTACAGAACCGAGCTTCCTCGGCCCTTCGCTCGTCTCCGAGCCTCCCGCCGAGCTAAGCCTTCCCGGTTCTCCCGAGCAACCAAGAACGCAGAACCTGATCGCCTCTGCAACAGCTCCGCATATCTCGCCGAAGCGAGATATCCGCCACCCCACATCCCGCGCCCATACTGGCGCATCCCCCCATTAACGAACGTGTTCCATCATTAATGGGGAGATCTCATCATTCACGCGGGCGTAACGTCAGGGAATGGCGAAGATCTCGCGCCGGCTCGCTCCATGCAACCACTATAAAAAAAACCTCTCCCAGACGACTCAGGTAACGCAATTTTAATCCACTAAGCCGCTACTCTGCTCAAATTTCTTGGCTAACTTGATCGTCGGAGGGTCCACGGTGGTACAACCACCCCGGGACTTCTTTTGCAGATAGCTCGGCCTCACCTCAAAACAAACCCATTGAGATCCATACGCTCAAGGAGACAACCCTCAACACAAATCTCAACCCTTCATCAACGCTCGCAACTGATCGACGGAGGACAACATCTGAAGGAGATCCAGACCTCCATCAGTTGGCGCCGTCTGTGGGGAATCGATTTCTTCTCCCATTGAAAGTTGATCTTCCGCTCTCGACCCCATAGCGAGCGAAAACCGTGACGATCCCAGCACAAGCCGCCGCCTCACCCATAACGGAGGCGCAGACAGATCTACTCCCCCTCTGAACGCCATCCATGCCCTCGCGGTAAGGATCGACAGGCTCATGTCAATAGTGGATGCCCTTTTCCGTGTCCAGGCTGCGGGCCCATCCCCCTAGATCGCCCTCCCCCTCCTAGGGACCACGGCGTCAACAGAAGAGCGGATAACGTCGCTCCCCTCGACACCACCGAACATCGGCGTGCTGACTCTGGCTACCACGCAACGGCCGATTCAATAACCCGCTGGACGCCACACGGCTCCACGCCGTGATCTCGCGAAAGAGCCCATCGCCCCGAAGCCCGTCGCGTTCTCGTCCCTCCCGAGGAGGTATCATTCTGCTCGCCTTCTCCTAGGCATGACCGACACCCTCTCCCTCGACGGGATTGCGCAAACAGCACTCGCCGGGAAGACTCAAGAAGGACATCACCAGAGGACCTAAGGAATTTGATAGAACAGAACCGAAGTCGCAGCCTGGCGCAAGCCACAAGCGGGAAGGGCCACCATTCTGAATGCGCCGAATCTTCGAGGTATCACGACCGCCTCAATGCCCTCGAAAAGAAAATCGAGGGGATACATCGGGAGGGTCATCCATCCGGTGAAGGGGCCAGGTACGCCGCCGACTCACTTACGAAGCCCTTCACCGGGGAGCTGCTCATCGTACACGTCTCGTCCAGGAACAAGCCGTCCAAGGTGGCCCTCTTCGACTGGAAGTCCGACCGTAAAGATCACCTGAACGCGTTCACGGCGAGCATGAGCTTCCAGGATAACTCGGACGCAGCCCAGTGCCGATCTTTCCAGACCACCCTCATTCGTGCAGGTTGGGACTAGTTTCGGGGATTGGCGCCACGCTCTATCTCGACCTTTGACGATTTGGCCACCCAATTCCTCGGCCACTTTGTCGGAAACAGGCGGCAGAAGAGAACGGTCGACTACCCGTTCACCATAAAGAGCGGGGACAAGGAATCCTTTAAGGGATATGTCACTCGTTTCTATAATGCTCTCCTCGAAGTCCCCGATCACTGGGATGAAACTGTCATCACCGCTCTAAGGTCAGGTCTTAGGCACAAAGAGTGGCTCCGCTCTTTTGCAGCGCAACCTAAGACCATGGCCGAGGTAAAAGCTTGGACCAAGAGGGAGATCCAACTCGAGTCGGAGGTGAACGCCAACCTTCCCCGGGGCGACCAAGCCGACCAAAAGAAGAGGGGCAGGGAAGAAAAGAAGAAGGACAACCGACAAAAGTCGTACCCCCCGAAGTTCCAGGAGTACACTCCTCTCAACATCACCCCAGGCCGAACTGTTAGAGGAGGCGAAGGGCGAGAGGTTCTTCAAGCTCCCGCCGGTCACCCACAGAGCGGCTAAACATATCCGGGGCCCGTACTGTGCCATCCATAGGTCGCAGGGCCGCCCGACCGAAAACTGTAAGCAACTCTGCGACTACATCGAGGAGTTGATCCGCTCTGGCCACTTGGTGAGGTACCTGCGGGACAAGCGGCAGGTCGATAGGGAGCAAGAGAACCAGCCCCCTCTTGGGGAATTGACAATCGGGGTCGTTTCTGTTGGAGATAATGCCCTCAGAGTCAATTATTGGATCACAGGTACGTGATTGCGGTGATTGAGGGAGGACCTATCCCGGTAGGACAGTCTTACTCGAGATGATAGTATGCTATCTGGTTTACCTTTATCATCGTGTACTGTTTTAGGTGACCTGACACGTCGCTATTACACGTTGATAGAGCCCCTTGGATTCTTGCTTGACCACCAGCAGTATGAGGGCAATCATATAAGTGGGAGCTGGGAGTCTATAAGCATATCCTTAGATGGTCCCTAGTCGTGGGAGTTTCGAGATAGGGCATCGATACTCCATAGTAGACTAGTGTATACAGTCGAGACCCCGACGAGGGGCGGTGGCCGGTCTCACAAGCCACTGGTGTCAGGTGGATCACCTAAGATGTATACAGGTGCTCATTGGGTTATGAGTACACCGGACAGGACTCGCCGGGAACATGCCAGTTGGTCATATACCAGACGTCAGATGGCAGTTCCCTGGTGACATGTGTGCAGGTTAGTTCATCGACCTGGGGATCGTCATTTGTCTTGTGTGAGTTCCCACTGTACTTTGATTACTACCCTACCACGGCTCAAAGGAGTCGTGCAAACAGGTTTTAGTTGGGTACAGTCCCGAGCCACATGGAGGCAGTGAGCGTATCTTCAGGGGTTCGTCTCTCCCGGTATTGGGGGTGAGGTCGTGCTGTGTCTAGGAGAGCCATTACACGAAGCCCTCGGCCGAGGCAAGGAGATTTACTGGTAGGTATTCCAGTAGTATCTCAGGGTGTTCTGGGCTACACTCCGACACGACTTGTACCGCTTTTGGGGGTCTGACTTTTACCAACCCCCTAGGCCCGCCATGCGATGCTCATAGACGAACGGACCGGACTGTATGGATATTGTCACTGACAGGCTCAGTAGGGTGTCAGGATGAGTTCGCTCATCGACGTCCCTTTTAGTCAGTACCTGGTAGCCCGTTACGTATTGGCTTATACCTCTGACGTACTAGTGGTTAAATCCACAACCAAGGTGTTGACGAGTCTTTAGAATCCCCCACATTCAGTTACTCAGCTTTCGGGCGAAAGGCTGTAGAGGCCGTATGGAGATATGGCAGGGTTCGATCAGATACGTGCGGTATTGCACGGATCGTGATCGGACGGTTTTTACTAGCCGGCTTTGGCTTAAGCCGGATCCTAGTATTTGATAGTGTAGTTTTGTCTTTTTGCATTTGTATCCGGACGGAATACAAATGCGGGTGTGTATGCACAGTATCGGGGTTTTCCTGTAATTTTTTATGGGACCAGTTTTCTGGGGTTGCCAGTTTGCATTCCGTTCCAGCCGGTTTTTCTTTGTTCCTTCCCGGTCGGACTTTTCGTTGGAGGGTGTTAATTGCAAGTTTGCAATTAACATTTTGAGGAGGGGGTTTCTTGCAAATGTTTTCTTCATGATAGGATATGCATCTTTGCTCCATGATGCATTAATTAAGACATGAAAGTTGATGTGATTTCATGATGGATTTTTGGTATGGCCGGCCACTGTTGGGGATGGGAGTGAGCTTTTTAGTGTGTGTGCTGGTATGGTTAAGTGAAGGAATTTCTTTATTTCTTGGATTTATATATACACACATTAATTTAGAGTTGAGGGGGTTGCTTCTTTTTCTCATTTTACAGTGAGCACTTGATTGATTAATATGTGTGCAGGCTTCATTTCCTTTTTCCCAGAGAGCCTCTTCTCTTGATTTGGCCGAGCTCTTTTTCCTGCATGCTCATTTTTCTCCATCTTGCATCAATGAAAGTCTAGTGCAAAATTCCTCCAAAAGAAATGGCAACCTCATAACCCCAAAAGAAACTAGCTTCTACACTATATCTATAGCAAACCTTGGACGCGTCGGCTAGCCAACTTCGCGTCCGAGTTGCCTCGGCATTGAGGTGGGAGCCCGTAAAAGAAGTAGGCGATGTGGTGCACTTCCGGCGACGAGGAGGAGACGGGACATTCCGCAGGAGATCGGGACGACGAGGAGAAGACCGGAGGACTCGGATCTGTCGGTATACTTCTCTTCCCTATCTTGCAGTTAGCTTAGACTTGTTAATGGTTACGATCCGGATGTTTAGTGCGCGGTGGTGCCGGTTTGCTAAGTCCGCAAAATTAAAGTTTATCACCGCTTCCGCATTCCGGCGTCGGATTGACGGCCGGGGCGCCGCCGTGCACTTACAGTGGTATCAGAGCCTCGCCATTAACTTAGTCTAGCTTTGTGTAATGTGTTTGCATTTCCGATCGATCAAAAAGTCCAAAAACCCGTATTTTGTCGCATCAGTTTTCTGTTGGAATTTTTTAGTGTCGAAATTTTTTTCAGGTTGTAAAATATTGATGTACTGGAAAATCTAAGAGCTCTGTAAAAATTCGATGAGGTGACTCCACAGTGGGAGCGCGGAACCGCCGCGAAAACCCCCTTCCCGCCGCCCTTCCGCCGCACACTGTGGGGATCACTGCACCAATTTTTTACAGAGGCTTTCTGGGTTTAAAATTGGGGTTTTGGAATGTTAAAATTGGGCCCAGGTTTTCTGTGAGTGCTACAGTTTTCTATTGGGGGCCCACTTGTTAATTTTTTGTCAATCGGAAAATTTTAAACACATTTTTCACAGTATTTACATTATATCTGCGACCGTGAATGTCACTTGATCGGTAAATCCGGTCTAACTGCTATAGCCCGGTTAGACGGATTTGCGAACGTGACTTTCACGTTGATGTTCTATGTTTATGCTGTGATGTTGCGGATCGGTCGTGGGGGATAGCCTGGATGCAATGCTAGTACAGTTGTGGTTGTATTATGTACATTTGATATTGCGGGGCGAGCGTCCGACATGTGGACTGCCGTCACTGCCTGTTTGTATTATTCTTTTGGGGCACGACCTGGTTGCGGTCGATGTACCCGTTGTATGTATATTTTACTTTCTGTACTAGGATTACCCCGCGGTGGGGTGCACGGATAGCCGGGTTCTAGAGGGCAACAAGCCCGCATCTCATGGCATTGAGACGGAGGGGGCTTCACTCTAGGATTGGCGGGCTATTCGCCGCACTCGTAGGGGGTACAGGTTGACCCAGGAGGGGTGCCCAAGTTACCGGATTCCGTGAAGTGCTGGGTGGTCCATTCACGGTGCTGAAGGGGACTACCTCGCTTCAGGTTTTGGCGGGTGACTTGCCGCGCCCGTAGGGGTCTAGGATTTCATTGCACAGGCTATCCACACGACCAGGGGAACGTCGGGTTTCAGCGGCTCTGTGAAACCCGGGGATCCCAGATATCTGTATTGTTTCTGTGATGCTGTTCATTCTCTGTGATGTTGCATTTCTTTTTACGCCTTGAGCGAAATATAATATATTGGTATATATATTAGTAGATGTTGTATATGTTTTACATCCGCGCTAGTCCAGTCCCCGCTCTGTCGTTAGTTAGCTAACCTAACGGGTAATGACGGGACCCAGTGGCGAATGCGGATGGCATATACGTACATCAGTATATTTTCGTTCTTTTTGGTGTGATCAATTGATGGGACTGCATTGATTCGGATCAATGCAAGTTTAAAAACAAACCTAATCTGATGTTGTTGGAACACTTTTCAAAAAGCTGTTATTGCAAAAACGTTCACTTTTGTTTTGCATCGTGATATTCAGTTGGAATATCCTGCTCCTCAGTCGACGAGGCAAGGGCCGAGATCCCTTCACCGGGAGTGACCCCTTGGACAGAAGTTTGCGTCAGGGCATTAACTTCACTATAGCCGATTACTTTTGCTTTGCACCGCGGTATTCATTTGGAATATCCTGCACCTCATTCTACGGGGAAAGAGCCGAGATCCCTTCACCGGGAGTGACCTCTTTAGCAACGGTTTTCGTCACTATATTTTTTAAAAAAAAAAAAAGCTATCCGTTCCTTCAACGATATCAAGTTCGTTACGTTAAAGGTTTTCGCCAGAAACCATTCGTAGCCCTCCGTCGTTTCATATGGGTAGTCAATAGTATTCAAGCTGTGTTTGTTGGCCAAAGTCAAGGCACAGTGTTTGGTAGCTGTTGGTTATTCATATGCAGCATAGATAGATGCGTTGGTTTGGGACAGTCGTATAGCCTTGTTGGCCAAAGTCAAGGGCTTGTGCGGGTGGATTCGAATCAACCTGGAGAATGACGGGTAGAACTTGACATGTGACTTATGATTTGTTGGCCAAAGTCAAGGTCATAAGAGCATGGGGCAGAAATCACATCGGGAGTTTCAAAAGAACTGAAACCTGCCAGATATGCGCATACCTTCTGGAGTGTGACACCGTGAGCGGATTCCGTCACGTTATCATGCGATGATAGTTGGATCCCGATTCCCACTGATGAGTTGGTATACTCCTCGGGTGACCCCGACTAATTCTTCTTTCAGGTTTGGAGGAGAATTTGACGGTACAGTGGGAGGATTCCAGATTAGATAAATTGGTAACCATTCTGATCTAGGTTAGAGTGCACGCTGAGTGTTTCTTTTCTCTCTCTCTTTGGCAACGACCATTGACCCGACCCTAAGACTATGACTCAGTGACCAAGTTGACCGAACCTTCTTAACACTGGCTTTTGGATTGTCAGAGTTGCAAACCTCATTGCCACTCCTACTTTTACCCTTTTCTCCAGGACACCCCGTTTTACTACGAACGTCCACTTCCATTGGACAAAACCATCGTATGGTTAGATACGAACTCGAAAGAATTTATTCGAGGATGGTTTCAGGTTCTGGAGAAAACGGATAGAATTATTCAGTTGTCTTTTCCTTTTACCCTCTCTCAGGTTACGAGTACTCCTTGGTTTAGGGGTAGTACACCTATTACGCAAATTGGATTGTCTTCTTCCAAACCTTAGGCTGGTGCCGACCGGTAGGGAATGAAGAAAACCAATTAGCATAACGATGGTGTGCAGAAGGTATTAAGTTAAGACAAAGCAAGGGATTAGTAAGAGGGCAAAGTAAGTTGCGACTGATATTCACGACCAAACCAAGTATTCCTTCGCCAATCCTAAATCACCTTTGTATTTCTCCAGGACACTCCGTATCACTACGAAGATCCACAGTTTATTGGATACTCCATCGTATGGTTATATACGAACTCGAAAGGAACTTGTTCCAGTTCGGGGATGGATCCTGGTTCAGGAGAAATAGGAATAAAGTACATTCAGGTGTCTTTTATCTTCACCTTCTCTCGCATTGCGAGTGCTCCTAGGACTAGGAAAGTACACCCTTTATGCTTTTTGGATAGTCTTCTTCCAAACCATAGGCTGGTGTCGAACGGTAGGGAAGGAAGAAAACCATTTGGCCTAAAGGGGTGTACAGAAGGTAATGACTAAAGACATATGAAGGGATTTGGAGAGGTGGCAAAGAATTATACGGTTACAGTCGTGAATCTGGATAATGGATGAGGCATTACTAGGAATACCAGGATACCCCAACGAAACATTTCAATGTTTCAATTTCACTGTGTACTGTTAATGGAAAACTGATTTCCCGATTAGACACTTACTCCAGGGTATGTATTTACCAGGTATGATTCTCACATCTGTATGGTTTTACAGATGATGAGTGGGAGTAAGTTATTGGGAATTGGGTGATCATCCTCATTATATCGGGATTCGTTGTAATTGGTGATATTTGAGAATGCCACCTGGGTTGTTTGCCGGTCGGCAAATATTTGGTTTTGAATATCCGTTGTTGTGCACCAATTTCAAATCGATATATCTGTACGTCTATTTTCATAGAGTGAGATATACTTTTTGATATTATGTCAATGACATTTACCTATATCAGTGGATGGTTAGGTAAGGAGCATTAAACAACGGTGTAATTCTTCTTAACCATAAGTACAGTTTTCAACCTACGACACACAGTGAATGAGTTATCAGACTCAAGGGACTTATACAGAGTATTGTATGTTGTCCAGTGTCCATCCGGACAGAGGGGTTGGTCCTCGTACTATATTCGATTTACTTATGACTTATCTAGTTTTTAGACAGGTGTTTCGTGGAAACACAGTGTCCGAATTTTGAGAAGTTATAGGTATTTGAATACAGTAGAGAACCATGTGTAGCAAGTATCGGGATTCTTCAAAGTGATCGAAGATGTAGATACTTGTGTCTGGTATTCAGTTGATAGTAATGATAAAGAGATCTTGCTTCTCTTTCAGGTTATTCATAATTGGAAGCATTCCTAAGTTGAGTAACGCTGATCGGCCTCCTTCCATTTAGTTGACATGCACTGGGGACAGCTGCATGATTTGAATCTGGTTCAATTAAATCAGTGCCTCTGATCCTATATGGGATATAGAACAGTTCGTATCTTAACGATATTAAGGTACGGGGAGTTGTCCGGCTTATGATTAAAACCAGACACTGGACAACTCAAGGCACGTTTCTGTAATGGCTGTTTGTGGGTTGACCCAAGCTATGACGAGGGTTGACTTTCTACCATCTGGATGAACAATAGCGATATTGTTCTATACTCGCCACAGTTTTATCAAAAATGGATTTTTTCAGAAAACAGTAGTGGGAGTATGGTAGAACTGGAAGTGATTCCAGAACCACAAACGATTACTGAAGATTTAATAAGGAACCTAAAGATTCAATCTGGATTGACATTCCATTGGCCACTCCGCAGATAAGGTGGGTAACTTCAGGCACCCGAGAGGTACTACAGTAGCCTCAAGGACGGTGACAGGGAAGTCCTTGTTTACCCACATTTACCATTGCTGCTGTTCCAGGCTGCGAGACCCGGCGGGAGGATGAGTATAGCGTCGTTCTAAACTAGTTTTAGAAGTGTACGTGTATATGACTCTGCCAGAGGGTTGTCGTAGTCAGTGGGAGCAGCGGAAGCATTGGTGGACAAGTAGCTTATGTCTATTTATAGACTAAAGCAGATGTAGCGGAGATGGATCATCTATTTCTGATGTGACAGTCATGGGTTTGACTTCATCAGAATAAGGGATGGATCTATTGAGAAGGTAGTAGGGTGTGATGTCATGGTATTTGGATGACATACACAAAGTAGGAAAAGAAACTCCTATACTACAATCGGTTATACTTTGGTCGTCACACAGTGTTTTCTCCACAAAGGAAATGGATTTTATATCACACATACTGGTTACTAGATCTATGGTTTTAGATCTAGATTTGGGTGGTTTCCCAATCAGGGTACTTGACAGCATTCTAAGAGTATTTAGGATGGACGACTCCTGGCACGGTAGTGTACCTGCAGGATATGGAGTCACCCTCTCTAAAGGTGTCTTACAGACTGAAGTAGAGAGGGATGTGCATGATTGACAGATCACTTGCTTAGGCAATTGAGTCAATCATGAGATGTCAAGTACCACACCAGATGTTGTTCTTGCACTAGATGCAATAAGTTGACATTAATCCAATCCTGGAGAAACAGTCGGAAGCAGTTTTGGAACATAAGAGGATGTTCTAGGGATATGATAACGACAGCCTCATTCGGGAGACAGTTATCATTCCAGGCTTCCAAGGTGACATGGACGACAAGGAGGTTGTCAGAGTTATAGTTTTCCTTCTGAAGAGGGGCAGTATTTTGGACAGGTGATCCAAGGCAATACTGAGGGAGGCATGGCGCAGGATACTGATTAAGTTCAGTTGACGATACAGTCTAAGAAGTTTGGATTTGGAGTTCATTTATGAGCTATGTCCCATCAGACATCCAGACACATTCTAAGACAGGTATTGCTCATTTCGGGAGATGGGTTTCTCCGCGAACTTGAGATATAGAGAGACATAGAAAGAGACATCAAGGCGGATCCACTCACTGAGGCTATTCCTCGAACGCAATAGTTTCGCAAACGAGCTTTGTGAGACTGACTAGTAGAGGAGTTGGGTGTTCGGTATCACACGGGCTGTGAGTATGCGACATCGCAATAATTAGCCTTGAGTGCAAGTGGGAGATTGTTGGAGATAATGCCCTCAGAGTCAATTATTGGATCACAGGTACGTGATTGCGGTGATTGAGGGAGGACCTATCCCGGTAGGACAGTCTTACTCGAGATGATAGTATGCTATCTGGTTTACCTTTATCATCGTGTACTGTTTTAGGTGACCTGACACGTCGCTATTACACGTTGATAGAGCCCCTTGGATTCTTGCTTGA
Source organism: Agapanthus africanus (assembly GCA_030015575.1). Lineage (NCBI taxonomy): Eukaryota > Viridiplantae > Streptophyta > Magnoliopsida > Asparagales > Amaryllidaceae > Agapanthus > Agapanthus africanus. The sequence continues at coordinate 425,954,502 of CM057339.1, forward strand.
TCACCAGCAGTATGAGGGCGATCATATAAGTGGGAGCTGGGAGTCTATAAGCATATCCTTAGATGGTCCCTAGTCGTGGGAGTTTCGAGATAGGGCATCGATACTCCATAGTAGACTAGTGTATACAGTCGAGACCCCGACGAGGGGCGGTGGCCGGTCTCACAAGCCACTGGTGTCAGGTGGATCACCTAAGATGTATACAGGTGCTCATTGGGTTATGAGTACACCGGACAGGACTCGCCGGGAACATGCCAGTTGGTCATATACCAGACGTCAGATGGCAGTTCCATGGTGACATGTGTGCAGGTTAGTTCATCGACCTGGGGATCGTCATTTGTCTTGTGTGAGTTCCCACTGTACTTTGATTACTACCCTACCACGGCTCAAAGGAGTCGTGCAAACAGGTTTTAGTTGGGTACAGTCCCGAGCCACATGGAGGCAGTGAGCGTATCTTCAGGGGTTCGTCTCTCCCGGTATTGGGGGTGAGGTCGTGCTGTGTCTAGGAGAGCCATTACACGAAGCCCTCGGCCGAGGCAAGGAGATTTACTGGTAGGTATTCCAGTAGTATCTCAGGGTGTTCTGGGCTACACTCCGACACGACTTGTACCGCTTTTGGGGGTCTGACTTTTACCAACCCCCTAGGCCCGCCATGCGATGCTCATAGACGAACGGACCGGACTGTATGGATATTGTCACTGACAGGCTCAGTAGGGTGTCAGGATGAGTTCGCTCATCGACGTCCCTTTTAGTCAGTACCTGGTAGCCCGTTACGTATTGGCTTATACCTCTGACGTACTAGTGGTTAAATCCACAACCAAGGTGTTGACGAGTCTTTAGAGTCCCCCACATTCAGTTACTCAGCTTTCGGGCGAAAGGCTGTAGAGGCCGTATGGAGATATGGCAGGGTTCGATCAGATACGTGCGGTATTGCACGGATCGTGATCGGACGGTTTTTACTAGCCGGCTTTGGCTTAAGCCGGATCCTAGTATTTGATAGTGTAGTTTTGTCTTTTTGCATTTGTATGCGGACGGAATACAAATGCGGGTGTGTATGCACAGTATCGGGGTTTTCCTGTAATTTTTTATGGGACCAGTTTTCTGGGGTTGCCAGTTTGCATTCCGTTCCGGCCGGTTTTTCTTTGTTCCTTCCCGGTCGGACTTTTCGTTGGAGGGTGTTAATTGCAAGTTTGCAATTAACATTTTGAGGAGGGGGTTTCTTGCAAATGTTTTCTTCATGATAGGATATGCATCTTTGCTCCATGATGCATTAATTAAGACATGAAAGTTGATGTGATTTCATGATGGATTTTTGGTATGGCCGGCCACTGTTGGGGATGGGAGTGAGCTTTTTAGTGTGTGTGCTGGTATGGTTAAGTGAAGGAATTTCTTTATTCCTTGGATTTATATATACACACATTAATTTAGGGTTGAGGGGGTTGCTTCTTTTTCTCATTTTACAGTGAGCACTTGATTGATTAATATGTGTGCAGGCTTCATTTCCTTTTTCCCAGAGAGCCTCTTCTCTTGATTTGGCCGAGCTCTTTTTCCTGCATGCTCATTTTTCTCCATCTTGCATCAATGAAAGTCTAGTGCAAAATTCCTCCAAAAGAAATGGCAACCTCATAACCCCAAAAGAAACTAGCTTCTACACTATATCTATAGCAAACCTTGGACGCGTCGGCTAGCCAACTTCGCGTCCGAGTTGCCTCGGCATTGAGGTGGGAGCCCGTAAAAGAAGTAGGCGATGTGGTGCACTTCCGGCGACGAGGAGGAGACGGGACATTCCGCAGGAGATCGGGACGACGAGGAGAAGACCGGAGGACTCGGATCTGTCGGTATACTTCTCTTCCCTATCTTGCAGTTAGCTTAGACTTGTTAATGGTTACGATCCGGATGTTTAGTGCGCGGTGGTGCCGGTTTGCTAAGTCCGCAAAATTAAAGTTTATCACCGCTTCCGCATTCCGGCGTCGGATTGACGGCCGGGGCGCCGCCGTGCACTTACAGTTTCCTCGGGATTTGCACGTGGTGCCGACAAAACTCACCGCCTCCTACCCGTCGAAAGAACAAGCGCTCCACCCCATAAAAAGTGCAGGACCGCCGAGCTCATCATCTTCACTGATGAAGACCTCAACGGTATATCCTTACCTCACAACGACCCTCTCGTGATAACGACGCGAGTCCACCGTTACGAGGTTCAAAGGATATTGGTCGATTCCGGAAGCTCGACAGATATCCTCTTCTATGACTGCTTCCAGCGTATGGGGCTAGGGTCGTCCGACCTACGGCCAACCTCCCACGTCCTATCGGGGTTTACTAACCACTCCATCATGGCCGAGGGAGTGGTCTCCCTCCTCCTCAACATTGGAAAAACGGGCCATACGAGAACTGTACCAGTGGAATTCATCGTCGCTAGGATCCCATCATCCTACAACATCCTCCTGGGACGCCCGACATTAAACGCTCTCCGGGCCTAAATCTCGACCTATCACCTTGCGATCAAATTTCCATTAGACCAAGGGGGATAGGCCGGGCCTACGGGAACCAGCAAATATCCAAGATTTGCTTCACCTCGACATCCACCGCCGGAGAGCAGAGCGACGATTTAGAAAACACAAATGGTTTTCAGGAGTCCTTGGACACGCGCGATGAGCGGAAAGAAATCCGAGGAGCCCCTGTAGAAGCGCTGACAGAAGTCCCTCTCGTCGAGGGGGATGAGGGACAAATCGTCCAGATTGGATCCGTTTTAACAGGAGCCCGGCCCGAAGACTTGATCCTCTTTCTCCGAGGAAACTCGGACGTGTTCACCTGGGTGCCTGCTGACATGCCCGGGATCGACCCCAAAGTAATCTCGTACAAGCTCTGGGTCGACCCGAAGGCCCGACCCTTCAGACAAAAGAAGAGAAGTTTCGCGCCGATTAAGCAAAAGGCGATTGAGGATGATGTCGATAGACTGCTCGCAGCCAACTTCATTCGAAATGTTGACACTCGGATTGGCTGGCGAATGTAGTTATGGTTAAAAAGGCGAACGGGAAGTGACGCATGTGCGTCGACTTCACAGATCTGAACAAGGCCTGCCCTAAAGACAACTATCCTTTCACTCGGATAGACCAGCTAGTAGATAGCTCGGCAGGCCACGAATTGTTCAGCTTCATGGACGCTTTCTCCGGCTACAATCAGATCCGTATGAACCCGGCAGATGAAGAACTTACTGCGTTCACCACGGACCGGGGGGTATACTGCTACAAAGTGATGCCCTTCGGCCTCAAAAATGCTGGGGCTACATATCAGCACCTAGTTAACAAAATGTTCAAACCGCAAATCGGGAAGAATATGGAGGTTTACGTCGACGACATGCTCGTGAAATCAACCTCATCGGACGAACACACCAAAGATCTTGACGAGACATTCGACGTCCTTCGCAAGTACAAAATGAAGCTGAACCCAGCCAAGTGCGCATTAGGAGTCACTAGCGGGAAATTCCTCGGGTTCATGGTTACTCACCGAGGAATCGAAGCTAACCCGGAAAAGATCAGCGCCATTCTCAACATGACCACACCGGAGAGCAACATTGAGATCATGCGACTGACAGGGAGAGTGGTTGCTCCGAGTCGCTTCATGTCGAGATCCAGAGAAAAGTGCATCCCATTCTTTAAAGACCTAAGAAAGATCCCCATGTTCGAATGGTCCGAAGAATGTCAAAATGCTTTCGAGCAGCTCAAAGCGCACCTGGCAACTCCTATACTGCTCACCCAACCAAATGAAGGAGACGAGTTGTTATTGGACCTGGCGGTCTCTGACCAAGCTGCAGGCACGGTGCTCGTTAAGGAAGCCGAAGGTGTACAAAAGCTGGTCTACTATGTGAGCCACGTCTTCAAAGACGTGGAAACAAGATACCCGGCAATAAAAAAGATAGTCTTGGTGCTTATCGTCTCCTCAAGGAAGCTACGACATTACTTCCAGGCACACACCATCCCCGTCCTCACCGAGCGGCCTATAGGAACTATTCTCACCTCACCCGAGTCATCTGGTCGTCTGGAGAAATGGAGGTGAGAGTTATCCCAATTCGACATCAAATACCATCCTAGGCAAGCCATCAAAGCACAAGTCCTAGCAGACTTCGTGGGCGAGTGCACTATTCCCACCAAGGAAGCAGCATCGGCACGTGACCCCGGGTCCCGATCCTCGGTCGAGGGAATACCCGACTCCGTTCCCGATTGGGTCCTCTACGTGGATGGATCCTCTACCGAGGAAGGGAGCGGTGCTGGACTTATCATTCGAGGCCCAAACGAGGCAGAGATAGAGTACTCTTTAAAGCTCGGGTTCAGAGCGTCAAACAACGTCGCGGAATATGAGGCCTTGTTAGCAGGATTGCGAATCGCTTCTGGAGTGGGGCTGAAGACGATCCGGATTCGCAGCGACTCCGCCCTGGTCGTCGGCCAAGTGACCGGGCTATTTGAGGCCCGAAAGCCGCTCATGGTGAAGTACCCGGCCAAGGTAAAAAGACTTTGAAATTTTTTTGACGAAGTCCAAGTGGAGCAAATTCCCCGGAACCTGAACACCCAAGCCGACACTTTGAGCAATCCTCCTATACGGCCAACAATAAGAGTAATATCCTCTTCGAAGTCAAGCCGCGGCCTAGCGTGGAAGACAGGGAGGTAACGCTCCAAGTATACACTGCTCGGGATGAGGGCCAGGACTCGAGGAAGCCCCTTGTGGAGTTCCTGAAAGATGGTACGCTTCCGGAAGACCGAGGGGAAGCGCACCGCCTTCGAGCCAAAGCCCGTCATTTCATCTGGAGCAATAGAAACCTTTACAGGAAGTCGTACACATAGCCTCTGCTTCGATGCGTCGACCCTCACGAAACCGACTACTGTTAGTTATATGTATGCCCTAGATGCCATTATTGTACATATGATGTATATCATAGTGGATGCTTGGACATATATAGAGAGGACTTTCTTGCTCGACATGATAGTATACTATCTGGTTGCTCTTTGTCTTAATATGTAGACTTGTATTGTGATACTGTCTTGCTCTCACATGTTGATAAAGCCCTTAGGATGTGTACTTGACTACCAGGACTATGATTGAGATCATACTAGTGGGGCCAAGGTAGTCCACAAGTACATCTTTTAATTGTTCCTAGTCGAGGGTGTATCGAGACAGGGCATCGATATTCCAGAGTAGATTAGCATATACGCTTCTTGACCCATATGGTGGGCGATGGATGATCCCACATCCATTGGTGTTTGACATCAAAGATGGTATACGGGTGCTCGGTGGAGACTGGATACACTGAACAGACTCGCCGAGAACTCCTAGTTGGTATTATACCTATCGTCAGATAGCAGTTCTCTGATGACACTGGTACAGGTTAGTCTGTAGACCCGAGATCGTCATAGAGTCTTGTGTGATTCCCACTGTGCTTTGATTTCCACCTTACCACGTTCAAGAGAACGTGCAAAATGGTAGTTTTTTGGTACAGTCCCGAGTCACATGGAAGCAATGAGCGATAGGAGGGGATTCGTCTCTCCAGGTATTGGGGTTTGATGCTGCGCTGTGCTCGATTGGCTATAACAGGAAGTCCCTGGCCAGGGCTGATATGGAGATCTACCGGTAAGTGTTATCAGTAGTTTCTCGACCCGTTATAAGCCTCACATCGGCACGACTTATCGGTTACCGGGGTCTGATGTTTACCATCCCTAGACTTGATATGCGACATATCAGACGAAGAAACCGGACTGTATGGTAGTGTTACTGACAGGCTTTACAGGAGTATGAGCAGGCTTGCTTGTTGATCTTCTGATCGCTCAATACTTGGGTAGCCGTTACGTCCAGCTAGTACCACTGACGGCTTGTGGGTGACTAATATGATCATCACCTACTGCCGGCGTATTGACGGGTCATTAGAGTCCTACACAGAGGTTTCCTAGCTCAGGCGAAACGAAGTAGGAACACATATGTGATATGTGCGGGACCGAGATTAATACGTGTATGTGATACCGTATTATATTCTCGCGATATGTGATATCGGTCGGTTATATGTGATATAGCCGGGTTATCGAATCAAGTGTTGATTTGATAAGTGGGTACATATGATATTAGTCGGTTATATGTGATATAACCGGATTATTGAATCAAGTGTTGATTTAATAATTTAATGTATAATTATATATTTGATATATTTACATTAACTAATATTAGCTCACTTGTGCATTTCTTTTTCTCACAAATGACACTTAATATATATATGATATATATTAATTATGTTTCTTTTTGTGTCATGCTTGATTATACATGCAACATGGGTGTATGAGACTTACACCATTCCATAAGATAATTGGGGTTTTATTTATTTAAAGTAAATACAAAATTGGTGGGAATTTGTCATGGTGGAAGCTTGTAGAAACCTTTGACTTGGTCCACTAACTTTATCTTACTATAGATATTTATTAATCCAACCATTATCTTAAACCATGGTCAAGTCTCTACATGAGTTATATGAGATATTTCTCGCCCATGGTTGCCTCTCTCTCATGATTCATTATTCACAACATTATTCTCTTCATCTTCTTCTTCATCAAGAGAGCTCTCTAGGTTTTGGAGAGGTGAAGAAAATTAGTGAGAAAATTAATTCTAAAGTGAGCAAAAATCCTACTGCATCATCCTCTACTAGATTAGCCATTTAGTTTAGGGTGTTAGCTTTACTAATCCCTAATTAGTGAAGAGATAGCTTGGGTTGGTGTCTCCTCGATGTAGATCATCTTCGGCCTCGAAAATTTCGTGCAAGCTTGTTCTTTTCATCTTGTGGAGCCATTCTAGAGTCCGGAAGATCACTACTTGGAGCGAATGGACTACTACACGGAGCTATTGAAGTGAAGGACCGGTCTACAAAGGTTGTATTCCATGTTCACTTAGATATAAAGTTGTTTATATGTTGTATTGTCTAATTCTCTAGTTAAGATTCTAGGGTTAGGGTTGTTTAGCATGGCAAATTTTTGAAAATGGCATGGTCGATGCCTCCCGAAACCTTGCTGTCGTGCTAGGTAATCCTACAGTGGTATCAGAGCCAAGCTAGAGAATTAGACGATATTTGTAGAATTACAAAACTGAAACAACTCCGAAACACTCGAAACAAAAACCAAGTTTTGTCGAATTTTTAAAAGCCTCTAAATTTTTTTTAAGCAACTGCAGAATGTTATATGAGATGTTACATGAACACCACAGGAAAACGAACCCCTCTCGTCGGAAAATGACCGGCGACATTCTCAAATAATCCGGCCTGGCCGATTTTCCATGATGCTTTGGGCTTCATTTTGGTGTGGTGTTCCAGTCTATGGGTTTTGGTGTTTCAGACGTTGCTTGTTTTTACTGAAATTGCATGTGATGTTAACTTTCTGTAAAGGAGATTCGGAGTGTTTCGTAGTCGTAATTCTAACATCGTTTCGGATAATTTAGACGACGTTAAAAAGTTTGAACGAATGTCAAATACCCAACTGTCTCCCTCGCTGGAAATTTTCCAAAAGTTGGATTTTCTCCAAGTTAAAAACATTCAAAAATCATGCAAGTAATTCTATGGACTCTCTAGAAGAACGAAACCCTAACTCGATTCTATGACTGTTGGAACCACCACTAAACCCTAGGGTTTGGGGTAGTTCCGCGGCGCCATAGGCGAGACAAGGGTTGGCCCTTCTACGGTTAGTCCATAGGTACTGTGGCATGTTGTGAGTATTTTTAAATTGTGCTCAAGTGTTGAGCTCTTTGGGAAATTTTGGGTGTTTGTTGATTCGATCGGAATGTTTAACATCTTCTAGCTATCTATGGAATGTGATACAATATTTGGAATTCATTCGGTTAGGCATGAAATCCGAAGTATGTAATATTTCGGGTTTATGATGTCTAAGGAGGTTGCGGATTCCAAATGTTGTAGTTTGATATTTTCTTTTCTGGGACCGTAAGTGTAATATGTGGTATATCGCCGGTTTCGTTGCTATATGTCAACGACAATTGGGATACGCATATTTACTTACGTTGATGACATGTGATGTTATGTGTTGCTGTGATATGTTATATTGGATCGTCGTGTTTTGAATAGCCAGGGTTTTTTTTATGTGAGATGAGAATTTTTTCATTTTCATTCATGTAAAAACTTGTATGTAATATTCTTTTATTGGGGCACTTCCGGGTTGAGGATGATGTCACCATTGATGTATATTATTTACTTTTCCGCATTAGGATAAACCCAAGATAGGGAGCACAAGTAACCGAGTTCTAGAGTCCAGTGGGAGACCATCTTGAGGAGTCGAGTCCGGGTCTCCTAACTTTAGAATTGGTAGGGTTGCTTGCCGCTCTTGTTGGGGTCCAGGGATGTGGGTTTGGCTATTCATTGCGACCGTGGAATCCGTGTTTTTTACTGGCTTGATATAAAACACGGACAACCTAGTATATCCAATATTTCATATGTTGACTTCTGCTGCTGATATTCTTTGATGTGATCACTTTATATGCTTGAGACGAATGCTTTATTATTATATATATGATATATAATAAAAGTTGCTTATGTTTTGCACCCGCGCTAGTCCCTCCCCGCTATGCCGTTAGTTAAGTAACCTAATGGTGCATAACGGGACACTGTGGCGAATGCGGATGGCATAAGCGTACGTTGTATTTTCGTTTCTTTTGTGATGCTTAGGAAGCATAAATGATGGGACTTCATTAATGTGAATAATGAAAAGAAAAGAAACCTAAAGATGTTGTAGAATCAAATTTTCAAAAAGGGTAGCTCTAGTTTTTTGCTTTGCATAGCGGTATTCCTTGTAGAATATCCAGCATCTCATTCGATGAGGAAAGAGCCGAGATTCCTTCACCGGGAGTGGTCTCTTTAGCAAAAGCTAGCAGATGCTACAACCCACTCGGTTTTGTCTTTTGATTTCTTCTATAGTTCTTGCTTTGCATAGCGGTATTCCTTGTAGAATATCCAGCACCTTATTCGATGAGGAAAGAGCCGAGATCCCTTCACCGGGAGTGACCTCTTTAGCAAAACTAGTAAAAGCCTAAAAAACACTCCTTTTCAAAATCACTCGATTCTACAACGATATCAAGTTCATTACGCAAAAGGTTTTCCTAAAATCTGTCGTAGCCCTCCGTCATTTTAGATAAGTACTATTTAGTATTCGTGCTGCGTTTGTTGACCTTTGTCAAGGCGTAGTGTGCGGTAACTGACTAGTGCTTATCTGCAAAGCATGAGATGCGATTGGATTAGGGTAGTCGTACGACCTTGTTGACCTCTGTCAAGGGTCGTGCGTGTGGATTTAATTCAATCATGAAATAGCGGGTTGAACTTGACTAGCGCATTATAGTTTGTTGACCTCTGTCAAGGTCGTGGGACGCTAGGGGTAAAATATTATTGAGAATTGCAAGTGTTGAAATTTGCAATGAGATTGCATACCTTCTATGAGATAGTTGGATCCCGATACTTACTGCGAGTAAGAGTTACTCCTGGGAGAATTTTACACATCACAATTAGCCGATCAAGTAGGTGTCTAGAAAGGTGTTAACGGGGTTACGCCCCTGGGAAAACGAGGTTTATTTTAATTAGGTCCGTGCGAAAGCACGGGGAACCTCCCTCAAAGTACCGACACTGGCCTGGCCGAAAGATTGGCGAAATTGTAAGGTGTAATTAAACCCGGCTAGTCTTACCTTTTAGGGTTTGAAGGAAGATTTGATAAAAACGGTGGGAGCCATCCTGATTAGATAAGATAATAACCAATCTGATCTTGCAAAAGTATACGCTAAGTGTTTTCTTCTCTCTCTCTAGGTAGAGACCATGTCAGGCCTTAATCAAGATAATAATATGGATGTATTGACCGAACCCGCTTGTTATACTGAGCTGGGGAACATTGGTTCCGCTCCCACTTATAATTGTTATAAGTCCGAGCAGGAAATATGGGAATATCCAGATTCCCACGCCACCCAAACGAAGAATAAGCATGTTGATGCATCTTCTTCGAGTGTGTTAGTTACCGAGAACTGTTTCTCGGTACACTCTACGTCCTGGGTATTAGATACCGGATCGGGATCCCACATATGTAATATATTGCATGGGCTAAGGAAAGGTAGAGATCTGGGAATGGGTGATCATTCTGTAAGAGTAGGGAATGGTGCAAATGTTGCAGCTAAAGCAGTTGGCGAATATCACCTTGTATTACCAAATGGTAATACATTGATTCTGAATGAATGCTATTACATACCGAACCTGATATGCAATCTTATATCAGTTTCTTTATTAAGTAAAGAAGGATATAATTTTGTAGTACAAGATAATGTTATGAACATTTTTCTGAATCAAAAGTTGATTGGATCAGGCTCGTTAAATAATGGCATATACGTTCTAAATCAAACCACAGTTCTTAACGTACAAAACACACACAAGAGGAAGAGTTCAGAAATGAATGAATCATTCTTGTGGCATTGTAGACTAGGTCATATCAATGCGACACGACTAGCTAAGTTACATAAGAATGGATATTTGAATCCGTTCGAATTACCATCTTATGAAACTTGCCAGTCATGTCTCAAAGGAAAGATGACCAAAACTCCGTTTAATGGACACGGAGAAAGAGTTACAGAACTCTTGGGACTAATACATAGTGATGTATGTGGTCCCATGTCTACACATGCCAGGGATGGTTCCTCGTACTTCATTACATTCACTGACGATCTCTCTAAATTCGGTAATGTGTTCCTGTTGAAACACAAGTCTGAAGCTTTTGAGAAATTCAAAGAATATAAACATAAAGTCGAGAACCAGACGGGTAAAAGTATTAAAATCCTACGATCTGATCGGGGAGGAGAATACTTGAGCACGGTATTCCGTGACTATCTAAAAGATAATGGGATTCTCTCTCAGCTTACTCCTCCGTATACACCACAGCACAACGGTGTATTGGAGCGGAGGAACCGCACCCTATTAGATATGGTACGCTCTATGATGAGTAATGCTGAGTTGCCTATTTCCTTTTAGGGTTATGCGCTTGAGACAGCATCATACCTATTGAATCAAGTTCCATCTAAATCTGTGCCTACCACACCATATGAGATATGGAGTGGGAAGAGACCATGTCTTAAACGAGTTAAGATATGGGGTTGTCCGGCCTATGTCAAAAGGCAAAATCCGGACAAACTCGAGGCACGATCGGTTCTTTGTAAATTTGTTGGATATCCTAAACATTCAAATGGATATCTATTCTACCACAGTGAGGAACAAAAGGTGTTTGTTGCTCAACATGCTGTTAGTGTTTATGCCCTAGAAGGCCATTACTGTATCATACTAGTTTGTATATTACTTAATGGAAGCTTGGGATTTTCACAGTTATATAACAGTCTTGCTAAACATGGTAGTATGCTACTTGATTTTATCTATCTTAATATGTGAGTATACGTATTGATAGAGCTCTTAGGATCTTGTTTGACTACCAGCGTTGTGATGGCAGTCACACTAGTGGGGGCTGGGTAGTCTACAAGCACATCCTTATTCAGGTCCCTAGTCGTAGGATTATCGAGACAGGGCATCGATACTCCGGAGTAGACTAGTGTGTACGCTTCTCATCCCAGTTGGGGAGATGGTCTGTCCCACAGCCGTCAGTACGTCGTACTGAAGATAGTATACAGGTGCTTGTTAGGTTACGGGTACACCGGACATGACTCACGGGGAACTGTTGGTTGGGATTATACCCGTCATTAGTTAACAGTTCCCAGGTGACATGAGTACAGCATAGTCCGCAGACTTGACACTGCTATTTCGCCTCGAGTGTGTCCCACTGTTCTTAGATTGCTATCCTACCACGGCTCAAAGGAGTCGTGCAAACAGGTAGCAGTTGGGTGCAGTCCCGAGCACTTGGAGGCAGTGGCAGTTAGACATGATTCGTCTCTCCCGGTATTGGGAGTTGATATCGCGCCGTGTCAGAGAGCCATTACGCAAAGTCCCTGGCCAGGGCAAGCGAGATTTACTGGTAGGTTTTCCAGTAGTTTCTCAAGGTGTAATGGGCTACGCTCCGACACGACTTATACCGCTTTTAGGGGACTGACGCTTGCCGCCCCTAGGTCCGATATGCGATAGTCTTAGACGAACAGACCGGACTGTATGAAAATTGTCACAGCAGACTCAGTAGGAGTTCGGATGGGTTTCTTCATCGGCCTTCTTATCGACATCTACCTGGGGACCGTTACGTACAGCTAGTGCCGCTTGCGGTCTGTGGTTAAACCCACTGCTAGCGTAGTGTCGAGTCTTTAGAGTCCCACACAGAGGGTTTCCCTGCTTCGGGCGAAACGATATAGAGGTCGTATGGTTTTACGACAGGGTTCGGACGCATACGTGTTTTTACGCACGTACGATGTTCGGACAGTTTTTACTAGTCGGCTTTGGTTTAAGCCAGATTCTAGTATCAGATTATTGGATTTATACAGTCTAAAGTTTTTCCGTATTTTTACGGATAGGAGGGGTGTTCCCGTAATTTTTCGGGAAGCTTCTTGAAGCATGGTGACTTGGGGGTTAAGGTGGCATTTGCATTAATTGGATAAGTGAGTCATGGTGTGAATCATACATGGAGTTAATGAATCAATTATGATTTATATGACTCATATGATGAATCACTTAGTGTATTAATGAAACATGATGATATATCATTATTTGTTATTCGTTTAATATATATGATATGTTTCATATATACACACATGATCTATTCATCCAAAAGGATTCTCACTCTCACCTTCTCTCTCCTCAAGCTCTCCATCTTCAAACCCTAACCCTAACCTCTCATGTGTTGAGATCAAGGGTTAGATAGACTAATACTTCCATAATCCAACTCTATATCACCTAGGTTGCTTAGATTGACACTTTGAGTAACCTAGTTACCTCAAGTTAGAGGTTAAGCTTGGAGTAGGAGCTCTCGGGTGGATCGTCTTTGACTCGAGGAGGCCGTTGAGGTGCCGACGTTCCAAAGAGCCTACAAGGAGTGGAGGATAGTGATGAAGACCCGAAGGACAAGAAACGTGAGGTATAACTTCAAATCAGAGTAGTTAAACCTTTCGTAGTTTGCTAGTAACGGTTTAGATACGATTCATGCGCTCAAGTCCGTGTTATGAACCTTTGATGATCGTTTTTCATATATTCCGCCTCCCCGCAAGTTCGTGGGGTGCGTGACATGGACTTACAGTGGTATCAGAGCCAACTAAACCATTATTAGCTTGTTAGCAACTAAATAGAACTTCGATCGACGGAAAACACGAAAACAACACCCCGATACCCTTAACAGTTTCTGTTAATTTTAAATGTGTCAGAAATTTTTTTTGATAGGCCTTAAAATTCACAGCAGGGTATTATAAGAGTTCTGGGAAAATACGAGGTCACAACTCGGCAAGACGGCCGCGGAACCGCGGTTCCGCGACGGCTATGCTACATCGGCTCCCTTGCTTCAGCTCAGCCTTCTTCTCTTTGGTCCTACACCTCATAAAGCCACTACAAATTCCAGAAAGATCCAGAAGCTTCTGCCAGTTCAGCAAACCTAGGGTTTCTAAACTAAACACCCCAAGCTTCTTCAACAAGCTTCACTTAAACTCTATTAAGGACCTAGAACCTTTCCCCTAACCTCTTAGCTTAGGGTAGAAGCTAATCCCCTAACTAACTACTTCTAGAAGCCTCTTCCTCTAACTAACTTTTGGAGGGAAAACTCAAATTTGAATTCCTAGACCTAGGGTTTGGGAAACCAATAAATAGACCCCTAGGCTCACTTGTTCAAGGTTGTTCATTAGTTGTTGAATCCTTAGTGGATCAATCCCTAATCTCTCCCATTCTAGTTCTTCAACCAATTCCTACCATCTCAAAACCCTAACCCTAATCCAATCCAAGATCAAAATTCAAGATCCTTTGAGTGCAAGCCAAGCAAGTCTTCAAGATCCTTTAGAAGCGGAACCGGACTTCAACGGAGCACGAGATCCAAGCGATCCAAGACTCAAGGAGCCGAGCGATGCTAGATTCGACGAGCAAAGTTCCTACCTCTTATAATTCTTGAGAGTTGTAACTACTTGTTGATGTAATAAAAGTGAAGATTCTTTAAACTTGCTTATTTTCAATTCGAGCATTATGATCTGTATTCTATTCTTGAATGTATTCTTCATGATGATGCTTGAATAAATCTCCGCTCGTGGAGGAATCGAAACGACTGTAAAATGATGATGTTGATAAATCTTTAAACGATTTCTTAAGTCTTAAAACAATTGTAAATTCTTGAAAATCGATTGATCGACGATCTAGATCGATGCGAATGTGTTCTTGATTCCTTTCGCACGATCTAGAGATCAACAATTGATCATTCGACTTTCAAGAAGCTATCCAGTGAATGTGATTCATCGAAAGGACAAAGGATAGGATGAGGAACCCTAATTCTTCGCAAGATCCTTGATCCTCGATGAATTCTACATCGATTTAGCATCAATTTGTTAATGGATAAGAAATCGTAATCTTGAATCTTCTTCACATTTACAACCGAATCGATTCCTACGAGCTTTACTTCAAATCTTGAACCCTAAATTGATTGGAATTCTATCGATACTTGATTCTTGATGTTTATCATTTTCTTGATTCTTGATTAGAATAGTGATACTTGAAACTCATCGATAAAAATCTTGAATCATGTTTTCTTTTCTTTTCTATTAAATTTTCGATTCAAACAAAACAAAATACGAACGAATCGCGCAATCCCTGTAGACGATCCGCACTTACTAACGCGCTACATCCGACACCGTTATTGATCGCGGTCAAATATTTTTGGTTGTGATTCTATATTCATTTTCTAAACCGACAATGGAAAATAACATCAATCAAATGGCGCCGTTGCCGGGGATCATTTGATACACACAATCGGAAATCAAAACAATCAAATGACGCCGTTGCCAGGGATCGCGCGCTAATTCGTTCTATATTGAAATTTGAATTGAAAGATTTATTCCATTACAATTTTGAGATCAAAATTCACGCAAAACACTAAACGATTTGTTGTGGTTTATTGCAAGGAAATCTGGAGCTTGCTGTGAAATTGGAAATTTTTTTGGAGAATTCCAGAGAGCTTAGGAGTTGAACAGGAAAGTACCAAATTTTTCTGTGCAGAGAGGAGATTGAGCCACCGCGTTTCTGCGGCATAAAGCATTTCCTGCGGCGGTTCCGCGGTATCTTGGAGTCTTCTCTGTAAAATTTTCACTAAGGTACTTTCTTATCTCCTTACCAAATCTGCTCTAAATAACATTTTTCTGCAGGTTTCTTTGCAAAAATTCGCAGCGCCGCGCAAAAAGCAAAATTAAATTGTGCTTGTTTTGATTTTTGTGGTTGTTTGCATAATTAATACGGACATTAAGGGGCAAAGACTAAATCCAGATTAGGTGGGGAGTTCATTACCCTTCCTAAGCCCCGAAAATCGCAAAACCTGCATCTGCATTTACCCAAATTAACTAAAAGAAATCTAGGGATGACTCTAAGGACCGTCGCGCTCACTTAGGACAGAAGAAGGCCGTGGGTAATTTATTGCTTATCCGCGTTTCTCTTGTGGTGTCTAAGGCAAGTGTGTCGAAGGTTAGTGGTTACTTAATTAGGCTCACTACTTACGTAGTGGAGAACCTCCCACTTACCTGGCCACAGGAGAGACAAAGAGGCAGTGGAGGATTTATCCTGCGTCTTGTTTTTTGGAAGTTAGGAGCGGTCTAGAGATTTGACCTAGGCGACCCCTAGAATTAGGGTTTTGTGTGTTGCATTTGTTGTGTTGCATCATCTTTTCAAAAAAAAAAAAAATCCGTCCAATTTTCAAAACAAACACCGCATTCATTCATTCATTACCCCTAATTATAAGCCACGCTGCCACTTGTACTAACCCTTTTTAGTGCAAGATAGGCTGGTCACGGGATTCTAGTGCCCGTTTAGTCCGCGTACCCTTTATCGACTCCGAAGTCGGTATTTCTCCATTTACTTCTTCTTTACCCACCACCACACCCACCTCGATGGATCCACCTCCATCGAATTTCTTTAACACTAATCTACCGCCGTCCGTTGGTGCGCAGAATCCACCCCGCATCTCTCTCCAAGAGAGGTGCTATCCATTGCGAGGTCCTCTTTCGACCTGCTTATCCATTCCACCAGCCAACGGGGATAATTTTGAAATTAAACCCCAATATATCAACCTTTTACCCAAATTCCATGGACTCGAGACTGAGGACGCTTACGTTTTCATCACCAAATTTGAAAACGTATGCGCAATGATGGGTACGTCACAACTTGCAGTGGATGCTATGTGTCTACGTCTTCTTCCATTTACTTTGTGCGATATAGCCGAGAAGTGGCTATATAACACTACCGCACACTCTATTATGAATTGGGAAGAATTCGTCGCGGCATTCCTTAAGAAATTTTACCCAATGCAAAAGACAGCTCGAATCCGTAGCGAACTTAATCAATTTACCCAGCTTCCTACTGAACCATTCTCTAAATGCTTTGAACGTTTCAAGGATCTATTGGTTCAATATCCTCATCACGGCATCCCGAGATGGGATCTTTGCCGAATCATATATGAGGGCATTAACCCAAACACTAAACAGAACCTTGAAAACATGTGTTAAGGCACTTTTATGACCAAGGATGATGAGGAAGCATGGAAATTTTTAGAAGAGTTCGCTGAAAAATCACTACAGTGGGAGAGTGGAACCCAATCATTGAATAGGGGTGGCGTACACCAAATAGATGTGTCTATAGGTGTTCGAGCTGAGATGGCAGCAATGCAAAAGAAGCTCGATGCTATGGAACACAAATTTTCTGCAGCCTCCGTAAACCCAATGTCGCTCCCCAAAACTGTATGTGGCTGCTGTTCTGATCCGTCTCATTTAACTGAAGAATGTCCATTAAACTCTCAGTTTCAAGGTCACGAGCATACTAATGCCGCATTTCAAAGACCTAGAAACGATCCATATTCTTCCACGTACAATCAGGGTTGGAGGAATCACCCGAATTTTGCTTGGAACCAACAACAACAATCTCATCAAAACACGGTTCCAAGCCAAAATAATTTCCAAAGGGCTCTTCCACCACAACAGCAACCACTTCAACTCACTCAACATCCCTACCAGTCACAAAATTTCCACAACCAGGTCAACACTCCTGCACAGTCTAATCCTATGCAGTTGACCGGTTCTGACGAACTCTCTCAATTCACTCAAACCATGAAATCACTTCTGTCAAATTTCATAGAGGTTTCGGCTGAGGTTAGATCTTCCATCAGTGAGATAAAGAAAAACTCAGCGTCCCAAGCTGAGAGTATCAAATCGATGGAAGCTGAAATCGCACGACTTAAAGCCGAGATGAGTGCGAGAGAAAAAGGGAAACTTCCTTCTCAACCCTTACCGAATCCTGGGCATTACAATGTAAATGCCGTCACAACGTTGAGATCGGGAAGAGTGCTGAATAACCATGTCGGGGAAGGAATTGATGATATTGAAAATCCTGTCAATAACACCTCGGCTGAGACCTTTCCTCACACACACACTTCTACTTCTGATCCTTGTTCTTCTACCCCACCGCCTTCTCGCGAGCCTATTCTCCATTTCCCATTAGGCTCGACAGCTCAATATAGCCCTTCTAGTTCTCCACAGACGATCCCCATTCCTCTTTTGGGATCACGTCTACCCCCTTTTCCTTCTCCTATGATGGACCCGGCACTTATTGCTAAAGCTCCTTACCCGAATCGGTTAAGGGGTAACAAAACGAGTCCTCATATGGAGAAAATTATGGAAATGTTCAAACAGGTTAACATTAACATCCCTCTCCTAGATGCGATTCAGCAAGTCCCCGCTTATGCGAAAATTCTTAAGGACTTGTGCACTAGGAAGAGGAAGACTCAAGTGCCGAAGAAGGTCTTCATGTCTAATAATATTAGCATTGCTATTATCCCCCAGCTACCAAAGAAACGTAAGGACCCAGGATGTCCTACAATATTGATTTCTATTGGGGGTAAAAACATAAATCGTGCTCTTTTAGTCCTTGGCGCAAGTGTTAACCTACTTCCATATTCTGTATATGAGCAATTAGGGATTGGAGAGTTGAAACATGCTCACTGCACTCTCCAAATGGCAGACTGTTCAATCACCAAACCAAGGGGTGAACTAGAGGATGTGTTGATAAAGGTCGGGGAATTTGTTTTCCCTGTAGACTTCATTGTACTCGACACACAACCTGTAGCAAACCCCCGGGGCCAAATTCCAGTGATTTTGGGTCGTCCTTTCCTTGCCACTTCCAACGCTGTTATTAACTGTAGAAATGATTCAATGAACTTATCATTTGGAAATATGACCATTGAACTAAACATCTACAAAGTTGGAAGTTAGCCATCAGAATCCTCTGCTCATATTCTTGATGTGTGCTCTGTCCACGAGATCGCTCCCGATAGTTGCGGAGTTGAGGAACTTTGCTTTACTGATCTCGACGACATTACCACATCTCTTTTTGATCTTACACATGATCTTAGTGAGGACACTTTTCCTACACTTGAGTCCTACACTCCTGA
The DNA here is from genome assembly GCA_030015575.1 of Agapanthus africanus. Classification (NCBI taxonomy): domain Eukaryota; kingdom Viridiplantae; phylum Streptophyta; class Magnoliopsida; order Asparagales; family Amaryllidaceae; genus Agapanthus; species Agapanthus africanus. The sequence continues at coordinate 425,973,098 of CM057339.1, forward strand.
CTTTTCTCCACCCGAGTCTGTATCTTTCACAGGCTCTGAGCTTCTTTGTAACTCCAAAAATCACTCGATGATCCCTCCTTCTATCATTTCTCCGCCTGTATTAGATCTCAAAATTTTACCTTCTCATCTTAAATATGCTTATTTAGGTGAGAATGAGTCTTTACCGGTTATAATATCCGCTTCTCTAGCATCAGAGCAAGAGAATGCACTTTTATCGGTATTGAGATCTAACAGAGAGGCGTTTGGTTGGACTATGGCGGACATCAAAGGGATTAGTCCCATGATTGTTGAACATCATATACATGTGATGGATGATGCCAGACCAACCCGAGAACCACAGAGACGGTTGAATCCCGTCATGAAGGAAGCGGCGATGAAAGAGATCGTCAAATGCCTAGATAGTGGCATTATATACCCAATCTCCGATAGCCAATGGGTGAGTCCTATACATGTCGTTCCTAAGAAATCCGGCATCACTGTTATTACCAATGAGGCGAATGAGTTGATTCAGACACGCGCCCAAACTGAGTGGCGTGTATGTATTGATTATAGAAAACTCAATGCTGCCACGAGGAAAGACCACTTTCCTCTACCATTCATTGATCAAATGCTGGAACGCTTAGCTGGACGAGAGTATTATTGCTTTATGGACGGATACTCAGGCTATAATCAGGTCCCCATCGCCAAAAAGGATCAAGATAAAACCACTTTTACTTGTCCTTTTGGTACCTTTGCTTACAGTCGCATGCCCTTTGGGTTATGCAATGCTCCCGCTACCTTTCAGCGGTGTATGATGGGGATATTCTCTGACATGGTAGAGAATTTTCTGGAGATCTTTATGGACGATTTCTCGATTTTTGGAGACTCTTTTTCTGATTGCCTATCGAATCTTGACGCAGTTCTTACTCGTTGTAAAGAGAAGAACTTAACTTTGAACTGGGAAAAATGCCATTTCATGGTCCAAGAAGGAATTGTACTTGGACATGTTTGATTGATCTCAAAAACTATCTATTAACCGCAATCAAGAACGGCGTCGCTTGGTAGCTAGCCGGTGAGTACGGGTCGGTCCACAGGGATGTTGTGAATTTCCTAGTCGCGCTAACGAGTTAATTCCGATTGTGGTCGGACAGATTATTAAATCTAAAAACTAAATTAATCTATATCTAAGTCTTGCTAAGGTTAGGTCTAGGTTAAGTTTGGAAAGTCTATAAATCTCACCGCTTTCTATACCCATATGAAGATCTAATTAGGTGTTATGGTAAATATTAATAAAAGGGATTAGGATGATTGGGAAGATTGTTCTTCCTCTAGATCCTTGTCCTTCCTTTCTTAATCTTTACCCTAACCTCCATGGAAAACCTTAAAATCCGGGCCTTTAGACTACGGTATCACTGCTACCTCGTGGGTAGAGTGCCGTAGGGAGCGGAATAAGAAGGTATGCATGGAGTTCTATGAATATATACGACGGGAAAGAAAGGGGATGGAAGATCTTCGTCTCTCAAACCTTCTCCAGATCTAACCCTAACAAGCGAGGAGACTACTCACTCATTAGGGAATTAAAATACATTTATCTAGGGCAGAGAATAAAAGATTAACTAGGGCAAGGAATTAAATTTATTTAGGGCAAGAATAGAAAATTAACCTAGAGCAGAAAATAAAGAACTTACAACTTGATACTCTCCAAAAGAATGCTGAAATTTATTAATGAAGGGAGGCATGAAAAGAATACAATGATTTGGGCTTCTATTTATAAGAGATAGAAACCCTAGGTTACAATTGATTCGCATGTCTACATTTACCAAAATATCCTTAGGAAGACCTAGTCAAAGTAGACTTCCAAGCTTTGGTAAAATTTTATGTCTGGAAATTTTGGAACTGATTCTGGGCTTCTTGGGCTTTTTATTTCTTTGGATCTTTATTCAATTTGGCTTCTCTATTTCTTCCAGATCTCCAGTGAACAATTACAGTGGACTTTTAACCGTTTGCTTTGTAATCTTGGACCTTGCGTTGCCTTGTATTTATCTTTTGTGTAGGCTTGATTAAGATCCTTCTATTTGTTGGTCAAAGTCCCTTTTTTGTGTCGTCTTTTGTCTTTTTCACTGTTTTCGCTCCAAGAACCTGTAACCTGTAATATGTAGCAGACATGCGTCAAAAGCACCTGTTTATTTATAAAAAGAATAAGAATGGGGAATATAATAATACAATATTATGGTGTGAACAATGTTATTTCACAGAAAGGCATTGAGGTTGACAGAGCTAAGATATATGTCATTCAAAACCTCCATCATCCCAAAAGCGTCAAAGATATTCGATCTTTCCTTGGCCATGCGGGCTTTTATAGGAGATTCATTAAGGATTTTAGCAAAATTGCAAGACCCTTAACTCTTCTCTTGGCCAAGGATACGACCTTCCACTTTGACTCGGACTGTGAGGCAGCTTTCGACTCACTTAAACACTCCCTCACTTCAGCCCCCGTTCTATCGTCTCCAAATTGGGACTACCCCTTTGAGCTGATGTGTGACGCATCCGACTTTGCAGTAGGTGAGTCTTAGGACAGCACAGTGAAAATATGTCACACGTGATATACTATGCGAGTAAGACCCTGAATGATGCTCAAATCAATTATACAACCACCGAAAAGAAACTTTTGGCGGTTGTATTTGCATTAGAAAAATTCAGGCCTTACTTAATTGGCTCTCCTATAGTTGTGTACACTGACCATTTCGCCTTAAAACATCTTCTGGCGAAGAAAGATGCAAAAGGTCGGCTAATACGTTGGATCCTTCTGTTACAAGAATTTGATCTTGTTATCAAAGATAAGAAAGGATGTGAAAATGTAGTAGCCGACCATCTTTCACGCATCTCTTCTTCCCCTGTGACCCTGCCGATCAATGATTCGTTTCCCGACGAACAACTCTTGAGCGTATCCAATGAACCTTGGTTCAGGGATATTGTGAACTATCTTGTCACGGGACTTATACCCAGCAATTGGTCAAAACAGGACAAATACCGTTTTCTATCCCAAGTAAAACACTTTTACTGGGATGATCCATATCTGTTTAAGTATTGTCCTGATCAGATCATTCGCCGGTGTGTCCCGAAAGAAGAGTTCAAGAGTGTTCTTTCTTTTTGTCATGATCATGCCTGCGGGGGTCACTTCGGTCCTAAAAAGACGGCGGAGAAGGTTTTGCAATATGGATTTTATTGGCCGACCTTATTCAAGGACGCATTTGGGCATTGCAAAACCTGTACACAATGTCAGTACACGGGTAGAATTTCCCGGAGAAATGAAATGCCTCAGCAACCCATCTTGGTTGTTGAAATTTTTGATGTTTGGGGCATTGATTTTATAGGTCCCTTTCCCAACTCCTTTGGGAATTTGTACATACTGCTGGCGGTTGATTATGTCTCAAAGTGGGTTGAAGCCATTCTATGTCGCACTAATGACAGGAAAGTTGTCATTAAGTTCTTAAAAGAGAATATCTTTTCGTGATTTGGACACCCACGCACTATTATTTGCGATAATGGGACACATTTCTGCAACAAGTCTTTCGAGACTCTGATGCGGAAATACGCAATCAACCACCGACTTTCTACACCCTATCATCCCCAAACGAGCGGGCAGGCTGAAATCTCAAACAGACAGATCAAACTTATTCTGGAGAAGACTGTTGCTAAGAATAGAAAAGACTGGTCGACCAAACTAACGGATGCTCTTTGGGCATTCCGAACTGCATTTAAAACCGACCTAGGGATGTCTCCATATAGGATAGTGTTTGGGAAGGCATGTCACTTACCCGTCGAGATTGAGCATAAAGCATTGTGGGCTATTAAGAAAATAAACTTTGACATAAACCAAGCCTGCAACTTTCGGAAGATGCAAATAAATGAGCTAAGCGAACTCCGCGATGAAGCTTATGATAATGCTGTAATTGTAAAGAATATGACTAAGGTTTTTCACGATAAAAATATTTTGAGGAAAACATTTTCACAAGGTCAACAAGTCCTTCTTTATGATTCACGACTACACCTTCACGCGGGTAAGCTTCGATCTCGGTGGAAGGGACCTTTTGTTGTGCGGTCTGTATACCCGCACGGGGCAGTAGAAGTTGAAAATGTTAAAAATGGCACATTTTTCAAAGTGAATGGACATAGACTAAAGCCGTATTTTTCCACTGACCCCACGGAGGAGCTCCTGTTCTTACAGGAGCCATTTTATTTGGATTAAAATTCCTCCGTCTCACCTTCATGTCCTGCATATCACTGCATCATTTTTTTTGAATGGAGGTGAGTGAAAAGAGTAAGTTTGGTGGAGGTTCTTCACTTATATATTTTGCCCCCACTAATAATTCCTCCCAGACTTACAGGTTTTGTAGATATAGCTGTTGGCAACAGTGAGGACACCGTTGAAAACAAGTTTGGGGGGGGGGGTTGTGCTTATTTTAGCATCATTTGCATATCATTTGCATAAGCACAAAACATTTCTTTTAAAACCTATAAAAATTTAAAATTTTTCAAAATCCATAAAAATTTAAAATTTTCAAAATATAAAAATATTTTAATATTTAAACATTTTTGTACATAAATAAGATAATGAAAGTTTAGATAGTGAAAAATTACATCCATGAGATTAGAAAAATTTAAGAAAACCAAGAAAATTAGAAGTTTTCTTATACGAACTAGTAATAAGTAGTTATGAGCCGTTGTCCCAAGGGTTAGTAAGATGAAAGAAGTCACTAATCTGAGAATAAAAATAAGTCTGAAAAATAGTTTCTATTCTGGAAGCCAAACATTTTGAACGTTGATACCCTGTTATTCGCACTTACACACGTCTTAAAGCCTGGGATAGTAGATGATACCTTGAAATGCTCTTGTCTTAAAGCCAAAAGTATGAAGGAAATAAAAAATGAAAAAAAATATAAAATGGTGAGAAAAATAGACACTGGTTTTGTTATCGCCAAGGCAGCAATAAAAAAATATAGCGAGGGTGTCTCTTCACCTAGTGCCCTAAGGCCAACTGGTCTGGGAGTCACTGCTAAGCCTTAGGCGGTGCAAGACGAGGAAAATACACCAAATAAGCAAGCACATGAGTAATCGGTCGGTTAGTACCTCAAGAAGTATTAACGGTCGCATGAAAGTGTGTGAGCAATCTCATCTAAATATTCATTAATTAAAAAGTACTGAGGCTGATGGGTAAGAGTATGATAGCTTGAATTGAATTCTCCGGGTGTAGGGATGTCTTTACACACACGCAGGGTTATATAATCGATGTTTAGAAGAAAGATAGGAATGGAGAATAAGACGATTTTTTATTGAGGGAGGACGTGATTTCTGACATCTTTTCATGACTAGTAAGATAGGGCTCATGACAACCGAAAAGCTAGCTTAGTTGGAAACCCTAATTTTCAAGGCTTTTCTTTTACCATTCTTTTCTTTAAATGTAAATTTCATGATCTTCCTTTTATTATTGGATTTTGTGGGTGCAATCCGCTGAAAACCCTCAGGAGACAACACTCCTCCTACTAGGGACACCTAGAGGTTTAAAGGCTTGTTGCACGTGCTCAGTACAATCGTGTTGCCTACGAAAGTGTACTAGTTAGTTTTTCTCTTTATTTATTTTCTCCTTCTCTTTTTAATAAAACAGTTCACTCGAGACGATCGAAAATAAGTTTGGGAGAATTTGATCAGTCGAAAATACTGCATCTTTTAACCGGCAATTTCCCTATCATTTGCACTCATCTAGAAGTGTTCGGCATTCATATAGCACATATTAGCAAAACAGTCGTAAAATATCAGATTGCATGTGTTAGACTTTAAAACCAGCACTATAAGGGAAATTGACTGTATTTCATAGCATGGCATCATTCCTATATATCGCATCTTGTGTTTCGAAGCCTGTGCAGGAAATTATAGGAGATCGGTCAAATTTATAAACGAAGACTGTTAAAATACGCCAACTCAAGGAATTGGAATCTGGCAATAATCTAAAAATCATTCAGAGATTCAACATATCATAAAGTACACTGGAAGACAGATGGAGCCAAAACTGCAAAGATGAAGCCCTAGCTCTACCACATGGCCGTGGAACCGCGGCCGCAGCCGCCTTGCGCCGCGGTTCCGCGGCGGCTATGCCACATCAGCTCCCTTGCTTCAGCTCAGCCTTCTTCTCTTTGGTCCTACACCTCATAAATCCACTACAAATTCCAGAAAGATCCAGAAGCTTCTGCCAGTTCAGCAAACCTAGGGTTTCTAAACTAAACACCCCAAGCTTCTTCAACAAGCTTCACTTAAACTCTATTAAGGACCTAGAACCTTCCCCCTAACCTCCTAGCTTAGAGTAGAAGCTAATCCCCTAACTAATTACATCTAGAAGCCTCTTCCTCTAACTAACTTTTGGAGGGAAAACTCAAATTTGAATTCCTAGACCTAGGGTTTGGGAAACCTATAAATAGACCCCTAGGTTTACTTGTTCAAGGTTGTTCATTAGTTGTTGAATCCTTAGTGGATCAATCCCTAATCTCTCCCATTCTAGTTCTTCAACCAATTCCTACCACCTCAAAACCCTAACCCTAATCCAATCCAAGATCAAAAATTCAAGATCCTTTGAGTGCAAGCCAAGCAATTCTTCGAGATCCTTTAGAAGCGGAACCGGACTTCAACGGAGCACGAGATCCAAGCGATCCAAGACTCAAGGAGCCGAGCGATGCTAGATTCGACGAGCAAAGTTCCTACCTCTTGTAATTCTTGAGAGTTGTAACTACTTGTTGATGTAATAAAGGTGAAGATTCTTTAAACTTGCTTATTTTCAATTCGAGCATTATGATCCGTATTCTATTCTTGAATGTATTCTTCGTGATGATGCTTGAATAAATCTCCGCTCGTAGAGGAATCGAAATGACTGTAAAATGATGATGTTGATAAATCTTTAAATGATTTCTTAAGTCTTAAAACAATTATAAATTCTTGAAAATCGATTGATCGACGATCTAGATCGATGCGAATGTGTTCTTGATTCCTTTCGCACGATCTAGAGATCAACAATTGATCATTCGACTTTCAAGAAGCTATCCAGTGAATGTGATTCATCGAAAGGACAAAGGATAGGATGAGGAACCCTAATTCTTCGCAAGATCCTTGATCCTCGATGAATTCTACATCGATTTAGCATCAATTTGTTAATGGATAAGAAATCGTAATCTTGAATCTTCTTCACATTTACAACCGAATCGATTCCTACGAGCTTTACTTCAAATCTTGAACCCTAAATTGATTGGAATTCTATCGATACTTGATTCTTGATGTTTATCATTTTCTTGATTCTTGATTAGAATAGTGATACTTGAAACTCATCGATAAAAATCTTGAATCATGTTTTCTTTTCTTTTCTATTAAATTTTCGATTCAAACAAAACAAAATAAGAACGAATCGCGCAATCCCTGTGGACGATCCACACTTACTAACGCGCTACATCCGACACCGTTATTGATTGCGGTCAAATATTTTTGGTTGTGATTCTATATTCATTTTCTAAACCGAAAACGGAAAATAACATCAATCAAATGGCACCGTTGCCGGGGATCATTTGATACACACAATCGGAAATCAAAACAATCACGAATCACGGGATATTTTCAAATTTCCCAATACAGAGCTGCCACATGGTGACCATGCCGGTCCTCATGAGCACCTACACAGTCAATGGAAGTCGGAACGATGCAGATCTCGGAGCGTCGCACCTTGCCTGTACGTTTCTACATGTGTTGTCGGCGACGGTCGATCTTCCAGATTTTACGGGTCAAAGGAGATTGAACGACGCCCCATGAAGGCGAGGGGAAGTCTAAAAAGCCCTCACGAAGAGGCCACCGAGCAGCTTCCTTGCTCGGTCAATCCCTGGCGGGTATCTCCTAACCATCCACGCCAGGGATCCAAAGCCCTTCTCACGAGGCCACCGAGCAGCTTCGCTGCTCGGTCTATCCCTGGCTGGTAGATTCTAACCCCACGACACCAAGGATCAAAGCCCTCCTTATGAGGCCACCGAGCATCTTCCCTGCTCGGTCAATCCCTGGTGGGTATCTCCTACCCATCCACGCCAAGGATCAAAGCCCTCCTTACGAGGCCATCGAGCAGTTTCACCACTCGATCTATCCCTGGTTGGTAGATTCCTACCCTACGACGCCAAGGATCAAAGCCTTCCATGTGAGGCCACCGAGCAACTTCCCTACTCGGTCAATCCTTAGCGGGCAATTTCCTACCGACCAACGTTAAAGATCCAAAGCCTTCCTCACGAGGCCACCGAGCAGCTTCCCTGCTCGGTCAATCTCTGGCTGGTAGATTCCTACCCCACGACACTAAGGATCAAATCCCTCCTCATGAGGCCACCGAGCAGCTTCACTGCTCGGTCCTTCCCTGGCTGGTAGATTCCTACCCCACAACACCAAGGATTGAAGCCCTCCTCACGAGGCCACCGAGCAGCTTCGCTGCTCGGTCCGTCCCTGGATGGTAGATTACTACCCCACGATGCCAAGGATCAAAGCTCTCCTCAGGAGGCCATCGAGTAGCTTCATTACTCGGTCCATCCATGACTGGTAGATTCCTACCCCACGACGCCAAGGATCGAAGCCCTCCTCACAAGGCCACCTAGCAGCTTCACTGCTCGGTCCATCCCTAGCGGGTAGTTTCCTGCCCATCAACGCTAAGGATCCAAAGCCCTAATCTCGAGGCCATCGAGCATCTCCTTGCTCGGTTTATCTCCGAGGGTGGTTCCTGCCCTACAAAGAGACATGGACGTCTACCCGAATCTGAGGCATGGACTAGTACCGACCTCCCAACACTTAGAGGTCTGCCGATTCATCCTCAATAACGATCGCCACCTCGACTCAGGGGGCGGGGGGCACCGATCTTCCTACACTTGGCAATTAATCGATTTATACTCGACGCGCGATCGTCATCTAAAAGGCCACCAACCTTCCTACACTTGGCGATTAATCGATTTATACTCGATGCGTGATCGTCATCTAAAAGGCCGTTCACCGACCTGTGGCCTAACGCTTGAATCGAGGAAAAGACTGACAAGCTGAAGTACTTACGCAGAAAACACAGTCATGCAGAGGAAAATAAACCCAGCTTTATTCATGTTCCAAAAATTTTACAAGATATTTTGGTCTCCCCAGCCTTACAAAAAGTGCCCGGAGGCTTACAAAAAAGAAAAACAAAAAGGGCACAAGACAAAAAAAAGCTCAGGCTCCAGGCTCCGCCTGGATCTCGCCCTGCTCAGCATCGCCCCCGAAGGCTGGGGCTTCTACCTCCGTAACCTCCCCTCCCTCGACAGCCGCCCCGGTGCCAGACGCTTGCGGCTCATCCTCCAAGATCGGGACCCTGGAGCGGAGCTCACCATCAGCAAACTCCGACATTAGCGCCTTGACGGCATCAAGAGCCACGTGCTAAATGATGGATGAGGCTTCGCCGATGTCGGCGTAAAACTAGTCCGACGCCTTGTACATCACCACCGACCTGCGAGCTCGGAGCTCGGCAATCTTCGCCGCCTCAAGCGCCGCCTCGGTCTCCCTCTTGCTGGCGTCCCTCGCCTTCTTCATCCGGGCATAGCGCTTGCCCATCTCGTCCAACTTGGCCTTGACGGCGCGGCGGGACTCGCTCAGAAGTCGATGGGACTCCTGCAACTTGGGCCTTCAGGGTCCCACGGGGAATTTCGGCACCGGCCGATTACTCCATGTCAGCGAGCAAGCTGTCGGCGACGGAAAGCCCCGAGGGGACCACGAAGCAGACGTCCCCCTCCTATACGGGAATCCCCTCAGGGATCTCAATCGGCGGCACGCGGGAGATCGTCCTTTTCCTATTGAAAGGAACCTCTGTTCCCTCCCCCTCCTCCTCTTCCCCCCTTGCCCCGGGCGCCAGGTCTCGCGCTTGCTTCTGGCTGCCCCCGCGACGGTCATCGGGGGCTCGGGATGATGCGGAAGGCCTCACCGATGGTGATGGTCTTGGAGCCGAGCTCGGTTCGGCTCGGGATATGGTCACGCCCCCAGCCTTCTTCTGGGAAGTGGCAGCTCTTGCGGCAAAGATCCTGGATAGGTCCATTTGTCTTGCAAACGAAGAATACAAAAAATGTTAGTGATGCAAGAAGGGCAACAGGAAATTATTCAAGTCTAAACAGATTGTCCAAGCTCCTAACTTACCCACGAAGCGCGCGGGGCTGAGCCCGACCCAGCTAAGGACATGCTCGGAAAGCAAGTCGTCGGCCCGCTGGATCGTCTCCCACATGGACACCGCCCTCACTTCAGGAGAGGATGACTGCTTCCCCCTCGGGCAGTCGGCCATGTGCCACTGTACAGGCACATGCCAATTCTCACCCTCGAATGGCCCGACGAATACAAAATTCTCCTTCCATTTATGAATGGAAGAAGGAACAATTACTACTCCCGACCCAGCCGTCCTTCCCTTGCATTTTTTGATAGAAATATACACCCAGCTCGGCTCATCCTTGCGGGTGCTAGGGTGATTTTTGTAACAGAGGAAGGAAGTAAGAAGGGTCAGGCTTAAATGGATGTTTTCTAGTTTCAACCGGACTAGAAACCCGAGGAGAATTCTCCACGAGTTCGGCACTAGCTGCCCAGGGTAAGTTGGAAGCAACGAAGTACCCCACATACTTCGGTTGGAAAGGGCAGACACATTCCAACCCAGAATGCATCCAAGTACAGGGCAATCTTCTTGCCCTGCACCTGATCCGCCCTTTCATCCTCCCTAACTAAATGAAGCGAATAGTTAGGGGAATGCGGAAGCGAGCCCGAATTACGGTAAGCTTGTCCATGTCTCTCAAGATAGAGGGCGCATCGCGAGCGTTCCCGATACGCACTTTAAAGGCCCTTGTCGTCGCCTGGCGATGAGAGGCGCAGGTACCCCTAACTCTATTGGGTGAACCCGATGCAGATGGAGCAGCCGAAGAGGCAGGAGAAGACACCCTGGACTCGGCTCCAACAACTGAAACCTCATCGCCCGACTCGACCCTAACAACTTCTATAGACTCCTTAGAGAAAGACATCTAACCTGATTCAAAGGGAAGGTTCCGCCGAGGAAAGGCACAGGAGATCTGATCTAAAGAGAAGAAATGCCGAGCAATCTCTCGCAACGAAGGAAAATAATGGCGGAAGTGTTAACCCTAGGAGGATCCCCCTCCTATTTATACAACTCGAGGGGATGCATAAAACGACTCTGATTGATTCCCGCCAAAATAAAGCGTCGCGTCTACCAGCCGTCGAAACCCCACGTGTCGAACGACTATTGGAGACGTCCCTTCGGTAGTAGGCAACAGCGACGGCCTGTCGAATCCACCAATCCACGTCGGACACGTGGCCTGCGCCTCAACAGACGTACGAGTAAATCGGCGCCCCCTCTTTAATGCACGATCCTTTCCCTGATCCGCTGATGTCATCAAATATGCGCGTGGAGATCCAAGCGCCCAGGACATGCCCCGTGGGCTCATACATCTGAACAGCGCAACTGCCCTACACCTAGTCACCCTGGAAATCCACGCCGATAGATTCTTGGCAACAGACTGCGCTCAGAAAACCGATCAGACCACTCTCGACCCGACCCATAAATAAGTCAGGACGAGAGTTGGGGGCTAATGATGATATTCATAAGTGGGAATTCCCCAGATCATGACCTAAGGCAGATGACGTGTCCTGGAGCTTACGGGACAGGAGTAAACACGATACTTTGAAGACATTCCTCGGGACTCCGCCCTGAGGAACGACCCGGCCTTCAATAGCTCTTATGTTCACCTTACAAATAACCATCGCCTCGCCTCCGAGCCTTCCTACGTGCTGAGCTTCCTTAGCCTCCCAGTTCGTCTACGAGCTATAACAGAATCGAGCTTCCTCGGCCCTCCGCTCATCTCCGAGCCTCCCGCCGAGCAAAGCCTCCCTGGTTCTCCCGAGTAACCAAAAACGCAGAGCTCGAACGCCTCCGCAACGGCTCCGCATATCTCGCCAAAGCGAGATATCCGCCATCCCACGTTTCGCGTCCCACACTGGCGCATCCCCCATTAACGAACTTGTCCCGTCATTAATGGGGAGATCCCATCATTCACGCGGGTGTAACGTCAGGAGCGTAATTGACGGCGAAGATCTCGCTCCGGCTCGCTCCATGCAACCACAATAAAAACCCTCTCCTAGACGACTCAGGTAACGCAATTTTAATCCACTAAACCGCTACTATGCTTAAAATTCCTCGGTTAACTTGATCGTCGGAGGGTCCACGGTGGTACAACCACCCCGGGACTTCTTTTGCAGATTGCTCGGCTTCGCCTCAAAACAAGCCTATTAAGATCCACACACTCAAGGAGACAACCCTCAACACAAATTTCAACCCTTCATCAACGCTCGCAACAAATCGACGGAGGACAACATCTGAAGGAGATCCAGCCCTCTATTAGAAGCGAACATAGTACAATACTTACAGAAATTGAGAAAATAGTGTAAGTCCACGTTGCCCACCCCGGTGCTTACGGGGAGGCGGAAAAGTTATGAAAAATTCGATTCTTACAACACTATGCAACATGGACTATACTAAATGAGGATCTTTGCTAAACATAAACTAACATCCAAGCTAAAAGAGTTAGCTACTCGGTTAAAGGGTTATACCTAAGTCTTGAAGTCCTTCTCTTTTTGCTCCTTGGAGTGGGATGAATGGGTTGTCCTCGTCGCCTTCTCTTGCCGAAGAAAGATCCACCCGAGGGCCTCTACCTTTGGCTCCTACCTCAAACTAGAAGTAACTAAGGTGCTTGGTGTGCTAAACCTAGAGCCTTAGAAAGAGTAGAGAGTATTTTTGAAGGTTTTATCTCAAGCTCAATGGTTCTCAACTCATGAGAGGGGAGAGCTTTGAGAGAGAGGAAGAGTATGAGAGAGAATGAGAATGATAGAATGAGAAGATAATGACAACCTTCTGACATATATGTGTGAATTATGATAATTAAAAATTAGCTAAAGATAATTGTGGTGGTTAACTTGAAATGACCATTATCATTTCACATTAATTACTTTTGCAAGAATCAAAGAGTATCTTTCATATGAAATGATGATGGTCAATATGTCAACATAGGTCAACAAGTCAACCATAGTCAAATGGTCAACAACCCTAACCATAACACAATTATAATTAACTAATATTAATAATCATATTTCACACATAAACATTAGGGTTAAGAAAACGATAATGGTCATCAACCCTAATGAAAGTCCTCTACCTCAGTCAACCGTGCATACACACCCGTATCCGTGTTTCGAGGAACACGAATACAAAGAGATAAAACCAATCCCAAAACATATACTAGGATCTTGCTTAAACCAAAGCCCGCTAGTATAAGCTGTCCGGACACCAAACGTGCACAAGTGCGCGGATGTGAACGAACCCCGTCGCAAAACCATGCGATCTCTACTCGTTTTGCCTAAAGGCGAATAACCCTCTGTGTGGGACTCTAAAGACTCGACACTATGCTGGCAGTGGGTTTAACTACAGACCGCAAGCGGCACTAGCTGTACGTAACGGTCCCCAGGTAGATGCCGATAAGAAGACTAACGAGGTAAACCCATCTGAACTCCTACTGAGCCTGAATGTGACAGTCTCCGTACAGTCCGGTCTGTTCGTCTAAGAGTATCGCATGGCGGGCCTAGGGGGCGGTAAACGTCAGTCCCCCAATAGCGGTACAAGTCGTGTCGGAGTGTGGCCCAAAACATCCTGAGATAACTGTTCACACCATAATATTGTATTATTATATTCCCTGTTCTTATTCTTTTTATAAATAAACAGGTGCTTTTGATGCATGTCTGCTACATATTACAGGTTACAGGTTCTTGGAGCGAAAATAGTGAAAAAAGACAAAAGACGACATAAAAAAGGGACTTTGACCAACAAATAGAAGGATCTTAATCAAGCCTACAGCGTGATTAGGAGATTCACAACATCCCTGTGGACCGATCCGTACTCACCGGCTAGCTTCATGCGACGCCGTTCTTGATTGCGGTAATAGATAAGTTTTTGAGATCAATCAATAACACTGGAAACCTACCAGTCTATCTCGCTTGCCCTGGCCAGGGACTTTGTGTAATGGCTCTTCTAGACACAGCGCGATATCAACCCCCAATACCGGGAGAGACGAATTCTGTCTAACCGTCACTGCCTCCAAGTGCTTTGGGACTGCACCCAACTGCTACCTGTTTGCACGACTCCTTTGAGCCGTGGTAGGGTAGCAATCTAAGAACAGTAGGAACACACTCGAGGCGAAGTGACAGTGTCAAGTCAACGGACTAAGCTGTACTCATGTCACCTGGGAACTGATAACTGACGATAGGTATAATACCAACCAACAGTTCCCGACGAGTCCTGTCCAGTGTACTCGTAACCTAACGAGCACCCGCATACTATCTCAAGTACGATGTACTGGCGGCTGTGGGACAGACCGTCTCCCAAGCTGGGATGAGAAGCGCATACGCTAGTCTACTCCGGAGTATCGATGCCCTGTCTCGATAGTCCCATGACTAGGGACCTGCATAAGGATGTGCTTGTGGATTACCCAGCCCTCACGAGTGTGACTGCCATCACAACGCTGGTAATCAAGCAAAGATCCTAAGGGCTCCACTAATGTGTAAAGGCGATATGCTAAAAGAAACACATGCACACATTAAAGCAGAAACAAACCAAGTAGCATACTACTATTTTGAGCAAGATTGTCAATACAAGGTGAATATCCCAAGCTTCCATCAAGTAATATACAAACTAGTATGATACAGTAATGGCCTTTAGGGCATATACACTAACAATCTCCAACTTGCACTAAGGCCATGTACTGGCGTATCGAAGACCTATCATCTCGATCAGCCGCTCGAACTGAGTCTGGGGTAAGGCCTTCATGAATGGATCAGCAGTGTTATCTTCCGTAGCAACTCTCCGAACCTCGATCTCCTGGCGACCCATAATCTCCCTGATCAGGTGATACCGCCTCAAGATGTGCCTGTTAGTGTATATGCCCTAGAAGCCATTACTGTATCATACTGGCTTGTATATTACTTGATGGAAGCTTGGGATATTCACCTTGTATTGACAATATTGCTCAAAATAGTAGTATGCTACTCGGTTTGTTTCTGCTTTAATGTGTGCATGTGTTTCTTTTAGCATATCGCCTTTACACATTAGTGGAGCCCTTAGGATCTTTGCTTGATTACCAGCGTTGTGATGGCAGTCACACTCGTAGGGGCTGGGTAATCTACAAGCACATCCTTATGAAGGTCCCTAGTCGCAGGACTATCGAGACAGGGCATCGATACTCCGGAGTAGACTAGCGTATGCGCTTCTCATCCCAGCTTGGGAGACGGCCTGTCCCACAGCCGTCGGTACGTCGTACTTGGGATAGTATGCGGGTGCTCGTTAGGTTACGAGTACACTGGACATGACTCGTCGGGAACTGTTGGTTGGTATTATACCTATCGTCAGTTATTAGTTCCCAGGTGACATGAGTACAGCTTAGTCCGTTGACTTGACACTGTCACTTCGCCTCGAGTGTGTTCCCACTGTACTTTGATTACTACCCTACCACGGCTCAAAGGAGTCGTGCAAACAGGTAGTTTTTGGGTGCAGTCCCGAAGCACTTGGAGGCAGTGACGGTTAGACATGATTCGTCTCTCCCGGTATTGGGGGTTGATATCGCGCTGTGTCTAGGAGAGCCATTACACAAAGTCCCTGGCCAGGGCAAGCGAGATAGACTGGTAGGTTTCCAGTGTTATCTCATGTGTTCTGGGCTACACTCCGACACGACTTGTACCGCTAGTAGGGGACTGATGTTTACCGCCCCCTAGGCCCGCCATGCGATGTTCTTAGACGAACAGACCGGACTGTACGGAGACTGTCACATTCAGGCTCAGTAGGAGTTCAGATGGGTTTACCTCGTCAGTTTTCTTATTGGCATCTACCTGGGGACCGTTACGTACAGCTAGTGTCGCTTGCGGTCTGTGGTTAAACCCACTTCCAGCGTAGTGTCGAGTCTTTAGAGTCCCACACAGAGGGTTATTCGCCTTTAGGCAAAATGAGTAGAGGTCGCATGGTTTTGCGATAGGGTTCGTTCGCATCCGCGCACTTGTGCATGTTTGGTGTCCGGACAGCTTATACTAGCGGGCTTTGGTTTAAGCCAGATCCTAGTATATGTTTTGGGATTGGTTTTATCTTATTGTATTCGTGTTCCTCGGAACACGAATACGGGTGTGTATGCACAGTTGACTGAGACAGAGCCATCGGATTTTCATTAGGGTTAATGATCGTTGTCATTTTCTTAACCCTAATGTTTATGTGTGAAATATGATTTATTAATATTAGTTAATTATAATTGTGCATGGTTAGGGTTGTTGACCATTTGACTATACTTGACTTGTTGACCTAGGTTGACAAGTTGACCATCATCATTCCATATGAAAGATGCTCTTTGATCCTTGCAAAAGCATTTAATGTGAAATGATAATGGTCATTTCTTGATTAACCATCACAATTATCTTTAGCTAATTATCTATTTTTCATAATTCACATATATGTGAGAAGGTTGGATTATTCTTCTCATTCTATCATTCTCATTCTCTCTCCTCCTCTTCCTCTCTCTCTAGCTCTACCCTCTCATGGGTTGAGAACCATTTGAGCTTGAGATAAAACCCTCAAAAATACTCTCTACTCTTTCTAAGGTCCTAGGTTTAGCACACCAAGCACCTTGTTACTTCTAGTTTGAAGTTGGAGCCAAAGGTAGAGGCCCTCGGGTGGATCTTTCTTCGGCAAGAGAAGGAGACGAGACGATCCGTTCTTTCACTCCAAGGAGCAAGAAGAGAAGGACTTGAAGACCTAGGTCCTAGGTTTAGCACACCAAGCACCTTAGTTACTTCTAGTTTGAAGTTGGAGCCAAAGGTAGAGGCCCTCGGGTGGATCTTTCTTCGGCAAGAGAAGGCGACGAGATGATCCGTTCTTTCACTCCAAGGAGCAAGAAAAGAAGGACTTGAAGACCTAGGTATAACCCCCTTTCCGAGTAGCTAACTCTTTTAGCTTTGGTAGTTAGTTTTGTTTAGCAAAGATCCCTCCTTTAGCATAGTCCATGTTGCCTAGTGTTGTAAAAATCCGATTTTTCATAACGTTTCCGCCTCCCCGCAAGCACCGGGGTAGGCAACGTGGACTTACAGTGCCTGGACTTCTGATGGGACCTGGGTTCCTTCGCTAAAGCTATAGCCCCGTTGTTGTCGCAATACAGAGGTATTGGATCAACAATGGATGGAACCACCTGAAGTTTTGTCAAGAACTTCTTTATCCAGACGGCTTCTTTTACGGCATCTGCAGCAGCGATATATTCCGCTTCCATCGTCGAGTCAGCAACGGTTTCCTGTTTGGAACTCTTCTAACACACCGCCCCTCCATAAAGGGTAAAGACATACCCGACATGGACTTGGAATCATCCTTGTCACTCTGGAAGCTGGAGTCAGTAAAGGCCTCGATCTGGAGGTCTTTTCCGCCATACACCAAGAACATCTCCTTAGTCCTTCTCAGGTACTTGAGAATGTTCTTTACCGCTATCCAGTGTTTCTCCCCAGGGTTTGACTGATACCGGCTTACCACACTCAGTGCATAAGCTACATCCGGTCTGGTACACAACATCGCATACATTATAGAGCCTACCGCAGAAGCATAGGGTATAATAGACATGCGATCCCTTTCCAAATCAGTCTTGGGAGACATCTCTTTAGAGAGGGTGATCCCGTGACAAGCCGGTAGATTACCGCGCTTGGAATCTTCCATACTGAATCTTTTCAGTATGGTGTCTATGTACCTGGACTGTGAAAGTCCTAATATCCTCTTGGATCTGTCACGATAGATCCGGATCCCTAGAATGTAAGAGGCATCACCCAGGTCTTTCATGGAGAACCTGTGTGACAAGAACCCTTTGACAGATTGTAGCATAGGAACGTCATTTCCTATCAAGAGAATGTCATCCACGTATAAAACGAGGAATACTACAGTTCTTGCTACAAATCTACTATAGATGCATGGTTCATCTGGATTTTTGATAAAGCCAAATTCTTTGACCGTCTCATCAAAACAGATGTTCCAACTCCGCGATGCCTGCTTTAGTCCATAGATGGACTTAAGCAACTTGCACACCTTTCCGCTGCTCCCACTCTGAATGAAACCCTCTGGCTGGTCCATATAGACACACTCCTCTAAATGTCCATTTAGAAAAGCGGTCTTTACGTCCATCTGCCAAATCTCATAATCATGGAAGGCAGCAATGGCAAGAAGGATCCGAATGGATTTCAGCATAGCCACTGGAGAAAAGGTTTCGTCATAGTCCAAGCCAGGTCTTTGACGAAAACCCTTTGCAACAAGTCTAGCCTTATATGTCTCAACCTGTCCATCTACACCAATCTTCCTTTTGAAGATCCACTTGCATCCTACGGGTTTTACCCCATCTGGAGCAGCGTCCAACATCCATACTTTGTTGGTGTACATGGACTCCATTTCGGTCCGCATTGCATCCAGCCATTTTACCGAGTCAACGCTCTGAATGGCCTGCTGGAAGCTAGTCGGCTCATCACTATCAATGATGTAATCCTCTCTATCCCCGTCTATGAGAAAACCATAGTATCTCTTGGGCGGATGAGACTGCCTACTACTTCTGCGGAGCGGCGCAGGAATGTCCTGATCTTTCGAACCCCTGGTTCTACTAAGCTTTCAGTAATAGCTCGTGGTTCTGGAATTTCTTCCAGTTCTATTGCGCTCCCACTTATCTGATTTTCCAAAAAATCAGTTTCCAAGAAGTGGGCATGACGAGAAACAAAAACCTTTTGTTCCTCTTCGCAATAGAAGAAATATCCCTTGGAGTTCTTTGGATATCCCACAAACTTGCACTGTACTGAGCGTGCCTCGAGTTTGTCCGCATGCTGCTTTTTGAAAAAAGCTGGACATCCCCATGTCTTGATGTGATTAAGATAGGGTCTCTTCCCACACCACATCTGATATGGTGTAGTAGGTACAGTCTTAGTTGGAACTCGGTTCAAAAGGTATGCAGCTGATTCTAGTGCATATCCCCAGAATGATCACGGTAACTCAGCATTACTCATCATGGAACATACCATATCCAATAGGGTCATGTTCCGTCTCTTCGATACACCGTTATGTTGCGGAGTGTATGGAGGAGTAAGCTGAGAGAGAATTCCATTCTCTTTTAGGTAATCCAGGAACTCGGCACTCAAGTATTCACCACCTCGATCAGATCTCAGTGTCTTGATACTTTTGCCTGTTTGTTTTTCTACTTCATTCTTAGATCCCGACGCGACGCTTTGTTTGGCGGGAGTCGATCAGAGCCGTTGGATGCATCCCCTTGAGTTGTATAAATAGGAGGGGAATCCCTTTAGGGTTAACACTTCCGCCATTATTTTCCTTCGTTGCGAGAGATTGCTCGGCGTTCCTTCTCTTTAGATCAGATCTCCTGCGCCTTTCCTCGGCGAAACCTTCCTTTTGAATCAGGTTAGATGTCTTCCTCTAAGGAGTCTGTAGAAGTTGTTAAGGTCGAGTCGGGCGATGAGGTTCCAGTTGTTAGAGCCGAGTCTAGGGTGTCTTCTCCCGCCTCTTCGTCTGCTCCATCTGCGTCGGGTTCCCCTATAGAGTTAGGGCGACCCGCGCCGCTCTTCGCCAGGCGACGGCAAGGGCCTCAAAAGTGCGCATCGGGAACACTCGCGTTGCGCCCTCCATCTTGAGAAACGTGAACGAGCTTACCACGATTCAGGCTCGCTTCCATATTCCCCCTAACTATTCGCTTCATTTAGCTAGGGAGGATGAAAGGGCGAATCAGGTGCAGGGCAAGAAGATTGCCCTATATTTGGACGTATTCTGGGCTGGAATGCGTCTTCCATTTCCAACCGAAGTATGCGGGGTACTTCGTTGCTTCCAACTTGCCCCAGGCTAGCTAGTTCCAAACTCGTGGAGAATCCTCCTCGGGTTCCTGGTCCGATTGAAACTTGACAACATTTCTTTCAGCCTGACCCTTCTTACTTCTTTCCTCTGTTACAAAAATCACCCTGGCACCCGCAAGGATGAACCGAGCTGGGTGTATATTTCTTTCAGAAAATGCAAGGGAAGGGCGGCCGGGTCGGGGGTAGTAGTCATGCTTTCTTCAATTCATGAATGGAAGGAGAAGTTTGTATTCGTCGGACCACCCGAGGGCGAGGATTGGCCCATGCCTGTACAGTGGCACAGGACCGACTGCCCGAGGGCAAAGTAGTCGTCCTCTCCTGAGGTGAGGGCGGTGTCCATATGGGAGCCGATCCAGCGGGCCGACGTCTTGTTTTCCGAGCAGGTCCTTAGCTGGACCGGGCTCAGCCCCGTACGCTTCGAGGGTAAGTTAGGAGCTTGGACGATCTGTTTAGACTTGAATAATTTCCTTTTGCCCTTCTTGCATCGCTAACCTTTTTGTGTATTCTTCATTTGCAGAACAAATTGACCGATCCAGGATCGTGGCCACCATAGCCGCCACGTCCCAGAAGAAGGCTGGGGCATGACCATATCCCGAGCCGGCCCGAGCTCGGCTCCGAGACCATCACCATCGGTGAGGCCTTCCACTTCGCCCCGAGCCCCCGATGACCGCTGCGGGGGCAGCCAGAAGCAAGCGCGAGACCCGGCGCCCTGGGCGAGGGAGGAGGAGGAGGAGGGACCCGAGGTTCCTCTCAAGAGGAAAAGGACGGTCTCCCACGCGCCGCTGACCGAGATCCCTGAAGGGATTCCCGTACAGGAGTGGGATGTTTGCTTCGTGGTCCCCTCAGGGCTTTCTGTTGCCGACAGCTTGCTCGCAGACATGGAGCAATCGGCCGGTGCCAAAATTCCCCATAGGACCCTTAAGGCCCAAGTGGCCGCCATCGCTTAGGAGGCAGTTCAGTGGCCGAGCAGGGAAGTTGCTCGGTGGCCTCATGAAGAGGGCTTCGATCCTTGGCGTGGATGGGTATGGGATACCCGCCATGGATTGACCGAGCAGGGAAGCTGCTCCTTGGCCTCGTGAGGAGGGCTTTGATCCGTGGCGTCGTGTGGTAGGAATCTACCAGCCAGGGATGGACCAAGCAGTGAAGCTGCTCGGTGGCCTCATGAGGAGGGATTTGGATCCTTGGCATGGATGGGTATGAGATATTGGCCAGGGATTGACCAAGCAGGGAAGCTACTCGGTGGCCGTGTCGTTCAATCTCCTTTGACCCGTAAAAACTGGACGATCGACCGTCACTGACAACACGTGGCAGAAACGTACAGGCTAGGTGCGTCACACCGAGATCCGCGTCGTTCCGACTTCCATTGACCACGTAGGGGCTCGTGAAGACCGGGATGGTCGCCACGTGGCAGCTCAATATTAGGAAAAATATCCCATGATTCGCGTTATTGCGCGCACAAATTTCGGCCTTTTGGGATTCCGTTGAGGCTATAAATAGTGAAGGCATGTTGGTTTCTTTCAGCCTTGCGTTTCTGAAAATGGCCGGGTTTATCTACTCCATCAAAGAGATTATCTCTCGTGACGACGTGTACCTGTACGATCAGGGAAGCACCGAGGAGATGTACCAAACGGTGATCGAGCGCGTGTAGGACCACTTCGGTCGTCTACTTCACCGGCGGTCACCTCTCCTCCAATTGCTCATGTACGCGATTTGGAAGATGTCGCCGGGGCTGCATAATGCCTTGTCTCCACAGCTGCTGGACGAGGCGTTTGACAAGCTGCACACGCTTCATCATCATGGCCTGATCTTGAAGAGTAGGCGGGACCGATTGGTGGCTCTTCTTCTGGAGTGCTTCCAAAAGAGGCAGGTCGCGGACTCTTGTCTGGCAGGCGAGAGCTCCGGTGCCTCGGTGGCATCTCGGGTCCTCGGGCAACACGATAGGGAGTGGGCTGAAAAGGCTAGGGCACGACTGGCGGAGATCTCCTCGGAGTACCATCATCATTGCTTCCTCAACCCTTTACCGCCTTTATTGTAATAATTTTTTTGTGTAAGGCTGAGGAGCCCATAGTACCTTTTGATGAATAAAGCTCTTCTTTTCTGAAATGTTTTGTCTCTTTTTGTCCCCTAGTACTTTTTACATACTCTTTCGAAAATGAATCTAGGGATCTCGAAACCGAGAAAAAGAACAAAATTTGTGGAAGTCCCTTTCAATTCAGGAGACTTAAGAAAAATTACATCGCTTTTGAAAAGAAGAAAATACATTCATTTTTACAATTTGAGTTTCTCAGCGTTGTAGGGCCGAAGAAACTTGCATCCCCCGACGTCTTGTAATCGATAGGCTCCACCGGGCAATACTTCGGAGACGAGGAAAGGGCCGTCCTACTTCTGGGAGAACTTGTGCAGTTTGCCCTTATCTACGAATTCGTTGCGCCTTAAAACCAAATCCCCCGTCTTGAAGGCGCGATGCTTAACTCGTTCGTTGTAGTAGCGTGTAGTTTATATTTGGTAAGCGTCCGCTCTGATCTGTGCCCGGTCCCGTTTCTCTAGCAAGATGTCCAAATTGGTCCGGAGCGCCGAGGTATTAGCTTCGTCATCGAAGTGTTCGACCCTGTAACCGGGCAGTCCGATCTCCGCTGGGACCATTGCCTCGGTACCGTAGCTGAGGCTGAAGGGGGTCTCTCCTGTGAGAGTTTTCTTCGATGTGCGTAAGGCCCATAGTACCCGCGGTAGTTCCTCGGCCCAGCTGTCCTGCCTTCCTTCTAAACGAGCTCGAAAACCTCGGATGACGTCGGTTAGCAACCTCAGCCTGTCCGTTGCATTGAGGATGAGCGACCGCGGCAAACTTCATTAGTATGTGGTATTCATTGCAGAACTCTTTGACTTTGTCGTTTCCGAAATTCGTCCCGTGGTCGGTAATGATGCACCTTGGGATCCTGAATCGAAAGATTATGTTGTTCTGCAGGAACTTTATGGTGGTCGCGGCGTCCGGTTTTCTGATGGGGACGGCCTCAATCCACTTTGTGAAATAGTCTACCGCAATGAGGATGTACTTGTCTCCACCCATACCAGTGGGGAGTTGGCTCACCATGTCCATACCCCACTGGGCAAACGGCCAAGGGGAACTGAGGGCCGTTAGCTTGGTAGCTGGAAGACGGGGATGCTGCCGTGGAGTTGGCAGCTTTTGCATCTTCTGACGAGCTTCTGAGCGTCTTGGTGTATCGTCGGCCAATAATATCCTTGGAGCAGCCTCTTCTGGACGAAGGTACGGGCCCTTTGATGCACTTTGCCGACCCCTTCGTGTATCTCACGCAGGACGTAGTCGGATTCGTGAGGGTCGATGCATCGGAGCAGAGGCTGTGTGTACGACTTCTTATAAAGGTTTCCATTGCTCCAGATGAAATGACGAGCTTTGGCTTGAAGGCAGCGTGCTTCCCCTCGGTCTTCCGGAAGTGTACCATCTTTCAGGAACTCCACGAGGGGCTTCCTCCAATCCTGGCCCTCATCCCGAGCAGTGTATATTTGGAGTGTTACCTTTTTGTCTTCCACGCTGGGCCGCGGAAAGACTTCGAAGGGGATATTCCTCTTATTGTTGGACGCATAGGAGGAGGCAAGCTTGCTCAAAGCGTCGGCTTGGGCGTTCAGGTTCCGGGGAATCTGCTCCACTTGACTTCGTCAAATTTTTTTCGAAGTCTTTTTACCTCATCCAGGTACTTCACCATGAGCGGATCCCATGCCTCAAAATGCCCGGTCACTTGGCCGACGACTAGGGCGGAGTCGCTGCGGATCCGGATCGTCTTCAGCCCCACCTCGGAAGCGATTCGCAATCCTGCTAACAAGGCCTCGTATTCCGCGGCGTTGTTTGACGCTCTGAACCCGAGCTTGAAAGAGTACTCCATCTCTGCCAAGTCCGGGTCTCGAATGATAAGGCCAGCACCGCTCCCTTCCTCGGTAGAGGACCCATCCACGTAGAGGACCCAATCGGGGACGGAGTCGGGTATTTCCTCAACCGAGGATCAGGACCCGGGGTCATGTGCCGATGCTGCTTCCTTGGTGGGAATAGTGCATTCGACCATGAAGTCTGCTAGGACTTGTGGTTTGATGGCCTGCATATGGCAGTATTTGATGTCGAATTAGGATAACTCCCACCTCCATTTCTCCAGACGACCAGATGACTCGGGGGAGCGAGAATAGTTCCTATAGGACGATCGGTGAGGACAATGATGGTGTGTGCCTGGAAGTAGTGTCGTAGCTTCCTTGAGGAGACGATAAGCTCCAAGACTATCTTCTCTATGGCCGGGTACCTTGTTTCCGCGTCTTTGAAGACGTGGCTCATGTAGTAGACCGACCTTTGTACACCTTCGGCTTCCCTTACGAGCACCACGCCTGCAGCTTGGTCGGAGATCGCCAGGTACAATAACAACTCGTCTCTTTCGATTGGTCGGGTGAGCAGTGAGGGAGTTGCCAGGTGCGCTTTGAGCTTCTTGAAAGCGTTTTGACATTCTTCTGACCATTCGAACTTAGGAATCTTTCTCAGGACTTTGAAGAATAGGAGGCACTTTTCTCCGGATCTCGACATGAAGCGACTCAGAGCGGCCACTTTCCCCGTGAGTCGCATGATCTTAATGTTGCTCTTTGATGTGGCCATGTTGAGAATGACGCTGATCTTTTTTGGGTTAGCTTCGATTCCTCGGTGGGTGACCATGAACTCGAGGAATTTCTCGCTAGTGACTCCGAACGCGCTCTTGGCTGGGTTCAGCTCCATCTTGTACTTGCGGAGGACGTCGAATGTCTCGCCAAGATCTTTGGTGTGTGTTTCCCCAATAAAATAGCAAAGCTCTGTGAGGCAGCGCCCAGCACCTCACATGCCTTCCATGAGGGCGCCAGCGCCAGAATTAAAAACTCGTATATAAGCGGCGCCAATGTGCAAAGCACACAAAAATCTTAAGTAGCACCCACGTCCACAACACGTGAGCGCCGGTGCCTAGTAGAATTAAATTCTACTCTCTGTTAACAGAGCCGTTGGATAAAAAATTCAACGAAGATGATAAATCATCAGAAGACAGAATTAAATTCTGTTGAGAGGAAACATTTCTCAAATCTTTCTAAACAAGAAAGATTGTCCTCTGTAAAACAGAGTACCGTTGGATTAAAAATCCAATGGTGATTAAAGAATCACCGTTCTACAGAATAAATTCTGAATGGGAAAATATTTCCCCAGTCTTGTTAAAAATAAGAAAATATTTTCTGTAAAACAGAAGTTCTTGGATCAAAGATCCAACGATAGGAAAAGCCCCCAATCAATTGGGATCTCTTAATGAGAGATTTCTTCAAAGCTAATCAACAAACTGCCCCTACTATATAAAGGACCCAAGAATTAAAGTCTAGAGAGGAGGAACCCCCCATAAACTTCAAAGAAAACAGAGAATTAAATTCTCGAGGAAGAAGAACCCTCTTCTTGAAAAATTAGGTAAACTCAGCGCCCAGCGCCCCACGTGCCTCTCACGTGGGTGCTACAAAATAAAGGAGTGCTTAGCACTCAGTGACTGGCGCCCGGCGCCCTACGTGCCTCTCACGTGGGCGCTACAAAATAAAGGAGTGCTTAGCACTCAGTGAGCGACGCGCAGCGCCCCAGCGCCCAGCGTCTCACGTGTCCCTCATGTGGACGCCATAGAATAAAAAGTGCTCAGGATTCACTAGGCAGGGCTTAGCGCCTCACGTCCCTCGCATGTGGGCGCCATAAAGAGTGCTCAGCACTCCATATAAAGACAAAAGGGGTAAAGTGTTTAACACTTATTGGGCAATTCTCCATGACTGAAAACCCCACATGATTATGTGTGAGCGTCAGAACTTACATAAGTGCTCTGAACTTTTTGCATAAAAAAGTGCAGGGACTGAGCCCAAACAAGTGCTTAGCATTTGTTTTTTCAAATAAAAAGAAAACTAAGTGGACCAAACCCAAGTTGGATAGGTCCCTAATTCAGATCAACCGAGCTCATGGGCTCACTACTTCCCAAACTGATCTTAGTCCCAAATACGACTATCGATCTTCCAACTGATGATATCCCAAAATGATATTTGTCCCACATTCCCCTGAGGAAGTCTTAGTCTCAAAATACGACTAAGGATTTCTGGGTTTACCACTGATTTCTTTTTTCCTCAAATACGGGAATTGGTTCAAGGGTACAACTTTCTACACCTCTGATACATATCGTTGTAATTCTTCAACGTCTTCAGAGAGGTGGCGGGTCCCGACAACCAACTGCTTTTTGGTGCACTTCCCAAGCTGACGTGCACACCTTAAACCAAACCACACCCCAAAATAGGTGTATTCCCACATCATCGCTGTTCATACCGTCAAGTAATAAATACACGTGCACGTAAGATGAACAATGGACCGAAACGTTCTTAAACTAACAACGGACCGAAATGTCCTTAAATTAAATGTTGCCTCCAAAATGGCAACAAAGGACCGAAATGTCCTTAAACTAAACGTTGCCTCCAAAATGGCAACAACGGACCGCAACGTCCTTAAACTAAAACCTCACCTCAAAAATGGTGATCTACAGACCGAGATGTACTCAAACTAAAACTTCGCCTCCAAAATGGCGATAATGGTCCGAAATGTCCCTAAACTAAGACAACTGAGCCCAAATGCTCTCTTGTTGGCTCTGAAACAAAAATGATCCTCAACCCCGTTAAGTAGATCTTAGTCTTAAACTGGACTAAGGTATCCTTAACAAGAAACCAATTGAGCCCCAGCTGCTCACAAAACATTTAAGTTGATCTTAATCTCAAACTAGATTAACGATCCTTAAATAAAAAAAACCCAAATCTAAGATATACGGATTTAGACTATTCCACGCCCTACGGGCGACAACATAAATTAGTCTCCGTATACAATCCATGGGCAACCTAAACAAATAAAAACACACACGACATGAAGTGAACCTCCGGAGCAGGAGAAAGTGGTAATCGCGATGCAGCAAAGTAATTAACTGCAGGGGCTTGCGCCTGCAGGAAGAGCGTCCCCACAATCAAAAACCCCTCAGAAACGAGGGGGAATCTGACGAAGTCTGATACAACGGCCGCATCCGTCCAAACCTACGATATACGGTGCCATAAATCAACTTGGCATCTTCGGAGAGGTAGAAGGATAAAACCAAATAGTATCTGCCTCCAGAATTCAGTCCAGACGTCCTAACGTCCCGGTCGCATCTTCCGGCGGTGAACAGATTCTGGCACGCCTGGTGGGACCTTTTCCTCTTTCCACTCCACACTTTGTGTATCGTGTTTCGCGAACAATTCGCGGTTTTCTATAGTTGCCCGTGGATTCGAGGTACTAAGATTTGGTGTCTTGTTCCTGTGCAGGAAATAAGTCAATGGCTTTTAGCTGCACTAATTGCAACAGCAACTCCCGCTCCGCCCCAACTGGAAAATTGACATACTAGCCGAATGCGGCCTGCATCTTTTCAATGCCGGTGGAACAAGAGACTCAGGCCACCATTGGATTGTTCTTCGGGACCATGCTCCCGCCAGCAAGCTTCAGCACCCCAGTGCCGCCACAATAAGCTTCTAAGAAGTCGGTCTTTGATCGACTTGCAACCACTACAGCCCCTCTCAATGGGTCGTCCAAGTCTGCCACCTCAGTTTTCAACAGGCTGAACCAAAGCTCAAGTGGGCCCGCAAAGAGGCTTGCGATACTTGAAGGGGTTATCCCAAAACGAATAGTCATTCCAGCTCCGGCAGGTGAAGTCGTCAAAGGGGCTTCTCCTACCCGAAAGTCGGCTTTCGCAAGATTGGTCGTTCCCTCTTAATAGACGTCGGTCTTCGACAGGCTGGCACCAGCAGCAGCCCCCAATCAAAGCCTGAGACATGAAGGAGCCGCTCCTACAACTAAGGCAATCCCGTCTGTAAGACATGCTCGACGTCGCCACTGGTGCCGAGTGAGGAAAGCTGGGGGCAACTCCCCTTTTGGACTTACTCCGCCAGCTCCAATAGTGGAAGTTGACACTACTGTTCCAACCGGGAACAACTTTGATCTGCTTAGAAGGGTGTGAAAGAACTCTCCAACTACGGTGCTGAAGAAATCTCCCACACCTGCTGAAAACATGACGTAGGCAAAACCGGAGCAGCCCCCTCAGCGGCTGTCCTCCCATCTCCACAGGGTATGGCGGAAAGTCTAAGATTCTGTGATCAACAAAGACTACTCTCGCCGACTGAAGAAAATGAAGGCTCGGCAAGAGGAGGACCATCCCTCCGCCATACCACAGAAAGCATCATCCACATGGGTGCCTGTTACAACGGCCCCTCCGACTTCAACCTCCCATAAAAGGAGAAGGCCGGAGAAAACCCCACCGCCTACGGTGAATTCCATGGCGCTGGACCCAAACGCCCCAAGTCTGGGGGCATGACAGTGCACACCGTCTACATGGCTTCCGGGAAAGAGGAAAGCCGTACTTCCATGGGTGATCGACTACTAACTCGGTCGTTGACAAAAGCTCAGGAGCAACAAGAAAAGCTCCAGGAGATGCTGATGAAAATGTCAGCACTTACCGGGCAGAAAGAAAGCTCGGAATCGGCGTCCGAACAATGCCATGAGCAGGAGTCTGATACAGAATTCCTGCGAAGGGTGATAGAAAGGAAAGACAAGGAGGTCACGGAACAAGCTGCTAATATAAAGCAGATGGCGCTCCTGTTCCAAGACATGGTTGGAATGATGATCCAGCCAGAACCTCCGACTGAAGATCCGCCGATAATCATTGAGGACGACAGAGGGAAAACATCAAACCCTCTTCCGGCTTTATCAACGGCTAAGGAAGAAACCATCTCCAAGGCCGCCTTTGACGAATACATAGCTCAGCAAATACAGGCTCATCAAGCGAGTGAAGCGGCTGGCCAAGTCGTCATAACTGGGAGACCGTACCCGGGCTGGTATGATCAATTCAAATACCCGTCGGGATATACGATCCCAAAGTTCCATGTTTATAAGGGGACAGGCAATCCTCATCAGCACGTCGCTCAGTTCAGAGCTTTATGCGCAATACTGGAGGTGATGACAAATTGCTGCTTCGCCAGTTCGTTGACAGCCTGTCGGAGACAACGTTTGAATGGTACTCAGAGCTCCCAAATGACTCCGTCAAAATATTCACGGAGATGGAGCAGTTATTCATACAGCGGTTAGCGCAAGCGAGCGCACCCCGATCACGGCATTAATCAATGCCAGAGTGAAACCAGGAGAGACTTGGGTTCAATACGCAATTCGGTGGCGGAACCTATGGTCAAAATGCGAACGATGCATCGAAGAAGCTCCTGCTGTGGGCATGTTCATAGGGACTCTCGATCCACAGGCGACCGTGTCCCAGTTCATGACGTTCTTCAAGCCGACCTCCTTCCAGGCTTTGATCGACAAGCTGGCCTAAATGGACCAGATGGGCCACAGGCCTCCCTCTTCAAAGATGGACCACGGGCCTCCTTTTAAGTCCATGTCTCTGGATTGTGTGCATGCCCAAGTTTTTGAGGTAATTGAAAGAGTTGAAACGAGACCCTCGGAATGCAAAGGGTAAAGGGAAAGCGGCCTTCGTTGCCAACACTCAACAATAGCCGAGCGACTTGAAACCGGTTACTCGCCAAGGCAACGCGCGCCCGCGCCAATCCCTCGAAGAGAAGCTAGGACGTGCTTATTCGTTTCCCCGTGATAAAACGAGGAGACAGTTCGAACTGGAAGTGCGCAATAGACTTATCACTCTGCCGGACCCAAGGCGTCCATCGCAGCCCGGCGATGTCAACAATCCTAACTACTGCTCTTATCACAGAATGGTGGGCCACCCAAGGAGTCCATTTTTCGGTATGGGATTGCTACGTCTTCAAAAACTGGGTCGAAGACTAGTACCAACAAGGGAAGTTTGCATTGTCCGAAAACTGTAGGGTGAACCCGCCACAAAGGCACGCTCCTAAAAAAGTGGATACGCCGGGGGCATCATGCTCTTTTGTGGAAGAGGCTCCATGGGAAGTTGTCCTTTCAGCTAAAACCAAAAGAATGCTGAAGGATCTTCAAGCATGTCCGGCGATCATGTGGAAGAGCCCGCTAGAGCCTGAGATCATTGAGGGGAAGCTAAAATCGCGTCCCATACCGAAAAATGCTAATGATGGGCAAAACACCCAGGTCAAGCCTTCAAAGGGAAAGAAGAAGACCAAGAAGCCCGTGCAGCCTGACGACAAGCGCACGGACCTGCAAAAGTACATCGACGTGCTGGAGGAGTATAACTAGAAAGCACGGACCCTAGTGACTCTTGAAGAGTTTCTCCACCGTATCCTCGAGAACGGAGATAGTGACGATGATGAGGGAAATGACTCGTCGGAAGAAAACCAAGACTATGCAGCAAGATGCCACATAGTCTCTCATTCGGCGTTAAAAGACGAAGAAACTTCCTCGGCGTCGGAAAGCAACGCAGAGAAACTGGGGGCAGGATCGGTGCCAAAATCCCTAGAACCGTCAGACGACCTGATCGATAGGCTGCTAAACAAAACTTTTCAAAAGAGCAGAGCTGACCGAGAACGCGAAATAGCTATATACAAAAAGGCCAAGCATCGACATCAGGATGAAGAAGAGGTGGCAAGGAGGAGTTGTAAAGTACTCCAACCAAAACGAAGCACACCTGCGGCAAACAAAAGCGGGTTTAAGACGGAGAAACGGTTCGCCAAAGCCCTGTCAATGGGAATGAAGCTGCTACCTCTCAAAGGAAATATTCCCGGGGCCACATTCCTCAACGGAGAGATTTCACATCCGAACCACTGCCTATATCATCAGAAGGTCACCCATCCCACCAAAGAGTGCAATGCCTTCAAGAAGTGGTGGCAATGATATGTTGCCTACCGACAACATTTCAAGCGGATGAAACGCGAAGCTCCTCAACAGCAAAGAAGCGCGACGGATGAGCGTGATGGAACGACTGGCAACTGTCATATGGTTGATACCAGTTCGACAGAAGGAAAATCCCAAGTTCTTACATTCGGGAGTGATTCTGAGGAAGAAATAACCCCCGGCCCTCTCTTCAAAGAATCCACCTTTGGAAGAGAAGACGAGGAGAAGAACTGCGAGAACATTCAGCTGCGTAACCACTCGCTGCCTAAGAAGAACCTTGGGCCTATAAACAAAGGTTCGAGCAAAAGAGACAAGGGGAAGGAAAAAGTCCCTAAGGAAATTGCCCTCGATGATGGAGTCGTCAAAGAGCTCGCATCCAAGGACCCGCCTAAGAAAAACAAGATGGATTACAATGTTCTGGTACATATGAGGAAGATACCCTCACAACTGAGCATGCTGGATGCTCTCGTCCTGCCCAAAGAGGAACGAAATTCCCTGATCAAGGCATTGCAAGAGCCCGACCAGTTCCAAACTTTCCTTGCAGAAGAAAAGATGAAGGACGAGTTGGCAGAGGTTCATACAGCTAACATTACATTCGGCGATGAAGATCTCCTCCTCGGGACGTACGAACACAATCGTCCTCTATATGTCACTGGGTATTTCCACGACATCAAGATAGGGAAGATCCTGATCGACAACGGGTCCTCCGTCAACCTCCTCAACGTGAAGGTGCTGAAGGAGATTTGCATGAACGTTCAACACCTGGCTCGAGATAAAATTACCATCTCCGGGTTCGACTCACAGTCATCACAGACGCTTGGGTCCGTAATATTGACATTACACTTCGGGCTGCTCGTTACTGACATGAAATTTCATGTCATTGACGCCAAGACTTGCTACAACGCTTTGCTCGGCAGGCCTTGGTTACACGAGTACAACGTCATCCCTTCTACACAGTATCAGTGTATGAAGTATTTCAAAGACGACCTCGAGTACACCGTTACGAGGGAGCTAAACCCATTGTCCGTAAACGAAGTCCGCAAATATGAAGATTCCAAGTACGTCTTACCAGACTTCAAAGACACGGAAAGATGTCATAAGCCGGAGAACCAACAAAAAACCGTTGCCACTATCCCGATCTTTGGGAGCGATACCGAGGAAGATGAAGAGATAGTCTACTCAGGGCAACCCCAAGGCAACATGCCCAAACCATCTGCTCCTATTTTGGTCTTTGGCAGTGACTTTGAGGATGAGGCCACGCCGTATTCTCCGTTAGCCCGTCAGTACAAACCATTACTGGAGCTGATCAGAGTTTACAAATCACTATGGTTCCGCTACAGCATTATAAAGAAGTTGATGCGCTTGATACATACAGCATACAAGAGCTGCAGACGTTCTACGTCCCTCCCAGGCGAAGAGGTGAAAAACGATCCTCTTCTATCAATCCACGGAGACCAAAGTGGAGAAAGAAGTCTGGCATGGTGCCGATCTTACACTTGACAAGTTTTAACTAATCCCTCTGCCCAGATATTACGCAGAGGGATTGAAAAGGCTATTAAGATGCCAAGGCGTACCCCTCAAACAAACCGCTCAATAAGCCCGGTTCTACAACAAGATTTGGGACGTTCCCGGGACTCGGCGAAAGATGCCCAATGAGAGGATGGAGACGACTAGTCTTGGATACGTTCGGTCTAAGAAACGGGAGCGATTCCATGGCCGCTGCGTCATAAATAACTCCGGTGGAGAAGGGAATGCTTTCCCAGATAGCGCTGATATTGAACCAAAATGAGATCCCGCCGTAAGAATGCCAAGTCCGTCATTCGAAGAACAAATTGACAAGGTAATAAGAGAAGCCGGTCAAAAGGTTCGGGATGACCACAACTACGAAATGGCCATTTACAAAAAGGCCAGGACGCAGCGTCTCACTCAGCAGTCTGTGGAAAGAGAAGATTATGATGCCCTTCACCCTCAGCCCACTGTACGTTCTCATGATAGAAAAAAAGTCCGACGCAGGGGAAAAAATAAGGTGAAGAACGAGAATGACGTTTAAAGACAGTGAAGTGGATCAAAGAAGCCACGCGATCGAGAAAAAGTCAACTGAAATCCGTCTTTTATGAAGAAGATGGGTCGGGAATACTCTTTCCCCCAAGACAAGACAAGGAAGATATTCGACCTTGTCATTAAACATCAAATGATAACGCTCCCAGAGTCTCGGTACCCCAAACAGATAAATGAGGCCCATCACCCGGATTATTGTTCCTACCACCAAGCAATAGGACATCCTCTTGAAGACTGCTTCAATTTCAAAGACTGGGTCGAAGACCAGTATCAACAAGACAGGTTCGCTCTATCCGACAGCTGGAGGGTAACCCCACCGCAAAAGCATGAGCCAAAGAAAACCTATATCGCGAGGATAGGACCGGCCCAACATCAAGGATGGAAGCGAGCTCGTACCTGCCATGTGGTAACATTCTCAAAAGAGAGGGAGCACGAGAATATGGATGACCTCTCCAGGTGCTTTGCAAATGAGGACGAGGATGAGGTGATATCAGAGTTTCCACCGGCACCAAAAGAGCTGGAAGATGGGATACACACTATGGCGGACAACCTGAGAAAAATCGACTTAGGGATGGAAAAAAATCCGAGGCCAACATTCGTCAGTGAGCTGCTGTCTAAAAACCAGGTGGCTACATTAAAAGACGTGCTTATGCAGTATAAAGACTTCTTCGCATGGAACTATTCCGAAATGCCGGGACTAGATCCAGAAATAGCGGTGCATAAACTGGCTATATCGCCGGTCGTCAAGCCAGTCAAACATGCGCCAAGAAGAATGCGGCTTGAACTCGAGATGAGTATCAATGCCGAAGTCAAGAAACTAATTGATTCTGGCTTCATCCAAGAGGTTCAATATCCTGACTGGATCGCCAACATTGTTCCAGTGATGAAGAAATATAGGACGGTGCGCATCTGCGTGGACTTTCGGGACCTCAACAAAGCTTGCCCGAAGGATGACTTCCCAGTACCAGTTACCGAGCTGATGATCGATAACATGTCTACCCATGAGGTCTTCTCCTTCATGGATGGATCTTCGGGGTATAATCAAATAAAAATGCATCCCGAAGACCAAAAGCACACCGCCTTCCGGACTCCGCTAGGCATATTCTGCTATAAGGTGACGCCCTTCGGTTTGAAGAACGCAGGCGCTACCTACCAGAGGGCCATGATGAAGATCTTTGATGACCTCATACATGAAATTGTCGAATGCTATATGTACGACCTTGTGATGAAAAGCAAATCGTACGAGGAGCACTGGGAACATCTGAACATAGTGTTCCAGCGTATTCGGACATACAATCTGAAGATGAATCCTCTGAAATGCGCGTTTGGAGTCTCCTCAGGCAAATTCCTAGAATTTATCATATGACACCGAGGCATCGAAATAGACCCATTAAAGATCAGGGCGATTATAGAAATGCCCATGTCAAGAACTCTCAAACAACTGCGGTCTCTCCAAGGAAAGCTCGTGTATATCCGGCGATTCATAGCCAACCTCTCCGGCAAATGTCGCCCCTACAGCCACCTAATGAAGAAGGGGACCCCGTTCGTTTGGGATTATAAATGCCAAAGTGCACTGGATGAAATCAAGCAATACCTGCAGAACCCCTCGGTACTGACCACTCCAGTTAGGGGAAAGCCCCTCATCCTGTATACAACAACCCTTGAAGGTTCTCTAGGTGCGTTATAGGCACAAGAGAACGACCAGGGGAAGGAGAGAGCTCTCTACTATTTGAGTCGAGTTCTCCTGGGGGCAGAAAACAACTACTCCCCCATAAAAAAATATTGCCTGGCACTGATCTTCGTGATAACGAAGCTCAGACACTACGCCTTGGCTTATGAGATCCATCTCATATCAAAGGTGGATCCTCTCAAATATTTGATGTCAAGAGCCATACTAACAGGAAGGCTTGCCAAATGGGCCCTCATCTTGATGGAGTTCTCGATAATGTATTGACCCCTCAAGGCAGTGAAAGGCCAGGCTATCGCCGATTTTCTCGCTGAACATCCAATACCAGCCGACTCTCCCTTAAATTGCGAGTTGCCGGATGAACGTGCGTTCGACACAAAGGATGAAGAAAATGATTCCCGATGGGAACTCTACTTCGATGGAGCGTCTTCTATGAAGAAGCGGAAGCATAACATCTCCATAATCAAAGCTGGGGTAGGCCTTATCTTCGTGACTTCACAAGGAAGGATAATGCCTTTCGCTCTTTCCTTAATGGAGCCGAGAACAAACAACGAAGCGGAATATGAAGCTTTGATAGCAGGACTTGAGATCGATGTCGACCTGGGAATCGAAAATCTCTTCATATATGGAGACTCCCAGCTAGTCGTTAGTCAAGTTAATGAAGACTATCAGACGTGCAAACCAGAGCTGATAAAATATGGCGAGAGAGATGAAAGGTTCCTAGGCACCCTATAGAGGTCTCACAAGGCATCGAACATGCCATTTTACAAAAATTATGGTGCCGAGAAACCCTAACACGGATCTTAGACTAGAATTCTAGGCGAAAAACTAAACTAGTTAACATATTAACTAAAGGTTAGATGCTACAACCTTTGTAGATCCGGTTACCCTCTTCCTTGGCTCCACGAAGGCATCCTCTCGCTGTCCATCTCGATTCCCAAACTCGAACGTTGGCTTCATCGGAGAAACGGGCGAGCTAGGTCGTCGACTTTGTGTCAAAGACGATCTACGTCGAGGCATCACAAGTTCAAGCTCCGACTTCACAAAGTTGTGAAACTTGTGAAGAAAACACCCAAAACAACTTGGCAAGAGGTAGAGGGTGAAAAAATAGGAGGTGGGTTCACTTTAGAATTGGATTTCTCTCACTAGAACTCAAGTTGCCATTGATGGCATCAAGGTTTCTATCTTGAAGAAGAAGGAGAAGAAGAAGCTAGTTTATGATAAGTTATTTTTTAAATGAAAAGAAAAATACATACTTATCATAATCTAACAAGGGTTAAGTGTAGAAAATAAACCATGGTAAGTGGATGGGTTAGGGTTAAGCATGAAGACAAAATGGTCTATTTGGTCAAAGCTTCATGAAGCTTCAACAAGCTTCATGACACAAATAAACCACTTTATTTTCATTTATCCATTGAAATAAATAAAGAAATGAATAAATAAATGATAAGGCAAAACCCTAATTATCATTTAACCATGGCTTAATTCTTCACACTTAACCAAATGATCAAGTATCATCAAACATGATACATGTATGTGCACGAAAATATATCACATATACAACTTGCACATCAAGTGAGAAAATCCATATAAAGTGAACCAATACTAGTTAATGCAAAGTAATATATCAAATATATAATTATACATTAAATCATTAAATCAACATTTGATTCAATGATCCGGTCATGTCGCACATAACCGACTAGTATTCAATGTATCGATTTATCGAATCAATGATTCGATAACTAGGTCATATCGAATATAACCAATCGAAACATTTATCGCGAGAATGAAATGCGGTATCACATACACGCATTATTCTCGCTCCCGCACATATCTCATATGTGCTCCTATTTCGTTTCGCTTGAACCAGGAAACCTCTGTGTAGGACTCTAAAGACTCGTCAATACGCCGGTAGCAGATGATGATCATATCAAGCACCCACAAGCCGCAAGCGGTCTGCTAAACGTAACGGCCACCCGGGTATTGAGCGATCAGAAGATCGACGAGCTAGCCCGCTCACACTCCTGTGAATCCAACCAGTAACACTTACCGTACAGTCCGGTCTGTTCGTCTGATACGTCGCATATCAAGTCTAGGGGTGGTAAACGTCAGACCCCAATAACCGATAAGTCGTGCCGATGTGAGGCTCATAACGGGTCGAGAAACTACTGGTAACACTTACCAGCAAATCTCTGATCAGCCCTGGCCAGGGACTTCCCTGCTACGGCCAATCGAGCACGGCGCAACATCAACCCCCAATACCGGGAGAGACGAAACCCCTCCTATCGCTCATTGCCTCCATGTGACTCGGGACTGTACCCAAAGACCACCGTTTTGCACGCCCTCATGGACGTGGTAAGGTGGAGATCAAAGCACAGTGGGAATCACACAAGACTCTATGACGATCTCGGGTCTACAGACTAATCTGTACAAGTGTCTCCTAAGAACTGCCATGTGACGTGAGGTATAATACCATCTGGGAGTTCTCGGTGAGTCCGTCCAGTGTAACCAGTCTCCACTGAGCACCCGTATACCATCTCTGATGTCAAACACCAATGGATATGGGATCATCCATCGCCCATCACATGGGTCGAGAAGCGTATACGCTAGTCTACACTGGTATATCGATGCCCCGTCTCGATACACCCACGACTAGGGACCTTGAAGGATGTACTTATGGACTACCATGTCCCCACTAGTATGATCCGCATCATAGTCCAGGTAGTCAAGTATACATCCTAAGGGCTTTACCAACATGTAACCATAAGACAGTTTAAAGAGACAAGTGTACATGTTAAGATAAAGAGTAACCAGATAGCATACTATCATATCGAGCAAGAAAATCATCTCTATATATGTCCAAGCATCCAATATAATATACATCATCTGTACAATACTGGCCTCTAGGGCATACATACAACTAACAATCTCCCACTTACACTAGGGCCAGCTGCTGTAGTATCGCATACCGAGCATCCCGAAGAGTCTCTCAAACTGTGTCTGGGGAATGGCCTTCGTGAGTGGATCCGCCGTGTTGTTCTTCGTGTCAACCCTCCTGACCTCGATCTCCCGGCGATCAACTATCTCCCGGATCAGGTGATACCGCCTCAGAATATGCCTGGATCTCTGATGGGACCTGGGTTCCTTGGCCAAAGCCACCGCTCCATTGTTATCGCAATACAAAGGTATTGGATGCTCAATGGATGGAACCACTCCAAGTTCAGTAATGAATTTCTTGATCCAGACAGCCTCTTTGGCAGCATCGTTGGCAGCGATGTATTCAGCCTCCATCGTCGAGTCTGCCACGGTTTCCTGCTTGGAACTCTTCCAGCTAACCGCCCCTCCGTAAAGGGTAAAGACAAAGCCCAACTGCGACTTAGAGTCGTCCTTATCACTCTGGAAGCTCGAATCGGTAAAGGACTCCACTTGGAGTTCTCTGTTACCATACACCAAGAACATATCTCTAGTCCTTCGTAAGTACTTGAGAATGCTCTTCACAGCTGTCCAGTGACTCTCTCCAGGATCAGCTTGATACCTTCTCACTACACTTAGTGAGTATGCTACATCGGGTCGGGTACATAGCATCGCATACATGATAGGGCCTACTGCCGAAGCATAGGGTATCCCTTGCATGCGAGCTCTCTCCAAATCAGTCTTAGGAGACATCTCTTTGGAGAGAGTGACTCCAGAGATCGTGGGCAAGTTCCCACGCTTGGACTCTTCCATACCAAACCTCTTTAGTATGGTGTCAATGTACCTGGATTGGGACAATCCCAATATCCGTTTGGATCTATCTCTATAGATACTGATTCCCAATATGCAGGAGGCATCACCAAGATCTTTCATTGAGAATCTTTGTGATAAGAAGAGCTTGACCGATTGCAGCATAGGAATATCATTTCCTATCAAGAGTATGTCGTCCACGCACAATACGAGGAAGACCACCTTACTCTCTGCCACCTTCTTGTAGATACAAGGTTCATCTGGATTTTTGACGAAATCAAACTCTTTGATAACGACGTCAAAGCAGATGTTCCAACTCCGCGATGCTTGCTTTAATCCATAAATGGATTTAAGCAGCTTGCACACCTTCCCGCTGCTCCCACTATCTACGAAGCCCTCTGGTTGAGTCATGTACACGCACTCTTCTAAATCACCATTTAGAAAGGCGGTCTTAACATCCATTTGCCAGATTTCGTAATCATGATATGCAGCGATGGCAAGCATGATCCGGATGGATTTAAGCATAGCCACTGGAGAAAAGGTCTCGTCATAGTCCACACCTGGTCTTTGACGAAAACCCTTTGCTACAAGTCTAGCTTTGAAAGTCTCCACTTTCCCATCTACACCAAGTTTCTTCTTGAAGATCCACTTGCTCCCAATGGGTTTTACCCCTTCAGGAGCAACGTCCAAAGTCCATACTTTGTTGGTGTACATGGATTCCATCTCGGACCGCATAGCATCCGGCCATTTCACTGAGTCCCCACTCGTGATGGCCTGCTCGAAGCTAGTTGGGTCATCATCCTCCATGATGCAATCCTCGCTCCCACCATCCATGAGAAAACCGTAGTATCTCTCAGGTGGGCGAGGAACCCTACTCGATCGGCGGAGAGGCTGGAGTTCATCGGGAACTACGGAATCCTCTGGTTCAACCAAATCTTCTGTTGTAGTCTGTATTGCTGGAACCTCTTCCAGTTCTACCTCAATGCCACTTATCTGTTTCATAAGAAAACCTTTTTCTAAGAAAGTGGCATGTCGAGAAACAAACACTTTTTGTTCCTCGGAGTGGTAGAAGATATACCCTCGCGAATGTTTGGGATATCCAACAAACTTACATAGAACAGACCTTGCCTCGAGCTTGTCCGGATTTTGTGTTTTAACATAGGCCGGACAACCCCATATCTGAATAAAATTAAGACATGGTCTCTTGCCATTCCATATCTCATATGGAGTGGTAGGCACTGATTTGGTCGGAACTCTATTCAGTAGGTATGCAGCAGTCTCCAGTGCATATCCCCAGAAGGAAATAGGTAACTCAGCTGTACTCATCATAGAGCGCACCATATCTAATAGGGTGCGATTTCTCCGCTCCGATACACCGTTGTGCTGTGGTGTATATGGAGGAGTTAGCTGAGAGAGAATCCCATTCTCTTTTAGGAAGTCCAGGAATTCATTGCTCAAGTATTCACCTCCTCGATCAGATCGAAGGATTTTAATACTTTTTCCGGTTTGGTTCTCAACTTCTTGTTTATATTCCCTAAATTTCTCAAAAGCTTCTGATTTGTGTTTCATCAGGAACACATACCCGAACCTAGAGAGATCGTCAGTGAATGTAATGAAGTATGAAGAACCATCCCTGGCATGTGTAGACATGGGACCGCATACATCACTATGAATAAGTCCCAAGAGTTCGGTAACTCTTTCTCCGTGTCCCGTAAACGGAGTTTTGGTCATCTTGCCTTTGAGACATGACTGGCAAGTGTCATAAGATGAAAATTCAAACGGATTTAAATATCCATCTTTATGCAACTTAGCCAGTCGTGTCGCATTGATGTGACCCAGTCTACAATGCCACAAGAAGGATTCGTTGAGTTCAGAACTCTTCCTCTTGTGTGTGTTTGTTATGCTCAGAACTGTTGATTGATTTAGAACATAAATGCCATTGCACAACGTGCCTGATCCAACCAACTTTTGGTTACGGAAAATGTTCATAACATTATCCTGTAATACAAAATTATATCCCTCTTTACTCAATAAAGAAACTGATATAATGTTGCATATCAGGTTCGGCATGTAATAGCATTCGTTCAGAACCAATGTATTACCAGTTGGTAATACAAGGTGATATTCCCCGACAGTCTTAGCTGCAACAATTGCACCATTTCCAACTCTTATGTCTTTATCACCTTCTCCAAGTTCTCTACCTTTCCTAAGCCCATGTAACTGATTACATATATGGGATCCTGACCCGGTATCCAATACCCAGGACGTAGAGCAAATGGAGAAACAATTCTCAGTAACGAACACACCCGAAGAAAATGCATCATCATGTACTTTCTTCATACGGGTGGCATGGGAATCCTGGTATTCCCCTATATCCTGTTCATTCCTATAACTCTTATAAGAAAGAACGGAACCAACGTTCCCCAGCACAGTATAACATGCGGGTTCGGTCAATACATCCATATTATTATCTTCATTAGGGCATGAAATGGTCGCTACCTGGAGAGAGAGAGAAGAAAACACTTTAGCGTATGCTCGTGCAAGATCAGATTGGTTATTATCTTATCTAATCAGGATGGCTCCACTGCTTTTTATCAAATCTTCCTTCAAACCCTAAAAGGAAAGACTAGCCGGGATTAATTACACACTACAAGTTCGCCAATCTTTCAGCCAGGCCAGTGTCGGTACTTTGAGGGAGGTCCCCCGTGCTTTCGCACGAACCTAATTAATGTACTCGTTTTTCCAGAGGCGTAACCCTTTTGACACCTTTCTAGACACCTACTTGATCAGCTAATTGCAATGTGTAAAACTCTCCCAGGAGTAACTCTTACTCGCAGTGGGTATCGGGATCCAACTATCTCATAGAAGGTATGCAATCTCATTGCAAATTTCAACACTTGAAATTCCCGATAATATTTTGCCCCTAGCATCCTATGACCTTGACGGAGGCCAAACAACCCATAGTCCGCTAGTCAAGTTCAACCCGTCATTTCCTGATTGAATTAAACCCACCCGCACGACCCTTGACGGAGGCCAAACAACGCCGTACGAATACCCTACTCCAATCGCATCATATGCAAGCAGATAAGCACTAGTTAGCTACCGTACACTGCGCCTTGACGGAGGCCAAACTACCGCAGCACGAATACTAATTAGTACTTATCTGAAATGACGAAGGGCTACGCAGGTTTTTCATAAAAACCATGAGCGTAATGAACTTGATATCGTTGTAGAATCAAATGAAGTTTTGAAATGGAGTGATTTTGAGGCTTTT
Source organism: Agapanthus africanus (assembly GCA_030015575.1). Taxonomy (NCBI): domain Eukaryota; kingdom Viridiplantae; phylum Streptophyta; class Magnoliopsida; order Asparagales; family Amaryllidaceae; genus Agapanthus; species Agapanthus africanus. Next base: position 426,014,708 of record CM057339.1, read on the forward strand.
CTAGTTTTGCTAAAGGGGTCACTCCGGATGAAGGGATCGTCGGCCCTTTCCTCGTCGAATGAGGCGCGGGATATATCATATATATCGCTGTGCAAAGCAAAAACTCTTAAAAGCAATCAAAACCAGACCGAGTGTGTAGCATCTGCCAGTTACTGCTAAAGGAGTCACTCCCGGTGAAGGGATCTCGGTCCTTTCCTCATCGAATAAGGTGCAGGGTATATCATATATACCGCTATGCAAAGCAAGAACTGTAGCTACCTGTTATATTTTAAAATTCGATTCCACAACATGTTAGGTTTCTTATCTTTCATTAATCACATTAATGAAGTCCCATCATTTAAATACCTAAACATCACAGATAGATATGACGTACACTTATGCCATCCGCATTCGCCTCGATGTCCTCTCGTGCACCGTTAGGTTAGGTAACTAACGACAGAGCAGGGCAGGGCTAGCGCGGGTGTAAAACATAAGTAACGTCTATATAATATATCATATATACTATATACTATATCCATCACAGAGTCACATCACAGATATCGCAGCAGAAGAAACATATGAAATATTGGATATACTAGGACGTCCGTGTTTTCAATACGAGCCAGTATAAAACACGGATTCCACGGTCGTGATGAATAGCCAATACCACACCCCTAGATCCCTACGAGAGTGGCAAGCAACCCTGCCAATTCTAGGGTTAGGAGACCCGGACTCGACTCCTCGAGTTGGTCTCCCACTGGACCCCAGAACCCGGTTACTTGTGCTCCCCTCCTTGGGTCTATCTTAATGCGGAAAAGTAAATAATATACAAAGGGTGACAACTTCCGCTACCTGGAAGTGCCCCAAATAAAAGAATATTACATACAAGTTTTTACATGAATGAAAATGAAAAACACTCATCTCACATAAAAACCCCCGGCTATTCGAACACGACGATCCAATATAACATATCCAGCAACACATAACATCACATGTCATCAACGTAAGTAAATATGCGCATCCCAATTGTCGTTGACATATAGTAACGAAACCGGCGATATCACATATTACACTTACGGTCACAGAAAAGAAAGTGTAAAACTACAACAATTGGAATCCGCAACTTCTTTAGACATCACATGCCTAATCAAATGAAATACTTAGACATCACATGCCTAACAGATATAAATCCCGCATTTTAGTCCCATTATCGAAAACTCTTTTCAATATCAAGTGAGACTAAACCGCTAGATTTATAACATTCATCCAGTTATCTCATAACTGTTTGTGAATTCCAATTATTGTATCACATTCCAGATAAACAGAAAATGTTAAACTTTCCGATCGAACATTCGAACACCCAAGTTTTCCCGATACAGTCCAACACATGAAATAAGTCTAGCAACATTCAGTTCGTGCCTCAGTACCAACGGTCCAGCCGTAGAAGGGTCAAGCCGACGCCTCACATGTGGCACGCCGTACTGCCCCAAACCCGAAGGTTCAAAGGGCAGTTCAAGACGGTCACATAATCGAGTTAAGGTTTGTTGTCTTCTAGAGGGTCCATCGCGTTACTTGCACTACTTAGAATGTCGTTAAACTACGGAAAAATCCAACACTTGGAAATTTCCCGACAGGGGAAAAGTTGGGTATTTATATCCGGTCGAACTTTTTAACATATTCTATAAATTATCCGGAAGTACACAAAGACAAGGTTCGATAATCCGATCGAAACATCGTTTCCCAATTTAACCCCAGAACACTCAACTTAAGAGCCAATTTAAAAATTCCCAGAAAACTCAGAATAATTAATCAGGAATTACTGTGCAAACACTTAGGGCTGACGTCACCAAATAGCCGCGGAACCGCCGCAGAAGCTAGGCTTCTGCCGCGGTTCCGCCGCACAAAGTACTGTTCATGGGAAACTTTTTGCACCGTAATTCTTAGATTTCATTGCTGAATTTTTAAGCATTTTTAATTGACAAAAAACCACAAATTTGGAAAAAGTCCAGAGAGCATTATCGGGTTAGGGTTTCGGGTTCGTTCGGACTTCAAACTCCGTCTAGACTTCGCCTAAGGCTCTAGCTAGGCTCTGATACCACTAAAAGGTTCCTAGGCATCCTATAGAGGTCTCACAAGGCATCGAACATGCCATTTTACAAAAATTATGGTGCCGAGAAACCCTAACACGGATCTTAGACTAGAATTCTAGGCGAAAAACTAAACTAGTTAACATATTAACTAAAGGTTAGATGCTACAACCTTTGTAGATCCGGTTACCCTCTTCCTTGGCTCCACGAAGGCATCCTCTCGCTGTCCATCTCGATTCCCAAACTCAAACGTTGGCTTCATCGGAGAAACGGGCGAGCTAGGTCGTCGACTTTGTGTCAAAGACGATCTATGTCGAGGCATCACAAGTTCAAGCTCCGACTTCACAAAGTTGTGAAACTTGTGAAGAAAACACCCAAAACAACTTGGCAAGAGGTAGAGGGTGAAAAAATAGGAGGTGGGTTCACTTTAGAATTGGATTTCTCTCACTAGAACTCAAGTTGCCATTGATGGCATCAAGGTTTCTATCTTGAAGAAGAAGGAGAAGAAGAAGCTAGTTTATGATAAGTTATTTTTTAAATGAAAAGAAAAATACATACTTATCATAATCTAACAAGGGTTAAGTGTAGAGAATAAACCATGGTAAGTGGATGGGTTAGGGTTAAGCATGAAGACAAAATGGTCTATTTGGTCAAAGCTTCATGAAGCTTCAACAAGCTTCATGACAAAAATAAACCACTTTATTTTCATTTATCCATTGAAATAAATAAAGAAATGAATAAATAAATGATAAGGCTAAACCCTAATTATCATTTAACCATGGCTTAATTCTTCACACTTAACCAAATGATCAAGTATCATCAAACATGATACATGTATGTGCACGAAAATATATCACATATACAACTTGCACATCAAGTGAGAAAATCCATATAAAGTGAACCAATACTAGTTAATGCAAAGTAATATATCAAATATATAATTATACATTAAATCATTAAATCAACATTTGATTCAATGATCCGGTCATGTCGCACATAACCGACTAGTATTCAATATATCGATTTATCGAATCAATGATTCGATAACTAGGTCATATCGAATATAACCAATCGAAACATTTATCGCGAGAATGAAATGCGGTATCACATACACGCATTATTCTCGCTCCCGCACATATCTCATATGCGCTCCTATTTCGTTTCGCTTGAACCAGGAAACCTCTGTGTAGGACTCTAAAGACTCGTCAATACGCCGGTAGCAGATGATGATCATATCAAGCACCCACAAGCCGCAAGCGGTCTGCTAAACGTAACGGCCACCCGGGTATTGAGCGATCAGAAGATCGACGAGCTAGCCCGCTCACACTCCTGTGAATCCAACCAGTAACACTTACCGTACAGTCCGGTCTGTTCGTCTGATACGTCGCATATCAAGTCTAGGGGTGGTAAACGTCAGACCCCAATAACCGATAAGTCGTGCCAATGTGAGGCTCATAACGGGTCGAGAAACTACTGGTAACACTTACCAGCAAATCTCTGATCAGCCCTGGCCAGGGACTTCCCTGTTACGGCCAATCGAGCACGGCGCAACATCAACCCCCAATACCGGGAGAGACGAAACCCCTCCTATCGCTCATTGCCTCCATGTGACTCGGGACTGTACCCAAAGACCACCGTTTTGCACGCCCTCATGGACGTGGTAAGGTGGAGATCAAAGCACAGCGGGAATCACACAAGACTCTATGACGATCTCGGGTTTACAGACTAATCTGTACAAGTGTCACCTGAGAACTGCCATGTGACGTGAGGTATAATACCATCTGGGAGTTCTCGGCGAGTCCGTCCAGTGTACCCAGTCTCCACTGAGCACCCGTATACCATCTCTGATGTCAAACACCAATGGATATGGGATCATCCATCGCCCATCACATGGGTCGAGAAGCGTATACGCTAGTCTACACTGGTATATCGATGCCCCGTCTCGATACACCCATGACTAGGGACCTTGAAGGATGTACTTATGGACTACCATGTCCCCACTAGTATGATCCGCATCATAGTCCAGGTAGTCAAGTATACATCCTAAGGGCTTTACCAACATGTAACCATAAGACAGTTTAAAGAGACAAGTGTACATGTTAAGATAAAGAGTAACCAGATAGCATACTATCATACCGAGCAAGAAAATCATCTCTATATATGTCCAAGCATCCAATATAATATACATCATCTGTACAATACTGGCCTCTAGGGCATACATACAACTAACAAGAGTGCAGTAACTGCTGACATAAATCCTCTCCTACATCCTGGAAAGCATACCCCGTGTGGAAAATTGTAAGGCGGATGCATTAGCCAAGCTTGGTAAGGAATTGGTTGATGAAAACCTCGATGACGTAAGGATCATTGTGCAAAGCCGCCGGGTTCTCGTGCCAGCAGAAATATCTCCAGAGTCGTCTGAAAGAAAGGAAGCGACCAAACAAACAGCCCTCCAAATAGAGGATGAGGAAAAGGATAAGGATTGGAGAGAAGTCTTCATAGACTACTTCAAATCCCATCGAACACCCAAAAACGCATCTTCAAGACATCAGCTCATGAAACGGGCTCTGTCTTTTGCCTTCGTTAATGATACTCTATATAAGAGATCGTTCGACAGTTTGTGGCTAATATGCTTGGGACCGAAAGAAGCAAGGAGAGCCGTCCAAGAAACTCACGACGGACTCTGCGGTTCTCATCAAGCTGGGTCAAAGATGAAGCTGAAGATCAAGAGAATGGGTTACTATTGGCCTACAATGATTCAGGACTGCCTCGAATATGCGAAGCAGTGTCACTCGTGCCAAATTCACGGGGACTTCATCCATCAGCATCCAAATCAGCTACATCCAACGGTAGCTAGCTGGTCGTTCGAAATGTGGGGAACCGACATAATTGGCCCCATCGAGCCGGCGTCATCCAAAGGATATCGGTTCATATTGGCAACAACCGATTACTTCTCTAAGTGGGCAGAATCAGTGCCGCTAGGGAAAGTGAAGACGGAGAACATCCTCCATTTCTTCTGGACACATGTCATCTATCGGTTCGGCACTCCGCGACGGATTATTTTGGATAATGGGCCAGCCTACAGAAGCCATAAGATCAGCCGCTTCGCACAACAGCATAATATAGATTGAAGATATTCTTCAGTCTATAATCCTCGAGCCAACGGTTTAGCTGAAGCCTTCAACAAGACCTTGACGAAGATTATAAAGAAAACGGTGTCCAGAAACAAAAAGGACTGGCACGAGAGACTGCATGAAGCTCTTTGGGCGTATCGAACTACGTTCAAAACGGCCACGAATACAACACCATATGTGTTGGTATTCGGCACGGAAGCGGTACTTCCCTTGGAAATAGAGCTACTCTCTCTACGAGTGGCAGTTCGATACGAGCCGACGGATGAAGAAAATGCCCATCTTCGGCTTGAGGAGCTCGATGCCCTCGATGAAACTCGCCTCATGGCGCAGCAAAACCTAGAAGTTTACAAGGAAAGGATGACGCGCTCATACGAAAGACTGACCAGGCCGAGAACATTCCGCCAAGACGAGCTCGTGCTAGTTGTCAAACGACCAATGATCCCCAATCGTGCCAAACGGGGGAAATTTGAGCCGAACTATGAGGGCCCGTATATCATAGATAAGGTCTACCAAGGTGGGGCCTACTTGCTCATGGATATGCATGGCGAAAGACCCTTTCGGCCAATAAACGACATATTCCTCAAGAAATACTACGCCTGACAAGTCGCGACTTAGGTCAATGATAGATGACGATGCCTGTGTCCGCTCGCTATCTTCCTAAGTCAAAACTCTAAGTGGTATTCGGAAAAACTTCGCCTCCAAAATGGCAACGATGGACCGAGATGTCCTTAAACTAACAATGGACCGAGATGTCCTTAAACTAACAATGGACCGAGATGTCCCTAAACTAGCGTGTCGCCTTCAAAATGGCAACACTAGACCGGAACGTCCCTAAACTAGCGCATCGCCCCTGATACGGCGATACAGCCTCTTGAGATCCATATTGCAATCAAAGTCTTGGTAGAGAAGATTGCAACTCAAGCGGTGAGTGGCGAAACTATTCTCAAGAGTCCCGCCGTCTAAAAATAACGATGCGTCCACAAGCAAAATGGGCACGGAGGAAAACCCGAAAGGGCACCATGAGTAAAAACAACGAGACTACTGGCGAGTTTGTGAAAACCCGAAAGGGCGCAATCTCGTAAAATTTTCACTTACGAGATCCACTCGACTCGTAAGGAGAACTCCCCCTATGAGACCCTCACGGCTCGTAGGATTCAAAGTCTTAAGCTACAGGGACCTGGACCTGTTCTTAAGCTGTCGTATCCCCTAAGTTGCCCTATAAGCGGTTGAATACTGACCCTTGTATACAATCCACGGGCATAAATAAATATCCCCTCACCAAGTTCTACCACTGGTGAGAAGTTTCCCTATATGGTGAACGACACTTATAAGTCCTATCGACTTGTAAGGAGAAAACACTCTTGGAAGATCCTTACGACTTACAAGAGAAGAAACCACTTAGAAGCCCTCACGACTTCTAAGGAGAATTTACACCTGCGAGATCCTCATGACTCGTAGGGAGAAATAACTTGTGAGACCCTTACGGCTCATAAAGTCAAAAAGCCTTAGTTGACAGGATCCTAACCCTGTTTACTAAGCCATCTTTGCTCAGATCGACAAAGGCACATGATGATTCGCTCCTGGCAACATTCCAGTGGTAACGATGCTAATACCTAAATCAGTATCAAATTCCAAGTCCTCTCAAGGCAAATGATGATTCGCTCCTGGCAATATTCCAGTCGCAGTGATGCTGATGCCTAAACAGGTGTCAAATTTCAAGTCCTTTCAAGGCAAATGATGATTCGCTCCTGGCAATATTCCAGTCGCAGCGATGCTGATGCCAAGATTGGTATCAGATCTCAAGTTCCATACTCGCAACAAAAAATCAGCGAGCAAAAAAATGCATATGAAATAGCCGAAATGATGGGGCAACTCGCAATAAAAAATCAGCGAGCAAAATATATGCACATAAAAACAGCCGAAATGTTTGGGCAACTCGCAATAAAAAGCAGCGAGTAAAAAGAAAAATAGCCGAAATGATTGGGCACCACGATAAAAAGCCTAATTGATTGGGCAATCACGACTTTCGCGATATAAAAAGATGAAATGATAGAGCATCGTGGAAAGAAATAAAAAAAATGATGAAACTTTTGCCCTACAGGTGAGTCCATACTGACCCCTGTATACAATCCATGGGCACAAATGAAAAGGGAAATCATGTTTTCCTACCAGGATCTGTTAAAGGGGGAGCCAGATCTTGACGGCGACACCTACAGTCTAAAGATCAACGACGTTTCTTCTCACTCCACCAGGCTGCAGACGCGACGTCAACAAACGACCCCAGGGTCAAAACAAAACGGAGCCGTGGCTAAGTCCCTAGTTCCAAGTCTTGACGGTTCACAAACAACCTAGAGACCACCTCGACACTCGTCTCGTTACAGCAGACATAGTGTCAACAACGACGTTTCTTCTCACTCCAGCAGGATGCACACGCGACGTCAACAAACGACCCCAGGGTCAAAACAAAACGGAGCCATGGATAAGTCCCTAGTTCCAAGTCTTGACGGTTCATAAACAACCTAGAGACCACCTCGACACTCGTCTCGTTACAGCAGACACAATGTCAACAACGGCGTTTCTTCTAACTCTAGCAGGATGCAGACGCGATATCAACAAACGAACCCAGGGTCAAAACAAAATGGAGCCATAGCTAAGTCCCTAGCTCCAAGTCTCGACTGTTCATAAACAACCTAGAGACCCCCTCGATATTTGGATCATTACAGCAGACGCAATATCAACAATGATGTTCCTTCTCACTACAGCAGGATGCAGATGCGACGTCAACAAACGACCCCAGGGTCAAAACAAAACGGAGCCATGGCTAAGTCCCTAGTTCCAAGTCTTGACAGTTCACAAACAACCCAAAGACCACCTCGACACTCATCTCGTTACAGCAGACACAGTGTCAACAACGGCGTTTCTTCTCACTCCAGCAGGATGCAGACGCGACGTCAACAAACGACCCCAGGGTCAAAACAAAACGGAGCCATGGCTAAGTCCCTAGTTCTAAGTCTTGACGGTTCACAAACAACCTAGAAACAACCTCGACCTTCGTCTCGTTACAGCAGACACAGTGTCAACAATGGCGTTTCTTTTCACTCCAGCAGGATGCAGACGCGACATCAACAAACAACCCTTGGGTCAAAACAAAATGGAGCCATGGCTAAGTCCCTAGTTCCAAGTCTTGACGGTTCACAAAAAACCTAGAGACAACCTCGACCTTCGTCTCGTTACAGTAGGCACAGTGTCAACAACGATGTTTCTTCTCACTCCAGCAGGATGCAGACGTGACGTCAACAAACGACCCCAGGGTAAAAACAAAACGGAGCCATAGCTAAGTCCCTAGTTCCAAGTCATGACGGTTCACAAACAACCTAGAGACAACCTCTACCTTCGTCTCGTTACAGCAGACACGGTGTCAACAACGGCGTTTCTTCTCACTCCAGCAGGATGCAGACGCGATGTCAACAAACGACCCCAGGGTCAAAACAAAACGGAGCCATGGCTAAGTCCCTAGTTCCAAGTCTTGACGGTTCACAAACAACTTAGAGACAACCTCAACCTTCGTCTCGTTACAGCAGACACAGTGTCAACAACGACGTTTCTTCTCACTCCAGCAGGATGCAGACGCGACATCAACAAACGACCCCAGGGTCAAAACAAAACGGAGCCATGGCAAAGTCCCTAGTTCCAAGTCTTGACGGTTCACAAACAACCTAGAGACAACCTCGACCTTCGTCTCGTTACCGCAGACACAGTGTCAACAACGACGTTTCTTCTCACTCTAGCAGGATGCAGACGTGACGTCAACAAACGACCCCAGGGTCAAAAAAAACGGAGCCATGGCTAAGTCCCTAGTTCTAAGTCTTGACGGTTCACAAAAAACCTAGAGACAACCTCTACCTTCGTCTCGTTACAGCAGACACAGTGTTGACAACGGAAGCGAAAGCCAAATTCCTAGCTTCAGGGTCTTGACGGCAACTCAAATAAAACCCGAAAGACTATCGGAGATCATCCCACACCAGCGCAGAGTGGTTATGACTCATCGGGGCTCCCAAAATGAGCCTAACCTCATGTAAAAAGCGGCATGGCAAAATTCCTAATGCTTGCTCTTCCGACGGTCAAACTACCTAGGAAGATTACTTGAAGACGTCTTGTCCGGCCCCCGAAGGGATCAGAGACACGACAGTCGCGGGGCTACTCGAACAGCAGCGTAAAGTCTGCATATCGGGGAATGCATCAACCAACTCGACGGTACGACGGACTAAAACCCTAGTACCACAAACCTAACGGACCTCTGTCGTAAAGAGCATGGGTTAACTCTTACGTTAGGACAAGTATGCCTATAAACCCAAGGGAGGTAAACTAAATAGACTCCGAAACGAGTCCATAAACTAGAGACTCCGGAATGAGTGAATAAACTACAGGCTCCGAAACGAGCGCATAAACTAGAGACTACGGAATGAGTGAATAAACTACAAACTCCGAAATGAGTCCGTAAACTAGAAACTCCGAAACGAGTAAATAAATTAATGGGCGCTACATCAAGACATCAAGAGACAGATAGCGTTCAAAGCATCCTGATTTAGACATGCATGAGAAGGATTAGTGCATGACACGAGCACAACAGTGGCGTTTTGTATTTGGCAAAAAAGTTCCCTAGAGCGAAATATAAAGCACATACACAGATGCAGGATGAAACATGCAACAGTCAACGATAAAGAGATACATTTAAATACACGGAGCTTTACTCCACAGGGAAGAGATCACCAAAAATGGGATCAAAGATATAAGGGTTTACAAAACTAAAAATGAAATTGTCTAACGCCCTCTCTGATTTCTCCACCATGTCAAAGCAACGATCTTCACGAGGAGTTGCTCCCCATCGGTCGGCGCCATCAATGAAGGCGAACATGATGGCTCGCTGAGCTCGTATCTGTCTCAGTAAATAAACCGAACGATCCTTCAGAGGCTGAGTAATCAAGTGTGCCTCGTGGAAACACTCAATCTTATCCTCCGCCGCATCGAAAATCGCCGGAGTCATCTTCAATGGATGAGGAGGGATATCAGCAAGCATGGACAAGAAAATCATCCGGAGCCAAATGGAACCCATGAGAAGAGGAGAGCCCCTACGAACCAGGAGCTCGTACATCACCGCGTCACATTGGTCATCGGTGAGAAGAGGATCCGCTAACCGCGCAGCAAAACGAGGAATAATCTCCTCGATAGGGACCTCCCATGGTTGCCGACGAGCGTGAGGACGATTACAAGCCATAACTCTTGGTTCATTTCTTAAAAAAAATGGTTATCTTAAGGTCTGAAACGTTCTCTCTTTGTGAAGAAGGAGGAGAGCATAGCTTCAGGTTAGAAAGAAAAGTGTTCAGGTCTAGGCACAGGAAAATGTGCATAACGGAACTATTTCCAAGTCCTTGAAAAGGGGCATGGGAAAGGAAAGAAGTTGACTCACAGGAATCAGGGTAAGAAGGTGAAACGATTCCAGCACTTCACATGCATGTCACGCGGGCGCCGGCGCCTTAGAATCAGCGAAAGAGCCTTACGCGCATACTATGCGGGCGCCAGCGCCCATCCTTAGAACCTATGACAGTACCTCACGCACATAGCACATGGGCGCCGGCACCAATTTTTTTTATATACATATGAGTAACCACTACTTCACGTGAGGCACATATGAGCTGTGGTATAAAAGAAGGGGAAATTTTGTCATCTATACTTGGGAAAATTTATACATTGGTGATAACAACACGAAAAAAACATCATAGAAATGTTTACAACAGCAAAACACTGAATTCTGGGCATGGATTTAGGAACTCGGAAGCAAGTCCGAGTAAAATGTGTCTGGCCTCTCTGACCATTTTCTTATGCATCTTCTCATGAATGCATGCGTCAGGATCCCCGCTGATATCGTCCACCCTCTGGCAGGCAGTTATTATCGCTGTCTGTTGGAAGACGCGATGCAAAATATCGACAAGATCATCTCGCCACCTTTTTGAGATCAAGTGCATCAGATATACCGAATGCACCTTATTTTCGGCATCATCAAGGGCCTCAAACGATATAACCTCGTCAAATCCAGGTAGCGCTTCCCAGATCTCCCCCACAATAATCTTCAAAAGAGCAGAATGGCAGGGGAGTAGTCGGGCGTTGTAATTGTCAAATCGACGCATCGCCTCAGCGCATTGGGCGTCCGTAAACTCCTGGACTTGACAACGGCCTTGGACGCATATATCCTCATAAGAGATAATCTCATCAAGATCATACAGATGAGAAGCCATAGTATTTGGAAAGTAAAATCAGTGAACGGTTAATAATCAAGACATCAAGATTCTCAAAGCTAAAGAAAGAAACGACAGTTCTAGTTCCCGCCCCATCAATGATGGGGAAGTCACTCATTAAGAATAGAATCCAAAATGATTCTCATTTAATAAAAAAAACATCATTAGACTCGGGAGTTAAACTCCCTCGAGAACCGTGTTCTACAAACAGATTTCAAATCTGTCAAGAAAATTAAGAAGGAAATAAAATTCCCCAAAATTTTTCAGAGCCAAGCTCTGTAGAACGATGGGATAACATCCCAGACCCTTCAAAAGCTTTAAAGCAAAGCTTTTCAACAGGATAAAATCCTAAGATCTGCAAGAAAAATCTTAGAACTCTAAGAGATCTTTATAAAAAAAAGAGTAAAACTCTGATTAACGGGTTAAGAAACCCTAATTTTTTTAAGATCTACGATCTAATCATTACAGAAGAAGAGTGAAGCTCTGTTAACGGGTTAAAACCCTAAAACATGAAGAGATTTGTCAAACATTAGGACATGGTCATGGTTCTTACCAAAACTTTGACAGAGTTTTGACTCTAAAAAGACTTTCTTTGAACAGAGATCTGAGCTCTGAAAGGAGAATTAAATTCTCAAGATAGAAGAAGAAGATGAAAAGCAGCCATCTCAAGGGCCAAAGGCCCTATTTATAAAACTTTAAGGAACGGTTCAACTTCCAAGAAGATCAAACGGTGGAAAAAGTGCCACCGTTGCACTCACGTGTGAGCCACGTGAGTGCAAGGTGGGGGGCATTTTTTCCCCAATAAAAGAGCAAAACTCTGATAGGCAGTGCCCAAGCACTTTACGTGCCTCCCACGAGGTCTCCAGCGCCAGAGTTAAAAACTCTTATGTGAGCGGCACCAATGTGCAAAGCACACAAAAATCTTAAGTAGTGCCCACGTGCACAACACGTGAGCGTCAGCGAATTAAATTATACTCTCTGTTAAACAGAGTCGTTGGATCAAAGATCCAACGAAGATGATAAATCATCAGAAGGCAGAATTAAATTCTGTTGAGAAGAAACATTCCTCAAATCTTTCTAAACAAGAAAGATTGTCCTCTATAAAATAGAGTACAGTTGGATTAAAAATTCAATGGTGATTAAAGAATCACCGTTCTACAGAATAAATTCTGAATGCGAAAATATTTCCCTAGTCTTGTTAAAAACAAGAAAATATTTTCTGTAAAACAGAAGTCCTTGGATCAAAGATCCAACGATGGGAAAAGCCCCCAAATCAATTGGGATCTCTTAATGAGAGATTTCCTCAAAGCTAATCAACAAACTGCCTCAACTATATAAAAGACCCAAGACTTCAAGTCTAGAGAGGAGGAACCACCTATAAACTTCAAAGAGAACAGAGAATTAAATTCTCGAGGAAAAAGAACTCTCTTCTTGAAAAATTAGGTAAACTCAGCGCCCAGCATCCCACGTGCCTCTCACGTGGGCGCTGCAAAATAAAGGAGTGCTTAGCACTCAGTGACTGGCTCCCGACACCCTACATGCCTCTCACGTGGGCGCTACAAAATAAAGAAATGCTTAGCACTCAGTGAGCGGCGCCCAGCGCCCCAGCACCCAGCGTCTCACGTGTCCCTTACGTGGACGCCATAGAATAAAAAGTGCTCAGCATTCAATAGGCAGCGCCTAGCGCCTCACGTGCCTCGCACGTGGGCGTAATAAAGAGTGCTCAACACTCCATATAAAGACAAAAAGGGGTAAAGTTTTTAACACTTATTGGGCGATTCCCCATGACTGAAAACCCCACATGATTATGTGTGAGCGTCAGAACTTACATAAGTGCTCTGCACTTTTTGCACAAAAAAGTGCAGGTACTGAGCCTAAACAAGTGCTTAGCACCTTTTTTTTCAAATAAAAAGAAAACTGAGTGGACCAAACCCAAGTTGGCTAGGTCCTTAATTCAGATCAACCGAGCCCATGGGCTCACTACTTCCCGCACTGATCTTAGTCCCAAATACGACTATCGATCTTCCAACTTATGATATCCCAAAACGATATTTGTCCCACATTCCCCTGAGGAAGTCTTAGTCTCAAAATACGACTAACGATTTCTGGGTTTACCGCTGATTTCTTTTTTCCTCAATACGGGAATTGGTTCAAGGGTACATCTCTCTATACCTCTGATACATATCGTTGTAATTCTTCAACGTCTTCAGAGAAGTGGCGGGTCCCGATAACCAACTGCTTTTTGGTGCACTTCTCGAGCTGACGTGCACACCTTAAACCAAACCACACCCTAAAATAGGTGTATCCCCACATCATCGTTGTTCATCTCGTCAAGTAACAAATACACATGCACGAAAGATGAACAATGGACCGAAACATCCTTAAACTAACAATGGACCGAAACATCCTTAAACTAACAACGAATCGAAATGCCCTTAAACTAAACGTTGCCTCCAAAATGTCAACAACGAACCGAAATGTCCTTAAACTAAACGTTGCCTCCAAAATGGCAACAACGGACCGTAACGTCCTTAAACTAAAACTTCACCTCAAAAATGGTGATCTACAGACCGAGATGTCCTCAAACTAAAACTTCGCCTCCAAATTGGCGATAATGGACCGAAATGTCCCTAAACTAAGACAACAGAGCCCAAATGCTCTCTTGTTGGATCTGAAACAAAAATGATCATCAACCCCCGTTAAGTAGATCTTAGTCTCAAACTGGACTAACGTATCCTTAACAAGAAACCAATTGAGCCCCATCTGCACACAAAACATTTAAGTTGATCTTAATCTCAAACTAGATTAACGATCCTTAAATAAAACAAACCCAAATCTAAGATATAAGGATTTGGACTAATCTACATCCTACGGACGACAACATAAATTAGTCTCCGTATACAATCCACGAGCAACCTAAACAAATAAAAACACACACGACAAGAAGTGAACCTCCGGAGCTGGAAAAAATGGTTATCGCGATGTGGTAACGTAATTAACTGCAAGGGCTTGCGCTTGCAGGGAAGAGCGTCCCCACAATCAAAAACCCCTCAGAAACGAGGGGGGATTTGACGAAGTCTGCTACAACGGCCGCATCCGTCCAAACCTCCGATATACCATGCCATAAATCAACTTGGCATCTTCGGAGAGATGGACGGATAAAACCAAATAGCATATGCCCCCAGAATTCAGGCCAGACGTCCCAACATCCCGGTCGCGTCTCCCGGCGGTGAACAGTATGCTCGTCTGACGAGGTTGATTTCACGAGCATGTCGTCGACGTAAACCTCCATGTTCTTCCCGATCTGCGGTTTGAACATTTTGTTAACTAGGCATTGATATGTAGACTCAGCATTTTTTAGGCCGAAGCGTATCACTTTGTAGCAGTATAACCCTCGGTCCGTGGTAAACGCGGTAAGTTTTTCATCTACCGGGTTCATACGGATTTGGTTGTAGCCAGATAAAGCGTCCATGAATCTGAGAAATTCATGGCCTTCCGAGCTGTCTACTAGTTGGTCTATCCGAGGGAGGGGATAGTTGTCCTTAGGGCATGCCTTGTTCAGATCTGTGAAGTCGACGCACATGCGCCACTTCCCGTTTGCCTTTTTAACCATGACTACATTTGCCAGCCAATCCGAGTAGTCAACATTTCGAATGAAGTTGGCTGCGAGCGGTCTATCGACCACGTCCTCAATCGCCTTTTGCTTGATCGGCGCGAAACTTCGCTTTTTTGTCTGACGGGTTGGGCCTTCGGGTCGACCCCGAGCTTGTGCGAGATTACTTTGGGGTCGATCCCGGGCATGTCAGCAGGCGCCCAGGAAAATATGTCCGAGTTTGCTCGGAGAAAAATGATCAAGTCTTCGTGCCGGGATCCTTTCAAAAGAGATCCGATCTGGACGGTTCCTCCCTCCTCCCCCTCGACGAGGGGGACTTCTGTCAGCGTTTCTACCGGGGCTCCTCGGATTTCTTTCTGCTCATCGCGCGTGTCCAAGGACCCCTGAAAACCATTTGTGTCTTCGGATTCGTCACTCTGCTCTCCAGCGGTGGAAGTCGAGGTGAAGCAAATCTTGGCGATTTGCTGGTTCCCGTAGACCCGGCCTATCCCCTTGATCTAATGGAAATTTGATCACCAGGTGATAGGTTGAGATTTGGGCCCGGAGGGGGTTTAATGTTGGGCGTCCCAGGAGGATGTTGTAGGATGGTGGGATCCTAGCGACGATGAATTCCACCGGTACAGTCCTCGTATGGCCTGCTTCCCCAATGTTGAGGTAGAGTGTGACCACTCCATCGACCGGGATGGAGTGGTTGGTTAAACCTGATAGGACGTGGGAGGTTGGCCGCAGGTCAGACGGCTCTAGCCCCATGCCCTCGAAGCAGTCAAAGAAGAGGATATCTGCCGAGCTTTCGGAATCGACTAATATCCACTGAACCTCGTAACAGTGGACCCGCGCCGTTATCACGAGAGGGTCGTTGTGAGGCAAGGATATTCTGTGGAGGTCTTCATCAGTGAAGATGATGGGCTCGGCTGTCCTGCACTTCTTCTGGGGTGGAGCGCTTGTCCCTTCGACGGGTAAGAGGCGGTGAGTTTCACCGGCACCACGGGCAGATCCCGAGGAAACGACTATGATTTGCACGATTGTCAATTCCCCGGGAGGGGGCTGGTTCTCCTGCTCCCTATCGGCCTGCCGCTTATCCCGCAAGTACCTCGCCAAGTGGCCAGAGTGGATCAACTCCTCGATGTAATCGCGGAGTTTCTTACAGCTTTCGGTCGGGTGGCCCTGCGACCAATGGAAGGCGTAGTACAGGTCTCGAGTACGTTTAGCCGCTTTGTGGGTGAACGGAGGGAGCTTGAAGAACCTCTCGCCCTTCGCCTCCTCTAACAGCTCGGCCTGGGAGATGTTGAGAGGAGTGTACTCCTGAAACTTCGGGGAGTACAGTTTTGGTTGGTCGACTTTCTTCTTTTCTTCCCTGCCCCTCTTCTTTTGGTCGGCTTGGTCGCCCCGGGGCAGGTTAGCGTTCACCTCCGACTCCAGTTGGATCTCCCTCTCAGTCCAAGCTTTTACCTCGACCATGGTCTTAGGTTGCGTTAATGCAAAAGAGCGGAGCCACTCTTTGTTCCTAAGACCCGACCTTAGAGCGGCGATGACAGTTTCATCCCGGTGATCGAGGACTTTGAGGAGAGCATTGTAGAAATGAGTGATATATCCCTTAAAGGATTCCTTGTCCCCGCTCTTTATGGTGAATAGGTAGTCGACCGTTCTCCTCTGTCGCCTGTTCCTGACAAAGTGTCCGAGGAATTGGGTGGCCAACTCGTCAAAGGTCGAGATAGAGCGTGGAGCCAATCCCCAGAACCAGTCCAGACCTGAATGAGGGTTGTCGGGAAAGCTCGGCACTGGGCTGCGTCCGAGTTATCCTGGAAGCTCATGCTTGCCGTGAACGCGTCCAGGTGATCCTTAGGGTCGGACTTCCCGTCGAAAAGGGCCACCTTGGGTGGCTTGTTCCTGGATGAGACGTATACGACGAGCAGCTCCCTGGTGAATGGCTTCGTAAGTGAGTCGGTGGCATACCTGGCCCCTTCACCGGATGGATGACCCTCCCAATGTATGCTATTGATTTTCTTTTCAAGGGCATCGAGGCGGTCGTGATACCTCGAAGATTCGGCGCATTCAGAGTGGTGTCCCTTCCCGCTTGTGTCCTCCGCCAGGCTGCGACTCCGGTTACGTTCTATCAAATTCCTTAGGTCCCCTGGTGAGGTCCTTCTTGAGTCTTCCCGGCGAGTGCCGTTTGCGCGATCCCGTCGAGGGAGAGGGCGTCAGTCATGCCTGAGAGCAGGCGAGATGACCGATACCTCCTCGGGAGAGACGGGAACGCGATGGGCCTCTAGGCGAGGGGCTCTTTCGCGAGTTCGCAGTGTGCTGCCGTGTGGCGCTTAGCGGGTCATTGAATCGGCCGCTGTGTGGGAGCCGTGATGGCCGGAGTCGGCATGCCAATGTTCAGTGGCATCGAGGGGAGCGACGTTATCCACTCTTCTGTCGACGTCGTGGTCCCTAGGAGGGAGAGCGGCGATCTGGGGGGCTGGGCCTGCCGCTTAGAAGCGGACAAGGGCGTCCACTATTGACACGAGCCTGTCAATCCTTGCCGTGAAGGCGTGGATGGCATTCGAAGAGGGAGTAGATCTATCCGCGCCTCCGTTGTGGGGGAGGAAGCGGCTTGTGCTGGGATCGTCAGGGATTTCGCTCGCCATGGGATCGAGAGCGGATGATCAACTTTCGATGGGGGAAGAATTCGAGTTCCTATAGTCGGCGCCAACTGATGGAGGTCTAGATCTCCTTCAGATGTTGTCCTCCATCGATCTATTGCGAGCGTTGATGAAGGGTTGAGATTTGTGTTGAGGGTTGTCTCCTTGAGCGTGCGGATCTCAATGGGCTTGTTTTGAGGCGAAGCCGAGCTATCTGCAAAAGAAGTCCCGGGATGGTTGTACCACCGTGGACCCTCCGACGATCAAGTTAGCCGAGGAATTTGGCAGAGTAGCGGCTTAGTAGATTAAAATTGCCTTACCTGAGTCGTCTGGGAGAGGGTTTTTTTATAGTGGTCGCATAGAGCGAGCCGGCGCGAAATCTCCGTTGTCGGTTATGCCCCTAGCGTTACACCCGCTTGAATGATGGGATCTCCCCATTAATTATGGGACACGTTCGTTAATGGGGGGATGCGCCAACGTGGGACGCGGGACGTAGGGTGGCGGATATCTCGCTTCGGCGAGATATGTGGAGCCGTTGTGGAGGCGCTCGGGCTCTGCGTTCTTGGTTGCTCAGGAGAACCGGGGAGGCTTAGCTCGGCGGGGGGCTCGGAGACAAGCGGAGGGCAAAGGAAGCTCGGTTCTGTAATAGCTCAGAGGCGAGCTGAGAGGCTGAGGAAGCCCAGCGCGTAGGAGGGCTCGGAGGCGAGCCGTTGGTTATTTGTAAGGTGAACGTTGGAATGTTCTGGGAGGCCATTGAAGGCCGGGTCGACCCTTAGGGCGGAGGCCCGAGGAATGTCTTCAAAGTATCATGTTTGCTCTTGTCCCGTAAGCTCCGGACACGTCATCTGCCACGTGTCATGATCTTGGGAATTTCCACTTACGAGTATCATCAGGGGAAAACCCCGCATTTCTCATTGCATCAAAAACCTCAAGTAAATTTTTATGTCTTCTGTTTCTTGAAAAAAGATCAATCATGTTTCTAAAAACTGATATATTTTTTACCTCATCGGCCACTATAGCTTGTCTAAAGACCCAAGCGGCCTCTTCAACACGCCCAGACTTTGCAAGCACGGAAATTGCTGTCTCTTTCGATATGTTCTCCGGATTTTTTAATTCATGAATGAATCGCTTTGAATGCCCAACTAGTCCAGCTCTTTGGTATACAACAATCATAGTTTGGTACAACACCGGATCGATTTCTACTCCTGAGCTCCTGAGCTCCTTAGCTTTTGAAATTGCATTACAGTCCTATCTAATTTTCCGGCCTTGCCCCAAATGGAGATAATTGCTGAGTATCCTACGAAATTTGGCTCAATTCCCTTCATCTTCATCCCAGGTATTAAGTTTCCTGCTTTTTCATGTTCTAAACTCTTTCCATATATACTGATCAGTGTGTTGTAAGTGACCATGTTATAGTAGTCTCTGGAGCGGAGTTTTGGTCCATAAACTTACAAGATAAGCCTATAAGATTGGCATAAAGAATAGAACCCTAGTTTGAACTGCATTAGGAACCTCATTTCAAGTTGTATAAAAATATATGGGCTAGTAGTCTCATGATTATCGTGTCAAAAGCCGCATCTATGAATCACTTATTAATGATTTACCTATGAGACTCCTTCGCCATGTCCAGCATCCTGTATGCATCAATCATAATATCACATATCATAAGATCCACCATAGTTATCCTATTCCTCATCTCCTTAACAAGTAATAGAGCCTCCAAAGCAACAACTGTATCAACCGTCCCCCTCAACAAATAACTGTATCCGGTTCCACACCCTGTTTTCACAACCAGCAGCCATGCCTTCTTATACAATCCCGCTCTCGAAGCCAATTGATTATATGATATTTTTCAATGTAAAATATCATAATTTCCTTAGAGTGGGTCTATAAGCAAGGGCGATCCCAAAGTCAAGGGAGAGGGGGCACGTACCGCCTCTGAAATTTTGGGTAAAAAAAGGTTTAATTTGCTGGCAATTGAATTTCGATATTTTTTGTTGTATGCTATATGTATTTACTTCTTTAAAAATAATCACAAAGAGCATATAGCTCAAATGGTACTAGATTAGATTACACATTAGGAGGAGGCCATGGGTTCAAATCACACCACACTAATTATTAACAACATCATATTTCTATGTATCTCCTTGAAAACTGACCCCTTATCCCCCCAAAAAACACCCTTTGTGAACTAAAAATGTTAACTTCTTGACTAGGGTTGGGTTAGGTTATCTCTCTCTCTCTCACCCTTTTACATTCACATCCTTCTTTAAATCCATGAATCCAACAAATCTCATCTTCAACCTCTTCTCCTATAACTCTTGGATCCAACACCTCTAATTTCATGAACCTAGCAATCCCGTCTCATCCTTCCTTTAACCTTATGAACACAACAATTTCTTCATTAACTCTATTTTTTCAATTTCTAATCTTTATGAATGACAATAATCCTAATTTTAGCCTATGAGAAATTATAATTTCTTATGAATAAAACCTCTAAATATAGAGGTTAGAAGACACCATTTGGAAAGGAAGGAGGGTTTCTTCTTAAACAAAAATCAAAATCAAAGAATTATCCATAAAGAAGGAAGATAAACCCTAAGTTTTAAGAATAATAAAATCCCCAATTCTTACCCATGATAAAAGTCTTTTTTTCATGACAAAAAACCCTAATAATAAAGGAAGAAGATGACCGTTAAGGATAGTTTTGTCTTTTACTAGTCCATCTATACTAGCATTTAACACTGTTAATGGAATATTCCTAACAGATGTTTACTCAAAATAACTAGGGGAGATTTTTAGATAACTTATAAGATTTAGGGAGATATTTGTGTTGGTGTTAGGTGTTCGCGCCGTAGAAGCCGCGGCTAAGGCGGAAGTGAAAACAAATTTTTTATGCAAACACAAAACACACATACCCAAGAATTCGTTCCAAACACCTAAACTAGCAAACCATAACATACAAGAGTATGGAAATACATCCTTCGACGTTTGTCCACCTAATTGTGAAAGAACCCTCCAAGCTCATAGATACCGAGAACGCGCTTGAAAGATGACCACCCTTACCGAAGAAAATACACTTGAAGTAGAAAACCAAACAGGAAAGACAATCAGATTGAGGTGGAGAGTACTTAAGTATTGAGTTCTTGGACTTCCTAAAAGAGAATGGGATTCTCTCTCAGCTCACTCCCCCTTACACACCACAGCACAACGGTGTGTCAGAGCGGCGGAATCGTACCCAATTAGATATGGTACGATCCATGATGAGTGATTCTGAGTTACCCCTCTCGTTTTGGGGGCACACATTGGAAACTGCAGTTTTTCTGTTAAACAAAGTTCTAACCAAGACCGTGTCTACCACTCCATATGAGATATGGCATGGGAAGAGACCATCTCTTAAAAGAGTTAAGATTTAGGGTTGTCCGGCTTTTGTCAAAAAGCAGAATCCAGACAAACTCGAGACACGATCAGTCAAATGTATATTTGCAGGATATCCAAAACATTCGTTTGGGTATCTTTTCTACCACAAGGAGGAGCAAAAGGTGTTTGTTTCTCAGTATGCCACATTTTTAGAAAATGAGATTTTTCCAAATGATGCTGATGGCAATGTGGTAGATCTAGAAGAGGTTCTAGAAACACAAGTTACAAATGACGACTTGGCTGAACCTGAAGTTATAACAGAATCTAATGAGCCTCAGCCACTCCGTAGATCTGGTAGGACTTCTCGCCCACCGGAGAGATACTACGGTTTTCTCATTGATGGTGAAGGAGAAAATTGCATCATGAATGATGATGATCCTGCCAGTTTTCATCAAGCTATCACAAGTGGTGACTCTGTGAAATGGCTGGATGCCATGAGATCCGAAATGGAGTCCATGTACACCAACAAAGTATGGACTTTGGAGGATGTACCCTCCGGGATAAAACCTGTGGGCTGCAAATGGATCTTTAAGAAAAAGATCGGTGTAGATGGACAGGTGGAGACCTATAAGGCAAGGTTGGTAGCGAAAGGTTTTCGTCAAAGACCAGGTTTGGACTATGATGAGACTTTCTCTCCGGTAGCCATGCTTAAATCCATTCGGATCCTACTTGCTGTTGCTGCTCACTACGACTATGAAATCTGGCAGATGGACGTTAAAACTGCATTTCTAAATGGTGATTTAGATGAATGCGTTTATATGGATCAGCCAGAGGGCTTCATTGACAGTGGGAGCAGCGGAAAAGCATGTAAGTTGCTTAAATCCATTTATGGATTAAAGCAGGCATCACGGAGTTGGAACATCTGTTTTGATGATGTTATCAAAGAGTTTGATTTCAACAAAAATCCAGATGAACCTTGTGTTTATAAAAAGACTGTAGGGAGAAATGTCGCATTCCTCATATTGTACGTAGATGACATACTCCTGATAGGAAATGGCATTCCTATGCTACAGTCGGTCAAATCATTCTTATCACAAAGGTTCTCCATGAAGGACCTGGGTGATACCACGTACATATTGGGCATACGGATCAATAGGGATAGATCCAAACGGTTATTGGGATTGTCCCAAACCAAGTACATCAACACCATCTTAAAGAGGTTTAATATGGAAGACTCCAAGCGGGGAGCCTTACCCGCTTGCCATGGAGTCACTCTCTCCAAGGACGATTGCCCAAAGTCTGATAAAGAGAGAGCTCGCATAAGCATTATTCCCTATGCTTCAGCGGTAGGATCGATAATGTATGCGATGTTGTGTACACGCCCTGATGTAGCTTATGCACTTAGTGTAGTAAGCAGGTATCGGTCAAACCCAGGGGAGAATCACTGGACTGCTGTGAAGAGCATTCTTAAGTACTTGCGAAGGACTAAAGATTTGCTCTTGGTGTATGGTAACGGGGATCTCCAAATGAAGGCCTTTACCGATTCGAGCTTCCAGAGTGACAAGGATGACAGCAAGTCTATCTTAGGGTTTGCATTTACCCTCAATGGAGGGACGGTAAGTTGGAAGAGTTCCAAATAGGATACCGTTGTAGACTCAACGATGGAAGCTGGGTACATTGCTGCAAATGATGCTGCCAAGGAAGCCGTCTGGATGAGGAAGTTCATCTCGGAGCTTGGAGTAATTCCAAACATTATTGATCCAATACCTTTGTATTGTGACAATAATGGGGCTATGGCGTTGGCCAAAGAGCCCAGGTCCCATCAGAAGTCCAGACACATCCTGAGGCGATATCATCTGATCCGAGAGATAGTTGATCGCCATGAGATCGAGATTAATAGAGTAGATACAAAGGGCAACACTGCGGATCCATTCACCAAGGCCTTCCCCCAGCCGCAGCATGAGCGACTTTTTGAGATGTTGGGTATGAGATACGCCAATAATTGGCCTTAGTGCAAGTGGGAGATTGTTGGATATATGTATGCCCTAGAGGCCATTATGTGATAGTGCATGTACTGATGTGTATATATATGTATTCAGAGGACAGTCTTGCTCGACATGATAGTATGCTATCTGGTTTCTCTTTATCATATGTTCACTTGATCATGTTTTTACTCATTTGGTACATGTTGATAAAGCCATAAGGATATTGGCTTGACTACTAGGATTATGATGTGGATCATACTAGTGGGACACCTGCAGTTTATAAGCATATCTTTGAAATGTTCCTAGTCGTAGGTATATCGAGAAAGGGCATCGATATTACGGTGTAGACTAGCGTATACTGTTCTTGTTCCATATGATGGGCGATGGATGATCCCATATCCTTCTGGTGTGTTGACACCAAAGATTGTATACGGGTGCTCAGTGAGACTGGGTACACTGAACGGACTCACCGAGAACTCCTATGTGGTATTATATCATACGTCGGATAGCAGTTCTCCGGTGATACTGGTACAGGTTAGTATGTAGACCCGAGATCGCCATAGAGTCTTGTGTGTCCTCCCACTGTATTTTGATCTCCACCCTACTACTGCTCTATAGAGTCGTACAAATAGGTGGATTTTGGGTACAGTCCCGATGCATATGGAGGCAATGAGCGATAGGAGGGGTTTCGTCTCTCCCGGTATTGGGGGTTGATGTTGTGCTGTGCATGATTGGCTATAATAGGAAGTCCCTGGCCAGGGCTGCTGATATTACTGATAAGTGTTATCAGTAGTTTCTCTATCTGTTGTAGACCATATACCGACATGACTTACTGAGTTATTGGGGTCGACTATTCCATCCCTAGACTCGATATGCAGCATATCTGACGAAGAGACCGGACTGTACGGTAAGTGTTGCCAGTTGGATTGACGGGAGTTTTGACAGGTTCGCTTGTTCTTCTTCTGATCACTCAATACCCGGGTGGCCGTTACGTTTAGCTGACCGCTTGCAGCTTGTAGGTGTTTGATACGATCATCACCTACTGCTGGCGTATTGGCGAGTCTTAGAGTCCCACACAGAAGTTTCCTGGCTCAGGCGAAACGATGTGGTGCGCATATGAGATATGTGCTGGAGCTCGATTAAATACGTGTATATGATACCGTATTTTAATCGGGAGTTTTATATTGGTCGGGTCGTATGAGATATGACCGATTTATTAAATCAAGTGTTGATTTACTATTGACTTTTATCTCATTTATTTAAACCCTTTTCTTTTGATGGATGCATGCATGTATATGTACATGTTGATGTGCATACACACATACATGCATGCATTTATATCATGGTTGATGATACAACAAAGATGGCAATGCAAGACTCACATGGTTCATATTTATATATATAGATATTTTTGTTTTAAGTTAAAGATAAAGGAAATTAACTTAATGACTCATTTCTTTACAAATGACTCATTGTTTCTATACACTTCTTTGGTTGACCATTGACTCAACCTAGGTTAATTTCCTTTGCTCTTTAACTCATCACAAAATATCTAGATATTGATATTAACCATGGTTTGTGTTTTATTATTTATCTCTCTCTCTCTCTCTCTCACATTATTATGAGATAATCTTTTTCATCCAAAAGAAAATTATTGCCATCTTCATCTTCCTCTCTCTAGCTCTCTCTTGAGTTGAAAAATTGAGTGAGGTTAAAAGAAATAAAGGGTTTTAAGTGAGAACATAAACCACTTCATCATCCTACACACCTTTAGCTCTTTTGTGTTGGGTGTTTGCTTCAAGGATTTCATAGATCAAGTGAAGCAACAAGTTTTGAGCAAAGGACTTCGGGTGGATCGTCGTGGACTTGAAAGCGTTCAAGCAAGCCGTTCCAAACCAAAGGAGATCCAAGGAGTCACCCTAGGAGGTCTACAAAGGTTGTAGTCTCTCCACTTAGTGATAGATTATCTTTTATATGTGATACTATTAATTGTTACTCAATAATTCTAGTTCCATTCCTAGTTAAGTTTGCTTAGCACCTTTTAAAATTTAAATTGTAGCATGTGTGATGCTTCTAAACCCTATATGAGGTGACAAGGAAACCCTACAAGATTATCGCATATCGGGTCTAGGGGTGGATAACATCAGACCCCTACTAACCCGATAAGTCGTGTCTGAGTCAAGCTCATCACCAACAGAGATACTATTGATCAACTATCAGTAAATCTCATCCACTGTGGCCATGGATTTAGAGTGATAGCCAACTGAATACAACGCGACATCGACTCCTAATATCAGGAGAGATGAATTCCTGACAATCGACCACTGCCTCCATGTGGCTCGGGACTGTACCCAACTAAAACCTGTTTTCACGACTCCTTTGAGCCGTGGTAGGGTAGTAATCAAAGTACAGTGGGAACTCACACGAGAAAAATGAAGATCTCAGGTCAAAGGACTAATCTGTACCCATGCCACCCAATAACTTCCATATGAAGATAGATATAATACCATGTAGAAGTTCTCGGCGAGTCCGTCCTGTGTACTCACCTCTAGTGAGCACATGTATACTGTTTTAGGTGACACAACACCAATGGCTTGTGAGACCGGCCACCGTCCCTCGTCGGGGTTTAGAAACGTATACACTAGTCTATTCCGGAATATCGATGCTCAGTCTCGATACTCCCACGACTAGGGACATTTTAAGGATGTGCTTATGGATAACCCAGCTCCCACGTATATGATCGTCATTATAATGCTGGTAGTCAAGCAAGAATCTTATGGTTTCATCAATGATGAAGACAAACTAGATAGTATACTAACATCTCGAGTAAGACCGTTCTACCTGTATAGGTCCTCGTTCAATCATCATAATTGCCTACTTGCAATCACAATAATTGCCTTGAGGGCACTATATCCAACAATCTCCCATTTGCACTTAAGGCCAAGTATTGTGGTATCATGTACCCACAGCTCGTGTGCTACCGAATACCCAACTTCTCTACTAATCAGTTTCACAAACTATGTTTGTGAAACTTAATGTGTTCGAGAAACAACCTCAGTGAGTGGATCCGATACAATGTTCCAACTTCATCTCTCTATATCTCAATATTGCGAAGATCAACAATCTCCCAAAATGAGCGATACCCCATCTCAAGAATTTGTCTGGATACTTGATGGGACCAAGTTCATCAATGAAAAACTCCATCCAACAAACTTCTTGGGCTGTATCCTCTGTTGAGTCATTATCAGTATCCTGCACCATGATTACCTCAGTATCTCTATTGGAACACTATCTAATATACTGATCCTCAGAAGAGGCTAAATTCAAAACTATGACGACATCTCTGTCATCTAGGTCACCTTGAAAGCCTGAACCGCTAACCGCCTCCCAAAAGAGGCTGCCGTTACCTTATACCAAGAACATCCTCTTATGTTCATAATAGCTTCCCTTTATTTCTCCAGGATTGGATTAATATATGCTTGCTATAGCAAGTGTATAAGCAACATCTGGTTTTGTACAAGACATTGTATGATTGACCCAATTGCTTAAGCAAATGATATATCATTCATGTCAGTCCCTCTCCTCATCAGTCTAGAAGACATCTCTTAAGAGAGAGTGACTCTATCTGTAACACCCGAGTTCATTTATACCAATTCTAGTCCTCGTATTTCTTTATTTGTGGTATTTTTTCCTGATTTATCGTGTTTTGGGTGCGAATAGTATTTTACATTTTACATTGCATTCGACCCGACCCGCTTGCTTGAACATGTTTGATTCATATTTATAGATTACTCTGACTTGTTACATAGACACGTGCATCTCATGTATATACTGGCATTTTACCTGGCATTGCATATTTTACCATATAACATTTTAGGTCATGTAAAATAATTTAAAATTGCATTTCATAGCCTGCATGATACCCCTAACCCCGTGGTAGCATCCGCGCATCTTGTTCTCGTCCCGTTCAGTGAAACAGACATGTTTGAATGGCTACGCGCATGTACGTGCATCCGTTCTTGGGGGTATGCATTTGCGTTACCTGAGCATTCATTTTGAATTTTGAAAGTCGCACATATTTTTCATATTTTAAATCTGAATTTTTAGACCCGACCCGGGCGCGTTTTGAAATATTTTTGTATCCCGCCAAAATTCAATTTATTTAATTTTAAAATTTAGTTTAAATATTTTCATATGATTTCTTTAACAAACTGAAACCTCTTATCTAAAATTTTAAATCTAATTTCCTAACAAACTAACAACTTCTTTCTCTCTCTCCTCTGAATATATATATTTATATATATTTTATTTATTTAATTTTTTTTCCTTATTTAATACACAACCTCTTCTTCTTACTTCTTCTTCTTCTTTCTTCTTTCTTTTTCTTGATCTTGTTTCTTGATTTCGGTGATCACCGCCGGAGCCGTGCTCGTCGCTGACGATCCGAGTGATTCACTGAACGTACCTAACTTGCATGATCACCCTCGTACGTTGTTTGGAACCGTTCCGTGTACCGTGCGCGCGTCACGACATTCCGCCGACGAAGGACGTTCCGTACACATCCGTTTTTGTTCCGTCTAGGCAAGTTAATCTTGCTACATGCTATATAATTCATTTTATACCTATTTAAATAAATACCATACCTATATTTTAAATCTAGTACCTCATGTTTAATTTTATAACGTTTCGATGTTTCGTTTGCATCCGTTTATATCATTTTAAATCTAGATCATGAAAACTTATCTTGTGACATACTAGATTACATTATACTGCATCCATATCATTTAAAATATATATCATCGTAATATTTCTTATTATTATCTTTAATTAGTTTATAATCTGCATTTTATAATGTTATACATTTGAAAATGTTATAGTTTACACATGAAACGTCGTTGAAAAGCGGATATGACAAATCTGAAATTTACTGTACACCTGACCTTATAAAATTCATTATAAATCATAGAAAAATCATTAGTATACGTTCTTTAGTTCGTTACGAAGCTAACTCAGAATACTATAACTCTATGAAATATTTACTTGCAAAATAAATTGTTTAAATAACGTAAAATGCAAATGAAAATGTCTCTAAACTGCTGTCCAGGGAAATTCCAGCAGCAAACTTTCAACTTCGAATGTTCATAACTTTTTGTAGGATAACCTGAGATGCTTATACTTATAAAAATGAAAACCTTATGAATTATCTTTGTTTTGGTATAAGTCACGTCCCTTTTGGAGAACGTTTGTTATTTTTTAAGATATTTTACAAATTATGGTGACACCGAATTTCTGAACGGAACTTTCTTGTGCATGGTTAATCAATACCACTTTTATAGTTATTAATCGCTTTGAATATGCTATCCATATTAATATTATTATATCAATATTTATATCACATATTGCTTAGTTGTATATCCGACATTACCATTTTATAGTTTTATAACTTTTCGGATACCCGTTTGCATCCATCGCATTTAAGATACACATAATTGCATCCATAGATCGCATTACTACATAATACTGTGATTTTAACACTCCATGTTTAATAAATTGCATCCTAATTAATATTGGAACTATAACCCTGACTCGAATTGATGACTGTACATCCATATAGTTTAGTCTGTACCTATTTGCATATCATATTACATGTTTCGGTTTGTTGTTTTATTAGTACTCATGCTTGTTCTGTGTACCCATGATTAGTTTGATTATGAGCATCCACATGAGATCTTGTGCTTCCTGACATAACCTGTTACACTTCCTACTGACATGACATGGTACCGTACACTCTTGACATGACATGACACCTTTATACATTACCTGGAATGACCTGATGTACCATGGCTTTACCTGTTATCTGATCTTGTGTCTAATGCCAACAAGCATAACCTGTAGTCCTTACGGACCGTTCCTGTTGTCTATCCAGACAAACCTGCACCTACCTGCTCCTGTGTTGGCATTAGTCCTTGATTACGTAATACCTGACTTGAACACATAACTTGGGGGTATGGGGAAATCAATGATGAAACCTGACTTGTAACTCGACAGTGTACTACCTTTACTGATTAGTTTTAGAGGCTAGGCCAGCCTTGAGATGATGCTGCTGACATCATTCATCTGTACATATTTCCTGTTTTAGTGCCTAGCGGCATGTCTCGGATTCAGCCCGAGAATCTTGATCGTGGTCCCGGGTATGCATGGGATACTATTGAGTTATATCGATGATTCATCAAATTGATTTCAAAGACTTGAGAGTAGATAACCCAATAGAACAGTTTAGTTTACTCACTGTACACTACCCTTCACTTCCCTGATTTACATTACTGTTACATCTGCTTTTCATTCATGATTATATCTGCATTGCCTGTTACCCTGTTTATATTTTATTGCTTGATGACATGACGCGCTGACGTCTGGGTTTTGCATGGCCCAGATTCTTCTACCTCGTTGCAGACTGATCAGGAGTATTGCCGCTGTTAGACGAGCGGTGAAGTTCCTGTCGGTATGTAGTTTCACTTCCTGGTGGTTCATTTATTGTATCTTTTGGCTTCCGCATATTGTTATTTCTTGACTCTTTTACTCTAGCTTATGGATATGTACTAGATAGTTAGTTTACTTTCCTGTTCTTGATATCTCTACAGCCGTAATGTGACTGTGGAAGGATTTTTCCTATCCACAGGTAGCATGGTTGGCTATATCACGTGCCCATCTTAGCGTACTCTGGGAAGCGGGGCGTGACACCATCACTTGCGGGTACACCACCATGCTAGGATTCGTCCATTCTAAAATACTTTTAGAATGCTGTCTAAGTACCCCATTGGGGAACTTCCCAAATTTAGATCTAAAACCATAAATTCAGTCACCAGAATTCCTGATATATTATCTATATGGTTTTGTACAAGACATTGTATGATTGACTCAATTGCTTAAGCAAATGATATGTCATTCATGCCAGTCCCTCTCTTCATCAGTCTAGAAGATATCTCTTTAGAGAGGGTGACTCCATCACCTGCGGGTATACCACCATGCCAGGAGTCGTCCATTCTAAAATACTTTTAAAATACTGTCTAAGTACCCGGATTAGGAAACATCCCAAATCTATATCTAAAAACATAAATCTAGTCACCAGAATTCCTGATATATTATCCATATCCAACGTGGAGAATACACTATGTGACAACCAAAGTTTGACCGATTGTAGTATAGGAACATCACTTCATATTTTGAGTATGTCATCCAAATCCCAGGACAGTAACCTCAACATACTTTTTACTAGGTTCATCTATTGTTTTGATGAATTCAATCACCCTGGCTGTCACATCAAAAACAGATGATCCGTCTCCGCTGTCCATGCTTTAGTCTACGAATAGACATAAGCAACTTGCACACCTTCCGCTGCTCTCACTGACTACGATAACCCTCTGGTAGAGTCATATACATGTGCACTTCCAAATTCCCATTTAGAATGATGTTATAGTCATCCATCTGCCAGATATCATAACCAAGAATAGCATCAGCGCCAAGTCATATCCATATAAACTTCAGCGTAGACACTGAAGTAAAAGTCACATCACAATCCACAACGGGTATTTGATGAAAACTCTTTATAAAAAGTCTAGTCTTATTAGGTTAGTATCTTTCCACCTGCACAGATCTCGAAATATCTACTTACTTCTAATAGGTTCTACCCCTTCAGGAGCACCCAGCAAAGTCCAAAATCCATAATTTGCTGAAGTGCGTGGAGTCCATCTTGAATATGAAATATCTGGTCACCTAGAAGTTACCACTCCCTATGACATGCTGATAACTAGTGGAGGGAATAACAATGCCAAGACATATCCGTATGAGCTTCAATATAGATACTGAAGTAAAAGTCTCATCACAATTTACAACGGGTATTTGATGAAAACTCTTTACAGCAAGTCTAGCCTTATTAGATTGGTACCTTTCCACCTGCACAGATCTCGAAAGATTTACTTACTCTTAATGGGTTTTACCCCTTCAGGAGCACCCAACAAAGTCTAGAATCCATAATTTGCTGAAGTGCGTGGAGTATATCTTGGATATGAAACATTTGGTCACCTGGATGTTACCACATTCTATGACATGCAGATAACTAGTAGGGTCATCATCACCATGACGCTGACCTCCCTGTCACCGTCTACGAGAAAACTAAAGTACCTCTCGGGTGGCTGAGGTCACCAACTCAATCTGTGGAGTGGCTAATGGTTTGTCAAGTCCAATTGAATTCTTAGGTTCTACTAAATTTTCGGTAACCGTTTTTGGTTCCGGAATCACTTCCAATTCTACCATACTCCTACTAGTTTCTTTTGCAAAAAGATTTCTTTTATAAAAAAAAGGTGGCGAGTCAAGAACAATGTAACTATTGATCTTGAAAATTATAAAAACAAAATCCTAGCGAATGCTTGGGATAATCCACAAACCGCCATTATCGAAGCGTGCCATGAGTTTGTCCGGATTCTGCTTTTAAACAGAAACCGGATAACTCCATATCTCAACAACCTCAAAATATACAACCATTCTATGTCCATATAGAACCAATGCACTAATTTAGATGGAACCAGATTCAAATGTTATGCAGTTGTTTCCAGTACATATCACCTAATAGAAAAAGGCCAATACAACATTACTCATCAAGGAGTACACCCACGGATGAGCAACCTGCGAGAGAATCAAGTTCTTAATATTACTATGATGGAATACCTAGTATAAGTATCTACATCTTTGATCACCTCTAAGAATCCATATACTTCCAACATATGGTTCTCTACTTTATTCTTATACCTATAAACTTATCAAAATCTTTGGACCTTGCAATACAATGAATGCGTGTTTAAAACCAGAGAACTCATAGTTAATCCTGAATGAAGTAAGAGTGCCAACCCCTTGTCCCGAAAGACACTGGACAACATACATTTTCATGTTTAAGTCCCAAGAGTATACTAACTCAAATTCTATATTTTGTAAATTGAAAACTGTATTTTGGTCGAGAATGTCTTACACCGTTATTCAATGCACCTTACCTTATCATCAACTGATAAAGGTAAATGTTTATAATACAATTTTCAAAAATGTATATCTCACTTTATAAAATAACGGTACAAATATTTCATTTTAAAATTTGGTGCGTAACAATAGTTATTCGAAATCAAATATTTGCCGTTAGGCAAATCCAGGCGATTTAATCTAATATCACCAATTGAAACGAATTCCGATATTGAGGATCAAATCATCCATTTTCCAATATTCTACTCCTACTCAACATCTGTAACACCGTGCTGATGTGAGATCCTAATCCAGTAAATACATACCCTGGAGTCAGAATTGATTGTGAAAACAGTTCTCGATAACAAGTACACAGAAAATCTGAAACATAAATGTTTCAAAAGGGGGTGGCCATGTATTCATATTAATGCCTTTTTCATTACCTAAATTCATGACAGTGGTCGCAATTTCTTTTGCCCTCACTTAAATCCCTTTATATGTCTCTATATCTTACCTTATGTACACCACACTTAGGCTAATTGATTTTCTTCCTTCCTTACCTTTCAGCACCAGCCTAAGATTTGGAAGAAGATTATCCAATAAGCGTAATAGGTATACTCTCCTAATACAAGGAGCTCTCGCAACATGAGAGAAGGTAAAGGGAAGAGACAACTGAATAATCCTATTCAATTTCTCCAGAACCAGGAGCCATCCTCGACTGAAGTAACTTCTTCGAGTTCGTATATAACTATACGATGTCCATTCCAAGCAATATGGATCATCGTGGTGATACAAAGTGTTCTGAAGAAATGCAAAGGGGAAAGTAGGAGTAGCAGGAACATATGCGACTTTGTAGCGAATCAAGACAACCGAAAGCCCAAGCGTGTAAGAAGGTTCGGTTAACTTGGCTCATGAGTTTTATTTTAAGGTAAGTCATGGGTCGCTGTACTAAAGAGAGAGAAAATAAACACTCACCGTGCACTCTATCAATATTAGATTGATTATCACCTTATCTAATCAGGATGGCTTCCACTGTTTCTTCGAATTCTCCTTCAATCCCTAAAAGGAGAACTAGTCAGAATCATTTACGCTTTACAAGTTCGCTAACCGTTCAGCCAAGCAAGTGTTGGTACTCCGAGGGAGGTACTCCAAGGGAGGTCCCCTGTGCTTTCGCATGGACACAATTAATAACCCCGTTTCCGCAGAGGTGTAATCTCGTTAACACTTTCTAGACACCTAATAGGTTAGCTAATTGTGAAGTGACAAATCTCCTAAGGAGTAATACATACTCATCAGTGGGAATCGGGACCCAACATTGTATGATAATTTTGATGGAAGCCGACCAAAATTACCACACTCCAGAAAGTATGTGCAAACTTGGCAAGTTTCCCTTATATTTGAAACTCCCAATATAGTTACCCCTAGGACCCAAGGACCTTGACGAATGATCAACAAATCAAGGGTCCTAGTCAAGTTCAACCCGTCATTATCTTAATTGCGTTAAACCTACCCCCACGACCCTTGACGAATAATCAACAAAGTCATACGACCATCCTAACCAATCCACATATCCATACGACAAAAAAGCAATATAGAGCTACTGTACACTACGCCTTGGCAAATAGCAATGACAAACGTAGCACGAATACTGAGCAATAATAATCTGAAATGACGGAGGGCTACGGCTGATTTTTGGCGAAAAACCTTTAACGTAATGAACTTGATATCGTTGAGGGAACTCGAGTGGCTTTGAAATGGAGTGGTTTAGACTCCGTTTTTTAAAACTAGTAATATAGACCTTTGCTTAAGAGCGAACTTCCAGCGAAGGGATAAAGGCTCTTCCCTCATAGAATGAGGTGCGGGATATTCTTAACCGAATACTTCTATGCAAAGAAAAAGAATACGACTAAAGGTTTTGAAGAAAATCGAGTAGTTTTAAAAAATTGGTTCCGACATATCATTTAGGTTTATTTTCCTTGCCTTAAAGATATAATGCAGCCCATCAATTTTAAGTTTCCAAGCCACAAAAGAAACAACCAAAATAGCATGCTTTTATATGCTATCTGCATTCTTCATGGGGCCCCGTTAGGTTACTTAACTAACGACAGAGCGGGGGCAGGACTAGTGCGGATGCAAAACATATAGAAGCGTCTAATAAATATAATATATATATATATATCAACATCGCAGGCAGATAATAGTCATCACAGGCAGATAAAAATCATCACAGGCATGCGAACAACAATATGGAACAGCGGATAAACTAGGAGTCCTGCGTTTTATTTGAGCCGTAAATAAGATGCGACGTTCTCCGGTCCTGTGGATAGCCTGTGCAATGAAGAACTTAGATCCCTACTGTTGGATATAGTGCCCTCAAGGCGATTAATGTGATCGCAAGTAGGCGATTATGATAATTGAGGGGGAATCTATACTACTATAATAGTCTTACTCGAGATGATAGTATGCTATCTGGTTTGTCTTCATCATTGATGAAGCTCGTAGGATTGTTGCTTGAAAACCAGTATTATGATGGCGATCATATATGTGGGAGCTGGGTTGTCTATAAGCACATCCTTCAATGTCCCTAGTCGTAAGAGTATCGAGACTGGGTATCGATATTCAGAAGTAGACTAGTGTATACGTTTCTAGATCCCGACAAGGGGCGGTGGCCGGTCTCACAAGCCATTGGTATTGTGTCACCTATGATAGTATACATGTGCTCACTGGAGGTGAGTACACCGGACGGACTCGCCGAGAACTTCTAGATGGTATTATATCCATCATCAGATGGAAGTTCTCAGGCGGCATGAGTATAGGTTAGTCTTTTGACCTGGAATCGTCATTTGTCTCGTGTGAATTCCACTGTACTTTGATTACTACCCAACCACGGCTCAAAGGAGTCGTGCAAACAGGTTTTAGTTGGGAACAGTCCCGAGCCACATGGAGGCAGTGGTCGATTGTCAGGGATTCGTCTCTCCTGGTATTAAGAGTCGATATCGCGCTGTGTTCAGTTGGCTATCATCAGAAATCCGTGGCCACGGTGGATGAGATTTACTGATAGTTGATCAGTAGTATCTCTGTTGGTAATGAGCTTGACTCAGACATGACTTAGCGGGTTAGTAAGGGTCTGACGTTATCCATCCCCTAGACCCGATATGCGATACTCTTTGATGAATAGACCAGACTGTACGGATATTGTCATGTTCAGGCTCAGTAGGGTAAGGGCGTACTTGATTGTCGACCACCCTTTCGGCAAGTATCTGGATAGCCGTTACGTACAGCTAGTGCCGCTGACGTGCTTGTGGTTAAACCCACGGTCAGCGTATTGTCGAGTCTTTAGAGTCCCACACAGAGGATTTTCCCGGTTAAGGCGATAGATGTAGGAGTCGTACGTTGGTACGTGCTGGGGTCCGATTACACGGACTTTAATCAGACGGTTGATAATACTAGCCAGCTTAGGATTAAGCCGGATTATTAAATCAGGTTTTGATTTAATAATTTATATATGTATTTTGATACATATATTTTAGTATTATTGTTCACTATTCATTTTCTCTCTTTGGTGCTATCCATATTTTTATACGGATACGCGTATATGTAGCGATACATATACCAGGTGAAGTATTCCGTATTTATACGGAAATACTTCTAGAAGAAGGACACCTCATATTTGCTTTTCTTTTTAGAAAAATAAATGGGAAACGAGGTGGCATGAAGCATGCTTGTGATTATAGAAAGAAATGGCTTGGATTGTGATGTGCATTTATTGGTGCACTATTGCACCATGGTTGTAAAAAGAGCTAGCCATTCTCTTTTCATTTGACTTGATCATTCTTTCATCCAACATGCTTCATGCTTCATAGTGGAGAAAAAAAGACTTAGACATTTTTCTCTTCTCCTTCTTCTTCTTCTTCTTCTTCTTTCTCTCATGAGCATGGATTCATGAAGGAAAAGTTTAGTGAAATATTCCTAAATCACCAACCATCCACACCTAGTAAGTTTGGATCATCGGTTAGAGCCTCCTCCGGTTTCCCTCGGGTGGATTGTCTTCGGCAAGGGTGGTCAATTTTTAAGCGCGATCCCGGCGGCTACGAGCTTAGAGGAGTCTTCCACAATTGGGTGGACAAGCGACAAAAGTTATAGTTTCTCAACCCTTGTATTTCTAATTAGCATGTTTAGGTTTTTGGATCGTATTCTGGGTTTTACGGGTGTTTGGTGCTCGCAAAAGTTTTTGTTTTCGCTTCCGTCTCGATCGTGGCCTCCACGGCGCGGGCACCGAAACCCAATATGGTATCAGAGCCACTCCATAAACCTTAACTAGCTAGTTTACACTAGTTTAGAATTTCGATCGACGAAATTTTCCGATTCTCATTTCCATTTCATTGCCCGTTGTTCGAATTTTAAAGTTGTTCAAAAAATTGTTCAGATTACCGTAAAATTATGTGCAGGTGCAATACTAGAGGAAAAAAAGAAATTTAGGCACATGAACCCAAATTTTGGCTGCGTAATCGTCTCCTAACATGCCATTTGGCCGCGGTTCCGTGGTCCAATTTGGGCCGTTGTATCCCAAATTTTTCTGGTGCTCTAGGTTGTGGAAATGTGATTTTTGGGATATTTGGTTTTGGCCCAGATTTGTTTGAGTACTGGTTTGTACTTTATGCCAATGCAGAAAATTTTAATCAATCGAAATTTTGAATTTGTGGTTTTCAGTGCATTTGTTAGTTTCTGAGACCGTGAATATCATAGCGCGGTATAATCCGACTGGTTGCTATATGTATAATCAGACGGGTTTGCGAACATGATATTCACGTCGATATTCTGTGTTGCACTGATGTTATGGATGGATTGTCGTGATGGATAGCCTTGTGTGCAATGGTAGATGTACAGTTCAGATTCATTTGTATATTTATTATTGCGGGGCGAGCGTCCGACATATGGACTACCGTTTCTTCCAGTTTGTATATTCTTTTATTGGGGCACGATTGGGTTGAGGTCAATGTTACCGTTGTATATATATTTTCTTTTCTGTATTACGATTACCCCGCGGAGGAGTGCTCGAATAACCAGGTTCTAGAGAGCAACGGGCCCGCATATCATGGTGTTGAGATCGGGGGCCTTACTCTAGAATTGGCGGCCTATTCTCCGCATTCGTAGGGGGTATAGGTTGACCCATGGAGGGGCGCTCCAGTTAACGAATTCCGTGAAGTGTTGGGTGGCCTATTCACTTTGTTGATTGGGGTTGCCTCACTTCCGAAATTGGCGGGTAACTTGCCGCACTCGTAGGGGTCTAGATTCTTCATTGCACTGGCTATCCACACGACCGGGGAATGTCGTGTTTCATTTATGGCTCAAATGAAACACGGGGCTCCTAGTTTATCCGCTATTCCATATTGTTGTTCGCATGCCTGTGATGATTTTTATCTGCCTGCGATGACTATTATCTGCCTGCGATGTTGATATATATATATATATCATATTTAGTAGATGCTTTTATATGTTTTGCATCCGCGCTAGTCCTTCCCCCGCTCTGCCGTTAGTTAAGTAACCTAATGGTGCATGACGGTATCCCGTGGTAAATGCGGATGGCATATAAATAGCATGTTATTTTCGTTGTTTCTTTTGTGGCTTGGAAATTTAAAATGATGGGAACGCATTATCTGAATAATGCAAGGAAAAATAAACATAAATGATGTTGTCGGAACCAATTTTAAAACTACTTGGTTTTCTTCAAAACTCATAGTCTTATTCTTTTTCTTTGTATTGAGGTATTCGGTTAGGAATATCCCGCATCTCATTCTATGAGGAAAGAGCCTTGATCCCTTCACTGAGAGTTCGCTCTTAATCACTAATTTTAGAAAGCGGAGCATAAACCACTGCATTTGAAAGCCACTCGAGTTCCTTTAACTATATCAAGTTCATTGCGTTAAAAGTTTTTCGCCAAAAAAACCCGGCCATAGCCCTCTGTCATTTCAGATTAGTATTGCTTCATATTCGTGCTACGTGTTTTGACCTTGTTAAGGCGTAGTGTTCGGTAGTTATGTAATGCTTTTCTGTTGCATAATGATGCAATTATCTAGGACAGTCGCACGGTCATTTTGACCTTGTCAAGGGCACGTGCGGGTGGGTTTATATTTGTCACGACCTGAATTTGGTGCGTGACCGGCACTTAGATTGTATGACATCTAAAGATGCTGACACAATCCGAGTAAGCCAGAAAACCCAGATCAAAACCCAAATTGCGGAATTAAGAAGTTTACAGTTTTTAAAGTAAAAAGAACGAGGTAGCATGTCGAATGATTTTTAAGAAATGAAATTTAAACAACTGATTTTCGTATTTAAAATTTCGACAGCACCTCTCTTTTTAATTATTAATAAAAGCAGTTATATATAATGTTTAAATAAGTGGCGTCTCTAATTGGGAGCAAAACAACGCCAAACGGAGGAAATCAATATGCAATAACAATACGACGCTCAAAGCGAAGAATCACCTGCATAAGTAAGAAAGCATAAACTTACAAAACTAGCCAATCTCACTCAATCAATTCAAAACATATACAAGCATACTTCGTTCTAAGTCAAATGTACAGGGTCTGATGGAGTAATACTAGATCCAAAATACATATATCAAAATAGGAGGTTACTACATATGTAACCCACCTAGCAAGACAAGCGAGAAAAGCTGATAAATGTGTCTGCAGCGCTTCTATGCGTCCATGCGTCTCTTGCAAGGAACTAAGGCACAACGGGGGTGAGTTGCCAACTCAGTGAGTAAATCTAACGTCTAACAGTTGATATTGTAAGCATGCCGAAATAAAGCTAAAAGCAAACAAGGTAAGCATGATGTAAGATAGCATATTGACGCATGAATATGTACTAAATGAATGTATAACACAACACTGAAATCTTACCAAATATTTCACAATATTGGTCATTTTCAAATAAGATTCATTTTCCATGTCCAATATCAACACAAATCTTCTGTTTTAGCAGGCATCGTTCCCCGAACGATCCTGTCAATCAGTAATATCGGTCAGTATCCTCCAGATATCCGCCGTGTTTTATAACTATCTCCGGTATCGGGTATCCTCGCTAGGCTCCCCGCCTCAAATGCGGCTTTCCTACCCCTCGGTCTCGACCGGGTCCACCATGGATCTGACTGTATACCCCCAAAATATCTTCTATGGGTCCACACGATCTGGTTTGATAACTTTGTCACGACCCGAATTTGGTGCGTGACCGGCACTTAGATTGTATGACATCTAAAGATGCCGATACAATCCGAATAAGCTAGAAAACCAAGATCAAAACCCAAATTGCGGAATTAAGAAGTTTACAGTTTTTAAAGTAAAAAGAATGAGGTAGCATGTCGAATGATTTTTTAAGAAATGAAATTTAAACAACTGATTTTCGTATTTAAAATTTCGACAGCACCTCTCTTTTTAATTATTAATAAAAGCAGTTATATATAATGTTTAAATAAGTGGCGTCCCTAATTGGGAGCAAAACAACGCCAAACGGCGGACATCAACATGCAATAACAATACGACGCTCAAAGCGAAGAATCACCTGCATAAGTAAGAAAGCATAAACTTACACAACTAGCCGATCTCACTCAATCAATTCAAAACATATACAAGGATACTTCGTTCTAAGTCAAATGTACAGGGTCTGATGGAGTAATACTAGATCCAAAATACATATACCAAAATAGGAGGTTACTACATATGTAACCCACCTAGCAAGACAAGCGAGAAAAGCTGATAAATGTGTCCACAACGCTGCTATGCGTCCATGTCTCCTGCAAGGAACCAAGGCATAACGGGGGTGAGTTGCCAACTCAGTGAGTAAATCTAACGTCTAACAGTTGTAAGCATGACGAAATAAAGCTAAAAGCAAACAAGGTAAGCATGATGTAAGATAGCACATTGACACATGATTACATCCCTGGCTATGGATCGCCTAGCTCGCGTAGCCATCGCAACTGGGACAAGAAATGAGAGTTGATAAGGTGTACGAATATGAACAACAATAATAGGGAGTCAAAGGAAGGATTAATCAAGACATACATCCTAAGATTACTTAGGCTGAGTATTGTAGCGTAAATATGCCGTGGAACATATGTACGGTACTTTACTCATCCTAAATCACTTACTCCATCAAATCAAAGGTCAACCTATATAACGAAATTTAAGCCTATTTATTTCAAGTCACTCCTAGGTTTCGTAAGGTTAATCCTAAGCTCTGATACCAACTTTTTAAATTAATATTTTTTTAAAAAACAGTAAAATTAAATAAATAAACTAAATAATTATCTAAAACATTCCGACATGTTACAATATTAATCCAGGATAATGACGGGTTGAACTTGACTTGCGACTTATGATAATTTGACCTTATTAAGGTCATAAGACGCTTGGGGTAAAAACCATATCGGGAGTTCCAAACATACGGGAAACTTGCCAGGTATGTGCATACCTTCTGGAGTGTGGTGACTTAAGTGGTTTCCGTCAGGTTATCACATGATGATAGTTGGGTCCTGATTCCCACTGATGAGTATGTATTACTTCTCGGGAGATTTTTCACTTCACAATTAGCTAACCTATTAAGTGTCTAGAAAGTGTTAACGAGGTTACGCCTCTGCGGAAACGGGGTTATTAATTAGGCTCGTGCGAAAGCACGAGGGACCTCCATGGAGTACCAACACTGGCCTGGCTGAACGGTTAGCGAACTTGTAAAGTGTAAATGATCCCGACTAGTTCTTCTTTTATGATTTGAAGGAGAATTCGAGGAAATAGTGGGAGCCATCCTGATTGGATAAAGTGAAAATCAATCTAATTTTGATAGAGTGCACGCTGAGTATTTCTTTTCTCTCTTTCTGGTACAGCGACCCATGACTTACCTTAAAAATTCATGAGCCAAGTTAACCGAACTTTCTTACACCCATTGGCTTTGGATTGTCTTGATTCACGACAAAGTCGCATATATCCCTGCCACTCCTACTTTACCCTGTTAGGGTCGAAAATTGCACCCCGGTTGACCAAGTCGAAGTCAAGGTCAACCCCAAGCCAAGTGGGCCCAAGCCCAGATCAAATGGGCCCATGCCCAGGTCGAGTCCGAACATGAAGCGGCTGGCCCTCCTCCATGCCAAAATAAAAATTCATGTAATAAATAATTTTTTATGTTATTTTTTATGCATGATGTAAACAAAATGGGCATAAAGCCAAATTTTTGTAAGCCCATGGCTTATGTGCAAAAAAAAATGGCACATGAGCCATGGGATGGGCAAAATGTCATTTTGTAAAGCCCAAGGGGCTATATGTAAATGTGTAAGCCTATATAAGGCAACATGATGAAAATATCTAATATACTTTTTGATTCCCCTAAAAAATTTAGGGTTCTTTGTGCCTCCTGCTCCTTCATCAAGGTTCTAAACCTTCTTCCCCTTTTTCAATTAAATCAAGAGTTTTACTCTTTCTTTTCCAAAACTAAATAGTTTTTCACCACAAAACCCACAAAGGGGAACTTAGATCTTCCATTAGATCTAAAAAAGAATAGATTTTTAAGATCCCATACTTCTTGTTCTTCAAGATCCAGCCGAAATAGGAGGAAGAAGGAGACCCATCTCCTAAAAATCCCATCTTGGGAAGATCCAGAGCCAAAGGGAGATACAAAGCAGCCCCCTTTGATCATCTCTAAACTTTCTAGGAGTTTAACTCCACAAATCGGGATCACAGCTCTCAGTGCAGGGACCAAAGTCCCCTTTCAGTTTGACGCCCAGCATCCAGCGCCCACGTGCCGAGCACGTGGTGCGCCCAGCGCCCGGAGCGCTGGCGCCCACGTGCCGAGCACGTGGTGCGCCCAGCGCCCAGGGCGCTCGCGCCCGGCGCCTAGTGCGCTAGCGCCCAATGCCTGCGTGCCATGCATGCGAGGAGCTGGCCCCCACGCATCCTTTGGATGCCCTTTCCCTCTTTTATATATCTATATATGTATACATGTATATATACATATACACACATACATACACATTCTCCACACTAAAAACACCTCCCCCGTTAGAAAAAATTTCTAACAGGGCGCTGCCCCGCACCCCGCAAGGGAGCTGCTAGCCCTCTTGACCCCCAGCCCGCTATCCGGGTAGCGGGACCCCCGTAAAAACTCTGCGGGGCCCCCGATATATCCAAAACCCCTCTAAAGACACAACACTGCACATTGAGTTTGCATGATCAGTTTAACCCGTTAATCGGAGGTTCTCTCGCTCTAAAGGCGAGGGGTAATTAACGGCAGCTTAGTCCGCGGCTGCCGGAAATTCGGATCCCCACAATCAATAAACCCCAGCCTACCCTAGGCAGGGGGAATCTATAATGCGCCTGACAAGCGCGCACGTATTCCCATCTTAATGGGGTGACGAAAAACACCCTGCATACCCTTTGCATTTCTTCAGAACACTTCGTATCACTACGATGATCCATATTTCTTAGAACGACTATCGTATACTTACATACGAACTCGAAGAAGTTGCTTCAGTCGAGGATGGCCATAGGTTCTGAAGAAATTGAATATGATTATTCGGTTGTCTCTTCCCTTTACCTTCTCTCAAGTAGAGAGAGCTCCTTGTATTAGGAGAGTACACCTGATACACTTATTGGATAATCTTCTTCCAAATCTCAGGCTGGTGCCGAAAGGTAGGAAAAGAAGAAAATCAATTAGCCTAAATGTGGTGTACAGAAAGTAAGATGTAGAGACATATATAGCGATCGAAGTGAGGGCAAAGGAAATTGCGATTACTGTCATGAATCTGGATAATGGAAAAGGCATTACTAAGAATACCTGGCCACCCCCTATGAAACATTCTCATGTTTCAGATTTTCTATGTATTTGTAAAAGAGAACTGTTTTCCCAATTAATTCTGACTCCAGGGTATGTATTTACTAGACATGGATCTCACATCTG
The DNA here is from genome assembly GCA_030015575.1 of Agapanthus africanus. Taxonomy (NCBI): domain Eukaryota; kingdom Viridiplantae; phylum Streptophyta; class Magnoliopsida; order Asparagales; family Amaryllidaceae; genus Agapanthus; species Agapanthus africanus. The sequence continues at coordinate 426,057,739 of CM057339.1, forward strand.
TATGGTGTTATAGATGATGAGTAGGAGTAGAATATTGTGAAATTGGTGATTTGATCCTCAATATCGGAATTCGTTGCAATTGGTGATATTGGATTAAATCGCCTGGCTTTTGCCTGACGGCAAATATTTGGTTTCGAATAACCGTTGTTATGCACCAAATTTTAAAATGAAATATTCGTACCTTTATTTTATAAAGTGAGATATACATTTTGAAAATTGTGCTATAAACATTTACCTTTATCAGTTGAGGATAAGGTAAGGTGTATTGAATAACGGTGTAAGACATTCTTAATCAAGATACAGTTTTCAATTTACAAAACACGGAATTTCATTTGGTATACTCTTGGAACCTATACATGAAATGTATATTGTCCAGTGTCCTTCGGGACAAGGGTTGGTACTCTTACTTCATTCAGATTTACCTATGAGTTATCTGGTTTTGGACAAACATTCGTTGGAATGGAAGGTCCAAAGATTTTGAGAAGTTTGTAGATATAAGAATAAAGTAGAGAAACATACGTTGGAAGTATCAGGATTCTTCGAAGTAATCAAAGATGTAGATACTTATACTAGGTGTTCCATCATAGTATTGAGAACTTGATTCCCTCACAGGTCGCTCATCCGTAGATGCGCTCCTTGATGAGTAATGTTGTATTGGCCTTTTTCCATTAAGTGATATGCACTAGAAACAGCTGCATAACTTTTGAATCTGGTTCCATCTATATTAGCGTCTTGATTCTATATGGACATAGAATGTGTCACGCCCCGCTTCCCAGAGTACGCTAAGATAGGCACGTGACATAGCCAACCACGCTACCTGTGGATAGGAAAAATCCCTCCACAGTCACATTACGGCTGTAGAGATATCAAGAACAGGAAAGTTGTTAGTTGTATGTATGCCCTAGAGGCCAGTATTGTACAGATGTTGTATATTATATTGGATGCTTGGACATATATAGAGATGACTTTCTTGCTCGATATGATAGTATGCTATCTGGTTACTCTTTATCTTAACATGTACACTAGTCTCTTTATACCGTCTTATAGTTACATGTTGGTAAAGCCCTTAGGATGTGTACTTGACTACCTGGACTATGATGCGGATCATACTAGTGGGGACATGGTAGTCCATAAGTACATCCTTCAAGGTCCCTAGTCGTGGGTGTATCGAGACGGGGCATCGATATACCAGTGTAGACTAGCGTATACGCTTCTCGACCCATGTGATGGGCGATGGATGATCCCATATCCATTGGTGTTTGACATCAGAGATGGTATACGGGTGCTCAGTGGAGACTGGGTACACTGGACGGACTCGCCGAGAACTCCCAGATGGTATTATACCTCACGTCAGATGGCAGTTCTCAGGTGACACTTGTGCAGGTTAGTCTGTAGACCCGAGATCGTCATAGAGTCTTGTGTGATTCCCACTGTGCTTTGATCTCCACCTTACCACGTCCATAAGGGCGTGCAAAACGGTGGTCTTTGGGTACAGTCCCGAGTCACATGGAGGCAATGAGCGATAGGAGGGGTTTCGTCTCTCCCGGTATTGGGGGTTGATGTTGCGCAGTGCTCGATTGGCCGTAGCAGGGAAGTCCCTGGCCAGGGCTGATCAGAGATTTGCTGGTAAGTGTTACCAGTAGTTTCTCGACCCGTTATGAGCCTCACATCGGCACGACTTATCGGGTTATTGGGGTCTGACGTCTACCACCCCTAGACTTGATATGCGACATATCAGACGAAATGACCGGACTGTACGGTAAGTGTTACTGGTCGGATTCGCAGGAGTGTGAGCGGGCTAGCTCGTCGATCTTCTGATCGCTCAATACCCGGGTGGCCGTTACGTTTAGCAGACCGCTTGCGGCTTGTGGGTGCTTGATATGATCATCATCTTCTACCGGCGTATTGACGAGTCTTTAGAGTCCTACACAGAGGTTTCCTGGTTCAAGCGAAACGAAATAGGAGCGCATATGAGATGTGTGCAGGACCGAGAATAATGCGTGTATGTGATACCGCATTTCATTCTCGCGATATATGTTTTCGATTGGTTATATTCGATATGACCTAGTTATCGAATCATTGATTCGATAAATCGATACATTGAATACTAGTCGGTTATGTGCGACATGACCGGATCATTGAATCAAATGTTGATTTAATGATTTAATGTATAATTATATATTTGATATATTACTTTGCATTAACTAGTATCGGTTCACTTTAAACGGATTTTTCTCACTTGGTGTGCACATTGTATATGTGATATGTTTTGTGTACACTTGTTTGTATCATGATTGATGATGCATAATAACTTGGCTTTGTGTGAAGAATTGGACTATGGTTATGATAAGGGTTAGGGTTTTTGATTATTCACTTAATTATTTATCCATTATTTATTCATTTAATTAGGTGAAAGAAAACAAAAAGGGTTTCTTTTCTTCATGAAGCTTATTGAAGCTTCATGAAACTTTGACCAAAGTCATCCCTTTTGTCTTCATCCTTAACCCTAACCACTAATCTAACCTTGGTCAATTCTCTACACATAACCATGGTTTACTTTATGATAAGTATTGATTTTCCTTTTTATTTCAATTACTTATCATAACATGATCATCTTCTTCATCTTCTTCTTCTTCTTCAAGCTTGCTACTCCAATGGCAACTTGAGTTTTAGTGAGAGAAATCCAAATCTAAAGTGAACCCACCTCCTATTTCTTCATCCTCTACCTCTTGCCAAGTGGTTTTGGGTGTTTTCTTCACAAGTTTCACTACTTGGTGAAGTCGGAGTTTGAACTAGTGCAACCTCGACGTAGATCGTCTTTGACACGAAGCCGACGGACTATTCCGCTCACTTCTCCGATGAAGCCGTCGCGAGAGTCCGAGGTTCGTGATGGACAGCGAGGGCATGATCACGTGGAGCTAAGGAGGTGGAAATCCGGATCTACAAAGGTTGTAGCTTCCGACCTTTAGTTAATTTGTTAACTAGCTTTTTCTTTTCGCCTAGAATTCTAGCGACGATCCGTAGTCTAGGGTTTCTCGGCACCAAAATTTTTGAAATGGCATGTCCGATGCCTCATGAGACCTCTTTAGGGTGCCTAGGAACCTTTCACTGGTATCAGAGCCTAGCTAGAGCCTTAGGCGAAGTCCAGACGGAATTTGAAGTCCGAACGAACCCGAATCCCGATCACAAAAATGCTCTCTGTCCAGATTTTAAAAATGTGGATTTTTGTGTATTAAAAATGTCTAGAAGATTCAGTAAACAATTCTAAGGATTACGGTAAAAACTCAGGCCCATGATTCATTTAAACGGCGGCGGAACCGCGGCAGAAGCCCAGCTTCTGCGGCGGTTCCGCGGCAGTTTGTTGACATCATCATTCACTGTTTGTACTGTAATTCATTATTTCTGGTGCTGGATTTTCTGGAATTTTTTAATATTTATTCAAGAGTTGAATTTTCTGCAGTTGTTTTGGGGATTCGGTGTTTCAATCGGGTTATCAAATTTTGTCTATTTGGTTTTCCGGATAAATTTTAGAATATGTTAAAAAGTTCGACCGGATATAAATACCCAACTTTTCCCCTGTCGGGAAATTTCCAAGTGTTGGATTTTTCCGTAGTTTAACGAAGTTCTAAGTAGTGCAAGTAACGCGATGGACCCTCTAGAAGACAACAAACCTTAACTCGATTATGTGACCGTCTTGAACTGCCCTTTGAACCTTCGGGTTTGGGGCAGTACGGCGTGCCACATGTGAGGCGTTGGCTTGACCCTTCTACGGCTGGACCGTCGGTACTGAGGCATGAACTGAATGTTGTTAGACTTATTTCATGTGTTGGACTGTATCGGGAAAACTTGGGTATTCGACTGTTCGATCGGAAAGTTTAACATTATCTGTTTATCTGGAATGTGATACAATAATTGGAATTCATAAACCGTTATGAGATAACTGGATGAATGTTATAAATCTAGCACTTTAGTCCCATACGATATTGAAAAGAGTTTTCGATAATGAGACTAAAATGCAGGATTTATATCTGTTAGGCATGTGATGTCTAAGTATTTCATTCAATTAGGCATGCGATGTCTAAAGAAGTTGCGGATTCCAATTGTTGTAGTTTTACACTTTCTTTTCTGTGACCGTAAGTGTAGTATGTTCATATCGCCGGTTTCGTTGCTATACGTCAACGACAATTGGGGTATGCATACTTACTTACGTTGATGACATGTGATGTTATGTGTTGCTGGATATGTTATATTGGATTGTCGTGTTCGAATAGCCGGGGGTTTTTATGTGAGATGAGTGTTTTTCATTTTCATTCATGTAAAAACTTGTATGTAATATTCTTTTCTTTGGGGCACTTCCAGGTAGCGGAAGTTGTCACCCTTTGTATATTATTTACTTTTCCGCATTAGGATAGACCCAAGGAGGGGAGCACAAGTAACCGGGTTCTGGGGTCCAGTGGGAGACCAACTCGAGGAGTCGAGTCCGGGTCTCCTAACCCTAGAATTGGCAGGGTTGCTTGCCGCTCTCGTAGGGGTCTAGGGGTGTGGGATTGGCTATTCATCACGACCGTGGAATCCGTGTTTTATACTGGCTCGTATTGAAAACACGGACGTCCTAGTATATCCAATATTTCATATGTTTATTCTGCTGCGATATCTGTGTTGCGACTCTGTGATGGATATAGTATATAGTATATATGATATATTATATAGACGTTACTTATATTTTACACCCGTGCTAGCCCTGCCCTGCTCTGTCGTTAGTTACCTAACCTAACGGTGCACGAGGGGACATCGAGGCGAATGCGGATGGCATAAGTGTACGTCATATCTATCTGTAATGTTTAGGTATTTAAATGATGGGACATCATTAATGTGATTAATGAAAGATAAGAAACCTAAGATGTTGTAGAATCGAATTTTAAAATAAAACAGGTAGCTACAGTTCTTGCTTTGCACAGCGGTATATATGATATACCCTGCACCTTATTCGATGAGGAAAGGACCGAGATCCCTTCACCGGGAGTGACTCCTTTAGCAGTAACTGGCAGATGCTACACACTCGGTTTGGCTTTGATAGCTTTTAAGAGTTTTTGCTTTGCACAGCGATATATATGATATATCCCGCACCTCATTCGACGAGGAAAGGACCGAGATCCCTTCGCCGGGAGTGACTCCTTTAGCAAAACTAGAAAAGCCTCAAAATCACTCCATTTCAAAACTTCATTTGATTCTACAACGATATCAAGTTCATTACGCTCATGGTTTTTATGAAAAACCTGCGTAGCCCTCCGTCATTTCAGATAAGTAGTAGTTAGTATTCGTGCTGCGTTTGTTGGCCTTTGTCAAGGCGCAGTGTGCGGTAGCTAACTGGTGCTTATCTGCTTATGCATATGATGCAGATTGGATTAGGGTAGTCGTGCGACCTTGTTGGCCTTTGTCAAGGGCCGTGCGGGTGAGTTTATTTCGATCAAGAAATGACGGGTTGAACTTGACTAGCATCCTATGGTTTGTTGGCCTTTGTCAAGGTCATAGGAGGTTAGGGGAAAAATATTATCGGGAATTTCAAGTGTTGAAATTTGCAATGAGATTGCATACCTTCTATGAGATAGTTGGATCCCGATAACCACTGCGAGTAAGAGTTACTCCTGGGAGAGTTTTACACATTGCAATTAGCTGATCAAGTAGGTGTCTAGAAAGGTGTCAACGGGGTTACGCCTCTGGGAAAACGAGGTTTACATTAATTAGGTTCGTGCGAAAGCACGGGGGACCTCCCTCAAAGTACCGACACTGGCCTGGCTGAAAGATTGGCGAACTTGTAGTGTGTAATTAATCCCGGCTAGTCTTTCCTTTTAGGGTTTGGAGGAAGATTTGATAAAAAGCAGTGGGAGCCATCCTGATTAGATAAGATAATAACCAATCTGATCTTGCACGAGCATACGCTAAAGTGTTTTCTTCTCTCTCTCTCCAGGTAGCGACCAGTTCATGCCTTAATCAAGATAATAATATGGATGTATTGACCGAACCCGCATGTTATACTGTGCTGGGGAACGTTGGTTCCGTTCTTTCCTATAAGAGTTATAGGAATGAACAGGATATAGGGGAATACCAGGATTCCCATGCCACCCGAATGAAGAAAGTACATGTTGATGCATTTTCTTCAGGTGTGTTCGTTACTGAGAACTGTTTCTCCATTTGCTCTACGTCCTGGGTATTAGATACCGGGTCGGGATCCCATATATGTAATCAGTTACATGGGCTAAGGAAAGGTAGAGAACTTAGAGAAGGTGATAAAGACATTAGAGTTGGAAATGGTGCAATTGTTGCAGCTAAGACTGTCGGGGAATATCACCTTGTATTACCAACTGGTAATACATTGGTTCTGAACGAATGCTATTACATGCCGAACCTGATATGCAACATTATATCGGTTTCTTTGTTGAGTAAAGAGGGATATAATTTTGTATTACAGGACAATGTTATGAACATTTTCCATAGCCAAAAGTTGGTTGGATCAGGCACGTTATGCAATGGCATTTATGTTCTAAATCAATCAACAGTTCTGAGCATAACAAACACACACAAGAGGAAGAGTTCAGAACTGAACGAATCCTTCTTGTGGCATTGTAGACTGGGTCACATCAATGTGACACGACTAGCTAAGTTGCATAAAGATGGATATTTAAATTCGTTTGAATTTTCATCTTATGACACTTGCCAGTCATGTCTCAAAGGCAAGATGACCAAGACTCCGTTTACGGGACACGGAGAAAGAGTTACCGAACTCTTGGGACTTATACATAGTGATGTATGTGGTCCCATGTCTACACATGCCAGGGATGGTTCTTCGTACTTCATTACATTCACTGACGATCTCTCTAGATTCATATATGTGTTCCTGATGAAACACAAATCAGAAGCTTTTGAGAAATTTAGAGAATATAAACAAGAAGTCGAGAACCAAACCGGAAAAAGTATTAAAATCCTTCGATCTGATCGAGGAGGTGAATACTTGAGCAATGAATTCCTGGACTTCCTAAAAGAGAATGGGATTCTCTCTCAGCTGACTCCTCCATATACACCACAGCACAACGGTGTATCAGAACGGAGGAACCGCACCCTATTAGATATGGTGCGCTCTATGATGAGCACAGCTGAGTTGCCTATTTCCTTCTGGGGTTATGCGCTGGAGACAGCAGCATACCTATTGAATCAAGTTCCATCTAAATCTGTACCTACCACACCATATGAGATATGGAGTGGGAAGAGACCATGTCTTAAACGAGTTAAGATATGGGGTTGCCCGGCCTATGTCAAAAGACAAAATCCGGACAAACTCGAGGCACGGTCAGTTCTATGTAAGTTTGTGAGATATCCCAAACATTCACATGGATATCTTTTCTACCATACAGAGGAACAAAAAGTGTTTGTTTCTCGACATGCCACCTTTTTTGGAAAAGGAATTTCTTGCAAAAGAAATTAGTGGCGGTGAGGTAGAACTGGAAGAAATTCCGGCTACACAAACTCAAACTGAAGATTTAGTGGAACCAGAGGATTCGGTAGTACCCGACGAACCCCAGCCTCTCCGCCGATCTAGTAGGGTTCCTCGCCAACCTGAGAGATACCACGGTTTTCTCATGGACGGTGGGAGCGAGGATTGCATCATGGAGGATGATGACCCAACTAGCTTCGAGCAGGCCATCACGAGTGGGGACTCAGTGAAATGGCTGGATGCTATGCGGTCCGAGATGGATTCCATGTACACCAACAAAGTATGGACTTTGGAAGTTGCTCCTGAAGGGGTAAAACCCATTGGGAGCAAGTGGATCTTTAAGAAGAAACTTGGTGTAGATGGGAAAGTGGAGACTTTCAAAGCTAGACTTGTAGCAAACGGTTTTCGTCAAAGACCAGGTGTGGACTATGACGAGACCTTTTCTCCAGTGGCTATGCTTAAATCCATCCGGATCATGCTTGCCATCGCTGCATATCATGATTACGAAATCTGGCAAATGGATGTTAAGACCGCCTTTCTAAATGGTGATTTAGAAGAGTGCGTGTACATGACTCAGCCAGAGGGCTTCGTAGATAGTGGGAGCAGCGGAAAGGTGTGCAAGCTGCTTAAATCCATTTATGGATTAAAGCAAGCATCGCGGAGTTGGAACATCTGCTTTGACGTCGTTATCAAAGAGTTTGATTTCGTCAAAAATCCAGATGAACCTTGTATCTACAGGAAGGTGGCAGAGAGTAAGGTTGTCTTCCTCATATTGTACGTGGACGACATACTCTTGATAGGAAATGATATTCCTATGCTGCAATCGGTTAAGCTCTTCTTATCACAAAGATTCTCAATGAAAGATCTTGGTGATGCCTCCTGCATATTGGGAATAAGGATCTATAGAGATAGATCCAAACGGATTTTGGGATTGTTCCAATCCAGGTACATTGACACCATACTAAAGAGGTTTAGTATGGAAGAGTCCAAGCGTGGGAATTTACCCACGATCTCTGGAGTCACTCTCTCCAAAGAGATGTCTCCCAAGACTGATTTGGAGAGAGCTCTCATGCAAGGGATACCCTATGCTTCGGCAGTAGGCTCTATCATGTATGCGATGCTATGTACCAGACCCGATGTAGCATACTCACTATGTATAGTGAGCAGGTATCAAGCTGATCCTGGAGAGAGTCACTGGACAGCTGTGAAGAGCATTCTCAAGTACTTGCGAAGGACTAGAGATATGTTCTTGGTGTATGGTAACGGAGAACTCCAAGTGGAGTCCTTTACCGATTCGAGCTTCCAGAGTGATAAGGACGACTCTAAGTCGCAATCGGGTTTTGTCTTTACCCTTTACGGAGGGGCGGTTAGCTGGAAGAGTTCCAAGCAGGAAACCGTGGCAGACTCGACGATGGAGGCTGAATACATCGCTGCCAACGATGCTGCCAAAGAGGCTGTCTGGATCAAGAAGTTCATTACTGAACTTGGAGTGGTTCCATCCATTGAGCATCCAATACCTTTGTATTGCGATAACAATGGAGCGGTGGCTTTGGCCAAGGAACCCAGGTCCCATCAGCGATCCAGGCATATTCTGAGGCGGTATCACCTGATCCGAGAGATAGTTGATCGCCGGGAGATCGAGGTCAGGAGGGTAGACACGAAGAACAACACGGCGGATCCACTCACGAAGGCCATTCCCCAGACACAGTTTGAGAGACTCTTCGGGATGCTCGGTATGCGATACTACAGCAGCTGGCCCTAGTGCAAGTGGGAGATTGTTAGTTGTATGTATGCCCTAGAGGCCAGTATTGTACAGATGTTGTATATTATATTGGATGCTTGGACATATGTAGAGATGACTTTCTTGCTCGATATGATAGTATGCTATCTGGTTACTCTTTATCTTAACATGTACACTAGTCTCTTTATACTGTCTTATAGTTACATGTTGGTAAAGCCCTTAGGATGTGCACTTGACTACCTGGACTATGATGCGGATCATACTAGTGGGGACATGGTAGTCCATAAGTACATCCTTCAAGGTCCCTAGTCGTGGGTGTATCGAGACGGGGCATCGATATACCAGTGTAGACTAGCGTATACGCTTCTCGACCCATGTGATGGGCGATGGATGATCCCATATCCATTGGTGTTTGACATCAGAGATGGTATACGGGTGCTCAGTGGAGACTGGGTACACTGGATGGACTCGCCGAGAACTCCCAGATGGTATTATACCTCACGTCAGATGGCAGTTCTCAGGTGACACTTGTGCAGGTTAGTCTGTAGACCCGAGATCGTCATAGAGTCTTGTGTGATTCCCACTGTGCTTTGATCTCCACCTTACCACGTCCATGAGGGCGTGCAAAACGGTGGTCTTTGGGTACAGTCCCGAGTCACATGGAGGCAATGAGCGATAGGAGGGGTTTCGTCTCTCCCGGTATTGGGGGTTGATGTTGCGCAGTGCTCGATTGGCCGTAGCACGGAAGTCCCTGGCCAGGGCTGATCAGAGATTTGCTGGTAAGTGTTACCAGTAGTTTCTCGACCCGTTATGAGCCTCACATCGGCACGACTTATCGGGTTATTGGGGTCTGACGTCTACCACCCCTAGACTTGATATGCGACATATCAGACGAAATGACCGGACTGTACGGTAAGTGTTACTGGTCGGATTCGCAGGAGTGTGAGCGGGCTAGCTCGTCGATCTTCTGATCGCTCAATACCCGGGTGGCCATTACGTTTAGCAGACCGCTTGCGGCTTGTGGGTGCTTGATATGATCATCATCTGCTACCGGCGTATTGACGAGTCTTTAGAGTCCTACACAGAGGTTTCCTGGTTCAAGCGAAACGAAATAGGAGCGCATATGAGATGTGTGCAGGACCGAGAATAATGCGTGTATGTGATACCGCATTTCATTCTCGCGATATATGTTTTCGATTGGTTATATTCGATATGACCTAGTTATCGAATCATTGATTCGATAAATCGATACATTGAATACTAGTCGGTTATGTGCGACATGACCGGATCATTGAATCAAATGTTGATTTAATGATTTAATGTATAATTATATATTTGATATATTACTTTGCATTAACTAGTATCGGTTCACTTTAAACGGATTTTTCTCACTTGGTGTGCACATTGTATATGTGATATGTTTTGTGTACACTTGTTTGTATCATGATTGATGATGCATAATAACTTGGCTTTGTGTGAAGAATTGGACCATGGTTATGATAAGGGTTAGGGTTTTTGATTATTCACTTAATTATTTATCCATTATTTATTCATTTAATTAGGTGAAAGAAAACAAAAAGGGTTTCTTTTCTTCATGAAGCTTATTGAAGCTTAATGAAACTTTGACCAAAGTCATCCCTTTTGTCTTCATCCTTAACCCTAACCACTAATCTAACCTTGGTCAATTCTCTACACATAACCATGGTTTACTTTATGATAAGTATTGATTTTCCTTTTTATTTCAATTACTTATCATAACATGATCATCTTCTTCATCTTCTTCTTCTTCTTCAAGCTTGCTACTCCAATGGCAACTTGAGTTTTAGTGAGAGAAATCCAAATCTAAAGTGAACCCACCTCCTATTTCTTCATCCTTTACCTCTTGCCAAGTGGTTTTGGGTGTTTTCTTCACAAGTTTCACTACTTGGTGAAGTCGGAGTTTGAACTAGTGCAACCTCGACGTAGATCGTCTTTGACACGAAGCCGACGGACTATTCCGCTCACTTCTCCGATGAAGCCGTCGCGAGAGTCCGAGGTTCGTGATGGACAGCGAGGGCATGATCACGTGGAGCTAAGGAGGTGGAAATCCGGATCTACAAAGGTTGTAGCTTCCGACCTTTAGTTAATTTGTTAACTAGCTTTTTCTTTTCGCCTAGAATTCTAGCGACGATCCGTAGTCTAGGGTTTCTCGGCACCAAAAATTTTGAAATGGCATGTCCGATGCCTCATGAGACCTCTTTAGGGTGCCTAGGAACCTTTCAAAAGTAAACTAAACAATCTAGTACATGTCCATGAGCCAGAATAAATGAGTCAAGAAATGATAATATGTGGAAGTAAAAGATCCAATAAATAAAACACCTGGAAAGTAAAATGCATACCAACAGGATCCTCACCGCTCGTTCTAACAGCGGCAATACTCCTGATCAGTCGGCAACAAAGGTAGAGGATCTGGGCCATGCAAAACCCAGACGTCAGCGCGTCATAATATCAAGCAATAATTTATAAACAGGGTAGCAAGACATGCAAGTATGATTTTAAAAGGGTAAAGCAGGTGTAACAGTAATATAAATCTGGGCAATGAAAGGTAGTGTGCATTGAGTAATCTAAACTGGTCTATTGGGTTAATTATTCTCAAGTCTTTGAAATCAATTTGATGAATCATCGATGTAACTCAATAGTATCCCGTGCGTGCCCGGGATCACGGTAAAGATTCTCGGGCTGAAACCGAGACATGCCGCTAGGCACTAAAAGGAAAAGGGTAACGATGAATGATGTCCATGGCATCATCCCAAGGCTGGCCTAGCCTCTAAAAAGGTAGTGGATAACGATGGATGATATCAGCAGCAGCATCCCAAGGCTGGCCTAGCCTCTAAAACTGATCAGTAAAGGTAGAGAACTGTCGAGTTACAAGTCAGGTTTCATCATTGATTTCCCCATACCCCGAAGTTATATTTGTTCAAGTCAGGTATTAAGTAATCTAGAGCTAATGCCAACACAGGATCAGGCAGGTACAGGTTTGTCTAGATAGACAACAGGAACTGTCCGTAAGGACAACGGGTCAGGTTTGTTGGCATTAGACACAAGATCAGGTAACAGGTAAAACCATGGTACATCAGGTCAAGCCAGGTAGTATATAGGTATCATGTCATGTCAAGAGGTGCATGGTACCATGTCGGGTCAGGTAGTAGGTGTAACAAGTCATGTCAGGGTGCACAAGATGTCATGTGGGTGCTCAAATAATCCAACTAACATAAGCATGGGTATACAAAACAAGCATGGGTACTAATAGAACAATAAACTGGAACATTGTAATGTGAAATGCAATCAGGTACAGATTAAGTATGTAGATGCACGGTTATCAGTTTGGGTTTAAGGGATAGTTTCAACTTTACTTGAATACAGTATAACAAATATGGATGTTAAAATCATGTTAATATGTACTAAATAATCTAGAGATGCAATTAAATATAAATTAGGCTAGTTCTATGTAAACGGTCGTCCGATAGGGTATAAACTATAAAATGGGTACTATGGGCTATGCAAATAAGTGTTATTATGATTTAAATATGGATGTTGGTACTATGTATAGTAAAACTAAATGCAACATGGTATGTTTTGAGCTATAAATCTAAAATGATATAATGGTCATCGAAATGTTAATATGGAACATGCGGCATTAAATTCAATTTACCGATACAATATGCGGTTGAATAAGTATATAATAATACAATAGCATGTAGCAAGTTTTACTTGCCTTGATCGGATCACACGACGGATGCGTACGGCACATCGGATGTTAGTAGAAGTTGCGATGCACATACGCATTCCCGGAACGGAACCAGCCAATGCAAGAAGTGACCACGCTGCACGAGAACGTCTTCTGGGTCGCTCGGATCGTCGGCGACGAGCACGGCTCCGGCGACGATCGGAAACCGAGAAGCCAAGAGAGAAAGAAGAAGAGAAAGAGAATAGAAGAAGAAGAGAGAGAGAGATTGATTCTGGGTTGGTGCTCTGGGGTCAGAGGAGTTGACAGGGACAGCCGTTGAGGGTGGTCGACGTTGAGGGTGCCGGCGCAGGCGAGGGAGACAACGGCGGCGGCTGTGGGCTTCTAGGTTGTGGTCAAGTTTGGTCGTCGGGTTGTTGGGTTATAGGAGAAGGAACGAGGGTGGTGAAGATGGGGATAGTTGTGATGGGGTGAGACCGACGATGTGATCGGTGATGATGAAGTGAGGTCGGAGGTGATGGGTTTGCGGCTGCGGTTGGGTGTGCAGGAAATGAAAAGGTCGGGAAAGGAGAAGAGGAAGTGAGGAGATGGCGAAGGTGAGGATGATGATGGGATGAAGTTAGGGTCGAGGGGACGGCGACGGCGGTGAGGCGCGGAGGTGAGGCAATGTTGTGCAGTCGGGCGAAGGCGGGAGAAGAACGGCGGTGAAGAAGAAGAAGAAGAGAGAGAAAAGGAGGGGAGGCCGACGTGGGCGTCGGCGGTGGCGGCGATGGCAACGAGCGAGCGCGGTCATGGGTTCACGCGGCCACGAGGACGAAGAAGGAAGGCGGGAAAAGAAAAATAAAGAAGAAGACGAAGAGAGAGGAGAGAGAGACGTGTGGTGTATAGTTTCGTGGGGAACTGGGGAAAAAGAGAAGGAAAAAAGAAAGAAAGAGAGAGAGAGAGAGTACGTAATTTATAAAAAAAATAATTAAGGAATTAATATAGAATCTGCATGGTGAGAGAGAGAGAGGGGGTCTGATATTGTTTGTTTTAAAAAAATATATTTAGTTATGAAAATATTTATTTAGTTAAAGAAAATTTTAAATGAAATAAGGAATATAATATTATAATATTAGTCCGTTTTAAGATTTTGGCAAATACAAATTTACTCCAAAACATGCCCGGGTCGGGTCTAAAAATTCAGGTTTAAAATATGAAAAATATATGCGACTTCCAAATTTCAAAATGAATGCTCAGTTAAAGAAAAAGAATACCCCCAAGAACGGATGCACGTACGTGCGCGTAGCCAACCAAACACGTCCGTTTCACTGAACGGGACGAGAACAAGATGCACGGATGCTATCACGGGGTTAGGGTTATCATGCAGGCCATGCAATGTATTTTTAAAATATTTTATGTGACTCAAATGTTATATGATAAAAGATGCGATACTAGATAAAATACTAGTATGTACTAAACATGAGATGCACGTGTCCATGCAACAAGTCAAGGTAATCTATAAATAAGAATCAAACAGGTTCAAGCAAGCGGGTTGGGTTGAATGCAAAGTAATATGTAAAATACCATTCGCACCCAAACACGCTAAATCAAGAAAAGACCATGGATAGGTAAATACGGAAACTGGAATTGGTATAAATGAACTCGGTTGTTACAGAATGGTTATATATCTTGAGGTTGTTAACATATAGAGTTATCTAGTTTCTGTTTAAAAGCAGAATCCGGATAAACTCATGGCACGCTTCGGTAATGGCGGTTTATGGATTATCCCAAGCATTCGCTAGGATTTTGTTTTTACCATTTTCAAGATCAATAGTTACATTGTTCTTGACTCGCCACCATTTTTATTAAAGGAATCTTGTTGCAAAAGAAACTAGTAGGAGTATGGTAGAATTGGAAGTAATTCCAGAACCACAAAGAGTTACCGAAAATTTAGTAGAACCTAAGGATTCAATTGGACTTGAAAAACTATTAGCCACTCCACAGATTTTAGTAGATGACCTCAGACACCCGAGAGATACTTCAGTTTTCTTATAGACGGTGATATGGAGGTCAGCATCATGGTGATGATGACCCTACTAGTTATCAGTAGGTCATAAGAAGTGGTAACTTCCAGATGACCAGATACTTCATATCCAAGATGGACACCACGCACTTCAGCAAATCATGCATTTTGGACTTTGCTGGATACTCCTGAAGGGGTAAAACCCATTATAAGCAAGTAGATCATTCGAGATCTGTGCAGGTGGAAATGTACTAACCTAATAAGGCTGGACTTGTTGTAAAGAGTTTTCATCAAATACCCGTTGTGGATTATGATGAGACTTTTACTTCAGTGTCTATGCTGAAACCCATACGGATATGACTTAACACTGCTATTCCCCCTAATTGTTATCATGTCATAGGAAGTGGTAGCTTCCAGGTGAGCAGATACTTCATATCCAAGTTGGACTCCATGCACTTCGGCAATATGGATTTTGGACTTTGCTAGGTGCTCCTGATGGGGTGAAGCCTATTAGGAGCAAGTAGATCTTTCGGGATCTGTGCAAGTGGAAAGGTACTAACCTAATAAGGTTAGACTTATTTTTAAGAGTTTTCATCAAATACACGCTGTGGATTGTGATGTGACTTTTACTTCAGTATCTACGCTGAAGTCCATATGCATATGATTTAGCACTGATGCAGTTCCTGGCTATGATATCTGGCAGGTGGATGACTATAACGTCTTTCCAAATGGAATTTGGAAGTGTACGTGTATATGACTCTGCCAGAGGGTTATCGTAGTCAATGCGAGCAGCGGAAGGTGTGCAAGTTGCTTATGTCTATTCGTAGACTGAAGCATGGATAGCGGAGACAGATCATCTGTTTTGATGTGACAGTCAAGGTGATTGACTTCATCAAAACAAAAGATGAACTTAGTAAGAAGGATGTAGGGAGTACTGTCTGGGAATTGGATGACATACTCCAGATAGGAAGTGATGTTCCTATAGTACAATCGGTCAAATTTTGGTTGTCACATAGTATTTTCTTTACGTTGGATGTAAATAGTATATTAGGAATTCTGGTGACTAGATCTAGATTTGGTAAGTTTCCCAAATCGGGTACTTAGACAACATTCTAAAGGTATTTTAGAATGGAAGACTCTTGGTGTGGTAGTGTACCCGCAGGTAATGGAGTTACCCTCTCTAAAGAGATGTCTTCTAGACTGATGAGGAGAGGGACTGTCATGAATGACATATCATTTGCTTAGGCAATTGAGTCAATCATGCAATGTCTTGTACAAAACTAGATAGATAATATATCAGGGATTCTGGTTTTAGATCTAGATTTGAAAAGTTTCGCAATCAGGTACTTAGACAACATTCTAAAAGTATTTTAGAATGGACGACTCCTGGCGTGGTGGTGTACCCGCAGGTGATGGAGTCACCCTCTCTAAAAGGGATGTCTTCTAGACAGATGAAGAGAAAGGGCGGTTATGAATGACATATCATTTGCTCAGGCAATTGAGTTAATCATCCAAAGTCTTGTACAACAACAGATATTGCTTCTGCACTAGTTGCAATAAGCATATATTAATCCAATTCTTGAGAAACAAAGGGAAGCTATCATGAATATAAGAGGATGTTCTTGATATAAGATAAAAGCAGCCTCCTGTAGGAGGCAGTTATCGGTTAAGCCTTCCAAGGTGACCTGAATGACAGAGATGCTGTCAGAATTTTGAGTTTAGCCTCTTCTGAGGATTAGTATATTGGATAGTGTTTCAATAGGGATACTGACGTAATCATGGTGCAGGATACTAGTTATAACTCAACAGAGGATACAGCCCAAGAAGTTTGTTGGATGGAGTTGTTCATTTATGAACTTGGTCCCATCAAGTATCCAGAAAAATTCTTGAGGTGGGATATCGCTCAGTTTGGGAGATTGTTGATCTCCAAAAAGTTGAGATATAGAGAGATGAAATTGGAATATTGTAGCGGATCCACTCAATGAGGCTATTTCCCGAATAAATTAAGTTTCACAAATATAGTTTGCGAAACTGATTAGTAGATAAGTTGGGTATTCGGTAGCACACGAGCTGTGGGTACGCGATACCACAATAATTGGTCTTAAGTGCAAATGGGAGATTGTAGGATATAGTGCCCTCAAGGCGATTATTGTGATCGCAAGTAGGCGATTATGATAATTGAGGGAGGGCCTATACTGGTATAACAGTCTTCCTCGAAATAATAGTATGCTATCTGGTTTGTCTTCATCATTGATGAAGCCCGTAGGATTGTTGCTTGACAACCAGCATTATGATGGCGATCATATATGTAGGAGCTGGGTTGTCCATAAGCACATCCTTAAATGTCCTTAGTCGTAGGAGTATCGAGACTGGGTATCGATATTCCGGAGTAGACTAGTGTATACGTTTCTAAACCCCGACGAGGGGCGGTGGACGGTCTCATAAGCCATTAGTGTTGTGTCACCTATGATACTATGCAGGTGCTCACTGGAGTTGAGTATACTAGACGGACTCATCGAGAACATCTAGATGGTATTATATCTATCGTCAGTTGGAAGTTCTCTGGTAGCATGAGTATAGGTTAGTCTTTTGACCTGAAATCGTCATTTGTCTCGTGTGAGTTCCCATTGTACTTTGATTAGTACCCTACCACGGCTTAAACAAGTCGTGCAAACAGGTTTTAGTTGGGTACAGTCAAGAACCACATGGAGGCAGTGGTCGATTGTCAGGGATTCGTCTCTCCTGGTATTAGGAGTTGATGTCGTGCTGTGTTCAGTTGGCTATCACCAGAAATCTGTAGCCACGGCGGATGAGATTTACTGATAGTTGATCAGTAGCATCTCTGTTGGCGATGAGCTTGACTCAGACACGATTTATCGGGTTAGTAGGGGTCTGACGTTATCCACTGTCATGACCCAAAATTTAGTTCGTGACCGACACTTAAATCACGCAATGTCTAAAGGCGTAACATAACTTAAGTAAGCCGAAGCCCGGAAATTGCTCGGTAAGCTTTCTACCTTCGCATTCATTTGTATATTCTGCATTTGCATACTTATTTAAAAAAACCCATAAAAATCAGAAAATTTTCTAAAAACATAAATACTTTGTCGTCAATTTAGTTAGTGGGAGAACTTAGATTCAATATTTCGACGGTTTTGTTTAATAAGATAGGAACAACTAAATCCTATTTTTAGATTTTAAAAACCTGAAAGATAACTCTCCTTTGAAGTTAACTAATGCTGATATATGTCTTTATATCACACTACACGTGTCGTGAGTTTTGAGAATTAGATGACAAGTCTATTATGTCTGAATTTTTTTTTGGATAAACTATTTTCTGAGGATCAAATAGGTTTGTTCTGAAATAAGTAATATCAAGACTAGTTTATAAAAAGAGGTGGATATGAAGGGATATTATTGACGCCTTAATTGGAACTAATTCTGAAGAATAACCCATCTGAATCTTGATTGGAATGATTACACACCTAATCCACTAAACACGTCTTATATCCAAAAAAATAATTGAACTACCGGTTATATCTCCGTTCACATTAAATCATCATTGTCTTTTGTTTTTGGGCCTAGGTAACTTGAGTAATTAAGTCCACTGGGGTGTCTCTACACCTAATGCCCTAAAACCAACTGGTTTGGGAGCATTGGCCCAAAGCTCGCTAAGAAGCCTAGAAAGTCCAGATTAAAACAAAGTCAAGCAAGTGTTCTCTCCGAGTTAAAATTCCTAACGGTTCTTTGTGTGAGAATAATCTTGACAAAAGACAGGTTTTTATAAAAAAGTATTTCTAGCGGAGATATGGAGGTTTTATTCTACGATAAAGACTATTGCACGTTCACAAAGGTGTGTATGAAATGAAAACAAGAAAAAGGTGGAGTGAAAAATAAGACCTAGTTTCCTGTTAAGGAAGATAGAAATTCTGAATTTGAAACATTACTGGAAA
The DNA here is from genome assembly GCA_030015575.1 of Agapanthus africanus. Classification (NCBI taxonomy): domain Eukaryota; kingdom Viridiplantae; phylum Streptophyta; class Magnoliopsida; order Asparagales; family Amaryllidaceae; genus Agapanthus; species Agapanthus africanus. The sequence goes on from CM057339.1 coordinate 426,076,651, forward strand.
AAAAAACTTGAGAAATATTTAACTCTTTATAAAACTTATGTGATCCTTTTTAAATCTTTATCTGGGCTTTATTTTGTGACATAATGATTTTTCAATCCTTTTGAAACTTAACGACACTATTTGCACTACACGTAAAGACATATAAAATCTTAAGTTAAAAGAGAAGCGAGGTGTGAAAAATAAAGGTTCGATAGTTCTAAATTTAGGATAATAGAATTGTTATCTTTTAAACAAAACCTTAGGTTTTGAATCATAGTTATTTCGCAAAACTAGATTGACGGGATTTTATGGGTAGTATCCGTTGAAAACCCTCAGGAGACAACACTCCTCCTACTAGGGACACCTAGAGGTTTAACGGCTTGTTGCACACACTCAGTGCAATCGCGTTCCCTGCGAAAGTGCGGTTAGGATTTTCTTTTGTGAATAAATGGTTTTTCTCGGGACGAGCAAAAGATAAGTTTGGGGGTATTTGTTCATATCAGAAAACTGCATTTTAATACCGCCCATTCATTATCTATTTGTTGTATTTATCGGTATTATTAACCAGTGTCTACTCAGTATTACAGATTACAGGTATCCATGACAAAATACTGGAACTGCATCCAAAAGCACGGATATATCACTTGAGGGAAGAAACTGCGACCAGAAACGCAAACCGACCAATACTTCAGGAGTTCCTTTACGCAACAAGTTGTGTACACATTTTTTTTTATCTAAATGGTCCAACACAACAAGTGTGTACACAAGACTTTTAAGTACATGTGGATATGATTTTATATGCATTCAAGGAGATGATTTTATATGCATATGATTTTATATGCATTCAAGACTAAAAAGCATGTGTTCAAATCAAAAGGAATCAAACAAATCAGCATGAGCCATAATGGGGCAGCCATGAATCAAGCCACGTGTGGGAATGGAGTAATGAGCATTTAATGGTGAAGATTATGTGTGTGATTTAAAGATTCAAATTTCCTTCCAAAACTGAGTGCAAATCAAATTCAAATAGACAAATCAGCATGGACCATGATGGGGAAGACAAGAATCAAGGCACAAATGGACATGAAGTAATGTGCATTCAATGCTAAAGATTTTGTGTTGATTTAAAAATTCGAATTTCCCTCCATTCTTTGGAGCCTATAAAAGCAGGCAGTGGGCAAAGGTTCAAGGGTCATTCTTCAGTCTTGGATTGTCATTCTTTGTCCAAGTTTTCTATTCTCCTTTCTTGTAAATAGCTTAGTCCCCTTGAGTTCTTAACCTTCTCTTGATCCTTCAACCTCTTCATTGAGCTTGAAAGTTTAAGGGTTGGTTATTGATCTCAAGGGGTTGTATCGTTCTTGATGATTAATAAAGATCTCTTTTGTGCCTTCATTCACCATGAGTTATTTTCCTCTTCTTGATCTTGCAACCTCTTCATTGAGCTTGCAAGTTTAAGATTTGGTTATTGAACCCATGTCTTGTTTTGGGTTCTATGGTTCTTAGTCTTTCTTACTCGCTCTTTTACTTACATGCATTTTCATTCTTATCTTTTATTACTTGCAATTTATTACCATGTCATTTAATTACTTGTTTGTAGTCTTTTCTTTTCTTTGTTTTTCTCTTTTGTTATCTCTTTTTGGTTTGGTTTGTGAATGGTGTGAATATTGTTGTTAGGAAAAGAGAAAGATTTTGTAAGTTAACATTTCGCTCCTCATTTCCTTTTCCCGTCTTTTCCCATTTGAAACTCCGCCCAAATCTTACGCAAACGCTCCGTTAGGCACCCTACCCTACTAAGGTAAAGGTGATTCCTAACCGTGACCGGTTGCATTCGGTTTGGCCGGAGGCGAAAGCAAGAGACAAGAACGGACGGACAAGCAATAAGCCGGATTCCATGAATACTGTGCTTAAGTCCCCTAATCCACGTTGTTGCCGATTGTTCTAGCTTCATTGGTTAAGTTCGGCTCAAAGTACTTGAATACGGAATCCATTAACTTACACTATCCTATCGTTTTCTAACAACAATATTCACACCAACATTCACAAAACAACAAAGAGGAAAAAAGAAAAGCTACAAAGAAAAGAAAAGACTACAAACAAGTAATTAAATGACATGGTAATAAATTGCAAGTAATAAAAGACAAGAATGAAAATGCATGTAAGTAAAAGAGCGAGTAAGAAAGACTAAGAACCATAGAACCCAAAACAAGACATGGGTTCAATAACCAAATCTTAAACTTACAAGCTCAATGAAGAGGTTGCAAGATCAAGAAGAGACAAAGAACTCATGGTGAATGAAGGCACAAAAGAGATCTTTATTAATCATCAAGAACGATACAACCCCTTGAGATCAATAACCAACCCTTAAACTTTCAAGCTCAATAAAGAGGTTGAAGGATCAAGAGAAGGTTAAGAACTCAAGGGGACTAAGCTATTTACAAGAAAGGAGAATATAGAACTTGGACAAAGAATGACAATCCAAGACTAAAGAATGACCCTTGAACCTTTGCCCGCTGCCTGCTTTTATAGGCTCCAAAGAATGGAGGGAAATTCGAATTTTTAAATCAACACAAAATCTTTAGCATTGAATGCACATTACTTCATGTCCATTTGTGCCTTGATTCTTGTCTTCCCCATCATGGTCCATGCTGATTTGTCTATTTGAATTTGATTTGCACTCAGTTTTGGAAGGAAATTTGAATCTTTAAATAACACACATAATCTTCACCATTAAATGCTCATTACTCCATTCCCACATGTGGCTTGATTCATGGTTGCCCCATTATGGCTCATGCTGATTTGTTTGATTCCTTTTGATTTGAACACATGCTTTTTAGTCTTGAATGCATATAAAATCATATGCATATAAAATCATCTCCTTGAATGCATATAAAATCATATCCACATGTGCTTAAAAGTCTTGTGTACACACTTGTTGTGTTGGACCATTTAGATAAAAAAATATGTACACAACTTGTTGCGTAAAGGAACTCCTGAAGTATTGGTCGGTTTGCGTTTCTGGTCGCAGTTTCTTCCCTCAAGTGATATATCCGTGCTTTTGGATGCAGTTCCAGTATTTTGTCATGGATACCTGTAATCTGTAATACTGAGTAGACACTGGTTAATAATACCGATAAATACAACAAATAGATAATGAATGGGCGGTATTAGAATGCAGTTTTCTGATATGAACAGAAATCTAAACCTTTTTAAAGAAAATAAAAGAGGTGGTGTTTTGAAATAAAGGTAAGATGAAATCAAACGTTTTCTTAAATGCATAGACAATGGAACATGAAAATGCAAGTGGATTATACTAGATAAAAAACATGTTTCGTCTTTTAAAAATTTGGGCAGCACCTCCCTTGTATATTTTGAACCAAAACCACATATACATGATAATATAAAAGGCATCCCCAAGCGGGAGCTAGCTCTTCGCCAATCGGCAGAATCACAACCACGCATGTCAGGAATATATGTATATGACGCCCAACGGCGAAGATCAACACAAAAAGATAATGTAAAGAAGCAAGACATCAAATCCCCCAATAGCGAACATATAATCCGTCGCTCTAAGTCTCGCAAACACAAGTCTTTCTAAGTCTTACTACTTATACAAATACTAGTTTCTGATTGATGGAGTTGACTAGATACAGCAGGAATAATAATACAAGAGTGGGCACGATCCAATATGTCACACCTACCAAAGCAAATCACCTGAATGCAAGCTGTGTGCCAGCGATACCGCTATTGACCATGCGGTCAACCTGCAAAAACTGTGGCACAACGGGGGTGAGTTGCCAACTCGTGTAAGTCCACGGTAGCGCCCCGGCCGTCTAACAGACACCAAATGCGGAACAAAAACTTTTTACAACTGGCGCTATCGTGTACTATAACCCGGATATGCTATTAAAGCTAAACTAACAAACTACAAAGTGGGTAGAAATATTATACCGAACGATCCGAGTCCTTCGGTCTTCAACCATCATCCCACGCTTTATTGCGGCTGCTCCGATTTCCTGAATCTCCAGTCTCGTCGTCCACGTGGCACCACGTCGACGGATCTTTAAACGGGCTCCCGCCTCTGAACCGAGGCAACTCGGTCGTCAAGTTTGCTAAAAGAGACGACCAAGATGATGTAGAGAATGAGTAGAACACTTTGTCTCGCTTCGTCCAAAGCCATGGACGAACGGTTAATAAAGTTGCCTTTTGGATCGGGTGAAATGAGAAATGAGGCTATCTAATTTTCATGAATCCAAACTATCATAATCTTTTTAATCAACAAGTGAGAGAGTGAGTAGAGGAGGGGAGGGGACCGGCCACATATATGGAGGAGGGAGGTGAGTGTAGGAGAGGGGAAGGTGACCATTAGCACTAAATCAAAAGCATGAGTCAAATGAACACCTTGCATATCATTAATGCATATAATGAATCATAACCCTTAGTCATCATCTAATTAATGCAACAAATGAGTCACAAGCCACCTCATCATCCTAGTCATCATCTAGATGCTTCCACACACATGACTCACCCTATGACTCACCCAAGTGACGAAAAGATAAATCCGTCTTTAACCGAATGTTAAAGACGGGTGATAGAAAACTGAAAACTGGAAACTTCCAAAAGTGATCCTGAAACGAATTTCAGGATAACCCCGTATCAGTATAAACATACCCGCATTTGTATTACGATCGAATACAAATGCAACTGAGACAAAGATATTATATCTACACAGTATAATACTGGGATCCGGCTTAAACCAAAGCCTACCAGTATTATCTGCCCGAAAAATGACACGTGTGAAAACGCACGTGCATTTTCCGAACCCTGCCATAAAACCATACGGCCTCTACAACGTTTCTCCCGAACTTGGGAAACGGTCTGTGAGGGACTCTAATGACTCATCAACACACTGGCACTGGGTATAACCACTAGCACGTCAGAGGTACGAGCTGTACGTAACGTTTGCCTATGTATTGATTGGAAAGGAAGCTGACGACCGAACTCATCCATAAACCCTACTGAGCCTAACAGTGACAATATACATACAGTCCGGTCCGTTCGTCTAAAGAGTATCGCATATCGAGTCTAGGGGGGTGGATAAAGTCAGACCCCTAATAACGCGATAAATCGTGTCGGCATGAAGCCCATCACCACCTGAGAAACTACTGATCCAAATCAGTAATTCTCCACTAACTCGGCCGAGGATTTCTAGTGATGGCCACCCATGCACTGTGCGACATCAACCCCCAATACCGGGAGAGACGAATCCCCGATGATCCGCTCACTGCCTCCATGTGGCTCGGGACTGTACCCAAAAAATACCTGTTTGCACGTCTCCTTTGAGCGTGGTAGGGTAGAAATCAAAGCACAGTGGGATCTCACATGAGACAAATGACGATCTCAGGTCGACAAACTAACCTGTACACATGTCACCAGGGAACTGCTATCTGACGATATGTATAATACCAACTAGCATGTTCTCGGCGAGTCCTGTCCGGTGTTCTCATAACCCAATGAGCACCTGTATACATCTTAGGTGAACCAACTGACACCAATGGCTTGTGAGACCGTCCACCGCCCCTCGTCGGAGTCTCGACTGTATACACCAGTCTACTCTGGAGTATCGATGCCCTGTCTCAAAACTCCCACAACTAGGGACACTTTAAGGATGTGCTTATAGACCCCAGCTCCCACGTATATGATCACCATCATACTGCTGGCTGTCAAGCAGAATCCTATGGGCTCTATCATCATGCAATAGTGAACTAAAGCATGTATACGATGATAAAGTCAAACCAGATAGCATACTATCATCTCGAGCAAGACTGTCATATCGGTATAGGTCCTGCCTCAATCATTGCAATCACGTACCTGCGATCCAATTATTGACTTTGAGGGCACTATCTCCAACAATCTCCCACTTGCACTTAAGGCTAATTATTGCGATGTCGCATACTCACAGCCCGTGTGATACCGAACATCCAACTCCTCTACTAATTAGTTTCACAAAGCTAGTTTGTAAAACTCTTGTGTTCGAGAAATAGCCTCAGTGAGTGGATCCGCCCTAATGTTTCTTTCTATGTCTCTCTTAATCTCAAGTTCGCGGAGAAAGCCATCTTCCGAATCGAGTAATTCCTGTCTTAGAATATGTCTGAATATCTGATGGGACCTAGTTCATAAATGAACTCCAAATCCAAACTTCTTAGACTTTATTGATAACTGAACCTAATCAGTATCCAGCACCATGCCTCCCACAGTATCCTCTTGGACCACCTGTCCATAATACTGCCCCCTTCGTCAGAGGGAAAACTATAACTTTGACAATCACCCTGTCATCCATGTCACATTTGAAGCCTGGAATGATAATCGTCTCCCGAAGGAGGCTGCCGTCATCAAATCCTTAGAACATCCATTCATGTTCTAAAACTGCTTCCTTATGTTTCTCCAGGATTGGATTAATATAAACTTATCGCATCTAGTGCAAAAACAACATCTGGTTTGGTACTTGACATCTCACGATTGACTCAATTGCCTAAGCAAGTGATTTGCCAATCATGCACATCCCTCTCTCCTTTAGTCTGTAAGACACCTTTAGAGAGGGTGACTCCATCACCTGCAGGTACATCACCATGCCAGGAGTCATCTATTCTAAAATACTATTAGAATACTGTCAAAATACCCTGATTGGGAAACTACCCAATTCTAGATCTAAAACCATAGATCTAGTAACCAGAATGTTTGATATTATATCCATATCCTTTGTGAAGAAACAACTGTGTGACGACCAAAGTACAACCGATCGTAGTATAGGAATTTTACTTCCTACTCTGTGTATGTCATCCAAATACCAGGACATCACACCCTACTACCTTCTCAACAGACCCATTCCCTATTCTGATAAAGTCAAAGCCATGACTGTCTCATCAAAATTAGATGATCTAATCTCCGCTATATTTGCTCAAGCCTATAAATAGACATAAGGTACTTGCCCACTATGCTTCCGCTGCTCCCACTGACTACGACAACCCTCTGGTAGAATAATATATACGTGCACTTCTAAAGCTAGTTTAGAACGAGGCTATACTTATCCTCCTGCCGGGTCCCATAGTCTGGAACAACAGTAGTGTCAAGTCTGGGTAAACAAGAACCTCCCTGTCACCGTCCTTGGGGGTACCGGAGTACCTCTCTTGTGTCTGAGGTTACCCACCATGTCTGCGGAGTGGCTATTGGAATGTTAAAACTGATTGAATATACAGGTCCTATTAAATTTTCCGTAATCGTTTGCGGTTCTGGAATCACTTCCAGTTCTACCATACCCCCACTTCTGTTTTCTGAAAAAATCCATTTTACTAAAACTGTGGCGAGTCAAGAACAATATCACTATTGATCTTCCAGATGGTAAAAAATCAACCCTCGTCAAAGCCAGGGTCAACCCACAAACAGCCATTACAGAAACGTGCCTTGAGTTATCCAGTGTCGGTTTTAAGCATAAGCTGGACAACTCCCCTTACCTTAACATCGTTAAGATATTAAGCATTCTATATGCAATATAGAAACATTGGCACTTATTTAATTGGAACCAGATTCAAATCATGCAGCTGTCTCCAGTGCATATCAACTTAATGGAGAGAGGCTAATCAGCATTACTCAACTTAGGAATGCATCCAATTATGAGTAATCTGAAAGAGAAACAAGTTTCTCAAAACTATTACTATCATCTGAATACAAATCACAAGAATCTACATCTTCGATCTCTTTGAAGAATCCCGATACTTGTGACATTTGGTTCTCTACTTTATTCTTATACCCACAACTTCTCAAAACTTAGACCTTGTATTTCTACGAAACACTTGTCTAAAAACTAGAGAAGTCATAAGTAAACAGAACATAGTACGAGGACCTACCCCTTTGTCCTGACGGACACTGGACAACATACAATATTCTGTATAAGTCCACTGAGTCGAATAACTCAAAACCTGTGCATCGTAGGTTGAAAACTGTACTTATGGTTAAGAACTACTCCGTTGTTCAATGCTCATTACCCAATCGTCAACTGATATAGGTAAATGTCACAGACATAATTTCAAAAAGTTATATCTCACTTTATAAAAATAAATGTACAGATATATCATTTTGAAATTGGTGCACAACAACGGATATTCAAAACCAAATACATGCCTTCCGGCAAAAAGCCAGGCGACTTCCTCAAATATCACCAATTACAATGAATTCCGATATAATGAGGATGATCACCTTATTCCCAATAACCTACTCCCACTCATCATCTATAAAACCATACAGATGTGAGAATCATACCTGGTAAATACATACCCTGGAGTAAGTATCTAATCGGGAAAACAGTTTTCCTTTAACAATGCACTGAAACATGAAAATGTTTCGTAGGGGTATCCTGGTATTCTTAGTAATGCCTCTTTCATAATCAATTCATGACTTTAACCGTATATTTCTTTGCCATCTCTCCAAATCCTTTTATTTGTCTTTAGTCGTTACTTTCTGTACACCATCGTTAGGCTATATGGTTTTCTTCCTTCCCTACCGTTCGGCACCAGCCTATGCTTTGGAAGAAGACTATCCAGTAAGCATAATAGGTGTACTCTCCTGATCCTAGGAGTACTCGTAACCTGAGAGAAGGTGATGATAAAGGACAACTGAATAATACCTTATTCTATTTCTCCCGAACTGGGGAAAAAAGCAAAGGTGAAATAGGAGTGGCGATGAAGTACGCGGTTTGGTCGTGAATGATAGCAGTCGCAATTTACTTTGCCCTCTATCTAATCCCTTTATTTTGTCTTTAGTTATTACCTTCTGTACACCCTACTTAGGCTAATTGGTTTTCTTCCTTCCCTACCTTTCGGCACCAGCCTATGGTTTGGAATAAGACTATCCAATAAGCGTAATAGGTGTACTCTCCTAAACTAAGGAGCCCTCGCAACCAGAGAGAAGGTGATAACAAAAGACAACTGAATAATGCCTTATTCTATTTCTCCTGAACCTGGATCCATCCTCGAAGAAGTCCCTTCGAGTTCATATATAACCATACGATGGATCTATCCAATGGAAGTGGATGTCCGTAGTAATACGGGGTGTTCTGAGAAATACAAATGGGGAAAAGAAGGAGCGGCAATGACTTATGCAACTCGGACAATCCAAAAGCCAGTATTTTAAGAAGGTTCGGTCAACTTGGTCACTGAGTCATAGTCTAGGGTCGGTCAAAGGTCGCTGCCAAAGAGAGAGAGAAAAGAAACACTCTGCGTGCACTCTAACCTAGATCAGAATGGTTATCACTTTATCTAATCAGGAAACCTCCCACTGTAATCTCAAATTCTCCTCCAAACCTGAAAGAAGAATTAGTCGGGATCACCCGAAGAGTTAACCAACTCATCAGTGAGAATCGGGATCCAACTATCATCGCATGATAACTTGATGGAAGCCACTCAAGTTATCACACTCCAGAAGGTATGGGCATGCCTGGCAAGTTTCCTGTATGTTTCAAACTCCCGATATGATTTTTGCCTCATGCTCTTATGACCTTGACTTTGGCCAACAAATCATAAGTCACATGTTAAGTTCTACCCGTCATTATCAAGGTTAATTTGAACCCATCCGCACATGCCCTTGACTTTTGCCAACAAGGCAGAACGACTGTCCCAAACCAACGCATCTATCTATGCAGCAGATGAATATTCAGCAGCTACCAAGCACTATGCCTTGACTTTGGCCAACAAACATAGCTTGAATACTACTGACTATCCATAAGAAATGACGGAGGGCTACGGCTGGTTTTTGGCGAAAAACCTTTAACGTAATGAACTTGATTTTTTTGAAGGAGCCCGATAGCTTTTTATAAAAATATAGTAGCGAAAACCTTTTGCTAAAGAGGTCACTCCCGGTGAAGGGATCTCGGCTCTTTCCTCGTGGAATGAGGTGCAGGATATTCCAACTGAATACCGCGATGCAAAGCAACTTGTAATCGACTATAGTGAAGTTATTACCCTGACTTAAACTTCTGCCCAAGGGGTCACTCCCGGTGAAGGGATCTCGGCCCTTGCCTCGTCGAATGAGGTGCAGGATATTCTTACTGAATACCGTGATGCAAAACAAAAGGAAACGTCTTTGTAATAACACCTTTTAAAATTTGTTCCAACAACATTAAATATAGGTTTGTTTTATCCTTGCATTGATAAGAATCAATGCAGTCCCATCAATCAATCACACCAGAAAAGAACGAAAAAATAAAATGTACGTATATGCCATCCGCATTCGCCACTGGGTCCCGTCATCACCCGTTAGGTTACTTAACTAACGACAGAGCGGGGGCTGGACTAGCGCGGATGTAAAACATATTCAACATCTAATAGTATATATACCAATATAAAATAATCGCTCCAGGCGTGATAATATGCAACATTACAGAAAAGTAATAAGCATCACAGAACAATACAGATAATCTGGGATCCCCGGGTTTCACAGAGCCACTGCTGAAACCCGACGTTCCGCTGGTCGTGTGGATAGCCTGTGCAATGAAACCTAGATCCCTACGGGTGCGGCAAGTTACCCGCCAAAACCTGAAGCGAGGCATCCCCCTACAGCAAAATGAATGGACCACCCGGTACTTCACGGAATCCGGTAACTTGAGCACCCCTCCTTGGGTCAACCTGTACCCCCTACGAGCGCGGCGAATAGTCTGCCAATTCTAGAGTGAGGTCCCTCTGCCTCTCAAAGCCATGAGATACGGACCCGTTGCCCTCCAGAACCCGGCTATCCGTGCACTCCTTCACGGGATAAACCTAGTACAGAAATAAAAATATGTACAACGGGTACATCGACCTCAACCCAGTCGTGCCCCAAAAGAATATTATACAAACAGGCAGTAACGGTAGTCCACATGTTGGACGCTCGCCCCGCAATATCAAATGTACAAATAAATCCAAACTGCACTACCATTGCACACTGCTATCCACCACGACAAATCCGCAACATCACAGCACAACACAGAACATCAACGCGAATGTCACGTTGCGCAAACCCGTCTAAAAGAACTATAGCAATTAGACGCGGTTTACCGCTCAAATGACATTCCCGGTCGGAGATATAATGTAAATACCGCACACTAACAAGTTTAAAATTTCGATCGACTAAATTTCCCGAAGTGGGCCCCACGTACATCTGCTGTACAGTAACAAAAACTAGGCCCAAAAGAACTTTACCAGAAACCCCAATTTCCCCTGTAGAAGCCTCAGAAGAAAAATGGCACACTGATTCACCATTATGGCCGTTGTTCCGCGGCCAAAGCTTGGCTTTGGCGGCGGATCCACGGCCGTACGGTCGGATCAGTGTGTCAAATTTCTTCCGTGTCCTTTAAAAAGCCTGCCCAATTTTCTGGTATGTGCAAAATAATTTTTAGGCCTGTTTTAAAATCAACAGAACTTTACACATGGAAATTGTGATTTTCGAAAATCCGTTCGATCGATGTTTTAAACACGTTAGCACAAGTTAGTATAGCTTAATGGTGAGGCTCTGATACCACTGTAAGTCCACGGTAGCGCCCCGGCCGTCTAACAGACGCCAAATGCGGAACAAAAACTTTTTACAACTGGCGCTATCGTGTACTATAACCCGGATCTGCCATTAAAGCTAAACTAACAAACTACAAAGTGGGTAGAAATGTTATATCGAACGATCCGAGTCCTTCGGTCTTCAACCATCATCCCACGCTTTGTTGCGGCTGCTCCGATCTCCTGAATCTCCAGTCTCGTCGTCCAGGTGGCACCACGTCGACGGATCTTTAAACTGGCTACCGCCTCTGAACCGAGGCAACTCGGTCGTCAAGTTTGCTAAAAGAGACGACCAAGATGATGTGGAGAATGAGTAGAACACTTTGTCTCACTTCGTCCAAAGCCATGGACGAACGGTTAATGAAGTTGCCTTTTGGATCGGGTTAAATGAGAAATGAGGCTATCTAATTTTCATGAATCCAAACTATCATAATCTTTTTAATCAACAAGTGAGAGAGTGAGTAGAGGAGGGGAGGGGGCCGGCCACATATATGGAGGAGGGAGGTGAGTGTAGGAGAGGGGAAGGTGACCATTAGCACTAAATCAAAAGCATGAGTCAAATGAACACCTTGCATATCATTAATGCATATAATGAATCATAACCCTTAGTCATCATCTAATTAATGCAACAAATGAGTCACAAGCCACCTCATCATCCTAGTCATCATCTAGATGCTTCCACACATATGACTCACCCTATGACTCACCCAAGTGACGAAAAGATAAATCCGTCTTTAACCGAATGTTAAAGACGGGTGATAGAAAACTGGAAACTGGCAACTTCCAAAAGTCATCCTGAAACGAATTCCAGGATAACCCCGTATCAGTATAAACATACCCGCATTTGTATTACGACCGAATACAAATGCAACTGAGACAAAGATATTATATCTACACAGTATAATACTAGAATCCGGCTTAAACCAAAGCCTACCAGTATTATCTGCCCGAAAAATGACACGTGCGAAAACGCACGTGCATTTTCCGAACCCTGCGAAAACGCACGGCCTCTACAACGTTTCGCCCGAACTTGGGAAATGGTCTGTGAGGGACTCTAATGACTCATCAACACACTGGTACTGGGTATAACCACTAGCACGTCAGAGGTACGAGCTGTACGTAACGTTTGCCTATGTATTGATTGGAAGGGAAGCTGACGAACGAACTCATCCATAAACCCTACTGAGCCTAACAGTGACAATATACATACAGTCCGGTCCGTTCATCTAAAGAGTATCGCATAGCGAGTCTAGGGGGTGGATAAAGTCAGACCCCTAATAACACGATAAATCGTGTCGGCATGAAGCCCATCACCACCTGAGAAACTACTGATCCAAATCAGTAATTCTCCACTAACTCGGCCGAGGATTTCTAGTGATGGCCATCCGTGCACTGTGCGACATCAACCACCAATACTGGGAGAGACGAATCCCCGACGATCCGCTCACTACCTCCATGTGGCTCGGGACTGTACCCAAAAAATACCTGTTTGCACGTCTCCTTTGAGCGTGGTAGGGTAGAAATCAAATCATAGTGGGAACTCACATGAGACAAATGACGATCTCAGGTCGACAAACTAACCCGTACACATGTCACCAGGGAACTGCTATCTGACGATATGTATAATACCAACTAGCATGTTCCCGGCGAGTCCTGTCCGGTGTACTCATAACCCAATGAGCACCTGTATACATCTTAGGTGAACCAACTGACACCAATGGCTTGTGAGACCGGCCACCGCCCCTCGTCGGGGTCTCGACTGTATACACTAGTTTACTCTGGAGTATCGATACTCTGTCTCGAAACTCCCACGACTAGGGACACTTTAAGGATGTGCTTATAGACCCCAGCTCCTACGTATATGATCACCATCATACTGCTGGCTGTCAAGCAGAATCCTATGGGCTCTATCATCATGCAATAGTGAACTAAAGCATGTATACGATGATAAAGTCAAACCAGATAGCATACTATCATCTCGAGCAAGACTGTCATATCGGTATAGGTCATGCCTCAATCATTGCAATCACATACCTGCGATCCAATAATTGACTTTGAGGGCATTATCTCCAACATCTCGTGAGTAGAAAACATCAGCAGGTAGAAATCGAATAAAACAACGATTCCTAGGTCAACTATACCATGAAGGTAATACTATGATATCTAGGGTGACCGTGTCTACATATATGCCAACAATATAATCAATGCATGTATGCATGGGGATATCATCCACGTGTCCATCAACGACACAACAACATCATGGAACTTAAGTGTCCAACATCGACACTCGAAACATCATGAAAGCATATGCATATAAATATGAGGATATCAACCAACGTGTGTCCATCAACGACACATCAAATCATGGAACCAGAGTGTCTAACATCGACACTCGAAATAACATGAAACCCGTGTCCAACATCGACACGTAAATCCTCATATCTTGGGCTCCGTCAGTCCGGATCGGCCCATATCCATCTCACGACACCGGTCGGTATCCTCCGGATAACCGCCGAGCCTAATACTATCACCGGTAGGTAGTAGTCCCTCTGCCAGGCTGATCGTCTACTGCACAACATACCTTTCTTGCCCCGGGGTACCATACTGGGTCCACCATGAACCCGCAAATGGATCATCCATCTCCTCGAATCGGGTTTCACATACCAATCTCAGAACCGAGAAAACTCATGGTGGACGCCTCGAAATATCATATCAAGAGAAACCGGGTTTTTAAAACAATACATAATTTCCTTTGAAATATAACCACGGTTCTCAAATCCAGAATATCATAAAAACAGCACCTCAATGCGTATAATCATAAAGCATGATGTATGCAAACATAGAACAGAAATGTAAGCATATCAAGTATATCATACGACATAGTATAGTGATGTGAGCATAGCAAGTATATCATGCAACATAGTATAATGATGTGAGCATTTTTACTGTGTAAATGACATAGCAATTATCGATGATGAAAGTGTGTGAGCCGGCAAATCTATGTAAGTGTAACATACGCATCATCGATAATGGTGTAGGTGTACTAGCATAGGTATATATATAATGAAATGAGAATATCATGAACGTAGCAGAAAGTAAGTCGTAAGCGCAATGCTATAAGGTATACGTATCTATTCTAACATCTACGTAAAGGATAAACTAAGCGGTGTAGACAGGGATTAGATATATATAACATATCCGAGTCGGTGAATCTATCAATCGGCATCCATCCACACAACATCACGTACGGTATAATTCATCGTACGACATCCTTTAGTCAAGGGTATGGATCAATCATCCGGTAAAACATTGCGTGCGGTAAACCATCGTGTAGCGACCACAAACAGAATAGGGATTTTATCGACCTATACAACAATGAGGGTACGGATCTAAGGTCGCGTACGTCATATCACTCATTATTCACATAATTATATATATATATACACCTATATCTCAGGTCACATCCGTATCAATCTCATATCATGGGACCGACAAAGGTATCAATTATCTCATATCGCCTCGCATCCGTATAACGGCATACCAAACCAAGTCATCATATCTCATCGTATACTCTTTTCATCACATCAATATCTCACATCAAGTCATCTTATTAATCTCATGTTGTATTCATCGACCTCATAACATGCCACTATAATCTCATACTGATTCTCTTACAACTACATATATATATATCGTGATTCACATTAACGTTTCACATCCTTATATATCTATTCGAGACATCATTTCTATCATATCATTTCACACTAAAACCATTAACTATAACTTAAGTCGTGGCATATCTTGTCTCCAAATTACAAATCGCATATCAATGGTTGCGGGGGTGCTATACGCCATCTACCCGACTTCCCCCGTAGATATAAATCTACTCACCTGCGGAACTCCTTGTTCAGCCGTAGTTGATGTGCTTCGTCGTCTCGGAATCCATGCGAAGGTACCTACAATCAATGAACAATCGCAATTCTATTAAAACCAATATCCGAAAACCGATACGGCACACGAAGTGCTCATAGGTTAGAACCTATAGCTTAAGCATGCAAGAACAACCAAACAACCCTCGTCGTTGACGTAAAAACATTCAACGACCAAATATCATATCTAATATCAAAACCAAGAATTCCAATATTGGAAAACATAGCCAAAACCAACCCAGTATGCTCCCAGATTTTGGCTCAGGTCAATTGGGACTAAACAAGCAAGTACTTGGGATAGGTTATAGGGTAAGTGAGCTACAGCAAAAAAACTCAACACCAGTACCCAACAAAAATCCGGAGACAACACCAGAATATCCGAGCTCGCCGGACATACTAGGGTAAAATTGGATCGAACTTTGGTGGTGGTCTTCTAGTAGTTTATCTAGATCAGTGGACTTTTTTGATTTTCTTGAAACTACCCCAGATAGCTCCAAATACCCTGTAGGCCACAAAACATCACAAAACCGACACGCGACAATTTCTAAGTTCGTATTTTGGTGCTAATCTCGGGTCTTGGCCAGTAAAACACCACTAAGGGTTAAGTAAACACCCACTACAGATCACAAGTCCACACAATCACCCAAACCTTCTCTTGGAATTTCCAAACATCACTAATCTAAATCGATTTAATTCTAAACTACTATAGGGTGCTAGGAAACTCAAAAACTAAACTAGAAGTGTAGGAATTAGCTCATTTGGCAACTCAAGAATTTTCTTGACTTGCTCAAAGTCCTTAAAATCCAACTTTGATTGGTCCACAGGGTTTGTAGGGAGGTTGTGATCATTTTTTGTGAAGGGGTTGTAGGGTTTTGGCAAGGTTTTGGAGATGAAACATGGAGGTGGAGGTGGAGGTGGAGGGGGTATGAGGATGAAGAAGATGAAGAAAACAAGTGGAGGGGGAAATGAAGGCAGCCCCAACTCTCTCTCTCTCTCTCTCTCTCTCTCTCATCCTCTCTCTCTCTTAATCTCACCCTCTCACTAACCCATGCCTCATCATGACTTTCCCCCCCTCTCTCTCTCCTCTCCTCTTCTTTTTAAAACCAAATATCAACAAATACCAATGAAACAACATGCAACCAAATGCAATATGTCATGGTGCACTAACCATGGAAAAATGTAGAAACACGGATTTGGCCTAATCACGATTAGTAGTGCACTAATCAAGTTTAATTTTAAACTTGCATATAATTAATTATAAAAATGCCCAAATCCGATAAATATCTTTTTAATAAATAAATCATTTTAATCTTCCATTATTTTCCAAATATTGGTATATAATTATATCATATTACGAAAATCCCCATTTCGCAAATCGACTAGTTTTTGTGAAATATATTATTTTAATATTATATTCCAAAAATAATATTTTATATTTTCTGAAATGTTACAATCTTCCCCCCTCAAATAAATTTGGTCCCCGAATTTAAATTTAAACCCCCAAATGCTAAAACATTTCAATAATCAGCTCAAATCAACGGGGCTCCGAATTCACGGAAGATACAGAAATACCACAGCGCATCGTGTGCGCCTGAAAGCGAGTACGAAACTCAAAATCGAACTCCGTCAAGCGTCATGCAATCATCGGAGTTACAATGGAGATACAGATCTCGAAATCCACTACTGAAATCGAATATGCACTAGTCAAATACTATACTACGTATATAGTACGCATCCTTGGAAAAATCTCCTAAAACTGAATAAAACATATGCAAAATATTTTCTGAATCCCCGTGCGATACGTAGCTCACGGCACAAGTGGCGGACGCTCAATTGTAAAGTAGTAAATATATTTATATATGTTTTTGCTCAAATTATACGTTCCGCCCTTTTGAAATATCCCAAAAGGTATTTCCTTAGTAAAAGTTCGTATCACTCACGGACACGTAGGAAATAGCGAGACTATAGCTTTGAAAACCTCTTGGAAAACTTTTAATGCATGCACAAGTACTCAGGCACTGTCCTCAGATCAGTCCTGCTCGGTTATTATATATATACTACTCAACATCAAAATATAATGCCCGAGAGTAAAAATCAGCCCAAAAGGCATATCCAATAATCACGTGCATCTGGTGCGCACGGAAATCAAAGCCAAATACAAGTACTACGAATGTGCACAAAACCAAACTAAGTGCAACCGGTGTGCACAAAAGTATCTGTCAAATGCAACGGGTGTGCATGACAACAACATTAAGTGCATCAAGAGTGCACGAAAATCTCAACCCAGTGCAACTAACCTGTACGAATGAAAATGTCAATCAAGTGCATCCTACATGCATGAATAAAATCTCAATCAAGTGGATCCGACATGCACGAATAAAATCTCAATCAAGTGCATCCGACATGCACGAATAAAATCTCAATCAAGTGCATCCGTCATGCACAAATGAAATCTAAATCAAGTGCATCCAACATGCACGAATGAAATCTAAATCAAGTGCATCCAACATGCACGAATGAAATCTAAATCAAGTGCATCCAACATGCACGAATAAAATCTCAATCAAGTGCATCCGATGCGCACAAATTCCAATACCAAGCGCCTAATATGCGCAAAAATCCAACCCAAGCGCGTCAGGTCCGTATAAATGCCCAGTGCAGTAAACCGCACGAAAACGAGTGTCAAGTGCAAACGCGCACACAAACATAAATCTGGTGAAACAAATGCTCAATGACATAAACCGGGTGCAACCAATGTACGAAGTATAAATTTAGTGCAACCAATGCATAAAATACAAATCGGGTGCAACAAGTGCACAGAAACTCAGCAATAACTCAAATGCGTATACAAACAACACCGAGTGTACCAAGGTGTAAAAAATCGTAAACGTGTGCACTGCGTGCAAAAAACACGTATCAATGCACTGCAAGCACATGCGAGCTATACCGAGCGCAAAAACCAAATCGAGTGCGTACCACATGCACAAAATCAAATCAACCGTATGAAATCCATGAAATCATAAACACGTGTAGCCAATGCACAAAACCGATATCAAGTGCAATAGATATGTACAAATCGCAAACCGATGTAGCGGTGTATAAATATAAATCAAGTACAATAACTGTGCACAAAAGAAAATATCCAATAGGCGCAGCCATGGTGCACGAGAACAATATCATGAAACTCAATCATCAAAACTCAAATCCAAGCGATATAAGCGTAATACTCGGATCACAAACGCAAATCGCAACAAATGACATTGAGGTACACCTCCTACAATGTCGAAAAATGTCGGTGCGCCCAAAACTGGCAGAGCAAGATCATCTACTTGCCTCCTGCTCACGGTCTGGCGTCCTTCTGGGTCCTTATTTTCTTTGGGGATTACCAATCTCGCAATCCATCGGCTTGTCGGCTCGGTCAGGTGTACTAACAGAAACGATTCCGCTCTGGCACTCCTCTAGTCATCTCTCGGTTAATTAGCATGACCACTCGTAAAGCAGCACGTCACTGGCTTCGGCCTCTAGCCTTCTGACTACACGTGACACAACTGATCCTCGGTGCAAATCTTATCGCAGCAGTGTCCTGGAAGGAACCTGCTCAAGGTCTCTCCCAATCTTGCCTATGCTGAACTATACGAAGGTTGGTACTCTTACATAATCTTTTCTCGTTTTCTGGACATCTGTGTTCTCGGCACAGCATTTCCTCGGGAACTGGCCATATCCCAACGCCTCTGTATACATATCAGATCTCTAATCTCAACGGGGAGTAACAACATCTCGTTAACATCTCGCACGAACCTCTTGTTTCACTTGTCTTCATTATCGTCCACATCGAAATCACATCATGCTATCTGTGTACTGCAATTTTTCTCGGCTACAGTCAATCCGGAGTCTCTCACACGGACTCGAAATTACGAACTCAGTATCTTCATCACTCTGTAGAAGATATCTAGCCGAACACGTCCTCAGGAACTCGTGCCAATCATTGGAGGAATACTCTATTCATCCGTTCTCGATCAACTCACAACGCATCTGGGTGAGGTCCTCTATCCGAAGCTGATCAACTTACTGATCTCCTATCGGATCATCCAACGAACAACATCATCTCGGGATCGATCTACTCTAGATCTGAATAAAATTATCTACACTGGAAATCTTCAACTGAACTGAGCCTGCGTCGGCGCATCAAATCAGAAGAATCATCTCAGTCGCTCAACTCAAATCAAGATAGACTAGCTATCTTCTGTCGCATCTCTGCCTGAAAGCTCCAGCGATCTCAGCTCATAAAGTCTGGAAGTGACATCCCGTCAATCTCAGCAACAGCTGGGTCATCTGTCGGCAAGGTAGACGACATCATGATTTCTGAGGTAGGTTGTACATCAACAGTCCTCCTAATCTGGCAGCCTCTATCAATGGCCCGATCATCCGGTGCAAAACCGAATACTCGCTTCAAACAAGAGATCACAACACAAACAATAAATCGATGCGTTCCCATGTCACCATAAAACACGATGGTCAGTCCTCGTCCATGACGAGCTCGCCCTGACCGCATCACTAGCAGCAGCTCAATCTGCGCTCAAACCATGGTGACAGGAACCTCAAGCATGTATCGATGAAGATAGATCAAGGAATGAAAAGAATCAACAGATCCCAAAACGGATACATGATCATAAGGAGGAACGGAATCAATGAGAGTATGATCATTGGAACGAATAGAATCAAGGATCTCAAATGGTTGTATGATCATGGGAACGAAGAGAATCACATATCTCAAGATATGTACATCGTAAGTTTACTTAAATGGAGTATCGTATCGTAAGTATGCCGCGGAACATACACATGGTACGTTACTATACTTGAGTTACCTACTCCATCAATCAGGGTCAGCCTATGTAACGAAAGTTCAGGTCTAATACCCCCATGTTCAAGTCTAAGTTCCGTAAGGTCAAGCCTAGGTTCCGAAATAGATTACGCCCGAGACTCCACATATTCAAACCTAGACTCGAACCAAGTTTAAACCTAACGCTCTGATTCCAACTTTGTCACGACCCGAAAATTAGTTCGTGACCAGCACTTAAATCACGCAACGTCTAAAGACGTAACGTAACTTAAGTAAGCCGAAGCCCAGAAATCTAAACCTTTTAAAAGAAAATAAAAGAGGTGAAGATTTGAAATAAAGGTATGATGAAATCAAACGTTTTCTTAAATGCATAGACAATGGAATATGAAAATGCAAGTGGATTATACTAGATGAAAAACATGTTTCGTCTTTTAAAAATTTGGGCAGCACCTCCCTTGTATATTTTGAACCAAAACCACATATACATGATAATATAAAAGGCATCCCCAAGCGGGATCTATCTCTTCACCAATCGGCGGAATCACAACCACACAAGTCAGGAATATATGTATACGACGCCCAACGGCGAAGATCAACACAAAAAGATAATGTAAAGAAGCAAGACATCAAATCCCCCAATAGCGAACATATAATCCGTCGCTCTAAGTCTCGAAAACACAAGTCTTTCTAAGTCTTACTACTTATACAAATACTAGTTTCTGATTGATGGAGTTGACTAGATACAGCAGGAATAATAATACAAGAGTGGGCACGATCCAATATGTCCCACCTAACAAAGAAAATCATCCGAAAGCAAGCTGTGTGCCAGCGATACCGCTACTGATCCATTGGGTCAACCTGCAAGAACTGTGGCACAACGGGGGTGAGTTGCCAACTCGTGAGTAGAAAACATCAGCAGATAGAAATCGAATAAAACAACGATTCCTAGGTCAACTATACTATGAAGGTAATACTATGATATCTAGGGTGACCGTGTCTGCATATATGCCAATAATAAAATGAATGCCTGTATGCATGTGGATATCTCCACGTGTCCATCAATGACACAACAACATCATGGAACCTGAGTGTCCAACATCGACACTCGAAACATCATGAAAGCATATGCATATAAATATGAGGATATCAATCAACATGTGTCCATCAATGAAACATAAAAATCATGGAACCTGAGTGTCTAACATCGACACTCGAAACATCATAAAACCCGTGTCCAACATCGACACGTAAATCCTCATATCTCGGGCTCCGTCAGTCCGGATCGGTCCATGGGCACCATCAGTCCGGATCAGCCCATATCCATCTCACGACTCTGGTCGGTATCCTCCGGATAACCGCCGAGCCCAATACTATCACCGGTAGGTAGTGGTCCCTCTGCCAGGCTCATCGTCTACTGCACAACATACTTTTCTTGCCTCGGGGTACCATACCGGGTCCACCATGAACCCACAAACGGATCATCCATCTTCTCGAATCGGGTTTCACATACCAATCTCAGAACCGAGAAAACTCATGGTGGACGCCTCGAAATATCATATCAAGAGAAACCGGGTTTTTAAACCAATACATAATTTCCTTTGAAATATAACCACGGTTCTTAAATCCAGAATATCATAAAAACAGCACCTCAATGCGTATAATCATAAAGCATGATGTATGCAAACATAGAACGGAAATGTAAGCATATCAAGTATATCATGCAACATAGTATAGTGATGTGAGCATAGCAAGTATATCATGCAACATAGCATAATGATGTGAGCATTTTTACTATATAAGTTACATAGCAATTATCGATGATGAAAGTGTGTGAGCCGGAAAATCTGTGTAAGTGTAACATACGCATCATCGATAATGGTGTAGGTGTACTAGCACAGGTATATATATAATGAAATGAGAATATCATGAACGTAGGAGAAAGTAAGTCGTAAGAGCAATGCTATAAGGTATACGTATCTAATCTAACATCTACGTAAAGGCTAAACTAAGCGGTGTAGACAGGGATTAGATATCTATAACATATCCGAGTCAGTGAATCTATCAATCGGCATCCGGCCTCACAACATCACGTACGGTATAATTCATCGTACGACATCCTTTAGTCAAGAATATGGATAAATCATCCGGAAAAACATTGCGTGCGGTAAACCATCGTGTAGCGACCACAAACAGAATAGGGATTCTATCGACCTATACAAAAATGAGGGTACGGATCTAAGGTCGCGTACGGCATATCACTCATTATTCACATAATTATATATATATATACACCTATATCTCAGGTCACATCTGTATCAATCTCATATCATGGGACCGACAAAGGTATCAATTATCTCATATCGCCTTGCATCCGTATAACGGCAAACCAAACCAAGTCATCATATCTCATCGTATACTCTTTTCATCACATCAATATCTCACATCAAGTCATCTTATTAATCTCATGTCGTATTCATCGACCTCATAACATGCCACTATAATCTCATACTGATTCTCTTACAACTACATATATATATATATATATATATATATATATATATATATATATATATATATATATATATATATCGTGATTCACATTCACGTTTTACATCCTTATATATCCATTCGAGACATCATTTCTATCATATCATTTCACACTAAAACCTTTAACTATAACTTAAGTCGTGGCATATCTTGTCTCCAAATTACAAATCGCATATCAATGGTTGCGGGGGTGCTATACGCCATCTACCCGAATTCCCCCGTAGATATAAATCTACTCACCTGCGGAACTCCTTGTTCAGCCGTAGTCGATGTGCTTCGTAGTCTCGGAATCTACGCGAAGGTACCTACAATCAATACACAATCGCAATTCTATTAAAACCAATATCCGAAAACCGATACGGCACACGAAGTGCTCATAGGTTAGAACCTATTGCTTACGCATGCAAAAACAACCAAACAACCCTCGTCGTTGACGTAAAAACATCCAACGACCAAATATCATATATAATATCAAAACCAAGAATTCCAATATCGGAAAATATAGCCAAAACCAACCCAATATGCTCCGAGATTTTGGCTCAGGTCAATTGGGACTAAACAAGCAAGTACAGGGGATAGGTTATAGGGTAAGTGGGCTACAACAAAAAACTCAACACCAGTACCCAACAAAAATCCGGCGACAACACCAGAATATCCGAGCTCGCCGGCCATACTAGGGTAAAATTGGCTCGAACTTTGGTGGTCGTCTTCTAGTAGTTTATCTAGGTCAGCGGACTTGTTTGATTTTCTTGAAACTACCCCAGATAGCTCCAGATACCCTGTAGGCCACAAAACATCACAAAACCGACACGGGACAATTTCTAAGTTCGTATTTCGGTGCTAATCTCGGGTCTTGGCCAGTAAAACACCACTAAGGGTTAAGTAAACACCCACTTTAGATCACAAGTCCACACAATCACCCAAATCTTCTCTTGGAATTTCCAAACATCACTAATCTAAATCGATTTAACTCTAAACTACTATAGGGTGCTAGGAAACTCAAAAACTAAACTAGAAGTGTAGGAATTAGCTCATTTGGCAACTCAAGAATTTTCTTGAGTTGCTCAAAGTCCTCAAAATCCAACTTTGATTGATCCAAAAGGTTTGAAGAAAGGTTGTGATCATTTTTTGTGAAGGGTTTGTAGGATTTTGGCAAGGTTTTGGAGATGAAACATGGAGGTGGAGGTGGAGGGAGTATGGGGATGAAGAAGATGAAGAAAACAAGTGGAGGGGGAAATGAAGGCAGCCCCAACTCTCTCTCTCTCTCTTATCCTCTCTCTCTTATGCTCACTCTCTCTTTTAATCTCACCCTCTCACAAGCCCATGCCTCATCATGACTTTTGTCCCCCCCCCCTCTCCTCTCTTATTCTTTTTAAAACCAAATATCAACAAATACCAATGAAATAACATGCAACCAAATGCAACATGTCATGGTGCACTAACCATAGAAAAATGTAGAAACACGGATTTGGCTTAATCGTGATTAGTAGTGCACTAATCAAGTTTAATTTTAAACTTGCATATAATTAATTATAAAAGTGCCCAAATCCGATAAATATCTTTTTAATAAATAAATCATTTTAATCTCCCATTATTTTCCAAATATTGGTATATAATTATACCATTTTACGAAAATCCCCATTTCGTAAATCGATTAGTTTTCGCGAAATATATTATTTTAATATTATATTCCAAAAATAATTTTTTATATTTTCTGAAATGTTACATCCACCCCTAGACCCGATATGCGATACTTTTTGATGAAGAGATCGGATTGTATGGAGATTATCACATTCAGGCTTAGTAGGGTAAAGACGTACTTGATTGTCGACCCCCCTTTCGACAAATACCTGGGTAGCCATTACGTACAGCTAGTTCCGCTGACGTGCTTGTGGTTAAACCTACTGCCAGCATATTTTCGAGTCTTTAGAGTCCCACACAGAGGGTTTTCCCGGTTCAGGCGTTAAATGTAGGAGCTGTACATTGGTACGTGCAGGGGTTCAATTAAATACGTGTACGGGATACACGGACTTTAATCAGATGGTTGATAATACTAGCCGGCTTAGGATTAAGCCGGATTATTAAATCACGTTTTGATTTAATAATTTATATATGTATTTTGATACATATATTTTAGTATTATTGTTCACTATTCATTTTCTCTCTTTGGTGATATCCATATTTTTATACGGATACGCGTATATGTAGCGATACATATACCAGGTAAAGTATTCCGTATTTATACGAGAATACTTCTAGAAGAAGGACACCTCATATTTGCTTTTATTTTTAGAAAAATAAATGGGAAATGAGGTAGCATGAAGCATGCATGTGATTATAGAGAGAAATGGCTTGGATTGTGATGTGCATTTATTGGTGCACTATTGCACCATGGTTGTAAAAAGAGCTAGCCATTCTCTTTTCATTTGACTTGATCATTCTTTCATCCAACATGCATCATGCTTCATAGTGGAGAAAAAAAGACTTCGACATTTTTCTCTTCTCCTTCTTCTTCTTCTTCTTTCTCTCATGAGCATGGATTCTTGAGGGAAAAGTTTAGTGAAATATTCCTACATCACCAACCATCCACACCTAGTAAGTTTGGATCATCGGTTAGAGCCTCCTCCGGTTTCCCTCGGGTGGATCGTCTTTGGCGAGGGTGGTTGATTTTTCAAGCGTGATCTTGAAGGCTATGAGCTTAGAGGGATCTTCCACAATTGGGTGGACACGCGAAAAAAGTTATAGTTTCTCAACCCTTGTATTTCTAGTTAGCTAGTTTAGGTTTTTGGATCGAATACTGGGTTTTACGGGTGTTTGGTGCTCGCAAAAGTTTTTATTTTCGCTTCCGCCTCGGCAGCGGCCTCAGCGGCGCGGGCACCGAAACCCAACACCTACGAGTGCGGCAAGTTACCCGCCAATCCCGGAAGTGAGGAAACCCCAATCAACAAAATGAATGGACACCCAACACTTCACGGTATCCGGTAACTTGAGCACATTCCGTGGGTCAACCTATACCCTACGAGTGCGGTGAATTGCCCGCCAATTCTAGAGTAAGGCCCGCTCGGTCTCAACGCTATGAGATGAAGGCCAATTGCCCTCTAGAACCCGGTTATTCGAGAACTTCTCCACGGGATTATCTCTGTTGGCTATAGTGCCCTCAAGTCAATTATTGTAATTGCAGGCACGCGATTGTGATGATTGAAGGGGGACCTATACGGGTAGAACTGTCTTACTCGAGATGATAGTATGCTATCTGGTTTGTCTTTTGGTACGAATACGGGTATGCATATACAGTTGAGTGTAATCCGTATTTATACGGAAAACATTCTAGAAGGTGGACACCTCATTTTGGTTTATCCATTTATTTTTAAATATAAATGAGGTGTAAAGGTAATGGTGAGAACCATGCTTGAATAGTGTTGACAAACGAATTGTTAATTCATTTGTGCAAACTATTCAAGTATGGTTGCAATTTTATAGTTGGAAATTGAGTTTTACAAAACCATGCTTCATGGTTTTCTCGCACTTGAATGGTTCATTATTTTTTAGACGAGTTTCACTTTCACCATTTTGCTTCTTCGCTCTTCACTAGCCTTTCTTGAGCCCCTCCTCCTTCTTCATTATCTTCTACCCTACCATCTCATGTGTTGAGAATCAAGGATAGAAGAGAGATAGATATTCACTTAGAGCAACTCACTATATCCCTGGGCACTCTATATTAGCAACATAGAGTCCCTAGTTGCTCTTCTAGATCTTTGGTGTGGAGCTAGAGCCATAAACCATATTCCTCGGGTGGATCATCTTCGACGGAGGAAGATCGGCGGCCAAGCTCGATCAAGGTGACCTCAAGGAGCTAAGGAAGAGGGTAGAATACCGAAGGACACAGATCTTTTGGTAAAACAACTCTATCACAGTAGATAACATCTTTGTAGCTTGCTAGTTTCATATTTGGTTTCGATTCTAGGTAGTTTCTTCTAGCGCCAAGTTTTTAAACACCAAAATTTTTCGTTCCGCAATGGCTGCGGTCGATGGCCAGGACGCTAAGAACCCCAACATGGAATCAGAGCTACCCAAACATTAGAAACTAGTAGTAGACGATGCATTAGTTTCAAAACTGAAAATTCTGATTTCAAAACCAACTCTCTGTTCTGAAATTTTTTTGTTCTCCAAAATTTTTTTAAACAAGTGCAGAGACTTATTCTAGACATGTTTGTGACACACGATGAAAACGAGCCCATTCCATGAAAATTATGCCGGCCAAAATCTTCATTTTCCCGATTCTGCCTTTTTACTATTCACCTCTAGGCCCCGTTTTCATCCAGTGTCTTGGGTTTTGTAAATTGGTGTTTTTGGTCTTGTTTGATTTCCCCGGATTTCACTCAGTGTTGTCTTTGTTTTGGGTGAAACTTGGAAAGTTTAAAAACTTGAAATTTTGCATCATTGATATCTGTGATGTGGTGTTTGTATTTTTCAAACGTCGTCTATTTGCTATATGTCAATTAGATGGGGTTGCGCATACTTGCTTATACTGTTGTGATGTTGATATTTGTAATGGTATGTTCGGATTGTCGTGATGGATAGATCTAGTACAGTTTAAATTCATTTATGTATTCATTATTGCGGGCGGGCGTCCGACATGTGGACTGCCGTCTCTACCAGATTGTATATTCTTTTATTGGGGCACGACCGGGTTGAGGTCGATGTCACCTTTATATATATGTTTTTCTTTTCTGTACTAGGATTACCTTGCGGTGGAGTGTTTGAATAGCCGGGTTCTAGAGGGCAACGGGCCTGCATCTCATGGCGTTGAGATGGAGGGGGCCTTACTCTAGAATTGGCGGGCTATTCGCCACACTCGTATGGGGTATAGGATGGCCCACATAGGGATGCTCAAGTTACTGGATTTCGTGAAGTGCTGGGTGGCCCATTCACTTTGTTGATTGGGGTTGCCTGTCACGTCCCGAAAGTACGGAACATGACCGGCACTTAAACTACGAAACGTCTCCAGGCGTACGTAATCTAAGTAAACCGAAAAACCCAGAAATCCAAACCAAGAAAAGAAGTAGAGTGAAGGAAAACCAATTTAAAACAAGTAGTTTTAATAGCATAAGCCGAATTATGCGGTTTTTAAGAACATCAAAATTTACTGAAAATTTCGGCAGAGTCTCCTTTGTAAATACTGGCTCCCAAACGGGATACAACATGAATAGTATACGAAATCAATAAAAAGGCATCCCCAAGCGGGAGCTAGCTCTTCGTCAATCGACGGTCACAACCATACAAGCAATATAATATACAACGCCAACAGCGAGGATCAAAACTCAAAAGGAAACTCAAAACCACCAGAAATATAACGAGCGACTCTAAGGTCCAAAGAATAAACAACACTGGTCTCTATCTCAAAAAAATACATGTTTGGTTGATGGAATTTACTAGATACAACGGAATAATATTATACAAGGTAATATGATGGGTACGATACAAGAAAAACCCACCTACTAGCAAGTCACCCGAATGAAACTGAGCCCGCAAAGCCGTAATGAAACCTGTACGGCAAACCTGCAAGAAACTGGGGCACAACGGGGGTGAGTTGCCAACTCGTGAATAGAAAAAAACATCTACGCACAGAAATCACATAAATAACGCAATCCTAGGTCAATGATCATAATATAGCCTCAAAAATGTATATAACATGTAGCCTATAACAAGGCTAGGGTAAATATCTAACCCGAGTGTAATCTCATGTGCCCGTGTCTGTGCCTCAGGTAGCAATATATCATATGAATGAGGTATGAAGGCATGAAAACAGAATACATGTAAATGAAGAAACCGTTTTCATAAATTAGTGAGATTTCCTTCGTATTTTTAAACTGAGGTATCATAATGAAATCAGTATCAACAGTGTCTAGCATCGACACAAAACATAAATCTCACTGTCTCGAAATATCAATGTCTCAATCTCAATATCTAGGGTGCCGTCAGTCCAGACTGGCCCCTACCATCCATCTCAAGACCACGACGGTATCCTCCGGATATCCGACGCGTCGGGTAATATCACCGGTAGGTAATCTGTCCCCTGCCAGGCTCAACGTCAACACCACATTCATCTTGCCCCGGGGTACCATACCGGGTCCACCATGTACCCGAAACGGTTCCTCCACTCCTCGAATCGGGTCTCGAAATCCATCAGCAAACTCATGGTGGACGATTCATACATCATAGGAAAACCGCACTTTTTATTTTAAAAGAGAGAAAAGGTTTATTTATGTTTTTGCGGTTTTCCTCCAAATCCAGAAAATCTCATGGAAATCCGAATCCAAAACCTCAATAACACGTAAAATAGTGAATATATGCATGAGAATCCATGAATGCGGTATAACAATGAATAACAATATACATGAAGTAGCAGGTAATAACTACAATGTCTAAACTAACATATAAGGCAAGTACACTAATATCATGTCTAACTAGTAGCTAACAGGCTATGTCAAGCAATAATATTTTCTAAGGTGTACGTGACATGGCAATTACCGATGAAGATGTGTGTGAGCCGGCAAGTAAGTGTACGTGGTACATACGCATCATCGGTAATGGTGCTGGTGTCCTAACAGCATGATATCAATAATGGAGTATGAAACATAATATAAGCATGCGATGCGAAGCGAACCACAAAAATGAGCGGGGGCTGAATACTAGACGCAACTATAACTAATCTGCATTAATCTAATATAAGTCCTACAAATGGTGCCTTTTGAAATAACACAAATCATGGGGTTTTGAAAATAGGGGCTACGGTGTTTTTATGAAAAGATTCGTCTTTTGAAATATCCGTAGATCCCTTGACCTGTCTTGTAAAATACCCACGATCCGCTAGTTTTGAAATAGGTAGGAGTCTAATCTAATCTAACAACTACACTAAACTATACGGCTGAACTAACAAGCTGAACTACAGGTAAGGAAACCGCCTATCATCTGAGTCGATACATATACATACCTGTATATATACAGTCGGTGATCCCGCCTCAATAATATCATATCCATAACCAGACATCCCAAGTCAAGAGTGCGGATCAATCATCAAAATATAGCTCGTACGTAAATCCGTCGTACGGCATCCCCAAATCTGGGTACGGGTCAATATCACATTCATCATACTATTCATCTGATATCCTCTTTATCAAATATCATGATCGGGGTACTGATCTACGTCTAGTACAATATTGATACCATCTATGTATGCATGCATGTAAGAATCACTATGTCAAAAGACCCGCTAAAACATCATGTCGTATCTCAATACGAACCAAAACACATCACGGATCTTCTGGCCTCAAGCCCAATATCATCGACTCATCTCAAATCCCAATTACTATCCTCAAATCCAGTATATAAACACATAGTCCCATACCCATGTGTAAATATACACATCAATATAAAATCCCATGTACGCACGTATGAAAGAAGAATGTATGCAAATATGGGTGTGTGTGTGTGTGTGTATGTGTGGTGCAACCACTACCTAAGGTTTCGTAACCATGCACCAATCCAACACCAATATCCATCTAAAATCATCAATAATAAATCCTAACAACATATCATAAATTGTTGGTGTGTATACGCATCCGTATACATCACCACGGACTGCGGGGGTGCTATACGCCATCCACCCGACTTCTCCCCGTAGATATAAATATACTCACCTGGTCCTCGCTTGCCGGTGCCGACGTCGCCATGCGCTTGCTTGTCGTCTCGAAGTCCACATGGGGTACATATATATCATAACGCACCATATCGCATTAAAACTAAATTCGAAATCGAAACGGCATACGAAAATCACATCGGCACGCGTATCACGCGTAGGTCCAAAACTATCGCCTACGCATGCAAGAATAGTCAAACCAACCCTCGATGTCGATGTATAAACGTCAAACCATCGAGAAAAATCCAATCACACTCATTTGCACATTCACGAACACTAATTTTAATATAAACTAGGTTAAAACTCACAAAAACCCCAACTTTACTTAAAAAGTCACTTTTCCGAAAATCTAGCAAGCACAATTCGCCGTTTTTGTACAAAACGGGATGTTTAAATGAATGTAGCGGCCAATATATTTATTAAATATCTTAAATAAGTCATAGAAACAATTTCCGGAATTTAATCTCATTAAATTCCAAAAACCCTAATATTCTAGTTTACAAAATACCCTTTTTTTTTAGCAATTTCATAGCAAAAAAATGCGCAAACTACAATTTAGGTTGGATTTCCATGAACTAAAGTGTTAAACTACACTTAATAAAGTTAATAATATGATAAAAACCCTAACCATATTTTAATTCTCAATTTAACACAATATTTACAAAAACTAGTTTGCAATATATATACTTATCACAAATTTAAATTAACAAAATGCAACTAGCAACTAGATTTGATTTTTGCAAGCAATTATATGATAATCTACCCATCACAATCCTAATCAAATGTTCAAACCCTAATCTTCATTCAAAACCATACACCAATTTTACAAAACCCTAACTTGCAATTAAACTCACATATCCAAATTAACACTTAATTAAATTAGCTACAAGCAATTAACAACAATTTAAGCAAAAGGTTTAGAATTTACCCAAACAAATTGAAGATCCCACAAGCACACATAGCCCTCCAAAATTCTCCCTTGTCACCAAAATCCATGCTATACGGGCTAAGCTAAAATGGGTAGGAGTCGGATTTTGATTTTGATTTTTGCTTGATTTTTTGTGGATTTTTCTTTGATGGAACAAAGAGAGGAGAAGAGGAAAAATGGGGCTGTTGGGGGGTTGCTGGTTTCGGCCAGGTTGTGGGGGGTTTGGGTGAGGGAGGAGAGAGAGTGAGGTGGAGAAAATAACAAGTAAGGAAGTCCAAGTCAACACAAAGTCAAAAGTCCAACTCTTTTATCCATTTTCTTTTCTTTTCTTTCATTTCTTTTCCTTGAAATCCAAGTGGGGACAAAAGAGGGGGCTGCTGAATTCTTCAAGGGGATAAGTGAATGGGGGTGTGTGGGTGTGGTTACGGGTGTGGGGTGATGAAAAATGATAAATACAATACCCCAAACATCCATTTACGCTAAAAAAAGTCTTTTTTCTTCAATAATTTCTAAACCGTTTTGGCAAATGATTTCGTTCCAAAAACCACATGATAAACTTTTATTTAATGTTTTATGATGCACAAAATTTGTTTCAACCCATTCCAATTTGTAATTTTCCCTAATTAAATGTATTAGTGACGGCTTAAATAATAATAAAATAATATTTTTTTCAGATATTTGAAATTTCACCAGCGGCTTAATAAACACCAAATAATAGCAATTACATAGCTAGAATATGTATATTTAATTTTTATAATAAGATATTTGTATTTTGACTTTTTACAGAAAACCCCCTTATTTTACTGATTTTTTCGAAATTTCACCGAAACGATTTTCAAAACGTTACAATCTTCGCCCCTTAAAGAAATTCGGTCCCCGAATTTAAATTCAAACTCCCCCAAATACTAAAACATCTAAGAAAAACCATCAAGTCGTCGGGGCTCCGAAATTGTAAATACATAAAACAAATCGTAGCGCAGCGCATGCGCTTGAAAAATGAGTATATAACTCAAATCAAAACTCCGTCAAGCATCCCGCAATCATCGGAGTCATGGAGAAGACATCAATGCCAAATCCAAATCAAAACCAATATGACATAACTCGAAACTATACATGTAAATATCGAATCTATATCTGTAAGTATCTGAAGGAAATGCATGCCAAATCTCTTTAAGTCGTTGTGCAACGCGTATAACACTGCACAGTGGCGGACGTCTATCATAAGAAAATAACTATATACATATATACCTTTGTTTGAAATGTACGTTCCGCCGTTTTGGAAACAATTTAGAAGGGTCTCCTTGTTTTAAACATTTCGTGTCATATCAGACACGTAGGTAAATACTGAGGCTATAGCTCGCTTTTTGGAAATCCCTTCAATAACTATCAATGCATGCAAAATATATTCAGGTACTGTCCTCTGACTAGTCCTGCTCAGTACGAAAACACATAGCAATATCATAAAAACGTACTGCTCTATACGAAATCAATCCCCAAAATATGCACATGAATGCTACGTGCGTCTGGTGCGCACGGAAATCAAAATCCATGAATGTGCCATACATGGGCACAGAAACAACATCTAAGTGCATCGGGTGTGCACGAAACATCTGTCGTAGGCAACATGTGTGCCTGACAGCAAAATCAGGTGCATCTGACATGCAAGAAAAATCTCGATTTAGTGCATCTGGTGTGCACCAAAATCACATCTCAAGACATGCGCTCAACATGCGCGAAAATCCAAATCAGGTGCATCCATCGTGCACGAAATCATGAAATCCAATATCAAGCGCCGAACGTGCGCAAAATCAATCAGGTGCACAAGGTGCACAAAACAAATATCGAGTATCACAATCGAAATCGAAGTCCAGTGCACACTGCAAGCATATAACAACTATACAGAGTGCAGGAACCAATTCGTGTGCGTGCATACGCACAAAATCAACTCAAATGTCTAAAACTGTAAAATCACAAACATGTGAAACCCAAGTACGAAAACGATATCAAGTGCAACACTGTGCAAAGATCGTAAATCCTCAATCATCAAAATCAAATCATGCGAATAAATCACCCAAAACATCGAAATCAATAATGGCGGAATAGTATCGCTCAAGTGCATCCTCTAGGAATCTCGGGCCAACTGTCGCGGTCACTAATGGGACGTCTCGTCGATGATCATGAACTCTGGCCTGCTGGTGTGCGTAACCATGACCACTCCTGGGTCAAGGTCTTCACTGTGAATTACCAATCTTTCGGTCCATCGGCTCATCGGCCCTGTCAGGTATGCTAACGGGGACGATTCCGTTCTGGCACTTCTCTGGTCATCTCTTGGTCAATCATCGCGACCACTCGTAAGACAGCATATCACTGGCGTCGGCCTCTGGCTCTCTGAATGTACGTGACACATCTGATCCTGAGTGCAAGTATCATTGCAGCAGTGTCCTGGAAGGAATCCTGCTCACGGTCTCTTCCATGTCTCGTCTCTGCCAACTGTCCGGAAGTCATTGTCCTTTCCTATATCTGCATCTTGCTCTGGAACGACTGCATACTCATCGCGACTCCTTCTGGAAGGTAAATCCAAGTACCATGCCTCGGCATGCGCATCGCCTCTCTGATGTCGGCGGAGTGGAACATCATCTCATCTAGATCTGGTGCGAACCTCTTACTCCACTTTTCTCTAATGTCGTCTGCTTTGGACTCGTCTCGTCGCGGCTGCATGGACTGAGCTCCAACGACTATCCTCGAATCTGGAGTCTCCCAAGAAATGCATCTCACCACCTAGCATCCGAATTAAGTCGAACCATCCAATCGATTGTCAAAACCTCATAATCCCCCAAGGGCTCAACATCTTGGGTACAGTTTAATAGTATCGAGTACATACCACAGTATCGGTGGTCCAGCCGTAGAAGGGCAAACCCAAGCCTCACTAATGGCGCCGTAGAACTGCCGCAAACCCGAAGGTTCAAAGGCTTTCACACGGTCATTAAGTCGAGTTAGGGTTTCATTCTTCTAGAGGGACCATAGAATTGCCTGCATGTCTTTCCGACTACTTTAAACTTGGAATAATAGGTTTCCGACATTCGATCGTCTCTGTCGACCCTCACGTCTCAGCATGAAGTCGTCTCTAGCTGGAATCAATCTATCTGATGACCTCGCATCGGGGTAAGCGAACGATCCACATGTCCTAGTCATTCATCCTAGATGACTAGCGACCTCCTATCATCTCTTAGTACAACTTATACTGCAATAGCTCCAACATCTGGGGCGATATCTCGTCGTTCGCAGCAATAACTGGCTCACTCGTCTGCATGCTGAACCGTGCCTCAATCATCAGGAGTAAGCAACACACCAACGGTCATCAAAATCTGGCTGGCCTCCATCATTGGCTCAATTCTCTAGTGTCGATCAGCACCTTCGAGTAACCTCATAAAGGAGATCCGCCAAACGCTCGTGGCGCGGAAACACAGTAAAAAGACACATCTCTGCAATCGTGTGTCGCCGGAATTATGCCCTGGTCAGTCCTCGTTCTTGACGAGCTTGTGCTGACCGCAACTCTAGCCGTAGCTCTCCCTGCCCGTAACCGTAGCAGCAAAACCAAACTGGTACCGATGAGGCTAGATCAGGAAGGAATATAATACTGAACAAGAAAATGTACATCCTAAGGCTTCATAAGTGGAGTGGCGTGTCGTAAATATGCCGCGGAACATATCAACGGTATGTCACTCTACTTTAGTCACCTATTACATCAACCAAGGGTCATCCTACGCTCCGAAGGTTAAAACCTAACGCTCTGATACCAACTTTGTCACGTCCCGAAAGTACGGAACATGACCGGCACTTAAACTACGAAACGTCTCCAGACGTACGTAATCTAAGTAAACCGAAAAACCCAGAAATCCAAACCAAGAAAAGAAGTAGAGTGAAGGAAAACCAATTTAAAACAAGTAGTTTTAATAGCATAAGCCGAATTATGCGGTTTTTAAGAACATCAAAATTTACTGAAAATTTCGGCAGAGTCTCCTTTGTAAATACTGGCTCCCAAACGGGATACAACATGAATAGTATACGAAATCAATAAAAAGGCATCCCCAAGCAGGAGCTAGCTCTTCGTCAATCGACGGTCACAACCACACAAGCAATATAATATACAACGCCAACGGCGAGGATCAAAACTCAAAAGGAAACTCAAAACCACCAGAAATATAACGAGCGACTCTAAGGTCCAAAGAATAAACAACACTGGTCTCTATCTCAAAAAAATACATGTTTGGTTGATGGAATTTACTAGATACAACGGAATAATATTATACAAGGTAATATGATGGGTACGATACAAGAAAAACCCACCTACTAGCAAGTCACCCGAATGAAACTGAACCCGCAAAGCCGTAATGAAACCTGTACGGCAAACCTGCAAGAAACTGGGGCACAACGGGGGTGAGTTGCCAACTCGTGAATAGAAAAAAACATCTACGCACAGAAATCGCATAAATAACGCAATCCTAGGTCAATGATCATAATATAGCCTCAAAAATGTATATAACATGTAGCCTATAACAAGGCTAGGGTAAATATCTAACCCGAGTGTAATCTCATGTGCCCGTGTCTGTGCCTCAGGTAGCAATATATCATATGAATGAGGTATGAAGGCATGAAAACAGAATACATATAAATGAAGAAACTGTTTTCATAAATTAGTGAGATTTCCTTCGTATTTTTAAACTGAGGTATCATAATGAAATCAGTATCAACAGTGTCTAGCATCGACACAAAACATAAATTTCACTGTCTCGAAATATCAATGTCTCAATCTCAATATCTAGGGCGCCGTCAGTCCAGACTGGCCCCTACCATCCATCTCAAGACCACGACGGTATCCTCCGGATATCCGACGCGTCGGGTAATATCACCGGTAGGTAATCTGTCCCCTGCCAGGCTCAACGTCAACACCACATTCATCTTGCCCCGGGGTACCATACCGGGTCCACCATGTACCCGAAACGGTTCCTCCACTCCTCGAATCGGGTCTCGAAATCCATCAGCAAACTCATGGTGGACGATTCATACATCATAGGAAAACCGCACTTTTTATTTTAAAAGAGAGAAAAGGTTTATTTATGTTTTTGCGGTTTTCCTCCAAATCCAGAAAATCTCATGGAAATCCGAATCCAAAACCTCAATAACACGTAAAATAGTGAATATATGCATGAGAATCCATGAATGCGGTATAACAATGAATAACAATATACATGAAGTAGCAGGTAATAACTACAATGTCTAAACTAACATATAAGGCAAGTACACTAATATCATGTCTAACTAGTAGCTAACAGGCTATGTCAAGCAATAATATTTTCTAAGGTGTACGTGACATGGCAATTACCGATGAAGATGTGTGTGAGCCGGCAAGTAAGTGTACGTGGTACATACGCATCATCGGTAATGGTGCTGGTGTCCTAACAGCATGATATCAATAATGGAGTATGAAACATAATATAAGCATGCGATGCGAAGCGAACCACAAAAATGAGCGGGGGCTGAATACTAGACGCAACTATAACTAATCTGCATTAATCTAATATAAGTCCTACAAATGGTGCCTTTTGAAATAACACAAATCATGGGGTTTTGAAAATAGGGGCTACGGTGTTTTTATGAAAAGATACGTCTTTTGAAATATCCGTAGATCCCTTGACCTGTCTTGTAAAATACCCACGATCCGCTAGTTTTGAAATAGGTAGGAGTCTAATCTAATCTAACAACTACACTAAACTATACGGCTGAACTAACAAGCTGAACTACAGGTAAGGAAACCGCCTATCATCTGAGTCGATACATATACATACCTGTATATATACAGTCGGTGATCCCGCCTCAATAATATCATATCCATAACCAGACATCCCAAGTCAAGAGTGCGGATCAATCATCAAAATATAGCTCGTACGTAAATCCGTCGTACGGCATCCCCAAATCTGGGTACGGGTCAATATCACATTCATCATACTATTCATCTGATATCCTCTTTATCAAATATCATGATCGGGGTACTGATCTACGTCTAGTACAATATTGATACCATCTATGTATGCATGCATGTAAGAATCACTATGTCAAAAGACCCGCTAAAACATCATGTCGTATCTCAATACGAACCAAAACACATCACGGATCTTCTGGCCTCAAGCCCAATATCATCGACTCATCTCAAATCCCAATTACTATCCTCAAATCCAGTATATAAACACATAGTCCCATACCCATGTGTAAATATACACATCAATATAAAATCCCATGTACGCACGTATGAAAGAAGAATGTATGCAAATATGGGTGTGTGTGTGTATGTGTGGTGCAACCACTACCTAAGGTTTCGTAACCATGCACCAATCCAACACCAATATCCATCTAAAATCATCAATAATAAATCCTAACAACATATCATAAATTGTTGGTGTGTATACGCATCCGTATACATCACCACGGACTGCGGGGGTGCTATACGCCATCCACCCGACTTCTCCCCGTAGATATAAATCTACTCACCTGGTCCTCGTTTGCCGGTGCCGACGTCGCCATGCGCTTGCTTGTCGTCTCGAAGTCCACATGGGGTACCTACATATCATAACGCACCGTATCGCATTAAAACTAAATTCGAAATCGAAACGGCATACGAAAATCACATCGGCACGCGTATCACGCGTAGGTCCAAACCTATCGCCTACGCATGCAAGAATAGTCAAACCAACCCTCGATGTCGATGTATAAACGTCAAACCATCGAGAAAAATCCAATCACACTCATTTGCACATTCACGAACACTAATTTTAATATAAACTAGGTTAAAACTCACAAAAACCCCAACTTTACTTAAAAAGTCACTTTTCCGAAAATCTAGCAAGCACAATTCGCCGTTTTTATACAAAACAGGATGTTTAAATGAATGTAGCGGCCAATATATTTATTAAATATCTTAAATAAGTCATACAAATAATTTCCGGAATTTAATCTCATTAAATTCCAAAAACCCTAATTTTCTAGTTTACAAAATACCCTTTTTTTTAGCAATTTCATAGCAAAAAAATGCGCAAACTACAATTTAGGTTGGATTTCCATGAACTAAAGTGTTAAACTACACTTAATAAAGTTAATAATATGATAAAAACCCTAACCATATTTTAATTCTCAATTTAACACAATATTTACAAAAACTAGTTTGCAATATATATACTTATCACAAATTTAAATTAACAAAATGCAACTAGCAACTAGATTTGATTTTTGCAAGCAATTATATGATAATCTACCCATCACAATCCTAATCAAATGTTCAAACCCTAATCTTCATTCAAAACCATACACCAATTTTACAAAACCCTAACTTGCAATTAAACTCACATATCCAAATTAACACTTAATTAAATTAGCTACAAGCAATTAACAACAATTTAAGCAAAAGGGTTAGAATTTACC
Organism: Agapanthus africanus; assembly: GCA_030015575.1. NCBI lineage: Eukaryota > Viridiplantae > Streptophyta > Magnoliopsida > Asparagales > Amaryllidaceae > Agapanthus > Agapanthus africanus. Next base: position 426,115,619 of record CM057339.1, read on the forward strand.
CAAACAAATTGAAGATCCCAAAAGCACACATAGCCCTCCAAAATTCTCCCTTGTCACCAAAATCCATGCTATACGGGCTAAGCTAAAATGGGTAGGAGTCGGATTTTGATTTGGATTTTTGCTTGATTTTTTGTGGATTTTTCTTTGATGGAACAAAGAGAGGAGAAGAGGAAAAATGGGGCTGTTGGGGGGTTGCTGGTTTCGGCCAGGTTGTGGGGGGTTTGGGTGAGGGAGGAGAGAGAGTGAGGTGGAGAAAATAACAAGTAAGGAAGTCCAAGTCAACACAAAGTCAAAAGTCCAACTCTTTTATCCATTTTCTTTTCTTTTCTTTTCTTTCATTTCTTTTCCTTGAAATCCAAGTGGGGACAAAAGAGGGGGCTGCTGAATTCTTCAAGGGGATAAGTGAATGGGGGTGTGTGGGTGTGGTTACGGGTGTGGGGTGATGAAAAATGATAAATACAATACCTCAAACATCCATTTACGCTAAAAAAAAGTCTTTTTTCTTCAATAATTTCTAAACCGTTTTGGCAAATGATTTCGTTCCAAAAACCACATGATAAACTTTTATTTAATGTTTTATGATGCACAAAATTTGTTTCAACCCATTCCAATTTGTAATTTTCCCTAATTAAATGTATTAGTGACGGCTTAAATAATAATAAAATAATATTTTTTTCAGAAAATTTGAAATTTCACCAGCGGCTTAATAAACACCAAATAATAGCAATTACATAGCTAGAATATGTATATTTAATTTTTATAATAAGATATTTGTATTTTGACTTTTTACAGAAAACCCCCTTATTTTACTGATTTTTTCGAAATTTCACCGAAACGATTTTCAAAACGTTACAATCTTCGCCCCTTAAAGAAATTCGGTCCTCGAATTTAAATTCAAACTCCCCCAAATACTAAAACATCTAAGAAAAACCATCAAGTCGTCGGGGCTCCGAAATTGTAAATACATAAAACAAATCGTAGCGCAGCGCATGCGCTTGAAAAATGAGTATATAACTCAAATCAAAACTCCGTCAAGCATCCCGCAATCATCGGAGTCATGGAGAAGACATCAATGCCAAATCCAAATCAAAACCAATATGACATAACTCGAAACTATACATGTAAATATCGAATCTATATCTGTAAGTATCTGAAGGAAATGCATGCCAAATCTCTTTAAGTCGTTGTGCAACGCGTATAACACTGCACAGTGGCGGACGTCTATCATAAGAAAATAACTATATACATATATACCTTTGTTTGAAATGTACGTTCCGCCGTTTTGGAAACAATTTAGAAGGGTCTCCTTGTTTTAAACATTTCGTGTCATATCAGACACGTAGGTAAATACTGAGGCTATAGCTCGCTTTTTGGAAATCCCTTCAATAACTATCAATGCATGCAAAATATATTCAGGTACTGTCCTCTGACTAGTCCTGCTCAGTACGAAAACACATAGCAATATCATAAAAACGTACTGCTCTATACGAAATCAATCCCCAAAATATGCACATGAATGCTACGTGCGTCTGGTGCGCACGGAAATCAAAATCCATGAATGTGCCATACATGGGCACAGAAACAACATCTAAGTGCATCGGGTGTGCACGAAACATCTGTCGTAGGCAACATGTGTGCCTGACAGCAAAATCAGGTGCATCTGACATGCAAGAAAAATCTCGATTTAGTGCATCTGGTGTGCACCAAAATCACATCTCAAGACATGCGCTCAACATGCGCGAAAATCCAAATCAGGTGCATCCATCGTGCACGAAATCATGAAATCCAATATCAAGCGCCGAACGTGCGCAAAATCAATCAGGTGCACAAGGTGCACAAAACAAATATCGAGTATCACAATCGAAATCGAAGTCCAGTGCACACTGCAAGCATATAACAACTATACAGAGTGCAGGAACCAATTCGTGTGCGTGCATACGCACAAAATCAACTCAAATGTCTAAAACTGTAAAATCACAAACATGTGAAACCCAAGTACGAAAACGATATCAAGTGCAACACTGTGCAAAGATCGTAAATCCTCAATCATCAAAATCAAATCATGCGAATAAATCACCCAAAACATCGAAATCAATAATGGCGGAATAGTATCGCTCAAGTGCATCCTCTAGGAATCTCGGGCCAACTGTCGCGGTCACTAATGGGGCGTCTCGTCGATGATCATGAACTCTGGCCTGCTGGTGTGCGTAACCATGACCACTCCTGGGTCAAGGTCTTCACTGTGAATTACCAATCTTTCGGTCCATCGGCTCATCGGCCCTGTCAGGTATGCTAACAGGGACGATTCCGTTCTGGCACTTCTCTGGTCATCTCTTGGTCAATCATCGCGACCACTCGTAAGACAGCATATCACTGGCGTCGGCCTCTGGCTCTCTGAATGTACGTGACACATCTGATCCTGAGTGCAAGTATCATTGCAGCAGTGTCCTGGAAGGAATCCTGCTCACGGTCTCTTCCATGTCTCGTCTCTGCCAACTGTCCGGAAGTCATTGTCCTTTCCTATATCTGCATCTTGCTCTGGAACGACTGCATACTCATCGCGACTCCTTCTGGAAGGTAAATCCAAGTACCATGCCTCGGCATGCGCATCGCCTCTCTGATGTCGGCGGAGTGGAACATCATCTCATCTAGATCTGGTGCGAACCTCTTACTCCACTTTTCTCTAATGTCGTCTGCTTTGGACTCGTCTCGTCGCGGCTGCATGGACTGAGCTCCAACGACTATCCTCGAATCTGGAGTCTCCCAAGAAATGCATCTCACCACCTAGCATCCGAATTAAGTCGAACCATCCAATCGATTGTCAAAACCTCATAATCCCCCAAGGGCTCAACATCTTGGGTACAGTTTAATAGTATCGAGTACATACCACAGCATCGGTGGTCCAGCCGTAGAAGGGCAAACCCAAGCCTCACTAATGGCGCCGTAGAACTGCCGCAAACCCGAAGGTTCAAAGGCTTTCACACGGTCATTAAGTCGAGTTAGGGTTTCATTCTTCTAGAGGGACCATAGAATTGCCTGCATGTCTTTCCGACTACTTTAAACTTGGAATAATAGGTTTCCGACATTCGATCGTCTCTGTCGACCCTCACGTCTCTGCATGAAGTCGTCTCTAGCTGGAATCAATCTATCTGATGACCTCGCATCGGGGTAAGCGAACGATCCACATGTCCTAGTCATTCATCCTAGATGACTAGCGACCTCCTATCATCTCTTAGTACAACTTATACTGCAATAGCTCCAACATCTGGGGCGATATCTCGTCGTTCGCAGCAATAACTGGCTCACTCGTCTGCATGCTGAACCGTGCCTCAATCATCAGGAGTAAGCAACACACCAACGGTCATCAAAATCTGGCTGGCCTCCATCATTGGCTCAATTCTCTAGTGTCGATCAGCACCTTCGAGTAACCTCATAAAGGAGATCCGCCAAACGCTCGTGGCGCGGAAACACAGTAAAAAGACACATCTCTGCAATCGTGTGTCGCCGGAATTATGCCCTGGTCAGTCCTCGTTCTTGACGAGCTTGTGCTGACCGCAACTCTAGCCGTAGCTCTCCCTGCCCGTAACCGTAGCAGCAAAACCAAACTGGTACCGATGAGGCTAGATCAGGAAGGAATATAATACTGAACAAGGAAATGTACATCCTAAGGCTTCATAAGTGGAGTGGCGTGTCGTAAATATGCCGCGGAACATATCAACGGTATGTCACTCTACTTTAGTCACCTATTACATCAACCAAGGGTCATCCTACGCTCCGAAGGTTAAAACCTAACGCTCTGATACCAACTTTGTCACGTCCCGAAAGTACGGAATATGACCGGCACTTAAACTACGAAACGTCTCCAGACGTACGTAATCTAAGTAAACCGAAAAACCCAGAAATCCAAACCAAGAAAAGAAGTAGAGTGAAGGAAAACCAATTTAAAACAAGTAGTTTTAATAGCATAAGCCGAATTATGCGGTTTTTAAGAACATCAAAATTTACTGAAAATTTCGGCAGAGTCTCCTTTGTAAATACTGGCTCCCAAACGGGATACAACATGAATAGTATACGAAATCAATAAAAAGGCATCCCCAAGCAGGAGCTAGCTCTTCGTCAATCGACGGTCACAACCACACAAGCAATATAATATACAACGCCAACGGCGAGGATCAAAACTCAAAAGGAAACTCAAAACCACCAGAAATATAACGAGCGACTCTAAGGTCCAAAGAATAAACAACACTGGTCTCTATCTCAAAAAAATACATGTTTGGTTGATGGAATTTACTAGATACAACGGAATAATATTATACAAGGTAATATGATGGGTACTGTCACGACCCGCAGGGTACGGAACGTGACTGGCACTTAAGTTTACGAAACGTCTAAAGGCGTCCGTAAAATAAGTAAGCCAAAGCCCAGAAAACAAAACCAATGAAGCAAAAGAGTGAAGAAAACCCAATCAATTGAAAGCGAGTTATCAAAATGAGTCATGTAAAACCCTTTTTAAAAACAATATCAATTTTTCCGAAAATTTCGGCAGAGTCTCCTTTGTAAATACTGGCCCCCAAAAATGGGTACAACAAAATATATACATGAATCCACAAAATAGGGCATCCCCAAGCGGGAGCTAGCTCTTCGCCATACGGCGGTCACAAATCCCACGCAATGTAAATGACAACCAGCATAACAATGCATAAGGAAGCATGAAAAAGTAGCATGTCGGCTCAAGTGAGCTCGACCCCAAATACAGTATAAAATCCACAAACCTCACAGTCTCATCTCTAGGTCAATATACAATAATCTGGTAGAACAGTAGATGGAGTACACTAGATACAAGAATATACAAGGTGGTACAAAAAAAATAACATAACCCACCTATGAGCAAATCTCGAGCTCAGGCAAAAGAGGCAAAAGACAAGTGCGCCCGCCGCTACTGAACTGACGGAGCGGACCTGCAAAAGACTGTGGCACAACGGGGGTGAGTTGCCAACTCGTGAGTAATAAATAACATCTACAAAGGCTATCGTATGCATGCACACAAGCATCCTAGCATCTAAAATACAGGTATGACTGGATGCACTAGCAGGTGTGTATACAACATCAGTGTGCTAATATGTATGCAACATGGAAATCTGGGGTCTCAATAGGTATATATAAGAAATATTTTATCTTCTTTTGTTTTTGAAACTCTTTTAGAATGCCAGCATAATGTCAATGAATCGACGAAAATCGGTGTCCAGCAACGACACCCAAAAGCTGTCTCAAATCCCATAAATCCATGTCATAGTGTCTCTGGCCTCAGCCATCCGGCTGACCCATCTCAGTATCAATATATCATCCTCTCGCGGCCCCGGTCGGTATCCTCTGGATATCCGCCGTGCCCAATGAAGTCACCGGTAGGTAATCCGTCCCCTGCCAGGCTCATCGTCATCACCACGAGCTTCTTGCCCCGGGGTACCTTACCGGGCCCACCATGTACCCGAAACGGTTCATCCAACTCCTCGAAACGGGTCTCCAAAAGCCACAGCAAACTCATGGTGGACGACACTTACATCACTAGAAAACCGCAATTTACATGTTTTAAAAATATATAATAAGTTTAGAAATTTGCGGTTTTCCCCCGAAATCCAGCAATATCATCAAATCCCAAGAAATCCTCATGAGTGCATATATCAATGATAATGAATGCGTATGATATCAATAATCAAGATGCGATGTGTGATTATTGTATTAAGCATGAACAATTAATATGATGAAGTACATGCACATGACTAGCAATACTACGGTTTCATTTTTAAGGAATTAAAGGCAATAGTACCAGTTTAAGTATCAATTAGTAAAAGGTTTCAATTTAAAAGTTATCTAGTGTGGTGGCATGGCAATTACCAGGGTGTGTGTGTAAACATGAATAGTGCTCGTGCTGCATATAAAGACCTGGTAATGGTGCATGTGTCCTACAATTGAGTTTGCGTATATGGATATAACATATTGATCTAATTGCAGCAATTATCATGCCAGTATTATTATTCTAATGTCACAAGTGACTATCCAATTTACTATTTCCAGTTTACTAAATCTATCGGGCGACTTGCGCCATCCAAACGATCGTCCCCCGTAGATGTTAAATCTACTCACCAGGATCCCTGGCTAGCTGTGTCCAATCACCGCCTTTCCCTTTCGCGCCGCGTCTGACGTTTCCGCGTCCGAACCTGGAATTTACATCAGTATCAAATATAAGGTTACATATCAAGAACGACGCAAAACCTCAACGAAACTACTAACGTTCGCTAGCTAGGTACAACGTGCACAAAGTGCGCGGACACACGCGAAAATCGCAAAAACTGCCAAAAACGCCGATTTGGGTCACCCGGCAAAACTAAAACCCGACTACCCAAAAACTGCACTCACGCATCCTAAAAGTCGTAGGACAAGCCATTACAATCATCAAGATATCAAAATAGTCCAACACATAATTTATATAAAAATCTAGTAAGCATAGCGTCCCAAAATCGGTGCAAAAATCGCCGATTTGCGACAAAACGACTACAATAAAGCATACTCACCCTAGCACACTACAAGCAATCCACACCCACTAATTACAACACATTAACCATGCTCCAAAACCTATATTCCACAACCAAACCCTTTCTTGATTTTTATAAATAGCAATTGCAAATCAAAAACCACACTTGAAAAACTTAATTTAACACTACAAAAGCCCACTTAAGGAAATTAACCTCTTAGGTTAGGTTAGCAAAACACTAGATAACAATTTAGGTTCAACTAACTAAATAATGCTTTCTAAAACTTAATCCACTCACTAATCAAGCTTCAAATATCATTTTCCATACATAACCCTCTCTTGAAAAACCTTAAAACAACAATTTACAACTAAAATCAACTTCTAAAATTACCTAAATTAGCACAATTAAAGACTACATAACAAGGTAACCATATAGATTAGTTCACTAACAACTAGATTAACTAATAAACACTTAATTAATTATCATGGTTCAAAACCCTAGTTTAGACAAACTACTTCTTTTAAACTAGATTAGAAATAAGCTAACTTTTAACACTAACCATACAATTAAAGGAATTTTTAGCAAAAGAAAGCAACTTGATGAGAATTATACCTCTTGATCAATGGATCAAGCAAGAGAATTGCTCCAATTGATGGCCTCAAGCACCAAGATCCAAGCAAGAATGGTTAAGGAAAGGATAGCATAAGGATTTTGTTTGGATTTTTGGAATTAATTCATGGATTTTGATGTATTTTCTTGAAGGAAATTGAAGAAAAATGCAAAGAAAAGAGATGAGGAAGAGGGGTGCAGGTTTCGGCCAGGTAGGAGGTATGGGGGAGGGTGTGGGGTGAGTGGGAAGGTCAAGGGTCAAGTTCCAAAGTCAATGTATAATACTTTATCCAATATATTTAAATTAATCCATAAACCAACAATTTAACTCAAGAAAGAAACCAAGAAGAGAGAGGCCAGAAATTTCTGGTCTCACACAAGGTGGGGCTGTCCTAGGGCTGAGGAAAAAGATAGAGGGGTTTTACAAAAGAAATTTTATGCAAAAAGGCCCCCTACAACTCAAAAATTGCAAGTTTTAGCCCAAAATTCAATAAATTCGTTTCAATTCATAAAAATTGGTTAAAAATCAAAATAAATTACTAAAAATTCATGTTATCACTATATTATAATTATCATAATTTTAGAGATTAAAATTAGCCCGGAAAAATTTGTATTTATCGCTTATTTAATGTATTTTCTTACCGGCTTAAAATAATATTAAAAAATTGAAAAATAGGGAAAAAATTTTAAATGACCAAAATTTCATAATTAACTCATTAGTCACTAAAAACAAGTAATTACCTATCCACTTTAAGTATAATTAGCCCTAAACTGCAAAATATCGAGAAAGACGGTTTTCGGAAAAATACCGAATTTTCACCGAATTTCAAGAAAACACCAAAACGACTTTTCAAGACGCTACAGGTACGATACAAGAAAAACCCACCTACTAGCAAGTCACCCGAATGAAACTGAGCCCGCAAAGCCGTAATGAAACCTGTACGGCAAACCTGCAAGAAACTGGGGCACAACGGGGGTGAGTTGCCAACTCGTGAATAGAAAAAAACATCTACGCACAGAAATCGCATAAATAACGCAATCCTAGGTCAATGATCATAATATAGCCTCAAAAATGTATATAACATGTAGCCTATAACAAGGCTAGGGTAAATATCTAACCCGAGTGTAATCTCATGTGCCCGTGTCTGTGCCTCAGGTAGCAATATATCATATGAATGAGGTATGAAGGCATGCAAACAGAATACATGTAAATGAAGAAACTGTTTTCATAAATTAGTGAGATTTCCTTCGTATTTTTAAACTGAGGTATCATAATGAAATCAGTATCAACAGTGTCTAGCATCGACACAAAACATAAATCTCACTGTCTCGAAATATCAATGTCTCAATCTCAATATCTAGGGCGCCGTCAGTCCAGACTGGCCCCTACCATCCATCTCAAGACCACGACGGTATCCTCCGGATATCCGACGCGTCGGGTAATATCACCGGTAGGTAATCTGTCCCCTGCCAGGCTCAACGTCAACACCACATTCATCTTGCCCCGGGGTACCATACCGGGTCCACCATGTACCCGAAACGGTTCCTCCACTCCTCGAATCGGGTCTCGAAATCCATCAGCAAACTCATGGTGGACGATTCATACATCATAGGAAAACCGCACTTTTTATTTTAAAAGAGAGAAAAGGTTTATTTATGTTTTTGCGGTTTTCCTCCAAATCCAGAAAATCTCATGGAAATCCGAATCCAAAACCTCAATAACACGTAAAATAGTGAATATATGCATGAGAATCCATGAATGCGGTATAACAATGAATAACAATATACATGAAGTAGCAGGTAATAACTACAATGTCTAAACTAACATATAAGGCAAGTACACTAATATCATGTCTAACTAGTAGCTAACAGGCTATGTCAAGCAATAATATTTTCTAAGGTGTACGTGACATGGCAATTACCGATGAAGATGTGTGTGAGCCGGCAAGTAAGTGTACGTGGTACATACGCATCATCGGTAATGGTGCTGGTGTCCTAACAGCATGATATCAATAATGGAGTATGAAACATAATATAAGCATGCGATGCGAAGCGAACCACAAAAATGAGCGGGGGCTGAATACTAGACGCAACTATAACTAATCTGCATTAATCTAATATAAGTCCTACAAATGGTGCCTTTTGAAATAACACAAATCATGGGGTTTTGAAAATAGGGGCTACGGTGTTTTTATGAAAAGATACGTCTTTTGAAATATCCGTAGATCCCTTGACCTGTCTTGTAAAATACCCACGATCCGCTAGTTTTGAAATAGGTAGGAGTCTAATCTAATCTAACAACTACACTAAACTATACGGCTGAACTAACAAGCTGAACTACAGGTAAGGAAACCGCCTATCATCTGAGTCGATACATATACATACCTGTATATATACAGTCGGTGATCCCGCCTCAATAATATCATATCCATAACCAGACATCCCAAGTCAAGAGTGCGGATCAATCATCAAAATATAGCTCGTACGTAAATCCGTCGTACGGCATCCCCAAATCTGGGTACGGGTCAATATCACATTCATCATACTATTCATCTGATATCCTCTTTATCAAATATCATGATCGGGGTACTGATCTACGTCTAGTACAATATTGATACCATCTATGTATGCATGCATGTAAGAATCACTATGTCAAAAGACCCGCTAAAACATCATGTCGTATCTCAATACGAACCAAAACACATCACGGATCTTCTGGCCTCAAGCCCAATATCATCGACTCATCTCAAATCCCAATTACTATCCTCAAATCCAGTATATAAACACATAGTCCCATACCCATGTGTAAATATACACATCAATATAAAATCCCATGTACGCACGTATGAAAGAAGAATGTATGCAAATATGGGTGTGTGTGTATGTGTGGTGCAACCACTACCTAAGGTTTCGTAACCATGCACCAATCCAACACCAATATCCATCTAAAATCATCAATAATAAATCCTAACAACATATCATAAATTGTTGGTGTGTATACGCATCCGTATACATCACCACGGACTGCGGGGGTGCTATACGCCATCCACCCGACTTCTCCCCGTAGATATAAATCTACTCACCTGGTCCTCGTTTGCCGGTGCCGACGTCGCCATGCGCTTGCTTGTCGTCTCGAAGTCCACATGGGGTACCTACATATCATAACGCACCGTATCGCATTAAAACTAAATTCAAAATCGAAACGGCATACGAAAATCACATCGGCACGCGTATCACGCGTAGGTCCAAACCTATCGCCTACGCATGCAAGAATAGTCAAACCAACCCTCGATGTCGATGTATAAACGTCAAACCATCGAGAAAAATCCAATCACACTCATTTGCACATTCACGAACACTAATTTTAATATAAACTAGGTTAAAACTCACAAAAACCCCAACTTTACTTAAAAAGTCACTTTTCCGAAAATCTAGCAAGCACAATTCGCCGTTTTTGTACAAAACAGGATGTTTAAATGAATGTAGCGGCCAATATATTTATTAAATATCTTAAATAAGTCATACAAACAATTTCCGGAATTTAATCTCATTAAATTCCAAAAACCCTAATTTTCTAGTTTACAAAATACCCTTTTTTTTTTAGCAATTTCATAGCAAAAAAATGCGCAAACTACAATTTAGGTTGGATTTCCATGAACTAAAGTGTTAAACTACACTTAATAAAGTTAATAATATGATAAAAACCCTAACCATATTTTAATTCTCAATTTAACACAATATTTACAAAAACTAGTTTGCAATATATATACTTATCACAAATTTAAATTAACAAAATGCAACTAGCAACTAGATTTGATTTTTGCAAGCAATTATATGATAATCTACCCATCACAATCCTAATCAAATGTTCAAACCCTAATCTTCATTCAAAACCATACACCAATTTTACAAAACCCTAACTTGCAATTAAACTCACATATCCAAATTAACACTTAATTAAATTAGCTACAAGCAATTAACAACAATTTAAGCAAAAGGGTTAGAATTTACCCAAATAAATTGAAGATCCCACAAGCACACATAGCCCTCCAAAATTCTCCCTTGTCACCAAAATCCATGCTATACGGGCTAAGCTAAAATGGGTAGGAGTCGGATTTTGATTTGGATTTTTGCTTGATTTTTTGTGGATTTTTCTTTGATGGAACAAAGAGAGGAGAAGAGGAAAAATGGGGTTGTTGGGGGGTTGCTGGTTTCGGCCAGGTTGTGGGGGGTTTGGGTGAGGGAGGAGAGAGAGTGAGGTGGAGAAAATAACAAGTAAGGAAGTCCAAGTCAACACAAAGTCAAAAGTCCAACTCTTTTATCCATTTTCTTTTCTTTTCTTTCATTTCTTTTCCTTGAAATCCAAGTGGGGACAAAAGAGGGGGCTGCTGAATTCTTCAAGGGGATAAGTGAATGGGGGTGTGTGGGTGTGGGTACGGGTGTGGGGTGATGAAAAATGATAAATACAATACCCCAAACATCCATTTACGCTAAAAAAAAGTCTTTTTTCTTCAATAATTTCTAAACCGTTTTGGCAAATGATTTCGTTCCAAAAACCACATGATAAACTTTTATTTAATGTTTTATGATGCACAAAATTTGTTTCAACTCATTCCAATTTGTAATTTTCCCTAATTAAATGTATCAGTGACGGCTTAAATAATAATAAAATAATATTTTTTCCAGAAAATTTGAAATTTCACCAGCGGCTTAATAAACACCAAATAATAGCAATTACATAGCTAGAATATGTATATTTAATTTTTATAATAAGATATTTATATTTTGACTTTTTACAGAAAACCCCTTTATTTTACCGATTTTTCGAAATTTCATCGAAACGATTTTCAAAACGTTACATTGCCTCACTTCTGGGATTGTCGAGTAACTTGCCGCACTCGTAGGGGTCTTGGTTATACATTGCACATGCTGTCCACACGACCGGGGAACGTCGGGTCTCATTTGCGGCTCAAATGAAACCCGGGGCTCCTAGATTATCCGTTATTCTGTGTTGCTTATCGCTTTTATGTGATGTTGCTTATATCATGCCTGGGACGAATGTTATATATATATATATATACTAGTAGATATTGTATATATTTTGCACCCGCGCTAGTCCAGCCCCCACTCTGTCGTTAGTTAACCTAACGGTGCATGATGGGGCCCCGTGGAAAATGCGGATGGCATATACGTACATTGTATTTTCGTTCTTTTCTGGTGTGATATGGATTAATTGATGGGAATGCGTTAATTTTGATTAATGCAAAGAAAAACAAACCTAAATGATGTTGTTGGAACCAATTTTTGAAAACTGACATTATAGACGTTTCCTTTTGCTTTGCACAGCGGTATTCGATTGTGAATATCCAGCATCTCATTCGACGAGGCAAGAGCCGAGATCCCTTCATGGGGGATGACCTCTTGGGAAAAAGTTTGCGTCATTGTAATAACTTCACTATAGTCGATTCTTTTGCTTTGAACAGCGGTATTCGGTTATGAATATCCAGCACCTCATTCGATGAAGAAAGAGCCGAGATCCCTTCATAGGACCTGACCTCTTTGGCAAAAGTTTACGCCACTAAATATTTGTACAACCATTCGGTTTCCTTCCGATATCAAGTTCATTATGTTAAAGATTTTTTCGCCAAAAACCAGCCGTAGCCTTCCGTCATTTCCTACGAGTAGTGCTTAGTATTCGTGCTGCGTTTGTTGACTCTGTCAAGACATAGTGCGCGGTAGCTAAGTGGTGCTTGTTTGTATCATACGATATGATTGGTTAGGACAGTCGTGCAGCCTTGTTGACTCCGTCAAGGGCTCGTGCAGGTGGGTTTAATGCAATCAAGATAATGACGGGTTGAACTTGACTAAGACTCTTTAATTTGTTGACTCTGTCAAGGTCACTTGGGTCCTAGGGGTAAAAACCACATCGAGAGTTTCAAATATAAAGGAAACTTGTCAGGCATGCGCATACCTTCTGGAGTATGGTGACTTGAGTGGATTCCATCAAGTTATCATGCGATGATAGTTGGATCCCGATTCCTACTGATGAGTAGGTGTTACTCCTCGGGTGATTTTCAGATGATCCCGACTAATTCTCCTTTTAGGGTTTGAAGGAGAATTTGAGGAAACAGTGGGAGCCATCCTGATCAGATAAAATGAATAACCAATCTAATCTGGGTTAGAGTGCGGGCTGAGTGCTTTTTCTCTCTCTCTCTTTGGAAACGACCATGACCTGACCTTAAACTAAAAACTCATGAACCAAGTTAACCGAACCTTCTTAAACATTTTGGCTTTTTGGATTATCATAGTCGCATATATCCCTACCACTTCTACATCCCCTTTGCATTTCTCCAGAACACGCTGTATCATTACGAAGATCCATATTGCTTGGGTATGCCATCGTATAGTTACATACGAACTCGAAGAAACTTGTTTCAGTTCGAGGATGGTTTCCGATTCTGGAGAAATTGAATAAAGATTATTCGGTTGTCTTTTCTCTTTACCTTCTCTCAGGTTGCGAGGGCTCCTGGTATTAGTAGAGTACACCTATTACGCTTATTGGATAGTCTTCTTCCAAACCTTAGGCATGTGTCGAAAGGTAGGGTAAGTAGAAAACCAATTAGCCTAAGTGTGGTGTACAGAAGGTAAGAAGTAAAGACATATAAAGGGATTAAACTGAGGGCAAAGGAAATTGTGGCTACTGTTATGATTCACGACAAAGCCGCATATATCCCTGCTACTCCTACTTCCCCTTTGCATTTCTTCAAAACACTCCGTATCACTACGAAGATCCATATTACTTCGGTATTCCATTGTATAGTTACATACGAACTCGAAGAAACTTGTTTCTGTTCGAGGATGGATTCCGGTTCTAGAGAAATTGAATAAGATTATTCGGTTGTCTTTTCTTTTTCCCTTCTCTCAGGTTGCGAGAGCTCTTAATATTAGGAGAGTACACCTATTATGCATATTGGATAGTCTTCTTCCAAACCTTAGGCTGGTGCCAAAAGGTAGGAAAGGAAGAAAACCAATTAGCCTAAGTATGGTGTACAGAAGGTAAGAAGTAAAAACATATAAAGGGATTGGAGTGAGGGCAAGAAAATATACGGTTACTGTCATGAATCTGGATAGTGGAAGAGGCATTAAGAGGAATACCCGGCTACCCCTTCGAAACATTTTCATGTTTCAGTTTTACTGTGCGGTGTTAATTGAAAGTTGTTTTCCTAATTAGATTATCACTCCAGAGTATGTATTTACCAGACTTGATTCTCACATCTGTATAGCGTTACAGATGATGAGTGGGAGTAGAATATTGGGAATTGGGTGATTAGATCCTCAATATATCAGAATTCTTTGTAATTGGTGATATTTGAGGAAATCACCTAGGTTTCGCCTAACGGCAAATATTTGGTTTTGAATATCCGTTGTTATGCACCAGTTTCAAACTGATATATCTGTACGTTTATTTTATAAAGTGAGATATAACTTCTTGAAATTATGTTTATGACATTTACCTATATCAATTGATGGTTAGGTAAGGTGCATTCAACAACGGTGTAATTCTTCTTAACCATAATACAGTTTTTCAACCTACAACGCACAAGATTTGAGTTATTAAACTCAAAGAACTTATACAAAGTATTGTATGTTGTCCGATATCCATTAGGACAAAAGGGTTGGTACTCGTACTATATTCCATTTACTTATGACTTCTCTGGTTTTAGACAAGTATTTCGTTGAAATACAAGGTCCAGATTTTGAGAAGAATAAAGTAGAGAACCATATGTTGCAAGTATCAGGATTCTTCGAGGTGATCGAAGTTGTAGATACTTGTGCTAGGTATTCTGTCGTAAGTAATATATTTGATAACTTTCTTCTCTCTCAAGTTACTCATCCGTGAGTACGCTCCTTGATGAGTAATGTTGCTTGGCCTTCTTCCATTTTGTCAATATGCACTGGAAACAGCTGCTTGATTTTTGAATCTAGTTCCAATTAAATTAGTGCATTTGTTTCTATATTGGATATAGAATGGATTCATATCTTAACGATGTTAAGGTATAT
This sequence comes from Agapanthus africanus, assembly GCA_030015575.1. Lineage (NCBI taxonomy): Eukaryota > Viridiplantae > Streptophyta > Magnoliopsida > Asparagales > Amaryllidaceae > Agapanthus > Agapanthus africanus. The sequence goes on from CM057339.1 coordinate 426,130,819, forward strand.
GGAGTTGTCCGGCTTATGCTTAAAACCAGAATCCGGATAAACTCAAGGCACGTTTCAGAAATGGCAGTTTGTGGGTTATCCCGGGCATTGACATAGGTTAACATTCCACCATTTGGAAGATCAATATTTATATTGTTCTTGACTCACCAACCGTTTTAGTAAAATGAATTCTTTTCAGAAAACATTAGTGGGAGTATGGTAGAACTGGAAGTTATTCCAGAACCAAAAACGATTACTGAAAATTTAGCAGAACCTAAAGATTCAATTGATTCGACAATCCATTAGCCACTCCGCAGATTTGGTGGGTAACCTCAGCCACCCGAGAGGTACTTCGGTATCTTCAGAGACGGTGACAGAGAGGTTTATGTTTACCGAAACTTGCCCATTCTATTGTTCTAGACTATGAGATCCGGCAGGAGGATGAGTATAACGTCGTTCTAAACTAGCTTTAGAAGCGCACGTGTATATGACTTTGCCAAAGGGTTGTTGTAGTCAGTGAGAGCAGCAGAAGCATAGTGGGCAAGTAGCTTATGTCAATTTATAGACTAAAGCATATATAGCGGAGATAGATCAACTATTTTTGATGTGACAGTCATAGAGTTTGACTTCATCAGAATAACAGATGGACCTGGCAAGAAGGTAGTAAGGAGTGATGTCCTGGTATTTGGATGACATGCTCTTGTACTACGATCGGTTATACTGCGGTTGTCACAAGGTGTTTCTCCACATAGGATCTGGATAAAATATCAGGAATTCTGATCACTAGATCTATGGTTTTAGATCTAGATTTGGGAAGTGTCCAAGATTAGGTACTTTGACACAATTCTAAAGTGTTTTAGAATGGACGAATCCTAGAGTGGTGGTGTACCTGCAGGTGATGAAATCATCCTCTCTAAAGAGATGTCTTCTAGACTGATGAGGAGAGAGATTTGCATGATTGACATATCTCTTGCTTAGGCAATTGAGTCAATCATGAGATATCAAGTACCATACCAGATATTGCTTTTGCACTAGTTGCAATAAGCATATATTAATCCAACCCTGGAGAAACATTGGGAAGCAGTTATGAACATAAGTGGATGTTCTTGTTATATGGTAACGGCACCCTCCTTCAGGAGGCGGTTATCATTTCAGGCTTCCAAGGTGACCTGGATGACAGGGTGACCGTCAGAGTTATAGTTTTCCCTCTTTTGAGAGGCAGTATGTTAGACAGGTGGTCCAAGCGGATAATGAGAAAGGCATGGCACAGGATACTGATTAAATTCAGTAAAAGATACGGTCTAAGAAGTTTGTTGGATTTGTAGTTCATTTGTGAACTCGGTCCCATCAGATATTCAGACAAATTCTAAGACTGGTATTGCTTATTTCGAGAGATAGTCTTTCTCCGTGAAATTTAGATATAGAGAGATAAAGATAGAAACATTGGAGCGGATCCTCTCACTAAGGCTATTTCTCGAACGCGATAATTTCGCAAACAAGCTTTGCGAGACTGATTAGTAGAGAATTTGGGTGTTCGGTATCGCACGGGCTGTGAGTATGCGACACCGCAATAATTAATCTTAAATGCAAGTGGGAGGTTGTTGTCTATAGTGCCTTCAAGTCAATTATTGTAATCACAGGCACGTGATTGTGATGATTGAGGGAGGACCTATACGGGTAGAACAGTCTTACTCGAGATGATAGTATGCTATCTGGTTTGTCTTTATCATCATGTACATGCATTATGTGGTATTACAGATCACTATTACATGTTGATAGAGCCCATAGGATTCTCGCTTGACTACTAGCATTATGATGGCGATCATATACGTGAGAGTTGGGTGGTCTATAAGCACATCCTTAAATGTACCTAGTCGGGGGAGTATCGAGATTGGGCATCGATACTCCGGAGTAGACTAGTGTATACTTTTCGAGACCCCGACGAGGGGCGGTGGCCGGTCTCACAAGCCATTGGTGTTAGTTAGTCACCTAAGATAGTATACATGTGCTCATTAGGTTATGAGTTACACTGGATGGACTCGCCGGAAACATGCTAGATGGTATTATACCTATCGCCGGATAGCAGTTCTCAGGTGACATGAGTACAGGTTAGTCTGTCGACCTGAGATCGTCATTTGTCTCGTGTGAGTTCCCACTGTGCTTTGATTACTACCCTACCATAGCTCAAAGGAGTCGTGTAAACAGGTTTTAGTTGGGTACAGTCTCGAACCACATGGAGGCAATGAGCGGATCATCGGGGATTCGTCTCTCCCGGTATTGGGGGTTGATGTCGCGTTGTGCATGGGTGGCCATCACCAGAAATCCTTGGCCAAGGTAAAAGAGAATTACTGATTTGGATCAGTAGTTTCTCAGTGGGTGAAGGGCTTCACACCGACACGAAATATCGCGTTATTAGGGGTCTAACTTTATCCACCCCCTAGACCCGATATGCGATACTCTTAGATGAACAGACCGAACTATATGGAGATTGTCACAGACAGCCTCAGTAGGGGTTCGGATGAGTTTGCTCGCCGGAATTCCTTTCGCTCAATACCTGGGTAGCCGTTACGTACAGCTAGTACCGCTGACGTACTTGTGGTTAAACCCATTGCCAGCGTATTGACGAGTCTTTAGAGTCCCACACAGAAGGTTTCCCTAGTTCAGACGAAATGATGTAGTGGTCGTATTTTGATACGCACAGGTCTCCGATCGAATGATTGTACTAGTTACGCGAACTTTCGATCGGACGGTTGATAATACTAGCCGGCTTGGGATTGATGCCGGATTATTAAATCAGGTATTGATTTAATAATTTACGTATATGTATTTCGATATGTATATTCTAGTATTATGTTCTTTGTGTTATTCTATCTCTTTGGGTATTCGTATTTTGGTTCGAATACGGGTATGTATATACAGTTGATTGTAATCCATATTTATACGGAAAACATTCTAGAAGGTGGACACCTCATTTTGGTTTATCCATTTATTTTTAAATGGAAATGATGTGTAAAGGTAATGAATAGAGAATGGTGAGAACCATGCTTGAATAGTGTTGACAAATGAATTGTTAATTCATTTGTGCAAACTATTCAAGTATGGTTGCAATTTTATATTTGGAAATTGAGTTTTACAAAACCATGCTTCATGGTTTTCTCTCACTTGGACGGTTCATTATTTTTGAGATGAGTTTCACTCTCACCATTTTGCTTCTTCGGTCTTCACTAGCCTTTCTTGAGCCCCTCCTCCTTCTTCATTATTTTCTACCCTACCATCTCATGTGTTGAGAATTAAGGATAGAAAAGAGATAGATGTTCACTTAGAGAAACTCACTACATCCTTAGGCACTCTAGATTAGCAACCTAGAATCCCTAGTTGCTCCACTAGATCTTTGGTGTGGAGCTAAAGCCATACACCACATCCCTCGGGTGGATCATCATCGACAGAGGAAGACTGGCGGCCAAGCTCGATCAAGGTGACCTCTAGGAGCTAAGGAAGATGGCAGAAGACCAAAGGACACGGATCTTTTGGTAAAACAACTCTATCACAGTAGATAATATCTTTGTAGTTTGCTAGTTTCATGTTTGGTTTCAATTCTAGGTAGTTGTTTCTAGCGCCAAGTTTTTAAACACCAAAATTTTCGTTCTGTAACGGCCGCGGTTGACGACCAGGACGTTAGGAACCCCAACAATCCCAGTACATAAAAGAAAATATATATACAGATGGTGACATCGACCTCAACCCGACTGTGTCCCAATAAAAGAATATAAAAACCGGTAGAGACGACAGTCCACATGTCGGACGTTCGCCCCGTAATAATGAATATACAAATGAATCTAAACTTTACAACTACCAATGCACTAGGGGCTATCCAACACGACAATCCGAATAAACCATCACAGATATAAACATCACAGGAACAGAAACAAGTATGTGCAACCCCGTCTAAATGACATATAACAAATAGACGACATTTGAAAACACATACACCATATCACAAAGATCAACGATGCAAAAGTTTCAAGTTCTAAACTTTCCAAGTTGCCCCAAAGCAAAGATAACACTAAATGAAATATGGGGCAAAACAAATAAGACCAAAAATACTAATTTCCAAAACCCAAGACACTGGATGGAAACGAGGACCTGAAGCTACAGGAAAACCGCTCGTAGCGGCCAAAACAAGATTTCTGGCGGTTTTAGTATGTTGGATTCTCCTTGTTTTCATTGTATGTTATTATCATGTCAAGAGTAAGCCTCTGCGCTTGTTTAAAAAAATTCAGAGACCAAAATTTTTTCGAACAGAAACCGGGTTTTGAAAATCGGAGTTTTTAGATTTTGAAACTAAAGCTTCGTCTACTTATAGTTTAAGGTGTTTGGCCTACTCTGATACTATGTTAGTGTTAGGTGCTCGCGCGGCGGAAGCGAAAACAAAATTTTTATGCAAGCACAAAACACACACACCCAGGAATTCGTTCCAAACACCTAAACTAGCAAACCATAACATGCAAGAGTATGGAAATACAACTTTCGACGCGTGTCCACCTAATTGTGAAAGACCCCTCCAAGCTTGTAGACACCGGGAACGCGCTTGAAAAGCGACCACCATTGCCGAAGAAGATCCACCTGAGGGAAACCGGTAAAGGCTCCGACCGACGCTCCGAACTTGCTAAGGATGGATTGTGGGTGATGTAGGAATTTTTCCACTAATCTTTTCTCTTTAAAAACCATGCTCAAGAAAGCAAGAAGAAGAAGGAGGAGGAGGTGGTGAGGAAAAATGGCTAAGTGTCTCAACCATGAAGCAACCCAAGAATGTGGAATGAGAATTATTTTTACAACTGTAGAAAGAATGGCTTTTCTTTTTACAACCATGCATCAATAGTGCACACAAATGATTTTTATCATTTTTAAAACCAAAGCCATACCTCTCTATATGTTTAACCATGCTTCATGCCACCTCACCTTCCACCTCATTTCCATTTAATTTTCAAAAAAGAGAATCAAATATGAGGTGTCTTTCTTCTAGAATAATTCCCGTATAAATACGGAATACTTCTCCCGGTATATGAATCGCTACATATACGCATATCTGTATAAAAATACGGATAACACCAAAGAGAGAAAATGAATTGCGAACAATAATATATATATATATATATCAATATATATATATATAAATTATTGAATCAAAACCTCATCCGCCGTGGCCACGGATTTCTGGTGATAGCCAACTGAACACAGCGCGATATCAACTCTTAATACCATGAGAGACAAATCCTTGACAATCGACCACTGCCTCCATATGGCTCAGGACTGTACCCAACTAAAACCTGTTTGCACGACTCCTTTGAGCCGTGGTAGGGTAATAATTAAAATACAGTGGGAACTCATACGAGACAAATGACGATCTCAGGTCAAAGGACTAACCTGTATTGTCACGCCCTGCTTCCCAGTGGACGGAAATGATGACGTGGTAAGCCCGCGGCATATCTATCTAGAGAAGGTCATTCCCTAAATAAATATACTAAGCGTATTTAAACAATAATACACAATGCAAGAATAAATGGAAATTGTAAAATTTTCAAAAAATATATTTATTTACATTCAACTTCAAATATTTACAAGTACATGAGTTTCAACTGGAAGGTAAATACAATAAAAGAAAATGCCTAAACATGTAGCATACATAATCTGAATAGAAAGTGAACCTAAGCTAATCCTGAGGAGCAATCCGGTTGTAGTCTTCCTCTGTGGCCTCCACTTTCTCCATCTCGACCGTATCTGACGAACATTCCAAGAAAAAAAGGGTGGGTGCAATGCCCATCAGCGAACTAACGCTCGGTAAGTCCCAAGGATAAAGTAAGAGTAAAAAAATGACAAGTGTAGAATATATATATATGACGAGTAAAAATATATGATTATGGGTAAATATGTATTATAGGTCTTTATATGGTTATTATATTAACGTTAAGTTCCAAGTGTGGATATCAACGCAGCCGTAGAATTATTCACAAGCGCAAGAGTGGGGGCCCAGGAGCAAGAAAATACGGGCTCATTTCATGTGTTAGCATCAGGGCTCTAGGCTGTGGATGAGTCAACCCAACTGATATTCGAGTAAAATAAAAAAAGGTTAATATGGGACTTCTGAAGCTCCGTTGGATTTACACAAGAAACTATCCCAATCACCCCGAGTATAAATAGCTTATAACTATATAGTATACTTAATTAAATTTATTAATCGGTTATAACATGTCTTGATCGAAACCATAGATTGCAAAAGATGTAGAATGAAGTCGAGTGGGTCGAGTAAAATGTGAGTCATGCCAATTGCAATCTTGATTCGAGTCAAGTTAGTTCGAGGAGACTGGATTTGAGTTCATGTTCAAGTTTAGATTTGAGTTGGGTTAGAGTTCGAGTTTGTGTTCGAGTTCGAGTTTAGATTCAGGAAATTTGGATTCGAGTTCAGGTCTTTTCATATGAATTGATTTAAACTGTTAAAAATCTTATATTCGGGAGAAATCGGCAACTATTGCATATGGATGGCAGGATTTGTGTTTTTCTTCAAGACAATTGTCATTGATAACTCCGTTAAGTTGTCTAACCTGAATAGGCAAGCACTCACTTTCTCCGGCTCCTTGGGGCTCAAGAGAAATGATACTGCTTAAACATATATTAATCTAGCGTCCTTAAATATTGTTTGCATATCTCGAGGGGGTTTTATGAAAAATACTTTAATATAGTTTAAAAATAAATCTCGAGGGTGATTTATAATATTTAGGGTTTTCATGAACATGTATTTTAGTTATTGTGGTGTTTTGATGATAAAACCTAGTTTTTAAAAGTTTATGGTATTTCTATGAAAACTAGCTCTTTTGGAAACTTGATAGTATTTTATTATAACTCTAATATTTCATTAAAAATATAGTTTCAAAATTTGTTTTTATTGAAAATACGAATTTATAGTTTTATATAATTTCCAGCATTTAGTTTTTATTTAGAAAATTCAAATTTCTTAAAAACCGTATTTTTATTTCCTTTCGAAACCGAATACCCCGTGAGGAGTTCTGCATCTCACTCTACTGTCCCGAGGATGTGCGATAATCTGCACCATCCATTAGCGGGTCCCCTGACGAGGATGGTAGAGGCGCAATTACCAAGGATTTAAAATATCAATTAAAAGAAACCTGTTTTAATAAAAAAAAATGGTATTTTAATGTAAAACCTATTCTTTAAATAAAACCTATGTTTAGAAGCATGTGCTATGAAACCATAGTGTGCGTGTGGGTAGGTCGTTACCCCATCAATGATCTAAAAGTATATACTCTAGTTATTGAAATTACGGTTATATTAAAGTTCACAGTATTTTAATGAAAAGTTTGTTATATGATTGTTTCACATGAATTTTTTTGTTAAACTACAAGCTAAATGATATACATAAAGTTAAGAGTGGTGTTAAGATGTTAGTTTGACCTGTTTAGCTTATAAATTGGAGTACAATTGCTAAAAAATAACATTATATCGGAGTTAACTCCACTTTGTCGATGTATTTTTAGAAGGTGATTTGAGATGAAAGAATAGATAGAGAAGGGAAACTTACTAGCTTAGACGTTAAAAAGAATGAGGGGAAGCGTTCGGGTGTCGTGGTGTCATCGGAAAGGCTTCGGTCGTCGAGCTTGGCTTGCTACTCCTCTTGGATGCTTAACTCCACTCGATACTTAGAGTGTTTGATAGAAATTTCAGAATGAAGGAGAGCTGGGGGATGGGGTGCTATATATAGTGAAGAAATTGGGGTTTGGGGATTACAAAAATTTAATTTGATATTAAATGGTGAATTGAATAGTTACTGTTTAATTGCAGGGAAATCAAACGGTGCAGGGGAGTAGAGGGGAGTTGAAGAGGCATGTGGGCAAAGCACGGAGTGATTTGGACTCATCTGAACTGGCGGCGGTGGCCATTTGGGGGAAATGGGCGGTCGAATTTTGATTTCTTGCCTCAAGATTTGTGCAACGTGTCTAGATTGATGTTTACTCCTCTTTGCGCCTGTTTGATTTTTCTGAAACCTTTCAATTCTCCGTGAATTGCATGTGCAACTCTTGGGCTTCCGAAAAACTAAAACTAAAAATCAAAAAAATAATTGTGATTGATGGGATTCGAACACACAGGTTACGTCATAACAATGTAGAGACTTTACCAGTGAGCTACAAGTTGCTTCTTACTTTTATTGAACAAAAATAACTTATAACTCCACAACAGGCTGAAATACCATTTTCTATACATTTAAAAAAATAATTCTGTACAGATATTTCAGAATCGTTACATTCTACTCTCCTTATAAAAATTTCGTCCTCAAAATTTACATAGAGACTAATTTTCAAAAAGGTAAGTGTATCGTGCACGCATATCTTCTTCTCTTTCCCAAGTTGATTCTCCCGACGAATCCTTTCTCCACATCACTCGGACTAAGTTCACTTCCTTGTTCTGCAATGTCTTCACCTTTCGGTCTAGGATCTCAACTGGTTATTGCTCGCAAGTTAGATCAGTCTGTACCGTGAGTTCTGAGTGATCAAGTATATGACTGGGGTCGCTCACATATCATCGTAGCTGGGATATGTGGAACACGTTGTGCACTCCTTCCAATGAGGCTGGTAGTGCTGAACGGTATGCCACTTCTCTAACTCGTTCGAGTATGTCGAATGGTCCTATGTATCTTGGACTTAATTTACCCCTCTTGCCAAAACGTATCACTCCTCTATTTGGAGAGATCTTCAAGAATACATGCTTTCCGGGTTGAAACTCCAGATATCATCATTTTGCATCTACCCAATGCTTCTGTCGGTCCAGGGCTATGCGCTTCTTTTTCCTGATCGTGCGAACCACATCTACAATTGCCACGATCATCTCTGGTCCAAGGAGTTCACGATCTCCAACGTCGTCCTAACTCAGTGGGGAACGATATTTTCGTCCGTAGAGTGCCGTGAATGGTGCCATCCCAATGATTGCATGGTAGCTGTTGTTATATAAGAACTCCACAAGGTGTAGGTGATCATCCCACGAACCTCCGAAATCTAGCATACATGCTCTCAGCATATCTTCTAATATCAGAATTGTTCGCTCGGACTGCCCGTCCGTTTGTGGATAGTACGTCGTGCTGAAATTCAGACTCATCTACAGGCTAGCTTGCAGACTCTGCTAGAACTGTGATCAAAATCTCGTATCACGATCGGAGACGATGTAGAGAGGTACTCCATGTAATCTCACGATCTCCTGCATGAGTTTATGGGTATCAAGACAAGTATGGTATATCTTGAAAATATAAATCTTACTTTATATTTTTACTCACCTCCATGTACTTTCTTGCCAACGTCTCGGTTCACTGGTCAACTCTAAATGGAATAAAGTGAGACGACTTGGTGAGTCGATCCACAACAACCCAAATTGTGTCGTTACCCTTCGTTCTGCGAGGGAAAGCAGTCATGAAGTCCATGATAATGTACTGCCATTTCTATTTCGGGATTGGTAATGGCTGAAGTAGACCAGCAGTTCTGTGATGTTCAGCCTTCACTTATTGACATACCAAACACTTGGTTACGCTCCTTGCTACTTCACGTTTCATTCCATGCCACTAGTAGTGTTTCCGTAGATCCTTGTACATCTTCGTACCGCCGAGGTGTACCAAATACGGAGAACTGTGAGCTTCTGTCATCAACTCATCTCGAACGGGGCCGACTGGCACATATACACAGCTTCTATATCACAAAGATCTGTCCTCATGGATGATGAAGTCGGTTCGAAATCCACTTTGTACTTGTTCTCGGAACTTTTGTAGCTTGGCATCATTAGCTTGATCTGATTTACAAGAGTGGACTGAACGTGTAAGTTCATCAAATATGAAACGTTACCTGGCATAACTACTTCGATCTCCAATCCATGCAATTCTTATTGTAGCTTCCATTGAGTAGTGAGGTTCATTGCTAATGGCTAGCGACTAAGTGTATTAGGAACTACGTTCACCTTCCCAGGATGATGATGTAGGTTGATGTCGAAGTCCTCCATGAGTTCTAACCATTTTCTTTGCCGCGTGTTGAGTTCTTTCTGAGTAAATACATACTTAAGACTTTTATGGTCAGTGTATATATCCACCCGTTCTCCCAAAAGATAGTGGTGCCAAATTTTGAGTGTGAAGACTACTGCTGCCAGTTCCAGATCATGTGTTGGATAGTCGCGTTCATGAACTTTTAATTGCCTTGATCTATAAGCCACAACTTTTCCATACTGGTGTAGAACACATCCTAATCCTTTACCGAACGCATCACAATGCACATCGAATCCGCCAGATTGATCCGGAACAACGAGAATAGGAGCAGAGGTTAACCTCGACTTGAGTTCTACAAAACCCTTCTCACATGCTTCTGACCATACGAATGCTTCGACTTTATGTGTGAGCTTGGTCAGGGGTGCTGCGATCTTTGAGAATCCTTCAATGAATCGTCTGTAGTATCCTACTAAGCCTAAGAAACTTCTTATATCTTTCATCGTCTTTGGTGTCATCCACTCACTGATGTTGGGTTACGGCAGCGCCCCGGCCAGCAATCCGTGGCCAAATGTGGAACAAAAACTTTTAAAAACCGGCGCTAATGGAACCCTAATCGACGGATCGTACCATTAACCCTATACTAGTTATATGAAAAGAGTTTAGAGAGGTTATACCGAACGATACGTGTCCTTCGGTCTTCAACCTCTGTCCCAAGCTCCTCGCGGCTTCCTTGATCAAGTTCGATATCCGATCTCCCCCATCGAAGACGATCCACGTCGAGGATTAGTAATACGGGCTCCCGCCTAAAACCCGAAGCAACTCGGGTATCTAGTTTGCTAACCTAGATAGCCAAGATGAAGTAGAGAGAGTGTGTGAATACTTTGTCTCAATACACCCAAGGATTCTCAACTCATGAGAGGGTTTGGGTGGAGGTTTATGAAGTTGCCAATGAGAGGAAAGTGTGAGCTCAACGGAAAAAAGCAAATGAAGAAAAGTGTCTGCTCTTTTCTTGTGTTGTCTTGTGAGCTATTTGAGTGTGAGCAACCAAAGAAAACCCTTACCAAAAAAATATCTGCCTCACACTCTAAATATCTCACAATACACACACAAATATCTAGCATGAGTCACCTTGACCCACCATGAGTCACACCCATGACACACCATGAGTCATACCCATGACATACCAAGTGAGCATCCTAGAACCATTGCCAAAACTTGCACTCACACTTTACACCTCACAATAAACATTTAAACTAAATGTTTAATCCAAAAAGAAAATGCAACTTCTAAAGTAAACTTGTAACGAATTACAAGAATACCCCTCATCCGTATATACATATCTGCATCCGTATTCCGACTGAATACGAATACAACAAGACGAAAATAATCCAACAATATAATACTAGGATCCGGCTTAAACCAAAGCCCACTAGTATTATCCGTCCGATCATGATGCGTGCACAAGTGCATGTATATGATCGAACCCTGCCATAAAACCATATGACCTCTATAACGTTTTGCCCAAAGCAGTGAAACCTTCTGTGTGGGACTCTAAAGACTCGTCAATAGCTGGCAGTGGGTTTAACCACAAGCACGTCAGTGGCATTAGCTGTACGTAACGGCTACCCAGGTATTGAGCGAAAGGGAGGCCGACGAGCAAACTCATCCTGAAACCCTACTGAGTCCGATAGTGACAATATCCGTACAGTCCGGTCCGTTCGTCTATGAGTATCGCATATTGAGTCTAAGGGGGTCGATAAAGTCAAACCCCTAATAATGCGACATATAGTGTCGGTATGAAGCCCATCACCACATGAGAAACTACCGATCCTAGATCGGTAATTCTCATCTACCCCGGCCGAGGATTTCTGGTGATGGCCACCCGTGCACACCGCGACATCAACCCCCAATACCGGGAGAGACGAATCCCCTGACGATCCACTCACTGCCTCCATGTGGCTCGGGATTGTACCCAACTAAAATCTGTTTGCACGACTTCTTTGAGCCATGGTAGGGTAGTAATCAAAGCACAGTGGGAACTCACACAAGACAAATGACGATCTCAGGTCGACAGACTAACCTGTACACATGTCACCTGGGAACTGCTATCTGACAATAGGTATAATACCAACCAGCATGTTCCCGGCGAGTCCGTCCGGTGTACTCATAATCCAATAAGCACCTGTATACATCTTAGGTGAACCAACTGACACCAATGGCTTGTGAGACCGGCTACCGCCCTTCGTCGGGGTCTCGATCCGTATATACTAGTCCACTCTTGGAGTATCGATGCCCAGACTCGAAACTCCCACGACTAGGGACATTTTAAGGATATGCTTATATACCACCCAACTCTTACGTATATGATTGCCACCATACTACTGGTAGTCAAGCATGAATCTTATGGGCTCTATCAACATATAATAGTGGTCTAAAATGTCACCTGAAGCATGTACACGATGATAAAGACAAACCAGATAGAATACTATCATCTCGAGTAAGACTGTTCTACCGGTATAGGTCCTCCCTCAATCATTGCAATCACGTGCCTGCGATCCAATAATTGACTTGAGGGCGCTATAGCCAACAGCTGACACCTTAGCTGGATCCACAGAGATTCCTTCGCCTGAAACGATATATCCGAGAAACCCGACTTGATCAAGGCAAAATTCACACTTGTTATACTTGGAGTAGAGCTGATGTTGTCGTAATATCTCCAGGACAATCCGTAAGTGCTCAGCGTGCTCTTTCCGATTCTTTGAATACACCAGGATGTCGTCGATGAAGATAGCAACAAACATGTCTAAGTACTCTCGAAAAACTTGGTTCATCAAGTTCATAAAGATGGCAGGTGCATTGGTCACTCCAAATGGCATTATGAGATATTCATAATGACCATATCGAGTCCTAAATGTCGTCTTCGGAATGTCGGACTCCTTGACCTTCAGCTGATGATATCCTGAACGAAGATTTAATTTTGAAAAGACACAAGATCCACTTAATTGATCGAAAAGGTCATCGATGCGGGGTAGTAGATACTTGTTCTTAATTGTCAACTCGTTTAGAGCTCGATAATCCATGCACATCCTGTAGGTACCTTCCTTCTTCTTCACCAGTAGCACCGGAGATCCCCAACTTGAAGTTCTAGGTCAGATCTAACCTTTCTTCAGGAGTTCGTCCAACTAAATACAGATCTCCTTCAACCCCTCCAGACATAATCGGTATGGAGATTTTATTACTGGTTGTGCGCCGGTTTGTAAATTGATGTTGAATTCAAGAGCTCGATCGGGAGGCAAACCTAATATATCTTCCGGGAATACATCCTCGGACTCTCGAACTACCTCTGGCTTCGATCCTTCCGCTTGCAATGCTGCAATCTCCGCCTTCTTTGGTTTTTCTCTGTAGACGCTAGGCTCCAATGTCTGGTCTCCACTTTTGATGTAGAACACTGGGTGATCTGGTATTTCAAACACTACCTTTCTTTGGCGGTAGTCGATGGTAGCGAAGAAAGTTCCCGGCCAGTCCATTCCCAAGACTACATCGAAATTCAATATGTCCAGCACCTTGAAGTCCGCATAGAATTCTCGACTGCAGAAGTCCACTGGACACAGATCATATCCTAAAGTTGCTTTTAGAACTCTGTTCCCCGAACTGACGTTCCAGCTGGATACGAGCGGTTTAACTGGGATCGCATGAGTTCTTACAAACCGCTACGACATAAAGCAATGTGATGCCCTAGTGTCGAAGAGTGCGAGTGTAGGTAGGGAGGCTACTAAGATTGTACCTAAGTTGTGTAGGATATGTTTAGGTATAACAAATATAAGATGGCTATGAATTGAAAGTACATGAAAAGGAATAGGGATGAGATTTACCAGAGATAACCTGACCCGTAGCTTCGGCCTCTTCGACCGACATAGTGAATGCTTGGTGTCGCGGCACTTTCCTTTGTGCCTGGTTAAACAATAGGCGTTGGGGTTAAGCGTTCTGGGTGCGAGGAGTTGGAGATGGTAGAGCTAACCGGGTAGGAGGAGCTTGGATCGCTGGTCTAGCATGAGGGATGTTGGGTCCTCGGTTCTGGGGGCATGCTCCGATGGCAAGAGTAGAAGACCCACAGATTAGGCTGTAACGACTTTAAAATCTTTATACGAAATTTTTTGTTAATATACAAGAAATGAGTTTTACAGCCTGAGTTTGAGTTATAAGTCACTTTTGTTAGATAACAGCAAGAAGTCACTTGTAGCTCACTGGTAAAGTCTTTGCACTGCTGTGGCATAGCCTGTGTGTTCGATTCCCATCAGACACAATTTTTTTCTGAATTTTTATTTTTAACTTTTTGAAAGCCTAAAAGATTACACGTGCAATGCACGGGGAAATGAAAGTTCAGAAAAATCAAACATGTGGAAAATGGTGTAAATACAGGATTTATCAGATGGCACGAATCTCGAGGCATTTGCCTCAAGATCGACCGGCGGATCTGCTTATATGGCCGGCGGGAACGTTTAAGATGAGCCCTTTTTGATCCGTGCTTTGCACACACACCTCTTCAACTCCCTTCAACTCATCTGCACTGTTTGATTTCACTGCAATCAAACAGAGACTTTTCAATTCATAAATTAATATCATTTTAATGCTTTTTAATTCACATATTTAATTCCTAAACCCTAATTCTCCACTATAAATACCACCCCATGCCCTAGCTCTTCACCATTCTAAAACTTCTAGCAAAAACTCTCTCAAAAGTTCCTAAGTGCAATTGGAGTAAAGTGGAGTTAGCAAGCAAGCTTCTTCCGTCGAAGATTGAAGCCGATTCCGGAGCTCCCGCGACGCCACGAAGACACTCTTCCTTTTCCCTACCCTTTTTCTAAGTTTTTCAAACCGTAAGTCCCTCCTAAACTCTCTTTCTTTTCATTAAAATTCAACCTTAAAACTTATATCAGTAAGTAGAGTTATTACCGATATTCTTTTTCTAAACCCTAGAAACTCCTTCTCCTTTATACTTTGTTCAACCTAATTTTTTACACAATACTTGTAACCCTAAATACCAATGTTTAGAATCAATTTTAACTAAGAATCTCATGTGTACATCCATAATTGAACTTTTCCCTAAAAGGCCTTGAACTTTAATATCACTCTTTTCGTTTACATTAAAACTATACCTTTAGGAAAAACTTCACGGGGTAATGACCTACCTCTCACGTACACTGTGATTACATAGCACGATGTTAATTTGTATGAATATTTGTTTCGAAGTATAAGCTTTACAAAAAAATACCACCTACTTTAAAACCGGGTTTTTTTTTAAAACGGTATTTCGTATTCCTTTGCAATTATGCATCTACAACCTTTGTTAGGGGATCCGCTAATGATTATTGCACATCTTGGGGATAGTAGAGCGAGATGCAGATCTTCTCACGGAGCATTCGATCTCGAAAGGATATAAATACGTTTTTTAAGAAAAACGAATTTTCTAAATAAAAATAATGTTTTAAAACAAATTAAAAATTATATAAAATTATAAATCCATATTTTCATTATATTATGAAACTATATTTCATAAAAAATGAAAGATTAAAAATGTCAATAAAATACTATCAAGTTACTAAAAATGACTAGTTTTCACTAAAATACCATGAACTTTTAAAATCTAGGTATTTATCATTAAAATACCTCAATACATAAAACACATGCTCATGAAAACCCTAAAGTAATGCAATTCACCCTCGAGGTTTTATTTTTAATCCATATTAATATATTTTTCATAAAACCCTCTCGAGATATACAAAACAATATTTAAGGACTTTAGTAAATATAGGTTTAAGTGGGATCAATTCTATTGAGCTCTAGGGAGCCGGAGAAAGTGAGCACTTGCCTAATTAGGTTAGAAAACTTAACAGGAGTTATCAATGACAATTGACTTAGAAAAATACAAAAATCCGGTCGTCCATGTGCATCAGTTGCCGATGACTTCCGAACCTAAGAATTCAAGAGTTTAAATCAGTTTACAAGTGTCTGACTCAGTCTGAGTCCAATTCAAACCTGAATCCAAAATCAAACACGAATACTTGATCATGAACATGAATACTTGAATTCAAACATCAATATCAAACATGTATACTTGACCTGACTTGACTGAACCATGGTTATAACTGGACATGACTACTTGAATACATGATTATATCCTGAACATGATTACTTGATCATTTTGTATCCATGGTCTTGGCAAGACTTATAAATATAACCTACACAATACATTATGCGGGGATAAAGGGGTAGATTGGTACGGAACGTATATCGTGGCACGAGAGGTCACTTAAAAGACACCAACATGAATTCTTGTGCCATTGTCCCGTGGGTTATGATGGGGCCTTGTACTACATGTTACCATAATCCACGAGGTAAGATGGACTCCTCTTATATACATAAATACCTTCTTTACCACACTACAAAAAACCACGTTATAATAACTATCATATACCAGTAATCAGTCATATACTATACCTGTTCATTTTTCTTTATATGTTATCTTCTCTTCCTTCTTTTGGGGACTTACCGTGCGTTAGTTCGCTGACGACATTCCTTTCTGTTTCTTTCTTTGGAATGTTCGTCAGGAGGACCGGACTCTGAGGAGATAGAGCCGAGCCTGGAGAACTTGGACCAGCTTACAGCTCGGCCGGACTACTAGTTCTTCTTACACTTATTTTCAGTATGCCACTGTTTAGGCATTTGCTTTATATCATTGTATATTTTCATTTCAAACAATTGTATGTAAAGTTGAATGTAAATAAAGTTGCCGTTTATTTTATTACTCTTGTCATTCTTATTCATTTTATATATATTGCTTAATTACGTTTAACGTATTTATTTCTTAGTAAATATGTTGCAGCCTGCCACGTCACTGTTTCCATCTACTGGAAAGCGGGGCGTGTCAGGTTTTGTTGGTGGCCGATGTAGGTATGTTCTGCATGAAGTCTTAAGCAATATATCACAAGAATTATAAGATTCAGCAACTATATATTCCTTACATTTCTAATTTCTTGAATCTATCCTAACCATTCCTTTTCTATCAAGATAATGGATTCTCCGAACAACACCAGCACGAACTGCTGAGTTCCGTAGCGCCCCCGCGGGGTTTTTGGAGGCATCGGACATGCCATTTTTTAAAAATCCGAGGACGCCGAGGAACCTGGACCGAGGATCTAACTAGAGAATTAGGAGAAAGCTAACATGTAAACAACTTTACACTAAGTGAACAAGGAATACAACCTTTGTAGACCGGTCCTTCACTTCAATAGCTCCGTGTAGTAGTCTCTTCGCTCCAAGTAGTGGTCTCCCGGACTCTAGTTAGGCTCCACAAGGCAAAAGGAACAAGCTTGCTTGAAGAACTTCGAGGCCAAAGATGATCTACGTCGAGCAATCCCCAACTCAAGCTACCTCTTCACTAATTGAGAATTAGTGAAGCAAACAACCTAAACTAAATGGCGTGTCTAGTGTAGATTGATGAAGTAGGATTTTTGCGCACTTTAAAATTATTTTTCTCACTCTCAATCTTCACCTCAAGAAAAGCTAGAGAGCTCAAAGAGATGAGGAAGAAGATGAAGTCAAGAAGAAGGAATGGCTAGTCCCAACCATGGGTGAGATAATATAATATATTACCATTGTAGAGACTTAACCATGGCTAAAGATAATGGTTGGGTTAATAAATATCTAATGTAAAACAAAATTAGTGGACTAAGTCAATGGTTTCTACAAGCTTCCACTAAGTATCAACCATGACTAATTTCCACCTAATTTTGTATTTACTCAAATAAATAAAACCCTAATTATCTAAAGTATGGTATGAGTCTCATGCACCCATGTACAATTTATCATCAAGCATAACACAATAAAACAATACATTAATATATATCACATATATATTAATTGTACAAAGTGAGAAAAAGAAATTCTTAAGTGAGCTAATATTAGTTAATGTATGTTAATATATCAAATATATAATTATACATTAAATTATTAAATTAACACTTGATTTAATAATTCGGCTATATCACATGTAACCGACTAATATCATTTATATCAACTTATCGAATCAACACATGATTCGATAACTCGGTTATATCACATATAACGGACCGATATCACATATCGTGATATTAGAATACGGTATCACATACACGTATTAATCTCGGTCCCGCACATATCATATATGTGCCCTACTTCGTTTCGCCTGAGCCAGGAAATCTCTGTATAGGACTCTAAAGACTCGTCAATACGCCGGCAGTAGGTGATGATCATATCAGTCACCCACAAGCCGTCAGCGGTACTAGCTGGACGTAACGGCTACCCATGTATTGAGCGATCAGAAGATCAACAAGCATGCCTGCTCATACTCCCGTGAATCCAATAAGTAACACTACCGTACAGTCCGTTCTCTTCGTCTGATATGTCGCATATCTAGCCTGGGGGTGGCAAACGTCAGACCCCAATAGCTTGATAAGTCATGCCGATGTGAGGCCCATAACGGTTCGAGAAACTACTGATAACACTTACCAGTAAATCTCAGCAACCCTGGCCAGGGATTTCCTGTTATGGCCAATCGAGCACAGCGCAACATCAAACCCCAATACCGGGAGAGACGAAATCCCCTCCTATTGCTCATTTCCTCCATGTGACTCGGGACTGTACCCAAAAACCACCTGTTTGCATGTTCTCTTGAACGTGGTAGGGTGGAAATCAAAGCATAATGGGAATCACACAAGACTCTATGACGATCTCGGGTCTACAGACTAACCTGTACCAGTGTCACCAGAGAACTGCTATCTGATGTGAGGTATAATACTATCTAAGAGTTCTCGGCGAGTCCTGTTCGGTGTGCCCATTCTCCAATGAGCACCTGTGCACATTCTCTGATGTCAAACACCAATGGTTGTGGGATCAACTATCGCCCCATATAGGGTCAAGAATCGTACACACTAGTCTACTCTGGAATATCGATACCCCGTCTCGATACTCCCATGACTAGGAACAATTGAAGGATATACTTATGTACTACCCTGGCCCTACTAGTATGATCTCCATCATAATCCTGGTAGTCAAGTACACATCCTAAGGTCTTTATCAACATGTAACAGAGAGACAATCAGTATACATGTTAAGATAAAGAGTAACCAGATAGCATACTATCGTGTCGAGCAAGAAAGTCCTCCCTATATATGTCCAAGCATCCACTATAATATACATCACATGTACAATAATGGCCTCTAGGGCTGATCGAACGCTTTTGGCGTGTCGGATGTTCAAAGTTCTAAAGTTATAACCGCGATCAGGATGGTATCGCTTTGCAGCTAGCCGGTTGAGCACGGGTCGATCCACAGGGAGATGGTTGTATGTCCGTTCGAGTTTTAGACGAGTCAATAAAGAATGAGTATATGTTTGTTCAAATCTAACCTATGTGTTTTATATGCAAGTATAAAGTTGTTAAGAAAAGATACGAAAGTGTAAGCTAAAGAAATCCGCACTCAAAACCTTTGAGCCGAGTCTTGACCAATTGAAGCTAGAGCAATCGGCAACAACGTGGATTAGGGGATTTAAGCGCGGTATTCGTGAAATCCGGCTTATTTACCCTTGTCCTTCCGTTCTTGTCTCTTGCTTTCGCCTCCGGCCAAACCGAACGCAACCGGTCGCGGTTAGGAATCACCGTTACCTTGGTAGGGTAGGGTGCCTAAAGGAGCGCTTGCGTATAATTTGGGCGGAGTTCAATGGAAAATAACGGGAAAAGGAAATGAGCAGAGAAACGTTAACTTACAATATCGTATTGATTCTTAACAACAATAATTACAACCATTCACAAAACGAACAAAAAAGAGAGAACAAAAAGATAAATAAAGAAAAGAAAAGATTACAAGCAAGTAAGTGCATGGAATTTAAGTACATGAAAGTAAAGCAAGGTAATAAAAAGCAAGAAAGAAATAAGCAGGAAAAAGAACTAGAAACTATGGAACAAGTTACACACCATGGGTTTAATAACCCAAACTTAAACTTGCAAGCTCAATTAAGAGGTTGCAAGATCAAGAGAGAGCTAAAAACCCAAGGCAAAATGAAGCGCAAATTCCACAAGAAGATACAACCGTTGAAATCAATAACAAACCCTTAAACTTTCAAGCTCAATGAAGAGGTTGAAAGATCAAGAGAAAGCAAGAATCTCAAGGGGAAGCTAAAACAAAAGAATGATACAAACACCCTCATCTTCATTTCATCATCCACTCAAAAAGCTCTCACTACAATTTTCATGGATGAAAGAATGAAGAAGAAAAAGAAGAAGAAGACTAAACTACACTAAATCCTACAAAAGAGGCATAAGAAGTTAACACCCTTGTCTTTGCTCAGAACCGGGGTATTTATAGGCAGGGAACTAGAAATATAGGGCAACAATCAGGACCAAGATGAAAGTACCAAACTGCCCCCAGAAAATGACGGAGAGAGGAGCCCACATGGCCGCGGTTCCGCGGCCTAAGCCTGCTTAGGCCGCGGTTCCGCGGCCGTATAGGGGAGTTGGGTCCTATAACTTTGTGTGCTTCCCTGGTTCCCTTTTTCCTCGTGTTTGAAATCTTTAAACTGCACAAAGTCTTCCAGAATATCTTCAGATTTCTTAGTCCAAGATTGCTTTATTTTCTTCACTTTTGACTTCTATCTCCCTCGAGCTCCGCGCACCCATTGATTCTTGTGCTGCCCCCCTCGTGCTCTGTGCTTGTCCGAGACACGAATGACCACTGTCATATGCCTTGTCTCTGGAACTGGTACTCGGCACTGGATGGATACGGATGACCGGAACCCGGCTTTTATCTGCTGTGACAGATGTTCTGAGTTTGATGTAACTGTGGAGATTTTGTCTTGATTTGCAATATTTGTACTGGAAACCTATAATCTGTAAATATGTAACAAACACGGATTAAAAACACCTACCTATAAACACACGAGCATAAGATTGGGCGGTATAAAATGCAATATTCTGTTATGAACAAATACCCCCAAACTTAACTTTTGCTCGTCCCGAGCAAAACCAATTATTCACAAAAATAAAATTCTAACCGCACTTTCGCAGGGAACGCGATTGCACTGAGCACGTGCAACAAGCCGTTAAACCTCTAGGTGTCCCTAGTAGGAGGAGTGTTGTCTCCTGAGGGTTTTCAGCGAATACTACCCACAAAATCCCGTCAAGCTAGTGTTGCGAAATAACTATGATTCAAACCCTAAAGTTTTGTTTCAGAAAATAACAATTCTATGATCCTAAGTCTAGACTATCGAACCCTTATTTTTCACACCTCGCTTCTTATTTAACTAAAGATTTTATATGTCTTTACGTGCAGTGCAAATTGTGTCGTTAAGTTCCAGAAGGGTCGATTAAAGTCATCATGTCACATAATAAAGCCCAGATAAAAATTTTAAAAGGATCACATAAGTTTTATAAAGAGTTAAGTATTTTTCAAGTTTCGTTTTCCAGTAAAGTTTCAACTTCAGAATTTCTATCTTCCTTAACAGGAAACTAAGTCTTATTTTTCACTCCACCTTTTTCTTGTTTTCATTTCATACACACCTCTGTGAACGTGCAATAGTCTTTATCATAGAATAAAACCTTCATATCTCCGCTAGAAATATTTTTTATAAAACCTGTCTTTTGTCAAGATTATTCTCACACAAAGAACCGTTAGGAATTTTAACTCGGAGAGAACACTTGCTTGACTTTGTTTTAAACTGGACTTTCTAGGCTTCTTAACGAGCTTTGGGCCAATGCACCCAAACCAGTTGGCTTTAGGGCATTAGGTGTAGAAACACCCCAGCGGACTTAATTACTCAAGTTACCTAGGTCCAAAAACAAAAGACAATTTGGCGTGAAAATCATGATGATTCAATACGAACGGAGATATAATCGGCAGTTCAATTATTTTTTTGGATAAAAGACGTGTTTAGTGGGTTCGGTGTGTAATCATTCCAATCAAGTTCCAGATGAGTTATTTTTCAGAATTAGTTCCAATTAAGGCATCAATAATATCCCTTCATATTCACTTCACTTCATAAACTATTCTTTATATTACTTATTTCAGAACAAACATATTTAATCCTCAGAAAATCATTTATCCATTTAAAAGTTTTTTAGACATAAAAGACTTGTCATCTAATTTCCAAAACTCACGACATGTGTAGTGTGATGTAAAGACGTATATCAGCTATAGTTAACTTCAAAGGAGAGTTATCTTTCAGGTTTTCAAAATCTAAAAATAAGATTTAGTTATTCTTATCTTATCAAACAAAACCGTCGAAATGTTGAATCTGAGTTCTCCCACTAGCTAACTTGACAAAGTTTTTATATTTTTTGGAAAATTTTCGATTTTTGTGGGTTTTTAATAAGGTATGTAAATGCAAAATATACAAATGAATGCGAAGGAAGAAAGCTTACCGAGCACACCCCCAAACTTAAACTTGACAGTGCCCTCACTGTCAGGCTACACCAAGAGGGTCAAAATTGTCGGCGCTCTCCCTAAAAACAAATTATATACAAAACAAATAGGAAAACAAAAAATATATACAAAAAAGGTTCCCCCCAAACTTAAGTAAAACAGTGTTCCCACTGTTAAGCGTTGAAGTTCAGGATCAGGGGGGAAAGAGAATAGTATCAATCTATACAAGGCCTTACACAGACCAAAAGTTAACACCAACTGTCACGCCCCACTTCCCAAAATACGGAATACGAGGGGTAGACAAGGCCAGCCATGCTCCTACGGTCAAAGAAATGTCCTGCCGTAGTCACACTTCGGCTTCTAGTTTATCATGGTAAACAGTAAACGATGCGCAGGTAATGAGAAATGCAGTAACTGAAAGATACAATAATATAAACTGACCTGAAGTGGAACAAACGAAAGTAACTCGGAGTAGCAAGTCAAGAAGTCTGTGATGCACGTCTAGTTCTGATCCAAGCTAAATCTTCTCTTCACACTGAGCATGCATACTCAGGTCGTCAGAGCGACACAAAAGCAATATAATATATATATAATCATGTGACAGTCTTAACAGTGGTAAGGGATATGAATAACAGTAAATCACTGACAGTAGGATTATGAATGTGCAGTAATCAATGCAGCGGAACAGTAAAGCAGTATAACGAAATATCACGGATGCCACACAATATATAAGGAATAAAAATGCCAGTATCCCTATCAGTCTCTAAGTCTCACTGTACAGGTCACTAAGCCTATCGTCAGTCCAAGTGTGAGAGTCAACCACTCGCGAGTGTCCTCCACCCAAGGGTAGAACCCAAGGGCAAGGGACCACGGGCCCAACATGTAACAAGAATATCACGGTGTATATATCACGTACCCTGTAAATCTCCATATAACTCCCTAAATATATAAGCCGGCATGGGACTCCCGAGATTCTGTTGAACTCACACTTAAACTACCCCACACCCCGTGGTCTACATCAAACGCTAACCATCAACCTAAATACTAATCGATCCGTGACAAGTCTGCGCGAGAACTGGAGGCAGGACCTCCATCAAGCACGTCCCGACTAATACCTAAGATAAACGGCAGTGTCTGGTGTCTTATCTGTGACACCCATGCAACGCTTCCATAAATGTCCCATTCCACTTATAGTCACACGTGCACGCATCTCACAGACGTCGACAATGCAATGAAATAATAGGATCGCTGATTGTGTACCAGTACGTATCACTTTCACTTAATCACGGATACACGAACACTGACGTACTTGCCACAATCACCACTAAAATCTAACACTGGGTAAATGCACGATGTCACTAGGTTATCACTACAATGATATGGGTATGATGTGATGCATGAACAGTATAAGAAGCACAATTAAGGTGTCATTAAAACAACAGTTTATCACTTGCACAATTTATCATGAAACATACGTATATAATTTAGCGAAACAATAAACATGTAGTATTTAGTATGTTCCGTTATCCATCCATAGAATTTTGTTTCAAGCCAATCGGGTTCCAGGATCAATAGTTATAACCATTTCATTTTAAGCGCTCGCGGCTGGAAATCCGGTTTCAGAATCAGAAATCCGTTTCGCAACGCATTTTAATCCCAGTTGGGATCAGATTTTAGCGACTCTAAAGTTGGATGAATTCTAGGGTTTTCAGTAAAGTTTTCAACGCAACAGATGGATCGTCAATCGCATCTGTACGTTAGGAGTTATAATCTGTTTAATATTAACATGTCAATTCTGATTCTGCTGGGACTGTGATGTGTCCCGATCTATTAAATTACAGATTAAATATCATACGGTAACGAAACAGAATGAAACCAATTGTGTTGTCTAGCTAACAGATTTATCTATAATAAACAGTGAAGTTCTGCAACCTACGAGTTAAGGAAATCCTGTGGTATCCATTATGGAACAGCAAGCACGACTGGAGTCGCTCTGGACTGCAGTCCAGAGTCGCACTCCGATACAATTATCATCACGATTTAAGTACAGGAACGTCTGGAAAGTAGCATAGGGTTAAATTTCGTCGAGTTAGCTTCGATTTGAGCCCTCGAACGCACCATTCTAATATGTATATGATTTATGGTGAATTTAACGATTTTCAGGTGCAACAGAATTACAGTTTTACGGTTAAACTTGGGGGTAGTGATTTTAGTCGTTAACGATCAAATTATCCAACGAAATTCATACACTAAGTTCAAAGCCATACGGGCCAAGCAAAACTATTTAGTTCCGCCAAAATTGATAATGATTTCCTAAGGGAACAAGCATCGAACAGTTGTGTCGAATAATCTAACCGAAAGGTAAAGCACGATTTATATACGATGTTGGTTTGTAACATAGATAAAATAGCATGTAAGCAAGTAAAGAACTTGCCTGGGAACGTCTCGGGGATGCACGGCAGCGACGCGGTCTATTGTGATGGCCCGACGCGATCACGACAAGTATTGGCCTCGGCTCGATCTTGGCTCGGCCTCGGAACTTGGACTAGGCTTGAAGCTCGAGCATGGCATCAAGGCTCGGTTGCTGGGGTCTTGACAGTGAGTGTAGTGGTTCACAAAGCGGTGTTACAGAGAGAGAAAGACAGAGAATGAGAGAGAGAGAGGGATTGAGAGAGAGAGAGGGAGAGAGAGTGAGAGAGAGGCAGAATGAGAGAGGGTTAGAGACAGAGATAGTGAGAGAGAGATGCAGAGGAGAAAGAGAGAATGAGGGAGAACAGAGAGGGAGAGAGAGGGAACGAGGGAGAGAGAGCTGGAGTTAGAGAGAGAGGGACAGAGAGATTGTGACGACGACGACGACGGCGTCGACGATGATGATGATGGGTTGATGATGGTGCAGGTGAGGAGATGGGTTGCTGGGTTTCGAGCTCGGGTTGATGGTGAGAGGGATGACGACGACGAGGAGTTCGCCGGCGTCGGGGCAGGGAACTCGGTGTGGCGCTTGGAGGGAAAGGTGACGGAGGCGACCAAAGTGGTCGGAGCTTTGGTGGATGGGGGTGATGACGAGGTCGTCGGTGGTGATGGAAGAGGATGGCGAGGTCGGGGCTGTGGGTTCGAGGGTGCAGGGAGTGGGGTCCAGTGGTGGGTGTGATGGCGTGAGTTCGAGAGAGAACAGGAGAGGAAAGAGAGAGAGAAATGATGGGAGTAAGGAGGGGAGCCGACGAGGCGGGGTCAAGGCGTGCGTCGTGGGGGTAACGTCATCGTGAGTGAGGGCGGAGGCGGCGGCGCGAGAAGCGTGCACGCGAGCGGGAAAAAGAGCCGTTGCGAGGAAGGAGGTGGCACTGTAGATGCGGGTCGTGGGTGAAGGGAGCGGGCCGAAAGGGAATGGGCCAGGGAAAGTAAAAATAAAGAATTGTGGGGAAAAAAAGAAGGCCGGGCCAGAAGGGAAAAAGAAAAAAGGAGCGGGCTGCTGGCTTGGGCCGGGGCTGAAGTAAAAGAGAATATGATGGGGAAAAATGGGGTGGGCCGGAAATAAAAGAATTATAAAGGATGGGGCCGGGCTTAGGAAAAATTATGCTGGGCTAGGGAAAAAGGATTTAAAAGTTATAATGGAAAGGAAAAATTTAACCAGGCTAAGAAAAAGGGGCCGGGCCAGGGAAAAGGATTTAATGTTTAGAATTCTTGGGAAAAATGAGTGTTGGGCTCGTTCTGTGGGTTCGTTCAAAAATAGGTTTATTTAAAAAAAATGGGCTGACGAGGGAAAACATAGGCCGAACTTTGAATAGATTTGGAGTGTTTAAACTAAATAGTTTAGAAGAACTTGGTTTGTTAATGGGCTGGAGGAAGGTAAGGAAAATGATGAGAATGGGCTTGGGTTTGGAAATAAATAAGGATAGGGAAACTAAGGAAAAGGGCGGAAATAGCAAATACAAGAATCTGGGAAAGAATATACTAGATGGGTAATAAGTTATTTAAACTAACTAAAAAAATAATTTTGAATGTAAACTAACAAACTTGTAAGTGGTAATTTATATAAATACGGACATTGGCGTACAAAAGAGAACCGGGTATTACATCATACCACCCTTACAAAAATTTCGTCCTCGAAATTTAAAAGAAACAGCTAGCTATACATAATAAGCGAAGGATTATCATATCGAAAACTAATACGTGTTGATTCATTTAAAACGGGTAGACCAAGTTTTGAAGGTACATACATATATAGAAGAACCACATACAAAAGTTAGGCCTAAAAGTATAATACAGGAACACTATAAGGGCAACTACGAATATACAAGAATATAGGTAACAATTAACGAATAATATTAATCAAAGTGTACCCGGTAAACGTCGAAACCAAATGTGTGCGCATCTAAATATATCGTAATAGCAAACAGAAATAATAAATATAAGGCTCAACCACTTATAATAGTAATCATAGGCACGAATCCCCAAAATAAATTGACGACAATAAAGCAGTGAAAACTAGTCGGTAAGCTAAAACATTTTAGGAAAGGTATCGACAGAATAGGTTAAAAATAATTTAGAAAGCTTGTATAGTGAAATTAAGAAATATGGACCAAAAGTATGCGCGGTGTAAGGTTGCGCTACTGAAAATAAGAATACTAATAATGTACTTAGAATACATAAAACAGAGTAATCAATCAACACACACTCTTGGTAAATTTAAAATAATGAAAACTAAATTTTGAATAATAATGTCTCTAAGCATATTTGGGGTAATAGAGAAATCACCAATCTGAATACGGCTAGCTAGAGTAGTGATTACAAGAAGGTGTGGCTCAATCAGAAGGTTGAAGTGTGTCGGCTTTAGGCTGAAGATCAAGAAGATTGGGATCGGGTCAGCACAGGAAGTAAGGATGAGCAACAAAAGAATACAAAAGGAAAAGTGTGGGGGAAACAACAGTTGGTACAACACACGAATCAAAATTTGAAGAGTTAATGAATTCGGAAGTTTCACAAGAACTAATCTCCTCCCAGAAGGATCTCAAACAGGGTACAGACGAAGGATGAATGGTGGCTCATTCCAAGGATCAGAGTGCGGTACTTTCCAATTGAAACGAGGGTGAAAAAACTTTACAACAAGTAGGGGTGGACAGTCAGAGATCTCAGCAGAAAGATAAATGGATAGGGGCAATAAACAAGTATCAAACGAACCAATAATCAAAAGGTTTACGAATCCAGAAGATTTACTTTATTCAAGAAATTTGAAACAAGACATTCTCAAGGACGATAAGTGGCCCTAAACTATACACATTTTATTTGGCCAGAAAGACAACATCAAAAGAAATCCCATCAGTCGCGGTTGTGGAGATTCAGCAGGTTGCGGTAGGCTCGCGCGCTCAGGTAGGGGCGTCCATTTCCATAGCGCCTCGCAGGTATCGCTAAAGGAAGTTCTTCCATGGCAGGGTCTTGATCTTCTGGTCCTTCATCCTCGGATAGAACTTCTTCATCGAGGTCCGATCCCATGTGGTTTTCTTCTTCTGCATTCTCTTCCATGGGATTTTCCTCCACTGGGTTTTCTTCCATCGGTTCTTCCTCGGGGTCTTCATCAGGATCTTCCTCTATCGGGTCTTCCTCTATAGGGTTCTCTTCAGGATCTCCTTCTTCCTCGTCGGAATCAGCTAACACGTTAAACTCTGGGGCGGCTGCTTCTTCGTCCTCTGATTCGTTGTTTCCGAAGTTGACCTGGGGACCATTGACCCCATCATCAGAACTCGTCAGTGTGTGATCTAAGGAAACGCATGACTGTGTATCCTCATTTAGATGCGGCGCTGCTCCAGGGTGGGCCATGGTCTGAAAGAAAGAGAGTCATGATTAGACAATGGAATGAATAAGGAAAATGGCCAAGTGTACGAAGTATCAAAAGATATGCGGTAGCAGGAATTGTAAATTCAAGATTAAAATGTTATGCTACTGAATAATATGAACAAGGGAAATGACAAGAGAATGATACATATAATACGATTCAAATTTTATTGAATTCAACTAAAAGTTCAGCGGATACAAGGTTTCAAACGGAAAGAAACATTCATAAAATGACAATATTATTACTGAAAGTAGATAACATGAAAAATCATTCTTCGTCTACTATAACAGTGCATTCTCATCGCGTGAGTTGAATCCTGCGTTTGATCCGCCTTATCGTCGAAGTCCGAACTACGCGGTAATCCTCACTTGGCAGAAGTGGGGAGTGTGGACGAGTTTCTTCCTTGCAGTTCTTTCCTTTCTGGGCAACCGTTGATGAGGTGTTTGTTGGAACCGCATATCAGACATTTCCCTTGGGCACGGCGACAATCCCTCTGAAGGTGTCCTGGTCTCTTACAATATCCACAGCAAGGGTTCTTCTGATGCTTCTGTTGACGCTTCATCTTCTTCTCCTTTCCTCGTCCAATAGGGATTCCTTTATGATAGGAGACTCCCGCTGGGGTCTGACTCACCTGTCTTCTCAGCCCTTCAGCTAATAAGTCGTTTGTTCGCTCCTGGGCTTCCTTCAAACCTTGTAGTACACTGAAGATCTCAACAGTCTGATTCTGGGAGCGGATAAAGATGAAGAGTCGTTGGAAGACATGATCCTGAAACAACAATTTCGGGAATGATATGAGTCACACGCTAAATGAATCAAAATATGATATGGATAGGACAAGGGTTCAAGAATATCAGAGATGATGAGTTTTATCACAAGTGGAGAATCAACCGCATGACTTTAAGTCACCTAAACCGAATACGGTAGTGCAATTGCAACCACGTAATCTTGTCAGGTCACCCGAAACCATAGCGAATGGATAGCTGAACATACGATGTGAATATGGATCAAGAGTGACAAGTTTACAACCTAGACCGAGAAATGTCTTAGGTTGCCAAACTATACACGGAAAACGGCAATCCCAAACGATGCAAAACCTGGCTCTGATACCAACTAAACCATGTCACGCCCCGCTTCCCAAAATACGGAATACGAGGGGTAGACAAGGCCAGCCATGCTCCTACGGTCAAGGAAATGTCCTGCCGTAGTCACACTTCGGCTTCTAGTTTATCATGGTAAACAGTAAACGATGCGCAGGTAATGAGAAATGCAGTAACTGAAAGATACAATAATATAAACTGACCTGAAGTGGAACAAACGAAAGTAACTCGGAGTAGCAAGTCAAGAAGTCTGTGATGCACGTCTAGTTCTGATCCAAGCTAAATCTTCTCTTCACACTGAGCATGCATACTCAGGTCGTCAGAGCGACACAAAAGCAATATAATATATATATAATCATGTGACAGTCCTAACAGTGGTAAGGGATATGAATAACAGTAAATCACCGACAGTAGGATTATGAATGTGCAGTAATCAATGCAGCGGAACAGTAAAGCAGTATAACGAAATGTCACGGATGCCACACAATATATAAGGAATAAAAATGCCAGTATCCCTATCAGTCTCTAAGTCTCACTATACAGGTCACTAAGCCTATCGTCAGTCCAAGTGTGAGAGTCAACCACTCGCGAGTGTCCTCCACCCAAGGGTAGAACCCAAGGGCAAGGGACCACGGGCCCAACATGTAACAAGAATATCACGGTGTATATATCACGTACCCTGTAAATCTCCATATAACTCCCTAAATATATAAGCCGGCATGGGACTCCCGAGATTCTGTTGAACTCACACTTAAACTACCCCACACCCCGTGGTCTACATCAAACGCTAACCATCAACCTAAATACTAATCGATCCGTGACAAGTCTGCGCGAGAACTGGAGGCAGGACCTCCATCAAGCATGTCCCGACTAATACCTAAGATAAACGGCAGTGTCTGGTGTCTTATCTGTGACACCCGTGCAACGCTTCCATAAATGTCCCATTCCACTTATAGTCACACGTGCACGCATCTCACAGACGTCGACAATGCAATGAAATAATAAGATCGCTGATTGTGTACCAGTACGTATCACTTTCACTTAATCACGGATACACGAACACTGACGTACTTGCCACAATCACCACTAAAATCTAACACTGGGTAAATGCACGATGTCACTAGGTTATCACTACAATGATATGGGTATGATGTGATGCATGAACAGTATAAGAAGCACAATTAAGGTGTCATAAAAACAACAGTTTATCACTTGCACAATTTATCATGAAACATATGTATATAATTTAGCGAAACAATAAACAGGTAGTATTTAGTATGTTCCGTTATCCATCCATAGAATTTTGTTTCAAGCCAATCGGGTTCCAGGATCAATAGTTATAACCATTTCATTTTAAGCGCTCGCGGCTGGAAATCCGGTTTCAGAATCAGAAATCCGTTTCGCAACGCATTTTAATCCCAGTTGGGATCATATTTTAGCGACGCTACAGTTGGATGAATTCTAGGGTTTTCAGTAAAGTTTTCAACGCAATAGACGGATCATCAATCGCATCTGTACGTTAGGAGTTATAATCTGTTTAATATTAACATGTCAATTCTGATTCTGCTGGGACTGTGATGCGTCCCGATCTATTAAATTACAGATTAAATATCATACGGTAACGAAACAGAATGAAACCAATTGTGTTGTCTAGCTAACAGATTTATCTATAATAAACAGTGGAGTTCCGCAACCTACGAGTTAAGGAAATCCTGTGGTATCCATTATGGAACAGCAAGCACGACTGGAGTCGCTCTGGACTGCAGTCCAGAGTCGCACTCCGATACAATTATCATCACGATTTAAGTACAGGAACGTCTGGAAAGTAGCATAGGGTTAAAGTTCGTCGAGTTATCTTCGATTTGAGCCCTCGAACGCACCATTCTAATATGTATATGATTTATGGTGAATTTAACGATTTTCAGGTGCAACAGAATTACAGTTTTACGGTTAAACTTGGGGGTCGTGGTTTTAGTCGTTAACGATAAAATTATCCAACGAAATTCATACACTAAGTTCAAAGCCATACGGGCCAAGCAAAACTATTTAGTTCCGCCAAAATTGATAATGATTTCCTAAGAGAACAAGCATCGAACAGTTGTGTCGAATAATCTAACCGAAAGGTAAAGCACGATTTATATACGATGTTGGTTTGTAACATAGATAAAATAGCATGTAAGCAAGTAAAGAACTTGCCTGGGAACATCTCGGGGATGCACGGCAGCGACGCGGTCTATTGTGATGGCCCGACGCGATCACGACAAGTATTGGCCTCGGCTCGATCTTGGCTCGGCCTCGGAACTTGGACTAGGCTTGAAGCTCGAGCATGGCATCAAGGCTCGGTTGCTGGGGTCTTGACAGTGAGTGTAGTGGTTCACAAAGCGGTGTTACAGAGAGAGAGAGATAGAGAATGAGAGAGATAGAGGGATTGAGAGAGAGAGAGAGGGAGAGAGAGTGAGAGAGAGGCAGAATGAGAGAGGGTTAGAGACAGAGATAGTGAGAGAGAGATGCAGAGGAGAAAGAGAGAATGAGGGAGAACAGAGAGGGAGAGCAGAGAGGGAACGAGGGAGAGAGAGCTGGAGTTAGAGAGAGAGGGACAGAGAGATTGTGACGACGACGGCGGCGGCGGCGTCGACGATGATGATGATGGGTCGATGATGGTGCAGGTGAGGAGATGGGTTGCTGGGGTTCGAGCTGGGGTTGATGGTGAGAGGGATGACGACGACGAGGAGTTCGCCGGCGTCGGGGCAGGGAACTCGGTGTGGCGCTTGGAGGGAAAGGTGACGGAGGCGACCAAAGTGGTCGGAGCTTTGGTGGATGGGGGTGATGACGAGGTCGTCGGTGGTGATGGAAGAGGATGGCGAGGTCGGGGCTGTGGGTTCGAGGGTGCAGGGAGTGGGGTCCAGTGGTGGGTGTGATGGCGTGAGTTCGAGAGAGAACAGGAAAGGAAAGAGAGAGAGAAATGATGGGAGTAAGGAGGGGAGCCGACGAGGCGGGGTCAAGGCGTGCGTCGTGGGGGTAACGTCATCGTGAGCGAGGGCGGAGGCGGCGGCGCGAGAAGCGCGCACGCGAGCGGGAAAAAGAGCCGTTGCGAGGAAGGAGGTGGCACTGTAGATGCGGGTCGTGGGTGAAGGGAGCGGGCCGAAAGGGAGTGGGCCAGGGAAAGTAAAAATAAAGAATTGTGGGGAAAAAAAGAAGGTCGGGCCAGAAGGGAAAAAGAAAAAAGGAGCGGGCTGCTGGCTTGGGCCGGGGCTGAAGTAAAAGAGAATATGATGGGGAAAAATGGGGTGGGCCGGAAATAAAAGAATTATAAAGGATGGGGCCGGGCTTAGGAAAAATTATGCTGGGCTAGGGAAAAAGGATTTAAAAGTTATAATGGAAAGGAAAAATTTAACCAGGCTAAGAAAAAGGGGCCGGGCCAGGGAAAAGGATTTAATGTTTAGAATTCTTGGGAAAAATGAGTGTTGGGCTCGTTCTGTGGGTTCGTTCAAAAATAGGTTTATTTAAAAAAAATGGGCTGATGAGGGAAAACATAGGCCGAACTTTGAATAGATTTGGAGGGCTTAAACTAAATAGTTTAGAAGAACTTGGTTTGTTAATGGGCTGGAGGAAGGTAAGGAAAATGATAAGAATGGGCTTGGGTTTGGAAATAAATAAGGATAGGGAAACTAAGGAAAAGGGCGGAAATAGCAAATACAAGAATCTGGGAAAGAATATACTAGATGGGTAATAAGGTATTTAAACTAACTAAAAAAATAATTTTGAATGTAAACTAACAAACTTGTAAGTGGTAATTTATATAAATACGGACATTGGCGTACAAAAGAGAACCGGGTATTACACCAACCATTCAAAGATTTTATCGTTATAATGTGCTGGTTGGTGAAAGAATGCGGAGAGGTAAGAAATGGAGACTACACGAGACCGTATGGAGAGAGAAGCGGGATACGGTCTCGGTTTATGAGAAGAAGAATAGAGGAAGGGAGAAAGAAGTGGAATACGAACTTGAGGGTGGAAATGGATTGAATAAATTAGTACAATCAGCAATGATCGATGTGAAAAGATGGATTGTACTAATCTATCAATATGGCGAGAAATGGGGTCAAATCCCTCAAGATTCGTGAGAAACCATGGGTAAGCCGAACTTGGTAAACCAGACACAGGAAGTGAAAATGATACGGTTTCTTGCAATGTCTGAACGATGGAAAGGATGGGGGGGAAGTGATTGAGGAAGGGTATCGATTAAGGGTTCAGGAGGATGTACACAGTCAATGAAAGGAACAGGATGAATTGGAAAATCCGACTCATCAATTAAAACTGGTTAATCCTTAAAAATATCCTCAAAAGTTTCCTCAAAATTCAGCTTATCCATGCAAATTTCATCAAAATCAAGACGCATGTGGGGTTCGGGAAAAACAGTTAATGACTCGGGATGATGAATTGGAGTGAAAAACTCTGCCAAATTTACAGGTTCATCATCCAAAATATTCCCGCCGTCAATATCCTCAATCAAGTGAAAATCAATATTCTCAGACACCTCAATAAAATCATGGATATCAATCAATTCAGGTTCTAAAGTGGAGGTGTAGAGGTCAAAATGTTTAGGAACGGTTTCACTTGGAAGGGACCCTTCACAATCAGGTAAATCAAACACTACAAAGTCGCCCAACTCATTATCTGTTCTATCTTTAATCAATGGATCGTTTGGAACATTAGATAGACATTCAAAACCGGAGTTGTGGGATTCAAGTTGAAACGGGTAGGCTTGATTCGGAGGGGGGTACATCTCACTCTCTCCACTCAAATTCTCAATCTGTCCTACTGCCTCTTCATACATTGGAAAATTTGGAGCTAGTTGAAAACTAGCTACCGGGTCACTAGGTTGTATGAGGGCGGCCATGGACGCATTCAAATCCATCATCTGTTGGTACGACGCTACCCTAAAGTCTTCCAAAGACTGTTCCAGACTAGACATGGGTTGTGAAGGGGTTTCAGTAAAAGATTCAAAATTGTTTGGATACTGAAAACTCCCAAATGGTGGTTCAGAAGAAATGTCTAGGAAAGGTGCAAAAGTCGGGTAGGACTGGTAGGAATTGAATGGCTGGACAGGAGTAGGATCAACATTTGGATAAGAAGGTGAATGGAATTGTTGATCCCAAGAATTTGTAGTGGTGAAAGGAGAGAAAGATCGGCTACAGGATTGTTCAATATGTTCAGCGATGGACAAAGGACGATTTGCAAAAGGGGTATCAACATAAGAGGGTGGGGGAGGTTGAAAAGGTTGATACAAAGTGGATTGCGGAGGGCAAGCGTTTGTCCTAGACGCGTCTATCCGATCTTTCAAAGAGATTTTGGGCATGGAGGGATCATTCGTCGTTCGGCCAAAGCAAGAACCGTAAGAAGTAATGTCTGGTTGTAGGTACCAAAGTTCGGCAAGAGTTTTACGAGGTGGAGTACCCATGATATGAAGAGAGAAAGAAAGAAAGGCAGAGAAAAGGAGGGGAAAAAGAATGTGATTTTTTTTTGGTTATTAACAAAAGAATGAAATATACACACAAAAAGAATCTGGACAAAAACAATCACGACACAAAAATACCACACACCTAATCGTTCTATGGTTCACCTAGGTCAACTAGACTTGCTCCAGAACTTGATTGTCGAAGTAAAACTGTGTCGAGAAACGGGCTCAAGATACACTGATCATGAGGCCAGGTAAGTGCAGAGATAAGGGGAGGTTTTCCAACGCTTTCGCGAAGTTCCTTAATTAAATAACTCTTTCTCTTTTGGCGGTTTCGCCGTTAACACTTTCCTAGACACCCCGTAAACAATGTACCGTTAAGCGAGGTTCTAAACACGGTTAACTTCTTCTAATGAGCGCGAAGTCCTTAAGGCTTAAAGTCTAATTTCTTTTAAAATTTGTGCGGGTAAACGTTATGCTCAAGTTCGTGATTTGTGGGCCACGGAAAAGGTGATGAAATCCTTTACCGTATATTGTGGGGTTCGCTTGCCCTTAAGTCCGTATTAATGTATGCAATGCGCAATTCAATAAAAATTCTATAAAGAATCAAACAATCGTTTTTTAGTTTAAGCACGGCACTGCAACAAATACGGGTTAGTCAATTTTTTGCGTTTGCTAGCGAACTTGCAAAGAATCCTGCAAAGAATAATATATTGGATGCGTCGGATTTGAGAAGAAGGTGTTAGTAAAGTACGTACCGTTAAGTTTTTGGGTTAGGAAACCCCCGTTGAATCAAATCCGGTAAGCTTGAAAAGTTCGCTTGCGCGGGTCAAACTACCCGGATCTTTGGCACTGTACTTTGCAATCACCTTAGCCTTGAACGTACACTTTGCTCTCCACAATCGCCGTTTGCAAATCCGCAAAAATCTGCAGACTTGCTCACAAAAATTATCAAAAAAAACAAAAAGATTTTTTTTATTTATAAATATATACAAAAAGAATATTAATCCGAATAACAAGAAAGAAAATATGCTACCGTCTCCCCTGCAACGGCGCCATTTGATCGAACGCTTTTGGCGTGTCGGATGTTCAAAGTTCTAAAGTTATAACCGCGATCAGGACGGTGTCGCTTTGCAGCTAGCCGGTTGAGCACGGGTCGATCCACAGGGAGATGGTTGTATGTCCGTTCGAGTTTTAGACGAGTCAATAAAAAATGAGTATATGTTTGTTCAAATCTTACCTATGTGTTTTATATGCAAGTATAAAGTTGTTAAGAAAAGATACGTAAGTATAAGCTAAAGAAATCCGCACTCAAAACCTTTGAGCCGAGTCTTGACCAATTGAAGCTAGAGCAATCGGCAACAACGTGGATTAGGGGATTTAAGCGCGGTATTCGTGAAATCCGGCTTATTTACCCTTGTCCTTCCGTTCTTGTCTCTTGCTTTCGCCTCCGGCCAAACCGAACGCAACCGGTCGCGGTTAGGAATCACCGTTACCTTGGTAGGGTAGGGTGCCTAAAGGAGCGCTTGCGTATCGTTTGGGCGGAGTTCAATGGAAAATAACGGGAAAAGGAAATGAGCAGAGAAACGTTAACTTACAATATCGTATTGATTCTTAACAACAATAATTACAACCATTCACAAAACGAACAAAAAAGAGAGAACAAAAAGATAAATAAAGAAAAGAAAAGATTACAAGCAAGTAAGTGCATGGAATTTAAGTGCATGAAAGTAAAGCAAGGTAATAAAAAGCAAGAAAGAAATAAGCAAGAAAAAGAACTAGAAACTATGGAACAAGTTACACACCATGGGTTTAATAACCCAAACTTAAACTTGCAAGCTCAATTAAGAGGTTGCAAGATCAAGAGAGAGCTAAAAACCCAAGGCAAAATGAAGCGAAAATTCCACAAGAAGATACAACCCTTGAAATCAATAACAAACCCTTAAACTTTCAAGCTCAATGAAGAGGTTGAAAGATCAAGAGAAAGCAAGAATCTCAAGGGGAAGCTAAAACAAAAGAATGATACAAACACCCTCATCTTTATTTCATCATCCACTCAAAAAGCTCTCACTACAATTTTCATGGATGAAAGAATGAAGAAGAAGAAGAAGAAGAAGACTAAACTACACTAAATCCTACAAAAGAGGCATAAGAAGTTAACACCCTTGTCTTTGCTCAGAACCGGGGTATTTATAGGCAGGGAACTGGAAATATAGGGCAACAATCAGGACCAAGATGAAAGTACCAAACTGCCACCAGAAAATGACGGAGAGAGGAGCCCACATGGCCGCGGTTCCGCGGCCTAAGCCTGCTTAGGCCGCGGTTCCGCGGCCGTATAGGGGAGTTGGGTCCTAGAACTTTGTGTGCTTCCCTGGTTCCCTTTTTCCTCGTGTTTGAAATCTTTAAACTGCACAAAGTCTTCCAGAATATCTTCAGATTTCTTAGTCCAAGATTGCTTTATTTTCTTCACTTTTGACTTCTATCTCCCTCGAGCTCCGCGCACCCATTGATTCTTGTGCTGCCCCCCTCGTGCTCTGTGCTTGTCCGAGACACGAATGACCACTGTCATATGCCTTGTCTCTGGAACTGGTACTCGGCACTGGATGGATACGGATGACCGGAACCCGGCTTTTATCTGCTGTGACAGATGTTCTGAGTTTGATGTAACTGTGGAGATTTTGTCTTGATTTGCAATATTTGTACTGGAAACCTGTAATCTGTAAATATGTAACAAACACGGATTAAAAGCACCTACCTATAAATACACGAGCATAAGATTGGGCGGTATAAAATGCAATATTCTGTTATGAACAAGGGCATACATACAACTAACACGGACGTC
The DNA here is from genome assembly GCA_030015575.1 of Agapanthus africanus. Classification (NCBI taxonomy): domain Eukaryota; kingdom Viridiplantae; phylum Streptophyta; class Magnoliopsida; order Asparagales; family Amaryllidaceae; genus Agapanthus; species Agapanthus africanus. The sequence goes on from CM057339.1 coordinate 426,168,504, forward strand.
AACGGCAATACCCCACCGTCTACTCTACCACCACCACCTACCGTTGCAGCTCCTATCAATGAGAAAACGGTACTTCTTGAGGCCATCAAGAGCCTATTGGAGGGTCAGCAGCAGCAGAATGTTATCCTCATACACCGTCCTGAAGCCGAGGCTCCCAGAGTAAAACAATTTCGGGCACTGCATCCAAAACACTTCTCAGGAAAAGAGAGCCCACTGGCGATAGAAGAATGGGCTCAATCGATTGAAGATGATCTGGTAGCAGCTCAAGTGCTAGATATTACCTGGCTGAGAGTTGCTAAGCTGCAACTGACAGACAATGCAAGAGTCTGGTGGAAGGCTGAGGAAAGCCTCTCACCCAACCTATTAAGTGGAAGACGTTTCGCGATCTGTTCGATACGAAGTTCTTCCCTGAAACTGCTCGATTTGAGATGGAGCAACAGTTCATCCACCTGCAACAAGGTTCTATGTGGGTAAAATCGGTGGATGAATATGATGCCGAATTCATTATGCTCAGCAGGTAAAGAATTCGTATCAAATACCGTTCCGTTAAAACACAACCCTATCTTGACATCAACATCTTATCATGTTCACAGCACATTTGATCCCGACTGATGAGATTCGGGCTATACGATTTCAACAGGGCTTAGACCCGGAGATTCATGCGGCATTAGCCACAGGCGACTACGCGACTCATGAACTCACCCTGAAGGCAACTCGCCGTTATGAAGCTGTGGTGAAGAAGAAGGGTAAGCCCCAAATAGCTGGAATCAAATGTCCTACTGCACAGATGTCAGGAGGAGCCTCTTCTAGGCCGACCTTTGCTCCCAGGAGACCGGGATGATCATTTAACCAGTCCAGTCCAGATTTCTGCTTTTATTGCAAGAGGAATGGACACCTGGTGAAGGACTGCAGGCGTGCAAATAGCTTTTGTTTGGTTTATGGCGCATCCACTCACGTCATAGGAGCATGTCCATATCGTTTCAACACAGCACCTAGACCCGCAATCACAGTCCCGTAGCGGCCATCCATTCAGGCTCCTGCACCTCACCTATCTCTCCCTGCACCAGCTCCACGTGGACCTCCTGCATAGCCTTAACGTCAATTCCATCAAGCACGGAGAAACATGCCTCAAGGGCAGAGAAACGTGCCCAAGGACAGAGGAATGTGCTTCCAGTAAAGAATAATGTACCACGACGTCAGGCTTGTACAATGACGGTCGAAGAGGCTGAAGCCACAGGACAAGTCATCACTGGTAAATTCCTCAATCCTTTCAATTTTTCAATCCTTGTGTATCACTATAACTTTTCCTATATCTAAACCCAATCTCACACAACTTAGGTACTATACTAGTAGCCACCCTCCCTGCACTCGCACTTTTCGACACTGGAGCTTCACACTGCTTCATGACCCAACGATTTCTGAGAATGCATGTGATTCCCATGAAGCCACTCATTTCGAGCTGGAATGTCAGTTCTGGGAATGAAGTCTTGAAAGAAACTATGGGATTTGATCAGTGTCCAGTTTTAGTTTGCGGACGACAATTCTACGCAAATTTCAAAGTACTGGACATACCGAATTTCGATGTTGTGTTGGGAATGGACTGGCTGGGAGTATTCTATGCTACGATTGACTGCCGTCAAAGGAGGGTAGTATTTGAGATACTAGATCATCCAGTTTTCTATTTCAAGAGTGGAGATAGAACTTTGGAGCCAGGAATCTACCGTGCTAAACCAAAGAATGCAGACGTATTCTCTCTGCCGGCGGAAGAAGAAAAGCCAGAAGTAGTTTGAGAGTTCGAGGATGTGTTCCCTAAAGACATATCAGGTTTGCCTCCAGATCGAGCTCTTTAGTTTAGTATTGACTTACTACATGGCGCACAACCTGTAATCAAAGCTCCGTATCGGTTAAGTCCAGAAGGATTGAAGGAGATCCATATTCAGTTGGACGAACTGCTGAAGAAAGGTTGGATCCGTCCCGGTACTTCAAGTTGCGGATCTCCGGTATTACTCGTGAAGAAGAAAGAAGGTTCTTACAGGATGTGTGTAGATTATTGAGCTCTGAACGAAGTGACAATTAAGAACAAGTATCCACTACCGTGCATCGATGATCTTTTCGATCAGCTAAGTGGGTCTTTTGTATTCTCAAAGCTAGATCTTCGTTCGGGTTATCATCAGGTAAAAGTCAAAGAGTCCGACATTCCGAAGACAGCGTTTAGGGCTCGCTATAGTCATTATGAATATCTCGTAATGCCATTTAGAGTGACCAATGCACCTGCCATCTTTATGAACCTAATGAACCAAGTTTTCCGAGAGTACTTAGACATGTTCGTTGTCATCTTCATCGATGACATCCTGGTGTATTCAAAGAATCGGAAAGAACACGCCGAGCACTTACGGATTGTCCTGGAGACATTGCAACAACATCAGCTCTACGCCAAGTACAGCAAGTGTGAATTTTGTCTAGATCAAGTCGGATTTCTCGGACATATCGTTTCAGGCAAAGGAATCTTTGTAGATCTAGCTAAGGTCTCAGCTGTCAACAAGTGGCCGACACCAAAGACGGTGAAAGATATACGAAGTTTCTTAGGATTAGCAGGATTCTACCGACGATTCATTGAAGGTTTCTCAAAGATTGTAGCACCCCTGACCAAGCTCACACGTAAAGATGAAGCATTCGTGTGGTCAGAAGTATGTGAAAAAGCTTTCGTAGAACTCAAATCAAGATTAACTTCTGCTCCTATTCTTGTAATACCAGATCAATCTAGAGGATTCGTCGTACATTGTGATGCATCCGGTAAAGGATTAGGATGTGTTCTACATCAGCATAAAAAATTTATGGCTTTCGCATCAAGACAACTGAAGGTTCATGAGCGAAACTATCCAACACATGATATAGAATTGGCAGCCGTTATCTTCGCACTTAAGATTTGGCGCCAGTATCTTCTGGGAGAAAGAGTGGATATATACAGTGACCACAAGAGTCTGAAGTATGTATTTACTCAGAAGAAGCTAAACATGCGGCAGAGAAGATGGCAAGAACTCATGGCGGAGTTCGACATCAACCTACAGTATCACCCTGGGAAGGTGAACGTAGTTCCTAATGCACTTAGTCATCAGCCATTAGCAATGAACCTCACCGCTCAGTGGAAGCTACATCAAGAATTGCATGGATTGGGAATTGAAGTAGTTATGCTGGGTAACGCTTCATATTTGATGAACTTATAAGTCCAGTCCACTCTTGTCAATCAGATCAGAGCAGCCCAAGCAAATGATGCCAAGCTACAAAAGATCCGAGAACAAATAGAAAGTGGAATTCTAAATGATTTCATCATCCACGAAGATGGATCCTTGCGATATGGAAGTCGTTTATGTGTACCACACGGTCCTGTTCGAGAAGAGTTGATGAAAGAACTCACAGCTCTCCGTATTCGGTACATCCTGGTGGTACAAAAATGTACAAGGATCTACGGTAACACTACTGGTGGCATGGATTGAAGTGTGAAGTAGTTAGAAGTGCAGCAAAGTGTTTGGTGTGTCAGCAAGTAAAGGCAGAACATCACAGAACCGCTCCTCTACTTCAGCCATTACCAATCCCAGAATGGAAATGGCAGCACATTACCATGGACTTCGTGACTGCACTTCTTCGCAGCACGAAGGGTAACGACGCAATATGGGTTATTGTGGATCGACTCACCAAGTCGGCTCACTTTATTCCATTTCGAGTTAGCCAGTCAACCGAGACGTTAGTAAAGAAGTACATGGAAGTAAGAATAAAATCTAAAGTAAGATTTAAACCTTCAAGATGTACTATATTTAATACCCATGAACTCATGCAGGAGATCGTGAGATTACATGGAGTACCTGTTTGCATCGTCTCCGATCGTGATACAAGATTCCGATCACAGTTTTGGCAGAGTTTGCAAGCTAGCCTGAGAACGAGTTTGAACTTCAGCACGGCTTACCATCCACAAACGGACGGACAGTCCGAGCGAATAATTCAGATTCTAGAAGACATGCTAAGAGCTTGTATGTTAGACTTCGGAGGTTCGTGGGAAGATCACCTACACCTTGTGGAGTTTTCATACAACAACAGTGTTTCCCCAATATTTAACCTAATAAAGAGCAAAGCTCTGTTGGAACTTAATGAGCCAGCGCCTCACGTGCTCTCCATGAGGGCGTCAGCGCCAGAGCCAATCTTATAGGATTAAATCCTATGGCAGCGCCTCACGTGCTCCTCACGTGGGCGCCAATGTGCAAAGCACAAAAGAATCTACTAAATAAGAGTCAAACTCTCAAACGGCGCCGCACGTGCTCCTCATGCAGGCGCCAATGTGCAAAGCATAAAAGTACTCATCTTAAGAATTGAATTTTTAAGTGGCGCCCACGCGCACAACACGTGAGCGCCATCGCCCAGATAGAATTAAATTCTACGATACTCTCTGTTAAACAGAGCCGTTGGATCAAAGATCCAACGGAGATGATAAAACATCAATATACAGAATTAAATTCTGTCGAGAGAAGACATTCCTCAAATCATTCTAAAATAAGAAAGATGCTTTCGGTTGGATCAAAGATCCAATTATAGAATAAAATTATATTCTCTCAATCTTTCTAAATAAGATAGATTGCTCTCTGTAAAATAGAGAACCATTGGATTAAAAATCCAATGGTGATTAAAAATCACCGTTTTACAAAATAAATTCTGTATAGGAGAAAAATATTTCCCCAATCTCGTTAAAAACAAGAGCAACATTTTCTGTAAAACAGAAGTCCTTGGATCAAAGATCCAATGGTGGGTAAAATTTCTTAAATCAATTCTGAGACCAATTAAATCAATTGGGATCTCTTAATGAGATATTTTCTCAGAATTAAACAAATTTCCCTCTACTATATAAAGGACCCGAGACTTCAAGTCTCATATACACAGACCCCCCCATAAGCTTCTAAAAAATAGAGAAAACACAAAAGCTCTGAAGAAAAGAAAGAGAATTTAATTCTCAGAGAAGAAGACTTTGCTTCGTGGAAATCTTAGGTAAAAGAAAACACAGTGACCATATTGTCTCTCTTTTACCATATTCAAGAACATAGTTCTTTCTTTGGATCTGAGATCCACAAGACAAGTCTTCCACAAGTTGAGAATTTAATTCTCATCGGGAAGAGCTTGCTCTTGAGAATCAAAGATTTAGAGAAGAATGTAAAAAGAACCGAGTACATAACACCCCAAGAATTCAGAGTTTAGCTCTTTAAAGAATCAGATCCAAAATCCTCAAAACAGTGATTTTTGGTGATCCTTAATGGTCAAAATATCATTAAAGGAGGTTTAACCTCCCCGCACAAGATAAAAAAAAATAGCACATCACGTTCTCCTCACGTGGGCGCCCTCTTTAAACAGTGCCTAGCGCCTCACGTGGAAAACACGTGAGCACCCAAAACAGAAGGCCGGCGCCTCACGTGAAATGCACGTGGGCGCTGAAGAAAAAGTGCTTAGCACTCTATATACAGCCAAAATGACTGAGTGTCCAGCACTAATCGGGCAGCACCCAGCGCCGCACGTGCATCTCACGTAGACGCCATAGAAAGCGCATAACACTTCATACTTAGTCACAATCACTAAAGTTTTCAACACCCGTTGGGTGGCTCCCGTGACCAAATACTTCACATGTCATATATGTGAGCATCGGAGCCTAAATAAGTGCTTAGCACTATTGAAAAGAAGAAAAACTAAGTAGACTGAGCCCAAATTGGCTAAGTTTCCAAAGTTTTCTTTCAACAGAGCCCAAATGCTCTCTTGTTGGATCTGAAACAAAAATGATCCTAAATTTTTTTTTAATGAATCTTTGTCTCAAATTGTCCTAACGTATCCTTAACAAAAACCAATCGAGCCCCAAATGCTCACATGTGTTTAAGTCGATCTTAATTTCAATCTAGATTAATGATCCTTAAATAAGATAAACCCAAATCTAAAAATATACGGATTTGCACTAATCTACGCCCTACGGGCGACAAAATAAATTAGTCTCCGTAAACAATCCACGGGCAACCAAAAATAAAACAAACACACACGACATGAAGTGAACTTCCGGAGCTAGAGAATGTGGTTATCGCGATGCGGTAACGTAATTAACTGCATGGGCTTACGCCTGCAGGGAAGAGCGTCCCCACAACCAAAAACCCCTCATGAAAAATGAGGGGGGATCTGACGAAGACTGCTACAATGGCCGCATCCGTCCAAACCTCCGATATACGGTGCCATAAATCAACTTGGCATCATCGGAGAAGTGGACGGATAAAACCAAATAGCATCTGCCCCCAAATTCAGGGAAGACGATCCATCCCGGTTTCGTCCCCGTTTTCAGCGGTAAACAAACAGCTATCAGGCAAGCATTGGAATGGCACCATTCGCAGCACTCTATGGACGGAAGTATCATTCACCGCTAAGTTGGGACGATATCGGATATCGTGAACTCCTCAGACCAGAGATGATCATGGCAACTGTGGACGTAGTTCGCACGATCAGGGAAAGAATGCGCATAGCCCAAGACCAACAGAAACATTGGGCAGATGCAAAGCGTCGACATCTGGAGTTCCAACCTAGAGACCATGTTTTCCTAAAGATTGGCGAACGCACGAGGAAAACGAGGTTTTCAGTAATTAGGTCCGTGCGAAAGCTCGAGGAACCTCCCTCAAAGTACCGACACTGGCCTGGCTGAAAGATTGGCGAACTTGTAGAGTGTAATTAATCCCGGCTAGTCTTTCCTTTTAGGGTTTGAAGGAAGATTTGATAAAAACAGTGGGAGCCATCCTGATTAGATAAAATAAATAACCAATCTGATCTTGCAAGAGCGCACGCAGAGTATTTTCTTCTCTCTCTCTCCAGGTAGCGACCATATCACGCCTTAATCAAGATAATAATATGGATGAATTGACCGAACCCACTTGTTATACTGAGCTGGAGAACGTTGGTCCCGCTCCAACTTATAATTGTTATAAGACAGAGCAGGAAATAGGGGATACCAGAATTCCTATGCCGCCCAAACGAAGAAAGTGCATATGATGCATCTCCTTCGGGTATGTTCATTACAAAGAACCGTTTCTCAGTATTCTCTGCATCCTGAGTATTTGATACCGGATCAGGATCCCAGATATGTAATCTGTTACATAGGGCTACAAAAAGGTAGAAAACTGAGAACGGGTGATAAGTTTCATGAGACAGAAATCGGGGCAAGTGTTGCAGCCAAGTCTGTTGGTCACTGTCACCCTGTATTACAAATACATTGATTCTGAACAAATGTTATTAGATACCGAACCTGATATACAAAATCATATCAGTCTCTTTATTAGTAAAGAAATGATAAAATTTTGTATTGCTGGATAATGTTTTGAACATTTCCTATATCAAAAGTTGATCGGTTCAGGCACGTTATCTAAAAGCATTGACGTTCTAAATCAAACTACAGTTCCTAGTATACAGAACATACACAAGAGGAAGAGTTCAGAAATGAACGAATCCTTCTTGAGGCATTGTAGACTAGGTCATATCAATGCGACCCGACTGGCTGAAGTTACATTTTAGATGCATATTTAAATCAGTTTGAATTTACATCTTGTGAAACTTGCCAGTCATGTCACAAAGATTAGATGACCATAGCTCTGTTTATTGGAAACAGAGAAAGTGTTAATGAACTCTTGGGACTGATACATGATGATGTATGTAAGGTCTCCTGTCTACACATGCCAGGACTGGTTCTTTATACTCCATTATATTCTCTGATAATCTCTCAAAATTCAGTCATATGTTTCTATTGAAACATAAGTCCGAAGCTTTTGAGGTATTCACAGAATATAAGTTAGAAGTAGAGAACCAATACGGGTATAAGTATTATGTCCTATGATAAGATCAGAGAGGAGAATACTTATGCATAGCATTCCTGGACTATTCTAAAAGGAGAATGTGATTCTCTCTCAGTATTACTCATCTGAATACACCACAGCACAACGGTATATCAGGGCGGAGTATTAGCACCCTATATGATATGGTGTGCTCTATGATGAGTATCACTGAGTTACCTGTTTTCTTTTAGGGAGTTGTGCACTTAAGAAGTTGCATACCTATTGAATTAGGTTCGAATCAAATCTGTGCCTACCACTCCATATGAGATATGGTATGGGAAGAGCCATTTGATTGATCCTAAAATTCTAGACTGTGTAGTGTGTATCAAATCAAATAGTCCCCGGCAACGGCGCCATTTGATTGATCCTAAAATTCTAGACTGTGTAGTGTGTATCAAATCAAATAGTCCCCGGCAACGGCCCCATTTGATTGATCCTAAAATTCTAGACTGTGTAGTGTGTATCAAATCAAATAGTCCCCGGCAACGGCGCCATTTGATTGATCATTTCTTTGTGTGTCGTTTTAGAAAATGAATAGAATCACAATCAAAGAATTATATTTGACCGCAATCAACTACGGTGTCGGATGTAGTTTGTAAGTGAGTGCGGATCGTCCACAGGGATTGTGCGATTCATTTTTATATTTGCTTCATTTGAATTGAAAAGTTAATTGAACAGAAAAGAAAACATAACTCGAGAATTTATCAATTGATTCACGTGTCACGAGTTTAATCAAGAATCACTAAACTGATAAACAATCAAGAATTGGGTTTCGATAATATTTCCAAACAAAAAGTCAAGAATCTAAATGAGGCTCGTAGGAATCGATCGGATCTATAGATGTGATATAACCTCAAGATTTCGTGTTCTTGTCCTTCGAAAGATTGATACTAGATCGATGATGATCGACGAGAGTTAGGGCTTTCTTGATGAAACTAGGGTTTCATCTTATAACCCTTGTTCTTTCGTCGATATCATTCCTTTTCTAGCCTCTACCAAATTCAAGAAACGATCGTAACTCCCCAATTTCGGACGATATCAATCAAGAAAGCATCGAAACAAAATGGGTCGTCGTTTCTTGAACTTGCTAGGGTTTTCAAAACACGTAGGACTCAAGAATCGATTAAAGCTATGTTACATCATCATTCTATTGACCGTCTCGACTCCTCGACGAGCGGAGTTTTATTCACACATCACCACACAGAAAATATTTATGAATTGTAAAGATATCATGATGCAGAATTTAAAGAAAACAAGATAAAAGAATATCACCTTTATTTATCTCAACAATTTTGATTACATTCGCTTCAAGAACTACAAGAGGAAGAATCTAGATTGTTGATCGGGCGTCGCTCGGCTTCGTGAGTCGTGGATCGGCTCGGATCGCTTGCTCCGTTGAAGATCGGCTCCGCTCATAAAGGTTGTAGGGCTTCTTGCTTAATGGGTACTCGGGATCTTGATTTTGATTGGAATTAGGGTTTCACACAAGCCCTCTCACTAGACTTGTGGAGGAAGATGATGAAGAAGGAGATTGGCTAAAAAAATGAACTAAAAATGAATCACCCAAGTAATGGTTTGATTCTATCTATCTCCACATGATATCTCACCCTAGGTCTAGGCTTCTATTTATAGACTTCCCAAACCCTAGGTTTAGGTTTGAAATGGTAGTTCCCTCCAAAAGTTTGTTGATTCTTCTAGAAGGTAGTTTGTTAGGAGCTAGCTTAGGGTTTAAGCTAGGTTTAATTAGGCTTGGAAACCCTAGTTTGCTGATCTGGCAGAAACCCCTGGAGTCTTCTGGAATTTGAGATACATTTCTGAATAGTGGGCCCTGAATGAAGCATTGTGCACCAAAATTGAGGAGGTAAATCCCTGGTTCTACCGCGGATCCGCGGCACAAGCAAGCCATTGCCGCGGATCCGCGGCTCTTTGATGAGCTTGGGCTTTGGGTCTTCTGGTGTGGCCTTGTTCTGTATTTTAGGGCTTCTTCTGGTATATTGATTTGTGATTGCTCCTTTGAATTGATACCAGATCTGAAGTTAGTGAGTTGGCGTATCTTTTGAGCAGCGTTGATTCGAGCACGCTTCTAGTTTCCTGCACAGACTTCAAAACACGGGTTTCGACATATAGAAATATTGCGATGCCATGCAATGCAGTCAATTTCCCTAGAAATGCCGGTTTTAAGGTCTAATACATGTAATCTGATAATCTGTGATAGATTTGCTAATATGTAGAATATGAATGCCGAACACTTCTATATGAATGCAAATGAGAACACATAGGAAATTTCCGGTTAAAATATACAATATTTTCGACTAATCACCTATCTCTTAAGTTAATTAAGATTTGAGATTGTCCAGCCTATGTCTAAAGCAAAATCTGGACAAGATCGAGGCAAGGTCAGTTCTGTAGAACTGGAAAGGTTCCAGCTATACAAAACTGTAGCTGATGATTTGACAGAACCAAAGGATTCAATAGTCCCCGACGAACCTCAGCATCTCCGCCGATCTGGTAGGGTTCCTCATCTGCCTGAGAGATACTTCGGTTTCTCGATGACAGTGGGAGCGAGGAATGCATCATGAGATGATGACCCAACTAGTTTCGAGCAGGCCATCAAGAGTAGGGACTCTGTAAGAATGACTGGATGCTTAGCGATCTGAGATGGAATCCATGTACACCAACAAAGTATGGACTTTGATTGCTATATCTGAAGGGTTAATTCCCCATCAGGAGCAAGTATATCTTGAGAAGATTACTTGGTGTAGATGGAAAAGTTGAGACTTTCAAAGCTAGACTTGTTAAAGGTTTTAGTCATCAACCAGGTGTGGATAATGATGAAACCTTTTCTAGGGACTATGCTTAAGTCCATCCATATCCTACTTGCCACTGCTACATACCATAACTGCGATATCTGGTGGTTGGGTGCCATGACTAATTTTCTAAATAATGATTTAGAAGAGAACGTCAATAAGAACACAGCCAGAGGGCTTCGTAAACAGTGGGAGCAGCGGAAACGTGTGCAAGTTGCTTTACAGGATAAAGCAGGCATCGCGGAGTTGGAACATCTGTTTTGATATGGTAGTCAAAGAGTTTGACTTCATCAAAATGGTAGATGAACCTTGTATGTACAAAAGGGTAGTATGGAGTATGGTAATGATCCTCGTAGAGTACGTGGATGACATACTCTTGATAGGAAAGGAGTTTCCTATGCTACGATCGGTCGATCTCCTCTTATCACATAGATTCTCTATATAGGATCAAAGTGATACCTCCGAAATCCTAGGTTTTGGATCTATGAGATAGATCTAAATGGATGTTAGGATTCTCACTAGTAATAGTGAGAGAGTATCAGTTGATCCTGGGGAGAATCATTGGAAAGGTTCCAGGGTGATGAGGACGACTAAATGTCAGTCGCAGGCATTGTCTTTACCCTCAGTAAAGGGACGGTATGTTGGAAGAGTTCCAAGCTAGATACCGTGGCAAACTAGAAGATAAAGGCTGGTAACATCGCTATTAAAGATACTGCCAAAGAGGAAGTTTGGGTGTATAATGGTTCATAAGATGAACTAAGTTCCTGCCATTGTATGACAATGGAAGTGTGGCTTTGGCCAAGGAACCATGATCCCATCAGTGACCCAGACATATTCTGAGGTAGCATCACCTGATCATGGAGATAGTTGATCACCAGGATGATCGAGGTAAGGAGAGTAGACTCAGAGGACAACACAGCGGATCCACTCACGAAGGCCTTTTCCCAAAGAGAGACTTTTATGGGATGGTTGAGTATGTGATACTGCAACCACTGCTACAGATGGCCCTAGTGCAAGTGGGAGATTGTTAGTTATATGTATGCCCTAGAGTCCATTATTGTACATAGGATGTATATTGTAGTGGATGCTGGGACATATATAGGTAGGACTTTCTTGCTCGACATGATAGTACGCTATCTGGTTGCTCTTTATCTTAACATGTATACTTTCTGTCTCTCTGATTACATGTTGATAAAGCCCTTAGGATGTGTACTCGACTTCCAGGACTATGATGAAGATCATACTAGTGGGGCCTGGGTAGTAAATGAGTACATCCTTCATTGTTCCTAGTCGTGGGAATATCGAGACGGGGCATCGATATTCCAGAGTAGACTAGAGTATATCTTCTCGACCCATGTGATGGGCGATGGATGATCCCATATCCATTGGTGTTTGACATCAGAGATGGTATGCGGGTGCTCAGTAGAGACTGGGTACACTGAACGGACTCGCCGAGAACTCCCAGATGGTATTATACCTCACGTCAGATGGCAGTTCTCTGGTGACATTGGTACAGCTTAGTCTGTTGACCCAAGATCGTCATAGAGTCTTGTGTGTCTCCCACTGTGCTTTGATTTCCACCCTACCACGGCTCTACTGAGTCGTGCAAACAGGTGGTTTTTGGGTACAGTCCCGATTCACATGGAGGCAATGAGCGATAGGAGGGGATTCGTCTCTCCCGGTATTGGGGGTTGATGTTGTGCTATGCTCGACTGACCATAACAGGAAATCCCTGGCCAGGGTTGTAGTGATATACTGGTAAGAGTTATCAGTAGTTTCACGAATGTTATGGACCTTACGTCGGCATGACTTATCAAGCTAATGGGGTCTGACGTTTACCACCCCTAGGCGAGATATGCGAAATATCAGACGAACAGACCGGACTGTACGGTAAGTGTTACTGGTTGGATTCACAGGAGTGTGAGCGGGCTTGCTCGTCGATCTTCTGATCGCTCAATACCCGGGTGGCCGTTACGTTTAGCAGACCGCTTGCGGCTTGTGGGTGTTTGATATGATCATCACCTGCTGCCGGCGTATTGACGAGTCTTTAGAGTCCTACACAGAGGTTTCCTGGCTCAAGCAAAACGAAATAGGAGCGCATATGAGATATGTGCGGGACCGAGAATAATGCGTGTATGTGATACCGTATTCTATTCTCGCGATTAATGTATCGATTAGTTGTATGCGATATAACCTAGTTATCGAATCAAAGATTGATTCGATAAGCCGATACATTGGATACTAGTCGGTTATATGCGACATGACCGGATCATTGAATCAAGTGTTGATTTAATGTATAATTATATATTTGATATATTACTTTGCATTAACTAGTATTGGTTCACTTTAAATGGATTTTCTCACTTAAAATGTGCACATTGTGTATATGATATATTTTTGTGCACAAGATTGTATCATGTTTGATGATACATGCTTGTTTGGGTTTATGTTTGGTTTAAACCATGGTTGGTCAATGGTTAGGGTTTCACTTGATTTATTTCACTTATTCTTTTATCTATTTATTTTGGTTGAAAAGGAAAAGAAAAACTAAATGGTTGCTTTCATGCTAGAAGGTTCTTGTAGCTTCATGCATCTTTGACTAAAGCAACCATTTTGTCTTCATCTCCTAACCCTAACCATTCAACTAACCATAGTCTATTCTCTACACCTAATCATGGTTGCCATATGATAAGTATTGATATTATTTTCTATTTTGAAAATAACTTATCATATTTCTATCTTCTTCTTCTTCATCTTCAACAATGAAGAAAGCTTGCCTCCATCAATGGCAACTTGAGCAAAAGAGTGAGAAATCCAATTTTAAAGTGAACCCACCTCATATTTCTACATCCTCTACCTCTTGCCAAGTAGTATAGGATGTTTTCCTCACAAGTTTCATGACTTGGTGAAGTTGGAGCTTGATCTTGTGTTGCCTCGACATAGATCATCTTCGGCATCGAAGCCGACGACCTAGCCCGCCCATTTCTCCGATGAAGCCGATGCTAGAGTCTGGGATCCGATATGGACAGCGAGGGGACGCCATCTTGGAGCCTAGGAGGTGGAGGACCGGATCTACAAAGGTTGTAGCCCCTTTCCTTTAGCTATAAATTCGTTTATTTGCATCGCATCGCCTATACATCTAGTTAACGATCCGTATTAGGGTTTCTCGGCACTTGTAAAATTTTAATTGGCCATGTTTGATCACTTGTGAGACTTCATTAGTGTGCCTAGGAACCCTACAGTGGTATCAGAGACTAGATAGAGCCTTAGGCGATGCACAGACGGAGTTTGAAGTCCGATCGACCGAAACCCTAACTCCAAAATGCTCTCTGGACTTTTTTCAAAAACTGGGTTTTTTCCATATTAAAAATATGCAGAAAAATCAGCAGGTGATTGTAAGAGTTACTGTGAAATTCGATAGCCTAATTCCATAAAAGCGCGGCGGAACCGCGGCATTAGCAAGCCTAATGCGGCGGTTCCGCGGCCATCTAGTGTCCTCTGTTGTTCAATTTTGCACAGTAATTCCTATTTTGCAGTGTTGGTTTTCCTGGGAATTTTTAATCTGAACTCAAGAGTTGAGTTTTCTGGGTTGTATTAGGAGTTCGTAGATTCGATCGGATTATCAAACTTTGTCTATGTGTTTTTCCGGATAATTTTTGAATATGTTAAAAAGTTCGACCGGATATAAATACCCAATTTTTCCCCTGCCGGGAAATTTCCAATTGTTGGACTTTACCGTAGTTTAACGACTTTCTAAGTAGTGCAAGTAACGCGATGGTCCCTCTAGAAGACAACAAACCTTAACTCGATTATATGACCGTCTTGAACTGCCCTTTGAACCTTAGGGTTTGGGGCAGTACGGCGTGCCACATGTGAGGCGTTGGCTTGACCCTTCTACGGCTGGACCGTTGGTACTGAGGCACGAACTGAATGTTTTTAGACTTATTTCATGTGTTGAGCTGTATCGGGAAAACTTGGGTGTTCGATTGTTCGATCGGAAAGTTTAACATTTTTTCTTTTTATCCGGAATGTGATACAACAATTGGAATTCACAAGTAGTTATGAGATAACTGAATGAATGTTATAAACACAGCAGTTTAGTCTCATTTGATCGGTTGCCAGGGAATTTTGATGTGATCAAAAGTCCATCGCAATCACGTAGCGTACGCGGATACTCGCCGGGTAAACTTAATAGACAGCCTCACCCCATAGCCCCGACCAAGTGACTGTAGGAGAACCCCGTCGCCGAAAGCATCCGTTCGGGTGCTCGCGGTAGCGGTGTTCCGCCTTAGTGCACTTCATCGACGGTATCAGGGGTGCGGCCGCCTACTAAAGTTTGCGACGAGCATTCGATCAGTTTGTCGGGAATCTTGTTGAATTGCCCGACTTGATATTGAAAAGAGTTTTCAATAATAAGACTAAAATGCGGGGTTTATATTTGTTAGGCATGAGATGTCTAAGCAATTCATTTGGCTAGGCATGCGATGTCTAAAGAGGTTGCGGATTCCAACTGTTGTAGTTTTACACTTTCTTTTCTGTGACCGTAAGTGTAATATGTGATATCGCCGGTTTCGTTGCTATATGTCAACGACAATTGGGATGCGCATATTTACTTACGTTGATGACATGTGATGTTATGTGTTGCTGGATATGTTATATTGGATCGTCGTGTTCGAATAGCCGGGGGGGTTTTATGTGAGATGAGTGTTTTTTCATTTTCATTCATGTAAAAACTTGTATGTAATATTCTTTTATTGGGGCACTTCCAGGTTGCGGAAGATGTCACCGTTTGTATATTATTTACTTTTCCGCATTAGGATAGACCCAAGGAGGGGAGCACAAGTAACCGGGTTCTGGGGTCCAGTGGGAGACCAACTCGAGGAGTCGAGTCCGGGTATCCTAACCCTAGAATTGGTAGGGTTGCTTGCCGCTCTCGTAGGGGTCTAGGGGTGTGGGATTGGCTATTCATCACGCCCGTGGAATCCGTGTTTTATACTGGCTCGTATTAAAAACACGGACGTCCTAGTATATCCAATATTTCATATGATATTTTCTGCTGCGTTATCTGTGATGTGATCATGTGATGTTCTGTGATAGATATAATATATAGTATATATGATATATTATATAGACGTTACTTATGTTTTACACCCGCGCTAGCCCTGCCCCGCTCTGCCGTTAGTTACCTAACCTAACGGTGCAGATGGGACATCGAGGCGAATGCGGATGGCATAAGCGTACGTTATATTTATCTGTGATGCTTAGGTGGACTTAAATGATGGGATATTCATTAATGAGATTAATGAAAGAAAAATAAACCTAAAAGATGTTGTGGAATCGAATTTCAAAATAAAACAGGTAGCTACAGTTCTTGCTTTGCATCGCGGTGTTCCTTGTAGAACATCCTGCACCTTATTCGATAAGGAAAGGACCGAGATCCCTTCACCGGGAGTGACTCTTTTAGCAATAACTGGCAGATGCTACAAATCTCGGTTTGTCTTTTGATTGCTTCTATAGTTTCTGCTTTGCACAGCGATATATATGATATATCCCGCAGCTCATTCGACGAGGAAAGGGCCGACGATCCCTTCACCGGGAGTGACCCCTTTAGCAAAACTAGAAAAGCTTCAAAAACATTCCATTTAAAAACCATTTGATTCCGCAACGAGATCAAGTTCAAAGCGTTAAAGGTTTTCATAAAAACCAGCCGCAACCCTCCGTCATTTTAGGAAGTAGAGTACTTAGTATTCGTGTTGTGTTTGTTGACCTTAGTTAAGGCACAGTGTACGGTAGCTAAGTGATGTCTTCCTACACCGCATATGATGCGATTAGTTAGGACAGTCGCGTGACTTTGTTGACCTTAGTTAAGGGTCATGTGGGTGGGTCTAATTAATCACGAAATGACGGGTAGAACTTGACTAGTGCTTATGATTTGTTGACCATAGTTAAGGTCATAGGTGCTAGGGGTAAAAACCTTTATCGGGAGTTTCAAGTGTTGAAATTTGCAATGAGATTGCATACCTTCTATATGATAGTTGGATCCCGATACCCACTGCGAGTAATTGTTACTCCTGGAAGAGTTTTGCACTTTACAATTAGCCGATTAAGTAGGTGTCTAGAAAGGTGTCAACGGGGTTACGCCTCTGGGAAAACGAGGTTTTCAGTAATTAGGTCCGCACGAAAGCACGGGGAACCTCCCTCAAAGTACCGACACTGGCCTGGCTGAAAGATTGGCGAACTTGTAGAGTGTAATTAATCCCGGCTAGTCTTTCCTTTTAGGGTTTGAAGGAAGATTTGATAAAAACGGTGGGAGCCATCCTGATTAGATAAAATAAGTAACCAATCTGATCTTGCAAGAGCGCACGCAGAGTATTTTCTTCTCTCTCTCTCCAGGTAGCGACCATATCACGCCTTAATCAAGATAATAATATGGATGAATTGACCGAACCCGCTTGTTATACTGAGCTGGGGAACGTTGGTCCCGCTCCAACTTATAATTGTTATAAGACAGAGCAGGAAATAGGGGAATACCAGAATTCCTATGCCGCCCAAACGAAGAAAGTGCATATGATGCATCTCCTTCGGGTATGTTCATTACAAAGAACCGTTTCTCAGTATTCTCTGCATCCTGAGTATTTGATACCGGATCAGGATCCCAGATATGTAATCTGTTACATAGGGCTACAAAAAGGTAGAAAACTGAGAACGGGTGATAAGTTTCATGAGACAGAAACCGGGGCAAGTGTTGCAGCCAAGTCTGTTGGTCACTGTCACCCTGTATTACAAATACATTGATTCTGAACAAATGTTATTAGATACCGAACCTGATATACAAAATCATATCAGTCTCTTTATTAGTAAAGAAATGATAAAATTTTGTATTGCTGGATAATGTTTTGAACATTTCCTATATCAAAAGTTGATCGGTTCAGGCACGTTATCTAAAAGCATTGACGTTCTAAATCAAACTACAGTTCCTAGTATACAGAACATACACAAGAGGAAGAGTTCAGAAAAGAACGAATCCTTCTTGAGGCATTGTAGACTAGGTCATATCAATGTGACCCGACTGGCTGAAGTTACATTTTAGATGCATATTTAAATCAGTTTGAATTTACATCTTGTGAAACTTGCCAGTCATGTCACAAAGATTAGATGACCATAGTTCTGTTTATTGGAAACAGAGAAAGAGTTAATGAACTCTTGGGACTGATACATGATGATGTATGTAAGGTCTCCTGTCTACACATGCCAGGACTGGTTCTTTATACTCCATTATATTCTCTGATAATCTCTCAAGATTCAGTCATATGTTTCTATTGAAATATAAGTCCGAAGCTTTTGAGGTATTCACAGAATATAAGTTAGAAATAGAGAACTAATACGGGTATAAGTATTATGTCCTATGATAAGATCAGAGAGGAGAATACTTGTGCATAGCATTCCTGGACTATTCTAAAAGGAGAATGTGATTCTCTCTCAGTATTACTCATCTGAATACACCACAGCACAACGGTGTATCAGGGCGGAGTATTAGCACCCTATATGATATGGTGTGCTCTATGATGAGTATCACTGAGTTACCTGTTTTCTTTTAGGGAGTTGTGCACTTGAGAAGTTGCATACCTATTGAATTAGGTTCGAATCAAATATGTGCCTACCACTCCATATGAGATATGGTATGGGAAGAGCCTATCTCTTAAGTTAATTAAGATTTGGGATTGTCCAGCCTATGTCTAAAGCAAAATCTGGACAAGATCGAGGCAAGGTCAGTTCTGTAGAACTGGAAAGGTTCCAGCTATACAAAACTGTAGCTGATGATTTGACAGAACCAAAGGATTCAATAGTCCCCGACGAACCTCAGCCTCTCCGCCGATCTGGTAGGGTTCCTCACCTGCCTGAGAGATACCTCGGTTTCTCGATGACAGTGGGAGAGAGGAATGCATCATGAGATGATGACCCAACTAGTTTCGAGCAGTCCATCAAGAGTAGGGACTCTGTAAGAATGGCTGGATGCTTAGCGATCTGAGATGCAATCCATGTACACCAACAAAGTATGGACTTTGATTGCTATATCTGAAGGGTTAAATCCCCATCAGGAGCAAGTATATCTTGAGAAGATTACTTGGTGTAGATGGAAAAGTTGAGACTTTCAAAGCTAGACTTGTTAAAGGTTTTAGTCATCAACCAGGTGTGGATAATGATGAAACCTTTTCTAGGGACTATGCTTAAGTCCATCCATATCCTACTTGCCACTGCTACATACCATAACTGCGATATCTGGTGGTTGGGTGCCATGACTAATTTTCTAAATAATGATTTAGAAGAGAACGTCAATAAGAACACAGCCAGAGGGCTTCGTAAGCAGTGGGAGCAGCGGAAACGTGTGCAAGTTGCTTTACAGGATAAAGCAGGCATCGCGGAGTTGGAACATCTGTTTTGATATGGTAGTCAAAGAGTTTGACTTCATCAAAATGGTAGATGAACCTTGTATGTACAAAAGGGTAGTATGGGGTATGGTAATGATCCTCGTAGAGTACGTGGATGATATACTCTTGATAGGAAAGGAGTTTCCTATGCTACGATCGGTCGATCTCCTCTTATCACATAGATTCTCTATATAGGATCAAAGTGATACCTCCTAAATCCTAGGTTTTGGATCTTTGAGATAGATCTAAATGGATGTTAGGATTCTCACTAGTAATAGTGAGAGAGTATCAGTTGATCCTGGGGAGAATCATTGGAAAGGTTCCAGGGTGATGAGGACGACTGAATGTCAGTCGCAGGCATTGTCTTTACCCTCAGTAAAGGGACGGTATGTTGGTAGAGTTCCAAACTAGATACCGTGGCAAACTAGAAGATAAAGGCTGGTAACATCGCTATTAAAGATACTGCCAAAGAGGAAGTTTGGGTGTATAATGGTTCATAAGATGAACTAAGTTCCTGCCATTGTATGACAATGGAAGTGTGGCTTTGGCCAAGGAACCATGATCCCATCAGTGACCCAGACATATTCTGAGGTAGCATCACCTGATCATGGAGATAGTTGATCACCAGGGTGATCGAGGTAAGGAGAGTAGACTCAGAGGACAACACAGCGGATCCACTCACGAAGGCCTTTTCCCAAAGAGAGACTTTTATGGGATGGTTGAGTATGTGATACTGCAACCACTGCTACAGATGGCCCTAGTGCAAGTGGGAGATTGTTAGTTATATGTATGCCCTAGAGTCCATTACTGTACATAGGATGTATATTGTAGTGGATGCTGGGACATATATAGGTAGGACTTTCTTGCTCGACATGATAGTACGCTATCTGGTTGCTCTTTATCTTAACATATATACTTTCTGTCTCTCTGATTACATGTTGATAAAGCCCTTAGGATGTGTACTCGACTTCCAGGACTATGATGAAGATCATACTAGTGGGGCCTGGGTAGTAAATGAGTACATCCTTCATTGTTCCTAGTCGTGGGAATATCGAGACGGGGCATCGATATTCCAGAGTAGACTAGCGTATATCTTCTCGACCCATGTGATGGGCGATGGATGATCCCATATCCATTGGTGTTTGACATCAGAGATGGTATGCGGGTGCTCAGTGGAGACTGGGTACACTAAACGGACTCGCCAAGAACTCCCAGATGGTATTATACCTCACGTCAGATGGCAGTTCTCTGGTGACACTGGTACAGCTTAGTCTGTTGACCTGAGATCGTCATAGAGTCTTGTGTGTCTCCCACTGTGCTTTGATTTCCACCCTACCACGGCTCTACTGAGTCGTGCAAACAGGTGGTTTTTGGGTACAGTCCCGATTCACATGGAGGCAATGAGCGATAGGAGGGGATTCGTCTCTCCCAGTATTGGGGGTTGATATTGTGCTATGCTCGACTGGCCATAACAGGAAATCCCTGGCCAGGGTTGTAGTGATATACTGGTAAGAGTTATCAGTAGTTTCACGAATGTTATGGACCTTACGTCGGCATGACTTATCAAGCTAATGGGGTCTGACATTTACCACCCCTAGGCGAAATATGCGACATATCAGACGAACATACCGGACTGTACGGTAAGTGTTACTGGTTGGATTCACAGGAGTGTGAGCGGGCTTGCTCGTCGATCTTCTGATCGCTCAATACCCGGGTGGCCGTTACGTTTAGCAGACCGCTTGCGGCTTGTGGGTGTTTGATATGATCATCACCTGCTGCCGGCGTATTGACGAGTCTTTAGAGTCCTACACAGAGGTTTCCTGGCTCAAGCGAAACGAAATAAGAGCGCATATGAGATATGTGCGGGACCGAGAATAATGCGTGTATGTGATACCGTATTCTATTCTCGCGATTAATGTATCGATTAGTTGTATGCGATATAACCTAGTTATCGAATCAAAGATTGATTCGATAAGCCGATACATTGGATACTAGTCGGTTATATGCGACATGACCGGATCATTGAATCAAGTGTTGATTTAATGATTTAATGTATAATTATATATTTGATATATTACTTTGCATTAACTCGTATTGGTTCACTTTAAATGGATTTTCTCACTTAAAATGTGCACATTGTGTATATGATATATTTTTGTGCACAAGATTGTATCATGTTTGATGATACATGCTTGTTTGGGTGTATGTTTGGTTTAAACCATGGTTGGTCAATGGTTAGGGTTTCACTTGATTTATTTCACTTATTCTTTTATCTATTTATTTTGGTTGAAAAGGAAAAGAAAAACTAAATGGTTGCTTTCATGCTAGAAGGTTCTTGTAGCTTCATGCATCTTTGACTAAAGCAACCATTTTGTCTTCATCTCCTAACCCTAACCATTCAACTAACCATAGTCTATTCTCTACACCTAATCATGGTTGCCATATGATAAGTATAGATATTATTTTCTATTTTGAAAATAACTTATCATATTTCTTTCTTCTTCTTCTTCATCTTCAACAATGAAGAAAGCTTGCCTCCATCAATGGCAACTTGAGCAAAAGAGTGAGAAATCCAATTCTAAAGTGAACCCACCTCCTATTTCTTCATCCTCTACCTCTTGCCAAGTAGTATAGGATGTTTTCCTCACAAGTTTCATGACTTGGTGAAGTTGGAGCTTGATCTTGTGTTGCCTCGACGTAGATCATCTTCGGCATCGAAGCCGACGACCTAGCCCGTCCATTTCTCCGATGAAGCCGATGCTAGAGTCTGGGATCCGATATGGACAGCGAGGGGACGTCATCATGGAGCCTAGGAGGTGGAGGACCGGATCTACAAAGGTTGTAGCCCCTTTCCTTTAGCTATAAATTCGTTTATTTGCATCGCATCGCCTATACATCTAGTTAACGATCCGTATTAGGGTTTCTCGGCACTTGTAAAATTTTAATTGGCCATGTTTGATCACTTATGAGACTTCATTAGTGTGCCTAGGAACCCTACAGAAACTCCTTCTCCTTTATACTTTGTTCAACCTAATTTTTTACACAATACTTATAACCCTAAATACCAATGTTTAGAATCAATTTTAACTAAGAATCTCATGTCTACATCCATAATTGAACTTTTTCACTAAAATACCTTGAACTTTAATATCACTCTTTTCATTTACATTAAAACTATACCTTTAGGAAAAACTTCACGGAGTAACGACCTACCCCTCACGTACATTGTGGTTATATAGCATGATGTTAATTTGTATGAATATTTGTTTCGAAGTATAAGCTTTACAAAAAAATACCACATACTTTAAAACCGGGTTTTTTTTAAACGGTATTTCATATTCCATTGCAATTATGCATCTACAACCCTTGTTAGGGACCCGCTAATGGATGGTGCGGATTATCGCACATCGTAGGGATAGTAGAGCGAGATACAGAGCTTCTTACGGAGCATTCGATCTCGAAAGGATATAAATACGTTTTTTAAGAAAAACGAATTTTCTAAATAAAACTAATGTTTTAAAAAAATAAAAATTATATAAAATTATAAATCCATATTTTCATTATATTATGAAACTATATTTTATAAAAAATGAAAGATTAAAAAATATCAATAAAATACCATCAAGTTACTAAAAAGGACTAGTTTTCACTAAAATACCACAAACTTTTAAAAGCTAGGTATTTATCATTAAAATACCTCAATACTTAAAACACATGCTCATGAAAACTCTAAAGTAATGCAATACACCCTCGAGGTTTTATTTTTAATCCATATTAATATACTTTTCATAAAAAAACCCTCAAGATATACAAAACAATATTTAAGAACTTTAGTAAATATAGGTTTAAGCGAGATCAATTCTCTTAAGCCCCTGGGAGTCAGAGAAAGTGAGTGCTTGCCTAAGTAGGTTAGAAAACTTAACAGGAGTTATCAATGACAATTATCTTGGAAAAAAACATAAATCCTGCCGTCTATATGCAGTAGTTGCCGATGACTCTCGAACCTAAGAATTCAAGAGTCTAAATCAGTTCACAAGTGTCTGACTCAGTCTGAGTCCAATTCAAATCTGAATCTAAAATCAAACATGAATACTTGATCATGAACATGAATACTTGAATTCAAACATCAATATCAAACATGTATACTTGACTTGACTTGACCGAACCATAGTTATAACTGGATATGACTACTTGAATACATGATTACATCCTGAACATGATTACCTGAACATTTTGTATCCATGGTCTCAGCAAGACTTGTAAACATAACCTATATAATACATTACGTGGGGATAAAGGGATAGATTAGTACGGAACGTATATCGTAGCACGAGAGGTCACTTAAGAGACACCTACAAGAATTCTCGTGTCGTTGTCCCATTGGTTATGACGGGGCCTTGTACTACATGTTACCATAGTCCACGGGGTAAGATGGACTTCTCTCGTATACATGAATACCTTCTTTACCAAACTATAAACAACCACGTTATAATAACTATCATATACCAGTAATCAGTCATATAATGTACCTGTTCATTTCTTTTTATATACTATCTTCTCTTCCTTCTTGTGGGGACTTACCGAGCGTTAGTTCACTGATGACATTCCTTTCTGTTTTTTTCTTTGGAATGTTCGTCAGGAGGACCGGACTCTGAGGAGATAGAGCTGAGCCAGGAGGACTTGGACCAGCTTACAGCTCAGCCGGACTACCAGTTCTTCTTGCACTTATTTTTAGTATGCCACTGTTTAGGCATTTGCTTTATATCATTATATCTTTTCATTTCAAACAATTGTATGTAAGTTGAATGTAAATAAAGTTGCTGTTTATTTTATTACTCTTGTCATTCTTGTTCATTTTATATATATTGTTTAATTACGCTTAACGTATTTATTTCTTATTAAATACATTGCGGCTTGCCACGTCACTGTTTTCGTCTACTAGGAAGCGGGGCGTGACACATGCACAAGTTGTTCTCCCTGCGACAGTTCTTCACAAGATGCCATGTTCTTTTGCAGTGAATGCAAAAGTCTGGTCCGCTATTGGCGAACGAACTTATTGGTTTCTGAGATGGTCCATTGGAAGCTGGCCTAGAAGAGGCCCCTCCTGTGATCTGGTGCATAGGGCATTTCACACCGGCAGACTGCGGCCTGCCCTTCTTCTTCACAACTGTCTTATAGCGTCGGGCAGTCTTCAAAGCAAGTTCATGGGTTAGGAAATCCTCTGTAGCGAGTGCAGCTTGGATTTCAGGGTCCAACCCTTGCTGGAATCGTCGTGAACGGATCTCGAC
The DNA here is from genome assembly GCA_030015575.1 of Agapanthus africanus. Lineage (NCBI taxonomy): Eukaryota > Viridiplantae > Streptophyta > Magnoliopsida > Asparagales > Amaryllidaceae > Agapanthus > Agapanthus africanus. The sequence continues at coordinate 426,192,917 of CM057339.1, forward strand.
AGTAGGAATAAGGTGCGTGGCAAAGCTGTTACGACCTTGTGTTAGCAGTGTTGTGAGTGAGATCAGAAATTGAATTTGAGACTATATCTTACCTGCCGTGCATGGTAAACTCAACATCATATTCATCCATTGACTTGACCCACATCGAGCTTTGTTGTAAATGGATGAATTGTTGCTCTATGTCAAAGCAGGCAGTCTCTGGGAAGTACTTGGCATCGAAGAGGTATCGGAATGTTTTCCATTCTATCGGTTGTACGAGACAACTCTCCTCAGCCTTCCACCATATCCTTGCATTATCGGTCAGTTGTAACTTAGCAACTCTCACCAGACTATATCTGGCACTCGATCTGCTGCCAGGTCATCCTCGATTGCTTGCGCCCATTCTTCTGATTCAAGCGGGCTCTCCTTACCCGAGAATTTCTTTGGCTGCAGTGCCCGAAACTGCTTAACTCCGGGTGCTTCGGTTTCGGGGCGGTGCATAAGGATAGTCGTCTGCTGGTGCTGACCCTCCAATAGGCTCTTGATAGCCTCAAGAAGTACCATTTGCTCATTTATAGGAGCTGCAACAGTAGGTGGTGGTGGTAGTGTAGGCGGTGGAGTATTGTCGTTGACATTTGTGCTGGTATTGTTCGGAAAGTCCATCATCTTGGTATAAAAGATAGGTTAGGATAGATTCAAGAAATTTGGAATGCAAGGAATGTAAATGTTTGTTGAATTCATTAATTCTTGTGGTATATTATTTACGACTTCATGCAGAACTGAGCTGTATGGGCCACTAATAAAACATGCATGGGCCACCAATAAAACATATTACGCCCCGCATCCTAATGGATGGAAATGGTGGCGTGGCAAACCCACGGCATATTTATCAAGAGAAGATCATTCCCTAAATAAATATACTAAGCGTATTGAAACAATAATTCAAAATGAAAGAATAAATGGAGACTGTAAAATTTTCAACAAACATCTTTATTTACATTCAACTTCAAATATTTACAAGTACATGAGTTTCAATTAGAAAGTAAATACAATAAAAGAAAATGCATAAACATGTGGCATACATAAGCTGAATAGAAAGTGAAGTTAAGCTAATCCTGAGGAGCAATCCGGTTGTAGTCTTCCTTTGTAGCCTCCAGTTCCTCCGTCTCGACCGTATCTGACGAACATTCCAAGAAAATAAGGGTAGGTAGAATGCCCGTCAGCGAACTAGCGCTCAGTAAGTCCCAAGGATAAAGTAAGAATAAAAGAATGACAAGTGTAGAATATATATATGACGAGTAAAAATATATGATTATGGGTAAATATGTACTATAGGTCTTTATATTAACGTTAAGTTCCAAGTGTGAATGTCAACGCGGCCGTAGAAGTATTCACAAGCTTATGAGTGGGGCCCCAGGAGCAAGAAAACACGGGCCTATTTCATGTGTTAGCATTAGGGCTCTAGGCTGTGGATGAGTTAACCCGACTGATATTCGAGTAAACTAAAAAAAAGGTTAATACGTGACTCCTGAAGCTCCGTTGGATTCACACAAGAAACTATCCCAAGTACCCCGAGTATAAATAGCTTATAACTGTATAGTATACTTAATTAAATTGATTGATTGGTTATAACATGTCTTGATTGAAACCATAGATTGCAAAAGGTGTAGAATGAAGTCGAGTGGGTCGAGTAAAATGTGAGTCATGTCAATTGCAATCTTGGTTAGAGTCAAGTTAGTTCGAGAAGACAGGATTCGAGTTCATGTTCAAGTTTAGATTTGAGTTGGGTTAGAGTTCGAGTTTGTGTTCGAGTTCGAGTTTAGATTCAAGAAATTTGGATTCGAATTCAGGTCTTTTTCATATGAATTGATTTAAACTGTTAAAAATCTTATGTTCGGGAGAAATCGGCAACTGATCCACATGGACGACAGGATTTGTTTTTTTCCAAGACAATTGTCATTGATAACTCTGTTAAGTTGTCTAACCTGAATAGGCAAGCATTCATTTTCTCCGGCTCTTTAGGGCTCAAGAGAAATGATACCGCTTAAACCTATATTAATCTAGCATCCTTAAATATTGTTTGCATATCTCGAGGAGTTTTATGAAAAATACTTTAATATAGTTTAAAAATAAATCTCAAGGGTGATTTATAATATTTAGGGTTTTCATAAACATGTATTTTAGTTGTTGTGGTGTTTTGGTGATAAAACCTAGCTTTTAAAAGTTTATAGTAATTTTATGAAAACCAGCTCTTTTGGAAACTTGATGGTATTTTGTTAAAACTCTAATCTTTCATTAAAAATATAGTTTCAAAATTTATTTTTATTGAAAATACGAATTCATAGTTTTATATAATTTCCAGCGTTTCGTTTTTATTTAGAAAAGTCGTATTTCTTAAAAACCGTATTTTTATTTCCTTTCGAGACCGAATACTCCGTGAGGAGTTCTGTATCTCGCTCTACTGTCCCAAAGATGTGCGATAATACGCACCATCTATTAGCGGGTCCCTAACGAAGGTTGTAGAGGCACAATTGCTAAAAATTTAAAATATCGATTAGAAGAAACCCGTTTTGAAAAAAATTGTGGCATTTTAATGTAAAACCTATTCTTTAAATAAACCATATATTTAGAATCTCATGCTATGAAACTATAGTGTGCGTGTGGGATAGGTCGTTACCCCGTGAATGATCTAAAAGTATATACTCTAATTATTGAAATTACGGTTATATTAAATTTCATGGTATTTTAATGAAAAGTTTGTTATATGATTGTTTCATATGAAATTTTTTGTTAAACTACAAGCTAAATGATATACATAAGGTTAAGAGTGGTGTTAGGATGTTAGTTTTACCTATTTTGCTTATAAAGTAGAGTACAATTGTTAAAAAATAATATTATATCGGAGTTAACTCCATTTTGGCGATATGTTTTTAGAAGGCGATTTGAGATGAAAGAATAGAGAGAGAAAGGAAACTTACTAGCTTAGATCGTTAACAGGAATGAGGAGAAGCCTTCGGGTGTCGTGGTGTCGTCGGAAAGATTTCGGTCGTCAAGCTTGGCTTGCTACTTCTCTTGGGTGCTTAACTCCACTTGGTACTTAGAGAGTCTGAGAGAATTTTTTATACAAATTTCAGAATGGAGGAGAGCTAGGGGATGGGGTGCTATATATAGTGAAGAAATTAGGGTTTGGGAATTAAAAATTGGATTAAAAGAATTAAATTTGATGTTAAATGGTGAATTGAATAGTCACTATTTAATTGCAGGGAAATCAAACAGTGCAGGGGAATAGAGGGGAGCTGAAGAAGCGTGTGGGCAAAGCACGGAGCGATTGACTCATCTGAACCTGCGGCGGCGGCCATTTGGGGATAATGGGCGGTCGGATTTCGATGTCTTGCCTCGAGATTCGTGCCGCGTGTTTAGATTGGTGTATACTCCTCTTTGCGCCTGTTTGATTTTTCTGAAACCTTTCAATTCTCCGTGAATTGCACTTGCAACTCTTAGGCTTCTGAAAAATTAAAAAGAAAAATCTAAAAAATAATTGGGACAAATAGGATTCGAACACACAGGCTACGTCACAGCAGTGTAGAGACTTTACCTGTGAGCTAAAAGTTGCTTCTTACTTTTATTGAACAAAAATAACTTATAACTCCATAACAGGCTGAAATACCATTTTCTATACATTTAAACAAATAATTCTGTACAGAGATTTCAGAGTCGTTACATGTACTCATGCCACTTGAGAACTTCTTTCTGACGATAGATATAATACCATCTAGAAGTTCTCGGAGAGTCCATCCTGTGTAATCACCTCTAGTGAGCCTATATACTATCTAGATGACACAACACCAATGGCTTGTGAGACTGGCCACCGCCTGTCACGCCCCGCTTCACAGTATATGGAAGCGGAGACGTGACGGGCCCACAACGTATTTACTAAGAAATAAATACGTTAAGCGTAAATAAGCAATATATGTAAAAAATGCTGACCGCACGCTTTTGGCGTGTCGGATGTTCAAAGTTCTAAAGTTATAACCGCGATCAGGACGGTGTCGCTTTGCAACTAGCCGGTTGAGCATGGGTCGATCCATAGGGAGATGGTTGTATGTCCGTTCGAGTTTTAGACGAGTCAATAAAGAATGTGTATATGTTTGTTCAATTCTAACCTATGTGTTTTATATGCAAGTATAAAGTTGTTAGGAAAAAGATACGAAAGTGTAAGCTAAAGAAATCCGCACTCAAAACCTTTGAGCCGAGTCTTGACCAATTGAAGCTAGAGCAATCGGCAACAACGTGGATTAGGGGATTTAAGCACGGTATTCGTGGAATCCGGCTTATTTACCCTTGTCCTTCCGTTCTTGTCTCTTGCTTTCGCCTCCGGCCAAACCGAACGCAACCGGTCGCGGTTAGGAATCACCGTTACCTGGGTAGGGTAGGGTGCCTAACGGAGCGCTTGCGTAACGTTTAGGAGGAGTTCAAAGGAAAATAACGGGAAAAGGAAATGAGGAATGAAACCTTAACTTACAATATTGTATTTATTCTTAACAACAACATATTACAACCATTCACAAAACGAACCAAAAAAGAGCAAAAGAAAAGATAAACAAAGAAAAGAAAAGATTACAAGCAAGTAATTAAAAGTGCATGGAATTTAAGTGCATGAAAGTAAAGCATGAATGTAAAGCAAGTAATAAAAAGTAAGAAAGAAATAAGCAAGAAAGAGAACTAGAAACCATGGAACAAGTTACACACCATGGGTTTAATAACCCAAACTTAAACTTGCAAGCTCAATTAAGAGGTTGCAAGATCAAGAGAGAGCTAAAAACCCAAGGCAAAATGAAGCACAAAAGAGACTTTATTCCTTCCAAAATGATACAACCCTTGAGATCAAATATCAACCCTTAAACCTTCAAGCTCAATGAAGAGGTTGAAAGATCAAGAGAAAGCAAGGATCTCAAGGGGAAGCTAAGCAAAAGAATGATACAAAATAACCCTCATCTTCATTTAACATCCACTCAAAAGCTCTCTCAACAATTTAATAGAGGAAAGATGAAGAAGAAGAAGTTATACCAAAAACTAACAAAAAGAGGGCATAAGAATTCCTCCCCTATAATGGCTCAGAACCGGGGTATTTATAGGAGTAGAGTTGAAACCCTAAGGCAATATTCTAGCCCCAAATAAAATGACAAAGCTACCCCAAAATTTGGTCAGATGATGACACAAAACCGCGGCGGATCCGCCGCGAAAACCCACATTTGGCGGCGGTTCCGCCGCGCTTTTATGGAATTGTGGTCTCGAATTTTCTGGGTTTCCTTGTGTTGCCATCTTATGTTGTTCTACATGTACCAAATTGCAAATTTCTTCCACAATTGTTTCAGATCTGCAACGGTCCAAAATGGCATCAAAAATAATACTTTTGACCTTCTCTCCCTCGAGCTCCGTGCACCCATTGATTCTTGTGCTGCCCCCCTCGTGCTCTGTGCTTGTCCGAGACACGAATGACCACTGTCATATGTTTTGTCTCTGGAACCGGTACGCGGCACTGGACGGATACGGATGACCGGAACTCGGCTTTTATCTGCTGTCAACAGATGTTCTGTATTTTGGCGTAACAGTGGAGATTTTGTATCAATTGCGTTATTTTGGACTAGGAACCTTAGCCTATAAATATGTAGCAAACACGGATTAAAAGCACCTACCTATAAACAAACGAGCGTAAGAATAGGCGATATTAAATGCAATATTCTGGTATGAACAAATACCCCCAAACTTAACTTTTGCTCGTCCCGAGCAAAACCAATTATTCATAAAAAAAGTCATAACCGCACTTTCGCAGGGAACGCGATTGCACTGAGCACGTGCAACAAGCCGTTAAACCTCTAGGTGTCCCTAGTAGGAGGAGTGTTGTCTCCTGAGGGTTTTCAGCGGATTACACCCATAAAATCCCGTCAAGCTAGTGTCATAAGTTAACATCGATTCTACTCCTACAGTTTAGTATTTACGTTAGAAACTCTATCATCCTAAGTTAGAAATATCCAACCCTTATTTTTCACACCTCCTATCTATTTAACCTTGGATCCTATACGTTCCAAAAAACTTTAGAAAGATATTGGTTCTCCTGAGTTTTCCTTCTAACAGTGTGGTCTTAAATCAGGGATTTTTATCAACTTTACAGAAAACATAAGTCTTATTCTTTATTTCTATCTCTTATCCAAACATCGATTGTATACCCCTACGTGTGTATGTATTTGCACCCCTACACTCAAGAATTCAATTCAAGCTATAATACCCTTGCCCTAATAGCTAATACTACTTCTTTTCATTAAGGATGGACGGATTTGCTCACACACCTTTCATGCGACTATTAATGCTTCTTGAGGCACTAACAGCCGATTACTGAATGTGTGAACTTAAAGCGTAAATAGAAGTTTCCAGGTCTTGACTTTATTCTATTTTTCTTTTTCTTTTTTTCTTTTTCTTTTTCAAGACCGAATATATTTTCCAATAATGCTCTTTTGGTGTTTAGCTTTAAATACCGTTTTTTCTTTCATACTAGGTTTTCAGGCAAGAGTATTTCTAGGTATCCTCTACTATCCCAAGTTTCAAGGTGCGTGTAAGTGCAGTTTGTAGGGTATATACTTTCTAAATTTGAACTCAAGAAAAGAAACTATTTTTCAGACTTATCCTTCAGTAAAGCTTCAATACTTTCCCATCATCTTGACTTAACTCAAGAACTGAACTCAAGATTACCTATTTCTCAGAAAAAAAACTGTAAGGACGTATAATCACCAAGTTTAAACAGAATGAGGGTTATTTTTAGAATTTTCAATTCTTAAGCCTAGAATTTAGTTATTTCTAACATATCAACTAAACTTTCAGAATAAAAATCTAAGTTACCCTATTAGCTAACTTGACGACAAAGTTTTTATATTTTGGAAAAAATTTCGATTTTTATGGGTTTTTAATAAGGTATGCAAATGCAAAATATACAAATGAATGCGAAGGTTTTTAATAAGGTATGCAAATGCAAAATATACAAATGAATGTGAAGGAAGAAAGCTTACCGAGCACACCCCCAAACTTAAACTTGACAGTGCCCTCACTGTCAGGCTACACCAAGAGGGTCAAAATTGTCGGCGCTCCCTAAAAACAAATTATATACAAAACAAAAAAGGAAAACAAAAAATATATACAAAAAGGTTCCCCCCCCCAAACTTAAGTAAAACAGTGTTTCCACTGTTAAGCATTGAAGTTCAGGATCAGGGGGGAAAGAGAATAGTATCAATCTATACAAGGCCTTACACAGGCCAAAAGTTAACACCAACCATTCAAAAATTCTATCTCTGTAGTGTGCTGGTTGGTGAAAGAATATGGTGAGGAAAGAAATGGAGAATACGCGAGACCGTATGGAGATAGAAGTGGTATACGGTCTCGATATATGAGAAGAAGAATGGTGGAAGGGAGAAAGAAGTGGAATACGAACTTGAGGGTGGAAATGGAGCGAATAAATTAGCATAATTTGTGATGACCGATGTGTAAAAAGCGATTGTGCTAATCTATTAACCCGTCGAGAAATGGGGTCAAATCCCTCAAGATTCGTGAGAAACCATGGGTATGCCGAACTTGGTAAACCAGACATAAGAAATGAAAATGATACGGTTTCTTGCAAGGTCGGAACGATGGAAAGGATGGAGGGAAGTGATTGATGAAGGGTATCGATTAAGGGTTCAGGAGGGTGTACCAGTCAATGACAGGGACATGATGAGTTGAAAAATCCGACTCATCAATTAAAACTGGTTCATCCTCTGTACTATCCTCAATAGTCTCCTCAAAATTCAGTTTATCCATGCAAATTTCATCAAAATCAAGACGCATATGAAGTTCAGGAAAAAAAGTTAAAGACTTGGGATGATGAATTGGAGAGAAAAACTCATCCAAAACTGTGGGTTCATCATCCGAAATATTCCCAGCGTCAATATCCTCAATCAAGTGAAAATCAATTTTCTCAGACACCTCATCAAGAGCATGGATTTCAATCAATTCTGGTTCTAAGATGGAGGTGTAGAGATCAAAAGGTTTGGGATAGGTTTCACTCGAAAGGGGCCCTTCACAATCGGGCAAATCAAACACTACAAAGTCACACAACTCACTAATCCTTCTATCTTTAATTGGTGAATCGTTTGGAACACTTGATAGACTTTCAGAACAGGAGTTGTGGGATTCAATTTGGGATGGGTAGGTTTGATTTGGAAGGGTGTACGGCTCACTCTCTCCACTCAAATTCACAGCCTGTCCTACCGCCTCATCATACATTGGAAAATATGGAGCTAGTTGGAAACTAGCTACCAGGTAAGTAGGTTGCATGAGGGCGACCATGGATACATTCAAATCCATTATCTGTTGGTACGACTCTACCCTAAAGTCTTCCAATGACTGTTCCAGACTAGACATGGGTTGTGAAGGGGTTTCAGTAAAAGATTAAAAGTTGTTTTGGTACTGGAAACTCCTAAATGACGGTTCAGAAGTAATGTCTAGGGAAGGTGTAAAAGTCGGGTAGGACTGGTAGGAATTGAATGGCTGGACAGGGGTAGGATCAACATTTGGATACGAAGGTGAATGGAATTGTTGATCCCAAGAATTTGAAGTGGTGAAAGGAGTGAAAGATCGGCTACGAGATTGTTCAATATGTTCAGCGATGGACAAAGGACGACTTGTAAAAGAGGTATCAATATAAGCGGGTGCGGGAGGTTGAAAAGGTTGATACAAAGTGGAATGCGGAGTGTAAGTGTTTGTCCTAGATGCTTCTATGCGATCTTTCAGTGAAATTTTGGGCATGGAGGGGTCGTTCGAAATTCGACCAAAGTAAGAACCGTAGGAAGTTATGTCTGGTTGTGGATACCAAAGTTCGGCAAGATTTTTTCTAGGTGGAGTACCCATGATATGAAGAGAAGAAGAAGGAAAGGAAGGGAAAAAGAATGGGGATTTTTTTTTATATTTTTTTATTAAAAGAAAAAAAGTTTGTTTTTGGAGTTTTGAAATTGTTTGTTTGAAAGCATACGAAATTATGGGACTAAAATTTCTACAAGCACAATCACAATCACAATATGCACAAACACACCTAGAGCTAGGATCTTCAAAGTCCAACTAGACCTCTCCTAGACTTCCAAGAGACAAGTTGTAGGATAACCCTCGAATCGCCTCTTCACTGCCAATTGTGGCCAGGTAAGCACAAGTGAGGTAAGGAGGGTTCCGCTCACGAATCACCGTGAGACGGGCCTTTTAAAATTACCTCCTCACTTGTCTAGCCTAGGCACCACAAAGTCAAGTTTAGATAAACGACCGATTCCTCGCAACCTTCACTTGTCCTAAATGAGCGCGACAGGTCCTTATAGGTTTGGTCTAGATATTTTTTTATTAGCTCAAGGTAATGCGTATGCAATTAGTGATTTGTGTGGTCTTAGGAAAGGTGATGAAATCCCCACCCAATCTGAATTGGTGTTATAGCCCATTAATGTCCGTATTAATATATGCAAAGCGGTAAACAAAAAAAATCTAAAACAACAAAAATTTATCTGGCGGCTGTGCAATTCTGTGCAAAGATACCTCCAGAAAATACAGTATAGTGGAATTCAGAGAGGGAACTAGAGGAAAGAGAAAGGGCAGAAAAAAAATTTGGCTCTGAAGCCACAAGAGGACCGCGGAACCGCCGCGCAAGCCACAATTTGACCGCGGTTCCGCGGTCAAATTGATGAGTTGGGGCTTGAAACCTTGGTCAATACACGTGCCCTTCTCTGTACACCCTAATAAAAACCTCTGTTTCTTGATTGGATTACTGTACTTGCTCCAGATTAGCCTGCACTCTTGCACACAAAAATTATCAAAAATAACAAAAAGATTTTATTTTATATTTATATTTATAATTTTATATATATACAAAAAGAATATTAACCCGAATAACAAGAAAGAAAATACGTTACCGTCTCCCCGGCAACGGCGCCATTTGATCGCACGCTTTTGGCGTGTCGGATGTTCAAACTTCTAAAGTTATAACCGCGATTAGGACGGTGTCGCTTTGCATCTAGCCAGTTGAGCACGGGTCGATCCACAGGGAGATGTTTGTATGTCCGTTCGAGTTTTAGACGAGTCAATAAAGAATGTGTATATGTTTGTTCAATTCTAACCTATGTGTTTTATATGCAAGTATAAAGTTGTTAAGAAAAAGATACGAAAGTGTAAGCTAAAGAAATCCGCACTCAAAACCTTTGAGCCGAGTCTTGACCAATTGAAGCTAGAGCAATCGGCAACAACGTGGATTAGGAGATTTAAGCACGGTATTCGTGGAATCCGGCTTATTTACCCTTGTCCTTCCGTTCTTGTCTCTTGCTTTCGCCTCCGGCCAAACCGAACGCAACCGGTCGCGGTTAGGAATCACCGTTACCTGGGTAGGGTAGGGTGCCTAACGGAGCGCTTGCGTAACGTTTAGGAGGAGTTCAAAGGAAAATAACGGGAAAAGAAAATGAGGAATGAAACCTTAACTTACAATATTGTATTTATTCTTAACAACAACATATTACAACCATTCACAAAACGAACCAAAAAAGAGCAAAAGAAAAGATAAACAAAGAAAAGAAAAGATTACAAGCAAGTAATTAAAAGTGCATGGAATTTAAGTGCATGAAAGTAAAGCATGAATGTAAAGCAAGTAATAAAAAGTAAGAAAGAAATAAGCAAGAAAGAGAACTAGAAACCATGGAACAAGTTACACACCATGGGTTTAATAACCCAAACTTAAACTTGCAAGCTCAATTAAGAGGTTGCAAGGTCAAGAGAGAGCTAAAAACCCAAGGCAAAATGAAGCACAAAAGAGACTTTATTCCTTCCAAAATGATACAACCCTTGAGATCAAATACCAACCCTTAAACTTTCAAGCTCAATGAAGAGGTTGAAAGATCAAGAGAAAGCAAGGATCTCAAGGGGAAGCTAAACAAAAGAATGATACAAAATAACCCTCATCTTCATTTAATATCCACTCAAAAGCTCTCTCAACAATTTAATAGAGGAAAGATGAAGAAAAAGAAGTTATACCAAAAACTAACAAAAAGAGGGCATAAGAATTCCTCCCCTACAATGGCTCAGAACCGGGGTATTTATAGGAGGAGAGTTGAAACCCTAGGGCAATATTCTGGCCCCAAATGAAATGATAAAGCTACCCCCAAAATTTGGTCAGATGATGACACAAAACCGCGGCGGATCCGCCGTGGAAACCCACATTTGGCGGCGGTTCCGCCGCTCTTTTATGGAATTGTGGTCTCGAATTTTCTGGGTTTCCTTGTGTTGCCATCTTATGTTGTTCTACATGTACCAAATTGCAAATTTCTTCCACAATTGTTTCAGATCTGCAACGGTCCAAAATGGCATCAAAAATAATACTTTTGACCTTCTCTCCCTCGAGCTCCGTGCACCCATTGATTCTTGTGCTGCCCCCCTCGTGCTCTGTGCTTGTCCGAGACACGAATGACCACTGTCATATGTTTTGTCTCTGGAACCGGTACGCGGCACTGGACGGATACGGATGACCGGAACTCGGCTTTTATCTGCTGTCAACAGATGTTCTGTATTTTGGCGTAACAGTGGAGATTTTGTATCAATTGCGTTATTTTGGACTAGGAACCTGTAGTCTATAAATATGTAGCAAACACGGATTAAAAGCACCTACCTATAAACAAACGAGCGTAAAAATAGGCGATATTAAATGCAATATTCTGGTATGAACAGATGCACAAGAATGACAAGAGATATAAAATAAACAGCAACTTTTATTAACATTCATTTTTTTACATTACAACTGCTTTGAAAAAGAAAGATACAATGACATAAAGCAATGCCTAAACAGTGGCATACAAACTGAAATAAGTATAAGATGAACTAGAAGTCCGGCTGGGCAGTAAACTGGTCCAAGTCTGCCTGGTTCAGCTCGACTTCCTGAGAATCCGGTCCTCCTGACGAACATTCCAAAGAGAGAAATAGACAGGAATGTCATCAGCGAACTAGCGCTCGGTAAGTCCCACAAGAAGAAAGGAAATATAGCAAGTAAAGTTAACTGAACGTATAGGTTGTATAAGTATGTGTTTGTTATCCTAACGTGGTTGTTTGTAGCTTGATACAGAAGGTATCTGTGTATACGAGAGGAGTTCATCTTACCCCGTGGACTATGGTAATATGTAAGTACAAGGCCACATCAAAACCTACGGGACAACGGCACGAGAGTTCATGTAGGTGTCTTTAGTGACCATCTCGTGCCACTTTAATACATTCCGTACTAATCTACCCCATTAACCCCGAGTAATGTTTTGTATAGATTATATTACAAGTCTTGCCGAAACCATGGATACAAGATGTTCAAGTAGTCAGGTTCAGGATGTAAGCTTGTAGCCATGTCAAGTTATAGCCATGGTTCGGTCAAGTCAAGTCTTGTATTCAGGTTTGATATTCAGGTTCATGTTCAAATATACATGTTAGAGTTTGGATTCATGTTTGAATTGGATTCTGGTTTGAGTTTGGATTCAGGTTTGATTTAGACTCCTCTGAGTCAGACACTTGTAACTGAGATAGATCCTGAATTAGGTTCGGGAGTTATCGGTAACTGCTGCACATGGACAGCAGGATTTGTGTTTTTTTCCAAGAAAAATACCATTGGCAACACCGTTAAGTTTTCTACCTTAAATAGGCAAGCACTCACTTTCTCCTGCTTCCTGGAGCTCAAGAGAATTGATCCCGCTTAAACCTATATTCACTAAAGTCCTTAAATATAGTTTTATATAACTCGAGGGGGTTTTATGAAAATATTTTTAATATAGTATAAAAATAACCTCGAGGAGTTATTTATATTATTTAGGGTTTCCATGAATATAAATTTTAAAGATTTGAGGCATTTTAGTGATAATAGCTTAGCTTGGAAATTTCATGGTATTTTACTGTAAAGCTTGACTTTTATTGGTATCTTTACAAAATGTAAGTTTATTATATTTTGAAAATAAATGGATTTTTGACCAACCTTGTAGAGAGGTGGTATTCTAAAAAAAGCATACAAATCAATAAGAAGTGGTTAATATTTATTTAATTATTTTAAATTAAATTTTTTAATTAAGTAGAAAACTTCGTTTTTCTTAAAAATCGTATTAAAAAACTTTCATGACCGAATGCTCCGTGAGGAGGTCTGCATCTCGCTCTACTAACCCAAGGATGTGCGATAATCCGCACCATCCAATAGCGGGTCCCCTAACAAGGGTTGTAGGTGCTTATTTGCAAAGGAATTTAAAATACAATTTAAAAGAAATCCGGTTTTATAGTAAATGGTATTTTAATATAATATTGTATCCGTAACAAAAATACGTTCAAAGGAGCTCGTGCTATGGAAACCATGTGTGTATGTGAGAGGTAGGTCATTACCTCATGAATTTTCCTAAAGGTATGTTTAAGCAAAACAAATAAAAATGATATATACAAACTTCATGGTATTTTAATGTAAAAGTTAAGTTAAAATTATGTTGCATCATATTTTTTGATTAAAAGTTGATTCTAAGCATTGGTTTTATGATTACAAACATGGTGTAAGAATATAGATGAACAATATGTAAGAAAAATTGAACTTTCTAGGGTTTAGAAGAAGATGTCGGTAGTAACTCCACTTCCGACATATGTTTTGAAAAGAGATTTTCAAAGGAAAAAAAGAGAGATTGTAAGGGACTTACTAGCTAGTTAGGTGAAGAGAAGGTAGAAGAAGAGGGGGTTGCCGTCATGGCGTCGCGGGGTTGCCGGAATTTGCTTCGATCCTCGCCGGAACTTGATCGCTTCCTAACTCCTCTTCTACCCCACCTGTACTTAAGAAATTTTGAGAGTTTTGCTTATAATTTTCATAATGATATTGAGCCAAAGGATGGAGAGGTATTTATAGTGTGGAATTAGGGTTTTGGAATTAAAATGGTGAATTAAAATGCATTAAAATTTGGTTTAAAGGTAAAATTAAAAATCTCTGTTTGATTGCAGTGCAGAGGAGTTAGGGGTAGGGGAAGGGTCGTGTGTGCAAAGCCCGGGCCTCATTGGGATCGAGGGGACCGTCAGTACTGGCCCTGGGGGCATTTCCGCCGGTCGTTTTGGTGAGGGGGCAGGTGGATTGATGCCACGTGTTCACGCCAGTATTAACTCCCTTTTGCATATGTTTGATTTCTTCAGACTTTTCATTTTTATGTGCATTGCACGTGAAAACTTTTGGGCTTTCAAAAGGTTTAAAAATAAATCAGAAAATAATGTGTCTGATTGGATTCGAACATATGGGCTACGTCACAGTAGTGTAAGGGCTTTACCAGTGAGCTACAAGTTGTTTCTTGTTGTTCTTAAACAAAATATACTTATAACTTGTACTCAGGCTTGTAAACTCCTTTCTGTACATTAAACTGAAAAATTTTGTACAGTAAATTTAGAGTCGTTACATTCTACCCTCCTTATAAAAATTTCGTCCTCGAAATTTACATTTATATAAGGACTAATTTACAAATAAGTAAGGATATCTTGCACACATGTCTTCTTCTCGTTCCCACGTTGATTCTCCTGGCGAATCTTTATTAGTGATGTGTGTCCTAGAGGCCATTATTGTATCATACTGGATTGTATATTACATATTGGAAGCTTGGGATATTTCATAATTATAATAACAGTCTTGCTCGATATGGTAGTATGCTACCTGGTTTGATTCTAACTCAATATGTGCATGTGTTTCTTTTAGCATATCGCTTATACATATTGGTAGAGCCCTTAGGATCTTTGCTTAACTACCAACATTGTGATGGCAGTCACACTTGTGGGGGCTGGGTAGTCTATAAGCACATCCATATACAGGTCCCTAGTCGTTGGATTATCGAGAAGGGGCATCGATACTCCGGGATAGACTAATGTATACGCTTCTCATCCCAGCAGGGGATATGGTCTGTCCCACAGCCGTTAGTACGACGTACTGGAGTTGGTATGCAGGTGCTCAATAGGTTATGAGTTACACTGGACATGACTCATCGGGAACTCCTTGACAAAATGGTCACTTAGTCAAAGCTTCATGAAGCTTCAACAACAAACAAAGAAAGCCACCATTTTCTCTTTTATCTTTTGCCAAAATAAATAAATAAATAGATAGATAAGAAAATGAAAACCCTAACCATTACATAACCATGGTTTAATCTTTACACAAACCCAAGTGAGCATGTATCATCAAACATGATATAAACAAGTGCACAAAAGTATATCACATATACAACTTGTGAACTTGAAGTGAGAAAATCCATTTAAAATGAACCAATACTAGTTAATGCAAAGTAATATATCAAATATATAATTATACATTAAATCATTAAATCAACACTTGATTCAATGATCCGGTCATGTCGCACATAACCGACTAGTATACAATGTATCGACTTATCGAATCAATCTTCGATTCGATAACTAGGTTATATCGCATACAACCAATCGAAACATTCATCGCGAGAATGAAATACGGTATCACATACACGCATTATTCTCGGTCCCGCACATATCTCATATGCGCTCCTATTTCATTTCGCTTGAGCCAAGAAACCTCTGTGTAGGACTCTAAAGACTCGTCAATACGCCGGCAGCAGGTGATGATCATATCAAACACCCACAAGCCGCAAGCGGTCTGCTAAACGTAACGGCCACCCGGGTATTGAGCGATCAGAAGATCGATGAGCAAGCCCGCTCACACTCCTGTGAATCCAACCAGTAACACTTACCGTACAGTCCGGTCTGTTCGTCTGATATGTCGCATATCTCGCCTAGGGGTGGTAAACGTCAGACCCCAGTAGCTCGATAAGTCGTGTCGATATGAGGTCTATAACAGTTCGAGAAACTACTGGTAACACTTACCAGTAAATCTCAGCAACCCTGGCCAGGGATTTCCGGTTATAGCCAATCGAACACAGCGCAACATCAACTCCCTATACCGGGAGAGACGAATCCCCTCCTATCGCTCATTGCCTCCATGTGATTCGGGACTGTACCCAAAAGCCACCGTTTTGCACGCCCTCTTGGACGTGGTAAGGTGGAAATCAAAGCACAGTGGGTATCACACAAGACTCTATGACGATCTCGGGTCTACAGCCTAACATGTACCAGTGTCACCAGAGAACTGCCATCTGACGTGAGGTATAATACCATCTGGGAGTTCTCGGCGAGTCCGTCCAGTGTACCCAGTCTCTACTGAGCACCCGTATATAATCTCTGATGTCAAACATCAATGGATATGGGATCATCCATCGCCCATCTGTATGGGTCGAGAAGGTATACGCTAGTCTACTCTGGTATATCGATGCCCCGTCTCGATACACCCACGACTAGGGACCTTGAAGGATGTACTTATGGACTACCATGTCCCCACTAGTATGATCCGCATCATAGTCCAGGTAGTCAATTACACATCCTAAGTGCTTTACCAACATGTAACAGAGAGACAATCAGTATACACGTTAAGGTAAAGAGTAACCAGATAGCATACTATCATGTCGAGCAAGAAAGTCCTCCCTATATATGTCCAAGCATCCACTACAATATACATCCTATATACAGTAATGGCCTCTAGGGCATATATATAACTAACAATCTCCCACTTGCACTAGGGCCATCTGTAGCAGTGGTTGAAGTATCTCATACTCAACCATCCCATAAAAGTCTCTCTCTGGGAATAGGCCTTCGTGAGTGGATCCGCCGTGTTATCCTCTGAGTCCGCTCTCCTAACCTTGATCACCCTGGAGATCAACTATCTCCATGATCAGGTGATACTGCCTTAGAATATGTCTGGATCACTGATGGGACGGACGTTCCTCGGCATAAGCCACAACTCCATTGTCACACAATGGGGGGGAACTTAGTTCATCTTATGAACAAATATACATCCAGACTGCCTCTTTGGTAGCATCTTAAGTAGCGATGTATCCAGCCTTTATCGTCTAGTGTGCCTCGGTATCTAGCTTGGAACTCTTCCAACATACCGTCCCTTTACTGAGGATAAAGACAATGCCTGTGACTGACATTCAGTCTTCTTTATCACCCTGGAACCCTTCCAGTGATTCTCCCCAGGATCAATTGATACCATCTCACTACAGCTAGTGAGTATTCTAACACCCAAATAACATCTATCTCATAGATGAAAACTCAGGATTTAAGAGGTATCATTTTGATCCTATATGGAGAATCCATGTGATAAGCGGAGATCGACCGAGCGTCGCATAGGAAACTCCTTCCCTATCAAGAGTATGTCATCCACGTACTTTACGAGGATCACAACCATACTTCCTACTACCTTTTTGTATATACAAGGTTCATCTACCATTTTGATGATGTCAAACTGTTTGACTATTACATCAAAATACACGTTCCAACTCCGCGATGCCTGCTTTATCATATAAAACATCTTGCACACGTTTCCGCTGCTCCCACTGTCTACGAAGCCCTCTGGCTGTGTACTTATAGACGCTTTCTTCCAAAACATCATTTAGAAGAGCTGCCATGACACTCAACCACCAGATATCGTAGTCATGGTATGTAGCCGTGGCAAGTAGGATCTGGATGGACTTAAGCATAGGAACTGGAAAAAGGTTTCATCATTATCCACGCCTGGTCGATGACGAAAACCTTTAACAAGTCTAGCTTTGAAAGTCTCAACATTTCCATGTACATCAAGTAATCTTCTCAAGATATACTTGCTCCTGATGGGGATTTAACCCTTCAGATAAAGCAACCAAAGTCCATACTTTGTTGGTGTATAAAGATTCCATCTCAGATCGCTAAGCATCCAGCCATTCTTACAGAGTCCCACTCTTGATGGCCAGCTCGAAACTAGTTGGGTCATCATCTCATGATGCATTCCTCACTCCCACTGTCATAGAGAAACCGAAGTATCTCTCAGGTGGGTGAGGAACCCTACTAGATCGGCGGAGAGGCTGAGGTTCGTTGGAATCTACTGAATCCTTTGGTTCTATCAAATCATCTGCAGTTGTTTGTATAGCTGGAACGTTTCCAGTTCTACATAACAGATCTTGCCTCGAGATTGTCCGGATTTTGCTTTTAGACATAGGCCGGACAACCCCAAATCTTAACCAACTTAAGATATGGGCTCTTCCCTTTCCATATCACATATGAAGTGGTAGGCAACTGATTTGATCGGAACCCTATTCAATAGGTATGCAACTTCATAAGTGCATAACTCCCAAAAGGAAAAAGGTAACTCAGCAGTACTCATCATAGAGCACACCATATCAAATAGGGTGTATCTGCTCCGCCCCGATATACCATCGTGCTATGGTGTATACGGAGGAGTAATTCTGAGAGAGAATCTCATTCTCTTTTAGAATAGTCCAGGATTTCCTTGCTCAAGTATTCTCCTCCTCGATCACATCAAAGGACATAATACTTATACCCGTATTTTGGTTCTCTACTTCTAAATCATATTCTGTGAATATCTCAAAAGGTTCGGACTTGTGTTTCAACAGGAACATAGGTCTGAATCTCGAGAGATTATCAGAGAATGTAATGAAGTACAAAGAACCGGTCTTGGCATGTGTAGACAGGGGACCTTCATACATCAACATGTATCATCCCAAGAGTTCAGTAACTCTTTCTCTGCTTCCAATAAACAGAGCTGTGGTCATATTATCTTTGTGACATGACCGGCAAGTTTTCACAAGATGTAAATTCAAACAGATTTAAATATGCATCTTTGTGCAACTTAGCTAGTCGGGTCGCATTGATATGACCTAGTCTACAATACCTCAAGAAGGATCCGTTCATTTCTGAACTCTTCCTCTTGTGTGTGTTCCGTATACTAAGAACTGTAGTTTGATTTAGAACATCAATGCTTTTAGATAACGTGCCTGAACCGATCAACTTTTGATATAGGAAATGTTCAAAACATTATCCAACAATACAAAATTTTATCATTTCTTTACTAATAAAGAGACTGATATGATTTTGTATATCAGGTTCGGTATCTAATAACATTCGTTCAGAATCAATGTATTTGTACTACAGGGTGACAGTGACCAACAGACTTGGCTGCAACACTTGCCCCGTTTTCTGCCTCATGAAACTTATCACCCGTTCTCAGTTCTCTACCTATCTGTAGCCCTATGTAACAGATTACATATCTGGGATCCTGATCTGGTATCACATACCAAGGACGTAAAGAATATTGAGAAACAGTTCTGTGTAACGTACACACCCAAAGATGATGCATCATATGCACTTTCCTCGTTTGGGTGGCACGGGAAATCTGGTATTCCCCAATTTCCTGCTCTGTCTTATAACAATTATAAGTTGGAGCGGGACCAACGTTCCCCAGCTCAGTATAACAAGCGGGTTCGGTCAATATATCCGTTTTATTATCTTGATTAAGGTGTGATATGGTCGCTACCTGGAGAGAGAGAGAAGAAAACACTCTGCGTGCGCTCTTGCAAGATCAGATTGGTTATTTATTTTATCTAATCAGGATGGCTCCCACTGTTTTTATCAAATCTTCCTTCAAACCCTAAAAGGAAAGACTAGCCGGGATTAATTATACACTACAAGTTCGCCAATCTTTCAGCCAGGCCAGTGTCGGTACTTTGAGGGAGGTCCCCCGTGCTTTCGCACGAACCTAATTAATGTAAACCTCGTTTTCCCAGAGGCGTAACCCCGTTGACACCTTTCTAGACACCTACTTGATCGGCTAATTGTAATGTGTAAAATTCTCCCATGAGTAACGATTACTCGCAGCGGGTATCGGGATCCAACTATCTCATAGAAGGTATGCAATCTCATTGTAAATTTCAACACTTAAAATTCCCGATAATGTTTTTCCCCTAGCGTCCTATGACCTTGACGCAGGCCAACAAACCTTAGTCCGCTAGTCAAGTTCAACCCGTCATTTCCTGATTGAATTAAACCCACCCGCACGACCCTTGACGCAGGCCAACAAAGTCGCACGACTACCCTAATCCAATCTGCATCATATGCATAAGCAGATAAATACTAGTTAGCTACCGCACACTACGCCTTGACGCAGGCCAACAAACGTAGCACGAATACTAACTACCACTTATCTGAAATGACGGAGGGCTACAACAGGTTTTTCTGAAAACCTATTGCGTAATGAACATGATATCGTTGTAGAATCAAATGATTTTAAAATGGAGTGCTTTTGAGGCTTTTCTAGTTTTGCTAAAGGAGTCACTCCCGGTGAAGGGATCGTCGGTCCTTTCCTCGTCGAATGAGGTGCGGGATATATCATATATATCACTGTGCAAAGCAGAACTCTTAAAAGCAATCAAAAGACAAACCGAGTATGTAGCATCTGCCAGTTATTGCTAAAGGAGTCACTCCCGGTGAAGGGATCTCGGTCCTTTCCTTATCGAATAAGGTGCAGGATGTTCTACAAGGAACACCGCGATGCAAAGCAAGAACTGTAGCTACCTGTTTTATTTTGAAATTCGATTCTACAACATCTTTAGGTTTCTTTTACTTTCATTAATCATATTAATGAAGTCCCATCATTTAATATACCTAAACATCACAGATAAATACGACGTACACTTATGCCATCCGCATTCGCCTCGATGTCCCCTCGTGCACCGTTAGGTTAGGTAACTAACGGCAGAGCGGGGCAGGGCTAGCGCGGGTGTAAAACATAAGTAATGTCTATATAATATATCATATATACTATATACAGTATCTATCACAGAACATCAAATGATCACATCACAGATATCGCAGCAGAAGAATCATATGAAATATTGGATATACTAGGACGTCCGTGTTTTCAATACGAGCCAGTATAAAACACGGATTCCACGATCGCGATGAATAGCCAAACCCACACCCCTAGACCCCTACGAGAGCGGCAAGCAACCCTACCAATTCTAGAGTTAGGAGACCCGGACTCGACTCCTCGAGTTGATCTCCCACTGGACTCCAGAACCCGGTTACTTGTGCCCTCCTCCTTGGGTCTATCCTAGTGCGGAAAAGTAAATAATATACATCAACGGTGACAACTTCCGCAACCTAGAAATGCCCCAATAAAAGAATATTACATACAAGTTTTTACATGAATGAAAATGAAAAACACTCATCTCACATAAAAAAAATCCGGCTATTCAAACACGACGATCCAATATAACATATCCAGCAACACATAATATCACATGTTATCAACGTAAGTAAATATGCCCATCCCAATTGTCGTTGACATATAGCAACGAAACCGGCGATATCACATATTACACTTACGGTCACAGAAAAGAAAGTGTAAAACTACAGCAGTTGGAATCCGCAACCTGCATAGACATCGCATGCCTAATCAAATGAATTACTTAGACATCGCATGCCTAACAATTATAAACCCCGCATTTTAGTCTCATTATCGAAAACACTTTTCAATATCAAGTCGGGCAATTCAACAAGATTCCCGAAATACTGATCGAATGCTCGTCGCAAACTTCAGTAGACGGCCGCACCCCCGATACCGTCGACGAAGTGCACCAAGGCGGAACACCGCTGCCGCGAGCACCCGAACGGATGCTTTCGACGACGAGGTTCTCCTACAGTCACTTGGTCGGGGCTATGGGGTGTAGCTGTCTATTAATTTTATCCGGCGAGTATCCGCATACGCTACGCGATTGCGACGGACTTTTGATCACATCAAAATTCCGTGGCAACCGATCAAGTGAGACTAAACTGCTATGTTTATAACATTCATATTAGTTATCTCATAACTACTTGTGAATTCCAATTATTGTATCACATTCCGGATAAATAGAAAATGTTAAACTTTCCGATCTAACAATCGAACACCCAAGTTTTCCCGAAACAGCTCAACACATGAAATAAGTTTAAAGACATTCACTTCATGCCTCAGTACCAACGGTACAGCCGTAGAAGGGTCAAGCCAACGCCTCACATGTGGCACGCCGTACTGCCCCAAACCCTAAGGTTCAAAGGGCAGTTCAAGACGGTCACATAATCGAGTTAAGGTTTGTTGTCTTCTAGAGGGTCCATCGCGTTACTTGCACTACTTAGAACATTATTAAACCATGAAAAGATCCAACACTTGGAAATTTCCCGACAGGGGAAAAATTGGGTATTTATATCCGGTCGAACTTTTTAACATATTCAGTAATTATCCGGAAAGGCACACAGACAAAATTAGACAATCCGATCGAAACACCGAGTCCCCAATACAACCCAGAAAACTCAACTCTTGAGTAAATATTAAAAATTCGCATAAAACTCAGCATTTAAATAAAGAAGTTGCTGTGCAAAAATGGTTGACTGAAGAGACAAAATGGCCGCGGAACCGCCGCATTAGGCATGGTAATGCCGCGGTTCCGCCGCGCTTTAGACACATCATTAGGTAATTTTTGCACCGTAATTCTTAGAATTTTCTGCTGAATTTTTTAAGCATTTTTAATTTGGAAAAATCTCAGTTTTATAAAAATGTCCAGAGAGGGTGAAAAATCGGGGTTTCGGGTTCGATCGGGTTTCTGACATCGTCTACGCATCGCCTAAGGCTCTAGCTAGGCTCTGATACCACTGTAGGGTTCCTAGGCACACTAATGAGGTCTCACAAGGTATCAACCATGCCAATTTCAAATTTTACAAGTGCCGAGAAACCCTAATACGGATCGTTAACTAGATTTTAGGCGAAACATCAAGCTACTAAACTACTTTAGTGCTAAGTGAACGAACATACAACCTTTGTAGATCCGGTTCTCCACCTCCATGGCTCCGCGATGAAGTCTCCTCGCTGCGATCATCGGATCCCGGGCTCTAGCGTCGGCTTCATCGGAGAAATGGGCGGGCTAGGTCGCCGACTTCGACGCCGAAGATGATCTACGTCGAGGCAACACAAGATCAAGCTCCAACTTCACCAAGCCATGAAACTTGTGAATAAAACACCCTATACTACTTGGAAAGTGGTAGAGGATGAAGAAATAGGAAGTGGGTTCACTTTAGAATTGGATTTCTCACTCTTTTTCTCAAGTTGCCATTAAAGGTTGCAAGCTTTTTCTTCTTGTTGATGAAGAAGAAGAAGAAAATATATTATGATAAGTTATTCTCAAAATAGAAAATAATAGGAATACTTATCATAAAGCAACCATGGTCAAGTGTAGAGAATAAATCATGGTTAGTTTGAATGGTTAGGGTTAAGCATGAAGACAAAATGGTCACTTAGTCAAAGCTTCATGAAGCTTCAACAACAAACAAAGAAAGCCACCATTTTCTCTTTTATCTTTTGCCAAAATAAATAAATAAATAAATAGATAAGAAAATGAAAACCCTAACCATTACATAACCATGGTTTAATCTTTACACAAACCCAAGTGAGCATGTATCATCAAACATGATACAAACAAGTGCACAAAAGTATATCACATATACAACTTGTGAACTTGAAGTGAGAAAATCCATTTAAAATGAACCAATACTAGTTAATGCAAAGTAATATATCAAATATATAATTATACATTAAATCATTAAATCAACACTTGATTCAATGATCCGGTCATGTCGCACATAACCGACTAGTATACAATGTATCGACTTATCGAATCAATCTTCGATTCGATAACTAGGTTATATCGCATACAACCAATCGAAACATTCATCGAGAGAATGAAATACGGTATCACATACACGCATTATTCTCGGTCCCGCACATATCTCATATGCGCTCCTATTTCGTTTCGCTTGAGCCAGGAAACCTCTGTGTAGGACTCTAAAGACTCGTTAATACGCCGGCAGCAGGTGATGATCATATCAAACACCCACAAGCCGCAAGCGGTCTGCTAAACGTAACGGCCACCCGGGTATTGAGCGATCAGAAGATCGACGAGCAAGCCCGCTCACACACCTGTGAATCCAACCAGTAACACTTACCGTACAGTCCGGTCTGTTCGTCTGATATGTCGCATATCTCGCCTAGGGGTGGTAAACGTCAGACCCCAGTAGCTCGATAAGTCGTGTCGATATGAGGTCTATAACAGTTCGAGAAACTACTGGTAACACTTACCAGTAAATCTCAGCAACCCTGGCCAGGGATTTCCGGTTATAGCCAATCGAACACAGCGCAACATCAACTCCCTATACCGGGAGAGACGAATCCCCTCCTATCGCTCATTGCCTCCATGTGATTCGGGACTGTACCCAAAAGCCACCGTTTTGCACGCCCTCTTGGACGTGGTAAGGTGGAAATCAAAGCACAGTGGGTATCACACAAGACTCTATGACGATCTCGGGTCTACAGACTAACCTGTACCAGTGTCACCAGAGAACTGCCATCTGACGTGAGGTATAATACCATCTGGGAGTTCTCGGCGAGTCCGTCCAGTGTACCCAGTCTCTACTGAGCACCCGTATATAATCTCTGATGTCAAACACCAATGGATATGGGATCATCCATCGCCCATCTGTATGGGTCGAGAAGGTATACGCTAGTCTACTCTGGTATATCGATGCCCCGTCTCGATACACCCACGACTAGGGACCTTGAAGGATGTACTTATGGACTACCATGTCCCCACTAGTATGATCCGCATCATAGTCCGGGTAGTCAAGTACACATCCTAAGGGCTTTACCAACATGTAACAGAGAGACAATCAGTATACACGTTAAGGTAAAGAGTAACCAGATAGCATACTATCATGTCGAGCAAGAAAGTCCTCCCTATATATGTCCAAGCATCCACTACAATATACATCCTATGTACAGTAATGGCCTCTAGGGCATACATATAACTAACAGTATTTGGGTGTAGTCCCGAAGCACTTAGAGACAGTAGTGATCAGATAGGATTCGTTTCTCCCAGTATTGGGGGTTGATGTCGCACAGTGTTCGAAAAGACATTACACAAAGTCCCTGGCCAGGGCAGTCGAGAAATACTGGTAAGGTACTCCAGTAGTTTCTCAGGGTGTATTGGGCTCTCCTCCGACACGACTTATCGTATTGTTAGGGGTCCGACATTTACCATCCCCCTAGGCCGATATGCGAGTATCTTAAACGAACAGACCGGAATGCATGGAGATTGTCACAGATAGGCTCAGTAGGAGTCCGGATGAGTTTGCTCATTGGCCTTCTTATCGACAGATACCTGGATAGCCGTTACGTGCAGCTAGTACCACTGACGACTTGTGGTTAAACCCACTGCCAGCGTACTGTCGAGTCTTTAGAGTCTCACACAGAGGGTTTCCCTACTTCAGGAAATTGATGTAGACGCTATATGGTTTTACAGCAGGGCTTCGGTTACATACGTGTACTTGTACATGGATGTTGATCGGGCGGACAATACAAGTGGGCTTTAGTTTAAGCCGGATCTAGTATTGTATTATTGGATTGTTATCATCTCAGTGTATCCGTATTTTTCGGAATACGGATGTGGGTATGTATATTCGGTGAGGGGCATTCTTGTAATTTGTCAAGGTATGTTTCTAGAAAGAGCCACCTCATTATTGGTATTATCCATTTTCTAAATGGGTTAATGAGGTGGAAATGGAGGAGACTTTGGAGGCATGGTGTAAAGAATGGGCTTGGATTATTTTATTTGCTTTGGGTTCACTATTGAGGCATGGGATATATATTCTATTAGAATTTATTCCATGGCTCAATGAGTGAGCTTCATACATTAGCCATTCTCTACACAATGCTTCAGACATTAGCCATTCTCTACACAATGCTTCACACTTAGCCATTTTGATTTCTTGAGCTCATTTTTCTTGAGTTGCTCTCCTCTCTTTCTCTCTTGAGTTCCTCCATCTCATTCTTCCTCAAAGACTAAACCATAACCTTCACATGTGTTGTGAGCCAAGGGTTTAGTGAGACTACACAATCCATTAGACATTCTACATCTCCTAGGCTAGTTGGATTAGCGAACCATCTACCCTCGTTACCTCATTTAGAAGTTGGATCTTGGAGCACATTCTCTCGCGTCAGATCATCTTTGACGCAAGAAGGCCGATGGAGCAAGCCCGATCCGATCACCGAGGAGCCTTGGAGAGGAGTACTAGAAGACCCGAAGGACTCGATCTTGGAGGTATAACCATTCTAACAGAGTAGTTAAACCTCTAGATAGATTAGCTAGTTAAGGCTTTAGTAATGATCCTGGAGTTTTAGCCTGTGTTGCGTAGTCAAACATTATCATTTTTGAAAATTCCGCCTCCCCGCGAACCGCGGGGTGCACGACATCGGCTTACAATCTTTTCTCCACATCACTCAGACCAAGTTTACTTCCTTGTTCCGCAGTGTCTTCACCTTTCTGTCCAGGATCTCAACGGATTGTTGCTCGCAAGTCAGGTCAGTCTGGACTGTGAGCTCTGAGTGATCAAGGATGTGGCTGGGGTCCTCACATATCTTCAAAGTTGGGATATGTGGAACACGTTGTGCACTCCTTCCGATGAGGGTGGTAGTGCCAAACGGTATGCCACTTCTCCGACTCGTTAGAGTATATCGAACGGTCCTATGTATCTTGGAATGAGCTTTCCCCTCTTGCCAAAACGGATCACACCACAGTTTAGAGAGATCTTCAGAAAAACATGGTCTCCAGGTGTCGGCGCTTTGCATCTGCCCAATGCTTCTGTCTGTCTTGGGCTATGCGCATTCTTTCCCTGATCGTGCGAACTATGTCCACAGTTGTCACGATCATCTCTGGTCCAAGGAGTTCACGATCTCCAACGTCGTCCCAACTTAGTGGTGAACGACACTTCCTTCCGTAGAGTGCTGCAAATGGTGTCATTCCAATACTCACCTGATGGCTGTTGTTGTATGAAAACTCCACAAGGTGTAGGTGATATTGCCACGAACCTCCGAAGTCTAACATACAAGCTCTTAGCATGTCCTCCAAAATCTGTATTGTTCGCTCGGACTGTCCGTCCGTTTGTGGATGGTATGCCGTGCTAAAATTCAGACTCGTTCCCAGGCTAGCTTGCAGACTCTGCCGCATATTTAATTCCTTCTGAGTAAATACATACTTCAGACCTTTGTGGTCCGTGTATATATCCACTCGTTCACCCAAAAGATAGTGGTGCCAAATTTTAAGTGCAAAGATAATGGCTGCCAACTCTGGATCATATGTTGGATAGTTGCGCTCATGTACTTTTAGTTGTCTTGATGCGAAAGCCACAACCTTTCCATGCTGATGTAGAACAAATCCTAATCCATTACCGGACGCATCACAATGTACGACGAAACCTCCAGATTGATCTGGTATTATAAGGATAGGAGCTGAAGTTAATCTTTTCTTGAGTTCTACAAAAGCTTGTTCACATGCTTCTGACCACATGAATGCTTCATCTTTACGTGTGATCTTGGTCAGGGGTGCTGCAATCTTCAAGAAACCTTTAATGAATCTTCGGTAGTATCCTGCTAATACTAAGAAATTTCGTATATCTTTTACCGTCTTTGGTGTCGGCCATTCGCTGACGGATGACACCTTAGCTGGATCTACTGAGATTCCTTCGCCTGAATAATATGTCCGAGAAATCCTACTTAATCTAGCCAAAATTCACACCTGCTGTACTTGGCGTAGAGTTAATGTTGTCGCAATGTCTCCAGGACAATCCGTAAATGCTCGGCATATTCTTTCTGATTCTTTGAATACACCAGGATGTCGTCGATGAAAATGACAACGAACCTGTCTAAGTACTCTCAGAAAACTTGGTTCATCAGATTCATGAAAATAGCAGGTGCATTGGTCACTCCAAATGGTATCACGAGATATTCGTAATGACCATAGCGAGTCCTGAATGTCGTTTTCGGAATATCAGACTCTTTGACCTTCACCTGGTGATAACCTGAACGAAGATCTAGTTTCGAGAATATGCAAGACCCACTTAGCTGATCGAAAAGATCATCGATGCACGGTAGTGGATACTTGTTCTTGTTCATCACTGTTGAAGTCAAAATTTGCACCCCGGTTGACCAAGTCAAAGTCAAGGTCAACCCCAAGCCAGGTGGGCCCAAGCCCAAGCAAGTGGGCCAATGCCCAGGTCGATCCCGAACACGAAGCGTCCGGCCTTCCGCCATACCAAAATAAAAAAATCATGTAACAAATAATTTTGATGTAATTTTTGTGCATGAATGTATGCAAAATGGGCGTAAAGCCAATTTTTTGTAAGCCCATGGCTTATGTGCAAAAAGAAATGGCACATGAGCCATGGGATGGGAAAAATGCCATTTTTGCAAAGCCCAAGGGGCTATATGTAAATATGTAAGCCTATATAAGGCAAAATGATAATGAATAAAATAATACTTTTTCATTCTCTCAAAAAACCTAGGGTTTGTGCCTCTTTCCCCTTTCCCCTTTCCTGAAGGTCAAAAGCCTTCTTCTTTCTTTTGAATTAAATTAAGAGTTTTACTCTTCCTTTTCCAAAACTAAATAGTTTTTCACCACAAAACCCACAAAGAGGAACTTGGATCTACCATCAGATCTCAAAAAGAAGAGATTTTTAAAATCTCACATCTCTCGATCTTCAAGATCCAGCCAACAAAGGAAGAAGAAGGAGACCTATCTCCGAAAACCCCACTTTGGGGAGGAACTAGGGCTCAAGAGGAGAAGCCCTTCATCAGCTTCAAAACATCCTAGGAGTCTAACTCCATATATATGTATATATATATATATCCTTTCTGAAGCATGGCTTCTGGTTCTGGGACTAAAAGCCCCTTTTTTCTCGCCGGCGCCCAAGCGCTCAAGCGCCAAGCGCCCACGTGCCGACACGTGGCGCGCTGGCGCTCGAGCGCCCTGCGCTCAAGCGCAAAGCGCCCACATGCCGACACGTGGCGCGCCTGTGCTCAAGCGCCCCGCGCATGCGCAAAGTGCCCACATGCCGACACGTGGCGCGCCTGCGCTCCAGCGCCCTACGCTCAAGCGCAAAATGCCCACATGCCGACACGTGGCGCGCTTGCGCTCCAGCGCCCTGCGCTCATGCGCAAAGCGCCTACGTGCCGACACATGGAGCGCTAGCGCCTAAGTGCACAGCGCTCAAGGCGCTGACCCCACCCGTCCTTTGGGCGCTTTTTCCCTTTTTTGTATATATATACATACATATGTACACACACACATACTCCACAACACTGCTCCTGTTGGAAAAAAATTCTAACGGGGCGCTGCCCCGCACCCCGCAAGGGGGCTGCTAGCCCCCTTGACCCCCAGCCCGCTATCCGGGTAGCGGGACCCCCATAAAAACTCTGTGTGGCTCCCGATATATCCAAAAAACCCTTTCAAAACACAACACACGTACACTGCACATTGAGTTCGCACGACTAGTTTAACCCGTCAATCGGAGGTTCCCTCGCTCCAAAGGCGAGGGGTAATTAACGGCAGCTTAGTCCGCGGCTGCCGGAGATTCGGATCCCCACAATCATTAAACCCCAGCCTACCCTAGGCAGGGGGAATCTGTAGTACGCCTGACAAGCGCGCGCATATTCCCATCTCAATGGGGTGACGAAAAACACCCTACAGTCACTTCATTCAGAGCTCGGTAGTCTACACACATCCTGTATGAACCTTCTTTCTTCTTCACCAGCAAAACTGGAGATCCCCAACTTGAAGTACTGGGACGAATCCAACCTTTCTTCAGGAATTTGTCCAACTGAATACGGATCTCCTTCAATCCTTCTGGACTTAACCGGTATGGAGCTTTGATCACCGGTTGCGCACCAGGTAGTAAATCAATGCTGAATTCAAGAGCTCGATCGAGAGGAAAACCTGTTATATCTTCAGGAAACACATCCTCGAACTCTCGAACTACCTCTGGCTTTTCATCTTCTACTGGTTGAGTAAATATTTCTGCATTCTTTAGCTTAGCACGGAAAGCTTCTGGCTCCAAAGTTCTATATTCACTCTTGAAGTAAAAGACTGGGTGATATGGTATCTCAAATACTACCCTCCTTTGACGGCAGCCAATCGTAGCATAGAAAACTCCCAGCCAGTCCATTCCCAACACAACATCGAAGTTTGGGATGTCCGGTACTTTGAAATTCGCATAGAATTTTCGTCCGCAAACTACAATCGGACACTGATCAAATCCCAAAGTTGCTTTCAATACTCCATTCCCGGAATTGACATTCCAACTTAAAATGAGTGGCTTCACAGGAATCACATGTGTTCTTACAAATCGTTGGGACATGAAGCAGTGTGACGCTCCAGTGTCAAACAGTGCTAATGCAGGAAGGGTGGCTACTAGTATAGTACCTAAGTTGTGTGAGGATGGTTTTAGATACAGGAGAAATATAGATGTATACAAAGGATTGAAAGGATGAAAGGATTGAGAATTATCAGTGATAACTTGGCCAGTAGCTTCGGCTTCCTCAATTGTCATGGTGAAAGCATGACGTCTGGGTACATTCCTCCTTGCTGGAGGCACATTCCTCTATCACTGGGGCACGTTCTTCTGCCTTTGAGGCATGTTCCTCTGTGTCTGATGGAATTGATGGGGAGGCTGTGTAGGAGGTCTATGTGGAGGTGGAGCAGGTAGGGCTAAGCGAGGTGCAGGAGCCTGAATAGCTGACCGCTGCGGAAAAGTGATAACTGGTCTGGAGGCTGGAGCTGGGTTGATACAATATGGACAAGCTCCTATGGCGTGAGTGAATATGCCACAAACTAAACACAGGCTATTTGCACATCTGCAGTCCTTCGCCAGGTGTCTGTTCCTCTTGCAGTAGAAGCAAAAGTCTGCACTGGGCCAGTTAACTGTTCCTTCCGGTCTCCTGGGTGCAAAAGTTGGTCCGAAAGAGACTCCTCCTGTCATCTGTGTAGCAGGGCGCTCCACACCGGCAGTCTGCGGTCTGCCCTTCTTCTTCACGACTGCCTCATAGCATCGGGCAGCCTTCAGAGCGAGATCATAGGTTGGGAAATCCCCTGTAGCAAGTGCAACTTGAATTTCCTGGTCCAACCCTTGCTGAAATCGTTGTGCCCGGATCTCAGTAGTCGGGATGAAGTAAGCCGCGGACCTGTTACGGTCTTGTATTAGCAGTAAAATAAGTGATATCTGGAATTTGAATTTGAGACAATCTCTTACTTGCTAAGCATGATAAACTCAACATCGTATTCATCCACTGACTTGCTCCACATCGAGCCTTGTTGTAAATGGATGAACTGATGTTCCATGTCGAAACGGGCAGTCTTGGGAAAATACTTCCCGTCGAACATATCGCGAAACGTCTTCCATTCAATCGGTTAAGCAAGACGGCTTTCTTCAGCCTTCCACCAGACTCTGACGTTGTCTGTTAGTTGCAGCTTCGCAACTTCACCCAAGCAATCTTTGGAACTTGTGCTGCCGCCGGGTCATCTTCAATAGACTGAGCCCATTTTTCTGCCTCCAGTGAGCTCTCTTTTCCAAAGAAATGTTTCGGATGCAGTGCCTTGAATTGATTGACTCCAAGTGTCTCGGCTTCTGGGCGGTGCATGAGAATAGCGGTCTGCTGCTGCTGACCCTCTAAGAGGCTCTTGATTGGCTTGAGCGATACCGTTTGCTCGTTGATGGGAGCTACAACGGTAGGTGGTGGTGGTGGTAGAGTGGACGGTGGAGTGTTGACATTTACATTGGTACTCGTATTGTTTGGTGAATCCATGACCTTGATAGAAAAGGAAAGGTTAGGATAGATTCAAGGAATTAGAAATGTAAAGAATGTATAGTTGCTGATTCTTATAATTCTTGTGATATATTGCTTAAGAATTCATGCAGAATTGACCTGCATGGGCCGCCAATAAAACCTGTCATGCCCCGCTTCCCAGTGTACGGAAGCGGAGACATGGCGGGCCCGCAACATATTTACTAAGAAATAAATACGTTAAGCATAAATAAGCAATGTATGTAAAAGATGCATAAGAATGACAAGAGGTATAAAATAAACAGCAACTTTTATTAACATTCATTTTTTTACATTACAACTGCTTTGAAAAGGAAAGATACAATGACATAAAGCAATGCCTAAACAGTGGCATACAAACTGAAATAAGTACATGATGAACTAGAAGTCCGGCTGGGCAGTGAATTGGTCCAAGTCCTCCTAGTTCGGCTCGACCTCTTGAGAATCCGGACCTCCTGACGAACATTCCAAAGAGAGAAATAGACAGGAATGTCGTCAACGAACTAGCGCTTGGTAAGCCCCGCAAGAAGAAATGGAATATAGCAAGTAAAGTTAACTGAACGTGTAGGTTGTATAAATATATGTTTGTTATCCTAACGTGGTTGTTTGTAGTTTGGTACAGAAGGTATCTATGTATACGAGAGGAGTCTATCTTACCCCGTGGACTATGGTAACATGTAAGTACAAGGCCCCGTCAAAACTCACGGGACAACGGCACGAGAGTTCATGTAGGTGTCTTTTAGTGACCATCTCGTGCCACTTTAATACATTCCGTACTAATCTATCCGGTTAACCCAGAGTAATATTTTGTATAGATTATATTACAAGTCTTGCCGAAACCATGGATATAAGTTGTTCAAGTAGTCAGGTTCAGAATGTAAGCTTGTAGTCATGTCAAGTTATAGCCATGGCTCGGTCGGGTCAAGTCTTGTATTCAGGTTTGATATCCATGTTCATGTTCAAGTATACATGTTAGAATTTGGATTCATGTTTGAATTGGATTCTGGTTTGAGTTTGGATTCAGGTTTGATTTAGACTCAGACTGAATCAGACACTTGCAACTGATTTAGTACCTGAATTAGGTTCAGGAGTTATCGGTAACTGCTGCACATGGACATCAGGATTTGTGTTTTTTTCCAAGACAATTACCATTGGTAACACCGTTAAGATTTTTATCTTAAATAGGAAAGCACTCACTTTCTCTAGCTCCCTGGGGCTCAAGAGAATTGATCCCGCTTAAACCTATATTTACTTAAGTCCTTAAATATAGTTTTATATAACTCGATGAGGTTTTATGAAAATATTTTTAATATAGTTTCAAAATAACCACGAAGAGTTATTTATATTATTTAGGGTTTCCATGAATGTGAATTTTAAAAATTTGAGATATTTTAGTGATAATAACTTAGCTTGGAAAGTTCATGGTATTTTACTGTAAAGCTTGACTTTTATTGGTATCTTGATGGTATTTTACTGTAAAGCTTGACTTTTATTGGTATCTTGATGGTATTTTGATAAAACTTGTAATTATTTCATTGTACAAAATGTAATTTTATTATATTTTGAAAATATATGGATTTTGTAATATTTATATAATTATTATAAATTAAATTTTTTTAATTAAGTAGAAAACATCATTTTTTTCTTTAAAACCGTATTAAAAACCTTTCGAGACCGAATACTCCGTGAGGAGGTCTGCATCTCGTTCTACTAGCCCAAGAATGTGCGATAATCCGCACCATCTAATAGCGGGTCCCCTAACAAGGGTTGTGTAGGGTGTTTTTTGTCACCCCATTGAGATGGGAATACGCGCGCGGTTGTCAGGCGTACTACAGATTCCCCCTGCTTAGGGTAGGCTGGGGTTTATTGATTGTGGGGATCCGAATCTCCGGCAGCCGCGGACTAAGCTGCCGTTAATTACCTTTCGTCTTTGGAGCGAGGGAACCTCCGATTGATGGGTCAAACAGGTCATGTGAACTCAATGTGCAGTGTGCGTATGTGTGTCTTGATGGGTTTTGGATATATCGGGGTCCCCGCAGAGTTTTACGGGGGTCCCGCTACCCGGATAGTGGGCTGGGGGTCCCCGCAGAGTTTTACGGGGGTCCCGCTACCTGCAGAGTTCTAACGGGGACAGTGTTGTGGAGTGTGTGTGTATAAAAAAAGGAAGAATAGTGTCCAAAGGACGCGTGGGTGCCAGCGCCTCACGTGCCTAGCACGCGGGTGCTGGGCGTCGGCGCCTCGGCGCTGGGCGCCTAGACGCTGGGCACGTGGGCGCTGGAAGCCGGTGCCCCACGTGCTTGGCACACGGGCGCTGGGCGCTAGGCGTCAGCAGGGAAAGGGACTTTGTCCCTGTACTGGGAGCTGTGCTCCCGATTTGACTTCTGGAGTTAAACTCCTAAAAAGAGATTAATTTATAGAGTTGAACTCCAACAGATTTTGAATGGAATTAAACTCCTAGAAATCTTTAGAAATGATCAAATGGGCCCCTTTGTTTCTCTCCCCTTTGGCCCTGGATCTTCCCAAGATGGGATTTTTGGAGATGGGTCTCCTTCTTCTTCCTCTCGGTTGGCCGGATCTTGGAGAAAGGGGGTGAGATTTAAAAATCTCCCATTTTTTAGATCTGATGGAAGATCTGAGCTCCCCTTTGTGGGTTTTGTGGTGAAAAACTATTTAATTTTGGAAAAGAAAGAGTAAAACTCATGATTTAATTGAAAAGGGAAAGAAGGTTTAGAACCTTGAGGAAGGAGAAGGAGGCACAAAAACCCTAAAATTTTGGGGGAATGAAAAGTCTTTTTTTTTATTTCATTATCATGTTGCCTTTTATAGGCTTACACATTTACATATAGCCCTTGGGCTTTACAAAATGCCATTTTGCCCATCCCATGGCTCATGTGCTCATTTCTTTTGCACATGAGCCATGGGCTTTACAAAAATTTGGCTTTATGCCCATTTTTCTTACATTCATGCATAAAAAATTACATCAAAATTATTTATTACATGATTTCATTTTGGCATGGGAGACGCCGGCCGCGGGGCTCGACTTAGGCATGGGCCCACTCGGCCTGGGCTTGGGCCCACCTATCTTGGGGTTGACTTTGACTTTGACTTGGTCAACCGGGGTGTGATTTTTGACCCCAATGGGTTGTAGATGCTTGTTTCCAAAGGAATTTAAAATACAATTTAAAAGAAATCCGGTTTTTATAGTAAATGGTATTTTAATGTAATATTGTATCCGTAGCAAAAATACGTTCAAAGGAGCTTGTGCTATGAAAATCATGTGTGTATGTAAGAGGTAGGTCATTACCTCGTGAATTTTCCTAAAGGTATGTTTAAGCAAAATAAATAAAAATGACATATACAAACTTCATGGTATTTTAATGTAGAAGTTATGTTAAAGTTATGTTGTATCATATTTTTTTGATTAAAAGTTGATTCTAAGCATTGGTTTTATGATTACAAATATGGTGTAAGAATATGGATGAACAATATGTAAGAAAAAGCGAACTTTCTAGGGTTTAGAAGAAGATGTCGGTATTAACTCCGCTTCCGACATATGTTTTGAAAAGAGATTTTGAAAGAAGAAAAAGAGAGATTGGGAGGGACTTACTAGCTAGTTAGGTGAAGAGAAGGTAGAAGAAGAGGGGGTTGTCATCGTGGCGTCGCGGGGTCGCCGGAATTCGCTTCGATTCTCGCCGGAACTTGGTCGCTTGCTAACTCCTCTTCTACTCCACTTGTACTTAAGAAATTTTGAGAGTTTTGCTTATAATTTTCAAAATGATATTGAACCAAATGGTGGGGAGGTATTTATAGTGTGGAATTAGGGTTTTGGAATTAAAATGGTGAATTAAAATGCATTAAAATTTGGTTTAAAGGCGAAATTAAAAGTCTCTGTTTGATTGCAGAGCAATCAAACAGTGCAGAGGGGGTAGGGGTAGGGGTAGGGGTAGGGGAAGGGTCGTGTGTGCAAAGCCCGGGCCTCATTGGGCTCGGGGGGACCGTCGGTACAGGCCATGGGGACATTTCCGCCGGTCGTTTCGGTGAGGGGGCCGGTGGATTGATGCCACGTGTTCACGCCAATATTAACTCCCTTTTGCACATGTTTGATTTCTTCAGACTTTTTATTTTTATGTGCATTGCATGTGAAAACTTTTGGGCTTCCAAAAAGTTTAAAAATAAATCAGAAAGATAATGTGTCTGATGGGATTCGAACACATGGGCTACGTTACAGCAGTACAAGGGCTTTATCAGTGAGCTACAAGTTGTTTCTTGCTGTTCTTAAACAAAATATACTTATAACTTGTACTCAGGCTTGTAAACTCCTTTCTGTACATTAAACTGAAAAATTTTGTACAGTAAATTTAGAGTCGTTACACCGCCCCTCATCGGGGTCTAAAAATGTATACACTAGTCTACTCCGGAATATTGATGCCCGGTCTCGATCCTCCCACGACTAGCGACATTTAAGGATGTGCTTATGGACAACCCAGCTCCCACGTATATGATCGCCATCATAATACTGGTAGTCAAGTAAGAATCCTACAAACCAAATAGTATACTATCATCTCGAGCAAGACTGTTCTACTTGTATAGGTCCTCGTTCAATTATCATAATTGCCTACTTGCACTCGCAATAATTGCCTTGATGGCACTATATCCAACAATTTGGAATATCAATGATTTGGGGGTGATATTTGGAATTAACTAAGTTTTAGGATTATATATAGGAAAAACCCTTATTTTTTTTAACAGGGAAAGCTTAGTCTCATATTGAAAAGCTGTAAAGGGTATTAATATAGCATGAAATTGCCCATATCTAAGCTGTAGCTCCGACCGATGACTTGAAGCCTAGATCTCCGCCAATTTGATGACCCAACCGGTACACATCCACTAGCAAACTGAGCCTAAGGCCTGCCAAGTCCATACCTACATCCAAACCGCCATACAAAGGTTTCGAGTATCCTTATACATGGCGGGGAATTTAAGAAAATAGTTGCCCAGTGCAATATTTCTCAAACCAAAGATACGCAATAAATTATTAAGAATCTCCTTAACCCCCTCCAAATGCACCCTATATAAGTATGCCGCCATCCATAACTAAAGTATCCGCCAAAGAAAATTTATAGAAAGTGGCCCTCCAAAAAAAAATTATGTAGAAAAAAACCGTTAAATCTTTCTATTATAAGAAAAGCTTTCCAAATCCTCAACATGGCTTAAAAAAACCATCTATCCAGCTAATCAGGAGACATTAATTCCTCAACTGCCCTCAACTCTCCTCCTTCACAACCGGGATCGACGTGGACCAAGGCGTGGAGGTCGTTGATGGAATTAGCACCTAAGGCGAAGGAATTAGCACGTAAGGGGTGTTCGTGAGGCAAAATCAGGTAGAGGTGTCAAACGAGCCGGCCAAGCCATTCGTGGGCAGGTCATTGCGGGTAACGGTTTGTTAGTGTAATATGCCCTAGATGCCATTATTGTATAGTACTAGCTTGTATATTATATTTTGGAAGCTTGGGATATATACACGGATTTATGACAGTCTTGCTCGATATAGTAGTATGCTACTTAGTTTGTATCTATCTTAATATGTGTATATGTTTCTTTTAACATATCGCTAATACATATTGATAGAGCCCTTAGGATCTTTGCTTGACTACAAGCGTTGTAATGGCAGTCACACTAGTGGGGGCTGGGTAGTCTACAAGCACATCCTTATACAGGTCCCTAGTCGTAGGATTATTGAGACAGGGCATCGATACTCCAGAGTGGACTAGTGTATATGCTTCTCATCCCAGCAGGAGAGATGGTTTGTCCCACAGCCATCAGTACGTCGTACTGGAGATAATATGCAGGTGCTCATTGGGTTATGAGTTACACTGGACGGACTCATGGGGTACTGCTGGTTGGTACTATACCTATCGTCAGGTAGCAGTTCCCAGGTGACATGAGTACAGCTTAGTCCGTTGACTTGACACTACTACTTCGCCTCAAGTGTGTTCCCACTGTTCTTAGATTACTACCCTACCATGACTCTATTAAGTCGTGCAAACAGGTAGTAGTTGGGTGCAGTCCCGGAGCACTTGGAGGCAGTGGCGGTTAGAAAGGATTCGTCTCTCCCGGTATTGGGGGTTGATGTCGCGCTGTGTTCGGAACGCCATTACATAAAGTCCCTGGCCAGGGCAAGCGAGATTTACTGGTGGGTACTCCAGTAGTTTCTCAGGGTGTTTTGGACTGTACTCCTACACGACTTATACCGCTATTAGGGGTCTGACGTTTACCGCCCCCAAGGCCCGATATGCGATACTCTTAGACGAACAGACCGGACTGTACGGAGATTGCCATAGACAGGTTCAGTAGGAGTTTGGATGAGCTTGCTCGTCGACCTTCTTATCGACAAATACCTGGGTAGCCGTTAAGTACAGCTAGTGCCGCTGACGTGCCGCAGACGTGCTTGTGGTAAACCCACTGCCAGAGTACTGTCGAGTCTTTAGAGTCACACACAGAGGGTTTCCCAGCTTCGGGCGAAATGAGTAGAGGTCGTATGGTTTTACGACAGGGTTCGATCACATACGTGTACTTGTGCGCGTGTGGTGTTCGAGCGGACAATACTAGTGGGCTTTGGTTTAAGCCGGATTCTAGTATTTGATTATTGGATTAGCTTCGTCTCATTGTATTCGTGTTTCTCGGAACACGGATGCGGGTATGTATATACGGATGAGAGGGGGTATAGAAGGAGACATCTCATTAGGGTTTTGACCATTGACTTGGTCAAAACAAATATGAGAAAAGGAAAAGTATTTGTTATTTTTTATAAATGATTTTTTGTGGCATGGCTACTTATGTTGACCACTAGACTTGGATTGACTTGTTGACCTTAGATATTTTGGTGAGATATTTTCCATGTCATGTGGTCATATATAAGTTAGTCATTCTATTATTTATAATCATTATCGCAAATACATTCTCTCTCCTCAAGCTTGCTCTCTTCTTCTTCCTCTCAAAACCCTAGTGTCTCATGTGTTGAGAATTAAGGGTTTAGTGAGACTAAGCTACTCTAAATCATACTCTACTCACTCTGGGTCATTTAGTCTAGCACACCAAGTGATCTAGTTGCCTCATCTTGGAGGTTTAGCTCAAGGTTGGAACTCTTGGGTGGATCTTCTACTACTTCGAGAAGCCGACGAGGAGGTGCTTTCCATTTCCACTCCAAGGATCTTGCAAGGAGAAGGAGGACATCAGAAAGAAGACAAGGACTTGGAACTTTAGGTATAATCTTCTAACCGAGTAGATAATATCTCTAGTTAGTTTGTTAGTTATAGTTTAGCTAAGATCTTGATATTAAAGTCGATGTTACCTTGTTATAAAAATCGTTTTTTACCCGTTCCGTCGCCCCGCAAACCCGTAGGATGTGTAACGTCGACTTACACGGGTAAAATGAGTATGGTGAAAAATATCCGAAATTAAACGAGTGCTAATTTTCTTGCCTGTGATCCGACCCATTACGGACGAGAGGGTGTGTGGGTAACCCGTGAATAGATAAATGGGTTAACCATGAACTGGTTAGCGGATAAATTAAGACCATTTATATGTTAATGTTCCCGCCAAAAATTTCTGCGCAGAAGAGTCCAAGGTATCAAATGGCAGCGATACGCTTAAGGAAATGCGAACCAATATCTTCCGGCCTGTATTTTGATAAGTTCCCGAAGGAGGAACTATTAAATTCTGATGGTATTGGAAGCATCTCGAAAAACCCTTCGATTTGATATACTATGGGCATCATAATTCATCCGGGATCAAAAGTTATAAGGCATCACGTGTCCACACGTGATGGACCTTTAAGAACCCGCTGGAGGAGTTAAAAGATATAATAAAAACTCAGAAAAGACCCCAATGGGGCATCACGTGCTCACACGTGACCATGTGTCACGTGCAGACACGTGATGGGCTTTTAAGGCCTCTAAAATAATGAATAGAATTACGGGCCCTGCTGGAGGAGTGACTTATGGGCCCCAAGCGGCCTCTCTTTTCAAGATGCCAGTGGAGCAGGAAAAATCAAGCTACCACTGGACTATTCTTCGGGACCATGCTCCCACTGATGAGCTTCAATTCCCCAATGACATCGCAAGAAGCTCCAAAGAAGCCGGTCTTTGATCGACTTACCACTGCCGCGGCCCCTCTCAACGGGTCGTCCAACTTCAATACCTCAGTTTTCAACAGACTGGGCCAGAGCGTCTACAAGCCAACGATACCCGAAGTTGCCATCCCAAAGCGGATAGCC
Source organism: Agapanthus africanus (assembly GCA_030015575.1). Classification (NCBI taxonomy): domain Eukaryota; kingdom Viridiplantae; phylum Streptophyta; class Magnoliopsida; order Asparagales; family Amaryllidaceae; genus Agapanthus; species Agapanthus africanus. The sequence continues at coordinate 426,232,843 of CM057339.1, forward strand.
ATCCCGGCTCAAGCGGACGAAATCATTGGAAAGGCTTCTCCTTCCAAAAAGTTGGTTTTTACAAGGATGGCCATTCCGACTTCTGCTCCAGGCGAGGTCCTCAAAGCCGCTTCCTCTGCCCAGAGGTCTGTCTTTGACAGATTAGACATTGCTTCTCAACGGGCGCCAGTCTTCTACAGGCTAGCACCAATAACAGTCTCTCCTCAAAGCAGGGGGCATGAAGAAGCTTATCCAACAACGGAGGTGATCTCATCCGCACGACATGCTCGACGTCGCCACCGGCGCCGAGTAAGGAAAGCTGGGGGCAATTCCCCTTCCGGACTTACTCCGCCGGCTTCAGCAATGGAAGTTGACGCTGCTGTTCCAACCGGGAACAACTTTGAAATGCTCAACAAAGTGCGCAGAAACTCTCCTACTACAGTGCTGAAGAGAACTCCTTCACCTGTGGAGAATACTCCAGAGGAGAAGCTGGAGCAGCCCCCTCAACGGCTGTCCTCTAAAATTTACAAGGTCCGGCGACAGGTCCAGGAGTCGGTGATTGATCAAGACTATCTCCGCCGGCAGAAAAAGATAAAGGTTCGGCAGGAGAAGGATTACTCCATCAAGCCACAAAAAGCAACAGCTACTTGGGTGCCCGCTGCAACGGCTCCCTCAACGTCAATCACTCAAAAGAAAAGGAGGCCGCAAAAAGCCCCTGTGAACATGGCGAACCGTAAAGCATTGAGCATAAACGCCCTAAGTCTGGGGGCATGGTGGTACATACTGTTTACATGGCTGCCGGAAAAAAGGAAAGCCGCACTTCGACGGGTCACCGACCGCTCACTCGATCCGTGACCAAAGCCCAGGAGCAACAACAGAAGCTTCAGGAAATGATGACGGCAATGGCCGCACTCACTGGGCCAAAAGAAAACCCCGAAGCGTCCTCGGATCAGCGACAGGAGCAAGAAACCGACGCTGAGTTCCTTCGGAGAATATTGGAAAAGAAGGACAAAGAAGCCGCAGAACAAGCGGCTAACATAAAACAAATGGCGCTCCTCTTCCAAGATATGGTAGGGATGATGTTACAGCTGGACCCTCCAGCTGATGGCCCTCCAATCATTGTTGAAGACGATAGAAGGGAGACATCTAATCCTCCGCCGGCTCTTTCAGCAGCCAAAGATGAAACCATTTCCAAGGCCACGCTGGATGACTATATAGTTCATCAAATACGGGTTCATCAAGTGAATGAAGCGGCTGTGCAAATTGTTAGAACTGTACGACCCTATCCGGGCTGGTATGACCAAATCAGTTGCCCGCCGGGATATACGATCCCTAAGTTCCACGTATATAAAGGGACAGGGAATCCGCATCAGCATGTCGCTCAATTCAGGGCCTTATGCGGCAATACTGAAGGCGATGACAAATTGTTGCTTCGCCAATTCGTCGGCAGCTTAGCAGAAACAGCCTTTGAATGGTATTCGGAGCTACCTAACGACTCTGTCAAAACATTTGCGGAGATGGAGCTACTGTTTACACAAAGATTCGCGAGTGCTAGTGAACGCACTCCGATAACAGCACTGATCAATGCCAGGATAAGGCCAGGCGAAACGTGGGTCCAATATGCAACACGATGGCGGAACCTATGGTCGAAATGCGAACAACGCATCGAAGAAGCACCTGCGGTAGGCATGTTCGTGGGTACTCTTGATCCGCAAGCGACCATCTCGCAACTCATGATGTTCTTCAAGCCGACCACCTTCCAGGCCTTGATTGACAAGCTGGCCCAAATGGACCAGATGGACCATAGGCCTTCCTTTTCAAAGACAGAGCCTTGGAACGAAAAGGGCAAAGGGAAAGCAACCTTCGTCGCTAATACTCCACAACAGCCGAGCAACTCAAAGCCGATTCTTCGCCAAAACAATGTGCGTCCACGCCCATCCCTCGAGGAGAGACTAGGACGTCCTTACTCGTTTCCTCAGAATAAAACGAGGAGATTGTTCGAGCTGGCAGTGCGCAACAGACTCATCAACCTGCCGAGTCCGAAACGTCCGTTGCAGCCAGGCGATGTCAACGATCCAAATTACTGCCCTTACCACCAAGCGGTAAGCCATCCAATCGAAGATTGCTTCGTCTTTAAGGGATGGATCGAGGATCGGTACCAACAAGGCAAGTTCGCGTTATCCGAAAACTGGAAGGTGAACCCGCCACAGCCTCACACTCCTAAGAAGACAAATACACCGGGGGCAACGTGCTCTTTTGTTGAGGAAGCTCCATGGGAGGTGGCCCTTTCGACCAAAACTAAAAGAATGTTGAAGGATCATCAAACGTGCCCGGCAATCAGGTGGAAAAATCCACTGGAACCCGAGATCATCGAGGGAATGTTGAAACCGCGCCCAACTCCAAAAACGGTGGTGATGGTCAGAGCGCTCACACCCAGCCGTCAAAGTCTTCGAAGAAGAAGACCAAAAAGCTCGTGCAGCCTGGTGACAAGCACACGGACCTGCAAAAACAGATTGACGCGTTGGAAGAATATAATCAGAAGGCGCGGACCCCAGTCACACTCCAAGAATTTCTCAGCTACGTCCTTGAGGACGGAGATGATGACAATGGAGAAGACTCGTCGGATGAATCTGAAAATTATGTGGCAAGCTGCCATGTGATCTCTCACTCGTCAATAAATGACGAAGAAGCTCCTTACACAGAGAAGCTGGGGGCAGATCCTGAGCCAGAACTTCTAGGACCATCAGACGAAATGATTGATGCATTCCTAAACGAAGCCCGTCTCAAAAGCAAAGCTGATCGAGAGCGCGAAATGGCCATATTCGAGAAAGCCAAACGCCGGCGACTAGATAAAAAGGACGAAACACTCCCACCAGATCAAAGTACATCCGCCGCAAATGAAAGCAGGATCAAGATAAGGAAACGATTCGCCAAAGCCATATCGATGGGGATGAGGCTGCCCTCTTTCAGAGAAAATTCTCCTGGTGGTATACATCTTGATGAAGCGGACGTACATCCTAACTTCTGCTTATATCACCAGAAGATCGCACATCCTACTGAAGACTGCAACTCCTTTAAGTGTTGGTGGCAAGGGTATGTCGTACACAGGAAACATTTCAACAGGACAAAGCGTGAAGCTCGTAGACAACAGAAAAGTACGACAGATGAGCGTAAAAGAATTGCCGGCAATTGTCATAGGGTTGATCACGGGGGATCGCGAGTTCTCACCTTCGGGAGCGACTCCGACGAAAAAGTAGCCCACGGTCCTCTCTTCAAGGAATCCATCTCTGAAACGAAAGAATTGAGGAGCTGCGAGAACATTCAGCCGTGCAATTGCACGCTACCCGGAAAGAATCTCGGACATGCGAACAAGGGATCGAACAAAAGGGATAAGGGGAATGGAAAATCGACCTTTGTCGCCAACGCTCAACAACAGCCGAGTAACCCGAGACCGTTTTTTCGTCAAAACAATAACCCGCGATACCTCAATGAGAAGTTGAAACGTCCTTACTCGTTTCCCAAAGATAAAACAAAGAGATTGTTCGAGCTAGCAGTGCGCAGCGGGCTCATCACTCTGCCAGATCCAAAACGTCCGTTGCAGCCAGGTGACGTTAACAATCCTAACTATTGTCCCTACCACAGAGTAATGGGTCACCCACTCGAAAATTGCTATGTCTTCAAAGGCTGGATTGAGGATGAATACCAACAGGGAAAATTCGCGTTGTCTGAAAAATGGAAGGTGAACCCACCACAACCACATGCTCCGAAAAAGATGGATATGCCGGGGGCATCGTGCTCTTTCATAGAGAAAGCCCCATGGACCGAAAAGTCCGTAAACTAGAAATTCGCCTCAAATATGGCAACGATAGACCGAAACGTCGTTAAACTAACGATGGACCACTATGTCCTAAAACTGGCTGGTGACCGAAACGTCGTTAAACTACTACCAACCCGCGGCATCCCCAGGCTGACGTGGTAAAAAAACGGTATGTCCATAAGCAAAATGGGCACGGATGAAAATCCGAAAGGGCTCCGTGAGTAAAAACAGCAGGGCTACCGGCGAGTGTTTGTGAAAACCCGAAAGGGCGCAACCTCGTTAGAAAAAAAAACAAAAAAAAACGGTATGTCCATAAGCAAAATGGGCACGGATGAAAACCCGAAAGGGCTCCGTGAGTAAAAACAGCAGGGCTACCGGCAAGTGTTTGTGAAAACCCAAAAGGGCGCAACCTCGTTAAAAAAACGGTATGTCCATAAGCAAAATGGACACGGATGAAAACCCGAAAGGGCTCCGTGAGTAAAAACAGCAGGGCTACCGGCGAGTGTTTGTGAAAACCCAAAAGGGCGCAACCTCCTTAAAAGACACTTACAGGGTCCTCTCGACCTTGTAAGGAGAAACCACCCACGTGAGATCCTTACAACTCACAAGGGAGAAACACACTTAGGGATCCTCACGATTCCTAAGGAGAAAATACACTTGCGAGATCCTCACGACTCGTAAGGAGAACTCTCTTATGGGACCCTCACGGCTCATAAGATTTGAAAGTCTTAAGTTACAGAGACCTGAACCTGTTCTTAAGCAACTCCCACAACCTTCGATATCGCCCTACAAGTGGCTCAATACTGACCCTTGTATACAATCCACGGGCGCGAATAAACATTTCCCTAACAAAGTCCTATCCGTGACTAGGGATATGCTCGTACAGCAAACAAACACATGTAGGTCCTCTCGACTTGCAAGGAGAAAACTCTCTTGTAAGATCCTTACGACTTATAAGAGAACATACACTTAGGAGTCCTCACGATTCCTAAGGAGAAAACACACCTACGAGATCCTCACGACTCGCAGGGAGAAATACCTTTGTGAGACCCTTACGGCTCATGAAGTCAAAAGCCTTAGTCGACAGGATCCTAACCCTGTTTGCTAAGCCACCTTTGTTCGACATCGATAGAGGCAAATGATGATTCGCTCCTGGCAATATCCCAGTTGTAGCGATGCTGATGCCTAAACCGGTATCAAATTCCAAGTCCTTTCATGGCAAATGATGATTCGCTCCTGGTAATATTCCAGTCATAGCGATGCTGATACTAAGATTGGTATCAGATCCCAAGTCCCCTACTCGCGAGAAAAAATCAGCGAGCCCCCCCAAAAAAAATGCATACGAAATAGCCGAAATGATGGGGCAACTTGCAAACAAAATCAGCAAGTAAAAATGTATGCATGAAGAATAGCCGAAATGATTGGGCAACGCGCAATAAAAAGCAGCGAGTAAAAAGAAAAATAGCCAAAATGATTGGGCACCGCGAAAAATAGCCGAAATGATTGGGCAATCGCAATTTTCGCGATATAAAAAGCTGAAATGATAGAGCATCGCGGAAAAAATAAAAAAAATGAAAGAATGAAATTTTTTGCCCTACAGATGAGATCACATCGATCCCTGTATACAATCCAGGGGCACAGATAAAGTGTGAACTATACCTTCCCAACAGGCTCCATCAGAAAGCGTAGCCAAATCTCGACGGTTCATAGACGACCTAGAGACAACCTCGACATTTGTCGCAATACTGCAGACACAATGTCAGCAAATGAAGCAAAGGAAGATCCCTAGCTTCAGGGTCTCGACGTCAACATCGACGACTTAGAGATCAACACCGGCATTCTTCGTCCCTCCAACCTGATGCAGACGTGACGTTAAAAACCGACCTCAGAGTTGCAACGAAAGGAAGCCATAACAGAGGCCCTAGTTCCAAATCTCAATGGCCACATCTGCAGCCTGGAGACCAACAACGGTGTGCCTCTTCATTCCAGCAGGACACAGATGTTACACCATCAAACGGAGTGACAGTGAAATCCCAGCTCTACCTCAGCATTCATCTCGATACAGCAGACGAGATGTCAACGACGGCGTTCCTCCGCAGTCCAGCAGGACGCAGATACAACGTCAATGAAAGACCTCATGGTCGAAACAAAACGGAGCGATGGCAAAATCCTAACTCCGCCTCAGCATTCGTCCCGATATAGCAGACGAGACGTCAACAGCAGTGTTCCTCCTCATTCCGGCAGGACTCGGACGCAATATCACCCAACAGAGCCACGGCAAAATCCCTGGTTCCAAACCTCGACGGTTCACCAGCAACCTAGAGACAACCTCGACATTCGTCTCGATACAGCAGATGAAATGTCACCCCAGCGTTCTTCCCCCAACAGGATTCGGACGCGCCAAAGCAAATGAAGCAAAGGCCAAATTCCTAGCTTCAGGGTCTTGACGGCAACTCATATAAAGCCTGAAAGACAATCGGAGATCATCTCGCACCAGTGCGGAGTGGTCACCACCTCGACGTTCGTCTCGATACCGCAGACGAGATGTCACTACGGCGTCCTTCCTCCAACAGAATTCGGACACGCCAAAGCAAATGAAGCGAAGGCCAAATTCCTAGCTTCAGGGTCTTGACGGTAACTCATATAAAGCCTGAAAGACAATCGGAGATCATCTCGCACCAGCACGGAGTGGTCACCACCTCGACGATCGTCTCGATACAGCAGATGAAATGTCACCCCAGCGTTCTTCCCCCAGCAGGATTCGGACGCGCCAAAGCAAATGAAGCAAAGGCCAAATTCCTAGCTTCAGGGTCTTGACGGCAAGTCATATAAAGCCTGAAAGACAATCGGAAATCATCTCGCACCAGCGCGGAGTGGTCACCACCTCGACGATCGTCTCGATACAGCAAATGAAATGTCACCCCAGCGTTCTTCCCCCGGCAGGATTCGGACGCGCCAAAGCAAATAAAGCAAAGGCCAAATTCCTAGCTTCAGGGTCTTGACGGCAACTCATATAAAGCCTGAAAGACATTCGGAGATCATCTCGCACCAGCGCGGAGTGGTCACCACCTCGACGATCGTATCGATACAGCAGATAAAATGTCACCCCGGCGTTCTTCCCCCAGCAGGATTCGGACGCGCCAAAGCAAATGAAGCAAAAGGCCAAATTCCTAGCTTCAGGGTCTTGACGGCAAGTCATATAAAGCCTGAAAGACAATCGGAGATCATCTCGCACCAGCGCGGAGTGGTCACCACCTCGACATTCGTCTCGATACAGCAGACACGATGTCACCACAGCGTCCTTCCTCCAACAGGATTTGGACACACCAAAGCAAACGAAGCGAAGGCCAAATTCCTAGCTTCATGCGTCTTAACGGCAAGTCATATAAAGCCTGAAAGACAATCGGAGATTATCTCGCACCAGCACGGAGTGGTCACCACCTCGACATTCGTCTCGATACAGCAGATGCGATGTCACCACAGCGTCCTTCGTCTAACAGGATTTGGACACACCAAAGCAAACGAAGCGAAGGCCAAATTCCTAGCTTCATGCGTCTTAACGGCAAGTCATATAAAGCCTGAAAGACAATCGGAGATTATCTCGCACGAGTGCGGAGTGGTCACCACCTCGACGTTTGTCTCAACACAGCAGACGCAACATCACCAAAAGGAGCCATGGCAAAATCCCTAGTTCCAAACCTCGACGGTTCACATGCAACCTAGAGACAACCGCAACATTCGTCTCGATACAGCAAACGCAGTGCCAGCAAACGAAGCAAAGGCCAAATTCCTAGCTTCATGGTCTTAACGGCAAGTCATATAAAGCCTGAAAGACAATCGGAGATCATCTCGAACCAGTGCGGAGTGGTCACCACCTCGACGTTCGTCTCGATACAACAGACGCAACATCACCAAAAGGAGCCACGGCAAAATCCCTAGTTCCAAACCTCGACGGTTCACCAGCAACCTAGAGACAACCACGACATTCGTCTCGATACAGAGGACGCAATGCCAGCAAACGAAGCAAAGGCCAAATTCCTAGCTTCAGGGTCTTAATGGCAAGTCATATAAAGCCTGAAAGACTATCGGAGATCATCCCACACCAGCGCGGAGTGGTTATGACTCATCGGGGCTCTCCAAAATGAGCCTAACCTCAAGTAAAAAGCGGCATGGTAAAATTCCTAACGCTTGCTCTTCCGACGGTCAAACTGCCTAGGAGGATTGCTTGAAGACGTCTTGTCCAGCCCCCGAAGGGATCAGAGACACGGCAGTCGTAGGGCTACTCGAACAGCACGATTGCCTATCGAGGAATATATCAGCTGATGCGACGGTACGACGGCCAAAACCCTAAGTACCACAGACCCTAACGGACTTCTGTCGTAAAGAGCAGAGGTTAACTGTGACGTTAGGATATTCTTGCGAGATCTGCTCGATCCGTTTCGACTCGTGAGGAAATTGATATCTTTGCGAGAACTTCTCGATTCGTCTCGACTCGTGAGATAAAGCCTTAGGCAGTAGGGATTAAAAAACCTGTTTCCTAAGCACTGGGACCCTGCAAGTCAGCCCAAAACGGTCTCTTGCATACTATCCATGAGTCACACTCTCCAAATTCGAATCTCGACAAGGTGGGAAACAACCACTTACGAGTCCTCTCGACTTATAAGCGGGAAAATTCTCTTGTGAGATCCTTACGACTTTCAAGAGAAAACACACTTAGGAGTCCTCACGACCCCTAAGGAGAAAATACACCTGCGGGATCCTCTCGACTCGTAGGGAGAAAAGTCTTTATGAGACCCTCACGGCTCATAAAGTTGAAAAGTCTTAGGTGGCAGATCCTAACCCTATCTCCTAAGCCATCACCGCCCCTGCAAAGAGGTCAAGATGGACCATCTATGAGCCACACTCGCCAAAGCTACATGCCGCTGAAATGGAAAAGCTACTCATGAGCATATAAACTACTTCACGCCAGAGTAGGATATAAAGAGATAGAAGGGTGCGGCTCATGGAGTTAAGGGTTTGGAACTATATCTCTTAAGAGTCGAGATTTGAGTCAATGATAAATGACGACGCTTGTGTCCGCTCGTTATCTTCTCAATTCAAGATTCTGAAAGTAATATACCAAACCGAAACTGGTCATACGCTATGCATTACTTTGCACTACTTCACCCACGTATATACTTACGTGGGCAAAGTAGTGGGGGGCATTTGTTCCCGCCAAAAATTTCTGCGCAGAAGAGTCCAAGGTATCAAATGGCGGCGATACGCTTAAGGAAATGCGAAACAATATCTTTCAGCCTGTATTTTGATAAGTTCCCGAAGGAGGAACTATTAAATTCTGATGGTATTGGAAGCATCTCGAAAAACCCTTCGATTTGATATATTATGGGCCTCATAATTCATCCGGGATCAAAAGTTATGAGGCATCACGTGTCCACACGTGATGGACCTTTAAGAATCCGCTGGAGGAGTTAAAAGATATAATAAAAACTCAGAAAAAACCCCAATGGGGCATCACGTGCTCACACGTGACCATGGGTCACGTGCAGACACGTGATGGGCTTTTAAGGCCTCTAAAATAATGAATAGAATTAAATTCTGTAAGTCCACGTTACCTCTCCCGGTACTTACGGGCTTGCGGAAATGATGAAAAACGATTTTTCAAGAGGTAGTAACATGGACTCGCAATACGAATCTTTGTTAAACAACTACCTAACAACCTAACTAGAGTTTTACCTACTCGGTTAGGGGGCTATACCTTTCTTGAACTCCTTCGTCTTTAACTCTTTCCGGTGTACGGATCGGCCTCACCTCGTCGTCTCCTTGCGCCGAAGATGGATCCACCTGAAAGCTTCTACCTTTGGCTTCTTCTTCGAACTTTAAGAAACTATAACACTTGGTTTGCTAAACCTTGTGAACTAGGATGAGTAGAGAAGTGATATGGGTTTTCTTTTATCTCTAAGGCAATATTTCTCAACTCATGAGAGGGTGTTGCCTTGAACTAGAGAGAGAGCAAGAGGAAGAGCAAGAGGGAGAGCTCAAGCAAGAGAGAGAAATGAAATGAGAGAATGAGTAACCCTTTTGCCATTCAAGCTCTCATAATCCAAAACCATCATAACAAAATAGTAATCAAGTATTATGTGATGGTTAATCAGAAACGGCGTCGCTTCGCAGCTAGCCGGTGAATACGGGTCGATCCGCAGGGATGTGTTAATTCTAATTTTGTGTTATAACGAGTTGATTCAAATCGTGGTTGGTTTTTTATCGATTGAGTTTAAGATGAATTTATGTGATAAGAAAGGACTCGTTAGGGTTAGGTCGAAGGTAGGGGTGTTGAGATCTATGTTTTCACCTCTTTCAATGCCATGATTTAAGCTTTTTAGAAATATCACAACAATTATTAGCAAAGGGGATTAGGATGATCGGGAAGAAACAAAGTTTCTTCCTCTAGATCCTTGTCCGTCCTTTCCTATTAATTGATGTGATCTTCATGGATGTCATATAAGTCCGGCCTTTTATACTAAGGTTCACCGTTACCTTGTAGGTAGGGTGCCGTAGGGGGCGGATCGTATATGAATGCATGAAGATTTCGTTTTAAAAATAAGTTGGCGTTGAAGGAGGTGAGAGACATCCATCTCTCACTTACTCCCTTGTTCCTAACCCTAACGAGCGAGGATTTTATTCGCTCATTAGGGAATTGTTGCAAAGAGACATTTTTATGTTTATGTTTTAAAGGTTAACTACTTGGTGCAGATTAAGGAGGATTACACTAGAGCAAGAATTAACTAACTAGGGCAAGTAAAAGATTATACTAAGGCAAGAATTAAATAAAACTAAAAACTTACAAGTAAAAGTGATGCTCCAAATTCTTCAACAAATCTCACTTTTATTGATTATCAAGAGGCATACATTTTTTAAGATCTAGATTACAATTTATAAGTAACTAGTGAAGCTAGGGTTACAGACTCTCGTAGACATGAAATCACTGATTTACCCCCTAAAAATCCCAACACATGAAACGATACACCGACACAAGAAGTCGGTGCCGACACGGGCACCATATGGCCGCGGTTCCGCGGCAAAGACATGCATTTGGCCGCGGATCCGCGGCCATATAGTGGGCTTGGCCCACCAGATTTCTGTGCTTTGTTTCTCTTCTCTTGGGCTCTCTTCTTTTACTATTCTTTTCTCTGTTGGGCTTTCTAGTATTCTCCAGATTCTCAGTGAAACTTGTAAGGATCTTTTTGACCGTTTCACTTGACGTTCGTCTCGGCTTGAGTAGGATCCGTGTGCTGGTTGGTCAAAAGTCCATTTCCTGTATCAACTTTGTCTTTTTCACTGTATTTGCTTCAAAAGTCTGTATCCTGTATCATGTAACAAACGATCGTCAAAAGCACCTGTTTACTTATAAATTGCACAAAAAGTAGGGCGTATAAATTGCAATATTATGATGTGAACAATGGTTCAAGTCAAAATGGCTATATCATTTCATGCACTCATTTTGCAAAAACAAACAAGCAAGCAAAAGTCTTTGCCATGAAATGATAGCCATTGTCATGATGATGGTCAACTAGTCCAACCTAGTCAACCGGTCAACAAAGTCAACAAGTCAACAAAGTCAACCCCTCAACAACCATGTCACTATAATACTTAATTAATATTATTGTTAATTATGTTTCTTATTCTCAATAGGGTTTAGCCAAAAGTCAATAGTCAACAGTCAACAGTCAACAACCCCAATGAGAATCCTCTGCCTCTGTCTCTCTGTCAACTGTGCATACACACCCGCATCCGCGTTCCGAGGAACACGAATACAAACGAGATAAAACCAATCCCAAAATGTACACTAGGATCTGGCTTAAACCAAAGCCTGCTAGTGTTAACTGTCCGGACACCAAACGTGCACAAGTGCACGGATGTGACCGAACCCTGTCGCAAAACCATGCGACCTGTCGCAAAACCATGCGACCTCTACTCTTTTGCCTAAAGGCGAATAGCTTTCTGTGTGGGACTCTAAAGACTCGACACTACGCTGGCAGTGGGTTTAACCACAGACCGCAAGCGGCACTAGCTGTGCGTAACGGTCCCCAGGTAGATGCCGACAAGAAGACTGACGAGGTGAAACCCATCTGAACTCCTACTGAGCCTGAATGTGACAATCTCTGCATAGTCCGGTCTGTTCGTCTGATATATCGCATGGAGGGCCTAGGGGGCGGTAAACGTCAGTCCCCTAATAGCGGTACAAGTCGTATCGGAGTGTAGCCCAGAACACCCTGAGATAGCACTGGAAACCTACCAGTATATCTCGCTTGCCCTGGCCAGGGACTACTCGTGTAATGGCTCTCCTAGATACAGCGCGATGTCAGCCCCCAATACCGGGAGAGACGAATCATGTCTAACCGTCACTGCCTCCAAGTGCTTCGGGACTGCACCCAACTACTACCTGTTTGCACGACTCCTTTGAGCCGTGGTAGGGTAGTAATCTAAGTACAGTGGGAACACACTCGAGGCGAAGTGACAGTGTCAAGTCAGCGGACTAAGCTGTACTCATGTCACCTAGGAACTGATAACTGACGATAGGTATAGTACCAACCAACAGTTCCCGACGAGTCCTGTCCAGTGTTCGTAACCTAACGAGCACCCGCACACTATCTCAAGTACGACGTACTGACGGCTGTGGGACAGACCGTCTCCCACACTGGGATGAGAAGCGCATACGTTGGTCTACTCCGGAGTATCGATGCCCTGTCTCGATAGTCCTGCGACTAGGGACCTGCATAAGGATGTGCTTATAGATTACCTAGCCCCCACGAGTATGACTGCCATCACAACGCTGGTAATCAAGCAAAGATCCTAAGGGCTCCACTAATGTGTATAGGTGATATACTAAAATAAACACATGTACACATTAAAGCAGAAACAAACCAAGTAGCATACTACTATATTGAGCAAGATTGTCTATACAAGATGAATATCCCAAGCTTCCATTAAGTAATATACAAACTAGTATGATACAGTAATGGCCTCTAGGGCATATACACTAACAAATTCTAAAATCTGTTCCCTGATTAAAAATCAGGAAATACCTCAACGAGGTATCACGTGCTCACACGTGACCAATGGTCACGTGTTGACGCGTGATGGTTAAAACTGAAGCGTGAATGAACGCAGAGAAGAGGACTCAATTAGGGGTCACGTGCTCACACGTGACCAAGGGTCACGTGCCAGCACGTGACTGGCTTTGAAAGCCTTACAGTTTAATAGAATTAAAATTCTAAATTTCTCTAAATCTTTCTAAATAGAATTAAAATTCTAAATTTCTTTAAATCTTTCCAAATGGAAAAGGATTATGGGGACCGTTGAATTAAAGATCCAAGAGTGATTAAATATCACCAATTTATGGAAATATCTTAGACAAGGAAAGATTTCCCCTAAAATCTCACCGGAAATAACAAACAGAATGTCTTTGGTTTTAAAATCCAACGGTGAATAAAATTCACTGAATGATCTAAAGGATCATATTAATGATGAAAACAAATCAAATCTTTCAATGAAAGATTTGCTAAACAAATTGATTCTCTTTCTTTCTCCTATAAACAGGAGCCAAGAAAAGAAGAGAAGGGATCTATCTTTTTGGAGAGAGAAACAGAGAGAGGAGAATTTAATTCTCAAGAGGGAAGAAAAGAAAGGAGAATTTAATTCTCAACAAAGAAAACTCTAGGTGAGAAAAGGGAAAAAGATCAACTTCAAAAAGAGAATTTAATTCTCAAAATTTAAGAGTTTAACTCTTCTGCAAATAAAGAACTTAGTTCTTCTTCTGGTTGAAGATCTGTACAGAGCACATCTCCCCATATGATGAGAATTTAATTCTCATCGGGTCGAGATCCTGCCATGCAGATCCTAAACTTAGAAGGGGAATTGAGTTTGAGAATTTAATTCTCCCAAACTAACAGGAATTTAATGCCTCACGTGCTCCCATGTGACTCCCAAAACGCAGAAAGAAAAATCAAAGGAAATGAAAGCTTTGGGCGCTCTCACGTGTTATCACGTGACCCCTCAGCAAATGCTTTAACAATTGGCGCACAGATCCCCATCACGTGCCAACACGTGATGCTCTAAAATAAAAATAAAAGTGTTTAACACTTATTCGCGGATTTGAGGATAAAACAAAAGGAGATCTGGTTCCACATTTAGGGCGCCCTCACGTGTCCCCACGTGACCCCTAACAAATCCCTTTAATATCCAATGGATGGATGCCTATCACGTGCCCACACGTGATGGTCAAAAAATGAAAAGTGTTTAACACTTAATTGCAGAACGAAGAAAAGGGATCTGGTCCCCCCTTTGGGCGCTCTCACGTGTCCACACGTGACCCCTCTGTCTTTAGTGTTTAACACTAATTTGGGGATTATATTTCCAGTGTTTAACACTGATTGTTTCTAGTGTTTAACACTAAATTAAAGATTATGTTTCCAGTGTATAACACTGATTGTCTTTTAGTGTTTAACACTAATTTGAGAGTTCTATCTCCAGTGTTTAACACTGTTGTTCTCTAAGTGTTTAACACTACTTTTAGCCAAATTGGCTAATTTTCCAGAGGCAAAAGTCCCTCCTCCAAATGAATCTCAAAATTGAGGAAATCAAAGACAAAATGTTGTCAGAGCCCCCCGAACCTCTGTTTAACACTGCTGAATGACGAGGGGCTGAACCCAGACAAATGTCTAATGGTCCAAAGGGCCAATATTTCAAACATAATTGAATTTAGCCCAAACTGGCCATAAGTCCTCAAATCATCTTGAACTGAGCACATCTGCTCTTTCAACCAACTCATTGGTTCAAGGGTACATCTCTGAACTCCTCTGATATTTGTCGTTGTAATCCTTCAACGTCTTCAGAGAGGTGACGGGTCCCGACAACCACACATTAATACGGACTGTGGGGTCCTTAAACTCATGGACTAATGCGTCCTTAAACTAACATTTGTCCCCAAAACGGGAATGATGGACCACTACGTCCTTAAACTGGTATTGGACCACTACGTCCTTAAACTGGTATTGGACCACCACGTTCCTAAACTGGCATTGGACCACCATGTGAAAGGTTTGTCTAGCACCCTATGAAGAGTTTTGAAGCATCACATGTCCAAAAGTTTAAATTTTTATGGTGCTAAACGAACATGCAAAGGAATCGATCCTAGAAAATTAGGGTTTCGTAACTTATAAGCTAATAAAGATTAGGGTTTGAAGGCTACAACCTTTGTAGCTCCCCTTTTGCTTGACTCCTTGATCTCTAGGGTGTTGGAAGAAGGTCCACTTGTAGTCCTCTTTCGTCCACGACGATCCACCCGAAGTTTCCCGTCCAAGCTTGCGACTTTGGAAAAGCAAAGAGAACACTCTAATCAAGTTGGCTAGACTTGAGTAGAATGATGTTGTGGCTATGGATCTCACTTCAAAAACCTTTCTTTAATTGTGTTTAACTCACTAGAAAAAACTAGAGAGGAAAAGGTGAAGGAGGATGAAGATGGTGGCTATTTTTAACTAGAGGTGAAAAATATATCCCTTAAGAGAAAAGAAATGAAATATAACCTTTTATATTTTATTCCTTCTCACTTTCAACCATGATTAAATGATGGATAGTTAATTTAACTTGGGTTTTAAATGATAAAGAGAAGGATAACCCTAGGTTAGTGGTAGTTGAGCATGGTTAGGTCAAAGGAAGAATGTAGAAGCTAGAATGATTATCCTTTCCTTTTCATTTTCTTTTAAATCCAAAATCAAATAATAATCCATTATTTAATCCATGGTGTGAGTCTTATATTGCCACCATTTCCATATGTTAACAACCATGATAGATGGGTGTATGTATGTGTGTATGTATGCACATCCATATGTGCATGAAACTAGCATGAAAGAAAGAAAGAAAAGCACACATGCATGCACACATCCATCATCCAAGAAAAGGTTTTAAGTGAGAAAACTAATGGTTAAATGATAAATCAACACTTGATTTATCAATCCGGTCATATCTCATATGACCCCACCAAAAGCAGTTCACCCGATCAATGTTCGGTATCATATACGCACATTTTAATCGGGTGCTTGCGCATATCGCATACGCGCACCACAACGTTTCGCCTGGACTGGGTAACTCCTTTGTGGGACTCTAAGACTCGTCAATACGCCGGCAGAGGGTGATGATCATATCAGGTACCCCCAAGCCGCAAGCGGTCAGCTAAACGTAACGGCCACCCGGGTATTGAACGATCAGAAGAAAACAAGCGAACCTGCTATAACTCCCGTCGAGCCATCCGGCAACACTACCGTACAGTCCGGTCTTTTCGTCAGATATGCTGCATATCGAGCCTAGGGATGGTCACGTCGACCCTAATAACTCAATAAGTCATGCCGGTGAATGGTCTATAACAGATCGAGAAACTACTGATAACACTTATCAGCAAATCTCAGCAGCCCTGGCCAGGGACTTGCTGTTATAACCAGTCGGGCACAGCACAGCATCAACTCCCAATACCGGGAGAGACGAAACCCCTCCTATCGCTCATCGTCTTCGTGTGTCTCGGGACTGTACCCAACAGCCACCTGTTTGCACGACTCAGTAGAGCCGTGGTAGGGTGGCAATCAAAGTACAGTGGGAGAACACACAAGACTCCATGACGATCTCGGGTCTACAGACTAACCTGTACCAGTGTCACCTGAGAACTGCTATCCGACGATAGATATAATTCCATATAGGAGTTCTCGGTGAGTCCGTCCAGTGTACCCAGTCAGCACTGAGCACCCGTATATGATCTTGATGTCAAACATCGACGAATGTGGGAACATCCATCGCCCATCACATGGGTCTAGTATCATATACGCTAGTCTACTCTGGTATATCGATGCCCCGTCTCGATACACCTCCGACTAGGGACATTTCAGGATACGCTTATAAACTACATATGTCCCACTAGTATGATCTCTATCATAATCACTGTAGTCAAGCCGATGTCCTCAGGGCTTTATCAGCATGTATGAATGAATAAAAGCATGATCAAAACAACATGTCAGATAAAGAAGAACCAGATAGCATACTATCATGTCGAGCAAGAATGCATACTGAATATATATATACATGTATAGATACATCCACTATCACATAATGGCCTCTAGGGCATACATATATCCAACAATCTCCCACTTGCACTAAGGCCAGTTATTGGCGTATCTCATACCCAACATCTCAAAAAGTCGCTCATGCTGTGGCTGAGGGAGGGCCTTGGTGAGTGGATCCGCGGCGTTATTCTTTGTGTCTACTCTCTTAATCTCGATCTCGCGGCGATCTCCAATCTCCCGGATCAAATGAAAGCGCCTGAGGATGTGTCTGGACCGCTGATGGGACCTGGGCTCCTTGGCTAATGCCATAGCCCCATTATTATCACAATACAAGGGTATTGGATCAATAATGGTTGGAACTACTCCTAGCTCCGAGACGAACTTCTTCATCCAGATGGCTTCCTTGGCGGCATCATTTGCAGCAATGTACTCAGCTTCCATCGTAGAGTCTGCAACGGTATCTTGTTTGGAACTCTTCCAACTTACCGCCCCTCCATTGAGGGTAAACACAAACCCTGAGATAGATTTGCTGTCATCCTTATCGCTCTGGAAGCTCGAATCGGTAAAGGCTTCCATTTGGAGATCTGTATTACCATACACCAAGAACAATTCTTTAGTCCTTCGCAAGTACTTAAGAATGTTCTTCACAGCTGTCCAATGGTTCTCCCCTGGGTTGGATTGATACCTGCTTACAACACTAAGTGCATAAGCTACATCTAGGCGTGTACATAACATCGCATACATTACAGATCCTACTGCCGAAGCATAAGGTATAATGCTCATACGAGCTCTCTCTTCATCGGTCTTTGGACAAGAATCCTTGGAGAGAGTGACTCCATGGCAAGCGGGTAAGGCACCCCGCTTGGAGTCTTCCATACTAAACCTTTTTAGGATGGTGTTGATGTACCTGGTTTGGGACAATCCCAATAACTTTTTGGATCTATCCCTATAGATCCTTATGCCCAGGATGTAAGTGGCATCACCCAGGTCCTTCATGGAGAACCTTAGTGATAAGAATGATTTGACCGACTGTAGCATAGGAATATCATTTCCTATCAGAAGAATGTCATCGACGTACAATACGAGGAATGTGACAGCTCTTCCTACAGCCTTCTTATAAACACAAGGTTCATCTGGATTTTTGATGAAATCAAACTCTTTGATAACATCATCGAAACAGATGTTCCAACTCCGAGATGCCTGCTTTAACCCATATATGGATTTAAGCAGTCTACATGCTTTCTCGCTGCTCCTACTGTCAATGAAGCCCTCTGGCTGATCCATATAAACGCATTCTTCTAAATCTCCATTTAGAAATGCTGTTTTAACGTCCATCTGCCAGATTTCATAGTCGTAGTGAGCAGCAATAGCAAGTAGAATCCGAATGGATTTAAGCATGGCTACGGGCGAAAAAGTTTTGTCATAGTCCAAACCTGGTCTTTGACGAAAACCTTTCGCCACAAGTCTTGCCTTATAAGTCTCTACCTGCCCATCTACACCAATCTTTCTTTTAAAGATCCATTTGCACCCTACAGGTTTTACCCCAGGGGGTGCAACGTCCAAAGTCCATGCTTTGTTGGTGTACATAGACTCCATTTCGGCTCTCATGGCATCCAGCCACTTCACAGAGTCACCACTCGTGATAGCTTGCTGAAAACTGGTAGGATCATCATCATCCATGATGCAATCTTCTCCGTCACCATCAATGAGGAAACCGTAGTACCTCTCCGGTGGGCGAAAAGTCCTACCAGACCTACGGAGTGGCCGAGGTTCTTCAGTTTCTGTTGCAACAGCCGGTTCAACCAAATTGTCATTTGTAGTTTGTGTCTCCAGAACCTCTTCTAGATCCACCACCTTGCCATCATCTTTATCTGTGAAAAACTCTTTTTCCAAGAATGTGGCATACTGAGAAACAAATACCTTTTGTTCCTCTTTGTGGTAGAACAGATATCCATAAGAATTCTTTGGATATCCCACAAAGTTACACATGACTGACCGTGTCTCGAGTTTGTCCGGATTCTGCTTTTTGACATAGGCCGGGCAACCCCAAATCTTAATTCTCTTAAGAAATGGTCTCTTCCCATTCCATATCTCATATGGCGTGGTAGACACGGCTTTGGTTGGAACCATGTTTAGCAGAAACGCTGCAGTCTCCAATGCATGCCCCCAAAACGAGACTGGTAACTCAGCGTCACTCATCATGGACCGGACCATATCTAATAGGGTCCTATTCCATCGTTCTGACACACCGTTGTGCTGTGGTGTGTAAGGAGGAGTGAGCTGAGAGAGAATCCCATTCTCTTTTAGGAAGTTTGCAAATTCTGTACTGAGATACTCACCACCTCGATCTGATCGAAGCATCTTAATACTCAAGCCGGTTTGTTTTTCTACTTCTTGTTTATATTCAATGAATTTCTCGAAAGCTTCGGACTTGTGCTTTAATAAAAATACATGACCGAATCTTGAGAAATCGTCGGTGAATGTAATGAAGTATGAAAAACCGCCTCTAGCCTGTGTAGACATTGGCCCACATACATCACTATGTATGAGGCCCAGGAGCTGAGTAGCTCTTTCTCCGTGTCCGGTAAACGGAGTTTTGGTCATTTTACCCTTGATACAAGACTGGCAAGTCGCATAAGATTTATATTCAAAAGAATTTAAATATCCATCTTTGTGTAACTTGTTTAGTCTTGTTTCGTTAATATGACCAAGTCTACAGTGCCAAAGAAAAGCTTCATTTAATTCTGAAAGTTTTCTTTTATTAGTGTGTTGTACACTGAAAACTGTGTGTTGATTTAGGACATATATTCCGTTATTAAGCGTACCATACCCAATCAACATTTGATTTAGGTGAATGTTCATAACATTGTTTTGCAATACAAAACTATATCCTTCATTGTCCAACAAAGAAACGGATATTATATTACATAGCATACTTGGTACAAAATAACATGGATTCAAAATCAAAATACATCCAGATGGCAACCCCAAGTGATACTCTCCCACTGCGACTGTATGTACATTGGAACCATTTCCAACGCGGAGAGTATGGTCACCTGTCTTCAAAACCTTGCTATTTCTCAGCCCCTGCATAGAATTGCAAATATGAGAACCTGAACCGGTATCCAATACCCAGGAAGCAGAGTTTATAGAAAAACAGTTTTCAGTCACAAACGCACCTGAAGCAGAAGCATCAACATGCTTCTTCTTGAGATTCAAGTATTCCGTGCAGTTGCGCTTCCAATGTCCTGTCTTGTGGCAATGAAAACATTCGCCTTTCCCTGGGTCTCCAGCCTTGGACTTTTCCTTTCCCTTCACCTTTTTAACTCCGCCCTTAGGATTAGTGGGTTTCTTCTTTTTCTTTCCCTTGGCTTTAGCTTTCGGGCGAGAAGAGGAAGACTGTCCAATAGTCATAACGGGAGTTTTTGCTGACTTCATAGTGCTCTCTGCACTCCTTAACATGTTAAGGAGTTCAGGGAGTTCCTTCTCTATGCCGTGCATGCTGAAGTTCACTATGAATTGAGCAAAGGTGGAGGGGAGGGACTGCAGAATAATATCTATATATTGTTCATTGTCCATTGTCCATCCTAGGTCCTCAAGTTCTTCTATAAGAGCTATCATCTTCAGAACATGGTCTCCTACTGGTGTGCCAGGAGCCATTCGCATCTGAAACAGTTTCTTTGATGCTTCGTATCGTAATACGCGGGATTGCTCTCCATACAACTCCTTTGTATGGAGAAATATGGTTTGAATGTCCATATTCTCGTGCTGCTTTTGATGTGTATTGTCCATCGATGCAAGCGCGAGGCATTTGGCCGTAGCACAGTCAGCGTCCCATGTCTTGCGGACTTCAACGTCCGCAACTGAGGATTTTGGACCTGGGACGGGCGGGGCTGAAGCCGTGAGGACATATGATACTTTATCACAAGTCAAGGCGATTTTCAGATTCCTCAGCCAGTCTTTATAGTTGGTCCCATTCAGTTTGTTCTTATCTAGTAGAAGCTTAAGTCCAGTCATTGGTATCTGCCATTAAGAGAGAGAAAAGAATACACTCAGCGAAAGCTCTTGCATAGATTAGATTGGTTATTATCTTGTCTAATCGATGTTTCCCACTGCTTTTTATCGAGTTTTTCTTTCAAACCTTAAAAAGAAAAACTAGCCAGGATTAATTACAGTCTACAACTTCGCTAACCGTTCAGCCAGGCCAGTGTCGGTACTTTGAGGGAGGTTCCCCGTGCTTTCGCACGGACCTAATTAGAGTAAACCTCGTTTTCCCAGAGGCGGAGCCCCGTTAACACCTTTCTAGACACCTAATGAGTTAGCTAATTGTAAACTGTAAAACTCTCCTAGGAGCAACTATTGCCCACAGTGGGATCGGGATCTAACCATCACATGGAAGGTATGCAATCTCATTGCAAATTTCAACACTTGAAATTCCCGATGTAATTTTTACCCCTAGTACTTATGACCTTAACTATAGTCAACAAATCATAAGTACCAGTCAAGTTCTACCCGTCATTTCTTGATCAATTAGACCCACCCATATGACCCTTAACTATGGTCAACAAAGTCGCATGAATGTCCTAATTAATCTGCATCATATGCAGTGTAGGAAGACATCACTTAGCTACCGTACACTACGCCTTAACTAAAGTCAACAAACGAGCACGAATACTAAGTACTCTACTTCCTAAAATGACGGAGGGTTGCGAATGATTTTTAAGAAAATCTTTAACGCTTTGAACTTGATATCGTTGTAGAATCAAACAGTTTTCAAAAGGAGTGGCTTAAGCTCTGCAGTTTTAAAATATAGCTTTTTCATAAATAGCCGAGTGGTTTTCAAATCCGATTCTACAACATCTTTTTAGGTTTATTTTCTTTACATTAATCATATTAATGTAATCCCATCATTTAAGTCCTTAAGCCAATCACAGAAAAGAAACGAAAATAACACGTACGCTTATGCCATCCGCATTCGCCGCAATGTTCCGTTATGCACCGTTAGGTTACTTAACTAACGGCATACCGGGACGGGACTAGCGCGGGTGTAAAACATAAGCAACGTCTACTATATATCATATATATAATATGTCATTCGTCTCAGAT
This sequence comes from Agapanthus africanus, assembly GCA_030015575.1. Lineage (NCBI taxonomy): Eukaryota > Viridiplantae > Streptophyta > Magnoliopsida > Asparagales > Amaryllidaceae > Agapanthus > Agapanthus africanus. The sequence goes on from CM057339.1 coordinate 426,254,851, forward strand.
ATCACAGAACACAGGCAGCAGAAATATAGATATAACGTGGGATATACTAGGACGTCCGTATTTAGTATTTAGCCAGAATAGAAAATACGGATTCCACAGTCGCGATGAATCGCCATGCCCACACCCTGGACCCCTACGAGAGCGGCAAGTGACCCTACCAATCCTGGAGTTTAGGAGACCCGGTCTCGACTCCTCGAGATGGCCTCCCACTGAACCCTAGAACCCGGTCACCTGTGCTCCCCTCCTTGGGTCCATCCTAATGCGGAAAAGTAAATAATATACAACACTGGTGACACAACCTCAACCCGGAAGTGCCCCAAATAAAAGAATATTACATTACATTTGAATTTACATAAATGAAAATATAAAACTCTCATCTCACAAAAAAAAAACCCCGGCTATTCGATCGCGACAATCCTGCACATTATATCTCAGCAACACATAATATCTCATATCATCAACGTAAGTAAGTATGCATACCCCAATTGTCGTTGACGTATAGCAACGAAACCGGCGATATCGGACATACTACACTTACGGTCACAGAAAAGAAAGTGTAAAACTACAATATTTGGAATCCACATTCTCTTTAGACATCATAAATACGAAATATCATATATTTCGTATTTCATGCCTAAACTAAATGAATTCCACATATTGTATCAAATTCCAGATAAACAGACAGTATTAAAGTTTTCGAACGAACAATCAAGTACCCAAGATTCACTAAAGCTCAACACTTGAGCAGGGTTCAAAAAATCCGGAGTGTGACACAGTAGTGGCGGTCCAGCCGTAGAAGGGTCAAGCCAACGCCTCACATGTGGCACGCCGTACTGCCCCAAACCCTAAGGTTCAAAGGGCAGTTCGAGACGGTCACATAATCGAGTTAAGATTTGTTGTCTTCTAGAGAGACCACCGCAAAAAGACTTGCACGTATCTCCAAAGTATTTAAACCCCGTGAATAGTGAGCAAATGATACTCGTTCAAACACTTCAATACTTTCTAATTTACCCGGAAAAGCAACGAAATGAAAATACCGATCGAATCTACGCGTCCATAACCATCTCCAGAAACAAGCAGTACTATATTCAGATTAAACATACCTAAAACAGTATACTAGCAGACCTAGGAATTATGGTGTAATTTTCATAGCATGATGCCACTGTACGGCCGCGGATCCGCGGCCTAAGAAATGAATTGCCGCGGTTCCGCGGCCATATGAACAGTTCACTTGATCGTATTTCACCATTATTCTTAGTTTTCCCTACTGTATTTTTTAAGTATTTTTAATTCTGAAAAATGTCGGATTTTAAAAATTGTCCAGAGAAGGTCCAAAAAATCGTATTTTTTGTCCGATCGGGATTTTTACTTCGTAAAAACGTCGCCTAATGTTCTAGGTCGGCTCTGATACCAATGAAAGGTTTGTCTAGCACCCTATGAAGAGTTTTGAAGCATCACATGTCCAAAAGTTTAAATTTTTATGGTGCTAAACGAACATGCAAAGGAATCGATCCTAGAAAATTAGGGTTTCGTAACTTATAAGCTAATAAAGATTAGGGTTTGAAGGCTACAACCTTTGTAGCTCCCCTTTTGCTTGACTCCTTGATCTCTAGGGTGTTGGAAGAAGGTCCACTTGTAGTCATCTTTCGTCCACGACGATCCACCCGAAGTTTCCCGTCCAAGCTTGCAACTTTGGAAAAGCAAAGAGAACACTCTAATCAAGTTGGCTAGACTTGAGTAGAATGATGTTGTGGCTATGGATCTCACTTCAAAAACCTTTCTTTAATTGTGTTTAACTCACTAGAAAAAACTAGAGAGGAAAAGGTGAAGGAGGATGAAGATGGTGGCTATTTTTAACTAGAGGTGAAAAATATACCCCTTAAGTGAAAAGAAATGAAATATAACCTTTTATATTTTATTCCTTCTCACTTTCAACCATGATTAAATGATGGATAGTTAATTTAACTTGGGTTTTAAATGATAAAGAGAAGGATAACCCTAGGTTAGTGGTAGTTGAGCATGGTTAGGTCAAAGGAAGAATGTAGAAGCTAGAATGATTATCCTTTCCTTTTCATTTTCTTTTAAATCCAAAATCAAATAATAATCCATTATTTAATCCATGGTGTGAGTCTTATATTGCCACCATTTTCATATGTTAACCACCATGATAGATGGGTGTATGTATGTGTGTATGTATGCACATCCATATGTGCATGAAACTAGCATGAAAGAAAGAAAGAAAAGCACACATGCATGCACACATCCATCATCCAAGAAAAGGTTTTAAGTGAGAAAACTAATGGTTAAATGATAAATCAACACTTGATTTATCAATCCGGTCATATCTCATATGACCCCACCAAAAGCAGTTCACCCGATCAATGTTCGGTATCATATACGCACATTTTAATCGGGTGCTTGCGCATATCGCATACGCGCACCACAACGTTTCGCCTGGACTGGGTAACTCCTTTGTGGGACTCTAAGACTCGTCAATACGCCGGTAGAGGGTGATGATCATATCAGGTACCCCCAAGCCGCAAGCGGTCAGCTAAACGTAACGGCCACCCGGGTATTGAACGATCAGAAGAAAACAAGCGAACCTGCTATAACTCCCGTCGAGCCATCCGGCAACACTACCGTACAGTCCGGTCTCTTCGTCAGATATGCTGCATATCGAGCCTATGGATGGTCACGTCGACCCTAATAACTCAATAAGTCATGCCGGTGAATGGTCTATAACAGATCGAGAAACTACTGATAACACTTATCAGCAAATCTCAGCAGCCCTGGCCAGGGACTTGCTGTTATAACCAGTCGGGCACAGCACAGCATCAACTCCCAATACCGGGAGAGACGAAACTCCTCCTATCGCTCATCGTCTTCGTGTGTCTCGGGACTGTACCCAACGGCCACCTGTTTGCACGACTCAGTAGAGCCGTGGTAGGGTGGCAATCAAAGTACAGTGGGAGAACACACAAGACTCTATGACGATCTCGGGTAAACAGACTAACCTGTACCAGTGTCACCTGAGAACTTCTATCCGACGATAGATATAATTCCATATAGGAGTTCTCGGTGAGTCCGTCCAGTGTACCCAGTCAGCACTGAGCACCCGTATATGATCTTGATGTCAAACATCGACGAATGTGGGAACATCCATCGCCCATCACATGGGTCTAGTATCATATACGCTAGTCTACTCTGGTATATCGATGCCCCGTCTCGATACACCTCCGACTAGGGACATTTCAGGATACGCTTATAAACTACAGATGTCCCACTAGTATGATCTCTATCATAATCACTGTAGTCAAGCCGATATCCTCAGGGCTTTATCAGCATGTATGAATGAATAAAAGCATGATCAAAAAAACATGTCAGATAAAGAAGAACCAGATAGCATACTATCATGTCGAGCAAGAATGCATACTGAATATATATATACATGTATAGATACATCCACTATCACATAATGGCCTCTAGGGCATACATATATCCAACACCATGTCCCTAAACTGGAACAATAGAGCCCAAACGCTCTTTTGTCGGATCTAAACGATCCCGTTAAGTTGATCTTAGTCTCAAATTGGACTAACGTATCCTTAACAAACGTTTAAGTTGATCTTAGCCTCAAATATGGCTAACGTGTCCTTAAATCAAACCTTCAAATGGACTTTAGTCCCAAATTGGACTATAGATCTCTCAACCAACTTTGGTTCAAGGGTACATCTCTGAACTCCTCTGATATTTGTCGTTGTAATCCTTCAACGTCGTCAGAGAGGTGACGGGTCCCGATAACCACACATTAATACGGACTATGGGGTCCTTAAACTCATGGACTTATGCGTCCTTAAACCAACATCCGTCCCCAAAATGGGAATGCTGGACCACTATGTCCCTGAACTGGAACAATAGAGCCCCCAAACGCTCTTTTGTGGGATTTAAACGATCCCGTTAAGTTGATCTTAGTCTCAAACTGGACTAACGTATCCTTAACAAACGTTTAAGTTGATCTTAGCCTCAAATACGGCTAACGTATCCTTAAACCAAAACCCTAAACCCAAATCTAAGAAAATACGGATTTGGACAAATCCACGTCCTACGGGCGATGACATAACTTAGTCTCCGTATACAATCCACGGGCAACCAAACATAAAACAAACACCCACGACACGAAGTGACCAGCTGGAGAAGGAGAAAGTTGTTATCGCGATGCGGTAGCGTAATTAACTGCAGGGGCTTGCGCTTGCAGGGAAGAGCGTCCTTACAATCAAAAAACCCCTCAAGCGAGGGGAATCTGACGAAGTCTGCTACATCGGCCGCATCCGTTTAAACCTCCGACACTCGGTGCCATAAATCAACTTGGCATCTTCGGAGAGGTGGACGGATAGCACCAATTAGCATCTGCCTCGAATTTCAGGCAAGACAGTCCGTCTTGCGTGTCTTTCGGAGGGGAACAGTTAAACCTTACAACTTATGCATATTTTATCTCGTAAAGAAAAAAACAAAATATAAGATATACCTTTCTTTTATGGCAAATACCCAAGTTACTTGGATGTCTCTAAATTTAGACCCGGTAGAGAGACCACTTTTGTTTTTTTTTCTTTTCTTATTGTTATCAATCAAGGTGTCTAATGGGCCGGGCCCCTTCCCCCCGGCCTGGTTCGGCCTGACCATTTCCCTCGTCAGGCCCGAGCCCGGCCTAGCCAAATTCAAATTCGAATTTGTCCATTTGGTCTTGAGGGGTTTTGGGGTGAGGGCCGGTCATTGTATTATAGGAGTTTTGAACGGGGGTGGGTTTTTTAATAAAGGTGTAGGGTTTTAATAAAATTTGAATTAAAGTAGGGTTTGTAAAATTATCTAAAACTCTCTCACTCAAAATTATACATTCCTATACTTCCAATCTAAAACACTATAAATATCTCTTTACACTTCTCATTCTTCTCACAATTCGGAACAATAAAATCTTCAATCTCCCAATCACCCTCTTTAATTTCCGAGAAGTTTGCTGTTAAATTTGGAATCACGCAATCTTCATTTCTGCAGTCTCAATCTTCACTTCATTTCCACTAATTTTATTTTGCTATTTGGAATCAGGAGTTTTGTGTATTGATTATATATTTTTCTCGTATATTTTTTATCATCTCTCTTTCTCTCTTACTAATATTTTTAATTAAGAATATCAGGTTCATCTTCACAAGGTAACCGGGGTGCTTCATATTTATAGAGACGTTCTTTTCAAATCGATATGGATTCACATGAGAGGCATGGAACTAATATGCTGCAAACTAATTTTGATTATTATTCTCCTAACTATGAATTTTCTAATTATGAGATCCCTGCTACGTCACAAATTCATGTCCCTGAAAAAGTTCCTGCTCCCACCGTTCCTGAAGTAAGAGATTCTGTCCTTAAAGATAAAAGAGCTAAAACTTATGATATTCGGAAACATTTTGTAATATAAACAGTTGCAGGTAAAGGCGAGCGGGCAGTTTGTACTTATTGCCAAGCAGATTTTACTTGTGCCACTTCATGTGGAACTACCCACCTAAAATGACATTTAATCAAACATAAAAAAGCATATTCTCGGCAGACGAGTCTAAGTATGCCGTCTTACTCTTTAACTAGTTTTTCTTATTCGCAAGATACTAATAGAAGTGAACTTGCAAGATATATTATACATGTTGAACAACCATTTGGTTTTGCAGAAAACAAAAAATTTGATAGATTGGTTAAAAATGCATATGATCCAGTATTTCAAAGAGTACCAAGAACAACACTTAGAAGTGATGTTTTTAAAAAATTTCATGATGGTAAAACCAATTTGATTGATATTTTTGCAAATCTTAAAAGTAAAATTGTATTAACTTCTGATGTTTGAACTACAAAATGAGACATGAGTTATATTTGTGTTACTGCACATTTCATTGATAATGATTGGTTTTTACATAAAAGAATTATTGGTTTTTAAAAAAATGGAGCATCTACATAGTGGAAATAATACAATTAATTGTATTTTGACTATTCTACGTGAATATAATATTCAAAATAAAATATTTTTAGTTAGTTTTGATAATACTACTAATAATAATTTTGTTGTGGCAATTTAAAAAATAATTTAAATCATATTTTGATTGGAGAATTATTTCATCAAAGATGTGCATGCCATATTTTAAATTTAATTGTGCATGATGGTCTTAATATAATTGATTATCATTTAGCAAAACTTAAATATGCATTAATATTTATTGAAACCTTTGTACCCTGAAAATAAATTTTTAAAGAAACTTATACGCGGTTAAATTTAAAAATTAGATCTTTCAAATTCAATATTCCAACTAGGTGGAATTTCACTTATGAGATATTGAAATGTGTTTTAAAATATCGGGAGTCTATTACTTTATTTTATGAGGAACAAAGGTCCAATAATAATTTAGAAGATTATGATTGGTTTGTTTGTGAATATGTTTTGAGATTTTTAGAAATATTTTACAATACAACTAAATGTTTATCTGATGTTTATTATCCTATTACATATTTAGCAGTAGAACAGTTATTTTATGTCAGTAAGATTATTAATGAACATGTAATTGACATTGAAAATGCATTTGTTGGAATGTTACATAGCATAATTACGAAATTGAATAAATATTGACGAAAAGTTCATGTATTGTTTTGTTTAGTTTCTGTTTTTTATTCTAGATTTAAAAAAGATAATTTATTTTTTTATTAGATGGATCCCATGAAAACTTAGGTACTAATATAGGAGATTATAAAAATATTTTAGATTTTTATCTGCATGATTTGTATGTCATATATGATGCACAGTACGGTCAAAACAGAACTTCTTCTTTATCTTCACAACAAACTTCCAAAAAATGAATATTTAAGTTTTTGCGGCAGAAAAAATAAAGAACAACCGTTTCTGCTTCTTCCACTTATAATGAGCTTACTGTGTATTTGCAAACTGATTTCAGTAATTTTCTCACCGCGGATTAAATAGATAATCTTGATATCTGCTTTTAGTGCAGGTAACAGGGTTCTGAGCAATAAGAGAGCGAGGCTATCAGATGACGTATTGAAGATCGCAGTGTGCAAAAAAAATTAGTTCGATGCGGAAACTAGACAACAACACGTTAAGAATATTAAAAACCCCGACATCGATGAGAAGTAAAGACCGATAAGAGCTTACTGGTTATTTTTTATTTTTATGAATTGTATTTTAAATTTTTTTGACACGTGTACGAGTGGTAAGGTTTGCCAACTTTTGTCCCCTTCTCAAAATTTTTTTAATCAATAAAATATTTATGTCTGTTCCGGACCTACATGAAGTTTAGATTAAAAAATTTCCAAAAAAAATGCATAGAAGTAAAAATTTTCCTTTAAAAATATTTTAAATTTTTAAAATTATAAATCATTTTTTAAAAACCGGACCGGGCTCATGGCCCCATCCCGGTCCGACTCAAGCCGGGCCACGGTCCGAGCTGGGTTCGGGTTCAGGGGGACACCTTGAGTCATCAACATGCATGTAATGATAAGAGCTTTTGTTTTTTCTTTTCTTATCGTCATCAACATGCAATCAACAAGCATGTATTTTTTCTTTTCTTGTTGTCATCAGCATGCATAAGCATGCATGCAATGATGCATTTGCAATTTAAAAAGCAATGATTGTGTTTGTAGGCTCCTTTGTTTTGTTGTTTAAATTCATTAATTATTTTAAATAAATAAAGTAAATAATTCCATACAAATATACTCCATCTAAAAGCGAGCTCTTGCTGTATATAATATAAATTTAATACCAAATATTTAATTTTATATTGATGAGGAATGAAAAGTCATTGAGTTTTTTTAACACAGGCCGGATAAAACCCATAAATCCACGGATCAGGTTGACCCGGTGATGGGCTGGGTGAAACCCACGAACCAATGGACCGGGTCGATGCAGTGATACTTCTAAACTGGCGGGCCGGATATAGGTAATACTTTAATGGGTAGTAAAATCTTAACCGGTGGTAGGTATTTTAGGGCCAAATTTGCCGCGGATCATTATTGACACTTCTACGATCAAGGCTGGAGTCGACATCGATGAAGAGGTTGATGTCGCGATCAAAGGTGGAGAGGAAAAGAGAAGGATGAGGGTTTGAGGGGGCAGGGGCGGGAGCATGTAGAGGTGATGAGGGGAGGGGGGGGGGGATTTGATGGTGGCCGCGACCATGCATATGAGGGTTGAGGATGAGAAAGTAAAGACATGAATTACACAATTGGGGAAGGGGCGTGGTATCACACACTGTTACAATGTTAACTAGCCAAGGTTTTGTTTTGGTTTAGTTAAGAAATTTAAGAGGCTTTTTTGAAAGTCTAAACCGCACAACCGTAACCATCAATTTTCACGTTTTTTGGGATTGATAATCATGAACTAATTTAAATATAAATAAGTACTGAGAAATATCATTTCTGATTGCAACTAAATACCATCAACTTTTCTTCCATCTGAAAACATTATATTTAACTGTCAAGTCATCAATATTTGACTTATTTACCTCATTTTACTCTTATGTTCTCAATCAAGCCCTAAAATTTCGAGAGTTAGACACAAAAGTTAAGGTGTAGTTATGTCAAAAAAAAATTGTTCATAGTGCTTATATTTAATTATTAAAGTTCACGACATCAACAGCAAAAACCATAAAAGTGGATTGTTAAATTTGTATCTGTGTAAATCAGCATTTTTGGAATTATAAATCTTTGGGGTTATTTTTCCAAACAAGCAAAAGTTTGGGGAGGCATATATTCCCCAAAACTCTTTTCAAAAACCCTGATAAACCCTTTCAAATTTTGTCCCCCAACCGTTCTCTCTCTAAAACCCTCTCCTTTTCCTTGGTCTTCCTATTTTGTCCTCCCTCTCTCTCCCTTCGAATATCATATTAAACCCTTCTCCATCTCTCTCTAAAATCTTTCCCAAAATAGCCCTCCGGCCATGGAGACGCCCGCCGTCTCCTCCGCCCTTACTACCGTCACCGTGGTCTTCAAAGACTTCAGGGCTCGCAGATCCGCCATCATCACGGCCCTCACTCGCGGTAAAAAATTTCTCAAAAAGTGACCTAAATTTCACAAAATCGCTCCAACAATTTCTAACCCTCTCCTTTTTTTCAACCAGACGTGGATCAGTTCTACGAGCTCTGCAATCCAAGTGAGTGCCCTCCTTCTTGATTTGGTTTCATGATTTTTTTGTTGATAAATTAGGGTTAGTTTTTTTTCTTTTACAGGAAAGGAGAATCTTTGCTTGTACGGGCATCTGAACGGGATGTGGGAGGTGACGATGCCGGCGGAGGACTTGCCGCACGAGCTGCCAGAGCCGGCGCTGGGGATCAATTTCTCGAGGGACAGGATGGAGCGGAGGGATTGGTTGTTTTTGGTTGCGGTTCACAGCGATTCTTGGCTTTTGGCGGTCGCGTTCTCTATGGGGATGAGATTCGATGAGAATGAGAGGTAATGTCTGCCGAAATTTTTGGTTTAGATTTAAGATTTCCGAGGTTCTTTTCTGTTAGCTAGCCCTATGGTTTCATAGGGTTTCATAGAAAGATTAGGGTTTGGATTTTGCTGTGGAAAATTTGTAATTTGTTGTGGGATAGTTTATTATTCGATAAAACCAAGAGGGCGAGGAGAGTTGGTAGGATTTGAGAATTGTGACAAGTCCAATTTCAAGGTATGCGACTAATACAAGAGGAGAGAAGACTAATTTGGGCTAGGTTGACTCCACACTGGCCACAATTTTTATAATCGCAAAGAATAAGTTTTCTGTGTAATTGTCATAGCATGTTGGGTTTAATTGTAGTATGCAGTTCCTACTCATTAGAACCTTACCGTGCATGCCCTTGTCTAGTTGGGAACATAGATTTAGCACAAGGAGGAAGAGAACAAAGCAATCCGTAGAAAGATTTCGCAGCGACACTAAATTTTGCAGATGAAATTATTATTTTTGTTGAAATCTCTTGTTCTTAGGGTTTATAAAGGTTTCAAGGACTTCCCTAAAGTGTTATTTTATTTCTGGATAGGAATGAGTAGATGTGTAGATCTAGTCACTTATTATCTTTTGAGATTTTTGTCTCCTAATTCTGAACCTTTTATAAGTTGGAAGGCGTTATTCTTTTTTGATATGAAATACAATATCTTATCATGGAATAGTTTGCCGTATAAATGTTGATGAATAGTTTGCGTTATTACATGCATACACATCCATTTCAACTGGGAAATTGAGGTTTAGGTTAGAATAATATCAAGGATGGAGGGTATTTATTGTGATACCAATGAGCTTCCCCCCCCCCCCCCCCGAGAGCACATCTTTTATATGGAAATTACAATAAATGTGGGCAGTTACATTCTCATGTTCTTAGAAGTTCTTAAAATCTTCTATTACAGTTGAAATATAACAGTAGTCGTGAAAAGTGACCAGTTCGTATTTCCATCTCTCTACACGCAAACACTGTGGATAGTCTTATTAGTTTTATCCCTAGAAATGAAAAATATCCAGTACCAAAATAAAAATCAACATTTGTTAGCCATTGCATCATCCACATCTTAATGCTGGTATTTCTATGTCATATAATTTTTTTTATTCCACTATTCATACAGAGACGTGGCCATCGATTTCTGTTATGCTTTTTCTCTATGAAACATAAACATGTACATAGATACAACATGACACAATTTGGAAGGGGCGACGCATAAATTCCTAAAGAATAAGACAGAGATATATGGCAATACCAAACTATTACCATAACCACATCCATTTATAACAAGCATCAATTACCATGTTTGCCAAAGGATGAAAAGAAAGATGGACTCATGAATCAAGTTTTGATACATAAAAGCTGACATGTTAGTCTAATAGAGACATGCATACAAGACACAAGCACACGACACACATACAACCTGTATATGATGTATACAGACATGCATATGGTGTGTTCCTGGCATGTTTCGCTGTCCGATAACTAAACTATTACCATAACCACATCCATTGATAACGGTTTTCAAGCAGAAAACCCTAAAAACTAAATTATAGCGCAACTAATTACAAAGCATCAATTACCATGTTTGCCAAAGGATGAAAAGAAACATGGACTCATGAATCAAGTTTTGATACATAAAAATTGACATGTTAGTCTAATTGAGACATGCATACAAGACCGAAGCACACGGCACACATACAACCTGCCTATGATGTATACGGACATGCATATGGTGTGTTCCTGGCATGTGTCGCTGTCCGATAATTAAACTATTACCATAACCTCATCCATTGATAACAGTTTTCAAGCAGAAAACACTAAAAACTAAAATATACAGCAACTAATTAAAAAGTATCAATTACCATGTTTGCCAAAGGGTGAAAAGAAACATGGACTCATGAATCAAGTTTTAAGACATAAAAGTTGACATGTTAGTCTACTAGAGACATGCATACAAGACGCAAGCATACGACACACATACAACATGCATATGATGTATACAGACATGCATGCGGTGTGTTCTTGGCATGTGCGGTGTCCGATAGACATAGACACGATTCTCCATTCCAGGTGTGCATGCTTCATAGCTTTATTTCACATAGAAAATGGTATGCTCATATTCTAAGAGTCAAATTGCAATAGACTTTTCATATATGGCTAGCACATTCATAAAATATGGAACTTTAATAGTTGGTATGGTCTAAAGCTTGGTTTGATTGCGCTTGTCGGTAAGTAGTTTGTACAGTCTCAGAATTATTAGCTGTTTAGAGTTAGCGCTTGCTTGGTTCGAGCTTGGACTAAGATAGTATGAGGAGGTTGAATTGGGTGGCTAAAGCCAAGCCAAACTTGACATCCTTCCCAAACGTTATCCACCTAGGCACTCAAGTGAGACGTCACTCTACTAAGGGGCCTTTTTCTACACTACATCATAAGAAAATAACTGAAATAATATAACAGTAAATTAGGGGCCTTATTTCACTTGTAAAATAAAATAGCAGAAGTGCTTACAGTAAGAAAGTAAAGTTTGGACCCTTTGCCTCTTCCTTACAACCTGAAATGTGATAGCATTAAAGAATGAAACAGTTAGGGTATCGAGCATACAAAATTAGAAAAATAGCTTTGGCGGTTGCCCTTCAGTCTCATTGTACTTTAATAATTCTATAATCACGTGCAGGTTTTTGTTGTTTCGGAAGTAAGAGTTTTTCAAGATGCTTGCCAGTTGCAAGCCCATGTTAACTTTTTAACTTGACTGCTTGAGCACTTTCAGGGTAGTTTGTTGTGAATCCATTATATTACTTTCAAGTATAGTTGCCTTTAAACTAAAATAGTACTTGTCTCGAGCATTTTTCTACTAATTGCTCAAAATGTTTCTGGATCTCCTTTTGGTGGAAATTACAAAAGTTGAGTGCAAATGCTTTTAGTTAAGCTTTAAACCTTAAGTCCTCTCTCAGTGAAGAAAAAACAAATAACCATGGTGCTCCAAAGTTCCTATTAGTGTCTTCTCTTGCCACATCACCAAATAAATCCATAGTTGATCCACTCTATGTTTAAAGAAACCAACACTTGATTAGTGCAATCAAGTCTGTTCCTCTGCTGCTTTTTTCCCCGCAGTTGGTGAAATCCCCCCCCCCCCAAACCCACCCAGCAACACACGCGCGCACACACAAAAGAGGGGGGGGGGGATACCAACCCAACTGCAAACCGAATTTAGAAATTGTTTTCTGGTGTCCGAATGTATTTATCTTTGGTAAGAGAAAATGAAAGCACTCATAGCAATTTCTTCTTATCTTACTTCTTAAAGTCCCTCTTTAGTATATCTGTAGAACTATCAATTTATGATTTTTCTTTCCTCAAATTAAAACTTCAAGGTAATAAAAGTTTGTTGCGATTCGGTTTATCCTTATAGGGTATCTTTCATAATTTTCTATGATGTTGTTATGAATCACTAAGCCGTGTTAGTTGTGAATATTGTCATTTTATTATCAATTTCGGCCATGTTCTGTAAATATCTTTCACTTTAATTTGGTTAGTCTCTTATAATGTTACTTTGAAGCTTGTTTCAAGTGCTTGCCCTGAATAGGTGGATATACAATGTAGAAGCTTGAACCATGCATTTCTTATTTCTGTCAGCAACAATGTTCATATGTAATGCTAGCTCCTTGTACATGAAACCTCAAAATAAACGCTCAATGATCCACATGGTCTTGCTTGGATAATACATTATGCAATTTATGTTCACTAACCAATTTAATTAAGATTGTTGACTGCTTGAGTTATCTCAAACTTTCATTGCATCCCCAAATTGTACAGATGAGAAAAAAATCTCATAAACTCCTTGCTTCATCGGCTGTTACACAACATAAAATCATTATTGAACATGTCATTGTAATTAGGCAGAGAGATCTCCATACTGCAACCCATCCATGCACTCTTCTGCCCAATGGATTTCTGACTTGTACAGTTGATCTTACATAACCATTAATTCTATGAGATTCATTTGGCAGGAAACGCCTTTTTAGAAGGATCAATGATCTACCGACTGTTTATGAAGTGGTCTATGATAGGGAGATGGAAAATTATAGATCGGGCTTGAGACGGTCGAGAAAGGTTAGCTACTTTTTATTAACAGAAGTCTTATGACATGTGAATAACTTATAACTACTTTTTATCGACACAAGTTATTTAATGCAAAAATTTAATGCTGAGACTCATGAAGAAAAGGAGAGAAGAAAGCCCTTTGAATGATGCTTGTAAAAAATGATATCTGACATCTCATCAGGTTATGTACCAAGACCAATTGTAAACCCTCATGCGGTAGAGTTGTGCATTGCATATTAGTTCTAGTAGCAGAAAATTTTGGAATTGCTTATTTTCAATAAAACTTATTTTTTTTTATCTTATAGAAGAATTTTAAAGGAATCTATTATATTCAAAGCTTATATTAGACAAGGAATAGAGTGTAGAAATATTTTCTTATAATAGTTTCATACTGCAAATATATACACCCTTTCGAAGAGCTTATATGCCATAACATTCAAAGTGATCCATGTTAATATTCCAAAATGCATATCCCCATGCAGCTTTTCCCAATAATAGGAGAGATAAAAGAAGATGTTATATTCATTCATTTCTTGATGATTTTGGTTATAATAGACTAATAGTGGCAATGCAATTATATTTTATCTTCAGAGAACAAGCATCGATCAGATGAAATACACAGTACCAGAAGAAGACGAGGAGTGTGCCTTTATGGAAGAAGAAGACGAATACGAAGACAATGAAGAGGTTAAAGAAGAAGAGGTTGAAGAAGATGGTGAAACTCTTTGTGGAATGTGCAGCGAAAAGTACAATGGAAGGGAGTTTTGGGTCAGGTGTGATCGATGCTAGAGGTGGTTCCATGGCAAGTGTGTGAGCATGACCGCAGCAAGTGGGAAGGCCGTCAATGACTTTAAATGCGCTGACTGCAGATCTCGGAAGAGCGCTTCTGACTCTTACAAACAGAACACTGATCTTTTATTGCAAGTGCTAAAGAAGATGCTTCCTTTATTTATATTTGTTACATTGGTCCTTGAAAATTGATTGTAAACATGTTAATTTCTAATTTAAACTTTTGAATCTTTGATTTTTTGAGTAGAGGTTGAATGAGTGTCTGTGCGTCTTGTATGTCATTGAACTACAATGAAAGCAGCCAATAACATATTGTTTCTGGTTCTTTGATATAGGGTTTTCATAACAGATCTCACTTATTATAAATCTCAAGCGAAACATAATTTTCCCATGCATTTAGAAGAATATGTTTGTAACTCTCAGAAGATCATAATTTTTTCCTTTTAATTACTCGGTTAATTAAATTAAATAATCAATAATTATTTAATTAAGTATTTTAAATAATTGATAATGAAGACTTAACGATGATGCCGACAATGGAAAAGGTGATCAGGAATGATGAGTAGAGGGGCGGCGGCAAGGAGGTGGCTGGATAGAACTAGGTTAAGATTAGAGAACATGAGCCTTTTTATGAGTATGTTAATATTATTAAAATTTCCTTTTCTATTCGCTCAAATGATCGGATATCTAGTCTTCCAATATATATATATATTTTCTCTCTAACTACAATAAGCCTAAGCCTATGTATTAATATTGTAGTGTTTTTTCTCACCAACGAATAACAATTGGCATGACATATTCCCTGTTTCAAATATTTAAAAATCAATTGAAATCTAAGGTTTCTTTTGAGATTAAAACTGTGCAACTAATATCATATATTGATGGCCTATTTTTTAGCAATAGAATTCAAGAAATGAAAAAAAATTCTACCAATCTATTCTCTATTTCAAGTTATCCACCTCATCATTACAATTTACTAGTATTTTACACATGCAATGCACGCATGCAAGGTTGTATGGACATGGATATGGGGATACAGATACGATACGATGCGATACGGCGACAAAATCCAAAAATATAGGATACGGGGACACGACTATATATATAATATTATAAAGATAAATAAGATACATGCTATACACTGATAGCAAACTTAAAATGTGTTTATAGACATATAACATATATAGAAGACACACTATACGTATATGACATATATGCAATACGTGTGATACACGTCGTGCAAGTATCTTGTAAGCGTCGGTTTCCGAAACATGTCAGACACGCATATATGGCAACCCAATGGAAGTGTCCGTGCAACTTAGGATGCACGTTAGTAATTGAGAAAAATCTATGGAGTTGGTTATTGGAAAAGATGGTGGGGGAGTGGTTAATGATCAGAGAGGAAGATAGTGGTTAGCAAATTTATTTATTTTTCTTTTTTGTGCGAGAAAAATTGAGAAAATTCTATAGCGATTTAGAAGGTTAGATTCTCAATTCTGAGACCTCCTGCTTTTAGGATCATAATAGTAGAGACAATTAATTTTATAAATACCGATGCTTTCTTATGTGAGACAAATGAGATGCACTCTATAACACTTTAGCTCGTGTATTTCACCGATTCAGACCGTTCACAGTGATCTGCATGTCACGCATACCCTACGTATCAACGTTCATGATATCATTTTTTAGACTACCGAGAGACGTTCATTTTTTGTTCACTTGATCGCATGTGCTAGAGGTGTAGGAATCTCATGAAAATCGATACGCAGGGTATGCGTGACATGTAGATCATGGTGAACGGTCTAGATCAATGAAATACACGGGGGTGGGGGGTTATGGAGTGCGTCTCATTTGTCTCACATAAGAAAGCGTCTCACTGGATCATTACCCTAGGCCCCATTATCCAAACCATCCTTTTTAATTTATAGATTTATGTATAAAACTTTATTCTAAAATCTACATATTTGAAAACTTCATTGGAAGAAAAAAGAAAAAGAACAAATCTACATATTTAAACCACATCACGTGCATTGCACTTGCATGAAAACTAATGCCTTTAGCTCCCTAGGCCCATAAAAACTCAAAAAACTAGCTAAAATCATAAAGATTCTATATACTGAGTTCTTTAAAGTATACCAGTCATGTATTTTGCATTGATGTATTTTCTAAATATCCATAATACGTTCCCTCATTTTTCTCCATGCACCTCACTTCATCTTCTTTCTCTCAAATTTCAGCGAGAGCAACAAAAAATCTCAAAAATTCTCCTATTAATAATAACCCACAAAAAATTCTTCATTTTCTTTCTCTCAAACATCTTGTATTTTGGTTTGAATTCGAATACCAAAATCCTTAAATATTGAGAGCTCTAGATTTCGAAATGCGCCGGGTTTGGAGAAAGCCCTAAAACTTGTTTGGAGATTTTGCAATTTTACACTCGTTTTTATAATAAAAGAGAGCTTCCAATGTGGTTTTTTTTTACGTTAATGCATGGCCAATAACTGAAATGAGTTTGTTTAAAAGAGATTTTTAATGTGGTTTCAATGATCAATAGCACGATGTTAGAGATGAGTCAACATGTAAATGTACTTAATTAGTAGTATCCACATATATAGGTTAACTTCGCATTTATCGGTTAAAGATTATATAAAGAAGTTATCACTACATTTACTGGTTAACATTTTCATATATCAGTCAACTGTCCTATTTATCTGTTAACAACTACATATAATTGTTAAACTTCTACATATATTAATTAGCCCACTGCCTTTGCACGTTAAAATACCACATATAGCAGTTAACTATTGCACCTATCAATTAACTAGCTACTTCATCTACATATAACACTTAATCAGTACATTATCAACATATATCTAAGAATCCAACTTCATAAAAAGATGGTTATTAACAAACCACGAGCATGTATCAAATTATCCAACTCGGACAAAAAACACACTAACAAATCACGAACATACGGAAAAAGAAGAAGAGTAATGGAACAAGATATTATGGAGGATAGAGAAATGGTATTTTAGAGAAAAATTACAGCGAGAATGATTGCTAAGTTGTAGCATCGAAGAAAACTTATAATAAAATTTGAGAACTTAAGCTCTTCATGTAAATATGGTAGCTGTTGGCCAAATGTAGTAGTTTAGGTAGACTCAACGTTATGCACTGAGTGATCACATGTAAAGTTACAAGGATAGAATTCTTGTATTAAAAGATACAAATTAGCTAGTGTGTACAGGAAACACAACCTACCGCTTTTTAGCCATATGTAGGCTTTAATAAGTTTATTTTGGTAGGTTTTTAGTTCTGAAGAGACAAACCCATTCTTCCTATTCTTCCTCGCTCGCTGTTGATAGTGTTTTAGCAAATGAAGCCAGTTTAATGACATTAAAGTATCCAAAGGTTTTTTGACCTTAGCGTATAAATACCTCAAATGTAAAATATGGCACATAAATACCACATAAATACCCATGGTTTTATTTTCTTACATTGAAGACTAACGCCGTTAACGACGGAAGGATAAAGCCAATTTTACTCTCCTGAACGTATTGATCATGAAATTAAACCATCAGGGGCAAAAATGAGGGTCAAAACCCACGTGAGAATTTGACGTGGAATTTCCATCAGTGTTAGTCGTCAAAGCGCCAAAATAAAACTTTGGTATGTTGTGTGCTTAGGTTAGAACTTACAGGCCAGTACTAAAAAAACTTTAGGTAATTGGTATGAGCACTTTCTCTTTTGGGGAGAGTGCAGGGTTCGAACCTCAGGAACCCCAAAGAGGAAGTGCCCCCCACAAATTAACGTTTTTCAGGGCAAATTTATGAGTCTCTTGGGTGCGCGTGTGCGCTGTGCGTTGGTGTGTTGTGTACTTAGATTAGGGCTTACGGGCCGGTACCCAAAAAAATAAAAAGATAAAAACAAAACTTTGGATATTTATATGCCAGACTTTGGGTATCTTAACGCTGTTTAGCCAACACACGACAATAGTCCATCAAAATGGATCGGATCTTTAGTAACAGATATGGCCCGAGCCAAACCCGACCCACTTGCAATCTCCAGCTTCCCACGACTCCAACAGGCAAAAGCAACAAGGCAGCAGAGCCCACTGCAACCGTGATTTCTCGATGGCGACTCTTTTTGTCGCTCACAAACCCTAAAAATCAATTTCTTTGTGGTTCTTTTTCATCGCCAATCGCTTTCATTTCGATTCTATCGGCCCTCGAATTCCTCCTTCTTTCCCTCTTCAAAATGGTTCGAATTGAGTTTTTGATTCAAACAATTCATTGTTTCAATCATCAAGCTGTGAGCTTTTTAGGGCATAAGCTTTTGAATTGAGGATTATGGAGGGTGAGATTCTAGTTGAAGGATTTGGGAAGACGAGGATGCGATGGACTCAAGAGTTGCACAATTGTTTCGAGCAGGCGGTTCATCAATTGGGTGGCCCTGATAGTAAGTGATTTTTTGTGTGGCCATTATGCATTCAAGTTTTCATTGGGTTGAATCCTTTAATTGATTACACCTTAAATTAGTTGAAGCTTGCTTTAATCTATATTGTTTGAAATTTTAATACTATAGTGGTCATATTGATGCAAACTATCAAGTGTTACCATAAGTAAATGAGTGCACTGTTGCTGAAGAAGCAACTGGGAATAGAAGAACATGAATTGACATATAAATAAAAAAAAAGATGGGGTGGTTAGGATGCTAATTGAACTGAGCTGGCTCAGGTTTGGTTTGCCAGGAGCTCGTTCTATTTCTGTTCATTAATAGATGAACGGAATTTGAGATAACAAGCTGAGTTCGGGCTGACACTGACTCATTTGTTTTCAGCTCGAGTTCAGCTCATTTGTGTATATTGGGTTTTATGCTATTAGTTCTTAAAATCATACCAAATTTGAAATTGGCAGATATCGAATTAAGGGATACTCGATACCCTAATATCTAATCAACCCGATACTTAATATGTTGGCAATGTGATGTGAGCTGCTTTTGATATTCCCCTAGTTTTTTTTTCTTTGCTTATTTGTTGTTGACGTAAACTGATGAGAATGGTGGTTCTTTCCATACAAGATGAGAGCTTGAGCTAGTATGAATAAATATGTTGACAAGTAATCAAACTTGTGCCATTAAAATCACAGTTTTGATGCTATGTCAGAGCCTCATTTAGAGGTAATTTTAGGCGTTTAGCCGGAATAAAATAATGTCTAGATATTGGTATACAGTTATAGTTTGGATGCATTTCTACCTATTTACATGCATATTTATACATGTCGATTTATTCGTTGTCTTAGAGTCAATTATGATATCTCCCCATTTTCGACTTTTAAATGGATTAATTTTATATTGTGTTCTTATGGCTTCTAGGGGCAACACCTAAAGGGATATTTAAGGTCATGTCTATGCCAGGACTGACCATCACTCATGTTAAAAGCCACTTGCAGGTGATGCATCATTTATTAGTAATTGGTCAATTCTTATTCCCTATTCTTTTGGGTTAATTGCACAAAACCTGTGTGTATTTTATCGCTTATATCACTTATACCCCCTCAAAAGACTTATTAGTGCAAACACCTCCTTACACTTTTCAATATCATATCCTCGTGTGAGAGTTTCACTCTGACCAATCCATGCTTAGAAGAAATGTTCTAACTTTTAACTCTGACATATTCTGTGCTGTTTAGGCTAGAATTGAATTTTGAAAAAAAGTTTTGGTTGATGAGCAGATGGGGTGTTCCCTACAAAGTATTTTCTTTCTTTCTTTCTTATTCTTTTTTTGCAGTGGGGGGTGGGTGGGTGGGGTAAACCATGCTATATGGGGTAAAAGTACAGGTGGGGTTTGCGTAAATAACCTCTTTTTATTTATTTATTTTATTTTTTATTTTTAATACTGCATTATGTTTCACTGTATACTGGAAATGCCAACATAGCACATTCCATTTAACCTTGTAATGTGAAGACCTAAGGAAGCTGAGGTTTTGCTCTTTGCTGTTTCTTTCCAGAAATATAGAATGACAAACCTTGTTCTCGAGTCTTCTGATAGTAAGTCAATTTTTCATTTGTTTAGATTTTGCACATGAGTTTCTTTTTTTGTTGTTCTTTTGAACTGCTTATTCTACTAATATACTTTTCGTTCTTCTTTTCACCGGAAGGAAAGCTTGGGGAGAAAAACATCAGATTTTTTGCCAAATTTTTATGCTGCCGCGTGAGTTAACCTGCACTTTCAATTGGATATATTTTCTTATCTGCATAGTATTCGTGCAAGTGATTTAGCTGGGATAAAGTTTGTTTAAGTGTTTAATAAACTATGTATGTCTAGTCAACAATGACTTTTATAGATCGTGTAGTACAAGAAGCGGATTGACAGTCGGAAGATGATCCAGACAAAACATGGAACAAAATGGCTAGTTGTATCAAGAAAGTAGCTAGAAATCTACTTGGTGAGTCGAGAGGTGGTGCTCCACCATCTAAGGACATATCATGGTGGAATGAAGATGTAAAGGCTGCTATTAAAATTAAAAGAGATTCTTATAAAGATTTGAAGAAAAGTAGAGATGTGGAGAGATTTGAGAAGTACAAAATGGCTAAAAAGGAAGTTAAGAAAGCTGTTCGGGAAGCTAAATCTAAGGTCTACAAGGAGGTGTACGAGAAATTAGACACTAAAGAGGCTGCAAATGATATATACCGGATTGCTCGAATGCGGGAAAGGAAGACTAGAGACTTATGTGCGGTGAAGTGTGTCAAAAATGAAAATCAGAAGGTTTTAGTTCGAGATGAGGATATCAAGGAAAGATGGAGAGATTACTTTGACAAATTGTTCAATGAGAGCTTTACTAAGAATTTGGATGGACTTGTCATTCAATCTCAAGATATAAATCGTGATTTCATGCGTAAAATAAGACTTACTGAGGTTAAAGAAGCTTTGAACAGAATGGGTTTAAGAAAAGCGGTTGGTCCTGACGGAATTCCTATCGAGATTTGGAGATGCTTAGGAGAAATAGGCGTTAAATGGCTGACAGATCTGTTTAATAAGATTTGGCAGACAAAAAAGATGCCAAATGAATGAAGGAAAAGTATCCTTGTACCTATCTACAAGAATAAGGGTGACATTCAAAGTTGCTCAAACTACCGTGGAATAAAACTAATGTGTCACACCATGAAACTTTGGGAGAGAGTGATTGAACACAGGCTAAGGAAGGATATTAAGATAACAGAGAACCAATTTGGGTTCATGCCTGGACGATCGACGACAAAGGCGATTCATTTGCTTCGTCAACTTGTCGAGCGCTTTCGAGAGAGGAGAAGAGATTTGCATATGATATTTATTGATTTAGAAAAAGCGTACGACAAGATACCTAGAGAGGTATTATGGGGGACAATGATGAAAAAGGGGGTCCCCGTCAAGTATATTGACATAATCAAGGATATGTACGACGGAGTAGTGGCAAATGTCAGAACTTGCGGTGGCTTAACCAGTGATTTTCCGATTACTATTGGTTTACATCAAGGATCTGCATTAAGTCCTTTCCTGTTTACCATCGTGATGGATGAGCTTACTAGAACTATCCAAGATGAGGTCCCTTGGTGTATGCTATTCGCTGATGATATTGTTCTAGTAAATGAGACGAAAGCAGGGGTTAATGCCAAATTGGAATTATGGAGACAAACATTGGAATCTCGGGGATTCAGATTGAGCAGGTCCAAGACAGCATATATGCACTGCAAATTTAGTAGCCAGAGAAGTCAAAACCATATTGGTATAACTTTGGAAGGGCAAGAGATATCACCGAGCGACTAGTTTAGATATCTAGGTTCCATCATCCAAAGGAATGGGGAGATCGATAGTGATGTTAATCAAAGGATCCAAGCTGGTTGGTTGAAATGGAGGAGTGCAACATGGATTTTGTGTGATCGTAACTTTCCGTTAAAATTGAAAGGGAAGTTTTATCGGAGCGCTATTCGGCCTGCCTTATTATATGGTACAGAATGCTGGGCTCCTAAGAAGCATCATACACAGAAGATGCACGTAGCGGAGATGCGCATGCTTCGTTGGATGTGCGGTAACACTAGAAAAGACAAGGTGCGAAATGAGGATATTCGTGCAAAAGTTGGTGTAACATCCGTGGAGGAGAAGATGCGGGAAAACCGGCTTAGATGGTTTGGTCATGTGCGACGCAGACCTATGGAAGCACCGGTTCGACGAATAGATACTCTCGATATGGGTAATGGCAAAAGGGCAAAAGGGAGACCGAAGAAAACATGGATGGAGGTGATACGAAACGATATGGTTGCCAAAGGACTCAATGAAAGTATATTGTTCGATAGAAGTGAGTGGAGACGGAGGATTCATGTGCTGGACCCGGCGTGATTCTCATGTTGGTTCATGTAGCCTACCCCATATGCTTGGGATAAAAGGCTCAGTTGTTGTTGTCTAGTCAACAATGACATATTTTGCTACTATTTCCATGGATTTGTGTATATTCTTCAGATTGTTCGGTTTGCCTTTAGGTAGTAAGAATACTACAAGTAATAAAATGTCATGTTTTCTAAGTGGAGTTATTTCTTGCACCTTAATTTTTTTTTATATTCATATAGTGCTGTACTTCATGAAGTTTCCCCTTCTCCCTTGCATGTCTGCATATAGATGTTTACAAATTACAATTTTGCGCTCTGTTCTTCTGAGTAAATATAGTGTAATTAAAAAGGGCAAACAACTCTGTAGGAGTAAATATAGCATACTAGTAAATGAATAACAAGACCGAGTAAGAGCTGGCTAAACTACTTCGTCTCTTGCTGCCCCTTATTGTTCTATAATAGATATCTGAAAAGTATCTCCATTTACTACTTATCTTTCGTTTTAACTTTCTTAATAGTTCCCAAACATTTGGTATTCTCATCAGTACATGAGATAATTATTGCTGATATACTTTGTTTTGACTCAAGCAAATATGCTTCAGTTTGAATATTTTGATAACATGGTAAATAATATGACACACGTTACATATCACAGTCTTGTTTAATGTGTCGCTGCACATCTTTGCAGTCGATTTCAAATCAGTGAAGCTTTACAAATGCATATGGAAAATTGTCAAAAATCGCAGGACCAAATCGAGGTTAGTTTCTCTACATGTCGTACATAAAGCAACAAATGCAATACCTTATGCTAAATTTACTTCTATAACTAATTTGAAGTTCATTTCAATTAGGTGCATTGTTTTCTAGATGTCCATCACCAAAAAATCTCATACTGTACTCTTGTCCAGGTAGTGATAGAAATTGAAACAAGGACACAAGTCGATAAAAATATCTCTGTGCACACTTTGTGAAAAATTACACACACGTACCAAAAATGGATGCACGTGTACGTCTCTGCTTGATGAGGATATATTGTTGTTACACAATGTTGCGCTGAGATGTATGTAGGATTCGAGCATGACACGACAAAGATATGCTGGTGTGCCATTTCTTTTATAACCATTATGGGCATGATAATAATAGGCAGATATATGTGTATTGTGTGCCCATGACATTGCAATTCCTAAAGGACTAGGGAGATAAACCGATAAGAATATTCACTAATTTGTGATTTTTCTTCAGAGGCTAAGGAATATTTTTAGTTCTTAAAGTTGGACGAAGGCATAATGTGTAATTGACCTTAGAACTACAGGATTTTTAATCTTTTAAATATTTTCCTGAAGAACCTCAATGTAAGCCTCTCATGTTTTATTATGTTCTAATATGAGCTGCTATTCTAAGATTTTTCATACGTGCTAAGATTAACATGTACATAAAAGAATCCTACAAGTGCAGTACTTTTCTACATATTCTGGTTATGATAGCGGGAGAACTTATGAAGTAGAACTAACGCGATCTGGATCGCGCCAAGATGTTACTTTCCGTTAATCTGCTGATGGCGGCGATGGGTCGCTGAGATTGGATCTGGAGGCTGTCGCTCCTGAAGCATGTGGATCTCAATGGGTTTGAGGTTGCGGTTGCCGAGCTACCTGCAAGAAAGTCCCGGGGTGGTTGTACCACCGAGGACCCTCCGACGGTCAAGTTAGACTAGAGATCCGAGCAGAGTAACGGCTTAGTGGAGTAAAAATGGCTTACTTGAACCGTCTGAAGAAGGGGTTTATATAGCGGTGGCAGCAGGCAAGGCAGGCGCAAGAATCACGTCGGCCGTTACGCTCCCGACGTTACGCCCGTGTGATGAGCAGGACCTCTCATTAATGGCGAGACATGCTCGTTAATGGGGAATCGTGATGGCATGGAACGTGGGATGTGGCCGGCGGAGATCTCACGCATGGCGAGATTCGCGGGATGGCGGTTACGCCTGTAAGCGGCGCTGTTGGTCGGTCGATGAGACCGAGGAAGATGACCTCGGCGGGAGAGCTCGCGGAGGAGCGGGAGAGCCGAGGTATCTTAGTTCTGCTCGAGCCCGGAGGCGAGCTAAGAGGGCCGAGGAGGCTCGGGCCTGTGATAGCTCGGAGACGAGCTGTGAAGCCGAGGAGGCCAATTGTGCTGGGAGCTCGGAGGTGAGCCGGCGTTTGCTCGTAGGGCGGGCACATGAGTGGTCTGGTCGGCCACTGTAGGTCCTTTCTTGTGAGTCCTGGGACACGTCATCTGCCACGTGTCCTGATCTGGGAGATCACCGATATCGAGCATCATCATTAGCCCCCCATTCTCGTCCCGACCAGCTGACGGGTCGGGTCGAGAGTGGTTTGCCGGATCACCCGAGGTGAGCTCCTTTCCGAAGACATCGTCGGGCGTGTCTCTGGGCAATTGGTTGTCTTTTCTGGATGAGGCCAACGAATCAGGGCGAGATCCTTTACATTAAAGAGGGTGCACCGGATCGTGTGCACTTTTGCTGAAGCGATAGACCACGTGTCGGGTGTCGATTGGCTGATGTGACGTGCCGCAGACTTCTGGCGTCCGATGGGACGCCGCCAATGCGCTTGCGACAGGTGGGGCGATCGTGGCCGCTGAGTGCACTGAATCGTTTTGGCGGGAGTCGACCGTCGCCGCTGGATGAGGACGCCGGTAGCATAAATAGGGATGAGGCCTGATTCAGGACCTCTCTCTTCACATTTTTCTCGTTCTGAGTCTTATTTGCTCGGCGCTCTCCTTTTAGGTCGGATCTTGCGCTTTCTCTTCTCGAGGATTTCTCCCCATCAGGTTAGATGTCTTGCTTCTTCTTCCTCTGAATCGAGCCTCTTCTCCCTTTCGGCAGGACAGATGGTTTGATCTCAGACTCTTGGTGCTTTCGGCGCTCAGTCCTGGAGGGGGGCCGGCGGTGCGGCCGTGCCTCCGGCTGACTCGAGCTCTGCGTCGGATGTGCCTGCGACGACGGGGCCATCTGCCCCGTCACGAGCTCCTGATGATTGTTCCGGCGGCGGCCAAAGGTGTACACGGGTTCCCGAATCTCAGACGAGGGATGCAGGAGAGGGCGAAGACGGGATTCCGCTTAAGCGGAAGAGGACGGTCTCTCGTGCGCCGCCGACGGATGTCCCGGAGGGGACTCCCATGCAGGAGGGGGACGTCCAGTTCGTGGTCCCGTAGAGGATTTCCGTTGCCGCCAGCCTTCTTGCTGGTATGGAGAAGTTGGCCGGAGGCCAGATGCCGCGGAGACCTTGAGGGCCCAAATGGCGGCTATCGCTCAAGGGGCGGTTCAGGTATGTACTCTCTCATGTGTTATTTTGAGCGACATTTCCTTAGTTCGGGTGTCCTTAAGTTTTTCTGCCATTTTTTGCCAGGTCCTTCAGCACTGCGCCCTTGTTACTCGTATGGAAGCCGAGGGGGCTATTCGGGCTGCGAGATCAGCAGAAGAGTCTTCTTCAGAGGTCGAGGGTCTATGACTCGAGCTGCGTCTGGAGAGGGAGAGGTCGATCGTCCTCAAAGCCCGGTCGGAAGCCACAGATCTTACCATTTTAAAGTGCCGGGAGTACTATCGCCACCTAAGTGAGTCCCACCAAGCCGTCGAGGCGAAGTTGGTGGAACTGGCCGACCGCCTTGCCGCCATGAAGAGGGTGAGGGATGCCAGCAGGCGGGATGCAGAAGCGGCGCTTCAGGCAGTGGAGATTGCCGAGATCCGGGTTAGGAAGGCGGTGACGGATTACAAGGAGTCGGACCAGTTTTACGTCGACCTCGACGAGGCCTCCGCCATTGCATGGAACAAAGCTCTTGATGCCGTCAAGGAGCAGCTTCCGGAGTTTGCCGACGGTGAGCTCCGCGCTCGGGTCCCACTCTCGGTGGTCATGCCTCTGGCCGATAGCGATGAGGGGAGTGAGGTCTCGGCGGGGCTTGCTGCCCGACCTTTTTGGTTTTTCCTCCTCTCTCTTTTGTAAGCCTCCAGGCAATTTGATAAGGCTGGGAGCCCACAATACCCTTGTAAAAACTTTGACTTTGTGAATAAAGATTTTCTGTTTTCGCAGCAGTGTTTGTGCTTATACTTCCTTTTGTTGGTAGACAATTGTATTCGCACAGTGCTGCTTTTATGTTCGGCATGTTCCTCGTCTAGCGATTACTCGTCGACTTGAATCTGATCACTCGCCGAGTGTGCGAGGACCGGCGGGAAGACGATATCTCCATGGCTCCGAAGTCGAAGTGGAGATCGCTAAGACGTTGATAGACCGGATGCCTCTTGTCGAGTTTATGTTCCTCAGTTGTTGGAGGGGCCGTGAGTGGCCTACTAAGGATAGCGCCTAGCAGGGTAGTTGCTCGGTGCCTCATGGCGAAGACATTGATCCTTAGTTGTTGGAGGGGCCGTAACTGGCCAACTAAGGATGGTGCCGAGCGGGGTAGCTGCTCGGTGCCTCTTGGCGAGGGCTTTGATCCCTGGTTTGTCGGGGTAGGGAGCTACCAGCCAGGGATAACCGAGCAAGGGCGGGCCCAGTTGCCTCTTGTGAGGGCTTTGATCCTTAGTTTGTTGGAAGGGCCGTGAGTGGCCTACTAAGAATGCGGCCGAGCAGGGTAGCTGCTTGGTGCCTCTTGGCGAGGGCTTTGATCCTTAGCGCGAGAGGGGCCGTGAGTGGCCTACTAAGGATGGGGCCGAGCAGGGTAGCTGCTCGGTGCCTCTTGGCGAGGGCTTTGATCCTTAGCGCAGGAGGGGCCGTGAGTGGCCTACTAAGGATGGGTCCGAGCAGGGTAGCTGCTCGGTGCTTCTTGGCGAGGGCTTTGATCCCTGGTTTGTTGGGGGTAGGGAGCTACCAGCTAGGGATGACCGAGCAAGGGCGGGCATCGTTGCCTCTTGCGAGGGCTTTGATCCTTAAGGACGGGCCGGGTAGGGTTGCTGTCCGGTGCCTCTTGGCGAGGGCTTTAACCCCTGGTTTGGTAGGGAGCTACCGGCCATGGATAACCGGACAAGGGTGGGTCCGGTTGCCTCTGTGAGGACTTTGATCCCTGGTTTGTTGGGGTAGGGAGCTACCAGCCAGGGATAACCGAACAAGGGCGGGTTCGGTTGCCTCTTGCGAGGGCTTTTCATCCTTAGCGCGGGAGGGGCCGTACGTGGCCTACTAAGGATGGCCGAGCAGGGTTGCTGTTCGGTGCCTCTTGGCTAGGGCTTTTGGTCCTTAAGGATGGCCGAGCAGGGTTGCTGCCCGGTGCCTCTTGGAGAGGGCTTTGATCCCCGGCGTTGTGCGGTAGGGGCTACCAGCCAGGGATAGCCGAGTAGGGTAACCGCTCGGATGCCTCTTGGTGAGGGCTTCGATCTCTGGTTCGTTAGGGTAGAAGAGCTACCAACCAGGGATAACCGAGCAAGGGCGGGCCCGGTTGCTTCTTGCGAGGGCTTAGATCCCTGGCGTTGCGAGGTAGGGAAGCTACCGGCCAGGGATGGCCTAGCAGGGTAGCCGCTCGGCTGTCTCTTGGTGAGGGCTTTTGATCCCCGGCGTTGCGAGGTAGGGGGCTACCAGCCAGGGATAGCCGAGCAAGGGCAGGCCCGGTTGCCTCTTGCGAGGGCTTAGATCCCTGGCGTTGCGAGGTAGGGAAGCTACCGGCCAGGGATAGCCGAGCAGGGTAGCCGGTCGGCTGCCTCTTGGTGAGGGCTTCGATCCTTGGCGCTAGAGGCAGGGAAGCCACCGGCCAGGGATAGCCGAGCGGGGTAGCCGCTTGGCTGCCTCTTGGTGAGGGCTTTGATCCCTGGCGTTGTGTGGTAGCGGAGCTACCAGCCAGGGATAGTCGAGCAGGGTAACCGCTCGGCTGCCTCTTAGTGAGGGCTTAGGTCCTTGGCGCTAGAGGGGCTGTGGGAGGCCTGCCAAGGATGAACCGAGCAGTGAAGCTGCTCGGTTGCCTCTTGCGAGGGCTTAGATCACAAAGACAGAACTCTTCTTTTTACAATGTTCTAACGTTCCCTTCTTGTTATTCGAATGGGAAGGACTTTCTAGAAAAATTTACATTGGCTTCGTGAAAGGAGAGGTGCACACTTGTAGGTAGTGATTTCACTGGTACAGCTTGAGCTTCTCGACGTTGTAAGGCCGCGGAAACTTGCGCCCGTCCGCGTCCTGTAAGCCGTAGGCTCCGCCGGGAAGTACCTCGGTGACGGGGAATGGACCGTCCCATTTTGGGGAAAACTTGTGCATCTTGCCTTGATCGACGAACTCATTTCGCCGTAGGACTAGATCCCCGGTCTTGAAGGAGCGACGCTTGACCCGCGCGTTGTAGTATCGGGCAGTTTGCTACTGATAAGCGGCAACCCTGATCTGAGCCCAGTCTCGTTTCTCCAACAAGATGTCCAGGTTGGTCCGTAGTGCCGTGGTGTTTGCTTCGTCGTTGAAGTGTTCGACCCGATTACTGGGTAGCCCGTTCTCCGCTGGGACCATTGCCTCGGTCCCGCAGTAGAGACTGAAAGGTGTTTCCCCGGTGGGGGTCTTCTTTGACGTGCGCAGGGCCCATAGGACCCGAGGCAATTTCTTGACCCAACTGCCTTGGCGCCCCTCCAAGCGGGTCCGAAGACCCCGGAGGACATCTCGGTTGGCGATTTCGGCCTGCGCGTTGCATTGGGGATGTGCGACCGCGGCGAACTTCATGAGGATATGATATTCGTTGCAGAAATTCTTCACTTTTTCGTTTTCGAAGTTCGTCCCGTGGTCGGTGATGATGCATCTCGGGATGCCGAACCGGAGTATCAGGTTGTTCTGCAGGAACTTGATGGTCGTGGCAGCGTCTGGTTTCTTGATGGGGACTGCCTCGATCCACTTCGTGAAGTAATCTACCGCGACGAGAACATATTTGTGCGTGCCTGTGCCGGTAGGGATCTGGCCTATCATGTCCAATCTCTACTGGGTGAACGGCCACGGGGAGGTCAGCGTGGTCAGCTCGGTAGCCGGGAGGCGGGGTACGCGTCCGTGGAGTTGGCAGCTTTTGCATCTTCTGACGAGCTTCTGGGCGTCATCGTGAATAGTTGGCCAATAATACCCCTGGAGCAATGCCTTCTGATTAAGGTTCGGGCCCCTTGGTGTGCGTCGTCGACCCCTTCATGGATTTCATGGAGGACGTAGTCGGCTTCGTCGGGGTCGACACACTGAAGCAGGGGTTGAATGAAGGATTTCTTGTAAAGGTTCCCATTGCTCCAGACGAAGTGACGGGCTTTGGCCCGGAGACGGCGGGCTGCTCCCCAATCTCCTGGGAGCGCTCCATCCCTTAGGAATTCCACGAGGGGCTTCCTCCAGTCTTTGTCGTCTTCCTGCGCCGTGTACACATGAAGTGTTGTCGCACCGTCTTTCACGCTGGGCCGTGGCAAGGTCTCGAAGAGGATAGATTGCTTGTTGTTGGCCGAGTAGGATGAAGCCAGCTTGCTCAGGTCGTCATCTTGGGCATTGAGCTGCCTGGGTATTTGCTCTACTTGGACTTCGTCGAAGTTCCTCCAAAATTTTCTTACCTCGGCCAGGTACTTCGCCATTAGAGGTTCCCGAGCCTCGAAGTAGCCGGTCACTTGTCCAACGACTAAGGCTGAGTCACTGTGGATTCGAATTGTTTTTAGCCCCAGTCCAGAGGCCATGCGCAGTCCGGCCAGCAGGGCCTCGTACTCTGCCGCGTTGTTTGAGGCCCTGAATCCGAGCTTTAGAGAATACTCCATTTCTGCCTCGTTCGGGCCCCGAATGATGAGGCCGGCGCCACAGCCTTCCTCGGTCGAGGACCCGTCGACGTAAATGACCCACTCAGGGACCGAGTCGGATCTCCCCACGGTTGGGTGTTGAGCCGCAAGGGTCGGCCTGGACTCCGGTTCCCGACTGGGAATAGTGCATTCGATGATGAAGTCGGCCAGGGCTTGTGCCTTAATGGCCTGCCTCGGGCGGTATCTTATGTCAAACTGGGACAGCTCCCACCTCCACTTTTCTAAGCGTCCCGAGGATTCGGGTGAGGCGAGGATAGCCCCCAGCGGGCGCTCGGTGAGGACGAGGATAGTGTGCGCCTGGAAGTAGTGTCATAGCTTCCTTCAGGCCACTATGAGGGCCAGGACGATCTTCTCTACGGCCGAATACCTCATTTCTGCGTCTTTGAAGACGTGGCTCACGTAGTATACCGGCTTCTGCATTCCGTCGACCTCCCGGACGAGCACTGAGCCTGCCGCTTGGTCGGATACCGTTAGATACAGCGATAGTTCGTCTCCTTCAACTGGTCGGGTGAGCAGCGGCGACGTCGCAAGGTGCCTCTTTAACTGGTTGAAGGCGGTCTGACACTCCTCTGACCACTTAAACTTCGGGATTTTCCGTAGAGCTTTGAAGAATGGGAGGCATTTTTCCCCAGATCTCGACATGAATCGGCTCAGAGCGGCCACCCGTCCGGTTAGTCGCATGATCTTGATGTTGGTCTTGGGCGCGGTCATGTTGAGGATGGTGTCGATTTTTTCCCGGTTGCCTCGATTCCACGGTGGGTGACCATGAAACCGAGGAACTTTCCCCCGGCAACCTCGAATGCACACTTGGCGGGATTCAGCTTCATCTTGAACTTGCGAAGTACCTCGAAGGTCTCGCCCAGGTCCTTAGTGTGGTCGGTCGACGAGACTGATTTGACGAGCATGCCGTCGACGTAAACCTTCATGTTTCTGCCGATTTGTGGTTTGAACATGCGGTTGACCAACCGTTGGTATGTAGCCCTGGCGTTCTTGAGGCCGAAGGGCATCACCTTGTAGCAGTATATCCCCCGGTCCGTTGTGAATGTGGTAAGATCTCCGTCTGCCGGATTTATACGGATCTGATTGTAGCCGGAGAAGGCATCCATGAAGCTCAATAGCTCGTATCCTGCCGAGCTGTTGACGAGCTGATCTATCCGAGGTAGGGGATAGTTGTCTTTGGGGCAGGACTTGTTGAGGTCGGTGAAGTCGATGCACATGCGCCACTTCCCTCTTGATTTCTTGATCAGGACTACGTTTGCTAGCCACTCCGAATAGGGCACGTTCTGAATGAAGTTGGCGGCGAGGAGCCGATCCACCTCGTCCTCGATAGCCTTCTGTTTGGCCGGGGCGAAGCTTCGCTTTTTCTGTGTGACGGGTCGGGCCGTAGGATCAACCCCGAGCTTGTGAGATATAATTTTGGGGTCGATCCCGGGCATGTCAGCAGGCGCCCAGGAAAACACGTCGGAGTTGTTTGCAGCTCTCCGTGGAGTGGCCCAGCGACCCGTGGAACCCGCAGTAGGGGCCCCGGGTTGGCTTTGAGGCCATTCGCGAGACCGGAGGAAGCTTAAAGAACCCCTCGCCCTTGGCCTCCTCTAGTAGCACTGCCTGGGAGACGTTGAGCGGGGTGTACTCCTGGAATTTTGGGAGGTAGGGTTTTTGCCGCTAAGGTCCCCTTCTCTCTCTTCTCTTGCCCACTTCTTTTGGTCGTATTGCCCGGCCCGGGGAGGTTTGCGTTCACCTCGGATTCGAATTGGACCTCGTGTTTGGTCCAGGCCTTTACCTCGGCCATGGTCTTAGGTTGATCTAATGCAAAGGAGCGTAACCACTCCTGGTGCCTGAGACCAGACCTTAGAGCCGTGATGACCGTCTCGTCCCGGTGCTCTGGGGCCTCGAGAAGGGCGTTGTAGAAGCGGGCGACGTATGCTTTGAACGTCTCCTTGTCCCCGCTCTTGATCGTGAAGAGATGGTCGACTGTGCGCTTCTGTCGTCTGTTCCCGACGAAGTGGCCGAGAAATTGTGTGGCCAGCTCATCGAAGGTCGAGATCGAGCGCTGTTCGAGTCCTCGGAACCAGTCTCACCTAGAGCGGATGAGAGTGGTCGGGAAAGCTTGGCACTGGGCGGCGTCGGAGTTGTCTTGGAAGCTCATTCCCGCTGTGAATGCATCCAAGTGGTCCTTCGGGTCAGATTTGCCGTCGAAAAGGGAAACCTTTGGGGGCTTATTGCGGGAGGAGACGTGGACGGCGGGCAGCTCCTCGGTGAACAGGTTTGTGAGCGAGTCAGCAGCGTACTTAGCCCTGTCGCTCGAACGATGTCCTTCCCGGTGCATACCCTCGATTTTCTTCTCGAGGGCGTCGAGTCGGTCATGGTATTCCAACGACTCGGCGCATTCAGATCCCCGGCCTCTACTGTTGGAGGCCTGCGTCTGGCCGCGGCTCCGGTTCCTCTCAATGAGGTTCCTTAGATCCCCCGGCGAGGCGGCGAGTTCCATCCGCACGACCCCGTCGAGGGAGGGGGTGTCGGTCATGCCTGATAACAGGTGAGCTGACAGACATCTCCTCGGGAGGGACAGGCGTGTGGAGGATCTCGGGGCGAGGCGCTCTGGCGACGGACCTCGGTATCGAACTATGGGGTGCCCAGCGGGTCTCAGAACGTATCGGCCCGAGAGATCTGCGGCCGTGGGAGGTAGCGAGGCGGTGGTCGGCGATGCCGACGCAAACGGAGTCCTCTCTCCCCCTGTAGGGGTCCTGGTCCCGAGACGGGGGAGTGGCGACTTGGTGATCTTGCCCCGCCGTTTGGACGCGGATCAGTGCTTCTACAAAAGACGCGAGTTGGTCTATCCGGCCGGCCAGGGCGTTGATGGCATTCGGCGGAGGAGGTTCGTCCACGCCTCCGTTGGGGGGGGGAGGCGGCGGCTGGTGCTTGGATCTTCGTGATGATCGCTCGCCATTGGATTGAGATCGGAAAGTGAACTTTTGTTTTTGTGGAATCAAGCGTTTCCCACAGACGGTGCCAGCTGACGCGACCTGGATCGCGCCAAGATGTTACCTTCCGTTGATCTGCTGATGGCGGCGATGGGTGGCTGAGATTGGATCTGAAGGCTGTCGCTCTTGAAGCGTGTGGATCTCAATGAGTTTGAGGTTGCGGTTGCCTCTCTACCTGCAAGGAAGTTTCGGGGTGGTTGTACCACCGAGGACCCTCCGACGGTCAAGTTAGACTAGAGATCCGAGTAGAGTAACGGTTTAGTGAAGTAAAAATGGCTTACTTGAACCGTCTGAAGAAGGGGTTTATATAGCGGTGGCAGCAGGCAAGGCATACGCGAGAGTCACGCCGGCCGTTACGCTCCCGACGTCACGCCCGCGTGATGAGCGGGACCTCCTATTAATGGTGAGACAGGCTCGTTAATGGGGGATCGTGGTGGCGTGGAACGTGGGATGTGGCCGACGGAGATCTCGCGCATGGCGAGATTCGCGGGATGTCGGTTACGCCTACAAGCGGCGATGTTGATCGGTCGATGAGACTGAGGAAGATGACCTCGGCGGGAGAGCTTGCGGAGGAGCGGGAGAGCCGAGGTATCTTGGTTCTGCTCGTGCCCGGAGGCGAGCTGAGAGGGCTGAGGAGGCTCGGGCTTGTGATAGCTCGGAGACGAGCTGTGAAGCCAAGGAGGCCAATTGTGCTGGGGGCTCAGAGGTGAGCCAACGTTTGCTCGTAGGGCGGGCACATGAGTGGTCTGGTCGGCCACTGTAGGTCCTTTCTTGTGAGCTCTGGGACACGTCATCTGCCACGTGTCCTGATCTGGGAGATCACCGATATCGAGCATCATCAAGAACATTGCAGTAACTTAAGTAGAATTAAATAATCGCAAATAACACAACAACAACAACTAAGGCTTTTATTCCAATCACAAATAACATAAGTAGAATTAAATAATCGCAAATTGGTAAATATAACCTGCTCTTCACATTTTATCAAATTCATGATAACCAGATTTTATGTGGAACTTTAATTTAATGTGGTCTGTATGGAAGTGTGATGTCTTTATTGCATTCTATTGCAATTTCCATTCACACTTGTTGGTTTTTACTCAGAGAAAACCAAATGCTTATGTCTTTTCTAGCCTCACCCTCTACAAGATGTGTTGAATATGATAAAGGCTATCTAACACTTAGGACACATATTTGTGTGTGTGTACTCCTTTAAAGAGTTGGTATTTCAAAATTGAAACGAGACTATTTATGTGAGAAACATTCAAAACTAATGCTTTTAAAGATCCTAAACTTGGTTAAGAACAGTAAACTTGGCAAAAATGTGATGTCTAATTCCCTCACCCCATTAAAAACTAAGTATTTAGATGCAAATAGGTAGTCAAATAAAATTGAGTCAAACCGGGAGCGACATATATCTTTACTATTATTTCACAAGTTTTTTTTAAAGTTCAATTGACATCCTCCTATTTTATCTTGCAAAAAGGAAAAGGAAAAAAGAACAAATATCCTTTCTTTTCGGCTTTGCTCCTTCACCCCTTAAATTTTAAACCTATATCTCATTTCTACTTTATTTAATCAGACAAGACCTAAAAAGAACACAGAAATTTTCTTTGAAAAATATTTGTTTACAAGATTAGATTGAAGAATAGATTTTTCCAAAGATGATATGAAAATTTTGGTGCACGTGCATAGCAAATATGCATGTTGTCCCTTCCTGACAAAGGAAATGATGAATCTGCTGACTTAATCATACAAAATTCAGATTTCCTTAAATGGTGATACATTGACAGGTTGCGAGATGTTTGCAAATCAAAATTGAGCTCCAAGGAAGATATTTACAGAAACTTTTCGAGGAAGACGATAATTTTAGACTGCAGGATAACTTGGCCGCTTCCCACAACATTACCTTCACTCAGTGATCCATCTGAATCTAATTCCTGGACTGGTGGTTCTAATTCAGAAATCGTTTCCGAAAAATTCATCAATCCGTCTTGACAAAAGAAATCTCTTTCAACAAATCTTAATCGGACAATTAAATCGCAAAATTTACAGTTACATACAGGATTCTCTTATGATGAACGTCAAGTTTATAAGAGGCAAAGAGTGTCTTAAGGCATACTGTAAGATTTTTGTATTGTGGAATTGTTTTAAATTATGAAACTATAGTAAGATCTCAATGTGTAGACTTTGGAGTTTTGTGATATGTTGGTTGATTGATTTGATGATATGTTTCATTAGTGTTTATGAGCAGCATCGATTGTATTAGTGGGAAACAGGGTGTCTCCAATTGTAACTCTTGCGGTGACACC
Source organism: Agapanthus africanus (assembly GCA_030015575.1). Classification (NCBI taxonomy): domain Eukaryota; kingdom Viridiplantae; phylum Streptophyta; class Magnoliopsida; order Asparagales; family Amaryllidaceae; genus Agapanthus; species Agapanthus africanus. The sequence goes on from CM057339.1 coordinate 426,290,657, forward strand.
CCTGCACCTAATCTCACTTCCATTATGAATTTTATATCTCACCGCCCATGTGCAAATGGATGGTTAGTCTAAATAAAGGGGATTCTACACTAAAATTATTAGTGGAGACAACCCAAACCTGTATCAGTCATAAGATTTTACATTGAAAATTGTAATGCTTAGTATTGGAGGAAAACAACTCAAAAGAGACGAGTCTCTCTATTTATAATTAAATAACTAAGGTTTTACTTATTACGTAAAATTCCTTGACTGCCATTTTATTCTCAACACCAAAACAACCCTTTTCTTGACTACACTGTAACATAAATATCTTATCACTCTCACTCAAGCTGGAACATGTGTGTGTATCATGTGATCATCGCTTGTTACGAATATAGATTTGAGTTTTCGTAGAATGATATAATTATATATCTCTATTTTAGAAAATAATTGAAATTTAAAATGAATTATCATTTATGAAAGTATTTATTTAAATTGGGGTTTTCATAAATTAATATATAATTATTTACATACAAGTTTAATATTAAACTTGATTGGTATTTCACTATGTATTAAACCAAACTTATTTTGTTAAACCATGTTTAACTTGTCATGATATGTTGATATTTCATTTGTTGTATTGGTTTTATTTGTTTTCAAAGGGAAGATAAAGGAAAAAAAAGAATATGAGAGGGGACAAGATAATATAGAGGTATGGTCATGTGAGAGAGTGAGAAGGAGAGAGAGAGGGGGGTTATTGTAGCCATTCATCTCATTTCTTCATCTCATTTCATTTCTTCATCTCCTCCTTCGTCACCTCCTCCACCTCCTCTTCCATCCCGCAAACACCTTCCAAATCAACCCAAAACCCAATGTAACCTTCATTAAAATTGTTTACAGTCTCATTCTAAACCTTATGGTGGGATCAAAATTTTGTTTAGAGCTTTTTTGGCCATCTTGGAATTTTCTTGAGTTGCTTCTTAACGTAAAACTCACTTTTCATCAAGTCTTTAGATTTTCTAACCTCATTGTTTGGGTCAAAAATTACACCCCGCTTGACCAAGTTAAAATCAAAGTCAACCCCAAACCAAGTGGGCCCAAGAGCAGGTCAAGTGGGCCCATATCCAAGTCGAGCCCGAACATGAAGCGGCCGGCCTCCCCCATTCCAAGAAGAAAATTATGTAATAAATAAGTTTAATGTAATTTTCATGCATGAATGTAAAATAAATAGGTAAGACGCCAAATTTTTGTAAAGCCCATGGCTCATGTGCAAAAAGAAACAAGCACACGAGATATGTGATGGACAAAATACCAATTTGTAAAGCTCAAGAGGCTATGTGTGCAAAAAGAAACAAGCACACAAGGTATGTGATGGAAAAAATACCAATTTGTAAAGCTCAAGAGGCTATGTGTAAACTTGTAAGCCTATATAAGACAACATGATAATAAAATGAAGACAATAATTGATTCGCCTAAAAAACTACGGTTTCTGTGCATCATTCTTCTTCATTAAGGTTTTAAACCTTTTTCTTCTTTTTGAATTAAATCAAGAATTTAACTCTTCCTTTCCCAAAAAGAAATGGTTTTTCACCATAAAACCCACGAAGAGGAGCTTAGATCTCCCATCAAATCTCTAAAAGGGGAGATTTTTAAGTCTCACCCTCTTTCTTCAAGATCCAGCCAACTGAGAGGAGGAAGAAGAAGACCCATCTTCAAAATTCCCACTTTGGGAAGATCCAAGGCTCAAGAGAAGATCCAGGGCTCAAGAGAGAAGAAAGGGGTCCCCTTTGATCATCTCCGAAGATTTTTAGAAGTTCAACTCCATTTATCGAAATCTTTTTGGAGTTTAACTCTATAAATAAAATCCTTTTAGGAGTTTAACTCCATTTAAAATCTTTTTGAGTTCAACTCCATAATAAAAATTCTTTTGGAGTTGAACTCTACAATAAAATCCTTTTAGGAGTTTAACTCCATTTAAAATCCTTTTAGGAGTTTAACTCCATAATAAAAATCCTTTTGGGAGTTTAACTCCATAAAGATAAAGATCCTTCTTTTTTTTCTGAGAGTTTCCAATATCCCTCGGAGTTTAACTCCTAATCTCGGAGCTAAGCCCCCCTTTTCTGTAGGCGCCTAGCACCCATGCGTCCTTACGACGCTTATCACCTTTTTTTCTTTCCATACACTCCACACTCAAAACACGACACATACACTATACATTGAGTTTTGCATGATCAGTTTTACCCGTCAATTGGAGGTTCGCTTGCTCCAAAAGTGAGAGGTAATTAACGGCAGCTTAGCCCGTGGCTGCCGGAGATTCGGATCCCCATAATCAATAAACCCCGGCCTATCCTAGGCAGGGAGAATCTGTATACGCTTGACAAGCGACGCGTATTCCTATCTTAATGGGGTGACGAAAAACACCCTACACTCATAAACTAGTTATAATTAGTTTTAGAGCTTTGTGGGCATGTTTTACAAACTTGAAAAATTCTAAAGTGAGATTTTGATGGATGAAACTTGTAGTGGTGATATGGTAAAGGGTTAGTGAGCGATTACAATCTCATTAGTGATAAGTGAGAGTGTTTTAGTGGAGAAATTCTTGGATTAGACGAGTTGAGAATTTTCCGATTTCTATTTTTCATTGACTTTTGATGATCAAATGGAATCTGGGATAACATGGGAACTTTGAAAATTAAATAGAGGATATAGAGAGGTGTACAGACCACTAGAAAGCCATCGTAAAAGCCCGAGCCCTTACCTCTTTTTTCTGGCCGCAAATTAATTGATTTTGATCGCAATTTGCGGGTCAATTTTGAATTAGGTTTTGAAATTTGTTCTGTACCTCACTCATTAGATAACTAAGAATACCCTATACTCTACAAAGTCTCAGACCATCTTAAGAAAAATCTAGAGTTGTTTTATTCGGTTTTTAGCAATGTTTTGCGATATGTGAGACTTGGTTTTTGGATATTTGTGTTTTGATTCGGTCGTTTGATGTTCGTATGTCGACGTCGGGGAGTATTTTGTTGTTTTAGCACGCGTTGACCATAGGTTCTAACCTATGTGCGCTTCGCTCGTGATTTCAATTCGATTTAGGTTTTTATGCGATTTTGGTTATGGATTTGATTGTAGGTACATTCGCGTGGACTTCCGAAACGACGAAGAAGAGTAAGGCGTCCGTCGACTTCGACTAGGGAGAGACGATAAGATGAGTAGATGTATATCTACGGAGGAAGTTTGGTGGATGGCGTATAGCACCCCCGCAACCATAGAATTAGGATGCTATATATATACACTAGAATAGTATACTCAGTCTATAGGTTATGCTAGACTATCATATTCGTATAAGTCTATACTTAGTAGAATGATATACCCTTAGTACTATTTTTTAGCTTATGAGCTATATCTACTTATGTAAGTATATTTATACATATGATTACCTTATATGATACAAGTTACTAATGATATAAGGATATTTACGATATGATGATATGATACGAGATGATGATATGAGGCGACATGATATGATATGATACGGGATGACATGAGATGATATGTCATGGTATGAGATGAGATGATGTACGCGATTATAGATTCGTACTATTGATTTGATAATATCGTACGATGGATATTCCGTACGTGTTATGATAAGGATGGATCGCCGATATTTATTTTGACTCAAGAAAACTTCTTGTTTAAAATCATTAAAGTAGATGTTATGATATGTTTAGAGCCATAGCTACTTTCAAAACTAACGGATCGTTAAGAACTTTTAAATGATAACAAAAAGGGGACTCTACGACTTTTCAAATGGTATCTTCTTCAAAAATATCGTAGCTTTTATTTTCTAAAACAACGTTTCGTACTATTTTAAATTATAACTTTATGGCTTATATGTACTTACGTATTTTTATACTTGTTCACGTTACGATTTCTTTATTCCATTTACGCTCGCATTTCAATTTCTTATTTCTGCATACACTCGTGCTTCAATCATTTACGATATATACCGCGTTTTATGTTTTTATCTTTACATGACTTCGTTTGTTAGGACACACGCACCATTACCAATAATTCACATGTTGCACGTACACATACTCGCATGCTCACACATACATCATCGGTAATTGCCATACCACGTACACAGATAGAACTCGCTATTGTAAGTCGATGTAGTACACCACAGTACTTGTGGGGATGCGGAATTTACAAAAACAATCAAGTTTAAGGAACGAACATCGACTAACCGCTTAAATCGAAGCTAAACGATAATTAACCAAACATATAGTTGTTCTAAACTACTATGCTTAGGGATTATACCTTTCGAAACTTGTCCTTCGTCTTTACGATCTCCTTGTTCTCCTCGGCCTTCTCTAGGTAGTAGACGATCCACCCGAGAGCAAAACTCCAAGCTAAACCTCTAAACTTGAGGCAACTAACCTTCTTGGATTGCTAATCAAAGAAGTTAGGATGAGATAGAGTGATGGTTATGGATTGTTTAGTCTAACTAATCCTTTGATCTCAACTCATGAGGTGTAAGGATTAGGATTTGAAGATGAGAGCTTGAGGAGAGAGAATGTGAGAATGAATCTTATGAGAATAGTAAATCTATCATAATATATATGAACCTTTAAAATTCATCCATAAAAGAAAAACTAAAATGATGAATAATGAAGTTTCATAAATATCTAGTGGTGATTCATAACCATGACTCATTAAGCATTTATCATGCATTAATGATATGCATGAATCACCCTCATGACTCACTAAACTCATTTAATGTAACCTCCTTAGTCACATCTTCTAGAAGCTTCTCGCACAATTACGAGAACGCCCCTCCAATCCGCAAAAATACGGAAAAACTTTAGACTGTAAAAATCCAATAACCGGATACCAGTAACTGGCTTAAACCAAAGCCGACTGGTAAAAACTGTCCGAAAGTCGTACGTGCGTAAACGCACGTATGTGTCCGAACCCTTGTCGTAAAACCATACGACCTCTATATCGTTTCGCCTGGAGTAGGAAACTCTCTGTGTGGGACTCTAGAGACTCGACTACTACGCTGGCAGTGGGTTTAACCACAGACCGCAAGCGGCACTAGCTGTACGTAACGGTCCCCAGGTAGTTGTCGATAAGAAGGCCGATGAGGAAACCCATCCGAACTCCTACTGAGTCTGATGTGACAATCTCCATACAGTCCGGTCCGTTCGTCCAAGACTATCGCATATCGGGCCTAGGGGGGCGGCAAGCGTCAGTCCCCTAATAGCGGTATAAGTCGTGTCGGAGGGAAACCCATTACACCCTGAGAAACTACTGGAACCTACCAGCAAATCTCGCTTGCCCTGGCCAGGGACTTTGCGTAATGGCTCTCTGACACAGCACGATATCTACTCCCAATACCGGGAGGGACGAATCCTGTCTAACCGCCACTGCCTCCAAGTGCTCGGGACTGCACCCAACTGCTACCTGTTTGCACGACTCCTTTGAGCCGTGGTAGGGTAGCAATCTAAGAACAGTGGGACACACTCGAGGCGAAGTAGCAGTGTCAAGTCTGCGGACTATGCTGTACTCATGTCACCTGGGAACTGTTCACTGACGACTGGTATCAAACCAACCAACAGTTCCCTGTGAGTCCTGTCCGGTGTACCCGTAACCTAACGAGCACCTGTATACTATCTCCAGTACAACGTACTGACGGCTGTGGGACAGACCATCTCCCCAACTGGGATGAGAAGCGTACACACCAGTCTACTCCGGAGTATCAATGCTCTGTCTCGATAATCCAACGACCAGGGACCTGAATAAGGATGTGCTTGTAGACTACCCAGCCCCCACTAGTGTGACTGCCATCACAACGCTGGTAGACAAGCAAGATCCTAAGAGCTCTATCAATACGTACACTCACATATTAAGATAGAAAAACCAAGTAGCATACTACCATGTTTAGCAAGACTGTTATATACATGTGAATATCCCAAGCTTCCATTAAGTAATATACAAGCTAGTATGATACAGTAATGGCCTTCTAGGGCATAAACACTAACAATCTCCCACTTGCACTAGGGCCATGTACTGGCATATCGTAGACCAATGATCTCGAGCAGCCTCTCGAACTGAATCTGAGGAAGGGCCTTTGTGAATGGATCAGCAATGTTCTCTTCTGAAGCAACTCTCCGAACCTCGATCTCCTGACGATCAATGATCTCCCTGATCAGGTGATACCGCCTCAAGATGTGTCTGGACTTCTGATGGGACCTGGGTTCCTTTGCTAAAGCTATAGCTCCGTTGTTGTCGCAATACAGAGGTATTGGATCAACTATGGTAGGAACAATCTGAAGTTCTGTTAGGAACTTCTTCATCCAGACTGCTTCTTTTGCGGCATCGCAAGCAGCTATATACTCCGCTTCCATCGTCGAGTCAGCAACGGTGTCCTGCTTGGAGCTCTTCCAGCACACCGCCCCTCTATTGAGGGTAAAGACATAACCCGACATGGACTTGGAATCGTCCTTATCACTCTGGAAGCCGGAATCAGCAAAGGCCTCCAACCTGAGGTCTTTTCCGCCGTAAACCAAGAACATCTGCTTAGTCCTCCTCAGGTACTTGAGAATGTTCTTAACTGCTTTCCAGTGCATCTCCCCTGGGTCTGACTGATACCGGCTTACCACGCTCAGTGCGTAAGCTACATCTGGTCTGGTACACAACATCGCATACATTATAGAGCCTACCGCAGAAGCGTAGGGTATAATAGACATGCGTTCCCTTTCCAAATCAGTCTTGGGAGACATCTCTTTGGAGAGGGTGATTCCGTGACAAGCCGGTAGATTACCGCGCTTAGAATCTTCCATACTGAATCTTTTCAGTACAGTGTCGATATACCTGGACTGTGAAAGTCCCAACATCCTCTTGGATCTATCACGATAGATCCGGATCCCCAGAATGTAAGAGGCATCACCCAGGTCTTTCATGGAGAACCTGTGTGACAAGAATCCTTTGACAGATTGTAGCATAGGAATGTCATTTCCTATCAATAGAATGTCATCCACGTACAAGACGAGGAATACGACACTTCTGGCCACAACTTTACTATATATGCACGGTTCATCTGGATTTTTGATAAAGTCATATTCTTTGACTGTCTCATCAAAACAGATGTTCCAACTCCGCGATGCCTGCTTTAGTCCATAAATGGACTTAAGCAGCTTGCATACTTTCCTGCTGCTCCCACTCTGATTGAAACCCTCTGGCTGATCCATATAAACGCACTCTTCTAAATTTCCATTCAGAAAAGCCGTCTTTACGTCCATCTGCCAGATTTCATAATCATGGAAGGCAGCAATAGCAAGAAGGACCCGAATGGATTTGAGCATAGCCACTGGAGAAAAAGTTTCGTCATAGTCCAGACCAGGTCTTTGACGAAAACCCTTTGCAACAAGTCTAGCCTTATAGGTTTCCACCTGTCCATCTACACCAATCTTTTTCTTGAAGATCCATTTGCATCCTATGGGTTTTACCCCATCTGGAGCAAAGTCCAAAGTCCATACTTTGTTGGTGTACATGGACTCCATTTCGGTTCGCATTGCATCTAGCCATCGTACCGAGTCGCCGCTCTGGATGGCCTGCTGGAAGTCAGTAGGTTCATCATCATCTATGATGCAATCCTCTCTATCCCCATCTATGAGAAAACCGTAGTATCTCTCAGGCGGATGAGACGGCCTACTACTCCGGCGGAGGGGTGCGGGAATGTTCTGTTCTTCTTGAACCTCTGGTTCTACCATACTTTCAGTAGCAGTTTGTGGTTCTGGAATTTCTTCCAGTTCTATTTCGCTCCCATTTATTTCCTTTTCTAAAAACTGATTTTCCAGAAAGTGGGTATTACGAGAAACAAAAACCTTTTGTTCCTCTGCGTAATATAAATAATATCCCTTGGAGTTCTTTGGATATCCCACAAACAAACATTTTACTGATCGTACCTCGAGCTTGTCCACATGCTGCTTTTTAACAAAAGCTGGACATCCCCAAATCTTCATATGCTGAAGATGGGGTTTCTTCCCAGTCCACATCTGATATGGAGTGGTAGGCACAGTCTTGGTAGGAGCCCTGTTCAGAAGATATGCCGCTGATTCTAGCGCATAACCCCAGAAAGATCGCGGTAACTCAGCATTACTCATCATGGATCGTACCATATCTAATAGGGTTCGATTCCGTCTCTCCGATACACCGTTATGCTGTGGAGTGTATGGAGGAGTAAGCTGAGAGAGAATTCCTTTCTCTTTTAGGTAACCTAGGAACTCGGCACTTAAGTATTCTCCACCTCGATCTGATCTTAGTGTCTTAATACTTTTGCCTGTTTGGTTTTCTACTTCATTCTTATACTCTTGGAATTTCTCAAAAGCCTCGGATTTATGTTTCATCAGATAAATGAATCCGTATCTTGAGTAATCATCCGTGAAAGTAATGAAATAGGAAAAACCACCTCTCGCATGTGTAGACATTGGACCACATACATCGCTGTGTATGAGTCCTAAGAGCTCGCTCGCTCTTACTCCTTGTCCAGTGAATGGAGTCTTTGTCATCTTTCCTTTGAGACAAGATTGACAAGTGTCATAAGATTGATATTCGAACGAGTCCAAATATCCTTCTCTATGCAACTTAGTCAACCTTCTCTCATTGATGTGACCCAGTCTACAATGTCATAAGAAAGCTTTATTTAAATCTGGAGACTTTCTTTTTAGTGTGTTCTGGACATTGAAAATTTGGAGTTGGTTTAAAACATATATTCCGTTATTTAATGTACCGGACCCAATCAAACCATGATTAAGGTGGATGTTGACAACATCTCTTACAAACGTGAAATCATAACCTTTATTTGATAACAAGGAAACTGATATGATATTACACGTTAAGCTGGGTACAAAATAACAGTTATGTAAAACCAAAATGTGTCCACTCGTCAATCCTAGGTGATAGTCCCCGACGGACGCAGCTCCCACGCTAGCTCCGTTAGCAACCTTTAGGGTCATATCACCTTCCTTCAGCACTCTACGGTTTCTCAGTGCCTGCAATGAATTGCAAATATGAGATCCTGATCCGGTATCCAATACCCAGGAAGTAGAGTTGATCGACAGACAATTCTCAATTACAAACACACCTGAAGTCGAAGCCACAGCTTGCTTCGGTTCCTGGTTCTTGGCGTTCCACGCCTTGCAATCCTTCTTCCAGTGCCCTTTCCTGTGACAATGGAAGCACTCATCCTGGCCAACTATCGGTACTGCTTTCTTTTTCTTTCCCTTCCCTCCCACCTTACTAACACCTCCTCTAGGTCTGGGTGCGGCCTTCTTCTTCCTTCCTTTGGCCCTAGCCTTGGACCCGGAAGAAGATGAGCCGCCAACAAACATAGCGGGTGTTTCCCTTGATGTCTTCAATGTGCCCTCTGCACTCCTTAACATGTTCAGGAGTTCCGGAAGTTCAACTTCTTTTCTTTGAAGGTTGAAGTTCAGGATAAACTGGGCGTAGGTGTGAGGAAGGGACTGGAGAATAAGGTCTGTATAGAGCTCATTATCCAAAGTCGTCCCAAGGTCTGCGAGCTCTTCAATATAGCTGATCATCTGTAGGACATGTTCACCTACTGATGACCCGGCAGCCAACCTCGCTCGAAACAAGTTCTTAGAGGTCTCGTATCTTGCTATACGAGATTGCTCTCCATAAAGTTCCTTTGTATGGAGAAATATGCCATCTAGGGACATATCCTCGTGCCTCCTCTGATGTTCATTGTTCATCGAGGCAAGCACGATGCACTTGGCTCTCGCGCAATCTAAATCCCAGGTTTTGCGGATTTCCTTATCCGCATTGCTGGATTTGGGACCAGGGACAGCAGGTGCCGTAGCGGTGAGGACGTACCCCAGTTTGTCATAGGTCAAAGCCATTTTGACATTCCGCAGCCAATCTTTATAGTTTGGCCCTGTCAGTATATTTTTCTCTAAAAGTAACTTAAGTCCAGTCATTTTCAGGGTCGCTGCAATTAGGAGAGAGAGAAGAAAACTCTTTAGCATGATGCTCTTGCAAGTTTAGAGTGGTTTTAAGTTTATCTAAACTGGATGGCTCCCACTGTTTCTCGAATCCTTCCTCAAACCATAAAAGAAGAATTAGCCAGGACTATTCTCACCGTACAATACTTGCTTAACCGTTCAGCCAGGCCAGTGTCGATACTTCAAGGGAGGTTTTCCAACGCTTTCGCGAAGTTCCTTAATTAAATAACCTCTTTTCTCTGGGGGCGTAACCCCGCTGACACCTTTCTGGACACCTACTAGGTTTATAGCATTGATCGTTAAGCGACGAATATCCTGATAAGTAGCATATACACACAGTAGGATCGGGATCCAAATATCATCGTCTGATAATGTTGTAGGAATGCTACCAACATTCATCAAACTCAAAATGGTATGCATCTCTTTGCAAATTTCAGTTTCTTTAGAAATTCCCGATATAAGTTTTTGCCCCATGCTCTTATGACCTTGGCTTTGGTCAAAATGTCATAAGTCACATGTCAAGTTCTACCCGTCATTATCTTGTCAATTTGAACCCATCCGTATATACCCCTGACTTTGGTCAAATGGTAATACGACTGTCCCAAAACAACTCATCTATCTTATGCAACAAATGAAAACCCAGCAGCTACCAAACACTATGCCTTGACTTTGGCCAAAATGCATAGCTTGAATACTACTGAATACCCAAATGAAATGACGGAGGGCTACGACTGGTTTTGGCGAAACCGTGAACGTAGTGAACTTGATATAACCGTAGGAACATGATAGCTTTTAAAAGGAGTGGTTAAAGCTCCGCATTTAAAAATATCTGTTTTTAAAATTAACCGAGTGGTTTCTTTTAAATTGTTCCAACGATTAAAACTTGGTTTATTTATCTTTGCATTATAGATAATGCGTCCCATCATTAACCTATCATTGCAGAAACAACGAAAATACAACGTCCTCTTATGCCATCCGCATTCGCCACGGGGTCCCGTCATCACCCGTTAGGTTACTTAACTAACGACAGAGCGGGGGCTGGGCTAGCGCGGGTGTAAAACATAAGTGGCGTCTAAATAGCTATCATAAATATAGATATTTTACATTCGTCTGACGCAATGATATTCATTCCAGAACACAGATAAACAATATTGGATTTGCAAGCAATCTGTATTTCTTTTGAGCCTGCAAGAAAAGACAGATTACACAGTTGTGATGAATAGCCGTTACCCCACCCTCGACCCCTACGGGTACGGCAAACTACCCACCCGGCAGTTTGTGTACCCCACCTTGGGTCAGTCCTAGGAGCAAAAACAGTAAAATGAAATAATACAACGGTGGCTACGACCGCAACCTGGAAGTGCCCCGCAAAAATAATATTACAACAAATTACATTTACAACAAATGAATTAAACAATAACCCATTGCAAACCCCGGCTATACACCACAACAGTCCAATACAGTTTATATGCACAAACTGATATAACCATTTCAGAAATGTGCAACCCCCTGCCAACCGACATACTAGCAGTTGGGGGAGGTTTACGAACACATTAAACAATCACAGATATAATCCAATATGCAAATACTGTACAATTTCGATCGATTAAACAACATCAATATTGCTCCAAAATCTGCTCTGTTAAACAGTAACCTGAGCAAATATTAAATATTCCAGAAAACCCCAAATATCACAGGGGACCCACACACGAAAGATGAGTCCATGACTCGGCAACTCGGCCGCGTAAGCGCGGCGGATCGGTGGGATCCGCCGCCCTTCCGCGGCGCTTTAGACGAGTCATGGGCTCGAATTTCTTGGGTGTTCTCCTGGACTCCTTTCTAGCTTTCTGAGCACACCTGAAAAATTTTTGGACTTCATTTTAAGTTCGACAGAAACTGAACAGATTTAGGGTTTTCCGTCTTCGTTTTTCCCGTTCGAAATTCGTACAAATTTGCAATCAAGTTATTTATTGTTTAGCGAGGCTCTGATACCACTGTAAGTCGATGTAGTACACCCCAGTACTTGTGGGGAGGCGGAATTTACAAAAACAATCAAGTTTAAGGAACGACCATCGACTAACCGCTTAAATCGAAGCTAAACGATAACTAACCAAACATATAGTTGTTCTAAACTACTATGCTTAGGGATTATACCTTTCGAAACTTGTCCTTCGTCTTTACGATCTCCTTGTTCTCCTCGGCCTTCTCTAGGTAGTAGACGATCCACCCGAGAGCAAAACTCCAAGCTAAACCTCTAAACTTGAGGCAACTAACCTTCTTGGATTGCTAATCAAAGAAGTTAGGATGAGATAGAGTGATGGTTATGGATTGTTTAGTCTAACTAATCCTTTGATCTCAACTCATGAGGTGTAAGGATTAGGGTTTGAAGATGAGAGCTTGAGGAGAGAGAAGGTGAGAATGAATCTTATGAGAATAGTAAATCTATCATAATATATATGAACCTTTAAAATTCATCCATAAAAGAAAAACTAAAATGATGAATAATGAAGTTTCATAAATATCTAGTGGTGATTCATAACCATGACTCATTAAGCATTTATCATGCATTAATGATATGCATGAATCACCCTCATGACTCACTAAACTCATTTAATGTAACCTCCTTAGTCACATCTTCTAGAAGCTTCTCGCACAATTACGAGAACGCCCCTCCAATCCGCAAAAATACGGAAAAACTTTAGACTGTAAAAATCCAATAACCGGATACCAGTAACTGGCTTAAACCAAAGCCGACTGGTAAAAACTGTCCGAAAGTCGTACGTGCGTAAACGCACGTATGTGTCCGAACCCTTGTCGTAAAACCATACGACCTCTATATCGTTTCGCCTGGAGTAGGAAACTCTCTGTGTGGGACTCTAGAGACTCGACTACTATGCTGGCAGTGGGTTTAACCACAGACCGCAAGCGGCACTAGCTGTACGTAACGGTCCCCAGGTAGTTGTCGATAAGAAGGCCGATGAGGAAACCCATCCGAACTCCTACTGAGTCTGATGTGACAATCTCCATACAGTCCGGTCCGTTCGTCCAAGACTATCGCATATCGGGCCTAGGGGGGCGGCAAGCGTCAGTCCCCTAATAGCGGTATAAGTCGTGTCGGAGGGAAACCCATTACACCCTGAGAAAATACTGGAACCTACCAGCAAATCTCGCTTGCCCTGGCCAGGGACTTTGCGTAATGGCTCTCTGACACAGCACGATATCTACTCCCAATACCGGGAGGGACGAATCCTGTCTAACCGCCACTGCCTCCAAGTGCTCGGGACTGCACCCAACTGCTACCTGTTTGCACGACTCCTTTGAGCCGTGGTAGGGTAGCAATCTAAGAACAGTGGGACACACTCGAGGCGAAGTAGCAGTGTCAAGTCTGCGGACTATGCTGTACTCATGTCACCTGGGAACTGTTCACTGACGACTGGTATCAAACCAACCAACAGTTCCCTGTGAGTCCTGTCCGGTGTACCCGTAACCTAACGAGCACCTGTATACTATCTCCAGTACAACGTACTGACGGCTGTGGGACAGACCATCTCCCCAACTGGGATGAGAAGCGTACACACCAGTCTACTCCGGAGTATCGATGCTCTGTCTCGATAATCCAACGACCAGGGACCTGAATAAGGATGTGCTTGTAGACTACCCAGCCCCCACTAGTGTGACTGCCATCACAACGCTGGTAGACAAGCAAGATCCTAAGAGCTCTATCAATACGTACACTCACATATTAAGATAGAAAAACCAAGTAGCATACTACCATGTTTAGCAAGACTGTTATATACATGTGAATATCCCAAGCTTCCATTAAGTAATATACAAGCTAGTATGATACAGTAATGGCCTTCTAGGGCATAAACACTAACAGCTATGTTTACCGTATCACCTTATAACCTGTTAGTATTGTAGTTATCATTTAGTATCTAGTATCACATATTATTTCAGATATTGCACCTTCTTTACAATGCTATCGACACGCTTATATGAACAAACTTGCTAAGCATTACAACATTGTTCTGTGCTTGTACATATCTTTTCATGATTGCCGTATTCTATATTTATGATTTCGCTTTCATGAGATTTCTGGATTTAAGAAACCGCAGATATTATTTAAAAACTTATGAATGTTTTAAAAACGCGGTTTTCTCTTGATATGATATCTCGGCATCTACCATAAGATTTCTCGGTTATGAGTTATGATTATTATCCGAATCGAGGCAGGGGGAGAGAGATCGATTGCGGATACATGGTGGACCCGGTACAGTATCCCGGGATAAGAAAATCGTATAGAAAGGAGTTGGGCCTGGCAGGGGAACACTACTTACCGGTGACAGTATTGGACTTGGCGGATATAAGGAGGATACTGACCTGAGTAATATAAGACAGATGGATATGAGAACCGATCTGATGAGACGATGTCTGAGATATGATGGCCGATCCGATGAGACGGCGCCTGAGATATGAGAATTTACGTGTCGATACTGGACACATGATTTATGATGATTTCGAGTATCGATACTGTCAGTATTTTATGATGATTTCAAATGTCGTTGATGGACACTTCTTGGATGATATATATATATATATATATATATATATATATATATATATACACACACACACACATGATATGGATGATATGATATCACATATTGACACATGCACGATACACACACACACGTTCATTTCATTACTACATGATGCAACATTATATTATTACAGTATGATCAAGGTAGATCGTTATACATTCGATTTCTATCTGATGATATCTTCTACTCACGAGTTGGCAACTCACTCCCGTTGTGCCATAATTTTCTTGCAGGATCGACCGCTCGGATCAGTAGCGGTTTGCTGGCACATTGCTTATTTTGGGTGATTTGCTTGGTAGGTGGGTTACAGTCTGGATCGTAACCACCATTGTACATTATTTTATTCAGTTGTATCTAATTAAAAGCCCTATCAACCAGACTATATATATTTGTAGACTTACATACCAGATGTATATTTTTTCAGACTTAGAGTCGAGACTTGTATTATTATTTATTTTTGACTTGATGGTGTTTTGGTTTTCTTCTACTTTTTTTTTCTGTAATTGATCTTCATCTTGGGCGTCATATACTTACTTGCGTGGTTGTGTTTCCACCGATTGGTGAAGAGCTAGCTCCCGTTTGGAGATACCAATGTTATTATTGTTTATGTTTTGTTTTGATCAAAATTTACAAAAGAGGTGCTGTTCAAATTTCAAATTATGAAAATATTTTCAAACTTTAGTATTCAATCCACTTGTATTTCTATAAGCTTTACTTATACTTTGAAATGAAAGAACTTCATTTCATAAATAACCACTTTTCAAAACTTCATCTCCACTATTTTCCTAAAAAGGTTTAGATTTCTAGTTTTCGGCTTACTTGGTTTATGGTGGGGTCCTATAGATTTCACGTGATTCAAGTGCCGGTCACGTGCCATTTCTGGATCGAGACAAAAATAGTTGGAAATCGAAGTGATAAGATCTTACATTAAAAGAATGTCCGTGCTTGCAACAACGGCTTGCCAAATTTTTTCCGTCCGATTCAGAGGTCAAAATGCTCCAGAATTTTTATTGAACGAAGAACAGTGAGTTGGCAACGTTCTGTGTTTATTTTGGATTTTTTTCAGTTCTGATGAGGAAGATAAAAAATGAGGAAGATCGAGTGTTTTATAAAAGCTATTGGGTCAAAATAAATTCCACAACATCCGCTACAAAACGCGGATCCGTGCGAGAATATCACGGCCCGTAGATCACGAGTTTGACACCCATGGATTGCTCATGCCTCCAGCTCACCACTGCCACTTCCTGGCCGTTGAATTTGAAATCAACGGTCCGGATCGATCTACAAGATGTTTTTAACTTAAAATCATTTTAAATCATAAAAATCCGAAATAAAATTCAAATTTTTAATTTTTTTTCATCTTCTAAAATATTTCCATTAATAATTATTTTTTAATAATTTTTTTTATAAATTCTTCTAAATTCAAACAAATTTTAAATAATTCATTAAAAATTATTTCTGTCTAAAAAATTAATCTGTTTCCATATAATTACTTTTACTTAATTTTCACACAATAAAACAACTATAAAATTTTCTAAAATAATAAAATAATTCCTTTTCCTCTCTTTTAAAATCTTTTTCAAAGCTTTTAACTTCTCAGTAAAATAGTACACAATAAATGAAAAAAATTATAAATTATAAATAAGAAAAAGAAAATTCTTTATTTAATTCAAAAACGAAAATACAATGGATCGCAGTCGTTACAATCTATCTTCCTTAAAAAACTTTCGTCCTCGAGATTCCTTCAAGGATTGTGCCGCTACTGGACAAGATAAAGGTAAAGCTGTTGCTTGTCATCTTCGTCTCCATTCGTAGATACGCTAACTAATCATAAGAGGTGAGACTGGAATAGAACACGATATTAGGAGATACTTTCAAATCAAAGAAGTCGAAAGCCGAGACAAGACTATTAGAATGAAAGGTTCAAGAATGTAAGCAAGGGATCGTGTAAGATGTGTAAGCAAAAGGGAGACCAAGAGGGAGTCAAGAAATCAAGAAGTAATCATGAAAGCTACAAGAAAAGATCAAGACGGAGATGAAGGGTTCGTACTCCTATTTCCTTCGCGTCAAGATGTAATCGTCAGTAAGAAAGTTTCAAGACGGATTCAAGAAAGGAAATTTGAATGAGCACAATAATTGGTAGGGTCCAAAAGTCGGCTTCCGCTCTTGAAGAAGAATGCGACGTGCTTCGGGATTCCAAACATTACCTTCATTTGACGAAAAGGGCTAGGGCTAGCAAGGTGGCAACTAAAATGATACTTAAGGTCACGAAGATAATTTAGTTAGGAAGGAAAAGGACAACAAAGAAAGTGAGAACGGATAAAGCTAGAGCGGGAAAGAAAAGAATAGAAGACTTATCAGTGATCACCCGCCCGATAGCCTCAACCTCTTTGGCTATCATGGTGAAGGCTTGACGAGGCGCCGTGTTCTTCTGAGCCTGCTGAAAGACCTGGCGCTGAGGTGGCAAAGGTCGGCACCGCTGCGGTGGACAAGTAGTAGCGGGCCAAGCGGTAAGTGCAGGCCTAGGTACAAATTGCAGTCAAGCAGTCACAGTGTGTGCGGAGGACTTGCAGGTAAAGCATTGCCTATTCAATCGGCGACGGATTTTCTTCAAATGTCCCGGTTGTTGGCAGTGGTAGTAGAAAGCTTCATCAGAACAAGAGGGAAGGGACGTCTGAGCTGACTTCTTATGTTGCTGAGCTCTAAAGGTTCTTAGGGGCGGTTCCCTCTGACATCTACCGGGCAGGACGTCTATTCCCTGCATTTTGGTATCCTCGGCGTCGCTTGACGACAGTTTCATAGTTCCTGGCCGCTTCAAGCACTTTATCTGTAGAGTAGAACTTATTCGTCAAAAGAGTGGTCTGCGTATCATAGTCCAGACCCTTTGGGTAGCGCTGATTGAATTGATTTAGCGTGCTTGCGCTTTTCAAAAGATGAATCAAAAATATTTGTTAACCGCAATCAAGAACGGCGTCGCTTGGTAGCTAGCCGGTGAGTACGGGTCGGTCCACAGGGATTTTGTGTATCCTCTAATTGTTCTAACAAGTTAATTCCGATTGGTGTCGGATTGATTAAATCTAAAAACTAAGTTGATCTAAACTAGAATCTTGCTAGGGTTAGGTTTAGGTTAGGTTTGGAAAGTCAATATTCCTCACCGCTTTCTATTCCCAAATTAAGATCTATTAGGTGTTATGGTAACAATTAATAAAGTGGATTAGGACCATCGGGAAGAAACTGTGTTTCTTCCTCTAGGTTCTTGTCCTTCCTTTCTTAATTCTTACCCCAACCTCCATGGAAAACACGCTCAACCGGTCTTTTATACTACGGTATCACCGCTACCTCGTGGGATAGGGTGCCGTAGGGAGCGGTGTGTGCGTGTATGCATGGAGTCCTATAAAAACGTGTGATGGGCAAGAAAGGGGTGAGAGATCTTCATCTCTCAAGCCTTCCCCAAATCTAACCCTAACAAGCGAGGAGACTACTCACTCATTAGGGAATTGAAAAGCATTTTCTAACTATTTAACTAGGGCAGATAATAAAGATCTATACTAGGGCAAGAAAGAAATTACCTAGGGCATGGAAATAAAATTTAACTAGGGCAATGAAAAGAAAACTTACTCCTAATTTTTATTTGATGCCCTCTTCCTTTTTTACAGAAATTTACAGATATGAATTTAGATAGATGAAATGAGGCACAAGAAGAGCCATAACCCAAAACAGGTTTTTAGGGTTCTATTTATAGAACATAGAAACCCTAGGGTTACAATCACATCATATCTGCAATTACAAGTATACCCCCTAAGAAAAGAACTAGTCAACGAGCCGCCAGCGCACCGACACGTTTTTCCACCGACACGGGTGACACCCGGCCGCGGATCCGCAGCCAAGGCCCCTGTTTGGCCGCGGTTCCGCGGCCATGTAGGGGGCTTGTGGGCTCAATTTCTCTGGGGTTCTTCTGTTGCATTTTTACTTCTATTTTCTTCAGTTTGTTCTTCAGAATGTCTTCTAGTTTTCTTCCAGATTTCCACAGTGAATAATTTTGTGGACTTTACCGCTTGCTTCGTGTTGAAGTCTTGAACCTTGCACTGCCTTTGTACTTGTGAACTTGTTCATTTGATCTTCGTTTAGTCTTCGAACTGTAGGCATGATCAAGATCTTTCCATTTATTGGTCTTAGTCTCACTTTTGTATCGTCTTTTCATCTTCTTCACTGTTTTTGTTCCAAGAACCTGTAACCTGCAACTATATAGCAGACATGGGTCAAAAACACTTGTTTATTTGTAAAATGAATAAGAATGGGGTCTATAAGAATGCAAAATTATGGTATGAACAAATACCCCCAAACTTATCTTTTGCTCGTCCTCGAGCAAACCCAGTTTTATTCTCGAAAAAGATCTAGCCTCACTTTTGCAGGGAAGCGCGATTGCACTGAGCTCATGTAACAAGCCGTTAAACCTCTAGGTGTCCCTAGTAGGAGGAGTGTTTTCTCATGAGGGTTTTCAGCGGATACTACCCATAAAATCCTATCAATTCGGCCCATTAATTTTTATTCTCCAATCAGGTTTTCCAACAAGGAATTCTATCATCTTTAACTCATAAATTATCCACCCGTATTTTTCACGCTTCCTTATCATTTAACTTAAATTATATATATTCTTGTGAATTTACTTACCTTTTGGCATCTTTTAAGTTTTCCTTCTAGGGTTCCATCTCAATTTAGGAATTTTTATCATCTCTATTAAAGATATAAGCCCCTTCTTTCATTCCTATCTCTTATCTAGACCCCAATCATATACCCCCACGTGTGTGAATATATCACCCCTACGTTTGGAAATTCAAATCAAGCTATTATACTCTTGTCCATCGTCCAAAGTACTTTTCAATTGGTGAATTTTTAGATGAAATTGCTCACACATTCTTCATGCGACCGTTAATATTTCTTGAGATACCAACGACCGATTATAAAATGTGTTTGCACATTAAGGCGTAATTCCTAGTCTTGTAACACCTAAGGCTTTAGCAGTGACTCCCAAACCAGTTGGTTTAAGGCACTAGGTGATAAAGCACCCTCACTAAATATTTTTTATTAATGCAGCCTTAAGTGATCACAATAACCAGTGTTCATTTTTTTATTATCTCTTTATTCACACTTGTATTTTTATTTTATTTTCCTTCATACTAAGGACTTTTAGACAAGAGCATTTCAAGGTCTTTTCTACTATTCCAAGTTTCAAGATTCGTGTTTGTGCAATTTGTAGGGTATATATTTTCAGCATTTAGACTTAAGCTTAGGAATTATTTTTCAAACTTATACTTTAATAAAAATATCAATACTTTTCCCTTGTTTTAACTTAGCCCAAGAAGTGAACTCAAAATTTGCCTATTTCTAAATAGACTACAAAGACATATACTTTCTACCGTTAAATTTTAAGAAAGGTTATTTTTAGAGTTTTTAATTTTACTAAGTCTAAGATCTAGTTGTTCCTAGCCAGTTAACCGTCTTGTTAAACTTAAATCAATTATGGCCAAAATTGAATGTTTCAATTTTTATAAATTTTTAAAATTTTTCAATTTTTTATGGGTTTAAAATAAGTATACAAATGCAAGAATGTACATATGAATGCGAAGGAAGAAGGCTTACCGAGCATACCCCCAAACTTAAACTTGATAGTGTCCTCACTGTCAAGCTACACCAAGCGGGTCAAAATTGTCGGCGCTCCCCTGTTTATTTATTTACAATTTTTTTTATTTTTTATTGTTAAAAGAAAAACAATATTTATTCACACACACACACACACACACACACACACACACAAAGGTCCCCCCTAAACTTAAGTGAAACAGTGTTTCACTGTTTTAAACGTTAAAGTTCAGAGATAGGGAGGAGAAAAATCAAACTATACAAGGCCTTACACAGACCAAAGGTTAGCACCAACCATTCAAAAATTCTATCGTGATAATGGTAGGATTGGTGGAAGAATGGAGTGTAGAGAAAGGAGTTAAGAAACACACGAGACCGTATGGGAAGAAGGGTGGAATATGGTCTCGGTGGAGGAGAAGAATGGAGGAAGAGAGAAAGAAGTGTAGCACGAACTTGAGGGTGTAAATTGAGTGAATAAATTAACGCAATTTGTGATGACCGATGTGTTAAAAGCGATTATGGTAATCTATCAAACCGTCGAGAAATGGGGTCAAATCCCTCAAGATTCGCAAGAAAACATGGGTACGTTGAACTTGGTAAACCATCCATTGAAAATGGAAGCGCGGCGGATTCTTGCGCGGTCGAAACGATGGAAAGGATGAAGGGGAGTGATTTAGGGATAGTCTTATTTTCATCTAAGTAAACTGTCTCGAACTTGAAGGATTCCATCAATGGTTCGAAATGACTATAAGCAACCGAGTCTGATGGTTCGAATAACGCATCTGAAAATTCAAAGGACTCAAACTCGGGCGGTGAGTCTTCAAAATCGTCCGAAAAAGTGAAGCACTCGTAATCGTTATCAACTGTGAGAACTGTGTCAGATTCAAAGAGGAACGCACTAGTGGCGTCAAAACTGTTGTGATCAAACAGAAATTTTTCAAGCTCACAATCCTCAAGCGTGATCTTTTGCGTGGTCGGAACGATGGAAAGGAGGGGGTTTGATTTAGGAAGTATAACAGTTAAAGGTTCAGGGGGATGAATTGGAAAATCCGACTCGTCAAACAAAAATGGTTCATCCTCAATACTATCCTCAATACTCTCCTCAATTCTATCCTCATAATTCTCCTCAAAAGTTATCCCATCCATGCAATTATCATCAAAATCAAGACGCATATAAGATTCGGGAGAAACATTTAATGACTCGGGATGATGAATTGGAGATAAAATTTCAGTCAAATCTGCGGGTTCATCATCCAAAATATTTCCGGCGTCAATATCCTCAATCAAGTGAAAATCAATTTTTTCGGACACCTCATCAAAAGTATGGATATTTATCAATTCAGGTTCTAGATTGGAGGTGTAGAGGTCGAAAGGATTGGTGATGGTTTCACTCGAAAAGGACTCTTCACAATCAGGTAAATCAAACACTACAAAGTCGCACAACTCATTAAATATTTTATTTTCAACTGATGAATTATTTGGGACACTTGTTTGAAAACTGGAGTTATGGAATTCAATTGGTAATGGGTAGGTTTGATTTGGAAGGGTGCACAGCTCACTCTCTCCTCTCAAATTCTCACTCTGTCCAACCGCCTCATCATATATTGGAAGATTTGGAGCTAGTTGGAAACTAGCTACCGGTTCATTAGGTTGCATAAGGGCGGCAATGGACGCATCCACATTCCTTATCATTTGGTTTGTCGCTACCATATAGGCTTCCAACGACTGTTCCAAACTAGACATGGGTTGTGAAGGGGTTTCAGTAAAAGATTCAAAGTTTCTTGGATTCTGGAAACTCCCAAATGGCTGTGTAGAAGCAATGTCTAGGGAAGGTATGAAAGTTGGGTGGGACTGGTAGGAATTGAATGATTGGACATGGTAGGATCAACATTTGGATAAAAAGGTGAATGGACTTGTTGATCCCTAAAACTGGATGTGTGGAGATGAGTGAAAGATCGGCTACGAGATTGTTCAATATGCTCAGCAATAGACATGGGTTTTAGAGTTACAATAGGACTTGAAAAAGGAGTATCAACGTAAGAAGGTGGTGAAGGTTGAAATGGTTGATACAAAGTGGATTGCGGAGTTCAACTGTTTCTCCTAGACGCTTCTATTCGATCTTTCAAAGAAATTTTGGGCATGGAGGGGTCATCTGTAAATCGACCAAAATAATTCGCGTAGGAAGCAAAGTTTGGTTCAGGGTACCAAAGTTCGGCGAGGGTTTTGTGAGATGGGGTACCCATGATGTAAGAAGGAGAAGAAAAAGAAGGTGGTTGTAACTGGGGTGCACGGATTTCTTAGCGACAAAATTTGCAAGTCTATTTTTTGTTGTAATTTTTTTTCCTTTTTGTGTTTTTTTTCTTTTTATGGAGCTTTTGGCAAAAAGATTTTCGATAAAAGGCTTAGACACACGTTCAATCAACCACAAATGCACAATCAGGCTTAGATCTAGGGTCACCTAGGTCAGCTAGACAGCTCCTAACTGTTCCAAAGGGCAAGAAGTAGGACCTCAAACCGCCTTTTCACCGCCAATTGTGGTCAGGTAAGCACAAGCAGAGAAAGGAGGGATCCGCTCACGAATCACCATGAGACGGGCCTTTTAAAGTTACCTTTCACTACCTATTTAGCCTAGGCACCACAAAGTCAGGTTAGGATCAATGGTCGATGCCTACAACTAGTTCTTTGTCCTATTGAGCGCGAAGTCCTTAGGGCTGAGTCTAATCTTTTTTAATTAATTGAAGGTCAATGCAATATACCTTATGTGATTTTTGGGGTCATGGGAAGGGTAATGAAATCCCCACCCAATCTGGATTGGTGTTCAAGCCCCTTAAAGTCAATTTAAAATATGCAAAGCAGTAAACACAATCAAACACTTGCAAACAATTTTTTTATTTTTAGCGCGGCGCAAAGAATCCTGCACAAGATTAATTATTGAGAAGAGGAGAAATTTTTGGCGCAAAGAATTCTGCAGGAAATTTTTTTACAGAGGAGATATTGGGGTTGCGGAGAAGGAGAGGAGACTTACAGCGATTTTTCCACGTGCTGACGTCACCCCACTGCCGCGTTTCCGTCGCCAAAGGATGGTTCCCACCGCGGTTCCGCGGTCTTCTAGACTGTTCTGTTCCCGAGAATTTTTCTTCTCCTCTGTTATGATTTTTCTCTGTTGTTCAGATCTGCCGTTTTTTGTTTTGCTCTCTGGATTTTTCCAGATCCGAACTCGTTCGTCAATCCTGCAAAATTCACACGAAAATACCCTTCACAAAATAAAAGATGATAATTTTTTTTATATATATATTTTATATTTTTCAGTTTTTATGATTTTTTTCAATTTTATATTAACCCGAAATTACAAAAAGAAAATAACACGCCATCCCCGGCAATGACTCCATTTGATTGAATTGATTTAGCATGCTTGCGCTTTTCAAAAGGTGAATCAAAAATATTTGTTAACCGCAATCAAGAACGGCGTCGCTTGGTAGCTAGCCGGTGAGTACGGGTCGGTCCACAGGGATTTTGTGTATTCTCTAATTGTTCTAATGAGTTAATTCCGATTGGTGTCGGATTGATTAAATCTAAAAACTAAGTTGATCTAAACTAGAATCTTGCTAGGGTTAGGTTTAGGTTAGGTTTGGAAAGTCAATATTCCTCACCGCTTTCTATGGCCAAATTAAGATCTATTAGGTGTTATGGTAATAATTAATAAAGTGGATTAGGACCATCGGGAAGAAACTGTGTTTCTTCCTCTAGGTTCTTGTCCTTCCTTTCTTAATTCATACCCTAACCTCCATGGAAAACACGCTCAACCGGTCCTTTATACTATGGTATCACCGCTACCTCGTGGGATAGGGTGCCGTAGGGAGCGGTGTGTGCGTGTATGCATGGAGTCCTATAAAAACGTGTGATGGGCAAGAAAGGGGTGAGAGATCTTCATCTCTCAAGCCTTCCCCAAATCTAACCCTAACAAGCGAGGAGACTACTCACTCATTAGGGAATTGAAAAGCATTTTCTAACTATTTAACTAGGGCAGATAATGAAGATCTATACTAGGGCAAGAAAGAAATTACCTAGGGTATGGAAATAAAATTGAACTAGGGCAATGAAAAGAAAACTTACTCCTAATTTTTATTTGATGCTCTTTTCCTTCTTTACAGAAATTTACGGATCTGAATTTAGATAGATGAAATGAGGCACAAGAAGAGGCATAACCTAAAACAGGTTTTAGGGTTCTATTTATAGAACATAGAAACCCTAGGGTTACAATCGCATCATATTTGCAATTACAAGTATACCCCCTAAGAAAAGAACTAGTCAACGAGCCGCCAGCGCACCGACACGTTTTTCCACCGACACGGATGACACCCGGCCATGGATCCGCGGCCAAGGCCCCTGTTTGGCCGCGGTTCCGCGGCCATGTAGGGGGCTTGTGGGCTCAATTTCTTCGGGGTTCTTCTGTTGCATTTTTACTTCTATTTTCTTCAGTTTGTTCTTCAGAACGTCTTCTAGTTTTCTTCCATATTTCCACAGTGAATAATTTTGTGGACTTTACCGCTTGCTTCGTGTTGAAGTCTTGAACCTTGCACTGCCTTTGTACTTGTGAACTTGTTCATTTGATCTTCGTTTAGTCTTCGAACTGTAGGCATGATCAAGATCTTTCCATTTGTTGGTCTTAGTCTCACTTTTGTATCGTCTTTTCATCTTCTTCACTGTTTTTGTTCCGAGAACCTGTAACCTGCAACTATGTAGCAGACATGGGTCAAAAGCACCTATTTATTTGTAAAATGAATAAGAATGGGGTCTATAAGAATGCAAAATTATGGTATGAACAAGCGCCTGACATCTATTTCAGGAGTTTGAGTCATATGCTCGGGAACCTGCCGAGCATCGAGTATTCAGTGTCATACTTGTCAACGGACTTGTCCACAATGACCCTTGCTTTAGCTGCATGAATTTCCTTCTATCTTGAAGCGGGCTATCGGAAGGAAAAACTTAGCGTCGAAACGCTCCTCAAAGACCCCAAGCGATTGGTCGCATCAAACGACTCTTTTCGGACTGCCACCAGACTCGAGCGTTATCTATCAATTGAAGCTTTGCCATCTTTACCCATGCTGCCATGGGGATGCGTGCGACTCCTGGATTATCTTCAATGCCTCGTATCTGTTCACCGCCGAAAGATGCGACCGGGACGTTGGGACTTCTGGCCTGAATTTTGGTGGCAGATGCTATTTGGGTTTATCCGTCCACCTCTCCGAAGATGCCAAGTTGATTTATGGCACCGTATATCGGAGGTTTGGACGGATGCGACCATTGTAGCAGAGTTCGTCAGATTCCCCCTCGTTTACGAGGGGTTTTTGATTGTGGGGACGCTTTTCCCTGCAGACACAAGCCCCTGCAGTTAATTACGTTACCGCGTAGCGATAACCACTTTCTCCTACTCCAGATATTCATTTCGTGTCGTGTGTGTTTGTTTTATTTTTTTCTTTGGTTGCCCGTGGATTGTATACGGAGACTAACTTGTGTTGTCGCCCATAGGGCGTGGATTAGTCCAAATCCGTATTTTCTTAGATTTGGGTTTGGTTTGATTTAAGAACCGTTAACCTCGTTTGAGATTAAAATCAACTTAAATATTTGTTAAGGATACGTTAATCCGATATTGGACAAAGATCTACTTAACGGGGAAACATGATAATTTTTTATCCAACGAAAGAGCATTTGGGCTTTATCATTTTAGTTTGGGGACGTTACTGTCCATAGATCACCATTTTTTTAAGGTGAGGGTTTAGTTTAACGACGTTGCGGTCCACGGTTAGTTTAAGGACACTGCGGTCCACATCCAGTTTAAGGACATTACGGTCCATTGTTGGTTTAAGGACATCATAGTCCATAGAGTTTAGTTTAGAGACGTTGCGGTCCATAGGGTTTAAGGACATCATAGTCCATAGAGTTTAGTTTAGGGACGTTGCGGTCCATGTTTAAGAACATCATAGTCCGTGTTTAAGGACATCATAGTCC
Organism: Agapanthus africanus; assembly: GCA_030015575.1. NCBI lineage: Eukaryota > Viridiplantae > Streptophyta > Magnoliopsida > Asparagales > Amaryllidaceae > Agapanthus > Agapanthus africanus. The sequence goes on from CM057339.1 coordinate 426,316,911, forward strand.
GTGTTTAAGGACATCATAGTCCATAGAGTTTTTGGTTTAAGGACATCATAGTTTTTGGTTTAAGGACATCATAGTCCGTGTTTAAGGACATCATAGTCTATGGATTTTGGCTCATCAGTTTGAGGGTGCGCCAAGAGTTATTGGTTATTGGGTCCCTCCACCTCTCTGAAGACGTTGAAGAATTACAACGACATGTATGAGAGGTGTGGAGAGATGTACCCTTGAACCAATTTTCAGATCGAGGGAAGATATGGGATGAACATCATTTTAGATGCCATCTGTAGGAGATCACTAGTCATCTTTGGAACTAAGATCAACTTAGGGAGACCTGAGTTTAGGAAGGCTTCGATTGATTGACGGTCAAAAGGTTTTTTGGCCTTGAGAGACTTGGCTGATTTGGGCTAAGGTCGGCCTCTTACAGTGTTAAACACTGCTAAATGCTTGGCGCTCACGTGCTCCCACGTTAGGCTTTTAAGCAGTGTTAAACACTGAAACTTAGAGCACTCACGTGTGGCATGTGATGCACCTAAATATTGGGCACTGTTTCCTTGGGCTTATTCCCTTGTTCTGTACATGTAAGTGTTAAACACTTAGGTCTTGCAACCGTCACGTGTAGACACCTGAGGTGCCACTAAGTTAGGCACTGCCTCCTTTGAATTTATCTTCCTATTCTTCTCTAAGTGCTAAGCACTATTGGAGGTCATGTGGGATCATGTGACTCAATCTCAGTTATTCCTTCTTGTTTTTCAGCGGTGCTCACGTGGGAACACGTGATCTGCCGTTATAGCGTTAAACGCTAATATGCATGGGGCTCTTGATCTTAGTTTTGAGAATTCCAAATCCTTTGTTTTACAAGAATTAAATTCTTATGTATGGTTAAACCCTAGCTTTATCAAAGGAATTAAATTCCTATATCTTTGGAAGAATTAAATTCTTCAAACCTAGTTCTTTTCCTCTAAGTTTTAGGACTGCATTACAGAATCTCCCCGATGAGAATTAAATTCTCAACTTGTGGAGAGATCTGCTTCTGCAGACCTCAACCAGAGGAAGAACCAAGTTCTTTTTTGGAAGAGTTAAACTCTTGTAAAAGGAGATAAAATGATCTTTGGGTTTTTTCCTCACCTAGGGTTTCTTTTTCTCTAAAGAGAACTCATCTTCTTTTTGTTTTCTCCAATCTTATTGGGGGGGGGGGTGGAGTAATCTACTCTCTTTCTCTCTCTCTCTCTTCAGTCTCGAGTCCTTTTTATAGCAGAGGCAAGTTTGTTGATTTTTGTTAAGGAAATCTCTCATTGAGAGATTTTTGATTAGTTCGGGGATTTTATCCACCGTTGGATCTTTGATCCAGGGTCCTCTGTTTTACAGAAGACTTTTTTCTTGTTATTAACAAGATTGGGAAAATATTTTCCCATACAGAGCTTATTCTATATCTTGGTGATTTTTTTAATCACCATTGGATCTTTTGATCCAACGGTGCTCTGATTTACAGAGCACAATCTTTCTTGTTTGGAAAGATTGGGAAAATATTTTCCCATACAGAGTTTATTCTGTATCTTGGTGATTTTTTAATCACCATTGGATTTTTGATCCAACGGTGCTCTGATTTACAGACCACAATCTTTCTTGTTCAGAAAGATTGGGGGAAATATTTCCAAAATAGGTTCTGATCCTTTTTATATAGAATTTAATTCTATCGGCTCAGAAGGTATTAGGAATCCTCACGTGTAGCACGTGACCCGATGACACTAGGCCGGTTTGCTTATATGCAGCAGTCCTAGAGAAGAGCATCACGTGTTGGCACGTGATGCGCCTTCTGGCCTGTTATTTGTTTTATGAAGGCGCCTATATACTTTGTATATAGATGCTTACGTGTGGCATGCGAGGCTCAACTTCGGCCTTATTTATTAAGTGTAATGCTTATAATTTTGCTCCAAGGCGCATCACATGTGGGCATGTGATGCCTCTTTTTGGGGAATTCTTTCATCGCTTTTTGGTTCATTATTTATTTATTTATTTATTATTATTTTTTTTATAAGAGAAAAAATGCCTCCCACAACGTTGTTCTCACGTGGCTTGCACGTGAGTGCAACGCTGTCACCTTTACAGCCGTTGGATGGCCCAGGGGAATGGGGAGGTGAACCTCCCTTGTCACGTCTTATAAATGCAAGGGTTTGGCCTTTGGGAAGCCACTGTTCTTTTATTTTCTTCCTTCTTTGTTTTCTTCGAGAATTTAATTCTCCCTTTCAGAGCTTAGTTCTCTGTTGATTGCAATTCCAGAGTTAAACTCGTTTAGAAAAAGGAACCTTTTCTAGGTAAAGATCTCGAACATCAGAGAACCCTTTTCTTAAAGAAAATCTCTGGATTTTAAATCCATAATGAGAGCTTTCTCTCCTCTGAGACCCATCTCTCAGAGATCCAAAGACGTGATCTTTGAGTAGTAACCCATAATGCCTTGGGCATTCCTCCTCTGACTTTTAAGGACTCACGGCATTTGATTTTTCATTTCCTCTTCATGGGGGTTTCTGGAATTTAATTCCATCGTATAAAAGGAATTTAATTCCTCACCAAAGAGCTTTGCTCTGAAAGATCAAAGGGCCCTTCGAGAATTTCATTCCCTGGTATTCTTGGGCGTTTCACAGGGTTTTTTTCTTACTTACGTAAATTCAAATTTGTTGAGTATTTTAACAGGACTTGCTCTCTCTATGAGGATGTCAAGGGTTATTTAAACCCCCGTGTCCGTTAAATGAGAATCTTTTTAGATCCTCATAATAATTGTCCTGTCTTATCATTGGTGAGCCGTCATATTGATTTTGTGGGGTCCATTAGTTTTGCAATCAGTGGTCCCATGGAACAAACTTTCTGTCGTTTCCCTCTATTATATATATATATATATATATATATATATATATATATATAAGTTTCATTAACGGCCTTTCTTTCCCCCTTTTTAGGAACAAAGGCTTCTCTTCCTTACTTTCCTTTTACTCGCTTAGACGTCACTTTTCCGCAATCGCCGTCGGATGATGAGGCCATGGCGATGATCCGGGACCATGATAGGGATTGCAATAGTTTGCTCTTATGGGGAGTTTGGTATGGGCATATTATCTGGGGCTGTCGCAGCTTAACTTGTGAGATGCCAACAGAGCCTTTGTGTCCAATATCGCTGATGGAGCGTCCGCCGACTGCTTATGCGGTGGAAGTGGCTAATTGGACTCCTATAGGCCGTCTTGAGCCATCAACAACTGGGATACCCAACCAGCTCATGCCGGCTATAGATATCTTGGGACGCTGCATCTGTCAAGGCGAATCCCAACCCTAGGGACAAGTCTATAAGGTAGGGCTTACCCCTCGTCATCCAATCAGCTATCTTTCTTGGGCTCGATATGTCCTCTCCGCCCACCGTGCACGGTTGCAGATGGTTGGGTTATATCAAGCGGTATACTCGTCTCTTTTTCATTACTCGGCTCCTCACATCTGGTGGGTTAAAGCTTTCTTGAATCAATGGAATCTTCCCACCAACACTTTCTTGCTAGGGGATCGTGAGGTCTCGATTTCTCTGGAAGAATTCCGCGAGATCTCTGGATTGCCGATTAGGGGAGAGCACTATGAAGAGTTGCTGCCTCCCGATGAGTATGTATTCACGACCGTGCCTGCTATGCTTGATGGCTTGACGAATGAAAATGCCGTCCATCATAGGTACCCTAGTCTAATCAAGACTCTGGGTATTTTCGAGAAGCTGTTCGCGGAATCAGAGGGACAGGGCATCACCTTTAAGAGCTTCATCGCCTGTTTTCTCTATGGATGTCTTATCAAAGGCGGCTCCAAAATTTGCGAATATTAATGACCCTTTTGGGTTTGGGCTGAATAAGCTGCCAGCCAAAGAAGAGGACTTGCTGCAGTTTTACATTCCGGTTTCGTCAGCCGTGCCCTTCGATTCAATTGCGGCCCCTGGCATGGAAGAAGAGACCTTCGTCGTCGTCTTCATCAGTCTTTGGCTCAGTTGGTTCGCCATGCCGACACATCGACTCTTCATGAGAGCCTCTGTCTTCTACCCCGCTCATCGCGTAGCCGAAGGGGCACGGCTGGCTGTTGGCATCGCGGGACTGTCGCATCTTTATCATGGATTGAGCGTTGCGGCCAACACTGTTAGTTATATGTATGCCCTAGAGGCCATTACTGTACATAGGATGTATATTGTAGTGGATGCTGGGACATATATAGGGAGGACTTTCTTGCTCGACATGATAGTATGCTATCTGGTTGCTCTTTATCTTAACGTGTACACTGATTGTCTCTCTGTTACATGTTGGTAAAGCCCTTAGGATGTGTACTTGACTACCTGGACTATGATGCGGATCATACTAGTGGGGACATGGTAGTCTATAAGTACATCCTTTAAGGTTCCTAGTCGTGGGTGTATCGAAACGGGGCATCGATATACCAGAGTAGACTAGCGTATACCTTCTCGACCCATACAGATGGGCGATGGATGATCCCATATCCATTGGTGTTTGACATCAGAGATGATATGCGGGTGCTCAGTGGAGACTGGGTACACTGGACGGACTCGCCGAGAACTCCTAGATTGTATTATACCTTACGTCAGATGGCAGTTCTTTGGTGACACTGGTACAGGTTAGTCTGTAGACCCGAGATCGTCATAGAGCCTTGTGTGATTCCCACTGTGCTTTGATTTCCACCTTACCACGTCCAAGAGGGCATGCAAAACGGTGGTTTTTAGGTACAGTCCCGAATCACATGGAGGCAATGAGCGATAGGAGGGGATTCGTCTCTCCCGGTATAGGGAGTTGATGTTGCGCTGTGTTCGATTGGCTATAACCGGAAATCCCTGGCCAGGGTTGCTGAGATTTACTGGTAAGTGTTACTAGTAGTTTCTCGAACTGTTATAGACCACATATCGACACGACTTATCAAGCTACTGGGGTCTGACGTTTACCACCCCTAGGCGAGATATGCGACATATCAGACGAAAAGACCGGACTGTACGGTAAGTGTTACTGGTTGGATTCACAGGAGTGTGAGCGGGCTTGCTTGTTGATCTTCTGATCGCTCAATACCCGGATGGCCGTTACGTTTAGCAGACCGCTTGCGGCTTGTGGGTGTTTGATATGATCATCACCCACTGCCGGCGTATTGACGAATCTTTAGAGTCCTACACAGAGGTTTTCTGGCACAAGCGAAACGAAATGGGAGCGCATATGAGATATGTGCGGGACCGAGAATAATACCAGTTTGTGATACTATATTCTATTCTCGCGATTTGTGACATTGATCGGTTGTATGCGATATAGCCGGGTTATCGGATCAAGTGTTGATTCGATAAGTTGTTACTATTGATATTAGTCGGTTATATGCGATATGACCGGATCATTAAATCAAGTATCGATTTAATGATTTAATGTATAGTAATATATTTGATATATTACTTTACATTAACTAGTATTTGTTCACTTAAGATTGATTTTCTCACTTGATGTGCACAAGTTGTATATGTGATATATTTTTGTGCACTAGTTTGTATCATATTTGATGATACATGCAAACTTGGGTGTGTGTATGCTTTACACCATTGTTTAGGTTAATGGTTAGTGTTCTATTTATTTTATTTTGTTAAAAGTAAATGGTGGCTTTTCTTGTTTTTATGCTTGAAGCTTCATGAAGCTTTTAAGCATCTTTGAAAAGTCTAACCATTTTGTTTTTATGCTTTAACCTAACCATCAACCTAAACCCTTGTTTATTCTCTACACAAGTAAACTCACCCATGGTTGCTAGATGATAGACTTCACTTGAATTTCTTTTGGAAAATAATTGATTTATTCTTTTCTTCTTCTTCTTCTTCTTCATGAAGAAAAGAAGAAAGCTTTCTTGAAAAATTTCAAGTGATGAAATCAAGTGAGAAATCCAAATCCAAAGTGAACCCACTTCCTATTTCTTCATCCTCTACCACTTGCCATGTTGTATAGGGTGTTTTCTTCACAAGGTTCATGACCAAGTGAAGATGGAGCTTGAGTTTGAGTCGCCTCGACGTAGATCATCTTCGGCATCGAAGTCAACGACCTAGCCCGATCATTTCTCCGACGAAACCATCGCTAGAGTCCGGGATCCCGATGATCGCTGTGGAGGGACGTCATCACGGAGCTAAAGAAGTGGAGCACCGGATCTACAAAGGTTGTAATCCGTTTCACTTAGTAGCAAAGTAGTTTGCTTGCATTTGTTTTCGCCTATCCTCTAGTTAACGATCTAGGTTAGGGTTTCGCGGCACCTAAATTTTTGAATTGGACATGTTTAATACCTTATTGAACCTCTTGAGTATGCCTAGGAACCCTACAGTGGTACATCTTGCACACGTTTTCGCTGTTCCCACTGTCTACGAGGCCCTCTGGCTGTGTACTTATAGACGCACTCTTCTAAAACATCACTTAGAAAAGCAGTCATGGCACCCAACCGCCAGATATCGTAGTCATGGTATGTAGCCGTAGCAAGTAGGATCTGGATGGACTTAAGCATAGCTACTTAGAAAAGATTTCATCATAATCCATACCTGGTCAATGATGCAAACTTTTAACAAGTCTAGCTTTGAAAGTCTCAACTTTTCCATGTACACCAAGTAATCTTCTCAAGATATACTTGCTCCTGATAGGGATTTAACCCTTCAGATCAAGCAACCAAAGTCCATACTTTGTTGGTGTATAAGGATTCCATCTCAGATTGCTAAGCATCCAGCCATTCTTATAGAGTCCCACTCCTGATGGCCAGCTCGAAAATAGTTGGGTCATCATCTCATGATGCAATCCTCGCTCCCATTGTCATAGAGAAACAGAAGTATCTCTCAGGTGGGTGAGGAACCCTACTAGATCGGCGGAGATGCTGAGGTTCGTTGGTAACTATTGAATCCTTTGGTTCTACTAAATCATCAGCTGCAGTTTGTATAGCTGAAACATTTCCAGTTCTACATAACAGATCTTGCCTCGAGCTTGTCCGGATTTTGCTTTTAGACATAGGCCGGACAACCCTAAATCTTAACAAATTTAAGATATGGGCTCTTCCCTTTCCACATCTCATATGAAGTGGTAGGCAACTGATTTGAACGGAACCCTATTCAATAGGCATGCAACTTCTCCAGTGTATAACTCCCTATAAGGAAATAGGTAACTCGGTAGTACTCATCATAGAGTGCACCATATCAAATAGGGTGTGATTGCTCCACCCCGATACACCTATGTGCTGTGGTGTATACGGAGGAGTAATGCTGAGAGAGAATCTCATTCTCGTTTAGAATAATCCAGGAATTCCGTGCTTAAGTATTCTCCTCCTTGATCACATCAAAGGACATAATACGTATACCCGTTTTGGTTCTCTATTTCTAACTTATATTCTGTGAATATCTCAAAAGCTTCGGACTTGTGTTTCAACAGGAACATATGTCCAAATCTTGAGAGATTATCAGAGAATATAATGAAATACAAAGAACCGGTCTTGGCATGTGTAGACAGGGGACCTACATACATCAACATGTATCATCCCAAGAGTTTACTAACTCTTTCTCTGTTTCCAGTAAACAGAGCTATGGTCATCTTATCTCTGTGACATGACTGGCAAGTTTCACAAGATGTAAATTCAAACTAATTTAAATATGCATCTAAATGTAATTTCAGCCAGTCGGGTCGCATTGATATGACCTAGTCTACAACGCCTCAAGAAGGATTCGTTCATTTCTGAACTCTTCCTCTTGTGTGTGTTCCGTATACTAAGAACTGTAGTTTGATTTAGAACATCAATGTTTTTAGATAACGTACCTGAACCGATCAACTCTTGATATAGGAAATGTTCAAAACATTATCCAACAATACAAAATCATATCATTTCTTTACTAATAAAGAGACTGATATGATTTTGTATATCAGGTTCGGTATCTAATAACATTCGTTCAGAATCAATGTACTGGTAATACAGGATGACAGTGACCAACAGACTTGGCTGCAACACTTGCACCGTTTTCCGTCTCATAAAACTTATCACCCGTTCTCAGTTCTCTACCTTTCTGTAGCCCATATAACAAATTACATATGCGGGATCCTGATCCGGTATCAAATACCCAGTACGTAGAGGATACTGAGAAACAGTTCTTTGTAATGAACATACCCGAAGGAGATGCATCTCATGCACTTTCTTCGTTTGGGCGGCATGGGAATCCTGGTATTCCCCTATTTCCTGCTCGGTCTTATAACAATCATATGTTGGAGCGGGACCAACGTTCCCCAGCACAGTATAACAAGCGGGTTCGGTCAATATATCCATTTTATTATCTTGATTAAGGCGTGACATGGTCGCTACCTGGAGAGAGAGAGAAGAAAATACTCTGTGTGCACTCTTGCAAGATCAGATTGGTTATTATTTTATCTAATCAGGATGGCTCCCACTGTTTTTATCAAATCTTCCTTCAAACCCTAAAAGGAAAGACTAGCCGGGATTAATTACATACTACAAGTTCGCCAATCTTTCAGCCAGGCCAGTGCCGGTACTTTGAGGGAGGTCCCCCGTGCTTTCGCACGAATCTAATTAAAGTAAACCTCGTTTTCCCAGAGGCGTAACCTCGTTGACACCTTTCTAGACACCTACTTGATCGGCTAATTGTAATGTGTAAAACTCTCCCAGGAGTAACTCTTACTCGCAGCGGGTATCGGGATCCAACTATCTCATATAAGGTATGCAATCTCATTGCAAATTTCAACACTTGAAATTCCCGATAATTTTGCCCCTAACGTCCTATGACCTTGACGCAGGCCAACAAACCATAGTCCGCTAGTCAAGTTCAACACGTCATTTCTTGATTGAATTAAACCCACCCGCACGACCCTTGACGCAGTCCAACAAAGTCGCACGACTACCCTAATCCAATCTGCATCATATGCATAAACAGATAAATACTAGTTAGCTACCGCACACTACGCCTTGATGCAGGCCAACAAACGTAGCACAAATACTAAGTAGGACTTATCTGAAATGACGGAGGGCTACGACAGGTTTTTAAGAAAACCTATTGCGTAATGAACTTGATATCGTTGTAGAATCAAATGATTTTAAAATGAAGTGTTTTTGAGGCTTTTCTAGTTTTGCTAAAGGGGTCACTCCCGGTGAAGGTATCGTTGGCTCTTTCCTCATCGAATAAGGTGCAGGATATATCATATATACCGCTGTGCAAATGAAAAACTATAGAAGCAATCAAAAGAAAAACCGAGGGTTGTAGCATCTGCCAGTTATTGCTAAAGGGGTCACTCCCGGTGAAGGGATCTCGGCCCTTTCCTTATCGAATAAGGTGCAGGATATTCTACAAGGAACACCGCGATGCAAAGCAAGAACTGTAGCTACCTGTTTTTGAAAATTCGATTCCACAACATCTTAGGTTTCTTTTCTTTCATTAATCACATTAATGAAGTCCCATCATTTAAATCACCTAAACATCACAGATAAATACGACGTGCACTTATGCCATCCGCATTCGCCTCGATGTCCCCTCCTGCACCGTTAGGTTAGGTAACTAACGGCAGAGTAGGACAGGGCTAGCGCGGGTGTAAAACATAAGTAACGTCTATATAATATATCATATATAATATATACAGTATTTATCACAGAACATCAAATGATCACATCACAGATATCGCAGCAGAAGAAACATATGAAACATTGGATATACTAGGACGTCCATGTTTTATTTTGAGCCTTTATAAAACACGGATTCCACGGTCGCGACGAATAGCCAAACCCACACCCTTAGACCCCTACAAGAGCGGCAAGCAACCCTACCAATTCTAGAGTTAGGAGACCCTGACTCGACTCCTCGAGTTGGTTTCCCACTGGACTTTAGAACCCGGTTACTTGTGTTCCCCTCCTTGGGTCTATCGTAGTGCAGAAAAGTAAATAATATACAAATGGTGACAACAACCTCAACCCGGAAGTGCCCCAATAAAAGAATATTACATACAAGTTTTTACATGAATGAAAATGAAAAACACTCATCTCACATAAAAACCCCCGGCTATTCAAACACGACGATCCAATATAACATATCCAGCAACACATAACATCACATGTCATCAACGTAAGTAAATATACGCATCCCAATTGTCGTTGACATATAGCAACGAAACCGGCGATATCATATATTACACTTACGGTCACAGAAAAGAAAGTGTAAAACTACAACAGTTGGAATCCGCAACCTCTTTAGACATCGCATGCCTAACATTTATAAACCCTGCATTTTAGTCTCTATATCGAAAACACTTTTCAATATATAGTCGGGCAATTCAGCAAGATTCCCGATAAGTGATCGAATGCTCGTCGCAAACTTTAGTAGACGGCCGCACCCCCGGACGTCGTCGACGAAGTGTACTAAGGCGGAACACCGCTGCCGCGAGCACCCGAACGGATGCTTTCGGCGACGGGGTTCTCCTACAGTCACTTGGTCGGGGCTATGGGGCGTGGCTGTCTATTAAGTTTACCCGGCGAGTATCCGCGTACGCTACGTGATTGCGACGGACTTTTGATCATATCAAAATTCCGTTGCAACCGATCAAGTGAGACTAAATTGCTATGTTTATAACATCCAAATCAGTTATCTCATAACTACTTGTGGATTCCAAATATTGTATCACAATCCAGATAAATAAAAAATATTAAACTTTCCGATCGAACAATCAAACACCCAATGTTTCCCGAAACAGCTCAACTCTTGAAATAAGTTTAAAAACATCCACTTCATGCCACAGTACCAACGGTCCAGCCGTAGAAGGTGTTCCCCTCCGAAGGACGGCCGACAACGCTGAGGACGTCTAGGGCCGGAGATTCGGGGCAGATGCTATGTGGTTTTATCCGTCCATCTCTCCGAAGATGCCAAGTTGATTTATGGCACTGTGTATCGGAGGTTTAGATGAATGCGGCCGATGTAGCAGACCTCGTCAGATTCCCCCTCGCTTGAGGGTTTTTTGATTGTGGGGACGCTCTTCCCTGCAGGCGCAAGCTCCTGCAGTTAATTACGCTACCGCATCGCGGTAACAACTTTCTCCTTCTCCAGAATTTTACTTCGTGTCGTGTGTGTTTGTTTTGTTTGTGGTTGCCTGTGGATTGTATACGGAGACTAAGTAATGCCGTCGCCCGTAGGACGTGGATTAGTCCAAATCCGTATTTACTTAGATTTGGGTTTGGGTGTTTTTAGTTTAAGGATGCATTAGTCGCATTGCGGCTAAGATCAACTTAAACGTTCGTTAAGGATACGTTAGTCCTGTTTGAGACTAAGATCAACTTAACGTGATAATCCATTTAATATCTGGCCATCGGGACTCGTCACCTCTCTAACGTCGTTGAAGGATTACAACGGCAGATGTCAGAGGAGTTCGGAGATGTACCCTTGAACCAAGGTTGATTTGGAGTTTTATAGTCCGTTTGAATGTTTAAGGATACGTTAGCCATGTTTGGGGCTAAGATCAACTTAAACGGGATCGTTTAGATCCGGCAAAAGAGCGTTTGGAGACTCTATTGTTCCAGTTTAAGGACGTAGTGGTCCATAGGTAGTTTAGGGACATTGCGGTCCATGTTCCAGTTTAGGGACGTAGTAGTCCATATTCCAGTTTAGGGACGTGGTGGTCCGACATTAGTTTAAGGACGTTTCGGTCCACGAGTTTAAGGACCCCGCAGTCCGTATTGATGTGTGGTCGTCGGGACCCGTCACCTCTCTGACGTCGTTGAAGGATTACAACGATAGGTGTCAGAGGAGCTAGGAGATGTACCCTCGAACCGGATATAAATTGATTTAAGGGAGCAATCTTGCTCAGTCAATTTTATTTGAGGACTTACGGCCATGATTGGGCTAAGTCCAGTTGAAAAGTATTCAACGCCTTTTATTTGTTTTTGGTCTGTTAGACCTGTGTTAGGGCTTGGCCCATTTTTAAATAATGCATTGCATTATTTTCTATTTTTTTGTTTGGGCTCTGCCCATAAAAGATGCAGAGCATCAATTTATTTTGGGCTCTGCAAGGCATCTGCATAGCATTTTTATTATTTTGTTTGGGCTTTGCCCATTTATAAATGATGCAGAGCATTAATTTAATTAGTCCTGTTTGGTCTTTTGACTTGGGCCTGGCCCTTTGAGAAATGCATTGCATTTATCAGGCGCTTTGCGCTAATCAGAGAGCGTAAGCGCTTATAGTGCTGACACGTGTCGCGCAAGCGCAGTGCGCTGTGCTAGTGCGCTGCGTTTGCTTTGCTGACACGTGGCGCACTCTGGTGAGTTGCGTTAATTACAGAGAGCAAAGCTCTATCCCAAAGCGTATAGCGCAAGTGGTTCAGATGCTGACACGTGGCGCTCTCCCAAGAGCGCAACAGCGCAGTTTGCAAGTGCAAAGATTCAAGAACAGAAGTGCAAAGCACCATTTGATTTCTTGATCTAATTTAGATCAAAGAAAAATAAGTTTTCCTTGTTTTTCTTATCTCAGAGAACCAAAGGTTCATAAAAAGTGCAAAGCACTATTTTATTTTATTTTTATTAAAGATCATTGATCTTGTTTTTAGATCTATGATCTGTTCATAAGAGAACTTTCTCTTTTTCTAAAGGTTTTTACCTTTTTGTTCTTGAGGAGTTTTTCAGAGTTCTTTTTTTTTTCCAGAAAATGTTGATGCCTTTGAATTGAGGTCTAGGGCCCTTTTTATAGTGCCCATAAATTAGTTAAATTTGTCAAAGAGATCTTTCTCTGAGTGATTTGGGGAATTTTCCCCACCGTTGGATCTTTGATCCAAGGGCTTCTGTTTTACAGAAGAAAATCTTCTTGTTTTAACAAGAACAGAAAGATTTCTTTAGAATTTTAATTCTGTTTAGCGCAGATGCCCCAGCGCGTGACACGTGTCGCGCAGCGCAACTGCGCTAGCGCATCTGCGCTGACACGTGTCGCGCAGCGCAACCGCGCTAGCGCATCCGCGCTGACACGTGTCGCGCAGCGCAACCGCGCGAGCGCATCCGCGCTGACACGTGTCGCGCAGCGCAACCGCGCGAGCGCATCCGCGCTGACACGTGTCGCGCTGCGCAGTGCTTGCGCAACTGAAGCGTTGCTTCCTTTAAACAGAGCTTTGCTCTGATTGGGCGCGCCTTCTTGGGCGCTGCGCTGATGCATCTGCGCAGGACACGTGGCGCGTTGCGCGCAGCGCAAAGAATCTGAAGCGTTGCTTCATTTATTAAAATTTAGATTTTCAAAATAGAGCTTTGCTCTGATTGGGGGAAGATGAAGCGTTGCTTCATCTCCCGCCTTGGAATTTGAACAGAGCTTTGCTCTGATTGGGGTAAACAAATGCCCCCCACCGTTGCGCTTACGTGGCTCCAAACGTGAGTGCAACGGTGGCGGAATTCCAACCGCCGTGGCAACTTTTGGAAGTTGAAGAGGCACTTGATGCCTATAAATAGGACCTTTGGTCCTCCACAGATGCTTATCATCTTTCAGATTTTTATTTTCAAAATACTTCAGAGCTTTGCTCTTGCCTTCAAGAACTCGAGAGCTTTGCTCTCCTTTCCAAAGTTTTTAGAAAAACTTTAGGTAAAATTGATTCTTAGATTAAATTAATTTTAATTAATCTTAACCAACAGAGCTTTGCTCTCATAGATCTTCTGATCTAAAGAAAATCCCTTCAGGGTTTCACCAGCAGAGCTTTGCTCATTTTCAAAGTTAGAAACTTTAGGTAAAATTAATGTAAATCAAATTAATTTAAATTAATCTCAACCAAAAAGCTTTGCTCTCACAGATCTTTTGATCTAAAGAGATCCCCATTGGGGTTTCATAAACAGAGCTTCACTCTCAAAAACTTATAAATCTGCAGAGCTTTTGCTTATGGGTTCTAATCCCTGAACAGAGCTTTGCTCTCGAGGAATTTAGCCCTCTGTGTATATTATTTTTCTTCTATCGCTAATCTTCCTGTGGTATTTCCTCCAGGCATAATGGCGGTGCATCTATACAGTTTGCGCGAGTTCATCACCTATGACGATATCCGCACACAGGGTCGTCAACAAAACCAGGAGTTTACAGACGCACAATGTGCAGAGGTCATGGGTCGTCTGAACGCAAGCGGTGGTTGACTACTTCCTCGTCGTTCGGCTCTCTTGAAAGTCGTGCTGGGAGCAATATGGAGAGCACTTCCGGGTCTTCACGAGGCCCTACCGCTCAATGCGCTGGATGATGCCGAAGACAAGGTGCATTCAGTGTACCTGACGGGGCTGATCTCGAAGAAACGGAGGGACAGCCTCATTGACATCCTACATCAAATCTTCCAGCAGACGACGATAGTTGCTGCTTATCGAAGGCCGGGAGGGCTTGCCGAGGATCTTGACACACAGGAGCACGAGAGGCTGCGCATAAGAATAATTAAAAAGGCCAGAAGAACTCTGGATGGCCTTACTTTTGAATTCCTCAATCCGTGCCCCGGATCTGAGGTTATACCGTTGTAATAATTTGAATAACGTTTCTTATTCATTGCTTTTATGATTGTAAGAATTTTTAGCAATATGAATGGAAACCCCCTTTTTTTTTATTTCAGCTTGTCTTATTTCTCGTCCTGAGTCTTCTGCCCATGCATAAATGAGTGCGTCTCGAATGCTTGATCAAATGTAAATCGGATGTTCTTTCTGTCATTTTCTTCTTTCTTTTATTGTTAGCAGGCTGTCTTAATAACCATGGTTGACGGATGATTAGAGCGAGCATCTTGACTTTCTTAAGAAATAGCGGTGGCTTAGGCCGCAGGTTCAGATCTGCTGCCTAAGACTTTTCAACTCTATGAGCCGTGAGGGTCTCATAGAGACTTTTCTCCCTACGGATCGAGAGGATCTCATAGGTGGGTTTTTCTCCTTAGGAATTGTGAGGACTCCTAAGTGTGATTTTCTCTTATAAGTCGTAAGGATCCTATAAGAGAATTTTTCCTTCTTACGAGTTGAGAGGACTCGTAAGCGGTTGTTTCCCTTCTCGTCGAAACTCGACTTTGGAGAGTGAGACCCGTGAATAGTATGCAAGAGACCGTTTAGATCGACTTGCAGGGTCCCATTGTTCAGGAAGCAAGTTTTTTAATCCTTGCTGCCTGAGGCTTCATCTTGCAATTTGAGGCGAATCGAGAATTTTCCCGCGGAGACACTGGTTTCTTTGCGAGCCGACGCGAATCAGGAGGATCTCGCCAAGGAGTGTTTGTATCCGTGAGTCGAGGAATTTGCTAGGGATTATTTGTTTCCCAAGCACCAAGGATTATTTGTTTTCTTGGGGTTTGAAACGAGTCGAGGATTTCCCACGGAGGCACTGGTTGCTCTGCGAGTCGACGCGGATCAGGAGGCTCTCGTCAAGGAGTGTTTGTATCCGTGAGTCGAGGTGTTTGCTAGGGATTATTTGTTTCCCAAGCGCCAAGGATTATTTGTTTCCTTGGGGTTTGAAACGAGTCGAGAATTTCCCATGGAGGCACTGGTGGCTCTGCGAGTCGACGCGGATCAGGAGGCTCTCTTCAAGGAGTGTTTGTATCCGTGAGTCGAGGAATTTGCTAGGGATTATTTGTTTCCCAAGCGCCAAGGATTATTTGTTTCCTTGGGGTTTGAAACGAGTCGAAGATTTCCCACGGAGGCACTGGTGGCTCTGCGAGTCGACGCGGATCAGGAGGCTCTCGTCAAGGAGTGTTTGTATCCGTGAGTCAAGGAATTTGCTAGGGATTATTTGTTTCCCAAGCGCCAAGGATTACTTGTTTCCTTACGGTTTGAAACGAGTCAAGGATTTCCCACGGAGGCACTGGTGGCTCTGCGAGTCGACGCGGTTCAGGAGGCTCTCATCAAGGAGTGTTTGTATCCGTGAGTCGAGGAGTTTGCTAAGGATTATTTGTTTCCCAAGCGCCAAGGATTATTTGTTTCCTTGGGGTTTGAAACGAGTCGACACTGGTGGCTCTGCGAGTCGACGTGGATCAGGAGGCTCTCGTCAAGGAGTGTTTGTATCCGTGAGTCGAGGAGTTTGCTAGGGATTATTTGTTTCCCAAGCGCCAAGGATTATTTGTTTCCTTGGGGTTTGAAACGAGTCGAGGATTTTGTAGGGTTCCTAGGCACTCTCAAGAGGTCTCACAAGGCATCAACCATACCAATTTCAATTTTTACGGTGCTGAGAAATCCTAGACTACGGATCGTTAACTAGATGTCTAGGCGAAAGATGCAACTAGTAAACTATTTTACTAAGAGAACGGATATACAACCTTTGTAGATCCGGTCCTCCACCTCCATAGCTCCGCAATGAAGTCTCCTCGCTGTCCAAGTCGAACCCCGAGCTCAAGCGTCGGCTCCATCGGAGAATGGACGGGCTAGGTCATCGACGACGATGCCGAAGATGATCTACGTCGAGGCATCACTAGATCAAGCTCCACCTTCACCAAGCCATAAAAACTTGTGAAGGAAACACACTCTACTACTTGGCAAGAGGTAGAGGATGAAGAAATAGGAAGTGGGTAGACTTTAGAATTGGATTTCTCACTTGTTTCATCAATCCACCATTGATGAAGTCAAGCTTCTTCATGAAAGAAGATGAAGAAGAAGATGATAATGTTATGATAAGTTAAAAGAAAATAATACTTATCATATAATAAACCATGGTCAAGTGTAGAGAACTAACTAAGGTTATGTGAATGGTTAGGGTTAAAAGAACAAGACAAAATGGTCACTTGGTCAAAGCTTCATGAAGCTTCAAAAAGCTTCATGAAAGAAAAGAAAGAAAGAAACCATTTTGCTTTTTCTTTTTATGCTTTTATCAATATCCAAAAATGAATAAACAAATAATTAAATGAAAAAGCAAAACCCTAATCATTAACTTAAGCATGGTTTAATTCTATACACTTAACCAAAGAAGCATGTATCATCAAACATGATACAATCATTTGTACAAAAAGTATATCACATATACAACTTGTACATCCAAGTGAGAAAATCCATTTAAAGTGATCCATTACTAGTTAATGCAAAGTAATATATCAAATATATAATTATACATTAAATCATTAAATCAACACTTGATTTAACGATCCGGTCATATCGCATATAACCGACTAGTATCCAATGTATCGGCTTATCGAATCAATCCTTGATTCGATAACCAGGTTATATCGCATACAACCATATCGATACATTCATCGCGAGAATAGAATACGGTATCACATACACGCATTATTCTCGGTCCCGCACATATCTCATATGCTCTCCTATTTCGTTTCGCTTGAGCCAGGAAACCTCTGTGTAGGACTCTAAAGACTCGTCAATACGCCGGCAGCAGATGATGATCATATCAAGCACCCACAAGCCGCAAGCGGTCTGCTAAACGTAACGGCCACCCGGGTATTGAGCGATCAGAAGATCGACGAGCAAGCCCGGTCACACTCCAGTGAATCCAACCAGTAACACTACCGTACAGTCCGGTCTGATCGTCTGATATGTCGCATATCTCGCCTAGGGGTGGTAAACGTCAGACCCCAATAGCTCGATAAGTCGTGTCGATATGAGTTCTATAACAATTCGAGAAACTACTGGTAACACTTAACAGTAAATCTCAGCAACCCTGGCCAGGGATTTCCTGTTATAGCCAATCGAACACAGCGCAACATCAACTCCCTATACCGGGAGAGACGAATCCCCTCCTATCGCTCATTGCCTCCATGTGATTCGGGACTGTACCCAAAAACCACCATTTTGCATGCCCTCTTGGACGTGGTAAGATGGAAATCAAAGCACAGTGGGAACCATACAAGACTCTATGACGATCTCGGGTCAACAGACTACTCTGTACCAGTGTCACCAGAGAACTGCCATCTGACGTAAGGTATAATACCATCTGGGAGTTCTCGGCGAGTCCGTCCAGTGTACCCAGTCTCTACTGAGCACCCGTATATCATCTCTGATGTCAAACACCAATGGATATGGGATCATCCATCGCCCATCTGTATGGGTCGAGAAGGTATACGCTAGTCTACTCTGGTATATCGATGCCCCGTCTTGATACACCCACGACTAGGGACTTTGAAGGATGTACTTATGGACTACCATGTCCCCACTAGTATGATCCGCATCATAGTACAGGTAGTCAAGTACACATCCTAAGGGCTTTACCAACATGTAATAGAGAGACAATCTGTGTACACGTTAAGGTAAAGAGCAACCAGATAGCATACTATCATGTCGAGCAAGAAAGTCCTCCCTATATATGTCCCAGCATCCACTACAATATACATCCAATGTACAGTAATGGCCTCTAGGGCATACATATAACTAACAGATTTCCCACAGAGGCACTGGTGTCTCTGCGAGTCGACGCGGATCAGGAGGCTCTCGTCAAGGAGTGTTTGTATCCGTGAGTTGAGGAATTTGCTAAGGATTATTTGTTTCCCTAGCGCCAAGGATTATTTGTTTTCTTGGGGTTTGAAACGAGTCGAGGATTTCCCACGGAGGCACTGGTTGCTCTGCGAGTCGACGCGGATCAGGAGGCTCTCGTCAAGGAGTGTTTGTATCCGTGAGTCGAGGTGTTTGCTAGGGATTATTTGTTTCCCAAGTACCAAGGATTATTTGTTTCCTTGGGGTTTGAAACGAGTCGAGGATTTCCCACGGAGGCACTGGTTGCTCTGCGAGTCGACGCGGATCAGGAGGCTCTCGTCAAGGAGTGTTTGTATCCGTGAGTCGAGGTGTTTGCTAAGGATTATTTGTTTCCCAAGCTCCAAGGATTATTTGTTTCCTTGGGGTTTGAAACGAGTCGAGGATTTCCCACGGAGGCACTGGTGGCTCTGCGAGTCGACGCGGATCAGGAGGCTCTCGTCAAGGAGTGTTTGTATCCGTGAGTTGAGGAGTTTGCTGAGGATACTGGTTTCTTCGGAGTTGGACTGAACCGTCGAGATTTGGCTTCGTCTTCTGGCGGAGCCTGTTGGGAAAGTATGGTTCCCTCTTTGTTTACGCCCTTAGATTGTATACAGGGATCGATGTGATCTTAACTGTAGGGCCAATGTTTTATCATCATTTTTTGTTTTATCTCCGCGATGGTCTATCATTTCAGCTTTTATATCGCGAAAGTTGCGATTGCCCAATCATTCCGGCTATTTTTCGCGGTGCCCAATCATTTCGGCTATTTATTTTATTTTTACTTGCTGCTTTTTATTGCGAGTTGCCCAATCATTTCGGCTATTTTTCATGCATACATTTTTACTTGCTGCTTTTTATTGCAAGTTGCCCCATCATTTCGGCTATTTCGTATACATGTGCGGCCTACTGGCTTTTCACCGTAAGCCGATTTCGGCATCAGCACCGCTACAACTGGGATATTACCAGGAGCGAATCATCATCTGCTTCCGTCGATGTCGAAAAAGGTGTCTTAGCGAATAGGGTTAAGGCGCTGTCGACTAAGGCTTTTAACTTCATGAGCCATAAGGGTCTCACAAAGGTATTTCTCCCTATCAGTCGTGAAGATCTTGTAGGTGTATTTTCTCTTTAGGAATCGTGAGGATTCCTAATTGTATGTTCCTCTGTAAGTCGTAAGGATCCTA
Source organism: Agapanthus africanus (assembly GCA_030015575.1). Taxonomy (NCBI): domain Eukaryota; kingdom Viridiplantae; phylum Streptophyta; class Magnoliopsida; order Asparagales; family Amaryllidaceae; genus Agapanthus; species Agapanthus africanus. The sequence continues at coordinate 426,336,495 of CM057339.1, forward strand.
CGAGAGGGTTTTCTCCTTATAAGTCGAGAGGACTTATAAGGGTTGTTCACCATGCGAACATATCCCTAGTCACGGATGAGACTTGGTTAGGGAAATGCTTATTCGCGCCCGTGGATTGTATACAAGGGTCAGTATTGGACCACTTGTAGGGCAATATCGAAGGTTGTAGGGGTTGCTTAAGCACAGGTTTAGGTCTCTGTAACTTAAGACTTTCAAATCTTATGAGCCGTGAGGGTCCCATAAGAGAGTTCTCCTTACGAGTCGTGAGGATCTCGCAAGTGTATTTTCTCCTTAGGAATCGTGGCGATCCCTAAGTGTGCTGCTCCCTTGTGGGTCGTAAGGATCTCACGCGGGTGGTTTCTCCTTACAAGGTCGGGAGGATCTTGTAAGTGTTCTTTTAACGAGGTTGCGCCCTTTCGGGTTTTCACAAACACTCGCCGGTAGTCCTGCTTTTTTTACTCACGGAGCCCTCTCGGGTTTTCATCCGTGCCCATTTTGCTTATGGACATACCGTTTTTTTTATTATTCTTTTTTATTATTTTCTTCTTTTTTACGAGGTCGCGCCCTTTCTGGTTTTCACGAACACACGCCGGTAGCCCTGCTGTTTTTACTCACGGAGCCCTTTCGGGTTTTCATCCGTGCCCTTTTTGCTTATGAACATACCATTTTTTTTATTCTTTTTATTTTCTTTTTCTCTTTTTTTTACGAGGTCGCGCCCTTTCGGGTTTTCACGAACACTCGCCGGTAGCCCTGCTGTTTTTACTCACGGAGCCCTTTCAGGTTTTCATCCGTGCCCTTTTTGCTTATGGACATACCGTTTTTATTTATTATATTTTTTCTTTATTTATATATTTTTTTATTCATCTCGTCATCCTAAGGATGTTGCGGTATTAGTTTAAGGACGTTTCGGTCCACTACTAGTTTAAGGACGTTTCGGTCCGTCTTTGAGAAGGCTGGATACTGCTGATAGAGTTTGAGCTTAGGAAGATAGCGAGCGGACATAGTCGTTGTTATCTACCATTGACCTAGGCTGTGGCTCATTAAGCATAGTATTTCTTTAGGAAGCGACCGTTTATTGGCCTGAAAGGCCTTTCACCGTGCATGTCCATGAGTAGATAGGCCCCACCCTGGTAGACCTTATCTATGATGTATGGGCCTTCATAGTTTGGCTCGAATTTTCCTCGCTTGGCGCGATTGGGAATCATAGGTCTTTTGACCATTAGCATGAGTTCGCCTTGGCGGAACGTCCTTGGTCGGGTTAATCTTTCATATGAGCACGTCATCTTTGCTTTGTAAGCTTCTAGATTTTGTTGTTCTATGAGCCGGGTTTCATCAAGGGCGTCAAGTTCCTCAAGCCGAAGGTGAGCATTTTCTTCGTCCGTTAGCTCGTAGTGGACCGCCACTCGTATAGAGGGTAGCTCTATCTCGAGGGGAAGTACTGCTTCTGTACCGAACACCAACGCGTACGGCGTTGTGTTCGTGGCCGTCTTGAACGTAGTTCGATATGCCCAAAGAGCTTCTTGCAGTCTTTCATGCCAGTCCTTCTTATTTCGGGACACCGTTTTCTTTATGATCTTTGTCAAAGTCTTGTTGAAGGCCTCGGCTAGACCATTAGCTCGCGGATTATAAACTGAGGAATATCTCCAGTCTATATTGTACTGTTGCGCGAAGCGACTGATCTTGTGGCTTCTGTAGGCTGGCCCGTTATCGGAGATGATCCGTCTTAGCGTTCCAAACCGATATATGACGTGCGTGTTGAAGAAGTGGAGGATATTCTCCGTCTTTACTTCCCTCAGCGGTACTGCCTCTGCCCATTTGGAGAAGTAGTCAGTCGTTGCCAGGATGAAACGATGTCCCTTAGACGATGCTGGTTCAATAGGGCCGACTATATCAGTTCCCCACATTTCGGATGGCCAGCTAGCCACTGTCGGGTGTAGCGGATTTGGATGCTGATGGATGAAGTCCCTATGAATTTGGCATGAGTGGCATTGCTTCGTATATTCGAGGCAATCCTGAATCATCGTGGGCCAGTAGTAGCCCATCCGTTTGATCTTCAACTTCATCTTTGGGCCTGCTTGGTGAGAACCGCAGAGTCCGTCATGAACTTCCTGGACGACACATTTCGCTTCGTCAGGTCCTAAGCATCTCAGCCATAGAGAATCAAACGTCCTCTTGTATAGAGTATCATTGACGAAGGCGAAAGACAGAGCTCGTTTCATGAGCTGATGTCTTGTGGACGCATCTTCGGGCATTCGATGGGACTTAAAGTAGTCTATGAAGACTTCTCTCCAGTCCTCAGCCTTTTCTTGTTCTTTTAACTATAAGGTCATCTGCTCAGTCGCTCTCTTCTCTTCGGGTGATTCCAGAGATATTTCTGCTGGGGCAAGCACCCGACGGATTTGTACCACGATTCTTACGTCATCGAGGTTCTCGTCGGCCAGTTCTTTAGCAAGCTTGGCCAACGCGTCTGCTTTGCTGTTTTCTGTACGCGGTATGTTCTCCAAAGTGTAGGAGGGGATTTGGGTCAACAGCTGTTGCACTTTTTCTCCATACTTCACCAATTCTGGTTTGCATGTTTGGTAGTCGCCGTTTATTTGACTAATGACCAGTTGAGAATCTCCGTATATGAGGAGATTTTCAATTCCCATGTCGATGGCGATCTCGAGGCCTGCTATCAGAGCTTCGTATTCGGCTTCATTGTTTGTCCTCGGCTCTGTTAAGGAGAAAGCGAAGCGCATTATCCCTCCTTGTGGAGTCACGAAGATGAGGCCTACCCCCGATTTGATTATAGGGGTACTTTGTTTGCGCTTTTTCATGGAAGATGCTCCATCGAAATAAAGTTCCCATTGGGTATCACCACCGTCGATCGCGTCAAATGCATGTTCGTCTGGCAAATCGCAATTCAGAGGGGAATCAGCCGGTATCGGATGCTCAGCGAGGAAATCGGCGATGGCCTGACCTTTCACTGCCTTGAGAGGTTGATATGTTATCGAGAACTCCATCAAGAGCAGAGCCCATTTAGCGAGTCGACCTGTCAATATGGCCTTTGACATTAGATATTTGAGAGGGTCCACCTTCGAAATGAGACGGACTTCATGTGCTAATGCGTAATGTCTGAGCTTTGTTATCGCAAAGATTAACGCCAGGCAGTGCTTCTCAATGGGAGAGTAATTGCTTTCTGCCCCCAGCAGAACTCGACTTAAGTAGTAAAGTGCTCTTTCCTTTCCTTGGTCGCTCTCTTGGGCCCATAATGCGCCTAAAGAACCTTCGAGGGCGGTCGTGTAAAGAATGAGAGGCTTTCCCTTAACTGGAGCAGCCAACACTGGTGGGCTCTGCAGGTATTTCTTGATCTCGTCTAGCGCGCTTTGGCATTTTTGGTCCCAGACGAACGGAGTTCCCTTCTTCATCAGGTGGCTGTAAGGACGGCACTTGCCTGAAAGGTTAGCTATAAATCGCCGTATATATGCGAGCTTCCCTTGGAGAGATCGCAGCTACTTAAGAGTCCTTGGCGGAGGCATTTCCATGATCGCCTTGATCTTGGACGGATCTATTTCGATACCCCGGGGTCGGACGATGAATCCCAGGAATTTTCCCGAGGAAACTCCGAATGCACACTTGAGCGGGTTCATCTTCAAGTTGTATTGCCGAAGGCGTTGAAATACGGTCTTCAGATGCTCGAGATGTTCCTCATATGATTTGCTTTTAACAACGAGGTCGTCGATATAGCATTCAACGATTTCGTGTATAAGGTCGTCGAAGATCTTCGTCATGGCCCTTTGATAAGTGGCACCGGCATTCTTTAAACCGAAGGGCATCACTTTATAACAAAATATCCCTAGAGGGGTCCTGAAGGCGGTATGCTTCTGGTCTTCGGTATGCATCTTTATCTGATTATACCCTGATGAGCCATCCATGAAGGAGAAAACCTCATGAGTGGATGTATTGTCTATCATCAGTTCGGTGACCGGCACCGGGAAATCATCCTTTGGGCAGGCTTTATTGAGATCCCGAAAATCCACGCATATGCGCACCGTCCCATTTTTCTTCATCACCGGGACGATGTTGGCGATCCACTCAGGGTATTGGACCTCCTGGATGAAGCCAGAGCCGATCAGCTTCTTGACCTCGGCGTTAATACTCATCTCAAGCTCGAGCCGCATTCTTCTCGGCGCCTGTTTGACTGGCTTGACGTCCGGAGATATTGCCAACCTATGCACAGCAATTTCTGGATCTAATCCCGGCATTTCGGAATAGTTCCACGCGAAGCAATCTCTATGTTGTAGAAGCACGTCTTTTAACGCGGCCACCCTCTCTTCAGATAGCAGCTCGCTGACGAATGTCGGTCGCGGGTCATTTAGCGTTCCCAACTCAATTTTCTTGAGGTTATCTGCGGTGGTATGTATTCCATCCTCCAGTTCTTTCGGAGCTGGCGGAAATTCTGAAATCACCTCATCATTGCTGTTTTCGAAGCACCAGGGAAGCTCGTCCATGTTCTCGGGCCCTTCTTTTAATATTGTTATCATGTGATAAGTGCGAACCTGCTTCCAATCCCAATGTGGAGTTGGCTCTGTTCTCGTGGCTTTGGGTTCGTGCTTCTGTGGCGGCGCTACCCTCCAGTTGTCAGACAGAGCGAACTTGCCGAGCTGGTATTGATCTTCAACCCAATTTTTGAAGGTGAAGCAATCTTCGAGAGGGTGTCCTATCACTCAGTGATAAAAGCAATAGTACGGGTGTGAGACTTCGCCCGCTTGTTCGGGATGTTTAGACTCCGCCAGTGTAAGCATCTGATGTTTTAGAGCAAGATCAAATATCTTCTTCGTCTTGTCTTGCGGAAACGAGTATGCTCGACCCATTTTCTTGATAAGGGATAGGTCAATAACGTTCGACTCCCGTTTGCGTGGCTTCTTAGCCCTGCTTTGTTATTGTTGAGCGCCTTTTTGGCCTTTCGACTTATTTCTGCTTTGGCGCCGAGCCTTCTTTATAACAGGTTGACAAGGAGTGGCATTTTTATCCTTCACGGCTTGTTGGAGAAGGCGTTGCTTCTTGGCTTTCTCATAGATGGCCGTCTCGCGGTTGTGATCATCTCGGACTTTTTGACCAGCTTTCCTTATAAGTTTGTCCATTTGTTCTTCGAACGACGGACTGGGCTCCTTTGCATCTGGAACTTTCACTGGTTTAGGATTAGCGTCCTCCCATTGAGCATCCGCCTCTTCATCGAAGTCATACATGACGTAACAGCTGTTTAGTAGCTCTCGTTTCTTTGACCGGATGTATCCAAGCCCTTTTGTTTCCATTCTCCCGTTAGGCAGTTTGCGTTGAGTCCCGGGGAAGTTCCATACTTTGTCATAGAACTTGGATTTTCGAATGGTTTGCTTGAAGGGTATTCCCTGGCGTTTCAGCAGCTTTTTCAAACCCTCTGTATAATATCTGGGAAGACGGATAGGCTGAAGCCTGTCGAGCGTAGGATCCGCACCATGCCAGATTTCTTTCTCCACCTTGGTTTCTTCAGAGCGGTAAAACAGAATTGCTTTCTCGTTTTCTCGTCTGGGAGGGATGTAGAATGTTTGCAGCTCTTCTACATTGTAAATATTAAGTGCATCCAGTTCTTTATGGTGTTTAAGCGGCACTATGGCGACTTGTAGACTTTTCCCTTCGTCAGCGGACGTTCGTATTGAAGGTCGAGCAGAGAATACAGCATGGATCTCATCTTCCGAGTCGCTACCAAAGATCAATGTAGGAGCCGATGGTCCCGGCTTGTTGTGTTGGGGCGGACCCGAATAAACTATCTCCTCTTCCTCCTCAGTATCACTGCCGAAGACAGGGATGGTAGCGTTAGTTTTATTCTCCGGCTTGTGACACTTCTCTGTGTCTTCGAAATCCGGTAAGAAGTATTTGGCGTCTTCATATTTGCGGACCTCGTTCACAGAGAACGGGTTCAGTTCTCCCGTCACGGTATACTCGAAACCATCCTTAAAATACTTTATACACTGATGTTGTGTAGAAGGGATGATGTTGTACTCGTGTAACCATGGTCGGTCGAGCAAAGCGTTGTAGCATGTCTTGGCGTCTATGACGTGGAACTTAATGTCCGTGACGAGTAGCCCGAAGCGTAGCGTCAGTATCACAGATCCAAGAGTCTTTGATGATTGGAATTCGAACCCGGAGATGGTGATCTTGTCCCGAGCAAGGTGCTGGACGCTCATGCAGATTTCTTTTAAGACCCGTACATTGAGGAGATTAACGGAGTATCCATTGTCGATCAGGATTTTGCCTATCTTTATATCGTGACAGTATCCTGAGACATAGAGGGGGCGATTGTGTTCGCACGTTCCAAGTAGAAGGTCTTCATCGCCAAAAGTAACATCTGCCGTGTGCACGTCCTCCAATTTATCCTTCATTTTTTCTTCGGCCAGGAAAGCTTGGAACTGCTCCGGGTCCTGTAGTGCCTTAATTAACGAATCTCTCACCTCCTTTGATAGTAAAGGGCATCAAGAATGCTGAGCTGCGATGGTAGTTTCCTCAGATGCGCTAAGACGTTGTAATCCACCTTATTTTTCTTTGGTGGGTCTTTGGCAGCTAACTCTTCCATGACTTGATCATCCAGGGTGATATCCTCGGAGACCTTTTCTTTCCCTTTATCTTTTCTGTTTGAGGGTCCGAGATTCTTTTCGGGCAGCGTCCGATTACGTAGCTGGATATTTTCGCAGACCTTCGACTTTTTTTCTTTTCCCGAAGTGGACTCTTTAAAGAGAGGGGCAAGTTCTAGCTCTTCATCAGAATCGCTCCTAAATGTAGGCACTTGTGACCTGCCGGTGTTAACCATGCAACAATCGCCAGTAGTTCTTTTAAGCCCTTCGGTCGTATTTCTTCGCTCCCGACGAGTCTTGCGCTTTTCCCGCTTAAAATGTTATCGATGAGCAACATATCCTTGCCACCATCTGTCGAAAGCTTTGCACTCTTGAGTAGGGTGCGACACCTTCTGATGATATAAGCAATAGGAGGGGTGCATTTCTATTTCACCAGTAATTTTTCCTTCGGGGGATGGTATCTTCATGCCCATTGATACGGCCTTAGTAAACCTCTTCCTCATCTTGAATTGGCTTTTGTCGACGGTGGAGGTGTTTTTCTCCAGCGGGATCGTCTCATCTCTTTCATCAAGTCGCCGGCGCTTGGCCCTTTCAAATATGGCCGCCTCGCGTTCTCGATCAGCTTTACTTTTCAACCGATCTTCATTGAGGAATGCGTCAATTACTTCATCCAATGGCCCTAGAATTTTTGATCCGGTATCTGCCCCCATCGTTTCAGTATAAGAAGTCTCCTCATCGTTCATGAACGAATGGGAAATCACATGACAGCTCGCCACGCATTCTTCAGACTCATCAGATGAACTTTCTCCCTCATTTTCCTCTTGAAAAACATGATTGAGGAACTCTTGAAGTGTAATAGGAGTCCGTGCCTTTTGGTTGTATTCATCTAGCGCGTCAATTTGCTTTTGTAAGTCCGTGCGCTTGTCGCCAGGCTTCACGGGCTTCTTTGATTTCTTTTTCTTCTTCTTCGAAGATTTTGACGGCTGGTTACGAGTGCTTAAGCCGCCATCACCGGTCTTTGGAGTTGGACGTGGCTTCAGCATCCCTTCAGTGACATGCGGTTCCAACGGGCTCTTCCACCTAATCGCTGGACATGTCTGAAGGTCGTTTAGCATCCTCTTTGTCTTGGCTGATAATACAACCTCCCAAGGAGCTTCTTCAACGACGGAGCATGTTGCCTCCGGCGTATTCGTCCCCTTAGAGGTATGGGGCCGCGGGGGATTCACTTTCCATTTGTCAGATAACGCGAATTTGCCCTGTCGGTACTGGTTTTCAAGCTAATTTTTGAAAACGTAGCAATCCTCGATCGGATGACCCAGTACTCGATGATAAGGACAGTAGTTGGGCTCGTTGACATCACTTGGTAGCAACGGACGTTTTGGGTCTGGCAGATTTATGAGTCGGTTGGGTAATGCCAGCTCGAATAACCTTCTCGTTTTATCACGGGGAAATGAGTAAGGACGCCCTAGTCTCTCCTCAAGGTCTACATACGGGCGCATATTATTTTGACGCACAACCGGCTTCGAATTGCTCGGTTGTTGTTGAGCAATAGCGACGACGATCGCTTTTCCCTTCCCTTTGTCATTTCGGGAGTCCGGCTTTGGAAGAGGGGGTTTATGGCCCATCTGATCCATCTGCGCTAGCTTGTCAATCAATGCCTGGAAGGTAGTCGGCTTGAAAAATATCATAAATTGCGAGATGGTTGCTTATGGATCAAGGGTTCCCACAAACATACCCACTGCGGGAGCATCTTCAATGCGCTGCTCGCACTTCGACCATAAGTTCCGCCATCGTATAGCGTACTGAACCCACGTCTCGCCTGGCTTTACCGTGGCGTTAATCAGTGCCGTCATCGGGGTACGTTCATTGGCGCTTGCAAAACGCTGAGTAAACAGTAGCTCCATCTCCGCGAAGGTTTTGATAGAATCGTTCGGGAGCTCAGAGTACCACTCGAACGCCGTATCCGATAAACTTCCAACAAACTGGCGAAGCAACAGCTTGTCGTCACCGCCGGTGTTGCCGCAGAGGGCCCTGAACTGGGCAACATGCTGGTGCGGATTGCCCGTCCCCTTGTAGACATGGGACTTGGGAATTGTGTAATCGGGTGGGTACTTGATTTGATTGTACCAACTTGGATATGGTCGCCCCATTTTTACGACCTGGCCAGCCGCTTCGGTCGCATGATGAACCCGTATTTGTTGGGCGATGTACTCATCCAAATCAGCTTTGGAGATTGTATCCTCCTTAGCCATCGACAGAGCTGGTGGAGGATTTGATGTTTCTCCCCTATCGTCTCCAAGGACGATCGGGGGCTCTTCGGCCGGAGGATCTTGTTGTATCATCATCCCTATCATGTCTTGGAAGAGGAGGCCTGATTGATCTAAAATTCAAGACTGTGTAGTGTGTATCAAATCAAATAGTCCCCGGCAACGGCGCCATTTGATTGATCATTTCTTTGTGTGTTGTTTTAGAAAATGAATAGAATCACAATCAAAGAATTATATTTGACCGCAATCAATTACGGTGTCGATTGTAGATCGTAAGCGAGTGCGGATCGTCCACAGGGATTGTGCGATTCGTTTTTATATTTGATTTATTTGAATTGAAAAGTTAATTGAAAAGAAAAGAAAACATGATTCAAGAATTTATCAATTGATTCAAGTGTCACGAGTTTAATCAAGAATCAAGAAACTGATAAACAATCAAGAATTGGGTTTCGATAATATTTCCAAACAAAATGTCAAGAATCTAAATGAGGCTCGTAGGAATCGATCGGATCTATAGACGTGATGTAATCTAAAGATTTCGTGTTCTTGTCCTTCGAAGGATTGATACTAGATCGATGATGATCGACAAGAGTTAGGGTTTTCTCGTGAAACTAGGTTTTCATCTTATCCCTTGTTCTTTTGTCGATATCATTCACATTCTAGCCTCTAGCAATTTCAAGAAACGATCGTAACTCCCCAATTTCGAGCGATATCATTCAAGAAAGCATCGTAACGAAATGGGTTGTCGGTTCTTGAACTTGCTAGGGTTTACAAAACTTGTAGGAATCAAGAATCGTTTTTAGATATATTACATCATCATTCTATTGATCGTCTCGACTCCTCGACGAGCGGAGTATTACTCAAGCATCACAACAAGAATTACAACTAGAAATTTAGATTGAATCATGATGCAAGAATTTAAAGAAAACAAGATAAAAGAAAATCACCTTTTATTTATATCAACAATTTGATTACAATCGCTCAAGAACTACAAGAGGAAGAACGAAATTGTCGATTTGGCGTCGCTCGGCTCCGTGAGTCGCGGATCGTTTGGACCACTTGCTCTGTTGAAGATCGGCTTGGCTCATAAAAGGTTGCAAGGCTTCTTGCTTGATTGGGTACTCGGGATCTTGGCTTTTGGAGTTGGAATTATGGTTAGGGTTTCACACAAGCCCTGTCACTAGACTTGTGGAAGAAGAAGATGAAGAAAGAGGTAGAATGGCTCTAGTTTTATGCTAGATTGCGGATCCTTTTTACCCTAGGTTTAGGCTTCTATTTATAGACTTCCCAAACCCTAGGTCTAGGTTTGAATTTACAATTCCCTCCAAAAGTTTGTTGAGGAGTTTCTAGAAAGAGTTTGTTAGGAGTTAGCTTAGGGTTTAAGCTAGGATTAATTAAGCTTAGAAAACCCTAGTTTGCTGATCTGGCAGAAACCTCTGGAGTCTTCTGGAACTTGGAGTACATTTCTGAACTGTAGCCACTGATGTAGGAGTTTTGGTGCAAATTTGGGAGGCTGAATCCTTGGACCCACCGCGGATCCGCGGCGCAAGCAGGCTCCTGCCGCGGATCCGCGGCGCTTTATGGGGCTTGGGCCTTGGGCTCTCTGGTACAGGCTTGGGCTGATTCTTGGGCCTTTATTGTATATGTTGAATTTAATATCTCCTTCTGAATTGATACCAGATCTGAAATCATTGAGTTGGCGTAATATTTGATCGGTACTATGTACATTTTTGGCCTTTCTGCTGGATTTTCCTGCACAGATCTCAAAACAAGTGTTGCGCAAATGTAGGGATGATGCGATGCCATGAAATGTAGTCAATTTCCATTATAGTGTCGGTTTAAGAGTCTAATACATGCAATCTGATATTTTGCGACAGTTTTGCTAATATATGAAATATGAATACCGTACACTTCTAAATGAGTGCAAATGATGAGGAAATTGCTGGCTAAAATATACAGTATTTTCGACTAATCAAATTCCCCTAAACTTAATTTCGATCGTCTCGAGCGAACTTTTTTATTAAAAAGAGAAGGAGAAAATAAAGAAAGAGAAAAACTAACTAGCACACTTTCGTAGGCAACACGATTGCACTGAGCACGTGCAACAAGCCTTTAAACCTTTAGGTGTCCCTAGTAGGAGGAGTGTTGTCTCCTGACGGTTTTCAGCGGATTGCACCCACAAAATCCAATAATAAAAGGAAGATCATGAATATTACATTTAAAGACAAGAATTGTAAAAGAAAAGCTTCGAAAATTAGGGTTTCCAACTAAGCTAGCTTTTCGGTTGTCATGAGCCCTATCTTAATGGTCATGAAAAGATGTTAGAAATCACGCCCTCCCTCAATAAAACATCGTCTTATTCTTCATTCCTATCTTTCATCCAAACATCGATCATATCACCCTGCGTGTGTGTAAAGACATCCCTACACCCGGAGAATTCAATTCAAGCTATCATACTCTTGCCCATCAGCCTCAGTACTTTTTGATTAATGAATACTTAGATGAGATTGCTCACACACTTTCATACGACCGTTAATACTTCTTGAGGTACTAACCGACCGATTACTCATGTGCTTGCTTACTTGGTGTATTTTCCTCGTCTTGCACCACCTCAGGCATAGCAGTGACTCCCAGACCAGTTGGCCTTAGGGCACTAGGTGAAGAAGCACCCTCGCTATATATTTTTTTTGTTTCCCTCGGTGATAACAAAACCAGTGTCCATTTTTCTCACCACTTTATATTTTCTTTATTCACTTTTTTTTATTTCCTTCATACTTTTGGCTTTAAGACAAGAGCATTTCAAGGTATCCTCTACTATCCTAGGCTTTAAGACGTGTGTAAGTGCGAATAGCAGGGTAGCAACGTTCAAAATGCATGGCTTCCAGAATAGAAACTATTTTTCAGACTTATTTTTATCCTCAGATTAGTGACGTCCTTCATCTTACTAACCCTTGGGACAACAGCTCATAACTACTTATTACTAGTTCGTATAAGAAAACTTCTAATTTTCTTAGTTTTCTTAAATTTTTCTAATCTCATGGATGTAAATGTTCACTATCTAAACTTTTATTATCTTTTTTATGTACAAAGATTATTTTTATATTTTGAAAATTTTTAAATTTTTATGGTTTTCAAAAAATGTTTTGTGCTTATGCAAAGTGATATGCAAATGATGCGAAAATAAGCACAAACCTCCCCCAAACTTGTTTTCAACAGTGTCCTCACTGTTGCCATCTAATAAATCTCGAAAAACCTGTAAGCTTGGGAGGAATTTATTAGTGGGGGCAAAATATTTAAGTGAAGATCCTCCCCCAAACTTATTTTTGGCTCAAAATTTTTGTAAAAATTTTCTTTTCAAGAGCCAGATAATGTACCCCCCCAAACTTGAGTTATGCAATGTTAAACTTTTTAAAATCACAAGTGGGGGTAAAAAAAATCATTGGTCGATGCCAAGCTTTGCAAAGACCGAATGTTAACACCAACCATTCAAAATTTTTATCAATGCAGTGCTCTGGTTGGTGGAAGAAGAAGTGGGGAAAGGTTAAGTGGTGGAATAGAATGTGGGTGCGTCTCGTTTTGGAGAGACGATGCAGTGTATGTAATGGATTACTCGCATTCTTCTTACAAGTCAGAAGAAGAGGTGGAGGTTCAATTTCAATGATTGGGACATGATTCATCTCAACACCCGTGTTATTCAGAAATGCGAGTTCATCAGCGAAGATCTCCTCAAAAGTTTCATCAATACCCCGAAGAATAATGTCATCACAAAGTGCGGGGTGATCTTCAGACTCTAAAAGCTGTTCATAATCCGTGTTCATTGTTGACCCGGACATCTCGGTGGAAGAGTCCGTATGTGTATGATACATAGTTGGGTGAAACAATAATGTATGAAAAGAGTCAAGATCAGTATTATGAGGGTCATTAAATTCGCTGCGTCGACATCCATTAAGTCGACAGAGCAGACCTGAGCAGTAGGTTCGGAGGGTACACTTCCTAACTTGTAAATGTTCATCTCAATTGTCCTCTTCCCGAAGGATAGGGTCATAGAACCGTTACGACAATTGATGATAGCATTGGAAGTGGCCAAAAAGGGGCGACCTAAAATCACCGGAATTTGATTCCGTGAGTTCGCTACAGGCTGTGTATCAATTACAATAAAGTCTACAGGAAATATAAATTCCCCGATTTTTATTAACACATCCTCTAGTTTACCCCTAGGTCTGGTGATTGATCGGTCAGCCATCTGGAGAGTGCAAAGAGATGGTTTCAACTCTCCGATCTCTAACTGCTCATAAACTGAGAAAGGAAGCAGGTTAACACTTGCCCCAAGATCTAGTAGAGCACGGTTAATGTGTTTCTCCCCAATAGAGATGGAAATCGTAGGATAGCCAGGATCCTTACGTTTCCTCAGTAATTGCTGGGGGAAAGCTGTGTCTACTGTCTTTGCCATGAATATCTTCTTGGGCATTTGTTTCTTCCTCTTTCTAGTGCAAAAGTCTTTAAGAACTTTCACATATGCAGGGACTTGTTGGATAGCATCTAGAAGAGGGATATTGATGTTAACCTGTTTAAACATCTCAGTGATCTTCTCCATATGTGGACTTGGTGTGTTAGCCCTTAACCGATTAGGATAAGGTGCTTTAGCAATAAGTGCTGGGTCCATCATAGGAGAAGGAAGTGTGTGTGGAACCGATCCCAGAATAGAAGTGGGGATTGTCCGTGGAGGGGTAAAAGAGGTGGGCTGTAGTGGCGAGCCTTTTGGGAAATGAAGAATAGGCTCGGAAGAGGGTGGTGGGGTAGAAGAACTGGGGTCAGAACTAGAATTGTGTGTGTGTGGAAAGGTCTCAGCTGGGGTGTTGATATGATTTTTAGTATCATCAACTTCTTCCCCAACATGATTGTCAAGCACTTTTCCAGATCTCAACGTGGTAATTGCATTCACATGATGTGAATAACCAGGATTGGGTAAGGGTTGAGCTGGAAGTTTCCCTTTCTCTCTTGCACTCATTTCGGCTTTTAATCGTGCAATTTCTTCTTCCATCGATTTAATACTCTCGTTTTGGGACGCAGAGTTTTTCTCAATTTTATCAACAGAAGATTTCATTTCAGCCGAAACTTACATGATATTTGTTAAGACCAAATTCATGTATTGTGCAAAAGAAGAGGATTCATCAGTTCCGGTCAACTGTAAAGGACTAGACAGTGCAGGTGTGTTGACTGGATTTTGAAAATTATGTGCTTGAAAGGGGTGCTGACTCAATTGAAGTTGTGGTTGCTGTTGTGGTGGAGGGACCCTTTGGAAATTGTTTTGGTTTGGAACCGTGTTTTGAGATTGTGATTGGTTCCAAGCAAAATTAGGGTGATTCCTCCAACCCTGATTATATGTGGAAGAAAAAGGATCGTTTCTCGGTCTTTGAAATGCGGCATTGGTATGCTCACGACCTTGAAACGGACATTCTTCCGTCAAGTGAGACGGATCAGAACAGCAGCCACATACAGTTTTGGAAAGTGACATTTGATTAAGGGAGGCAGCTAAAAATTTGTTTTCCATAGTCTCGAGTTTCTTTTGTATAGCTGAAATGTCAGCTCTAACTCCTATGGAAACATCTGATTGGTTATTGCCACTCCTAAATGATGGACTTTCCCACTGTAAAGACTTTTCAGCGAACTCTTCTAAATATCGCCAAGCTTCCCCATCATCCTTGGTCATGAAGGTACCTTGACACATGTTTTCAAGACTCTGTTTAGTGTTAGGGTTACTGCCCTCATATATGATTCGGCAAAGCTCCCATCTCGGGATGCCATGATGAGGACATTGAACCAATAGATCCTTGAAACGTTCAAAACATTTAGAGAATGGTTCAGCGGGGAGCTGGGCAAATTGATTCAGTTCGCTACGGATTCGAGCTGTCTTTTGTATTGGGTAAAATTTCTTAAGGAATGCAGCGACGAATTCTTCCCAATTCGTAATAGAGTGTGCGGTAGTGTTATATAGCCACTTCTCGGCTATATCGCACAAGGTAAATGGAAGAAGTCGTAGACGCATAGCATCCACAGAAAGTTGTGAAGTACCCATCATTGCGCATACGTTTTCAAATTTGGTAATGAAAACGTAAGCGTCCTCAGTCTCGAGTCCGTGGAATTTGGGTAAAAGATTGATATACTGGGGCTTAATATCAAAGTTATCCCCATTGGCTGGTGGTGTGGATAAGCAGGTCGAAAGAGGACCTCTAAGTGGATAACACCTCTCCTAGAGAGAGATGCGGGGTGGATTCTGCGCACCAACGGACGGCGGTAGATTAGGGTTAAAGAAGTTTGATGGAGTCGGATCCATCGGTGTGGGTGTGGTAGTGGGTAAAGGAAAGGTAAATGGAGAAATATCGACTTCGGAGTCGATAAAGGGTACGCGGACTAAACGGGCACTAGAATCCCGTGTCCAGCCTATCTTGTACTAAAAAGGGTTAGTACAAGTGGAGGCGTTGGCTTATAATTAGGGGTAAATGAGTGCAGTGTTTGCTTTTGAAAAAGGGACGGATTTTTAAAAAAATGATGCGACACAACAAATGCAGCACACAAACCCTAGAATCTAGTGGTCACCTAGGTCCGGCTCTAGACCGCTCCTAACTGCCAAAAGACAAGCCGCATGATAGAATCCTCCACTGCCTCTTTGTTCCCCTGTGGCCGGATAAGTGCCAGGTAAGTGGGAAGGTACTCCACTACGTAAGTAGTGGGCCTAATTAATAACCACTAGCCTTAGACACACTCGCCTTAGGCACCACAAGAAAACGCGGATAAGCAATGAATTACCCACGGCCCTCTTCTGTCCTAATTGAGCGCGACAGTCCTTAGAGTCATCTCTAGATTTCTTTTAGTTAATGTGGGTCAATGCGGATGCAAGTTTGGTGGTTTTTGGGGCCTAGGAAGGGTAATGAAATCCCCACCTAATTTGGATTTGGCCGTGCCCCTTAATATCCGTATTTATAATGCAAAACAACCAAGAAACAAAATCACGCACAAATTTTATTTTGCAATTTGCGAGCTGCGATTATTTGCAAAGAATTCTGCAGAAAAGTATTAGTTGGAGCTAAAAAGAGGAGAGAGGAGAAGGTAAGAAGCTTACAGAGAAAAATTTGCACTGCGATCTTCTCACAGAGGCGCGGAACCGCCGCAAAAAGGTGGTCAACACCGCGGAAACGCGGCCGTATGTGCTGCTCTCTGCTTCAATTTTCAACAGCAAGCTGCTGTTGATTTCTACAGCTCTCTGGTATATTCCAAAATTTTTTCTCAATTGCCAAACAACTCCAGATTTCCTCGCAATGAACCACAACAAATCTTTTAGGGTTTGCATGAATTTTGATCTCAAAAATCACAATGAAATAAATCTTTCAATTCAAAACTATAATATGAAACGAATTAGTGCGCGATCCCCGGCAACGGCGCCATTTGGTTGATCTAAAATTCAAGACTGTGTAGTGTGTATCAAATCAAATAGTCCCCGGCAACGGCGCCATTTAATTGATCATTTCTTTGTGTGTCGTTTTAGAAAATGAATAGAATCACAATCAAATAATTATATTTGACCGCAATCAATTACGGTGTCGATTGTAGATCGTAAGCGAGTGCGGATCGTCCACAGGGATTGTGCGATTCGTTTTTATATTTGATTTGTTTGAATTGAAAAGTTAATTGAAAAGAAAAGAAAACATGATTCAAGAATTTATCAATTGATTCAAGTGTCACGAGTTTAATCAAGAATCAAGAAACTGATAAACAATCAAGAATTGGGTTTCGATAATATTTCCAAACAAAATGTCAAGAATCTAAATGAGGCTCGTAGGAATCGATCGGATCTATAGACGTGATGTAATCTAAAGATTTCGTGTTCTTGTCCTTCGAAGGATTGATACTAGATCGATGATGATCGATGGGAGTTAGGGTTTTCTCGTGAAACTAGGGTTTCATCTTATCCCTTGTTCTTTTGTCGATATCATTCACATTCTAGCCTCTAGCAATTTCAAGAAACGACCGTAACTCCCCAATTTCGAGCGATATCATTCAAGAAAGCATAGTAACGAAATGGGTTGTCGGTTCTTGAACTTGCTAGGGTTTACAAAACTTGTAGGAATCAAGAATCGTTTTCAGATATATTACATCATCATTCTATTGATCGTCTCGACTCCTCGACGAGCGGAGTATTACTCAAGCATCACAACAAGAATTACAACTAGAAATTTAGATTGAATCATGATGCAAGAATTTAAAGAAAATAAGATAAAAGAAAATCACCTTTTATTTATATCAACAATTTGATTACAATCGCTCAAGAACTACAAGAGGAAGAACGAAATTGTCGATTTGGCGTCGCTCGGCTCCGTGAGTCGCGGATCGTTTGGACCACTTGCTCTGTTGAAGATCGGCTCGGCTCATAAAAGGTTGCAAGGCTTCTTGCTTGATTGGGTACTCGGGATCTTGGCTTTTGGAGTTGGAATTAGGGTTAGGGTTTCACACAAGCCCTGTCACTAGACTTGTGGAAGAAGAAGATGAAGAAAGAGGTAGAATGGCTCTAGTTTTATGCTAGATTGGGGATCCTTTTTACCCTAGGTTTAGGCTTCTATTTATAGACTTCCCAAACCCTAGGTCTAGGTTTGAATTTACAATTCCCTCCAAAAGTTTGTTGAGGAGTTTCTAGAAAGAGTTTGTTAGGAGTTAGCTTAGGGTTTAAGCTAGGATTAATTAAGCTTAGAAAACCCTAGTTTGCTGATCTGGCAGAAACCTCTGGAGTCTTCTGGAACTTGGAGTACATTTCTGAACTGTAGCCACTGATGTAGGAGTTTTGGTGCAAATTTGGGAGGCTGATTCCTTGGACCCACCGCGGATCCGCGGCGCAAGCAGGCTCCTGCCGCGGATCCGCGGCGCTTTATGGGGCTTGGGCCTTGGGATCTCTGGTACAAGCTTGGGCTGATTCTTGGGCCTTTATTGTATATGTTGAATTTAATATCTCCTTCTGAATTGATACCAGATTTGAAATCATTGAGTTGGCGTAATGTTTGATCGGTACCATGTACATTTTTGGCCTTTCTGCTGGATTTTCCTGCACAGATCTCAAAACAAGTGTTGCGCAAATGTAGGGATGATGCGATGCCATGAAATGTAGTCAATTTCCATTATAGTGTCGGTTTAAGAGTCTAATACATGCAATCTGATATTTTGCGACAGTTTTGCTAATATGTGAAATATGAATACCGTACACTTCTAAATGAGTGCAAATGATGAGGAAATTGCTGGCTAAAATATACAATATTTTCGACTAATCAAGGCCCATACGCTGTATGTTGGCTGCTTGTTCAGCAACCTCTTTGTCCTTCTTCTTCAATATCCGACGAAGGAATTCAGCGTCGGTTTCTTCCTCCTGACGTTCGTCCGAGGACGTTTAAGGGCTTTCTTTTGGTCCGGTAAGTGCAGCCATAGCATTCATCATTTCTTGGAGCTTTTGCTGTTGCTCCTGTGCCTTGGTCACTGATCGGGTGAGCGGTCGATGACCCGTAGATATGCGGCTATCTTCTTTACCAGATGCTACGTAGACGGTATGAACTATTATGCCCCCTGACTTAGGGCGTTTGGGTTCATCACCTCTGATATCTGTCGCCGACGCGGGGTTTTCTCCGGCCTTCTTCTTTTGTGGGCCGTTGAAGTGGAGGGGGCCGTTGCAGTGGGCACCCTAGCGATTGTTGTCCTCTGCTGTTTAATAGGACGGTCCTTTTCTTTTTGCACCTTCACCTTTTTCTGTTGTCGAGAGTGATCTGGGTCAATCACGGAGTCTTAAACCCTTCGCCAAACCTTGTATATTTTTGAGGACAGCCGTTGAGAGGGCTTTTCTTGTTTTGTTTCCGGAACTCTCTCCGCAGGTGGAGGAGATCTTTTCAATGTAGCGGTTGGAGAGTTCTTTCGTACCTTCCTCAGCAATTCAAAGCTGTTCCCAGTTGGAACAGCAGCGTTGACTTCCACCACTGGAGCCGGTGGAGTTAGCCCTGAGGGAGAGTTTCCCCCTGCCTTCCTCACTTGTCGCCAATGGCGACGTCGAGCACGACGAGCCGTTGGGACTGGCTCAGAGATAGAGATAGCTTCTTTTTGCCCCCTGTCTGAATGGGGCGCCGTCGCTGTTAACCTCTTAAAGACTGAGGTTGCCCTTTGAGGGGTGATATTCAACCTGTCGAAGACGGATCCTCGAGCAGGGACAGGAGCAGGAATCGTCAGTCTTGAAAAGACTGACTCTTTGACAGGGGAAGCCACCTTGACAACTTCTGGAGTAGTAGTCATTGCCTTCCTTGGGACAGCCAATTTAAAGTTCTGATCCAGCCTGGCGAAAACCGAAGCTGTTGGTTTGGCAGTGGGTGACCCGTTGACAGGGGCCGTCGTGGCAGTGGGTCGGTCGAAGATCGACTTCTTCTTCACCTCCGGTGCAGGTATCGGAATAGAGAAGCTTGTAGGTGGAATCATGGTCCCGAAGAACAGGCCAGTGGTGGCTTGGGTCACCTGGTCTACTGGAAGAGTGAGGAAGGAAGCCGCTTGGGGCCCATATGCTACACCTCCGGGGGAGGTGGAGCGTCCATTGCAGTGGCACTTCGAGCAGTTGGTGCAGTTAGAGGCCATTGAATCTTGAGTTCTACGCCAGGCAAGAGACCAAATCTTAGTAACTTGAAATCCGAAGGAAACCATTTAAAAAACCGCGATTGGTTCGCGAAGAAGACACACGAAGTGTGGAGTGGAAAGAGGAAGAGGTCCCACCGGGCGTGCCAGAATCTGTTCCCCTCCGAAGGACGGCCGACGACGCTGAGGACGTCTAGGGCCGGAGATTCAGGGCAGATGCTATGTGGTTTTATCCGTCCATCTCTCCGAAGATGCCAAGTTGATATATGGCACCGTGTATCGGGGGTTTAGACGAATGCGGCCGATATAGCAGACTTCGTCAGATTCCCCCTCGCTTGAGGGGTTTTTGATTGTGGGGACACTCTTCCCTGCAGGCACAAGCCCCTGCAGTTAATTACGCTACCGCATCACGGTAACAACTTTCTCCTTCTCCAGAATTTCACTTCGTGTCGTGTGTGTTTGTTTTGTTTGTGGTTGCCCGTGGATTGTATACGGAGACTAAGTAATGCCGTCGCCCGTAGGACGTGGATTAGTCCAAATCCGTATTTACTTAGATTTGGGTTTGGTGTTTTTAGTTTAAGGATGCATTAGTCGCATTGCGGCTAAGATCAACTTAAACGTTCGTTAAGGATACGTTAGTCCTGTTTGAGACTAAGATCAACTTAACGTGATAATCCATTTAATATCTGGCCATCGGGACTCATCACCTCTCTAACGTCATTGAAGGATTACAACGGCAGATGTCAGAGGAGTTCTGAGATGTACCCTTGAACCAAGGTTGATTTGGAGTTTTATAGTCCGTTTGAATGTTTAAGGATACGTTAGCCATGTTTGGGGCTAAGATCAACTTAAACAGGATCGTTTAGATCCGGCAAAAGAGCGTTTGGAGACTCTATTGTTCCAGTTTAAGGACGAAGTGGTCCATAGGTAGTCTAGGGACATTGCGGTCCATGTTCCAGTTTAGGGACGTAGTAGTCCATATTCCAGTTTAGGGACGTGGTGGTCCGACATTAGTTTAAGGACGTTTCGGTCCACGAGTTTAAGGACCCCGCAGTCCGTATTGATGTGTGGTCGTCGGGACCCGTCACCTCTCTGACGTCGTTGAAGGATTACAACGATAGGTGTCAGAGGAGCTCGGAGATGTACCCTCGAACCGGATATAAATTGATTTAAGGGAGCAATCTTGCTCAGTCAATTTTATTTGAGGACTTACGGCCATGATTGGGCTAAGTCCAGTTGAAAAGTATTCAACGCCTTTTATTTGTTTTTGGTCTGTTAGACCTGTGTTAGGGCTTGGCCCATTTTTAAATAATGCATTGCATTATTTTCTATTTTTTTGTTTGGGCTCTGCCCATAAAAGATGCAGAGCATCAATTTATTTTGGGCTCTGCAAGGCATCTGCATAGCATTTTTATTATTTTGTTTGGGCTTTGCCCATTTATAAATGATGCAGAGCATCAATTTAATTAGGCCTGTTTGGTCTTTTGACTTGGGCCTGACCCTTTGAGAAATGCATTGCATTTATCAGGCGCTTTGCGCTAATCAGAGAGCGCAAGCGCTTATAGTGCTGACACGTGTCGCGCAAGCGCAGTGCGCTGTGCTAGTGCGCTGCGCTTGCGCTGCTGACACGTGGCGCACTCTGGTGAGTTGCGCTAATTACAGAGAGCAAAGCTCTATCTCAAAGCGCATAGCGCAAGTGGTTCAGATGCTGACACGTGGCGCTCTCCCAAGGGCGCAACAGCCCAGTTTGCAAGTGCAAAGCACTAAGAATCTTTTAGATTCAAGAATAGAAGTGCAAAGCACCATTTGATTTCTTGATCTAATTTAGATCAAAGAAAAATAAGTTTTCCTTGTTTTTCTTATCTCAGAGAACCAAAGGTTCATAAAATATGCAAAGCACTATTTTATTTTATTTTATTTTTATTAAAGATCATTGATCTTGTTTTTAGATCTATGATCTGTTCATAAGAAAACTTTCTCTTTTTCTAAAGGTTTTTACCTTTTTGTTCTTAAGGAGTTTTTCAGAGTTCTTTTTTTTTCCAGAAAATGTTGATGCCTTTGAATTGAGGTCTAGGGCCCTTTTTATAGTGCCCATAAATTAGTTAAATTTGTTAAAGAGATCTTTCTCTGAGTGATTTGGGGAATTTTCCCCACCGTTGGATCTTTGATCCAAGGGCTTCTGTTTTACAGAAGAAAATCTTCTTATTTTAACAAGAACAGAAAGATTTCTTTAGAATTTTAATTCTGTTTGGCGCAGATGCCCCAGCGCGTGACACGTGTTGCGCAGCGCAACTGCGCTAGCGCATCTGCGCTGACACGTGTCGCGCAGCGCAAAACGCAGCGCAACTGCGCTAGCGTATCTGCGCTGACACGTGTCGCGCAGCGCACAGCGCAGCGCAACTGCGCAAGCGCATCTGCGCTGATACGTGTCATGCAGCGCAGTGCTTGCGCAACTGAAGCGTTGCTTCCTTTAAATAGAGTTTTGCTCTGATTGGGCGCGCCTTCTTGGGCGCTGCGCTGATGCATCTGCGCAGGACACGTGGTGCGTTGCGCGCAGCGCAAAGAATCTGAAGCGTTGCTTCATTTATTAAAATTTATATTTTAAAAATAGAGCTTTGCTCTGATTGGGGGAAGATGAAGCATTGCTTCATCTCCCGCCTTGGAATTTGAACAGAGCTTTGCTCTGATTGGGGTAAACAGAAGGGTCAAGCCAACGCCTCACATGTGGCATGCCGTACTGCCCCAAACCCTAATGTTCAAAGGGCAGTTCAAGACAGTCACATAATCGAGTTAAGGTTTGTTGTCTTCTAGAGGGTCCATCGCGTTACTTGCACTACTTAGAACGTCCTTAAACCACGGAAAAATCCAACACTTGGAAATTTCCCGGCAGGGGAAAAAGTGGGTATTTATATCCGGTCGAACTTTTTAACATGTTCTAAAATTATCCGGAAAAACACATAGACAAAGTTAAACAATCCGATCGAATCATCGAGTTCCCAAAACAACCCCAGAAAACTCAACTGTTGAGTATATTTTAAAAATTCCCAGAAAACACAGGAAATTCATATGGGCATTACTGTGCAAAGCACGTGCCAAGAATCACCTTTATGGCTGCGGAACCGCCGCACAAGCTAGGGTGGGGCCGCGGTTCCGCGGCGCATTGGTTGACTTGGGCTCACGTGCTTCACAGTAACTCCTATAATACCCTGCTGTATTTTTTGGATATTTTTAATTTGGAAAAATCCACATTTTCAGAAAATGTACAGAGAAGGGTTTGAGTTAGGGTTTCGGGGTTCGATCGGATTTCTAACATCGTCTACACTTCACCTAAAACTCTAGCTAGGCTCTGATACCACTGTAGGGTTCCTAGGCACACTTAAGAGGTTCAACAAGGCATCAAACATGTCCAATTCAAAAATTTAGGTGCCGCGAAACCCTAACCTAGATCGTTAACTAGAGGATAGGCGAAAACAAATGCAAGCAAACTACTTTGCTACTAAGTGAAACGGATTACAACCTTTGTAGATCTGGTGCTCCACTTCTTTAGCTCCGTGATGATGTCCCTCTGCTGCGATCATCGGGATCCCAGACTCTAGCGATGGTTTCGTCGGAGAAATGATCGGGCTTGATCGTTGACTTCGATGCCGAAGATGATCTACGTCGAGGCGACTCAAACTCAAGCTCCATCTTCACTTGGTCATGAACTTTGTGAAGAAAACACCCTATACAACATGGCAAGTGGTAGAGGATGAAGAAATAGGAAGTGGGTTCACTTTGGATTTGGATTTCTCACTTGATTTCATCACTTGAAATTTTTAAAGAAAGCTTTCTTCTTTTCTTCATGAAGAAGAAGAAGAAGAAGAAGAAAAGAATAAATCAATTATTTTCCAAAAGAAATTCAAGTGAAGTCTATCATCTAGCAACCATGGGTGAGTTTACTTGTGTAGAGAATAAACTAGGGTTTAGGTTGATGGTTAGGTTAAAGCATAAAAACAAAATGGTTAGACTTTTCAAAGATGCTTAAAAGCTTCATGAAGCTTCAAGCATAAAAACAAGAAAAGCCACCATTTAGTTTTAGCAAAATAAACAAAATAAAATAAATAGAACACTAACCATTAACCTAAACAATGGTGTAAATCATACACACACCCAAGTTTGCATGTATCATCAAACATGATACAAACTAGTGCATAAAAATATATCACATATACAACTTGTGCACATCAAGTGAGAAAATCAATCTTAAGTGAACAAATACTAGTTAATGTAAAATAATATATCAAATATATTACTATACATTAAATCATTAAATCAATACTTGATTTAATTATCCGGTCATATCGCATATAACTGACTAATATCAATAGTAACAACTTATCGAATCAACACTTGATCCGATAACCTGGCTATATCGCATACAACCGATCAATGTCACAAATCGCGAGAATAGAATACAGTATCACATACTGGTATTATTCTCGGTCCCGCACATATCTCAAATGCGCTCCCATTTCGTTTCGCTTGAGCCAGGAAACCTCTGTGTAGGACTCTAAAGACTCGTCAATACGCCGGCAGTGGGTGATGATCATATCAAACACCCACAACCCGCAAGCGGTCTGCTAAACATAACGACCACCTGGGTATTGAGCGATCAGAAAATCAACGAGCAAGCCCGCTCACACTCCTGTGAATCCAACCAGTAACACTTACCATACAGTCCGGTCTGTTCGTCTGATATGTCGCATATCTCGCCTAGGGGTGGTAAACGTCAGACCCCAGTAGCTTGATAAGTCGTGTCGATATGTGGTCTATAACAGTTCTAGAAACTACTGGTAACACTTACCAGTAAATCTCATCAACCCTGGCCAGGGATTTCCGGTTATAGCCAATCGAACACAGCGCAACATCAACTCCCTATACCGGGAGAGACGAATCCCCTCCTATCGCTCATTGCCTCCATGTGATTCGGGACTGTACCCAAAAACTACCGTTTTGCATGCTCTCTTGGACGTGGTAAGGTGGAAATCAAAGCACAGTGGGAATCACACAAGAATCTATGAAGATCTCGGGTCTACAGACTAACCTGTACCAGTGTCACCAGAGAACTGCCATCTGACGTAAGGTATAATACCATCTGGGAGTTCTCGGCGAGTCCGTCCAGTGTACCCAGTCTCCACTGAGCACCCGCATATCATCTCTGATGTCAAACACCAATGGATATGGGACCATCCATCGCCCATCTGTATGGGTCGAGAAGGTATACGCTAGTCTACTCTGGTATATCGATGCCCCGTCTCGATACACCCACGACTAGGGACCTTGAAGGATGTACTTATGGACTACCATGTCCCCACTAGTATGATCCGCATCATAGTCCAGGTAGTCAAGTACACATCTTAAGGGCTTTACCAACATGTAATAGAGAGACAATCAGTGTACACGTTAAGATAAAGAGCAACCAGATAGCATACTATCATGTCGAGCAAGAAAGTCCTCCCTATATATGTCCCAGCATCCACTACAATATACATCCTATGTACAGTAATGGCCTCTAGGGCATACATATAACTAACAAACACTTCAACCCTAGGTACGGATGTCGTGAATTCCTCTCTCCACTATTTCACGTTGTGGATCGAGATGCATGTATTGGGAGCATTCCCAGCACATCGGAGGCCAGATTTTTATGACTCCTATACCTTCCCACGGATCATGAGGCTGGTGGATGCTTCTGCTCCCGACCCTACCCAGCTAGGAGGCCTCCACGCGCTGCTTAATCCGTACTCCAACGAGGGCGGGATGGTTTTCGTTGACCGAGTCCTTTCTGCTCCCGCCGGGCCTATTCAGCAGCTGTTTGACTTGTCGAAAGGTGGAGCGTCGTCTTTAAAACCTAAGGAGATCATGCACCTATACTCGATTAGGCCGGGTTACCTGGTGTTCCGTCAGAACAATGCGGCTTTTTTTCATGCGGTACAATCTGCATCGCTTCGCCCAACAGTTGGGCTATAACCAGGGTGTCCCTTTCGAAGCGTTCTTGCTTGAACTTACTCCATTTCTGGAAGTCACGCGCGTCATCATCCATCACTTTATGCGGCTGAACACTGACTCCCGTTTCATGATCCCTGAGGCCGACTATATTCCAAGGTGTGTAGGATCCTTCGCGGGTTGGTACCGTCATTGAGTCGGTCCCGTCATCGTCGAGGAGAGGCGGGTACTCTTCGAATGTCGATCGTCGGCTCCGGCCCAAGCTACTGGTATTCCATTGCGGTCGTGGACAGTGGTTCGCCCTTCATTGAGGGATGGCGGCATGGTCCTTATCCCGAAAGCCGCAGAAATGGAACCAACTCCTCGCACTGCTGGGATGCCAGTGCGCATTAGAGCTCAGGCGAAGGCCTCTGATGAAGCGTCAGTGACAGTACCATCAATGGCGGTGTCATCCGCGGTGGTATCGCCAAAAGGGGATACTGGAAGCAAGGTTGGACAACGTCGCACCAAAGCGCTGAGGGGAAGGAAGCGATCCTCTTCCAGTGTTAGCTCTATCTCGAAAAGGAAGAAGAAAATAGCTGCCGGTTTGTTTGACCTCTTGGTGGAATCTGAGCCTATTGTTTAAGACGAGCCCATCTCCATGCAAGAGCCGGATGACAGTCTTATTTATCCTGACTCGTCAGTTGAGGAAGCCGCGCAATTAGCTAAAGCTTTGAGGTGCTTGCAGGATGAGACCGAAAATGTGCACATCCCGAAAAAGACCTACCCCCCGGTTATCTTCTATGAAGATCCCCCTTTACTATAGAGAGTACATATGGGTGCTCTGCGAAAGGAAGATGAAAGAGCCTTCAAGCAGCCCATCTCGGCTGCTTCTAAAGACGAGCTGGCACTGAAGACCAGTGGGCATGAATCTGCATTTGAACCCCGACGAGCTCATTTCCTCAGGAAGGAATGACGGCTTGAAAAAGCCATACTAGAAGCATCCTGGCACATCGGTATGTGTGCTTTCCGTATTTTTTCTTTCGGAAAATAATTTATATCGCTTTTTATATCTCTTTATCTTTGCGAAAACTTTGCAGGGACTTCAACAACGAAAGAGGATCTGAGCCCAGGTCGTGCCATGACCGCCGCTTCTATAGATGTCTCCCGTGACGCATCGGCATGTGCAGAAAGGGTTACAATGGCTACCGTTCTTGTTGTGGAGCCTTCGGTGGTGGCCCTTGTTCCTTCGGTGTCCATTCCTCGAGCGGAGGTGACCCTATTGTCCACAGACCCTATGGATGTCTCTAGTGATGCACCGAAAGGTGTAGAAGAGATATTCGAAGCCGTTAGTTCTATTTCGGAGCTCCCGATGACGACCCCCGTCTCTTCTGCGTCAATACTTTCCACAGAGGCGACCTTGCCGGTCATAGACCCAATGGATTCTTCTGGTGGCGTCTTGGAGATTGTAGGAAGGACCGCGAAAGCTACTGTTCCCTCTTTGGAATCTGAAGTGGCGGTTGTTGCTCCGCAACTGGAAGCTGCTACACCAGCCAATGTCCTCGGTGATGTGCCTGAGGGCGCGGAGGAGGCTGCCGAAGCTGCTATACCTCCAGTTCAAGACGAGCGGAGCACAGAAGGTAATCTCTTACATTTTTATTTCAATGATCCCCTCGTTATCTGAGATCTTATTTCTTTCAGAATTGCGGGAATTTGTAGCTTCCATAGTAGACCTATCTCCCAAGAAGTCCTTCCAGCGCTTACTCGATATGGCTGCCCTACAGGCGATATCCCCGCAAAGCATCGTCTTTTCTTCCGGGCAAGGTCGGTGTTCTTTGACCCCTTTGCTTTATTATCACTTTTTTTTACAACGATGCTAATATTCCCTCTGCAGTTTTAGAACCTGATGACGAAGTGGAGATCCTTGATGGGCCTGGGGATCTTTCAAACCCCCCTTGCACGACTGTGGGTAAGCAAAACTTTATCTTTCGCATTGTTTTATTCCATGTTTTCCAGTCTCGCTGACTATTCATAAATTTTGACAGTTTTGCCAGCTCTGGCACCATTAGAGTCCCGAATCTCTATGCCACTGGGCCCATATGCCCGATGTGCGTCTGAAAGGATGGCGAGACAGAGCATTCACTCTTTGTCGGCCCTTATTGAAGATCTTCGCGCTGGTAGTTCTGTTACGACCGAAGAATTTGCTGCCGAAGCCAATACTTCTTTGCCCTTTTTTGCCACTCATGATGAAACATTGGTGCATGTTTGGGTTGAGTATTGTCGCTGAGTGGAGGCTTGCTTACGTAGTCTTGAATGCATACGCCCTCCTTCCGAGCTTCTGACTACAAAGGTGAGCCTGCGGGGATAGATTGAGCGGTGTGCCACTAATCTACAGTCTTGCGAGAAGAGGCTTAACCGGAAATTTTAAGAGAGGGAGCTAGCCTCGAATGCTTTAGGGGAACTCCAGGCTCAATTCACTACTAAGACCACTAGTGCATATGAAATTTGGCGGGTGCTTCAAGAAGCTATCACAGAGGTGGTAGATCTTGATAAAGCCATTATCTTTACCCGCGAGATAGTTGAAGCTCATAAAGTTGCTGAAAAGAAGCTTGAGAGTCGGTTCGCTTCGTATCAGACCCAACAGTCTCAGGCATAGACCCGTCTGGTGGCAATAACAAAGCTTGAAGTCGAGGCCCAGCGGAAGAGCGATGAACTGATGAACTTATTGCATCGTCCGCTGGCTTGAAGAATTTTTTTTATATTCTCCTTTTTGTATTTACTCCTGAATGAGAGTATCTTGTATTCATTTTGATTCTTTTATGAAATGTACCTTGTATTCATTTGGAGTCATGAATAAAAGACATATTTCATTTCATACTGGTGTGTCCTTTAGCAAATGCGCCTTGTAGATAGTTTATCTTGATCTCATTGCAGGGCAGCGATAGCTTAGGAAACAGGTTCAGATCTGCCGCCTAAGACTTTTCAACCTTACAAGCCATGAGGGTCTCATAAAGACTTTTCTCCCTATGAGTCGAGAGGATCCTGTAGATGTATTTTCTCCTTAGGGGTCGTAAGGATTCCTAAGTGCATTTTCTCTTGAGAGTCGTAAGGATCTCATAAGATAATTTTTTTATGCGTAAGGACACTAATTTCCCTGCGGGTCGAGACGAGTTGAAAGGTTCTTGCGAAGGGTGCCGATTTCCCTGAATCGAGAGGTTTTTGCCAAGGACACTGATTTCCCTGGGGTCGAGACGAATCGAGAGATTCCTGCAAAGACACTGATTTCCTTACGGGTCGAAACGAATCGAGAGGTTCTCGCCGAGGACGCTGATTTCCCTGAATCAAGAAGCTTTTTTCCAAGGACACTGATTTCCCTGGGAGTCGGTTGTTGACATTGTGTCCGCATCCTGCTGGTGTTGAGAGGGAACGCTGTGTTGATCTTCTGGGATGCAGATGTTGCCGACGAGACTTGGAACTAAGGACTCTGCCATGGCTCCGAGGTAGTCTCTAAGTTGTCTGTGAACCGTTGAGATTTGGAACTAGGGGGCTTTGCCGTGGTTCCTTTTTGCTGATGTCGCATCTTCCTCTGGTTGCAACGAGAAGGAACGCCGTTATTGATTTCTAGGCTGTAGGTGTAGCCATCAAGATGTGGCTTCCCTTTGGCGAAGCCTGGTGGGACGATATGGTTCCCTTTCTGTTTGTGCCCATGGATTGTATACAGGGGTCAATGTGACCTCACCTGCAGGGCAAAAAGTTTCATTTTATTTTATTTCTTTCCGCGATGCTCTATCATTTCAGCATTTTACATCGTGAAAGTCACGATTGCCCAATCATTTCGGCTATTTTTTCGCGGTGCCCAATCATTTCAGCTATTTTTCTTTCTCTTTACTCGTTGCTTTTTTATTGCGAGTTACCTAATCATTTCGGCTATTTTTGTATGCATATATCTTGCTTGCTGATTTTCTGCTGCGAGTATGAAACTCAAGACCTGATACCAATCTTAGCATCAGCACCGCTGCGACTGGAATATTGCCAGGAGCAAATCATCATTTGCCATGAAAGGACTTGAAATCTGGTACCGATTTAGGCATCAGTATCGCTACCACTGGGACATTTCCAGGAGAGAATCATCATTTGCCTTTGTTGTTCGAACAAAGGTGGCTTAGCAAACAGGGTTAGGATCCTGTCGACTAAGGCTTTTGACTTCATGAGCTGTAAGGGTCTCATAAAGGTATTTCTCCCTACGAGTCATGAGGATCTCGTAGATGTGTTTTCTCCTTAAGAGTCGTGAGGAATCCTAAGTGTATGTTCTCTTATATGTCGTAAGGATCTTACAAGAGTATTTTCTCCTTATGAGTCGAGAGCACTTACAAGTGTCGTTCAGCACATAAGGACATTCCTCGTCGTTGGTGGGACTCGGTGAGGAAAATGTTTATTTGTGCTCGTGGATTGTATACAAGGGTCAATATCGAACCGCTTGTAGGGCAATTTGGGGAATGTGATGGCTTAAGAACAGGTTCAGATCCCTGTAGTTTAAGGCTTTTGAATCCAACGAGTCGTGAGGGTCTCGCAGGTGGAATTCTCCTCACGAGTCGTGAGGATCTTGTAAGTGTAATTTCTCCTTAGGAATCGTGGGGATCCCTAAGTGCGTTGCTCCTTTGTGAGTCGTAAGGATCTCACGCAGGTATTTTCTCCTCACAAGGTCGAGAGGACCTTGCAGGTGTCTTTATTTTTAACAAGATTGCGCCTTTTCGGGTTTTCACAAACTCGTCGGCAGTCCTGTTGTTTTTACTTACGGCGCCCTTTCGGGTTTTCATCCGTGCCCATTTCGCTTATGGACATACCCTTTTTTTTTGCGCGATGAAACTCTCGAGAATAGTTTCGCCGCATGTGATCCATCCGTTTGCCGGTGGGATTTGAGTTGCAGTCCTCACCGCTGGGACTTGCGGACTTGCATTCCACTATCACCGTGTTTGAGACGACGTTGTTAGTTTAAAGACATCTCGGTCTGTTGTTAGTTTAAAGACATCTCGATTCGTTATTAGTTTAAAGACATCTTAGTCCACAGCTAGTTGAAGGACGTTACGGTCCATTGTTAGTTTAAGGACGTTACGGTCCAATGTTAGTTTAAGGACGTTATGGTCCATAGCTAGTTTAAGGACGTTACGGTCCATTGTTAGTTTAAGGACATTACGGTTCATAGCTAGTTTAAGGACATTACGGTCCATTGCTAGTTTAAGGACATTACAATCCACAGGGATTTTGAGGCGAGGTTTCGCCGGGTACTACTTATAGAGTTTGGACTCAGGAAGATAGCGAGCGGACATAGGCGTCGTCATCTATCATTGACCTGGGCCGTGACTCGTCAGGAGTAGTATTTTTTCAGGAATCGGCCGTTTATTGGCCGGAAGGGTCTTTCGCCATGCATAACCACGAGCAAATAGGCCCCACCTTGGTAGACCTTGTCTATGATGTACGAACCTTCATAGTTCGGCTCGAATTTTCCCCATTTAGCACGGTTGGGGATCATAGGTCTTTTTACGACTAGCACGAGTTCGCCTTGGCGGAATGTTCTCGGCCTAGTCAATCTTTTGTATGAGCGCGTCATCCTTACTTTGTAAGCTTCTAGGTTTTGCTGCGCCATGAGAAGAGCTTCATCAAGGGCATCGAGCTCCTCAAGTCGAAGATGGGCATTCTCTTCGTCCGTTAGTTCGTACCGAACTGCCACTCGTAGAGAGGGTAGCTCTATCTCCAAGGGAAGTACTGCTTCCGTTCTGAATACTAACGCAAATGGCGTTGTGTTCATAGCTATCTTGAACGTAGTCCGATAAGCCCAGAGAGCTTCATGCAATCTCTCGTGCCAGTCCTTTTTATTTCGGGACACCATTTTCTTGATGATCTTTGTCAAGGTCTTATTGAAAGCCTCAGCTAGAAAATTAGCTCGGGGATTATAGACCGAAGAGTATCTCCAGTCTATATTATGTTGTTGCGCGAAGCGGCTGATTTTTTGAATTCTGTAGGCCGGCCCGTTATCAGAGATAATCCATCGCGGAGTGCCGAACCGATAGATGACGTGTGTCTTGAAGAAATGGAGGATGTTCTTCGTCTTCACTTCTCTAAGCGGTAATACTTCTGCCCATTTAGAGAAGTAGTCATTTGTCGCCAATATGAACCGATGTCCTTTGGATGACGTTGGTTCGATGGGCCCAATTATATTGGTTCCACACATTTCAAATGGCCACCTAGCCACTGTTGGGTGTAACGGATTTGGATGCTGGTGGATAAATTCCCCATGAATTTGGCACAAGTGGCACTGCTTCGCGTATTCAAGGCAGTCTTGAATCATCGTGGGCCAATAGTAGCCCATTCTTTTGATCTTTAGCCTCATCTTTGTCCCGGCTTGATGAGAACCACATAGTCCGTCGTGTGTTTCTTGAACGACTCTCCTCGCTTCTTCCGGTCCCAGGCATCTCAATCATAGAGAGTCGAACGATCTCTTATATAGAGTATCATTGACGAAGGCGATAGACAAATCTCGTTTCATGAGCTGATATCTTGAGGATGCATCTTCAGGTGTTCGACGGGATTTGAGTAGTCTATAAAGACTTCTCTCCAATCCCTAACCCTTTCTTGGTCCTCTATATGTAGGGCTGTTTGCTTGGTTACTTCCTTTTCTTCAGATGACTCCCGAGATATTTCTGCTGGTGCAAAAACCCGACGGCTTTGTACAATGATTCTTACGTCATCGAGGTTTTTGTTAGTTATATGTATGCCCTAGAGGCCATTACTGTACATACGATGTATATTGTAGTGGATGCTAGGACATATATAGGGAGGACTTTCTTGCTCGACATGATAGTATGCTATCTGGTTGAACTTTATTTTAACATGTACTCTGATTGTCTCTATGTTACATGTTGATAAAGCCCTTAGGATGTGTACTCGACTACTGGGACTATGATGAGATCATACTAGTGGGGCCACAGTAGTCGACGAGTACATCCTATAACTGTTCCTAGTCAAGGGTGTATCGAGACAGGGCATCGATACACCAGAGTAGACTAGCGTATACGCATCTTGACCCATATGATGGGCGATGGCTGATCCCATATCCATCGGTGTTTGACATCAAGGATGGTGTACGGGTGCTCAGTGGAGACTGGGTACACTGGACGGACTCGCCGAGAACTCCCAGATGGTATTATACCTCACGTCAGATGGCAGTTCTCCGGTGACACTGGTACAGAGTAGTCTGTTGACCCAAGATCGTCATAGAGTCTTGTGTGATTCCCACTGTGCTTTGATTTCCATCATACCACGTCCAAGAGGGCGTGCAAAAAGGTGGCTTTTGGGTACAGTCCCGAATCACATGGAGGCAATGAGCGATAGGAGGGGATTCGTCTCTCCCGGTATAGGGAGTTGATGTTGTGCTGTGTTCGATTGGCTATAACCGGAAATCCCTGGCCAGGGTTGCTGAGATTTACTGGTAAGTATTATCAGTAGTTTCTCGAACTGTTATAAACCTCATATCGACACGACTTATCGAGTGCACCTATTACACTTATTGGATAGTCTTATTCCAAACCATAGGCTGGTGCCGAAAGGTAGGGAATGAAGAAAACCAATTAGCCTAAGTAGGGTGTGCAGAAGGTAATATGTAAAGACAAAATAAAGTGATTAGAAAGAGGGCAAAGTAAATTGCGACTGTTATCATTCACGACCAAAACCGCGTACTTCATCGCCACTCTTATTTCACCTTTAAAGGAATAAGGTATTATTCAGTTGTCTTTTATCATCACCTTCTCTCAAGATACGAGTACTCCTTGGTTTAGGAGGGTACACCTATTATGCTTACTGGATAGTCTTCTTCCAAACCATAGGCTGGTGCCGAACGGTAGGGAAGGAAGAAAACCATTTAGCCTAACGATGGTGTACAGAAGGTAACGACTAAAGACAAATAAAGGGATTTGGAGAGATGGCAATAAAATATACGGTTGAAGTCATGAATTGGATTATAGAAGAGGCATTGCTATGAGTACCAGGATACCCCTACGAAACATTTTCATGTTTCAGTGCATTGTTAAAAGAAAATCTGTTTTCCCAATTAGACACTTACTCCAAGGGTATGTATTTACCAGGTTTCATTCTCATATCTGTATGGTTTTACAGATGATGAGTGGGAGTAAGTTATTGGGAATTAGGTGATCATCCTCATTATATCGGAATTCGTTGTAATTGGTGATATTTGAGGAAATCGCCAGGGTACAGTTTTCAACCTACGACGCACAGGTTTTGAGTTGTTTAACTCAGCGGACTTATACAGAGTATTGTATGTTGTCCAAGTGTCCATCAGGACAAAGGGGTAGGTCCTCGTACTATGTTCTGTGTACTTATAACTTCTCTAGTATTTAGACGAGTGTTTCGTAGAAATACAAGGTCTAAGTTTTGAGAAGTTGTGGGTATAAGAATAAAGTAGAGAACCAGGTGTCACAAGTATCGGGATTCTTCAAAGAGATCGAAGATGTAGATTCTTGTGATTGGTATTCAGATGATAGTGATGGTTTTGAGAAACGAGTTTTCTCTTTCAGGTTACTCATAATTGGATGGATTCCTAAGTTGAGTAATGCTGATTTGCCTCTTTCCATTAAAGTGATATGCACTGGAGACAGTTGCATGATTTGACTCTGGTTCCAATTAAATAAGTGCCAAAGTTTCTATATTGGATATAGAATAGATCGTACCTTAAAAGATGTTAAGGTACGGGGAGTTGTCCAGCTTATGCTTAAAACCAGACTCTGGATAACTCAGGGCACGTTTCTGTAATGGCTGTTTGTGGGTTGACCCTGGCTATGACGAGGGTTGATATTCTACCATTTGGAAGATCAATAGTGATATTGTTCTTGACTTGCCACAGTTTTAGTAAAAATGGATCTTTTTCAGAAAAGAGTAGTGAGAGTATGGTAGAACTGGAAGTGATTCCAGAACCGCGAACGATTACGGAAAATTTAATAGGACCTATATATTCAATCAGGTTTGACATTCCAATAGCCACTCCGCAGATATGGTAGGTAACCTCAGACACCCGAGAGGTACTTCGGTAGCCTCAAGGACGGTGACAGGGAGGTTCTTATCTACCAAGACTTGACACTACTGTTGTTCCAGGCTATGAGACCCGGTAGGAGGATTGTCGTAGTCAGTGGGAGCATCGGAAGCATAGTGGGAAAGTAGCTTATATCTATTTATAGACTTGAGCAGTTATAGCGGAGATAGATCATCTAATTTTGATATGACAGTCATGGTTTTGACTTCAATCAGAATAGGGGATGGATCTGTTAAGAAGGTAGTAGGGTGTGATGTCATGGTATCAGGATGACATACACAGAGTAGGAAGTAAAATTCCTATACTACGATCGGTTGAACTGTGGTCGTCACACAGTTGTTTCTCCAGACAGGATATGGATATAATATTTGACATTCTGGTTTCTAGATCTATGGTTTTAGATATGGATTTGGGTAGTTTCCCAATGTGGGTACTTTGACAGATATTCTAATGGTTTTTGGAATAGTTGACTCCTAGCATGGTGGTGTACCTGCAGGTGATGGAGTCACCCTCTCTAAAGGTGTCTTACAGACTAAAGGGAAGAGGGATGGGCATGATTGGCAGATCACTTGCTTAGGCAATTGAGTCAATCATGTAATGTCAAGTACCACACCAGATGTTGTTTTTGCACTAGATGCAATAAGTTTGTATTAATCCAATCCTGGAGAAACATAAGGAAGCAGTTTTAGAACATAGGTGAATGTTCTACGGATTTGATGACGGCAGCCTCCTTCGGGAGACGGTTATCATTCCAGGCTTCAAAGGTGACATGGTTGGCAGAGTGATTGTCAGAGTTATAGTTTTCCCTCCGACGAGGGACAGTATTATGGACAGGTGGTCCAAGAGGATACTGTGGGTGACATGGTGCCGGATACTGATTAGGTTCAGTGATCGATACAGTCTAAGAAGTTTGGATTTGGAGTTCATTTATGAACTAGGTCGCATCAGATATCCAGACATATTCTAAGACTGATATTACTCGATTCAGGAGATGGCTTTCTCCTCGAACTTGAGATTAAGAGAGATATAGAAAGAAACTTCTAGGCGGATCCACTCACTAAGGCTATTTCTCGAACACAATAGTTTTACAAACGGGCTTTATGATACTGATTAGTAGAGGAGTTGGATGTTCGGTTTCACACGGGCTGTGAATAGTCGACATCGCAATAATTAGCCTTGAGTGCAAGTGGGAGATTGTTGGAGATAGTGCCCTCATAGTCAATTATTGGATCACAGGTACGTGATTGCAATGATTGCGGAGGACCAATACCGGTAGGACAATCTTACTCGAGATGATAGTATGCTATCTGGTTTGCCTTTATCAGTCGTGTACATGTTCAGGTGACTGATTACATGTTACACTTTGATAGAGCCCTTAGGACCTTGCTTTACCACCAACAGTATGATGTCGATCATATACGTGAGAGTTGGGTGGTTTATACGCATATCCTTAATTGTGGTCCCTAGTCGTGGGAGTTTCGAGACAGGGCATCGATACTCCGGAGTAGACTAGTGTGTACAGTAGAGACCCCGACGAGGAGCAGTGGCCGGTCTCACAAGCCACTGGTGTCAGTTGGATCACCTAAGATGTATACAGGTGCTCATTGGGTTATGAGTACACCGGACAGGACTCGCCGGGAACCTGCTAGTTGGTATTATACATATCGTCAGATAGCAGTTCCCTGGTGACATGTGTACAGGTTAGTTCATCGACCTGAGGTCGTCATTTGTCTCGTGTGAGTTCCCACTGTGCTTTGATTTCTACCCTACCACGGCTCAAAGGAGTCGTGCAAACAGGTAGCTTTTGGGTACAGTCCCGAGCCATATGGAGGCACGTGAGCGGATCGGCAGGGGATTCGTCTCTCCCGGTATTGGGGGCGAGGTCGTACTGTGTCTAGGAGAGCCATTACACAAAGTCCATGGCCATGGCAGGAGATTTACTGGTAGGTACTCCAGTAGTATCTCAGGGTGTTATTGGGCTTCACTCCGACACGACTTATACTGCTATTGGGGGTCTGACGTTACTAGCCCCCTAGGCAGATATACGATACTCATAGACGAACGGACCGGACTGTATATACATTGTCACTGTTAGGCTCAGTAGGGTTTCTGGATGAGTTCGCTCATCAGCCTCCCTTGAGGTCAGTCCATGGGCAGCCGTTACGCATTGCTAGTGCCGCTGACGGTTTGTGGTTAAACCCACTGCCAGGGTACTGACGAGTCATTAGAGTCCCCCACAGACAGTTTCCCAAGTTCGGGCGAAATGTTGTAGAGGCCGTATGGTTTTATGGCAGGGTTCGGAAAATGCACGTGCGTTTACGCACGTGTTATTTTTCGGGCAGATGATACTGGTCGGCTTTGGTTTAAGCCGGATCCGAGTATTGTATTGAGTAGATATAATATCTTTGTCTCAGTTGCATTTGTATTCGGTCGTAATACAAATGCGGGTGTATTTATACAGTTTCGGGGTTGTCCTGAAATTCGTTTCAGGATCACTTTTGGAAGTTGCCAGTTTCCAGTTTTCTATCAGCCGTCTTTTAACATTCAGTTAAAGACGGATTTATCTTTTCTTCAGTTGAGGTGAGTCAGTGTTCTAGAAGCATCTAGATGAGGTGACTAGGATTAATTTGTGTTGAGTTTTCATTGGATGCATTTAATGGTTCATTAATGCATGATGACTAGGTTTATGACTCATGCTTTAACATTAAAGCATTTTGTTTTGGTTAAGATCTTTTCTTCATGATATGCTTCATGTTAAGGTCACCACTTGCTCCTACCATCACCTCCCTCTTGCATATAAAGTCGCCGGCCCCCTCCTCTCTCTCATTCACTTGGTTTTCACTTGAAAAGATTATGATAGATTTTGGGGTGTATGGAATTCACAGCTCATTTCATTCCATCACCCGATTCCCTCGGCAACTTCATTAACCGATCGTCCACGGACTTGGACGAAGTGAGACAAAGTCATCTACTCATTCTCTACATCATTCTTGGTCATCTCTTTTAGCAAACTTGACGACCGAGTTGCCTCAAGTCAGAGGCGGGAGCCCGTAAAAAGAATCGTCGACGTGGTGCCACCTCGACGAGGAGATCGGAGATCGACGAGATTGGAGCAGCCGCAACGGAGCGTGGGATGATGGTTAAAGAACGAAGGACTCGGATCGTTCGGTATAACCTTTCTACACTCTTTACAGTTTGTTAGTTTAGCAATAATGGCAGATCCGGGTTAAAGTATACGATAGCGCCAGTTTAAAAGTTTTTTGTTCCGCATTTGGCGTCTGTAGACGGCCGGGGCGCTAGCGTAGACTTACAAGGGTTAAGTCTTCTAGTTGATTCTAGAAGCTTTTCATTTTGTCATGATAAAGATATTTGTGTGTGACTCATCTTTAACCTAACCCAAACCCTAACCCTAGTTAATTCTCTACATGAGTTTGCTTGACCATGGTTGCATTATTTATCATATTAATTCTTTCTATTCATCACAAAAGAAAAATCATCACTATTCTTCTTCTTCCTTGAGTTCTTCTTGCAAAGCTTTCTTGTTTTGATATTTGTGATGAATAAATATGAGAAAAAGATAAATAAAGAGAGCAAAAATCCTCCTTCATCATCCTCATCTTCCCTTGCCATTTAGATGAGGGTGTTCACATCATTTCATGAGTGTTAGCTTGTGTTAACGAAACTTCAAGGTAGATCATCTTTGTATCGAAGATCGGAAGCAAAGGTTGCATCTTTCTCTTCGTGGAACCTCTCGAGAGTCCGGAACCCGATGATCGCATCGAAGGGACCACAACACGGAGCTTATGAAGTGAAGGACCGGATCTACAAAGGTTGTAATCCCTCTCACTTAGTGTTAAAGTGTTTAACATGTTAGTTTTCGCCTAATCTCTAGTTTAAAGATCCGTATTCGGGTTGTTCGGCACGGCTAAATTTTTAATCGGGCATGGTTGATGCCTCGTAGACCCTTGTGCGCGTGCCTAGCAACCCTACAGTGGTATCAGAGCCAAGCTAGAGCTTTAGGCGAAGTCTAGACGAAGTTTAAAGTCCGATCGAACCCGGAAAACCCGATATACCCTAGTTTCTGGAAAATTTTCAAAACTGTGATTTTTTTCATATTAAAAATACCCAGAAAATTCAGCAGGGTATTTTAGGAATTACTGTGAAACCCGACCCCTTAAATCATCCAAAGCGCCGCGGAAC
The DNA here is from genome assembly GCA_030015575.1 of Agapanthus africanus. Taxonomy (NCBI): domain Eukaryota; kingdom Viridiplantae; phylum Streptophyta; class Magnoliopsida; order Asparagales; family Amaryllidaceae; genus Agapanthus; species Agapanthus africanus. The sequence continues at coordinate 426,375,260 of CM057339.1, forward strand.
CGCGGCCAAACCCTGGTATTGGCGGCGGTTCCGCGGCAAGAATGAAGGATTGAAGGATAGGGTTTGCACAGTAACCTCTGTAGCTAATTCCTGATTCTTCTGGGCATTTTTAATTATACTCAAGTGTTGGATTTTCTGGGGTGTATTGGGGACTCGTTGTTTCGATCGGATATTTTAACTTTGTTTAGTTTGTCCGGATAATTTTTAGAAACTGTTAAAAAGTTCGAACGGATATCAATAACTCACTTTTTCCCCTGTCGGAAAATTTTTCAAAAGTTGGATTTTTTCTCGAGTTTAAGAATGTTCTAAGTCGTGCAAGTAACGCGGTGGACCCTCTAGAAGACAACAAACCTTAACTCGATTATGTGACCGTCTTGAACTGCCTTTTGAACCTTAGGGTTTGGGGCAGTACGGCGTGCCACATGTGAGGCGTTGGCTTGACCCTTCTACGGCTGGACCATTGGTACTGTGGCATGTGATGGATGTTTTTAAACTGATTTCAAGTGTTGAGATATATTGGGGAAATCTTGGGTGTTTGATTATTCGATCGGAAAGTTTAACTTTGTCTATTTATCTGGAATGTGATACAATATTTGGAATCCACAGGTAGTTATGAGATAACTGATTTGAATATTATAAACATAGCAGTTTAGTCTCAGATGATCGGTTGCCACGGAATTTTGATATGATCAAAAGTCCGTCGCAATCACGTAGCGTACGCGGATACTCGCCGGGTAAACTTAATAGACAGCTACGCCCCATAGCCCCGACCATGTGACTGTAGGAGAACCCCGTCGCCGAAAGCATCCGTTCGGGTGCTCGCGGCAGCGGTGTTCCGCCTTAGTGCACTTCGTCGACGACATCTGGGGGTGCGGCCGTCTACTAAAGTTTGCGACGAGCATTCGATCAGGACGTCGGGAATCTTGTTGAATTGTCCGACTTGACATTGAAAAGAGTTTTCGATAAAGAGACTAAAATGCGGGGTTTATAATTGTTAGGCATGCGATGTCTAAGGAATTCATTTGGTTAGGCATGCGATGTCTAAGGAGGTTGCGGATTCCAACTGTTGTAGTTTTACACTTTATTTTCTGTGACCGTAAGCGTAGTATGTGGTGTATCACCGGCTTCGTTGCTATACATCAACGACAATCGGGATACGCATACTTGCTTACGTTGATGATATGAGATATTATGTGTTGCTGTGATATGTTATATTGGATCGTCGCGTTTTGAATAGCCGGGGGGTTTTATGTGAGATGAGAGTTTTTTCTTTTTCATTCATGTAAAATTCATTTGTATGTAATATTCTTTTATTGGGGCACTTCCAGGTAGCGGAAGATGTCACCGTTGTATATTATTTACTTTTCCGCATTAGGTAGACCCAAGGCGGGGAGCACAAGTAACCGGGTTCTAGGGTTCAGTGGGAGACCATCTCGAGGAGTCGAGACCGGGTCTCCTAACCCTAGAATTGGCAGTGTTACTTGCCGCTCTCGTAGGGGTCTAGGGATGTGGGTTTGGCTATTCATCGCTACCGTGGAATCCGTGTTTTATACAGGTTCGTATTGAAAACACGGACGTCCTAGTATATCCAATATTTCATATATGTTCTTTTGCTGCAATGTTCTGTGATGAGATCATATTACTGCCTGAGACGAATGTTTATATTATATATATGAGATATATGTTATATTGCAGATTTTGTTTCAAAAGAGATGCTTGTGAAGCATAATAAAATGGGACTTCATTAATGAGATTAATGAAATAAAAGAAACCTAAGATGTTGTAGAAACTTGTTTAAAAACTGGTAGCTCTAGTTCTTGCTTTGCATAGCGGTGTTCCTTATAGAACATCCAGCACCTTATTCGATAAGGAAAGGACCGAGATCCCTTCACCGGGAGTGACTCCTTTAGCAATAACTGGCAGATGCTACAAACTCGGTTTGTCTTTTGATTGCTTCTATAGTTCTTGCTTTGCATAGTGATATTTGTGAAATATCCTGCACCTTATTCGATGAGGAAAGGGCCGACGATACCTTCACCGGGAGTGACCCCTTTAGCAAAACTAGAAAAGCCTCAAAAATACTCCATTTAAAATCACTCGATTCTACAACGATATCAAGTTCATTACGCAATAGGTTTTCTTAAAAACCTGTCGTAGCCCTCCGTCATTTCAGATAAGTCCTTAGTATTCGTGCTACGTTTGTTGACCTCCGTCAAGGCGTAGTGTGCGGTAGCTGACTAGTATTTATCTTCTTATGCATATGATGCGATTGAGTTAGGGTAGTCGTGCGACTTTGTTGACCTTAGCCAAGGGTCGTGCGGGTGGGTTTAATTCAATCGGGAAATGACGGGTTGGACTTGGCTAACACTTATGATTTGTTGACCTTAGCCAAGGTCATAAGATGCTAGGGGCAAAATATTATTGGGAATTTCAAGTGTTGAAATTTGCAATGAGATTGCATACCTTCTATGAGATAGTTGGATCCCGATACCCGCTGCGAGTAAGAGTTACTCCTGGGAGAGTTTTATACATTACAATTAGTCGATCAAGTAGGTGTCTAGAAAGGTGTCAACGGGGTTACGCCTCTGGGAAAACGAGGTTCACTTTAATTAGGTTCGTGCGAAAGCACGGGGGACCTCCCTCAAAGTACCGACACTGGCCTGGCTGAAAGATTGGCGAACTTGTAGCGTGTAATTAATCCCGGCTAGTCTTTCCTTTTAGGGTTTGAAGGAAGATTTGATTAAAACAGTGGGAGACATCCTGATTAGATATATTAGATAACCAATCTAATCTTGCAAGAGTATACGCTGAGTGTTTTCTTCTCTCTCTCTCCAGGTAGCGACCATATCACGCCTTAATCAAGATAATAAAACGGATATATTGACCGAACCCGCTTGTTATACTGAGCTGGGGAACGTTGGTCCCGCTCCAACTTATAATTGTTATAAGACAGAGCAGGAAATTAGGGAATACCAGATTTCCCGTGCCGCCCAAACGAAGAAAGTGCATGCTGATGCATCTTTTTCGGGTGTGTTCATTACAAAGAACTGTTTCTCAGTATTCTTTACATCCTAGGTATGAGATACCAGATCACGATCCCGCATATGTAATCTGTTACATGGGCTATAGAAAGGTAGAGAACTGAGAACGGGTGATAAGTTTCATAAGATAGAAAACGGTGCAAGTGTTGCAGCCAAGTCTGTTGGTCACTGTCACCCTGTATTACCAGAATACATTGATTCTGAAAAAATGTTTTTAGATACCGAACCTGATATACAACATCATATCAGTTTCTTTATTAGTAAAGAAGTGATATAATTTTGTATTGTTGGATAATGTTTTGAACATTTCCTATATCAAGAGTTGATCGATTCAGGCACGTTATCTAAAAGCATTGATGTTCTAAATCAAACTACAGTTCTTAGTATACGGAACACACACAAGAGGAAGAGTTTAGAAATGAACGAATCCTTCTTGAGGCATTGGAGACTAGGTCATATCAATGCGACCCGACTAGCTGAAGTTACATTAAGATGCATATTTAAATTTGTTTGAATTTACATCTTATGAAACTTGCCAGTCATGTCACAAAGATAAGATGACCACAGATCTGTTTATTGGAAACAGAGAAAGAGTTAGTGAACTTTTGGGATTGATACATGCTGATGTATGAAAGTCCCCTGTCTATATATGCCAAGATCGGTTCTTTGTACTTCATTACATTCTCTGTAATCTCTCAAGATTCAGACATATGTTCCTGTTGAAACACAAGTCCGAACCTTTTGAGATATTCACAGAATATGAGTTAGAAGTAGAGAACCGAAAATACGGGTAAAAATATTATATCCTTTGATGCGATCAAGGAGGAGAATACTTGAGCACGGAATTCCTGGACTATTCTAAAGGAGAATGAGATTCTCTCTCAGCATTACTCCTCCGTATACACCATAGCAGATGGTATATCGGGGCGGAGCAATAGCACCCTATGTGATATGGTGTGCTCTATGATGAGTACTACTGAGTTTCCTATTTCCTTTTGGGACTTATGCACTTGAGAAGCTGCATACCTATTGAATAGGGTTCAAATCAAATCTGTTGCCTACCACTTCATATGTGATATGGAAAGGGAAGAGCCCATATCTTAAGTTTGTTAAGATTTGGAGTTGTCCGGCCTATGTCTAAAAGCAAAATCCGGACAAGCTCGAGGCAAGGTCTGTTATGTAGAACTGGAAATGTTCCAGCTATACAAACTACAGCTGATAATTTGGTAGAACCAAAGGATTCAATAGTTTCCAACGAACCTCAGCCTCTCCGCCGATCTAGTAGGGTTCCTCACCCACCTGAGAGATACTTCGGTTTCTCTATGATAGTGGGAGCGAGGATTGCATCATGAGATGATGACCCAACTAGTTTCGAGCTGGCCATCAGGAGTGGGACTCTGTAAGAATGGCTGGATGCTTATCGATCTGAGATGGAATCCTTATACACCAACAAAGTATGGGCTTTGGTTGCTTTATCTGAAGGGTTAAATCCCCATCAGGAGCGAGTATATCTTGAGAAGATTACTTGTTGTACATGGAAATGTTGAGACTTTCAAGGCTATGCTTAAGTCCATCCAGATCCTACTTGCCACTGCTACATTCCATGACTACGATATCTGGTGGTTGGGTGTCATGACTGCTTTTCTAAATGATGTTTTAGAAGAGAGCGTCTATAAGTACACAGCCAGAGGGCTTCGTAGACAGTGGGAGAAGCGGAAACGCGTGCAAGATGTTTTATATGATAAAACAGGTATCGCGGAGTTGGAACATCTGTTTTGATGTGGTAGTCAAAGAGTTTGACTTCATCAAAATGGTAGATGAACCTTGTATATACAAAAAGGTAGTAGGGAGTATGGTGGTGATCCTCGTAGAGTACGTGGATGACATACTCTTGATAGGGAAGGAGTTTCCTATGCTACGCTCGGTCAATCTCCGCTTATCACAAGGATTCTCCATATAGGATCAAAGTGATACCTCCTAAATCCTGGGTTTTGGATCTATGAGATAGATCTAATTGGATGTTAGGATACTCACCAGTTGTAGTGAGATGGTATCAATCGATCCTGGGGAGAATCACTGGAAAGGTTCCAGGGTGATAAGGACGACTGAATGTCAGTCGCAGGCATTGTCTATACCCTCAGTGGAGGGACGGTATGTTGGAAGAGTTCCAAGCTAGATACCGTGACGTACTAGACGATTAAAGGCAAGATACATCGTTACCAAGGATACTACCAAAGAGGAAGTCTGGATATATATAAGTTCATGAGATGAACTTCGTTCCTACCATTGTGTGACAATGGAGTTGTGGTTTTAGCCAAGGAACTACCGTCCCATCAGAAATCCAGATATAATTCTTAGGCAGTATCACCTGATCATGGAGATGGTTGATCTCCAGGGAGATCGAGGTTAGGAGAGTAGATACAGAGGACAACAACGCGGATCCACTCACAAAGGCCTTTTTCCCAGTAGAGACTTTTATGGGATGGTTGAGTATGAGATACTTCAACCGCAGCTAATTGTTGGGTATGCGATATCATAACAGATGGCCTTAATGCAAGTGGGAGATTGTTAGTTATATGTATGCCCTAGAGGCCATTACTGTACATACGATGGATATTGTAGTGGATGCTAGGACATATATAGGGAGGACTTTCTTGCTCGACATGATAGTATGCTATCTGGTTGAACTTTATCTTAACATGTACTCTGATTGTCTCTTTGTTACATGTTGATAAAGCCCTTAGGATGTGTACTTGACTACTGGGACTATGATGAGATCATACTAGTGGGGCCACAGTAGTCGACGAGTACATCCTATAACTGTTCCTAGTCGAGGGTGTATCGAGACAGGGCATCGATACACCAGAGTAGACTAGCGTATACGCATCTTGACCCATATGATGGGCGATGGATGATCCCATATCCATCGGTGTTTGACATCAAGGATGGTGTATGGGTGCTCAGTGGAGACTGGGTACACTGGACGGACTCACCGAGAACTCCCAGATGGTATTATACCTCACGTCAGATGGCAGTTCTCCGGTGACACTGGTACAGAGTAGTCTGTTGACCCGAGATCGTCATAGAGTCTTGTGTGATTCCCACTGTGCTTTGATTTCCATCATACCACGTCCAAGAGGGCGTGCAAAAAGGTGGCTTTTGGGTACAGTCCTGTCACGACCCGCAGGGTACGGAACGTGACTGGCACTTAAGTTTACGAAACGTCTCAAGACGTCCGTAAAATAAGTAAGCCAAAACCCAGAAAACCAAAACCAAATAAGAAAAAGAGTGAAGAGAACCCAATCAATTGAAAATGAGTTTATCAAATAGGTCATATAAAACCCTTTTTAAAAACAATATCAATTTTTCCGAAAATTTCGGCAGAGTCTCCTTTGTAAATACTGGCCCCCAAAATGGGTACAACAAAAATATATATGAATCCAACAAATAAGGCATCCCCAAGCGGGAGCTAGCTCTTCGCCACAAGGCGGTCATAAATCCCACGCAATATAAAGCAACAACATGCGAAATAATCATAATAAAGCATAAGAAAAATAGCATGTCGACTCAAGTGAGCTCGACCCCAAAATACAGCATAAAAGTCCACAAACCTCACAGTCTCATCTCTAGGTCAATATATAATAATACTGGTAGATACTACAGATGGAGTACACTAGATATAAAGAATATACAAGGTGGTACAAAAATAGTAATATAACCCACCTAAGAGCAAAACCTCGAGTCCAGGCAAAGGAGGCAAAAGAAACAAGTGCACCCGCCGCTACTGTACTGACGGAGCGGACCTGCAAAAGACTGTGGCACAACGGGAGTGAGTTGCCAACTCGTGAGTAATAAATAACATCTACAAAGGCTATCATATGCATGCACACAAGCATCCTAGCATCTAAAATACAGGTATGATTGGATGCACTAGCAGGTGTGTATACAACATCAGTGTACTAGCAGGTGTATGTATGCAACATGAATATCTGAGGTCTCAATAGGTATATATAAGAAACATTTTATCTCTTTTTGTTTTTGAAACTCTTTTAGAATGCCAGCATAATACTTATAGAATCGACAACAATCTGTGTCCAGCAACGACACCTAAAAACTGTCTCAAATCTCATAAATCCATGTCATAGTGTCTCTGGCCTCAGCCATCCGGCTGACCCATCTCAATATCAATATCTCATCCTCTCGCGGCCCCGGTCGGTATCCTCTGGATATCCGCCGTGCCCAATGAAGTCACCGGTAGGTAATCCGTCCCCTGCCAGGCTCATCGTCAGCAACACGAGCTTCTTGCCCCGGGGTACCTTACCGGGCCCACCATGTACCCAAGACGGTTCATCCAACTCCTCGAAACGGGTCTCGAAAACCACAGCAAACTCATGGTGGACGACACTTACATCACTAGAAAACCGCAATTTACATATTTTAAAAATATAATAAGTTTAGAAATTTTGCGGCTTTCCCCCGAAATCCAGAATATCACAAAATCTCAAGAAATCCTCATAAATGCATATGCCAATGATAATGAATGCATATGGTGTCAATAATCAAGTTGCGATGTAAGATTGATAGATTAGGCATGAACAATTAATATGATGAAGTACATGCACATGAATAGCAATCCTACGATTTCATTTTAAGGAATTAAAGCAATAGCGCAAGTTTAAGTATCAATTATAGTAAAAGGGTTCAATTTAAAGGTTATCTAGTGCGGTGGCATGGCAATTACCAGGGTGTGTGTGTAAGCATGAATAGTGCTCGTGCTGCATATAAAAACCCTAGCAATGGTGCAGGTGTCCTATAGAATGGGTTCGTATATGTATGTCAATATAAGGCATGAATATAGCAAATAATCATACAAGTATTACATCCCTAATTACTAACATTACTAAGAATCTTTTTAAGCTACTAAAACTATCGGGCGACTTGCGCCATCCAACGATAGTCCCCCGTAGATGTTACATCTACTCACCAGAATCCCTAGCTAGTCACATCCGATCACCGCTTTCCCCTTTCGAGCCGCGTCTGACGTCTCCACGACCGAACCTGGAATTACATCAATACCAAACATAAGGTTACATATCAAGAACGACGCAAAACCCAAACGAAGATACTAACGTTCATAAGCTAGGTACAACGTGCACAGGTGCGCGGAACGCACGCGAAAATCGCAAAACTAACCAGAATCGTCGATTAGGTCGCCCGGAAAAACTGAAACCCGAACACTCAAAATCCGCACTCACACATCCTAAAAGTCATAGGATACGCTAAAAATGTCATCAAGACATCGCAATTAATTCATCACAATATTTTAGTAAAAACTAGTAAGCACTAATTTGCAATTTGGTGCAAACATCGACAATTAGCGATAAAGTTAACACAATCCAACACAACAATCCAAACTAACTCACTAGATAGCCACTACACTAATTTTAAACCATTAACTATGCTTCATAACATATTTTCCACAACCAACCCTTCTCTTGATTTTTGGTAATTAGCAAAACAAGGAAAATATCACACAAGATTAACTTGGATTAGCATAACATCAAGCCACGTAAGCAAAGTAACCTTATAGATTGGTTAAGTAAACAACTAGATAGCTAGTTAGCTTTAATTAACTAAATAATGGTTTCTAAAAACCCTAGTTTAACCCTAACCATAAACCTTTAAAAACTAGATTAGAAACCAACACTAAATTTTAGCCTAATTAGCAAGTTAACCACTTAGATTAAGCTAACAAAATAACTAGATAACAAAATAGCTTAATTAACCTCTTAATGGTGTTCTAAACCCTAAATTAATTTCAAACCACAAACTTTAAAAAAACTAGTATGCAAATAGCACTAAAATTAACACTAAAACAATTTTCAAAATTTAATTAGCACACTTTAAACTACAATTTAACCAAAGATTGAAATTATACCTCACAATCTATGGATCTAGCATGATCATTTGCCTCTAAAATTGCCTTCTTTCCACAAGATTTAAACCAATTTGGGCTTGAAAAGAGATAGAATAAGGTTTTGTGTTGAATTTGTGAAGAAAATTAGGGATTTCGGTGGATTTTTTTGATGAAATTGAAGCAAAAGGAGATGGGGGAAAATGGGGACCTGCACATTCTTGAGGCTCGGCCAGGGAAAAGGGTGGGGGGAAAGTGAGGAATTGGAGTTGGAAAAACCAATGTCAAAGCTCTCACATGTCACTCAAAACCCATACCTAAATTACTATATTTTAATCCTATTCAAAACAATTCATTCACAATTGTTAAAGTCAAATGGAGGGGGATGGGGCTGTTGCAGCAGTGGTGGGGCCGGCCTTGGGGTGTGGGGGTGAGTGGGAGAGGTTACAAAAAGAATCCCATGCAAAAAGACCCCCCACAAGTCCAAAATTGCAAGTTTTAGCTTAAAATTCAATAAATTTCGATTTCCATAATAAAAATTAGTTAAAATTTAAAATAAAATACTAAAAATTTATATTACAACTAGATTTTAATTAAAATGATTTTAAATCTTAAATTTAGCCCATTTAAATTTGTATTTATCGCTAATTTAATGTATTTTCTTACCGGCATAAAATAATATTAAAAATTGAAAAATTAGGGAAAAATTTTAAACGACCAGAATTTCATAATTAACTCATTTGCTACTAAAAACTAGCAATTACCTATCCAAATTAGGTATAATTAGTCCTAAACTGCAAAATAACAAAAAGGACGGTTTTCGGAAAAATACCGAATTTTCACCGATTTTCAGGAAAACACCAAAACGACTTTTCAGGCGTTACAATCTTCCTCCCTTAAAGAAATTCGGTCCCCGAATTTAAAAATATAACTACGCGTACCTTCAAAGAGATGGGGATATTTCTTCCTCATCTCGCCTTCGGTCTCCCAGGTAACCTCCTCGCTGCTCGGGCTACGCCAAAGGACCTTGACGGTTGGTATAATCGTCGATCTCAACTTCTTCACCTGCCGATCCAGGATGGCCACCGGCTGCTCTGCAAAAGAAAGGTCGCGCTCTAGCTGGACTGTCGGGTGCTGAATCGCATGCGAAGGGTCGTGAAGGTACTTGCGGAGCATTGAAACATGGAAGATGGGGTGAACATCGGGAAAGCTGGGTGGAAGGGCCAAACGATATGCAACAGCGCCAACACACTCGAGGATCTCGAAGGGACCTACGAATCTAGGGCTAAGCTTCCCCTTTCGCCCAAAACGCATCACGCCCTTCATCGGAGAGACCCTCAGAAAAACATGGTCGCCAACTGCGAACTCTAACCTGCGACGGCGCCTGTCTGCATATGATTTCTGCCTGCTCTGAGCCGCTCTCATTCGGTCTCGGATCAACTGTATCTTCGCTGTCGTCTCCTCAACAAGCTGCGGCCCCAAAAAGCTGCTCTCGCTGAGCTCTGTCCAACAGACGGGCGATCTGCATCTCCTCCCATACAATGCCTCGAAAGGTGCCATCTGAATAGTATCCTGGAAGCTGTTGTTGTACGAGAACTCCACTAGAGGTAAATGACGATCCCAGCTACCGCCGAAGTCTAAAACGCACGCTCTGAGCATGTCCTCGAGAGTCTGAATGGTCCGCTCTGACTGCCCGTCGGTCTGCGGATGAAACGCTGTGCTGAAGCTCAAACGAGTGCCCAAAGCCTCCTGAAGTCTCTGCCAAAGTCGGCTGGTGAACTGGGTGCCTCGATCTGACACGATACAAGTCGGTACGCCATGCAACCGCACGATCTCGTCGATGTAAAGCTGGGCATACTGAGCGAAGCTGAAAGTCGTCTTCACTGGCAGGAAGTGAGCCACTTTCGTCAATCGATCTACGATCACCCAGATGGAGTCGTACCCTCGACTGGTCCTGGGTAGACCCACAACGAAGTCCATCGAAATCTGCTCCCATTTCCACTCTGGAATGGGTAACGGCTGTAGCTCTCCTGCGGGCCTCTGGTGCCCGGCCTTGACTTGCTGACAAGTCAGGCATCTCGATACAAACTCCGCAATGTCCCTCTTCATCCCGTCCCACCAGTAGGTCTCTCTCATATCATGGTACATCTTGGTGGAACCGGGGTGGACACTATACACTGATCGGTGTGCCTCCTCAAGAATGTCGCGCCGCAATCCATCAGCATCTGGTACGCACAGTCTAGATCCATATCGTAAAATCCCCTGATCATCAATCACGAACTCGGAAAATCTGCCCTGTCCCATCTGTGCCATGATCTCTGAGCAACGGTCGTCGCTGCGCTGTGCCTCATATATACGGTCAAGCAACTGTGGGCGTGCACGAACATGCGCGAGCTGTCCCCCTGTCTGAGTGAACTCGAACTCAACTCGGCTGTCGCATAACATCTGCCAATCTGCTGACGACTGCCTCTGCACTGCGCGCAAAAAGGATAGACTACCCCCGGTCCTCCTACTCAACGCATCTGCCACCACATTCGTCTTGCCTGGGTGATATAAGATCTCGCAGTCGTAGTCTTTCACCAACTCCATCCAACGACGCTGTCTGAGGTTCAGGTCTCGCTGCTGAAATATGTATTTTAAGCTCTTGTGGTCTGTGAATATTTGGCACGACTCGCCATATAGGTAATGTTGCGAAATCTTCAATGCAAAGACCACTGCAGCCATTTCCAAATCATGAGTGGGATAGTTCTGTTCATGCTTCTTCAACTGCCGAGAAGCATATGCGATTACCCGGCCATGCTGCATCAATACGCATCCTAACCCTACACGCGAAGCATCACAGTAGACCACAAATCCGCCTGATCCCGAAGGCAAAGATAATACCGGCACCGTAGTCAAACGAGTCCGTAGCTGCTGAAAACTGTGCTCGCACTCCTCCGTCCAAACGAAAGGAACTCCCTTCCGGGTCAAACCGGTCAAAGGTGTAGCTATACGGGAGAAGTCCTGAACAAAACGCCTTTAGTAGCCCGCCAGACCTAGAAAACTACGGATCTCAGTAACCGATGTAGGTCGGGGCCACTGCTGAACAGCCTCAATCTTCTTCGGGTCCACACAAATGCCGTCTCTCGAAACCACGTGACCCAAGAATCCGATGCTGTCCAGCCAGAATGCACACTTGGAGAACTTTGCGAACAGCTGGTGCTCCCTCAGAGTCTGTAACGTAATCTGCAAGTGCTGCTTGTGCTCCTCTCTGCTCCGGGAGTACACCAAGATATCGTCGATAAACACGATGATGAACAAGTCAAGATACGGTCTGAATGTACGGTTCATTAAATCTATGAATGCTGCTGGGGCGTTGGTTAGTCCGAACGACATCACCAAAAACTCATAGTGGCCGTAGCGCGTGCGGAAAGCTGTCCTCGGTATGTCCTCCTGTCGAACTCGCAGCTGATGGTATCCTGATCGCAAGTTGATCCTCGAAAAATATCCCGCACCCTCAAGCTGGTCGAACAAATCATCAATGCGTGGCAGCGGATATCTGTTCCGAACGGTAACTTTGTTCAGCTGGCGGTAGTCGATACATAAGCGCAAACTTCCATCCTTCTTCTTGACAAACAGGACCGGAGCACCCCACGGAGAAACACTAGGTCGAATAAGCCCTTATCTAACAATTCCTGCAACTGATCCTTCACCTCTCGAAGCTCTGCCGGGGCCATCCGATAAGGCGGTATAGAAATAGGCCCCGAGCCGGGAATCAAATCGATGCAGAACTCAACGTCGCGCTCAGGTGGTAGCCCAGGTAGCTCATCAGGGAAAACATCAGGGAACTCACAAACAACCGGGACCCGGTCTAACGGAACCTCTGCAGCTCGAGTATCATAAATATACGCTAAGAATCCCTGACATCCCTTCCGCAAGAGCTGACCAGCGCGAAGAGACGAAATCAAGCTGGGAAGGGTGACGTTGCGGTCTCCCTGAATAACAAGGACTGGCTCTCCCGGAAAGCTAAATATGACTACCTTCTCACGGCAGTCCACCGAAGCATAACAAGTGGCTAGCCAATCTATGCCCAGAAGCACATCAAAGTCCAACATATCGAGGAGAATCAAATCAACTGATGAATCCCTCTCCCCGATACGAACGGAACACAAACGAAATACAAAACGAGCGACAAACGACTCGCCTACCGGAGTAACAACAACAAGCGGATGATCTAACGACGACGACTCACGGCCCAACATCGGTGCAAAGTGTGTAGAGACGTACGAATGTGTGGAACCTGGGTCAAATAACACCCGTGCGTCGAAAGAACAAACTGGCAAGGTACCTGTCACAACGGCATTGGATGCCTGCGCATCCTGCGGTGTCAAAGAAAAAACTCGGGCCTGTCCTCCACCGATAGCGGGCTAACCTCGACCTCGGCCTCTGCCTACTCGTCCTCTCTGAACAGGACCGCCGCTTCCACGGCCTCTGGGTGCACCTAACTGGCGTGGAGCATCGCCGGTGGTAGGAAGTAGGGCTCTTTGAGGAGGGGGTGGTGATGGTGGTAGGGTCACATGCGGAACTGTCGCTGCTCCCTGTCGTCTCGCCGGACAGTCTCTGACAAGATGATGCGGACTCCCGCACCCAAAACACCCTGGCGACGGCTGCTGTCCCTGGGGATAAGAACCATATAACTGTCCCCGACCAAATCCTCTGCCAGGCCTATCTCTCAGAAAAAATCTGGCGCGCTGCCTCTGAGACGGTACATCGGTGCGAATCCTCTTCGGCCCAGAAATGGCCGAAGTCTGTGATATGCATGCCTCCATCCGTAATGCCATATCCATAGCAGCTGAATAAGTGTCGTAGTGCTGGGCGCCAATGGCAAGATATAGCTGGGCATCAAGTCCCTGTACGAACCTCTTCACCATCTTCTCTTCGGTATCCACCAAATACGGAGCATATCGGGATAACTGTGTAAACTGGATGTCATACTCAGACACCGTCATCCTAGGTGTCTTGACTAAGGCCTCGAAGCTACGAGCTCTGGCGTCACGAACGCTCTCTGGGAGGAAACGAGCTAGAAAGACCGCTGTAAACTCGGCCCACGTCATAGGCGGTAGACCTGCAGCTCGACCTCTCAAGACTGACTCCCACCATGTCTGCGCGAGACCCTCTAGTCGGAAACTCGCAAGCTCCACCCATCGATCATCCGAACATCTCAGCGAACGGCAGATCCTGGCTAAACTGTCAAGGAACGTCTGTGGGTCCTCCGCTGCCTCGGTGCCGGTGAATACTGGAGGTCTCAGCCTCATGAAATCCTGTAGTGAAACCGGGATGGTCATAGTGGTAGTAGTAGGAGCAGGTATCATGGTCGTCTGTGATGTAGTAGGTGCGTCATCCGGCCTCGGTGTACGACTGGCTGCAACTAGGGATCCTACCATCTGACGTAGCTCCTGCATGCCCCCCATCATCTGTCGCAACTCCTCCATACCAGTTTCGAGCTTATCCATACGGCCTGGGGAAGGTGGATCGGTCTGTCCCTACGGCGTAGGCATACCCCCCTGCTCAGTCCTAGTCTCGGACGAGCCAGCTCGAATCTCGTCTCTGGCGGCAGCCCTCTGTGCCCTCGTAGCCTTCAGCGGCATAGTGGCTGTTACAGGAAAACAGATAGTAAGAACAGTGCAATAGGATCATAGGATACACGGAATTGAAGAAGGAGTTTTCAAGCAAGTATATCCTAAAGTCACTTAGGCGGAGTACCGTATCGCAAGTATGCCACGGACATACACACGCTACGTCACCCTACTTAAGTCAATTACTCCATCTACCAAGAGTCATCCTACACTCAAAAAGGTAAAACCTATCGCTTTGATACCAACTTTGTCACACCCGCAGGGTACGGAACGTGACTGGCACTTAAGTTTACGAAACGTCTCAAGACGTCCGTAAAATAAGTAAGCCAAAGCCCAGAAAACTAAAACCAAATAAGCAAAAGAGTGAAGAGAACCCAATCAATTGAAAACGAGTTTATCAAATACGTCATATAAAACCCATTTTAAAAACAATATCAATTTTTCCGAAAATTTTGGCAGAGTCTCCTTTGTAAATACTGGCCCCCAAAATGGGTACAACAAAAATATATATGAATCCAACAAATAAGGCATCCCCAAGCGGGAGCTAGCTCTTCGCCACAAGGCGGTCACAAATCCCACGCAATATAAAGCAACAACATGCGAAATAATCATAATGAAGCATAAGAAAAACAGCATGTCGACTCAAGTGAGCTCGACCCCAAAATACAGCATAAAAGTCCACAAACCTCACAGTCTCATCTCTAGGTCAATATATAATAATACTGGTAGATACAGTAGATGGAGTACACTAGATACAAAGAATATACAAGGTGGTACAAAAATAGTAATATAACCCACCTAAGAACAAAACCTCGAGTCCAGGCAAAGGAGGCAAAAGAAACAAGTGCGCCCGCCGCTACTGTACTGACGGAGCGGACCTGCAAAAGACTGTGGCACAACGGGGGTGAGTTGCCAACTCGTGAGTAATAAATAACATCTACAAAGGCTATCGTATGCATGCACACAAGCATCCTAGCATCTAAAATACAGGTATGACTGGATGCACTAGCAGGTGTGTATACAACATCAGTGTCTAGCAACATGAATATCTGAGGTCTCAATAGGTATATATAAGAAACATTTTATCTCTTTTTGTTTTTGAAACTCTTTTAGAATGCCAGCATAATACTCATAGAATCGACAACAATCTGTGTCCAGCAACGACACCTAAAAACTGTCTCAAATCTCATAAATCCATGTCATAGTGTCTCTGGCCTCAGCCATCCGGCTGAGCCATCTCAATATCAATATCTCATCCTCTCACGGCCCCGGTCGGTATCCTCTGGATATCCGCCGTGCCCAATGAAGTCACCGGTAGGCAATCCGTCCCCTGCCAGGCTCATCGTCAGCAACACGAGCTTCTTGCCCCGGGGTACCTTACCGGGCCCACCATGTACCCGAGACGGTTCATCCAACTCCTCGAAACGGGTCTCAAAAACCACAGCAAACTCATGGTGGACGACACTTACATCACTAGAAAACCGCAATTTACATATTTTAAAAATATAATAAGTTTAGAAATTTTGCGGCTTTCCCCCGAAATCCAGAATATCACAAAATCTCAAGAAATCCTCATAAATGCATATGCCAATGATAATGAATGCATATGGTGTCAATAATCAAGTTGCGATGTATGATTGATAGATTAGGCATGAACAATTAATATGATGAAGTACATGCACATGAATAGCAATCCTACGATTTCATTTTAAGGAATTAAAGCAATAGCGCAAGTTTAAGTATCAATTATAGTAAAAGGGTTCAATTTAAAGGTTATCTAGTGTGGTGGCATGGCAATTACCAGGGTGTGTGTGTAAGCATGAATAGTGCTCGTGCTGCATATAAAAACCCTGGCAATGGTGCAGGTGTCCTATAGAATGGGTTCGTATATGTATGTCAATATAAGGCATGAATATAGCAAATAATCATACAAGTATTACATCCCTAATTACTAACATTACTAAGAATCTTTTTAAGCTACTAAAACTATCGGGCGACTTACGCCATCCAACGATAGTCCCCCGTAGATGTTACATCTACTCACCGGAATCCCTAGCTAGTCGCGTCCGATCACCGCTTTCCCCTTTCGAGCCGCGTCTGACGTCTCCGCGACCGAACCTGGAATTACATCAATACCAAACATAAGGTTATATATCAAGAACGACGCAAAACCCAAACGAAGATACTAACGTTCATAAGCTAGGTACAACGTGCACAGGTGCGCGGAACACACGCGAAAATCGCAAAACTAACTAGAATCGTCGATTAGGTCGCCCGGAAAAACTGAAACCCGAACACTCAAAATCCGCACTCACACATCCTAAAAGTCATAGGATACGCTAAAAATGTCATCAAGATATCGCAATTAATTCATCACAATATTTTAGTAAAAACTAGTAAGCACTAATTTGCAATTTGGTGCAAACATCGACAATTAGCGACAAAGTTAACACAATCCAACACAACAATCCAAACTAACTCACTAGATAGCCACTACACTAATTTTAAACCATTAACTATGCTTCAAAACATATTTTCCACAACCAACCCTTCTCTTGATTTTTGGTAATTAACAAAACAAGGAAAATATCACACAAGATTAACTTGGATTAGCATAACATCAAGCCACTTAAGCAAAGTAACCTTATAGATTGGTTAAGTAAACAACTAGATAGCTAATTAGCTTTAATTAACTAAATAATGGTTTCTAAAAACCCTAGTTTAACCCTAACCATAAACCTTTAAAAACTAGATTAGAAACCAACACTAAATTTTAGCCCAATTAGCAAGTTAACCACTTAGATTAAGCTAACAAAATAACTAGATAACAAAATAGCTTAATTAACCTCTTAATGGTGTTCTAAACCCTAAATTAATTTCAAACCACAAACTTTAAAAAAACTAGTATGCAAATAGCACTAAAATTAACACTAAAACAATTTTCAAAGTTCAATTAGCACACTTTAAACTACAATTTAACCAAAGATTGAAATTATACCTCACAATCTATGGATCTAGCATGATCATTTGCCTCTAAAATTGCCTCCTTTCCACAAGATTTAAACCAATTTGGGCTTGAAAAGAGATAGAATAAGGTTTTGTGTTGAATTTGTGAAGAAAATTAGGGATTTCGGTGGATTTTTTTGATGAAATTGAAGCAAAAGGAGATGGGGGAAAATGGGGACCTGCACATTCTTGAGGCTCGGCCAGGGAAAAGGGTGGGGGGAAAGTGAGGAATTGGAGTTGGAAAAACCAAGGTCAAAGCTCTCACATGTCACTCAAAACCCATACCTAAATTACTATATTTTAATCCTATTCAAAACAATTCATTCACAATTGTTAAAGTCAAATGGAGGGGGATGGGGCTGTTGCAGCAGTGGTGGGGCCGGCCTTGGGGTGTGGGGGTGAGTGGGAGAGGTTACAAAAAGAATCCCATGCAAAAAGACCCCCCACAAGTCCAAAATTGCAAGTTTTAGCTTAAAATTCAATAAATTTCGATTTCCATAATAAAAATTAGTTAAAATTTAAAATAAAATACTAAAAATTTATATTACAACTAGATTTTAATTAACATGATTTTAAATCTTAAATTTAGCCCATTTAAATTTGTATTTATCGCTAATTTAATGTATTTTCTTACCGGCTTAAAATAATATTAAAAATTGAAAAATTAGGGAAAAATTTTAAACGACCAGAATTTCATAATTAACTCATTTGCTACTAAAAACTAGCAATTACCTATCCAAATTAGGTATAATTAGTCCTAAACTGCAAAATAACAAAAAGGACGGTTTTCGGAAAAATACCGAATTTTCACCGATTTTCAGGAAAACACCAAAACGACTTTTCAAGGCGTTACAATTCCCGAATCACATGGAGGCAATGAGCGATAGGAGGGGATTCGTCTCTCCCGGTATAGGGAGTTGATGTTGTGCTGTGTTCGATTGGCTATAACCGGAAATCCCTGGCCAGGGTTGCTGAGATTTACTGGTAAGTGTTATCAGTAGTTTCTCGAATTGTTATAAACCTCATATCGACATGACTTATCGAGCTACTGGGGTCTGACGTTTACCACCCCTTGGCGAGATATGCAACATATCAGACGACGAGACCGGACTGTACGGGAGTGTTACTGTTTGGATTCACATGAGAAGTTACAGGCTTGCTTGTTGATCTTCTGAGCGCTCAATACCTGGATAGCTGTTACGTTTAGCTGACCGCTTGCAGCTTGTGGGTGTTTGATATGATCATCACCTACTGCCGGCGTATTGACGATTCTTTAGAGTCCTACACAGAGGTTTCTTGGCTCAGGCAAAACGGAGTAGGAGCACATATGTGATATGTGCGGGACCGAGGATAATGCGATATGTGATACCGTATTATATTCTCGCGATATTTGATATCAGCCGGGTCATCGGATCAAGTGTTGATTCGATGAATCGGTACGGATAAATATTAGTCGGTTATATGCGATATAGCCGGATTGTCGGATCAAGTGTTGATTCGATAATTTAATGTATAATAATATATTTGATATATTAAATTGCATTAACTAATATTAGCTCACTAAAAGATTCTTTTTCTCACTCGGGTAATACATTGATATATATGCGATATATGTTAATTGTATTATTTTATTTGGTTACAATAAATATTATATATGTGATATATAATATTGTAACATGATATGATAACTAATGCAACATGTTTTGTGGAGTTTAAACATGATTAGGGTTTGGATTAGGGTTAAGTCTTCTAGTTGATTCTAGAAGCTTTTCATTTTGTCATGATAAAGATATTTGTGTGTGACTCATCTTTAACCTAACCTAAACCCTAACCCTAGTTAATTCTCTACATGAGTTTGCTTGACCATGGTTGCATTATTTATCATATTAATTCTTTCTATTCATCACAAAAGAAAAATCATCACTATTCTTCTTCTTCCTTGAGTTTTTCTTGCAAAGCTTTCTTGTTTTGATATTTGTGATGAATAAATATGAGAAAAAGATAAATAAAGAGAGCAAAAATCCTACTTCATCATCCTCATCTTCCCTTGCCATTTAGATGAGGGTGTTCACATCATTTCATGAGTGTTAGCTTGTGTTAACGAAACTTCAAGGTAGATCATCTTTGTATCGAAGATCGGAAGCAAAGGTTGCATCTTTCTCTTCGTGGAACCTCTCGAGAGTCCGGAACCCGATGATCGCAGCGAAGGGACCACAACACGGAGCTTATGAAGTGAAGGACCGGATCTACAAAGGTTGTAATCCCTCTCACTTAGTGTTAAAGTGTTTAACATGTTAGTTTTCGCCTAATCTCTAGTTTAAAGATCCGTATTCGGGTTGTTCGGCACGACAAATTTTTTAATCGGGCATGGTTGATGCCTCGTAGACCCTTGTGCGCGTGCCTAGGAACCCTACAGTTTTCTTCAGCCAGTTCTTTAGCAAGTTTGGCTAATGCGCCCGGTTTGCTATTTTCTGTACGCGGTATGCTTTCTAGGGCATAGGAAGGGATTCGAGTTAGCAGTTGTTGCACTCTCTCACCGTATTTTACCAACTCTGGCTTGCACGTCTGATAGCCACCGTTTACTTGGCTAACGACCAGCTGGGAGTCTCCGTATATGAGGAGGTTTTTGATTCCCATGTTGACAGCGATCTCAAGACATACTATCAAAGCCTCATATTCTGCTTCATTATTTGTCCTCAGCTCTGTTATGGAAAAGGCAAAGCGCATTATCTCTCTTTGCGGAATCACAAAGATAAGGCTTACCCCAGATTTGATTATGGGTGTGTTGTGCTATCGCTTCTTCAAGGAAGATGCTCCATCGAAATAGAGTTCCCATCGGGCATCACTCCCTCCTTTCTCCTCGTCGATCATGTCAAACGTGTGCTCGTCTGGCAGTTCACAATTTAAAGGTGAGTCGCCAGGTATTGAATGCTCGGTGAGGAAGTCGGCGATGGCCTGGCATTTCACTGCCTTAAGAGGTCGATAGATTATCGAGAGCTTTATCAAGAGGAGGGTCCATTTAGTGAGTCGTCCTGTTAGTATAGCTCTTGACATCAAATACTTGAGAGGATTCACTTTTGATATAAGATGGACCTCATGCGCCAAAGCATAGTGTCTGAGCTTCGTTATCGCGAAGATTAACGCCAGACAGTGTTTTTCGATAGGGGAGTAGTTGTTTTCTGCCCCCAGGAGAACTCGACTCAAATAGTAGAGGGCTCTCTCTTTCCCTTGGTCATTCTCCTGTGCCCATAGCACGTCCAAAGAACCTTCAAGGGCGGTTGTGTACAGGATGAAGGGCTTTCTCTTGACCGGAGCGGTCAATACTGGCGGATTCTGTAGGTATTACTTGATTTCGTCGAATGTGCTCTGGAATTTATGATCCTAAATGAACGGGGTTCCCTTCTTCATCAGGTGACTGTAGGGATGGCATTTTCCGGAAAGGTTAGCTATGAACCGTTGGATATACACGAGCTTTCCTTGTAGAGACCGCAGTTGTTTTAAAGTTATTGGAGTGGGCATTTCCATAATCGTCTTGATCTTCGATGAATCTATTTCGATGCCCCAATGTCGTATGATGAACCATAGAAATTTGCCTGAGGAGACTACAAATGCGCATTTCAGAGGGTTCATCTTCAGGTTATACTTACGAAGACGTTGGAATACTATTTTCAAATGCTTCCAGTGTTCCTCGTACGATTTGCTTTTCACTACGAGGTCATCAATATAGCATTCGACGATTTCATGTATGAGGTCATCGAAAATCTTTGTCATGGCCCTCTGGTAGGTATCGCCGGCATTCTTCAGACCGAAAGGCATCACATTGTAGCAGAATATGCCCAGAGGAGTCCGGAAAGCGGTATGCTTCCGGTCTTCGGGATGCATCTATATTTGAATGTACCCCGATGATCTATCCATGAAGGAGAAGACTTCGTGAGTGGACGTGTTATCTATCATCATCTCGGTAACCGGTACGGGAAAGTCATCTTTCGAGCAAGCTTTATTGAGATCCCGGAAATCTACGCAGATGCGTACTGTTCCATTTTTCTTCATTACCGGAACGATATTGGCGATCCAGTCAGGGTATTGAACTTCTTGGATGAAGCCGGAGTCGATTAGCTTCTTGACTTCGCCGTTGATACTCATTTCATGTTCGAGCCGCATTCTTCTTGGTGCTTGTTTGACTGGCTTGACGTCCGGAGATATCGCCAATTTATGCACAGCTATTTCTGAATCTAGCCCCAGGATCTCGGAATAATTCCATGCGAAGAAGTCTTTATACTGCATAAGCACGTCTTTTAGCGTAGCCACTTGCTCTTCGGACAGTAGCTCACTGACGAACGTAGGCCGCGGGTCGTTTGCCGTCCCCAAGTCAATTTTCCTTAGGTTGTCCGTAGTAGTATGTATTTCATTTCCAACTCTTTTGGCGCCGGTGGAAATTCTGAGATCAACTCATCTTCATCCTCATTTTTGAAGCACTAGGAGAGGTCATCCATATTCTCGTGCACTCCTTCTTCCGACAGCGTTATCACGTGATAGGTACGAGATCGTTTCCAAGAACGATGTTGATCTGGTTCTACTCTCTCTATATACGTTGCCTTTTGCACATGCTTTTATGGTGGGGCTACCCTCCAATTGTTGGATAGAGAGAATCTGCCGAGTTGATATTGGTCTTCGACCCAGTTTTTGAAGGTGAAGCAGTCTTCAAGAGGATGTCCTATTGCTCGGTGATAGGAGAAATAATCCGGTTGATAGACCTCGTTTGCTTATTCGGGGTGCTTGGAATCCGGGAGTGTAATCATTTGATATTTCACGACAAGGTCGAATATCTTCCTTGTCTTGTCCTGAGGGAAAGAATATTCCCGATCCATCTTCTTCATCAGCGATGGATTCCGGCTGATCTTTCCTCGATCGTGTGGCTTCTTGGATCCTCTTCGCCGCTGTCGAACGTTTTTTCCTGTTCTTTAACTTGTTTTTGTCTCCGCGTCGGGCCTTTTTCTTGCCTAGGGAATGCATGGCGTGTTGACGGTGAAGGGTATCGTCATCCTCTATAGCCTGCTGCAGGAGACATTGCGTCCTGGCTTTCTCGTAAATGACCATTTCGCGGTTGTGGTCATCCCGGACCTTTTGACCCGCTTCCCTTATTAGCCTGTCCATCTGTTCTTCAAACGACGGACTTGGTATTTTTATGGCAGGACCTCGTTCTGGTTCAATATCAGCATGTTCTAAAAGAGCATCCCCTTCTTCATCGAGGTCATTTATGACATGGCAGCCATGGAATCGCTTCCGTTTCTTGGATTGGACATATCCAAGCCCGATCGTTTCCATTCTCCCGTTAGGTATTTTTCGCTGAATTCCGGGGACATTTCAGATCCTGTTGTAGAATTGGGCTTGTCGCGCGGTTTTCTTAAAGGGTACGCCTTGACATCTCAATAACCTTTTCAATCTCTCTGTATAGTATCTGGGCAGACGGATTGGTTGGAGCCTGTCAAGCGCAGGTTCGGCACCACGCCAGACTTCTCTCTTGACTTTGGCTTCCCCGGATCGATAAAATAGGATCGCCTTCTCACCTCTTCGCCTGGGAGGGACGTAGAATGTCTGCAGCTCTTGCACGCTATATGTCTCAAGCACATCAAGCTCTCTGTAATGCTGCCGTAGAACTATGGCGATTTGCAAACTCTGATCATCTCCAGTGAGGGCCTGCTTTGAAGGACAGACCGAGAACACTGCGTTAACTTCGTCTTCAGAGTCACTGCTAAAGACCAAAATAGGGGTAGATGGTCCTGGCCTGTTGCATTGGGGCGGCCCTGAATAGACTATCTCTTCTTCCTTCTCGGTATCGCTCCCGAAGACTAGAATAGTGGTGATAGCTTTTTGCTTATTCTCCGGTTTATGGTATCTTTCCATGTCTTCAAAGTCTGGTAGGAAATACTTTGCATCTTCGTACATTCGGAATTCATTTACGGAGAATGGGTTTAGTTCCCCCGTCATGGTATACTCAAGACCATCTTTGAAATACTTCATACACTGATGTTGTGTAGAAGGAATGATGTTGTACTCGTGTAACCAAGGCCTGCCGAGCAAAGTGTTGTAGCAGGTCTTAGCGTCAATGACATGAAATTTGATGTCAATGACGAGTAGCCCAAAATGTAATATCAGTATTACAGACCCGAGTGTCCATGATGACTGGGAGTCAAACCCGGAGATGGTGATTTTATCCCGAGCGAGGTGCTGAACGCTCATGCAGATTTCTTTTAGCACCCTCACATTTAGGAGGTTGACAGAGGACCCGTTGTCAACTAAGATCTACCCTATCTTGTTGTCATGGCAGTACCCGGTGACATATAGAGGTGGTTGTCCTCGCACGTTCCGAGGAGAAGATCTTCATCGCCGAAAGTAATGTTAGCTGTGTGCACTTCTTCCAGATCGTCCTTCATCTTTTCTTCGGCAAGAAAAGCTTGAAACTGCTCGGGCTCTTGTAATGCCCTGATCAAAGAATCTCGCGCTTCTTTAGACAACAGAAGGGCATCCAAAATGCTTAGCTGTGAGGGCATCTTCCTCATGTGTGCCAGGACATTGTAATCCACTTTGTTTTCCTTGGGCGGGTCCTTGGCTGCCAGCTCTTCGATGACTCAATCATCGAGGGCGATATCCCCAGGGACTTTTCCCATCCCCTTATATTTTTTGTCCCATCCCTTATTTGTAGGTCCGAGATTCTTTTCGGGCAACGTACGATTACGCAGCTGAATGTTTTCACAGTTCTTTATCTCTTCCTCTTTTCCTGAGGTGGATTCCTTGAAGAGAGGGCTGAGGGCTATTTCTTTGTCAGAATCGCTTCCGAAGGTAAGAACTTGCGATCCCCTGGTATCAACCATGTGACAGTTGCTGGAAGTTCTTTTGCGCTCATCCGTCGTATTTCTCTGCTCCCGACGAGTTTTGCGCTTCATCCGCTTGAAATGTTGTCGGTGAACAACGTATCCCTGCCACCACTTTTTAAAGGCCATGCATTCTTCGGTAAGGTGTGCAATCCTCTGATGGTATAAGCAGTAGTTAGGATGTACATCCTCTTCGTCAAGGTGTATACTGCCAGGAGTATTTCCTATGAAAGATGGCAGCTTCATTCCTAATGACAGGGCTTTAGCGAACCGTTTCCTTGTCTTAAGCCTGTTTTTGTCTGCCGCGGGTGCGCTTCGATCTGGTTGGAGTGCTTTGCGACTCATCCCTACCATGACTTCTTCAACTTGACTCTGACGCCTGGCCCTTTCGAATATGGCCATTTCATGCTCTTGATCAGCTTTGCTCTTCTGATGGGCTTCGCTCAGTTGCATGTCAATCATCTCGTCTGACGGTTCCAAGGATTTTGGCACCGATCCTGCCCCCAACTCCTCTATATTATCTTCTGATGCCAAGTAAGCTTCTTTGTCATTTATTAGTGAATAAGAGATCATGTGACAACTTGCCACATAATCCTCGGGCTCTTTTGACGAGTCTTCTCCCTCATCATTGTCATTATCTCCGCCCTCAAGGATATGGTTGAGAAACTCTTGGAGTGTGACCGGGGTTCGTGCCTTCTGGTTATATTCCTCTAGTGCGTCGATATGCCTTTGCAGGTCCGTGCGCTTGTCATCAGGCTGTACGGGCTTTTTGGTCTTCTTCTTTTTCTTTGAAGATTTTGCCGGCTGGGCCTGGGTATTTTTCCCATCACTGCCAATTCTCGGTGTTGGGCGCGGTTTCAGCTTCCCTCAATGATCTCTGGCTCCCGCGGGCTTTTCTATCTAATTGCCGGACATGCTTGAAGATCCTTTAGCATTCTTTTAGTCTTGTCCGAAAGAACAATTTCCCATGGAGCTTCCTCTATAAATGAGCATGATGACCCGACGTGTCAACCTTTTTAGGAGCATGCGGTTATGGTGGGTTTACCTTCCAGTTTTCAGACAGCGCGAATTTGCCTTATTGGTATTGGTCCTCAATCCAGTTTTTGAAGACGAAGCAATCTTTGATTGGGTGGCCCACTATTCGGTGGTAGAGGAAGTAATTTGGACTGTTGACGTCGCCCGGTTGCAGTGGGCGTCTCGGATCTGGTAGAGTGATAAGCCTGTTGCGCATCACCAGTTCGAATAGTTTTCTCGTTTTATCCCGAGGGAATGAGTAAGGACGTCTCATCTTTTCTCCGAGTGATCGTGACTTATCATTTTGGCGAGCAGCCGGTTTCGAATCACTCGGCTGTTGCTGAGTGTTGGCGACGAAGGTCGCTTTCCCTTTTCCCTTTCCATTCCGAGGCTCCATTTTTGAGGAGGACGGTCTATGGCCCATCTGGTCCATTTAGGCCAGCTTGTCGATCAAGACTTGGAAAGTGGTCGGCTTGAAAAACATCATAAACTGGGATATAGTCGCTTGCGGGTCAAGGTGTAGGGTTACTAGGCACTCTCACAAGGGTCTATAAGACATCAACCATGCCCGATTTAAAATTTAGACGTGCCGAACAACCCTAACCAAGATCTTTAAACTAGAGTTTAGGCGAAACAAAGCATGTTAAACACTTTAACATCTAAGAGTTTGGGATTACAACCTTTGTAGTCCGGTCCTTCACTTCTAAAGCTCCGTGTTGAGGTCCCTTCGCTGCGATCATCGAGTACCCAGACTCTAGAGAGGCTCCACGAAGAGAAAGATGTAAGCTTGCTTCCGATCTTCGATAACTAAAATGATTTACCTTGAAGTTTCTATAACACAAGCTCTCACTCACTAAATGAAGTGAACACCCTAATCTAATTGGCAAGAATAGATTAGGATGATGAAGTAGGAATTTAGCTCTCATTTGTTTTCTTAATCTCACTCATTTTCATCACCTCATAAAAAGCTAGAAAGCTTTTTCATGAAAAAGGAAGGAAGAAGAAGAAGCCATTTCTTTTTTGTGATGAATAAATGAAAGTGTGTGGTTAGAAATGCAACCATGGGTTAAGTATGATAACTTAACCCATGTAGAGAATGAACCATGGTGAAGGGTTGGGTTGGGTTAACAAATATCATAACAAAATATCTTTAGAAAATATCTTTGTAAAAACAAAACAAAAAGCTTCTAGAAGTTTCTAGAAAAATTAACCCAAATCAAACCTTAATCATGTTTAATCTCCACTAAACATGTTGCATTAATAACCCTAACATGTTACAATATTATATATCACATATACAATATTTATTGTAACAAAATAAAATAATACAATTAACATATATCGCATATATATCAATGTATTACCCGAGTGAGAAAAAGAATCTTTTAGTGTGCTTATATTAGTTAATGTAATTTAATATATCAAATATATAATTATACATTAAATTATCGAATCAACACTTGATCCGATAATCCGGCTATTTCACAAATAACCGACTAATATAATCTGTATCAGTTCATCGAATCAACACTTGATCCGATGACCCGGCTATATCACATATACCCGGCCGATATCTCATATCGCGAGAATCTAATACGGTATCACATACACGTATTGTTCTCGGTCACGTACATATCATATATGTGCTCCTACTCTATTTTGCCTGAGCCAAGAAATCTCTGTGTAGGACTCTAAAGAATCGTCAATACGCCGGTAGTAGGTGATGATCATATCAAAACACCCACAAGTTGCAAGCGGTCAGTTAAACGTAACAACCACCCAGGTATTGTGTAATATTTTAAAAATAATTAAATAATTAATTAAATAAATAAAATCGTTTAAGTGAATTTTATAATTTTCGGTAAAGTAAAACGTAGTTTTCATAAAACTAAACCGTAATTATTTTTCACTATAAATTTAAAAATACCTATTTTAATTATGTTATTACTAGTAAATGGTGTTTATTTAGCCACTTATAAATTTTTAGTTTAATTAAATATTTTTCCTAAATTAATTATTTTAAATATTAACATAAGCTTTATTTATACACTAAATTAGTGTAAATTACAAATTCGAATGGGTTTAATTTGAAAAAATGAACCATTGCATCTTAGAATCAAGTGTGTTTCATGCAAAATTTATTTTCAAAATTTTACAATGGTTCTAGACTATTCTAGGTCAAACGGAGTGAAGAACATAAAGAATTTTTAAATAAATTCATAAAAAGACTTAATTGTATGATATTTTTGTGAAATCTTCTACACTTTTCTTCACCTTTTCTCACTCTCCTCTCTTTTACTCACCTCATGGCCAGCCTCACCTCCATGGGCAGCCCCAAAATTTCCCCCCCATCATTTTTGCATTAAAAGTCATCAAAATTCATCAAAAATTCAATAAAAAATCCACAAAATCCTAATAAATTCCTACCCTCTATTCTTTGCTCATCTTTACATGGATTTTGGAGATGGAAAGCATTCATTTTGGAGGCTTATTTTCTTGTCTGGATTTCAAGTTGTGGAGGTATAAATCTTCTTCTTTTGATTTATTGTTATTAGATATTTCATTTAAGCATAATTAGATTTAATAAATAATTTCTATCTACAAGTTTTAAAATTCAAGTTAGGGTTTATAAAATTTGTTGCGCCACGGCATCGCCCCGGCCGTCTATCCGAGGCCAAAATGCGGAATCAAAATTTTTCTTAACTTTTAAACTGGCGCTACCGCGGACAATAAAACCCGGATCGTAACCATTAACCTATACTAGCTAACAAGAGATGGGAAGAGAGTTATACCAAGCGATCCGTGTCCTCCGGTCTTCGTCTCCACTCTGATCTCCCGCGGAATCTCCGTCCGTCACCTCCTCGTCGAAAAGGGCACCACGTAGCCGGATTCTTTTACGGGCTCTCACCTCTGGACCGAGGCAACTCGGGCGCGAAGTTGTCTAGTTGACGCGTCCAAGGGTACTGTAGATTGTAGTGTAGTGGCTTGTCTCTTTGGGGTTTATGTTGCCATTGGGTGATGGAAGAATCAAAGAACTTTGGAGAGGGGTTTATGATTTTGGAGCATACAAATGAGATGATCTAATTTCCCTCTTCCAAAATGAAATCCTCTCTCTACCTCTCCTAAAGTGGCCGGCCCCCCTCATATCAAAAATGGTGGAAGGAATCTCAAAAACAAGAAGGAAGGTGAGTGTAGGAAAAGAGAATAGGTGACCATAAGCAAAAGGTTATGATAACAATATCAAATCAACTCAAATCAACTCTAATCACAATAAAGCAAGCCATCATGATAAAGCAAAGATGCTTAACCTTTCATAATGCCACAAATGCAAGAAACCCCCTCCACAAATGTTATTTGCAAACTTGCAAATAACCCCCTCCATCGGAAAAGTCCGGCCGGGAAGGAACAAAGGAAAACCGGCCGGAACGGAATGCAAACTGGCAACTACAGAAAACAGATCCCGTAATAAATTACAGGAAAACCCCACTACTGCATATACATGCCCGCATTTGTATTCCCACTGAATACAAATGCAACGAGATAAAATCTACACTGTCTAATACTAGGATCCGGCTTAAGCCAAAGCCGGCTAGTAAAATCCGTCCGATCACGATCCGTGCAATACCGCACGTATCTGATTGAACCCTGCCATATCTCCATACGGCCTCTACAGTGTTTCGCCCGAAACTTGAGTAACTGAGTGTGTGGTGGACTCTAAAGACTCGTCAATACTATGGCTGTGGATTTAACCACTAGCACGTCAGAGGTATTAGCCATACGTGACGGGCCGCCAGCTATTGACCAAAAGGGACGTCGATGAGCAAACTCATCCTGACACCCTACTGAGCCTGTCAGTGAAAATATCCGTACAGTCCGGTCCGTTCGTCTATGAGTATCGCATGGCGGGCCTAGGGGGTTGGTAAAAGTCAGACCCTCAAAAGCGGTAAAAGTCGTGTCAGAGTGTAGCCCAGAACACCCTGAGATACTACTGGAGTAACTACCAGCAAATCTCTTGCCTCGGACGAGGGCTTTGTGTAATGGCTTTCCTAGACACAGCGCGACCTCACCCCTAATACCGGGAGAGACGAACCCCTGCAGATCCGCTCACTGCCTCCATGTGGCTCGGGACTGTACCCAACTAAAACCTGTTTGCACGACTCCTTTGAGCCGTGGTATGGTAGTAATCAAAGTACAGTGGGAACTCACACGAGACAAATGATGATCTCAGGTCGATGAACTAACCTGTACATATGTCACCAGGGAACTGCTATCTGACGTCAAGTATAAGACCAACTAGCATGTTCCCGGCGAGTCCTGTCCGGTGTACTCATAACCCAATGAGCACCTGTATACATCTTAGGTGAACCGACTGACACCAGTGGCCTGTGAGACCGGCCACCGCCCCTCGTCGGGGTCTCGACTGTATACACTAGTCTACTCTGGAGAATCGATGCCCTGTCTCAAAACTCCCACGACTAGGGACCTTTTAAGGATGTGCTTATAGACCACCAGCTCTCACGTATATGATCGCCCTCATACTGCTGGCGGTCAAGCAAGAATCCTAGGGGCTCTATCAGCGTGTAATAGCGACCTGTAAGGTCACCTGAAGCAGTATACGATGATAAAGGTAAACCAGATAGCATACTATCATCTCGAGTAAGACTGTCCTACCGGGATAGGTCCTCCCTCAATCATTACAATCACGTGCCTGTGATCCAATAATTGACTTTGAGGGCACTATCTCCAACAAAATTAAGTTATGGTTTTTATTCATTAAGTAGGGTTATAATAACTAGTTTAACAATTTTAGAAGTGGAAAATCTTGTATGGATGATATATTGTAAATTGTTTATCCAAAATTGTTTAAATTAATCCATTTTGCAAACTTGCCCGATTTCGATACTTTTAAGGAAAATTTCACAATATCACATCTAAACTGGATTTTGCATGAATTAATGCATTAAACTACAATTCATGATGATAATGATATAATGAAACCATAAATTATATTTTAAATTTCATTTATTTAATAATTTCCAAAATTTGAGCGATCAGAAGATCAACAAGCAAGCCTGTACTTTCTCCCGCGAATCCAATCAGTAACACTCCCGTACAGTCCGGTCTCTTTGTCTTTGTCTGATATGTCGCATATCTCGCCTAGGGATGGTAAATGTCAGACCCCAGTAGCTTGATAAGTCGTGTCTATATGAGGTCCATAACAGTTCGAGAAACTACTGATAACACTTACCAGTAAATCTCAGCAACCCTGGCCAGGGATTCCTAGTTATAGCCAATTGAATACCGCGCAACATCAACTCCCTATACTGGGAGAGACGAATCCCCTCCTATCGCGCTCATTGCCTCCATGTGATTCGGGACTGTACCCAAAAGCCACCTTTTTACACGCCCTCTTGGACGTGGTATGATGGAAATCAAAGCACAGTGGGAATCACACAAGACTCTATGACGATCTCGGGTCTACAGACTACTCTGTACCAGTGTCACCAGAGAACTGCCATCTGACGTGAGGTATAATACCATTTGGGAGTTCTCGGCGAGCCCGTCCAGTGTACCCAGTCTCCACTGAGCACCCGTACACCATCCTTGATGTTAAACACCGATGGATATGGGATCATCCATCGTCCATCATATGGGTCAAGATGCGTATACGCTAGTCTACTCTGGTGTATCGATGCCCTGTCTCGATACACGCTCGACTAGGAACAGTTATAGGATGTACTTGTCGACTACCGTGGCCCCACTTATATGATCTCATCATAGTCCCAGTAGTCGAGTACAATCCTAAGGGCTTTATCAACATTAACATAGAGACAATCAGAGTACATGTTAAGATAAAGTACAACCAGATAGCATACTATCATGTCGAGCAAGAAAGTCCTCTCTATATATATCCAAGCATCCATTTCAATATACATCATATGTACAATAATGGCTCCTAGGGTATACATATAACTAACAATCTCCCACTTGCACTAGGGCCATCTGTTGTGGTATCACATACCCAACAATTAGTTGTGGTTGAAGTATCTCATACTCAACCATCCCATAAAAGTGTCTACTGGAAAAAAGGCCTTTGTGAGTGGATCCACGCTGTTGTCCTCTGTGTCTACTCTCCTAACCTCGACCTCCCTGGAGATCAACCATCTCCATGATCAGGTGATACTGCCTAAGAATTATATCTGGATTTCAGATGGGACAGGGGTTCCTTGGCATAAGCCACAACTCCATTGTCACACAATGGTAGGAACGAAGTTCATCGCATGAACTTATATATATCCAGACTGCCTCTTTGGTAGCATCCTTGGTAACGACGTATCTTGCCTTTAATCGTCTAGTAAGTCACGGTATCTAGCTTGGAACTCTTCCAACATACCGTCCCTCCACTGAGGGTAAAGACAATGCCTGCGACTGACATTTATTCTTCCTTATCACCCTGGAACCTTTCCAGTGATTCTCCCCAGGATCGATTGATACCATCTCACTACAACTAGTGAGTATCCTAACATCCATTTAGATCTATCTCATAGATATAAAACCTAGGATTTAGGAGGTATCATTTTGATCCTATATGGAGAATCCTTGTGATAAGCGGAGATTGACCGAGCGTAGCATAGGAAACTCCTACCCTATCAAGAGTATGTCATCCACGTACTCTACGAGGATCATCACCATACTCCCTACTACCTTTTTGTATATACAAGGTTCATCTACCATTTTGATGAAGTCAAACTCTTTGACTACCACATCAAAACAGATGTTCCAACTCCGCGATGCTTGATTTATCACATAAAACATCTTGCGTACGTTTCCGCTGCTCCCACTGTCTACGAAGCCCTATGGCTGTGTACTTATAGACGCTCTCTTCCAAATCAATATTTAGAAAAGCGGTCATGACACCCAACCGCCAGATATCGTAGTCATGGTATGTAGCCGTGGCAAGTAGGATCTGGATGGACTTAAGCATAGCTTTGAAAGTCTCAACTTTTCCATGTACACCAAGTAATCTTCTCAAGATATACTTGCTCCTGATGGGGATTTAACCCTTCAGATAAAGCAACCAAAGTCCATACTTTGTTGGTGTATAAGGATTCCATCTCAGATCGCTAAGCATCCAGCCATTCTTACAGAGTCAACTCCTGATGGCCTGCTCGAAATAAGTTGGGTCATCATCTTATGATGCAATCCTCGCTCCCACTGTCATAGAGAAACCAAAGTATCTCTCAGGTGGGTGAGGAACCCTACTAGATCGGCGGAGAGGCTGAGATTCATTAGAAACTATTGAATCCTCCGGGTTTTACCAAATCTGTTGGATATAGTGCCCTCAAAGTCAATTATTGGATCGTAGGTACGTGATTGCAATGATTGAGGATGACCTATACCGGTAGGACAGTCTTATTCGAGATGATAGTATGCTATCTGGTTTGTCTTTATCAGTCGTGTACAGGTTTAGGTGACTGATCACTATTACACGTTGATAGAGCCCCTATGATCCTGCTTGACTACCAACATTATGATGGCGATCATATACGTGAGAGTTGGTTAGTCCATAAGCACATCCTTAAAAGTGGTCCCTAGTCGTGGGAGTTTCGAGACAGGGCATCGATACTCCGGAGTAGACTAGTGTATACAGTCGAGACCCCGACAAGGGGCGGTGGCCGGTCTCACAAGCCACTGGTGTCAGTTGGATCACCTAAGATGTATACAGGTGCTCATTGGGTTATGAGTTCACCGGAAAGGACTCGCCGGGAACCTGCTAGTTGGTATTTATACCTAGCATCAGATAGCAGTTCCCTAGTGACATGTGTACAGGTTAGTTCATCGACCTGAGGTCATCATTTGTTTCGTGTGAGTTCCCACTGTACTTTGATTTCTACCCTACCACGGCTCAAAGAAGTCGTGCAAACAGGTCTTTTTTGGGTACAGTCCCGAGCCACATGGAGGCAAGAGAGCGGATCGGCAGGGGATTCGTCTCTCCCGGTATTGGGGGTGAGATCGCGCTGTGTCTAGGAGAGCCATTACACAAAGCCCTCGGTCGAGGCAGGAGATTTACTGGTAGGTACTCCAGTAGTATCTCAGGGTGTTCTGGGCTACACTCTGACACGACTTATACCGCTATTGGGGGTCTGACGTTACCAGCCCCCTAGGCCCGATATGCTATACTCATAGACGAACGGACCGGATTGTATATATATTGTCACTGTTAGGCTCAGTAGGGTTCCAGGATGAGTTCGCTCATCAGGCTTCCTTTTCGGTCAGTACATGGGCAGCCGTTACGCACAGCTAGTGCCGCTGACGTGTTTGTGGTTAAACCCACTGCCAGGGTACTGATGAGTCATTAGTGTCCCCCACAGATAGTTTCCTAAGTTCGGGCGAAACGTTGTAGAGGCCGTATGGTTTTATGGCAGGGTTCGGAAAATGCACGTGCGTTTACGCACGTGTCATATTTCGGACAGATAATACTGGTGGGCTTTGGTTTAAGCAGGATCCTAGTATTATATTGTGTAGATATAATATCTTTGTCTCAGTTGCATTTGTATTCGGTCGTAATACAAATGCGGGTATGTATGTACAGTTACGGGGTTATCCTGAAATTCGTTTCGAGATCGCTTTTCGAAGTTGCCAGTTTTCAACTCCCGGTTAAACATTGTTTAATCCGTGCATTTCTTTTGGCCGTATTTCTATCATTTCTTTATGGCCAAAATATCTTTGATGAGAGGTTAAGTTTTAGGGTGAGTCACATGGAAGCTTCTAGAAAGAAGCTTCTAGCTTTGTGTGACTCATGCCTTGCATTTATTGCTTCTTGGATTGAGAAGGATATTTGTTCTTGATATTTTCTTTGTGGTCACCACTTGAGCTTGACATCACCCCCTCCTCCCCTTTAAGTAGCTGGCCACTTGAGGAAGCCTCGCTGACTTCTTCCACTCTCTCACTTTGTGAGAAATTGATTCATTTCATTTGAGAACAAAATCCAAAGCTCTTTCCTTTTGATCTTCTTCTCACAAGGCAACTTCGATTAACCGTTCATCTATGGTTTTGGATGACACGAGACAAAGTATTCTACTTATTCTCTACTTCATCTTGGTCATCTCTTTTAGAAGACTTGATGACCGAGTTGCCTCGGTATAGAGGCGGGAGCCCGTTTAAAGATCCGTAGATTTTGTGCCACCTCAACGAGGAGCAAAGAGATAGGAGTTGCCGCAGAGGAGCGTGGGACGATGGCTAAAGACCGAAGGACTCCGATTGATCGGTATAGCTTATCTACCTCTTTACTGTTTGTTAGTTTAGAGTTAATGGCAAGATCCGGGTTATAGAATGCGACAACGCCAGTTATAAAAGTTTTTGTTCCGCGTTTGGCGTCAGATTGACGGCCGGGGTGCTACCGTAGACTTACATGGTATCAGAGCCACGCCATTAATCTTTACTAACTTGTTCTAATGTGTTTAAAACAACGATCGAACGAAATTTCCAAAACCGCGATTTTCAGGCTAAAGTTTCTGTCGATTTTTAAAACAGGTCTAAAAATCATTTTGAGTATCTCAGAAAATCGAGCAGGCTTTTTTAAGAATTCTAGTGAAATTTGGTCGACTGACTCTACAGTACTGCCGCGGAACCGCCGCACAAACCAGGGTTTGGCCGCAGTTCCGCCGCAGGTTTGGAGCATCAGACTACCATTTTTCTGCAGTAACCTCCTGCATGGAAAATTGTGGTTTCCGGAATATTTCTTTTAGGCCCAGATTTTGTTTATGTACTGCAGATGTACGTGGGGCCCACTTCGGGAAGTTTTGTCGATCGAAATTTTAAACTTGTTAGTTTACAGTACTTACATTATATCTCCGATCGTGAATGTCATTTGAGTGGTAAACTGCGTCTGATTTCTATAGTTCTTTTAGACGGGTTTGCGAACGTGACATTCGCGTTGATGTTCTGTATTGCGCCATGATGTTGAGGATTTGTCGTGGTGGATAGCAGTGTGCAATGGTAGTGCAGTTTGGATTTATTTGTACATTTGATATTGCGGGGCGAGCGTCCAACGTGTGGATTGCCGTCACTGCCTGTTTGTATAATATTCTTTTGGGGCACGACCGGGCTGAGGTCGATGTACCCGTTGTACATATTTTTTTATTTCTGCACTAGGTTTTACCTCGTGACGGAGTGCACGGATAGCCGGGTTCTGGAGGGCAACGGGTCCGCATCTCATGTCTTTGAGAGGCAGAGGGGCCTCACTCTAGAATTGGCAGACTATTCGCCGCACTCGTAGGGGGTACAGGTTGACCCAAGGAGGGGTGCTCAAGTTACCGGATTCTGTGAAGTGCAGGGTGGTCCATTCACTATGCTGTAAGGGGCTGCCTCGCTTCTGGTTTTGGCGGGTAACTTTCCGCATTCGTAGGGGTCTAGGTTTCATTGCACAGGCTATCCACACGACCAGGGGAACGTCGGGTTTCAGTTGCGGCTCTGTGAAACCCGGGGATCCCAGATTATCTGTATTATTCTGTGATGCTTATTACTTTTCTGTGATGTTGCATTTATCACGCCTGGAGCGATTATTGTATATTTGTATATATACTAGTAGATGTTGTATATGTTTTACACCCACGCTAGTCCAGTCCCCGCTCTGTCGTTAGTTAAGTAACCTAACGGGTGATGACGGGACCCAGTGGCGAATGCGGATGGCATATACGTACATTTTATTTTCGTTCTTTTCTGGTGTAATTAGTTGATGGGACTGCGTTGATTCTGATCAATGCAAAGGAAAAACAAACCTGTTTGGACGTTGTTAGAACAATTTTAAAAAGTGTTATTACAAAGACGTTTTCTTTTGTTTTGCATAGTGGTATTCAGTTGGAATATCCTGCACCTCATTCGATGAGGCAAGGGCCGAGATCCCTTCACCGGGAGTGACCCCTTGGGCAGAAGTTTGCGTCAGGGTAATAACTTCACTATAGTCGATTACATGTTTCTTTGCACTGCGGTATTCAGTTGGAATATCTTGCACCTAATTCCATGAGGAAAGAGCCGAGATCCCTTCACCGGGAGTGACCTCTTTAGCAAAGGTTTTCGCCACTATATTTTTATATAAAGCTATCAGGTTCCTTCAACGAGATCAAGTCATTACGTTAAAGGTTTTTCGTCAAAAACCAGCCGTAGCCCTCCGTCGTTTCAGACGGTAGCACGTAGTATTCATGCTATGTTTGTTGGCCTTCGTCAAGGCATAGTGGATGGTAGCTGCTTGTTACTGTTCTGTTGCATAGATAGATGAGTTGGTTTGGGACAGTCGTATTACCTTGTTGGCCTTCGTCAAGGGTATGTACAGGTGGGTTCGAATTGACAAGATAATGACGGGTAGAACTTGACATGTGACTTATGATTTGTTGGCCTTCGTCAAGGTCATAAGAACATGGGGTAAAAATCACATCGGGAGTTTCTAAAGAAACTGAAACTTGCCAGGCATGCGCATACCTTTTGGAGTGTGCTAACGTGAGTGGATTCCGTCACGTTATCATGCGATGAGAGTTGGATCCCGATTCCCACTGATGAGTTGGTTTACTCTTCGGGTGATCCCGATTGATTCTTCTTTCAGGTTTGGAGGAGAATTTGACAGTACAGTGGGGGGTTTCCTGATTAGATAAAGTGATAACCATTCTGATCTAGGTTAGAGTGCACGCAGAGTGTTTCTTTTCTCTCTCTCTTTGGTAGCGACCTTTGACCGACCCTAGACTATGACTCAGTGACCAAGTTGAACGAACTTTCTTAAAATACTGTCTTTTGGATTGTCTTAGTTGCATAAGTCATTGCCGCTCCTTCTTTTACCCTTTGAAATTCTCAGAACATCTCGTATTACTACGAACATCCACTTCCATTGGATAAATCCATCGTATGGTTATATACGAACTCGAAGGGACTTCTTCGAGGATGGATCCAGGTTCAGGAGAAATTGAATTGGTTTATTCAGTTATCTTTTATCATCACCTTCTCTCAGGTTGCGAGGGCTCCTTGGTTTAGGAGAGTACACCTATTACGCTTATTGGATAGTCTTCTTCCAAACTATAGGCAGGTGCCGAAAGGTAAGGAATGAAGAAAACCAATTAGCCTAAGTAGGGTGTGCAGAAGGTGATAAGTAAAGACAAAATAAAGGGATTAGAAAGAGGGCAAAGTAAATTGCGACTGCTATCATTCACGACCAAACCGCGTAGTTCATCGCCACTCCTATTTCACCTTTGCTTTTTTCCCCAGTTCGGGAGAAATAGAATAAGGTATTATTCAGTTGTCTTTTATCATCACCTTCTTTCAGGTTGCGAGTACTCCTTGGTTTAGGGGTATACACCTATTACGCTTACTGGATAGTCTTCTTCCAAACCATAGGCTGGTGCCTAACGGTAGGGAAGGAAGAAAACCATTTAGCCTAACGATGGTGTACAGAAGGTAACGACTAAAGACAAATAAGGGGATTTGGAGAGATAACAAAGAAATATACGGTTACAGTCATGAATTGGATTATGGAAGAGGTATTACTAGGAATACCAAGATACCCCTTCGAAACATTTTCATGTTTCAGTTTCACTATGCATTGTTAAAGGAAAACTGATTTCCTGATTAGATACTTACTTCAGGGTATGTATTTACCAGGTATGATTCTCATATCTGTATGGTTTTACAGATGATGAGTGGGAGTAATTTATTGGGAATAAGGTGACCATCCTCATTATATCAGAATTCGTTGTAATTGGTGATATTTAAGGAAATCGCCTTGGTTTTTGCCGGACGGCATGTATTTGGTTTTGAGTATCCGTTGTTGTGCACCAATTTCA
Organism: Agapanthus africanus; assembly: GCA_030015575.1. Lineage (NCBI taxonomy): Eukaryota > Viridiplantae > Streptophyta > Magnoliopsida > Asparagales > Amaryllidaceae > Agapanthus > Agapanthus africanus. The sequence goes on from CM057339.1 coordinate 426,413,549, forward strand.
AAATGATATATCTGTACGTTTATTTTTATAAAGTGAGATATAACTTTTTTGAAATTATGTCCATGACATTTACCTATATCAGTTGACGATTGGGTAAGGAGTATTGAACAGCGGAGTAGTTCTTAACCATAAGTACAGTTTTCAACCTACGATACACAGGTTTTGAGTTATTCAAACTCAGAGGACTCATACAGAGTATTGTATGTTGTCCAGTGTCCATTAGGACAAAGGGGTTGGTCCTCGTACTATGTTCTGTTTACTTATGACTTCTCTAGTTTTTAGACAAGTGTTTCGTAGAAATACAAGTTCTAAGTTTTGAGAAGTTGTGGGTATAGGAATAAAGTAGAGAACCCGATGTTGCAAGTATCAGGATTCTTCAAAGAGATCGAAGATGTAGATACTTGTGATTGGTATTCAGTTGATAGTAATGGTTTTGAGAAACTTGTTTCTCTTTCAGGTTACTCATAATTGGATGGACTCCTAAGTTGAGTAATGTTGATCGGCCTCTTTCCATTAAGTTGATATGCACTGAAGACAGCTGCATGATTAGAATCTGGTTCCAATTAAATCAGTGCCAAAGTTTCTATATTGGATACAGAATGGTTCATATCTTAATGATGTTAAGGTACGGGGAGTTGTCCGGCTTATGCTTAAAACTAGACTCTGGATAACTCAAGGCACGTTTCTGCAATGGCAGTTTGCGGGTTGGCCCTGGCTATGACGAGGGTTGATTTTCTACCATTTGGAAGATCAATGGTGATATTGTTCTTGACTCGCCACAGTTTTAGTAAAATAGATTTTTTCAGAAAACAGTAGTGGGAGTATGGTAGAACTGGAACTGATTCCAGAACCGCAAACGATTACGGAAAATTTAATAGGACCTAAAGATTCAATCAGGTTTGACATTCCAATAGCCACTCCGCAGATATGGTGGGTAACCTCAGGCACCCGAGAGGTACTCCGGTAGCCTCAAGGACGGTAACATGGAGGTTCTTGTTTACCCAGACTTGACACTATTGTTGTTCCAGGCTATGAGACCCGGTAGGAGGTTAAGTATAGCGTCGTTCTAAACTAGCTTTAGAAGTGCACGTATATATTATTCTGCCAGAGGGTTGTTGTGTTCAGTGGGAGCAGCGGAAGAATAGTGGGCAAGTAGCTTATGTCTATTTATAGACTAGAGCAGATATAGCGGAGATAGATCATCTAATTTTGATGTGACAGTCATGACTTTGACTTCATCAGAATAGGGGATGGATCTGTTAAGATGGTAGTAGGGTGTGATGTGTAAGTCCACGGAAGCGCCTCGGCCGTCTAACAGATGCCAAATGCGGAACAAAAACTTTTTACAACTGGCGCTATCGTGTACTATAACCCGGATCTGCCATTAAAGCTAAACTAACAAACTACAAAGTGGGTAGAAATGTTATACCGAACGATCCGAGTCCTTCAGTCTTCAACCATCATCCTACGCTTTGTTGCGGCTGCTCCGATCTCCTGAATCTCTAGTCTTCTCGTCCAGGTGGCACCACGTCGACGGATCTTTTCAATCAGACCAGACACGACAGAGTAAGGCTGTATTACTTTTCTGCCCTTCGCTTGACTACCTCTCTGTGAAGAAACCCTTGTTCGAGTTCTTTAAACGGGCTTCCGTCTCTGAACCGAGGCAACTCGATCAAGTTTGCTAAATGAGATGACCAAGAATGATGTAGAGAATGAGTAGAACACTTTGTCTCGTTACGTCCAAAGTTATGGACGAACGGTTAATGAAGTTGCCTTTTGGAATCGGGTGAAATGAGAAATGAGGCTATCTAATTCCATGAGTCCAAAACAATATCAATCTTTTTTCCAAGCAACCATTATCTTCTCTCAAGAAGGGGGCCAGCCATATAAAGAGGAGGGGGTGAGTGTAGGAGCAAGGGAGGTGAGTGTAAGCAAAGCTTATCATGAAGAAATATCTTAGAACAAACAAAATGCATTAATACAAAGGATGACTCATCTAAACCTAGTCACCACCCAATTAATGCAAAATGGTGACTCACTAATCTAGTCACCAAAACAAGAAGCTTCTACTAATGACTCACCTTATGACTCACCCTCAAAAAGAAAAGATAAATCCGCATTTAACCGAATGTTAAATACGGCCGATAGAAAACTGGAAACTGGTAACTTCCAAAAGTGATCCTGAAATGAATTTCAGGATAACCACGTATCAGTATAAACATACCCGCATTTGTATTACGACTGAATACAAATGCAACTGAGACAAAGATATTATATCTACACAGCATAATACTCGGATCCGACTTAAACCAAAGCCGACCAGTATTATCTGCCCGAAAAACGACACGTGCGAAAACGAACGTGCATTTTCTGAACCCTGCCATAAAACCATACGGCCTCTACAACGTTTCGCCCGAACTTGGGAAACTGTCGGTGGGGGACTCTAATGACTCATCAACACACTGGCACTGGGTATAACCACTAGCACGTCAGAGGTATGAGCTGTACGTAATGTTTGCCTATGTATTGATTGGAAGGGAAGCTGACGAGCGAACTCATTCAGAAACCCTACTGAGCCTAACAGTGACAATATACATATAGTCCGGTCCGTTCGTCTATGAGTATCGCATATCGGCCTAGGGGCTGGTAACGTCAGACGCCCAATAGCAGTATAAGTCGTGTCAGAGAGCGGCCCAGAACACCCTGAGATACTACTGGAGTACTTACCAGTAAATCTCCTGCCTCGGCCGAGGGCTTTGTGTAATGGCTCTCCTAGACATAGCGCGATCTCACCCCAATACCGGGAGAGACGAATCCCCTGCCGATCCGCTCACTTGCCTCCATGTGGCTCGGGACTGTACCCAAAAAAGACCTGTTTGCACGACTCCTTTGAGCCGTTGTAGGGTAGAAATCAAAGCACAGTAGGAACTCACAAGAGACAAATGACGACCTCAGGTCGATGAACTAACCTGTGTAAGCCTACGCTAGCGCCCCGGCAGTCTACAGACGCCAAATGCGGAACAAAAACTTTTTAACTGGCGCTATCGTATACTTTAACCCGGATCTACCATTATTGCTAAACTAACAAACTGTAAAGAGTGTAGAATGGTTATACCGAACGATCCGAGTCCTTCGTTCTTCAACCATCATCCCACGCTCCGTTGCGGCTGCTCCGATCTCGTCGATCTCCGATCTCCTCCGTCGAGGTGGCACCACATGATCGGTTCTTTAAACGGGCTCCCGCCTCTGACTCGAGGCAACTCGATCGTCAAGTTTGCTAAAAGAGACGACCAAGATTGATGTAGAGAATGAGTAGATGACTTTGTCTCACTTTGTCCAAATCCGTGGACGATCGGTTAATGAAGTTGCCGTGGAAATCGGGTGATGGAATGAAATGAACTGTGAATTCCATACACCCCAAAACTATCATATCTTTTCTAACCGATGAAATCAACAACCATGAGAGAGAGAGAGGGGCCGGCCTCTTTATAGAATGAGGGAGGTGACCGTAGGAGAGGGGGGTGACCATAGGAAAGCTTCTCACTTAAAAGATCAAGAAGAAATATCTTAACCAAAACAAGAATCATTAAACCTAAAGCATGACTCACAAATACACCTCATCATGCTTTAATTGCAACCAATGAAAACATAACACCTATTAGCCACATCATCACTTCTAGAAACTTCTAGAATGATGACTCACTCATATCAGAAGAAAAGATAAATCCGTCTTTAACCGAATGTTAAAAGACGGCTGATAGAAAACTGGAAACTGGCAACTTCCAAAAGTGATCCTGAAACGAATTTCAGGACAACCCCGAAACTGTATAAATATACCCGCATTTGTATTACGACCGAATACAAATGCAACTGAGACAAAGATATTATACCTACTCAATATAATACTCGGATCCGGCTTAAACCAAAGCCGACCAGTATCATCTGCCCGAAAACTGACACGTGCGTAAACGCACGTGCATTTTCCGAACCCTGCCATAAAACCATACGGCCTCTACGACGTTTCGCCCGAACTTGGGAAACTGTCTGTGGGGGACTCTAATGACTCGTTAGCACCCTGGCAGTGGGTTTAACCACAAACCGTCAGCGGCACTAGCAATGCGTAACGGCTGCCCATGGACTGACCTCAAGGGATGCCGATGAGCGCACTCATCCGGAAAACCCTACTGAGCCTAACAGTGACAATGTATATACAGTCCGGTCCGTTCGTCAATGAGTATCGCATATCTGTCTAGGGGGCTAGTAACGTCAGACCCCCAATAGCAGTATAAGTCGTGTCGGAGTGAAGCCCAATAACACCCTGAGATACTACTGGAGTACCTACCAGTAAATCTCCTGCCATGGCCATGGACTTTGTGTAATGGCTCTCCTAGACATAGCACGACCTCGCCACCAATACCGGGAGAGACGAATCCCCTGCCGATCCGCTCACGTGCCTCCATATGGCTCGGGACTGTACCCAAAAGCTACCTGTTTGCACGACTCCTTTGAGCCGTGGTAGGGTAGAAATCAAAGCACAGTGGGAACTCACACGAGACAAATGACGACCTCAGGTCGATGAACTAACCTGTACACATGTCACCAGGGAACTGCTATCTGACGGTAGATATAATACTAACTAGCAGATTCCCGGCGAGTCCTGTCCGGTGTACTCATAACCCAATGAGCACCTATATACATCTTAGGTGATCCAACTGACACCAGTGGCTTGTGAGACCGGCCACCGCCCCTCGTCGGGGTCTCGACTGTACACACTAGTCTACTCCGGAGTATCGATGCCCTGTCTCGAAACTTCCACGACTAGGGACTACAATTAAGGATATGCATATAAACTACCCAACTCTCACGTATATGATCGCCATCATACTGTTGGTAGTAAAGCAAGATCCTAAGGGCTCTATCAAAGTGTAACATGCAATCAGTCACCTGAACATGTATACGACTGATAAAGGCAAACCAGATAGCATACTATCATCTCGAGTAAGACTGTGCTACCGGGATAGGTCCTCCGCAATCATTGCAATCACGTACCTGCGATCCAATAATTGACTATGAGGGCACTATCTCCAACAATCTCCCACTTGCACTCAAGACTAATATTGCGATGTCGACTACTCACAGCCCGTGTGAAACCGAACATCCAACTCCTCTACTAATCAGTTTCACAAAGCCCGTTTGTAAAACTATTGTGTTCGAGAAATAGCCTCGGTGAGTGGATCCGCCTAGAAGTTTCTTTCTGTATCTCTCTTAATCTCAAGTTCGCGGAGAAAGCCATCTCCCGAATTGAGTAGTACCTGTCTTAGAATATGTCTGGATATCTGATGGGACCTTAGTTCATAAATGAACTCCATATCCAAACTTCTTAGACTGTATGGATCACTGAACCTAATCAGTATCCGGCACCATGCCACCCACAGTATCCTCTGGAACCACCTGTCCATAATACTGTCCCTCGTCAGAGGGAAAACTAAAAACTCTGACAATCACTCTGTCATCCATGTCACCTTCGAAGCCTGGAATGATAACCGTCTCCCGAAAGAGGCTGCCGTTATCAAATCCGTAGAACATGTACTAATGTTCTAAAACTGCTTCCTTATGTTTCTCCAGGATTGGATTAAAACAAACTTATTGCATCTAGTGCAAAAACAACATCTGGTGTGGTACTTGACATCTCATGATTGACTCAATTGCCTAAGCAAGTGATCTGCCAATCATGCACATCCCTCTCCCCTTTAGTCTATACGACACCTTTAGAGAGGGTGACTCCATCACCTGCAGGTACACCACCATGCTAGGAGTCATCTATTCTAAAAACCATTAGAATACTGTCAAAGCACCCACATTGGGAAACTACCCAAATCCAGATCTAAAACCATAGATCCAGAAACCAGAATGTCAAATATTATATCCATATCCTGTCTGGAGAAACAACTGTGTGACGACCACAGTCCAACCGATCGTAGTATAGGAATTTTACTTCCTACTCTGTGTATGTCATCCAGATACCATGACATCACACCCTACTACCTTCTTAACTGATCCATCCCCTATTCTGATTGAAGTCAAACCCATGACTGTCACATCAAAATTAGATGATCTATCTCCGCTATAACTGCTCAAGTCTATAAATAGATATAAGCATCTTGCCCACTATGTTTCCGCTGCTCCCACTGACTATGACAACCCTCCTACCGGGTCTCATATCCTGGAACAACAGTAGTGTCAAGTCTTGGTAGATAAGAACCTCCCTGTCACCGTCCTTGAGGCTGCCGAAGTACCTCTCGGGTGTCTGAGGTTACCTACCAAATCTGCGGAGTGGCTATTGGAATGTCAAACCTGATTGAATGTATAGGTCCTATTAAATTTTTCCGTAATCGTTCGCGGTTCTGGAATCACTTCCAGTTCTACCATACTCCCACTACTGTTTTCTGAAAAAGATCCATTTTTACTAAAACTGTGGCGAGTCAAGAACAATATCACTATTGATCTTCCAAATGGTAGAATATCAACCCTCGTCATAGCCAGGGTCAACCCACAAATAGCCATTACAGAAACGTGCCCTGAGTTATCCAGTGTCTGGTTTTAATCATAAGCTGGACAACTCCCCGTACCTTAGTTTCTTTTAAGGTACGTACTATTCTATATCCAATACAGAAACTTTGGCACTTATTTAATTGGAACCATATTCAATCCATGCATCTGTCTCCAGTGCATATCAACTTAATGGAAAAAGGCTAATCAGCATTACTCAACTTAGGAATCCATCCAATTATGAGTAACCTGAAAGAGAAACACGTTTCTCAAAACCATCACTATCATCTGAATACCAATCACAAGAATCTACATCTTCGATCTCTTTGAAGAATCCCGATACTTGTGATACCTGGTTCTCTACTTTATTCTTATACCCACAACTTCTCAAACTTAGACCATGTATTTCTACGAAACACTTGTCTAAAAACTAGAGAAGTTATAAGTAAACAGAACAAAGTACGAGGACCTACCCCTTTGTCCTGAAGGACACTTGGACAACATACATTACTCTGTATAAGTCCGCTGAGTTAAATAACTCAAAACCTGTGCGTCGTAGGTAGAAAACTGTACCCTGGCGATTTCCTCAAATATCACCAATTACAACGAATTCCGATATAATGGGGATAATCACCTAATTCCCAATATCTTACTCCCACTCATCATCTGTAAAACCATACAGATATGAGAATGAAACCTGGTAAATACATACCCTTGGAGTAAGTGTCTAATCGGGAAAACAGTTTTCTTTAACAATGCACTGAAACATGAAAATGTTTCGTAGGGGTATCCTGGTATTCATAGTAATGCCTCTTCCATAATCCAATTCATGACTTCAACCGTATATTTTATTGCCGTCTCTCCAAATCCCTTTATTTGTCTTTAGTCGTTACCTTCTGTACACCATCGTTAGGCTAAATGGTTTTCTTCCTTCCCTACCGTTCGGCACCAGCCTATGGTTTGGAAGAAGACTATCCAGTAAGCATAATAGGTGTACCCTCCTAAACCAAGGAGTACTCGCATCTCGAGAGAAGGTGACGATAAAAGACAACTGAATAATACCTTATTCTTTTAAAGGTGAAATAGGAGCGGCGATGAAGTACGCGGTTTTGGTCGTGAATGATATCAGTCGCAATTTACTTTGCCCTCTTTCTAATCCCTTTATTTTGTCTTTACATATTACCTTCTGCACACCCTACTTAGGCTAATTGGTTTTCTTCATTCCCTACCTTTCGGCACCAGCCTATGGTTTGGAATAAGACTATCCAATAGGCGTAATAGGTGTACTCTCCTAAACCAAGGAGCTCTCGCAACCTGAGAGAAGGTGATAATAAAAGACAACTGAATAAACCAATTCTATTTCTCCTGAACCTGGATCCATCCCCGAAGAAGTCCCTTCGAGTTCGTATATAACCATACGATGGATCTATCCAATGGAAGTGGATATCCGTAGTAATACGGGTGTTCTGAGAAATCCAAAGGGTAAAAGAAGGAGTGGCAATGACTTATGCAACTCAGATAATCCAAAAGCCAGTATTTTAAGAAGGTTCGGTCGACTTGGTCACTGAGTCATAGTCTAGGGTCGGTCAAAGGTCACTGCCAAGAGAGAGAGAGAAAAGAAACACTCTGCGTGCACTCTAACCTAGATCAGAATGGTCATCATTTTATTTAATCCGGAAACCTCCCACTGTCCTGTCAAATTCTCCTCCAAACCTAAAGAAGAATCAATCGGGATCACCCGAAGAGTAAACCAACTCATCAGTGGGAATCAGGATCCAACTCTCATCGCATGATAACGTGATAGAATGCATCCACGTTACTCATACTCCAGAAGGTATGCGCATACTCGGCAAGTTTCAGTTTCTTTAGAAACTCCTGATATTGTTTTTGCCCCATGCTCTTATAACCTTGGCGTTAGGTCAAAATGTCATAAGTCACATGCCAAGTTCTACCCATCACTATCTTGTTAATTTGAACCCACCCGCACATGCCCTTGGCGTTAGGTCAAAATGGCAGAACGGCTGTCCCAAACCAACTCATCTATCTATGCAACAATTGAATACCCAGCAGCTACCAAACACTATGTCTTGGCGTTAGGTCAAAATACATAGCTTGAATACTACTGAATACCCAAAAGAAGTGACGGAGGGCTACGGCTGGTTTTTGGCGAAAAACCTTTAGCGTAGTGAACTTGATATCGCTGAAGGAACCTGATAGCTTTTTAAAATATAGTGGCGAAAACCTTTTGCTAAAGAGGTCACTCCCGGTAAAGGGATCTCGGCTCTTTCCTCGTGGAATGAGGTGCAGGATATTCCACTGAATACCGCTATGCAAAGCAACATGTAATCGACTATAGTGAAGTTATTACTCTGACGCAAACTTCTGTCCAAGGGGTCTTTCCCGGTGAAGGGATATCAGCCCTTGCCTCGTCGAATGAGGTGCTGGATATTCCACTGAATACCGCTATGCATAATAAAAGAAAACGTCTTTGCAATAACACTTTTTAAATTGTTCCAACAACTCAAACAGGTTTGTTTTCACTTTGCATTGATCAGAATCAACGCAGTCCCATCATATAATCACACCAGAAAAGAACGAAAATAAAATGTACGTATATGCCATCCGCATTCGTCACTGGGTCCCGTCATCACCCGTTAGGTTACTTAACTAACGACAGAGCGGGGACTGGACTAGCGCGGGTGTAAAACATATACAACATCTAATAGTATATAAACCAATATACATAATCGCTCCAGGCGTGATAGTATGCAACATTACAGAAAAGTAATAAGCATCACAGAACAATACAGATATCTGGAATCCCCGAGTTTCACAGAGCCGCTGCTGAAACCCGACGTTCCCCTGTCGTGTGGATAGCCTGTGCAATGAAACCTAGACCCCTACGGGTGCGGCAAGTTACCCGCCAAAACCTGAAGTGAGGTAGTCCCCACAGCATAGTGAATGGAACACCCGGCACTTCACGGAATCCGGTAAATTGAGCACCCCTCCTTGGGTCAACCTGTACCCCCTACGAGTGCGGCGAATAGTCTGCCAATTCTAGAGTGGGACCCCTCTGCCTCTCAAAGCCATGAGATGCGGACCCGTTGCCCCCCAGAACCCGGCTATCCGTGCACTCCGTCGCGGGGCAAAACCTAGTACAGTAATGAAAAATAGTACAATAGGTACATCGACCGCAACCTGGTCGTGCCCCAAAAAGAATATTATACAACAGGCAGTGACGGCAGTCCACAAGTGGGACGCTCGCCCCGCAATATCAAATGTACAAATAAACACAAACTGTACTACCATTGCACACTGCTATCTACCACGACAAATCCGCAACATCACAGCACAACACAGAACATCAACGCGAATGTCACGTTCGCAAACCCGTCTAAAAGAACTATAGCAATCAGACGCTGTTTACCGATCAAATGACATTCCCGGTCGGAGATATAATGTAAGCACTGTAAACTAACGCATTTAAATTACGATCGACCAAAGACCAAATATCAAAAAGTGGGCCCCACTGCTTACTGGTGAACAGTAACAAAACCTGGGCCAAAATTATATATACCAAAAACCCCAAAATCCAACACTGAACACACTGACCAAATTTGGGAGCACGTGCTCCCCACGTGGCCGCGGAAGCGCGGCCAAACCATGGGTTTGGCCGCCCTTCCGCGGCGGCTTGGAGGAGTCACGACTCCAAATTTCGTCGTGGTTCTTAAATATGCCTGCACGGATTTTTAAGACATCCAGAATTCAATTTTGAGACCGTTTAAAATCAACAGAAACTGTCGGCATAGGATTTTGTAGTTTTCGATTTCCGGTCGGATCGATGTTTTAAACGCGTTAGCACAAGTTAGTATAGCAAAATGGTGAGGCTCTGATACCACTGTAAGCCTACGCTAGCGCCCCGGCAGTCTACAGACGCCAAATGCGGAACAAAAACTTTTTAACTGGCGCTATCGTATACTTTAACCCGGATCTACCATTATTGCTAAACTAACAAACTGTAAAGAGTGTAGAATGGTTATACCGAACGATCCGAGTCCTTCGTTCTTCAACCATCATCCCACGCTCCGTTGCGGCTGCTCCGATCTCGTCGATCTCCGATCTCCTCCGTCGAGGTGGCACCACATGATCGGTTCTTTAAACGGGCTCCCGCCTCTGACTCGAGGCAACTCGATCGTCAAGTTTGCTAAAAGAGACGACCAAGATTGATGTAGAGAATGAGTAGATGACTTTGTCTCACTTCGTCCAAATCCGTGGACGATCGGTTAATGAAGTTGCCGTGGAAATCGGGTGATGGAATGAAATGAACTGTGAATTCCATACACCCCAAAACTATCATATCTTTTCTAACCGATGAAATCAACAACCATGAGAGAGAGAGAGGGGCCGGCCTCTTTATAGAATGAGGGAGGTGACCGTAGGAGAGGGGGGTGACCATAGGAAAGCTTCTCACTTAAAAGATCAAGAAGAAATATCTTAACCAAAACAAGAATCATTAAACCTAAAGCATGACTCACAAATACACCTCATCATGCTTTAATTGCAACCAATGAAAACATAACACCTATTAGCCACATCATCACTTCTAGAAGCTTCTAGAATGATGACTCACTCATATCAGAAGAAAAGATAAATCCGTTTTTAACCGAATGTTAAAAGACGGCTGATAGAAAACTGGAAACTGGCAACTTCCAAAAGTGATCCTGAAACGAATTTCAGGACAACCCCGAAACTGTATAAATATACCCGCATTTGTATTACGACCGAATACAAATGCAACTGAGACAAAGATATTATACCTACTCAATATAATACTCGGATCCGGCTTAAACCAAAGCCGACCAGTATCATCTGCCCGAAAACTGACACGTGCGTAAACGCACGTGCATTTTCCGAACCCTGCCATAAAACCATACGGCCTCTACGACGTTTCGCCCGAACTTGGGAAACTGTCTGTGGGGGACTCTAATGACTCGTTAGCACCCTGGCAGTGGGTTTAACCACAAACCGTCAGCGGCACTAGCAATGCGTAACGGCTGCCCATGGACTGACCTCAAGGGATGCCGATGAGCGCACTCATCCGGAAAACCCTACTGAGCCTAACAGTGACAATGTATATACAGTCCGGTCCGTTCGTCAATGAGTATCGCATATCTGTCTAGGGGCTAGTAACGTCAGACCCCCAATAGCAGTATAAGTCGTGTCGGAATGAAGCCCAATAACACCCTGAGATACTACTGGAGTACCTACCAGTAAATCTCCTGCCATGGCCATGGACTTTGTGTAATGGCTCTCCTAGACACAGCACGACCTCGCCCCCAATACCGGGAGAGACGAATCCCCTGCCGATCCGCTCACGTGCCTCCATATGGCTCGGGACTGTACCCAAAAGCTACCTGTTTGCACGACTCCTTTGAGCCATGGTAGGGTAGAAATCAAAGCACAGTGGGAACTCACACGAGACAAATGACGACCTCAGGTCGATGAACTAACCTGTACACATGTCACCAGGGAACTGCTATCTGACGGTAGATGTAATACTAACTTGCAGATTCCCGGCGAGTCCTGTCCGGTGTACTCATAACCCAATGAGCACCTGTATACATCTTAGGTGATCCAACTGACACCAGTGGCTTGTGAGACCGGCCACCGCCCCTCGTCGGGGTCTCGCCACCGCCCCTCGTCGGGGTCTTGACTGTACACACTAGTCTACTCCGGAGTATCGATGCCCTGTCTCGAAACTCCCACGACTAGGGACTACAATTAAGGATATGCATATAAACTACCCAACTCTCACGTATATGATCGCCATCATACTGTTGGTAGTAAAGCAAGATCCTAAGGGCTCTATCAAAGTGTAACATGCAATCAGTCACCTGAACATGTACACGACTGATAAAGGCAAACCAGATAGCATACTATCATCTCGAGTAAGACTGTGCTACCGGGATAGGTCCTCCGCAATCATTGCAATCACGTACCTGTGATCCAATAATTGACTATGAGGGCACTATCTCCAACAACCTGTACATATGTCACCAGGAAACTGTTATCTGACGATATGTATAATACCAACTAGCATGTTCCCGGCGAGTCCTGTTCGGTGTACTCATAACCCAATGAGTACCTGTATACATCTTAGGTGAACCAACTGACACCAATGGCTTGTGAGACCATCCATTGCCCCTCGTCGGGGTCTCGACTGTATACACTAGTCTACTCTGGAGTATCGATGCCCTGTCTCGAAACTCCCACGACTAGGGACTCTTTAGGATGTGCTTACAGATCCCAGCTCCCACGTATATGATCGCCATCATACTGCTGGTAGTCAAGCAAGAATCCTATGGGCTCTATCAATCATGCAATAGCGAACTAAAGCATGCATACGATGATAAAGACAAACCAGATAGCATACTATCATCTCGAGCAAGACTGTCATATCGGTATAGGCCTGCCTCAATCATTGCAATCACGTACCTGCGATCCAATAATTGACTTTGAGGGCACTATCTCCAACAATCTCCCACTTGCACTCAAGGCTAATTATTGCAATGTCGCATACTCACAGCCCGTGTGATACCGAACATCCAACTCCTCTACTAATCAGTTTCACAAAGCTAGTTTGTAAAACTCTTGTGTTCGAGAAATAGCCTTAGTGAGTGGATCCGCCCTGATATTTCTTTCTATATTTCTCTTAATCTCAAGTTCGCGGAGAAAGCCATCTCCCGAATTAAGTAATACCTGTCTTAGAATATGTCTGTATATCTGATGAGACCTAGTTCATAAATGAATTCCAAATCTTAAAATCTTATACTGTAGTGATCACTGAATCTAATCAGTATCCAGCACCATGCCTCCCACAGTATCCTCTTGGACCACCTGTCCATAATACTGTCCCTCGTCAGAGGGAAAACTATAACTCTGACAATCACTCTGTCATTCATGTCACCTTGGAAGCCTGGAATGATAACCGTCTCCCGAAGGAGGCTGCCGTCATCAAATCCGTAGAACATGCACTTATGTTCTAAAACTGCTTCCTTATGTTTCTTCAGGATTGGATTAATATAAACTTATCGTACCTAGTGCAAAAACAACATCTGGTGTGGTACTTGACATCTCACGATTGACTCAATTGCCTAAGCAAGTGATCTGCCAATCATGCACGTCCCTCTCTTCTTTAGTCTCTAAGACACCTTTAGAGAGGGTGACTCCATCACCTGCAGGTACACCACTATGCCGGGAGTCATCTATTCTAAAATACTATTAGAATACTGTCAAAGTACCCACATTGGACAACTACCCAAATCTAGATCTAAAACCATAGATCTAGTAACCAGAATGTCTGATATTATATCCACATCCTTTGTGGAGAAACAACTGTGTGACTACCAAAGTACAACCGATCGTAGTATAGGAAGTTTACTTCCTACTCTGTATATGTCATCCAAATACCAGGATATCACACCCTACTACTTTCTCAACAGATCCATCCCCTATTCTGATGAAGTCAAAGCCATGACTGTCTCATCAAAATTAGATGATCTAATCTTCGCTATATTTGCTCAAGCCTATAAATAGACATAAGCTACTTACCCACTATGCTTCCGCTGCTCCCACTGACTACGACAACCTTCTGGCAGAATAATATATACGTACACTTCTAAAACTAGTTTAGAACGACGCTATACATATCCTCCTGCTGGGTCTCATAGTCTGGAACAACAGTAGTGTCAAGTCTGGGTAAACAAGAACCTCACTGTCACCGTCCTTGAGGGTACCGGAGTACCTCTCGGGTGTTTGAGGTTACCTACCATATCTGCGGAGTGGCTATTGGAATGTCAAACCTGATTAAATATATAGGTTCTATTAAATTTTCCGTAATCGTTTGCGGTTCTGGAATCACTTCCAGTTCTACCATACTCCCACTACTGTTTTCTGAAAAAGTCTATTTTAATAAAACTGTGGCGAGTTTAGAACAATATCACTATTGATCTTCCAGATGGTAGTAATATCAACCCTCTTCAAAGCCAGGGTTAACCCACAAACGGCTATTACAGAAACGTGTCTTGAGTTATCCAGTGTCTGGTTTCAAGCATAAGCTGGACAACTCCCCTTATCTTAACATCGTTAAGATATGAACCTCAGGTCGATGAACTAACCTGTACACATGTCATCAGGAAACTGCTATCTGACGATATGTATAATACCAACTAGCATGTTCCCGGCGAGTCCGGTCCGGTGTACTCATAACCCAATAAGCACCTGTATACATCTTAGGTGAACCAATTGACACCAATGGCTTGTGAGACCGGCCATTGCCCCTTGTCGGGGTCTCGACTGTATACACTAGTCTACTCTGGAGTATCGATGCCCTGTCTCGAAACTCCCACGACTAGGGACTCTTTAAGGATGTGCTTACAGACTCCAGCTCCCACGTATATGATCGCCATCATACTGCTGGTAGTCAAGCAAGAATCCTATGGGCTCTATCAACCATGCAATAGCGAACTAAAGCATGTATACGATGATAAAGACAAACCAGATAGCATACTATCATCTCGAGCAAGACTGTCATATCGGTATAGGTCCTGCCTCAATCATTGCAATCACGTACCTGCGATCCACTAATTGACTTTGAGGGCACTATCTCCAACATGATGTCTTGGTATTTGGATGACATACACAGAGTAGGAAGTAAAATTCTTATACTACGATCGGTTGTACTGTGGTTGTCACACAGTTGTTTCTCCACAAAGGATATGGATATAATATCTGACATTCTGGTTACTAGATCTATGGTTTTAGATCTAGGTTTGGGTAGTTTCCCAATTTGGGTACTTTGACTGTATTCTAAAAGTATTTGGAATAGATGACTCCTGGCATGGTGGTGTACTTGCAGGTGATGGAGTTACCCTCTCTAAAGGTGTCTTACAGACTAAAGGGGAGAAGGATGGGCATGATTGGCATATCACTTACTTAGGCAATTGAGTCAATCGTGAGATGTCAAGTACCACACCAAATGTTGTTTTTGCACTAGATGCGATAAGTTTATATTAATCCAATCCTGGAGAAACATTCGGAAGCGGTTTTAGAACATAAGTGGATGTTCTACGGATTTGATGACGGCAGCCTCCTTTGGGAGACGGTTATCATTCCAGGCTTCAAAGGTGACATGGATGACAGAGTGATTGTCAGAGTTATAGTTTTCCCTCTGACGAGGGGCAGCATTATGGACAGGTGGTCCAAGAGGATACTGTGGGAGGCATGGTGCAGGATACTGATTAGGTTCAGTTGTTGATACAGTCTAAGAAGTTTGGATTTGGAGTTCATTTATGAACTAGGTCCTATCAGATATCCAGACATATTCTAAGACAGGTATTACTCAATTCAGGAGATGGCTTTCTCCGCGAACTTGAGATTAAGAGAGACATAGAAAGAAACATCAGGGCGGATCCACTCATTGAGGCTATTTCTCGAACACAAGAGTTTTACAAACGAGCTTTGTTAAACTGATTAGTAGAGGAGTTGGGTGTTCGGTATCACACGAGCTGTGAGTATGCGACATCGCAATAATTAGCCTTAAGTACAAGTAAGAGATTGTTGGATATAGTGCCCTCAAAGTCAATTATTGGATCGCAGGTACGCGATTGCAATGATTGAGGAGGACCTATACCGGTAGGACAGTCTTACTCGAGATGATAGTATGCTATCTGGTTTGCCTTTATCAGTCGTGTACAGGTTCAGGTGACTGATCACTATTATACGTTGATAGAGCCCCTAAGATCCTGCTTGACTACCAACAGTATGATGGCGATCATATACGTGAGAGTTGCGTAGTCCATAAGCACATCCTTAAAAGTGGTCCCTAGTCGTGGGAGTTTCGAGACAGGGCATCGATACTCCGGAGTAGACTAGTGTATACGGTCGAGACCCCGAAAAGGGGCGGTGGCCGGTCTCACAAGCTACTGGTGTCAGTTGGATCACCTAAGATGTATACAGGTGCTCACTGGGTTATGAGTACACCAGACAAGACTCGCCGGGAACCTGCTAGTTGGTATTTATACCTAGCGTCAGATAGCAGTTCCCTGGTGACATGTGTACAGGTTAGTTCATCGACCTGAGGTTGTCATTTGTCTCGTGTGATTCCCCACTATACTTTGATTTCTACCCTACCACGGCTCAAAGGAGTCGTGCAAACAAGTCTTTTTTGGGTACAGCCCCGAGCCACATGGAGGCAAGTGAGCGGATCGGCAGGGGATTCGTCTCTCCCGGTATTGGGGGTGAGATCGCGCTGTGTCTAGGAGAGCCATTACACAAAGCCCTCGGTCGAGGCAGGAGATTTACTGGTAGGTACTCCAGTAGTTTCTCAGGGTGTTCTGGGCTACACTCTGACATGACTTATACCGCTATTGGGGGTCTGACGTTACCAACCCCTAGGCCCGATATGCGATACTCATAGACGAACAGACCAGACTGTATGTATATTGTCACTGTTAGGCTTAGTAGGGTTCCAGGATGAGTTCGCTCATTAGGCTTCCCTTTCGGTCAGTACATCGGCAGCCGTTACGCACAGCTAGTGCAGCTGACGTGCTTGTGGTTAAACCCACTGCCAGGGTACTGATGAGTCATTAGTGTCCCCTACAGATAGTTTCCCAAGTTCGGGCGGAACGTTGTAGAGGCCGTATGGTTTTATGGCAGGGTTCGGAAAATGCACGTGTGTTTATGCACATGTCATATTTCGGACAGATAATACTGGTAGGCTTTGGTTTAAGCCGGATCCTAGTATTATATTGTGTAGATATAATATCTTTGTCTCAGTTGTATTTGTATTCGGTCGTAATACAAATGCGGGTATGTATGTACAGTTACGGGGTTATCCTGAAATTCGTTTCGGGATCGCTTTTCGAAGTTGCCAGTTTTTCAACGCCCGGTTAAACATTGTTTAATCCGTGCATTTCTTTTGTCCGTATTTCTATCATTTCTTTATGGCCAAAATATCTTTGATGAGAGGATAAGTTTTAGGGTGAGTCACATGGAAGCTTCTAGAAAGAAGCTTCTAGCTTTGTGTGACTCATGCCTTGCATTTATTGCTTCTTGGATTGAGAAGGATATTTGTTCTTGATATTTTCTTTGTGGTCACCACTTGAGCTTGCCCATCACCCCCTCCTCCCTTTTAAGTGGCCAGCCACTTGAGGAAGCCCCCCCTGACTTCTTCCACTCTCTCACTTTGTGAGAAATTGATTCATTTCATTTGAGAACAAAATCCAAAGCTCTTTCCTTTTGATCTTCTTCTCACAAGGCAACTTTGATTAACCGTTCATCCATGGTTTTGGATGACACGAGACAAAGTATTCTACTCATTCTCTACTTCATCTTAGTCATCTCTTTTCGCAGACTTGATGACCGAGTTGCCTCGGTATAGAGGCGGGAGCCCGTCTAAAGATCCGTAGATGTGGTGCTACCTCGACGAGGAGCAAGGAGATCGGAGTTGCCGCAGAAGAGCGTTGGACGATTGCTAAAGACCGAAGGACTCGGATCGATCGGTATAGCTTATCTACCTCTTTACAGTTTGTTAGTTTAGCGTTAATGGCAAGATCCGGGTTATAGTATGCGATAGCGCCAGTTATAAAAGTTTTTTTCCGCGTTTGGCGTCAGATTGACGGCCGGGGCGCTACCGTAGACTTACAAAATCATCAGTTGCAGTTTGTATAGCTGGAACTCTTTCTAGTTCTACCTCATGACCAATAATTTCTTCACAAGAAATTCTCTTTCACAAAGGTGGCATGCTGAGAAACAAAACATCTTTTGTTCCTCGGTTAGGTAGAAGATATTCCCTTGCAAATGCTTGGGATATCCAACAAACTTCTACAGAACTGACTTTGCCTCGAGCTTGTCCGGATTATGCTTTTAGACATAGGCTGAACAACCCCAAATCTTAACATACTTAAGATATGGGCTCTTCCCATTTCATATCACATATGAAGTGGTTGGCAATTGATTTGATTTGAACCCTATTCAATAGGTATGCAGCTTCTCAAGTGCATAACTCCCAAAATAAAATAGGCTACTCAGTAGTACTCATCATAGAGCACACCATATCACATAGGATGTGATTGCTCCGCCCCGATACACCGACGTGCTGTGGTGTATACAGAGGAGTAATGCTGAGAGAGAATTGTAAGGTTTGCCTAGCACCCTATAATGAGTTTTGAAGCATCACATGTCTCAAAGTATGTATTTTGATGGTGCTAAACAAACACGCAAAGGAATCGATCCTAGAAAATTAGGGTTACAAAACTTTAAGCTAATAAAAATTAGGGTTTCGAGACTACAACCTTTGTAGCTCCCCTTTTGCTTGACTCCTTAGTCTCTTGGGTGTTGGAAGAAGGTCCTCTTGTAGTCTTCTCACGTCCACGACGATCCACCCGGAGTTCCCCGTCCAAGCTCGCAACTTCGTAAAACCGAAGAGAACACTCTAAACAAGTTAGCTAAATTTGTGTAGAATGAAGTTGTGGTAAAGGTTCTCACTTCAAAAACCTTTCTTTAAGTGTGTTTTACTCACTAGGAAAAATTAGAGAGCAAATGTGAAGGAGGAAGAAGATGGCGGCAATATTTTTCACAAGTGATGAGAAAGATAAAGATAACCCTCAAGAAGAAAAAGAAATATATCAATATATATATTTTATTTCTTCTTACAATGAACCATGGTTAAAGTGATGGAGACATTATTTAACTTGAGTTTTAAATCATAAAGAGAAGGATAACTCAAGGTTAGAGGTAGGTAAGCTTGGTTAGGTCAAAAGAAGAATGCAGAAGCTAGAAATGATTATCCTTTTATTTTCAATTTGTTTTAAATACAAAATTAAATAATAATCCATCACTTAATCCATAGTGTGAGTCTTATATTGCCACCATTTCCATATGTTAACAACCATGATAGATGGGTGTATGTATGTGTGTATGTATGCACATCTATATGTGCATGAAACTAGATAGAAAGAAAGAAACACATACACATGCATACATCCATCATGTCCAAGAAAGGTTTTAAGTGAGAAAACTAATGGTTAAATGATATATCAACACTTGATTTATCAATCCGGTCATATCTCATATGACCCCACCAAAAGCAGGCTGCCCGATCAATGTTCGGTATCATATACGCACATTTTAATCGGGTGCATGCGCATATCGCATACGCGCACCACAACGTTTCGCCTGGACTGGGTAACTCCTTTGTGGGACTCTAAGACTCGTCAATACGCCGGCAGAGGGTGATGATCATATCAGGTACCCCCAAGCCGCAAGCGGTCAGCTAAACGTAACGGCCACCCGGGTATTGAGCGATCAGAAGAAAACAAGCGAACCTGCTATAACTCCCGTCGAGCCAACTGGCAACACTACCGTACAGTCCGGTCTCTTCGTCAGATATGCTGCATATCGAGCCTAGGGATGGTCACGTTGACCCCAATAACTCAATAAGTCGTGCCGGTGAATGGTCTATAACAGATCGAGAAACTACTGATAACACTTATCAGCAATTCTCAGCAGCCCTGGCCAGGGACTTGCTGATATAACCAGTCGGGCACAGCACAGCATCAACTCCCAATACCGGGAGAGACGAAACCCCTCCTATCGCTCATCGCCTTCGTGTGTCTCGGGACTGTACCCAACGGCCACCTGTTTGCACGACTCGGTAGAGCCGTGGTAGGGTGGCAATCAAAGTACAGTGGGAGAACACACAAGACTCTATGACGATCTCGGGTCTACAGACTAACCTGTACCAGTGTCACCTGAGAACTGCTATCCGACGATAGATATAATTCCATATAGGAGTTCTCGGTGAGTCCGTCCAGTGTACCCAGTCACCACTGAGCACCCGTATATGATCTTGATGTCAAACATCGATGAATGTGGGAACATTCATCACCCATCGTATGGGTCTAGTATCATATACGCTAGTCTACTCTGGTATATCAATGCCCCGTCTCGATATACCTACGACTAGGGACATTCCAGGATATGCTTACAGACTACAGATGTCCCACTAGTATGATCTCCATCATAATCAAAGTAGTCAAGCCGATATCCTCAGGGCTTTATCAGCATGTATGAATGAATAAAAGCATGATCAAATCAATATGTCAGATAAAGAAGAACCAGATAGCATACTATCATGTCGAGCAAGAATGCATACTGAATATATATATACATGTATAGATACATCCACTATCACATAATGGCCTCTAGGGCATACATATATCCAACAATCTCCCACTTGCACTAAGGCCAGTTATTGGCGTATCTCATACCCAACATCTCAAAAAGTCGCTCATGCTGTGGCTGAGGGAGGGCCTTGGTGAGTGGATCCGCGGCGTTATTCTTTGTGTCTACTCTCTTAATCTCGATCTCGCGGCGATCTACAATCTCCCGGATCAAATGAAAGCGCCTCAGGATGTGTCTGAACCGCTGATGGGACCTGGGCTCCTTGGCTAACGCCATAGCCCCATTATTATCACAATACAAGGGTATTGGATCAATAATGGTTGGAACTACTCCTAGCTCCGAGACGAACTTCTTCATCCAGACGGCTTCCTTGGCGGCATCATTTGCAGCAATGTACTCAGCTTCCATCGTAGATTCTGCAACGGTATCCTGTTTGGAACTCTTCCAACTTACCGCCACACCATTGAGGGTAAATACAAACCCTGAGATAGATTTGCTGTCATCCTTATCGCTCTGGAAGCTCGAATCGGTAAAGGCCTCCATTTGGAGATCTGTATTACCATACACCAAGAACAATTCTTTAGTCCTTCGTAAGTACTTAAGAATGTTCTTCACAGCTGTCCAGTGGTTCTCCCCTGGGTTGGATTGATACCTGCTTACAACACTAAGTGCATAAGCTACATCTGGGCGTGTACATAACATCACATACATTATAGATCCTACTGCCGAAGCATAAGGTATAATGCTCATGCGAGCTCTCTCTTCATCGGTCTTTGGACAAGAATCCTTGGAGAGAGTGACTCCATGGCAAGCGGGTAAGGCACCCCGCTTGGAGTCTTCCATACTAAACCTTTTTAGGATGGTGTTGATGTACCTGGTTTGGGACAATCCCAATAACTTTTTGGATCTATCCCTATAGATCCTTATGCCCAGGATGTATGTGGCATCACCCAGGTCCTTCATGGAGAACCTTAGTGATAAGAATGATTTGACCGACTGTAGCATAGGAATATCATTTCCTATCAGAAGAATGTCATCCACGTACAATACGAGGAATGTGACAGCTCTTCCTACAGCCTTCTTATAAATACAAGGTTCATCTGGATTTTTGATGAAATCAAATTCTTTGATAACATCATCGAAACAGATGTTCCAACTCCGAGATGCCTGCTTTAACCCATATATGGATTTAAGCAGTCTACATGCTTTCTCGCTGCTCCCACTGTCAATGAAGCCCTCTTGCTGATCCACATAAACGCATTCTTCTAAATCTCCATTTAGAAATGCTGTTTTAACGTCCATCTGCCAGATTTCATAGTCGTAGTGAGCAGCAATAGAAAGTAGGATCCGAATGGATTTAAGCATAGCTACGGGCGAAAAAGTTTCGTCATAGTCCAAACCTGGTCTTTGACGAAAACCTTTCGCCACAAGTCTTGCCTTATAGGTCTCTACCTGCCCATCTACACCAATCTTTCTTTTAAAGATCCATTTGCACCCTACAGGTTTTACCCCAGGGGGTACAACGTCCAAAGTCCATACTTTGTTGGTGTACATAGACTCCATTTCGGATCTCATGGCATCCAGCCACTTCACAGAGTCACTACTCGTGATAGCTTGCTGAAAACTGGTAGGATCATCATCATCCATGATGCAATCTTCTCTGTCACCATCAATGAGGAAACCGTAGTACCACTCCGGTGGGCGAGAAGTCCTACCAGACCTACGGAGTGGCCGAGGTTCTTCAGTTTCTGTTGCAACAGCCGGTTCAACCAAATCGTCATTTGTAGTTTGTGTCTCCAGAACCTCTTCTAGATCCACTACCTTGCCATCATCTTTATCTGTGAAAAACTCTTTTTCCAAGAATGTGGCATACTGAGAAATAAACACCTTTTGCTCCTCTTTGTGGTAGAACAGATATCCATAAGAATTCTTTGGATATCCCACAAAGCTACACATGACTGACCGTGTCTCGAGTTTGTCCGGATTCTGCTTTTTAACATAGGCCGGGCAACCCCAAATCTTAATTCTCTTAAGAGATGGTCTCTTCCCATTCCATATCTCATATGGCGTGGTAGACACGGCTTTGGTTGGAACCCTGTTTAGCAGAAGCGCTGCAGTCTCCAATGCATGCCCCCAAAACGAGACTGGTAACTCAGCGTCACTCATCATGGACCGGACCATATCTAATAGGGTCCTATTCCGTCGTTCTGACACACCGTTGTGCTGTGGTGTGTAAGGAGGAATGAGCTGAGAGAGAATCCCATTCTCTTTTAGGAAGTTTGCAAATTCTGTACTGAGATACTCACCACCTCGATCTGATCGAAGCATCTTAATACTCAAGCCGGTTTGTTTTTCTACTTCTTGTTTATATTCAATGAATTTCTCGAAAGCTTCGGACTTATGCTTTAATAAAAATACATGACCGAATCTTGAGAAATCGTCGGTGAATGTAATGAAGTATGAAAAACCGCCTCTAGCCTGTGTAGACATTGGCTCATATACATCACTATGTATGAGGCCAAGGAGCTGAGTAGCTCTTTCTCCGTGTCCGGTAAACGGAGTTTTGGTCATTTTACCCTTGATACAAGACTGGCAAGTCGCATAAGATTTATATTCAAAAGAGTTTAAATATCCATCTTTGTGTAACTTGTTTAGTCTTGTTTTGTTAATATGACCAAGTCTACAATGCCAAAGAAAAGCTTCATTTAATTCTGAAAGTTTTCTTTTATTAGTGTGTTGTATACTGAAAACCGTGTGTTGATTTAGGACATATATTCCGTTATTAAGCGTACCATACCCAACCAACATTTGATTTAGGTGAATGTTCATAACATTGTTCTGCAATACAAAATTATATCCTTCATTGTCCAACAAAGAAACGGATATTATATTATATAGCATACTTGGTACAAAATAACATGGATTCAAAATCAAAATACATCCAGATGGCAACCCCAAGTGATACTCTCCCACTGCGACTGTATGTACATTGGAACCATTTCCAACGCGGAGAGTATGGTCACCTGTCTTCAAAACCTTGCTATTTCTCAGCCCCTGCATAGAATTGCAAATGTGAGAACCTGAACCGGTATCCAATACCCAGGAAGCAGAGTTTATTGAAAAATAGTTTTCTGTCATAAACGCACCTGAAGCAGAAGCATCACCATGCTTCTTCTTGAGACTTAAGTACTCCGTGCAGTTGCGCTTCCAATGTCCTGTCTTGTAGCAATGAAAACATTCGCCTTTCCCCGAGTCTCCAGCCTTGGACTTTTCCTTTCCCTTCACCTTTTTAACTCCGCCCTTAGGATTAGTGGGTTTCTTCTTTTTCTTTCCCTTGGCCTTAGCTTTCGGGCGAGAAGAGGAAGACTGTCCAATAGTCATAACGGGAGTTTTTGCTAACTTCATAGTGCTCTCTGCACTCCTTAACATATTAAGGAGTTCAGGGAGTTCCTTCTCCATGCCATGCATGTTGAAGTTCACTATGAATTGAGCAAAGGTGGAGGGGAGGGACTGCAGAATAATATCTATATATTGTTCATTGTCCATTGTCCATCCTAGGTCCTCAAGCTCTTCTATAAGAGCTATCATCTTCAGAACATGGTCTCCTACTGGTGTGCCAGGGGCCATTCACATCTGAAATAGTTTCTTTGATGCTTCGTATCGTAATACACGGGATTGCTCTCCATACAACTGCTTTGTATGGAGAAATATGGTTTGAATGTCCATATTCTCGTGCTGCTTTTGATGTGTATTGTCCATCGATGCAAGCGCGAGGCATTTGGCCGTGGCACAGTCAGCGTCCCATGTCTTGCGGACTTCAACGTCCGCAACTGAGGATTTTAGACCTGGGACGGGCGGGGCTGAAGCCGTGAGGACATATGATACTTTATCATAAGTCAAGGCGATTTTCAGATTCCTCAGCCAGTCTTTATAATTGGTCCCATTCAGTTTGTTTTTATCTAGTAGAAGCTTGAGTCCAGTCATGGGTATCTGCCATTAAGAGAGAGAAAAGAATACACTTAGCGAAAGCTCTTGCATAGATCAGATTGGTTATTATCTTGTCTAATCGATGTTTCCCACTGCTTTAATCAAGTTTTTCTTTCAAACCTTAAAAAGAAAACTGGCCAGGATTAATTACAGTCTACAACTTCGCTAACCGTTCAGCCAGGCCAGTGTCGGTACTTGAGGGAGGTTCCCCGTGCTTTCGCACGGACCTAATTAAAGTAAACCTCGTTTTCCCAGAGGCGTAGCCCCGTTAACACCTTTCTAGACGCCTAATGAGTTAGCTAATTGTAAACTGCAAAACTCTCCTAGGAGCAACTATTGTCTACAGTGGGATCGGGATCCAACCATCACATGGAAGGTATGCAATCTCATTGCAAATTTCAACACTTGAAATTCCGGATGTAATTTTTACCCCCAGTACTTATGACCTTAACTATGGTCAACAAATCATAAGTACCAGTCAAGTTCTACCCGTCATTTCTTGATCAATTAGACCCACCCATATGACCCTTAACTATGGTCAACAAAGTCGCATGAATGTCCTAATTAATCTGCATCATATGCAGTGTAGGAAGATATCACTTAGCTACCGTACACTACGCCTTAACTAAAGTCAACAAACGTAGCACGAATACTAAGTACTCTATTTCCTAAAATGACGGAGGGTTGCGAATGATTTTTAAGAAAATCTTTAACGCTTGGAACTTGATATCATTGCAGAATCAAACGGTTTTCAAAAGGAGTGGCTTGTGCTCTGCAGTTTTGAAATATAGCTTTTTCATAAAGAGCCGAGTGGTTTTCAAATTTGATTCTACAACACCTTTTTAGGTTTATTTTCTTTACATTAATCATATTAATGTAATCCCATCATTTAAGTCCTTAAGCCAATCACAGAAAAGAAACGAAAATAACACGTACGCTTATGCCATCCGCATTCGCCGCAATGTTCCGTTATGCACTGTTAGGTTACTTAACTAACGGCATAGCGGGACGGGACTAACGCGGGTGTAAAACATAAGCAACGTCTACTATATATCATATATATAATATGTCATTCGTCTCAGATATCACAGAACACAGGCAGCAGAAACATATATATAATGTGGGATATACTAGGACGTCCGTATTTAGTATTTAGCCAATAATAGAAAATACGGATTCCACAGTCGCGATGAATAGCCAAGCCCACACCCTGGACCCCTACGAGAGCGGCAAATGACCCTACCAATTCTGGAGTTTAGGAGACCCGGTCTCGACTCCTCGAGATGGCCTCCCACTGAACCCCAGAACCCGGTCACCTGTGCTCCCCACCTTGGGTCTGTCCTAATGCGGAAAAGTAAATAATATACAACACTGGTGACATAACCTCAACCCGGAAGTGCCCCAAATAAAAGAATATTACATTACATTTGAATTTACATGAATGAAAATATAAAACTCTCATCTCACATAAAACCCCCGGCTATTCAATCGCGACAATCCTGCACATCATATCTCAGCAACATATAATATCTCATATCATCAACGTAAGTAAGTATGCATACCCCAATTGTCGTTGATGTATAGCAACGAAACCGGCGATATCGTACATACTACACTTACGGTCACAGAAAAGAAAGTGTAAAACTACAATATTTGGAATCCACATTCTCTTTAGACATCATAAATGCGAAATATCACATATTTCGTATTTCATGCCTAAACTATATGAATTCCACATATTGTATCACATTCCAGATAAAAAGACAGTATTAAAGTTTTCGAACGAACGATCAAGTACCCAAGATTCACTAAAGCTCAACACTTGAGCAGGGTTCAAAAATCCGGAGTGTGACACAGTAGTAGCGGTCCAGCCGTAGAAGGGTCAAGCCAACGCCTCACATGTGGCACGCCGTACTGCCCCAAACCCTAAGGTTCAAAGG
Source organism: Agapanthus africanus (assembly GCA_030015575.1). Lineage (NCBI taxonomy): Eukaryota > Viridiplantae > Streptophyta > Magnoliopsida > Asparagales > Amaryllidaceae > Agapanthus > Agapanthus africanus. The sequence goes on from CM057339.1 coordinate 426,440,269, forward strand.
GCAGTTCGAGACGGTCACATAATCGAGTTAAGGTTTGTTGTCTTTTAGAGGGACCACCACAAAAAGACTTGCACGTATTTCCATAGTATTTAAACCCCGTGAACAGTGAGCAAATGATACTCGTTCAAACACTTCAATACTTTCTAATTTACCTGGAAAAACCACGAAATCAAAATTCCGATCGAATCGACGAGTCCAAAACCATCTCCAGAATTTTTCAAAACTGAATACAGATTAAAAATACCCTAAAAAATATACAAGCAGATTCCAGAATTACTGAAAAAAATTATTCATGAATTGATGTATACGGCCGCGGAACCGCGGCCTAAGCAAGCTTAGGCCGCGTTTCCGCGGCAATAATTACTGTTCATTGAATAATTTTTGTACCGTAATCCTTATTTTTACCTGCTGAATTTTTTACATATTTTTAATTCTGAAAAATGTCAAATTTTAGAAAATTTCCAGAGAGCACTCTAAAAGGCCATATTTCGGTTCGATCGGAGTTTTAACTTCGTAAAAAGGTCGCCTAATGTTCTAGGTCGGCTCTGATACCAATTTAAGGTTTGCCTAGCACCCTATAATGAGTTTTGAAGCATCACATGCCTCAAAGTATGTATTTTGATGGTGCTAAACAAACACGCAAAGGAATCGATCCTAGAAAATTAGGGTTACAAAACTTTAAGCTTATAAAAATTAGGGTTTCGAGACTACAACCTTTGTGTCTCCCCTTTTGCTTGACTCCTTAGTCTCTTGGGTGTTGGAAGAAGGTCCTCTTGTAGTCTTCTCACGTCCATGACGATCCACCCGGAGTTCCCCGTCCAAGCTCGCAACTTCGTAAAACCGAAGAGAACACTCTAAACAAGTTAGCTAAACTTGTGTAGAATGAAGTTGTGGTTAATGTTCTCACTTAAAAAACCTTTCTTTAAGTGTGTTTTACTCACCAGGAAAAATTAGAGAGCAAATGTGAAGGAGGAAGAAGATGGTGGCAATATTTTTCACAAGTGATGAGAAAGATAAAGATAACCCTCAAGAAGAAAAAGAAATATATCAATATATATATTTTATTTCTTCTTACAATGAACCATGGTTAAAGTGATGGAGACATTATTTAACTTGAGTTTTAAATCATAAAGAGAAGGATAACTCAAGGTTAGAGGTAGGTAAGCTTGGTTAGGTCAAAAGAAGAATGGAGAAGCTAGAAATGATTATCCTTTTCTTTTCAATTTGTTTTAAATACAAAATTAAATAATAATCCATCACTTAATCCATGGTATGAGTCTTATATTGCCACCATTTCCATATGTTAACAACCATGATAGATGGGTGTATGTATGTGTGTATGTATGCACATCCATATGTGCATGAAACTAGATAGAAAGAAAGAAACACATACACATGCATACATCCATCATGTCCAAGAAAGGTTTTAAGTGAGAAAATGGTTAAATGATAAATCAACACTTGATTTATCAATCCGGTCATATCTCATATGACCCCACCAAAAGCAGGCCGCCCGATCAATGTTCGGTATCATATACGCACATTTTAATCGGGTGCATGCGCATATCGCATACGCGCACCACAACGTTTCGCCTGGACTGGGTAACTCCTTTGTGGGACTCTAAGACTCGTCAATACGCCGGCAGAGGGTGATGATCATATCAGGTACCCCCAAGCCGCAAGCGGTCAGCTAAACGTAACGGCCACCCGGGTATTGAGCGATCAGAAGAAAACAAGCGAACCTGCTACAACTCTCGTCGAGCCAACTGGCAACACTACCGTACAGTCCGGTCTCTTCGTCAGATATGCTGCATATCGAGCCTAGGGATGGTCACGTCGACCCCAATAACTCAATAAGTCGTGCCGGTGAATGGTCTATTACAGATCGAGAAACTACTGATAACACTTATCAGCAATTCTCAGCAGCCCTGGCCAGGGACTTGCTGATATAACCAGTCGGGCACAGCACAGCATCAACTCCCAATACCGGGAGAGACGAAACCCCTCCTATCGCTCATCGCCTTCGTGTGTCTTGGGACTGTACCTAACGGCCACCTGTTTGCACGACTCGGTAGAGCCGTGGTAGGGTGGCAATCAAAGTACAGTGGGAGAACACACAAGACTCTATGACGATCTCGGGTCGACAGACTAACCTGTACCAGTGTCACCTGAGAACTGCTATCCGACGATAGATATAATTCCATATAGGAGTTCTCAGTGAGTCCGTCCAGTGTACCCAGTCACCACTGAGCACCCGTTTATGATCTTGATGTCAAACATCAATGAATGTGGGAACATTCATCGCCCATCGTATTAGTCTAGTATCATATACGCTAGTCTACTCTGGTATATCAATGCCCCGTCTCAATATACCTACGACTAGGGACATTCCAGGATATGCTTACAGATGTCCCACTAGTATGATCTCCATCATAATCAAAGTAGTCAAGCCGATATCCTCAGGGCTTTATCAGCATGTATGAATGAATAAAAGCATGATCAAATCAACATGTCAGATAAAGAAGAACCAGATAGCATACTATCATATCGAGCAAGAATGCATACTGAATATATATATACATGTATAGATACATCCACTATCACATAATGGCCTCTAGGGCATACATATATCCAACAAGAATCTCATTCTCCTTTAGAATAGTCCAGGAATTCCGTGCTCAAGTATTCTCCTCCTTGATCTCATCAAACGACATAATACTTATACCCGTTTTTTGTTCTCTACTTCTCACTTATATTCATTGAATTTCTCAAAAGTTCCAGACTTGTGTTTCAATAGGAACATATGTCCGGATCTTGAGAGATAATCAGTGAATGTAATAAAGTACAAAGAACCGGTCTTGGCATGTGTAGACAGGGGACCTTCATACATCAGCATGTATCAATCCCAAGAGTTCACCAACTCTTTCTCTGTTTCCAATAAACGGAGCTGTGGTCATCTTATCTTTGTGACATGACTGGCAAGTTTTACAAGATGTAAATCCAAACTAATTTAAATATGCATCTTTATGTAACTTTAGCTAGTCGGGTCGTATTGATATGACCTAGTTTACAATGCCTCAAGAAGGATTCGTTCATTTATGAACTTTTCCTCTTATGTGTGTTCTGTACGTTAAGAACTGTAGTTTGATTTAGAACGTCTATGCTTTTAGATAACATGCCTGAACCGATCAACTCTTGATATAGGAAATGTTCAAAACATTATCCAACAATAAAAAATTATATCCTTCTTTACTAATAAAGAGACTGATATGATGTTGTATATCAGGTTCAGTATCTAATAACATTCGTTCAGAATCAATGTATTCTGATAATACAGGGTGATAACTGCCAACAAACTTGGCTGCAACACTTGCACCGTTTCTATCTCATGAAACTTACACCCGTTCTCAGTTCTCTACCTATCTGTAGCCCATGTAACAAATTACATATGCGGGATCCAGATCCGGTATCTCATACCCAGGACGTAAAGGATACTGAGAAACAGTTCTCTGTAATGAACACACCCGAAGAAGATGCATCAGCATGCACTTTCTTCATTTAGACGGCACGAGAATTCTTGTAATCCCCAATTTCCTGCTCTGTCTTATAACATTTATAAGTTGGAGCGGGACCAACGTTCCCTAGCTCAGTATAACAAGCGGGTTCGGTCAATACATCTGTATTATTATCTTGATTAAGGCGTGGCATAGTCGTAACCAAGAGAGAGAGAAGAAAACACTCAGCGTGCGCTTTTACAAGATTAGATTGGTTATCAATTTATCTCATCAGGATGGCTCCCACTGTTTTAGTCAAATCTTCCTTCAAATCCTAAAAGGAAAGACTAGCCGGGATTAATTACACCCTACAAGTTCACCAATCTTTCAGCCAGGCCAGTGCCGGTACTTTGAGGGAGGTTCCCCGCGCTTTCGCACGGACCTAATTAAAATAAACCTCGTTTTCCCAGAGGCGTAACCCCGTTGACACCTTTCTAGACACCTACTTGATTGGATAATTGTAATGTGTAAAACTTTCCCAGGAGTAACTCTTACTCGCAGCGGGTATCGGGATCCAACTATCTCATAGAAGGTATGCAATCTCATTGCAAATTTCAACTCTTGAAATTCCCAATAATATTTTCCCCCAAGCGTCCTATGACCTTGACAGAGGTCAACAAACCATAAGCTGCTAGTCAAGTTCAACCCGTCATTTCCTGATTGAAGTAAACCCACCCGCACGACCCTTGACAGAGGTCAACAAGGTCGCACGACTACCCTAAATCAATCACATCATATGTTTATACAGATAAGTACTAATCAGCTACCGCACACTACGCCTTGACAGAGGTTAACAAATGCAGCACGAATACTAACTATTACTTATCTGAAATGACGGAGGGCTACGGCAGGTTTTTAAGAAAACCCTTTGCGTAATGAACTTGATATCGTTGTAGAATCGAGTGATTTTTTTAATGGAATGTTTTTGAGGCCTTTTCTAGTTTTGCTAAAGAGGTCACTCCTGGTGAAAAGATCGTCGGCTCTTTCCTCATCGAATAAGGTGCAGGATATTTCACAAATATCACTACGCAAAGCAAATACTATAAAAACAATCAAAAGACAAACCGAGTTTGTAGCATCTTCTAGTTTCTCTAAAGAGGTCACTCCCGGTGAAGAGATCTCGGCTCTTTCCTTATCGAATAAGGTGCTGGATGTTCTACAAGAAACACCGCTATGCAAAGCAAGAACTAGAGCTACCATTTTTTTAAAACAAGTTTCTACAACATCTTTAGGTTTCTTTTATTTCATTAATCTCATTAATGAAGTCCCATTTTATTATGCTCCACAAGCATCACTTTTGAAACGAAATCAGCAATATAACATATATCTCATATATATAATATAAACATTCGTCTCAGGCAGTAATATGATCTCATCACAGAACATTGCAGCAGAGGATAACATATGAAATATTGGATATATTAGGATTTCCGTGTTTTATGCGAGCCTGTATAAAACATGGATTCCACGGTCGCGATGAATAGCCAAACCCACATCCCTATACCCCTACGAGAGCGGCAAGCAACACTGCCAATTCTAGGGTTAGGAGACCCGGTCTCGACTCCTAGAGATCGTCTCCCACTGGACCCTAGAACCCGGTTACTTGTGCTCCCCGCCTTAGGTCTACCTAATGCGGAAAAGTAAATAATATACAATGGTGACATCAACCTCAGCCCGGAAGTGCCCCAATAAAAGAATATTACATACAAATGAATTTTACATGAATGAAAAAGAAAAAACTCTCATCTCACATAAAACCCCCGGCTATTCAAAACACGACGATCCAATATAACATATCACAGCAACACATAATATCACATATCATCAATGTAAGTAAATATGCGTATCCCAATTGTCGTTGATGTATAGCAACGAAGCCGGCGATACACCACATACTACGCTTACGGTCACAGAAAATAAAGTGTAAAACTACAACAGTTGGAATCCGCAACCTCTTTAGACATCGCATGCCTAACCAAATGAATTCCTTAGATATCGCATGCCTAACAATTATAAACCGCGCATTTAAGTCTCGATCTCGAAAACACTTTTCAATATCATGTCGGGCAATTCAACAAGATTCCCGATATCCTGATCGAATGCTCGTCACAAACTTTAGTAGACGGCCGCACCCCCGATACCGTCGACGAAGTGCACTAAGGTGGAACACCGCTGCCGTGAGCACCCGAACGGATGCTTTTGGCGACGAGGTTCTCCTACAGTCACTTGGTCGAGGCTATGGGGCGTGGCTATCTATTAAGTTTACCCAGCGAGTATCCGTGTACGCTACGTGATTGCGATGGACTTTTGATCACATCAAAATTTCGTGGCAACCGATCATCTGAGACTGAACTGCTAGATTTATAACATTCAAATTAGTTATCTCATAACTACTTGTGGATTCCAAATATTGTATCACATTCCAGATAAATAGACAATGTTAAACTTTCCGATCGAATATTCAAACACCCAAGTTTTCCCAAATAGTTCTCAACACTTGAAATTAGTTTAAAAAACATCCATCACATACCACAGTACCAATGGTCCAGCCGTAGAAGGGTCAAGCTAACGCCTCACAAGTGGCAACGCCATACTGCCCCAAACCCTAAGTTTCAAAGGCAGTTCAGACGGTCACATAATCAAGTTAAGGTTTGTGTTCTTCTAGAGGGTCCATCGCGTTACTTGCACGACTTAGAATGTTCTTAAACTACGGAAAAATCCAACACTTGGAAATTTTCCGGCAGGGGAAAAAGTGTGTTATTGATGTAACAACTCCAATTTTTGTATACCAAAATTTGCTTAAAATTTGATGTATACTTGGAGTATTGATGTTGCTGGAAACAATTTAAGTATCTATTTCTTTACAATAATTACAAGAAGGAGCTTGTAGCTCATTGGTAATACCTTGCACTGCTGAACCAAGCCACTAGAGTTCGAATCCCATACCCCACATATTTTTTATATCCTTTTGTTTTAAATTTTTGGGAAGTCAAACGGTCAAACAGCCATAACTCACAATTTAATACAGTATATAAAAAAAATAAAGTGCACCAAAGTTCACCCCAGAAAATTCCCCATCCAACGAGACCCGACTCGGCCCCGACTCGGCCCCGACTCGGCCAAGTAGGCCGGCGACTCGGCCGAATCGGCCGGCGCCGCCGGCCGGACTCGGCCGGTCGGCCGAGTCGTCAACACGAAAAAAATTCGTGTTGACTTGGTCAACCCATCTGTATAGCCCATTTTTTCCCAGAACGTTATCATTTTCTCATAAAGTCTCTTTTACTCTCAAAATTAATGAAATTTTAATGAATTTTTATATTTTTTAAAATATTTTTTAATCCAAACCCTAACCCTAGCCTAGCCCTATATAAAGACCCCTACCCTCTACTATTTCACCTCACAACTCTAAGTCCACTGTCCCAAATTCTCGAGAACTCGGTACAATGAGCGAGAAGCGAAGCGCTGCCGAAATCGACGACAAATTCCGGCGATCATAGTAGAACCTTCGCGACGTTTTCGACGTACCGACAACCACCACTTCCCTTAGCCTCCTTAACTTGTCCAAACCGTAAGTCCCATCTATTCTATCTCTCTTTACTTTTAATAGAAAAAAATACGACTTTTTGGAACCCGACGGAAATCGGAAAAAACCGATTTCCGATTCGGTTTTTCTACAAAATTCCACTTGTCACCTAATCCATAATACCTACCTATATTCATGTTGACTATTAATCACTCATAAACCAATTTAAATAAAGTTTCTCCCATGAAATGATAGCTTTCTTGTAAAACCGTATTCTTTTCATAAAAATACCATAAAGTTTACTTTTCATGTTCTAATTAGATCCCTCATTCCTAAACATGTTCATCTTGATAAATAAACTTGTAGAAATCAATTTGAATGAGTTTTCACACATGAAATGATAACGTTTTCAAATACCGTATTTTTGCGCTTTAATACCTTCAAGTTTAATACATCATATTTAACCTCTAAACTTCATTAAACCCTAAAATAAGTCACGAGGTAATGACCTACCTCTACACACACACAAATATAACCCTAATTGATAAACGTCAAAATATAGAATACGGAAATATAGGACTTTTCACTAAAATACCATATTCTTTATAAACCTTTCTTGAAAGCTTTAAGTTGTACACAATTCTACATAAAATCTTTTCAAATAAAAGCATGATATGTCATGGACATCGATCGTTTATCTAAACTGACTTTGTGGTGTCTAGGCAAGTTTGTCTAGGCTAGTGGTTTTTAATTAGGCCCACTACTGTGGTTCCTTCCCACTTACCTGGCACTTACCTGGCCGCAATTGACGGTGAAGAGGCGATTTGAGGCTTCTAATGATTTGTCGTTTAGACCTAAGAAATAGGCTAGTTGGCTTAGGAAACCCTAGAAACTAAAATACGGAAATCTATACCCATTTACAAATAAATACCTTATATTTATAAAACCATTTTTTTCCTAAATGAATGGTATTTGTTAAACCTATGCAAAGCGCCGCTACAACCCACCTTTGGGGAACCCGTTAGGGATAGTACGGTTCATCGTGCACCCGCGGGCTAGTAGTGCGAGATTCAGACCTCCGCAAGGAGCATTCGGTCTCGAAGGTTTAAAATACGATATTTAAGAAAAAATGCAATTTTGTAAAATAAATTATTATTTAAAATTATTCTTGTATTAATATATGTTTAATTATCATTTAAACACCTATTTTATCATAAGATAAGGTTTCCACATTTTTCTAAAATTACAAGACTAAAAGTTACATTAAAATACCATGAGTGTCGAATAAAACAATTAATACTTTTGTTAGGATATATTCACTAGAATTACATAAATAAAATTCACACTCATTATAACTATAAAGACAAATAATAAATACTTGAGGTATATCTTGAAAACTAAACGAAAGTACTTTTTACATAAAACCCCCTCAAGTTTTATAAATTACGGCCCCTAACAAATAAAGAACTTCAAATTATCTTTCTTTTAGTCTGACTCGGGTTAGAGTCTGACTATTTCTGACTTGAATATGATTCAAGTCAATCTATATTCTTTTGTAATCCAACTCAATATGAATACATGAATCCCAGAATCCAGATAACAATATATTCAATTTGACTGAATCAAACCATGGATATTCATCCATTATCCTGTTATTCCATTTACCTGATCATGCAGTTACAACATGTTTACTGATATCATGGTTTTGGTCAGTCACCCAATTTACACAATATAATACCACATTACTGTTAAAACACTACGGGGTTAAGGGGTAGATTGGTACGGAAGGTGTTAAAGGTGGCATGAGGTGGTCAGATTAAGACACCTAACGTGAATCCTATTGCTGTTGTACCGTGGCATAACGGTTCCTTGTACTACACGTGCCTTAGTCTCTGGCAAGTGAGACTCCCCTCGTATACACTGGCATCCTTCTGTACCAAGCTACAAACAACAGCGTTAACTCAATATTCCATAATATTCAACAATATAATATTTTAGGAAATACTTTTGCATTGTCTTCCTAATTCTTCCTTATCTTTGGAACTTACCGAGCGACCTGTTCGCTGACGACATTCTATTTCTTTCTTCTTTGAATGTCGTCAGGTGCGTTGGACCAAGCTGAGATCGAGCCCACCGGTGAAGATTTGGAGCAGTTCCACGAAGATCCCGAGCTCTGAATATTGTACCTTGTTCTTCCCAGTATGTTCATTTTCTGTTATGCCATTGTTTAGGCATCGCTTTTCATTTCAGTTGTCATGCATTGTACAAAGAATTTTATTAATAAAAGTTGCTGTTATTCCTATATCATTCGTCTCTTATGATTTACTTTATATTGCTTAGTTACGCTTAGCGTATGTACTTCTGAGTATATATGTAGCGGGCCTCGTCGCGTCCCCTTCGCCGTACACTGGGAAGCGGGGCGTGACAGGTTTTGTTGGTGGCCCATGCAGGTCAGAGCTGTATGAATCCCTGTCATGCAGTTCTGGTCTGCATGAACAACCTAAGCAATATAACATAAGAACCAGCAACTAAAACATTCTTTACAATTCATGTTCCTTGAATCTCGCAAATTTCTATTCTTTGAATCTTATCAGTTCATGTATTTGAATCTGTCCTAATCCAAATTTTCCTTCAGGATTATGGATTCCCCGAACAACACCAGCACCAACGTTAACAACACCCCTTCAGCACTACCTCTTACACCCGCTGTTCCTGCACTACCCACTGAGCAAACGATGCTATTCGAGGTGATCCGCAGTCTTCTCGAGGGACAGCAACAACTTTTGAACCGTCCTGAGGCCGATGCACCGGGAGTAAAGCAATTCAGGGCTTTGCACCCAAAACAGTTCTCTGGTAAAGGAAGCCCTCTTGAAGCGGAAGAATGGGCACAAAGTATCGAAGACGATCTGGCAGCAGCTCTAGTGCCAGACAACGCTTGGGTCCGTGTAGCAAAACTACAGCTCACGGATAATGCTCGCAATTGGTGGAAGGCGGAAGAAAGCCGTCTTACGCAGCCGATTGAATGGAAGACATTTCGCAAGAAGTTCGACGCAAATATTTCCCTGTGACTGCCAGGTTTGCAATGGAGCAGCAGTTTATTCATCTACAGCAAGGATCAATGTGGGACAAATCGGTAGATGAATACGATGCTGAGTTCACTATGTTGAGCCGGTAAGATATGTCACAATAGTTCAATTTTTAGATATCACATACTACACATCTAACACAATCTTTAAACAGATTCGTGACACACTTGATACCGACGGACGATATCAGAGCCCGTCGCTTTCAACAAGGCTTGGACACAGAGATTAAGGCTGCTCTAGCCACCAGAAAGTTTTTGACTCATGAAGAAGCTCTAGAAGCTGCCCGCAGTTATGAGGCAGTAATAAAAGAGAGGGGCAGACCTCAGTCTGCAGGAGTCAAACGCCCTGCCAACCAGATGGCAGGTGGAGCCTCGTTCAGACCACCTTTCGTGCCAAGGCGACCCGGAGTACCAACCCATCGTCATAGCCCAGCCTTTTGCACATACTGCAAGAGAACTGGACATATGATGAAGGACTGCCGTCGAGCCAACCGCCTCTGCTTAGTCTGCGGTTCAGCCACTCACGGTATTGGATCTTGTCCCCAAAGACAGAACCCATTTGCTGCACCCAGGCCAGCTAATACTTATCAGCAGCGACCAGCTCTTCAGGCACCTGCTCCCAGACTTGCACTGCCTGCACCAACCAGGGGACTACAAGCTACACCACCTCCTCGTCAGTTCCATCAAGCTCAAAGGAACGTTCCGAGGAATGCTCCTCAGGCCAGGAGGAATGTGCCGAAGCGCCAGGCTTTCATGATGTCTGTGGAAGAAGCTGAGGCCACTGGCCAAGTCATTACTGATAAACTTTCCTTCCTAAACTTATCTTTTAGTCTTGTTTACCTACACACTTTTCATATACCTAAAACCTATCCCATATACCTTAGGTACAATCCTAGTGGCTTCACTACCTGCACTTGCACTGTTCGATACTGGAGCATCCCACTACTTTATGTCTCAACGGTTTGTTCGAACCCATGCGATTCCAGTCTCACTGCTTGTATCCAGCTGGAACGTCAGTTCCGGAAATGGTGTTCTAAAGGCAACTATGGGATACATCATGTGTCCAGTCGTCGTATGTAGTCGAGAATTTTATGCTGACTTCAAGGTACTGGACATACCGAACTTCGATGTGGTTCTAGGAATGGACTGGCTTGGAACTTTTTATGCTACTATTGACTGTCGTCAAAGGAGGGTAGTATTTGAGATTCCAAATCATCCGGTCTTCTATTTCAAAAGTGGAGACCGTACATTGGAGCCAAGTACCTACAAAGCAAAGCCAAGAGAAGCAGTAGTTGCAGCAGCTCAAGCAGAAGAAGAATCAAGACCAGAAGTAGTTCGAGAGTTCGACGATGTATTTCCTGACGATATATCAGGTTTGCCTCCCGATCGAGCTCTTGAATTCAGTATTGACTTAGTACCAGGAGCACAACCAGTAATCAAAGCACCTTATAGACTAAGTCCGGAAGGTTTGAAGGAAGTTCGAACACAGTTGGACGAATTACTGGCGAAAGGATGGATTCGTCCCAGCACTTTAAGTTGTGGAGCATCTGTACTATTGGTGAAGAAGAAGGAAGGTTCATACAGAATGTGCATCGATTATAGGGCCTTGAACGGAGTCACTATAAAGAACAAGTATCCACTTCCGCGCATCGATGATTTATTCGATCAGCTAAGTGGATCTTGTGTTTTCTCTAAATTGGATCTTCGTTCAGGTTATCATCAAGTGAAGGTCAAGGAAGCTGATATTCACAAAACAGCTTTCAGAACTCGCTATGGACATTACGAATTTCTAGTGATGCCATTTGGAGTGACCAATGCACCAGCAATCTTCATGAACCTTATGAACCTAGTTTTCCGGGAGTATTTAGACGGTTCGTTGTCATCTTCATCGACGACATCCTGGTATATTCTAAGAATCGGAAAGAACATGCGGAGCACCTATGAATTGTCCTGGAAACTCTTCGACAACATAAGCTTTATGCCAAGTACAGCAAGTGTGAGTTTTGGCTAAATCAAGTTGGTTTTCTTGGACATATCGTATCAGGAGAAGGAATTTCTGTGGATCCAGCAAAAGTTTCGCCAGTTAGCGAATGGCCTACACCAAAGTCAGTGAAGGACATACGGTGTTTCTTAGGATTAGCTGGATATTACAGAAGATTTATTGAAGGCTTTTCGAAGATAGCAACACCCCTGACCAAGCTCACACGAAAAGATAAAGAATTTGTGTGGTCAGAAGCATGCGAGCAAGCTTTCGTAGAACTCAAGTCAAGACTGACATCAGCACCTATTCTCGTCATACCGGATCAATCTGGAGGATTCGAAGTGCATTGTGATGCATCCGGTAAGGGACTAGGATGTGTTCTACATCAGCACGGTAAGGTTGTGGCTTATGCTTCAAGACAACTGAAAACTCATGAGCGCAATTATCCGACGCATGATCTGGAGTTGGCAGCCGTCATTTTTGCTCTCAAAATTTGGCGCCACTACTTACTTAGTGAACGAGTGAATATCCACACAGATCATAAAAGTTTGAAATATGTGTTTACTCAGAAGGAGTTGAATATGCGGCAGAGAAGATGGTTAGAACTCATGGCGGACTTTGACATCAACTTGCAATATCATCCAGGAAAGGTGAACGTAGTACTTGATGCTCTTAGTCGCTAACCATTAGCAATGAATCTCACTGCCCAGTAGAAGCTTCAGCAAGATCTACATCAGATGGAGATCGAACTAGTCATGCCAGGTGATGTTTCAAGTTTGATGAATCTACAAGTTCAATCAACCATTGTCAATCAGATCAAAGCAGCTCAAGCCAGTGATGCTAAGTAGCAAAAGATCAGAGAACAAGTGGAGAATGGACTCAGAACAGATTTCATCATCCATGAAGACGGATCTTTGAGATACGGCAGCAGATTGTATGTACCAAAGGGTCCTGTTCGGGAAGAGTTAATGAAAGAAGCTCACAGCTCTCCCTATTCAGTACATCCTGGAGGTACCAAAATGTACAAAGATCTACGTCAGAATTATTGGTGGCATGGAATGAAGCGTGAAGTAGCCAGAAGTGTCGCAAAATGTTTGGTGTGTCAGCAGGTAAAAGCTGAACATCACAGGACAGCTGAACTACTTCAACCGTTACCAATCCCAGAAAGGAAGTGGCAGCACATCACGATGGACTTTGTAACTGCTCTTCCTCTCAGCACAGAGGGTAACGATGCGATTTGGGTCATTATGGATCGACTCACAAAGTTGGCTCACTTCATCCCATTTCGAGTTGGCCAATCAACTGAGACACTAGCGAAGAAGTACATGGAGGTAATAATCTAATTTAGATTTAAAACTCTTCATAATGTACTATCTCTAATACCCATGAACTCATACAGGAAATTGTGAGACTTCATGGAGTACCGGTCTGCATTGTCTCCGACCGTGACACCAGGTTCCAATCGCAATTTTGGCAGAGTCTGCAAGCTAGCTTGGGAACAAGTCTGAACTTCAGCACGGCTTATCATCCACAAACAGATGGTCAGTCGGAACGAACTATTCAGATCTTGGAGGATATGCTCAGAGCATGTATGCTCGAATTCAAAGGATCGTGGGAACATCACCTGCATCTTGTGGAGTTCGTGTACAACAACAGTTACCAAGCAAGCATAGGAATGGTACCTTTTGCAGCATTATATGGAAGAAAGTGTCGATTGCCATTAAGTTGGGATGACATCGGAGATAGGGAACTCCTTGGACCAGAGATGATAGTAGCGACCGTTGATGTGGTTCGTACTATCAGGGAAAGAATGCGCATAGCCCAAGATAGACAGAAACATTGGGCTGATGCGAAGAGACGACACTTGGAGTTCCAGCCAGGAGATCATGTATTCCTGAAAATCTCTCCGAACCGCGGAGTGATCCGATTTGGAAGACGGGGAAAGTTGAGTCCGAGATACATTGGACCGTTCGACATACTCGAACGAGTCGGTGAAGTGGCATACCGATTAGCGCTTCCACCCTCATTGGAAGGAGTGCATAACGTGTTCCACATATCCCAACTCAGAAGATATGTGAGTGACCCCAGCCATGTTCTTGATCATTCCGAACTCACTATACAGCCCGATTTGTCTTGTGAACAACAACCTGTAGAAATCCTGGATAGGAAAGTGAAGACACTTCGGAACAAAGAAGTTAATTTGGTCCGGGTAATATGGAGGAAAGACACTCCAGGAGAATCCACATGGGAAAGGGAGGATGAGATGCGTGCAAGATATCCGCACCTTTTTGTAAACTAGTCATCAAATAAAAGTTGTAAATTTCGAGGACGAAATTTTTGTAAGGAGGGTAGATTGTAACAACTCCAATTTTTGTATACCAAAATTTGCTTAAAATTTGATGTATACTTGGAGTATTGATGTTGCTGCAAACAATTTAAGTATCTATTTCTTTACAATAATTACAAGAAGAAGCTTGTAGCTCATTGGTAATACCTTGCACTGCTGAACCAAGCCACTAGAGTTCGAATCCCATGCCCCACATATTTTTTATATCTTTTTTTGTTTTAAATTTTTGGGAAGTCAAACGGTCAAACAGTCATAACTCACAATTTAATACAGTATATAAAAAAAATAAAGTGCACCAAAGTTCCCCCCAGAAAATTCCCCATCCAACGAGACCCGACTCGGCCCCGACTCGGCCGAGTCGGCCGGCGACTCGGCCGAATCGGCCGGCGCCGCCGGCCGAACTCGGCCGGTCGGCCGAGTCGTCAACACGAAAAAAATTCGTGTTGACTTGGTCAACCCCTCTGTATAGTCCATTTTTTTCCAGAACGTTATCATTTTCTCATTAAGTCTCTTTTACTCTCAAAATTAATGAAATTTTAATGAATTTTTATAATTTTTTAATCCAAACCCTAACCCTAGCCTAGCCCTATATAAAGACCCTTACCCTCTACTATTTCACCTCACAACTCTAAGTCCACTCTTCCAAATTCTCGAGAACTCGATACAAAGAGCGAGAAGCGAAGCGCTGCCGAAATTGACGACAAATTCCGGCGATCGTAGTAGAACCTTCGCGGCGTTTTCGACGCACCGACAACCACCACTTCCCTTAGCCTCCTTAGCTTGTCCAAACCGTAAGTCCCATCTATTCTATCTCTCTTTCCTTTTAATAGAAAAATACGACTTTTTGGAACCCGACGGAAATCGGAATAAACCGATTTCCGATTCGGTTTTCTACAAAATTCCACTTGTCACCTAATCCATAATACCTACCTATATTCATGTTGACTATTAATCACCCATAAACCAATTTATATAATGTTTCTCACATGAAATGATAGCTTTCTTGTAAAACCGTATTCTTTTCATAAAAATACCATAAAGTTTACTTTTCATGTTCTAATTAGATCCCTCATTCCTAAACATGTTCATCTTGATAAATAAACTTGTAGAAATCAATTTGAATGAGTTTTCACACATGAAATGATAACGTTTTCAAATACCGTATTCTTGCGCTTTAATACCTTCAAGTTTAATACATCCTATTTAACCTCTAAACTTCATTAAACCCTAAAATAAGTCACGAGGTAATGACCTACCTCTACACACACACAAATATAACCCTAATTGATAAACGTCAAAATATAGAATACGGAAATATAGGACTTTTCACTAAAATACCATATTCTTTATAAACCTTTCTTGAAAGTTTTAAGTTGTACACAATTCTACATAAAATCTTTTAAAATAAAAGCACGATATGTCATGGACATCGATCGTTTATCTAAACGGACATTGTGGTGTCTATGCAAGTGTGTCTAGGCTAGTGGTTTTTAATTAGGCCCACTACTGTGGTTCCTTCCCACTTACCTGACACTTATCTGGCCGCAATTGACGGTGAAGAGGTGATTTTAGGCTTCTAATGACTTGTCGTTTAGACCTTAGAAATAGGCTAGTTGGCTTAGGAAACCCTAGAAACTAAAATACAGAAATCTATACCCTTTTACAAATAAATACCTTATATTTATAAAACCGTTTTTTTTCTAAATGAATGGTATTTGTTAAACCTATGCAAAGCGCCGCTACAACCCACCTTTAGGGAACCCGTTAGGGATAGTACGGTTCATCGTGCACCCGCGGGCTAGTAGTTAGAGATTCAGACCTCCGCAAGGAGCATTCGGTCCCGAAGGTTTAAAATACAGCATTTAAGAAAAAAAATGAGATTTTGTAAAATAAATTATTATTTAAAATTATTCTTGTATCAATATATATTTAATTATCATTTAAACACCTATTTTATCATAAGATAAGGTTTCCACATTTTTCTAAAATTACAAGACTAAAAGTTACATTAAAATAACATGAGTGTCGAATAAAACAATTAATACTTTTGTTAGGATATATTCACTAGAATAACACAAATAAAGTTCACACTCATTATAACTATAAAGACGAATAATAAATACTTGAGGTGTATCTTGAAAACTATACGAAAGTACTTTTTACATAAAACCCCCTCAAGTTTTATAAATTACAATAAGGCCCCTAACAAATAAAGAACTTCAAATTATCTTTCTTTTAGTCTGACTCGGGTTAGAGTCTGACTATTTCTGACTTGAATATGATTCTAGTCAATCTATATTCTTTTGTAATCCAACTCAATATGAATACATGAATCCCAGAATCCAGATAACAATCTATTCAATTTGACTGAATCAAACCATGGATATTCATCCATTATCCTGTTATTCCATTTACCTGATCATGCAGTTACAACATGTTTACTGATATCATGGTTTTGGTCAGTCACCTAATTTACACAATATAATACCACATTACTGTTAAAACACTACGGGGTTAAGGGGTAGATTGGTACGGAAGGTGTTAAAGGTTGCACGAGGTGGTCAGATTAAGACACCTAACCTGAATCCTATTGCTGTTGTACCGTGGCATAACGGTTCCTTGTACTACACGTGCCTTAGTCTCTGGCAAGTGAGACTCCCCTCATATACACTGGCATCCTTTTGTACCAAGGTACAAACAACAGCGTTAACTCAATATTCCATAATATTCAACAATATAATATTTTAGGAAATACTTTTACATTTTCTTCCTAATTCTTCCTTATCTTTGGGACTTACCGAGCGACCTGTTCGCTGACGACATTCTATTTCTTTCTTCTTTGAATGTCGTCAGGTGCGTTGGACCAAGCTGAGATCGAGCCCACCGGTGAAGATTTGGAGCAGTTCCACGAAGATCCCGAGCTCTGAATATTGTACCTTGTGCTTCCCAGTATTTTCATTTTCTGTTATGCCATTGTTTAGGCATCGCTTTTCATTTCAGTTGTATTTCCTTTTCATGCATTGTACAAAGAATGTTATTAATAAAAGTTGTTGTTATTCCTATATCATTCGTCTCTTGAGATTTACTTTATATTGCTTAGTTACGCTTAGCGTATGTACTTCTGAGTATATACGTAGCGGGCCTCGTCGCGTCCCCTTCGCCGTACACTGGGAAGCGGGGCGTGACAATTGATATCCGTTCAAACTTTTTAACATGTTCTAAAAATTACCCGGACAAAATAAACGAAGTTATACTTTCCGATCGAATCAACGAGCTCCCAATTCAACCCAGAAAACTCAACACTTGAGTAAGAATTAAAAATTCCCAGAAGCCTCAGGAAACACATACGGACGTAACTGTACAAAAAAAATACCCTAATCCCACTGTAGCGCCGCGGAACCTCCGTGCAAGGCATGTCTTTGCCGCGGTTCCGCGGCTCTTTAATGGGCTTACTGGCTCATTTTTCACAGAAGTCCATAGAATTCACTGCTGAATTTTTTGAGTATTTTTAATATGAAAAATGTCAACTTTTTGAAAAAATTCCAGAAACTAGGGTTTTACCGGTATTCGGAGTTCTATCGGACTTTAAACTTCGTCTAGACTTCGCCTAAAGCTCTAGCTTGGCTATGATACCACTGTAGGGTTACTAGGCACTCTCACAAGGGTTTATAAGGTATCAACCATGCCCGATTTAAAATTTAGACGTTGATCAGTCGAAAATAATGTATTTTTAACACGTCAATTTCCCTATCATTTGCACTCAACTAGAGGTGTTCGGTTTGCATATTACACATATTAGCAAAACAGTCGTAAAATACCATTTTACCTGTGTTGTATACTTAAACCGACAATTCTGAGGGAAATTGTATATTTATCATGTCATCGCATCATTCTTGTGTAGCGCAACACTTGTTTCGAAGTCTGTGCAGGAAATTTCAGGATCCGAGCCAAAATTGTCAAAGTGCTGATAAAAGATATGCCAACTCAAAAATTTGAGATCTGGCAGTGATACAGAAAGGCAAATGAGATTTCACATATTTTATAAAGGCCCATAAGACAGCCCAAGAATTACCATTGAAGTTCCAAGCACTGAAGCCTTTATTGCGCCGCAGATCCGGGGCCAAAGGCCCATTCCCACCGCGGATCCGTGGTACTTTGATGACATCAGCAGCTCATCTTTTCTGCACGTGCTTCCCATAACGGTAATAGCTTCCAGAAGACTCCGGATTGTCCACGTGGCTTCATCTAGAAGGCTCGGCCTAACAAACCATTTCTAGAAGCCTCTTTCTAACAAACTTTTGGAGGGAAATTTGAAATTTGAAATCTAGATCTAGGGTTTTGGATGGCTTATAAAAGGAAACCTAGATCTAGGGTTAGGACTTCTTCTCCTCTCTCCCCAAATTCAATACAAGTTGAGTGACACAACTTGTAAACCCTAATTCAAATTCCAAAATCAAATTCAAAATCCCGAGTACCAAATCAAGCGAGAAGCCTTCAACCTTTTAGGAGCGGAGCCGATCTTCAATCGAGCAAGTGATCCAAGCCGATCCGCCACTCAAGGAGACGAGCGAAGCCAAATCAACGATCGAGTTCTTTCCTCTTGTAGTTCTTGAGCGAATTGTAATGGAATTGTTGATAAATAAAAGGTGAAATTCTTTAATCTTGCTTTCTTTAAATTCTTGCATCATGATTCGATCTCAATTTGTGATTGTGGTTCTTGTTGTGATGTTTGAGTAAAACTCCCCTCGTAAAGGAGTCGAGATGATCAATAAAATGATGATGTAACAAATCTAAAACCGATTCTTAAGTCCTACGAGTTTTGTAAACCCTAGCAAATTGAATAATCGACGACCTAGTTTCGTTGCGATGCTTTCTTGATTGTGATCGCTCGAAATTAGGGATCCACGATCGATTCTTGAATTTACTAGAGGCTAGAATGTGAATGATATCGACGAAGGAATAAGGGATAGATGATGAAACCCTAGTTTCACAAGAAATCCCTAATTCTCGTTGATCATCATCGATCTAGTATCAATTCATCGATGGATAAGAATACGTAATCGCTAGATTTCATCACATCTATAGATCCGATCGATTCCTACGAGTCTCATTTCGATTCTTGATATTTGATTTGGAAATCATCACATCTCAATTCTTGATTTTAATGTTTTCTTGTTATTAGATCTAGATTTTTCTATTTCTTGAACTTCATTTTACAAATCATGAATTGTTCTTTCTTTTCTTTTCTTTAAATTTTCGATTCATCTAATTCGAATTACGAACGGATTACACTTTCCCTGTGGACGATCCACACTTACTAACGCGCTACATTCGAAACCGTTATTGATTGTGGTCAAAATATTTTTGGTTGTGATTTCTACATATTTTCTACCCACACACCGAAAAAACGAATCAATCAAATGGCGCCGTTGCCGGGGATAGTCCGCTAATTCGTTTGATTTTGAAATTTGAGTTGAAAAATTTATTCCATCTATATTTTTAGATCTAAATTCGCACAAACCCTAAACGTGTTGTTGTGATTTGTTGCGAGGAAATCTGGAATCTACTGTGCAATTGGAAAATTATTTGGAGTATTCCAGAGAGCTTAAATAGGTGAACAGGAGATTGTGCATAAAATTCTATGCAGTGATCCTAACAAGACACCGCGGTTCCGCGGCATTTGGCAGCTCCCACCGCATTTCCGCGGCTCATCAAGCAGATCACTGTTCCAAAATTGATCAGTAACTCTCTTTACTTTCTTATCTTCTTCTCTGTCTGCTCCAATAACAAAGTTTCTGCATGTTTCTTTGCAAAATTCGCAGCGCCGCAAAAAAAATAAAAATTGTGCGTGTTTGATCTTTGTTGTTTGCCTTTTTTCAATACGGAAATTAAGGGGTAAAGACCAAATCTAGATTAGGTGGGGAGTTCATTACCCTTCCTAAGCCCCGAAAATCACAAAATTGCATCCGCATTACCCTCATTAACTAAAAAATACCTAGACATGATTCTAAGGACCGTCGCGCTCACTTAGGTCAGAAGAAGGCCGTGGGTAATTCATTGCTTATCCGCGTTTCTTTTTGTGGTGTCTAAGGCAAGTGTGTCTAAGGCAAGTGGTTACTTAATTAGGCCCACTACTTACGTAGTGGAGAACCTCCCACTTACCTGGCACTTACCTGGCCACAGGCGGGACAAAGAGGCAGTGGAGGATTGATCCTGCGACTTGTCTTTTGGCAGTTAGGAGCGGTCTAGAGCCTTGACCTAGGTGACCTTTAGACTTAGGGTTACTTATTGCATTTGTTGTGATTTGCATCATTTTTTCAAAAATCCGTATTCTTTTTCAAAACACCAATCACTTCATTCATTTCCCCTAATTATTACCAACGCTGCCACTTGTGCTACAACCATTTAGCACAATGTTAGGCTGGACACGGGATTCCATTTCCCGTCTTGTCCGCGTTTCTTTTACCGACCCCAGAGTCGGTAATTCTTCGTCTTCTTCCCCACCACCCACCACGACCGTGATGGACCCAAATCCATCAAACTTTAACACCACTCTGCTACCGCCCGCAGGTGCGCAGAATCCTCCATGCATTTCTCTCCAAGAGAGATGCTATCCTACACGTGTTCCCCTTCCCACCTGTCTTTCTATACCACCTGCCAACGGGGAAAATTTTGAAATCAACCCCTAATTCATCAAACTGTTACCCAAATTTCACGGTCTTGATTCTGAAAACGCATACATGTTTATTTCCAAATTCGAAAACGTGTGTGCTTTGATGGGAATTCACAACTGTCTTTGGATGCTCTGCGTTTACGTCTTCTCCCATTCACCTTGTGCGACTTAGCCGAGAAGTGGCTTTACAATACACTCGTACATTCTATTTCAACATGGGACGAATTTGTTGCAGCATTCCTTAAGAAATTTTATCCCAATCATAAGACCAGCCGTGTTCGGAGCGAAATTTTCAAATTCACCCAACTTCCCAATGAACCATTTTGGAAATGCTTTGAACAGTTCAAGGATCTTCTTATCCAATGCCCTCATCACGGAATCCCCGGATGGGATTTGTGTCGAATTATCTATGAGGGTGTTGATCTCACTACTAGACAGATGCTTGAAACTATGTGTCATTTCCAATTCTTATCTAAAGATGATGGTGGAGCTTGGAAATACCTAGAAGTGTTAGCTCAAAACACAGCACAATGGGAAAGTTTTAGACCACCACCGCCTAGGGAAGATGTCAATCAGCTCGATGTTTCCGTCATAATGAAAGCCGAAATGACCGCAATACAAAGGAAACTCGACGCTATAGAAAAAAAAATCTCTTCAGCCTCCCTAAACCAATACACACTTCCCAAAACCGTTTGTGGCTGCTGTTCAAACCCTTCACATTTAACGGAAGAATGTCCTTCGAATGTACCGTTCAAGGTTACCCTAATGCTGCATTTCAGCAAAGACCTAGAAACGATCCTTCTTCTCCCTCATATAATCAAGATTGGAGGAATCACCCTGATTTTTCTTGGATCCAACACCAACCTCAATACACGGATCTTAACCAGAATACTTTCCAAAGGGCTCTTCCACCACAACAGCAACCACTTAAATTGAGTCAGCACCCCACCAATCACAAAACTTCCAAAATCCGGCCAACACTTTTGCACCACATGAATACTCTTTGCAATTGGCCGGTACTGATAATACCTCTGCACTAGTATAAACCTTGGTTACTTTCATGAAACAATCCATCCAAGGGTCGGCAAGTTTTCAATCTTCCGTCGATAATATGATGAAGATCATTCTCACTCAAAATGAGAATATTAAATCGATGGAAGCACAAATTGAATGAATAACAGCTGAAATAAGTGCTAGAGAAAAAGGGAATTTTCCATCTCAATCCCTACCTGATCCTGGACCTTCACATTGCACTAATGTGGATGCTTTTACAACGTTGAAATCTGGAAGAGTGCTAGACAATCATGTGGGTAAACAGATTGATGTTGAGGAATCAAGTGAACCTCAGGCTTCCACTTCCACTTCCAATCACACTTCTACTTCTTACCCTATTTCGTCTAATTTACCGTCTTCTTCTGAGCCTATTCTCTGTTTTCCCAAAAGCTCGAACCCTCCACCCACCTCACATTTTCCACCCCCACAAACTTTTCCACAAATATTGGACCCAACACTTATTGATAGAGCTCCATTTCCTGGAAGGTTGAGGCCCAACAAATATGATGCACAAAGGGAGAAGCTTATGGACATGTTTAAGGAAGTTAACATCAACATCCCTCTCCTAGATGCTATACAACAAGTTCCGTCCTATGCGAAAATTCTTAAGAACTTGTGCACTAGGAAGAGGAAGACTCAAGTGCTTAAATTTTTTTTCATGTCGAGTACTGTAGACACGGCTTTCCCCCAACAATTACCGAGGAAACGTAAGGACCCTGGCTGTCCTACTATTTCTATTTCTATTGGGGAAAAACACATTAACCGTACTTTACTTGACCTTGGCGCTAGTGTTAACTTGCTTCCATACTCGGTTTACGAGCAGTTAGGTATCGGAGTGTTAAAGCCCTCGAGCATAACTCTTCAGATGACCGACCGATCAATCACCAAACCTAGGGGTGAACTGGAGGATATGTTAATAAAAATCGGGGAATTTGTATTCCCTGTGGACTTTATTGTACTTGATACACATCCTGTAGCGAACCCACAGAATCAAATTCCGGTGATTTTAGGTCGCCCCTTTTTGGCCACTTCCAACGCTATCATCACCTGTCGTAACGGTTCTATGACCCTATCTTTTGGGAACAGGTCAATTGAGCTGAACATTTACAAGTTGGGAAGAGTACCCTCCGCACCTACTGCTCAGGTCTGTTATGTCGAATTAATGGATGTCGACAGCAGCGAATTTGATCAGCTTCACGATACAGACCCAGACTTCCTTATGTATCATATACATACATACCCTTCTTTTGAGTTGTCCGGGTCAACATCTAACGTCGATTATGAACCTTTTCAGGAGTCTGAGTATCAACCCGCACTTTTTGATGACATTATTCTTCGGGGTATCGATGAAAGCTTCGCTGACAGACTTGCATTCGTAGAAAACACGGGTGTTGAGATGAATCATCTCCAAAACAAAGAAATTGAACCTCCACCCCTTCTTCTGGATTATAAAAAGAATGCGAGTAATCCATCACATTCACTGCATCGTCTCTCCAAAATGAGACGCACACACAATCTATTCTACTACTTACCCTTTCCCCACTTCTTCTTCCACCAACCTGAGCACTACATTGATAAAATTTTCGAATGGTTGGTGTTCATCGACCACTGATTTTTGACCCCCTCATATGATTTTCAAAGCTTAACATGGTTTAACTCAAGTTTGGGGGGATGGGTATATAATCTGGCTCTTGAAAAGAAAATTTTTACACCAAAATGATGAGCCAAAAATAAGTTTGGGGGAGGATTTTCACTTAAATATTTTGCCCCCATTAATAAATTTCCTCCCAGGCTTACAGGTTTTCGAGATATAGCGAATGGCAACAGTGAGGACACTGTTGAAAACAAGTTTGGGGGAGGTTTGTGTTTATTTTAGCATCATTTGCATCATACTTTGCATAAGCACAAAACATTTTGAAAAACCTATAAAAATTTAAAAATTTTCAAGAAAATAAAATTTTTGTACATAAATAAGATAATAAAAGATTAGATAGTGAAAAATTACATCTAAAAGATTAGAAAAATTTAAGAAAACCAAGAAAATTAGAAGTTTTCTTAAACGAACTAGTAATAAGTAGTTATGAGCCGTTGTCCCAAGGGTTAGTAAGATGAAAGAAGTCACTAATATGAGGATAAAAATAAGTCTGAAAAATAGTTCCTATTCTGGAAGCCAAACATTTTGAACGTTGATACCCTACTATTCGCACTTACACACGTCTTAAAGCTCGGGATAGTAGAGGATACCTTGAAATGCTCTTATCTAAAAGCCAAAGTATGAAGAAAATAAAAAAAATATGAATAAAATATAAAGTGGTGATAAAAATGAACACTCGTTTTGTTATCGCCAAGGCAGCAATAAAAAAATATAGCGAGGGTGCTTCATCACCTAGTGCCTTAGACCAACTGGTCTGGGAGTCACTGCTAAGCCTTAGGTGGTGCATGACGAGGAAAAACACCAAATAAGCAAGCAAATGAGTAATCGGTCGGTTAGTACCTCAAGAAGTATTAACGGTCGCATGAAAGTGTGTGAGCAATTTCATCTAAATATTCATTAATTAAAAAGTACTGAGGCAGATGGACAAGAGTATGATAGCTTGAATTGAATTCTCCGGGTGTAGGGATGTTCTTCACATACACGTAGGGTGATATGATCGATGTTTAGAAGAAAGATAGGAATGAAGAATAAGACGATATTTTATTGAGGGATGATGTGATTTCCAACATCTTTTCATGACTATTAAGATAGGGCTCATGACAACCGAAAAGCTAGCTTAGTTGGAAACCCTAATTTTCAAAGTCTTTCTTTTACAATTCTTATCTTTATATGTAATCTTCACGGTCTTCCTTTTATTATTGGATTTTGTGGGTGCAATCCGCTGAAGCCTTCAACCTTTTAGGAGCGGAGCCGATCTTCAATAGAGCAAGTGATCCAAGCCGATCCGCGACTCAAAAAGACGAGCGAAGCCAAATCAACGATCGAGTTCTTTCCTCTTGTAGTTCTTGAGCGAATTGTAACGGAATTGTTGATAAATAAAAGGTGAAATTTTTTAATTTTGCTTTCTTTAAATTCTTGCATCATTATTCGATCTCAATTTGTGATTGTGGTTCTTGTTGTGATGTTTGAGTAAAACTCCGCTCGTAAAGGAGTCGAGATGATCAATAGAATGATGATGTAACAAATCTAAAAACGATTCTTAAGTCCTACGAGTTTTGTAAACCCTAGTAAATTAAAGAATCGACGACCTAGTTTCGTTGCGATGCTTTCTTGATTGTGATCGCTCGAAATTAGGGATCCACGATCGATTCTTGAATTTACTAGAGGCTAGAATGTGAATGATATCGACGAAGGAACAAGGGATAGATGATGAAACCCTAGTTTCACAAGAAATCCCTAATTCTTATTGATCATCATCGATCTAGTATCAATTCATCGATGGATAAGAATACGTAATCGCTAGATTTCATCACATCTATAGATCCGATCGATTCCTATGAGTCTCATTTCGATTCTTGATATTTGATTTGGAAATCATCACATCTCAATTCTTGATTTTAATGTTTTCTTGTTATTAGATCTAGATTTTTCTAATTCTTGAACTTCATTTTACAAATCATGAATTGTTCTTTCTTTTCTTTTCTTTAAATTTTTGATTCATCTAATTCGTAATACGAACAGATTACACTTTCCCTATGGACGACCCGCACTTACTAACGCGCTACATTCAACACCGTTATTGATTATGGTCAAAATATTTTTGATTGTGATTTCTACATATTTTCTACCTACACACCGGAAAAACGAATCAATCAGACGTGCCGAACAACCCTAACCAAGATCTTTAAACTAGAGATTAGGCGAAACAAAGCATGTTAAACACTTTAACATCTAAGAGTTTGGGATTACAACCTTTGTAGTCCGTTCCTTCACTTCTAAACCTCCGTGTTGAGGTCCCTTCGCTGCGATCATCGAGTACCCGGACTCTAGAGAGGCTCCACGAAGAGAAAGATGCAAGCTTGCTTCCGATCTTCGATAACTAAGATGATCTACCTTGAAGTTTCTATAACACAAGCTCTCACTCACTAAATGAAGTGAACACCCTAATCTAATTGGAAAGAATAGATTAGGATGATGAAGTAGGAATTTATCTCTCATTTGTTTTCTTAATCTCACTCATTTTCATCACCTCATAAAAAGCTAGAAAGCTTTTTCTTGAAAAAGGAAGGAAGGAAGAAGAAGCCATTTCTTTTTTGTGATGAATAAATGAAAGTGTGTGGTTAGAAATGCAACCATGGGTTAAGTATGATAACTTAACCCATGTAGAGAATGAACCATGGTGAAGGGTTGGGTTGGGTTAACAAATATCATAACAAAATATCTTTGCGAAAACAAAACAAAAAGCTTCTAGAAGCTTCTAGAAAAATTAACCCAAATCAAACCTTAATCATGTTTAATCTCCACTAAACACGTTGCATTAATAACCCTAACATGTTACAATATTATATATCACATATACAATATTTATTGTAACAAAATAAAATAATACAATTAACATTTATCGCATATATATCAATGTATTACCCGAGTGAGAAAAAGAATCTTTTAGTGAGCTTATATTAGTTAATGTAATTTAATATATCAAATATATAATTATACATTAAATTATCGAATCAACACTTGATCCGATAATCCGGCTATTTCACAAATAACCGACTAATATAATCTGTATCAGTTCATCGAATCAACACTTGATCCGATGACCCGGCTATACCACATATACCCGGCCGATATCTCATATCACGAGAATCTAATACGGTATCACATACACGTATTTTTCTCGGTCTCGCACATATCATATATGTGCTCCTACTCCGTTTTGCCTGAGCCAAGAAACCTCTGTGTAGGACCCTAAAGAATCGTCAATACGCCGGCAGTAGGTGATGATCATATCAAAACACCAACAAGCTGCAAGCGGTCAGCTAAACGTAACAGCCAGCCAGGTATTGAGCGATCAGAAGATCCACAAGCAAGCCTGTACTTTCTCCCACGAATCCAATCAGTAACACTCCCGTACAGTCCGGTCTTTTCGTCTGATATGTCGCATATCTCGCCTAGGGGTGGTAAACGTCAGACCCCAGTAGCTTGATAAGTCATGTCGATATGAGGTCCATAACAGTTTGAGAAACTACTGATAACACTTACCAGTAAATCTCAGCAACCCTGACCAGGGATTTCTAGTTATAGCCAATCGAACACAGCGCAACATCAACTCCCTTTACCGGGAGAGACGAATCCCCTCCTATCGCTCATTACCTCCATGTGATTCGGGACTGTACCCAAAAGACACCTTTTTGCATGCCTTCTTGGACGTGGTATGATGGAAATCAAAGCACAGTGGGAATCACACAAGACTCTATGACGATCTCGGGTCTACAGACTACTCTGTACCAGTGTCACCAGAGAACTGCCATCTGACGTGAGGTATAAAACCATCTGGGAGTTCTCGGCGAGTCCGTTCAGTGTACCCAGTCTCCACTGATCACCCGTACACCATCCTTGATGTCAAACACCGATGGATATGGGATCATCCATCGCCCATCATAAGGGTCAAGATGCGTATACGCTAGTCTACTCTGGTGTATCGATGCCCTGTCTCGATACACTCTTGACTAGGAACAGTTATAGGATGTACTCGTCGACTACCGTTGCCCCACTAGTATGATCTCATCATAGTCCCAGTAGTCGAGTACAATCCTAAGGGCTTTATCAACATGTAACATTGAGACAATCAGAGTACATGTTAAGATAAAGTACTACCAGATAGCATACTATCATGTTGAGCAAGAAAGTCCTCCCTATATATGTCCAAGCATCCATTACAATATACATTATATGTACAGTAATGGCCTCTAGGTCATATATATAACTAACACAAGGGTCACTACGACATGCCCACAGCAGGAGCTTCTTCTATGCGTTGTTCGCTTCTCGACCATAGGTTCCACCACTGAAATGCATACTGAATCCATGTCTCTCCTGGCTTCACTCTGGTATTGATCAACGCCGTGATTGGGGTACGTTCGCTAGCGCTTGCGAAACGATGGGTGAATAGCTGCTCCATTTCTGTAAAGTTTTTGATGGAGTCGTTCGGAAGCTCCGAGTACCATTTAAAAGCTGTCTCCGCTAAACTGCCGACGAACTGACGAAGTAGCAATTTGTTGTCGCATCCGGTATTGTAGGGTTCCTAGGCACTCTTGTGAGGGTTCATAAGGCATCAACCATGCCCGAATAAAATTTTAGACGTGCCGAACAACCCAAAGCCGGGATCTTTTCTAGATAATTAGGGTTTAACATGCAAGTAAACATCTTTACAACTAATTGTGAGGGATTGCAAACTTTGTAGTCCGCTCCTTCGCTTCATAATCTCCGAGTAGAAGTCCCTTCGCCGCGATCCACGATCTCCCGGACTCAAGAGAGGCTCCACGACTCGAACGGTCCATGCTAGCTTGTAGTATTCCTTTTCTCCGATGATCTACGTCGAACTTTCTATAACTCAAGCTCTCTCACTCTAATGAGGTGAACACCCTAATCTAATGGGCTAGATTAGATGAGGATGATGGAGTAGTATTTATGCTTGCTTTTTATATCAAATTCTCACAATTAAACATCACAAAATGAAAACCTAGTAAGCTTTCTCAAAGCTTAAGGTTGAAGAAGAAGAAGAAAATAATGCATGATCATTTTGTGATGAATAATGAAAATGAATATATGATTAATCATGGAACCATGGTCAAGGATGACAAGGATAACCTTTGTAGAGACTTAACTAGGGCTAGGGTTTGGTTGGGTTAAAGAATGAGTCATAACAAAATATCAACATAATATCTTAACCATGACAAAAGAAAATCCTTCTAGATGCATCAAGAAGGAACTAACCCAAATCAAACCCTAATCTAGTTTAATCTCCACTAAACATGTTTCATTATTAATCATATCATGTTACAATAATATATATCTCATATATATTATATATTTGTAACAAAAGAAAATAATACAATTAATATATATCACATATATATCAATGTATTATCCGGTGAGAAAAATGAAATAATAAAGCGAGCCAATATTAGATAATGTAATACAATATATCATATATATTATTATACATTAAATCATCGAATCAACACTTGATCCGACAATCCGGCTATATCGTATATAACTGACTAATATATCATGTACCGATTCCGACAATCCGGCTATATCGTATATAACTGACTAATATATCATGTACCGATTCATCGAATCAACACTTGATCCGATGACCTGGTTCATATCTAAATATCGCGAGAATATAATACCGTATCTCATATCGCATTAACCTCGGTCGTGCACATATCACATATGTGCCCCTACTCCGTTTTGCCTGAGTCAAGAAACCTCTGTGTAGGACTCTAAAGAATCGTCAATACGCCGGTAGCAGGTGATGATCATATCAAACACCCACAAGCTGCAAGCGGTCATCTAAACATAACAGCCACCCAGGTATTGAGCGATCAGAAGATCAATAAGCTAGCCTGTACATTCTCCTGTAAATCCAATCAGTAACACTCCCGTACAGTCCGGTCTCTTCGTCTGATATGTTGCATATCTAGTCTAGGGGTGGTATACGTCAGACCCCAGTAACCGATAAGTCGTGTCGATGTGAGGCTCATAACAGGTCGAGAAACTACTGGTAACACTTACCAGTAAATCTCTATATCCGCCCTGGCCAGGGACTTCCAGTTATAGCCAATCGAACACAGCACAACATCAACTTCCTATACCGGGAGAGACGAATCCCCTCCTATCGCTCATTGCCTCCATGTGATTCGGGACTGCACCCAAAAGCCACCGTTTTGCATGCCCTTTTGGACGTGGTAAGGTGGGAATCAAAGCACAGTGGGAATCATACAAGTCTCTAAGATGATCTCGGGTCTACAGACTACCCTGTACCAGTGTCACCGGAGAACTGCCATCTGACGTGCGGTACATCACCATCTGGGAGTTCTCGGCGAGTCCGTCTAGTGTACCCAGTCTCTACTGAGTACACATACACATGTCAAAACACCGATGGATATGGGATCATCCATCGCCCATCATATGGGTCAAGATGCCTATACGCTAGTCTACTCTGGTGTATCGATGCCCCTGTCTCGACACACCCTCGACTAGGAACAGTTATAGGATGTACTCATCGACTACCAGGGCCCCACTAGTATGATCTCATCATAGTCCCAGTAGTCGAGTACAGATCCTAATGGCTTTATCAACATGTGAGAGTAAGACAGTAAACAATATATAAGTCAACATGTTAAGATAAAGTGAAACCAAATAGCATACTATCATGTCGAGCAAGAAAGTCCTCTCTATATATATCCAAGCATCCATTATAATATACATCATATGTACAACAATGGCCTCTATGGCATATACATAACTAACAATCTCCCACTTGCACTAAGGCCAGCTGCTGTAGTATCTCATACCTAGCATCCCGAATAATCTCTCCAACTGTATCTGGGGAATAGCCTTCGTGAATGGATCCACAGTGTTGTCCTTCGTATCTACTCTCCTGACTTCGATCTCCCGGCGATAAACTACCTCCCTGATCAGGTGATACTGCCTTAGAATATGTCTGGACTTTTGATGGGACCTGGGTTCCTTGGCTAAAGCCACAGCTCCATTGTTATCGCAATACAGAGGTATTGGATGCTCAATGGATGGAACCACACCAAGTTCACTAATGAACTTCTTTATCCAGACAGCCTCTTTGGCAGCATCGTTGGTAGCGATGTATTCAGCCTCCATCGTCGAGTCTGCAACGGTATCCTGTTTGGAACTCTTCCAACACACCACCCCTCCATTGAGGGTAAAGACAAATCCCGAGTGCGACTTAGAGTCGTCCTTATCACTTTGGAAGCTTGAATCGGTAAAGGACTCCACCTGGAGTTCCCTGTTACCATACACCAAGAACATCTCCTTAGTTCTTCTCAAGTACTTGAGAATGTTCTTCACAGCTGTCTAGTGATTCTCTCCAGGATCTGCTTGATACCGACTCACTACACTTAGTGAGTATGCTACATCAGGTCTCATACATAGCATCGCATACATGATAGAGCCTATTGCCGAAGCATAGGGTATCCCTTGCATGCGAGCTCTCCCCAAATAAGTCTTGGGAGACATCTCTTTGGAGAGAGTGAGTGTTGGAGATAGTGCCCTCAGAGTCAATTATTGGATCACAGGCACATGATTGCAATGATTGAGGGGAGGACCTGTCCCAGTAGGACAGTCTTACTCGAGATGATAGTATGCTATCTGGTTTATCTTTATTATCGTGTACTGCTTTAGGTGACCTTTCGAGTCGCTATTACACGTTGATAAAGCCCCTTGGATTCTTGCTTGACCACCAGCATTATGAGGGCGATCATATAAGTGGGAGCTGGGGGTCTACAAGCACATCCTTAAAAGGTCCCTAGTCGTGGGAGATTCGAGACAGGGCATCGTTTCTCCAGAGTAGACTAGTGTATACAGTCGAGACCCCGACGAGGGGCGGTGGCCGGTCTCACAAGCCACTGGTGTCAGTTGGTTCACCTAAGATGTATACAGGTGCTCATTGGGTTATGAGTACACCGGACAGGACTCGCCGGGAACCTGCTAGTTGGGATTATACCAGACGTCAGATAGCAGTTCCCTGGTGACATGTGTACAGGTTAGTTCATCGACCTGAGATCGTCATTTGTCTCGTGTGAGTTCCCACTGTACTTTGATTACTACCCTACCACGGCTCAAAGGAGTCGTGCAAACATGTTTTAGTTGGGTACAGTCCCGAGCCACATGGAGGCAGTGAGCGGATCTTCAGGGGTTCGTCTCTCCCGGTTTTGGGGGTGAGGTCGTGCTGTGTCTAGGAGAGCCAGAACATGAAAAGTCCTTGGCCAAGGCAGGAGATTTGCTGGTAGGTATTCCAGTAGTATCTCAGGGTGTTCTGGGCTACACTCCGACACGACTTGTACCGCTTTTGGGGGTTTGAATTTTACCAAACCCTAGGCCCGCCATGCGATGCTCATAGACGAACGGACCGGACTGTACGGATATTTTCACTGACAGGCTCAGTAGGGTGTCAGGATGAGTTCGCTCATCGACGTCCCTTTTGGTCAATAGCTGGTGGCCCGTCACGTATGGCTAATACCTCTGACGTGCTAGTGGTTAAATCTACAGCCATAGTATTGACGAGTCTTTAGAGTCCACCACACAGACAGTTACTCAAGTTTCGGGTGAAACGCTGTAGAGCCCGTATGGAGATACGGCAGGGTTCGATCAGATACGTGCGGTATTGCACGGATCGTGATCGGACGGTTTTTTACTAGCCGGCTTTGGCTTAAGCCGGATTCTAGTTTTAAATAGTGTAGTTTTGTCTCTTTGTATTTGTGTTCAGTGGGAATACAAATGCGGGCATGTATTTGCAGTAGCGGGGTTTTCCTGTAATTTATTACGGGATCGGTTTTCTGGGGTTGCCAGTTTGTATTCCGTTCCGGCCGGTTTTCTGTTTTTCCTTCACGGCCGGACTTTTCGTTGGAAAGGGGTTAATTGCAAGTTTGCAATTAACTTAGTTGTGAGGGGCTTTCTTGCATATGTGGCTTTATGATGAGACTAGTTTCATGATGATATTCTATTATGGTCATTTCATTTGCTTATCTTGTGAGTGGACTTTGATGAGAATGGAGGGTGACCCTTTTTCCATGCTTATCTCTCATTTCCTTTTTTAATTAATCAATATTTCTCCACCCATTTTTATGCATGGGCCGGCCACTGTTTAGGAGTGATGTGAGGTTTGTTTTTGTGTGAAAAATTCTTTACATGCTAATTGGGTGGGCCCCCCCTTGGATGTGTGCTGTGAGAAATATTTCTTCTTTTTCATTGGTATTAATTTGCAACCCACACACATTTTTATTAAAGAGGGAGAGAGAGAGCTTTGCTTCTTCAATTTTTTCCAGTGAGCACTTTGTTTTGGCCGAGCTCACATTTTGCATTGGATGCTCCATTTTTTCCCTCAAGCATCCATGAACATTTTTTTGCAAAATTCCTCCAACATGGCAACCTCATAAACCCCAAAGAGACCTGCTTACTACACTATTCTACAACATCTCTTGGACGCGTCGGCTAGCCAACTTCGCGCCCGAGTTGTCTCGGTCAAGAGGTGGGAGCCCGTAAAAGATTCCGGCTATGTGGTGCCCGTTTCGACGAGGAGGTGACGGACGATATATCCGCGGGAGATCGGAGTGGAGACGAAGATCGAAGGACACGGATTGCTTGGTATAGCATCTCTACTCTTTTCTATTTTGCTAGTTGCTAGGTTAATGGCCCGATCCGGGTAAAAAGTCCGCGGTGGTGCCGTTTTGCAAAGTTCGCAAAGTTTTTGTTTTCCGCGTTTCCGGCGTCGGATCGACGGCCGGGGCGTCCCCGCGGGCTTACATTGGTATCAGAGCCACGCCGTTAACCTAGCCTAGCTTGCTCTAGCGCGTTTAGAACCCGATCGAACAAAATCCCCATAAACCGTATTTTTGTGCACATGTGTTCTCTGTTGAAATTTTTTGAGCTCCTAAAATTTTTCAGGTTGTTGCAGAGGCATGTACAAGAAATTCTAAGAATTCTAGGAAAATACGGTTCAGTGATTCCCTACTTCGACCGCGGAAACGCGGCCAAACCCCTGGTTTGGCCGCGGTTCCGCGGTGGTTAAAAGGAATCGTTGAACCAAAATTTCCCAGCAGGCTTTTGATTAGGAAATAGGGGTTTTGGGATATTTGTTTTGGGCCCAGTTTATCTGTAAGTGCTACAGTACTCCTTGGGGCCCACTTTGATAAATTTGTTCGATCGGATATTTTAAACATGCCAGTTCACAGTATTTACATTATATCTGCGACCGTGAATGTCACTCGATCGGTAAATCCAGTCTATCTGCTATAGCCCTTTTAGACGGATTTGCGAACGTGACATTCACGTTGATGTTCTGTGTTTTTGCTGTGTTATTGCGGATCGGTCGTGGGGGATAGCCTGGTTGCAATATAGTACAGTTCTGTTTTATATGTACATTTGATATTGCGGGGCGAGCGTCCGACATGTGGACTGCCGTCACTGCCTGTTTGTATTATTCTTTTGGGGCACGACCAGGTTGCGGTCGATGTATCCGTTGTATGTATATTTTACTTTCTGTACTAGGATTACCCCGTGGAGGGGTGCACGGATAGCCGGGTTCTAGAGGGCAACAAGCCCGCATCTCATGGCGTTGAGACGGAGGGGGCTTTACTCTAGAATCGGCGGGCTATTCGCCGCACTCGTAGGGGGTATAGGTTGACCCAGGAGGGGTGCCCAAGTTACCGGATTCCGTGAAGTGCTGGGTGGTCCATTCACGTTGCTGAAGGGGGCTGCCTCGCTTCAGGTTTTGGCGGGTGACTTGCCGCGCCCGTAGGGGTCTAGGATTTCATTGCACAGGCTATCCACACGACCAAGGGAACGTCGGGTTTCAGCAGCGGCTCTGTGAAACCCGGGGATCCCAGATATCTGTATTGATCTGTGTTGCTATACATTTCTGTGTTGCTGCATTTTTTATCACGCCTTGAGCGAAAATTATATATTATATATATATTAGTAGATGTTGTATATGTTTTTCATCCGTGCTAGTCCAGTCCCCGCTCTGCTGTTAGTTAGCTAACCTAACGGGTGATGACGGGACCCAGTGGCGAATGCGGATGGCATATACGTACATCAGTATATTTTCGTTCTTTATTGGTGTGATCAATTGATGGGACTGCATTGATTCGGATCAATGCAAGTTAAACAAACCTAATTTGATGTTGTTGGAACACTTTTTCAAAAAGCTGTTATTGCAACGACGTTCACTTTTGTTTTGCACCGTGGTATTCAGTTGGAATATCCTGCTCCTCAGTCGACGAGGCAAGGGCCGAGATCCCTTCACCGGGAGTGACCCCTTGGACAAAAGTTTGCGTCAGGGCATTAACTTCACTATAGCCGATTACTTTTGCTTTGCATCGTGGTATTCAGTTGGAATATCCTGCACCTCATTCTACGGGGAAAGAGCCGAGATCCCTTCACCGGGAGTGACCTCTTTAGCAAAGGTTGTCGTCACTATATTTTTATAAAGCTATCAGTTCCTTCAACGATATCAAGTTCATTACGTTAAAGGTTTTCGCCAGAAACCATTCGTAGCCCTCCGTCGTTTCATATGGATAGTCAATAGTATTCAAGCTGTGTATGTTGGCCAAAGTCAAGGCACAGTGTTTGGTAGCTGTTGGGTATTCATATGCAGCATAGATAGATGCGTTGGTTTGGGACAGTCGTACTGCCATTTTGGCCAAAGTCAATGGTAGGTACGGGTGGGTTCAAATTAACCAGGAAAATGACGGGTAGAACTTGACATGTGACTTATGATATGTTGGCC
The DNA here is from genome assembly GCA_030015575.1 of Agapanthus africanus. Taxonomy (NCBI): domain Eukaryota; kingdom Viridiplantae; phylum Streptophyta; class Magnoliopsida; order Asparagales; family Amaryllidaceae; genus Agapanthus; species Agapanthus africanus. The sequence goes on from CM057339.1 coordinate 426,475,975, forward strand.
AAAGTCAAGTTCATAAGAGCATGGGGCAAAAATCCACATCGGGAGTTTCAAAAGTACTGAAACTTGCCAGATATGCGCATACCTTCTGGAGTGTGATAGCGTGAGCGGATTCCGTCACGTTATCATGCGATGATGGTTGGATCCCGATTCCCACTGATGAGTTGGTTTACTCCTCGGGTGATCCCGGCTAATTCTTCTTTCAGGTTTGGGGAAGAATTTGACGCTACAGTGGGAGGTTTCCAGATTAGATAAAGTGACAACCATTCTGATCTAGGTTAGAGTGCACGCTGAGTGTTTCTTTTCTCTCTCTCTTTGGCAGCGACCATTGACCCGACCCTAGACTATGACTCAGTGACCAAGTTGACCGAACCTACTTAACACAGGCTTTTGGATTGTCAGAGTTGCAAACCTCTTTGCTACTCCTACTTTTACCCTTTTCTCCGGGACACCCCGTATTACTACGACCGTCCACTTCCATTGGACAAAACCATCGTATGGTTATATACGAACTCGAAGGACTTCGAGGATGGTTTCTGGTTCTGGAGAAAACGGATATGACTATTCAGTTGTCTTTTCTTTTCACCTTCTCTCAGGTTGCGAGTACTCCTTGGTTTAGGAGTAGTACACCTATTACGCAAATTGGATAGTCTTCTTCCAAACCATAGGCTGGTGCCGACAGGTAGGGAATGAAGAAAACCAGTTAGCCTAAACGGTGTACAGAAGGTATTAAGTTCAGACAAAGCGAGGGATTAGTAAGAGGGCAAAGTAAATTGCGACTGATATTCATGACCAAACCAAGTATTTCTTCGCCAATCCCAAATCACCTTTGTATTTCTCCAGGACACTCCGTATCACTACGAAGATCCCAGTTTATTGGATAATCCATCGTATGGTTATATACGAACTCGAAAGGAACTTGTTCCAGTTCGGGGATGGATCCTGGTTCAGGAGAAATAGGAATAAAGTACATTCAGGTGTCTTTTATCTTCACCTTCTCTCGCGTTGCGAGTGCTCCTGGGATTAGGACAGTACACCCTTTATGCTTATTGGCTAGTCTTCTTCCAAACCATAGGCTGGTGCCGAACGGTAGGGAAGGAAGAAAACCATTTGGCCTAAAGGGGTGTACAGAAGGTAATGACTAAAGACAGATAAAGGGATTTGGAGAAGTGGCAAATAATTATACGGTTATAGTTGTGAATCTGAATAATGGAAGAGGCATTACTAAGAATACCAGGATACCCCATCGAAACATCTCAATGTTTCAGTTTCACTGTGTACTGTTAAATGAAAACTGATTTCCCAATTAGGCACTTGCTCCAGGGTATGTATTTACCAGGTATGAGTCTCACATCTGTATGGTTTTACAGATGATGAAGGGGAGTAAGTTATTAGGAATTAGGTGACCATCCTCATTATATCGGGATTCGTTGGAATTGGTGATATTTGAGGAAGCCACCTGGGTTGTTTGCCGGTCGGCAAGTATTTGGTTTTGAATATCCGTTGTTGTGCACCAATTTCAAATTGATATATCTGTACGTCTATTTTTATAGAGTGAGACATACCTTTTTGAAATTATGTCTATGACATTTACCTATACCAGTGGATGGTTAGGTAAGGAGCATTGAACAACGGTGTGATTCTTCTTAACCAAAAGTACAGTTTTCAACCTACGACACACAGTGAATGAGTCATTCGACTCAGGGGACTTATACAGAGTATTGTATATTGTCCAGTGTCCATGAGGACAGAGGGGTTGGTCCTCGTACTGTATTCTGTTTACTTATGACTTCTCTAGTTCTTAGACAGGTGTTTCGTAGAAACACAGGGTCGAAGTTTTGAGAAGTTATAGGTATAAGAATAAAGTAGAGAACCATGTGTTGCAAGTATCAGGATTCTTCAAGGTGATCGAAGAGTAGATACTTGTGAATGGTATTCAGTTGATAGTAATGATTAAGAGAACTAACTTCTCTTTCAGGTTACTCATAATTGGAAGTACTCCTAAGTTGAGTAACGCTGATCGGCCTCTCTTCCATTTAGTTGACATGCACTGGAGACAGCTGCATGATTTGAATCTGGTTCAATTAAATCAGTGCCTCTGTTTCTTGGATATAGAACAGTTCATATCTTGATATTGTTAAGATATGGAGAGTTGTCCGGCTTATGCTTAAAACCAGACTCTGGACAACTCATGGCACGTTTCAGTAATGGCTGTTTGTGGGTTGACCCAGGCTATGACGAGGGTTGACTTTCTACCATCTGGAAGATCAATAGTGATATTGTTCTTGACTCGCCACAGTTTTAATCAAAAAAATGGATTTTTTTCAGAAAACAGTAGTGGGAGTATGGTAGAACTGGAAGCGATTCCAGAACCACAAACGATTACTGAAGATTTGATAGGAACCTAAAGATTCAATCCGGTTTGACATTCCATTGGCCACTCCGCAGATATGGTGGGTAACCTCAGGCACTCGAGAGGTACTTCGGTATGCTCAAGGATGGTGGCAGGGAGGTTCTTGTTTACCCAGACTTGCCATTGCTGTTTTTCCAGACTGTGAGACCCGGCAGGAGGATGAGTATAGTGTCGTTCTAAACTGGCTTTAGAAGTGCACGTCTATATGACTCTGCCAGAGGGTTGTCATAGTCAGTGGGAGCAGCGGAAGCATTGGTGGACATGTGGCTTATGTCTGTTTATAGACTAAAGCAGATATAGCGGAGATAGATCGTCTATTTCTGACGTGTCAGTCATAGGTTTGACTTCATCAGAATAGGGGATGGATCTGTTAAGAAGGTAGTAGGGTGTGATGTCCTGGTTTTTGATGACATACACAGAGTAGGAAGTAATATTCCTATACAACGATCGGTTATACTTTGGTCGTCACAATCGGAAGCAGTTTTAGAACATAAGTTGATGTTCTAGGGAATTGATAACTGCAGCCTCCTTTAGGAGACGGTTATCATTCCAGGCTTCCAAGGTGATATAGATGGCAGAGTGGCTGTCAGAGTTATAGTTTTCCCTCTGACGAGGGGCAGTATTTTGGACAGGTGGTCCAGGTGGATACTGAGGGAAGGCATGGCGCAGGATACTGATTAAGTTCAGTTGACAATACAGTCTAAGAAGTTTGGATTTGGAGTTCACTTATGAGCTGGGTCCCATCAGACATCCAGACATTCTAAGACAGGTATTGCTCATTTCGGGAGATGGCTTTCTCCGCGAACTTGAGATACAGAGAGACATAGAAAGAAACATCAAAGCGGATCCACTCACTGAGGCTATTCCTCGAACGCATTAGTCTCGCAAACGAGCTTTGTGAGACTGACTAGTAGAGGAGTTGGGTGTTCGGTATCACACGGGCTGTGAGTATGCGACATCGCAATAATTAGCCTCGAGTGCAAGTGGGAGATTGTTGGAGATAGTGCCCTCAGAGTCAATTATTGGATCACAGGCACGTGATTGCAATGATTGAGGGGAGGACCTGTCCCAGTAGGACAGTCTTACTCGAGATGATAGTATGCTATCTGGTTTATCTTTATTATCGTGTACTGCTTTAGGTGACCTTTCGAGTCGCTATTACACGTTGATAAAGCCCCTTGGATTCTTGCTTGAACACCAGCAGTATGAGGGCAATCATATAAGTGGGAGCTGGGGGTCTACAAGAACATCCTTAAAAGGTCCCTAGTCGTGGGAGATTCGAGACAGGGCATCGTTTCTCCAGAGTAGACTAGTGTATACAGTCGAGACCCCGACGAGGGGCGGTGGCCAGTCTCACAAGCCACTGGTGTCAGTTGGTTCACCTAAGATGTATACAGGTGCTCATTGGGTTATGAGTACACCGGACAGGACTCGCCGGGAACCTGCTAGTTGGGATTATACCAGACGTCAGATAGCAGTTCCCTGGTGACATGTGTACAGGTTAGTTCATCGACCTGAGATCGTCATTTGTCTCGTGTGAGTTCCCACTGTACTTTGATTACTACCCTACCACGGCTCAAAGGAGTCGTGCAAACAGGTTTTAGTTGGGTACAGTCCCGAGCCACATGGAGGCAGTGAGCGGATCTTCAGGGGTTCGTCTCTCCCGGTTTTGGGGGTGAGGTCGTGCTGTGTCTAGGAGAGCCAGAACATGAAAAGTCCTTGGCCAAGGCAGGAGATTTGCTGGTAGGTATTCCAGTAGTATCTCAGGGTGTTCTGGGCTACACTCCGACACGACTTGTACCGCTTTTGGGGGTCTGACTTTTACCAACCCCCTAGGTCCGCCATGCGATGCTCATAGACGAACGGACCGGACTGTACGGATATTGTCACTGACAGGCTCAGTAGGGTGTCAGGATGAGTTCGCTCATCGACGTCCCTTTTGGTCAATAGCTGGTGGCCCGTCACGTATGGCTAATACCTCTGACGTGCTTGTGGTTAAATCCACAGCCATAGTATTGACGAGTCTTTAGAGTCCACCACACAGACAGTTACTCAAGTTTCGGGTGAAACGCTGTAGAGGCCGTATGGAGATACGGCAGGGTTCGATCAGATACGTGCGGTATTGCACGTATCGTGATCGGACGGTTTTTTACTAGCCGGCTTTGGCTTAAGCCTGATTCTAGTTTTAAATAGTGTAGTTTTGTCTCTTTGTATTTGTGTTCAGTGGGAATACAAATGCGGGCATGTATTTGCAGTAGCGGGGTTTTCCTGTAATTTATTACGGGATCGGTTTTCTGGGGTTGCCAGTTTGTATTCCGTTCCGGCCGGTTTTCTGTTTTTCCTTCACGGCCGGACTTTTCGTTGGAAAGGGGTTAATTGCAAGTTTGCAATTAACTTAGTTGTGAGGGGCTTTCTTGCATATATGGCTTTATGATGAGACTAGTTTCATGATGATATTCTATTATGGTCATTTCATTTGCTTATCTTATGAGTGGACTTTGATGAGAATGGAGGGTGACCCTTTTTCCATGCTTATCTCTCATTTCCTTTTTTAATTAATTAATATTTCTCCACCCATTTTTATGCATGGGCCGGCCACTGTTTAGGAGTGATGTGAGGTTTGTTTTTGTGTGAAAAATTCTTTACATGCTAATTGGGTGGGCCCCCCCTTGGATGTGTGCTGTGAGAAATATTTCTTCTTTTTCATTGGTATTAATTTGCAACCCACACACATTTTTATTAAAGAGGGAGAGAGAGAGCTTTGCTTCTTCAATTTTTTTCCAGTGAGCACTTTGTTTTGGCCGAGCTCACATTTTGCATTGGATGCTCCATTTTTTCCCTCAAGCATCCATGAACATTTTTTTGCAAAATTCCTCCAACATGGCAACCTCATAAACCCCAAAGAGACCTGCTTACTACACTATTCTACAGCATCTCTTGGACGCGTCGGCTAGCCAACTTCGCGCCCGAGTTGTCTCGGTCAAGAGGTGGGAGCCCGTAAAAGATTCCGGCTATGTGGTGCCCATTTCGACGAGGAGGTGACGGACGATATATCCGCGGGAGATCGGAGTGGAGACGAAGACCGAAGGACACGGATCGCTTGGTATAGCATCTCTACTCTTTTCTATTTTGCTAGTTGCTAGGTTAATGGCCCGATCCGGGTAAAAAGTCCGCGGTGGTGCCGTTTTGCAAAGTTCGCAAAGTTTTTGTTTTCCGCGTTTCCGGCGTCGGATCGACGGCCGGGGCGCCCCCGCGGGCTTACAGTGAGCCCAGAGATCGTGGGTTGGTTCCCATGCTTGGATTCTTCCATACTAAACCTCTTTAGTATGGTGTCAATATACCTGGATTGGGACAATCCCAGTATCCGTTTAGATCTATCTCTATAGATCATAATTCCCAGTATGCAGGAGGCATCACCTAGATCTTTCATTGAGAATCTTTATGATAAGAAGAGCTTGACTGATTGCAGCATAAGAACATCATTTCCTATCAAGAGTATGTCATCGACGTACAATACGAGGAAGAAAACTTTACTCTCTGCAACCTTCTTATAGATACAAGGTTCATCTACGTTTTTGATGAAGTCAAACTCTTTAACTACAACATCAAAGCAGATGTTCCAACTCCGCGATACTTGCTTTAACCCATAAATGGATTTAAGCAGCTTGCACACCTTTCCGCTGCTCCCACTATCTACGAAGCCCTCTGGCTGAGTCATGTACACGCTCTCTTCTAAATCACCGTTTAGAAAGGAGGTCTTAACATCCATTTGCCAGATTTCGTAGTCATGGTATGCAGCAATGGCATGTAAGATCCGGATGGACTTAAGAATAGCCACTGGAGAAAAGGTTTCGTCATAATCCACACCTGGTCGTTGACGAAAACCCTTTGCAACAAGTCTAGCTTTGAAAGTCTCAACTTTTCCATCTACACCAATTTTCATTTTATAGATCCATTTGCTCCCAATGGGTTTTACCCCTTCAGGAGCATTTTCCAAAGTCCATACTTTGTTGGTGTACATGGATTCCATCTCAGATCGCATTGTATCCAGCCATTTCACAGAGTCACCACTCGTGATGGCCTGCTCGAAACTAGTTGGGTCATCATCTTCCATGATGCAATCCTTGCTCCCACCATCAATGGGAAAACCGTAGTATCTCTCAAGTGGATGAGAAACCCTGCTAGATCGACGGAGAGGCTGGGGTTCATCGGGTACTACTGAATGCTCTGGTTCTACTAAATCTTCAGTTGCAGTTTGTGTTGCTGGAACCTCTTCCAGCTCTACCTCTTTGCCACTAATTTCTTTGCAAGAAATTCCTTTTCTAAAAAGGTGGCATATTGAGAAACAAACACTTTTTGTTCCTCAGCGTGGTAGAAAATATATCCTTGAGAATTCTTTGTATATCCCACAAACTTGCAAAGAACTGATCGTGCCTCGAGTTTGTCCGGATTTTGCCTTTTGACGTAGGCCGGATAACCCCATATCTTAAATCTTTTAAAATATAGTCTCATTCCCCTCCATATCTCATATGGGGTTGAAGGCACTGATTTAGATAGAACTTGATTCAATAGGTATGCCGCTGTCTCAAGTGCATAACCCCAGAAGGAAATAGGTAACTCAGCTATACTCATCATAGAGCGTACCATATCTAATAGGGTGCGATTCCTCCGCTCCGACACACCGTTGTGCTGTGGTGTATAAGGAGTAGTAAGCTGAGAGAGAATCCCATTCTCTTTTAGATAATCTAGGAACTCATTGCTTAAGTATTCTACTCCTCGATCAGATCGAAGGATCTTAATACTTTTACCCGTTTGGTTCTTTACTTCGTGCATATATTCTCTGAATTTCTCAAAAGCTTCAGACTTGTGTTTCATCAGGAACACATGTCCGTATCTTTAGAGATCGTCAGTGAATGTAATGAAGTAGGAAGAACCATTCCTGGCTTGTGTAGACATGGGACCGCATACATCACTATGTACCAGTCCTAAGAGTTCTGTAACTCTCGCTCCGTGTCCACTAAACAGAGTTTTGGTCATTTTACCTTTGAGACATGAATGACAAGTATCATAAGATGATAATTTGAACGGATTCAAATATCCATCCTTATGTAACTTAGCTAGCCGTGTCGCATTGATATGACCAAGTCTACAATGCCACAAGTAGAATTCGTTTATTTCTGAACTTTTCCTCTTGTGTGTGTTTTGTATATTAAGGACTGTATTTTGATTGAGAATAAATATGCCATTATATAACGAGCCTGATCCAATCAACATTTTATCTAGGAATATATTCATAACATTATCCTTACTACAAAATTATATCCTTCTTTACTTAATAAAGAAACTGATATAATGTTGCACATCATGTTCGGTATATAATAGCATTCATTCAGAATCAGTGTATTACTACTTGGTAATACAAGGTGATATTCGCTAACTGCTTTGGCTGCAATATTTGCACCATTCCCTACTTGAACGGAATGTTCACCTTTTCCCAGTTCTCTACCTTTACGCAGCCCACATAACAATTTACATATGTGGGATCCTGATCCGGTATCTAATACCCAGGACGTAGGGTGAACTGAGAAACAGTTCTCAATAACTAACACACCCGAAGAAGATGCATCAGCATTCTTGTTCTTCGTTTGGGCGACGTGAGAATCCAGATTTTCTCCTGTTTCCTGCTCAGTCTTATAACTCTTATAAGAAAGAACGGGACCAACGATCCCCTGCTCAGTATAATAAGCAGGTTCAGTCAATACATCCATATTATTATCTTAATTAAGTCCTGACACGGTCGCTACCTCGAGAGAAAGAGAAGGAAACACTTTAGCGTATGCTCTTGCAAGTTTAGATTGGTTATTATCTTATCTAGTCAGGATATCTCCCACTGTTTTGATCAAATCTTCCTTCAAACCCTAAAAGGTAAGATTAGCCGGGATTAATCACACCCTACAATTTCGTCAATCTTTCAGCCAGATCAGTGTTGGTACTTGAGGGAGGTTCCCCGTGCTTTCGCACGGACCTAATTAAAATAAACCTCGTTTTCCCAGAGGCATAACCCCGTTAACACCTTTCTAGACACCTACTTGATCGACTAATTGTCCTGTGTAAAATTCTCCCAGGAGTAACTTTTACTCGCAGTGGGTATCAGGATCCATCTATCTCATAGAAGGTATGCAATCTCATTGCAAATTTCAACACTTGAAATTCCCGATAATGCTTTTGCCCCAGCAACTCATGACCTTAACATGGTCAACAAATCATAAGCGCTAGCCAAGTTCAACCCGTCATTTCCCGATTGAATTAAACCCACTCGTACGACCCTTAACATGGTCAACAAAGTCGTACGACTACCCTAATCCAATCCAATCAAATGTTTTAGCAGATAAGCACTAATTAGCTACCGCACATTACACCTTAACATGGCCAACAAACGTAGTACGAATACTAAGTGGTACTTATCTGAAATGACGGAGGGTTACGCAGGTTTTTCAGAAAACAATGAGCGTAATGAACTTGATATCGTCGTAGAATCGAGTGATTTTTAAAAGGAGTGTTTTTGAGGCTTCTAGTTTCGCTAAAGAGGTCACTCCCGGTGAAGGGATCTCTGCTCTTTCCCCATCGAATAAGGTGCAGGATATATCATATATACTGCTGTGTAAAGCAAGAACTATATAAGCTATCAAAAACTAAACCGCGAGTTTGTAGCATCTTCCAGTTTCGCTAAAGAGGTCACTCCCGGTGAAGGGATCTCGGCTCTTTCCTCATCGAATAAGGTGCAGGATATATCATATATACCGCTATGCAAAGCAAAACTGTAGCTACCCTTTTTATAAAGTTTTGATTCTACAACATCTTTTAGGTTTCTTTTCTTTTATTAATCTCATTAATAAAATCCCATCATCTTATGCTTCCTAAGCATCACAGAAGAAACGAAAGCAGTAATATTTATATATCAGCATATATATAGTATAAGCATTCGTCTCAGGCAGTAATACGATCTCATCACAGAACATTGCAGCAGAAGAACATATATGAAATATTGGATATACTAGGATGCCCGTGTTTTTAATACGAGCCGGTATAAAACAAGGATTCCACGGTCGCGATGAATAGCCAAACCCACATCCCTAGACCCCTACGAGAGCGGCAAGCAACACTGCCAATTCTAGGGTTAGGAGACGCGGTCTCGACTACTCGAGATAGCCTCCCACTGGACCCTAGAACCCGGTTACTTGTGCTCCCCTCCTTAGGTCTACCTAATGCGGAAAAGTAAATAATATACAATGGTGACATCAACCTCATCCCGGAAGTGCCCCAATAAAAGAATATTACATACAATTAAATTTTACATGAATGAAAATAAAAACCCTTATCTCACATAAAACACCTGGCTATTCAGAACACGACAATCCAATATAATATATCACAGCAACACATAATATCTCATATCATCAACGTAAGCAAGTATGCGTATCCCGATTGCCGTTGATGTATAGCAACGAAGCCGGCGATACCCCACATACTACACTTACGGTCACAGAAAAGAAATTGTAAAACTACAACATTTGGAATCCATAATCACTTTAGACATCGTAAATCCGAAATATCACATACTTCGCATTTCATGCCTAACTGTATGAATTCCACATATTGTATCACATTCCAGATAAATAGACAGTATTAAACCTTCCGATCGAATAATTAAATACCCAAGATTTCCTAAATAGCTCAACACTTGAGCGGAGTTCAAAATGTCCCAGAATACGTCACGGTACCAATGGTCCAGCCGTAGAAGGGTTAAGCCAACGCTTCACATGTGGCACGCCGTACTGCCCCAAACCCTAAGGTTTATAGGCTATTGAGACGGTCACATAATCGAGTTAAGGTTTGTGTTTTTCTAGAGGGACCGCCATGTTACTTGCACGTTTTTCCGAAAGATTTAAATCCAAGAAAAATTCAACACTTGAAAGTTTTTCGGGCCGGGAAAAAGTGAGTTAATGATATCCGTTCGAACATTTTAACAGTTTCTAAATATCCGGAAAACATAACGAAATTAAATATTCCGAACGAATCAACGAATACAAAATAATCCCCAGAACACTCAACACTTGAGGCAGATTAAAAATACCCATAAATATGCAGGAATAGTAACGGATGTTACTGCATAAAGAACCGTCCCCAATACACTGTTCCCGCCGCGGAACCACCGCCACAAGTGGCTTATTGCCGCGGTTCCGCGGCCATATGGAGGATTTGGGGGCTTGTTTTTCATGGTAACCCTTAGAATTCCCTGCTGATTTTTTAAAGTATTTTTAATGCAGAAAAAATCACATTTTTAAAATTTGACCAGAGAGGGGTTCGTTTTGACGTTACGGGGTTCGATCGGAGTTTTAACTTCGTATACACATCGCCTAATGCTCTAGCTAGGCTCTGATACCACTGTAGGGTTCCTAGGCACTTTTGTGAGGGTTCATAACGCATCAACCATGCCCGAATAAAATTTTAAACGTGCCGAACAACCCAAAGCTGGGATCTTTGCTAGATAATTAGGGTTTAACATGCAAGTAAACATCTTTACAACTAAGTGTGAGGGATTACAACCTTTGTTGTCCGCTCCTTCGATTACTAAGCTCCGAGTAGAAGTTCCTTCGCCGCGATCCACGATCTCCCGGACTCAAAAGAGGCTCCACGACTCGAATGGTCCATGCTAGCTTGTAGTGTTCCTTTTCTCCGATGATCTACGTCGAACTTTCTATAACTCAAGCTCTCTCACTCTAATGAGGTGAACACCCTAATCTAATAGGCTAGATTAGATGAGGATGATGGAGTAGTATTTATGCTTTCTTTTTATATCAAATTCTCACAATTAAATATCACAAAATGAAAACCTAGTAAGCTTTCTCAAAGCTTAAGATTGAAGAAGAAGAAGAAGAAAATAATGCATGATCCTTTTGTGATGAATAATGAAAATGAATATATGATTAATCATGGAACCATGGTCAAGGATGACAAGGATAACCTTTGTAGAGACTTAACTAAGGCTAGGATTTGGTTGGGTTAAAGAATGAGTCATAACAAAATATCAACATAATATCTTAACCATGACAAAAGAAAATCCTTCTAGAAGCATCAAGAAGGAACTAACCCAAATCAAACCCTAATCTAGTTTAATCTCCACTTAACATGTTTCATTATTAATCATATCATGTTACAATAATATATATCTCATATATATTATATATTTGTAACAAAAGAAAATAATACAATTAATATATATCGCATATATATCAATGTATTATCCGATGAGAAAATGAAATAATAAAGCGAGCCAATATTAGATAATGTAATACAATATATAATATATATTATTATACATTAAATCATCGAATCAACACTTGATCCGACAATCCGGCTATATCGTATATAACCGACTAATATATCATATACCGATTCATCGAATCAACACTTGATCCGATGACCTGGTTCATATCTAAATATCGCGAGAATATAATACGGTATCTCATATCGCATTAACCTCGGTCGTGCACATATCACATATGTGCCCCTACTCCGTTTTTCCTGAGTCAAGAAACCTCTGTGTAGGACTCTAAAGAATCGTCAATACGCCGGTAGCAGGTGATGATCATATCAAACACCCACAAGCTGCAAGCGGTCAGCTAAACGTAACAGCCGTCCAGGTATTGAGCGATCAGAAGATCAACAAGCTAGCCTGTACATTCTCCTGTGAATCCAATCAGTAACACTCCCGTACAGTCCGGTCTCTTCGTCTGATATGTTGCATATCTAGTCTAGGAGTGGTATACGTCAGACCCCAGTAACCGATAAGTCGTGTCGATGTGAGGCTCATAACAGGTCAAGAAACTACTGGTAACACTTACCAGTAAATCTCTATATCCGCCCTGGCTAGGGACTTCCAGTTATAGCCAATCGAACACAGTACAACATCAAATCCCTATACCGGGAGAGACGAATCCCCTCCTATCGCTCATTGCCTCCATGTGATTCGGGACTGCACCCAAAAGCCACCGTTTTGCACGCCCTCTTGGACGTGGTAAGGTGGGAATCAAAGCACAGTGGGAATCATACAAGACTCTATGGCGATCTCGGGTCTACAGATTACCCTGTACCAGTGTCACCGGAGAACTGCCATCTGACATATGGTAGATCACCATCTGGGAGTTCTCGGCGAGTCCGTCCAGTGTACCCAGTCTCCACTGAGCACCCGTACACATGTCAAAACACCGATGGATATGGGATCATCCATCGCCCATCATATAGGTCAAGATGCCTATACGCTAGTCTACTCTGGTGTATCGATGCCCCTGTCTCGACACACTCTCGACTAGGAACAGTTATAGGATCTGCTCATCGACTACCAGGGCCCCACTAGTATGATGTCATCATAGTCCCAGTAGTCGAGTACAGATCCTAAGGGCTTTATCAACACGTGAGAATAAGACAATAAACAATATATAAGTCAACATGTTAAGATAAAGTGAAACCAAATAGCATACTATCATGTCGAGCAAGAAAGTCCTCTCTATATATATCCAAGCATCCATTATAATATACATCATATGTACAACAATGGCCTCTAGGGCATATACATAACTAACAGGTATTGCCGCACAGAGCCCTGAATTGAGCGACGTGATGATGGGGGTTTCCTGTCCCCTTATACACGTGTAATTTAGGGATCATATATCCTGGCGGGTACTTAATTTGATTATACCAGCCTGGATATGGTCGTCCAGTTCTGATGACTTGGCCAGCGGCTTCGCTTGCCTGATGAGCTCGTATTTGTTGAGCTATATAGTCATCAAGCGCAGCTTTCGAGATTGTCTCCTCCCTGGCTGCTAATAGAGCCTGAAGAGGGTTTGATGTTTCTCCTCTGTCGTCTTCAATGACTATTGGGGCATCTTCGGCTGGAGGGTCCGGCTGGATCATCATCCCCACCATATCATGAAATAGGATCGTCATTTGTTTTATGTTAGCCACTTGTTCCGCGGTTTCTTTATCCTTCTTTTCGAGCATTCTTCGGAGGAACTCGGCGCCAGTTTCCTGCTCCTGGCGTTGTTCTGACGATGCTTCCGGACTTTCTTTCTGCCCAGTGAGTGCGGCCATCTTTGTCAGTATTTCCTAGAGCTTTTGTTGTTGCTCTTGAGTTTTTGTTACTGATCGGGTAAGTGGTTGATGACCCCCCAGAAACACGGCTTTTCTCTTTTCCGGAAGCCATGTAGATGGTGTTCACTATCATGTCCCCAGACTTGGGGCGTTTAGGTTCAGTGCCTTTGAAATTTGTCGCAGGCTTGGGGATCTTCTCCGGCGTTCTCTTTTTGTGGGCAGTCGAAGTTGAGGGGGTCATTGCGGCAGGCACCCATGCAGATGATACCTTTCGCGGTATGATGGTTGGATGGTCCTCTTCTTGCCGAGCCTTCGTCTTCTTCAGCCGGCGAGAGTAATCTTTGTCAATTGCAGAGTCTTGGACTTTCCGACAAACTCTGTGGATCTTGGAGGACAACCACTGAGGAGGCTATTCCGGCTTCGCCTATGTAACGTTCTCCACAGGTGGATGAGACTTTTTCAACACGGCAGTTGGAGAGTTCTTGCGCACCCTCTTGAGCGGCTCAAAGCTGTTCCTAGTTAGAACAACAGCATCAACTTCCACCATTGGAGCTGGTGGGGTAAGTCCAGAAGGGGAACTACCCCAGCTTTCTTCATTCTACGCCGATGGTGACATCGAGCATGTCTTGCGGATGAGAATGTTTCAGTTACGGGAGTGGCTTTGTCATGCCCTTGCTTTGATGAGAGGCTTCTCTTAGTGTCAACCTGTCGAAGACTGGCGTCCGTTGAGAGGGAACGTCTAGCCTGTCGAAGACTGACTTTTGAATAGGGGAAGCACTTATAACGATCTCACCCGTAGCAGGAGTTGGAACGGCCAGTCTTGCGAAGACCGATCCCTTAGCAGGAGAAGCCCTTTCGACGACATCGTCTACCGGAGCTGGAATGGCTATTCGCTTTAGGATAACTCTTTCAGGTATCGCAGGCCTCTTTATGGGCCTACTGGAGTTTTTGCTTAGCCTATCGAAGACTGAGGCATTGGAATTGGACAACCCATTAAGAGGGGTCGTGGTAGTTGTAAGCCGATCGAAGACCGACTTCTTGGGAGCCTCCTGTGATGGCATTGAAGCATTGAAGCTCATTGGAGGGAGCATGGTCACGAAAAACAGTCCAATGGTGGCTTGAGTTACCTGTTCCACTGGCATCGTAAAGATGGAGGCCGCTTGGGGCCCATAAGTTACTCCTCCAGCAGGGGCGGAGTAGGAGTTGTTGTTGCAATTGGTGCAGTTGGAAACCATCGATGTCATCTTCTCTTCTGCACGGAGCAAGACACCGAATCCTAGTACCTCGAATCCAGGGGAAACCATATTAAACCGCGATTCGTTCGCGAACACGACACACGAAGTGTGTAGTGGAAAGAGGAAAATGTCCCATTGGGCATGCCAGAATCTGTTCACCGCCGAAAGACGCAACCGGGACGTTGGGACGTCTGGCCTGAATTTTGGGGGCAGCTGCTATTTGGGTTTATCTGTCCACCTCTCCGAAGATGCCAAGTTGATTTATGGCACTGTATATCGGAGGTTTGGATGGATGTGACCATTGTAGCAGACTTCGCCAGATTCCCCCTCGTTTACGAAGGGTTTTTGATTGTGGGGATGCTCTTCCCTGCAGGCGTAAGCCCCTGTAGTTAATTACGTTACCGCGTAGCGATAACCACTTTCTCCTGCTCCAGATGTTCACTTCATGTCGTGTGTGTGTATGTTTTATTTTTTTCTTTGGTTGCCCGTGGATTGTATACGGAGACTAATTTGTGTTGTCGCCCGTAGGGCGTTGATTAGTCCAAATCCGTATTTTCTTAGATTTGGGTTTGGTTTGATTTAAGGATCGTTAACCTCATTTGAGATTAAGATCAACTTAAATATTTGTTAAGGATACGTTAGTCCGATATTGGACTAAGATCTACTTAACGGGGGTTCAGGATCATTTTTGATCCAACGAAAGAGCATTTGGGCTTTATCATTTTAGTTTAGGGACGTTACGGTCCATAGATCACCATTTTTTAGGGTGAGGGTCTAGTGTAAAGACGTTGCGGTCCACGGCTAGTTTAAGGACACTGCGGTCCACAGCTAGTTTAAGGACATTACGGTCAATTGTTGGTTTAAGGATATCATAGTCCATAGAGTTTAGTTTAGGAACGTTGCGGTCCATAGGGTTTAAGGACATCAAAGTCCATAGAGCTTAGTTTAGGGATGTTGCGGTCCATGTTTAAGAACATCATAGTCCGTGTTTAAGGACATCATAGTCCATGTTTAAGGACATCATAGTCCATAGAGTTTTTGGTTTAAGGACATCATAGTCCGTGTTTAAGGACATCATAGTCAATAGATTTTGGCTCATCAGTTTGAGGGTGCGCCAAGAGTTATTGGTTATTGGGACCCTCCATCTCTCTGAAGACGTTGAAGAATTACAACGACATGTATTAGAGGTGTGGAGAGATGTACCCTTGAACCAATTTCCAGATCGAGGGAAGATGTGGGATGAACATCATTTTAGATGCCATCTATAAGAGATCATTAGTCATCTTTGGAACTAAGATCGACTTGGGGAGACCTGAGTATAGGAAGGCTTCGATTGATTGACGGTCAAAAGGTTTTTTGGCCTTGAGAGACTTGGCTGATTTGGGCTAAGGTCAGCCTCTTACAGTGTTAAACACTGCTAAATGCTTGGTGCTCACGTGCTCCCATGTGAGGCTTTTAAGCAGTGTTAAACACTGAAACTTGGAGCACTCACGTGTGGCACGTGATGCACCTAAATATTGAGCACTGTTTCCTTGGGCTTATTCCCTTGTTCTGTACATGTAAGTGTTAAACACTTAGGTCTTGCAACCGTTACGTATAGACACGTGAGGTGCTACAAAGTTAGGCACTGCCTCCTTTGAATTTATCTTCCTATTCTTCTCTAAGTGCTAAGAACTATTGGAGGTCACGGGGGATCATGTAACTCAATCTCAGTTGTTCCTTCTTGTTTCTCAGCGGTGCTCACGTAGGAACACATGATCTGTCGTTGTAGCGTTAAATGCTAATATGCATAAGGCTCTTGATCTTAGTTTTGAGAATTCTAAGTCCTTTATTTTATAAGAATTAAATTCTTTTGTAGGGTTAAACCCTAGCTTTATCAAAGGAATTAAATTCCTATGTCTTTAGAAGAATTAAATTCTTCAAACCTAGTTCTTTTCCTCTAAATTTTGGGACTGCATAACAGAATCTCCCCGATGAGAATTAAATTCTCAATTTGTAGGGAGATCTGCTTCTGCAGACCTCAACCAGAGGAAGAACCAAGTTCTTTTTTGGAAGAGTTAAACTCTTGTAAAAGGAGATAAAATGATCTTTGAGTCTTCTCCTCACCTAGGGTTTCTTTTTCTCTAAAGAGAACTCTTCTTTTTGTTTTCTCCAATCTTATGGGGGGGTGATCTCCTATTTCTCTCTCTCTCTCTCTCTCTCTCTCTCTCTCTCTTCAGTCTCGAGTCCTTTTTATAGCAGAGGCAAGTCTGTTGATTTTTGTTAAGGAAATCTCTCATTGAGAGATTTTTGATTAGTTCGGGGATTTTATCCACCATTGGATCTTTGATCCAGGAACCTCTGTTTTACAGAAGATATTTTTCTTGTTATTAATAAGATTGGGAAAATATTTTCCCACACAGAGCTTATTCTGTATCTTGGTGATTTTTTTAATCACCATTGGATTTTTGATCCAACGGTGCTCTGATTTACAGAGCACAATCTTTCTTGTTTGGAAAGATTAGGAAAATATTTTCCCATACAGAGCTTATTCTGTATCTTATTGATTTTTTAATCACTATTGGATTTTTGATCCAACGGTGCTTTGATTTACAGAGCACAATCTTTCTTGTTCAGAAAGTTTGGGGGAAATATTTCCAAAATAGGGTTCTGATCCTTTTTATATAGAATTTAATTCTATCGGCTTAGAAAGTATTAGGAATCCTCACGTGTAGCACGTGACCCAATGGAACTAGGCCGGTTTGCTTATATGTAGCAGTCCCAGAGAAAAGCATCACGTGTTGGCACGTGATGCGCCTTCTGGCCTGTTATTTGTTTTATGAAGGCACACATATACTTTGTATATAGATACTCACGTGTGGCACGTGAGGCTCAACTTCGGCCTTTTTTTTTAAGTGTAATGCTTATAATTTTGCTCTAAGGCGCATCACGTGTGGGCACGTGATGCTCCTTTTGGGGAATTCTTCCATCGCTTTTTGGTTCATTATTTATTTATTTATTATTATTTTTGTATAAGAGAACGGTATCCATTCTTCTGCTTGCAGTGGGTTCTTCCCTAAAAAGTATTTTAGATGCAGCTCCTTGAATTGCTTAATTCCTGGCTCTTCCCTCAGAGCGGGAGCAAGCCTTTGCTCTAGCAAGGTGGTCTGTCGCTCATGAGCTACGGCTTGGCGCTGTTGGGTTTCCATCATGCCGCACATGATCTCTAATGCGTCAGTGGTGGAGTCAGCGGGAGTAGGTTCTTGACGTGGAGGCATGATCTTGAAAAGATAAGATTTAAAGAATTATGATAGATTCAAAGGATATGAATTTCCAAAAAGGGGGTTAAACATGGTTGGATTTTAAAAGACTTTTGTAATATTATGCCTTTCATTGGACATGTAGAATGACCTGTATGGGCCATCAACAAAAACCTGTCACCCACGCTTTCTAAACTACGGGAGAAACATGTGACTCGGTCCATGATGCATCTATACCAAGTCCCATTATAGACGCATCAAGTGTCTGACAAACTATATTATCACAAGTTAAATAATTTTAAAAGAAATAATTCAAACATCGCATTTATTACGGATCAGGAGTTTTACAATTTAAATATTTGCAATCAAAACAAAGCCTTGAAATAATAAGGCATTTATTTGCAAACGGGAAAGAAAGGCACATAAAACCAGTACGGATGTCGGATGCGGCTAGTTAATGGCCTGGCTGGAGAAGTGAGATAAATCTGCTTCGGTCGGTTCTTGCTCCACCCGCAACACGTGATCTCTATCTGTCTCTAAACTTGATGTGCATTTCAAAAAAAATATCCGTCAGTGAGCTGGGCTCGTGTAAGTCTTTCAAGAAGTATGATGTCAATATATGCATATCAAAAGAAGGCATTATAAACATGATGTGTATATATTATGTGAACAAAGGAGTATGAGCATGGATAAGGTGCAATATAGATATCATGGTAGATTGAAGGCTAAGCCATTCATCATCCTACCAACCCATTTCCTAAGCAAATGAAACTACTTACACATTATATGAAAGTAACACAATAATAACATGAATAAAAAAAGAACATAAAAAGAAAAGCAAGAACAAAAGAGCAAGAATTAAAGAGAGCAAGAACATTAAAAGAAAAAATGAATAGAAATGGAATCTTCATCGATCACCTGTCTTGAAAATACACTCCAAAAGAACTTAAAGTCTTCAACCCAACCTTGCAAACTCCAACAAAGGAAAGTGCAAGATGGAGAAAAAGATAGATGTTCACAAAGTCAACAAAAGCAACTAAATTACAAGCTAAAAGAACACCCTTTCCTTTCTGCCAATCTGCTGTATTTATAGGGATTTTTGTAATGATTTCTCAGCATTAAGTGGATAGACAAACTAAAAGCAACTAAATTACAAGCTAAAAGACACCCTTTTCTTTCTCCGCCATCTTCTTAGGTCCGAAATGTCCCCCGCATGCCTGATCGTGATAGAAAGATAGACACTCCTTGTTTCAGAACTAGGAACACATTACCGAATGATCTGCTCAGAATAGTACTTGAACATATAGGATTCATCCTAATAGAAAATTTTCACTTGGGAGAGAAATTTCGACTTGTCTTGCTTCGACCAAAATGACGGCATTTCCCCAGTGACTAGATAGTTCACGATATCAGCGAACCAAGATTCAACTGATATAGAAAGGAGTTGTTCGTCAAGGAAGTGATCATTGACCGGCACCTTGTTCGATGGCGGTTAACTAACCGTGAGAGATGATCAGGTACCACATTGTCGCAACCCTTCTTATCTTTGATTATAAGATCGAATTCTTACAAAAGAAGGATCCAACGAATGATTCTGGCCTTAGCTTCCTTCTTTGCAAAGAGACGTCGTAGGGCATAGCGGTCTATGTAAATTGTCACAGGTCAATCGATCAAGTAGGTCCGAAATTTTTTGAGCACGGATACGACAACTAAAAATTCTTTCTCGGTCATAATGTTGTTAAGACGCGCATCGTTTAAGGTCCTACTGGCATAGTAAATCGCATGCAGGTTTTTGTCAATGTGTTGTCCTTGGAAAGAGCCTATCGCAAAGTCTGAAGTATCGCACATGAGTTCAAAAGGTTCATACTAGATAGGTGCACTCATGATAGGAGAAGAAGTGAGCTCCTTTTTAGCAGTTTGAAAGAGTTGAGGCACTCTGGGCTGAACTTGAATGGTACATCCTTGGCCAGAATATTTGTTAAAGGCCTAGCTAGTTTGCTGAAATCCTTAATGAAACGCCGAAAGAATCCAGCGTGGCCTAAGAATGACCTTTTGTCTTTCACGGTTTTTGGAGGGAGGTTCAAAATGACATCGATTTTTGCTTTATCGACATCAATTCCATTTTCAGAAATGACGCAGCCCAACACAATGCCGTGTTTGATCATGAAATGTCATTTTTCCCAGTTGAGTGTGATAAAGAGTTGAGCATTTAAAATTGAGGGAGTGATGATCTTTTATAGGTACACATGGGCTTTTGATATAAGTAGGTTCCAACAATAAGATTCAAGACTTGTCGAGATTTGACCCATCTTATATCTTATACCCATGTGTTTTTTTGTTGTTTCCAATGTAGGACAATCTTTAAAGTCTCATCATTTGGTTTTTACTTTCAATACTCCCCCTCATATGCATCCATGAATTTTTCTTGGCGTGGTTGTCACGTGAAAAGTACGAGTAGATTTACGTGCAACCGTCACTTTTCTTGGTGTGGTTATCACGTGGAGAATTGAGCCATTGACTCTGATACCATGATAAAGAGTTGAGTATTTAAAGTTAAGGGAGTGATAGGCTTTTTACAGATACACATGGGCTTTTGATATAAGTGGGTTCCAACAATAAGACTCAAGCCCTGTTGAGGTTTGACCCCATCTTATATCTTATATCCATATGTTTCTTTTGTTGTTTCTAATGTGGGACCATCATTAAAGTCCCATCATTTGGTTTTTACTACAGTGTAAGATTCTTTTGTTTGCATCGTACAAGGAGAGCTTTAAATGTCTCACTCCAAAAATGAATCTTCAAAAATGGAGGAGTCGTCCATGAACACTTCTAAAAATCGCTCTACCATGTCGGAAAAGATACTTATGATGCACTGCTGAAATATAGCTGGAGGATTGTGGAGCGTGAAAGGCATTCGACGGTAGGTGAAAGTTCCAAAAGGACAGGTGAATGTTGTTTTCTCCTGGTTCTCTGGATCGATAGGGATCTGATTGTAGCCGGAATATCCATTAAGGAAACAATAGTATTCGTGTCCAGTTAAGCATTCTAGCATTAGATCAATGAAGGCAGGAAATGATCCTTTCTTGTGGTTGCATTAAGCTTTTTGTAATCGATATAGACTCAACAACCTGTTTGAGTTCGGGTTGGGACAAGTTCATTTGCTTCATTCTGAATGATAGTACCCGACTTTTTGGGCACAACATGAATGAGATTGACCCACTTACTGTCAGAAATGAGATAGATGATCCCATTATCAAGACATTTCAGCATTTCCTTTGTCACCACCTTTTTCATCACCGGATTAGCCGGCGTTGCGAATCTTTGGCGGGTTTGGCGTCATCGTTCAACTATAGCCTATGCCAAACTATCACAGGGCTGATTTTTTTTGATATCATCCATCAGCCATCCGATCTCTTCTTTGTATTGTTTCAGAATATTCATCAAGAACGTCTTTTGCTCTTGAGCAAGATCGGCTACAATCAGGGCTGTCAAATGAAGTGAGCCAGTCCGATCCGCTTTGCGAATCGCCCATCGCTAATCGCCCGAGTTGAACTCGCTTGGCGAATCGCCAGAGTTGAACTCGCCTTGCTTAGCCGGAGAGGCGAGTTCAACAGTAGCTGACCTTAACCCTGCACACCTCACCGTCTCGCCTAGGTAAATCATGAGGAGAGGAGAGTCGACTCGCCTGACTCTGTTTTTTTTAAATAAAAAAATTCTTAAAAAATTATAAAAAATGAATAGAGTTAAAATAAATTAAAAATAAACAAAAATTTCATTAATATAAATCAAATTACAATTAAATAATACAATTTGTTTTTATATTAAAAACCGAATCCACTCGGGTTGTCTACATACCCCTCCTAAATATTGAGCTCAATGAGAAAGAATCAGGTCCACGTAGTTCTTTTTCTACTATTACTAGTTCTTACTCACTACTTGTCGCCGCCGGTTGTGGTTCCTCCTTCAGTGTTGGACTCTTCTGATCCTATAAGTTCTTGAGGTAGATAATCCGAGTCCAAAATGATTTGATTTTGTTTCCTAACAGCTACTGCTTTCCAATCTTGTGAGCAAACCATGCATTCCATAGTGTCGTATGCCAAACTACATCTTTATTCGCTTAATATCCTGCTATCTGTACTAAAAGCACTTTTCGACTCTACTGGGGACATTGGAATGGTCAGTAAATCACGAGCCATAGTTGAAAGTATCAGATACAAATATCTATGGCTTTTCCACCAGGCTAAAACATCAATCTCATTTATAGTATAATCTACGTCTAACCCAGTCTGTAAATATATTGTTAATTCATTTAAAGTTGTTGATGATGAGGCCACGGGGCCTCGTGACCTTTTCGATTGTTGAATAAGTGCAAAGGCTGGAGTTGAAGTACGTAAACTGGTTGCGGCTGGTACTCTAGTACTTCTACCAGTAGAAAATCATGCAACATATAAATCAAACACGTCTTTTAAATTACGTTTAACGGTATTAATAAAAGCATCAATATCTAAAGTATGCCCCATGCATCCATGGAACCCCTTTAAAAGAGCCTCCAAACCTTCTAATTTAATTCTAGGATCCATTATTGAACATAAACTATAAACAAGTGGAATTTCAGGGTAATATTTAGAAATCTAAGTTAACATAGCAAGTATCACGGGATGAAGTATCTCATTAGTACAATGATTAGAAAACATTCGTCTATATTATATAATTCAGAGACAATAATATAAGCAGTGGGGGTATAAGGAGCAGAAAAACGTTCGGTTGCTATTTTAAAGTCATAAGTAAATCTTTAAAAAGGTCTGCAACCGTCCAATGATCATATGTTAAGTCGTTTTCTACGGGCATTTGCTCATTCCATATGTTACTAATAATTCCGGTAGTCTTTGATGCAGTACGAAGCATATCATATGTACTATTCCACCTAGTGGCCACATCTTTTCTAAGAGATGTTTCTGCAGCCAGACATCTAGCTTTATATATAGATTTTCTTTTGGAAGAACTTTTAATAAACTTAATCATATTTAATTGTTTGAAGAACATACTGAATATGCATCATGTACAACAAAATTAAGTTTATAGCAGGAACATCGAATGTGAAAAAAGCGACCACTGCAAATTGGTTTGCACAGTCGTAAAGTTCAATAACAACAGAATTGTTGTTACCGGCATTGTCAAAAAAAATAGAAAAAATCTTATTTAAACATTAATATTCTTCTAAAATAGATTTAATTTCAGTAGTTATATGATGTGCATTATGCGGGAACCGAAACTGTCTAAAAGCAATAATTCTTTTTTGTAAACCAATCAGAATCTATCCAATGTGCAGTAACACAAATCCAGGGAAGATCCTTTCTATCGGTCCAAACATTAGAAGTTAAAGAAATACCAGTATCTAAAAAAACAAGATTAGCAATTAATAGTTATTTGTCTTCGTTGTTGAGCCCAAAACGACTTTTAAGCGTACTTCTCGGAACCTTTTTGTATTCCGGTTGTAATGCTATTTGAACGTACCGCTTAGAAGCTTGGCTTTCTCCGAATCCAAGAACGTTTTCATCTGCCATAACAAATCTTGCCATTCCTTCAATATTTAAATCATGATTATATTGAAAAAGACCTTCACCGGAGAAATTAATTTGTGATTGTGTGGAGGAGGAACCGGTCGTACTTTTTAAGTGTTTTTTACATGTTTATATAAAGTACCGGTGCCGGTACCTTCCTTATGTTTATATAGAGCGACACAATATTTGCATATTGCGTATCTAACCCCTTCCCTATGTTCAGTTGTAAAGTGTTCCCAAATATTACTACTAAGTGCACTTTTTCTAGCTTCTCTAGATATTTGTGTGGGTTCTTCTTCTACATGTATTTCTAAATCAGGATTAGGAAGTTGGGTGTGATGTGTATCGGACGGACCCTCTAAATAATTTTTTAAACTAATTAAAAATAATTAAATACTAAATATTACCAATACCAATTTAACCGCAAGAAGAGAGCTAATGAAATAAAAGCAAGAATAGCTAAAATGCTGTAGTAGAGCAATTGAGCAGAAGATTAGTAGAGTAGAATAAGTCGTTCGGAGCGTCGAAAACTCAGAGTCGGAGCTTCAATGCTTGAAAACTTGAAAGTTAAGAATAGAAATTTGAGAGAAGCTTTTTTAAAATTTGAGAGAAATAGATTTTGTGTGAGATGAAATGGGTGTGGGGTTTTATTTATAGGGATTTCAAAATTTTCAGCTACTTTGAGGCAAGGCGAGGAGAATCGTCGCAAAATCGAATGAATCCGACCGTTGGATTTGGATTTCAAGACGAGGCGAGGCGAATTTTGTGGGTTTCGAGGTGAGTTGAAGCGATGTGAGGCTTTTTGTTTAGAATCCCACCGTTGTCGACCGTTGGATTGGAATTTCAAGGCGAGGCGAATCACGAGGCGAGTCGACCGTTTGAACCCATCTAGAAGAGTCAACTTGCGAGTCGGTGAGGCGAGGCGAGGGGTGACTTAGGGAAGGCGAACTAGAGTAAGGCTACAACAAGATTTTGGGGAAATGGCTTGCATCGCCTGACTCGGCCAAACGGGATGAGTCGACGAGTCTACTCTCCTAAGTTGATAACGAGGAGAGGCGAGGCGAGTCGGCCTTAACTCGCCTCATTTGCCAGGCCTGGCTACAATTATTACTAGAAGAATATAGTCGGCTCTGAGTACATATACTTATGGTGGTCAAGAAGACTTTTGAGGTCCAACTTGGGGGTTCATCAACAAATGGTCACACTGGAGGACTCAGTTCAATGCACAATGGTTCAAAAGGTGGCCCCCAATGAGTGTATGTGACCTGCTTAGTTTGTAGCTCATCTAAAAAGAGGAGTTTCTCAATGAAGATTTCTTTGAAACTTCCATCAAAGTATCCTTCTTCGAAGTCAAGTGTCCCCTCCTCAGACATATCGTATGTAAGTCGATGTCGCACACTCCATGTGTTCACCGGGAGGCGGAATTTGCAAAAAATGATTTTTACGGGCTTCACAACACTGACTAGAACCAAGGATCGTCCATAAACCCTAGCTAGCAAATAACATGAGATTTAACTACTCGGAAAGAATGTTATACCTTATGATACAAGTCCTTTGGGTTTTCTTCGCTGTCCTTCTCGTCATCGTAGGCTCCAGGATCGATCCGGATCGTAGCTTCTATTAGGTTACGGCAGCGCCCCGGCCATCAAACCGTGGCCAAATGCGGAACAAAAATTTACTAAACTTGCGCTACCATTGCCTGATGCCCGGATCTACCTTAAACCCTAAACTAGCAAGCTATATATAAGAAGTTAGATGGTTATACCGAGTTGATCCGTGTCCTTCGGTCTTCAACCATCATTCCCAAGCTCTTAGTAGCTCCTTGATCCAATTTGGTTGCCGGTCTTCCTCCATCTATGATGATCCACCTGAGGGAAACGACGTAAGCTTCAGCCTCGTCGAGCGAGGCAACCGACGCTCCAAGGTTGCTAGAAATGGAGAGTGGAGGTGTAGGAATGTGTCACTATAAGTTTTCTCTCATCACAATACTCAATGAGCAAATCAAGAAGATGAAGAGGAGGTGAGGAAACCATGGCATGAGCAACTAAGGAAAGTGGCTAAGTCTTTTATGAGTGAGAGTGAGAGTGTAGCAAGAAAAGAAATTGAGCCAAGCCAAGACTAGTGGCTGCCCCCTCTCTCTCATGCACAAAATATCCATACAAAAATATCTCTTTTCTTTTTCTAATAAACAAATAATACCCATGCCTCTCTACATGTCCAAGATTCATGCTCATGCCACCTTACCTCTCCACCTCATTTCCTTATTTGATTTCCTAAAAAGAAAATCCAATAATGAGGTGGCCATCTTCAAGAAGCTATTCCATATAAATACGGAATACTTCCCGGTATACGTATCGAAATACATATAGGTATATTCGTACAAAAATAAGAATAGTCAAGAGAGAAAATGACTAGTGAACAATAATACTAGAATACATATGTATAAATACAATCAAAACCTGATTTAATAATCCGGCTTAATTCTAAGCCGCTAGTATTATCAACCGTCCGATTAAAGTCTGCGCAACATATTTAATCGGACACCTGTATGTAGCAACATACGTCATCTACACTATATCACCTGAACCGTGAAAAATCCTCTGTGTGGGACTCTAAAGACTCGTCAATACGTTGGCACTGGGTTTAACCACAAGCACGTCAGCGACACTAGCTGTACGTAACGGCTACCTAGGTATTGAGTGAAAGGGAGGCCGACGAGCAAACTCATCTTGAACCCCTACTGAGCCTGACAGTGACAATATCCGTATAGTCCGGTCTGTTCATCTAAGAGTATCGCATATCAAGTCTAGGGGGTAGTTAAAGTCAGACCCCTAACAACGCGACATTTAGTGTCGGCATGAAACCCATCACTACCTGAGAAATTATCGATCCTGAATCGGTAATTCTCGTCCACCATGACCATGGATTTATGGTGATGGCCACCCATGCACAACGCGACATCAACCCCCAATACCGGGAGAGACGAATCCTCGACGATCTGATCACTGCCTCCATGTGGCTGGTTTGGACGACACTATTGAGCCGTAATAGGGTAGTAATCAAAGCACAGTGGGAACTCACACGAGACAAATGACGATCTCAGGCCGACAGACTAACCTGTACACATGTCACCTAGGAACTGCTATCTGACAATAGGTATAATACCAACTAGCACGTTCCCGGCGAGTCCGTCTAGTGTACTCATAACCCAATGAGCACCTGCATACTATCTTAGGTGAACAAACTAACACCAATGGCTTGTGAGACCTGGCCACTGCCCTTCATCGGAGTCTCGATCAGTATACACT
Source organism: Agapanthus africanus (assembly GCA_030015575.1). Taxonomy (NCBI): domain Eukaryota; kingdom Viridiplantae; phylum Streptophyta; class Magnoliopsida; order Asparagales; family Amaryllidaceae; genus Agapanthus; species Agapanthus africanus. The sequence goes on from CM057339.1 coordinate 426,502,879, forward strand.
AGTCTATACTGGAGTATCGATGCCCAGTCTCGACACTCCCACGACTAGGGACATTTAAGCATGTGCTTATAGACCCCTAGCGCCCACGTATATGATCGCCATCATAATACCGTTAGTCAGGTAAGAATCCTATGGGCTCTATCAACATGTATATGATGATAAAGACAAACCAGATAGCATATTATCATCTTGAGTAAGACTGTTTTACCGGTATAGGTCCTCCCTCAATCATAATAATCACCTGCCTGCGATTACGATAATTGCCTTGAGGGCACTATATCCAACAATCTCCCACTTGCAGTTAAGGCCAATTATTGCGATGTCGCATACTCATAGCTCGTGTGAAACCGAACACCCAACTTGTCACGCCGCACTTCCCAAACGAAGGTGAAGGATGACGTGGAAAAGTCCGCAACCTAACTAAATTGAAGGTGGTCTATTCAATACAGTTACGTTAAGCGTATGAATATCTAACATGCAGGGTGTGTACCAAAATCAAAGTAATAAAAACGAAAGGCATTTATTTCCATTAACCAAACTTTTTTACATCCCAGAAGAAAGAGTAAAATAAACTAAGTAGTTTAATTACATCAAAGGAGAAACAAAAGCCCTAAACATGTGGGCAACAACAAAATTAAATCTAGCTAATCTTCCATCTTCCAGTCTGCATAATATTCATAAGTTGGCTTCACACCTTGATCCTCTCCATAATACTCATTCTTATCTAACGGACATTCCAAAGATAGAGGAAGAAAAGGAAGGTCCATCAGCGAGTTATACTCGGGTAGGATTGCCTCATAAGGAAGTAAATGTATAGAAACAGACAGGTGTATATAATGAATATGATGTACATGTGTATAAAGGTATGAGGTTATATACAAATTAGATATGTGAATATGAGTAGGTTGTGTGAGGTATATGTTTAGTAAAGGTTCAAGTCAAGTCAAACAGATATTCAGTCTAAGAGTTAGATCAGGCTAAACAATGTGTGTATGGATGGAATTGACTGGTGAACATACTCGTATCCTTGAGGTATTCCATAACTAGCTGGAAGCAGTATGAGCTGGTGCTCGTGCCTGGGACGACAATCAATATGGTAGCGTGAACATCCCCGAAAGGTGTCCCATGACTATGATGGAGCTTTGTCTAGCGTGAATATCACTGAAGTGCACAGGTATTAACACCTTTCAGTTCCATAATAAACAACAAGTCTAAACTGGTAAAATATCCACATCCAAGATACTGAATAACTCGTGTCTCATGAAGAAAGGTAGATAAGATAACAGGTGGGTATAGCACATGATGTGAGTTTAGTGTTGAGTATCAATAGGTATTGTAAACGTTTTAGTTTGTTAAACAAGGGTCCGGATACTCGCGATTATTCCGTTGTGGCCACGGAACAACAACTGGGAAAGTGAAATGTACCGTTTCACTTCCCGGGATCATGATCGAGTAGTAGGGGAATCCGAGTTCCGAATCTCCTTGCCTAATCAAACTATCCATCCCCTGGTTCAGTATAAAGGTTTTGACGAATTAGAGTTAGTGCGTATACCTCTAGGCATGGAATTTACACATTGTATTTCATCCACATTTTGGATCATTCGCCCTCAAATAGGGTTAGTATTCGCTCGAATATCGGGTTAGTAGCCGTCCACACATTGGACTGGTCACCCTGCCTGCAGGGATTTTCATATATGTATAGTCGTCCGTACATCAGACTGGTTAGCCGGAATATCGGGTTCTTCTCAATAAGTATTCCATACCTAGGTCCGCGCATTCTAACCCTAGCCATATCATATGTCAGGTATGTCATAAACTGAATTTTTTTTTAAAAATGTATTGATCTCGTTTAATATGGCCCTCCACAACCACTCGTTTTATTTTCTAAAGTTCGTAAAGTACTTCGTGTCATCTTAGGGAATGCGTAGTAAAAAGAATAATAGTGTTTAATTATCTTTTATTACTTCTTAGACAAACCATGAGGTTTGGAATATTTATTATTTTGGAAAAACATAATGTTTTACGGAAAATATCCTTTCGATAAAAGGTTGTGGTGTTTATTTGAAAATCTTTTGCAAAAGATTTTTATAAGGAGCTTAGACACACTTTCAAGCAATCACAATATGCATAATCAAGCCTAGAGTTAAGGACTCCTAAGTCAACTAGACTACTCCTAACTGTTCCAAAGGGCAAGTTGTGAGATCCTCAAATCGCCTCTTCACCGCCAATTGTGGCCAGGTAAGCACAAGTAAAGAAAGGAGGGATCCGCTAACGAATCACCATGAGACGGGCCTTTTAAAATTACCTTTCCCACTTGTCTAGCTTAGGCACCACAAAGTCTGGTTTAGATAAACGACCGATGCCTATAACCTTTCCTTTGTCCTAATGAGAACGACGGTCCTTATTGGCTTAGTCTAATATTTTTTTTATTAACTCGACGGTTGATGCAAAATTCTTTTTGTGATTTTTGGGGTTCTAGGAAGGGTAATGAAATCCCCACCCAATCTGGATTGGTGTTATAGCCCCTTAAAAGTCCATTTTTTTTATAAATGCAAAGCAGTAAACACACGCAAAAAATCCAAAACACTTGCCAAAAATCTGGATTGGTGTTTATTTGAAAATTACCTTTTAATAAGGTACTAGATATTCCTTTTGAAAAGATATCGTCATACGGATTATGGTCCTTGTTGAAAATGACCCTTCAATAAAGGTCGAGGTATTTAGATGAAATTAATAATTTTATGAAATTATAGTGTTTTAGGTTCGGGGTAACGTTTTAGAAAATACGTTCATTTTGGAAAAACCATAAGTTGTTATTTAAATTAAGTATTTTCCTCTTTAAAAAGGTTAAAGGGATTTAACAACATTATAGTAGTTGATGCAAACGGGTGTACGTAAAAATATATCTATATCGTATCTAAAATATAAACCTTCCAATTATCTTATCAAATAAATATAACCTTTTTAAGAAAACGAGGGTCCTTTTTGTGGAAGAAAACCTATTTCAAGATCACAACAATAGTATGGGTGAGAGTAGGTATGAAAGGGGTGAATTAATATTCATGAGTTATAAACATTAGACTTGTCACATTCCATGTAGCATGAGGGTACAGTATTTTTGGTATATACGAGTGATTAAGGAACTCATTTTGATTAGGGGTTAAGATTATCATCATTAAGGGTACAAGGAATAGGCATGCACGAATATTATAACATCATTTTAAATAGGGGGTTGATGATTAGAAGTTGGAACTAGGTTATTGAGAAAAGAAGAAGGCGACAGAATGAGGGGAGAGAGGCGGATCCTACCTTTTGTTTGAGTCGGATGCCGATGGGTTGAAAGCGTAGGCTTGTACAAAATCCTCAATAGCTCCACGCTCATATTTTTCCTTGGTGATTGGGTGGAGCCGTAGCGTCGGCGTCGTCGATACGAAGGCGTGGGTATTTTTTTCAGAATTTTTAGAGTTCTTAGGTATGAGAAATCAATGTTTGAAGTGCCTATTTATAGGTTTTTTTTTCAATAACCAGAAAATCCAAAAAATCTGTTAAATCAACGCAAAAATCCACGCCGCCAATGATTTTCGAATCATCTGTTGATGATTGCGCCGCAGCCAATGATTTTTAGCCGTTGGATTTTGATCCAACGGCCTACGGCGCACCGTCACGCAGCCGCCAGCCCGACACGTATCCGCGTGGCTGGGGATCACGCGGTTTCGCGTGGTCCCCACCACATGGGTGCCGCCGCGCGTCCTGGGCCGCCAGATCTTGTATCCAACGGTCCAGATCAAAGGGATTAAATTATTTATTTATTTTTTAAATATATAAATACTAAACTGTTTATTATTTAAAATTGAATTTGATTTTAAAAAAAATGTTAAAAATACGGGGAAATATGGAAAAAATTTAGAAAATATATTTCATTTTTATCTTTTGTATAAAAATAATTTTGGGCTAAAAACAAATAATATATCCATTTCTATGTTGTTAGCTAGTTATTATAATTATTTAAAATCTAGTTTATCCTTTAAAATATTTTTAATTACGAATTAATTATTTTAATTGATAATAAAAATATGCAGATTATTTTAAGGCATTATAAAATTTTATTAAAATATTTTAAGCCTAGGAAAACAATAAATAGTTTTTAGAAAATTCCCTAAATCATATTTCACTACTCTGAAAATTATTAATATTACAAAAAATATTTTTCTATCAACGAAACGCGTAAATAATTATTTGATACTAGAATTTAAATAGAATATATTTTATTAGGTATTAGAAATCACGGTCGTTACAATCTACCCTCCTTAAAATAATTTCGTCCTCGAAATTTCAGAAGGTAGGCCAAGAAAAAGAATTCACTAAGAGGGGATTATCGCGGTTAAATATTTTTGGTCTCGCTCTCTCGTCCCGTTTCCTTGCGTCCGTGTATATCTGTCTAGTTGTTCTTTCTCCACATGGCTCTAACCAGCTGGATTGTCTTGTCTCTCAAGGTTTCATTCTTCTAGTATCCCGACCGGTTGCTGCTCGTAGGTTACGCCAACTTTTCCGTGATCTCGGAATGATCAAAAGTATGACTAGGGTTGCCAGCATACCCTCTCAACTGTGAGATATAAAAGTATTATGCACGCCCTCCATAGGAAATAGCAAAGCCAGTCTATACATAAACCCATAGTCTATATATAAACCCACCGTCTCCTTCCAAGATGTTAAACGGCCGATGAGTCATGGGCTGAGCCTTCCATGTCGCTGCACTGTACCACTATCTCCACTTCTTTTTTATACAATTATCTCAATCTTACAAATTCTCCATCTTCAGGATCGTCCCAACCGATCGGCACTTCTCCTATATAAAACTTGACCCCTATTATCCGCTTCAGGTGTTTCAACCCTCCATGCCCTCACGTTCTCCTTAGAGTAGTGTTTCTATATCTTCAAGATGAATATTACCATCGCCAATTCTAGATCTGAACATGGTAGTTGCGTTCATAAGTCGTTAGTTGTCTTGACGCATATGCAACTATATCTCCGCGCTGATACATCACACCACCAAGTCCCTTCTCCGAAAATCGTTGTGGATGTTCGAAACTTCTGGGTTTGCTAAGAATTGCAAGAATGGTTGTGATAATTACGATCTACCCTCCTTAGAATAATTTCATATTTGAAATTTTCAAAGGAGTAGCCACTACTAGGCACGGAAATCAGTAACGCTGTCAGGAATCCTCTTTACTGCAAGTGTCGCTCCCGCGAGTTGGTGTATCACTTGATGCATGGAAAGTCTCTGAAGGGTTTAGGTACAAGGAATCAGAAAATCTAAAATCAGTAGTTGCTTCCAGATGGAAATGTTTGGAAGTTGAAGGAAGGATGTGAATTGATGGAAAACATGAGAGCTATAATATAAAGGTAATTGGTCGAAATTACGGAAACTAGAGGAATTATGGTGAGTTTAACTAAGATTTTCATCGAAGGATGGTTAAGCATGGTATCAAAAAGAAAGGTTGAAAAAGAAAAGAGTACCTCTGCTGTCTTGCCACGCGGCATCAGAATTCTCGGCTGTCATGGTGAAGGTCTGGCGTTTGGGTCCATTCCACTGCATTTGCTGAAAAACCTGCTCCTGTGATGGAAAGGGTGGTCCCTTTGGTAATGACCCTTGACCGGTTGGTTTAGTGGCGGAAGGTGACCGGTTTTCATGTGTTGGTGCCCCATAATTAGCCGGCTTGTTGACGAGGCCTGATTGTCTCCCTCTCTGAGGACAGTCCCCAATAGCATGATCCGGAGACCCACAGACTATGCAAAGTTTGTTCAAGATGCGACAATCTCTCCTGTAGTGTCCAGTCCTACCACAATGGTTGCATATAACGGCTGGTTTTCTGAAGATAGTTGGTCCAGCTGGTCTCTTGGGTTGTCGTCTCCTGTTGAATCTGGAAGATAATCCCTCAAAAATTTGATTGGCTGGTCGCTTAATGCCAGACAAACGATCATCCTTCCTCATGCATCGCTGAAGGTCTTCAAAGTTTCGTGCCACCTCTAAGATTTCATCATAAGTCGAAAGAGTAGCAGAAGACATAGAGGACTGCGTCTTCAGGTCCAATCCATGCTGGAATCACTTAGCATAAAGTTCCGGGGTTACCACCAGATGATGCGCGAACCGACTTAACCTTGCGGACTCCGAAGAATACTCGTCCACCGAATTATCCCACATGCTCCCTTGTTAGAAATGTATAAACTCTCTTTCCATCTCTGGGTGTGCCACGGCTGGGAAGTACTGGGTATCAAAATGCGGTTTGAACGTTTCCCAGTCGATGGGCTCCTTCAATCTACTTTCCTCTGCCTCCCACCATATCCTGGCATTTACCGTCAGTTGTAGCTTAGCGATGTTCACCCACGCTTCTTTCAGAATTTGAGCGGCACTGAGATCATTGACTGTTCCCTTGAGCCATTCTTCAGCTTCTAAAGGAGTTTCCTTCCCCGAAAAAGTCTTAGGGTGGAGTGATCTGAACTGCTTCACTCCCGCCGAACCTTGAGAAACCGGGGTTAGCGCCTTAAAATCTCTGCTTGTTGCTGCCCACTTTCTTGCAGTTCCTGATAAAGGACAGCTGTCGGCTGCTGTTGTTGCTCCAGTAGTCCTTGCATCATCTTTAGCATAGCTGTTTGCTGAGCAGCGGCTTCATTGACTCCATTTCCTCTTCTGTTGCGGTTATGGTGTCTTTCAGCCATTGATGATCCGAATCAGAATAGGTTAGGTTACAAACTGCTGAAGTGAGACAAGATAATAACTTGCATGGAAGAACAATAATTAATGCAAGAGAGAGACTAATAAGAAGAGCAAGAGACACAAGAGAGATTATTGCTCGGAACTAAGATTTTATTATCCAACATCAATATGGAGAGTACAACCGAAAAGTAAGGACATGCCCCTACTATTCTTACATCGTTTTATTCAGTCAAAAGAAAAGGAAAAGTCTTATTGATCTTGATTATGGGAGTTCAACAAGTGGTGATAGGTCCTCGCACTAAGAAATGTACGGCCATTCCCACGGTGTCTTGCGGGGACAACCGCCTGAGTTTCTTCGGCCTCGAGTTCCTCCTCACTCGAAGCTTCGTCCTTAGACTCATCCTCGGCAGGAGTCTCGTTCTCTGATTCCACCTCTATAGGATCTTGTTCTTTTGTAGGGGCCTCCTCATCATAATCATTTTCCGTAGGATTCTCTTCTACCGCAGGAGCTTTTTTTTGGCCCCTCCTCTATATGCTCCTCTTCCATAGGATCTTCTTCTTCATTTTCGGAGTCATTGGCCATCATAGGCTCCGGGGTTGCAGCATCGACTTCTTCGTTTTTCGAGACGCTGTCGGAAATAACCGCCTGAGAGTCTACGACTTCGTCGTCTGAATCTCCAAATGTAACTTCAAAAGTAATATCGGACATGTCAACCTCGTCGGAAAGATTTGCCATGACCAGAGGGAAAGGTCATGGTCAGGGTACAGAATGTCAAAGAAGGGACAAGGGACATAGAAAAACTATGATATCGGTATAGATGGATGAGATTCACAAATATAATAAGTCAGTTAACGGTTTCATTTTAGTACACAAGATGACCTGCATGGGCCACCACTAAAACCTGTTACGCCCTGCTTCCCAAAAGAAGGTGAAGGATGACGTGGCAAAGTCCGCAACCTAACTGTATTGAAGGCGGTCTATTCAATACAGTTATGTTAAGCGTATGAATATCTAACATGCAGGGTGTGTACCAAAATCAAAGTAATAAAAGCAAAAGGCATTTATTTCCATTAACCAAACATTATTACATCCCAAAAGAAAGAGTAAAATAAACTAAGTAGTTTAATTACATCAAAGGAGAAAGAAAAGCCCTAAACATGTGGGCAACAACAAAAATTAAATCTAGCTAATCTTCCATCTTCCAGTCTGCATAATCTTCATAAGTTGGCTTCACACCTTGATCCTCGCCATAATACTCATTCTTATCTGACGGACATTCCAAAGATAGAGGAAGAAAAGGAAGGTCCGTCAGCGAGTTATACTTGGGTAGGATTGCCTCATAAGGAAGTAAAGGTATAGAAACGGACAGGTGTATATAATGAATATGATGTACATGTGTATAAAGGTATGAGGTTATATACAAATTAGATATGTGAATATGAGTAGGTTGTGTGAGGTATATGTTTGGTAAAGGTTCAAGTCAAGTCAAACGAATATTCAGTCTAACAGTTAGATTAGGTTAAACAAGGTGTGTATGGATGGAATTGATTGGTGAACATACTCGTATCCTTAAGGTATCCCATGACTAGCAGGAAGCTGTAACACCTTAGAATGTGATTAGTGGTAATTGTGTTTTAATGTGGGGTTTTTGGTAAAAAGTTTACCAAAACGGTTTTCAAATAATTTATCTGGTTTTATGAATATTTTATTAGAATTTTATCTTGACTGCTCACACTTGTGCATATTAACTAGGGTTAAGTCTACGGTTAAACCATGTTTAGATAAGCATGGTGGGTTAACCATTTAGTTAAGCTAAATTATTTTAATTAGGGGATTTGAGTTTTTAAAATTTGAAATTTAGTTTAGGGGTTGACTTGTTTAGAGGAGAGAGAGAGCATGATGGATGTGCCATACTTCGCATTTAATAAGGAGAGAGGGTGAGGGGTTGACTCTATTGGGTTGTTTTTGAATCAATTTCTTTTATCTCTCACACTCTCTCTCACTTACATCTCCCCCTCTCACTCTCACACACTTACCCAAAAACAACAGCAGCAGCTGCAACAACAACAACAGAAGTAGCAGCAATAGGAGTGGCAACAGCAGCAGCAACAAGCACAGCAGTAGCTGCATCAGCAACCACAACAACATAACAACAACAGCAGCAGCTTCAGCACCAACACACCAACAACAACAAGCAGCAGCATCAGCAATAGCAGTAGCAAACACAGCAACACCAACACCAACAGCAGCAGCTGTAGCAGGCAGCAGCAACACTCCAGCAGCAGCAACACACTCTTCTTCTTCTTCTTCTTCTTCTTCTTCTTCTCTTCTCCTACATCCTAGGACCTCTAGAGGTATAATCTCTTAACTTGATTTCCTTGCTTGCTTATCATATGGTTATTTAGTTTAGTTAGTGTTTATATTGTGATTTAGTGCTAGTTTTGGGTATTTCGAGTCAGACTTGACCAAGTGTTGGTTTTTGTTGATAGTATAGCTTGACTAAGTGTGTTTAAGGCCAGTCAACCTAAGATTTACCCCAGATTTCATTAAAATACCAGGTCATGGCAAATTGGTGTAACTTAGCTTTTTATATAGACTTTTAGGATATCCGAGATCTGCTGCAACCTTGATCATTTTATAGCTTAGACAACACCTACAGAATGGTGTGCAGGCTTTTTAGAGTAGTGCGTAGATTTTAGTGCCCTCCTTCCTCCCCGAGACCCGACGACATCCTCCTCATTTCCGGCGTCGCCAGCCCCCTTGGTGAGTTGGATGTTGGTGTTTTGGCCAGTAGTATGTGTAAGGTTTTGTCTGTGTTTAGGGATTGTTTGGTTTTTGGGGTTTAGCGGTTGGCGAAATCTGGGAGAGTTTGGTTAGCATTTTGTGTTTTTGTGGACTTTTGGCAAGATTTGATGGTTTAGTAGGAGAATAGGGTAGATCAGGGTTTTAAGGTCATATTAGCTCTAATATTTGCTGTTGGTATCACTTGACGCTTGTGATTTCACCTAATTTCACAAAACACCCTATTGTTGCAACTTAGTGTTTTAAAACGTTTTTAAAATAAAACTTTAAGATATGTAGAATCTGCTGTATCTAGGGTGTAATTTTTAGTAAGCAAACATATACAATAGGCTGTACTTTGTGTTAGGAATTTAGTGTAGAAACATGGACCCCTTTCACCGGATTTTAGCCGATATCGTAACCCTAGCCGCCGGCCCAAAATTTTGCGAATTTGTTGGGTTTTTACAGGTAGTTGTCTGTAGCTTTGGTGAGGGGTTTGGTCTTGTTTATTTTCCTTGTTTTTGCTCCAGGTAAAATCTGGGACCTGTTACCTATATTTAACGTAGCGGGACTTGCGCGACACGTACGATGCGTGTTGAGTTGGTTTGCTGTGTGTCACAGCGTATCGCTGTGTGCCACAGCGTGTCGCGTTGGTTTTGGCGTATGCACACATGTTACGTATACGCGTGCGTTTAGTTCACGACGTGAGTTTCTTGTTTGGTTTTAATATCACGTTTTTGTAGTATTTTAGCTTATGTGTTGCTGTGTGTAAATTCTAGGTTCGCAGGAGGGAACTTCGAGTGCCGCGGAGAAAGAAAAGCAGGTGGTCGGACATACCTAGCCCGAGATCACGGGTGAGTAGATGTAACATCTACGGGGGACAATCGTTTGGATGGCGCAAGTCGCCCGATAGTTTTAGTAATTTAAAAGATATCTAGTGATGTTAGTAATTATAATTATCACACTTGTATGTTATCTGCTACATTCATGCTCTATACGGACATACATATGCAAACTCATTCTATAGGACACATGCACCATTACCAGGGTTTTTATATGCAGCACGAGCACTATTCATGCGTACACACACGCCTTGGTAATTGCCATGCCACAACACTAGATAACCTATAATCTAGAACATTGTCACCATATTGCTGCTTAAAACTGTGCTTTTGCATTAAATCCTTAAAATGAAATTGTAGAATTACTATTCATGTGCATGTACCTCATTACCTCATATCGTTCATGCCTAGCCTATTAATCATACATTGCAACTTGATTATTGATACCATATGCATTCATTAGCATTGACATATGCACTCATAATGATTTCTTGAGATTTATGATATTTCTGGATTTCGGGGGAAGCCGCAAGAATTTCTAAACTTAGTACTTTTTAAAATAAGCAAAGTTGCAGTTTTCTAGTGATGATGTGTCGTCCACCATTAGTTTGCTGTGGTTTTCGAGACCCGTTTCGAGGAGTTGGATGAAACGTCTCGGGTACATGGTAGGCCCGGTAAGGTACCCAGGGGCGAGAAGGTCGCAGATGATGGCATTGAGCCTGGCAGGGGATGGACTACCTACCGGTGACTTTTTGGCACGGCGGTTATCCAGAGGATACCGACCACGGCCACAGAGGATGAGATATTGACATTTGAGATGGGTCAGCCGGACTGCTGAGGCCAGAGATACTATGATATGGATATATGATATTTGAGACAGTTTTGAGGTGTCGTTGCTGGACACGGATTCTGGTTGATTTTATTGATATTATGCTGATATTTAAAAAGAGTTTCCAAAAAAAAGGAAAAGAATGATTTCTTATACTTACATATTCAGATCATGAGTTGATTCATGTTGCATACATACCTGCTAGTATATCCTGCCATGATTGTATTATAGTTGCTAGGATACTTGCGTGCATGAATGCGATAGTCTCTATAGATGTTATTTATTACTCATGAGTTGGCAACTCACCCCCGTTGTGCCGCAGCTTTTTTGCAAGTCCGCTCCGTCAGCACAGTAGCGGCGGACGTATTAGCTTCTTTTGCCTGGACCCGAGGCTTTTGCTTGTAGGTGGGTTGTGTTATCATTTTGTACCACCTTGTATATTCATTGTATATAGAGTAATCCATCTACTGTATCAGCTGCACCTGTTATTTGTATTATTGTATATTGATCTTGAGGCGAGACTGTGAGTTTTGTGGATTTTATGCTGTATTTTGGGGTCGAGCTCACTCGAGTCGACATGTTATTTTACTTGTGCTTCTTATGCTTATTTATGCACATTGTTATTTTATATTGCGTGGGATTTGTGACCGCCTTGGTGCGAAGAGCTAGCTCCCGCTTGGGGATGCCATATTCATGTTATTCTTTTATACTACAGTTTTGTACCCGTTTGGGGGCCTGTTTTTACAAAGGAGACTCTGCCGGAATTTTTGGAAAAAGGGATGTTGCTTTTAAAGAGCTTGATATGACTTAATGGATTAAATCGCTTTCAATAAATTGGTTTTTCCTTCACTCTATTTTCTTAATCGGGTTTGATTTCTGGGCTTTGGCTTACTTATTTTACGGACGCCTTGAGACATTTCGTAACTTAAGGGCCAGTCACGTTCCGTACCCTGCGGGTCGTGACAAAGTTGGTATCAGATGTAGGGTTGCTGAGCACGCGCACAAGGGTCTACGAGGCATCAACCATGCCCGATTAAAAATTTAGCCGTGCCGAACAACCCGAATACGAAACTTTAAACTAGAGATTAGGCGAAAACAAGCATGCTAAACACTTTAACACTAAGTGAGAGGGATTACAACCTTTGTAGATCCGGTCCTTCACTTCATATGCTCCGTGTTGTGGTCCCTTCGCTGCGATCATCGGGATCCGGACTCTCGAGAGGTTCCACGAAGAGAAAGACGCAACCTTTGCTTCCGATCTTCGATACTAAGATGATCTACCTTGAAGTTTCTTTAACACAAGCTAACACTCATGAAATGATGTGAACACCCTCATCTAAATGGCAAGGGAAGATGAGGATGATGAAGTAGGATTTTTGCTCTCTTTATTTATCTTTTTCTCATATTTTTCCATCACAAAAATCAAAGCAAGAAAGCATTTCAAGCAAAGAAGAAGAAGAAAGAAGATGAACAATATTAGAATTCCTTTTGTGATGAATAATGAAAGATGATAATGATCAATAATGCAACCATGGTTGCTAAACCATTGTAGAGAATTAACCAAGGGTGTAGGGTTTGGGTTAGGTCAAAGATGAGTCATGTGTAAATATCTTTTCCATGACAAAACAAAACCTTCTAGAATCATCTAGAAATAATTAACCCAAATCAAACCCTAATCTTGTTTAATCTCTACTAAACATGTTGCATTATTTATCATATCATGTTACAATATTGTATATCATATATATAATATTTATCGTAACAAAAGAAAATAATACAATTAACATATATCGCATATATATCAATGTATTACCCGAGTGAGAAAAAGAATCTTTTAGTGAGCTAATATTAGTTAATGCAATTTAATATATCATATATATTATTATACATTAAATTATCGAATCAACACTTGATTCGACAATTCGGCTATATCGCATATAACCGACTAATATTTATCCGTACCGATTCATCGAATCAACACTTGATCCGATGACCCGGCTGATATCAAATATCGCGAGAATATAATACGGTATCACATATCACATTATCCTCGGTCCCGCACATATCACATATGTGCCCCTACTCGGTTTTGCCTGAGTCAAGAAACCTCTGTGTAGGACTCTAAAGAATCGTCAATACGCCGGAAGTAGGTGATGATCATATCAAACACCCACAAGCTGCAAGCGGACAGCTAAACGTAACAGCTACCCAGGTATTGAGCGCTCAGAAGATCAACAAGCAAGCCTGTACATTCTCCTGTGAATCCAAACAGTAACACTCCCGTACAGTCCGGTCTCGTCGTCTGATATGTTGCATATCTCGCCTAGGGGTGGTAAACGTCAGACCCCAGTAGCTCGATAAGTCGTGTCGATATGAGGTCTACAACAGTTCGAGAAACTACTGATAATACTTACCAGTAAATCTCAGCAACCCTGGCCAGGGATTTCCGGTTATAGCCAATCGAACACAGCACAACATCAACTCCCTATACCGGGAGAGAAGAATCCCCTCCTATCGCTCATTGCCTCCATATGTTTCGGGACTGTACCCAAAAGCCACCTTTTTGCATGCCCTCTTGGACGTGGTATGATGGAAATCAAAGCACAGTGGGAACCACACAAGACTCTATGACGATCTCGGGTCAACAGACTACTCTGTACTAGTGTCACCGGAGAACTGCCATCTGACGTATGGTATAATACCATCTGGGAGTTCTCGGCGAGTCCGTCCAGTGTACCCAGTCTCCACTGAGCACCCGTACACCATCCTTGATGTCAAACACCGATGGATATGGGATCATCCATCGCCCATCATATGGGTCAAGATGCGTATACGCTAGTCTACTCTGGTTCATCGATGCCCTGTCTCGATACACCCTCGACTAGGAACAGTTATAGGATGTACTCGTCGACTACCGTGGCCCTACTAGTATGATCCCATCATAGTCCCAGTAGTCGAGTACATATCCTAAGGTCTTTATCAACATGTAATATAGAGACAATCAAAGTACATGTTAAGATAAAGTACAACCAGATTACATACTATCATGTCGAGCAAGAAAGTCCTCCATATATATGTCCTAGCATCCACTACAATATACATCGTATGTACAGTAATGGCCTCTAGGGCATACATATAACTAACAATCTCCCACTTGCACTAGGGTCATCTGTTATGGTATCGCATACCCAACAATTAGCTGCGGTTGAAGTATCTCATACTCAACAATCCCATAAAAGTCTCTACTGGGAAAAAGGCCTTTGTGAGTGGATTCGCGCTGTTGTCCTCTGTGTCTACTCTCCTAACCTCGATCTCCCTGGAGATCAACCATCTCCATGATCAGGTGATACTGCCTAAGAATTATATCTGGATTTCTGATGGGATGGTAGTTCCTTGGCTAAAGCCACAACTCTATTGTCACACAATGGTAGGAACGAAGTTCATCTTATGAACATATATATATCCAGACTGCCTCTTTTGGTAGCATCCTTGGTAACGATGTATCTTGCCTTTAATCGTCTAGTATGTCACGGTATCTAGCTTGGAACTCTTCCAACATACCGTCCCTCCACTGCGACTGACATTCAGTCGTCCTTATCACCCTGGAACCCTTCCAGTGATTCTCCCCAGGATTGATTGATACCATCTCACTACAACTAGTGAGTATCCTAACATCCAATTAGATCTATCTCATAGATCCAAAACCTAGGATTTAGTAGGTATCAATTTGATCCTATATGGAGAATCCTTGTGATAAGCGGAGATTGACCGAGCGTAGCATAGGAAACTCCTTCCCTATCAAGAGTATGTCATCCATGTACTCTACGAGGATCACCACCATACTCTCTACTACCTTTTCGTATATACAAGGTTCATCTACCATTTTGATGAAGTCAAACTCTTTGACTTCCACATCAAAATAGATATTCCAACTCCGCGATGCCTGTTTTATCATATAAAACATCTTGCACACGTTTCCGCTGCTCCCACTGTCTACGAAGCCCTCTGGCTGTGTACTTATAGACGTTCTCTTCTAAAACATCACTTAGAAAAGCAGTCATGACACCCAACCACCAGATATCGTAGTCATGGTATGTAGCCGTAGCAAGTAGGATCTGGATGGACTTAAGCATAGATACTTAGAAAAGGTTTCAACACAATCCATACCTGGTCTTATGATGCAAACCTTTAACAAGTCTATCTTTGAAAGTCTCAACTTTTCCATGTACACCAAGTAATCTTCTCAAGATATACTTGCTCTTGATGGGGATTTAATCCTTCAGATAAAGCAACCAAAGTCCATACTTTGTTGGTGTATAAGGATTCCATCTCAGATCAATAAGCATCCAGCCATTCTTACAGAGTCATACTCCTGATGGCCAGCTCGAAACTAGTTAGGTCATCATCTCATGATGCAATCCTCGCTCCCACTGTCATAGAGAAACCGAAGTATCTCTCAGGTGGGTGAGGAACCCTACTAGATCGGCGGAGAGGCTGAGGTTCGTTGGAAACTATTGAATCCTTTGGTTCTACCAAATCATCAGCTGTAGTTTGTATAGCTGGAACATTTCCAGTTCTACATTACAGACTTTGCCTCGAGCTTGTCCGGATTTTTCTTTTAGACATAGGCCGGACAACCCCAAATCTTAACAAGCTTAAGATATAGGCTCTTCCCTTTCCATATCACATATAAAGTGGTAGGCAACTGATTTGATTTGAACCCTATTCAATAGGTATGCAGCTTTACAAGTGCATAACTCCCTAAAGGAAATAGGTAACTCAGTAGTACTCATCATAGAGCACACCATATAACATAGGGTACTATTGCTCCGCCCCGATATACCATCGTGCTATGGTGTATACGGAGGAGTAATGCTGAGAGAGAATCTCATTCTCTTTTAGAATAGTCCAGGAATTCCGTGCTCAAGTATTCTCCTCCTTGATCTCATCAAAGGACATAATACTTATACCCGTATTTTTGGTTCTCTACTTCTATCTTATATTCTGTGAATATCTCAAAAGGTTCGGACTTGTGTTTCAGCAGGAACATATGTCTGAATCTTGAGAGATTATCAGAGAATGTAATGAAGTACAAAGAACCAATCTTGGCATGTGTAGACAGGGGACTTTCATACATCAGCATGTATCAATCCCAAAAGTTCACTAACTCTTTCTCTGTTTCCAACAAACAGAGCTGTGGTCATCTTATCTTTGTGACATGACCGACAAGTTTCACAAGATGTAAATTCAAACTAATTTAAATATGCATCTAAATGTAACTTCAGCTAGTCGGGTCGCATTGATATGACCTAGTCTACAATGCCTCAAGAA
This sequence comes from Agapanthus africanus, assembly GCA_030015575.1. Lineage (NCBI taxonomy): Eukaryota > Viridiplantae > Streptophyta > Magnoliopsida > Asparagales > Amaryllidaceae > Agapanthus > Agapanthus africanus. The sequence goes on from CM057339.1 coordinate 426,519,378, forward strand.
GGATTTGTTCATTTCTGAACTCTTCCTCTTGTGTGTGTTCCATATACTAAGAACTGTAGTTTGATTTAGAACGACAATGCTTTTAGATAACGTGCCTGAACCGATCAACTCTTGATATAGGAAATGTTCAAAACATTATCCAACAATACAAAATTATATCCTTTCTTTACTAATAAAGAGACTGATATGATTTTATATATCAGGTTCGGTATCTAATAACATTTGTTCAGAATCAATGTATTCTGGTAATACAGGGTGATAGTGACCAACAGACTTGGCTGCAACACTTGCACCGTTTTCTGTCTCATGAAACTTATCACCCGTTCTCAGTTCTTTACCTATCTGTAGCCCATGTAACAGATTACATATACGGGATCCTGTTCCGGTATCACATACCCAGGACGTAAAGGATACTGAGAAACAGTTCTCTATAATGAACACACCCGAAGAAGATGCATCAGCATGCACTTTCTTCGTTTGGGCGGCACGGGAAATCTGGTATTCTCCAATTTCTTGCTCTGTCCTATAACAATTATAAGTTGGAGCGGGACCAACGTTCCCCAGCTCAGTATAACAAGCGGGTTCGGTCAATATATCCGTTTTATTATCTTGATTAAGGCGTGATATAGCCGCTACCTGGAGAGAGAGAAGAAAACACTCAGCGTATGCTCTTGCAAGATTAGATTGGTTATATAATATATCTAATCAGGATGTCTCCCACTGTTTTAATCAAATCTTCCTTCAAACCCTAAAAGGAAAGACTAGCTGGGATTAATTACACGCTACAAGTTCGCCAATCTTTCAGCCAGGCCAGTGTCGGTACTTTGAGGGAGGTCCCCCGTGCTTTCGCACGAACCTAATTAAAGTAAACCTCGTTTTCCCAGGGGCGTAACCCCGTTAACACCTTTCTAGACACCTACTTGATCGACTAATTGTAATGTGTAAAACTCTCCCAGGAGTAACTCTTACTCGCAGCGGGTATCGGGATCCAACTATCTAATAGAAGGTATGCAATCTCATTGCAAATTTCAACTCTTGAAATTCCCAATAATATTTTGCCCCTAGCGTCCTATGACCTTGACGAAGGCCAAACTACTCATAGTCCGCTAGTCAAGTTCAACCCGTTCATTTCTTGATTGAATTAAACCCACCCGCACGACCCTTGACGAAGGCCAAACTACGCCGTACGAATACCCTAATCCAATCGCATCGTATGCAAGCAGATAAGCATTAGTTAGCTACCGTACACTACGCCTTGACGAAGGCCAAACTACCTGTTAGTTATATGTATGCCCTAGAGGCCATTACTGTACATTGGATGTATATTGTAGTGGATGCTGGGACATATATAGGGAGGACTTTCTTGCTCGACATGATAGTATGCTATCTGGTTGCTCTTTACCTTAACGTGTACACTTATTGTCTCTCTGTTACATGTTGGTAAAGCCCTTAGGATGTGTACTTGACTACCTGGACTATGATGCGGATCATACTAGTGGGGACATGGTAGTCCATAAGTACATCCTTCAAAGTCCCTAGTCGTGGGTGTATCGAAATGGGGCATCGATATACCAGAGTAGACTAGCGTATACCTTCTCGACCCATACAGATGGGCGATGGATGATCCTATATCCATTGGTGTTTGACATCGGGGATGATATACGGGTGCTCAGTGGAGACTGGGTACACTGGACGGACTCGCCGAGAACTCCCAGATGGTATTATACCTCACGTCAGATGGCAGTTCTCTGGTGACACTGGTACAGAGTAGTCTGTTGACCCGAGATCGTCATAGAGTCTTGTGTGGTTCCCACTGTGCTTTGATTTCCATCTTACCACGTCCAAGAGGGCGTGCAAAACGGTGTTTTTTGGGTACAGTCCCGAGTCACATGGAGGCAATGAGCGATAGGAGGGGATTCGTCTCTCCCGGTATAAGGAGTTGATGTTGTGCTGTGTTCGATTGGCTATAACAGGAAATCCCTGGCCAGGGTTGCTGAGATTTACTGGTAAGTGTTACCGGTAGTTTCTCGAATTGTTATAGGCCTCATATCGACACGACTTATCGAGCTATTGGGGTCTGACGTTTATCACCCCTAGGCGGGATATGCGACATATCAGACGATCAGACCGGACTGTACGGTAGTGTTACTGGTTGGATTCACTGGAGTGTGAGCGGGCTTGCTCATCGATCTTCAGATCGCTCAATACCCGGGTGGTCGTTACGTTTAGCAGACCGCTTGCGGCTTGTGGGTGTTTGATATGATCATCACCTGCTGCCGGCGTATTGACGAGTCTTTAGAGTCCTACACAGAGGTTTCCTGGCTCAAGCAAAACGAAATAGGAGCGCATATGAGATATGTGCGGGACCGAGAATAATACCAGTATGTGATACTGTATTCGATTCTCGCGATGTGACATTGATCGGTTATATGCGATATAGCCGAGTTATCGGATCAAGTGTTGATTCGATAAGTTGTTACTGATGATACTAGTCGGTTATGTGCGACATGACCGGATCGTTAAATCAAGTGTTGATTTAATGATTTAATGTATAATTATATATATGATATATTACTTTTCATTAACTAGTATCGGTTCACTTTAAATGGATTTTCTCGCTCGGGTGTGCGCATTGCATATGCGATATGATTTTGTGCACTTGCTTGTATCATGTTTGATGATACATGCAATACTTGGTTAAATGTATGTTTAAACCATAGTTAGTTAATGGTTAAGGGTTTTAAATGATTTATTTATTGTTTTATTTATTTTTGGCAAAAGGAAAATGGTGGCTTTATTTATTTCTTTTGTTGAAGTTTCTTGAACTTTTGAAAAGTCCACCATTTTTGTTTTATGCCAAACCCTAACCACTCACTAACATTGGTTAACTCTCTACACTTAACTATGGTAAGTGTTATGATAAGTATTGATTTTTCTTTTGATTATTAATTAACTTATCATATCATTTCTTCTTCTTCTTCCTTGAACTCAAGAAGAAAACCTATGCTCCATCAATGGTGATTGATGGAAACAAGTGAGAAATCCAAAACTAAAGCTTACCCACTTACTATTTCTTCATCCTCTACCTCTTGCCAAGTAGTAGAGTGTGTTTACTTCACAAGTTTCTTGACTCGGTGAAGTCGGAGCTTGATTTAGCGATGCCTCGACGTAGATCATCTTCGGCATGGACATCGACGACCTAGCTTGCCCATTCTCCGACGAAGCCGACTCTAGAGCCCGGATTCCTTTTGGACAGCGGAGACGACTTCGTTGCGGAGCTATGGAGGTGGAGCACTGGATCTACAAAGGTTGTATTTCCAATATCCCATTAGTTAAGTTGTTAACTAGTTATCTTTTCGCCTAGAAATCTAGTCTACGATCCGTAGTCGGGTCTCTCGGCACCCATAATTTTTGAATTTGGCATGATCGATGCCTTGTGAGACCTCACTTGAGTGCCTAAGAACCCTACAGTGGTATCAGAGCCTAGCTAGAGCCTTAGGCGAAGTCCAGACGGAATTTGAAGTCCGAACGAACACGAAACCCGATCATAAATATGCTCTCTGTCCATTTTTTAAAATCTGGTCATTTTCCATATTAAAAATATGCAGAAAATCAAGCAGGGTTTTTTATGAAAAACTGTGAAAAACGGAGATCTAACTCCGTCATAACGGCGCAGAACCGCGGCCTAAGCCCACGTGGAGCGGCGGTTCCGCGGCGCTACTGTTGAGTCTTTGACTCCTTTTTGCACAGTAATTCCTTTTTTAATATTCTGAGTTTTCTGGGAATTTTTTATATGCAGTAAACAGTTGAGTATTTTGGGGTTGTATTGGGAATCGTTGTTCGATTGGATTATCAAATTTTGTCTGTGTGGCTTTCCGGATAAATTTTAGAATATGTTAAAAAGTTCGACCGGATATAAATACCCAATTTTTCCCCTGTCGGGAAATTTCCAAGTGTTGGATTTTTCCGTAGTTTAACGACGTTCGAAGTAGTGCAAGTAACGCGATGGACCCTCTAGAAGACAACAAACCTTAACTCGATTATGTGACCGTCTTGAACTGCCCTTTGAACCTTCGGGTTTGGGGCAGTACGGCGTGCCACATGTGAGGCGTTGGCTTGACCCTTCTACGGCTGGACCGTTGGTACTGAGGCACGAACTGAATGTTGTTAGACTTATTTCATGTGTTGAGCTGTATCGGGAAAACTTGGGTGTTCGACTGTTCGATCGGAAAGTTTAACATTTTCTATTTATCCGGAATGTGATACAACAATTGGAATTCACAAAAGTTATGTGATAACTGAATGAATGTTATAAACATAGCAGTTTAGTCTCACTTGATCGGTTGCCACGGAATTTTGATGTGATCAAAAGTCCGTCGCAATCACGTAGCGTACGCGGATATTCGCCGGGTAAACTTAATAGACAGCCTCACTCCATAGCCCCGACCAAGTGACTGTAGGAGAACCCCGTCGCCGAAAGCATCCGTTCGGGTGCTCGCGGCAGCGGTGTTCCGCCTTGGTGCACTTCGTCGACGGTATCGGGGGTGCGGCCGCCTACTGAAGTTTGCGACGAGTATTCGATCAGGATGTCGGGAATCTTATTGAATTGCCCGACTTGATATTGAAAAGAGTTTTCGATTTTGAGACTAAAATGCGGGGTTTATAATTGTTAGGCATGCGATGTCTAAGAAATTCATTTGGTCAGGCATGCGATGTCTGAGGTGGTTGCGGATTCCAACTGTTGTAGTTTTACACTTTCTTTTCTGTGACCGTAAGTGTAATATGTGATATCGCCGGTTTCGTTGCTATATGTCAACGACAATTGGGATGCGCATGTTTACTTACGTTGATGACATGTGATGTTATGTGTTGCTGGATATGTTATATTGGATCGTCGTGTTTGAATAGCCGGGGTTTTTTATGTTAGATGAGTGTTTTTCATTTTCATTCATGTAAAAACTTGTATGTAATATTCTTTTATTGGGGCACTTCCAGGTAGCGGAAGTTGTCACCTTTTGTATATTATTTACTTTTCCGCACTAGGATAGACCCAAGGAGGAGGGCACAAGTAACCGGGTTCTGGAGTCCAGTGGGAGACCAACTCGAGGAGTCGAGTCCGGGTCTCCTAACTCTAGAATTGGTAGGGTTGCTTGCCGCTCTCGTAGGGGACTAGGGGTGTGGGTTTGGCTATTCATCACGACCGTGGAATCCGTGTTTTGTACTGGCTCGTATTGAAAACACGGACGTCCTAGTATATCCAATATTTCATATGATTCTTCTGCTGCGATATCTGTGATGTGATCATGTGATGTTATATGATAGATACAATATATAGTATATATGATATATTATATAGACGTTACTTATGTTTTACACCCGCGCTAGCCCTGCCCCGCTCTGCCGTTAGTTACCTAACCTAACGGTGCACGAGGGGACATCGAGGCGAATGCGGATGGCATAAGTGTACGTCGTATTTATCTGTGATGTTTAGGTACATTATATGATGGGACTTCATTAATGAGATTAATGAAATAAAAGAAACCAAAGATGTTGTAGAATCGAATTTCAAAATAAAACAGGTAGCTACAGTTCTTGCTTTGCACAGCGGTATATATGATATATCCTGCACCTTATTCGATAGGGAAAGGACCGAGATCCCTTCACCGGGAGTGACTCCTTTAGCAATAACTGGAAGATGCTACACATTCGGTTTGTCTTTTGATTGCTTTTAAGTGTTTTTTGCTTTGCACAGTGATATATATGATATATCCCGCACCTCATTCGACGAGGAAAGGACCGACGATCCCTTCACCGGGAGTGACTCCTTTAGCAAAAACTAGAAAAGCCTCAGAAACACTCCATTTTAAAATCATTCGATCCTACAACGATTTCAAGTTCATTACGCAATAGGTTTTCAGAAAAACCTGTCGTAGCCCTCCGTCATTTCAGATAAGTCCTATTTAGTATTCGTGCTACGTTTGTTGACCTCCGTCAAGGCGTAGTGTGCGGTAGCTAACTAGTATTTATCTGCTTATGCATATGATGCAGATTGGATTAGGGTAGTCGTGCGGCCTTGTTGACCTCCGTCAAGGGTCGTGCGGGTGGTTTTAATTCGATCAAGAAATGACGGGTTGAACTTGACTAGTAGCCTATGGTTTGTTGACCTCCGTCAAGGTCATAGGGTGCTAGGGGCAAAATATTATCGGGAATTTCAAGTGTTGAAATTTGCAATGAGATTGCATACCTTCTATGAGATAGTTAGATCCCGATTCCCGCTGCGAGTAATTGTTACTCCTGGGAGTGTTTTATACATTGCAATTAGCCGATCAAGTAGGTGTCTAGAAAAGTGTCAACGGGGTTACGCCTCTGGGAAAACGAGGTTTATATTAATTAGGTTCGTGCGAAAGCACGGGGGACCTCCCTCAAAGTACCGACACTGGCCTGGCTGAAAGATTGGCGAACTTGTAGTGTGTAATTAATCCCGGCTAGTCTTTCCTTTTAGGGTTTGAAGGAAGATTTGATAAAAAGCAGTGGGAGCCATCCTGATTAGATAAAATAAAACCAATCTATTCTTGCAAGAGCGCACGCCGAGTGTTTTCTTCTCTCTCTCTCCTGGTAGCGACCATATCACGCCTTAATCAAGATAATAATACGGATAATTGACCGAACCCGCTTGTTATACTGAGCTGGGGAACGTTGGTCCCGCTCCAACTTATAATTGTTATAAGACCGAGCAGGAAATTGGGGATTACCAGAATTCCCGTGCCGCCCTAACGAAGAGGGTGCATGCTGATGCATCATCTTCGGGTGTGTTCATTATACAGAACTGTTTCTCAGTATCCTCTGCATCCTTGGTATATGATACCGGATCAGGATCCCAGATATGTAAGATGTTACATAGGGCTACAAAAGAAGTAGAAAAACTGAAAACGGGTGATAAGTTTCATGAGGCAGAAAACGGGGCAAGTGTTGCAGCCAAGTCTGTCGGTCACTGTCACCCTGTATTACCGATACATTGATTCTGAACGAATGTTATTAGATACCGAACCTGATATACAAAATCATATCAGTCTCTTTATTAGTAAAGAAATGGTAAAATTTTGTATAGTTGGATAATGTTTTGAACATTTCCTATATCAAAAGTTGATCGGTTCAGGCACGTTATCTAAAAGCATTGATGTTCTAAATCAAACTACAGTTCTTAGTATTTGGAACACACACAAGAGGAAGAGTTCAGAAATGAACGGATCCTTCTTGAGGTATTGTAGACTAGGTCATATCAATGCGACCCGACTAGCTGGAGTTACATATAGATGCATATTAAAATCAGTTTGAATTTACATCTTGTGAAACTCACCAGTCATGTCACAAAGATAAGATGACCACAGCCCTGTTTATTGGAAACAGAGAAAGAGTTAGTGAACTCTTGGGACTGATACATGATGATGTATACAAGGTCTCCTGTCTACACATGCCAAGACTGGTTCTTAATACTTCATTACATTCTCTGATGATCTTTCGAGATTCAGACCTATGTTCCTGTTGAAACACAAGTCCGAAACTTTTGAGATATTCACAGAATATAAGTTAGAAGTAGAGAACCAAAATACGGGTATAAGTATCATGCCCTATGATGAGATCAGGGAGGAGAATACTTGTGCATGGAATTCCTGGACTATTCTAAAGGAGAATGAGATTCTCTCTCAGCATTACTCCTCCGCATACACCATAGCACGATGGTATATCGGGGCGGAGCAAATACACCCTATTTGATATGGTGTGCTCTATGATGAGTACTACTGAGTTACCTTTTTCCTATTGGGTGTTATGCACTTGAGAAGTTGCATACCTATTGAATAGGGTTCCAATCAAATCAGTTGCCTACCACTCCATATGAGATATGGAAAGGGAAGAGCCCATCTCTTAAGTTAGTTAAGATTTGGGATTGTCCGGCATATGTCTAAAAGCAAAATCCGAAAAAGCTCGAGGCAAGGTCTGTAATGTAGAACTGGAAAAGTTCCAGCCATACAAACTACAGCTGATGATTTGATAGAACCAAAGGATTCAGTAGATGCCAACGAACCTCAGCCTCTCCGCCGATCTAGTAGGGTTCCTCACCCACCTGAGAGATACTTCTGTTTCTCTATGACAGTGGGAGCGAGGATTGCATCATGAGATGATGAACCTACTAGATTCGAGCTGGCCATCAGGAGTAAGACTCTGTAAGAATGGCTGGATGCTTAGCGATCTGAGATGGAATCCTTATACACCAACAAAGTATGGACTTTGGTTGCTATATCTGAAGGGTTAAATCCCCATCAGGAGCATGTATATCTTGAGAAGATTACTTGGTGTAAATGGAAAAGTTGAGACTTTCAAAGCTAGACTTGTTAAAGGTTTTCGTCATTGACCAGGCGTGGATAATGATGAAACCTTTTCCAGTACCTATGCTTAAGTCCATCCAGATCCTACTTGCCACGGCTACATACCATGACTACGATATCTGGTGGTTGGGTGCCATGACTGCTTTTCTAAATAATGATTTAGAAGAGAATGTCTATAAGAACACAGCCAGAGGGCTTCGTAAATAGTGGGAGCAGCGGAAACGCGAGCAAGATGTTTTATGTGATAAAGCAGGCATCGCGGAGTTGGAACATCTGTTTTGATGAAGTAGTCAAAGAGTTTGACATCATCAAAATGGTAGATGAACCTTGTATATACAAAAAAGGTAGTAGGGAGTATGGTGGTGATCCTCGTAGAGTACGTGGATGTCATACTCTTGATAGGGAAGGAGTTTCCTATGCTACGCTCGATCAATCTCCGCTTATCACAAAGATTCTCCGTGTAGGATCAAGATGATACCTCCTAAATCCTGAGTTTTAGATCTATGAGATAGATTTAATTGGATGTTAGGATTCTCACTAGTTGTAGTGAGATGGTATCAATCGACCCTGAGGGGAATCAATGGAAGTGTTCCAGGGTGATAAAGACGACTGAATGTCAGTCGCAGGCATTGTCTTTACCCTCAGTAAAGGGACGGTATGTTGGAAGAGTTCCAAGCTAGATACCGTGACATACTAGACGATAAAGGCAGGATACATCGCTACTTAAGATGCTACCAAAGAGGCTGTTTGGATGTATAATGGTTCATGAGATGAACTACGTTCCTACCATTGTGAATCAATGGAGTTGTGGCTTATGCCAAGGAACGCCGGTCCCATCAGTGATCCAGACTCATTCTAAGGCAGTATCACCTGATCATGGAGATGGTTGATCTCCAGGTTGATCGAGGAAAGGAGAGCAGACTTAGAGGATAACGCGGCGGATCCACTCACGAAGGCCTATTCCCAGAGAGAGACTTTTATGGGATGGTTGAGTATGAGATACTTCGACCACTGCTACAGATGGCCCTAGGGCAAGTGGGAGATTGTTAGTTATATGTATGCCCTAGAGGCCATTACTGTACATTGGATGTATATTGTAGTGGATGCTGGGACATATATAGGGAGGACTTTCTTGCTCGACATGATATTATGCTATCTGGTTGCTCTTTACCTTAACGTGTACACTTATTGTCTCTCTGTTACATGTTTGTAAAGCCCTTAGGATGTGTACTTGACTACCTGGACTATGATGCGGATCATACTAGTGGGGACATGGTAGTCCATAAGTACATCCTTCAAAGTCCCTAGTCGTGGGTGTATCGAAATGGGGCATCTATATACCAGAGTAGACTAGCGTATACCTTCTCGACCCATACAGATGGGCGATGGATGATCCCATATCCATTGGTGTTTGACATCGGGGATGATATACGGGTGCTCAGTGGAGACTGGGTACACTGGACGGACTTGCCGAGAACTCCCAGATGGTATTATACCTCACGTCAGATGGCAGTTCTCTGGTGATACTGGTACAGAGTAGTCTGTTGACCCGAGATCGTCATAGAGTCTTGTGTGGTTCCCACTGTGCTTTGATTTCCATCTTACCACGTCCAAGAGGGCGTGCAAAACGGTGGTTTTTGGGTACAGTCCCGAGTCACATGGAGGCAATGAGCGATAGGAGGGGATTCGTCTCTCCCGGTATAGGGAGTTGATGTTGCGCTGTGTTCGATTGGCTATAACAGGAAATCCCTGGCCAGGGTTGCTGAGATTTACTGGTAAGTGTTACCGGTAGTTTCTCGAATTGTTATAGACCTCATATCGACACGACTTATCGAGCTATTGGGGTCTGACTTTACCACCCCTAGGCGGGATATGCGACATATCAGACGATCAGACCGGACTGTACGGTAGTGTTACTGGTTGGATTCACTGGAGTGTGAGCGGGCTTGCTCATCGATCTTCAGATCGCTCAATACCCAGGTGGCCGTTACGTTTAGCAGACCGCTTGCGGCTTGTGGGTGTTTGATATGATCATCACCTGCTGCCGGCGTATTGACGAGTCTTTAGAGTCCTACACAGAGGTTTCCTGGCTCAAGCAAAACGAAATAGGAGCGCATATGAGATATGTGCGGGACCGAGAATAATACCAGTATGTGATACTGTATTCGATTCTCGCGATGTGACATTGATCGGTTATATGCGATATAGCCGAGTTATCGGATCAAGTGTCGATTCGATAAGTTGTTACTGATGATACCAGTCGGTTATGTGCGACATGACCGGATCGTTAAATCAAGTGTTGATTTAATGATTTAATGTATAATTATATATATGATATATTACTTTTCATTAACTAGTATCGGTTCACTTTAAATGGATTTTTTCGCTCGGGTGTGCGCATTGCATATGCGATATGATTTTGTGCACTTGCTTGTATCATGTTTGATGATACATGCAATACTTGGTTAAATGTATGTTTAAACCATAGTTAGTTAATGGTTAAGGGTTTTAAATGATTTATTTATTGTTTTATTTATTTTTGGCAAAAGGAAAATGGTGGCTTTATTATTTCTTTTGTTGAAGTTTCTTGAACTTTTGAAAAGTCCACCATTTTTGTTTTATGCCAAACCCTAACCACTCACTAACATTGGTTAACTCTCTACACTTAACTATGGTAAGTGTTATGATAAGTATTGATTTTTCCTTTGATTATTACTTAACTTATCATATCATTTCTTCTTCTTCTTCCTTGAACTCAAGAAGAAAACCTATGCTCCATCAATGGTGATTGATGGAAACAAGTGAGAAATCCAAAACTAAAGCCTACCCACTTCCTATTTCTTCATCCTCTACCTCTTGCCAAGTAGTAGTGTGTGTTTACTTCACAAGTTTCTTGACTCGGTGAAGTCGGAGCTTGATTTAGCGATGCCTCGACGTAGATCATCTTCGGCATGGACATCGACGACCTAGCTTGCCCATTCTCCGACGAAGCCGACTCTAGAGCCCGGATTCCTTTTGGACAGCGGAGACGACTTCGTTGCGGAGCTATGGAGGTGGAGCACCAGATCTACAAAGGTTGTATTTCCAATATCCCATTAGTTAAGTTGTTAACTAGTTATCTTTTCGCCTAGAAATCTAGTCTACGATCCGTAGTCGGGTCTCTCGGCACCCATAATTTTTGAATTTGGCATGATCGATGCCTTGTGAGACCTCACTTGAGTGCCTAGGAACCCTACACTACCGCAACACGAATACTAACTAGTACTTATCTGAAATGACGGAGGGCTACGACAGGTTTTTAAGAAAACCCTTTACGTAATGAACTTGATATCGTTGTAGAATCGAGTGATTTTAAATGGAATGTTTTTGAGGCTTTTCTAGTTTTGCTAAAGGGGTCACTCCCGGTGAAGGGATCGTCGGCCCTTTCCTCATCGAATAAGGTGCAGGATATATCATATATACCGCTGTGCAAAGCAAGAACTATAGAAGCAATCAAAAGACAGACCGAGTTTGTAGCATCTGCCAGTTATTGCTAAAGGAGTCACTCCCGATGAAGGGATCTCGGTCCTTTCCTTATCGAATAAGGTGTTGGATGTTCTACAAGGAACACCGCTATGCAAAGCAACAACTAGAGCTACCAGTTTTTATAAACAAGTTTCTACAACATCTTAGGTTTCTTTTATTTCATTAATCTCATTAATGAAGTCCCATTTTAATTATGCTTCACAAGCATCTCATTTGAAACGAAATCTGCAATATAACATATATCTCATATATATAATATAAACATTCGTCTCAGGCAGTAATATAATCTCATCACAGAACATTGCAGCAGAAGAACATATATGAAATATTGGATATACTAGGACGTCCGTGTTTTCAATACGAGCCTATATAAAACACGGATTCCACGGTCGCGATGAATAGCCAAACCCACATCCCTAGACCCCTACGAGAGCGGCAAGCAACACTGCCAATTCTAGGGTTAGGAGACCCGGTCTCGACTCCTCGAGATGGTCTCCCACTGGACCCTAGAACCCGGTTACTTGTGCTCCCCGCCTTGGGTCTACCTAATGCGGAAAAGTAAATAATATACAACGGTGACATCTTCCGCTACCTGGAAGTGCCCCAATAAAAGAATATTACATACAAATTAATTTTACATGAATGAAAAAGAAAAACTCTCATCTCACATAAAACCCCCGGCTATTCAAACGCGACGATCCAATACAACATATCACAGCAACACATAATATCTCATATCATCAACGTAAGCAAGTATGCGTATCCCGATTGTCGTTGATGTATAGCAACGAAGCCGGCGATACACCGCATACTACGCTTACGGTCACAGAAAAGAAACTGTAAAACTACAATAGTTAGAATCCGCAACTTCCTTAGATATCGCATGCCTATCCAAATGAATTCCTTAGACATCGCATGCCTAACAATTATAAACCCGCATTTTAGTCTCATTTATCGAAAACTCTTTTCAATATCAAGTCGGGCAATTCAACAAGATTCCCGACGTCCTGATCGAATGCTCGTCGCAAACTTTAGTAGACGGCCGCACCCCAGATGCCGTCGACGAAGTGCACTAAGGCGGAACACCGCTACCGCGAGCACCCGAACGGATGCTTTCGGCGACGGGGTTCTCCTACAGTCACTTGGTCGGGGCTATGGGACGTAGCTGTCTATTAAGTTTACCCGGCGAGTATCCGCGTACGCTACGTAATTGCGACGGACTTTTGATCACATCAAAATTCCGTGGCAACCGATCCTCTGAGACTAAACTGCTATGTTTATAATATTCAAATCAGTTATCTCATAACTACCTGTGGATTCCAATTATTGTATCACATTCCAGATAAATAGAAAAAGTTAAACTTTCCGATCGAATCATCAAGCACCCAAGATTTCCCCAATATATCTCAACACTTGAAATCAGTTTAAAAACATCCATCACATGCTACAGTACCAATGGTCCAGCCGTAGAAGGGTCAAGCCAACGCTTCACATGTGGCACGCCGTACTGCCCCAAACCCTAAGGTTCAAAAGGCAGTTCAAGACGGTCACATAATCGAGTTAAGGTTTGTTGTCTTCTAGAGGGTCCACCGAGTTACTTGCATGACTTAGAACGTTCTTAAACACGAGAAAAAATCCAACTTTTGAAAAATTTTCTGACAGGGGAAAAAGTGAGTTATTGATATCCGTTCGAACATTTTAACAGTTTCTAAAATTTATCCGGACAAACTAAACAAAGTCATAATATCCGATCGAATCTTTAAGTCCCCAATACAACCCAGATAATTCAACAGTTGAATAAATATTAAAAATTCCCAGAGAACTCAACACCAGAAAATAGGAATTACTGCACAAGCATCAAAGCAATAGAAGACCGTACGACCGCGGAACCGCCGCACATGCCAGGCTTGTGCTGCGGTTCCGCGGTGGTTTAATTGAATTAGGCCCCCGTATTTTGCAGAAATTCATATTAGACCCTGCTTAATTTTCTGCATATTTTTAATATGAAAAAATCACAGTTTTGAAATTTTTTCCAGAAACTAGGGTATATCGGGTTTTCCGGGTTCGATCGGACTTTAAACTTCGTCTAGACTTCGCCTAAAGCACTAGCTTGGCTCTGATACCACTGTAGGGTTGCTGGGCACGCGCAAAAGGGTCTACGAGGTAACAACCATGCCGGATTAAAAATTTAGCCGTGCCGAACAACCCGAATACGGAACTTTAAACTAGAGATTAGGCGAAAACAAGCATGCTAAACACTTTAACACTAAGTGAGAGGGATTACAACCTTTGTAGATCCTGTCCTTCACTTCATATACTCCGTGTTGTGGTCCCTTCGCTGTGATCATCGGGATCCGGACTCTCGAGAGGTTCCACGAAGAGAAAGACGCAACCTTTGCTTCCGATCTTCGATACTAAGATGATCTACCTTGAAGTTTCTTTAACACAAGCTAACACTCATGAAATGATGTGAACACCCTCATCTAAATGGCAAGGGAAGATGAGGATGATGAAGTAGGATTTTTGCTCTCTTTATTTATCTTTTTCTCATATTTTTCCATCACAAAAATCAAAGCAAGAAAGCATTTCAAGCAAAGAAGAAGAAGAAAGAAGATGAACAATATTAGAATTCCTTTTGTGATGAATAATGAAAGATGATAATGATCAATAATGCAACCATGGTTGCTAAACCATTGTAGAGAATTAACCAAGGGTGTAGGGTTTGGGTTAGGTTAAAGATGAGTCATGTGTAAATATCTTTTCCATGACAAAACAAAACCTTCTAGAATCATCTAGAAATAATTAACCCAAATCAAACCCTAATCTTGTTTAATCTCTACTAAACATGTTGCATTATTTATCATATCATATTACAATATTATATATCATATATATAATATTTATCGTAACAAAAGAAAATAATACAATTAACATATATCGCATATATATCAATGTATTACCCGAGTGAGAAAAAGAATCTTTTACTGAGCTAATATTAGTTAATGCAATTTATTATATCATATATATTATTATACATTAAATTATCGAATCAACACTTGATTCGATAATCCGGCTATATCGCATATAACCGACTAATATTTATCCGTACCGATTCATCGAATCAACACTTGATCCGATGATCCGGCTGATATCAAATATCGCGAGAATATAATACGGTATCACATATCGCATTATCCTCGGTCCCGCACATATCACATATGTGCCCCTACTCCGTTTTGCCTGAGTCAAGAAACCTCTGTGTAGGACTCTAAAGAATCGTCAATACGCCGGCAGTAGGTGATGATCATATCAAACACCCACAAGCTGCAAGCAGTCAGCTAAACGTAACAGCTACCCAGGTATTGAGCGCTCAGAAGATCAACAAGCAAGCCTGTGAATCCAAACAGTAACACTCCCGTACAGTCCGGTCTCGTCGTCTGATATGTTGCATATCTCGCCTAGGGGTGGTAAACGTCAGACCCCAGTAGCTCGATAAGTCGTGTCGATATGAGGTCTACAACAGTTCGAGAAACTACTGATAACACTTACCAGTAAATCTCAGCAACCCTGGCCAGGGATTTCCGGTTATAGCCAATCGAACACAGCACAACATCAATTCCCTATACCGGGAGAGACGAATCCCCTCCTATCGCTCATTGCCTCCATATGATTCGGGACTGTACCCAAAAGCCACCTTTTTGCACGCCCTCTTGGACGTGGTATGATGGAAATCAAAGCACAGTGGGAACCACACAAGACTCTATGACGATCTCGGGTCAACAGACTACTCTGTACTAGTGTCACCGGAGAACTGCCATCTGACGTATGGTATAATACCATCTGGGAGTTCTCGGCGAGTCCGTCCAGTGTACCCAGTCTCCACTGAGCACCCGTACACCATCCTTGATGTCAAACACCGATGGATATGGGATCATCCATCGCCCATCATATGGGTCAAGATGCGTATACGCTAGTCTACTCTGGTGCATCGATGCCCTGTCTCGATACACCCTCGACTAGGAACAGTTATAGGATGTACTCGTCGACTACCGTGGCCCCACTATTATGATCTCATCATAGT
The DNA here is from genome assembly GCA_030015575.1 of Agapanthus africanus. Taxonomy (NCBI): domain Eukaryota; kingdom Viridiplantae; phylum Streptophyta; class Magnoliopsida; order Asparagales; family Amaryllidaceae; genus Agapanthus; species Agapanthus africanus. Next base: position 426,535,368 of record CM057339.1, read on the forward strand.
CCCAGTAGTCGAGTACATATCCTAAGGGCTTTATCAACATGTAATATAGAGACAATCAAAATACATATTAAGATAAAGTACAACCAGATAGCATACTATCATGTCGAGCAAGAAAGTCCTCCCTATATATGTCCTAGCATCCACTACAATATACATCGTATGTACAGTAATGGCCTCTAGGGCTTACATATAACTAACATCAGAGCGATAGGTTTTACCTTTCTGAGTGTAGGATGACCCTTGGTAGATGGAGTAAGTGACTTAAGCAGGGTAACGTAGCGTATGTATGTCCGCGGCATACTTGCGATACGGTACTCCACCTAAGTGACTTTAGGATATACTTGCTTGAAATTCCTTCTTCAATTTCCGTGTATCCTATGATTCCATTGCACTATTCTTACTATCATGTTTCTTGTACCAGCCACTATGCCGCCGAAGGCTACGAGAGCGCAGAGGGCTGCCGCCCGAGATGAGATCCGAGCAGGCTCGTTTGAGACGAGGACCGAGCAGGGTGGTGTACCTACGCCTCAGGGACAGACTGATCCGCCTTCCCCAGGCCGCATGGATAGGCTAGAGTCTGGTATGGAGGAGCTACGACATATGATGGGAGGTATGCAGGAGCTACGACAGATGGTGGGATCCTTAGTAGAGGCTAGTCGTGCGCTGAGATCGGAGGACGTACCTACCACATCACATACGACCATGGTACCTGCTACCCAGACAGTTGCTCCTACCACTACTACCGTGGCCGTTCCCGTATCGTTACAGGATTTCATGAGGCTGAGACCTCCAGTATTCACCGGCATCGATGCGGCAGAGGATCCACAGATATTCCTTAACAGATTAGCCTGGATTTGCCGTTCGCTCAGATGTTCTGGCGATCGATGGGTGGAGCTTACGAGTTTCCGTCTAGAGGGCCTTGCGCAGACGTGGTTTGAGTCCGTCGAGAGAGGTCGAGCTGCAGGTTTACCTCCTATGACTTGGGCCGAGTTCACGGCAGTATTTCTAGCTCGTTTCCTTCCAGAGAGCGTTCGTGACGCTAGGGCTCATAGTTTTGATGCCTTGATCAAGACTCCCGGATGACGGTGTCTGAGTAAGATTTTCCAGTTCACGCAGTTGTCCAGATATGCTCCGTATTTGGTGGATACTGAAGAGAAGAGAGTGAAGAGGTTCGTGCAGGGACTTGACGCCCAGCTGTTTCTTACCATCGGCGCCCAGCATTTCGACACTTATTCAGCTGCTATGGACACGACATTGCAGATGGAGGCACGCATTTCAGTGACTTCGGCCATTCCCGGTCCGAAGAGAATTCGTACCGGTATGCCAGATCAGAGGCATCATGCCAGAATGTTTCCGAGAGATGGTGCCGGCAGAGGGGTTGGGCGAGGTCAGCTGTATGGTTCATATCCGCAGGGACAGCAGCCGTCGCCAGGATGTTATGGGTGCGAGAGTCCGCACCATCGTATCAGGGACTGTCCGGTGAGACGACAGGGAGCTGCAACAGTTCCACATGTGACCTTACCACCTTTACCACCTCCTCCTCAGAGAGCTCTACTTTCTACCACAGGCGATGCTCCACGCCAGTTAGGTGCACCCAGAGGCCGTGGACGTGGCGGTCCTATTCAGAGAGGACGAGAAGGCAGAGGCCGAGGCCAAGGTCAGCCAGCTATTGGTGGGGGGCAGGCCCGGGTATTCGCTTTAACACCGCAGGATGCGCAGGCATCCAACACCGTTGTGATAGGTACCTTGCCAGTTTGTTCTTTCGACGCATGGGTATTATTCGACCCAGGTTCCACACATTCGTATGTCTCTATACACTTTGAACCGATGTTGGGCCGTGAGTCATCGTCGTTAGATCAGCCGCTTGTGGTCATTACTCCGGTAGGCGAGTCGTTTGTTGCTCGTTTTGTGTTTCGTTTATGTTCCGTTCGTATCGGGGAGAGGGATTCATTGGTAGATTTGATTCTCCTCGATATGTTGGACTTTGATGTGCTTCTAGGCATGGATTGGCTAGCCACTTGTTATGCCTTAGTGGACTGCCGTGAGAAGGCAGTCAGATTTAGGTTTCCGGGAGAGCCAGTCCTTGTTATTCAGGGAGACCGCAGTGTCACCCTTCCCAGTTTGATTTCGTCTCTTCACGCCGGTCAGCTACTACGGAAGGGATGTCAGGGATTCTTACCCTATGTCTGTGATACTCGAGCTGCAGAGGTTCCGTTGGACCAGGTCCCGGTTGTTAGTGAGTTCCCTGATGTTTTCCCTGACGAGCTGCCAGGGATACCGCCTGAGCGCGACGTTGAGTTTTGCATTGACTTGATTCCCGGTTCGGGGCCTATTTCTATATCGCCTTATCGGATGGCCCCGACGGAGCTTAGAGAGCTGAAGGATCAGTTGCAGGATATGTTAGATAAAGGGCTTATTCGACCTAGTGTTTCTCCGTGGGGTGCTCCTGTCCTGTTCGTCAAGAAGAAAGACGGCAGTTTACACTTGTGCATCGATTACCGTCAGCTGAACAAAAGTTACCGTGCGGAACAGATATCCTTTGCCACGTATCGACGATTTGTTCGACCAGCTTCAGGGGGCAGGATATTTTTCGAGGATCGACTTGCGATCAGGATACCATCAGCTGCGAGTTCGACAGGAGGATATACCGAGGACAGCTTTCCGCACGCGCTACGGCCACTATGAGTTTTTGGTGATGTCGTTCGGACTCATCAACGCCCCAGCAGCATTCATGGATTTGATGAACCGTATATTCAGGCTGTATCTTGACTTATTCATCATCATGTTTATTGATGATATTTTGGTGTATTCCCGGAGTCGAAAGGAGCACGAGCAGCACTTGCGGATCATGTTGCACACCTTGAGGGAGCACCAGCTTTTCGCAAAATTCTCCAAGTGTGCATTCTGGCTGGGCAGCGTTGGTTTCTTGGGTCACGTAATTACGAGAGATGGCATATGTGTGGACCCGAAGAAGATCGAGGTCGTTCAGCAGTGGCCCAGACCGATATCAGTTACTGAGATCCGCAGTTTCCTAGGCCTGGCTGGCTACTACAGGAGATTTGTACAGGATTTTTCCCGTATTGCTGCACCTTTGACCGGATTGACCCGGAAGGGAGTTCCTTTCGATTGGACGGAGGAGCGCGAGCACAGTTTCAAGCAGCTACGGACTTGTTTGACTACGGCGCCGGTGTTATCATTGCCTTCAGGATCTGGCGGGTTTGTGGTCTATTATGACGCTTCATGAGTGGGGCTAGGGTGTGTATTGATGCAGCATGGCAGGGTGATCGCGTATGCTTCACGGCAGTTGAAGAAACATGAACAGAACTACCCCACTCACGATTTGGAGATGGCTGCAGTGGTCTTTGCACTTAAGATCTGGCGACACTACCTATACGGCGAGTCATGCCAGATATTCACTGATCACAAGAGCTTAAAGTACATATTTCAGCAGCGAGACCTAAATTTCAGACAGCGCCGTTGGATGGAACTAGTAAAGGACTACGATTGTGAGATTTTATATCACCCGGGCAAGGCTAATGTAGTGTCGGATGCTTTGAGCAGGAGGCCCGGGGGTAGTCTATCTTACTTGAGCACAGTACAGAGGCAGTCGTCAGCAGATTGGCAGATTTTATGCAACAACCGAGTTGAGTTCGAGTTCACTCCGACAGGGGGACAGCTTGCGCATGTCCGTGCACGTCCGCAGTTACTTGACCGTATTCGAGAGGCACAGCCTAGTGATGACCGTCTTTCAGAGATCATGGAGCAGGTTAGGCAGGGCAGAGATTCTGAGTTCATGATCGATGATCAGGGAGTACTGTGATTTGGGACTCGATTGTGCGTACCAGATTCTGAGGGACTGCGGCGTGAAATTCTTGAGGAAGCGCATAGATCGACATACACCGTTCATCCGGGTTCCACCAAGATGTACCGCGATTTGAGAGATGTCTATTGGTGGGACGGGATGAAGAGAGACGTCACAGACTTCGTGTCGAGATGCTTGACTTGACAGCAAGTCAAGGCCCAGCACCAGAGACCAGCAGGAGAGTTGCAGCCTTTTCCCATTCCGGAGTGGAAATGGGAGCAGATTTCTATGGACTTCATTGTGGGTCTACCCTGGACCAGGAGAGGGTACGACTCCATTTGGGTGATCGTGGATCGATTGAAGAAAGCGGCTCACTTCCTGCCAGTGAAAACCACTTTCATTTTTGCTCAGTATGCCCAGATTTACATCAACGAGATCGTGCGGTTGCATGGAGTACCGACTTGTATCGTGTCAGACCGAGGCACCCAGTTTGCCAGCCGACTATGGCAGCAACTTCAGGAGGCATTGGGCACCCGTTTGAGTTTCAGCACAGCATTCCATCCGCAGACCGACGGCCAGTCAGAGCGGACTATTCAGACTCTCGAAGACATGCTCCGAGCGTGCGTTTTGGACTTTGGTGGTAGCTGGGATCATCATTTGCCTTTAGTGGAGTTCTCCTACAACAACAGCTTCCAGGATACTATTCAGATGGCACCTTTCGAGGCCTTGTATGGGAGGAGATGTAGATCGCCCGTCTGTTGGACTGAGCTTAGTGAGAGCAGTATTTTGGGGCCGCAGATCGTGCAGTAAACGACCGAGAAAGTATAGTTGATTCGAGATCGGATGAGAGCGGCTCAGAGCAGGCAGAAATCGTATGCAGACAGGCGCCGTCGCAGACTAGAGTTCGCAGTTGGCGATCACGTTTTTCTGAGAGTCTCTCCGATGAAGGGCGTGATGCGATTTGGGCGAAAGGGAAAGCTTAGCCCCAGATTAGTGGGTCTCTTCGAGATTCTCAAGCGTGTCGGCGCAGTTGCATATCGTTTGGCTCTTCCACCCAGCTTTCCAGATGTTCACCCCGTCTTCCACGCGTCGATGCTACGCAGATATCTTCATGACCCTTCTCAGACGATTCAGCATCAGACCGTTCATCTTCAGTGCGATCTTTCGTTCACCGTGCAACCAGTAGTGATATTGGATCGGCAGGTGATGAAACTTCGATCAAAGATCCTGCAATCTGTGAAGGTTCTTTGGCGCAACCCGAATGGTGAAGAGATCACTTGGGAGGCCGAGGGAGAGATGCGGAAGAAATTGCCTCATCTCTTTGAAGGTACGCGTAGCTATACATTCTAAATTCGGGGACGAATTTTCTTAAGGGGGAAGATTGTAACACCTTAGAATGTGATTAATGGTAATTTTGTTTTAATGTGGGGGTTTTTGGTAAAAAGTTTACCAAAACGGTTTTCAAATAATTTATCTGGTTTTATGAATATTTTATTAGAATTTTATCTTGACTGCTCACACTTGTGCATGTTAACTAGGGTTAAGTCTAAGGTTAAACTATGTTTAGATAAGCATGGTGGGTTAACCATTTAGTTAAGCTAAATTATTTTAATTAGGGGATTTGAGTTTTTAAAATTTGAAATTTAGTTTAGGTGTTGACTTGTTTAGAGGAGAGAGGGGGCATGATGGGTGTGCCATGCTTGGCATTTAATGAGGAGAGAGGGTGAGGGGTTGACTCTCTTGGGTTGTTTTCAAATCAATTTCTTTTATCTCTCACACTCTCTCTCACTCACATCTCCCTCTCTCACTCTCACACACTCACCCAAAAACAACAGCAGAAGCTGCAACAACAACACCAGAAGCAGCAGCAGGAGTGGCAACAGTAGCAGCAGCAAGCACAACAGCAGCTGCATCAGCAACCACAACAACATAACAACAACAGCAGCATCAACACCAGCACACCAACAACAACAAGCAGCAGCAACAGCAACCACATCACCAGCAACACCAACAACAGCAGCTGTAGCAGGCAGGAGCAGCACTCCAGCAGTAGCAACACACTCTTCTTCTTCTTCTTCTTCTTCTCTTCTCCTACATCCTAGGACCTCTAGAGGTATAATCTCTTAACTTGATTTCCTTGCTTGCTTATCATATGGTTATTTTGTTTAGTTAGTGTTTATATTGTGATTTAGTGCTAGTTTTGGGTATTTCGAGTGAGACTTGACCAAGTGTTGGTTTTTGTTGATAGTATAGCTTGACTAAGTATGTTTAAGGCCATTCAACCTAAGATTTACCCCAGATTTCATTAAAATACCAGATCATGGCAAATTGGTGTAACTTAGCTTTTTATATAGACTTTTAGGATATCCGAGATCTGCTGCAACCTTGATCATTTTATAGCTTAGCAAACACCTACAGAATGGTGTGCAGGCTTTTTAGAGTAGTGTGTAGGTTTTAGTGCCCTCCTTCCTCCTCGAGACCCGGCGACATCCCCCTCATTTCCGGCATCGCCGGCCCCCTTGGTGAGTTGGGTGTTGGTGTTTTGGCCAATAGTATCTGTAAGGTTTTGTCTGTGTTTAGGGATTGTTTGGTTTTTGGGTTTTAGCGGTTGGCGAAATCTGGGAGAGTTTGGTTAGCTTTTTGTGTTTTTATGGACTTTTGGTAAGATTTGATGGTTTAGTAGGAGAATAGGGTAGATCAGGGTTTTTAAGGTCATATTAGCTCTAATATTTGCTGTTGGTATCACTTGACTCTTGTGATTTCACATAATTTCATAAAACACCCTATTGTTGCAACTTAGTGTTTTAAAACGTTTTTAAAATAAAACTTTAAGATATGTAGAATCTGCTGTATCGAGGATTTAGTTTTTAGTAAGCAAACATATACATTAGGCTGTACTTTGTGTTAGGAATTTAGTGTAGAAACCTGGACCCCTTTCACCGGATTTTAGCCGATATCGTACCCCTAGTCGCCGGCCTAAAATTTTGGGAATTTATTGGGTTTTTGCAGGTAGTTGTCTATAGCTTTGGTGAGGGGTTTGGTCTTGTTTATTTTCCTTGTTTTTGCTCCAGGTAAAATCTGGGACCTGTTACCTATATTTAACGTAGCGGGACTTGCGCGACACGTACGATGCGTGTTGAGTTGGTTTGCTATGTGTCACAGCGTGTCGCGTTGGTTTTGGCGTATGCACACACGTTACGTATACGCGCGCGTTTAGTTCGTGACGCGAGTTTCTTGTTTGGTTTTAATATCGCGTTTTTGAAGTATTTTTGCTTATGTGTTGCTGTGTGTAAATTCTAGATTCGCAGGAGGGAACTTTGAGTGCCGCGGAGAAAGGAAAGTAGGTGGTCGGACGTACCTAGCGCGAGATTACGGGTGAGTAGATGTAACATCTACGGGGGACAATCGTTTGGATGGCGCAAGTCGCCCGATGGTTTTAGTAATTTAAAAGATATCTAGTGATGTTAGTAATTAGAATTATCACACTTGTATGTTATCTGCTACATTCATGCTCTATAGTAACATACATATGCAAACTCATTCTGTAGGACACATGCACCATTACCAGGGTTTTTATATGCAGCACGAGCACTATTCATGCGTACACACACGCCTTGGTAATCGCCATGCCACAACACTAGATAACTTATAATCTAGAACATTGTCACCATATTGTTGCTTAAAACTGTGCTTTTGCATTAAAGCCTTAAAATGAAATTGTAGAATTACTATTCATGTGCATGTACCTCAATACCTCATATCGTTCATGCCTAGCTTATTGATCATACATTGCAACTTGATTATTGATACCATATGCATTCATTAGCATTGACATATGCACTCATGATGATTTCTTGAGATTTATGATATTTCTGGACTTCGGGGGAAGCCGCAAGAATTTCTAAACTTAATACTTTTTAAAATAAGCAAAGTTGCGGTTTTCTAGTGATGTATGTGTCGTCCACCATGAGTTTGCTATGGTTTTCGAGACCCAATCCAAGACGGTTCATCCAACTCTTGGACTACCTACCGGTGACTTTTTGGCAAGGCGGATATCCAGAGGATACCGACCGCGGCCACAGAGGATGAGATATTGACATTTGAGATGGGTCAGCCGGACGGCTGAGGCCAGAGATACTATGATATGGATATATGATATTTGAGACAGTTTTGAGGTGTTGTTGCTGGACACGGATTCTGGTTGATTCTATTGATATTATGCTGATATTTAAAAAGAGTTTCAAAAAAAAAGAGGAAAAGAATGATTTCTTATACTTACATATTCAGATCACGAGTTGATCCATGTTGCATACATACCTGCTAGTATATCCTGCCATGATTGTATTATAGATGCTAGGATACTTGCGTGCATGCATGCGATAGCCTCTATAGATGTTATTTATTACTCACGAGTTGGCAACTCACCCCCGTTGTGCCACAGCTTTCTTGCAGGTCCGCTCCGTCAGCACAGTAGCGGTGGACGCATTAGCTTCTTTTGCCTCTTTTTCCTGGACCCAAGGCTTTTGCTTGTAGGTGGGTTGTGTTATCATTTTGTACCACCTTGTATATTCATTGTATCTAGAGTACTCTATCTACTATATTAGCTGCACCTGTTATTTGTATTATTGTATATTGACCTAGAGGCGAGACTGTACGATTTGTGGATTTTATGCTGTATTTTAGGGTCGAGCTCACTCGAGTCGACATGTTATTTTACTTGTGCTTCTTATGCTTATTTATGCACATTACTGTTTTATATTGCGTGGGATTTGTGACCGCCTTAGTGCGAAGAGCTAGCTTCCGCTTGGGGATGCCATATTCATGTTATTCTTTTATACTACCGTTTTGTACCCGTTTGGGGGCCTGTTTTTACAAAGGAGACTCTGCCGGAATTTTTGGAAAAAGGGATGTTGCTTTTAAAGAGCTTGATATGAATTAATGGATTAAATCGCTTTCAATAAATTGGTTTTTCCTTCACTATATTTTCTTAATCGGGTTTGATTTCTGGGCTTTGGCTTACTTATTTTACGGACGCCTTAAGACGTTTCGTAACTTAAGGGCCAGTCACGTTCCGTACCCTGCGGGTCGTGACAGAAGCAGTATGAGCTGGTGCTCATGCCCGGGATGGCAATCAATGTGGTAGCGTGAACATCCCCGAAAGGTGTCCCATGACTACGATGGAGATTTGTCTAGCGTGAATATCACTCAAGTGCACAGGTATTACCATCCTTCAGTTCCATAATAAACAACAAGTCTAAACTGGTAAAATATCCACATCCAAGATACTGAATAACTCGTGTCTTATGAAGAAAGGTAGATAAGGTAACAGGTGGGTATAGTACATGATGTGAGTTTGGTGTTGAGTATCAATAGGTATTGTAAACGTTTTAGTTTGTAAAATAAGGGTCCGGATACTCGCGATTATTCCGTTGTGACCATGGAACAACAACTGGGAAAGTGAAGTGTACCATTTCACTTCCCGGGATCATGATCGAGTAGTAGGGGGATCCGCGTTCCGAATGTCCTTGCCTAATCAAACTACCCATCCCCTGGTTCAGTATAAAGGTTTTGACGAATTAGAGTTAGTGCGTATACCTCTAGGCATGGAATTTCCATATTGTATGTCATCCACATTTTGGATCATTCGCCCTCAAATAGGGTTAGTATTCGCCCGAATATCGGGTTAGTAGTCGTCCACACATTGGACTGGTCACCCTACCTGCAGGGATCTTCATATATGTATAGTCGTCCGTACATCAGACTGGTCACCGGGAATATCGGGATTTTCTCAATAAGTATTCAATATCTAGGTCCGCGCATTCTAACCATAGCCTTATCATATGTCAGGTATGTCATAAACTAGATTTTTTTTTTTAAAAAGTATTGATCTTGTTTAATATGGCCTTTCACAACCACTCATTTTATTTTCTAAAGTTCGTAAAGTACTTCGTGTCATCTTAGGAAATGCTTACTAAAAAGAATAATAGTGTTTAATTATCTTTTATTACTTCTAAGACAAACCATGAGTTTTGGAATATTTATCATTTTGGAAAACATAATGTTTTACGGAAAAATAACCTTTCGATAAAAGGTTGTGGTGTTTATTTGAAAATCTTTTGCAAAAGATTTTTATACGGAGCTTAGACACACTTTCAAGCAATCACAATATGCACAATCAAGCCTAGAGCTAAGGTCTCCTAAGTCAACTAGACTGCTCCTAACTGTTCCAAAGGGCAAGTTGTGAGATCCTCAAATCGCCTCTTCACCGCCAATTATGGCCAGGTAAGCACAAGTAAAGAAAGGAGGGATCCGCTCACGAATCACCGTGAGACGGGCCTTTTAAAATTACCTTTCCCACTTGTCTAGCATAGGCACCACGAAGTCTAGTTTAGATAAACGACCGATGCCTACAACCTTTCCTTTGTCCTAATGAGCACGACAGTCCTTATTGGCTGAGTCTAATATTTTTTTTATTAACTCGACGGTTGATGCAAAATGCTTTTTATGATTTTTGGGGTTCTAGGAAGGGTAATGAAATCCCCACTCAATCTGGATTGGTGTTATAGCCCCTTAAAAGTCAATTTTTTTAAAAATGCAAAGCAGTAAACAAAAAAAAAATTCAAAACACTTGCCAAAAATCTGGATTGGTGTTTATTTGAAAATTACCTTTTAATAAGGTACTAAATATTCCTTTTGAAAAGATATCGTTATACGGATTATGGTCCTTGTTGAAAATGACCCTTCAATAAAGGTCGAGATATTTAGATGAAATTAATAATTTTATGAAATTATAGTGTTTTAGGTTCGGGGTAACGTTTTAGAAAATACGTTCGGTTTGGAAAAACCATAAGTCGTTATTTAAATTTAGTATTTTCCTCTTTAGAAAGGTTAAAGGGTTTTAACAACATTATAGTAGTTGATGAAAACAGGTGTACGTAAAAATATATCTATATCGTATCTAAAATATAAACCTTCCAATTATCTTATGAAATAAATATAACCTTTTTAACAAAACGAGGGTCCTTTTTGCCGAAGAAAACCTATTTCGAGATCACAACAATAGTATGGGTGAGAGTAGGTATGAAAGGGGTGAATTAATATTTGTGAGTTATAAACATTAGACCAGTCACTTTCCATGTAGCATGAGGGTACAATATTTTTGGTATATACGAGTGATTAAGAAACTCATTTTAATTAGAGGTTAAGATTATCATCATTAAGGATACAAGGAATAGGCATGCACGAATATTATAACATCATTATAAATAGAGGGTTGATGATTAGAAGTTGGAATTAGGTTATTGAGAAAAGAAGAAGGTGACAGAATGAGGGGAAAGAGGCGGATCCTACCTTTTGTTTGAGTCGGATGCCGATGGGTTGAAAGTGTAGGCTTGTACAAAATCCTCAATAGCTCCACGCTCAGATTTTTCCTTAGTGATTGGATGGAGCCGTAGCGTCGGCGTCGTCGATATGAAGGCGTGGGTATTTTTTTTCAGAATTTTTGGAGTTCTGTGGTATGAGTAATCAATGTTTGAAGTGCCTATTTATAGGGTTTTTTCAATAACCAGAAAATCCAAAAAATCTTTTAAATCAACGCAAAAATCCATGCCGCCAATGATTTTAGAATCATTTGTTGATGATTGTCCCGCCGCCAATGATTTTTAGCCGTTGGATTTTGATCCAACGGCCTGGGCGCACCGTCATGCCTCCGCCAGCCCGCCACGTGTCCGCGTGGTTGGGGATCACGTGGTTTCGCGTGGTCCCTACAACGTGGGCGCCGCCGCGCGTCCTAGGCCGTTGGATCTTGTATCGAACGGTCCAGATCAAAGGGATTAAATTATTTATTTATTTAATTTTTATATATATAAATACTAAACTGTTTATTATTTAAAATTGAATTTGATTTTAAAAAAAATTGTTAAAAATATAGGAAAATTATGGAAAAATTCAGAAAATATATTTCATTGTTATCTTTAGTATAAAATTTATTTGGGGCTAAAAACAAATAATATATCCATTTCTATGTTGTTAGCTAGTTATTATAATTATTTAAAATCTAGTTTATCCTTTAAATTATTTTTAATTACAAATTAATTATTTTAATTGATAATAAAAATATGCAGATTATTTTAAGGTATTATAATATTTTATTAAAACATTTTAAGCCTAGGAAAACAATAAATAGTTTTTAGAAAATTCCCTAAATCATATTTCACTGCTTTGAAAATTATTAATATTACAAAAAATATTTTTCTATCAACGAAACACGTAAATAATTATTTGATACTAGAATTTAAATAGAATATATTTTATTAGGTATTAGAAATCACGGTCGTTATACAACTTCTCTACTAATTAGTTTCGCAATGCCTGTTTGCGAAACTATTGTGTTCGAGAAATCGCCTCAGTGAGTGAATCTGCTCCAATGTTTCTTTCTGCATCTCTCTATATCTCAACTTCGCGGAGAATGCTATCTCCAAAAATGAGCAATACCTATCTAAGAATTTGTCTGGATATCTGATGGAACCCAGTTCACAAATGAACTCCAAACCCAGCAAACTTCTTAGACTGTGTCATCCACTGAATTTAATCAGTATCCTGCTCTATGCCTTTCCTCAGTATCCGCTTGAAGCACCTGTCCAACATACTGCCCCTCAGAAGAGGGAAAAACTATAACTCTGACAGTCACTCTGTCATCCAGGTCATCTTGGAAGTCTGAAATGATAACCGTCTCCTGAAGGAGGCTGCCGTTACCATATCCCAAGAACATTCACTTATGTTCATAAACTGCTTCCCTACATTTCTCCTGGATTGGATTAATGAACAACATCTGGTGTGGTACTTGACATTTCATGATTAACTCAACTGCCTAAGCAAGTGATATGCTAATCATGCAGATCCCTCTCCCCTTTAGTCTGTAAGACACCTTTAGAGAGGGTGACTTCATCACCTGCAGGTACACCACCATACCAGGAGTCGTCCATTCTAAAATACCTTTAGAATCATGTCAAAGTACCCAGATTAGGATACTTCCCAAATCTAGATCTAAAACCATAGATCTAGTAACCAGAAACCCTGATATTATATCCATATCCAATGTAGAGAAACAACTTTGTGACAACCACAGTATAACCGATCGTAGTATTGGAATATCTCTTCCTATCAAGTGCATGTCATCCCAATACCTGGACATCACTCTCTATTACCTTCTTAGCAGATCCATCTCCTATTCTGATGAAGTCAAAGCCTATGACTGTCACATCAAAAATATATGACCTATTTCCTCTATACCTTCTTTAGTCTATAAATAGACATAAGCTACTTGCCCACTATGCTTCCGCTGCTTCTACTGACTACAACAACTCTCTGGCAGAGTCATATACACGTGCACTTCTAAAACTAGTTTAGAACGACGCTATACTCATCTTCCTGCCGGGTTTTATAGTCTAGAACAGCAGCAATGGCAAGTCTGGGTAAACAAGAATCTCCCTGTCACCATCTCTGAGAAGACCGAAATACCTCTCGGGTGCCTGAGCTTACCCACCAAATCTTTGGAGTGGCTAATGGAACGTCGAAACCAATTGAATTCTCAGGTTCTATTAAATCTTCAGTGATCGTTTGTGGTTCTGGAATCACTTCCAGTTCTACCATACTCCCATTTCTGTTTTATGAAAAAATCCATTTTACTAAAACTGCGACGAGTCACGAACAATATAAATATTGATCTTCATGATGGTAGAAAGTTAACCCTCGTCAAATCCCGGGATAATCCACAAACAGCCATTACTAAAACGTGCCTCGAGTTTATCCGGATTCTGGTTTTAAGCATCAGCCGGACAACTCCCTATACCTTAACGTAGTTAAGATATAAATTGATTCTATATATATCTAATATAGAAACAAAGGTACTAATTTAATTGGAACCAGATTCAAAAATCATACAGCTGTCTCCAGTACATATCAACCAAATGGAAAAAAGGGCAATCGACATTACTCATCTAGGAGTGCATCCATATATGAGTAACCTGAAAGAGAAGCAAGTTCTCAAAACCATTACAATCAACGGAATACCAAACATAAGTACCTACATCTTCGACTTTATCGAAGAATCTTGACACTTCCAATAAATGGTTCTCTACTTTATTCGTATACCTATAACTTCTCAATATCTGGACCTTGCATTTCAACGAAATACCTGTCTAAAATTAGAGAAGTCATGAGTAAATAGAATATAGTATGAGTACCAACCCTATTGTCCTAATGGACATTGCACAACATACAATACTTTGTATAAGTCCACTGAGTTAAATAACTCAAACCCTGTGCGTTGTAGATTGAAAAACTATACTAAGGTTAAGAAGAATTACACCACTATTGAATGCACCTTACCTTATCACCAACTGATATAGGTAAATGTCACAGACATAATATCAAAAAGTTATATCTCACTTTATAAAGTAAACATACAGATATATCAGTTTGAAATTGGTGAATAATAACGGATATTCAAAACCAAATATTTGCCATCCGGCAAAATCAAGATGATTTCCTCAAATATCACCAATTACAACGAATTCCGATATAATGAGGATATAATCACCCAATTCCCAATATCTTACTCCCACTCACCATCCGTAATAACATACAGATGTACGAAACTGATCTGGTAAACACATACCTTGGAGTTAGATTCCAATTGGGAAAACAGTTTTCAATTAATATCGCACAGTGAAACTGAAACATGAAAATGTTTCGAAGGGGTAACCGGGTATTCCTAGTAATGCCTCTTCCACTGTCCTAATTCATGACATTAACTATATAATTACCCGCCCTCACTCCAATCCTTTTATTATGTCTTTACTTATTACCCTCTGTACACCACCTTTAGGCTAATTGGTTTTCTTCCTTCCCTACCCTTCGGCACCAGCCTAAGGTTTGGAAGAAGACTATCCAATAAGCGTAATAGGTGTACTCTCCTAATCCTAGGAGCCCTTGCAACCTGAGAGAAGGTAAAGGGAAAAGACATCTGAATAATCCTATTCTATTTCTCCTGAACCGGAAACCATTCTCGAATCTGGAATAAGTTCCTTCGAGTTCGTATGTAACTATATGATGGCATATCCTATAGGAGTGGATATCCGTAGTGATATGGAGTGTTATGGAGAAATCCGAAGTGGATGTGGAAGTGGCAGGGGTATTCATGGTTTTGTCATGAATGATGGTGGTCGCAATTTTCTATGCCTTTAATCTAATCCTTTTATATGTCTTTACTTATTACCTTCTGTACACCACACTTAGGCATATTTGGTTTTCTTCCTTCCCTACCTATCGGTACCTGCTTATGGTTTGGAAGAAGACTATCCAATAAACTCAATAGGTGTACCCTCTCCTAATCCTAGGAGGCCTCACAACTTGAGAGAAGTTAAAGGGAAAAGACAACCGAATAATCTTATTCAATCTCTCCAGAACCAGAATCCATCCTCGAATCTGGAACAAGTTCCTTCTAGTTCATATATAACTATACGATGGATTTATCCAATGGAAGTGGATGTTCGCAGTGATACGGGGTGTTCTGGAGAAATGCAAAGGTGATATAAAAGTGGCAATGATGTATGCGACACCATGACATTGCAAAAGCCAAAGTGTTTTAAGAAGGTTCGGTTAACTTGGTTCATGAGTTTTAGTCAAGAGTCGGGCCATGGTCGCAACCAAAGAGAGAGAGAAAAGAAACACTCAACGTGCACTCTAACATAGATTAGATTGGTTAATCACTTTATCTAATATGGATGGCTCCCACTGTTTCCTCGAATTCTCCTCCAAACCCATAAGGAGAATTAGACGGAATTACCCGAGAAGTAATCCTACTTATCAGTGGGAATCGGGATCCAATTATTATCGCATGATAACTTGATGGAAGTTACTCAAGTCACCACACTCCAGAAGGTATGCGCATGCCTGACAAGTTTCCTGTATATTTGAAACTCCCGATGTAGCTTTTACTCCTAACGACCTATAACCTTGACGCTTGCCAACAAGTTATAGGCCACTAGTCAAGTTCAACCCGTCATTGTCCTGGATTAACTCGAACCCACCCGTACAAACCCTTGACGCTTGCCAACAAAGCTGTACGACTGTCCCGACCAATCGCATATCCATGCTACAAATAAGTATTATTCAGCTACCGTACACTATGCCTTGACGCTTGCCAATAAACATAGCACGAATACCAAATATTACTTATAAGAAATGATGGAGGGATACGGCTGGTTTTTGGCAAAAAACCTTTAACGTAAGGAACCTGATATCGTTGAAGGAACCAAGTGGTTTTATAAATTTATAGTGGCAAAAACTTTTGCTAAAGAGGTCACTCCCGGTGAAGGGATCTCGGCTCTTTCCTCGTCGAGTGAGGTGCAGGATATTCCAAACTGAATACCACGATGCAAAGCAAAAAATAATCAACTATAGTGAAGTTATTACGTTGACGCAAACTTTTACTCAAGGGGTCACTCCCGATGAAGGGATCTCAGCCCTTGCCTTGTCGAATGAGGTGCTGGATATTCATAACCGAATACCACTGTGCAAAGCAAAAGAGAACGTCTGTAATGTTAGTTTTTAAAAACTTGGTTCCAACAACATCATATAGGTTTGTTTTATCCTTGCATTGATCATAATCAATGCAGTCCCATCAATTAATCACACCAGAAAAGAACAAAAATAAAATGTACGTATATGCCATCCGCATTCGCCACTGGGTCCCGTCATCACCCGTTAGGTTACTTAACTAACGACAGAGCGGGGACTGGACTAGCACGGATGTAAAACATATACAAAATCTACTAGTGTGTGTGTGTGTATAATAATCGTCCCAGGCATGACATAAAGCAACATCACAGAAGTATCACAGAAGCAACACAGAATGGTGGATAATCCTAGAGCCCTGGGTTTCACTTGAGCCACAAATGTGACCCGACGTTCCCTGTCGTGTGGATAGCCTGTGCAATGAAAACCTAGACCCCTACGAGCACAGCAAGTTACCCGCTAAAACCAGAAGTGAGGCAACCCCCTTCAACAACGTGAATGGGCCACCCAGCACTTCACGGAATCCAGTAACTTGGGCACCCCTCCGTAGGTCAACCTGTACCCCCTACGAGTGCGGCATAGACCGCCAATTCTAGAGTGAGGTCCCCTCCGTCTCAATGCCATAAGATGCGGACCCTTGCCCTCTAGATCCCGGTTATTCGTGCACTCCACCGCGGGGTAATCCTAGTACAGAAAAGAAAATAATATACAAAAGTGACATCGACCTCAACCCGGTCGTGTCCCAAATAAATAATATACAAACTGGCAGTTACGGCAGTCCACATGTCGGACGCTCGCTCTACAATATGAAATGTACAAATAAAACTAAACTGTACTAACATTGCACCCAAGCTATCCACCACGACGATCCAACCAACATCACAGCACAACACAGAACATCAACATGAATGTCACGTTTGCAAACATGTCTAAAAGAACATATTGCAATTAGACGAGTAGTACCGATCTAATGACATTCACGGTCGCAGATAGTAATGCATGTACCGATAAATATTTAAACAGTGTTAAAACATCGACTTCGAAACACCCCGAATTTCCCCCGAACAATAGATAACATAATATCCAAAATGGGCAAAACAAACAATGCCACTAAACCAACATTCCAGAGACCAGATCAACACCTAAATACGAAGTCCAAACTCCTTAAAAAGGCCGGCCTCCTTGGTTTTTCAAGCAATGTGGCCAGTTTTTTAGGGTGGAATTGGTTCGTATTTAGTTTGTGGTCTAGTGGTCAGGTTAGTAGTCTTCTGCAGTTGCCAGAATTTTTTTTGAAGACTTTGAAAATCCACAGAGACTAGAATCAGCAGTGCACTGTTTTGGGATCGTTTCTATTTTGATACTTTAACATTGTCTAAACTAGCTAGATTAGGGGTTTAAAGGCTGGCTCTGAAACCATGTTGGGTTACGGCAGTGCCCCGGCCATCAAATCGTGGCCAAATACGGAACAAAAATTTACTAAACTGGCGCTACCATTACCCAATGCCCGGATTTACCTTAAACCCTAAACTAGCAAGATATATATATAAGAAGTTGGATGGTTATACCGAGTTGATCCGTGTCCTTCGGTCTTTAACCATCATCTCCAAGCTCTTAGTAGCTCCTTGATAGAATTTGGTTGCTCGTTTTCCTCCATCTACGATAATCCACTTGAGAAAAACGGCGCAAGCTTCAGCCTTGTCGAGCAAGGCAACCGACGCTCTAAGGTTGCTAGCAATGGAGAGTGGAGCTATAGGAATGTGTCACTATAAGTTTTCTCTCATCACAATGCTCAATGAGCAACTCAAGAAGATGAAGAGGAGGTGAGGAAACCATGGCATAAGCAACTAAGGAAAGTAGCCAAGTCTTTTGTGAGTGAGAGTGAGAGTGTAGAAAGAAAAGAAATTGAGCCAAGACAAGACTAGTGGCTGCCCCCTCTCTTTCCTATGCACAAAATATCCATGCAAAAATATCTCTTTTCTTTTTCCAATAAACAATAAGACCCATGCTTCTCTACATGTCCAAGACCCATGCTCATGCCACCTCACCCCTCCACCTTATTTGATTTTCTAAAAAGAAAATCCAATAATGAGGGGACCATCTTAGAGAAGCAATTCCATATGAATATGGAATACTTCCCGGTATACGTATTGAAATACATATACGCGTATTCGTACAAAAATACGAATAGCCAAGAGAGAAAATGAATAGTGAACAATAGTACTAGAATACATATGTATAAATACATATATAAATTATTAAATCAAAACCTGATTTAATAATCCGGCTTAATCTTAAGCCGCTAGTATTATCAACCGTCCGATTAAAGTCTGCGCAACATATTTAATCGGACACCTGTATGTAGCAACATACGTCATTTACACCATATCGCCTGAACCATGAAAAAACCCTCTATGTGGGACTCTAAAGACTCATCAATACGCTGGTAGTGGGTTTAACCACAAGCACATCAGCGGCACTAGCTGTACGTAACGGCTACCTAGGTATTGAGCGAAAGGGAGGCAGACGAGCAAACTCATCCTGAACCCCTACTGAGCCTGACAGTAACAATATCTGTGTAGTCCGGTCTGTTCGTCTAAGAGTATCGCATATCGAGTCTAGGGGGGTGGATAAAGTCAGACCCCTAACAACACGACATTTAGTGTCGGTATGAAACCCATCACCACCTGAGAAACTATCGATCCTGGATCAGTAATTCTCGTCCACCATGGACATGGATTTCTGGTGATGGCCACCTGTGCACAACGCGACATCAACCCCCAATACCGGGAGAGATGAATCCCCGACGATCTGGTCATTGCCTCCATGTATCTTGGGACTGTACCAACTAAAACCTGTTTGCATGACTCCTTTGAGCCATGGTAGGGTAGTAATCAAAGCACAGTGGGAACTCACACGGGACAAATGACGATCTCAGGTCGACAGACTAACATGTACACATGTCACCTGGGAACTGCTATCTGACAATAGGTATAATACCAACTAGCACATTTCCAGTGAGTCCGTCCAGTGTACTCATAACCCAATGAGCACCTGCATACTATCTTAGATGAACAAACTAACACCAATGGCTTGTGAGACCTGGCCACCGCCCCTTGTTGGGGTCTCGATCAGTATACACTAGTCTACACTGGAGTATCGATGCCCAGTCTCGAATCTCCCACGACTAGGGACATTTAAGGATGTGCTTATAGACCCCCAGCTCCCATGTATATGATCTCCATCATAATGCTGGTAGTCAAGCAAGAATCTTATGGGCTCTATCAACATGTACATGATGATAAAAACAAACCAGATAGCATACTATCATCTTGAGTAAGACTGTTCTACCGGTATAGGTCCTCCCTCAATCATCATAATCACCGGCCTGCGATTGCGATAATTGCCTTGAGGGCACTATTTTTAGTTATATGTATGCCTTAGAGGCCATTGTTGTATATATGATGTATATTATAGTGGATGCTTGGACATATATAGAGAGTACTTTCTTACTCGTCATGATAGTAAGCTATATGGTTGCTCTTTGTCTTAAACATGTTGACTTGTATTGGGTTACTGTCTTACTCTCACATGTTGATAAAGCCCTTAGGATATGTACTTGACTACTAGGACTATGATGCAGATCATACTAGTTGGTCCAGGGTAGTCCACAAGTACATCCAATAACTGTTCCTAGTCGAGGGTGTATCGAGACAGGGCATTGATACACCAGGGTAGACTAGCGTATACGCATCATGATCCATACGATGGGCGATGGATGATCCCACATCCATTGGTGTGTGATATCAAAGATGGTATATGGGTGCTCAGTGGAGACTGGGTACACTGAACGGACTCGCCGAGAACTCCTTGTTGGTATTATACCTATCGTCAGATAGCAGTTCTCTGGTGACACTGGAACATGTTAGTCTGTAGACCCGAGATCGTCATAGAGTCTTGTGTGATTCCCACTGTGCTTTGATTTCCACCTTACCACGTTCAAGAGAACGTGCAAAACGGTGGCTTTTGGGTACAGTACCGAATTACATGGAGGCAATGAGCGATAGAAGGGGTTTCGTCTCTCCCGGTATTGGGGGTTGATGTTGCGCGGTGTTCGATTGGCTATACCTGTAAGTCCCTGGCTAGGGCTGATATGGAGATATACTGATAAGTGTTATCAGTAATTTCTCGACCCGTTATGAGCCTCACATCAACACGACTTATAGGTTACTGGGGTCTGACGTTTACCACCCTAGACTGGATATGCGACATATCAGATGAAGAGACCGGACTGTACGGTAGTATTACTGATTGGATTTTCAGGAGTTAGAGCAGACTTGCTTGTTGATCTTCTGATCGCTCAATACCCGAGTGGCCGTTATGTTTAGCTGACCGCTTGCGGCTGTTGGTGTTTGATGTGATCATCACCTACTGTCGGCGTATTGACGAGTCTTTAGAGTCCTACATAGAGGTTTCCTGGCTCAGGAAAAACGGAGTAGGAGCACATATGTGATATGTGCGGGATCGAGATTGATACGAGTATGTGATACCGTATTCTATTCTCATGATATGTGATATCGGCCGGTTATATCTGATATAGCCGGGTTATCGGATCAAGTGTTGATTCGATGAAATAATATATAATATATATGTATATATATATTATATGCTCACTTAAATATTTATTATTCTTACTTATAATACATTTAACATATATGTGATATATGTTTATTGTATTGTTTTCTTTTGTTATATAAATATTATATCTGTGATATATAATATTGTGACATGCTAGGTTATACATGCAACAAGGATGTATGAGAATTATACCATGCTACATATAATGTTTGGGTTTAAATTCTTAAGAAATTCAAAAATGTGGAAATGAGTCATGGTGGAAGCTTCATGAAGCTTGTTGATAACCATTGACAAAGTCCACCCTTTTTGTTTTACTTAAAATATTTTCTAACCCAACCATAACACATAGCCATAGTTAACTCTCTACAAGGGTTAGGTATTCACATATACTAACCAAAGGTTGCATTTCTAACTTTATCTCATTCATTCATCTTCTTCTTCCTCATCTCATTTTTGCTCTCTAATTTTTGAGATCAAGAAGAAAAATAGTGAGAAATTAAAAGTGAGCTAAATTCCTACTTCATCATCCTCTTCTATACTAGCCATATAGATTAGTGTGTTAGCTTCACTAATTCCGTAGTAGTAAAGAGTGAGCTTGAGTCCGTGTTTCCTCGACGTAGATCATCACAGACTTTGAAGACTTCAAGCAAGGATGCATCGTGCATCGTGCATCTTATGGAGCCTCTCAAGAGTTCAGGAGCTCATGGATTGTAGCGAAGGGACTACTACTCGGAGATTTTGAAGTGAAGGAACGGACTACAAATGTTGTAATCCTTATCACGTAGATGTAAAGATGTTTACATGCAAAGTTAACCCTAATTCTCTAGTTCGTTTACTTGGTTGGTTTGTTTAGCACTCCAAAATTTTAATATAGTATGTTTGATGCTTGCCAAAACCTTTCTAAGGTGCTAAGCTAACTCTACATTAGTATCAGAGCCAAGCTAGAGCATTAGGTGTTGGCTAGACGAAGTTAGAATTCTGATCGAATCCTGAAAACCCGAAACGACCCCCCTCTCTGGAAATTTTTCAAAAGGTTGGATTTTTCCATGTTAAAAATACTCAGAAAATCATGCAGAGAATTCTATGGACACACCTGAAGAACGAAACCCTAACTCGTCTAAGTGACCGCGGATCCGCGGCCAAAACATGGTTTTGGCGGCGGATCCGCTGCGCCACTTGAGAGGTTTAGGTCGGGCCTTTCAGCTGTAGGTCCGTAGGAACCGTGTTATGTCTCTGGTTAACTTTAACAGTGCTCAAGTATTGAGCTCTCTGGGAAATTTTGGGAATTTTTGAATCGATCGAATTGTCTAACTTTGCCTATCTATCTATGATTGTGATACAATATGTGGAATTCATATAGTTAGGCATGAAATCCGTAATATGTGATATTTCGGTTCTATGATGTCTAAGGTAATTATGGATTCCAAATGTTGTAGTTTTATATTTTCTTTTCTGCGGCCGTAAGTGTAATATGTGGTGTATCGCTGGTTTTGTTGCTATACATCAACGACAATTAGGATACGCATATTTACTTACGTGGATGACATGTGATATTATGTGTTGCTGTGATATATTATATTGGATCGTCGTGTTTTGAATAGCTGGGGTTCTTATGTGAGATGAGAGTTTTTATTTTCATTCATGTAAAATTCATTATATGTAATATTCTTTTATTGGGGCATTTCCGGGTTGAGGATGATGTCACCATTGTTGTATATTATTTACTTTTCCGCATTAGAATAGACCCAAGGCGGGAAGCACAAGTAACTGGGTTCTAGAGTCCAGTGGGAGACTAACTCGAGGAGTCGAGTCCGGGTCTCCTAACTCTAGAATCAGTAAGGTTGCTTTCCGCTCTCGTAGGGGGTCTAGGAATGTGGGTTTGGCTATTCATCACGACCGTGGAATCCGCGTTTTTACTGGCTTAAATAAAACACGGAATTACTAGTATATCCAATATTTCATATGTGATTCTTCTGCTGCTGATATTCTGTGATGTGATCATTTTATATGCATGAGACGAATGCTTATACTATATATATGATATATAAATATTATTGCTTTCATTTCTTCTGTGATTTTTAGGAAGCATAAATGATGGGAATTCATTAATGAGATTAATGGAAAGAAAATAAATCTAAAAAATGTTGTAAAATCAAATTTTCAAAAAAGGTAGCTCTAGTTTTTTCTTTGCATAGCGGTATTCCTTGTAGAATATCCAGCACCTTATTCGATAAGGAAAGAGCCGAGATCCCTTCACCGGGAGTGACCTCTTTAGCGAAACTAGCAGATGCTACAACTCACTCGGTTATGTTTTTGATTGCTTCTATAGTTCTTGCTTTGCATAGCGGTATTCCTTGTAAAATATCCAACACCTTATTCGATAAGGAAAGAGCCGAGATCCCTTCACCGGGAGTGACCAGTTTAGCGAAACTAGTAAAAGCCTAAAAAACACTCCTTTTCAAAATCACTTGTTTCTACAACGATATCAAGTTCATTACGCGAAAGGTTTTCTGAAAAACCTGATGTAACCCTCCGTCATTTTAGGAAGTAGAGTACTTAGTATTCGTGCTGCGTTTGTTGACCATAGTTAAGGCGCAGTGTACGGTAGCTGGGTGATGTCTTCCTACATAAGCATATGATACGATTAATTAGGATAGTCATATGACTTTGTTGACCATAGTTAAAGGTCATGTGGGTGGGTCTAATCAATCAAGAAATGACGGGTAGAACTTGACTAGTGCTTATGATTTGTTGACCATAATTAAGCTCATAAGTCACTAGGGGTAAAAAGTATTATCGGGAATTTCAAGTGTTGAAATTTGCAATGAGATTGCATACCTTCTATGAGATAGTTGGATCCCGATACCCACTGCGAGTAAGAGTTACTCTTGGGAGACTTTTACACATAACAGGGTTATGCTTATGGGAAAACGAGATTTATCTTAATTAGGTCCGTGCGAAAGCACAGAGAACCTCCCTTAAAGTACCAACACTGACCTGACTGAAAGATTGGCGAACTTGTAAGGTGTAATTAATCCCGGCTAGTCTTACCTTTTTGGGTTTAAAGGAAGATTTGATGAAAAAAGTGGGAACCATCCTGATTAGATAAGATAATAACCAATCT
This sequence comes from Agapanthus africanus, assembly GCA_030015575.1. Taxonomy (NCBI): domain Eukaryota; kingdom Viridiplantae; phylum Streptophyta; class Magnoliopsida; order Asparagales; family Amaryllidaceae; genus Agapanthus; species Agapanthus africanus. The sequence goes on from CM057339.1 coordinate 426,559,508, forward strand.
GATCTTGCAAGAGCATACGCTAAAGAGTTTCCTTCTCTCTCTCTCCAGGTAGCGACCATGTCAGGCCTTAATCAAGATAATAATATGGATGTATTGACCGAACCCACTTATTATACTGTGCAGGGGAACGTTGGTTCCGTTTATTCTTATAATTATTATAAGACTGAACAGGAAATAGGGAAATATCCGGATTCACACGCCGTCTAAACGAAGAAAAAGCATAATGATGCATCTTCTTCGGGTGTGTTTGTTATCGACAACTGTTTCTCAGTTCACTTTACGTCCTGGACATTAGATACCGGATCAGGATCCCACATATGCAATATGTTGCATGGGCTAAGGAAAGGCAGAGAACTGGGAATAGGTGATCATTCCGTATCAGTAAGGAATGGTGCAAATGTTGCAGCCAAAGAAGTTGGCGAATATCACCTTATATTACCAAATGGTAATACATTAATTCTGAACGAATGCTATTACATACTGACCCTGATATGCAATATTATATCAGTTTCTTTATTGAGTAAAGAAGGATATAATTTTGTAGTACATGATAAGGTTATGAACATCTTTCTAAATCAAAAGTTGATTGGATCAGGCTCGTTAAATAATGGCATATACGTTCTAAATCAAACAACAGTTCTTAATATACAAAAAACACACAAGAGGAAGAGTTCAGAAATGAACGAATCCTTTTTGTGGCATTGTAGATTTGTTCATATCAATGCGTCACGACTAGCTAAGTTACATAAAGATGGATATTTGAATTCGTTCGAATTATCATCTTATGAAACTTGCCATTCATGTCTCAAAGTCAAAATGGCCAAAACTCCGTTTAGTGGACACGGAGAAAGAGTTACGGAATTTTTGGGACTGATACATAGTGATGTATGCAGTCCCATGTCTACACATGCCAGGAATGGTTTCTCATACTTTATTACATTCACTAACGATCTCTCAAGATACGGACATGTGTTCCTATTGAAACACAAGTCAGAAGCTTTTGAGAAATTCAAAGAATATAAGAACGAAGTAGAGAACCAAACGGGTAAAAGTATTAAGATCTTTCGATCTGATCGAGGAGGAGAATACTTGAGCAATGAGTTCCTGGACTATCTAAAAGAGAATGGGATTCTCTCTCAGCTTACTCCTCCCTATACACCACAGCACAACGGTGTATCAGAGCGGAGGAATCGCACCCTATTAGATATGGTGCGCTCTATGATGAGCACTGCTGAGTTGCCTATTTCCTTTTGGGGATATGCACTGGAGACAGCCGCATACCTATTGAATAGAGTTCCAACCAAATCGGTGCCTACCACTCCATATAAGATATGGAATAGGAAGAGACCATCTCTTAAACGAGTTAAGATATGGGGTTGTCCGGCCTATGTTAAAAAGCAAAATCCGGACAAACTCGAGGCAGGATCAGTTCTATGTAAGTTTGTGGGATATCCAAAAGATTCTTATGGATATATTTTCTACCACGCTGAGAACAAAATGTGTTTGTTTCTCAATATACCACCTTTTTAGAAAAGGAATTTCTTATAAAAGAAATTAGTGGCAAAGAGGTAGAGCTGGAAGAAGTTCCAGCAATACAAACTACAACTGACGATTTAGTGGAATCAGAGGATTCGATAGCTCCCAGCGAACCCCAGCCTCTCCGCCGATCTAGAAGGGTTCCTCATCCACCTAAGAGATACTACGGTTTTCTCATAGACGGTGGGAGCGAGGATTACATCATGGAAGATGATGACCCGACTAACTTCGAGCAGGCCATCACGAGTGGGGACTTTGTTAAGTGGCTTGATGCAATGCGATCTGAGATGGAATCCATATACCCAACAAAGTATGGACTTTGGAAGTTGCTCCTGAAGGGGAAAAACCCATTGGGAGTAAATGGATATTTAAGAAGAAACTTAGTGTAGATGGAAAAGTTGAGACTTTCAAAGCTAGACTTGTTGCAAAGGGTTTTCGTCAACGACCAGGTGTGGATTATGATGAAACCTTTTCTCCAGTGGCTATGATTAAGTCCATCCGGATCCTACTTGCTATTGCTGCGTACCATGACTACGAAATCTGGCAAATGGATGTTAAGACCGCCTTTCAAAATGGTGATTTAGAGGAGTGCGTGTACATGACTCAGCCAGAGGGCTTCGTAGATAGTGGGAGCAGTAGAAAGGTGTGCAAGCTGCTTAAATCCATCTATGGGTTAAAGCAAGCATCGCGAAGTTGGAACATCTGCTTTGATGTTGTAGTCAAAGAGTTTGACTTCATCAAAAACGTAGATGAACCTTATATATACAAGAAGGCGGCAGAGAGTAAGGTTGTCTTCCTCGTATTGTACGTGGATGACATACTCTTGATAAAAAATGATGTTCCTATGCTGCACTCGGTCAAGCTCTTCTTATCACAAAGATTCTCGATGAAAGATCTAGGTGATGCCTCCTGCATCTTGGGGATTAAGATCTATAGAGATAGATCTAGACGGATACTGGGATTGTCCCAATCCAGGTACATTGACACCATACTAAAGAGGTTTAGTATGGAAGAATCCAAGCGTGGGAATTTACCCATGATCTCTGGACTCACTCTCTCTAAAGAGATATCTCCTAAGACTGATTTGGAGAGAGCTCGCATGCAAGGGATACCCTATGATTCGGCAGTAGGCTCTATCATGTACGCAATGTTATGTACCAGACCCGATGTAGCATACTCACTAAATGTAGTGAGTAGGTATCAAGTAGATCCAAGAGAGAGTCACTGGATAGCTGTGAAGAACATTCTCAAGTACTTGAGAAGGACTAAAGAGATGTTCTTGGCATATGGTAACGGAGAACTCCAGGTGGGGTCCTTTACCAATTCGAGCTTCCAAAGTGATAAGGACGACTCTAAGTCGCATTCGGGATTTGTCTTTACCCTAAATGGAGGGGCGATGTGTTGGAAGAGTTCCAAACAGGAAAGCGTTGCAGACTCGACGATGGAGGCTGAATACATCGCTGCCAACGATGCTGCCAAAGAGGCTGTCTTGATAAAGAAGTTCATTACTAAACTTGGAGTGGTTCCGTCCATCGAGCATCCAATACCTTTGTATTGCGATAACAGTGGAGCTGTGGCTTTGGCCAAGGAACCCAAGTCCCATCAGAGATCCAGGCATATTCTGAGGCGGTATCACCTGATCCGGGAGATAGTTGATCGCCGGGAGATCGAGGTCAGGAGAGTAGACACGAAGGATACCACTGCGGATCCATTCACGAAGGCCATTCCCCAGATACAATTTGAGAGACTCTTCGGGATGTTGGGTATGAGATACTACAACAGCTGGTCTTAGTGCAAGTGGGAGATTGTTAGTTATATGTATGCCCTAGAGGCCATTGTTGTACATATGATGTATATTATAGTGGATGCTTGGACATATATAGACATGATTTTCTTGCTCGTCATGATAGTATGCTATCTGGTTGCTCTTTGTCTTAAACACGTTGACTTGTATTGGGTTACTGTCTTACTCTCACATGTTGATAAAGCCCTTAAGATATGTACTTGACTACTAGGACTATGATGCAGATCATACTAGTGGGGCCAGGGTAGTCCACAAGTACATCCTATAACTGTTCCTAGTCGAGGGTGTATCGAGACAGGGCATTGATACACCAGGGTAGACTAGCATATACGCATCATGACCCATATGATGGGTGATGGATGATCCCACATCCATTGGAGTATGACATCAAAGATGGTATACGGGTGCTCAGTGGAGACTGGGTACACTGAACGGACTCGCCAAGAACTCCTTGTTGGTATTATACCTATCGTCAGATAGCAGTTCTCTGGTGACACTGGTACATGTTAGTCTGTAGACCCGAGATCGTCATAGAGTCTTGTGTGATTCCCACTGTGTTTTTATTTCCACCTAACCACGTTCAAGAAAACATGCAAAATGGTGTCTTTTGGGTACAGTCCTGAATCACATGGAGGCAATGAGCGATAGGAGGGGTATTATCTCTCCTGGTATTGGGGGTTGATGTTGCGCTGTGTTCGATTGGCTATAACTAGAAGTCCCTGGCCAGGGCTGATATGAAGATATACTAATAAGTGTTATCAGTAGTTTTTCGACCCGTTATGAGCCTCACATCGACACTGTTGGAGATAGTGCCCTCAAAATCAATTATTGGATCGCAGGTACGTGATTGCAATGATTGAGGCAGGACCTATACCGATATGACAGTCTTGCTCGAGATGATAATATGCTATCTGGTTTGTCTTTATCATCGTATACATGCTTTAGTTCGCTATTGCATGATTGATAGAGCCCATAGGATTCTGCTTGACAGCCAGCAATATGATGGTGATCATATACGTGGGAGCTGGGGTCTATAAGCACATCCTTAAAGTGTCCTTAGTCGTGGGAGTTTTCGAGACAGGGCATCGATACTCCAGAGTAGACTAGTGTATACAGTCCAGACCCTGATGAGAGGCGATGGCCGGTCTTACAATCCATTGGTGTCAGTTGGTTCACCTAAGATGTATACAGGTGCTCATTGGGTTATGAGTACACCGGACAGGACTCGCCGGGAATCTGCTAGTTGGTATTATACATATCGTTAGATAGCAGTTCCCTGGTGACATGTGTACAGGTTAGTTCATCGACCTGAGATTGTCATTTGTCTCATGTGAGTTCCCACTGTACTTAGATTACTACCCTACCATGCTCAAAGGAGTTGTGCAAACAGGTTTTAGTTGGGTACAGTCCCGAGCCACATTGGAGGCAAGTGAGCGGATCGTTGGGGATTCTTCTCTCCCGGTATTGGGGGTTGATATCACGTAGTGCACGGGTGGCTATCACTAGGAATCCTCGGCCGAGGTAGTGGAGAATTACTGATTTGGATCAGTAGTTTCTCAGGTGGTGATAGGCTTCATGCCGACACGATTTATCGCGTTATTAGGGGTCTGACTTTATCCATCCCCTAGACTTGATATGCGATACTCTTTAGACGAATGGACCGGACTGTATATACATTGTCACTGTCAGGCTCAGTAGGGTTTATGGATGAGTTCGCTCGTCAGCTTCCCTTCCAATAAATACATAAGCAAACCGTTACGTACAGCTAGTACTTCTGACGTGCTAAGGGTTATACCCAGTGCCAGTGTGTTGATGAGTCATTAGAGTCCCCCACAGACACTTTCCCAAGTTCGGACGAAACATTGTAGAGGCCGTATGGGGATATGGCAAGGTTCGGAAAAAGCACGTGCGTTTTCGCACGTGTCGTTTTTCGGGCAGATAATACTGGTAGGCTTTGGTTTAAGCCGGAACCCAGTATTATACTGTGTAGATATAATTTCTTTGTCTCAGTTGCATTTGTATTCGGTCGTAATACAAATGCGGGTATATTTATACCATTACGGCGTTATCCTGAAATTCGTTTCAGGATCACTTTTGGAAGTTGCCAGTTTCCAGTTTTCTATCAGCCGTATTTGACATTCGGTTAAATGCGGATTTATCCTTTCGTCTTTTGGGTAAGTCATGGTTCTAGAAGATTCTAGAAATGGTGACTAGGATTAGTGACTCGTCATTTGCTTTAATTGTGAGGTGAGGTGTTAAGTGAGGTGGATTAATTCATTTAATGTGTTCGTACCACTCATTCTTTGTTCATGATAAATATCTTTGATATTTTTCTTTTATCTTTTACTTACACTCACCCTCCCCTCTCCTACACTCACCCTCCCTCTTCTATAAGTGTCGGCCCCTCTTTTGAGGATGGTTATGGTTTTTTCATTTGCTTGAGAGAAAAAGATTATGATAGTTTAGTGTATGGAAATTTCATATAGTTCAATTTCCATTCACCCGATTCCAATTGGCAACTTCTTTTAACCATTCATCCATAGCCTTGGACGTAACGAGACAAAGTATTCTACTTATTCTCTATTTCATCTTGGTCGTCTCTTTTGGCAAACTTGACGATCGAGTTGCCTCGGTTCAGAGGCGGGAGCCCGTTTAAAGATCCGTCGACGTGGTGCCACTTGGACGACGATCCGTCGACGTGGTGCCACTTGGACGACGAGACCGGAGATCGAGCAAGTTCGGATCAGTTGCAACATAGCGTGGGATGATGGTTGAAGACCGAAGGACTCGGATCATTCGGTATAACAATTCTACCCTCTTTACAATTTGTTAGTTTAGCTTTAATGGCACATCCGGGTTACGGTACACGATAGCGCTGGTTCGTAAAAAGTTTTTGTTCCGCATTTGGCGTCTGTTAGACGGCCGGGGCGCTACCGTAGACTTACAGTGGTATCAGAGCCTCACCATTAAGCTATACTAACTTGTGCTAACACGTTTAAAATATCGATCGAACAGATTTTCAAAAATCGCAATTTTCCAAGTTCACAGTTTCTGTCGATTTTAAATGATGTCCTAAAATTATTTTTCATATCACAGAAGACTGAGCAGGTACTTTTAAGCACTCTGAGAAAATTTGGGCAACTGATCCCTCATTACAACCGCGGAACCGCGGTCAAACCTAGGGCTTTACCGCGGATTCGCGGCCGTTCTGTGGAAGAAGTGCTCTAAATTTTCCAGAGAGCTTAATTCAGGGAAATTGTGGATTTTGGTATATTCTTTTGGGCCCAGTTTTTTATTACTGTACACCAGTTGTTCGTGGGGCCCACTTCGGGAAATTTAGTCGATCGAAATTTTAAATTTGTTAGTATGCAGTATTTACATTATATCTCCGACCGGGAATGTCATTTGATCGGTAAACCTCGTCTGATTGCTATAGTTCTTTTAGACGGGTTTGCGAACGTGACATTCGCGTTGATGTTCTGTGTTGTGCTGTATTGTTGCAGATATGTCGTGGTGGATAGCAGGATGCAATGATAGTGCAGTTTGGATTTATTTGTACATTTGTTATTGCGGGGCGAGCGTCCAACATGTGGACTGCCATTACTGCCCGTTTGTATAATATTCTTTTGGGGCACGACCGGGTCGAGGTCGATGTACCCGTTGTATATTTTTCATTTCTATACTAGATTTATCCCGCGAAGGAGTGCACGGATAGCCGGGTTCTGGAGGGCAACGGGTCCGTATCTCATGGCTTTGAGAGGCGGAGGGACCTCACTCTAGAATTGGCAGACTGTTCGCCGCACTCGTAGGGGGTACAGGTTGACCCAAGGAGGGGTGCTCAATTTACCGGATTCCGTGAAGTGCCGGGTGTTCCATTCACTATGTTGTGGGGACTACCTCACTTCAGGTTTTGGCAGGTAACTTGCCGCACCCGTAGGGGTCTAGGTTTCATTGCACAGGCTATCTACACGACCAGGGGAACGTCAGGTTTCAGCAGCGGCTCTGTGAAACTCGGGGATCCCAGATTATTTGTATTGTTCTGTGATGCTTATTACTTTTCTGTAATGTTGCATATTATCACGCCTGGAGCGATTATTGTATATTGGTATATATACTATTAGATGTTGTATATATTTTACACCCGCGCTAGTCCAGCCCCCGCTCTGTCGTTAGTTAAGTAACCTAACGGGTGATGACGGTTCCCAATGGCGAATGCGGATGGCATATACATACATTTTATTTTCGTTCTTTTCTGGTGTAATTGATTGATGGGACTGTGTTAATTCTTATCAATGCAAGATAAAAAAAACCTATATTTGATGTTGTTGGAACAAATTTTAAAAGGTGTTATTACAAAGACGTTTCTTTTTGTTTTGCATAGTGATATTCAGTTGGAATATCCCACACCTCATTCCACGAGGCAAGGGCCGAGATCCCTTCACCGGGAGTGACCCCTTGGGCAGAAGTTTACGTCAGCGCAGTAACTTTAATATAGTCGATTACAAGTTGCTTTGCATCGCCGTATTCAGTTAGAATATCCTGCACCTCATTCCACGAGGAAAGAGCCGAGATCCCTTCACCGGGAGTGACCTCTTTAGCAAAAGGTTTTTCCACACTATATTTTATAAAAAGCTATATGTTTCCTTCAACGAGATCAAGTTCATTACGTTAAAGGTTTTTTCGCCAAAAACCAGTCGTAGCCCTCCGTCATTTCTTTTGGGTATTCAGTAGTATTCAAGCTATGTATTTTGACCTTCGCCAAGGCATAGTGTTTGGTAGCTGCTGGGTATTCATTTGTAGCATAGATAGATGTGTTGGTTTGGGATAGTCGTACTACTATTTTGGCCTTCTTCAAGGGTGTAGGGTTGCTAGGCACGCTCACAAGTTTCTACGAGGCATCAACCATGCCAGATTAAAAAATTAGCCGTGCCGAATAACCCGAAGCCGGATCTTTAAACTAGGGTTTAGGTGAAAACTAGCATGTTAAACTCTTTAACACTAAGTGAGAGGGATTACAACCTTTGTAGATCCGGTCCGTCACTTCTTAAGCTCCGTGTTGAGGTCCCTTCGCTGCGATCATCATATTCTGGACTCTAGAGAGGCTTCACGAAGAGAATGAAGCAACCTTGCTTCCGATCTTCGATAACATAGATGATCTACGTTGAAGTTTCGTTAACACAAGCTATCACTCATGAAATGATGTGAACACCCTCATCTAAATGGCAAGGATAGATGAGGATGATGAAGTAGGATTTTTGCTCTCATTTATAATCTTTTTCTCACTCACTTTCATCACAAAAGAAAGCTTTTTCAAGAAGAAACTCAAGCAAGAAGAAGAAGAATGAATAAAGATGATAACTTAATCCTTTTGTGATGAACAATGAATTATTGTAGTGGTTACAAATCTAACCAAGGGTTAAGCATGAAAGAGTTAACCCTTGTAGAGAGTTAACTAAAGTTAATGGTTTGAATTGGGTTAACATAATATCTCACAAAAATATCAAGCAACCACAATGAAGCTTCATGGAAGCTTCATGGAAGCTTCATGCAAACGCTAACCCTAATTCAAACCCTAACCAAGTTTAAACCCTAAACCATTGTTAAATTTATAACCCTAACATGTTACAATATTATATATCACATATACAATATATTTTGTAACAATAAAAAATAATACAATTAACATATATCGCATATATATCAATGTATTATCCCGTGAGAAAATGAATCTTTTAGTGAGCTAATATTAGTTAATGTAATTTAATATATCATATATATTATTATACATTAAATTATCGAATCAACACTTGATCCGACAATCCGGCTATATCGCATATAACCGACTAATACGATGACCCGGCTATATCACATATACCCGGCCGATATCTCAGATCGCGAGAATCCAATACGGTATCACATACCGCATTATCCTTGGTCCCGCACATATCACATATATACTCCTACTCCGTTTTTCCTGAGCTAAGAAACCTCTGTGTAGGACTCTAAAGAATCGTCAATACGCCGGCAGTAGGTGATGATCATATCAAACATCCACAAGCTGCAAGCGGTCAGCTAAACGTAACAGCCACCCAGGTATTGAGCGCTCAGAAGATCAACAAGCAAGCCTGTACATTCTCCTGTGAATCCAATCAGTAACACTCCCGTACAGTCCGGTCTCGTCGTCTGATATGTCTCATATCTCGCCTAGGGGTGGTAAACGTCAGACCCCAGTAGCTCGATAAGTCGTGTCGATATGAGGTTTATAACAGTTCGACAAACTACTGATAACACTTACCAGTAAATCTCAGTAACCCTGGCCAGGGATTTCCGGTTATAGCCAATCGAACGCAGCGCAACATCAACTCCCTATACCGGGAGAGACGAATCCCTACCTATCGCTCATTGCCTCCATGTGATTCGGGACTGTACCCAAAAGCCACCTTTTTGCACGCCCTTTTGGACGTGGTATGATGGAAATCAAAGCACAGCGGGAATCACACAAGACTCTATGACGATCTCGGGTCAACAGACTACTCTGTACCAGTGTCACCGGAGAACTTCCATCTGACGTAAGGTATAATACCATCTGGGAGTTCTCGGCGAGTCCGTCCAGTGTACCCAGTCTCCACTGAGCACCCGTACACCATCCTTGATGTCAAACACCGATGGATATGGGATCATCCATCTCCCATCATATGGGTCAAGATGCGTATACGCTAGTCTACTCTGGTGCATCGATGCCCTGTCTCGATACTCCCTCAACTAGGAACAATTATAGGATGTACTCGTCGACTACCGTGGCCCCACTAGTATGATCTCATCATAGTCCCAGTAGTCGAGTACATATCCTAAATGCTTTATCAATATGTAACATAGAGACAATCAGAGTACATGTTATGATAAAGTACAACCAGATAGCGTACTATCATGTCGAGCAAGAAAGTCCTCCCTATATATGTCCTAGCATCCACTACAATATACATCGTATGTACAGTAATGGCCTCTAGGGCATACATATAACTAACAATCTCCCACTTGCACTAGGGCCATCTGTTGTGGTATCACATACCCAACAATTAGCTGCGGTTGAAGTATCTCATACTCAACCATCCCATAAAAGTTTCTACTGGGAAAAATGCCTTTGTGAGTGGATCAGCGCTGTTGTCCTCTGTGTCTACTCTCCTAACCTCGATCTCCCTGGAGATCATCCATCTCCATGATCAGGTGATACTGCCTAAGAATTATATCTGGATTTCTGATGGAACGGGGGTTCCTTGGCATAAGCCACAACTCCATTGTGACACAATGGTAGGAACGAAGTTCATCTCATGAACTTATATATATCCAGACTGTCTCTTTGGTAGCATCCTTGGTAATGATGTATCTTGCCTTTAATCGTCTAGTAAATCATGGTATCTAGCTTGGAACTCTTCTAACATATCGTCCCTCCACTGAGGGTAAAGACAATGCCTGCGACTGACATTCAGTCGTCCTTATCACCCTGGAACCTTTCCAGTGATTCTCCCCAGGATCGATTGATACCATCTCACTACAAATAGTAATAATCCTAACATCCAATTAGATCTATCTCATAGATCCAAAAAACCCTGGATTTAGGAGGTATCACTTTGATCTTATATGGAGAATCCTTGTGATAAGCGAAGATTGACCGAGCGTAGCATAGGAAACTCCTTCCCTATCAAGAGTATGTCATCCACGTACTCTACGAGGATCACCACCATACTCACTACTACCTTTTTGTATATACAAGGTTCATCTACCATTTTGATGAAGTCAAACTCTTTGACTACCACATCAAAACAGATGTTCCAACTCCGCAATGCCTGTTTTATCTCATAAAACATCTTGCACACGTTTCCGCTGCTCCCACTGTCTACAAAGCCCTCTGGCTGTGTACTTATAGACGCTCTCTTCCAAATCATCATTTAGAAAAGCAGTCATGACACCTAACCGCCAGATATCGTAGTCATGGTATTTAGCCGTGGCAAGTACGATCTGGATGGACTTAAGCATAGCTTTGAAAGTCTTAACTTTTCCATGTACACCAAGTAATCTTCTCAAGATATACTTGCTCCTGATGGGGATTTAACCCTTCAGATAAAGCAACCAAAGTCCATACTTTGTTGGTGTATAAGGATTCCATCTCAGATCGCTAAGCATCCAGCCAATCTTACAGAGCCCCACTCCTGATGGCCAGCCCGAAACTAGTTGGGTCATCATCTCATGATGCAATCCTCACTTCCACTGTCATAGAGAAACTGAAGTATCTCTCAGGTGGGTGAGGAACCCTATATAGATCGGCGGAGAGGCTGAGGTTCGTTGGTTACTATTGAATCCTTCGGTTCTACCAAATCATCTGCTGTAGTTTGTATAGCTGGAACTCTTTCCAGTTCTACCTCATGGCCATTATTTTTTCACAAGAAATTCCCTTTCACAAAGGTGGCATGTTGAGAAATAAAACACTTTTATTTCTCGGTTTGGTAGAAGATATTCCTTTGCGTATGCATGGGATATCCAACAAACTTCTACAGAACTGACTTTGCCTCGAGTTTGTCCGGATTTTGCTTTTTAGACATAGTTCGGATAACCCCAAATCTTAACATACTTAAGATATGGGCTCTTCCCATTCCATATCACATATGAAGTGGTAGGCAACTGATTTGATTTGAACCCTATTCAATAGGTATGCAGCTTCTCAAGTGCATAACTCCCAAAAGGAAATAGGAAACTCAATAGTACTCATCATAAAGAACACCATATCACATATGGTGTTATTGCTCCGGCCCGATATACCATCGTGCTATGGTGTATTCGAAGGAGTAATGCTGAGAGAGAATCTCATTCTCCTTTAGAATAGTCCAGGAATTCAGTGCTCAAGTATTCTCCTCCTTAATCTCATCAAAGGACATAATACTTATACCCGTATTTTGGTTCACTACTTCTAACTTATATTCCGTGAATATCTCAAAAGCATCGAACTTGTGTTTCAACAGGAACATATGTCTGAATCTTGAGAGATCATCAGAGAATGTAATGAAGTACAAAGAACCGGTCTTGGCATGTGTAGACAGGAGACTTTCATACATCAGCATGTATCAATCCCAAGAGTTCACTAACTCTTTCTCTGTTTCCAATAAACGAAGCTGTGGTCATCTTATCTTTGTGACATGACCGGCAAGTTTCACAAGATGTAAATTCAAACAAATTTAAATATGCATCTAAATGTAACTTTGCTAATCGGGTCGCATTGATATGACCTAGTTTACAATACCTCAAGAAGGATCCGTTCATTTCTGAACTTTTCCTCTTGTGTGTGTTCTGTATACTAAGAACTGTAGTTTGATTTAGAACGTCTATGCTTTTAGATAACGTACCTGAACCGATCAACTCTTGATATAGGAAATGTTCAAAACATTATCCAACAATACAAAATTATATCCTTCTTTACTAATAAAGAGACTGATATGATGTTGTATATCAGGTTCGGTATCTAATAACATTTGTTCAGAATCAATGTACTCTGGCAATACAGGGTGATAGTGACCAACAGACTTGGCTGCAACACTTGCACCGTTTTATGTCTCAAGAAACTTATCACCCGTTCTCAGTTCACTACCTATCTGTAGCCCATGTAACAGATTACATATGCAGGATCCTGATTCGGTATCTCATACCCAGGACGTAAAGGATACTGAGAAACGGTTCTCTGTAATGAACACACCCGAAGAAGATGAATCAGCATGCACTTTCTTCGTTTGGGCGGCACGGGAAATCTGGTATTCCCTAATTTCCTTCTCTGTCTTATAACAATTATAAGTTGGAGCGGGACCAACGTTCCCCAGCTCAGTATAACAAGCGGGTTTGGTCAATATATCCGTACTCTTATCTTGATTAAGGTGTGATATGGTCGCTACCTGGAGAGAGAGAGAAGAAAACACTCAGCGTATGCTCTTGCTAGATTAGATTGGTTATCTAATATATATCTAATCAGGATGTCTCCCACTGTTTTAATCAAGTTTTCCTTCAAACCCTAAAAGGAAAGACTAGCCGGGATTAATTACACGCTACAAGTTCGCCAATCTTTCAGCCAGGCCAGTGTCGGTACTTTGAGGGAGGTTCCCCGTGCTTTCGCATGGACCTAATTAAAATAAACCTCGTTTTCCCAGAGGCGTAACCCCGTTAACACCTTTCTAGACACCTCCTTGATCGGCTAATTGTAATGTATAAAACTCTCCCAGGAGTAACTCTTACTCGTAGCGGGTATCCAACTATCTCATAGAAGGTATGCAATCTCATTGCAAATTTCAACACTTGAAATTCCCAATAATATTTTACCCCTAGCGTTCTATGACCTTGACGAATGCCAAACAACCCATAGTCCACTAGTCAAGTTCAACCCGTACATTTCTTGATTGAATTAAACCCACCCGCACGACCCTTGACGAATGCCAAACAACGCCGTACGAATACCCTAATCCAATCTGCATCATATACATAAGCAGATAAATACTAGTTAGCTACCGTTCACTACGCCATGACGAATGCCAAACTACCGCAGCACGGATACTAAGTAGTATTTATCTGAAATGACGGAGGGCTACGACAGGTTTTTAAGAAAACCTTTTGCGTAATGAACTTGATATCGTTGTAGAATCAAGTGGTTTTAAATGGAGTGTTTTTTAGGCTTTTCTAGTTTTGCTAAAGGGGTCACTCCCGGTGAAGGGATCGTCGGCCCTTTCCTCATCGAATAAGGTGCAAGGTATATCATATATACCGCTGTGCATCGCAAGAACTATAGAAGCAATCAAAAGACAAACCGAGTTTGTAGCATCTGCTAGTTTCACTAAAGAGGTCACTCCCAGTGAAGGGATCTCGGCTCTTTCCTTATCGAATAAGGTGCTGGATGTTCTACAAGGAACACCGCTATGCAAAGCAAGAACTAGAGCTACCAGTTTTTAAACAAGTTTCTACAACATCTTTAGGTTTCTTTTAGTTTCATTAATCTCATTAATGAAGTCCCGTTTTATTATGCTTCACAAGCATCACTTACATAAAGGCGGGCTCAAGGCCCGCCCTAGATTTTTTGAAACGAAATCTGTAATATAACATATATCTCATATATATAATATCAACATTCGTCTCTGGCAGTAATATGATCTCATTACAGAATATTGCAGCAGAAGAACATATATGAAATATTGGATATACTAAGACGTCCGTGTTTTCAATACGAGCCTATATAAAACACGGATTCCACGGTCGCGATGAATAGCCAAACCCACATCCCTAGACCCCTACGAGAGCGGCAAGCAATACTGCCAATTCTAGGGTTAGGAGACCCGGTCTCGACTCCTCGAGATGGTCTCCCATTGGACCCCAGATCCCGGTTACTTGTGCTCCCCGCCTTGGGTCTACCTAATGCGGAAAAGTAAATAATATACAATGGTGACATCATCCTCAGCCCGGAAGTGCCCCAATAAAAGAATATTACATACAAATGAATTTTACATGAAAGAAAAAGAAAAAACTCTCATCTCACATAAAACCTCCGGCTATTAAAAACGCGACGATCCAATATAACATATCACAGCAACACATAATATCTCATATCATCAACGTAAGCAAGTATGCGTATCCCGATTGTCGTTGATGTATAGTAACGAAGCCGGCGATACACCACATACTACGCTTACAGTCACAGAAAAGAAAGTGTAAAACTACAACAGTTGGAATCCGCAACCTTCTTAGACATCGCATGCCTAACCAGATGAATTCCTTAGACATCTCATGCCTAACAATTATAAACCCCGCATTTTAGTCTCATTATCGAAAACTCTTTTCAATATCTAGTCGGGCAATCCAACAAGATTCCAGATAACCTAATCGAATGCTCATCGCAAACTTTAGTAGACGGCCGCACCCCCGGATGCCGTCAACGAAGTGCACTAAGGCGGAATACCGCTGCCGCGAGCACCCGAACGGATGCTTTTGGCGACGGGGTTCTCCTCTAGTCACTTGGTCGGGGCTTTGGGGCGTGGCTGTTTATTAAGTTTACCCGGCGAGTATCCGCGTACGCTACGTAATTGCGACGGACTTTTGATCACATCAAAATTCCGTGGCAACCGATCATCTGAGACTGAACTGCTAGATTTATAACATTCAAATTAGTTATCTCATAACTACTTATGGATTCCAAATATTGTATCACATTCCAGATAAAAAGACAGTGTTAAACTTTCCGAACGAATAATCAAACACACAAAATTTCCCCAATATATCCCAACACTTGAAATCAGTTTAAAAACATCCATCACATGCCACAGTACCAATGGTCCAACCGTAGAAGGGTCAAGCCAACGCCTCACATGTGGCACGCCGTACTGCCACAAACCCTAAGGTTTAGAGGCAGTTCAAGACGGTCACATAATCGAGTTAAGGTTTGTTGTCTTCTAGAGGGTCCACCGCGTTACTTGCATGTCTTTACGAAAGTTTCAAACTTGAGAAAAAATTCAACTTTTAAAAATTTTCCAACAGCGGAAAAAGTGAGTTATTGATATCAAGTCGAACTTTTTAAAAGTTTCTAAAATTATCCGGAAAGACTAAACAAAGTTAAATTATCCGATCGAATCAACGAGTCTGCAATATAACCCTAGAAAACTCAACACTTGAGTGGAATTAAAAAATTGCCAAGAAAGGACCTAAGAATAAATACAAGAAATTCCAGGGACTAATTCAAAATTTTGGCCGCGGAATCGCCGCCAAACTCTTGGTTTGGCCGCAGTTCCTCGGTCAAATCAGCGAATTAAAAGTCCGTACTTCACAGTAATTCTTAGTTTTTCCTGCTTAATTTTCTGAGCATTTTTAATTCATAAAAAATCACATTTTTGAAAAATATCCAGAGAAGGGTATTATCGGGTTTTTCCGGGTTCGATCGGACTTTAAACTTCGCTCAAACTTCGCCTAAAGCTCTAGCTTGGCTCTGATACCACTGTAGGGTTACTAGGCACGCTCACAAGGTTCTACGAGGAATCAACCATGCCCGATTAAAAAATTAGCCGTGCCGAACAACCCGAAGCCGGATCTTTAAACTAGGGTTTAGGTGAAAACTAGCATGTTAAACTCTTTAACACTAAGTGAGAGGGATTACAACCTTTGTAGATCCGGTCCTTCACTTCTTAAACTCCGTGTTGAGGTCCCTTCACTGTGATCATCATGTTCTGGACTCTCGAGAGGCTTCACGAAGAGAATGATGCAACCTTGCTTCCGATCTTCGATAACATAGATGATCTATCTTGAAGTTTCGTTAACACAAGCTATCACTCATAAAATGATGTGAACACCCTCATCTAAATGGCAAGGATGGATGAGGATGATGAAGTAGGATTTTTGCTCTCATTTATAATCTTTTTCTCATTCACTTTCATCACAAAAGAAAGCTTTTTCAAGAAGAAACTCAAGCAAGAAGAAGAAGAATGAATAAAGATGATAACTTAATCTTTTTGTGATGAACAATGAATTATTGTAGTGGTTACAAATCTAACCAAGGGTTAAGCATGAAAGAGTTAACCCTTGTAGAGAGTTAACTAGAGTTAATAGTTTGGATTGGGTTAACATAATATCTCACAAAAATATCAAGCAACCACAAAGTCAAAACTTCATGAAGCTTCATGGAAGCTTCATGCAAAAGCTAACCCTAATCCAAACCTTAACCAAGTTTAAACCCTAAACCATTGTTAAATTTGTAACCCTAACATGTTACAATATTATATATCACATATACAATATATTTTGTAACAATAGAAAATAATACAATCAACATATATCGCATATATATCAATGCATTATCCCGTGAGAAAATGAATCTTTTAGTGAGCTAATATTAGTTAATGTAATTTAATATATAATATATATTATTATACGTTAAATTATCGAATCAACACTTGATCCGACGATCCGGCTATATAGCATATAATCGACTAATACGATGACCCGGCTATATCACATATACCCGGCCGATATCTCATATCGCGAGAATCCAATACGGTATCACATACCGCATTATTCTCGGTCCCACACATATCACAAATGTGTTCCTACTCCGTTTTGCCTAAGCCAAAAACCTCTGTGTAGGACTCTAAAGAATCGTCAATACGCCGGCAGTAGGTGATGATCATATCAAACACCCACAAGCTGCAAGCGGTCAGCTAAACGTAACAGCCACCCAGGTATTAAGCGCTCAGAAGATCAACAAGCAAGCATGTACATTCTCCTGTGAATCCAATCAGTAACACTCCCGTGCAGTCCGGTCTCGTCGTCTGATTTGTCGCATATCTCACCTAGGGGTGGTAAACGTCAGACCCCAGTAGCTCGATAAGTCGTGTCGATATGAGGTTTATAACAGTTCGAGAAACTACTGATAACACTTACCAGTAAATCTCAGCAACCCTGGCCAGGGATTTCCGGTTATAGCCAATCAAACACAGCGCAACATCAACTCCCTATACCGGGAGAAACGAATCCCCACCTATCGCTCATTTCCTCCATGTGATTTGGGACTGTACCCAAAAGCCACCTTTTTGCACGCCCTCTTGGACGTGGTATGATGAAAATCAAAGCACAGCGGGAATCACACAAGACTCTATGATGATCTCGGGTCAACAGACTACTCTGTACCAGTGTCACCGGAGAACTACCATTTGACGTAAGGTATAATACCATCTGGGAGTTCTCGGCGAGTCCGTCCAGTGTACCCAGTCTTCACTGAGCACCCGTACCATCCTTGATGTCAAACACCGATGGATATGGGATCATCCATCGCCCATCATATGGGTCAAGATGCGTATACGCTAGTCTACTCTGGTGCATCGATGCCCTGTCTCGATACACCCTCGACTAGGAACAATTATAGGATGTACTCGTCGACTACCGTGGCCCCACTAGTATGATCTCATCATAGTCCCAGTAGTCGAGTACATATCCTAAGGGCTTTATCAACATGTAACATAGAGACAATCAGAGTGCATGTTAAGATAAAGTACAACCAGATAGCGTATTATCATGTCGAGCAAGAAAGTCCTCCCTATATATGTCCTAGCATCCACTACAATATACATCGTATGTACAGTAATGGCCTCTAGGGCATACATATAACTAACAAAGGGTATGTGCGGATGGGTTCAAATTGACCTGGACAATGACGGGTAGAACTTGGCATGTAAATTATGACATTTTGACCTTCGCAAAGGTCATAAGAGCATGGGGCAAAAATCACATCGGGAGTTTCAAACATAAAGCAAACTTGTCAGGCATGCACATACCTTCTGGAGTGTGATAACTTGAGTGGCTTCCATCAAGTTATCATGCGATGATTGTTGGATCCCGATTCTCACTGATGAGTTGGTTTACTCTTTGGGTGATCCCGACTAATTCTTCTTTCAGGTTTGGAGGAGAATTTGATATTACAGTGGGAGGTTTCCTGATTAGATAAAGTGATAACCATTCTGATCTAGGTTAGAGTGCACGCAGAGTGTTTCTTTTCTCTCTCTCTTTGGCAGCGACCTTTGACCAACCCTAAACTATGACTCAGTGACCAAGTTGACCGAACCTTCTTAAAATACTGGCTTTTGGATTGTCTAAAATTGCATAAGTCATTGCCACTCTTTCCTTTACCCTTTGTATTTCTCAGAACACCCCGCATTACTACGGACATCCACTTCCATTGGATAGATCCATCGTATGGTTATATACGAACTCGAAGGGAATTCTTCGAGGATGGATCGAGGTTCAGGAGAAATAAAATTGGTTTATTGAGTTGTCGTTTATTATCACCTTCTCTCAGGTTGCGAGGGCTCCTTAGTCTAGGAGAGTACACCTATTACGTTTATTGGATAGTCTTATTCCAAACCATAGGCTGGTGCCGAAAGGTAAGGAATGAAGAAAACCAATTAGCCTAAGTAGGGTGTACAGAAGGTAATATGTAAAGACAAAATAAAAGGGATTAGAAAGAGGGCAAAGTAAATTGCGACTGTTATTATTCACCACCAAACCGCGTACTTCATCTCTACTCCTATTTCACGTTTGCTTTTTCCCCAGTTCGGGAGAAAAGAATAAGGAATTATTCAGTTTTCTTTTATCTTCATCTTCTCTCAGGTTGTGAGTACTCCTAGGATTGGGAGAGACCTATTATGCTTACTGGATAGTCTTCTTCCAAACCATAGGCTGGTGCCGAACGGTAGGGAAGGAAGAAAACCATTTAGCCTAACGATGGTGTACAGAAGGTAACGACTAATGACAAATAAAGGGATTTAGAGAGATGGCAATGAAATATAAGGTTAAAATCATGAATTGGATTATGGAAGAGGCATTACTAAGAATACAAGAATACCCCTATGAAACATTTTCATGTTTCATTTTAACTGTGCATTGTTAATTGTAAACTGATTTCTCGATTACATACTTACTCCAGGGTATGTATTTACCAGGTTTCATTCTCATATCTGTATGGTTTTACAGATGATAAGTGGGAGTAAGTTATTGGAAATTAGGTGATCATCCTCATTATGTCGGAATTCGTTGTAATTGGTGATATTTGAGGAAATCACCTGGGTACAATTTTCAACCTATGACGCACAAGGTTTTGAGTTATTCAACTCAACGGACTTATACAGAGTATTGTATGTTGTCCAGTGTCCGTCAGGACAAAGGGGTAGGTCCTCGTACTATGTTCTGTTTACTTGTGACTTCTCTAGTTTTTAGACAAGTGTTTCGTAGAAATACAATGTCTAAGTTTTGAGAAGTTGTGGGTATAAGAATAAAGTAGAGAGCCAGGTATCGCAAGTATCGGGATTCTTCAAAGAAATCGAAGATGTAGATTCTTATGATTGGTATTCAGTTGGAAGTAATGATTTTGAGAAACTTGTTTCTCTTTCAGGTTACCCGTAATTGGATGGATTCCTAAGTTGAGTAATGCTGATTAGCCTTTTTCCATTAAGTTGTTATACACTGGAGATAGCTGCATGATTTGAATCTGGATCCAATTAAATTAGTGCCTTTATTTCTATATTAGATATAGAATGGTTCATATCTTAACGAAGTTAAGGTAAGGGGAGTTGTCCAGCTTATGTTTAAAACCAGACACTGGATAACTCAAGGCACGTTTCTGTAATGGCTCTTTGTGGGTTGACCCTGGCTTTAACGAAGGTTGACATTTCTACCATCTGGAAGATCAATAGTGATATTATTCTTGACTCGCCACAGTTTTAGTAAAATGTATATTTTCATAAAACAGTAGTGGGAGTATGGTAGAACTGGAAGTGATTCCAGAACCGCAAATGATTACGGAAAATTTAATAGGACCTATATATTCAATCAGGTTTTGACATTACAATAGACACTCCGCAGACATGGTGGGTAACCTCAGACACCCGAGAGGTACTCCGGTAGCCTCAAGGACGGTGACAGGGAGGTTCTTGTTTACCCAGACTTGACACTACTGTTGTTCCAGACTATGAGACCCGGCAGAAGGATAAGTATCACGTCGTTCTAAACTAGTTTTAGAAGTACACGTATATATTATTCTGCCAGAGGGTTGTCGTAATCAGTGGGAGCAGCGGAAGCATAGTGGGCAAGTAGCTTATCTCTATTTATAGACTTGAGCGGATATAGCGGAGATAGATCATCTAATTTTGATGAGACAGTCATAGGTTTGACTTCATCAGAATAGGGGATGGATCTGTTGAGAAGGTAGTAGGATGTGATGTCCTGGTATTTGGATGACATACACAGAGTAGGAAGTAAAATTCTTATACTACGATCGGTTGTACTTTGGTCGTCACACAGTTGTTTCTCCACAAAGGATTTGGATTTAATATTTTGACATTCTGGTTATTAGATCTATGGTTTTAGATCTAGATTTGGATAGTTTCCCAATATGGGTACTTTGACAGTATTCTAATAGTATTTTAGAATAGATGACTCCTTGCATGGTGGTGTACCTGCAGTAGATGGAGTCACCCTCTCTAAAGGTATCTGAGAGACTAAAGGAGAGAGGGATGTGCATGATTGGCAGATCACTTGCTTAGGCAATTGAGTCAATCATGAGATGTCAAGTACCACACCAGATGTTGTTTTTGCACTTGATGCGATAAGTTTATATTAATCCAATCCTGAAAAAAAAACAAAATGAAGCAGTTATAGAACATAAGTACATGTTCTACGGATTTGATGACGGCAGCCTCCTTTGGGAGACGGCTATCATTCCAGGCTTCCAAGGTGACATAGATGACGGAATGATTATCAAAGTTATAGTTTTTCCTCTGACGAGGGACAATATTATGGACAGGTGGTCCAAGAGGATATTGTGGGAGGCATGGTGCTAGATACTAATTAGGTTCAGTTATCGATACAGTCTAAGAAGTTTGGATTTGGAGTTCATTTATGAACTAGGTCCCATCAGATATCCAGACATATTCTAAGACAGGTATTACTCGATTCAGGAGATGGCTTTCTCCGCGAACTTGAGATTAAGAGAGACATAGAAAGAAACATCAGGGCGGATCCACTCACTGAGGCTATTTCTCGAACACAAGAGTTTTACAAACTAGCTTTGTGAAACTAATTAGTAGAGGAGTTGGATGTTCGGTATCACACGGACTGTGAGTATGCGACATCGCAATAATTAGCCTTGAGTGCAAGTGGGAGATTGTTGGAGATAGTGCCCTCAAAGTCAATTATTGGATCGCAGGTACGTGATTGCAATAATTGAGGCAGGACCTATACCGATATGACAGTCTTGCTTGAGATGATGGTATGCTATCTGGTTTGTCTTTATCATCGTATACATGCTTTAGTTCGCTATTGCATGATTGATAGAGCCTATAGGATTCTGCTTGACAGCCAACAGTATGATAGTGATCATATACGTAGGAGCTGGGGTCTATAAGCACATCCTTAAAGTATCCCTAGTCGTGGGAGTTTTCGAGACAGGGCATTGATACTCCAGAGTAGACTAGTGTATACAGTCGAGACCCAGACGAGGGGTGATGGCCGGTCTCACAAGCCATTGGTGTCAGTTGGTTCACCTAAGATGTATATAGGTGCTCATTGGGTTATGAGTACATCGGACAGGACTCGCCAGGAATCTGCTAGTTGGTATTATACATATCGTCAGATAGCAGTTCCCTGGTGACATGTGTACAGGTTAGTTCATCGACCTGAGATCGTCATTTGTCTCATGTGAGTTCCCACTGTGCTTAGATTACTACCCTACCACGCTCAAAGGAGTTGTGCAAACAGGTTTTAGTTGGGTACAATCCCGAGCCACATTGGAGGCAAGTGAGCGGATCGTCGGGGATTCGTCTCTCCCGGTATTGGGGGTTGATATCGCGCAGTGCACGGGTGGCCATCACTAGGAATACTCGGCCGAGGTAGTGGAGAATTACTGATTTGGATCAGTAGTTTCTCAGGTGGTGATGGGCCTCATGCCGACACGATTTATCGCGTTATTAGGGGTTTGACTTTATCCACCCCCCTAGACTAGATATGCGATACTCTTTAGACGAATGGACCGAACTATATATACATTGTCACTGTCAGGCTCGGTAGGGTTTATGGATGAGTTCGCTCGTCAGCTTCCCTTCCAATCAATACATAGGCAAACCGTTACGTACAGCTAGTACCTCTGACGTGCTAGGGGTTATACTCAGTGCCAGTGTGTTGATGAGTCATTAGAGTCCCCCACAGACACTTTTCCAAGTTCGGGCGAAACGTTGTAGAGGCCGTATGGTGATATGGCAAGGTTCGGAAAAAGCACGTGCGTTTTCGCACGTGTCGTTTTTCGGGCAGATAATACTGGTAGGCTTTGGTTTAAGCCGGAACCAAGTATTATACTGTGTAGATATAATTTCATTGTCTCAATTGCATTTGTATTCGGTCGTAATACAAATGCGGGTATATTTATACCATTACGGGGTTATCCTGAAATTCGTTTCAGGATCACTTTTGGAAGTTGCCAGTTTCCAGTTTTCTATCAGCCGTATTTGATATTCGG
Organism: Agapanthus africanus; assembly: GCA_030015575.1. Lineage (NCBI taxonomy): Eukaryota > Viridiplantae > Streptophyta > Magnoliopsida > Asparagales > Amaryllidaceae > Agapanthus > Agapanthus africanus. The sequence goes on from CM057339.1 coordinate 426,582,916, forward strand.
TTAAATGCGGCTTTATCCTTTCGTCTTTTGGGTGAGTCATGGTTCTAGAAGATTCTAGAAATGGTGACTAGGATTAGTGACTCATCATTTGCTTTAATTGTGAGGTGAGGTGTTAAGTGAGGTGGATTAATTCATTTAATGTGTTCATACCACTCATTCTTTGTTCATGATAAATATCTTTGATATTTTTCTTTGATATTTTTCTTACACTCACCCTCCCCTCTCCTACACTCACCCTCCCTCTTCTATAAGTGGCCAGCCCCTCTTGTGAGGATGGTTATGGTGTTTTCATTTTCTTGAGAGAAAAAGATTATGATAGTTTAGTGTTTGGAAATTTCATATAGTTCAATTTCCATTCACCCGATTCCAATTGGCAACTTCTTTTAACCGTTCGTCCATAGCCTTGGACGTAACGAGACAAAGTATTCTACTTATTCTCTACTTCATCTTGGTCGTCTCTTTTGGCAAACTTGACCATCGAGTTGCCTCGGTTCAGAGGCGGGAGCCCGTTTAAAGATCCGTCGACGTGGTGCCACTTGGACAACGAGACCGGAGATCGAGCAAGTTCGGATCAGTTGCAACATAGCGTGGGATGATGGTTGAAGACCGAAGGACTCGGATCATTCGGTATAACAATTCTACCCTCTTTACAATTTGTTAGTTTAGCTTTAATGGCAGATCCGGGTTACGGTACACGATAGCGCCAGTTCGTAAAAAGTTTTTGTTCCGCATTTGGCGTCTGTTAGACGGCCGGGGCGCTATCGTGGACTTACAGACACGACTTATCGATTACTGGGGTCTGACATTTACCATCCCTAGACTAGATATGCGACAAATCAGATGAAGAGACCGGACTGTACGGTAGTGTTACTGATTGGATTTTCAGGAGTTAGAGCAGACTTTCTTGTTGATCTTCTGATCGCTCAATACCCGCGTGGCCGTTACGTTTAGCTGGCCGCTTGCGGCTTATTGGTGTTTGATGTGATCATCACCTACTGCCGGCGTATTGACGAGTCTTTAGAGTCCTACATAGAGCTTTCCTGGCTAAGGAAAAACGGAGTATGAGCACATATGTGATATGTGCGGGATCAAGAATGATACGAGTATATGATACCGTATTCTATTCTTACGATACGTGATATCGGCTGGTTATATCTGATATAGCCGGGTTATCGGATCAAGTGTTGATTCGATGAAATAATATATAATATATGTGTGTGTGTGTGTGTATATATATATATATATATATATTATATGCTCACTTAAATATTTATTATTCTCACTTATAATACATTTAACATATATGTGATATATGTTTATTGTATTGTTTTCTTTTGTTACATAAATATTATATGTGTGATATATAATATTGTGATATGCTAGGTTATACATGCAACAAGGATGTATGAGAATTATACCATGCTACATATAATGTTTGGGTTTAAATTCTTAAGAAATTCAAAAATGTGGAAATGAGTCATGGTGGAAGCTTCATGAAGCTTGTTGATAACCATTGACAAAGTCCCCCATTTTTATTTTGCTTAAGATATTTTCTAACCCAACCATGAGACATAGCCATGGTTAACTCTCTGCAAGGGTTAGGTATTCACATATACTAACCAAAGGTTGCATTTCTAACCTTATCTCATTCATTCATCTTCTTCTTCCTCATCTCATTTTTGCTCTCTAGTTTTTGAGATCAAGAAGAAAAATAGTGAGAAATTAAATACTAAAGTGAGCTAAATTCCTACTTCATCACCCTCTTCTATACTAGCCATATAGATTAGTGTGTTAGTTTCACTAATTCCGTATTAATGAAGAGTAAGCTTGAGTCCGTGTTTCCTCGACGTAGATCATCACAGACTTTGAAGACTTCAAGCAAGGATGCATCGTACATCTTGTGGAGCCTCTCAAGAGTTTGGGAGCTCATGGATCGCAGCGAAGGGACTACTACTCGAAGCTTTTGAAGCGAAGGAACGGACTACAAAGGTTGTAATCCTTATTACATAGATGTAATGATGTTTACATGCAAAGTTAACCCTAATTCTCTAGTTCGATTACTTGGTTTGTTTTTTTAGCACACCAAATTTAATATAGCATGTTTGATGCTTGCCAAAATCTTACTAAGGTGTTAAGCTAACCCTACAACTATAGCCAAGAGCTTCCTCGAGTCAAAGACGATCCACCCAAGAGTTTATAGTCGGAGCTTCAACCTCAAATCCGAGGTAACTAGGGCAACTAGCTTGCTAAAGTTGATATCCTAGGTGATGTAGAGAATGAAGATAGATTTATTTGTCTCTTGAAACCCTAGTTTACTCAACTCATGATACCTTAAGGGTTTTTGATGTGAGGAAAAAGAAGAGAGCTAGCTTGAGGAAAGAGAAATAGTTTTTGATAATGATAATGATAAAATGAGATGGCTCTCTTGACTTGACTACAAGTATGGCAAGAAAATATCTCACCCAAAATATCTAGTGCCACAAAATATCTCACAAGAAATATCTAGCCAAAGAGTCAAACCAAGTCAAGTGGTCAAACCAAGTCAAATGGTCAAACCAAGTCAAGTAGTTAAAACAAGTAGCCATGCCTCAATTATCATTTACAAAAATTATAAATACTTTCCTCCACCTCATAATTATTTTAATCAAGTAAATGGTCAAAATCCTAATGAGGTGTCTCCTTCTACGCCCCTCTTATCCGTATATACATACCCGTATTCGTGTTCCGAGAAACACGAATACAAAGAGACGAAACTGATCCATCAATATAATACTAGGATCCGGTTTAAACCAAAGCCCACTAGTATTATCCGCCCAAACATCATACGCGCACAAGTGCACGTACGTGGTCGAAGCCCTGTCGTAAAACTATACGGCCTTTACACCTTTTGCCCGGTGCAGGGAAATTCTCTATGCTGGACTCTAAAGACTCGACACTACGCTGGCAATGGGTTTAACCACAGGCCGCAAGCGGTACTAGCTTCACATAACGATCTCCAGGTAGATGTCGATAAGAAGGCCGATGAGGAAAACCCATCCGAACTCCTACTGAGCCTGAATATGACAATCTCTGTACAGTTCGGTCTGTTCGTCTAAGAGTATCACATATCGGGCCTAGGGGCGGTAATCCTCAGACCCCTAATAGCGCAATAAGTCGTGTCGGAGAGTAGCCCAATACACCCTGAGAAACTACGGGAATACCTACCAGTATATCTCGCTTGCCTTGGCCAAGGCCAAGGACTTTGTGTAATGGCCTTCCGAATACAACGCGATATCAACCCCCAATACCGGAAGAGACAAATCCTATCTAATCGCTACTGCCTCTAAGTGCTTCGGGATTGCACCCAACTACTACTTGTTTGCACGACTCTTTTAAGCTGTGGTAGGGTAGTAATCAAAGTACAGTGGGAACACACTTGAGGCGAAGCAGCAATATCAAGTCGACGGACTAAGCTGTACCCATGTCACCTGGGAACTGCTACCCGACGACAGGTATAATACCCACCAACAGTTCCCGACGAGTCCTGTCCAGTGTACTCATAACCTAATGAGCACCTGCATACTATCTCCAGTATGACATATTAATGGCTGTGGGACAGACCATCTTCCCTGCTGGGATGAGAAGCGTATACACTAGTCTACTGTGGAGTATCGATAATCCTACGACTAGGGACCTGTATAGGATGTGCTTATAGATTACCCAACCCCCACTAGTGTGACTGCCATCACAACGCTGGTAATCAAGCAAAGATCCTAAGGGCTCTACCAATATGTATAAGAGATATGGTAAAAGAAACACATGCACATATTGAGGTAGAAACAAACCATGTAGTATACTACCATTTTGAGCAAGACTGTTACTATATTCGTGTATATCCCAAGCTCCCATTAAGTAATATACAACCCAGTATGATACAATAATGGCCTCTAGGGCATATATCACTAACAATCTCCCACTTGCACTAAGGCCATGTTCCCCTCCGAAAGACGGCGTATGCTTTGGCGTCTCGCCTGAGATTCGGGGCAGATGCTATATGGTTTTATCCGTCCACCTCTCCGAAGGTGCCGAGTTGATTTACGGCATCGGGTATCGGAGGTTTAGACGGATGCGGCCGTTGTAGCAGACTTCGTCAGATTCCCCCTCAGGGTGAGGGGTTTTTGATTGTGGGGATGCTCTTCCCTGCAGGCGCAAGCCCCTGCAGTTAATTATGCTACCGCATCGCGGTAACAACTTTCTCCTTCTCCAGAATTTCACTTCGTGCCGTGTGTGTTTGTTTTATTTGTGGTTGCCCGTGGATTGTATACGGAGACTGAGTGATGCCGTCACCCGTAGGACGTGGATTAGTCCAAATCCGTATTTAGTTAGATTTGGGTTTGGTGTTTTTAGTTTAAGGATACGTTAGTCGCGTTGTAGCTAAGATCAACTTAAACGTTCGTTAAGGATACGTTAGTCCTGTTTGAGACTAAGATCAACTTAACGTGATCGTTTAGATCCGACAAAAGAGCGTTTGGGCCCTATTGTTCCAATTTGGGAGATTCATAGTCCAATTTGGGACTAAAGTCTGTTTGGAGGATACGTTAGCCATTTTTGAGGCTAAGATCGACTCAAACGTTTGTTAAGGATACGTTAGTCCAGTTTGAGACTAAGATCAACTTAACGGGACCGTTTAGGTCCGACAAAAGAGCATTTGGGCTCTATTGTGCCAGTTTAGGGACGTGGTGGTCCATATTCCAGTTTAGGGACGTGGTGGTCCAATATTAGTTTATGGACGTTTCGGTCCGATATTAGTTTAGGGACGTTTCGGTCTGATATTAGTTTAGGGACGTTCCGGTCCGATATTAGTTTAAGGACGTTTCGGTCCGATATTAGTTTAAGGACGTTTCGGTCCAATATTAGTTTAGGGACGTTTCGGTCCATCATTAGTTTAGGGACGTTTCGGTCCATCATTAGTTTAAGGACGTTTCGGTCCACGAGTTTAAGGACCCCGCAGTCCATATCGATGTGTGGTCATTGGGACCCGTCACCTCTTTGACGTCGTTGAGGAATTACAACGACGGATGTCAAAGGAGTTCGGAGATGTACCCTCGAACCGGATGTAAATTGATTTAGAAGAGCAATTTTGCTCAGTCAATTTAATTTAAGGACTTATGGCCAAAATTGGGCTAAGTCCAGTTGAAATGTTCAACATTTTATTTGCTTTTGCATTGCATTTCTTTTTTTATTTTTATTTGGGCCTTGCCCAAATAGGATGCAGAGCATCAATTTGTTTGGGGCTCTGCCCTTTTGTAGATGAAGCAAAGTATCTACCTTGTTTGGGCTCTGCCCCTTTTAAAATGCATAGCATTCTTAATATTTTGTTTGGGCTCTGCCCATTTATAAATGATGCAGAGCATCTGTTTTGGTTCGGGCTCTGCCTCTTAAAATAATGGATTGCATTTTATTAAGCCTGTTAGGCCTTCTTTTAATTGGGCTTGGCCCTTTTGTAAGCAATACAATGCATTTGCGCTTTGTGTTAAGTAATGAGCGCAAGCTCGTATGGTGATGACACGTGTCGTGCTCTGGTGAGCGCAAGCGTACTAGCGCAGTGCGCTGCGCTGTTGCGCTACGCTATTGCGCTGCTGACACGTGGCGCGCTCTCAGCGAGTTGCGCCAATTCCAGAGAGCAAAGCTCTATCTTAAGGGCGCTAAGCGCAAGTGGTTCTATAGCCGACACGTGGCGCTCTCTTAAGAGCGCAACGGCACAGTTTGGAAGTGCAAAGCACTAAGAATCTTTTAGATTCAAGAACGGAAGTGCAAAGCACTATTTAATTTCTTGATCTAAATTAGATCAAATAAAAATAAATTTTTCTTTATTCGAAGAACCAGAGGTTCTTAAAAGTGCAAAGCACTATATATATATTTTTTTTATTTTTATTGTTTTAAAGAAACAGAAGTTCACAAGAAGTGCAAAGCACTGTTTATTATCTAAAGATCATTGATCTTGTTCTTAGATCAATGATCTATTAGAAGGAATTTCTTCTACTTCATGAAGGTTCTTTAGCTTTTTCTTGAAATCTTCTCAGAGTTCTCTCTGTTTAGAGTTCTTGATTTTTCAAGAAAATGTTGATGCCTTTGAATTGAGGTCTAAGGCTCTTTTTATAATGCCCATAAATTTGTTGAATTTGTTAACAGGATCTTTTCTGAGTGATTTTGGGAATTTTCCCACCGCTGGATCTTTGATCCAAAGGCAGAAGAAAATCTTCTGGTTTTGGAAAGAACAGAAAAGATTTCATAAAATCTTTATTTAGTTTTGCGCAGATGCCCCAGCGCATGACACGTGTCGCGCAGCGCAAGTGCGCTAGCGCATCTGCGCTGACACGTGTCGCGCAGCGCAGAGCGCAGCGCAGCTGAAGCGTTGCTTCCTTTAAACAGAGCTTTGCTCTGATTGGGTGTGCCTCCTTGGGCGCTGTGCTGATGTGTTAGCGCCAGACACGCGTGGCGCGTTGCGCCCAGCGCAGAGGATCTGAAGCGTTGCTTCACCTGAGATATCTTTTCATCTCCTTTTTTCAAGTCAAACTTGTATTTCCAAGATTTTGATTTTCCGGGTCTTGGAAATAATTCCATTGTACACAGAATCTTTTGTGCTTGGGTCTATATATAATTCAAGGCCGAGCCTTTTCTTCTCTCATCTTCAGAGAACTTCGTCGATCATGGCTTGCAACCGCCCTCATACCCGCCGACAACCATGGGAGGTGCCGATTCGGGACATCGTTCCCCGTTTTGCTGCGCGCTTGGCGGACCCTTCTCTTACGGACGAGCAGTGCGACGCTGCAATGTACGAGCTTTTGACTCGTGTAGGGTCTCCTCTTCCTCCGCACTCCATTTGGCTCCGGATGATCCTTGCCTCGGTGCTCGCCGATCTTCCTCCTCCTCCAGTAGAGATGTCCTCGGCAATGCTTGACGCCGCCGAGGATAAGATCGAGTGCTTCTTTGAAGCGCACTTGATCACCAAAGCCCTGAGGGACTGTTCTTTCCACTTGTTGAGCCAGATACGGGCTCGCCGAGTTGTCATCGCTACCTTTTCTGACGAATGTGGCGATGATCGTTGGGCGTCTACTTCTCGGGAGGACCGACGCTTCAACGTGGTGGAGAAGACAGAAAGGGAATTGGAGAATCTTCTTCTTATTTTCGCGAACCCTTGTCTTTCCGATCCCATATTTGGTGATCATTTTTAAATGTAATAATAATAATAATGAACAAGTATTTTTTTCTTTTTAATCAAGTACTTCATTATTTGTTAAGGGTTCTTTTTATTTTAGTTCTCTGTTGTGCTTGTGCATTGTATGATTTAATTTGCATGTGATTCTTGCAAGGATGAGTTGCCTTTGGTGTTTAGCCTCTTTCATGAAGCGGTGCTTTACTTTTCAGTTTTAGAAATAGATTTTCGTTCTGATTGGGGGAAACAAATGCCCCCCCCCACCGTTGCACTTGCATGGTTCCAAATGCGAGCGCGACGGTGGCAGAATTCCATTGCCACCTGTCTCAACTGGTACAATGACCATCATATTGGTAACTTTCCTCTCTCTATTTTCTGTACTGTTATCTGACCGCATCCTGTTTCTTTCAGCTGTCGTTCTGGCTTCGGCGTCCTTCGAACCTTGCGTCATAATGCCGGCAGGCCCTTATCTGAGGAGTCTGTCTTCAAAAGGCGCCGCGAATAGTCTGCGCATGTTGAGTGACTATGTCGAGGAACTCGACGTTGAAACTCCTACATCTGCCGCAGACTTCGCTATGGTGGTTAACCCGATGCTAGCAATACTCGTGAACTTTCATGAGGAGGGCATCATTGCATCCTGGGATAACCATTGTAAGGAGATCGAGGGTCGCCTATATCAGTTGGAGTCGCTGCGTCCCGCTCCCGAGACTGTGGCTGCCAATAATCAGAGGACAGCGTGGATTGTGCAAAGCGCTCCTTACTTCCGCCATCTCGAACAAGAAGTCATTTCAAGGCGTAAGGAGCGTGGTGAGGCTTCAAGCAAGTCTGCTCAACTGCATGCTCGGATGGAGGCCAATGCCGCACGGCTGAAGGTTATCTTTGAGGGCCTCTTGCAATGCCTCTCCGAAGGGCTATCATTGAGGCAAAGACTTGACGTTGTCGAGCGAGCTGCAGCCAGCCAGGAAGCAGCCCAGAAGGCGGCAGAGGAGCAACTTTCATCCTTCTTGCAGCAGCGGGCTCAAGTGGAGGCGGAGGTGGCCGCCGCTGTCACTCGAGAGGAAGCGCTGAAGGAAGTGCGAGAGCGGCTTGTGAACTTACTAAAGACACTTCCTCCTCAGTAGCTATCCATTTTTGTAAAGAATGTAAATGTATATATTTTTTTATCCTTTGACATAATGTATCCTGTATTCAATCAAGTTTATGAATAAAAGATACACCTTTTTGTAATGTCTTGTGTCACTTCTTCGCTTTTTTCTTTCTTTTCAGCATGACATTTTTAATGCACCTTATTGGCAGGTAAATTCATTTCTGCCAGAGATAACGATGGCCTAGACTGCAGGTTCAGATCTGCCGCCTAGGGCTTTTCAACTCTATGAGCCGTGAGGGTCTCATAGAGGCTTTTCTCCCTACGGATCGAGAGGATCTCGCAGGTGGATTTTCTCCTTAGGAGTCGTGAGGATTCCCAAGTGTGGTTTTCTCTCATAAGTCGAAAGGATCCTATAAGAGAATTTCTCCCTCTTACGAGTCGAGAGGGCTCGTAAGCGGTTGTTTCCCTCTTTGTCGAGAATCGATTTCAGAGAGTGAGACCCGTGAATAGTATGCAAGAGACCATTTAGGATTGACTTACAGGGTCCCATTGTTCAGGAAGCAAGTTTTTGAATCCTTACTGCCCGAGATGTGAGTCAAAGAGGCTCTCGTCACGGAGTGTTTGTATCCGTGAGTTAAGAAGTTTTGCGAGGGATTATTTATTTCCCAGGCACCAAGGATTATTTGTTTCCTTGGGGTTTGAAACGAGTCGAGGGTTCCTACGGAGGCACTGGTGGCTCTGCGGGTCGACGCGGGTCAGAAAGCTCTCGTCCAGGAGTGTTTGTATCCGTGAGTCGAGGATTTTGCGAGGGATTATTTGTTTCCCAAGCGCCAAGGATTATTTGTGTCCTTGGGGTTTGAAACGGGTCGAGGGTTCCTACGGAGGCACTGGTGGCTCTGCGGGTCGACGCGGATCAGGAGGCTCTCGTCAAGGAGTGTTTGTATCCGTGAGTCAAGGAATTTTGCTAGGGATTATTTGTTTCCCAAGCGCCAAGGATTATTTGTGTCCTTGGGGTTTGAAACGAGTCGAGGGTTCCTACGGAGGCACTGGTGGCTCTGCGGGTCGACGCGGATCAGGAGGCTCTCATCAAGGAGTGTTTGTATCCGTGAGTCGAGGAATTTTGCTAGGGATTATTTGTTTCCCAAGCGCCAAGGATTATTTGTGTCCTTGGGGTTTGAAACGAGTCGAGGGTTCCTACGGAGGCACTGGTGGCTCTGCGGGTCGACGCGGATCAGGAGGCTCTCATCAAGGAGTGTTTGTATCCGTGAGTCGAGGAATTTGCTGGGATTATTTGTTTCCCAAGCACCAAGGATTATTTGTTTCCTTGGGGTTTGAAACGAGTCGAGGGTTCCCACGGAGGCGCTGGTTGCTCTGCGAGTCGACGCGGATCAGGAGTCTCTCATCAAGGAGTGTTTGTATCCGTGAGTCGAGGAATTTGCTGGGATTATTTGTTTCCCAAGCACCAAGGATTATTTGTTTCCTTGGGGTTTGAAACGAGTCGAGGGTTCCTACGGAGGCACTGGTGGCTCTGCGGGTCGACGCGGGTCAGAAGGCTCTCGTCAAAGAGTGTTTGTATCCGTGAGTTGAGAAGTTTTGCGAGGGATTATTTGTTTCCCAAGCGCCAAGGATTATTTGTGTCCTTGGGGTTTGAAACGAGTCGAGGGTTCCCACGGAGGCGCTGGTGGCTCTGCGAGTCGACGCGGATCAGAAGGCTCTCGTCAAGGTGTGTTTGTATCCGTGAGTCGAGGATTTTGCTAGGGATTATTTGTTTCCCAAGCGCCAAGGATTATTTGTGTCCTTGGGGTTTGAAACGAGTCGAGGGTTCCCACGGAGGCGCTGGTTGCTCTGCGAGTCGACGCGGATCAGGAGGCTCTCGTCAAGGAGTGTTTGTATCCGTGAGTCGAGGAATTTTTCTAGGGATTATTTGTTTCCCAGGCGCCAAGGATTATTTGTGTCCTTGGGGTTTGAAACGAGTCGAGGGTTCCTACGGAGGTACTGGTGGCTCTGCGGGTCGACGCGGATCAGGATGCTCTCGTCAAGGAGTGTTTGTATCCGTGAGTCGAGGAATTTGCTAGGATTATTCGTTTCCCAAGCGCCAAGGATTATTTGTTTCCTTGGGGTTTGAAACGAGTCGAGGGTTCCCACGGGGGCACTGGTGGCTCTGCGAGTCGACGCGGATCAGGAGGCTCTCATCAAGGAGTGTTTGTATCCGTGAGTCGAGGAGTTTGCTGAAGTCACTGGCTTCTTCGGTTGAAATGAACCGTTGAGGTTTGGTTTCGTCGTCTGACGGAGTCCGCTGGGAAAGTATGGTTCCTTCTTTATTTACGCCCTTGGATTGTATACAGGGATCGATGTGATCTTGACTGTAGGGCCAAAGTTTTATCATCATTTTTTTATTTATTTTATCTTATTTCCGCGATGCTCTATCATTTCAGCTTTTATATCGCGAAGGTCGCGACTGCCCAATCATTTCGGCTATTTTTCGCGGTGCCCAATCATTTCGGCTATTTATTTTATTTTTACTAGCTGCTTTTTTTTGCGAGCTGCCCTATCATTTCGGCTATTTCGCTTGCATACATTTTACTTGCTGCTTTTTATTGCAAGTTGCCCTATCATTTCGGCTATTTCGTATGCATGTGTGGCCTATCGGCTTTTCGCCGTAAACCTGAACTTAGACATTGACTTTAGCACCGCTACAACTGGGATGTTGCCAGGAGAAAATCATCATTTGCATCTGTCATTATCGAACAAAGGAGGCTTAGCGACCAGGGTTAGGGTCCTGTCGACTAAGGCTTTTGACTTTATGAGCCGTAAGGGTCTCACAAAGCTATTTCTCCCTACAAGTCATGAGGATCTTATAGGTGTATTTTTTCCTTAGGAATCGTGAGGGTTCCTAAGTGTTTTATTCCTCTGTAAGTCGTAAGGATCCTACAGGAGGGTTTTCTCTTCGTAAATCGAGAGGATTTACAAGGGTTATGCGAACATATCCCCAGTCACGGATGGACCCTGGTTAGGGAAATGTTTATTCGCGTCCGTGGATTGTATACAAGGGTCAATATTGAACCGCTTGTAGGGCATTATTGGAAGTTTGTGGGGGTTTGCTTAAGCACAGGTTTAGGTCTCTGTGACTTAAGACTTTCAAATCCTGTGGGCCATGAGGGTCCCATAAGAGAGTTCTCCTTACGAGTCGTGAGGATCTCGCAAGTGTATTTTCTCCTTAGGAGTCGTGGGGATCCCTAAGTGTGTTGCTCCTTTGTGAGTCTTAAGGATCTCACGCAGGTGGTTTCTCCTTACAAGGTCGAGAGTACTCCATAAGGGTTCTTTAACGAAGTTGTGCCCTTTCGGGTTTTCACAAACATTCGCCGGTAGTCCTGCTGTTTTTACTCACGGAGCCCTTTCGGGTTTTCATCCGTGCCCATTTTGCTTATGGACATACCGTTTTTCTTTTTCTTTTCTTTTTCTTTCTTTTTTTTTACGAGGTCGCGCCCTTTCGGGTTTTCACGAACACTCGCAGGCAGCCCTGCTGTTCTTACTCACGGAGCCCTTTCGGGTTTTCATCCGTGCCCTTTTTGCTTATGGACATACCGTTTATTTTATTTTATTTTTATATGTTTTTTTTTATCTTGTCAGCCTAAGGATGCGGCGGTGTTAGTTTAAAGACGTTTCGGTCTGATATTAGTTTAAGGACATTTCGGTCCGTTGTTAGTTTAAAGACATTTCGGTCCGTCGTTGAGAGGCTGGCTACTGCTTATAAAGCTTGAGCTTAGGAAGATAGCGAGTGGACATAGTCGTCGTCATCTATCATTGACCTAGGCCGTGGCTTGTTAAGCATAGTATTTCTTTAGGAAGCGCCCGTTTATTGGTCTGAAAGGCCTTTCGCCGTGCATGTCGATGAGTAGATAGGCCCCACCCTGGTAGACTTTATCTATGATGTACGGGCCCTCATAGTTTGGCTCGAATTTTCCCCGCTTAGCGCGATTGGGGATCATAGGCCTTTTGACCACTAGCACGAGTTCGCCCTGACGGAATGTCCTCGGTCGGGTCAATCTTTCGTATGAGCGCGTCATCTTTGCATTATAAGCTTCCAGATTTTGTTGTGCTAGAAGCCGGATTTCATCAAGGGCGTCAAGCTCTTCAAAACGAAGGTGAGCATTTTCTTCGTCAGTCAGCTCGTAGTGGACTGCCACTCGTAGAGAGGGTAATTCTATCTCGAGAGGGAGTACTGCTTCCGTCCCAAATACCAACGCGTATGGCGTTGTGTTTGTGGCCGTTTTAAACGTAGTTCGATACGCCCAAAGAGTCTCTTGCAATCTTTCGTGCCAATCTCTCTTATTTCGTGACACTGTTTTCTTCATGATCTTCGTCAAGGTCTTGTTGAAGGCCTCAGCTAGACCGTTAGCTCGCGGATTATAAACTGAGGAATATCTCCAGTCTATATTGTGCTGCTGTGCGAAGCGGCTAATTTTATGGCTTCGGTAGGCTGGCCCATTATCAGAGATGATCCTTCTTGGGGTTCCAAACCGGTATATGACATGTGTTTTGAAGAAGTGGAGGATGTTCTCCATCTTTACTTCCCTCAACTGTACCGCCTCTGCCCATTTGGAGAAGTAATCAGTCGTCGCCAAGATAAAACGATGTCCTTTGGACGATGCTGGTTCGATGGGGCCGACTATGTCAGTTCCCCACATTTCGAATGGCCAACTAGCCACTGTTGGATGCAATGGATTGGGATGCTGATGGATGAAGTCCCCATGAATTTGGCATGAATGACATTGCCTCGCGTATTCCAGGCAATCCTGCATCATCGTGGGCCAGTAGTAGCCCATCCGTTTTATCTTCAACTTCATCTTAGGGCCTGCTTGGTGGGAACCGCAGAGTCCGTCGTGAACTTCTTGGACGACCCTTCTCGCTTCGTCAGGTCCTAGGCATCTCAGCCACAGAGAATCGAATGACCTCTTGTATAGAGTATCGTTGACGAAGGCGAAAGACAGAGCTCGTTTCACAAGCTGATGTCTTATGGATGCTTCTTCAGGTATTCGGTGGAACTTGAAGTAATCTATGAAGACTTCTCTCCAGTCTTCGGTCTTCTCATGGTCTTTTATTTGTAGGGTTGCCTGCTCAGTTGCTCCCTTTTCTTTATATGATTCTGGAGGTATCTCTGCTGGGGCGATCACTCGACGGCTTTGTATCACGATTCTAACGTCATCGAGGTTCTCGTCAGCCAATTCTTTAGCAAGTTTGGCCAGTGCGTCCGCTTTGCTGTTTTCCGCGCGCGGTATACTTTCCAATGTGTAGGAGGGAATTTGGGTTAGCAGTTGCTGCACTTTTTCACCGTATTTTACCAATTCCGGTTTGCATGTTTGGTAATCGCCGTTCACTTGACTGACGACCAGCTGGGAGTCCCCATATATGAGGAGGCTTTCAATTCCCGTATCAATGGCGATCTCGAGGCCTGCTATCAAAGCTTCATATTCAGCTTCATTATTCGTCCTCGGCTCTGTTAAGGAGAAGGCGAAGCGCATTATTCCTCCTTGTGGAGTCACAAAGATGAGTCCTACCCCTGATTTGATCATTGGCGTATTTTGTTTGTGCTTTTTCATGGAAGATACTCCATCGAAATAAAGCTCCCACCGGGTATCACCACTGTCGATTACGTCAAACGCATGTCTGTCTGGCAAATCGCAATTTAAAGGAGAATCGGCAGGTATGGGATGCTCAGCAAGGAAGTCGGCGATGGCCTGTCCTTTTACTGCCCTGAGAGGTTGATATGTTATCGAAAATTCCATCAAGAGCAGGGCCCATTTAGTGAGTCGCCCTGTCAATATGGCTTTTGACATTAAATATTTGAGAGGGTCCACCTTTGAAATAAGACGGACCTCGTGCGCCAACGCATAGTGCCTAAGCTTTGTTATTGCGAAGATCAACGCCAGGCAGTGTTTTTCAATGGGAGAGTAGTTGCTTTCTGCCCCCAGCAAAACTCGACTTAAGTAGTAGAGTGCTCTTTCTTTCCCTTGATCGTTCTCTTGTGCCCATAATGCGCCTAAGGAACCTTCGAGGACGGTTGTATAAAGAATGAGAGGCTTCCCCTTAACCGGAGCAGCCAACACTGGCGGGTTCTGCAGGTATTGCTTGATCTCATCCAGTGCGCCTTGGCATTTTTGATCCCAAACGAATGGGGTCCCCTTCTTCATCAGGTGACTATAAGGACGGCATTTTCCTGAAAGGTTGGCTATAAATCGCCGTATGTATGCGAGTTTCCCTTGGAGAGACCGCAGCTGTTTGAGAGTCCTCGGCGGAGGCATTTCTATGATCGCTTTAATCTTTGACGGATCTATTTCAATACCTCGGTGTCGAACAACGAATCCCAGGAATTTGCCCGAGGAAACCCCGAACGCACATTTAAGAGGATTCATCTTCAAGTTGTATTGCCGAAGGCGTTGAAATACGGTCTTCAGATGTTCGAGATGTTCCTCATATGATTTGCTTTTAACCACGAGATCGTCGATATAGCATTCAACGATTTCGTGTATAAGGTCGTCGAAGATCTTTGTCATGGCCCTCTGATAAGTAGCACCGGCGTTCTTCAAACCGAAGGGCATCACTTTATAACAAAATATACCAAGAGGAGTCCTGAAGGCTGTGTGCTTCTGGTCTTCTGGATGCATTTTTATCTGGTTATACCCCGATGAGCCGTCCATGAAGGAGAAAACCTCATGAGTGGATGTATTTTCTATCATCAGTTCAGTGACCGGCACTGGGAAATCATCCTTCGGGCAAGCCTTGTTAAGATCCCGGAAGTCTACGCATACGCGCACTGTCCCGTTTTTCTTCATCACTGGGACAATGTTGGCGATCCATTCAGGGTACTGAACTTCCTGGATAAAGCCAGAGTCAATTAACTTTTTGACTTCGGTATTTATGCTCATCTCAAGCTCGAGTCGCATTCTCCTCGGCGCCTGTTTGACTGGCTTGACGTCCGGGAATATCGCCAATTTGTGCACAGCAATTTCTGGATCTAGTCCCAGCATTTTGGAATAGTTCCATGCGAAGCAATCTTTATGCTGCACAAGGATGTCTTTTAACGCAGCCACCCTCTCTTCAGACAGCAGCTCGCTGACGAACGTCGGTCGCGGATCATTTACCGTTCCCAACTCAATTTTCTTGAGATTATCTGCAGTAGTATGGATTCCATCTTCCAGCTCTTTTGGTGCTGGGGGAATTTCCGAGATTACCTCATCGCTGCTGTTTTCAAAGCACCAAGGAAGGTTGTTCATGTCCTCGGGCTCTTCTTTTAATATTGTTACCACGTGGCAAGTGCAAATTTTCTGCCAATCCCAATGCGGAGTTGGTTCTATCCTTGTGTTTTCGGGTTCGTGCTTTTGCGGCGGCGCTACCCTTCAACTGTCAGACAGCGCGAATTTGCCAAGCTGATATTGGTCCTCAACCCAATTCTTAAAGGTGAAACAATCTTCAAGCGGATGCCCTACTACTCGATGGTAAAAGCAATAATTTGGGTTGAACACCTCGCCTGCGTGCTCGGGGTGCTTGGACTCTGGCAACGTAAGCATTTGATGTTTTAGAGCGAGATCGAATATCTTCCTTGTTTTGTTCCGAGGAAATGAGTATGCTCGACCCATTTTCTTCCTGAGGGCTAAATCAATAACGCTTGATTCTCGGATACGTGGTTTCTTAGCCCTGCTTTGTGGTTGTCGAGCACCTTTTCGGCCCTTCGACTTGTTTTTGCTTTCGCGTCAAACCCTTTTTGTAGCAGGCTGACGTGGGGCAGCATCTTCGTTCTTTACTGCCTGTTGAAGGAGACGCTGTGTCTTGGCTTTCTCATAGATTGCCATTTCACGATCGTGGTCATCTCGGGCTTTTTGACTCGCATCCCTTATAAGTTTGCTCATCTGGTCATCAGACGATGGACTGGGCGGTTTTGTATCAGGAACTTTTGCTGGCTCAGGATTAGCATCCTCCCATTGAGCGTCCGTCTCTTCATCGAAGTCATACATAACATAACAGCTGTTTACTAGCTCCCGTTTCTTTGACCGGATGTACCCAAGCCCTTTTGTTTCTATTCTCCCGTTAGGCAGTTTGCATGAGTCCCGGGAATGTTCCAGACCTTGTCATAGAATTTGGCTTTTCTAACGGTCTGTGTGAAGGACATCCCCTGGCGTTTCAGTAGTTTCTTTAAACCTTCGGTATAATATCTGGGAAGGCGGATAGGCTGAAGCCTGTCGAGCGTAGGATCCGCGCCATGCCAAATTTCTTTTTCCACCTTGTTTTCTTCAGAACGGTAGAATAGGATTGCCTTCTCGCCTTTTCGTCCGGGCGGGATATAGAATGTCTGCAATTCTTCTACGCTGTTGGTGTCGAGTGCATCCAGTTCTTTGTAATGTTCAAGCGGCACCATGGTTATCTGCAGACTTCGCTCTTCATCAGCGGAAACCCGTATCGAAGGCCGAGCAGGGAATACAGCATGAACTTCATCCTCTGAATCACTACCGAAGATCAATGAAGGAACGGACGGTCCCGGCCTGGTGGATTGGGATAGACCTGAATAAATGATATCCTCCTCCTCCTCGGTGTCACTGCCGAAGACAGGGATGGTGGCGTTAGCTTTGTTCTCCGGTTTGTGACACCTTTCCGTGTCTTCGAAACTCGGTAAGAAGTATTTGGCATCTTCATACTTGCGAACTTCGTTTACGGAAAACGGATTCAACTCTCCCGCCACTGTGTACTCGAGGCCATCCCTAGAATACTTCATGCACTGATGCTGTGTAGAAGGGATGATATTGTACTCGTGTAGCCATGGTCGGCCGAGCAGAGCATTGTAGCATGTCTTGGCATCTATAACATGGAATTTGATGTCTGTGACGAGCAACCCGAAGCGTAGCATCAATATCACAGATCCAAGAGTTTTTTGAGGATTGGGAGTCGAAACCGGAGATAGTGATCTTGTCCCGGGCGAGGTGTTGGACGCTCATGCAAATCTCCTTTAACACTCGCACATTGAGTAAATTAACAGACGATCCGTTATCGACCAAGATTTTACCTATCTTTATGTCATGGCAGTATCCTGAACATAAAGGGGGCGATTGTGTTCACACGTCCCGAGAAGAAGGTCTTCATCACCAAAAGCAACGTCGGCTGTGTGCACTTCTTCTAATTCGTCTTTCATCTTTTCTTCGGCTAAGAAGGCTTGGAACTGGTCCGGATCTTGTAGCGCCTTAATCAAAGAGTCTCTCGCCTCCTTTGATAGTAACAAGGCATCGAGAATGTTGAGTTGTGAGGGTAGCTTCCTCAGATGCGCCAAGACATTGTAATCCACTTTACTCCTCTTTGGCGGATTCTTGGCGGTTAACTCTTCCGCGACTTGGTCATCCAAAGCGATGTCTTCAGAGACCTTCTCTTTCCCTTTGTCTTTCTTGTTTAAAGGTCTGAGATTCTTTTCAGGCAGTGTCCGATTTCGCAGCTGTATATTTTCGCAAGACTTCGGTTCTTCTTCTTTTCCCGAAGTGGATTCTTTGAAGAGGGGGCCAAGCTCTAGCTCCTCATCGGAATCGCTCCCAAATGTAGGCACCTGTGACCCGGCGGTGTTAATCATGTGACAATTGTTGGCAGTTCTTTCAATCTCTTTGGTTGTGTTTCTTTGTTCCCGACGAATTTTACGCTTTTCCCGTTTAAAGCGTTGTTGATTAGCGACGTATCCTTGCCACCATCTATCGAAAGCCTTGCACTCTTGAATGGGATGCGAGACCTTCTGATGATATAAGCAATAAGAGGGGTGCATTTCTACCACACCAGTTATTTTTCTTTCAGAGGATGGTAGCTTCATGCCCATTGATATGGCCTTAGCAAACCTCTTTTTTATCTTGAATTGGCTTTTGTCAGCGGTGGAGGCATTTTGTTCCAGCGGGATCATCTTAATTCTTTCCTCAAGTCGCTGATGCTTGGCCCTTTCGAATATAGCCGTCTCACGTTCTCGATCAGCTTTACTTTTCAATCGAGCTTCACTAATAAACGCGTCAATCATTTCGATTGATAACCCCGGAACCCTTGACTCAGTATTTGCCCCCGGCGTTTTAGTGCCAGAAGTCCCTTCATCGTTCGTGGTCGAATGGGAGATCATATGACAGCTCGCCACATATTCCTCGGATTCATCCGATGAACTTTCCCCCTCATCTTCTTTTTGAAAGACGTGATCAAGGAAATCTTGGAGCGTAATGGGAGTCCGCGCCTTTTGGTTATATTCATCCAGCGCGTCGATTTGCTTTTGTAAGTCCGTGCGCTTGTCGCCAGGCTTCACGGGCTTCTTAGATTTCTTCTTTTTCTTTTTCGAAGATTTTGATGGCTGGTTATGAACGCTTGAACCACCACCATCGGCCTTCGGAGTCGGACGTGGCTTCAACATCCCCTCAATAACCTGCGGCTCCAAGGGGTTCTTCCACTTGACCGCTGGATAGGTCTGAAGATCGTTTAGCATTCTCCTCGTTTTGGTTGATAATACAACCTCCCAGGGAGCTTCTTCAATGACGGAGCATGTTGCCCCCGGCGTATTCATCCCCTTAGAGGTGTGGGGTTGCGGGGGATTCACCTTCCATTTGTCGGATAGCGCAAATTTGCCCTGGCGGTACTGGTTTTTAAGCCAATTTTTGAAAACGTAACAGTCTTCGATCGGATGTCCTAGCACTCGATGGTAAGGGCAATAGTTGGGCTCGTTGACGTCGCTTGGTTGCGACGGGCGTTTTGGATCTGGAAGATTTATTAGTCTGTTGCGCAACGCCAGCTCGAATAGCCTTCTTGTTTTATCGCGGGGGAAGGAGTAAGGACGTCCCATCCTGTCCTCAAGGGGTACGTATGGGCGTGTATTGTTTGGACGAGCAACCGGCTTCGAGTCGCTCGGTTGTTGTTGGGCATTAGCGACAATGATCGCTTTTCCCTTCCCTTTATCGTTTCGGGAGTCCGGTTTCGGGAGAGGGGGTTTATGGCCTATCTGGTCCATCTGCGCCAATTTGTCGATCAAAGCCTGGAAGGACGTCGGCTTGAAGAACATCATAAACTGTGAAATTGTTGCTTGTGGATCAAGGGTTCCAACAAACATCCCCACCACAGGGGCTTCTTCTATGCGCTGTTCACACTTAGACCATAGATTACGCCACCGTATAGCGTACTGAACCCACGTCTCGCCGGGCTTTACCCTGGCGTTAATCAGCGCCGTCATCGGAGTATGCTCACTGGCACTTGCAAAACGTTGGGTGAAGAGCAACTCCATCTCCGCAAAGGTTTTAATAGAGTCGTTGGGGAGCTCGAAATACCATTCGAAAGCCGTATCTGATAGGCTTCCAACGAACTGGCGAAGCAGAAGCTTGTCGTCGCCGCCGGTGTTACCGCAAAGCGCCCTGAACTGGGCGACATGTTGATGGGGATTGCCGGTCCCTTTGTAGACATGAAACTTGGGAATTGTGTAACCCGGCGGGTATTTGATTTGGTCATACCAGCCTGGATACGGTCGCCCCGTTTTTACAACGTGGCCGGCTACTTCGGCCGCGTGATGAACCTTTATTTGCTGGGCTATATATTCGTCCAGATCAGTTTTAGAGATTGTATCCTCTCTAGCCGTTGATAAAACGGGCTGAGGGTTTGATGTCTCTCCCCTATCATCCCCAAGGACAATCGGGGGTTCTTCAGTTGGGGGATCTGGTTGTATCATCATCCCTATCATGTCCTGGAAGAGGAGGCCCATACGCTGTATGTTGGCTGCTTGTTCAGCAGCCTCTTTGTCTCTCTTTTCCAGTACTCGGCGGAGGAACTCGGCGTCGGTCTCTTCCTCTTGGCGTTCATCTAAGGACGTCCCAGGGTTCTCCTTTGGCTACGTGAGTGCAGCCATTGTAGTCATCATCTCCTGGAGCTTTTATTGCTGCTCCTGAGCCTCCGGTCGGTGACCCGTAGAAGTACGACTTTCTTCCTTTCCAGAAGCCATATAGACCGTATGAACCGTTATTCCCCCTGACTTGGGGCGTTTAGGTTCACCGCTTTTAAACTTTGTCAGCGTCACGGGAGCTTTCTCTGGCCTTTTCCTTTTGTGGACCATTGAGGTTGAAGGAGCCGTTGAAGTGGGCATCCTAGCATTTGTTGCCCCCTGCTGTTTAATGGGGCGATTTTTGTCCTTTCCCACCTTTGCCCTTTTCTGGCGACGAAAGTGGTCTGGGTCAATCACGGAGTCTTGAACCCTCCGCCAAACTTTATAAATCTTTGACGACAGCCGTTGAGAGGGCTGTTCCCGCTTTGTCTCCGGAGCTTTTTCTATAGGCGGAGGAGATCTTTTCAATGTAGAAATTGGAGAGTTCTTTCTCACCTTCCTCAGCGATTCAAAGCTGTTCCCGGTTGGAACAGCAGCGTTGACCTCCACCACTGGAGCAGGTGGGGTTAGCCCTGAGGGGGAGTTGCCTCCTGTTTTCCTTACTCTTTGCCAATGGCGACGTCGCGCGCGATGAGCCATTGGGACTGGCTCGGAAATCGAGATAGTTTCTTGTTGCCCCCTGCTGAGTCAAGTAGGTCAAGCTGAGTCAAGTCAGAGAAAATAGACTATAAGAGAAAGTTTGGGTGTGGGGTAACTGCCGATGTCAGCCTATCGAAGACTGATGCTTTTTGACCAGCTGGGGGAAGAGTGGGAACTGTCAACCTTGTGAAGACCGACTCTCTGATGGGAGAAGCCGCTTTAACGGCTTCGAAAGCAGCGGCCGTTGCCCTCTTTGGGATAGCCACATTATAGTTCTGACCTAGCCTGGTGAAAACGGAGGCTGTCGGCTTAATAGCGGGCGACCCGTTGACAGGGGTCGTGGTAGCAGTGAGCCGGTCGAACACTAACTTCTTGTTCGCTTCTGGTGCGGATATCGGCATAGAGAAGCTTGTGGGTGGGACCATGGTCCCGAAAAACAGGCCGGTGGTGGCCTGGGTCACCTGCTCTACCGGCAGAGCGAGGAAAGAGGCCGCTTGGGGCCCGTATGTTATACCTCTCGGCGAGGTGGAGCGTCCGTTGCAGTGGCATTTCGAACAGTTGGTGCAGTTGGTATCCATGGATGCTTGAGTTCTGCGTCAGACAAAAGACCAAATCATAGCAACTTGAAATCCAAAGGCAACCATTTAACAAACCGCGATTGGCTCGCGAAAACGACACACGAAGTGTGGAGTGGAAAGAGGAAAAGGTCCCACCGGGCGTGCAAGAATCTGTTCCCCTCCGAAAGACGGCGTATGCTTTGGCGTCTCGCCTGAGATTCGGGGCAGATGCTATATGGTTTTATCCGTCCACCTCTCCGAAGGTGCCGAGTTGATTTACTGCATCGTGTATCGGAGGTTTAGACGGATGCGGCCGATGTAGCAGACTTCGTCAGATTCCCCCTCAGGGTGAGGGGTTTTTGATTGTAGGGATGCTCTTCCCTGCAGGCGCAAGCCCCTGCAGTTAATTACGCTACCGCATCGCGGTAACAACTTTCTCCTTCTCCAGAATTTCACTTCGTGTCGTGTGTGTTTGTTTTATTTGTGGTTGCCCGTGGATTGTATACGGAGACTGAGTGATGCCGTCACCCGTAGGACGTGGATTAGTCCAAATCCGTATTTAGTTAGATTTGGGTTTGGTGTTTTTAGTTTAAGGATACGTTAGTCGCATTGCAGCTAAGATCAACTTAAATGTTCGTTAAGGATACGTTAGTCCTGTTTGAGACTAAGATCAACTTAACGTGATCGTTTAGATCCGACAAAAGAGCGTTTGGGCCCTATTGTTCCAATTTGGGAGATTCATAGTCCAATTTAGGACTAAAGTCTATTTGGAGGATACGTTAGCCATTTTTGAGGCTAAGATCAACTCAAACGTTTGTTAAGGATACGTTAGTCCAGTTTGAGACTAAGATCAACTTAACGGGACCGTTTAGGTCCGACAAAAGAGCATTTGGGCTCTATTGTGCCAGTTTAGGGACGTGGTAGTCCATATTCCAGTTTAGGGACGTGGTGGTCCAATATTAGTTTAATGACGTTTCGGTCCCATATTAGTTTAGGGACGTTTCGGTCTGATATTAGTTTAGGGACGTTCCGGTCCGATATTAGTTTAAGGACGTTTCGGTGCGATATTAGTTTAGGGACGTTTCGGTCCATCATTAGTTTAGGGACGTTTCGGTCCATCATTAGTTTAAGGACGTTTCGGTCCTCGAGTTTAAGGACCCCGCAGTCCATATCGATGTGCGGTCATTAGGACCCGTCACCTCTTTGACGTCGTTGAGGAATTACAACGACGGATGTCAAAGGAGTTCGGAGATGTACCCTCGAACCGGATGTAAATTGATTTAGAAGAGCAATTTTGCTCAGTCAATTTAATTTAAGGACTTATGGCCAAAATTGGGCTAAGTCCAGTTGAAATGTTCAACATTTTATTTGCTTTTGCATTGCATTTCTTTATTTTTTTTTATTTGGGCCTTGCCCAAATAGGATGCAGAGCATCAATTTGTTTTGGGCTCTGCCCTTTTGTAGATGATGCAAAGTATCTACCTTGTTTGGGCTCTGCCCCTTTTAAAATGCATAGCATTCTTAATATTTTGTTTGGGCTCTGCCCATTTATAAATGATGCAGAGCATCTGTTTTGGTTCGGGCTCTGCCTCTTAAAATAATGCATTGCATTTTATTAAGCCTGGTAGGCCTTCTTTTAATTGGGCTTGGCCCTTTTGTAAGCAATACAATGCATTTGCGCTTTGCGCTAAGTAATGAGCGCAAGCTTGTATGGTGATGACACGTGTCGTGCTCTGGTGAGCGCAAGCGCACTAGCGCAGTGCGCTGCGCTGTTGCGCTGCTGACACGTGGCGCGCTCTCAGTGAGTTGCGCCAATTCCAGATAGCAAAGCTCTATCTTAAGGGCGCTTAGCGCAAGTGGTTCTATAGCCGACACGTGGCGCACTCTTAAGAGCGCAACGGCGCAGTTTGGAAGTGCAAAGCACTAAGAATCTTTTAGATTCAAGAACGGAAGTGCAAAGCACTATTTAATTTCTTGATCTAAATTAGATCAAATAAAAATAAATTTTTCTTTATTCGAAGAACCAGAGGTTCTTAAAAGTGCAAAGCACTATATATATTTTTTTTTATTTTTATTGTTTTAATGAAACAGAAGTTCACAAGAAGTGCAAAGCACTGTTTATTATCTAAAGATCATTGATCTTGTTCTTAGATCAATGATCTATTAGAAGGAATTTCTTCTACTTCATGAAGGTTCTTTATCTTTTTCTTGAAATCTTCTCAGAGTTCTCTCTGTTTAGAGTTCTTGATTTTTCAAGAAAATGTTGATGCCTTTGAATTGAGGTCTAAGGCTCTTTTTATAGTGCCCATAAATTTGTTGAATTTGTTAACAGGATTTTTTCTGAGTGATTTTGGGAATTTTCCCACCGCTGGATCTTTGATCCAAAGGCAGAAGAAAATCTTCTCGTTTTGGAAAGAACAGAAAAGATTTCATAAAATCTTAATTTAGTTTGGCACAGATGCCCCAGCGCATGACACGTGTCGCGCAGCGCAGAGCGCAGCGCAAGTACGCTAGCGCATCTGCGCTGACACGTGTCGCGCAGCGCAGAGCGCAGCGCAACTGCGCTAGCGCATCTGCGCTGACACGTGTCGCGCAGCGCAGAGCGCAGCGCAGCTGAAGCGTTGCTTCCTTTAAACAGAGCTTTGCTCTGATTGGGTGCGCCTCCTTGGGCGCTGCGCTGATGTGTTAGCGCCAGACACGCGTGGCGCGTTGCGCCCAGCGCAGAGGATCTGAAGCGTTGCTTCACTTGAGATATCTTTTCATCTCCTTTTTTCAAGTCAAACTTGTATTTCCATGATTTTGATTTCCCGGGTCTTGGAAATAATTCCATTGTGCACAGAATCTTTTGTGCTTGGGTCTATATATAATTCAAGGCCGAGCCTTTTCTTCTCTCATCTTCAGAGAACTTCTTCGATCATGGCTTGCAACCGCCCTCATGCCCGCCGACAACCATGGGAGGTGCCGATTCGGGACATCGTTCCCCGTTTTGCTGCGCGCTTGGCGGACCCTTCTCTTACGGACGAGCAGTGCGACGCTGTAATGTACGAGCTTTTGACTCGTGTAGGGTCTCCTCTTCCTCCGCACTCCATTTTGCTCCGGATGATCCTTGCCTCGGTGCTCGCCGATCTTCCTCCTCCTCCAGTAGAGATGTCCTCGGCAATGCTTGACGCCGCCGAGGATAAGATCGAGTGCTTCTTTGAAGCGCACTTGATCACCAAAGCCCTGAGGGACTGTTCTTTCCACTTGTTGAGCCAGATACGGGCTCGCCGAGTTGTCATCGCTACCTTTTCTGACGAATGTGGCGATGATCGTTGGGCGTCTACTTCTCGGGAGGACCGACGCTTCAACGTGGTGGAGAAGAAAGATAGGGAATTGGAGAATCTTCTTCTTATTTTCGCGAACCCTTGTCTTTCCGATCCCATATTTGGTGATCTTTTTTAAATGTAATAATAATAATAATGAACAAGTATTTTTTTCTTTTTAATCAAGTACTTCATTATTTGTTAAGGGTTCTTTTTATTTTAGTTCTCTGTTGTGCTTGTGCATTGTATGATTTAATTTTCATGTGATTCTTGCAAGGATGAATTGCCTTTGGTGTTTAGCCTCTTTCATGAAGCGGTGCTTTACTTTTCGGTTTTAGAAATAGAGTTTCGTTCTGATTGGGGGAAACAGGCCATATACTAGCATATCACAGATCGAAGATCTCGAATAGCCTTCTTGAACACTGTCTGAGGGATGGCCTCTGTGAGTGGATCTGCAGTGTTGTTCTCCATATCTACTCTCCTCACCTCGATCTCCTTGGATCAACGATCTCCCTGATCAGGTGGTGCTGCCTCAAGATATGTCTGGATCTCTGATGGGACCTGGGTTCCTTTCCTAAAGCTATAGCGCCATATGTTGTCACAATACTAAAGTATTGGACCAACAATAGAAGGAACCACCTGAAGTTCAATTAAGAACTTTCTCATCTAGACTGCCTCTTATGCGGCGTCTCATGCAGCGAACTACTCCGTTTCCATCGTCGAGTCTACAACGGTGTCCTGCTTGGAGCTCTTCCAACAGACCGCCCCTGCATTGAGGGTAAAGCTATAACCTGATATGGACTTGGAGTCATTCTTATCACTCTGGAAGCTTGAGTTAGCAAAGGCCTCGATCTGGAGGTCCTTTTTCCGCCATACACCAAGAACATCTCCTTAGTCCTTCTCAGGTACTTGAGAATGTTCTTTACTGCTTCCCAGTGCTTCTCCCCTGGGTTTTACTGATACCAGCTTACCACGCTCAGTGTGTAAGCTACATCTGGTCTGGTACACAACATCGTATACATTATAGAACCTACCGCGGAAGCGTAGGGTATAATAGACATGCGAACCCTTTCCAAATCAGTCTTGGAAGACATCTCTTTGGAGAGGGTGATTCCGTGACAAGCCTGTAGACTACCGCTCTTAGAATCGTCCATACTAAATATTTTTAGTATGGTGTTGTTTTACTTTGACTGTGAAAGTCCCACCATTCTCTTTGATCTATCACGATAGATCTGGATCCCCATAATGTAGTTGGTATCACCCAGGTCTTTCATGGAGAACCTCTGTGACAAGAATCCTTTGACCGATTGTAGCATAGAAATGTCATTTCCTATCAAGAGAATGTTATCCACGTACTCAACAAGGAATTCCACAGTTCTTGCTACAATCTAACTATAAATGCATGGTTCATCTGGATTTTTGATAAAGTCGAATTCTTAGGCCGTCTCAATAAAACAAATGTTCCAACTCCGCGATACATGCTTTAGTCCATAAATGGACTTAAGCAACTTGCACACTGTTCCGCTGCTCCCACTCTGATTGGAACCCTCTGGCTGATCCATATAGACGCACTCTTCTAAATCACCATTTAGAAAATCCGTCTCTACGTCCATCTGCCGGATCTCAAAATCTTGGAAGGCAACAATGGCAAGAAGGATCCGAATGGATTTGAGCATAGACAGTGGAGAAAAGGTTTCATCATGGTCCAAACCAGGTATTTGATGAAAACCTTTTGCAACAAGTCTAGCTTTATAGGTTTCAACCTATCGATCTACACTAATCTTCTTTTTGAGATCCATTTGCATCCTAAGGGTTTTACCCCTTCTGGAGCAATACTCAAAGTGCATACTTTGTTGGTATACATGGACTCCATTTCGGTCCGCACTGCATCCAACCATTTTACCGAGTCACCGCTCTGAATAGCTTACTAGAAGCTAGTTGGCTCATCATTGTTAATGATGCAATCCTCTCGATCCCCATCTATGAGAAAACCGTAGTATCTCTCGGGCGGATGAGACTGCGTACTAGTCCTGCGGATTGGCGTAGGGATGTCTGGTTCTTTTGAAACCTTTGGTTCTACCATACTTTCAGTAATAGTTTGTGGTTCTGGAATTTCTTCCAGTTCTATTGCGCTCCTACTATTCTTTTTACAAAAAATTGATTTTCTAAAAAGTGGGCATGATGAGGAACAAAATACCTTTTGTTCCTCTGTGTAATAGAAAAGATACCCTTTAGAGTTCTTTGGGTATCCCACAAACCTACACAATACTGAGCGTGACTCGAGCTTGTCCGCATACTGCTTTTTAACAAAAGCTAGACATCCTTATATCTTCAGATACTGAAGATAGGGTTTCTTCCCACTCCACATCTGATATGGTGTGGTAGGCACAGTCTTGATAGGAACTTTATTCAAAAGATATACAGCTTATTCTAGTGCATAACTTCAGAAAGATCGCGGCAACTCAGCGTTACTCATCATGGAACGAACAATATCCAATAGGGTTCTATTCCGCCTTTCCTATACACCGTTGTGTTGTGGTGTGTATGGAGGAGTAAGTTGAGAGAGAATTCCATTCTCTTTTAGGTAATCCAGGAACTCGGCAATTTAAGTATTCTCCACGTCGATCAAATCTCAGTGTCTTAATACTTTTGCATGTTTGTTTCTCCAATTCATTCTTATATTCCCGGAATTTTTCAAAGGGTTCAGATTTATGCTTTCACAAGAAGACATGTCCTTACATAGAGAAATTATCCGTAAAAGTAATGAAATAGGAATAACCCCTTCATGCATCTGTAGATATTGGATTGCATACGTCACTGTGTATGAGTCCCAAGAGCTCGCTTGCTCTTACTCCATGTCCAGTGAACGGAGTCTTTGTCATCTTTCCTATGAGACAAGATTGACAAGTTGCATAAGACTGATATTTGAATAGATCAAAATATCCCTATCTATGTAACTTCGTCAACCGTGTTTCATTGATGTGACCCAATCTACAATGCATTAAGAGAGCCATATTTAATTCTGGAGACTTTATTTTAAGCGTGTTCTGGACATTTGAAAACCTGAGCTTGATTCAATATATATTGTCCTCTAGTGTACCTGACCCAATCAAACTTTGATTTAGGTGGATGTGAACCACATCGCTTACAAACTAGACTTGGTACACACAAACATTACATAGAATCAATATCTGCCCACTTGTCAATTCTAGGTGATATACCCTACGGATACAGTGTCCATGCTCATTCCGTTAGCAACCCTGAGAGTCATATCACCTGCCCTGATAACTCTACGGTTTCTCAAAACCTATAATGAATTACAGATATGAGATCCTGATTCGGTATCTAGTACCCAGGAAGTGGAGTTAATTGACAGACTGTTTTCAATCACAAACACATCTGAAGTCGAAGCCACAACATGCTTCGGATCCTGGATTCTGGCTTTCCAAGCACTGCATCCCTTCTGCCAATGCCCTTTCCCATAACAATAGGAACTTCCCTCCTTCCCTACTGTAGGCGAAAGGAACGAGCTTGCTTAAGGATCTTCGAGGCCCAAGATGATCTACGTCGAAAAATCTCTAACTCAAGCTACCTCTTCACTAATTGAGGAATTAGTGAAGTAGACAACCTATACTAAATGGCTAGTTTGGTATAGATTGATGAAGTAGGAATTTTTTTCACTTTAAAATTAATTCTCTCCTTTTCTTTTTCACCTCATCAAAAGCTAGAATGCAAAGAAGGAGATGAAGAAAGTGATCAAGTGTGAACCCTTGGGTGAGAAAAAAATCTCAAATCATATTTGTAGAGACTTAACCATGGCTAAAGATAATAGTTTGGTTAATAAATATCTAGAGTAAAACAAAATTAGTGGACTTAAGTCAAGGCTTCTACATGCTTCCATAAGCATCTTTAGCCATGCTAATTTCCACCTAATTTTGATTTTTCCCTTAATAATTAATCACCCAAATTATCTTTAGTTAGGTATGAGTCTCATACACCCAAGTCCAATGTATCATCTAGCAAGACACAAAAATAAATACATTAACATATGTCACATATATATTTATATGTACTTAGAGAAAACAAATTCTTAAGTGAGCTAATATTAGTTAATATATATTAATATATAAAATATATAATTATATATTAAATTATTAAATCAACACTTGATTTAATAATCCGGCTATATCACATATAACCGACTAATATCATTTATATGTATATCAAATATACATATAATAAATTATTGAATCAACACTTGATTCAATAATCCGGTTATATCACATATAACCTATATCGCGAGATTAGAATATTGTATCACATACACGTATTAATCTCGGTCCCGTACATATCACATATGTGCCCTACTTCGTTTCACTTGAGCCAGGAAACCTCTATGTAGGACTTTAAAGACTCGTTAATACGCCAGCAGTAGGTAATGATCATATCAGTTATCTACAAGCCGTCAGCGGTACTAGCTGGACGTAACGACTATCCGGGTATTGAGCGATCAGAAGATCAACAAGCAAGCTTGTCCAAACTCCTGTGAATCCAGTAAGTAACACTACCGTACAGTCCGGTCTCTTCGTCTGATATGTCGCATATCGAGTCTGGATGTGGTAAACGTCAGACCTCATTAACCTGATAAGTCATGCCGATATGAGGCTCATAACGGGTCGAGAAACTACTGATAACACTTACCAGTAAATCTCAGCATCAACCTTGGCCAGGGACTTCCTGTTATAGCCAATCGAGCATAGCGCAATATCAACCCTCAATACCGGGAGAGACGAAACCCTTCCTATCACTCATTGCCTCCATGTGACTCGGGACTGTACCTAAAATCCACCTGTTCGCACGCTCTCTTGAGCGTGGTAGGGATGAAATCCAAGCACAGTGGGAATCACACAAGACTCTATGACAATCTCGGGTCTATAGACTAACCTGTACCAATATCACCAGAGAACTGCTATCTGACGATAGGTATAATACCATTTAGGAGTTCTCGGCAAGTCATGTTTGGTGTATCCATTCTCCAATGAGCACATGTGTACAATCTTTGATGTCAAACACCAATGGATGTAGGATCATCCATCGCCCCATACAGGGTCAAGAAACGTACACACCAGTCTACCCTGGAATATCGATACCCTGTCTTGATACTCCTATGACTAGGAACAATTAAAAGGATGGACTTGTGGACTACTCTGGCCCTACTAGTATGATCTGCATCATAGTCCTGGTAGTCAAGTACACATCATAAGGGCTTTATCAACATGTGAGAGAAAGACAATATCACAATACCAGTCTACATGTTAAGATAAAGAGCAACTAGATAGCATACTATCATGTCGAGCAAGAATGTCCTCTCTATATATGTCCAAGCATCCATTATGATATATAATCATGTACAGCAATGGCCTCTAGGGCATACATACAACTAACAAAAATGGATGGAAAGATGGGTTTGAATTTTAGTTTTGAAAAGGCGCATGATTCCAAACAAAATTGAGGTGGTTCTTCCAACAAGGATTGTACATTTGCGAGAATGGATCGTATTTAGGGTGCTGATTTTGATACAACGTATTCATATTCTCATGCCTTAGAGACTCGACAGAAAAGGACATTCTGAAGTATTTTGCCTAGGATCCTGACAACTAGCGCACACTGGACGAGAGATTTGATTGACATGAGACGACGAATTTTTGACCTTTAAAACTTCTAATCGGCGTGTTAAAGCGGCAATTTTACCTTCAGCGGCTATAAAGGTGTAACATTTCAAAAAAAAAAAATTATTATTTTGGGAATTTTTATAATTTAATAATAAAATATTGAATATTTTAAATAAAGCGGTATAATTAAATACCGATAAATGGGAAAAAATTTGGAAAATTATAGAAATTATTAAAAGAGGGTGTTTTATGTGAATTATGTCATTTTTAAGTTTTTATGATTAATTATATGCTAATTTAGTGCTAATCGCGATTAAAAATCGCTAATCGGATTTTTAGCATATTTGTGCAAAACATGCACCATATTTTATTTTCACTTGTTACATATTCTTATGGCTTTCCTACATGTTTTATATCATGGTTGTTGAATTTTGGAGAGGGGAAAAGAAAAGAAAAGAAAAAGGAAAAGAATATAATAATAGGTATGGGTGAGAGAGAGAAAGGTGAAGGTTTACCTTTGACCCAAATCTTGAGCCATTCCTTCTCCTTTTCCTCACTCATTTCTCACCCCTCTCCTCATGTTGCTGCTGCTGCTGCTGCATCTCCCTTTCTCCTCCATCTTCAACCCCTAAAATTATATGAAAAACATCTCAAAACTCAAACCCCCTTTCACAGAAAAGGTGCACAAGCCCTCAAGCTACCTTATGGACCAAAAAAAACTTGATTTTGGCGCTGTAGAAGATTCTTGAGATCTAAATGAGGTAAACCCTTTCACAATTATTGTAGTATTTCAAGTGATTTAGCTTCATTTCAAGTTTAAAAGTGATTTGGCGAAGTTTTGTGCACTTTGGACATTTCTAGAGAGGGTTAGGGTTTGTTTGGAGTTGTGATTGTGAATTGAGGCTTTAGGGGTGACCTTAAACCCCCATAGATGATAGAAAACCCAGATCCAACACGATACAAAAGCTGGAACTGAAAACAGAAAACTGTAAATGTCGGTTTGTGAGGAATTGGAGCGTGCAAGGAAATCTGGAGTGATCCGGGGTCAATACTAGAAAAGTAAACAATACCAGAGACCTATTGGGACCTATAGGAAGACACCCTACCAATACGATCCCCCAATTCCCTAGCAGAACCGGCCTGACCGGAATTTCACATGAAGTGGCCGGCTGATTAGTCGAAAATATTGTATATTTTAGCCGGCAATTTCCTCATCATTTGCATTCATATAGAAGTGTTCGGCATTCATATTCTACATATTAGCAAATCTATCACAGATTATCAGATTACATATATTAGACCTTAAAACCGGCATTTCTAGGGAAATTGACTGCATTGCATGGCATCGCAATATTTCTATATGTCGCAACCCGTGTTTTGAAGTCTGTGCAGGAAACTAGAAGCATGCTCAAATCAACACTGCTCAAAAGATACGCCAACTCACTAACTTCAGATCTGGTATCAATTCAAAGGAGCAATCACAAATCAATATATCAGAAGAAGCCCCAAACTCCAGCACAAGTCCACACCAGAAGACCCAAAGGCCAAGCCCATCAAAGAGCCGCGGATCCGCGGCAAGGGCTTGCTAATTCCGCGGATCCGCGGTGGAACCAAGGATTCAGCAACTCAATTTTGGTCCACAATTCTTCATTCAGGGCCCACTGCTCAGAAATGTATCTCAGTTTCCAGAAGACTCCAGGGGTTTCTGCCAGATCAGCAAACTAGGGTTTCCAAGCCTAATTAAACTTAGCTTAAACCCTAAGCTAGCTCCTAACAAACTACCTTCTAGAAGACTCAACAAACTTTTGGAGGGAACTACCATTTCAAACCTAAACCTAGGGTTTGGGAAGTATATAAATAGAAGCCTAGACCTAGGGTGAATGGATGAGGGGGAGATAGATAGAATCAAACCATTTGTGATTCATTTTAGTTCATTTTAGCCATTCTCTTTCATCTTCTTCTTCCACAAGTTTAGTGAGAGAACTTGTGTGAAACCCTAACCCTAATTCCAATTAAAATCAAGATCCCGAGTACCCATTAAGCAAGAAGCCCTACAACCTTTAGGAGCGGAGCCGATCTTCAACGGAGCAAGCGATCCGAGCCGATCCACGACTCATGAAGCCGAGCGACGCCCGATCAACAATCTAGATTCTTCCTCTTGTAATTCTTGAAGCGAATGTAATCAAAATTGTTGAGATAAATAAAGGTGATATTCTTTTATCTTGTTTTCTTTAAATTCTGCATCATGATATCTTTACAATTCGTAAATATTTTCTGTGTGGTGATGTGTGAATAAAACTCCGCTCGTCAAGGAGTCGAGACGATCAATAGAATGAGGATGTAATATATCTTAAAACGATTCTTGATTCCTACAAGTTTTGTAAACCCTAGCAAGTTCAAGAACCGACAACCCATTTCGTTACGATGCTTTCTTGAATGATATCACTCGAAATTGGGGAGTTAGGATCGTTTCTTGAAATTGCTAGAGGCTAGAATGTGAATGATATCGACAAAAGAACAAGGGATAAGATGAAACCCTAGTTTCACGAGAAAACCCTAACTCTCGTCGATCATCATCGATCTAGTATCAATCCTTCGAAGGACAAGAACACGAAATCTTTAGATTACATCACGTCTATCGATCCGATCGATTCCTACGAGCCTCATTAGATTCTTGACTTTTTGTTTGGAAATATTATCGAAACCCAATTCTTGATTGTTTATCAGTTTCTTGATTCTTGATTAAACATCGTGACACCTGAATCAATTGATAAATTCTTGAATCATGTTTTCTTTTCTATTCAATTAACTTTTCAATTCAAACGAAGAAAATATAAAAATGAATCGCACAATCCCTGTGGACGATCCGCACTCACTTACAAACTACATCTGACACCGTAGTTGATTGCGGTCAAATAATTCTTTGATTGTGATTCTATTCATTTTCTAAAACGACACACAAAGAAATGCTCAATCAAATGGCGCCGTTGCCGGGGATCGCGCGCTAATTCGTTTCATATTATAGTTTGAATTGAAAGAATTATTCCATTGTTATTTTGAGATCAAAATTCGTGCAAACCCTAAACAATTGTTGTGTTTCGTTGCAAGAAAATCTGGAGCTGTTTGGGAATTGAGATTTTTTTTTAGAAAATACCAGAGAGCAGAGGGAGTCTACAGAAGCTCCCTGGTGAATTTTGGTGGAGTGATCTCACCATTCAACCGCGCTTCCGCGGTGGGAGTGCCCAATCGCGGCAGTTCCGCGGCCCCTCTGAGGGTTCTCTGTGCAAAAATTCCTCCGGTGATTCCTTACCTTCTTCTCTCTCCTCTTTTTAGCTCCAACTGACAATTTTCTGCAGGATTCTTTGCAAAGAACAACAGCTCGCAAATTGCAAATTAAAATTTGTGCGTGATTTTGTTTCTTGGTTGTTTTGCATTATAAATACGGATATTAAGGGGCACGGCCAAATCCAAATTAGGTGGAGATTTCATTACCCTTCCTAGGCCCCGAAAGCCACCAAACTTGCATCCGCATTGACCCACATTAACTAAAAGAAATCTATAGATGACTCTAAGGACTGTCACGCTCAATTAGGACAGAAGAAGGCCGTGGGTAATTTATTGCTTATCCGCGTTTTCCTGTGGTGCCTAAGGCGAGTGTGTCTAAGGCTAGTGGTTATTAATTAGGCCCACTACTTACGTAGTGGAGTACCTTCCCATTTACCTGGCACTTATCCGGCTACAGGGGAACAAAGAGGCAGTGGAGGATTCTATCCCGCGACTTGTCTTTTGGCAGTTAGGAGCGGTCTAGAGCCGGACCTAGGTGACCACTAGATTCTAGGGTTTGTGTGCTGCATTTGTTGTGTCGCATCATTTTTCAAAAATCCGTCCCTTTTTCAAAAGCAAACACTGCATTCATTTACCCCTAATTATAAATTCACGCTGCCACTTGTACTAACCCTTTTTAGTACAAGATAGGCTGGACACGGGATTCCAGTGCCCGTCTAGTCCGCGTACCCTTTATCGACTCCGAAGTCGATAATTCTCCATTTACCTTTTCTTTACCCACTACCACACCCACACCGATGGATCCGAATCCATCAAACTTCTTTAACCCTAATCTGCCGCCGTCCGTTGGTGCGCAGAATCCACCCCGCATCTCTCTCCAGGAGAGATGCTACCCTATTCGAGGTCTTCTTTCGACCTGCTTATCCACACCACCAGCCAATGGGGATAACTTTGAAATTAAGCCCCAGTATATCAATCTTTTACCTAAATTCCACGGACTCGAGACTGAGGACGCTTACGTTTTCATTACCAAATTTGAAAACGTATGCGCAATGATGGGTACTTCACAGCTTTCTGTGGATGCTATGCGTCTACGACTTCTTCCATTTACCTTGTGCGATATAGCCGAGAAGTGGCTGTATAACACTACCACACACTCTATTACGAATTGGGAAGAATTCGTCGCGGCATTCCTTAAGAAATTTTACCCAATACAAAAGACAGCTCGAATCTGTAGCGAACTGAATCAATTTGCCCAGCTCCCTGCTGAACCATTCTCTAAATGCTTTGAACGTTTCAAGGATCTATTGGTTCAATGTCCTCATCACGGCATCCCGAGATGGGAGCTTTGCCGAATCATATATGAGGGCAGTAACACTAACACTAAACAGAGCCTTGAAAACATGTGTCAAGGTACCTTCATGACCAAGGATGATGGGGAAGCTTGGCGATATTTAGAAGAGTTCGCTGAAAAGTCTTTACAGTGGGAAAGTCCATCATTTAGGAGTGGCAATAACCAATCAGATGTTTCCATAGGAGTTAGAGCTGACATTTCAGCTATACAAAAGAAACTCGAGACTATGGAAAACAAATTTTTAGCTGCCTCCCTTAATCAAATGTCACTTTCCAAAACTGTATGTGGCTGCTGTTCTGATCCGTCTCACTTGACGGAAGAATGTCCGTTTCAAGGTCGTGAGCATACCAATGCCGCATTTCAAAGACCTAGAAACGATCCTTTTTCTTCCACATATAATCAGGGTTGGAGGAATCACCCTAATTTTGCTTGGAACCAATCACAATCACAAAACATGGTTCCAAACCATAACAATTTTCAAAGGGTCCCTCCACCACAACAGCAACCACAACTTCAATTGAGTCAGCACCCCTTTCAAGCACATAATTTTCAAAATCAGGTCAACACACCTGCACTGTCTAGTCCTTTACAGTTGACCGGAACTGATGAATCCTCTTCTTTTGCACAATACATGAATTTGGTCTTAACAAATATCATGCAAGTTTCGGCTGAAATGAAATCTTCTGTCGATAAAATTGAGAAAAACTCTGCGTCCCAAAACGAGAGTATTAAATCGATGGAAGAAGAAATTGCATGATTAAAAGCCGAAATGAGTGCAAGAG
The DNA here is from genome assembly GCA_030015575.1 of Agapanthus africanus. Taxonomy (NCBI): domain Eukaryota; kingdom Viridiplantae; phylum Streptophyta; class Magnoliopsida; order Asparagales; family Amaryllidaceae; genus Agapanthus; species Agapanthus africanus. Next base: position 426,618,652 of record CM057339.1, read on the forward strand.
AGAAAGGGAAACTTCCAGCTCAACCCTTACCCAATCCTGGTTATTCACATCATGTGAATGCAATCACCATGTTGAGATCTGGAAGAGTGCTTGACAATCATGTTGGGGAAGAAGTTGATGATACTGAAAATCATATCAACACCCCGGCTGAGACCTTTCCACACACACACACATCTAATTCTGACCCCAGTTCTTCTACCCTATCACCTTCTTCCGAGCCTATTCTCCATTTCCCAAAAGGCCCGCCACTACAGCCCACCTCTTTTACCCCTCCACGGACGATCCCCACTTCTATTCTGGGATCAGTTCCACACACACTTCCTTCTCCTATGATGGACCCAGCGCTTATTGCTAAAGCACCTTATCCTAATCGGTTAAGGGCTAACACGCCAAGTCCACATATGGAGAAGATCACTGAGATGTTTAAACAGGTTAACATCAATATCCCTCTTCTAGATGCTATCCAACAAGTCCCCGCATACGCGAAAGTTCTTAAAGACTTTTGCACTAGAAAGAGGAAGAAACAAATGCCCAAGAAGATATTCATGGCAAAAACAGTAGACACAGCTTTCCCCCAGCAATTACCGAGAAAACGTAAGGATCATGGATATCCTACTATTTCCATCTCTATTGGGGAGAAACACATTAACCGTGCTCTACTAGATCTTGGGGCAAGTGTTAACCTGCTTCCTTTCTCAGTTTATGGACAGTTAGGGATCGGAGAGTTGAAACCATCTACTTGCACTCTCCAGATGGCTGACCGATCAATCACCAAACCTAGGGGTGAACTAGAGGATGTGTTAATAAAAATCGGGTAATTTATCTTCCCTGTGGATTTTATTGTAATTGATACACAGCCTGTAGCGAACTCACGGAATCAAATTCCGGTGATTTTAGGTCGCCCTTTTTTGGCCACTTCCAATGCTATCATCAATTTTCGTAACGATTCTATGACCCTATCCTTCGGGAAGAGGACAATTGAGATGAACATTTACAAATTAGGAAGTGTACCCTCCGAACCTACTGCTCAGGTCTGTTCTGTCGACTTAATGGATGTCGACAGCAGCGAATTTAATGACCCTCATAATACTGATCTTGACTCTTTTCATACGTTATTGTTTGACCCAACTTTGTATCATACACATACGGACTCTTCCACCAAGATGTCCGGGTCAACAATTAACACTGATTATGAACTGCTTTTAGAGTCTGAAGATCACCCCACACTTTGTGATGACATTATTCTTCGGGGTATAGATGAAACTTTTGAGGAGATTTTCGCTGATGAACTCGCATTTCTGAATAACACGGGTATTGAGATGAATCATATTCCACTCACTGAAATTGAACCTCCACCCCTGTTTCTAACTTGTAAAAAGAATGCGAGTAATCCATCACATACACTGTATCGTCTCTCCAAAATGAGACGCACACACATTCTATTCCACCACTTACCCTTTCCCCACTTCTTCTTCCACCAACCAGAGCACTGCATTGATAAAATTTTTGAATGGTTGGTGTTAACGTTCGGTCTTTGCAAAGCTTGGCATCGACCAATAATTTTTGACCCCCTCATATGATTTTCAAAGATTAACATTGCATAACTTAAGTTTGGGGGGGTATATATTTTTTCGGGCTCCTGAAAAGAATTTTTACAAAATTTTGAGCCAAAAATAAGTTTGGGGGAGGTTCTTCACTTAAATATTATGCCCCCACTAATAATTCCTCCCAAGCTTACAGGTTTTCAAGATTTAGCAGAAGGCAACAGTGAGGACACTGTTGAAAACAAGTTTGGGGGAGGTTTGTGCTTATTTTTGCATCATTTGCATATCACTTTGCATAAGCACAAAACACTTTTTGAAAACACTTTTTGAAAACCTATAAAAATTTTAATTTTTTTTACATAAATAAGATAATGAAAGTTTAGATAGTGAAAAATTACATCCATGAGATTAGAAAAATTTAAGAAAACCAAGAAAATTAGAAGTTTTCTTATACGAACTAGTAATAAGTAGTTATGAGACGTTGTCCCAAGGGTTAGTAAGATGGAGGAAGTCACTAATCTGAGAATAAAAATAAGTCTGAAAAATAGTTTCTATTCTGGAAGCCAAACATTTTGAACGTTGCTACCCTGCTATTCGCACTTACACACATCTTAAAGCCTGGGATAGTAGAGGATACCTTGAAATGCTCTTGTCTTAAAGCCAAAAGTATGAAGGAAATAAAAAAAATGAATAAAATATAAAGTGGTGAGAAAAATGGACACTGGTTTTGTTATCACCAAGGGAAATAAAAAAATATATAGCGAGGGTGCTTCTTCACCTAGTGCCCTAAGGCCAACTGGTCTGGGAGTCACTGCTATGCCTGAGGTGGTGCAAGACGAGGAAAATACACCAAGTAAGCAAGCACACGAGTAATCGGTCGGTTAGTACCTCAAGAAGTATTAAAGGTCGCATGAAAGTGTGTGAGCAATTTCGTCTAAATATTCATTAATTAAAAAGTACTGAGGCTGATGGGCAAGAGTATGATAGCTTGAATTGAATTCTCCGGGTGTAGGGATGTCTTTACACACACGCAGGGTGATATGATCGATGTTTGGAAGAAAGATAGGAATGAAGAATAAGACGATGTTTTATTGAGGGAGGACGTGATTTCTAACATCTTTTCATGACTATTAAGATAGAGCTCATAACAACCGAAAAGCTAGATTAGTTGGAAACCCTAATTTTCAAAGTCATTCTTTTACAATTCTTTTCTTTAAATGTAATATTCATGATCTTTTATTATTGGATTTTGTAGGTGCAATCCGCTGAAAACCCTCAGGAGACAACACTCCTCCTACTAGGGACACCTAGAGGTTTAAAGGCTTGTTGCACGTGCTCAGTGCAATCGTGTTGCCTACGAAAGTGTGCTAGTTAGTTTTTCTTTATTTTCTCCTTCTCTTTTTAATAAAACATTCGCTCGAGACGATCGAAATTAAGTTTGGGGGGATTTGATAAGTCGAAAATATTGTATATTTTAGCCGGCAATTTCCTCATCATTTGCATTCATATAGAAATGTTCGGCATTTATATTCTACATATAAGCAAATCTATCACAGATTATAAGATTACATGTATTAGACCTTAAAACCGGCATTTCTAGGGAAATTGACTGCATTGCATGGCATCGCAATATTTCTATATGTCGCAACCCGTGTTTTGAAGTCTGTGCAGGAAACTAGAAGCATGCTCAAATCAACACTGCTCAAAAGATACGCCAGCTCACTAACTTCAGATCTGGTATCAATTCAAAGGAGCAATCACAAATCAATATATCAGAAGAAGCCCCAAACTCCAGCACAAGTCCACACCAGAAGACCCAAAGGCCAAGCCCATCAAAGAGCCGCGGATCCGCGGCAAGGGCTTGCTAATGCCGCGGATCCGCGGTGGAACCAAGGATTCAGCAACTCAATTTTGGTCCACAATTCTTCATTCAGGGCCCACTGCTCAGAAATGTATCTCAGTTTCCAGAAGACTCCAGGGGTTTCTGCCAGATCAGCAAACTAGGGTTTCCAAGCCTAATTAAACTTAGCTTAAACCCTAAGCTAGCTCCTAACAAACTACCTTCTAGAAGTCTCAACAAACTTTTGGAGGGAACTACCATTTCAAACCTAAATCTAGGGTTTGGGAAGTCTATAAATAGAAGCCTAGACCTAGGGTGAATGGATGAGGGGGAGATAGATAGAATCAAACCATTTGTGATTCATTTTAGTTCATTTTAGCCATTCTCTTTCATCTTCTTCTTCCACAAGTTTAGTGAGAGAACTTGTGTGAAACCCTAACCCTAATTCCAATTAAAATCAAGATCCCGAGTACCCATTAAGCAAGAAGCCCTACAACCTTTAGGAGCGGAGCCGATCTTCAACGGAGCAAGCGATCCGAGCCGATCCACGACTCATGAAGCCGAGCGATGCCCGATCAACAATCTAGATTCTTCCTCTTGTAATTCTTGAAGCGAATGTAATCAAAATTGTTGAGATAAATAAAGGTGATATTCTTTTATCTTGTTTTCTTTAAATTCTGCATCATGATATCTTTACAATTCGTAAATATTTTCTGTGTGGTGATGTGTGAATAAAACTCCGCTCGCCAAGGAGTCGAGACGATCAATAGAATGAGGATGTAATATATCTTAAAACGATTCTTGATTCCTACAAGTTTTGTAAACCCTAGCAAGTTCAAGAACCGACAACCCATTTCGTTACGATGCTTTCTTGAATGATATCACTCGAAATTGGGGAGTTAGGATCGTTTCTTGAAATTGCTAGAGGCTAGAATGTGAATGATATCGACAAAAGAACAAGGGATAAGATGAAACCCTAGTTTCACGAGAAAACCCTAACTCTCTTCGATCATCATCGATCTAGTATCAATCCTTCGAAGGACAAGAACACGAAATCTTTAGATTACATCACGTCTATCGATCCGATCGATTCCTACGAGCCTCATTAGATTCTTGACTTTTTGTTTGGAAATATTATCGAAACCAAATTCTTGATTGTTTATCAGTTTCTTGATTCTTGATTAAACATCGTGACACCTGAATCAATTGATAAATTCTTGAATCATGTTTTCTTTTCTATTCAATTAACTTTTCAATTCAAACGAAGCAAATATAAAAACTAATCGCACAATCCCTTTGGACGATCCGCACTCACTTACAAACTACATCCGACACCGTAGTTGATTGCGGTCAAATAATTCTTTGATTGTGATTCTATTCATTTTCTAAAACGACACACAAAGAAATGATCAATCACCGGCCTCCCTGATAAAATAGGTGCCCAAATTGCTTCAGTAGGTCATATTCACACCATATATCACCTCAGAGTTGTTTGCTTGCCCTGTTTTGGCCTGAGTCAAAATCTGGGACTACTTTCCCTAGTTGCTGCTTTGAATTGAGTTATGGTTTTCCGTATTTCGATTTCTAGATTCCAGTATTTGTGCTTTATCTTGATCATGTGACGTTTGTACGTCTATATCGAGTGATATCGAGTTGTTTTGCGAGAGCTAACCATAGGTTCTAACCTATAAGTTTTTAGGCGTATCGTTTTGGTTTTCGCATGTCGTTTTGGTTTTAATGCGATACGATGCGTGTGATATGTAGGTACCCCCACGGTGATTCGAGACGATGAAGAAGATAGTGGCGACATCGACAATTAAGATCAAGGTGAGTAGATTATATCTACGGGGGAAGTCGAGTGGATGGCGTATAACACCCCCGCAATTCGATGTTTAGTATACTAGATATATACCATATATATATGTATGATAGCGTTAAGTGTGAAATGGATATTCAGATGTGATTAGGTGTACTATGGATAGAATAGGGTTTAGATGTAAACTAGTATAGTTTCCTAGATACGAGCCCTAGTACAGGTTTACACCCACACGCACACACATGCTTATTTGTTATACATATACCTAGATGATGAGGATAGTGGATGATATTTGGGGATGAGTCGATGATATTGGGCACAGTGCCATGAAATCGGTGATATGATATGGTTCGTATTTGGGATACGACTTGAGGTTTTAGCGGGCCTTTGGACGTGTGTTACACACACGCATTTATATTTATATAGATGGTATCGATTATACTAGACTTAGATCAGTACCCTAGATCATGAGATATTATGATAAGGATACCAGATATTTGATGAGATGGATGTGATATTGACCCGTACCCAGCTTTTGGGATGCCGTACGATGATTTACCGTACGAGCTTCATATTGATGATAGATCCGCAATCATGACTCGAGGATGTCATATGATATTGTATCGGACGCGGTACCTTTGAGGCGGGATCACCGACTATTATATATATATATATATATATATATATTGACTCAGATTTAGGTGGTTTCCATACCCTCCTGATTGACTTGTTAGTTAGAGCCGTAGTTTTGCTAGTAGATGTTAGGCTAGGCCTATGTCATACCTATTTCAAAAACTAACGAATCGGGAGTATTTTAAAGACAGGCAAGGGATTCTACGGATATTTTCAAAAGACACATCTTTTCTTAAAAACACCGTAGCCCTTATTTTCCTAAAAACCCCGATTCGTATTATTTCAAATTGCAAAAACAGTATGACATAAATACATTGATGTAGATTCTACACCATGGTGTTTATTATTCATTTGCCGCAGATTCTTACTGTTTGCATCGCATTGCATGTTAAATATGTGTATTGTTGTATCAAATCCATGCTGTTAGGACACCGGCACCATTATTGATGATGCATATGTTTCACGTATACCTGCTTGCCGGCTCACACACTTCATCATCGATAATTGCCATATCACTATACTGTAGTACTGTTGCATTCAGGATATGACCCTTGCATACATGGCATACTTGTGTACTTATATATTGTACACTCATACTTGTGCACATACCTATTGTACATTCATATTCGTGTACTTACATATTGTACACTCATACTTGTGCACATACCTATTGTACATTCATATTTGTGTACTTACATATTGTACACTCATACTTGTGTACATACCTATTGTACATTCATATTCGTGTACTTACTTATGGTACACCCATACTTATACACATACTCATTTGCACATACATAGATGATTCTCGCTTGATTTGGAGACTTGGGGACCGCAAGATACTCTCTGAAACTGATTCATTTTAAAAGAGCGGTTTCCTCCAATATATGCATATTACTATTCCATGTTGCATGATATACTGATATGCTTACATTTCTTTTATATGTCGCATACATCTTGCTTTCTGATTATACGCATTAAGATATGTTGTTTTCATGATATTTTTGGATTTGGGAACCGTGGGTATTTTAAAAGAGAGTATGTATTGTTTACAAACCCGGTTACCCTTGATATGATATTTCAGTGCGTCCACCATGTGTTTTCTCGGTTCTGAGAGTGTCATGTGAAACCCGATTCGAGGAGCGGTATGCACCGTTTGCGGGTACATGGTGGACCCGGTGAGGTACCCCGGGGCAAGAAGACTCGAATATGTTAGACGACGAGCCTGGCAGGGGAGTACTACCTATCGGTGATTGTGTTGAGCTCGGCGGATATCTGGGGGATACCGACCGGAGTTGAGAGATGAGACGGGCCGATCCGGACTGACGGAGCCCTATGTATATGAGAATTTACGTGCCGATGCTGGGCACATGTTTCATGATGTTTTCGAGTGTCGATGCTTGACACTCAGGTTCCATGATTTTGATATGTCGCGAGCGACACATGTTGATTTACATCCTCATACTTCCATGCATATGTTTATGATATTTACATGCATGATGCTTATTGTCATTGGGTGACACGTGGACGAGATCTACTTATATATAGCTGATATTGATGACATTGATCACGTAGTTGGACGAGATCCACATACATGATGGCATTGATTACACAGTTGGATGATATCCATATATTTATAGACTTCATGATATAGTCGACATCGATCATACCTCATATTTATGATATGTTATTACCTGAGGCACTGACACGAGCACTTGGCACTACACTCATGTATAGATGTTACATTGCCACCTTATCATACTTCAGACTTATTCAATTGAGGTTTATATATATATCTGATCGTATTGACCTAGGATTGTGTCATACATACGATTTCTGCTCTGTGATGTTTTCTATTCACGAGTTGGCAACTCACCCCCGTTGTGCCACAGTTTTTTGCAGGTTTTGTCGTACAGGTTCCATTGCGGCTTTTTGGCACATTGTTTCCCTTACGGGTGATTTGCTTTGGTAGGTGGATTCTTTTGCATCAGAACCACCATTGTATATGTATTATTCAGTTGTATCTAGTAATTCCATCAACCAAACTTGTATATTGTTTCAAACTTAGAAAACCAGTTGTGTATTATTTCGATCTTAGAGTCGCGCGTTGTAGTATTATGGTTTTCAGGCTAATTTTGAGTTTCCTCTTAAGTTTTGATCCCCGCCCTTCGGCGTTGTATATTATACTACTTGCGTGGTTGTGACCGTTGATTGACGAAGAGTTAGCTCCCACTTAGGGATGCCTTTTATCGTTGTTTATATACTATTCATGTTGTACCCCGTTCGGGGACAGTATTTACAAAGGAAACTCTGCCGAAATTTTCAGAAAAGATTATAGATTTTAAAAATGCATATTCGGCTTATTTATTTAAAAACCTTGCATTTAAAACATGTTTTCCTTACTTCTTAAAAACTAGTTTTTCTATATTTACTCCTTAAATTGGTTTTAGATTTTTGGGCTTTTGGCTTACTTGAATTAGATGAGGTCCTATAGACTTCATATGATTCAAGGCCAGTCACGGGCTATTTCGGGTCGTGACAAAAGGTGTCAACATTGTGGCTTCCGCTCCTCGTTGATGTGTTTGGTATTTCACTCACGCCTTCCTACTGAATGGTTTTATCAGCTAGCTCTTCTAAGAAATTCCATACGTCTTTTGCACTATAACTCAGGAATTTACATTGACACATAGACTTTAGCATTATTCAAGAGCTGCAGTCTAGTCCTTCATAGACTATCTGAAACAACCTCCATGTTCTAATCCATGATGTGGTCATTTGATTAACTCCATGTTCTAATACATGATGAGGGCATTTGATTAAGATATCTTTGAATCTATCTAAGCATTTCCAAAAAACTTCACCATCTTTTCGCTTAAAATTGTGAATTTCACTTCGAACTTTAGCATTTTTATGTATTAGGTAAAATCTTTTTAGAAACATTTTGACAAATTTATCCCACGTAGATATAGAATTAATGGGTAGGCTGTTTAACCAATTTTTTGCGTTATCTTTAAGCGAAAAAGGTATAAACCTTAGCCTAACCGCACCTTCACTCACTTGATGGATTTTCATTTTTGTGCTGACTCCCTCGAACTCGCTGATAAGTAGATATGCATCTTCCAATTCCAGACCTTGGAATTTCGGAAGGAAAGGAATGAACCGTGGTTTAATTTCATAGCTATTGACCGAAACGGTAGGCAACACTATGCAAGAAGGGAGTGATGAACAATGAGGATAACAATGATCTTGTAACGCAGCTTCTGGTTGGTCACCATCGTCGGTTGATTCTCAATTGTCGATGAAGAAGAAGGAAAAGAAAGCAAAGGAGAAGTCGGAGCAGTAGAATCGAGAGGTTCCAAGAAATCAAAAAGTTGTGAAGAATCGGACGACTCCGATGAAGCAGAAGGAAGGGGAGAAAATAAAGAATCGGAAGGAACAATTTCAACTCGGACTAATCGAGATTCTAAGACTTTAGTCCACGTTGACATACACTATTCCAAACGCCGAAGAAAAGACTAAGAAGAGAAAGGAAGTGATGACAAATCCTAAGAGTTTCGTCATCAAATCGCATAAAATCAATAAATTTTGAGTGAAAACACATATATTTCGTCCTTTAGAGTTTCCTTGTCTTCGGATCTCTCAAGAGACCCATTGGACACGAGCTCTGGTTCATGGAATCCATGCCATGAACGCTGTTTCGGGAATCCCTGAAAGGGAATACCCGCTTCGGATATTTCCCCAAGGAAATACCTGCTTCGGACATCCTTTTAAGGGGAACGTCCATCCTCGGATATCTTTTGCAAGTAGAATGTCCATCTTTGGGATACCCTTCAAAGATACCCGCATATGGATACCCCAAGAAGATACCCGCTTTTGCATATCCTAAAAAGGATCTTGCAGCGGATATCCCCCAGAAGGATCCCATTTACGGATAACCCCTAAGTGGATATTCGCTCTCTCTTCTCAGTAACCTACCCGTTGCTCGATAGCTTGTCAAAAAGCTATATGACGTTGGACAAGCATCTGACTCGGCCCAAACATTGCAACGTTAGAATTTTTTTCTTTCTGCAGTAGGACCCTCATGTGAGGCCCCCGTAAGGTTTAAAGCATGCTCAAAAGAGTTTTCCGACACAGTTCCACAATTGCAGATATTTTAGAGTGAGTTCGCATGATACTATGACCCGTTAATCGGAGGTACACTCATGTTAAAATTAGAGATGATTAACAACCGTTTTGTCTGCGGCTGCTGGAGATTAAATAAACCCCTGCTTGTAATGGACATGAGAAATTTATACAAGCCTGAACCACGAGCGCATCCATCTGGGGGAGGGGGGGGGGGACACGTTATAACTCTAGCTCCACCTTCTAAAAACTTGAGTACATTTATTCTTGCCGCTTCTTTTGCATTATACCAAGATCCAACATGAGGAGCATAACTGTATTTATCTGGTCAATGAATCTAGACAGCTTCACATACTAATATGCTAAGTTTATATTTTCTTGTTTACATTAATTATGCTGTTGAAACAAATTATACATTTGGTTGAGATCGCTTAAGTATATACGCTTCAAGCGATGTTAAATTTGTTTGCACGATTCCAAGCGATTACAAAAACCAGCTACTCTTGGTTCCATGCAATTCGACATCAGTGTCAAAAATTTTGTATCCTATTGTCACCATTTCTCTTTCTTTTCTACTGAAGATTTATCTTCGGTTTGATGCATTGCTTGCTCAAACTAACATGAGCAGCTCTAACCGACTTTGAGCACCGCGATTAGATCGAGCTATCAAAGTTTTGGGCAGTTAATTGAGCAAGGAGTTTAAAACTTTGGAGAACTTCATTTTTCTTTATTTATAGTAACTGCCTTAACACATTAATTCAAAGTACAACACCAACTTAAAACACTAACAAAACGAGTAACTAACATGACCTTCAACTAACAATAATGACGAAAACAATCACAACCATGACATGAACTTTTTAGGATAGTTGGACCCAGACACCCTCACAATTCATTAGGTATCGTCAGTCCTTAATGTACTGGAAGGTATATAAGATGAGCTATCGATATACATATACGAGGATGCTAAGTAATTATCAAGTCTCGAATTAAGATCTACCCAATTCACAAGGACTCTTAGGGTCCTCATAACGCGACACTTGATAAGCTAAGGAAAGCTAGCTATCATAAAGCGAAGGACAAGATAAAAAAAAAAACTATGAAAGCAAATAATATAAAGAAAAGATTTTTTTTGAATATTTTTCAATTTTTTTTTGTGTTGCACCAGGGTTTGGTGTGGCTAGAGTTTGCTGCGAAGACTAGAGGTGTCAAGATGACCCATGGCCCGTTTGGCCCGTGGGTCAACCTGTAAAATACCGATCATGGATCAAATATTTACAATCCGTTTAAAAACTACCCGTACCCAATTTTCCCGTTTAAAAGTATCACCGGATCGACCGAACCTGCAAGTTCTTGGATTTCCCCGTTGGATGATCCAACCCGCGGGTTCATGGGTTTTACCTGGCCCGTGCTAAAAATAAAAACTAAATCAACTTATCATGCTATTTTCCTAGTGATATTCAATAATTTTTTCATGTTAAAAGCTCTATTACTACGAAGCGGTTCTTATAATGTACATTCATATATATAATTATCATGTTTAGTTATAATAATTAATCTATTTAAACCTCAAAAAGTTTAAAAACAAAATTTCAAAAATTATATCGTAGATTATTTTGACACTACTACAAATAAGGGTTATCCCTACGGATTTACCCGTAGGGGCAAACCACTGCCCCTACGGATATATCCGTAGGGACAATAAAATACCCTGTAAATACAAACGCCGTAGGTACAAGTTGAAGCCCTGAACTTGGCTTTACGGACAAAAACTTGCCCGTACGGAGTTCTGTGTAGGTCCCATTTCCCTTACGGAGTAGGCCGTAGGGGCAAAAAAATTATTTTATTTACGGTTTTTTAAAATATATTACTTGTACCTACGGATGAATCCGTAGGGCCAAGTAATATCCCTTACGGATACATGCGTAGGTATATATCCGTAGGGGCTTTTGTTTGCCCCTACGGATATTGTAGGGTTGCTAGGCACGCGCACAAAGATCTACGAGGCATCAACCATGCCCGATTAAAAATTTAGCCGTGCCGAACAACCCGAAAACGGATCTTTAAACTAGAGATTAGGTGAAAACATCATGTTAACAACTTTAACACTAAGTGAAAGAGATTACAACCTTTGTAGATCTGGTCCTTCACTTCATATGCTCCGTATTGTGGTCCCTTCGCTGCGATCATCGGGATCCGGACTCTCGAGAGGTTCCACGAAGAGAAAGATGCAACCTTTGCTTCCGATCTTCGATACTAAGATGATCTACCTTGAAGTTTCTTTAACACAAGCTAACACTCATGAAATGATGTGAACACCCTCATCTAAATGGCAAGGGAAGATGAGGATGATGAAGTAGGATTTTTGCTCTCTTTATTTATCTTTTTCTCATATTTATTTATCAATTTGGAAAAATCTAGCAAGCTTTTTCATGAAAGAATGAAGGAAGAAGAAGAATAGTGATCCATTTTTTTTGTGATGAATAATGAAAGGATTAATATGACAAATAATGCAACCATGGTTGACTTAACCATTGTAGAGAATTAACCAAGGGTTAGGGTTTGGGTTGAGTTAAGAATGAGTCACTTGAAAAAATCTTTTCCAAAACAAAAAAGAAAACCTTCTAAAATCTACTAGAAGTCATTAACCCAAATCAAACCCTAATCTTGATTAATCTTTACTAAACATGTTGCATTAGTTATCATATCATGTTACAATATTATATATCACATATATAACATTTATTGTAACCAAATAAAATAATACATTTAACATATATCGCATATATATCAATGTATTACCCGAGTGAGAAAAAGAATCTTTTAGTGAGCAAATATTAGTTAATTCAATTTAATATATCAAATATATTATTATACATTAAATTATCGAATCAACACTTGATCCGACAATCCGGCTATATCGCATATAACCGACTAATATTTATCCGTACCGATTCATCGAATCAACACTTGATCCGATGACCCGGCTGATATCAAATATCGCGAGAATATAATACGGTATCACATATCGCATTATCCTCGGTCTCGCACATATCACATATGTGCTCCTACTCCGTTTTGCCTGAGCCAAGAAACCTCTGTGTAGGACTCTAAAGAATCGTCAATACGCCGGCAGTAGGTGATGATCATATCAAACACCCACAAGCTGCAAGCGGTCAGCTAAACGTAACAGCTACCCAGGTATTAAGCGCTCAGAAGATCAACAAGCAAGCCTGTACATTCTCCTGTGAATCCAAACAGTAACACTCCCGTACAGTCCGGTCTCGTCGTCTGATATGTTGCATAACTCGCCTAGGGGTGGTAAACGTCAGACCCCAGTAGCTCGATAAGTCGTGTCGATATGAGGTCTATAACAGTTCGAGAAACTACTGATAACACTTACCAGTAAATCTCAGCAACCCTGGCCAGGGATTTCCGGTTATAGCCAATCGAACACAGCACAACATCAACTCCCTATACCGGGAGAGACGAATCCCCTCCTATCGCTCATTGCCTCCATGTGATTCGGGACTGTACCCAAAAGCCACCTTTTTGCACGCCCTCTTGGACGTGGTATGATGGAAATCAAAGCACAGTGGGAATCACACAAGACTCTATGACGATCTCGGGTCAACAGACTACTCTGTACCAGTGTCACCGGAGAACTGCCATCTGACGTATGGTATAATACCATCTGGGAGTTCTCGGCGAGTCCGTCCAGTGTACCCAGTCTCTACTGAGCACCCGTACACCATCCTTGATATCAAACACCGATGGATATGGGATCATCCATCGCCCATCATATGGGTCAAGATGCGTATACGCTAGTCTACTCTGGTGTATCGATGCCCTGTCTCGATACACCCTCGACTAGGAACAGTTATAGGATGTACTCGTCGACTACCGTGGCCCCACTAGTATGATCTCATCATAGTCCCAGTAGTCGAGTACATATCCTAAGGGCTTTATCAACATGTAATATAGAGACAATCAGAGTACATGTTAAGATAAAGTACAACCAGATAGCATACTATCATGTCGAGCAAGAAAGTCCTCCCTATATATGTCCTAGCATCCACTACAATATACATCGTATGTACAGTAATGGCCTCTAGGGCATACATATAATTAACAATCTCCCACTTGCACTAGGGCCATCTGTTATGGTATCGCATACCCAACAATTAGCTGCGGTTGAAGTATCTCATACTCAACCATCCCATAAAAGTCTCTACTGGGAAAAAGGCCTTTGTGAGTGGATCCGCGCTGTTGTCCTCTGTGTCTACTCTCCTAACCTCGATCTCCCTGAAGATCAACCATCTCCATGATCAGGTGATACTGCCAAAGAATTATATCTGGATTTCTGATGGGACGGTAGTTCCTTGGCTAAAGCCACAACTCCATTGTCACACAATGGTAGGAACGAAGTTCATCTTATGAACTTATATATATCCAGACTGCCTCTTTGGTAGCATCCTTGGTAACGATGTATCTTGCCTTTAATCTTCTAGTAAGTCACGGTATCTAGCTTGGAACTCTTCCAACATACCGTCCCTCCACTGAGGGTAAAGACAATGCCTGCGACTGACATTCAGTCGTTCTTATCACCCTGGAACCTTTCCAGTGATTCTCCCCAGGATCGATTGATACCATCTCACTACAACTAGTGAGTGTCCTAACATCCAATTAGATCTATCTCATAGATCCAAAACCCAGGATTTAGGAGGTATCACTTTGATCCTATATGGAGAATTCTTGTGATAAGCGGAGATTGACGGAGCGTAGCATAGGAAACTCCTTCCCTATCAAGAGTATGTCATCCACGTACTCTACGAGGATCACCACCATACTCTCTACTACCTTTTCGTATATACAAGGTTCATCTACCATTTTGATGAAGTCAAACTCTTTGACTACCACATCAAAACAGATGTTCCAACTCCGCGATGCCTGTTTTATCATATAAAACATCTTGCACACGTTTCCGCTGCTCCCACTGTCTATGAAGCCCTCTGGCTGTGTACTTACAGACGCTCTTTTCTAAAACATCATTTAGAAAAGCACTCATGACACCCAACCACCAGATATCGTAGTCATGGTATGTAGCCGTGGCAAGTAGGATCTGGATGGACTTAAGCATAGATCCTTAGAAAAGGTTTCAACATAATCCATACCTGGTCTATGATGCAAATCTTTAACAAGTCTAGCTTTGAAAGTCTCAACTTTTCCATGTACACCAAGTAATCTTCTCAAGATATACTTGCTCCTGATGGGGATTTAACCCTTCAGATAAAGCAACCAAAGTCCATACTTTGTTGGTGTATAAGGATTCCATCTCAGATCGATAAGCATCCAGCCATTCTTACAGAGTCTCACTCCTGATGGCCAGCTCGAAACCAGTTGGGTCATCATCTCATGATGCAATCCTCGCTTCCACTGTCATAGAGAAACCGAAGTATCTCTCAGGTGGGTGAGGAACCCTACTAGATCGGCGGAGAGGCTGAGGTTCGTTGGAAACTATTGAATCCTTTGGTTCTACCAAATCATCAGCTGCAGTTTGTATAGCTGGAACATCTCCAGTTCTGCATAACAGACCTTGCCTCGAGCTTGTCCGGATTTTGCTTTTAGACATAGTCTGGACAACCCCAAATCTTAACAAGCTTAAGATATGGGCTCTTCCCTTTCCATATCACATATGAAGTGGTAGCCAACTGATTTGATTTGAACCCTATTCAATAGGTATGCAGCTTCTCAAGCGCATAATACCCAAAAGGAAATAGGAAACTCAGTAGTACTCATCATAGAGCACACCATATCACATAGGGTGCTATTGCTCTGCCCCGATACACCGACGTGCTGTGGTGTATACGGAGGAGTAATGCTGAGAGAGAATCTCATTCTCCTTTAGAATAGTCAAGGAATTCCGTGCTCAAGTATTCTCCTCCTTGATCTCATCAAAGGACATAATACTTATACCCGTATTTGGTTCTCTACTTCTAACTTATATTCTGTGAATATCTCAAAAGCTTCGGACTTGTGTTTCAACAGGAACATATGTCTGAATCTTAAGAGATTATCAGAGAATGTAATGAAGTATAAAGAACCGATCTTGGCATATGTAGACAGGGGACTTTCATACATCAGCATGTATCAATCCCAAAAGTTCACTAACTCTTTCTCTGTTTCCAATAAACAGAGCTGTGGTCATCTTATCTTTGTGACATGACAGGCAAGTTTCACAAGATGTAAATTCAAACTAATTTAAATATGCATCTATATGTAACTTAGCTAGTCGGGTCGCATTGATATGACCTAGTCTACAATACCTCAAGAAGGATTCGTTCATTTCTGAACTCTTCCTCTTGTGTGTGTTCCGTATACTAAAGAACTGTAGTTTGATTTAGAACATCAATGTTTTTAGATAACGTCCCTGAACCGATCAACTTTTGATATAGGAAATGTTCAAAACATTATCCAACAATACAAAATTTTATCATTTCTTTACTTCTAAAGAGACTGATATGATTTTGTATATCAGGTTCGGTATCTAATAACATTTGTTCAGAATCAATGTATTCTGGTAATACAGGGTGATAGTGACCAACAGATTTGGCTGCAACACTTACACCGTTTTCTGTCTCATGAAACTTATCACCCGTTCTCAGTTCTCTACCTATCTGTAGCCCATGTAACAGATTACATATACGGGATCCTGATCCGGTATCACATACCCAGGACGTAAAGGACACTGAGAAACAGTTCTGTGTAATGAACACACCCGAAGATGATGCATCAACATGCACTTTCTTCGTTTGGGCGGCACGGGAATTCTGGTAATCCCCAATTTCCTGCTCTGTCTTATAACAATTATAAGTTGGAGCGGAACCAACGTTCCCCAGCTCAGTATAACAAGCGGGTTCGGTCAATATATCCGTTTTATTATCTTGATTAAGGCGTGATATGGTCGCTATCTGGAGAGATAGAGAAGAAAACACTCAGCGTATGCTCTTGCAAGATTAGATTGGTTATCTAATATATCTAATCAGGATGTCTCCCACTGTTTTAATCAAATCTTCCTTCAAACCCTAAAAGGAAAGACTAGCCGGGATTAATTACACGCTACAAGTTCGCCAATCTTTCAGCCAGGCCAGTGTCGGTACTTTGAGGGAGGTTCCCCGTGCTCTCGCACGAACCTAATTAATGTAAACCTCGTTTTCCCAGAGGCATAACCCCGTTAACACCTTTCTAGACACCTACTTGATCGGCTAATTGTAATGTGTAAAACTCTCCCAGGAGTAACTCTTACTCGCAGCGGGTATCGGGATCCAACTATCTCATAGAAGGTATGCAATCTCATTGCAAATTTCAACTCTTGAAATTCCCAATAATATTTTGCCCCAAGTGTCCTATGACTTTGACAGAGGTCAACAAACCATAGGCTGCTAGTCAAGTTCAACCCGTCATTTCCTGATTGAAGTAAACCCACCCGCACGACCCTTGACAGAGGTCAACAAGGTCGCACGACTACCCTAAATCAATCACATCATATGCTTATACAGATAAGCACTAATCAGCTACCGCACACCACGCCTTGACAGAGGTCAACAAACGCAGCACGAATACTAACCAGTACTTATCTGAAATGACGGAGGGCTACGACAGGTTTTTAAGAAAACCTTTTGCGTAATGAACTTGATATCGTTGTAGAATCGAGTGATTTTTAAATGGAGTGCTTTTGAGGCTTTTCTAGTTTTTCTAAAGGGGTCACACCCGGTGAAGGGATCGTCGGCCCTTTCCTTATCGAATAAGGTGCGGGATATATCATATATACCGCTGTGCAAAGCAAGAACTATAGAAGCAATCAAAGACAAACCGAGTTTGTAGCATCTTCCAGTTATTGCTAAAGGAGTCACTCCCGGTGAAGGGATCTCGGTCCTTTCCTTATCGAATAAGGTGCTGGATGTTCTACAAGGAACACCGCTATGCAAAGCAAGAACTAGAGCTACCAGTTTTTAAACAAGTTTCTACAACATCTTAGGTTTCTTTTATTTCATTAATCTCATTAATGAAGTCCCATTTTATTATTCTTCAAAAGCATCTCTTTTGAAACGAAATCTGCAATATAACATATATCTCATATATATATAATATAAACATTCGTCTCAGGCAGTAATATGATCTCATCACAGAACATTGCAGCAGAAGAACATATATGAAATATTGGATATACTAGGACGTCCGTGTTTTCAATACGAGCCTGTATAAAACACGGATTCCACGGTCGCGATGAATAGCCAAACCCACATCCCTAGTCCCCTACGAGAGCGGCAAGTAACACTGCCAATTCTAGGGTTAGGAGACCCAGTCTCGACTCCTCGAGATGGTCTCCCACTGGACCCTAGAACCCGGTTACTTGTGCTCCCCGCCTTGGGTCTACCTAATGCGGAAAAGTAAATAATATACAACGGTGACATCTTCCGCTACCTGGAAGTGCCCCAATAAAAGAATATTACATACAAAAGAATTTTACATGAATAAAAAAGAAAAAACTCTCATCTCACATAAAACCCTCCGGCTATTCAAAACGCGACGATCCAATATAACATATCACAGCAACACATAATATCTCATATCATCAACGTAAGCAAGTGTGCGTATCCCGATTGTCGTTGATGTATAGCAACGAAGCCGGCGATACACCACATACTACGGTTACGGTCACAGAAAAGAAAGTGTAAAACTACAACAGTTGGAATCTGCAACCTCTTTAGACATCGCATGCCTAACCAAATGAATTCCTTAGACATCTCATGCCTCACAATTATAAACCCGCATTTTAGTCTCATTTATCGAAAACTCTTTTCAATATCAAGTCGGGCAATTCAACAAGATTCCCGACGTCCTGATCGAATGCTCGTCGCAAACTTTAGTAGACGGCCGCACCCCCAGATGCTGTCGACGAATTGTACTAAGGCGGAACACCGTTGCCGCGAGCACCCGAACGGATGCTTTCGGGGACGGGGTTCTCCTACAGTCACTTGGTCGGGGCTTTGGGGCGTGGCTGTCTATTAAGTTTACCCGGCGAGTATCCGCGTACGCTACGTGATTGCGACGGACTTTTGATCACATCAAAATTCCGTAGCAACCGATCAACTGAGACTAAACTGCTATGTTTATAATATTCAAATTAGTTATCTCATAACTACCCGTGGATTCCAAATATTGTATCACATTCCAGATAAATAGACAAAGTTAAACTTTCCGATCGAATCATCAAACACCCAAGATTTCCCCAATATATCTCAACACTTGAAATCAGTTTAAAAACATCCATCACATGCCACAGTACCAATGGTCCAGCCGTAGAAGGGTCAAGCCAACGCCTCACATGTGGCACGCCGTACTGCCCCAAACCCTAAGGTTCAAAAGGCAGTTCAAGACGGTCACATAATCGAGTTAAGGTTTGTAGTCTTCTAGAGGGTTCACCGAGTTACTTGCATGACTTAGAACATTCTTAAACACGAGAAAAAATCCAACCTTTGAAAAACTTTCCGACAGGGGAAAAAGTGAGTTATTGATATCCGTTCGAACTTTTTAACGGTTTCTAAAATTTATCCGGAAAGCCACATAGACAAAATTAGACATCCCGGTCGAAACATCGAATCCCCAAAACAAACCCAGAAAATTCAACTCTTGAATAAATATTAAAAATTCCCAGAAAATCCAGCATAATAAAATAGGAGTTACTGTGCAAACAGGGAATGATGACGTCATCAATTAGCCGCGGAACCGCCGCAGAAGGCATGCTTCTGCCGCGGTTCCGCCGCACTTTATACTGTTCATGGAACAAATTTTTCACCGTAATTCTTATAATTCCCTGCTGAATTTTTTAAGCATTTTTAATGTGGAAAAATCCCAGTTTTTAGAAAAAGTCCAGAGAGCGGGTTTTATCGGGGTTTCGGGTTTCGATCGGACTTTAAACTTGGTCTAGACTTCGCCTAAAGCTCTAGCTTGGCTCTGATACCACTGTAGGGTTGCTAGGCACGCGCACAAGGATCTACGAGACATCAACCATGCCCGATTAAAAATTTAGCCGTGCCGAACAACCCGAATACGGATCTTTAAACTAGAGATTAGGCGAAAACATCATGTTAACAACTTTAACACTAAGTGAGAGGGATTACAACCTTTGTAGATCCGGTCCTTCACTTCATATGCTCCGTGTTGTGGTCCCTTCGCTGCGATCATCGGGATCGGGACTCTCGAGAGGTTCCACGAAGAGAAAGATGCAACCTTTGCTTCCGATTTTCGATACTAAGATGATCTACCTTGAAGTTTCTTTAACACAAGCTAACACTCATGAAATGATGTGAACACCCTCATCTAAATGGCAAGGGAAGATGAGGATGATGAAGTAAGATTTTTGCTCTCTTTATTTATCTTTTTCTCATATTTATTCATCACTTTGGAAAAATCTAGCAAGCTTTTTCATGAAAGAATGAAGGAAGAAGAAGAATAGTGATCCATTTTTTTTTGTGATGAATAATGAAAGGATTAATATGACAAATAATGCAACCATGGTTGACTTAACCATTGTAGAGAATTAACCAAGGGTTAGGGTTTGGGTTGAGTTAAGAATGAGTCACTTGAAAAAATCTTTTCCAAAACAAAAAAGAAAACCTTCTAGAATCTACTAGAAGTCATTAACCCAAATCAAACCCCAATCTTGATTAATCTTTACTAAACATGTTGCATTAGTTATTATATCATGTTACAATATTATATATCACATATATAACATTTATTGTAACCAAATAAAATAATACATTTAACATATATCGCATATATATCAATGTATTACCCGAGTGAGAAAAAGAATCTTTTAGCGAGCAAATATTAGTTAATGCAATTTAATATATCAAATATATTATTATACATTAAATTATCGAATCAACACTTGATCCGACAATCCGGCTATATCGCATATAACCGACTAATATTTATCCGTACTGATTCATCCAATCAACACTTGATCCGATGACCCGGCTGATATCAAATATCGCGAGAATATAATACGGTATCACATATCGCATTATCCTCGGTCCCGCACATATCACATATATGCTCCTACTCCGTTTTGCCTGAGCCAAGAAACCTCTGTGTAGGACTCTAAAAAATCGTCAATACGCCGGCAGTAGGTGATGATCATATCAAACACCCATAAGCTGCAAGCGGTCAGCTAAACGTAACAGCTATCCAGGTATTGAGCGCTCAGAAGATCAACAAGCAAGCCTGTACATTCTCCTGTGAATCCAAACAGTAACACTCCCGTACTGTCCGGTCTCGTCGTCTGATATGTTGCATATCTCGCCTAGGGTGGTAAACGTCAGACCCCAGTAGCTCGATAAGTCGTGTCGATATGAGGTCTATAACAGTTCGAGAAACTACTGATAACACTTACCAGTAAATCTCAGCAACCCTGGCCAGGGATTTCCGGTTATAGCCAATCGAACACAGCACAACATCAACTCCCTATACCGGGAGAGACGAATCCCCTCCTATCGCTCATTGCCTCCATGTGATTCGGGACTGTACCCAAAAGCCACCTTTTTGCACGCCCTCTTGGACGTGGTATGATGGAAATCAAAGCACAGTGGGAATCACACAAGACTCTATGACGATCTTGGGTCAACAGACTACTCTGTACCAGTGTCACCGGAGAACTGACATCTGACGTATGGTATAATACAATCTGGGAGTTCTCGGCGAGTCCGTCCAGTGTACCCAGTCTCTACTAAGCACCCGTACACCATCCTTGATGTCAAACACCGATGGATATGGGATCATCCATCGCCCATCATATGGGTCAAGATGCGTATACGTTAGTCTACTCTGGTGTATCGATGCCCTGTCTCGATACACCCTCGACTAGGAACAGTTATAGGATGTACTCGTCGACTACCGTGGCCCCACTAGTTTGATCTGATCATAGTCCCAATAGTCGAGTACATATCCTAAGGGCTTTATCAACATGTAATATAGAGACAATCAGAGTACATGTTAAGATAAAGTACAACCAGATAGCATACTATCATGTCGAGCAAGAAAGTCCTCCCTATATATGCAGCATTTTGAAAATCGTTTCGGTGAAATTTCGGAAAATCGGTAAAATAAGGGGGTTTTCTGTAAAAAGTCAAAATGAAAATATCTTTATTATAAAATTAAATATACATATTCTAGCTATGTAATTGCTAGTATTTGGTGTTTATTAAGCCACTGGTGAAATTTGAAATTTTCTGAAAAATTTTCCGAAAAAAATTATTTTATTATTATTTTAAGCCGTTACTAATACATTTAATTAGGAAAAATTACAAACTGGAATGGGTTGAAACAAATTTTGTGCATCATAACACATTAAACAAAATTTTAACATGTTGTTTTTGAAATAAAATGAAACTGTCAAACGGTGTTAGAAAATATTGAAGAAAAATTGCTTATTTTGTGAAATAATTTAGGTATTTGAGGTATGGGGGTATTTTCTTCACTTGGAACTTGCTACACACACACCCACACTCACACCCCCCCATTTTTCCTCCCCTCTAGTGCGGAAATTCAGCAGCCCCTCCCCAATCTCCCCTCCAATTAAACAAAACAAATGAAAGAAAAATGATGAAATGGAAAATGAAAACATTAAAGAAATAAAGTATGGAACAAGATAATTAGAGTATGGTTTTGTGTTGACTTTGAGACCCACATCTCTCTCTCTCCCTCACCAAATCTGGCCGAGCCCCGCCATTTGTGCAGCCCACCAATTTTCCCCCTCTCATTTCATCACAAAATTCCATCAAAAATCCACAATTTTACTCACAAATTCAAAGCAAACTCCAAATCCAAGCTTTACCCATTATTCTTTAGCCAATTTAGTATGGATCTTGGGGAATGGAAGCAAGTTTGGGAGGCTAAGCTTCATGTTTGATCTCTTGATCATGAGGTATAAAGTTTCATCCAATTTGTTAATTGTTAATTGTATGTTTGAATCTAGTTTTAATTAGATGTTTAATTATGGAATTAATTAAAATTTCACTTTCAAGAGAAGGGTTTGAAATTCAAGTTAGGTTTTTGTTTTGGAGTTGGGTTGTGATCAATTGTGCATGGTTGTGTGATATGGGCTAGGATCCTAAAACTTGTTAAAACTAATCTAATTGCTAGTTTGCAAATTGTTAGTTTAAAATTTTAATAATTATACAAATATTGCAAACTAGGTTTTTTAGAATTGATGGAAATGAGTGATTTTAAAATCTAATTAACATTGGTATGATATAATTAAGATGTTTAATGAACATTATAGCGACTAGAATTGTTAAAATATTTAGATTGGTTAAAACACCAAGTTTTGAACTAAAAAGGTAACTTTTGCTAACTAGATTTTGGTTTAATGTAATTTAGAAAGATTAAATATCTAGTAAATGTTTATGTGGCCTAATTAAGATAATTAGTGAGTATTGTGACCAGTAGTTTGCTAAAACATCAAGACTTGTAGTAAAACGGTTAACGACCCCTTTACTAGGCTTTTTGGAAATAAACCGATTTGATCAATTTATTGGTTTTGATGATTTGCATCCTATTTCATATATTTTTAGTGACTTATAAAACAACGATTGATACGTTTGGTGTTTTTCTCGATCAATCGGCGTGTGTACACCGATGTCGAGGGTTTTTGGGTTGATTTGAGAAAGCAACCATAGGTTTTGACCTATGTGGGATTCGTGAGTAGTTTTGGGTCATGAGTCGGATTTTAATACGACACGGTGCGTTATGATATGTAGGTACCC
Source organism: Agapanthus africanus (assembly GCA_030015575.1). Lineage (NCBI taxonomy): Eukaryota > Viridiplantae > Streptophyta > Magnoliopsida > Asparagales > Amaryllidaceae > Agapanthus > Agapanthus africanus. Next base: position 426,642,439 of record CM057339.1, read on the forward strand.
CATGTGGACTTCGAGACGACAAGCAAGCGCGTGGCGACGTCGGCACCGGCGAGCGAGGACCAGGTGAGTAGATTTATATCTACGGGGAGAAGTCGGGTGGATGGCGTATAGCACCCCCGCACTTCGTGGTGGTGTGTATACGGATACGTATGCACATATATTGATTGTATATTGTTTGAGATTATTGATGTTAAGAGATGGATTCTAGGTGTGATTGAATTGGTTAGTGATGCGAAACCCTAGAGTAGTGGTCGCACTCACACACGCACGCATACACATACTTGCGTACATTCTTTCTTTCATATGTGCGTATATGGGAATATATATTTATGTGTTCACATAGGTATGAGACTATGTGTTCATTTACTAGATTTGAGGATAGCATTTGGGATTTGAGATGAGTCGATGGGATTGGGCTTGAGGCCAGGAGGTCGGTGATGTGATTTGGTTCGTATTGAGATACGACATGATGTTTTCGCGGGTCTTTTGACGTAGTGATTCTTACACCTGCATGCATACTTAGGCGGTATCAGTATTGTACTAGATATAGATCCGTACCCGGATTATGATCTTTGATAAAGGGGATACCAGATGAATAGTGTGATAAATGTGATATCGACCCGTACCCAGATGTGGGGATGCCGTACGACGGATTTACGTACGAGCTATATATTGATGATAGATACGCACTCTTGAGTTGGGAATATCTGATTATAGATATGGTATCGGATGTGATATTATCGAGGCGGGATCACCGACTAATATATATATATATATATGTTTATATATATATCGACTCAGATGTTAGGCGGTTTCCTTACCTGTAGTTCAGCTTGTTAGTTCAGCCGTATAGTTTAGTGTAGTTGTTAGATTAGATTAGACTCCTACCTATTTCAAAACTAGCGGGTCGTGGGTATCTTAAAAGTCAGGTCAAGGGATCTACGGATATTTCAAAAGACGTATCTTTTCTCAAAAACACCGTAGCCCTTATTTTCAAAACCCCACGATTCATGTTATTTCAAATGGTACCACTGTGGAACTCATATTTTTTTAAATGCAGATTAGTTATCATTGTGTTTAGTATTCAGCTCCCGCTCATTATTGTTGTTCGCTCCGCTCCGCATACTTATATTGTAATTCATATTTCATTTTGATATCATGCTGTTAGGACACCATCACCATTACCGATGATGCGTATGTACCACGTACACTTATTTGCCGGCTCACACACATCTTCATCGGTAATTGCCATGTCACGTATACATAGAAAATACTATTATATTGACATAGCCTGTTAGCTAATAGTTTAGACATGATATTAGTGTACTTGCCTTATATGCTAGTTTAGACATTGTAGTTATTACCTGCTACTTCATGCAAACTGTTATTCATTATATGCCGCATTCATGGATGCTCATGCTTATATTCATGGTTTTACATGCTATTGATGATTCGGATTTCCATGATATTTTCTGGATTTGGAGAAAAACCGCAAAACATATATAAACTGCTTTCTCTCTTTTTAAATAAAAATGCGGTTTTCCCATGATGTATGAGTCGTCCACCATGAGTTTGCTGATGGATTTCGAGACCCGATTCGAGGAGATGGATGAACCGTTTCGGGTACATGGTGGACCCGGTAAGGTACCTCGGGGCAAGAAGCGCGTGATGGTGACGATGTGAGCCTGGCAGGGGAGCACTACCTACCGGTGATTTTACCCGACGCGTCGGATATCCAGAGGATACTGTCGTGGTCTTGAGATGGATGGTAGGGGCCGGTCTGGACTGACGGCGCCCTAGATATTGTGATTGAGACATTGAGATTTCGAGATATTGAGGTACAGAGACTGTGATACAGAGATATCGAGATTTTGGGATTACGTTTTGTGCCGATGCTAGGCACTGTTTTATGCTGATTTCATTATGATACCTCATTTTAAAAATACAAGGAAATCTCACTAAATTATGAAAACAGTTTCTTCATTTACATGTATTCTGTTTTCATGCATTCATACCTCATTCATATGATATATTGCTACCTGAGGCACTGACACAGGCACATGAAATTACACTCAGGTTAGATATTTATCCTAGCCATTGTTATAGGCTGCATGTTATATGCATATTTGAGGATATATTATGATCATTGACCTAGGATTGCGTTATTTATGCGATTTCTGTGCGTAGATGTTTTTCTACTCACGAGTTGGCAACTCACCCCCGTTGTGCCACAGTTCTTGCAGGTTTCGCTGTACAGGTTTCATTACGGCTTGCTGGCACTCTTTCCATTTCCGGGTGACTTGCTAGTAGGTGGGTTTATTTGTATCGCACCCATCATTATATCTTGTATATCATTTTTCTGTTGTATCTAGAAGTTCCATCAACCAAACATGTATTTATTTGAGATAGAGACCAGTGATGTTATTCCTTCGACCTTAGAGTCGCGCGTTTTTTTTCTTGTGGTTTTGAGTTTCCTTTTGAATTTGGTCCTCGCCGTTGGCGTTGTATATTATATTGCTTGTGTGGTTGTGACCGTCGATTGACGAAGAGCTAGCTCCCTTTTGGGGATGCCCTTTTTATTGATTTCGTATACTATTCATGTTGTATCCCGTTTGGGGGCCAGTATTTGCAAAGGAGACTCTGCCGAAATTTTCGGGAAATATTTGATGTTTTTTTTAAAGAACCGCATAATTCGGCTTATGCTATTAAAACTACTTGTTTTAAATTGGTTTTCCTTCACTCTACTACTTTTCTTGGTTTGGGTTTCTGGGTTTTCGGCTTACTTAGGTTACGTACGCCTCGAGACGTTCGTAGTTTAAGTGCCGGTCATATTCCGTACTTTCGGGACGTGACAAAGTTGGTATCAGAGCGTTAGGTTTTACCTTCGGAGCTTAGGATGACCTTTGGTTGATGGAATAGGTGACTAAAGTAAAGTGACGTACCGTGGGTATGTTCCGCGGCATATTTATGACACGCCACTCCACTTAAGAATCCTTAGGATGTACATTTCTTATTCAGTATCATATTCATTCCCGATCTAGCCTCATCGGTACCAGTTATGGTTTTGCTGCCACGATTACGGGCAGGGTTAGCTACGGCTAGAGTTGCGGTCAGCACGAGCTCATCACGAACGAGGATTGACCAGGGCGTGATCCCGGCGACACACGATTGTAGAGATGTGTCTTTTGATTGTGTTTTGCGCCACGAGCGTTGGATGGATCGCTGTATGAAGTTACTCGGACGTGCCGATTTGCACCAGAGGATTGAGCCGCTGACAGAGGCCAGCCAGATTTCGATGACCGTTATTGCTTGTTCATGATGATTGAGGCACGGTTCAGCGAGCAGACGAGTGAGCCAGTTGTTGCTGCGAACGACGAGATATTGCCCCAGATGATTGGAGCTATGGCAGTACGAGATTGTACAAAGAGATGTTAGAAGGTCGCTAGTCACCGAGGGTGAATGACTAGGACATGTAGATCGTTCGCTACCCCGACACGAGGTCATCAGATAGATTGATTCCAGCTGAGACGGCTTCACGCAGAGACGTTGAGAGTCGACAGAGACGATCGAATGTTAGAAACCTATTATTCCAAGTTTAAAGTATTCGGAAAGACATGCAGGCAATTCTATGGTCCCTCTAGAAGAATGAAACCCTAACTCGACTTAATGACCGTATGAAGGCCTTTGAACCTTAGGGTTTGCGGCAGTTCTGCGGCGCCATTAGTGAGGCTTGGGTTTGCCCTTCTACGGCTGGACCACTGATGCTGTGGTATGTACTCGATACTATTATACTGTACCCAATATGTTGAGCTCTTGGGGGATAACGAGGTTTTGACAAATCGATCGGATGGCTCGACTTAATTCGGATGCTAGGTGGTGAGATGCCTTTCTTGGGAGACTCTAGATACGAGGATGGCCGTTGGTGCTCAGTTCATGCAGCCACGACGAGACGAGTCCGAAGCAGTCGATATTGGAGAAAGTGGAGTAAGAGGTTCGCACCAGATCTGGATAAGATGACGTTCCACTCCGCCGACATCAGAGATGCGATACGCATGCCGAGGCATTGTACTTGGATATACCTTCCAGAAGGAGTCGCGTTGAGTATGCAGCCGTTCCAGAACGAGAACAGATCTAGTAAAGGACGATGACTTCCGGACAGTTGGCAAGGATGAGACTTAGAAGAGACCTTGAGCAGGATTCCTTCTAGGACACTGCTGCAATGATAATTGCAACCAGGATCAGATATGTCCCGTGCGTTCAGAGAACCAGAGGCCGACGCCAGTGATATGCTGCCTTACGAGTGGTCGCGATGATTGACCGAGAGATGACCAGAGAAGTGCCAAAACGGAATCGTCCCCGTTAGCACACCTGACAGGGCCGATGAGCCGGTGGATCATGAAATTGGTAATCCGCAGTGAAGACCTTGACCCAGGAGTGGTCATTGTTATGCACACCAGCAGGCCAGAGTTCATGATCATCGACGAGACGTCCCACTAGTGACCGCGACAGTTGGCCCGAGATTCTTAGAGGATGCACTTGAGCGGTAATATTCCGCCATTATTGATTTCGATGTTTTGGGTGATTTATTCGCATGATTTGATTTTGATGATTGAGGATTTACGATCTTTGCACAGTGTTGCACTTGATATCGTCTTCGTGCTTTGGTTTCACATGTTTGTGATTTTACGGTTTTAGACATTTGAGTTGATTTTGTGCGTATGCACGCATACGATTTGGTTCCTGCACTCTGTATAGTTTATATATGCTTGCAGTGCAGTGATACGCCTTTTGTGCACTTAGATGCACTGGACTTCGATTTCGATTTCGATTGTGTTACTCGATATTTGTTTTGTGCACCTTGTGCACCTGATTTGATTTTGCGTATGTTCGGCGCTTGATATTGGATTTCATAATTTCGTGCATGATAGATGCACCTGCCTTGGATTTTCGCGCATGTTGAGCGCATGTTTTGAGATGTGATTTTGGTGCACACCAGATGCACTAAATCAAGATTTTTCGTGCATGTCAGCTGCACCTGATTTTGCTGTCAGGCACACATATTGCCTACGACAGATGTTTCGTGCACACCCGATGCACTTAGATGTTTCTGTGCATATGTATGGCACATATTTGGATTTTGATTTCCGTGCGCACCAGACTCACGTAGTATTCATACGCGTATTTTGGGATTGATTTTTCTTATAGAGCAGTACGTTTTTATGATATTGCTATGTGTTTTCGTACTGAGCAGGACAGTCAGAGGACAGTACCTGAATATATTTTGCATGCATTGATAATTATTGAAGGGATTTCCAAAAAAAAAGCGAGCTGTAGCCTCAGTATTTACCTACGTGTCTGATATGACACGAAATGTTTAAAACAAGGAGACCTTTCTAAATTGTTTCCAAAACGGCGGAACGTACATTTCAAACAAAGGCATATAGGTATATAGTTATTTTCTTATGATAGACGTCCGCCACTGTGCAGTGTTATACGCGTTGCACAACGATTTAAAGAGATTTGGCATGCATTTCCTTCAGATACTTACATATATAGATTCGATATTTACATGTATAGTTGCGAGTTATATCATATTGGTTTTGCTTTGGATTTGGTATTGATGTCTTCCCCATTACTCCGATGATTGCGGGATGCATGACGGAGTTTTGATTTGAGTCATATGCTCATTTTTCATGCGCATGCGCTGCGCTACGATTTGTTTTATGTATTTACAATTTCGGAGCCCCGACGACTTGATGGCTTTGGTTTAGATGTTTTAGTATTTGGGGGGAGTTTTACTTTAAATTCGGGGACCGAATTTTTTAAGGGGGAAAGATTGTAGCATTTTGAAAATCGTTTCGGTGAAATTTCGGAAAATCGGTAAAATAAGGGGGTTTTCTGTAAAAAGTCAAAATGAAAATATCTTTATTATAAAATTAAATATATATATTCTAGCTATGTAATTGCTAGTATTTGGTGTTTATTAAGCCACTGGTGAAATTTGAAATTTTCTGAAAAATTTTCCGAAAAAAATTATTTTATTATTATTTTAAGCCGTTACTAATAAATTTAATTAGGAAAAATTACAAACTGGAATGGGTTGAAACAAATTTTGTGCATCATAACACATTAAACAAAATTTTAACATGTTGTTTTTGAAATAAAATGAAACTGTCAAACGGTGTTAGAAAATATTGAAGAAAAATTGCTTATTTTGTGAAATAATTTAGGTATTTGAGGTATGGGGGTATTTTCTTCACTTGGAACTTGCTACACACACACCCACACTCACACCCCCCATTTTTCCTCCCCTCTAGTGCTGAAATTCAGCTGCCCCTCCCCACTCTCCCCTCCAATTAAACAAAACAAATGAAAGAAAAATGATGAAATGGAAAATGAAAACATTAAAGAAATAAAGTATGGAACTAGATAATTAGAGTATGGTTTTGTGTTGACTTTGAGACCCACATCTCTCTCTCTCCCTCACCAAATCTGGCCGAGCCCCCCCATTTGTGCAGCCCACCAATTTTCCCCCTCTCATTTCATCACAAAATTCCATCAAAAATCCACAATTTTACTCACAAATTCAAAGCAAACTCCAAATCCAAGCTTTACCCATTATTCTTTAGCCAATTTAGTATGGATCTTGGGGAATGGAAGCAAGTTTGGGAGGCTAAGCTTCATGTTTGATCTCTTGATCATGAGGTATAAAGTTTCATCCAATTTGTTAATTGTTAATTGTATGTTTGAATCTAGTTTTAATTAGATGTTTAATTATGGAATTAATTAAAATTTCACTTTCAAGAGAAGGGTTTGAAATTCAAGTTAGGTTTTTGTTTTGGAGTTGGGGTGTGATCAATTGTGCATGGTTGTGTGATATGGGCTAGGATCTTAAAACTTGTTAAAACTAATCTAATTGCTAGTTTGCAAATTGTTAGTTTAAAATTTTAATAATTGTACAAATATTGCAAACTAGGTTTTTTAGAATTGATGGAAATGAGTGATTTTAAAATCTAATTAACATTGGTATGATATAATTAAGATATTTAATGAACATTATAGCGACTAGAATTGTTAAAATATTTAGATTGGTTAAAACACCAAGTTTTGAACTAAAAAGGTAACTTTTGCTAACTAGATTTTGGTTTAATGTAATTTAGCAAGATTAAAAATCTAGTAAATGTTTATGTGGCCTAATTAAGATAATTTGTGAGTATTGTGACCACTATTTTGCTAAAACATCAAGACTTGTAGTAAAACGGTTAACGACCCCTTTACTAGGCTTTTTGGAAATAAACCGATTTGATCAATTTATTGGTTTTGATGATTTGCATCCTATTTCATATATTTTTAGTGACTTATAAAACAACGATTGATACGTTTGGTGTTTTTCTCGATCAATCGGCGTGTGTACACCGATGTCGAGGGTTTTTGGGTTGATTTGAGAAAGCAACCATAGGTTTTGACCTATGTGGGATTCGTGAGTAGTTTTGGGTCATGAGTCGGATTTTAATACGACACGGTGCGTTATGATATGTAGGTACCCCATGTGGACTTCGAGACGACAAGCAAGCGCGTGGCGACGTCGGCACCGGCGAGCGAGGACCAGGTGAGTAGATTTATATCTACGGGGAGAAGTCGGGTGGATGGCGTATAGCACCCCCGCACTTCGTGGTGGTGTGTATACGGATACGTATGCACATATATTGATTGTATATTGTTTGAGATTATTGATGTTAAGAGATGGATTCTAGGTGTGATTGAATTGGTTAGTGATGCGAAACCCTAGAGTAGTGGTCGCACTCACACACGCACGCACACACATACTTGCGTACATTCTTTCTTTCATATGTGCGTATATGGGAATATATATTTATGTGTTCACATAGGTATGAGACTATGTGTTCATTTACTAGATTTGAGGATAGCATTTGGGATTTGAGATGAGTCGATGGGATTGGGCTTGAGGCCAGGAGGTCGGTGATGTGATTTGGTTCGTATTGAGATACGACATGATGTTTTCGCGGGTCTTTTGACGTAGTGATTCTTACACCTGCATGCATACTTAGGCGGTATCAGTATTGTACTAGATATAGATCCGTACCCGGATTATGATCTTTGATAAAGGGGATACCAGATGAATAGTGTGATAAATGTGATATTGACCCGTACCCAGATGTGGGGATGTCGTACGACGAATTTACGTACGAGCTATATATTGATGATAGATCCGCACTCTTGAGTTGGGAATATCTGATTATAGATATGGTATCGGATGTGATATTATCGAGGCGGGATCACCGACTAATATATATATATATATATGTTTATATATATATCGACTCAGATGTTAGGCGGTTTCCTTACCTGTAGTTCAGCTTGTTAGTTCAGCCGTATAGTTTAGTGTAGTTGTTAGATTAGATTAGACTCCTACCTATTTCAAAACTAGCGGGTCGTGGATATCTTAAAAGTCAGGTCAAGGGATCTACGGATATTTCAAAAGACATATCTTTTCTTAAAAACACCGTAGCCCTTATTTTCAAAACCCCACGATTCATGTTATTTCAAATGGTACCACTGTGGAACTCATATTTTTTTAAATGCAGATTAGTTATCATTGTGTTTAGTATTCAGCTCCCGCTCATTATTGTTGTTCGCTCCACTCCGCATACTTATATTGTAATTCATATTTCATTTTGATATCATGCTGTTAGGACACCATCACCATTACCGATGATGCGTATGTACCACGTACACTTATTTGCCGGCTCACACACATCTTCATCGATAATTGCCATGTCACGTACACATAGAAAATACTATTACATTGACATAGCCTGTTAGCTAATAGTTTAGACATGATATTAGTGTACTTGCCTTATATGCTAGTTTAGACATTGTAGTTATTACCTGCTACTTCATGCAAACTGTTATTCATTATATGCCGCATTCATGGATGCTCATGCTTATATTCATGGTTTTACATGCTATTGATGATTCGGATTTCCATGATATTTTCTGGATTTGGAGAAAAACCGCAAAACATATATAAACTGCTTTCTCTCTTTCTAAATAAAAATGCGGTTTTCCCATGATGTATGAGTCGTCCACCATGAGTTTGCTGATGGATTTCGAGACCCGATTCGAGGAGATGGATGAACCGTTTCGGGTACATGGTGGACCCGGTAAGGTACCCCGGGGCAAGAAGCGCGTGATGATGACGATGTGAGCCTGGCAGGGAAGCACTACCTACCGGTGATTTTACCCGACGCGTCGGATATCCAGAGGATACTGTCGTGGTCTTGAGATGGATGGTAGGGGCCGGTCTGGACTAACGGCGCCCTAGATATTGTGATTGAGACATTGAGATTTCGAGATATTGAGGTACAGAGACTGTGATACAGAGATATCGAGATTTTGGGATTACGTTTTGTGCCGATGCTAGGCACTGTTTTATGCTGATTTCATTATGATACCTCATTTTAAAAATACAAGGAAATCTCACTAAATTATGAAAACAGTTTCTTCATTTACATGTATTCTGTTTTCATGCATTCATACCTCATTCATATGATATATTGCTACCTGAGGCACTGACACAGGCACATGAGATTACACTCAGGTTAGATATTTATCCTAGCCATTGTTATAGGCTGCATGTTATATGCATATTTGAGGATATATTATGATCATTGACCTAGGATTGCGTTATTTATGCGATTTCTGTGCGTAGATGTTTTTCTACTCACGAGTTGGCAACTCACCCCCGTTGTGCCACAGTTCTTGCAGGTTTCGCTGTACAGGTTTCATTACGGCTTGCTGGCACTCTTTCCATTTCCGGGTGACTTGCTAGTAGGTGGGTTTATTTGTATCGCACCCATCATTATATCTTGTATATCATTATTCTGTTATATCTAGAAATTCCATCAACCAAACATGTATTTATTTGAGATAGAGACCAGTGATGTTATTCCTTCGACCTTAGAGTCGCGCGTTTTTTTTCTTGTGGTTTTGAGTTTCCTTTTGAATTTGGTCCTCGCCGTTGGCGTTGTATATTATATTGCTTGTGTGGTTGTGACCGTCGATTGACGAAGAGCTAGCTCCCTTTTGGGGATGCCCTTTTTATTGATTTCGTATACTATTCATGTTGTATCCCGTTTGGGGGCCAGTATTTGCAAAGGAGACTCTGCCGAAATTTTCGGGAAATATTTGATGTTTTTTTTAAAGAACCGCATAATTCGGCTTATGCTATTAAAACTACTTGTTTTAAATTGGTTTTCCTTCACTCTACTACTTTTCTTGGTTTGGGTTTCTGGGTTTTCGGCTTACTTAGGTTACGTACGCCTCGAGACGTTCGTAGTTTAAGTGCCGGTCATATTCCGTACTTTCGGGACGTGACAATATATGTCCTAGCATCCACTACAATATACATCGTATGTACTGTAATGGCCTCTAGGACATACATATAACTAACAGATATACCCGTAGGGCAATCCCAACCATCTGATACTGAGATCATGGGTGAAAATATCAGTTATTCTGATATTTTGCCCCTACGGTTTAATCCGTAAGTGCAACCTTTGTACCTACGGATTAATCCGTTGGTACATATTATCTGTTTTTTTTAAAAAGGGCTGCCTGATTTTTTCTCGCCCTGTGCACAATAATATATACATCAATCAAATATAAAATTAATCATCACACAACATATATCGCAGTATTCATAATCACATCTTATGCATATAATATACAAAAGAAACCAAAAAACTGAATATGATATAAATATAAATCAATATCAATATCGTCCAAAATATTTCAAAATGTAGTACAATATGTATCATATAAATAAATACATGTTTCAAAAAATAAGAATCAAAAAGCTACCCTAGCTCGGTCCAGCTCCACCTCTGATAAACGCTAGAATCTGGCGCGCCTGCTCCTCGGTCAATAAACCATGCAATTCGGCGCGTGCGGGAGTCTGAGCGGGCTGTGGAGCCGATGATGTGGTCTGCGCAGCCGCCGTTGAGGTAGTGGCTTGCGGTGCCGTGGCTGCGGGAGTCTGAGCGGGCGGTGGAGCTATAGGAGCTGTCTGCGGAACCGCAGCCGATGTAGTGGCTTGCGGAGCCGCAGCCGAAGGAGATGCATGTGGAGGCTCGTCCGATATACCCTGTCACGTCTAGACCTAACGTGTGTAATAAGCTTGTAAGAACTGTGTATTATTCGAATTCGTATCATTATCAAGTTATTTTGAAACCCCATTTGGATATCTAGTTTGGAAAACCGTAGTTTATTTTAATTAGATATGTATGTATGATTAATCAAACCTAAGTCTACAACCAAATAAGCTCAGGCTACGTACTAATTATGGATATGTTGACATCTATAATATGACATGATATTTTACTATAAAGTAGTATAAATACCAGCATCTTCTTCAACTCCTGAACGGTGGCCCTTAAGCTCTCCAGTTCTTGCTGGACACGTCGCTCACTGGAGACGGAGGAAGTAACCGCCGGGGTGGAGTCCAACCTCATATGGGCCCTGCTAGGTCCCAGTCCCCGGCCTCTCTACCAACCTCCGTGGTGCCCTCCGTGTGCGGCGTCTAGGACTGGGGTCAGCAGCCTCGGATCGCTCTTTCCGGTAAAATCGATCCCCGAGGCCTCGGCCTGCTCAACCACCCGCTCCTACACCCACACTAAGCAGTAAAGTATAAGTATAAAATTTAAATTTGAACCTTCCAAAACTAAAATTTCAAATATGGGTAGAATAAATATTAACACTTACGCAATACTCCTAGGTAGCGACGTCGGGAAATCGAAGCTCGCCCATGGCGGGATCTGTCGAGGTGCCGTGGACGGAAAGATATGCGGACAGCACGCTCGGTGTACCACCTTGCGCTAGGGTCTGAGCTGTCTGCAATATTAGAAAATAACTCTTAATATTAGATATATTAGAAAATAACTCTTAATATTGCAGAATATCACAAAAGTCGGTCTATTGTAATTTACCGATAACTCTATGGCTCGAGTAATATTCCTCGAGCCACCTGTGTAAGTAGGGCGACCCCTCTTCGCCGACTTCCTGTTCTCTATATTCTGAGCGGCCTGTTTCTGTACAACGCATTAACAATTAGTTTTCTAATTAAGGAACACAAAAAAATAAATTATATTCTAAACAATGAATTACATTTAAAATACATACCTGTTTGCGTTGGGAGTCGAAATATTCGCACAATAGAGACCATGTCTCTACGTCGACTCTCGCAAACGCCGGAGTAGATAGGAGGCCCGCTCTCTCTGCCTCGGGGGTCGCCATCCACATGGAGTAGCAGTCGGCCTTCAGCTCATTCCTGTTGTATCGGACCTTGGTCTGCATTTTCTTCATCAGGCCATTGTACAGAGCATGAAGGCCGAGTACCCTCCTAGGGTGATCAGGGTCGGGTACAGGCTGAATATCGTAATCCGACTGAAAATACAAAAAAAAACATTGTTATTAGATTGCAAGTGTTAATAAGAACATATATTGGATAAATCAAATGAAAATATATATTAATACGTACTCGAGCCTGATCAAAGAAGAGGGCAAATGAGCGCCGGTGCTGCTCGCCCCACTCAACGTGAAGTGGATAGTTCTTCACGAGCCGGCTCTCGTCCCCCATATACCAGCCGAACTTCTCGGCATGAGAACCGGTATAGCGATAGTCAAGGGTAAAAAAGAGGGGGAATGCTGCATCTCCCCAGCTCTGTTAGGCCTCAGCCTATGGGACCGATTCGGGCCTCGAGCCCCCCTCTCGGGATGGAGAGGCCCTGCGTCTGCAAGAAATATCAAGAAAATCAATATTAAGACAAAGTTGTATTAAGAAATCAAGGTTAAACGAAAATTGAAGTGTGATATATACCTCCGGTGACTAAACCACGAGCCTGGGCCTGGGCAGCAGCACGAGCGGGACGATAGTTCCTCTGGTGAGGAACAACCGGGGTCCCGGATACGAACGCATCCCCTCCAACTAGAAAACAAACATTGACGCTAAATTTCCATGAAGCTCATATTTATTCTATAGAGCATATGAAAAATGAATAAATATTTTATATTTATTCATACTAACCTGCAGACGATGCGGAGGGTATGGAAGTGGCAGGAGTGGCTCGTGCGTCAGATGTGGATGCACCACCTATAATTAGACAATTAAAAATAGATTATATAAGTAATTGTAAAAAGAACGTGTAGATCAAAATAGATCATATAAGTAATTGCTAAGTAAGAGCAAAAGGAATGTGTGTATATTTATGATATAGCATTCTAAATCAATATACATGCACTATATGATATATAAACATACCTGGAGGAGCGGGAGTAGCCTCTGTCCCAGATATGGACGCATCACCAACAACTAGACAATCAAACATTGACAATATAAGTAATTTTGACATAAACAAGTATGAATATCTATAATATTACATTCAAAATGGATATGCATGCAGTATACCTGGAGGTGTGGCAAAATCCACACAGAAGGAGGCATCCGAAGGGGTCTCCGATCTGGGTGCAAGACCGGCCCTCTGAAGCTCCCTACGGAGCTCTCCGGGCGGCAGAACCGCTCTGCCTCTGCCTCTGCCGTGGCTGGAGCTCCTGCCGCCCCTCGCTGCTCCCGACATCGTCATCAAATCTAGATAAATGGTTCGTGGACGCATTAGACAATCATTAAAAGTATTGACTATATATGTATAGATCATAAAATGTGAAGTAATAATATAACATTACTGATAACCATTTTCGTTTCGTGGGCGCATTATACATATCTACTTGGATTTCATCGTCGATGTCATTTCTAACCCACGTAACTTCATGATCGGCCGAAGACAACCCGTCCTTCGAAATAAATGGTCGAAGCACTCTAAGCCTTCTCTCTTCTTCGTCCTCATCGCTGTCCTCGAATTCTGGGACATTGTAGACATCTCTGGGTTTCCATCGGCATACAACACTCCATCCCGGATGCTTCAAACACTGTGAGTAGTATACTTGGAACGCTTGGTTCGGAAAGATAAACGGATCTTCCTGACCGTAAAATCGAAGTGTGTTCATACTGGTCAATCCATATTCATCTTTCCAAGTCCCAAGATTGCTTCTCCACTTGTCCGTATCGGTTCGCGTATCGTACCAAGTACACTGGAATATATAAAAGGGTTCTGATCGTCCGGGATATGAAGGTTTCATATTATCATCGAGTATCATATATTGGTTTTAACTTGAACATCTCGAATCACTCTCTAATTATGCGTTTGTTGTGTATTCTTGCTGTATGTGTGTGTTCCGGCTGTCGGGGGTAGGCTTTTATCCCATTAAGAATGTGTAGAGTGAACACCCATCACTTGTGCTTTCAACCATTTCGAGTAAATTTCGGCAGCACCTCCCCGCTGTTCTCCGAGTACACTGTAATAGAATAAATAATCATTTCAAAGCTGTGAAACAACTTTGAAATGAACATCTAATCTAACTTTGTACACGGAGGACCAGCGGAAAGGTACCGACGAAATATCTCAAAACGGATGAAAACACAAGTGAATGAAGGTGTTTGCTTTATACATTCTTAACTTGTCCACACGGGACAAATCTATCGGTTACCATACGATTGAATTTTCTCGTCGCGTAGACTATACGACGGTTGTTAGTATCGAGCTATACCATCCGATATTTAACAACCTTCGTATAGTTCTATGTCACGACGAACATCGCACGTATGTTAACCGATAGACGGGGACTAAGTGACGCTTTTAGTTTCATATATGAGTATCGATGAGAATATGAAGGTTTCATATTATCATCGAGTATCATATATTGGTTTTAACTTGAACATCTCGAATCACTCTCTAATTATGCGTTTGTTGTGTATTCTTGTTGTATGTGTGTGTTCTAGCTGTCGGGGGTAGGCTTCTATCTCATTAAGAATGTATAGAGCGAACACCCATCACTTGTGCTTTCAACCGTTTCGAGTAAATTTCGGCAGCACCTCCCCGCTGTCCTCCGAGTACACTGTAATAGAATAGATAATCATTTCAAAGCTGTGAAACAACGTTGAAATGAACATCTAATCTAACTTTGTACACGGAGAACCAGCGGAAAGGTACCGACGAAATATCTCGAAACGGATGAAAACGCAAGTGAATGAAGGCGTTTGCTTTGTACATTCTTAACTTGTACACACGGGACAAATCTATCGGTTACCATACGATTGAATTTTCTCGTCGTGTAGACTATATGACGGTTGTTAGTATCGAGCTATACCGTCCGATATTTAACAACCTTCATATAGTTCTATGTCACGACGAATATCGCACGTATGTTAACCGATAGACGGGGACTAAGTGGCGCTTTTAGTTTTATATATGAGTATCGATGAGAATATGAAGGTTTCATATTATCATCGAGTATCATATATTGGTTTTAACTTGAACATCTTGAATCACTCTCTAATTATGCGTTTGTTGTGCATTCGTGTTGTATGTGTAACAAGATTTTAAACCATTGAGATCAAGATTTGAGAAATTTTATAAGTGGCCGTTAACATGATAACAATCATCTCTTCTTATCAGTCCATATCTAAATTCTAAAGAGCAGTATATTTTCTATTAAAAGATCATGTTCAACTCTAAAGCAAGGGAAAAACAGAGGAATATAGATCTATTAAAGTCAACCCATAAAGCTAATCACATATTTACAACATTGCAGATACATTAACGCAAAATATAGTTATGATACTTCAAAAGAATCAATTATCAAGGATCTGGGAGTGAAGATGAACATACAGCTTCCCGTCAATAAGATCAACAGGCCAGAGACAGATAAAATATAAGATTAGAATGATGAACAAGATAATATGCTTGAAAGATGCTATATTTGCTGATTGAATATAAATGAATCCACCAAAAAGATTATATACATGATAATATATGTAGAGGAATTCAGGCCATGAACACAAACCACCAACTATTTCATATGCCGGCTAAAAGAAACGGGCGAAAAGATTCATAGTTTTCCATAAACTACAAGTAGATTCTGCCATTACTAAGTACAAAACAAAATGGATTATAATTTAAAGGAGAAAGAAGAGCTTGAAGCAAAATCAGATCAAATTATATTGTCCCACATGGGTTGCTCGCCCAGACATTCGATAGCATACATGTCACAAGAAAAATAACAGAAAAACAATTTCTTAAGCTTAAATACCCTCTAAATATGCCAAACAGCTTGCTTACAATTCTACTGATACATTATTAAACATAAAGTCCCTGCAGACGCCAAATCTGGAACAACTATCACCATATCATCGAATGTTACGTCCACAAAAGTGAAGGTAACAGAATAAATGCACCAGTACAAACTCGACCTCGAATTAGCCTAAAGTTTTGCCGGGATGGAACTAAATCAACAAGCAAAGCATATTTACACCACAAGCTTACACCTACTGCAAGGGATAAATAGGGCACTCTACAGTTCACATCTCACAGCCCAACCGAACCCTAGCCCCAGCCCAACCGAGCCCTAGCCCTAGCCCCAGCCCAGCCCCAGCCTAACCGAACCCTAGCCCCAACCCCAGCCTATCCCCAACCCAACCCTAACCCCAGCCCCAGCCCCGCCCCCAGCCCCAGCCCCGCCCCAGCCCCAGCCCAGCCCAGCCCTAACCCCAACCCCAACCCCAACCCCAACCCCAACCTTAACCCTAACCGAACCCGATGCCGACGCCGATGCTGATGCCCTCACCCCTACCCGAACCTGGCCTGAACCTTAGACTACAACGTCAAAATTAAAAATTATTTGAGATTTACTTACAAACCGTGCGCGCGGTGGAGGAGACGGTAGAAATTGGTGGACGACGACGATCGGTGAAGGTGGCGACGAGGTGCGGGAAGTCGACGAAGGTGTGGGGAAGACTGACGAAGGTGGCGACGAGGCGCGTGCGCGGTGGCGACGAGGCGCGAGCACATGGGGCGAGAGGCGCGGGAGTGAGAGAGAGAAATTTTGGGAACGATGAATATAATTTTTCTGTGCTTTTTTTTATTAATAACCTATTTAGATGCCCCTACGGACATAACCGTAGGTCCACGGCTTGCGGCTCCGTAGGTCCAAACAAAAAATTAGAACGTAAGGCACCGTAGGGACAACGATTTGTCCCTACGGATAAATCCGTAGGGGCAAGAAATATTTGCCCCTACGGATTTCTGAGTCCGTAGGGGCAACCCCATATTGTAGTAGTGTGAAAACAACCACAAAAAGAAAACACGTTACTATTAACCTATATTAAGAGAGAGTATTTAGGGAATGTAAATTGGATAGATTTGGATTAGCCCATTCTCCTCTTTATATAGGCGTAGCCATTTAAGTAGTATACCCATACTTAATACCTAATTACATAAACCCCGTATATAATACATGTATTCTAACACTCTCCCTTAAGCTGGAACATACATATCATACATGCTCAGCTTTTTACAAATAAATTGCACTTTATTCATTCCCAAAGGCTTTGTGAACAAGTCTGCTAATTGATGAGCAGATTGAATGTAATAAGTGTCAATGGTCTTATCTTCAACCTTCTCCCACACAAAGTGGCAATCAAACTTAATATGTTTCGTTCGCTTATGGAATACAGAATTTGAGGAGATATACATTGCGGCATTATTATCACATAGAAGAAGTAGGTCCAAAGCCAAACTCTCCAAGCAGAAAGATGATCCATACAAGATCATACATAGTGTTCACCATGGCTCGATACTCTGACTCAGCACTGGAACGAGATACTATGCTCTGCTTCTTACTCTTCCAAGAAACCAAGTTGCCTCTTACAAACATGCAGTATCCTATAGTGTATCCGTGATCGGAAGGGGAACCAACCTAATCTTCATTCGTGAACCCTGGTACCCGAGAATGTCCATGGTCAGTAGACAAAACCCCTGGAGCATTCTTCAAGTATCGAAGTATCCGAATCACTGCATCCCAATGAGCAACTCGATGATTGACCAAGAACTGCCTCACGACACTGACGGGATATGCAATATCAGGTCGAGTGACGATAGGGTAATTAAGCTTACTGAATAATCATCGGTATCTTCCGGGATCCTCAAACAAATCACATTGTCCCGGAAGCAGTTTAGTATTGGCATCCATTAGAGCCTCTATAGGTTTGCACCTAACATTACAGCTTCAGTCAGCATATCGAGCACATACTTTCATCGTGAGATATAGATGCCATCCTTGGATCGAACGACCTAGATACCCAAAAAGTATTTAAGGCTTCCAAGGTCCTTAGTCTGAAACTTCATTTAAAGGCGGTGCTAAAACTATGCAATACCGGCCATATCATCACTAGTAATCACTGTCATCGACATATACCACTAATAGAATGCGAAGGCCATTGGTGTTGTTACGATAGAACATGGAATGGTCATGAGCACACCGTCTAAGGCCAAAAGAAATAACCACCTTAGTAAATTTCTCAAATTATATTCGTTGAGACTGTTTCAAGCCATGCAATGACTTCTTCAATCGACAAACTAAGCCAGACTACCCCTGAGCAACAAAACTAGGTGGTTGCTCCATATAGTCCTCCTCTGCCAAAGAACCATGAAACACGTTTTTCACATCAAGCTGATGCAAAGACCAATGATGGGTAACCACAAGAGACATAAACAGGCAAAAAATTCATCTTAGCCACAAAAGAAAATGTCTCCTTATAATCAATCCTATAAGTCTGAATACCCTTTAACAACAAAACGGGCTATGAAGTGGGAAAGAGTCCCATCAAGATGAAGCTTCATAGTGTACATCTAACGACACCCCACTGCCTTCTTTTCAACCGTAAGATGCACTAAATCCAAAGTCTGATTCTGCTCAAGGGCCAGCGTCTCATCAATCATAGCATCTGTCCACCTTATATGAGATAAAACATTTAAGAGTGACTTGGGTAAAGCATGAGAATCGTGGAGGAGAGGAACTCCCGGTATGCAGAAGATAAATGGGAACACGCCACATGATGAGCTATAGGGTGAGAAGTGCAACCGCAGGTTTCTTTCCGTAAAGAAATAGGAAGAACAATGTCAGACTTCATCGGAGCTTGAGACTCTTGGAGAGTAGCAGCATAAGGCTGAGGTTCAAAAGCCGCACAGTCCCGACGAGCATACACGCTAGTAACAGGTGGTGTGGGGCATAACAGCGGTGAATCAGGGGTGGGTCATTAGAAACAATACGGACAACCTCCAACACAAGAGGTGGAGAACCAACCAAATCGGAAAGGGTGTTCTCTTATGACAAAAGATACGGGATATCCAAGGGAAGTCGTTGTCCATTTCTACAGAGGTATCAGAAGTAGAAAAGTATAGGGTGGACTCATGAAAGGTCATGTCAGCTGATATAAATCGACGCCGTAACACAAGACTATAACATTGATACCCCTTTTAAGTCCGAGAGTACCCAAGAAAGACATACTTAACAACATTGGGGTCTAATTTAGACCCCCAGGTTGTAAAGCATTAACAACACAGACACCAAAAGACCCTTGGAGGAACGGTGAATGGGACCACCAAAGGAAACAATTAGAATGAGGAATATGTCCATCTAAAACAGAGGAAGGCATACGATTAATCAAGTAATTGGTAGTAAGAACGGAATCCCTCAAAAGGATTTAGACACTCGCATATGAAACAAAACGGTATGAGTGACCTCTTAAAGATGCCCATTTTTCCTTAGTGCCACCCAATTTGCTCGGTGTATAAAGACAAGAATATTCATGAATAATACAAAGTTTCTTCATATACTCTTTAAAGGGTATAATAAAATATTCCTTAGTATCATCTCTCCTCAAAGTACCAACATTAACCCCAAATTGAGTTTGGACTTTGGAAAACAAAATTTTGAAATGGGAAAAACACTTCATTTCTAGATTTTATTAGATGCAACCATGAGACTCGAAAAAAAATCACCAATAAAAGTCGTAAAATGGCGAAAGCCTCCTTGGGAAACAACAGGGCATGGCCCCCAAACATCAGAATGCACTAACATAAAAGGGTTTTCGGCTCTTTCATTGATACGAAATGGGTAGTTAGAGCGATGATACTTACCCAACTCACAAGACTCACATTCTATACTAGACAAAGTACCAAGAGAAAGAACTATCCTCTTCAAGGTATGCAGTGAAGGGTGAGCAAACCGACAATGAGCATCAAAATCAGATGTGAATGTTGTTAGGCAGGCTATAGGGCATGGATGCCCATCGAGGTGGCACAACCCTTCAACCTCAGTCCTTGTGCCAATCGTTCGCCTCGTCCCAAGCTTCTGAAAAACACAACCACCAGAGAAAAATGTGGCATCATAGTTCAAATCTCGGGTCTGCAGAGTAATAGAAAGTAACTTGAAAGGAAAACTAGGCAAATATAAGACAATAGAGAGAGGCAACTATGATGTGGCAAGAACAGAACCTACCCCCTCTATAGTAGAGGTGGTTCCATTCTGTAAGGTCACTGGGGTACAACCTGTATGAGTATAATATGCCCTTCTTGTCATATGATCTGTAGCTCTTGAATCGATTACCCAGGGACGACAAACAGAAGCAAAAACAATAAAAGCTGTATGGTTACCTTTCGAAATACCTAAAGTGGTCACAACTAAAGTCCGAGGTGTAGCCAATCCAGCATAGCTACTAGAACCAAACGAGATCACAAGTAACCTCAATCACGCAATCTCTTCTTCTATAGACTTGACGGAACCCTCAGATGATGCTGAGTCCATCGAGGTAGTGGAGGATGCAGAAGAGGAGGTCCCAACATGTGTACAGACAGGTCGAGAAGGCTGAGAAAGCCTCCCATTAAACATCCAGCAGGTACTACGAATATGTCCCTCCTGATAACAGTAGTCACAAAAATGAGGATCTCCTCGGTCTTTGCTTCTGGCTCTACCTCCTCTACGACCAGCTCATCCTCTCCTCTATGGAGGTGAAAGAACTCTCCGACCTGATAAGAGCACTGTTCTTACCAGATGCAGATTGTTCATCGGCAATCTTCGACTGAAATATTTTTTTGGAGCGTGTGGTAAGTGGTCGAAAGAGTAATATCTACCTTCCTAAGTAAGGCCGGACGTGCAGACTGATACTCAAGCCGTAACCCACCAATGAAGATCACTAGAGGGCCTCATGTCGCCTCCTCATCTTCACAATGTCACTAGTGTTCGGGAACAACTCCGAGACCAGTTGGGTAAGTCTCTGAAACCCTGCGTAGTACTAATGCAGTGAGCGAGCCCCTTTCTAAATATTATATAATTGATGTAGAAAACCGTGGGCCTTAGAAAGACTCTCTTGCGACGAATAAAACTCGTGAAGCTGATCCCAAATCGCCTTTATATATCTCGCATCCATGATCCATCGCTTTATCGAGCTAAGCATGAGGTGATTGAGCTGTGCATCATCCTTCTCCCAATCAGCGGTAATCGGATTAGTGGGAGGCTTCGTCAAGTGGTCCTCCTTTCGCCTCCCTGTGATATCGCTCAACTATGAACTTCCAACTGTGAAAATTCTGATCATCAAGCTTGAAGTTCATCATCTTGGTGGACAAGACATTAGTGGAAGATATCGACTTGCTCTCGGATTTGCTCCCCATCTCCAAGAATCAAAGAACCACTCCTCAAAACAAGAACAAGCCAAAGAAAAATGGGGGTCTTCTAAGATCCACTTAAAGAACAACTCCAATAAAAAGGTGATCGATCTTCCAAGATCCGATCCACCCACAAACAAACACCAATCAAGCAAACAAACACCAATCAAATCAGATCCGATCACGGTCTCCGAGAATACAAACTCCTTGTTTACTGCCGAAAATAGAGACAAACTGGGATAGATCGTCTTGCCTGAATTTAGGGGAAGATGCTATTTGGATTTATCCGTCCACCTCTCCGAAGATACCAAGTTGATTTATGGCACCATATATCGGAGGTTTGGACGGATGTGACCGTTGTAGCAGATTTTATCAGATTCCTCCTTGTTTGCGAGGGGTTTTTGATTGTGGGTACACTCTTCCCTACAGGCGCAAGCCTCTGCAGTTAATTACGTTACCGCATCGCGATAACCACTTTCTCCTGCTCTGGAGGTTCACTTCGTGTCTTGTGTATTTTTTTGTTTGGGTTTCCCGTGGATTGTATACAGAGACTAATTTATGTCGTCGCCCGTAGGGCGTGGATTAGTCCAAATCCGTATATTTTAGATTTAGGGTTTTTATTTAAGGACCGTTAATTTATTTTAAGATTAAGATCGACTTAAATGTATGTGAACATTTGGGGCTCGATTTGTTTTTGTTAAGGATACATTAGTCCAATTTGAGACTAAGATCTACTTAACGAGGTTTCAGGATCATTTTTATTTTGGATCCAACACAAGAGCGTTTGGGCTCTACTATTTTAGTTTAAGAACATTTCGGTCCATTATTGCCATTTTAGAGGTGAATGTTAGTTTAGGGACATCTCGGTCCATTATCGCCATTTTAGAGGCGAATGTTAGTTTAGGGACATCTCAGTCCATTATCGCCATTTTGGAGTTGAATATTAGTTTAGGGACATTTCGGTCTATTACTCATCTTGCGTGCACGTGTATTTGGTACGTGGCAGAATGAACAATGGAGATATGAAATGTGCCCAATTTGGGGCACGATTCGATTTGAGGCGTTCACGTCAGTTTGAAAGTGTACCAAAGAGTTGTTGGTTATCGGGACTCGCCACCTCTATGAAGACGTTGAAGAATTACAACGACATATATTAGAGGTGTGGAGATATGTACCCTTAAACCGAATCCCATATTTGAGGGAAAAAGGGGCCGTTGTACCTAAGAATCACTAGTCATATTTGAGACTAAGATTAACTAGGAAATATGAGATGAATATCATTTTGGATATCATCGATGAGAGATCATTAGTCATGTTTGAGACTGAGATCAGTTTAGATATCAATTTGGATATCATAAATATATGCTTAGCCAGTTTGGGCTAAGATTGGGTTTCTGTAAATGTACCCTTAAACCAGATCCCATATTTGAGGGAAAAGATGGCGGTGGACCTAAGAATCATTAGTCATGTTTGAAACTAAGATTGACTTAGGATATATGAATGAAGATCGGTTTGGATACCAGTTTGGATATCACAAACATATGCTTAGCTAATTTGGGCCAGGATTGGGTTGCCATGTTTGAGGCGAATATTTAATTTAAGTACTTTTCGGTCCATTGTTCAACTTGCACGCACGTGTATTTGTTACATGACGGAGTGAACGATGTTGATATGGAATGTGCCCGATTCTGGGCATGATCTGATTTGAGGTGTGCACGTCAATTTGGAAGTAGACCAAAGAGTTATTGGTTGTCGGGACCCGCCACCTCACTAAAGATGTTGAAGAATTACAACGACATATATCAGAGGTGTGGAGAGATGTACCCTTAAACCAAATCCCAAATTTAAGGGAGAAAGGGGCTATTATAGACCTAAGAAATGTTAGTCATGTTTGTGAGTAAAATTATCTTAGGAGATATATAATGAATATCATTTGAGATATCATCAATTGGAGACCACTAGTCATTTTTGAGACTAAGGTCAGCTTAGGAAACATGAGCAATATGGGCTCGGTTGTTTTAGAGTCACAGAGGTTTAACCTCAGGCTAATACCGAGTTTCCATAATTACCCAACAGTGCTAAGCACTGAGGCATACAGTGCTCATGTAGGCCCTGTATTAGTGTTAAACACTAAAGCGCTCACGTGTGAAACACGTGAGGCACCACAAATATGGGCGCTGCCCATTGGGTTTTATTTCCCCTTTTATATAAGTGCTAAGCACTTGATTCTTGTGGCGCTCACGTGTGAAACACGTGAGGCACCGCAAATATGGGCGCTGCCTATATGGATTTATTTCCCCTTTTTTATTTAAGTGCTAAGTATTTGGCTGGAGTTCTCGTGCAAACCACATGGCTGTCTCTTCTTTTTTGATACTGGGGTGCTTTAGCACTCACGTGGGAAACACGTGAGGCTGTTTTAGTTGTTCTCTTCTTTCGTTTGAAGCACTCACGTAGGGAACACATGATGCTTCAAAATAGTGCTAAGCACTAACGATTCTGGTGTTGAAGACCGTGCTTTTTTTTTTATGGAAGAACTAAGTTTTTTTTATATATATAGGGTTAAACCCTAATTTTTGGAGAAATTAAATTCCTATATGTTCCCGTTCTTCTTCTCCCCCATTTTTTTTAATGTAATTTAGTTCTTTTCCCCTAGGTTTTGAATTTTACAAAGCAAAATCTCCCCGATGAGAATTAAATTCTCAACCCGTGGGGAGATTTGTTTATGCAAATCTCAACTAAAGGAAAGAACTGCGTTCTAATATGAAGGGTTAAACCCTTAGAGAGCCAAAAGAGAGGTATTTTCTTTTTACCTAGTGTTTCAAGGATGCAAGTCTTTTCTTTAAGAATTAAATTCTCCTGTTCCATCAAAGCTCATTGTATATTCTTTATTTATAAGCCTCTGGAAGGATTCTATCTCTCTCTCTCTCTCCTCCTTGTGTCTCTGAGACTTGAAGTCTCGGGTTCTTTATATAGTGGAGAGAAGTTTGTTTAATTCTGAGAAAATCTCTCATTGAGAGATCCCAATTGATTTAATTGGTCTCAGAATTGATTTGTGGAATTTTACCCACCGTTGGATCTTTGATCCAAGGACTTCTGTTTTTACTGTTTTTAACAAGATTGAGGATATTCTCCCATATATAGAATAAAATTCTATTCAGCGGTGACATTTTAATCTCCATTGGATTTTTAATCCAAGGGTGTTTAGTTTAACAGAGTATAATCTTTCTCTGTTTAGAAAGATATAGGAAATATTTTGGATCTTTGATCCACTAACTCTTTGTTTAACAGAAAATATTCTTCCCAATAGAATTTAATTCTATGTTTAATCACCGTTGGATCCTTGATCCAACGGTTCATTAAGTAGAATTTAATTTTACGCAAGGAGGTGGCCTCACGTGTTTAGCATGTGGGACTTAATTTGGACCTCTTAGCTGTTTGATTGTAGTGCCTATATGCTTTGCATATAGGCACTCACGTGTTTACTACGTGAAACTTATTTAGCCTATCAGTAGTTTAATTGCAGCGACTAAATGCCTTGCATATAGGCGCTCACGTGTATAACACGTGAGGCTTGTTTAGCCTATTTGTAGTTTAATTGCTCACGTGTATAACACGTGATGCTTGTTTAGCCTATCAGTAGTTTAATTGCAGCGCTTATATGCCTTGCATATAAGCGCTTACGTGTATAAAGGCTTGTTTAGCCTATTGCAGCGCCTATATGCCTTACATATAGGCGCTCACATGTATAACACGTGAGACTTGAACAGTAGGGAGTTTCCCTTTTCTTTCTCTCTCCCTTTTTTTTATGAGGGAACAAATGCCCC
Organism: Agapanthus africanus; assembly: GCA_030015575.1. Lineage (NCBI taxonomy): Eukaryota > Viridiplantae > Streptophyta > Magnoliopsida > Asparagales > Amaryllidaceae > Agapanthus > Agapanthus africanus. Next base: position 426,667,898 of record CM057339.1, read on the forward strand.
CAGCGTTCCTCTCACGTGGATGGCACGCGAGTGCAACGCTGTCACCTTTTCCACTGCTGGATTACCTAGGGGAACGGGGAGATGAACCGCTCCCATCATGTTTTATAAATGTGATGGCTTGGCCCTTGAGATGACCACTGTTCTTTCATCTCCTTCCTTGCTTATTTTCTTTGAGAATTTAATTTTCTTTCTCAGAGCTTAGTTTTCTGTCTGCAGAATTCTAGAGTTAAACTCTATAAGAACTTTCTCTCTGGTAAGGATTATGAACGGAATTCATTTCTTAGGAACCTTTTATGTTCTTGTCTTGGATTTTAAATCCATCAACAGAGATTTGCTCTTTTTCTTGGAACAATTTCTTAGAGATCCAAACACACATTTTTAAGCAAACCCTAAGGTCTTGAGGATCGTGAGTTCTTATCTGATCTTTCAGGATCTCTGGAATTTAATTCCATTTTCTTCGTTTCCCCATAGCGAGGGTTTCTGGGATTTAATCCCATTATTAAAGGAATTTAATTCCATATAACAGAGCTTAGATCTGAAAGACTCGGAAGTTTTTGGGAAAGTTATTCCCTGGTGTTCTTGAGCAAATATATTATTATTATTATTATTTTAGGGTTTTAATACCCTTTTCACAGATTTTGAATCTGTTGGGTATTTTAACAAAACTCGTTTTTCGAGAATGTTAGGAGTTGTTTAAACTCTATTGTTTATTTAATGAGAATCCTTTTGGATTCTCATAATGATTATCTAGCCTGATCATTGGTGAGCTATCATATTGATTTCGTAGGGCCCACTGACTTTCTAAACAGTGGTCTTAAGAAACCGATTCACACTTTTTATTAATGGGTATTCTCCCTTTTTTTATAGATACGATGGCATCACTTCTTTACTTTCCTTACATGCGCTCAGAAGCCGCTTTTCCATAATCGCCTTCAGACGAGAAGGTTATGGCAATGATCAGGGAACATGATAGGGACAATACAAGCCTTCTTCTGTGGGGGGTTTGGTACGGTCATATTATCAGGGGCCGCTATAGTTTCATATGCGGAGTTCCAGCAAAACCTATCCGCTCGATGTCATTGATAGAGTGTCCGTGTACGGCTTATGCGGTGGAAGCGGTTAATTGGACCCCCACGGGTCTGCTTGAGCCGTCTACGACTGGGATACCTAATCAACCTACGATGGCCATTGATATTTTGGGTCGCTGGATATGTCAGGGTGAAGCTCGACCCTGGGAGCAGGTATATAAGGTAGGCATTACCCCACGCCATCCAGTGGGATACTTTCCACGGGCCCGATACATTCTCTCCTCCCAACGCTCATGGATGCAGAAGGTTGGGTTGTACCAAGCGGTGTATGCGTAACTGTTCTACTATCACGATCCCCATGTCTCGTTGGTCAAAGCCTTCTTGAACCACTGGAATCTTCCCACAAACACGTTTTTTCTTGGGGATCGTGAAGTCTCTATCTCACTGGAGGAGTTTCGCGAAATTTTAGGGTTGCCGATTAAGGGAGATCATTACGAAGAATTACTGCCTCCTGATGAGCACATATTCGGCACGGTGCCAGCTATGCTTGAGGGCTTGACGATCGAGAATGCTGTTCGGCATAAGCATCCGAGTCTGATCAAAGCCTTTGGTATCTTTGAGAAATTGTTCGTGACATCAGAAGGGAAAGGTGTCACTTTCGACGCTTTCATTGCTTGCTTTCTCCATGAAGATGTCTTATCCGAGAAGGCTCCGAAATTCGCGAAGGTCGAAGATCCTTTTGGATTTGGCTTGAGGAAATTGCTGGACAAAGAAAAGGACCCACCGTAGTTTTATATTACGAACTCGTCAGCCGTAGCTTTTGACACGATCACTGCCTATGGAATGGATGAAGAAACTTTCTTTGTCGGCTTTATCAGTCTCTGGCTTAGCTGGTTTGCCATGCCGATCTGATTGTTTTAGAATTCTTGTTTGTGTAGATCGAATAAAACGAATAAGTTTCTTTGTGTCGGTAATTAGAAAATGTATAGAATTACAATCAAAGAATTATATTTGACCGCAATCAATTACGGTGTCGGATGTAGATTGTAAGCGAGTGCGGATCGTCCACAGGGATTGTGCGATTCGTTTCTATATTTGCTTTGTTCGAATTGAAAAGTTAATCGAAAAGAAAAGAAAACATGATTCAAGAATTTATCAATTGATTCAGGTGTCACTAGTCTAATCAAGAATCAAGAAAATGATAAACAATCGAGAATCAGGATTTCGATGATATTTCCAACCAAATGTCAAGAATCTAAATGAGGCTCGTAGGAATCGATCGGATCTATAGACGTGATGTAATGTCAAGATATCGTGTTCTTGTCCTTCGAAGAATTGATACTAGATCGATGATGATCGACGAGAGTTAGGGCTTTCTCGTGAAACTAGGGTTTCATCATTTAACCCTTGTTCTTTCGTCGATATCATTCACATTCTAGCCTCTAGCAATTTCAAGAAACAATCATAACTCCCCAATTTCGAGCGACATCAATCAAGAAAGCATCGCAACGAACTGGGTTGTCGGTTCTTGAACTTGCTAGGGTTTACAAAACTCGTAGGATTCAAGAATCGATTTAAGATATGTTACATCATCATTCTATTGATCGTCTCGACTCCTAGACGAGCGGAGTATTACTCAAACATCACAACAAGAACTACAACTAAAAATTGAGATCGAATCATGATGCAAGAATTTAAAGAAAACAAGATAAAAAATATCACCTTTTATTTATATCAACAATTTGATTACAGTCGCTCAAGAACTACAAGAGGAAGAACTAAATTGTCGATTTGGCTTTGCTCGGCTCCGTGAGTCGCGGGTCGGCTTGGACCACTTGATCTGTTGAAGATCGGCTCCGCTCCTAAAAGGTTGAAGGGATTCTTGCTTGATTTGGTACTCGGGAATCTTGGCTTTTGATTGGAATTAGGGTTAGGGTTTCACACAAGTCCTGTCACTAGACTTGTGGATGAAGATGAAGAAAGAGAGTGAATGGATCTAGATTGTTACTGGATTGGCTAAAGATGATTAGATTCATAACCCTAGGTCTAGGCTTCTATTTATAGACTTCCCAAACCCTAGGTCTAGGTTTGAAATTACAATTCCATCCAAAAATTTGTTGAGGAGCTTCTAGAAAGAGTTTGTTGGGAGCTAGCTTAGGTTTTAAGCTAGGATTAATTAAGCTTAGAAAACCCTAGTTTGCTGATCTGGCAGAAGTCTCTAGAGTCTTCTGAAATTTGACATGTCTTGAAGAGCTTCTGGAAGCGAGGTAGGAGTTATGCACTGAATTTGAGGTGATGATGTGTCAAGGCCGCCGCGGAACCGCGGCGCAAGCCGGCTCCGGCCGCGGTTCCGCGGCCATGTTGGCTCCTTGGGGCTTGGGCTCTTTGCAGTGGTCTTGGGTTGACACTTGGGGCTTTAGATGATATGTTGAATTGTATTTTGCCTTTTGGATTGCTACCAGAACTGAAATCATTGATTTGGCATAATGTTTGATTAGGACCATGTAAATTTTTGGCTTTTCATATGGGTTTTCCTGCACAGATCTCAAAACAAGTGTTGCGCAATATAGGGATGATGCGATGCTTTGAAATGCAGTCAATTTCCTTAGAAATGCCGGTTTTAAGGTCTAACACATGTAATCTGATATTTTGCGACAGATTTGCTAATATGTGAAATATGAATGCCGAACACTTCTATATGAATGCAAATGATGAGGAAATTGCCGGCTAAAAGATGCAATATTTTCGACTAATCAAATTCCCCCAAACTTAATTTCGATCGTCTCGAGCGAACTTTTTTTTAAAAAGAGAAGGAGAAAATAAAGAAAGAGAAAAACTAACTTGCACACTTTCGTAGGCAACACGATTGCACTGAGCACGTGCAACAAGCCTTTAAACCTCTAGGTGTCCCTAGTAGGAGGAGTGTTGTCTCCTGAGAGTTTTCAGCGGATTACACCCATAAAATCCAATAATAAAATAAAGATCATGAATATTACATTTAAAGAAAAGAATTGTAAAAGAAACACTTTGAAAATTAGGGTTTCCAACTAAGCTAGTTTTTCGGTTGTTATGAGCCCTATCTTAATAGTCATGAAAAGTTGTCAGAAATCACGTCCTCCCTCAATAAAACATCGTCTTATTCTTCATTCCTATCTTTCTTCCAAACATCGATCATATAACCCTGCGTGTGTGTAAAGACATCCCTACACCCGGAGAATTCAATTCAAGCTATCATACTCTTGCCTATCAGCCTCAGTACTTTTTAATTAATGAATATTTAAATGAGATTGCTCACACATTTTCATGCGACCGTTAATACTTTTTGAGGTACTAACTGACCGATTACTCATGTGCTTGCTTATTTGGTGTATTTTCCTCGTCTTGCACCACCTAAGGCATAGCAGTGACTCCCAGACCAGTTGGCCTTAGGACACTAGGTGAAGAGGCACCCTCGCTATACATTTTTTATTGCCCTTGGTGATAACAAAACCAGTGTCCATTTTTCTCACCACTTTATATTTTCTTTATTCACTTTTTTTTTATTTCCTTCATACTTTTGGCTTTAAGACAAGAGCATTTCAAGGTATCCTCTACTATCCCAGGCTTTAAGACGTGTGTAAGTGCGATTAGCAGGGTATCAACGTTCAAAATGTTTGGCTTCCAGAATAGAAACTATTTTTCAGACTTATTTTTATTCTCAGATTAGTGACGTCCTTCATCTTACTAACCCTTGGGACAACGGCTCATAACTACTTATTACTAGTTCGTATAAGAAAACTTATAATTTTCTTAGTTTTCTTAAATTTTGCTAATCTTTTGGATGTAAATGTTCACTATCTAAACTTTTATTATCTTAATTATATACAAAAAGTGTAAATATTAAAATTATTTTTATACTTGAAAATTTTAATTTTTTATGGGTTTTGAAATTTTTCAATTTTTATAGATTTTAAAAGAAATATTTTGTGCTTATGCAAATGATATGCAAATGATGCAAAAATAAGCACAAACCTCCCCCAAACTTGTTTTCAACAGTGTCCTCACTGTTGCCAACCGCTATACCTACAAAACCTGTAAGCCTGGGGGGAATTATTAGTGGGGGCAAAATATATAAGTGAAGAACTTCCCCCAAACTTATTCTTTTCACTCACCTTCATTCAAAAAATGATGCAGTGATATACAGGATATGAAGGTGAGACGGAGGAATTTTAATCCAAATAAAGTGGCTCCTGTAATAACAGGAGCTCCTCCGTAGGGTCAGTGGAAAAATACGGCTTTAGTGTATGTCCATTCACATTGAAAAAGGTTCCGTTTTTAACACTTTCTACTTCTACTGCCCCGTGCGGGTATACAGACCGCACAACAAAAGGTCCCTTCCATCGAGATCGAAGCTTACCCGCGTGAAGGTGTAATCGTGAATCATAAAGAAGGACTTGTTGACCAGGTGAAAATGTTTTCCTCAAAATGTTTTTATCATGAAAAACCTTAGTCCTATTCTTTACAATTACAGCGTTATCATAAGCTTCATCGCGGAGTTCGCTTAGCTCATTAAGTTGCAGCTTCCGAAAGTTGCAAGGTAGGTTTAGATCAAAATTTATTTCCTTAATAGCCCACAATGCTTTATGCTCTATCTCGACAGGTAAGTGACATGATTTTCCAAACACTATCCTATATGGAGACATCCCTAGGTCGGTCTTATATGCAGTTCGGAATGCCCAAAGAGCATCCGTCAGTTTGGTCGACCAGTCTTTTCTATTTTTAGCAACAGTTTTCTCCAGGATAGGTTTGATTTTTCTGTTTGAGATTTCAGCCTGCCCGCTTGTTTGGGGATGATAGGGTGTAGAAAGTCGGTGGTTGATTGAGTATTTCCGCATCAGAGTCTCGAAAGACCTGTTGCAGAAATGTGTCCCATTATCGCTAATAATAGCACGTGGGTGTCCAAATCGCGAAAAGATATTCTCTTTTAAGAACTTAATGACAACTTTCTTGTCATTAGTGCGACATGGAATGGCTTCTACCCACTTTGAGACATAATCAACCGCCAGCAGTATGTACAAATTCCCAAAGGAGTTGGGAAAGGGACCCATAAAATCAATGCCCCAAACATCGAATATTTCAACGACCAAGATGGGTTGCTGAGGCATTTCATTCCTCTGGGATATTCTACCCGTGTACTGACATTGTGTACAGGTTTTGCAATGCTCAAATGCGTCCTTGAATAAGGTCGGCCAATAAAATCCATATTGCAAAACCTTTTCCGCCGTCTTTTTAGGACCAAAGTGACCCCCACAGGCCTGATCATGAAAAAAAGAAAGAACACTCTTGAACTCTTCATTCGGGACACACCGGCGAATGATCTGATCAGGACAATATTTAAACAGATATGGCTCGTCCCAGTAAAAATGTTTTACTTGGGATAGAAAGCGGTATTTGTCCTGTTTTGACCAATCGCTGGGTATCAGTCCCGTGGCATGATAGTTCACAATATCCCTGAACCATGGTTCATTGGATACGCTCAAGAGTTGTTCGTCAGGGAACGAATCATTGATCGGCAGGGTCACAGGGGAAGAAGAGATGCGTGAAAGATGGTCAGCTACTACATTTTCACATCCTTTCTTATCTTTGATAACAAGATCGAATTCTTGTAACAGAAGGATCCAACGTATTTGTCGACCTTTTGCATCTTTCTTCGCCAGAAGATGTTTTAAGGCGGAATGGTCAGTATACACAACTATAGGTGAGCCAATTAAGTAAGGCCTGAATTTTTCTAATGCAAATACAACCGCTAAAAGTTCTTTTTCTGTGGTTGTATAATTGATTTGCGCATCATTCAGGGTCTTACTTGCATAGTATATCACGTGTGGCATCTTTTCAATGTGTTGTCCTAAGACAGCACCTACTGCAAAGTCGGATGCATCACACATTAGCTCAAAAGGGTAGTCCCAGTTTGGCGATGATAAAACGGGGGCTGAAGTGAGTGAGTGTTTAAGTGAGTCGAAAGCTGTCTCGCAGTCCGAGTCAAAATGGAAGGTCGAATCCTTGGCCAGGAGAAGAGTTAAAGGTCTAGCAATTTTGCTAAAATCCTTAATAAATCTTCTATAAAAGCCCGCATGGCCAAGGAAAGATCGAATATCCTTGACGCTTTTGGGATGAGGGAGGTTTTGAATGACATCTATCTTAGCTCTGTCAATCTCAATGCCTTTCTGTGAAATGACATGTCCAAGAACAATTCCTTCTTGGACCATAAAATGGCATTTTTCCCAGTTCAATGTTAAGTTCTTCTTTTTGCAACGAGTAAGAACAGCGTCAAGATTCGCTAGGCAATCAGAAAAAGAGTCTCCAAAAATCGAGAAGTCGTCCATAAAGATCTCTAGGAAATTCTCTACCTATCAGAGAATATCCCCATCATACACCGCTAAAAGGCAGCGGGAGCATTGCATAACCTAAAGGGCATGCGACTGTAAGTAAAGGTACCAAAAGGACAAGTAGTGGTTTTATCTTGATCCTTTTTGGCGATGGGGACCTGATTATAGCCTGAATATCCATCCATAAAACAATAATACTCTCGTCCCGCTAAGCGTTCCAGCATTTGATCAATGAATGGTAGAGGAAAGTGGTCTTTCCTCGTGGCAGCATTGAGTTTTCTATAATCGATACATACACGCCACCCAGTTTGGGCGCGTGTCTGAATCAACTCATTCGCCTCATTGGTTATAACAGTGATGCCGGATTTCTTAGGAACGACATGTATAGGACTTACCCATTGGCTATCGGAGATGGGGTATATAATACCATTATCTAAGCATTTGACTATCTCTTTCATCACAGCTTCCTTCATGACGGGATTCAACCGTCTCTGTGGTTCTCGGGTTGGTCTGGCATCATCCATCACATGTATATGATGTTCAACTATCAAGGGACTAATCCCTTTGATGTCCGCCATACTCCAACCAAACGCCTCTTTGTTAGATCTCAATACCGATAAAAGTGCATTCTCTTGCTCTAATGCTAGAGAAGCGGATATTATAACCGGTAAAGACTCCTTCTCACCTAAATAAGCATATTTCAGATGAGACGGTAAAATTTTTAGATCTAATTCGGGCGGAGAAATGATAGAAGGAGGGATCATTGAGTAATTTTTGGATTTACAAAGAAGCTCAGAGCCTGTGAAAGATACAGACTCGGGTGGAGAAAAGTCAGGAGTGCAGGACTCAAGTGTAGGTAAAGTGTCCTCACTAAGATCTTGTGTGAAATCAAACAGAGATGTGGTAATGTCGTCGAGATCAGTAAAGCAAAGTTCCTCAGCTCCACAACTATCGGGAGCGATCTCGTGGACAGAGCACACATCTAAAATATGAGCAGAGAGTTCTGATGGATGACTTCCAACTTTGTAGATATTTAGTTCAATGGTCATATTTCCAAATGATAAGTTCATTGAACCGTTTCTACAGTTTATAACAGCGTTGGAAGTGGCAAGGAAAGGACGACCCAGAATCACCAGAATTTGGCCCCGGGGGTTTGCTACAGGCTGTGTGTCAGGTACAATGAAGTCTACATGGAAAACAAATTCCCCGACCTTTATCAACACATCCTCTAATTCATCACTTGGTTTGGTGATTGAACGGTCTGCCATCTGGAGAGTGCAGTGAGCAGGTTTCAGCTCTCCAATCCCTAGTTACTAATATACAGAATATGGAAGGAGGTTAACACTTGCGCCAAGGTCTAAAAGAGCACGATTTATGTTTTTACCCCCAATAGAAATCGATATTGTAGGACATCCTGGGTCCTTTTGTTTCTTTGGTAGCTGGGGAATAAAAGCAGTGCTGATATTATTAGCCATGAAAACCTTCTTCGGCACTTGGTCCTCTTCCTAGTACACAAGTCCTTAAGAATTTTCACATAAGCGGGGACTTGTTGAATCGCATTTAGTAGAGGGATATTGATGTTAACCTGTTTGAACATTTCCATAATTTTCTCCATATGAGGACTCGTTCTATTACCCCTTAACCGATTCGGGTAAGGAGCTTTTGCAATAAGCGTCGGGTCCATCATATGAGAAGGAAGAGGGGGTAGACGAGATCCCAAAAGAGGTGTGGGGACCGTCTGTGGAGAACTATAAGGGTTAGGTTCAGGTGTTGAGCCTAATGGGAAATGGAGAATAGGCTCTCGAGAAGGTGGTGTGGTAGAAGAAGAAGGATCAGAATTAGAAGTGTGTGTGTGTGGAAAGGTCTCAGCCGGGGTGTTGATATGATTTTCAATATCATCAATACCTTCCCCGACATGATTATTCAGCACTCTTCCCGATCTCAACGTTGTGACGCCATTTACATTGTAATGCCCAGGATTCAGTATGGGTTGAGAGGGAAGTTTCCCTTTTTCTCTCGCACTCATTTTGGCTTTAAGGCGTGCGATTTCAGCTTCCATCGATCTGATACTCTCAGCTTGGGACGCTGAGTTTTTCTTTATCTCACTGACGGAAGATCTAACCTCAGTCGAAACCTCTATGAAATTTGATAAAAGTGATTTCATGGTTTGAGTGAATTGAGAGAATTCGTCAGAACAGGACAACTGCATAGGATTAGACTGTGCAGGATTGTTGACCTGATTTTGAAAATTTTGTGACTGATAGGGGTGCTGAGTGAATTGAAGGGGTTGCTGTTGTGGTGGAGGAAGAGCCCTTTGAAAATTATTTGTGTTTGGAACCGTATTTTGAGATTGGTTTTGGTTCCAAGCGAAATTCGGGTGATTCCTCCAACCCTGATTGTACGTAGAAGAATATGGATCGTTTCTAGGTCGTTGAAATGCGGTATTTGTATGTTCGTGACATTGAAACGCAGAGTTTAATGGACATTCTTCCGTTAAATGAGACGGATCAGAACAGCACCCACAAACAGTTTTGGGGAGCGACATTGGGTTTAGGGAGGCTACTGCAAATTTGTGTTCCATAGCGTCGAGCTTCTTTTGCATTACTGCCATCTCAGCTCGAACACCTATGGACACATCTATTTGGTGTACGCCACCCTTACTCAATGGTTGGGTTCCACTCTCCCACTGTAGTGATTTTTCAGCGAACTCTTCTAAATACTTCCAAGCTTCCCCATCATCCTTAGTCATAAAAGTACCTTGACACATGTTTCCAAGGCTCTGTTTAGTGTTTGGGTTAATGCCCTCATAAATGATTCGGCACAATTCCTATCTCGGGATGCCGTGATGAGGACACTGAACCAAAAGATCCTTGAAACGTTCAAAGCATTTAGAGAATGGTTCAGTAGGGAGCTGGGCAAATTGATTCAGTTCGCTACGGATTCGACCTGTCTTTTGTATTGGGTAAAATTTCTTAAGGAATGCCGCTACAAATTCTTCCTAATTCGTAATAGAGTGTGCGGTAGTGTTATATAGCCACTTCTCGGCTATATCGCACAATGTAAATGGGAGAAGTCGTAGACGCATAGCATCCACTGAAAGTTGTGACGTACCCATCATTGCGCATACGTTTTCAAATTTTGTGATGAAAACGTAAGCGTCCTCAGTCTCGAGTCCGTGGAATTTGGGTAAAAGGTTGATGTATTGGGGTTTAATCTCAAAGTTATCCCCATTGGCTGGTGGTGTGGATAAGCAGGTCGAAAGAGGACCTCACAGTGGATAGCACCTCTCCTGGAGAGAGATGCGGGGTGGATTCTGCGCACCAACGGACGGCGGCAGATTAGGGTTAAAGAAGTTCGATGGAGGTGGGTCCATCGGTGTGGGTGTGGTAGTAGGTAAAGGAAAGGTAAATGGAGAAATATTGACTTCGGAGTCGATAAAGGGTACGCGGACTAAACGGGCACTAGAATCCCGTGTCCAGCCTATCTTATACTAAAAAGGGTTAGTACAAGTGGCAGCGTGGCTTATAATTAGGGGTATGAATGAATGTGGTGTTTGCTTTGAAAAAGGGACGGATTTTTGAAAAAATGATGCGACACAACAAATGCAGCAACAAAAACCCTAGAATCTAGTGGTCACCTAGGTCTGGCTCTAGACCGCTCCTAACTGCCAAAAGACAAGTCGCAGGATAGAATCCTCTACTGCCGCTTTGTCCCCCTGTGGCCAGGTAAGTGCCAGGTAAGTGGGAAGGTACTCCACTACGTAAGTAGTGGGCCTAATTAATAACCACTAGCCTTCGACACACTTGCCTAGACACCACAAGAAAACGCGGATAAGCAATGAATTACCCACGGCCTTCTTCTGTCCTAAGTGAGCGCGACGGTCCTTAGAGTCGTCTCTAGATATTTTTTAGTTAATGTGGGTCAATGCGGATGCAAGTTTTGTGATTTTCGGGGCCTAGGAAGGGTAATGAACTCCCCACCTAATTTGGATTTGGCCGTGCCCCTTAATATCCGTATTAGAATGCAAACAACCAAGAATCAAAAACACGCACAAATTTACTTTTGCAATTTGCGAGCTGCGATTATTTGCAAAGAATCCTGCAGAAATTTGTTAGTTAGAGCTAAAAAGAGGAAAGAGGAGAAGGTAAGAAGCTTACAGAGAAAAAATGGTACAGTGATCCCTCAAGGAGACCGCGGTTCCGCCGCATATGGGTCTTATTGCCGCCTTTCCGCCGTCGAACGATGTGATCTCTGCACAAAAATTCAGCAGGGAGCTTCAGTAGACTCCCTCAACTCTCTGGTATTTTCAAAAAAAAAATTTCAATTGCCAAACAGCTCCAGATTTCCTTGCAATGAACCACAACAAATTGTTTAGGGTTTGCACGAATTTTGATCTCAAAATAACAATGGAATAAATCTTTCAATTCAAACTTTAATATGAAACGAATTAGAGCGTAATCCCCGGCAACGGCGCCATTTGATTGTTTTAGAATTCTTGTTTGTGTAAATCGAATAAAACGAATAAGTTTCTTTGTGTCGGTAATTAGAAAATGTATAGAATCACAATCAAAGAATTATATTTGACGGCAATCAACTACGGTGTCGGATGTAGATTGTAAGCGAGTGCGGATCGTCCACAGGGATTGTGCGATTCGTTTCTATATTTGCTTTGTTCGAATTGAAAAGTTAATCGAAAAGAAAAGAAAACATGATTCAAGAATTTATCGATTGATTCAGGTGTCACTAGTTTAATCAAGAATCAAGAAAATGATAAACAATCGAGAATCAGGGTTTCGATGATATTTCCAACCAAATGTCAAGAATCTAAATGAGGCTCGTAGGAATCGATCGGATCTATAGACGTGATGTAATCTCAAGATATCGTGTTCTTGTCCTTCGAAGAATTGATACTAGATCGATGATGATCGACGAGAGTTGAGGCTTTCTCGTGAAACTAGGGTTTCATCATTTAACCCTTGTTCTTTCATCGATATCATTCACATTCTAGCCTCTAGCAATTTCAAGAAACGATCGTAACTCCCCAATTTCGAGCGACATCAATCAAGAAAGCATCGCAACGAACTGGGTTGTCGGTTCTTGAACTTGCTAGGGTTTACAAAACTCGTAGGATTCAAGAATCGATTTAAGATATGTTACATCATCATTCTATTGATCGTCTCGACTCCTAGACAAGCGGAGTATTACTCAAACATCACAACAAGAACTACAACTAGAAATTGAGATCGAATCATGTTGCAAGAATTTAAAGAAAACAAGATAAAAGAATATCACCTTTTATTTATATCAATAATTTGATTACAGTCGCTCAAGAACTACAAGAGGAAGAACTAAATTGTCGATTTGGCTTCGCTCGGCTCCGTGAGTCGCGGGTCGACTTGGACCACTTGCTCTGTTGAAGATCGGCTCCGCTCCTAAAAGGTTGAAGGGCTTCTTGCTTAATTTGGTACTCGGGAATCTTGGCTTTTGATTGGAATTAGGGTTAGGGTTTCATACAAGTCCTGTCACTAGACTTGTGGAAGAAGATGAAGAAAGAGAGTGAATGGATCTAGATTGATACTAGATTGGCTAAAGATGATTAGATTCATAACCCTAGGTCTAGGCTTCTATTTATAGACTTCCCAAACCCTAGGTCTAGGTTTGAAATTACAATTCCCTCCAAAAGTTTGTAAAGGAGCTTCTAGAAAGAGTTTGTTAGGAGCTAGCTTAGGTTTTAAGCTAGGATTAATTAAGCTTAGAAAACCCTAGTTTGCTGATCTGGCAGAAGTCTCTAGAGTCTTCTGGAATTTGACATGTTTTGAAGAGCTTCTGGAAATGAGGTAGGAGTTATGCACTGAATTTGAGGTGATGATGTGTCAAGGCCGCCGCGGAACCGCGGCGCAAGCCGGCTCTGGCCGCGGTTCCGCGGCCATGTTGGCTCCTTGGGGCTTGGGCTCTTTGCAGTGGTCTTGGGTTGACACTTGGGGCTTTAGCTGATATGTTGAATTGTATTTTGCCTTTTGGATTGCTACCAGAACTGAAATCATTGAGTTGACGTAATGTTTGATCAGCACCATGTAAATTTTTGGCTTTTCTTCTGGGTTTTCCTGCACAGATCTCAAAACAAGTGTTGCGCAATATAGGGATGATGCGATGTCATGAAATGCAGTCAATTTCCTTAGAAATGCCGGTTTTAAGGTCTAACACATGTAATCCGATATTTTGCGACAGATTTGCTAATATGTGAAATATGAATGCCGAACACTTCTATATGAATGCAAATGATGAGGAAATTGCTGGCTAAAAGATGCAATATTTTCGACTAATCACGATCCATCACCGCTTCATGAGAGCCTCCGTCTTCTACCCTGCCTTTTCGCATGGCTGAAGGAGCGCGATTGGATGTTGGTGTTGTGGGATTCTCACACCTATACCACGGGTTAGGCACTGCCGCTAACACTTCAAACCCAAGTACGGATACCCTGAATTTCTCCCTCCACTACTTCATGTCGTGGATTGAGATGCACATGTTAGGGGCGTTTGCCGCGCACCGGAGGCCTGCTTTCTATGAGTCGTATACATTCCCATGGATTCTGAGACTGGTTGATGCTTCCTCTCTTGACCCGACTCAGCTAGGGGCTTTGAGCGTATTACTTAATCCGTATTCAAACGAAAGCGGGATGGTTTTTAGCGATCAAGTCCTTTCTGCTCCTAAGGGACCCGTTCAACAGTTGTTTGATTTATCAAAGAATGGGGCTCCAGCTTTAAAGCCAAAAGAGATCATGCACTTATATTCAATCAGGCCAGGGTATTTGGTGTTCTGCCTTAACGACGCTACCCCCTTCATGCGGTATAATCCGCATCGCTTTGCCCAGCAGTTAGGCTACAACCAGGACATCCCCCTCGAAGCCTTTTTAGTTGAGCCTACTCCTTCTCTGGAGGTAGCCTGTGATGTTATCCATCATTTCATGCGGTTAAACATGGGTTCTCTTTTCATGATCTCGGAGCCTGACTATCTTCCAAGGCCCGTGGGACACTTCAAAGGCTGGTATCGCCATAGGGTCGGTCCCATCATCGCAGAGGAAAGACGGGTGCTCTTTGAATGTAGAGCTATTATTCCAGCTCAAGTTATCAATGCTCTATTGTGGTCGCGGTCGGTTGTTCTCCCTCCTCTGAGGGGCAGCGGTTCAGTACTTATCCCTAAAGCCGCTCCAGTAGAATCAGTCCCCCGTACTATTGGTATGCTGGTACGTACTAGAGCCGTGGTAGAGGCTCCTGATAAAGCACCAGTGGTGGTGTCGCCAAAGGGTGATACCAAAGGTGAGATTGTGCAGCGCCGTGCAAAAGCGCTGAAGGGGAGGAAGCGCTCCTCTACTTATGTTAGCTCAGGCTCCAAAAGGAGAAAGAAATCGGTCGCCGGCCTACTCGACACTTTGCTTGAATCCGAGCCCCTTATTCAGGACGAGCCGATATCTACACAGGAGCCAGACGACGGTCTTCTCTTTCCTGGTTCATTTGCCGAGGAAGCCGCTCAGTTAGCCGAGGCTTTAAAGCACTCACAATACGAGGCTGAAAATGTCCCCTCTAGGAAAAGAAAACTTCTTGCTGTTGTATTTCATGATGTCGATCCGGCTCCAGCCATGTTACCGATAACTCCTTTGATGCTGGAAGAGGAACATGCTTTGAAATAGCTGGTGTTGGACGCCTCTGAAGATGAAGCTGCTTTGAAAGCGGGTAGGGATCCATTTTCGATTGAAGCCCTACGAGCGCATCTGAACAGAAAAGCGTAGTAGCTCAAACAGACCATCCTTCAGGCTCTTTGGGGTATTAGTACGTATATTTCTTGTCCTTCTCAGCAAATAATTTTTATTACTTTCATGTCGCATTATCTTTTAAAAAAAATTTGTAAGGGCTTCTGCAGCGGGCGTAATTTCGAGCCTAGATCGCGACATGGACATAGATTCTAGGAATATCTCCCATGACACACCGGAGGGTGTAGAGGAGATTACTGAAGCTGCTATCCCCACTGTGGAGCTCCCGGTGATGGCTTCTGTCCCTCCAGCAGAGACTGCTACACCAGCAATTGATTCCATGGATATTTCCAATGACGCACTTGAGGGGGTAGAAGAGATTGTCGAAGCTGCTATCCCCGCCCTGAAGCCTCCAGCGGCGGCTTTTGTCCCTCTGTTGGAGACTACCACATCGGCCATAGATTTCACGAATATCTCTGGTGACGCGCCTGGGGGTGTAGAGGAAGTTGCCGAAACTGCCATCCCTCCAGTTCAGAGCGGGCGAAGTATCGAAGGTAATCTTATATACATATACATTTTGTTTAACGACCCGTCCATATATCTGAACCTTTCTCTCTCTCAGAATTGCGGGAGTTAGCATCTTCTATCGTGGATCTTTCTCCAAGGAAAACCTTCCAGCGTTTTCTTGACATGGCGGCCCCGCAAGCGATACCTCCACAAAGCATAGTTCTTTCTTCTGGACAAGGTTGGTACTCTTTTGCCCTTTTTTTATTTTCACAATGATGCGGATATGCCTTTTTATTTTAAACTACAGTATTGGAAGCTGACGACGAAGTCAAAATTCTTGACGGACCTGGAGAGCTTTCAAACTAGCCTTGCATGACCGTGGGTAAGTGACGCTTTATCCTTGGCATCCTTTTACTTATTCTATATTTGGAAAGGCAACTAACTGCACATGTATCTTCACAGCTTTTCCTGTCCTGACTCCATTAGAGTCTCGGATTTGCATGCCGCCAGGGCCTTATGCCTGGCGTGTGTCTGAGACGATGGCAAAACAGAGCATTCATTCATTGGCAACTCTCATTGAAGATCTTCGCTCTATTCTGTCACGACCGAAGAATTCATTGTTGAAACCAAT
The DNA here is from genome assembly GCA_030015575.1 of Agapanthus africanus. Lineage (NCBI taxonomy): Eukaryota > Viridiplantae > Streptophyta > Magnoliopsida > Asparagales > Amaryllidaceae > Agapanthus > Agapanthus africanus. Next base: position 426,684,177 of record CM057339.1, read on the forward strand.
GCTTCCTTATGTGTTCTTGCCACTTATCATGACGAGGCACTGGTGCGTACTTGGGTTGAGTACTGCCGTCGAGTGGAGGCCTTCTTACATAGGATTGAATGCGTACGCCTTCCCTCTGACATCTTTTCTGTAAAGGCCAGCCTGTGTGGATCGATCGACCAATACGCAGCCAATATCCAGTCATGTGAGAAAAGGCTCAACCGGAAGTTTTCGGTAAGGGAGTTAACTTCAAAGGCTTTAGGAAAACTTCAAGCCCAGCTCGCTGCCAAGACCACTCGTGCTTATGAAATTTGGCGGGTTCTTCAAGAGGCCATCACAGAGGTGGTGGCTCTTGACAAAGCTATTGTTTTTACATGTGAGATGGTCGAGGCCTACAAGGCTGCCGAGAAAGAGCTTGAGAGTCGATTTTCTTCATACCAGAACCAACAGACATAGGCAGGGAGTCGGCTTGCGGCGTTGATAGAGCTCGAAGCAGAGGTCCGGCGGAAAAATGACGAACTTGCTGTCTTATTGAATCGCCCACCAACTTAGAAAACTTCTTACACCTTGTATTCATTTTGATTCATGAATAAAAGTATTTGTATTCATTTTGATTCATGAATAAAAGTATCTTGTATTCATTTTTATTCATGAATAAAAGACATATTTTATTTCATACTTGCGTCTCTCTATCCTTCGATGTCTTGACTTGGCGTAAAGTAGTTTATGTACTCATTACAGAGTTTGTAGTTTATTTAGTCATTTCGGAGCCTCTAGTTTATGCACTCATCTCGGAGTTTGTAGTTTATTCACTCGTTTCGGAGTTTCTAGTTTATGGACTCATTTCGGAGTTTGTTTAGTTTACCTCGCTTGGGCTTACAGGCAAACTTGTCCTAACGTTATATATAGATAACCTCCATTCTTTGCGATAGAGGTCCATTAGGTTTTGTGGTACTAGGGCTTTAGTCTGTGGTACCGTCGCGTTGGCTGATGTATTCCTCGATATACAGTCTTTAAGCTGTTATTCGAGTAGCTCCGTGAATGTCGTGTCTCTGATCCCTTCGGGGGCTGGACAAGACGTCTTCAAGTAATCTCCTTAGGCTATATGACCGTCGGAAGAGCAAGCGTTAGGAATTTGCCATGTCGCTTTTTACTTAAGGTTAGGCTCAGTTTGGAGCTCCGATGAGTCATAACCACTCCGCGCTGGTGTGGGATGATCTCCGATAGTCTCTTAGGCTTTATATGACTTGCCGTCGAGACCCTGAAGCTGGGAATATGCCGTTGCTTCAATTTGATTTAGCTATTTGGAGCCTTTGTTGACATTGCGTCTGCTGGAACGAGAAGAATGTCGAGCTGGAGCTGGGATTTTACCGTCACTCCTTTTTGATTTGGTTATTTGGATCTTTTATTGACATTGCGTCTGCTGTAACGAGAAGAATGTCGAGCTGGAGCTAGGATTTTGCCATCACTCCTTTTTGATTTGGCTATTTGGAGCCTTTGTTGACATTGCGTCTGCTGTAACGAGAAGAATGTTGAGATGGAGCTGGGATTTTTCCATTACTCCTTTTTGTTTCAACCCTCGTGCCTTTTGTTGCCATTGCATCAACACCCTGATGGAATGAGAATGAACGCCGGGGTAGTCTTTAGGTTGTATATGAATCGTCAAGACTTGGAGCTAGGAATTTTCCATGGTTCCGCTTTGTTTCAACCCTTGGGCCTTTTGTTGACGTTGCGTCTGCACCATGATGGAATGAGAATGAACATTGGGATAGTCTTTAGGTTGTATATGAGCCGTCAAGACTTGGAGCTAGGAATTTGCCATGACTCCACATTGTTTTGGCTCGTTGGAGCTTTGTTGACGTTTCGTCTGCATCCTGATGGAATGAGAATGAACACTGAGGTAGTCTTTAGGTTGTATATGAACCGTTAAGATTTGGAGCTAGGAATTTGCTATGGCTCCGTTTTGTTTTGGCTCGTTGGAGCTTTGTTGACGTTGCGTCTACACCCTGATGGAATAAGAAGGAATGCCGAACTGATCTCTAGACTATGGATGTTTCTATCGAGATCTGGGTCTCCCTTTGATGGGGTCTGGTGGGAAAATATGGTTCTCTTTCTCATTTGTGCCCATGGATTCTATACAGGGGTCGGTGTAGACTCACCTGCAGGGCAGAGGAAATTTTCTTTTATTTCTGCGATGCTCTATCTTTTTAGATTTTCATATCGTGAAAGTCACGATTGCCTAATCATTTCGGCTATTTATCGCTGTGCCCAATCATTTCGGCTATTTTTATATTTTTACACGCTGCTCAACAAGTTTAAACCCTAACTTGAAATTCTTTAAAATTATGATGAATGACTTAATCAAGAGCTTAAAGCTATAATAACCATTTAATTAACTAACTAAGCGGTTTTAATACGACAATTAAACATTTAAGTTGAAATTATACCTCTCAAGAACATAAAAGATCAACTAGCTCCATCAAAATTTCCCCCCAAAAAGATGCTTTTTCATGAAGATTCAAGCTAGTTTGTGAAGAGAATTGATGGTTTAATTTTTATTTAGGATTTCGAGTTGCTCAAACATTTCGGCTTTTTTTATATGCACATTTTTGCTCGCTGATTTTATTGCGAGTTACCCCATCATTTCGGCTATTTTTATATGCATATTTTTTGCTCGCTGATTTTTATTGCGAGTTGGAACCTGATACCAACATGGGCATCAGCATCGCTACGATGGAAATATTGCCAGGAGCGAATCATCATTTTCCATGATAGGACTTGGAGTTTGACACCTGTTTAGGCATCAACATCGCTACCACTGGAATATTGCCAGGAGCGAATCATCATTTTCCGTGAAAGGACTTGGAGTTTGACACCTGTTTAGGCATCAACATTGCTACCACTAGAGTATTTCCAGGAGCGAATCATCATATGCATTTGTCGATTTGAACAAAGATGGCTTAGTAGACAAGGTTAGGATTCTGTCGACTAAGACTTTTCGACTTTATGAGCCGTAAGTGTCACGACCCGAAATGGCACGTTACTGGCACTTGAATCATGTGAAGTCTATAGGACCCCACCTAATTCAATTAAGCCAAAAGCCCAGAAATCTAAACCATTTAAAAAGAGAGTGAAGGAAAACTTATTTTAAAGAAGGTGATTTTCACAAACTAAAGTTATAGTAATCATTTTAAAAGCATCAAGTATTTCCAAAAATTTCGGCAGAGTTTCCCTTGTAAATACTGGCCCCAAACGGGTACAAACATGCATATACACAAAAAATGAATAACGGCATCCCCAAGCGGGAGCTAGCTCTTCGCCAATAGGCAGAAACAACTACGTAAGCAATATAATATACAACGCCGAAGGGCGAGGATCAAAACTCAGAAGGAAAATCAACGTCCTCAAGAAAACCAGAGGAGAACCATAATAATACAAGCGCGCGACTCTAAGGTCGAAAGAATATACAACTGGTCTTCTAAGTCTATCAAATATAGAAGTCTGGTTAATGGAGTTTACTAGATACAACTAAAAATAAATAAAAGTACAATGGTGGTCACGATGCAAGTGAACCCACCTATCCAAGCAATCACCCGGAAGGAAACAGTGTGCCAGCAAGCTGCAACGAAACCTGTACGGCCAAACTTGCAAGAAACCATGGCACAACGGGGGTTGTTCCCCTCCGAATGACGGCCGAGACATTAGGACGTCTGGCATAAGATTCGGGGCAGATGCTATATGGTTTTATCCGTCTACCTCTCCGAAGATGCCAAGTTGATTTATGACACCGTGTATCGGAGGTTTAGACGGATGCGGCCGATGTAGCAGACTTTCTCAGATCCCCCCTCGTTTGAGGGGTTTTGATTGTGGGGACGCTCTTCCCTGCTGGCGGAAGCCCATGCAGTTAATTACGTTACCGTATCGCGGTAACAACTTTCTCCTTTTCCAGAATTTCACTTCGTGTCGTGGGTATTTGTTTTGCTTGTGGTTGCCCGTGGATTGTATACGGAGACTGAGTAATGCCGTCGCCCGTAGGGCGTGGATTAGTCCAAATCCGTATTTACTTAGATTTGGGTTTGGTGTTTTTAGTTTAAGGATACGTTAGCCGCATTTGAGACTAAGATCAACTTAAACGTTCGTTAAGGATACGTTAGTCTGATTTGAGACTAAGATCAACTTAACGGGATCGTCTAAATCCATTTCCAGTTTAAGGATGTAATGGTCCATTTAATATATGGCCATCGGGACCCGTCACCTCTCTGACGACGTTGAAGGATTACAACGACATGTGTCAGAGGAGTTCGGAGATGTACCTTTGAACCAAAGTTGATTGGGGGTCTTATAGTCTAATTTGGGACTAAAGTCTGTTTGAATGTTTAAGGATACGTTAGCCATATTTGAGACTAAGATCAACTTAAACGGGATCGTTTAGATCCGACAAAAGAGCGTTTGGGGGCTCTATTGTTCCAGTTTCGGGACGTAGTGGTCCATAGGTAGTTTAGGGACATTGCGGTTTATCGCCAGTTTGGGGACGTGGTGGTCCATTTAATATATGGCCGTCGGGAGCCGTCACCTCTCTGACGACATTGAAGGATTACAACGACATGTGTCAGAGGAGTTCGGAGTTGTACCCTTGAACCAAAGTTGATTGATTTAAAAGAGCAGCCATGCTCAATCAATTTAATTTGAGGACTTACAGCAATGGTTGGGCTAAGTCCAGTTGAAGATGTTCAACATTTTCATTTGCATTTGGCCTGTTAGGCCTTTACTAGAGCTCTACCCCTGTTTAATAATACAGTGCATTTTCTTTGGCCTTTTAGGCCCAGAGCATTTTATTTTGATCTGATAGACCTTTATTTAGGCCCTGCCCCTTTTATTGCCTTGCAATTTATTTTGGCCTGCTAGGTCTTTTTGACTTGGGCCTGGCCCTTTAACACATTGCATTTTTCAGGCGCTTTGCGCCCATCAAAAAGCGCAAGCGCTTATGGTGATGACACGTGTCATGCAAGCGCAGTGTGCTGCGCTAGTGCGCTACGCTTGCGCTGCTGACACGTGGCGCGCTCTGGTGAGTTGCGCTAATTCCAGAGAGCAAAGCTCTATTTTAAAAGCGCATAGCGCAAATGGTTCAGATGCTGACACGTGGCGCTCTCTGGTGGCTTGCGCCAATCCAGGAGCGCCACAGCGCAGTTTGCAAGTGCAAGGCACTATAATTTGAGAATCTTTTTTTTAGAACCAATGGTTCTTGAGAAAGTGCAAAGCACTGTTTGATTTCTTGATCTAATTTAGATCAAAGAAAACAAGTTTTTCTTGTTTCTCTTATTTAAAGAACCAGCGGTTCATAAGAAGTGCAAAGCATTATTTTTATTTTGTTTTTTTTATTAAAGATCATTGATCTTGTTTTTAGATCAATGATCTGTTCATAAGAGAATTTTCTCTTTTTCTAAAGGTTTTTTACCTTTTTTGTTCTTGAGGATTTCTCTCCAATTCTTCAGAGTTCTCTCTGTTTAATTTCTCACAAAATATTGATGCCTTTGAATTGAGCTCTAGGGGTCTTTTTATAGTGCTCATAAATTAGTTAAATTTGTTAGAGAGATCTTTCTCTGAGTGATTTGGGGAATTTCCCCCACCGTTGGATCTTTGATCCAAGGGCTTCTGTTTTACAGAAGAAAATCTTCTTGTTTTAACAAAAACAGAAAGATTTCTTTAGAATCTTGATTCTGTTTGGCGCAAACGCCCCAGCGCGTGACACGTGTCGCGCAGCGCAAAGTGCAGTGCAACTGCGCTAGCGCGTCTGCGCTGACACGTGTCGCGCAGCGCAACTGCGCTGACACGTGTCGCGCAGCGCAGCAGTTGCGCAACTGAGGCGTTGCTTCCTTTGATTTTGCTTTAAACAGAGCTTTGCTCTGATTGGGTGCGATGCCTTGGACGCTGCGCTAATGCATCTGCGCCAGACACGTTGCGCGTTGCGCCCGGGATTTGATGCGTTGCTTCAAAATTTTGGATTTTGAATTTCAACAGAGCTTTGCTCTGATTGGGGGAAACAAATGACCCCCCTACCGTTGTGCTCACGTGGCGTGCACGTGAGTGCAGCGGTGGCAATCTCCTGACCGTTGGATCAAGGGGTGAGCTGAAGGGGCGCAAGCGCCTTATAAATAGGACCTATGGCCCTTAAAAAAAAATCTTCACCCCTTTTCAAGATTTTTGATTTCAACAGAGCTTTGCTCTTGCTTAAGAACTTCAGAGCTTTGCTCATTTCCAAAGTTAGAAACTTTAGGTAAAATTAATTTAAATTTAAATCAATCTTAACCAAAAGAGCTTTGCTCTCATAGATCTTTTGATCTAAGAAATCTCTTTGGGGTTTCATAAACAGAGCTTTGCTCTCAAAAACTTATAGATCTACAGAGATCTTGTTCATGGGTTCTAACCCATGAACAGAGCTTTGCTCTTGGATCAAATGTAGACCATTTAGATCTGAAAAATGAAGAACTTATTATAAGTTTTCATGGATTTTTCAAGATTCCAAAATTTTTAATTCTTTTAAGTGTTAAAATTCTTGATGGATCTTTCCATTATTACCACAGAGCTATGCTCTTTTAAGGAATTTTATTCCTTTGAGACCAGAATTTGACAAGTGTCATTCTGTGACAGAGCTTTGCTCTGAAAGAGGAGATTTTCTCCTTGTCTCTAGGGATTCCCCACTGATGAGAATATTCTCATGGGGATCTTTTCTTTAACTGACAGTCTCACCCAATGATGGGGCTGTCTTATTAAATGAGGCACTTTCATCTAGATTTTGTGGGTCCCCATTTGGTCCCCCACCCACTGCATTGCAGCGTGGTGTAATAATTTTTTTTTTAAAAAAAAAATGTTGAGCGTTGGAATATTATAACACTGACGGCTAATTTTGTCTCTTTGCAGGAAACATGTCTGCCAACTCTTCTTTTCTATTTGTTCGCTCGGAGGGAGGGTTTCCCCAGGCACGAGTGGACCGAGTAGTGCTCGCTCTCATTAAGGATCATGACCCCGAGCATAAGAGCCTTCATCTGTGGGGTAGGTGGTATAATGAGATCATCCAGGGTCGCCGAAGTTTCGGTTTTGCCACGCCGTCTGAGCCCATGTCTTCACTCCCTTACGCGGATGAACCCCCGGTGAAGTATGCAGTGGAGGTTAAAAATTGGAACTCGGATGACCTCCTCCAACCCGCGATTGGTGCTATTCCCGTGCAGCCGCCGCCGGCAATAGATATTTTAGGGAGGCGAATCTGTTAGGGTGAAGCACGCCCTTGGGGACAGGCCTATAATATCGGATTGATGCCGCGACCGCCCGCCGGATATTTACAGTGGGCCCGGTATATTTTGTCAGCGAAAAGGACTCACCTGATGAAGATAGGCTTGTATTCGGCCATCTATGTCTTGCTCTTCGAGTATCCCTCTCCTCCAACGTAGTGGGTTAAGGCTTTTATCGAGCTATGGAACATCCCAACCCATACCTTCCTGATGACGGACCGGGAAGTTTCTATCTCCTTGGAGGAGTTTGCCGAAATCTCGGGTCTGCCGATGAGAGGAGAGCTTTACGAGGAGCTGCTGCCTCCCGATGAATACGTCTTTGCCACCAAGCCGCTAGTGTTTGACCTGACGCCGGAGAACACTATTCAGCACCAGTACCCAGATTTGGTTAAGGTGTTGGAGATCTATGAAGGACTCTATTTGGAATCGGGCGTCCAGGGCATCAGTTTTGCAGATTTTATTGCCCGTTTTATTCGATCGGAGTTCTTATCAGAGCAGAGCGAGATGTTCGCCCAACTCGATGACCCATTTTGATTCGGTTTGGATCGCCGATCCACATCGGAGGATGACCACAAAGACTTTTACCTCCCTAATGCCGCCGTCATCCCCTTTTCAGAAATTGCCGTGCCGGTCATGGATGAGGAGACTTTTTTTTGTAGGGTTCTTGGGCTTGTGGCTTTGCAGCTTTGCACTCCCTATGCATCCGCGCCACATGCGACCATCTGTTTTCTACCCAGCGCATCGGATGGTGGATGGTTTGCAGCTGTCAGTAAGAATCGCCGGGCTGGCTTACTTTTATAATAGACTTAGCGTAGTGGCGGACGCTAATGAGCCTGGGGTGAAACCTGCCAACTTCCCGATGCACTATTTTACCTCTTGGATGGAAATGCACGTGCACGGGGTGTTCGGCGCCCATAAGATTCCTCCCTTTTTTGAGGGATGCAGACTCCCGAGGGTCAAACGGTTGGTCGGGGCTTCGATCGTAGTTGCACTTCCACGGGAGGCTAGGGGACTGCTCCTTCGACCATGCTTGGTTGGAGCGAAGACTTCTTTCTTGGATAAGGTCATAACAATAGGCTCAGAGACCACCAAGTCAGTAGTGTCGCTACGCGATGATTTTAAAGATGGGGCTTCCATATTGAAGGCTCGGGAAATCCTTCATCTCTACTCTATTCGGCCGGGCTACTTTGTGTTCAGGCAGAATGAGACCATACTCTTTATGAGGTATAACCAACACCGGTTTGCTCAGCAATCGAGCTACAACCAAGGGATCCCGATGGAAGCTTTCTTGGAAAAGCCCGTGGTTAGCCGAGAGGGGATAATGAACGCGATGCACCACTTCATGCGGCTTAACACGGGTTCCTATTTCTTCATCAGCGAGCCAAGCTACGTCCCCAAGGTCCTCAACGTGTACGTGGCTTGGTATGCGCATGCTATGGGTCCAGTTATCCAAATGGAAAAGCGCATGCTGGTCGACCGCAAGGGTGCGCCTCCTGGAGGCGATCGCAAGGCTCCTCTGAAGCCGAGGACCCCGGTCATTCCTTCACTGAAAGGTGCTGGAATTGGTCCTCCGCGCGTGTTGAGCCCTCCGCGCGGATTGCCGCTTCGCGATATTGTGGATGCGCCACTAGCCCCCCGTGCTCCAGCGGAAGTGGTAAAGGTGGTATCGCCGAAGTCCGGCGCAGGCGCAGATATCGGGACCCGCTGCCCCAAGGTGTCTGCCAAGCGCAAATCAGCCCCGGGTGCATCCAAAGCCGGCGGGCAAAAGAAGAAGAAGTCGCTCCTCTCACTTGATGCGATCCTCGGTTTAGAGCCTGAGGCCCCTCTTACCGAAGGAATAAGCGAATATGGCAGCAATAAGGGATTCTCGGTAGACCCTGCAGACACCGATTTGGCGGCTGCTATTGCAGCTTCTGAGCGATCAGCGAGGCTCGAAGCGATGTTGAGTAAACTTGCTGAGTCAGGTAACTATTAGTTGCTTTCTTCGTCATTTTATCACACTTTTTTTTATCATTGTTTTTGACTATTGTTTTCTCCTTTTTTAAACATGGGTCAATACCGAAGAAGCCATCGCTGCTTCTTTGAGAACCTTCCAGGAGGAAGAGAATAAGTGCGCTTTAATGGGCGTTGGTACGTATTGCCTTATCAGAAATTTTTGTCTTCTTCTCTGATGGCCAATCTAACCTCCTTCCTTTGTTTCTTTGCAGGGGCTGCGCCAGCTGATGTGGGGACTATCCCTGGATCCTCTACTGAAGTTCCAGCTTCCTCGGGGCTGCCGCGGGAGCCTCAACTTGACAAAATGACGAGGGATGCTTTGAAATATTTGGAGGTATCCCTGTTCACGGACGAAGACGCCTCAATGAAAGAGGCTCTGGTGAGGTCCGTCTCAACGACTCAGGAGGAGAGGAAGCGGCTGAGGCGCGAGGCGAAAGCGCGCAGGGCTGCTTTGGCCGCGGGAGCGGGCCCAAGCACTACTATTCTCTCTGCTTCTCCTTCTGAAGAGCTCCCGGCCGGTCTATCTACCGCACGCAGATAGGTAGCGCGTGCGGTTCGGGAAGCTAATGATAAGTCCATTTCAGGTAATTTTTCTTTCAGAATCTTGTTGTAAGATTTATAAAGCCGTCGGTTCTTATATATTCTATCCTGCAGGGCCAAATCCGACCGAGGGGGAGGCGGAGACCGTCGAACCCAAGAAACAGAGGAGGAGACACCGGACGAACCCGAGCCGACGGTGGGCAAAGTCACCAGGGTTACTGAGCCTGAGTTGGGGGCTAGGGGAGCCGCACTCGAAGAGGTCGTTGATGCCGAGCCTGAGGTGAAGGCAAATGAGATGACCACTATTACTGAGCCTGGGGTGGCGGCGGACAAGGCGCTTAAGACCGGTGACCTCATGGCGGCGGCGGATGAGACGACGGCGACTGCCGAGCCCGAAGAAGTAGCGGTTGAGATGGGCACGACTCTTGGGGAAGAGCCAGCCGCTCTTTCTCAAGAGTCCGGCAATGCTCCGATTATTGCCCTCCCCGTCTACGGTCTCCCGCCGTCTCCGGGACACGCGAGTACGACGACAGCCCCCATTGAGTCAGGTGATGAGGCCACGGGCGGTGACCTCATGTCGGTGGAGGAGGGAGTCACCTCCGTTTCGGCCGGCAGCTCATCAGGTAAATCCTAAGTTACTGTCTTTTTTTTAATCTTACAATCATTTCTGACAAGTTCACATTTGTTCGTAATGCAGGTGCAGTCAGCGCCGATGCCTCATTGCTCGAAGGAGCGCCTTCAACTACTCTCTTGGCGGTGGTCACCTCTCAGCCCTCTCTCATACCATCGAAGATGTTGGAAGGTATGGGTTTGCAACTTATTGATCTTATCTTTCAGATGTATAATTTGTGTATTAAAGTCATACTGTTGTGTCTTTCAGGAGTGCTTTTTGACCATCTCTATCAGGTGTTGCTCCCACACTTCTCCTTCCCATCTGAACTTGCTTCTTCCTCCTGTGGCGCTGGTGAGTATAGTTTCCAACTGATGTCTTTCTCTTTTTAGTACTGGAATTATTTCTAATTTTCCCTTGTCCTGATTGCAGTGCTACAAATCGAAGGAGGAGACGAAAGATCGGTCGCGCCACCGGCCCTTTCGGCCTTGCCATCTGCCTCAGCTGGTACAGCGACTATCATATTGATAACTTCCCCCCTTTTTTATTTCCTGAACTGTCATCTGATCACATCTTGTTTCTTTTCAGCTGTCATTCCGGTCTCGGCGCCCTTCGAGCCTTATCTGAGACGTCCATCTTCGAAAGGGGCCACGAATAGTCTGCGCATGTTTAGTGATTACGTCGAGGAACTCGACGTTGAAACTCCTACATCTGCTGCAGACTTCGCTACGGCGGTTAACCTGATGCTGGTGATACTCGTGAACTTTCATGACGAGGGCATCATCGCATCATGGGTTAACCATTGCAGGGAGATCGAGGCTCGCCTGCATCAGCTGGAGTCGATGCGTCCCGCTCCTGAGACCTTAGCCACCCGCAATCAAAGAGCAGCATGGATCGAGCAGAGCGCTTCTTACTTCCGCCGTCTCGAACAAGAAGTTACTTCAAGGCTTAAGGAGCATGGTGAGACTTTGAGCAAATCTGCCCAACTGCATGCTCGGGTAGAGGCCAACGCTGCACGGCTGATGGTTATCTTCGAGGGCCTTCTGCAATGCCTCTCTGAAGGGTTATCACTGAGGCAACAGCTTGACGTTGTCGAGCGGGATGCACCTAACCAGGAAGCAGCCCAGCAGGCGGCTGAGGAGCAACTTTCATCCTATTTGCAGGGGCGGACCCAGGTGGAAGCGGAAGTGGCCATGGCAGCCATTCAGGAGGAGGCGCTGAAGGAAGTGCGAGAGCAGCTTGCGGATTTATTAAAGACACTTCCTTCCCAGTAGCTACTTTTTGTATCATTTGTACTTGTAAATAAAAATATATATATATTTTTATTCTTTAACACAATGTATCTTGTACTCGATCAAGTTTATGAATAAAAGATACACATTCTTTGTAATGTCTTGTGTCATTTCTCCGTCTTTTTCTTTCTTTTATTATCAGCATGCTACCTTAGTAAACATGGTTGACAGATAATAGAGCGAGCATCTTGATCTCCTTGAGAAATAGCGATGGCTTAGGTCGCAGGTTCAGATCTGCCAACTAAGACTTTTCAACTCTATGAGCCGTGAGGGTCTCATAGAGACTTTTCTCCCTACGGATCGAGAGGATTTCGTAGATGAATTTTCTCCTTAGGAATCGTGAGGACTCCTAAGTGTGTTTTCTCTTATAAGTTATAAGGATCTCATAAGAGAATTTTTCCCTCTTACGAGTCGAGAGGACCCGTAAGCGGTTGTTTCCCTCCTTGTCGAGTTTCGAGTTTGGAGAGTGAGACCCGTGGATAGTGTGCAAGAGACCGTTTTGGGCCAAGTTGCAGGGTCCCGGTGCTTAGGAAACAGGCTCCTTTTATGCCTACTGCCTAAGGCTTTATCTCACGAGTCGAGCCGCATCGAGAATTTCCCGCAAAGACATCAATTTCTTCACAAGTCGAGACGAATCGAGCATTTCTCGCAAGAATATCCTAACGTCACAGTTAACCTCTGCTATTTATGACAGAAGTCCGTTAGGGTCTGTGGTTCTTAGGGTTTTGGCCGTCGTACCGTCGCATAAGCTGATATATTCCTCGATAGGCAATCGTGCTGCTCGAGTAACCCTGCGACTGCCGTATCTCTTATCCCTTCGGGGGCTGGACAAGACGTCTTCAAGCAATCTTCCTAGGCAGTTTGACCGTCGGAAGAGCAAGCGTTAGGAATTTGCCATGCCGCTTTTTGCTTGAGATTAGGCTCATTTTGGCAAGCCCCGATGAGTCATATCCACTCCGCGCTGGTGTGGGATGATCTCCGATAGTCTTTCCGGTTTTATGTGAGTTGCCGTCAAGACCCTGAAGCTAGGAATTTGGCCTTTGCTTCGTTTGCTGGAATCGCGTCTGCTGTATCGAGACGAATGTCACGGTGGGAACTAGGGATTTTGCCGTGGCTCCATTCGTTTGATTGTCGCGTCTGAACCCCGCTGGAGGAAGAACGCTGGAGTGACATCTCGTCTGCTGTATCGAGACGAATGTCGTAGTTGTCTCTAGATTACTGGTGAACCGTTGAGGTTTGGAACTAAGGATTTTGCCATTGCTCCATTTGTTTGATGATGTTGCGTCTGCTGTGTCGAGACGAACGTCATGGTGGAGCTGGGATTTTGCCGTTACTCCACTTGTTTGATTGTCGCGTCTGAACCCTGCTGGAGGAAGAACGCTGGAGTGACATCTCGTCTGCTGTATCGAGACGAACGTCGTAGTTGTCTCTAGGTTGCTGGTGAACCGTCAATATTTGGCTTCGCTTTCTGGTGGAGCCTGTTGGGAAGGTATGGTTCCCTCCTTGTTGGTGCCCCCGGATTGTATACAGGGATCGATGTGATCTCACCTGTAGGGCAAAAGTTTTATCATCATCATTTTTTTTGTTTTATTTCCGCGATGCTCTATCATTTCAGCTTTTATATCGCGAAGATCGCGATTGCCCAATCATTTCGGCTGTTTTTCGCGGTGCCCAATCATTTCGGCTATTTATTTTATTTTTACTCGCTGCTTTTTTTTATTGCGAGTTGCCCAATCATTTCGGCTGTTTTTGTATGGATACATTTTTACTTGCTGATTTCGTTGCAAGTTGCCCCATCATTTCGACTATTTAATATGCATTTTCAGCTCGCTGATTTCTATCGCGAGCGTAGAACTTAGAATCTGGTGCCAATCTCAGCATCAGTATCGCTACAACCGGAATATTGCCAGGAGCGAATCATGATCTGCCATGAAAGGACTTGGAATCTGATACCGATTTAGGCATCAGCATCGCTACAACTGGGATATTGCCAGGAGCGAATCATCATCCGCCTCCGTCGATGTCGAACAAAGGCGGCTTAGCGAACAAGGTTAAGGTCCTGTTGACTAAGGCTTTTGACTTCATGAGCCGTAAGGTTCCCACAAAGGTATTTCTCCCTACAAGTCGTGAGGATCTTGTAGGTGTATTTTCTCCTTAAGAATCGTGAGGATTCCCAAGTGTATGTTCCTCTGTAAGTCGTAAGGATCCTACAAGAGGGTTTTCTCCTTGTAAATCGAGAGGACTTACAAGTGTTGTTTGCTGTACGAGCATATCCCTAGTCACGGATGTGACTTTGTTAGGGAAATGTTTATTCACGCCCGTGGATTGTATACAAGGGTTAGTATGAGCCGCTTGTAGGGCAATATCGAAAGTTGTGGGGGTTGCTTAAGCACAGGTTTAGATCTCTATAACTTAAGACTTTCAAATCTTATGAGCCGTGAGGGTCTCATAAGAGAGTTCTCCTTACGAATCGTGAGGATCTTGCAAGTGTATTTTCTCCTCAGGAATCGTGGGGATCCCTAAGTGTATTGCTCCTTTGTGAGTCGTAAGGATCTCACACGGGTGGTTTCTCCTTACAAGGCTGAGAGGACCCTATAAGTGTCTTTTAACGAGGTTGCGCCCTTTCGGGTTTTCACAAACACTCGCCGGTAGTCTTGCTGTTTTTACTCACGGAGCCCTTTCGGGTTTTCATCCGTGCCCATTTTGCTTATGGACATACCGTTTTTTTATCCTTTTTATTTTTATTTACCTTTTTTACGAAGTCGTGCCCTTTCAGGTTTTCACGAACACTCGCCGGTAGCCCTGCTGTTCGTACTCACGGAACCCTTTCGGGTTTTCATCCGTACCCTTTTTGCTTATGGACATACCGTTTTTATCATCATTTTTTTTTATTTTCTTTTTCTCTTTTTTCTCTTTATTTTTTTTATTATTATTTATTCATCTTGTCAGCCTAAGGATGCTGCAGTAGTAGTTTAAAGACGTTTCGGTCGTCAGCTAGTTTTAGGACGTAGTGGTCCGTCATTAGTTTAAGGAAGTTTCGGTCTGTCATTGCCGTATTTGAGGCGAAGCTCTAGTTTACTGACTTTTCGGTCCCTGGGGCCTTCCCTATTAATGAGCATGATGCCCCCGGCGTCTCCATCTTTCCTGATGCGTGCGGTTGTGGCGGGCTTACCTTCCAGTTTTCGGAGATGACGAACTTGCCTTGTTGGTATTGATCTTCAACCCAGTTTTTGAAGACGTAGAAATCCTCGATCAGGTGACCCAGTACTCTGTGATAGGGATAGTAGTTGGGCTCATTGACGTCATTTGGTTGCGACGGACGTTTTGGCTCCGGCAGATTTATGAGTCGGTTGCGCAACGCCAGCTCGAACAGTCCCCTTGTTTTACCTTGCGTAAACGAGTAAGGACGTTTCAACTTTTCCTGGAGGGGTTGCTGCTTGTTGTTTCTGCTAACAACCGGTCTAGGGCCACTCGATTGCTGTTGAGCATTGGCTACGAAGGCTGTTTTTCCCTTCCCTTTATCCTTTTTGCTCGATCCCTTGTTTGCGGGGCCGAGATTTTTTCCGAGCAGCGTGCGATTACACGGCTGAACGTTATCGCAACTTCTCAATTCTTTCATGTTTGAAATGGATTCCTTGAGGAGAAGGTTGAGGACAGCTTCCTCTTCAGAGTCGCTTCCAAAGGTGATAGTTTGCGATCCCTTGGAGTCAGCTATATGACAATCGTCGGCGGCTCTTTTGCGCTCATTTATCATATTTTTCTGATGTCTACGAGCTCCACACTTTGTCCTATTGAAGTGTTGCTTTTGAGCGACATATCCTTGCCACCAACACTTAAAGGAGTCGCAGTCTTCGGTAGGATGTGTGATCTTCTGATGATATAAGCAGAAATTAGGATGCATCTCTACTTCACCGTGAGTATTTTCTTCAGAGGGTGGTAGCACCGTTCCCGCTGACAGGGCTTTAGCGAATTTTTTCCTCATCTTGAATTTGTTTTTATCCGCAGCGGATGGATTTTGATTTGACAGGAGTGCCTCGACTCTTTGGTCCAGTCGTCGGTGTTTGGCTCCTTCCAGTATGGCCATCTCACGCTCTTGATTGGCTTTAACTTTCAGACGAATCTCATTCAGGAAGGCATCGATCAACTCGTCTGACGGCCGTGGAATTTCTGGCTCAGGGTCCGCCCTCGGTTTATCAGCGCAAGGAGCCCTTTATCATCCGCCAATGAGTGAGAGATCACGTGACAAGTCGCTACGTAGTCTTCAGACTCGTCTGATGAGTCTTCTCCATCATTTTCGTCCTCGACAAAAGAACAAGCTGCCCCCATCGTGTCCATCTTCTTTAGAGTGTGCGGCTGTGGTGGGTTCACCTTCCAGCTTTCAGACAGTGCGAACTTGCCTCGTAGGTACTGATCCTCGATCCATCCCTTAAAGATGAAACAATCCTCGATCGGGTGACTTACCGTTTGGTGGTAAGGGCAATAATTGGGATTGTCAAGATCACCTGGCTGCGACAGACGCTTTGGACTCGGCAAATTGATGAGTCTGTTGCGTACTGCTAGTTCAAACATTCTTCTCGTTTTATTCTGAAGAAACGAGTAAGGACGTCCTAGTCTCTCCTCGAGGGACGGGCGTGGATGCACGTTATTTCGGCGGACGACCGGCTTTGAGTTGCTCGGCTGTTGTTGAGCATTGGCAATGACAGTTGCTTTCCCTTTTCCTTTCTCATTTCGAGAGTCTGGTTTTGGAGGAGACGGTCCATGGCCCATCTGGTCCATTTGGGCTAACTTGTCAATCAACGCTTGAAAGGTGGTCGGCCTGAAGAACATCATGAATTGCGAGATGATCGCTTGAGGGTCAAGGGTACCCACGAACATGCCCACAGCAGGTGCCTCTTCTATTCATTGTTCGCATTTTGACCATAGGTTCCGCCATCGTGTTGCGTATTGGACCCATGTTTCACCTGGCCTTATCCTGGCATTTATCAATGCTGTTATCGGGGTGCGTCCGCTAGCATTCGCGAATCTTTGTGTAAACAGTAACTCCATCTCCGCAAATGTTTTGACAGAGTCGTTAGGTAGCTCCGAATACCATTCAAAGGCCGTCTCTGCTAAGCTGCCGACGAACTGGCGAAGCAACAGTTTGCCATCGCCTCCAGCGTTGCCGCATAAGGCCCTGAATTGAGCGACGTGCTGATGTGGATTCCCTGTCCCTTTATATACGTGAAACTTAGGGATCGTATATCCCGGCGGGTAACTGATTTGGTCATACCAGCCCGGATAGGGTCATCCAGTTCTAACAATTTGCTCGGCCGCTTCATTCGCCCGATGAACTCGTATTTGCTGAGCTATATAGTCATCCAGTGCGGCCTTGGAAATGGATTCATCCTTGGCTGCTGAAAGAGCCGGCGGAGGATCAGATGTTTCCCCTCCGTCATTTCCGACAATGACTGGAGGGTCTTTAGCTGGAGGGTCCGGCTATAACATCATCCCTACCATGTCTTGGAAGAGGAGTGCCATTTGTTTTATGTTAGCCGCTTGTTCTGTGGCTTCTGTGTCCTTCTTTTCGAGGATTCTACGTATGAAGTCAGCATCAGTTTCTTGTTCGTGACGCTGCTCTGATGATACTTCCGAACTTTCTTTCGGTTCGGTAAGTGTAGCCATCACAGTCATCATTTCCTGCAGCTTCTGTTGCTGCTCCTGGGCTTTCGTCACAGATCGGGTGAGCGGTCGCTGACCCATTGAAGCACGGCTTTGCTCCTTTCCGGAAGCCATATAAACGGTGTGCATCACCATGCCCCCAGACTTAGGGCATTTGTGTTCAGCGCTTTTACGGTTCGCCTTGTTCACAGGGGCTTTTTGCGGCCTCCTTTTTTGAGTGATTGGAGTTGAGGGGCCGTTGTAGTGGGCACCCAAGTAGCTGTTGCTTTTTCTGGCTTGACAGAGTAATCCTTCTCCTGCCGAACCTTCATCTTTTTCTGTCGGCCGAGGTAGTCTTGATCGATCACTGACTCTTGGACTTGACGCCAGACCTTGAAGATTTTAGAGGACAACCATTGAGGGGGCTGCTCCAGCTTCTTTTCTATGTCATTCCTCACAGGTGAAGGAGTTCGTTTTAACATCACAGTAGGAGAGTTTCTGCGCACCATGTTCAGCAATTCAAAGCTGTTCCCGGTTTGAACAGCAGCCCGATCCCCGCCATCGGAGCTGGCGGAATTATCCCCGAATGGGAATTGCCCCCAACCATCCTCACTCGGCGCCAGTGGCTACGTCGAGCGTGTCTTGCAGATGGGGTCACCTCCGTTGTTGGATAAGCTTCTTCATGCCCCCTGCTCTGGGTAGGGGAATCAGGTTTGAGGACCTCGCCTGGAGCAGCAACCCGAATGGCCAGCCTTGCAAAAATTGACTTCTCGGAAGGAGGAGCCTTTCCAATGCTTTCGTCCGTTTGAGTCGGGATGGCTATCCGCTTTGGGATGGCAGCTTCGGGTATCGCAGGTTTGCGGACGTTCTGGCCCAGTCTGTTGAAAACAGAGGTATTGAAACCGGGCGACCCGTTGAGAGGGGTCGCGGCAGTGGTAAGTCGATCAAAGACCGGATTCTTTGGAGCTTCTTACGATATCACTAGGGCATTGAAGCTTCTCAGTGGGAGCATAGTCCCGAAGAATAATCCAGCGGTGGCCTGAGTTACCTGCTCCACTGGCATCTTGAAAAGGGAGGCTTCCTGGGGCCCATAAGTCACCCCTCCAGTGAGGTCGGAGCGAGAGTTGCAGTAGCAAGCAGTGCATTTTGAAGCCATTGATCTTCTATTTTCTGCACGGAGCAAGACATCAGATCTTAGTATATCGAATCCACGGACAACCACAGCAAACCGCGATTTGTTCGCGAATACGACACACGAAGTGTGGAGTGGAAAGAGGAAAAGGTCCCACCGGGCATGCCAGAATCTGTTCCCCTCCTTATGACGGCCGAGACATTAGGACGTCTGGCTTGAGTTCGGGGCAGATGCTATATGGTTTTATCGGTCTACCTCTCCGAAGATGCCAAGTTGATTTATGGCACTGTGTATCGGAGGTTTAGACGGATGCGGCCGATGTAGCAGACTTCGTCAGATTCCCCCTCGCTTGAGGGATTTTTTATTGTGGGGACGTTCTTCCCTGCAGGCGCAAGCCCCTGCAGTTAATTACGCTACCGCATCGCGGTAACAACTTTCTCCTTCTCCAGAATTTCACTTCGTGTCGTGGGTATTTATTTTGTTTGTGGTTGCCCATGGATTGTATACGGAGACTGAGTAATGCCGTCGCCCGTAGGACGTGGATTAGTCCAAATCCGTATTTACTTAGATTTGGGTTTGGTGTTTTTAGTTTAAGGATACGTTAGCCGCATTTGAGACTAAGATCAACTTAAACGTTCGTTAAGGATACGTTAGTCTGATTTGAGACTAAGATCAACTTAACGGGATCGTCTAGATCCATTTCCAGTTTAAGGACGTAATGGTCCATTTAATATATGGCCGTCAGGACCCGTCACCTCTCTGACGACGTTGAAGGATTACAACGACATGTGTCAGAGGAGTTCGGAGATGAACCCTTGAACCAAAGTTGATTAGGGGTCTTATAGTCCAATTTGGGACTAAAGTCTGTTTGAGTGTTTAAGGATACGTTAGCCATATTTGAGGCTAAGATCAACTTAAACGGGATCATTTAGATCCGACAAAAGAGCGTTTGGGGGCTCTATTGTTCCAGTTTAGGGACGTAGTGGTCCATAGGTAGTTTAGGGACATTGCGGTCTATCGCCAGTTTAGGGACGTGGTGGTCCATTTAATATATGGCCGTCGGGAGCCGTCACCTCTCTGACGACGTTGAAGGATTACAACGACATGTGTCAGAGGAGTTCGGAGTTGTACCCTTGAACCAAAGTTGATTGATTTAAAAGAGCAGTCGTGCTCAATCAATTTAATTTGAGGACTTACGACTATGGTTGGGCTAAGTCCAGTTGAAGATGTTCAACATTTTCATTTGCATTTGGCCTGTTAGGCCTTTACTAGAGCTCTGCCCCTGTTTAATAATACAGTGCATTTTCTCTGGCCTTTTAGGTCCAGAGCATTTTATTTTGGTCTGATAGACCTTTATTTGGGCCCTGCCCCTTTTATTGCCTTGCAATTTATTTTGGCCTGCTAGGTCTTTTTGACTTGGGCCTGGCCCTTTAACGCATTGCATTTTTCAGGTGCTTTGCGCCTATCAAAGGGCGCAAGCGCTTATGGTGATGACACGTGTCATGCAAGCGCAGTGCGCTGCGCTAGTGCGCTACGCTTGCGCTGCTGACACGTGGCGCGCTCTGGTGAGTTGCGCCAATTCCAGATAGCAAAGCTCTATTTTAAAAGCGCATAGCGTAAATGGTTCAGATGCTGACACGTGGCGCTCTCTGGTGGCTTGCGCCAATCCAGGAGCGCCACAGCGCAGTTTTCAAGTGCAAGGCACTATAATTTGAGAATCTTTTTGTTAGAACCAATGGTTCATGAAAAAGTGCAAAGCACTGTTTGATTTCTTGTTCTAATTTAGATCAAAGAAAACATGTTTTTCTTGTTTCTCTTATTTAAAGAACCAATGGTTCATAAGAAGTGCAAAGCACTATTTTTATTTTGTTTTTTATTAAAGATCATTGATCTTGTTTTTAGATCAATGATCTGTTCATAAGAGAATTTTCTCTTTTTCTAAAGGCTTTTTACCTTTTTTGTTCTTGAGGATTTCTCTCCAATTCTTCAGAGTTCTCTCTGTTTAATTTCTCACAATGTTGATGCCTTTGAATTGAGGTCTAGGGGTCTTTTTATAGTGCTCATAAATTAGTTAAATTTGTTAGAGAGATCTTTCTCTGAGTGATTTGGGGAATTTCCCCCACCGTTGGATCTTTGATCCAAGGGCTTCTGTTTTACAGAAGAAAATCTTCTTGTTTTAATAAGAACAGAAAGATTTCTTTAGAATCTTGATTCTGTTTGGTGCAAACGCCCCAGCGCGTGACACGTGTCGCGCAGCTCAAAGCGCTGCGCATCTGCGCTGACACGTGTCGCGCAGCGCAAAGCGCAGCGCAACTGCGCTGACACGTGTCGCGCAGTGCAGCGGTTGCGCAACTGAAGCGTTGCTTCCTTTGATTTTGCTTTAAACAGAGCTTTGCTCTGATTGGGTGCGCTGCCTTGGACACTGCGCTGATACATCTGCATCAGTTACGTGGCGCGTTGCGCCCGGGATTTGAAGCGTTGCTTCAAAATTTTGGATTTTGAATTTCAACAGAGCTTTGCTCTGATTGGGGGAAACAGGGGTGAGTTGCCAACTCGTGAGTAGAAAACATCACCGAGAAGAAATCGCATGTATGACTCTCTCCTAGGTCATAAAATAATATCCTCATAATATATAACCTGAAACATCTAAATATGGCAAAAGTAATCATCTAAACATAAGTATAATACCAATTGCTCGTGTCAGTGCCTCAGGTTGCAACAGGTCATATATATGATGTACGGATGTATTAAGAATGAAAGTAAAATACATCTTGTATGAGAAAACTGTTTTTTATCTCTGTGAGATTTTTGTATAAAACCCGAAATATCATCAATAAAATCAACAGAGAATCCGTGTCAAGCATCGACACAAAATATATATCCCAATATCCCAATGTCTCAATATCTCAATATATCAGGCTCCGGCAAATCCGGATTGGCCCATATCATCAAATCTCGGGCTCCGGCAATCTGGAATGGCCCATATCATCAAATCTCGGGCTCCGACAATCCGGACTGGCCCATATCATCAAATCTCAAGACTACGTCGGTATCTTCCGGATATCCGCCGTGTCACAAATAACTGGTCGGTAGTGCTCCCCTGCCGGGCTCAACGCCATCATCTGTGACCATCTTGCCCCAGGGTACCGCACCGGGTCCACCATGCACCTGCAGACGGTTCCTCCTCCTCCTCGAATCGGGTGTATGATACCTCTCAAGAGCCGAGAAAACTCATGGTGGACACCTCTCACATCATATCACGTGAAAACCGCAAATTTCTATTTTTAGAAATGAAAATGAGTTTATAAAATCTTTGCGGTTTCTCCAAATCCATAAATCTCATGGAAAATCCGAAATCCCAAACTCGAGAGTTAATAAACAGTGAATTACCAGCATAAAGCCCCATAATATTGTATAACAAATGAATATATACATGCATGAAGTGTCTAAGTAAGAAATGCAATATCAAAACTAGTATATGAAAGCAAACCTACTAGTACTATGTCGAAACTACCAGCTAGCAATTATACAAATGAAGTAATGTTTTCTGATGTGCACGTGACATGGAAATTATCGATGATGATGTGTATGAGCCAACAAGCAAGTGTACGTGGAGCATACGCATCATCGGTAATGGTGCTGGTGTCTTGACAACAGGGGTTCATAATAACTAAAGAAAACACATTTATAAGTATGCAATGCGATAAGAACAACATGAATATATGGAAAAAGATGTCGTAACCGCAACATATAAGAATATACATCTATATATATGAGTCATATAGTTTTGGCATTTGAAATAGCCCGAATCATGGTTTTTGAAAATAGGGCTATGGTGTTTTAAGAAAAGGTACGTCCTTTGAAAAATCCGTAATATCCCTTGGGTTGTTTTTTGAAAATACCCACGACTCGTAAGTTTCTGAAAATAAGTATGACTCGAGCCAAGTCTAACATCTACCTAATAAACTATAGGACTAAACTAAGAGACTAGTCGAAAGGGTAAGGAAATCCACCTAAAGTCCGAGTCGATATATCTAGTAGTCGGCGATCCCGCCTCAATAGCGTCACGTACAATAAAATATATTATACGACATCCTCAAGTCAAGAGTGCGGATCAATCATCATATTTATAGCTCGTACGGTAAAATCCATCGTACGGCATCCCAAAATCGGGGTACGGGTCAAATATCACATATACCTCATTATTCATATGGTATCATTATCATAATATCATGAACTAGGGGTACTGATCTAAAGTCTAGTACATTCTAATACCATTGACATATATCCGCGTGTGTATGAAAACACATCGCCCATCGATCCACTATAATATCATGTCGTATATCATAACATGACCCAAATCATATAACCGATCTCACGGCATCATGCCCGATCATATCGACTCATCTCCAAGTATAATATAGTATCCTCATCACCCGGGTATACGTATATATATGTGTGTGTGTGTGTGTACATACACACACACACACACACACACACATATATATCATCGCATCCACACACACACACACACACATATAAACATATACACCAACAATATATCACGTGTGTGCATGTGTGTGTGTGTGTATCACCTATACTCTAAGGTTTCGCGACTAAGAAACTAAACTAAAAACGATTTCTTCAAACTACATTAAATCGAACCCAAAGTCACCTAAACCCTTTCTTGCTAAGTATACACATCTCACAAAACACATATGTATATATATATCATAACACATCATACCCTACGAAATTGCGGGGGTGCTATATGCCATCCACCCGACTTCCCCTGTAGATATACATCTACTCACCTTGATCCTTGCTTGCTGAAGTCGATGTCGCCATGCTCCTCCTTGTTATCCGAAGTTCACGTGAGGGTGCCTACATATATAAACACATAGTATCGTAAACGGAAATCGCGCATGAAAACCAAGACGCTACAGGAACTGCACATAGGTTAAAACTTATGGTCTACGGATGCAAAAGAACCAAATAACCCTAAACATCGACGTACAAACTCCAATCGATCGAGACAAAACACAATATACAAAGTTCAAGTCATTTAAAAGTCACAAAACAAAACAGCAACTCAAGAAAATGGTTCCAGATTTTGGTTCAAGTAATATAAGGATAAACAAGCAGTACAGGGGGTAATATAAGGGGTATATGAGCTACAGAGCCAATTCTAACACCTATCCCCACAGAAGACCCGGCGACATTACCCTAAAATCCAGCGAGCTTGGCCAAAGGAAGGAGTTGTGGTCTCGTCTTCTTAGGGTGGTCTCCTAGTGGTCCATCTAGATCTCTGGAGTTGCTAGTTTTTCTTGTGAATGTCTTAGGTCACTCCAGATTCCCTGTAGGCACAAAATATTCATAAAACCGATATTTCAAATATCTAATCTCAAGTTTTGGTTTTGTTTCTGTTTTGGTCTATAGGATTAACACTACCGGGGTTTAAGGTCGCTACTAAACCTCAATTGCACCACCTCAATTCAAATATAACCCTAACCTCAACTTAGAATTTTCAAAGGTCACTAAACCTCACTTAATCACTTCTAAACTAAAATAGAAGTTAAAGTAAATCACTTACTACACTAATGGTGAAAGAAGTAGCTCATTTGGCAACTCAAGAATTTTCTTGAGTTGCTCCAAGTGCTCAAAATCCTAACTTTCTTGGTCCACCATGCTTGTAGTGAGCTTGTGCATGAATTTTGTGAAGGAGATGTATGATTTTGATGTGTATTTGAGGTTATAATGAGGAGGTAGAGGAGGTGGGGGAGAGAGGGCATCCATTAAATAGAAAATGAGAAGAAAAAGATGAAGATGATGAAGTGAAGACCAAATGAGCCATGGTCAAATAACCCCTCACCCCCCCTCTCTCTTATTGCCCATACCTCATGCCATGCCACCATTTCTTTATTCTTTTCTTTTATCTTTCTTTTTTTTTTAAAAGAAACCCAAAATCAAAAACCATACATAAAAGAAAATGGAGAATTAAAGCCATGGTAGAATAAAATGTAACAAGTGTTTTTATAATATGACATGGTACATGTCATGTGCATAATCAAGCTTAATGCACGATTAGTGATAATTAATCAACTTAGGCATAAACTTGTATATAATCAATTGTATAAAATTTATAAAGTGTTTAAATCATATAATATTCTTTCAAAATCAACATTCAAAATGTAAATTTTCTAATATATCCCAACCTATCGATATATAATTATGCCCTTTCATTAAAACCAATCTCCATACTTTAAAATATTCATAATATTCATTATTTGATTTATTTAAATTCCCAACTATAATATTTTTTTTCTTGAAATATTACAGTAATGGTCTCATAAAGTTATTTCTTCCTACAAGTTGTGAGAATCTCGTAGGTGTATTTTCTCCTTAGGAATCGTGAGGATTCCTAAGTGTGTGCTCTCCTTTGCAAGTCGTAAGGATCTTACAAGAGTGTTTTCTCCTTATAAGTCGAGAGGACTTACAAGTGTCATTCACCATATGAGGACATTTCACGTCTTTGGGGGAACTTGGTGATGGCTATATTTATTTGTGCATGTGGATTGTATACAGGGCCAATATTGGACCACCTGTAGGGCAACCTGGGGGATACGACGGCTTAAGAACAGGTTTGGATCCCTGTAACCTAAGATTTTCAAATTCTATGAGCCGTGAGGGTCTCATATGGGGAGTTCTCCTTACGAGTCGAGAGGATCTTGTAAGTGAAAATTTTACAAGATTGCGCCCTTCCGGGTTTTCACAAGCTCGCCGGTAGTCCTGCTGTTTTTACTCACGGCGTCCCTTTGGGTTTTCATCCGTGCCCATTTTGCTTGTGGACATACCGTTTTTTAACGAGATTGCGCCCTTTTGGGTTTTCACAAGCTCGCCGGTAGCCCGGCTGTTTTTACTCACGGCACCCTTTCGGGTTTTCATCCGTGCCCATTTTGCTTGTGGACATACCATTTTTTTGCGACCCATCTATTTGCCAATGGGACTTAGGGGTGACTTCACCACCGAAGTAGCTGTTTAGCCAGTAGGAATTGAGTTGCAGTCTTTGCTGTTGGAGCTTTGATTGCAATATAGATCTCAAGAGAGGATATCGCCATATTTGGGGCGATGCACCATGTTTGAGGTGGCGCACTAGTTTAGGGACATTTCGGTCCATTATCGCCGTGTTTGAGGCAACACGCTAGTTTAAGGACATTCCGTTCCATTGTTAGTTTAGGAACATCTCGGTCCAATGTTGCCGTTCGAGGCAAAGTTTTAGTTTAAGGACGTCTCGGTCCATTGTTAGTTTAGGGACATCTTGGTCCATGGACAGTTTAAGGACGTAGTGGTCCATTGTTAGTTTAGGAACTTCTCGGTCCATGGCCAGTTTAAGGATGTAGCGGTCCATTGTTTGTTTAGGGACTTCTCGGTCCATGGCCAGTTTAAGGACGTAGCGGTCCATTGCTACCATTTTCGAGGCAACGGATCTTTTGGTTACTACTTTCAAGGTTTTGACTCATGACGATAGCGAGCGGACACAAGCGTCGTCATCTATCATTGACCTGAATTGTAACCCGTTAGGTGTAGTATTTTTTGAGGAATCGACGATTTATTGGCCGGAAGGGTCTTTCGCCATGCATATCCATAAGCAGGTAGGCCCCACCTTCGTAGACCTTGTCTATGATGTACGTGCCTTCATAGTTCGGCTCGAATGTCCCCCGTTTGGCACGATTGGGGATCATTGGTCGTTTGACAACTAGCACGAGCTCGCTTTGGCAGAATGTTCTTGTCCTAGTCAGTTTTTCGTATGAGCACGTCATCCTTGCCTTGCAAGCTTTTAGGTTCTGCTGCGTCATGAGACAAGTTTTATCGAGGGCGTCGAGCTCCTCATGCCGAAGATGGGAATTTTCTTCATCCGTCAGCTCATATCGAACTGCTGCCCGTAGAGAGGGTAGCTCTATTTTTAGGGGGAGTACCGCTTCCGTGCTGAATACCAACGCATATGGTGTTGTATTCGTGGCAATTTTGAACGTTGTTCGATACACCCAGAAAGCTTCGTACATCCTTTCGTGCCAGTCCTTTTTGTTTCTGGACACCTTTTTCTTTATAATCATCGTCGAGGTCTTGTTGATAGCTTCAGCTAGACCGTTGGCATGAGAATTATAGACCGAAAGTATCTCCAGTCTATTTTATGTTGTTCTGCGAAGCGGCTGATTTTATAGCTCCTGTAGGCCTACCCATTATTCGAGATTATCTGTCGCGGAGTGTCGTACCGGTAGATGACATGTGTTTTGAAGAAATGGAGAATATTCTCCGTCTTCACTTTCCTTAGCGGTACTGCTTCTTCCCACTTAGAAAAGTAATCGGTCCTTGCTAGTATGAACCGATGTCCTTTGGATGACGCTGGTTCAATAGGGCCAAATATGTCGGTTCCCCACATTTCGAACGGCCAGCTAGCTACCGTTGGGTGTAGCGGATTTGGATGTTGGTGGATGAAGTCTCCATGAATCTAGCACGAGTGATACTACTTCGCATATTCGAGGCAGTCCTAAATCATCGTGGGCTAATAGTAACCCATTCTTTTGATCTTCAGTTTTATCTTTGTCCCGGATTGATGAGAATTGCAGAGTCCGTTATGAGTTTCTTGGACGACTATCTTTGCTTCTTCTGGACCCAAGCACCTTAGCCACAAACAGTCAAGCGACCTCTTGTATAGAGTATTATTGACTAAGGCATAAGACAATGCTCGTTTCATGAGCCGATCTCTAGACGACGCGTTTTCGGGCGTTCGTCGAGATTTGAAGTAGTTTATAAAGACATCCCTCTAATCCTTGACCTTTTCTTCATCCTTTATTTGGAGGGTTGCTTGTTCGGTCATTTCTTTTCCTTCGGATGGCTCTATTGAATCCTCCAAAGATATTTCTGCTGGCGCGAGAACTCTACGGCTTTGCATGGTGATCCTTACGTCGTCAAGGTCATCATCGGCCAATTCCTTCGCCAGCATGGCCAATGCGTCCATCTTACTATTTTCTGCACGCGTTATGCTCTCTAGGATATAGAAGGGGATTTGTGTCAGCACTTGCTGCGCTCTTTCGCTGTACGTTATCAACTCTGGTTTGCATGTCTGATGGTCACTTTTTATTTGGCTAACGACCAATTGGGAGTCTCCATATATGAGGAGGTCTTTTATTCCCATGTCGACAGCGATCTCGAGACCTGCTATCAAAACTTCATATTCAGCTTCGTCATTAGTCCTTGGCTCCATTAAGGAAAGGGTGTAGCGCAGTATCCCTCCTTGCAGAGTCATGAAGATAAGGCCTACCCCGGCTTTGCTTATAGGGGTGTTTTGCTTCTGCTTTTTCATGGAAGATGCTCCATCGAAGTAGAGTTCCCATCGGGCATCATTTTCTTCTTCCTTCTTGTTGAACGCATGTTCATCTGGTGGCTCACAATTTAAAGGGGAGTCGGCGGGTATCGGATGCTCAGCGAGAAAGTTGGTGATGGCCTGACCCATCACTGCTTTAAGAGGTCGATACGTTATCGAGAACTCTATCAGGAGGAGGGTCCATTTGCAAGCTTTCCCGTTAGAATGGCCTTCATCATTAGATATTTGAGAGGATCCACTTTTGATATAAGATGGACCTCATGTACCAAGGTGTAGTGTCTGAGCTTCGTTATCGTGAAGAATAGTGCCATACAATACTTTTCGATGGGGGAGTAGTTATTTTCTGCCCCCAGGAGAACTCGACTCATATAGTACAGAGCTCTCTCCTTATCCTGGTCGTTCTCTTGTGCCCATAGCGCACCTAGAGAACCTTCAAGGGCCATTGTGTATAGGATGGGGGGCCTTTCTCCAACCGGAGCAGTCAGTACCGGTGGATTTTGCAGGTACCGTTTGATTTCATCTAGTGCATTTTGGAACTTTTGATCCCAGATGAACGAGGTCCTCTTCTTCATTAAATGACTGTAGTGACGGCATTTTCCGGAGAGGTTAGCTATAAACCGCCGGATATATACGAGTTTTCCCTGAATGGATCGCACCTGCTTGAGAGTCCTTGGCGTGGGCATCCCTATATTCGCCTTGATCTTTGAAGGATTGATTTCAATACCCCGGTGCCGTATGATGAATCCTAGGAATTTGCCTGAGGAGACTCCAAATGCGCATTTTAAAGAATTCATCTTCAGATTATACTTCCGAAGATGTTGGAACACTATATCTAGATGTTCCAAATGTTCCTCATGAGATTTGCTCTTCACCACAATGTCATCGATATAACATTCGACAATCTCATGAATGAGGTCATCAAAGATCTTTGTCATGGCCCTTTGGTATGTAGCGCCGGCGTTCTTCAGACCGAAGGGCATCACCTTGTAGCAAAATATACCCAATGGAGTCCAGAAGGTGGTATGCTTTTGGTCTTCAGGATGCATTTTTATTTGGTTGTATCCTGAAGATCCATCCATGAAAGAGAAGACTTCATGAGTAGACGTGTTGTCGATCATCAGCTTGGTAACAGGTACTGGGAAGTCATCCTTTGGACAAGCATTGTTAAGGTCTCGAAAGTCCATGCAGATGAACACTGTCCCATTTTTCTTTATCACCAGAACGATGTTAGCGATCCAGTCAGGGTATTGAACGTCCTGGATGAAGCCGGAGTCGATTGGTTTCTTGACTTCAGCATTGATACTCATCTTGAGTTCGAGCCGCATTCTTCTTGGCGCTTGTTTGATTTGCTTGATGTCCGGCGATATGGCCAGTCTATATACT
Source organism: Agapanthus africanus (assembly GCA_030015575.1). Taxonomy (NCBI): domain Eukaryota; kingdom Viridiplantae; phylum Streptophyta; class Magnoliopsida; order Asparagales; family Amaryllidaceae; genus Agapanthus; species Agapanthus africanus. The sequence goes on from CM057339.1 coordinate 426,713,416, forward strand.
GCTACTTCTGGATCTAGACCCGGCATCTCGGAATAGTTCCATGCGAAGCAGTCTTTATATTGCATGAGCACACCTTTTAATGTGGCCACCTGCGTTTTAGATAGCAGCTCACTCACGAATGTGGGCCTCGGCTCATTTTCCGTCCCTAGGTCGATTTTTCTCAGGTTGTCCGCCGTAGTGTGTATCCCATCTTCCAGCTCTTTTGGTGCTGGTGGAAACTCTGAGATTACCTCATCCTCATCCTCATTTACGAAGCACCTAAAGAGGTCATCCATATTCTCATACCTTCCCCCTTTTGAGAATGTTATCATGTGGTTGGTACGAGTTTGCTTCCAGTCTAGATGTTGAGATGGTCTTACCTTCGCGATATAGATTCTCTTTGGCTCATGCTTCTGCGGTGGGGTTACCCTCCAGCTGTCAGATAGAGCAAACCGGCCTTGTTCATATTGGTCTTCGACTCAGTCTTTAAAGGTGAAGCGGTCATCAAGGGGGTGTCATATTGCTTGGTGGCAGGAACAATAATCCGGATGATGAACCTCGTTTATCTGTTCGGGTTACCGAAGCTCCGGGAGCGTCATCATTTTATACTTGATGACAAGGTTCAATATTTTCCTTGTCTTGTCTCAGGGGAAAGAGTATTCCTGACCCATCTTCTTCATAAAAGATAGATTCCAGCTGACTCTTTCTTGATTGTGTGGCTTCTTGGATCCGCTTCGCTGTTTTAGAACGTCATTCTCGTTCTTCACCTTGTTTTTTCTCCCGTTTCGGGCTTTTCTCTTGTTGCAAGTGTTAGTTATATGTATGCCCTAGAGGCCATTACTGTACATACGATGTATATTGTAGTGGATGCTTGGACATATATAGGGATGACTATCTTGCTCGACATGATAGTATGCTATCTGGTTGCTCTTTATCTTAACATGTACGATGATTGTCTCTATGTTACATGTTGATAAAGCCCTTAGGATGAGTACTTGACTACCAGGACTATGATGCAGATGATACTAGTGGGGACAGAGTAGTCACTAAGTGAAAGGTTCCTAGGCACCCTATAGTGGTCTCACAAGGCATCAACCATGCCAATTTACAAAAATTATGGTGCCGAGAAACCCTAATATGGATCGTCGGCTAGAATCCTAGGCGAAAAACGAATCTAGTTAACATATTAACTATAGGAGAGAGGCTACAACCTTTGTAGATCCGGTTGCCCACTTCCTTGGCTCCACGTAGGCATCCTCTCGCTGTCCATCTCGATTCGCAAACTCGAACGTCGGCTTCATCGGAGAATTGGGCGGACTAGGTCGTCGGCTTCGTGCCGAAGATGATCTACGTCGAGGCATCACAAGTTCAAGCTCCGACTTCAAAAATTTGTGAAACTTGTGAAGAAAACACCCAAAACAACTTGGCAAGAGGTAGAGGGTGAAGAAATAAGAGGTGGGTTCACTTTAGAATTGGATTTCTCACTTTGGAACTCAAGATGCCATTGATGGCATCAAGATTTTCTCTTGAAGATGAAGAAGAAGAAGCAAATAGAATATGATAAGTGTTGAATTAAAATGAAAAATAATTCAATACTTATCATAAGCAAACCATAGTTGAGTGTAGAGAATAGACCATGGTTAGTTGGATAGGTTAGGGTTAAGCATGAAGACAAGAATGGTTAAGAAGTCAAAGCTTCATGAAGCTTCAACTAAAAACAAACTTCTCCACCATTCTTATCTAAATCTTATCCAAATAAATAAATGAACAAATAAATAAATAAATGAATATGCAAAACCCTAATTATCAAATTAACCATGGTTTAATTCTATATACTTAACTAAATTATCAAGTTTCATCAAACATGATACAAATATGTGCACAAAAGTACATCATATATACTTCTTGCACATCGAGTGAGAAAATCCATATAAAGTGAACCAATACCAGTTAATGCAAAGTAATATATCAAATATATAATTATACATTAAATCATTAAATCAACACTTGATTCAATGATCCGGTCATGTCGCACATAACCGACTAGTATCCAATGTATCGACTTATCGAATCAATCTACGATTCGATAACTAGGTTATATCGCATATAACCAATAGAAACATTCATCGCGAGAATGAAATATGGTATCATATACACGCATTATTCTCGGTCCCGCACATATCTCATATGCGCTCCTATTTCGTTTCGCTTGAGCCAGGAAACCTCTGTGTAGGACTCTAAAGACTCGTCAATACGCCGGTAGCAGATGATGATCATATCAAGCACCCACAAGCCGCAAGCGGTCTGCTAAACGTAACGGCCATCCAGGTATTGAGCGATCAGAAGATCGATGAGCTAGCCCGCTCACACTCCTGTGAATCTAACCAGTAACACTTACCGTACAGTCCGGTCTGTTCGTCTGATACGTCGCATATCAAGTCTAGGGGTGGTAAACGTCAGACCCCAATAGCCGATAAGTCGTGCTGATGTGAGGCTCATAACGGGTCGAGAAACTGCTGGTAACACTTACCAGCAAATCTCTGATCAGCCCTGGCCAGGGACTTCCCTGTTACGGCCAATCGAGCACAGCGCAACATCAACCCCCAATACCGGGAGAGACGAAACCCCTCCTATCGCTCATTGCCTCCATATGACTCAGGACTGTACCCAAAGACCACCGTTTTGCATGCCCTCATGGACGTGGTAAGGTGGAGATCAAAGCACAGTGGGAATCACACAAGGCTCTATGACGATCTCGGGTCTACAGACTAACCTGCACAAGTGTCACCTGAGAACTGCCATCTGACGTGAGGTATAATACCATCTGGGAGTTCACGGCGAGTCCGTCCAGTGTACCCAGTCTCCACTGAGCACCCGTACACCATCTCTGATGTCAAACACCAATGGATATGGGATCATCCATCGCCCATCTCATGGGTCGAGAAGCGTATACGCTAGTCTACTCTGGTATATCGATGCCCCGTCTCGATACACCCACGACTAGGGACCTTGAAGGATTTACTTATGGACTACCATGTCCCCACTAGTATGATCTGCATCATAGTCCAGGCAGTCAAGTACACATCTTAAGGGCTTTATCAACATGTAACTATAAGACAGTTTAAAGAGACAAGTGTACATGTTAAGATAAAGAGTAACCAGATAGCATACTATCATATCGAGCAAGAAAGTCATCTCTATATATGTCCAAGCATCCAATATAATATACAACATCTGTACAATACTGGCCTCTAGGGCATACATACAACTAACAATCTCCCACTTGCACTAGGGCCAGCTGCTGTAGTATCGCATACCGAGCATCCCGAAGAGTCTCTCAAACTGTATCTGGGGAATGGCCTTTGTGAGTGGATCCGCCGTGTTTTTCTTCGTGTCAACCCTCCTGACCTCGATCTCCCGGCGATCAACTATCTCCCGGATCATGTGATACCGCCTCAGAATATGCCTGGATCGCTGATGGGACCTGGGTTCCTTTGCCAAAGCCACCGCTCCATTGTTATCACAATACAAAGGTATTGGATGCTCAATGGATGGAACCACTCCAAGTTCAGTAATGAACTTCTTGATCCAGACAGCCTCTTTGGCAGCATCGTTGGCAGCGATGTATTCAGCCTCCATCGTCGAGTCTGCCACGGTTTCCTGCTTGGAACTCTTCCAGCTAACCGCCCCTCCGTAAAGGGTAAAGACAAAGCCCGACTGCGACTTAAAGTCGTCCTTATCACTCTGGAAGCTCAAATCGGTAAAGGACTCCACTTGGAGTTCTCCGTTACCATACACCAAGAACATATCTCTAGTCCTTCGCAAGTACTTGAAAATGCTCTTCACAGCTGTCCAGTGACTCTCTCCAGGATCAGCTTGATACCTGCTCACTACACTTAGTGAGTATGCTACATCGGGTCTTGTACATAGCATCGCATACATGATAGAGCCAACTGCCGAAGCATAGGGTATCCTTTGCATGCGAGCTCTCTCCAAATCAGTCTTGGGAGACATCTCTTTGGAGAGAGTGACTCCAAAGATCGTGGGCAAGTTCCCACGCTTGGACTCTTCCATACTAAACCTCTTTAGTTTGGTGTCAATGTACCTGGATTGGGACAATCCCAAAATCCGTTTGGATCTATCTCTATAGATCCTAATTCACAATATGCAGGAGGCATCACCAACATCTTTCATTGAGAATCTTTGTGATAAGAAGAGCTTGACCGATTGCAGCATAAGAATGTCATTTCCTATCAAGAGTATGTCGTCCACGTACAATACGAGGAAGACAACCTTACTCTCTGCGACCTTCTTGTAGATACAAGGTTCATCTGGGTTTTTGACGAAATCAAACTCTTTGATAACGACGTCAAAGCAGATGTTCCAACTCCGCGATGCTTGCTTTAATCCATAAATGGATTTAAGCAGCTTGCACACCTTCCCGCTGCTCCCACTGTCTACGAAGCCCTCTGGCTGAGTCATGTACACGCACTCTTCTAAATCACCATTTAGAAAGGCGGTCTTAACATCCATTTGCCAGATATCGTAATCATGATATGCAGCGATGGCAAGCATGATCCGGATGGATTTAAGCATAGCCACTGGGGAAAAGGTCTCGTCATAGTCCACACCTGGTCTTTGACGAAAACCCTTTGCTACAAGTCTAGCTTTGAAAGTCTCCACTTTCCCATCTACACCAAGTTTCTTCTTGAAGATCCACTTGCTCCAAATGGGTTTTACCCCTTCAGGAGCAACGTCCAAAGTCCATACTTTGTTGGTGTACATGGATTCCATCTCGGACCGCATAGTATCCAGCCATTTCACTGAGTCCCCACTCGTGATGGCCTGCTCGAAGCTAGTTGGGTCATCATCCTCCATGATGCAATCCTCGCTCCCACCATCCATGAGAAAACCGTAGTATCTCTCAGGTTGGCGAGGAACCCTACTAGATCGGCGGAGAGGCTGAGGTTCCTCGGGAGCTACTGAATCCTCTGGTTCAACCAAATTTTCTGCTGTACTGTTTATTGCTGGAACCTCTTCCAGTTCTACCTCCTTGCCACTAATCTCTTTGTCAAGAAATTCCTTTTCTAAAAAGATGGCATGTCGAGAAACAAACACTTTTTGTTCCTCGGTGTGGTAAAAGATATACCCTCGCGAATGTTTGGGATATCCAATAAACTTACACAGAATAGACCTTGCCGCGAGTTTGTCCGGATTTTGCGTTTTTACATAGGCCAGACAACCCCATATCTTAACATAATTAAGACATGGTCTCTTTCCTTTCCATATCTCATATGGAGTGGTCGGCACGGTTTTGGTGGGAACCATATTCAATAGGTCTGCAGCTGTTTCCAGTGCATATCCCCAGAAGGAAATAGGCAACTCAGCTGTGCTCATCATAAAGCGCACCATATCTAATAGGGTGCGGTTCCTCCGTTCTGATACACCGTTGTGCTGTGGTGTATATGGAGGAGTCAGCTGAGAGAGAATCCCATTCTCTTTTAGGAAGTCCAGGAATTCATTGCTCAAGTATTCACCTCCTCGATCAGATCGAAGGATTTTAATACTTTTTCCGGTTTGGTTCTCGACTTCTTGTTTATATTCTCTAAATTTCTCAAAAGCTTCTGATTTGTGTTTCATCAGGAACACATATCCAAATCTAGAGAGATCGTCAGTGAATGTAATGAAGTACGAAGAACCATCCCTGGCATGTGTAGACATGGGACCGCATACATCACTATATATCAGTCCCAAGAGTTCGGTAACTCTTTCTCCGTGTCCCGTAAACGGAGTTTTGGTCATCTTGCCTTTGAGACATGACTGGCAAGTGTCATAAGATGAAAATTCAAACGGATTGAAATATCCATCTTTATGCAACTTAGCTAGTCGTGTCGTATTGATGTGACCCAGTCTACAATGCCACAAGAAGGATTCGTTGAGTTCAGAACTCTTCCTCTTGTGTGTGTTTGTTATGCTCAGAACTGTTGATTGATTTAGAACATAAATGCCATTGCACAACGTGCCTGATCCAACCAACTTTTGGTTACGGAAAATGTTCATAACATTGTCCTGTAATACAAAATTATATCCCTCTTTATTTAATAAAGAAACCGATATAATGTTGCATATCAGGTTCGGCATGTAATAGCATTCGTTCAGAACCAATGTATTACCAGTTGGTAATACAAGGTGATATTCCCCGACAGTCTTAGCTGCAACAATTGCACCATTTCCAACTCATATGTCTTTATCACCTTCTCCAAGTTCTCTACCTTTCCTAAGCCCATGTAACTGATTACATATATGTGATCCTGACCCGGTATCCAATACCCAGGACGTAGAGCAAATGGAGAAACAGTTCTCAGTAACGAACACACCCGAAGAAAATGCATCATCATGTACTTTCTTCATTCGGGTGGCATGGGAATCCTGGTATTCCCCTATATTCTGTTCAATCCTATAACTCTTATAAGAAAGAACGGAACCAACGTTCCCCAGCACAGTATAACATGCGGGTTCGGTCAATACATCCATATTATTATCTTCATTAGGGCATGAAATGGTCGCTACCTGGAGAGAGAGAGAAGAAAACACTTTAGCGTATGCTCGTGCAAGATCAGATTGGTTATTATCTTATCTAATCAGGATGGCTCCCACTGCTTTTTATCAAATCTTCCTTCAAACCCTAAAAGGAAAGACTAGCCGGGATTAATTACACACTACAAGTTCGCCAATCTTTCAGCCAGGCCAGTGTCGGTACTTTGAGGGAGGTCCCCCGTGCTTTCGCACGAACCTAATTAATGTAAACCTCGTTTTCCCAGAGGCGTAACCTCGTTGACACCTTTCTAGACACCTACTTGATCGGCTAATTGCAATGTGCAAAACTCTCCCAGGAGTAACTCTTACTCGCAGTGGGTATCGGGATCCAACTATCTCATAGAAGGTATGCAATCTCATTGCAAATTTCAACACTTGAAATTCCCGATAATACTTTTGCCCCTAGCGTCCTATGACCTTGACGCAGGCCAACAAACCATAGTGCGCTAGTCAAGTTCAACCCGTCATTTCCTGATCGAATTAAACCCACCCGTACGACCCTTGACGCAGGCCAACAAAGTCGCACGACTACCCTAATCCAATCTGCATCATATGCATAAGCAGATAAATACTAGTTAGCTACCGCACACTACGCCATGACGCAGGCCAACAAACGTAGCACGAAAACTAACTACTACTCATCTGAAATGACGGAGGGCTACGCCAGGTTTTTCTGAAAACCATGAGCGTAATGAACTTGATATCGTTGTAAAATCAAATGAAGTTTTGGAATGGAGTGATTTTGAGGCTTTTCTAGTTTTGCTAAAGGAGTCACTCCCGGTGAAGGGATCTCGGTCCTTTCCTCGTCGAATGAGGTGCGGGATATATCATATATATCGCTGTGCAAAGAAAAAAACCAAAAAGCAGTCAAAAGCAAACCGAGTGTGTAGCATCTGCCAGTTATTGCTAAAGGAGTCACTCCCGGTGAAGGGATCTCGGTCCTTTCCTCATCGAATAAGGTGCAAGGTATATCATATATACCGCTATGCAAAGCAAGAACTGTAGCTACCTGTTTTTATTTTGAAATTCGATTCCACAACATCTTTGGTTTCTTATCTTTCATTAATCACATTAATGAAGTCCCATCATTTAAAAACCTAAACATCACAGATAGATATGACGTACACTTATGCCATCCGCATTCGCCTCGATGTCCCCTCGTGCACCGTTAGGTTAGGTAACTAACGACAGAGCAGGGCAGGGCTAGCGCGGGTGTAAAACATAAGTAACGTCTATATAATATATCATATATACTATATACTATATCTATCACAGAATATCACATGATCGCATCACAGATATCGCAGCAGAAGAAACATATGAAACATTGGATATACTAGGACGTCCGTGTTTTCAATACGAGCCAGTATAAAACACGGATTCCATGGTCGTGATGAATAGCCAATCCCACACCCATAGACCCCTACGAGAGCGGCAAGCAACCCTGCCAATTCTAGGGTTAGGAGACCCGGACTCGACTCCTCGAGTTGGTCTCCCACTGGACTCCAGAACCCGGTTACTTGTGCTCCCCTCCTTGGGTCTATCCTAATGCGGAAAAGTAAATAATATACAAAAGGTGACATCTTCCGCTACCTGGAAGTGCCCCAAATAAAAGAATATTACATACAAGTTTTTACATGAATGAAAAAGAAAAACACTCATCTCACATAAAAACCCCCGGCTATTCAAACACGACGATCCAATATAACATATCCAGCAACACATAACATCACATGTCATCAACGTAAGTAAGTATGCATACCCCAATTGTCGTTGGTGTATAGCAACGAAACCGGTGATATGAACATACTACACTTACGGTCACAGAAAAGAAAGTGTAAAACTACAACAGTTGGAATCCACAACCTCTTTAGACATCACATGCCTAATCAAATGAAATACTTAGACATCACATGCCTAACAGTTATAAACCCCGCATTTTAGTCTCATTATCGAAAACTCTTTTCAATATCAAGTGAAACTAAACCGCTAGATTTATAACATTCATTCAGTTATCTCATAACTTTTTGTGAATTCCAATTATTGTATCACATTCCAGATAAACAGAAAATGTTAAACTTTCCGATCGAACAGTCGAATACCCAAGTTTTCCCGATACAGCTCAACACATAAAATAAGTCTAACAACATTCAGTTCGTGCCTCAGTACCAACGGTCCAGCCGTAGAAGGGTCAAGCCAACGCCTCACATGTGGCACGCCGTACTGCCCCAAACCCGAAGTTTCAAAGGGCAGTTCAAGACGGTCACATAATCGAGTTAAGGTTTGTTGTCTTCTACAGGGTCCATCGCGTTACTTGCACTACTTAGAACGTCGTTAAACTACGGAAAAATCCAACACTTGGAAATTTCCCGACAGGGGAAAAGTTGGGTATTTATATCCGGTCGAACCTTTCAACAAATTCAAAAATTATCCGGAAAAACACAAAGACGAAGTTTGATAACCCGGTCGAAACACCGAAGCTCTAAAACACCCCAGAAATTTCAACTCTTGAATAAATATTAAAAATTCCCATAAAACTCAGCACCAGAAAAGAAGAATTACTGTGTAAACAATATTGCGCAATGTGAACAGTAGGCGGCGGAACCGCGGCAGAAGCCATGCTTCTGCCACGTTTCCGCGGCTGTTTAGATGCATCATGAGCTCGTGTTTCATCACAATTCTTAGATCTTCCTGCTGAATTTTTTAGGCATTTTTAATCTGGAAAAATCCCAGATTTTAGAAAAAGTCCAGAGAGCACTCGGGTTTTAGGGTTTCGGGTTCGTTCGGGTTTCAAACGTCGTCTAGACTTCGCCGAAGGCTCTAGCTAGGCTCTGATACTAGTGAAAGGTTCCTAGGCACCCTATAGTGGTCTCACAAGGCATCAACCATGCCAATTTACAAAAATTATGGTGCCAAGAAACCCTAATACGGATCGTCGGCAAAAATCCTAGGCGAAAAACGAATCTAGTTAACATATTAACTATAGGAGAGAGGCTACAGCCTTTGTAGATCCGGTTGCCCACTTCCTTGGCTCCACGTAGGCATCCTCTCGCTGTCCATCTCGATTCCCAAACTCGAACGTCGGCTTCATCGGAGAATTGGGCGGACTAGGTCGTCGGCTTCGTGCCGAAGATGATCTACGTCGAGGCATCACAAATTCAAGCTCCGACTTCACAAATTTGTGAAACTTGTGAAGAAAACACCCAAAACAACTTGGCAAGAGGTAGAGGGTGAAGAAATAGGAGGTGGGTTCATTTTAGAATTGGATTTCTCACTTTGGAACTCAAGATGCCATTGATGGCATCAAGCTTTTCTCTTGAAGATGAAGAAGAAGAAGCAAATAGAATATGATAAGTGTTGAATTAAAATGAAAAATAATTCAATACTTATCATAAGCAAACCATAGTTGAGTGTAGAGAATAGACCATGGTTAGTTGGATAGGTTAGGGTTAAGCATGAAGACAAGAATGGTTAAGAAGTCAAAGCTTCATGAAGCTTCAACTAAAAACAAACTTCTCCACCATTCTTATCTAAATCTTATCCAAATAAATAAATGAACAAACAAATAAATGAATGAATATGCAAAACCCTAATTATCAAATTAACCATGGTTTAATTCTATATACTTAAATTAATTATCAAGTATCATCAAACATGATACAAATATGTGCACAAAAGTACATCATATATACTTCTGGCACATCGAGTGAGAAAATCCATATAAAGTGAACCAATACCAGTTAATGCAAAGTAATATATCAAATATATAATTATACATTAAATCATTAAATCAACACTTGATTCAATGATCCGGTCATGTCGCACATAACTGACTAGTATCTAATGTATCGACTTATCGAATCAATCTACGATTCGATAACTAGGTTATATCGCATATAACCAATCGAAACATTCATCGCGAGAATGAAATACGGTATCACATACACGCATTATTCTCGGTCCCACACATATCTCATATGCGCTCCTATTTCGTTTCGCTTGAGCCAGGAAACCTCTGTGTAGGACTCTAAAGACTCGTCAATACGCCGGTAGCAGATGATGATCATATCAAGCACCCACAAGCCGCAAGCGGTCTGCTAAACGTAACGATCATCCGGGTATTGAGCGATCAGAAGATCGACGAGCTAGCCCGCTCACACTCCTGTGAATCCAACCAGTAACACTTACCGTACAGTCCGGTCTGTTCGTCTGATACGTCGCATATCAAGTCTAGGGGTGGTAAACGTCAGACCCTAATAGCCGATAAGTCATGCCGATGTGAGGCTCATAACGGGTCGAGAAACTACTGGTAACACTTACCAGCAAATCTCTGATCAGCCCTGGCCAGGGACTTCCCTGTTACGGCCAATCGAGCACAGCGCAACATCAACCCCCAATACCGGGAGAGACGAAACCCCTCCTATCGCTCATTGCCTCCATGTGACTCGGGACTGTACCCAAAGACAACCGTTTTGCACGCCCTCATGGACGTGGTAAGGTGGAGATCAAAGCACAGTGGGAATCACACAAGGCTCTATGACGATCTCGGGTCTACAGACTAACCTGCATAAGTGTCACCTGAGAACTGCCATCTGACGTGAGGTATAATACCATCTGGGAGTTCTCGGCGAGTCCGTCCAGTGTACCCAGTCTCCACTGAGCACCCGTACACCATCTCTGATGTCAAACACCAATGGATATGGGACCATCCATCGCCCATATCATGGGTCAAGAATCGTATACGCTAGTCTACTCTGGTATATCGATGCCCCGTCTCGATACACCCACGACTAGGGACCTTGAAGGATGTACTTATGGACTACCATGTCCCCACTAGTATGATCTGTATCATAGTCCAGGCAGTCAAGTACACATCCTAAGGGCTTTATCAACATGTAACTATAAGACAGTTTAAAGAGACAAGTGTACATGTTAAGATAAAGAGTAACCAGATAGCATACTATCATATCGAGCAAGAAAGTCATCTCTATATATGTCCAAGCATCCAATATAATATACAACATCTGTACAATACGGGCCTCTAGGGCATACATACAACTAACACTAAGTACATCCTTCAAATGTTCCTAGTCGAGGGTGTGTCGAGATAGGGCATCGATATACCAGAGTAGACTAGCGTACAGCTTCTCGACCCATGCAGATGGGCGATGGTTGATCCCATATCCATTGGTGTTTGACATCAGAAACAGTATACGGGTACTCAGTGGAGACTGGGTACAATGAACGGACTCGCCGAGAACTCCCAGATGGTATTACACCTAACGTCAGATGGCAGTTCTCTGGTGACACTGGTACAGGTTAGTCTGTACACCCAAGATCGTCATAGAGTCTTGTGTGATTCCCACTGTGCTTTGATTTCCACCTTACCACGTTCAAGAGAACGTGCAAAACGGTGGCTTTTGGGTACATTTCCGAGTCACATGGAGGCAATGAGCGATAGGAGGGGTTTCGTCTCTCCCGGTATTGGGAGTTGATGTTGCGCTGTGCTCGATTGGCTATAACAGAAAGTCCTTGGCTAAGGCTGCTTCAGAGATATACTGGTAAGTGTTATCAGTAGTTTCTCGACCCGTTATGAGCTTCATATCGACACGACTTATCGAGTTACTGGGGTCTGACGTTTGCCGCCCCTAGACGAGATATGCGACATATCAGACGAAGAGACCAGACTGTACGGTAGTGTTACTGATTGGATTCGCAGGAGTATGAGCAGACTTACTTGTTGATCTTCTGATCGCTCAATACCCGGGTGGCCGTTACGTTTAGCAGACCGCTTGCAGCTTGTAGGTGTTTGATATGATCATCAACTACTGCCGGCGTATTGACGAGTCTTTAGTGTCCTACACATGGGTTTCCTGGCTCAAGTGAAACGAAGTAGGAGCACATATGTGATATGTGCGGGACCGAGATTGATACGATATGAGATACCGTATTCTATTCTCGCGATATGAGATATCGGTCGGTTATATATGATATAGCCGGGTTATCAGATCAAGTGTTGATTCGGTAAGTTGATTCATATGATATTAGTCGGTTATAGATGATATAGCCGGATTATTAAATCAAGAGTTGATTTGATAATCTAATGTATAATTATATATTTGATATATTATATTACATTAACTAGTATTTGCTCACTTATGATTTCTTTTCTCACTTTGGATACATTGATAAATATGTGATATATGTTAAATGTAACATGCAAGGTTACAAATGCAACTAGGATTAAACCATGCTAGGGTTAAGATTAGGGTTTAGATTTATCATTAAGTAATTCAAATATTATGGATAATAGTCATGGTTGATATTTGTTGAAAGCTTGTAGAAGCTTGTTAGCATCTTTGACTTTATCCATTTTCTTTGTCTTGCTTAAGATATTTTTGACCTAACCTTTAACCATAGCACATGGTTAACTCTCTACAAGGATTAAGCATGACATGCTTAACACTTGGTTGCATTATTAACCAAAACAATAATTCATTTGATGAGTTACTTCTTCTTCTTCTTTTTCATCAAAGCTTTCTAGCTTCAATGGAGGAATGAGAAATAATGTGAGAAAATCAATTCTAAAGTGAGCCCACTTCCTACTTCATCATCCTCTACTACTTGCCATTTAGTATAGGGTGTTCTCTTCACAATGTTCTTGACCTAGTGAATAAGTAGCTTGGGTTAGTGTCTCCTCGACGTAGATCATCTTCGGCCTCGAAGATATCGAAGCAAGCATATTCGTTTCTTCATGGGAGCCTCTCTAGAGTCTGGAGTTCATGATCGTAGCGAATGGACTACTACACGGAGCTATTGAAGTGATGGACCAGTCTGCAAAGGTTGTATTCCTTGCTCACTTCTTATTGCAAAGTGTTTGCATTTGATTTTCCGTCGATTTCTTGTTAACGATTCTTTGTTAGGGTTAGCTAAAACGACAAATTTTTGAATTTGGCATAGACGATGCCTCCCGAAACTTTGCTGCCGTATTAGGCAACCCTGCAGTGGTATCAGAGCCATGCTAGAAATTTATATGGATTTTGTTAGAATTACAAAACCGAAATACTCCGAAACTTGCATCGCCAAAACCTACTTGCTGTCGATTTTAAAATGTTGTCAAAAAATTTTTCAAACAAGTACAGAGTGTTATATGGGATGTAACATGAACACTGACAAAATTTGAGGCAATTTGGAGAATTTTTGGCCGAGCTCAACCTACCCCATCTCGGCAAAAATCCGAGCTCCCCCATGATTTTTTGCCTGTGTTCAAGTGACTGGGTTTTGGTGTTTCAGGTGTTGTTTGTTTTTGCTAATTTTTCATGTGATGTAATCTTACACTATAAACAATTCAGAGTGTTTCGTATTCATAGTTTTAACATTATTTCGGGTTATTCATATAGTGTCTAGGCGAAGTTAAAAAGTTCGATCGAATGTCAAAAACCCATTTTTCCAAGTTTAACGTATTCGGAAAAACATGCAAGTGATCCTATGAACCCTCTAGAAGAATGAAACCCTAACTCGACTTTTCGGATCGCGGAACCATGGTCAAACCCTAGGGTTTTCCATAGTTCCGTGGCAACATAAGTGAGTCTTAGATTTGCCCTTCTACGGCTGGTGCATAGGTACTGTGGCATATTCTGGGTATTACTAAAACTGTGCTCAAGTATTGAGCTGTCGGGAAATTGTGGGACTTTGATGAATCGATCGAAAAGTTTAACGTCGTCCGAATATTATGTGATGGGATACAATATTTGGAATCCACAAATGTAGTTATGAGATAACTAGTTTGAATGTTATAAATCTATCAGTTTAGTCTCAATTGATCGGTTGCCATGAGATTTTGATGAGATCAAAAGTCCGTCGCAATCACGTAGCGTACGCGGATACTCGCTTGGTAAACTTAATAAATAGCCACGCCCCATATCCCTGACCAAGTGACTGTAGGAGAACCCCGTCGCCAAAAGCATCCGTTCGGGTGCTCGCGGCAGCGGTGTTCCGCTTTAGTTCACTTCGTCGACGGTATCGGGGGTGCGGCCATCTACTAAAGTTTCCGACGAGCATTCGATCAGGATGTCGAGAATCTTGTTGAATTGCCCGACTAGATATTGAAAAGTGTTTTCGAGATCGAGACTAAAATGCGGGGTTTATAATTTTTAGGCATGCGATGTCTAAGGAATTCATCTGGTTAGGCATGAAATCTAAAAAATGAGATATTTCGGGTTTATGATGTCTAAGGTGGTTGCGGATTCCAACTGTTGTAGTTTTTCGCTTTCTTTTCTGTGACCGTAAGTGTAATATGTGGTGTATCGCCGGTTTCGGTGCTGTATGTAAAGGACAATTAGGATACGCATATTTACTTACGATGATGACATGTGATGTTATATGTTACGGTGATATGTTATATTGGATCGTCTTGTTTGAATAGCCGGGGGTTTATGTGAGATGGGAGTTTTTCATTTTCATTCATGTAATATTCATTGTATGCAATATTCTTTTATTGGGGTACTTCCGGGTTGAGGATGATATCACCATTGTATATTATTTACTTTTCCGCATTAGGATTGGCTCAAGGCGGGGAGCATAAGTAACCAGGTTTTAGGGTCTAATGGGAGACCATCACGAGGAGTCGAGACCGGGTCTCCTAACTCTAGAATTGGCAGGGTTGCTTGCCGCTCTCGTACGGGTCTAGGGGTGTGGGATTGGCTATTCATCACGACCATGGAATCCGTGTTTTATACAGGCTTAAAATAAAACCTAGATATCCTAGTATATCCAATATTTCATTTGTTGTTATTCTGCTGCGATATTCTGTGATGTGATCATTGATTATATTCTGAGACAAATTCCTATATTATATATATGAGATATATATTATATATTACTGCTTTCGTTTCATATCTGATGCTTGGGAAGCATAATAAATGGGACTTCATTAATGAGATTAATAGAATAAAAGAAACCTAAAAATATTGTAGAAACTTGACTCGAAAAATGGTAGCTCTAGTTCTTGCTTTGCATAGCGGTATTCCTTATGAAATATCCTGCACCTTATTCGATAAGGAAAGAGCCGAGATCCCTTCACCGGGAGTGACCTCTTTAGCGAAACTAGCACATGCTACAAACTCGGTTTGTCTTTTGATTGCTTTTATAGTTTTTACTTTGCATAGCGGTATTTGTGAAATATCATGCACCTTATTCGATAAGGAAAGAGCCGAGATCCCTTCACCGGGAGTGACCTCTTTAGCAAAACTAGTAAAAGCCTAAAAAAGACTCCTTTTCAAAATCACTCGATTCTATGACGATATCAAGTTCATTACGCTCATGGTTTTCTTTAAAACCTGCATAGCCTTCCGTCATTTCAGATAAGTACTTCATAGTATTCGTGCTACGTTTGTTGGCTTTCATCAAGGCGTAGTGTGCGGTAGCTATTTATGCTTATCTGCATAAGTATATGATGCGATTAAGTTTGGCTAGTCGTGCGACTTTGTTGGCTTTCGTCAAGGGTCGTGCGGGTGGGTTTAATTCAATCAAGAAATATACTGGTTGAACTTGACTAGCAGCCTATGGTTTGTTGGCTTTCGTCAAGGTCATAGGATGTTAGGGGTAAAATATTATCGGGAATTTCAAGTGTTGAAATTTGCAATGAGATTGCATACCACCTATGAGATAGTTGGATCCCGATACCCACTGCGTGTAAGAGTTACTCCTGAGAGAGTTTTACACATCACAATTAACCGATCAAGTAGGTGTCTAGAAAGGTGTTAACGGGGTTACACCCTTGAGAAAACGAGGTTTATTTTAATTAGGTTCGTGTGAAAGCACAGGGAACCTCCCTCAAAATACTGACACTGGCCTGGCTGAAAGATTGGCGAAATTGTAGAGTGTAAATAATCCTGATTAGTCTTTCTTTTTAGGGTTTGAAGGAAGATTTGACTAAAACAGTGGGAACCATCCTGATTAGATAAATTAATAACCAATCTAATCTTGCAAGAGCATACGCTGAGTGTTATCTTCTCTCTCTCTCCAGGTAGAGACCATGTCATGCCTTAATCAAGATAATAATACGGATGTATTGACCGAACCCGCTTGTTATACTGAGCTAAGGAACGTTTGTCCCGCTCC
This sequence comes from Agapanthus africanus, assembly GCA_030015575.1. Classification (NCBI taxonomy): domain Eukaryota; kingdom Viridiplantae; phylum Streptophyta; class Magnoliopsida; order Asparagales; family Amaryllidaceae; genus Agapanthus; species Agapanthus africanus. The sequence continues at coordinate 426,730,114 of CM057339.1, forward strand.
AACTTATAATTGTTATAAGACCGAGCAGAAAATAAGGGATTACCAGAATTCCCGTACCGCCCAAATGAAGGAAGTGCATGCTGATGCATCTTCTTCGGCTGTGTTCATTACAGAGAACTTTTTCTCAGTATTCTTTACGTCCTGGGTATGAGATACCGGATCAGGATCCCACATATGTAATCAGTTACATGGGCTACAGATAGGTGGAGAACTGGGAATCGGTGATAAGTTTCAAGAGTTGGAAACGGTGCAAGTGTTGCAGTCAAGCTTGTTGGCAGTTATCACCCTGTATTACCAAATACATTGATTCTGAACAAATGTTATTAGATACCGAACCTGATATACAGTATCATATCAGTCTCCTTTTAAGTAAAGAAGGATATAATTTTGTATTGTTGGATAATATTTTGAACATTTTCCTATATCAAGAGTTGATCGGTTCAGGCGCGTTATCTAAAAGCATATACGTTCTAAATCAAACTACAGTTCTTAATGTATAGAACACACACAAGAAGAAGATTTCAGAAATGAACGAATCCTTCTTGTGGCATTGTAGACTAGGTCATATCAATGCGACTCGACTAGCTAAGTTACATAAAGATGCATATTTAAAGCAGTTTGAATTTACATCTTGTGAAACTTACCAGTCATATCACAAAGATAAGATGACCATAGCTCCGTTTACTGGAAACAGAGAAAGAGTTAGTGAACTCTTGGGATTGATACATGATGATGTATGTAGGTCCCCTGTCTACACATGCCAGGAACGGTTCTTTATACTTTATTACATTCACTGATGATCTCTCAAGATTCGAACATATGTTCCTGTTGAAACACAAGTCTGAGCCTTTTGAGATATTCAAAGAATATAAGTTAGAAGTAGAGAACCAAAAATGGGTATAAGTATTATGTCCTTTGATGAGATCAAGGAGGAGAATACTTGAGCACAGAGATCCTGGACTATTCTAAAGGAGAATGAGATTCTCTCTCAGCATTACTCCTCTGTAGACACCACAGCACGTTGGTGTATCGGGGGGGAGCAATCACACCTTATGTGATATGGTGTGCTTTATGATGAGTACTACTGAGTTGCCTATTTCCTTTTGGGGTTATGCACTTGAGAAGCTGCATATCTATTGAATAGGGTTCCAATCAAATCAGGTGCCTACCACTCCATATGTGATATGAAATAGGAAGAGCCCATCTCTTAAGTATGTTAAGATTTGGGGTTGTCCAGCCTATGTCTAAATGCAAAATCCGGACAAGCTCAAGGCAAGATCAGTTCCGTGGAAGTTTGTTGGATATCCCAAGCATTCGTAAGGGAGTATCTTCTACCACACTGAGGAGCAAAAGGTGTTTTATTTCTCAGCATGCCACCTTTGTGAAAGGGAATTTCTTGTGAAGAAATTAGCGGTCATGAGGTAGAACTGGAAGGAGTTCCAGCTATACAAACTACAACTGATGATTTGGTAGAACCGGAGGATTCAATAGCTCCCAACGAACCCCAGCCTCGCCGCCGATCTAGTAGGGTTCCTCACCCACCCGAGAGATACTTCGGTTTTCTCTATGACAGTGGGAGCGAGGATTGCATCAAAAGATGATGACCCAACTAGTTTCGAGCAGGCCATCAGGAGTGGGGACTCTGTGAGAATGGCTGGATGCTAAGCGATCTGAGATGGAATTCATATACACTAACAAAGTATGGACTTTGATTGCTTTATCTGAAGGGTTAAATCCCCATCAGGAGCAAGTATATCTTGAGAAGATTACTTTGTGTACATGGAAAAGTTGAGACTTTCAAAGCTAAGACTTGTTGCAAAAGGTTCTCATCATCGACCAGGTATGGATTATGATGAAACCTTTTCTCCAGTCCCTATGCTTAAGTCCATCCAGATCCTACTTGCCATTGCTACATACCATGACTATGATATCTAGCGGTTGGGTGTCATGACTGCTATTCTAAATGATGATTTAGAAGAGAGCATCTATAAGTACACAGCAAGAGGGCTTCGTAGACTGTGGTAGCAGCGGAAACTTATGCAAGTTGTTTTATGTGATAAAACAGGCATCGCGGAGTTGGAACAGCTTTTTGATGTGGTAGTCAAAGCGTTTGACTTCATCAAAATGGTAGATGAACCTTGTATATACAAAAAGGTAGTAAGGAGTATGGTGGTGATCCTCGTATTGTACGTGGATGACATACTCTTGATAGGAAAGAAGTTTCCTATGCTACGCTCGGTCAATCTCCTCTTATCACATGGATTCTCCATATAGGATCAAGGTGATACCTCTTAAATCCTGAGTTTTGGATCTATGAGTTAGATCTAAGTGGATGTTAGGATTCTCACTAGATGTAGTAAGATGGTATCAATCGATCCTGGGGAGAATCACTGGATAGATTCCAGGGTGGTAAGGTCGACTGAATGTCAGTCATATGCATTGTCTTTACCCTCAGTGGAGGGACGGTATGTTGGAAGAGTTCCAAGCTAGATGCCGTGGCAAACTAGACGATAAAGGCTGAATACATTGCTACCAAGGATACTACCAAAGAGGTGGTCTTGATGTACATTGGTTCATGAGATGAACTTCGTTCCTACCATTCTGTGACAATGGAGTTGTGGCTTAGGCCTAGGAACTCCCATCCCATCTATTATCCAGACATATTCTTAGGCAGTATCACCTGATCATGGAAATGGTTGATCTCCAGGTAGATCGAGGTAAGGAGAGTAGACACAGAGGAGAAAAGGGCGGATCCACTCACAAAGGTCTATTCCCTGGAGAGACTTTTATGAGATGGTTGAGTATGAGATACTTCAACCACTGCTGATTGTTGGGTATGAGATACTAAAGCAGATGGCCCTAGTGCAAGTGAGAGATTGTTATTTATATGTATGCCCTAGAGGCCATTACTGTACATATGATGTATGTTGTAGTGGATGCTTTGACATATATATAGGGATGGCTTTCTTGCTCGACATGATAGTATGCTATCTAGTTGCTTTTTATCTTAACATGTACGATGATTGTCTCTATGTTACATGTTGATAAAGCCCTTAGGATGAGTACTTGACTACCAGGACTATGATGCAGATCATACTAGTGGGGACAGAGTAGTCGCTAAGTACATCCTTCAAATGTTCCTAGTCGAGGGTGTATCGAGATAGGGCATCGATATACCATAGTAGACTAGCGTATAGCGTCTCGACCCATCTAGATGGGCGATGGATGATCCCATATCTATTGGTGTTTAATATCAGAGATAGTATACGGGTGCAGTGGAGACTGGGTACACTGAACGGACTCGCCGAGAACTCCCAGATGGTATTATACCTAACGTCAGATGGCAGTTCTCTGGTGACACTGGTACAGGTTATTCTGTAGACCCAAGATCATCATAGAGTCTTGTGTGATTCCCACTGTGCTTTGATTTCCAACTTATCACATTCAAGAGAACGTGCAAAACAGTGGCTTTTAGGTACAGTCCCGAGTCATATGAAGGCAATGAGCGATAGGAGGGGTTTCGTCTCTCCCGGTATTGGGAGTTGATGTTGCGCCGTGCTCGATTAGCTATAACAGGAAGTCATTGGACAAGGATACTTCAGAGATATACTGGTAAGTGTTATCAGTAGTTTCTCGACCCGTTATGAGCCGCATATCGACACGACTTATCGAGTTACTGGGGTCTGACGTTTGCCACCCCTAGACGAGATATGCGACATATCAGACGAAGAGACTGGACTGTATGGTAGTGTTACTGATTGGATTCACAGGAGTATGAGCAGGCTTGCTTGTTAATCTTCTGATCGCTCAATGCCCGGGTGGCCTCTACGTTTAGCAGACCGCTTGCGGCTTGTGGGTGTTTGATATGATCATCACCTACTTCCGGCGTATTAACGAGTCTTTAGAGTCCTACACATGGGTTTCCTGGCTCAAGCAAAACAGAGTAGGAGCACATATGTGATATGTACGGGACCGAGATTGATACGATATGAGATATCGTATTCTATTCTCGCGATATAAGATATCGGTCGGTTATATATGATATAACCGGGTTATCGGATCAAGTGTTAATTCGATAAGTTGATTCATATGATATTAGTCGGTTATAGATGATATAGCCGGATTATTAAATCAAGAGTTGATTTAATAATCTAATGTATAATTATATATTTAATATATTATATTACATTAACTAGTATTAGCTCACTTATGATTTCTTTTCTCACTTTGGATACATTGATATATAGGTGATATATGTTAAATGTATCATGCAAGATTACAAATACACTAGGGCTAAACTATGCTAGGGTTAAGATTAGGGTTTAGATTTATCATTAAGTAATTCAAATATTTTGGATAATAGTCATGGTTGATATTTGTTGAAAGCTTGTAGAAGCTTGTTAGTATCTTTGACTTTATCCATTTTCTTTGTCTTGCTTAAGATATGTTTGACCAAACCTTTAACCATAGCACGAGGTTAACTCTCTATAAGGGTTAACCATGACATGCTTAACCCTTGGTTGCATTATTAACCAAAACAATAATTCATTTGATGAGTTACTTCTTCTTCTTCTTCTTCATCAAAGCTTTCTTGCTTCAATGGAGGTATGAGAAATAATGTGAGAAAATCAATTCTAAAGTGAGCCCACTTCCTACTTCATCATCCTCTACTACTTGCCATTTAGTATAGGGTGTTCTCTTCACAAAGTTCTTGACCTAGTGAATAAATAGCTTGGGTTATTGTCTCCTCGACGTAGATCATCTTCGGCCTCGAAGACATCGAAGCAAGCATGTTCGTTTCTTCATGGGAGCCTCTCTAGAGTCCGGAGTTCATGATCGTAGCGAAGGGAGTACTACACGGAGCTCTTGAAGTGAAGGACCGGTCTATAAAGGTTGTATTCGTTGCTCACTTCTTATTGCAAAGTGTTTGCATTTGATTTTTCGTCGATTTCTAGTTAACGATTCTTTGTTAGGGTTAGCTAAAACGGCAAATTTTTGAATTTGGCATAGACGATGCCTCCCGAAACCTTATTGCTGTAAAGGGCATCGTAATCTTCTCTTTTCGCAGACTGCTTATTAAGACGCCACATCCTGGCCTTTTCGTAAATAGCCTTTTTGCGGCTGTGATCGTCTCAAATCTTTTGATCGGCTTCTCTTATTAGCTTGTCAACTTGTTCTTCAAACGAAAAACTTGATGTTCTTATAGTGGGATTTTGCTTCATTCTAACGTCACAGCTATCTGGAAAAGCATTCCTTTCTACACTAGAGCTATTTATGATGCAACAGCCATGAAATCGCTCCTGTTTCTTAGACCGAACGTATCCGAGCCTGGTTGTTTCTATATTTCCGTTGGGCATTCTTCGCTGAGTCCCGAGGAAGTCCCAAATCTTGTTGTAGAACTGGGCTTGTCGAGCAATTTGTTTGAATAGTACGCCTTGGTATCTTATTAGCCTTTTCAATCCCTCTGCGTAATATTTAGGCGTACAGATTGGTTGAAGCATGTCAAGCGCAAGCTCGGCACCATTCCAGACTTATTTTTCTACTTTGCTCTCCATAGATTGATAGAAGAGGATCGCCTTTTCACCTCTTTGCATGAGAGGGATATAGAAAGTCTGTAGCTCTTGTACGCTGTATGTATCAAGCACATCAAGTTCTTTGTAATGCCATGGTGGAACCATGGTGATTTGTAAACTCTGATCATCTCCAGTAAGGGTTTGTACTGATGGGAGAACGGAAAACACGGCGTTGGCCACGTCCTCAGAGTCACTGCCAAAGACCAAAATAGGAATAGATGGTCTGGGCCCGTTGCTTTGGGGTTGCCCCGAGTAGACTATTTTCTCATCTTCCTCGGTGTCACTCCCAAAGATCGGGATGGTGACAACGGACTTCTATTTATCCTTCGGCCTATGACATCTTTTCGTATCTTTGAAGTCTGGCAAGAAGTACTTTGTGTCTTCATATTTTCGGACTTCGTTTATGGAGAATGGATTTGTTGGATATATATGCCCTAGAGGCCTTGATTGTATAGGATGCTAGGGATATATATATGTACATGACAGTCTTGCTTGATATGATAGTACGTTATTTGGTTTGTCTTTGTCTTAACGTATGATATATTTTACTTGGTATTTATATATATATATGTTGATAAAGCCCATAGGGTGTTTGCCTGACTACTGGCGTTATGATGGCAGTCATACTTGTGGGAGCTGGATAGTCAATAGGCATATCCTTAGATGTCCCTGGTCGCAGGAGTATTGAGACTGGGCATCGATACTCTGGAGTAGACCAGTGTATACATATCTAGACCCTGAGGATGGGCGATGGACTGGTCCCGCAGCCATTGGTGGAGTGCACCTAAGATTGTATACAGATGCTCACTGGGTGTGACTACACCGGACAGGACTCGCCGAGAACTGACTGGATGGTATTATACCTAACGTCAGATAGCAGTTCTCAGGTGACATGTGTGCAGATAGTCCGTTGACTTAAGGTCGTCATTTGCCTCGTGTGAGTTCCCACTGTGCTTTGATTACAACCCTACCACGATTCAAAGGAGTCGTGCAAACAGGTTTTTGTTGGGCACAGTCCCAAGCCACGTGGAGGCAGTGAGTGACTGTTAGGGATTTGTCTCTCCCGGTATACGGAGTTGATATCGCACGGTGATCGGTTGGTCATTACCATAAGTCCCTGGCCAAGGCTGATTGAGAATTACTGATGGACTGATCAGTAGATTCTCGGATGGTCTTAAGCCATACCGACACGAGTTGTTCGGTTATTAGGGGTCTGACGTCCACCACCTCCCTAGACCATACATGCGATACTCTTAGACGAACAGACCGGACTGCGCAGATATTGTCACGGACAGGCTCAGTAGGATTTCGGATGGGTTACCTCATCGGCTTTCCTATCGACAACTACCTGGGGACCGTTACGTACAGCTAGTGCCGCTTGCGGTCTGTGGTTAAACCCACTGCCAGCGTAGTAGTCGAGTCTTTAGAGTCCCACACAGAGATTTCCCAACTCCAGGCGAAAAGAAATAGAGGTCGTATGGTTTTACGACAAAGGTTCGGACGCATACGTCTTTAAACGCACGTACGACATTCGGACAGTTTTTACTAGTCGGCTTTGGTTTAAGCCAGATTCTAGTATCAGGTTATTGGATTTATACAGTCTAAAGTTTTTCCGTGTTTTCACGGATGAGAGGGGCGTTCTCGTAATTTTCCGAGAAGCTTCTAGAAAGATGTGACATGAGGGGTTAAGGTGGCATTTTCATTAATTGCTTTAGTGACTCATTCATATGAATCATCATATCATTAATGCATCATTAATGATCTAATGTCTCACATGATGAATCACTCTTCTTGAATAAATGAAGCATAGTGAATAATCATTTAATTGATATTATTTGATAATTCATTATGTTTGATATATTCAAGTGAGAAGCTTTTCTCATATCATTATCATCCCCACCTTCTCTCTCCTCAAGCTCTCTCTCCTTCTCCAAACCTTAATCCTACCACTCATGAGTTGAGAACAAGGATTAAAAAAGACTAAACACTCCATAACCTATCTCTACATCATCTTAGTTCCTTTATTAGGAACTAGAGAAACTAAGTAACCTCAAGTTTAGAGGTTATAGCTTGTATTAGGGTTCTCGGGTGGATCGTCTATCACGGAAGGAAGCCGAGGAGGACGTGGAGATCTAAGGAGGCCATAGATATCGTAAAGATGAAGGACTAGAATCATTTGGTATAATCTCTTTACATAGTAGCTTAGAACACTATGCTTATTGTTAAGTATTGTTTAGAAACGATCTTCGGTTAGTTGATGTTCGCTTTATAAACATGATTGTTTTTCAAATTTCCGCCTCCCCGCAACTCATGGGGTGTTGCACATTAACTTACAGTGGTATCAGAGCCTCACTAAACAATAATTAACACACTTGCGAAGTCGTATGAATTTCGAAAGGAAAACAAATCGGAAAAAACACGGATATCATGAAGTTTCTGTCGATTTTAAAATGAAGTCCAAAAATTTTTCAGGGACCTTCAGAATGACCAGCATGAAAATATTAGAACACACAAGAAAAATGGGCTCCTGAATCGGCCAAAGAGCCGCGGAACCGCGGCCGATTCCACCGATTCGCTCGGCCAAAGAGCAAAATACAAAAGATCCGCCGCGGATCCGCTGCCGAGTTGGGGCCGATTCAGCCCAGTTTTCTTCTTTGCATCTATTGTGATATTTTGTATTTTCTTGTATGATTTAATTTTTTCTCAGGTTTCAGATTTGCAGAGAAGTACTGGAGCAAAATTTAATGTGTTTAATCGATCTAAATTATACGATGTTTGCTTGGTTGATTATATCTGTGAAATGTTTTATGTGTTCGTAAACCTCCCCTAACTGCTAGTATGACGGTTGGCAGGGGGTTGCACATATCTGTGATGTTATTTTTAACTGTTTGTGTATATAAACTGTATTGGACTGTTGTGGTGATTAGCCGGGTTTTGTGATGGGTTATTGTATTAATTCATTCGATGTAATTGTAATAAGTTGTAATATTATTTCGCGGGGCACATCCAGGTTGCGGTTGTAGCCACCGTTGTATTATTTCTTTTTACTGTTTTTGCTCCTAGGATAGACCCAAGGTGGGGTGCACAAACTATCGGGTATTTTGAAGTGTTGAGGCAGACCGCTTCACTTCTGGTACTTGGCGGGTAGTTTGCCGTACCCGTAGGGGTCTGGGGTGGGGTAATGGCTATTCATCATAACTCTGTAATCCGTCTTTCATTGCAGGCTCAAAAGAAATGCGGATTGCTTGCAAATCCAATATTGTTTATCTGTGATCTGGAATGCCTATTATTGCGTCTGACGAATGTACAATATCTATATATGATAGCTATTTAGACGTCACTTATGTTTTACACCCGCGCTAGCACGGCCCCCGCTCTGTCGTAGTTAAGTAACTTAACGGGTGATGACGGGACCCAGTGGCGAATGCGGATGGTATAAGAGGACGTTGTATTTTCGTTGTTATCTGTAATCATAGGTTAATGATGGGACGCATTATTATTAATGCAAAGAAAATAAAATCTAAACTGAATCGTTGGAACAATTTCTAAAAACCACTCAGTTTTTCTTGAAAAAGCAAATTTTAAATGCGGAGCTTAAACCACTCCTTTTAAATAAAAGCTATCTTTATTCCTTCGATCATATCAAGTTCATTACGTTAACGGTTTTTTGCCAAAAACCAGCCGTAACCCTCCGTCGTTTCAGATAGACAGCACATCGTATTCATGCTATGTTTGTTGGCCTACGTCAAGGCATAGTGTATGTTAGCAGTGTGTGCGCCTATTTGTTGCATAGATAGATGCATTAGTTTAAGACTGACGTACACCTTGTTGGCCTACGTCAAGGGCTTGTACGATGTACTTAAATTGATCAGGAGAACGACGGGTAGAACTTGACTTGCGTCTTATGATTTGTTGGCCTACATCAAGGTCATAAGAGCTTGGGGGTAAAAATCATATCGGGAGTTTCAAACATAAAGGAAACTTGCAGATTTATCATACCTTCTGGAGTGTGGTGACTAGAGTGGCTTCCATCTAGGGCATCATGCAATGATAGTTGGATCCTGATCCCACTGATGAGTAGGATTACTCTCGGGAATTTTTCTCACTTAACAATCAATGCTATAAACCAAGTAGGTGACTAGAAAGGTGTTAGAGGAGCTACGCCTCCAGGGAAAAGAGGTTCTTTAATTAAGGAACTTCGCGAAAGCGTTGAAAAACCTCCCTCGAAGTACCAATACCAGCCTGGCTGAAAGTTTAAGCAAGTATTGTGACGTGTTATTAAATCCTGACTAGTTCTTATTTTAGGTTTTGAAGAAGAATTTGAGGAAACAGTGGGAGCCATCCTGTTTAGATAAATTAATAAACCATTCTAAACTTGCAAGAGCATATACTGAGTGTTTTCTTTTCTCTTTCTCTGGCAGCTACCATGACTGGATTAAAACTATTACTTGAAAAAAATATACAGACCGGGCAGAACTATAAAGATTGGCTAAGGAACGTCAATATTGCACTGACTTATGACAAAGTAGCATATGTTACCACCGGTGTTCCTCCCTTTATCCCAGGACCAGATTCCTCAGTCATGGACAGGGAAGTTCGCAAAACCTGGGATCTAGACTGTGAGCGGGCTAAGTGTATCGTGCTGGCATCCATGAACAATGAACTCCAGAAACAGCACGAGAGTATGGATATTATATCCATCTTTCTCCATGTCAAAGAGTTGTATGGAGAGCGCTCACGTATCACGAGGTACGAAACCTCAAGGAAACTCTTCCAGATAAGGTTAGCTCGAGGATCGCCTGTAGGAGAGCACGTCCTCAAAATGACCAGCCTCATTGAGGAACTCGCAAACCTGGGATGCGTGCTAGAGAACGATTTGTATATCGACTTGATTTTGCAGTCCCTTCCCCACACCTTCTCTCAGTTCGTGCTGAACTTCAACATGCACGAAATGGAAGCGGATCTTCCAAAGCTCCTCAATATGTTGAGGGTAGCTGAGACCTCCTTGAAAAAGGAGAAGACCCCCGTTCTGTATGTTGGCCAATCATCTTCTTCTAAATCTAAAGTGAAAGCTAAAGAGAAGAAGAAGATGAAAGCCACCAAACCGAAAGGTGGGGTCAAGAAGGTGCAAGGAACGAAGAAGGCAGGAAGGGTGAAGACAGAAAAGAACGAGTGCTTCTATTGTCACAAGCAAGGGCACTGGAAGAAGGATTGCCAGGCCTTCAAAGCCAAGGACATGAAGCAAGTGCTGGAGATAGTGGCCTCAGAGTCAATTATTGGATCGCAGGCACGTGATTGCAATGATTGAGTGAGGACTTGTCCCAGTAGGACAGTCTTACTCAAGATGATAGTATGTTATCTGGTTTATCTTTATCATCGTGTACTGCTTTAGGTGACCTTATGAGTCGCTATTACACGTTGATAGAGCCCCTAGGATTCTTGCTTGACTACCAGCAGTATGAGGGCGATCATATACGTGAGAGCTGGAGTCTATAAGCACATCCTTAAAAGGTCCCTAGTCGTGGGAGTTTCGAGACAGGGCATCGATACTCCGGAGTAGACTAGTGTATACAGTCGAGACCCCGACAAGGGGCGGTGGCCGGTCTCATAAGCCACTGGTGTCAGTTGGTTCACCTAAGATGTATACATGTGCTCATTGGGTTATGAGTACACCGGACAGGACTCGCCGGGAACCTGCTAGTTGGGATTATACCAGACGCCAGATAGCAGTTCCCTGGTGACATGTGTACAGGTTAGTTCATCGACCTGAGATCGTCATTTGTCTCGTGTGAGTTCCCACTGTGCTTTGATTACTATCCTACCACGGCTCAAAGGAGTCGTGCAAACAGGTTTTAGTTGGGTACAGTCCCGAGCCACATGGAGGCAGTGAGCGGATCTGTAGGGGTTCGTCTCTCCCGGTATTGGGGATGAGGTCGCGCTGTGTTTAGGAGAGCCAGAACATGAAAAGTCCTTGGACAAGACAGGAGATTTACTAGGAGGTATTCCAGTAGTATCTCAGGGTGTTCTGGGCTGCACTCCGACACGACTTGTACCGCTTTTGGAGGTTTGACTTTTACCAACCCCCTAGGCCCGCCATGCGATGCTCATAGACGAACGGACCGGACTGTACGGATATTGTCACTGACAGGCTCAGTAGGGTGTCAGGATGAGTTCGCTCATCGACGTCCCTTTTGGTCAATAGCTGGTAGCCCGTCACGTATGGCTAATACCTCTGACGTGCTAGTGGTTAAATCCACAGCCATAGTATTGACGAGTCTTTAGAGCCCACTACACACACAGTTACTCAAGTTTCGGGCGAAACGCTGTAGAGGCCGTACGGAGATATGGCAGGGTTCGATCAGATACATGCGGTATTCCACGAATCGTGATCGGACGGTTTTTACTAGCCGGCTTTGGCTTAAGCCGGATCCTAGTATTAGACAGTGTAGTTTTGTCTCTCTGCATTTGTATTCAGTGGGAATACGAATGCGGGCATGTATATGCAGTAGTGGGGTTTTCCTATAATTTATTACGGGATCAGTTTTCTGAGGTTGCCAGCTTGTATTCCGTTCCGGCCAGTTTTCCTTTGTTCTTTCCCGGCCGGACTTTTCCGATGGAGGGGGTTATTTGCAAGTTTGCAAATAACTCTTTGTGGAGGTGTTATTTTTGAAATGGGAGATTATGAAAGCATCTTTTGATACCATTCTTTTCTATCATCATTTCTTGCTTTTTTGAGATGAGAAAGGATTTGAGGTTGATTTGATAATGTTATCATTGCCTTTTTGGATGTGGTCACCCTCTACTTTTCCTACCATCACCTCCCTTCATGTTTGAATTTGATTCTCTCCACCATTTCTTTAGAAGAGGGGCCGGCGACATAAGAGGTAGGATGAGAGAGTTTCATTTTTTAGTGTGTGGCATTTTCTTCATCTCATTTCCTTGCAAAAAATTGTGAGCACCATTTTCCTCCAAAGTATTTTTCTCTCATCTCCATCATGGCAACTTCTATAACCTCAAGAGACAAAGTCTACTACACTTGCCTACAACTAATCTTGGACGCGTCGGCTAGCCAACTTCGCGCCCGAGTTGCCTCGGTCAAGAGGTGGGAGCCCGTAAAAGAGATCGGCTACGTGGTGCCCTTTCCGACGAGGACGTGACGGACGGAGATTCCGCGGGAGATCGGAGTAGAGACAAAGACCGAAGGACACGGATCGCTTGGTATAGCTTCTCTACTCTTTTCTAGTTTGCTAGTAGCTAGGTTAATGGCCCGATCCGGGTTAAAAGTGCGCGGTAGTGCCGGTTTGCTTGTTTGCAAAGTTTTTCGTTTCCGCATTTCCGGCGTCGGATCGACGGCCGGGGCGCCGTCGCGGACTTACATTGGTATCAGAGCCACGCCGTTAACCTTGCCTAGCTTGCTCTAGTGTGTTTACATCCTCGATCGAACAAAAATCCTGAAAACCTGATTTTGTGTGCACAGTTTCTGTCGAAATTTTTTTGGTGTCTAAAAATTTTTCAGGGTGTTTCAGAATGTTATGCAGGGATTTCTTGGAAATCTGTGAAAAATTGGTCAAGTGATCTCACCATACGACCGCGGAACCGCAGCCAAACCCATGCTTGGGCCGCGGTTCCGCCGCGCTTTTGACTCCTCATTTGACCAAATTTTTGCAGAGTGCTCCTGAGTTCAAAATGGGGGCTTTGGGATATTCTTTTTGGGCCTAGATTTTCTGTAAGTGCTACAGTACTGCTTGGGGCCCACTTCGGTAAATTTGTTCGATCGGATATTTTAAACACATTAGTTCACAGTATTTACATTATATCTGCGACCGTGAATGTCACTTGATCGGTAAATCCTGTCTAACTGCTATAGCCCGGTTAGACGGATTTGCGAACGTGACATTCACGTTGATGTTCTGTGATTGTGCTGTGTTGTTGCGGATCGGTCGTGGGGATAGCCTGGTTCCAGTGGTAGTACAGTTTTGTTTTATATGTACATTTGATATTGTGGGGCGAGCGTCAGACATGTGGACTGTCGTCACTGCCTGTTTGTATTATTCTTTAGGGGCACGACCGGGTCGAGGTCGATGTACCCGTTGTATGTATATTTTACTTTCTGTACTAGGATTACCCTACGGAGGGGTGCACGGATAGCCGGGTTCTAGAGGGCAACAAGCCCGCATCTCATGGCGTTGAGACGGAGGGGGCTTTACTCTAGAATTGGCGGGCTATTCGCCGCACTCGTAGGGGGTATAGGTTGACCCAGGAGGGGTGCCCAAGTTACCGGATTCCGTGAAGTGCTGGGTGGTCCATTCACGTTGCTGAAGGGGGCTGCCTCGCTTCAGGTTTTGGCGGGTAACTTTCCGCGCCCATAGGGGTCTAGGATTTTCATTGCACAGGCTATCCACACGACCAGGGGAACATCGGGTTTCAGTAGCGGCTCTATGAAACCCGGGGATCCCAGATATCTGTATTATTCTGTGATGCTGTACATTTCTGTGATGTTGCATTTTATCACGCCTTGAGCGAAAATTATATATTATATATATACTAGTAGATGTTGTATATATTTTGCATCCGCGCTAGTCCAGCCCCCGCTCTGTCGTTAGTTAAGTAACCTAACGGGTGATGATGGGACCCAGTGGCGAATGCGGATGGCATATACGTACATCATTATTTTCGTTCTTTTGTGGTGTGATCAATTGATGGGACTGCGTTGATTCGGATCAATGCAAGCTAAACAAACCTATTCTGATGTTGTTGGAACATTTTTCAAAAAGCTGTTATTGTAAGGACGTTCACTTTTGTTTTGCACAGTGGTATTCAGTTGGAATATCCTGCTCCTCAGTCGACGAGGCAAGGGCCGAGATCCCTTTTCCGGGAGTGACCCCTTGGACAAAAGTTTGCATCAGGGCAATAACTTCACTATAGCCGATTACTTTTGCTTTGCATCGTGGTATTCAGTTGGAATATCCTGCACCTCATTCTATGGGGAAAGAGCAGAGATCCCTTCACCGGGAGTGACCTCTTTAGCAAAGGTTTTCGTCACTATATTTTTATAAAAGCTATCAGTTCCTTCAACGATATCAAGTTCATTACGTTAAAGTTTTTCGCCAGAAACCATTCGTAGCCCTCCGTCATTTCAGTTAAATATTCGGTAGTATTCAAGCTATGTATTTTGACCTCACGCCAAGGCATAGTGATTGGTAGCAGCCGGGTATTTATCTGTTGAATAGATAGATGCGTTGGTTTGGGACAGTCGTACTACTATTTTGGCCTACGTCAAAGGTATGTACGGGTGGGTTCAAATTAACCTGGATAATGACAGGTATAACCTGACATGTGACTTATGATATTTTGACCTCACGCCAAGGTCATAAGAGCATGGGGCAAAAATCCACATCGGGGGTTTCTAAAGAAACTGAAACTTGCCAGATATGCGCATAACTTCTGGAGTGTGATAACGTGAGTGGATTCCGTCACATTATCATGCGATGATAGTTGGATCCCGATTCTCACTGATGAGTTGGTTTACTCCTCGGGTGATCCCGGCTAATTCTTCTTTCAGGTTTGGGGAAGAATTTGACGTTATAGTGGGAGGTTTCCAGATTAGATAAAGTGATAACCATTCTGATCTAGGATTAGAGTGCACGCTGAGTGTTTCTTTTCTCTCTCTCTTTGGCAGCGACCATTGACCCGACCCTAGACTATGATTCAGTGACCAAGTTGACCGAACCTTCTTTAACACTGGCTTTTGGATTGTCAGAGTTGCAGACCTCATTGCCACTCCTACTTTTACCCTTTTCTCCAGGACACCCCGTATTACTACGAACGTCCACTTCCATTGGACAAAACCATCGTATGGTCATATACGAACTCGAAGGAATTCGAGGATGGTTTCTGGTTCTGGAGAAAACGAATAGGACTATTCAGTTGTCTTTTCCTTTTACCTTCTCTCAGGCTGCGAGTACTCCTTGGTTTAGGAGATAGTACACCTATTATGCAAATTGGATAGTCTTCTTCCAAACCTTAGGCTGGTGCGGAACGGTGGGGAATGAAGAAAACCAATTAGCCTAAACGGTGTACAGAAGGTATTAAGTAAAGACAAAGAAAGGGATTAGTAAGAGGGCAAAGTAAATTGCGACTGCTATTCACGACCAAACCAAGTATTTCTTCGCCAATCCTAAATCACCCTTGTATTTCTCCAGGACACTCCGTATCACTATGAAGATCCCAAGTTTATTGGATAATCCATCGTATGGTTATATACGAACTCGAAAGGAACTTGTTCCAGTTCGGGGATGGATCCTGGTTCAGGAGAAATAGGAATAAAGTTCATTCGGTTGTCTTTTATGTTCACCTTCTCTCGCATTGCGAGTGCTCCTAGGATTAGGACAGTACACCCATTATGCTTATTGGATAGTCTTCTTCCAAACCATAGGCTGGTGCCGAACGGTAGGGAAGGAAGAAAACCATTTGGCCTAAAGGGGTGTACAGAAGGTAATGACTAAAGACATATAAAGGGATTTGGAGAGGTGGCAAAGAATTATACGGTTACAGTTGTGAATCTGGATAATGGAAGAGGCATTACTGGGAATACCAGGATACCCCATCGAAACATTTCAATGTTTCGGTTTCACTGTGTACTGTTAAAAGAAAACTGATTTCCTAATTAGATACTTGCTCCAGGGTATGTATTTGCCAGGTATGATTCTCACATCTGTATGGTTTTACAGATGATGAGTGGGAGTAAGTTATTAGGAATTAGGTGACCGTCCTCATTATATCGGGATTCGTTGTAATTGGTGATATTTGAGGAAGTCACCTGGGTAGTTTGCCGGTCGGAAAATATTTGGTTTTGAATATCCTTTCTTATGCACTAATTTCAAATTGATATATCTGTACGTCTATTTTTATAGAGTGAGATGTACCTTTTTGAAATTATGTCTATGACATTTACCTATTTCAGTGGCTGGTTAGGTAAGGAGCATTAAACGGCGGTGTAATTCTTCTTAACCAAAAATACAGTTTTCAACCTACGACACACAGTGAATGAGTCATTTGACTCAAGGGACTTATACAGAGTATTGTATATTGTCCAGTATCCATTAGGACAGAGGGGTTGGTCCTCGTACTATATTCGGTTTACTTATGATTTCTCTGGTTCTTAGACAAGTTTTTCGTAGAAACACAGGGTCCAAGTTTTGAGAAGTTATGGGTATATGAATAAAGTAGAGAACCAGGTGTTGCAAGTATCGGGATTCTTCAAGGTGATCGAAGATGTAAATAATTGTATATGGTATTCAGTTGATAGTAGTAGTTAAGAGAACTTGCTTCTCTTTCAGGTTACTCATAATTGGAAGCACTCCTAAGTTGAGTAATGCTGATCGGCCTCCTTCCTTACAGTTGACATGCACTGGAGACAGCTGCATGATTTGAATCTGGTTCAATTAAATCAGTACCTCTGTTTCTGTATTGGATATAGAACAGTTCATATCTTGACATTGTTAAGATACGGGGAGTTGTCCGGCTTATGCTTAAAACCAGACACTGGACGACTCGAGGCACGTTTTTGTAATGGCTGTTTGTGGGTTGACCCGGGCTATGACGAGGGTTGACATTCTACCATCTGGAAGATCAATAGTGATATTGTTCTTGACTCGCCACAGTTTTAATAAAAACGGATTTTTTTTTCAGAAAACAGTAGTGGGAGTATGGTAGAACTGGAAGTGATTCCAGAACCGCAAACGATTACTGAAGATTTTATAAGAACCTAAAGATTCAATCTGGTTTGACATTCCATTGGCCACTCCGCAGATATAGTGGGTAACCTCAGGCACTCGAGAGGTACTTCGGTATGCTCAAGGACGGTGACAGGGAGGTTCTTGTTTACCCAGACTTACCATTGCTGTTGTTCCAGACTATAAGACCCGGCAGGAGGATGAGTATAGCGTCGTTCTAAATTAGCTTTAGAAGTGCACGTCTATATGACTCTGCCAGAGGGTTGTCGTAGTCAGTGGGAGCAGCGGAAGCATTGGTGGACAGTTGGCTTATGTCTATTTATAGACTAAAGCAGATATAGAGGAGATAGATCATCTATTTCTGATGTGACAGTCATAGGTTTGACTTCATCAGAATAGGGGATGGATCTGTTAAGAAGGTAGTAAGGTGTGATGTCCTGGTATTTGATGACATACACAGAGTAGGATGTGATATTCCTATACTACGATCGGTTATACTTTGGTCGTCACACAGTGGTTTCTCCACATAGGAATTGGATCTTATATCGTACATTCTGGTTACTAGATCTATGGTTTTAGATCTAGATTTGGGTGGTTTCCCAATCCGGGTACTTTGACAGCATTCTATGAGTATTTAGAATGGACGACTCCTGGCATGGTATTATACCTGCAGGTGATGGAGTCACCCTCTCTAAAGGTGTCTTACAGACTAAAGGGGAGAGGGATACGCATGATTGGCAGATCACTTGCTTAGGCAATTGAGTTGATCATGAGATGTCAAGTACCACACCGGATGTTATTTTTGCAGTAGATGCAATAAGTTGATATTGATCCAATCCTGGAGAAACAGTCGGAAGCAGTCTTAGACCATAAGTTGATGTTCTAAGGATATGATAACAGCATTCTCCTTCGGGAGACAGTTATCATTCCAGTCTTCCAAGGTGACCTGGATGGCAGAGAGGCTGTCAGAGTTATAGTTTTCCCTCTGACGAAGGGGGCAGTATTTTGGACAGGTGGTCCAGGTGGATACTGAGGGAAGGCATGGCGCAGGGTGCTGATTAAGTTCAGTTGATGATACAGTCTAAGAAGTTTGGATTTGGAGTTCATTTATGAGCTAGGTCCCATCAGACATCCAGACACATTCTAAGACAGGTATTGCTCATTTCGGGAGATGGCTTTCTCCGCGAACTTGAGATAAAGAGAGACATAGAAAGAAGCACCATAGCGGATCCACTCACTGAGGCTATTCCTCGAACGCAATAGTTTCGCAAACGAGCTTTGTGAGACTTACTAGTAGAGGAGTTGGGTGTTCGGTATCACACGGGCTGTGAGTATGCGACATCGCAATAATTAGCCTTGAGTGCAAGTGGGAGATTGTTGGAGATAGTGCCCTGAGAGTCAATTATTGGATCGCAGGCACGTGATTGCAATGATTGAGGGAGGACCTGTCCCAGTAGGACAGTCTTACTCAAGATGATAGTATGCTATCTGGTTTATCTTTATCATCATGTACTGCTTTAGGTGACCGTATGAGTCGCTATTACACGTTGATAGAGCCCCTAGGATGCTTGCTTGACTACCAGCAGTATGAGGGCGATCATATACGTGAGAGCTGGAGTCTATAAGCACATCCTTAAAAGGTCCCTAGTCGTGGGAGTTTCGAGACAGGGCATCGATACTCCGGAGTAGACTAGTGTATACATTCGAGACCCCGACGAGGGACGGTGGCCGGTCTCACAAGCCACTGGTGTCAGTTGGTTCACCTAAGATGTATACAGATGCTCATTGGGTTATGAGTACAACGGACAGGACTCGCCGGGAACCTGCTAGTTGGGATTATACCAGACGTCAGATAGCACTTCCCTTGTGACATGTGTACAGGTTAGTTCATCGACCTGAGATCGTCATTTGTCTCGTGTGAGTTCCCACTGTGCTTTGATTACTACCCTACCACGGCTCAAAGGAGTCGTGCAAACAGGTTTTAGTTGGGTACAGTCCCGAGCCACATGGAGGCAGTGAGCGGATCTGCAGGGGTTCGTCTCTAGAGTCTACCACACACACAGTTACTCAAGTTTCGGGCGAAACGCTGTAGAGGCCGTATAGAGATATGGCAGGGTTCAATCAGATACATGCGGTATTGCACGAATCGTGATCGAACGGTTTTTACTAGCCGGCTTTGGCTTAAGCCGGATCCTAGTATTAGACAGTGTAGTTTTGTCTCTCTGCATTTGTATTCAGTGGGAATTCGAATGCGGGCATGTATATGCAGTAGTGGGGTTTTCCTGTAATTTATTACTGGATCAGTTTTCTGAGGTTGCCAGTTTGTATTCCGTTCCGGCCAGTTTTCCTTTGTTCTTTCCCAGCCGGACTTTTCCGATGGAGGGGGTTATTTGCAAGTTTGCAAATAACTCTTTGTGGAGGTGTTATTTGTGAAATGGAAGATTATGAAAGCATCTTTTGATACCATTCTTTTCTATCATCATTTCTTGTTTTTTTGAGATGAGAAAGGATTTGAGGTTGATTTGATAATGTTATCATTGCCTTTTTGGATGTGGTCACCCTCTACTTTTCCTACCATCACCTCCCTTCATGTTTGAATTTGATTCTCTCCACCATTTCTTTAGAAGAGGGGCCGGCCACATAAGAGGTAGGATGAGAGAGTTTCATTTTTGAGTGTGTGGCATTTTCTTCATCTCATTTCCTTGCAAAAAATTGTGAGCACCATTTTCCTCCAAAGCATTTTTCTCTCATCTCCATCATGGCGACTTCTATAACCTCAAGAGACAAAGTCTACTACACTTGCCTACAGCAAATCTTAGACGCGTCGGCTAGCCAACTTCGCGCCCGAGTTGCCTCAGTCAAGAGGTGGGAGCCCGTAAAAGAGATCGGCTACGTGGTGCCCTTTCCGACGAGGACGTGACAGACGGAGATTCCGCGGGAGATCGGAGTGGAGACAAAGACCGAAGGACACGGATCGCTTGGTATAGCTTCTCTACTCTTTTCTAGTTTGCTAGTAGCTAGGTTAGTGGCCCGATCCGGGTTAAAAGTGCACGGTGGTGCCGGTTTGCTAGTTTGCAAAGTTTTTCGTTTCCGCATTTCCGGCGTCGGATCGACGGTCGGGGCGCCGCCGCGGACTTACAGCAAGTAGTTGCTTCAACTTCAGGTGTGTTTGTAATCGAAAATTGTCTTTCAGTTAACTCTACATCATGGGTACTTGATACCGGTTCTGGTTCTCACATCTGTAATTCATTGCAGGATCTGAGAAATAGTAGAGTGCTGGGGACAGGTGATATGACTCTCCGGATGGGCAATGGAATGCATGTAGATGCAATTGCAATAGGGGAATATCACCTAGGGTTGACTAGTAGGCACATTTTGGTGTTGTACAACTGTTTTTGTATTCCCAGTATGTTGTGTAATATTATATCAGTATCTTTATTATCGAATGAAGGATATAGCTGTAAGTGCACGGCGGCGCCCCGGCCGTCAATCCGACGGCCAAACGCGGAAACGGTGATAAACTTTAATTTTTGCGGACTTAGCAAACCGGCACCACCACACACTAAACCCCAGATCATGCCATTAAACTAGTCTAAGCTAACAAGAGAATGAGTTAGAGATATGCCGACTGATCCGAGTCCTCCGGTCTTCATCTCCACTCCGATCTCCTTGCGGGATCTCCGGTCGTCGCCTCCTCGCCGGAAGGGCACCACGTCGCCTGCATCTTTTACGGGCTCCCGCCTCTATACCGAGGCAACTCGGGCATGAAGCCGGCAACTCGACATGCTCAAGATGTGCTGTAGGAAGTGTAGTGCTTATGTCTCATTGGGGTTTGTTGCCTTTGGATGGAGGAATGAAGATTGAGCTTTGGAGGGAAATGAAGCTATCAATTTTGCATGAATAATGATATGAACATATATATATCTCCTCACAAAATGAAACACCCTCCCACTCTCAAAATGATGGCCGGCCACTTCTAGAGAATGGTGGAGGAAAAAATGAAATTATCCATACAAATAACCATGAAGGAGAGTGAGTGTAGGAGAAAAGCAATGGTGACCACATCCAAGAGACAAGAAAACATCAACCATAACAAAACCCATACCTATATCAAATCCATAACCTTTCTAATCTCATTTAATACAAGTGATGGAGAGAATCAAAGATGCTATCATAATCTCTACAATTGCAAGAAAACCCCCTCCACAAATGTTATTTGCACAATTGCAAATAACCTCCTCTATCGGAAAAGTCCGGCCGGGACAGAACAAAGGAAAACCGGCCGGAACGGAAAGCAAACTGGCAACTCCAGAAAACTGGTCCCGTAATTACAGGAAAACCCCATACTGTGCATACACACCCGCATCTGTATTCCATCCGGATACAAATGCAATGAGACAAAATCTACACTGTACTAAACTAGGACCGGCTTAAGCCAAAGCCGGCTAGTAATATCCGTCCGATCCTAATCCGTGCAATACCGCACGTATCAGATCGAACCCTGCCATATTACTATACGGCTACTAGTACAAACCTGTCCGATCCTGATCCATGCAATACCGCACGTATTTGATCGGACCCTGCCATATCTCCATACGGCCTCTACAGTGTTTCCCCCGAAAGCTGAGTAACTGAAAGTGTGGTGGACTCTAAAGACTCGTCAATACTATGGCTGTGGATTTAACCACTAGCACGTCAGAGGTATAAGCCAATACGTGACGGGCCACCAGCTATTGACTAAAAGGGACGTCGATGAGCGAACTCATCCTGACACCCTACTGAGCCTGTCAGTGACAATATCCGTACAGTCCGGTCCGTTCGTTTATGAGCATCGCATGTCGGGCCTAGGGGGTTGGTAAAAGTCAGACCCCCAAAAGCGGTACAAGTCGTGTCGGAGTGTAGCCTAGAACACCCTGAGATACTACTGGAATACCTACCAGTAAATCTCCTGCCTTGGCCAAGGTCTTCGTGTAATGGCTCTCCTAGACACAGCGCGACCTCACCCCCAATACCGGGAGAGACGAAACCCCCGAAGATCCGCTCACTGCCTCCATGTGGCTCGGGACTGTACCCAACTAAAACCTGTTTGCACGACTCCTTTGAGCCGTGGTAGGGTAGTAATCAAAGCACAGTGGGAACTCACACGAGACAAATGACGATCCCCAGGTCAATGAACTAACCTGTACACATGTCACCTGGGAACTGCTATCTGACATCAGGTATAAGACCAACTAGCATGTTCCCGGCGAGTCCTGTCCGGTGTACTCATAACCCAATGAGCACCTGTATACATCTTAGGTGAACCAACTGACACCAGTGGCTTGTGAGACCGGCCACCGCCCCTCGTCGGGGTCTCGACTGTATACACTAGTCTACTCTGGAGTATCGATGCCCTGTCTCGAATCTCCCACGACTAGGGACCTTTTAAGGATGCGCTTATAGACTCCAGCTCTCACTTATATGATCACCCTCATACTGCTGGCAGTCAAGCAAGAATCCTAGGGGCTCTATCAACGTGCAATAGCGACATGTCAGGTCACCTAAAGCAGTACACGATGATAAAAGTAAACCAGATAGCGTACTATCATCTTGAGTAAGACTGTCCTACTGGGACATGTCCTCCCCTCAATCATTGCAATCACGTGCCTGTGATCCAATAATTGACTCTGAGGGCATTATCTCCAACAATCTCCCACTTGCACTCAAGGCTAATTATTGCGATGTCGCATACTCACAACCCGTGTGATACCGAACACCCAACTCCTCTACTAGTCAGTCTCACAAAAACCGTTTGTGAAACTATTGCGTTCGAGGAATAGCCTCAGTGAGTGGATCCGCTCTGATGTTTCTTTCTATGTCTCTCTATGTCTCAAGTTCGCGGAGAAAACCATCTCCCGAAATGAGTAATACCTGTCTTAGAATGTCTGGATGTCTGATGGGACCTAGCTCATAAAAGAACTTCAAATCCAAACTTCTTAGACTGTATCGTCAACTGAACTTAATCAGTATCCTGCGCCATGCCACCCTCAGTATCACCTTGGACCATCTGTCCAAAATACTTCCCCTCGTCAGAAGGATGACTATAACTCTGACAACCTCCTTGTCGTCCAGGTCACCTTGGAAGCCTGGAATGATAACTGTCTCTCGAATGAGGCTGTCGTTATCATATCCCTAGAACATTCACTTATGTTCTAAAACTGCTTCCGACTGTTTCTCCAGGATTGGATCAATATCAACTTATTGCATCTAGTGCAAGAACAACATCTGGTGTGGTACTTGACATCTCATGATTGACTCAATTGCCTAAGCAAGTGATCTGCCAATCATGAACATCCCTCTCCCCTTTAGTCTGTAAGACACCTTTAGAGAGGGTGACTCCATCACCTGCAGGTATACTACCGTGCCAGGAGTCGTCCATTCTAAATACTCTTAAAATGCTGTCAAAGTACCCTGATTGGGAAACCACCCAAATCTAGATCTAAAACCATAGATCTAGTAACCAGTATGTCTGATATAATGTCCAAGTCCTTTGTGGAGAAACCACTGTGTGACGACCAAAGTATAACCGATCGTAGTATAGGAATATCACTTCCAACTACCTTCTCAACAGATCCATCCCCTATTCTGATGACGTCAAACCTATGACTGTCACATCAGAAATAGATGATCTATCTCCGCTATATCTGCTTTAGTCTATAAATAGACATAAGCCTGATGTCCACCAATGCTTCCGCTGCTCCCACTGACTACGACAACCCTCTGGCAGAGTCATACAGACGTGCACTTCTAAAACAAGTTTAGAACGACGCTATACTCATCCTCCTGCCGGGTCTCGCAGTCTGGAACAACAACAATGGCAAGTGTGGGTATACAAGAACTTCCCTGTCACCGTCCTTGAGGCTACCGAAGTACCTCTCGGGTGCCTGAAGTTACCCACCATATCTGCGGAGTGGCCAATGGAATGTCAAATCAGATTGAATCTTTAGGTTCCTTATCAAATCTTCAGTAATCGTTTGCGGTTTTGGAATCACTTCCAGTTCTACCATACTCCCACTACTGTTTTTGAAAAAATCCATTTTTAATAAAACCGTGGCGAGTCTAGAACAATATTTCTATTGATCTCCCAGATGGTAGAAAATCAACCCTCGTCGTAGCCTGGGTCAACCCACAAACAGCCATTACAGAAGCGTGCCTTGAGTTATCCAGAGTCTGGTTTTAATCATAAGCCGGACAACTCCCCGTACCTTAACAACGTTAAGATATGAACTATTCTATATTCAATATAGAACCAGAGGCACTGATTTAATTGAACCAGATTCAAATCATGCAGCTATCTCCAGTGCATGTCAACTAAATGGAAGGAGGCCGATCAGCGTTACTCAACTTAGGAATGCTTCCAATTATGAGTAACCCGAAAGAGAAGCAAGTTCTCTTAATCATTAATATCAACTGAATACCATATACAAGTATCTACATCTTCGATCACTTTGAAGAATCCCGATACTTGCAATACCTGGTTCTCTACTTTATTCAAATACCTATAACTCCTCAAGACTTAGACCCTGTGTTTCTACGAAACACACGTCTAAGAACTAGAGAAGTTAAAAGTAAACAGAATATAGTATGAGGACCAACCCCTCTGTCCTAATGGACACTGGACAACATACAATACTCTGTATAAGTCCGCTGAGTCTAACAACTCTTTCACTGTGCGTCGTAGGTTGAAAACTGTACTTATGGCTAAGAAGAATTACACCGCTGTTTGATACTCCTTACCTAACCATCCACTGATATAGGTAAATGTCATCGACATAATATCAAAAGGTATATTTCACTCTATGAAGATAGACGTACAGATATATCAATTTGAAATTGGTGCACAACAGCGGATATTCAAAACCAAATATTTGCCGACCGGCAAACAGCCCAGGTGACTTCCTCAAATATCACCGATTACAACGAATCCCGATATAATGAGGATGATCACCCAATTCCCAATAACTTACTCCCACTCATCATCTGTAAAACCATACGGATGTGAGAATCATACATGGTAAATACATACCCTGGAGCAAGTGTCTGATTGGGAAATCAGTTTTCTATTAACTGTACACAGTGAACCTGAAACATTGAAATGTTTTGATGGGGTATGCTGGTATTCCTAGTAATGCCTCTTCCATTATCCAGATTCACAACTATAACCGTATAATTCTTTGCCACCTCTCCAAATCCCTTTATATGTTTTTAGTCATTGCCTTCTGCACACCCTTTAGGCCAAATGGTTTTCTTCCTTCCCTACCGTTCGGCACCAGCCTATGGTTTGGAAGAAGACTATCCAATAAGCATAATGGGTGTACTGTCCTAATCCTAGGAGCACTCGCAACGCGAGAGAAGGTGAAGATAAAAGACACCTGAATGTACTTTATTCCTATTTCTCCTGAACCAGAATCCATCCCCGAACTGGAACAAGTTCCTTTCGAGTTCGTATATAACCATACGATGGAGTATCCAATAAACTGTGGATCTTCGTAGTGATACGGAGTGTCCTGGAGAAATACAAAGGTGATTTAGGATTGGCGAAGAAATACTTGGTTTGGTCGAGAATATCAGTCGCAATTTACTTTGCCCTCTTACTAATCCCTTGCTTCGTCTTAATCTTAATACCTTCTGTACACCGTTTAGGCTAATTGGTTTTCTTCATTCCCTACCGGTCGGCACCAGCCTATGGTTTGGAAGAAGACTATCCAATTTGCGTAATAGGTGTACTACTCCTAAACCAAGGAGTACTCGCAATGAGAGAAGGTGAAAAGAAAAGACAACTGAATAATCCTATCCGTTTTCTCCAGAACCGGAAACCATCCTCGAAGTCCTTCGAGTTCGTATATAACCATACGATGGTTTTGTCCAATGGAAGTGGACGTTCGTAGTAATACGGGGTGTCCTGGAGAAAAGAGTAAAAGTAGGAGTGGCAATGAGGTCTGCAACTCTGACAATCCAAAAGCCAGTGTTAAGAAGGTTCGGTCAACTTGGTCACTGAGTCATAATCTTAGGGTCAGGTCAATGGTCGCTGCCAGAGAGAGAGAGAAAAGAAACACTCAGCGTGCACTCTAACCTAGATCAGAATGGTTATCACTTTTTCTAATCAGGAAACCTCCCACTGTACCTCAAATTCTCCTCCAAACCTGAAAGAAGAATTAGTCGGGGTCACCCGAGGAGTAAACTAACTCATCAGTGGGAATCGGGATCCAACTGTCATTGCATGATAACGTGACGGAATCCGCTCACGGTATCACACTCCAGAAGGTATGCGCATATCTGGCAAGTTTCAGTTCTTTTGAAACTCCCGATGTGATTTCTGCCCCATGCTCTTATGACCTTGACTTTGGCCAACAAATCATAAGTCACATGTCAAGTTCTACCCGTCATTCTCCAGGTTGATTCGAATCCACCCGCACAAGCCCTTGACTTTGGCCAACAAGGCTATACGACTGTTCCAAACCAACGCATCTATCTATGCTGCATATGAATAACCAACAGCTACCAAACACTGTGCCTTGACTTTGGCCAACAAACACAGCTTGAATACTATTGACTACCCATATGAAACGACGGAGGGATACGAATGGTTTCTGGCGAAAACCTTTAACGTAATGAACTTGATATCGTTGAAGGAACGGATAGCTTTTTAGAAAATATAGTAACGAAAACCTTCGCTAAAGAGGTCACTCCCGGTGAAGGGATCTCGGCTCTTTCCCCGTAGAATGGGGTGCAGGATATTCCAACTGAATACCACGGTGCAAAGCAAAAGTAATCGGCTATAGTGAAGTTAATGCCCTGACTCAAAATTCTGTCCAAGGGGTCACTCCCGGTGAAGGGATCTCGGCCCTTGCCTCGTCGACTGAGGAGCAGGATATTCCAAATGAATACCACGATGCAAAACAAAAGTGAACGTCCTTGCAATAACAGCTTTTTGAAAAGTGTTCCAACAACATCAGAATAGGTTTGTTTAACTTGCATTGATCCGAATCAATGCAGTCCCATCAATTAATCACACCACAAAGAACGAAAATATACTGACGTACGTATATGCCATCCGCATTTGCCACTGGGTCCCGTCATCACCCGTTAGGTTAGCTAACTAACGGCAGAGCGGGGACTGGACTAGCGCGGATGAAAAACATATACAACATCTACTAATATATATACCAATATATTATATTTCGCTCAAGGCGTGAAAAGAAATGCAACATCACAGAAATGTACAGCATCACAGAACAATACAGATATCTGGGATCCCCGGGTTTCACAGAGCCACTACTGAAACCCGACGTTCCCCTGGTCGTGTGGATAGCCTGTGCAATGAAATCCTAGACCCCTACGGGCGCGGCAAGTCACCCGCCAAAACCTGAAGCGAGGCAGCCCCCTTCAGCTCCGTGAATGGACCACCCAGCACTCCACGGAATCCGGCAACTTGGGCACCCCTCCTGGGTCAACCTGTACCCCCTACGAGTGCGGTGAATAGCCCGCCAATCCCAGAGTGAAGCCCCCTCCGTCTCAATGCCATGAGATGCGGGCTCGTTGCCCTCCAGAACCCGGCTATCCGTGCACCCCACCGCGGGGTAATCCTAGTACAGAAAGTAAAATATACATACACCGGGTACATCGACCGCAACCAGGTCGTGCCCCAAAAGAATAATACAATCAGGCAGTGACGGCAGTCCACATGTCGGACGCTCGCCCCGCAATATCAAATGTACATAATACAACAGCACAGTACTAGCATTGCATCCAGGCTATCCCCACGACCGATCCGCAACATCACAGCAAATACATAGAACATCAACGTGAAAGTCACGTTCGCAAATCCGTCTAACCGGGCTATAGCAGTTAGACCGGATTTACCGATCGAGTGACATTCACGGTCGCAGATATAATGTAAAAACTGTGAAAAATGTGATTAAAATTTTCCGATTGATCAAACAATTAACAAGTGGGCCCCAAAGAAAACTGTAGCACTCACAGAAATAATTGGCCCAACTTTAATATTCCAAAACCCATATTTTAAGCCCAGAAGGCCTCTGAAAAAATTTGGTGAAGTGATCTCCACGGTGTGCGGCGGAAGGGCGGCGGGAAGGGGGTTTTCGCGGCGCTTCCGCGCTCCCACTGTAGAGTTACTTCGTCGAATTTTTACAGAGTTCTTATATTTTCCAGTACATCAATATTTTACAACCTGAAAAATTTTTAGACTTCAAAAATTTCAACAGAAACTGATGTGAAGGAAAAATACGGTTTTTGGAATTTTGGTCGATCGGAACTGAAAAACACATTAAACCAAGCTAGACGAAGTTAATGGCGAGGCTCTGATACCACTGTAAGTGCACGGCGGCGCCCCGGCCGTCAATCCGACTGCCAAACGCGGAAACGGTGATAAACTTTAATTTTTGCGGACTTAGCAAACCGGCACCACCACGCACTAAACCCCGGATCATGCCATTAAACTAGTCTAAGCTAACAAGAGAATGAGTTAGAGATATACCGACTGATCCGAGTCCTCCGGTCTTCATCTCCACTCCGATCTCCTTGCGGGATCTCCGGTCGTCGCCTCCTCGCCGGAAGGGCACCACGTCGCCTGCATCTTTTACGGGCTCCCGCCTCTATACCGAGGCAACTCGGGCATGAAGCCGGCAACTCGACATGCTCAAGATGTGCTGTAGGAAGTGTAGTGCTTATGTCTCATTGGGGTTTGTTGCCTTTGGATGGAGGAATGAAGATTGAGCTTTGGAGGGAAATGAAGCTATCAATTTTGCATGAATAATGATATGAACATATATATATCTCCTCACAAAATGAAACACCCTCCCACTCTCAAAATGATGGCCGGCCACTTCTAGAGAATGGTGGAGGAAAAAATGAAATTATCCATACAAATAACCATGAAGGAGAGTGAGTGTAGGAGAAAAGCAATGGTGACCACATCCAAGAGACAAGAAAACATCAACCATAACAAAACCCATACCTATATCAAATCCATAACCTTTCTAATCTCATTTAATACAAGTGATGGAGAGAATCAAAGATGCTATCATAATCTCTACAATTGCAAGAAAACCCCCTCCACAAATGTTATTTGCACAATTGCAAATAACTTCCTCTATCGGAAAAGTCCGGCCGGGACAGACCAAAGGAAAACCGGCCGGAACGGAAAGCAAACTGGCAACTCCAGAAAACTGGTCCCGTAATTACAGGAAAACCCCATACTGTGCATACACACCCGCATCTGTATTCCATCCGGATACAAATGCAATGAGACAAAATCTACACTGTACTAAACTAGGACCGGCTTAAGCCAAAGCCGGCTAGTAATATCCGTCCGATCCTGATCCGTGCAATACCGCACGTATCAGATCGAACCCTGCCATATTACTATACGGCTACTAGTACAAACCTGTCCGATCCTGATCCATGCAATACCGCACGTATCTGATCGGACCCTGCCATATCTCCATACGGCCTCTACAGTGTTTCGCCCGAAAGCTGAGTAACTGAAAGTGTGGTGGACTCTAAAGACTCGTCAATACTATGGCTGTGGATTTAACCACTAGCACGTCAGAGGTATAAGCCAATACGTGACGGGCCACCAGCTATTGACTAAAAGGGACGTCGATGAGCGAACTCATCCTGACACCCTACTGAGCCTGTCAGTGACAATATCCGTACAGTCCGGTCCGTTCGTTTATGAGCATCGCATGTCGGGCCTAGGGGGTTGGTAAAAGTCAGACCCCCAAAAGCGGTACAAGTCGTGTCGGAGTGTAGCCTAGAACACCCTGAGATACTACTGGAATACCTACCAGTAAATCTCCTGCCTTGGCCAAGGTCTTCGTGTAATGGCTCTCCTAGACACAGCGCGACCTCACCCCCAATACCGGGAGAGACGAAACCCCCGAAGATCCGCTCACTGCCTCCATGTGGCTCGGGACTGTACCCAACTAAAACCTGTTTGCACGACTCCTTTGAGCCGTGGTAGGGTAGTAATCAAAGCACAGTGGGAACTCACACGAGACAAATGACGATCCCCAGGTCAATGAACTAACCTGTACACATGTCACCTGGGAACTGCTATCTGACATCAGGTATAAGACCAACTAGCATGTTCCCGGCGAGTCCTGTCCGGTGTACTCATAACCCAATGAGCACCTGTATACATCTTAGGTGAACCAACTGACACCAGTGGCTTGTGAGACCGGCCACCGCCCCTCGTCGGGGTCTCGACTGTATACACTAGTCTACTCTGGAGTATCGATGCCCTGTCTCGAATCTCCCACGACTAGGGACCTTTTAAGGATGCGCTTATAGACTCCAGCTCTCACTTATATGATCGCCCTCATACTGCTGGCAGTCAAGCAAGAATCCTAGGGGCTCTATCAACGTGCAATAGCGACATGTCAGGTCACCTAAAGCAGTACACGATGATAAAAGTAAACCAGATAGCGTATTATCATCTTGAGTAAGACTGTCCTACTGGGACATGTCCTCCCCTCAATCATTGCAATCACGTGCCTGTGATCCAATAATTGACTCTGAGGGCATTATCTCCAACAATAGTTTTGCGCTTGAAAGAAATGTTATGAACATTCACCTAAATCAAAAACTGATTGGGTATGGCACACTGGAAAACGGCATATACATACTTAATCAACCACAAATTTTCAATCATCAAAACACACGTAAAAGAAAGGCTCCGGATTCAAATCAAGACTTCCTATGGCATTGTAGACTTGGTCATATAAATGAAACAAGGTTGACTAAGTTACATAAAGATGGATATTTAGATCCGTTTGAATATTCATCATATGCAACTTGTTAATCATGTATCAAAGGAAAAATGACCAAATCTCCGTTCACTGGACACGGAGAAAGAGCCACTTAACTCTTGGGACTAGTACACAGTGATGTATGTGGTCCGATATCTACGCATGCACGAAGTGGTCACTCCTACTTCATCACTTTTACTGATGACTTCTCTAGATATGTACATGTGTTCATAATGAAGCATAAATCCGAGGCTTTTGAGAAGTTTAAGGAGTATAAAAATGAAGTAGAGAAACAAACTGGTAAAAGCATCAAGACACTTCGATCTAATCGAGGTGGAGAATACTTAAGTACCAGTTTCCTTGAATGCTTATAAGAGAATGGAATTCTCTCTCAGCTTACTCTGCCTTATACACCTCAGCATAATGGTGTATCAGAAAGGAGGAATCGCACGCTATTAGATATGGTGCGTTCAATGATGAGTAGTGCTGAGTTGCCACTTTCCTTCTGGGGATTTGCTCTAGAATCAGCAGCATACCTATTGAATAGAGTTCCAACTAAGTCTGTGCCTACCACTCCATATGAAATGTGGAGTGGGAAAAGACCATATCTGAAGTATATCAAGATATGGGGGTGTCCGGTATATGTTAAAAAGCATAATCCGGACAAGCTCGAGGCACGATCGGTTTTATGCAAGTTTGTAGGATACCCCAAGCATTCAAGGGGGTATATGGTCTACCACACTGAAGAACAAAAGGTGTTTGTCGCTCGCCACATTGTCTTCTTAGAAAGCGAATTTCTTGCAAAAGAAATTAGTGGGAGCGCGGTAGAACTGGAAGAAATTTCAGAACCTCAAACTGCTACCGAGGACTTAGAAAAATCTCAGATTTCAATAGAACATGACGAACCAACGCCACTCCGCAGATCTAGTAGGCTTTCTCATCCTCCTGAAAGATACTATGGTTTTCTTCTTGATGGGGATAGAGAGGATTGCATCATCGATGATGATGAGCCTACTAGTTTTCAGCAGGCTATCACGAGTAGCGACTCGGTGAAGTGGCTGGATGCTATGAGATCCGAAATGGAATCCATGTACACCAATAAAGTCTGGACTTTAGAAGTTGCTCCTCCTGGGGTGAAACCAGTTGGATGCAAATGGATCTTCAAAAAGAAGATTGGTGCATTTGGACAAGTGGAAACCTACAAAGCTAGACTAGTTGTAAAAGGTTTTCGTCAAAGACCGGGATTGGACTATGATGAAACTTTTTCACCAGTAGCTATGCTTAAATCCATTCGGATCATGCTTTCCATTGCTGCCTTCCATGACTATGAAATCTGGCAGATGGATGTAAAAACAGCTTTTCTAAATGGACATTTAGAAGAGAGTGTTTACATGGATCAACCAGAAGGTTTCTTAGACAGTGGGAGCAGCGGAAGAGTGTACAAATTGCTTAAATCCATTTATGGATTAAAGCAAGCATCGCGGAGTTGGAACATATGCTTTGATGAGACAGTCAAGGAATTTGACTTTATCAAAAATGTAGATGAACCATGTATTTATAGGAAGATTGTAGAAGAAGCAGTAGTCTTCCTCGTTTTGTACGTTGACGACATACTACTGATAGGGAATGATGACCCTATGCTACAATCAGTAAAGCTCTTCTTGTCACAGAAATTCTCCATGAAAGACTTGGAAGATGCATCATACATTCTAGGCATTAAGATCTATCGTGATAGATCTAATAGAATGTTAGGACTTTCACAGTCCAGGTATATTGACACTATACTAAAGAGATTTAGTATGGAAGATTCCAAGTACGGTAACATGCCCGCTTGTCACGGAATCACCCTCTCCAAAGAGATGTCTCCAAAGAATGATGAAGAGAGGGCTCACATGGGCATTATACCCTACGCTTCGGCGGTAGGATCTATAATGTATGCGATGTTATGTACAAGGCCGGATGTAGCTTACGCACTTAGTGTGGTAAGCAGGTATGAGTCTGACCCAGGTGAGAAGCATTGGATAGCGGTGAAGAATATTCTCAAGTACCTAAGAAGGACTAAGGAGATGTTCTTGATTTACGGTAATGGGGACCTCCAGGTTGAGGCTTTTACCGACTCCGGATTCCAAAGTGACAAAGATGATTCTAAATCCATTTTGGGTTTTGTTTTTACCCTCAATGGAGGGGCGGTATGCTGGAGGAGATCCAAATAGGATACCGTCGCAGACTCAACTATGGAGGCTGAGTATATAGCTGCTAGTGAAGCCGCAAAAGAGGCTGTCTGGATGAGGAAGTTCATTTCTGAACTTCAGGTGGTTCCGTCCATTTCCAATCCAATACCATTGTATTGTGATAACAATGGCGCTGTAGCTTTAGCAAAGGAACCAAGGACCCATCTGAAATCCAGGCATATCTTAAGGCGGTTTCGCCTGATCAGGGAGACCGTGGATCGTCGGGAGATCGAGATACGGAGAGTGGACACAAAAGACAACACGGCAGATCCATTCACCAAGGCCATCCCTCAAGTCCGGTTCGAGAGGCTGTTTGAGATGTTGGGCATGCGGTACGCCAGCAACTGGATCTGGTAGAGACAGTGGGTACTCATTGCGCCAATTGTAGGCCTTAGTGCAAGTGGGAGATTGTTGGATATATATGCCCTAGAGGCCTTCATTCTATAGGATGCTAGGGATATGTATGTACATGACAGTCTTGCTTGATATGATAGTACGCTATTTGGTTTGTCTTTGTTTTAACATATGATATATTTTACTTGGTATTTATATATATATATATATATATATATATATATATATATATATATGTTGATAAAGCCCATAGGGTGTTTGCCTGACTACCGGCGTTGTGATGGCAGTCATACTTGTGGGAGCTGGATAGTCAATAGGCACATCCTTAGATGTCCCTGGTCGCAGGAGTATCGAGACCGGGCATCGATACTCCGGAGTAGACTAGTGTATACATATCTAGACCCTGAGGAGGGGCGATGGACTGGTCCCGCAGCCATTGGTGGAGTGCACCTAAGATTGTATATAGATGCTCACTGGGTGTGAGTACACCGGACAGGACTCGCCGAGAACTGACTGGATGGTATTATACCTAACGTCAGATAGCAGTTCTCAGGTCACATGTGTGCAGATAGTCCGTTGACTTAATGTTGTCATTTGTCTCGTGTGAGTTCCCTCTGTGCTTTGATTACTACCCTACCACGATTCAAAGGAGTCGTGCAAACAGGTTTTAGTTGGGCATAGTCCCGAGCCACGTGGAGGCAGTGAGCAACTGTCAGGGATTCGTCTCTCCCGATATAGGGAGTTGATATCGCACAGTGATCGTTTGGTCATTACCATAAGTCCCTGGCTAGGGCTGATTGAGAATTACTGATGGACTGATTAGTAGATTCTCGGATGGTCTTGAGCCATACCGACACGACTTGTACGGTTATTAGGGGTCTGACGTCCACCACCTCTCTAGACCATACATGCGATACTCTTAGACGAACAGACCGGACTGCGCGGATATTGTCACGGACAGGCTCAGTAGGATTTTGGATGGGTTACCTCATCGGCTTTCTTATCGACAACTACCTGGGGACCATTACGTACAGCTAGTGCCGCTTGCGGTCTGTGGTTAAACCCACTGCCAGCGTAGTAGTCGAGTCTTTAGAGTCCCACACAGAGATTTCCCAACTCCAGGCGAAGAGATATAGAGGTCGTATGGTTTTACGACAAAGGTTCGGACGCATACGTGTTTAAACGCACGTACGACATTCGGACAGTTTTTACTAGACGGCTTTGGTTTAAGCCAGATTCTAGTATCAGGTTATTAGATTTATTCAGTCTAAAGTTTTTCCGTGTTTTCACGGATGAGAGGGGCGTTCTCGTAATTTTCCGAGAAGCTTCTAGAAGGATGTGACATGAGGGGTTAAGGTGGAATTTTCATTAATTACTTTAGTGACTCATTCTTATGAATCATCATATCATTAATGCATCATTAATGATCTAATGACTCACATGATGAATCACTCTTCTTGAATAAATGAAACATGGCGAATAATCATTTAATTGATATTATTTGATAATTCATTATGTTTGATATATTCAAGTGAGAAGCTTTTCTCATATCATTATCATCTCCACCTTCTCTCTCCTCAAGCTCTCTCTCCTTCTCCAAACCCTAATCCTACCACTCATGAGTTGAGAACAAGGATTAGGAAAGACTAAACACTCCATAACCTATCTCTACATCATCTTAGTTCCTTTATGAGCAACTAGAGAAACTAAGTAACCTCCGGTTTAGAGGTTATAGCTTGGATTAGGGTTCTCGGGTGGATCGTCTATCACGGAAGGAAGCCGAGGAGGACGTGGAGATCCAAGGAGGCCGTAGATATCGTAAAGACGAAGGACTAGAATCGTTTGGTATAATCTCTTTACATAGTAGCTTAGAACTCTATGCTTATTGTTAAGTTTTGTTTAGAAACGATCTTCGGTTAGTTGATGTTCGCTTTATAAACATGATTGTTTTTCAAATTTCCGCCTCCCCACAACTCGTGGGGTGTTGCACATCAACTTACAGGATTTATCTTCCCCATAACGGTGTTCTCGAGGCTGTATTTGAAATACTTCATACACTAGTGTTGTGTAGAAGGGATGACGTTGTACTCGTGTAACCAAGGCCTACCGAGCAGAGCGTTGTAGCAAGTCTTGGCGTCAATGACATGAAATTTGATGTCAGTGATGAGTAGCCCAAAGCGTATCGTCAATATTATGTACCCAAGCGTCCGTGATGACTGTGAGTCGAACCCGGAGATGGTAATTTTGTCCCGAGCCAGGTGCTGAATGTTCATGCAAATCTCCTTCAGAACTCTCACGTTGAGAAGATTGACGGAGGACCCATTGTCGATAAGGATCATCCCTATTTTGATATCATGGCAATACCCGTTGATGTATAATGGGCGATTATGTTCGCACGTACCGAGGAGGAGGTCTTCATCACCGAATGTGATGTCAGCTGTGTGAACCTCTGCAAGCTCGTCCTTCATCTTCTTTTCAGTTAAGAAAGCTTGGAATTGATCAGGCTCTTGCAATGCCTTAATCAGAGAATCTCGTGCCTCCTTGGACAGGAGGAGAGCATCCAGTATGTTCAGTTGTGAGGGTATTTTCCTCAAATGTGCCAGGACGTTGTAATCCACCTTTTTTTCTTGGGTGGGCCCTTGGATGCGAGCTCTTTAACGACTCTATGGTCGAGGGCAATTTCCTCAGGGATTTTCTCTTTCCCTTTGTCTCTTTGGCTCGAACCTTTGTTTGTAGGTTGGAGGTTCTTCTCAGGCAGCGTGTGGTTACACAGCTGAATGTTGTCACAGTTCTTCTCCTCCTCTTCTTTTTCGGAGGTGGAGTCCTTGAAGAGAGGGCTAAGGGTTGTTTCTTCCTCATAATCGCTTCCGAATGTAAGAACTTAGAGCTTTTCTCTTTCCGAACTGGTATCAACCATATGACAGTTGCCAGTCATTTTTCCAGGCACATCTGCTGCACCTTTTTGCTGTCGATGAGCTTCGCGCTTCATCCTCTTGAAGTGTTGTTGGTGGGCAACGTATCCTTGCCATCCCTTTATGAAGACACTGCATTCTTCAATGGGATGTTAGTTGTATATATGCCCTAGAGGCTATTGTTGTACATATGATGTATATTATAGTGGATGCTTGGATATATATAGTGCGGACTTTCTTGCTCGATATGATAGTATGCTATCTGGTTTCACTTTGTCTTAACATGTTGACTTGTATTGGTTTACTGTCTTGCTCTCACATGTTGACAAAGCCCTTAGGATATGTACTTGACTACTGGGACTATGATGAGATCATACTAGTGGGGCCAGGGTAGTCAACGAGTACATTCTATAACTGTTCCTAGTCGAGGGTGTATCGAGACAGGGCATCGATACACCAGAGTAGACTAGCGTATACGCATCTTGACCCATATGATGGGCGATGGATGATCCCATATCCATCGGTGTTTGACATCAAAGATAGTGTACGTGTGCTCAGTGGAGACTGGGTATGCTAGAATAGATGGTATTATACCTATCGTCAGGTACCTGTACCTGACACTGGTACAGATTAGTCTGTAGACTCGAGATCGTCATAGAGTCTTATGTGATTCCGACTGTGCTTTGATTTCCTCCTTACCACGTCCAAGAGGGCGTGCAAAACGGAACCTTTTAGGTACAGTCCCGAATCACATGGAGACAATGAGCGATAGGAAGGGTTTCGTCTTTCCCAGTATTGGGAGTTGATGTTGCGCTGTGTTCGATTGGCTATAACTGGAAGTCCCTCTCCAGGGCTGATATGGAGATTTACTGGTGTTATATATATATATATATATATATATATATATATATATATAGAGAGAGAGAGAGAGAGAGAGAGAATAATAGAGGAAAGAGGCCATAGGAGGGAATTTCCTCCTATGGCGTTGAAAAAATACAACCTCCACCATTTTTTCCGACGATCAGCACCCACCATCATCATCGATATCATCTAAGATGTGCATACACCAAATTTCATGCGATTCCACCATTTTCTCACTGTTGATTTTGCACCATTAATTTTGCATCATCTAAGATTAGCAATGTAAAAAGTTCTATTGTCGGTAAACCATTAATTTTGCACCAACTAAATAAACGGTGAAAAAATGGTATAATCACTTGAAATTTGGTGTATCCACATCTTAAATGATAAAGATGGAAGTGATGTATGCCGATTGTCGAAAAAAATCATGGAGCAAATATTTTTCCGACGTCATAAGAGGAAATTCTCTCATATGGCACCTTTCCTCCATTAACCTCATATATATATATATATATATATATATATATATATATATATATATATAAACTTAAGGTAAAATGCACAAGAATAAAATTATTATAGTAAAAAAAACAAAATATTAATACTTTTTAATTGGAGCCGACTTTCATAGACCTAACTTCAGCATTTGCATGAAATTTGAATCTTCACTCCTAGATCTAGTCCGACATGGAATATATTGAAATTTTTTATATTCTTGTATCTAAGGTGTCAAAGTAGTCCACACGCAAACATGTTCTTATTTTTCAACTTATCCGACACGTCTAATTTGGATTGACATGGCACAAGCGTGTCGGACATGGTATCCAACGGGATATCCGAGTGTCAGAGTGTCCAATATGTGTCGGACACGGACACAGGGAGCAAATAGAAGTGTCCGTACTTCCTAATATGGTTATCTCAACTCCATAAAGCTAAGCATCCGAGAGATATAGTCCATGGTTCTATCTCCACACTAAAAGTCTGGTGGAGCAACTAGAGACTCTAGGTTGCTAATCTAAAGTGTCTAGAATGTAGCGAGTGGTTCTTAGTATATATCTATCTCACTTCCTCTCTTGATTCTCAACACATGAGATTGTAGAGAGGAAGTACATGAAGGAGAAGAAGCTCAAGAAAGGTTAGTGAAGAGAGTGAAGCAAAATGGTGAGAATGATTTCTCATATGAGAGAGAAAAAGATGAACCATGGTTTTGTATAAAACATTTTTTCAATATAAAAACACAACCATACTTGAATAGTTTGCACAAATGAATATTCAATTCATTTGTCAACACTATTGAAGCATGGTTCTCACCATACTCACTTCACTACCTTTATACCTCATTTTTCATTTAAAATAAATGGATAAATCTAAAATGAGGTGTCAACCTTCTAGAATGTTTTCTGTATAAATACGGAATACACTCTACTGTATAAACATACCCGTATTCGTATCAAAATACGAATTCCCAAAGAGATAGAATAACACAAAGAACATAATACCAGAATATACATATCGAAATATATATACGTAAATTATTAAATCAATACCTGATTTAATAATTCGTCTCAATTCTAAGCCGGCTAGTATTATCAATCGTCCAATGGAAATTCCGAGTAACTAGTACAATCATTCGATCAGAACCTTGCACGTATCAAAATACGGCTACTACATCATTTCGCTTGAACCAGGGAAACCCTCTGTGTGGGACTCTAAAGACCCGACCGTATGCCGATAGTGAGTTACTGGATATATCCATAACCACAAGCACGTCAGCGGCACTAGCTGTACGTAACGGCAACCAGGGAACCTGTTGAAAAGGAAGGCCGACGAGCAAACTCATCCGGATCCCTACCGAGCCTATCTGTGACAATCTTTGTACAGTCCGGTCTCTTCATCTGAGAGTATCACTTACCGGGTCTAGGGGATGGTAAACGTCAGACCCTAATAACCCGATAATTCGTGCTGATGTGGCTCAGGACCAATCTGGGAAACTACTGATCTAACTATCAGTAAATCCAAACTGCCTTGGTCAAGGTCTTATGGTGCTGGCCAATCGAACACGGTGCGATATCGACTCCCTATACCGGGAGAGACGAATCCCCAAGAATCGCTCACTGCCTCCATATGGCTTGGGACTGTATCCAACTAAAACCTGTTTGCACGACTCAGTAGAGCTGTGGTAGGGTAGCAATCAAAGTACAGTATGAACTCACACGAGAAAAATGACGATCTCAGGTCTGAAGACTAACTTGTACTTATGTCATCTGAGAACTGCTATTTGACGATAGGTATAGTACCATCTAGAAGTTCTCGGTGAGTCCGTCCAGTGTACTCACCCCCAGTGAGCACCTATATACGATCTTAGGTGCGAAAGACCAATGGATGTGGGACCAACCATGACCCCTTGTCGGGGTCTAGAAACGTATAAATTAGTCTACTCCAGAATATCGATGCCCAGCCTCGATACTCCTACGACTAGGGACATTTTAAGGATGTGCTTATCGACTGCCCAGCTCCCACAAGTATGATCACCATCACAATACCAATAGTCAGGCAATGATCCTGTTAGTTATATGTATGCCCAAGAGGCCATTACTGTACATGAGATGTATATTGTGTAGGGTTCTTAGGCACTCTTGTGAAGGTTCATAAGGTATCAAACATGCCCGGATAAAATTTTAGACGTGCCGAACAACCCAAAGCCGGGATCTTTGCTAGATTATTAGGGTTTAGCATGCAAGATAACATCTTTTTATCTAAGTGTGAGGGATTACAACCTTTGTAGTCCTCTCCTTCGCTTCACAAGCTCCGAGTAGAAGTCCCTTCACCGCGATCCATGATCTCCCGGACTCAAGAGAGGCTCCACGACTCGAACGATCCATGCTAGCTTGAAGTGTTCCGAATCTCCGATGATCTACGTCGAAGTTGCAATAACCCAAGCTTTCTCACTCTAAAGAGATGAACACCCTAATCTCATGGGCTAGATGAGATGAGGATGAGGGAGTAGTATTTATGCTTTCTTTTTAATTCACTTTCTCACAATTTATCATCACAAATGGAATTTCTAGTGAGCTCAAAATCAAGAGAGAAGAAGATGATCATGGAAATGATAATTTCTTTTGTGATGAATAGAAATAAAAGTATATGATTGATGTATCAACCATGGTCAAGGATGAGTGGCTAATAGTTTGTAGAGAATAAACTAGAGTTAGGGTTTGGTTGGGTTAGCAATGAGTCATCAACAAATATCTTAACCATGACAAAAGAAAAAGCTTCTAGAAAGTGCAAGAAGCAACTAACCCTAATCAAACCCTAACCTCATTTAATCATCCTTAAACATGTTTAATAATAAATCATATCATGTCACAATAATATATATCACATATATATTATATATTTGCAACAAAAGAAAATAATACAATTAACATATATCGCATATATATCAATGTATCATCCAGTGAGAAAATGAAATAATAAAGCGAGCCAATATTAGATAATGTAATACAATATATCATATATATATTATTATACATTAAATCATCGAATCAACACTTGATCCGACGATCAGGCTATATCGAATATTACCGACTAATATATCATGTACCGATTCATCGAATCAACACTTGATCCGATGACCCGGTTCATATCTAAATATCGCGAGAATATAATACGGTATCTCATATCACATTATTCTCGGTCCTGCACATATCACATATATGCCTCTACTCCGTTTCGCCTGAGCCAAGAAATCTCTGTGTAGGACTCTAAAGAATCGTCAATACGCCGGTAGCAGTTGATGATCATATCAAACACCCACAAGCTGCAAGCGGTCAGCTAAACGTAACAGCCACCCAGGTATTGAGCGATCAGAAGATCAACAAACTAGCCTGTGCGTTCTCCTGTGAAACCAATCAGTAACACTCCCGTACAGTCCGGTCTGTTCGTCTGATATGTCGCATATCAAGTCTAGGGGTGGTAAACATAAGACCCCAATAACCGATAAGTCGTGTCGATGTATGGCTCATAACGGGTCGAGAAACTACTCGTAATACTTACCAGTAAATCTCTATATCAGCCCTGGCCAGGGACTTCCAGTAATAGCCAATCGAACACAGCACAACATCAACTCCCTATACCGGGAGAGACGAATCCCCTCCTATCGCTCATTGGCTCCATGTGATTCGGGACTGTACCCAAAAGCCACCGTTTTGCACGCCCTCTTGGATGTGGTAAGGTGGAAATCAAAGCACAGTAGGAATCACACAAGACACTATGACGATCTCGGGTCTACAGACTACCCTGTACCAGTGTCACCGGAGAACTGCCATCTAACGTGTGGTATATCACCATCTGGGAGTTCTCGGCGAGTCCGTCCAGTGTACCCAATCTCCACTGAGCACCCGTACTCCATCTCTGATGTCAAACACCGATGGATATGGGATCATCCATCGCCCATCATATGGGTCAAGATGCGTATACGCTAGTCTACTCTGGTGTATCGATGCCCTGTCTCGATATACCCTCGACTAGGAACAGTTATAGGATGT
The DNA here is from genome assembly GCA_030015575.1 of Agapanthus africanus. Classification (NCBI taxonomy): domain Eukaryota; kingdom Viridiplantae; phylum Streptophyta; class Magnoliopsida; order Asparagales; family Amaryllidaceae; genus Agapanthus; species Agapanthus africanus. The sequence goes on from CM057339.1 coordinate 426,772,138, forward strand.
ACTCATTGACTACCGTGGCCCCACTAGTATGATCTCATCATAGTCCCAGTAGTCGAGTACAGATCCTAAGGGCTTTATCAACATGTGAGAGAAAAACAGTAAACCAATACAAGTCAACATGTTAAGATAAAGTGAAACCAAATAGCATACTATCATGACGAGCAAGAAAGTCATCTCTATATATATCCAAGCATCCATTATAATATACATCATATGTACAACAATGGCCTCTAGGGCATATACATAACTAACAATCTCCCACTTGCACTAAGGCCAGCTGCTGTAGTATCTCATACCTAGCATCCCGAATAATCTCTCAAACTGTATCTGGGGAATAGCCTTCGTGAGTGGATCCGCAGTGTTGTCCTCGTATCTACTCTCCTGACCTCGATCTCCCGGCGATCAACTATCTCCCTGATCAGGTGATACCGCCTCAGAATATGTATGGACTTTTGATGGGACCTGGGTTCCTTAGCCAAAGCCACTGCTCCATTGTTATCGCAATACAGAGGTATTGGATGTTCAATGGATGGAACCACACCAAGTTCATTAATGAACTTCTTTATCCAGACAGCCTCTTTGGCAGCATCGTTGGCAGCGATGTATTCAGCCTCCATCGTCGAGTCTGCAACGGTATCCTGTTTGGAACTCTTCCAACTTACTGCCCCTCCATTGAGGGTAAAGACAAATCCCGAGTGCGACTTAGAGTCGTCCTTATCACTTTGGAAGCTGGAATCGGTAAAGGACTCCACCTGGAGTTCTCCGTTACCATACACCAAGAACTTCTCCTTAGTCCTTCGTAAGTACTTGAGAATGTTCTTCAGAGCTGTCTAGTGACTCTCTCCAGGATCTGCTTGATACCGACTCACTATACTTAGTGAGTATGCTACATCGGGTCTGGTACATAGCATCACATACATGATAGAGCCTACTGCCGAAGCATAGGGTATCCCTTGCATGCGAGCTCTCTCCAAATCAGTCTTGGGAGACATCTCTTTGGAGAGAGTGAGTCCAGAGATCGTGGGTTGGTTCCCACGCTTGGATTCTTCCATACTAAACCTCTTTAGTATGGTGTCAATGTACCTGGATTGGGACAATCCCAGTATCCGTTTAGATCTATCTCTATAGATCATGATTCCGAATATGCAGGAGGCATCACCTAGATCTTTCATTGAGAATCTCTGTGATAAGAAGAGCTTGACTGATTGCAGCATAGGAATATCATTTCCTATCAAGATTATATCATCCACGTACAATACGAGGAAGACAACCTTACCCTCTGCTACCTTCTTATAGATACAAGGTTCATCTATATTTTTGATGAAGTCAAACTCTTTGACTACAACATCAAAACAGATGTTCCAACTCCGCGATGCTTGCTTTAACCCATAAATGGATTTAAGCAGTTTCCACACCTTTCCGCTGCTCCCACTATCTACGAAGCCCTCTGGCTGAGTCATGTACACTCTCTCTTCTAAATCACCGTTTAGAAAGGCGGTCTTAACATCCATTTGCCAGATTTCGTAGTCATGGTATGCAGCAGTGGTAAGTAAGATCCGGATGGACTTAAGCATAGCCACTGGAGAAAAGGTTTCGTCATAATCCACACCTGGTCGTTGACGAAAACCTTTTGCTACAAGTCTAGCTTTGAAAGTCTCAACTTTTCCATCTACACCAAATTTCTTTTTAAAAATCCACTTGCTCCCAATGGGTTTTACCCCTTCAGGAGCATTTTCCAAAATCCATACTTTATTGGTGTACATGGATTCCATCTCAGATCGCATTGCATCCAGCCATTTCACAGAGTTACCACTTGTGATGGCCTGCTCGAAACTAGTCGGGTCATCATCATCCATGATGCAATCCTCGCTTCTACCATCAATGAGAAAACCGTAGTATCTCTCAGGTGGATGAGAAACCCTACTAGATCGGCGGAGAAGCTGGGGTTCATCGGGTACTACTGAATCCTCTGGTTCCACTAAATCATCTGTTGTAGTTTGTTCTGCTGGAACTTCTTCCAGTTCTACCTCAGAGCCACTAATCTCTTTTGCAAGAAATTCCTTTTCTAAAAAGGTGGCGTGTTGAGCAACAAACACCCTTTGTTCCTCACTGTGGTAGAAAATATACCCTCGCGAATGCTTGGGATATCCAATAAACTTACATAAAACAGATCTTGCCTCGAGTTTGTCCGGGTTTCGTCTTTTGACATAAGCCGGGCAACCCCATATCTTAACAAAATTAAGATATGGTCTCTTCCTTTCCCATATCTCATTTGGGGTGGTAGGCACAGATTTGGTAGGTGTAGGGTTGCTAGGCACGCGCACAAGGGTCTACGAGGCATCAACCATGCCCGATTTAAAATTTAGCCGTGCCGAACAACCCGAATACGGAACTTTAAACTAGAGATTAGGCGAATACAAGCATGCTAAACACTTTAACACTAAGTGAAAGGGATTACAACCTTTGTAGATCCGGTCCTTCACTTCATATGCTCCATGTTGTGGTCCCTTCGCTGCGATCATCAGGATCCGGACTCTCGAGAGGTTCCACGAAAATAAAGATGCAACCTTTGCTTCCGATCTTCGATACTAAGATGATCTACCTTGAAGTTTCTTTAACGCAAGCTAACACTCATGAAATGATGTGAACACTCTCATCTAAATGGCAAGGGAAGATGAGGATGATGAAGTAGCATTTTTGCTCTCTTTATTTATCTTTTTCTCATATTTATTCATCACTTTGGAAAAATCAAGCAAGCTTTTTCATGAAGAGTGAAGGAAGAAGAAGATGAATAATGTTTGTTGAATCCATTTGTGATGAATAGGAAAAGGAGATAATGATCAATTATGCAACCATGGTTCACTTAACCATTGTAGAGAATTAACCAAGGGTTAGGGTTTTGGGTTGAGTTAAGAATGAGTCATAAGTAAATATCTTTTCCATAACAAAACAAAAACCTTCTAGAATCATCTAGAAACCATTAACCCAAATCAAACCCTAATCTTGATTAATCTTTACTAAACATGTTGCATTATTTATCATATCATGTTACAATATTATATATCACATATACAATATTTATTGTAACCAAATAAAATAATACAATTAACATATATCGCATATATATCAATGTATTACCCGAGTGAGAAAAAGAATCTTTTAGTGAGCTAATATTAGTTAATGTAATTTAATATATCATATATATTATTATACATTAAATTATCGAATCAACACTTGATCCGACAATCTGGCTATATCGCATATAACCGACTAATATTTATCTGTACCGATTCATCGAATCAACACTTGATCCGATGACCCGGTTGATATCAAATATCGCGAGAATAGAATACGGTATCACATATCGCATTATCCTCGGTCCCGCAAATATCACATACGTGCTCCTACTCCCTTTTGCCTGAGTCAAGAAACCTCTGTGTAGGACTCTAAAGAATCGTCAATACGCCGGCAGTAGGTGATGATCATATCAAACACCCACAAGCTGCAAGCGGTCAGCTAAACGTAACAGCTACCCAGGTATTGAGCGCTCAGAAGATCAAAAAGAAAGCCTGTAACTTCTCCTGCGAATCCAAACAGTAACACTCCCGTACAGTCCGGTCTCGTCGTCTGATATGTTGCATATCTCGCCTAGGGGTGGTAAACGTCAGACCCCAGTAGCTCGATAAGTCGTGTCGATACGAGGTCTATAACAGTTCGAGAAACTACTGATAACACTTACCAGTAAATCTCAGCAACCCTGGCCAGGGATTTCCGGTTATAGCCAATCGAACACAGCACAACATCAACTCCCTATACCGGGAGAGACGAATCCCCTCCAATCGCTCATTGCCTCCATGTGATTCGGGACTGTACCCAAAAGCCACCTTTTTGCACGCCCTCTTGGACGTGGTATGATGGAAATCAAAGCACAGTGGGAATCACACAAGACTCTATGACGATCTCGGGTCGACAGACTACTCTGTACCAGTGTCACCGGAGAACTGCCATCTGACGTATGGTATAATACCATCTGGGAGTTCTCGGCGAGTCCGTCCAGTGTACCCAGTCTCTACTGAGCACCCGTACACCATCCTTGATGTCAAACACCGATGGATATGGGATCATCCATCGCCCATCATATGGGTCAAGATGCGTATACGCTAGTCTACTCTGGTGTATCGATGCCCTGTCTCGATACACCCTCGACTAGGAACAGTTATAGGATGTACTCGTCGACTACCGTGGCCCCACTAGTATGATCTCATCATAGTCCCACTAGTCGAGTACATATCCTAAGGGCTTTATCAACATGTAACATAGAGACAATCAGAGTACATGTTAAGATAAAGTACAACCAGATAGCATACTATCATGTCGAGCAAGAAAGTCCTCCCTATATATGTCCAAGCATCCATTACAATATACATCGTATGTACAGTAATGGCCTCTAGGGCATACATATAACTAACATTAGGAACTTTATTCAGTATGTATGCCGCTGTCTCAAGCGCATACCCCCAGAAGGAAATAGGTAATTCAGCAGTGCTCATCATCGAGCGCACCATATCTAATTGGGTGCGGTTTCTTCGTTCCGATACACCGTTGTGCTGTGGTGTATAAGGAGGAGTAAGCTGAGAGAGAATCCCATTCTCTTTTAGATAATCTAGGAACTCATTGCTTAAGTATTCACCTCCTCGATCAGATCGAAGAATCTTAATACTTTTTCCCGTTTGGTTCTCTACTTCGTGCTTATATTCTCTGAATTTCTCAAAAGCTTCAGACTTGTGTTTCATCAAGAACACATGCCCGTATCTAGAGAGATCGTCAGTGAATGTAATGAAGTAGGAAGAACCGTTTCTGGCATGCGTAGACATGGGACCGCATACATCACTATGTATCAGTCCTAAGAGTTCAGTAACTCTTTCTCCGTGTCCGCTAAACGGAGCTTTGGTCATTTTTCCTTTGAGACATGAATGGCAAGTATCATAAGATGATAATTCAAACGGATTCAAATAACCATCCTTATGTAACTTAGCCAGTCGTGTCGCATTGATATGACCAAGTCTACAATGCCACAAGAAGGATTCGTTCATTTCTGAACTCTTCCTCTTGTGTGTGTTTTGTATATTGAGGACTGTATTCTGATTTAGAATGAATATGCCATTATGTAACGAGCCTGATGCAATCAACTTTTGATCTAGGAATATGTTCATAACATTATCCTGTACAACAAAATTATACCCTTCTTTACTTAATAAAGAGACTGATATAATATTGCACATCATGTTCGGTATATAATAGCACTCATTTAGAATCAGTGTATTATGACTTGGCAATACAAGGTGATATTCGCCAACTGCTTTGGCTGCAATACTTGCACCATTCCCTACTTGAACGGAATGATCACCTTTTCCCAGTTCTCTACCTTTACGTAGCCCATGTAACAATTTACATATGTTGGATCCTGATCCGGTATCTAATACCCAGGACGTAGGGTGAACTGAAAAACAGTTCTCAATAACTAACACACCCGAAGAAGATGCATCAACATGCATGTTCTTTTGGGCTGCGTGAGAATCCAGATATTCTCCTGTTTCCTGTTCAGTCTTATAACTCTTATAAGAAAGAACGGGTCCAACGTTCCCTTGCTCAGTACAATAATCGGGTTCAATCAATACATCCATATTATTATCTTGATTATGGCCTGACATGGTCGCTACATGGAGAGAGAGAGAAGAAAACACTTTAGCGTATGCTCTTGCAAGATTAGATTGGTTATTATCTTATATAATCAGGATGTCTCCCACTGTTTTTATCAAATCTACCTTCAAACCCAAAAAGGTAAGATTAGCCGGGATTAATTACACCCTACAATTTCGTCAATCTTTCAGCCAGATCAGTGTCGGTACTTTGAGGGAGGTTCCCCGTGCTTTCGCACGGACCTAATTAAAGTAAACCTCGTTTTCCCAGAGGCGTAACCCCGTTAACACTTTTCTAGACACCTACTTGATCGGCTAATTTTCCTGTGTAAAACTCTCCCAGGAGTAACTCTTACTCGCAGTGGGTATCGGGATCCAACTATCTCATAGGAGGTATGCAATCTCATTGCAAATTTCAACGCTTTGAAATTCCCGATAATATTTTTACCCCTAGTGTCCTATGACCTTGACGGAGGTCAACAAACCATAGGCTACTAGTCAAGTTCAACCCGTCATTTCTTGATTGAATTAAACCCACCCGCACGACCCTTGACGGAGGTCAACAAGGCCGCACGACTACCCTAATCCAATCTGCATCAAATGCATAAGCAGATAATAAACTAGTCAGCTACCGTACACTACGCCTTGACGGAGGTCAACAAACGTAGCACGAATACTAAATAGGACTTATCTGAAATAACGGAGGGCTGCGTCAGGTTTTTTCTGAAAAACCTATTGCGTAACGAACTTGATATCGTCGTAGAATCGAGTATTTTTTGAAAAGGAGTGTTTTAGAGGCTTTTCTTAGTTTCGCTAAAGGGGTCACTCCCGGTGAAGGGATCGTCGGCCCTTTCCTCATCGAATAAGGTGCAGGATATATCATATATACCGCTGTGCAAGGCAAAACTCTAAAAACAATCAAAAGACAAACCGAGTTTTTGTAGCATCTACCAGTTTCGCTAAAGAGATCACTCCTGGTGAAGGGATCTCGGCTCTTTCCTCATCGAATAAGGTGCAGGACATATCATATATATCGTTGTGCAAAGCAAAACTCTAAAAACAATCAAAAGACAAACCGAGTTTTTGTAGCATCTGCCAGTTTCGCTAAAGAGATCATTCCCGGTGAAGGGATCTCGGCTCTTTCCTCATCGAATAAGGTGCAGGACATATCATATATATCGCTGTGCAAAGCAAAACTGTAACTACCCTTTTTATAAAGTTTTGATTCTACAACATCTTTAGGTTTCTTTTCTTTTTATTAATCTCATTAATAAAATCCCATCAGCTTATGCTTCCTAAGCATCACAGAAGAAACGAAAACAGTAATATTTATATATCAGCATATATATATAGTATAAGCATTCGTCTCAGGCAGTAATATGATCTCATCACAGAACATTGCAGCAGAAGAACATATATGAAATATTGGATATACCAGGATGTCCGTGTTTTCAATACGAGCCGGTATAAAACACGGATTCCACGGTCGCGACGAATAGCCAAACCCACATCTCAAGACCCCTACGAGAGCGGCAAGTAACACTACCAATTCTAGGGTTAGGAGACCCAGTCTCGACTCCTCGAGATGGCCTCCCACTGGACCCTAGAACCCGATTACTTGTGCTCCCCTCCTTGGGTCTACCTAATGCGAAAAAGTAAATAATATACACTGGTGACAGCAACCTCAACCTGGAAGTGCCCCAAATAAAAGAATATTACATTACAAATGAATTTTACATGAATGAAAATAAAAACCCTCATCTCACATAAAAACCCCGGCTATTCAGAACGCGACGATCCAATATAACATATCACAGCAACACATAATATCACATACCATCAACGTAAGTAAATATGCGCATCCCAATTGTCGTTGACATATAGCAACGAACCGGCGATATCACATATTACACTTACGGTCACAGAAAAGAAAGTGTAAAATTACAACATTTGGAATCCACAATCACTTTACACATCGTAAATCCGAAATATCACATACTTCGCATTTCATGCCTAACTCTATGAATTCCACATATTGTATCACATTCCAGATAAATAGACAGTATTAAACTTTTCGAACAGATAATCAAATACCCAAAATTTCCTAAAGTGCTCAACACTTGAGCGGAGTTCAAATAATCCCAGAATATGTCACAGTACCAGTGATCCAGCCGTAGAAGGGTCAAACCAACGTCTCACATGTTGCACGCCGTACTGCCCCAAACCCGAAGGTTCAAAAGGCAGTTCAAGACGGTCACATAATCGAGTTAAGGTTTGTTGTCTTCTAGAGGGTCCACCGCTTAACTTGTACAATTTTTCCGAAAGATTTAAACCCGATAAAAATTCAACACTTGAAAGTTTGCCGTACCGGGATAAAGTGGGTTAATGATATCCGTTCAAATAGTTTAACAGTTTCTAAATACCCGGAAATAATAACGAATTTAAATTTTCCGATCGAATCTACGATTACAAAATAAACCCCAGATTAAACAACGCTTGAATCACTTTTAAAAATACCCAGAAGTATCAACAAGCACCTACGGATATTACCATGAAGCCACGTGTCACAATCCCATAAATCGGCCGCGGAACCGCCGCGGGAAGCAGGTTCCCGCCGTGGTTCCGCCGCGGTTTAGTGGAGTTGTGGGCCCGTGTTTCATGGTAATTCTTAGAATTCCCTGCTGATTTTTTTAGGTATTTTTAATTCAGAAAAATCCCAGATTTTGAAAAATTTCCAGAGAGGGGGTTATTTTCGTCGGTTTGGGTTCGATCGGAGTTTTAACTTTGTAAACACATCGCCTAATGCTCTAGCTAGTCTCTGATACCACTGTAGTGTTCTTAGGCACTCTTGTGAAGGTTCATAAGGCATCAAACTGTAGGGTTCCTAGGCATACTAATGAAGTCTCACAAGTGATCAAACATGGCCAATTAATATTTTACAAGTGCCGAGAAACCCTAATACGGATCGTTAACTAGATATATAGGCGAAACGATGCAAGTAAACAACTTTATAGCTAAAGGAAAGTGGCTACAACCTTTGTAGATCCGGTCCTCCACCTCCTAGGCTCCGTGATGAAGTCCCCTCGCTGTCCAAATTGGATCTTGGACTCTAGCATCGGCTTCATTGGAGAAATGGGCGGGCTAGGTCGTCGACTTCGATGCCGAAGATGATCTACGTCGAGGCATCACAAGATCAAGCTCCCACTTCACCAAGTCATGAAACTTGTGAAGAAAACACCCTATACTACTTGGCAAGAGGTAGAGGATGAAGAAATAGGAAGTGGGTTCACTTTGGATTTGGATTTTCACTCATTTTCACAAGTTGCCATTGATGAAGCAAGCTTTCTTCATGTTTGAAGAAGAAGAAGATGATGAAAAGAATATGATAAGTTATTATCAAATAGAAAATAAAATCAACACTTATCATATGGCAACCATGATTAGGTGTAGAGAATAGACCATGGTTAGTTGGAAGGGTTAGGGTTAAGCATGAAGACAAAATGGTCACTTGGTCAAAGCTTCAAGAAGCTTCAATATCAAACAAAGAAAGCCACCATTTTCTCTTTAATCTTTTGCCAAAATAAATAAATAAATAGATAAGAAAAAGAAAACCCTAACCATCACATAACCATGGTTTAATCTAAACATACACACTAACATTCATGTATCATCAAACATGATACAATCTTGTGCATAAAAGTATATCACATATACAACTTGTGTACATCAAGTGAGAAAATCCAATTTAAGTGAACCAATACTAGTTAATGCAAAGTAATATATCAAATATATAATTATGCATTAAATCATTAAATCAATACTTGATTTAACGATCCGGTCATATCTCATATAACCGACTAGAATCCAATGTAACGGCTTATCGAATCAACGATTCGATAACTAGGTTATATCGCATACAACCATTCGATACATTCATCGCGAGAATAGAATACGGTATCACATACACGCATTATTCTCGGTCCCGCACATATCTCATATGCGCTCCTATTTCGTTTCGCTTGAGCCAGGAAACCTCTGTGTAGGACTCTAAAGACTCGTCAATACGCCGGCAGCAGGTGATGATCATATCAAACACCCACAAGCCGCAAGCGTTCTGCTAAACGTAACGGCCATCCGGGTATTGAGGGATCAGAAGATCGACGAGCAAGCCCGCTCACACTCCTGTGAATCCAACCAGTAACACTTACCATACAGTCCGGTCTGTTCATCTGATATGTTGCATATCTCGCCTAGGGGTGGTAAACGTCAGACCCCAATAGCTCGATAAGTCATGCCGACGTAAGGTCCATAACATTCATGAAACTACTGATAACTCTTACCAGTATATCACTGCAACCCTGGCCAGGGATTTCCTGTTATGGCCAGTCGAGCATAGCACACTATCAACCCCCAATACCGGGAGAGACGAATCCCCTCCTATCGCTCATTGCCTCCATGTGAATCGGGACTGTACCCAAAAACCACCTGTTTGCACGACTCAGTAGAGCCGTGGTAGGGTGGAAATCAAAGCACAGTGGGAGACACACAAGACTCTATGACGATCTCGGGTCAACAGACTAAGCTGTACTAGTGTCACCAGAGAACTGCCATCTGACGTGAGGTATAATACCATCTGGGAGTTCTCAGCGAGTCCGTTCAGTGTACCCAGTCTCCACTGAGCACCCGCATACCATCTCCGATGTCAAACACCAATGGATATGGGATCATCCATCGCCCATCACATGGGTCGAGAAGATATACGCTAGTCTACTCTGGAATATCGATGCCCCGTCTCGATATTCCCACGACTAGTAACAATGAAGGATGTACTCATTGACTACCCAGGCCCCACTAGTATGATCTTCATCATAGTCCTGGAAGTCGAGTACACATCCTAAAGGCTTCATCAACATGTAATCAGAGAGACAGAAAGTTTACATGTTAAGATAAAGAGCAACCAGATAGCGTACTATCATGTCGAGCAAGAAAGTCCTACCTATATATGTCCCAGCATCCATTACAATATACATCCTATGTACAGTAATGGCCTCTAGGGCATACATACAACTAACACAAACATGCCCGGATAAAATTTTAGACGTGCCGAACAACCCAAAGCCGGGATCTTTGCTAGATTATTAGGGTTTAGCATGCAAGATAACATCTTTTTATCTAAGTGTGAGGGATTACAACCTTTGTAGTCCTCTCCTTCGCTTCATAAGCTCCGAGTAGAAGTCCCTTCGCCGCGATGCATGATCTCCCGGACTCAAGAGAGGCTCCACGACTCGAACGATCCATGCTAGCTTGAAGTGTTCCGAATCTCCGATGATCTACGTCGAAGTTGCAATAACCCAAGCTTTCTCACTCTAAAGAGATGAACACCCTAATCTCATGGGCTAGATGAGATGAGGATGAGGGAGTAGTATTTATGCTTTCTTTTTAATTTACTTTCTCACAATTTATCATCACAAATGGAATTTCTAGTGAGCTCAAAATCAAAAGAGAAGAAGATGATCATGGAAATGATAATTTCTTTTGTGATGAATAGAAATAAAAGTATATGATTGATGTATCAACCATGGTCAAGGATGAGTGGCTAATAGTTTGTAGAGAATAAACTAGAGTTAGGGTTTGGTTGGGTTAGCAATGAGTCATCAACAAATATCTTAACCATGACAAAAGAAAAAGCTTCTAGAAAGTGCAAGAAGCAACTAACCCTAATCAAACCCTAACCTCATTTAATCATCCTTAAACATGTTTAATAATAAATCATATCATGTCACAATAATATATATCACATATATATTATATATTTGCAACAAAAGAAAATAATATAATTAACATATATCGCATATATATCAATGTATCATCCAGTGAGAAAATGAAATAATAAAGCGAGCCAATATTAGATAATGTAATATAATATATCATATATATATTATTATACATTAAATTATCGAATCAACACTTGATCCGACGATCCGGCTATATCGAATATTATCGACTAATATATCATGTACCGGTTCATCGAATCAACACTTGATCCGATGACCCGGTTCATATCTAAATATCGCGAGAATATAATACGGTATCTCATATCTCATTATTCTCGGTCCTGCACATATCACATATGTGCCTCTACTCCATTTCTCCTAAGCCAAGAAACCTCTGTGTAGGACTCTAAAGAATCGTCAATACGCCGGTAGCAGGTGATGATCATATCAAACACCCACAAGCTGCAAGCGGTCAGCTAAACGTAACAGCCGCCCAGGTATTGAGCGATCAGAAGATCAACAAGCTAGCCTGTGCGTTCTCCTGTGAAACCAATCAGTAACACTCCCGTACAGTCCGGTCTGTTCGTCTGATATGTCGCATATGAAGTCTAGGGGTGGTAAACGTCAGACCCAAATAACCGATAAGTCGTGTCGATGTGTGGCTCATAACGGGTCGAGAAACTACTAGTAACACTTACCAGTAAATCTCTATATCAGCCCTGGCCAGGGACTTCCAGTTATAGCCAATCGAACACAGCACAACATCAACTCCCTATACCGGGAGAGACGAATCCCCTCCTATCGCTCATTGTCTCCATGTGATTCGGGACTGTACCCAAAAGCCGCCGTTTTGCACGCCCTCTTGGATGTGGTAAGGTGGAAATCAAAGCACAGTGGGAATCATACAAGACACTATGACGATCTCGGGTCTACAGACTACCCTGTACCAGTGTCACCGGAGAACTGCCATCTGACGTGTGGTATATCACCATCTGGGAGTTCTCGAAGAGTCCGTCCAGTGTACCCAGTCTCCACTGAGCACCCGTACACCATCTCTGCTGTCAAACACCGATGGATATGGGATCATCCATCGCCCATCATATGGGTCAAGATGTGTATACGCTAGTCTACTCTGGTGTATCGATGCCCTGTCTCGATATGCCCTCGACTAGGAACAGTTATAGGATGTACTCATCGACTACCGTGGCCCCACTAGTATGATCTCATCATAATCCCAGTAGTCGAGTACAGATCCTAAGGGCTTTATCAACATGTGAGAGAAAAACAGTAAACCAATACAAGTCAACATGTTAAGATAAAGTGAAACCAAATAGCATACTATCATGAAGAGCAAGAAAGTCATCTCTATATAATTCCAAGCATCCATTATAATATACATCATATGTACAACAATGGCCTCTAGGTCATATACATAACTAACATATTGTAGTGGATGCTTGGATATATATAGGGAGGACTTTCTTGCTCGACATGATAGTATGCTATCTGGTTGCACTTTATATTAACATGTACACTTATTGTCTCTTTATTACTGGTTGATAAAGCCCTTAGGATGAGTACTTGACTACTAGGATTATGATGCGGATCATACTAGTGGGGCAGAGGTAGTCGGTAAGTACATCCTTCAATTGTTCCTAGTCATGGGAGTATCGAGACAGGTCATCGATATTTCAGAGTAGACAAGCGTATACGCTTCTTGACCCATATGATGGGCGATGTATGATCCTATTGTTAGTTATATGTATGCCCTAGAGGCCATTACTGTACATTGGATGTATATTGTAGTGGATGCTGGGACATATATAGGGAGGACTTTCTTGCTCGACATGATAGTATGCTATCTGGTTACTCTTTACCTTAACGTGTATACTGATTGTCTCTCTGTTATATGTTGGTAAAGCCCTCAGGATGTGTACTTGACTACCTGGACTATGATGCGGATCATACTAGTGGGGACATGGTAGTCTATAAGTACATCCTTCAAGGTCCCTAGTCGTGGGTGTATCGAGACGGGGCATCGATATACCAGAGTAGACTAGCGTATACCTTCTCGACCCATACAGATGGGCGATGGATGATCCCATATCCATTGGTGTTTGACATCGGAGATGATATACGGGTGCTCAGTAGAGACTAGGTACACTGGACGGACTCGCCGAGAACTCCCAGATGGTATTATACCTTACGTCAGATGGCAGTTCTCTGGTGACACTAGTACAGAGTAGTCTGTTGACCCGAGATCGTCATAGAGTCTTGTGTGGTTCCCACTGTGCTTTGATTTCCACCTTACCACGTCCAAGAGGGCGTGCAAAACGGTGGTTTTTGGGTACAGTCCCGAATCACATGGAGGCAATGAGCGATAGGAGGGGATTCGTCTCTCCCGGTATAGGGAGTTGATGTTGCGCTGTGTTCGATTGGCTATAACCGGAAATCCCTGGCCAGGGTTGCTGAGATATACTTGTAAGTGTTACCAGTAGTTTCTCGAACTGTTATAGACCTCATATCGACACGACTTATCGAGCTATTGGGGTCTGACGTTTAACACCCCTAGGCAAGATATGCGACATATCAGACGACGAGACCGGACTGTACGGTAGTGTTACTGGTTGGATTCACTGAAGTGTGAGCGGGCTTGCTCGTCGATCTTCTGATCGCTCAATACCCGGGTGGCCGTTACGTTTAGCAGACAGCTTGCGGCTTGTGGGTGCTTGATATGATCATCATCTGCTGCCGGTGTATTGACGAGTCTTTAGAGTCCTACACAGAGGTTTCCTGGCTCAAGCGAAACGAAATAGGAGCGCATATGAGATATGAGCGGGACCGAGAATGATTCGAGTATGTGATACCGTATACTATTCTCGCGATGAATGTATCGAATGGTTGTATGCGATATAACCTAGTTATCGAATCAAGGATTGATTCGATAAGCCGATACATTGAATATTAGTCGGTTATATGCGATATGACCGGATCGTTAAATCAAGTGTTGATTTAATGATTTAATGCATAATTATATATTTGATATATTACTTTGCATTAACTAGTGTTGGTTCACTTTAAATGGATTTTCTCACTTGGTATGTGCACATTGTATATGTGATATACTTTTGTACACAAGTTTGCATCATGTTTGATGATGCATGCTAACTTGGGTTTGTGTAAAGACTAAACCATGGTTATATGAATGGTTAGGGTTTTGTTTTCTTTTTGATTTATCTTATTTATTTATTCATTTTGAAAATGATAAGCATAAAGGGAAAATGGTGGCTTAATTTGTATTCTAGTTGAAGCTTCTTGAACCTTTGACCAAAGTGACCATTTTGTCTTATGCTTAACCCTAACCACTCCATTTAACCCTAGTTTATTCTCTACATTTGATCATGGTTGTATTATGATAAAGATTGATTTTCTTTTCTTTTTCATAATAACTTATCATAACATTATCATCTTCTTCTTCTTCTTCAAGAAGAAAACCTAGACTTCATCAATGGTGACTTGATGAAATAAGTGTGAAATCCAATTCTAAAGTCTACCCACTTCCTATTTCTTCATCCTCTACCTCTTGCCAAGTAGTAGAGTGTGTTTTCTTCACAAGTTTCTTGACTTGGTGAAGTTGGAGCTTGATCTAGTGATGCCACGACGTAGATCATCTTCGGCATCGTAGTCGACGACCTAGCCCGGTCTTTTCTCCGATGAAGCCACCGTGAGAGCCATGGTTCGATTTGGACAGCGGAGAGGACTTCATCACGGAGCTATGGAGGTGGAGAACCGGATCTACAAAGGTTGTATTTCCGTTTACCTAGTTAAGATGTTTACTAGTTTCATTTTATCGCCTAAACTTCTAGCCAACGATCCGTATTAGGGTTTCTCGGCACCGTATTTTTGAAATTGGCATGGTTGATGCCTTGTGAGACCTCTTGAGAGTGCCTAGGAACCCTACACCTATATCCATTGGTGTTTGACCTCAGAGATGGTATACGGGTGCTTATTGGATATAGTTCCCTCAGAGTCAATTATTGGATCACAGGCACGTGATTGCAACGATTAAGGAAGGACCTATGCCGGTAGGACAGTCTTACTCGAGATGATAGTATGCTATCTGGTTTATCTTTATCATCATATACTTGGTTTAGGTGACATTACAGGTCACTATTGCATGTTGATAGAGCCTATAGGATTCTTTCTTGACGGCCAGCAGTATGATGGCGATCATATACGTGTGAGCTGGGGTCTATAAGCACATCCTTAAAGTGGTCCCTAGTCGTGGGAGTTTCGAGACTGGGCATCAATACTCCATTAATAGACTAGTGTATACAGTCGAGACCCCGACGAGGGGCGGTGGCCGGTCTCACAAGCCATTGGTGTCAGTTGGTTCACCTAAGATGTATACTGGAGCTCATTGGGTTATGAGTACACCGGACATGACTCGCCGGGAACATGCTAGTTGGTATTATACCTGACTTCAGATAGCAGTTCCCTGGTGACATGTGTACAGGTTAGTTCATCAACCTAAGATCATCATTTGTCTCATGTGAGTTCCTATTGTGCTTTGATTACTACCCTACCACGGCTCAAAGGAGTCGTGCAAACAGGTTTTAGTTGGGTACAGTCCCGAGCCATATGGAGGCAGTGAGTGGATCAGCATGGGTTTCTTCTGTCCCGTTATTGGGGTGAGATCGCGCTGTGTCTAGGAGAGCCATTACACGAAGTCCTTGGCCTAGGCAGGAGATTTACTGGTAGGTATTCCAGTAGTATCTCAGGGTGTTCTGGGCTACACTCCGACACGACTTGTACCGCTTTTGGGGGTCTGACTTTTACCAACCCCTAGGCCCGACATGCGATGCTCATAGACGAACGGACCGGACTGTATGGATATTTTCACTGACAGGAACAGTAGGATGTCAGGATGGGTTCGCTCATCGACCTCCCTTTTGGTCAATAGCTGGCAGCCCGTTACGTACAGCTAATACCACTGACGTGCTAGTAGTTAAATCCACAGCCAAAGTATTGACGAGTCTTTAGAGTCCCCCACAGACAGTTTCTCAAGTTTCGAGCGAAACGTTGTTGAGGCCGTATGATATATGGCAGAGTTCGATCATATACGTGCAGTAGTGCACGGATCATGACCGGACGGATCATACTAGTGGGCTTTGGTTTAAGCCGGATCCTAGTATTAGATTTGTTGGATTACTTTAGTCTCATCGCATTCGCATTCAGTCGGAATGCGGATGTAGGTATGTATATACAGGTGAGGGGTATCCTTGTGATCCGTCACGAGTTTACTTTAGATGTTGCCGTATCTTTTTGTTGTTGTAAACATTTGGGTTAATGTTTACAAATGGAAATAATGAGCTAGAAATCATGATTAGGAGCATTAATTGGGACACATGCACAAGTGGTGACTCATAGTCTCTTCCTTTGTGCATGTGTCACATTATGTAATTGATTTGTGAGTTGAAATGGGAGGAAGAGAGAAAATGACTGCCATATGAAGAGTTTGGTCTTGTATTTTCACTCTAACTCTCTCATTTTTATGATAGAACACAAGAAAGAAAAGGGCTCCTCTTATTCTTCTTCCTCTAGCTCACCATTTCCATTAATGGTTTCATCTTCAACCTCCATCCATACACTCTCATGCATTGAGAATTAATGGATGCAAGAGACAAAGTGACCACACACATTCTCTACATCACCTTGGATACATCGGCTAGCAAACTTCGTGTTCGAGTTGCTTCGGACGAAGCGGGAGCCCGTAAAAAGACTTGAAGATGTGGTGCCCGTTCCGACGAGGAGACCGGAGATCGGAGATGCCGCGAGGAGCTAGGGATGGTGGCTAAAGACCGAAGGACACGGATCGATCGGTATAGCTTTTCTAACCTTTCTCTAGTTGCTAGTTATGAAAGGTTCCTAGGCACACAACAGAGGTCTCACAAGGCATCGAACATGACAATTTAAAATTTTATGGGTGCCGAGAAACCCTAACACGGATCGTAGACTAGATGTATAGGCGAAATATAAATCTAAGTTAACAACTTAACTAAAGTTCGGAAGTTACAACCTTTGTAGATCCAGATATCCACTTCCTTAGCTCCACGTTGTCGTCCTCTCGCTGTCCTTTTCGAATCCTAGACTCATTCGTCGGCTTCATCGGGAAAACGAGCGGAATAGGTCGTCAGCTTCGTGCCGAAGATGATCTACGTCGAGGTTGCACAAGTTCAAGCTCCAACTTCACCAAGTTGTGAAACTTGTGAAGAAAACACCCAAAACAACTTGGCAAGAGATAGAGGGTGAAGAAATAGGAGGTGGGTTCACTTTAGAATTGGATTTCTCACTTTGGATCTCAAGTTGCCATTGATGGCATCATAGTTTCTTTCTTGAAGATAAAGAAGAAGAAGAAGCTAGTTTATGATAAGTTGTTTTTAAAATGAAAAGAAAAACCAAACTTATCATAATGTGAACCATAGTTAAGTATAGAGAATTGACTAAGGTTAGATGAATGGTTAGGGTTTAGTGTGAAGACAAAATGATCACAAAGTCAAAGCTTCATGAAGCTTCAACAATGTTCAAGAATGAAAGCAACCGTTTTGTATTCTTATCCCATCCTTTTTCCAAAAATGAATAAATAAAAGAATGGATAAATAAAAACCCTAATCACTTTCTTAACCTAGGTTTAATTCTATACACTTAACCAAATGAGCAAGCATCATCAAACATGATACTAACATGTGCACAAAAATATATCACATATACAATTTGCACATCAAGTGAGAAAATCCATTTAAAGTGAACCAATACTAGTTAATGCAAAGTAATATATCAAATATATAATTATACATTAAATCATTAAATCAACACTTTATTTAATGATCCGGTCATATCGCATATAACCGACTAGTATCCAATGTATCGGTTTATCGAATCAATCCTTGATTCGATATCTAGGTTATATCGAATACAACCAATTGATACATCCATTGCGAGAATGAAATACGGTATCACATACACGCATTATTCTCGGTCCCGCACATATCTCATATGCGCTCCTATTTCGTTTCGCTTGAACCAGGAAACCTCTGTGTAGGACTCTAAAGACTCGTCAATACGCCGGTAGCAGATGATGATCATATCAAGCACCCACAACCCGCAAGCGGTCTACTAAACGTAACGGCCACCCGGGTATTGAGCGATCAGAAGATCGACGAGCTAGCCCGCTCATACTCCTGTGAATCCAACCAGTAACACTTAACGTACAGTCCGGTCTGTTCGTCTGATACGTCGCATATCAAGTCTAGGGGTGGTAAACGTCAGACCCCAATAACCGATAAGTCATGCCGATGTGAGGCTCATAACGGGTCGAGAAACTACTGGTAACACTTACCAGCAAATCTCTGATCAGCCCTGGCCAGAGACTTCCCTGTTACGGCCAATCGAGCACAGCGCAACATCAACCCCCAATACCGGGAGAGACGAAACCCCTCCTATCGCTCATTGCCTCCATGTGACTCAGGACTGTACCCAAAGACCACCGTTTTGCATGCCCTCATGGACGTGGTAAGGTGGAGATCAAAGCACAGTGGGAATCACACAAGACTCTATGACGATCTCGGGTCTACAGACTAACCTGTACAAGTGTCACCTGAGAACTGCCATCTGACGTGAGGTATAATACCATCTGGGAGTTCTCGGCAAGTCCGTCCAGTGTACCCAGTCTCCACTGAGCACCCGTACACCATCTCTGATGTCAAACACCAATGGATATGGGATCATCCATCGCCCATCTCATGGGTCGAGAAGCGTATACGCTAGTCTACTCTGGTATATCGATGCCCCGTCTCGATACACCCATGACTAGGGACTTTGAAGGATGTACTTATGGACTACCATGTCCCCACTAGTATGATCTGCATCATAGTCCAGGTAGTCAAGTACACATACTAAGGGTTTTACCAACATGTAACCATAAGACAGTTTAAAGAGACTAGTATACATGTTAAGATAAAGAGTAACCAGATAGCATACTATCATATCGAGCAAGAAAGTCATCTCTATATATGTCTAAGCATCCAATATAATATACATCATCTGTACAATACTGGCCTCTAGGGCATACATACAACTAACAATCTCCCACTTGCACTACGGCCAGCTGCTGTAGTATCGCATACCGAGCATCCCGAAGAGTCTCTCAAATTGTAGCTGGGGAATGGCCTTCGTGAGTGGATCCGCCGTGTTTTTCTTCGTGTCAACCCTCCTGACCTCGATCTCCCGGCGATCAACTATCTCCCGGATCAGGTGATACCGCCTCAGAATATGACCGGACCACTGATGGGACCTGGGTTCCTTGGCCAAAGCCACCGCTCCATTGTTATCGCAATACAAAGGTATTGGATGCTCAATGGATGGAACCACTCCAAGTTCAGTAATGAACTTCTTGATCCAGACAGCCTCTTTGGAAGCATCGTTGGCAGCGATGTATTCAGCCTCCATTGTCGAGTCTGCCACGGTTTCCTGCTTGGAACTCTTCCAGCTAACCGCCCCTCCGTAAAGGGTAAAGACAAAGCCCGACTGCGACTTAGAGTCGTCCTTATCACTTTGGAAGCTCGAATCGGTAAAGGACTCCACTTGGAGCTCTCCGTTACCATACACCAAGAACATATCTCTAGTCCTTCGCAAGTACTTGAGAATGCTCCTCACAGTTGTCCAGTGACTCTCTCCAGGATCAGCTTGATACCTGCTCACTACACTTAGTGAGTATGCTACATCGGGTCTGGTACATAGCATCGCATACATGATAGAGCGTACTGCCGAAGCATAGGGTATCCCTTGCATGCGAGCTCTCTCCAAATCAGTCTTGGGAGACATATCTTTGGAGAGAGTGACTCCAGAGATCGTGGGCAAGTTCCCACGCTTGGACTCTTCCATACTAAACCTCTTTAGTATGGTGTCAATGTACCTGGATTGGGACAATCCCAAAATCCGTTTGGATCTATCTCTATAGATCCTAATTCCCAATATGCAGGAGGCATCACCAAGATCTTTCATTGAGAATCTTTGTGATAAGAAGAGCTTGACCGATTGCAGCATAGGAATATCATTTCCTATCAAGAGTATGTCGTCCACGTACAATACGAGGAAGACAACCTTACTCTCTGCCACCTTCTTGTAGATACAAGGTTCATCTGGATTTTTGACGAAATCAAACTCTTTGATAACGACGTCAAAGCAGATGTTCCAACTCCGCGATGCTTGCTTTAATCCATAAATGGATTTAAGTAGCTTGCACACCTTTCCGCTGCTCCCACTGTCTACGAAGCCCTCTGGCTGAGTCATGTACACGCACTCTTCTAAATCACCGTTTAGAAAGGCGGTCTTAACATCCATTTGCCAGATTTCGTAATCATGATATGCAGCGATGGCAAGCATGATCCGGATGGATTTAAGCATAGCCACTGGAGAAAAGGTCTCGTCATAGTCCACACCTGGTCTTTGACGAAAACCTTTTGCTATAAGTCTAGCTTTGAAAGTCTCTATTTTCCCATCTACACCAAGTTTCTTCTTAAAGATCCACTTGCTCCCAATGGGTTTTACCCCTTCAGGAGCAACGTCCAAAGTCTATACTTTGTTGGTGTACATGGATTCCATCTCGGACCGCATAGCATCCAGCCATTTCACTGAGTCCCCACTCGTGATGGCCTGCTCGAAGCTAGTTGGGTCATCATCCTCCATGATGCAATCCTCGCTCCCACCGTCCATGAGAAAACCGTAGTATCTCTCAGGTTGGCGAGGAACCCTACTAGATCGGCGGAGTGGCTGGGGTTCATCGGGAACTACGGAATCCTCTGGTTCCACCAGATCTTCAGTTGTAGCTTCTGCAGCTGGAACCTCTTCCAGTTCTACCTCATGACCACTAATCTCTTTTTCAAGAAATTCATTTTCTAAAAAGGTGGCATGCCGAGAAACAAACACTCTTTGTTCCTCAGGGTGGTAGAAGATATACCCTCGTGAATATTTGGGATATCCAATAAACTTACACAGAATGGACCTTGCCGCGAGTTTGTCCGGATTTTGCGTTTTTACATAGGCCGGACAACCCCATATCTTAACATAATTAAGACATGGTCTCTTTCCTTTCCATATCTCATATGGAGTGGTCGGCACGGTTTTGGTGGGAACCATATTCAATAGGTCTGCAGTTGTTTCCAGTGCATATCCCCAGAAGGAAATAGGTAACTCAGCTGTGCTCATCATAGAGCGCACCATATCTAAAAGGGTGCGGTTCCTCCGTTCTGATACACCGTTGTGCTGTGGTGTATATGGAGGAGTCAGCTGAGAGAGAATCCCATTCTCTTTTAGGAAGTCCAGGAATTCATTGCTTAAGTATTCTCCTACTCGATCAGATCGTAGGATTTTAATACTTTTTCTGGTTTGGTTCTCAACTTCTTGTTTATATTCTTTAAATTTCTCAAAAGCTTCTGATTTGTGTTTCATCAGGAACACATATCCGAATCTAGAGAGATCGTCAGTGAATGTAATGAAGTATGAAGAACCATCCCTGGCATGTGTAGACATGGGACCGCATACATCACTATGTATAATTCCCAAGAGTTCGGTAACTCTTTCTCCGTGTCCCGTAAACGGAGTTTTGGTCATCTTGCCTTTGAGACATGACTGGTAAGTGTCATAAGATGAAAATTCAAACGGATTTAAATATCCATCTTTATGCAACTTAGCTAGTCGTGTCGCATTGATGTGGCCCAGTCTACAATGCCACAAGAAGGATTCGTTGAGTTCAGAACTCTTCCTCTTGTGTGTGTTTGTTATGCTCAGAACTGTTGATTGATTTAGAACATAAATGCCATTGCATAACGTGCCTGATCCAACCAACTTTTGGTTACGGAAAATGTTCATAACATTGTCCTGTAATACAAAATTATATCCCTCTTTACTCAACAAAGAAACCGATATAATGTTGCATATCAGGTTCGGCATGTAATAGCATTCGTTCAGAACCAATGTATTACCGGTTGGTAATACAAGGTGATATTCTCCGACAGTCTTAGCTGCAACAATTGCACCATTTCCAACTCAAATGTCTTTATCACCTTCTCCAAGTTCTCTTCCTTTTCTAAGCCCATGTAACTGATTACATATATGGGATCCTGACCCGGTGTCTAATACCCAGGACGTAGAGCAAATGGAGAAACAGTTCTCAGTAACGAACACACCCGAAGAAAATGCATCAACATGTACTTTCTTCATTCGGGTGGCATGGGAATCCTGGTATTCCCCTATATCCTGTTCATTCCTATAACTCTTATAAGAAAGAACGGAACCAACGTTCCCCAGTACAGTATAACATGCGGGTTCGGTCAATACATCCATATTATTATCTTGATTAAGGCATGAACTGGTCGGTACCTGGAGAGAGAGAGAAGAAAACACTTTAGCGTATGCTCGTGCAAGATCAGATTGGTTATTATCTTATCTAATCAGGATGGCTCCCACTGCTTTTTATCAAATCTTCCTTCAAACCCTAAAAGGAAAGACTAGCTGGGATTAATTACACACTACAAGTTCGCCAATCTTTCAGCCAGGCCAGTGTCGGTACTTTGAGGGAGGTCCCCCGTGCTTTCGCACGAACCTAATTAATGTAAACCTCGTTTTCCCAGAGGCGTAACCCCGTTGACACCTTTCTAGACACCTACTTGATCAGCTAATTGCAATGTGTAAAACTCTCCCAGGAGTAACTCTTACTCGCAGTGGGTATCGGGATCCAACTATCTCATAGAAGGTATGCAATCTCATTGCAAATTTCAACACTTGAAATTCCCGATAATACTTTTGCCCCTAGCGTCCTATGACCTTGACGCAGGCCAACAAACCATAGTGCGCTAGTCAAGTTCAACCCGTCATTTCCTTATCGAATTAAACCCACCCGTACTACCCTTGACGCAGGCCAACAAAGTCGCACGACTACCCTAATCCAATCTGCATCATATGCATAAGCAGATAAATACTAGTTAGCTACCGCACACTACGCCTTGACGCAGGCCAACAAACGTAGCATGAATACTAACTACTACTCATCTGAAATGACGGAGGGTTATACCAGGTTTTTCTGAAAACCATGAGTGTAATGAACTTGATATCGTTGTAGAATCAAATGAAGTTTTGAAATGGAGTGATTTTGAGGCTTTTCTAGTTTTGCTAAAGGAGTCACTCCCGGTGAAGGGATCTCGGTCCTTTCCTCGTCGAATGAGGTGCGGGATATATCATATATATCGCTGTGCAAAGCAAAAATCCAAAAGCAGTCAAAAGCAAACCGAGTGTGTAGCATCTGCCAGTTATTGCTAAAGGAGTCACTCCCGGTGAAGGGATCTCAGTCCTTTCCTCATCGAATAAGGTGCAGGGTATATCATATATACCGCTGTGCAAAGCAAGAACTGTAGCTACCTGTTTTATTTTAAAATTCGATTCCACAACATCTTAGGTTTCTTATCTTTCATTAATCATATTAAAGAAGTCCCATCATTTAAATACCTAAACATCACAGATAGATATGACGTACACTTATGCCATCCGCATTCGCTTCGATGTCCCCTCGTGCACCGTTAGGTTAGGAAACTAACGACAGAGCAGGGCAGGGCAAGCGCGGGTGTAAAACATAAGTAACGTCTATATAATATATCATATATACTATATACTATATCCATCACAGAAACACATCACAGATATCGCAGTAGAAGAAACATATGAAATATTGGATATACTAGGACGTCCGTGTTTTCAATACGAGCCAGTATAAAACACGGATTCCACGGTCGTGATGAATAGCCAATCCCACACCCCTAGACCCCTACGAGAGCGGCAAGCAACCCTGCCAATTCTAGGGTTAGGAGACCCGGACTCGACTCCTCGAGTTGGTCTCCCACTGGACCCCAGAACCCGGTTACTTGTGCTCCCCTTCTTGGGTCTATCCTAATGCAGAAAAGTAAATAATATACAAAGGGTGACAACTTCCGCTACCTAGAAATGCCCCAAATAAAAGAATATTACATACAAGCTTTTACATGAATGAAAATGAAAAAAACTCATCTCACATAAAAACCCCCCGGCTATTCGAACACGACGATCCAATATAACATATCCAGCAACACATAACATCACATGTCATCAACGTAAGTAAATATGCGCATCCTAATTGTCGTTGACATATAGCAACGAAACTGGCGATATCAAATATTACACTTACGGTCACAGAAAAGAAAGTGTAAAACTACAACAACTGGAATCCGCAACTTCTTTAGACATCGCATGCCTAATCAAATGAAATACTTAGACATCACATGCCTAACAGATATAAATCCCGCATTTTAGTCTCATTATCGAAAACTCTTTTCAATATCAAGTGAAACTAAACCGCTAGATTTATAACATTCAGTCAGTTATCTCATAACTGTTTGTGAATTCCAATTATTGTATCACATTCCAGATAAACAGAAAATGTTAAACTTTTCGATCGAACAGTCGAATACCCAAGTTTTCCCGATACAGCTCAACACATGAAATAAGTCTAACAACGTTCAGTTCGTACCTCAGTACCAACGGTCCAGCTGTAGAAGGGTCAAGCCAACGCCTCACATGTGGCACGCCGTACTGCCCCAAACCCGAAGGTTCAAAGGGCAGTTCAAGACGGTCACATAATCGAGTTAAGGTTTGTTGTCTTCTAGAGGGTCCATCGCGTTACTTGCACTACTTAGAACGTCGTTAAACTACGGAAAAATCCAACACTTTGAAATTTCCCGACAGGGGAAAAATTGGGTATTTATATCCGGTCGAACATTTTAACATATTCAAAAAAATTATCCGGAAATACACAAAGACGAAATTTGATAATCCGATCGAAACTTTGATTCCCAATAGTACCCTAGAATACTCTTCTGTAGAGTCACAACAAAAATATCCCAGAAAATATAGCATTAAATTATATGAGTTACTGTGCAGAAATCATCATACAAGGGAACAGTACGGCCGCGGAACCGCCGCATCATGCATAGCACGTGCCGCGGTTCCGCGGTGGAAAAGTCGACTTAGGCCCTCGTATTTCACAGTAATTCAAATAACACCCTGCTTGATTTTCTGCATATTTTTAATTGACAAAAATCCCATTTTTTAGAAAAAGTCCAGAGAGCATTTTAGGGTTTTAGGTTTCGGTTCGATCGGGTTTCAAACGTCGTCTAGACTTCGCCTAAGGCTCTAGCTAGGCTCTGATACCACTGAAAGGTTCCTAGGCACACAACAGAGGTCTCACAAGGCATCGAACATGACAATTTAAAATTTTATGGGTGCCGAGAAACCCTAACACGGATCGTAGACTAGATGTATAGGCAAAATATAAATCTAAGTTAACAACTTAACTAAAGTTCGGAAGTTACAACCTTTGTAGATCCGGATATCCACTTCCTTAGCTCCATGTATTCGTCCGCTCGCTGTCCTTTTCGAATCCTAGACTCATTCGTCGGCTTCATCGGGAAAACGAGCGGAATAGGTCGTCGGCTTCGTGCCGAAGATGATCTACGTCGAGGTTGCACAAGTTCAAGCTCCAACTTCACCAAGTTGTGAAACTTGTGAAGAAAACACCCAAAACAACTTGGCAAGAGGTAGAGGGTGAAGAAATAGGAGGTGGGTTCACTTTAGAATTGGATTTCTCACTTTGGATCTCAAGTTGCCATTGATGGCATCATAGTTTCTTTCTTGAAGATAAAGAAGAAGAAGAAGCTAGTTTATGATAAGTTGTTTTTAAAATGAAAAGAAAAACCAAACTTATCATAATGTGAACCATAGTTAAGTGTAGAGAATTGACTAAGGTTAGAAGAATGGTTAGGGTTTAGTGTGAAGACAAAATGGTCACAAAGTCAAAGCTTCATGAAGCTTCAACAATGTTCAAGAATGAAAGCAACCATTTTGTATTCTTATCCCATCCTTTTTCCAAAAATGAATAAATAAAAGAATGGATAAATAAAAACCCTAATCACTTTCTTAACCTAGGTTTAATTCTATACACTTAACCAAATGAGCAAGCATCATCAAACATGATACTAACATGTGCACAAAAATATATCACATATACAATTTGCACATCAAGTGAGAAAATCCATTTAAAGTGAACCAATATTAGTTAATGCAAAGTAATATATCAAATATATAATTATACATTAAATCATTAGATCAACACTTGATTTAATGATCCGGTCATATCGCATATAACCGACTAGTATCCAATATATCGGTTTATCGAATCAATCCTTGATTCGATATCTAGGTTATATCGAATACAACCAATTGATACATCCATTGCGAGAATGAAATACGGTATCACATACACGCATTATTCTCGGTCCCGCACATATCTCATATGCGCTCCTATTTCGTTTCGCTTGAACCAGGAAACCTCTGTGTAGGACTCTAAAGACTCGTCAATACGCCGGTAGCAGATGATGATCATATCAAGCACCCACAAGCCGTAAGCGGTCTGCTAAACGTAACGGCCACCCGGGTATTGAGCGATCAGAAGATCGACGAGCTAGCTCACTCATACTCCTGTGAATCCAACCAGTAACACTTACCGTACAGTCCGGTCTGTTCGTCTGATACGTCGCATATCAAGTCTAGGGGTGGTAAACGTCAGACCCCAATAACCGATAAGTCGTGCCGATGTGAGGCTCATAACGGGTCGAGAAACTACTGGTAACACTTACCAGCAAATCTCTGATCAGCCCTGGCCAGGGACTTCCCTGTTACGGCCAATCGAGCACAGCGCAACATCAACCCCCAATACCGGGAGAGACGAAACCCCTCATATCGCTCATTGCCTCCATGTGACTCGGGACTGTACCCAAAGACCACCGTTTTGCACGCCCTCATGGACGTGGTAAGGTGGAGATCAAAGCACAGTGGGAATCACACAAGACTCTATGACGATCTCGGGTCTACAGACTAACGTGTACAAGTGTCACCTGAGAACTGCCATCTGACGTGAGGTATAATACCATCTGGGAGTTCTCGGCGAGTCCGTCCAGTGTACCCAGTCTCCACTGAGCACCCGTACACCATCTCTGATGTCAAACACCAATGGATATGGGATCATCCATCGCCCATCTCATGGGTCGAGAAGCGTATACGCTAGTCTACTCTGGTATATCGATACCCCGTCTCGATACACCCATGACTAGGGACTTTGAAGGATGTACTTATGGACTACCATGTCCCCACTAGTATGATCTGCATCATAGTCCAGGTAGTCAAGTACACATCCTAAGGGCTTTACCAACATGTAACCATAAGACAGTTTAAAGAGACTAGTATACATGTTAAGATAAAGAGTAACCAGATAGCATACTATCATATCGAGCAAGAAAGTCATCTCTATATATGTCCAAGCATCCAATATAATATACATCATCTGTACAATACTGGCCTCTAGGGCATACATACAACTAACAAGTTATAGGTTAATGGTTCGATCCGGGATTAAAGTCTGCGCTAGCGCCGGTTTCAAGTTTTGAAAAAGTTTTCGTTTCCGCATTTTAGTCTCGGACAGACGGACGGGGCGCTACCGTAGACTTACATGGTATCAGAGCCACGTCATTAACCTTTACTACCTTGCTCTAACGTGTTTAAAATATCGATCGAACGAAATTTCCAAAACCGCGATTCCAATTTTGCAGTTTCTGTCGAATTTCTTTTGTGGTCTAAATTTTTTTTTAAGTATTGCAGAAAATCAGGCAGGCTTTTCTAAGAACACTGTTGAAATTTTGTTGAAAGATCTTACCCTGGCGCCGCGGAACCGCGACATTACTCTCGTTCTGGCCGCGGTTCCGCCGCACTACTGTAGCATTAGGGCACCAAATTTTCTACAGTGATCATTGACTTGGAATTGGGGTTTCTGGTATTTTTATTTTTGGCCCAGATTATTTTGAGTACTGGGAATTGTGCTTGGGGCCCACTTCGGGAAATTTTGTCGATCGAAAATTTTAAATGTGTTAGTTCACAGTGCTTACTTTATATCTGTGACCGGGAATGTCATTCGAGCGGTAAATCTTGTCCAATTGCTATAGTTCTTTTAGACGGATTTGCGAACGTGACATTCACGTTGATGTTCTGTATTGTACTGTGATGTTGCGGATTTGTCGTGGTGGATAGCCTGGATGCAATGGTAATACAGTTTGGTATTATTTGTACATTTGATATTGCGGGGCGAGCGTCCGACATGTGGACTGCCGTCACTGCCTGTTTGTATATTATTCTTTTGGGGCACGACCGGGCTGAGGTCGATGTACCCATTGTATATTTTACTTTCTATACTAGGATTACCCCGCGGAGGGGTGCACGGGTAGCCGGGTTCTAGAGGGCAACGGGCCCGCATCTCATGGCTTTAAGACGGAGGGGGCTTCACTCTAGAATTGGCGGGCTATTCACCGCACTCGTAGGGGGTACAGGTTGACCCAAGGAG
The DNA here is from genome assembly GCA_030015575.1 of Agapanthus africanus. Taxonomy (NCBI): domain Eukaryota; kingdom Viridiplantae; phylum Streptophyta; class Magnoliopsida; order Asparagales; family Amaryllidaceae; genus Agapanthus; species Agapanthus africanus. Next base: position 426,801,144 of record CM057339.1, read on the forward strand.
GGGTGCTCAAGTTACCGGATTCCATGAAGTGCTGGGTGATCCATTCACTTTGCTGTAGGGGGCTGCCTCGCTTCAGGTTTCGGCGGGTAACTTGCCGCGCCCGTAGGGGTCTAGGATTTCATTGCACAGGCTATCCGCATGACTAGGGGAACGTCGGGTTTCAGTAGCGACTCTATGAAACCTGGGGATCCCAGATTATCTGTATTGTTCTGTGATTCTTATTACTCTCTGTGATGTTGCATTTTATCACGCCATGAGCGAATATTATATATTGATATATATACTAGTGGATGTTGTATATGTTTTACATCCGCACTAGTCCAGTCCCCGCTCTGTCGTTAGTTAAGTAACCTAACGGGTGATGACGGGACCCAGTGGCGAATCCGGATGGCATATACGTACATCATATTTTCGTTCTTTTCTGGTGTGATTAATTGATGAGACTGCAATGATTTTGATCAATGCAAGGAAAACAAACATATTCGATGTTGTTGGAACAATTTTTCAAAAAGCTGTTATTACAAGGACGTTCTCTTTTGTTTTGCACAGTGGTATTCGGTTATGAATATCCAGCACCTCAGTCGACGAGGCAAGGGCCGAGATCCCTTCACCGGGTGTGACCCCTTAGACAGAAGTTTGCGTCAGGGTAATAACTTGACTATAGCCGATTACTTTTTGCTTTGCATCGTGGTATTCAGTTGGAATATCCTGTACCTCATTCTACGGGGAAAGAGACGAGATCCCTTCACCGGGAGTGACCTCTTTAGCAAAGGTTTTCGCCACTATATTTATAAAAAGCTATGCAGTTCCTTCAACAATATCAAGTTCATTACGTTAAAGGTTTTTCGCCAAAAACCATTCGTAGCCCTCCGTCATTTCCTACAAGTGGTACTTAGTATTCGTGCTGTGTTTGTTGACTCCGTCAAGACGTAGTGTACGGTAGCTAAGTGGTGCTTGTTTGTAGCATGGATATGCGATTGGTTAAGACAGTCATGCGGCCTTGTTGACTCCGTCAAGGGCACGTAAGGGTGGGTTTAATGCAATCAAGATAATGATGGGTTGAACTTGACTAGGACTCTTTGATTTGTTGACTCCGTCAAGGTCACTTGGGTCCTAGGGGTAAAAACACACATCGGGAGTTTCTAAAGAAACTGAAACTTGCCAAGCATGAGCATAACTTATGGAGTGTGATAACGTGAGTGGATTCCATCACGTTATCATGCGATGATAGTTGGATCCCGATTCCCACTGATGAGTTGGTTTACTCCTCGGGTGATCCCGACTAATTATTCTTTCAGGTTTGGAGGAGAATTTGACGATACAGTGGGAGGTATCCTGATTAGATAAATTGATAACCATTCTGATCTAGGTTAAAGTGCATGCAGAGTGTTTCTTTTCTCTCTCTCTCTCTCTTTGGCAGCGACCATGACCCGACCCTTGACTATGACTCAGTGACCAAGTTAACCGAACTTTCTTAAAACACTAGCTTTTGGATTGTTTGATTTGCATACCTCATTGCCACTCTTACTTTTACCTTTTTCTCCAGAACACCCCGTATTAGTGCGAACGTCTACTTTCATTGGATAAAACCATCGTATGGTTATATACGAACTCGAAGGAACTTGTTCCAGATTTGAGGATGGTTTCTGGTTCTGGAGAAAATGAATAGGACTATTCGGTTGTATTTTCCTTTTACCTTCTCTCAGGTTGCGAGTGCTCCTTGGATTAGGACGGTACACCTATTACGCTAATTAGATAGTCTTCATCCAAACCATAGGCAGGTGCCGAACGGTAGGGAATGAAGAAAACTATTTAGCCTAAAAGGTGTACAGAAGGTATTAAGTAAAGACAAATAAAGGGATTAGTAAGAGGGCAAAATAAATTGCGACTGCTATTCACGACCAAACCAAGTATTTCTTCGCCAATCCTACATCACCTTTGTATTTCTCTATAACACTCCGTATCACTACGAAGATCCACAGTTTATTGGATACTCCATCGTATGGCTATATACGAACTCGAAGGGACTTGTTCCAGTTCGGGGATGGATTCTGGTTCAGGAGAAATAGGAATAAGGTTTATTCAGTTGTGTTATATCTTTACCTTCTCTCGTGTTGCGAGTGCTCCTAGGATTAGGGGAGTACACTCATTATGCTTATTAGATAGTCTTCTTCCAAACCACAGGCTGGTGCCGAACGGTAGGGAAGGAAGAAAACCATTTAGCCTAAGGGGGTGTAAAAAAGGTAATGACTAAAGATATATAAAGGGATTTGGAGAGATGACAAAGAAATATACGGTTATAGTTATGAATCTGATAATGGAAGAGGTATTACTAAGATTACCCGGATACCCCTTCGAAACATTTATATGTTTCAGTTTCACTGTGTATTGTTAAAAGAAAACTAATTTCCCAATTAGCCCTTGCTCCAGGGTATGTATTTACCAGGTTTGATTCTCACATCTGTATGGTTTTACAGATGATGAGTGGGAGTAAGTTATTAGGGATTGGGTGATCATCCTCATTATATCGGGATTCGTTGTAATTGGTGATATTTGAGGAAATCGCCTGGGTTGTTTGCCGGACGGCAAATATTTGGTTTTGAATATCCGTTGTTGTGAACCAATTTCAAATTGATATATCTATACGTTTATTTTTTTAAGTGAGATATAACTTTTTTAAATTATGTCTATGACATTTACCTATATCAGTGGATGGTTAGGTAAGGAGTATTAAACAGCGGTGTAATTCTTCTTAACCATAAGTACAGTTTTCAACCTACGACACACAGGGAATGAGTTATTAGACTCAGAGGACTTATACAGAATATTTTATGTTGTCCAGTGTTCATGAGGGCAGAGGGGTTAGTACTCGTACTATATTCTATTTACTTGTGACTTCTCTTATTCTTAGACATGTGTTTCGTAGAAATGCAAGGTCTAAGTTTTGAGAAGTTATAGGTATAAGAATAAAGTAGTGAACCAAGTGTTGCAAGTATCAGGATTCTTCAAGGTGATCGAAGATGTAGATACTTGTGTATGGTATTCAGTTGATAGTAATGATTATGAGAACTTGCTTCTCTTTCAGGTTACTCATATCAGGATGTATTCCTAAGTTGAGTAATGCAGATCGCCTTCTCTTCATTTAGTTGGCATGCACTGGAAATAGCTGCATGATTTGAATCTGGTTCCAATTAAATCAGTGCCTCTGTTTCTATATTGGATATAGAATAGTTCATATCTTAACAATATTAAGGTACGGGGAGTTGTCCGGTTTATGCTTAAAACCAGACTCTGGATAACTCAAGGCACGTTTCTGTAATGGCTTTTTGTGGGTTGACCCGGACTGTGACGAGGGTTAACTTTCCACCATCTGGAAGATCAATAGTGATATTGTTCTTGACTCACCACAGTTTTAATAAAAATGGATTTTTCAGAAAACAGTAGTGGGAATATGGTAGAACTGGAAGTGATTCCAGAACCGCAAACGATTACTGAAAATTTGATAAGAACCTAAAAATTCAATCTGGATTGACATTCCATTGGCCACTCCGCAGATATTGTGGGTGACCTCAGGCACCCGAGAGGTACTCCGGTAGCCTCAAGGGCGGTGACAGGGAGGTTCTAGTTTACCCAGACTTGCCATTGCTGTTGTTTCAGACTGTGAGACCCGGAAGGAGGATGAGTATAGCGTCGTTCTAAACTAGATTTAGAAGTATACGTGTATATGACTCTGCCAGATGGTTGTCGTAGTCAGTGGGAGCAACGGAAGCATAGTGGACAGGTAGCTTATGTCTATTTATGGACTAAAGCAGATATAGAGGAGAAAGATCATCTGTTTCTGTAACGTTTTGAAAATCGTTTCGGTGAAATTTCGAAAAAACGGTAAAATAAGGGGGTTTTCTGTAAAAAAGTCAAAATGCAAATATCTTTATTATAAAATTAAATATATATATTCTAGCTATGTAATTACTAATATTTGGTGTTTATTGAGCCACTGGTGAAATTTTAAATTTTTGAAAAAAAATATTATTTTAATATTATTTTAAGCCGGTAAGAAAATACATTAAATTAGCGATAAATACAAAATTAAATGGGCTAATTTTAATCTTTAAAATCATGTTAATTAAAATCTAGTTGTAACATAAATTTTTAGTATTTTATTTCAAGTTTTAATTGATTTATTTTATGGAAAACAAAAATATAGTTATTTTGAACTAAAACTTGCAAATATAGTATTGTGGGGGGTCTTTTTGCATAGAATTTTTTTGTAAAGTCTCTCACACTCACCCTCACTCCCCTTGGCCGGCCCCACACTATTGTATCAGCCCAAGAATTTTATTTCTCTCTTTTTGACCTTAAATCATGTGATGAAATGGGTTAAAATAAGGGTTTTATATATAGTAAAGTAGGTGGGGGTATTATGGTAATTTGGGAGGGCTTTGACTTGGAAATTTTTCACCAATTCCCTCACCCATTCCCCATTCCTCCCATGGCCAAAATCTGAGCTCCAACAGCCCCATTTTCCCCCATGTTCCCATCTCTTTTGGCCTCAAATTTCATCTCAAAACACATTAAAAAATCCACAATTTCTTCACAAATTCAAAGCAAATCCTATTTCTATCCCTCCTCACACCCAAATTGGTTTAAAGCATGGAGAAAGGAGGTGTCTTTGGTGTCTAGAGCAACCTAGGGTTTCAAAATTGGAGGTATAATTTTTATCTAATGGTTAAATTGTAGCTTGTATATGCTAAATTAGTTATTTAAAGTGTGAAATTGTTGTTGTTGCTAGTTTATAAAAAAATCAAGAGAAGGTGTTGATTTTGGAAATGGGAATTGAAGCATTGCTTGTGGATTATTTGAGTGTGGTAGATTGCTTGTAGTGTGGATTGGTTGTTCATGCTAGATTGTAGTTTTTTTGTCGCAAATCCGCGATGGTTGCGTCAATTTTCTAGTATTCATGCTTACTAGTTTTTTTAAAATTGAATTAGAATGTGAGATTAAAAATACGGTTAGGGTTTTTATCACATTATTAACATTATAAATTGTATTTTAATATTTTAGATCATGCAAATCCAAGCTAAATTGTTGTTTATGTATTTTTGCTAAAATGGTTGAAATTTGGGTATAATTGCAAACTAGAATTTCTGAATTTTTACAAATTAGTGTCATAAAAATATAGAAGTGGTTTATATGACCTAATTAAGATATTTAGTGAATATATTGGGCATTAGTTTTGTTAAAACATCAAGTTTCGAATTAAAACGAAAACTTTTGCTAACTAGGTTTTTGAGAAATAAAACGAATTGATTAATTTTAATGTTTTAATGATTTAAATCTTATTTCATATATAATTAGTGATTTGTGAAACCATGATTGGTATGTTTGATGTTTTTCTCGATGGTTTGACGTTCGTACATCGACATCGAGGGTTGGTTTGACTATTCTTGCATGCGTGGGCGATAGGTTTGGACCTATTTGATTTTCGTGTGCCTATTTGATTTTCGTATGCCGTTTCGATTTCGAATTTAGTTTTAATGCGATATGGTACGTTATGATATGTAGGTACCCCCATGTGGACTTCGAGACGACAAGCAAGCGCGTGGCGACGTCGGTACCGGCTAGCGAGGACCAGGTGAGTAGATTTATATCTACGGGGAGAAGTCGGGTGGATGGCGTATAGCACCCCCGCAGTCCGTGGTGTCGTATACGAATACGTATACACACGTATATTTTTTTATGTGTTGTTTAGGGTTATTGTTAGTATAATGGTATTCTTGATGCTATGGTTATATCGGTGTAGTATATTGCGAACCCTAGAGTAGCGATTGCACTCATACCTACACTTACACATATACTTACACACATTCTTGCATTCATTCTTCCATATGATGGTGTGTATATCTACACATGGGTATGGGACTATGTGTTTATATACTGGATTTGAGGATAGTAATTGGGATTTGGGATGAGTCGAGGAAATTGGGCTTGAGGCCAGGAGATCGGTGATGTGATTTGGTTCGTATTGAGATACGACATGATGTTTTTGCGGGTCTTTGGCGTAGTGATTCTTATACCTGCATGCATACATTGATGGTATTAATGTTGCACTAGACGTGGATCAGTACCCCGATCATGACTTTTGATAAAGAGGATACCAGATAAATAGTGTGATTGAATGTGAAATTGACCCGTACCCAGATTTGGGATGCCGTACGACGGATTTACGTACGAGCTATATTTTGATGATTGATCCGCACTCTTGACTTGGGATGTCTGATTATATATATGATATCGGATATGATATTATTGAGGCGGGATCACCGACTAATGTATATACAGGTATGTATAGGTATCGACTCAGATGTTAGGCGGTTTCCTTACCTGTAGCTCAGCTTGTTAGTTCAGCCGTATAGTTTAGTGTAGTCGTTAGATTAGATTAGACTCCTACCTATTTCAAAACTAACGAATCGTGGGTATTTTAAAAAGACAGCCAAGGGATCCTACGGATATTTCAAAAGACGTATCTTTTCATAAAAACACCGTAGCCCCTATTTTCAAACCCCATGATTCGTGTTATTTCAAAGGGCACCATTTATAGGACTATGTTAGATTAATGCAGATTAGTTTTAGTTACGTCTAGTTTCAGCTCCCACTCTTGTTTTGTGTTTCGCTTTGCATCGCATTCTTATATTATGCTTCATACTCCGTTATTAATATCATGCTGATAGGACACCAGCACCATTACCGATGATGCGTATGTACCACGTACACTTACTTGCCGGCTCACACACATCTTCATCGGTAATTGCCATGTCACGTACACCTTAGAAAATATTATTGCTTGACATAGCCTATTAGCTAATAGTTTAGACATTGTAGTTATTACCTGCTACTTCTTGCATACTGTTATTCATTGTTATGCCGCATTCATGGATTCTCATGCATATATTCACTATTTTACGTGTTATTGAGGTTTTGGATTTGGATTTCCGTGAGATTTTCTGGATTTGGAGGAAAACCGCAAAAACACAAATAAACATTTTCTCTCTTTTAAAATAAAAAGTGCGGTTTTCCCATGATGTATGAGTCGTCCACCATGAGTTTGCTGATGGATTTGGAAACCCGATTCGAGGAGACGGATGAACCGTTTCGGGTACATGGTGGACCCGGTAAGGTACCCCGGGGAAAGAAGCGCGTGGTGATGACGATGTGAGCCTGGCAGGGGAGCACTACCTACCGGTGATTTTACCCGACGCGTCGGATATCCGGTGGATACCGTCGTGGTCTTGAGATGGATGGTAGGGGCCGGTCTGGACTGACGGCGCCCTAGATATTATGATTGAGATTTCGAGATTTCGAGGTACAGAGACTGTGATACAGAGATATCGAGATATTGGGATTACGTTTTGTGCCGATGCTAGGCACTGTTTTATGCTGATTTCATTATGATACCTCAACTAAAAATACAAGGGAAATCTCACTAAATTATGAAAACAGTTTCTTCATTTACATGTATTCTGCTTTCATGCATTCATACCTCATATTCATGACATGCTATTACCTGAGGCACTAGCACGAGCACTTGACACTACATTCATGTATAGAGATTACATTGCCAGTTTAGCATGCTTCAGCTTTATTCATATTGAGGTTTATTTGTATGTGATCGTTTGACCTAGGATGGGTCATGCATTCGATTCCTGCTTGTAGATATCTTTCTATTCACGAGTTGGCAACTCACCCCCCGTTGTGCCCCAGTTCTTGCAGGTTTGCCGTACAGATTCCTTAGCGGCATTTCTGGCACACTGTTTCCTTATGGGTGACTTGCTTGGATAGGTGGGTTCTTTTGTATCAGAACCTCCATTGTTTATGTATTATTATTGTATCTAGAATTGTCCATCAACCAAAACTTGTATATTCTTTCAGACTTAGACTTCAGTGTTGTATTATTTCGACCTTAGAGTCGCGCTAGTAGTATTGCGGTTTTCTGGCTGTCTTTGAGTTTTCTTTCAGTTTAGATCCTCGCCCTTTGGCGTTGTATATTGTTGTTGCTTATGTGGTTGTGACCGTCGATTGACGAAGAGCTAGCTCCCGCTTGGGGATGCCTTTTATCATGTTATATATATTGTTTCTTGTTGTACCCCGTTCGGGGCCAGTTTTTACAAAAGAAACTCTACCGAAATTTTTAGGAAAAATTACACATTTTAAAAATTCATATTCGGCTTAGTTATTTAAAAAAAAACTCGATTTTCAAACATGTTTTCTTTACTTCTTAAAACCAGTTTTCTTTACTTACTCTTAAAATGGTTTTAGATTTCTGGGCTTTTGGCTTACTTGGATCAGATGGAGTCCTATAGGCTTCATATGGTTCAAGGGCCAGTCACGTGCTCTTTCGGGTCGTGACAAAGTTGGTATCAGAGCGATAGGTTGACCTTGGTTCGAGTCTAAGTTTGACTATGTGGAGCCTAGGGCGTGTGTATATATACGGAACTTAGGCTTGACCTTACGGAACTTAGACTTGACCGGGGGGGTATTAGACCCGAACTTTCTTCGCGTAGGATGACCCTTGGTTGATGGAATAGGTGACTAAAGTAGAGTGACGTACCGTTGGTATGTTCCGCGGCATACTTACGACACGCCACTCCGCTTAAGAAACCTTAGGTTGTACATTTCTTTGCATTGTATCAAATTCCTTCCTATGATCTGTCTTCATCGATACTGGTTGTGGTTTTGCTGCCGCGATTGCACGGGCAGAGTGAGCTACGGCTCGAGTTGTCAGCATGAGCTCGTCGTGGACGAGGACTGACCAGGGCGTGATTCCAGAGGCATATGATTGCATTTTGAGGCGTCGTCTTTTTGTGTTTCCGCACTATGAGCGTTTGACAGATCGCTGTTGCGAGATTTTCCGGTTGTGCTGATTGGCACCAGAGGATTGAGCCACTGATAGAGGCCAGCCAGGATGTGATGACTGTTGATATGTCGCTTATCCAGGGTGATAGAGGCGCTGTTTAGCGTATATACGAAGGAGCCCGTTGTTGCTATTAATGATGAGATATCGCCCAGATGATTGGAGCTACTGCAGCATAGGCATATTCTTGGAGACATGATAGTGAGTCGCTAGTCATCGAGGATGAACGACTAGGACGTGTGGTTCGTTCGCTTACCCCGATGCGAGGCCATCAGGTAGATTGATTCCAGCTAGAGGCGACTTCACGCAGATTCGTTGAGAGTCGATAGAGACGATCGAATGTCAGGAGCCCATTTTCCAAGTTTAAAGTATACGGAAAGACATGCAGGTGATTCTATGGACCCTCTAGAAGAATGAAACCCTAACTCGACTTAATGGCCGTATGAAAGCCTTTGAACCTTAGGGTTTGCGGCGGTTCCTCGGCGCCATTAGTGAGGCTTGGGTTTGCCCTTCTACGGCTGGACCACCGATGCTGTGGTATGTACTCGATACTATTAAACTGTGCCCAAGAGGTTGAGCTCTTGGGGGATTGTGAGGTTTTGACGACTCGATCGGATGGCTCGACTTAATTCGGATGCTAGGTGGTGAGATGCATTCTTGGAAGACTCCAGATACGAGGATAGCCGTTGGAGCTCAGTCCATGCAGCCGCGACGAGACGAGTCCAAAGCAGACGACATTAGAGAAAAGTGGAATAAGAGGTTCGCACCAGATCTAGATGAGATGACGTTCCACTCCGCCGACATCAGAGAGGCGATGCGCATGCCGAGGCATGGTACTTGGACTTACCTTCCAGAAGGAGTCGCGATGAGTATGCAGTCATTCCAGAGCAAGATGCAGATATAGGAAAGGACAATGACTTCCGGACAGTTGGCAGAGACGAGACATGGAAGAGGCCGTGAGCAGGATTCCTTCCAGGATACTGCTGCGATGATACTTGCACCCAGGATCAGATGTGTCACGTGCATTCAGAGAGCCAGAGGCCGACGCCAGTGATATGCTGCCTTGACAGGGCCGATGAGCCGATGGATTGCGAGATTGGTAATCCACGGAGAAGACTTGGACCCAGGAGTGGTCATGTTACGCACACCAGCAGGCCAGAGTTCATGATCATCGACGAGACGTCCCACTAGTGACCGCGACAGTTGGCCCGAGATTCTTAGAGGATGCACTTGAGCGGTACTGTTCCGCCATTATTAATTTCGATGTTTTGGGTGATGTATTCGTATGATTTGATTTTGATGATTGAGGATTTACGATCTTTGCACAGTGTTGCACTTGATATCGTTTTCGTGCTTTAGTTTCACATGTTTGTGATTTTACGGTTTTAAACAGTTGAGTTGATTTTGTGCGTATGCACGCACGCGATTTGGTTCCTGCACTCTGTATAGTTTATATATGCTGGCAGTGCAGTGACATGTATTTTGTGCACTTGGATACACTGGATTTCGATTTCGAGGGTGATGCTCGACATTCGTTTTGTGCATTTTATGCACCGGATTGGATTTTTAGCGCCTGTTGGGCGCCTGTTACGAGATGCGATTTGGTGCACACCAGATGCACTAATTCGAGATTTTTCGTGCATGTCAGATGCACCTGATTTTGCTGTCAGGCACACATGTTGCCTATGACAGATGTTGTGTGCACACCCGATGCACTTAGATGTTGTTTCTGTGCGCATATATGGCACATATATGGATTTTGATTTCCGTGCGCACCAGACGCACGTAGCATTCATGTGCATATTTTGGGATTTATTTCGTATAGAGCAGTACGTTTTTATGATGATTGCTATGAGTTTTTGTACTGAGAAGGACTAGTCAGGAGACAGTACCTGAATATATTTTGCATGCATTGATAGTTATTGAAGGGATTTCCAAAAGGCGAGCTATAGTCTCAGTATTTACCTACGTGTCTGATATGACACGAAATGTTTAAAACAAGGAGACCCTTCTAAATTGTTTCCAAAACGGCGGAACGTACATATTAAACGAAGGATATATATATATATATATATATATATATATATATATGTAGTTATTTTCCTACAATAGACGTCCGCCACTGTGCAGTGCTGCGAGCGTCGCACAGCGATTTGAAGAAGATTTGGCATGCATTGCTTCCAGATGTTTTAATGATGTATATCATATTGATTTTCATTTTTGATTTAGACATTGTGTCTTCACTATGACTCCGATGATTGTGGGATGCTTGACGGAGTTCTGATTTGAGTTATATGCTCATTTTTCATGCGCATGCGTTGCGCTACGATTTGTTTTATGTATTTATGATTTCGGAGCCCCGGCGATTTGATGGTTTTGGCTGAAATATTTTAGTATTTGGGGGAAGTTTTAATTTAAATTCGGGGACCGAATTTCTTTAAGGGGGGAAGATTGTAACGTTTTGAAAATCGTTTCGGTGAAATTTCGAAAAAAACGGTAAAATAAGGGGGTTTTCTGTAAAAAAAGTCAAAATGCAAATATCTTTATTATAAAATTAAATATACATATTCTAGCTATGTAATTACTAGTATTTGGTGTTTATTGAGCCACTGGTGAAATTTTAAATTTTTGAAAAAAAATATTATTTTAATATTATTTTAAGCCGGTAAGAAAATACATTAAATTAGCGATAAATACAAATTTAAATAGGCTAATTTTAATCTTTAAAATCATGTTAATTAAAATCTAGTAGTAACATAAATTTTTAGTATTTTATTTCAAGTTTTAATTGATTTATTTTATGGAAAACAAAAATATAGTTATTTTGAACTAAAACTTGCAAATATGGTATTGTGGGGGGTCTTTTTGCATAGAATTTTTTTGTAAAGTCTCTCACACTCACCCTCACTCCCCTTGGCCGGCCCCACACTATTGTATCAGCCCAAGAATTTTATTTCTCTCTTTTTGACCTTAAATCATGTGATGAAATGGGTTAAAATAAGGGTTTTTATATATAGTAAAGTAGGTGGGGGTATTATGGTAATTTGGGAGGGCTTTGAGTTGGAAATTTTTCACCAATTCCCTCACCCATTCCCCATTCCTCCCATGGCCGAAATCTGAGCTCCAACAGCCCCATTTTCCCCCATCTTCCCATCTCTTTTGGCCTCAAATTTCATCTCAAAACACATTAAAAAAATCCACAATTTCTTCACAAATTCAAAGCAAATCCTATTTCTATCCCTCCTCACACCCAAATTGGTTTAAAGTATGGAGAAAGGAGGTGTCTTTGGTGTCTAGAGCAACCTAGGGTTTCAAAATTGGAGGTATAATTTTTATCTAATGGTTAAATTGTAGCTTGTATATGCTAAATTAGTTATTTAAAGTGTGAAATTATTGTTGTTGCTAATTTATAAAAAAATCAAGAGAAGGTGTTGATTTTGGAAATGGGAATTGAAGCATTGCTTGTGGATTATTTGAGTGTGGTAGATTGCTTGTAGTGTGGATTGGTTGTTCATGCTAGATTGTAGTTTTTTTGTCGCAAATCCGCGTTGGTTGCGTCAATTTTCTAGTATTCATGCTTACTAGTTTTTTTAAAATTGAATTAGAATGTGAGATTAAAAATACGGTTAGGGTTTTTATCACATTATTAACATTATAAATTGTATTTTAATGTTTTAGATCATGCAAATCCAAGCTAAATTGTTGTTTATGTATTTTTGCTAAAATGGTTGAAATTTGGGTATAATTGCAAACTAGAATTTCTGAATTTTTACAAATTAGTGTCATAAAAATATAGAAGTGGTTTATATGACCTAATTAAGATATTTAGTGAATATATTGGGCATTAGTTTTGATAAAACATCAAGTTTCGAATTAAAACGAAAACTTTTGCTAACTAGGTTTTTGAGAAATAAAACGAATTGATTAATTTTAATGTTTTAATGATTTAAATCTTATTTCATATATAATTAGTGATTTGTGAAACCATGATTGGTATGTTTGATGTTTTTCTCGATGGTTTGACGTTCGTGCATCGACATCGAGGGTTGGTTTGACTATTCTTGCATGCGTGGGCGATAGGTTTGGACCTATGCGTGATACGCGTGCCTATTTGATTTTCGTATGCCGTTTCGATTTCGAATTTAGTTTTAATGCGATATGGTACGTTATGATATGTAGGTACCCCCATGTGGACTTCGAGATGACAAGCAAGCGCGTGGCGACGTCGGTACCGGCTAGCGAGGACCAGGTGAGTAGATTTATATCTACGGGGAGAAGTCGGGTGGATGGCGTATAGCACCCCTGCAGTCCGTGGTGTCGTATACGAATACGTATACACACGTATATTTTTTTATGTGTTGTTTAGGGTTATTGTTAGTATAATGGTATTCTTGATGCTATGGTTATATCGGTGTAGTATATTGCGAACCCTAGAGTAGCGATTGCACTCATACCTACACTTACACATATACTTACACACATTCTTGCATTCATTCTTCCATATGATGGTGTGTATATCTACACATGGGTATGGGACTATGTGTTTATATACTGGATTTGAGGATAGTAATTGGGATTTGGGATGAGTCGAGGAGATTGGGCTTGAGGCCAGGAGATCGGTGATGTGATTTGGTTCGTATTGAGATACGACATGATGTTTTTGCGGGTCTTTGGCGTAGTGATTCTTATACCTGCATGCATACATTGATGGTATTAATGTTGCACTAGACGTGGATCAGTACCCCGATCATGACTTTTGATAAAGAGGATACCAGATAAATAGTGTGATTGAATGTGAAATTGACCCGTACCCAGATTTGGGATGCCGTACGACGGATTTACGTACGAGCTATATTTTGATGATTGATCCGCACTCTTGACTTGGGATGTCTGATTGTAGATATGATATCGGATATGATATTATTGAGGCGGGATCACCGACTAATGTATATACAGGTATGTATAGGTATCGACTCAGATGTTAGGCGGTTTCCTTACCTGTAGCTCAGCTTGTTAGTTCAGCCGTATAGTTTAGTGTAGTCGTTAGATTAGATTAGACTCCTACCTATTTCAAAACTAACGAATCGTGGGTATTTTAAAAAGACAGCCAAGGGATCCTACGGATATTTCAAAAGACGTATCTTTTCATAAAAACACCGTAGCCCCTATTTTCAAACCCCATGATTCGTGTTATTTCAAAGGGCACCATTTATAGGACTATGTTAGATTAATGCAGATTAGTTTTAGTTACGTCTAGTTTCAGCTCCCACTCTTGTTTTGTGTTTCGCTTTGCATCGCATTCTTATATTATGCTTCATACTCCGTTATTAATATCATGCTGATAGGACACCAGCACCATTACCGATGATGCGTATGTACCACGTATACTTACTTGCCGGCTCACACACATCATCATCTGTAATTGCCATGTCACGTACACCTTAGAAAATATTATTGCTTGACATAGCCTATTAGCTAATAGTTTAGACATTGTAGTTATTACCTGCTACTTCTTGCATACTGTTATTCATTGTTATGCCGCATTCATGGATTCTCATGCATATATTCACTATTTTACGTGTTATTGAGGTTTTGGATTTGGATTTCCGTGAGATTTTCTGGATTTGGAGGAAAACCGCAAAAACACAAATAAACATTTTCTCTCTTTTAAAATAAAAAGTGCGGTTTTCCCATGATGTATGAGTCGTCCACCATGAGTTTGCTGATGGATTTGGAAACCCGATTCGAGGAGACGGATGAACCGTTTCGGGTACATGGTGGACCCGGTAAGGTACCCCGGGGCAAGAAGCGCGTGGTGATGACGATGTGAGCCTGGCAGGGGAGCACTACCTACCGGTGATTTTACCCGACGCGTCGGATATCCGGAGGATACCGTCGTGGTCTTGAGATGGATGGTAGGGGCCGGTCTGGACTGACGGCGCCCTAGATATTATGATTGAGATTTCGAGATTTCGAGGTACAGAGACTGTGATACAGAGATATCGAGATATTGGGATTACGTTTTGTGCCGATGCTAGGCACTGTTTTATGCTGATTTCATTATGATACCTCAACTAAAAATACAAGGGAAATCTCACTAAATTATGAAAACAGTTTCTTCATTTACATGTATTCTGCTTTCATGCATTCATACCTCATATTCATGACATGCTATTATCTGAGGCACTAGCACGAGCACTTGACACTACATTCATGTATAGAGATTACATTGCCAGTTTAGCATGCTTCAGCTTTATTCATATTGAGGTTTATTTGTATGTGATCGTTTGACCTAGGATGGGTCATGCATTCGATTCCTGCTTGTAGATATCTTTCTATTCACGAGTTGGCAACTCACCCCCCGTTGTGCCCCAGTTCTTGCAGGTTTGCCGTACAGATTCCTTAGCGACATTTCTGGCACACTGTTTCCTTATGGGTGACTTGCTTGGATAGGTGGGTTCTTTTGTATCAGAACCTCCATTGTTTATGTATTATTATTGTATCTAGAATTGTCCATCAACCAAAACTTGTATATTCTTTCAGACTTAGACTTCAGTGTTGTATTATTTCGACCTTAGAGTCGCGCTAGTAGTATTGCGGTTTTCTGGCTGTTTTTGAGTTTTCTTTCAGTTTAGATCCTCGCCCTTTGGCGTTGTATATTGTTGTTGCTTATGTGGTTGTGACCGTCGATTGACGAAGAGCTAGCTCCCGCTTGGGGATGCCTTTTATCATGTTATATATATTGTTTCTTGTTGTACCCCGTTCGGGGCCAGTTTTTGCAAAAGAAACTCTGCCGAAATTTTTAGGAAAAATTACACATTTTAAAAATTCATATTCGGCTTAGTTATTTAAAAAAAACTCGATTTTCAAACATGTTTTCTTTACTTCTTAAAACCAGTTTTCTTTACTTACTCTTAAAATGGTTTTAGATTTCTGGGCTTTTGGCTTACTTGGATCAGATGGAGTCCTATAGGCTTCATATGGTTCAAGGGCCAGTCACGTGCTCTTTCGGGTCGTGACAGTTTCTGATGTGACATTCATAGGTTTGACTTCATCAGAATATGGATGGATCTGTTAAGAAGGTAGTAGGGTGTGATGTCCTGGTATTTGGATGACATACACAGAGTAGGAAGTGAAATTCTTATACTACGATCGGTTATACTTTGGTTGTCACACAGTGTTTTCTCCACATAGGAATTGTATATTATATCAGATATTCTGGTTACTACATCTATGGTTTTAGATCTAAATTTGGGTAATTTCCCAATCTGGGTACTTAGACAGCATTCTAAAGGTGTTTTAGAATAGAAGACTCCTGACACGGTAGTGTACCTACAGGTGATGGAGTCACCCTCTCTAAAGGTGTCCTACAGACTAAAAGGGAGAGGGATGTGTATGATTGGCAGATCACTTGCTTAGGCAATTGAGTCAATCATGAGATGTCAAGTACCACACCAGATATTGTTTTTGCATGAGATGCAATAAGTTGATATTAATCCTATCCTGGAGAAACGTTCGGAAGCAGTTTTAGAACATAAGTGGATATTCTAGGGATATGATAACGACGACCTCTTTCGGGGGACGGTTATCATTCCAGGCTTCCAAGATGACCTGGATGACAGAGTGACTGTCAGAGTTATAGTTTTCCCTCTGACGAGGGGCAGTTTTTTGGACAGGTGGTCCAAGAGGATACCGAGGGAGGTGTGGCGCAGGATACTGATTAAGTTCAGTTGACGATACAGTCTATGAAGTTTGGATTTGGAGTTCATTTATGAACTAAGTCCCATCAGATATCCAGACATATTCTAAGACAGGTATTGCTCATTTTGGGAGATGGCTTTCTCCGCGAACTTGAGATAAAGAGAGACATAGAAAGAAACATTAGGGCGGATCCACTCACTGAGGCTATTCCTCGAATGCAATAGTTTCGCAAACGATCTTTGTGAAACTGATTAGTAGAGGAGTTGGGTGTTCGGTATCACACGGGCTGTGAGTATGCGACATCGCAATAATTATCCTTGAGTGCAAGTGGGAGATTGTTGGATATAGTGCCCTCAGAGTCAATTATTGGATCACAGGCACGTGATTGCAATGATTGATGGAGGACCTATGCCGGTAGGACAGTCTTACTCGAGATGATAGTATGCTATCTGGTTTATCTTTATCATCGTGTACTTGCTTTAAGTGACATTACAGGTCACTATTGCACGTTGATAGAGCCCACAGGATTCTTTCTTGACGGCCAGCAGTATTCTGGCGATCATATACGTGGGAGCTGGGGTCTATAAGCACATCCTTAAAGTGGTCCCTAGTCGTGGGAGTTTGGAGACTGGGCATTGATACTCCATTAGTAGACTAGTGTATACAGTCGAGACCCCGACGAGGGGCGGTGGCCGGTCTCACAAGCCATTGGTGTCAGTTAGTTCACCTAAGATGTATACAGGAGCTCATTGGGTTATGAGTACACTGGATAGGACTCGCCTGGAACATGCTAGTTGGTATTATACCTGACGTCAGACAGCAGTTCCCTGGTGACATGTGTACAGGTTAGTTCATCGACCTGAGATCGTCATTTGTCTCGTGTGAGTTCCCACTGTGCTTTGATTACTACCCTACCATGGCTCAAAGGAGTCGTGCAAACAGGTTTTAGTTGGGTACAGTCCCGAGCCACATAGAGGCAGTGAGAGGATCAGCAGGGGTTTCGTCTCTCCCGGTATTGGGGGTGAGATCACACTGTGTCTTGGAGAGCCATTACACGAAGTCCTTGGCAAGGCAGGAGATTTACTGGTAGGTATTCCAGTAGTATCTCAGGGTGTTCTGGGCTACACTCTGACACGACTTGTACCGCTTTTGGGGGTCTGACTTTTACCAACCCCCTAGGCCCGACATGCGATGCTCATAGACGAACGGACCGGACTGTACGGATATTGTCACTGATAGGCTCGGTATGGTGTCAGGATGGGTTCGCTCATCGACCTCCCTTTTGGTCAATACCTGGCAGCCCGTTACGTACAGCTAGTACCACTGACGTGCTCGTGGTTAAATCCATAGCCAAAGTATTGACGAGTCTTTAGTGTCCCCCACAGACAGTTTCTCAAGTTTCGGGCGAAACGTTGTTGAGGACATATGATATATGGCAGGGTTCGATCATATACGTGCAGTAGTGCACGGATCATGATCAGGCGGATCTTACTAGTGGGCTTTGGTTTAAGCCGGATCCTAGTATTAGATTTTTTGGATTACTTTAGTCTCATCGCATTCGCATTCAGTTGGAATGCGGATTCAGGTATGTATATACAGGTGAGGGGTATCCTTATGATCCGTCACGAGTTTACTTTAGATGTTGCCTTATCTTTTTGTTGTTGTAAACATTTGGGTTAATGTTTACAAATGGAAATAATGAGCTAAAAATCATGATTAGGAGCATTAATTGTGACACATGCACAAGTGGTGACTCATAGTCTCTTTCCTTGTGCATGTGTCACATTATGTGATTGATTTATGAGTTGAAATGAGAGGAAGAGAGAGAAGGGCTGCCATATGAAGAGTTTGTTCTTGTATTTTTCACTCTAACTCTCTCATTTTTATGATAGAACACAAGAAAGAAAAGGGCTCCTCTTCTTCTTCTTCCTCTAGCTCACCTTTTCCATTAACGGCTTCATCTTCAACCTCCATCCATACACTCTCATGCGTTGAGAATCAATGGATGCAAGAGGCAAAGTGATCACACACATTCTCTACATCACCTTGGACACGTCGGCTAGCAAACTTCTTGTCCGAGTTGCTTCGGACAAAGCGGGAGCCCGTAAAAAGACTCGAAGATGTGGTGCCCTTTCCGACGAGGAGACCGGAGATCGGAGATGCCGCGAGGAGCTAGGGATGGTGGCTAAAGACCGAAGGACACGGATCGATCGATATAGCTTTTCTAACCTTTCTTTAGTTGCTAGTTATAGGTTAATGGTTCGATCCGGGATTAAAGTCTGCGCTAGCGCCGGTTTCAAGTTTTGAAAAAGCTTTCGTTTCCGCATTTTGGCCTCGGACAGACGACCGGGGCGCTACCGTAGACTTACAGTGCTTAGTGGAGACTGAGTTGTAAGTCTACGGTAGCGCCCCGGCCGTCAATCCGAGGCCAAGCGCGGAACAAAAACTTTTATAAACTGGCGCTAACGCAGACTTTTACCCAGATCGTTCCATTAACCCTATACTAGCTAACTACAAAGAAGCTAGAATGGCTATACCGTTCGATCCATGTCATTCGGTCTTTATCCACCATCCTTAGCTCCACGCGTCATCTCTGATCAAGCTCGATCTCCGGTCTCCTCGTCGAAGTGGCACCACGTCATGGAATCTTTTTACGGGCTCCCGCTTCAAAACCGAAACAACTCGGACATGAAATTTGCTAGCCGACATGTCCAAGGTGAAGTAGAGAATGTGTGTGATCACTTTGTCTCAATACACCCATGGATTCTCAACTCATGAGAGGGATGGGTGGAAGTTGAAGAAGAAGCCATGGAGGAAGATGTGAGCTCAAGAGAAGAAGAAGTGAAATGGCTTATCTTGTGTGTGATATTTTTGAGAGAGAGAGATATATCAATAACAAAAATCCCAAGCCCCTACTTGGCTGACCTCTCTCTCCAAAATATCCTCCACTAATCATAATTATCCCTAAAATCAATCTATGTCACAATAATGGACACATAAACCAAGACCATGAGTCACCATATGCATGTGGCATGAAATGATGCATATGGACAAAACTTGCACTCACATTTTCCACATAATAAACATTAATCCAAATGTTTATAATAATAAATAGAATGGAATCTTCTAAACTAAACTCATGACGGATCACAAGGAAACCCCCCATCTGTATATACATACCTACATCCGCATTCTGACTGAATACGAATGCAACGAGACAAAAATAATCCAACAAATCAAATACTAGGATCTGGCTTAAACTAAAGTCCACTAGTATGATCTGTCTGATCATGATCCTTGTGCAAGTGCACCTATATGATCGAACCCTGCCATAAAACCATACGGCCTCTACAATGTTTCGCCAGAACAAGGGAAACTTTCTGTAGGGGACTCTAAAGACTTGTCAATACGCTGGCAGTGGGTTTAACCACAAGCACGTCAGTGGCACAGGCTGTATGTAACGGCTACCCATGTATTGACCGAAAGGGAAGCTGACGAGCGAACTCATCCTGAAACCCTACTGAGCCTATCTGTGACAATCTCCGTACAGTTCGATCTGTTCGTTTATAAGTATCGCATATCGGGCCTAGGGGATGGTAAACGTCAGACCCCCAATAGCGGTATAAGTCATGTCGGAGTGTAGCCCAGAACACCTTGAGAAATTACTGGAATACCTAGCAGTAAATCTCACTTGCCTTGGCCAAGGACTTTATATAATGGCTCTCCAAACACAGCGCGATATCAACCCCCAATACCGGGAGAGACGAATCCTGTTTAACCACCACTACCTCCAAGTGCTTCGGGACTACACCCAACTACTACCTGTTTGAATGACTCCTTTGAGCCATGGTAGGGTAGCAATCAAAGAATAGTAGGAACACACTTGAGGCAATGTAGCAGTGTCAAGTCAACGAACTATGCCGCACTCATGTCACCTGGGAACTGCTCCTGACGATAGGCATAGTACCAATTAGCAGTGCCCCTGCGAGTCCGTCCAGTGTACTCATAACCCAATGAGAACCTGTATACTATCTTAGGTGAACCAACTAACACCAATGGCTTATGAGATCAGCAACTGCCCCTCGTCGGGGTCTCGATCCCTATACACTAGTCTACTCATGGAGTATCGATGCCCAATCTCGAAACTCCCACGACTAGGGACACTTTAAGGATGTGCTTATAGACTGCCCAACTTTCACGTATATTATCGCCATCATACTGCTGGTAGTCAAGCAAGAATCCTATGGGCTCTATCAATGTGTAATAGTGATCTGTAATGTCATCTGAAGCATGTACACGATGATAAAGACAAACCAGATAGCATACTATCATCTCGAGTAAGACTGTCCTACCAGTATAGCTCCTCCCTCAATCATTGCAATCACGTGCTTGCGATTCAATAATTGACTTTGAGGGCACTATATCCAACAATCTCCCATTTGCACTTTAGGCTAATTATTGCGATGTCGCATACGCACAGCCCGTGTGATACCGAATATCCAACTCTCTACTAATCAGTTTCACAAAGCTCATTTGTAAAACTATTGCGTTCGAGAAATAGCCTCAGTGAGTGGATCCGCCCTGATGTTTCTTTCTATGTCTCTCTTTATCTCAAGTTCGCGGAGAAATCCATCTCCCGAATTGAGCAATACCTGTCTTAGAATATGTCTGGATATCTGATGGGACCTAGTTCACAAATGAACTCCAAATCCAGTAAACTTCTTAGATTGTATCGTCAACTGAATTTAATCAGTATCCTGTGCCATGCCTTCCTCGGTATCCGCTTGGACCACCTGTCCAAACTACTTCCCCTCATCAGAGGTAAAACTATAACTCCGACAGTCACTC
This sequence comes from Agapanthus africanus, assembly GCA_030015575.1. Lineage (NCBI taxonomy): Eukaryota > Viridiplantae > Streptophyta > Magnoliopsida > Asparagales > Amaryllidaceae > Agapanthus > Agapanthus africanus. Next base: position 426,822,601 of record CM057339.1, read on the forward strand.
TGTCATCCAGGTCACCTTGGAAGCCTGAAATGATAACCGTCTCCCGAAGGAGCCTGCCGTTATCAAATCCTTAGAACATCTACTTATGTTCTAAAATTACTTCCGAATGTTTCTCCAAGATTGGATTAATATATATAAATTTATCGCAGCTAGTGCATAAACAACATCTGATGTGGTACTTGACATCTCATGATTGACCCAATTGCCTAAGCAAGTGATATGCCAATCATGCACATCCATCTCCCCTTTAGTCTGTAAGACACTTTTAGAGAGGGTGACTCCATCACCTGCAGGTACACCACCATGTCAGGAGTCGTCTATTCTAAAACACATTTAGAATACTGTCTAAGTACCCAAATTGGAACACTACCCAAATCTAGATCTAAAACCATAGATCTAGTAACCAGAATGCCTAATATAATATCTAAATCCTATGTGGAGAAACCAGTGTGTGACAACCACAGTATAACTGATCGTAGTATAGGAATTTCACATCCTACTATGTGTATGTCATCCAAATTCCAGGACATCTCACCCTACTACCTTCTTAACAGATCCATCTCTTATTCTGATGAAGTCAAAGCCCATAACTGTCACATCAAAAATAGATGATCTATCTCCGTTATATCTACTTTAGTATATAAATAGACATAAGCTACTTGTTCACTATGCTTCCGCTGCTCCCACTGACCACAACAACCCTCTGGCAGAGTCATATACACGTACACTTCTAAAGCTAGTTTAAAACGACGCTATACTCATCCCCTGTCGGGTCTTATAGTCTGGAACAACAGTAGTGTCAAGTCTGGGTAAACAAGAACCTCCCTGTCACCGTCTTTTGAGAATACCGAAGTATCTCTTGGGCGCCTGAGGTTACCCACCATATTTCCGGAGTGGCTAATGGAATGTCAAATCTAATTGAATCTTTTAGTCCTATTAAATTTTCAGTAATCGTTTGCGGTTCTGGAATCACTTCTAGTTCTACCATACTCCCACTACTGTTTTATGAGAAAGTCCATTTTACTAAAACTGTGGCGAGCCAAGAAAAATATCACTATTGATCTTCCAGATGGTAGAAAGGTAACCCTCGTTATAGCCCGGGTTAACCCACAAACTGCCATTACAGAAACGTGCCATGAGTTATCCAGAGTCTGGTTTTAAGCATAAGCCAGAAAACTCCATATACTTTAACATCGTTAAGATATGATCCATTCTATACAATATAGAAACAGAGGCACTGATTTAATTAGAATAAGATTCAAATCATGCAGCTGTCTCCAGTGCATGTCAACTTAATAGAGAGAGGCCGATCAGCATTACTCAACTTAGGAGTGCATCCAATTATAAGTAACCTGAAAGAGAAACAAGTTTCCCAAAACCATTATTATCAACTGAATGCCATACACAAGTATCTATATCTTCGATCACCTTGAAGAATCCTGATACTTGCAACACCTGGTTCTCTACTTTATTCTTGTACCTATAACTTCTCAAAACTTAGACTTTGTATTTCTACGAAACACATGTCTAAAACTGGAGAAGTCACAAGTAAACAGAATATAGTACGAGTACTAACCCCTCTGTCCTAATGGACACTGGAAAACATACAATACTTTTCATAAGTCCCCTGAGTTTAATAACCCAAACCCTGTGCGTCGTAGGTTGAAAACTGTACTATGGTTATGAAGAATTACACCGCTGTTGAATGCTCCTTACCTAACCATCAACTGATATAGGTAAATTTCACGGACATAATTTCAAGAAGTTATATCTCACTTTATAAAATAAACATACAGATATATCAGTTTGAAATTGGTGCATAACAACGGATATTCAAAACCAAATATTTGCCGTCCGGCAAAAACCCAGGCGATTTCCTCAAATAACACCAATTACAACGAATTCCGATATAATGAGGATGATCACCTAATTCCCAATAACTTACTCCCACTCATCATCTGTAAAACCATACAGATGTGAGAATCATACCTAGTAAATACATACCTTGGAGCAAAGGTCTAATTGGGAAATTAGTTTTCTATTAACAACACACAGTGAAACTGAAACCTGAAGATGTTCCGGAGGGGTATCCGGGTATTCCTAGTAATGCCTCTTCCATTATCTAAATTAATGACTATAATCGTATATTTCTTTTACCATCTCCCCAAATCCCTTTATTTGTCTTTACTCATTACCTTCTGTACACCTTCTTAGGCTAAATGGTTTTCTTCCTTCCCAACCGTTCGGCACCGGCCTATGTTTTAGAAGAAGACTATCCAGTAAGCGTAATAGGTGTACCCTCCTAATCTTAGGAGTACTCGCAACCTGAGAGACGGTAAAGAAAAAAGACAACTGAATAAACCTTATTCTATTTCTCCTAAACTAGAATCCATCCCCGAACTAGAACAAGTTCCTTCGAGTTCGTATATAACCATACGATGGATTATCCAATAAACTGTGGATCTTCGTAGTGATATGGGATGTTCTGGAGAAATCAAAAGGTGAAGTCGGATTGGCGATGAAATACGTGGTTTGGTCGTGAATGATAGCAGTCGCAATTTACTTTGCCCTCTTTCTAATCCCTTTATTTGTCTTTACTTATTACCTTCTGTACACACAACTTAGGCTAATTGGTTTTCTTCATTCCCTACCTTTCGGCACCTGCCTATGGTTTGGAAGAAGATTATCCAATAAGCGTAATAGATGTACCCTCTCCTAATCCTAGGAGCCCTCACAACCTGAGAGAAGGTAAAGAGAAAAGACAACTGAATAGTCCTATTCAATTTCTCCAGATCCAGAAACCATCCTCGAATCTGGAACAAGATCCTTCGAGTTCGTATATAACCATACGATGGTCTTATCCAATGGAAGTGGATGTTCGTAGTGATACGGGGTGTTCTGGAGAAATGCAAAGGGTAAAAGAAGGAGTGGCAATGAAGTATGCAACTCTGACAATCCAAAAACTAGTGTTTTAAGAAAGTTCAGTTAACTTGGTCACTGAGTTATAGTCTAGGGTCGGGCATGGTCGCTGCCAGAGAGAGAGAGAAGAAATACTCTACGTGCACTATAACTTAGATTAGAATGATTAATCACTTTATCTAATCAGGATGTCTCTCACTGTATCCTCAAATTCTCCTCCAAACCTGAAAGAAGAATTAGTCGGGATCATCTAAAATCACCCAAGGAGTAAACCAACTCATCAGTGGGTATCGGGATCCAAATATCATCGTATGATAACCTGATGGAATCCACTCACGTTATCACACTCCAGAAGGTATGCGCATGCCTCGCAAGTTTCCTGTATATTTGAAACTCCCGATATGATTTTTACACCATGCTCTTATGACCTTGACTAAGGCCAACAAATTATAAGTCACATGTCAAGTTCTACCCGTCATTGTCCAGGTTAATTTGAACCCATCCGTACATGCTCTTGACTAGGGCCAACAAGGTTGTACGACTGTCCCAAACCAACGCATCTATCTATGCAACAGAAAGGTAACAAGCAGCTACCATACACTATGCCTTGACGAAGGCCAACAAACATAGCATGAATACTAAGTGCTACCCGTCTAAAATGACGGAAGGATACACATGGTTTTTGGCGAAAAACCTTGAATGTAATGAACTTGATATCGTTGAAATAACCGAATAGCTTTTTATAAATGTATAGTGACGAAAACCTTTGCGAAAGAGGTCACTCCCGGTAAAGGGATCTCGGCTCTTTCCCCGTAGAATGAGGTGCAGGATATTCCAACTGAATACCACGATGCAAAGCAAAAAGTAATCAACTATAGTGAAGTTATTACCCTAACGCAAACTTCTGCCCAAGAGGTCACTCCCGATGAAGGGATCTCGGCCCTTGCCTCGTCGAATGAGGTGCTGGATATTTATAACCGAATACCTCTGTGCAAAACAAAAGAGAACGTCCTTGTAATAACAGCTCTTTGAAAATTGTTCCAACAATATCGAATAGGTTTGTTTTCCTTGCATTGATCTAAATCAACGCAGTCCCATCAATTAATCACACCAAAAAGAATGAAAATATGATGTACGTATATGCCATCCGCATTCGCCACTGGGTTCCATCATCACCCGTTAGGTTACTTAACTAACGACAGAGCGGGGACTGGACTAGCGCGGGTGTAAAACATATACCACATCTACTAGTATATATATCAATATATAATAATCACTCCAGGCATGATAAATGCAACTTCATAGAAATGTAATAAGCATCACAGAACAATACAGATAACCTTGGAGCCCCAGGTTTCCTTTGAGTCGCAAGTGAAACCCGACGTTCCCCTGGTCGTGTGGATAGCTTGTGCAATGAAAACCTAGACCCTTACGAGTGCGGCAAGTTACCTGCCAAAACCTGAAGCGAGGCAGCCCCCTTCAGCAAAGTGAATGGACCACCCAGCACTTCACGGAATACGCTAACTTGAGCACCCCTCCTTGGGTCAACCTGTACCCCCTACGAGTGTGGTTAATAGCCTGCCAATTCTAGAGTGAAGCCCCTTCCATCTCAAAGCCATGAGATGCGGGCCCGTTGCCTTCTAGAACCCGGCTATCCGTGCACTCCACCGCGGGGTAATCCTAGTACAGAAAAGAAAATATGTACAACGGTGACATCGACCTCAACCCGGTCGTGCCCCAAAAGAATAATATAAAAACAGACAGTGACGGCAGTTCACATGTCGGACGCTCACCCCGTGATATCAAATCTACAAATGAAACTAAACTGTAGTAACATTGCACCAAGCTATCCACCACGACAAATCCGCAACATCACGGCACAACACAGAAAATCAACGTGAATGTTACGTTCACAAACTTGTCTAAAAGAACATATAGCAATTAGACAAGTTGTACCGCTCGAATGACATTCACGGTCGTAGAGAGAAATGTATGTACTGTAAAATACACATTTAAAATTTCGATCGACTAAACCTTTCCAAATAGGCCCCAAATGCAAATCCAACACTCAAACAAATCTGGGCCAAAACTATATATCATAAAAATCATATTTTCATGAACTAGAGCCCCAGAAAAATTTTCGGGCACTGTAGCCTAAAAAGCGCGGCAGAAGGGCCACAAAATGTGACATTTTACTCTCTTTCCGCGGCAGAATTTTGGAATTAGGTCCCCAAAGTTTTTCTGTAGCTATAGTTTTGCCTGCACATAATTCTAAAATACCCAGAAAATTTTTTAGAACAACTTTGAAAATCGACAGCAAGCACATGAACTTTGATTCGTGATTCGGAAAAATTTGTCAATCGAGATTTTAATCTTGTGCAAACTAGTTAGTTGGGTTAATGGGTTGGCTCTGATACCATGTAAGTCTACGGTAGCGCCCCGGCCGTCAATCCGAGGCAAAATGCGGAAGAAAAACTTTTATAAACTGGCGCTAATGCAGACTTTTACCCGGATCGTTCCATTAACCCTATACTAGCTAACTACAATGAAGTTAGAATGGCCATACCGATCGATCCGTGTCCTTCGGACTTTAGCCACCATCCTTAGCTCCTCGCGGCATCTCCGATCAAGCTCGATCTTCGATCTCCTCATCGAAGTGGAACCACATCAAGGAATCCTTTTATGGGCTCCCGCTTCAAAACCGAAGCAACTCAGACATGAAATTTGCTAGCCGACATGTCCAAGGTGAAGTAGAGAATGTGTGTAATCACTTTGTCTTAATATACCAATAGATTCTCAAATCATGAGAGGGATGGGTGGAGGTTGATGAAGAAGCCATGGAGGAAGATGTGAGCTCAAGAAAAGAAGAAGTGAAATGGCTTATCATGTGTGTGATATTTTTGAAAGAGAGAGATATCAATAACAAAAATCCCAAGTCCTTACTTGGCTGCCCTCTCTCTCCAAAATATCCCCCACTAATCATAATTAGCACCTAAATCAATCCATGTCACAATAATGGTCACATAAACCCATGACCATGAGTCACCTTGTGCATGTGGCATGAAATGATGCATATGGACAAAACTTGCACTCACATTTTCCACATAATAAACATTAATCCAAATGTTTATAACAATAAATAGAATGGCATCTTCTAAAGAAAACTCGTGACAGATCACAAGGATACCCCTCATCTGTATATACATACCTGCATCCGCATTCCGACTGAAAACGAATGCAACGGGACGAAAATAATCCAACAAATCTAATACTAGGATCCGGCTTAAACCAAAGCCTACTAGTATGATCCGTCCGATCATGATCCCTGCACAAGTGTACGTATATGATCGAACCTTGCCATAAAACCATACGGCCTCTACAATGTTTCGCCCGAACTAGGGAAACTTTCTATGGGGGACTCTAAAGACTCGTCAATATGCTGGCAGTGGGTTTAACCACAAGAACGTCAGTAGCACTAGTTGTACGTAACGGCTACCCATGTATTGACCGAAAGGGAAGCTGACGAGCAAACTCATCCTGAAACCCTATTGAGCGTATCTGTGACAATCTCCGTACAGTCCGGTCTGTTCGTCTATGAGTATCGCATATCGGGCCTAGGGGGTGGTAAACGTCAGACCCCCATTAGTGGTATAAGTCACGTCGGAGTGTAGCCCAGAACACCTTGAGAAACTACTGGAATACCTACCAGTAAATCTCACTTGCCATGGCTAAGGGCTTTGTGTAATGGCTCTCCAGACACAGCGCGATATCAACCCCCAATATCGGGAGAGACGAATCCTGTCTAACCGCCACTGCCTCCAAGTGCTTCGGGACTGCACCCAACTACTACCTGTTTGCACGACTCATTTGAGCCATGGTATGGTAGCAATCAAAGAACAGTGGGAACACACTTGAGGCAATGTAACAGTGTTAAGTCAACGGACTAAGCTGTACTCATGTCACCTGGGAACTTCTCCTGACGATAGGTATACTATCAATCAGCAGTGCCCCTGCGAGTCCGTCCGGTGTACTCATAACCCAGTGAGCACCTGTATACTATCTTAGGTGAACCAACTGACACCAATAGGTTGTGAGATCAGCCACCGCCCCTCGTCGGGGTCTCGATCCGTATACACTAGTCTACTCATAGAGTATCGATGCCTAGTCTCGAAACTCCCACGACTAGGGACACTTTAAGGATGTGCTTATAGACTGCCCAACTCTCACGTATATGATCGCCATCATACTGCTGGTAGTCAAGCAAGAATCCTATGGGCTCTATCAACGTGTAATAATGATCTGTAATATCATCTGAAACATGTACACGATGATAAAGACAAACCAGATAGCATACTATCATCTCGAGTAAGACTGTCCTACCGGTATAGGTCCTCCCTCAATCATTGCAATCACGTGCTTGCGATCCAATAATTGACTTTGAGGGCACTATGTCAAACATGGGTACACTGGATGGACCAAGAACTCCTAGATGGTATTGTACCTATCGTCGGATTGCAGTTCTCTGGTGACACTGGTACAGGTTAGTCTGTCGACCCGAGATCGTCATATAGTCTTGTGTGATTCCCACTGTTCTTTGATTTCCACCATACCACGTCAAGAGATCGTGCAAAAAGGTGGTTTTTGGGTACAGTCCCGAGTCACATAGAGGCAATAAGCGATAGGAGGGGATTCGTCTCTCCCGGTATTGGGAGTTGATGTTACGCTATGCTCGATTGGCTATAACAGGAAATCCCTAGCCAGAGTTGCTGAGATCTATTGGTAAGTGTTATCAGTAGTTTCGAACCGTTATGGACCTTTCATCGGCATGACTTATCAGGCTATTGGGTTCTGACGTTATACCACCTCCCGGCTGTGATATGGGACATATCAGACGAAGAGACCGGACTGTACGGTAGTGTTACTGATTGGATTCGCAGTAGTATAAGCATTCTTGCTTGTTGATCTTCTGATCGCTCAATACCCGGGTGGCCGTTACGTTTAGCAGGCCGCTTCCGGCTTGTGGGTGTTTGATATGATCATCACCTACTGCCGACGTATTAACGAGTCTTTAGAGTCCTACATAGAGGTTTCCTGGTTCATGCGAAACGAAGTAGGAGCACATATGTGATATGTGCGGGACCGAGATTAATGCGCGTATGTGATACCGCATTCTATTCTAGCGATATGTGATATCGGGTGTTGATTCGATAGATTGTTACATTTGATATTAGTCGGTTGTATGTGATAGAGCCGGATTATTAAATCAAGTGTTGATTTGATAATTTAATGTATAATTATATATTTGATATATTAACTTACATTAACTAATATTAGCTCACTTAAACATTTCTTTTTCTCACTTGTGTTCATATAATATATATATGATATATATTAATATACATTTTATTTTGTGTCATGCTTGATGCCACATGCTACATGGGTGTATGTGACTCATGCCATGCTAGATATAATGAGGGTTTTATATTTATCTAAGTAATTCAAAATTGTATGGATTTTTGTCATGGCTACAAGCTTGTAGAAGCTTGTGGAACCATTGACCAAGTCCACCGATTTTGTTTCACTTGTAGATATTTATTAACCTAACCATTAACCCTAGCCATAGTTATGTCTCTACATGAGTTAAGGTATGACATTAACTCACCCATGGTTGCTATTCTCACCTCATGAGTTTCATTTCTCTTCATCACTTCATCTTTGTAACATTTTCAAAAATATAAAATATTAATTTTGGGAATTTTTATAATTTAATATTATTTTATTGATTATTTTAATATTAAATCTATAATTAAATGCAAATAAATAGGAAAAATTTGAGAAAAATTATGAAAAATTCTAAAATAGGGTAAATTAGTGAATTATGACATTTTTAAGTTTTTGTGATTAGTTTGACACTAATTTAGTGCTAATCGCGATTAAAATCGCTAATCGGGTTTTTTGACAATTTTGTGCAAAACTTGCACATATCACTTTTTCTCACACTTGTGCATTTTCTTTCATGATATTTGGGTTTACTATTCTTATGAGAAGGATTATGGTTTTAAAAAGAAAAGAAAAAGAAAAGATTAAAGAAAATGGGAGTTGGTGAGAATGAGAGGCATGGGGCACCATTGACCAAGGACTTAGCCAATTGTTTCCTCACATTTTCCTCCCTCTTCATCCTCCTCCTGCTGCTGCTCCTACACCTCATCCCCTCCCCTCTTAAACTCCTCAAATCATCTTTAAAACACCCCCAAAACCTCACACTCATTTCATTAAAATTGTGCACAATCCCTAGATCTACACATGGAGCTAAGAAGCATGGATTTTGGCCACTAGGGGCAACTCAAGAAAATTCTTGAGTTGCCAATTGAGGTAATTTCTGGACCATTAGCTAAATTGTAGCATTTCCTTTAACCCCAAGTTAAGATTATATCGATATTGTGTGATATTATGGACTTGATGAAAACCTAGTTAGGGTTGTGGTGAATTATGGGTTGTAATATGAAATTGAGCTCAGTAGAGGTCTTACCAACACCCTAGTGTTTGAATTGGAACCCAAAACCTGAAGCTAGAACCAGAATACGGATTTTAGAAACCGATATGGGGAAATTGTGAAATCTGTGAGGGTTTATTTGAATCTGCTATCACCCGAGACATCCTAAAATAATATTGAGTGGATAGAGATATGTGCAGGTACCCAGGAAACTAACCCCAAGACCCTAGCCCCCAATTCCCTTTCCCGGCCGCTAATTTTCCTCTTTTGGCCGCAAATTGCGGCCTGGGTCCCACCATTTTGGGTCGTGTTGGTTCTGTAGCTCCTTCATGTTTATGTTAGGCCCCTGGTATATATAGATTTGTATAAATTGACCTAGGGTGAAATCTGGGACATATATCCTAAGTTGCTATTTTGGTTTCGTGTTTCCGTATTCCGTATTTTTGATTCTGAAATTGTGGATTATGTTTTGCCTCGACTATTTGGCGTTTATACGACGATATAGAGGATTTATTGATGGTTTTGAAGGCGTGCCATAGGTTCTCACCTATAGGCCCCTTATCGTATCGTTTTGGATCTCATGCGCCGTTTTAGCTTGGATTTGGTTTTAATGCGCATATACGATATTTTGATGTATAGGTACCCATGAAGACTTCGGGACGACAAGCAAATGCGTGGTGACGTCCGCATATGATGATGCAAGGTGAGTAGATTATATCTACAGGGGGAAGTCGGGTGGATGGCGTATAGCACCCCCGCAGTCCGTAATTAGTACTATGTGGTATATTTATTTGTGTGATAGCTATAGTGTGTTATGGTTAGTTAGGGGTAGAAATAACTAGCGTAGTTCCTAGTTGCGAACCATAGGATAGATTTGCACCCACACGCATACACTTGTGTGTTTCTTATACTTGCACTGTACTTGTTGATATGGGATGACTTTGGAGATGAGTCGATGATGTGGGCTTTATGCCGCGAGATCGGTGATCGGATATGATTCGTATTTGAGATACGAAATGTGATTCTTGCGGGCTTGGGATATGTGTTTACCCCCGCACGCATACTTCATTGATGGTATCGATTTGTAGTAGACATAGAGTAGTACCCCCAGACTATATGATCTGATGATAGTGATACCTGTTATGTGACGAGATAGTGAGAGGTTGACCTGTACCCAGCTATTGGGATGCCGTACGACGATTTACCGTATGAGCTTTACATTGATGATAGATCCGCGCTCATGACTTAAGGATGTCAGATGATATACTGTATCGTACGCGATACTATTGAGGCTGGATCACCGACTTATATATATATATATATCGACTCAGATGTTAGGCGGTTTCCTTACCTGTAGTTCAGTTTGTTAGTTCAGCCGTATAGTTAGTGTAGTTGTTAGAGTAGATTAGACTTCTTACCTATTTCAAAAACTAACGAATCGTGGGCATTTTTAAAGACAGCTCAAGGGAATCTACGGATATTTCAAAAACGACGTATCTTTTCATAAAAACACCGTAGCCCCTATTTTCAAAACCCCATGATTCGTGTTATTTCAAAAGGCACCAATTGTAGGACTTATGTTAGATTAATGCAGGTTAGTTTTAGTTACGTCTAGTTTCAGCTCCCACTCCTTTTTTGTGGTTCGCTTTGCATCGCATTCTTATATTATGTTTCATACTCCATTATTAATATCATGCTGATAGGACACCAGTACCATTACCGATGATGCGTATGTACCACGTACACTTACTTGCCGGCTCACACACATCTTCATCGGTAATTGCCATGTCACGTACACCTTAGAAAATATTATTGCTTGACATAGCCTGTTAGCTAATAGTTTAGACATTGTAGTTATTACCTGCTACTTCATGCATATTGTTATTCATTGTTATGCCGCATTCATGGATTATCATGCATATATTCACTATTTTACGTGCTATTGAGGTTTGGATTTGGATTTCTATGAGATTTTCTGGATTTGGAGGAAAACCGCAAAGACACAAATAATCATATTCTCTCTTTTAAAATAAAAAGTGCGGTTTTCCTATGATGTATGAGTCGTCCACCATGAGTTTGCTGATGGATTTGGAAACCCGATTCGAGGAGACGGATGAACCGTTTCGGGTACATGGTGGACCCGGTACGGTACCCCGGGGCAAGAGGAATGTGGTGATGACGTTGAGCCTGGCAGGGGAGTACTACCTACCGGTGATTTTACCCGACATGTCGGATATCCGGAGGATACCGTCGTGGTCTTGAGATTTATGGTAGGGGCCGGTCTGGACTGACGGCGCCCTAGATATTGTGGCTGAGACTTTGAGATATCGGGATATTGGGATTTCGTTTGTGCCGATGCTAGGCACAGTTTTATGTTGATTTCATTATGGTATCTCATTTTAAAAATACAAGGGAAATCTTACTATAGTATGAAAACAGTTGCTTCATGTAAATGTATTCTGTTTTCACGCATTCATATCTCATTCATATGCTATATTGTTATCTGAGGCACTGACACAGACACATGAGATTGCACTCGGGTTAGATATTTACCCTAGCCTTGCTATAGGCTGCATGTTATATTTCCTGGAGGATTTTATATACTGATCGTATTGACCTAGGATTATGTCTTGCTTTCGGTTTCTGCTTGTAGATATTTCTATTCACGAGTTGGCAACTCACCCCCATTGTGCCACAGTTCTTGCAGGTTTTTGCCGTGCAGGTTCCTTGCAGCATTTATGGCACATTGCTTCCTTGAGGGTGAATTGCTTTTGGTAGGTGGTTTCTTTTGCATCAAGAACCACCATTGTATTTATTTATTTCATTGTATCTAGAATTTCCATCAACCAAAACTTGTATATTGTTTCAGACCTAGACTTTAGTGTTGTATATTTCGACCTTAGAGTCGCGCTTAGTAGTATTGCGGTTTCTTGTTGCTTTTGAGCTTTCTTTTGGATTTGATCCTCGCCACTTGGCGTTGTATATTATTGTTGCATGTGTGGTTGTGACCGTCTATTGACGAAGAGCTAGCTCCTGCTTGGGGATGCCTTTATCATTGCATATATATTGTTATTTTGTTGTACCCCATTCGGGGCCAGTTTTACAAAAGAAACTCTGCCGAAATTTTTAGAAAAGACTTACTGTTTTTAAAACGCACCTTCGGCTTAGTTATTTAAAAACCTTGATTTCAAACATGTTTTCTTCACTCCTTTAAACCAGTTTCTTTACTTATTCTTAAAATGGTTTTAGATTTCTGGGCTTTTGGCTTACTTGGATCAGATGGAGTCCTATAGACTTCATATGGTTCGAGGGCCAGTCACGTGCTCTTTCGGGTCGTGACAAAGTTGGTATCAGAACGCTAGGTTGACCTTGGTTCGAGTCTAAGTTTGACTATGTGGAGCCTAGGGCGTTTATATATATACGGAACTTAGGCTTGACCTTACGGAACTTAGACTTGGTCGAGGGGGTATTAGACCCGAACTTTCGTCGTGTAGGATGACCCTTGGTTGATGGAATAGGTGACTAAAGTAGAGTGACGTACCGTTGGTATGTTCCGCGGCATACTTACGACACGCCACTCCGCTTAAGGAACCTTAGGATGTACATACTTTCGAGATCAGTGATTCTCTTCATATCCAGGATTATACATCCATTTGAGATCCCCGATTCTATTAGTTTCATGATCATACCTTCATTGATACTGTTCTTTCCTATGATCATGTATCCACTCTGGACCTGTTGTTCCCTTTCTTGCCATTGATATGCTCTCTTGATACTCGATTGAGGTTCCTGTCACCATGTTTGAGCGCAGTTTGGGCTGCTGCTAGGGTTACGGCCGGTGTGAGCTCGTTTGGTACGAGGGCCGACCATTGTGTTTTCTGGTGACATGGGAACGTCTCGAGTTAGTGATTGGTGATTGTGACCTCTAGTGGAGGCAAGTGTTTAGTCTTGCACCGGATGATCGGGCCATTGTTAGAGCTGCCAGTTGAGAGAGGACTGTTGATGTACAGCATACCTCAGAGATTGTGATGTCGCCTACCGTGCAGACAGATGGACCAGCTGTTGCTGAGATTGACAGGATGTCGCTTCCGAAGCTTACGAGCTGAGATTGCCGGAGCTTTTAGGCGGATATGAGACAGGTGATAGCTAGTCTACCCGATTTGAGAGACGAAGGTGATTCGTCCGATTTTTGCGCCGGAGCGGGCCCGGTTGAGTAGAAGATTTCCAGTGTAGAGAGTCTTACTCAGATCTAGAGCAGACCGATTCAGAGATGACCACCAATGTGTTGCCTTTCCTGGAGGATTGAGGCGTTGTTCGGCGTACAGGCGTATGAGCCAGCTGCTGCTGCAAATGACGAGATATCGCCCAGATGGTTGGAGCTACTGCAGCATGAGCATGTTCTTGGAGATATAATAGCGAGTCGCTAGTCACCTGAGGATAAATGACTAGGACGTGTGGTGAGTTCGCTTACCCCGATGCGAGGTCATCAGATAGATTGTTTCCAGCGAGAGACGACTTCACGCAGGTTTGTTGAGAGTCGATAGAGACGATCGAATGTCAGGAACCCATTTTCTAAGTTTAAAGTATACGGAAAGACATGCAGGTGATTCTATGGACCCTCTAGAAGAATGAAACCCTAACTCGACTTAATGACCGTGTGAATGCCTTTGAACCTTCGGGTTTGCGGCGGTTCCTCGGCGCCATTAGTGAGGCTTGGGTTTGCCCTTCTACGGCTGGACCACCGACGCTGTGGCATGTACTCGATACTATTAAACTGTACCCGAGATGTGAGCTCTTGGGGGATTATGAGGATCTGACGAGTCGATCGGATGGTTCGACATCTTTCGGATATCGTGATGGGACACTGCTTGGGAGACTCCAGATGCGAGCATAGCCGTCGGAGCGCAGTTTGTGTAGCCATGATGAGACGAGTCCGAATCAGTCGACATTGACGCAGGTGGAGTAAAGAGTTCGTACGAGATTTCGACGAGATGACGTCCCACTCCGCTGACATTAGAGATGTGATATGCACCCTGAGGCGTGGTATATGGATATATCTTCCAGAAAGAAGCGTGATAAGTATGCAGCCGTTCCGGAACAAGCTTTAGCTTCAGCATTGGATGAAGACTTCCGGGAAATGCGGCAGGAAATGAGATTTGAGAAAGAAACCTCGACAGGACCTTTCCGGAATACGACACGAGAAGACCTAGACCCAGGAGTGGTCATGGTTGCGCACACCCAGCAGGCCAGAGTTCGGCATTGTCGACGCGGTAGTTGACCAGATTTGGATAAAGGAACTTACCCAGATGCAGTGCGAATGGATCAAGGATGGACGAGTGATAAGTATTCCTCCGATGGTTGGGACGTGTTCCCGAGGACCAGTTCGGCCTGACATCTGCTACAGAATGATGAAGCTACAGAGTACGCGATTTCGAGTCCGTGCGAGAGACTTCAGATTGACCGTGGCCGAGAACAGTGCAGTGCATCGTAGCTTGGCGTAACGTCATAGTGGACGACGATAGAGACAGTTGGAACAAGAGGTTCGTGTGAGACGCCGACGAGCTGTCATTGCTTCCCGTCGAGACTAGAGACCTGATTTGCTTACAGAGGCGTTGGGATGCGACCAATTTCCGAGAAATATTGTGCTGAGGACACAGATGTCCATTGAGAGAAAAGAGATTATGCAGAAGTACCAGCCTTCGTACAGTTCGGCTTAGGCGTGATTGGAAGAGGCCCTGAGCAGGATTCCTTTCAGGACATTGCTGCAATGATGTTTGCACCCAGGATCAGATGTGTGCCGTGCGTTCAGAGAGCCAGAGGCCGATGCCAGTGATATGCTGCCTTACGAGTGGTCGTGAGGATTGACCGAGAGGTGACAAGAGAAATGCCAGAACGGAATCGTCCCCGTTAGCACACCTGACAGGGCCGATGAGCCGATTGACCGCGTGATAGGAAATCCGCAAGGAAGATAAGGACCCAGAGTCAGAGGACGCCAGACCGTGAGCAGGAGGCAAGTAGATATCCTGCGCTGCTAGCAGTGGATTGCACCAACTCCTTCTCGACTTTGAAGGAGGAACTACCGACGACGGTATTTATGATTTGTGATTTTGTGATTCGATTATCACGTATCCGTCATTTTGGATTTCGGTATTTAGGGCGTTCTGTTTGCTTGATTTAGTTTTGATGATTGAGTTTCATGATATTTGTTTCATGCACCCACTGGATATTTATATATTTTTTTGCGCAGAGTTTTTACATTTGAGATATTGATTGAGATTTCGTGCCTACCGTATGCAGTGATTTGATTTGCACTTCCAGCGTGGTTTTCATGCACCTTTAGTGTTTTGATATACGATTTTGGTGCACACCCGATGCACTAAATCGAGATTCTTCGTGCATGTCACATGCACTTGATTTTTTTTTTCTGTCAGGCACACACGTTGCCTACGACAGATGTTTCGTGCACACCCGTTGCACCTAGATGTTGTTGTACACTTGTTTGACACATATATGGATTTTGATTCCTGGCGCACCAGACGCATAGGATATTCTTATATATACATTTTGTGGATTGATTTCTAGTAGAGCAGTACATTTTATGATATTCTCTATGTATTGATGTCTTCGGAGCCCCGACAATTGGATTATTACTGAAATTGTTTTAGTATTGGGGGTTTAAATTTTAATTCGGGGACCGAATTTCTTTAAGGGGGGTAGATTGTAACATTTTCAAAAATATAAAATATTAATTTTGGGAATTTTTATAATTTAATATTATTTTATTGATTATTTTAATATTAAATCTATAATTAAATGCAAATAAATAGGAAAAATTTGAGAAAAATTATGGAAAATTCTAAAATAGGGTAAATTAGTGAATTATGACATTTTTAAGTTTTTGTGATTAGTTTGACACTAATTTAGTGCTAATCGCGATTAAAATCGCTAATCGGGTTTTTTGACAATTTTGTGCAAAACTTGCACATATCACTTTTTCTCACACTTGTGCATTTTCTTTCATGATATTTGGGTTTACTATTCTTATGAGAAGGATCATGGTTTTAAAAAGAAAAGAAAAAGAAAAGATTAAAGAAAATGGGAGTTGGTGAGAATGAGAGGCATGGGGCACCATTGACCAAGGACTTAGCCAATTGTTTCCTCACATTTTCCTCCCTCTTCATCCTCCTCCTGCTGCTGCTCCTACACCTCATCCCCTCCCCTCTTAAACTCCTCAAATCATCTTTAAAACACCCCCAAAACCTCATACTCATTTCATTAAAATTGTGCACAATCCCTAGATCTACACATGGAGCTATGAAGCATGGATTTTGGCCACTAGGGGCAACTCAAGAAAATTCTTGAGTTTCCAATTGAGGTAATTTCTGGACCATTAGCTAAATTGTAGCATTTCCTTTAACCCCAAGTTAAGATTATATCGATATTGTGTGATATTATGGACTTGATGAAAACCTAGTTAGGGTTGTGGTGAATTATGGGTTGTAATATGAAATTGAGCTCAGTAGAGGTCTTACCAACACCCTAGTGTTTGAATTGGAACCCAAAACCTGAAGCTAGAACCAGAATACGGATTTTAGAAACCGATATGGGGAAATTGTGAAATCTGTGAGGGTTTATTTGAATCTGCTATCACCCGAGACATCCTAAAATAATATTGAGTGGATAGAGATATGTGCAGGTACCCAGGAAACTAACCCCAAGACCCTAGCCCCCAATTCCCTTTCCCGGCCGCCAATTTTCCTCTTTTGGCCGCAAATTGCGGCCTGGGTCCCACCATTTTGGGTCGTGTTGGTTCTGTAGCTCCTTCATGTTTATGTTAGGCCCCTGGTATATATAGATTTGTATAAATTGACCTAGGGTGAAATCTGGGACATATATCCTAAGTTGCTATTTTGGTTTCGTGTTTCCGTATTCCGTATTTTTGATTCTGAAATTGTGGATTATGTTTTGCCTCGACTATTTGGCGTTTATACGATGATATAGAGGATTTATTGATGGTTTTGAAGGCGTGCCATAGGTTCTCACCTATAGGCCCCTTATCGTATCGTTTTGGATCTCATGCGCCGTTTTAGCTTGGATTTGGTTTTAATGCGCATATACGATATTTTGATGTATAGGTACCCATGAAGACTTCGGGACGACAAGCAAATGCGTGGTGACGTCCGCATATGATGATGCAAGGTGAGTAGATTATATCTACAGGGGGAAGTCGGGTGGATGGCGTATAGCACCCCCGCAGTCCGTAATTAGTACTATGTGGTATATTTATTTGTGTGATAGCTATAGTGTGTTATGGTTAGTTAGGGGTAGAAATAACTAGCGTAGTTCCTAGTTGCGAACCATAGGATAGATTTGCACCCACACGCATACACTTGTGTGTTTCTTATACTTGCACTGTACTTGTTGATATGGGATGACTTTGGAGATGAGTCGATGATGTGGGCTTTATGCCGCGAGATCGGTGATCGGATATGATTCGTATTTGAGATACGAAATGTGATTCTTGCGGGCTTGGGATATGTGTTTACCCCCGCACGCATACTTCATTGATGGTATCGATTTGTAGTAGACATAGAGTAGTACCCCCAGACTATACAATCTGATGATAGTGATACCTGTTATGTGACGAGATAGTGAGAGGTTGACCTGTACCCAGCTATTGGGATGCCGTACGACGATTTACCGTATGAGCTTTACATTGATGATAGATCCGCGCTCATGACTTGAGGATGTCAGATGATATACTGTATCGTACGCGATACTATTGAGGCGGGATCACCGAATTATATATATATATATATCGACTCAGATGTTAGGCGGTTTCCTTACCTGTAGTTCAGTTTGTTAGTTCAGCCGTATAGTTAGTGTAGTTGTTAGAGTAGATTAGACTTCTTACCTATTTCAAAAACTAACGAATCGTGGGCATTTTTAAAGACAGCTCAAGGGAATCTACGGATATTTCAAAAACGACGTATCTTTTCATAAAAACACCATAGCCCCTATTTTCAAAACCCCATGATTCGTGTTATTTCAAAAGGCACCAATTGTAGGACTTATGTTAGATTAATGCAGGTTAGTTTTAGTTACGTCTAGTTTCAGCTCCCACTCCTTTTTTGTGGTTCGCTTTGCATCGCATTCTTATATTATGTTTCATACTCCATTATTAATATCATGCTGATAGGACACCAGTACCATTACCGATGATGCGTATGTACCACGTACACTTACTTGCCGGCTCACACACATCTTCATCGGTAATTGCCATGTCACGTACACCTTAGAAAATATTATTGCTTGACATAGCCTGTTAGCTAATAGTTTAGACATTGTAGTTATTACCTGCTACTTCATGCATACTGTTATTCATTGTTATGCCGCATTCATGGATTATCATGCATATATTCACTATTTTACGTGCTATTGAGGTTTGGATTTGGATTTCTATGAGATTTTCTGGATTTGGAGGAAAACGGCAAAGACACAAATAATCATATTCTCTCTTTTAAAATAAAAAGTGCGGTTTTCCTATGATGTATGAGTCGTCCACCATGAGTTTGCTGATGGATTTGGAAACCCGATTCGAGGAGACGGATGAACCGTTTCGGGTACATGGTGGACCCGGTACGGTACCCCGGGGCAAGAGGAATGTGGTGATGACGTTGAGCCTGGCAGGGGAGTACTACCTACCGGTGATTTTACCCGACACGTCGGATATCCGGAGGATACCGTCGTGGTCTTGAGATTTATGGTAGGGGCCGGTCTGGACTGACGGCGCCCTAGATATTGTGGTTGAGACTTTGAGATATCGGGATATTGGGATTTCGTTTGTGCCGATGCTAGGCACAGTTTTATGTTGATTTCATTATGGTATCTCATTTTAAAAATACAAGGGAAATCTTACTATAGTATGAAAACAGTTGCTTCATGTAAATGTATTCTGTTTTCACGCATTCATATCTCATTCATATGCTATATTGTTATCTGAGGCACTGACACAGACACATGAGATTGCACTCGGGTTAGATATTTACCCTAGCCTTGCTATAGGCTGCATGTTATATTTCCTGGAGGATTTTATATACTGATCGTATTGACCTAGGATTATGTCTTGCTTTCGGTTTCTGCTTGTAGATATTTCTATTCACGAGTTGGCAACTCACCCCCGTTGTGCCACAGTTCTTGCAGGTTTTTGCCGTGCAGGTTCCTTGCAGCATTTATGGCACATTGCTTCCTTGAGGGTGAATTGCTTTTGGTAGGTGGTTTCTTTTGCATCAAGAACCACCATTGTATTTATTTATTTCATTGTATCTAGAATTTCCATCAACCAAAACTTGTATATTGTTTCAGACCTAGACTTTAGTGTTGTATATTTCAACCTTAGAGTCGCGCTTAGTA
Source organism: Agapanthus africanus (assembly GCA_030015575.1). Classification (NCBI taxonomy): domain Eukaryota; kingdom Viridiplantae; phylum Streptophyta; class Magnoliopsida; order Asparagales; family Amaryllidaceae; genus Agapanthus; species Agapanthus africanus. Next base: position 426,842,426 of record CM057339.1, read on the forward strand.
GTATTGCGGTTTCTTGTTGCTTTTGAGCTTTCTTTTGGATTTGATCCTCGCCACTTGGCGTTGTATATTATTGTTGCATGTGTGGTCGTGACCGTCTATTGACGAAGAGCTAGCTCCCGCTTGGGGATGCCTTTATCATTGCATATATATTGTTATTTTGTTGTACCCCATTCGGGGCCAGTTTTACAAAAGAAACTCTGCCGAAATTTTTAGAAAAGACTTACTGTTTTTAAAACGCACCTTCGGCTTAGTTATTTAAAAACCTTGATTTCAAACATGTTTTCTTCACTCCTTTAAACCAGTTTCTTTACTTATTCTTAAAATGGTTTTAGATTTCTGGGCTTTTGGCTTACTTGGATCAGATAGAGTCCTATAGACTTCATATGGTTCGAGGGCCAGTCACGTGCTCTTTCGGGTCGTGACAATCTTCTTCTTCCTCATGAAAAGCTTTCTAGCTTTTGGAAATGGTAAGAAAATATTGTGAGAAAAATAAATCTAGAGTGAGCCCATTTCCTACTTCATCATCGTCTACTATATTAGCCATTTAGTTTAGGTTGTTTGCTTCACTAATCTACCATTAGTGAAGAGATAGCATGAGCTTGAGTCTCCTCGACGTAGATTATCTTCGACCTCGAAAACTTCGAGCAAGCTTGTTCATTTCTTCATGTGAACCCTTAATAGAGTTCAGGAGTTCACCACTTGGAGCGAAGGGACTACTACACGGAGCTTTAGATGTGAAAGACTGGTCTACAAAGGTTGTATATCTCATTCACTTTGTATGCAAAGTTGTTTGCATGCTGTATTGTTTAAATTTCTGGTTAAGATTCTAGGGTTAGGGTTGTTTAGCATGGAAAAAATTTGAAACTGGCATGGACGATGCCTCCCGAAACCTTGCCGCCACGCTAGGTAACCCTACGGTGGTATCAGAGCTACTAGGCATTAGAAGTCGACCTATGGGGGTTCTCACTGTGTGACAGTGTGGCGAAGCATAGGCTCTTACTCCCAGGGTTTCCCAAGATCGGAAGGTGTTCCGGTGGGTTGTAGTCCTCGTGAGGGGGCATGCGTAAAAAGTAGCTGCCGAGGGACCTATAGGTGCCACGGCGACCCCATTGGATGGGGTGGCTGCCTGACCTACAGTGGTATCAGAGCCAAGCTAGAGATTTGAACGATATTTGTTAGATTACGAAACTGTAACAACTCTGAAACACCCGGTACACATTCCTGGTTTCTGTCGAATTTTAAATAGCCTCTAAAATTTTTTTAGCAACTGCAGAATGTTGTATGTGATACAACATGAACACTATCAAAATTTGAACCAATTTAGCATGTTTATGGCCGGCCACATCACCTTAAAAACCGAGCTCACCGGGTATTCTGGCTCATTTTGGCTTCAAATTTTCATGGTGTTCCAGTCTCTGGGTTTTGGTGTTTCAGGTGTTGCTTGTTTTTGCTAAATTTGCATATGATGTTAACTTTATGCAAAGGCAATTCGGAGTGTTTCATAGTCGTAATTCTAACATGTATTCGGATTATTTAGACGACGTTAAAAAGTTCGAATGGATATCAATAACCTATATTTTCTCTCGCTGGAAATTTTCAAAGAGTTGGATTTTTTTCAAGTTTAAAATGTTCAGAAAATCATGCAAGCGATTCTGTGGACCCTCTAGAAGAACGATATCCAAACCCGACTTTTTGGATCGCAGGACCGCGGTCATACCTTAGGGTTTGCGGCAGTCCCATGGCGATATGAGAGAGGCATGGGTCGGCCCTTCTACAGATGGTTCATAGGAGTTGTGGCATGTTCTGGATAATTTTTGAATTCTGCTCAAGTGTTGAGCTCTTTGGGAAAGTTTGGGTGTTTGTTTATTCGATCGAAAAGTTTAACATCGTCTAGCTATCTGTGATTGTGATACAATATTTGGAATCCACATAATTAGTTATGAGATGACTTGTTTGAATTTTATAAATCTAGCAGTTTAGTCTCATTTAATCGGTTTCCACGGAATTTTGATGTGGATCAAAAGTCCGTCGCAATTATATAATGTACGCGAATACTCGCCGGGTAACTTTACTAGATAGCCACGCTCCATAGCCTCGACCAAGTGACTGTAGGAGAACCCCGTCACCAAAAGCATTCGTTCGGGTGCTCGCGGCCGTGGTGTTCCGCCTCAGTGCACTTCGTCGACGGCATCGGCGGTGCGGCCGTCTTCTAAAGTTTCCGATGAGCATTCGATCAGGTTAAGGGGAATCTTGTTAAATTACCCGACAGGTTATTGGAAAGTGTTTTCAATATCGAGACTAAAATGCGGGGTTTATAATTGTTAGGCATGTGATATCTAAGGAATTCATTTGGTTGGGCATGAAATCCAAAGTATGTGATACATTGGGTTTATGATGTCTAAAGTGGTTGCGGATTGCAACTGTTGTAGTTTTTCACTTTCTTTTCTGAGACCGTAAGTGTAATATGTGGTGTATCGCCGGTTTCGGTGCTATGTGTCAACGATAATTGGGATACGTATATTTACTTACGTTGATGACATGTGATGTTATGTGTTGATGTGATATGTTATATTGGATCGTCATGTTTTGAATAGTCGGGGGTTTTTATGTGAGATGAGAGCTTTTCATTTTCATTCATGTAAAAGCTTGTATGTAATATTCTTTTATTGGGGCACTTCCTGGTTGAGGACGATGTAACCATTGATGTATATTATTTACTTTTTCGTATTAGGATAGACCCAAGGCGGAGAGCACAAGTAACCAGGTTCTAGGGTCCAGTGGGAGACCATCTCGAGGAGTCGAGACTGGGTCTCCTAACTCTAGAATTGGTAGGGTTGCTTGCCGCTCTCGTAGGGGTCTAGGGATGTGGGTTTGGCTATTCATCATGACTGTGGAATCCGCGTTTTTACTGGCTTAAATAAAACACGAAATTCCTAGTATATCCAATATTTCATATATGTTCTTCTGCTGCTGATATTTTGTGATGTGATCACTTGATATGTTCTGAGACGAATGCCTATATTATATATATGATATATAGTAATTATTGATGCTTTCATTTCTTCTGTGATGCTTGTGAAGCATAATTTGATGGGACTTCATTACTGAGATTAATGAAAGAAAAGAAACCTGAAGATATTGTAGAAACTTGTTTTAAAAACGGGTAGCTCTAGTTCTTGCTTTGCATAGCGGTATTCCGTGTAGAATAACCAGCACCTTATTCGATAAGGAAAGAGCCGAGAACCTTCACCGGGAGTGACCTCTTTAGCGAAACTAGCAGATGCTACAACCCACTCGGTTTGTCTTTTAATTGCTTCTATAGTTTTTGCTTTGCATAGTGGTATTTGTGAAATATCATGCACCTTATTCGATAAGGAAAGAGCCGAGATCCCTTCACCGAGAGTGACCTCTTTAGCGTAACTAGTAAAAGCCTAAAAAATACTCCTTTTTAAAATCACTCGATTCTACAACGATATCAAGTTCATTGCGCAAAATGTTTTCATAAAAACCTGTCGTAGCCCTCCGTCATTTCAGATAAGTATTTTTTAGTATTCGTGCAGCATTTGTTGGCATTTTTCAAGGCGTAATGTGCGGTAGCTGATTAGTGCTTATCTGCTTGAGCATATGATGCGATTGGATTAGGGTAGTCGTGCGACCTTGTTGGCCTTTGTCAAGGGTCGTGCGGGTGGGTTTAATTCAATCAAGAATTGACGGGTTGAACTTGACTAGCATCCTATGGTTTGTTGGCCTTTGTTAAGGTCATAGGAGGTTAGGGGCAGAATATTATTGGGAATTTCAAGCGTTGAAATTTGCAATGAGATTGCATACTTTCTATGAGATAGTTAGATCTCGATACCCACTGCGAGTAAGAGTGGCTCCTGGGAGAGTTTTACACATTACAATTAGCCGATAAGTAGGTGTCTTGAAAGTTGTTAACGCGGTTACGCCCCTGGGAAAACGAGGTTTATTTTAGTTAGGTCCGTGCGAAAGCACGGGGACCACCCTCAAAGTTCCGACACTGGCCTTGCCGAAAGATTGGCGAACTTGTAGGGTGTAATTAATCCGGGTTAGTCTTACCTTTTAGGGTTTGAAGGAAGATTTGATAAAAACAGTGGGAGCCATCCTGATTAGATAAAATAATAACCAATCTGATCTTGCAAGAGCGCATGCGGAGTGTTTTTTTCTCTCTCTCTCCTAGTAGCGACCATGTCACGCCTTAATCAAGATAATAATATGGATGTTTTGACCGACCCTACTTATTATACTGAGCTGGGGAACATTGGTTCCACTCTATCTTATAATTGTTATAAGTCCGAGTAGGAAATAGGGGAATATCTGGATTTCCACGCAACCCAAATGACGAATAGGCATGTTGATGCATATTCTTCGGGTGTGTTCGTTATCGAGAACTGTATCCCAGTATCCTCTACGTCCTAGATATGAGATATCGCATCAGGATCCCATATATGTAAGAGTTACATAGGCTATTGATAGATAGAGAACTGAGAATGGGTGATATATCTCTAAATGTTAGAGAATGGTGCAATTGTTGCAGCCAAGTCGGTTGGCTAATATCACCTTGTATTAATACATTGATTCGGAACAAATGTTATTAGATACCAAACCTGATATACAATATTACATCAGTTTCATTATTAACTTAAAGAAGGATATAATTCTGTATTGGAGGATAATGTTGTGAACATTTTCCTGAATTAAGAGTTGATTGGATCAGGCACGTTATGTAATGGCATATACGTTCTAAATCAAACCACAGTTCAAAATATCTAGAATACACACAAGAGGAGTAGTTCAGAAATAAACGAATCCTTCTTGTGGTATTGTAGACTAGGTCATATCGATGTGACACAACCAGCTAAGTTACATAAGGATGAATATGAGAATCTGTTCGAATTTTCATCTTATGATACTTGCTAGTCTTGTCTCAAAGGTAAAATGACCAATACTCCGTTTACTGAAAACAGAGAAAAAGTTACTGACCTCTTGGGACGGATACATGATGATGTATACGGTCCTATATCTATAAATGCCCAGGTTGGTTCTTCGTACTTCATTATATTCACTGATCTTCTCTCAGGATTCGGACATATATTCCTGTTGAAACACAAGTCTGAAACTTTTGATAAATTCAAAGAATATAAGCCTGAAGTTAAGAACCAGACGAGTAGAAGTATTAAGTCCTTCGATATGATCGAGGAGGAGAATACTTGCGCATGGAATTCCTGGAGTTTCTAAAAGGAGAATGGGATTCTCTCTCAGCTTACTCCTTCGTATACACCACAGCACAACGGTGTATCGGGGCGGAGGTATCGCACCCTATGAGATATGGTGAGCTCTGTGATGAGTACCGCTGAGTTACCTATTTCCTTTTGGTGTTATGCACTTGAGAAGCTGCATACCTATTTAATGGGGTTCCATCAGAATCAGTGCCTACCACTCCATATGAGATATGGAATAGGAAGAGACCATAGGGGTTGTCCGGCCTACGTTGAAAAGCAAAATCCGGACAAACTCGAGGCAAGGTCAGTTCTGTAAGTTTGTTGGATATCCCAAACATTTGCGAGGGAATATCTTCCGCCACACTGAAGAGCAAAATGTGTTTTGTTTCTCAACATGCCACCTTTTTAGAAAAGGAATTTCTTGTGAAGAAATTAATGGTCATGAGGTAGAACTGGAAGAAGTTCCAGCTTGACAAACTAACAGCTGATAATTTGGCGAAACCAAAGGATTCAATAGTTTCCAATGAATCTCAGCCTCTCCGGGAATCTGGTAGGGTTCCTCATCCACTTGAGAGATACTACGGTCTTCTTGGTGACAGTGGGAGCGAGGATTGCATCATGGTTGATGATGGCCCAACTAGGTTCAGGCAGGCCATCACGAGTAGGGACTCTGTAAAATGGCTGGATGCTATGCGATCAAAGATGAAATCTATGTACACCAACAAAGTATGACTTTGAATGTTGCACTTGAAGGGGTAAAACCTATTGGGAGCAAATGGATCTTGAGAAGATTCTTGGTGTAGGTGGAAAAGTTGAGACTTTCAAAACTATGCTTAAGTCTATCAGGATCAATGCGCGCATCGCGGAGTTGGAACATCTGTTTTGATGTGGTAGTCAAAGAGTTTGACTTCATCAAAAAGGTAGATGAACCTTGTATATGCAAGAAGGTTGTAGAGAGTAAGGTTGCCTTCCACGTATTGTAGGTAGATGACATACTCTTGATAGGAAATGGTTTCCTATGCTACGCTCGGTCAAGCTCCTCTTATCACCAGGATTCTCCATAGAAGTTCTGGATGATACCTACTACATCTTGTGGATTATGATCTATGATGATAGATCTAAGTGGATGTTGGGAGTGTCCCAAATCCAGGTACAATAACACCATACTAAAGGGGTTTAGTATGGAGGATTCTAAGCGTGGTGGTTCGCCCACTTACTCATGGATCACTCTCTCCAAAAAGATGTCTTCAAAGACTGATTTAGAGAGAGCTCGCGTGCAAGGGATACCCTATGCTTCAGCAGTAGGCTCTATCAAGTGTGCTATGTTATGTACCAAACCAGATGTAGCTAACTCACTAGGTGTAGTGATCAGGAATCAATCGGATCTTGTGAGAATCACTGGATAGCTGTGGTGGACATTCTTAAGTACTTGAAAAGCACTAAAAGAAAGTTCTTGGTTCGAGCTTACAGAGTGATAAGGACGACTGAAAATCAGTCACAGGCATTTTCTTTACCCTCAGTGGAGAGACGGTATGTTGGAAGAGTTCCAAGCTAGATACCATGACATACTAGACGATAAAGACTGAATACATTACTACCAACGATGCTGCCAAAGTGGCTGTCTGGGCATTTCTTGTTCATGTGATGAACATGGTTCCTACCATTGAGCGTCCAATAACTGTTATTGTGACAACAATGAAGTTGTGGCTTTGGCCTAGAAACACCGGTCCCATCAGCGATCCAGAAAAATTTAGGCTAGTATCACCTGATCAGGGAGATGGTTGATCTCCAACGGATCGAGGTCAGGAGTGTTGACACGAAGGATAACACGGTGGATGCACTCACGAAGGCCTTTTCCCTGAGAGAGACTTTTATGGGATGGTTGAGTATGGGATACTACAACCACTGCTATATGATGGCCCTAGTGCAAGTGGGAGATTGTTAGTTATATGTATGCTCTAGAGTCCATTACTGTAAATGTGATGTATATTGTAGTAGATGCTTGGACATATATAGGGAGGACTTTCTTGCTCGACATGATAGTATGCTATCTGGTTACTCTTTATCTTAACATGTACGCTAATTGTCTCTCTATTACATGTTGATAAAGCCCTTAGCATGAGTACTTGACTACCAGGATTATGATGTGGATCATACTAATAGGGCAGAGGTAGTCGGAAAGTACATCCTTCAAATGTTCCTAGTCATGGGAGTATCGAGACAGGGCATCGATACTCCAGAGTAGACTAGCGTATACGCTTCTCGACCCATGTGATGGACGATGGATGATCCCATATCCATTGGTGTTTGACATCAAAGATGGTATACGGGTGCTCAGTGGAGACTGGGTATACTGAACGGACTCGCCGATAACTCCCAGATTGTATTATACCTCACGTCAGATGGCAGTTCTCTGGTGACACTGGTACAGGTTAGTCTGTCGATCCGAGATCATCATAGAGTCTTGTGTGATTCCCACTGTGCTTTGATTTCCACCATACCGCGGTCAAGAGATCGTGCAAAAAGGTGGTTTTTGGGTACAGTCCCGAGTCACATAGAGGCAATGAGCGATAGGAGGGGTTTCGTCTCTCCCGGTATTGGGAGTTGATGTTGCGCTATACTCGATTGGCCATAACAGGAAATCCCTGGCTAGGGTTGCTGAGTTCTACTGGTAAGTGTTATTAGTAGTTTTTCGAACCGTTATGGACCTTGCATCAGCATGACTTATCAGGCTATTGGGGTCTGACGTTATACCACCCCCAGACTATTGATATGCAATATATCAGACGAAGAGACCGGACTGTACGGTAGTGTTACTGATTGTATTCGCAGGAGTATGAGCAGTCTTGCTTGTTGATCTTCTGATCGCTCAATATACGGGTGGCCGTTACGTTTAGCAGATCGCTTGCGGGTTGTGGGTGTTTGATATGATCATCACCTACTGCCGGCGTATTGACGAGTCTTTAGAGTCCTACACAGAGGTTTCTTGTTTCATGCGAAACGAAGTAGGAGCACATATGTGATATGTGCGGGAGCGAGATTAATACGTGTATATGATACCGCATTCCATTCTCGCGATATGTGATATCGGTCGGTTATATGCGATATAGCCGGGTTTATCGGATCAAGTGTTGATTCGATAAGTTGATTCGTTTGATATTAGCCGGTTGTATGTGATATAGCCGGATTATTAAATCAAGTGTTGATTTGATAATTTAATGTATAATTATATATTTGATATATAGAATTACATTAACTAATATTAGCTCACTTAAAGATTTATTTTCTCACTTTGGATGTGCATATAGTATATATGTGATATATATTAAATGTACGTGATTTTGTGTCATGCTAGATGATACATGCTACATAGGTGTGTGAAACTTACACTATACTTATGATAATCCTAGGGTTTTAATTATCAAAGTAAATCATCAAATTAGGTGGAAATTGGACAAAATGTTATAGCTTGTAGAAGCTTGTGGAACCATTGACCAAGTCCACTAATTTGTTTTTACTTAGATATTTATTAACCTAACCTATTATCTTTAGCCTTAGTTAAGTCTCTACAAGAGTTTGTATATGATACAAACTCACCTATGGTTGACTCATTTTTTTCATGAGAGTTCATTCTTCTTCTTCTTCACAAAAGAAAATGCTCACTAGGTTTTTTCTAAGTGAAGAATTATTGTGAGAAAAATAAATCTAAAGTGAGCCCACTTCCTACATCATCATCCTCTACTGTTTGCCATTTAGTTTAGGGTGTTTGCTTTACTAATCTGCCATTAGTGAAGAGGAAGCAAGAGCTTGAGTCTCCTCGACGTAGATCATCTTCGGCCTCGACGACATCAAGCAAGCTTGTTCTGTACATCTCGTGGAGCCTTTCGAGAGTCTGAGGAGTTCACTACTTGGAGCGAAGGGACTACTACACGGAGCATTTGAAGTGAAGGACCGGTCTACAAAGGTTTAGTTTGTAAAGTGTTTACAATCTAGAAAACCCTAAGTCTCTAGTTTGATCCTCGTTCGGGTTCTTTAGCTCTCTAGAAAATTTCGAAATGGCATGTTCGATGCCCTAGTAAACACCGTGAGGGTGCTAAGGAACCCTACACTTTTGTTTCCACTCTTCATACCTCGATCTCCCGGCGATCAACGATCTCCCTAATCAGGTGATACCGCCTCAAGATGTGTCTGGATTTTTGATGGGACCGTGGTTCCTTCGCTAAAGACATAGCTCCATTGTTGTCGCAATACAAGGGTATTGGATTAACAATAGATGGAACCACCTCAAGTTTAGTAATGAGCTTCTTAATCCAGACAACTTCTTTTACGGCATCGTTGGCAGCAATGTATTCAGCCTCCATCGTCGAGTCTGCGACGGTGTCATGTTTGGAGCTTTTCCAACAGACCACCCCTCCATTGAGGGTAAACACCAAACCTGAGATAGACTTGCTGTCATCTTTGTCACTCTAGAAGCTTGAGTCGGTAAGGGACTCCACCTGGAGGTCCTAATTACCGAATACTAGGAACAATTCCTTAGTCTTTCTTAGGTACTTAAGAATGTTCTTCACTGTTGTCCAGTGGTTCTCTCCTGGGTTTGATTGATACCGGCTCACCACGCTAAGCACGTAAGCTACATCTGGTCTAGTTCATAGCATCACATAAATTATAGATCCTACCGCCGAAACGTAGGGTATGGTGCTCATGCGAACCCTCTCCTCATCAGTATTGGGAGATATCTCTTTGGAGAGGGTGATTCTGTGCAATGCGGGTATGTTACCTTGCTTGGAATCTTCCATAATAAATCTTTTTAGTATGGTCTTTATGTATCTGGACTGCGAAAGTCCTAATAATCTCTTGGATCTATCTCTATAGATCTTAATCCCCAAAATGTATGAGGCATCACCCAGGTCTTTCATGGAGAACCTTTGTGACAAGAACATCTTGACCGATTGTAGCATAGAAATGTCATTTCCTATCAAAAGAATGTCTTCCACGTATAAGACTAGGAATACGACAGTTCGTCCGACAATCTTCTTATATATACAAGGCTTATCCTCATTTTTGATGATGTCAAATTCCTTGACTGTTTCATCAAAATAGATGTTCCAGCTCCGCGATGCCTTCTTTAATCCATAAATGGATTTAAGCAACTTGCACACCTTCCTGTTGCTCCAATTGTCTACGAATCCCTCCAGCTGATCCATATAAATGCACTATTCCAAACTTCCATTTAGAAAAACCGTTTTTACGTCCATGTGCCATATTTCATAGTCATGGAAGGCAGTAATAGCAAGTAGGATCCGAATGGATTTGAGCATAGCCACTGAAGAAAAGGTTTCGTCATAGTCCACACCCGGTCTTTGATGAAACCTTTTGCAACAAGTCTAGCCTTATAGGTTTCCACCTGTCCATCTACACCAATCTTCTTTTTGTAGATCCATTTGCATGGGTTTTACCCCATGTGGAGCAATATCCAAGTTTCAAACTTTATTGGTGTACATGGACTCCATTTCGGATCGCATAGCATCCAGCTATTTATCAGAGTCCCTACTGGTAATGGCCTGCTTGAAACTAGTAGGATCATCTTCTTCCAAGATGCAATCCTTTCGATCACCGTCTATGAGAAAACCCTAGTATCTTTCGAGCGGATGAGAAATCCTACTAGATCTGCGAAGTGGCTGAGGTTCGTCGAGGGTTATTAAATCTAGCGTTTCCACCAAATCTTCTGTTACAGTTTGTGGTTCAAGAATTTCTTCCAGTTCTACCGTACTCCCACTAATTTCTTGCAACTAATTTTTTTGCAAGAAATTTCCTTTCCCAAATGGTGGTGTGGTGAGATACAAATTCATTCTGTTCCTCAGTGTGGTAGAACAGATATCCTAGTGAATTCTTAGGATATCTTACAAACTTACATAGAACTGATTGTGCTTCTAGTTTGTCCGGTTTTTGCGTTTTAACATAAGCCAGACAACCCCATGTCTTAATGAATTTAAGACATGGTTTCTTACCACTCCATATTTCATATAGAGTGGTAGGCACGGATTTGGTCGGAACTTGATTCAAAAGATATGCGGCTGTTTGAAACGCATGTCCCTAAAATGAAAGAGGCAACTCAACACTACTCATTATAGAGCGAACCATATCCAAAAGGGTACGATTCCTCCGCTCTGATTCACCGTTGTGCTGTGGTGTATACAGAGGAGTAAGATGAGAGAGAATTACATTCTCTTTTAGGTATTCTAGGAATTCCGTGCTTAAGTACTTCCATGCTCTATCAGATCGGAAGATCTTGATACTTTTGCTACTCTGGTTCTCTACTTTGTTTCTGTATCTTTGAATTTCTCAAAATCTTCAGATTTGTGTTTCAAAAGATACACGTATCCGGACCTAAAGAGATCGTCAGAGAATGTGATGAAGTATGAGAACCCACCCCTTGTATGTATAAATATTGTACCACATACATCACTGTGTATAAGTCCTAACAGCTCTTTTGCTTTTTTTTCCGTGTCCGGTAAACGAAGATTTGGTCATCTTTCCTTTGAGACAAGACTGACAAGTTTTATAAGATGAAAATTCGAACGTATTCAAATATCAATTTTTATGCAACTTACTTAGTCTTTTCTCTCCGATATGACCACGTCTACAATGCCCCAAGTAGGATCCGTTCACTTCCGAACTCTTCCTCTTACATGTGTTTTGTACATTAAAAATTGTTAGTTATATGTATGCCCTAGAGGCCATTACTGTACATGCGATGTATATTGTAGTGGATGCTTGGACATATATAGAGAGGACTTTCTTGCTCGACATGATAGTGTGCTATCTGGTTGCTCTTTGTCTTAACATGTTGACTAGTATACGCAATGCTGTCTTGGTCTCACATGTTGATAAAGCCCTTAGGATGTGTACTTGACTACCAGGAATATGGTGGAGATCATACTAGTGGGGCCAAGGGTAGTCCACAAGTACACCCTATAATTTTTCCTGGTCATGGGAATATCGAGACAGGGCATCGATACTCCAGAGTAGACCAGCGCATGCGCTTCTTGACCCATATGATGGGCGATGGATGATCCCACATCCATTGGTGTTTGACATCAGAGAAGGTATACGGGTGCTCTATGGAGACTGGGTACAATGGACGGACTCGCCGAGAACTCCTAGATGGTATTATACTTATCGTCGGTTAGCAGTTCTCTGGTGACACTGGTACAGGTTAGTCTGTAGACCCGAGATAGTCATAGAGTCTTGTGTGATTCCCACTATGCTTTGATTTCCACCATACCACGGTCAAGAGATCGTGGCAAAAGGTGGTTTTTAGGTACAGTCCCGAGTCACATGGAGGCAATGAGCAATAGGAAGGGTTTCGTCTCTCCCAGTATTTGGAGTTGATGTTGCGCTATACTCGATTGGCCATAACAGGAAATCTCTGTCCAGGATTGCTGAGTTCTACTGGTAAGTGTTATCAGTAGTTTCTTGAACCGTTATGGACCTTGCATCGGCATGACTTATCAGGCTATTGGGTTCTGATGTTGTACCACCCCCAGGCTGTTGATATGCAACATATTTGACGAAGAGACCGGACTGTACGGTAGTGTTACTGATTGGATTCACAGGAGTACGAGCATGCTTGCTTGTTGATCTTCTGATCGCTCAATACCCGGGTGGCCGTTATGTTTAGTAGATCGCTTGCGGCTTGTGGGTGTTTTATTTGATCATCACATATTGCTGGCGTATTGACGAGTCTTTAGAGTCCTACACAGAAGTTTCCTGGTTCATGCGAAATGGAGTAGGAGCATATATGTGATTTGTGCGGGACCGAGATTGATATGAGTATGTGATACCGTATTGTATTCTCACGATATGTGATATCAGACGGGTATATGTGATATAACCGGGTTATCGAATCAAGTGTTGATTCGGTAAGTTGATATTATTGATATTAGTCGGTTATATGTGATATAGCCGGATTATTAAATCAAGTGTTGATTCAATGATTTAATGTATAATTATATATATAATATATGAATTTACATTAACTAATATTGCTCACTTGACCATTTCTTTTTCTCACTTCGCATGCATTATATATATATGTGATATATACTATGTATCATGCTAGGTTATACATGCAACATGTATGTATGAGACTTATACCATGCTAGGGTTAAAGTTATGGTTAATATTTACCATTAAGTTATTAAAAAGTAGTGGATAATGTTTCAAGCTTGGAAGAAGCTTGTAGAATATTGACCAAGTCCACTTGTTTGTCATGCTTAAGATATTTGTTAACCCAACCTTAACCACAAGCCATGGTTTATTCTCTACATGAGTTAGGCATGACACTAACTCACCCATGGTTGCAACTCTAACCTCACTCTCTCATTCATTTTCTTCATCACTTCTTCTTCTTCCTCAAGAGAAAAAGCTTGCTAGTTTTTTCTAAGTGATGAAATGTTGTGAGAAAAATAAAACTAAAGTGAGCCCACTTCTTGCTTCATCATCCTCTACTATTAGCCATTTAGTTTAGGGTGTTTTCTTCACTAATATCACCATTAATGAAGAGGTAGCATGAGCTCGAGTCTCCTCGACGTAAATCATCTCCGGCCTCGAAGACATGGAGCAAGCTTGTTCGTATCTTCAAGTGAACCCTCTCTAGAGTCCGGGAGTTCACCATTCGCAATGAAAGGACTACGACATAGAGCTTTAGAAGTGAAGGTCCAATCTACAAATGTTGTATTACCTCATTCACTTAGATGTAAAGTGTTTACATTTAGTTTCGTTGGATTTTCTAGTAACGGTTCTAGGGTTAGGGTTAGCTAATACGGAAATTTTTTTAAAATGGCATGGACGATACCTCCTAAAAACTTGCTACCGTGATAGAAAACCTTGCAGTGGTATCAGAGCCATGCTAGAAAATTTGACGATGTTTGATAGGATTACGAAACCGAAACTACTCCGAAACACCCGATACAAAACTAGTTTCTGTCGATTTTTTAGAGGTGTCAAAAATTTTTTTAAACAACTACAGAGTGTTATATGTGATATAACATGAACATCACCAAAATTTGGAGCCTTTTTACCTAATTTTGGTCGGAAACAATGGTGTTAAAACTGAGCTCACCTTGTGGATTTTGAGCTTCAAATTTTCTTGGTGTTCCAATCTCTGGGTTTTGGTGTTTTAGGTGTTGTTTGTTTTTGCTAAATTTGCATGTGATGTTAACTTTCTGCAAAAGCAACTCAGAGTGTTTCTTAATCGTAATTCTAACATGTATTTGGGTTATTTAGACGATGTTAAAAAGTTTGAACGGATATCGATAACCCAATTTTCCTCCACTGGAAATTTTCCAAGTGTTGGATTTTTTCAAGTTTAAAATTTTCAGAAAATCTTGCAAGAGGTTCTGTGGACCCTCTAGAAGAACGATACCCAAACTCGACTGTTTGGATCTTGGAACCGCGGTGATACCCTTGGGTTTGCCGCAGTTCCATGGCGACATGAGTGAGGTATGGGTCGGCCCTTCTAAGGATGGTTCATAGGAGCTGTGGTATGTTCTGGGTACTTTTTGAACTCCGCTAAAGTGTTGAGCTCATTGGGAAAGTTTGGGTGTTTGATTATTCGATCGAAAAGTTTAACTTCGTCTAGCAATCTGAGATTGAGATACAATATTTGGAATCCACAAATTGTTATGAGATAACTAGTTTGAATTTTATAAATTTAGCACTTTAGTCTCATTTGATCGGTTACCACGGAATTTTGATGTGGATCAAAAGTCCGTCGCAATTACGTAGTGTACGCGGATACTCGCCGGGTAACTTTACTAGATAGCAACGCCCCATAGCCCCAACCAAGTGACTGTAGGAGAACCCCATCGCCAAAAGCATCCATTCGGGTCTTCGCGGCTGCGGTGTTCCGCCTTAGTGCACTTCGTCGACGGCATCGGGGGGTGCGGCCGTCTACTAAAGTTTCCGACGAGCATTCGATCAGATTATCGAGAATCTTGTTGAATTACCCGACAGGTTATCGGAAAGTGTTTTCAATATCGAGACTAAAATGCAGGGTTTATAATTGTTAGGCATGTGATGTCTAAGGAATTCATTTTGTTGGGCATGAAATCCAAAGTATGTAATACATTGGGTTTATGATGTCTAAAGTGGTTGTGGATTGCAACTGTTGTAGCTTTTCACTTTCTTTTCTGAGACCGTAAGTGTAATATGTGGTGTATCTCCGGTTTCGGTGCTATGTGTCAACAACACTTGGGATACGTATATTTACTTACGTTGATGGCATGTGATGTTATGTGTTGCTGTGATATGTTATATTGGATCGTCATGTTTTGAATAGTCGGGGGTTTTTATGTGAGATGAGAGTTTATCATTTTCATTCATGTAAAAGCTTGTATGTAATATTCTTTTATTGGGGCACTTCCTGGTTGAGGACGATGTAACCATTGATGTATATTATTTACTTTTTCGTATTAGGATAGACCCAAGGCGGAGAGAACAAGTAACCGGGTTCTAAGGTCCAGTGGGAGACCATCTCGAGGAGTCGAGACCGGGTCTCCTAACTCTAGAATTGGTAGGGTTTCTTGCCGCTCTCGTAGGGGTCTAGGGATGTGGGTTTGGCTATTCATCACGACCGTGGAATCCGCGTTTTTACTGGCTTAAATAAAACACGAAATTCCTAGTATATCCAATATTTTATATGTGATTCTTCTGCTGCTGATATTCTGTGATGTGATCACTTGATATGTTTTGAGACGAATGCCTATATTATATATATGAGATATAATAAATATTGTTGCTTTCGTTTCTTATTTGATGCTTAGGAAGCATAAATAATGGGACTTTATTAATGAGATTAATGAAAGAAAAGAAACCTAAAGATGTTGTAGAAAATTGTTTTAAAACTGGTCGCTCTAGTTCTTGCTTTGCATATCAGTATTCCTTGTAGAATATCCAGCACCTTATTCGATAAGGAAAGAGCCGAGATCCCTTCACCGGGAGTGAGCTCTTTAGCGAAACTAGCAGATGCTACAACCCACCCAGTTTGTCTTTTGATTGCTTATATAGTTTTTGCTTTGCATAGTGGTATTTATGAAATATCCAGCACCTTATTCGATAAGGAAAGAGCCGAGATCCCTTCACCGGGTGAGACTTCTTTAGAAAAACTTGTAAAAGCCTCAAAAACACTCCCTTTCAAAACCACTCGATTCTGCAACGATATCAACTCCATTACGCAAAGGGCTTTCTTAAAAACCTGCGTAACCCTCCGTCATTTCAGATAAGTACTACTTAGTTTTCATGCTACGTTTGTTGGCTTTCGTTAAGGCGTAGTGTGCGGTAGCTAACTAGTGCTTATCTTTTTAAGTATATGATGTGATTGGATTAGGGTAGTCGTACGACTTTGTTGGCTTTCGTCAAGGTTCGTGCGGATGGTTAATTCAATCAAGAAATGTACGGATTGAACTTGACTAGTGGACTATGGTTTGTTGGCTTTCGTTAAGGTCATAGGAAGCTAGGGGCAAAATATTATCTGGAATTTCAAGTGTTGAAATATGCAATGAGATTGCATACCTTCTATGAGATAGTTGGATCCCGATACCCACTGCGAGTAAGAGTTACTCCTGGGAGAGTTTTACACATCATAATTAGCCGATCAAATAGATGTCTAGAAAGGTGTTAACGGGGTTACGCCCCTGGAAAAACAAGGTCCATTTTAATTAGGTCCGTGCAAAAGCACGGGGAACCCCTCAAAGTACCGACACTGGCCTGGCTGAAAGATTGGCAAACTTGTTGGGTGTAATTAATCCCGGCTGGTCTTACCTTTTAGGGTTTGAAGGAAGATTTGATAAAAACAGTGGGAGCCATCCTGATTAGATAATATAAATAACCAATCTAATCTTGCAAGGGTGCACACAGAGTGTTTTCTTCTCTCTCTCTCCCGGTAGCTACCATGTCATGCCTTAATCAAGATATCATACATTGATTCTAAACGAATGTTATTACATACCGAACCTGATATACAACATTACATCGTTTTCTTTAATGAGTTAAAGAAGGATATAATTTTGTATTGGAGGATAATATTTTGAACATTTTCCTGAATCAAGAGTTGATTCGACCAGGCACGTTATATAATAGCATATACATTCTAAATCAAACCATGGTTCAGATTATGTAGAACACACACAAGAAGAGTAGTTCAGAAATAAATGAATCTTTCTTATGGCATTGTAGACTAGGTCATATCAATGCGACACGACTAGCTAAGTTACATAAGGATGAATATGAGAATCTGTTCGAATTTTCATCTTATGCTACTTGCCAGTCTTGTCTCAAAGGTAATATGACCAATACTCCGTTTATTAGAAACAGAGAAAGAGTTACTGAACTCTTGGGATGGATACATGATGATGTATATAGTCCTGTGTCTACAAATGCCAAGGTTAGTTCTTCGTACTTCATTATATGCACTGATCATCTCTCAAGATTCGGACATATGTTCCTGTTGAAACACAGGTCTGAAACTTTTGAGAAATTCAAGGAATATAAGCTTGAAGTTGAGAACCAGACGGGTGGAAGTATTAAAGTCATTTGATGTGATCGAGGAAGAGAATACTTGGGCATAGAGTTCTTGGATTATTTAAAAGAGAATGTGATTCTCTCTCAGCTTACTCCTTCGAGTACACCTCAGAACAACGGTATATCGGGGCGGAGGTATCGCACCCTATGAGATATGGCGCACTCTATGATGAGTACTGCTGAGTTACCTGTTTCTTTTTGAGTGTTATGCACTTGAGAAGCTGCATACCTATTGAATAGGATTCCATCCAAATCAGGGCCTACCACTACATATGAGATATGGAATGGGAAGAGACCATATCTTAAAAGAGTTAAGATATGGGGTTGTCCGGCCTATGTTGAAAGGCAGAATCCGGACAAGCTCGAGGCAAGGTCAGTTCTGTAAGTTTGTTAGGATATCCCAAACATTTGTGAGGGAATATCTTCTACCATTCTGAGGAGAAAAAGGTGTTTTGTTTCTCAGCATGCTACCTTTTTAGAAAAGGAATTTCTTGTGAAGAAATTTGTGGTCATGAAGTAGAACTGGAAGGAGTTCCAGCTAGACAAACTAACAGCTAATGATTTGGTGAAACCAAAGGATTCAATAGTCTCCAACGAACCTCAGCCTCTCCGCGAATCTGGTAGGGTTCCTCATCCACTTGAGAAATACTACGGTCTTCTCGATGATAGTGGGAGCGAGGATTGCATCATGATAGATGATGGCCCAAATAAGTTCAATCAGGCCATCATGAGTAGAGACTCTGTGAATAAGTTGGATGCTATACGATCAAAGATGGAATCCATGTACACCAACAAAGTATGACTTTGCATGTTGCACCTGAAAAGGTAAAACCCATTGGAAGCAAATGGAGCTTGAGAAGATTCTTGGTGTAAATAGAAAAGTTGAGACTTTCAAAGCTATGCTTAAGTCATCAGGATCAATGCATGCATCGCGGAGTTGGAACATCTATTTTGATGTGACAGTCAAAGAGTTTGACTTCATCAAAAAGGTAGATGAACTTTGTATATTCAAGAAAATGTTAGAGAGTAAGGTTGTCCTCTACGTATTGTACGCAGATGACATACTCTTCATAGGAAATGGTTTCATATGCTACACTCGGTCAAGCTCCTCTTATCACGAAAATTCTCCATAGAAGATCTGGATGATACCTACTACATCTCATGGATTATGATCTATGATGATAGATCTCAGCGAATGTTGGGAGTGTCCCAAATCCAGGTACATTAACACCATACTAAAGGGGTTTAGTATGGAGGATTCTAAGCATGGTGGTTTGCCCACTTACTCATGGATCACTTGCATGCAAGGGATACGCTATGCTTCGGCAGTAGGTTCTATCATGTGTGCGATGTTATGTACAAGACCAGATGTAGATGACTCACTAGGTGCAGTGATAAGGAATCAATCGGATCTTGGAAAAATCACTGGACAACTGTGGAGGACCTTCTTAAGTACTTGAGAAGCACTAAAAGAAAGTTCTTGGTTCCAGCTTCCAAAGTGATAAGTTCGACTGAGAGTTAGTCACAAGCATTGTCTTTACCTTCAGTGGAAGGACAGTATGTTGGAAGAGTTCCAAGCTAGATCCCATGACAGACTAGACGATTAAGGCTGAATACATTGCTACCGATGATGCTGCCAAAGTGGTTGTCTGGGCATTTCTTGTTCATGAGATGAACAAGGTTCCTACCATTGAGTGTCCAATAACTATTAATGTGACAACAATGGAGTTGTGTCTTTGGCCTAGGTACACCGTTCCAATCAGCATTCCAGACATATTCTGAGGCAAGTATCACCTGATCAGGGAGATGGTTGATCTCTAAGGGATCAAGGTAAGGAGAGTAGATTTTGAGGACACGGCGGATCCACTCACCAAGGCCTGCTTTCCCAAATACTATTTGAGAGATTTTGGGATGGTTGAGTATGGGATACTACAACCACTGCTATATTGTTGGGTATTGGATACTATAAAGATGGCCTTAGTGCAAGTGGGAGATTGTTGGTTATATGTATGCCCTAGAGGCCATTACTGCACATGGGGTGTATATTGTAATGGATGCTTGGACATATATAGAGAGGACTTTCTTGCTCGACATGATAGTATGCTATCTGGTTGCTCTTTGTCTTAATATGTTGACTAGTATACGTGATGTTGTCTTGCTCTCACATGTTGATAAAGCCCTTAGGATGTGTACTTGACTACCAGGACTATGATGGAGATTATACTAGTGGGGCCAAGGGTAGTCCACAAGTACACCCTATAATTGTTCCTAGTCGTGGGAGTATCGAGATAGGTCATCGATACTCCAGGGTAGACTAGCGTATGCGCTTCTTGACCTATATGATGGGCGATGGATAATCCCACATCCATTGGTGTTTAACATCAGAGAAGGTATACAGGTACTCAGTGGAGACTGGGTACACTGGACAGACTCGCCGAGAACTCCTATATGGTATTATACCTATCGTCGGATAGCAGTTCTCTGGTGACACTGGTACATGTTAGTCTGTAGCCCCGAGATCGTCATAGAGTCCTGTGCGATTCCCATCGTGCTTTGATTTCCACCATACCATGGTCAAGAGATCGTGCAAAAAGGTGGGTTTTGGGTACAGTCCCGAGTTACATGGAGGCAATGAGCGATAGGAAGGGTTTCGTCTCTCCCAGTATTGGGAGTTGATGTTGCGCTATGCTCGATTGGCCATAACAGGAAATCCCTGGTCAGGGTTGCTGAAATCTACTGGTAAGTGTTATCGGTAGTTTTTCGAATCGTTATGGATCTTGCATCGGCATGACTTATCAGGCTATTGGGGTCTGACATTATACCACCCGCAGGATGTTGATATGCGACATATCAGACGAAGAGACCGGAGTGTACGGTAGTGTTACTGATTTGATTCGCAGGAATATGAGCAGGCTTGCTTGTTGATCTTCTGATCGCTCAATACCCTGGTGGCCGTTACGTTTAGCAGACCGCTTGCGGCTTGTGGGTGTTTGATATGATCATCACCTACTGCCGGCATATTGACGAGTCTTTAGAGTCCTACACAGAGGTTTCCTGGTTCATGCGAAATGGAGTAGGAGCACATATGTGATATATGCGGGACCGAGATTGATATGAGTATGTAATACCTGTAAGTGCACGGCGGCGCCCCGGCCTCCATCCAGGGGCCAAAATGCGGAAGCGGTGATAAACTTTAATTTTGAGAACTTAGCAAACCGGCACCACCGCGCACTAAACCCGGATCGAACCATTAACTAGTCCTAGCTAACTACAAGATGGGGAATAGAGATATACCGACTGATCCGAGTCCTCCGGTCTTCTCGTCGTCGTCCCGATCTCCTGCGGAAACTCCGGTCGTCGCCCCCTTGTCGGAAGGGCACCACATCGTCTGCATCTTTTACGGGCTCCCACCTCAATACCGAGGCAACTCGGGTACGAAGCTGGCTAGTCGACGTGCCCAAGATTTGTTGTAGAATGTGTAGTGCTCAAGTCTCACTTTGGAGTTGTGGAATTGCCATTTGGTGGAGGAATGATACTTGGAGCTTTGGAGATTTGTCTTGTGGGATTTTTGCAACATGAAATGAACCAAAATCGCACACTCAAAATGTTGGACAGCTCCCCCAAGAGCCAAGGCCGGCCATGACAAGAAGAGGGAGTGAGAGTGTGTAGTGTAAAAGAATGAGGGAGGTTCTCACACAATAATACAAGTGAGAGAGGTCAAATGATATCATGAAAGGAAATGATTATCAACAAAGCCATACTCTACCAACCTCATCATCATAACAAAGGTCAAGCCATCATGACACTATCATGAAGCAAAAAGTCAAGCAAGGTCAAAAGATGGTGCACCATCATGATACAACAAAAATGCAAAGACCCCCCTCCACAATTGCTTATTTGTACAAATGCAAATAAGCCCTCCTCCACCAATCTTCGGCCAATGAACGATACAAATGAAAATGGCCGAAACGGAAAGCAAACTGGCAACTCCAGAAAACTGGTCCCGTAATAAATTACAGGAAAACCCCGATACTGTGCATACACACCCGCATTTGTATTCCGACCGAAATACAAATGCAATGAGACAAAATCTACACTGTACTATACTAGGATCCGGCTTAAACCAAAGCCGGCCAGAAAAAACTGTCCGATCCTGATCCGTGCAATACCGCACGTATCTGATCGAACCCTGCCATATATCCATACGGCCTCAAGTACATACCGTCCGATCCTAATCCGTGCAATACCGCACGTATCTGATCGGACCTTGCCATATCTCCATACGGCCTCCGCAGCTTTTCGCCCGAAAGCTGAGTAACTGAATGTGGGGGACTCTAAAGACTCGTCAACATCTTGGTTGTGGATTTAACCACTAGCACGTCAGAGGTATAAGCCAATACGTAACGGGCTACCAGGTATTGACTAAAAGGGATGTCTGTGAGCGAACTCAGCCTGACAACCCTACTGAGCCTGTCAGTGACAATATCCGTACAGTCCGGTCCGTTCGTCTATGAGCATCGCATGGCGGGCCTAGGGGGTTGGTAAAAGTCAGACCCCCAAAAGCGGTACAAGTCGTGTCGGAGTGTAGCCCAGAACATCCTGAGATACTACTGGAATACCTACCAGTAAATCTCCTTGCCTCGGCCGAGGGCTTCGTGTAATGGCTCTCCTAGACACAGCGCGACCTCACCCCCAATACCGGGAGAGACGAACCCCTGAAGATACGCTCACTGCCTCCATGTGGCTCGGGACTGTACCCAACTAAAACCTGTTTGCACGACTCCTTTAAGCCGTGGTAGGGTAGTAATCAAAGTACAGTGGGAACTCACACGAGACAAATGACGGTCCCCAGGTCGATGAACTAACCTGTACACATGTCACCAGGGAACTGCCATCTGACGTCTGGTATATGACCAACTAGTACGTTCCCGGCGAGTCATGTCCGGTGTACTCATAACCCAATGAGCACCAGTATACATCTTAGGTGAACCAACTGACACCAGTGGCTTGTGAGACCGGCCACCGCCCCTCGTCGAGGTCTCGAATGTACACACTAGTCTACTCTGGAGTATCGATGCCCTATCTCGAAACTCCCACGACTAGAGACCATTTAAGGATATGCTTATAGACTACCAGCTCCCACGTATATGATCGCCCTCATACTGCTGGTGGTCAAGCAAGAATCCTAGGGGCTCCATCAACGTGCAATAGTGACCTGTCAGGTCACCTAAAGCAGTACACGATGATAAAGATAAACCAGATAGCATACTATCATCTCGAGTAAGACTGTCCTATCGGGATAGGTCCTCCATCAATCATTGTAATCACGTGCCTGTGATCCAATAATTGACTCTGAGGGCACTATCTCCAACAATCTCCCACTTGCACTCAAGGCTAATTACTGCGATGTCGCATACTCACAGCACGTGTGATACCGAACAACCAACTCCTCTACTAGTCAGTCTCACAAAGCTCGCTTGCGAAACTATTGCGTTCGAGGAATAGCCTTAGTGAGTGGATCCGCCTTGATGTCTCTTTCTATGTCTCTCTATATCTCAAGTTCATGGAGAAACCCATCTCCCAAAATGAGTAATACCTGTCTTAGAATGTGTCTGGATGTCTGATGGGACCTAGCTCATAAATGAACTCCAAATCCAAACTTCTTAGACTGTATCGTCAACTGAACTTAATCAGTATCCTGCGCCATGCCACCCTTAGTATTGCCTTGGATCACCTATCCAAAATACTGCCCCTCGTCAGAGGGAAAACTATAACTCTGACAACCTCCTTGTCGTCCATGTCACCTTGGAAGCCTGGAATGATAACTGTCTCCCGAATGAGGCTGTCGTTATCATATCCCTAGAACATCCACTTATGTTCTAAAACTGCTTCCGACTGTTTCTCCAGGATTGGATTAATGTCAACTTATTACATCTAGTGCAAGAACAGCATCCGGTGTGGTACTTGACATCTCATGATTGACTCAATTGCCTGAGCAAGTGATCTGCCAACCATGCACATCCCTCTCCTCTTTAGTCTATAAAACACCTTTAGAGAGGGTGACTCCGTCACCTGCAGGTACACCACCGTGCCAGGAGTCGACCATTCTAAATACTCTTAGAATGTTGTCTAAGTACCCAGATTGGGAAACCACCCAAATCTAGATCTAAAACCATAGATCTAGTAACCAGTATGTTTGATATAATGTCCAAGTCCCATGTGGAGAAACCACTGTGTGACGACCAAAGTATAACCGATTGTAGTATAGGAATATCACTTCCCACTCTGTGTATGTCATCTAAATACCATGACATCACACCCTACTACCTTCTCAACAGATCCATCCCCTATTCTGATGAAGTCAAACCTATGACTGTCACATCAGAAATTGATGATCTATCTCCGCTATATCTGCTTTAGTCTATAAATAGACATAAGCTACCTGTCCACCAATGCTTCCGCTGCTCCCACTGACTACGACAACCCTCTGGCAGAGTCATATACACGTACACTTCTGAAGCCAGTTCAGAACGACGCTATACTCATCCTCCTGCCGGGTCTCGCAGCCTGGAACAGCAGCAATGGCAAGTGTGGGTAAACAAGAACCTCCCTGCCACCGTCCTTGAGGCTACCGGAGTACCTCTCGGGTGCCTAAGGTTACCCACCTTATCTGCGGAGTGGCCAATGGAATGTCAAACCAGATTGAATCTTTAGGTTTCTATGAAATCTTCAGTAATCGTTTGTGGTTCTGGAATCACTTCCAGTTCTACCATACTCCCACTACTGTTTTCTGAAAAAATCCATTTTTAATAAAACTGTGGCGAGTCTAGAACAATATCGCTATTGATCTTCCAGATGGTAGAAAATCAACCATCGTCATAGCCTGGGTCAACCCACAAACAGCCATTACAGAAACGTGCCTTAATTGTCCAGTGTCTGGTTTTAATCATAAGCCGGACAACTCCCCGTACCTTAACAATGTTAAGATATGAACTGTACTATATCCAATATAGAACCAGAGGCACTGATTTAATTGAACCAGATTCAAATCATGCAGCTGTCTCCAGTGCATGTCAACTAAATGGAAAGAGGCCGATCAGCGTTACTCAACTTAGGAATGCTTCCAATTATGAATAACCTGAAAGAGAAGCAAGATCTCTTAATCATTACTATCATCTGAATACCATACTCAAGTATCTACATCTTCGATCACTTTGAAGAATCCCGATACTTGCAATATCTGGTTCTCTACTTTATTCAAATACCTATAACTTTTCAAGATTCGGACCCTGTGTTTCCACGAAACACCTGTCTAAAAACTAGAGAAGTCATAAGTAAACCGAATATAGTACAAGGACCTACCCCTCTATTCTGATAGACCCTGGACAACATACAATACTCTGTATAAGTCCCTTGAGTCTGATAACTCATTCACTGTGTGTCGTTGGTTGAAAACTGTACTTATGGTTAAGAAGAATTACACCGCTGTTTAATGCTCCTTACCTAACCATCCACTGATATAGGTAAATGTCATAGACATAATTTCAAAAAGGTATGTCTCACTCTATGAAAATAGACGTACAGATATATCAATTTGAAATTGGTGCATAACAGCGGATATTCAAAACCAAATATTTGCCGTCGGGCAAACAACCCAGGTGACTTCCTCAAATATCACTGATTACAACGAATCCTGATATAATGAGGATGATCACCCAATTCCCAATAACTTACTCCCACTCATCATCTGTAAAACCATACAGATGTGAGAATCATGCCTGGTAAATACATACCCTGGAGCAAGTGTCTAATCGGGAAATCAGTTTTCCTTTAACTGTATACAGTGAAACTGAAACATTGAAATGTTTCAATGGGGTATCCTGGTATTCCTAGTAATGCCTCTTCCATTATCCAGATTCACAACTGTAGCCATGTAATTCTTTGCCACCTCTCCAAATCCCTTTATATGTCTTTAGTCATTACCTTCTGCACACCCCTTAGGCCAAATGGTTTTCTTCCTTCCCTACCGTTCGGCACCAGCCTATGGTTTGGAAGAAGACTATCCAATGAACATAATGGGTGTACTGTCCTAATCCTAGGAACACTCGCAATGCGAGAGGAGGTGAGGATAAAAGACACCTGAATAAATCTTATTCCTATTTCTCCTGAACCAGAATCCATCCCCGAACTGGAACAAGTTCCTTTCGAGTTCGTATATAACCATACGATGGAGTATCCAATAAACTGTGGATCTTCGTAGTGATACGGAGTGTCCTGGAGAAATACAAAGGTGATTTAGGATTGGCGAAAGAATACTTGGTTTGGTTGTGAATAGCAGTCGCAATTTACTTTGCCCTCTTACTAATCCCTTGCTTTGTCTTAACTTAATACCTTCTGTACACCATCGTTAGGCTAATTGGTTTTCTTCATTACCTACCGGTTGGCACCTGCCTATGGTTTGGAAGAAGACTATCCAATTTGCGTAATAGGTGTACTATCTCCTAAACCAAGGAGCACTCACAACTTGAGAGAAGGTAAAAGGAAAAGACAACTGAATAATCCTATCCGTTTTCTCCAGAACCGGAAACCATCCTCGAATAAATTCCTTCGAGTTCGTATCTAACCATACGATGGTTTTGTCCAATGGAAGTGGACGTTCGTAGTAATACGGGATGTCCTGGAGAAAAGGGTAAAAGTAAGAGTGGCAATGAGGTTTGCAACTCTGACAATCCATAAGCCAGTGTTAAGAAGGTTCGGTCAACTTGGTCACTGAGTCATTGTCTTAGGGTCGGGTCAATGGTCGCTGCCAAAGAGAGAGAGAAAAGAAACACTCAGCGTGCACTCTAACCTAGATCAGAATGGTTACCAATTTATCTAATCTGGAAATCTCCCACTGTACCGTCAAATTCTCCTCCAAACCTGAAAGAAGAATTAGTCGGGATCACCCGAGGAGTAAACCAACTCATCAGTGGGAATCGGGATCCAACTATCATCGCATGATAACGTGACGGAATCCGCTCACGGTGTCACACTCCAGAAGGTATGCGCATATCTGGCAAGTTTCAGTTTCTTTAGAAACTCCCGATGTGATTTCTGCCCCCATGCTCTTATGACCT
Organism: Agapanthus africanus; assembly: GCA_030015575.1. Taxonomy (NCBI): domain Eukaryota; kingdom Viridiplantae; phylum Streptophyta; class Magnoliopsida; order Asparagales; family Amaryllidaceae; genus Agapanthus; species Agapanthus africanus. Next base: position 426,869,364 of record CM057339.1, read on the forward strand.
TGGCGTGAGGTCAAAATATCATAAGTCACATGTCAAGTTCTACCCATCATTATCCAGGTTAATTTGAATCCACCCGTACATACCCTTGACGTGGGCCAAAATAGTAGTATGACTGTCCCAAACCAACGCATCTATCTATTTAACAGATAAATACCCGGCAGCTACCAATCACTATGCCTTGGCGTGAGGTCAAAATACATAGCTTGAATACTACCGAATATTTAACTGAAATGATGGAGGGCTACGAATGGTTTCTGGCGAAAACCTTTAACGTAAAAAACTTGATATCGTTGAAGGAACGGATAGCTTTTAAAAATATAGTGACGAAAACCTTTGCTAAAGAGGTCACTCCCGGTGAAGGGATCTCAGCTCTTTCCCCGTAGAATGAGGTGCAGGATATTCCAACTGAAAACCACGGTGCAAAGCAAAAGTAATCGGCTATAATGAAGTTAATGCCCTGACGCAAAATTCTGCCCAAGGGGTCACTCCTGGTGAAGGGATCTCGGCCCTTGCCTCGTCGACTGAGGAGCAGGAAATTCCAACTGAATACCACGATGCAAAACAAAAGTGAACGTCCTTATAATAACAGCTTTTTGAAAAGTGTTCCAACAACATCAGATTAGGTTTGTTTTTAACTTGCATTGATCCGAATCAACGCAGTCCCATCAATTGATCACACCACAAAGAACGAAAATATACTGATGTACGTATATGCCATCCGCATTCGCCACTGGGTCCCGTCATTACCCGTTCGGTTAGCTAACTAACGACAGAGCGGGGACTGGACTAGCGCGGATGCAAAACATATACAACATCTACTAATATATATACCAATATATTATATTCGCTCAAGGCGTGATAAAAATGCAACATCACAGAAATGTACAGCATCACAGAACAAAACAGATATCTGGGATCCCCGGGTTTCACAGAGCCACTACTGAAACCCGACGTTCCCCTGGTCGTGTGGATAGCCTGTGCAATGAAATCCTAGACCCCTACGGGCGCGGCAAGTCACCCGCCAAAACCTGAAGCGAGGCAGCCCCTTTCAGTACCGTGAATGGACCACCCAGCACTTCACGGAATCCGGTAACTTGGGCACCCCTCCTGGGTCAACCTGTACCCCCTACGAGTGCGGCGAATAGCCCGCCAATCCTAGAGTGAGGCCCCTTCCATCTCAATGCCATGAGATGCGGGCCCGTTGCCCTCTGGAACCCGGCTATCCGTGCACCCCACCTTGGGGTAACCCTAGTACAGAAAGTAAAATATACATACAACGAGTACATCGACCGCAACCTGGTCGTGCCCCAAAATAATAATACAAACAGGCAGTGACGGCAGTCCACATGTCGGACGCTCGCCCCATAATATCAAATGTACATAATACAACCACACTGTACTAGCATTGCATCCAGGCTATCCCCCACGACCGATCCGCAACATCACAGCAGATACATAGAACATCAACGTGAAAGTCACGTTCGCAAATCCGTCTAACCGGGCTATAGCAGTTAGACTGGATTTACCGATCGAGTAACATTCACGGTCGCAGATATAATGTAAATACTGTGAAATAATGTGTTTAAAATATCCGATCGATCAAATCTTAACAAGTGGGCCCCCAAGTACTACTGTAGCACATCAAGAAATTCTGGGCCCAATATTAATATTCCAAACACCCTATTTTAAACCCAGAAATAAACTGAAGAAATATGATAAATGAATCTCACTATAGTGCGGCGGAACTGTGGCCCAATGGGGGTTTTGGCCGCGGTTCCGCGCTCTGATAGTCGATTCACTTTATCGTATTTCTACAGAATTCTTATATTTTCTAGTAGATCACTTTTCTGTAACCTGAAAAAATTTTGGGCTTCAAAAAATTTCAACAGAAAACTGATGCAAACAAAATTGCGGATTTTGGAATTTTGGTCGATAGGAGATGTAAACACATTAAACAAAGCTAGACTAAGTTAATGGCGTGGCTCTGATACCACTGTAACTGCACGGCGGCGCCCTGGCCTCCATCCCGGGGCCAAAATGCGGAAGCGGTGATAAACTTTAATTTTGCGAACTTAGCAAACCGGCACCACCGCGCACTAAACCCGGATCGAACCATTAACTAGTCCTAGATAACTACAAGATGGGGAATAGAGATATACCGACTGATCCGAGTCCTCCGGTCTTCTCGTCGTCGTCCCGATCTCCTGCGGAAACTCCGGTCGTCACCCCCTTGTCGGAAGGGCACCACATCGTCTGCATCTGTAACGGGCTCCCACCTCAATACCGAGGCAACTTGGGCACGAAACTGGCTAGTCGACGTGCCCAAGATTTACTGTAGAATGTGTAGTGCTCAAGTCTCACTTTGGGGTTGTGGAATTGCCATTTGGTGGAGGAATGATACTTGGAGCTTTGGAGATTTGTCTTGTGGGATTTTTGCAACATGAAATGAACCAAAATCGCACACTCAAAATGTTGGACAGCCCCCGAAGAGCCAAGGTCGGCCATGACAAGAAGAGGGAGTGAGAGTGTGTAGTGTAAAAGAATGAGGGAGGTTCTCACACAATAATACAAGTGAGAGAGGTCAAATGATATCATGAAAGGAAATGATTATCAACAAAGCTATACTCCACCAACCTCATCATCACAACAAAGGTCAAGCCATCATGACACTATCATGAAGCAAAAATTCAAGCAAGGTCAAAGGATGGTGCACCATCATGATACAACAAAAATGCAAAGACCCCCCTCCACAATTGCTTATTTGCACAAATGCAAATAAGCCCTCCTCCACCAATCTTCGGCCAATGAACGATACAAATGAAAATGGCCGTAACGGAAAGCAAACTGGCAACTCCAGAAAACTGGTCCCGTAATAAATTACAGAAAAACCCCGATACTGTGCATACACACCCGCATTTGTATTCCGACCGAAATACAAATGCAATGAGACAAAATCTACACTGTACTATACTAGGATCCGGCTTAAACCAAAGCCGGCCAGAAAAAACTATCCGATCCTGATCCGTGCAATACCGTACGTATCTGATCGAACCCTGCCATATATCCATACGGCCTCTAGTACATACCGTCCGATCCTAATCCGTGCAATACCGCACGTATCTGATCGGACATTGCCACATCTCCATACGGCCTCCACAGCTTTTCGCCCGAAAGCTGAGTAACTGAATGTGGGGGACTCTAAAGACTTGTCAACATCTTGGTTGTGGATTTAACCACTAGCACGTCAGAGGTATAAGCCAATACGTAATGGGCTACCAGGTATTGACTAAAAGGGATGTCTGTGCGCGAACTCAGCCTGACAACCCTACTGAGCCTGTTAGTGACAATATCCGTACAGTCCGGTCCGTTCGTCTATGAGCATCGCATGGCGGGCCTAGGGGGTTGGTAAAAGTCAGACCCCCAAAAGCGGTACAAGTCGTGTCGGAGTGTAGCCCAGAACACCCTGAGATACTACTGGAATACCTACCTGTAAATCTCCTTGCCTCGGCCGAGGGCTTCGTGTAATGGCTCTCCTAGACACAGCGCGACCTCACCCCCAATACCGGGAGAGACGAACCCCTGAAGATACGCTCACTGCCTCCATGTGGCTCGGGACTGTACCCAACTAAAACCTGTTTGCACGACTCCTTTGAGTCGTGGTAGGGTAGTAATCAAAGTGCAGTGGGAACTCACACGAGACAAATGACGATCCCCAGGTCGATGAACTAACCTGTACACATGTCACCAGGGAACTGCCATCTGACGTCTGGTATATGACCAACTAGCAGGTTCCCGGCGAGTCCTGTCCGGTGTACTCATAACCCAATGAGCACCTGTATACATCTTAGGTGAACCAACTGACACCAGTGGCTTGTGAGACCGGCCACCGCCCCTCGTCGGAGTCTCGAATGTACACACTAGTCTACTCTGGAGTATCGATGCCCTATCTCGAAACTCCCACGACTAGGGACCATTTAAGGATGTGCTTATAGACTACCAGCTCCTACGTATATGATCGCCCTCATACTGCTGGTGGTCAAGCAAGAATCCTAGGGGCTCCATCAACGTGTTCGCGAGGAGCCTATTAGAAAGGTGAAGATCTCGACCTGTCAGGTCACCTAAAGCAGTACACGATGATAAAGATAAACCAGATAGCATACTATCATCTCGAGTAAGACTGTCCTATCGGGATAGGTCCTCCATCAATCATTGTAATCACGTGCCTGTGATCCAATAATTGACTCTGAGGGCACTATCTCCAACAATACCGTATTGTATTCTCGCAATATGTGATATCGGAGAGTATATGTGATATAGCCGGGTTATCGAATCAAGTGTCGATTCGGTAAGTTGATATTAATGATATTAGTCGGTTATATGTGATATAGCTGGATCATTAAATCAAGTGTTGATTTAATGATTTTAAATCAAGTGTTGATTTAATGATTTAATGTATAATTATATATATGATATATAAATTTATATTAACTAATATTGCTTACTTGACCATTTCTTTTTCTCACTTTGCATACATTATATATATGTGATATATATTATGTATCATGCTAGGTTATACATGCAACATGTATGTATGAGACTTATACCATGCTAAGGTTAAAGTTATGGTTAATATTTATCATTAAGTTATTACAAATTAGTGGATAATATTTCAAGCTTGGATGAAGCTTGTAGAATATTGACCAAGTCCACTTGTTTGTCTTGCCTATGATATTTGTTAACCCAACCTTTACCACAGGCCATGGTTTATTCTCTACATGAATTAGGCATGACACTAACTCACCAATGGTTGCAATTCTAAGCTCACTCTCTCATTTATTTTCTTCATCACTTCTTCTTCTTCCTCAAGAGAAAAAGCTTGCTAGTTTTTTCTAAGCGATGAAATCTTGTGAGAAAAATAAAACTAAAGTGAGCCAACTTCCTACTTCATCATCCTCTAATATTAGCTATTTAGTTTAGGTTTTTTGCTTCACTAGTCTTACCATTAGTGAAGAGGTAGCATGAGCTCGAGTCTCCTCGACGTAAATCATCTTCGGCCTCGAAGACATGGAGCAAGCTTGTTTGTATCTTCAAGTGAACCCTCTCTAGAGTCCGGGAGTTCACCATTCGCAGCGAAGGGACTACGACATAGAGCTTTAGAAGTGAAGGACCGGTCTACAAAGGTTGTATTTCCTTATTCACTTAGATGTAAAGTGTTAACATTTAGTTTCGTCGGATTTTCTAGTAACGATTCTAGGGTTAGGGTTAGCTAATACAGCAATTTTTAAAAAATGGTATGGACGATACCTCCCGAAACCTTGCTGCCGTGATAGACAACTCTGCAAAAACTGTGTTTTGATTTAGAACGTTGATACCATTACACGTTGTACCTTCTACAATAAATACCTTATCAAGGTAAATGTTCATGATATTTATGTCTAGAACAAAATTATATCCATCTTTATGAAGTAAAGAAATTGATATGATGTTGCAAAGCATGGAAGCTACATAGTAGCAATTGTTCAAAATCATAGTGTTGCCACTTGGCAATAATAGGTGTTATTCACCAACGGAAGCAGTATCAACTTGTGCTCCGTTCCCTACTGTGAGGGACATATCACCAGGTCCAACCATCCTACTTTTTCTCAGTCTCTGCAATAAATTACAGATATGAGATCCTGATCTAGTATCTAGTACCCAGGAGGTAAGACTGAGCGAAAAACAGTTCTCAATAACAAGAACACCTGAAAGAGACGCAATAATATGCTTCTTCTTCGTTATGGTCATTAAGGAATTCATGCAATCCTCTTTTTTTTTGCTCATACTCATGACAATTGTCCTAAGTTAGAGCCGAACCAACGTTACCTAGCCCCGAATAAGAATCTAGATCGGTCAAGCGATACATTTTATTATCATGATTAAGGCATGAATTGGAAACTACCTGGAGAGAGAGAAAAGAAACACTCAGCGTGCGCTCTTGCAAAATTAGATTGGTTATTAGTTTATTTAATCAGGATGGCTCCCACTTTTTTCTCGAATTTTCCTTCAAACATTAAAAGGAGAATTAGCTGGGATCATTAACACCTTACAAGTTTGCTAATCATTCAGCCAGGTCGGTGTTGGTACTCCGAGGGAGGTTCCCCGTGCTCTCGCACGGACCTAATTAAAATAAAACCCATTTTCGCAGAGGCGTAGCCCCGTTACTACCTTTCTAGACACATAATAGATCAGCTAATTATGAAGTGAAAAATATCTCCCAAGAGTAATCCTACTCATCAGTGGGATCGAGATCCAACTATCATTGCGTAATAAACTAGATGGATCTACTCTAGTCACCACACTTCAGAAGGTATGAAACGCTAGCAAGTTTCCTATATATTTGAAACTCTCGATATGGTTTTTGCCCCTAGGACCATAGTAACCTTGACAAATAATCAACAAATCAAAAGATCCTAGTCAAGTTCAACCCATCGTTATCCAAGATGGCATTAGACCCACCCGCATGACCCTTGATGAATAATCAAAAAAATCATGCGATTGTCCTAACCAATCACATTATCTATGCAATAGAGAATTATTACTTAGCTACCGTTTACTACGCCTTGATGAATAATCAACAAATGCAGCACGAATACTAAGTACTAATTATCTAAAACGAGGAGGGCTACGACTGTTTTTTGGCAAAAACCTTTGATGTAATGAACATGATATCGTTGAAAGAACCAAGTAGTTTTGAAAAGGAATGGTGATTGATCTACTCAATTTGATTGGTTTGTTTAATTTTGGAGAAAGAAGAAAAGATGTTTAGTAGTTTTAGTAAAGTAACCGCAATCAACACGGCGTCGCATGTAGCTTAGCTGTGGTGAATGCGGGTCGTCTTCTGGGATTCGTGGAATTTTATAGTTCTTGCTTTAGATGGTTGAAAGAAATAGAAAAGAGAAAATCAAGAAAATCAAGAAGATAGTTTCAAGATCTAAATGAAGAAAATCAAGAAAAAGGTTTCAAGATTTAATTGAATTATCAAGAAAATTGTTTCAAGATCTAATTGAATTATCAAGAAAATTTATATGAAGAAGACTTGTAGGATTTTCAGGACTTAGTAGCCATGGATGACTAATAAAGATTACTCCTCTTATCTATTGATAGATTTAAAACTAGATTGATGGCGTTGAATGAGAATTAGGGTTCTTTGGAAGAATCTAGGGTTTCTCCTCTATTGACCCTTGTTCTTTCATTGATCTTCATTCATGTCTAGCCCTTAGTAAAATGATCGTCAATCTCATATCAAATCGTGGTCGAGATGATCAAGAAATTGATATCACGCCCGATAAAGATGTTAATGATTCTTTTGTTAAAGTTTATAAACTTCATAAGACTTAAAAGGAGTATAGAATTTTCTCACCCATTGATCTACCTTAATCCTACGAATCCTATCAAGTGGAGAATTACTCGCACATCATGAAAATAAAAGAAAAAATAGAGAAAGAACTCATAATGCGGAAATTAAAAGTAAGAAAACTGATAAAAATAATGATCTACCTTTATTACTCAATTTCACATTACAATTCTTCGAGTTTAGATTACAAAAGGAAGAAGAATTTGCTCTCGATCTCTGCCTCGAAAAAGTAAATGTTTCATCGATCTTCATTTCTCTTGATCACCTCGAATCGTGGACCAGTCTTGGATCGCTTGCTCGTTGACGGTGATTGGCTTCGTGTAAAGGAGACTTGCTTGATTGATCGCTTGATTGATTTCTCGATGGATTTCTTGACCTTGGATCTCAAGATCGAAGATTCTTAATCTTAGAACTTAGATCTTAGATCCCCTTTTGAGATTGGATTTGATCTTGGATTTTAGGATGATGATTTTATGTTGTTCTTGGCTTTTTTTGCCTTTTGAATTGGATGAAAATTAGATCCCAATTGACGTAGCCCTCGGTCCTTTTTATAGCCCCAAAACCAGTAACAGAAACCCCCAACAAACTAAGTTTGTTACGAAAAAGATTCCAGAAAACTCTTGCCTCCTAACTTTTAAATCGGCCCGGATCCGCGGCGACTCGGCCTGACTCGGCCGTGGTTCCGCGGCGTATTGGTGAGATTGTGGCTTCGAACTTCTGGATTCTTCTCCTGTTGGTATTTAGGTGTTTCTTTGATGTCTGGAACCTTCTTATCTCTTCTGAGTCTCTGGCAGTATTTGATTCTACGGCTTTCTTTACTTTATCGGTAGATTCTTGATTCCTGATATCTGATCTGAGCTAAACTTGCACAATATCTCAATGAAGAATATTAGTTATATTGAGATACGATTTGATATGATAAGCGTATCAAAATATTAAGCACATTTTCCTTCATAATGTTGATTATAATATATAAACACATGGTAAATGGTATTTTGCACATAAACTTCTAATATGTGTTATATTTATAAAAAAAACACCTTTAGATGATTAAGAAAAGTAAGGAAATTGTCATGTTAAAAGTGCAATATTTTCGACTGAACAAATACCCTCAAACTTGACTTTGATCGTCCCGAGCAAACTATTTATTCAAGAGAAGGAGAAAAGAAAAGAAAAATAAAAAGAAAAAAGTAAAACCAACTAGCACACTTTCGTAGGCAACATGATTGCACTAAGCACGTGCAACAAGCCGTTGAACCTCTAGGTGTCCAAAGTAGGAGGAGTGTTTTCTCCTGAGGGTTTTCAGCGGATTACATCCACAAAATCCCATAATAAAAGAAAAATAGTGAAAGTTATATATAAAGATAATAACTATAAAACAAAAGAACTTGAAAATAAGGGTTTCCAATTACACTAGCTTTTCGGTTGTCATGAGTCCTATCTTAATGGTCATGAAAAATATTAGAAATCACATCATCCTTCAATAAAATATCGCCTTTAGTCTTCCTCCCTACCTTTCTTCTAAACACCAATCATATACCCCTACGTGTGTATACAAGACATCCCTACACTCGGAGAATTCAATTCAAGCTATCATACTCTTGTCCATCCACCTCAGTACTTTTAGTCGGTGAATATTTTAGATGGAATTTCTCACACATTCTTCATGCGAACGTTAAAACTTCTTGAGGTACTAACCGACCGATTACTAAATGTACTCACTTATTAGGCATAATTAGCAATTTTCTCATCTTGCAACACCTAAGGCTTAGCAGTGGCTCATAAACCAGTTGGTCTAAAGCACTAGGTGATAAAGCACCCTCGCAATAGTTTTTTTATGCTGCCTTGGTGATTACAAAAGCAGTGTTCATTTTTCTTCACCATTTTATGCTTTTATGCTTCATTTATATTTTCTTCGTACTTTGGATATTAGACAAGAGCATTTCAAGGTATCCTCTACTATCCTGAGTTTCAAGATGTGTATAAGTGCGTATAGTAGGGTATCAACGTTCAAATGTTTGGCCTTAAGAATAGAGACTGTTTTTCAGACTTATTTTTATTCTCAAATTAGTGACTTCCTTCATCTTACTAACCCTTGGGACAACGACTCATAACTACTTATTACTAGTTTCGTTTAAGAAAACATCTAACTTTCTTATTTTTCTTAAACTCTTCCAATCTTATAAATGTAATTTTTCACTTTTTAATCTTTCATTATCAAAGATTTTTTTTTGTGCTTATGCTAAGTGTAATGCAAAGTAATACGTAAATAAGCACAAACCTTCCCCAAACCTGTTTACAGCAGTGTTCTCACTATTGTCATCTTTTAAATCTCAAAACCTGTAGACTTGGGAGGAAAAGTTATCAATGGGGACAAGAATAAATGAACGTGAAAACCTCCCCCAAAATTATTTTTGGCTCACAATTTTGTGGACAAATTTTATTTTTTAAGAGCCAAAATATTTTTCTTCCCCTCCAAACTTGAGTTAAATAATATTAAGCTTTTAAAATCATAATAGGGGGGTAAAATTATTGGTCTATGCAAAACTTTACAAAGAACAAAAATCAACACCAACCATTCGAATATTTTATCAATGTAACACATTGGTTGGTGGAAGAACATATTATATATAGACAAGAAGAAGTAGGGAAGAGATAAGTGGTGTAATAGAACGGGTTTACGTCTCGATTTGTAGAGACGAAATAATGATGATGGATTACTCTCATTCTTGTTATTGTTAAGAAGAAGGGATGGTGGTTCAACTTCTTTGGTTTGGGGTTGATTCATCACAACTCCCATGTCTTCTAAGAATGCGAGTTTTTCAGTGAAAATTTCTTCAAAACTTTCATCAATATCCCGAAGAATAATCTTATCGGAAAGAATGGGATGATACTCAGACTCCATAAAAGGTTCATAATAAGCATTAGATGTTGATCCGGATAGCTCGATAGAAAGGTCCGTATGTGTATAATAAATAGTGGAGTCAAACAACGTATTAAGGGAGTCTAGAGCAGTATCGTGAAGCTGTCCAAATTCGCTGCTGTCGGAATTTATCCTTTCGATAGAACATACTTGAGCAGAGGGTTCGGAGGGTTCACTTCCCAACTTGTAAATGTTAAGCTCAATTGATATCTTCCCGAAGGATAAATTCATAGAGCCATTTCGTCAATTGATTACCACGTTTGAAGTCGCTAGTAAAGGACGACCTAGAATCACAGGAATTTGGTTCTGTGGTTTTACTACAGGCTGCGTATCAATAACTATGAAGTCCACAGGGAATATAAATTCCCCAACAATGATTAACACGTCCTCTAGCTCACCCCTATGTTGGGTAATAGATCGATTGGCCATCTGAAGAGTGCAGTGCGACGGTTTTAACTCTTCGATACCTAACTGCTCATACACTGAATATAGAAGCAAGTTAACACTATGCCTAAATTGAGTAGAGCACGATTGGTATTTTTACCCCAATAGAAATAGATATTGTAGGACTCCCAGGGTCCTTACGTTTCTTAGGTAGTTTCTGTATTGTTGGATATAGTGCCCTCAAAGTCAATTATTGGATCACATGCATGTGATTATAATGATTGAGGGAGGACCTATGCTGGTAGGACAGTCTTACTCAAGATGTAGTATGCTATCTGGTTTATCTTTATCATCGTGTACATGCTTTAGGTGACATTACAGGTCACTATTACACATTGATAGAGCCCTTAGGATTCTTGCTTGACTACCAGCAGTATGATGGCGATCATATACGTGAGAGTTGGGTAGTCTATAAGCACATCCTTAAAGTGGCCCCTAGTCATGGGAGTTTCAAGAATGAGCATCGATACTCTATTAGTAGACTAGTGTATACAGTCGAGACCCCGACGAGGGGCGGTGGCTGGTCTCACAAGCCATTGGTGTCAGTTGGATCACCTAAGATGTATGCAGGTGCTCATTGGGTTATGAGTACACCGGACAGGACTCGCCGGGAACATGCTAGTTTGTATTATACCTGACGTCAGATAGCAGTTCCCTGGTGACATGGGTACAGGTTAGTTCATCGACCTGAGATCATCATTTGTCTCGTGTGAGTTCCCACTGTACTTTGATTACTACCCTACCACGGCTCAAAGGAGTCGTGCAAACAGGTTTTAGTTGGGTACAGTCCCGAGCCATATGGAGGCAGTGAGCGGATCGGCAGGGGTTTCGTCTCTCCCGGAATTGGGGTTGAGATCGCGCTGTGTCTAGGAGAGCCATTACACGAAGTCCTTAGCCAAGGCAGGAGATTTACTGGTAGGAATTCCAGTAGTATCTCAGGGTGTTCTGGGCCACACTCCGACACGACTTGTACCGCTTTTGGGGGTCTGACTTTTACCAACCCCCTAGGCCCGACATGCGATGCTCATAGACAAACGGACCGGACGGTACGGATATTGTCACTGACAGGCTCAGTAGGGTGTCAGGATGAGTTCGCTCATCTACTTCCCTTTTGGTCAATACCTGGTAGCCCGTTACGTACAGCTAGTACCACTGACGTGCTAATGGTTAAATCCATAGCTAAAGTATTGATGAGTCTTTAAAGTCCCCCACAGACAGTTTCTCAAGTTTCGGGCGAAACTTTGTAGAGGTCATATGGTAATATGGCAGGGTTCGATCATATACGTACAGTAGTGCATGGATCATGATCGGACGGATCATGCTAGTGGGCTTTGCTTTAAGCCGGATCCTAGTATTAGATTTGTTAGATTACTTTAGTCTCATTGCATTCGTATTCATTCGGAATGTGGATGCAGGTATGTATATTGAAGTGAGGGGTATCCTTGTGATCCGTCACGAGTTTACTTTAGATGTTGTCGTATCTTTTTTTTGGACCAAACATTTGGATTAATGTTTGGATGGTGGAAATTGTGAGTGGATTTCATCATTTTGTGCATTAAATGAGACATGTACTTCATAGGTGACTCATGGTCTCATTTCTTGTGCAAATGTCATATTATGTGATTGATTAGGGTGTTGAAATGATAAGAAGAGAGAGAAGGCAAAAAAGAAAGAGGTTAGCTCTTGTATTATTTCATCTCACTCTCCTTTTTATCATACAACACAACACAAAAGAAAAAGAACCTCTTCTTCTTCTTTTTCCTCTAGCTCACCATTTCCACCATGGCTTCATCTTCAACCTCCATCTATACACTCTCATGCGTTGAGAATCAATGGATGCTTGAGACAAAGTTGTCACACACATTCTCTACTTCACCTTGGACACGTCGGCTAGCAAACTTCGTGTCCGAGTTGCTTCGGATGAAGCGGGAGCCCGTAAAAGGATTCGAAGATGTGGTGCCATTTCCGATGAGGAGACCGGAGATCGGAGATGCCGCGAAGAGTTTGGGTTGGTGGCCAAAGACCGAAGAACACGGATCGATCGGTATAGCTTTTCTAACCCTTCTCTAGTTAGCAAGTTATAAGTTAATGGTTTGATACGGGATTAAAGTCTGCGATAGCGCCAGTTTCAAGTTTAGAAAAAGTTTTTGTTTCCGCATTTTGGCCTCGGATCGACGGCCGGGGCGCTACCGTAGACTTACATAGTATCAGAGCCACGCCATTAACCTTTACTAGCTTGTTCTAACGTATTTAAAACATCGATCGAACAAAATTTCCAAAACCGCAATTTCAAAAATGAAGTTTCTGTCGAATTTTTTTTGTGGTCAAAAAATTATTTTGAGTGTTGCAGAAAAACAGGCAGGCTTTTATAAGAAATCTGTAAAAATTTGGTAGCATGATGCTACAGTACCTCCACGGAACCGCGGCCATACCAATGTTTTGGCCGCGGTTCCGCAGCCATTTTGTGGCTTCTCTGCACCAAATTTTCTACAGTGGTTTTTATCATAGAATTGGGGTTTCTGGAATTTTTATTTTGGCCCAGATTATTTTGAGTGCTGCAGTTGTACTTGGGGCCCACTTCGGTAAATTTTGTCGATCGAAAATTTAAATATGTTAGTTTACAGTACTTACATTATATCTGTGACCATGAATGTCATTTGATCGGTAAATCTTGTCTAATCGCTATAGCTCTTTTAGACGGATTTACGAACGTGACATTCACGTTGATGTTCTGTGTTATGCTATGATGTTGCGGATTTGTCGTGGTGGATAGCCTGGATGGAATGTTAGTACAGTTTTGTTATATTTTTACATTTGATATTGCGGGGCGAGCGTCCGACATGTGGACTGCCGTCACAGCCTGTTTGTATATTATTCTTTTGGGGCACGACCGGGCTGAGGTCGATGTACCCGTTGTATATATTTTTACTTTCTGTACTAGGATTACCCCAAGGTGGGGTGCACGGATAGCCGGGTTCTAGAGGGCAACGGGCCTGTATCTCATGGCTTTAAGACGGAGGGGGCTTCACTCTAGAATTGGCGAGCTATTCGCCGCACTCGTAGGGGTACAGGTTGACCCAAGGAGGGGTGCTCAAGTTACCGGATTCCGTGAAGTGCTGGGTGGTCCATTCACTTTGCTGTAGGGGGCTATCTCGCTTCAGGTTTTAGCGGGTAACTTGCCGCGCCCGTAGGGGTCTAGGATTTCATTGCACAGGCTATCCACACGACCAAGGGAACGTCGGGTTTCAGTAGCGGCTCTATGAAACCCGGGGATCCCAGATTATCTGTATTGTTCTGTGATGCTTATTACATTTCTGTGATGTTGCATTTATCATGCCTGGAGCAATTATTATATATTGCTATATATATACTAGTAGATGTTGTAGATGTTTTACACCCGCGCTAGTCCAGTCCCCGCTCTGTTAGTTAAGTAACCTAACGGGTGATGACGGGACCCAGTGGCGAATGCGGATGGCATATACGTACATCATATTTTTGTTCTTTTGTGGTGTGATTAATTGATGGGACTGCATTGACTCGGATCAATGCAAGCTAAACAAACCTGTTTGATGTTGTTGGAACATTTTTCAAAAAGCTGTTATTGCAAGGACGTTCTCTTTTGTTTTGCACAGTGGTATTCGGTTATGAATATCCAGCACCTCAGTCGACGAAGCAAAGGCCGAAATCACTTCACCGGGAGTGACCCCTTGGGCAAAAGTTTGCGTCAGGGTAATAACTTCACTATAGTCGATTACTTTTTTCTTTGCCTCGTGGTATTCAGTTGGAATATCCTGCACCTCATTCTACGGGGAAAGAGTCGAGATCCCTTCACCGGGAGTGACCTCTTTAGCAAAGGTTATCGCCACTATATTTTTATAAAAAGCTATCCGGTTCCTTCAACGATATCAAGTTCTTTATGTTAAAGGTTTTTCGCCAAAAACCATTCGTAGCCCTCCGTCATTTCAGACGGGTAGCACTTAGTATTCATGCTATGTTTGTTGGCCTTCGTCATGGCATAGTGTATGGTAGCTATTTCTTACTTTTCTGTTGCATAGATAGATGCGTTGGTTTGGGATAGTCGTACAGCCTTGTTGACCCTAGTCAAGGGCTTGTATGGGTGGGTTCAAATTAACCTAGACAATGACGAGTAGAACTTGATATGTGACTTATGATTTGTTGGCCTTCGTCAAGGTCATAAGAGCATGGGGTAAAAATCACATCGGGAGTTTCTAAAGAAACTGAAACTTGCCAGGCATGCGCATACCTTCTGGAGTGTGATAACGTGAGTGGATTCCATCACGTTATCATGCGATGATAGTTGGATCCCGATTCCCACTGATGAGTTGGTTTACTCCTCGGGTGATCCCGACTAATTCTTCTTTCAGGTTTGGAGGAGAATTTGAGGTTATAGTGGGAGGTTTCCTGATTAGATAAATTGATAACCATTCTGATCTAAGTTAGAGTGCACGCAGAATATTTCTTTTCTCTCTTTCTTTGGCAACGACCATGACCCGACCCTTGACTATGACTCAGTGACCAAGATTAACCGAACCTTCATAAAACACTGGCTTTTGGATTGTCTGAGTTGCATACCTCATTGCCACTCCTACTTTTACCCTTTTTCTCCAGAACACCCCGTATTACTATGAACATCCACTTCCATTGGATAAAGCCATCGTATGGTTATATACGAACTCGAAGGAACTTGTTCCAGATTCGAGGATGGTTTTCGGTTCTGGAGAAAATGAATAGGACTATTCAGTTGTCTTTTCTTTTTACCTTCTCTCAGGTTGCGAGTGCTCCTTGGATTAAGACGGTACACCTATTACGCTAATTGGATAGTCTTCATCCAAACCATAGGCAGGTGCCGAAAGGTAGGGCATGAAGAAAACCATTTAGCCTAAAAGGTGTACAAAAGGTATTAAGTAAAGACAAATAAAGGGATTAGTAAGAAGGCAAAGTAAATTGCGACTGCTATTCACGACCAAACCAAGTATTTCTTCGCCAATCCTACATCACCTTTTTATTTCTCCAGAACACTCCGTATCACTACGAAGATCCACAGTTTATTGGATACTCCATCGTATGGTTATATACAAACTCGAAGGGACTTGTTCCAGTTCAGGGATGGATTCTGGTTCAGGAGAAATAGGAATGAGGTTTATTCAGTTGTCTTTTATCTTTACCTTCTCTCGGGTTGCGAGTGCTCCTAGGATTAAGGCAGTACACCCATTATGCTTATTGGATAGTCTTCTTCCAAACCATAGGCTGGTGCCGAACGGTAGGGAAGGAAGAAAACCATTTGGCCTAAAGGTGGTGTACAGAAGGTAATGACTAAAGACATATAAAGGGATTTGGAGATATGGCAAAGAAATATACGGTTACAGTTGTGAATCTGATAATGGAAGAGGCATTACTAGGGATACCCGGATACCCCTTCGAAATATTTACATGTTTCAGTTTCATTGTGTATTGTTAAAAGAAAACTGTTTTCCCAATTAGTTCTTGCTCCAGGGTATGTATTTACCAGGTATGATTCTCACATCTGTATGGTTTTACAGATGATGAATGGGAGTAAGTTATTGGGAATTGGGTGATCATCCTCATTATATCGGGATTCGTTGTAATTGGTGATATTTGAGGAAATCGCCTAGGTTGTTTACCGGACGACAAATATTTGGTTTTGAATATCCGTTGTTATGCACCAATTTCAAATTGATATATCTGTACGTTTATTTTTATAAAGTGAGATATAACTTTTTCAAATTATGTCCATGACATTTACCTATATCAGTGGATGGTTAGGTAAGGAGCATTAAACAGCGGTGTAATTCTTCTTAACCATAAGTACAGTTTTCAACCTACGACACACAGGGAATGAGTTATTAGACTCAGGGGACTTATACAAAGTATTGTATGTTGTCCAGTGTCCATGAGAATAGAGGGGTTGGTACTCGTAATATATTCTGTTTACTTGTGACTTCTCTAGCTCTTAGACATGTGTTTCGTAGAAATGCTAGGTCAAAGTTTTGAGAAGTTATAGGTATAAGAATAAAGTAGAGAATCAGGTGTTGCAAGTATCAGGATTGTTCAAGGTGATCGAAGATATAAATACTTGTGTATGGTATTCAGTTGATAGTAATGATTATGAGAACTTGCTTCTGTTTCAGGTTACTCATATCTGGATGTATTCCTAAGTTGAGTAATGCTGATCGGCCTCTCTCCATTTAGTTGATATGCACCGGAGACAGCTGCATGATTTGAATCTGGTTCCAATTAAATCAGTGCCTCTGTTTCTATATTGGATTAGAATAGTTCATATCTTAACAATGTTAAGGTACGGGGAGTTTTCCGGCTTATGCTTAAAACTAGACTCTGGATAACTCAAGACACGTTTCTGTAATGACAGTTTGTAGGTTGACCCAGGCTATGACGAGGGTTGATTTTTCTACCATCTGGAAGATCAATAGTGATATTGTTCTTGACTCGCCACAGTTTTAATAAAAATGGATTTTTTTTCAGAAAACAGTAGTGGGAGTATGGTAGAACTGGAAGTGATTCCAGAACCACAAACGATTACTGAAAATTTAATAGGACCTAAAGATTCAATCTGGTTTGACATTCCATTGGCCACTCCGCAGATATGGCGGGTAACCTCAGGCACTCGAGAGGTACTTTGGTATGTTCAAAGACGGCGGCAGGGAGGTTCTTGTTTACCCAGACTTGCAATTGCTGTTGTTCCAGACTGTGAGACCCGGCAGAAGGATGAGTATAGCGTCGTTCTAAACTAGTTTTAGAAGTGTATGTTTATATGACTCAGCCGGAGGGTTGTCGTAGTCAGTGGGAGCAGCGAAAGCATAGTGGACAAGTAGCTTATGTCTATTTATGGACTAAAGCAGATATAGCGGAGATAGATCATCTATTTCTGATGTGACAGTCATAGGTTTGACTTCATCAGAATAGGGGATGGATCTGTTAAGAAAGTAGTAGGGTGTGATGTCCTGGTATTTGGATGACATACACAATGTAGTAAATAAAATTCCTATACTACAATCGGTTATACTTTGGTTGTCACAACAGTGGTTTCTCCACAAAGGATTTGGATATTATATCAGGAATTCTGGTTACTAGATCTATGGTTTTAGATCTAGATTTGGGTAGTTTCCTAATCTGGGTACTTAGACAGCATTCTGATGGTGCTTTAGAATGGATGACTCCAGGCATGGTAGTGTACCTGCAGGTGATGGAGTCACCCTCTCTAAAGGTATCTTACAAACTAAAGGGGAGAGGGATGTGCATGGTTGGCATATCACTTGCTTAGGCAATAGAGTCAATCATGAGATGTCAAGTACCACACCAGATGTTTTTTTTGTACTAGTTGCAATAAGTTGATATTGATCCTATCCTGGAGAAACATTCAGAAGCAGTTTTAGAACATAAGTGGATGTTCTAGGGATATGATAACGACAACCTCTTTCGGGGGACGGTTATCGTTCCACGCTTCCAAGGTGACCCGGATGACAGAGTGACTGTCAGAGTTATAGTTTTCCCTCTGACGAGGGGCAGTATTTTGGACAGGTGGTCCAAGCGGATACTGAGGGAGGCATGGCGCAGGATACTGATTAAGTTCAGTTGAAGATACAGTCTAAAAAGTTTGGATTTGGAGTTCATTTATGAACTAGGTCGCATTAGATATCCAGACATATTCTAAGACAGGTATTGCTCATTTCGGGAGATGGCTTTCTCCGCGAACTTGAGATAAAGAGAGACATAGAAAGAAACATTAGGGCGAATCCACTCACTGAGGCTATTTCTCGAACACAGTAGTTTCACAACCGGGTTTTGTGAGACTGATTAGTAGAGGAGTTGGGTGTTTGGTATCACACGGGCTATGAGTATGCGACATCGCAATAATTAGCCTTGAGTGCAAGTGGGAGATTGTTGGATATAGTGCCCTCAAAGTCAATTATTGGATCACAGGCACGTGATTGCAATGATTAAGGGAGGACCTATGCCGGTAGGACAGTCTTACTCAAGATGATAGTATGCTATCTGGTTTATCTTTATCATCGTGTATATGCTTTAGGTGACATTACAGGTCACTATTATACATTGATAGAGCCCTTAGGATTCTTGCTTGACTACCTGCAGTATGATGGCGATCATATACGTGAGAGTTGGGTAGTCTATAAGCACATCCTTAAAGTGGTCGCTAGTCGTGGGAGTTTCGAGACTGGGCATCGATACTCTATTAGTAGACTAGTGTGTACAGTCGAGACCCCGACAAGGGGCGGTGGCTGGTCTCACAAGCCATTGGTGTCAGTTGGATCACCTAAGATGTATACAGGTGCTCATTGGGTTATGAGTACACCGGACAGGACTCGCCGGGAACATGCTAGTTGGTATTATACCTGACGTCAGATAGAAGTTCCCTGGTGATATGTGTACAGGTTAGTTCATTGACCTGAGATCGTCATTTTTCTCGTGTGAGTTCTCTATGTACTTTGATTACTACCCTACCACGGCTCAAAGGAGTCGTGCAAACAGATTTTAGTTGGGTACAGACCCGAGCCATATGGAGGCAGTGAGCGGATCGGCAGGGGTTTCTTCTCTCCCGGTATTAGGGGTGAGATCACGCTGTGTCTAGGAGAGCTATTACACAAAGTCCTTGGCCAAGGCAAGAGATTACTGGTAGGTATTCCAGTAGTATCTCAGGGTGTTCGGGGCTACACTCCGACATGGCTTGTACCGCTTTTGGGGGTCTGACTTTTACCAACCCCCTAAGCTCGACATGCGATGCTCATAGACGACCGGACTGTACGGATATTGTCACTGACAGGCTCAGTAGGGTGTTAGGATGAGTTCGCTCATCGACCTCCCTTTTGTTCAATACCTGGTAGCCGGTTATGTACAGCTAGTACCACTGACGTGCTAGTGGTTAAATCCACAGCCAAAGTATTGACGAGTCTTTAGAGTCCCCCACAGACAGTTTCTCAAGTTTCGGGCGAAACGTTGTAGAGGCCGTATGGTAATATGGCAGGGTTCGATCATATACGTGCAGTAGTGCACGGATCATGATCGGACGGATCATGCTAGTGGGCTTTGGTTTAAGCCGGATCCTAGTATTAGATCTGTTGGATTACTTTAGTCTCATTGCATTCGCATTCAGTTGGAATGCGGATGCAGATATGTATATACAGGTGAGGGGTATCCTTGTGATCCGTCACGAGTTTACTTTAGATGTTGCGGTGTCTCTTTTTTGGACCAAACATTTAGATTAATGTTTGGATGGTTGAAATTGTGAGTGGATTTCATCATTTTGTGCATTAAATGAGACATATACTTCATAGGTGACTTATGGTCCCATTTCTTTTGCAAATGTCACATTATATGATTGATTAGGGTGTTGAAATGATAAGAAGAGAGAGAGTGGGCAAAAAAGAAAGAGGTTAGCTCTTGTATTATTTCATCTCACTCTCCTTTTTATCATACAACACAACACAAAAGAAAAAGAACCTCTTCTTCTTCTTCTTCCTCTAGCTCACCATTTCTACCATGGCTTCATCTTCAACCTCCATCCATACACTCTCATGCGTTGAGAATCAATGGATGCTTGAGACAAAGTTTTCACACATATTCTCTACTTCACCTTGGACACGTCGGCTAGCAAACTTCGTATCCGAGTTGCTTCGGATGAAGCGGGAGCCCGTAAAAGGATTTGAAGATGTGGTGCCCTTTCCGATGAGGAGACCAGAGATCGGAGATGCCGCGAAGAGCTTGGGTTGGTGGCCAAAGACCGAAGGACACGGATCGATCGGTATAGCTTTTCTAACCCTTCTCTAGTTAGCTAGTTATAGGTTAATGGTTCGATCAGGGATTAAATTCTGTGATAGCGCCGGTTTCAAGTTTAGAAAAAGTTTTCGTTTCCGCATTTTGGCCTCGGATCGACGGCCGGGGCGCTACCGTAGACTTACATGTGTAAAAGCAGTGCTCACATTACTCGCAAGGAAAACTTTTATAGGTACTTTGAATTTCCTCTTCCTAGTGCACAAGTCCTTTAGAATTTTCGCATAGGACGGAACTTGATGTATAGCATCTTGGAGATGGATATTTATTGTAACTTGCTTAAAAACTTCCACAATCTTCTCCATTTGTGGACTTGGTTTGTTTCCCCTTAACCTATTTGAATAAGGAGCTTTATCAATAAGAGTTGGGTCCAATATTGGAGAAGATCGAGGGGTGGAACGGATCCCAGAATTGGAGTTGGGATCATGTTAGGTTGACTCAAGGAGGTGGGCGGAGGGTTCGAGCTTAGGGGAAAATGAAGAATAGGCTCGAAAGAATATGGTAGGTTAGAAGAAATAGGATCAGAAGTGGAAGCCGGGGTATCGTTGATTGATTCCTCTTTATCAACCTGTTCACCGACTTGGTTGTTCAGCACTCTTTCCAATCTCCACGTGGTAATGGCATTCACATTATGATGTTGTGAGTGGCCAGGATTCGGTAGGGGTTGAGATGGAAGTTTCCTTTTTTCTCTAGCACTCATCGCGGCATTTAATTGTGCAATTTGTGCTTCTATCGATTTTATACTCTCACCGTGGGAGGCAGAGTCCTTCGCTAATGTCTCGATAGAAGACTTTATATCAGCCGACGTTTGCATGGAATGTTTTATAAACATATCCAAGGTTCGTTCGAGTGCAGAGGAGTTTTCGGTACCGGCCGTTTGGAAGGAATTATTATAAGGTGCAGAATTGTTGGCCGGATTTTGAAAAGTTTGTGGTTGAATGGGGTGCTGACTCTGTGGTGGTTGTTGTTGCTGTGGAGGAACCCTTTGATAGTTATTTTGGTTTGGAACCGTATTTTGAGTTTGAGTTTGGTGTTGGTTCCAAGCAAAATTAGGGTGATTCATCCAACCCTGATTATATGTAGAAGAATAAGGATCGTTTCTAGGTCGCTGTTGAAAAGCAGCATTAGTTTGTTCCTGACCTTGAAACGGAGAATTCAAAGGATATTCTTCCGTCATATGTGATGGATCGGAACAACATCCATACATGGTTTTAGGGAGTGTCATCTGGTTTAAAGAGGCTAACAAAAATTTGTTTTCCATAGCTTCGAGTTTCTTTTCCATCGCTGTCATTTCGGCTTTTACTGCGATAGAAACATCAAGCTGATGGATACCTCCCCTAGATGATGGTGGTCTAACGCTTTCCCATTGCAAAGTGTGTTTAGTAAGATCTTCCAGAAATTTCCAGGCTTCACCATCGTCTATGGACATGAAATTGCATTGACACATGGTTTCAAGCATCTGCTTTGTCGCTGGAGTAATGCCCTCATATATAATTCGGCACAGATCCCATTTATGGATTCCGTGATGAGAACATTGGACAAGCAGATCCTTAAACTGTTCAAAGCATTTCCAAAATGGTTTATTTGGAAGCTGGGTAAACTGATTGATTTCGCTCCGAACATGGGCGGTCTTCTGATTGGGATAAAATTTCTTAAGGAATGCTATAACGAATTCATCCTAATTGGAAATAGAGTATGCAGTTGTGTTATAAATCCATTTTTTGGCTAAATCGCACAAAATAAAAGGGAGAAGACGTAAACGCATAGAATCCACTAAAAGTTGTGAAGCGCCCATCATAGCACATACGTTTTCAAATTTGGTGATAAAAACGTATGCGTTTTCAGACTCAAGCCCGTGAAATTTAGGCAAAATATTGATAAAGTGGGCATTAATTTCAAAATTATTCCTATTGGCTGGTGGAATAGAAAAACAAGTAGAAAGAGGACCACATATAGGGTAGCATCTCTCTTGGAGAGAGATGTGTGGTGGATTCTGCGCACCTGCGGGTGGTGGCAGAGTGGTGTTATTAAAATTTGATGGAGAACCGTCCATCTCGGTCGATGTTGTTGGTGGGGAGGAAAAAGAAGATGAAGAAGTACCGACTTCGGAGTCGATAGAAGAAATGCGGACAAGACAGGCACTAGAATCCCATGTCCAGCCGAGCATGCACTAAGCGGGTTTATCGCAAGTGGCAGCATTTGTGAGAATTACGTGAAAAGAAAAGTTTGTTTTGAAAAAGTCGGACTTAGACAAATCAAAAAAATACACAATCAACCCTAGATCTAAGGTCATCTAGGTCAAGTCACTAGACCGCTCCTAAACATCCAAAAGACAAATCGCGGGATCAATCCTCTACTACATCTTTATCCCTCTTGTGACCAGGTAAGTGCCAGGTAAGTGGGAGGTATCCGCTATACGAATCACCGTAAATAGTGGGCCTAATTAAGTAACCACTTTTCTTAGACACACTTGCCTAGACACCACAAAATAAATGCGGATAAGAAGTAGATTACCCACGACCTTCCTCTGTCCTAATTGAGCACGACAGCCCTTAGAGTCTTGGTCTAGATTTTTTTAAATTAATGAAGGGTAATGCGGATGCTAGTTTTGTGATTTGTAGGGCTTAGGAAGGGTAATGAAATCCCCATCTGAATTTGGTCTTTGCCCCTTAATTGTACGTATTATAATATGCAAAAACAATCAAAAAACAAAACACGCAAAAGGAATTTTTTAAGCGGCGAATTTTTTTGCAAAGAATCCTGCAGAAAAATTGTTATTGGACTTTTCAGAGGAGAGAGAAGAAGATAGAAAATATACCAGAGAAACCTGAAGCTCTAAACCACTAAACTCACCGCGGTTCCGTCGTGAAAATGGCCTTCTTTCCACGGTTACGCAGCCAAGTTGAGAGTCTTTTGAACGGTTTTTGGTACGGGTGCTTCCCTTACTCCTATGGTCTTGATGAATGCTTCTGAATCTTTATCTCCCTGCTATAGTGATTCCAGATCCCCTTGCAAAAAAATTCATACACTAGTCATTAAACGCAAGATGCGTTCTTGATTTATATTTTGATAGAATAATAATATTTCAATACAAATAACAAGAAATAAAATATTACGCACGGATCCCCGGCAACGGCACTATTTGATTGATCTACTCAATTTGATTGGTTTGTTTAATTTTGGAGAAAGAAGAAAAGAAGTTTAGAAGTTTTAGTAAAGTAACCGCAATCAACACGGCGTCGCGTGTAGCTTAGATGTGGGGAATACGGGTTGTCCTCTGGGATTCGTGGAATTTTATAGTTCTTGCTTTAGATGGTTGAAAGAATAGAAAAGAGAACATCAAGAAAATCAAGAAGATAGTTTCAAGATCTAAATGAAGAAAATTAAGAAAATGGTTTCAAGATTTAATTGAATTATCAAGAAAATTGTTTCAAGATCTAATTGAATTACCGAGAAAATTTATATGAAGAAGGCTTGTAGAATTCGTTAGGATTTAGTAGCCATGGATGACTAATAAAGATTACTACTCTTATCTATTGATAGATTTAAAACTAGATTGATGGCGATGAATGAGGATTAGGGTTCTTTGGATGAAACTAGGGTTTCTCCTCTATTGACCCTTGTCCTTTCATTGATCTCCATTCATGTTTAGCCCTTAGCAAAAGGATCGTCAATCTCATCTCAAATCTGTTAGTTATGTATATTCCCTAGAGGCCATTGTTTTACATTTGATGTATATTATAATAGGTGCTTGGATATATATAGAGAGGACTTTCTTGCTCGACATGATAGTATGCTATCTGGTTTCACTTTGTCTAAACATGTTGCCTTGTATTGGTTTACTGTCTTGCTCTCACATGTTGATAAAGCCCTTAGGATATGTACTTGACTACTAGGATTATGATGCAGATCATACTAGTGGGGCCATGGTAGTCCACGAGTACATCCTATAATTGTTCATAGTCGAGAGTGTATCGAGACAGGGCATCGATACTCCAGTGTAGACTAGCGTATACGCATCTTGACCCATATGATGGGCGATGGATGATCCCACATCCATTGGTGTTTGACATCAAAGATGGTATACGGGTGCTCAGTGGAGACTGGGTACACTGAACAGACTCGCCGAGAACTCCTAGATGGTATTATACCTATCGTCAGATAGCGGTTCTCTGGTGACACTGGTACAGGTTAGTCTGTAGAGCCGAGATCGTCATAGAGTCTTGTGTGATTCCCATTGTGCTTTGATTTCCAGCTTACCACGTTCATGAGAACGTGCAAAACGGTGGCTTTTGGGTGCAGTCCCGAATCACATGGAGGCAATGAGCGATAGGAAGGGTTTCGTCTCTCTCGATATTGGGGGTTGATGTTGTGCTGTGTTCGATTGGCTATAACAGGAAGTCCCTAGCCAGGGATGATATGGATCTACTGGTAAGTGTTATCAGTGATTTCTCAACCCGTTATGAGCCTCACATCGACATGACTTATCTGTTACTGGGGTCTGACGTTTACCACCCCTAGACTGGATATGCGACATATCAGACGAAGAGACCGGACTGTACGGTAGTGTTACTGATTGGATTCACAGGAGTGTGTGCAGGCTTGGTTGTTGATCTTCTGATCGCTCAATACCCGGATGGCTGTTACATTTAGCTGACCGCTTGCAGCATGTGGGTGTTTGATATGATCATCACCTACTGCCGGCGTATTGACGAGTCTTTAGAGTCCTACATAGAGGTTTCCTGGCTCAGGCGAAACGGGGTAGGAGCACATATGTGATATGTGTGGGATCGAGATTAATACGATATGTGATACCGTATTCTATTCTCGCGATATATGATATCGTCCGGTTATATGTGATATAGCCGGGTCATCGGATCAAGTGGTAATTCGATAAAATGATACATTTTATATTAGTCGGTTATATGTAATATAACCGGATTATTAAATCAAGTAATGATTTAATAATTTAATGTATAATTATATATATGATATATTACATTACATTAACTAATATAAGCTCACTTAAGAAATTCTTTTTCTCACTTAGGATGCATTGATATATATATATATGATATATGTTAAAAGTATTCTTTTCTTATGTTACATAAATGTTATATATGTGATATATAATATTGTAACATGCTAGGTTACACATGTAACATGGATGTGTGAGAATAATACCATGCTAGGGTTGAGTTTAGGTTTTATATTTATCATTAGGTAATTCAAATAATGTAGAATTTGTCATGGTTGATATTTTTGGATGAAGCTTGTAGAACTTTGACAAAGTCCACCTCTTTTGTTTTTACCTAAGATATTTGTTAACTTAACTTTAACCCTAGCCTATGGTTTATTCTCTACATGAGTTAGCCATGATATTTACTAGCTCACCATGGCTGCATTTCTAACCTAAGCTCATTATTCATTTCTTTCATCACTTCATCTTCTTCATCTTCACAAAAAGCTTGCTAGCCTTTTCATTTTGTGATAAAAGATTGTGAGAAAAAGAAAACAAAAGAGAGAAAAATTCCTACTTCATCATCCTCTTCTATATTAGCCATATATATTAGTGTGTTAGCTTCAACAATCCCTAATTAGTGAAGAGATAGCTTGGGTTTGTGACTCCTCAAGGTAGATCATCTTGGATAGTGAAGAATTCAAGCAAGGATGCATCATTCACTTCATGGAGCCTCTCAAGAGTCCGGGAGCTTGATGATCGCAGCGAAGGGACCAAAACTTGGAGCTTATAAAGCGATGGAACGGACTACAAAGGTTGTAATCCCTATCACTTAGAAGTAAAGATATTTGCTTTAAGTTTCCGCATGTTATCTAGTATCGATTCTTAGTTAGGGTTATCTAGAACGGCAAAAATTTTAAATTGGCATGGACGATGCCCCCCCCCCCCCGAAACCTTGCTGCCGTGCTATACAACCCTACAAAATCGTGGTCGAGATTATCAAGAAATTGATATCATGCCCGATAAGGATGTTGATGATTCTTTTGTTAAACTTTATAAACTTCATAAGACTTAAAAGGAGTATAGAATTTTCTCACCCATTGATCTACCTTAATCCTACGAATCCTATCAAGCAGAGAATTACCCGCACATCATGAAAATAAAAAAAAAAGAATAGAGAAAGAATTCATAATGCGGAAATTAAAAGTAAGCGAATTGATAAAACTGATGATCTACCTTTATTACTCAACTTCAAAATACAATTCTTCGAGTTTTGATTAAAAAAGGAAGAAGAATTTGCTATCGATCTCTGCCTAGAAGAAGTAAATGTTCCGTCGATCTTCACGTCGCTTGATCATCTTGAATCGTGGACCTGTCTTGGATCGCTTGCTCGTTGACGGCGATTGGCTTCATGTAAAGGAGACTTGTTTGATTGATCGCTTGATTGATTTCTCGATGGATTTCTTGATCTTGGATCTCAAGATCAAAGATTCTTGATCTTGGATCTTAGATCCCTTTTTGAGATTGGATTTGATCTTGGATTTTTAGGATGATGATTTGATGTTGTTCTTGGTTCTTTTTTCCTTTTGAATTGGATGAAAATTGGATCCCAATTGATGTAGCCCTCGGTCCTTTTTATAGCCCCAAAACCAGTAACAGAAACCCCCAACAAACTAAGTTTGTTACGAAGAAGATTCTAGAAAACTCCCGCCTCCTAACTTCATGAATCGGCCGTGGATCCATGGTGACTCGGCCTGACTCGGCCGCGGTTCCGCGGCGTATTGGTGAGATCGTGGCTTCGAACTTCTGGATTCTTCTCCTGTTGGTATTTGGGTATTTCTTTGATATCTAGAACCTTCTTATCTCTTCCGAGTCTCTGCCAGTATTTGATTCTTCGACTTTCTTTACTTTATCGGCAGATTTTTGATTTCTGATATCTGACCTGAGCTAAACTTGCACAGTAGCTCAATGAAGTATGTTAGTTATATTTGAGATACAATTTGATATAATAAGCGTATCAAAATATTAAGCACATTTTCCTTCATAATGTTGATTATAATATATAAACACATGGTAAATGGTATTTTGCAAATAAACTTCTAATATGTGTTATATTTATAATAAACACCTTTAGATGATTAAGAAAAGTAAGGAAATTGTCGTGTTAAAAGTGCAATATTTTTTACTAAACAAGTGGTTTAAGCTCCGCTTTTGAAAACTTGTGGTTTTGAAGAAAATCGAGTAATCTACAGTATAAACTTTTGCTCAAAAGGTCACTTCCCACGAAAGGATCTAGGCTTTTGCCTCTTCGAATGAGGTGCTGGATATTCCTAACCGAATACCACTATGCAAAGGGAAAGAATATGACTATAGTTTTTTGAAATTTGTTCCAACAATATCTTTTAGGTTTCCTTTCTTGCATTAATAAAAATTAATACGGTCCCATCAATTAATCCTTATCACATCAGAAAAGAACGAAAATACAATGTACATATATACCATTCGCATTCGCCATGGGGCCTCGTCATGCACCGTTAGGTTACTTAACTAACGACAGAGCAGGGGCTGGACTAGCACGGATGCAAAATATATACAATATCTACTTATATATATATATATATATATAACATTCGTCCCAGGCATGATATAAGCAACATCACAATAAGCAATATAGAATGGTGGATAATCTTGGAGTCTCGGGTTTCATTTGAGCCGCAAATGAGACCCGACGTTCCCGGTCGTGTAGATAGCCCATGCAATGAAAAACTTAGACCCCTACAAACGCGGCAAGTTATCCGCCAATCTCAGAAGTGAGGCAACCCCAATCAACAATGTGAATGGGCCACCCAGCACTTTACGGAATCCGGTAACTTGAGCACCCATCCGTGAGTCATCCTACACCCCTTACGAGTTCGGCGAATAGCCCGCCAATTCTAGAATAAGGCCCCCTCCGTCTCAACGCTATGAGATGCGGGCCCGTTGCCCTCTAGTATCCGGCTACTCGAGCACTCCACCGCGGGGTAATCCTAGTACAAAAAAGAAAAGTATATATACAATGGTGATATCGACCTCAACCCGGTCGTGCCCCAATAAAAGAATATACAATCTGGTAGAAATGGTTGTCCGCATATCAGACGCTCGCCCCGCAATAATGAATATACAAATGAATCTGAACTGTACTACTACCATTGCCCTATAGGCTATCCACCACGATAATCCATCCGCAATATCGGCGAAACACAGAACATCAACATGAATATCATGTTCGTAAACCCGTCTAATTGTACATATTGCAATTAGTCGGGTTATACCGCTCAATGATATTCACGGTCACAGATACTAACATATGCACTGAAAAACACATTCAAAATTT
The DNA here is from genome assembly GCA_030015575.1 of Agapanthus africanus. Taxonomy (NCBI): domain Eukaryota; kingdom Viridiplantae; phylum Streptophyta; class Magnoliopsida; order Asparagales; family Amaryllidaceae; genus Agapanthus; species Agapanthus africanus. The sequence goes on from CM057339.1 coordinate 426,898,303, forward strand.
TGATCGACTAAAACTTTTCTGCATTTTCCCCAAGTACAAACCAGTACTCAAACAAATCTGGGCCAAAATCATACATCCCAAAAATCACATTTCCATATTACAGAGTGCTAGATGAAATTTGGAGCACAACGGCCACATTTCGAACCAGAACCGTGGCCAATGGGCATGTTAGGCGGTGGTTCCGCGGCCGTATGTTGGACTCATATGCCTAAATTTCTTCAGGGCCTCTAAAAATTCATGCACGTAATTTTAAGGTAATCTGAATAATTTTTTGAACAACTTTCAAAACCGACAAAGGGCATGATAAACGGAATTATGATTTGGAAAATTTCGTCGATCGATACTTTAAACTTGTGCAAACTAGTTAGTAAAGGTTTATGGGATGGCTCTGATATCATGTTGGGGTTTCCTAGTATCTTGACCATCTACCGTGGCCGTTGTGGGACAAAAATTTTGTTGTTTTAAAAAATCCGGCGCTAAAAACCCGACCTAGAATCTAACCATAAACTGAAACTAACTAACAAAGAGAGATCTCAACTTCTATGATAGAAGTATTTTACCAAAAGATCCATGTATTTCGGTCTTCTATCTTCTTACCTTGCTCCTTGAGATCTCCTTGATCAAGCTTGATCACCGGTCTTTTTCCGTTGAAGATGATCCACCCGAGAGATGTAGTCCATGACTCTAGCTCCACACTAAAAGTCTAGTGGAGCAACTAGAGACTCTAGATTGCTAATCTAAAGTGTCTAGCATGTAGTGAGTCGTTCTTAGTGTATTTCCATCTCACTTCCTATCTTGATTCTCAACATATGAGATTGTAGATAGGAAGTTCATGAAGAAGGAGGAGGAGCTCAAGAAAGGCTAGTGAAGAGAGTGAAGTAAAATGGCGAGAATGATTTCTCATATGAGAGACAAAAAGATGAACCATGGTTTTGTATAAAACATTTTTCAATATAAAAACACAACTATGCTTGAATAATTTGCACAAATGATTATTCAATTCATTTGTCAACACTATTGAAGCATGGTTCTCACCATACTCACCTCACTACCTTTACACCTCATTTTCCATTTAAAATAAATGGATAAATCTAAAATGAGGTATCCACCTTCTAGAATGTTTTCTGTATAAATACGGAATACACCCTACTGTATATATATACCGGTATTCGTATCAAAATACGAATACCAAAAGAGATAGGATAACACAAAAAACATAATATTAAAATATACATACGTAAATTATTAAATCAATACCTGATTTAATAATTCGGTTCAATTCCAAGCCGACTAGTATTATCAATCGTCCGATCGAAAGTCCGAGTAACTAGTATAATCATTCGATCGGAACTCTGCACATATCAAAATACGGCTACTGCATCATTTCGCCTGAACCAGGGAAACCCTCTGTGTGGGATTCTAAAGACTCGGTAGTACACCGGCAGTGAGTTACTGGATAAATCCATAACCATAAGCACGTCAGCGGTACTAGCTGTACGTAACGGCTACCCGGGTACCTGTCGAAAAGGAAGGCCGACAAGCAAACTCATCCGGATCCTTACTGAGCCTATTTGTGACAATCTCCGTACAGTCCGATCTCTTTGTCTGAGAGTATCGCATACCAGGTCTAGAGGGTGGTAAACGTCAGACCTTAATAACCCGATAATTCGAGCTGATGTAGCTCAGGACCAATCCGGGAAACTACTGATCTAACTATCAGTAAATTCCAACTACCTTGGCCAAGGTCTTATGGTGCTGGTCAATCGAACACAGTGCGATATCGACTCCCTATACCGGAAGAGACGAATCCCCAACAATCGCTCACTGCCTCCATGTGGCTCGGGACTGTACCCAACTAAAACCTGTTTGCACGACTCAATAGAGCCGTGGTAGGGTAGTAATTAAAGTACAGTGGAAACTCACACGAGACAAATGACGATCTCAGGTCTGAAGACTAACCTGTACTCATGTCACCTGAGAACTATTACCTGACGATAGGTATAGTACCATCTAGAAGTTCTCGACGAGTCCGTACAATGTACTCACCCCCAGTGAGCACATGTATACGATCTTAGGTGCGAAAGACTAATGGCTGTAGGACCAACCATCGCCCCTCGTCGGGGTCTAGAAACGTATACACTAGTCTACTCCGGAATATCAATGTCCAGTCTCGATACTCCCACGACTAGAAACATTTTAAGGATGTTCTTATCGACTTCCCAGCTCCTACAAGTATGATTGCCATCACAATGCCGGTAGTCAAGCAATGATCCTACGGGTTTTATCAACATGTATAAATGGTACGTAATAACAAGTAAAACATATGCACATGTTAAGATAAAGACAAACCAAATAGCATAATATCATATCGAGCAAGATTATCCTGTACATACATATGTCCAAGCATCCACATGTATACATATACAATAATGGCCTCTAGGGCATACATATCTAACAGCAGCAATCGTGTTGAACCCTATCCATTTATGCTAGGTCCAATCCTGACAGAGTAACGGGTAAAATTTTCTGATCTGGCTAGATTATAATTGAGTGTCCTTAACCAGCCTCACTAACCCAATCAATAATTAATTAACTGATAACTCATTTAAATAAATTATATTCTTATAATCTGAAAACAACAAAGTCAACAGTTAGTTGATTATGGATTGTTGGGGTCAAAAATTACACCCCGGTTGACCAAGTCAAAATCAAATTCAACCCTAAGCTAAGTGGGCCTAAGCCCTGATCAAGTCCGAGCATGGAAGGGACCGACCCTATGACAAAAATAATGAAGGCATAAATTAGTTTAATGTAATTCTTTTTTTAGGAATAAATGTATGTAATTGGGAAAAAAGCCAAAATTTTGTAAACCCCATGACTTATGCGCAAAAAAAGATAAGCACATAGGGCATGGGGTAGTACAAGTGCCATTTGGTAAAACTCAAGGGGTTATATATAAAGTGTGTAACCTATAAAGGCAAACATGATGAAAAAATCAAGAAGAACTTTTTCATTCTCTCAATAAAGTTTAGGGTTCTGTGCCTCTTTCTCCTTCCTCAAGATTCTAAATGTTCTTCATTTTTCTTGAATTAAAAGAAGAGTTTCACTCTTCTTTTCCCAAAAAAGAATAGTTTTTCACTATAAAAGCCACAAAGGGGAACTCATATCTCCCATCAGATCTCTAAAATGAGAGATTTTCTAACAGAGAGGAGGAAGAAGGAGACCCATCTCCAAAAATCCTACTTTGGGAAGATCCAAGGCTTAAGAGAAAATCCAGGGCTCAAGGGAGAAGAAAGGGGTCCCCTTTCATCATCTCCAAAAATCTCTTAGGAGTTTAACTCCACACAAAAATAATAATTCCCTTTTCTTTAGGAGTTTAAGTCCAAAAGTCAACCGGGAAGTACAACTACCTGTGCTGAGGCTAAGTCCCTCTTCCTTTTTTTAGGAGTTTAACTCCAAAAGTCAATCGGGGGTACAACTCCCGGTACATGGGCTAAGCCCCCTTTTCCGCGGGTGCCCAGAGCCCGCGCCGGGGCGCGTGAATCGCCGGCGTCCAGCGCCCATACGCGGGGCGTGTGACCCACTGGCGGTCGGCGCCCACGTGCCACTCATGCGTCCTTAGGACACTCCTCGCCCCTCTTTCTCCCTCATGCTCCACACTCAAAACACGTCCCCCGTTAGAAAAAAATTTCTAACGGGGCACTGCCCCGCACCCCGCAAGGGGGCTACCAGCTCCCTTGATCCCCAGCCCGCTATCTGGGTAGCGGGACACCTGTAAACTCTGTGTGGCCCCTGGTATATCTAAGTCCCATCCAAAACACAACACACGCACACCGCACATTGAGTTTGCATGAGCAGTTTTATCTGTCAATCGGTGGTTCCCTCACTTCAAAGGTGAGGGGTAATTAACGGCAGCTTGGTCTACGGCTGCCGGAGATTCAGACCCGCACAATCAGTAAGCCTCGGCTTACCCTAAGCAGGGAATCTGTAGTATGCCTGACAAGCGACGTGTATTTCCTATCTCAATGGGGTGACGAAAAACACCATATATATTCTGGTGGGACCTTTCTCTCCTCCCATATCTTTGGTCAAGCGTTCATGCGAACTCATTTAACATATATACCAATGTTTGTACTGAAATAATATTTTTTCATGCAGCAATCAACTTTCAACGACGATGTCTTCTAAGATGAATTCATCTTTCGACGCGACCCTGATCCAGTACGTGGTCAAGATCAATGCCCGCGTGGTTCTCCCTGCAAGTCTCAGCCGGCAATAGGAGGAACCACCCCGTCAATTTGGTTCCGTCATCATCTACCCTGCCGGAAGCGCTCATCTGGCGAAGGTCACGGCAAACAAAGCGGCCAAACTGACCTCAAGGGGCAAGAGGCCGAACGTTGTGGTCACCAAAACATCCGACCCCAAATGCAGATCCATATTCGAACGGCTCTCGACCATTCCAACTGGGGGCAAGGCCGTCAACATCAATGGAGCCATAAAGCATCTCCAACAGGCTCATACGGCGCCCTTGACAATCGCGTGAGTTGGTGTCTTCTCTGGACTCCCTGTTAATCGGTCTACGGCGGCTACCTAAAGAGCCAAAACCTGCCAAGTGCTCAAAACAGAAAGGTTAAGACAGAAGCGGCTCAGGTATCGAGCCAACAAGAGGGCTAGGACTCTGGCCAAGTGGAATCTTGTAAGATTCCAAGAGCAGGGTTACCCCGTGACGACGGCTGAGTCGACCGTAAAAGTCAGCAATTCATTCGAACCTTTGAAGTGGTTTCAGAAAAATGCCATGATCGCCAGAATCAAGAAGACAACAGTCCGAACAATGCTACAAAGAGACGTGTCCTAGCCCTAAAAGAGAAAGCATGAAACCGTCTCTTCAAGAGTCTATCAGGCGCCCTGTGCCACGTGAAAGCAGCGAGGTAAATCCAAAAAAGAAGCGCCATTACCATTCAAGTACCCGGTCAGGCCAGCCGTCTTCAATTGATTATCCATTAACAAAATAGAAGAGCCTCGACAGCGGTCCACGAAATCAGCTACCAATAATGAAAGGACATCCAGATATGTTATCCACACCATCTATATGGCGGGCATGCACCCCAGCGACAACTTTCGCAGCAAAAGCAAGTATGAGGCTACTACATCCCAAGCCCAATCTGGTTTGAATGTGGTTGCCGCTACCCAAGATCGGTCGCCTCCGCTGGATGATGAAAACCCTCTCGATGAGGCCGATAGGAAGAAAGACCACTCAGTCCATGTGGAGTCAAGCTCAGACAGCGAGGAAGAGCCGACTTTCCGCCCCAGAACCGCAGAGTAAGAGCTACTTCAAGAGCTTTGAAAACAGCTCAGGAGCAAAGATAAAGAGATGGACAAGTTCTATTAAAAAATTGAAGACCTAACGAACGTTGTGATGTAGCTTACAGCTCAAATTGCTCGGGCGCCTCCCAATCAAGCACAAGTCTCTACTCATGAGTCAGGTGATGACAATCCGAAGCAACCGATGCCTGTCCTTTTGGGTCTAAGATTGGGCAAACCGCACGAAAGACGACCACATTCCGCATCTGGAGACGCCTTAACCCCCCAGATAGCACCATCCCGCTAACATAAGATCGGATAATGGATTTGGCCACTAGCAAGGTTAAAATATTGGCAGCCGAAGTCGAAACTCAGAAAGATATCGACAGTAGTGGGCGGCCATATCCCGCACAGTACGATTTGATCGAGTTCCCGAGTGGCTACGTCATTCCTAAGTTCGAAAGATTTGACGGGACAGAAAACGCAAATCAGCACGTTGCCCAATTTAAAGTATCGTGCGGAAATACAGGGGGGATGATGCACTCCTTCTTCGTCGATTTGTCAACAGCCCAACCGGTATCTATTTCGACCGGTACGCAAGTATACCAGACGGGTCCGTCACTACTTTCGCCCAAATGGAGTCCCTGTTTCGGCAAAGATTCATGGGTGTTATTGAAAAAATCTCCATCGCTGACCTCATGAGAACCAAGCCTGGGAAAAACGAAAGCAACACGGACTTTATTGCTCAATGGCGCAACCTCACTGTCAAGTGTGAACCGCCGCTAGAGCATGACCAGTCCGTCAGCCTCCTTATTGGGAACCTCAGCAATTAGATGGTCCTATTCTTATGTACACCTGGCCTCAAGATATTTCAAGAGCTGACCAAGAAAGTCTAAATACTAGAACGCTCGAAGCAAAAATCTACCCAGGACTCTTAGAGAGACAAGACTTGGAAGAGCAAGAGGGGCGACAACCGTAGAAGCGGGAATTCTAGCAATACCAATGTCTTCAATGCGTTCGACAATGAAGACAAGCGAAAGGCAGGCGAATCCAAAACTAGTCGGTCTCAAAAGCCAGTGCTGGAAGGAGAAGGGCCTTCACTAGAGGAGAAAAAGAACAAGATTTACTCTTTCAGAAGGGACAAGGTTCGCAAGATATTCAAAGATGCCTTTAACAATGGTCTACAATTGCCACAGTCGAAAAGACTCCACGAAGCAAAAATGACCGACAATCCTCTATATTGCCCGTACTACCGAGTAGTGAGTCATGCAATTGAGAATTGCTATATTTTCAAAGACTGGGTTGAGAAGCAGTACAAGACTGGGGAGATCGAGTTATCCAAGAGCGTGTTGGTGAACAACCAAGCTGAAACCACCAACTTCATACAGACACAAGCTGAAGCCTTCTGAGAGCAGACAGCTGAACCCGCTATCCTGAGGAATTAAACTGACTCGCCGCAGCTTCCATGGAACATGCACATGTCTAAAAAGACGAAGAAGACGCTAAAGATACTTCAGAAAGAGCCCAGAATGGAATGGGAAGGGAAGAAGGAGCCCGCCGTTGCAGCTACCAATTTGGCTCAATCAGGCTCAAAATCTAAAAAGCTCAAGAGAAGAAAAGTGCGGCTCGACGTGAAAAAGAGTCTACAGGGAGATCAATCACTTAAAAATATATCGATTCCCTCAAAGACTATGAACAAATGGAAAGAACTCTAATTTAATTGGATTTCTTCCCCGTAGAAGCGGCTGAGATTCTGGAGGAGTTATAAGAAGACTCTGATAACAAGATCCCTATAGTGACCTGCTACGTCGTCCACCTTAGTAGCGACTCTGAGGAAGAACACTATTTTTCCAAGGAAGATGAGGAGCTCGCCACGAAGGCCAACCAAATCCAGCTCAGAAGATGCAAGGCTCTACTGCCAAATCAAGGCAATGCCCCAAAAGAGAAAGAAAAACAAGTCGCTAATGAAGAAGATGGCGAAGAGCCGGTTCATGAAAATTCGAGTCCTTCTTCGGCGGACTATAATATCTTGGCTCATCTCCGAAAGCTTCTGTCTCTCCTGAGCATCTATGATGCCTTGGTCCTATCTAAGGAGCTTAGAGATGTTCCCATTCACGCTCTACAAAACCCCGAGCGGTACCAGGCTCGCTTTGCGGAAAATGATATGAAAGAAGCCCAGTACACTCTACATATAGTCGCGGTCATATTTAAAGATGAAGACCTGCTACTAGGAATATCTAAGCATAGCCGACCGCTTTACATGATAGGGTACAACAACGGAGACCAGATTAATCACATATTGATTGATCCAGGGTCCTCAGTGAACATCATGAACTCGCGGACTTTGAAGATTTTGTCAATGGATGTCCGACACCTGTCAAGGGATAGGATTGTCATTCAAGATTTCAATTTAAATTTCCAGCAAGTTCTGAGATCCATAGCTCTGCCGATCAGGTTTAGGGACCTACAAACTGAAGCCAAGATATACGTGATCAATGCCGACACGTCCTATAAGATTCTCCTGGGAAGGCCGTGGCTTCAATATTACGGCATCGTTCCATCAACTCTCCATCAGTGCATGAAGTATACCAAAAATGGAGAAGAAAGACGCATTGATGGAGATATCCAGCCATTCGGTTGCATGAAGTCCGATATGAAGATTCTCGGTACTTTGTGAACCTCCAAAGTGCTGAGCCACAGCTGTCCAAAGAAAGAACAGCCCCGAAACTCAAAAGAAAATCTGAGTCGGCTGTCACTTTCAAAAGCAAAAACCCCCCAAGTGCGTCCGCATTTCGGCAGTGGCACTGATGAGTCCGACGTTGGAAATCCGTCCGTCTATAAAAACCGCCCTCATCTTGGTAGCGATATGGACGAGTCTAATATCGAAGGCCCATCCGACAGCAAAATTCGCCCTCATTTCGGCAGCGACACTGATGAGTCGGAGGAAGAGGACTCGTCTTGCAACAGCTATGCAGATTGGGCCTTCATGTAAAAAGAGAAGCTAAGAGAAAATTCGAGACTACAGAAGGGTCCCTAGCTATCACAAAGGTGCCGGAACAGATGTTCAAGGAGCTAGATACTTTGTCGGTCTCTACCATGAACCGACTACAAACTTTCTACGTTCCCGAAAGGAAAAGTGGACAGAAAGGCATCCTGTTTTATGGGTCAAATCCTGTCGTGCACCCAGACGATTTGTCTGTGCCGTCCTTATGAAAGAGACATAAGAGCCATCCTTAATTCTAGATATTATGCGCCCGAAATGCGGGAATATTTTTAAAAATGTGGATGTCGGTTATATCAAACGGACTCCGAAGCAAAGTTTTATGAGGGGTTGTGGCATCCGCCTCAGGTCCGAGTACTCATCGATGGACGAATTCCAGAGACGGGGCATAGGTTTCAGTCAACCTAATTCCAAAGCATGCTACGTGATCCATGTTGGTGAAGCCAGCGAAAGGTCAAATAATGATGACAAGATAGCCGAGCCAGAAGAAGCTCCTCGAGAGCTCGAAGATGGCAGACAAGCAACCTTCGACGAGCTAACTGAGATTGATTTGGGAACGCCCGATAATCTAAGGCTGATCTACATCAGCTCACTCTTGTCAGAGGAAATGAAATAGCAGATAGTCGCCCAACTACATGAGTTCTTCGACTGCTTCACGTGGACGTACCAAGAAATTCCCGGTCTCTCCCCTGAAGTAGTCGGCATAAGCTGGCTATTTCTCCAGATTTCAAGCCAGTCAAACAAGCTCTCGAAGAATGAGAAGGGAGCTGTAAGAAAAGGTCATCGAGGAAACTAAGAAACCTATCGATGTCGGTTTCATCAGAGAAGAGAAATATGCAGACTGGATCGCATGCATCGTCCCAGTGAAAAAGAAGAATGGGCAGATCTGAGTCTGCGTCAATTTTAGAGACTTTAACAAGGCATGCCCTAAAGATGATTTCCCTCACCTGGTCATGGAAATGATGGCCGAAGATACCTCAAATTATGAGATGTCTGCCTTCATGGATGGCTCGTCAAGATACAATCAAATAAAAATGTCGCCTAAGGATGAGAAGCATACAAAATTTCGAACCCCGATCGGCATATACTGTTACAAAGTGATGCCGTTCGGACTAAAGAATGCAGGTGCTACATATCAAAGGGCAATGACCAATATCTTTGATGACCTAATCCATAAAGTCATCGAATGTTATGTTGATGATTTGGTCGTCAAGACTAAAGCCAAGGCCGATCACATCCAAGATCTCAGGACCATTTTCATCAGACTGAGGGAATATGATCTGAAGATGAATCCTCTGAAGTGCTCTTTTGGCGTGTCATCGGGAAAATTCCTAGGCTTCATAGTCCGACATCGAGGGATCGAAGTTGACCCATCAAAGATAAAGGCCATCATGGAGATGCCCCCTCCAAAGAATTTGACACAGTTGAGATCTTTTCAAGGGAAACTTGCTTACATACGAAGATTCATCTCGAACCTATCGGGGAGATGCAGGCCCTTCTCGAAGCTCATGAAGAAAAGTGCTCCTTTTGTCTAGGATGCTGAATGACAAGAAGCGTTCGAAAATATTAAGCAGTACCTGTTGTTCCCTCCAGTTCTTGCTGCTCCCATTCCAAATAAACTATTGATTCTCTATACCGCCGCGCTAGATGAGTCACTCGGTGCACTCCTCGCCCACAACAATGAGGAGGGAAAAGAGAATGAACTTTACTACCTCAGTCGAACGTTAGTTGGGACGGAACATAACTATTCCCCGATTGAAAAGCAATGCCTGGCCCTGATATTTGCTATTAAGAAGCTAAGACACTATCTTCTCGCTCATCGGGTTATGCCGATCTCCAAGGTCGACCCGCTTAAACACTTAATGACTATGGCAAGCCTAGCCAGCAGAATGATAAGATGGGCTGTTATAATCCTTGAATTTGACATAATCTATACTCCTCATAAAGCAGTAAAAGGGCAAGCCCTCGCCGACTTCCTTGTTGCTCATCCCATACCAGAAGGGTCACCGCTCAATTGTGAGTTACTCGACGAACAAATGCTGCACCTCGAGGATGATGAGCCATGTTGGGAGCTCTACTTCGATGGAACCTCATCAATAAGGACCTCCAGCAAATCAATCGTCCCGGAGATAAAAGCAAGGATAGGAATGGTGTTTGTCACGCCATCAGGAGGAACCCTACGATGTTTCTTTGCTCTTACCTAGCCCCGCACAAACAACGAGGCTGGGTATGAAGCTTTGATAGATGGTCCAGAGCTCGCCATAGAAATGAAAATCTTTCGTCTATGGGTTTATGGTATCCCATCTTGTCGTCAACCAGGTGAGCGGCGACTACAAGATATATAAGCTCGAGTTAGCTCAATTGTCACGCCCCGCTTCCCAGTGTACAGGGAAGGAGACATGGCGGGCCGCGACGTATTTACTCAGAAGTAAACACGCTAAGCGTAAATAAGCAATATAAATGAATAATATAAGAATAATAAGGGATGTGATATAAACATCAACTTTTCATTAATATCCATTCTTTACATACAACTGAAAAGAAAAGTACAATGATAGAAAGCGGTGCCTAAACAGTGGCATACGAATGAAAAGGAAATAAGTACAACTAAGATCCTAGAAGTCTAGCTCCTCTGTGAACTGCTCCAAATCGTCCAGGCAGGGCTCGGTCTCCTGAAAGTCGGGTCCTCCTGACGAACATTCCAAAGAAAGAAGAGACATGAATGTCATCAGCGACTAGTGCTCGGTAAGTCCCAAAAGATAGAATGGAATAAGAATAGAACATGTAAATTATATAATAACATGTTTGTTATGCTAACGTAGTTGTTTGTAGTGTGGTACAGAATGTATTAGTGTATATGAAAGAAGTCCAACTATCCCGTGGACTATAGGAAACGGAAAGTACAAGGCCCCGTCATTACCCATGGGACAACGGCAATCGATGTTTAACTACGTCTTTTAGTGTCCATCATCGTGCCACAGTTAACACAATTCATACTAGTCTATCCCGTTAAAACCCCATAATGTATATTGTATTGATTGTATTGATATGTAGTTATCAGACTTGCCGAGACCATGGTATAAGTTGTTCATGTAAATGGATTCAGGAGGTAAACTGTAGTCATGTAATCAAGTCAAGATATAGCCATGGTTTGGTCAGGTCAAGACATGTTGCATGTTGATATGTTCTGGTATTCAGGTTCAGGTTCAAGGATACATGTTTGGTATATTAGATTCATGTTGAATTGGATTCATGTTTGTATTAGATTCATGTTTCATTATAGTCATGTTTGGATTGTATACAGATTAGACTGAGACTCATATTGAGTCAAACACTTAAACAGATTTGGATCCTGAATTAGGTTCTAGTGTTATCGGTAACTGATGCACATGGTCGGCAGGATTTGTGTCTTTTTCCAAGACAATTACCATTGATAACCCCATTTTAGTTTTCTACCTTAAATAGGCAAGCATCGACTTTCTCCAGCTCCCTGAGGCTCAAGAGAATTGGTCCCGCTTAAACCTATATTTACTAGGGTCCTTATTGTAATTTTATATAACACGATGGGGTTTTATGAAAAATAATTTTAATATACTTTCAAAATAAATCTCGAGTAATTATTTATGTTATTTAGAGTTTTCATAGGTGTGAGTTTTAAAGAGTGATGTATATTAGTGAAAATATACATAGCTTGAATAGTTCATTTAATGTAAACTTTGTCTTGTATTGATACTTGATGGTATTTTGATGAAACATGTCGTTCTTTTATTTTCTAAAAAACATGAAATGTTATTATATATTAAAAAATATATGGTTTGATAATATTTATATAATTATTAAAAATTAATTTTATTTATTAAGTAGAAAAATCTCGTGATCGTATGCTCTGTGAGGAGATTTGCATCTCGCTCTACTAGTCCGTGGATATGTGATAATCCGCACCATCCAAACCAGGTTTCCCGAAATGGGTTGTAGAGACATAGTTGCAAAGATTTTGAAATACAATTCTAAAGAAAACTGATTTTTATAGTTCAAGACACTTTAATGAAAAGTCGTTTTTTGCCACAAAATTTATATTTCAAGAGAATCGTGCTATGTCAAGATGTGTGTATGTGAAAGGTAGGTCATTACTTCGTGAGCTTTTCTAAAGGTAATATTAAGAAAAACAATAAAAGGTGACATATGTAAAGTTTATGGTATTTAAACGAAAAATGCAATTTAAAGTTACCTAACATGATATTTTAAGGTGAAAATTGTTCTAATTATTTGTTTCATGATTGATAAACAAGGTATAGTGATATGGATGAGTAGTTCTTAAGAAAAATTATAATTTTAAGACTTTTAGAATTAAATGTCGGTATAACTCCACTTACCGAAATGATTTGAAAAGAGAACTTTTTAAGATGAAAGAATAGAATAAGAAGTAGAACTTACAAGTTGTTTGGTTTAAAAAAAGAGAGAGGAAGAGTTTGAGGTCGTCATGGCGTCGCCGGAACATGTATAGATCCTCGCCGGAAGTTGACCTTGGGCTAACTCCACTTTTACTCCACCCGTACTTAGAAAAATTTGATAGTTTTGGCTAGGGATTTCAGAATGAAGAGGGGTTAGGGTATGGGGTTGTATTTATAGTGTGAAATTAGGGTTTTGTAATTGAAATAAAGAATTAAAATGTATTTAAATTAGATTTAAAGGTGAAATTGAATTCTCTGTTGAATTTTAGAAAAATCAAACAGTGCAGGGATAATGGGGGTAGGCCAAAGGTTTTGTGTGCAAAATACGAGGACTATATGCAATGGGGGGCCCGATGTCGCCGATCTAAAGCCCGATATCGCCGGCCATTTGGTGGGTAGGGGCCGGTGGATCTCTGCCAAGTGTCTATTTCCGCCAAAAAATTTCTGTGCAAAAGAGTCCAAGGTATCAGATGGCAACGATAAGTTTAAGAAAATGCGAACCAGTATTTTCCGGGCTGTATTTTGACAAACTTCCGAATGTTAAATAGCTAAATTCTGATGGCATCTAAAGCGTCTCGAAAAAGCCTTTGATTTGATATATTATGGGCCTCATTATTCATCCGGGATCAAAAGTTATGAGCAAATATGCTATGCACGTGTAATCTAAGGAAGAAAATGCGAACCAGTATTTTCCGGGCTATATTTTGACAAACTCCCGAATGTGAAACAGCTAAATTCTGATGGTATCAAAAGCGTTTCAAAAAAGCCTTCTATTTGATATATTATGGGCCTCATAATTCTTCCGGGATCAAAAGTTATGAGGCATCACGTGCCCACACGTGACCGGGCATCACGTGCAGACACGTGACCATTTACAGGAAAAACCTGTAAGCACTGAATAAAATAAATAATTGGAAATAATTAATCAGTGGGGTCACGTGCCAACACATGATGGGCCTTTAAACCCCCTGAAAAGAATTAAAAGTATAATAAAACTGCAAGGAAAAACCCCCAATGGGGCATCACGTTCCCACACGTGACCAAGGGTCACGTGCTGACACACAATGATTCCTGAATTCTTTAAAACAACAGAATTAAATTTTGGTTAAAAAGCTTAAACAGTGGGGTCATGTGCCCATACGTGATAGGCATTTAAACCTTTTGAACTAATAGAATTAAATTCTAAATTAAAGGAAACCAAAAACCCTAATATTTCCTTAGATCTTTCCAAACAAAAAAGATTGTGCTCTGTAAAGTGGAGCACCATTAGACTAAAAATCCAATGGTGATTAAAAATCACCAATTTTTAGAAAGATTCTATACAAGGAAAGATTTCCCTGAAATTTACCAAGAATAACAAACAGAATATCTTTTGGATTAAAAATCCAATGGTGAATAAAATTCACTGAGTGATCTAAAAGATCGTGTTGGTTACAAAATCAATTAAAATCTTTCAATGAAAGATTGACCAAACAAACTGATTCGTTTCTTTCTCCTATAAATAGGAGCCAAGGAGAGAAGAAAAGAAAGAACAACAACAGAAAAAAAAAAAGAGGAGAATTTAATTCTCAAGAGAGAAAAGAAGGACTTTTCAGAGAAAAGAAACCCTAGGTGAGAAAGGGAAAGAGATCTAAGCTCCATAAAATAAAACAAAGAGAATTTAATTCTCAATTTAAGAGTTTAACTCTTCTGAATAAGAACTTAGTTCTTCCTTTGGTTGAAAATCTGCAGAAGCAGATCTCTCCACAAGTTGAGAATTTAATTCTCATCAGGGAGATTCTACCATGCAGATCCAAAACTTAGAGAGAGAATTGAGTTTAAGGAATTTAATTCCCCCAAATTCATAGTGTTAGTTATATGTATGCCCTAGAGGCCATTACTGTACATACGATGTATATTGTAGTGGATGCTAGGACATATATAGGGAGGACTTTCTTACTTGACATGATAGTACGCTATCTGGTTGTACTTTATCTTAACATGTACTCTGATTGTCTCTATGTTACATGTTGATAAAGCCCTTAGGATATGTACTCGACTACTGGGACTATGATGAGATCATACTAGTGGGGCCACGGTAGTCGACGAGTACATTCTATAACTGTTCCTAGTCGAGGGTGTATCGAGACATGGCATCGATGCACCTGAGTAGACTAGCGTATACGCATCTTGACCCATATGATGGGCGATGGATGATCCCATATCCATCGGTGTTTGACATCAAGGATGGTGTACGGGTGCTCAGTGGAGACTGGGTACACTGGACGGACTCGCCGAGAACTCCCAGATGGTATTATACCATACGTCAGATGGCAGTTCTCTGGTGACACTGGTACAGAGTAGTCTGTTGACCCGAGATCGTCATAGAGTCTTGTGTGATTACCACTATGCTTTGATTTCCATCATACCACGTCCAAGAGAGCGTGCAAAAAGGTGGCTTTTGGGTACAGTCCCGAATCACATGGAGGCAATGAGCGATAGGAGGGGATTCGTCTCTCCCGATATAGGGAGTCGATGTTGTGCTGTGTTCGATTGTCTATAACCGGAAATCCCTGGCCAGGGTTGCTGAGATTTACTGGTAAGTGTTATCAGTAGTTTCTCGAACTGTTATAGACCTCATATCGACACGACTTATCGAGCTACTGGGGTCTAACGTTTACCACCCCTAGGCGAGATATGCGACATATCAGACGACGAGACCGGACTTTACGGGAGTGTTACTGTTTGGATTCACAGGAGAAGTTACAGGCTTGCTTGTTGATCTTCTGAGCGCTCAATACCTGGGTAGCTGTTACGTTTAGCTGACCGCTTACAGCTTGTGGGTGTTTGATATGATCATCACCTACTGCCGGCGTATTGACGATTCTTTAGAGTCCTACACAGAGGTTTCTTGACTCAGGCAAAACGGAGTAGGAGCACATATGTGATATGTGCGGGACCGAGGATAATGCGATATGTGATACCGTATTATATTCTCGCGATATTTGATATCAGCCGGGTCATCGAATCAAGTGTTGATTCGATGAATCGGTACGGATAAATATTAGTCGGTTATATGCGATATAGCCGGATTGTCGAATCAAGTGTTGATTCGATAATTTAATGTATAATAATATATATGATATATTAAAAGACATTAACTAATATTTGCTCACTAAAAGATTCTTTTTCTCACTCGGATAATACATTGATATATATGCGATATATGTTAATTGTATTATTTTATTTTGTTACGATAAATATTATATATGCGATATATAATATTGTAACATGATATGATAAATAATGTAACTTGTTTAGTGGAGTTTAAACATGATTAGGGTTTGGATTAGGGTTAAACTTTCTAGATGTTTCTAGAAGGTTTTCTTTTTGTTTTGTGAAAGATATTTGTGTGTGACTCATTCTTAACTCAACCCAAACCCTAACCCTTGGTTAATTCTCTACAATGGTTAAGTGAACCATGGTTGCATAATTGATCATTATCTTCTTTTCCTATTCATCACAAAAGGATAATTCTAATATTGTTCATCTTCTTCCTTCTTCTTCTTTGCTTGAAATCCTTTCTTGCTTTGATTTTGGTGATGGATAAATATGAGAAAAAGATAAATAAAGAGAGCAAAAATCCTACTTCATCATCCTCATCTTCCCTTGCCATTTAGATAAGTGTGTTCACATCATTTCATGAGTGTTAGCTTGTGTTAAAGAAACTTCAAGGTAGATCATCTTAGTATCGAAGATCGGAAGCAAAGGTTGCGTCTTTCTCTTCGTGGAACCTCTCGAGAGTCCGGATCCCGATGATCACAGTGAAGGGACCACAACACGGAGCATATGAAGTGAAGGACCGGATCTACAAAGGTTGTAATCCCTCTCACTTAGTGTTAAAGTGTTTAGCATGCTTGTTTTCTCCTAATCTCTAGTTTAAAGTTCCGTATTCGGGTTGTTCGGCACGGATAAATTTTTAATCGGGCATGGTTGATGCCTCGTAGACCCTTGTGCGCGTGCCTAGCAACCCTACAGTGGTATCAGAGCCAAGCTAGAGCTTTAGGCGAAGTCTAGACGAAGTTTAAAGTCCGATCGAACCCGAAACCCCGACTCCAAAATGCTCTCTGGAAATTTTCTGAAAATTTGGATTTTTGTCAATTAAAAATTTCTAAAAAATTCAGCACGGTTTTATTAGAATTACTGTGAAATTCGAGGGGCTAATTCGTCAAAAGTGCGGCGGAACCGCGGCAGAAGCCTGGCTTCTGCGGCGGTTCCGCGGCCATTTGATGACGTCACCCCTCCTATTTTGCACAGTAATTCCTACTACACAGTGCTGAGTTCTTTGGGAATTTTTAATTTTTTTCTACAGTTGAGTTTTCTGGGGTTGTTTTGGGGATTCAATGTTTCGATCGAAGTATTAGATTTTGTCTATGTGGCTTTCCGGATAAATTTTAGAAACTGTTAAAAAGTTCGAACGGATATCAATAACTCACTTTTTCCCCTGTCGGAAAATTTTTCAAAAGTTGGATTTTTTCTCGTGTTTAAGAATGTTCTAAGTCATGCAAGTAACTCGGTGGACCCTCTAGAAGACAACAAACCTTAACTCGATTATGTGACCATCTTGAACTGCCCTTTGAACCTTAGGGTTTGGGGCAGTACGGCGTGCCACATGTGAGGCATTGGCTTGACCCTTCTACGGCTGGACCATTGGTACAGTGGCATATGATGGACGTTTTTTAAACTAATTTCAAGTGTTGAGATATATTGGGGAATTCTTGGGTGCTTGATGATTCGATCGGAAAGTTTAACTTTTTCTATTTATCTGGAATGTGGTACAATAATTGGAATCCACAGATAGTTATGAGATAACTAATTTGAATATTATAAACATAGCAGTTCAGTCTCATTTGATCGGTTGCCACAGAATTTTGATGTGATCAAAAATCCGTCGCAATCACGTAGCGTACGCGGATACTCGCCGGGTAAACTTAATAGACAGCCTCACTCCATAGCCCCGACCAAGTGACTGTAGGAGAACGCCGTCGCCGAAAGCATCCGTTCGGGTGCTCCCGGTAGCGGTGTTCCACCTTGGTGCACTTCGTCGACGGTATCGGGGGTGCGGCCGTCTACTAAAGTTTGCGACGAGCATTCGATCAGGTTGTCGGGAATCTTGTTGAATTGCCCGACTTGACATTGAAAAGAGTTTTCGATAATGAGACTAAAATACGGGGTTTATAATTGTTAGGCATGCGATGTCTAAGGAATTCATTTGGTTAGGCATGCGATGTCTAAGGAGATTGCGGATTCCAACTGTTGTAGTTTTACACTTTCTTTTCTGTGACCGTAAGCGTAGTATATGGTGTATCGCCGGCTTCGTTGCTATACATCAACGACAATCGGGATACGCACACTTGCTTACGTTGATGATATGTGATATTATGTGTTGCTGTGATATGTTATATTGGATCGTCGTGTTTGAATAGCCGGGGTTTTATGTGAGATGAGAGTTTTTCTTTTTCATTCATGTAAAATTCATTTGTATGTAATATTCTTTTATTGGGGCACTTCCAGGTAGCGGAAGATGTCACCGTTGTATATTATTTACTTTTCCGCATTAGGTAGACCCAAGGCGGGGAGCACAAGTAACCGGGTTCTAGGGTCCAGTGGGAGACCATCTTGAGGAGTCGAGACCGGGTCTCCTAACCCTAGGATTGGCAGTGTTACTTGCCGCTCTCGTAGGGGTCTAGGGATGTGGGTTTGTCTATTCATCGCGACCGTGGAATCCGTGTTTTATACAGGCTCGTATTGAAAACACGGACGTCCTAGTATATCCAATATTTCATATATGTTCTTCTGCTGCAATGTTCTGTGATGAGATCATATTACTGCCTGAGACGAATGTTTATATTTTATATATATGAGATATATGTTATATTGCAGATTTCGTTTCAACTGTGATGCTTGTGAAGCATAATAAAATGGGACTTCATTAATGAGATTAATGAAATAAAAGAAACCTAAAGATGTTGTAGAAACTTGTTTATAAAAACTGGTAGCTACAGTTCTTGCTTTGCATAGCGGTGTTCCTTATAGAACATCCAGCACCTTATTCGATAAGGAAAGGACCGAGATCCCTTCACCGGGAGTGACTCCTTTAGCAATAACTGGCCGATGCTACAACCCTCGGTTTGTTTTTTGATTGCTTCTATAGTTTCGCTTTGCACAGCGGTATATATGATATATCCTGCACCTTATTCGATGAGGAAAGGGCCGACGATCCCTTCACCGGGAGTGATCCCTTTAGCAAAACTAGAAAAGCCTCAAAAGCATTCTATTTAAAATCACTCGATTCTACAACGATATCAAGTTCATTACGCAAAAGGTTTTCTTAAAAACCTGTCGTAGCCCTCCGTCATTTCAGATAAGTACTAGTTAGTATTCGTGCTACGGTAGTTTGGCATTCGTCAAGGCGTAGTGTGCGGTAGCTAACTACTATTTATCTGCTTAAGCATATGATGCAGATTGGATTAGGGTATTCGTACGGCGTTGTTTGGCATTCGTCAAGGGTCGTGCGGGTGGGTTTAATTCAATCAAGAAATGTACGGGTTGAACTTAGCTAGCGGACTATGGGTGGTTTGGCATTCGTCAAGGTCATAGGACGCTAGGGGTAAAATATTATTGGGAATTTCAAGTGTTGAAATTTGCAATGAGATTGCATACCTTCTATGAGATAGTTGGATCCCGATACCCGCTGCGAGTAAGAGTTAGTCCTGGGAGAGTTTTGCACATTACAATTAGCCGATCAAGTAGGTGTCTAGAAAGGTGTTAACGGGGTTACGCCTCTGGGAAAACGAGGTTTACTTTAATTTGGTTCGTGTGAAAGCACGGGGGACCTCCCTCAAAGTACCGACACTGGCCTGGCTGAAAGATTGGCGAACTTGTAGCGTGTAATTAATCCCGGCTAGTCTTTCCTTTTAGGGTTTGAAGGAAGATTTGATTAAAACAGTGGGAGACATCCTGATTAGATATATTAGATAACCAATCTAATCTTGCAAGAGCATACGCTGAGTGTTTTCTTCTCTCTCTCTCCAGGTAGCGACCATATCACGCCTTAATCAAGATAATAAAATGGATATATTGACTGAACCCGCTTGTTATACTGAGCTGGGGAACGTTGGTCCCGCTCCAACTTATAATAGTTATAAGACAGAGCAGGAAATTGGGGAATACCAGATTTCCCGTGCCGCCCAAACGAAGAAAGTGCATGCTGATGCATCATCTTCGGGTGTGTTCATTACACAGAACTGTTTCTCAGTATCCTTTACGTCCTGGGTATGTGATACCGGATCAGGATCCCCTATATGTAATCTGTTACATGGGCTACAGATAGGTAGAGAACTAAGAACGGGTGATAAGTTTCATGAGACAGAAAACGGTGCAAGTGTTGCAGCCAAGTCTGTTGGTCACTATCACCTGTATTACCAGAATACATTGATTCTGAACAAATGTTATTAGATACCGAACCTGATATACAAAATCATATCAGTCTCTTTATTAGTAAAGAAAGGATATAATTTTGTATTGTTGGATAATGTTTTGAACATTTCCTATATCAAGAGTTGATCGGTTCAGGCACGTTATCTAAAAGCATTGACGTTCTAAATCAAATTACAGTTCTTAGTATACGGAACACACACAAGAGAAAGAGTTCAGAAATGAACGAATCCTTCTTGAGGCATTGTAGACTAGGTCATATCAATGCGACCCGACTGGCTGAAGTTACATATAGATGCATATTTAAATTAGTTTGAATTTACATCTTGTGAAACTTGCCAGTCATGTCACAAAGATAAGATGACCATAGCTCTGTTTATTGGAAACAGAGAAAGAGTTAATGAACTCTTGGGATTGATACATGTTGATGCATGAAAGGTCCCCTGTCTACACATGCCAAGACCGGTTCTTTGTACTTCATTCCATTCTCTGATAATCTTTCAAGATTCAGACATATGTTCCTATTGAAACACAAGTCTGAACCTTTTGAGATATTCACAGAATATGAGTTAGAAGTAGAGAACCGAAAAATACGGGTAAAAGTATTATGTCCTTTGATGAGATCAAGGAGGAGAATACTTGAGCACGGAATTCCTGGACTATTCTAAAGGAGAATGAGATTCTCTCTCAGCATTACTCCTCCGTATACACCATAGCACGATGGTATATCGGGGTGGAGCAATAGCACCCTATTTGATATGGTGTGCTCTATGATGAGTACTACTGAGTTTCCTATTTCCTTTAGGGAGTTATGCACTTATGAAGTTGCATACCTATTGAATAGGGTTCAAATCAAATCAGTTGCCTACCACTTCATATGTGGTATGGAAAGGGAAGAGCCCATATCTTAAGTTTGTTAAGATTTGGGGTTGTCCGGCCTATGTCTAAAAGCAAAATCCGGACAAGCTCGAGGCAAGGTCTGTTATGTAGAACTGGAATGGTTCCAGCTATACAAACTGCAGCTGATAATTTGATAGAACCAAAGGATTCAATAGTTTCCAACGAACCTCAGCCTCTCCGCCGATCTAGTACGGTTTCTCACCCACCTGAGAGATACTTCGGTTTCTCTATGACAGTGATGCGAGGATTGCATCATGAGATGATGACCTAACTAGTTTCGAGCTGGCCATCAGGAGTGGGACTCTGTAAGAATGGCTGGATGCTTATCGATCTGAGATGGAATCCTTATACACCAACAAAGTATGGACTTTGGTTGCTTTATCTGAAGGGTTAAATCCCCATCAGGAGCAAGTATATCTTGAGAAGATTACTTGGTGTACATGGAAAAGTTGAGACTTTCAAAGCTAGACTTGTTAAAGGTTTGCATCATTGACCAGGTATGGATTATGATGAAACCTTTTCTAAGGAGCTATGCTTAAGTCCATCCAGATCCTACTTGCCACGGCTACATACCATGACTACGATATCTGGTGGTTGGGTGTCATGACTGCTTTTCTAAATGATGTTTTAGAAAAGAGCGTTTATAAGTACACAGCCAGAAGGCTTCGTAGACAGTGGGAGCAGCGGAAATGTGTGCAAGATGTTTTATATGATAAAACAGGCATCGCGGAGTTGGAACATCTGTTTTGATGTGGTAGTCAAAGAGTTTGACTTTATCAAAATGGTAGATGAACCTTGTATGTACGAAAAGGTAGTAGAGAGTATGGTGGTGATCCTCGCAGAGTACGTGGATGACATACTCTTGAAAGGGAAGGAGTTTCCTATGCTACGCTCGGTTAATCTCCGCTTATCACAAGGATTCTCCATATAGGATCAAAGTGATACCTCCTATATCCTGGGTTCTTGGATCTATGAGATAGATCTAATTGGATGTTAGGATGCTCACTAGTTGTAGTGAGATGGTATCAATCGATCCTGGGGAGAATCACTGGAAAGGTTCCAGAGTGATAAGGACGACTGAATGTCAGTCGCAGGCATTGTCTTTACCCTCAGTGGAGGGACGGTATGTTGGAAAAGTTCCAAGCTAGATATCGTGACATACTAGACGATTAAAGGCAAGATACATCGTTACCAAGGATGCTACCAAAGAGGCAGTCTGGATATATATAAGTTCAGAAGATGAACTTCGTTCCTACCATTGTGTGACAATGGAGTTGTGGCTTTAGCCAAGGAACTACCGTCCCATCAGAAATCCAGATATAATTCTTAGGCAGTATCACCTGATCATGGAGATGGTTGATCTCCAGGAAGATCGAGGTTAGGAGAGTAGACACAGAGGAAGCAGCGCGGATCCACTCACAAAGGCCTTTTTCCCAGTAGAGACTCTTACGGGATGGTTGAGTATGAGATACTACAACCGCAGCTAATTGTTGGGTATGCGATACCATAACAGATGGCCCTAGTGCAAGTGGGAGATTGTTAGTTATATGTATGCCCTAGAGGCCATTACTGTACATACGATGTATATTGTAGTGGATGCTACGACATATATAGGGAGGACTTTCTTGCTCGACATGATAGTACGCTATCTGGTTGTACTTTATCTTAACATGTACTCTGATTGTCTCTATGTTACATGTTGATAAAGCCCTTAGGATATGTACTCGACTACTGGGACTATGATGAGATCATACTAGTGGGGCCACGGTAGTCGACGAGTATATCCTATAACTGTTCCTAGTCGAGGGTGTATCGAGACAGGGCATCGATGCACCAGAGTAGACTAGCGTATACGCATCTTGACCCATATGATGGGCGATGGATGATCCCATATCCATCGGTGTTTGACATCAAGGATGGTGTACGGGTGCTCAGTGGAGACTGGGTACACTGGACGGACTCGCCGAGAACTCCCAGATGGTATTATACCATACGTCAGATGGCAGTTCTCCGGTGACACTGGTACAGAGTAGTCTGTTGACCCGAGATCGTCATAGAGTCTTGTGTGATTCCCACTATGCTTTGATTTCCACCTTACCACGTCCAAGAGGGCGTGCAAAACGGTGGCTTTTGGGTACAGTCCCGAATCACATGGAGGCAATGAGCGATGGGAGGGGATTCGTCTCTCCCGGTATAGGGAGTCGATGTTGCGCTGTGTTCGATTGGCTATAACCGGAAATCCCTGGCCAGGGTTGCTGAGATTTACTGGTAAGTGTTATCAGTAGTTTCTCGAACTGTTATAGACCTCATATCGACACGACTTATCGAGCTACTGGGGTCTGACGTTTACCACCCCTAGGCGAGATATGCGATATATCATACGACGAGACCGGACTGTACGGGAGTGTTACTGTTTGGATTCACAGGAGAAGTTACAGGCTTGCTTGTTGATCTTCTGAGCGCTCAATACCTGGGTAGCTGTTACGTTTAGCTGACCGCTTGCAGCTTGTGGGTGTTTGATATGATCATCACCTACTGCCGGCGTATTGACGATTCTTTAGAGTCCTACACAGAGGTTTCTTGACTCAGGCAAAACGGAGTAGGAGCACATATGTGATATGTGCGGGACCGAGGATAATGCGATATGTGATACCGTATTATATTCTCGCGATATTTGATATCAGCCGGGTCATCGGATCAAGTGTTGATTCGATGAATCGGTACGGATAAATATTAGTCAGTTATATGCGATATAGCCGGATTGTCGGATCAAGTGTTGATTCGATAATTTAATGTATAATAATATATATGATATATTAAAAGACATTAACTAATATTTGCTCACTAAAAGATTCTTTTTCTCACTCGGATAATACATTGATATATATGCGATATATGTTAATTGTATTATTTTATTTTGTTACGATAAATATTATATATGCGATATATAATATTGTAACATGATATGATAAATAATGCAACTTGTTTAGTGGAGTTTAAACATGATTAGGGTTTGGATTAGGGTTAAACTTTCTAGATGTTTCTAGAAGGTTTTCTTTTTGTTTTGTGAAAGATATTTGTGTGTGACTCATTCTTAACTCAACCCAAACCCTAACCCTTGGTTAATTCTCTACAATGGTTAAGTGAACCATGGTTGCATAATTGATCATTATCTTCTTTTCCTATTCATCACAAAAGGATAATTCTAATATTGTTCATCTTCTTCCTTCTTCTTCTTTGCTTGAAATCCTTTCTTGCTTTGATTTTGGTGATGGATAAATATGAGAAAAAGATAAATAAAGAGAGCAAAAATCCTACTCCATCATCCTCATCTTCCCTTGCCATTTAGATGAGGGTGTTCACATCATTTCATGAGTGTTAGCTTGTGTTAAAGAAACTTCAAGGTAGATCATCTTAGTATCGAAGATCGGAAGCAAAGGTTGCGTCTTTCTCTTCGTGGAACCTCTCGAGAGTCCGGATCCCGATGATCGCAGCGAAGGGACCACAACACGGAGCGTATGAAGTGAAGGACCGGATCTATAAAGGTTATAATCCCTCTCACTTAGTGTTAAAGTGTTTAGCATGCTTGTTTTCGCCTAATCTCTAGTTTAAAGTTCCGTATTCGGGTTGTTCGGCACGGCTAAATTTTTAATCGGGCATGGTTGATGCCTCGTAGACCCTTGTGCGCGTGCCTAGCAACCCTACACATAGGAATTTAATTCCTCCAAATGAAACTAAGGTTTAACCCTATATTAGAATTTAATTCTTCCAAATTTATAGGAATTCAATTCCTCTAAATAAAACTAGGGTTTAACCCTACATAAGAATTTAATTCTTCCATACACATAGGAATTTAATTCCTCAAAACAGAATTAGGGTTTAACCCTACCAAAGAATTTAATTCTCAAACAAGGGATTTAACTCTCCATGCACGTAAAAAGATCAGTACCCAACCCGGTCACGTGGTAACACGTGATCCTCCTCCTCAATGAGTAAAAAAGAAAGAATGAGAGATGGTCACATGTCCCCACGTGACCCTTAATTAGACTCCTCAAGATGAGAAAGAAAAAAACTTGGAGGCAATGCCTCACGTGCTCTCACGTGACCCTGAAAACAAAAGGGAACAAAGAAAAGGCAGAATAGATTTTGGGCGTCCTCACGTGACCCCTAATAAACACTTTAATAATCAATGTATGGGTACCCATCATGTGCCCACACGTGATGGCCATTAAGATTAAGTGTTTAACACTTCTGTGAATATTCTGAGAACAAATAAAGGAGGTTTGGCCCAATTTGCAGGTGCCTCACGTGACCCCATGTGATCACCTCATTTTTAGTGTTTAACACTATTTTGAACGTTTTGTCCCTAGTGTTTAACACTGTTTTAAGCACATCACGTGGGAACACGTGACCGCCAGATATGTGCTAGTGTTTAACACTATTTTCAAACCAGTTTAGCCTAAATTGGCTAAATTTTCCAGAGGCAAATCTCCCCTTCAAATGAACCTTAAAATCTAGAGCTATAATGGTTAGTGCTCAGCCAAAGACAAAATGTTATCAGAGCCCCCCAAACTTTTGTTTATCATTACTAAATAATGAGGTTGAACCAAGACAAATGTTCAACAGTCCAACAAAGGGCCAACATTTCAAATCTAATTGGACTTATCCCAAGTTGGCCATAAGTCCTCAATTCAGATTTAACTGAGCCAGTGTACTCATAATCTAATTAATTGATCTTATTTCCAAATTGGACTACAGATTTCCCAATCAACTTTGGTTCAAGGGTACATCTCTTCACTCCTTTGATATTTGTCGTTGTAATCCTTCAACGTCTTCAGAGAGGTGACGGGTCCCGATAACCAATCATTACCTGGACTGTGGGGTCCTTAAACCTATGGACTATGATATCCTTAACTTTGGACTGTTGGGTCCTTTAAACCCATGGATTATGATGTCCTTAACCTTGGACTGTGGGGTCCTTAAACCCATGGACTATGATGTCCTTAACCTTGTACTGTAGGGTCCTTAAACCCATAGACTATGATGTCCTTAACCTCGGACTGTGGGGTCCCCTTAAACCCACGGACTATGATGTCCTTGACCTTGGACCACCATGTCCTTAAACTGGTAATTTACCGCAAAGTCCCTAAACTAAAACAATAGAGCCCAAATGCTTTTTTGTTGGATCTAAATGATCCTGTTAAGTAAATCTTAGTCTAAAATTACACTAACGTATCCTTAACAATGGTTAAGTTGACCTTAGTCTAAAATTAAACTAACGTGTCCTTAAAAAATTGTTAAGTTGATCTTATTCTAAAATTAGACTAACGTATCCTTAACAAACGTTTAAGTTAATCTTACTCTCAAGTGAGACTAACGTATCCTTAAACCCAAACCAAAACCCAAATCTAAGAAAATATGGATTTGGACTAATCCACGCCCTATGGGCGACAACATAAATTAGTCTCCGTATATAATCCACGAGCAACCAAAAACAAAACAAACACCCACGACATGAAGTGACCACCTGGAGAAGGAGAAAGTGGTTACCGCGATGCGGTAGCATAATTAACTGCAGGGTCTTGCGCCTGCAGGGAAGAGCGTCCCCACAATCAAAAACCCCCCAATGAGGGGGAATCCGACGAAGTCTGCTACATCGGCCGCATCCGTTTAAACCTTCGATACATGGTGCCATAAATCAACTTGGCATTTTCGGAGAGGTGGAGGGATAGCACTAATTAGCATCTGCCCCCAAATTCAGGCAGGACGACAGTCTTTCCCGGTCTTTCGGCGGAGAACAGTGTCTACCTCAGTTCATACAACATTTTGCACATGTTAGATTTCTATGACTTTTCATTTCTATGTGTAGTGCACGTGTAAACTTTTGGGCTTCCAAAAAGTTTAAAAGAAAAATCAGAAAAATAATATATGGCTGATGGGATTCGAACACATGGGCTATGTCACAGCAATGCAAGGCTTTACCAATGAGCTACAAGTGCTTTCTTGCTGTTACTAAAAAAGAATAACTTTTAACTTCTACTCAGGATACGGAACTCCTTTCTGTAATTTTAAAAAGAAAAAAAAAATTGTACAGAGGGTCATTACATCGATACAGAAGCCGGGTGGTGCAACTCATGAAACAATTCACCCACATTGAACTAATGAGAGTCCCTAGGGAGTTGAACGGAAAAGCCAACGTACTCGCTCTCCTAGCTAAATATCACGACCCGAAATTTAGTTCGTGACCGGCACTTAAATCACGCCACGTTTAAACGCGTAACGTAAATTAAGTAAGTCGAAGCCCAGAAATATAAACCTTTTAAAGAAAATAAAAAAGGTGAAGTTTTGAATTAAAGGTATGATGAAATCAAATGTTTTTTTTAAACGCATAGATAATGGAACATGAAAAATGCAAGTGGATTTTACTTGTTGAAAAACATGTTTCGTCTTTTAAAAAATTGGGCAGCACTTCCCTTATATATTTTGATCCAAAACCACATATAAATGATAATATAAAAGTCATCCCCAAGCAGGAGCTAACTCTTCGCCAATCGGCGGAATCACAACCACGCAAGTCATAATAAAAGTATACGACGCCCAACGGAAAAAATCAACACAAAGGATAAAAAATAAAGCAAGATATCAAACCCACCAAGCGAACATATAACCCATTTCTCTAAGTCTTGCAACCACAAGTCTTTCTAAGTCTTACTATTTATACAAATACTAGTTTTGATTGATGGAGTTGACAAGATACAATAGGAATAATAATACAAGAGTGGAACGATCCAATATGTACCACCTAACAAAGCAATCACCCGAATGCAAGTTGTGTGCCAGCGATGCCGCTACTGATCCATGCGGTCAACCTGCAAGAACTGTGGCACAACAGGGGTGAGTCGCCAACTCGTGAGTAGAAAATATCATCAGGTAAAAGTCGAATAAAACAACGATTCCTAGGTCAACTATAACATAAAGGTCTATGATATCTAGGGTGACCGTGTCTGCATATGTGCCAACAATATAATCAATGCCTATCTACATGTGGATAACATCTACGTGTCCATCAATGACACAACAACATCATGCATGTAAATATCATGAAAGCATATGCATGTAAATATGAGGATATCAACCAACACGTGTCCATCAACGACACATCTAAATCATGGAACCTGAGTGTCCACCATCGACACTCGAAACATCATGAAACCCGTATCCAGGATCGACACGTAAATACTCATATCTCAGGCGCCGCATCCTCAGATCGGCCCTCAAGCGCCGCATACTCTGGTCGGCCCTCATATCCATCTCACGACTTCGGTCGATATCCTACGGATAACCGCCGAGTACAAATACTATCACCGGTAGGTAGTGCTCCTCTGCCAGGCTCACCGCCTAACTATACGAGTCTCCTTGCCCTGAAGTACCTCACCGGGTCCACCATGTACCCGCAGACGGTGCCTACCGCTCCTCGAATCGGGTTTCATATACCAATCTCAGAACCGAGAAAACACATGGTGGACGTCTTGAAATATCATATCAAGAGAAACTGGATTTTTAAAACAATACATGATTTCCTTTGAAATATAACCATGGTTCTCAAATCCAGAATCTCATGAAAACAGCATCTCAATGCGTAAAATCGTAAAGCATGATATATGCAAACATAGAAGAGAAATGTGAGCATATCAAGTATATCATGCAACATGGTATAGTGATGTGAGTATAGCAAGTATATCATGAAACATAGCATAATAATGTGAGAATAGCAATATATCATAGCATGATGTAGCAATTCTAATGTGTAAGTGACATAACAATTATCGATGATGAAAGTGTGTAAGCCGGCAAATCTGTGTAAGTGTAACATACACACCATCGATAATAGTATAGGTGTACTAGCACAGATATATGTAATGCAATGAGAATATCATGAACGTACCATAAGGTTCATCGTAAGCGAAATGCTATCAAGTATACGTATCTACAACATATCCGAGTCGGTGAATCTACCAATCGGCATCCAGCTTCACAACATCATGTTGGATATAGTGCCCTCAGAGTCAATTATTGGATCACAGGCACATGATTGCAATGATTGAGAGAGGACCTATACCGGTAGGACAGTCTTAGTCGAGATGATAGTATACTATCTGGTTTATCTTTATCATCATGTACTGCTTTAGGTGACCTTACAGGTCACTATTCCACATTGATAGAGCCCTTAGGATTCTTGCTTGGCTGCCGGCAGTATGATGGCGACCATATACATGGGAGCTGGGGTCTATAAGCACATCCTTAAATAGTCCCTAGTCGTGAGAGATTCGAGACAGGGCATCGATACTCCAGAGTAGACTAGTGTATACAGTCGAGACCCCGACGAGGGACGGTGGCCGGTCTCACAAGCCACTGGTGTCAATTGGTTCACCTAAGATGTATACAGGTGCTCATCGGGTTCTGAGTACACCGGACAGGACTCGCCGGGAACCTGCTAGTTGGGATTATACCAGACGTCAGATAGCAGTTCCCTGGTGACATGTGTACAGGTTAGTTCATCGACCTGAGGTCGTCATTTGTCTCGTGTGAGTTCCCACTGTACTTTGATTACTACCCTACCACGGCACAAAGGAGTCGTGCAAACAGATTTTAGTTGGGTACAGTCCCGAGCCATATGGAGGCAGTGAGCGGATCTGCAGGGGTTCGTCTCTCCCGGTATTGGGGGTGAAGTCGCGTTGTGTCTAGGAGAGCCATTACACAAAGCCCTCGGCCGAGGCGGGAGATTTACTGGTAGGTATTCCAGTAGTATCTCAGGGTGTTCTGGGCTACTCTCCGACACGACTTGTACCGCTTTTGGGGGTCTGACTTTTACCAACCCCCTAGGCCCGCCATGCGATACTGATAGACGAACGAACCGGACTGTACGGATATTGTCACTGACAGGCTCAGTAGGGTGTCAGGATGGTTCGCTCATCGACGTCCCTTTTGGTCAATACCTGGTAGCCCGTTACATATGGCTAATACCTCTGACGAGCTAGTGGTTAAATCTACAGCCAAAAGTATTGACGAGTCTTTAGAGTCCCCCATAGAGAGTTTCTCAAGTTTCGGGCGAAACGTTGTAGAGGTCGTATGATATATGGAAGGGTCCGATCATATACGTGCGGTATTGCACGGATCATGATCGGACGGATCATACTAGTGGGCTTTGGTTTAAGCCGGATCCTAGTATTAGATTTGTTGGATTACTTTAGTCTCATCGCATTCGCATTCAGTCGGAATGCGGATGCAGGTATGTATATACAGGTGAGGAGTATCCTCGTGATCCGTCACGAGTTTACTTTAGATGTTGCCGGATTTTCTTTGTTATGGCAAACATTTGGATTAATGTTTGGTTAAGGAAATAATGAGCTAGATTTTCATTATGACAATGCATTAATGTGACATGGACTTGTATCATGAGTCATGGTCTCTTTTCTTGTAAAAATGTCACATTAATGAATTGTTTAATGTGTTGAAATGAGATGGAGAGAGAGAGGAGCTGCCATGGTTGATATTATTGGTCTTGTATTTTCATAATCTCACTCTCTCTCACTCTCATTGCAACAAAAGAAAAGAAAAAGAAAAGCTCTTGTTCTTCTTCTTCTTCCTCTAGCTTATAGGATCCATCAATGGCAACACTTTAACCTCCATCCAAAGCCATGGATGCAAGAGACAAAGTGATCACAACATTCTCTACTACAACCTTGGGCACGTCGGCTAGCACACTTCGTGCCCGAGTTGCTTCGGATGAAGCGGGAGCCCGTAAAAAGACTTCTCGATGTGGTGCCCTTTCCGACGAGGAGATGAAGACCGGAGTTGCCGCGGGGAGCTTGGGATGGTGGCTAAAGACCAAAGGACACGGATCGATCGGTATAGCATTCTATCCCATCTCTAGTTAGCTAGCATTAGGTTAATGGTTACGATCCGGGTTTTAAGCATACGATAGCGCCGGTTTTCTAGTTGTGAAAAATTTTCGTTTCCGCATTTTGGCCTCGGAAAGACGGCCGGGGCGCTACCGTAGTCCTACATGGTATCAGAGCCACGCCATTAACCTAGTCAACCTTGCTCTAACGTGTTTACAAGTTCGATCAAACAGATTTTCTAGAAACCCGATTTCAAATGTGCAGTTTCTGTCGAATTTTTGCAGTGGTCAAAAAATAATTTGGTACATTGTAAAAATACGTGCAGGGTTTTATAAGCATTCTGTGAAAATTTGGTACCCTAACATTACTGTTCCGCCGCGGAACCGCGGCCAAACCCATGCTCTGGCCGCGGTTTCGCCGCACTTTTGACACCTTTCTGCACCAAATTTCTACAGTGCCTCTCTGACATGGAAATAGGGTTTTTGGTATATTCCTTTTGGGCCCAGATTCATTTTGAGTATTACAGTTATGCTTGGGGCCCACTTCGGGAATTTTGGTCGATCGAAAATTTTAAACATGTTAGTTCACAGTATTTACATTATATCTGCGACCGATAATGTCATTATATCGGTAAATCTTGCCTAATTGCTATAGTCCTTTTAGACGGATTTGCGAATGTGACATTCACGTTGATGTTCTGTGTTGTGCTGTGATGTTGCGGATTTGTTGTGGTGCATAGCCTGGATGCAATGGTAGTACAGTTTGGGTTTTTTATATACATTTGATATTGCGGGACGAGCGTCCGACATGTGGACTGTCGTCACTGCCTGTTTGTATATTATTCTTTTGGGGCACGACCGGGCTGAGGTTGATGTACCCGTTGTATATATTTTACATTCTGTACTAGGATTGCCCCGCGGTGGGGTGCACGGATAGCCGAGTTCTAGAGGGCAACGGGCCCGCATCTCATGGCGTTGAGACGAAGGGGGTCTTTACTCTAGAATTGGCTGGCTATTCGCCGCACTCGGAGGGGGTACAGGTTGACCCAAGGTAGGGTGCCCAAGTTACCGGATTCCGTGAAGTGCTGGGTGGTCCATTCACGTTGATGAAGGGGGCTGCCTCGCTTCAGGTTTTGGCGGGTAACTTGCCGCGCCCGTAGGGGTCTAGGATTTCATTGCACAGGCTATCCACACGACCAGGGGAACGTCGAGTTTCAGTAGCGGCTCTATGAAACCCGGGGACCCCAGATATCTATATTGTTTTGTGATGCTTATTACTTTTCTGTGATGTTGCATTTTATCACGCCTTGAGTGAATATTATATATTGATATATATACTAGTAGATGTTGTATATGTTTTGCATCCGCGCTAGTCCAATCCCCGCTCTATCGTTAGTTAAG
Source organism: Agapanthus africanus (assembly GCA_030015575.1). NCBI lineage: Eukaryota > Viridiplantae > Streptophyta > Magnoliopsida > Asparagales > Amaryllidaceae > Agapanthus > Agapanthus africanus. Next base: position 426,930,734 of record CM057339.1, read on the forward strand.
TAACCTAACGGGTGATGACGGGACCCAGTGGCGAATGCGGATGGCATATACGTACATCGTATTTTCGTTCTTTTGTGGTGTGATCAATTGATGGGACTGCGTTGATTCGGATCAATGCAAGATAAACAAACCTATTCTGATGTTTTTGGAATAATTTTTCAAAAAGCTGTTATTGCAAGGACGTTCTCTTTTGTTTTGCACAGTGGTATTCGGTTATGAATATCCAGCATCTCAGTCGACGAGGCAAGGGCCGAGATCCCTTCACCGGGAGTGACCCCTTGGACAGAAGTTTGCGTCAGGGTAATAACTTCACTATAGCCGATTGCCTTTTTGCTTTGCATCGTGGTATTCAGTTGGAATATCCTGCACCTCATTCTATGGGGAAAGAGCCGAGATCCCTTCACCGGGAGTGACCTCTTTAGCAAAGGTTTTCGTCACTGTATTTTTATAAAAAGTTATCTTGTTCCTTCAACGATATCAAATTCATTACGTTAAAGGTTTTTCGCCAAAAACCAGTCGTAGCCCTCCGTCATTTCAGATTAGTATTGCTTAGTATTCGTGCTACGTATGTCGTGCTCAGCCGAGGCGTAGTGTGCGGTAGCTCTGTAATGCTTTTCTGTGTTATGGATATGTGATTGGTTAGGACAGTCGGACGGTCATTTTGGCTCAGTCAAGGACTCGTGCGGGTGGGTCTAATGCAATCAAGATAATGACGGGTTGAACTTGACTAGGATCCTTTGATATGTTGGCTCAGTCAAGGTCACTTGGGTCCTAGGGGTAAAAACACATATCAGGAATTTCTAAAGAAACTGAAACTTGCCAGGCATGCGCATACCTTCTGGAGTGTAGTGACGTGAGTGGATTCCGTCATGTTATCATGCGATGATAGTTGGATCCCGATTCCCACTGATGAGTTGGTTTACTCCTCGGGTGATCCCGACTAATTCTTCTTTCAGGTTTGGAGGAGAATTTGAGGATACAGTGGGAGGCTTCCTGATTAGATAAAGTGATAACCATTCTGATCTAGGTTAGAGTGCACGCTGAGTGTTTCTTTTCTCTCTCTCTTTGGCAGCGACCATGACCCGACCCTTGACTATGACTCAGTGACCAAGTTGACCGAACCTTCTTATAACACTGGCTTTTGGATTATCAGAGTTGCATACCTCATTGCCACTCCTACTTTTACCCTTTTCTCCAGGACACCTTGTATTATTACGAACGTCCACTTCCATTGGATAAAACCATCGTATGGTTATATATGAACTCGAAGGAATTTATTCGAGGATGGTTTCTGGTTCTAGAGAAAACGAATAGGACTATTCAGTTGTCTTTTCCTTTTACCTTCTCTCAGGTTGCGAGTGCTCCTTGGATTAGGGCAGTACACCCATTACGCAAATTTGATAGTCTTCTTCCAAACTATAGGCAGGTGCCGACCGGTAGGGAATGAAGAAAACCAATTAGCCTAACGATGGTGTACAGAAGGTATTAAGTAAAGACAAATAAAGGGATTGGTAAGAGGGCAAAGTAAATTGCGATTGCTATTCACGACCAAACCAAGTATTTCTTCGCCAATCTTACGTCACATTTGTATTTCTCCAGAACACTCCATATCACTACCAAGATCCATAGTTTATTGGATACACCATCGTATGGTTATATACGAACTCGAAAGGAACTTGTTCCAGTTCGGGGATGTATTTTGGTTCAGGAGAAATAGGAATAAGGTTTATTCGGTTGTCTTTTATCTTAACCTTCTCTTGCATTGCGAGTGCTCCTTGGATTAGAATAGTACACCCATTATGCTTATTGGATAGTCTTCTTCCAAACCATAGGCTGGTGCCGAACGGTAGGGAAGGAAGAAAACCATTTAGCCTAAAGGGGTGTACAGAAGGTGATGACTAAAGACATATAAAGGGATTTGGAGAGATGGCAAAGAGATATACGGTTACAGTTGTGAATCTGGATAATGGAAGAGGCATTACTAGGAATACCCGGATACCCCTCGAAACATTTCAATGTTTCAGTTTCACTGTGTACTGTTAAAAGAAAACTGATTTCCCAATTAGACACTTGCTCCACGGTATGTATTTACCAGGTATGATTCTCACATCTGTATGGTTTTACAGATGATGAGTGGGAGTAAGTTATTGGGAATTAGGTGATCATCCTCATTATATCGGAATTCGTTGTAATTGGTGATATTTGAGGAAATCGCCTGGGCTATTTGCCGGACGGCAAATATTTGGTTTTGAATATTCGCTGTTATGCACCAATTTCAAATTGATATATCTGTACGTCTATTTTTATAGAGTGAGATATACCTTTTGAAATTATGTCAATGACATTTACCTATATCAGTGGATGGTTAGGTAAGGAGCATTAAACAGAGGTATAATTCTTCTTAACCATAAGTACAGTTTTCAACCTACGACACACAGGGAATGAGTTATTAGACTCAAGAGACTTATACAGAGTATTGTATATTGTCCAGTGTCCATTAGGACAGAGGGGTTGGTACACGTACTATATTCTATTTACTTGTAACTTCTCTAGTTCTTAGACATGTGTTTCGTAGAAATGCAAGGTCCAAGTTTTGAGAAGTTATAGGTATATGAATAAAGTAGAGAACCAAGTATTGCAAGTATCAGGATTCTTCAAGGTGATCGAAGATGTAGATACTTGTGTATGGTATTCAGTTAATAGTAATGATTTAGAGAGCTTGCTTCTCTTTCAGGTTACTCATAATTGGAAGTACTCTTAAGTTGAGTAACGCTGATCAGCCTCCTTCCATTTAGTTGACATGCACTGGAGACAGCTGCATGATTTGAATCTGGTTCCAATTAAATCAGTGCTTCTATTTCTATATTGGATATAGAACGGTTCGTATCTTCATGATGTTAAGGTATGGGGAGTTGTCCGGCTTATGCTTAAAACCAGACTCTGGACAACTCAAGGCACGTTTCTGTAATGGATGTTTGTGGGTTGACCCGGGCTATGACGAGGGTTGACTTTCTACCATCTGGAAGATCAATAGTGATATTGTTCTTGACTCGCCACAGTTTTAATAAAAATAGATTTTTCAGCAAACAATAGTGGGAGTATGGTAGAACTGGAAGTGATTCCAGAACCGCAAACGATTACTGAAAATTTGATAAGAACCTAAAGATTCAATATGGTTTGACATTCCATTGGCCACTCCGCGGATATGGTGGGTAACCTCAGGCACCCGAGAGGTACTCCGGTAGCCTCAAGGACGGTGACAGGGAGGTTCTTGTGTACCCAGACTTGCCATTGCTGTTGTTCCAGACTGTGAGACCCGGCAGGAGGATGAGTATAGCATCGTTCTAGACTTGCTTTAGAAGTGCACGTGTATATTATTCTGCCAGAGGGTTGTCGTAGTCAGTAGGAGCAGCGGAAGTATAATGGACAAGTAGCTTATGTCTATTTATAGACTAAAGCAGATATAGCGGAGATGGATCATCTATTTCTGATGTGACAGTCATAGGTTTGACTTCATCAGAATAGGGGATGGATTTATTAAGAAGGTAGTAGGGTGTGATTTCCTGGTATTTGGATGACATACACAGAGTAGGAAGTGAAATTCCTATACTACGGTCGGTTATACTTTGGTTGTCACACGGTGGTTTCTCCACATAGGATATTAATCCAGTCCTGGAGAAACGATCGGAAGCAGTTTTAGAACATAAGTGGATGTTCTAGGGATATGATAACGACAGCCTCATTCGGGAGACGGTTATCATTCCAGGCTTCCAAAGTGACCTGGATGACAGAGTGACTGTCAGAGTTATAGTTTTTCCCTCTGACGAGGGGCAGTAGTTTGTACAGAAGTACTGAGGGAGGTATGGCGCAGGATACTGATTGAGTTCAGTTGACGATACAGTCTAAAGAAGTTTGGATTTGGAGTTCATTTATGAGCTAGGTCCCATCAGATATCCAGACATATTCTAAGACAAGTATTGCTCATTTCGGGAGATGGGTTTCTCCGCGAACTTGAGATAAATAGAGACATAGAAAGAAACATCAGAGCGGATCCACTCACTGAGGCTATTCCTCAAACGCAATAGTTTCGCAAACGAGCTTTGTGAGACTGATTAGTAGAGGAGATGGGTGTTCGGTATCACACGGGCTGTGAGTATGCGACATCACAATAATTAGCCTTGAGTGTAAGTGGGAGATTGTTGGATATAGTGTCCTCAGAGTCAATTATTGGATCACAGGCACGTGATTGCAATGATTGAGGGAGGACCTATACCGGTAGGACAGTCTTACTCGAGATGATAGTATGTTATCTGGTTTATCTTTATCATCGTGTACTGCTTTAGGTGACCTTACAGGTCACTATTGCATGTTGATAGAGCCCTTAGGATTCTTGCTTGACTGCCAGCAGTATGATGGCGACCATTTACATGGGAGCTGGGGTCTATAAGCGCATCATTAAATAGTCCCTAGTCGTAAGAGTTTCGAGACAGGGCATCGATACTCCAGAGTAGACTAGTGTATATAGTCAAGACCCCGACGAGGGGCGGTGTCCGGTCTCACAAGCCGCTGGTGTCAGTTGGTTACCTAAGATGTATACAGGTGCTCATTTGGTTATGAGTACACCGGACAGGACTCGCCGGGAACCTGCTAGTTGGGATTATACCAGACGTCAGATAGCAGTTCCCTGGTGACATGTGTACAGGTTAGTTCATCGACCTGAGATCGTCATTTGTCTTGTGTGAGTTCCCACTGTGCTTTGATTACTACCCTACCACGGCTCAAAGGAGTCGTGCAAACAGGTTTTAGTTAGGTACAGTCCCGAACCACATGGAGGCAGTGAGCGGATCTGCAGGGGTTCGTCTCTCCTGGTATTGGGGGTGATGTCGCGCTGTGTCTAGGAGAGCCATTACACAAAGCCCTCGGCCGAGGCAGGAGATTTACTGGTAGGTATTCCAGTAGTATCTCAGGGTGTTCTGGGCTACACTCCGACACGACTTGTACCGCTTTTGGGGGTCTGACTTTTACCAACCCCCTAGGCCCGCCATGCGACACTCATAGACGAACGGACCGGACTGTACGGATATTGTCACCGACAGGCTCAGTAGGGTGTCAGGATGAGTTCGCTCATCGACGTCCCTTTTGGTCAATACCTGGTAGCCCGTTACGTATGGCTAATACCTATGACGTGCTAGTGGCTAAATCCACAGCCAAAAGTATTGACGAGTCTTTAGAGTCCCCCACAAACAGTTTCTCAAGTTTCGGGTGAAACGTTGTAGAGGCCGTATGATATATGGCAGGGTCCGATCATATACGTGCGGTATTGCACGGATCATGATCGGACGGATCATACTAGTGAGATTTGGTTTAAGCCGGATCCTAGTATTAGATTTGTTGGATTACTTTAGTCTCATCGCATTCGCATTCAGTCGGAATGCGGATGCAGGTATGTATATACAGGTGAGGGGTATTCTCGTGATCCATCACGAGTTTACTTTAGATGTTGCCGGATTTTCTTTGTTATGGCAAACATTTGGATTAATGTTTGGTTAAGGAAATAATGAGCTAGATTTTCATCATGACAATGCATTAATGTGACATGGACTTGTATCATGAGTAATGGTCTCTTTTCTTGCAAAAATGTCACATTAATGAATTGTTTAATGTGTTGAAATGAGATGGAGAAAGAGAGGGGCTGCCATGGTTGATATTATTGGTCTTGTATTTTCATAATCTCACTCTCTCTCACTCTCATTCCAACAAAAGAAAAGAAAAAGAAAAGCTCTTGTTCTTCTTCTTCTTCCTCTAGCATATTGGTTCCATTAATGGCAACACTTTAACCTCCATCCAAAGCCATGGATGCAAGAGACAAAGTGATCACAACATTCTCTACTACAACCTTTGGCACGTCAGCTAGCACACTTCGTGCCCGAGTTGCTTCGGATGAAGCGGGAGCCCGTAAAAAGACTTCTCGATGTGGTGCCCTTTCCGAGGAGGAGATGAAGACGGGAGTTGCCGCGGGGAGCTTGGGATGGTGGCTAAAGACCGAAGGACACGGATCGATCGGTATAGCATTCTATCCCATCTCTAGTTAGCTAGCATTAGGTTAATGGTTACGATCCGGATTTTAAGCATACGATAGCGCCAATTTTCTAGTTGTGAAAAAATTTCGTTTCCGTATTTTGGCCTCAAAAAGACGGCCGAGGCACTACCGTAGTCCTACACATCACATACGGTATAATCCATCGTACGGCATGCTCTAGTCAAGGGTATGGATCAATCATCAAGTAAAACTCATCACGTACGGTATCCATCGTACGGCGGGATTAAACCATTAGGGATCCTATCAACCTATATGACAATGAGAGTACGGACCTAACGTCTCGTACGGCATATCACTCATGATTCACAACATTATATATATCTATATACCTATGTCCCAGGTCACATCCGTATCAATCTCATATCATAGGACCGACAAAGGTGTCAATTATCTCATATCGACTGGCATCCGTATAACGACATATCTCACATCAAGTCATCATATCTCATCGTATACTCTTTTCATCACATCAATATCTCACATCAAGTCATCTTCTTAATCTCATATTATATTTATCAACCTCATAACATGCCACTATAATCTCATACTGATTTTCATTCATTACATATATATATAGTGATTCACATTCACGTTTCACATCCTTATATATCAATTCGAGACATCATTTCAATCATATCATGTCACACTAAAATATACACTATAACCTTAAGTCGTGGTATATCTTGTCTCCTACTAATTCTTTAACCATATCCATAAGTTTCTAACATGGTTTCCTTAACCATATTCTATATATATCGGTTTCCATTATAATTTGCGGGGGTGCTATACGCCATCCACCCGACTTCCCCCGTAGATATAAATCTACTCACCTGCGGAACTCCTTGTTCAGCCGTAGTCGATGTGCTTCGTCATCTCGGAATCCACGTGAAGGTACCTACAAATCAACACATATCGCCACGTTATGAAAACTAAATCCGGAAAACCGATACGGCACACGGTGCTCTCATAGGTTAGAACCTATAGCCTACGCATGCAAAAACAACCAAACAACTCTCGTCGTTGACATACAGACATCCAACGACCAAATCTCATAACTAATATCAAAACCAAGAATTCCAAAATACGGAAAACATAACCCAAAACCATCCCAATATGCTCCCAGATTTTAGCTCAGGTAATCTGGGACAAAAAGAAAATACAGTAGCTATGTTATAAGGTATGTGAGCTACTGGCAAAACCCCAACACCAAATATACTAAAGTAACCGACCTAACTGCTACAGTAACCGGCCAGGTCGGCCCACAATGGAATTTGGGCCTCGTCTTCTCATGGTGGTTTCCTATTGGTCTAACTAGGGTAATGTATATTTTTGATTTTTTTTATAAAGGTCCCGGGTTGCTCCAGATTCAATGTAGACCTCCAAAAATGTCACAAAACCGACACAGAAAGTTTCTAAGTTCGTATTTTAGTTTCTATTCCGTGTTCTAGGCCATAAAATCAATACTAGGGTCTTGTAAACAGCCACTAAACATCACAAGTCCACACAATCACCCAAACCCTCTCTTGAAATTTCCAAACATCGCTAATCTAAATCGATTTAACTCTAAATTACTATAGGGTGCTAGGAAACTAAAATTCTAAATTAGAAGTGTAGGAATTATTTCGTTTGGCAACTCAAGAATTTTCTTAAGTTGCTCAAAGTCTTCAAAATCCAAGCTTGAAAGGTCCATAGGGTGTAAGATGAGGTGGGGATCATTTTTAATGAAGGGAGTATAGGGTTTTGGTGAAGGATTGGAGATGAAACATGAGGGTAGAGGAGGTGGAGGAAGAGGTGAAGAAGGAGATAAAGATGATGAAGGGAAAATAATGAGGTCAAAGTCTCTCTCTCTCTCTCTCAGACCTTCACTCTCTTATGTGGTTGCCATGCCACATGGGTCCCTCATCTCTCTCCTTAATTACTCTCTCTTATCTTTTCTTTTATTTTATTTTCTTTTCATCACTCTATTAAAACCAAACACATAACACAAATAAAATGAAACAACATGCAACAAAATGCAACATGTCATGGAGCACTAGCCATGACTAATCAAAAAGGCGGATTTGGCCTAATCCCGATTAGTAGTGCACTAATCAATTTTTATTTAAACTGCATATAATTAATTATAAAAATGTCAAATCCAATAAATATATTTTTAAATGAATAACTCATTTTAATCTTCCATTATTTTCCAAATATTGGTATATAATTATACCATTTTACGAAAATCCCAAATTCGCAAATCGAATAGTTTTCGCGAAATATATTATTTTAATATTAAATTCCAAAAATAATATTTTATAGTTTCTGAAATGTTACAATATTCCCCCCTTAAATAAATTCGGTCCCTGAATTTAAATTTAAACCCTCAAATACTAAAACATTTCAATAATCATCTCAAATCACGGGGCTCCGAAATCACGGAAGTTATAGAAATAAAATAGCGCATCGTAAGCGCCTGAAAACGAGTACGAAACTCAAAATCGAACTCCGTCAAGCATCACGCAATCATCGAAGTTACAATGGAGATACAGATCTCGAAATCCACTATTGAAATCCAATATACACTGGTCGAATACACTATCATACGTATTTAGCACGCATACTTGGAAAAATTCTCTTAAAACTGAATAAAACACATGCAAAATATTTTTTGAATCGTCGCGTGATGCGTAACTCATGGCACAAGTGACGGACGCTCATTTATAAAACAATAATTATACGTTCATATATGTTTTGCTCAAATATACGCTCCGCCCTTGAAATATCGAGGAGGTTTTCTTTGTAAAATTTCATGTCACCCACGGACACGTAGGAAATAGCTAGACTATAGCTCCATTTTGAAAACCTCTTGGTAAACTTTTTATGCATGCAAAGTACTCAGGTACTGTCCTCAGATCAGTCATATTCGGCTACTACATAATATAGTACCTATCATAAAAACAAAGTGCTCAAGAGCAAAATCAGCCTTGAAAGGCGTATCCAACAATCATGTGCGTCCGGTGCACACGGAAATCAAATCCAAATACAAGTGCTACGAATGTGCACAAAACTAAACTAAGTGCAACGGGTGTGCACGAAAGCATCTGTCCAGTGCAACAGGTATGCACGAAAATAATATCAAGTGCATCTATAGTGCACGAAATCACATCTCATATCATGCACCCAACATGCGCGAAAATCCAGATCAAGTGCATCCGTCATGCACGAATGAAATCTAAATTAAGTGCATCCAACATGCATGAATAAAATCTAAATGTGTGCACAAAATCCCAAATCTGGTGAAACAAATGCTCAAAAACATAAATCAGGTGCAACAAGTGCACGGAAACTCATCCATAACTCAAATGCGTATAAAAACAACACCTAGTATACCAAGGTGTATAAAATCATAAGCGTGTGCAACTGCATGCACAAACACGTATCAATGCACTGCATGCCTATGTGAGTCATACCGAGTGCAAAAATCAAATCGAGTGTGTACCACATGCACAAAATCAACTCAACCGTATAAAATCCACGAAATCATAAACACGTGCAGCCGAGGCACAAAACCAATATCAAGGGCAATAGATATGCACAAATCATAACCCAACACAACGGTGTATAAAACATATATCAAGTGCAATAACTATGCACAAAATATAAATACCCAGTAGGTGTAACCATGGTGCACGAAAACAATATCATGAAACTCAATCATCAAAACTCACTCCTCGCGATATAAGCGTGATACTCGGATCACAAACGCAAATCGCAAAAAATGGCATTGAGGTATACCTCATACAATGTCGAAAAATTTCGGTGCGCCCCAAACTGGCAGAGCAAGAACATCCACTTGCCTCCTGCTCACGGTATGGTGTCCTCTGTCTCTGGGTCCTCATTTTCTCTGTGGATTACCAATCTCGCAATTCATCGGCTCGTCGACCCGGTCAGTCGTACTAACGGAAACGATTCCGCTCTGACACTCCTCTGGTCATCTCTCGGCCAATTAGTACGACCACTCATAAAGCAGCACGTCGCTGGCGTCGGCCTCTGGCCCTCTGAATACACGTGACACAACTGATACTCGGTGCAACTCTTATCGCGGCAGTGTCCTGGAAGGCACCTGCTCAAGGTCTCTTCCGATCTCTCCTATGCCGAACTGTACGGAGGCCGGTACTCTTGCATAATCTTTTTTCATTTTCTGGACATCTACGTTCTCAGTACAACATTTCCTCGAGAACTGGCTGTATCCCAACACCTCTGTATACATATCCGATCTCTAGTCTCAACGGGGAGTAACAATAGCTCGTTAACATCTCGCACGAACCTCTTGTTCCACTCGTCCTTATTATCGTCCGCTTCGACATCACGTCATGCTATTTGCATACTGCAATTGTTCTCGGCTACAGTCAACCCGAAATCTCTCACACGGACTCGAAATCACGAACTCGGTATCTTCATCACTCTGTAGAAGAACCGAACATGTCCTCGGGAACTCGTCCCAATCATCGGAGGAATACTCTATATTCGTCCGTTCTCGATCAACTCACAACGCATCTGGGTGAGGTCCTCTATCCGAAGCCGGTCAACTTACTGATCTCTTATCGGATCATCCAATGAACAACGTCATCTCTGGATCGATCTACTCTAGATCTGCATAAGATTCTCCACACTGGAAATCTTCAACTCAACTGAGCCTACGTCGGCGCATCAAATCAGACGAATCACCTTCGTCTCTCAACTCAAGATAGTCTAGCTATCTTCTGTTGCATCTCTGCCTAAAATCTCCAGCGATCTCAGCTCGTAAGCTCTAGAAGCGACATTCCATCAATCTCAGCAACAGTTGGGCCATCTGTCTGCAAGGTAAACAACATCACAAACTCTGAGGTAGGCTGTACATCAACAGTCCTCTCAATCTGGCAGCCTCTAACAATGGCCCGATCATCCGGTGCAAAACCGAACACTCGCCTCAAACAAGTGGTCACAACACAAACACTAAATCGATACGTTCCCATGTCACCAAAAAATACGATGGTCAGTCCTCATCCATGACAAGCTCACCCTGACTACATCACTAGCAGCAGCTCAATCTGCGCTCAAACCATGGTGACAGGAACCTCAAGCATGTATCAATGAAGATAAATCAAAGGAACGAAAGGAATCAACAGATTCATAATGGATACATGATCATAAGGAGGAACGGAATCAATAAAAGTATGATCATTGGAATGAATAGAATCAAGGATCTCAAATGAATATATAATCACGGGAACGAAAAGAATCATAAGTCTTAAGATATGTACATCCTAAGGTCACTTAAGCGGAGTATTGTATCATAAGTATGTCGCGGAACATACGCACGGTACGTCACTCTACTTGAGTTACCTACTCTATCAATCAGGGTCAACCTATATAACAAAAGTTAGGGTCTAATACCCCCTATTCAAGTCTAAGTTCCATAAGGTCAAGCCTATGTTCCGAAATAGATTACGCCCCAGACTCCACATAGTCAAAGCTAGACTCGAACCAAGGTTAAACCTAAAACTCTGATACCAACTTTGTCATGACCCGAAATTTAGTTAGTGACCGGCACTTAAATCACGCCGCGTCTAAAGGCATAACGTAAATTAAGTAAGCCGAAGCCCAGAAATCTAAACCTTTTAAAGAAAATAAAAGTGGTGAAGTTTTGAATTAAAGGTATGATGAAATCAAATATTTTTCTTAAATGCATAGATAATGGAACACGAAAAATGCAAGTGGATTTTACTTGTTTAAAAACATGTTTCGTCTTTTAAAAAATTGGGCAGCACCTCCCTTGTATATTTTGATCCAAAACCACATATACATGATAATATAAAAGTCATCCCCAAGCGGGAGCTAACTCTTCGCCAACCGACGGAATCACAATCACGCAAGTCATAATAAAAGTATACGACGCCCAACGGCAAAAATCAACACAAAGGATAAAAAATAAAGCAAGATATCAAACCCACCAAGTTAACATATAACCAATTTCTCTAAGTCTCGCAACCACAAGTCTTTCTAAGTCTTACTATTTATACAAATACTAGTTTTGATTGATGGAGTTGACTAGATACAATAGGAATAATAATACAAGAGTGGCACGATCCAATATGTACCACCTAACAAAGCAATCATCCGAATGCAAGTTGTGTACCAGCAATGCCGCTACAGATCCATGCGGTCAACCTGCAAGAACTGTGGCACAACGGGGGTGAGTTGCAAACTCGATAGTAGAAAACATCATCAGGTAGAAATCGAATAAAACAACGATTCCTAGGTCAACTATATCATAAAGGTAATACTGTGATATCTAGGGTGACCGTGTCTACATATGTGCCAACAATATAATCAATGCCTATCTGCATGTGGATAACATCTACGTGTCCATCAATGACACAACAACATCATGCATGTAAATATCATGAAAGCATATGCATGTAAATATGAGGATATCAACCAACGCGTGTCCATCAACGACACATCTAAATCATGGAACCTGAGTGTCCAACATCGACACTCGAAACATCATGAAACCCGTATCCAGCATCGACACGTAAATCCTCATATCTCAAGCGCCGCATCCTCAGATCGGCCCTCAGGCGCCGCATACTCTGGTCGGCCCTCATATCCATCTCACAACACTGGCTGATATCATCCGGATAACCGCCAAGTGCAAATACTATCACCGGTAGGTAGTGCTCCCTTGCCAGGCCCACCGCCTAACTATACGAGTCTTCTTGCCCTAGGGTACCTCACCGGGTCCACCATTTATCCGCAGACGACCTACCGCTCTTCGAATCGGGTTTCACATACCAATCTCAGAACCGAGAAAACACATGGTGGACGTCTCGAAATATCATATCAAGAGAAACCAGGTTTTTAAAACAATACATGATTTCCTTTGAAATATAACCACGGTTCTCAAATCCAGAATCTCATGAAAACAGCATCTCAATGCGTAAAATCGTAAAGCATGATATATGCAAATATAGAACAGAAATGTGAGCATATCAAGTATATCATGCAACATGGTATGGTGATGTGAGCATAGCAAGTATATCATGCAACATAGCATAATGATGTGAGCATAGCAATATATTATAGCATGATGTAGCAATTCTACTGTGTAAGTGACATAGCAATTATCGATGATGAAAATGTGTGAACCGGCAAATCTGTGTAAGTGTAACATACGCATCATCGATAATAGTGTAGGTGTACTAGCACAGATATATATAATGCAATGACAATACCATGAACGTAGCATAAAGTACATCGTAAGCGAAATGCTATCAGGCATACGTATCTACAACATATCCGAGTCGGTGAATCTATCAATTGGTATCCAGCCTCACAACATCACGTACAGTATAATCCATCGTACGACATCCTCTAGTCAAGGGTATGGATCAATCAACAAGTAAAACTCATCACTTACGGTATCCATCATACGGTGGCATTAAACCATTAGGGATCCTATCAACCTATATGACAATGAGGGTACAGACCTAACGTCTCGTACGGCATTTCACTCATGATTCACAACATTATATATATCTATATACCTATATCCCAGGTCACATCCGTATCAATCTCATATCATGGGACCGACAAAGGTATCAATTATCTCATATCGACTCGCATCCGTATAACGACATATCAAACCAAGTCATCATATCTCATCGTATACGCTTTTCATCACATCAATATCTCACATCAAGTCATCTTCTTAATTTCATATTATATTTATCAACCTCATAATATGCCACTATAATCTCATACTGATTCTCTTTCATTATATATATATATATATATATATATATATATATATATATATATATCGTGATTCACATTCACGTTTCACATCCTTATATATCATTTCAATCATATCATGTCACACTAAACCATACACTATAACCTTAAGTAATGGTATATCTTGTCTCCTACTAATTTTTTAACCATATCCATAAGTTTCTAACATGGTTTCCTTAACCATATTCTATATATATCAGTTTCCATTATATTTTGCGGGGGTGCTATACGAAATCCACCCGATTTCCCCCGTAGATATAAATCTACTCATCTGCGGAACTCCTTGTTCAGCCGTAGTCGATGTGCTTCGTCATCTCGGAATCCACGCGAAGGTACCTACAAATCAACACATATCGCCACGTTATGAAAACCAAATCCGGAAAACCGATACGGCACACGGTGCGCTCATAGGTTAGAACCTATAACCTACGCTTGCAAAAACAACCAAACAAGCCTCGTCATTGACGTACAGACATCCAACGACCAAATCTCAAAACTAATATCAAAACCAAGAATTCCAAAATACGGAAAACATAACCCAAAATCATCCCAATATTCTCCCAGATTTTGGCTCAGGTAATCTAGGACAAAAAGAAAAATCAGTAGCTATGTTATAAGGTATGTAAGATACTGGAAAAACCATAACACCAAATATGCTACAGTAACCGACCTAACTGATACAGTAACCGGCCAGGCTGGCCCCACCTTGGAATTTGGGCCTCGTCTTCTCGTGGTGGTCTTCTATTAGTCTAACTAGGGTAATGTATTTTTTTTATTTTTTTATAAAGTTCCCGGGTTGCTCCAGATTCCTTGTAGACCTCCAAAAATATCACAAAACCGACACGGAAAGTTTCTAAGTTCGAATTTTAGTTTCTATTCCATGTTCTAGGCCATAAAATCAACACTAGGGTCTTATAAACAGCCACTAAATATCACAAGTCCACACAATCACCCAAACCCTCTCTTGAAATTTCAAACATCACTAATCTAAATCGATTTAACTCTAAACTACTATAGGGTGCTAGGAAACTAAAAATCTAAATTAGAAGTGTAGGAATTATCTCGTTTGGAAACTCAAGAATTTTCTTGAGTTGCTCAAAGTCTTCAAAATCCAAGCTTGAATGGTCCATAGGATGTAGGATGAGGTGGGGATCATTTTTAATGAAGAGGGTATAGGGTTTTGGTAAAGGATTGGAGATGAAACATGAGAGTAGAGGAGGTGGAGGAAGAGATGAAGAAGGAGATGAAGATGATGAAGGAAAAATAATGAGGTCAAAGTCTCTATCTCTCTCTCACCCTCACTCTCTTATGTGGCATGACATGCCACATGGGTCCCCCTCTCTCTCCTCAATTACTCTGTCTTATCTTTTCTTTTCTTTTCATTTCTTTTCTTTTCTTTTCCTCACTCAATTGAAATCAAACACATAGCACAAATAAAATGAAACAATATAAAACAAAATGCAACATATCATGGTGTACTAGTCATGACTAATTAAAAAGGCGGATTTGGCTTAATCGCGATAATGCACTAATCAATTTTTATTTAAACTGCATATAATTAATTATAAAAATGCCAAATCCAATAAATATCTTTTTAAATGAATAACTCATTTTAATCTTCCATTATTTTCTAAATATTGGTATATAATTATACCATTTTACGAAAATCCCAAATTCGCAAATCGAATAGTTTTCGCGAAATATATTATTTTAATATTAAATTCCAAAAATAATATTTTATATTTTCTGAAATGTTACACCAAAGAGCTGGCTGATCCTGACATAGACGAGATTCTGATCACAGTCAAAAACTGACAAATTCTGCCCCGGTCTATTTACGAGAAGAGGAAAGCGCTGAACAAAAGAGCAATCCTGCCGAAAGAGTTCTGATCATTCAAGACGAGCCCGATTGGAAAGAACCCTTCATAGAGTACCTCTGATACGGCAAGCTGTCCGAAGAAAAATTTACGAGGGTTCAGCTGAAGAATAGAGCTATTTGATACGTGT
This sequence comes from Agapanthus africanus, assembly GCA_030015575.1. Lineage (NCBI taxonomy): Eukaryota > Viridiplantae > Streptophyta > Magnoliopsida > Asparagales > Amaryllidaceae > Agapanthus > Agapanthus africanus. Next base: position 426,946,659 of record CM057339.1, read on the forward strand.
TTGTAAATAATACGCTATACCGCAGATCATATGACCAACTCTGGCTCAGGTGTCTATCATCGGCCGAAAGCTAAAAGGTCATGAAAGAAGTTCACTCAGGCGTCTGCGGAACTCACTGTTCATATTAGAATTTTGCACTTTTATACCACCCATTCTTGATCGTATTGCATATAGGTATATACCTTTGATCCGTGTTTTCTACATAATTGCAGGTCACAGGTTCTCAGTCCAAAACAATAAAAATCATAAACTGTCATGACAAATTCAGGACAACTGCCACAACGGATAAAAATACAGGTTCCGCTCACCATTCGTCAGGTGTCGCTTACCAGTTCGAGAGACAAAAGTCAAGCAAGGATCATTCATGCACAAAGCACGAGAGAGGCAGCACGAGAATCAAGTTGACAACACGGAGCTCAAGAAAATCAAGGCAAAAAGTCCACACTCTTTCATCTTTTGGACTGTTAGTGTATATGCCCTAGGGGCCATTATTGTATCATACTGGCTTGTATATTACTTAATGGAAGCTTGGGATATTCACAGTTATATTAACAGTCTTGCTAAACATGGTAGTATGCTACTTGGTTATATCTATCTTAATATGTATGTACGTATTGATAGAGCCCTTAAGATCTTGCTTGACTACCAGCGTTGTGATGGTAGTCACACTAGTGGGGGTTGGGTAGTCTACAAGCACATCCTTTTTAGGTCCCTAGTCGTAGGATTATCGAGACAGGGCATTGATACACCGGAGTAGACTAGTGTGTACGCTTCTCATCCCAGTTGGGGAGATGGTCCGTCCCACAGCCATCAGTACGTCGTACTGGAGATAGTATACAGGTGCTCGTTGGGTTACGGGTACACCGGACAGGACTCGCCGGGAACTGTTGGTTGGAATTATACTCGTCATCAGTTAACAGTTCCCAGGTGACATGAGTACAGCATAGTCCGTAGACTTGACACTGCTACTTCGCCTGGAGTGTGTCCCACTGTTCTTAGATTGCTACCCTACCATGGCTCAAAGGAGTCATGCAAACAAGTAGCAGTTGGGTGCAGTCCCGAGCACTTGGAGGCAGTAGTGGTTAGACATGATTCGTCTCTCCCGGTATTGGGAGTTGATATCGCGCTGTGTATGGAAAGCCATTACGCAAAGTCCCTGGCCAGGGCAAGCGAGATTTACTGGTAGATTTTCCAGTAGTTTCTCAAGGTGTAATGGGCTTCGCTCCGACACGACTTATACCGCTTTTAGGGGACTGACGCTTGCCGCCCCCTAGGCCCGATATGCGATAGTCCTAGACAAACAGACCGGACTGTATGGAGATTGTCACATCAGGCTCAGCAGGAGCTCGGATAGGTTTCCTCATCGTCCTTCTTATCGACATCTGCCTAGGGACCGTTACGTACAGCTAGTGCCACTTGCGTTCTGTGGTTAAACCCACTACCAGCGTAGTAGTCGAGTCTTTAGAGTCCCACACAGAGAGTTTTCCTGCTCCAGGCGAAACGATATAGAGGTCGTATGGTGTTCACACCATAATATTGTATTATTATATTCCCCATTCTTATTCTTTTTATAAATAAATGGGTGCTTTTGACGCATGTCTGCTACATGTTACAGGTTATAGGTTCTTGGATCTAAAACAGTGAAAACGATGTAAAGACGATGTAAAAGTGAGACTTTGACCAACAAACAGAAGACTCTTGATCAAGCCTACATCAAAGATAAAGTTTACAAAGTGCAAGGCAATGCAAGGTCCAAGATCGCGAAGCGAACGGTTAGAAGTCCACTACAATGTTCACTGGAAAATCTGGAAGAGAATCAGAAGCCATTTTAAAGAAAAAACCAAAGAAACAGGAAGCCCAAAATGACATGAGCCAGCACAGAAAATTACAGAGCCCAACCCCACTTGTTGGCCGCGGAACCGCGGCCAAACCCAGGCTGAGGCCGCGGTTCCGCGGCCGTATTGCGCAGTTAGAATATTATATTTTTTACCATAATTCAAGATGGCTCAGACTAGTCAACATAGGGGTGTTTTGGTAAATGTAGACATGCGGATTAATTGTAAACCTAGGGTTTCCTATTCTCTATAAATAGGAACTCTAATCATTGTAATTTCTCATGCCTCCCTTCATTAATAAATTTCAGCATTCTTTTGGAGAGCATCATTTTTTGTAAGTTCTTTATTTTCTGTCCTAGGTTAATTTTCCATTCTTGTCCTAGATAAATTTAATTCCTTGCCCTAGTTAATCTTTTATTCTCTGCCCTAGATAAATGTATTTTAATTCTCTAATGAGTGAGTAGTCTCCTCGCTTGTTAGGGTTAGATCCGGGAAAGGTTTGAGAGACGAAGATCTCTCTTCCCCTTTCTTGCCCGTCATATATTTTCATAGAACTCCATGCATGCCTTCTTATTCCGCTCCCTACGGCACTCTACCCACGAGGTAGCGGTGATACCGTAGTCTAAAGGCCCGGATTTTAAGGTTTTCCATGGAGGTTAGGGTAAAGATTAAGAAAGGAAGGACAAGAATCTAGAGGAAGAACAATCTTCCCAATCATCCTAATCGCTTTTATTAATATTTACCATAACACCTAATTAGATCTTCATATGGGTATAGAAAGCGGTGAGATTTATAGACTTTCCAAATTTAACCTAGACCTAACCCTAACAAGATTTAGATATAGATTAATTCAGTTTTTAGATTTAATAATCACTCCAAACACCCTTCGGAATTAACTCGTAAGCGCGACTAGGAAATTCACAAAATCCCTGTGGACCGACCCGTACTCACCGGCTAGCTGCAAAGCGACGCCGTTCTTGATTGCGGTTAATAGAAATAGTTTTTGACATACAAATCAAATGATCCTGCAGGTGACTTTTCAGAAGATATATCGGAGATTTGCAGAGGAGGAGAGAGAAAACTCACAGAGATTTGTAGTGGTGGAACTGGTTTTTTTTTTATATACCGCGCTTCTGCCCTTTTTTTTTGCAGGTGGTGTCACCAGGGCGCGGCGGTTCCGCGGCCAGAAGGGGGGTCTGTCACGACCCGAAAGTACGGAACGTGACCGGCACTTAGATTACGAAGCGTCTAGAGGCGCACGTAACCTAAGTAAGCCGAAGCCCAGAAATCTAAACCAAAAAAAAGAAGAAGAAGAAGGAAAAAAAAAAGAAACAAGTTTAAAAGTATCAGCAAATTTTCTCAAAAATTTCGGCAGAGTCTCCTCGGTAAAAACTGGCCCCCAAACGGGTACAACAAGTATAATATACATAAACAATAAAAAGCATCCCCAAACGGGAGCTAGCATCAACGCCAACAGGCGGAAACAACCACAACAAGCATAATAATATACAACGCCGAAGGGCGAGGCTCAAAACTCAAAAGAAAACAAAACCACCAGATCAGAATAATACATGCGCGACTCTAAGGTCGAAATAAAAGACTGGTCCAATAACTTATCAAGTAATACAAATATGGTTGATGGAGCTTACTAGATACAAATGAATGAATAAAAGTACAATGGTGGTTCGGATACAAGTGAACCAACCTACCGTGCAAATCACCCTGAAAGAATAGATGTGCCATCAAGCTACCAGGGAAACCTGTACACCGAACCTGTAATAAAATTTGGCACAACGGGGGTGAGTTGCCAACTCGTGAGTAGAAGACATCTACGAAAAGAAATCGAATGCACGACGCTATCCTAGGTCATAATAATACAATACTATATGCCAAACATCTAGTAATAGCAGGGTAATACTACGTATAAGTGCAAATACTCCGTGTCGTGTCAGTGCCTCATATAGTACTATGTCATATGAAATGAAATGCATGCACCATGAATGTAAAGTAACAAATCCTGAAATCCAGATATATATGTATGAGAACTCTTTAGTTGTTATCATAGTAAAGTGTGTATAAGCATCTGAAATCTCAACAATGAAATCCATGGAAATCCGTGTCAAGCATCGACACAACACATGTAACCTCAAGTCTCAATATGTCGGGCTCCGTCGGTCCGGATCGGCCCATATCATCAAGTCCCACGACAACGGTCGGTATCCTCCGGATATCCGCCGCGCCAGACATCACCGGTAGGTAGCCTTCCCCTGCCAGGCTCATCGTCTACAACTCGATCTTCTTGCCCCGGAGTACCATACCGGGCCCACCATGTACCCGAGACGGTTCATCCACTCCTCGAATCGGGTCTCGAAATCCAACAGAAAACATGAAATCTTATGGTGGACGACACATACATCACGAGAAAACCGCATCTTATATTTAAAAAAAAGAGGAGGAGAGAGTGAGAGGAGGTTTTATAATTTCTTGCGGTTTTCCCCAAAAATCCAGAAATCTCATAGAAATCCAAATCTCAAAATCATGAGTAAGTATATGATAAGTGTCGGCATATGCCCATACTACTGTGCGATAACATGAAATATGAATGCATGAATGTCTAAGTAATAAATATCATGTCTTATACTAATGTCAGAGAATAATCACAATATTATAACTGTCTAGTTGTTAACTGATTCTATCCATAAAAGACAATATGATCTAGAGTGTACGTGACATAGCAATTACCGATGATGATGTGTGTGAGCCGGCAAATAAGTGTGCGTGGAATATGCGCATCATCGGTAATAGTGCTCGTGTCCTAACAGGTAAAGTTTATGCTGATTATAGCAACATATAAAAGAACATGCACCATGATGATTACAGTATGAATGTAAATACATGTGTGCATTATCCACTCCTCTGCGAGATACGAGTACAACTACCACTGTGTGAGTCGAACCTAAACCAGTGTCCATCTAACATCCTAAGGAACTAAACCTAATAGACTAGTCAGTAAGAAACTAGAGTCTACCTAAGGTCTGAATCAATATCTCTAATAGTCGGCGATCCCGCCTCAATAGCGTCACGTACGTAGTACGGCTTCCTCGAATCAAGAGTGCGGATCAATCATCAAATCTAAGCCTCGTACGGTAAAATCCATCGTACGGCATCCCAATATCGGGGTACGGTCAAGTATCTCCTAGGTGTCTCCTCATTCGTATAATGTCAAATGTATCATATTGTGATTAAGTCATACTTATATGATATCGGCATCAGGTCACACCAATATAATGTCGTAATCAAGTTATACATATATCATATCGTGATCAGTCACAAGTTACAGTCCGGGTACTATTCTAGCGTCCCATGTACATCAATATCACCACCACTCTTTATAATTTATATATTCATGTTCATTATCTCATTCTCTAATGATCCGCTAACACTTTATTACGACTGTATAGTCAAGAATCACGGCATCAAGCCCAGTTATACTGTTTCATCATACCTCGGATATCATATCACATCAATGAATCACCTATACGTGTTGTATATATATGTATATATCTATACCTAGTTCTATATATATACACATGCACGTACCCCAAGTCGAGTTTCAGTGTGTGCGTGGGTGTGTTTCTATTTGAAACCTACGAACCTCTTCCAAGGTACTCATCCTCTGATATGGTTTTCCTAAATCAGTCTAGTCCAGCCTAGGGTCAATACTAGGGTCCTACTGGGGTCACGTCTGGTTTCCTAATGTCAATAAGTACTATTCCTATTCTACGTTGCGGGGGTGCTAAACGCCATCCACCCGACTTCCCCCCGTAGATATGCATCTACTCACCTGGTCCATGTCTGCCGACGACGGTGTCGCCATCCTCCTCTTCATCGCCCGCAGTCCACGTGGGGGTACCTAGACGCAAACATATAAATAGTATCGTAAACCGAATCACATACAAAAGTCAAACGATACAAGGAACAAGCATAGGTTAAAACCTATGTCCCGTCCACGCAAAAGAACCAAATATCGCTCGATATCGGCGTACAAACTCCGATGGATCGAGATAAACATCCACAGATTACTCGTAGCTTTAAAACACATTACTTATATTGTAAAACATGATCAAATTCATCGAAACACTAAAATTGATCAAATCGTCCGTTTTCGAAAAACCCGAAAATGCCAATTTACCGTTTTTCATCAAAACATGACATTTAAATGAAACCAAAGGTCATAAAACTCATTAAATAGCATAACTAGACTATACAAACTATTACTATATTTTTATTACACATATTTGTAGTAATTTGAAATTTCTAGTTTGCACCCTTTAACAATTTTCAACATTTTTCAAGCAAAGCACCACAATTCCACCACAAAACATGATTTTGCATAAATTAATGACTTAAACCACAATTCATGATGATAATGATATAATGAAACCATAATTATATTTTTAATCTCATTTATATAGGAATTTCCAAAATCTAGTTTACAAAATTAGCAATTTTTATCACAATTTATCAATTAACCATAGAACTAGCAATCAAACAAAGTTTTTCTTTCCATTAACATGCTAATATTTCCACTAAAACTATAATCCAATGATAACAACCCAAATTAGAATTTTATATTAACCACAAACACATTTTGCAAAAACCTAGTTAGCTAATTTCCTAATTTAAAACAATTTTAAATGAAAATTTTACAATTCAACAACCATGCAATATTTTCCAATTCTAAAAGTGTTAAACTAACTATTATAACCCTAAATAATTAACAAAAATCATAACTTGAATTTACAAACCCTAACTTGAATTTTAAAAAAAAACATAGAATTAATTCATTAAACCTAATTAATCTTAAATGAATATCTAAAACAATAAATCAAAAGAAAGAAATTATACCTCCCAAAATATGAAATCCAAACAAGAAATGAGCCTCCAAAATGCATGCTTTCCATCTCCAAATTTCATATAAAAATGAGCAAGGAATAGAGAGTATGGAATAAATAGGATTTTGTGGAATTTTAATGGAATTTTTGATGTATTTTTAATGAATTTTGATACAAAATGAGGTGTAAAAAGGGGGGGGGGGAGCCATGAGAGGTTGTGGCCGGCCCTAGAGAGGTGAGGGAGAGAAAGAAGAGAGTGGGAAAAGTGTGTAGAAGTTTCAAGAGAAGAAACATCAATAAAAGTCTTTTCATGGTTTATTTAATTATTTATTTATTTATTTACTATAGCAACTCAAGAAAGGTCTAGAAAATAGGAAAAATTTGCAAATAAATTTTGCATGATACACACTAATTTCTAATATTCCATGGTTCATTTTTACAAATTAAAACCATTTAAATTTGTAATTTACACTAATTTAGTGTAAAAATAAAGCTTATGTTAATATTTAAAATAATTAATTTAGGAAAAATATTTTATTAAACTAAAAATTTATAAGTGGCTAAATAAACACTATTTAATAGTAATTACATAATTAAATAGGTATTTTTGAATTTATAATGAAAAACGATTGCGGTTTGATTTTACGAAAAATACATTTTGCTTTACCAAAAATCATAAAATTCACTTAAACAATTTTATTCATTTAATTATTTATTTAATTATTTTTAAAACGTTACAATCTTCCCCCCTTTAAGAAATTCGGTCCCCGAATTTAAATTAAAACTTCCCTTCCAAATACTAAAATATTTAACAAAACACTGAAATCGTCGGGGCTCCGAAATCATCAATACATAACAAAAATCAACTCCGTCAAGCATAACGCAATCATCGGAGTTATGGCGAGAATAAAATATCAAAACTCAATATGAAAACCATCATAATATACATCAATCTATAACTTATATATAGTGCGCATCATAGTAAAATCGCCTAAACATCATAATAAAGAAGCATACAAAAACCCCTCTTGAAAATCGCCGTGCAATGCACGTGTCACGGTATAAGTAGCGGACGTTTAATTTTTTTTAAAAAATAGCTATATATATATCTTTTATTTAACATACACGTCCCGCCTGGTTACTAACTCAAATAATAATGATTATGAAAACATACTGCTCAAACTAAAATCAATCCCAATCACATCAATAAAATGTCATGTGCGTCCGGTGCGCACTGAAATCGAAACCAAATACAGAAACCATGAATACCCACAAAACAAAACTAAGTGCAACAGGTGTGCACCAAAAACATCTGTCAAGTGCAACGGGCGTGCACGACTCACTATCAGGTGCATCTAATCTGCACAAAACCTCGATTTAGTGCATCTGGTGTGCACAAAATCGCATCAAGTGCGCCAAGTATGCGCAAGAATCCTAATCAGGTGCACATGGAGCATGAAAACATACATCGAATATCAGACTCGAATCACAGTACGAAAATGGATAAAAACTAGGTCGAAGCATATATCAAAATCATGTGTAACCCATATGCACGAAATCAAATCGAAATCTCAAAATATATAAAACCAAATCAAGTGTATTGGGTGCGTACTAAACCACATCAATACAACTGATATATGAAACACAGAGAGAATGAAGGTACACACAGGAAATACCAATCGTAGAACAAAGTCCTCAAGATACAAAAATCCAATCAACGAAAATAGGAAATTCAAATCACTAAATCACAATCGTAAACACTATCGTCAATGTGCGCCTCTTTCCTCTGTTGTCGACCGCTTCGAACTCGTTTTTTCATAGGTGTGCTGACCGCGCTACCAACGGCAATACTCATGTCTAGAGTCTCCCACATAGTCGATCCTTTCACTTGATATCCGGACTACATTAAACTTTTCGATCGATCCATCAAAATCCCATAATTTCCCGAGAGCTCAACACTCAAGTACAGTTTAAAAATATCCGGTACATACCCCAGCATCGATGATCCAGCCGTAGAAGGGCAAACCCAAGCCTCACTAATGGCACAACGGAACTGCCGTAAACCCTAAGGTTCAAGGGCGTTCTCGTGATCATTATGTCGAGTTAGGGTTTCATTCTTCTAGAGGGTCCATCGAAATACCTGCATGTTCTTCCGAATACTTTAAACTTAGGAAAATGGTTTTCTGATAATCGTTCGAACCCTTTAACTTCATCCGGACGGCATGTGAATACCCTTCGTCCGCACGCTAAGCAATGCTTCAATCCTCAAGAATAACCAATACTCTAATGGTTATCGCATTCGAGCCGCAGCTCCCTCTGCCTGTGCGTCCGTGGTAACAGAACCACCCTCCGACATCGACGAAGATAGATCAAAGGAACGAATGAAATACGGTGCTAACAAATGTACATCCTAAGGCTCCTTAAGCAGAGTAGCGTATCGTAAGTATGCCGCGGACCATACCCACGGTATGTTACTCTTCCTAAATCGCCTACTCCATCAACCAAGGGGTCACCTAGACTTATACAGGGTTAAACCTAGCGCTCTGATACCAACTTTGTCACGACCCGAAAGTACGGAACGTGACCGGCACTTAGATTACGAAGCGTCTAGAGGCGCACGTAACCTAAGTAAGCCGAAGCCCAGAAATCTAAACCAAAAAAAAGATGAAGAAGAAGGAAAAAAAAAGAAACAAGTTTAAAAGCATCAGCAAATTTTCTCAAAAATTTCGGCAGAGTCTCCTCGGTAAAAACTGGCCCTCAAACGGGTACAACAAGTATAATATACATAAACAATAAAAAGCATCCCCAAACGGGAGCTAGCATCAACGCCAACAGGCGGAAACAACCACAACAAGCATAATAATATACAACGCCGAAGGGCGAGGCTCAAAACTCAAAAGAAAACAAAACCACCAGATCAGAATAATACATGCGCGACTCTAAGGTCGAAATAAAAGACTGGTCCAATAACTTATCAAGTAATACAAATATGGTTGATGGAGCTTACTAGATACAAATGAATGAATAAAAGTACAATGGTGGTTCGGATACAAGTGAACCAACCTACCGTGCAAATCACCCTGAAAGAATAGATGTGCCATCAAGCTACCAGGGAAACCTGTACACCGAACCTGTAATAAAATTTGGCATAACGGGGGTGAGTTGCCAACTCGTGAGTAGAAGACATCTACGAAAAGAAATCGAATGCACGACGCTATCCTAGGTCATAATAATACAATACTATATGCCAAACATCTAGTAATAGCAGGGTAATACTACGTATAAGTGCAAATACTCCGTGTCGTGTCAGTGCCTCATATAGTACTATGTCATATGAAATGAAATGCATGCACCATGAATGTAAAGTAACAAATCCTGAAATCCAGATATATATGTATGAGAACTCTTTAGCTGTTATCATAGTAAAGTGTGTATAAGCATCTGAAATCTCAACAATGAAATCCATGGAAATCCGTGTCAAGCATCGACACAACACATGTAACCTCAAGTCTCAATATGTCGGGCTCCGTCAGTCAGGATCGGCCCATATCATCAAATCCCACGACAACGGTCGGTATCCTCCGGATATCCGCCGCGCCAGACATCACCGGTAGGTAGCCTTCCCCTGCCAGGCTCATCGTCTATAACTCGATCTTCTTGCCCCGGGGTACCATACCGGGCCCACCATGTACCCGAGACGGTTCATCCACTCCTCGAATCGGGTCTCGAAATCCAACAGAAAACATGAAATCTCATGGTGGACGACACATACATCACGAGAAAACCGCATCTTATATTTAAAAAAAAGAGGAGGAGAGAGTGAGAGGAGGTTTTATAATTTCTTGCGGTTTTCCCCAAAAATCCAGAAATCTCATAGAAATCCAAATCTCAAAATCATGAGTAAGTATATGATAAGTGTCGGCATATGCCCATACTACTGTGCGATAACATGAAATATGAATGCATGAATGTCTAAGTAATAAATATCATGTCTTATACTAAAGTCAGAGAATAATCACAATATTATAACTGTCTAGTTGTTAACTGATTCTATCCATAAAAGACAATATGATCTAGAGTGTACGTGACATAGCAATTACCGATGATGATGTGTGTGAGCCGGCAAATAAGTGTGCGTGGAATATGCGCATCATCGGTAATAGTGCTCGTGTCCTAACAGGTAAAGTTTATGCTGATTATAGCAACATATAAAAGAACATGCACCATGATGATTACAGTATGAATGTAAATACATGTGTGCATTATCCACTCCTCTGCGAGATACGAGTACAACTACCACTGTGTGAGTCGAACCTAAACCAGTGTCCATCTAACATCCTAAGGAACTAAACCTAATAGACTAGTCAGTAAGAAACTAGAGTCTACCTAAGGTCTGAATCAATATCTCTAATAGTCGGCGATCCCGCCTCAATAGCGTCACGTACGTAGTACGGCTTCCTCGAATCAAGAGTGCGGATCAATCATCAAATCTAAGCCTCGTACGGTAAAATCCATCGTACGGTATCCCAATATCGGGGTACGGTCAAGTATCTCCTAGGTGTCTCCTCATTCGTATAATGTCAAATGTATCATATTGTGATTAAGTCATACTTATATGATATCGGCATCAGGTCACACCAATATAATGTCGTAATCAAGTTATTCATATATCATATCGTGATCAGTCACAAGTTACAGTCCGGGTACTATTCTAGCGTCCCATGTACATCAATATCACCACCACTCTTTATAATTTATATATTCATGTTCATTATCTCATTCTCTAATGATCCGCTAACACTTTATTACGACTGTATAGTCAAGAATCACGGCATCAAGCCCAGTTATACTGTTTCATCATACCTCGGATATCATATCACATCAATGAATCACCTATACGTGTTGTATATATATGTATATATCTATACCTAGTTCTATATATATACACATGCACGTACCCCAAGTCGAGTTTCAGTGTGTGCGTGGGTGTGTTTCTATTTGAAACCTACGAACCTCTTCCAAGGTACTCATCCTTTGATATGGTTTTTCTAAATCAGTTTAGTCCAGCCTAGGGTCAATACTAGGGTCCTACTGGGGTCACGTCTGGTTTCCTAATGTCAATAAGTACTATTCCTATTCTACGTTGCGGGGGTGCTAAACGCCATCCACCCGACTTCCCCCCGTAGATATGCATCTACTCACCTGGTCCATGTCTGCCGACGACGGTGTCGCCATCCTCCTCTTCATCGCCCGCAGTCCACGTGGGGGTACCTAGACGCAAACATATAAATAGTATCGTAAACCGAATCACATACAAAAGTCAAACGATACAAGGAACAAGCATAGGTTAAAACCTATGTCCCGTCCACGCAAAAGAACCAAATATCGCTCGATATCGGCGTACAAACTCCGATGGATCGAGATAAACATCCACAGATTACTCGTAACTTTAAAACACATTACTTATATTGTAAAACATGATCAAATTCATCGAAACACTAAAATTGATCAAATCGTCCGTTTTCGAAAAACCCGAAAATGCCAATTTACCGTTTTTCATCAAAACATGACATTTAAATGAAACCAAAGGTCATAAAACTCATTAAATAGCATAACTAGACTATACAAACTATTACTATATTTTTATTACACATATTTGTAGTAATTTGAAATTTCTAGTTTGCACCCTTTAACAATTTTCAACATTTTTCAAGCAAAGCACCACAATTCCACCACAAAACATGATTTTGCATAAATTAATGACTTAAACCACAATTCATGATGATAATGATATAATGAAACCATAATTATATTTTTAATCTCATTTATATAGGAATTTCCAAAATCTAGTTTACAAAATTAGCAATTTTTATCACAATTTATCAATTAACCATAGAACTAGCAATCAAACAAAGTTTTTCTTTCCATTAACATGCTAATATTTCCACTAAAACTATAATCCAATGATAACAACCCAAATTAGAATTTTATATTAACCACAAACACATTTTGCAAAAACCTAGTTAGCTAATTTCCTAATTTAAAACAATTTTAAATGAAAATTTTACAATTCAACAACCATGCAATATTTTCCAATTCTAAAAGTGTTAAACTAACTATTATAACCCTAAATAATTAACAAAAATCATAACTTGAATTTACAAACCCTAACTTGAATTTTAAAAAAAAACATAGAATTAATTCATTAAACCTAATTAAGCTTAAATGAACATCTAAAACAATAAATCAAAAGAAAGAAATTATACCTCCCAAAATATGAAATCCAAACAAGAAATGAGCCTCCAAAATGCATGCTTTCCATGTCCAAATTTCATATAAAAATGAGCAAGGAATAGAGAGTATGGAATAAATAGGATTTTGTGGAATTTTAATGGAATTTTTGATGTATTTTTAATGAATTTTGATACAAAATGAGGTGTAAAAAGGGGGGGGGAGCCATGAGAGGTTGTGGCCGGCCCTAGAGAGGTGAGGGAGAGAAAGAAGAGAGTGGAAAAAGTGTGTAGAAGTTTCAAGAGAAGAAACATCAATAAAAGTCTTTTCATGGTTTATTTAATTATTTATTTATTTATTTACTATAGCAACTCAAGAAAGGTCTAGAAAATAGGAAAAATTTGCAAATAAATTTTGCATGATACACAGTAATTTCTAATATTCCATGGTTCATTTTTACAAATTAAAACCATTTAAATTTGTAATTTACACTAATTTAGTGTAAAAATAAAGCTTATGTTAATATTTAAAATAATTAATTTAGGAAAAATATTTTATTAAACTAAAAATTTATAAGTGGCTAAATAAACACTATTTAATAGTAATTACATAATTAAATAGGTATTTTTGAATTTATAATGAAAAACGATTGCGGTTTGATTTTACGAAAAATACATTTTGCTTTACCGAAAATCATAAAATTCACTTAAACAATTTTATTCATTTAATTATTTATTTAATTATTTTTAAAACGTTACAGGGTCGCACGGCGGTTCCGCCGCGGGTTGGTCGCGCGGCATTTTTTTTTTTTGACCAGAGCACCACGATTCTTCTTGTTAACTCGGTCCTCCAAATTTCTTCTGTTGTCTATTGTGATATTTCTTTATTTGTTCGGATTTGATATTTGCTGTTCTGATCTCTGTAGATTTCAAAAACTATCTATTACCGCCTGTCACGCCTTTTTCCTTCGCATTTGATTAATCTCAAAAACTATCTATTACCGCAATCAAGAACGGCGTCGCTTGGTAGCTAGCCGGTGAGTACGGGTCGGTCCACAGGGATTTTGTGAATTTCCTAGTCGCGCTTACGAGTTAATTCCGAAGGGTGTTCGGATTGATTATTAAATCTAAAAACTAAATTAATATATATCTAAATCTTGCTAGGGTTAGGTCTAGGTTAAGTCTGGAAAGTCAATAAATCTCACCGCTTTCTATACCCATATGAAGATCTAATTAGGTGTTATGGTAATTATTAATAAAAGGGATTAGAACCATTTGGAAAGATGTTTCTTCCTCTAGGTTCTTGTCCTTCCTTTAGAAATCCTTACCCTAACCTTCATGGAAAGTCATCACAACCGGGCATTTATACTACGGTATCACCGCTACCTCAATGGATAGGGAGCGGTATGTGCATGCATGTATGAAGTCCTATGAAAATATGTGACGGGCAAGAAAGGGGATGAGAGATCTTCGTCTCTCAAACCTGCCCCAGATCTAACCCAAACAAGCGAGGAGACTACTCATTCATTAGGAAATTTAAAAACATTTATCTAGGACAGAGAATGAAAATTACCTAGGGCAAGAATTGAAATCTAAACTAGAGCAATTAAATAAATCTACTTACTTTACAGATGGCTCTCTCCAAATATTTACACAGGGTTGTCAGATCTGAATAGATGATATGAAAAGAGGCATCGATACTCTCCAAAAGAATTCTAAATTTTATTCATAAAAAGAGGCATAGGGAGGCATGAGAAATTACAATGATTAAAGTTCCTATTTATAGAGAATAGGAAACCCTAGGTTTACAATTGATCCGCATGTCAACATTTACCAAAATACCCCTATGTTGACTAGTCAGAGCCATCTTGAATTATGGTAAAAATATTATATTCTAAATGCACAATACGGCCGCGGAACCGCGGCCTCAGCCTGGGTTTTCAAATAATTATGCAAATGCAAAAAATATGCACAAATGAATGCGAAGGAAAAAGACGTACCGAGCATATGGTTTTACGATAAGGGTTCGGACGCATACGTGTTTAAACGCACGTACGACATTCGGACAGTTTTTACTAGCCGGCTTTGCTTTAAGCCAGATTCTAGGTTATTGGATTTATACAGTCTAAAATTTTTCCGTGTTTTCACGGATAGGAGGGGCGTTCTCGTAATTTGGCGGGAAGCTTCTAGAAGTATGGTGACTTGAGGGTTTAGGTGGCATAAGCATTTATTGCTTTAGTGACTCATTTGTGTGATTCATCCATGTCATTAATGCATCGTTAAATGGTTAATGACTCATGTGGTGAATCACACATATTGAATTAATGAAGCATGATGATTAATCATTTTATTTATTTATTTGGTAAATGATTATGCTTCATATATTCAAGAGAGTTCATTATTTCATGATGATTCTCATGCTCACCTTCTCTCTCCTCAAGCTCTATCTCTTCAAACCCTAATCCTCCCCTCTCATGTGTTGAGATCAAGGATTAGATAGACTAATCAATTCATAACCTCACTCTATATCACCTAGGTTCCTTTGATTAGCAACTAAAGAAACCTAGTTACCTCAAGATTAGAGGTGAAGCTTGGAATAGAAGCTCTCGGGTGGATCGTCTATTACATAGAGGAGGCCGAGGAAGAGGTGGATAACGAGAAGACGAAGGACTAGGTTCACTAGGTATAATCTCTTCACATAGTAGTCAATAACTCCTATGTATATGTTAGTTATAGTTTAGCAAAGATTTTTCGGTTAGTCGATGTTAATCCAAAGAACAAGATTGTTTTGCATATTTCCACCTCCCCGCAACTCGTGGGGTGTTGTACATCGACTTACAGTTGTAAGTGCACGGCGGCGCCCCGGCCGTCAATCCGACGGCTAAATGTGGAAACGGTGATAAACTTTAATTTTGCGAACTTAGCAAACCGGCACCACCGCGCACTAAACCCCGGATCGGGCCATTAAACTAGATCTAGCTAACTACAAGATGGGGAAGAGATATACCGACTGATCCGAGTCCTTCGGTCTTCATCTCCACTCCGATCTCCCTTGGATACTTCGTCCGTCGTCTCCTCGCCGGAAGGGCACCACATTGCCTGCGTCTTTTACGGGCTCCCGCCTCTTGACCGAGGCAACTCGGGCGCGAAGTTGGCTAGCCGACGCGTCCAAGGTTTGCTATAGATATAGTGTAGAAGCTTGTCTCTTTTGGGGTTATGAGGTTGCCATTTCTTTTGGAGGAATTTTGCACTAGAATTTCATGGATGCAAGATGGAGAAATTGAGCATGCATGAAAATGAGCTCGGCCACCCAAAGAGCTCTCTGGAAAAATATGAAAATGAAGCACCTCTCTCTCTCATACTGTGAAAAGAATGAGCCTTTTTTTTAATTAATAGCTTGGGCTTCCCACTTCAATTAAAACAGCCCCCCCCCCCCCCCCCGCATACTCATTTAAGCTCATTTTCCCTTAAAGAAATTAATCCCTCCAATCATCAAAAACCAAACTCCAGCACACACATATGGGGGGTCCACTAAATTAATCAAGAAGGAAATTATTCCACCCAAATCAAATATGCACACCATTCCCCCCAACAGTGGCCGGCCCATCAATATGTGTGAATGGAGAGGGAGAGCATGGTCAAGGTATGGAGCAACCATAATGACAAAACAATAATGCAAAAACCCCCTCCCACAATATGTTATTTGCAAACTGCAAATAACACCCTCCAACGAAAAGTCCGGCCGTGAAGGAACAATGAAAAACCGGCCGGAACGGAATGCAAACTGGCAACCCCAAAAAACTGGTCCCATAATAAATTACAGGAAAACCCCGATACTGCAAATACATGCCCGCATTTGTATTCCCACTGAACACAAATACAAAGAGACAAAACTACACTATCAAATACTAAGATCCGGCTTAAGCCAAAGCCGGCTAGTAAAAACCGTCCGATCACGATCCGTGCAATACCGCACGTATCTGATCGAACCCTGCCATATCTCCATACGGCCTCTACAGCGTTTCGCCCGAAAGCTTGAGTAACTGAAAGTGTGGTGGACTCTAAAGACTCGTCAATACTATGGCTGTGGATTTAACCACTAGCACGTCAGAGGTATAAGCCAATACGTGACGGGCCACCAGCTATTGACCAAAAGGGACGTCGATGAGCGAACTCATCCTGACACCCTACTGAGCCTGTCAGTGACAATATCCGTACAGTCCGGTCCGTTCGTCTATGAGCATCGCATGTCGGCCCTAGGGTGTTGGTAAAAGTCAGACCCCCAAAAGCGGTACAAATCGTGTCGGAGTGTAGCCCAGAATGCCCTGAGATACTCCTGGAATACCTACCAGTAAATCTCCTGCCTCGGCCGAGGGCTTTGCGTAATGGCTCTCCTAGACACAGCGCGACCTCACCCCCAATACCGGGAGAGATGAACCCCTGAAGATCCGCTCACTGCCTCCATGTGGCTCGGGACTGTACCCAACTAAAACCTGTTTGCACGACTCCTTTGAGCCGTGGTAGGGTAGTAATCAAAGCACAGTGGGAACTCACACGAGACAAATGACGATCCTCAGGTCGATGAACTAACCTGTACACATGTCACCAGGGAACTGCTATCTGACGTCAGGTATAAGACCAACTAGCATGTTCCCGGCGAGTCCTGTCCGGTGTACTCATAACCCAATGAGCACCTGTATACATCTTAGGTGAACCAACTGACACCAATGGCTTGTGAGACCGGCCACCGCCCCTCTTCGGGGTCTCGACTGTATACACTAGTCTACTCTGGAGTATCGATGCCCTGTTTCGAAACTCCCACGACTAGGGACCTTTTAAGGATGTGCTTATAAACTCCAGCTCTCACTTATATGATCGCCCTCATACTGCTGGCAGTCAAGCAAGAATCCTAGGGGCTCTATCAACGTGCAATAGCGACCTGTCAGGTCACCTAAAGCAGTACACGATGATAAAGGTAAACCAAACAGCATACTATCATCTCGAGTAAGACTGTCCTACCGGGATAGGTCCTCCCTCAATCATTGCAATCACGTGCCTGTGATCCAATAATTGACTCTGAGGGCACTATCTCCAACAATCTCCCACTTGCACTCAAGGCTAATTATTGCGATGTCGCATACTCACAGCCTGTGTGATACCGAACACCCAACTCCCCTACTAATCAGTCTCACAAAATCCGTTTGTGAAACTATTGCGTTCGAGGAATAGCCTCAGTGAGTGGATCCGCCTTGATGTTTCTTTCTGTGTCTCTCTATATCTCAAGTCCGCGGAGAAAGCCATCTCCCGAAATGAGCAATACATGTCTGAGAATGTCTGGATGTCTGATGGGACCGAGCTCATAAATGAACTCCAAATCCAAACTTCTTAGACTGTATCGTCAACTGAACTTAATCAGTATCCTGCGCCATGCCACCCTCAGTATTGCCTTGGACCACCTGTCCAAAATACTGCCCCTCGTCAGAGGGAAAAACTATAACTCTGACAACCTCCTTGTCGTCCATGTCACCTTGGAAGCCTGGAATGATAATCGTCTCCTAAAGGAGGCAGCCGTTATCATATCCCTAGAACATTCACTTATGTTCTAAAACTGCTTCCGACTGTTTCTCTAGGATTGGATCAATACCAACTTATTGTACCCATTGCAAGAACAACATCTGGTGTGGTACTTGACATCTCATGATTGACTCAATTGCCTGAGCAAGTGATGTGCCAATCATGCACATCCCTCTCCCCTTTAGTCTGTAAGACACCTTTAGAGAGGGTGACCCCATCACCTGCAGGTACACTACCGTGCCAGGAGTCGTCCATTCTAAATACTCTTAGAATGCTGTCAAAGTACCCTTATTGGGAAACCACCCAAATCTAGATCTAAAACCATAGATCTAGTAACCAGTATGTCTGATATAATGTCCAAGTCCCATGTGGAGAAAACACTGTGTGACGACCAAAATATAACCGATCGTAGTATAGGAATATCACTTCCTACTACCTTCTCAACAGATCCACCCCCTATTCTGATGACGTCAAACCTATGAATGTCACATCAGAAATAGATGATCTTCCTCCGCTACATCTGCTTTAGTCTACAAGTAGACATAAGCTACCTGTCCACCAATGCTTCCGCTGCTCCCACTGACTACGACAACCCTCTGGCAGAGTCATATATACGTACATTTCTAAAACAAGTTTAGAACGACGCTATACTCATCCTCCTGTCGAGTCTCACAGTCTGGAACAGCAACAATAGCAAGTGTGGGTAAACAAGAACTTCCCTGTCACCGTCCTTGAGGCTACCGAAGTATCTCTCGGGTGCCTGAAGTTACCCACCTTATCTGCGGAGTGGCCAATGGAATGTCAAAACAGATTGAATCTTTAGGTTCCTTATCAAATCTTCAGTAATCGTTTGCGGTTCTGGAATCACTTCCAGTTCTACCATACTCCCACTACTGTTTTCTGAAAAAATCCATTTTTAATAAAACTGTGGCGAGTCTAGAACAATATCGCTATTGTTCATCCAGATGGTAGAAAATCAACCCTCGTCATAGCCTGGGTCAACCCACAAACAGTTATTACAGAAACGTGCCTTTGAGTTATCCAGAGTCTGGTTTTAAGCATAAGCCGGACAACTCCCCGTACCTTAACATCGTTAAGATATGAACTGTTCTATATCCAATATAGAACCAGAGGCACTGATTTAATTGAACCAGATTCAAATCATGCAGCTGTCTCCAGTGCATGTTAACTAAATGGAGAGAGGCCGATCAGCGTTACTCAACTTAGGAATACTTCCAATTATGAGTAACCCGAAAGAGAAGCAAGTTCTCTTAATCATTACTATCAACTGAATACCATACACAAGTATCTACATCTTCGATCACTTTGAAGAATCCCGATACTTGCAATACCTGGTTCTCTACTTTACTCAAATACCTATAATTCCTCAAAATTCAGACACTGAGTTTCCACGAAACACCTGTCTAAGAACTAGAGAAGTCATAAGTAAACCGAATGTAGTACGAGGACCAACCCCTCTGTCCTTATGGACCCTGGACAACATACAATACTCTGTATAAGTCCCTTGAGTCTAGTGACTCATTCACTGTGTGTCGTAGGTTGAAAACTGTACTTTTGGTTAAGAAGAATTACACCGCTGTTCAATGCTCCTTACCTAACCATCCACTGATATAGGTAAATGTCATCGACATAATATCAAAAGGTATATCTCACTCTATGAAAATAGACGTACAGATATATCAATTTGAAATTGGTGCACAACAACGGATATTCAAAACCAAATATTTGCCGACCGGCAAACAACCCAGGTGGCTTCCTCAAATATCACCAATTCCAACGAATCCCGATATAATGAGGATGATCACCTAATTCCCAATAACTTACTCCCACTCATCATCTATAAAACCATACAGATGTGAGAATCAAACCTGGTAAATACATACCCTGGAGCAAGTGTCTAATCAGGAAATCAGTTTTCTTTTAACAGTACACAGTGAAACTGAAACATTGAAATGTTTCGATGGGGTATCCTTGTATTCTTAGTAATGCCTCTTCCATTATCCAGATTCACAACTATAACCGTATAATTCTTTGCCACCTCTCCAAATCCCTTTATATGTCTTTAGTCATTACCTTCTGTACACCCCTTTAGGCCAAATGGTTTTCTTCCTTCCCTACCGTTCGGCACCAGCCTATGGTTTGGAAGAAGACTATCCAATAAGCATAAAGGGTGTACTGTCCTAATCCTAGGAGCACTCGCATCGCGAGAGAAGGTGAAGATAAAAGACACCTGAATGTACTTAATTCCTATTTCTCCTGAACCAGGATCCATCCCCGAACTGGAACAAGTTCCTTTCGAGTTCGTATATAACCATACGATGGATTATCCAATAAACTGGGATCTTCGTAGTAATACGGAGTGTCCTGGAGAAATACAAAGGTGATTTAGGACTGGCGAAGAAATACTTGGTTTGGTCGTGAATAGCAGTCGCAATTTACTTTGCCCTCTTACTAATCCCTTGCTTTGTCTGAACTTAATACCTTCTGTACACCGTTTAGGCTAACTGGTTTTCTTCATTCCCCACCGGTCGGCACCAGCCTATGGTTTGGAAGAAGACTATCCAATTTGCGTAATAGGTGTACTATCTCCTAAACCAAGGAGTACTCGCAACCTGAGAGAAGGTAAAAGGAAAAGACAACTGAATAATCCTATCCGTTTTCTCCAGAACCGGAAACCATCCTCGAATAAATTCCTTCGAGTTCGTATATAACCATACTATGGTTTTGTCCAATGGAAGTGGACGTTCGTAGTAATACGGGGTGTCCTGGAGAAAAGGGTAAAAGTAGGAGTGGCAATGAGGTTCGCAACTCTGACAATCCAAAAGCCAGTGTTAAGAAGGTTCGGTCAACTTGGTCACTGAGTCATAGTCATAGGGTCGGGTCAATGGTCGCTGCCAGAGAGAGAGAGAAAAGAAACACTCAGCGTGCACTCTAACCTAGATCAGAATGGTTATCACTTTATCTAATCTGGAAACCTCCCACTGTACCTCAAATTCTCCTCCAAACCTGAAAGAAGAATTAGTCGGGGTCACCCGAGGAGTAAACCAACTCATCAGTGGGAATCGGGATCCAACTCTCATCGCATGATAACGTGACGGAATCCGCTCACGGTATCACACTCCAGAAGGTATGCGCATATCTGGCAAGTTTCAGTACTTTTGAAACTCCCGATGTGATTTTTACCCCATGCTCTTATGACCTTGACTTTGGCCAACATATCATAAGTCACATGTCAAGTTCTACCCGTCATTCTCCAGGTTAATTTGAACCCACCCGTACATACCCTTGACTTTGGCCAAAATGGCAGTACGACTGTCCCAAACCAACGCATCTATCTATGCTGCATATGAATACCCCAATAGCTACCAATCACTGTGCCTTGACTTTGGCCAACATACACAGCTTGAATACTATTGACTACCCATATGAAACGACGGAGGGCTACGAATGGTTTCTGGCGAAAACCTTTAACGTAATGAACTTGATATCGTTGAAGGAACGGATAGCTTTTTAAAAAATATAGTGACGAAAACCTTTACTAAAGAGGTCACTCCCGGTGAAGGGATCTCGGCTCTTTCCCCGTAGAATGGGGTGCAGGATATTCCAAATGAATACCACGATGCAAAGCAAAAGTAATCGGCTATAGTGAAGTCATTGCCCTGACGCAAACTTTTTGTCCAAGGGGTCACTCCCGGTGAAGGGATCTCGGCCCTTGCCTCGTCGACTGAGGAGCAGGATATTCCAAATGAACACCACGATGCAAAACAAAAGTGAACGTCCTTGCAATAACAGCTTTTAGAAAAGTGTTCCAACAACATCAGAATAGGTTTGTTTAACTTGCATTGATCCGAATCAACGCAGTCCCATCATTGATCACACCACAAAGAACGAAAATATACTGACGTACGTATATGCCATCCGCATTCGCCTCTGGGTCCCGTCATCACCCGTTAGGTTAGCTTACTAACGACAGAGCGGGGACTGAACTAGCGCGGATGTAAAACATATACAACATCTACTAATATATATACCAATATATTATATTTCGCTCAAGGCGTGATAAAATGCAACATCACAGAAATGTACAGCATCACAGAACAATACAGATATCTGGGATCCCCGGGTTTCACAGAGCCACTACTGAAACCCGACGTTCCCCTGGTCGCGTGGATAGCCTGTGCAATGAAATCCTAGACCCCTACGGGCGCGGCAAGTTACCCGCCAAAACCTGAAGCGAGGCAGCCCCCTTCAGCACCGTGAATGGACCACCCAGCACTTCACGGAATCCGGTAACTTGGGCACCTCTCCTGGGTCAACCTGTACCCCCTACGAGTGCGGCGAATAGCCCGCCAATCCTAGAGTGAAGCTCCCTCCGTCTCAATGCCATGAGATGCGGGCTTGTTGCCTTCTAGAACCCGGCTACCCGTGCACCCCTCCGCGGGGTAATCCTAGTACAGAAAGTAAAACATACATACACCGGGTACATCGACCGCAACCTGGCCGTGCCCCAAAATAATAATACAAACAGGCAGTGACGGCAGTCCACATGTCGGACGCTCGCCCCGCAATATCAAATGTACATAATACAACCACAACTGTACTAGCATTGCAAACAGGCTATCCCCCACGACCGATCCGCAACATCACAGCATAAACATAGAACATCAACGTGAAAGTCACGTTCGCAAATCCGTCTAACCGGGCTATAGCAGTTAGACCGGATTTACCGATCGAGTGACATTCACGGTCGCAGATATAATGTAAATACTGTGAAATAATGTGTTTAAAATATCCGATTTATCAAAGATTAACAAGTGGGCCCCCAAACAATACTATAGCAGATCAAGAAATTCTGGGCCCAATATTAATATTCCAAAACCCCTAAAATTAACCCAGAAGCCCACTGAAAAAACCTGGCCCATTGATCCTTTCATGTTGCGGCGGAACCGCGGCCCAAAGTGGGTATTGGCCGCGGTTCCGCGCTCTTGATGAAAGATCAATGACTCGGATTTCTGCAGTTGTCTTAGGTTTTCAAGTACATCACATTTTTGCAAGCTGAAAAATTTTTGGACACTAAAAATTTCCAACAGAAAACTGATGTGATCAAAATACGGGTTTTGGAACATTTGATCGATCGGAACTGAAAAACACATTACACAAAGCTAGACTAAGTTAATGGCGAGGCTCTGATACCACTGTAAGTGCACGGCGGCGCCCCGGCCGTCAATCCGACGGCTAAATGCGGAAACGGTGATAAACTTTAATTTTGCGAACTTAGAAAACCAGCACCACCGCGCACTAAACCCCGGATCGGGCTATTAAACTAGATCTAGCTAACTACAAGATAGGGAAGAGATATACCGACTGATCCGAGTCCTTCGGTCTTCATCTCCACTCCGATCTCCCTCGGATACTTCGTCCGTCGTCTCCTCGCCGGAAGGGCACCACATTGCCTGCGTCTTTTACGGGCTCCCGCCTCTTGACCGAGGCAACTCGGGCGCGAAGTTGGCTAGCCGACGCGTCCAAGGTTTGCTATAGATATAGTGTAGAAGCTTGTCTCTTTTGGGGTTATGAGGTTGCCATTTCTTTTGGAGGAATTTTGCACTAGAATTTCATGGATGCAAGATGGAGAAATTGAGCATGCATGAAAATGAGCTCGGCCACCCAAAGAGCTCTCTGGAAAAATATGAAAATGAAGCACCTCTTTCTCTCATACTGTGAAAAGAATGAGCCTTTTTTTTAATTAATAGCTTGGGCTTCCCACTTCAATTAAAACAGCCCCCCCCCCCCCCCCCCCCCCCCGCATACTCATTTAAGCTCATTTTCCCTTAAAGAAATTAATCCCTCCAATCATCAAAAACCAAACTCCAGCACACACATATGGGGGGTCCACTAAATTAATCAAGAAGGAAATTATTCCACCCAAATCAAATATGCACACCATTCCCCCCAACAGTGGCCGGCCCATCAATATGTGTGAATGGAGAGGGAGAGCATGGTCAAGGTATGGAGCAACCATAATGACAAAACAATAATGCAAAAACCCCCTCCCACAATATGTTATTTGCAAACTGCAAATAACACCCTCCAACGAAAAGTCCGGCCGTGAAGGAACAATGAAAAACCGGCGGGAACGGAATGCAAACTGGCAACCCCAAAAAACTGGTCCCACAATAAATTACAGGAAAACCCCGATACTGCAAATACATGCCCGCATTTGTATTCCCACTGAACACAAATACAAAGAGACAAAACTACACTATCAAATACTAAGATCCGGCTTAAGCCAAAGCCGGCTAGTAAAAACCGTCCGATCACGATCCGTGCAATACCGCACGTATCTGATCGAACCCTGCCATATCTCCATATGGCCTCTACAGCGTTTCGCCCGAAAGCTTGAGTAACTGAAAGTGTGGTGGACTCTAAAGACTCGTCAATACTATGGCTGTGGATTTAACCACTAGCACGTCAGAGGTATAAGCCAATACGTGACGGGCCACCAGCTATTGACCAAAAGGGACGTCGATGAGCGAACTCATCCTGACACCCTACTGAGCCTGTCAGTGACAATATCTGTACAGTCCGGTCCGTTCGTCTATGAGCATCACATGTCGGGCCTAGGGGGTTGGTAAAAGTCAGACCCCCAAAAGCGGTACAAGTCGTGTCGGAGTGTAGCCCAGAACGCCCTGAGATACTACTGGAATACCTACCAGTAAATCTCCTGCCTCGGCCGAGGGCTTTGCGTAATGGCTCTCCTAGACACAGCGCGACCTCACCCCCAATACCGGGAGAGACGAACCCCTGAAGATCCGCTCACTGCCTCCATGTGGCTCGGGACTGTACCCAACTAAAACCTGTTTGCACGACTCCTTTGAGCCGTGGTAGGGTAGTAATCAAAGCAGAGTGGGAACTCACACGAGACAAATGACGATCCTCAGGTCGATGAACTAACCTGTACACATGTCACCAGGGAACTGCTATCTGACGTCAGGTATAAGACCAACTAGCATGTTCCCGGCGAGTCCTGTCCGGTGTACTCATAACCCAATGAGCACCTGTATACATCTTAGGTGAACCAACTGACACCAGTGGCTTGTGAGACCGGCCACCGCCCCTCGTCGGGGTCTCGACTGTATACACTAGTCTACTCTGGAGTATCGATGCCCTGTTTCGAAACTCCCACGACTAGGGACCTTTTAAGGATGTGCTTATAAACTCCAGCTCTCACTTATATGATCGCCCTCATACTGCTGGCAGTCAAGCAAGAATCCTAGGGGCTCTATCAACGTGCAATAGCGACCTGTCAGGTCACCTAAAGCAGTACACGATGATAAAGGTAAACCAGACAGCATACTATCATCTCGAGTAAGACTGTCCTACCGGGATAGGTCCTCCCTCAATCATTGCAATCACGTGCCTGTGATCCAATAATTGACTCTGAGGGCACTATCTCCAACAACAGTGGTATCAGAGTCTTGCTAAACAATAACTAACTTATTAGCAAAGTCGTTACAATTTCGAACGCAAAACGAACCGGAAAAAACATCGAAATCACCAAGTTTCTGTCGAATTTAAAATGAGGTCTAAAAATTTTTCAGGGGCCTCTAAAACAACAAGCAGGGAAATATAAGAATACTGGAGAAAATTGGGTGCATGAATCGACCAAACAGCCGCGGAACCACGGCCGATCCCACCGATCCGCAGCGGATCCGCGGCCGAGTTGAAGCCGATTCAGCCTAATTTCCCCAGTGACTCTTTTGTGATGTTTTTGTCTTTTCTGGAATGTTTATTTTCTGCTCAAGTCTCAGGTGCACAGAGAAGTTTTGGAGTAGAATCTAATATGTTTACTCGATCGAAATTATACGATGTTTGGCTAATTAGATTATATCTGTGAACTGTATAATGTGTTCGTAAACATCCCCTAACTGCTAGTATGTCGGTTGGCAGGGGGTTGCACATTTCTGTATTGATTTTACTGTTTGTGATTATGAACTTGATTGGATTGTTATGATGATTAGCCAGGGTTTGAGATGGGTTATTATATTCATTCATTCGATGTAACTGTAATATGTTGTAATATTTTTGCGGGGCACATCCAGGTTGCGGTTGTAGCCACCGTTGTATTATTTCATTTTACTGTTTTTGCTTCTAGGATAGACCCAAGGTGGGGTGCACAAACTACCGGATACTTTGAAGTGTTTAGTGGCCTACTCACTTTGTTGAGGGAGACCGCTTCACTTCGGGTACTTGGCGAGTAGTTTTCCATACCCGTAGGGGTCTAGGGTGGGGTAATGGCTATTCATCACAACTGTGTAATCCGTCTTTCGTTGCAGGCTCAAAAGAAACGCGGATTGCTTGTATATCCAATAATGTTCATCTGTAATCTGGAATGCCAATTATTGCGTTAAACGAATGTACAATATCTATATATGATATCTATTTAGACTTCACTTATGTTTTACACCTGCGCTAGCCCAGCCCCGCTCTGTCGTTAGTTAAGTAACCTAACGGGCGATGACGGGACCCAGTGGCGAATGTGGATGGCATAAGAGGACGTTGTATTTTTATTGTTTTCTGCAATGATAGGTTAATTGATGGGACGCATTATATTAATGCAAAGAAAATAAACCAAAGTTAAATCGTTGGAACAGTTTAAAAGAAACCACTCGGTTATTTTTAAAACAGAAGATATTTTTAAATTGCGAAGCTTTAACCACTCCTTTTAAAAAGCTATCAGGTTCCTTCGATCATATCAAGTTCACTACGTTCACGGTTTCGCCAAAACCATTCGTAGCCCTCCGTTATTTCATTTGGGTATTCAGTAGTATTCAAGCTATGTATTTTAACCAACGCCAAGGCATAGTGTTTGGCAACTACTGGGTATTTATTTGTTGCATAGATAGATGAGTTAGTTTGGGACAGTCGTATTATCATTTGGCCAACGTCAGGGATATGTACGGATGGGTTCAAATTAACAAGATAATGATGGGTAGAACTTGACATGTGACTTATGACATTTTGACCAACGCCAAGGTCATAAGAGCATAGGGCAGAAATTTATATCGGGAATTTCTAAAGAAACTGAAATTTGCAAAGAGATGCATACCATTTGGAGTTTGATGAATGTTGGTAGGATTCCTTCAGCATTATCATACGATGATATTTGGATCCCGATCTTACTGTGAGTATATGCTACTCATCAGGAGATTCGTCACTTAACGATCAATGCTATAAACCAAGTAGGTGCCGAGAAAGGTGTCAGCGGAGTTATGCCCCAGAGAAAAGAGGTTATTTAATTAAGGAACTTCGCGAAAGCGTTGGAAAACCTCCCTCGAAGTACCGACACCGGCCTGGCTGAACGGTTAAGCAAGTATTGTACAGTAAGAATAGTCCTGGCTAGTTCTTCCTTTTTGGTTTGAGGAGGGATTCGAGAAACAGTGAGAGCCATCCAGTTTAAATAAACTAAAAACCACTCTAAACTTGCAAGAGCATCATGCTAAAGTGTTCCCTCTCTCTCTCATTGCAGCGACCCAAAAACATGACAGGACTTAAGTTACTACTAGAAAAAAATATACTGACAGGGCCAAACTATAAAGATTGGCTACGGAATGTCAAAATGGCTTTGACTTATGACAAATTGGGGTATGTCCTTACCACTAAGGCACCTGCTGTCCCTGGTCCTAAATCAAGTCTTGCGGATAAGAAAATCCACAAGACTTGGGAGTTAGATTGTGCGAAGGCCAAGTGCATCGTGCTTGCCTCGATGAATAATGAACATCAGAGGAGGCACGAGGATATGGATCTTGAATCCATATTTCTCCATACAAAGGATCTGTATGGGGAGCAATCTCGTATAGCAAGATACGAGACCTCAAAGAACCTGTTTCAAGCGAGGTTGGCCATCATATCGTCTGTAGGAGAACATATCCTAAAGATGATTGGCTACATAGAAGAGCTCGCAGACCTGGGGACGACTTTGGAGAATGAGCTCTATACAGACTTGATTCTCCAGTCCCTTCCTTCCACCTACGTCCAGTTTATTCTGAATTTCAACATTCAAAGAAAAGAAGATGAACTTCTAGAACTCCTTAACATGTTGAGGAGTGCAGAGGGCACCTTGCAGAAGGCAAGGGAAACACCCGCTATGTTTGTTCGCGGTGCTTCTTCTTCCGGGTCCAAGGCTAGGGCCAAAGGAAGGAAGAATAAGGCTGCCACTAAACCTAGAAGAGGTGTTAGTAAGGTGGGAGTGAAGGGAAAGAAAAATATTGCGGTGCCAGTAGTGGCCAAGGATGAGTGCTTCCATTGTCATAGGAAAGGGCACTGGAAGAAAGATTGCATGGCGTGAAACGCCAAGAACCAGGAACCGAAGTAAGCTGTGGCTTCGACTTCATGTGTGTTTGTAATTGAGAATTGTCTGTCAATCAACTCTACTTCCTGGGTATTGGATACCGGATCAGGATCTTATATATGCAATTCATTGCAGGCACTGAGAAACCGTAGAGTGCTGAAGGATGGTGATATGACCCTAAAGGTTGCTAACGGAGCTAGCGTGGGAGCTGTGTCCGTCGGGGATTATCACCTGGGATTGACGAGTGGACATATTTTGGTTTTACATAACTGTTTTTGTGTACCTAGTTTAACGTGTACTATTATATCAGTTTCCTTGTTATCAAATAAAGGTTATGATTTCACGTTTGTAAGCGATGTTGTTAACATCCACCTTCATCATGGTTTGATTGGGTCCGGTACACTGGATAACGGTATATATGTCTTAAACCAATTACAGATTTTCAATGTCCAGAACACACTAAAAAGAAAGTCTCCAGATTTAAATAAAGCTTTCTTATGGCATTGTAGACTGGATCATATCAATGAGACAAGATTAACTAAGTTACATAGAGAAGGATATTTGGATTCATTCGAATATCAAACTTATGCCATTTGTCAATCATGTCTCAAAAGAAAGATTACAAAGACTCCATTCACTGGATATGGAGTAAGAGCGAGCGAGCTCTTAGGACTCATACACAGCGATGTATGTGGTCCAATGTCTACACATGCAAGAGGTGGTTTTTCCTATTTCATTACTTTTACGGATGATTACTCTAGGTACGGATTCATTTTCTTGATGAAACATAAATCCAAGGCTTTTGAGAAATTCCAAGAGTATAAGAATAAAGTAGAAAACCAGACCGGAAAAAGTATCAAGACACTGAGATCTGATCGAGGTGGTGAATACTTAAGTGCCAAGTTCCTAGGCTACCTAAAAGAGAAAGGAATTCTCTCTCAGCTTACTCCTCCATACACTCCATAGCATAACGGTGTATCGAAGAGACGGAATCGAATCCTATTGGATACGGTACGTTCCATGATGAGTAATGCTAAGTTACCGCGATCTTCCTGGGGTTATGCGCTAGAATCAACGGTATATCTTTTGAACAGGGTTCCTACCAAGACTGTGCCTACTACGCCATATCAGATGTGGAGTAGGAAGAAACCCTATCTTCAGTATTTAAAGATATGGGGATGTCCAGCTTTTGTTAAAAAGCAGCCTACGGACAAGCTCGAGGAACGATCGATACAGTGTAAGTTTGTGGGATATCCAAAGAACTCCAAGGGGTATTATTTCTATTACGCAGAGGAACAAAAGGTTTTTGTTTCTCGTAATGCCCATTTTCTAGAACAGCAGTTTTTAGAAAAGGAAATAAGTGGGAGCGAAATAGAACTGAAAGAAATTCCAGAACCACAAACTACTACTGAAAGTTTGGTAGAACCAGTAGTTCAAGAAGAACAGGACATTCCCGCACCCCTCAGCAGGAGTAGTAGGCCGTCTCATCCGCCTGAGAGATACTACGGTTTTCTTATAGATGGGGATAGAGAGGATTGCATCATTGATGATGATGAACCTACTAGCTTCCAGCAGGCCATCCAGAGCGGGGAGTCGGTACGATGGCTAGATGCAATGCGGACCAAAATGGAGTCCATGTACACCAACAAAGTATGGACTTTGGACTTTGCTCCAGGTGGGGTAAAACCCATAGGATGCAAATGGATCTTCAAGAAAAAGATTGGTGTAGATGGACAGGTGGAAACCTATAAGGCTGGACTTGTTGCAAAGGGTTTTCGTCAAAGACCTGGTTTGGACTATGACGAGACTTTTTCTCCAGTGGCTATGCTCAAATCTATTCGGGTCCTTCTTGCTATTGCCGTCTTCCATGATTATGAGATCTGGCAGATGGGCGTAAAGACGGCTTTTCTAAATGGTAATTTGGAAGAGTGCATCTATATGGATCAGCCAGAAGGCTTCAATCAGAGTGAGAGCAGCGGGAAAGTATGCAAGTTGCATAAGTCCATTTATGGACTAAAGCAGGCATCGCGGAGTTGGAACATCTGTTTTGATGAAACGGTGAAAGAATATGACTTTATCAAAAATCCAGATGAACTATGTATATATAGTAAAATTGTAGCACGAACTGTCGTATTCCTCGTCTTGTACGTGGATGACATTCTATTGATAGGAAATGACATTCCTATGCTACAATCTGTCAAAGGATTCTTGTCACACAGGTTCTCCATGAACGACCTGGGTGATGCCTCTTACATTCTAGGGATCCGGATGTATCGTGATAGATCCAAGAGGATGTTGGGACTTTCGCAGTCCAGATATATCAACACTATATTGAAAAGATTCAGTATGGAAGATTCTAAGCGCGGTAATATACCGGCATGTCACGGAATCACCCTATCCAAAGAGATGTCTCCCAAGACTGATTTGGAAAGGGATCGCATGTCACTTATACCCTACGCTTCTGCGGTAGGCTCTATAATGTATGCGATGTTGTGCACTAGACCAGATGTAGCTTACTCACTAAGCGTGGTAAGCCGGTATCAGTCAGACCCAGGGAAGAAGCACTAGATAGCAGTAAAGAACATTCTCAAGTACGTGTGAAGGACTAAGGAGATGTTCTTGGTTTACGGCGGAAAAGACCTCAAGATCGAGGCCTTTGCTGATTCCGGCTTCCAGAGTGATAAGGATGACTCCAAGTCCATGTCGGGTTATGTCTTTACCCTCAATGGAGGGGCGGTGTGCTGGAAGAGCTCCAAGCAGGACACCGTTGCAGACTCGACGATGGAAGCGAAGTATATTGCTGCTTGCGATGCAGCAAAAGAAGCGGTCTGGATAAAGAAGTTCCTAACAGAACTTCAGGTGGTACCTACCATTGTTGATCCAATACCGCTGTATTGCAACAACAACGGAGCTATAGCTTTAGCGAAGGAACCCAGGTCCCATCAGAAGTCCATACACATCTTAAGGCGGTATCACCTGATCAGGGAGATCATAGATCGCCGGGAGATCGAGGTCCGGAGAGTTGCTACTGAGGAGAACACTGCTGATCCATTCACAAAGGCCTTACCTCAGATTCAGTTCGAGAGGCTACTCGAGATGATCGGTCTTCGATATACCAGTACATGGCCCTAGTGCAAGTAGGAGATTGTTAGTGTATATGCCCTAGGGGCCATTATTGTATCATACTGGCTTGTATATTACTTAATGGAAGCTTGGGATATTCACAGTTATATTAACAGTCTTGCTAAACATGGAAGTATGCTACTTGGTTATATCTATCTTAATATGTATGTACGTATTGATAGAGCCCTTAGGATCTTGCTTGACTACTAGCGTTGTGATGGCAGTCACACTAGTAGGGGCCGGGTAGTCTACAAGCACATCCTTTTCAGGTCCCTAGTCATAGGATTATCGAGACAGGGCATCGATACTCTGGAGTAGACTAGTGTGTACGCTCCTCATCCCAGTTGGGAAGATGGTCTATCCCACAGCCATCAGTACGTCGTACTGGAGATAGTATATAGGTGCTCGTTGGGTTACGGGTACACCGGACAGGACTCGCCGAGAACTGTTGGTTGGTATTATACCCGTCGTCAGTTAACAGTTCCCAGGTGACATGAGTACTGATTAGTCGAAAATAACGTATTTTTAACACGGCAATTTCCCTATCTTTTGCATTCATTTAGAAGTGTTCGGCATTCATATTTCACATATTAGCAAATCAGTCGTAAAATATCAGATTACATGTGTTAGACCTTAAAACCGGCATTTCTAGGGAAATTGACTGCATTTCATAGCATGGCATCATTTCTATATATCGCAACCCGTGTTTCGAAATCTGTGCAGGAAAATCAGAAGATCGGTCAAAATTTACAGGACAACACTGCTAAAAGATACGTCAACTCAAGGATTTGGAATCTGGTATTAATCTATAGGGCATGCAGAGATTAAACATATCAGAGAATACTAAAGAATTCAGTAAAAGGCAGCACATGAAGTTTGAAGCCTCAAGGAGCCCAAATGGCCGCGGAACCGCGGCCTAAGCCGCCTTGTGCCGCGGTTCCGCGGTGGTCTTGCTTCTTCATCACCCCAATTTTGCACCATAACTCCTATCTCAGTGTGTAAAGCTCAGAATGATACAACAATTTCCATAAAGCCCCAGAAGCTTCTGCCAGATCAGCAAACCCTTGAATCTACACTAAACTAGCCTTGTATTCTAGAAACTTCTCCTTAAACCCTAGCTTAAACCCTAAGCTAAGCCTAACTAACTACTTCTAGAAGTCTTCAACAAACTTTTGGAGGGAACTTCTATTTTAAACTCAAGACCTAGGGTTTGGGAGATCTATAAATAAGACCTTAGGCTCACTTGTAAAGGAGACTTGAATCCCCAATTTTAGAATCAATAGATCCATTCACTCTCTTTTCTTCATCTTCTTCCACAAGTCTAGTGAGAAGGCTTGTGTGAAACCCTAACCCTAATTCCAATCAAAAGCCAAGATTCCCGAGTAGCAAATCAAGCAAGAAGCCTTGCAACCTTTTATGAGCCGAGCCGATCTTCAACAGAGCAAGTGGTCCAAGCCGACCCGCGACTCACGAAGCCGAGCGACGCCAAATCGACAATTTAGTTCTTCCTATTGTAGTTCTTGAGCGACTGTAATCAAATTGTTGATATAAATAAAAGGTGATATTCTTTTATCTTGTTTTCTTTAAATTCTTGCATCATAATTCGATCTAAATTTCTAGTTGTAATTCTTGTTGTGATGTTTGAGTAATACTCCTGTTCCCCCAATCTGAGCAAGGCTCGTTTGAATTGTGAAAATCCAAATTTTCTGAAGCAACGCTTCGAATTCCGTGCGTTGAGCAGTGCGCAAGTGCACATCTGCGCGACACGTGTCTGCGCAGTTGCGCAAACACTGTTGCGCAAGTGCACACCTGCGCGACACGTGTCTGCGCAGTTGCGCAAGCACGGTTGCGCAAGCCTCCCACTGCGCGACACGTGTCATTCATTGGGGAGTTGCGCAGAAACAGAATAAAAATTTAACGAAATCTTTTCTGTTCTTTCCAAAACCAGAAGATTTTCTTCTGCCTTTGGATCAAAGATCCAATGGTGGGAAAATTCCCAAAATCATTCAGGAAAAGATCTTGTTAACAAATTCAACAAATTTGTGAGCACTATAAATAAGACCCCAGACCTCATTCGAAAAGAAAAAACTAGAAAAACTTGGAAGAATCAACTTCTGGCATAAAAAAAAAGAAGAGAAAGAACTCTTGAAGATTAATCAAGAACATAAAAAAGAAAAAGGTAAAAACTTCTGAAGAACAGAGGATTAAAAAGTGAATAATTCAATAAAAAGAAATAAATAGTGCCTTGCACTTTATATGAACCCTTGGTTCTGTGAAATCAGGGAAAACAAGAAGAAAAAAACTTGTTTTCCTTTGATCCAAATTTAGATCAAAAGTGCTATGCACTTTTGTTCTTAAATCTGGAAAATTCTTGGGGTTCTGCAGAAATGCAACTCAATAAAAAGGCAGAGCCCTGTTTGGAAAAATTCTAGAGTTTCTGCACAAATGCAACTCATTATTTAAAAGGGCCTGGCCCAAATCAAATTGCAAAATAATAAAAGGGCAGAGCCCTGTTTGGAAAAATTCTTGAGTTTCTGCACAAATGCAACTCATTATTTTAAAGGGCCTGGCCCAAATCAAATTGTAAAATAATAAAGTGTAACCCTTCGAAAATCGTTTAGGCAGTTTTTCGGTAATCGGCAAATTTTTCGGCTTTTTCCGTAAAAAGTCAAAAGTGATATTTTTCATTGTAGACTTAATTATACAAAATTTAAATAAGATATTACTATAATTTTGTCACTAAAATGTCATTTATAAGTTTCTAGTTAAATAAAAAAAAATTCGGAATTAATTATTTTTTTTATTATTTTAAGCCTTTTTAAATACATTTAATTAGGGATAAATACAAATTTAATTAGGTAAATTTCTTAATTAGGAGTCTTTATAAGCTAAAATATAGTGTTAAAAAATTTGTGTCATGACTTTCACATTTTTAGTTTTATGGTTTGAAATTAATGAAAAAAATGAAGTAAAATGGGGTTTTTTGTAAAAAGGTTGATGTGAAATGCATTAATTGAGACTTGAGGGGTTTTATTGGCCTAGAAACATCTACACAAAACCCACACCACCCTCCTCTTGCTTCTGGACGAGCCAAACTGCAGGGAATTCCTTCACTTCCTCACTTCATTCTTGCTTCTTTTTCTTGCAAAAATTCAATGAAAATCCATAAATTTCATTCTCAATTCAAAGCCTAACCCTAATCCCTTCTCTCTTCAACCCAAATTTGTCCAAAAACATGATGAAAGGAGGCTTCTTGGAGACTTGATCAAGCAAGGGTTCAAGCTTGAGAGGTGAAAATCCTAAACTAGTTTGCTTACTTGAGGTTTAATTGTGCTAGAATTTCAATTCTAAATATTAGTTTAGTAGTAAATGTTTGATTAGGAAAAATCAAGAGAAGGTTTTAATTTTAGAAATTAGGGTTTGTAGCATAATGGTGGGATTATGTTAAGGGATGGTTATCTAGGTGATTGGAGTGGTTAATTGTGCGATGTTGCGCTCGCTAGAACGATAAATTTGCGATTTTTGCATTGAATCGGGGTGCTAATTGCTTACTAGTTTTTCTAAAATTTGAGGAGGTGATTTAATTGTGTTATTTAGGCGACATAATTAACATCTTATACGACTATTAGGGTGTGTGAATGCGGAGTTTAGTTTAGTCGGGTTTTAGTTTTGACAATTTCCCCGATACGGCGATTTTAGTTAAGGTTTTAGCGATTTTCGTGTATTTTCCGCGTACCGAGTGCACGTTGTGATTAATTCGAGAGCGTCGATCTTTTCATAGTGTGAGTTGCATCATTTCAGAAATCTGTAACCTTATATTGTGTGTTATGCAATTCTAGGATCGGTCGGGGAAACTTCGGACACGGCGCGTAAAGGCAAAGCGGTGGCCGGATCAGATTAGCGGGGATTTCTGGTGAGTAGATGTATTCATCTATGGGGGAATCGTCTGGATGGCGCGAGGCGCCCCCTCCCCCCTAGTTAGGATTACCCTACTTTATTCAAGATTTATATTGTTAGACAGCTTACCCCTTTATGTACATTGCATACCCTCACAGCTAACCGTATGCTAGATTGCATGGACATTCATCATCATATATGCGATATCATTTCGTAGGACACGAACACCTTACCATGGGCATCTATTGCACGCGCACTATTCATGTGACACACACGCCTTTGGTATTTGCCATGCCACGTGCACTATAAAAACCTGTTTAGCTTAGTAACGCCATTGCATTCATGCATGATATTTGAGATTTCATCGCACGCATATACCTCGCATTGCTATCATATTCACATAGATTTCTAGCCAAACTCTCACATCATATACATTGATATCACAGACACGTATCATATATAACATGTGGGCCTTATGATTTTCTTGAGGATTTCAGTTTTGCTGCGATTTTCTGGATTTTTGGGGAAAACCGCAAGAATTTAACAAAACCTTATATTTATCCTTTTCAAAACAAAAGTTGCGGTTTTCTCGTGATGTATGTGTCGTCCACCATGAGTTTTCATGTTTTCTGTTGGATTTCGAGACCCGATTCGAGGAGTGGATGAACCGTCTCGGGTACATGGTGGGCCCGGTATGGTACCCCGGGGCAAGAAGATCGAGTTGTAGACGATGAGCCTGGCAGGGGAAGACTACCTACCGGTGATGTCTGGCGCGGCGGATATCCGGAGGATACCGACCGTTGTCGTGAGATTATGATATGGGCCGATCCGGACTGACGGAGCCCGACATTGAGACAGATATGATTCCTATTTGGTGTCGATGCTTGACAGGGTTTTCTGAGGATTTCTTGATGATATTTAGCTATTATGCAGACATTCGTTTTCTAAAAGTTAAGAATGCAGTAACTTTAACATTTAAAACACATAAAGAGTTAGAAAAGATATTGCATACATGTGCATGCATACTAGAGTTATTATATCACATATGGACATACATGTTGTTCCGCATTGCGTGCATTCTTACGATTGCCTTATTAGATGTTATATTTACTCACGAGCTGGCAACTCACCCCCGTTGTGCCACAGTGTCTTGCAGGTCGGACCCGTCAGTCTTGTAGCGGCGGGCTATCTTGTCATCAGTTCCTTTTGCTCAGACTCGCGACATCGCCCGTAGGTGGGTTGCGAGTATACTTATTTCTTTTGCTTTATTATTGTATCTAGTATTCTCCATCTACCACTTGTATTGTATATGCGACCTAGTGATGAGACTGAGAGACTTGTATATTTGTGGTTCTTTTGGGTCGAGCTCACTTGAGCCGACGTGTGTTTTCTGGTATTTTGCGTTTCTTTATGCTCTTCTCTTGATATTACTATTATATTGCATGTGGTTGTGATCCGCCTTGGGCGAAGAGCTAGCTCCCGCTTGGGGATGCCATTTTTATGATTACAGGTTTATTATCTTGTTGTACCCATTTTGGGGGATAGAAAATACAGGGGAGACTCTGCCGAAATTTTCGGAAATTTTTGATGTTTTAAAAAGGGATTCTATGCAACTTATTTGATTTAAAAAAACTGTTTTCATTTAAGGTTTTTCCTTCACTCTCTTTTGATTTTGGGTTAGATTTCTGGGCTTTGGCTGACTTAGGTTACGGTACGCCTTTAGACGTCTCGTAACCTAAGTGCCAGTCACGTTCCGTACTTTCGGGTCGTGACAAAGTTGGTATCAGAGCGTAGGTTTTACCTTTCTGAGTGTAGGACGACCTTGGTAGATGGAGTAGGTGACTTAAGCAGAGTGG
Source organism: Agapanthus africanus (assembly GCA_030015575.1). Classification (NCBI taxonomy): domain Eukaryota; kingdom Viridiplantae; phylum Streptophyta; class Magnoliopsida; order Asparagales; family Amaryllidaceae; genus Agapanthus; species Agapanthus africanus. The sequence goes on from CM057339.1 coordinate 426,984,438, forward strand.
CGTAGCGTGGGTATGATCCGCGGCATACTTACGATACGGTACTCCGCCTAAGTGACCTTAGGACATAATTGCTTGTATTTCCTTTCTTGATTCCTTGCATTCCTTGATTCAATTGCAATGTCCTTATCGGTCCTGTTTCTTATTCCAGCTTCGATGCCGCCAAAGACCACGAGAGCTCAGCGGGCTGCCGCTAGGGATGAGATTCGAGCGGGCTCGTCTAAGGCGAGGATCGAGCGGGATGATACGCCTATCCCTCAGGGTCCTACTGATCCGCCTTATCCTGACCGTATTGCAAGATTAGAGGCCGGCATGCAAGAGTTGCGGCAGATGATGGGATCTTTAGTTGAGTCCAGCCGGGCACAGAGATCCGAGGACGTTCCTTCCACCCCACAGACCACGATCGTACCTGCTGCACAGATGGTCACTCCTGCTGCTACTACGGAGACTATTCCTGTTTCACTACAGGAGTTCATGAGATTGAGACCCCCAGCTTTTACCGGTACAGATGCGACAGAGGACCCACAAACATTTCTCGATAGGATGGCACGGATTGGCCGTTCGTTGAGGTGTTCTGAGGATAGATTGGTGGAGTTTGCGAGTTTTCGTCTGGAGGGTCTTGCCCAGACATGGTACGACTCAGTAGAGAGAGGCCGAGCTGCAGGTCTGCCTTCTATGACCTGGGATGAGTTTACAGCTGCATTTCTTGCCCGTTTTCTTCCGGAGAGTGTCCGAGATGCTCGAGCCCGTAGTTTTGAGTCTCTGCGCAAGACTCCTGGGATGACAGTGTCGGAGTATGATATACAGTTTACCCAGTTGTCTCGATATGCACCGTACCTAGTCGACACAGAAGAGAAGAGGATAAAGAGGTTTGTGCGAGGGCTTGATACACAGCTATTCCTTGCCATTGGCACCCAGCACTTTGATACATACGCAGCCGCGATGGATGCAGCCTTACTTTTGGAGGAGCGTATTTCTGAGACTCCGGTCGCTTCTGGGCCGAAGAGGATCCGTACTGATACGCCAGCTCAGCGGCAGATGGGCAGACATCGTGATAGATTATTTCCGGGGGATGGCGGAGGCAGAGGATTGAGACGAGGTCAGTTATTTGGTTCATATCCACAGACCCAGCAGTCGTCTCCAGGATGTTTTCGGTGTGGGAGTCAGTACCACCGTATCAGAGACTATACCATGGGGCGTCCGGGCGCGGCGACAGTCCCGCATGTGACCTTACCACCCTCACCACCTTCTCAGAGAGCTTTACTTCCTACGCCTGATGATGCTTCACGCCAGACAGATGCTTCTAGAGGCCGTGGGCGAGGCGGTCCGGTTCAGAGAGGACGAGGCGACAGAGGCCGAGGTAGAGGCAGAGCACAGCCATCTATTAGTGGTGGACAGGCCCGAGTGTTCGCATTGACTCCTCAGGATGCACAGGCATCCAATGCCGTCGTGACAGGTACTCTGCCAGTATGTTCTTTTGATGCACGGGTATTATTTGATCCAGGATCCACACATTCCTATGTTTCCACGTATTTTGCACCGAGGTTGGGCCGGGAGTCTTCTCCGTTAGATCAGCCGCTTGTCGTTATTACCCCGGTAGGCGAGTCTTTTGTTGCCCGTTTTGTGTACCGATCTTGTTCCGTTCGTATTGGGGAGAGAGATTCTTCAGTAGATTTGATTCTCCTCGATATGCTAGACTTTGACGTTCTTCTTGGTATGGACTGGCTAGCTACCTGTTATGCATCCGTGGACTGCCGTGAAAAGGCAGTCAGATTCAGTTTTCCTGGTGAGCCGGTTCTTATTATTCAGGGAGATCGTAGTGCTACCCTTCCCAGCTTGATTTCTTCTCTTCGCGCTGGTCAGCTCTTAAGGAAAGGGTGTCAGGGATTCTTAGCCTATGTTTGTGATACTAGCTCCACAAAGGTTCCATTGGACCAGGTCCCTGTTGTGAGAGAGTTTCCTGATGTATTTCCTGACGAACTGCCTGGTCTGCCACCAGAGCACGAGATTGAGTTCTGTATTGACTTGATCCCTGGCACGGGGCCTATTTCTATACCTCCTTATCGGATGGCCCCGGCAGAGCTGAGAAAGCTAAAGGATCAGTTACAGGACTTGCTGGACAAAGGGCTCATCCGACCGAGTGTGTCACCTTGGGGTGCTCCCGTCTTGTTTGTTAAGAAGAAGGACGGAAGTATGCGTTTATGCATTGATTATCGTCAGCTGAACCGGGTTACTGTGCGGAACAGATATCCCCTACCCCGCATTGATGACTTATTTGATCAGCTCCAGGGTGCAGGGTTTTTCTCGAAGGTTGATTTACGGTCAGGTTATCACCAGTTGCGGGTTCGGAAGGAGGATATTCCGAAGACAGCTTTCCGTACTCGATATGGTCATTATGAGTTCTTGGTGATGTCGTTCGGGCTCACCAATGCCCCGGCAGCATTTATGGATTTGATGAACCGCGTATTCAGGCCGTATCTCGATCAGTTCATCATTGTGTTCATTGACGACATCTTGGTTTATTCTCGGAGCCGGGAGGAGCATGAGCAGCACTTACGTATCACATTACAGACTTTGAAGGAGCATCAGCTGTTCGCCAATTTCTCCAAGTGCGCATTCTGGCTAGACAGTGTCGATTTCTTGGGTCATGTGGTGACGAGAGATGGTATTTGCGTGGACCCGAAGAAGATCGAGGCAGTTCAGCGTTGGCCTAGACCGGTATCAGTCACAGAGGTTCACAGTTTTCTAGGTCTGGCCGGCTATTATCGACGTTTTGTCCAGAATTTCTCCCGCATTGCCGCACCATTGACCGGGTTGACCCGGAAGGGGGTTCCTTTTGATTGGACCCAGGCATGTGAGGATAGCTTCCAGCAGTTGAAGACTCGTCTGACTACTGCTCCAGTGTTAGCATTGCCTTCAGGATCAGGCGGGTTCGTGGTATATTGTGATGCTTCTAGAGTGGGGCTGGGATGTGTGTTGATGCAGCACGACAGAGTTATCACGTATGCTTCTCGGCAGCTGAGGAAACACGAGCAGAACTACCCCACCCATGATTTAGAGATGGCTGCAGTGGTATTTGCACTCAAGATCTGGAGACATTACCTATACGGTGAGTCGTGCCAGATATTCACTGACCACAAAAGTTTGAAATATATCTTCCAGCAGCGAGATTTGAACCTGAGGCAGCGCCGTTGGATGGAGTTGGTGAAGGATTATGACTGCGAGATTTTATACCATCCGGGCAAGGCGAATGTGGTGGCTGATGCTTTGAGTAGGAGGCCCGGAGGTAGCTTATCTTGTTTGAGCGCAGTACAGATGCAGTCGACGGCGGATTGGCAGGCGTTATGTGATAGCAGAGTGCAGTTCGAGTTTACTCCTATGGGGGGACAGCTGGCCCATTTCAGAGCACGCCCACGGTTACTTGACCGTATCCACGAGGCACAATCCGGCGATGCCCGTACATTAGAGATTATTGAGCAGATTCGGCAGGGCAGAGTTTCTGAGTTCGTGATTGATGATCAGGGGATACTCCGATTTGGGACTCGACTGTGTGTGCCAGATTCAGAGGGACTGAGGCGTGATATTCTCGAGGAGGCACATAGATCCGTATACAGTGTGCATCCAGGTTCCACCAAGATGTACCGTGATTTGAGAGAGGTTTACTGGTGGGACGGGATGAAGAAGGATATTACAGATTTTGTGTCGAGATGCCTGACTTGTCAGCAAGTCAAGGCCGAGCACCAGAGGCCAGCCGGCGAGTTACAGCCTTTGCCCATCCCTGAGTGGAAGTGGGAGCAGGTCTCCATGGATTTCGTTGTGGGTCTACCCAGGACCAGTCGAGGGTATGACTCTATTTGGGTGATTGTGGATCGACTGACGAAAGCGGCTCACTTTCTGCCAGTGAAGACCACTTTTGGATTTTCTCAGTACGCCCAGGTTTATATTGATGAGATAGTGCGACTGCATGGCGTTCCGACTTGCATCGTGTCCGACCGTGGCACCCAGTTTACCAGCCGATTGTGGCAGAAACTCCAGGAAGCTTTGGGCACCCGATTGAGTTTTAGCACAGCCTTTCATCCGCAGACTGACGGTCAGTCGGAGCGTACGATTCAGACTCTTGAGGACATGCTCAGAGCTTGTGTTTTAGATTTCGGTGGTAGCTGGGATCGTCATTTGCCTTTGATCGAGTTTTCCTACAATAATAGCTTCCAGGAGACGATTCAGATGGCACCTTTTGAGGCCTTATATGGGAGGAGATGTCGATCGCCAGTATGTTGGACAGAGCTCAGGGAGAGCAGTATTTTGGGGCCGCAGATTGTACAGGAGACGACTGAGAAGATACAGCTGATTCGGGACAGGATGAGAGCGGCACAGAGCAGGCAGAAATCTTATGCTGACAGGCGTCGTCGCCGACTTGAGTTCGCTGTTGGCGATCATGTTTTCCTGAAGGTCTCTCCGATGAAGGGTGTGATGAGATTTGGGCGGAAAGGGAAGCTGAGTCCTAGATATGTTGGTCCTTTCGAGATCCTAGAGCGTGTTGGTCCAGTCGCTTATCGGTTAGCTCTTCCGCCCAGCTTCCCCGATGTTCACCCCGTATTCCATGTCTCGATGCTCCGCAAGTACCTTCATGATCCTTCCCAGGCGATTCAGCACCAGACGATCCAGTTAGAGCGTGATCTTTCTTTCACCGAGCAGCCGGTGGTCATCTTGGATCGGCAGGTGAAGAAATTGAGGTCGAAGGTCATACCGTCTGTCAAGGTCCTTTGGCGTGGCCCGAACAGCGAGGAGGTCACCTGGGAGACCGAGGTTGAGATGAGGAAGAGATATCCCCATCTTTTTGAAGGTACGCGTAGTTAAATTCTAAATTCGGTGACCGAATTTCTTTAAGGGGGGAAGATTGTAACCCTTCGAAAATCGTTTAGGCAGTTTTTCGGTAATCGGCAAATTTTTCGGCTTTTTCCGTAAAAAGTCAAAAGTGATATTTTTCATTGTAGACTTAATTATACAAAATTTAAATAAGATATTACTATAATTTTGTCACTAAAATGTCATTTATAAGTTTCTAGTTAAATAAAAAAAAATTCGGAATTAATTATTTTTTTTATTATTTTAAGCCTTTTTAAATACATTTAATTAGGGATAAATACAAATTTAATTAGGTAAATTTCTTAATTAGGAGTCTTTATAAGCTAAAATATAGTGTTAAAAAATTTGTGTCATGACTTTCACATTTTTAGTTTTATGGTTTGAAATTAATGAAAAAAATGAAGTAAAATGGGGTTTTTTGTAAAAAGGTTGATGTGAAATGCATTAATTGAGACTTGAGGGGTTTTATTGGCCTAGAAACATCTACACAAAACCCACACCACCCTCCTCTTGCTTCTGGCCGAGCCAAACTGCAGGGAATTCCTTCACTTCCTCACTTCATTCTTGCTTCTTTTTCTTGCAAAAATTCAATGAAAATCCATAAATTTCATTCTCAATTCAAAGCCTAACCCTAATCCCTTCTCTCTTCAACCCAAATTTGTCCAAAAACATGATGAAAGGAGGCTTCTAGGAGACTTGATCAAGCTAGGGTTCAAGCTTGAGAGGTGAAAATCCTAAACTAGTTTGCTTACTTGAGGTTTAATTGTGCTAGAATTTCAATTCTAAATATTAGTTTAGTAGTAAATGTTTGATTAGGAAAAATCAAGAGAAGGTTTTAATTTTAGAAATTAGGGTTTGTAGCATAATGGTGGGATTATGTTAAGGGATGGTTATCTAGGTGATTGGAGTGGTTAATTGTGCGATGTTGCGCTCGCTAGAACGATAAATTTGCGATTTTTGCATTGAATCGGGGTGCTAATTGCTTACTAGTTTTTCTAAAATTTGAGGAGGTGATTTAATTGTGTTATTTAGGCGACATAATTAACATCTTATACGACTATTAGGGTGTGTGAATGCGGAGTTTAGTTTAGTCGGGTTTTAGTTTTGACAATTTCCCCGATACGGCGATTTTAGTTAAGGTTTTAGCGATTTTCGTGTATTTTCCGCGTACCGAGTGCACGTTGTGATTAATTCGAGAGCGTCGATCTTTTCATAGTGTGAGTTGCATCATTTTAGAAATCTGTAACCTTATATTGTGTGTTATGCAATTCTACGATCGGTCGGGGAAACTTCGGACACGGCGCGTAAAGGCAAAGCGGTGGCCGGATCAGATTAGCGGGGATTTCTGGTGAGTAGATGTATTCATCTATGGGGGAATCGTCTGGATGGCACGAGGCGCCCCCTCCCCCCTAGTTAGGATTATCCTACTTTATTCAAGATTTATATTGCTAGACAGCTTACCCCTTTATGTACATTGCATACCCTCACAGCTAACCGTATGCTAGATTGCATGGACATTCATCATCATATATGCGATATCATTTCGTAGGACACGAACACCTTACCATGGGCATCTATTGCACGCGCACTATTCATGTGACACACACGCCTTTGGTATTTGCCATGCCACGTGCACTATAAAAACCTGTTTAGCTTAGTAACGCCATTGCATTCATGCATGATATTTGAGATTTCATCGCACGCATATACCTCGCATTGCTATCATATTCACATAGATTTCTAGCCAAACTCTCACATCATATACATTGATATCACAGACACGTATCATATATAACATGTGGGCCTTATGATTTTCTTGAGGATTTCAGTTTTGCTGCGATTTTCTGGATTTTTGGGGAAAACCGCAAGAATTTAACAAAACCTTATATTTATCCTTTTCAAAACAAAAGTTGCGGTTTTCTCGTGATGTATGTGTCGTCCACCATGAGTTTTCATGTTTTCTGTTGGATTTCGAGACCCGATTCGAGGAGTGGATGAACCGTCTCGGGTACATGGTGGGCCCGGTATGGTACCCCGGGGCAAGAAGATCGAGTTGTAGACGATGAGCCTGGAGGGGAAGACTACCTACCGGTGATGTCTGGCGCGGCGGATATCCGGAGGATACCGACCGTTGTCGTGAGATTATGATATGGGCCGATCCGGACTGACGGAGCCCGACATTGAGACAGATATGATTCCTATTTGGTGTCGATGCTTGACAGGGTTTTCTGAGGATTTCTTGATGATATTTAGCTATTATGCAGACAATCGTTTTCTAAAAGTTAAGAATGCAGTAACTTTAACATTTAAAACACATAAAGAGTTAGAAAAGATATTGCATACATGTGCATGCATACTAGAGTTATTATATCACATATGGACATACATGTTGTTCCGCATTGCGTGCATTCTTACGATTGCCTTATTAGATGTTATATTTACTCACGAGCTGGCAACTCACCCCCGTTGTGCCACAGTGTCTTGCAGGTCGGACCCGTCAGTCTTGTAGCGGCGGGCTATCTTTTCATCAGTTCCTTTTGCTCAGACTCGCGACATCGCCCGTAGGTGGGTTACGAGTATACTTATTTCTTTTGCTTTATCATTGTATCTAGTATTCTCCATCTACCACTTGTATTGTATATGCGACCTAGTGATGAGACTGAGAGACTTGTATATTTGTGGTTCTTTTGGGTCGAGCTCACTTGAGCCGACGTGTGTTTTCTGGTATTTTGCGTTTCTTTATGCTCTTCTCTTGATATTACTATTATATTGCATGTGGTTGTGATCCACCTTGGGCGAAGAGCTAGCTCCCGCTTGGGGATGCCATTTTTATGATTACAAGTTTATTATCTTGTTGTACCCATTTTGGGGGATAGAAAATACAGGGGAGACTCTGCCGAAATTTTCGGAAATTTTTGATGTTTTAAAAAGGGATTCTATGCAACTTATTTGATTTAAAAAAACTGTTTTCATTTAAGGTTTTTCCTTCTCTCTCTTTTGATTTTGGGTTAGATTTCTGGGCTTTGGCTGACTTAGGTTACGGTACACCTTTAGACGTCTCGTAACCTAAGTGCCAGTCACGTTCCGTACTTTCGGGTCGTGACATAAAGGGGCAGAGCCCTGTTTGGGATTGATTCTTTTAGTCAGGCAGAGCCTAAAATAAATAAAAAATTGGACTTAACCCAATCCTGGCTGTAAGTCCTTAAAATTAAATTGATTGAGCAAAATGGCTCTCTTAAACCAATTCACGACCGGTTCGAGGGTACATCTCCGAACTCCTTTGACATCCCTCGTTGTAATTCCTCAGCGACGTCAAAGAGGCGACGGGTCCCAACGACCACTTATCTAATTGGACCGAAACGTCCTTAAACTAATATCGGACCGAAACGTCCCTAAACTAATATCGGACCGAAACGTCCCTAAACTAATATCAGACCGAAACGTCCCGAAACTAATATCGGACCACCACGTCCCTAAACTGGAATATGGACCACCACGTCCCTAAACTGGAGCACGAACCGAAACGTCCCTAAACTAATATCGGACCGAAACGTCCCTAAACTAATATCGGACCACCACGTCCCTAAACTGGAATATGGACCACCACGTCCCTAAACTGGCGATGGACCACCACGTCCTTAAACTGGCGCAATAGAGCCCGAACGTTCTTTTGCCGGATCTAAACGGTCCCGTCTAAGTTGATCTTAGCCCCAGCTACGGTTAATGTGTCCTTAGATCTTTAAATAAACAATAAAACCCCAAATCAACTTTGGTTCAAGGGTACATCTCTGAACTCCTCAGACGCTTGTCGTTGTAATCCCTCAACGACGTCAGAGAGGTGACGAGTCCCGACGGCCAGATAATTAAATCAATCACTACGTTAAGTTGATCTTAGTCTAAAACAGGACTAATGTATCCTTAACGAATGTTTAAGTTGATCTTAGCCGCAACGCGACTAATGCATCCTTAAACTAAAAACACCAAACCCAAATCTAAGCAAATACGGATTTGGACTAACCCACGTCCTACGGGCGACGACATTACTAAGTCTCCGTATACAATCCACGGGCAACCACAAACAAAACAAACATACACGACACGAAGTGAAATTCTGGAGAAGGAGAAAGTTGTTATCGCAACGCGGTAGCGTAATTAACTGCAGGGGCTTGCGCCTGCAGGGAAGAGCGTCCCCACAATCAAAAACCCCTCACCCTGAGGGGGAATCTGACGAAGTCTGCTACATCGGCCGCATCCGTCTAAACCTCCGATACACGGTGCCATAAATCAACTTGGCATCTTCGGAGAGATAGACGGATAAAACCAAATAGCATCTGCCCCGAACCTCGGGCACGGACGCGAAGTCCGGGCCGCCTTTCGGAGGGGAACAGATTCTGGCACGCCCGGTGGGACCTTTTCCTCTTTCCACTCCACACTTCGTGTGTCGTCTTCGCGAACCAATCGCGGTTTGTTAAATGGTTGTCTTCGGATTTCAAGTTGCTAAGATTTGGTCTTTTGCCTGGCGCAGAATTCAAGATTCAATGGCCACCGACTGCACCAACTGCTTGAAATGCCACTGCAACGGACGCTCCACCTCACCGAGAGGTGTAGCATATGGGCCCCAAGCGGCTTCCTTCCTGACTCTGCCGGTAGATCAGGTGACCCAAGCCACCACCGGCTTGTTCTTCGGAACCATGGTCCCACCTACAAGCTTCTCCGCGCCGACACCTGCACCGGAAGTGAACAAGAAGTCGGTGTTCGACCGGCTCACTGCTACCACGACCCCTGTCAACGGGTCGCCTGCTGCTAAACCAACAGCCTCCGTTTTCACCAGGCTAGGTCAGAACTATAAAGTGGCCGTCCCAAAGAGGGCAACGGCCGCTGCTTTGGAAATCATTAAAGCGGCTTCTCCCATCAGAGAGTCAGTCTTCACAAGATTGACGGTTTCCACTCCTCCCCCAGCTGGTCAGAAGGCATCAGTCTTCGATAGGCTGACGTCAGCAGTTACCCCACACTCAAACTGGGGGCAACAAGAAACCATCTCGGTTTCCGAGCCAGTCCCAACGGCTCGTCATGCGCGACGTCGCCATTGGCAACGAGTAAGGAAAACAGGGGCAATTCCCCCTCAGGGCTAACCCCACCTGCTCCAGTGGTGGAGGTCAACGCTGCTGTTCCAACTGGGAACAACTTTGAATTGCTGAGGAAGGTGAGAAAGAACTCTCCAATTGCTACATTGAAAAGATCTCCTCTGCCTATGGAAAAAGCTCCGGAGACAAAGCAGGAACAACCCTCTCAACGGCTGTCGTCAAAAATTTATAAAGTTTGGCGGAGGGTTCAAGACTCCGTGATTGACTCAGACCACTTTCGTCGCCAGAAAAAGGCAAAGGTGGAAAAGGACAAAAACCGCCCCATTAAACAGCAGGGGGCAACAATTGCTAGGATGCCCACTTCAACGGCTCCTTCAACCTCAATGGCCCACAAAAGAAGAAGGCCAGAGAAATCCCCCATGACACTGACAAAGTTTAAAAGCGGTGAACCTAAACGCCCCAAGTTAGGGGGCATAACAGTTCATACGGTTTATATGGCTTCTGGAAAGGAAGAAAGTCGTACTTCTACGGGCCACCGACCGCTTACCCGATCAGTGACCAAGGCTCAGGAGCAGCAACAAAAGCTCCAGGAGATGATGACTACAATGGCTGCACTCACGGGGCCAAAAGAGAATCCTGAGACGTCCTTAGATGAACGTCAAGAGGAAGAGACCGATGCCGAGTTCCTCCGCCGAGTACTGGAAAAGAGAGACAAAGAGGCGGCTGAACAAGCAGCCAATATACAGCGTATGGGCCTCCTCTTCCAGGACATGATAGGGATGATGATACAACCAGATCCCCCAACTGAAGAACCCCCGATTGTCCTTGGGGATGATGGGGGAGAGACATCAAATCCTCAGCCCATTCTATCAACGGCTAAAGAGGATACAATCTTTAAAACTGATCTGGACGAATATATAGCCCAGCAAATAAAGGTTAATCACACGGCCGAAGCAGCCGGCCACGTCGTGAAGACGGGGCGGCCGTATCCGGGCTGGTATGACCAAATCAAATACCCGCCGGGTTACACAATTCCCAAGTTTCATGTCTACAAAGGGACCGGCAATCCCCATCAACATGTTGCCCAGTTCAGGGCGCTTTGTGGTAACACCGGCGGCGACGACAAGCTCTTGCTGCGCCAGTTTGTTGGAAGCCTATCAGATACGGCGTTCGAATGGTATTCTGAGCTCCCCAACGACTCTATTAAAACCTTTGCGGAGATGGAGCTGCTCTTCACCCAACGTTTTGCAAGTGCCAGTGAGTGTACCCCGATGACGGCACTGATTAACGCCAGGGTAAAACCCGGCGAGACGTGGGTTCAGTACGCTATACTGTGGCGTAATCTATGGTCTAAGTGTGAACAGCGCATAGAAGAAGCCCCTGCGGTGGGAATGTTTGTTGGAACCCTTGATCCACAAGCAACCATTTCACAGTTTATGATGTTCTTCAAGCCGACTTCCTTCCAGGCTTTGATCGACAAATTGGCGCAGATGGATCAGATGGGCCATAAACCCCCTCTCCCGAAGCCGGATTTCCGAAACGATAAAGGAAAGGGAAAAGCGATCATCGTCGCTAATGCCCAACAACAACCGAGCGACTCGAAGCCGGTTGCTCGTCCAAACAATACGCGCCCATACGTACCCCTTGAGGACAGGATGGGACGTGCTTACTCCTTCCCCCGTGATAAAACGAGGAGGCTATTCGAGCTGGCATTGCGCAACAGACTCATAAATCTGCCAGATCCAAAACGCCCGTCGCAACCAAGTGACGTTAACGAGCCTAATTACTGCCCTTACCATCGAGTGCTAGGCCATCCCATCGAGGATTGCTACATTTTCAAGAATTGGCTTGAGAATCAGTACCGTCAGGGCAAATTTGCGCTATCTGAAAAATGGAAGGTAAATCCCCCGCAGCCCCACACCTCTAAGGGAACGAATACGCCGGGGGCAACATGCTCCGTCATTGAAGAAGCTCCCTGGGAGGTTGTATTATCAGCCAAAACGAGGAGAATGCTAAATGATCTTCAGACCTGTCCAGCGGTCAAGTGGAAGAACCCCTTGGAGCCGCAGGTTATTGAGGGGATGTTGAAGCCACGTCCAACTCCAAAGGCCGATGGTGGTAGTTCAAGCGTTCATAACCAGCCGTCAAAATCTTCGAAAAAGAAGAAGAAGAAATCTAAGAAGCCCGTGAAGCCTAGCGACAAGCGCACGGACTTACAAAAGCAAATCGACGCACTGGATGAGTACAACCAAAAGGCGCGGACTCCCATTACGCTCCAAGATTTCCTTGATCACGTCTTTCAAAAAGAAGATGAGGGAGAAACTTCATCGGATGAATCCGACGAATATGTGGCAAGCTGTCATATGATCTCCCATGTGACCACGAACGATGAAGGGACTTCTGGCACTGAAACGCCGGGGGCAAATACTGAGTCAAGGGTTCCGGAGTTATCAGTTAAAATGATTGGCGCGTTTCTTAATGAAGCTCGATTGAAAAAGCAAAGCTGATCGAGAACGCGAGACGGCTATATTCGAAAGGGCCAAGCGCCAGCGACTTGAGGAAGGAGCTGAGATGATCCCGCTGGAGCAAAATGCCTCCACCGCTGACAAAAGCCAATTCAAGATAAAAAAGAAATTTGCTAAGGCCATATCGATGGGCATGAAGCTACCATCCCCTGAAGGAAAAATGACTGGTGTGGTAGAAATGCACCCCTCTTATTGCTTATATCATCAGAAGGTCTCGCATTCCACCCGAGATTGCAAAGCTTTCAATAGATGGTGGCAAGGATACGTCGCTAATCAACAACGCTTTAAACAGGAAAAGCGTAAAATTCGTCGGGAGCAAAGAAACACGACCAAAGAGCTTGAAAGAACTGCCGGCAATTGTCATATGGTTAACATTACCGGGTCACAAGTGCCTACATTTGGGAGCGACTCTGATGAGGAGCTAGAGCTTGCCCCTCTCTTTAAAGAGTCAACTTCGGGACAAGAAGAGGAGCCAATGGTCTGCGAAAATATCCGGCTGCGGAATCGGACACTGCCTGAAAAGAACCTCGGACCCTCGAATAGAAAAGATAAAGGGAAAGAAAAGGTCTCTGAAGACATCGTCCTAGATGACCAAGTTCTGGAGGAGCTAAATGCCGAAAACCCGCATAAAAAAAGTAAGGTGGACTACAACGTTCTGGCACATCTGAGGAAACTGCCCTCTCAGCTCAGCATCCTTGATGCCTTGTTACTATCAAAGGAGGCAAGAGACTCTTTGATTAAGGCGCTACGAGATCCGGACTAGTTCCAAGCCTTCTTAGCCGAAGAAAAGATGAAGGATGAATTAGAAGAAGTGCACACAGCCGACGTTGCTTTTGGTGATGAAGACCTTCTCCTCGGGACGTGTGAACACAATCGCCCCCTTTATGTCTCAGGATACTGCCATGACGTAAAGATAGGTAAAATCTTGGTCGATAACGGATCGTCTGTCAATTTACTCAATGTGCGGGTGTTAAAGGAAATTTGCATGAGTGTCCAACACCTCGCCCGAGACAAGATCACCATCTCCGGTTTCGACTCTCAATCCTCAAAGACTCTTGGATCTGTGATATTGACGCTACGCTTCGGGCTGCTCGTCACAGACATCAAATTCCATGTTATAGATGCCAAGACGTGCTACAATGCTCTACTCGGCCGACCATGGCTACACGAGTACAATATCATCCCTTCTACACAGCGTCAGTGCATGAAGTATTGTAGGGATGGCCTCGAGTACACAGTGGCGGGAGAACTGAATCCGTTTTCCGTAAACGAAGTTCGCAAGTATGAAGATGCCAAATACTTCTTACCGAGTTTCGAAGACACGGAAAGGTGTCGCAAACCGGAGAACAAAACTAACGCAACCATCCCTGTCTTCGGCAGCGACACTGAGGAGGAGGAGGATATAATTTATTCAGGTCCATCCCAATCCACCAAGCCAGGACCATCCATTCCTGCATTGATCTTCGGTAGTGATTCAGAAGATGAAGTTCATGCTGTATTCCCTGCTCGGCCTTCAATACGGGTTTCCGCTAATGAAGAGCGAAGTCTGCAGATAACCATGGTGCCGCTTGAACACTACAAAGAACTGGATGCACTCAACACCAACAGCGTAGAAGAATTGCAGACATTCTATATCCCTCCCGGACGAAAAGGCGAGAAGGCAATTCTATTCTACCGTTCTGAAGAAAACAAGGGGGAAAAAGAAACTTGGCATGGCGCGGATCCCACGCTCGACGGGCTTCAGCCTATCCGTCTCCCCAGATATTATACCGAAGGTTTGAAGAAACTGCTGAAACGCCAGGGGATGTCCTTCACACAGACCGTTAGAAAAGCCAAATTCTATGACAAGGTCTGGAACGTTCCCGGGACTCAATGCAAACTGCCTAACGGGAGAACGGAAACAAAAGGGCTCGGGTATGTTCGCTCAAAGAAACGGGAGCTAATAAACAGCTGTTATGCCATGTATGACTTTGATGAAGAAGCGGACACTCAATGGGAAAACGCTAATCCTGAATCAGCAAAAGTTTCTGATGCAAGACCTCCCAACCCATCGTCTGAAGACCAAATGAGCAAACTTACAAGGGATGCCAGTCAAAAAGCCCGAGATGATCACGATCGTGAAATGGCAATCTATGAGAAAGCCAAGACACAGCGCCTCCTTCAACAGGCGGTGAAAGACGAAAATACCGCTCCTTGTCAACCTGTTACAAAAAAGGTTCGACGCGAAAACAAAAACAAGTCGAAAGGCAAGAAAGGCGCTCGACAACCACAAAGTAGAGCTAAGAAGCCATGCATCCGAGAGTCGAGCGTTATCGACCTAGCCCTCATGAAGAAAATGGGTCGGGCATACTCATTTCCTCAGAACAAAACAAGGAAAATACTTGATCTTGCTCTAAAACATCAAATGCTTACACTGCCAGAGTCTAAACACCCTGAGCAAGCGGGCGAAGTCTCCAACCCAAATTATTGCTCTTACCATCGAGTAGTAGGGCATCCGCTTGAAGATTGCTTCACCTTTAAGAATTGGGTTGAGGACCAATACCAGCTTGGCAAATTCGCGTTGTCTGACAACTGGAGGGCAGCGCCGCCGCAAAAGCACGAACCCGAAAACACAAGGACAGAACCAGTTCCACATTGGGATTGGCAGAAAATTCGCACCTGTCGTATGATAACGATATTGAAAGAAGAGTCCGAGAACCTGGACAGCCTCCCTTGGTGCCTCGAAAACAGCGGTGATGAGGTAATCTCAGAATTTCCCCCAGCACCGAAAGAGCTGGAAGATGGAATACATACCACCGCAGATAACCTCAGGAAAATCGACTTGGGGACGGTAAATGATCCGCGACCGACATTCGTCAGCGAGCTGCTGTCTGAAGAGAGGGTGGTTGCATTAAAAGACGTCCTTGTGCAGCATAAAGATTGCTTCGCATGGAACTATTCCAAGATGCCAGGGCTAGATCCAGAAGTCGCTGTACATAGGCTAGCAATATCCCCAAACGTCAAACCAGTCAAACAGGCGCCGAGAAGAATGCGACTCGAGCTTGAGATAAGCATAAATAGCGAAGTCAAAAAGTTAATCGATTCTGGCTTCATTCAAGAAGTTCAGTACCCTGAATGGATCGCTAACATTGTCCCAGTGATGAAGAAAAATGGGACAGTGCGCGTATGCGTAGACTTCCGGGATCTTAATAAAGCTTGCCCGAAGGATGATTTCCCAGTGCCGGTCACTGAACTGATGATAGACAATACATCCACTCATGAGGTTTTCTCCTTCATGGACGGCTCATCGGGGTATAACCAGATAAAAATGCATCCTGAAGATCAGAAACATACGGCCTTCAGGACTCCTCTTGGTATATTTTGTTATAAAGTGATGCCCTTCGGTTTGAAGAACGCCGGTGCTACTTATCAGAGGGCCATGACAAAGATCTTCGACGACCTTATACACAAAATCGTTGAATGCTATATCGACGATCTCGTGGTTAAAAGCAAATCATACGAGGAACATCTCGAGCATCTGAAGACGGTATTTCAACGCCTTCGGCAATACAACTTGAAGATGAATCCTCTTAAATGTGCGTTCGGGGTTTCCTCGGGCAAATTCCTGGGATTCGTTGTTCGACACCGAGGTATTGAAATAGATCCGTCAAAGATTAAAGCGATCATGGAAATGCCTCCGCCGAGGACTCTCAAACAGCTGCGGTCTCTCCAAGGGAAACTCGCATATATACGGCGATTTATAGCCAACCTTTCAGGAAAGTGCCGTCCTTATAGCCACCTGATGAAGAAGGGAACCCCATTCGTTTGGGACCAAAAATGCCAAGGCGCACTGGACGAGATCAAACAATACTTGCAGAACCCGCCGGTGTTGGCTGCTCCGGTTAAGGGGAAGCCTCTTATTCTTTATACAACCGCCCTCGAAGGCTCTTTAGGCGCATTATGGGCACAAGAGAACGATCAAGGGAAAGAAAGAGCACTCTACTACTTAAGTCGAGTTCTGCTGGGGGCAGAAAGCAACTACTCTCCCATTGAAAAACACTGCCTGGCGTTGATCTTCGCAATAACAAAGCTTAGGCACTATGCGTTGGCGCACGAGGTCCGTCTTATTTCAAAAGTGAACCCTCTTAAATATCTAATGTTAAAAGCCATATTGACAGGGCGACTCGCTAAATGGGCCCTGCTCTTGATGGAATTTTCGATAACATATCAACCTCTCAGGGCAGTAAAAGGCCAGGCCATCGCCGACTTCCTTGCTGAGCATCCCATACCTGCCGATTCTCCTTTAAATTGCGATTTGCCAGACAGACATGCGTTTGACGCAATCGACAGTGGTGATACCCGGTGGGAGCATTATTTCGATGGAGCATCTTCCATGAAAAAGCACAAGCAAAGTATGCCAATGATCAAATCGGGGGTAGGACTCATCTTTGTGACCCCACAAGGAGGAATAATGCGCTTCGCCTTCTCCTTAACAGAGCCGAGAACGAATAATGAAGCTGAATATGAGGCCTTGATTGCAGGCCTCGAGATCGCCATTGACATGGGAATTGAAGACCTCCTCATATATGGGGACTCCCAGCTAGTCGTCAGTCAAGTGAACGGAGATTACCAAACATGCAAACCGGAATTGGTAAAATACGGTGAAAAGTGCAACAACTGCTAACCCAAATTCCCTCCTATACTTTGGAGAGCATACCGCGCGCGAAAAACAGCAAAGCGGACGCACTGGCCAAACTTGCTAAAGAATTGGCTGACGAGAACCTCGATGACATTAGAATCGTGATACAAAGCCGTCGAGGTCTCGCCCCGGCAGAAATACCTCCAGAATCATATAAAGAAAAGGGAGCGACTGAGCAGACGACCCTACAAATAAAAGACCATGAGAAGACCGAAGACTGGAGAGAAGTCTTCATAGATTACTTCAAGTTCCACCGAATACCTGAAGAAGCGTCCATAAGACATCAGCTCGTGAAACAAGAGGTCATTCGATTCTCTATGGCTGAGATGCTTAGGACCTGACGAAGCGAGAAGGGTCGTCCACGAAGTTCACGACGGACTCTGCGGTTCTCACCAAGCAGGCCCTAAGATGAAGTTGAAGATAAAACGGATGGGCTGCTACTGGCCCACGATGATGCAGGATTGCCTGGAATACGCGAAGCAATGTCATTCATGCCAAATTCATGGGGACTTCATCCATCAGCATCCCAATCCACTGCATCCAACAGTGGCTAGTTGGCCATTTGAAATGTGGGGAACTGACATAGTCGGCCCCATCGAACCAGCATCGTCAAAGGGACATCGTTTCATCTTGGCGACGACTGATTACTTCTCCAAATAGGCAGAGGCGGTACCGTTGAGGGAAGTGAAGACGGAGAACATCCTCCATTTCTTCAAAACGCATGTCATATACCGGTTTGGAACCCCAAGAAGGATCATCTCTGATAATGGGCCAGCCTACCGAAGTCATAAAATTAGCCGCTTCGCACAACAGCACAATATAGACTGGAGATATTCCTCAGTTTATAATCCGCGAGCTAACGGTCTAGCCGAGGCCTTCAACAAGACCTTGACGAAAATTATAAAGAAAACGGTGTCCCGAAACAAGAGGGACTGGCATGAGAGGTTGCAAGAGGCTCTTTGGGCGTATCGAACTACACTTAAAACGGCCACAAACACAACGCCATACGCGTTGGTATTTGGGACGGAAGCTGTACTCCCTCTCGAGATAGAATTACCCTCTCTACGAGTGGCAGTCCACTACGAGCTGACGGATGAAGAAAATGCTCACCTCCGGTTTGAGAAACTTGACGCCCTTGATGAAACCCGGCTCATAGCACAGCAAAATCTGGAAGCTTATAAAGCAAAGATGACGCGCTCATATGAAAAATTGAGCCGGCCGAGGACATTCCACCAAGGCGAACTCGTGCTAGTGGTCAAAAGGCCCATGATCCCCAATCGCGCCAAGCGGGGAAAGTTTGAGCCAAACTATGAAGGCCCATACATCATAGATAAGGTTTACCAGGGTGGGGCTATCTACTCATGGACATGCACGGCGAAAGGCCTTTCAGACCAATAAACGGTCGCTTCCTAAAGAAATACTATGCTTAATAAGCCACGGCCTAGGTCAATGATAGATGACGACGACTATGTCCGCTCGCTATCTTCCTAAGCTCAAGCTTTATAAGCAGTGGCCAGCCTTCTCCATGACGGACCGAAATGTCCTTAAACTAACAATGGACCGTAACGTCCTTAAACTAATATCGGACCGAAACGTCCCTAAACTAATATCGGACCGAAACGTCCCTAAACTAATATCGGACCGAAACGTCCCTAAACTAATATCGGACCACCATGTCCCTAAACTGGAATATGGACCACCACGTCCCTAAACTGGAGCACGGACCGAAACGTCCCTAAACTAATATCGGACCGAAACGTCCCTAAACTAATATCGGACCACCACGTCCCTAAACTGGAATATGGACCACCACGTCCCTAAACTGGCGATGGACCACCACGTCCTTAAACTGGCGCAATAGAGCCCGAACGTTCTTTTGCCGGATCTAAACGGTCCCGTCTAAGTTGATCTTAGCCCCAGCTACGGTTAATATGTCCTTAGATCTTTAAATAAACAATAAAACCCCAAACCAACTTTGGTTCAAGGGTACATCTCTGAACTCCTCAGACGCTTGTCGTTGTAATCCCTCAACGACGTCAGAGAGGTGACGAGTCCCGACGGCCAGATAATTAAATCAATCACTACGTTAAGTTGATCTTAGTCTAAAACAGGACTAATGTATCCTTAACGAATGTTTAAGTTGATCTTAGCCGCAACGCGACTAATGCATCCTTAAACTAAAAACACCAAACCCAAATCTAAGCAAATACGGATTTGGACTAACCCATGTCCTACGGGCGACGACATTACTAAGTCTCCGTATACAATCCACGGGCAACCACAAACAAAACAAACATACACGACACGAAGTGAAATTCTGGAGAAGGAGAAAGTTGTTATCGCAACGCGGTAGCGTAATTAACTGCAGGGGCTTGCGCCTGCAGGGAAGAGCGTCCCCACAATCAAAAACCCCTCACCCTGAGGGGGAATCTGACGAAGTCTGCTACATCGGCCGCATCCGTCTAAACCTCCGATACACGGTGCCATAAATCAACTTGGCATCTTCGGAGAGATAGACGGATAAAACCAAATAGCATCTGCCCCGAACCTCGGGCACGGACGCGAAGTCCGGGCCGCCTTTCGGAGGGGAACAGATTCTGGCACGCCCGGGGGGTGGAGCATACCAACACCCGCCAGGGCACGCCTCTCCTCCTCTTCCTGAAAGGTTTTCAGGGAGGCAGCAATAGCCTCTTTGGTCGAAACACCTGTTAAGAAAGGGAGCAAATATCAGTTAAAGGTAATGATAAAAATGCAATGAAATGACAAATAAAGCGTCTGATAATTACCAGGCTCAGCGAGTTTGCTTAACATCGCTTCAAGCCTCGCCGATCGCTCTGAAGCTGCAATGGCGGCAGCTAAGTTGGTGTCCTCAGGGTCCACCACAAAGCCCTCACTGCTGCCATACTCGCATATGGCCTTGACAGGAGAGGCCGCAGGCTTTGAGCTGAGAATCGCGTCGAGGGATAGGGCGGACTTCTTCTTTTTCTGTCCACCAGTTTTGGATCCACTCGGAGCAGTTTTGCGCTTGGCAGTCACTTTCGGGCGGCGAGTCCCGATATCCGCTCCTACAACCGACTCTGGCGATACCATTTTAACCGTCTTTGTGAGAGCACGGGGCGCCGGCGGTGCATCCACCGTAGCGGGCAGTGGCAGTCCACGCGGGGGGGCCAACACGCGTGGTCGGTCAGCTTCGGCATCCTTTACCGGGAGGGTGACCGGGGTCCTTGGCTGCAAGGGAGCCTTGCGATCACCGCCAGGAGGCGTGCCCCTACGGTCAACCAGCATGCGTTTCTCCATTAAAATGATTGGGCCCATAGCGTGCGCATACCAGGCCACATACGAATTAAGCATCTTAGGGACACAGCTGGGTTCACTAATGAAGAAATAGGAACCCGTGTTAAGCCGTATAAAGTGATGCATCGCATTCCTTACCCCCTCTGGGCCAACCACGGGCGTTTCCAAGAAAGCTTCCATCGGGATCCCCTGGTTGTAGCTTGATTTCGGGGCAAATCGATGCGGATTATACCTCATAAACAAAGCCGTCTCATTTTGCCGAAACACTAGGTAGCCCGGCCGAATGGAGTAGAGATGGACGATTTCCCGAGCCTTCAGTACAGAAGCCCCGCCCTTAAACTCGTCACGTAGGGGCACCACCGACTTAGTAGTCTCCAAGCCTATGGTGATAACCTTATCCACGAAAGAAGTCGTCGCTCCAACCAAATGTGGGCGCAGGAGGAGTCCCCTAGAATCCCGCGGGGATGCAAACACAATTGAAGCCCCGACTAACCGTATGACTCGCGGGAGTCTGTACTTCTCGAAGAATGGAGGAGTCTTGTGGGCGCCAAACACCCCTCGCACGTGCATCTCCATCCAAGAAACGAAGTAATGCATTGGGAAGTTAGCAGGCTGTGTCCCAGGATCATTGGCGTCCGCCGCTACGCTGAGTCCATGATAAAGATAAGCTAACCCAGCAATTCCTACCGACAACTGCAGACCGGCCACCATCCGATGTGCCGGGTAAAAGACAGAGGGCCGCATGAAGCGCGGGTGCATAGGGAGCGCAAAGTTGCATAACCACAAGCCCAGGAACCCAATAAAGAAAGTTTCCTCATCCATGCCGGGGACGGCGATTTCCGAGAAAGCGACGATGGCAGCATTAGGAAGATAGAAAGCCCTCTGGTTATTCTCCGATACGGGTCGGCGATCCAAACCGAAGCCAAAGGGGTCGTCAAGCTGAGCGAACTTCTCGCTCTGCTCTGATAAGAACTCCGGGCGGATAAAGCGAGCAATGAAAGCTGCGAAACTGACGCCCTTGTCTCCCGATTCCAAATGGAGTTCCTCATAGATCTCCAACACTTTCACCAAACCCGGATGCTGATGCTGAATGGCATTCTCCGGGGTTAAGTCAAATACGAGCTGCTTGGTGGCAAAGACATACTCATCAGGAGGAAGCAACTCCTCGTAGTGCTCTCCCCTCATTGGCAGACCTGAAATTTCGGCAAATTCCTCCAAAGAGATAGAAACTTCCCTATCCGCCATCAGGAAGGTATGGGTGGGGATATTCCATTGTTCAACGAAGGCCTTTATCCACCACGTTGGAGGAGAGGGGTACTCAAAGAGCGAGACGAAGACGGCTGAGTATAGACCAATCTTCGTTAGGTGGGTCCTCTTTGCCGATAGAATGTACCGGGCCCACTGCAAATATCCGGCGGGGGGTCGCGGGATCATTCCAATGTTATAAGCCTGTCCCCAAGGGCGTGCTTCGCCCTGACAGATTCGCCTCCCCAGAATATCTATCGCCGGCGGCGGCTGCACGGGGATGGCGCCGATTGCAGGTTGAAGGAGGTCATCAGAATTCCAATTCTTAACCTCCACGGCATACTTCACCGGGGGTTCGTCCGCATAAGGGATCGTGACTATGGGCTCAGAAGGCGCGGCGGAACTAAAACTGCGACGGCCTTGGATGATCTGGCTATACCACCTTCCCCACAGATGGAGCTTTTTGCACTCGCGATCGCGATCTTTAATAAGAGCGAATACCACCCGATCCACTGGCGCATGGGGGAACCCTCCTTCCGAGCGAACGAAGGGGAAAGACAAGTCGTCAGACATCTTTTCTGTAGAGAGACAAGAAATATACATCATTAGTGGCCCAACGCTTGACATTTCAAAAATATATATATATATAAATCTTGCTCCACACTGTTATGCAGTGGGTAAGGGACCAAAAGGGGACCCACAAAATCCGGATGATGTGCATCATTTAATAAGACAATCCCATCATTAGATAGGACTGTCAATTCATAAAAAGGGCCCAATAGGATACACCCATTGGTGGGGAAGTCCCAAGAGACAAAGAGAAAATCTCCTCTTTTAGAGCAAAGCTCTATCACAGAGTGACATATGTCAAACTCTGGTCTCAGGGGAACAAGATTCCTTGAAAAAGCATAGCTCTGTGGTAATAATCAAAAATTCATCAACACTTAGAAGAATTGAAAAATCCATGAAAACTCATAAAAAGAAATTTTCGGTTCATCCAAGAGCAAAGCTCTGTTCATGGGTCAAAACCCATGAACAAGACCTCTGTAAGTCCTGAGAGCAAAGCTCTGGCGAAGAAGCCCCAATGGGGTTTTTTTCTTTAGATCAAAGATCCCAAGAGCAAGGCTCTGTTGAAGAAACCCCAAAGGGGTTTCCTTTAAGATCCAAGATCTGCAAGAGCAAGGCTCTGATTAATTAAATTTAATTTGAATTAATCTGATTACCTAGAAATTCTAAGTTCTGAACTTGAAAGTTCTTGAGAGAAATCAAGAGCGAGGCTCTGAAAATTTCTAAACGAGAGCAAGGCTCTGAGAATTAAAATTCTTGAAGACAGTAAGAGTTACCAAGGACCAAGGGTCCTATTTATAGGCGCCTGCGTCCCTTCGACTGACCCCCCTGATCCAACGGCTAGGATCTCGCCACCGTTGCACTTACGTCGCGCCACGTAAGCATAACGGTGGGGGGCATTTGTTCCCCCAATCTGAGCAAAGCTCGTTTGAATTGTGAAAATCCAAATTTTCTGAAGCAACGCTTCGAATTCCGTGCGTTGAGCAGTGCGCAAGTGCACACCTGCGCGACACGTGTCTGCGCAGTTGCGCAAACACTGTTGCGCAAGTGCACACCTGCGCGACACGTGTCTGCACAGTTGCGCAAACACGGTTGCGCAAGCCTCCCACTGCGCGACACGTGTCATTCATTGGGGAGTTGCGCAGAAACAGAATAAAAATTTAACGAAATCTTTTCTGTTCTTTCCAAAACCAGAAGATTTTCTTCTGCCTTTGGATCAAAGATCCAATGGTGGGAAAATTCCCAAAATCATTCAGGAAAAGATCTTGTTAACAAATTCAACAAATTTGTGAGCACTATAAATAAGACCCCAGACCTCATTCGAAAAGAAAAAACTAGAAAAACTTGGAAGAATCAACTTCTGGCATAAAAAAAAAGAAGAGAAAGAACTCTTGAAGATTAATCAAGAACATAAAAAAGAAAAAGGTAAAAACTTCTGAAGAACAGAGGATTAAAAAGTGAATAATTCAATAAAAAGAAATAAATAGTGCCTTTCACTTGATATGAACCCTTGGTTCTGTGAAATCAGGGAAAACAAGAAGAAAAAAACTTGTTTTCCTTTGATCCAAATTTAGATCAAAAGTGCTATGCACTTTTGTTCTTAAATCTGGAAAATTCTTGGGGTTCTGCAGAAATGCAACTCAATAAAAGGGCAGAGCCCTGTTTGGAAAAATTCTTGAGTTTCTGCACAAATGCAACTCATTATTTAAAAGGGCCTGGCCCAAATCAAATTGCAAAATAATAAAAGGGCAGAGCCCTGTTTGGAAAAATTCTTGAGTTTCTGCACAAATGCAACTCATTATTTTAAAGGGCCTAGCCCAAATCAAATTGCAAAATAATAAAGGGGCAGAGTCCTGTTTGGGATTGATTCTTTTAGTCAGGCAGAGCCTAAAATAAATAAAAAATTGGACTTAACCCAATCCTGGCTGTAAGTCCTTAAAATTAAATTGATTGAGCAAAATGGCTCTCTTAAACCAATTCACGACCGGTTCGAGGGTACATCTCCGAACTCCTTTGACATCCCTCGTTGTAATTCCTCAGCGACGTCAAAGAGGCGACGAGTCCCAACGACCACTTATCTAATTGGACCGAAACGTCCTTAAACTAATATCGGACCGAAACGTCCCTAAACTAATATCGGACCGAAATGTCCCTAAACTAATATCGGACCACCACGTCCCTAAACTGGAATATGGACCACCACGTCCCTAAACTGGAGCACGGACCGAAACGTCCCTAAACTAATATCGGACCGAAACGTCCCTAAACTAATATCGGACCACAACGTCCCTAAACTGGAATATCGGACCACCACGTCCCTAAACTGGAATATGGACCACCACGTCCCTTGTTAGTTATGTATATGCCCTAGAGGCCATTGTTGTACATATGATGTATATTATAATGGATGCTTGGTTATATATAGAGAAGACTTTCTTGCTCGTCATGATAGTATGCTATTTGGTTTCACTTTATCTTAACATGTTGACTTGTATTGGTTTACTGTTTTACTCTCACATGTTGATAAAGCCCTTAGGACTTGTACTCGACTATTGGGACTATGATGAGATCATACTAGTAGGGCCACGGTAGTCGATGAGTACATCCTATAACTATTCCTAGTCGAGGGTATATCGAGACAGGGCATCGATACACCAGAGTAGACTAGCGTATACGCATCTTGACCCATATGATGGGCGATGGATGATCCCATATCCATCGGTGTTTGACATCAGAGATGGTGTACGGGTGCTCAGTAGAGACTGGGTACACTGGACGGACTCGCCGAGAACTCCCAGATGGTGATATACCACACGTCAGATGGCAGTTCTCCGGTGACACTGGTACAGGGTAGTCTGTAGACCCGAGATCGTCATAGAGTCTTGTGTGATTCCCACTGTGCTTTGATTTCCACCTTACCACGTCCATGAGGGCGTGCAAAACGGTGGCTTTTGGGTACAGTCCCGAATCACATGGAGGCAATGAGCGATAGGAGGGGATTCGTCTCTCCCGGTATAGGGAGTTGATGTTGTGCTGTGTTCGATTGGCTATAACTGGAAGTCCCTGGCCAGGGCTGATATAGAGATTTACTGGTAAGTGTTACGAGTAGTTTCTCGACCCGTTATGAGCCATACATCGACACGACTTATCGGTTACTGGGGTCTGACGTATACCACCCCTAGACTTGATATGCGACATATCAGACGAACAGACCGGACTGTACGGGAGTGTTACTGATCGGATTCACAGGAGAACGCACAGGCTAGCTTGTTGATCTTCTGATCGCTCAATACCTGGGTGGCTGTTACGTTTAGCTGACCGCTTGCAGCTTGTGGGTGTTTGATATGATCATCACCTGCTACCGGCGTATTGACGATTCTTTAGAGTCCTACACAGAGGTTTCTTGGCTCAGGCGAAACAGAGTAGTGGCACATATGTGATATGCGCAGGAGCGAGAATAATGCGATATGGAATACCGTATTATATTCTCGCGATATTTAGATATGAACCGGGACATCGGATCAAGTGTTGATTCGATGAATCGGTACATGATATATTAGTCGGTTATATTCGATATAGCCGGATCGTCGGATCAAGTGTTGATTCGATGATTTAATATATAATAATATATATGATATATTATTATATTAACTAATATTGGCTTACTTTATTATTTCATTTTCTCGCGGGATGATACATTGATATATATGCGATATATGTTAATTGTATTATTTTCTTTTGTTGCAAATATATAATATATATATGATATATATTATTGTGACATGATATGATTAATTGTTAAACATGTTTAAGGATGATTAATTGAGGTTAGGGTTTGATTAGGTTTAGTTGCTTCAAGTTCTTTCTAGAAGCAATTTTCTTTTGTCATTTGTAAAGATATTTTGTGATGACACATTTTTAACTTAACCAAACCCTAACTCTAGTTGTTTCTCTACTTGTTCTCATCCAATCATCCTTGACCATGGTTAATAATTCAATCATATGTTTATTTCTATTCATCACAAAAGGAAATGATAATCATTATCTTTTTGATTATCCATTATCTTCTTCTTCTTCTTCTTGAAGAAGCTCTCTTGAAAATTCTTATGTGATGAAAGATTATGAGAAAATGATATAAAAAGAAAGCTAATCACCACTCTCTCATCCTCATCTCATCTAGCCCTTGGGATTAGGGTGTTCTTCTCTTTTGAGTGAGAAAGCTTGAGTCGAAGCAACTTCAAGGTAGATCATCGGAGATTTGGATTACGAAAAGCTAGAATGGATCGTTCGAGTCGTGGAGCCTCTCATGAGTCCGGGAGATCGTGGATCGCTGCAAAGGGACTTCTACTCGGAGCTTGTGAAGTGAAGGAGCGGACTACAAAGGTTGTAATCCCTCACACTTAGATAAAAGTTATCTAATTACATGTTAAACCCTAATAATCTAGCAAAGATCCCGGCTTTGGGTTGTTCGGCACGTCTAAAATTTAATCCGGGCATGTTTGATGCCTTAAGAACCTTCACAAGAGTGCCTAGGAACCCTACAGTGGTATCAGAGCCTAGCTAGAGCATTAGGCGATGTGTTTACGAAGTTAAAACTCCGATCGAACCCGAAACGACGGAGAAAAACCCCTCTCTGGAAATTTTTTAAAAATTGGGATTTTTCTGAATTAAAAATATGTAAAAAAATCAGCAGGCAATTATAAGAATTACCATAAAATCTGAGCCTCTAATTCCACCAAACAGCGGCGGAAGCGCGGCGCAAGCATGGCTTGAGCGGCGCTTCCGCGGCGGAACAGTAAGATCAGGACACGTGGCTTCATGGTAATTCCCGTAGTTACTTGCTGACCATTCTGGATATTTTTATTCTGTTCCAGGTGTTTAAAATTCTGGTGTTTGTTTTGTAATAGTAGACTCGATCGGAATATTTAAGTTCGTATTTCTTTCCGGATATTTAGAAATTGTTAAACTAGTTGAACGGATATCATTAACCGACTTTTTCCCGGCACGGCAAACTTTCAAGCGTTGAATTTTTATTGGGTTTAAATCTTTCGGAAAATTGTACAAGTTAAGCGGTGGACCCTCTAGAAGACAACAAACCTTAACTCGATTATGTGACCGTCTTGAACTGCCTTTTGAACCTTCGGGTTTGGGGCAGTACGGCGTGCCACATATGAGGCGTTGGCTTGGACCTTCTACGGCTGGATCACTGGTACTGTGACATATTCTGGGATTATTTGAACTCCGCTCAAGAGTTGAGCACTTCGGGAAATTTTGGGTGTTTGATTATCTGTTCAAATAGTTTAATACCGTATATTTATCTGGAATGTGATACAATATGTGGAATTCATAGAGTTAGGCATGAAATACGAAGTATGTGATATTTCGGATTTACGATGTCTAAAGTGATTGTGGATTCCAAATATTGTAGTTTTACACTTTCTTTTCTGTGACCGTAAGCGTAGTATGTGGTGTATCGCCGGCTTCGTTGCTATACATCAACGACAATCGGGATACGCATACTTGCTTACGTTGATGATATGAGATATTATGTGTTGCTGTGATATGTTATATTGGATCGTCGCGATCAGAATAGCCGGGGGTTTTATGTGAGATGAGGGTTTTTATTTTCATTCATGTAAAATTCTTTTGTAATGTAATATTCTTTTATTTGGGGCACTTCCTGGTTGCGGTTGCTGTCACCAGTGTATATTATTTACTTTTCCGCATTAGGTAGACCCAAGGAGGGGAGCACAAGTAACCGGGTTCTACGGTCCAGTGGGAGGCCATCTCGAGGAGTCGAGACCGGGTCTCCTAACCCTAGAATTGGCAGAGTTACTTGCCGCTCTCGTAGGGGTCTTGGGATGTGGGTTTGGCTATTCGTCGCGACCGTGGAATCCGTGTTTTATACAGGCTCGTATTGAAAACACGGACGTCCTAGTATATCCAATATTTCATATATGTTCTTCTGCTGCAATGTTCTGTGATGAGATCATATTACTGCCTGAGACGAATGCTTATACTATATATATATATGCTGATATATAAATATTACTGCTTTCGTTTCTTCTGTGATGCTTAGGAAGCATAAGCTGATGGGATTTTTATTAATGAGATTAATAAAAGAAAAGAAACCTAAAGATGTTGTAGAATCAAAAAACTTTATAAAAAGGATAGCTACAGTTTTGCTTTGCACAGTGATATATACGATATATCATGCACCTTATTTGATGAGGAAAGGACCGAGATCCCTTCACCGGGAGTGACTCCTTTAGCGAAACTGGCAAATGCTACAAAACGTGGTTTGTCTTTTGATTGCTTTTAGTGTTTTGCTTTGCACAGCGGTATATATGATATATCCTGCACCTTATTCGATGAGAAAAGGGCCGACGATCCCTTCACCGGGAGTGACCCCTTTAGCAAAACTAAGAAAAGCCTCAAAACACTCCTTTTTCAAAAACTACATGATTCTACGACGATATCAAGTTCATTACGCTCAGGGTTTTCTGAAAAACCTGCGTAGCCCTCCGTCATTTCAGTTAGATATTATTTAGTATTCGTGCTATGTTTGTTGACTTAGTTAAGGCATAGTGTACGGTAGCTAAGTAATGTTTATCTGTTAAAACATGAGATGTGATTGGATTAGGGTATTCGTACGGCTTTGTTGACTTAGTTAAGGGTCGTGCGGGTGGGTTTAATTCAATCAGGAAATGTACGGGTTGAACTTGACTTGCGATTTATGGTTTGTTGACT
This sequence comes from Agapanthus africanus, assembly GCA_030015575.1. Lineage (NCBI taxonomy): Eukaryota > Viridiplantae > Streptophyta > Magnoliopsida > Asparagales > Amaryllidaceae > Agapanthus > Agapanthus africanus. Next base: position 427,013,444 of record CM057339.1, read on the forward strand.
TAGTTAAGGTCATAGATCGCTAGGGGCAAAATATTATCGGGAATTTCAAGTGTTGAAATTTGCAATGAGATTGCATACCTCCTATGAGATAGTTGGATCCTGATACCCACTGCGAGTAAGAGTTACTCCTGGGAGAGTTTTACACAGGACAATTAGTCATTCAAGTAGGTGTCTAGAAAAGTGTTAACGAGGTTACGCCTCTGGGAAAACGAGGTTTACTAATTAGGTCCATGCGAATGCACGGGGAACCTCCCTCAAAGTACCGACACTGATCTGGCTGAAAGATTGACGAAATTGTAGGGTGTAATTAATCCCGGCTAATCTTACCTTTTAGGGTTTTAAGGTAGATTTGATAAAAACAGTGGGAGACATCCTGATTAGATAAGATAATAACCAATCTAATCTTGCAAGAGCATACGCTAAAGTGTTTTCTTCTCTCTCTCTCCAGGTAGCGACCATTTCATGCCATAATCAAGATAATAATATGGATGTATTGACTGAACCTGATTATTGTACTGAGCAAGGGAACGTTGAACACGTTCTTTCTTATAAGAGTTATAAGACTGAACAGGAAACAGGAGAATATCTAGATTCTCTCGCCGCCCAAAAGAACATACATGTTGATGCATCTTCTTCGGGTGTGTTAGTTATTGAGAACCGTTTCTCAGTTCACCCTACGTCCTGGGTATTAGATACCGGATCAGGATCCCACATATGTAAACAGTTACATGGGCTACGTAAAGGTAGAGAACTGGGAAAAGGTGATCATTCCGTTCAAGTAGGGAACGGTGCAAGTATTGTAGCCAAAGCAGTTGGCGAATATCACCTTGTATTACCAAGTCGTAATACACTGATTCTAAATGAGTGCTATTATATACCGAACATGATGTGCAACATTATATCAGTTTCTTTATTGAGTAAAGAGGGATATAATTTTGTAGTACAGGATAATATTATGAACATATTCCTAAATCAAAAGTTGATTGCATCAGGCTCGTTACATAATGGCATATTCATTCTAAATCAGAATACAGTCCTGAATATACAAAACACACACAAGAGGAAAAGTTCAGAAATGAACGAATCCTACTTGTGGCATTGTAGACTTGGTTATATCAATGCGACACGACTAGCTAAGTTACATAAAGATGGTTATTTGAATCCGTTCGAATTATCATCTTATGATACTTGCCATTCATGTCTCAAAGGAAAAATGACCAAAGCTCCGTTTAGTGGACACGGAGAAAGAGTTACCGAACTCTTAGGACTGGTACATAGTGATGTATGTGGTCCCATGTCTACGCATGCTAGGAACGGTTCTTCCTACTTCATTACATTCACTGACGATCTCTCTAGATTCGGACATGTATTCCTGATGAAACACAAGTCTGAAGCTTTTGAGAAATTCAGAGAATATAAGCACGAAGTAGAGAACCAAACGGGCAAAAGTATTAAGATTCTTCGATCTGATCGAGGAGGAGAATACTTAAGCGGTGAGTTTTTAGATTATCTAAAAGAGAATGGGATTCTCTCTCAGCTTACTCCTCCTTATACACCACAGCACAACGGTGTATCGGAACGAAGGAATCGGACCCTATTAGATATGGTGCGATCTATGATGAGCGAAGCTGAGTTACCTATTTCCTTCTGGGGGTATGCGCTTGAGACAGCCATATACATATTGAATCTAGTTCCGTCTAAATCTGTACCTACCATACCATATGAGATATGGAGTGGGAAGAGACCATATTTTAAACGAGTTAAGATATGGGGTTGTCCGGCCTATGTCAAAAGACAAAATCCAGACAAACTCGAGGCACGATCAGTTCTTTGCAAATTTGTGGGATATCCTAAGAATTCTCAAGGATATATTTTCTATCACGCTGAGGAACAAAAAGTGTTTATTTCTCAATATGCCACCTTTTTAGAAAAGGAATTTCTTGCAAAAGAAATTAGTGGCAGAGAGGTAGAACTGGAAGAGGTTCCAGCACCACAAACTGCAACTGATGATTTGATGGAACCAGAAGATTCAATAGTACCCGACGAACCCCAGCCTCTCCGCCGATCTAGTAGGGTTTCTCGTCCACCTGAGAGATACTACGGTTTTCTCATTGATGGTGGAAGCGAGGATTGCATCATGGATGATGATGACCCGACTAGTTTCGAGCAGGCCATCACGAGTGGTGACTCTGTGAAATGGCTGGATGCAATGCGATCTGAGATGGAATCCATGTACACCAACAAAGTATGGATTTTAGAAAATGCTCCTGAAGGGGTAAAACCCATTGGGAGCAAGTGGATTTTTAAAAAGAAATTTGGTGTAGATGGAAAAGTTGAGACTTTCAAAGCTAGACTTGTAGCAAAGGGTTTTCGTCAAAGACCAGGTGTGGACTATGACGAAACCTTTTCTCCAGTGGCTATGCTTAAGTCCATCCGAATCTTACTTGCCATTGTTGCATACCATGACTACGAAATCTGGCAAATGGATGTTAAGACCGCCTTTCTAAACAGTGATTTAGAAGAGTGCGTGTACATGACTCAGCCAGAGGGCTTCGTAGATAGTGGGAGCAGCGGAAAGGTGTGCAAGCTGCTTAAATCCATTTATGGGTTAAAGCAAGCATCGCGGAGTTGGAACATCTGTTTTGATGTTGTAGTCAAAGAGTTTGACTTCATCAAAAATATAGATGAACCTTGTATCTATAAGAAGGTGGCAGAGGGTAAGGTAGTCTTCCTCGTATTGTACGTGGATGACATACTCTTGATAGGAAATGATATTCCTATGCTGCAATCAGTCAAGCTCTTCTTATCACAGAGATTCTCAATGAAAGATCTAGGTGATGCCTCCTGCATATTGGGAATCATGATCTATAGAGATAGATCTAAAAGGATACTGGGATTGTCCCAATCCAGGTACATTGACACCATACTAAAGAGGTTTAGTATGGAAGAATCCAAGCGTGGGAATCAACCCACTATCTCTGGACTCACTCTCTCCAAAGAGATGTCTCCCAAGACTGATTTGGAGAGAGCTCGCATGCAAGGGATACCCTATGCTTCGGCAGTAGGCTCTATCATGTATGCGATGCTATGTACCAGACCCGATGTAGCATACTCACTAAGTGTAGTGAGTCGGTATCAAGCAGATCCTGGAGAGAGTCATTGGACAGCAGTGAAGAATATTCTCAAGTACTTACGAAGGACTAAGGAGATATTCTTGGTGTATGGTAACGGAGAACTCCAGGTGGAGTCCTTTACCGATTCCAGCTTCCAAAGTAATAAGGACGACTCTAAGTCGCATTCGGGTTTTGTCTTTACCCTCAATGGAGGGGCGGTATGTTGGAAGAGTTCCAAACAAGATACCGTTGCAGACTCAACGATGGAGGCTGAATACATCGCTGCCAACGATGCTGCCAAAGAGGCTGTCTGGATCAAGAAGTTCATTAGTGAACTTGGTGTGGTTCCATCCATTGAGCATCCAATACCTCTGTATTGCGATAACAATGGAGTTGTGGCTTTGGCCAAGGAACCCAGGTCCCATCAGAAGTCCAGACATATTCTGAGGCAGTATCACCTGATCAGGGAGATAGTTGATCGCCGGGAGATCGAGGTCAGGAGAGCAGATACGAAGGACAACACTGCGGATCCATTCACGAAGGCTATTCCCCAGATACAGTTTGAGAGATTATTCGGGATGCTAGGTATAAGATACTACAGCAGCTGGCCTTAGTGCAAGTGGGAGATTGTTAGTTATATATATGCCCTAGAGGCTATTGTTGTACATATGATGTATATTATAATGGATGCTTGGTTATATATAGAGAAGACTTTCTTGCTCGTCATGATAGTATGCTATTTGGTTTCACTTTATCTTAACATGTTGACTTGTATTGGTTTACTGTTTTACTCTCACATGTTGATAAAGCCCTTAGGACTTGTACTCGACTACTGGGACTATGATGAGATCATACTAGTGGGGCCACGGCAGTCGATGAGTACATCCTATAACTGTTCCTAGTCGAGGGTATATCGAGACAGGGCATCGATACACCAGAGTAGACTAGCGTATACGCATCTTGACCCATATGATGGGCGATGGATGATCCCATATCCATCGGTGTTTGACATCAGAGATGGTGTACGGGTGCTCAGTAGAGACTGGGTACACTGGACGGACTCGCCGAGAACTCCCAGATGGTGATATACCACACGTCAGATGGCAGTTCTCCGGTGACACTGGTACAGGGTAGTCTGTAGACCCGAGATCGTCATAGAGTCTTGTGTGATTCCCACTGTGCTTTGATTTCCACCTTACCACGTCCATGAGGGCATGCAAAACGGTGGCTTTTGGGTACAGTCCCGAATCACATGGAGGCAATGAGCGATAGGAGGGGATTCGTCTCTCCCGGTATAGGGAGTTGATGTTGTGCTGTGTTCGATTGGCTATAACTGGAAGTCCCTGGCCAGGGCTGATATAGAGATTTACTGGTAAGTGTTACGAGTAGTTTCTCGACCCGTTATGAGCCATACATCGACACGACTTATCGGTTACTGGGGTCTGACGTATACCACCCCTAGACTTGATATGCGACATATCAGACGAACAGACCGGACTGTACGGGAGTGTTACTGATCGGATTCACAGGAGAACGCACAGGCTAGCTTGTTGATCTTCTGATCGCTCAATACCTGGGTGGCTGTTACGTTTAGCTGACCGCTTGCAGCTTGTGGGTGTTTGATATGATCATCACCTGCTACCGGCGTATTGACGATTCTTTAGAGTCCTACACAGAGGTTTCTTGGCTCAGGCGAAACAGAGTAGTGGCACATATGTGATATGCGCAGGAGCGAGAATAATGCGATATGGGATACCGTATTATATTCTCGCGATATTTAGATATGAACCGGGACATCGGATCAAGTGTTGATTCGATGAATCGGTACATGATATATTAGTCGGTTATATTCGATATAGCCGGATCGTCGGATCAAGTGTTGATTCGATGATTTAATATATAATAATATATATGATATATTATTATATTAACTAATATTGGCTTACTTTATTATTTCATTTTCTCGCGGGATGATACATTGATATATATGCGATATATGTTAATTGTATTATTTTCTTTTGTTGCAAATATATAATATATATATATGATATATATTATTATGACATGATATGATTAATTGTTAAACATGTTTAAGGATGATTAATTGAGGTTAGGGTTTGATTAGGTTTAGTTGCTTCAAGTTCTTTCTAGAAGCAATTTTCTTTTGTCATTTGTAAAGATATTTTGTGATGACACATTTTTAACTTAACCAAACCCTAACTCTAGTTGTTTCTCTACTTGTTCTCATCCAATCATCCTTGACCATGGTTAATAATTCAATCATATGTTTATTTCTATTCATCACAAAAGGAAATGATAATCATTATCTTTTTGATTATCCATTATCTTCTTCTTCTTCTTCTTGAAGAAGCTCTCTTGAAAATTCTTATGTGATGAAAGATTATGAGAAAATGATATAAAAAGAAAGCTAAATCACCACTCTCTCATCCTCATCTCATCTAGCCCTTGGGATTAGGGTGTTCTTCTCTTTTGAGTGAGAAAGCTTGAGTCGAAGCAACTTCAAGGTAGATCATCGGAGATTTGGATTACGACAAGCTAGAATGGATCGTTCGAGTCGTGGAGCCTCTCATGAGTCCGGGAGATCGTGGATCGCGGCAAAGGGACTTCTACTCGGAGCTTGTGAAGTGAAGGAGCGGACTACAAAGGTTGTAATCCCTCACACTTAGATAAAAGTTATCTAATTACATGTTAAACCCTAATAATCTAGCAAAGATCCCGGCTTTGGGTTGTTCGGCACGTCTAAAATTTAATCCGGGCATGTTTGATGCCTTAAGAACCTTCACAAGAGTGCCTAGGAACCCTACATCCCTAAACTGGCGATGGACCACCACGTCCTTAAACTGGCGCAATAGAGCCCGAACGTTCTTTTGCCGGATCTAAACGGTCCCGTCTAAGTTGATCTTAGCCCCAGCTACGGTTAATGTGTCCTTAGATCTTTAAATAAACAATAAAACCCCAAACCAACTTTGGTTCAAGGGTACATCTCTGAACTCCTCAGACGCTTGTCGTTGTAATCCCTCAACGACGTCAGAGAGGTGACGAGTCCCGACGGCCAGATAATTAAATCAATCACTACGTTAAGTTGATCTTAGTCTAAAACAGGACTAATGTATCCTTAACGAATGTTTAAGTTGATCTTAGCCGCAACGCGACTAATGCATCCTTAAACTAAAAACACCAAACCCAAATCTAAGCAAATACGGATTTGGACTAACCCACGTCCTACGGGCGACGACATTACTAAGTCTCCGTATACAATCCACGGGCAACCACAAACAAAACAAACATACACGACACGAAGTGAAATTCTGAAGAAGGAGAAAGTTGTTATCGCAACGCGGTAGCGTAATTAACTGCAGGGGCTTGCGCCTGCAGGGAAGAGCGTCCCCACAATCAAAAACCCCTCACCCTGAGGGGGAATCTGACGAAGTCTGCTACATCGGCCGCATCCGTCTAAACCTCCGATACACGGTGCCATAAATCAACTTGGCATCTTCGGAGAGATAGACGGATAAAACCAAATAGCATCTTTCCCGAACCTCGGGCACGGACGCGAAGTCCGGGCCGCCTTTTGGAGGGGAACAACTCCGCTCGTCGAGGAGTCGAGACGATCAATAGAATGATGATGTAATATATCTTAAATCGATTCTTGAGTCCTACGAGTTTTGTAAACCCTAGCAAGTTCAAGAATCGACGACAAAATTCGTTGCGATGCTTTCTTGATTGATTCGCTCGAGATTAGGGAGTTACGATCGTTTCTTAAAATTGCTAGAGGCTAGAATGTGAATGATATCGACGAAAGAACAAGGGTTAAACGATGAAACCCTAGTTTCACGAGAAAGCCCTAACTCTCGTCGACCATCATCGATCTTGTTTCAATCCTTCGAAGAACAAGAACACGATATCTTGAGATTACATCACGTCTATAGATCCGATCGATTCCTACGAGCCTCATTTAGATTCTTGACATTTGGTTGGAAATATCATCGAAACCGGATTCTCGATCGTTTATCAGTTTCTTGATTCTTGATTAGATTAGTGACACCTGAATCAATCGATAAAATCTTGAATCATGTTTTCTTTTCTTTTCGATTAACTTTTCAATTCAAACAAATCAAATATAATAACGACACAATCCCTGTGGACGATCCGCACTCGCTTACGATCTACAACCGACACCGTAATTGATTGCAGTCAAATATAATTCTTTGATTGTAAATTTTATTCAATTTCCTAATTACCGACACAAAGAAACTTATTCGCTTTATTCGATTTACACAAACAAGAATTTCTTTACAATCAAATGAAACCGTTATGAGGGATCATTTGAGTTGATTTACTTACACAGTCTCGAATTTTACGATCAATCAAATGGCGCCGTTGCCGGGGATTACGCTCTAATTCGTTTCATAGTATAGTTTGAATTGAAATATTTATCCCATTGTGATTTTTGAGATCAAAATTTGTGCAAACCCTAAACGATTTGTTATGGTTCATTGCAAGGAAATCTGGAGCTGTTTGGCAGTTGAAGAAATTTTTTTGAAAATACCAGAGAGTTGAGGGAGTCTACAGAAGCTCCCTGCTGAAGTTTTGTGCAGTGATTCCATCATAAGACCGCGGAAGGGCGGCAATAAAGCCCAATTGCGGCGGAACCGCGGCTACCTGAAGGGATCATTGAACCATTTTTCTCTGTAAGCTTCTTACCTTCTCCTCTCTCCTCTTTTTAGCTCCAACTAATAATTTTCTGCAGGATTCTTTGCAAATAATCACAGCTCACAAATTGCAAAATTAAATTTGTGCGTGATTTTGTTTCTTGGTTGTTTGCATTCTAAATACGGATATTAAGGGGCGCGGCCAAATCCAAATTAGGTGGGGATTTCATTACCTTTCCTAGGCCCCGAAAATCGCAAAACTTGCATCCGCATTGACCCACATTAATTAAAAAATATCTAGAGATGACTCTAAAGACCGTCGTGCTCACTTAGGACAGAAGAAGGCCGTGGGTAATTCATTGCTTATCCGTGTTTTCTTGTGGTGTCTAGGCAAGTGTGTCGAAGGCTAGTGGTTATTAATTAGGCCCACTACTTACGTAGTGGAGTACCTTCCCACTTACCTGGCATTTACCTGGCTACAGGGGGACAAAGAAGCAGTGGAGGATTCTATCCTGCGACTTGTCTTTTGGCAGTTAGGAGCGGTCTAGAGCCGGACCTAGGTGACCACTAGATTCTAGGGTTTTGTGTGCTGCATTTGGTGTGTCGCATCATTTTTTCAAAAATCCGTCCCTTTTTCAAAGCAAGCACCACATTCATTCATACCCCTAATTATAAGCCACGCTGCCACTTGTACTAACCCTTTTTAGTACAAGATAGGCTGGACACGGGATTCTAGTGCCCGTTTAGTCCGCGTACCCTTTATCGACTCCGAAGTCGATATTTCTCCATTTACTTCTTCTTCACCAACACCGATGGATCCGACTCCATCAAACTTCTTTAACCCTAATCTGCCGCCGTCCGTTGGTGCGCAGAATCCATCCCGCATCTCTCTCCAGGAGAGGTGCTATCCTCTTCGAGGTCCTCTTTCGACCTGCTTATCCACACCACCAGCCAATGGGGATAACTTTGAGATTAAACCCCAGTACATCAACCTTTTACCCAAATTCCAAGGACTCGAGACTGAGGACGCTTACGTTTTCATTTCCAAATTTGAAAACGTATGCGCAATGATGGGTACGTCACAACTTTCAGTGGATGCGATGCGTCTACGACTTCTTCCATTTACTTTGTGCGATATAGCCGAGAAGTGGCTATATAACACCACCGCACACTCAATCACGAATTGGGAAGAATTCGTAGCGGCATTCCTTAAGAAATTTTACCCAATACAAAAGACAGCTCGAATCCGTAGCAAACTGAATCAATTTGCCCAGCTCCCTACTGAACCATTCTCTAAATGCTTTGAACGTTTCAAGGATCTATTGGTTCAGTGTCCTCATTACGGCATCCCGAGATGGGAGCTTTGCCGAATCATTTATGAGGGCATTAACCCAAACACTAAACAGAGCCTTGAAAACATGTGTCAAGGTACTTTTATGACCAAGGATGATGGGGAAGCGTGGAAGTATTTAGAAGAGTTCGCTGAAAAATCACTACAGTGGGAGAGTGGAACCCAACCATTGAATAGGGGTGGCGTACACCAAATAGATGTGTCCATAGGTGTTCGAGCTGAGATGGCAGCAATGCAAAAGAAGCTCGACGCTATGGAACACAAATTTGCAGCAGTCTCCCTAAACCCAATGTCGCTCCCCAAAACTGTTTGTGGGTGCTGTTCTGATCCGTCTCATTTAACGGAAGAATGTCCATTAAACTCTGCGTTTCAAGGTCACGAGGATACAAATGCCGCATTTCAAAGACCTCGAAACGATCCATATTCTTCCACGTACAATCAGGGTTGGAGGAATCACCCGAATTTCGCTTGAAACCAAAACCAATCTCAAAACACGGTTGCAAACACGAATAATTTTCAAAGGGCTCTCCTCCACCACAACAGCAACCCCTTCAACTCACTCAGCACCCCTATCAGTCACAAAATTTCCAAAATCAGGTCAACACTCTTACACAGTCTAATCCTATGACCTGTTCTGACGAATTCTCTCAATTCACTCAAACCATGAAATCACTTTTATCAAATTTCATAGAGGTTTCGACTGAGATTAGATCTTCCGTCAGTGAGATAAAGAAAAACTCAGCGTCCCAAGCTGAGAGTATCAGATCGATGGAAGCTGAAATCGCACGCCTTAAAGTCGAAATGAGTGCGAGAGAAAAAGGGAAACTTCCCTCTCAACCCCTACAGAATCCTGGGCATTACAATGTAAATGTCGTCACAACGTTGAGATCGGGAAGAGTGCTGAACAACCATGTTGGGGAAGAAGTTGATGATATTGGAAATCATATCAACACCCCGGCTGAGACCTTTCCACACACACACACTTCTCCTTCTGATCCTTCTTCTTCTACCACACCACCTTCTCGAGAGCCTATTCTCCATTTCCAACTAGGTTCGACACCTGAACCCAACCCTTATAGTTCTCCACAGACGGTCCCCACACCTCTTTTGGGATCTCGTCTACCCCCTCTTCCTTCTCCTATGATGGACCCGGCGCTTATTGCGAAAGCTCCTTACCCGAACCGGTTAAGGGGTAATAGAACGAGTCCTCATATGGAGAAAATTTTGGAAATGTTCAAACAGGTTAACATCAATATCCCTCTCCTAAATGCAATTCAACAAGTCCCCGCTTATGCGAAAATTCTTAAGGACTTGTGCACTAGGAAGAGGAAGACTCAAGTGCCGAAGAAGGTCTTTATAGCTAATAATATCAGCACTGCTTTTATTCCCCAGCTACCAAAGAAACGAAAGGACCCAGGATGTCCTACAATATCGATTTCTATTGGGGGTAAAAACATAAATCGTGCTCTTTTAGACCTTGGCGCAAGTGTTAACCTACTTCCATATTCTGTATATGAGCAATTAGGGATTGGAGAGCTGAAACCTGCTCACTGCACTCTCCAAATGGCAGACCGTTCAATCACCAAACCAAGGGGTGAATTAGAGGATGTGTTGATAAAGGTCGGGGAATTTGTTTTCCCTGTAGACTTTATTGTGCTCGACACACAGCCTGTAGCAAACCCCCGGGGCCAAATTCCGGTGATTCTGGGTCGTCCTTTCCTTGCCACTTCCAACGCTGTTATAAACTGTAGAAATGTTTCAATGAACTTATCATTTGGAAATATGACCATTGAACTAAATATCTACAAAGTTGGAAGTCAGCCATCAGAACCCTCTGCTCATATTTTAGATGTGTACTCTGTCCATGAGATCGCTCCCGATAGTTGTGGAGCTGAGGAACTTTGCTTTACTGATCTCGATGACATTACCACATCTCTGTTTGATTTCACACAAGATCTTAATGAGGACACTTTACCTACACTTAAGTCCTGCACTCCTGATTTTTCTCCACCCGAGTCTGTATCTTTCACAGGCTCTGAGCTTCTTTGTAAATCCAAAAATCACTCAATGATCCCTCCTTCTATCATTTCTCCGCCCGAATTAAATCTCAAAATTTTACCGTCTCATCTGAAATATGCTTATTTAGGTGAGAAGGAGTCTTTACCGGTTATAATATCCGCTTCTCTAGCATTAGAGCAAGAGAATGCACTTTTATCGGTGTTGAGATCTAACAAAGAGGTGTTTGGTTGGAGTATGGCGGACATCAAAGGGATTAGTCCCTTGATAGTTGAACATCATATACATGTGATGGATGATGCCAGACCAACCCGAGAACCACAGAGACGGTTGAATCCCGTCATGAAGGAAGCGGTCATGAAAGAGATCGTCAAATGCTTAGATAATGGTATTATATACCCCATCTCTGATAGCCAATGGGTGAGTCCTATACATGTCGTTCCTAAGAAATCCGGCATCACTGTTATTACCAATGAGGCGAATGAGTTGATTCAGACACGCGCCCAAACTGGGTGGCGTGTATGTATTGATTATAGAAAACTCAATGCTGCCACGAGGAAAGACCACTTTTCTCTACCATTCATTGATCAAATGCTGGAACGCTTAGCAGAACGAGAGTATTATTGTTTTATGGACGGATACTCAGGCTATAATCAGGTCCCCATCACCAAAAAGGATCAAGATAAAACCACTTTTACTTGTCCTTTTGGTACCTTTGCTTACAGTCGCATGCCCTTTGGGTTATGCAATGCTCCCGCTACCTTTCAGCGGTATATGATGGGGATATTCTCTGATATGGTAGAGAATTTTCTGGAGATCTTTATGGACGATTTCTCGATTTTTGGAGACTCTTTTTCCGATTGCCTAGCGAATCTTGACGCTGTTCTTACTCGTTGCAAAGAGAAGAACTTAACATTGAACTGGGAAAAATGCCATTTCATGGTCCAAGAAGGAATTGTTCTTGGACATGTTATTTCACAGAAAGGTATTGAGGTTGACAGAGCTAAGATAGATGTCATTCAAAACCTCCCTCATCCCAAAAGCGTCAAAGATATTCGATCTTTCCTTGGCCATGCGGGCTTTTATAGGAGATTCATTAAGGACTTTAGCAAAATTGCTAGACCTTTAACTCTTCTCCTGGCCAAAGATTCGACCTTCCATTTTGACTCGGACTGCGAGACAGCTTTCGACTCACTTAAACACTCACTCACTTCAGCCCCCGTTTTATCATTACCAAACTGGGACTACCCCTTTGAGCTGATGTGTGATGCATCTGATTTTGCAGTAGGTGCAGTCTTAGGACAGCACATCGAAAAGATGCCACACGTGATATACTATGCAAGTAAGACCCTGAATGATGCGCAAATCAATTATACAACCACAGAAAAAGAACTTTTAGCGGTTGTATTTGCATTAGAAAAATTCAGGCCTTACTTAATTGGCTCACCTATAGTTGTGTATACTGACCATTCCGCCTTAAAACATCTTCCGGCGAAGAAAGATGCAAAAGGTCGACTAATACGTTGGATCCTTCTGTTACAAGAATTCGATCTTGTTATCAAAGATAAGAAAGGATGTGAAAACGTAGTAGCCGACCATCTTTCACGCATCTCTTCTTCCCCCGTGACCCTGCCGATCAATGATTCATTCCCTGATGAACAACTCTTGAGCATATCCAATGAACCATGGTTCAGGGATATTGTAAACTATCATGCCACAGGACTTATACCCAGCGATTGGTCAAAACAGGACAAATACCATTTTCTATCCCAAGTAAAACACTATTACTGGGATGAACCCTATCTGTTTAAATATTGTCCTGATCAGATCATTCGTCGGTGTGTCCTGAATGAAGAGTTCAAGAGTTTTCTTTCTTTTTGTCATGATCAGGCCTGTGGGGGTCACTTTGGTCCTAAAAAGATGGCGGAAAAGGTTTTGCAATGTGGATTTTATTGGCCGACCTTATTCAAGGACGCATTTGAACATTGCAAAACCTGTACACAATGTCAGTACACTGGTAGAATCTCCCAGAGAAATGAAATGCCTCAGCAACCCATTCTGGTTATTGAAATATTCGATGTTTTGGGCATTGATTTTATGGGTCCCTTTCCCAACTCCTTTGGGAATTTGTACATACTGCTGTCGGTTGATTATATTTCAAAGTGGGTTGAAGCCATTCCATGTCGCACTAATGACAAGAAAGTTGTCATTAAGTTCTTAAAAGAGAATATCTTTTCGCTATTTGGACACCCACGCGCTATCATTAGCGATAATGGGACACATTTCTGCAACAGGTCTTTCGAGACTCTGATGCGGAAATACTCAATCAACCACCGACTTTCTACACCCTATCACCCCCAAACAAGCGGGCAGGCTGAAATCTCAAACAGACAAATCAAACTTATCCTGGAGAAAACTGTTGCTAAAAATAGAAAAGACTGGTCGACCAAACTGACGGATGCTCTTTGGGCATTCCGAACTGCATATAAGACCGACCTAGGGATATCTCCATATAGGATAGTGTTTGGAAAAGCATGTCACTTACCTGTCGAGATAGAGCATAAAGCATTGTGGGCTATTAAGGAAATAAATTTTGATTTAAACCTTACTTGCAACTTTCGGAAGCTGCAAATAAATGAGCTAAGCGAACTCCGCGATGAAGCTTATGATAACGCTGTAATCACAAAGAATAGGACCAATGTTTTTCACGATAAAAACATTTTGAGGAAAACATTTTCACCTGGTCAACAAGTCATTCTTTATGATTCACGATTACACCTTCACGCGGGTAAGCTCCGATCTCGATGGAAGGGACCTTTTGTTGTGCGGTCTGTATACCCGCACGGGGCAGTAGAAGTAGAAAATATGAAAAACGGCACATTTTTCAAAGTGAATGGACATAGACTAAAGCCGTATTTTTCCACTGACCCCACGGAGGAGCTCTTGTTCTTACAGGAGCCAGTTTATTTGGATTAAAATTCCTCCGTCTCACCTTCATATCCTGTATATCATTGCATCATTTTTTGAATGGAGGTGAGTAAAAAGAATAAGTTTGGGGGAAGTTCTTCACTTATATATTTTGCCCCCACTAATAATTCCTCCCAGACTTACAGGTTTTGTAGATATAGCTGTTGGCAACAGTGAGGACACTGTTGAAAACAAGTTTGGGGGAGGTTTGTGCTTATATTTGCATCATTTGCATATCATTTGCATAAGCACAAAACATTTCTTTAAAAAATCTATAAAAATTGAAAAAATTTCAAAACCCATAAAAATTTAAAAATTTTCAAGTATAAAAATAATTTTAATATTTACACTTTTTTGTATATAAATAAGATAATGAAAGTTTAGATAGTGAAAAATTACATCCATGAGATTAGAAAAGTTTAAGAAAACCAAGAAAATTAGAAGTTTTCTTATACGAACTAGTAATAAGTAGTTATGAGCCGTTGTCCCAAGGGTTAGTAAGATGAAGGACGTCACTAATCTGAGGATAAAAATAAGTCTGAAAAATAGTTTCTATTCTGGAAGCCAAACATTTTGAACGTTAATACCCTGCTATTCACACTTACATACGTCTTGAAGCCTGGGATAGTAGAGGATACCTTGAAATGCTCTTGTCTTAAAGCCAAAAGTATGAAGGAAATAAAAAAAATGAATGAAGAAAATATAAAGTGGTGAGAAAAATGGACATTGGTTTTGTTATCACCGAGGGCAATAAAAATATATAGTGAGGGTGCCTCTTCACCTAGTGCCCTAAGGCCAACTGGTCTGGGAGTCACTGCTATGCCTGAGGTGGTGCAAGACGAGGAAAATACACCAAGTAAGCAAGCACATGAGTAATCGGTCGGTTAGTACCTCAAGAAGTATTAACAGTCGCATGAAAGTGTGAGAGCAATCTCATCTAAATATTCATTAATTAAAAAGTACTGAGGCTGATGGGCAAGAGTATGATAGCTTGAATTGAATTCTCCGGGTGTAGGGATGTTCTTTACACACACGCAGGGTGATATGATCGATGTTTGGAAGAAAGATTGGAATGAAGAATAAGACGATGTTTTATTGAGGGAGGACGTGATTTCTAACATTTTTTCATGACCATTAAGATAGGGCTCATGACAACCGAAAAGCTAGCTTAGTTGGAAACCCTAATTTTCAAGGCTTTTCTTTTACAATTCTTTTCTTTAAATGTAATATTCATGATCTTTTTTTTATTATTGGATTTTGTGGGTGCAATCCGCTGAAAACCCTCAGGAGACAACACTCCTATTACTAGGGACACCTAGAGGTTTAAAGGCTTGTTGCACGTGCTCAATGCAATCGTGTTGCCTACGAAAGTGTGCTAGTTAGTTTTTCTCTTTCTTTATTTTCTCCTTCTCTTTTTAATAAAAAGTTTGCTCGAGACGATCGAAATTAAGTTTGGGGGAATTTGATTAGTCGAAAATAATGTATTTTTAACATGGCAATTTCCCTATCTTTTGCATTCATTTAGAAGTGTTCGGAATTCATATTTCACATATTAGCAAATCAGTCATAAAATATCAGATTACATGTGTTAGACCTTAAAACCGACATTTCTAGGGAAATTGACTGCATTTCATAGCATGGCATCATTTCTATATATCGCAACCCGTGTTTCGAAATCTGTGCAGGAAAATCAGAAGATCGGTCAAAATTTACAGGACAACACTGCTAAAAGATACGTCAACTCAAGGATTTGGAATCTGGTATTAATCTATAGGGCATGCAGAGATTAAACATATCAGAGAATACTAAAGAATTCAGTAAAAGGCAGCACATGAAGTTTGAAGCCTCAAGGAGCCCAAATGGCCGCGGAACCGCGGCCTAAGCCGCCTTGTGCCGCGGTTCCGCGGTGGTCTTGCTTCTTCATCACCCCAATTTTGCACCATAACTCCTATCTTAGTGTGTAAAGCTCAGAATGATACAACAATTTCCATAAAGCCCCAGAAGCTTCTGCCAGATCAGCAAACCCTTGAATCTACACTAAACTAGCCTTGTATTCTAGAAACTTCTCCTTAAACCCTAGCTTAAACCCTAAGCTAAGCCTAACTAACTACTTCTAGAAGTCTTCAACAAACTTTTGTAGGGAACTTCTATTTTAAACTCAAGACCTAGGGTTTGGGAGATCTATAAATAAGACCCTAGGCTCACTTGTAAAGGAGACTTGAATCCCCAATTTTAGAATCAATAGATCCATTCACTCTCTTTTCTTCATCTTCTTCCACAAGTCTAGTGAGAAGGCTTGTGTGAAACCCTAACCCTAATTCCAATCAAAAGCCAA
Source organism: Agapanthus africanus (assembly GCA_030015575.1). NCBI lineage: Eukaryota > Viridiplantae > Streptophyta > Magnoliopsida > Asparagales > Amaryllidaceae > Agapanthus > Agapanthus africanus. The sequence goes on from CM057339.1 coordinate 427,029,899, forward strand.
GATTCCCGAGTACCAAATCAAGCAAGAAGCCTTGCAACCTTTTATGAGCCCAGCCGATCTTCAACAGAACAAGTGGTCCAAGCCGACCCGCGACTCACGAAGCCGAGCGACGCCAAATCGACAATTTAATTCTTCCTCTTGTAGTTCTTGAGCGACTGTAATCAAATTGTTGATATAAATAAAAGGTGATATTCTTTTATCTTGTTTTCTTTAAATTCTTGCATCATGATTCGATCTAAATTTCTAGTTGTAATTCTTGTTGTGATGTTTGAGTAATACTCCGCTCGTCGAGGAGTCGAGACGATCAATAGAATGATGATGTAATATATCTTAAATCGATTCTCGAGTCCTACGAGTTTTGTAAACCCTAGCAAGTTCAAGAATCGACGACCCAATTCGTTGCGATACTTTCTTGATTGATATCGCTCAAGATTGGGGAGTTACGATCGTTTCTTGAAATTGCTAGAGGCTAGAATGTGAATGATATCGACGAAAGAACAAGGGTTAAACGAAGAAAGCCTAGTTTCATGAGAAAGCCCTAACTCTCGTCGATCATCATCGATCTAGTTTCAATCCTTCGAAGGACAAGAACACGATATCTTGAGATTACATCACGTCTATAGATCCGATCGATTCCTACGAGCCTCATTTAGATTCTTGACATTTGGTTGGAAATATCATCGAAACCCGATTCTCGATCGTTTATCAGTTTCTTGATTCTTGATTAGATTAGTGACACCTGAATCAATCGATAAAATCTTGAATCATGTTTTCTTTTCTTTTCGATTAACTTTTCAATTCAAACAAATCAAATATAATAACGAATCGCACAATCCCTATGGACGATCCGCACTCGCTTACAATCTACAACCGACACCGTAATTGATTGCGGTCAAATATAATTCTTTGATTGTGAATTTTATTCAATTTCCTAATTACCGACACAAAGAAACTTATTCGCTTTATTCGATTTACACAAACAAGAATTTCTTTACAATCAAATGAAACCGTTATCAGGGATCATTTGAGTTGATTTACTTACACAGTCTCGAATTTTACGATCAATCAAGTACAACATAGTCCATAGACTTGACACTGCTACTTCGCCTCGAGTGTGTCCCACTGTTCTTAGATTGCTACCCCACCACGGCTCAAAGGAGTCGTGCAAATAGGTAGCAGTTGGGTGCGGTCCCGAGCACTTGGAGGCAGTAGTGGTTAGACAGGATTCGTCTCTCCCGGTATTGGGAGTTGATATCACGCTGTGTCTGGAGAGCCATTATACAAAGTCCCTGGTCAGGGCAAGCGAGATTTACTGGTAGGTTTTCCAGTAGTTTCTCAAGGTGTAATGGGCTTCGCTCCGACACGACTTATACCGCTTTTAGGGGACTGACGCTTGCCGCCCCGCTAGGCCTGATATACGATAGTCCTAGACGAACAGACCGGACTGTACGGAGATTATCACATCAGGCTCAGTAGGAGTTCGGATGGGTTTCCTCATCGGCCTTCTTATCGACATCTACCTGGGGACCGTTACGTACAGCTAGTGCCGCTTGCGATCTGTGGTTAAACCCACTGCCAGTGTAGTAGTCGAGTCTTTAGAGTCCCACACAGAGAGTTTCCCTGCTCCAGGGGAAACGATATAGAGGTCGTATGGTTTTACGACAAGGGTTCGGACGCATACGTGTTTAAACGCGCGTACGACGTTCGGACAGTTTTTACTAGCCGGCTTTGGTTTAATCCAGATTCTAGTATCAGGTTATTGGATTTATACAGTCTAAATTTTTTCCGTGTTTTCACGGATAGGAGGGGCGTTCTCGTAATTTGGGGGGAAGCTTCTAGAAGTATGATGAATTGAGGGTTTAGGTGGCATAAGCATTTATTGCTTTAGTGACTCATTTGTGTGATTCATCCATGTCATTAATGCATCATTAAATGGTTAATGACTCATGTAGTGAATCACACATATTGAATTAATGAAGCATGATGATTAATCATTTCATTTATTTATTTGGTAAATGATTATGCTTCATATATTCAAGAGAGTTCATTATTTCATGATGATTCTCATGCTCACCTTCTCTCTCCTCGAGCTCTCTCTCTTCAAACCCTAATCCTCCCCTCTCATGTGTTGAGATCAAGGATTAGATAGACTAATCAATCCATAACCTCACTCTATATCACCTAGGTGCCTTTGATTAGCAACTAAAGAAACCTAGTTACCTCAAGATTAGAGGTGAAGCTTGGAATAGAAGCTCTCGGGTGGATCGTCTATTACATAGAGGAGGCCGAGGAGGAGGTGGATAACGAAAAGACGAAGGACTAGGTTCACTAGGTATAATCTCTTCACATAGTAGTTTACAACTCCTGTGTATATGTTAGTTATAGTTTAGCAAAGATTCTTCGGTTAGTCGATGTTAATCCAAAGAACAAGATTGTTTTTCATATTTCCGCCTCCCCGCAACTCGTGGGGTATTGTACATCGACTTACATAGACTGTTGAAAATCTGGGAGAAAAATGGAATGATTCTGCAAAACCAAGTATACTAAATAGAGAAAAATAACAAAACATGACATCCAGAAAAAACGAGAAGACAATCACTTCAAATAGTCGAGGAACCGCGGTCAATAGGCCCATTGTGCGGCAGTTCCGCCGCCATGTCACATCATCTATTGTTCGTATTTCATGGGCAGTTTTGTAATTTTGTATGGGCTCAGAATATGACCCTAGGGTTTCACGTCACTGCCGATAAATACTCCAGATTAGAGCCATATGAGAAATATATAATTTTCACTAGTTTTGTATAAAATTTTGTGTAACTTCTCTTTCTTCTTCATCTTTTCTCCATTAAAATTGTAGTGAGAGCTTTTGAGTGGATGATCAATGAAGAAGAGTTCTTTTTATGAATGTGTTGTAACTTGTTAAGTAGTTTTTATATATGTTTCTTGTAATTTTCTTTGATAAGCAGTTGTTGGTTTTTCTTGTTCTCTTTCTTTTTTCCTCTTTTCTTTTATCCTTGCAACCATGATGCTTAAGAGTGATCCTTTCCTAGGTGAGGTCCCAAATAGCTAGTTGTAATTTTCTACCTCATTTCTTTCTATCTTCTGTGTTTGTTTTATTTTTTTCCTTTTATAATGAGTGAGTAGTTTCTCACTTGTTAGGATAGGATAAAGAAAGTTTGAGAGAAGGAAATCTCTCTCACTCTTTTTTTTACCTAACAACTTGATTCAAACTCCCGTCAAGGCAACCACAATCCGCTCCCTATGGTATCATATCCTATATGATAGCGGTGACACCCTAGTGAGACCGGTTGTGGTTGAATTGACCGGAGGTTATGGTTAGGAGCCAAGAACGGACGGACAAGGACTAAAAAGAAGGAACTAAGCGTTGGAAAGCCTAGCTTATACTCGCAAGTTTTCTTCTTAGTTGTGATAATTCCCGTTGTTGCTGATTACCGTAACATCGATATCAAGAGTGGCAAACGAAAGAAGTGAACGGACTCCTAACTCAAACTAACCTAATCCTAACCCTAACAAGCTCTATTATCATACATATCTAAGAACATAGTTAACTTTGAACAAACTCTGACAATTTGGACTTAACTCGTTAAAACACTAAGAAAAAGATTCACATCTCTCCGTGGATCGACCCGTACTCAACCGGCTAGCTGCTAAGAGAAACCGTCTTGATTGCGGTAATTAAAACTAGCATACAAAAATCCTTTCAATTACTCACCAATCTGGCTCCAAAATATGGCTTCAAATTAAACGGCTTGGGTATTACTGGCCTACCATGATAAGGAATTGCGAAGAGCATGCGAAGTGGTATCATCTTTGCCAAATTCACAGTGACTTCATTCATAAGCATCCCAATCCACTGCATCCTACGGTGGTGTTATGGCCCTTCGAAGTTTGGGGCACCGACATACTTGGTCCAATTGATCCTCCGTCATCCAAAGGCCATCGGTTCATATTGGCCGCAACTGACTACTTCTCCAGATGAGCTGAACCTGTCCCGCTACAAGAAGTCAAGACAGAAGATATTCTAACATTCTTCCGGCATAATATTCTATACCGCTTCAGTACACCAAGAAGAAGAATTTCTGAGAACGATCATTTTTTCAAGTGTTTCAAAATCTCAAGGTTCGCTACTCAGCACAAGATAGACCGGAGATATTCCTCCATCTATAATCCAAGAGCCAATAGGCTCGCCGATGCCTTCAATAAAACTCTATGCAAGTTTCTGAGAAAAAATACTTCAGCCAACAAGAGAGACTAAAATCTCAAACTTCACGAGGCGTTGTGGGCATATCGTACCACGTACTGTACTCCAACTCAGTCCACTCCATACTCATTACACTTCGGAGTGGAGGCGGTCCTCCCCCTCAAAGTCGAAGTTCCAAGCTTAAGAATGGTAGTTCAGCACGAGTTGACGGAGGAGGAAAACGTACTCCTTTGGCTCGAAGAGCTCGATGCCCTCGAAGAAAAGAGGCTCGCGGTACATCAAAATCTGGAGCTGTACCGAGCCTAAATGTCATTGGCCTATAACAAGATGACCCATCACCGTGCTTTCAAGAAAGGCGAATTGGTGTTGATCCTCAAAAGACCGATCATCCCCAATCGACATGCCAAGGGAAAATTCGAGCCAAATTAGGAAGGGTCATACGTCATCGAGAAAGTGTTCAATGGAGGATCTTACCAACTAATAAGCATCGAGGGAGAAAGGCCCATGCCACCCATCAATGGTCGATATCTTAAGAAATACTATACGTGAATGCTCCAAGCCGTAGACGAATTGAGCACACCGGCCCTACGGTCCAGATCATACATCCTGTAAAACCATATAAAATCCATGGGCAAAAACGACCCCTATCTATCCTAAGTCCTACCGACGAGACTACATTTAAAGTTCTACCGGCGATGAAGCTCCACTAATGTAAAAAAAAGAAGAAAAAAGAAGAAAAAGTGAGGGGAAAAATGGTATGTCCACAAGCAAAACGGGCATGGATGAAAACCCGGAAGAGCTCAGTAAGTAATGTTTAGTTGATAAAACTGCATATTTAATATGACATTTTTCCTACTATTTCTATATAAAGAAAGGTGTTTATTATAATATATGATACATATGATGGTTCATCTGTAAAAATACTATTTTCATGTGTTTATATATTATAATTAATATTTGGTAGGAAAAAGTAAGCATATAATATCCATGTAACATTTGGCCCATTTAAATATTCTTACCATGTTATACCTTTGACAAATACTTAATGGTTAAGTTAATATCTCAATAAAACAAACGTTACTAAATATTGTTTGTTGAGTTTGTTGTGCAGAATTTTCAGGGCTGAAATCAAGGAAATCAAAGTTGTTGGAACAAACCTGCCTAATTAAGAAATTAAACTAAAGAAATCAAGACTGGCAGTGACGAAGAGAAGATTTTTCAGTTTCCAAAGATATTAAAAGATCACTACGTGTCAGATAAACAAGCCCTGGAGAAATAAAGCAATGATCACATCATAAGGCCGCGGATCCACGGCCAAACCCACCTATTGGCCGCGGATCCGCCGCGGTTCAGATGATTTGGGAGTTGGGATTTTTCTGTTTGGATCATAACTACTGGTTTCCAAATTAGGAGACTAGGATTTTGGCTCTGGGACTATAAATAAGGACCGAGAGCCTCTTGGAAAAATCATCAAGCTGAAAAGATCACGAAGTCCACGACAGGCTCACGCATCCAGGCTGATCATCAACGGTTCATCTACCTCCTTAGAAGAGATCGAGAAGCAAACTAGCATTTTGTAATCATTTTCTAAGGGAACAAAGTGTAAATGAATTTTGTTGATTAATAAAGGTAGTTCTTTTTCTTATTCTATTTCAACAAAATTTAGAAACATGTTTTTCTTTAAATGCATAATGTAATGAATAATGTTTTTCTTTAAATGCATAGATAATGAAACATGAAAATGCAAGTGGCACTACTACAAATATGGTTTGCCCCTACGGATTTATCGGTAGGGGCAAACCACTGCCCCTACGGATATATACGTAGGGGCGAAAAAAGACCCCGTAGGTGCAAAGGCCGCAGGTGCAAGTTGAGGTCCTGAACTTGCCCCTACGGATAAATTTATGCCCCTACGGATAACTCGGTAGGTGCTATAGCCCTTACGGAGTACCCCGTAGGGGTAATAAAATCATTTATTTAATTTTTTTTTTTGAATATATTGTATATACCTACGGATATACCCGTAGGTCCTATTAAGTCCCCTACGGATACAGCCGTAGGGGATATAAAGTAGCCCCTACAGATTTATCCGTAGGGGCCACTCCCAACACACTGCACTGAGATCGGGGGGAAAATATCAGGGAACCTGATATTTTGCCCCTACGGTTATATACGTAGGGGATAAACAGTGGCCCCTACGTACATATCCGTAGGGGCACCCCCAACACCCTGCACTGATATCAGGTGGGAAAATATCAGGTTTCCTGATAGTTTGCCCCTACGAAGAACGCCGTAGGGGCAATATAGATACCTACGGATTAATCCGTAGGTACATTTTGTCTGTATTTTTTTTTAAAAAAGGGCTGCTAGATTTTTTCCCGCCCTGTGCACAATACTATATACATCAATCAAATCATATATTGCAGTATTCATAATCACATCCCACGCATATATATAATATACAAAAGAAACCCAAAAACTGAATATGATATAAATTCAAACCAATATCAATATCGTTTCAAAATGTAGTACAATGTGATATAAATAAATACATGTTTCAAAAAATAAGAACCAAAAAGCTACCCTAGTTTGGTCCAGCTCCACCTCCGAATAACGTTAAAATAACGCGCGCCTGCTCCTCGGTAAATACACTCTCCAATGCTACAAATAAGGGAGTCTGAGCGGCATGTGGAGCTGGTGTTGTGGTCTGCGCAGCCGCCGTCGAGGTAGTCGCTTGCGGAGCCGCGGCTGCGGGAGTCTGAGTGGGCGGTGGAGCTACAGGAGCTGTCTGCGGAACAGCAGCCGATGTAGTGGCTTGCGGAGCCGCAGCCGAAGGAGATGCATGTGGAGGCTCGGCCGATCTACCCTGTCGCGTCTGGACATAACGTGTGTAAGAAGCGTGTAAGAACTGTGTATTATTCGAATTCGTTTCATTATTAAGTTATTTCGAAACCCTGTTTGGATATCTAGTTTGGAAAAGCGTTGTTTATTTTAATTACATATGTATGTATGATTAATCAAACTTAATTCTAAAACCAAAAAAGCTCAAGCTACGTACTAATTATGGATATGTTGATATGTATATAATATGAAATGATATTTTACTACAAAGTAGTATACATACCAGCATCTCCTTCAACTCCTGAACGGTGGCCCTCAAGCTATCCAGTTCCTGATGGACATGCCGGCCACTGGAGACGGAGGAAGTAACCGCCGGGGTGGAGTCCAACCTCATATGGGCCCTGCTAGGGCCCAATCCCCGGCCTCTCTCCCAACCTCCGTGGTGCCCTCCGTGTGCGGCGTCCAGAACTGGGGTCAGCAGCCTCGGATCGTTCTGTCCGGTAAAATCGATCCCCGAGGCCTGGGCCTGCTCAACCACCCGCTCCTACACCCACATTAAGCAGTAAAGTATAAGTATAAAATTTAAACTTGAACCTTCCAAAACTAAAATTTCAAATTTGGGTAGAAAAAATATTAACACTTACGCAGTACTCCTGGGTAGCGACGTCGGGACATCGAAGCTCGCCCGTGGCGGGATCTGTCGAGGTGCCGTGGACGGCAAGATATGCGGACAGCACGCTCGGTGTACCACCTGACGCCACGGTCCGAGCTGTCTGCAATATTAGAAAGTAACTCTTAATATTAGAAATATTAGAGAATAACTCTTAATATTGCAGAATATTAGAGAATAACTCTTAATTTACCGATAACTCCATGGCTCGAGTAATGTTCCTCGAGCCACCTGTGTAAGTAGGGCGACCCCTCTTCGCCGACTTCCTGTTCTCCGTATTCTGAGCGGCCTGTTTCTGCACAACGCATTAACATTTAGTTTTCTAATTAAGAAACACAAAGAAATAAATTATATCATAAATAATGAATTAAATTTAAAATACATACTCGTTTGCGTTCGGAGTCGAAATAAGCGCACAATATAGGCCATATCTCTACGTCGACTCTCACAAACGCCGGAGTAGATAGGAGGGCCGCTCTCTCTGCCTCGGGGGTCGCTATCCACAGGGAGTAGCAGTCAGCCTTCAGCTCATTCCTGTTGTATCGGACCTTGGCCTGCATGTTCTTCATCAGGCCATTGTACAGAGCATGAAGGTCGAGCACCCTCCCCGGGTGATCAGGGTCGGCTACAGGCTGAAAATCGTAATCCAACTGAAAATACAAAAAAAACATTGTTATTAGATTGCAAGTGTTAATAATAAATATATTGGATAGATCAAATGAAAATATATATTAATACATACCTGAGCCTGTTCAAAGAAGAGGGCGAATGAGCGCTGGTGCTGCTCGCCCCACTCAACGTGAAGTGGATAGTTCTTCATGATCCGGCTCTCGTCCCCCAAATACCGGCCGAACCTCTCGGCATGAGGACCGGTATAGCGATAGTCAAGGGTAAAAAATAGGGGGAATGCTGCCTCCCCCTTAGCTCTATCAGGCCTCAGCCTATGGGACTGATTCGGGCCTCGAGTCCCCCTCTGGGGGTGGAGAGGCCCTGCGTCTGCACGAAATATCAAGACAATCAATAATAAGACAGTTGTATTAAGAATTCAAGTGTGATATATACCTCCGGTGAATAGCACACGAGCCTGGGCCCGAGCAGCAGCACGAGCGGGACGATAGTTCCTCCGGTGAGGAACAACCGGGGTCCCGGACGCATCCCCTCCAACTGTAAAATAAACATCGACGCTAAATCTCCATGAAGTTCATATTTATTCTATAGAGCATATGTAAAATAAATAAATATTTTAAATTTATTCATACTAACCTGCAGACGATGCGGAGGGTATGGAAGCGGCAGGAGTGGCCCCTGTGGAAGGTGTGGACGCACCACCTATAATTAGACAATTAAAAATAGATTTTATAAGTAATTGCAAAAAGAATGTGTAGATCAATAATATAACGTTCTAAATCAATATGCATGCACTATAGGACATATAAACATACCCGCAGGTGCGGTGGTGTCACCACCTACAGCTAGACAATAATAAAAATTGCTAAGTAAGAGCAAAAGGAATGTGTATATTTATGATATAGCATTCTAAATCAATATACATACACTATATGATATATAAACATACCTGGAGGAGCGGGGGTGGCCTCTGTCCCAGATGTGGACGCATCACCAACAACTAGACAATCAAACATTGACAATATAAGTAATTTTTACATAAACATGCATGAATATCTGTAATATTACATTCAAAATGGATATGCGTGCAGTATACCTGGAGGTGTGGCCAAATCAACACGGAAGGAGGCATCCGAAGGGGCCTCCGATCTGGGTGCAAGACCGGCCCTCTGAAGCTCCCTACGGAGCTCTCCGGGCGGCAGAACCGCTCTGCCTCTGCCTCTGCCTCTGCCGCGGCTGGAGCTCCTGCCGCCCCTCGCTGCTCCCGACATCGTCATCAAATCTAGATAAACGGTTCGTGGACGCATTAGACAATCATTAAAAGTATTGACTATATATGATCTAGAGCGTAAAATGTGAAGTAATAATATAACATTACTGATAACCTTTTTCGTTTCGTGGGCGCATCATACATATCTACTTGGATTTCATCGTCGATGTCATTTCTAACCCACGTAACTTCATGATCGGTCGAGACAACCCGTCCTTCGAAACAGACGGTCGGAGCACTTTAAGCCTTCTCTCTTCTTCGTCCTCATCGCTGTCCTCGTATTCTGGGACATCGTAGACATCTCTAGGTTTCCATCGGCATACAACACTCCACCCCGGATGCTTCAAACACTGTGAGTAGTATACTTGGAACGCTTGGTTCGGAAAGATAAACGGATCGTCCTGACCGTAAAATCGAAGTGTGTTCACACTGGTCAATCCATATTCATCTTTCCAGGTCCCAAGACTGCTTCTCCACCTGTCTGTATCGGTTCGCGGATCGTACCAAGTACAGTGGAATATATAAAAGGGTTCTGATCGTCCGGGATAGTGGATGCCGAGTATACAATTTAAGTACCCATAGTAAATCACACCGTCCGATCCTACCGTCGCAATCCCACTATTCTGAGTGATTCTAGATGTTTCTATGTCCTTAACTTCGAATTTGTATCCAAGGACACCAAATCCTTTGTAATGTGCAACCTCCATACTAGGAAATTGAGCTAAACATCTTGAATCACTCTCAAATGATGCAGACAAGTTCGGATCGTGGATCTAACAAAACAAATTTTACGATAAATACATAACGATACAAGTTTAGATTAAAACCGATAGCAATAAAATGTAATTCGAATAACTTACATGCTCTGTGACCCAATCACAAAAATTATCCTGATGGTATTTTTCCAAACGCTCTTCGTTCCAATCAGGATGCCCCTCACGTACCTCGTTAAAATGAGTTCTGTTTTCGACAAATAATTGTGACATTAATATTATGTCATTTCATACACACAAACACAGATATAACAATTAATCCAAAAGAACTTACTCTCTAATTTGTTCAAGACATACGCAATTAAGCAAGATAAACCGGTATATCTTGTTGATAAACATAGTGTCTACCCTCTTATACTCGGCTTTACCATATGGCCCGTCTTGAATTCTTCGTGGTCGGTTAAGCCTTGTCTCAATGTTCTCGTCCAGATAGCGGGAACAAAATGTGGTTGCTTCATCAAGAAGATAACCTTGCATGATAGAACCCTCTAGTCGATTTTTATTGCGTATATACTTCTTAAGAGTGTAAAGGTACCTAATGAGAATATGTTGAATAAATAAACACGGGCATACATGACAAAAATAAATTTATAAATTGCGCGAAACGAAAAATTTAACGTACCTCTCGACGGGATACATCCATCGATATTGTACCGGTCCGGCTAATTTCGCCTCAGTTGCAAGATGAACCGTCAAGTGTATTATGATATCGAAGAATGACGGTGGGAAAATACGCTCAAACTTGCAAAGTATCAACGCAATAGAATTTTCTAGTTTATCCAGCGTCGCAACCTCCAGCGTTTTAGCACACAACTCCCTGAAAAAACAACATAGGTCGTTGATTACCAGACCAACCGAGTCGGGGAGAGAAGTCATGAGGGCTAATGGAAGAAGGTGCTCCACGATAACATGGTGGTCATGACTTTTCAGCCCATCGATCTTGCCCTTCACAATTTTTATTTTCTTGCTGAATGATCCTGAGAAGCCTGTGGGGACTTTCAAATCATGCAACACCTGCAGGAATCTTTTCTTCTCCGGTTGTGACATATGATAAGCGGCATTGGGAAGTACAAACTTGCCCGGTTTACCCGCTACCGGTTTAGGGTGCAGTTCACTTCTTATTCCCCACTCTTGTAGATCCATCCGGGCATTCATGTTGTCTTTCGATTTCCCGTCTTTACACAGAAGCAAGTTAAGTATGTGCTCTGATACTCCCTTCTCTATATGCATGACGTCCAGACAATGACGCACTGAATTTGTAGACCAGTACGAAAGCTCGAAGAAAATGCTTAACTTGTTCCAATATTGTGGTTTGACCTGTCTCGTCGGATCCATCCCGAAGGTCACGTTATTGTAACCATCCCATTTAGCAGTCACGTCCTCTCCGGACAATGGGGATGGAGGCCCAAGAAGCTCCTGATGGCCATCAAAGTGAACCGTGTCTAACCTATAGGGGTGGTCTGGAGGCAGAAAACGTCGATGGCCGCAATAACAAACCTTCCTGCTAAAATTCAAAAATTTTGATGTTGTGTGTTCATGGCAATGAGGACATGCTTTGTGACCATGTACGGACCAACCTGAAAGCATTCCATACGCAGGAAAGTCATTAATTGTCCACATTAAAGCCGCACGCAGTATGAAGGTTGTATTTGTGTTTGAATCATATGTCTCTACACCATCAATGAACAAAGTTTTCAGCTCCTCAATCAGAGGTCGGAGATAGACGTCGATATTGTTCCCCGGTGAGTTTGGTCCGTCGATAAGAAGAGGCATCATAAAGTATGATTGGTCCATAGCCAACCAAGGCGACAGATTATAAATTATCATTACAACGGGCCATGTACTGTGACTTCCAGCCATATAGTTGAATGGGCAGAAGCCATCGGCAGCCAGTCCGAGCCGGACATTGCGAGGATCGCTACTGAATATTGCGTGCCTCCTATCGAAATCCTTCCATGCCGGTGAATCTCTTGGATGGCTCATTTTTCCATTTTCGCTTGGAGGAGCACGGTGATGCCAAATCATTGCCTCGGCTGTTTTCTTGCACCTAAATAGCCTCTGTAGCCTCTGTGTTATGGGAAAATATCGTGCTATCTTCACAGGTATATCAGGCTTCTTATCAGAATCTTTCGGCTTATACCTGGCCTCTCCGCATGTTGGACACTCTTTCAAATCTGAATTCTCTTTCCGGTACAACACGCAATTTTTAGGACATGCTTGAATCTTCTCGCACTTTAGACCCAAATCAGACATCATTTTCTGGGCTTCGTACCAGCTTTCGGGCACATTATTTCCCGGAGGCATAGAATCTTTCAAGAACGAAAGAAGCATTGTGAATGACTTGTTGCTCCATCCATTTAGGCACTTAATTTGGAAAAGTTGGACGAACCATGAGAGGGTGGAATACTTCGCATTCTCATAAATTGGTTTCCTAGCATCATTCATGAAATTTTCATATTTATCCGCACGCGGTCCTTGACCGGAAGGAATGTCATCTTCGGTACGAATAGATTCACCTAGGGCAGCCTCTACCATATCCTCCATTTCTTCTGATGGAAATAAATTTCCGTATCCTGCCGTATTACCGAATTCTTCTTCTTCTCCTGCCGCATTATCGTGTTCTCCTTCTTCTACCGCAGTACTGCATTCTTCTCCTTCCCCGTGATATTTCCAAATTGAATAAAGTCTAGTAAACCCATATTTTACAATATGAAGCTCTACCAATTCTACCTTCCGCCAGTACTTATTGCCACATCTATCACACGGACAGAGAATCTTCTCTATTATGATCTTATTATGTGCTCGTGCAAATTCAAGGAAGCAGCAACTCCTGCGACAAACTTAGGTTGCATACGTTGTTTCCAATCCACATACATCCAGTCCTTAACTCTGACGTACTCATGGGCCATGTTAGACTGAATAACATATAAATTGTAGGTTATGCTGACTATATTGAGAAATATAAGAACGGGATAGTTACTGACAAAGAAGAAAATTCATGTATATGCTTTGTGTGTGCGTTTGTCGTTGAAAAGAATAAATTATCGCACGTTATGTTGACCGATAGACGGGGACTAAGTGGCGCTTTTAGTTTCATATATGGGTATCGATGGGAATATGAAGGTTTCATATTATCATATATTGGTTTTAACCCGAACATCTCGAGTCGCTCTCTGATTATGCGTTTGTATGTATGTGTTCCGGCTGTCGGGGGTAGGCTTCTATCCCATTAAGAATGTATAGAGCGAACGCCCATCACTTGTGCTTTCAACCGTTTCGAGTAAATTTCGGCAGCACCTCCCCGCTGTTCTCCGAGTACACTGTAATAGAATAGATAATCATTTCAAAGCTGTGAAACACGTTGAAATGAACATCTAATCTATCTTTGTACACGGAGAACCAGCGGAAAGGTACCGACGAAATATCTCGAAATGGATGAAAACACAAGTGAATGAAGGCGTTTGCTTTATACATTCTTAACTTGTCCACACGGGACAAATCTATGGGTTACCATACGATTGAATTTTCTCGTCGCGTAGACTATACGACGGTTGTTAGTATCGAGCTATACTGTCCCATATTTAACAACCTTCGTATAGTTCTAGGTCACGACGAGCATCGCACGTATGTTAACCGATAGACGGGGACTAAGTGGCGCTTTTAGTTTCATATACGGGTATCGATGGGAATATGAAGGTTTCATATCATCATCGAGTATCATATATTGGTTTTAACCCGAACATCTCGAGTCGCTCTCTGATTATGCGTTTGTATGTATGTCTTCCGGCTGTCGGGGGTAGGCTTCTATCCCATTAAGAATGTATAGAGCGAACGCCCATCACTTGTGCTTTCAACCGTTTCGAGTAAATTTCGGCAGCACCTCCCCGCTGTTCTCCGAGTACACTGTAATAGAATAGATAATCATTTCAAAGCTGTGAAACAACGTTGAAATGAACATCTAATCTATCTTTGTACACGGAGAACCAGCGGAAAGGTACCGACGAAATATCTCGAAACGGATGAAAACACAAGTGAATGAAGGCGTTTGCTTTATACATTCTTAACTTGTCCACACGGGACAAATCTATGGGTTACCATACGATTGAATTTTCTCGTCGCGTAGACTATACGACGGTTGTTAGTATCGAGCTATACTGTCCGATATTTAACAACCTTCGTATAGTTCTAGGTCACGACGAGCATCGCACGTATGTTAACCGATAGACGGGGACTAAGTGGCGCTTTTAGTTTCATATACGGGTATCGATGGGAATATGAAGGTTTCATATCATCATCGAATATCATATATTGGTTTTAACTTGACGTGAATAAGTTTTACGTTTACGTTTCGTTATTAAGAGTTCGAAATTTCATGTTTAGGGTAAATTTTTCTTGCGTTTGTGGTAAAGTTGTACGTTTATGTTGTCATCGAGTATCCTATTGTAATGAACTAGTGTATCCTACTAAATAAATTAGTGCACCATAAACCTAAATAACCCAAATTAACCTAATTAACCACAATTAACCATAATTGTTACCCTAACACAAATTATCACTAATTAACCCAATTTACCCAAATTAACCTAATTAACCCTAATCAACCCAAACTTAACCAAATTTACCCAAATTAACCAAATTAAGCCTAATCAACACCCTAACCTTTTCAAATTATCACTAATTAACCCAAATTAACCCTACACTGCAATTAACCCAAATTAACCATAGCCTCTGACCCTAAACATGACCCTAACCCTAACACTAACCCTAACCCTAAATACCATAACCCTAACCCTAACCCTTAACCCTAACCACAACCCGGCCAACACCAATCCCAACCCCAACCGAACCCTAATCCCAACCCCAACCCCAACCGGCCCCAACCAAACCCTTACCCTAACCCCAACCCCAACCCCAATCGAACCCTAACCCTAACCACAACCCGGCCAACACCAATCCCAACCCCAACCGAACCCTAATCCCAACCCCAACCCCAACCGGCCCCAACCAAACCCTTACCCTAACCCCAACCCCAACCCCAATCGAACCCTAACCCTAACTGACCCGATGCCACCCCTACCCGAACCCAGATCCCTGAACCCTACCCCTAACATCATCAAAAGAGGGAAATAAAAGTATTAAATTAGAAGTAAAAATTGGAAATTTACTAACCGCGGTGGAGGAGACGACGGAGGAGGCCAGTAGTCGACGATGCGATCGGCGACGAGTCAAGCACGGTTGCGACGTGGAAGTCGACGAGTCAAGCACGGTTGCGGTGGCGAGGTCAGGATGAGGACGTCGATGGCCGACGAGATCGGGATCGAGACGCGGGAAGAATAAGAGAGAAGAAAAATTTGGGAACGGTGAGGGATTTTCTGTGCCTTTTTTTTTATTATTAACCCGTATACATGCCCCTACGGACTTAGCCGTAGGTTCTTTGTTTGCGCCACCGTAGGGCCAAACAACAAATTATGATTAAATATTTTTAAATTAAAATATAGAAAACCGTAGGGACAACAGTGGGCACCTACGGATTAATCCGTAGGGGCAATAAAAAGTTGCCCCTACAGATTCCTTTATCCGTAGGGGCAACCCCTATTTGTAGTAGTGTGGGTTATACTAGTTAGAAACATGTTTCGTCTTTTAAAAATTTGGGCAGCACCGCCTTTATATATTTTGATCCAAAACCAAATACACAACAATATATAGGCATCCCCAAGCGGGAGCTAGCTCTTCGCCAACTGGCGGAATCACAACTACGTGATAACATATATACGACGCCCAATGGAAAAGATCAACCCCAAAAGAACAATAAATAAGTAAGACGTCAAAACTCAAGAAAGCGAACATAAACCCATCGCTCTAAGTCTCGCACAATACCCAAGTCTGACAAGGCCTACCAATATACAATTTCTAGTTTCTGATTTGATTTGATGGAGTTTATCTAGATACAGCGGAATATAAAGTACGAGAGTGGGCACAATCCAACATGTGTCCCACCTACCAAAGCAAAGCACTCTGGATGAAGCTATATGCCAGTACTACCGCAACTGATCCCAAGCGGTCAAACCTGCAAGAACTGTGGCACAATGGGAGTGAGTTGCCAACTCATGAATAGAAAATATCATCAGGTAGAAATCGAACAAAACAACGATTTCCTAGGTCATTATATCCTAAAGGTAATACTTTGATATCTAAGGTGACTACATATGCATATATGTCAACAATCGATCAATACAATGACATATATAAATAAACATCCGACATCATATGCCTATATGCATGTGGATATCGTCCACGTGTCCATCAACGACACAAACAATATCATAGAACCTAAGTGTCCCACACCGACACTCGAAACATCATGAAAACATATGCCTGTATATATATGAGGATATTAACTACGTGTGTCCATCAACGACACATCAAAATCATGGAACCTGAGTGTACAACACCGACATTCTAAACATCATGAAACCCGTATCCAACATCGACACGTAAATCCTCATATCTCGAGCTCCGTCAGTCCGGATCGACCCATATCACGACTACGGTCGGTATCCTCCAAATATCCGCTATGCCAAACTATCTCGGGCTCCGTCAGTCCGGATCGGCCCATATCATCTCACGACTCCGGTCGGTATCCTCCAGATATCCGCCGAGCCCAAAACTATCACCGGTAGGTACTGTTCCTTCTGTCAGGCTCATCGTTTACACCACAAAATCATTTCTTGCCCCGGGTACCATACCGGGTCCACTAAGTACCCGCAGATGGTGCCTACCGCTCCTCGAATCGGGTATACCCATAGCTCAGAACCGAGAAAACTCATGGTGGACGCCTCGAAATATCATATCAAGAGAAACCGCGTTTTTAAAGCAATACATAATTCCCTTTGAAATATAACTGCGGTTCACAAATTCAGAGATCTCATGAAAACAGCATCTCAAGCATATAACCATAAAGTACGATGTATGCAACATAGAGTAGTAATATGAGCATATCGAGTATATCATGCAAGCATGTCAAGTGATAATACTGAACAATGAATGTACTTTTACTTTTAAGATTAATCTCATAATATGGCAGTTCTACTGTGTAAGTGGCATGGCAATTGCCGATGAAGAATATGTGTGAGCTGGCAAATCTGTGTAAGTGTAACATGCGCATCAACGGTAATTGTGCAGGTGTACTAGCAAATGATATCATATAGCATTAAATACCGGAACGTGCTATGTACATCACGAGGGGTAATATCCTACATAACATGGAGAATCAATGGGTATATCTATCTACACATGAACCATATGGTCACTTTTAAAAGATACAAATTGTCGTTTTGAATATAGGTATGGTTCAGGTGGAAATCTTTACGTCGGAGATCCCGCCTCATAACATCCGATATGACAATAATTCTCGATCATCATCCTCAAATCACTAGCACAAATCATTCATCCGGTAACTCATACATACGGTAATCTATCGTACGGTAACATCAAACAGAATAGGGATTTTATCGTCCTATTCATCAATAAGGGTACGGATCTAAAATTTCGTACGGCATATCACTCTTTATCCGCATAATAAATATATATACACATATATCTCAAATTACATTTGTATCAATCTCATGTCAAGTCACATTTATATATACGACGTATCATATTAATCTCAAATCGTATCGATCTCGATCTCATATCATACCATTATCAAACTCATACTTTTCCTCTTTCAATTCGTACTTATCATGATTCACTTTCTCATTTCATATTCTCATAATAATCCGAGTCATCTATATTTATCATCACAATATCCCACGTCAAGTTATCTTATATACATATATCATATTCTCAAGCCAATATATCTATTAGTGTCAACTTTTAGCATATCATCTCTTACTAAATCCTATAATTATGTCCGTAAGTTCGCATCATATCCTTTATCAAAATAATAATTAATATAATAATCTTTCCATATCAATGGTTGCAGGGGTGCTATACGCTATCTACCCAACTTCCCGTAGATATAAATTTACTCACCTGCTAAACTCCTCGCTTAGCCGAAGTCAATGTGCTTCGTCGTCTCGGAAGTATACGCGAAGGTACCTACAATCAATACACATCTAAATGCAATTAAAATCAAGTCCGAAAAACCGATACGGCATACGAAGTGCTAATAGGTTAGAACATATAGCTTATGTATGCAAGATCAACAAATAACTCTCGTCCGTTGACGTACAAACGTCCAACGACGGAATCCAAACTCAATTACCAAAACCGAATCTCAAAAATCGCAAAACCCCGAAATCAACAACTAAGGAAATCTATCCCATATTTTACCCTAGGTCAAACCAAGATATTTTGCATATAGGGTTACTCTAGATATCAGATAAGGGAGCCACAGACCAAAAATCACCAACATTCACCCCGATGTGGCCGCAATTTGCGGCCACCATGATTAAATCTGTGGCCAGAATAGAAGGGGAGGGGCTCGGGTTTCTAGGGTAGGTTCCTATGTGCCTGCACGTCTCTCTGTGTTCGCTATATATTTTACAGAGCTTCGGGTAATAGTAGATCTCAATATCCCATCACAATTTCCACAAAATACGATATCGGCTAAATTCTAACTTCGTGTTTTGGTTTCTATTCTCTGTTCTTGGTCCAGAAATCATCTCAAAAGTCTTATAAACACTCACTACTCTCTATTTTCCACATAACATCAACTTGGAAATTTCCAAGATCACATAACCTAACTAATACGAAATCTAAACTAACTAGGATATACTAAATACAAATACCTAACTAAATGTGTAGGGATTATCTCATTTGGCAACTTAGGAAAATTCTTATTTACCCAAAGTCTTCAAAATCCAAACATAAACGGTTCAAAGGGTTTAGGATGAGCTTGTGCATCCTTTTAATGAAGGTGGTATGGGGTTTTAGTGATTAAGTGGAGATGATACATGGAGATAGAGAAGGATGAAGGAGATGATGAAGAGAAGAAATGGAATGAAGAAGAAGATAAAGAAGGCAAAGATGTCTCACTCTCTCTTAAGCTCACTCTCTCTCTAAATATCTCATTTTGTTTTATTCATTTCTCAAATATCTCTTAGCATCTCTTTTCTTTTCATTTTCCAAATAAATAAAACCAAACACAAGAATACAACATGCAACCAAAATGTCACATGACATGGTGCACTAGCCATGGAAAAAATGTAAAAATACGGATTTGGCTTAATCGTGATTAATAGTGCACTAATCAATTTAATTTAAACTTGCATATATTAAATTATAAAAATACAAAAATCCGATAAATATCTTTTTAATGAATAAATTATTTAATCTCCACTTATATTCCAAATATTGGTATATACTTATACCATTTTACGAAAAACCCCTATTCGCAAATCGATTAGTTTTCGCGAAATATATTATTTTAATATTAAATTTCCAAAAATAATATTTTATATTTCTGAAATGTTACATAAATTAGTTTAATATAATTCTTTCTTTAGGAATAAATGTATGTAAAATGAGCAAAAAGACAAAATTTTGTAAACCCATGGCTTATGTGCAAAAAGGGATAAGCACATAAGGCATGGGGTGACACAAGTGTCATTTGGCAAAACTCAAGGGGCTATATGTAAAGTGTATAGTCTATAAAGGCAAACATGATGAGAAAAACAAGAAAAACTTTTTCATTCTCTTAAAAAAGTCTAGGGTTCTGTGCCTACTTCTGCTTTCTCAAGGTTCTAAACCTTGTTCCTTTTTCTTGAATTAAACGAAGATTTTTACTCTTCTTTTCCCAAAAAGAAATAGTTCTTCACCATAAAACCCACAAAGGGGAGCTCAGATTTTTCATCAAATCTCCAAAATGGGAGATTTTTAAGTCTCATCTCTCTCTTTCTTCAAGATCCAGCCAACAGAGAGGAGGAAAAAAGAGACTCATCTATAAAAATCCCATTTTGGGAAGATCCAAGGCTCAAGAGAAAATTCAGGACTCAGGGGAGAAGAAAGGGGACCCCTTTCATAATTTTCGAAAATCTCTTAAGTGTTTAACTCCACACAAAAAAAAATCCCCTTTTTTAGGAGTTTAATTTCAAAAGTCAATCGAAAAGTACAACTTCCTGTGCAGGGGCTAAGCCCCTTTTCGTTTTTTTAGGAGTTTAACTCCAAAAGTCAATCGGGAAGTACAACTCCCTGTGCAGGGGCTAAGCACCTTTTTCCGCGGGCGCCCATCGCCCGTGTGCGGAGCGCGTGACCCGCTGGCGTCCAGCCCCCGCGCACGGGGTGCTTGACCGGCCGGCGCCCAGCCCCCCGCATGCGGGGCTCGTGACCCGCTGGCGCCCGGCGCCCACACACCACTCATGCGTCCTTAGGACGCTCCTCGCCCCTCTTTTCTCTCATGCTCCACACTCAAAATACGTCTCCAGTTAGAAAAAAATTTCTAATGGGGCACTGCCCCGCATCCCGGAAGGGGCTGCTAGCCCCCTTGACCCGCGGCCTACTATCCTGGTAGTAGGCCTCCCGTAAACTCTGCGTGGCCCCCGATATATCTAAATCCCCTCCAAAACGCAACACACGCACACCGCACATTGAGTTCGCATGAGCAGTTTTACCCGTCAATCGGATGTTCGCTCGATTCAAAGGCGATGAGTAATTAATGACAGTTAAGTGCCCGTCTGCCAGAGATTCGGACCCTCACAATCAATAAACTCTGGCCTAACCTAGGCAGAGGGAATCTGTATTATGTCTGACGAGCTACGCGTATTCTCCATCTTAATGGGGTGACAAAAAACACCCTATATGGATATGAGATCATATGTTTAAGTTCTATACAGAGAATTTTTTTCTTGGTTTGTTTTGTTAATCGAGTCAAATTGAATTAGCCTGTTCAAGATCCTGTCTGTACCCTAACCCGGTTATTATCATGATTGGCGGGTTGGCCCATTTATGTTCCATACCCATTTAAGTCTGACACATGCCTCTAATTTCGATAAATCTCATGTCTAATAATTGTTGGATTGTATTAAATTTCCACCCCTGTTAACTGACAAATCGTGCACTTTTTGCCTAGGGAGCACAGACGAAGCTTCTTTATTTCTCATCCTTAGCCTCTCAAGGATTAATCCAAAGTCAGAAGCTCTATCACTCCTCTTCCTTTGGTGGCCCAATTGGAACTGCAGCAGCAACATATATTCAATGATGCACAATGTTAGCAAATTCTGTACGTCTCCAATCTCTGCTTCTAAATATGGGGCCATTACTAGTTATAAATGTTTTCACTGATGCATAAATAGTGCCTGCTTGGATGATAGCACTATAACCATATTCATATAGAGTAATCATCAGCATATGTGTGTGCATGATAACATCTATTGTATTTGATATGCATAATTCCAACCTACCAACTGCCATTTGTAACGCTAGCATGACTGAATTGTCTGTTTGTTTGTTTGTTTTTATTTTACATCACGCTCGTAAAAACAGAGAGGAACCGAAGGCTTATTTAACATATTTGTATAGTTTAATCATGGCCATGTCTTTGTTTGAGTAGGCAAAATGAAGCCTTATTGTCATTTTAAAAGCCGCTCTGATTTAAACTAATCACTTGGATTTGAAGTTGCCACAATAATTGGCATAATTTGTGCCATTTTTTAAAATCTGATATCCTTTCTCTTAAGAATATCGGACTTAGATCTACGTTGCTGTGTAAACTAATCAACTTAAAGTTTGAATCTGAAGTTGCGTGTTAATTTCCAATTCTGAGCATATGGCCCCATATTTTTCTTGACAGAAGCTATTCACCATGTGCACCCCCTATCTAATAAAATTAAGAGAATATGAAGGAAAGTTTAAGCTACAAACTTCATCCCATTTGTCATATTTTTATATCCCATTGCCTGCAAATTAAGCCTATGGATTCATTCATGATAAATCGAGACGTTTGTTGTACTTTCCTTCAAAAAAAGACTTTTTTTTTGGGTATCAGAGACTTGTGGATAGCTCCTTTTCATATACCATGCATCCTTATTGGCCATCAATAATGGAGGCCAGGGTTACATTAATTAGTTGGTTTCTTGCCTTATAATTGTTTAATAATCCATTTGCTAACTTGTTCCCAGCACAGGGGCCATAAGAGTTCAATGCAACAGTGACCCCTCAGTAGTCTCTTTGCAATCCAACCACCCATGAGAACCGGCAAGCTGTTTCAAAATTCAGACGATTGGATTAGTAAGTGATATGTAGTACTTGAAAATAAATAAAACTCTCATCTATCCTTATGTGTTACCGACACCTAATAAAATTGGTTTGTGAGAAATGGCTTATACACCGTCATATTGTTTGTTTAGCGCATGTGTGTACTTTCCTTCGTTTTATAGTCTATTAGAAAATAGTTGCAACAGAACAAAGTCGACAATTAAGGGACTGTTTTGGCATGTGATCACGGGTTCAAAATTTGGTTTTTGTTTTTAAGGAAGCAAATAGTTTTTGGTAGTTTGTTTTTATTAATCGGGTTAAATCGGATTAGTTGGGTCAAGGCCCATAACTCGCGTTGTTTTGGTGCAGCGGTCATCTCACAAAGAACCGTTTGGTATAAAAACTAATCGTAATGTAGTATCAGATGGGAAGCAGCTTCATTTGCAAGGAATTACGCCGACCTCAACTATTATCCATAGATTTGAGACTGCTTGAATAATGTTCGGGCTGGCTTATTTTGAATACCATGTAACTTATAGTTTGAATCTAAATTTGCCCAGACAACCTTGGAGCATATAGCCTATATTTTTTTAGATGGATCCTTCATCATGTTCTGACTTTCTAACATATTCAGAGAATGTGAATGAGGTTAGTTAAGCTGCAAACTACATTCCATTGTCACTTTTTAAATTTGCAGAACATTCAGAGCACTACTAATTAATAAGTTGTAGAGGGCATGAACCTGACCATAAAGATGAGATTGTGGGGAACTCTTGATTTATACTTTAATGGAGAGAAAACGAGATGGTTGTTGTGCCTTGCTTCATTTTTATGAAAGAGACCAGGGGATGGATAGTTCCTTGTTATCTACCATTCTCCTTAGGCTGCACCTCCCCCCCCCCCCCCCCCAATTGCTGGCCATGTGTTGCCCATCCCTAGCACATGGGCAATTTAGAGTTCAATGCAACAGTGACCCCTCTGCATCTTCGCTACTCAACCACACATGTGGTTTTGCTATTTCAAAATGCATGCAATTGGTTTAATTTATGTTTCTAGAACTTATAAACAGAAACATTTAAAGAAAAACAACTTATCTACCCTTTAGTGTTACCAACAACTAGTGATCCATTATTAATGTTATTTATGATATATGATGTAGTAATTGGTTTTTGATCTACTAGAATTCTAGATATTAGTTTCCTACAGCCTACAAAAATAATTAAAGCCATGGTTTATTTTAGTCCCTACTCCCAACATACACCTACACCTAATGTTATAAGTGATGTTAACTACTATATATCTGTGTTTTATATGCCATCATAAAGTAGTCTACCAAAGAAATATAGTGGAAAAAAACTTCTTTCCATTATTGGCAATGTTTTGGCTTGTTAGGTGTTTGATTATTAAGAATCCAAAAGAAGATGTCCAATCTTCTCATGGGTTGCTTCGTTATCCTTTGGCCTTTTTAGCTTTTTTAGGTGCTTAATTATTTTTGTTCCTTTAGGTGCTTGGTTAATGATAATATTTTTGTCATTTTAAGTGCTTGGTTATTAAGATTTCAACTTCTTTGATGTTAACATCTCGGGTGCGAACTTAGACGATCAATCTTCTCATGGGGCCTAATAAAATTGGAGGAAAACAACTTAATATCAGAAAAAGTATCTCAAACCGGCGCGATTAATTATACAAGACTTCTGTCATTTTTATGCATTAGTACTCTAGCAATTGGTCAGGTGTTTCCATCATCAATCAAGTTTATAATATTTGCATTGTCAGTGCACCATTGACGTAAATTCAGCTTTATGTAAAGCTAGGAGCAACAATTATTACTTGTATAAAGAGAAAAATGCCGTAATTATAGGAGTAACAAGACATTTCCCCCCTGAAATTTCATATCATAAATTATTAATTATCATGAGACTAGTGTTTCAGGTACTACATCTTATCAAAAAGGACTATGTGTTGGAAGGTTTTCTTTCAAAAGGTAATGTTAAATGCCTCACACCGCATTCATTTCTTAGGTGATCAATTGTTGTGAGTTGGTGCGCAACGGAATACTAAACACCCGATCTAAACTAAGAGCTCTTTTAACGGATAACAGATAGAACAAACACAAAATCAATAACACAAGATATCTAACGTTAAAAACCCAAATGGAAAAAACCACGAGGAAATGGGAGAAATCTTTATTAGAACTTAAGAGAAAAACCTTACAGAAGATTACAATAGCCCTCTCCTTATAGATCTCCAACGACGAGATCTCCTTCTTCTCTCTCTAAGTTCTCCTTAAAGGCCTTCGTTTTGATACCTTGTAGAGCCGTAGTGTCGTCTCCTTTGAATCTTATAATCAAGATCTTAAGAACCTTAAACTTTAACCATAATTTTCTATTTATACTAAATTATAAATCTTTAATATAATAGGATTTCCTTATCTACGAAACTGCCATCCAGAACCGAACACGCGCAAAAAGCCCGTCGACAGACGCCTGCCCCTTATGGGTCAAACGCCTGATCATAATCTGCACGTCTAGCCATAGAGTCGCCAGACGTCTGAAGCCCAACGCTCAGATGTCTGCGCCTCCTTTGGAAAAATATCAGAGCCCATCCAGACGTCTGATCCTTACTGGTCAGACGTCTGCCTCTTCTCTGGAACTCTAGAACTTTAGACAGACGTCTGAAGCACAAATCTCAGACGTCCGCCCTTTCTCTGGATCTGTAGTGACGTAAATATACCATCTTAGCTTGTATATCCTTATAACTACCTTGAAAATTAGTTGCCCTTGTCATGTATCTTTTAGAGTTGACTTAGTTCTCCCCGTTTTCCTTCTGGCACGGTTTCAAAACTTGAAACTGCGAACTGTCATAATTTTTGCTTAGGACTGTGAAATTGATTCTGTCATAATTTTTCACCAGAACTGCGAAATTGGTACGACCCTCCTACTGAGGTCTCACGTCTTTCTAACATTTTCGTACTTGAATGAAAGTTAAGACTGACATGAATTTCTTCGTAGGAATTACTTTCGTAAGCATATCTGCCGGATTCACTTTAGTATCGATTTTGATCAATTCGATCTCCTTTTCGGCCCACTCCCTTATCTCGTGATACCGCACATCGATGTGCTTAGTTTGAGTGCGGTATACTTGATTCTTCGCCAAGTAAATGGCGTTTTGACCGTCACAAAACAAAGAAACCGACCCCTTATCGAATCCGAACTCGCAAACTAAACTCTTTAACCATAAGACTTTCTTAGATACTTCCACTGCTGCCATATATTCTGCCTCTGTCGTTGATAGCGCCACGGTATCCTGAAGTGTCGACTTCCAATTGATTAGAGATTCTGCAACTGTATATACATAGCCCATAGATGATCTTCTTTTGTCCAACTCACCGGCGTAATTCGTATCTATGTATTCTTGTAACTGGCTCGATTTATCTGCTGACTTATGAAAGAGTAAACCGAGATCTTTAGTTCTTTTTAGATACCGAAATATCCACTTTATGGCTTTCCAATGGAGCTTTTCTAGATTTGACATATACCGGCTAACCAGACCACATAGGATATATCTGGATGTGTGCATACCATAGCGTATGAAAGTATGTCTTAGTACCCCTACTAGATTTCAAAGAGCATCAAGTATACAATTTAAAAAAATCTAGAGGTCTAAGCATACTAAACAAGAATCGAACTAGAGAATTAGGATTTCAAGTAAAGCATACAAGTTCTAAACTAAGTGATGTTGGTTTACAACCTTTGCAGACCGGTCCTTCACTTCTAAAACTCCAAGTAGTAGTCCCTAAAACCCTTCTTTGACACCATTTGATGAAATGATCGAGCTTACTTGAAGTCTTCGATGCTGAAGATAATTCACCTTGAAGTCTCTCTAACTCAAGCTCACTCTTCACTAATAAAAGTATTAGTGAAGCAAACAACTTAAACTAATGGGCTAAATTAGTGTAAGTTGATGAAGTAGGAGATTTGCCCACAAGAAATTATTTTCTCTTTTCTTTTTCCAACTCAAGAAAAAACCCTAGAGTCGAAAATGAAGAAGAAGATGAACTTAGATGTTATGTGAGAATGAACCATGTGCTCATGATATAAGAATGAGGATGAATAAATATCTAAGTGTAAAACAAAAGTAGGAGATGAGTCATGACTTCACAATGCTTCTCCAAGCATCCAAAGCCATGACTCATTTCCTCTATTTTTCTTTTTCTCTTAAAATATAAATCATCCTACATTCTTTACTCATGTGTGATTCTTATACACCCATGTTCTATGTATCATCAACTATGATACAAAATCAAATACATATATGTAAGTCTACGCTAGCACCCCGGCAGTCTACAGACGCCAAATGCGGAACAAAAACTTTTTAACTGGCGCTATCGTATACTTTAACCCGGATCTTCCATTATTGCTAAACTAACAAACTGTAAAGAGTGTAGAAAGGTTATACCGAACGATCCGAGTCCTTCGTTCTTTAACCATCATCCCATGCTCCGTTGCGGCTTCTCCGATCTCGTCGATCTTCGATCTGCTCGTCCAGGTGGCACCACGTCTCTGATTCTTTAAACGGGCTCCCGCCTCTAACTCGAGGCAACTCGATCGTCAAGTTTGCTAAAAGAGACGACCAAGAATGATGTAGAGAATGAGTAGATGACTTTGTCTCACTTCGTCCAAATCCGTGGACGATCGGTTAATGAAGTTGCCGAGGGAATTGGGTGATGGAATGAAATGAACTGTAAAATTCCATGCACCCCAAATACTATCATATCTTTTTCAAATGAAATCAACAACCAAGTGAGAGTGAGAGAGAGGAGAGGGGGCCGACCTCTTATAGCAAAGAGGGAGGTGATCGTAGGAGAGGGGGGTGACCACAAGAAAAATATCATGTGTGAACACATGAAAATATCAAGCATAAAGATCTTAAGGAAAACAAGAATGTTTAGAAATCAAAGCATGAGTCACAAGACACCTCTCCATTTCTAGAACCTTCTAGAAGCTTCTAGAAGCATGACTCACTCTCATCCAAGAAAAGATAAATCCGTCTTTAACCGAATGTTAAAAGACGGCTGATAGAAAACTGGAAACTGGCAACTTCCAAAAGTGATCCTGAAATGACTTTCAGGATAACCCCGAAACTGTATAAATATACACGCATTTGTATTACGACCGAATACAAATGCAACTGAGACAAAGATATTATACCTACTCAATATAATACTCGGATCCGGCTTAAACCAAAGCCGACCAGTGTCATCTGCCCGAAAAATAACACGTGCGTAAACGCACGTGCATTTTCCGAACCCTGCCATAAAACCATACGGCCTCTACAACGTTTCGCCCGAACTTGGGAAACTGTCTGTGGGGAACTCTAATGACTCGTCAGTACCCTGGCAGTGAGTTTAACCACAAACCGTCAGCGGCACTAGCAATGCGTAACGGCTACCCATAGACTGACCTCAAGGGATGCCGATGAGCGCACTCATCCGAAAAACCCTACTGAGCCTAACAGTGACAATGTATATACAGTCCGGTCCGTTCGTCTATGAGTATCGCATATCTGCCTAGGGGGCTAGTAACGTCAGACCCCCAATAGCAGTATAAGTCGTGTCGGAGTGAAGCCCAATAACACTCTGAGATACTACTGGAGTACCTACCAGTAAATCTCCTGCCATGGCCATGGATTTTGTGTAATGGCTCTCCTAGACACTGCACGACCTCGCCCCCCAATACCGGGAGAGACGAATCCCCTGCCGATCCGCTCACGTGCCTCCATATGGCTCGGGACTGTACCCAAAAACTACCTGTTTGCACGACTCCTTTGAGCCGTGGTAGGGTAGAAATCAAAGTACAGTGGGAACTCACACGAGACAAATGACGACCTCAGGTCGATGAACTAACCTGTACACATGTCACCAGGGAACTGCTATCTGACGATAGATATAGTACTAACTAGCAGATTCCCGGCGAGTCCTGTCCGGTGTACTCATAACCCAATGAGCACCTGTATACATCTTAGGTGATCCAACTGACACCAGTGGCTTGTGAGACCGGCCACCGCCCCTCGTCGGGGTCTCGACTGTACACACTAGTCTACTCCGGAGTATCGATGCCCTGTCTCGAAACTCCCACGACTAGGGACCACAATTAAGGATATGCGTATAAACCACCCAACTCTCACGTATATGATCGCTATCATACTGTTGGTGGTAAAGGAAGATCCTAAGGGCTCTATCAAAGTGTAACATGTAATCAGTCACCTGATCATGTACACGACTGATAAAGGCAAACCAGATAGCATATTATCATCTCGAGTAAGACTGTCCTACCGGTATAGGTCCTCCGCAATCATTGCAATCACGTACCTGTGATCCAATAATTGACTATGAGGGCACTATCTCCAACAATCTCCCACTTGCACTCAAGGCTAATTATTGCGATGTCGACTACTCACAGCCCGTGTGAAACCGAACATCCAACTCCTCTACTAATCAGTTTCACAAAGCCCGTTTGTAAAACTATTGTGTTCGAGAAATAGCCTTAGTGAGTGAATCCGCCTAGAAGTTTCTTTCTATATCTCTCTTAATCTCAAGTTCGCGGAGAAAACCATCTCCTGAAATGAGTAATACCTGTCTTAGAATATGTCTGGATATCTGATGGGACCTAGTTCATAAATGAACTCCAAATCCAAACTTCTTAGACTGTATCGATCACTGAACCTAATCAGTATTCGGCACCATGCCTCCCACAGTATTCTCTTGGACCACCTGTCCATAATACTGTCCCTCTTCGTCAGAGGGAAAAACTATAACTCTGACAATCACTCTGTCATCTATGTCACCTTTGAAGCCTGGAATGATAATCGTCTCCCGAAAGAGGCTGTCATTATCAAATCCGTAGAACATGTACTTATGTTCTAAAACCGCTTCCTTATGTTTCTCCAGGATTGGATTAATACAAACTTATTGCATCTAGTGCAAAAAACAACATTTGGTGTGGTACTTGACATCTCATGATTGACTCAATTGCCTAAGCAAGTGATCTGCCAATCATGCACATCCCTCTCCCCTTTAGTCTGTAAGACATCTTTAGAGAGGGTGACTCCATCACCTGCAGGTACACCACCATGCTAGGAGTCAACTATTCTAAAAACCATTAGAATATCTGTCAAAGTACCCACATTGGGAAACTACCCAAATCCAGATCTAAAACCATAGATCTAGAAACCAGAATGTCAAATATTATATCCATATCCTGTCTGGAGAAACAACTGTGTGACGACCACAGTTCAACCGATCGTAGTATAGGAATTTTACTTCCTACTATGTGTATGTCATCCAGATACCATGACATCACACCCTACTACCTTCTTAACAGATCCATCCCCTATCCTGATTGAAGTCAAACCCATGACTGTCACATCAAAATTAGATGATCTATCTCCGCTATAACTGCTTTAGTCTATAAATAGACATAAGCTACTTGCCCACCATGCTTCCGTTGCTCCCACTGACTACGACAACCCTTCTACCGGGTCTCACAGCCTGGAACAACAGTAGTGTCAAGTCTGGGTAGATAAGAACCTCCCTGTCACCGTCCTTGAGGCTACCGAAGTACCTCTCGGGTGTCTGAGGTTACCCACCAAATCTGCGGAGTGGCTATTGGAATGTCAAACCTGATTGAATATATAGGTCCTATTAAATTTTCCGTAATCGTTCGCGGTTCTAGAATCACTTCCAGTTCTACCATACTCCCACTACTGTTTTTCTGAAAAAGATCCATTTTACTAAAACTGTGGCGAGTCAAGAACAATATCACTATTGATCTTCCAAATGGTAGAATATCAACCCTCGTCATAGCGAGGGTCAACCCACAAACAGCCATTACAGAAACGTGCCCTGAGTTATCCAGAGTCTGGTTTTAAGCATAAGCTGGACAACTCCCCGTACCTTAACAACTTTTAAGGTACGAACCATTCTATATTCAATATAGAAACTTTGGCACTTATTTAATTGGAACCATATTCAAATCATGCAGCTGTCTCCAGTGCATATCAACTTAATGGAAAGAGGCTAATCAGCATTACTCAACTTAGGAATCCATCCAATTATGAGCAACCTGAAAGAGAAACACGTTTCTCAAAACCATCACTATCATCTGAATACCAATCACAAGAATCTACATCTTCGATCTCTTTGAAGAATCCCGATACTTGTGACACCTGGTTCTCTACTTTATTATTATACCCACAACTTCTCAAAACTTAGACCTTGTATTTCTACGAAACACTTGTTTAAATACTAGAGAAGTTATAAGTAAACAGAACATAGTACGAGGACCTACCCCTTTGTCCTGATGGACACTGGACGACATACAATACTCTGTATAAGTCCGCTGAGTTAAACAACTCATAACTTGTGCGTTGTCGGTGGAAAACTGTACCCTGGCGATTTCCTCAAATATCACCAATTACAACGAATTCCGATATATGAGGATGATCACCTAATTCCCAATATCTTACTCCCAATCATCATCTGTAAAACCATACAGATATGAGAATGAAACCTGGTAAATACATACCCTTGGGGTAAGTGTCTAATCGGGAAAACAGTTTTTCTTTAACAATGCACTGAAACATGAAAATGTTTCGTAGGGGTATCCTGGTATTCCTAGCAATGCCTCTTCCATAATCCAATTCATGACTTCAACCGTATATTTTATTGCCATCTCTCCAAATCCCTTTATTTGTCTTTAGTCGTTACCTTCTGTACACCATCGTTAGGCTAAATGGTTTTCTTCCTTCCCTACAGTTCGGCACCAGCCTATGGTTTGGAAGAAGACTATCCAGTAAGCATAATAGGTGTACCCTCCTAAACCAAGGAGTACTCGCAACTGAGAGAAGGTGATGATAAAAGACAAATGAATAATACCTTATTCTTTTAAAGGTGAAATAGGAGTGGCGATGAAGTACGCGGTTTCGGTCGTGAATGACATCAGTCGCAATTTACTTTGCCCTCTTTCTAATCCCTTTATTTTGTCTTTGCATATTACCTTCTGCACACCCTACTTAGGCTAATTGGTTTTCTTCATTCCCTGCCTTTCGGCACCAGCCTATGGTTTGGAATAAGACTATCCAATAAGCATAATAGGTGTACTCTCCTAAACCAAGGAGCTCTCGCAACCTGAGAGAAGGTGATAATAAAAGACAACTGAATAAACCAATTCTATTTCTCCTGAACCTGGATCCATCCTCGAAGAAGTCCCTTCGAGTTCGTATATAACCATACGATGGATCTATCCAATGGAAGTGGATATCCGTAGTAATACGGGTGTTCTGAGAAATGCAAAGGGTAAAAGAAGGAGTGGCAATGACTTATGCAACTCAGACAATCCAAAAGCCAGTATTTTAAGAAGGTTCGGTCAACCTGGTCACTGAGTCATAGTCTAGGGTCGGTCAAAGGTCGCTGCCAAAGAGAGAGAGAAAAGAAACACTCTGCGTGCACTCTAACCTAGATCAGAATGGTCATCACTTTATCTAATCCGGAAACCTCCCACTGTCCTGTCAAATTCTCCTCCAAACCTAAAGAAGAATCAATCGGGATCACCCGAAGAGTAAACCAACTCATCAGTGGGAATCGGGATCCAACTCTCATCGCATGATAACGTGATGGAATGCATCCACGTTACTCATACTCCAGAAGGTATGCGCATACTTGGCAAGTTTCAGTTTCTTTAGAAACTCCCGATATGATTTTTACCCCATGCTCTTATGATCGTGACTAAGGGCCAGCCCATCATAAGTCACATGTCAAGTTCTTCCCATCATTATCTTGTTAATTTGAACCCACCCGTACTCGCCCTTGACTAAGGGCCAACAAGGCTGTACGACTGTCCCAAACCAACGCATCTATCTATGCAACATGTGAACACCCCAGCAGCTACCAATCACTATGTCCTAGCTAAGGGCTAGACCAACATAGCTTGAATACTACTGACCATTCATATGAAATGACGGAGGGCTACGGCTGGTTTTTGGCGAAAAAACCTTTAACGTAGTGAACTTGATATCGCTGAAGGAACCTGATAGCTTTTTAAAATATAGTGGCGAAAACCTTTTGCTAAAGAGGTCACTCCCGGTAAAGGGATCTCGGCTCTTTCCTCGTGGAATGAGGTGCAGGATATTCCACTGAATACCGCTATGCAAAGCAATATGTAATAGACTATAGTGAAGTTATTACCCTGACGCAAACTTCTGCCCAAGGGGTCAGTCCCGGTGAAGGGATATCAGCCCTTGCCCCTTCGAATGAGATGCAGGATATTCCACTGAATACCGCTATGCATAACAAAAGGAAACGTCTTTGTAACAACACCTTTTAAATTTGTTCCAACAACTGTATACAGGTTTGTTTTACTTTGCGTTGATCAGAATCAACACAGTCCCATCAATTAATCACACCAGAAAAGAACGAAAATAAAATGTACGTATATACCATCCGCATTCGTCACTGGGTCCCGTCATCACTCGTTAGGTTACTTAACTAACGACAGAGCGGGGACTGGACTAGCGCGGGTGTAAAACATATACAACATCTAATAGTATATAAACCAATATACAATAATCGCTCCAGGCGTGATAGTATGCAACATTACAGAAAAGTAATAAGCATCACAGAACAATACAGATAATCTGGGATCCCCGAGTTTCACAGAGCCGCTGCTGAAACCCGACGTTCCCCTGTCGTGTGGATAGCCTGTGCAATGAAACCTAGACCCCTACGGGTGCGGCAAGTTACCCGCCAAAACCTGAAGCGAGGCAGCCCCCTACAGCATAGTGAAAGGACTACCCAGCACTTCACGGAATCCGGTAAGCTTGGGCACCCCTCCTTGGGTTAACCTGTACCCCCTACGAGTGCGGCGAATAGTCTGCCAATTCTAGAGTGGGGCCCCTCTGCCTCTCAAAGCCATGAGATGCGGACCCGTTGCTTCTCAGAACCCGGCTATCCGTGCACTCCGTCTCGGGGCAAAACCTAGTACAGTAATGAAAAATAGTACAATAGGTACATCGACCGCAACCTGGTAGTGCCCCAAAAGAATATTATACAACAGGCAGTGACGGCAGTCCACAAGTTGGACGCTCGCCCCGCAATATCAAATGTACAAATAAACACAAACTGTACTACCATTGCACACTGCTATCCACCACGACAAATCCGCAACATCACAACACAACACAGAACATCAACGCGAATGTCACGTTCACAAACCCGTCTAAAAGAACTATAGCAATCAGACGCGGTTTACCGATCAAATGACATTCCCGGTCGGAGATATAATGTAAGCACTGTAAACTAACATGTTTAAATTTCGATCGACAAAATATCAAGAAGTGGGCCCCACGACTTACTGGTGAACAGTAACAAAATCTGGGCCAAAACGATATTTACCAAAAACCCCAAAATCCAACAGAGAACTCACTGTACAAATTTGGGAGCACGAGCTCACCAAGTGGTCGCGGATGTGCGGTCAAACCATGGGTTTGACCGCGTTTCCGCGGCGGTTTGGTGGAGTCACGTGCCCAAATTTGGTGGGGGTTCTTAGAAAAGCCTGCACACATTTCTGAGATATGTAGAATAATTTTACGAGATCATTTGAAATCGACAGAAACTGTGAGTATGGAATTTTGTAGTTTTCGATTTCCGGTTCGATCGATGTTTTAAACGCGTTAGCACAAGTTAGCATAGCAAAATGGTTAGGCTCTAATACCACTGTAGATCAGGCAGCCACCCCATCCAATGGGGTCGCCGTGGCACCAACGGGTCCCTCAGCCGCTACTTTTTACACTTGCCCCCTCGCGAGGACTACAACCCGCCGGAACACCTTCCGGTCTCGGGACACCCTAGGGGTAAGAGCCTATGCTTCGCCAAACTGTCACACAGTGAGAACCCCCCATAGGTCGACATCCAATGCCTAGTAGCTCTGATACCACTGTAAGTCTACGCTAGCGCCCCGGCAGTCTACAGACGCCAAATGCGGAATAAAAACTTTTTAACTGCCGCTATCGTATACTTTAACCCGGATCTTCCATTATTGCTAAACTAACAAACTGTAAAGAGTGTAGAAAGGTTATACCGAACGATCCGAGTCCTTCGTTCTTTAACCATCATCCCACGCTCCGTTGCGGCTTCTCCGATCTCGTCGATCTTCGATCTGCTCATCCAGGTGGCACCACGTCTCTGATTCTTTAAACGGGCTCCCGCCTCTAACTCGAGGCAACTCGATCGTCAAGTATGCTAAAAGAGACGACCAAGAATGATGTAGAGAATGAGTAGATGACTTTTTCTCACTTCGTCCAAATCCGTGGACGATCGGTTAATGAAGTTGCCGAGGGAATTGGGTGATGGAATGAAATGAACTGTAAAATTCCATGCACCCTAAATACTATCATATCTTTTTCAAATGAAATCAACAACCAAGTGAGAGTGAGAGAGAGGAGAGGGGGCCGGCCTCTTATAGCAAAGAGGGAGGTGATCGTAGGAGAGGGGGGTGACCACAAGAAAAATATCATGTGTGAACACATGAAAATATCAAGCATAAAGATCTTAAGGAAAACAAGAATGTTTAGAAATCAAAGCATGAGTCACAAGACA
This sequence comes from Agapanthus africanus, assembly GCA_030015575.1. Lineage (NCBI taxonomy): Eukaryota > Viridiplantae > Streptophyta > Magnoliopsida > Asparagales > Amaryllidaceae > Agapanthus > Agapanthus africanus. Next base: position 427,065,149 of record CM057339.1, read on the forward strand.
CCTCTCCATTTCTAGAACCTTCTAGAAGCTTCTAGAAGCATGACTCACTCTCATCCAAGAAAAGATAAATCCGTCTTTAACCGAATGTTAAAAGACGGCTGATAGAAAACTGGAAACTGGCAACTTCCAAAAGTGATCCTGAAACGACTTTCAGGATAACCCCGAAACTGTATAAATATACCCGCATTTGTATTACGACCGAATACAAATGCAACTGAGACAAAGATATTATACCTACTCAATATAATACTCGGATCCGGCTTAAACCAAAGCCGACCAGTATCATCTGCCCGAAAAATAACACGTGCGTAAACGCACGTGCATTTTCCGAACCCTTCCATAAAACCATACGGCCTCTACAACGTTTCGCCCGAACTTGGGAAACTGTCTGTAGGGAACTCTAATGACTCGTCAGTACCCTGGCAGTGGGTTTAACCACAAACCGTCAGCGGCACTAGCAATGCGTAACGGCTGCCCATGGACTGACCTCAAGGGATGCCGATGAGCGCACTCATCCGGAAAACCCTACTGAGCCTAACAGTGACAATGTATATACAGTCCGGTCCGTTCGTCTATGAGTATCGCATATCTGCCTAGGGGGCTAGTAACGTCAGACCCCCAATAGCAGTATAAGTCGTGTCGGAGTGAAGCCCAATAACACCCTGAGATACTACTGGAGTACCTACCAGTAAATCCCCTGCCATGGCCATGGACTTTGTGTAATGGCTCTCCTAGACACTGCACGACCTCGCCCCCCAATACCGGGAGAGACGAATCCCCTGCCGATCCGCTCACGTGCCTCCATATGGCTCGGGACTGTACCCAAAAACTACCTTTTGCACGACTCCTTTGAGCCGTGGTAGGGTAGAAATCAAAGTACAGTGGGAACTCACACGAGACAAATGACGACCTCAGGTCGATGAACTAACCTGTACACATGTCACCAGGGAACTGCTATCTGACGATAGATATAGTACTAACTAGCAGATTCCCGGCGAGTCCTGTCCGGTGTACTCATAACCCAATGAGCACCTGTATACATCTTAGGTGATCCAACTGACACCAGCGGCTTGTGAGACCGGCCACCGCCCCTCGTCGGGGTCTCGACTGTACACACTAGTCTACTCCGGAGTATCGATGCCCTGTCTCGAAACTCCCACGACTAGGGACCACAATTAAGGATATGCGTATAAACCACCCAACTCTCACGTATATGATCGCCATCATACTGTTGGTGGTAAAGCAAGATCCTAAGGGCTCTATCAAAGTGTAACATGTAATCAGTCACCTGATCATGTACACGACTGATAAAGGCAAACCAGATAGCATACTATCATCTCGAGTAAGACTGTCCTACCGGTATAGGTCCTCCGCAATCATTGCAATCACGTACCTGTGATCCAATAATTGACTATGAGGGCACTATCTCCAACAATATATATATATATATATATATGTATATAAATAGAAGAAAATCTTTAGTGAGCATATATTAGTTAATATATATAAATATATCAAATATAAATATATATTAAATTATTAAATTAACCCTTGATTTAATAATCCGGTTATATCATATATAACCGACTAATATCTTATATATATGTATATCATAACATTAAATCAACACTTGATTCAATTATCCGGTTATGTCACATATAACCGGCTAATATTCAATATTAGATATTAAATCAACACTTGATTCAATAATCCTGTCATATCATATATAACCGGCCAATATCAAATATATATACATAAATCAAATCATTGAATCAACACTTGATTCAATAATCTGGTTATATCACATATAACTTAAGCGATATCAAATATCGCAAGATTAGAATACGGTATCACATACTCGTATTTAATCAAGCTCCCGTACATATCTGTAATGACCCCAAAATCTTTATACATTTGTATTATCCCTCTTCAATAATATACCGTATTTATTTGTACTTGGTATTTTCCTTTTTCTATTAAATTTATTATTATTTTATTCCTCAATCTATTATGTATTTTTTTTCTAGGTACAATTTCTTTTTCTTATATTTAAGTTTTTAATTTCTCATTCTTATTTTTCCTTTCATAAATATTTAACCCAAATCCATTATTCTTATTCTCTACAGCCCATCTAAAAAGCCCATTTTCTTTTAAGCAAAATCATATATTTAATTCTAATTAAATATATGCATGAACAACCTTATAGCTCATTGGTTAAGTCCTTGCATTGTTATTCTATAAGTCACATGTTCAAATCCTTATTCTTGCAATTATGTTTTATCATTTTTTATTCTTCTCATAACCTACAAATGAGACCTTTCATTTCCAAAATGAATGGTGACCTTTCATTTCTCTTTTAATTCTCATGTTGAATGCATATATTATTATACATAATTCACCATTACACCATCTTTATTGTCCTCCTCTATCTTTTCCTTCCTCATATTTTTCTATCTCTCACTTCTTCCTCTTCACCTAGAGTCCAAGAAGAAGAACATGAAAAAGTTTTCAAGAAGGTCTCGCTGCTAACGCGAGGCTATCGGCGGATAGACAAGCCCGGTGACAATACCGGCTTGTGCATGTAAGTCCCTTCTCTCCTTCCTTCCCTCCATCTCTTTCTTTTTCTCTTTATATTTCTCTTGTTTTATATTACCATGAAAAACTTCCATTGACATATCATTGTTCCTAAATAATTAATTAAATGGATACATATATAAATAATGAACACACAAACATACACACATATATAGTTTGTAAAGTCTTTTTCATTACTCTCAATTCACATGTTAAGATTTCATAGTGACCAATTAGGATTGTATGTTTGTTGTTTTATTTTAAATCACTTTATTTAAAGTTTGTAAAAAAAAAATGAAGTTATGAATAAATACCTTAGTTTTCTCATTTCTCACATATGCCATATCAATACTTTTAGTTTAAAAATAAATTTTATAAATTAATTTTTAATTCTGAAAATTTCATGAAATTTACATATAATAGAATATATTATTTTATACACTCTGTAAAAATTTTAGATCGATCCGCATAACGGTTTAGGAATTACATCGTATTTATTCACTGATCGTAAAACAGAAAACTGCAGCTATCGGTCAATTTCTAGGGCACATAACTTGGTATACCGGTATCCAAATTGAGCAAACTCAGGTGTTTTTGATATCTACATCGAATGATCTAGATTTTCTTAGTTTTATAGTTTTACCGAAAACCTATCTAAGATAAAGAAAACTGCATTACAATATTAAGTGACGGATCTGGACAGAATCTGTTCCGATTCGCACACTGTTTTTAAATTGGACATAACTCGAACACCCGATATCCGTTTGTGACAAAATTTAGATGTATAGATGCACCATTGATAGAACTATAATTTTCTGTATATTATATTACTTAGGAATGCATGAAACAACCTGATATAGGCTTTGCAATAGAATATATAGTTGCTGTCCAGAAATCTGAATTTCTGTTTTAAACGCTGATATTAAAATGATCATAACTAGAGCTTCAGAAATCCAAATCATGTGAATCTTGGTGTTTTAGATAAGTACATCGAAATACCTACAATTTTATAATAATTTTCGTAACCTGAAACCCGATAAAAATTAACTCAAACTGCGTTTTAAAAATATGTGACGGTGCCAAATAGATTCTGATATGTTTTGCGCGACGATATGAAAACATATATATCTCTCAAACCGGTAGTCGTATTTAGGTGAAACTGGAACTTACGCATGCAAAACATGTAGAGACATATCTCTGTTTATTCCGAATTCGTTCAACTTGATTAATTAGTCGTACATAATATTTCTTTACAGCATTGTTTATGGTAGCTACTCAAATAATATACTTGACTCATTTCATGTTATTCGAACATGTATACATATTTATCTTGATCATTAAATTTTTGTATGTACATAAAGACGATAATTAAATACTTGAGTTGTATTTTGAAAAATATACAATAGTATTTTTACAATAAACCCCCTCAAGTTTTATAAATTACAATAAGGCCCCTAACAATTATTGAACTTCAACTCACTTTCTTTTAGTCTGACTCGGGTTAGAGTCTGACTATTTCTGACTTGAAAATGATTCAAGTCAATCTATATTCTTTATATTTCAACTCAAGATGAATACATGAATTCCAGAATCCAGTTAACAATCTACTTGACTGAACCGAACCATGGATATTCCTTTTACATGTTTCCCAGTATTCCATTTACATGACTCTACGGTTATAACCGTTTCCTGATATCATGGTTTCGGTCAGTCAGTCAATCAATCATGCAATCAATACAATTTTACAAGATAACAATACAAACAAGATATCACGGGGTTTAAGGGGTAGATTGGTACGGAAGGTGTTAAAGGTGGCACGAGGTGGTCAGATTAATACACCTAACCTGAATCCTATTGCTGTTGTACCGTGGCATAACGGTTCCTTGTACTACACGTGCCCTAGTCTCTGGCAAGTGAGACTCCCCTCGTATACACTGGCATTCTTCTGTACCAAGTTACAAATAACAGCGATAACATAACATTATAACAATAGTTTATACTTTAAAAATGTATCTTCTTATTCTGTCTTCTCTACTTCCCTCTTACCTTTGGGACTTACCGAGCGACCTGTTCGCTGACGACATTCTGTTTCTCTCTTCTTTGAATGTCGTCAGGTGGTTTGGACCCGGCGGAGATCGAGACATCTCAAGAAGACTTGGAGCAATTAGCCGAAGACCCTGTACTTTAGTTCATTGTACACTTTTTCTTTCTGTACTTTTCATTTCCTGTTATGCCACTGTTTATGCATCTTTTTATTTCAGTTGTATTTCCTTCCATGTATTGTACAAAGAATGTTAATAAATAAAAGTTGCTGTTCTTTTATACTCTTGTCTCTTGTGTATTTATTTTATATTGCTTAGTTACGCTTAGCGTATGTACTTCTGAGTACATACGTAGCGGGCCTCGTCGCGTCCCCTTCGCCGTACATTGGGAAGCGGGGCGTGACAATATCTCCATATGTGCCTTATTTCGTTTCGCTTGAGCTAGGAAATCTCTGTATGGGACTCTAAAGACCCGTCAAGATGCCAGCAATAAGCAATGATCACATCAGATACCCATAAGCCGTCAGCGGTACTAGCTAGACGTAACGGCTACCCAGGTATTGAACAAATTGAAAAACAACAAGAAAGCTTGTCCAAACTCCCGCAAAGTCTATAGCAACACTTATCGTATAGTCCGGTCTCTTCGTCTGATATGTCGCATATCGAGTCTAGGGGTGAAATCGTCAGACCCCAATAACTTGATAAGTCATGCCGATGTGTGATCTATAACCATTTGAGAAACTACTGATAAAACTTACTAATAAATCTCATCAGCCCTTGCTAGAGACTTGCTGTTATAGCCAATCGAGCATAACGCAATATCAACTCCTAATACTGGGAGAGACAAAACTCTTCCTATCGCTCACTGCCTACATGTGACTCGGGACTGTATCCAAAATCCATCTGTTTGCATGACTCCTTTAAGCCATGGTAGGTAGAAAATCAAAGCATAGTGGGAACCATACAAGGCACTATGACGATATCGGGTCTACAGACTAACATATACAAGTGTCACCAGAGAACTGCCATCTGACGATAGGTATGGTATTATCTAGGAGTTCTCGGTGAGTTATGTTCGGTGTACCCATTCTTTAATGAGCACCTATGTACAATCTTTGATGTCAAATATCAATGGTATTGGTATCAACCATCGCTCTATACAGGTTCATAAAACATATACACTAGTCTACTCTGGAATATCAATGCCCTGTCTCGATATTCTCTCGACTAGGGACTGTTAAAGGATGTGCTTGCGGACTACACAAGTCCTACTAGTATGATCTGCATTATAGTCCTGCTAGTCAAGCCTACATCCTAAGCGCTTTATCAACATGTATCAGAGAGATAGAAGAATAAAACAAGTGTATATGTTAAGATAAAGAGCAATCAAATAGCATACTATCATGTCGAGCAATAAAGTCCTATATATATGTGTCCAAGCATCCATTATAATAATGGCCTCAAGGGCATACATATACCTAAAAACGTGCATTAGTGATCCCACCGCATTTACATATGGTACTCGAGATATCTTTTCTTTCTCCTTCGTTGATTTCGGACACTCCTTAGAGAATAGTTTAAAATGACCGACGATAAGGGTACTCACTTGTCTTAAGTCATTCATTTTGAATTTCTTCAACACTTTCTCAATAAATTTTTTTTTTGGAAAGCTAAAGTTTTCCAGCCTTCCGGTATCGAAAAATCTCTATCCAAGAATCTTCTTTGCTTCACCTAAATTCATGTAAAATTCTGCACTCAATGAATTTTTGAGCGCCTTTATATCCGCCATGCTCTTAGCAACAATTAACATGTCATCAATATATAGGAGTAGATATATCGACGAGCCATCTTTAAGCTGCTTTGAGTACACAAAGCTGTCATACTCATATGAGAACAGTTGGTTTTCTTCATAAATGAATCGAAGCGCTTGTACCACTCTCTGGGAGACTGCTTCAACCTATATAGAGACCGTTTGAGTTCACATACATAATCCTTCTTGACGAGCTCCACAAATCCTTCAGGTTGCCTTATGAAAATTGTCTCTTTCATCATGAAGAAATGCCGTTTTCACGTCCATTTGCTCCAACTATAAATTCTGAAACGCTACCTTTGCCAACAAAACTTGAATAGATGGATGCTTGACCATAGACAAGAAAATCTCGTTTTAGTCAACCCCCTTCTTTTGAGCAAACCACTTCATAACTAACCGTGCCTTGTATTGCTTATTATCCTTTTTGCTGAATACCCACTTGCAGCCAATAGCCCTTTGATCCTTCGGTAGCTCAATCTGCTTTCATGTCCCGTTCTTTCGAAGTGACTCCATCTTCTCTGTCATCGCAACAATCTATCGATCTCTATACTCTTGTCCAATGACTTCCTGATAAGAGCCGAGATCTCCGGTTTCGGTGACTAGAGCAAATGCGGCCATATCTTCAAAACCGTACATGATTGGTGCCTTATGTGTACCTACAGATCTCTTTAACACCATTGTCTATAGGTCCTGTTGGGGTTGGTTCTCTCCGTCTATTTCCGTATTCTGCCCGTCCACCTCCGCATAAATAGGCCAAAATTGTGCTTCAGTGTCTGTATCTTTATAAGCGCCAGAAAATTCCACCTCCATCGGATTATTGTCACCTAATGCTCCACTTGCCGCATTATTGTCTTCAACTACATCTTTCAATATGGATTCCTCATCAAAAACCATATCTCGACTAGTAAACACCCTTCTGTTTTTTAGATCCCATAATTTATATCCTTTGACTCCAAATTTGAATCCCAAGAAGACACACATTTTTATTTTGAATCCAGCTTGGCCCTATCCTTCTGATTCATGAGTGAGTAAGTAGGGCATCCAAACATTCGTAATGAATCATAGCTGACTGGCTCTTCTTTCCATACTTCTTCTGAGATCTGAAGATTTATTGCCGTGGATGGAGACCTGTTAACCAAATAACACGCATGACTCATGCCTCTGCTCAGAAGTTCTCCGAAAGACTGGATTGTAACCACATACTTCTGGCTCTCTCTAGTAGTGTCCTGTTCATGCGCTCTGCTACCCTATTTTGCTCTGGGCATTCTGGAACTGTCCATTGCCTCTGTATACCCTGTTCTTTACAGTAATATGTAAACTCCTTCGAGGTGTATTCATCTCCATTATCTGTCCGCAAATACTTCACCGTTCGCCACTTTTGCTTCTCCACGACTGCTTTTCATTCCTTAAATCTGGCAAACACATCTGATTTGTATTTAAGGAAATAGACCCATACCTTCCATGAGAATTCGTTAATGATAGTGATATAGTACATGACACCTCCTTTTGATGTAACTGGTGATGCCCCCATATGTTTGAGTGTATATGGTCGAGAAGTCCTTCGGTCTTATGTACGGCTTGCTTGAAACCGATCTTATGTTGCTTTCCCATCGTGCAATATTTGCAGAAATTTAACTTGCATGTGGTAATACCTTTAAGAAACTCCCTTTCATGCAGTTTGCGAAGCCCCCTCTCACTCATGTGGCCAAGACACATATGCTACAGTTTTGCGGTATCCTCCATCTGTTTCTCTGTACTGCCGTCCAAACGATACAAATTCTTCGGTCGGTATCTCTTCAAGACCACTAGGATATCCTTAACAATTTTTAGTACTCCATCTTGACTAACAAATTTGCATCCTCCCGCATCCAATGCTCTTTAGAGAAATCCGATTTTTCTTTAATTTCGGAACATGCTGCACGTTCACAAGTGTTCATATCATATAATCAAACATGCGAACTTTGATGTTCCCTATGTCAATAACCTTGCATGCCATATTGTTTCCCATGAGAAAACTGCTGCTACTAAACTCCTTATTGGTATCGAACAACTCCTTTTTGGGACACATATGATAAGAACATCTAGAGTCAAGTATCCAAATATCAGAATTTTCTTCCTTCCTGGTATATACTGCGAGTACATCACACGGATCGTCTTCTGCTTCGTTCGCAACACTGGCTTGATCCAAACTCTTTGTACTGACACCTTTACCTCTCTTTTCCAACCATTGTCTGTATTTTTGGCATTGCTTCTTCCTATGTCCTGGTCATTGGCAAAAGAAGTATGGTTCGCCCTCTTACCCTGATGATTTGGATTTCCTCTTTTTACTTTTGCCTCCGTTTCTGGTCTTCGATCTTCTCCTTCCACTGGCAAACAACCCCGATGACTTCTCTAATGGATTTGATTTCTTAATGATCTCATTGTTGAGATGCGTCACTATAACCACCTCCATCTCAAATGTCTCTTTCCCATAGAGAATTGTTTTCACCAAGTGTTCATAAGAATTTGGAAGCAAAAATAGGAGCAAAAGTGTTTGGTCATTCTCCTCTAACTTTACTTCACGATATAGAAGACCACTAACCATTTTATTGAAGATATTTAAATGATCGGGAATTTGAGTACTTTTCTTCATGCGTAAACCTAAGAGTTGCTTTTTTAGATAAAGCTTGTTAGAAATTTTTTTGTCATATACAAACTCTCTAACCTCAACCATAAACTTGGCGCAAAAGTTTCTAATATGACGTTGTATATCACGTTTTCTGCCAGACAACGCTCTATCGTGTATTGTACCTTCTGATCCATATCTTTCTATGCATCATCAGTTATGTCGGTACATTTATTACCGCCAAGAACTTTAAACAACTCTTCTTTTACAAGAAGTGCATTAACTCTTATCTGCCACATCTAGAAGTTCCTTTTCTCATTAACTTTCTCTACCCCGAACTTGATGCTATTGATCTTGTTATTCGTCATCTTTAATTCCGAAGTAAAAACCTTTCCCTTAGATTCTTATGAACCAATTCAATAGAAACACAATTTAAGAAGATGGGGAGCAGACACAAGCGTTGTTACTCACCGTAGACTTAAATCGTAAAGCCAAAGAAAAGACGCTGATACCAGTTGTTATGAGTTGGTGCGCAACGGAACACCAAACACCCGATCTAAACTAAGATCTATTTTTAACAGATAACAACTAGAATAAACGTAAAATCAAATAACACAATAGATTTAACGTGGAAAATCCAAATGGAAAAATCCACGGGGAAAAGGAAGAAATCTTTATTAGAACTTTAGAGAAAAATCTTACAGAAGATTACAATAATCCTCTCCTTATAGATCTCCAACGAGATTTCCTTTTTCTCTCTAAGTTTTTCTTAATGGACTTCGTCTTGATCGTTTATGGAGCCATAGAGTCGTCTCCCTTAAACCTTATAATCAAGATCTCAAGCGCCTTAAACTTTAACCCTAGTTTCCTATTTATACCAAATTACAAATTTTTAATATAATAGGATTCTCTTATTTACGAAACCGCCATCCAGATTCGAACAAGCGCAGAAAGCCCGCCGACAGACGTCTGCTCTTTGTGGGTCAAACGTCCGACTATAATCTGCATGTCTGGTCCGAAAGTCGCCAGACGTCCGAAGCTCAACGCTCAGATGTCTGCGCCTTCTCTGTAAAAATAGACGCATGAGCTTTACAGACGCATGAAGCTCAACGCTCAGATGTCTGCGCCTTCTCTGGAAAAATATCATAGCGCATCTAGACTTCTGACCCTTACTGGTCAGACGTCTGCCTCTCCGCTGGAACTCTGAAACTTTAATGTCAGATGTCTGAAGCACACATGCTTAAAAGTCTGTCCGTTCTCTGGATCTGTAGTCTCGTAGATATACATGACACCTTCACAACATCAATGCCCTATGCTTAGGCAAATTAATTTCTGTATGGATCCAAATCATTATGGGTTTTCTTTCTTTTGTCTGGAATGAGGAACATATCATGCTGCATGGTTGGTATATGCCCTGTTCGAAATTTTCGCGTTTGTTGTGATTTGAAACCTTATCTGGATTCAGTAATGGTGGTGTGATACTAATGGACATGGAGAACTTGCATTTCTTTAAATTTCTTTGCTGATATTACAAATCAATAGTTATGATATCCTGTGTATATTGGTATCATGCGTATGTCGCAACCTTACATATCTGTGTCCTATATTCATGACTGGTTTCATGAACATGCCTGTTTTTGGTAAAATTTATCAGCAGCAGCTATGGTGCATCCTGGGCTTCACAAGCTTTTGACAAATATTCAGGTTGTATTTATCTTTGATTTTACCTCAATTTATTCCCTTGCTTTGCATTCATTCAGTACTAAAGTTTACTATAAAACTTATAGTTTTGCTATTTCAAATGAAATATTTTTTACTACTGTAAGAAAGAGAGAATATTATAATGAGCACTGCTATATAAGTTTGTGGAGGCAAACCCTTGCAAGTTGTTTCTCTTAGGAAAGATTTGTTCATAAGCTAGAAGCCAAGATAATGATAGGGCGAATCTGTTAAAATTTGATTAAGACAGACAATAATTTCTTTGTTTTTTTAATCGATTGGGTATTGTTTTTTCTAGTTGCAGCAGACACTTTGATTGCTATGATAGCCATTTTCCAATCAGAATCATATATGCTAATGCTTTCGACCCACCTTTTTAGTTTCCACACTACAGTTCAAACATGTGCTCTATTTTATTTTGTCCCTTTTTGCACTTGCTTACAAGTTACAAACTTCATCTTATTACAGCAGCAGCGGTGCATATCGTCATTGCTGATGAAATGAGCGACATTTTCCTCTTTGTTGTCTTATTGTAGATATGTGACATTTTCCAATATTTAAGTGTTAGTGGGATCTAATATGTTGCGGATTCGCAAATATGGCAAGCCGGCTCGGATGACGGTTGAGTGTGTGTAAAATGAAGAAATAAGCACGAATAGAACTGTTAGCAGTCGAGATCTGATCTCCTAACGTGTTTAAGTGCCATCAATTCACAACTTATCCATTCAAAATGAAAATTTCTTTAGCCGGGTAATCTCCAAATATTTACTTTGTAATGCACAACCCCCACCTACCAATATGGACATCATAACCCTGATGGAAATTTTGTTTTCTATCCCAATGACTTTAACATCATAAGAGTTTTAGCTTCAACCAGCCCATGCTGATTTCTTCTATCTTGCAAGTGCTTGCATCAGCCGTTTTTTTCTTCTTTCCAAACCGATATGATAAGCGATCAAATTCCTAGAGGCAACAAGAACCCTTAACAAAAGCACATGTGGGCCCTGCTCTATAGCTCTACCCCATCATGAGATAAAGAGCATACTACCGACATATCTATAACTATCCATCATTTTTTACTTGTTCTATTTGTTAAATGACGCAAGAAATGAGACGCATAACATTGTTGATATTAATGTACAAAGTAAGCAGATTAGGACCCAGCATAACACCAATTGGTTAGATTTGACACATCACATTGCCTTCAATGATTCAACTTGGGCTTTGCCTCTTGGGCCTTTCTTCCTAATATAAAGCCTGTACTCATTGAATGTCATGGGCTGGTAGAGCTGTGGCCGCTCCGGGGTCACCAGCTCCGGTGCCGGACACAACGGAATATCGCTCCGGGGATTGTAGAAGAAAGCAAAGGAGAAGCGCTCATCCGCTGCATTGGCCATCACTCTGTGCTCTATGCTCTTGTATATGGCATTGGTAAGGACCTGAAATATATAACATGAATACATTAGTGTCGAAGAGCATATATCACTCTGATATATTAATAACCATTGATCTTGTATACCTATCTCTGTGTTATATATGCTTGGTTCTCAGGATTATATGCATGCTTTTATTATTACTTCACAATGGAGATAAATGCCATTGTGAAAGTAAAAAAACGAAGAAGATGAAGATAGAAGGGAAAACCATGTTCATGTGTCCAATAGAATATCTTAATTAATTGTATCATACTGGGGTCACCTCTATATTGTTTATGTGGAGTACAATTTTGTCAAACATGCTGTTTTCTTTTATTAGGGGTATATATATATATATATATATTTATATATATATATATATATATATATATATATATATATAGAGGTCCCTAAGTGTTTGGTCTAGGAATTCGGAAGGGGACAAAAGGAGCACGTGGTTTGGAATTTAGAAAGTTCAACGCACGTTTCTCCACTATTACTTGATTTTATATCATCAGGAAGTTTATCAGATAACTGCTTTGCTATAAGATAAAAATTAATCATTAAATTTATCAGATAATTTCTAAATTCACTGGACAAACCATATATAAAATAGTGTTTGTTTGAAAAGACATAGAGTAACAGTTATCAGGTAAATATAGCAGTTATCTGTCAAAAGTTTACAAGGATTGTATATGAATATTAAAAAGTAAAAACCTGCTAGATATTTAAACTCACCGTTTTTTGGGACAAGGACCTGGTTCTAAATTTCCCAAAAAGCGGCTATAGGCTTATCCTCTTTTGGGTCCGGGACCAAGATCCCAATATTCCCGAAAAACAATTTTATTTTCACCATTATGGATTGGGGGAATTGGCGCCGGCTGCGCAACGAAAAGTTGCACGGCGCCCACCCAATAGAGATTGGGGCCCTCACATATGGTTGAGCCCCACCCCCCCTTGTTTGTGTCTGATGTGGCCCCTATTTCCCTTATAGATATGAAAGGAGAAGATTGTACAAACTAATGCAATGGGAATGGAAGCTTTGATTCCAGCTTTTGCTTGTGCAGAAGGGTCCTCATGTGTGGCAAAAAATGGTTTCTGATGGTTAATCAGTGGGCGGGCTTATTAAATCTCTATGTAGGACCATATATGCCTAGAAACAAGTGTTTGGCTTTAGCTTGTTATTATTATTTTTATTTTTGGATTCCACATTTTGGAAATCGAATTGGGGATCTATTGGTGAAAACTGGCATTATGCAAGACTCCAATCAGCACCAACCTCTTCATTATAAAGTTTTTTTTCCCTTCAAGCCAACAACTCTGAACACTAATCCAAATTTGTCACTTGGTATGCCATTAAACATGTGCTTCAAATCATGTACAGTTTGACCACGTTTGCTCAAATATAAGAAATAGAAAGGTACACTGTTGGAAACAGCAACCGCTTCTTGGAAAGAAAAGAAAAAAAAACTGTAACTAAATATATCGCATCCAAATTATGCAAAAATAGTTTCTGACTGCAGTAATTAAATTTGCATATAGTTAGAATGCACTATATTTCCGTCTGTAACAACCGAATCCACACGTAATATGCGACGTTTCGACGCTCTCCGTTGCTTGTATGGAGTTTGAGTTGAACACATTTTAAAAAGTAATTCTATACTTGTTCTAATTTATTTTCGTCAACATTATCTTCTTTCTGTCTGTAACAACCGAATCCACACTAGATTTCTCACCCTGATTAGAAAAGTACCATCATGCTAAACTCTATCATGAGATATTTTATAACCCGATAGAATATGAAAATGATTAGATAGTGATGATAAAGATAACACTTCAAAGAGAAAGTGATGCATGGGTTTGGACTAAATGAAGACAAAGATGTGGCTCACTAATAATGCATAAGAAAACAAAAAGGCTTTAAAAATTAATATATATGCAAAAACAAACAAGCCTCCATCTTCAATCTACTTGTTGCTCCCATTCCATGTACACCACAATCTCCAGGTTCTATGGAACTGGACAACATGATGGAGGTTAACAACCAACAATTCAGAACAAAGTTGGCCTAATTGGTATCTTGGTGTCTCTTTTGTTGTTCGTTTGACTCTCTTAATTTAATGGATTGTTGTTAAAAAAAAAACCAGTTTAGAACAGATTAAAGATGAAAAAAAGTACCTGAATCTGATCACCGACATTGACGATAAATGCATCAGGAATGGGCTGAACCGTAACCCAAGAATCGCCTTTCCGAACTTGGAGACCCTTCACTCGATCATCGGCGAGCAAAACGGTGAGCCCACCGGGATCGGAGTGGGCGGAGAGGCCCAGAGCGAGATCAGGTTGTGGACACTTTGGATAATAGTTTACTCTCATACAAGCACCGACGTCACCGCCGCCGAAGGAATTCTGTAAGAAACTCACATCAAACCCTAAGCTTATCGACATCACCTTCATTAGTGTATTGCATAGCTTCATGAGTTCACGCCCGTACTCGTCTGTGATCTCCCTGTTTATTGATAAGAAGATCGGTGTTCTTAGTATCGGTTGCGCTCCATTACTTGATATCTCTATTCTACTTTCGAACCATGCATTTTATATAGCAGGAAACTATGTCGACCTTTTGACGTTTACACATGTACTATATACATCAATAATCTCTTTAAAATTATGATAAATGCACTTTGTTACTAATTTAAACATATGTCAGAGAACCGTCGGTACTTGTCTTAATTCAAATTGATTCAATGTGAATGAAAGAAATGGGAGAAAATTAAGTGATAAAAAAAACACTTAATTCGAAAACAAAACAATAGAATAGAATTTTTAATTGATGATAAAATTATGAAGAAGCTGAGAGTCGGGACAGTTTTATGCTATAGTTCTTGCAAAATAATAAGTAACAAATTTCTTTTATGCATAAAAACGATGACAGGAAATATAAAGAATGAGTACCTGCAAGAGCTAGGCAGAGCCGGCCATTTTCTATAGTCCTTGATAGATTCAGGAAGAAAATGAAGGAAAAAATAGTCACCCCAATCAAGAACCGCTCCCTTCTCAACCCCAAGCCTACTCCCATACCCTTCATAAGTCTTCGGCGAGTTCGCAAGCTTCTTCTTCTCCTCGATCGGAAGCCGGAAAAACTCTCTCCACACCATCTTCATCGACGCCACCAGCTCCAGGCTCACCCCATGGTTCACCACCTGGAAGAACCCCCAATCCCTGCACGCGTCCGATATGGCCTTCATCGTCGCACGGCACGCGGAGACGCCGCCTTCTGTCAAGCCTTTCAGGTCGACTACAGGTATGTTCACCTCATTCCCAGACCCGCTGGCTTCACAGTCTACGGACGGACGCTGCGAGAGGGGCTTTACATAGCATTCAGGGATCGTGTTTGTGCCGCTTTCGGATATCGATTGGACCGGGACGACCGGTTCGGGCCAACCCTGGAGCAATTCCGCATGTAGGTTGCATTCTTTCTCAGACGAGCCGGTCTCACAGTTTCCGGGGTCGGGCACCGGGGCTGCTGCGGCGCTTTCCGGTTCGGCCGAATCTTGGAGGAGATCCATATGATCAGAATTAAATGTGTAGTGATAGTTGCTTGGTACTTGCAGGTTGTTTGTATGAGGATGTTGGTTGTTATTTATAGAAGGAAGGAGAGATGTGGGTGTGGATTGGTTTGTGCAGTTGTGGCACCGCATCTTGAAAAGGACGTAGACGCAAAAACGTGATAGAAACGAGAGAAAAATATTAAAGTCTACCCATCTCTTCAGACGTGACATCCTGTATATATGAAATAACAGCTTTGCTTTAACATGCTCATCAGGTGACTTGTAATTTTAGCCGGTGGAGGGTAAGAAGGGTAATGGCCTAGCTAGCTGATTCTGTATTACACGGTAAAAGCCGGTTATCCACTGCTTGCCAGCCGGCTGGTTGTCTGGACGGTTGAAACTGTTTGACTCTTATTTTTTATGTTCTTGTGAATCGTTCTTGCAATTGAAGGCAATCAAAGTTGAAATGCGTATATAAAATTATATAGAGATAGAGGTTGTAGATATTATTCTTTTTTGATGTCTATTCCGGTCCAATTTATATCACACATATTAATATCGGTGCTGGACAGGATCCAAATCCTTCATGAACATGACACAAATTAAAGCAGATGGGTAGAAAAAGATTGCTCATGCAATGTGTGGATAGAGTGCTTGATTGTTCCTTTTATCATTGTTTGAACTTTTCCTTTATGAGAGAGAGAGAGAAAGGGATTTACTCAAAATGGATAAAAAAACAAAAGTCTGCATGTATATATAAATAAATAAGAGGATAATTAAGAGCAAATTTGATGTATTTATTTTTGGTTGGGGGTTATAATGTTTGTTTTTTTCCTTTTAGGATTAATGTGGTGGGTGACCTAGGCCGACATGGAGAAGGATGATGTTTCTATGGTGTTGTTTTTATCTAGCCCACAGACTTTTTGTTTTTGTTTCAAGATTATTAATTAATTTTTGTTAAAATTAAGTAATGGAGATAAGAGTTGTGATACTGCAAGGCTGATGTAGACATCGCATGTGTCCACTTGAGCACCCTGTGTGGTGTCCATTTTCATCACAAAATGCAACTCATAGCCTACAATTTGGCCGACACGCATCATGTTTTACCACCATTCCAAACCTACTGGTTGCACCATTGAAAGGTCATCAACATTTTTTTGCGTTCTTTTAAAAAAAGTGTCACAAGGACGAGCCGACATATATATAAGTCATATCCTTTAATCCTATGCTGCAATTCTTTCTAAGGATGACAAACATAATTTTCTTTGTATCTGATAGATGTGTATTGTTGAGCATTAGCTCGCCTATTCATTGATGATGGTTTCATACTTGTTGAGATATGTGGGATTAGTACTCTCACATTGGAAAATTTGAGAGGCGTGCGGGTGCGCGCGCACACACATATAGGGGTGGTAATCGAATCGACCTGGCTCGAGGTGGGCTCAGGTCCGGCTCGATAAAGGCTCATTCAAGTTCGGCTCGTTTGTTAACACTAGTACAAAGATGTCATGCCCCTATGGATAGGAAAATCTGTAGGGGAAGTTTTAATTTGTTCCTGCGGTTCCCACAGTAGGGGCAAACAGTGTCCTTGCGGTTTCCACCGTAGGGACATATATATTAAAAATTATATAAAATTATTTTCCGCAGTTGTTCCTATGGTGCTGCAAGAGAATCTCCTACTCTGTGAATCATTGGGGCAAAGATGTGATATTAAAAAAAATAAAACAGAAATAAATCCTTTTATCCTTTCCTCCATGCCCATCAGCTTCTCCGCAGCGTCCTAAAAAAAATTTCCTCCCCAAAAATTTCCCCAGCCCAAAAAATTTCCCCTACGCCGTCTCCATCATTCGTCGTCGTCGCCTTCAGCACCTTCGTCGTCGCCGTTCACCAGTGCCACCTCCATCACCATCGCTATTCGTCGTCACATCCAGCACCTTTGCCCTTCGTCTTTGCTTGCTCGTCGCTTGCTCGTACTTGCCGTTCGTCGCCGCTCGCCGTCTCCATTCGTCGCCGTTCGTCGTTTCCGTTCATTGCCGCTCGTTGATTCGGGTAATGTTTTAAATATTGTAAAAATTGATAATTTAGGATTTAATTTTGGAGGTGGATGGAGGCCGTAGGGTTAAGGGTGGGGTTAAGCGAGGTGGTAGGGAGAAATGCATGGAATCGAGGGAGGGGGAGGTCATAGGGGGAGGGGTGGACCCGAGTGGGGGGGGGGGAGGAATGGGGATGTGATGGGAGGAGGAGGCGGTGGGGAGGGTGGAGTTGAGCGTGGAGAAGGGAGGTGGTGGGGATAGGGTGGGGAACTTCGGCGGGGGTAGGTGGTAGGGAGGGGGGAGGCTGTGAGGAAGGGGAAGAAGCTGTCGTCATCGTTGTGTGTGTGTGTGTGTGTGTGTGTGTGATAATGATGATGATCTCACATATCAAACATGGCCAAACCTTAATTCATCATCATTCTTCTCTATATTGAACTCTTGTCAAATCTCACTCTAACCCCAATCTTAAATCTTCCTCTCCTGTTTCATTCCTTTATTTTTCCGGGTTTATGGGTGAGGGGTGTTGTTATTTGAAAATTTGTTGAAAACCCCTATGAACTGTTTAAAATCCAAACTTAACACCAAATCTAAATCCAAAATCTTAAATTTGACTAAGAAAACCCTTAACTTTAAAAAAATTTCCTTAAACTAAAAACTTCAAAACTTTGAAATTGAAATGTAAACGTAACATTAATTCAAATTAAACCTTAAACTAAGTGTATGATACTCGATGATAATATGAAATTTTCATATCTCATCGATAATCATATATGAAAATCAAAACGCGTCTTAGTCTCTATCTATCGGTTAACATACGTTCGTTATTCGTCGTGACATAAAACTACACAAAGGTTGTTAAATATCGGATGATATCGTTTGGTGCTAACAACTGTTGTGTAGTCTATATGGTGAGAAAATTCAATCGTATGATAACCGATAGATTTTTCCAGTGCGGAAAAGTTAGGAATGTATAAAGTAAACACCTGCATTCACTTGTGTTTTCATTCCTTTCGAGTTATTTCGTCGGTACCTTTCCGCAGGTTCTTCATGTACAAAGATAGATTAGATGTTCATTTCAATATCGTTTCACAGCATTGAAATGATTATCTATTCTGTTACGGTGTACTCCGAGAACAGCGGAAAGGTGCTGCCGAAATTTTCTCGAAACGGATGAAAACACAAGCGAATGAGTGTCTACTCTTTACATTCTTAATGGGATAGAAACCTTACCCCCGACAGCCGAAATGTTTAAAAATGTCTTTTACCTACACATACCACACAATACACACACACGCAAAACACACGCATACATAACACACACACACACAAAGCATATACACACTAACAACAATACACCTAAGCGAAATCATAAATTGAAACTTAAATAATTTCTCAAAATAATTTGAAAATGTGAAATTAATAATACATCAAAAAGGTCGAAATTTAAACCTCCACATAATACTTTTAGTGGTATTTCCGTAATTAAAAGAGCATATAAAGAACTTTCCAGATACGTTGTGTCCAATCAATATCAAACCTCTATGAGAAGAAACAGACAACCGCAAAGATCCTCCCCCTCGACACGTGTCCCCAACCATCTCGGTCTGAGATTTCTCAATGTAATCACTATCAAAAACCAATTTCCCCTTCCTTTTCGTTTCATACCTCGACCTTTCTAGTCCTACAGTTTCTGATTCAGGCACCGATTTCATAACTTCACTACTTTATGATAGTAGATGTTGCACACCCTCAAAACACTTGTGAGAAGGCGGAAGTAGCAAACAATAATTTTCTTGCATGCAACGCCTACTTTAAACCTAGATCTTGTGCTAAACCATAACGGGTAATCCTATCTAGAGATCTTATATACTATGATAGGGGTTATACCTCAAGGAAACGGTCTTTCAGGTCTTCTTTCCGCTGCGACTCCTTGGCTCCTTTGATGGTTGAGATGTTCTCGATCTCTGGTAACCTCAAGACATAGATTATCCACCCGAGAGTTGTAAAACAAGTTTCAAACTCTTCTCAAGAGTTAACTAAGAGATCAAGTGTGATAGAAGAGATCACTTAGATGATGTAGAGATCAAGTAGTGGATTACTTTTAGTCCTAAGCTTTTGATTCACATCACATGTGAAGGGTAAAGCTAGGATGAGGAAGAATGAGATAATGAGGAGAGAGAATGTAAGAGTGATGAATGAATTATTCAAGCATGGAAAAAATGCTATGGCTCAAATGAAAATAATTGAAGCATGCAATAAAATAATGCACCATGCTTCAATAGTAATCCCAAATGAATAAAAAAATCATATAAGCCATTCCTTCATCCATTCTTTGACATTTCTCCAAATTCGACCTCATTTATTTATTTTCACAAAATAAATAACTAATTATGAGGTGTCCCCTTCTAGAAGGTGTTCTTGTATAATTACAAGAATACCCCTCCACCGTATACCGCATAAGTATACCCGTATCCGAATTCCGAAAAATACGAATACAAATAATCCAATAATATAATATTGATATCCGGCTTAAACCAAAGCCTACCAGTATTACCCTTCCGATCATTATTCCTGTAACAATTACAGGAACATGATCGAAACCCTGCCGTAACAACTTACGACCTCCATCTTTTGCCTGAACTAGGGAACCCTCTGTGTGGGATTCTAAAGACTCGACAATACGCTGGCAGTGGGTTTAACCATAAGCACGTCAGCGGCACTAGCTGTGCGTAACGGCTACCCAGGTACATGACGAAAAGGTGGCCGACGAGCGAACTCATCACAAGCTTAACGAGCCTGTAAGCAACACTTACCGTACAGTCCGGTCTTTTCGTCTGACACGTCGCATATGAAGTATAGGGGTGGTAAATTTCAGACCCCAGTAACTTTATAAGTCATGCTGATTTACGGCCCATAACGGTTCGAGAAACTACTAATAACTCTTATCAGTAAATCTCGACAACCCTGGCCAGGGATTTGCTGTTATAGCCGATCAAGCATAGCGCGACATCAACTCCCTATACCGGGAGAGACGAAACCCCTCCTATCGCTCACTGCCTCCATGTGATTCGGTACTGTACCCAAAATCCACCTGTTTGCACGATTCAGTAAAGCCGTGGTAGGGAGGAAATCAAAGCACAGTGGGAATCACACAAGACACTATGATAATCTCGGGTCTACAGACTAACCTGTATAAGTGTCACTAGAGAACTGCTATCTGACAATAGGTATATATACCATCTAGGAGTTCTCGGCGAGTCCTGTTCGGTGTACCCGTTCTCTAATGAGCACCTGTGTACAATTTTTGATGTCAAACACCAATAGTTGTGGGATCAACCATCGCCCCCAGGGTCAAGAAACGTACACACTATTCTACTCTGGTAATATCGATGCCCTGTCTCAATATACCCTCGACTAGGAACTATTAAAGGATATGCTTATAGACTGCCCAGGCCCCACTAGTATGATATGTTAGTTATATGTATGCCCTAGAGGCCATTACTGTACATACGATGTATATTGTAATGGATGCTTGGACATATATAGGAAGGACTTTCTTGCTCGACATGATAGTATGCTATCTGGTTGTACTTTATCTTAACATATACTCTGATTGTCTCTCTGTTATATGTTGATAAAGCCCTTAGGATATGTACTCGACTACTGGGACTATGATGAGATCATACTAATGGGGCCACGGTAGTCGACGAGTACATCCTATAACTGTTCCTAGTCGAGGGTGTATCGAGACAGGGCATCGATACACCAGAGTAGACTAGCGTATACGCATCTTGACCCATATGATGTGCGATGGATGATCCCATATCCATCGGTGTTTGACATCAAGGATGGTGTACGGGTGCTCAGTGGAGACTGCGTACACTGGACGGACTCGCCGAGAACTCCCAGATGGTATTATACCTCACGTCAGATGGCAGTTCTCCGGTGACACTGGTACAGAGTAGTCTGTTGACCTGAGATCGTCATAGAGTCTTGTATGATTCCCACTGTGCTTTGATTTCCATCATACCACGTCCAAGAGGGCGTGTAAAAAGGTGGCTTTTGGGTACAGTATCGAATCACATGGAGGTAATGAGCGATAGGAGGGGATTCGTCTCTCCCGGTATAGGGAGTTGATGTTGTGCTGTGTTCGATTGGCTATAACTGGAAATCCCTGGCCAGGGTTGCTGAGATTTACTGGTAAGTGTTATCAGTAGTTTCTCGAACTGTTATAGACCTCATATCGACACGACTTATCAAGCTATTGGAGTCTGACGTATACCACTCCTAGGCGAGATATGCGACATATCAGACGACGAGACCGGACTGTACAAGAGTGTTACTGATTGGATTCACAGGAGAATGCACAGGCTTGCTTGATGATCTTCTGAGCGCTCAATACCTGGGTGGCTGTTACGTTTAGCTGACCGTTTGCAGCTTGTGGATGTTTGATATGATCATCACCTACTGCCGGCGTATTGACGATTCTTTAGAGTCCTACACCGAGGTTTCTTGACTCAGGAAAAACGGAGTAGGAGCACATATATGATATGTGCGGGACCGAGGATAATGCGATATGAGATACCGTATTCTATTCTCGCGATATTTGATATCAGCCGGGTCATCAGATTACGTGTTGCTTCGATGAATCGGCAAATGAGATATTAGTCGGTTATATGCGATATAGCCGGATTGTCGGATAAAGTGTTGATTCGATAATTTAATGTATAATAATATATATGATATATTAAATTACATTAACTAATATAAGCTCACTAAAACATTCTTTTTCTCACTCGGGTAATATATTGATATATATGCGATATATGTTAATTGTATTATTTTATTTTGTTACAATAAATATTATATATGTGATATATAATATTGTAACATGATATGATTACTAATGCAACATGTTTAGTGGAAATTAAACAAGGTTAGGGTTTGAATTAGGTTAGTTCATTCTTGAACATTCTAGAAGGATTTTCTTTTGTCATGGAAAAGATATTTGTTTTGTGTTATGATATTTTCAAGTGACTCATACTTAACCCAAACCCAAACCCTAGCCCTAGTTAAATCTCTACAAATGTTTGGTTAACCATGGTTGCATTATTAATCATTATCTTCTTTTCATTATTCATCACAAATGATTTATTCATTCATCTTCTTCCTTGAGCTTCATGGAAAAAACTTTCTAGTTTTTTCTAAGTGATGATTATGTGTGAGAAAAAGATTATAAATGAGAGCTAAAAATCCTACTTCATCATTCTCATCTATCCTTGCCATTTAGATGAGGGTGTTCACTTCATTTAGTGAGTGTTAGCTTGTGTTAATGAAACTTCAAGCTAGATCATCTTTGTTATCGAAGATCGGAAGCAAGTTTGCATCTTTCTCTCCGCGGAGCCTCTCTAGAGTCCGGAACACGATGATCGCAGCGAAGAGACCTCAACACGGAGCTTTAGAAGTGAAGGACCGGATCTACAAAGGTTGTAATCCCTCTCACTTAGTGTTAAAGTGTTTAACATGCTTGTTTTGGCCTAAACTCTAGTTTAAAGATCCGGCTTTGGGTTGTTCGACACGGATAAATTTTAAATCGGGCATGATTGATGCCTCGTAGACCCTTGTGCGTATGCCTAGCATCCTTACAGTGGTATCAGAACCAAGCTAGAGCTTTAGGCGAAGTCTAGACGAAGTTTAAAGTCCGATCGAACTCCGAAACCCCCGTTTATACCCTTCTCTAGAAATTTTGTAAAAATGTGATTTTTCTGCATTAAAAATACTTAAAAAAAATTAGCAGGGAATTCTAAGGATAACCCTAAAACACGTGCCCCCAAAGCTCTCAAAGAGCCGTGGAACCGCGGCAAGAACATACTTGCCGCCGCGGTTCCGCGGCCAAAAAGGTGAACTGGGGACACGTGTCTGTACAGTATTATCCTTAGGTGTTTCTTCTTTTTTCTGGGTATTTTTAATTTATACTCAAGTGTTGAGTTTTCTGGGTTGTATTGGGAGCTCGTTGATTCGATCGGATAATTTAACTTCATTTAGTTTGTCCGGGTAATTTTTAGAACGTGTTAAAAAGTTCGAACGGATATCAATAACTCACTTTTTCCCCTGCCGGAAAATTTCCCAGCGTTGGATTTTTCCCTAGTTTAAGAACGTTCTAAGTCATGCAAGTAATGCGGTGGACCCTCTAGAAGACAACAAACCTTAACTCGATTATGCGACCATCTTGAACTGCCTCTAAATCTTAGGGTTTGTGGCAGTACGACATGCCACATGTGAGGCGTTGGCTTAACCCTTCTACGGCTGGACCATTGGTACTGTGGCATATGATGGATGTTTTAGAACTAATCTCAAGTGTTGAGAACTTTTTGGGAAATCTTGGGTGTTTTGTTTATTCGATCGGAAAGTTTAACATTGTCTATTTATCTGGAATGTGATACAATATGTGGAATTCACGTAGTTAGGCATGAAATGCGAAGTATGTGATATTTCAGATTTACGATGTCTAAGGAGATTGTGGATTCCAAATGTTGTAGTTTTACACTTTCTATTCTGTGACCGTAAGTGTAATATGTGGAGTATCTCCGGTTTCGTTGCTATACATCAACGACAATTGGGATACGCATATTTACTTACGTTGATGATATATGATATTATGTGTTGCTGTGATATGTTATATTGGATCGTCGCGTTTTGAATAGCCGGAGTTTTTTTTGAGATGAGAGTTTTTCTTTTTCATTCATGTAAAATTCATTTGTATGTAATATTCTTTTATTGGGGCACTTCCGGGCTGAGGATGATGTCACCATTGTATATTATTTACTTTTCCGCATTAGGTAGACCTAAGGCGGGGAGCACAAGTAACCGGGTTTTAGGGTCCAGTGGGAGACCATCTCGAGGAGTCGAGACCGGGTCTCCTAACCCTAGAATTGGCAGAGTTGCTTGCCGCTCTCGTAGGGGTCTAGAGATGTGGGTTTGGCTATTCATCGCGACCGTGGAATCCGTGTTTTATACATGCTCGTATTAAAATACGGACGTCCTAGTATATCCAATATTTCATATATGTTCTTCTGCTGCAATGTTCAGTGATGAGATCATATTACTGCCTGAGACGAATGTTTATATTATATATATGAGATATATATTATATTGCAGATTTCATTTCAAATGTGATGCTTGCGAAGCATAATAAAATGGGACTTCATTAATGAGATTAATGAAATAAAAGAAACCTAAAGATGTTGTAGAAACTTTTTTAAAAACTGGTAGCTCTAGTTCTTGCTTTGCATAGCGGTGTTCCTTGTAGAACATCCAGCACCTTATTCGATAAGAAAAGAGCCGAGATCCCTTCACCGGGAGTGACCTCTTTAGTGAAACTAGCAGATGCTACACACTCGGTTTGTCTTTTGATTGCTTCTATAGTTTTTGCTTTGCATAGTGATATTTGTGAAATATCCTGCACCTTATTCGATGAGAAAAGAGCCGACGATCCCTTCACCGGGAGTGACCACTTTAGCAAAACTAGAAAAGGCCTAAAAAACATTCCATTTAAAATCATTCGTATCTACAACGATATCAAGTTCATTACGCAAAGAGTTTTCTTAAAAACCTGTCGTAGCCCTCCGTCATTTCAGATAAGTAATAGTTAGTATTCGTGCTGCGTTTGTTGACCTTGTCAAGGCGTAGTGTGCGGTAGCTGATTACTGCTTATCTGTATAAGCATATGATGCGATTGGATTAGGGTAGTCATGCGACTTTGTTGACCTTGTCAAGGGTCGTGCGGGTGGGTTTAATTTAGATCAGGAAATGACGGGTGGAACTTGACTTGCGGTCTATGGTTTGTTGACCTTGTCAAGCTCATAGATCGCTAGGGGCAAAATATTATTGGGAATTTCAAGTGTTGAAATTTGCAATGAGATTGCATACCTTCTATGAGATAATTGGATCCTGATATCCGCTGCGAGTAAGAGTTACTCCTGGAAGAGTTTTACACATTACAATTAGCCGATCAAGTAGGTGTCTAGAAAGGTGTCAACGGGGTTACGCCTCTGGGAAAACGAGGTTTACTTTAATTAGGTTCATGCGAAAGCACGGGGAACCTCCCTCAAAGTACCGACATTGGCCTGGCTGAAGGATTGGCGAACTTGTAGCGTGTAATTAATCCCGGCTAGTCTTTCCTTTTAGGGTTTGAACGAAGACTTGACTAAAACAGTGGGAGACATCCTGATTAGATATATTAGATAACCAATCTAATCTTGCAAGAGCGTACGCTGAGTGTTTTCTTCTCTCTCTCTCCAGGTAGCGACCATATCACGCCTTAATCAAGATAATAATACAGATGTATTGATCGAACCCGCTTATTATACTGAGCTGGGGAACGTTGGTCCCGCTCGAACTTATAATTGTTATAAGACAGAGCAGGAAATAGGGGATTGCCAGAATTCCTGTGCCGCCCATATGAAGAAAGTGCATGATGATGCATCATTTTCGGATGTGTTCATTACAGAGAACTGTTTCTCAGTATCCTTTACGTCCTGGGTATGAGATACCGGATCAGGATCCCGTAAATGTAATTTGTTACATGGGCTACAGATAGGTAGAGAACTGAGAACGGGTGATAAGTTTCATGAGATAGAAACGGTGCAAGTGTTGCGGCCAAGTCTGTTGGTCACTATCACCCTGTATTACCTAAATACATTGATTCTGAACGAATGTTATTAGATACCGAACCTGATATACAACATCATATCAGTCTCTTTATTAGTAAAGAAAGGATATAATTTTGTATTGTTGGATAATATTTTGAACATTTCCTATATCAAGAGTTGATCGGTTCAGGCACGTTATCTAAAAGCATTGACGTTCTAAATCAAACTACAGTTCTTAGTATACAGAACACACACAAGAGGAAGAATTCAGAAATGAACAAATCTTTCTTGAGGCATTGTAGACTAGGTCATATTAATGCGACCCGACTATCTGAAGTTACATTTAGATGCATATTTAAATCTGTTTGAATTTACATCTTGTGAAACTTGCCGGTCATGTCACAAAGATAAGATGACCACAGCTCTGTTTATTGGAAACAGAGAAAGAGTTAGTAAACTCTTGGGATTGATACACGATGATATATGTAAGGTCCCCTGTCTACATATGCCAAGACCGGTTCTTTGTACTTCATTACATTCACTGTTTATGTCTCAAGATTCAGACATATGTTCCTGTTGAAACACAAGTCCGAAGCTTTTGAGATATTCACAGAATATAAGTTAGAATTATAGAACCAAAAACGGATATAAGTATTATGTCCTTTGATGAGATCAAGGAGGAGAATACTTGAGCACGGAATTCCTGGACTTTTTTAAAGGAGAATGAGATTCTCTCTCAGCATTACTCCTCCGTATACACCATAGCACGTCGGTGTATCGGGGCGGAGCAATTACACCCTATGTGATATGGTGTGCTCTATGATGAGTACTACTGAGTTACTATTTCCTTTTGGGAGTTATGCACTTGAGAAGCTGCATACCTATTGAATAGGGTTCCAATCAAATCAGTTGCCTACCACTTCATATGTGATATGGAATAGGAAGAGCCCATATCTTAAGTATGTTAAGATTTGGGGTTGTCCAGCCTATGTTTGAAAGCATAATCTGGACAAGCTCGAGGCAAAGTCAGTTCCGTAGAAGTTTGTTGGATATCCTAAGCATTCGCAAGGGAATATCTTCTACCTAACCGAGGAACAAAAGATGTTTTGTTTCTCAACATGCCACCTTTGTGAAAGGGAATTTCTTGTGAAGAAATTAGTGGCCATGAGGTAGAACTGGAAGGAGTTCCAGCTATACAAACTGCAGCTGATGATTTGGTAGAACCAAAGGATTCAATAGAAACCAATGAACCTCAGCCTCTCCGCCGATCTAGTAGGGTTCCTCACCCACCCAAGAGATACTTCGGTTTTCTCTATGACTGTGGGAGCGAGGATTGCATCATGAGATAATGACCCAACTAGTTTCGAGCAGGCCATCAGGAGTGCGACTCTATAAGAATGGCTGGATGCTAAGTGACCTGAGATGGAATCCTTATACACCAACAAAGTATGGACTTTGGTTGCTTTATCTGAAGGGTTAAATACCCATCAGGAGCAAGTATATCTTGAGAAGATTACTTGGTGTACATGGAAAAGTTGAGACTTTCAAAGCTATGCTTAAGTCCATCCAGATCCTACTTGCCATGCTACATACCATGACTACGATATCTGGTAGTTGGGTGCTATGACTGCTTTTCTAAATGATGATTTGGAAGAGAGCGTCTATAAGTACACAGCCAGAGGGCTTCGTAGACAGTGGGAGTAGCGGAAACGTGTGCAAGTTGTTTTATGCGATAAAGCAGGCATCGCGGAGTTGGAACGTCTGTTTTAATGTGGTAGTCAACGAGTTTGACTTCATCAAAATGGTAGATGAACCTTGTATAAACAAAAAGGTAGTAGAGAGTATGGTGATGATCCTCGTAGAGTACGTGGATGACATACTCTTGATAGGGAAGGAGTTTCCTATGCTACGCTCGGTCAATCTCCTCTTATCACAAAGATTCTCCATATAGGATCAAAGTGATACCACCTAAATCCTGGGTTTTGGATCTATGAGATAGATCTAATTGGATGTTAGGACTCTCACTAGTTGTAGTGAGATGGTATCAATCGATCCTGGGGAGAATCACTGGAAAGGTTCCAGGGTGATAAGGATGACTGAATGTCAGTCGCAGGCATTGTATTTACCCTCAGTGGAGGGACGGTATGTTGGAAGAGTTCCAAGCTAGATACCGTGACTTACTGGACGATTAACGGCAAGATACATCGTTACCAAGGATGCTACCAAAGAGGCAGTCTGGATATATATAAGTTCATGAGATGAACTTCATTCCTACCATTGTGTGACAATGGAGTTGTGACTTTTTCCAAGGAACTACCGTCCCATCAGAAATCCAGATATAATTCTTAGGCAGTATCACCTGATCATGGAGATGGTTCATCTCCAGGGAGATCGAGGTTAGGAGAGTAGACACAGAGGACAACAGCGCGGATCCACTCACAAATGCCTTTTTCCCAGTAGAGACTTTTATGGGATGGTTGAGTATGAGATACTTCAACCGCAGCTAATTGTTGGGTATGTGATACCACAACAGATGGCCCTAGTGCAAGTGGGAGATTGTTAGTTATATGTATGCCCTAGAGGTCAATACTGTACATACGATGTATATTGTAATGGATGCTTGGATATATATAGGAAGGACTTTCTTGCTCGACATGATAGTATGCTATATGGTTGTACTTTATCTTAACATGTACTCTGATTGTCTCTCTGTTATATGTTGATAAGCCTTTAGGATATGTACTCGACTACTGGGACTATGATGAGATCATACTAGTGGGGCCACGGTAGTCGACGAGTACATCCTATAACTGTTCCTAGTCGAGGGTGTATCGAGACAGGGAATCGATACACCAGAGTAGACTAGCGTATACGCATGTTGACCCATATGATGGGCGATGGATGATCCCATATCCATCGGTGTTTGACATCAAGGATGGTGTACGGGTGCTCAGTGGAGACTGGGTACACTGGACGGACTCGCCGAGAACTCCCAGATGGTATTATACCTCACATCAGATGGCAGTTCTCCGGTGATACTGGTACAGAGTAGTCTGTTAACCCGAGATCGTCATAGAGTATTGTGTGATTCCCACTGTGCTTTGATTTCCATCATACCACGTCCAAGAGGGCATGCAAAAAGGTGGCTTTTGGGTACAGTCCCGAATCACATGGAGGCAATGAGCGATAGGAGGGGATTCGTCTCTCCCGGTATAGGGAGTTGATGTTGTGCTGTGTTCGATTGGCTATAACTGGAAATCCCTGGCCAAGGTTGCTGAGATTTACTAGTAAGTGTTATCAGTAGTTTTTCGAAATGTTATAGACCTCATATCAACACGACTAATCAAGCTATTGGGGTCTGACGTATACCACCCCTAGGCGAGATATGCGACATATCAGACGACGAGACCGGACTGTACGAGTGTGTTACTGATTGGATTCACAGGAGAATGTACAGGCTTGCTTGTTGATCTTCTGAGCGCTCAATACCTGGGCGGCTGTTACGTTTAGCTTACCGCTTGCAGCTTATGGGTGTTTGATATGATCATCACCTACTGCCGGCGTATTGACGATTCTTTAGAGTCCTACACAGAGGTTTCTTGACTCAGGCAAAATGGAGTAAGAGCACATATGTGATATGTGCGGGACCGAGGATAATGCGATATGAGATACCGTATTCTATTCTCGTGATATTTGATATCAGCCGGGTCATCGGATCAAGTGTTGATTCGATGAATCGGCAAATGAGATATTAGTCGGTTATATGCGATATAGCCGGATTGTCGGATCAAGTGTTGATTCGATAATTTAATGTATAATAATATATATGATATATTAAATTACATTAACTAATATAAGCTCACTAAAAGATTCTTTTTCTCACTCGGGTAATATATTGATATATATATGCGATATATGTTAATTGTATTATTTTATTTTGTTACAATAAATATTATATATGTGATATATAATATTGTAACATGATATGATTACTAATGCAACATGTTTAGTGGAGATTAAACAAGGTTAGGGTTTGAATTGGGTTAGTTCATTCTTGAACATTCTAGAAGGTTTTTCTTTTGTCATGGAAAAGATATTTGTTTTGTGTTATGATATTTTCAGGTGACTCATACTTAATCCATCCCAAACCCTAGCCCTAGTTAAATCTCTACAAAGGTTTGGTTAACCATGGTTGCATTA
Source organism: Agapanthus africanus (assembly GCA_030015575.1). Lineage (NCBI taxonomy): Eukaryota > Viridiplantae > Streptophyta > Magnoliopsida > Asparagales > Amaryllidaceae > Agapanthus > Agapanthus africanus. The sequence goes on from CM057339.1 coordinate 427,095,749, forward strand.
TTAATCATTATCTTCTTTTCATTATTCATCACAAATGATTTATTCATTCATCTTCTTCCTTGAGCTTCATGGAAAAAGCTTTCTAGTTTTTTCTAAGTGATGATTATGTGTGAGAAAAAGATTATAACTGAGAGCTAAAAATCCTACTTCATCATCCTCATCTATCCTTGCCATTTAGATGAGGGTGTTCACTTCATTTAGTGAGTGTTAGCTTGTGTTAATGAAACTTCAAGGTAGATCATCTTTGTTATCGAAGATCGGAAGCAAGTTTGCATCTTTCTCTTCGCGAAGCCTCTCGAGAGTCCGGAACACGATGATCGCAGCGAAGGGACCTCAACACGGAGCTTTAGAAGTGAAGGACCGGATCTACAAAGGTTGTAATCCCTCTCACTTAGTGTTAAAGTGTTTAACATGCTTGTTTTCGCCTAAACTCTAGTTTAAAGATCCGGCTTTGGGTTGTTTGGCACGACTAAATTTTAAATCGGGTATGGTTGATGCCTCGTAGACCCTTATGCCTGTGCCTAGCATCCCTACATGATCTACATCATAATCCTGGCAGTCAAGTATAATCCTAAGGGCTTCATCAACATGTTTATAAAGATATGAAATACAACACATCACACGTTAAGATGAAGATAAACCAGATAGCATACTATCATTTCGAGCAAAGATTGTTTCTGTACATATACATGCCTAGCATCCTATACAATACAGGCCTCTAGAGCATACATATCTAACAATCTCCCACTTGCACTAAGGCCTGTAGTTGGTGCAATAAGTACCCACTGTATACACTAGAACCAGTTGCCGGCGTACCGCATGTTGGATATATGTATGCCCTAGAGGCCATTATATGATAATGGATGTATCGGTATGTGTGTGTGTGTATATATATATATATATATATATATTCATAGGACATTCTTGCTCGACATGATAGTATGCTATCTGGTTGTATTTTATCTTGACATGTTCATTTGATCATGCATCTTACTCATTTGGTACATGTTGATAAAATCCTTAGATATTTGCTTGACTACTGGGATTATGATGCAGATCATACTAGTGGGATATGTGTAGTTTATAAGCATATTCTTGAAATGTTCCTAGTCGTGGGTGTATCGAGACGGGGCATCGATATTCCAGAGTAGACTAGCGTATACGTTACTTGACCCATATGATGGGCGATGGATGATCCCATATCCATTGGTGTGGTGACACCAAAGACCGTATACGGGTGCTCAGTGAGACTGGGTACACTGAACGGACTCGCCGAGAACTCCTATGTGGTATTATATCTATCGTCGGATAGTAGTTCTCAGATGACACCGGTACAGGTTAGTCTGTAGCGCTAAGACCACCTTGTGGTGGTCTTGGGGAGTGGGCCCAGCCATTCGGTGCCCCCCGGGGTGTCCCCGGGGTGCGCGCTCCACCCCTCGGCTTCTCGGTTCAAACCGTGAGCCCGTGGGGTGTGCAAACATCTCAAAACATCGATTTTCAAAACTGTTTTTGGCAGTTTTTGCACGACCAAAAACGACGGAATTCTAACATTGCTATAAGCTATTTATGGTTTAAGATAGGCTCTGATACCATGTTAGTGGATGTTGCACACTCTCACAACACTTGTGAGGAGGCGGAAGCGATAAACAATAATTTTCTTGCATGCAACACCCATATAACCCAAGATTAGTGCTTAAACCTTAACTAGAAAACTTATCAAAATATCTAATCTGCTATGAAAGTGTGCTATACCTAAGGAACCGGTCCTTCGGGTCTTCTCTTTGTTGCAACTCCTAGGCTCCTTGATGGTTGCAAAGAGCTCGATCTTCGGCCACCTCTAGATCCAAGACGATCCACCCAAGAGCTATCGAACAAGCTACAAACTCTTCACAAGAGTTCAACTTAGAGATCAAGTTTGCTAGAAGTGATCACTAAGATGATGTAGAGATTAAGTATTGGATTATGATTTTTTCTCTAAGCTTTTGATTCACAACTCATATGAGGTTAAAGCAAAGAGGAGAAAGAAGGAGAGAATGAAGAGAGAGAATGTCAAAGTGATAATGAAAAGTTCAAGCATGGAAAAATATCATATGGCTCAAAATGAAATAATTGAAGCATGTAATAAAAAATTGCACCATGATTCAATAGTAACTCCAAATGAATAAAATATGAAAGAAGCCATTCCTTCATCCATGCTTAGACTTTCCTAAATTCCACCTCATTTATTTATTTTCACAAAATAAATACATCTACTAATGAGGTGTCTCCTTTTAGAATGTATTCATGTAACAATTACAAGAATACCCCTCTACCGTATACCGTATAAGTATACCCGTATTCGAATTCCGAAAAATACGAATACAATCAATCCAATAATATAATACCGGTATCCGGCTTAAACCAAAGCCTACCAGTATTATCCTTCCGATCATTATTCCTGTAACAATTACACGAACATGATCGAAACCCTGCCGTAACAACTTACGACCTCTACATCTTTCGCATGAACCAGGGAACTCTCTGTAGGGTTCCTAGGCACACTAATGAGGTCTCACATGGCATCAACCATGCCAATTTCAAAAATTTCAAGTGCCGAGAAACCCTAATACGGATCGTTGACTAGAGATTAAGCGAAAACGATAACTAGTTAACAACTTAACTAAGAGTGAACGGAAAATACAACCTTTGTAGATCCGGTCCTCCACCTCCATAGCTCCGTGATGATGTCTCCTCGCTGCGATCATCGGATCCCGGGCTCTAGCGTCGGCTTCATCGGAGAAATGGTCGGGCTAGGTCGTCGACTTCGATGCCGAAGATGATCTACGTCGAGGCAACACAAGATCAAGCTCCAACTTCACCAAGCCATGAAACTTGTGAAGAAAACACCCTATACTACTTGGCAAGTGGTAGAGGATGAAGAAATAGGAAGTGGGTTCACTTTAGAATTGGATTTCTCACTCTTTTTCTCAAGTCACCATTGATGGTTGCAAGCTTCTTCTTTGTTGAAGAAGAAGAAGAAGAAGAAAAGAATATGATAAGTTTTTTTTCAAAATAGAAAACCAAATGATACTTATCATATTTGCAACCATAGTTAGGTGCAGAGAATAAACTAAGGTTAGGTTGAATGGTTAGGGTTAAGCATGAAACAAAAATGGTGGACTTATTCAAAGCTTCATGAAGCTTCAACTAGAAAACAAATCAAGCCACCATTTTTCCTTTTGCCAAAATGAATGAATAATTAAATAAATAAGCAAATAAATCAAGTGAAACCCTAACCAATAACCAACCATGGTTTAAACCAAACATACACCCAAACTAGCATGCATCATCAAACATGATGCAATCTTGTGCACAAAAATATATCATATACACAATGTGCACATCAAGCGAGAAAATCCATCTTAAGTGAACAAATACTAGTTAATGTAAAGTAATATATAAAATATATAATTATGCATTAAATCATCAAATCAACACTTGATTTAACGATCCGGTCATATCGCATATGACCGGCTAATATCCGATGTATCGACTTATCGAATCAATCCTCGATTCGATAACTAGGTTATATCGCATACAACCAATCGATACATTCATCACGAGAATAGAATACAGTATCACATACTGGTATTATTCTCGGTCCCACACATATCTCATATGCGCTCCTATTTCGTTTCGCTTGAGCCAGGAAACCTGTGTGAAGGACTCTAAAGACTCGTCAATACGCCGACAGTAGGTGATGATCATATCAAACACCCATAAGCCGCAAGCGGTCTGCTAAACGTAACGGCCACCCGGGTATTGAGCGATCAGAAGATCGACGAGCAAGCCCGCTCATACACCTGTGAATCCAACCAGTAACACTTACCGTACAGTCCGGTCTCGTCGTCTGATATGTCGCATATCTCGCCTAGGGGTGGTAAACGTCAGACCCCAATAGCTCGATAAGTCGTGTCGATATGAGGTCTATAACAGTTCGAGAAACTACTGGTAACACTTAACAGTAAATCTCAGCAACCCTGGCCAGGGATTTCCGGTTATAGCCAATCGAACACAGTGCAACATCAACTCCCTATACCGGGAGAGACGAATCCCTCCTATCGCTCATTGCCTCCATGTGATTCGGGACTGTACCCAAAAGCCACCGTTTTGCACGCCCTCTTGGACGTGGTAAGGTGGAAATCAAAGCACAGTAGGAATCACACAAGACTCTATGACGATCTCGGGTCTACAGACTAACCTGTATCAGTGTCACCAGAGAACTGCCATCTGACGTAAGGTATAATACCATCTGGGAGTTCTCGGCGAGTCCGTCCAGTGTACCGAGTCTCCACTGAGCACCCGTATATCATCTCTGATGTCAAACACCAATGGATATGGGATCATCCATCGCCCATCTGTATGGGTCGAGAAGGTATATGCTAGTCTACTCTGGTATATCGATGCCCTGTCTCGATATACCCACGACTAGGGACCTTGAAGGATGTACTTATGGACTACCATGTCCCCACTAGTATGATCCGCATCATAATCCAGGTAGTCAAGTACACATCCTAAGGGCTTTACCAATATGTAACAGAGAGACAATCAGTATACACGTTAAGGTAAAGAGTAACCAGATAGCATACTATCATGTCGAGCAAGAAAGTCCTCCCTATATATGTCCCAGCATCCACTACAATATACATCCTATGTATAGTAATGGCCTCTAGGGCATACATATAACTAACAATCTCCCACTTGCACTAGGGCCATCTGTAGCAGTGGTTGCAGTATCTCATACTCAACCATCCCATAAAAGTCTCTCTCTAGGAATAGGCCTTCGTGAGTGGATTCGCCGTGTTATCCTCTGAGTCTGCTCTCCTAACCTAGATCACCTTGGAGATCATCCATCTCCATGATCAGGTGATACTGCCTTAGAATATGTCTGGATCACTGATGGGACGGACGTTCCTTAGCATAAGCCACAACTCCATTGTCACACAATAGGAGGAACTAAGTTCATCTCATGAACAAATATACATCCAGACTGCCTCTTTGGTAGCATCTTAAGTAGCGATGTATCCAGTCTTTATCATCTAGTATGTCACGGTATCTAGGTTGGAACTCTTTCTATAATTGTTGTAATTTTCATTTGTTAACTAGTTGTTGTTATTTCGTGTTGTTTCTTTCTTCTCTCTTTTTCTTTATCCTTAAAACGACTATGATGCTTACGCTCGATCCTCGCCAAGGTGAGGTCGCAAATAGCTAGTCGTTATCTTCTAATCTCTTTCTTTCTATCTTCCTCTTTTGTTTTGTTTTATTTTTCCGTATCATGATGTGTGAGTAGTTTCATACTTGTTAGGGTAGGATAAGGGAAGTTTGAGAGAAGGAAATCTCTCTCACTCTTTCCTTGCCCAACAGCTTAATTCGACTCCCGTTAATTGAACCACAATCCGCTCCTTACGGCACCCTATCCTCCATGATAGCGGTGATTCCGTAGTGAGACCGGTTATGGTTGAATTAACCGGAGGTTATGGCTAAGAGCCAAGAACGGACGGACAAGCACCAAAAGGAAGAACTTATGCGTTGGAAAGCCTAGCTTATACTCGCAAGTTCCTTCCTAGTCGTGCTAATCCCCGTTGTTGCCGATTACCGTAACACCGATATTAAGAGGGGCAACGAAAGATGTGGAGACTCCTAACTCAAACTAACCTAATCCTAACCCTAACAAGCTCTCTTTAAATATCAACTTAACACTTAGATAATCACAAACAAATCTGAAAAACTGGACTTAACTCGTTAAAACACATAGAAAAAGACTCCCATCTCCCTGCGGACGACCCGTACTCAACCGGCTAGCTACAAGCGAAACCGTTTTGATTGCGGTATTTAACTAAAACTTGAACACGCAGAATCTCTAACAATCAAATGGCGCCGTTGCCGGGGAGACGGTAGTTTATTTCCTTGTGTAATTTCGGGTTAACTTGTGAATATAACCAAAAAACGAAAAAAAATCCATACATTGTAAAAAAAAAACCATCTTGTTATTCCTGATTAGTTTTTGTGCAAGTGTGAAGGAAAATACAAAGTTCGAGTTCAGTGGCCAAGACGTAGAAAATACGGAGTTCATGTACAGTGCCAAAGACGTGGGAAGATAGACCCACATTTCGCGGCTACACCGCGACGGATCAAAACGGAACAAACGGTCTACTGTCAAGATCTGGAGCAGGTACAGTGAGCAAATAAAAATTCAGAAGATCCATACAAGCAGAGGACAAACACAGGAGCTCACACCAGAAACCCAGAAGCCCAAGTCACTGTTCCTGCCGCGGAACCGTGACAATAGAGGGCTTAGGCCGCGGATCCGCGGCCATTTGGTGCCTTTGGGCTGCCAAATTCTCTCTGTAAGTCTCTCTCCTCTCTTCCACTCCTCTGGACTCCAATAAACTGTGTTTTCTGCAGATTTCTTTACGCAAACTCTTCTCCCCCTTCCAATAAACTGTTCTTGTGCAGGATTCTTTGCGCCGCAAATAAAAATTGTTTGCAGTTGATTTGTTACCGCCTTGCATTCTTTAATACGGACTTAAGGGGCTTGAAACCAATTCAGATTGGGTGGGGATTTCATCACCCTTCCCAGGACCCCAAAAATCACAAAAGCATATGCATTGTCCATTGTAAATTAAAAAAATACTAGACTTCAGCCCTAAGGACTTCGCGCTCATTAGGAGAAGATAAACCGTGTTTAGAATCTCGCTGAACGGTATATTGTTTACGGGGTGTCTAGGAAAGTGTTAAAGGCGCAACCGCCGAAAGAGAAAGGGTTATTTAATTAAGGAACTTCGCGAAAGCGTTGGAAAACCTCCCCTTATCTCTGCACTTACCTGGCCTCGTGATCAGTGTATCTTAAGCCCGTTTCTCGACACTGTTTAACTTCGACAATCAAGTTCAGGAGCAGGTCTAGTAGACCTAGGTTACCCTAGATCTAGGTGTGATTGTGCATATCTTGTTTGTGATTACTTAAGCCGTATATCCGTACATATTTCTGTAAATCTCTTTCTAAAAACAAAACAAAAAAAAAGAAAAAAAAATCAAAAACTTTTATAAAAACTTGCCCTTTGTCGCCAAATCCATTTTTCACCCACCACCCATCGCCTTTCTCCATTGACGTTTTCTTACCCTCACCTTCTCCGCTTTGACTATACTAAACTCGTTTAGTGTATGTCCGCTTGGACTCGGGACACTAGCGCCCGTCTAGTCCGCGTTACGTTAGTCGCTACCGACTACGCGATCGACTCAGACGTCGATACTCCGTCCACTCCTCTTTCACCCCTTCCTTTGCCGGCCAACTCCGACGTTGACCGGAATTCTGTTCATACATCTTCACCTTCACCTTCACCAACCTCTTCTTTCGCGATGTCGGGATTTAATCCGAACATCTCTTTGACCACCCCTGGATTGGCTCCACCTCCTACGGAGACCAATATCCCACCACCACCGCCTGTTGTAGCGCCGCAGCGAATCGCGCTCCAGGATCGTTTCTATCCCACCCGTTCTGCACTTCCCACCTGCCTTTCTCTTCCTCCGGCCAATGGGGACAACTTTGAAATTAAGCCCCACTTCATCAACATGCTTCCACGTTTTCATGGGCTTGAATCTGAAGATGCCTATATCTTCATCAATAAATTTCAAAACGTTTGTGCCATGATGAAAACCACCCAGCTGTCGAACGATGCTATACGTCTACGGGTCATTCCGTTCACTTTATGCGATCTTGCTGAAAAATGGCTGTACAGCACCGCTTCCCACTCCATAACCAGCTGGGACGAGTTTGTTAAAGCGTTTCTCAAAAAGTTTTATCCGAATCATAAAACTGCAAGGATTCGAAATGAAATCAACCAATTCTCTCAGCTTCCTTCTGAACCCTTCTGGAAGTGCTTTGACCGGTACAAAGACCTTCTTGTTCAGTGTCCTCACCACGGTATAGAGAAATGGCAACTGTGCCAAACCTTATACGAGGGCCTGAACCCAGCAACGAAGCAGTTGTTGGAAACCATCTGTCAGGGCCACTTCCTATCGAAATCTGACGAGGAAGCGTGGCAGTTCTTTGACGACCTTGCGAAGCAAACGCTACAATGGTAGAGCACCAGACCGACTTCTTCTTCTTCTACCTCCACTTCTACCGGTCAGTCTAGGGTAGGAATTCACCAACTTGATGTCTCTATTGCGATGAAAGCTGAAATGGCTGCAATAACGAGAAAGCTTGAAGCGATAGAGAGCAAATTTTCTGCTCCTGCTCCTGCCCCTGTTCTCCCCCTTCGCACCATCTGCGCTTGTTGTTCCGATCCTTCCCACTTGACCGAAGAGTGTCCTTACAATCCACCCTCGCAAGGACAGGATCATGTTAATGCTGCATTCCAGTAAAGACCAAGGAATGATCCATACTCTTCCACCTACAATCCCGGTTGGAGGAACCATCCCAATTTCGCCTGGAATCAGAATCAGAATCAATTCCAAGGCAACAATTTCCAAAGGGCCCCTCCACCGCAACAACAAGCGCAACAACAAACTCAACATCAATATCAGCAGCCCTTCCAACCCCAACCTTTCCAAAATCAGACGAATAACTTTGCACCCAACAATTCTATTCCACCAAACAACTTTGTTCCGTCAAACAACGATAAGGTTTCCTCGCTCGAACGAAGTCTGGAGGCGTTCGTTAAACAATCGACCCAATCCACCGCCAACATCCAGTCTTTCATTCAATCCTTAGTGCAACACACTGCCGCACACGGGCAAAGCATCAAGACCATCGAGGCCCAGATTGCACAGCTGAACGCGGCCTTAAGCGAGCGAGAGAAGGGGAAGCTCCCGTCCCAGCCACTCCCAAATCCCGGTCACCCACATAATGCACATGTTGCTCTTGAACAACAGAACCATAATGTGAGTGCCGTGACCACACTGAGATCGGGAAGGATGCTGCAAAACAACATTGGCAAACGAATCAACGATGATACCCCGGCCGCTGCTTCTTCTTCTTCCTCGTCTTCTGAGCCTATTCTCCGTTCTTCACAAGGCTCTCCTTCCTCTTCTTCTGCTCTGAATGGACCCACTTCTCACTCCACGAAAACACCTATTCTGGGATCCGTTCCAACTCCACAATCTCCTCCTCCAGCATTAGACTCAACCAATTTTCAAAATGTCCCATTTCCAAACCGGTTGAGGTCTAATAAACAAAATCCTCAAATGGAGAAGATTCTGGAGTTATTCAAGCAGGTTAACATTAACATTCCTCTTTTAGATGCTGTCCAACAAGTCCCATCCTACGCAAAAATCTTAAAGGACTTGTGCACGAAAAAGAGGAAGTCTCAGGTACCCAAGATAGTTTTCTTGGCTAGTGCTGTGAGTGATGCCCTTACCCAATCTTTACCACAAAAACGGAAGGACCCTGGCTGTCCTACGATTTCAATTACCATTGGGGATAAGAACATCAACCGCGCACTATTAGATCTTGGTGCCAGTGTTAACCTGCTTCCGTATTCAGTATACGAGCAATTAGGCGTCGGAGAGTTGAAACCCACGCACTGCACTCTCCAAATGGCCGACCGATCGATCACCCATCCTAGGGGTGAGCTAGAGGATGTGTTAATAAGAGTCGGGGACTTCATATTCCCCGTTGACTTCATTGTATTAGATACACAGCCTGTAGCTAACCCCCGGAAACAAATTCCGGTGATACTCGGTCGCCCATTTCTCGCAACCTCAAATGCTGTGATCAATTGTCGCAATGGTTCGATGAACCTCTCTTTTGGAAATATGACGATTGAACTCAACATTTTTAGGTTAGGGAATCAGCCCGCCGAACCTAATGCTCATATACTGGATGTCTGCTCGATCCAGGAGATCACCCCAGAAGAGTGTGAATTCGAGGAGTTTCTGTTTAAACACGATAATCTTGACGCCACTAGTGCGTTTCTCTTCGAACCTGCTGCTGTTTCTGCGCCCGACAACGACTACGAGTGTTTCACGTTCTCGAACGATCTTAGCCGCGCACAACCCGAGTTTGAATCCTTCGACTTTCCGGATGAGTTACCTGAACCATCCAACTCGGTTGCCTACACTCGCTTTGAACCTTTGCTGGAGTCCTTTGAGTTCGAGACCTTTGCACCAATCTTGCCTTCCATCGTTTCACCTCCAACGCTCGAACTCAAGCCTTTGCCGTCTCACCTTAAGTACGCTTACTTAGGTGAGAACGAGACCCTCCCTGTCATCATCTCGGCTTCTCTAGCTCCCGAGCAAGAGAAAGCCCTTCTCGCGGTCTTGCACAGCAACAGGCAAGCTTTTGGCTGGTCCATGGCGGACATCAAGGGGATTAGTCCCCTGATCGTTAAGCATCACATTCATCTGATGGATGATGCCAAACCAGCCCGGGATCCATAAAGACGGCTCAATCCAGTCATGAAAGAGGCTGTGAAGAAGGAGATCGTAAAATGTCTAGATAGTGGTATCATTTACCCTATCTCTGATAGCCAGTGGGTTAGCCCCATTCATGTTGTCCCCAAGAAGTCGGGCATCACGGTCATAACTAACGAGGCGAACGAGTTAATCCCTACCCGCACCCAAACTGGGTGGCGAGTTTGCATTGATTACAGAAAACTCAACGCCGCAACGCGGAAAGACCACTTTCCACTACCTTTCATTGACCAGATGCTTGAACGATTGGCCAGACACGAGTACTACTGCTTTCTTGATGGCTACTCCGGCTATAATCAAATCCCCATCGCCGAAAAAGACCAGGACAAGACCACATTCACTTGTCCTTTCGGCACGTTTACATATCGACACATGCCCTTTGGGTTATGCAATGCGCCCGCTACCTTCCAGCGGTGTATGATGGGAATTTTCTCAGACATGGTGGAAAAATTTTTGGAGATTTTCATGGATGACTTCTCCATCTTCGGCGATTCCTTCAACGAGTGTTTGCTGCATCTTGACGCTGTCCTTACCCGATGTAAGGACAAGAATCTCACTTTGAACTGGGAGAAATGCCACTTCATGGTGCGCGAAGGTATTGTCTTAGGACATATCATCTCGCAAAATGGCATAGAGGTTGACAAAGCAAAGATTGAGGTCATTTCCAATCTTCCTCCTCCCTGATGCGTCAGAGATATCCGAGCCTTCCTTGGCCATGCCGGTTTCTATAGACGGTTCATCAAGGACTTTAGCAAGATTGCTAGGCCCTTGACTCTTTTGCTGGCCAAGGACACGCCATTCGACTTCAACTCGAGCTGTGTGACTGCATTCGAGTCATTGAAAAGCTCACTCACTTCTGCTCCCGTTCTTTCTTCACCTGACTGGACGCACCCATTCGAGATTATGTGTGATGCATCCGACTTTGCCATTGGTGCTGTCCTTGGACAACACATCAACAAGATGCCGCACGTAATCTATTATGCGAGCCGAACCCTGAACGACGCCCAACTCAATTATACAACAACTGAGAAGGAATTCTTGGCTGTTGTATTTGCTTTAGAAAAGTTCAGGCCCTACCTCATCGGCTCTCCAGTCATTGTCTACACTGACCATTCTGCTCTGCGCCATCTTTTTGCGAAGAAAGATGCAAAATCTCGGTTAATACGTTGGATCCTCTTGCTTCAAGAGTTTGACCTTGTCATTAAGGACAAACGAGGATGTGAAAACGTAGTTTCCGACCATCTCTCACGACTTCCTTCTTCGCCTTCGCTTCCAATTCCGATCAACGACGTTTTCCCGGATGAACAGCTCTTGACAGTATCGTGCGAACCCTGGTTCGCAGATATTGTGAACTATTTGGCCACGGGATTACTACCGACCGAATGGTCAAGTCAGGACAGACTTCGCTTCTTATCCCAAGTAAAACACTTTTACTGGGACGAACCCTACTTGTTCAAGTACTGTCCCGACCAGATTATTCGTCGGTGTGTCCCTGACGAGGAATTCAAGAGTGTGCTGTCATTTTTCCACGATCAAGCGTGTGGCGGGCATTTTGGGCCCAGAAAGACAGCCGAGAAGATCTTGCAATGTGGTTTCTACTGGCCACAACTTTTCAAAGACGCTCATGACTATTGCAAGACTTGCTCCCGGTGCCAACACATGGGCCCGATATCCCGGAGGAACGAGATGCCGCTCCAACCGATCTTGGTTGTGGAGATTTTCGATGTTTGGGGGATAGATTTCATGGGGCCGTTTCCCAGCTCTTTCGGGAACTTGTACATCCTTCTAGCTGTTGATTACGTCTCTAAATGGGTCGAGGCTGTGCCCAGCCGGACTAACGACAACATTCCTTAAAGAAAACATTTCTCCCGTTTTGGGCACCCCCGAGCGATCATTAGCGACAATGGAAGTCATTTCTGCAACAAAACCTTCGAGGCCTTGATGCGGAAATACTCCATTAATCATAAGCTCTCTACGCCCTACCACCCCCAAACCTGCGGGCAGGCCGAAGTTTCAAATCGGCAAATCAAGCAGATACTGGAGAAGACGGTTTCCAAGAACCGTAAGGATTGGTCGCTGAAACCCACTGATGCCCTTTGGGCCTTTCGAACCGCTTATAAGACCGACCTTGGCATGTCTCCCTATCGGCTTGTGTACGGAAAAGCCTGCCACCTACCTGTCGAAATAGAGCATCGCGCATTTTGGGCGATAAAAGAGCTGAATCTGTCTCTCGAAGATGCGGGCAGCCATCGGAAGCTGCAGTTGAACGAATTAAGCGAGCTTAGGGATGAGGCTTACGATAACGCGGTTGTCGTTAAGAACCGAACGAAGGTGTTTCACGATAAACACCTTTTGCGCAAAACCTTCGTACCTGGTCAGCAGGTACTGCTTTACGACACCCGACTTCACTTCCATCCAGGAAAGCTCAGATCTCGCTGGAAAGGGCCGTATTTTGTGCGGAATGTGTATCCGCAGGGCGCCGTGGATTTGGAAAATCCAAAGGACGGTTCACTTTTCAAAGTAAACGGACACCGATGCAAACCGTACCTTAGCGCCGAACCAACAGAGGAGTTCCTGTTCTTACAGGAGCCGGTTTACCTTGTATGATCTTCCTCTGCCTACCACCAAACTTCGGTTATCCAGCCAAGAACAGTGGACACTGTTCCAAATAAGTTTGGGGGTATGTACAAACCATTTTGTATATATTTGTGTATATTCTTTTTCTTTTTCTTTTCTTTAAAAACAAAAACAAAAAAAAATTGTGTATCGCTAACCGACAATTTTGACCCTTCAAATGATCTCTTCATGCAACGACAGTGAGGACACTGTCCAGTTTAAGTTTGGAGGTACGCTCGGTACGCATTTCTTACCTTCGCATTCATATGTATATTTTACATCTGCATATTAAAATCCATAAAATCCATAAAAATCTGAAAATTTTCTAAAAAATATAAAAAATTTTCTGTCAAGTTAGCTTGTGGAAGAATTCTGATTTAACATTTCGACGGTTTTTGTTTGAAAAAATAGGAATAACTAAATCTTATGTTTAGATTTTGAAAACCTGAAAGATAACTCTCCTTTGAAGTTAACTATAGCTGATATAAGTCTTTACATCACACTACACGTGTCGTGAGTTTTTGGGAATTAGATGACAAGTCTTTTATGTTTAAAAACTTTTAAACAGATAAATGATTTTCTGAGGATCAAATAGGTTTGTTCTGAAATAAGTAATGTCAAGAATAGTCTATGAAGTAAAGCGAATATGAAGGAATATTATTGATGCCGTAATTGGAACTAAGTCTGAAAAATAACCCATCTGAAACTTGATTGGAATGATTACACACCGAACCCACTAAACACGTCTTTTATCCAAAAAAATAATTGAACTGCCGGTTATATCTCCGTTCGTATTAAATCATCTGATTTTCACGCCAAACTGTCTTTTGTTTTTGGACCTAGGTAACTTGAGTAATTAAGTCCGCTGGGGTGTTTCTACACCTAATGCCCTAAAATCAACTGGTTTGGGTGCATTGGCCCAAAGCTCGCTAAGAAGCCTAGAAAGTCCAGTTTAAAACAAAGTCAAGCAAGTGTTCTCTCCGAGTTAAAATTCCTAACGGTTCTTTGTGTGAGAATAATCTTGATAAAAGACAGGCTTTTATAAAAAAAATTTAACGGAGATATGAAGGTTTTATTCTATGATAAAGACTATTGCACGTTCACAGAGGTGTGTATGAAATGAAAACAAGAAAAAGGTGGAGTGAAAAATACGACTGAGTTTCCTGTTAAGGAAGATAGAAATTCTGAAGTTGAAACCTTACTGGAAAACGAAACTTGAAAAATGCTTAACTCTTTATAAAACTTATGTGATCCTTTTAAAATTATTATCTGGGCTTTATTGTGCGACATGATGACTTTAATCGATCCTTCTGGAACTTAACGACACTATTTGCACTGCACGTAAAGACATATAAAATCTGTAGTTAAATAAGAAGCGAGGTGTGAAAAATAAAGGTTCGATAGTCTAGACTTAGGATTATAGAATTGTTATTTTCTGAAACAAAACTTTAGGGTTTTAATCTTAGTTATTTTACAAAACCAACTTGACCGGATTTTGTGGGTAGTATCCGCTGAAAACCCTCAGGAGACAACACTCCTCCTACTAAGGACACCTAGAGGTTTAACGGCTTGTTGCACATGCTCAGTGCAATCGCGTTCCCTGCGAAAGTGAGGTTAGGAAATTTTTGTGAATAAATTGGCTTTGCTCGGGACGAGCAAATGATAAGTTTGGGGGTATTTGTTCATATCAGATTTTTGCATTTTCATACCGCCCAATTTTTATCACATTGCATATCGGTAGATACTCTTGAGCCGTGTTTGCTAGTCAATTGCAGGATACAGGTTCTCGGTTCTAAAACGGTGAAATTCATGGAAAACACGACAAAATCCGGGTTCCTGCCAACCACTGAGAAAACACGGTCTCCGCTCTTCATCCGTATGTTGCCAGATACCAGTTTAGGAAGACAAAATGGCAAATCAATGTCGTTTTCATGCACAAGGCTCAATGGCAGCACAAGATCCAAGAAATCTACGCGGAGCTCGATGAAATCATGACAAAAACATCCACAAAAATCCACCTTTCCCTCAACAGAAATTCTGGAAGAAATGTGGAAGTATTTCTAGAAAATACATGTACCAAACAAGAGGGGACAGCAGACCAGGGAAGTACCAAGAAGCCCATGCCCTGAACCCACTATTGTGCCGCGGATCCGCGGCCAATAGGGGGTCTAGGTCGCGGATCCGCGGCCGTATGGTGGCGGCAGAGTTAGGGTTTTTAGGGGCAGTTGGGTAATTGTGTAAAGGGGCAGATGGTTGCCCTAGATTTTCAGTTTTCAGCCTATAAATAGCCCAGAACTTTGTAAAGGGAGGGGGTCCATAATCTTGTATTCTTTTCCTAGGTTTTAGAATACATGTTCTTCTTCTTCTCATCTCTTCTCCATTAAAACTTGTAGTGAGCTTTGTGAGTGAAGAATGGTGAATAAAGAAGTTCATTTTATTATCATGCTTGTCTTGTTCTTTCTATAATTGTTGTAATTTTCATTTGTTAACTAGTTGTTGTTATTTCGTGTTGTTTCTTTCTTCTCTCTTTTTCTTTATCCTTAAAACGACTATGATGCTTACGCTCGATCCTCGCCAAGGTGAGGTCGCAAATAGCTAGTCGTTATCTTCTAATCTCTTTCTTTCTATCTTCCTCTTTTGTTTTGTTTTATTTTTCCGTATCATGATGTGTGAGTAGTTTCATACTTGTTAGGGTAGGATAAGGGAAATTTGAGAGAAGGAAATCTCTCTCACTCTTTCCTTGCCCAACAGCTTAATTCGACTCCCGTTAATTGAACCACAATCCGCTCCTTACGGCACCCTATCCTCCATGATAGCAGTGATTCCGTAGTGAGACCGGTTATGGTTGAATTAACCGGAGGTTATGGCTAAGAGCCAAGAACGGACGGACAAGCACTAAAAGGAAGAACTTATGCGTTGGAAAGCCTAGATTATACTCGCAAGTCCTTCCTAGTCGTGCTAATCCCCGTTGTTGCCGAATACCGTAACACCGATATTAAGAGGGGCAACGAAAGATGTGGAGACTCCTAACTCAAACTAACCTAATCCTAACCCTAACAAGCTCTCTTTAAATATCAACTTAACACTTAGATAATCACAAACAAATCTGAAAAACTGGACTTAACTCGTTAAAACACATAGAAAAAGACTCCCATCTCCCTGCGGACGACCCGTACTCAACCGGCTAGCTACAAGCGAAACCGTTTTGATTGCGGTATTTAACTAAAACTTGAACACGCAGAATCTCTAACAATCAGAAGTCAAGTACACATCCTAAGGGCTTTACCAACATGTAACAGAGAGACAATCAATGTACACGTTAAGGTAAAGAGTAACCAGATAGCATACTATCATGTCGAGCAAGAAAGTCCTCCCTATATATGTCCCAGCATCCACTACAATATACATCCAATGTACAGTAATGGCCTCTAGGGCATACATATAACTAACAATCTCCCACTTGCACTAGGGCCATCTGATAGCAGTGGTTGTAGTATCTCATACTCAACCATCCCATAAAAGTCTCTCTCTGGGAATAGGCCTTCGTGAGTGGATCCGCCGTGTTGTCCTCTGAGTCTACTCTCCTAACCTCGACACCTTAGAGATCAACCATCTCCATGATCAGGTGACACTGCCTTAGAATATGTCTGGATCACTGATGGGACCGGGGTTCCCGGGCCAAAGCCTCACTTCCATTGTCACACAATGGTAGGAACCTAGTTCATCTCATGAACCAATATACACCCAAACAGCCTCTTTGGTAGCATCTTAAGTAGCGATGTATCCTGCCTTTATCGTCTAGTATGTCACGGTATCTAGCTTGGAACTCTTCCAACATACCGTCCCTTTACTGAGGGTAGAGACAATGCCTGTGACTGACAATCAGTCGTCCTTATTACCCTGGAACACTTCCAGTGATTCTTCCCAGGATCAATTGATACCATCTCACTACAGCTAGTGAGTGTTCTAACACCCAAATAACATCTATCTCATAGATGAAAACTCAGGATTTAGGATGTATCACTTTGATCCTATATGGAGAATCCATGTGATAAGCGGAGATCGACCGAGCGTAGCAAAGGAAACTCCTTCCCTATCAAGAGTATGTCATCCACGTACTCTACGAGGATCGTCACCATACTCCCTACTACCTTTTTGTTTATACAAGGTTCATCTACCATTTTGATGATGTCAACTTCTTTGACTAATCCATCAAAACAGATGTTCCAACTCCGTGATGCCTGCTTTATCCTATAAAGCATCTTGCACACGTTTCCGCTGCTCGCACTGTCTACGAGGCCCTCTGGCTGTGTACTTATAGACCCACTTTTCTAAAACATCATTTAGAAAAGCAGTCATGGCACTCAACCACCAGATATCATAGTCATGGTATGTAGCCGTGACAAGTAGGATCTGGATGGACTTAAGCATAGCCACTGGAAAAGGTTTCATCATTATCCACGCTTGGTCGATGACGAAAACCTTTAACAAGTCCAGCTTTGGAAGTCTCAACTTTTCCAAGTACACCAAGTAATCTTCTCAAGATATACTTGCTCCTGATGGGGATTTAACCCTTCAGATATAGCAACCAAAGTCCATACTTTGTTGGTGTACATGGATTCCATCTCAGATCACTAAGCATCCAGCCATTCTTACAGAGTCTTACTCCTGATGGCCAGCTCGAAGCTAGTTGGGTCATCATCTCATGATGCAATCTTCGCTCCCACTGTCATAAAGAAACAGAAGTATCTCTCAGATAGGTGAGGAACCCTACTAGATAGGCGGAGAGGCTGAGGTTCATTGGTATCTACTGAATCCTTTGGTTCTACCAAATCATCTGCTGTAGTTTGTATAGTTGGAACTTTTCCAGTTCTACATTACAGACTTTGCCTCGAGCTTGTCCGGATTTTGCTTTTAGACATAGGCCGGACAACCCCAAATCTTAACTAGCTTAAGACATGGGCTCTTCCCTTTCCATATCATATATGAAGCGGTAGGCAACTGATTTGATTGGAACCGTATTCAATATGTAGGGTTCCTAGGCACTCTCAAGAGGTCTTACAAGGCATCAACCATGCCAATTTCAAATTTTACGGGTACCGAGAAAACCTAATACGGATCGTTGACTAGAGTTTAGGCGAAAAACGAAACTAGTTAACATCTTAACTAAAGGAGAGAGGCTACAACCTTTGTAGATCCATTTCTCCACTTCCTTAGCTCCGCGTAGGCGTCCTCTCGCTGTCCGTCTCGAATCCCAAACTCAATCGTCGGCTTCATCGGAGAAATGGACGGGCTAGGTCGTCGGCTTCGTGCCGAAGATGATCTACGTTGAGGCATCACAAGTTCATGCTCCAACTCCATCAAGTTGTAAAACTTGTGAAGAAAACACCCTATCCTACTTGGCAAGAGGTAGAGGGTGAAGAAATAGGAGGTGGGTTCACTTTAGAATTGGATTTCTCACACTTTAGCTCAAGTTGCCATTAATGGACTTAAGCTTTTTCTTTTAAGATGAAGAAGAAGATGAAGCTAGAATATGATAAGTCTTCATTAAAATTGAAAAGTAAAATGAATAATTATCATATACTAACTAAGGTAGAGTGTAGAGAATTGATCATGGTTACTTGGAAGGGTTAGGGTTAAGCATGAAGACAAGAATGGTTACAAAGTCAAAGCTTCATGAAGCTTCAACTAGAAACAAAGAAAGCCACCATTCTCATCATTATCTTTTCCAAATAAATAAATAAACAAATAAATATATAAATGAATAAGCAAAACCCTAATCATCAACTTAACCATGGTTTAATTCTATACACTTAACCAAATGAGCAAGTATCATCAAACATGATACAAACATGTGCATAAAAGTATATCACATATACAACTTGCACATCAAGTGAGAAAATCCATTTTAAGTGAACCAATACTAGTTAATGCAAAGTAATACATCAAATATATAATTATACATTAAATCATTAAATCAACACTTGATTCAATGATCCGGTCATGTCGCACATAACCGACTAGTATCCAATGTATCGGCTTATCGAATTAATGATTCGATAACTAGGTCATATCGCATACAACCAATCGAAACATTCATCGAGAGAATGAAATGCGGTATCACATACACGCATTATTCTCGGTCCGCACATATCTCATATGCGCTCCTATTTCATTTCGCTTGAGCCAGGAAACCTCTGTGTAGGACTCTAAAGACTCGTCAATACGCCGGTAGCAGATGATGATCATATCAAGCACCCACAAGCCGCAAGCGGTCTGCTAAATGTAACGACCATCCGGGTATTGAGCGATCAGAAGATCGACGAGCCAGCCCGCTCACACTCCTGTGAATCCAACCAGTAACACTTACCGTACAGTCCGGTCTGTTCGTCTGATATGTCGCATATCAAGTCTAGGGGTGGTAAACGTCAGACCCCAATAATCGATAAGTCGTGCCGATGTGAGGCTCATAACGGGTCGAGAAACTACTGGTAACACTTACCAGCAAATCTCTGATCAGCCCTGGCCAGGGACTTCCCTGTTACGGCCAATCGAGCACAGCGCAACATCAACCCCCAATACCGGGAGAGACGAAACCCCTCCTATCGCTCATTGCCTCCATGTGACTCGGGACTGTACCCAAAGACCACCGTTTTGCACGCCCTCATGGATGTGGTAAGGTGGAGATCAAAGCACAGTGGGAATCACACAAGACTCTATGACGATCTCGGGTCTACAGACTAACCTGCACAAGTGTCACCTGAGAACTGCCATCTGACGTGAGGTATAATACCATCTGGGAGTTCTCGGCGAGTCCGTCCAGTGTTCCCAGTCTCCACTGAGCACCCGTATACCATCTCTGATGTCAAACACCAATGGATATGGGATCATCCATCGCCCAACTCATGGGTCGATAAGCGTATACGCTAGTCTACACTGGTATATCGATGCCCCGTCTCGATACACCCACGACTAGGGACCTTGAAGGATGTACTTATGGACTACCATGTCCCCACTAGTATGATATGCATCATAGTCCAGGTAGTCAAGTACACATCCTAAGGGCTTTACCAACATGTAACTATAAGACAGATTAAAGAGACTAGTATACATGTTAAGATAAAGAGTAACCAGATAGCATACTATCATATCGAGCAAGAAATTCATCTCTATATATGTCCAAGCATCCAATATAATATACATCATCTGTACAATACTGGCCTCTAGGGCATACATACAACTAACAATCTCCCACTTGCACTAGGGCCAGCTGCTGTAGTATCGCATACCGAGCATCCCGAAGAGTCTTTCAAACTGTATCTGGGGAATGGCCTTCGTGAGTGGATCCGCCGTGTTGTTCTTCGTGTCAACCCTCCTGACCTCGATTTCCCGGCGATCAACTATCTCCCGGATCAGGTGATACCGCCTCAGAATATGCCTGGATCGCTGATGGGACCTGGGTTCCTTGGCCAAAGCCACCGCTCCATTGTTATCGCAATACAAAGGTATTGGATGCTCAATGGATGGAACCACTCCAAGTTCAGTAATGAACTTCTTGATCCAGACAGCCTCTTTGGCAGCATCGTTGGCAGCGATGTATTCAGCCTCCATCGTCGAGTCTTCCACGGTTTCCTGCTTGGAACTCTTCCAGCTAACCGCCCCTCCGTAAAGGGTAAAGACAAATCCCGACTGCGACTTAGAGTCGTCCTTATCACTCTGGAAGCTCGAATCGGTAAAGGACTCCACTTGGAGTTCTCCGTTACCATACACCAAGAGCATCTCTTTAGTCCTTCGTAAGTACTTGAGAATGCTCTTCACAGCTGTCCAGTAACTCTCTCCAGGATCAGCTTGATACCTGCTCACTACACTTAGTGAGTATGCTACATCGGGTCTGGTACATAGCATCGCATACATGATAGAGCCTACAGCCGAAGCATAAGGTATCCCTTGCATGCGAGCTCTCTCCAAATCAGTCTTGGGAGACATCTCTTTGGAGAGAGTGACTCCAGAGATCGTGGGCAAGTTCCTACGCTTGGATTCTTCCATACTAAACCTCTTTAGTATGGTGTCAATGTACCTGGATTGGGACAATTCCAATATCCGTTTGGATCTATCTCTATAGATCCTAATTCCCAATATGCAGGAGGCATCACCAAGATCTTTCATTGAGAATCTTTGTGATAAGACGAGCTTGACCGATTGCAGCATAGGAATATCATTTCCTATCAAGAGTATGTCGTCCACGTACAATACGAGAAAGACAACCTTACTCTCTGCCACCTTCTTGTAGATACAAGGTTCATCTGGGTTTTTGACGAAATCAAACTCTTTGATAACGACGTCAAAGCAGATGTTCCAACTCCGCGATGCTTGCTTTAATCCATAAATGGATTTAAGCAGCTTGCACACCTTCCCGCTGCTCCCACTATCTACGAAGCCCTCTGGCTGAGTCATGTACACGCACTCTTCTAAATCACCATTTAGAAAGGCGGTCTTAACATCCATTTGCCAGATTTCGTAATCATGATATGCAGCGATGGCAAGCATGATCCGGATGGATTTAAGCATAGCCACTGGAGAAAAGGTTTCGTCATAGTCCACACCTGGTCTTTAACGAAAACCCTTTGCAACAAGTCTAGCTTTGAAAGTCTCCACTTTCCCATCTACACCAAGTTTCTTCTTGAAGATCCACTTGCTCCCAATGGGTTTTACCCCTTCAGGAGCAACGTCCAAAGTCTATACTTTGTTGGTGTACATGGATTCCATCTCGGACCGCATAGCATCCAGCCATTTCACTGAGTCCTTACTCGTGATGGCCTGCTCGAAGCTAGTTGGGTCATCATCCTCCATGATGCAATCCTTGCTGCCACCATCCATGAGAAAACCGTAGTATCTCTCAGGTTGGCGAGGAACCCTACTAGATCGGCGGAGAGGCTGAGGTTCGTCGGGAGCTACCGAATCTTCTGGTTCCACTAAATCTTCAGTTTGAGTTTGTGTAGCCGGAATTTCTTCCAGTTCTACCTTATCGCCAATAATTTCTTTTGCAAGAAATTCCTTTTCCAAAAAGGTGGCATGTCGAGAAACAAACACTTTTTGTTCCTCTGTATGGTAGAAAAGATATCCATGTGAATGTTTGGGATATCCCACAAACTTACATAGAATTGACCGTGCCTCGAGTTTGTCCGGATTTTGCCTTTTGACATAGGCCGGGCAACCCCATATCTTAACTCGTTTAAGACATGGTCTCTTCCCATTCCATATCTCATATGGTGTGGTAGGTACAAATTTAGATGGAACTTGATTCAATAGGTATGCTGCTGTCTCCAGCGCATAACCCCAGAAGGAAATAGGTAACTTAGCTGTGCTCATCATAGAGCGCACCATATCTAATAGGGTGCGGTTCCTCCGTTCTGATACACCGTTGTGCTGTGGTGTATATGGAGGAGTCAGCTGAGAGAGAATCCCATTCTCTTTTAGGAAGTCCAGGAATTCATTGCTTAAGTATTCTCCTCTTCGATCAGATCGAAGGATTTTAATACTTTTTCCGGTTTGGTTCTCGACTTCCTTTTTATATTCTCTAAATTTCTCAAAAGCTTCTGATTTGTGTTTCATCAGGAACACATATCCGAATCTAGAGAGATCGTCAGTGAATGTAATGAAGTACGAAGAACCATCCCTGGCATGTGTAGACATGGGACCGCATACATCACTATGTATCAGTCCCAAGAGTTCGGTAACTCTTTCTCCGTGTCCCGTAAACGGAGTTTTGGTCATCTTGCCTTTGAGACATGACTGGCAAGTGTCATAAGATGAAAATTCAAACGGATTTAAATATCCATCTTTATGCAACTTAGCTAGTCGTGTCGCATTGATGTGACCCAGTCTACAATGCCACAAGAAGGATTCGTTCAGTTCTGAACTCTTCCTCTTGTGTGTGTTTGTTATGCTCAGAACTGTTGATTGATTTAGAACATAAATGCCATTGCACAACGTGCCTGATCCATCCAACTTTTGGTTGCGGAAAATGTTCATAACATTGTCCTGTAATACAAAATTATATCCCTCTTTACTCAACAAAGAAACCGATATAATGTTGCATATCAGGTTCGGCATGTAATAGCATTCGTTCAGAACCAATGTATTACCAGTTGGTAATACAAGGTGATATTCCCCGACAGTCTTAGCTGCAACAATTGCACCATTTCCAACTCTAATGTCTTTATCACCTTCTCCAAGTTCTCTACCTTTCCTAAGCCCATGTAACTGATTACATATATGGGATCCTGACCCGGTATCTAATACCCAGGACGTAGGGCAAATGGAGAAACAGTTCTCTGTAACGAACACACCCGAAGAAAATGCATCAACATGTACTTTCTTCAATCGGGTGGCATGGGAATCCTGGTATTCCCCTATGTCCTGTTCATTCCTATAACTCTTATAAGAAAGAACGGAACCAACGTTCCCCAGCACAGTATAACATGCGGGTTCGGTCAATACATCCATATTATTATCTTTATTAGGGCATGAAATGGTCGCTACCTGGAGAGAGAGAGAAGAAAACACTTTAGCGTATGCTCGTGCAAGATCAGATTGGTTATTATCTTATCTAATCAGGATGGCTCCCACTGTTTTTTTTATCAAATCTTCCTTCAAACCCTAAAAGGAAAGACTAGCCGGGATTAATTACACCCTACAACTTCGTCGATCTTTCAGCCAGGCCAGTGTCGGTACTTTGAGGGAGGTCCCCCATGCTTTCGCACGAACCTAATTAATGTAAACCTCGTTTTCCCAGAGGCGTAACCCCGTTGACACCTTTCTAGACACCTACTTGATTGGCTAATTGTAATGTATAAAACTCTCCCAGGAGTAACTCTTACTCGCAGTGGGTATCGGGATCCAACTATCTCATAGAAGGTATGCAATCTCATTGCAAATTTCAACACTTGAAATTCCCAATAATATTTTGCCCCTAGTGTCCTATGACCTTGACAAAGGCCAACAAATCACAAGATGCTAGTCAAGTTCAACCCGTCATTTCTTGATTGAATCAAACCCACCCGCACGACCCTTGACAAAGGCCAACAAGGTCGTACGACTACCCTGAAACAATCTGCATCACATGCATAAGCAGATAAGCACTATTCAGCTACCGCACACTACGCCTTGACAAAGGCCAACAAACGCAGCACGAATACTAAACAGTTCTTATCTGAAATGACGGAGGGCTACGTCATGTTTTTCTGAAAACCTATTGCGTAATGAACTTGATATCGTTGTAGAATCAAATGAAGTTTTGAAATGGAGCGATTTTGAGGCTTTTCTAGTTTTGCTAAAGGGGTCACTGTTAGTTATATGTATGCCCTAGAGGCCATTACTGTACATTGGATGTATATTGTAGTGGATGCTGGGACTTATATAGGGAGGACTTTCTTGCTCGACATGATAGTATGCTATCTGGTTACTCTTGACCTTAACGTGTATACTGATTGTCTCTCTGTTACATGTTGGTAAAGCCCTTAGGATGTGTACTTGACTACCTGGACTATGATGCGGATCATACTAGTGGGGACATGGTAGTCCATAAGTACATCCTTCAAGGTCCCTAGTCGTGGGTGTATCGAGACAGGGCATCGATATACCAGAGTAGACTAGAGTATACCTTCTCGACCCATACAGATGGGCGATGGATGATCCCATATCCATTGGTGTTTGACATCGGAGATGATATACGGGTGCTCAGTAGAGACTGGGTACACTGGACGGACTAGCCGAGAACTCCCAGATGGTATTACACCTTACGTCAGATGGCAGTTCTCAGGTGACACTGGTACAGAGTAGTCTGTTGACCCGAGATCGTCATAGAGTCTTGTGTGGTTCCCACTGTGCTTTGATTTCCACCTTACCACGTCCAAGAGGGCATGCAAAACGGTGGTTTTTGGGTACAGTCCCGAGTCACATGGAGGCAATGAGCGATAGGAGGGGATTCGTCTCTCCCGGTATAGGGAGTTGATGTTGCGCTGTGTTCGATTGGCTATAACCGGAAATCCCTGGCCAGGATTGCTGAGATTTACTGGTAAGTGTTACCAGTAGTTTCTCGAATTGTTATAGACCTCATATCGACACGACTTATCGAGCTATTGGGGTCTGACGTTTACCACCCCTAGGCGAGATATGCGACATATCAGACGACGAGACCGGACTGTACGGTAAGTGTTACTGGTTGGATTCACAGGAGTGTGAGCGGGCTTGCTCGTCGATCTTCTAATCGCTCAATACCCGGGTGGCCGTTACATTTAGCAGACTGCTTGCGGCTTGTGGGTGATTGATATGATCATCATCTGCTGCCGGCGTATTGACGAGTCTTTAGAGTCCTACACAGAGGTTTCCTGGCTCAAGCGAAAAGAAATAGGAGCGCGTATGAGATATGTGCGGGACCGAGAATGATACCAGTATGTGATACTGTATTCTATTCTCTCGATTTGTGACATTGATCGGTTATATGCGATATAGCCGGGATATCGGATCAAGTGTTGATTCGATAAGTTGTTACTATTAATATTAGTCGGTTATATGCGATATGACTGGATCGTTAAATCAAGTGTTGATTTAATGATTTAATGCATAATTATATATTTGATATATTAGTTTGCATTAACTAGTATCAGTTTACTTAAGATGGATTTTCTCACTCGCATGTGCACATCGTATATGTGATATATTTTTGTGCACTTGATTGTATCATGTTTGATGATGCAAGATTGCTAGGGTATGTGTAAAGAGTTAAACCTGGCTCTGATAGACTGTACGGTAAGTGTTACTGGTTGGATTCACAGGAGTGTGAGCGGGCTTGCTCGTCGATCTTCTGATCACTCAATACCCGGGTGGCCGTTACGTTTAGCAGACCGCTAGCGGCTTGTGGGTGATTGATATGATCATCATCTGCTGCCGGCGTATTGACGAGTCTTTAGAGTCCAATACAGAGGTTTCCTGGCTCAAGCGAAAAGAAATAGGAGCGCGTATGAGATATGTGCGGGACCGAGAATGATACCAGTATGTGATACTGTATTCGATTCTCGCGATCAATGTCACAAATCGTGAGAATCGAATACAGTATCACATACTGGTATCATTCTCGGTCCCGCACATATCTCATACACGCTCCTATTTCTTTCGCTTGAGCCAGGAAACCTCTGTGTAGGACTGTAAAGACTCGTCAATACGCCGGCAGCAGATGATGATCATATCAATCATCCACAAGCCGCAAGCGGTCTGCTAAACATAATTGCCACCCGGGTATTGAGCGATCAGAAGATCGACGAGCAAGCCCGCTAACACTCCTGTGAATCCAACCAGTAACACTTACCGTACAGTCCGGTCTCGTCGTCTGATATGTCGCATATCTCGCCTAGGGGTGGTAAACGTCAGACCCCAATAGCTCGATAAGTAGTGTCGATATGAGGTCTATAACAATTCGAGAAACTACTGGTAACACTTACCAGTAAATCTCAGCAACCCTGGCCAGGGATTTCCGGTTATAGCCAATCGAACACAGCGCAACATCAACTCCCTATACCGGGAGAGACGAATCCCCTCCTATCGCTCATTGCCTCCATGTGACTCGGGACTGTACCCAAAAACCACCGTTTTGCATGCCCACTTGGACGTGGTAAGGTGGAAATCAAAGCACAGTGGGAACCACACAAGACTCTATGACGATCTCGGGTCAACAGACTACTCTGTACCAGTGTCACCTGAGAACTGCCATCTGACGTAAGGTATAATACCATCTGGGAGTTCTCGGCGAGTCCGTCCAGTGTACCCAGTCTCTACTGAGCACCCGTATATCATCTCCGATGTCAAACACCAATGGATATGGGATCATCCATCGCCCATCTGTATGGGTCGAGAAGGTATACGCTAGTCTACTCTGGTATATCGATGCCCTGTCTCGATACACCCACGACTAGGGACCTTGAAGGATGTACTTATGGACTACCATGTCCCTACTAGTATGATCTGCATCATAGTCCAGGTAGTCAAGTACACATCCTAAGGGCTTTACCAACATGTAACAGAGAGACAATCAGTATACACGTTAAGGTCAAGAGTAACCAGATAGCATACTATCATGTCGAGCAAGAAAGTCCTCCCTATATATGTCCCAGCATCCACTACAATATACATCCAATGTACAATAATGGCCTCTAGGGCATACATATAACTAACAATCTCCCACTTGCACTAGGGCCATCTGTAGCAGTGGTTGTAGTATCTCATACTCAACCATCCCATAAAAGTCTCTCTCTGGGAATAAGCCTTCGTGAGTGGATCCGCCGTGTTGTCCTCTGAGTCTGCTCTCCTAACCTTGATCACCCTAGAGATCAACTATCTCCATGATCAGGCGATACTGCCTTAGAATATGTCTGGATCACTGATGGGACCGGCGTTCCTTGGCATAAGCCACAACTCCATTGTCTCACAATGGGAGGAACGTAGTTCATCTCATGAACCAATATACACCCAAACAGCCTCTTTGGTAGCATCTTAAGTAGCGATGTATCCAGCCTTTATCGTCTAGTATGCCACGGTATCTAGCTTGGAACTCTTCCAACATACCGTCCCTTTACTGAGGGTAAAGACAATGCTTGTGACTGACATTCAGTCGTCTTTATCACCGTGGAACCCTTCCAGTGATTCTCCCCAGGATCAACTGATACCATCTCACTACAACTAGTGAGTAGCCTAACATCCATTTAGATCTATCTCATAGATCCAAAATCCAGGATTTAGTAGGTATCACTTCGATCCTATGTGGAGAATCATTGTGATAAGCGGAGATTGATCGAGCGTAGCATAGGAAACTCCTTCCCTATCAAGAGTATGTCATCCACGTACTCTACGAGTATCGTCACCATACTCCCTACTACCTTTTTGTTTATACAAGGTTCATCTACCATTTTGATGATGTCAACTTCTTTGACTAATCCATCAAAACAGATGTTCCAACTCCGCGATGCCTGCTTTATCCTATAAAGCATCTTGCACACGTTTCCGCTGCTCCCACTGTCTACGAGGCCCTCTGGCTGTGTACTTATAGACGCACTTTTCTAAAACATCATTTAGAAAAGCAGCCATGACACCCAACCGCCAGATATCATAGTCATGGTATGTAGCTGTGGCAAGTAGGATCCGGATGGACTGAAGCATAGGTACTGGAAAAGGTTTCATCATTACCCACGCCTGGTCGATGACGAAATTCTTTAACAAGTCTAGCTTTGAAAGTCTCAACTTTTCCATCTACACCAAGTAATCTTCTTAAGATTTACTTGCTCCTGATGGGGATTTAACCCTTCAGATATAGCAACCTAAGTCCATACTTTGTTGGTGTACATGGATTCCATCTCAGACCACTAAGCATCCAGCTATTCTTACAGAGTCTTACTCCTGATGGCCAGCTCGAAACTAGTTGGGTCATCATCTCATGATGCAATCCTCGCTCCCACTGTCATAGAGAAACATAAGTATCTCTCAGGTGGGTGAGGAACCCTACTAGATCGGCGGAGAGGCTGAGGTTCGTTGGCATCTACTGAATCCTTTGGTTCTACCAAATTATCTGCTGTATTTTGTATAGCTGGAACCTTTCCAGTTCTACATTACAGACCTTGCCTCGAGCTTGTCCGGATATTGCTTTTAGACATTAGCCGGACAACCCCAAATCTTAACAAGCTTAAGACATGGGCTCTTCCCTTTCCATATCACATATGAAATGGTAGGCAATTGATTTGATTTGAACCGTATTCAATAGGTATGCAACTTCCGAAGTGCATAACCCCCAAAAAGGAAAAAGGTAACTCAGTAGTACTCATCATAGAGCACACCATATCAAATAGGGTGTATCTGCTCCGCCCCGATATACCATCGTGCTATGGTGTATACGGAGGAGTAATGCTGAGAGAGAATCTCATTCTCCTTTAGAAAAGTCCAAGAATTCCGTGCTCAGGTATTCTCCTCCTTGATCTCATCAAAGGACATAATACTTATACCCGTATTGGTTCTCTACTTCTAGTTTATATTCTGTGAATATCTCAAAAGGTTCGGACTTGTGTTTCAACAGGAACATAGGTCTGAATCTCGAAAGATCATCAGAGAATGTAATGAAGTACAAAGAACAAGTCCTGGCATGTGTAGACAGGGGACCTTTATACATCAACATGTATCATCCCAAGAGTTCACTAACTCTTTCTCTGTTTCCAATAAACAGGGCTATGGTCATCTTATCTCTGTGACATGACTGGCAAGTTTCACAAGATGTAAATTCAAACTGATTTAAATATGCATCTACATGTAACTCTAGCTAGTCGGGTCATATTGATCTGACTTAGTCTACAATACCTCAAGAAGAATCCGTTCATTTCTGAACTCTTCCTCTTGTGTGTGTTCTGTATACTAAGAACTGTAGTTTGATTTAGAACATTAATGTTTTTAGATAACGTGCCTGAACCGATCAACTTTTGATATAGGAAATGTTCAAAACATTATCCATCAATACAAAATTTTATCATTTCTTTACTAAATAAAGAGACTGATATGATTTTGTATATCAGGTTCGGTATCTAATAACATTCGTTCAGAATCAATGTATTGGTAATACAGGGTGACGGTGACCGACGGACTTGGCGGCAACACTTGCCCCGTTTTCTGCCTCATGAAACTTATCACCCGTTCTCAGTTTTCTACCTTTCTGTAGCCCATGTAACGGATTACATTTGCGGGATCTTGATTCGGTATCTAATACCCAGGACGTAGAAGATACTGAGAAACAGTTCTTTGTAATGAACACACCCGAAGATGATGCATCAGCATGCACTCTCTTCGTTTGGGCGGTACGGGAATTCTGGTATTCCCCAATTTCCTGCTCTGTCTTATAACAATTATAAGTTGGAGCGGGACCAACGTTCCCCAGCTCAGTATAACAAGCGGGTTCGGTCAATAATCCGTATTATTATCTTGATTAAGGCGTGACATGGTCGCTACCAGGAGAGAGAGAGAAGAAAACACTCAGCGTGCGCTCTTTCAAGATCAGATTGGTTATTATTTTATCTAATCAGGATGGTTCCCACTGCTTTTTATCAAATCTTCCTTCAAACCCTAAAAGGAAAGACTAGCCGGGATTAATTACACACTACAAGTTCACCAATCTTTCAGCCACGCCAGTGTCGGTACTTTGAGGGAGGTCCCCCGTGCTTTCGCACGAACCTAATTAATGTAAACCTCGTTTTCCCAGAGGCGTAACCTCGTTAACACCTTTCTAGACACCTACTTGATCGGCTAATTGTAATGTATAAAACTCTCCCAGGAGTAACTCTTACTCCTAGCGGGTATCGGGATCCAACTATCTCATAGAAGGTATGCAATCTTATTGCAAATTTCAACACTTGAAATTCCCGATAATATTTTGCCCCTAGTGTCCTATGACCTTGACGGAGGCCACACTACCCATAGTCCGCTAGTCAAGTTCAACCCGTCATTTCCAGATTGAATTAAACCCACCCGCACGACCCTTGACGGAGGACAAACAACGCCGTACGAATACCCTAATCCAATTGCATCATATGCTAGCAGATGAGCACTAGTTAGCTACCGTACACTACGCCTTGACGGAGGCCAAACTACCGCAGCACGAATACTAACTAGTACTTATCTGAAATGACGGAGGGCTACGACAGGTTTTTCTGAAAACCTATTGCGTAATGAACTTGATATCGTTGTAGGATCGAATGAATTTTGAAAAGGAGTGTTTTTGAGGCTTTTCTAGTTTCGCTAAAGGAGTCACTCCTGGTGAAGGGATCGTCGGTCCTTTCCTCGTCGAATGAGGTGCGGGATATATCATATATATCACTGTGCAAAGCAAAAAGACTTAAAAGGAATCAAAAGACAAACCGAGTGTGTAGCATCTGCCAGTTATTGCTAAAGGAGTCACTCCCGGTGAAGGGATCTCGGTCCTTTCTTCATCGAATAAGGTGAAGGATATATCACATATACCTCTGTGCAAAGCAAGAACTGTAGCTACCTGTTTTATTTTTGAAATTCGATTCTACAACATCTTAGGTTTCTTTTATTTCATTAATCTCATTAATGAAGTCCCATCATTTAAGTTACCTAAATATCACAGACAAATACGACGTACACTTATGCCATCCGCTTTTGCCTCGATGTCCCCTCGTGCACCGTTAGGTTAGGTAACTAACGGCAGAGCGGGGCAGGGCTAGCGCGGGTGTAAAACATAAGTAACGCCTATATAATATATCATATATATACTATATACTGTATCTATCACAGAACATCACATGATCACATCACAGATATCGCATCAGAAGAAACATATATGAAATATTGGATATACTAGGACGTCCGTGTTTTCAATACTAGCCAGTATAAAACACGGATTCCACGGTCGCGATGAATAGCCAAACCCACACCCCTAGACCCCTACGAGAGCGGCAAGCAACCCTACCAATTCTGGAGTTAGGAGAACCGGGCTCGACTCCTCGAGTTGGTCTCCCACTGGACCCCAGAACCCGGTTACTTGTGCTCCCCTCCTTGGGTCTATCCTAGTGCGGAAAAGTAAATAATATACAAAGGGTGACATCTTCCGCAACCTGGAAGTGCCCCAATAAAAGAATATTACATACAAGTTTTTACATGAATGAAAAAGAAAAAACACTCATCTCACATAAAACCCCCCCGGCTATTCAAACATGACGATCCAATATAACATATCCAGCAACACATAACATCACATGTCATCAACGTATGTAAATATGCGCATCCTAATTGTCGTTGACATATAGCAACGAAACCGGCGATATCACATATTACACTTACGGTCACAGAAAAGAAAGTGTAAAACTACAACAGTTGGAATCCGCAACCTCCTTTAGACATCACATGCCTAATCGAATGAATTCCTTAAACATCGCATGCCTAACAATTATAAACCCCGCATTTTAGTCTCAAAATCGAAAACTGTTTTCAATACCAAGTCGGGCAATTCAACAAGATTCCCGACATTTTGATTGAATGCTCGTCGCAAACTTCAGTAGACGGTCGCACCCCTGATACCGTCGACGAAGTGCACCAAGGCGGAACACCGCTACCGCGAGCACCCGAACGGATGCTTTCGGCGACGGGGTTCTCCTACAGTCACTTGGTCGGGGCTATGGGGCGAGGCTGTCTATTAAGTTTATCCGGCGAGTATCCGCGTACGCTACGTGATTGCGACGGACTTTTGATCGCATCAAAATTCCGTGGCAACCGATCAAGTGAAACTAAACTGCTATGTTTATAACATTCATTCAGTTATCTCATAACTTATTGTGAATTCCAATTATTGTATCACATTCCGAATAAAATAGAAAATGTTAAACTTTCCGATCGAACATCCAAACACCCAAGTTTTCCCGATACAGTCCAACACATGAAATAAGTCTAACAACATTCAGTTCGTGCCTCAGTACCAACGGTCCAGCCGTAGAAGGGTCAAGCCAACGCCTCACATGTGGCACGCCGTACTGCCCCAAACCCTAAGGTTCAAAGGGCAGTTCAAGACGGTCACATAATCGAGTTAAGGTTTGTTGTCTTCTAGAGGGTCCATCGAGTTACTTGCACTACTTAGAACGTCTTTAAACCACGGAAAAATCCAACACTTGGAAATTTCCCAGGAGGGGAAAAATTGGGTATTTATATCCGGTCGAACTTTTTAACATATTCAAAAATTATCCGGAATCCAAATAGACAAAATCTGATAATTCGATCGAATCATCGAACCCCCAAAATAACCCCAAAATACTCAACTCTTGAGTACAGATTAAAAATTCTCATAAAACTCAGCACCTGAAACCATGAGTTACTGTGCAAAATTGAAAGGCAACTTCTATCATTTGGCCGCGGAACCGCCGCAGAAGCCAGGCTTCTGCCGCGGTTCCGCCACACTATGAACAGTTCATGGAAAAAATTTTGCACCGTAATTCTTAGATTTCCCTGCTGAATTTTTTAACCATTTTTAATCTGGAAAAAACCCAGTTTTTAGAAAAAGTCCAGAGAGCAATTTGTTTTAGGGTTTCGATGTTCATTCGGGTTTCAAACGTCGTCTACACTTCGCCTAAGGCTCTAGCTAGGCTCTGATACCAATGAAAGGTTCCTAGGCACTCTCAAGAGGTCTCACAAGGCATCAACCATGCCAATTTCAAAAATTACGGTGCCGAGAAACCCTAATACGGATCGTTGGCTAGAAGTTAATCGGTTATATGCGATATAGCCGGGATATCGGATCAAGTGTTGATTCGATAAGTTGTTACTGTTAATATTAGTCGGTTATATGCGATATGACCGGATCATTAAATCAAGTGTTGATTTAATGATTTAATGCATAATTATATATTTGATATATTAGTTTGCATTAACTAGTATCAGTTTACTTAAGATGGATTTTCTCACTCGCATGTGCACATCGTATATGTGATATATTTTTGTGCACTTGATTGTATCATGTTTGATGATGCAAGATTGCTAGGGTATGTGTAAAGAGTTAAACCTATGGTTAAGTAAATGGTTAGGGTTTTCTTTTATTCATTCATTTGTCTTTTTATTTGGATTAAAAGAAAAGAGAAAAGAAAAACAAAAGGGTTTCTTTCTTTCATGAAGCTTGTTGAAGCTTCATGAAGCTTTGACCAAAGTAACCCTTTTGTCTTCATCTCATTGACCCCAACCATTCATTTAACCTTAGTCAATTCTCTACACATAACCATGGTTAATATTATGATAAGGATGATTTTATTATTCTTTTCAATATACTTATCATAATATTCTTTCTTCTTCTTCTTCATCTTCTTCAATGAAGAAAGCTTCACTTCATCAATGGTGACTTGATGAAATGAGTGAGAAATCCAATTCTAAAGTGAACCCACCTCCTATTTCTTCATCCTCTACCTCTTGCCAAGTAGTATAGGGTGTTTCCTTCACATGTTTTCTTGACTTGGTGAAGTTGGAGCTTGATCTAGCGATGCCTCGACGTAGATCATCTTCGGCATCGTCGTCGATGACCTAGCCCGCTTTTTCTCCGATGAAGCCGACGCTAGAGCCCAAGATCCGATTTATACAGCAAGGAGACTTCATCGCAGAGCCATGGAGGTGGAGAACCGGATCTACAAAGGTTGTATTTCCGTTTACCATTTAGTTAAGTTGTTAACTAGTTTCTTTTTCGCCTAAACTTCTAGCCAACGATCCGTATTAGGGTTTCTCGGCACCGTAATTTTTGAAATTGGCATGGTTGATACCTTGTGAGACCTCTTGAGAGTGCCTAAGAACCTTTCAGTCACTCCCGGTGAAGGGATCATCGGCCCTTTCCTCGTCGAATGAGGTGCGGGATATATCATATATATCACTGTGCAAAGCAAAAGTAAAAAACAATCAAAAGCAAACCGAGTGTGCAGCATCTGCCAGTTATTGCTAAAGGAGTCACTCCCGGTAAAGGGATCTCGGTCCTTTCCTCATCAAATAAGGTGCAGGGTACATCATATATACCGCTATGCAAAGCAAGAACTGTAGCTACCTGTTTTGTTTAAAATTTGATTCTACAACCTCTTAGGTTTCTTTTCTTTCATTAATCACATTAATGAAGTCCCATCATTTAAATACCTAAACATCACAGATAAATACGACGTACACTTATGCCATCCGCATTCGCCTCGATGTCCCTTCGTGCACCGTTAGGTTAGGTAACTAACGGCAGAGCGGGGCAGGGCTAGTACGGGTGTAAAACATAAGTAACGTCTATATAATATATCATATATACTATATAAAGTATCTATCACATCACATCACAGATATCGCATCAGAAGAAACATATGAAACATTGGATATACTAGGACGTCCGTGTTTTCAATACGAGCCAGTATAAAACACGGATTCCACGGTCGTGATGAATAGCCAATCCCACACCTCTAGACCCCTACGAGAGCGGCAAGCAACCCTACCAATTCTAGGGTTAGGAGACCCGGACTCGACTCCTCGAGATGGTCTCCCACTGGAACCTAGAACCCGGTTACTTGTGCTCCCCTCCTTGGGTCTATCCTAATGCGGAAAAGTAAATAATATACATCAACGGTGACATCTTCCGCTACCTGGAAGTGTCCCAATAAAAGAATATTACATACAAGTTTTTACATGAATGAATAGGAAAAACACTCATCTCACATAAAAACCCCCCGGCTATTCAAACACGACGATCCAATATAACATATCCAGCAACACATAACATCACATGTCATCAACGTAAGTAAGTATGCATACCCCAATTGTCGTTGACGTATAGCAACGAAACCGGCGATATCAACATACTACACTTACGGTCACAGAAAAGAAAGTGTAAAACTACAACAGTTGGAATTCGCAACCTCTTTAGACATCGTATGCCTAATCAAATGAAATACTTAGACATCACATGCCTAATAATTATAAACCCCGCATTTTAGTCTCATTATCGAAAACTCTTTTCAATATCAAGTGAGACTAAACCGCTAGATTTATAACATTTATTCAGTTATCTCATAACTGTTTGTGAATTCAAATTATTGTATCCCATTCCAGATAAATAGAAAATATTAAACTTTCCGATCGAACATTCGAACACCCAAGTTTTCCCGAAACCGTTCAACACATGAAATAGGTTCAAAGACATTCACTTCATGCCTCAGTACCAACGGTCCAGCCGTAGAAGGGTCAAGCCAACGCCTCACATGTGGCACGCCGTACTGCCCCAAACCCGAAGGTTCAAAGGGCAGTTCAAGACGGTCACATAATCGAGTTAAGGTTTGTTGTCTTCTAGAGGGACCATCGCATTACTTGCACTACTTAGAACGTCCTTAAACCACAGAAAAATCCAACACTTGGAAATTTTCCGGCAGGGGAAAAGTTGGGTATTTATATCTGGTCGAACCTTTTAACATATTCTAAAATATCCGGAAAGCCACATAGACAAGGTTTGATAATCCGATCGAATCGTTGATTCCCAATACAACCCCAGAACACTCAACTCTTGAGTCAAATTAAAAATTCCCAGAAAATTCAGCATAATAAAATAGGAATTACTGTGCAAAAATGGACAGATGATGTCATCAGATGGCCGCGGAACCGCCGCAGAAGCCAGGCTTCTGCCGCGGTTCCGCCGCGCCCTTAGCAGATCATGGGATAAATTTTGCATCGTAATTCTTAGAATTCCCTGCTGAATTTTTTAAGCATTTTTAATATGGAAAAATCCCAGATTTTAGAAAAAGTCCAGAGAGCATATCGGGAATTAGGGTTTCGGTTCGATCGGGTTTCAAACGTCGTCTAGACATCACCTAAGGCTCTAGCTAGGCTCTGATACCACTGTAGGGTTCCTAGGCACTCTCAAGAGGTCTCACAAGGCATCAACCATGCCAATTTCAAATTTTACGGGTGCCGAGAAAACCTAATACGGATCGTTGACTAGAGTTTAGGCGAAAAACGAAACTAGTTAACATCTTAACTAAAGGAGAGAGGCTACAACCTTTGTAGATCCGTTTCTCCACTTCCTTAGCTCCACATAGGCGTCCTCTTGCTGTCCGTCTCGAATCCCGAACTCAATCGTCGGCTTCATCGGAGAAATGGGCGGGCTAGGTCGTCGGCTTCGTGTCGAAGATGATCTACGTCGAGGCATCACAAGTTCATGCTCCAACTCCATCAAGTTGTGAAACTTGTGAAGAAAACACCCTATACTACTTGGCAAGAGGTAGAGGGTGAAGAAATAGGAGGTGGGTTCACTTTAGAATTGGATTTCTCACACTTTAGCTCAAGTTGCCATTAATGGAGTTAAGCTTTTTCTTTTAAGATGAAGAAGAAGATGAAGCTAGAATATGATAAGTCTTCATTAAAATTGAAAAGTAAAATGAATACTTATCATATACTAACTAAGGTAGAGTGTAGAGAATTGACCATGGTTACTTGGAAGGGTTAGGGTTAAGCATAATGACAAGAATGGTTACAAAGTCAAAGCTTCATGAAGCTTCAACTAGAAACAAAGAAAGCCACCATTCTCATCATTATCTTTTCAAATAAATAAATAAACAAATAAATAAATAAATAAATAAGCAAAACCCTAATCATCAACTTAACCATGGTTTAATTCTATACACTTAACCAAATGAGCAAGTATCATCAAACATGATACAAACATGTGCATAAAAGTATATCACATATACAACTTGCACATCAAGTGAGAAAATCCATTTAAAGTGAACCAATACTAGTTAATGCAAAGTAATACATCAAATATATAATTATATATTAAATCATTAAATCAACACTTGATTCAATGATCCGGTCATGTCGCACATAACCGACTAGTATCCAACGTATCGGCTTATCGAATCAATGATTCGATAACTAGGTCATATCGCATACAACCAATCGAAACATTCATCGCGAGAATGAAATACGGTATCACATACACGCATTATTCTCGGTCCCGCACATATCTCATATGCGCTCCTATTTCGTTTCGCTTGAGCCAGGAAACCTCTGTGTAGGACTCTAAAGACTCGTCAATATGCCGGTAGCAGATGATGATCATATCAAGCACCCACAAGCCGCAAGCGGTCTGCTAAACGTAACGGCCATCCGGGTATTGAGCGATCAGAAGATCGACGAGCCAGCCCGCTCACACTCCTGTGAATCCAACCAGTAACACTTACCGTACAGTCCGGTCTGTTTGTCTGATATGTCGCATATCAAGTCTAGGGGTGGTAAACGTCAGACCCCAATAACCGATAAGTCGTGCCGATGTGAGGCTCATAACGGGTCGAGAAACTACTGGTAACACTTACCAGCAAATCTCTGATCAGTCCTAGCCAGGGACTTCCCTGTTACGGCCAATCGAGCACAGCGCAACATCAACCCCCAATACCGGGAGAGACGAAACCCCTCCTATCGCTTATTGCCTCCATGTGACTCGGGACTGTACCCAAAGACCACCGTTTTGCATGCCCTCATGGACGTGGTAAGGTGGAGATCAAAGCACAGTGGGAATCACACAAGACTCTATGACGATCTCGGGTCTACAGACTAACCTGCACAAGTGTCACCTGAGAACTGCCATCTGACGTGAGGTATAATACCATCTGGGAGTTCTCGGCGAGTCCGTCCAGTGTACCCGGTCTCCACTGAGCACCCGTATACCATCTCTGATGTCAAACACCAATGGATATGGGATCATCCATCGCCCATCTCATAGGTCGAGAAGCGTATACGCTAGTCTACACTGGTATATCGATGCCCCGTCTCGATACACCCACGACTAGGGACCTTGAAGGATGTACTTATGGACTACCATGTCCCCACTAGTATGATCTGCATCATAGTCCAGGTAGTCAAGTACACATCCTAAGGGCTTTACCAACATGTAACTATAAGACAGATTAAAGAGACTAGTATACATGTTAAGATAAAGAGTAACCAGATAACATACTATCATATCGAGCAAGAAAGTCATCTCTATATATGTCCAAGCATCCAATATAATATACATCATCTGTACAATACTGGCCTCTAGGGCATACATACAACTAACACAATAGGTATGCAACTTCTCAAGTGCATAACCCCCAAAAAGGAAAAAGGTAACTCAGTAGTACTCATCATAGAGCACACCATATCAAATAGGGTGTATCTGCTCCGCCCCGATATACCATCGTGCTATGGTGTATAGGGAGGAGTAATGCTGAGAGAGAATCTCATTCTCTTTTAGAAAAGTCCAAGAATTCCGTGCTCAAGTATTCTCCTCCTTGATCTCATCAAAGGACATAATACTTATACCCGTATTGGTTCTCTACTTCTAGCTTATATTCTGTGAATATCTCAAAAGGTTCGGACTTGTGTTTCAACAGGAACATAAGTCTGAATCTCGAAAGATCATCAGAGAATGTAATGAAGTACAAAGAACCAGTCCTGGCATGTGTAGACAGGGGACTTTTATACATCAACATGTATCATCCCAAGAGTTCACTAACTCTTTCTCTGTTTCCAATAAACAGAGCTGGTGTCATTATATCTTTGTGACATGACTGGCAAGTTTCATAAGATGTAAATTCAAACTGATTTAAATATGCATCTATATGTAACTTCAGCTAGTCGGGTTGCATTGATATGACCTAGTCTACAATGCCTCAAGAAGAATTCGTTCATTTCTGAACTCTTCCTCTTGTGTGTGATCCGTATACTAAGAACTGTAGTTTGATTTAGAACGTCAATGCTTTTAGATAACGTGCCTGAACCGATCAACTTTTGATATAGGAAATGTTCAAAACATTATCCATCAATACAAAATTTTATCATTTCTTTACTACTAAAGAGACTGATATGATTTTGTATATCAGGTTCGGTATCTAATAGCATTCGTTCAGAATCAATGTATTGGTAATACAGGGTGACGGTGACCGACAGACTTGGCTGCAACACTTGCCCCATTTTCTGTCTCATGAAACTTATCACCCGTTCTCAGTTTTTCTACCCTTTTGTAGCCCTATGTAACAGATTACATATCTGGGATCCTGATCCGGTATCATATACCAAGGATGCGGAGGATACTGAGAAACAGTTCTGTATAATGAACACACCCGAAGATGATGCATCAGCATGCACTCTTTTCGTTTGGGCGGCACGGGAATTCTGGTAATCCCCAATTTCCTGCTCTGTCTTATAATAATTATAAGTTGGAGAGGGACCAACGTCCCCCAGCTCAGTATAACAAGCGGGTTCGGTCAATAATCCGTATTATTATCTTGATTAAGGCATGATATGGTCGCTACCCGGAGAGAGAGAGAAGAAAACACTCAGCGTGCGCTCTTGCAAGAATAGATTGGTTATATATTTTATCTAATCAGGATGGCTCCCACTGCTTTTTATCAAATCTTCCTTCAAACCCTAAAAGGAAAGACTAGCCGGGATTAATTACACACTACAAGTTCGCCAATCTTTCAGCCAGGCCAGTGTCGGTACTTTGAGGGAGGTCCCCCGTGCTTTCGCACGAACCTAATTAATGTAAACCTCATTTTCCCAGAGGCGTAACCCCGTTAACACCTTTCTAGACACCTACTTGATCGGCTAATTGTAATGTGTAAAACTCTCCCAGGAGCAACTCTTACTCGCAGCGGGTATCGGGATCCAACTATCTCATAGGAGGTATGCAATCTCATTGCAAATTTCAACACTTGAAATTCCCGATAATTTTGCCCCTAGCACCCTATGACCTTGACGGAGGTCAACAAACCATAGGCTACTAGTCAAGTTCAACCCGTCATTTCTTGATCGAATTAAACCTACCCGCACGACCCTTGACGGAGGTCAACAAGGCCGCACGACTACCCTAATCCAATCTGCATCATATGCATAAGCAGATAAATACTAGTTAGCTACCGCACACTACGCCTTGACGGAGGTCAACAAACGTAGCACGAATACTAAGTAGGACTTATCTGAAATGACGGAGGGCTACGACAGGTTTTTCTGAAAACCTATTGCGTAATGAACTTGATATCGTTGTAGAATCAAATGATTTTAAAATGGAGTGTTTTTGAGGCTTTTCTAGTTTTGCTAAAGGAGTCACTCCCGGTGAAGGGATCGTCGGTCCTTTCTTCGTCGAATGAGGTGCGGGATATATCATATATATCACTGTGCAAAGCAAAAACTCTTAAAAGAAATCAAAAGACAAACCGAGTGTGTAGCATCTGCCAGTTATTGCTAAAGGAGTCACTCCCGGTGAAGGGATCTCGGTCCTTTCCTTATCGAATAAGGTGAAGGATATATCACATATACCTCTGTGCAAAGCAAGAACTGTAGCTACCTGTTTTATTTTTGAAATTCGATTCTACAACATCTTAGGTTTCTTTTATTTCATTAATCTCATTAATGAAGTCCCATCATTTAAGTTACCTAAATATCACAGACAAATACAACGTACACTTATGCCATCCGCTTTTGCCTCGATGTCCCCTCGTGCACCGTTAGGTTAGGTAACTAACGGCAGAGCGGGGCAGGGCTAGCGCGGGTGTAAAACATAAGTAACACCTATATAATATATCATATATACTATATACTGTATCTATCACAGAACATCACATGATCACATCACAGATATCGCAGCAGAAGAAACATATGGAATATTGGATATACTAGGACGTCCGTGTTTTCAATACGAGCCAGTATAAAACACGGATTCCACGGCCGCGATGAATAGCCAAACCCACACCCCTAGACCCTACGAAAGCGGCAAGCAACCCTACCAATTCTGGAGTTAAGAGACCCGGACTCGACTCCTCGAGTTGGTCTCCCTCTGGACTCCAGAACCCGGTTACTTGTGCCCTCCTCCTTGGGTCTATCCTAGTGCAGAAAAGTAAATAATATACATCAACGGTGAAAACTTCCGCAACCTGAAAGTGCCCCAATAAAAAGAATATTACATACAAGTTTTTACATGAATGAAAATGAAAAAACACTCATCTCACATAAAACCCCCGGCTATTCAAACACGACGATCCAATATAACATATCCAGCAACACATAACATCACATGTCATCAACGTAAGTAAACATGCGTATCCCAATTGTCGTTGACATATAGCAACGAAACCGGCGATATCACATATTACACTTACGGTCACAGAAAAGAAAGTGTAAAACTACAACAGTTGGAATCCGCAATCTCTTTAGACATCGCATGACTAATCAAATGAAATACTTAGACATTGCATGCCTAACAATTATAAACCCCGCATTTTAGTCTCAAAATCGAAAACTCTTTTCAATATCAAGTCGGGCAATTCAACAAGATTCCCGACATCCTGATCGAATACTCGTCGTAAACT
This sequence comes from Agapanthus africanus, assembly GCA_030015575.1. Taxonomy (NCBI): domain Eukaryota; kingdom Viridiplantae; phylum Streptophyta; class Magnoliopsida; order Asparagales; family Amaryllidaceae; genus Agapanthus; species Agapanthus africanus. The sequence goes on from CM057339.1 coordinate 427,137,757, forward strand.
TCAGTAGACGGCTGCACCCACGATGCCTCCGACGAAGTGCACCAAGGCGGAACACCACTGCTGCGAGCACCCGAACGGATGCTTTCGGCGACGGGGTTCTCCTACAGTCACTTGGTCATGGCTATGGGGCGAGGCGGTCTATTAAGTTTACCCGGCGAGTATCCGCGTACGCTACGTGATTGCGACGGACTTTTGATCGCATCAAAATTCCGTGGCAACCGATCAAGTGAGACTAAACTGCTATGTTTATAATATTCATTCAGTTATCTCATAACTATTTGTGAATTCCAAGTATTGTATCACATTCCGGATAAATAGAAAATGTTAAACTTTTCGATCGAACAATCGAACACCCAAGTTTTCCCGAAACCGTTCAACACATGAAATAGGTTCAAAGATATTCACTTCATGCCTCAGTACCAACGGTCCAGCCGTAGAAGGGTCAAGCCAACGCCTCACATGTGGCACGCCGTACTGCCCCAAACCCGAAGGTTCAAAGGGCAGTTCAAGACGGTCACATAATCGAGTTAAGGTTTGTTGTCTTCTAGAGGGACCATCGCGTTACTTGCACTACTCAGAACGTCCTTAAACCACAGAAAAATCCAACACTTGGAAATTTTCCGGTAGGGGAAAAGGTGGGTATTTATATCCGGTCGAACTTTTTAACATATTCCAAAATATCCGGAAAGCCACATAGACAAAACTTGATAATCCGATCGAATCCACGAACTCCCAATACAACCCAAAATACTCAACTCTTGAGTAATTATTAAAAATTCCCAGAAAACTCAACACTTGAAAACATGAATTACTGTGCAAAAATTAAACAGTGATAACATTTATTGGTCGCGGAACCGCCGCAGAAGCCAAGCTTCTGCCGCGGTTCCGCCGCACTGTAGCATCTTCACTCGATAAATTTTGCATCGTAATTCTTAGTTTTTCCTGCTGAATTTTTTAAGAATTTTTAATCTGGAAAAAACCCAGTTTTTAGAAAAAGTCCAGAGAGCACTTTGATGTTAGGGTTTCGGGTCGATCGGGTTTCAAACTTCGTCTACTCTTCGCCTAAGGCTCTAGCTAGTCTCTGATACCACTGTAGGGTTCCTAGGCACGCTAATGAGGTCTCACAAGGCATCAACCATGCCAATTTCAAAAATTACAAGTGCCGAGAAACCCTAATACGGATCGTTAACTAGAATTTTAGGCGAAAGATGCAACTAGTTAACAATATAACTAAAAGAACGGAAATACAACCTTTGTAGATCCGGTCCTCCACCTCTATAGCTCCGCAATGAAGTCTCCTCCCTTTCCAAATGGAATCCCGGGCTCTAGCGTCGGCTTCATCGGAGAAATGGGCGGGCAAGGTCGTCGACTTCGTGCCGAAGATGATCTACGTCGAGGCATCACAAGATCAAGCTCCCACTTCACCAAGTCATGAAACTTGTGAAGAAAACACCCTATACTACTTGGCAAGAGGTAGAGGATGAAGAAATAGGAGGTGGGTTCACTTTAGAATTGGATTTCTCACTCATTTGCTCAAGTTGCCATTGATGGAGCAAGGTTTCTTCATGAAGAAGAAGAAGAAGATGAAGATAATATGATAAGTATTCCATGATAATTGAAAAAGAATTCATTCTTATCATATTCTTCACCATAGTTAAGTGTAGAGAATGAACTAGGGTTAGTTCAAATGGTTAGGGTTAAGCATGAGACAAGAATGGTGACTAAGTCAAAGCTTCATGAATCTTCAACTAAAAACAAACAAAGCCACCATTCTTGTTTACATTTCAAAAAAAAAAAATAAACAAATAAATAAATGAATAAGAAAAACCCTAATCATCAACTTAACCATGGTTTAATTCTTTACACTTAACCAAATAAGCATGTATCATCAATCATGATACAATCATGTGCATAAAAGTATATCACATATACAACTTGCACATCCAAGTGAGGAAATCCATTTAAAGTGAACCTATACTAGTTAATGCAAAAGTAATATATCAAATATATAATTATGCATTAAATCATTAAATCAACACTTAATTTAATGATCCGGTCATATCGCATATAACCGACTAATATACAATGTATCGACTCATCGAATCAATCCTTGATTCGATATCTAGGTTATATCGCATATAACCAATCGATACATTCATCGCGAGAATAGAATACGGTATCACATACACGCATTATTCTCGGTCCCGCACATAAAAGTATATCACATATGCGCTCTTATTTCGTTTCGCTTGAGCCAGGAAACCTCTGTGTAGGACTCTAAAGACTCGTCAATACGCCGGCAGCAGATGATGATCATATCAAACACCCACAAGCCGCATGCGGTCTGCTAAACGTAACGGCCACCCGGGTATTGAGCGATCAGAAGATCGACGAGCAAGCCTGCTCACACTCCTGTGAATCCAACCAGTAACACTTACCGTTCAGTCCGGTCTCGTCGTCTGATATGTCGCATATCTCGCCTAAGGGTGGTAAACGTCAGACCCCAATAGCTCGATAAGTCGTGTCGATATGAGTTCTAGAATAGTTCAAGAAACTACTGGTAACACTTACCGGTAAATCTCAGCAACCCTGGCCATGGATTTCCGGTTATAGGCAATCGAACACAGCGCAACATCAACTCCCTATACCGGGAGAGACGAATCCCCTCCTATCGCTCATTGCCTCCATGTGATTCGGGACTGTACCCAAAAACCATCATTTTGCACGCCCTCTTGGACATGGTAAGGTGGAAATCAAAGCACAGTGGGAACCGCACAAGACTCTATGACGATCTCGGGTCAACAGACTACTCTGTACCAGTGTCACCAGAGAACTGCCATCTGACGTAAGGTATAATACCATCTGGGAGTTCTCGGCGAGTCCGTCCAGTGTACCCAATCTCTACTGAGCACCCGTATATCTCCTCTGATGTCAAACACCAATGGATATGGGATCATCCATCGCCTATCTGTATGGGTCGAGAAGGTATACGCTAGTCTACTCTGGTATATCGATGCCCCGTCTCGATACACCCACGACTAGGGACTTTGAAGGATGTACTTATGGACTACCATGTCCCCACTAGTATGATCCGCATCATAGTCCAGGTAGTCAAGTACACATCCTAAGGGCTTTACCAACATGTAACAGAGAGACAATCAATGTACACGTTAAGGTAAAGAGTAACCAGATAGCATACTATCATATCGAGCAAGAAAGTCCTCCCTATATATGTCCCAGCATCCACTACAATATACATCCAATGTACAGTAATGGCCTCTAGGGCATACATATAACTAACAGGATGTACTTATGGACTACCATGTCCCCACTAGTATGATCCGCATCATAATCCAGGTAGTCAAGTACACATCCTAAGGGCTTTACCAACATATAACAGAGAGACAATCAGTATACACGTTAAGGTAAAGAGTAACTCGATAGCATACTATCATGTCGAGCAAGAAAGTCCTCCCTATATATGTCCCAGCATCCACTACAATATACATCCTATGTACAGTAATGGCCTCTAGGGCATACATATAACTAACACTCTCTGTATGGGACTCTAAAGACTCGAAAGTACGTTGGTAGTGGGTTTAACCACAAGCACGTCAGCGGCACTAGCTGTGCGTAATGGCTACCCAGGTACATGACGAAAAGGTGGCCGACGAGCGAACTCATCACAACCCTAACGAGCCTGTAAGCAACACATACCGTACAGTCCGGTCTCTTCGTCTGATACGTCGCATATGAAGTCTAGGGGTGGTAAATATTAGACCCCAGTAACTTTATAAGTCATGCTGATTTACGGCCCATAACGGTTCGAGAAACTACTGATAACTCTTATCGGTAAATCTCGAGAACCGAGGCCAGGGATTTGCTGTTATGGCCGATCAAGCATAGCACGACATCAACTCCCTATACCGGGAGAGAAGAAACCCCTCCTATCGCTCACTGCCTCCATGCGATTCGGGACTGTACCCAAAATCCACCTGTTTGCACGACTCAGCAGAGCCGTGGTAGGGAGGAAATCAAAGCACATTGGGCATCACACAAGACACTATGACGATCTCGGGTCTACAGAGTAACCTGTATAAGTGTCACCAGAGAACTGCTATCTAACAATAGGTATATATACCATCTAGGAGTTCTCTGCCCTGTTCGGTGTACCCATTCTCTAATGAGCACCTGTGTACAATCTTTGATGTCAAACATCATTGGTTGTGGGATCAACCATCACCCCCAGGGTCAAGAAACGTACACACTAGTCTACTTTGGTAATATCGATGCCTTGTCTTGATATACCCTCGATTAGGAACAATTAAAGGGTATACTTATAGACTGCCCAGGCCCCACTAGTACGATCTACATCATAATACCGGTAGTCAAGCATAATCCTAAGGGCTTCATCAACATGTATATAAAGATATGAAATACAACACATCACACGTTAAGATGAAGATAAACCAGATAGCATACTATCCTTTCGAGCAAAGACTGTTTCTGTACATATACATGCCTAGCATCCTATACAATACAGGCCTCTAGGGCATACATATCTAACAGAAGACCGAAGGACTTGTATCGTGAGGTATAACATTCTTACCGAGTAGTTAACCTCTTTACATGCTTAGTTAGTTAGGGTTTAGCCAAGATCTTGGAGTTCAAGTCGATGTTGCGAGCTTTGAAAATCATTTTTTAAATATTCCGCCTCCCCACGAACCCGCGGGGTGCGTGACATCGACTTACAGGGTATAGTCCTGAAACACATGGAGGCAGTGAGCAGTCAAAGGGATTTGACTCTCCCGGTATAGGGAGTCGATATTGCATTATGCAGGACATGACTATAACCAGAAGTCAGTGGCTACTGCAGTGGAGATAAACTAATAAGTGTTATCAGTTGTATCTCTGGTGGTTATGAGTCCTCTGTTAAAACAACTTATCGGGTTATTGGGGGGTCTGACAGTTTCCAACCCTCCAGACCATGTATACGATATTCTTTTACGAAGAGACTGGATTGTATGGTATTCGTCGCTAATAGACTTTGTCGGTGTTGGATATGTATTCCCTAGAGGCCTGTATCTTATAGGATGCTAGGGATATGTGTATACATGACAATCTTGCTCAGTTATATAGTATACTATTTGAGTTGTCTTTATCTTAACATGTCTATTTGTTTTTCTTACTGCGTTGTATTGTTTATACATGTTGATAAAGACTCATTACAGTAGTATACTATTTTGGATTGTCTTTATCTTAATATGTGCATATGTTATACTCGATATCACATATGGCTGATACATGTTGATAAAGCCCGTAGGATTTTGCTTGACTACCAGAGTTATGATGGCGATAATACTTGTGGGAGCTGGATGATCCATAAGCACATCCTTATAGGTCCCAAGTCGCAGGAGTATCGAGACCGGGCTGTTGGATATGTATGCCCTAGAGGCCTTCATTGTATAGGAAGCTAGGGATATGTATGTATTAGATAATCTTGCTCGATATGATATTATGCTATTTGGTTTGTCTTTATCTTAACATATGATGTGTTTTACTTAGTATTTCATATCTTGTATACATGTTGATAAAGCCCGTAGGATCCTAGCTTGACCACCAGCGTTGTGATGGAAATCATACTTGTGGGAGCTAGGTAGTCGATAAGCACATCCTTCAAATGTCCCTAGTCATGGGAGTATCGAGACTGGGCATCGATACTCCAGAGTAGATTAGTGTATACATATCTACACCCTGACGAAGGGCGATGGATTGGTCCCGTAGCCATTGGTGTGGTGCACTTAAGATTGTTAACAAGTGCTCACTGGGGGGTGAGTACACTGGATGGACTCGCCAAGAACTGGCTAGATGGTATTATACCTAACATCAGATAGCAGTTCTCTGGTGACATAAGTGCAGGAAGTCTATCGACCTGAGATCGTTATTTGTCTCGTGTGAGTTCTCACTGTACTTTGATTACTACCCTACCACGGCTTTATTAAGTTGTGCAAACAGGTTTTAGTTGGGTACAGTCTTGAGCCACATAGAGGCAGTGAGCGACTGTTGGGGATTCGTCTCTCCTGGTATAGGGAGTCGATATCGTGCTGTGATCGGTTTGCCAACATCATAAGTCCCTGGGCAGGGCGGATTGAGAATTACTGGTAGTTGGACCACTAGATTCTCGGATGGTCTTAAGCCACACCGGCACGACTTGTCAGGTTATTAGGGGTCTGACGTTTTCCATCCCTAGACCCGGCATGAGATACTCTGAGATGAATAGACCGAACTAAATGGAGATTGTCATAGATAGGCTCAGTAGTGGTTCAGATGAGTTCACTCGTCGACCTTCTTTTCAACAGGTACCTGGGTAGCCGTTACATACAACTAGTGCCGTTGACAGACTTGTGGTTAAACCCACTGCCAGCGTACTGTCGATTCTTTAGAGTCCCACACAGAGGGTTTCCCTTGTTCAAGTGAAACGGGTAGAGACCATATGGTTTTACGTGCAGGGTTCCGATCATATGTGTACTAGCTGTACGGATGTTGTTTGGACGAATAATACTACTGGGCTTATGATTAAACCGCATTCTAGTATTATATTACTAGATTATTTTTTATCTCTTTGTATTCGTATTTTTTTGCAGTACGAATACGAGTATGTATATACGGTAATGACATTCTTGTAATTTTACAAGAGTTGCTTCTAGAAGGGGACACCTCATTATTGGTTTTATCTATTTTTGGAAAATAGAATAATGAGCTGGAAAATGAGATATTTGTGGCATGGTAGAAGAATAGCTAAGTCTCATTGTTTATTCATTTGATTTTACTATTCAAGCATGGTTGTATTTTTCTATGGAGAAATATTGTATGCTTGATTATTGAGAAAGACTTAGCCATTCTTTACTTGCTCCAACACTTGCTCATTTGGGTTTTTTTTCTTGCTCTCTCCATTTTTGCTCTCCTTCTTCCTCAAACCCTAACCCTCACATGTATTTTGAATCCTAGGGTTCCTTGGGATAAAATACTCCAATTAACTCTCTACACCTTCTAAACTACCAAGATTAGCAAACTAGGTATTTTATTTACCTCATTCCTGAGGTTGGAGCTTGAACCATAGACTCTCAGGTGGATCGTCTTCAACACGGGAGGCCGACGACCGAGCTTGATCCAAACTGTAACGCTTTAAAAATCGTTTAGAATAATTATATGTTAATTAGTGGTATAGCACGTGTTTTTCCGTAAAACCTAGTTATAATTATTTTTCCACATAGACACAAATTTACCCATTTTACTTATGTACTTTCTTATTTTATTGGTATTTATTAATTATTAATTTAATTACTTGTTCACTTAATTATTTTCTTTATTTATTAATTCTAAAATATTATTTAAACATGCACACACACAATAATCTTGTGTTAATCCTAGGTTAACAATATATTGATACAAATTTTATGCACCATGGCAAACTTAAACTAATTTTGTAACATGTTTTTCTTTCTCAAATATTGCATGTTCTATATTTTTCCTTTACAAAAAATGAAAAACGAAAAGAAAAATGGGCATGGTGCATTTAATGCTAAGGCATGGTGGGTGCCATGGCTTGGGATCACTCTCTCTCTATCCCTCTCTATGGCAGCCCCTCTTCTTTCTTCTTCTCTCATGCTAACCTCCTTCTACCTATCTCTAAGAACCTTACTTATTCAACACAAATCCCTCACTAAACCTTAAAAAAAAATCCTATTTTCAAAACCTTTTTAAGAATTCTTGAGGCAAGTCTTCATTTTGGTGGAAAATTTTGATCTAGTGGGGTCTTTTACAAATCTTTGAGGTATGACAACCAAGTTTACTTATTGCTTTGCTAACCATTGCTTTAATTAGGCTTAATTAGGTGTTTAAGTAGTTTTTATTGCATGTTTAGATTTTAAAGAGAAGGTTAGGTTAAGTTTAAGGTTTTAATGGCTTATTAGGTAATTAAGAGTAGATTAGTACCTAATAACCTTATTAATCTAACTAATTGCACTAAAATACCATAATGTCTTAATTTAGTGTTTTAAAAACGGATTTTAGTGAGTTTTGTGATATTTGTGATGTGCTATTGTTGTGTTGATCTACTATTTAATCTGACAAGACAGTAGAGTAGTGATAGAGCCCTGAGTTCACCCTAGAAACTGTTAGTGTATATGCCCTAGAGGCCATTACTGTATCATACTAGTTTGTATATTACTTAATGGATGCTTGGGATATTCACCTTGTATATACAATCTTGCTCAAAATAGTAGTATGCTACTTGGTTTGTTTCTACTTCAATGTGTACATGTGTTTATTTTTGTATATCGCCTATACACATTAGTGGAGCCCTTAGGATCTTTGCTTGATTACCAGCGATGTGATGGCCGTCACACTAGTGGGGCTGGGTAATCTATAAGCACATCCTTATGCAGGTCCCTGGTCGCAGGACTATCGAGACAGGGCATCGATACTCCGGAGTAGACCAGCGCATGCGCTTCTCATCCCAGTGTGGGAGACGGTCTGTCCCACAGCCGTCAGTACGTCGTACTTGAGATAGTATACGGGTGCTCGTTAGGTTACGGGTACACTGGACAGGACTCGTCGGGAACCGACTAGTTGGTATTATGCCTATCGTCAGTTATCAGTTCCCAGGTGACATGAGTACAGCTTAGTCCGCTGACTTGACACTGTCACTTCGCCTCGAGTGTGTTCCCACTGTACTTTGATCACTACCCTACCACGGCTCAAAGGAGTCGTGCAAACAGGTAGTGGTTGGGTGCAGTCCCGAAGCACTTGGAGGCAGTGACGGTTAGACAGGATTCGTCTCTCCCGGTATTGGGGGTTGACATCGCGCTGTGTCTAGGAGAGCCATTACACGAGTAGTCCCTGGCCAGGGCAAACGAGATATACTGGTAGGCTTCCAGTGTTATCTCAGGGTGTTTTGGGCTTCGCTCCGGCACGACTTGTACCGCTATTGGGGGACTGACGTTTACCGCCCCCTAGGCCCGCCATGCGATGTATCAGACGAACAGACCGGACTGTACGGAGAATGTCACACTCAGGCTCAGTAGAAGTTCAGATGGGTTTCGCCTCGTCGGTCTTCGTATCGGCATTACCTGGGGACCGTTACGCACAGCTAGTGCCGCTTGCGGTCTGTGGTTAAACCCACTGCCAGCGTAGTGTCGAGTCTTTAGAGTCCCACACAGAAAGCTTTTCGCCTTTAGGCAAAAGAGTAGAGGTCGCATGGTATTGCGACAGGTCGCATGGTTTTACGACAGGGTTCGGTCACATCCGTGCACTTGTGCACGTACAGTGTCCGGACAGTCTACACTAGCGGGCTTTGGTTTAAGCCGGATCCTAGTGTACCTTATGGGATTGGATTTATCCAGTTTGCATTCGTGTTCCTCGGAACGCGGATGCGGGTGTGTATGCACAGTTGACAGGGAGACAGAGGCAGTGGATTCTCATTAGGGTTGTTGACAGTTGACCGTTGACTTTTTGACTTTTTGCTCAACCCTAATGAGAATATGATATGTGATTAACTATTATATTGATTAAGTATTATGGTGACATGGTTGTTGACTTTTGTTGACTTTGTTGACTTTGTTGACTTTTGTTGACTTGTTGACTTTGTTGACCGGTTGACTAGGCTTGACTAGTTGACCATCATGATAACCATGGCTATCATTTCATGCCAAAGACTTTTGCTTGCTTGCTCATTTGTGTAAAATGAGTGCATGATATGATTTGGTTATGGTTGCTTCAACCATCACATAAGACTTTTTTGATATGATGAGTTATCATGACTTTGGATTATGAGAGGGAAAAAGACAAAAGAGAGCCTCATTCTTTCTTGCTCATTCTCTCTCTTGTTCTTGAGCTCTCCATTTGCTCTCACCCTCTTGCTCTTGCTCCCTCTCTTTAATCTATGGTTCTCTTGTCTCATGAGTTGAGAATCAAGAACCATAGATAAAATCCCATTCTATTTCTTCTCTACTCATTCTAGTTCACTAGGTTTAGCAAACCAAGTGAACTAGTTTCTTCAAAGAACGAAGAAGGAGCTAAAGGTTGGAGCTTTCAGGTGGATCTATCTTCGGCGTACGGAGACGACGAGAAGAAGCCATCGGACCACCATCGGAGCTTGAAGACGAAGGAGTTCAAGACAAGCAAGGTATAACCCCCTAACCGAGTAGCAAGAAACTCATAGTTAGGATGTTAGATAGATGTTTAACCAAGATCCGGGTTTTAGGTCCATGTTACCACCTCCGTAAAAATCGTTTTTTACCAAATTCCGCTTTCCCGAAAGTACCGGGAGAGGTAGCATGGACTTACAGTGGTATCAGAGACTAGTTAAACTCTATCTAACTTGTTAGCAAGTAACTAGAAGATCGATCAAAGAAAAAGTCCCGAAAACAAAACCCCAAAATTTGCAGTTTCTGTCGATTTTTCCACTGTTCAAAAGTTGATTATTTTAACACCTAAAATCGGCTCAGGCTTTTCTGTGGGCACTCACCAAAAATCGTCCAACGTTCGAGTCAACGAGCCGCGGAAACGCGGCGGGAGCACGCTCCCGCCGCGGATCCGCGGCCGAGTCGACTCGGCCGAGGTAAATTTTTGGTGCAGTGTTTATATGGGGGTATTTTGGGATTTTTGGAATATATATTTTCTGCCCAGATTTTCCAGAACGAAAATTTTATTTTTGGGGTCCCGAAAATCCGTATTTTTGATCGAACTTCTAAAAGACTTAAGCTAACGGGTTTTCTGTAATGTGATATTTGTATTGAACGTCTACTAATCGCTATATGTCGATTAGTGGGGGTTATACAAATCTGTGATCTGTAATGTTGCTGGAATGTGTATATGAATATGTTGGATTGTCGCGGGTGAATAGCCGGGGGTTGTGAGACGAGAGTTTTCTTTTCTTTCAATTCATGTAAATTTGTAAATTGATGTAATAATTATTTGTATGGCCGCACAACCGGGTCGGGGTTGTAGCCGTCATTGTATAATTTCTTTTTACTGTTTTTGCTCCTAGGATAGACCCATGGAGGGGGTGCACAAACTACCGGGTATGCCTAAGTGTCGAGTGGCCTACTCATGGAGATGAGGGAGGTTACTACGCTTCGGGTACTTGGCGGGTAGTTTGCCGCACCCGTAGGGGTCTTGGGTGGGGTATTTGGCTATTCACCGCGACCGTGTAATCTGTTTTTGTTACAGGCTCGTACAAATTACAGATTCCTAGTATATCCAATGTATTCATCTGTGATCTGAAATGCTTATCATTGCAGTATATCTATATATGATATTATTTAGGCGTTGCTTATGTTTTACAGACGCGCTAGCCCAGCCCCCGCTCTGTCGTTAGTTAAGTAACCTAACGGGTAATGACGGGGCCCAGTGGCGAATGCGAATGGCATAAGCGTACGTCATATTTTGGTTGTTTTCTGCAATGGTAGGATTAAATGATGGGACGCATTAAAAGAACTAATGCAAGAATATCACGCATTAAAAGAACTAATGCAAGATAATAAACCAAGTTAAAGTCGTTGGAACACTTTCGAAAAACCACTCGGTTCTTTTCAAAACCAACTTTTAAATACGGAGCTTGAGCCACTCCTTTTAAAAGCTATCTCGTTCCATCGACCAAATCAAGTTCACTACGTTCACGGTTTTGCCAAAACCATTCGTAGCCCTCCGTCGTTTCACATGAATAGTCAATAGTATTCAAGCTGTGTTTGTTGGCCAAAGTCAAGGCACAGTGATTGGTAGCTATTGGGTATTCATGTGCAGCATAGATAGATGCGTTGGTTTGGAACAGTCGTACTGCCTTGTTGGCCAAAGTCAAGGGTATGTGCGGGTGGATTCAAATTAACCTGGAGAACGACGGGTAGAACTTGACATGTGACTTATGATTTGTTGGCCAAAGTCAAGGTCATAAGAGCATGGGGCAAAAATCCACATCGGGAGTTTCATAAGTACTGAAACTTGCTAGATTTGCATACCATTTGGAGTGTGATGATTCTGGTAGGATTCCTTCAGTTTCTTCACGCAATGATATTTGGATCCCGATCCTACTGTGAGTATATGCTACTCCTCGGGAAATTTCTCACTTAACGATCAATGCTATAAACCTAGTAAGTGCCTAGAAAGGTGTTAGCGGGGCTACGCCCCCAGGGAAAAGAGGTTCTTTAATTAAGGAACTTCGCGAAAGCGTTGGAAAACCTCCCTCGAAGTACCGACACTGGCCTGGCTGAACGGTTAAGCAAGTATTGTACGGTGGGATTGATCCTGACTAATTCTTCCTTTATGGTTTGAGGAGGGATTCGAGAAACAGTGGGAGCCATCCTGTTTAGACAAACTAAAAACCACTCTAAACTTGCAAGAGCATCATGCTGAGTGTTTCTTCTTCTCTCTCCTAATTGCAGCGACCAATCAACATGATTGGACTTAAGTTACTCCTAGATAAAAACAAACTGACAGGTCCAAACTACAAAGATTGGCTCAGGAATGTCAAGATAGCAATCACTTACGACAAGCTGGGGTATCTTCTTACCACCAAAGCTCCCCCTGTCCCTGGTCCAACTTCCAGCGTCGCGGATAAGGAAATCCGCAAGACTTGGGAGATTGATAGCGCGAAGGCCAAGTGCCTCGTGCTTGCCTCGATGGACAACGAACATCAGAGGAGGCACGAGAATATGGACTTAGAATCCATATTGCTTCATACAAAAGAACTGTATGGAGAGCAATCTCGTATCGTAAGATACGAAGCGTCGAAAAAGTTATTTTCGACAAGAATGGCCGTCGGATCATCAGTAGCCGAGCACGTGCTAAAGATGATCGGCTACATTGAGGAGCTCGCTGACCTAGGGATCACATTGGAGAGTGAGCTATATACGGATATAGTTCTCCAGTCCCTTCCTTCCACTTACGCCCAGTTCATACTAAACTTCAACTTACAAGAAAAAGAGGTTGAACTTTCAGAGCTCCTCAACATGCTGAGGAGCGCAGAGGGCACCCTACAAAAAGGTAGGGAAACATCCACTTTGTTTGTAGGAGGATCATCTTCTTCTAGGTCCAAGGCGAAAGCCAAGGGAAAGAAGAAGAAGGCCCCCGCCAAACCAAGGGGCGGTGTTAGTAAAGTGGATACGAAGGGAAAAGGTAAAGCAACAAAGATAGCGGGGAAGCTTGTGGATAAGGAAGAATGCTTCTATTGTCATAAGAAAGGACACTGGAAGAATGATTGCAGGGCCTGGAAGGCCAGAACACAGGAATTGAAGCAGGTTGCAGCTTCAGCTTCAGGTGTGTATGTTATTGAAAACTGTCTTTCAATAAACTCTACTTCCTGGGTATTGGATACCGGATCAGGATCTCATATCTGTAATTCTTTGCAGGCGTTGAGAAACCGTAGTGTTTTGAAAGCAGGTGACATGACCCTCAGAGTTGCGAACGGAGCTAGCATGGATGCTAAAGCCGTGGGGGACTATCACCTGGGAATGTCAGATGGACATGTTTTGGTTTTGCGTAATTGCTTTTTTGTACCCAACGCAACTTGTAATATCATTTCTGTATCTTTAGTTTCTAAAGAAGGTTATGAATTTGCGTTTGTAAGTAATGTTGTAAACATTCACCTTAATCAAGTTTTGATTGGGTCAGGTACATTGAGTAATGGTATATACGTGTTAAACCAACTACAGATTTTTAATGTCCAGAATACACACAAAAGAAAGTCTCCAGAAATAAATCTGACTTTCTTATGGCATTGTAGATTGGGTCACATCAATGAGAGAAGGTTGACGAAGTTACATACAGAAGGGTATTTGAATGCGTTCGAATATCAGTCGTATGCCACTTGTCAATCCTGTCTCAAAGGAAAGATGACAAAGACTCCGTTTACTGGACATGGAGTAAGAGCGAGCGAGCTCTTGGGACTCGTACACAGTGACGTGTGCGGTCCAATGTCTACACATGCCCGAAGCGGACATTCTTACTTCATTACTTTTACGGATGACTTCTCAAGGTACGGTTATGTCTTCTTAATGAAACATAAGTCCGAGGCCTTTGGAAAATTCCAGGAGTATAAGAATGAAGTAGAGAAACAGACCGGCAAAAGTATTAAGATTCTAAGATCGGATCGAGGTGGAGAATACTTAAGTGCCGAATTCTTGGACTATTTAAAAGAGAACGGAATTCTCTCTCAGCTTACTCCTCCATACACCCCGCAACATAACGGTGTATCGGAGAGACGGAACCGCACCCTATTGGATATGGTGCGGTCCATGATGGGTAACGCTGAGTTACCGCGATCATTCTGGGGGTATGCGCTAGAATCAGCTGCGTACCTTTTGAACCGAGTTCCGACTAAGACTGTGCCTTCCACACCATATGAAATGTGGTGTGGGAAGAGACCCTATCTTAAGCACATTAAGACATGGGGATGTCCGGCTTTTGTCAAAAAGCAGCATGCGGACAAGCTCGAGGCACGCTCAGTACAGTGCAAGTTTGTGGGGTATCCAAAGAACTCAAAAGGATATTTCTTCTACTGTGAAGAGGAACAAAAAGTTCTTGTTTCTCGTCATGCCTACTTCTTGGAAACTGAGTTTTTGGAAAACCAGATAAGTGGGAGCATAGTAGAACTGGAAGAAATTCCAGAACCACGGACTATTACTGAAAGTTTAGTGGAACCAGTAGGTTCGGAAGAACAGGACATTCCTACGCCGCTCCGCAGAAGTAGTAGGCAGTCTCATCCGCTCGAAAGATATGATTAGTGTCAAAAATTGTAATTACCGCAATCAAGAACGGCGTCGCTTCGCAGCTAGCCGGTGAGTGCGGGTCGATCCACAGAGACGGGTAAATTCCTTTTATGTGATTTAACGAGTTGATTCTATTTGTCGTTTTGGTTTTATAAAAATCTAGATCTAAAACTTAATTAATCTAATTTAAATTCTTGCTAGGGTTAGGCTTAGAGGAAGTTTTGGAGATTGAAGTTTCCTCACCGCTTTCAATGCCGTATTTTAGATCCATTAGGTGTTATAGTAATTATCGATAAAGTGGATACGACTCATTTGGGAAGATGTTTTCTTCCTCTAGATTCGTATCCTTCCTTTATCGTTAATTACCCTAACCCCCATGGAAAACGCGCGCAACCGGGCCTTTATACCGCGGTTCACCGTTACCTCGAGGGGTAGGGTGCCGCAGGGAGCGGTTGTGCGCGCATGCATGGAGTTCTTAATGGGATGGTTTAATATGGCATTGAAAGGGGTGAGAGATTTCATCTCTCAACCCTTTCCCTAAGGCTAACCCTAACAAGCGAGGAGACTACTCGCTCATTAGGGGATGAAATAACATTAAATTAAAAGAACAGAAATAAAATACTTACTAATTGTGATGGCTCCCTCCAAGCGATAAAGAACAGATCTGAATGTCACTTCCAGAATTTCTGAATTTTATTTATTGAAAAGAGGCATACAATTTTTAGATCTAAAATTACAATTTATAGGAAAATAGGAAACCTAGGGTTACAGACTCTCGCACTTGCGCAATTACAGATTTGCCCACATAAAATCCCAACTTATGCACCGACGAAACAGTACAGAAGAATTCCACCGACACGGGTATTGAATGGCCGCGGAAGCGCGGCGCCAGGTAGGGTTTGGCCGCGCTTCCGCAGCCAATAAAGGGAATTGGGCTCTGATCTTTCTGGGCTTGGTTCACTGGACCTTTGGGCTTCTGTTTCTTCACTTGTTTTCTTTTTTGGGCTTCTGGTTCTTCTCCAGATATTTCAGTGAAGACTTGTATTGGGCTTTTTAACCGTTTCACTTGACTTTTTGGACCTTGCACTGTTCTTCGACTAGGCGTGACTAGGATCCGTCTACTTGTTGGTCAAAAGTCCTTTTTCTGTTGTTTTGTGTCTTTTTCACTGTATTTGCTCCAGAAACCTGTATCCTGTAATATGCAACAAACGTGCGTCAAGAGTACCTGTTTATTTATAAAAAGGGTAAGAATAGGGGAATGATAAATGCAATATTATGGTCTGAACAAATACCCCCAAACTTACCTTTTGCTCGTCCTCGAGCAAACTTATTATTTTATTCACTACAAAAAACCTAACCGCACTTTCGCAGGGAAATGCGATTGCACTGAGCTCGTGCAACAAGCCGTTAAACCTCTAGGTGTCCCTAGTAGGAGGAGTGTTGTCTCCTGAGGGTTTTCAGCGGATACTACCCACAAAATCCTATCAACTCGGCCCATTGACTTTTGTTCTCCAATTAGGTTTTCTAACAAGGAATTCTATTATCTTTTGACTCGCAAATTATCCACCCATATTCTTCACGCTTCCTCATTATTTAACTTAAGATTATATATGTTATGTAGACTTACTTAGCTTTCGGCATTTCCTAAGTTTTCCTTCTGGGGTTAATCTCCACTTAGGAATTTCTATCAACTCTATTAAAGATACAAGTTCTATTCTTCATTCCTCTCTCTCATCTAAATTCCAATCACACACCCCTACGTGTGTGTATAAGTCACCCCTACACTTGGAAATTCAAATTAAGCAATCAACCCCTTGTTCGTTGTCCAAAGTACTAATTAGTGGTGAATTTAAATGAAATTTGCTTACACATTCTTCATGCGACCGTTAATACTTCTTGAGGTACCAACGACCGATTACAAAATGCGTTTGCACTTTAAAGCATACTTCCTAGTCTTTGCAACACCCAAGGCTTTAGCAGTGACTCCCAAACCAGTTGGTCTAAGGCACTAGGTGATAAAGCACCCTCGCTAAATATTTTTCTATTTTTGCAGCCTTAAGTAATCACAAAAACCAGTGTCCATTTTTTTCTTTTATTCACACTTTTTCATACTAAGGACTTTAGACAAGAGCCTTTCAAGGTCTCTTCTACTATTCCAAGTTTCAAGGTGCGTGATTGTGCAAATTGTAGGGTATACGTTTTCAGAATCTAGACTTAATCTAGGAGCTATTTTTCAAACTTATACTTTAATAAGAACATCAATACTCTTCCCTCATTTTGACTTAGCCCAAGAAGTGAACCTAAAATTTGCCTATTTCTAAATAAACTACAAGGCATATACTTTCTACCGTTAAACTTTAAGGAATGTTATTTTTAGGGTTTTTAATTCACTAAGTCTAAGATCTAGTTGTTCCTAGCCAGTTAACCTATTTGTCAAACTCTAGTCAATTAGCCAAATTGAATACAATAATTTTTATAATTTTGAAATTTTTCAAATTTTTATAGGTTTTTAAATAAGTATGCAAATGCAAAAATATGTACAAATGAATGCGAAGGAAGAAGACGTACCGAGCATACCCCCAAACTTGAACTTGACAGTGTCCTCACTGTCATGCTAAACCAAGAGGGTCAAAACACCGGCACTTCCCTGTTTATTTATTTATAATTTTTTTATGTTTTGAATTTTTTTTTTTTATTTTATATAGAAAAACAAAAAGATATATACATATATACAAAGGTTCCCCCCAAACTTAAGCTTGGCCTTACACAAGCCAAAGGTTAACACCAACCATTCAAAGATCTTATCGTGGTAATGGTATAGTTGGTGCAAGAATAGGGTGCGGAGGAAAGAAATGAGAGATACGCGAGACCGTGTGGGAAGAGGGGTAGAATACGGTCTCGGTGGGGGAGAAGAAAGATGGAAAGAAGAAAGAAGTGAAGTGCGATCTTGAGGGTGTAAATTGAGTGAATAAATTAGCGCAATATGTGATGACCGATGTGTTAAAAGCGATTGCGCTAACCTATCAACTTGTCGTGCAATGGGGTCAAATCCCTCAAGATTCGCAAGGAAACATGGGTACGCCGAACTTGGTATAGGAGATGAAAGCGTAATAGTCATTTGTTCGGTCGGAACAATAGGAAGGAGGGAGGGTGATATAACAGTCAAAGGTTCAGGAGGCTGAACTGGAAAATCCGACACATCAAATAAAAATGGTTCAACCTCGATATTATCCTCAAGACTCTCCTCACTATTATCCTCACTATTTAATTCATCCATGCCATTATCATCAAAATCTAGACGCATATGAGATTCGGGAGAAACATTTAATAACTCAGGATGATAATTTGAACATAAAATTTCTATTAAATCGACAGGTTCATCATTCGAAATATTCCCGGCGTCTATATCCTCAATCAAGTGAAAATCAATTTCTTTAGACACTTTATCCACAGCATGGATATTTATCAATGTAGGTTCTAGAGTGGAGGTGTAAAGATCGAAAGGATTAGGTACGGTTTCACTTGAAAGGGGTTCCTCACAATTTGGCAAATCAAACACTACAAAATCGCACAACTCATTTTTATTTTCAACTGGTGAATCATTTGGAACAATAGATGGAAAACCGGAGTTGTAGGTTTCAATTGGGTAAGGGTAGGTTTGATTTGAAAATCCTCTCTCATTCTCACTCTGTCCAACTGCCGCCTTACACATTGAAAAATTCGGAGCTAGCGGGACACTAGCTACCGGTTCACTAGGTTGCGTAAGGGCGGCCATGGATGCTTCCATTGTCCTCATCATTTTATTTGTTGCAGCAATATATGCTTCCAACGACTCTTCCAAACTAGACTTAGGTGGTGAGGGGGTTTCAGTAAAAGATTCAAAATTGGTTGGATATGTGAAACTCCCTAATGGCTGTGAAGAAACAGTGTCTAGTGAAGATGGAAAAGTCGGGTAGGACTGATAGGAAGTGGGTGGTAGGACAGGAGTAGGGTCAACATATGGATAAGAAGGTGAATACTCGTGTGGATCCCTAAAACTAGATGAGTGGAGAGGGGTGAAAGATCGACTACGAGATTGAGCAATATGCTCAGCAATGGACATCGGCCTAGGAGTGACAGAAAGACTTGAAGAAGTGGTATCAACATATGTAGGTTGTAAAGGTTGACTCGGTTGACACAAAGTGGGTTGAAAAGTCAAACTGTTTCTCCTAGACTCCTCTATGTGATCTTTCAGAGATTTTTTTGGCAAGGAGGGATCGTTTTTAAATTGACCGAACACATTGACGAATGACGCAAAGTTAGGTTCGGGATACCAAGATTCGGCAAGAGATTTATGATGTGGGGTACCCATGATAGAAGAATGCAAGGATTTCTTAGCGACACAATTTTTTTTGCAAGTTTTTAAAAGATTTTTCCCTTTTTTTGTTTAATTTATGTGAGAGTTTTGCAAATAGGTTTTTGAAAACGGACTCGTGACACAAAAGTATCAACCATACATGCACAATCAGACCTAGATCTAGGGTTGCCTAGGTCTACTAGACAGCTCCTAACTAGGGCTAGAAATAGACCTCAAACCGCCTCTTCACGGACAAGTACGGCCAGGTAAGTGGGAAGGAACCACCACTACAGTGGGCCTAATTAATAACCACTAGCCTAGACACCGCAATGTCGGTTAGGATAAACGGCCGATGCCTACCCTAGTCCTTTTCCTATTGAGCTCGCCGTCCTTAGGTCTGAGTCTAATCTTTTTTTATTAATTGTGGTCGATGCAAAATGCTTAGGTGTTTTCTGGGGTCCTGGGAAGGGTGATGAAATCCCCACCCAATCTGAGTTTGTCAATTAGCCCCTTAGAATCCGGTTAAATTATGCAAAACAATAAAATTTCACTTGCAATCAGAATTTTTTAGCGCGGCGCAAAGAAACCTGCAGAAAATCTGTTATTTAGAAGGGGGAGAAAGATTTTTTATTTTTTAGCACCAGAACCCTGCAGAAGATTTTTATAGAGAAATATGTGGGAGGTTGCAGAGGGGAGAGAAAGAAATCAAACCAGAAAATTTCAGGTGCTGACGTGTCATACCAGGCGCGGATCCGCGGCATATATGCCTATTTCGCGGCGGAAGAGCGGCCGTCTGATGGGATCGTACTCTGGAAAAATTTCTGTGGTTCTGCACTTTGAATTCGTCTCTGTTTATATGTACCAAATTATGATTTGCCCTCTGCAAAATTACAGATCCACTTTTCTTCGCTGTTCTGCAAGATTCAAACAATACACCCTTCAAACAGATCAAGTTTGATAAATTTTTTTATTTTTTATATTTTCTGATTTTTATAATTTTTAAAATTTATATCAACCCGAAAATTCACAAAAAAGAAAGATTACGCCGTCCCCGGCAACGGCGCCATTTGATTAGTGTCAAAAATTGTAATTACCGCAATCAAGAACGGCGTCGCTTCGCAGCTAGCCGGTGAGTGCGGGTCGATCCACAGAGACGGGTAAATTCCTTTTATGTGATTTAACGAGTTGATTCTATTTGTCGTTTTGGTTTTATAAAAATCTAGATCTAAAACTTAATTAATCTAATTTAAATTCTTGCTAGGGTTAGGCTTAGAGGAAGTTTTGGAGATTGAAGTTTCCTCACCGCTTTCAATGCCGTATTTTAGATCCATTAGGTGTTATAGTAATTATCGATAAAGTGGATACGACTCATTTGGGAAGATGTTTTCTTCCTCTAGATTCGTATCCTTCCTTTATCGTTAATTACCCTAACCCCCATGGAAAACGCGCGCAACCGGGCCTTTATACTGCGGTTCACCGTTACCTCGAGGGGTAGGGTGCCGCAGGGAGCGGTTGTGCGCGCATGCATGGAGTTCTTAATGGGATGGTTTAATATGGCATTGAAAGGGGTGAGAGATTTCATCTCTCAACCCTTTCCCTAAGGCTAATCCTAACAAGCGAGGAGACTACTCGCTCATTAGGGGATGAAATAACATTAAATTAAAAGAACAGAAATAAAATACTTACTAATTGTGATGGCTCCCTCCAAGCGATAAAGAACAGATCTGAATGTCACTTCCAGAATTTCTGAATTTTATTTATTGAAAAGAGGCATACAATTTTTAGATCTAAAATTACAATTTATAGGAAAATAGGAAACCTAGGGTTACAGACTCTCGCACTTGCGCAATTACAGATTTGCCCACATAAAATCCCAACTTATGCACCGACGAAACAGTACAGAAGAATTCCACCGACACGGGTATTGAATGGCCGCGGAAGCGCGGCTCCAGGTAGGGTTTGGCCGCGCTTCCGCGGCCAATAAAGGGAATTGGGCTCTGATCTTTCTGGGCTTGGTTCACTGGACCTTTGGGCTTCTGTTTCTTCACTTGTTTTCTTTTTTGGGCTTCTGGTTCTTCTCCAGATATTTCAGTGAAGACTTGTATTGGGCTTTTTAACCGTTTCACTTGACTTTTTGGACCTTGCACTGTTCTTCGACTAGGCGTGACTAGGATCCGTCTACTTGTTGGTCAAAAGTCCTTTTTCTGTTGTTTTGTGTCTTTTTCACTGTATTTGCTCCAGAAACCTGTATCCTGTAATATGCAACAAACGTGCGTCAAGAGTACCTGTTTATTTATAAAAAGGGTAAGAATAGGGGAATGATAAATGCAATATTATGGTCTGAACAAGATACTACGGTTTTCTCATAGACGGGGATAGAGAGGATTGCATCATAGATTATGATGAGCCTACTAGCTTCCAGCAGGCCGTTCAGAGCGTTGACTCAGTGAAATGGCTGGATGCAATGCGGACCGAAATGGAGTCCATGTACACCAACAAGGTATGGACGTTGGACATTGCTCCAGACGGGGTAAAACCCGTAGGATGCAAGTGGATCTTCAAAAGGAAGATTGGTGTAGATGGACAGGTTGAGACCTATAAAGCTAGGCTGGTAGCAAAGGGTTTTCGTCAAAGACCTGGCTTGGACTATGACGAAACCTTCTCTCCAGTAGCCATGCTGAAATCCATTCAGATCCTTCTTGCCATTGCTGCCTTCCACGATTATGAGATTTGGCAAATGGACGTAAAGATAGCTTTTCTAAATGGAAATTTAGAGGAGTGTGTCTATATGGACCAGCCAGAGGGTTTCATTCAGAGTGGGAGCAGCGGAAAGGTGTGCAAGTTGCTTAAGTCCATCTATGGACTAAAGCAGGCATCGCGGAGTTGGAACATCTGCTTTGATGAGACGGTCAAAGAATCTGGCTTTATCAAAAATCCAGATGAACCATGCATCTATAGTAGATTTGTAGCGAGAACTGTAGTATTCCTCGTTTTATACGTGGATGACATTCTCTTAATATGAAATGACATTCCTATGCTACAATCTGTCAAGGGGTTCTTGTCACACAGGTTCTCCATGAAAGACCTGGGTGATGCCTCATACATTCTGGGTATCCGGATCTACCGTGACAGATCCAAGAGGATATTAGGACTTTCTCAGTCCAGGTACATCGACACCGTACTGAAAAGATTCAGTATAGAAGATTCCAAGCGCGGTAACCTACCGGCTTGTCACGGGATCACCCTCTCTAAAGAGATGTCTTCCAAGACTGATTTGGAGAGGGATCACATGTCTATTATACCCTACGCTTCTGCGGTAGGCTCTATAATGTATGCGATGTTGTGTACCAGACCGGATGTAGCTTATGCACTGAGTGTGGTAAGCCGGTATCAGTCAAACCCTGGGGAGAAACACTGGATAGCGGTAAAGAACATTCTCAAGTACCTGAGAAGGACTAAGGAGATGTTCTTGGTGTATGGCGGAAAGGACCTCCAGATCGAGGCCTTTGCTGACTCCAGCTTCCAGAGTGACAAGGATGATTCCAAGTCCATGTCGGGCTTTGTCTTTACCCTCAATGGAGGGGCGGTGTGTTGGAAGAGTTCCAAACAAGAAACCGTTGCAGACTCGACGATGGAAGCGGAATACATCGCTGCATCTGATGCCGCAAAAGAAGCTGTCTGGATGAGGAAGTTCTTGAAAGAACTTCAGGTGGTTCCGTCCATTGTTGATCCAATACCTCTGTATTGCGACAACAACGGGGCTATAGCTTTAGCGAAGGAACCCAGGTCCCATCAGAGATCCAGGCACATCTTGAGGCGGTATCACCTGATCAGGGAGATCGTGGATCGCCAGGAGATCGAGGTTCGGAGAGTCGCTTCAGAAGACAACACTGCAGATCCATTCACCAAGGCCCTGCCCCAGACTCAGTTCGAGCGGCTGATCGAGATGATAGGTCTTCGATACGCCAGTACATGGCCTTAGTGCAAGTGGGAGATTGTTAGTGTATATGCCCTAGAGGCCATTACTGTATCATACTAGTTTGTATATTACTTAATGGATGCTTGGGATATTCACCTTGTATATACAGTCTTGCTCAAAATAGTAGTATGCTACTTGGTTTGTTTCTACTTCAATGTGTACATGTGTTTATTTTTGTATATCGCCTATACACATTAGTGGAGCCCTTAGGATCTTTGCTTGATTACCAGCGATGTGATGGCCGTCACACTAGTGGGGCTGGGTAATCTATAAGCACATCCTTATGCAGGTCCCTGGTCGCAGGACTATCGAGACAGGGCATCGATACTCCGGAGTAGACAGCGCATGCGCTTCTCATCCCAGTGTGGGAGACGGTCTGTCCCACAGCCGTCAGTACGTCGTACTTGAGATAGTATGCGGGTGCTCGTTAGGTTACGGGTACACTGGACAGGACTCGTCGGGAACTGACTAGTTGGTATTATGCCTATCGTCAGTTATCAGTTCCCAGGTGACATGAGTACAGCTTAGTCCGCTGACTTGACACTGTCACTTCGCCTCGAGTGTGTTCCCACTGTACTTTGATCACTACCCTACCACGGCTCAAAGGAGTCGTGCAAATAGGTAGTGGTTGGGTGCAGTCCCGAAGCACTTGGAGGCAGTGACGGTTAGACAGGATTCGTCTCTCCCGGTATTGGGGGTTGACATCGCGCTGTGTCTAGGAGAGCCATTACACGAGTAGTCCCTGGCCAGGGCAAACGAGATATACTGGTAGGCTTCCAGTGTTATCTCAGG
The DNA here is from genome assembly GCA_030015575.1 of Agapanthus africanus. NCBI lineage: Eukaryota > Viridiplantae > Streptophyta > Magnoliopsida > Asparagales > Amaryllidaceae > Agapanthus > Agapanthus africanus. Next base: position 427,161,629 of record CM057339.1, read on the forward strand.
GTGTTTTGGGCTTCGCTCCGGCACGACTTGTACCGCTATTGGGGGACTGACGTTTACCGCCCCCTAGGCCCGCCATGCGATGTATCAGACGAACAGACCGGACTGTATGGAGAATGTCACACTCAGGCTCAGTAGGAGTTCAGATGGGTTTCGCCTCGTCGGTCTTCTTATCGGCATTACCTGGGGACCGTTACGCACAGCTAGTGCCGCTTGCGGTCTGTGGTTAAACCCACTGCCAGCGTAGTGTCGAGTCTTTAGAGTCCCAAACAGAAAGCTTTTCGCCTTTAGGCAAAAGAGTAGAGGTCGCATGGTATTGCGACAGGTCGCATGGTTTTGCGACAGGGTTCGGTCACATCCGTGCACTTGTGCACGTACAGTGTCCGGACAGTCTACACTAGCGGGCTTTGGTTTAAGCCGGATCCTAGTGTACCTTATGGGATTGGATTTATCCAGTTTGCATTCGTGTTCCTCGGAACGCGGATGCGGGTGTGTATGCACAGTTGACAGGGAGACAGAGGCAGTGGATTCTCATTAGGGTTGTTGACAGTTGACCGTTGACTTTTTGACTTTTTGCTCAACCCTAATGAGAATATGATATGTGATTAACTATTATATTGATTAAGTATTATGGTGACATGGTTGTTGACTTTTGTTGACTTTGTTGACTTGTTGACTTTTGTTGACTTGTTGACTTTGTTGACCGGTTGACTAGGCTTGACTAGTTGACCATCATGATAACCATGGCTATCATTTCATGCCAAAGACTTTTGCTTGCTTGCTCATTTGTGTAAAATGAGTGCATGATATGATTTGGTTATGGTTGCTTCAACCATCACATAAGACTTTTTTGATATGATGAGTTATCATGACTTTGGATTATGAGAGGGAAAAAGACAAAAGAGAGCCTCATTCTTTCTTGCTCATTCTCTCTCTTGTTCTTGAGCTCTCCATTTGATCTCACCCTCTTGCTCTTGCTCCCTCTCTTTAATCTATGGTTCTCTTGTCTCATGAGTTGAGAATCAAGAACCATAGATAAAATCCCATTCTATTTCTTCTCTACTCATTCTAGTTCACTAGGTTTAGCAAACCAAGTGAACTAGTTTCTTCAAAGAACGAAGAAGGAGCTAAAGGTTGGAGCTTTCAGGTGGATCTATCTTCGGCGTACGGAGACGACGAGAAGAAGCCATCGGACCACCATCGGAGCTTGAAGACGAAGGAGTTCAAGACAAGCAAGGTATAACCCCCTAACCGAGTAGCTAGAAACTCATAGTTAGGATGTTAGATAGATGTTTAACCAAGATCCGGGTTTTAGGTCCATGTTACCACCTCCGTAAAAATCGTTTTTTACCAAATTCCGCTTTCCCGAAAGTACCGGGAGAGGTAGCATGGACTTACAGAAACCCGGACCCAAACCCACATAGTTTGCCCGGCGAGAATTCCAAATTTCCAGGCGCCGCCGGTTCACTGTAGCACCTAAGTGTCGGGGCTTTGTAGGTAGTTCTCTATGAGTCTTTTAGGGTATTTGGTATTGTTTGTTTTTCTTAGTTTTGCTGCAGATAAAATATGGGACCTTTTACTTGTAATGTGAGTGTTTTGTTAATGTGCGATACGTATGTTTTGATTCTCGACTTGGTATTTCTGAAGAAAACAACCAATCGAGGTGGTTTTAGGCGTTGTCGCGCACGTTTTGTGTACTAAGTGCATACGTGTTTAATTTGTGGCGTTAGTTCCTCCGTTTTATCTTGACTTTGCGTCTATTCGAATGTCTAGTCTTATATGTTACATTTGTGCAATTCTAGGATCGATTGCAGAGACGTCGGACGCGGCAAGGAAAGGTGGTGGTCGGATTCGAATAGCCGAGGCATTCCGGTGAGTAGATGTACACATCTATGGGGAAATCACTTGGATGGCGTAAAGCTCCCGATAGTTAGGAATTATTTATAATTCTTGTCTTCATATGCGTATATCATATTCATATTGCACTTGCATTATCGTTCACATTGATATTATCACCTAGGACACTTGCACCTTACCAATGGTTCATTCCGCACGTGCACTATTTTATGCGAACAAACACGCCATTGGTAATTGCTATGTCATGAACACTGTAGAACTCGCTTAAAAATCGGTATTTGAGCATTGCATCACTATTGATATGTAGTTTCAAGTCATTCATCTCATTACATCATATTGATATCATCGACATATGCATGTATTGTGATTCTTCTTGGAGATTTCCGTATTCATGAGATCTCTGGATTTGGGGAAAACTGCAAAAAAACTTTTATAAACTTATGATCATTTTAAAATGGAAATTACGGTTTTCTCGTGATATGATGTGTGGCATCCACCATGAGTTTTCTCGGTTATTGATCCATGTATGTACATATACCCAATTCGAGGAGAGAGGAGGCACTGTCTGTGGGTATATGGTGGACCCGGTGAGGTACCCAGGGGTAAGAAGATTGTATAGTGAGACGTTGAGCCTGGCAGGGGAGCACTACCTACCGGTGATTATTGGCCCGGCGGAGATCTGGAGGATACCGACCGGATTCGTGTGATTTAGACAGATTTTGGGCCGATCTGAGAGACGACACCCGAGATATTGATATATATATTGTGTGTCGATACTTGACACGGATTTCTGTCGTTTCTATTGATGATACTTTGGTTTACCATACAGAAGACATTCGCCCACGTGTCTGTTGAAGGTATCGCTTGGGCTTGCCCGCGACGTCTGGCATCTTCTTTTGTTCTGACGGCATTGCCCCCAACTGGGGCCATGGAAAGCCGTTCAGACACCGATTTGCGTTTGGGTTGGGGCTCCCCCGAGACCACCACATTTGGCCTCTTGCCTTTCGAGGCCGGTTTGTCGGTTACCGGAGCTTGAGGAGCAGGGATGGCATTAGCCGAGACAAATAGAATAGATCCAAATTGTAGCAGCGGTTCTTCCCACTGTCGTCTAAGACTTGCCGGGAGGACCGTCCTGGCGTCTATCTTCATCGTGTAGGAGACGGGAGCTGTGTTGAGAGCTGAGCTCATCCTTGAAGACATTTTGTTGCGTCCGAAGATTGCAATTGGAAACTTAACTTGCATAAAGAAACATGATTTCAGTACAGGCAATCGATATGTAAACTGATTGAGTTCGCATGAACGTTTAACCCGAAATAGGGAGGATAGATAAGGTCCCACCGGGCGTGCCAGAATCTGTAGGGCGTTTCTCGTCACCCCATTGAGATGGGAATATGCGCGCACTTGTCAGGCGTACTACAGATTCCCCCTGCCTAGGGTAGGCTGGGGTTTATTGATTGTGGGGATCCAAATCTCCGGCAGCCGCGGACTAAGCTGCCGTTAATTACCCCTCATCTTTGGAGCGAAGGAACCTCCGACTGACAGGTCAAACAGGTCATGCGAACTCAACGTGCAGTGTACGTATATTTTGAAAGGGTTTTGGATATATCGGGGGCCCAGAGAGTTTTACGGGGGTTTCGCTACCCAGATATTAGGCTGGGGGTCAAGGGGGCTAGCAGCCGCCTTGTGGAGTGCGGGGCAGCGCCCCGTTAGAAATTTTTTCTAACAGGGGAAGTATATTTACTGTAGAGTGCATATATAAAATGGGGGGAAGAGCGTCTTAAAGACGCGTGCATGGCACATGGGCGCCGGGCGCCCGTAGGTCACATGCTTGGCGCGTGGGCGCAGGCGCCCACGGGTCACGTGCGCAGCACGCGACCGCTGGGCGCTGAGCGCCCGCGGGTCGCGTGAGGCGCACGTGAGCGCTTAGCGCCCGCGGGCCACGTGCCTTGAACGCGACTGTGGGGCATCCGCGGGTCATGCGCGCTGCACGTGACCGCTGGGTACTGAGCACCCGAGAGTCGTGTGAGGTGCACATGGGCGCTTTAGTGCTCGCGGGTCACGTACTATCCATGCTACCACTGGGCACCCGCGGGTCACGTGCGCGGCACGCGACCGCTGGGCGCCCGCGGTAAAGGGGCTTAGCCCCTGAGTTAGGATTTAAACTCCCAAAGGGGTTTGATTTATGGAGTTAAACTCCAACAGATCTTGAATGGAGTTATACTCCTAGAGATCTTTCGATCTACTTTTGAGCCTTAGATCCTCCCGGAATGGGGTTTTTGAAGATGGGTCTCCTTCTTCTTCCTCTCTGTGGGCTGGTTCTTAGAGGGAAAAGGGGAGGTGAGACTTAAAATCTTCCCTTTTTGGGATTTGATGGAAGATCTGAGCTCTCCTTTGTAGGTTTTATGTTGAAAAACTATTTCTTTTTGGAAAAGGGTGAGTTAAACTCTTGATTTAATTCCGAAGGGGATGAATGCTTTAGAACCTTGAGGAAGGAGGCACATACCCTAATTTTTGGGGAGAATGAATTGTTTTTTTTTTATTTCATCATCATGTTGCCTTATATAGGCTTACACATTTACATATAGCCCCTTGGGCTTTACAAAATGGCATTTTGCCCATTCCATATCTCATGTGCTCGTTTCTTTTGCACATGAGCCATGGGCTTTACAAAAATTTGGCTTTATGCCTATAAAAATTAAATCAAAATTATTTATTACATGATTTTTATTTTGGCATGGGGGAGGCCAGTCGCGGGGCTCAACTTGGGCATGGGCTCACTTGATCTGGGCTTGGGCCCGCTTACTTGGGGTTGGCTTTGATTTTGACTTGGTCAACCGAGGTGCAATTTTTGACACCAACACTTATGATTGTCTCATTAGATGTTATTTACTATTCACGAGTTGGCAACTCACCCCTGTTGTGCCACAGTGTCTTGCAGGACCGACCCGTTAGTATAGTCACGGCGGGCACACTGCTACTGCTCATGTTGCTTCTTTTTCTTTGACTTGAGCACTTTGCATATAGATGGGTTTGTGAGGATATTCTTTTGTTCCCACCATGTATATTTACTTTTGTATCTAGTACACTCCATCTACCATTTTGTATATTGGACCAAGACTGTGAGATTGTGAGACTTGTACTTATTTTTTTAATATCTGATGTCGAGCTCGTGTGAGCCGACTTCATGCTTTTCTGATTCTTGCTTTTATAAGTTTTTTCACATTATTATGATATATCTTGCATGTGGTTGTGTTCCGCCATTCGGCGAAGAGCTATCTCCCGCTTAGGGATGCTTTTTTATCATTGCTTACATATATTCATGTTATGTACCATTTTGGGACCAGTTTTACAAAGGAGACTTTGCCGAAATTTTCAGAAAAACTTGATGCTTTTAAATGATTTTGACGTAACACTATTTTGTTAAAATCACTCTTTTAAGACATGCATTTTATCACACTATTCTTTTCACGGTTTAGATTCTGGGATTTTGGCTTACTTGAATTACGTTACGCCTCTAGATATTGCGTGATTTAAGTGCCGGTCATGTTTCCACATTAGGGTCGTGACACAAATCCTCTAGGAGCTCAAAAAAAGGAGAAGAAGACCCGAAGGATAAGTATCAAGGAGGTATAAAACACTATCTTAGTAGTTTAGAACCCCTCTGTAGTTTAGCTAGTTAGGATTTCTGAAAGATCTTGGTTGTTTGGTCGATGTTGCAAGTCTAAAAATTGTTTTTTATGAATGCTGCCTCACTACAAACTTCGTGGGGTGTGCAACATTGACTCACACTGGCATCAGAGCCTACTTAAAGCTTAACTAGCTTGTTAGCAAGTATTTTGAACTTCGATCGACGACAATCATCCGAAATTGCATCTCCATTATATGCCTGCTGTTCGAATTTTAAATTTGTTTAAAAAATATTTTCAGTGACATTAAAATTATATGCAGGCATTTATAGGACCAAGAATTTTTTTTGAGCACACAAGCACACAATTCGACCGCTAATCCACGGCCAAATAGGTCATTTGGCCGCGGATCCGCGACCTAATTGTGACCAAAATGCTCCAAAGTTTTTCTGGGGTTCAGGTTCATGGAATTGTGATTATTGGTACATTTGGTTTTTGCGCAGATTTGTTTGTGTACTGGTTTGTGCATGGGGTGAACACGGAAAGTTTCAGTCGATCGAAATTCTAAATTCTTGCTTATCTGTGTATTGTGTTTGTATATGTGTTTCTAAACGTCTACTAATTGCTATATGTCGATTAGTAGGGGTTGCACATATCTTGTATCTTGTTGATGGTTTGTGGATATGAAGTATCGGATCGTGTGAATGAATAGCCGGTGGGATGTGAGAGGAGTGTTCTTTTTTTTTCATTCATGTATATTTGTAAATTGATGTAATATTCTTTTATGGGGCATATCCGGGTTGAGGTTGTAGCCACCGTTGTATTATTTCATTTACTTTTTCTTGCACTTAGGATAGACCTAAGGAGGGGTGCACAAACTACCGGGTTCTTGAAGTGCCGAGTGGCTTACTCATTTCATTGAGGGAGGTTGCTTCACTTTGGAAATTTGGCGGGTAGTTTGCCGCACCCATAGGGGTCTAGGGTGAGGGTTTGGCTATTCATCACGACCGTGGAATCCGTTTTTCCTTATAGGCTAAAACAAAACACGGAAATCCTAGTATATCCAATATATTCATCTGTGTTGCTTGTGCTAAGATCTATGATCTGGAATGAATCTTATTGCATGAGATGAATAGCTATATATATTATATAATAAATGCTGCTTATGTTTTGCACCCGCGCTAGTCCAGCCCCCGCTCCATCGTTAGTTAAGTAGCCTAACGGTGTATGACGTGGCCCTGTGGCCCCGTGGTGAATGCGGATGGCATAAGTGTACGTTCTATTTTTGTTTCTTTCTATAATGATAAGGTTAATTGATGGGACCGCATTAATATTGATTAATGAAAAGTAATAAACCTAAAATCTGATGTCATTGGAACAATTACAAAACGACTCGGTTTTCATCAAAAAGTAACTTTTAAAAGTGGAGCTTAAACCACTCCTTTTCAAAAGCTATTCGGTTCCTTTGATTATATCAAGTTCATTATGTTAACGGTTTTCGCCAAAACCAGCCGTATTTCTCCTTCATTTTAAATATGTATCTACTAGTATCCATGCTATGTGTTTTGACCTTCGCCAAGGTATAGTGTTTGGTAGCTAGTGGGTGCTTATCTGTAGCATAGATAGATGCATTAATCTAGGACAGGCGTACAACTGTTTTAACCTTCGTCAAGGGCTTGTACGAATGAGTCTAGATTAATCTGGACAATGATGGGTTGAACTTGACTTGCGACTTATGATGTTTTGACCTTCGTCAAGATTATAAGCGCTCGGGGTAAAAATCACATCGGGAGTTTCAAACATAGATAAAACTTGCTAGTGTTACATACCTTCTGGAGTGTGGTATTTTTTGTAGGCTTCCTTCAAAATTATCACACAATGAAAGTTAGGTCCTGATCCTACCGTGAGTATCTGCTACCGTTCGGGAGAATTTTTCACTTTGCAATTAGCTAATCAAGTAGCTGTCTAGAAAGGTGTTGACGGGGCTACGCCTGTCGGAAAACGAGGTTACTTAATTAGGTCAATGCGAAAGCACGGGGAACCTCCCTCCGAAGTACTAACACTGGCCTGGCTGAAAGATAAGAGAACTTGTAGGGTGCGATTAATCTTGACTAATTCTTCTTTTAGGGTTTGAAGAAGAATTCGAGGAAATAGTGGGAGCCATCCTGTTTAGATAAACTAATAACCAATCTAAACTTGCAAGTGCATATGCTGAGTGTTTCTTTTCTCTCTCTCCTAATTGCAGCGACCATGACTGGACTTAATCTAATACTAGATAAAAATAAAATCGCTGGAGCAAATTATAAAGACTGGCTGAGGAATGTCCATATGACCCTTACATATGATAAGGTCGCATACGTCCTCACGGCGAAAGCTTCCCATGTTCCCAGTCCAGAATTTTCGGTCGCGGATATTGAGGTCCATAAGACCTGGGATCTTGATTAGGCGAAAGCCAAGTGCCCCGTGCTAGCCTCCATGGATAATGAACATTAGAGGAAGCATAAGAAGATGGACCTTTCTTTCATCTTCCTCCATACCAAAGATTTATATGGAGAGCAATCTCGTATCGCAAGATATGAGACCTCGAAGAAATTGTTTCAAGCGAGGTTGGCTATCGGATCATCTATTGGGGACCCCATCCTAAAGATGATTTCTCTCATAGAAGAGCTTGCAGACCTAGAAACTACGTTAGAGAATGAGTTGTACATCGACTTGATTCTACAGTCCCTTCCCTCCACCTATGCCTAATTCATATTGAACTTCAATATGCAAAAGATGGAAGTTTCACTTCCTGAGCTCCTCAACATGCTGAGGGTGGCAGATGGCACCTTGAAGAAAACCCAGGAAACACCCGCTCTGTTTATTTTCGAATCTTCTTCTGCTAAATCCAAGGCTAAGGCCAAGACGAAGAAGAAGAAGGCCCCCACTAAACCGAGGGGAGGTGTGCAGAAGGTGCAGGGAAAGGGAAAGGAAAATAATGGGGGGCAGCCACAAAGGAAGAATGCTTCTATTGTCGAAAAAAAGACATTGGAAAAAAGACTGCCGGGCCCTAAAAGCCAAGAATCAGGACACGAAATAAGTTGTGGCTTCGGCTTCAGATGTGTTTGTGATTGAAAATTGTTTCTCTATAAACTCTACTTCCTGGGTATTGGATACCGGATCAAGATCTCACATCTGTAATTCATTGTAGGCGCTGAAAAGCCGTAGAGTTTTGAGGAAAGGTGATATGACCCTCAAGGTTGGCAACAGAATCTGTGTGGATGCTGTTGCAGTAGGAGAATACAACTAGGATTGGCGAGTGGACATATTTTGTTATTGCGTAACTGATTTTGTGTACCTAATATGATATGTAATATTATATCTGTATCTTTGTTATCAAATGAAGGATATAATTTTACACTTGAAAGTAATGTCATAAACATTCACCTAAATCATGAAATGGTTGGGTGGGATACACTTAATAATGGAATATACATTCTCAACGAATATCAAGTTTTCAATATCCAAAACACACTAAAAAGAAAGACTTCAGAATTAAACCAAGCTTTCTTATGGCATTGTAGACTTGGTCATATCAATGAAACGCGGTTGACCAAGTTACATAAAGATGGATACTTAGATCCGTTTGATTATCAATCATATGCAACTTGTCAATCATGTATCAGAGGAAAGATGACAAAAATTCCGTTCACTGGACACGGAGAAAGAGCTACTGAGCTCCTGGGACTTATACATAGCGATGTGTGTGGGCCAATGTGCTGGGTTCCTTAGCACTCTCACTAGGTTTTATAAGGCATCGAGTATGCAATTTTAAAAAAATCTAGAGAGCAAAGCAACCCAAACCAAGGATCTAACTAGAGAATTAGGGTTAGACAAAGAAAGTAAACAACTTTACACTAAGTGAACAAGGAATACAACCTTTGTAGACCGGTCCTTCACTTCAAAAGCTCCGTGTAGTAGTCCCTTCGCTCCAAGTAGTGGTCTTCCAGACTCTCGTTAGGCTCCACTAGGCGAAAGGAACAAGCTTCCTTGAAGAACTTCGAGGCCGAAGATGATCTACGTTGAGGAATCTCTAACTCAAGCTACCTTTTCACTAATTGAGAATTAGTGAAGCAAACAACCAATACTAATTGGCTAGTCTAGTGTAGTTGATGAAGTAGGAATTTTGCTCACTTTAGAATTATTTTTCTCACTCTTTTTTTTTCACCTCAAGAAAACCTAGAGAGCTCAATGGAGATGAAGATGAAGTCTAGAATAGAATGAGAGTGATGTGGTAACCATGGGTGAGATAGTATCATATATTATCATGGTAGAGACTTAACCATGGCTAAAAATAATGGTTGGGTTAATAAATATCTAAAGTAAGACAAAATTAGTGGACTAAATCAATGGTTTCCACAAGCTTCTCCAAGCTTCTCCAAGCTTCACAAACCATGCCATTTCCACCTAATTTTGTTTATACTTTAAATAATTAATCAACCTAATTATCTATGGTATGCTATGAGTCTCATACACCCATGTATAATGTATCATCAAGCATGACACAAAGAAATAATACATTAATATATATCACACATATATTAAATGTACAATGAGAAAAGAAATTCTTAAGTGAGCTAATATTAGTTAATATATATTAATATATCAAATATAACTATATATTAAATTATTAAATCAACACTTGATTTAATAACCCGGCCGTATCGCATACAACTGACTAATATCATATATATCAACTTATCGAATCAACACTTGATTCAATAACCTGGCTATATCACATATAACCGACCGATATCACATATCGCGAGATAAGAATACGATATCACATACACGTATTAATATCGGTCCCGTACATATAATATATGTGCCCTAATTCGTTTCGCTTGAGCTAGGAAACCTCTGTGTAGGACTCTAAAGACTCGTCAATACGCCGGCAGTAGGTAATGATCATATCAGTTACCCATAAGCCGTCAGTTGTACTAGCTGGACGTAACAGCTATCCGGGTATTGAGCGATCAGAAGATCAATAAGAAAGCCTGCTCATACTTCCGTGAATCCAATAAGTAACACTACCGTACAGTCTGGTCTTTTCGTCTGATATGTCGCATATTGTAGGGTTCCTAGGCACTCATGTGAAGGTTCATAAGGCATCAAACATGCCCGGATTAAATTTTAGACGTGCCGAACAACCCAAAGCCGGGATCTTTGCTAGATTTTTAGGGTTTAACATGCAAGATGATAACTTTTATTTAAGTGTGAGGGATTACAACCTTTGTAGTCCGCTCCTTCACTTCACAAGCTCCGAGTAGAAGTCCCTTTGCCGCGATCCACGATCTCCCGGACTCATGAGAGGCTCCACGACTCGAACGATCCATGCTAGCTTGAAGTATTCCAAATCTCCGATGATCTACCTCGAAGTTGCAACGACTCAAGTTTTCTCACTCTAAAGACATGAACACACTAATCTCATGGGCTAGATGAGATGAGGATGAGAGAGTAGTATTTTTGCTTTCTTTTTAAATCATTTTCTCATATTATTTCATCACATAAAGAAAATCTAGCAAGCTTCCTTCAAGAGAGAAGAAGATGATAATGGAAAAGATAATGAATTATTTTCTTTTGTGATGAATAGAAAGAAAGAGTATATGATTGATTATAAACCATGGTCAAGGATGAGTGGCTAGGATTTAGTAGAGAATAAACTAGAGTTAGGGTTTGGTTGGGTTAAGAATGTGTCATCCTTAAATATCTTAAGAATGACAAAAGAATAAAGCTTCTAGAAGGTGCATGAAGCATCTAACCCTAATCAAACCCTAACCTCAATTAATCATCCTTAAACATGTTTAACAATTAATCATATCATGTCACAATAATATATATCACATATATATTATATATTTGCAACAAAGGAAAATAATACAATTAACATATATCGCATATATATCAATGTATCATCCACTGAGAAAATGAAATAATAAAGCGAGCCAATATTAGATAATGTAATACAATATATCATATATATTATTATACATTAAATCATCGGATCAACACTTGATTCGACGATCCGGCTATATCGAATATTACCGACTAATACATCATGTACTGATTCATCGAATCAACACTTGATTCGATGAACCGGTTCATAACTAGTTATCGCGAGAATATAATACGGTATCCCATATCGCATTATTCTCTCTCCTGCGCATATCACATATGTGCCACTACTCCGTTTCGCCTGAGCCAAGAAACTTCTGTGTAGGACTCTAAAGAATCGTCAATACGCCGGTAGCAGGTGATGATCATATCAAACACCCACAAGCTGCAAGCGGTCAGCTAAACGTAACAGCCACCCAGGTATTGAGCGATCAGAAGATCAACAAGCTAGCCTGTGCGTTCTCCTGTGAATCCAACCAGTAACACTCCCGTACAGTTCGGTCTGTTCGTCTGATATGTCGCATATCAAGTCTAGGGGTGGTATACGTCAGACCCCAGTAACCGATAAGTCGTGTCGATGTGTGGCTTATAACGGGTCGAGAAACTACTAGTAACACTTACCAGTAAATCTCCATATCAGCCCTGGCCAGGGACTTCCAGTTATAGCCAATCGAACACAGCACAACATCAACTCCCTATACCGGGAGAGACGAATCCCCTCCTATCGCTCATTGCCTCCATGTGATTCGGGACTGTACCCAAAAGCCACCGTTTTGCACGCCCTCATGGACGTGGTAAGGTGGAAATCAAAGCACAGTGGGAATCACACAAGACTCCATGACGATCTCGGGTCTACAGACTACCCTGTACCAGTGTCACCGGAGAACTGCCATCTGACGTGTGGTATAACACCATCTGGGAGTTCTCGGCGAGTCCGTCCAGTGTACCCAGTCTCCACTGAGCACCCGTACACCATCTCTGATGTCTAACACCGATGGATATGGGATCATCCATCGCCCATCATATGGGTCAAGATGCGTATACGCTAGTCTACACTGGTGTATCGATGCCCTGTCTCGATATACCCTCGACTAGGAACAGTTATAGGATGTACTCATCGACTACCGCGGCCCCACTAGTATGATCTCATCATAGTCCCAGTAGTCGAGTACAAATCCTAAGGGCTTTATCAACATGTGAGAGTAAAACAGTAAACCAATACAAGTCAACATGTTAAGATAAAGTGAAACCAAATAGCATACTATCATGACGAGCAAGAAAGTCTTCTCTATATATAACCAAGCATCCATTATAATATACATCATATGTACAACAATGGCCTCTAGGGCATATACATAACTAACACATATCTAGTCTGGGGGTGGTAAACGTCAGGCCCCAATAACTTGATAAGTCATGCCGATATGAGGCTCATAACGGGTCGAGAAACTACTGATAACACTTACCAGTAAATCTCAGTATCAGCCCTGGCTAGGGACTTCCTATTATAGCCAATCGAGCACAGCGCAACATCAACCCCCAATACCGAGAGAGACGAAACCCCTCCTATCGCTTATTGCCTCTATGTAACTCAGGACTGTACCCTAAAACTACCATTTTGCACGCTCTCTTGAACGTGGTAAGGTGGAAATCAAAGCACATTGGGAATCACACAAAACTCTATGACAATCTCGGGTCTACAGAATAACCTATACCATTGTCACCAGAGAACTGCTATCCGACGTTAGGAATAATACCATCTAAGAGTTCTCGGCGAGTCCTATTCAGTGTAACTAGTCTCCATTGAGCACCAATATACCATCTTTGATGTCAAACACCAGTGGATATGTGATCATCCATCGCCCATCAAATGAGTCAAGAAGCGTATACGCTAGTCTACTCTGGAATATTGATGTCCCGTCTCGATACACCCTCGACTAGGAACAATTAAAGGATGGACTTATGGACTAACCTGGCCCCAATAGTATGATCTCCATCATAGTCCTGGTAGTCAAGTCTACATCCTAAGGGTTTTATCAACATGTAACAGAGAGACAATACAAGTATACATGTTAAGATAAAGAGTAACCAGATAGAATAATATCATGTCGAGCAAGAAATTCCTCCTTATATATGTCCAAGCATCCACTATAATATACAATCATGTACAATAATGGCCTCTAGGGCATACATACAACTAACAATTTCCCACTTGCACTAAGGCTAGTTGTTGTAGTATCTCATACCTAACATCCCTTAAAGTCTCTCTAGGGAAAGGCCTTCGTGAGTGGATCCGCCGTGTTATTCTTCCTATCAACTCTCCTGACCTCGATCTCCCAAAGATCCGCCATCTCCCTGACCAGGTGATACTGCCTAAGAATATGTCTGGATCACTGATGGGACGGGGGTTCCTAGGCCAAAGCCACAGCTCCATTGTCACCACAATGGTAGGAACCAAGTTCATCTCATGAACATCTATACCTAGACAACCTCTTTGGTAGCATCGTTGGCAGCGATGTATTCACCCTTTATCGTTGAGCCACAATATCTAGCTTGGAACTCTTCCAACATACCGTCCCTCCACTGAGGGTAAAGACAAAACCCGCGACTGTCTTACAGTCGACCTTATCACTCTGGAAGCTCGAATCGGTAAAGGACTCCACTTAGAGTTCACCGTCACCATACACCAAGAACGTTTCTTTAGTCCTTCTTAAGTACTTAAGAACGTTCTTCACTGCTGTCCAGTGTTTCTCCCCAGGATGTAAGAGGCATCACCAAAATCCTTTATGGAGAAACATAGTGATAAGTAGAGCTTCACCGAGTGTAGCATAGGAACACCATTTCCTATCAAGAGTATGTCATCCACGTACAATACGAGGAAGACAACCTTACTCTCTACAACCTTCTTGTATATACAAGGTTCATCTACCATTTTGATGAAGTCAAACTCTTTGACTGCCACATCAAAACAGATGTTCCAATTCCGCGATGCCTGCTTTAATCCGTATTTTGATTTAAGCAACTTACACACCTTTTCGCTGCTCCCACTGTCTACGAAGCTCTCTTGTAACGTTCTGAAAATTCGATTAGGTTAATTGTGCAGTAATTATTGATAATACGTGTTTTTCCGTAAAAACCATGATATAATTATTTTTCCACATAGACTTGAATATACCTATTTTAATTGTGTAATGGCTAGTATTGGTATTTAATTAGTCACTTACAAATTGCTAGTTTTCTTAAATATTTTCCCTTAATTAATTATTTTTAATTATTATTTTAATCATACACTTATACACTAATTAGTGCTAAATACAAATTAGTTTGGATTAACTGCAAGTTGCATTGCACCATGACAACTTAAACTAATCTTGTAACATGTTCTTTTTCTTTCAATATTGTCAAGATGGTTTTAGTTAATTCAAGAAACTTTTTAGAAAGCAAATTAAATAAGAAAATTAATAAGGAAATATTAAACAAAGAAGTATGGTGTTTAAATAATTGAGGTATGGGTTCTTGACTTGGCTTCCACTTCCCTTCACCCCTCATCTCGGCCAGCAGGCCAGTAGCAGCCCCCTCCCATTTTTCTTCTCATTTCCATTGCCAAAAAACCTCATTTCCTTATCAAAAATCCACAAAATTAACTCTAAATTCTAACCAAATAATCATCACAAATTCTTTGTTCAAATCTATCTTGGATCAAGGAGCAAGATGGCATTTTGGAGGCTAAGTTTGCAAGTGAGATCTACAAATTTTGAGGTATAAAATCTTAACCCTATGGTTGATTTGTTGGATAATTACTTTAATCTAATTTAATTAAGTTTAAATGTGGTTCTAATTGTAGGAGTTAGTTTGTAAAGAAAAGGGTTTGGATCCAAGTTAGGGTTTTTACCACTTGATTATGGTTATAAAGTGTAGTTTAATATCTTAAGGCATGCAAAATTTAATCTAGTTGTTAATTTACTAATTGTTACTTTAAATTGTCCTAATTAAGCTTTTTTGCAAACTAACTTTTTGATTAATCTAAAATGGGTGAGATTAAAATATAGTTAGTAATTGTGTGGCTTAATTAAGTTATTAAGGGAGTATTGTGGCCACTAGTTTTGTTAAAACATCTAGATTTGCACTAAAATAGTTAAGTGATGCTTACTAGATTTTTGGAATAAATCGATTTTAATTAAGTTTGAGGTTTTGATGATATACAACCTATTTCATATAATATTTAGTGTGTTGTGAATACGCAATTGGTGCGATTGGGTTTTAGATTTGGTAGTTGCCACGTATAGCGACCTTAGTTGTGGTTTGTGGCATTGTCGCGAGCGCGTTTTGTGCACCAAGTGCGTGCGCGTTTAGTTAGTGCACGGGGTTGACTTGTATTGTTTGTGTCCGCGACTATTTATATATTTATTCTCTTATTTACTTATGTACGTTTCTAGGATCAGGTGCAGAGGCGTCGGATGTGGAGCAGAAATGGCAAGGCTGAAATCGGATCAGATTAGCCGAGGCGTCCCGGTGAGTAGATGTACACATCTACGAGGGAATCGTCTGGATGGCGCAAGGCGCCCGATAGTCAGGATTACTTGTAGTGCTTGTAATTATATGCGTAGTCTCCTAGTCATTCATTTCATTGCATTGCATCATCATAAATATATATGATATTATCTCATAGGACACTTGCACCATTACCATTGGTTCATGCCACGTGCACTATTCATGCGAACACACACGCCTTTGGTAATTTCTATGTCACGAACACTATAGAACTTACTTAGAATCGGTATCTGTGCATTGCATCATATATGATCTATTAGCCTGTACCTATTTAGTCATTTCATCAGGATGGATACGTAGGATTGTTAGTCATATATACATACCTCATTGCATCATGATTCATGTATAACTTCTGGCCGTACTTCACATGGTATATACTATCGTATCATAGACATCCATCATCACCGACATGTTTACATATTGTGATTCTTCTCGAGGATTTCAGTATTTATGATATTTATGAATTTTGGAGAAACCGCAAGGATTTTAAGAACATATTACCATTTAAAAATGTAAGTTGCAGTTTTCTCATGATATGATGTGTGTGGTGTCCACCATGGGCTTTCTTGGTTCTTGAGCAGTATCATACACCCAATTCGAGGAGGAGGAGGAACCGTCTGTGGGTGCATGGTGGACCCGGTACGGTACCCCGGGGAAAGAGGGTCGTAGATGATGGCGTTGAGCCCGACAGGGGAGCACTACCGACCGGTTATTTTTGACGCGGCTGATATCCGGAGGATACCGACATAGTCGTGAGATTTGATAAATCCGGACTGACGGAGCCCGAGATATTTAGATATTGAGACATTGAGATATTGAGATATTGAGACATTGAGATATTGGGATATATATTTTGTGTTGATGTTTGACACGGATTTTTTGTTGATTTCATTGATGATACTTCAGATTATTGCACAGAGGTTTTTTATAAGATAAGAATAAAGATTTTCTCATACCAGACTTGTGCAGGTTTCATGTTTAATTATGCATTCATGCTAGTACATAGTATCATTTTGAGATGCATGGGTTGTGACGCATGGGCATGCATACTTACGATAGCCTTATTATATGTTACTTACTACTCATGAGTTGGCAACTCACCCCCGTTGTGCCACAGTATCTTGCAGGTCCGACCCGTCAGTACAGTAGTGGCGGACGCACTTCCTCATTCTGTTCCTTTTGCTTGGACTTGCTGCATTGCTCGTAGGTGGGTTGCGAGAATATTTTATCCCATCATGTATATTATTTGTATCTAGTATACTGCATCTACCCTTATATATTGGACTAGACGGTGAGACTCGTGAGACTTGTATTTGTGGTGTTTGGTGTCGATGCTCACTTGAGCCGACGTGGTATTTGATTATTTCTTGCTTTCAGATGCTTGTTGTGCACTTTTGATATACATATTGCATGTGGTTGTGATTCTGCCTTTGGCGAAGAGCTAGCTCCCGCTTGGGGATGCCTTATTCATTATTTATATGTATTTTCATGTGTTGTAGGCCAGTATTTACAAAGGAGACTCTGCCGAAATTTTCGGGAAATTTTGATGTTTTTTTAAAAATGTTTAATGCGACTGATTTGGTTAAAATCACTTTCTTTAAATAAGTTTTCCTCCACTCTATTTCTTTAAATGGTTTTGAATTCTTGGTTTTGGCTTACTTAGATTACGTACGCCTTGAGACGTTTCGTAATTTAAGTGCCAGCCACGTTCCGTACCTTCTGGTCGTGACAAATTTGGTATCAGAGTGATAGGTTTTTCCTTTCTGAGTGTAGGATGACCCTTGGTAGATGGAGTAGGTGACTTAAGCAGTATGACGTAGCGTGTGTATGTTCCGCGGCATACTTACGATATGATACTCCGCCTAAGTGACCCTAAGATATATATATTGGCTTGTATTTCCTTCCTTGATTCCGGAAACCTTTGATTCGATCGCAATATTTCTATCGATCATGTTTCTTGTTCCAACCACTATGCCGCCGGAGATATCGAGGGCCAGAGGGCTGCTGCCAGGGATGAGATTAGAGCATGCTCGTTTGAGATGAGGACCGATCAGGGCGGTACGCCTACCCCTCAGGGACAGTGTGATCCGTCCTCTCCAGGATGGATAGCTAGGCTGGAGTCGAGTATTCAGGGCTTGTGACAGATGGTTGGATTGTAAGTTGAGGATAGCCGAGTTCCGAGAGCCGATGATGTCCCTCCTACTTGTTAGTGTTTATGCCCTAGAAGGCCATTACTGTATCATACTAGCTTGTATATTACTTAATGGAAGCTTGGGATATTCACATGTATATAACAGTCTTGCTAAACATGGTAGTATGCTACTTGGTTTTTCTATCTTAATATGTGAGTGTACGTATTGATAGAGCTCTTAGGATCTTGCTTGTCTACCAGCGTTGTGATGGCAGTCACACTAGTGGGGGCTGGGTAGTCTACAAGCACATCCTCATTCAGGTCCCTGGTCGTTGGATTATCGAGACAGAGCATCGATACTC
The DNA here is from genome assembly GCA_030015575.1 of Agapanthus africanus. Classification (NCBI taxonomy): domain Eukaryota; kingdom Viridiplantae; phylum Streptophyta; class Magnoliopsida; order Asparagales; family Amaryllidaceae; genus Agapanthus; species Agapanthus africanus. The sequence goes on from CM057339.1 coordinate 427,180,087, forward strand.
CGGAGTAGACTAGTGTGTACGCTTCTCATCCCAGTTGGGGAGATGGTCTGTCCCACAGCCGTCAGTACGTCGTACTGGAGATAGTATGCAGGTGCTCGTTAGGTTACGGGTACACCGGACAGGACTCACAGGGAACTGTTGGTTGGTTTGATACCAGTCGTCAGTGAACAGTTCCCAGGTGACATGAGTACAGCGTAGTCCGCAGACTTGACACTGCTACTTCGCTTCGAGTGTGTCCCACTGTTCTTAGATTGCTACCCTACCACGGCTCAAAGGAGTCGTGCAAACAGGTAGCAGTTGGGTGCAGTCCCGAGCACTTGGAGGCAGTGGCGGTTAGACAGGGTTCGTCCCTCCCGGTATTGGGAGTAGATGTCGTGCTGTGTCAGAGAGCCATTACGCAAAGTCCCTGGCCAGGGCAAGTGAGATTTGCTGGTAGGTTCCAGTAGTTTCTCAGGGTGTAATGGGCTTCCCTCCGACACGACTTATACCGCTATTAGAGGACTGACGCTTGCCGCCCCCCTAGGCCCGATATGCGATAGTCTTGGACGAACGGACCGGACTGTATGGAGATTGTCACATCAGACTCAGTAGGAGTTCGGATGGGTTTTCTCATCGGCCTTCTTATCGACAACTACCTGGGGACCGTTACGTACAGCTAGTGCCGCTTGCGGTCTGTGGTTAAACCCACTGCCAGCGTAGTAGTCGAGTCTCTAGAGTCCCACACAGAGAGTTTCCTACTCCAGGCGAAACGATATAGAGGTTGCATGGTTTTGCGACAAAGGGTTCGGACGCATACGTGCGTTTACGCACGTACGACTTTCGGACAGTTTTTACCAGTCGGCTTTGGTTTAAGCCAGTTACTGGTATCCGGTTATTGGATTTTTACAGTCTAAAGTTTTTCCGTATTTTTGCGGACTGGAGGGGCGTTCTCGTAATTGTACGAGAAGCTTCTAGAAGATGTGACTAAGGAGGTTACTTTGGATGAGATTGTGAGTCATGGTGGTGATTCATTCATTTCATTAATGCACATTTATTGCTTAATGACTCATGCTAATGAATCACCACTAGATATTTTATGAAGCATGATTTATCATCACTCTTTATTCTTTTCTCATTATTGAAAATGCTTCATAATATATTATGATACACTCTCTCTCTTCTCATTATCTTATCTCACATTCTCTCTCCTCAAGCTCTCATCTTCAAGAGACTAATCCTTAATCCTCATGTGTTGAGATCAAAGGTTTAGTTAGACTTAAACATCCATTACCTTCACTCTATATCATCCTTTCTTCTTTGATTAGCAATCAAAGTAGATTAGTTACCTCAAGTTAGAGGTGTAGCTTGGTGTTTTGCTCTCGGGTGGATCGTCTACTACCTAGAGAAGGTCGAGGAGAACAAAGGAGGACACAAAGACGAAGGACCGGTTTCATTAGGTATAATCCCTAAACACAAGTGAAAAGAAACTCTTTGTGTACGGTTATTTATAGTTTAGCTTCGATTCAAGCGGTTAGTCGATGTTCGTTCTTTAAACTTGATCGTTCTTGAAAATTCCGCCTCCCCACAAGTACTGGGGTGTACTACATCGACTTACAGTGGTATCAGAGCCTCGCTAAACAATAAATAACTTAATTGCAAATTTGTACGAATTTCGAACGAAAAAACGAAGCCGGAAAACCCTAAATCTGTTCAGTTTCTGTCGAACTTAAAATGAAGTCCTAAAATTTTTCAGGTGTGTTCAGAGAGCTTGAAAAGACACCAGAAGAACACCCAAGAAATTTGAGCTCCTGAATCGACAAAACGGCCGCGGAACCGCGGCGGATCGCACCGATCCGCCGCGCTTCCGCCGCCGAGTTGCCGAGTCAGGAACTCAATTTTCCTGTGCTGCTTCTCTGTGTAGTTTGGGGTTTTCTGGGATGTTTAATTATTGCTCAGGTTTTGGTTTAACAGAGCAGATTTTGGAGCAATATTGATGTTGTTTATTCGATCGAAATTGTACAGTATTTGCATATTGGATTATATCTGTGATTGTTTAATGTGTTCGTAAACCTCCCCCAACTGCTAGTATGTCGGTTGGCAGGGGGTTGCACATTTCTGAGATGGTTATATCTGTTTGTGCATATAAACTGTATTGGACTGTTGTGGTGTATAGCCGGGGTTAGCAATGGGTTATTGTTTAATTCATTTGTTGTAAATGTAATTTGTTGTAATATTATTTTCGCGGGGCACTTCCAGGTTACGGTCGTAGCCACCGTTGTATTATTTCATTTTACTATTTTTGCTCCTAGGACTGACCCAAGGTGGGGTACACAGACTGCCGGGTGGGTAGTTTGCCGTACCCGTAGGGGTCGAGGGTGGGGTAACGGCTATTCATCACAACTGTGTAATCTGTCTTTTCTTGCAGGCTCAAAAGAAATACAGATTGCTTGCAAATCCAATATTGTTTATCTGTGTTCTGGAATGTATATCATTGCGTCAGACGAATGTAAAATATCTATATTTATTGTAGCTATTTAGACGTCACTTATGTTTTACACCCGCGCTAGCCCAGCCCCCGCTCTGTCGTTAGTTAAGTAACCTAACGGGTGATGACGGGACCCAGTGGCGAATGCGGATGGCATAAGAGGACGTTGTATTTTCGTTGTTTTCTGCAATGATAGGTTAATGATGGGACGTATTATCTATAATGCAAAGAAAATAAACCAAAGTTTTAATCGTTGGAACAATTTAAAAGAAACCACTCGGTTATTTTTAAAACAGATATTTTTAAATGCGGAGATTTAACCACTCCTTTTAAAAGCTATCAGGTTCCTTCGGTTATATCAAGTTCACTACGTTCACGGTTTCGCCAAAACCAGTCGTAGCCCTCCATCATTTCATTTGGGTATTCAGTAGTATTCAAGCTATGCATTTTGGCCAAAGTCAAGGCATAGTGTTTGGTAGCTGCTGGGTTTTCATTTGTTGCATAAGATAGATGAGTTGGTTTGGGACAGTCGTATTACCATTTGACCAAAGTCAGGGGTATATACGGATGGGTTCAAATTGACAAGATAATGACGGGTAGAACTTGACATGTGACTTATGACACTTTGACCAAAGCCAAGGTTATAAGAGCATGGGGCAAAAACTTATATCGGGAATTTCTAAAGAAACTGAAATTTGCAAAGAGATGCATACCATTTTGAGTTTGATGAATGTTGGTAGCATTCCTACAACATTATCAGACGATGATATTTGGATCCCGATCCTACTGTGAGTATATGCTACTTATCAGGATATTCGTCACTTAACGATCAATGCTATAAACCTAGTAGGTGTCCAGAAAAGTGTCAGCGGGGTTACGCCCCCAGAGAAAAGCGGTTATTTAATTAAGGAACTTCGCGAAAGCGTTGGAAAACCTCCCTCGAAGTATCGACACCAGCCTGGCTGAACGGTTAAGCAAGTATTGTACGGTGAGAATAGTCTTGGCTAATTCTTCTTTTATGGTTTGAGGAAGGATTCGAGAAACAGTGGGAGCCATCCAGTTTAGATAAATTAAAAACCACTCTAAACTTGCAAGAGCATCATGCTAAAGAGTTTTCTTCTCTCTCTCCTAATTGCAGCGACCCTGAAAATGACTGGACTTAAGTTACTTTTAGAGAAAAATATACTGACGGGGCCAAACTATAAAGATTGGCTGCGGAATGTCAAAATGGCTTTGACCTATGACAAACTGGGGTACGTCCTCACCGCTACGGCACCTGCTGTCCCTGGTCCCAAATCCAGCAATGCGGATAAGGAAATCCGCAAAACCTGGGATTTAGATTGCGCGAGAGCCAAGTGCATCGTGCTTGCCTCGATGAACAATGAACATCAGAGGAGGCACGAGGATATGTCCTTAGATGGCATATTTCTCCATACAAAGGAACTTTATGGAGAGCAATCTCGTATAGCAAGATACGAGACCTCTAAGAAATTGTTTCGAGCGAGGTTGGCTGTCGGGTCATCGGTAGGTGAACATGTCCTACAGATGATTGGCTACATAGAAGAGCTCGCAGACCTTAGGACGACTTTGGATAATGAGCTCTATACAGACCTTGTTCTCCAGTCCCTTCCTCCCACCTACGCCCAGTTTATCCTCAACTTCAATCTTCAAGGAAAAGAAGTTGAACTTGCGGAACTCCTGAACATGTTAAGGAGTGCGGAGGGCACCTTGCAGAAGGCAAGGGAAACACCCGCTATGTTTGTTGGCGGTTCATCTTCTTCCGGGTCCAAGGCTAGGGCCAAAGGAAGGAAGAAGAAGGCCGCACCCAGACCTAGAGGAGGTGTTAGTAAGGTGGGAGGGAAGGGAAAGAAAAAGAAAGCAGTACCGATAGTTGGCCAGGATGAGTGCTTCCATTGTCACAGGAAAGGGCACTGGAAGAAGGATTGCAAGGCGTGGAACGCCAAGAACCAGGAACCGAAGCAAGCTGTGGCTTCGACTTCAGGTGTGTTTGTAATTGAGAATTGTCTGTCGATCAACTCTACTTCCTGGGTATTGGATACCGGATCAGGATCTCATATTTGCAATTCATTGCAGGCACTGAGAAACCGTAGAGTGCTGAAGGAAGGTGATATGATCCTCAGGGTTGCTAACGGAGCTAGCGTGGGAGCTGCGTCCGTCGGGGATTATCACCTAGGATTGACGAGTGGACACATTTTGGTTTTACATAACTGTTATTTTGTACCCAGCTTAACGTGTAATATCATATCAGTTTCCTTGTTATCAAATAAAGGTTATGATTTCACGTTTGTAAGAGATGTTGTCAACATCCACCTTAATCATGGTTTGATTGGGTCCGGTACTCTAAATAACGGCATATATGTTTTAAACCAACTCCAAATTTTCAACGTCCAGAACACACTAAAAAGAAAGTCTCCAGATTTGAATAAAGCTTTCTTATGGCATTGTAGACTGGGTCACATCAATGAGAGAAGGTTGACTAAGTTGCATAGAGAAGGATATTTGGACACGTTCGAATATCAAACTTATGACACTTGTCAATCTTGTCTCAAAGGAAAGATGACGAAGACTCCATTCACTGGACAAGGAGTAAGAGCGAGCGAGCTCTTAGGACTCATACACAGTGATGTATGCGGTCCAATGTCTACACATGCGAGAGGTGGTTTTTCCTATTTCATTACTTTCACGGATGATTACTCAAGATACGGATTCATTTATCTGATGAAACATAAATCCGAGGCTTTTGAGAAATTCCAAGAGTATAAGAATGAAGTAGAAAACCAAACCGGCAAAAGTATAAAGACACTTAGATCTGATCGAGGTGGAGAATACTTGAGTGCCGAGTTCCTAGGTTACCTAAAAGGGAAAGGAATTCTCTCTCAGCTTACTCCTCCGTACACTCCACAGCATAATGGTATATCGGAGAGACGGAATCGAACCCTATTGGATATGGTACGATCCATGATGAGTAATGCTGAGTTACCGCGATCTTTCTGGGGTTATGCGCTAGAATCAGCGGCATATCTTCTGAACAGGGCTCCAACCAAGACTGTGCCTACCACTCCATATCAGATGTGGACTGGGAAGAAACCCCATCTTCAGCATATGAAGATTTGGGGATGTCCAGCTTTTGTTAAAAAGCAGCATGTGGACAAGCTCGAGGCACGATCAGTAAAATGTTTGTTTGTGGGATATCCAAAGAACTCCAAGGGATATTATTTCTATTACGCAGAGGAACAAAAGGTCTTTGTTTCTCGTAATGCCCATTTTCTGGAACATCTGTTTTTAGAAAAGGAATCAAGTGGGAGCGAAATAGAACTGGAAGAAATTCCAGAACCACAAACCAATACTGAAAGTTTGGTAGAACCAGAAGTTCAAGAAGAACAGAACATTCCCGCACCCCTCCGCAGGAGTAGTAGGCCGTCTCATCCGCCTGAGAGATACTACGGTTTTCTCATAGACGGGGATAGAGAGGATTGCATCATAGATGATGATGAACCTACTGACTTCCAGCAGGCCATCCAGAGCGGCGACTCGGTAAGATGGCTGGATGCAATGCGGACCGAGATGGAGTCCATGTACACCAACAAAGTATGGACGTTGGACTTTGCTCCAGATGGGGTAAAACCCATAGGATGCAAATGGATCTTCAAGAAAAAGATTGGTGTAGATGGACAGGTGGAAACCTATAAGGCTAGACTTGTTGCAAAGGGTTTTCGTCAAAGACCTGGTTTGGACTATGACGAAACCTTTTCTCCAGTGGCTATGCTCAAATCCATTCGGGTCCTTCTTGCTATCGCTGCCTTCCATGATTATGAAATCTGGCAGATGGACGTAAAGACGGCTTTTCTGAATGGAAATTTAGAAGAGAGCGTCTATATGGATCAGCCAGAGGGTTTCAATCAGAGTGGGAGCAGCGGGAAAGTATGCAAGCTGCTTAAGTCCATTTACGGACTAAAGCAGGCATCGTGGAGTTGGAACATCTGTTTTGATGAGACGGTCAAAGAATATGACTTTATCAAAAATCCAGATGAACCGTGCATATATAGTAAAGTTGTGGCCAGAAGTGTCGTATTCCTCGTCTTGTACGTGGATGACATTCTATTGATAGGAAATGACATTCCTATGCTACAATCTGTCAAAGGATTCTTGTCACACAGGTTCTCCATGAAAGACCTGGGTGATGCCTCTTACATTCTGGGGATCCGGATCTATCGTGATAGATCCAAGAGGATGTTGGGACTTTCGCAGTCCAGGTATATCGACACTGTACTGAAAAGATTCAGTATGGAAGATTCTAAGCGCGGTAATTTACCGGCTTGTCACGGAATCACCCTCTCCAAAGAGATGTCTCCCAAGACTGATTTGGAAAGGGAACGCATGTCTATTATACCCTACGCTTCTGCGGTAGGCTCTATAATGTATGCGATGTTGTGTACCAGACCAGATGTAGCTTACGCACTGAGCATAGTAAGCCGGTATCAGTCAGACCCAGGGGAGAAACACTGGATAGCAGTAAAGAACATTCTCAAGTACCTGAGGAGGACTAAGGAGATGTTCTTGGTTTACGGCGGAAAAGACCTCAGGTTGGAGGCCTTTGCTGATTCCGGCTTCCAGAGTGATAAGGACGATTCCAAGTCCATGTCGGGTTATGTCTTTACCCTCAATGGAGGGGCGGTGTGCTGGAAGAGCTCCAAGCAGGACACCGTTGCTGACTCGACGATGGAAGCGGAGTATATAGCTGCTTGCGATGCCGCAAAAGAAGCAGTCTGGATGAAGAAGTTCCTAACAGAACTTCAGGTTGTTCCTACCATAGTTGATCCAATACCTCTGTATTGCGACAACAACGGAGTTATAGCTTTAGCAAAGGAACCAAGGTCCCATCAGAAGTCCAGACACATCTTGAGGCGGTATCACCTGATCAGGGAGATCATTGATTGTCAGGAGATCGAGGTTCGGAGAGTTGCTTCAGAAGAGAACATTGCTGATCCATTCACAAAGGCCCTTCCTCAGATTCAGTTCGAGCGGCTACTCGAGATCATCGGTCTTCGATACGCCAGTACATGGCCCTAGTGCAAGTGGGAGATTGTTAGTGTTTATGCCCTAGAAGGCCATTACTGTATCATACTAGCTTGTATATTACTTAATGGAAGCTTGGGATATTCACATGTATATAACAGTCTTGCTAAACATGGTAGTATGCTACTTGGTTTTTCTATCTTAATATGTGAGTGTATGTATTGATAGAGCTCTTAGGATCTTGCTTGTCTACCAGCGTTGTGATGGAAGTCACACTAGTGGGGGCTGGGTAGTCTACAAGCACATCCTCATTCAGGTCCCTGGTCGTTGGATTATCGAGACAGAGCATCGATACTCCGGAGTAGACTAGTGTGTACGCTTCTCATCCCAGTTGGGGAGATGGTCTGTCCCACAGCCGTCAGTACGTCGTACTGGAGATAGTATGCAGGTGCTCGTTAGGTTACGGGTACACCGGACAGGACTCACAGGGAACTGTTGGTTGGTTTGATACCAGTCGTCAGTGAACAATTCCCAGGTGACATGAGTACAGCGTAGTCCGCAGACTTGACACTGCTACTTCGCCTCGAGTGTGTCCCACTGTTCTTAGATTGCTACCCTACCACGGCTCAAAGGAGTCGTGCAAACAGGTAGCAGTTGGGTGCAGTCCCGAGCACTTGGAGGCAGTGGCGGTTAGACAGGGTTCGTCCCTCCCGGTATTGGGAGTAGATGTCGTGCTGTGTCAGAGAGCCATTACGCAAAGTCCCTGGCCAGGGCAAGTGAGATTTGCTGGTAGGTTCCAGTAGTTTCTCAGGGTGTAATGGGCTTCCCTCCGACACGAATTATACCGCTATTAGGGGACTGACGCTTGCCGCCCCCCTAGGCCCGATATGCGATAGTCTTGGACGAACGGACCGGACTGTATGGAGATTGTCACATCAGACTCAGTAGGAGTTCGGATGGGTTTTCTCATCGGCCTTCTTATCGACAACTACCTGGGGACCGTTACGTACAGCTAGTGCCGCTTGCGGTCTGTGGTTAAACCCACTGCCAGCGTAGTAGTCGAGTCTCTAGAGTCCCACACAGAGAGTTTCCTACTCCAGGCGAAACGATATAGAGGTTGCATGGTTTTGCGACAAAGGGTTCGGACGCATACGTGCGTTTACGCACGTACGACTTTCGGACAGTTTTTACCAGTCGGCTTTGGTTTAAGCCAGTTACTGGTATCCGGTTATTGAATTTTTACAGTCTAAAGTTTTTCCGTATTTTTGCGGACTGGAGGGGCGTTCTCGTAATTGTACGAGAAGCTTCTAGAAGATGTGACTAAGGAGGTTACTTTGGATGAGATTGTGAGTCATGGTGGTGATTCATTCATTTCATTAATGCACATTTATTGCTTAATGACTCATGCTAATGAATCACCACTAGATATTTTATGAAGCATGATTTATCATCACTCTTTATTCTTTTCTCATTATTGAAAATGCTTCATAATATATTATGATACACTCTCTCTCTTCTCATTATCTTATCTCACATTCTCTCTCCTCAAGCTCTCATCTTCAAGAGACTAATCCTTAATCCTCATGTGTTGAGATCAAAGGTTTAGTTAGACTTAAACATCCATTACCTTCACTCTATATCATCCTTTCTTCTTTGATTAGCAATCAAAGTAGATTAGTTACCTCAAGTTAGAGGTGTAGCTTGGTGTTTTGCTCTCGGGTGGATCGTCTACTACCTAGAGAAGGTCGAGGAGAACAAAGGAGGACACAAAGACGAAGGACCGGTTTCATTAGGTATAATCCCTAAACACAAGTGAAAAGAAACTCTTTGTGTACGGTTATTTATAGTTTAGCTTCGATTCAAGCGGTTAGTCGATGTTCGTTCTTTAAACTTGATCGTTCTTGAAAATTCCGCCTCCCCACAAGTACTGGGGTGTACTACATCGACTTACACTACTGCGGGGACCGTGATGTACCTGCTGCTCAGGCAGATGTTTCTATTGTTACCAAGATTATTTCCGTATCCTTATAGGAGTTTTTGAGGCTGAAGCCTTTGGTTTTTACAGTAACAGATGCAGTGAAGGATCCATAGACAATCCTTGACAGGATGGCTAGGAATTGTCGTTCACATAGATGTTCTGACGAGATATGGATTGAGCTGGCGAGTTTTCGTCTAGAGAGATCTTGCTCAGATGTGGTGCGTGTCAATTGAGAGAGGCCGAGCTGCAGACTTACTTCCTATTACTTGGGAGGAGTTCACAGCTGTATTTCTTGCTCGTTTCCTTCCGGAGAGCGTTTGAAATGCCCGAGCTCGTAGTTTCGAGCCTTTGCGTAAGACTTCAGGGATGACAGTGTTCGAGTACGATATTTAGTTTACTCAGCGGTCCGATATGCTCCTTACCTGGTGGACACTGAAGAAAAACGGATAAAGAGGTTCGTGTGGAGATTGGACATGCAGTTGTTTCTTGCTATTGGTGCCCAGCATTTTGACACTTACGCCGCTGCCATGAATGCAACCTTACTGTTGGAGGAGCGCATTTCTAAGACTTCAGTCATTTCTAGACCAAAGCGGAATTGTACCGGTATGCCAGCTCAGAGGCGGTTAGATAGACGCTGTTGTGACAGTTATTCTTTCGGTGTTTCTTTCGATGCGTACTTCTTTCTGGTGTTATTTCAGTGTTTTCTTTCGATGTACGTATTTATTTTGTTGTTTGAACTTGTATCTGTTGGATATAGTGCCCTCAGAGTCAATTATTGAATCGCATGCACGTTATTGCAATAATTGAGGGAGGACCTGTACCAGTAGGACAGTCTTACTCGAGAGCTTTGTATACTATCTGGTTTATCTTTATCATCGTGTACAGTTCACTATTACACGTTGATAGAAAATAGTATACTATCTGGTTTATCTTTATCATCGTGTACTGCTTTAGGTGATAGTACAGATCGCTATTGCACGTTGATAGAGCCCTTAAGATTTTTGCTTGACGAACAGCAGTATGATGGCGATCATATACGTGGGAGCTGGGGGTCTATAAGCACATCCTTAAAGTGGTCCCTAGTCGTGGGGGTTTCGAGACTGGGCATCGATACTCCATTAGTAGACTAGTGTATACAGTCGAGACTCGGACGAGGGGCAGTGGTCGGTCTCACAAGCCATTGGTGTCAGTTGGTTCACTTAAGATGTATACAGGTGCTCATTGGGTTATGAGTACACCGGACAGGACTCGCCGGGAACATGCTAGTTGGTATTATACCTAACGTCAGATAGCAGTTCCCTGGTGACATGTGTACAGGTTAGTTCATCGACCTGAGATCGTCATTTGTCTCGTGTGAGTTCCCACCGTACTTTGATTACTACCCTACCACGGCTCAAAGGAGTCGTGCAAACAGGTTTTAGTTGGGTACAGTCCCGAGCCACATGGAGGCAAGTGAGCAGATCGGCAGGGGTTTCGTCTCTCCCGGTATTGGGGGTGAGATCGCGCTGTGTCTAGGAGAGCCATTACACGAAGCCCTCGGCCAAGGTAGGAGATTTACTGGTAGGTATTCCAGTAGTATCTCAGGGTGTTCTCGGCTACACTCCGACACGACTTGTACCGCTTTTGGGGGTCTGACTTTTACCAGCCCCCTAGGCCCGACATGCGATACTCATAGACGAACGGACCGGATTGTACGAATATTGTCACTGACAGGCTCAGTAGGGTGTCAGGATGAGTTCGCTCATCGACCTCCCTTTTGGTCAATACATGGTTGCCCGTTACGTACAGCTAGTACCTCTGACATGCTAGTGGTTAAATCCACAGCCAAAATATTGACGAGTCTTTAGAGTCCCCCACAGACAGTTTCTCAAGTTTCGGGCGAAACGTTGTAGAGGCCGTATGATATATGGCTGGGTTTGATCATATACGTGCGGTATTGCACGGATCATGATCGGACGGATCATACTAGTGGGCTTTGGTTTAAGCCGGAACCTAGTATTAGATTTATTGGATTACTTTAGTCTCATCGCATTCACATTCAGTTGGAATGCGGATGCAGGTATGTATATACAGGTTAGGGGCATCCTTGTGATTCGTCGCGAGTTTACTTTAGATGTTGCCGTATCTTTTTATTGTTGCAAACATTTGGATTAATGTTTGCTTATGGAAATAATGAGCTAGAATTCATCATGACATGCATTTAATGTGACATGGACATATTGGTGACTCATGGTCTCTTTTTTAGCACTTATGTCACATTATTTGATTGTTGAGTGGATGAAATGAGAGGGAGAGAGAAAGTGGGCTGCCATGTGAGGGGTTTGCTCTTGGTTTTTACTATCACTCTCACTCTCATTTTATCACATAAGATGAAAACACAAAAAGAAAACAATCTCTTCTTCTTCTTCCTCTAGCTCAAAGCTTCCATCAATGGCTTCATCTCTAACCTCCATCCAAGTAATGGATGCAAGAGACAAAGTGATCACAAACATTCTCTACAACACCTTGGACATGTCGGCTAGCACACTTCGTGCCCGAGTTGCTTCGGATGAAGCGGGAGCCCGTAAAAAGACTCGTAGATGTGGTGCCCTTTCCGACGAAGAGATCAAGACCGGAGATGCCGCGAGGAGCTTGGGATGGTGGCCAAAGAACGAAGGACACGGATCGATCGGTATAGCATTCTATCCCTTCTCTAGATATCTAGTTGTAGGTTAATGGTTCGATCTGGGATCTAAGCATACGATAGCCCCGGTTTTCAAGTCAAGAAAAATTTTCGTTTCCTCATTTTGGCCTCGGAAAGACGGCCGGGGCGCTACCGTAGTCTTACATGGTATTAGAGCCACGCCATTAACCTTTACTAGCTTGCACTAACGTGTTTAGAACTCGATCGAACGAAATTTCCAAAAACTGCATTTCCAAATTCTGAGTTTCTGCCGATTTTGTTTTGTGCTCTAAAAATTATTTTAAGTGTTGCAGAAATACGTGCAGGGTTTTCAGAGAACACTGCAGAAAATTGGTACCATGATCTTACTGTAGCGCCGCGGAACCGCGGCCTTAACCCCGTTTTGGCCGCGGTTCCGCCGCTGAACAGTAGCTTCATTGCACCATTTTTTCTACAGTGCTCCCTGACTTGGAAATGGGGTTTCTGGTAATTTTATTTTGGGCCCAGATTTGTTTGAGTACTGGGTATTGTGCTTGGGGCCCGCTTCGGGAAATTTTGTCGATCGAAAATTTTAAACATGTTAGTTCACAGTATTTACATTATATCTGCAACCGTGAATGCCATTTGATCGGTAAATCCTGTCTAATTGCTATAGCTCTTTTAGACAGATTTGCGAACGTGACATTCACGTTGATGTTCTGTGTTGTGCTGTGATGTTGCGGATTTGTCGTGGTGGATAGCCTGGATGCAATGTTAGTAGAGTTTGATTGTATATGTACATTTGATATTGCGGGGCGAGCGTCCGACATGTGGACTGCCGTCACTTCCTGTTTGTATATTATTCTTTTGGGGCACGACCGGGCTGAGGTCGATGTACCCGCTGTATATTTTACTTTCTGTACTAGGAATACCCCATGGTTGGGTGCGCGGATAGCGGGGTTCTAAAGGGCAACGGGCCTGCATCTCATGGCTTTGAGACGGAGGGGGCTTCACTCTAGAATTGGCGGGCTATTCGCCGCACTCGTAGACGGTATAGGTTGACCCAAGAAGGGGTGCTCAAGTTACCGGATTCCGTGAAGTGCTGGGTGGTCCATTCACTTTATTGAAGGGGGCTGCCTCGCTTCAGGTTTTGGCGGGTAACTTGCCGCGCCCGTAGGGGTCTAGGATTTCATTGCACAGGCTATCCACACGACCAGAGGAACGTCGGGTTTCAGTAGCGGCTCTATGAAACCCGGGGATCCCAGATTATCTGTATTGTTCTGTGATGCTTATTACATTTCTATGATGTTGCATTTTATCACGCCTGGAGCGAATATTATATATTGATATATATACTAGTAGATGTTGTATATGTTTTACACCCGCGCTAGTCCAGTCCCCGCTCTGTCGTTAGTTAAGTAACCTAACGGGTGATGACGGGACCCAGTGGCGAATGCGGATTGCATATACGTACATCATATTTTCGTTCTTTTATTGGTGTGATCAATTGATGCGACTGCGTTGATTCGGATCAATGCAAGCTAAACAAACCTATTTTGATGTTGTTAGAACATTTTTCAAAAAAAAAGCTGTTATTGCAAGGACGTTCTCTTTTGTTTTGCACAGTGGTATTCGGTTATGAATATCCAGCACCTCAGTCGACGAGGTAAGGGCCGAGATCCCTTCACCGGGAGTGACCCCTTGGACAAAAGTTTGCGTCAGGGTAATAACTTCACTATAGACGATTACTTTTTGCTCTGCATCGTGGTATTCAGTTGGAATATCCTGCACCTCATTCGACGGTTAAAGAGCCGAGATCCTTTCACCGGGAGTGACCTCTTTAGCAAAGGTTTTCGCCACTATATTTTTATACAATTTATCCAGTTCCTTCAACGATATGAAGTTCATTACGGTAAAAGGTTTTTCGCCAAAAACCTGCCGTAGCCCTCCGTCATTTCAGATTAGTATTGCTTAGTATTCGTGCTACGTATGTTGTGCTCAGCCGAGGCGTAGTGTGCGGTAGCACTGTAATGCTTTTCCGTCTTATGGATATATGATTGGTTAGGACAGTCGTACGGTCATTTTGGCTCAGTCAAGGACTCGTGCGGGTGGGTGCAATCAAGATAATGATAGGTTGAACTTGGCTAGGATCCTTTGATATATTGGCTCAATCAAGGTCACTTGGGTCCTAGGGGTAAAAATCACATCGGGAGTTTATAAAGAAACTGAAACTTGCCAGGTATGTGCATACCTTCTGGAGTGTGATAACATGAGTGGATTCTATCACGTTATCATGCGATGATAGTTGGATCCCGATTCCCACTGATGAGTTGGTTTACTCCTCGGTTGATTCCGACTAATTCTTCTTTCAGGTTTGGAGGAGAATTTGAGGTTACAGTAGGAGGTTTCCTGATTAGATAAAGTGATAACCATTCCGATCTAGGTTAGAGTGCACGCTGAGTATTTATTTTCTCTCTCTCTTTGGCAGCAACCATGGCCCGACCCTTGACTATGACTCAGTGACCGAGTTGACCGAACCTTCTTATAACACTGGCTTTTGGATTGTCAGAGTTGCATACCTCATTGCCACTCCTCCTTTTACCCTTTTCTCCAGGACACCCCGTATTACTACGAACATCCACTTCCATTGGATAAAACCATCGTATGGTTATATACGAACTCAAAGGAACTTATTCGAGGATGGTTTTCGGTTCTGGAGAAAATGAATAAGACTATTCAGTTGTCTTTTCCTTTTACCTTCTCTCAGGTTGCGAGTGCTCCTTGGTTTAGGACAGTACACCTATTATGCTAATTGGATAGTCTTCATCCAAACCATAGGCAGATGCCGAACGGTAGGGAATGAAGAAAACCAATTAGCCTAACGATGGTGTACAAAAGGTAATAAATTAAGACAAATAAAGGGATTAGAAAGAGGGCAAAGTAAACTGCGACCGCTATTCACGACCAAACCAAGTATTTCATAGCCACTCCTACTTCACCTTTGTATTTCTCCAGGACACTCCGTATCACTACGAAGATCCACAGTTATTTGGATACTCCATCGTATGGTTATATACGAACTCGAAAGGAACTTGTTCCAGTTCGGGGATGGATTCTGGTTCAGGAGAAATAGGAATAAGGTTTATTCAGTTGTCTTTTATCTTTACCTTCTCTCGCGTTGCGAGTGCTCCTAGGATTAGGAAAGTACACCCATTATGCTTATTGGATAGTCTTCTTCCAAACCATAGGCTGGTGCCGAACGGTAGGGAAGGAAGAAAACCATTTGGCCTAAAGGTGGTGTACAGAAGGTAACGACTAAAGATATATAAAGGGATTTGGAGAGACGACAAAGAAATATACGGTTACAGTTGTGAATCTGATAATGGAAGAGGCATTACTAAGAATACCCGGATACCCCTTCGAAACTTTAACATGTTTCAGTTTCACTGTGTACTGTTAAAGGAAAACTGATTTCCCAATTAGTACTTACTCCAGGGTATGTATTTACCATATTTGATTCTCACATTTGTATGGTTTTACAGATAATGAGTGGGAGTAAGTTATTGGGAATTGGGTGATTATCCTCATTATATCGGAATTCGTTGTAATTGGTGATATTTGAGGAAATCGCCTAGGCTGTTTGCCGGACGGAAAATATTTGATTTTGAATATCCGTTGTAATGCACCAATTTCAAATTGATATATCTATACGTTTATTTTTATAAAGTGAGATATAACTTTTTTGAAATTATGTCTATGACATTTACCTATATCAGTGGATTGTTGGGCAAGGAGCATTAAACAGCGGTGTAATTCTTCATAACCATAGTACAATTTTCAACCAACGACGCACAGGGTTTGAGTTATTAGACTCAGTGGACTTATACAAAGTATTGTATGTTGTCCAGTGTCCATTAGGACAGAGGGGTTGTTACTCGTACTATATTCTGTTTACTTATGACTTCTCTAGTTCTTAGACAAGTGTTTTGTAGAAACACAAGGTCCAAGTTGGGAAGTAATAGGTATATGAATAAAGTAGAGAACCAGGTATTACAAGTATCAGGATTCTTCAAGGTGATCGAAGATGTAGATACTTGTGTATGGTATTCAGTTGATAGTAATGGTTTTGAGAAACTTGTTTCTCTTTCAGGTTACTCATATCTGGATGCATTCCTAAGTTGAGTAACGCTGATCGTCCTCCTTCCATTTAGTTGACATGCACTGGAGACGGCTGCATGATTTGAATCTGGTTGCAATTAAATCAGTGCCTCTATTTCTATATTGGATATAGAATAGTTCATATCTTAACAATGTTAAGGTACGGGGAGTTGTCCAGCTTATGCTTAAAACCAGACTCTGGATAACTCAAGGCACGTTTCTGTAATGGCTGTTTGTGGGTTGACCCGGGCTATGACGAGGGTTGATTTTCTACCATCTGCAAGATCAATAGTGGTATTGTTCTTGACTCGCCACAGTTTTAAATAAAATGGATATTTTTCAGAAAACAGTAGTGCGAGTATGGTAGAACTGGAAATGTTTCCAGAACCGCAAACGATTACTGAAAATTTGATAAGAACCTAATGATTCAATTTGTTTTGACATTCCATTGGCCACTCCACAGATATGGTGGGTAACCTCAGGCACCTGAGAGGTACTCCGGTAGCCTCAAGTATGGTGACAGGGAGGTTCTTGTTTACCCAGACTTACCATTGCTGTTGTTCCAGACTGTGAGACCCGGCAGGAGGATGAGTATAGCGTCGTTCTAAACTAGCTTTAGAAGTGTACGTCTATAAGACTCTGCAAGACGATTATCGTAGTCAGTGGGAGCAGCGGAAGCATAGTGGACAAGTAGCTTATGTCTATTTATGGACTAAAGCAGATATAGAGGAGATAGATCATCTATTTCTGATGTGACAGTCATAGGTTTGACTTCGTCAGAATAGGAGATGGATCTGTTAAGAAGGTAGTAGCGTGTGATGTCCTGGTATTTGGATGACATACACATAGTAGGAAGTGATATTCCTGCACTACGATCGGTTATACTTTGGTTGTCACACAGTGGTCTCTCCACATAGGACTTGGATATTATATCAGACATTCTGGTTACTAGATATATGGTCTTAGATCTAGATTTGGGTAGTTTCCCAATCTGGGTACTTAAACAACATTCTAAAGGTGTTTTAGAATGGGCGACTCCTGGCACGGTAGTATACCTGCAGGTGATGGAGTCACCCTCTCTAAAGGTGTCTTACAGACTAAAGGGGAGAGGGATGTGCATGATTGGCAGATCACTTGCTTAGGCAATTGAGTCAATCATGAGATGTTGAGTACTACACCAGATGTTGTTTTTGCATGAGATGCATTAAATTGATATTAATCCAATCCTGGAGAAACGATCGGAAGTAGTTTTAGAACATAAGTGGATGTTCTAAGGATATGATAACGACAGCCTCTTTTAGGAGACGGTTATCATTCCAGGCTTCCAAGGTGACCTGGATGACAGAGTGATTGTCAGAGTTTTAGTTTTCCCTCTGACGAGGGGCAGTATTTTGGACAGATAGTCCAAACGGATACTGAGGGAGGTATGGCGCAAGATACTGATTAAGTTCAGTTGACAATACAGTCTAAGAAGTTTGGATTTGGAATTCATTTATGAACTAGGTCCCATCAGATATCCAGACATATTCTAAGACAGGTATTGCTCATTTCGGGAGATGGTTTTCTCCGCGAACTTGAGATAAAGAGAGACATAGAAAGAAATATCAGTGCGGATCCACTCACTGAGGCTATTCCTCGAACGCAATAGTTTCGCAAACGGGTTTTGTGAGACTGATTAGTAGAGGAGTTGGGTGTTCGGTATCACACTGGCTGTGAGTATGCGACATCGCAATAATTAGCCTTGAGTGCAAGTGGGAGATTGTTGGATATAGTGCCCTCAGAGTCAATTATTGAATCGCAGGCATGTGATTGCAATGATTGAGGGAGGACCTGTACCGGTAGGACAGTCTTACTCGAGAGCTTTGTATACTATCTGGTTTGTCTTTATCATCGTGTATAGTTTACCATTACACGTTGATAGAAAATAGTATACTATCTAGTTTATCTTTATCATCATGTACTGCTTTAGGTGATAGTATAGATCACTATTGCACGTTGATTAAGCCCTTAGGATTCTTGCTTGACGACCAGCAGTATGATGGCGATCATATACGTGGGAGCTGGGGTCTATAAGCACATCCTTAAAGTGGTCCCTGGTCGTGGGAGTTTCGAGGCTGGGCATCGATACTCCATTAGTAGACTAGTGTATACAGTCGAGACCCCGACGAGGGGCGGTGGCCGGTCTCACAAGCCATTGGTGTCAGTTGGTTCACCTAAGATGTATACAGGTGCTCATTGGGTTATGAGTACACCGGACAGGACTCGCCGGGAACATGCTAGTTGGTATTATACCTGACGTCAGATAGCAGTTCCCTGGTGACATGTGTACAGGTTAGTTCATCGACCTGAGATCGTCATTTGTCTCTTGTGAGTTCCCATCGTACTTTGATTACTACCCTACCACGACTCAAAGGAGTCGTGCAAACAGGTTTTAGTTGGGTACAGTCCCGAGCCACATGGAGGCAAGTGAGCGGATCGGCAGGGGTTTCGTCTCTCCCGGTATTGGGGGTGAGATCGCGCAGTGTCTAGGAGAGCCATTACACGAAGCCCTCGGCCGAGGCAGGAGATTTACTGGTAGGTATTCCAGTAGTATCTCAGGGTGTTCTGGGCTACACTCCGACACGACTTGTACCGCTTTTAGAGGTATGACTTTTACCATCCCCCTAGGACCGACATGCGATACTCATAGATGAACGGACCAGACTGTACGGATATTTTCACTGACAGGCTCAGTAGGGTGTCAAGATGAGTTCGCTCATCGACCTCCCTTTTGGTCAATACATGGTTGCCCGTTACGTACAGCTAGTACCTCTGACGTGCTGGTGGTTAAATCTACAGCCAAAGTATTAACGAGTCTTTAGAGTCCCCCACAGACAGTTTCTTAAGTTTCGGGAGAAACGTTGTAGAGGCCGTATGATATATGGCTGGGTTCGATCATATACGTGCGGTATTGCACGGATCATGATCGGACGGATCATACTAGTGGGCTTTGGTTTAAGCCGGAACCGAGTATTAGATTTGTTGGATTACTTTAGTCTCATCGCATTCACATTCAGTCGGAATGCGGATGGAGGTATGTATATATACAGGTGAGGGGGTATCCTTGTGATCCGTCACGAGTTTACTTTAGATGTTGCCATATCTTTTTATTATTGCAAACATTTGGATTAATGTTTGCTTATGGAAATAATGAGCTAGAATTCATTATGACATGCATTTAATGTGACATGGAAATATTGGTGACTCATGGTCTCTTTTTTAGCACTTATGTCACATTATTTGATTGTTGAGTGGATGAAATGAGAGGGAGAGAGAAAGTGGGCTGCCATATGAGGGGTTTGCTCTTGGTTTTTATTATCACTCTCACTCTCATTTTATCACATAAGATGAAAACACAAAAAGAAAACAATCTCTTCTTCTTCTTCCTCTAGCTCAAAGCTTCCATCAATGGCTTCATCTCTAACCTCCATCCAAGCAATGGATGCAAGAGACAAAGTGATCACAAACATTCTCTACAACACCTTGGACACGTCGGCTAGCACACTTCGTGCCCGAGTTGCTTCGGATGAAGCGGGAGCCCGTAAAAAGACTCGTAGATGTGGTGCCCTTTCCGACGAGGAGATCAAGACCGGAGATGCCGCGAGGAGCTTGGGATGGTGGCCAAAGACCGAAGGACACGGATCGATCGGTATAGCATTCTATCCCTTCTCTAGATAGCTAGTTGTAGGTTAATGGTTCGATCTGGGATCTAAGCATACGATAGCGCCGGTTTTCAAGTCAAGAAAAATTTTCGTTTCCGCTTTTGGCCTCGGAAAGACGGCCGGGGCTCTACCGTAGTCTTACAGTATCTACGCACTTTGTACCGAGATTGGCCTGAGAGTCTGTTAGTTATGTATATGTCCTAGAGGACATTATTGTACATCTGATGTATATTATAGTGGATGCTTGGATATATATAGAGAGGACTTTCTTACTCGACATGATAGTATGCTATCTGGTTGCTCTTTGTCTTAACATGTAGATTTGTATTGTAATACTGTCTTGCTCTCAAATGTTGATAAAACCCTTAGGATGTGTACTTGACTACTAGGACTATGATAGAGATCAAACTAGTGGGGCCAGGGTAGTCCACAAGTATATCCAATAATTGTTCCTAGTTGAGGGTGTATCGAGACGGGGCATCGATACTCCAGAGTAGACTAGCGTATACGCTTCTTGACCCATATGATAGGCGATGTATAGATCCCACAACCATTGGTGTTTGACATCAAAGATGGTATACAGGTGCTCAGTGGAGACTGGGTACACTGAACAGACTCACCAAGAACTCCTAGCTGGTATTATACCTATCGTCAGATAGCAGTTCTCTGGTGACACTGGTATAGGTTAGTCTGTAGACCCGAGATCGTCATAGAGTCTTGTGTGATTCCCACTGTGCTTTGATTTCCACCTTACTACGTTCATGAGAACGTGCAAAACGGTCGCTTTTGGGTGCAGTCCCGAATCACATGGAGGCAATGAGCGATAGGAGGGGTTTCGTCTCTCCCGGTATTGGGGGTTGATGTTGCGCTGTGCTCGATTGGCTATAACTGGAAGTCCCTGGCCAGGGCTGATATGGAGATCTACTGGTAAGTGTTATCTGTAGTTTCTCGACCCGTTATCAGCCTCACATCGGCAAGACTTATCGGTTACTGGGGTCTGACGTTAACCACCCCTAGATTGGATATGCGACATATCAGACGAAGAGACCGGACTGTACGGTAGTGTTACTGATTGGATTCATAGGAGTGTGAGCAGGCTTACTTGTTGATCTTCTGATCGCTCAGTACCCGGGTGGCCGTTATGTTTAGCTGACCGCTTGCGGCTTGTGGATGTTTGATATGATCATCACCTACTGCCGGCGTATTGATGAGTCTTTAGAGTCATACACAGAGGTTTCCTGGTGATCGCACGCTTTTGGCGTGTTGGATGTTCAAAATTCTAAAGTTATAACCGCGATCAGGACGGTGTCGCTATGCAGCTAGCCGGTTGAGCACGGGTCGATCCACAGGGAGATGGTTGTATGTCCTTTCTTGTTTTAGACGAGTCAATAAAGAATGAGTATATGTTTGTTCAATCTAACCTATGTGTTATATGCAAGTATAAAGTTGTTAAGAAAAAGATACGAAATTGTAAGCTAAAGAAAACCGTACTCAAAACCTTTGAGCCGAGTCTTGACCAATTGAAGCTAGAGCAATCGGCAATAACGTGGATTAGGGGATTTAAGCACGGTATTCGTGGAATCCGGCTTATTTACCCTTGTCCTTCCGTTCTTGTCTCTTGCTTTCGCCTCCGGCCAAACCGAACGCAACTGGTCGCGGTTAGGAATCACCGTTACCTTGGTAGGGTAGGGTGCCTAACGGGGCGTTTGCGTAACGTTTGGGCGGAGTTCAATGGAAAATAACGGGAAAAGGAAATGAGCAAGGAAATCTTTACTTACAAAACTGTATTTATTCTTAACAACGATAATTACAACTATTCACAAAACAAACCAAAAAGAGCAAAAGAAAAGAACAAAGAAAAGAAAAGATTACAAGCAAGTAATTAAAGTGCATGGTAATAAATTGCAAGTAATAAAAGACAAGAATGAAAAATGCAAGAAAGTAATTACAAGAACAATAGAACTCAAGACAAGCATGGGATCAATAGCCAACCCTTAAACTTGCAAGCTCAATCAAGAGGTTGCAAGATCAAGAGAAGGGTAAAGAACTCATGTGAAATGAAGCACTAATTCCATATAAAAATACAACCCTTGAAATCAATAACAAACCCTTAAACTTTCAAGCTCAATGAAGAGGTTGAAAGATCAAGAGAAAGCAAGGATCTCAAGGGGAAATTAAACAAAAGAGAATGATACAAAAAACCCTCATCTTCATTAATCTTCCACTCAAAAAGCTCTCACTACAATTTTCATGGAGGAAAGAATGAAGAAGAAGAAGAAAGCAAAACTACACTAAAACCTACAAAAGAGGCACAAAGAATAGACACCTTGGTTTGGCTCAGAACCGGGGTATTTATAGGCAGGGAACTGAAAACCTAGAGCAAGAATATGGCTCCATATAAAAGTACAAAACTGCCCCTAAAATATCACCAACTGAGGCGCTTATATGGCCGCGGAACCGCGACCTAAGCATGCTTATGCCGCGGTTCCGCGGCCCTTTTGGGGAGTTGGGCCCTCAAGTTTTGGGTGCTTCCCTGGTTCTCTGTCCTATGTTGTTCTACATATACCAAAATGCAATTTTCTTCCACAATTTCTTCAGATCTGCAACGGTCCAAAATGGCATCAATAATAATACTTTTGACATTTTCTCCCTCGAGCTCCGCGCAACCATTGATTCTTGTGCTGCCCTCCTCGTGCTCTATGCTTGTCCCAGACACGAATGACCACTGTCACATGTCTTGTCTCTAGAACTGGTACTCGGCACTGGACAGATATGGATGACCGGAACCCGGCTTTTATCTGCTGTCAACAGATGTTCTGTATTTCGGTGTAACTGGGGAGATTTTGTATCAATTGTGTTATTTTGGACTAGAAACCTGTGGCTGTAAATATGTAGCAAACACGGATTAAAAGCACCTACCTATAAACACACGAGCATAAGAATGGGCGGTATAAAATGCAATATTCTGTTATGAACAAATACCCCCAAACTTAACTTTTGCTCGTCCCGAGCAAAACCAATTATTCACAAAAATAAAATCCTAACCGCACTTTCGCAGGGAACGCGATTGCACTGAGCACGTGCAACAAGCCGTTAAACCTCTAGGTATCCCTAGTAGGAGGGGTGTTGTCTCATGAGGGTTTTCAGCGGATTACAACCACAAAATCCCGTCAAGCTAGTGTCATAAGTTAACATCGATTCTACTCCTACAGTTTAGTATTTACGTTAGAAATTATATCATCCTAAGTTAGAAATATCCAACCTTAATGCTTCACACCTCCTATCTATTTAACCTTAGATCATATACGTTCCAAAAAAGTTTAGAAAGATGTTGGTTCTCCTGAGTTTTCCTTCTAAAGTGCGGCCTCAAATCAGGGATTTTTGTCAACTTTACAGAAAATACAAGTCTTATTCTTCATTTCTATCTTTTGTCCAAACATCGATTGTATACCCCTACGTGTTTGTAAATTTGCACCCCTACACTCAAAAATTCAATTCAAGCTATAATACCCTTGCCTTAATACCTAATATTACTTCTTTTCATTAAGGATGGACGGTTTTGCTCACACACCTTTCATACGACTATTAATGCTTCTTGAGGCACTAACGACCGATTACTGAATGTGTGAACTTTAAAGCGTAAATAGCAGTTTCCAGGTCTTGACTTTATTCTATTTTTCTTTTATTTTTTTCTTTTTCTTTTTCAAGACCGGATATATTTTTCAATAATGCTCTTTTGGTGTTTAGCTTTAAATACCGTTTTTTTCTTTCATACTAGGATTTCAGGAAAGAGTATTTCTAGGTATTCTCTACTATCCCAAGTTTCAAGGTACGTGTAAGTGCAGTTGTAGGGTATATACTTTCTAAATTTGAACTCAAGAAAAGAAACTATTTTTCAGACTTATCCTTCAGTAATGCATCAATACT
This sequence comes from Agapanthus africanus, assembly GCA_030015575.1. Taxonomy (NCBI): domain Eukaryota; kingdom Viridiplantae; phylum Streptophyta; class Magnoliopsida; order Asparagales; family Amaryllidaceae; genus Agapanthus; species Agapanthus africanus. Next base: position 427,203,993 of record CM057339.1, read on the forward strand.
TTACCTTCATCTTGACTTAACTCAAGAACTGAACTCAAGATTACCTATTTCTCAAAAAAACTGTAAGGACGTATACTTACCAAGTTTAAACAGAATGAGGGTTATTTTTAGGGTTTTCAATTCCTAAGCCAAGAATTTAGTTATTTCTAACATATCAACTAAACTTTCAGAATAAAAATCTAAGTTACCCTATTAGCTGACTTGACGACAAAGTTTTTATATTTTGGAAATTTTTTCGATTTTTGTGGGTTTTTAAAATAAGTATGCAAATGCAAAATATACAAATGAATGCGAAGGAAGAAAGCTTACCGAGCACACCCCCAAACTTAAACTTGACAGTGCCCTCACTGTCAGGTTACACCAAGAGGGTCAAAATTGCCGGCGCTCCCTAAAACCAAATTATATACAAAAAAGAAAACAAAACAAAAAATATATACACAAAAAGGGTTCCCCCCAAACTTAAGTGAAACAGTGTTTCCACTGTTAAGCGATGAAGTTCAGGCCCTCAAGTTTTGGGTGCTTCCCTGGTTCTCTGTCCTATGTTGTTCTACATATACCAAAATGCAATTTTCTTCCACAATTGCTTCAGATCTGCAACGGTCCAAAATGGCATCAATAATAATACTTTTGACATTTTCTCCCTCGAGCTCCGCACACCCATTGATTCTTGTGCTGCCCCCCTCGTGCTCTGTGTTTGTCCCAGACACGAATGACTACTGTCAAATGTCTTTTCTCTAGAACTGGTACTCGGCACTGGACGGATATGGATGACCGGAACCCGGCTTTTATCTGCTGTCAACAGATGTTCTGTATTTTGGCGTAACTGTGGAGATTTTGTATCAATTGCGTTATTTTGGACTAGAAACCTGTGGCCTGTAAATATGTAGCAAACACGGATTAAAAGCACCTACCTATAAACACACGAGCATAAGAATGGGCGGTATAAAATGCAATATTCTGTTATGAACAAATACCCCCAAACTTAACTTTTGCTCGTCCCGAGCAAAACCAATTATTCACAAAAATAAAATCCTAACCGCACTTTCGCAGGGAACGCGATTGCACTGAGCACGTGCAACAAGCCGTTAAACCTCTAGGTAGCCCTAGTAGGAGGGGTGTTGTCTCATGAGGGTTTTCAGCGGATTACACCAACAAAATCCCGTCAAGCTAGTGTCATAAGTTAACATCGATTCTACTCCTACAGTTTAGTATTTACGTTAGAAATTCTATCATCCTAAGTTAGAAATATCCAACCCTAATGCTTCACACCTCCTATCTATTTAACCTTAGATCATATACGTTCCAAAAAAGTTTAGAAAGATGTTGGTTCTCCTGAGTTTTCCTTCTAAAGTGCGTCCTCAAATCAGGGATTTTTGTCAACTTTATAGAAAATACAAGTCTTATTCTTCATTTCTATCTTTTGTCCAAACATCGATTGTATACCCCTACGTGTTTGTAAATTTGCACCCATACACTCAAGAATTCAATTCAAGCTATAATACCCTTGCCCAAATACCTAATATTACTTCTTTTCATTAAGGATGGACAGTTTTGCTCACACACCTTTCATGCGACTATTAATGCTTCTTGTGGCACTAATGACCGATTACTGAATATGTGAACTTTAAAGCGTAAATAGCAGTTTCCAGGTCTTGACTTTATTCTATTTTTCTTTTATTTTTTTTCATTTTCTTTTTCAAGACCGGATATATTTTTCAATAATGCTCTTTTGGTGTTTAGCTTTAAATACCGTTTTTTCTTTCATACTAGGATTTCAGGAAAGAGTATTTCTAGGTATCCTCTACTATCCCAAGTTTCAAGGTACGTGTAAGTGCAGTTGTAGGGTATATACTTTCTAAATTTGAACTCAAGAAAAGAAACTATTTTTCAGACTTATACTTCAGTAAAGCATCAATACTTTCCCTTCATCTTGACTTAACTCAAGAACTGAACTCAAGATTACCTATTTCTCAAAAAAACTGTAAGGACGTATACTTACCAAGTTTAAACAGAATGAGGGTTATTTTTAGGGTTTTCAATTCCTAAGCCTAGAACTTAGTTATTTCTAACATATCAACTAAACTTTCAGAATAAAAACCTAACTTACCCTATTAGCTGACTTGACGACAAAGTTTTTATATTTTGGAAAATTTTTCGATTTTTGTGGGTTTTAAAAATAAGTATGCAAATGCAAAATATAAAAATGAATGCGAAGGAAGAAAGCTTACCGAGCACACCCCCAAACTTAAACTTGACAGTGCCCTTACAGTCAGGCTACACCAAGAGGGTCAAAATTGCCGGCGCTCCCTAAAAACAAATTATATACAAAAAGGAAAACAAAACAAAAAATATATACATAAAAAGGGTTCCCCCCAAACTTAAGTGAAACAGTGTTTCCACTGTTAAGCGATGAAGTTCAGGCCCTCAAGTTTTAGGTGCTTCCCTGGTTCTCTGTCCTATGTTGTTCTACATATACCAAAATGCAATTTTCTTCCACAATTGATTCAGATCTGCAACGGTCCAAAATGGCATCAATAATAATACTTTTGATATTTTCTCCCTCAAGCTCCGCGCACCCATTGATTCTTGTGCTGCCCCCTCGTGCTCTGTGCTTGTCCCAGACACGAATGACTACTGTCACATATCTTGTCTCTAGAACTGGTACTCAACACTGGACGGATATGGATTACCGGAACCCGGCTTTTATCTGCTGTCAACAGATGTTCTGTATTTTGGCGTAACTGTGGAGATTTTGTATCAATTGCATTATTTTGGACTAGAAACCTGTGGCCTGTAAATATGTAGCAAACACGGATTAAAAGCACCTACCTATAAACACACGAGCATAAGAATGGGCGGTATAAAATGCAATATTCTGTTATGAACAAATACCCCCAAACTTAACTTTTGCTCGTCCCGAGTAAAACCAATTATTCACAAAAATAAAATCGTAACCGCACTTTCGCAGGGAACGCGATTGCACTGAGCACGTGCAACAAGCCGTTAAACCTCTAGGTAGCCCGAGTAGGAGGGGTGTTGTCTCATGAGGGTTTTCAGCGGATTACACCTACAAAATCCCGTCAAGCTAGTGTCATAAGTTAACATCGATTCTACGCCTACAGTTTAGTATTTACGTTAGAAATTCTATCATCCTAAGTTAGAAATATCCAACCCTAATGCTTTACACCTCCTATCTTTTTAACCTTAGATCATATACGTTCCAAAAAAGTTTAGAAAGATGTTGGTTCTCTTGAGTTTTCCTTCTAAAGTGCGGCCTCAAATCAGGGATTTTTGTCAACTTTACAGAAAATACAAGTCTTATTCTTCATTTCTATCTTTTGTCCAAACATCGATTGTATACCCCTACGTGTTTGTAAATTTGCACCCCTACACTCAAGAATTCAATTCAAGCTATAATACCCGTGCCCTAATACCTAATATTATTTCTTTTCATTAAGGATGGATGGTTTTGCTCACACACCTTTCATGCGACTATTAATGCTTCTTGAGGCATTAAGGACCGATTACTGAATGTGTGAACTTTAACGCGTAAATAGCAGTTTCCAGGTCTTGACTTTATTCAATTTTTCTTTTATTTTTTTCTTTTTCTTTTTCAAGACCGGATATATTTTTCAATAATGCTCTTTTGGTGTTTAGCTTTAAATAGCGTTTTTTTCTTTCATATTAGGCTTTCAGGAAAGAGTATTTCTAGGTATCCTCTACTATCCCAAGTTTCAAGGTACGTGTAAGTGCAGTTGTAGGGTATATACTTTCTAAATTTAAACTCAAGAAAAGAAACTATTTTTCAGACTTATCCTTCAGTAAAGCATCAATACTTTCCCTCCATCTTGACTTAACTCAAGAACTGAACTCAAGATTACCTATTTCTCAAAAAAACTGTAAGGACGTATACTTACCATGTTTAAACAGAATGAGGGTTATTTATAGGGTTTTCAATTCCTAAGCCTAGAATTTAGTTATTTCTAACATATCAACTAAACTTTCAGAATAAAAATCTAAGTTACCCTATTAGCTTACTTGACGACAAAGTTTTTATATTTTGGAAATTTTTTCGATTTTTGTGGGTTTTTAAAATAAGTATGCAAATACAAAATATACAAATGAATGCGAAGGAAGAAAGGTTACCGAGCACACCCCCAAACTTAAACTTGACAGTGCCCTCACTGTCAGGCTACACCAAGAGGATCAAAATTGCCGGCGCTCCCTAAAAACAAATTATATACAAAAAAGAAAACAAAACAAAAAATATATGCACAAAAAGGGTTCCCCCCAAACTTAAGTGAAACAGTGTTTCCACTGTTAAGCGATGAAGTTCAGGCCCTCAAGTTTTGGGTGCTTCCCTGGTTCTCTGTCCTATTTTGTTCTACATATACCAAAATGCAATTTTCTTCCACAATTGCTTCAGATCTGCAACGGTCCAAAATGGCATCAATAATAATACCTTTGACATTTTCTCCCTCGAGCTCCGCGCACCCATTGATTCTTGTGCTGCCCCCTCGTGCTCTATGCTTGTCCCAGACACGAATGACCACTGTCACATGTCTTGTCTCTAGAACTGGTACTCGGCTCTGGACGGATATGGATGACCGGAACCCGGCTTTTATCTGCTGTCAACAGATGTTCTGTATTTTGGCGTAACTGTGGAGATTTTTTATTAATTGCGTTATTTTGGACTAGAAACCTGTGGCCTGTAAATATGTAGCAAACACGGATTAAAAGCACCTACCTATAAACACACGAGCATAAGAATGGGCGGTATAAAATGCAATATTCTGTTATGAACACCTGGCTCAGGAGAAACGGAGTAGGAGCACATATGTGATATGTGTGGGACCGAGAATAATACGTGTATGTGATACCGTATTCTATTCTCGCGATATGTGATATCGGCCAGGTATATATGATATAGCCGGGGTATCGAATCAAGTGTTGATTCGGTAAGTTGATATTAATGATATTAGTTGGTTATATATTATATAACCGGATTATTAAATCAAGTGTTGATTTAATAATTTAATGTATAATTATATATTTGATATATTACATTACATTAACTAATATTAGCTCACCTAGGTATTTCTTTTTCTCACTTAATGATACACTTAACATATATGTGATATATGTTAATTGTTTGTTTTCTTTTTGTTCACAAAATTATATATGTGATATATAATATTGTGACACGCTAGGTTACAAATGCAACAAGGGTGTATGAGAATTACACCATGCTAGGGTTAATGTTAGGGTTTATATTTATCATTAAGTAATTCAAATAAAGTGGAATTTGTCATGGTTATGAGCTTGGATGAAGCTTGTAGAACATTGACTAAGTCCACCTCTTTTGTTTTCACTTAAGATATTTATTAATCTAATCTTTAACCCTTAGCCATGGTTTATTCTCTACATGGGTTAAGGATGAAATGACACACCATGGTTGCATTTCTAACCTCATCTTAATTATTCATTCATCACTTGATCATCTTCTTCTTCATCTCATTTTCTAGCTCTCTTGCTTGTGATGAATTGATAAAATATTGTGACAAAATAAAATCCAAAGTGAGCAAAATTCCTACTTCATCATCCTCTTCTATACTAGCCATATAGTTTAGGGTGTTAGCTTCACTAATTCCAAATTAGTGAAGAGATAGCTTGAGTTCGTGTTTCCTCGAAGTAGATCATCATAGGCTTTGAAGAGTTCTAGCAAGCATACATCACACATCTTATGGAGCCTCTCAAAAGTCCGGGAGTTCATTGATCGCAGCGAAGGCACCACAACAAGGAGCTATTGAAGTGAAGGAACGGACTACAAAGGTTGTAATCCCTACTTACTTAGTTGTAAAGTTGTTTGCATTTCGTTTTCGTATGATTCTGTAGTTAAAGATCTAGGTTAAGGTTCTTTAAGCATGGCAATTTTTTTAATTTGGCATGGATGATGCCACCCGAAACCTTGCTGTCGTGCTTAGGAACCCTACAGTGGTATCAGAGACTAGCTAGAGAATTAGACGGATATTGTAGGATCATGAAATAGAAACAACTCCGAAACACCCGATTTAAAACCCTAGTTTCTGTCGAATTTTTTAAGGAGTCAATTTTTTTTAAACAACTGCAGAATGTTGTATGAGATGCAACATGAACACTGTAGAAAATCCAGCCCCCTCACCTGTTTTTGGCCGGCCACACATTGAGAAAAACCGGCCTGCTCGGCCATCTTGGGGATTTCTGGGTTGAATTTTTTACAGTGTTCCAGTCTCTGGGGTTTTGTATTTCAGGTGTTGCTAGTTTTTGCTAAATTTGCATGTGATGTTATCTTTCTGCATTGGCTATTCGGAGTGTTTCGTATTCGTAATTCTAGCTTTGTTTCGGGTTAATTAGACGGTGTTAAAAAGTTCGAACGGATATCAAATACCCACTTTAACCCTCGCTGGAAAATTTTCCAAGAGTTGGATTTTTTCATAGTTAGAGAACATTCTAAAATCATACAAGTAATGCGGTGAACCCTCTAGAAGAACGAAACCCTAACTCGATTTTGTGACCGTAAGAACCACCGCCAAACCTTAGGGTTTGCGGCAGTTCCGCGGCGCCACATGTGAGGCATTGGTTGACCCTTCTATAGCTGGTTCATTGGTACTATGGCATGTACTGAGTATTTTTTAAACTACGCTCAAGTGTTGAGCTTTTGGGAAATTTTGGGTGTTTGTTGATTCGATCGGAATCTTTAACGTCGTCTAGCTTTTTCTGGAATGTGATACAATATGTGGAATTCATATAGTTAGCCATGAAATGCGAAGTATGTGATATTTCAGGTTTATGATGTCTAAGGTCATTGTGGATTCCAAATGTTGTAGTTTGACATTTTCTTTTCTGCGAGCGTAAGTGTAATATGTGGTGTATCGCCGGTTTTCGTGCTATATGTCAACGACAATTGGGATACGCATATTTACTTACGTTAATGACATGTGATGTTATGTGTTGCTGTGATATGTTATATTGGATCGTCGTGTTCTGAATAGCCGGGGGTTTATGTGAGATGAGAGTTTTTATTTTCATTCATGTAAAATTCATTGTATGTAATATTCTTTTATTGGGGCACTTCCGGGTTGAGGATGATGTCACCATTGTTGTATATTATTTACTTTTCCGTATTAGGATAGACCCAAGGTAGGGAGCATAAGTAACCGGGTTCTAGAGTCCAGTGGGAGACCAACTCGAGGAGTCGAGTCCGGGTCTCCTAACTCTAGAATTGGTAGGGTTGCTTGCCGCTCTCGTAGGGGTCTAGGGATGTGGGTTTGGCTATTCATCGCGACCGTGTAATCCGTGTTTTATACAGGCTCAAAATAAAACACGGACCTCCTAGTATATCCAATATTTCATATGTTATCTTCTGCTGCCGATATTCTGTGATGTGATTACTTTATATGTTTTAGACGAATGCTTTATTATTATATATATATGATATATAATAAATGTTGCTTCTGTTTTGCACCCGCGCTAGTCCCGCCCCGCTAAGCCGTTAGTTAAGTAACCTAACGGTGCATAACGGGACACTGTGGCGAATGCGTATGGCATAAGCGTATGTTGTATTTTCGTTTTTTCTATGATGCTTAGAAAGCATAAATGATGGGACTTCTTTGATGAGATTAATGAAAGAAAAAGAAACCTAAAAGATGTTGTAGAATCAAATTTTCAAAAAGGGTAGCTCTAGTTTTTGCTTTGCATAGCGGTATTCCTTGTAGAATATCCAGCACCTTATTTGATAAGGAAAGAGCCGAGATCCCTTCACCGGGAGTGACCTCTTTAGCGAAACTAGCATATGCTACAACTCACTCGGTTTTTTTTTGATTGCTTCTATAGTTCTTGCTTTGCATAGCGGTATTTGTGAAATATCCTGCACCTTATTCGATAAGGAAAGAGCCAAGATCCCTTCACCGGGAGTGACCTCTTTAGCGAAACTAGTAAAAGCCTAAAAAACACTCCTTTTCAAAAGCACTTATTTCTACAACGATATCAAGTTCATTACGCAAAAGGTTTTCATCAAAACCTGACGTAGCCCTCCGTCATTTCAGATAAGTAATATTTAGTATTCGTGCTATGGTAGTTTGGCCTCCGTCAAGGCGTAGTATACGGTAGCTGATTAGTACTTATCTGTAGCATGAGATGCGATTGAATTAGGGTATTCGTACGGCGTTGTTTGGCCAGCGTCAAGGGTCGTGCGGGTGGGTCTAATTTAATTAAGAAATGAACGTGTTGAACTTGACTAGCGCCTTATGGGTAGTTTGGCCTCCGTCAAGGTCATAGGACGCTAGGGGTAAAAAGTATTATCGGGAATTTCAAGTGTTGAAATTTGCAATGAGATTGCATACCTTCTATGAGATAGTTGGATCCCGATACCCACTGCGAGTAAGAGTTACTCCTGGGAGAGTTTTACACATCACAATTAGCCGATCAAGTAGGTGTCTAGAAAGGTGTTAACGGGGTTATGCCTCTGGGAAAACGAGGTTTATTTTAATTAGGTCCGTGCGAAAGCGCGGGGAACCTCCCTCAAAGTACCAACATGTTGGCTATAGTGCCCTCAAGTCAATTATTGGACCGCAGGAACGCGATTGCAATGATTGAGGGATGACCTATACCGGTAGAACAATCTTACTCGAGATGATAGTATGCTATCTGGTTTGTCTTTATCATCGTGTACATGCTTCAGGTGACATTACAGATCACTATTACACGTTGATAGAGCTCATAGGATTCTTGCTTGACTTCCAGCAGTATGATGGCGATCATATAAGTGAGAGTTGGGTAGTCTATAACCACATCCTTAAAGTATCCTTAGTTGTGGGAGTTTCGAGACCGGGCATGGATACTCCAATAGTAGACTAGTGTATACGGATCCAGACCCCGACGAGGGGCGATGGTCGGTCTCACAAGCCATTGGTGTCAGTTGGTTCACCTAAGATAGTATACAGGTGCTCATTGGGTTATGAGTACACCGGAGCAGGGGTACTGCTTGATGGTACTATACCTATCGTCAGGTAGCAGTTCCCAGGTGACATGAGTACGGCTTAGTCCATTGACTTGACACTGCTACTTTGCCTCAAGTGTGTTCCCACTGTTCTTTGATTGCTACCCTACCACGGCTCAAAGGAGTCGTGCAAACAGGTAGTAGTTGGGTGCAGTCCCGAAGCACCTGGAGGCAGTGGCGGTTAGATAGGACTCGTTTCTCCCGGTATTGGGCGTTGATATCGCGCTGTGTTTGGAGAGCCATTACACAAAGTCCTTGTCCAAGGAAAGTAAGATTTACTGGTAGGTATTCCAGTTGTTTCTCAAGGTTTTCTGGCTACACTCCGACACGACTTATACCGCTATTGGGGGTCTGACGTTAACCATACCCCTAAGCCCAATATGCGATACTCATAGACGAACAGACTGGACTATATGGAGATTGTCACAGATAGGCTCGGTAGGGTTTCAGGATGAGTTCGCTCGTCGGCCTCCTTTTCGCTCAATACCTGGGTAGCCGTTACATACAACTAGTGCTACTGACGTGCTTGTGGTTAAACCTACTGCCAGCGTATTGACGAGTCTTTAGAGTCTCACATAGAGTGTTTCCCTAGTTCGGACGAAACGTTGTAGAGGCCGTATGGTTTTATGGCAGGGTTCGATCATATACGTACACTTGTGCACGAATCATGATTGGACCGATCATACTAGTGGGCTTTGGTTTAAGCCGGATCCTAGTATTAGATTGGTTGGATTACTTTCGTCTCGTAGTATTCGTATTCAATCGGAATACGGATGCGGGTATGTATATACAGATGAGGGGTATTCTTATGATCCGTTACGAGATTACTTTAGTTAATGCCATTTCTTTTTCTTGATTAAACATTTGGTTTAATGTTTGATTATGTGGAAATTGTGAGTGCAAGTTTTAACCTAGGGCATTGAATATGGCATGTGCTATTTTTGGTGACTTATGGTGTGATTTTTTATGCCATGTCCATTTTCTTTATTGTTTTTGGGTGTGGGATATTTTGTGGAGCAAGAGAGGGCAGCCACTTATGGCTAGGATTTGGTCTTTAGTTGTTTTAGAGAGCTCACACAAAAAGATCTCACACAAAATAGCAATGCCATTTTTCTTCACTAGCTTTTCTTGTGCTCACAACTCTTCACTCATGGCTTCATCTTCAACCTCCACTCTATCCCTCTCATGTGTTGAGAATCCTAGAGTGTATTGAGACAAAATAATCACACACTATCACTACTTCATCTTGAGCACCTAGGTTAGCAAACTAGTTGTTCGAGTTGCTTCGGTTTGAAGTGGGAGCCCGTATAAAGAACCCTCGAAGTGGATCTTCTTCGACGAAGGGAGACCGGAGATCAAACTTGATCGGGGAAGCCGCGAGGAGCTTGGCGCAGAGATTGAAGACCGAAGGACACGGATCGATCGGTATAATCTCTTAAACCACTTTACAGTTTACTAGTATAGGGTTAATGGCACGATCCGGGCTTTAGGGTTACGTTAGCGTCAGTTTGAAAAGTTTTTGTTCCGCGTTTGGCCTCGCATTTTGCGGCCCTTCCGCCTTGCTTTTTGGACTACAACACCCTAAAATTTTTCTGGGGCTCTAGTTCATGAAAATATGATTTTTGTGATATACAGTTTTGGCTTATATTTGTTTGAGTGCTGGATTTGCATTTGGGGCCTATTTGGAAAAGTTTAGTCGATCGAAATTTTAAATGTGTATTTTTCAGTACTTGCATTACTATCTGCGACCGTGAATGTCATTAGAGCGGTACAACTTGTCTAATTGCTATAGTTCTTTTAGACGGGTTTGCGAACGTGACATTCACGTTGATGTTCTGTGTTGTTGCGGATTCGTCGTGGTGGATAGCTTGCATGCAATGGTAGTGCAGTTTGGATATATTTGTACATTTGATATCGCGGAGCGAGCGTCCGACATGTGGACTGCCGTCACTGCCTGTTTGTATATTATTCTTTTGGGGCACGACCGGGTTGAGGTCAATGTACCCTTTGTACATATTTTCTTTTCTGTACTAGGATTACCCCACTGTGGAATGCACGGATAGCCGGGTTCTGGAGGGCAATGGGTTCGCATCTCATGGCTTTGAGAAGGAGGGGGCCTCACTCCAGAATTGGCGGGCTATTCGCCGCACTCTTATGGGGTATAGGTTGACCCAAGGAGGGGTGCTCAAGTTACCGGATTCCGTGAAGTACTGGGTGGTCCATTCGATTTGCTGAAGGGGGTTGCCTCGCTTCTGGTTTTGGCGGGTAACTTGCCGCACTCGTAGGGGTATAGATTTTCATTGCACAGGCTATCCACACGACCAGGGGAACGTCGGGTTTCACTTGCGGCTCAAAGGAAACCCAGGGCTCCCAGATTATCTGTATTGTTCTGTGATGCTTATTACTTTTCTGTGATATTGCATTTATCACTCCTGGAGCGATTATTGTATATTGTTATATATATACTAGTAGATGTTGTATATATCTTACACCCGCTCTAGTCCAGTCCCCGCTCTGTCGTTAGTTAAGTAATCTAACGGGTGATGACGGGACCCAGTGGCGAATGCGGATGGCATATACGTACATTATATTTTCGTTCTTTTGTGGTGTGATTAATTGATGGGACTGTGTTGATTCAGATCAATGCAAGGAAAACAAGCCTATTCGATGTTGTTGGAATAATTTTCAAAAAAAAAGCTGTTATTACAAGGACATTCTCTTTTGCTTTGCACAGTGGTATTCGGTTATGAATATCCAGCACCTCATCCTATGAGGCAAGGGCCGAGATTCCTTCATCGGGAGTGACCCCTTGGGCAGAAGTTTGCGTCAGGGTAATAACTTCACTATAGTCGATTACTTTTTTCTTTGCATCGCGGTATTCGGTTAGGAATATCCTGCACCTCATTCGACGAGGAAAGTGCCGAGATCCCTTCACCGGGAGTGACCTCTTTAGCAAAGGTTTTCTCTACTATGTATTTATAAAAAAAAGCTATGTTGTTTCTTCAATGATATCAACTTCATTACGTTAAAGGTTTTTCGCCAATAACCAGTCGTAGCCCTCCGTCGTTTCTTACAGGTATTACTTAGTATTCATGCTGTGTATGTTGACCTCTGTCAAGGTACATTGCTTGGTAGCTGGGTAATGCTTGTTTGTTGCATAAATGGGATTATTTAGGACAGTCGCACGGTCATTTTGACCTCTGTCAAGGGCACGTGCGGGTGGGTCTAAGTTAGTCAAGAACAATGACGGGTTGACCTTGACTTGTGACTTATGATATGTTGACCTCTGTCAAGGTCATAAGCCGCTTGGGGTAAAAATCTCATCGGGAGTTTCTAAAGAAACCGAAACTTTCCAGGCATGCGCATACTTTCTGGAGTGTGGTGACTTGAGTGGATTCCATCAAGTTATCATGCGATGATAGTTGGATCCCGATTCCTACTGATGAGTTGGTTTACTCGTCGGGTGATCCCGACTAATTCTTCTTTCAGGTTTGGAGGAGAATTTGAGGATATAGTGGAAGAAATCCTGATTAGATAAAATGATTAACCATTCTGTTCTAGGTTAGAGTGCACGCTGAGTGTTTCTTTTCTCTCTCTCTTTGACAGCGACCATGTCCCGACCCTAGACTATAACTCAGCGACCAAGTTAACCGAACTTTCTTAAAACACTGGCTTTTGGATTGTCTAAGTTGCATACATCATTGCCACTCCTTCTTTTACCCTTTGCATTTCTCCAGAACACCCTGTATCACTACGAACATCCACTTCCATTGGATAAATGCATCGTATAGTTACATACGAACTCGAAGGAACTTGTTCCAGATTCGAGGATGGATTCTGGATCTGGAGAGATTGAATAGGATTATTCAGTTGTTTTTTCCTTTTACCTTCTCTCAGGTTGTGAGGGCTCCTAGGATTAGGAGAGAGTACACCTATTGTGCTTATTGGATAGTCTTCTTCCAAACCATAGGCAGGTGCCGAAAGGTGGGGAAGAAGAAAACCAATTAGCCTAAGTATGGTGTAAAGAAGGTAATAAGTAAAGACAAATAAAGGGATTAGAAAGAGAGCAAAGTAAATTGCGACTGTTATAATTCACGACCAAACCGCGTATTTCATCGCCACTCCTACTTCACCTTTGCTTTTCTCCGGTTCAGGAGAAATAGAATAAGGTTTATTCAGTTGTCTTTTATCATCACCTTCTCTCAGGTTGCGAGTACTCCTAGGATTAGGAGAGTACACCTATTATGCTTATTGGATAGTCTTCTTCCAAATCATAGGCTGGTGTCGAACGGTAGGGAAGGAAGAAAACCATTTAGCTTAAGTGTGGTGTACAGAAGGAAATGAGTAAAGACAAATAAAGGGATTTGGAGAGATGGCAACGAAATATACGGTTACAGTTATGAATCTGATAATGGAAGAGGCATTACTAGGAATACCCGGATACCCCTTCGAAACATATTCATGTTTCAGTTTCACTATGCGTTGTTAATTAAAAACCGATTTCCCAATTAGATTCTTACTCCAGGGTATGTATTTACCAGGTTTGATTCTCACATCTGTATGGTTTTACAGATGATGAGTGGGAGTAAGTTATTGGGAATTAGGTGATTATCCTCATTATATCGGAATTCGTTGTAATTGGTGATATTTAAGGAAATCGCCTGGGTTTTTGCCGGACGGCAAATATTTGGTTTTGAATATCCGTTGTTATGCACCAATTTCAAACTGATATATCTGTACGTTTATTTTATAAAGTGAGATATAACCTTTTGAAATTATGTCCATGACATTTACCTATATCAGTTGATGATTAGGTAAGGAGCATTCAACAGCGGTGTAATTCTTCATAACCATAGTACAGTTTTCAACCTACGACGCACAGGGTTTGAGTTGTTCAACTTAGGGGACTTATACAAAGTATTGTATGTTGTCCAGTGTCCATTAGGACAAAGGTGTTGGTTCTCGTACTATATTCTGTTTACTTGTGACCTCTCAAGTTTTAGACAAGTGTTTCGTAGAAATACAAGGTCCAAGTTTTAAGAAGTTATAGGTATAAGAGTAAAGTAGAGAACCATATGTTGCAAGTATCAGGATTCTTCAAGGTGATCGAAGATGTAGATACTTGTGTTTGGTATTCAGTTGATAGTAATGGTTTTGAGAAACTTGTTTCTCTTTCAGGTTACTCATATTTGGATGCACTCCTAAGTTGAGTAATACTGATCGGCCTCTCTCCATTTAGATGACATGCACATGAGACAGCTGCATGATTTGAATCTTGTTCCAATTAAATCAGTGCCTCTGTTTCTATATTGTATATAGAATGGCTCATATCTTAACGATGTTAGGGTATATGGAATTGTCCGGCTTATGCTTAAAACCAGACTCTGGATAACTCAAGGCACGTTTCAGTAATGGCAGTTTGTGGGTTAACCCGGGTTTTGACGAGGGTTAACTTTCTACCATCTGGAAGATCAATAGTGATATTGTTCTTGACTCGCCACAGTTTTAGTAAAATTGACTTTTTCAAAAAACAATAGTGGGAATATGGTAGAACTGGAAGTGATTCCAGAACAACAGACGGTTACTGAAAATTTAATAGGACCAAAAGATTCAATCCGGTTTGACATTCCATTAGCCACTTCGCAGATATGGTGGATAACCTCAGGCACCCGAGAAGTACTTCGGTATTCTCAAGGACGGTGACAGGGAGGTTCTTGTTTACCCAGACTTGACACTACTGTTGTTCCAGGCTATGAGACCTGGCAGGAGGATGAGTATAGCGTCGTTCTAAACTAGCTTTAGAAGTGCACGTATATATGACTCTGCCAGAGGGTTGTCGTAGTCAGTGGGAGCAGCGGAAGCATAGTGGACAAGTAGCTTATGTCTATTTATAGACCATAGCAGATATAGCGGAGATAGATCATCTAATTTTTGATGTAACAGTCATAGGTTTTGACTTCATCAGAATAGGAGATGGATCTGTTAAGAAGGTAGTAGGGTGTGATGTCCTAGTATTTGGGTGACATGCACTTTATAGGAAGTAAAATTCCTATCCTACAATCGGTTATACTTAGGGTGTCACACAGTGTTTTCTCCACATAGGATATGGATATTATATCAGGCATTCTGGTTACTAGATCTATGGTTTTAGATCTAGATTTGGGTAGCTTCCCAATCTGGGTACTTAGACAGTATTCTAAAGGTGTTTTAGAATGGACGACTCCTGGCAAGGTGGTGTACCTGTAGTGATGGAGTCACCCTCTCTAAAGGTTTCATACAGACTAAAGGGGAGAGGGATGTGCATGATTGGCATATCACTTGCTTAGGCAATTGAGTCAATCATGAGATGTCAAGTACCACACCAGATGTTGTTTTTGTACTAGCTACAATAAGTTGATATTGATCCAATCCTGGAGAAACGTTCGGAAGCAGTTTTAGAACATAAGAGGATATTCTAGGGATATGATAACGACAGCCTCCTTCGGGAGACGGTTAAAATTCCAGGCTTCCAAGATGACCTGGATGACAGAGTGACTGCCAGAGTTATAGTTTTCCCTCTGACGAGGGGCAGTAGTTTGGACAGGTGGTCCAAGTGGATACTAAGGGAGACATGGCACAGGATACTGATTAAATTCAGTTGACGATACAGTCTAAGAAGTATGCTAGATTTGGAGTTCATTTATGGACTGGGTCCCATCAGATATCCAGACATATTCTAAGACAGGTATTGCTCATTTCGGGAGATGGCTTTCTCCGCGAACTTGACATTAAGAGAGACATAGAAAGAAACATCAGGGCGGATCCACTCACTGAGGCTATTTCTTGAACGCAATAGTTTCGCAAACGAGTTTTGTGAAACTGATTAGTAGAGGAGTTGGGTGTTCGGTATCACACGGGCTGTAAGTATGCGACATCGCAATAATTAGCCTTAAGTGCAAGTGGGAGATTGTTGGCTATAGTGCCCTCAAGTCAATTATTGGATCGCAGGCACGTGATTGCAATGATTGAGGGAGGACCTATACCGGTAGAATAGTCTTACTCGAGATGATAGTATGCTATCTGGTTTGTCTTTATCATCGTGTACATGCTTCAGGTGACATTACAGATCACTATTACACGTTGATAGAGCCCATATGATTCTTTCTTGACTACCAGCAGTATGATGGCGATCATATAAGTGAGAGTTGGGTAGTCTATAAACACATCCTTAAAGTGTCCCTAGTCGTGGGAGTTTCGAGACTGGGCATCGATACTCCGATAGTAGACTAGTGTATACGGATCGAGACCCCGAAGAGGGGCGATGGCCAGTCTCACAAGCCATTGGTGTCAGTTGGTTCACCTGAGATAGTATACAGGTGCTCATTGGGTTATGAGTACACCGGATGGACTTGTAGGGGTACTACTGGATGGTACTATACCTATCGTCAGGTAGCAGTTCCCAGGTGACATGAGTACAGCTTAGTCCGTTGACTTGACACTGCTACTTTGCCTCAAGTGTGTTCCCACTGTTTTTTGATTGCTACCCTACCACGGCTCAAAGGAGTCGTGCAAACAGGTAGTAGTTGGGTGAAGTCCCGAAGCAGTTGGATGCTGTGGCAGTTAGATATGATTCGTCTCTTCCGGTAGTGGGGGTTGATATCGCGCTGTGTTTGGAGAGCCATTACACAAAGTCCTTGGCCAAGGCAAGTGAGATTTACTAGTAGGTATTCCAGTTGTTTTTCAAGGTGTTCTATGCTACACTCCGACATGACTTATACCGCTATTGGGGGTCTGACGTTAACCATCCCCCTAGGCCCGATATGCGATACTCATAGACGAACAGACCGGACTGTACGGAGATTGTCACAGATAGGCTCAGTGGGGTGTCAGGATGAGTTCGCTCGTCGGCCTCCCTTTCGTTCAATACGTGGGTAGCCGTTACGTACAGCTAGTGCCACAGACGTGCTTGTGGTTAAACCCATTGCCAGCGTATTGACGAGTCTTTAGAGTCCCATACAGAGGGTTTCCCTAGTTCGGGCGAAACGTTGTAGAGGCTGTATAGTTTTATGGCAGGGTTCGATCATATACGTGCACTTATGCACGGATCATTATCGGACGGATCATACCAGTGGGCTTTGGTTTAAGCCGGATCCTAGTATTAGATTGGTTGGATTACTTTCGTCTCGTAGTATTCGTATTCAGTCGGAATACGGATGCGGGTATGTATATACAGATGAGGGGCATTCTTGTGATCCGATACAAGATTACTTTAGTTGATGCCATTTCTTTTTCTTGATTAAACATTTGGTTTAATGTTTGATTACGTGGAAATTGTGAGTGCAAGTTTTAACCTAGGGCATTGAATATGGCATATGCTATTTTTGGTGACTCGTGGTGTGATTTTTTGTGCCATGTCCATTTTCTTTATTGTTTTTGGTTGTGGGATATTTTTTGGAGCAAGAGAGGGCAGCCACTTATGGCTAGGATTTGGTCTTGAGTTGTTTTAGAGAGCTCACACAAAAAGATCTCACACAAAAAGATCTCACACAAAATAGCAATGCCATTTTTCTTCACTAGCTTTTCTTGTGTTCACATCTCTTCACTCATGGCTTCATCTTCAACCTCCACTCTATCCCTCTCATGTGTTGAGAATCCTAGAGTGTATTAAGATAAAGTAATCACACACTATCTCTACTTCATCTTGAGCACCTAGGTTAGCAAACTAGTTGTTCGAGTTGCTTCGGTTTGAAGCGGGAGCCCGTATAAAGATCCCTCAAAGTGAATCTTCTTCGACGAAGGGAGACCGGAGATCGAACTTGATCGGGGAAGCCGCGAGGATGTAACGCCTTAGGATTTCGATTAGTGTTAATTAAGCGGTAATGCGGGTTTACTGTAAAAAGTTTACCAATTCGGGTTCCTCACATTTTATAACATTTAATTATTATTTTAATATTATTTGTTATGGGCTTGCACACATGTGTGCACGTTAATGTGAGGGTTTGTTTGTGTTAATCTCGTTTAGTGACCATGACAACTTAACATAATCCTAATCCTTACTTTACTTTAATCCTATCCTTGCTTAACCCTTAACCTAAACCTCTAGATAATTGAGGGAGATATTTTCTTTTTGTGTTTTGGATGTGAGAAGAGGTGGCATGTGAGTCATGGTTAGCATTAATGGAGAGTTAATACAATTGGTGCACTCACCCCTTACACTCACCTCTCTCTCTCTCTAACTCACTCACACTCTCACTCTCTCTTATTTTTCTCTATCTCTCATTATTTTCTCATTCCTCATAGCCTCAAACTGAACACTTATCATGTCATTCACTAATCTTCACAAATCCATCACAAAATCATCACCAAATCACATCTTAAGCCTTGTTTTGCCTCTTGGATGCCTTGGAGCTTGGAAAGCTAGGATCTTTGAGTTCTTGTGGATAGGTATAGATCTCTATCTGTTCTTTATGATGTCATAGTGTTCTGTAGCCTTTTAGTTTTAGTTTAGAACACTTAAAGTTTAGTTTCGTGCACATATCGTATTTTCAGTGTCAATATATGACATCTGTGATCTGCTGTGACCCGGAGTGTATACTAGAAAATCAAACAGAGTAGTTGTGTTGTACCAGAGACCCTAAAACCTCACATGAAACACGAACCCAAGGGGCTCGGATTTGGCCGGCGACAAGCTTTGGAATTCCGGCGACCTCGGCCGACTAGGGGAGTTAGGGTGTGGGATTTTGTGGGTAGCTGTCTTCTTTGGTTTAAGTGTGTTTGGTCTTGTTTGATTTTTGGGTTGTCTCTGTATACAAAATCTGGGATCACATAGCTTGTTTCTTGTGTTACGACTACGCGCGATACGTTATCCGACACGGTTTGTGTACTTTGAATGGTTTTGCTCTTGGGTTGGTTTCGTGGTGTTGCTACGCACGTTAGCCACTAAACGAACACTTGGGAGTATGTTTGGAGTTGGTGTGTCGGTAAAACGTAGTTTTTTCGTGTTATTGGTCGTTTGCTAATATATACACTTTCTTGATTATATTGTTTTGTGTTTAGGTTCGCAGGCGGGGACTTCGGATGCTGCGAAGGAGGGGAAGCAGGTGGTTGGCTTTACTTAGCCAGGAGCGTTGGTGAGTAGATTTAACATCTACAGGGAAATCGCTCGCATGGAGTTATTCGTCTGGGCTAGATTAAATGATATGACTATTGGTTAAATGCATACAGATATTGATTGTGCATGTGTACCTTTGTTGCATATCTCATTACCTATTAGGTATGGACTTAGTATTGATGAGACACAACTCCATTATTGACGGTTCATGTTTCACGAGCACTAATTGTATGCTACACACACACCGTCGATAATTGCCATGACACGCACAACTTATATACATACGAGATGTAGTTGACACCTATACATACGTGATACAGTATGGTTAGGGACATTGAGACAATGATTCATATTTCATTGTGCATATGACATAGAGCATACCTGTATCCTATATGCTTACACATATGCCTTGACATGCTTGCATGCTAGTTACCTATATACCTATATGGTATTGTACCATTAGTGATAGGTATATTCACACATGAGACATAGCTACATGTACCTCTTGCATACATACTTATGCATATACCTGGAGGGTATTACATCATTACCGATAGGTAGATACATATACCTTGCTATACCTACATGGTTACGCATACCTGGCTATTGCTACGTGTTCACCTTTATTTGATGTTGAATGGACTTGGAGAGATTAGGAACCGCATGATATATATTAACTTGTTGCAGTTAAATAGCGGTTTTCCTTTATATGCTCATATTACTGTTTCATGTTGCATATATTACATTCATGG
The DNA here is from genome assembly GCA_030015575.1 of Agapanthus africanus. Taxonomy (NCBI): domain Eukaryota; kingdom Viridiplantae; phylum Streptophyta; class Magnoliopsida; order Asparagales; family Amaryllidaceae; genus Agapanthus; species Agapanthus africanus. The sequence goes on from CM057339.1 coordinate 427,223,872, forward strand.
ATTTCATATGACGTTCTCTGATATTTTTACTCCTAAGTATATATAACAGTGGAATGGGACGCTGTTATATATGCATATATATATATATATATATATATTAGTGGAATGGGACGCTAATATATATGTATTGATTCATGCAGTTATACTTATTCATTACTTGATGTTTTTTGGATTTGAGGACCGTTGTTGTTTCATGAAATTATGCATTATTTGAAAAACCCGGTTTCTCTTGATATGATATTTCAGCTTCCATCATGAGATTTCTCGGTTCTGAGCTTATATATACCCCATGCGAGGAGGTGTCGTGGGCCGTGTGCGGGTACATGGTGGAGCCCGGTTGGTTCCCCAGAGCAAGAAGATCGAAGGTCCATGCCATTGAGCCGGCTGGGAGCGTTTTCCATCCGGTGATAGTATTTGGACTCGACGGATATTTGGGGATATCAATCGAGGTTATGTACGCACATGCCTTGCAGATTTCGGGTGGTGCTTATCCAGGTTCATAGGATGCACGTACATGACACAGGAGGGCTAGTCCCAGGTGATGGCTCCTCAGATTTGAGTATTTTGTGTCGATGCTAGACACTTGTTTTCATGATGTTTTTGGGTGTAGATGCAGGACACTCAGTTTTCATTAGACATACTCGATATTGGATACTGGTTATATGAGATTTACTTGATATTGGACACTCAGGATATATGATACTTACAGGATATGAGGGCCAAATTTGGGGGCTGATTTGTGGAAATTTGGGATTTTGATTGTCTTGTTGGACTTTGGTCCTGCCACGAGGTTAGGATTCCGTGAGGATGACATGTTTTATCTCATACTCCGCATTTATTTTATATGCATTGCTTTATGTATTAGTAGTACCTGATAGAGTACCTTTCATGACTGTTGCATATACATATTGCTATTTATTGTTCATGTATTAGTAGTACCTGATAGAGTACCTTTCATGACTGTTGCATACATATGGCCATTTATTGCTATCATCTTGCATGTTTTAGATTCGCGCTGTACGTGCATACTTGCGATTACTTGCATATGTTATTTACTATTCACGAGTTGGAAAATCACCCCTGTTGTGCCACAGGGTTTTGCAGGTTGTGTTAGTGTATATGCCCTAGAGGCCATTACTATATCATACTAGTTTCTATATTACTTAATGGAAGCTTGGGATATTCACAGTTGTATAAACAATCTTGCTCAATATAGTAGTATGCTACTTGGTTTGTTTCTACTTCAATGTGTACATGCGTTTATTTTAGTATATCACCTATACACATTAGTGGAGCCCTTAGGATCTTTGCTTGATTACCAGCGTTGTGATGGCAGTCACACTAGTGGGGGCTGGGTAATCTATAAGCACATCCTTATGCAGGTCCCTAGTCGCAGGACTATCGAGACTGGGCATCGATACTCCTGAGTAGACTAGCGTATGCGCTTCTCATCCCAGTATGGGAGATGGTCTATCCCACAGCCATCGGTACGTCGTACTGGAGATAGTATGCGGGTGCTCGTTGGGTTACGAGTACACTGGACAGGACTCGTCGGGAACTGTTGGTTGGTACTATACCTATCGTCAGTTATCAGTTCCCAGGTGACATGAATACAGCTTAGTCCGCTGACTTGACACTGTCACTTCGCTTCGAGTGTGTTTCCACTGCACTTTGATTACTACCTTACCACGGCTCAAAGGAGTCGTGCAAACAGGTAGTTTTTGGGTGCAGTCCCGAAGCACTTGGAGGCAGTGACGATTAGACAGGATTCATCTCTCCCGGTATTGGGGGTTGACATCGCGCTGTGTCTAGGAGAGCCATTACACGAGTAGTCCCTGGCCAGGGCAAGCGAGATATACTGGTAGGTTTCCAGTGCTATCTCAGGGTGTTCTGGGCTTCACTCCGACACGACTTGTACCGCTATTAGGGGACTGACGTTTACCGCCCCCTAGGCCCGCCATGCGATATATCAGACGAACAGACCGGACTGTATGGAGATTGTTACAGTCAGACTCAGTAGGAGTTCAGATGGGTTTCACCTCGTCAGTCTTCTTGTCAGCATCTACCTGGGGACCGTTACACACAGCTAGTGCCGCTTGCGGTCTTTGGTTAAACCCACTGCCAGCGTAGTGTCGAGTCTTTAGAGTCCCACACAGAAAGCTATTCGCCTTTAGGCAAAAGAGTAGGGGTCGCATGGTTTTGCGACAGGTCGCATGGTATTGCGACAGGGTTCGGTCACATCCGTGCACTTATGCACGTACAGTGTCCGGACAGTTAACACTAGCGGGGCTTTAGTTTAAGCCAGATCCTAGTGTACGTTTTGGGGTTGGTTTTATCTCGTATGTATTCGTGTTCCTCGGAACGCGGATGCGGGTGTGTATGCACAGTTGACAGAGAGACAGAGGCAGAGTATTCTCATTGGGGTTGTTGACTGTTGACTGTTGACAGTTGACTGTTGACCATTGACTTTTGCTTAACCCTAATGAGAATAAGATATATGATATATGATTAACATTAATATTAATTGAGTATTATAGTGACATGGTTGTTGAGGGGTTGACATTGTTGACTTGTTGACTTTGTTGACCGGTTGACTAGGTTGGACTAGTTGACCATCATCATGACAATGGCTATCATTCCATGGCAAAGACTTTTGCTTGCTTGTTTATTTATGCAAAATTAGTGCATGAAATGATGTAGCCATTTTGACTTAAACCATTTAAACAATACTTGATTACTATTTTTGTGATGATGGCTTTTGGATTATGAGAGGTGAGAATGAGATGAGTATGGTTCATATCATTTTTCTTTCTCTCTTTTGAGCTCTCTCATCCTCAAGCTCTCCCTATTCCTCTTGCTCTCTCTACCTCAAGGCAAACCATTCTCATGTGTTGAGACTCATTGCTTTAGAGATAAAAAGACACCAAAACATTCCTCTACTCATTCTAGTTCACAAGGCCTAGCAAGCCAAGTGATCTAGTTTCTTCAAAGATCGAAGAAGAAGCCAAAGGTAGAAGCTTTCGGGTGGATCCATCTTCGGTGCAAGGAGACGACGAGGTGAGGCCGATCCGTACACCGGGAGGAGTCGAAGATTAAGGAGTTCAAGAAAGGTATAGCCCCCTAACCGAGTAGGTAAACTCTTGTTAGGTTGTTAGCAAGTAGTTTAACAAAGATCTGTATTGGTAGTCCATGTTACCACCCTCTTGAAAATCGTTTTTCACTAATTCCGCAACCCCGTAAATACCGAGGAAGGGTAGAATGGACTTACAGGTTGTTCCTCAGAGTAGTCGAGGCAGGGTTTCTACCCATCATATCATCTTTCGCAGCGGATACCGCTACGGCTGACTGTGTGCAGTTTTGCTATATGTGGGTTTGCGGTTATCCGATGTTGCTCATTGTATATTCGTTGTATCCTGTACTCTCCATCTACTACTTTCATGTATTGACTTAGAGATTGATGTGAGGACGATATTGCAAATTATTTTGTGACTTGGAGGCCTTTTATGCAGTTTTATTTATATCGTCTTTTGTTTCTTCGCTACGGCGTCGTATATCTATTGTGGTGGTTATTTTCCGCCTTTGGGCGTGTATTTTCTCCCGTTTGGGGATGCTTTACTTATACTTATGTTGTACCCTTTTTGGGGGCTTGTTTTTACAAAGGAGGTGCTGCCAAAATTTTAAAGGAAATAAAGTTAGACTTTAAACAATTTGATTTGAGATTTCAAAAGTTTTAAAAATTTTATTTTCACTTACTACTTTTGATGGTTTAGATTGCTGGGTTTTCGGCTTACTTAAATTGCGTTACGCCTGTAGACGTTGCGTAGTTTAAGGGCCGTTGCGTCCCAATTTCGGGTCGTGACAGAGGATCTTGGCGCATAGATTGAAGACCGAAGGATACAGATCGATCGGTATAATCTCTTAAACCACTTTACAGTTTACTAGTATAGGGTTAATGGCACGATCCGAATTTTAGGGTTACGTTAGCGCTGGGTTGAAAAGATTTTGTTCCGCGTTTGGTCTCAAATTGATGGCCGGGGCGCTGCTGTATCCCTACACAACACTAGCCTGGATGAAAGAGGTTCTTAAATTAAGGAACTTCGCGAAAGCGTTGGAAAACCTCCCTCGAAGTACCAACACCAGCCTGGCCGAACGGTTAAGCAAGTATTGTACGGTGAGATTGATCCTGACTAATTCTTCCTTTCTGGTTTGAGGAGGGATTCGAGAGACAGTGGGAGCCATCCTGTTTAGACAAATTAAAAACCACTCTAAATTTGCAAGAGCATCATGCTGAGTGTTTCTTCTCTCTCTCCTAATTGCAGCGACCAATCAACATGACTGGACTTAAGTTACTTCTAGATAAAAACATACTGACAGGGCCAAACTACAAAGATTGGCTCAGGAATGTCAAAATGGCAATCACTTATGACAAGTTGGGGTATCTCCTTACCACCAAAGCTCCCCCTGTCCCAAGTCCCACCTCCAGCGTCGCGGATAAGGAAATCCATAAGACTTGGGAGATTGATAGCGCGAAGGCCAAGTGCCTCGTACTTGCCTCTATGGACAACAAACATCAGAGGAGGCACGAGAATATGGACCTCGAATCCATATTTCTCCATACAAAAGAACTGTATAGAGAGCAATCTCGTATCGCAAGATACGAAGTGTCGAAGAAGTTATTTTCGGCAAGGTTGGCCATCGGATCATCGGTAGCGGAACACGTGCTTAAGATGATTGGCTTCATTGAGGAGCTCGCGGAACTTGGGACCACGTTAGAGAACGAGCTCTATACGGACTTGATTCTCCAGTCCCTTCCTTCCACTTACGCCCAGTTTATCCTGAACTTCAACTTACAAGAAAAAGAAGTTGAACTTTCAGAACTCTTCAACATGCTGAGGAGTGCAGAGGGCACCCTACAGAAAGGTAGGGAAACATCCACTTTGTTTGTAGGAGGATCTTCATCTTCTAGGTCCAAGGCGAAAGCCAAGGGAAAGAAGAAGAAAGCCTCCGCCAAACCAAGGGGCGGTGTTAGTAAAGTGGATACGAAGGGAAAAGCAAAAGCAACAAAAATAGCGGGGAAGATTATAGGGAAGGAAGAGTGCTTTTTCTGTCATAAGAGTGGTCACTGGAAGAAAGATTGCAGGGCTTGGAAAGCCAGGACACAGGAACTGAAGCAAGTTGCGGCTTCAGCTTCAGGTGTGTATGTTATTGAAAACTGTCTATCAATAAACTCTACTTCCTGGGTATTGGATACCGGATCAGGATCTCATATCTGTAATTCTTTGTAGGCGTTGAGAAACCGTAGGGTTTTGAAGGCAGGTGACATGACCCTCAAAGTTGCAAACGGAGCTAGCATGGATGCTAAGGCCGTGGGGGACTATCATCTGGGGATGTCAGATGGACACGTTTTGGTTTTGCGTAATTGCTTTTTTGTACCCAACGCAACTTGTAATATCATTTCTGTATCTTTGGTTTCTAAAGAAGGTTATGAATTTGCGTTTGTAAGTAATGCTGTAAACATTCACCTTAATCAAGTTTTGATTGGGTCAGGTACATTAAGCAATGGTATATACGTATTAAACCAACCACAGATTTTTAATGTCCAGAATACACACAAAAGAAAGTCTCCGGAAATAAATCAGACTTTCTTATGGCATTGTAGATTGGGTCACATCAATGAGAGAAGGTTGACGAAGTTACATACAGAAGCATATTTGAATCCGTTCGAATATCAATCGTATGCCACTTGTCAATCCTGTCTCAAAGGAAAGATGACAAAGACTCCGTTCACTGGACACGGAGTAAGAGCGAGCGAGCTCTTGGGACTCGTACACAGCGACGTGTGCGGTCCAATGTCTACACATGCGCGAAGCGGTTATTCTTACTTCATTACTTTTACGGATGACTTTTCAAGGTACGGTTATGTCTTCTTAATGAAACATAAGTCCGAAGCCTTTGGAAAATTCCAGGAATATAAGAATGAAGTAGAAAAACAAACCGGCAAAAGTATCAAGATTCTAAGATCGGATCGAGGTGGTGAATACTTGAGTGCCGAGTTCCTGGACTATTTAAAAGAGAACGGAATTCTCTCTCAGCTTACTCCTCCATACACTTCGCAACATAACGGTGTATCGGAGAGACGGAACCGAACCCTATTGGATATGGTACGGTCCATGATGAGTAACGCTGAGTTACCGCGATCATTCTGGGGATATGCACTAGAATCAGCTGCATACCTTTTGAACCGAGTTCCAACTAAGACTGTGTCTACTACACCATATGAGATGTGGTGTGGGAAGAAACCCTATTTTAATCACATTAAGACATGGGGATGTCCAGCTTTTGTCAAAAAGCAGCATGCGGACAAGCTCGAGGCACGCTCAGTACAGTGCAAGTTTGTGGGATATCCAAAGAACTCCAAGGGATATTTCTTCTATTGCGAAGAGGAACAAAAGATTTATGTTTCTCATCATGCCCACTTCTTGGAAACTGAATTTTTAGAAAATCAGATAAGTGGGAATGCAATAGAACTGGAAGAAATTCCAGAACCACGAGCTATTACTGAAAGCTTAGAAGAACCAGAGGGTTCAAAAGAAAATGACATTCCTACGCCGCTCTGCAGGAGTAGTAGGCAGTCTCATCCGCCCGAGAGATACAACGGTTTTCTCATAGACGGGGATAGAGAGGATTGCATCATAGATTATGATGAGCCGACTAGCTTCCAGCAGGCCATTCAGAGCGTTGACTCGGTAAAATGGCTGGATGCAATGCGGACCGAAATGGAGTCCATGTACACCAACAAAGTATGGACGTTGGACGTTGCTCCAGATGGGGTAAAACCCATAGGATGCAAGTGGATCTTCAAAAGGAAGATTAGTGTAGATGGACAGGTTGAGACCTATAAAGATAGACTGGTTGCAAAGGGTTTTCGTCAAAGACCTGGTTTGGACTATGACGAGACCTTTTCTCCAGTAGCTATGCTGAAATTCATTCGGATCCTTCTTTCCATTGCTGCCTTCCACGATTATGAGATTTGGCAGATGGACGTAAAGACCGCTTTTCTAAATGGAAATTTAGAGGAGTGTGTTTATATGGACCAGCCAGAGGGTTTCATTCAGAGTGGGAGCAGCGGAAAGGTGTGCAAGTTGCTTAAGTCCATCTATGGACTAAAGCAGGCATCGCGGAGTTAGAACATCTGTTTTGATGAGACGGTCAAGGAATTTGGCTTTATCAAAAATCTAGATGAGCCATGCATCTATAGTAGATTTGTAGCGAGAACTGTAGTATTCCTCGTTTTATACGTGGATGACATTCTCTTAATTGGAAATGACATTCCTATGCTACAATCTGTCAAGGGGTTCTTGTCACACAGGTTCTCCATGAAAGACCTGGGTGATGCCTCATACATTCTGGGGATCCGGATCTATCGTGACAGATCCAAGAGGATATTAGGACTTTCACAGTGCAGGTACGTCAACACCATACTGAAAAGATTCAGTATGGAAGATTCCAAGAGCGGTAATCTACCGGCTTGTTACGGGATCACCCTCTCCAAAGAGATGTCTCCCAAGACTGATTTGGAAAGGGATCGCATGTCTATTATACCCTACGCTTCTGTGGTAGGCTCTATAATATATGCGATGTTGTGTATCAGACCAGATGTAGCTTATGCACTGAGTGTGGTAAGCCGGTATCAGTCAAACCCTGGGGAGAAACATTGGATAGCAGTAAAGAACATTCTCAAGTACCTGAGAAGGACTAAGGAGATGTTCTTGGTGTATGGCGGAAAAGACCTCCAGATCGAGGCCTTTGCTGACTCCAGCTTCAAGAGTGACAAGGATGATTCCAAGTCCATATCGGGTTATGTCTTTACCCTCAATGGAGGGGCGGTGTGTTGGAAGAGTTCGAAACAGGAAACCGTTGCTGACTCGACGATGGAAGCGGAATATATCGCTGCTGCAGATGCCGCAAAAGAAGATGTCTGGGTAAGGAAGTTCTTAACTGAACTTCAGGTGGTTCCGTCCATTGTTGATCCAATACCTCTGTATTGCGACAACAACGAGGCTGTAGCTTTAGCAAAGGAACCAAGGTCCCATCAGAAGTCCAGACACATCTTAAGGCGGTATCACCTGATCAGGGAGATCGTGGGTCGCCAGGAGATCGAGGTTCGGAGAGTTTCTACAGAAGACAACACTGCTGATCCACTCACAAAGGCCTTGCCCCAGACTCAGTTCGAGCGGCTGATCGAGATGATAGGTCTTCGATACGCCAGTACATGGCCTTAGTGCAAGTGGGAGATTGTTAGTGTATATGCCCTAGAGGCCATTACTGTATCATACTAGTTTGTATATTACTTAATGGAAGCTTGGGATATTCACAGTTGTATAAACAATCTTGCTCAATATAGTAGTATGCTACTTGGTTTGTTTCTACTTCAATGTGTACATGTGTTTATTTTAGTATATCACCTATACACATTAGTGGAGCCCTTATGATCTTTGCTTGATTACCAGCGTTATGATGGCAGTCACACTAGTGGGGGCTGGGTAATCTATAAGCACATCCTTATGCAGGTCCCTAGTCGCAGGACTATTGAGACTGGGCATCGATACTCCGGAGTAGACTAGCGTATGCGCTTCTCATCCCAGTGTGGGAGATGGTCTGTCCCACAGCCATCAGTACGTCGTACTGGAGATAGTATGCGGGTGCTCGTTGGGTTATGAGTACACTGGACAGGACTCGTCGGGAACTGTTGGTTGGTACTATACCTATCGTCAGTTATCAGTTCCCAGGTGACATGAGTACAGCTTAGTCCGCGGACTTGACGCTGTCACTTCGCCTCGAGTGTGTTCCCACTGCACTTTGATTACTACCCTACCACGGCTCAAAGGAGTCGTGCAAACATGTAGTTTTTGGGTGCAGTCCCGAAGCACTTGGAGGCAGTGACGATTAGACAGGATTCGTCTCTCCCGGTATTGGGGGTTGACATCGCGCTGTGTCTAGGAGAGCCATTACATGAGTAGTCCCTGGCCAGGGCAAGCGAGATATACTGGTAGGTTTCCAGTGCTATCTCAGGGTGTTCTGGGCTTCACTCCGACACGACTTATACCGCTATTAGGGAACTGACGTTTATCGCCCCCTAGGCCCGCCATGCGATATATCAGACGAACAGACCGGACTGTATGGAGATTGTCACAGTCAGACTCAGTAGGAGTTCAGATGGGTTTCACCTCGTCAGTCTTCTTGTCGGCATCTACCTGGGGACCGTTACGCACAGCTAGTGCCGCTTGCGGTCTGTGGTTAAACCCATTGCCAGCGTAGTGTCGAGTATTTAGAGTCCCACACAGAAAGCTATTCGCCTTTAGGCAAAAGAGTAGGGGTCGCATGGTTTTGCGACAGGTCGCATGGTTTTGCGACAGGGTTCGGTCACATCCGTGCACTTGTGCACGTACAGTGTCCGGACAGTTAACACTAGCGGGCTTTGGTTTAAGCCATATCCTAGTGTACGTTTTGGGGTTGGTTTTATCTCGTATGTATTCGTGTTCCTCGGAACGCGGATGCGGGTGTGTATGCACAGTTGACAGAGAGACAGAGGCAGAGTATTCTCATTGGGGTTGTTGACTGTTGACTGTTGACAGTTGACTGTTGACCATTGACTTTTGCTTAACCCTAATGAGAATAAGATATATGATATATGATTAACATTAATATTAATTGAGTATTATAGTGACATGGTTGTTGAGGGGTTGACATTGTTGACTTGTTGACTTTGTTGACCGGTTGACTAGGTTGGACTAGTTGACCATCATCATGACAATGGCTATCATTCCATGGCAAAGACTTTTGCTTGCTTGTTTATTTATGCAAAATGAGTGCATGAAATAATATAGCCATTTTGACTTAAACTATTTACACAATACTTGATTACTATTTTTGTGATGATGGCTTTTGGATTATGAGAGGTGAGAATGAGATGAGTATGGTTCATTCTATCATTTTGCTTTCTCTCTCTTGAGCTCTCTCATCCTCAAGCTCTCCCTCTTCCTCTTTGCTCTCTCTACTTCAAGGCAAACCATTCTCATGTGTTGAGACTCATTGCCTTAGAGATAAAAAGACACCAAAACATTCCTCTACTCATTCTAGTTCACAAGGCCTAGCAAGCCAAGTGATCTAGTTTCTTCAAAGTTCGAAGAAGAAGCCAAAGGTAGAAGCTTTCGGGTGGATCCATCTTCGGTGCAAGGAGACGACGAGGTGAGGCCGATCCGTACACCGGGAGGAGTCGAAGACGAAGGAGTTCAAGAAAGGTATAGCCCCCTAACCGAGTAGGTAAACTCTTGTTAGGTTGTTAGCTAGTAGTTTAACAAAGATCCGTATTGGTAGTCCATGTTACCACCCTCTTGAAAATCGTTTTTCACCAATTCCGCAACCCCGTAAGTATCGGGGAAGGGTAGCATGGACTTACAGGTTGTTCCTCAGAGTAGTCGAGGCAGGGTTTCTATCCATCATATCATCTTTCGCAGCGGATACCGCTACGGCTGACTGTGTGCAGTTTTGCTATATGTGGGTTTGTGGTTATCCGATGTTGCTCATTGTATATTCGTTGTATCCTGTACTCTCCATCTACTACTTTCATGTATTGACTTAGAGATTGATGTGAGGACGATATTGCAAATTATTTTGTGATTTGGAGGTCTTTTATGCAGTTTTATTTATATCGTCTTTTATTTCTTCGCTACGGCGTCGTATATCTGTTGTGGTGGTTATTTTCCGCCTTTGGGCGTGTATTTTCTCCCGTTTGAGGATGCTTTACTTATACTTATGTTGTACCCTTTTAGGGGGCTTGTTTTTACAAAGGAGGTGCTGCCAAAATTTTAAAGGAAATAAAGTTGGACTTTAAAGAATTTGATTTGAGATTTCAAAAGTTTTAAAATGTTATTTTCACTTACTACTTTGATGGTTTAGATTGCTCGGTTTTCGGCTTACTTAAATTGCGTTACGCCTGTAGACGTTGCGTAGTTTAAGGGCCATCGCGTCCCAATTTTGGGTCGTGACAGAGGATCTTGGCGCATAGATTGAAGAACGAAGGACACAGATCGATCGGTATAATCTCTTAAACCACTTTACAGTTTACTAGTATAGGGTTAATGGCATGATCCGGAATTTAGGGTTACGTTAGCGCTGGTTTGAAAAGATTTTGTTCCGCGTTTGGCCTCAAATTGATGGCCGGGGCGCTGCTGTATCCCTACACAACACTAGCCTGGATGAAAAATTGGCGAACTTGTAAGGCGTAATTAATCTCGGCTAGTCTTACCTTTTTGGGTTTGAAGGAAGATTTGATAAAAACAGTGGGAGCCATCCTGATTATATAAGATAATAACCAATCTAATCTTGAAAGAGAATACGCTAAAGTGTTTTCTTCTCTCTCTCTCCAGGTAGCGACCATGTCAGGCCTTAATCAAGATAATAATATGGATGTATTGACCGAACCCGCTTGTTATACTGAGCAGGGGAACGTTGGTTCCATTCTTTCTTATAATTGTTATATGATTGAGCAGAAAATAGGGAAATATCCGGATTCCCACGCTGCCTAAATGAAGAATAAGCATGTTGATGCATCTTCTTCGGGTGTGTTTGTTATTGAGAACTGTTTCTTAGTTCACTCTATGTCATGGGTATTAGATACCGGATCAGGATCCCACATATGGGCTAAGGAAAGGTAGAGAACTGGGAGAGGGTGATCATTCCATAAGAGTAGGGAATGGTGCAAATGTTGCAGCCAAAGCAGTTGGCGAATATCACCTTGTATTACCAAATGGTAATACATTGATTCTGAACGAATGCTATTGCATTCCGACCCTGATATGCAATCTTATATCAGTTTCTTTATTGAGTAAAGAAGGATATAATTTTGTAGTAAAGGATAACGTTATGAATATCTTCCTGAATCAAAAGTTGATTGGATCAGGCTCGTTAAATAATGGCATATACGTTCTAAATCAAACCACAGTTCTTAATGTACAAAATACACACAAGAGTAAGAGTTCAGAAATGAACGAATCCTTCTTATGGCATTGTAGACTAGGTCATATCAACACGACACGAATAGCTAATTTACATAAGGATGGATATTTGAATTCGTTCGAGTTTTCATCTTATGACACTTGCCAGTCATGTCTCAAAGGCAAAATGACCAAAACTCCGTTTACTAGACACGGAGAAAGAGTTACGGAACTCTTAGGACTGATACATAGTGATGTTTGTGGTCCCATGTCTACATATGCTAGGGATGGTTCCTCATACTTCATTACATTCACCGACGATCTCTCAAGATACGGAATTGTGTTCCTATTGAAACACAAGTCTGAATCTTTTGAGAAATTCAAAGAATATAAGCACGAAGTCGAAAACCAAAAGGGTAAAAGTATTAAGATCCTTCGATCTGATCAAGGAGGAGAATACTTGAGCAATGAGTTCCTGGACTATTTAAAAGAGAATGGGATTTTCTCTCAGCTTACTCCTCCGTATACACCACAGCACAACGGTGTATCGGAACGGAGAAATCGCACCCTATTAGATATGGTACGCTCTATGATGAGCACTGCTGAGTTGCCTATTTCCTTTTAGGGGTTTGTGCTTGAGACAGCCATATACCTATTGAATAGAGTTCCAACCAAATCAGTGCCTACCACTCCATATGAGATATGGGAGGGGAAAAGACCGTGTCTTAATTTTGTTAAGATATGGGGTTACCCGGCCTATGTTAAAAAGCAATCCGGACAAGCTCAAGGCAAGGTAAGTTCTGTGCAAGTCTATAGGATATCCCAAACATTCGCGAGGGTATATCTTCTACCACTCCGAGGAACAAAAGGTGTTTTTTTCTCGACATGCCACCTTTTTAGAAAAGGGTTTTCTTATGAAAGAAATTAGTGGCAATGAGGTAGAACTGGAAGAAGTTCTAACAGCACAGACTACAACTGACGATTTGGTGGAACCAGAGGATTCGATAGTTCCCAACGAACCCCAGCCTCTCCGCCGATCTAGTAGGGTTCCTCATCCACCTGAGAGATACTACGGTTTTCTCATTGATGGGGGGAGCGAGGATTGCATCTTGGAAGATGATGACCCAACTAGCTTCGACCAGGCCATCACGAGTGGGGACTCTGTGAAATGGCTGGATGCAATGCGATTTGAGATGGAATCCATGTACACCAACAAAGTATGGACTTTGGAAGTTTCTCCTAAAGGGGTAAAACCCATTGGGAGCAAATGTATCTTTAAGAAGAAACTTGGTGTAGATGGAAAAGTTGAGACTTTCAATGCTAGACTTGTTGCAAAAGGTTTTCGTCAACGACCAGGTGTGGATTATGATGAAACCTTTTCTCCAGTAGCTATGCTTAAGTCCATCCGGATCCTACTTGCCATTGCTGCATACTACAAAATCTGGCAAATGGATGTTAAGACCGCCTTTCTAAATGGTGATTTAGAAGACAGCGTGTACATGACTCAGCCAGAGGGCTTCATAGACAGTGCGAGCAGCGGAAAGGTGTGCAAGCTGATTAAATCCATCTATGGGTTAAAGCACGACTCTCCATTACTCATCATGGAGAGTCACTGGACAGCTGTGAAGAACATTCTCAAGTACTTGAGAAGGACTAAAGAGATGTTCTTGTTGTATGGTAACGGAGAACTCCAGGTGGAGTCCTTTACCGATTCGAGCTTCCAGAGTGATAAGGACGACTCTAAGTCGCACTCGGGATTTGTCTTTACCCTCAATGGAGGTGCGGTTTGTTGGAAAAGTTCCAAACATGAAACCGTGGCAGACTCGACGATGGAGGCTGAATACATCGCTGCCAACGATGCTGCCAAAGAGGCTGTCTGGATGAAGAAGTTCATAAACGAACTTGGAGTGGTTCCATCCATTGAGAATCCAATACCTTTGTATTGTGATAACAATGGGGCTGTGGCTTTGACCAAAGAACCCAGGTCCCATCAGAGATCCAGGCATATTCTGAGGGGGTATCACCTGATTCAGGAGGTAGTTGATCGCCAAGAGATCGAGGTCAGGAGAGTTGACATGAAGGGCAACACCGTGGATCCACTCACGATGGCAATACCCAGATACAATTTGAGAGACTCTTCGGGATGTTGGATATGAGATACCACAACAGCCGGCCTTAGTGCAAGTGGGAGATTGTTAGTTATGTATATGCCCTAGAGGCCATTATTGTACATCTGATGTATATTATAGTGGATGCTTGGATATATATAGAGAGGACTTTCTTGCTCGACATGATAGTATGCTATCTGGTTGCTCTTTGTCTTAACATGTAGATTTGTATTGTAATACTGGCTTGCTCTCACATGTTGATAAAGCCCTTAGGATGCATACTTGACTACTAGGATTATGATGGAGACCATACTAGTGGGGCCAGGGTAGTCCACAAGTAAATCCTATAATTGTTCCTAGTCGAGGGTGTATCGAGACGGGGCATCGATACTCCATAGTAGACTAACGTATACGCTTCTTGACCCATATGATGGGCGATGGATAGATCCTACATCCATTGGTGTTTGACATCAAAGATGGTATACGGGTGCTCAGTGGAGACTGGGTACACTGAACGGACTCACCGAGAACTTCTAGCTGGTATTATACCTATCGTCAGATAGCAGTTCTCTGGTGACACTGGTACAGGTTAGTCTGTAGACTCGAGATCGTCATAGAGTCTTGTGTGATTCCCACTGTGCTTTGATTTCCACCTTACCACGTCCCGAATCACATGGAGGCAATGAGCGATAGGAAGGGTTTCGTCTCTCCCGGTATTGGGGGTTGATGTTGCGCTGTGCTCGATTGGCTATAACTGGAAGTCCCTGGCCAGGGCTGATATGGAGATCTACTGGTAAGTGTTATCAGTAGTTTCTCGACCCGTTATCAGCCTCACATCGGCATGACTTATCGGTTACCGGGGTCTGACGTTAACCACCCCTAGATTGGATACGCGACATATCAGACGAAGAGACCGGACTGTACGGTAGTGTTACTGATTGGATTCACAGGAGTGTGAGCAGGCTTGCTTGTTGATCTTCTGATCGCTTAATACCCGGGTGGCCGTTATGTTTAGCTGACCGCTTGCGGCTTATGGATGTTTGATATGATCATCACCTACTGCCGGCGTATTGACGAGTCTTTAGAGTCATACACAGAGGTTTCCTGGCTCAGGCGAAACGGAGTAGGAGCACATATGTGATATGTGCAGGACCGAGAATAATACGTGTATGTGATACCGTATTCTTTTCTCACGATATGTGATATCGGCCGGGTATATATGATATAGCCGGGGTATCGAATTAAGTGTTGATTCGGTAAGTTGATATTAATGATATTAGTTGGTTATATGTGATATAGCCGGATTATTAAATCAAGTGTTGATTTAATAATTTGATGTATAATTATATATTTGATATATTACATTACATTAAATAATATTAGCTCACTTAGATATTTCTTTTTCTCACTTAATGATACACTTAACATATATGTGATATATGTGAATTGTACTGTTTTCTTTTTGTTCATAAAATTATATATGTGATATATAACATTGTGACCTGCTAGGTTACACATGCAACAAGGGTGTATGGGACTTACACCATGCTAGGGTTAATATTAGGGTTTATATTTATCATTAAGTAATTCAAATAAAGTAGAATTAGTCATGGTTATGAGCTTGGATGAAGTTTGTAGAACATTGACTAAGTCCACCACTTTTGTTTTCACTTAAGATATTTATTAACCTAAACTGTAATCCTTAGCCATGGTTTATTCTCTACATGGGTTAAGAATGACATGACTCACCATGGTTGCATTTCTAACCTCATCTTAATTATTCATTCATCACTTGATCATCTTCTTCTTCATCTCATTTTCTAGCTATCTTGCTTGTGATGAATTGATAAAATATTGTGAGAAAATAAAATCCAAAGTGAGCAAAATTCCTACTTCATCATCCTCTTCTATACTAGCCATATAGTTTAGGGTGTTAGCTTCACTAATTCCAAATTAGTGAAGAGATAGCTTGAGTTCGTATTTTCTCGAAGTAGATCATCATAGACTTTGAAGAGTTCTAGCAAGCATGCATCACACATCTTATGGAGCCTCTCAAAAGTCCAGGAGTTCGTTGATCGCAGCGAAAGGACCACAACAAGGAGTTATTGAAGTGAAGGAACGGACTACAAAGGTTGTAATCCCTTCTCAGTTGTAAAGTTGTTTGCATTTCGTTTTCGTATGATTCTCTAGTTAAAGATCTAGATTAGGTTTCTTTAAGCATGACAAAATTTTAATTTGGCATGGATGATGCCACCCGAAATCTTGCTGTCGTGCTTAGGAACCCTACAGAGTCGTCCTTGTTTGATCTGCTGCTGTTTGTTATTATTCCAGTAGGCGAGTCTTTTGTCGCTCGAAATGTTTTTCGTTCGTGTTTGTTTTGTTCGCATTGGAGATAGGGATTCTTCTGTCAAAATGTTTTTTTCTTGATATGTTAGACCTTGACGTTATTCTGAGCATGGATTGGTTAGCCACGTGTTATGCATTCGTGGACTACCGTAAGAAGGCAGTCATATTTAGTTTTCCGGGTAAGCCAGTTCTTGGTTGTTTTTGGGGAGACCGTAGCGTCGCCTTTCCCAGTTTGATTTCTTCTTGTCGCGCTAGTCAGCTTTTGAGAGAAGGATGTCAGGAATTCTTGGCGTATGTTTATGATGTTAGAGCCGCAGAGGTCCCGTTGGACCAGGTCCCGATTGGGAGAAAGTTTCCAAATGTTTTCCTGAAGAGTTGCTTGATTTGTCGCCAGAGCGCGATATTGAGTTCTTCTTTGACTTGATTTTCGGCACGGAGCCTTTTTCTATACCGCCATATCAGATGGACCCGGCGGAGCTTAAAGAACTGAAGGATCAGTTGCAAGATTTCTTGGATAAAGGGCTTGTTCGTCTGAGTGCGTCACTTGGGGAGATCTTGTCCTGTTCGTCAAGAAGAAAGACGGCAGTTTGTGTTGATGCATTGATTATCTTCAGTTGAATCGAGTGACTGTGCGGAATATATATCCCTTATCTGTACTGAAGATTTGTTCGATTAGCTCCAGGATGCGGGACATTTCTCGAAGACCGACTAGTGATCAGGTTACCATTAGTTGCGGGTTCGAGATGATGATATTCCGAAGACTGCTTTTCTGTCACGACCCGAAAAGTACGGAACATGACCGACACTTAAATTATGAAACGTCTCGAGGCGTACGTAATCTAAGTAAGCCAAAATCCATAAATCAAAACCAAAGAAGAGTAGAGGGAAGGAAAAACCAATTTAAAGTAAGTAGTTTAATCAACATAGGCCGAAGTATGTATTTTTAAAATCTCAAGTATTTTCTGAAAATTTCGGCAGAGTCTCCTTTGTAAATACTGGCCCAAACGGGATACAACATGAATAGTATACAAAATGAAACAAAAAGGCATCCCCAAGCGGGAGCTAGCTCTTCGTCAAACGACGGTCACAACCACGCAAGCAATATAATATACAACGCCGAAGGGCGAGGATCAAAACTCAAAAGAAAACCCAAAATCAGCATGAAACCATAATAATACAACACACGACTGTAAGGTCAAAATAATAACAAGTCAGGTCTTCTATCTCTATCAAATATACAATCTGGTTGATGGTGTTTCTATATACAACAGAAATAATAAATAAACAATGGTGGTCCTGATGCAAAGAACCCACCTACTAAAGCAATCACCCAGAAGGAACAGTGTGCCAGCAAAGCCGCAACAAACCTATACGGCAAAACCTGCAAGGAAATGTCGCACAACGGGGGTGTGTTTCCAACTCGTGAGTAGAAAACATCTACGAGTAGAAATCGCATGCATAACGCTATCCTAGGTCATATCCTTAAATAATATCCTGATCCATCTACATATAAGTGCAATACCACATGCTCGTGTCAGTGCCTCTTATAACAACATATCAGATATATATGATGTATGAATGCATTACGAATGGAAACAGAATATATCATGAGTGAGACAACTGTGTTCTTTAATCAATGAGATTTATATATGTATATCAATCAAGTAACATCAATGAATGCAACAGAGAAATCAGTGTCAAGCATCGACACAAAACATAAGTCTCAGTATCTCAATATCAAATCTCAAGTATCAATATCTCAGGCATCTGTATCATCTGCGACATCGATCCGCGGGCTCCGGCAGAATGGATCAGCCTATAACCATCTCATGACCCCGGCCGGTATCCTCCGGATAACCGACGAGTCCAAATAATATCACCGGTTGGTAGTGCTCCCCTGCCAGGCTCATCGAATACAACTCGAGCTTCTTGCCCCGGGGTACCATACCGGGTCCACCATGTACCCGAGATGGTTCATCCAACTCCTCGAATCGGGTCTCGAAATCTAACAGAAATCATGAAAACTCATGGTGGACGACCAATTTGCATTTTAAAATGATGATACTAAGCTTTTATTAAATTCTTGCGGTTTTCCCCCAAATCCAGAAATCTCATGTGAATCCGAAATCATCAAAATCATGATACCAATAAACAGTGAATACCGACATAAATCTCCATAATACTGCATAACCAATGAATATATGGATGCATCTGATATCATGCAATGAATGCAATAATTAAACATGCATATGGAAACTATAACATATTACAACTATCAGCCAGCAAGCTATGCTACTGAGATAGTATTTTCTAAAGTGTACGTGACATGGCAATTACCGATGAAGATGTGTGTGAGCCGGCAAGCTAGTGTACGTGGAGCATACGCGTCATCGGTAATGGTGCTGGTGTCCTAACATCATGGTTTCATAATTACTACGTACACAATAACATGTAATGAGGCGATAACAACATAATAAGGAAAATGAATAGTAAATACAACAATAATATGCGGAACATGAATAACAACATAACAACAAGGAATCTACCTTACTATACATGTGTTATATTGTTTTGCCGTTTGAAATAGTACGAATCGTGGTGTTTGAAAATAAGGACTACGGTGTTTTTAAGAAAAGATACGTCTTTTAAAATATCCATAGTATCCCTTAGTATGTCTTTAAAATTCTCACGATTCGTCAGTTTTGGAAATAGGTATGACTCGGGTCCAGTCTGACATCTACTAGGTAAACTACAGGTCTAACCAACAACCAATCGAAAGGGGTACGGAAACCACATATATCTGAGTTGATATATATCTGTCTATATAATAGTCGGTGATCCCGCCTCAATAGTATCCCATATGATACACCATCTGATACGACATCCTTAAATCAAGAGTGCGGATCTATCATCAATATATAGCTCGTACGGTAAATCCATCGTACGGCATCCCAAACTGGGTACGGGTCAATATCACATTTATCTTATTATTCATCTGGTACCCTTATCAACACATCATGAATTAGGGGTACTGACCTACAGTATAGTACAATCTGATACCATCAACATATATGTAAATGCGTGTGTATGAAACACATCGCCTACCGATCTGCTATCATCATATTTCGCATCACATAATACGATCCAAATCATATCACCGATCTCGTGGCATCAAGCCCAAACTCATCGACTCATTTCCAAATATCATACAATATCCTCAACATTCATGCATGTGTATATATATGTGTTAGTTATATGTATGCCCTAGAGGCCATTACTGTACATACGATGTATATTGTATTGGATGCTTGGACATATATAGGTAGGACTTTCTTGCTCGACATGATAGTATGCTATCTGGTTTCACTTTATCTCAACATGTACTCTGATTGTCTCTATGTTACATGTTGATAAAGCCCTTAGGATGAGTACTTGACTACCAGGACTATGATGCAGATCATACTAGTGGGGACAGAGTAGTCGCTAAGTACATCCTTCAAATATTCCTAGTCGTAGGTGTATCGAGACAGGGCATTGATATACCAGAGTAGACTAGCGTATACGCTTCTTGACCCATATAATGGACGATGGATGATCCCATATCCATTGGTATTTGACATCAGAGAAGGTATACGGGTGCTCAGTGGAGACTGGGTACACTGGACGGACTCGCCGAGAACTCCCAGATGGTATTATACCTCACGTTAGATGGCAGTTCTATGGTGACACTCGTACAGGTTAGTTTGTAGACCCGAGATCGTCATAGAGTCTTGTGTGATTCCCACTGTACTTTGATTTCCACCTTACCACGTTCATGAGAACGTGCAAAACGGTGGCTTTTGGGTACAGTCCCGAATCACATGGAGGCAATGAGCGATAGGAGGGGTTTCGTCTCTCCCGGTATAGGGAGTTGATGTTGCGTCGTGTTTGATTGGTTATAATTAGAAATCCCTGGCCAGGGTTGCTGAGATTTACTGGTAAGTGTTATCAGTAGTTTCTCGAACTGTTATGGACCTCATATCGACACGACTTATCAAGCTACTGGGGTCTGACATTTACCACCCTTAGGCGAGATATGCGACATATCAGAAGAAGAGACCGGACTGTACGGGAGTGTTACGTATTGGATTCGCAGGAGAATGTACAGGCTTGCTTGTTGATCTTCTGATCGCTCAATACCTGGGTGGCTGTTACGTTTAGCTGACCGCTTGCAGCTTATGGGTGTTTGATATGATCATCACCTACTGCCGGCGTATTGACGATTCTTTAGAGTCCTATACAGAGGTTTCCTGGCTCCGGCAAAACGGAGTAGGAGCACATATGTGATATGTGCGGGACCGAGAACAATACGTGTATATGATACTGTATTAGATTCTCGCGATATGTGATATCGGCCTGGTATATGTGATATAGCCGGGTCATCGGATCAAGTGTTGATTCGATGAACTGATACAGATAATATTAGTCGGTTATTTGTGAAATAGCCAGATTATCGGATCAAGTGTTGATTCGATTATTTAATGTATAATTTTATATGTGATATATTATATTACATTAACTAATATAAGCTCACTTAAAGATTCTTTTTCTCACTTGGATAATACATTGATATATATGTGATATATGTTAATTGTATTATTTTATTTTGTTACAATAAATATTATATATGTGATATATAATATTGTAACAAGTTAGGGTTACAAATGCAACATGTTTTGTGGAGTTTAAATATGGTTAGGGTTTGGATTAGGGTTAAGCTTGCATGAAGCTTTCAAGAAGCTTCATGAAGTTTTGACTTTGACCTTGATATTTTGTGAAGATATTTCCTTAACCCAACCCAAACCCTTTACCATAGTTATTTCTCTACAAGGGTTAAGTCTATATTCTTAACCCATGGTTGCAATTATAACCACACACTTGATTTCATTATTCATCACAAATGGTTTTGCTTCTTCTTTCTTCTTCCTTCTCTTGAAAAAGCTTTCTAGCTTTTTGTGAAGTGATCAAAATGAGTGAGAAATTGAAAACAAATGAGAGCTAAATTCCTACTTCATCATCCACATCTATTCTAGCCACTTAGATTAGGGTGTTTGCTTTGCTAATACTTGATTAGTGAAGCAAGAGCTTGGGTTTGAGTTTCCGCAAGGTAGATCATCTTCGAAAAGGAAGACTTCTAGCAAGCATGCATCATTCGACTTGTGGAGCCTCTCTAGAGTTCGGGAGTTCATGGATCACGGTGAAGGGACTACTATTCGGAGCTTATGAAGTGAAGGAACGGACTACAAAGGTTGTAATCCCTTTCTCTTAGAAGTAAAGTTGTTTACTTGTTTATTGTTTCGCCTAATCTCTAGTCTACGATCTTGGTTAGGGTTGTTCGGCGCTTGAAAATTTTGATTTTGGCATGGTTGATGCCTTGTAGAACCTCATACTAGTACCTAATAACCCTACAGTGGTATCAGAGCCAAGCTAGAGCTTTAGGCGAAGTCTAGACGAAATTTAAAGTCCGATCGAACCCCGAAACCC
Organism: Agapanthus africanus; assembly: GCA_030015575.1. NCBI lineage: Eukaryota > Viridiplantae > Streptophyta > Magnoliopsida > Asparagales > Amaryllidaceae > Agapanthus > Agapanthus africanus. The sequence goes on from CM057339.1 coordinate 427,245,845, forward strand.
TGACATGAACCCCTTCTCTGGAAATTTTTTCGAAAGTTGAAATTTTCATATTAAAATAATCAGAAAATTATGCAGGGAATTATAAGAATTACTGTGAAGTACGAAGCCCTAACTCCATCAAGAGACCACGGAACCGTGGCCAAACCATGCGTTTGGCGGCGGTCCGGGGCTTTTTTGACCAATTCTTGTTCAAGTCCGAAAAAATCCGTTCGAGAAAGAAGAAGATCAATTTAGGGTTGAACCCATTTTCCTGAAATGCCTTTACTAATGGTTCCGCGGCCAACTTAGGGAGTCAGGGGCTAATACTTCAGGGTATTATTCTTGGGTACTTTTTCATGCTTCTGTGAATTTTTAATTCTACTCAAGTGTTGAGCTTTCTGGGAACTATTGGGAACTCGTTGATTCGATCGGAAAGTTTAAATTCATTTTATTTTCCGGGTAATTTAGAACGTGTTAAAAAGTTCGAACGGATATCAATAACTCATTTTCCCCCTGTCGGAAAACTTTCAAGTGTTGGATTTTTTCTCGAGTTTGAAACTTTCGGAAAAACATGCAAGCGTATCTGTGGACCCTCTAGAAGAACGTAACCTTAACTCGATTATGTGACCATCAAAACTGCCACTGAACCTTAGGGTTTGTGGTAGTTTAGCGTTGCCATATGTGAGGCGTTGGTTTGACCCTTCTACGACTGGTTCATTGGGGCTGTGACATGTTCTGGGATTTTTGAACCCCGCTCAAGTGTTGAGCTATTTGGGAAATCTTAGGTGTTTGTTTATTCGATCGGAAAGTTTAACATTGTCTATTTATCTGGAATGTGATACAATATTTGGAATCCACAAGTAGTTATGAGATAACTAATTTGAATGTTATAAATCTAGCAGTCTAGTCTCAGATGATCGGTTGCCACGGGATTTTGATGCGATCAAAAGTCCGTCGCAATCACGTAGCGTACGCGGATACTCGCCGGGTAAACTTAATAGATAGCCACGCCCCATAGCCCCGACCATGTGACTGCCCGGGTAAATAGTAGCACGCCCTAGCCGCCGACATGTGACTGTAGGAGACCCGTGCAGCGTTCGCGGCAGGTGTTCGCCTTAGTGCACTTCATCGACGGCATCGAGGGGTGCGGCCGTCTACTAAAGTTTCCGACGAGCATTCGATCAGGATGTCGGGAATATTGTTGAATTACCCGACTAGATATTGAAAAGCGTTTTCGAGATCGAGACTAAAATGCGGGGTTTATAATTGTTTGGTATGCGATGTCCAAGGAATTCATCTGGTTAGGCATGCGATGTCTAAGGTGGTTGCGGATTCCAACTGTTGTAGTTTTACACATTCTTTTCTGCGACCGTAAGTGTAATATGTGGTGTATCGCCGGTTTCGTTGCTATACATCAACGATAACTAGGATATGCATATTTACTTACGTTGATGATATGTGATATTATGTGTTGCTGTGATATGTTATATTGGATCGTCGTGTTTTGAATAGCCGGGTTTTTTTTAATGTGAGATGAGAGTTTTTCATTTTCATTCATGTAAAAGCTTGTATGTAATATTCTTTTATTGGGGCACTTCTGGGCTGAGGATGATGTCACCATTGTATATTATTTATTTTTCCGCATTAGGATAGACCCAAGGTTGGGAGCACAAGTAACCGGGTTCTAGGGTCCAGTGGGAGACTATCTCGAGGAGTCGAGACTGGGTCTTCTAACTCTAGAATTGGCAGGGTTTCTTACCGCTCTCGTAGGGGTCTAGGGGTGTGGGATTGGCTATTCATCGCAACCGTGGAATCCGTGTTTTATACAGGCTCGTATTAAAACACGGACCTCCTAGTATATCCAATATTTCATATATGTTCTTCTGCTGCAATGTTCTGTGATGAGATCATATTACTGCCTGAGACGAATGTTATATTATATATATGTGATATATATTATATATTGCTGATTTCGTTTCATATCTGATGCTTGTGAAGCATAATAAAATGGGACTTCATTAATGAGAGTAATGAAACTAAAAGAAACCTAAAGATGTTGTAGAAACTTGTTTAAAAACTGGTAGCTCTAGTTCTTGCTTTGCATAGCGGTATTCCTTGCAGAATATCCAGCACCTTATTCGATAAGGAAAGAGCCGAGATCCCTTTACTGGGAGTGACCACTTTAGCGAAACTAGCAGATGCTACAAACTCGGTTTGTCTTTTGATTGCTTTTTATAGTTTTTTCTTTGCATAGCGGTATTCCTTGTAGAATATCCAACACCTTATTCGATAAGGAAAGAGCCGAGATCCCTTCACCGGGAGTGACCTCTTTAGCAAAACTAGAAAAGCCTAAAAAACACTCCATTTAAAATCACTCAATTCTACAACGATATCAAGTTCATTATGCAAAAGGTTTTCTTAAAAACCTGTCGTAACCCTCCGTCATTTTAGGAAGTAGAGTACTTAGTATTCGTGCTGCGTATGTCGACCATAGTTGAGGCGTAGTGTACGGTAGCTAAGTGATGTCTTCCTATACAGCATATGATGCAATTAGTTAGGACATTCATGTGATTATGTCGACCATAGTTGAGGGTCATGTGGGTGGGTCTAATTATTCATGAAATGACTGGTAGAACTTGACTAGTGCTTATGATATGTTGACCCTAATTAAGGTCATAAGTACTAGGGGTAAAAGATTATTGGGAATTTTAAGTGTTGAAATTTGTAATGAGATTGCATACCTTCTATGAGATAGATGGATCCCGATACCCACTGCGAGTAAGAGTTTCTCCTGGGAGAGTTTTACACATTACAATTAGCCGATCAAGTAGGTGTCTAGAAAGTTGTTAACGGGGTTACGTCCCTGGGAAAACGAGGTTTATTTTAATTAAGTCTGTACGAAAGCACGGGGAACCTCCCTCAAAGTACTGGCACTTGCCTGGCTGAAAGATTGGCGAACTTGTAGCGTGTAATTAATCCCGGCTAGTCTTTCCTTTTAGGGTTTTAAGGAAGATTTGACTAAAATAGTGGGAGACATCCTGATTAGATATATTAAATAACTAATCTAATCTTGCAAGAGCATACGCTGAGTGTTTTCTTCTCTCTCTCTCCTGGTAGCGACCTTATCACGCCTTAATCAAGATAATAATACAGATGTATTGACTGAACCCGCTTATTATATTGCGCTAGGGAACGTTGGTCCCGCTCCAACTTATAATTGTTATAAGACAGAGCAGGAAATTGGGGATTACCTGAATTCCTGTAGCGCCCAAACGAAGAAAGTGCGTGCCGATGCATCATCTTCGAGTGTGTTCATTACAGAGATCTGTTTCTCAGTATCCTTTACGTTCTGGGTATGAGATACCGGATCAGAATCCCACATATGTAATATGTTACATGGGCTACAGAAAGGTAGAGAACTGGGAACGGGTGATAAGTTTCATGAGATGGAAACGGTGCAAGTGTTGCAGCCAAGTCTGTTGGCAGTTATCACCATGTATTACAGAATACATTGATTCTGAACGAATGTTATTAGATACCGAACCTGATATACAATATCATATCAGTCTCTTTATTAAGATAAAGAAGGATATAATTTTGTATTGGTGGATAATGTCTTAAACATTTCCTATATCAAGAGTTGATCGGTTCAGGCACGTTATCTAAAAGCATAGACGTTCTAAATCAAACCACAGTTCTTAACGTACAGAACACACACAAGAGGAAGAGTTTAGAAATGAACAAATCCTTCTTGTGGTATTGTAGACTAGGTCATATCAATGCGACCCGACTAGTTAAGTTACATCAGGATGCATATTTAATTCAGTTTGAATTTACATCTTATAAAACTTTCCAGTCATGTCACAAAGATAAGATGACCACAGCTCTATTTATTGGAAACAAAGAAAGAGTTAGTGAACTTTTGGGATTGATACATGATGATGTATGTAAGGTCCCCAGTCTACTGTTCATAACAGAATACTGCATTTTATACCGCCCATTCTTATGCTCGTGTGTTTATAGGTAGGTGCTTTTAATCAGTGTTTGCTACATAATTGCAGAATACAGGTTCTCGGCTCTGAACAGTGAATATCATGGAAAAGTACGACAAATTCCGGATTACTGCCAACAACAGATAAAACACGGGTCTCCGCTCTCTATCCGTGTGTTGCCACATACCATTTTAAGGGACAAGATGGCAAATCGATTGTCATGTCATGCACAAAGCTCTATGTCAACACAAGATCCAAGAAATCTACGCGGAGCTCGAGAAAATCATGGCAAAAGATCCACATCACATCACCTTTTTGTTCTACTAAAATTCTGGAATAATTGTTAAGAGTTTATGAGAAAAGTCATATATCACACAGCAGACAACAGAAAACCAGGGATCCCCACAAAAACCCACTGCCCAATTCCCTACTATGGCCGCGGAACCGCGGCCGTACAGTGTCTTCAACGTGTCGTTTTCTGGGGGCATTTTGGGTACTTCATTTTATGCCATATTCTTGCCCTAGGGTTTCTGTAAGCAGCTTATAAATACTCCAGAACTGAGCCAACCCAAGGGGTCCAATTTCATGTCCATTCTTTGTGCCTCTTTTGTAGGTTTTAGTATAGTTTAGTCTTCTTCTTCTTCTTCTTCATTCTTTCCTCCATGAAAATTGTAGTGAGAGCTTTTTGAGTGGAAGATCAATGAAGATGAGGGTTTTTGTATCATTCTCTTTTGTTTAACTTCCCCTTGAGATTCTTGCTTTCTCTTGATCTTTCAACCTCTTCATTGAGCTTGAAAGTTTAAGAGTTTGTTATTGATCTCAAGGGTCGTATTTTCTTATGAAATTGGTTCTTCACTTCACATGAGTTCTTTACCCTTCTCTTGATCTTGCAACCTCTTGATTGGGCTTGCAAGTTTAAGGGTTGGCTATTGATCCCATGCTTGTCTTGAGTTCTAGTTTCTTGTTCTTTTTATTGCTTATTTATTACTTGCTGTTTATTACCTTGCTTTACTTTCTTGCAATTTATATTCATGCACTTAATTACTTGTAATCTTTTCTTTTCTTTGTTCTTTTCTTTTGCTTTTCTTTGTTCTTTTTTTGTGAATGAATGTAATTATCGTTGTTAAGAATAAATACGGTATTGTAAGTTGAGATTTTCTTTTCTCATTTCCTTTTCCCGTTATTTTCCATTGAACTCCGTCCAAACCATACGCAAGCGCTCCGTTAGGCACCCTACCCCAATAAGGTAACGGTGATTTCTAACCGCGACCAGTTGCGTTCGGTTTGGCCGGAGGCGAAAGCAAGAGAAAAGAACGGAAGGACAAGGGTAAATAAGCCGGATTCCACGAATACCGCGCTTAAATCCCCTAATCCACGTTGTTGCCGATTGCTCTAGCTTCAATCGGTCAAGACTCGGCTCAAAAGTTTTGAGTACGGATTTCTTTAGCTTACATTTTCGTATCTTTTCTTAACAATTTTATACATGCAAATAATACACATAGGTTAGTTTGAATAAACATACACAAATTCTTTATTGACTTGTCTAAAACTCGAACGGACATACAACCATCTCCCTGTGGATTGACCCGTGCTCAACCGGCTAGCTGCATAGCGACACCGTCCTGATCGCGGTAAACTTTAGAACTTTGAACATCCGACACGCCAAAAGCATGCGATCATCTACACATACCAAGACCGGTTCTTTGTACTTCATTACATTCACTGATTATCTCTCAAGATTCGGACATATGTTCCTGTTGAAACACAAGTCTGAACCTTTTGAGAAATTCAATGAATATAAGACGGAAGTAGAGAACCAAAATGGGTATAAGTATTATGTCCTTTGATGAGATCAGGGAGGAGAATACTTGAGCACGGAGATCCTGGACTATTCTAAAGGAGAATGAGATTCTCTCTCAGCATTACTCCTCCGTACACACCACAGCACGTCGGTGTATCGGGGCAGAGCAATCACACCCTATGTGATATGATGTGCTCTATGATGAGTACTACCGAGTTGCCTATTTCCTTTTGGGTATTATGCACTTGTGAAGCTGTATACCTATTGAATAGGGTTCCAATCAAATCAGATGCCTACCACTCCATATGCGATATGGTATGGGAAGAGCACATCTCTTAAGTATATTAAGATTTGGGTTGTCCGGCCTATGTCTAAATGCAAAATTTGGACAAGCTCGAGGAAAGGTCAGTTCTGTAAAACTGGAAGGAGTTCCAGCTATACAAACTGCAGCAGATGATTTGGTAGAACCGAAGGATTCAATAGTAACCAACGAACCTCAGCCTCGCCGTCAATCTGGTAGGGTTCCTCATCCAGAGATACTTTGGTTTCTCTATTACAGTGGGAGCGAGGATTGCATCATGAGATGATGACCCAAATAGTTTCGAGCAGGCCATCAGGAGTGCGGACTCTGTAAGAATAGCTGGATGCTTAGCGATCTGACATGGAATCCTTATATACCAACAAAGTATGGACTTTGGTTGCTTTATCTGAAGGGTTAAATCCCCATCAGAAGCAAGTATATCTTGAGAAGATTACTTGGTGTACATGGAAAAGTTAAGACTTTCAAAGCTATGCTTAAGTCCATCCAGATCCTACTTGCCATTGCTACATACCATGACTACGATATCTGGCGGTTGGGTGTCATGACTCCTTTTCTAAATAGTGATTAAGAAGAGAGCGTCTATAAGTACACATCCAGAGGGCTTCGTAGACAGTGGGAGCAGCGGAAACGTATGCAATTTGCTTTATAGGATAAAGCAGGCATCGTGGAGAAGGAACGTCTGTTTTGATGTGGTTGTCAAAGAGTCTGACTTCATCAAAATGGTAGATGAACCTTGTATATACAAAAAGGTAGTAGAGAGTATGGTGATGATCCTCGTATTGTACGTGTATGACATACTCTTGATAGGGAAGCAGTTTCCTATGCTACGCTCGGTCAATCTCCTCTTATCACAAGGATTCTCCATATAAGGATCAAAGTGATACCTCTTAAATCCTAAGTTTTATATCTATGAGATAGATCTAATTGGATGTTAGGATTCTCACTAGTTGTAGTGAGATGGTATCAATCCATCCTGGGGAGAATCACTAGAAAGGTTTCAGGGTGATAAGGACGACTGAATGTCAGTCACAAGCATTGTCTTTACCCTCAGTAGAGGGACGGTATGTTGGAAGAGTTCCAAGTTAGATACCGTGACATACTAGACGATAAAGGCAGGATAAATCACTACCAAAGATGCTACCAAAGAAATAGTCTGGATGTACACTAGTTCATGAGATGAACTTCGTTCCTACCATTGTGTGACAATGGAGTTGTGGTTTTTGCCTAGGAACCCCCGTCCCATCTGAGATCCAGACACATTCTTAGGCACTATCACCTGATCATGGAGATGGTTGATCTCCAGGGAGATCGAGATTAGGAGAGTAGACACAGAGGACAACAGCGCGGATCTACTCACATAGGCCTATTTCCCAGTAGAGACTTTTTAAGGGATGGTTGAGTATGAGATACTTCAACCACAGCTGATTGTTGGGTATGCGATACCACAACAAATGGCCCTAGTGCAAGTGGGAGATTGTTAGTTATATGTATGCCCTAGAGGCCATTACTGTACATACGATGTATATTGTAGTGGATGCTTGGACATATATAGGTAGGGCTTTCTTGCTCGACATGATAGTATGCTATCTGGTTGTACTTTATCTTAACATGTACTCTGATTATCTCTATGTTACATGTTGATAAAGCCCTTAGGATGAGTACTTGACTACCAGGACTATGATACAGATAATACTAGTAGGGACAGAGTAGTCGCTAAGTACATCCTTCAAATGTTCCTAGTCGTAGATGTATCGAGACAGGGCATCGATATACAAGAGTAGATTAGCGTATACGCTTCTTGACCCATATGATGGGCGATGGATGATCCCATATCCATTGGTGTTTGACATCAGAGAAGGTATACGGGTTCTCAGTGGAGACTGGGTACACTGGACGGACTCGCCGAGAACTCCCAGATGGTATTATACCTCACGTCAGATGGCAGTTCTCTGGTGACACTGGTACATGTTAGTCTGTAGACCCGAGATCGTCATAGAGTCTTGTGTGATTCCCACTGTACTTTGATTTCCACCTTACTACGTTCATGAGAATGTGCAAAATGGTGGCTTTTAGGTACAGTCCCGAATCACATGGAGGCAATGAGCGATAGGAGGGGTTTCTTCAATCCCGGTATAGGGAGTTGATGTTGCGCTTTGTTCGATTGGCTATAACTGGAAATCCCTGGCCAGAGTTGCTGAGATTTACTGGTAAGTGTTATCAGTAGTTTCTCGAACTGTTATGGACCTCATATCGACACGACTTATCAAGCTAATGGAGTCTGACGTTTACCACCCCTAGGCGAGATATGCGACATATCAGACGAAGAGACCGGACTGTACGGGAGTGTTACTGATTGGATTCACAGGAGAATGTACAGGCTTGTCTGTTGATCTTCGGATCGCTCAATACCTGGGTGGCTGTTATGTTTAGCTGACTGCTTGCAGCTTGTGGGTGTTTGATATGATCATCACCTACTGCCGGCATATTGACGATTCTTTAGAGTCCTGTACAGAGGTTTCCTGGCTCAGGCAAAACGGAGTAGGAGCACATATGTGATATGTACGGGACCGAGAAAAATACGTGTATATGATACCGTATTAGATTCTCGCGATATGTGATATCGGCCGGGTATATGTGATATAGCCGGGTCATCGGATCAAGTGTTGTTTCGATCAACTGATACAGATAATATTAGTCGGTTATTTATGAAATAGCCGGATTATCGGATCAAGTGTTGATTTGATAATTTAATGTATAATTATATATTTGATATATTATATTACATTAACTAATATAAGCTCACTTAAAGATTCTTTTTCTCACTTGGATAATATATTGATATATATGTGATATATGTTAATTGTATTATCTTATTTTGTTACAATAAATATTATATATGTGATATATAATATTGTAACAGGTTAGGGTTACAAATGCAACATGTTTTTGTGGAGTTTAAATATGGTTAGGGTATAAGCTTGCATGAAGCTTTCAAGAAGCTTCACGAAGCTTTCTACCTTGATATTTTGTGAAGATATTTCCTTAACCCAACCCAAACCCTTTACCATAGTTATTTCTCTACAAGGGTTAAGTCTATATTCTTAACCCATGGTTGCAATTATAACCACACACTTAATTTCATTATTCATCATAAATGGTTTTGCTTCTTCTTCTTCTTCTTCCTTCTCTTGAAAAAGCTTTCTAGGTTTTTGTGAAGTGATGAAAATGAGTGAGAAATTGAAAACAAATGGAAGCTAAATTCCTATTTCATCATCCTCATCTATTCTAGCATTTAGATTAAGGTGTTTGCTTTGCATATACTTGATTATTGAAGCAAGAGCTTGGGTTTGAGTTTCTTCAAGGTAGATCATCTTCGAAAAGGAAGACTTCTAGCAAGCATGCATCATTCAACTTGTGGATCCTCTCTAGAGTTCGGGATTTCATGGATCGCGGCGAAGGGACTACTACTCGGAGCTTGTGAAGCGAAGGAACGGACTACAAAGGTTGTAATTCCTTTCTCTTAGAAGTAAAGTTGTTTACTTGTTTATTGTTTCGCCTAATCTCTAGTCTACGATCTTGGTTAGGGTTGTTCGGCGCTTGAAAAATTTGATTTTGGCATGATTGATGCCTTGTAGAACCTCATACTAGTGCCTAATAACTCTACAATATGCATAGTCCCATACCCATGCGTATATACATATATACACATTCCCATATACGCACAAGATGTAAGTGCACGGCGGCGCCCCGGCCGTCAATCCGACGGCCAAATGCGGAAGCGGTGATAAACTTTAATTTTACTAGAACTGGCAAACCGCCGCGCACTAATACCCGGATCGAACCACTAACTAGTCCTAGCTATCTACAAGAAAGGGAAGAGAGATATACCGACAGATCCGAGTCCTCCGATCTTCTCGTCATCGTCCCGATCTCCTGCGGAATGTCCCGTCTCCTCCTCGTCGCCGGAAGTGCACCACATCGCCTACTTCTTTTACGGGCTCCCACCTCAATGCCGAGGCAACTCGGGCACGAAGCTGGCTAGTCGACGTGCCCAAGATTTGCTGTAGAATATCTAGAGAAGAAGTCTCATTTGGGGTTCATGGAGATGCCTTTGTGGTGGAAGAAAAAGAACTTGGAGAGAGGTGAAGAAAAATGTGATATACCAAAGAATGAGAGTAACATTTTTCTCCCCACTCAAAAGAGAAGCATTTCCCTCATCATTTTCAAAAGTGGCCGGCCCCCCCTTTTTTGTGTGATTGGAGAGAGAGAGCAAAAACAAGGGGGTGGGTGAAAAGCAAATTGTGATGAGAAAGAATCAAATGATCACCACAATTCCAACACTCAATCAACAACCATGATAGCAAAAGTCAAGCCATGATCAACTAAAGAAAGTCAAGGTATGGTGCAATAATCATGATGTCACAAAGTGCAAAAGACCCCCTCCACAAATGCTTATTTGCAACAATGCAAATAAGCCCTCCTCCACCAATCTTCGGCCAATGAACGATACAAAGGAAATCGGCCGAAACGAAAAGCAAACTGGCAACTCCAGAAAACTGGTCCCGTAATTAATTACAGGAAAAACCCCGATACTGTGCATACACACCCGCATTTGTATTCTGACCGAAATACAAATGCAATGAGACAAAATTCACACTGTACTATACTAGGATCCGGCTTATACCAAAGCCGGCTAGTAATATATGTTCGATCCTGATCCGTGCAATACCGCACGTATCTGATCGAACCCTGCCATATATCCATACGGCCTATAGTACAAACTGTCCGATCCTGATCCGTACAATACCGCACGTATCTGGTCGGACCTTGCCATATCTCCATACGGCCTCTACAACTTTCCGCCCGAAAGCTGAGTAACAGAATGTGGGGGACTCTAAAGACTCGTCAACACCTTGGTTGTGGATTTAACCACTAACACGTCAGAGGTATAAGCCAATACGTAACGGGCTACCAGGTATTGACTAAAAGGGACGTCTGTGAGCGAACTCAGCCTGACAACCCTACTGAGCCTGTCAGTGACAATATCTGTACAGTCCGGTCCGTTCGTCTATGAGTATCGCATGGCGGGCCTAGGGGGTTGGTGAAAGTCAGACCCCCAAAAGCGGTACAAGTCGTGTCGGAGTGTAGCCCAGAACACCCTGAGATACTACTGGAATACCTACCAGTAATTCTCCTGCCTTGGCCAAGGACTTCGTGTAATGGCTCTCCTAGACACAGCACGACCTCACCCCCAATACCGGGAGAGACGAACCCCTGAAGATACGCTCACTGCCTCCATGTGGCTCGGGACTGTACCCAACTAAAACCTGTTTGCACGACTCCTTTGAGCCGTGGTAGGGTAGTAATCAAAGTACAGTGGGAACTCACACGAGACAAATGACGATTCCCAGGTCGATGAACTAACCTGCACACATGTCACCAGGGAACTGCCATCTGACGTCTGGTATATGACCAACTAGCATGTTCCCGGCGAGTCCTGTCCGGTGTACTCATAACCCAATGAGCACCTGTATACATCTTAGGTGATCCAACTGACACCAGTGGCTTGTGAGACCGGCCACCGCCCCTCATCGGGGTCTCGACTGTATACACTAGTCTACTCTGGAGTATCGATGCCCTGTCTCGAAACTCACACGACTAGGGACCATTTAAGGATATGCTTATAGACCCCAGCTCCCACTTATATGATCGCCCTCCTACTGCTGGTGGTCAAGCAAGAATCCTAGGGGCTCTACCAACGTGTAATAACAACTTGTCAGGTTACCTGAAACAGTACACGATGATAAAGGTAAACCAGATAGCATACTATCATCTCGAGTAAGACTGTCCTACCGGGATAGGTCCTCCATCAATCATTGCAATCACGTACCTGTGACCTAATAATTGACTCTGAGGGCACTATCTCCAACAATCTCCCACTTGCACTCAAGGCTAATTATTGCGATGTCGCATCCTCACAGCCCGTGTGATACCGAACACCCAACTCCTCTACTAGTCAGTCTCACAAAGCTCGTTTGCGAAACTATTGCGTTCGAGGAATAGCCTTAGTGAGTGGATCCGCTTTGTTGTTTCTTTCTCTGTCTCTCTAAATCTCAAGTTCGCGGAGAAACCCATCTCCCGAAATGAGCAATACCTGTCTTAGAATGTGTCTGGATGTCTGATGGGACCTAGCTCATAAATGAACTCCAAATCCAAACTTCTTAGACTGTATCGTCAACTGAACTGAATCAGTATCCTGCGCCATGCCTCCCTCAGTATTGCCTTGGACCACCTGTCCAAAATACTGCCCCTCGTCAGAAGGAAAAACTATAACTCTGACAACCTCCTTGTCGTCCATGTCACCTTGGAAGCCTGGAATGATAACTGTTTCCCGAATGAGGCTGTCGTTATCATATCCCTAGAACATCCACTTATGTTCTAAAACTGCTTCCGACTGCTTCTCCAGGATTGGATCAATGTCAACTTATTGCATCTAGTGCAAGAACAATATCTGGTGTGGTACTTGACATCTCATGATTGACTCAATTGCCTGAGCAAGTGATCTGCCAATCATGCACGTCCCTCTCCCCTTTAGTCTGTAAGACACCTTTGGAGAGGGTGACTCCATCTTCTGCAGGTACACTACCGTGCATGGAGTCGTCCATTCTAAATACTCTTAGAATGCTGTCAAAGTACCCTGATTGGGAAACCACCCAAATCTAGATCTAAAACCATAGATCTAGTAACCAGTATGTCTGATGTAAAATCCATTTCCTTTGTGGAGAAACCACTGTGTGACGACCAAAGTATAACCGACTGTAGTATAGGAGTTTCTTTTCCTACTCTGTGTATGTCATCCAAATACCAGGATATCACACCCTACTACCTTCTCAACAGATCCATCCCCTATTCTGATGAAGTCAAACCCATGACTGTCACGTCAGAAATAGATGATCTATCTCCGCTACATCCGCTTTATTCTATAAATAGACATAAGCTACCTGTCCACCAATGCTTCCGCTGCTCCCACTGACTACGACAATCCTCTGGCAGAGTCATATAAACGTACACTTCTAAAACTAGTTTAGAACGACGCTATACTCATCCTCCCGCCGGGTCTCGCAACCTGGAACAACAACAATGGTAATTGTGGGTAAACAAGAACTTCCCTGTCACCGTCCTTGAGGCTACCGTAGTACCTCTCGGGTGCCTGAAGTTACCCACCGTATCTGCGGAGTGGCCAATGGAATGTCAATCCAGATTGAATCTTTAGGTTCCCTATCAAATCTTCAGTAATCGTTTGTGGTTCTGGAATCACTTCCAGTTCTACCATACTCCCACTACTGTTTTCTGAAAAAATCCATTTTTAATAAAACTGTGGCGAGTCTAGAACAATATTGCTATTGTTCATCCAGATGGTAGAAAGTTAACCCTCGTCATAGTCTGGGTCAACCCACAAACAGCCATTACAGAAACGTGCCTTGAGTTGTCCAGTGTCTGGTTTTAAGCATAAACCGGACAACTCCCTGTATCTTAATATCGTTAAGATATGAACTGTTCTATATCCAATACAGAACCAGAGGCACTGATTTAATTGAACCAGATTCAAATCATGCAGCTGTCTCCAGTGCATGTGAACTAAATGGAAGGAGGCCGATCAGCGTTACTCAACTTAGGAATGCTTCCAATTATGAGTAACCTGAAAGAGAAGCAAGTTCTCTTAAACATTACTATCAACTGAATACCATACACAAGTATCTACATTTTCGATCTCTTTGAAGAATCCCGATACTTGCAATACTTGGTTCTCTACTTTATTCAAATACCTATAACTTCTCAAAATTCGGACACTGTATTTCCACGAAACACCTGTCTAAAAACTAGAGAAGTCATAAGTAAACCGAATATAGTACGAGGACCTACCCCTCTGTCCTGATGGACCCTGGACAACATACAATACTCTGTATAAGTCCCTTGAGTCTGATAACTCATTCACTGTGTGTCGTAGGTTGAAAACTGTACCTTTGGTTATGAAGAATTACACCGCTGTTTAATGCTCCTTACCTAACCATCCAATGATATAGGTAAATGTCATGGACATAATTTCAAAAAGGTATATCTCACTCTATGAAAATAGACGTACAGATATATCAATTTGAAATTGGTCCATAACAGCGGATATTCAAAACCAAAAATTTGCCGACTGGCAAACAGCCCAGGTGATTTCCTCAAATATCACTGATTACAACGAATCCCGATATAATGAGGATGATCACCTAATTCCTAATAACTTACTCCCACTCATCATCTGTAAAACTATACAGATGTGAGAATCATACCTGGTAAATACTTACCCTGGAGTAAGTGTCTAATCGGGAAATCAGTTTTCCTTTAACAGTACACAGTGAAACTGAAACATTGAAATGTTTCGATGGGGTATCCTGGTATTCTTAGTAATGCCTCTTCCATTATCCAGATTCACAACTGTAACCGTATAATTCTTTGCCACCTCTCCAAATCCCTTTATATGTCTTTAGTCATTACCTTCTGTACACCCCTTTAGGCCAAATGGTTTTCTTCCTTCCCTACCGTTCGGCACCAGCCTATGGTTTGGAAGAAGACTATCCAATAAGCATAATGGGTGTACTGTCCTAATCCTAGGAACACTCGCAAAGAGAGAGAATGTGAAGATAAAAGACAACCGAATAAACCTTATTCCTATTTCTCCTGAACCAGAATCCATCCCCGAACTGGAACAAGTTCCTTTCGAGTTCGTATATAACCATACGATGGAGTATCCAATAAACTGTGGATCTTCGTAGTGATACGGAGTGTCCTGGAGAAATACAAAGGTGATTTTAGGATTGGCGAAGAAATACTTGGTTTGGTCGTGAATATCTGTTGCAATTTACTTTGCCCTCTTACTAATCCCTTACTTTGTCTTAACATAATACCTTCTGCACACCATCGTTATGCTAATTGGTTTTCTTCATTCCCTACCGGTCGGCACCAGCCTAAGGTTTGGAAGAAGACTATCCAATTTGCGTAATATGTGTACTATCTCCTAAACCAAGGAGTACTCACAACCTGAGAGAAGGTAAAAGGAAAAGACAACTGAATAATCCTATTCGTTTTCTCCAGAACCTGAAACCATCCTCGAATAAATTCCTTTGAGTTCGTATCTAACCATACGATGGTTTTGTCCAATGGAAGTGGACGTTCGTAGTAAAACGGGGTGTCCTGGAGAAAAGGGTAAAAGTAGGAGTGGCAATGAGGTATGCAACTCTGACAATCCAAAAGCCAGTGTTTAAAAAGGTTCGGTCAACTTGGTCACTGAGTCATAGTCTTAGGGTCGGGTCAATGGTCGCTGCCAAAGAGAGAGAGAAAAGAAACACTCAGCGTGCACTCTAACCTAGATCAGAATGGTTACCAATTTATCTAATCTGGAAACCTCCCACTGTACCTCAAATTCTCCTCCAAACCTAAAAGAAGAATTAGTCGGGGTCACCCGAGGAGTAAACTAACTCATCAGTGGGAATCGGGATCCAACTATCATCGCATGATAACGTGACGGAATCCGCTCACGGTGTCACACTCCAGAAGGTGTGCGCATATCTGGCAAGTTTCAGTTCTTTTGAAACTCCCGATGTGATTTCTGCCCCATGCTCTTATGACCTTGGCGTGAGGTCAAAATATCATAAGTCACATGTCAAGTTCTACCCATCATTATCCAGGTTAATTTGAATCCACCCGTACATACCCTTGACGTAGGCCAAAATAGTAGTACGACTGTCCTAAACCAACGCATCTATCTATGCAACAAATAAATACCCGGCAGCTACCAATCACTATTCCTTGGCGTGAGGTCAAAATACATAGCTTGAATACTACCGAATATTTAACTGAAATGATGGAGGGCTACGAATGGTTTCTGGCGAAAACCTTTAACGTAAAGAACTTGATATCGTCGAAGGAACGGATAGCTTTTAAAAATATAGTGACGAAAACCGTTGCTAAAGAGGTCACTCCCGGTGAAGGGATCTCGGCTCTTTCCCCGTAGAATGGGGTGCAGGGTATTCCAAATGAATACCGCGATGCAAAGCAAAAGTAATCGGCTATAGTGAAGTCATTGCCCTGACGCAAACTTTTTGTCCAAGGGGTCACTCCCGGTGAAGGGATCTCGGCCCTTGCCTCATCGACTGAGGAGCAGGATATTCCAACTGAATACCACGATGCAAAACAAAAGTGAACGTCCTTGCAATAACAGCTTTTTGAAAAGTGTTCCAACAACATCAGATTAGGTTTGTTTTTAACTTGCATTGATCCGAATCAATGCAGTCCCATCAATTGATCACACCACAAAGAACGAAAATATACTGATGTACGTATATGCCATCCGCATTCGCCACTGGGTCCCGTCATTACCCGTTAGGTTAGCTAACTAACGACAGAGCGGGGACTGGACTAGCGCGTATGCAAAACATATACAACATCTACTAATATATATACCAATATATTATATTCGCTCAAGGCGTGATAAGAAATGCAACATCACAGAAAATGTACAGCATCACAGAAACAATACAGATATCTGGGATCCCCGGGTTTCACAGAGCCACTACTGAAACCCGACGTTCCCCTGGTCGTGTGGATAGCCTGTGCAATGAAAACCTAGACCCCTACGGGCGCGGCAAGTCACCCGCCAAAACCTGAAGCGAGGCAACCCCCTTCAGTACCGTGAATGGACCACCCAGCACTTCACGGAATCCGGCAACTTAGGCACCCCTCCTGGGTCAACCTATACCCCCTACGAGTGCGGCGAATAGCCTGCCAATCCTAGAGTGAAGCCCCCTCTGTCTCAATGCCATGAGATGCGGGCTTGTTGCCTTCTAGAACCCGGCTATCCGTGCACCCCTCCTGGGGTAATCCTAGTACAGAAAGTAAAATATACATACAACGGGTACATCGACCGCAACCTGGTCGTGCCCCAAAATAATAATACAATCAGGCAGTGACGGCAGTCCACATGTCGGACGTTCGCCCCGCAATATCAAATGTACATATTACAACCACAACTGTACTAGCATTGCAACCAGGCTATCCCCCACGACCGATCCGCAACATCACAGCAAAAACAGAACATCAACGTGAAAGTCACGTTCGCAAATCCGTCTAACCGGGCTATAGCAGTTAGACCGGATTTACCGATCAAGTGACATTCACGGTCGCAGATATAATGTAAATACTGTGAAATAATGTGTTTAAAATATCCGATCAATCAAATTTTAACAAGTGGGCCCCCAAGCATTACTGTAGCAGATCAAGAAATTCTGGGCCCAATGTTATTATTCCAAAACCCCAATTTTAACCCCAGAAAGCTACTGAAGAAATTTGACACAGCAAGGACACTGTTAGGCGGCGGAACCGCGGCACAAGGGGGGGTTTTTCCGCGGTTCCGCGCTTGGGTGGTCGAGTTGCAGTGTCGAATTTCTACAGTGTGCTTATAACTTCCAGTACATCAATTTTATACAACCTGAAAAATTTTTGGAGACCAAAAATTTCCAACAGAAAACTGATGCAAGCAAAAATGCGGATTTTGGAATTTTGGTCGATCGGAAATGCAAAACACATTAAACAAAGATAGACTAAGTTAATGGCGAGGCTCTGATACCACTGTAAGTGCACGGCGGCGCCCCGGCCGTCAATCCGACGGCCAAATGCGGAAGCGGTGATAAACTTTAATTTTACTAGAACTGGCAAACCGCCGCGCACTAATACCCGGATCGAACCACTAACTAGTCCTAGCTATCTACAAGAAAGGGAAGAGAGATATACCGACAGATCTGAGTCCTCCGGTCTTCTCGTCATCGTCCCGATCTCCTGCGGAATGTCCCGTCTCCTCCTCGTCGCCGGAAGTGCACCACATCGCCTACTTCTTTTACGGGCTCCCACCTCAATGCCGAGGCAACTCGGGCACGAAGCTGGCTAGTCGACGTGCCCAAGATTTGCTGTAGAATATCTAGAGAAGAAGTCTCATTTGGGGTTCATGGAGATGCCTTTGTGGTGGAAGAAAAAGAACTTGGAGAGAGGTGAAGAAAAATGTGATATACCAAAGAATGAGAGTAACATTTTTCTCCCCACTCAAAAGAGAAGCATTTCCCTCATCATTTTCAAAAGTGGCCGGCCCCCCTTTTTTGTGTGATTGGAGAGAGAGAGCAAAAACAAGGGGGTGGGTGAAAAGCAAATTGTGATGAGAAAGAATCAAATGATCACCACAATTCCAACACTCAATCAACAACCATGATAGCAAAAGTCAAGCCATGATCAACTAAAGAAAGTCAAGGTATGGTGCAATAATCATGATGTCACAAAGTGCAAAAGACCCCCTCCACAAATGCTTATTTGCAACAATGCAAATAAGCCCTCCTCCACCAATCTTCGGCCAATGAACGATACAAAGGAAATCGGCCGAAACGAAAAGCAAACTGGCAACTCCAGAAAACTGGTCCCGTAATTAATTACAGGAAAAACCCCGATACTGTGCATACACACCCGCATTTGTATTCTGACCGAAATACAAATGCAATGAGACAAAATTCACACTGTACTATACTAGGATCCGGCTTATACCAAAGCCGGCTAGTAATATATGTTCGATCCTGATCCGTGCAATACCGCACGTATCTGATCGAACCCTGCCATATATCCATACGGCCTATAGTACAAACTGTCCGATCCTGATCCGTACAATACCGCACGTATCTGATCGGACCTTGCCATATCTCCATACGGCCTCTACAACTTTTCGCCCGAAAGCTGAGTAACAGAATGTGGGGGACTCTAAAGACTCGTCAACACCTTGGTTGTGGATTTAACCACTAACACGTCAGAGATATAAGCCAATACGTAACGGGCTACCAGGTATTGACTAAAAGGGACGTCTGTGAGTGAACTCAGCCTGACAACCCTACTGAGCCTGTCAGTGACAATATCCGTACAGTCCGGTCCGTTCGTCTATGAGTATCGCATGGCGGGCCTAGGGGGTTGGTGAAAGTCAGACCCCCAAAAGCGGTACAAGTCGTGTCGGAGTGTAGCCCAGAACACCCTGAGATACTAATGGAATACCTACCAGTAAATCTCCTGCCTTGGCCAAGGACTTCGTGTAATGGCTCTCCTAGACACAGCATGACCTCACCCCCAATACCGGGAGAGACGAACCCCTGAAGATACGCTCACTGCCTCCATGTGGCTCGGGACTGTACCCAACTAAAACCTGTTTGCACGACTCCTTTGAGCCGTGTTAGGGTAGTAATCAAAGTACAGTGGGAACTCACACGAGACAAATGACGATCCCCAGGTCGATGAACTAACCTGCACACATGTCACCACGGAACTGCCATCTGACGTCTGGTATATGACCAACTAGCATGTTCCCGGCGAATCCTGTCCGGTGTACTCATAACCCAATGAGCACCTGTATACATCTTAGGTGATCCAACTGACACCAGTGGCTTGTGAGACCGGCCACCGCCCCTCGTCGGGGTCTCGACTGTATACACTAGTCTACTCTGGAGTATCGATGCCCTGTCTCGAAACTCACACGACTAGGGACCATTTAAGGATATGCTTATAGACCCCAGCTCCCACTTATATGATCGCCCTCATACTGCTGGTGGTCAAGCAGGAATCCTAGGGGCTCTACCAACGTGTAATAGCAACTTGTCAGGTTACCTGAAACAGTACACGATGATAAAGGTAAAGCAGATAGCATACTATCATCTCGAGTAAGATTGTCCTACCGGGATAGGTCCTCCATCAATCATTGCAATCACGTACCTGTGACCTAATAATTGACTCTGAGGGCACTATCTCCAACACAAGAAAATGGTGTATGCAAGTGTATATGTGTGCATGTATGCAAATCCTTACTCTAGGGTTGCTATTTAGAAACCAACCAAAACCTTCCCCCGTTCTTCGCTAACACTAATGCATAAGCTCCTAAGGATTTTATTACTAGGTGTACATATTTAACATATAAAAGGATATCGTTACCACATCACATCATTTCTCATAACTTTGCGGGGGTGCTATACGCCATCCACCCGACTTCTCCCCGTAGATATAAATCTACTCACCTGATCTTCGCTCGCCGGTGCCGACGTCGCCACGCGCTTGCTTGTCGTCTTGAAGTCCACATGGGGTACCTACATGTCACAACGTATCGTATCGCATAAAAACCCAATTCGAAATCGAAACGGCATACGAAAACCAAGTCGGCACGCGTATCATGCACAGGTCAAAACCCATCGCCTACGCATGCCGGAATAGCCAAACCAACCCTCGATGTCGATGTACAAACGTCAAACCATCGAGAAAAACACCAAACATACCAATCATGGTTTTACAACTCACTAAAAATATAAAATACGATGCAATTCATCAAAACCACTAAATTGATTAAATTGATTTATTACAAGAAACCTAGCAAGCACCAATTAGCCGTTTCACTTTAAAACTTGATGTTTAAACAAAACTAATGGCCATAATATCCACTAAATATCATAACTAAATTATAGAAACCATTTCAATAATTTATTCTCATCAATTTGTATTTAATTCCAAAATTCTAGTTTTGCAAAAATATCCAATTTTAACACTTTTTAAAGAAAAATTCACAATTTAACAATTAAGCCTGGTTTTGCATATTTTAAATGGTTAAACCACTCATGGAAAGCTTAATGATGTGCTAAAAACCCTAACTAGATTTTAATCCCACATTTTAATTAAATTTCTAAAACCTAGTTAGCAATTTAGCATAATTATCACAATTTTAAACTAACAAATTAGCAACTAGTAACCAATTTAGATTTTGCATTCAATTACATGTTAACCTCCTCATTACCACCATAACCTAATGAAAAAAACCCTAATTAAATTCAAACCCTAGTCTTGAATTTTCCAAACTTGCAATAAAACCAAATTAAACATCTAAATAGTTAACATTGAAGCAATTAAACAACAATATAAGCATAAGGTTAAAATTATACCTCAGGATCAAGAGATCAAACATGAAAATCAAAGCCTCCAAAATGCCAACTTGTTCCCTAGATCCATGCTAGATAGGCTAAAGAGAAATGGGTAGGAGTTGGATTTTTATTTTGTGGGATTTTTGTGTTGAATTTGAAGCATTTTTGAGTGGATTTGGGTGTGAAATGAGGTGAGGAAAAAGGAGGGACTGCTGCTGTTGGAGGAGGGGGAGCTCGGCCAGAAGTTGAGGGAGAGAGGAGAGAGAGTGAAGTGGGGAAAAATGATATCAAGTCAACCCAAGGTCAAAGCCCATACTTATATATTCATTTTCTATCTATTCCTTTGTTTTATTTTTCCTTTTATCAATGAAGTGGGGGAACATTTTGGGGATGGGCTGCCACATGGGGTTCGGCCACAAGGGGATGGGGGTGAGTGAGTGTGGGTGTGGGGGTGGGGTGAGCGAAAAAGATAAATGTTATACCCTAAATTTCCATTTAATTTATTTTCACCATTTAACCCTTTTTCTTCAATATTTTCTAAAACCGTTTGACAATTTCAATTCATTTCAAAAATAATATTTTACATGTTAGTTTAATGTGTTAGGATGCACAAAATTTGTATCAACCCATTCCAATTTGTAATTTTCCCTAATTAAATGTATTAGTGACGGCTTAAAATAATATTAAAATAATTAATTTCGGAAAATTTTTCAGAAATTTAGAAATTTTACCAGTGGCTCAATAAACACCAAATACTAGCAATTACATAGCTAGAATCTGTATATTTAATTTTATATTTAAAGACATTTATATGTTGATTTTTAGGGAAAACACCCGTTATTTACCGATTTTCCGAAATTTCACTTAAACGATTTTCAAAACGTTACATTTTCACACGTTACGGGCGTTATGAGTTTTGGTGATGTCGTTCAAGCTCACCAGTGCCCCAGTAACGTTTATGGACTTGATGAACCGTATATTCTGGCCGTTTTTGATCAGTTATTATCGTGTTCGTTGATGACGTTTTAGTATACTTTTGGAACCAAGAGGAGCCTAGGCAGTAATTTAGGATTTCGTGCAGACTTTGAGAGAGCACCAGCTATTCGCTAAATTATCCAAGTGTGTTTTCTGGTTGGATGATGTTGACTTCTTGGGTCACGTAGTTACGAGAGATGATAAATATGGAACCGAAAAAGATCGAGGCTGTTCAGCACTGGGCCAGACCTGTATCAGTGATGGAGGTTCGTAACATTTTGGGTTTAGATGGATGCTATTGATATTTCATACAGGATTTTTCATAGATAGCTACAACGTTGACCGGGTTGACCGAGAAGAGAGTTCCTTTTCTTTGGACTGAAGTATGCGAGCAGAGCTTTCAGCAGTTGAAGACTCGTTTGATTACGGCGCCGGCATTATCTTGCCTTTAGGATCAGGCAGTTTTGTTGGTTATGGCTATGCTTCTCAGCAGTTGAAGAAGCGCGAGCAGAACTATTCTACTCATGACTTAGAAATGGCTGCGGTGGTTTTTACACTTAAGATTTGGAGACACTACTTATACGACGAGTCGTGCTAGATATTTACGGACCACAAGAAGCTTAAAGTATATCTTTCAGCAGTGAGATCTAAATTTGAGACAACACAGATGGATAGAGCTAGTGAAAGACTATGACTGCGAGATTCTTTATCGTCCGGGCAAGGCGAATGTTGTGGTAAATGCTTCGAGTCGGAGGCCCGGAGGTAGCTTTTCTTGTTTGAGTACAGTTCAAGACAGTCAACGGCAGCTTAGCAGATTCTTTGTGACAGCCGAGTACAGTTTGAGTTTACGCCGATCGGGGGACAACTTGTCCGTGTCCGTGCACATCCACAGTTAATTGATCATATCCATGAGGCATAGTCTGATGACATTCATTTGTCAGAGATCTTGGAGCAGGGTGGACAGGGAAGAGATTCAGAGTTCATGATCAATGATCAGGGGGTACAACGATTTTGGGACTCGACTATGTGTACCAGATTCCGAGGGGTTGTGACGCGGGATCTTAGAGGACGCGCATTAGTTAATATATAGTGTTCATCCGGTTTCCACCAAGATGTATCATGATTTTAGAGAAGTCTTCTAGTGTGAGGGATGAAGAGAGATGTCATAGATTTTGTTTCGGGATGCTGCCTTGTCAGCAAAGTCAAGGCCGAGTATCAGGGGTCAGCAGGAGAGTTACAACCTTTGCCCATTCCTGAGTAGGAATAGGAGCAGATTTCTATGGAATTTATTATGGGTATACCTAGGACCAGTCGAGAGTATGACTCTTTTTGGGTGATCGTAGACCGAATGACGAAAGCAGCTCACTTTCTGCCAGTAAGACCACTTTCGGATTCGTTCAGTATGTGCAGATATATGTTGATGAAATTGTGCGACTACATGGAGTTCCGACTTGTATTGTGTCCGACAGAGGCACCCAGTTCACCAGCCGACTATGGCAGAAACTTCAGGAGGCTTTAGGCACTAGATTGAGTTCAGTGCCGTTTTCTATCTGCAGACCAACGGTCAATCAGAGCGGACCATTCAGATTCTTGAGGATATGCTCCGAGCTTGCGTTCTAGATTTCGGTGGCAGTTGGGATCGCCACTTTCCCTTGATAGAGTTTTCCTATAATAACAGCTTCCAGGAAGAGATTCAGATGGCACCCTTCGAGGCGTTATATGGGAAGAGATGTTGATCGCCTGTTTGTTGGACAGAGCTCGGTGAAAGGAGTATTTGGGGCCACAGATTGTGCAGGAGACGACCGAAAAGATCCAGTTGATTCAGGATAGGTTGAGAGCGGTCCAGAGCAGGCAGAAATCTTACGTGGATGGACGTCGTCGCAAATTTGAGTTCACCGTTGGAGATCATGTTTTTCTGGAGGGTTTCTCCGATGAAGGGCATGTTGAGATTCGGAAAGAAAGGGAAGCTTAGTTCCAGATATGTAGTTCCCTTAGAGATTCTCAAGCGAGTCAGCACAGTTTCTTATCGTTTGGCTCTTCCACCTAGCTTTCCAGATATTCACCCCGTGTTTCATGTATTGATACTCCGCAAGTACCTTCATGACCCCTCTTGCATGATACAGCATCAGACGATCCAGCTGGAGCGCAATCTTTCTTTCACCAAGCTGCCGATAGTCATTCTAGATCGGCAGGTGAAGAAACTGAGGTCCGAGGTCATATCGTCCGTATAGGTTCTTTGATGTGGCCCGAGCGGCGAAAAAGGTCACGTGGGAAGCCGAGGATGAGATGTGGAAGAAATATTCCCATCTCTTCGAGGGTACGCGTAGTTAGATTTTAAATTCGGGGACCGAATTTCTTTAAGGGGGGAAGATTGTAACGTTCTAAAAATTCGATTAGGTTAATTGTGTAGTAATTATTGATAATACGTGTTTTTCCGTAAAAACCATGATATAATTATTTTTCCACATAGACTTGAATATACCTTTTTAACTATGTAATGGCCAGTATTGGTATTTAATTAGTCACTTACAAATGTTGGAAATAGTGCCCTCTAAGTCAATTATTGGATCGCAGGTACGTAATTGCAATGATTGAGGGAGGACCTATACCGATAAAACAGTCTTATTCAAGATGATAGTATGCTATCTGGTTTGTCTTTATCACTGTTACATTTTGATAGAGCCCTTAGGATCTTTCTTGACTACCAACAGTATGATGGCGATCATATATGTGCGAGCTGGGGTCTATAAGCACATCCTTAAAGTGTCCCTAGTCGTAGGAGTTTCGAGACAGGGCATCGATACTCCAAAGTGGACTAGTGTATACATTCGAGACCCCGACGAGGGGCGGTGTTCGGTCTCACAAGCCATTGGTGTTAGTTGGTTCACCTAAGATGTATACAGGTGCTCATTGGGTTATGAGTACACCGGATAGGACTCGCCGGGAACATGCTAGTTGGTATTATACATATCGTCAGATAGCAGTTCCCTGGTGACATGTGTACAGGTTAGTCTGTCGACCTGGGATCGTCATTTGTCTCGTGTGAGTTCCCACTGTGCTTTGATTTATACCCTACCACGGGTCAAAAGAGTCGTGCAAACAGGTATATTTTGGGTACAGTCCCGAGCCACATGGAGGCAGTGAGCGGATCGTCAGGGATTCATCTCTCCCGGTATTGGGGGTGAGATCGCGCTGTGTTTAGGAGAGCCATTACAAGAAATTCCTGGCCATGGTAATCAAGATTTACTGGAAGGTATTTCCAGTAGTATCTCATGGTGTTCTGGGCTTCTCTCTGACACGAATTATATAGCTATTGGGGATCTGACGTTGACCAGCCCCCTAGGCCCTATATGCGATGCTCATAGACGAACGGACCGGACAGTATGGATATTGTCACTGTCAGGCTTAGTAGGGTTTATGGATGAGTTCGCTCGTCAGCTTCCCTTCCGATCAATACACAGGCAACCGTTACGTACAGCTAGTAGCTCTTACGTGCTAGAGGTTATACCCAGTGCCAATGTGTTAATGAGTCATTAGAGTCCCCCACAGACAGTTTTCCAAGTTCGGGTGAAACGTTGTAGATGCCATATGGTATTATGGCAGGGTTCGGAAAATGCACGTGCGTTTTCGCAAGTGTCATTTTTCGGGCAGTTAATACCGGTAAGCTTTGGTTTAAGCCGGATCCGAGTATTATACTGTGTAGATATAATATCTTTGTCTCAGTTGCATTTATATTCGGTCGTAATACAAATGTGGGTATGTTTATACTGTTACGGGGTTATCCTGAAATTCGTTTCGGGATCGCTTTTGGAAGTTGCCAATTTCCCGTTTTCTATCACCCGTATTTAACATTCGGTTAAATTCGGATTTATCTTTTTTTGGGTGAGTCATGGTTGTAGAAGGTTCTAGATTAGGTGACTCATGGTTAGCATTTAATGATATGGTGATTCATTGTTAAGCATTAATTATTGTGGTGATGTGTTAAGGTGAATCACCATTATGCATTAATGTTCTTAGTGAGTCATGCTTTTCTTTTATTGTTATGATAAGTATCATAGCTTAATGTTACCCTCCCCTCTCCTACAGTCACATCCCTCCTTCTATACATATTGGCCGACCACATTTGTGGTGGTAGGGATTAATTCATTTGGGAAAAGCTTATGAAATTTGCTTCATAGAAATTTCATATGTTGATTTCTCATTTCACCCGATCCAAATTGGCAACTTCATTAATCGTTCGTCGATAGCCTTGGACGTAACGAGACAAAGTGTTCTACTCATTCTCTACATTAATCTTGGTCATCTCTTTTAGCAAACTTGATGATCGAGTTGCTTCGGTTCAGAGGCGGGAGCCCGTTTAAAGATCCGTCGACGTGGTGCCACCTGGACGACGAGACTGGAGATCAAGCGAGTTCGGATCAGCTGCAACAAAGCGTGGGATGATGGTTGAAGACCGAAGGACCCGGATCGTTCGGTATAACATTTCTACCCACTTTACAGTATGTTAGTTTAGCGTTAATGGCAGATCCTGGGATATAATATGCGATAGCGCCAGTTCTAAAAGTTTTTGTTCCGCATTTTGGCGTCTGAAAGATGGCCGGGGCGCTACCGTAGACTCACATTAGTATGAGAGCCACGCCATTAAGCTTTACTAACTTGTGCTAACACGTTTAAAACATCGATCGAACGGATTTTCGAAAACTTCATTTTTTCTGTACATGGTTTCTGTCGATTTTAAATCAAGCCTAAAAATTATTTTACATATCATAGAAAACAGAGCAGGCTTTTTTAAGTTAACTGGGAAAATTTGAGCACATGATCCTACAATACTGCCGCGGATCCGCGGCTAGTATATGGGAACAGTGCATCAAACTTTTCCAGTAAGCTTTAAATGGGAAATTGTAGTTTTTGGTAAGTTTCTTTTGGGCCCATATTTTATTACTGTACACCAGATGTATGTGGGGCCTATTTCGGGAAATTTAGTCGATCGAAATTTTAAACTTGTTAGTTTACAATACTTATATTATATCTCCGACCGTGAATGTCATTCGATCAGTAAACCGCGTCTAATTGCTATAGTTCTTTTTGACGGGTTTGCGAACGTGATATTTCATGTTGATGTTCTGTATTGTGCTGTGATGTTGCGGATATGTCGTGGTGGATAGCAGTGTGCAATGGTAGTGCGGTTTGGATTTATTTGTACTTTTGATATTGCGGGGCGAGCGTCCGACTTGTGGACTGCCGTCACTGCCTGTTTGTATATTATTCTTTTGGGGCACGACCGGGATGAGGTCGATGTACCCGTTGTATATATTTTTCTTTTCTGTACTAGGATTACCCCGCGGTGGGGTGCACGGATAGCCGAGTTCTGGAGGGCAACGGGTCCGTATTTCATGGCTTTGAGAGGCAGAGGGGCCTCACTCTAGAATTGGCAGATTATTCTCCGCACTCGTAGGGAGTACAGGTTGACCCAAGGTGGGGTGCTCAAGTTACCGGATTCCGTGAAGTGCTGGGTGGTCCATTCATTTTGCTGTAGGGGGATGCCTCGCTTCAGGTTTTGGCAGGTAACTTGCCGCACCAGTAGGGGTCTAGGTTTCATTGCATAGGCTATCCACACGACCGGGGGAACGTCGGGTTTCAGTAGCGACTCTGAGAAACCCGAGGATCCCAGATTATCTGTATTGTTCTGTGATGCTTATTGCTTTTCTGTAATGTTGCATATTATCACGCCTGGAGCGATTATTGTATATTAGTATATATACTACTAGATGTTGTATATGTTTTACATCCGCGCTAGTCCAGTCCCCGCTCTGTCGTTAGTTAAGTAACCTAACGGGTGATGACGGGACCCAGTGACGAATGCGGATGGCATATACGTACATTTTATTTTCGTTCTTTTCTGGTGTGTTTAATTGATGGGACTGCATTGATTCTTATCAATGCAAGGATAAAACAAACCTATATTTGATGTTGTTGGAACAAATTTTAAAAGGAGTAATTACAAAGACGTTTCCTTTTGTTTTGCATAGCGGTATTCAGTTAGAATATCCAGCACCTCATTCGACGAGGCAAGGGCCGAGATCCCTTCACCGGGAGTGACCCCTTGGGCAGAAGTTTACGTCAGGGTAATAACTTCAGTATAGTCGATCACAAGTTGCTTTGCATCGCGGTATTCAGTTAGAATATCCTGCACCTCATTCCACGAGGGAAGAGACGAGATCCCTTCACCGGGAGTGACCTTTTTAGCAAAGGTTTTTGCCACTATACTTTTATAAAAAGCTATCAGGTTCCTTCATTGAGATCAAGTTCATTACGTTAAAGGTTTTTCTCTAAAAACCAGCCGTAATCCTCCGTCATTTCTTATGGATGGTTAGTAGTATTCAAGCTATGTTTGTTGGCCTACGTCAAGGCATAATGTTTGGTAGCTGCTGGGTATTCATTTGTTGCATAGATAGATGCATTAGTTTAGGATAGACGTACAACCTTGTTGGCCTACGTCAAGGGCA
Source organism: Agapanthus africanus (assembly GCA_030015575.1). Lineage (NCBI taxonomy): Eukaryota > Viridiplantae > Streptophyta > Magnoliopsida > Asparagales > Amaryllidaceae > Agapanthus > Agapanthus africanus. The sequence continues at coordinate 427,274,446 of CM057339.1, forward strand.
TGTACGATGACCTAAATTAATCAGGACAACGACGGGTAGAACTTGACATGTGGCTTATGATTTGTTGGCCTACGTCAAGGTCATAAGAGCATGGGATAAAAATTATATCGGGAGTTTCAAACATACAGGAAACTTGCAAAACTTGAGCATACCTTCTGGAGTGTGATAACGTGAGTGGATACCGTCACGTTATCATGCGATGAGAGTTGGATCCCGATTCCCACTGATGAGTTAGTTTACTCTTCGGGTGATCCTGACTAATTCTTCTTTCAGGTTTGGAGGAGAATTTGAGATTACAGTGGGAGGTTTCCTGATTAGATAAAATGATAACCATTCTGATCTAGGTTAGAGTGCACGCAGAGTGTTTCTTTTCTCTCTCTCTTTGGCAGTGACCTTTGACCGACCCTAGACTATGACTAAGTGACCAAGATGACCGAACCTTCTTAAAATACTGACTTTTGGATTGTCTAAAGTTGCATAAGTCAATGCCGCTCCTTCTTTTACCCTTTGTATTTCTCAGAACACCCCGTATTACTACGGACATCCACTTCCATTGGATAGATCCATCGTATGGTTATATACGAACTCGAAGGGACTTCTTCGAGGATGGATCCAGGTTCAGGAGAAATTGAATTGGTTTATTCAGTTGTCTTTTATTATCACCTTCTCCCAGGTTGCGAGGGCTCCTTGGTTTAGGAGAGTACACCTATTACGCTTATTGGATAGTCTTATTCCAAACTATAGGCAGGCGCCGAAAGGTAGGGAATGAAGAAAACCAATTAGCCTAAGTAGGATGTGCAGAAGGTAATAACTAAAGACAAAATAAAGGGATTAGAAAGAGGGCAAAGTAAATTGCGACTGTTATCATTCCCAAACCACGTAGTTCATCGCCACTCATATTTCACTTTTGCCTTTTTCCCAGTTCGGGAGAAAAAGAATAAGGTATTATTCAATTGTCTTTTATCGTCACCTTCTCTCAAGTTGCGAGTACTCCTTGGTTTAGGAAGGTACACCTATTATGCTTATTGGATATTCTTCTTCCAAACCATAGGCTGGTGCCGAACGGTAGGGAAGGAAGAAAACCATTTAGCCTAATGATGGTGTACAGAAGGTAACGACTAAAGACAAATAAAGGGAATTGGAAAGATGGCATATACGGTTAAAGTCATGATTTGGATTATGGAAGAGGCATTACTAAGGAATACCAGGATACCCCTACGAAACATTTTATTGTTTTAGTGCATGGAAAACTGATTTCCCGATTAGATACTTACTCCAGGATATGTATTTACCAGGTATGATTCTCACATCTGTATGGTTTTACAGATGTTGAGTGGGAGTGAGTTATTGGGAATTAGGTGATCATCCTCATTATATCGGAATTCGTTGTAATTGGTGATATTTGAGGAAATCGCCCGGGTACAGATTTCAACCTACGATGCACAGGTTTTGAGTTATTCAACTCAGCGGACTTATATAGAGTATTGTATGTTGTCCAGTGTCCATCTGGATAAAGGGGTAGGTCCTCATACTCTGTTCTATTTACTTGTGACATCTCTAGCTTTTAGACAAGTGTTTCGTAGAAATACAATGTCTAAGTTTTGAGAAGTTGTGGGTATAAGAATAAAGTAGAGAACCAGGTGTCGCAAGTATCGGGATTCTTCAAAGAAATCGAAGATGTAGATTCTTGTGATTGGTATTCAGTTGATAGTAACGGTTTTGAGAAACTTGTTTCTCTTTCAAGTTACTCATAATTGGATGGATTCTTAAGTTGAGTAATGCTGATTAGCCTCTCTCCATTAAGTTGATATGCACCGGAGACAGCTGCATGATTTGAATCCGGTTACAATTAAATAAGTGCCAAAGTTTCTATGTTGGATATAGAATACTTCATATCTTAACGATGTTAGGGTAAGGGGAGTTGTCCAGCTTATGCTTAAAACCAGACTCTGGAAAACTCAAGGCACGTTTCTGTAATGGCAGTTTGTAGGTTGACCCTAGTTTCGATGAGGGTTGGTTTTCTACCATCTGGAAGATCAATAGTGATATTGTTCTAGACTCGCCACAGTTTTTAGTAAAATGGATTTTTTTCCAGAAACAATAGTGGGAGTATGGTAGAACTGGAAGTGATTCCAAAACCGCAAACGATTATGGAAAGTTTAATAGGACCTATATATTCAATCAGGTTTGACATTCCAATAGCCACTCCACAGACATGGTGGGTAACCTCAGACACCAGAGAGGTACTCCGGTAGTCTCAAGGACGGTGACAGGGAGGTTCTTGTTTACCCAGACTTGACACTGCTGTTGTTCCAGACTATGAGACCCGGCAGGAGGATATGTATAGCGTCGTTCTAAACTAGTTTTAGAAGTGCACATATATATTATTCTGCCAGAGGGTTATCATAATCAGTGGGAGCAGCGGAAGCATAGTGGGCAAGTAGCTAGTGTCTATTTATAGACTTGAGCAGATATAGCGGAGATAGATCATCTGATTTTTGATGTGAAAGTCATGGGTTTGACTTCATCAGAATAAGGGATGGATCTGTTGAGAAGGTAGTAGGGTGTGATGCCCTGGTATTTGGATGACATACACAGAATATGAAGTAAAATTCCTATACTATAATCGGTTATACTGTAGTCGTCACACAGTTGTTTCTCCACAAAGGACATGGATATAATATCTGACATTCTGGATAATAGATCTAGATTTGGGTAGTTTCCCAATGTGGTTACTTTGACAGTATTCTAATAATATTTTAGAATAGATGACTCCTGGCATGGTGGTGTGCCTGCAGGTGATGGAGTCACACTCTCTAAAGGTGTCTTACAGACTAAAGAGGAGAGGGATGTGCATGATTGGTAGATCACTTGCTTAGGCAATTGAGTCAATCGTGAGATGTTAAGTACCACACTAGATATTGTTTTTGCACTAGATGCGATAAGTTTATATTAATCCAATCTTGAAGAAACATAAGGAAGCAGTTTTAGAACATAAGTGCATGTTCTACGGATTTGATGACGGCCGCCTCCTTCGGGAGATGGTTGTCATTCCAGGCTTCAAAGATGACATAGATGACAGAGTGATTGTCAGAGTTATAGTTTTCCCTCTGACGAGGGACAGTATTATGGACAGATGGTCCAAGAGGATACTGTGGGAGGCATGGTGCGCGATACTGATTAGGTTCAGTTATCAATACAGTTTAAGAAGTATGGATTTGGAGTTCATTTATGAACTAGGTCCCATCAGATATCCAGACATATTCTAAGACACCTATTACTCGATTCGGGAGATGGTTTTCTCCGCGAACTTGAGATTAAGAGAGACATAGAAAGAAACATCAGGGCAGATCCACTCACTGAGGCTATGAGGATGCGACATCGCAATAATAGCCTTAAGTGCAAGTGTGAGATTGTTGGAAATAGTGCCCTCTAAGTCAATTATTGGATCGCAGGTACGTGATTGCAATGATTGAGGGAGGACCTATACCGATAAAACAGTCTTACTCAAGATGATAGTATGTTATCTGGTTTGTCTTTATCACCGTTACACTTTGATAGAGCCCTTAGGATCTTGCTTGACTACCAACAGTATGATGACGATCATATATGTGGGAGCTGGGGTCTATAAGCACATCCTTAAAATGTCCCTAGTCGTGGGAGTTTCGAGACAGGGCATCGATACTCCAAAGTAGACTAGTGTATACATTCGAGACCTCTACGAGGAGCGGTGGCCGGTCTCACAAGCCATTGGTGTTAGTTGGTTCGCCTAAGATGTATACAGGTGCTCATTGGGTTATGAGTACACCGGACAGGACTCGCCGGGAACATGCTCGTTGGTATTATACATATCGTCAGATAGCAGTTCCCTGGTGACATGTGTACAGGTTAGTCTGTCGACCTGGGATCGTCATTTGTCTCGTGTGAGTTCCCACTGTGCTTTGATTTATACCCTATCACAGGTCAAAGGAGTCATACAAACAAGTATATTTTGGGTATAGTCCCGTGCCACATGGAGGCAATAAGCGGATCGTCAGGGATTCGTCTCTCCCGGTATTGGGGGTGAGATCGCGCTATGTTTAGGAGAGCCATTACACGAAATCCCTAGCCAGGGTAATCAAGATTTACTGGAAGGTATTTCCAGTATTATCTCAGGGTATTCTGAGCTTCTCTCTGACACGACTTATACAGCTATTGGGGGTCTGACGTTGACCAGTCCCCTAGGCCCTATATGCGATGCTCATAGATGAACGGACCGGACTGTATGGATATTGTCACTGTCAGGCTCAGTAGGGTTTATAGATGAGTTCGCTCATCAGCTTCCCTTCCGATCAATACATAGGCAACCGTTATGTACAGCTAGTACCTCTGACGTGCTAGAGGTTATACCCAGTGCCAATGTGTTGATGAGTCATTAGAGTCCCCCACAGACAGTTTCCTATGTTCGGGCGAAACGTTGTAGATGTCGTATGGTATTATGGCAGGGTTCAGAAAATGCACGTACGTTTTCGTACGTGTCATTTTTCGGGCAGTTAATACCGGTAGGCTTTGGTTTAAGCCGGATCCGAGTATTATACTGTGTAGATATAATATCTTTGTCTCAGTTGCATTTGTATTCGGTCGTAATACAAATGTGGGTATGTTTATACTGTTACGGGGTTATCCTGAAATTCGTTTCGGGATCGCTTTTGGAAGTTGCCAGTTTCCCGTTTTCTATCACCCGTATTTAACATTCGGTTAAATACGGATTTATCTTTTCTTGGGTGAGTCATGGTTCTAGAAGGTTGTAGATTAGGTGACTCATGGTTAGCATTTAATGATATGGTGATTCATTGTTAAGCATTAATTGTTGTGGTGATGTGTTAAGGTGAATCACCTTATGCATTAATTGTTCTAAGTGAGTCATGCTTTTCTTTTATTGTTACGATAAGTATCATAGCTTAATGTTACCCTCCCCTCTCCTACAGTCACCTCCCTCCTTCTATACATATTGGCTGGCCACATTTATGGTGGTAGGGATTAATTCATTTGGCAAAAGCTTATGAAATTTGCTTCATAGAAATTTCAAATGTTGATTTCTCATTTCATCCGATCCAAATTGGCAAGTTCATTAGCCGTTCGTCCATAGCCTTGGACGTAACGAGACAACGTGTTCTACTCATTCTCTACATCAATCTTGGTCATCTCTTTTAGCAAACTTGATGATCGAGTTGCCTCGGTTTAGAAGCGGGAGCCTGTTTAAAGATCCGTCGACGTGGTGCCACCTGGACGACGAGACTGGAGATCAAGCGAGTTCGGATCAGCTGCAACAAAGCGTGGGATGATGGTTGAAGACCGAAAGACCCGGATCGTTTGGTATAACATTTCTACCCACTTTACCGTATATTAGTTTAGCGTTAATGGAAGATCCTTGGATATAGTATGCGATAGCGCTAGTTCTAAAAGTTTTTGTTCCGCATTTTGGCATCTGAAAGACGGCCGGGGCGCTACCGTAGACTTACAACAAATTGCTAGTTTTCTTAAATATTTTCCCTTAATTAATTATTTTTAATTATTATTTTAATCATACACTTATACACTAATTAGTGCTAATTACAAATTAGTTTGGATTAACTACAAGTTGCATTGCACCATGACAACTTAAACTAATCTTGTAACATGTTCTTTTTCTTTCAATATTGTCAAGATGGTTCTAGTTAATTCAAGAAACTTTTTAGAAAGCAAATTAAATAAGAAAATTAATAAGGAAATATTAAACAAAGAAGTATGGTGTCTAAATAATTGAGGTATGAGTTCTTTACTTGGCTTCCACTCTCACTCTCTCTCTCACACACACACACCTCGCACCTCATTTCGGCCAGCAGGCCAGCAGCACCCCCCTCCCATTTTTCTTCTCATTTCCATTGCCAAAAAACCTCATTTCCTTATCAAAAATCCACAAACTTAACTCTAAATTCTAGCCAAATAATCATCACAAATTCTTTGTTCAAATCTAGCTTGGATCAAGGAGCAAGATGGCATTTTGGAGGCTAAGTTTGCAAGTGAGATTTATAAATTTTGAGGTATAATTTGTTGGATAATTACTTTAATCTAATTTAGTTAAGTTTAAATGTGGTTCTAATTGTAGGAATTAGTTTGTAAAGAAAAGGATTTGGATCCAAGTTAGGGTTTTTACCACTTGATTATGGTTACAAGGTGTAGTTTAACATCTTAAGGCATGCAAAATTTAATCTAGTTGTTAATTTACTAATTGTTACTTTAAATTGTCATAATTAAGATTTTTTGCAAACTAACTTTTTGATTAATCTAAAATGGGTGAGATTAAAATATTGTTGGTAATTGCGTGGCTTAATTAAGTTATTAAGGGAGTATTTTGGTCACTAGTTTTGTTAAAACATGTAGATTTGCACTAAAATAGTTAGATGATGCTTACTAGGTTTTTGGAATAAATCGATTTTAATTAAGTTTGAGGTTTTGATGATATACAACCTATTTCATATAATATTTAGTGTGTTTTGAACACGCGATCGGTGCGATTGGGTTTTAGGTTTGGTAGTTGTCACGTATAGCGACCCTAGTTGTGGTTTGTGGCGTTGTCGTGAGCGCGTTTTGTGCACCAAATGCGTGCGCGTTTAGTTAGTACGCGGGGTTGACTTGTATTGTTTGTGTCCGCGACTATTTATATATTTATTCTCTTATTTACTTGTGTACGTTTCTAGGATCGGGTGCAGAGGCGTCGGATGTGGCGTAGAAATGGCAAGGCTGAAATCGGATCAGATTAGCCGAGGCATCCCGGTGAGTAGATGTACACATCTATGAGGGAATCGTCTGGATGGCGCAAGGCGCCCGATAGTCAGGGTTACTAGTAGTGCCTGTAATTATATGCGTAGTCTCCTAGTCATTCATCTCATTGCATTGCATCATCTTAAATATATATGATATTATCTCATAGGACACTTGCACCATTACCATTGGTTCATGCCACGTTCACTATTCATGCGAACACACACGCCTTTGGTAATTCCTATGTCACGAACACTATAGAACTTTCTTAGAATCAGTATCTGTACATTGCATCATATATGATCTGTAAACCTGTACTTGTATAGTCATTTCATCAGGTTGGATACGTAGGATTGTTAGTCATATATACATACCTCATTGCATCATGATTCATGCATAGCTTCTGGCCGTACTTCGCATGGTATATACTATCATATCATAGATATCTATCATCACCGACATGTTTACATATTGTGATCCTTGTCGAGGATTTCAGTATTTATGAGATTTATGGATTTTGGAGAAACCGCAACGATTCTAAGAACGCATTACCCTTTAAAAATGTAAGTTGCGGTTTTCTCGTGATATGATGTGTGTGGTGTCCACCATGGGTTTTCTCGGTTCATGAGTGGTATCATACACCCGATTCGAGGAGGAGGAACCGTCTGCAGGTGCATAGTGGACTCGGTACGATACTCTGGGGAAAGAGGGTCGCAGATGATGGCGTTGAGCCCGGCAGGGGAGCACTACCGACCGGTTATTTTTGACGCGGCGGATATCCGGAGGATACCGACGTAGTCGTGAGATTTGATGATATGGGCCGATCCGGACTGACGGAGCCCGAGATATTGAGATATTGAGACGTTGAGATATTGAGATATTGAGACATTGAGACATTGAGATATCGGGATATATATTTTGTGTCGATACTTGACACGGATTTTCTGTTGATTTCATTGATGATACTTCAGTTTATTGCACAGAGGTTTTTTTATAAGATAAGAATAAAGATTTTCTCATACCAGACTTGTGCTGGTTTCGTGTTTAAGTATGCATTCATGTTGCATTCATGCTAGTACATAGTATCATTTTGAGATGCATGGGTTCTGACGCATTGGCGTGCATGCTTATGATAGCCTTATTAGATGTTACTTACTACTCACGAGTTGGCAACTCACCACCGTTGTGCCACAGTATCTTGCAGGTCCGACCCGTCAGCATAGTAGCGGCGGGCGCACTTCCTCATTCTATTCCTTTTGCTTGGACTTGTTGTATTGCTCGTAGGTGGGTTGCGAGGATATTTTATCCCATCATGTATATTATTTGTATCTAGTATACTCCATCTACCCTTGTATATTGGACTAGACGGTGAGACTTGTATTTGTGGTATTTGGTGTCGATGCTCACTTGAGCCGACGTGGTATTTTCTTATTTCTTGCTTTCAGATGCTTATTGTGCACTTTTGATATATATATTGCACGTGGTTGTGATCCCGCCTTTGGCGAAGAGCTAGCTCCCGCTTGGGGATGCCTTATTCATTATTTATATGTATTTTCATGTGTTGTACCCATTTGGAGGCCAATATTTACAAAGGAGACTCTGCCGAAATGTTCGGGAAATTTTGATGTTTTTTAAATGTTTAATGCGACTTATTTGGTTAAAATCGCTTTCTTTAAATAAGTTTTCCTCCACTCTATTACTTTAAATGGTTTTGATTTCTGAGCTTTGGCTTACTTAGATTACGTACGCTTTGAGACGTTTCGTAATTTAAATGCCAGTCACGTTCCGTACCTTCGGGTCGTGATACCTCTGGCAGTGTCATGTACACGCTCTCTTCTAAATTACCATTTAAAAAAGTAATCTTGATGTCAATCTGTCAGATTTCGTAGTCATGGTATGCAGCAATAGCAAGTAGGATCTGGATGGACTTAAGCATGGCCACTGGAGAAAAGGTTTCATCAAAATCCACACATGGTTATTGACGACAACCTTTTGCAACAAGTCAAGATTTGAAAGTCTCAACTTTTCCATCTACACCAAGAATCTTCTCAAGATCCACTTGCTCTCGATGGGTTTTACCCCTTCAGGTGCAACTACCAAAGTCTATACTTTGTTGGTGTATATGGATTCCATCTTAGATCGCATAGCATCCATCCATTTCACAGAGTCCCCACTTGTAATGGCCCGCTCGAAACTAGTTGGGTTATCATCTTCCATGATGCAATACTCGCTCCCAGTGTCACTGAGAAAACCGTAGTATCTCTCAGGCGGATGAGGAACCATACTAGATCTGCGGAGAGGCTGAGATTCGTCGGGAACTATTGAATCCTTCGGTTCTACCAAATCATCAGCCGTTAGTTTGTCTAGCTGGAACTTCTTCCAGTTCTACCTCATGACCACTAATTTCTTCCATAAGAAATTCCTTTTCTAAAAAGGTGGCATGCTGAGAAACAAAACATCTTTTGCTCCTCAGTGTGGTAGAAGATATACCCTCGTGAATGTTCGGGATATCCAACAAATTTATACAGTACTGACCTTGCCTCAAGCTTGTCCGAATTTTTCTTTTCAACATAGGCCGGATAACCCCATATCTTAACTCGTTTAAGAGATGGTCTCTTCCCATTCCATATCTTATATAGAGTGGTAGGCACTGATTTGGATGGAACTCTATTCAATGGGTATGCAGCTTCTCAAGCGCATAACCCCAAAAGGAAACAAGTAACTCAGCATTACTCATCATAGAGTGCACCATATCTAATAGGGTGCAATTCCTCCGCTCCGGCACACCGTTGTGCTGTGGTGTATACGGAGGAGTAAGCTGAGAGAGAATCCCATTCTCTTTTAAATAATCCAGAAACTCCGTGCTTAAGTATTCTCCTCCCCAATCAGATTGAAGGATTTTAATACTTTTACCTGTTTGGTTCTCCACTTCGTACTTATATTCCTTGAATATCTCAAAAAACTTCAGACTTGTGTTTCAACAGGAACATATGTCCAAATCTTGAGAGATCATCGATGAATATAATGAAGTACGAAGAACCAACCCTGACATGTGTAGACAGAAGGCCGCATACATCACTATGTATCATTCCCAAGAGTTCAGTAGCTCTTTCTCCGTGTCCAGTAATCGGAGTTTTAGTCATTTTACCTTTGAGACATGACATGCAAGTTTCATATGATGTAAATTCAAACTGATTCAAATATCCATCTTTATACAGCTTAGCTAATCATGTCGCATTGATATAACCTAGTCTACAATGCCACAAGAAGGATTCGTTCATTTCTGAACTTTTCCTCTTGTGTGTGTTCTGTACGTTGAGAACAGTATTTTGATTTAGAACGTATATGCCATTACTTAACGAGCATGATCCAATCAACTTTTGATTCAAGAAAATGTTCATAACATTATCCTGCAATACAAAATTATATCCTTCTTTACTTAATAAAGAAACTGATATAATATTGCATATCAGATTCGGTATGTAATAACATTCGTTCAGAATCAATGCATTACCATTTGGTAATACATGGTGATATTCGCCAACTGCTTTGGCTGCAACATTTACACCATTCCCTACTCTTATAGAATGATCACCTATTCCCAGTTCTCTACCTTTATTTAGCCCATGTAACATATTACATATATGGGATCCCGATCCGGTATCTAATACGCAGGACGTAAAGTGTACTGAGAAACAGTTCTCGGTAACAAATACACCCGAAGAAGATGCATCAACATGCACATTCCTCGTTTGGGTCACGTGGGAATCCGGATATTCCCCTATTTCCTGCTCAGACTTATAACAATTATAAGATAGAGCGGAACCAACGTTCCCCAGCTCAGTATAACAAACGGGTTCGGTCAATACATCTATATTATTATCTTGATTAAGGCATGATATGGTCGCTACTTAAAGAGAGAGAGAAGAAAACATTTTGCGTATGCTCTTGCAAGATTAGATTGGTTATTATTTTATCTAATCGGGATGGCTCCCACAGTTTTTATCAAATCTTCCTTCAAACCCTAAAAGGTAAGACTAGCCGGGATTAATTACACTTTACAAGTTCGACAATCTTTCAGCCAGTCCAGTGTCGGTACTTTGAGGGAGGTTCCCCATGCTTTCGCACGGACCTAATTAAAATAAACCTCGTTTTCCCAGGGGCGTAACCCTATCAACACCTTTCTAGACACCTACTTGATCGGCTAATTGTAATGTGCAAAACACTCCTACGAGTAACTCTTACTCACAGTGGGTATCAGGATCCAACTATCTCATAGAAGGTATGCAATCTCATTGCAAATTTCAACACTTGAAATTCCCAATAATATTTTTCCCCAAGCGATTTATGAGCTTGACAAGGTCAACAAACCATAAACCGCAAGTCAAGTTCAACCCGTTCATTTCGTGATTGAATTAAACCCACCCGCACGACCCTTGACAAGGTCAACAAGGCTGTACGACTACCCTAATCCAATTGCATCATATGCGTTGCAGATAAACACTAATTAGCTACCGCACACTATGCCTTGACAAGGTCAACAAATGCAACACGAATACTAAATAGTCCTTATCTGAAATGATGGATGACTACGACAGGTTTTTAAGAAAACCTTTTGCGTAATGAACTTGATATCGTTTTAGAATCGAGTGATTTTGAAAATGAGTGATTTTTAGGCTTTTGCTAGTTTCGCTAAAGAGGTCACTCCTGGTGAAGGGATCTCGGCTCTTTCCTCGTCGAATGAGGTGCCGGATATTCATCAAGGAATACTACTATGCAAAGCAAGAGCTAGAGAAGCAATCAAAAGACAAAACCGAGCGGGTTGTAGCATCTGCTATCTTTTGCTAAAGAGGTCACTCCCGGTGAAGGGATTTCGGCTATTTCCTCATCGAATGAGGTGCTGGATATTCATCAAGGAATACCACTATGCAAAGCAAAAAATAGAGCTACCTTTTCGAAACAAGATTCTACAACATCTTTAGGTTTCTTTCTTTTTCGTTAATCTCATTAATGAAGTCCCATCATTTATGCTTCCTAAGCATCATAGATAAAGAAACGAAAATACTTATACAACGTACGCTTATGCCATCCGCATTCGCCATGGGGTCCCGTCATGCACCGTTAGGTTAGATAACTAACGGCAGAGTGGGGGCAGGACTAGCGCGGATACAAAACATAAGCAACATTTATTATATATCATATATATAATATAAAGCATTCGTCTTAGGCAGTCATATGATCTCATCACAGAACATAACAGCAGAAGTCAACATATGAAATATTGGATATATTAGGAGGTCCGTGTTTTAAATTAAGCCAGTAAAAAACACGGATTTCACGATCGTGATGAATAGCCAAACCCACATCGCTAGATCCCAACGAGAGCGGAAAGAAACCCTACCAATTCTAGAGTTAGGAGACCCGGTCTCGACTCCTCGAGATGGTCACCCACTGGCCTCTAGAATCCGGTTACTTGTGCTCCCCCCTTGGGTCTATCCTAATGCGGAAAAGTAAATAATATACATCAATAGTGACATCATCCTCAACTCGGAAGTGTCCCAATAAAAGAATATTACATTTAGTTTTTACATGAATGAAAATGAAAAACTCTCATCTCACGCAAAAACCCCCGGCTGTTCAAATACGACGATCCAATATAACATATCATAGCAACACATAACATCACATGTCATCAACGTAAGTGAATATGCGTATCCCAATTGTTGTTGACATATAGCAATGAAACCGACGATCACCACATATTACACTTACGGTCGCAGAAAAGAAAGTGAAAACTACAATAATTGGAATCCGCAACCACCTTAGACATCATAAACCCGAAATATCACATACTTCGGGTTTCATGCCTAACCATATGAATTCCTTAGACATCATAAACCCGGAATATCTCATATTCCGAATTTCATGCCTAACCTTATAAACCCCGCATTTTAGTCTTAATATTGAAAACATTTTTCAATAACCAGTCGGATAATTCAACAAGATTCCCGACAACCTGATCGAATGCTCGTCTGAAACTTTAGTAGACGGCCACACCTCCGATGCCATCGACGAAGTGCACTTAGGCGCAACACCGCGTCCGCGAGCACCCGGGAGGATTCTTTTGGCAACAGGGTTCTCCTACATTTACTTGGTCGGGGCTTTGGGGCGTGGCTATCTCGTAATATTACCCGGCGAGTATCCGCGTACACTACATGATTGCGACAGAGTTTTGATCCATATCAAAATCCCGTGGCAACCGATCAAATGAGACTAAATTGCTAGGTTTACAAAATTTAAACTAGTTTTCACAAAACTAATTATTGTGGATTCCAAATATTGTATCACATTTCAATATCAAACGCGAAACGATGTTAAAATACGACTACGAAACACTTCGTATTGCCACTACAGAAAGATAACATCACATGCAATCTTGGAAAAACAAACATAACCTGAAACACTAAAACCATGAGATCGGAACACCACAAAAATTTCAAGATTTTTTGCTACAGGAAAAAAGGTGGGGCCGATTTTTTGTACAATTTGGCAGGCCATTTTTTTTTGTTTTGCCTCAAATTTTTCTGGTGTTCTGGATACATCATAACTAGCTTTCTGCACTTGTTTAAAAATTTTTTAGAGGACTTAAAAAATTCGACAGAAACTAAGGTTTAGGATTCCAGGTTTCGGAGTTGTTTCGGTTTCGTAATTCTAACACATCGTATAATTCTCTAGCTTGGCTCTGATATCACCGCTGTTCAGGCAGCCGCCCCATCTAATGGGGTCGCCGTGGCACCATCGGGTCCCTCAGCAACAACTTTTTACGCATTCCCCCTCGTGAGGACTACAACCCGCCGGAACACCTTCCGGTCTCGGGACACCATGGGGGTAAGAGCCTATGCTTCGTCACACTGTCACACAGTGAGAACCCCCTATAGGTCAACATCTAATGCCTAGTAGCTCTGATACCACTGCTGGGTTCCTTAGCACTCTCAGTAGGTTTTATAAGGCATCGAGTAGGAAATTTTAAAAAATCTAGAGAGAAAAGCAACCCAAACCAATGATCTAACTAGAGAATTAGGGTTAGACAAAGAAAGTAAAATAACTTTACACTAAGTGAATAAGGAATACAACCTTTGTAGACCGGTCCTTCACTTCAAAAGCTCCGTGTAGTAGTCCCTTTGCTCCAAGTAGTGGTTTCCCGGACTCTCGTTAAGCTCCACTAGGCGAAAAAAACAAGCTTGCTTGAAGAACTTCGAGGCCGAAGATGATCTACGTCGAGGAATCTCCAAATCAAGCTACCTCTTAAATAATTGAGAATTAGTGAAGCAAACAACCTATACTAAATGGCTAGTCTAGTGTAGATTGATGAAGTAGGAATTTTGCTCACTTTAGAATTATTTTTCTCACTCTTTTTCTTCACCTCAAGAAAACCTAGAGAGCTCAATGGAGATGAAGAAGAAGATGAAGTCTAGAATAGAATGAGAGTGAAGTGGCAACCATGGGTGAGATAATATCATATATTATCATTGTAGAGACTTAACTATGGCTAAAGAAAATGGTTGGATTAACAAATATCTAAAATAAGACAAAATTAGTGGACTAAGTCAATGGTTTCCACAAGCTTCTCCAAGCTTCACAAACCATGCCATTTCCACCTAATTTTTTTTCTACTTTAAATAATTAATCACCCTAATTATCTATGGTATGGTATGATTCTCATACACCCATGTATAATTTATCATCAAGCATGACACAAAGAAATAATACATTAAAATATATCACATATATATTAAATGTACAATGAGAAAAGAAATTCTTAAGTGAGCTAATATTAGTTAATATATATTAATATATCAAATATATAATTATATATTAAATTATTAAATGAACACTTGATTTAATAACACGGCTGTATCACATACAACCGACTAATATCATATATATCAACTTATCGAATCAACACTTGATTCAATAACCCGGCTATATCACATATAACCGACCGATATCACATATCGCGAGATAAGATTATGGTATCATATACACGTATTAATCTCGGTCCCTTACATATCACATATGTGCCCTACTTCGTTTCTCTTGAGCCAGGAAACCTCTGTGTAGGACTCTAAAGACTCGTCAATACGCCGGCAGTAGGTAATGATCATATCGGTTACCTACAAGCCGTCAGCGGTACTAGCTGGACATAATGGTTACCCGGGTATTAAGCGATCAGAAGATCAAAAAGCAAGCCTGCTCATACTCCCGTGAATCCAATAAGTAACATTACCGTACAGTCCGGTCTCTTCGTCCGATATATCACATATCTAGTCTGGGGGTGGTAAATGTCAGACCCCAATAACTTGATAAGTCATGCCGATGTGAGGCTCATAACGGGTCGAGAAACTACTGATAACACTTACCAGTAAATCTCAGTATCGGCCCTAACCAGGGACTTCCTGTTATAGCCAATCGAGCACAGCGCAACATCAACCCCCAATACCGGGAGAGACGAAACCCCTCCTATCGCTCATTGCCTCTATGTGACTCGGGACTGTACCTAAAAACCACCGTTTTGCATGCTCTCTTAAACATTGTAAGGTGGAAATCAAAGCACAGTAGGAATCACACAAGACTCTATGACGATCTCGGGTCTACAGACTAACCTGTACCAGTGTCACCAGAGAACTGCTATTTGACATTAGGTATAAATCCATCTAGGAGTTTTCGGCGAGTCTTGTTCAGTGTACCCAGTCTCTACTGAGCACCCGTATACCATCTTTGATGTCAAACATCAATGGATATGGGATCATCCATCGCCCATCAAATGGGTCAAGAAGCGTATACGCTAGTCTACTCTGGAATATCGATGCCCCGTCTCGATACACCCTCGACTAGTAACAATTAAATGATGGACTTATGGACTTCCCTGGCCCCACTAGTATGATCTCTATCATAGTCCTGGTAGTCAAGTCAATATTCTAAGGGCTTTATCAACTTGTAACAGAGAGACAATACAAGTATACATGTTAAGATAAAGAGTAACCAGATAGCATACTATCATGTCGAGCAAAAAGGTCCTCCCTATATATGTCCAAGCATCCACTATAATATACAATCATGTACAATAATGGCCTCTAGGGCATACATACAACTAACACAACGTCGACGCATACAAGAAGTGGCTATTCCTACGTCATTACTTTCACCGATGATTTCTCAAGGAATGGACATGTATTCTTAATGAAACATAAATCCGAGGCCTTTGAGAAATACTAAGTGTATAAGAATGAAGCGGAAAAGCAAACTGGCAAAAGTATCAAGATGCTCCGATCTAATCGGGGTGGTGAAGACTTAAGTACCGAGTTCCTGGAATATCTAAAAGGGAATGGAATTATCTCTTAGCTTACTCCTCCATACACACCAAAACACAACGGTGTATCAGAAAAACGGAATCACACCTTATTTGTTATGGTGCGTTCCATGATGAGTAATGCTGAGTTGTCGCTCTCTTTCTGGGGTTATGCACTAAAATCTGCTGCATACCTATTGAATAAGGTTCCAACTAAGTCTGTACCTACCACTTCATATGAAATGTGGAGTAGGAAGAAATCCTGTTTTAAGTATCTTAAGATATGGGGTTTTCCTGCTTTTTTCAAAATGGTTCATCCGGACAAACTCAAGGCGCATTCAGTATTGTGTAAGTTATTGGGATACCCCAAAAACTCTAGGGGGTATTATTTCTATTACACTGTAGAACAAAAAGTCTTTGTTTCTCATCATGCCCGCTTCATGGAAACTCAATTTATTATAAAGGAGATAAGTGGGAGCGCAATAGAGCTGGAAGAAATTCTAGAACCACAAACTATTATTGAAAACTTAGTAGAACATGAGATTTCAATGGAACTGGACATACCTATGCCTCTCCGCAGATCTACTAGGCAGTCTCATCCGCTCGAGAGATAATACGGTTTTCTCGTAGACAGGGATCGAGAGGATTGTATCATCGATAATGATGAGCCAACTAGTTTTCTGCAAGCCATCAAAAGTAGAGACACGGTGAAGTAGCTGGATGCTATGCGATACGAGATGGAATCCATGTACACAAACCAAGTATGGACTTTGGATTTTGCTCCCACTGGGGTAAAACCTGTAGGATGCAAATGGATCATCAAAAAGAAGATTGGTGTAGATGGTCAGGTAGTAACCTAAAAAGCTAAACTTTTTGCTAAAGGTTTTCGTCAAAGACCAAGATTGGACTATGACGAAACATTTTCACCAGTGGCTAAGCTTAAGTCTATTCGGATCCTACTTACCATTGCTGCCTTCCATCACTATGACATCTGGCAGATAGATGTTAAAACCGCTTTTCTAAATAGAAGTTTAGAAAAGTATGTTTACATGGATCAACCAGAAGGTTTCATAGACAGTGGGTGCAGCGGAAAGATGTGCAAGTTAGTTAAATCCATTTATGGATTAAAGCAGGCATCGCGGAGTTGGAACATCTGTTTTGATGAGACAGTCAAGAAATTTGACTTTATAAAAAATGTAGATGGACCTTGTATTTATAAAAAGATTGTAGGGAGAATTGTGGTATTCCTCGTTTTATACGTGGATGACATTCTCCGGATAGGAAATGATATTCCTATGCTACAATCGGCCAAGCTGTTCTTGTCACAGAAGTTCTCTATGAAAGACCTAGGTGATGCCTCGTACATTCTGGGGATTAAGATCTATCGTGACAAATCTAAAAGAATGTTGGGACTTTCACAGTCAAGGTACATAGACACCGTACTAAAGAGGCTTAGTATGGAAGATTCTAAGCGCGGTAATTTACCCGCTTGTCATGGAATCACCCTCTCCAAAGAGATGTCTCCCAAGACTGATGAGGAGATGGCTCACATGAGCATAGTACCCTACGCTTCGACGGTAAGGTCGATAATGTATGCGATGTTATGTACCAGACCAGATGTAGCTTACGCACTTAGTATTGTAAGCATGTATTAGTCCAACCAAGGTGAGAAAGATTGGATAGCTGTAAAGAACATTCTTAAGTACCTGAGAAGGACTAAGGAGATGTTCCTGGTGTATGGTAATGGGGACCTCTAAATCAAGGCTTTTATCGACTCTGGCTTCCAAAGTTACAAGGAGAACTCTAAATCTGTCTCGGGTTATGTGTTTACCCTCAACGGAGAGGTGGTCTATTGGAAGAGTTCCAAACAGGACACCGTAGCAGACTCGACGATGGAGGTTGAGTACATTGCTGCTAATGATGCCGCAAAAGAGGTAGTCTGGATGAGGATGTTCGTTTCTAAACTTCAGGTGGTTCCATCCATTGCTAATCCAATACCTTTGTATTGCGATAACAATAGAGAAATGGCTTTGGAAGAGGAACCACGGTCCCATCAGAAATCCAAACATATCTTGAAGCGGTATCACCTGATCAGGGAGATCGTGGATCGCCAGGAGATCGAGGTGTGGAGAGTAGACACAAAGGACAATACGACAGCTCCATTCACCAAGGCCATCCTTTAATTCCAGTTCGAGAGACTGTTCGAGATGTTGGGTATGCGGTACGCCAGCAACTGGCTCTAGTGCAGGCGTTGGGTACTTAATACGCCAATTACAGACCTTAGTGCAAGTGGAAGATTGTTGGATATGTATGCCCTAGAGGCCTTTATTGTATAGGATGCCAATGATATGTATGTACAGGACTATCTTGGTCAATATGATAGTATGCTATTTGGTTTGTTTTTATCTTAACATGTAATGTGTTTTACTTAGTATTTCATATCTTGTATATATGTTGATAAAGCCTGTAGGATCCTTGCTTGACTACCAGCGTTGTGATGGCAATCATACTTGTGGGAGCTAGGTAGTCGATAAGCACATCCTTAAAATGTCCTTAGTCCTGGGAGTAACGAGACTGGGCATCGATACTCCAGAGTAGACTAATGTATACAAATCTAGACCCTGACGAGTGCGATGGATTGGTCCCGCAACCATTAGTGTGGTGCACCTAAGATTGTATACATGTGCTCACTAGGGGTGAGTACACTGGACGGACTCACCGAGAACTGGCTAGATGGTATTATACCTAACGTCAGATAGCAGTTTTCTGGTGACATGAGTGCAGGTAGTCTGTCGACCTGAGGTCTTCGTTTGTCTCATGTGAGTTCCCATTGTACTTTGATTACCGCCCTACCACGGCTCTACCGAGTCGTGCAAAAAGGTTTTAGTTGGGTATAGTCTCGAGCCACATGGAGGCAGTGAGCGACTGTTGGGGATTCGACTCTCCCGGTATAGGGAGTTGATGTCGCGCTGTGATCGGCTGGCCAACACCATAAGTACCTGGCAAGAGCGTATTGAGAATTATTGGTAGTTGGACCAGTAAATTCTTGGATGGTCTTGAGCCACACTGGCACGACTTGTCAGGTTATTAAGGGTCTGACGTTTTCCACCCCTAGACCTGGTATGCGATACTCTGAGACGAACAGACCGGACTGCATGGAGATTGTCACGGATAGGATCGGTAGGGGTTCGGATGAGTTCGCTCGTCGGCCTTCTTTTCGACAGGTACCTGGGTAGCCGTTACGCACAGCTAGTGCCACAGACGGACTTGTGGTTAAACCCACTTCCAGCGTACTGTCAAGTTTTTAGAGTCCCACACAGAGGGTTTTCCTGGTTCAGGCGAAATGATATAGAGGCCGTATGGTTTTATGTGCAGTGTTCCGATCATATACGTGTACTAGCTGCACGGATGTTGTTCGGACAGATAATACTAGTAGGCGTAGGATTAAGCCGCATTCTGGTATTATATTGCTGGATTATTTTTTATCTCTTTGTATTCGTATTTTTTTTCAGTACGAATATGGGTATGTACATACGGTGAGGGCATTCTTGTAATTTTACAAGAGATGCATCTAGAAGGGGACACCTCATTATTGGTTTTATTTATTTTTGGAAAATTGATTAATGAGGTGGAAATGGAGATATTTGTGGCATGGTAGAAGCATGGCTAAGTCTCATTGTTTATTTATTTGAATTTACTATTCAAGCATGGTTGTATTTTCTATAGAGAAATATTGTATGCTTGATTATTGAGAAAGACTTAGCCATTTTTCACTTGCTCCAACACTTGCTCATTTGGGTTTTTTTCTTTCTCTCTCCATTTTTGCTCTCTTCCTTCTTCCTCAAAACCTAACCTTCACATGTGTTGTGAATCCTAGAGTTTCTGTTAGTTATATGTATGCCTTAGAGGCCATTACTGTACATACGATGTATATTGTAGTGGATGCTAGGACATATATAGGGAGGACTTTCTTGCTCGACATGATAGTATGCTATCTGGTTGTACTTTATCTTAACATGTACTCTGATTGTCTCTATATTACATGTTGATAAAGCCCTTAGGATATGTACTCGACTACTGGGACTATGATGAGATCATACTAGTGGGGCCACGGTAGTCGACGAGTACATCCTATAACTGTTCCTAGTCGAGGGTGTATCGAGAAAGGGCATCGATGCACCAGAGTAGACTAGCGTATACGCATCTTGACTCATATGATGGGCGATGGATGATCCCATATCCATCGGTGTTTGACATCAAGGATGGTGTACGGGTGCTCAGTGGAGACTGGGTACACTGGACGGACTCGCCGAGAACTCCCAGATGGTATTATACCTTACGTCAGATGGCAGTTCTCCGGTGACACTGGTACAGAGTAGTCTGTTGACCCGAGATCGTCATAGAGTCTTGTGTGATTCCCACTGTGCTTTGATTTCCATCATACCACGTCCAAGAGGGCGTGCAAAAAGGTGGCTTTTGGGTACAGTCCCGAATCATATGGAGGCAATGAGCGATAGGAGGGGATTCGTCTCTCCCGGTATAGGGAGTTGATGTTGTGTTGTGTTCGATTGGCTATAACCGGAAATCCCTGGCCAGGGTTGTTGAGATTTACTGGTAAGTGTTATCAGTAGTTTCTCGAACTGTTATAGACCTCATATCGACACGACTTATCGAGCTACTGGGGTCTGACGTTTACCACCCCTAGGCGAGATATGCAACATATCAGACGACGAGACCGGACTGTACGGGAGTGTTACTGTTTGGATTCACAGGAGAATATACATGCTTGCTTGTTGATCTTCTCGGCGCTCAATACCTGGGTAGCTATTACGTTTAGCTGACCGCTTGCAGCTTGTGGGTGTTTGATATGATCATCACCTACTGCCGACGTATTGACGATTCTTTAGAGTCCTACACAGAGGTTTCTTGGCTCAGGCAAAACGGAGTAGGAGCACATATGTGATATGTGCGGGACCGAGGATAATACGATATGAGATACCGTATTCTATTCTCGTGATATTTGATATCAACCGGGTCATCGGATCAAGTGTTGATTCGATGAATCAGTACGGATAAATATTAGTCGGTTATATGCGATATAGACGGATTGTCGGATCAAGTGTTGATTCGATAATTTAATGTATAATAATATATATAATACATTAAATGAAATTAACTAATATTAGCTCACTAAAAGATTTTTTTTCTCACTCGGATAATACATTGATATATATGTGATATATGTTAATTGTATTATTTTATTTTGTTACGATAAATATTATATATGTGATATATAATATTGTAACATGATATGATAACTAATGCAACATGTTTAGTGGAGTTTAAACATGATTAGGGTTTGGATTAGGGTTAAGCTTTCTAGATGATTCTAGAAGGTTTTGGTTTTGTTTTGTGAAAGATATTTTGTTATGACTCATCCTTAACCTAACCCAAACCCTACACCCTTGGTTAAATCTCTACAATGGTTTGGTTAACCATGGTTGCATAATTCATCATTATCTTCTTTGCATTATTCATCACAAATGATAATTCTATTATTGTTCATCTTCTTCTTCCTTCATTCTTTCATGAAAAAGCTTTCTAGATTTTCTTCAAGTGATGAATAAATGTGAGAAAAAGATAAATAAAGAGAGCAAAAATCCTACTTCATCATCCTCATCTTCCCTTTCCATTTAGATGAGGGTGTTCACATCATTTCATGAGTGTTAGCTTGTGTTAATGGAACTTCAAGGTAGATTATCTTAGTATCGAAGATCGGAAGCAAAGGTTGCATCTTTCTCTTCGTGGAACCTCTCGAGAGTCCGGATCCCGATGATCGCAGCGAAGGGACCACAACACGGAGCATATGAAGTGAAGGACCGAATCTACAAAGGTTGTAATCCCTCTCACTTAGTGTTAAAGTTGTTAACATGTTAGTTTTCGCCTAATCTCTAGCTTAAAGAGCCGTATTCGGGTTGTTCGGCACGGCTAATTTTTTCATCAGGCATGGTTGATGCCTCGTAGACCCTTGTGAGCGTGCATAGCAACCCTACAGTGGTATCAGAGCCAAGCTAGAGCTTTAGGCAAAGTCTAGACGAAGTTTAAAGTCCGATCGAACCCGGAAAACCCGATATTCCCTAGTTTCTGGAAATTTTTCAAAACTGTGATTTTTTTCATATTAAAAATACCCAAAAAATTCAGCAGGGTGTTTTAGGAATTACTGTGAAACCCGACCCCCTAAATCGTCCAAAGAGCCGCGGAACCGCGGCCAAACCCTGGTATTGGCGGTGGTTCCGCGGCAAGAAGGAAGGATTGAGGGATAGGGTTTGCACAGTAACTTCCGTAGCTAATTCCTGATTCTTATGGGCATTTTTAATTATACTCAAGTGTTGGGTTTTCTGGGGTGTATTGGGGAATCGTTGATTCGATCGGATGTTTTAACTTTGTTTAGTTTGTCCGGAAAATTTTAGAAACTGTTAAAAAGTTCGAACGGATATCAATAACTCACTTTTTCCCCTGTCGGAAAATTTTTCAAAAGTTGGATTTTTTTCTCGTGTTTAAGAATGTTCTAAGTCATGCAAGTAACGCGGTGGACCCTCTAGAAGACAACAAACCTTAACTCGATTATGTGACCGTCTTGAACTGTCTTTTGAACCTTAGGGTTTGGGGCAGTACGGCGTGCCACATGTGAGGCGTTGGCTTGACCCTTCTAGGGCTGGACCATTGGTACTGTGGCATGTGATGGTTGTTTTTAAACTGATTTCAAGTGTTGAGATATATTGGGGAAATCTTGGGTGTTTGATGATTCGATTGGAAAGTTTAACTTTGTCTATTTATCTGGAATGTGATACAATATTTGGAATCCACAGGTAGTTATGAGATAACTAATTTGAATATTATAAATACAGCAGTTTAGTCTCAGATGATCGGTTGCCACGGAATTTTGATGTGATCAAAAGTCCGTCGCAATCACGTAGCGTACGCGGATACTCGCCGGGAAAACTTAATAGACAGCTACACCTCTTAGCCCCGACCAAGTGACTGTAGGAGAACCCCGTCGCCGAAAGCATCCGTTCGGGTGCTCGCGGTAGCGGTGTTCCGCCTTGGTGCACTTTGTCGACGGCTTCGGGGGTGCGGCCGTCTACTAAAGTTTGCGACGAGCATTCGATCAGAATGTCGGGAATCCTGTTGAATTGTCCGACTTGACATTGAAAAGAGTTTTCGATAATGAGACTAAAATGCGGGGTTTATAATTGTTAGGCATGTGATGTCTAAGGAATTCATTTGGTTAGGCATGCAATGTCTAATGAGGTTGCGGATTCCAACTGTTGTAGTTTTACACTTTCTTTTCTGTGACCGTAAGCGTAGTATGTGGTGTATCGCCGGCTTCGTTGCTATACATCAACGACAATCGGGATACGCATACTTGCTTACGTTGATGATATGAGATATTATGTGTTACTGTAATATGTTATATTGGATCGTCGTGTTTTGAATAGCCGGGGGTTTTATGTGAGATGAGAGTTTTTCTTTTTCATTCATGTAAATTTCATTTGTATGTAATATTCTTTTATTGGGGCACTTCCAGGTAGCGGAAGATGTCACCGTTGTATATTATTTACTTTTCCGCATTAGGTAGACCCAAGGCGGGGAGCACAAGTAACCAGGTTCTAGGGTCCAGTAGGAGACCATCTCGAGGAGTCGAGACCGGGTCTCCTAACCCTAGAATTGGCAGTGTTACTTGCCGCTCTCGTAGGGGTCAAGGGATGTGGGTTTGGCTATTCATCGCGACCGTGGAATCCGTGTTTTATACAGGCTCGTATTGAAAACACGGACGTCCTAGTATATACAATATTTCATATATGCTCTTCTGCTGCAATGTTCTGTGATGAGATCATATTACTGCCTGTGACGAATGTTTATATTATATATATGAGATATATGTTATATTGCAGATTTCGTTTCAAAAGAGATGCTTGTGAAGCATATTAAAATGGGACTTCATTAATGAGATTAATGAAATAAAAGAAACCTAAGATGTTGTAGAAACTTGTTTAATAAAAACTGGTAGCTCTAGTTCTTTCTTTGCATAGCGGTGTTCCTTGTAGAACATCCAGCACCTTATTCGATAAGGAAAGGACCGAGATCCCTTCACCGGGAGTGACTCCTTTAGCAATAACTGGAAGATGCTACAAACTCGGTTTGTCTTTTGATTGCTTCTATAGTTCTTGCTTTGCACAGCGGTATATATGATATATCCCGCACCTTATTCGATGAGGAAAGGGCCGACGATCCCTTTACCGGGAGTGACCCCTTTAGCAAAACTAGAAAAGCCTCAAAAACACTCCATTTAAAATCACTCGATTCTACAACGATATCAAGTTCATTACGCAAAGGGTTTTCTTAAAAACCTGTCGTAGCCCTCCGTCATTTCAGATAAGTAATAGTTAGTATTCGTGCTGCGTTTGTTGACCTTGTCAAGGCGTAGTGTGCGGTAGCTGATTACTGCTTATCTGTATAAGCATATGATGCGATTGGATTAGGGTAGTCGTGCGACTTTGTTGACCTTGTCAAGGGTCGTGCGGGTGGGTTTAATTCAATCAGGAAATGACGTGTTGAACTTGACTTGCGGTCTATGGTTTGTTGACCTTGTCAAGGTCATAGATTGCTTGGGGCAAAATATTATCGGGAATTTCAAGTGTTGAAATTTGCAATGAGATTGCATACCTTCTATGAGATAGTTGGATCCCGATACCCGCTGCGAGTAAAAGTTACTCCTGGGCGAGTTTTACACATTACAATTAGCCGATCAAGTAGGTGTCTAGAAAGGTGTCAACGGGGTTACGCCTCTGGGAAAATGAGGTTTACTTTAATTAGGTTCGTGCGAAAGCACGGGGGACCTCCCTCAAAGTACCGACACTGGCCTGGCTGAAAGATTGGCGAACTTGTAGCGTGTAATTAATCCCGGCTAGTCTTTCCTTTTAGGGTTTGATGGAAGATTTGACAAAAACAGTGGGAGACATCCTGATTAGATATATTTGATAACCAATCTAAATCTTGCAAGAGCATACGCTGAGTGTTTTCTTCTCTCTCTCTCCAGATAGCGACCATATCACGCCTTAATCAAGATAATAAAACGAATATATTGACCGAACCAGCTTGTTATACTGAGCCGGGGGACGTTGGTCCCGCTTCAACTTATAAGTGTTATAAGACAGAGCAGGAAATTAGGGAATACCAGATTTCCCGTGCCGCCCAAACGAAGAATGTGCATGCTGATGCATCATCTTCGGGTGTGTTCGTTACATAGAACTGTTTCTCAGTATCCTTTATGTCCTGGGTATGTGATACCGGATCAGGATCCCGCATATGTAATCTGTTACATGGGCTACAGATAGGTAGAGAACTGAGAACGGGTGATAAGTTTCATGAGACAGAAAACGGTGCAAGTGTTGCAGCCAAGTCTGT
Organism: Agapanthus africanus; assembly: GCA_030015575.1. NCBI lineage: Eukaryota > Viridiplantae > Streptophyta > Magnoliopsida > Asparagales > Amaryllidaceae > Agapanthus > Agapanthus africanus. The sequence goes on from CM057339.1 coordinate 427,300,046, forward strand.
TGGTCACTATCACCCTGTATTACCTGAATACATTGATTCTGAACGAATGTTATTAGATACCGAACCTGATATACAAAATCATATCAGTCTCTTTATTAGTAAAGAAGTGATATAATTTTGTATTGTTGGATAATGTTTTGAACATTTCCTATATCAAGAGTTGATCGGTTCAGGCACGTTATCTAAAAGCATAGACGTTCTAAATCAAACTACAGTTCTTAGTATACAGAACACACACAAGAGGAAGAGTTCAGAAATGAATGAATCCTTCTTGAGGCATTGTAGACTAGGTCATATCAATGCGACCCGACTGGCTGAAGTTACATTTAGATGCATATTTAAATTAGTTTGAATTTACATCTTGTGAAACTTGCCGGTCATGTCACAAAGATAAGATGATTATAGCTCTGTTTATTAGAAACAGAGAAAGAGTTAGTGAACTCTTGGGATTGATACATGCTGATGTATGAAAGTCCCCTGTCTACATATGCCAGGACCGGTTCTTTGTACTTCATTCCATTCTCTGATAATCTTTCAAGATTCAGACATATGTTCCTATTGAAAAACAAGTCCGAACCTTTTGAGATATTCACAGAATATGAGTTAGAAGTAGAGAGCCAAAAATACGGGTAAAAGTATTATGTCCTTTGATGTGATCAAGGAGGAGAATACTTGAGCACGGAATTCCTGGACTGTTCTAAAGGAGAATGAGATTCTCTCTCAGCATTACTCCTCCGTATACACCATAGCACGATGGTATATCGGGGCGGAGCAATAGCACCCTATTTGATATGGTGTGCTCTATGATGAGTACTACTGAGTTTCCTATTTCCTTTTGGGAGTTATGCACTTGAGAAGCTGCATACCTATTGAATAGGGTTCAAATCAAATCAGTTGCCTATCACTTCATATGTGATATGGAAAGGGAAGAGCCCATATCTTAAATTAGTTATGATTTGGGGTTGTCCGGCCTATGTCTAAAAGAAAAATCCGGACAAGCTTGAGGCAAGGTCTATTATGTAGAACTGGAAATGTTCCAGCTATACAAAATGCAGCTGATGATTTGGTAGAACCAAAGGATTCAATAGTTTCCAACGAACCTCAGCCTCTCCGCCGATCTAGTAGGGTTCCTCACCCACCTGAGAGATACTTCGGTTTCTCTATGACAGTGGGAGCGAGGATTGCATCATGAGATGATGACCCAACTAGTTTCGAGCTGGCCATCAGGAGTGGGACTCTGTAAGAATGGCTGGGTGCTTATCGATCTGAGATGGAATCCTTATACACCAACAAAGTATGGACTTTGGTTGCTTTATCTGAAGGGTTAAATCCCCATCAGGAGCAAGTATATCTTGAGAAGATTACTTGGTGTACATGGAAAAGTTGAGACTTTCAAAGCTAGACGTGTTAAAGGTTTGCATCATAGACCAGGTATGGATTATGTTGAAACCTTTTCTAAGGATCTATGCTTAAGTCCATCCAGATCCTACTTGCCACGGCTACATACCATGACTACGATATCTGGTGGTTGGGTGTCATGACTGCTTTTCTAAGTGATGTTTTAGAAGAGAGCGTCTATAAGTACACAGCCAGAGGGCTTCGTAGACAGTGGGAGCAGCGGAAACGTGTGCAAGATGTTTTATATGATAAAACAGGCATCGCGGAGTTGGAACATCTGTTTTGATGTGGTAGTCAAAGAGTTTGACTTCATCAAAATGGTAGATGAACCTTGTATATACAAAAAGGTAGTAGGGAGTATGGTGGTAATCCTCGTAGAGTACGTGGATGGCATACTCTTGATAGGGAAGGAGTTTCCTATGCTACGCTCAGTCAATCTCCGCTTATCACAAGGATTCTCCATATAGGATCAAAATGATACCTCATAAATCCTGAGTTTTTGGATCTATGAGATAGATCTAATTGGATGTTAGGATACTCACTAGTTGTAGTGAGATAGTATCAATCGATCCTGGGGAGAATCACTGGAAAGGTTCCAGGGTGATAAGGACGACTGAATGTCAGTCGAAGGCATTGTCTATACCCTCAGTGGAGGGACGGTATGTTGGAAGAGTTCCAAGCTAGACACCGTGACTTACTAGACGATTAAAGGCAAGATACATCGTTACCAAGGATACTACCAAAGAGGCAGTCTGGATATATATAAGTTCATGAGATGAACTTCGTTCCTACCATTGTGTGACAATGGAGTTGTGGCTTTAGCCAAGGAACTACCGTCCCATCAGAAATCCAGATATAATTCTTAGGCAGTATCACCTGATCATGGAGATGGTTGATCTCCAGGTAGATCGAGGTTAGGAGAGTAGATACAGAGAACAACAGCGCGGATCCACTCACAAAGGCCTTTTTCCCAGTAGAGACTTTTACGGGATGGTTGAGTATGGGATACTTCAACCGCAGCTAATTGTTGGGTATGCGATACCACAACAGATGGCCCTAGTGCAAGTGGGAGATTGTTAGTTATATGTATGCCCTAGAGGCCATTACTGTACATACGATGTATATTGTAGTGGATGCTAGGACATATATAGGGAGGAATTTCTTGCTCGACATGATAGTATGCTATCTGGTTGTACTTTATCTTAACATGTACTCTGATTGTCTCTATATTACATGTTGATAAAGACCTTAGGATATGTACTCGACTACTGGGACTATGATGAGATCATACTAGTGGGGCCACGGTAGTCGACGAGTACATCCTATAACTGTTCCTAGTCGAGGGTGTATCGAGAAAAGGCATCGATGCACCAGAGTAGACTAGCGTATACGCATCTTGACCCATATGATGGGCGATGGATGATCCCATATCCATCGGTGTTTGACATCAAGGATGGTGTACGGTTGCTCAGTGGAGACTGGGTACACTGGACGGACTCGCCGAGAACTCCCAGATGGTATTATACCTCACGTCAAATGGCAGTTCTCCGGTGACACTGGTACAGAGTAGTCTGTTGACCCGAGATCGTCATAGAGTCTTGTGTGATTCCCACTGTGCTTTGATTTCCATCATACCACATCCAAGAGGGCGTGCAAAAAGGTGGCTTTTGGGTACAGTCCCGAATCATATGGAGGCAATGAGCGATAGGAGGGGATTCGTCTCTCCCGGTATAGGGAGTTGATGTTGTGCTGTGTTCGATTGGCTATAACCAGAAATCCCTGGCCAGGGTTGTTAAGATTTACTGGTAAGTGTTATCAGTAGTTTCTCGAACTGTTATAGACCTCATATCGACACGACTTATCGAGCTACTGGGGTCTGACGTTTACCACCCCTAGGCGAGATATGCAACATATCAGACGACGAGACTGGACTGTACGGGTGTGTTACTGTTTGGATTCACAGGAGAATGTACAGGCTTGCTTGTTGATCTTCTGTGCGCTCAATACCTGGGTAGCTGTTACGTTTGGCTGACCGCTTGCAGCTTGTGAGTGTTTGATATGATCATCACCTACCGCCGGCGTATTGACGATTCTTTAGAGTCCTACACAGAGGTTTCTTGGCTCAGGCAAAACGGAGTAGGAGCACATATGTGATATGTGCGGGACCGAGGATAATACGATATGAGATACCGTATTCTATTCTCGCGATATTTGATATCAACCGGGTCATCGAATCAAGTGTTGATTCGATGAATCGGTACGGATAAATATTAGTCGGTTATATGCGATATAGCCGGATTGTCGGATCAAGTGTTGATTCGATAATTTAATGTATAATAATATATATAATATATTAAATGACATTAACTAATATTTGCTCACTAAAAGATTCTTTTTCTCACTCGGATAATACATTGATATATATGCGATATATGTTAATTGTATTATTTTATTTTGTTACGATAAATATTATATATGTGATATATAATATTGTAACATGATATGATAACTAATGCAACATGTTTAGTGGAGTTTAAACATGATTAGGGTTTGGATTAGGGTGGGTTAAGCTTTCTAGATGATTCTCGAAGGTTTTGGTTTTGTTTTGTGAAAGATATTTTGTTATGACTCATCCTTAACCTAACCCAAACCCTACACCCTTAGTTAAATCTCTACAATGGTTTGGTTAACCATGGTTGCATAATTCATCATTATCTTCTTTGCATTATTCATCACAAATGATAATTCTATTATTGTTCATCTTCTTCTTCCTTCATTCTTTCATGAAAAAGCTTTCTAGATTTTCTTCAAGTGATGAATAAATGTGAGAAAAAGATAAATAAAGAGATCAAAAATCCTACTTCATCATCCTCATCTTCCCTTGCCATTTAGATGAGGGTGTTTACATCATTTCATGAGTGTTAGCTTGTGTTAACGGAACTTCAAGGTAGATCATCTTAGTATCGAAGATCGGAAGCAAAGGTTGCATCTTTCTCTTCGTGGAACCTCTCGAGCGTCCGGATCCCGATGATCGCAGCGAAGGGACCACAACACGGAGCATATGAAGTGAAGGACCGGATCTACAAAGGTTGTAATCCCTCTCACTTAGTGTTAAAGTTGTTAACATGTTAGTTTTCGCCTAATCTCTAGTTTAAAGATCCGTATTCGGGTTGTTCGGCACGGCTAATTTTTTCATCAGGCATGGTTGATGCCTCGTAGACCCTTGTGAGCGTGCCTAGCAACCCTACAGTTTCTTGAGATAAAATACTCCAATTAACTCTCTACACCTTCTAAACTACTTAGATTAGTAAACTAGGTACTTTATTTACCTCATTTTTCAGGTTGGAGCTTGAACCATAGACTCTTGGGTGGATCGTCTTCGACACGGGTGGCCGACGACCGAGCTTGATCCAAACCCTCTAGGAGCTCAAGAAGAGGATAAGACCCGAAGGGCAAGTATAAAGGTGGTATAAAACACTATCTTATTAGTTTAGAACCTCTTTGTAGTTTAGCCAGTTAGGGTTTCTGAAAGATCTTGGTTGTTTGGTCGTTGTTGAAAGTCTAAAAATCATTTTTTTTTGTGAATTCTGCCTCCCCACAAACTACGTAGGGTGTAGGACATCGACTTACATGGGCATCGATATTTCAGAGTTGACTTTTGTATATGTTTCTAGACCCCAACGAGGGACGGTGGTTGGTCCTACAGCCATTGGTGTAATCACCTAAGATTGTATACAGGTGCTCACTGGGGGTTAGTACACTGGACGGACTAACTGAGAACCATTAGATGGTATTATTCCTATTGTCAGATAGCGGTTCTCAGGTAACATGAGTAGAGGTTAGTCTTTAGACCTGAGATCATCATTTGAATGGTGTGAATTCCCACTGTACTTTGATCACTACCCTACCACGGCTCTACTGAGTCGTGCAAACAGGTTTTGGTTGGATACAGTCCCGAGCTACATAGAAGCAGTGAGTGATTGTCAGGGATTCTTCTCTTCCGGTATTGGGAGTCGATATCACACTGTGTCTGGTTGGCCAGAACCATAAGATCTTTGCCAAACCAGTTAGGATTTATTGATGGTTAGATTAGTAGTTTCTCAGATCGGTCCTGAGCCGAATCGACATGACTTATCAGGTTATTAGGGTTCTGACGTTTACCACCCCCTAGACCCGGTATGCGATACTTTTAGACAAAGAGACCGAACTGTATGGAGATTGTCACAGATAGGCTCAATATGGGTTTAGACGAGCTTGCTCATCGGCTTCCTTTTGACAGGTACTCGAGTAGACATTATGTACAGCTATTGTCGCTTACATGCTTGTAGTTAAATCCACTGCCACCGTACTATCGAGTCTTTAGAGTTCCACAAAGAGTGTTTTCCTGGTTCATGCGAAATGATGTAGTGGCCATATTTTGATATGTGTAGGGTTCTGATCAAATGATGATAATAGCCGGCTTAGGATTAAGACAGATTATTAAATCAGGTATTGATTTAATAATTTACATATTCATATTTCGATTTGTATAATCTAGTGTTATCCAGGTTTTCGATCGGATGGTTGATAATACTAGCCGGTTTAGGATTTAGCCGGATTATTAAATCATGTATTGATTAAATAATTTACATATACACATTTCAATATGTATATTCTAGTATTATGTTCTTTGCATTATTCTACCTCTTAGTGCATTCGTATTTTAATACGAATACAGATATGCATATACGGTAGAGCGTATTGCGTATTTATACGGAAAACATTCTAGAAGGAGGACATCTCATTTCCATGGTTTTTCTTTTTCTAGAAAATAGAAATGAGGTGGAGGGGTGAAGTAGCAAGAGAATGGTTTGAGGCATGGTTGAATAGGGTAGACAAATGAATTTATAATTCATTTGTATATACTATTCAAGTATGGTTGCTTTTTATTATTGCAAAATATCATTTGATAAAACCATGCTTGGATATTTGTTTTGTGATGAGATTTTCATTCACACCATTCTCTTTCTCTATCCATTCGTAAGCTCATTCTTCCTCTTCACCCTACACTCTCATGAGTTGAGAATCAAGGGTGAAGAGAGATAGAAAAAATTCTAGAACAACACACTACATAACTAGACACTCTAGGTTAGCAACCTAGAGAATTCAGTTGCTCCACTAGGTTTTTGTGTGGAGCTAGAGACATGAACCACATCTCTCGAGTGGATCATCTTCGACGGAGAAAGACCCACGGTCAAGCTCGATCACAGAGATCCCATGGAGCTAAGGAAGAGGGTAGAAGACCGAAGGACACTGATTGGTGTGTGAAAAAGTGTTTTGTATGTTTTGTAAATAACCGCAATCAATAACGGTATCGCAAATAGCTAGTCGCGATGAATATGGGTCGTCCACAAGGAAACATGAATTGTTTATCTTGTTTTAGACGAGTTGATAAAAGGGGGGATGGATTGTTGTCGTTTTTAAATGAAGATGGTTATTAAATTTATATTAGAAAGGCTTGTAGGGTTTATAGGACTTAGTAGTTAATGGATGAAGGTTTTAGAAATGATTCTTTTTATTTTTTAATTGTTTAAAACTGGATGGATGTCGATGAATGTGGATTAGGGTTCTTAGAGGGAATTAGGGTTTCCCACTACTGTCTCTTGTCCATCCATTGATCTCTATTTTTCTCGAGCTCTTAACAAAATAAGTATTAACGAATATCGAATCGTGGTCGTGACTATCATGGATAGCGCGCCCGATAAGAGGGTTAACATTCATTTTGCTAATATTTATAAATATTAAAACTTTTAAAAAGATTTTAACTTATAGTTTTCATCCATTATTCTACCCTATCCTACAAACCCTAGCATGCAAAAAATTACTCGCTTATGGTTATTGGCAATTTAAAAGAGAGGTGGAAGATGAATGAAGTCATATTAGAAGTTCATAAAGTAATACAGAAAAAGTAATGCATAAAAGTAAATACGTAGAGTAAATGCGCAAAGTAAATGTGAAAAAATTAAAACAAAAACTACCTTTAGTAATCCACTATTGCATTACAATTTTTTCTCCTTCAAAATTAGATTACAAGAACCCTAGATTCGCGCATAGATCTCTCTCTTGAACTTTGAGTTTGGGATCTTGAATGGTTTTTGATAGACAGCTCTCAGTCCTTTATATATTCTCTCTAAAACTAGAAACCCTAAATGCCTTATGGGAGTAGGTAATATTACGATCATGCCCCTAAAATCTCATATCCAACTGCCCACAACAGACCGCGGTTCCGCCGCCCTTGCCCTTGTTTAACCGTGGATCCGCCAACTCCTGGTGGGATTGGGACTTGGGATTTTTTTTGGCTTTTTGTCTCGATATTTGGAGATCTTCTTGATATGTAGATTCTGAAAATATTGCCCATAGTCTCTGTCATTGTTAGATTTCTCGATTTTCTTTTAATATTTGGCAGATTCAATTTGATATTTCGATTTGACTTAGATCTCTTACTTAGATTTCAGACTTGAGCTAATACCTGCACAATATCTCAAATCAAATTTTTAGTGGTATTTGGTATTTTTGAGATAGTATTCCAACCATTTATATGATATAATATCTTAAGAATATTTGACATGATTTGCATATTTTAATTAATAATATTTCATTTAAATATTATATGCATATATTTTCCCTAATTATATTATTTATAAATGAAGAAACATATGATAATAATCTTTTTACAAATAAACCCACATATGTTCTTTATTTACATTTAACACCTTTTATTAGTTAATAATAGTAAGAAAATGTTCATAAAAATGTGCAATATTTTTTACTAATTAAATACCCCTAAACCTATCTTTGATCGTCCCGAGCAAACTATTTAAAGAAAAAGAAAAACCTAGCACACTTTCATAGGCAACACGATTGGATTTATTACGTGCAACAATCCGTTAAACCTCTAGGTGCCCCTAGTAGGAGGAGTGTTGTCTCCTGAGGGTTTTCAGCGGATTACACCCACAAAATCCAATAAAAGAAAGAAGATGAAAATTACATGCAAAGATAAGGAACATATAAAAGAAAAAACTTGAGAAGAAGAGTTTCAAAATACACTAGCTTTTTAGTTGTCATGAGCCCTATCTTAATAGTCATGAAAAGATATTAGAAATCATATCATCCCTCAATAAAATATTGTCTTTAGTTTTCGTCCCTACCTTTCTTCTAAATATCGATCATATATCCCTACGTGTGTGTAAAAAACATCCCTACACTTGGAGAATTCAATTCAAGCTATTGTACTTTTTATCCATCTTCCTTAGTACATTTAATCGGTGAATGTTTTAAATGGATTTGCTCACACATTCTTCATGCGACCATTAATAATGCTTGAGGTACTAACCAACCGATTACTAAATGTGCTCACTTATTAATGCGTAATTAGCAATATCTTAGTCTTGCAACACCTAAGGCTTAGCAGTAGCTCCCAAACCGGTTGGTCTAAGGCACTAGGTGATAAGGCACCCTCGCTATATTTTTTTTGTTGCCTTAAGTAATTACAAAACCAGTGTTCATTTTCTTCACCATTTATATTTTTTGTGTCATTTATATTTTGTTGATTTATTTTTTTCCTTCATACTAAGGCTTTTAGAAAGAAATATTTCAAGGTATTCTCTACTATCCCAAGTTTCAAGATGTGTGCAAGTGTGTATAGTAGGGTATCAACGTTCAGATGTTTGGACTCAAGAATAGGGACTATTTTTCAGATTTATTTCTATCCGCGGATTAGTGATTCTTTTCATCCTACTAACCCTTGGGACAACAGCTCATGACTATCTATTAGTAGCTTTGTTTTTAAAACATCTATTTTTCTTGATTTTCTTAAATCTCTTCTATTCTTTCATATGTATTTTTCACTTTCTAACTTTTATTTACAAAAAAAATTCATTCATTCATTTAAAAAAATTCATATATAGTAGTTCCTAGTGCCAAATGATATTTCAGTAAATACAAACCTCCCTCCAAACCTATTGGCAGAAGTGACCTCACTGATGTTGTTCTTCGAGCACATAAACCTGTAGACTTGGGTGGAGAATAATAGGGGTAAATTAGTCAGATGAGAAAAAAACTAACCCCAAACTTTTTCTTTGGCACGCACAGATATTTATCCTTTTTTTAACACACCTCCATTCTTAGATGAAATAGTGTTACCGAAACATGGAGGTGGGGCGGAGGAAAGTTAGTTATGATAAAGCGGCTCCTGCAAGAACAAGAGCTCCTCCAATGGGTCAACAGAAAAATACGGTTTTAATCTACGACCATTTACTTTAAAAATAGAACCGTTTTTAACATTTTCTACATCCACTACACCGTGCGGGTACACATACCGCACTACAAAAGGTCATTTCCAACGAGATCTTAGCTTACCCAGATGAAGATGCAGAAGGGAATCGTAAAGAAGGACTTGTTGTCCCGGTGTGAATGTTTTTCTCAAAAGATATTTATCGTGGAACACCTTAGTCCGGTTCTTTACTATAACCGCATTATCATAAGCTTCATCGCGAAATTCTCTTTGCTCGTTTAATTGCAGCTTTCGATAGCTACTGGCTTGATTAAAATCAAAATTAAGCTCTTTAATAGCCCACATTGTTTTATGTTCGATCTCGACAGGAAGATGGCAAGCCTTCCCAAACACTAGTCGGTATGGAGACATACCAAGATCAGTCTTATAAGCGGTACGAAATGACCAAAGAGCATCCGTCAATTTGGTGGACCAATCTTTACTGTTCTTAGAAACTGTTTTCTCCAAAAGTTGTTTGATCTATCTAATAGAGATCTCAACTTGCCTGCTCGTTTGGGGATGATGGGGTGTAGAATGCTTGTGCTTGATTGAATATTTCTGCATGAAAGTCTCGAAAGACCGATTACAGAAACGCGTCCCATTGTCGCTAATAATAGTGCGCGGGTACCCGAACCAAGAAAAGATATTTTCCTTAAGAAACTTAACAACTTTATTATCATTAATACGACACGGTATTGCTTCCACCCATTGAGAGACATAATCAACCATTATTAAAATGTATAAGTTCCCGAAAGAGTTGGAAAACGGGCCCATAAAATCAATTCCCCAAACATCAAATATCTCCACAACCAAGATTGGTTGGAGAGGCATCTTATTTTTCCGTGAAATCTGACCCATGTGTTGATACCATGAACAAGTTTTGCAATAATCATAAGTATCTTTAAATAACGTTGGCCAATAAAAGCCACATTGCAAAACTTTCTTTGTTGTTTTCCTTGGACCAAAGTGACCGCCACATGCTTGATCATGGCAGAAAGATAATACACTCTTGAATTCATTATTAGGGAAACATCGGCGAATGATCTGATCTGGACAATACTTAATCATATAGGGTTCGTCCCAGTAAAAGTGTTTTACCTGGGATAAAAATCTGTGATTGTCTTGACTTGACCATTCACTGGGTAGAAGTCCCGTTGTTAGATAATTCACAATATCAGCAAACCAAGGTTCTCTAGATATGGTCAAGAGCTGTTCATCTGGAAATGAATCGTTTATTGGTAAAGTCAACGTTGGTGAAGAAGAAAGTTATGAAAGATGGCCGGCTACGACGTTTTCACATCCACATTTGTCTCATATGACAAGATCAAATTCTTTTAACAAAAAGATCCAACATATTAGCCTAGATTTAGCATCCTTTTTCGATAAAAGATGTCGTAAAGAAGAATGATTGGTGTAAACTACAACTGGAGAGACTATTAAGTAGGGCCTGAATTTTTCTAATGCCAATACAACTGCCAAGAATTCTTTCTCAGTGGTTGTATAATTCATTTGGGCATCGTTCAAGGTCCTAGATGCATAGTAAATTATATGTGGCATCTTATCAATGTGTTGTCCTAAGACTACACCAATAGTAAAATCGGATGCATTACACATAAGTTCAAAAGGGTGATTCCAGTATGGAGATGACAGCACGGGGGCTGTAGTGAGGAAATGTTTAAGTGATTCAAAAACAGCTAAGCAATCCAAGTCGAAGTGAAATGTTGTATCCTTGGCCAAGAGAAGAGTTAAAGGTCTAGCAATTTTGCTAAATTCCTTAATGAATCATTTATAAAACCCGGCATGACCAAGAAAGGATCGTATATCTCTGACGCAATTGGGAGGAGAAAGGTTGGAAATAACATCTATTTTAGCTTTGTCTACCTCAATGCCTTTTCGTGAAATGATATGTCCTAACACAATACCTTCTTGGACCATGAAATGACATTTTTCCCAATTCAAAGTTAAATTCTTATCCTTACAGCGGGTAACAACAGCGTCAAGATGATGTAAGCATTCCTTAAAGGAGTCCCCAAATATGGAGAAATCGTCCATAAATATCTCCAGAAAATTCTCGACCATGTCCGAGAATATCCCCATCATACACCGCTGAAATGTAGCGGGAGCATAACATAACCCAAAGGGCATGCGTCTATAAGCAAAAGTACCGAAAGGACAAGTAAAATTTGTCTTATCTTGATCTTTTTCGGCGATGAGAATCTGGTTATAGCTTGAGTATCCAGTTAAAAAACAATAGTACTCATGTTCGGCTAAACATTCCAACATCTGGTCAATGAAACGTAGAGAGAAGTGATCTTGCCTCGTCTCAGCATTGAGTTTTCTATAATCAATAATACCCGCCATCCGGTTTGGATGCGTGTTTGAGTCAACTCATTAGCCTCATTGGTAATGACCGTGATGCCAGACTTTTTAGGGACCACGTAAATAGGACTTACCCATTGACTATCAGATATTGGGTAAATTATACCATTATGCAAGCATTTGACGATTTCTTTTTTCACCGCCTCATTCATGATGGGGTTCAACCATCTTTGTAGGTCTCGGGCTAGTTTGGCTTCATCCATCAAATGTATATGATGTTCCGCAATCAAGGGACTAATCCCTTTGATATTCGCCATTGTCCAACCAAAAACTTGCCGTTTCGATCTCAAGACAGACAGAAGAGCTCTCTCTTGCTCTAAAACTAGAGAAGCTGATATGATAACGGGCAAAGATTCATTCTCAACTAAATATGCATATTTAAGATGAGAATGTAGTAGCTTGAGATCTAGTGTCGGCGGAGAGACGATAGAAGGTAGGGTAAGGGGATGATACTCGGACTCCATAAGAGGTTCATAGCTAGCGTAAGAGATTGACTCAGATAGTTCAACAAATTTATTCGACAAGTCAAAGGATTTTGACTCGGGGGTGGACTTGTCGACAGAAGGGTCCTCACGAGTATAATAAATAGCTAGATCAAACAATGACGCACTAGTAGCGTTGAGATCATTAACGCAAAGTTCCTCAACTTCGTAACTGTCGAAAGTTACCTCATTGATAGAACATATATCAATTAGATAAGCAGATGGTTCGGAGGGTTGACTTCCTATCCTGAAAATGTTAAGCTCAATTGTCATCTTCCCGAAAGATAGGTTCACAGAACCGTTACGACAATTGATTACATCATTGGAAGTTGCTAGAAAAGGGCGACCAAGAATCACTGGGATTTGGTTCCGTGGGTTCGCTGCAGGCTGTGTATCTAAAACTATAAAGTCCACAGGGAATATAAATTCCTCGACTTTGATTAACACATCCTCTAGCTCACACCTAAGATGGGTGATAGATCGATCGGCCATCTGGAGAGTGCAGTGCACAGGTTTCAATTCTCTTATGCATAACTGGTCATAAACAGAATACGGGAGCAAGTTAACACTAGCACCTAGATCGAGTAGAGCGCGATTGATATTTTTACCCTCAATAGTTATAGAAATTGTAGGACAACCGGGGTCCTTACGTTTCTTGGGCAAATGTTGGGTAAAAGGATTGCTCGCATTACTCGCTAAGAAAACATTTTTAGGCACTTGAGTTTTCCTCTTCTTAGTGCACAAGTCCTTTAGAATTTTCGCATAGGACATAACTTGTTGTATAGCATCTAAGAGAGGAATATTTATGTTAACTTGCTTAAATATTTTCACAATCTTCTCCATTTGTGCATTTGGTTTGTTGGGCCTCAACCGGTTTAGAAAAGGAGATTTATCAATAGGGGTTGAGTTCAACACTTGTGGATAAGTTTGTGGGGATAGAATGGATCCCAAAATTGGATTTGGGATGGTCGGAGATGGTAATTCATTCAAGGAAGTGGACTGAGGGTTTGAGCCAAGTGAAGAACGGAGAATCGGCTCGGAAGAAGAGGTTGGTTTAGATGAAATAGAAGTAGAAGTAGTAGCCGAGGTATCCTCTGAATCATCAACTTGTTCACCAACATAGTTTTTCAGCACTCTTCCCGATCTCAACGTAGTTATAGCACTCATGTTATGATTTTATTGGTGAAGGACAATATTTGCGCTTTGTGAATGGCCGAGATTTGGTAGAGATTGAGATGGAAGTTTCCCTTTCTCTCTCTCACTCATTGCGGCATTTAACTGTGCAATTTGTGCTTCGATCGATTTTGTGCTTTCGCCGTGGGAAGCAGTGTGTTGCATCAGCGTTTGGATAAAATATGTATAATTAGCCATCGTTTGTGTGGATTGTTTAATAAACGTTTCTAAGATTCTTTCGAGTGCAAAGATTTTATCGGTAGCGGCCGTTGGAATATTAGTCTGTGGTTGGAAAGAATTATTATAAGGGGTAAAGTTGTTGACTGGATTTTGGAAAGATTGCAGTTGAAAGGGCTGCTGAATTTGTTGTGGTGGTTGTTTTTGCTGTAGGGGAAGCCTTTGATTGTTATTTTGGCTTGGGAACTGAATTTGATTTTAAGATTGGTTTTGGTTCTAAGAAAAATTAGGTTGATTCCTCCATCCTTGGTTATATGTGGATGAATAAGGATCATTTCTAGGTCGTTTTTGAAAAATAGCATTCGTTTGTCCATAACCTTGAGACGGAGGATTCAAAGGACATTCTTCCATTAAATGTGATGAGTTAAAACAGCAACCACACACGGTTTCTAGGAGCGTAACTTGGTTCAGGGAGGCTGAAGAGAATTTTCTTTCTGAAAGTATGTTTTAGCACATCTACTAGGTTTCAGCAAGCATCAAGTATGCAATTTAAAAAAAATCTAGAGGTCTAAGTATACCAACCTAGAATCGAACTAGAGAATTAGGGTTTTGTAGAAAGCATACAAGTTCTAAACTAAGTGATGGAGGTTTAAAACCTTTGTAGACCGTCATTCACTTCTAAATCTCCAAGTAGTAGTCCCCAGAACTCTTCTTTGACTCCACTTAAAGAAAGGATCGAGCTTGCTTAAAGTCTTCGAAGCCGAAGATGATCCACCGAAGTCTCTTTCACTCAAGCTCACATTTCATTAATTAAGGTATTAGTTAAGAAAACTACCTAAACTAATAGGCTAGATTTGTGTAGGTTGATGAAGTAAGAGATTTGCTCACTTAGAAATATTTTCTCTTTTCTTTTTCCAACTCAAGAAAAACCCTAGAGAGGAAAAAATAAAGAAGAGAGGATGAACTTGGATGTTCTATGAGGTGGAATGAACCATGTCACATATGAGATAAGATGATATATAAATTGATAAAATTATCTAAGAAAATGACAAGAATAAGAGATGAGTCATGGCTTCTCCAAGCATCCAAAGCCATGACTCTTCTCCACTTCTTTTTCTTTTCTTAAAATATAAATCAATTCATTTATCTTATATTCTTGTGTGATTCTTATACATCCATGTTCCTTGTATCATCAACCATGATACAAATCCAAAATACATATATATAAATATATATAACATATATATATATATATATATATATATATATATATATATAAATGTATGTAAAGAGAAGAAAATCTAAAGTGAGCTAATATTAGTTAATATATATAAATATGTCAAATATATAAATATATATCAAATTATTAAATCAACACTTGATTTAATAATCCGGTTATATCATAAATAACTGACTAATATCAGATATATATATATATATATATATATATATATGTATATAAAAACATAAAATAAACACTTGATTCAATTATCTGGTTATATCACATATAACCGAGTAATATTCATTGTTCAATATTAAATCAACACATGATTCAATAATCCGGTCATATCATATATAACTGGCCAATATCAAATATATATACATAAATCAAATTATTGAATCAACACTTGATTCAATAATACGTTTATATCACAAATAACCTAACCGATATCAAATATCGTTAGATTAGAATACGGTATCACATGCTCGTATTTAATCAAGCTCTCGCACATATCTCCATATGTGCCCTATTTTGTTTCTCTTGAGCTAGGAAATCTCTGTATGGGACTCTAAAGACTCGTCAATATGCCAGCAGTAGGTAATGATCACATCAGATAACCAGAAACCGTCAGCGGTACTAGCTGGACGTAACGGCTATCCAAGTATTGAGCGAATAGAAGATCAACATGAAAACTTGTCCAAACTCCTGTAAAGCCTATAAGCAGCACTTACCGTACAGTCCGGTCTCTTCGTATGATATGTCGCATATCGAGTCTGGGGTGGAATCGTCAGACCCCAGTAACTTGATAAGTCATGCCGATGTGTGGCCTATAACCTTTCGAGAAACTACTGATAACACTTACTAGTAAATCTCATCTGCCCTGGCCAGGGCCTTTCTGTTATAGCTAATTGAGTATAGCGCAACATCAACTCCCAAAACCGGGAGAGACGAAACCCCTCCTATCGCTCACTGCCTCCATATGCCTCGGGACTGTACCTAAAATCCACCTGTTTTCACGACTCCTTTGAGCCATAGTAGGGAGGAAATCAAAGCACGGTAGGAACCACACAAGACCCTATAACGATCTTAGGTCTATGGACTAACATGTACAAGTGAAACCAGCGAACTTCTATGTGATAATAGGTATGGTACCATCTAGGTGTTCTCGGCGAGTCCTGTTCGGTGTACCCATTCTCTAATGAGCACCTATGTACAATCTTTGATGTCAAACACCAATGGTTATGGAATCAACCATCGCCCAATACAGGGTCAAGAAACGTACACACTAGTTTACTCTGGAATATCGATGCCCTGTCTCGATATTCCCTCGACTAAGAACTGTTAAAGGATATGTTTGCAGACTACACAAGCCCCACTAGTATGATCAGCATCATAGTCTTGATAGTCAAGCATACATCCTAAGGGCTTTATCAAGATGTATCAGAGAGAAAGTAAACTAAAACAAGTGTACATGTTAAGATAAAGAGCAACCAGATCGCATATTATCATATTGAGCAAGAAAGTCCTCTATATATATGTCCAAGCATCCACTATAATATACAATAATGGCCTCTAGGGCATACATATTCCTAATAATCTCTCACTTGCACTAAGGCCAGTTGTTGTAGTATCACATACCCAACATCCTAAAAAGTCTCTCAAACTGCATCTGCGGATGGGCCTTTGTGAGTGGATCTGCCGTGTTATCCTTCGTATCTACTCTCCTGACCTCGATCACCCGGCGATCAACTATCTCCCGGATCAGGTGATACCGTCTCAGAATATGTCTGGATCGTTGATGGGACCGGGGTTCCTTGGTTAAAGCCACAGCTCCATTGTTATCACAATACAAGGGTATTGGATTCTCAATGGATGGAACCACACCAAGTTCAGTAATGAACTTCTTCATCCTGAGAGCCTTTTTGGCAGTATCGTTGGCAGCGATGTATTCATCCTCCATCGTCGAGTCTGCTACGGTATCCTTCTAGGAACTCTTCCAACATACCACCCCTCCATTGAGGGTGAAGACAAAACCCGAGACAGACTTGTTGTTGTACTTATCACTCTGGAAGCTTGAATCGGTAAAGGACTCCACTTGGAGTTCTCCATTACCATACACCAAGAAAATCTCTTTAGTCCTTCTCAAGTACTTAAGAATGTTCTTCACAGCTAGCTATACAGTGTTTCTTCCATGGGTCTGATTGATACCTACTTTCCACACTAAGTGTGTAAGCTACATCTGGTCTGTTGCATAACATTGCATACATGATAGACCCAAATGCAGAAGAAAAGGGTATCGCGTTCATGCGAGCCCTCTCCAAATCAGTCTTGGGAGACATCTCTTTGGAGGGAGTGATTCATGAACAAGCAGGTAAATTACCACGCTTAGAATCTTCCATACTAAACCACTTTAGTACGGTGTCTATGTACCTGGATTGAGACAATCCCAATATCCTTTTAGATCTATCTCTATAGATCTTCATCCCAAGGATGTAGGAGACATCACCCAGATCTTTCATGGAGAACTTGTGTGATAGGAAGAGTTTGACCGAGTGCAACATAGGAACATCATTTCCTATCAACAGTATGTCATCCACGTACAATACGAGGAAGATAACCTTACTCTTTATAACCTTTTTATATATACCTGGTTCATCTACGTTTTTGATGAAGTCAAACTCTTTGACTTCTACATCAAAACAGATTTTCCAGCTCCGCGATACCTACTTTAATCCGTAGATTAATTTAAGCAGCTTGCACACCTTTCCGTTTCTCCCATTGTCTATGAAGCGCTCTGGCTGTTTTATATACACGCTCTCTGCTAAATCACCATTTAGAAAAGCGGTCTTGACGTCTATCTGCCAGATTTCATAGTCATGGTATGCAGCAATGGCAAGTAGCATCCTGATGGACTTAAGCATAGCCACTGGGAAAAGGGTTTCATTATAGTCGACACCTGGTCGTTAACAAAAACCTTTTACTACAAGTCTAGCTATGAATGTCTCAACCTTTTCATCTACACCAATTTTCTTCTTGAAGATCCACTTGCTCCCAATGGAATTTACCTCTTCGGGAGCAACTTCCAAAGTCCATACTTTGTTGGTGTACATGGATTCCATCTCAGATCGCATAGCATCCAACCATTTCATAGAGTCCCCACTTGTGATGGCCTGCTCGAAACTAGTTGTGTCATCATCTTCCATGATGCAATCCTCGCTCCCACCGTCTAGAAGAAAACCGTAGTATCTCTTAGGTGGATGAGAAACCCTACTAGATCTTTGAAGCGGCTGAGGTTCCTCGGAGACTATTGAATCTTCCGGTTCTACCAAATCTTCAGTTTTAGTTTGTGTATCTGGAACTTCTTCCAGCTTTACCTCATTACCACTAATTTCTTTCACAAGAAATTCCTTTTCTAAAAAGGTGGCATGCTGAGCAACAAACACTTTCTGTTCCTCACCGTGGTAGAATAGATATCCATGTGAATTCTTTGGATATCCCATAAACTTGCAAATAACTGATCGTGCTTCGAGTTTGTCCGGATTTTGCTTTTTAACATAAGTCGGACAACCCCATATCTTAATAAAATTAAGACATGGTCTCTTCCCCTCCTATATCTCATAAGGAGTGTTAGGCGCAAATTTGGTAGGAACCCTATTCAATATGTATGCAGAAGTCTCAAGTGCATAACACCAAAAGGATATAGGTAACTCATCAACACTCATCATAGAGCGCACCATATCTAATAGGGTGTGATTCCTCCGCTCCGATACTTTATTGTGCTGTAGGGTATACGGAGGAGTAAGATGAGAGAGAATCCCATTTTCTTTTAGATAATCTCGGAATTCCGTGCTTAAGTATTCTCCTCCTCGATCAGATCGAAGGACTTTAATACTTTTACCCGTCTGGTTCTCTACTTCATTCTTATATTCCTTGAATTTCTCAAACTTCAGATTTGTGTTTCAACAGGAACACATGTCTGAATCTTGAGAGATCATTGGTGAATGTAATGAAGTACGAGAAACCATTCCTGGCATGTGTAGACATAGGACCGCATACATCACTATGTATCGGTCCCAAGAGTTCAACAACTCTTTCTCCGTGTCCAATAAATGGAGTTTTGGTCATCTTGCCTTTGAGATATGACTGACAAGTATCATAAGATGTAAATTCAAACAGATTCAAATATCCATCTTTATGTAACTTAGCTAGTCTGATTGCATTGATATGACCAAGTCTACAGTGCCACAAGAAGGCTTCGTTCATTTCTGAACATCCCCTCTTGTGTTGTTCTGTATATTTAGAACTGTATTTTGATTTAGAATGTATATACCATTACACAACGTACCAAACCCAATCAACACTTGATTCAGGAAAATATTCATAACATTTTTCTCTAATGAAAAGTTATATCCTTCTTTATCTAATAAAGAAACAATATTATATTGCACATCATCAATGGTACGAAATAACAGTCGTTCAAAATCAATGTATTACCATTTGGTAATACAAGGTGATATGCGCCGACAGCTTCGGCATCAACAATTGCTCCATTCCCTACTCTGAGAGACATATCACTCTTTCCCAGTTATCTACTTCTCTTTAACCCCTATAACTAATTACAAATATGGGATCCTGATCCGGTATCTAATACCCAGGATATAGAGCAAACTGAGAAACAGTTCTCAATAACTAACACACCCGAAGAAGATGTATCAAAATGCTCTTTCTTCGTTCGGGTTGCGTGGGAATCCTTGCATTTCCCTATCCCTTGCCCAGACTCATGACAGTTGTCATATGTTAGAATGGAACCAATGTTCCCCAACCCAGTATAATAAGCAGGTTCGGTCAATATATCCATATTATTATCGTGATTAAGGCATGATATAGTCGCTACCGAGAGAGAGAGAGAGAGAAGAAAACGCTTTAGCATGCGCTCTTGCAAGATTAGATTGGTTATTATCTTATCCAATCCGGATGGCTCCCACTATTTTTATCAAATCTTCCTTCAAATCCTAAAAGGTAAGATTAGCCGGGATTAATTACACCCTATAAGTTTGCCAATCGGTTAGCCAGGAAGGTATTGGTATTCCGAGGGAGTCTCCCGGTGCTTTCACATGGTACTAATTAAATAACCTCGTTTCCAATGGGTATAACCCCGTTAACACATTTCTTAGACACCTACTGGATTAGATAATTTTAAAGTGGAAAACTCTCCCAGGAGTAACAATTTCCCGCAGTGGGTATCGGGATCCAACTATCACATAGACGGTATGCAATCTCATTGAAAATTTCAACGCTTGAAATTCCTGATATGTGTTTTTACCCCTAGCTTCTTATCACCTTAACTATGGTCAACAAATCAAAAGCGCTAGTCAAGTTCAACCCATCATTTCGTGATTGAATTAAACTCACCCGTAAGATCCTTAACTATGGTCAACAAGGCAGTTCGACTACCCTAATCCAATCGCATCAATATGCGGCAGATAAGCACTAATCAGCTACCGCACTCTACGCCTTGACAGAGGCCAACAAACGCAGCACGAATACTAAATAGTATTTATCTGGAACGACGGAAGGCTACGACAGGTTTTGAAGAAAACCTTTAACGTAATGAACTTGATATCGTTGTAGAATCTAGTGATTTGAAAGAGGAGTGGTTTAAGCTCCGCTTTAAAATCGAGTAGTTTTCAAAACAATCCGAGTGGGTTATAGCATATGCTATTTTTATTAAAGAGGTCATTCCCGGTGAAGGGATCTAGGCTCTTTACTCATTGAATGAGGTGTTGGATATTCATAATGAAATACCGCTATGTAAAGCAAGAACTAGAGCTACCTTTTTGAAAAATTTGATTCTACAATATCTTTAGGTTTCTTTTCTTTTCATTAATCTCATTAATGACGTCCCATCATTTATGTTTCCTAAACATCCCAGAAGAAACGAAAATAAAATACACATATATACCATCCGCATTCTCCATAAGGACCCGGGTCTTCACTGTAAGGTTACATAACTTACGGCAGGGCGGGGTCAGGACTAGCGCGGATCCAAAACATATATAGTGTCTACTAGTATATCATATATATAAGTAGTATTCATCTCACGCAGTTATATGATCACATCATATCATAGAAACAACAGAAGCAGACATATGAAATATAGGATATACTAGGAGGTCCGTGTTTTAGATTTAGCCAGTAATGAAAAACACGGATTCCACGGTCGTGATGAATAACCAAGACTACATCCCTAGACCCCTATAAGAGAAGTAAGCAACCCTGCCAATTCTAGAGTTAGGCGACCAATCTCGATTCCTCGAGATGGCTTCCTCCTAGACTTTAGAACCCGGTTACTTATGCTCCCCGCCTTCGGTTTATCTTAATGTGGAAAAGTAAATAATATACATCAAATGGAGACAACAACCTCAATCCAGAAGTGTCCCAATAAAAGAATATTACATACAAATTTTTACATGAATGAAAATTGAAAAACTCTCATCTCAGGTAAAACCCCCCGGCTATTCAATCAAGATGATCCAATATAACATATCAACAACAATACAATAACATCATATGTCATCAATGTAAGTAAATATGCGTATCCCTAATGTTTTTGATGTATAGCAACGAGATCGGGGATACTGCCACATATTACACTTACGGTCGCATAAAAGAAATGAAAATTACAATAATTAGAATCTGTATCATACTTAGACATCATAAACCCGGATTATCACATATTCCGAATTTCATGCCTAACCTTATAAACCTTGTATTTAAGTCTCGAATTGAAAACACTTTTCAAAATGAGTCGGGCAATTCAACAAGATTCCCGATAAAATGATCGAATGCTCGTCAGGAACTTTAGTAGATGGCCTCATCCCCGAGGTCGTCAACGTAGTGCACTTGGGCGGAACACCGTGGATGCGAGCACCCGAGTGGATGCTTTTGGCCATGGGGTTCTCCTATAGTCACTTAATCGGGGCTATGGGGCATGGCTGTCTAGTAGTGTCTCTCGGCGAGTGTTCGCGTACGATACGAGATTGTGACGGGGTTTTGATCCGAAACAAAACTCCATGGAAATCCATCAAATGAGACTAAAACACGAGATTTATAAATCGATAGCTAGTTTTCACAAAACTAATCATTGTGGATTCCAAAAATTGTATCACATATCAAAGCTATCTAGACGATGTTAAACATTTCGATCGATATTTCAAACAATACCAATTCACAGAGACCTCAATAACTTGAGCCTCATAAAAAATACCAAGAAATCCAGAAATGACACAATGAAGTAGCAGAAGAAATACGAGTAAATAACTCCTCAAGTTGGCGCCGGAACTGCAGCTAAACCATGGTTTAGGCGGCGGTTCCGTAGCCATATAGAGGAGTTAGGCCCTCGTACTTCTTGTGGCTCCATAGAATTAGCTGCATGATTTTCTGAGAATTTTTAATCTGGAAAATTTCAACGTTTGAAAAATTGGATAGAAAATACTAAAATTCGGGTTTCGAAACTTCGATCGAACACTTTAACGTCGCTTAGACTTCGCCTAAGTCTCTAGATTGGCTCTGATACCATGAAAGTATGTCTTAGCACCTCTACTAGGTTTCAACAAGTATCAAGTATGCAATTTTAAAAAATCTAAAGGTGTAATTATACTAACCTAGAATCGAACTAGAGAATTAGGGTTTTGTAGCGAGAATACAAGTTTTAAACTAAGTGATGGAGCTTTACATTCTTTGTAGACCAGTCTTTCACTTTTAAAGCTCCAAGTAGTAGTCCCAAAAACTCTTCTTTAACTCCACTTGAAAAAAGGATCGAGCTTGCTTGAAGTCTTCGAAGCTGAAGATGATCTACCTTGAAGTCTTTTTCACTCAAGCTCACTCATCACTAATCAAGGTATTAGTTGTTAGTGATATGTATGCCCTAGAAGCCATTGCTGTACATACGATGTATATTGTAGTGGATGCTTGGACATATATATGGAGGACTTTCTTGCTCGACATGATAGTATGCTATCTGGTTGCTCTTTATCTTAACATGTACTCTAATTGTCTCTGTGTTACATGTTGATAAAGCCCTTAGGATGAGTACTTGACTACCAGGACTATGATGCAGATCATACCAGTGGGGACATTGCAGTCGCTAAGTACATCCTTCAAATGTTCCTAGTCGTAGGTGTATCGAGACAGGGCATCGATATACCAGAGTAGACTAGCGTATAGCTTCTCGACCTATGAGATGGGCGATGGATGATCCCATATCCATTGGTGTTTGACATCAGAGATAGTATACGGGTGCTCAGTGGAGACTGGGTACACTGGACGGACTCGCCGAGAACTCTCAGATGGTATTATACCTCACGTCAGATGGCAGTTCTCTGGTGACACTGGTACAAGTTAGTCTGTAGACCCGAGATCGTCATAGAGTCTTGTGTGATTCCCACTGTGCTTTGATTTTCACCTTACCACGTTCAAGAGAACGTGCAAAACGGTGGCTTTTGGGTACAGTCCCGAATCACATGGAGGCAATGAGCAATAGGAGGGGTTTCGTTTCTCCCGGTATTGGGAGTTGATGTTGCGCTGTGTTCGATTGGCTATAACTGGAAATCCCTGGCCAGGTTTGTTGAGATTTTCTGGTAAGAGTTATTAGTAGTTTCTCGAACCGTTATGGACCTCACATTGACACGACTTATCGGTTATTGGGGTCTGACGTTTACCACCCCTAGACTAGATATGCGACATATCAGACGAAGAGACCGGACAGTACGGGAGTGTTACTGATTGGATTCACAGGAGAATGTAAATGCTTGCTTGTTGATCTTCTGATCGCTCAATACCTCGGTGGCTGTTACGTTTAGCTGACCGCTTGCAGCTTATGGGTGTTTGATATGATCATCACCTACTGCCGGCATATTGACGATTCTTTAGAGTCCTACACAGAGGTTTCCTGGCTCAAGCAAAACGGAGTAGGAGCAAATATGTGATATGTGCGGGACCAAGAATAATACGTGTATGTGATACCGTATTAGATTCTCGCGATATGTGATATCGGCCGGGTATATGTGATATAGCCGGGTTATCGGATCAAGTGTTGATTCGATGAACTGATACAGATTATATTAGTCGGTTATTTGATAATAGCTGGATTATCGGATCAAGTGTTGATTCGATAATTTAATGTATAATTATATATATGATATATTACATTACATTAACTAATATAAGCTCACTTAAAGATTCTTTTTCTCACACGATGATACATTGATATATATGTGATATATGTTAATTGTATTAGTTTCTTTTGTTACAAAATATTGTATATGTGATATATAATATTGTAACATGTTAGGGTTACAAATGCAACTAGGGTTTAGAGTTTAAACCATGCTAGGGTTTTTAAACATGGGTTAACTTTTTCTTTATGGATTAATTCATTTTGGATGGATAATTCATTTTGTTTTGGATAAGCTTTGAGGAAGCTTCTTGATCCTTTGACTTTGTCCACCCTTTATGTTTTATCCATGATATTTGTTAACCTAAGTTTAACCCTAGCATATGGTTTATTCTCTACATGAGTTAGCCATGACACATTTTAAACCATGGTTGCATTTCTAATCTCAACAATAATTTCATTCATCACAACTTCATCTTCTTCTTGCTCACTCTAAAAGCTTTCTAGCTTTTCATTTGTGATGGATGTTTTGTGAGAAATTGAAAACAAAAGAGAGCAAAATTCCTACTTCATCATCCTCATCTATTCTAGCCACTTAGATTAGGGTGTTTGCTTTACTAATACTTGATTAGTGAAGCAAGAGTTTGGTTTTGAGATTCTTCAAGGTAGATCATCTTAGTTTTTGAAGATTAGAAGCAAGGTTGCATCATTCTCTTCATGGAGCCTCTCTAGATTCCGGGTACATGATGATCGCAGCGAAGGATCCTCAACACGGAGATTATGAAGTGAAGGAACGGACTACAAAGATTGTAATCCCTAACTCTTAGATGTTAAAGTGTTAACGTGCTAGTTTTGTTTGATTCTATAGTTAATGATCTAGGTTTACGGATATTTATAACGGCAAATTTTGAAATTGGCTTGTGTGATGCCACTCGAAACCTTGCTTCCGTCTGAGGTAACCCAACAGTGGTATCAGAGCCTAGCCAGAGAATTAGACGGATAAGTGTTGGATTACGAAAACGAAACAACTCCAAAACACCCGATGCAAAACCCTAGTTTCTGTCGATTTTAAAATGAGCTCTAAAAATTTTCCAAAAAAGTGTAGAATCATGTATGAGATATGTTGGATATAGTGCCATCAAAGTCAATTATTAGATCGCAGGTACGTGATTGCAATGATTGAGTGAGGACCTATACCGGTAGGACAGTCTTACTCGAGATGATAGTATGCTATCTGGTTTGCCTTTATCAGTCGTGTATAGGTTCAGGTGACTGATCACTATTACACGTTGATAGAGCCCTTAGGATCTTGCTTGACTACCAACAGTATGGTGGCGATCATATACGTGAGAGTTGGGTAGTCCATAAGCACATCCTTAAATATGGTCCCTATTCATGGGAGTTTCGAGACAGGGCATCGATACTCCGGAGTAGACTAGTGTATACAGTCGAGACCGCGACGAGGGGCGGTGGCCGATCTCATAAGCCACTGGTGTCAGTTGGATCACCTAAAATGTATACAGGTGCTCATTGGGTTATGAGTACACCGGACAGGACTCGCCGGGAACCTGCTAGTTGGTATTTATACCTAGCGTCAGATAGCAGTTCCCTGTTGACATGTGTACATGTTAGTTCATCGACCTGAGGTCGTCATTTGTCTCGTGTGAGTTCCCACTGTGCTTTGATTTTTACCCTACCACGGCTCAAAGGAGTCGTGCAAACAGGTCTTTTTTGGGTACAGTCCCGAGCCACATGGAGGCAAGTAAGCGGATCGGCAGGGGATTCGTCTCTCCCGGTATTGGGGGTGAGATCGCGCTGTGTCTAGGAGAGCCATTACACAAAGCCCTCGGTCGAGGCAGGAGATTTACTGGTAGGTACTCCAGTAGTATCTCTGGGTGTTCTGGGCTACACTCCGACACGACTTATACCGCTATTGGGGGTCTGACGTTACCAGCCCCTAGGCCCGATATGCGATACTTATAGCAGAACAGACCGGACTGTATCTATATTGTCACTGTTAGGCTCAGTAGGGTTCCAGGATGAGTTCGCTCATCGGCTTCCCTTGAGGTCAGTACATGGGCAGCCGTTACGCACTGCTAATACCGCTGACGTGCTTGTGGTTAAACCCACTGCCAGGGTACTGATGAGTCATTAGAGTCCCCCACAGATAGTTTCCCAAGTTCGGGCGAAACGTTATAGAGGCCGTATGGTTTTATGGAAGGGTTCGGAAAATGCACGTGTGTTTACGCACGTGTCATATTTCGGGCAGATAATACTGGTGGGCTTTGGTTTAAGCCGAATCCATGTATTATACTGTGTATATATAATATCTTTGTCTCAGTTGCATTTGTATTCGGTCGTAATACAAATGCGGATATGTTTATACTTTTACGGGGTTATCCTGAAATTCGTTTCAGGATCGCTTTTGGAAGTTGCCAGTTTTCTATCACCCGTCTTAAACATTCGGTTTAATACGGAATTATATTTTTCCTTGGGTGAGTCATGAGCGTGAGTCATGTAGAAGATTCTAGAATTGGTGACTAGGTTTCATGACTCATTAGTTTGCATTAAATGTTTTAGTGAGGTGTTTATAGTGAGTCACCATTTGCATTAATGTGTTTTGGTAATGCTTAGGATATTATTCCTTAAGGTTACCCCTTTGCTCCTACACCCACCCTCCTCCTTTCCTATATGTGGCCGGCCCCTCCTCTCCATTTAAGCTAGCCTTTTGTAAAAAGATGATGGATTGATTAAAAAGATTATGGAATTTGGTTCATGGAAATTTGATAGCTCATTTCTCATTTCTCATCACTTCCAAAAGGCAACTTCATTAACCGTTTATCCATGGTTTTGGATGAAGCGAGACAAAGTGTTCTACTCATTCTCTACATCAATTTTGGACATGTCGGCTAGCAAACTTCATGTCCGAGTTGCCTCGGTTCAGAGGAGGGAGCCCGTATAAAGATCCGTTGACGTGGTGCCACCTGGACGAGGAGACCGGAGATAGAGCGGGATCGGAGCAGCCGCAACGGAGCGTGGGATGATGGTTAAAGACCGAAGGACTCGGATCGTTCTGTATAGCCTTTCTACCCACTTTGTAGTTTGTTAGTTTAGCGTTAATGGCAGATCCGGGTTATAGTATGTAAAAGTTTTGTTCCGCATTTGGCGTCAGATTGACGGCCGGGGCGCTACCGTAGACTTACAAGATACATAGTGAACATACCCCAAACCTGGACCCATGTGCTCGGATTTTGGCCGAGCACATGTCTAGGAAATCCGAGCAGGCCGGCCCCCAGGTGGGTTTTGAGCTCCAGTTTTGGGTGGTGTTCTAATCTCTAGGGTTTGGTACTTCACGTGTTGTTTGTTTTTGCTAAAATTGCATATGATGTTAATTTACTGCATTAACTAATTCGGAGTGTTTCGTATTCGCAAATCTAGATTTGTTTCGGTTTGTTTAGACAGTGTTAAAAAGTTCGAACGGATATCAATAACTCACTTTGTCCCCTGCCGGAAAATTTCCAAGTGTTGGATTTTTCCTTAGTTAAAGAACATTCAAATATCGTGCAAGTAACGCGGTGGACCCTCTAGAAGAACGAAAACCTTAACTCGATTATGTGACTGTCAGAACCGCCTCTAAACCCTAGGGTTTGTGCCAGTTCGGCGTCGCCACATGTGAGGCGTTGGTTTGACCCTTCTACGGCTGGTCCATTGGTACCGTGGCATGTGATGGATGCTTTTAAACTAAGTTCAAGTGTTGAGCAAATAGGGAAATTTTGGGTGTTTGTTGAGTCGATCGGAATATTTAACATCGTCTAACTTTTTATGGAATGTGATACAATATTTGGAATCCACATGTAGTTATGAGATAACTAATTTGAATGTTATAAATCTTGCAATTCAGTCTCAGTTGATCGGTTGCCACGGGATTTTGATGCGATCAAAAGTCCGTCGCAATCACGTAGCGTACGCGGATACTCGCCGGGTAAACTTAATAGATAGCCATGCCTCATAGCCCCGACCAAGTGACTGTAGGAGAACCCCGTCGCCAAAAGCATCCGTTAGGGTGCTCACGGCAGCGGTGTTCCGCCTTAGTGCACTTCGTCGATGGCATCGGGGGGTGCGGCCGTCTACTAAAGTTTCCGACGAGTATTCGATCTGGATGTCGGGAATCTTGTTGAATTTCCCGACTAGATATTGAAAAGTGTTTTTGAGATCGAGACTAAAATGCGGGGTTTATAATTGTTAGGCATGCGATGTCTAAGGAAGTCATTTGGTTAGGCATGCGATGTCTAAGGTGGTTGCGGATTCCAACTGTTGTAGTTTTTCACTTTCTTTTCTGCGACTGTAAGTGTAATATGTGGTGTATCACCGGTTTCGTTGCTATACATCAACGACAATTGGGATACGCATATTTACTTACGTTGATAACATGCGATGTTATGTGTTGCCGTGATATGTTACATTGGATCGTCGTGTTTTGAATAGCCGGGTTTTTTTTGTGAGATGAGGGTTTTTATTTTCATTCATGTAAAATTCATTTTATGTAATATTCTTTTCTTGAGGCACTTCCGAGTTGAGGATGATGTCACCATTGTATATTATTTACTTTTTCGCATTAGGATAGACCCAAGGCGGGGAGCACAAGTAACCGGGTTCTAGGGTCCAGTGGGAGACCATCTCGAGGAGTCGAGACCGGGTGTCCTAACTCTAGAATTGGTAGGGTTGCTTGCCGCTCTCGTAGGGGTCTAGGGGTATGGGATTGTCTATTCATCGCGACCATAGAATCCGTGTTTTATACAGGCTCGCAATAAAACACGGACCTCCTAGTATATCCAATATTTCATATGTTTCTTCTGCTGTGATATCTGTGATGTGATCATTTGATATGTTGAGATAGATACTGGATATATTATATGTGATATATTATATAGACGTTACTTATGTTTTACACCCGCGCTAGCACTGCCCCGCTCTGCCGTTAGTTACCTAACCTAACGGCATACGAGGGGACATCGAAACGAATGCGGATGGCATAAGCGTACGTTGTATTTATCTGTGATGTTTAGGTAACTTAAAATGATGAGACTTCATTAATGAAATTAATGAAATAAAAGATACCTAAAGTTGTTGTGGAATCGAATTTTCAAAAACAGGTAGCTCTAGTTGTTGCTTTGCATAGCGGTATTCCTTGTAGAATATCCAGCACCTTATTCGATAATGAAAGAGCCGAGATCCTTTCACCGGGAGTGACCTCATTAGAGAAACTAGCAGATGCTACAAACTCGGTTTGTCTTTTGATTGCTTTTATAGTTTTTGCTTTGCATAGTGGTATTGTGAATATCCTGCACCTCATTCAACGAGGAAAGAGCCAAGATCCCTTCACCGGGAGTGACCTCTTTAGCAAAACTAGTAAAGGCCTAAAAACACTCCATTTAAATCATTTGATTCTACAACGATATCAAGTTTATTACGCAAATGGTTTTCTTACAAACCTGTCGTAGCCCTCCGTCATTTCAGATAAGTACATCATAGTATTCGTGCTACGTTTGTTGGCTTCCATCAAGGCGTAGTGTGTGGTAGCTATTTATGCTTATCTATATAAGCATATGATACGATTGAGTTAGGGTAGTCGTGCTACTTTGTTGGCTTTTGTCAAGGGTCGTGCGGGTGGGTTTAATTCAATCTGGAAATGACGAGTTGAACTTGACTAGCCGCCTATGGTTTGTTGGCCTTCGTCAGGGTCATAGGTTGCTAGGGGTAAAATATTATCGGGAATTTTAAGTGTTGAAATTTTCAATGAGATTGCATAGCTCCTATGAGATAATTGGATCCCGATACCCACTTCGAGTAAGAGTTACTCCTGGGAGAGTTTTACACATTACAAATTTGCCGATCAAGTAGGTGTCTAGAAAGGTGTCAACGGGGTTACACCCTCGGGAAAACGAGGTTTATTTTAATTAGGTCCGTGCGAAAGTGCGGGTAACCTCCCTCAAAGTACCGGCACTAGCCTGGCTGAAAGATTGGCGAACTTGTAGGGTGTAATTAATCCCGGCTAGTCTTTCCTTTTATGGTTTGAAAGAAGATTTGACTAAAACAGTGGGAGCCATCCTGATTAGATAAATTAATAACCAATCTAATCCTGCAAGAGCATACGTTGAGTGTTTTCTTCTCTCTCTCTTTCCAGGTAGCGACCATGTCACGCCTTAATTAAGATAATAATACAGATGTATTGACCGAACCCGCTTGTTATACTGAACTAAGGAACGTTGGTCCTGCTCCAACTTATAATTGTTATAAGACCGAGCAGGAAATAGGGGATTACCAGAATTCCCGTGCCGCCCAAACGAAGAAAGTGCATAATGATGCATCTTCTTCAGGTATGTTCATTACCGAGAACCGTTTCTCAGTATCCTCTACATCCTGGGTATGAGATACCGGATCAGGATCCCGCATATGTGATCTGTTACATGGGCTACAGACAGGTAGAGAACTGAGAAAGGGTGATAAGTTTTAAGAGTTAAAAATGGTGCAAGTGTTGCAGCCAAGTCTGTTGGCGGTTATCATCCTGTATTACCAAATACATTAATTCTGAACGATTGTTATTAAATACCGAATCTGATATACAACATCATATCAGCATCTTTATTTAATAAAGAAGGATATAATTTTGTATTGTTGGATAATGTTTTGAACATTTCCTATATCAAGAGTTGATCGGTTCAGGCACGTTATCTAAAAGCATATATGTTCTAAATCAAACCATAGTTCTTAACTTACAGAACACACACAAGTGGAAGAGTTCAGAAATGAACGAATCATTCTTAAGGTATTGTAGACTAGGTCATATCAATGTGACCCGACTACCTGAAGTTACATAAAGATGCATATTCAAATCAGTTTGGATTTACATCTTGTGAAACTTTCCAGTCATGTCTCAAAGATAAACATGACCATAGCTCCGTTTATTGGAAACAGAGAAAGAGTTAATGAACTCTTGGGATTGATACATGATGATGTATGTAAGGTCCCCTGTCTACACATGCCAGGACTGGTTCTTTGTACTTCATTACATTCACTGATTATCTCTTAAGATTCGGACATATGTTCTTGTTGAAACACAAGTTTGATGCTTTGAGAAATTCAATGAATATAAGTTCGAAGTAGAAAACCAAAATGGGTATAAGTATTATGTCCTTTGATGTGATTAGGGAGGAGAATACTTGAGCACGAAATTCCTGGACTATTCTAAAGGAGAATGAGATTCTCTCTCAGCATTACTCCTCCGTATGCACCACAACACATTGGTATATCGGGGCGGAGCAATCGCACCCTATGTGATACGGTGTGCTATATGATGAGTACTACTGAGTTGCTTATTTCCTTTTGGGTGTTATGCACTTATGAAGTTGCATACCTATTGAATAAGTTTCCAATCAAATCAGGTGCCTACCACTCCATATGTGATATGGTATGGGAAGAGCCCATCTTTTAAGGATGTTAAGATTTGGGATTTTTCGGCCTATGTCAAAAGCAAAATCCGGACAAACTCGAGGCAAGGTCAGTTCTGTGGAAGTTTGTTGGATATCCCAAAGCAATCGCAAGGGAATATCTTCTACCAAACTGAGGAGCAAAAGGTGTCTTGTTTCTCAGCATGCCACCTTTTGAGAAAGGGAATTTCTTGTAAAGAAATTAGTGGTCATGAGGTAGAACTGGAAGGAGTTCTAGGTATACAAACTGCAGCTGATGATTTGGTAGAACCGGAGGATTCAATAGGACCCAACGAACTTCAGCCTCCCTGCCGATCTAGTAGGGTTCCTCACCCACCTGAGAGATACTTCGGTTTTCTCTATGACAGTGGGAGCGAGAATTGCATCATGAGATGATGACCCAACTAGTTTCGAGCAGTCCATCAAGAGTAGGGACTCTGTGAGATTGGCCGGATACTTAACGATCTGAGATGGAATCCATATACACCAGCAAAGTATGGACTTTGGTTGCTTTATCTGAAGGGTAAATCCCCATCAGGGGCAAGTATATCTTGAGAAGATTACTTGGTGTACATGGAAAGGTTGAGACTTTCAAAG
The DNA here is from genome assembly GCA_030015575.1 of Agapanthus africanus. Classification (NCBI taxonomy): domain Eukaryota; kingdom Viridiplantae; phylum Streptophyta; class Magnoliopsida; order Asparagales; family Amaryllidaceae; genus Agapanthus; species Agapanthus africanus. The sequence continues at coordinate 427,332,447 of CM057339.1, forward strand.
CAATGCTTAAGTCCATCCAGATCCTACTTTCCATTGCTACATACCATGACTACGATATCTGGAGGTTGGGTGTTAGGACTGCTTTTCTAAATAGTGATTTGGAAGAGAGCGTCTATAAGTACACAGCCAGAGGGCTTCGTAGACAGTGGGAGCAGCGGAAACGTGTGCAAGTTGCTTTATGAGTTAAAGCAGGTATCGCGGAGTTGGAAACATCTGTTTTGGTGTGGTAGTCAAAGAGTTTGACTTCATCAAAATGGTAGATGAACCCGGTATATACAAAAAGTTTGTAGGGAGTATGGTGGTGATCCTCGTATAGTACGTGGATGACATACTCTTGATAGGGAAGGAGTTTCCTATACTATGCTCGGTCAATCTCCTCTTATCACAAGGATTCTCCATATAGGATCAGGTGATACCTCCTAAATCCTGGGTTTCGGATCTATGAGATAGATCTAATTGGATGTTAGAATTCTCACTAGGTGTAGTGAGATAATATCAATAGATCCTGGGGAGAATCACTGGAAAGCTTCCAGGGTGGTAAGGTTGACTGAATGTCAGTCACAGGCATTGTCTTTACCCTCAGAAAAGGGACGGTATGTTGGAAGAGTTCCAAGCTAGAGACCGTGGCAAGCTAGACGATTAAAGGCTAGATACATCGTTAGCAAGGATGCTACCAAAGAGGCAGTCTGGATATATATAAGTTCATGAGATGAACTTCGTTCCTACCATTGTATGACAATGGAGTTGTGGCTTACGCCTAGGAACACCCGTCCCATCAAAGATCCAGACATATTCTTAGGCAGCATCACCTCATCATGGAGATGGTTGATCTCCAGGGAGATCAAGGATAGGAGAGTAGATACAGAGGACAACAGCGCGGATCCACTCACAAAGGCCTATTTCCCAGTAGAGACTTTTATGGGATGGTTGGGTATGAGATACTTCAACCACAGCTGATTGTTGGGTATGAGATACTATAACAGATGGCCCTAATTAAAGTGGGAGATTGTTAGTGATATGTATGCCCTAGAGGCCATTGCTGTACATACGATGTATATTGTAGTGGATGCTTGGACATATATATGGAGGACTTTCTTGCTCGACATGATAGTATGCTATCTGGTTGCTCTTTATCTTAACATGTACTCTGATTGTCTCTATGTTACATGTTGATAAAGCCCTTAGGATGAGTACTTGACTACCAGGACTATGATGCAGATCATACAAGTGGGTACAGTGTAGTCGCTAAGTACATCCTTCAAATATTCCTAGTCGTAGGTGTATTGAGACAAGGCGTTGATATACCAGAGTAGACTAGCGTATAGCTTCTCGACCCATGAGATGGGCGATGGATGATCCCATATCCATTGGTGTTTGACATCAGAGATAGTATACGGGTGCTCAGTGGAGACTGGGTACACTGGACGGACTCGCTGAGAACTCCCAGATGGTATTATACCTCACGTCAGATGGTAGTTCTCTGGTGATACTGGTACAGGTTAGTCTGTAGACCCGAGATCGTCATAGAGTCTTGTGTGATTCCTACTGTGCTTTGATTTCCACCTTACCACATTCAAGAGAACATGCAAAATGGTGGCTTTTGGGTATAATCCCGAATCATATGGAGGTAATGAGCGATAGGAGGGGTTTCGTCTCTCCCGGTATTGGGAGTTGATGTTGCGCTGTGTTCGATTGGCTATAACTGGAAATCCCTGGCCAGGGTAGATGAGATTTACTGGTAAGAGTTATCAGTAGTTTCTCGAACCGTTATGGACCTCACATCGACATGACTTATCGGTTACTGGGGTCTGACGTTTACCACCCCTAGACTAGATATAAGACATATCAGAAGAAAAGACCGGACTGTACGGGAGTGTTACTGATTGGATTCATAGGAGAATGTACATGCTTGCTTGTTGATCTTCTGATCGCTCAATACCTGGGTGGCTGTTACGTTTAACTGACCGCTTGCAGCTTGTGGGTGTTTGATATGATCATCACCTACTGCAGGCGTATTGACGATTCTTTAGAGTCCTACACAGAGGTTTCCTGGCTCAGGCAAAATGGAGTAGGAGCACATATGTGATATGTGCAGGACCGAGAATAATATGTGTATGTGATACTGTATTAGATTCTCGCGATATGTGATATCGGCCGGGTATATGTGATATAGCCGGGTCATCGGATCAAGTGTTGATTCGATGAACTGATACAGATTATATTAGTCGGTTATTTGATAATAGCCGGATTATCGGCTCAAGTGTTGATTCGATAATTTAATGTATAATTATATATATGATATATTACATTACATTAACTAATATAAGCTCACTTAAAGATTCTTTTTCTCACATGATGATACATTGATATATATGTGATATATGTTAATTGTATTAGTTTCTTCTGTTACAAAATATTGTATATGTGATATATAATATTGTAACATGTTAGGGTTACAAATGCAACTAGGGTTTAGAGTTTAAACCATGCTAGGGTTTTTAAACTTGGGTTAACTTTTTCTTTATGGATTAATTCATTTTGGATGGATAATTCATTTTGTTTTGGATAAGCTTTGAGGAAGCTTCTTGATCCTTTGACTTTGTCCACCCTCTTTATTTTATCCCTGATATTTGTTAACCTATGTTTAATCCTAGCCTATGGTTTATTCTCTACATGAGTTAGCCAAGACACATTTTAAACCATGGTTGCATTTCTAACCTCAACAATAATTTCTTTCATCACAACTTCATCTTCTTCTTGCTCACTCCAAAAGCTTTCTAGTTTTTCATTTGTGATGGATGTTTTGTGAGAAATTGAAAACAAAAAAGAGCAAAATTCTTACTTCATCATCCTTATCTATTCTAGCCACTTAGATTAAGGTGTTTGCTATACTAATACTTGATTAGTGAAGCAAGAGCTTGGGTTTGAGATTCTTCAAGGTAGATCATCTTATTTTTTGATGATTAGAAGCAAGGTTGCATCATTCTCTTCATGGAGCCTCTCTAGAGTCCGGGTACTTGATGATCTCAGCGAAGGGACCTCAACACGGAGCTTATGAAGCGAAGAAACGGACTACAAAGGTTGTAATCCCTAACTCTTAGATGTTAAAGTGTTAACATGCTAGTTTTGTTTGATTCTTTAGTTAATGATCTAGGTTTAGGGTTATCTATAATGGCAAATTTTGAAATTGGCATGTATGATGCCACCCGAAACCTTGCTGCCGTCTTAGATAACCCAACATTAGTGAAGCAAACAACCTAAACTAATGGGTTAAATTAGTGTAAGTTGATGAAGTAGGAGATTTACTCACTTAGAAATATTTTCTCTTTTCTTTTTCTAACTCAAGAAAAACCTTAGGGAGGTAAAAATGAAGAAGAGATGAGGATGAATTTAGATGTTCTATGAGGTGGAGTGAACCATGTCACATATGAGATAAGATAATATATGAATTGATAAAAATATCTAAGAAAATGACAAGAATAAGAGATGAGTCATGGGTTCTCCAAGCATCCAAATCCATGACTCATTCTCCACTTCTTTTTCTTTTCTTAAAATATAAATCATTTCATTTATCTTATACTCTTGTGTGATTCTCATACATCCATATTCCTTGTATCATCAACTATGATACAAATCCAAAATATGTATATATAAATATATCTCTCTCTCACACACACACACATATATATGAATCTATGTAAAGAGAAGAAAATCTAAAGTGAGCTAATATTAGTTAATATATATAAATATATCAAATATATAAATGTATATCAAATTATTAAATCAACACTTGATTCAATAATCCGGTTATATCATATATAACCGACTAATATCATATATATATATGTATATCAAAGCAATAAATCAACACTTGATTCAATTATCCGGTTATATCACATATAACCGGGTAATATTCGATATTAAATCAACACTTGATTCAATAATCCGGTCATATCATATATAACCGGCCAATATCAAATATATAAAAATAATTCAAATCATTGAATCAACACTTGATTTAATAATCCGGTTATATCACATATAACCTAAGCGATATCAAATATCTCTAGATTATAATACGTATCACATACTCGTATTTAATCAAGCTCCCGCACATATCTCCATATATGCCCAACTTCATTTCGCTTGAGCTAGGAAACCTCTGTGTGGTACTCTAAAGTCTCTTCAATACGCGAGCAGTGGGTAATGATCACATCAGATACCCACAAGCCATCAGCGGTACTAGCTGGACGTAATGGCTACCTAAGTATTGATCGAATAAAAGATTAACAAGCAAACTTGTCCAAACTCCAATAAAGCCTATAAGCAACACTTAACGTACATTCTGGTCTCTTCCTATGATATGTCGTATATCGAGTCTGCGGGTGGAATCGACAGACCCCAGTAACTTGATAAGTCATGCCGATGTGTGGCCTATAACCTTTCGAGAAACTACTGATAACACTTACCAGTAAATCTCATCAACCCTAGCCAGGGCCTTGCTGTTATAGCCAATCGAGCATAGCGCAACATCAACTCCCAATACCGGGAGAGACGAAACCCTTCCTATCGCTCACTGCCTCCATGTGACTCGGGACTGTACCTAAAATCCACCTGTTTGCACGACTTCTTTGAGCTGTGGTAGGGAGGAAATAAAAGCACAGTGGGAACCACACAAGTTACTATGACGATCTCGGGTCTACAGGCTAACCTGTACAAGTGTCACCAGAGAACTGCTATCTGACGATAGGTATGGTACCATCTCGGAGTTCTAAGCGAGTCTTGTTCGGTGTACCCATTCTCTAATGAGCACCTGTGTACAATCTTTGATATCAAACACCAATGGTTATGGGATCAGCTATCGCCCCATACAGGGTCAAGAAATGTACACACTAGTTTACTCAGGAAAATTGATGTCCTGTCTCGATATTCCCTCGACAAGGAACTGTTAAAGGATGTGCTTGCGGACTACACAAGCCTCGCTAGTATGATCTGCATCATAGTCCTGGTAATCAAGCCTACATCCTAAGGACTTTATCAACATGTATCAGAGTGTCAGTAAACTAAAACAAGTGTACATGTTAAAATAAAGAGCAACCATATAGCATATTGTCATGTCGAGCAAGAAAGTCCTCTATACATATGTCCAAGCATCCAATATAATGTTAGTTATATGTATGCCCTAGAGGCCATTATTATACATGTGATGTATATTATAGTGGATGCATGGACATATATAGGGAGGACTTTCTTGCTCGACATGATAGTATGCTATCTGGTTGCTCTTTATCTTAACATGTACACTTATTGTCTCTCTATTACATATTGATAAAGCCCTTAAGATGAGTACTTGACTACCAGGATTATAATGCAGATCATACTAGTGGGGAATGTGTAGTTGGTAAGTACATCCTTCAATTGTTCCTAGCCGTGGGAGTATCGAGACGGGGTATCGATATTCCAGAGTAGACTAGCATATACGCTTCTCGACCCATCTGATGGGCGATGGATGATCCCATATCCATTAGTGTTTGACATCAGAGATGGTATACGGGTGCTCAGTGGAGACTGGGTACACTGAACGGACTCGCCAAGAACTCCTAGATGGTATTATACCTATCGTCAGATAGCAGTTCTCTGGTGACACTGGTACAGGTTAGTCTGTCGACCGGAGATCGTCATAGAGTCTTGTATGATTCCCACTGTTCTTTGATTTCTACCTTACCACGTTCAAGAGATCGTGCAAAATGGTGGTTTTTGGGTACAGTCCTGAGTCACATGGAGACAATGAGCGATAGGTAGGGATTTCGTTTCTCCCGGTATTGGGGGTTGATGTTGCGCTATGCTTGATTGTCCATAACAGGAAATCTCTGGCCAGGGTTGCTGAGATCTACTGGTAAGTGTTATCAGTAGTTTCTCAAACCGTTATGGACCATGCATCGACATAACTTATAAGGCTATTGGGGTCTGACGTTATACCACCCCAGGCTGTGATATGCGATATATCAGACGAAGAGACCGGACTGTACGGTAGTGTTACTTATTAGATTCGCAGGAGTATAAGCAGGCTTGCTTGTTGATCTTCTGATCGCTCAATACCCGGGTGGCCGTTACGTTTAGCAGACCGCTTGCGGCTTGTGGGTGACTGATATGATCACCACCTACTGCCGGCGTATTGACGAGTCTTTAGAGTCCTACACAGAGGTTTCCTGGCTCAGGCGAAACGAAGTAGGAGCACATATATGATATCTACGGGAACGAGATTAATACATGTATGTGATACCTTATTCTATTATCGCAATATATGATATCGGTCGGTTATATGTGATATAGCCGGGCTGTCGAATCAAGTGTTGATTCGATAAGTTGATACATTTGATATTACTCGTTTGTATGTGATATAGCCGGATTATTAAATCAAGTGTTGATTTAATAATTTAATGTATAATTATATATATTTGATATATTGATTTACATTAACTAATATTAGCTCACTTAAACATTTCTTTTTCTCACTTATGCATTTAGTAGATATGTGATATATATTAATGTACATTTTTTTATCATGCTAGAAGATACATATGACATGGGTGTATGAGACTCATGTTAGTTATGTATATGCCCTAGAGGCCATTGTTGTACATATGATGTATATTATAATGGATGCTTGGATATATATAGAGATGACTTTCTTGCTCGTCATGATAGTATGCTATTTGGTTTCACTTTATCTTAACATGTTGACATGTATTGGTTTTTCTGTTTTACTCTCACATGTTGATAAAGCCTTTAGGATCTGTACTCGACTACTGGGACTATGATGAGATCATACTAGTGGGGCCTTGGTAGTCGATGAGTACATCCTATAACAGTTCCTAGTCGAGGGTATATCGAGACAGGGCATCGATACACCAGAGTAGACTAGCGTATACGCATCTTGACCCATAAGATGGGCGATGGATGATCCCATATCCATCGGTGTTTGACATCAGAGATGGTGTACGGGTGCTCAGTGGAGACTGGGTACACTGGACGGACTCGCCGAGAACTCCCAGATGGTGATATACCACACGTCAGATGGCAGTTCTCCGGTGACACTGGTATAGAGTAGTCTGTAGACCCGAGATCGTCATGGAGTCTTGTGTGATTCCCACTGTGCTTTGATTTCCAGCTTACCACGTCCAAGAGGGCGTGCAAAACGGTGGCTTTTGGGTACAGTCCCGAATCACATAGAGGCAATGAGCGATAGGAGGGGATTCGTCTCTCCCGGTATAACTGGAAGTCCCTGGCCAGGGCAGATATAGAGATTTACTGGTAAGTGTTACTAGTATTTTCTCGACCCGTTATGAGCCACACATCTACACGACTTATCGGTTACTGGGGTCTGACGTATACCACCCCTAGACTTGATATGCGACATATCAGACGAACAGACCGGACTATACGGGAGTGTTACTGATTGGATTCACAGGAGAACGCACAGGCTAGCTTGTTGATCTTCTGATCGCTCAATACCTGGGTGGCTGTTACGTTTAGCTGACCGCTTGCAGCTTGTGGGTGTTTGATATGATCATCACCTGCTAACGGCGTATTGACGATTCTTTAGAGTCCTACACAGAGGTTTCTTGGCTCAAGCGAAACGGAGTAGAGGCACATATGTGATATGTGCAGGACCGAGAATAATGCGATATGGGATACCGTATTATATTCTCGCGATATTTAGATATGAACCGGGTCATCGGATCAAGTGTTGATTCGATGAATCGGTACATGATATATTAGTCGGTAATATTCGATATAGCCGGATCGTCGGATCAAGTGTTGATTCGATGATTTAATGTATAATAATATATATGATATATTGTATTACATTATCTAATATTGGCTCGCTTTATTATTTCATTTTCTCACTGGATGATACATTGATATATATGCGATATATGTTAATTGTATTATTTTCTTTTGTTGCAAATATATAATATATATGTGATATATATTATTATGACATGATATGATTTATTGTTAAACATGTTTAAGGATGATTAAATGAGGTTAGGGTTTGATTAGGGTCAGTTGCTTCATGCACCTTCTAGAAGCATCTTCTTTTGTCATGGTTAAGATATTTTGTGATGACACATTACTAACCCAACCAAACTCTAACTCTAGTTTATTCTCTACTAAATCTTAGCCACTCATCCTTGACCATGGTTTATATATCAATCATATACATTTCTTTCTATTCATCACAAAAGAATTATTCATTATCTTTTCCATTATCATCTTCTTCTCTCTTGAAAAAAGCTCACTTGATTTTCTTTATGTGATGAATAAATATGATAAAATGATTTAAAAAGAAAGCAAAAATACTACTCTCTCATCCTCATCTCATCTAGCCCATGAGATTAGTATGTTCATCTCTTTAGAGTGAGAAAGCTTGAGTCTTTGCAATTTCGACGTAGATCATCGGAGAATTGGAACACTTCAAGCTAGCATGGATCGTTCGAGTCGTGGAGCCTCTCATGAGTCCGGGAGATCGTGGATCGCGGCAAAGGGACTTCTACTCGGAGCTTGTGAAGCGAAGGAGCGGACTACAAAGGTTGTAATCCCTCACACTTAGATAAAAGTTATCATCTTGCATGTTAAACCCTAATAATCTAGCAAAGATCCCGGCTTTGGGTTGTTCGGCACGTCTAAATTTTTATCCGGGCATGTTTGATGCCTTATGAACCTTCACAAGAGTGCCTAGGAACCTTTCAGTGGTATTAGAGCCTAGCTAGAGCATTAGGCGACGTGTTTACGAAATTAAAACTCCGATCGAACCCGAACCGACAAAATTTAACCCCTCTCTGGAAATTTTTCAAAAACTGGGTTTTTTCTGAATTAAAAATACGTAAAAAAATCTGCAGGGAATTCTAAGAATTACCATGAAACACGGGCCCACAATTCATCTAAACGGCGGCGGAACCGCGGCGCAAGCATGCTTACGCGGCGGTTCCGTGGCGGAATTATGGATTGGTGACACGTGTTTTTCATGGTAATATCCGTAGGTGCTTGTTGATGCTTCTGGGTATTTTTAATCTGTTTCAAGTGTTGAATATTCTGGGGTTTGTTTTGTAATAGTAGACTCGATCGGAAATTTTAAATTCGTATTTCTTTCCGGATATTTAGAAACTGTTAAACTAGTTGAACGGATATCATTAACCCACTTTTTCCCGGCACGTAAACTTTCAAGTGTTGAATTTTTATCGGGTTTAAATCTTTCGGAAAAATTGTACAAGTTAAGCGGTGGACCCTCTAGAAGACAACAAACCTTAACTCGATTATGTGACCGTCTTGAACTGCCTTTTGAACCTTCGGGTTTGGGGAAGTACGACGTGCCACATGTGAGGCGTTGGCTTGACCCTTCTACGGCTGGATCACTGATACTTTGACATATTCTGGGATTATTTGAACTCCGCTCAAGAGTCGAGCACTTTGGGAAATCTTGGGTGTTTGATTATCTGTTCGGAAAGTTTAATACTGTCTATTTATCTGGAATGTGATAAAATATGTGGAATTCATAGAGTTAGGCATGAAATACGGAGTATGTGATATTTCGGATTTATGATGTCTAAAGTGATTGTGAATTCCAAATATTGTAGTTTTACACTTTCTTTTCTGTGACCGTAAGTGTAATATGTGATATCGCCGGTTTCGTTGCTATATGTCAACGACAATTGGGATGCGCATATTTACTTACGTTGATAATATGTGATATTATGTGTTGTTGTGATATGTTATATTGGATCGTCGCGTTCTGAATAGCCGGGGGTTTTATGTGAGATGAGGGTTTTCATTTTCATTCATGTAAAATTCATTTGTAATGTAATATTCTTTTATTTGGGGCACTTCCAGGTTGAGGTTGCTGTCACCAGTGTATATTATTTACTTTTCCGCATTAGGTAGACCCAAGGAGGGGAGCACAAGTAACCGGGTTCTAGGGTCCAGTGGGAGGCCATCTCGAGGAGTCGAGACTGGGTCTCCTAACCCTAGAATTGGCAGTGTTACTTGCCGCTCTCGTAGGGGTCTTGGGATGTGGGTTTGGCTATTCGTCGCGACCGTGGAATCCGTGTTTTATACAGGCTCGTATTGAAAAACGGACGTCCTAATATATCCAATATTTCATATATGTTCTTCTGCTGCAATGTTCTGTGATGAGATCATATTACTGCCTGAGACGAATGCTTATACTATATATATATGCTGATATATAAATATTACTGCTTTCGTTTCTTCTGTGATGCTTAGGAAGCATAAGCTGATGGGATATTTATTAATGAGATTAATAAAAAGAAAAGAAACCTAAAGATGTTGTAGAATCAAAACTTTATAAAAGGGGTAGCTACAGTTTTGCTTTGCACAGTGATATATATGATATATCCTGCACCTTATTCGATGGGGAAAGGGCCGACGATCCCTTCACCGGGAGTGACCCCTTTAGCGAAACTGGAAGATGCTACAAAACGCGGTTTGTCTTTTGAATGCGTTTAGTGTTTTGTTTTGCACAGCGGTATATATGATATATCCTGCACCTTATTCGATGAGGAAAGGGCCGACGATCCCTCCACCGGGAGTGACCCCTTTAACGAAACAAGAAAAGCCTCAAAAACACTCCTTTTAAAAAACACTCGATTCTACGACGATATCAAGTTCATTGCGCTCGGGGTTTTCTGAAAAACCTGCGTAACCCTCCGTCGTTTTAGGAAAATAGAGTACTTAGTATTCGTGCTGCGTTTGTTGACCATAGTTAAGGCGCAGTGTACGGTAGCTAAGTGATGTTTTCCTATATAACATAAGATGTGATTACTTGGGACAGTCATATAACTTTGTTGACCATAGTTAAGGGTGGGTCATGTGGGTGGGTCTAAATTAATCAAGAAATGACGGGTAGAACTTAACTAGTGCATATGATTTGTTGACCATAGTTAAGGTCATAAGACACTAGGGGTAAAATATTATCGGGAATTTCAAATGTTGAAATTTGCAATAAGATTGCATACCTCCTATGAGATAGTTGGATCCCGATACCCACTGCGAGTAAGAGTTACTCCTGGGAGAGTTTTACACAGGACAATTAGCCGATCAAGTAGGTGTCTAGAAAAGTGTTAACGGGGTTACGCCTCTGGGAAAACGAGGTTTACTTTAATTAGGTCCGTGCGAAAGCACGGGGAACCTCCCTCAAAGTACCGACACTGATCTGGCTGAAAGATTGACGAAATTGTAGGGTGTAATTAATCCCGGCTAATCTTACCTTTTTGGGTTTTAAGGTAGATTTGATAAAAACAGTGGGAGACATCCTGATTAGATAAGATAATAACCAATCTAATCTTGCAAGAGCGTACGCTAAAGTGTTTTCTTCTCTCTCTCTCCAGGTAGCGACCATGTCAGGCCATAATCAAGATAATAATATGGATGTATTGACTGAACCCAATTATTGTACAGTGCAGGGGAACGTTGGACCCATTCTTTCTTATAAGAGTTATAAGACTGAACAGGAAACAGGAGAATATTTAGATTCTCACGCCGCCCAAAAGAACATGCATGTTGATGCATCTTCTTCGGGTGTGTTAGTTATTGAGAACTGTTTCTCAGTTCACCCTACGTCCTGGGTATTAGATACCGGATCAGGATCTCACATATGTAAACAGTTACATGGGATACGGAAAGGTAGAGAACTGGGAAAAGGTGATCATTCCGTTCAAGTAGGGAACGGTGCAAATGTTGCAGCCAAAGCAGTTGGCGAATATCACCTGGTATTACCAAGTCGTAATACACTGATTCTAAATGAGTGCTATTATATACCGAACATGATGTGCAACATTATATCAGTTTCTTTATTAAGTAAAGAAGGATATAATTTTGTAGTAAAGGATAATGTTATGAACATATTCCTAGATCAAAAGTTGATTGCATCAGGCTCGTTACATAATGGCATATTCATTCTAAATCAGAATACAGTCTTGAATATACAGAACACACACAAGAGGAAAAGTTCAGATATGAACGAATCCTACTTGTGGCATTGTAGACTTGGTCATATCAATGCGACATGACTGGCTAAGTTACATAAGGATGGTTATTTGAATCCGTTCGAATTATCATCTTATGATACTTTCCATTCACGTCTCAAAGGAAAAATGACCAAAGCTCCGTTTAGTGGACACGGAGAAAGAGTTACTGAACTCTTAGGACTAATACATAGTGATGTATGCGGTCCCATGTCTACGCATGCCAGGAACGGTTCTTCCTACTTCATTACATTCACTTACGATCTCTCTAGATTCGGACATGTGTTCCTGATGAAACACAAGTCTGAAGCTTTTGAGAAATTCAGAGAATATAAGCACGAAGTAGAGAATCAAACGGGCAAAAGTATTAAGATTGTTCGATCTGATCGAGGAGGTGAATACTTAAGTAATGAGTTTCGGGATTATCTAAAAGAGAATGGTATTCTCTCTTACTTACTCCTCCTGATACACCACAGCACAACGGTGTATCGGAGTGGAGGAATCGCACCCTATTAGATATGGTGCGCTCTATGATGAGCACTGCTGAGTTGCCTATCTCCTTTTGGGGTTATGCGCTGGAGACAGCCACATATCTATTGAATAGAGTTCCAACTAAATCGGTGCCTACCACTCCATATGAGATATGGAATGGGAAGAGACCATCTCTTAAACGAGTTAAGATATGGGGTTGTCCGGCCTATATTAAAAACCAAAATCCGGACAAACTCGAGGCAAGATCAGGTATATGTAAGTTTGTAGGATATCCAAAAGATTCTTATGGATATATATTCTATCACGCTGAGGAAAAAATAGTGTTTGTTTCTCAATATGCCACCTTTTTAGAAAAGGAATTTCTTGCAAAAGAAATTAGTGGCAAAGAGGTAGAGCTGGAAGAGGTTCCAGCACCACAGACTACAACTGATGATTTATTGGAACCAGAGGATTCAGTACTACCCGACGAACCCCAGCCTCTCCGCCGATCTAGTAGGGTTTCTCATCCACCTGAGAGATACTACGGTTTTCTCATTGATGGTGGAAGCGAGGATTGTATCATGGACGATGATGACCCGACTAGTTTCAAGCAGGCCATCACGAGTGGTGACTCTGTGAAATGGCTGGATGCAATGCGATCTGAGATGGAATCCATGTACACCAATAAAGTATGGATTTTGGAAAATGCTCCTGAAGGGGTATAACCCATTGGGAGCAAGTGGATTTTTAAAAGGAAATTTGGTGTAGATGGAAAGGTTGAGACTTTCAAAGCTAGACTTGTAGCAAAGGGTTTTCGTCAACGACCAAGTGTGGATTATGACGAAACCTTTTCTCCAGTGGCTATGCTTAAGTCCATCCGGATCTTACTTGCCATTGCTGCATACCATGACTACGAAATCTGGCAAATGGATGTTAAGACCGCCTTTCTAAACGGTGATTTAGAAGAGTGCGTGTACATGACTCAGCCAGAGGGCTTCGTAGATAGTGGGAGCATCGGAAAGGTGTGCAAGCTGCTTAAATCCATTTATGGGTTAAAGCAAGCATCGCGGAGTTGGAACATCTGTTTTGATGTTGTAGTCAAAGAGTTTGACTTCATCAAAAATATAGATGAACCTTGTATCTATAAGAAGGTAGCAGAGGGTAAGGTTGTCTTCCTCGTATTGTATGTGGATGACATACTCTTGATAGGAAATGATATTCCTATGCTGCAATCAGTCAAGCTCTTCTTATCACAGAGATTCTCAATGAAAGATCTAGGTGATGCCTCCTGCGTATTGGGAATCATGATCTATAGAGATAGATCTAAACGGATACTGGGATTGTCCCAATCCAGGTACATTGACACCATACTAAAGAGGTTTAGTATGGAAGCATCCAAGCGTGGGAACCAACCCACGATCTCTGGACTCATTCTCTCCAAAGAGATGTCTCTCAAGACTGATTTGGAGAGAGCTCGCATGCAAGGGATACCCTATACTTCGGCAGTAGGCTCTATCATGTATGCGATGCTATGTACCAGACCCGATGTAGCATACTCACTAAGTGTAGTGAGTCGGTATCAAGCAGATCCTGGAGAGAGTCATTGGACAGCAGTGAAGAACATTCTCAAGTACTTACGAAGGACTAAGGAGATGTTCTTTGTGTATGGTAACGGAGAACTCCATGTGGAGTCCTTTACCGATTCCAGCTTCCATAGTGATAAGGACGACTCTAAGTCGCATTTGGGTTTTGTCTTTACCCTCAATGGAGGGGCGGTATGTTGGAAGAGTTCCAAACAGGATACCGTTGCAGACTCAACGATGGAGGCTGAATACATCGCTGCCAACGATGCTGCCAAGGAGGCTGTCTGGATAAAGAAGTTCATTAGTGAACTTGGTGTGGTTCCATCCATTGAGCATCCAATACCTCTGTATTGCGATAACAATGGAGCTGTGGCGTTAGCCAAGGAACCCAGGTCCCATCAAAAGTCCAGACATATTCTGAGACGGTATCACTTGATCAGGGAGATAGTTGATCGCCGGGAGATCGAGGTCAGGAGAGTAGATACGAAGGACAACACTGCGGATCCATTCACGAATGCTATTCCCCAGATACAGTTTGAGAGATTATTCGAGATGCTAGGTATGAGATACTACAGCAGCTGGCCTTAGTGCAAGTGGGAGATTGTTAGTTATGTATATGCCCTAGAGGCCATTGTTGTACATATGATGTATATTATAATGGATGCTTGGATATATATAGAGATGACTTTCTTGCTCGTCATGATAGTATGCTATTTGGTTTCACTTTATCTTAACATGTTGACTTGTATTGGTTTACTGTTTTACTCTCACATGTTGATAAAGCTCTTAGGATCTGTACTCGACTACTGGGACTATGATGAGATCATACTAGTGGGGCCTTGGTAGTCGATGAGTACATCCTATAACAGTTCCTAGTCGAGGGTATATCGAGACAGGGCATCGATACACCAGAGTAGACTAGCGTATACGCATCTTGACCCATCTGATGGGCGATGGACGATCCCATATCCATCGGTGTTTAACATCAGAGATGGTGTACGGGTGCTCAGTGGAGACTGGGTACACTGGACGGACTCGCCGAGAACTCCCAGATGGTGATATACCACACGTCAGATTGCAGTTCTCCGGTGACACTGGGACAGGGTAGTCTGTAGACCTGAGATCGTCATGGAGTCTTGTGTGATTCCCACTGTGCTTTGATTTCCACCTTACCACGTCCAAGAGGGCGTGCAAGACGGTGGCTTTTGGGTACAGTCCCGAATCACATGGAGGCAATGAGCGATAGGAGGGGATTCGTCTCTCCCGGTATAGGGAGTTGATGTTGTGCTGTGTTCGATTGGCTATAACTGGAAGTCCCTGGCCAGGGCTGATATAGAGATTTACTGGTAAGTGTTACTAGTAGTTTCTCGACCCGTTATGAGCCACACATCGACACGACTTATCGGTTACTGGGGTCTGACGTATACCACCCCTAGACTTGATATGCGACATATCAGACGAACAGACCGGACTGTACGGGAGTGTTACTGATTGGATTCACAGGAGAACGCACAGGCTAGCTTGTTGATCTTCTGATCACTCAATACCTGGGTGGCTGTTACGTTTAGCTGACCGCTTGCAGCTTGTGGGTATTTGATATGATCATCACCTGCTACCGGCGTATTGACGATTCTTTAGAGTCCTACACAGAGGTTTCTTGGCTCAGGCGAAACGGAGTAGAGGCACATATGTGATATGTGCAGGACCGAGAATAATGCGAAATGGGATACCGTATTATATTCTCGCGATATTTAGATATGAACCGGGTCATCGGATCAAGTGTTGATTCGATGAATCGGTACATGATATATGAGTCGGTAATATTCGATATAGCCGGATCGTCGGATCAAGTGTTGATTCGATGATTTAATGTATAATAATATATATAATATATTGTATTACATTATCTAATATTGGCTCGCTTTATTATTTCATTTTCTCACTGGATGATACATTGATATATATGCGATATATGTTAATTGTATTATTTTCTTTTGTTGCAAATATATAATATATATGTGATATATATTATTGTGACATGATATGATTTATTGTTAAACATGTTTAAGGATGATTAAATGAGGTTAGGGTTTGATTAGGGTTAGTTGCTTCATGCACCTTCTAGAAGCATCTTCTTTTGTCATAGTTAAGATATTTTGTGATGACACATTTCTAACCCAACCAAACTCTAACTCTAGTTTATTCTCTACTAAATCTTAGACACTCATCCTTGACCATGGTTTATATATCAATCATATACATTTCTTTCTATTCATCACAAAAGAATTATTCATTATCTTTTCCATTATCATCTTCTTCTCTCTTGAAAAAAGCTCACTTGATTTTCTTTATGTGATGAATAAATATGAGAAAATGATTTAAAAAGAAAGCAAAAATACTACTCTCTCATCCTCATCTCATCTAGCCCATGAGATTAGTGTGTTCATCTCTTTAGAGTGAGAAAGCTTGAGTCTTTGCAACTTCGACGTAGATCATCGGAGAATTGGAACACTTCAAGCTAGCATGGATCGTTCGAGTCGTGGAGCCTCTCATGACTCCGGGAGATCGTGGATCGCGGCAAAGGGACTTCTACTCGAAGCTTGTGAAGCGAAGGAGCGGACTACAAAGGTTGTAATCCCTCACACTTAGATAAAAGTTATCATCTTGCATGTTAAACCCTAATAATCTAGCAAAGATCCCGGCTTTGGGTTGTTCGGCACGTCTAAATTTTTATCCGGGCATGTTTGATGCCTTATGAACCTTCACAAGAGTGCCTAGGAACCTTTCAACTCATACCATGCTTAACATAATGAAGGGTTTTATTATTTAAAGTAATTCAAAATTGAGTGGAAATTAGTCATGGTTAATGCTTAGTGGAAGCTTGTGGAATCATTGACTAAGTCCACTAATTTTGTTTTACTTAAGATATTTATTAACCCAACCATTAAGATTAGCCATGGTTTAGTCTCTACATGAGTTAGTATATAATATTAACTCACCCATGGTTCCCATTCTACACTAGAATTTTTTCATGGTTGCTTTTCTTCATCTCCTTCCTCAAGCTCTCTAGCTTTTTAGGAGGTGAAGAAAATGAGTGAGAAAATAATTTCTAAAGTGAGCTAAATTCCTACTTTATCAACCTCTTCTAGACTAGCCATTTAGATTGGGTTGTTTCTTCACTAGTTCATCACTTAGTGAAGAGGTAGCTTAGGTTATTGTCTCCTAGACGTAGATCATCTTCGGCCTCGAAGACTTCACGCAAGCTTGTTCATTTCACCTTATGGAGCCTTACTAGAGTCCGGGAGATCACTACATGGAGCGAAGGGGCTATTACACGGAGCTTATGAAGTGAAGGATCGGACTACAATGGTTGTATTCCTTGTTCACTTAGATGTAAAGATGTTTACATACTAGTTTCGTCTAATTCTCTAGTTAAGATTCTAGGTTAGGGTTGTTTAGCGGGCATTTTTTAAAAAACGGCATGGTCGATGCCTCCCGAAACCCAGCGGCGACCCTAGGGAATCCTGCAGTGGTATCAGAGACATGCTAGAGAATTAGACGATATTTGTAGAATTACGAAACCGAAACAACTCTGAAACACTCGAAACAAAAAACCAAGTTTCTGTTGAAATTTTTAAGGTGTCTAAAATTTTTTTAAGCAGTTGCAGAATGTTGCATGAGATGTTATATGAACACCACAGAAAAACGAACCACTCTCGACAGATTTAGACCAACGACATGTAGATAAAAACCGGCATCACCGGTTTTTTAGTAGGCTTTGGGCTTCGTTTTGGTGTAGTGTTCCAGTCTCTGGGTTTTGGTGTTTCAGGTGTTGCTTGTTTTTACTGATATTGCATGTGATGTTATATTTTTATAAAGCCAATTCGGAGTGTTTCGTAGTCATAATTCTAATATCGTTTCGGGTTATTTAGACGACGTTAAAAAGTTCGAACGGATATCAATAACCCATTTTCTCCTTCGCTGGAGATTTTCCAAGAGTTGGATTTTTTCAAGTTTAAAATATTTAGAAAATCATGCAGGTGTTTTCTATGGACCCTCTAGAAGAATGAAACCCTAACTCGATTCTGTGACCGTCAGAACCACCACCAAACCCTAGGGTTTGTGGTAGTTCTGCGATGCCATAGGTGAGGCAAGGGTTGACCCTTCTACGGTTGGTCCATAGGTGTTGTGGCATGTTCTGGGTATTTTTTAAACTCCGCTCAAGTGTTGAGCTCTTTAGGAAATTTTGGGTGTTTGTTGATTCGATCGAAAAGTTTAATATCGTCTAGCTATCTGTGATTGTGATACAATACTTGGAATCCACAATATTTAGTTTTATGAAAACTAATTTGAATTTTATAAATCTAGCAATTTAGTCTCATGTGATCG
This sequence comes from Agapanthus africanus, assembly GCA_030015575.1. NCBI lineage: Eukaryota > Viridiplantae > Streptophyta > Magnoliopsida > Asparagales > Amaryllidaceae > Agapanthus > Agapanthus africanus. Next base: position 427,350,937 of record CM057339.1, read on the forward strand.
GTTGCCACGAGATTTTGATGTGGATCAAAAGTCCGTCGCAATCAAGTAGCGTACGCGGATACTCGCCGGGTAACCTTACTAGATAGCCACTCCCTATAGCCCCGACCAAGTGACTGTAGGAGAACCCCATCGCCAAAAGCATCCGTTCGGGTGCTCCCGGCTGCGGTGTTCCTCCTAAGTGCACTTCGTCGACGGCATCGGTGGTGCGGCCGTCTACTAAAGTTTCCGATGAGCATTAAATCAGGTTGTCGGGAATCTTGTTGAATTACCCGACTGGTTATTGGAAAGAATTTTCAATATCGAGACAAAAATATGGGGTTTATAATTGTTAGGAATGTGATGTCTAAGGAATTCATTTGGTTAGGCATGAAATCCAAAGTATGTGATATATTGGGTTTATCATGTCTAAGGTGGTTGCGGTTTCCAATTGTTGTAGTTTTCCACTTTATTTTTTGCGACCGTAAGTATAATATGTGGTGCATCGCCGGTTTCGTTGCTATTTGTCAACGACAATTGGGATATGCATATTTACTTACGTTAATGACATGTGATGTTATGTGTTGCTGTGATATGTTATATTGGATCGTCCTGTTTTGAATAGCCAGTGGTTTTTATGTGAGATGAGAGTTTTTCATTTTCATTCATGTAGAAACTTGTATATAATATTCTTTTATTGGGGCACTTCCGGGTTGAGGATGATGTCATCATTGATGTATATTATTTACTTTTCCGCATTAGGATAGACCCAAGGCGGGGAGCACAAGTAACCGGGTTCTAGAGTCCAGTGGGAGACCATCTCGAGGAGTCGAGTCGGGGTCTCCTAACTCTAGAATTGGTAGGGTTGCTTGCCGCTCTCATATGGGTCTAGGGATGTGGGTTTGGCTATTCATCACGACCGTGGAATCCATGTTTTATACTGGCTTAATTCAAAACACGGAATTCCTAGTATATCCAATATTTCATATGTGTTCTTCTGCTGCTAATATTCTGTGATGTGATCACTTGATATTCTGAGACGAATGCTTATATTGTATATATGATAAATAATAAATATTGTTGCTTTCGTTTCTTCTGTGATGCTTAGGAAGCATAAATGATGGGAATTCATTAATGAGACTAATGAAATAAAAGAAACGTAGAGATGTTGCAGAATCTTTTTTTTAAAAAACTGGTAGCTCTAGTTCTTGCTTTGCATAGCGGTATTCCTTGTAGAATATCCAGCACCTTATTCGATAGGGAAAGAGCCGAGATCCCTTCACCGGGAGTGACCTCTTTAGCAAAATTGGCAGATGGTATTTGTGAAATATCCAGCACCTCATTCGATGTAGAAAGAGCTGAGATCCCTTCTGTAACACCTTAGGATAAGGGTTAGTGGATAATTATAATTAAATAATGATTTTTAATAAAAAAGTTTACCAAACTGTGTTTTAAATATTTTTCCTAATTTAATAAACATTTTTCCAAAATTTTCCTAAACTTGCACACACATGTGCATGTAAATTAGGGTTTTTAAATCAAGGAAATACCATAATTATTAACCATGGTGGGTTAATTGTAGGATTAATTCTTTTGGATTCTTAAATGGGTTTAATTAATTAGTTAAACTAAAGGGTTACTTTAATTTGAATTTTAGGGTTAAGTGTTGACTTGTGAGAGAGAGAGAGAGGGCATCATGGCTCAAGCCATGCTTGCCATTAATGAGGTGAGAGAGAGTGAGGGGTGACTTTTGTGTGTGATGATTGAGGTAGCCTCTCATTTCTTTTTGGGTTTTTCTCACACACTCTCATATACTCTCACAACACACCAACACACTCACACACACACTTACCTTCAGCAACTGCAGCAGCTCCAGAACCAGCAACAACAGCAGCACACTCCACAGCAACAACAGCAGCAGTAGCAAGCACAAACAGCAGCAGCAGAGGCAGTGAGCAGCAGCAGCAGCCCCAGATCCCTGTGCAGCGACTTCCCTTCACTTCTTCTCCTTCCTGCAGCTCCCTAGGGTCGAGAGTGAGGTATATTTCCTATCTTGCTTCCCTAGTTTGCCTAGTTAGTGTAGTTTTGCATCGGTTAAAGGATTTTAGTGTGTTTTAGTGAGATATGGGGTGTTTAGTGTGAACCTTGTGCTATTGAGGCGAGATTTGGTTTCAGTAGGATGATTGTGGTCTGTTGAGGCCATTGTAACTTAGTCGAACCCCTATTACACTAAAATACCACCAGATTTCATATTTGATGCAAAATGTCGTATTTGGGCAAAATGTGAGTTTTCTGGAACTGCTATCAACTCGGTGAGTGCAGATTGATTTTGGGAAGACTGTAGTGTAGTGGAGTAGAGATGATGCACCAGGTGAAACCCGACCCCCATACAGCTACAGTAGGCCGCCAATTTCCTCATTCTGGCCGCCAATTGCGGCCAGATGGGTAGGGTTTGGGTTGGGGTTTGGTCCAGTGGGTGTCTGCTACTGTGGGTAGTGTTTTGGTATATATATATTTTTAAGATCAATTCTGTAGGAAAATCTGGGACCAAATACCTGTTTTGCCGTTTTTCTAAACCTTCGCGACACGCGTGATACGTGAGTAGGTTTGGGTTCTGCGTATCGCGGCGCGTCGGGGTAGTTTTGTGGCGCGTGAGTACACATTTTAGCGTATCGCGCACACGCGCGATTGGTTTGCGACACAGGTTTCTTGTTGGATTATAATGTCGCGTTTTGTGACTTAAGCTTATATGTGATATGTGTATGTGATTCTAGGTTCGCAGGCCAGTGAGACGGACGCTGCGAAGAAGGGCAAGCAAGTGGTTGGATACACTTAGCGCGAGACACGGTGAGTAGATTTCACATCTACGGGGATATCGCCCGCATGGCGTTATGCGTCAGGGCTGATAGGATCTTAGTATTACATATTGCATTTACCTATGGACTGTCATCTCATATTGCATTTCCCTGCTATGTGTTATTGATATATGCTAGAACTGATAGAACACCACACTATTACTAACGGTTTATGTTGCACGAGCACTATTTACATGCTACACACACACCGTTAGTAATTGCCATGCCACACTCACTGTAGAACTGCCATGATTATACTGTTGTGTTATTGCTGTAGTTCACCATACATGTGATTGACTATGATTTCCTGGACGTTGGGAGCCGCATGACATCTTTAAAAACGGAAACTATTTTAAAAAGCGGCTTTCCCTTATATACCTGCCATGGATTGATTATATTGTACCTCACATTGGATTTTACTATTGGTATTGGATTTTCATGTGATTTCTGTTTTTGAGGACCGTGGAATTATTTAAGGAAAGATATGCTATTTTGAAAACCCGGTACCTCGTGATATGATATTTTGGTGTGTCCACCACGCGTTTTCTCGGTGCTGAGACGTGTGCTTGAAACCCGATTCGAGGAGTGGATGTTCCGTTTGCGGGTTCGTGGTGGGCCCGGTATGGTTCCCCTCGGCGAGATGATCGATGGGATTTGCCGATTGAGTCTGGAGGCGGGCGAGTACCTACCGGTGATTGGTTGGACCTGGCAGTTGTCCGGAGGATACTGACCAGAGTCGAGTGATGGATGCGGGATGACCGTGCTGCCGGGGCCGAGGGCCGATACCTCAGACGGACCCCGTGGGGCCGGTCCAGATTGACGGCGCCCGATATTTGAGGATTTACGTGTCGATGCTGGACACGGGTATTTTATGATGTTTTGGGTGCCGATGTTGGGCACTCGTGATTCCTCCGAGATATACAGGATTTGAGGGCCGATGGGTGTGCCGGCGCCTGAGTATATGTGGGATTTGGGTGCAGTTTGAGGCACCGATCATTGCTTTCCATGTTGACATAGTCCATGTAGATATTATTTATCCCATACTCAGTATTGATTACTATACATCTCATCCTGTGGCATTTACCTGTTAAAGTACATGCATTACTACTGTACCCACTGTTGACATGCATTGATATCATCTGCTGGCATTAGTAGAGCCACGCTATATGTGCATGCCTGCGATCACCTTTATATGTTATCTCTATTCACGAGTTGGCAACTCACCCCCGTTGTGCCACAGTGTTTGCAGGTTGCCCTTGGGAGTAGTCACGGCTGGCTGTTTCCTCATCTTTTGGCACAGATACCCCTTTTGAGCAGAGATAGCCCTTTTGCTGTTTAGGTGGGTTTTGTACGGTATCTGTTATCTTTCAGTTGTATATTGATGTATCTAGTACTCTCCATCTACCTTATGTATTGACTTAGAGACAGTTGTGAGGACGATATGTATGATTTTATATTCTGGTGTCGAGCTCGCATGTGAGCCGACGTTACTTTATGCAGTCTTATCTTTTATGATATTGTCCTTGTTTTACTGTGTATTCTTCGCTACGGCGTCGTATATCATATTGTGATGCTTTATTCTCGTCACTTGTTATTTCCGCCACACCTTACTTTTACCCGACTTTCGGGACTAATGTTTTAAAGAGGAAATGTTACCAAAATTATAAAACTCATAACTTTTGAACTTGAAAGGGATTTCTACTAAATAAATGGAAGTTTTTCAGACATTTACTATTGCTTTTACAAAATGTTTTAAATCACTCTATATTTATTGGTTTTGATTTCTGGGTTCGGCTTACTTAGCCGCGTTGCGCCTGTAGACGTTGCGTGGTTAAGTGCCGGTCACGAGTCGAATTCTCGGGTCGTGACACCTTCACCGGGAGTGACCTCTTCAGCAAAACTAGTAAATGCCTAAAAAACACTCCTTTTCAAAATCACTCGATTCTGTAATGATATCAAGTTCATTACGGAAAAGGTTTTCTTAAAAACCTGTCGTAGCCCTCCGTCATTTCAGATAAGTAGTATTTAGTATTCGTACTGCATTTGTTGGCTTTCGTCAAGGCGTAGTGTGCGGTAGCTATGTCACGATCCGAAATGGCATGTGACTGGCACTTGAATCATATGAAGTCTATAGGACCCCATCTAATTCAAGTAAGCCAAGAAATCCCAGAAATTTAAACCATTTTAAGAAAGAAGTGAAGAAAACATGTTTTAAAGCAAGTGGTTTTAAATAACATAAGCCGAATATGCATTTTTAAAATCTCAAGTCTTTTCTGAAAATTTCGGCAGAGTTTCCTTTGTAAATACTGGCCCCAAAAGGGTACAACAAGCATAATATGAGTAAAGGCATCCCCAAGCGGGAGCAAGCTCTTCGTCAATTGACGGTCACAACCACGCAAGCAATATAATATACAGCGCCGAAGGGAGATGATCAAAAACTCAAAAGGAAACTCAAAACATCAAGAAAATCCATAATAATACAATGCGCGACTCTAAGATCGAAATAATATACAACTGTTCTCTAAGTCTGAATAAATATACAAGTTTGGTTGATGGAGTTTACTAGATACAACTGAATATAAATAAATATACAATGGTGGTCACGATGCAAGTGAACCCACCTACCAAAGCAATCATCCGGAAAGAAAGCAGTGTGCCAGCAAAGCCGCAACGAAACCTGTACTGCAAAACCTGTAAGAACTATGGCACAACGGGGGTGAGTTGCCAACTCATGAGTAGAAAACATCACAGAGAAGAAATCTTATGTATGACTCAATCCTAGGTCAGTACGATCATAATATATATATCCTCAATGATAATATGGCCTGAAGCATAATATAAAGGCAAGGGTAAACAACTGTGCATAAGTGTAATTCCATGTGCTCGTGTCAGTGCCTCAGGCAGCAATATATCGTAAACATGAGGTATGCATGCGGTAAAATGAAAACAGAAGACATCATGAATGAGAAAACTGTTTTCTTAATATAGTGAGATTTCTTTATAAACATTTAAGTGTCATCAATGAAATCATCAGAAAGTCAGTGTCAAGCATCGACACTAAATATATATCTCAATATCCCAATATTCAGTAAATCTCATATATCCAATATCCAATATCAAGTAAATCTCATATATCCAATATCCAATATCGAGCACATAGGCTACGAGCACATAGGCCCCTCTCATATCGAGCATATAGGCCCTGAGCATATAGGCCCCTCTCACATCGAGCACATAGGCCCCTCACATCGAGCACATAAGCCCCGAGCACATAGGCCCCTCACATGTAATGAATAAGTATATTTGCATATACCACTATGATGATATATGATGTCGGTGTATATATAACAGCGTCCCATACCACTGATATATATATATATATATATATATATATATATATATATATATATATCAGCGTCCCATACCACTGATATATATACGCAGGAGTAAAACAATCCAGAACACATCATATGAAAACCATATCTCAATGCGAAATCCATGAATATAATATATATGCAACATGAAACAGTAATATGAGTATATAAGGAAAAATCGCTATTTAACTGCAACAAGTTATAAAATATATCATGCGGTTCCTAAATTCTCCAAAATCAAAGTCACCATCATCTATGTATGTACAAATGTGTATGTATGTAGGCATGGATGCATAAGATATACATACGTAAGTATGAGTGTACAATATGCAGGTACGCAAGTATGAGTGTACAAGTAGGTATATACGCAAGCATGAGTGTACAATATGTATGTGCGCCAATATGGATGTACAAGTGGTATATACGCAAGTATGAGTGTACAATATGTATATGCGCTAATATGGATGTACAAGTGGGTATATACGCAAGTATGAGTGTAAAATATGTATGTGCGCCAATATGAATGTATAGGTGGTATATACGCAAGTATGTTATGCGAAGAGTCATATCATGATGCAGCAATCCTACTTTGTAGTGACATGACAATTATCGATGATGAAGTGTGTGAGCCGGCCAATCTGTGTAAGTGTAACATACGCATCATCGATAATGGTGTAGGTACACTAGCACAGGTATAAGTAATGCAATGCGAATAACCTGAATACAGCATAAGGTAAATCATCAGCTACAAGCTATAAGGTATATGTGTCTAAAAGACCGAGTCGGTGAATCTATCAAATGGCATATAGTCTCACAACAACGCGCACGGTACTATACATCGTACGGCAGCCTCTAGTCAAGGGTATGGATCAAACATCAAGTCAAACTCATCACGCACGGAAAATCATCGTACGGCGGTATTAAACCAATAGGGATCCTATCAACCTATAAGGCAATGAGGGTACGACCTAATATCACGTACGGCCTATCATTCATTATTCACAACATTCTATATATATCTATATACCTATGTCCCAGGACACATCCATAATAATCTCGTATCAGGGGACCGGCAAGGTATAAATCATCTCAAGCGACTCTCATCCGTATACCAACATATCACCAAGTCATCATATTGAATCATACATTCTTTTTATCACATTATATCTCACATCGAATCAAAAGTTATGTATATACATTCTACCTTTACTATAAGCATACTTATCTAATCTAACATACACACCCGAACCATACAATCAGTTTTGAAAGGATGCGAATCATAGTTTTGAAAATATGGGCTACGGTATTTTTAAGGAAAATATATCTTTTGAAAATCCGTAACTTCCCTCAAGGTATCTGTTTAAAAGATGCATACGATTCTTTAGTTTAGAAATAGGTATGGTTTGGATGACACATCTACGTCGGCTATCTAGTCCTATAGTACCCTAAACGGCAATATCGTCAAACGTCATCCTCAAATCCCGTCATTATATATTAGTCGTATCAAAACAATTCTAACTATCCTTTAGTTTATAATACGGTTTCACTAACTATCTTTTAGCTCTAACCCTAGTTTCCGAATCTAGGTTTCCTTAACCATATTCTATAAATCAGTTTCCATCAAAACTTTGCGGGGTGCTATATGCCATCCACCCGACTTCCCCCGTAGATATAGATCTACTCACCGTGGTCTTCACTTGCCGAAGTCGATGACGCCACGCTCCGTCGCCTCGGAATCCACGCGAAGGTACCTACAATAACAACACATATTGCAACGCTGTGAAAATCAAGTTCTGAAATCCAATACGGCAGGCGCATTGCTCATAGGTTAAAACCTATAGCTTACGCGTACAAAATCAATCAAACAACCTTTGTTGTTGATGTACGAACATCTAACAACCAAATACAAATCCAAAAAGCAAAACCTAACATTTAAAATACGGAAAACATATCCAAAAATCACACTAATGTGCTACCAGATTTTGACTCAGGCCAAAAGGAGTTGCACAAACAAGTCTAGGGTGCTGTACATGGTGTATATGAGCTACTGGACCAACCCCGACACCAAATGCCACCATGTGGCCGGCCACACCACTAGGAATTCCGGCGAGCTCGGCCAGGCAAGCTCCGTTGGGGTTTGTCTGGTCAGTGTGGTCTCCTAGTGCCCTAATTTGGTCCCTGGTATTGTTTGGTAAACTCAAAAACGTCTCAGGTCATCCCAGATTCCCCGTAGGCCTCTCAAATGTCACTAAACCGATGCGGGAAAAATCCTAAATCTGTATTTTGGTTTCTAAACTCAACTCCAAGTCTTGTGATCAATCCCTAAGGTCTTTAAACACTCACTACAGATCATGGTTCCACAAAACACCCAAACCCTCTTTAGAAATTTCCAAGTTCCCAATCCCCCATCAAACCAAAACTAAACTAAAACTAGAATATAAAGAAGCTTAAGACTAACTAAATGGAAAAAGCTATACCTCATTTAGGCCACTCTAGGCAGCCCTAGCTCCCCAATGTTGTCAAAATCTCACTTTGCTTGGTCCATTTTGTAGAGGAAGATATGGGGATTAATTTTTGTGAAGGGGGTAATAAGTTTTGGGGATTATTTGGAGATGGATCTAAGGGTTGAAGTGGAGGGAAGTGAGGTTGAGGAAGATGAAGAGGGAGAAGAAAATGATGGTGGAAAGAGTATGGCAGCAGCCCCCCTCTCTCTCACTTATTCTCACTCTCTCTCTCTCTCTCTCTCTCCAATCATTCACCTTTTTAACCCTTTCCATTTCTTTTTCTTTCCTATTTTAAATTTCAAAACCAAATCACATAATACCTATAAAACAACACAAATGCAACAATATGTAACCAAATGTAACATGAGTTGGTGCACTAGCCATGGAAAACTGTAGAAATACGGATTTGGCTTAATTGCGATTAGCAGTGCACTAATCGTGTTTTTATCCAAACTGCATATAATAAATTTTAAAAATGCCAAATCCTTTAAATATATTTTAAAATGAATAAATCATTTTAATTTCCATTTATTTCACAATTATCGGTATATATTTATACCTATTTTCGAAAACCCCAATTTCGCAAATCGGGCAGTTTCCGGAAAATATATTATTTTAATATTAAATTCAAAAAATAATATTTTATATTTTCTGAAATGTTACAATCTTCCCCCCTTAAATAAATTCGATCCCCGAATTTAAATTTAAACCCCCTAATGCTAAAACATTTCAATAATCAACTCAAATCAACGAGGCTCCGAAATCACGGAAGATACAGAATAACACAGCGCGTCAAGTGCGCATGAAAATGAGTAAAAAACTCAAAAAAACGAACTTCGTAAGCATCACGCAAATCATCGGGTTTGCATGCATATCCTCGGAGTTACAATGGAGATACAGATCTCGAAATCCAATACTGAAATCCAATATGCACTAGTCAAATACTCTAATACATATATAGTACGCATGCGTGAAAAAAATCTCCCAAAAACTGAATGACACATATGCAAAACCCTTTCTAAATCACCGTGTGATGCGTAACTCACGGCATAAGTGACGGACGCTCATTCGTAAAATAATAATATATGTTTTGTAAAATATACGTTCCGTCGTTTCTAAAATATCCCAAAAGGTTTTCTTTTTGTAAACGTTCGTGTCGCTCACAGACACGTAAGAAATAAAGAGACTATAGCTCCTTTTTGAAAACCTCTTGTTAAACTTTTTAAATGCATCCAAAGTACTCAGGTACTGTCCTCAGATCAGTCCTGTTCAGCTACTACATAACATAGTGCCCAACATGAAAACAAGGTGCTCAAAAGCAAAATCAGCCTCAAAAGGCGTATCAAACAATCACGTGCGTCTGGTGCGCACAGAAATCAAATCCAAACACAGGTGCTACAATATGTACCAAGCAAAACTAAGTGCAACGGGTGTGTACGAAAGTATCTGTCCAGTGCAGGGGGTGTGCACGACAACAACATCTGGTGCATTTAATGTGCACGAAAACAACATCTAGTGCATCAAATACACGAAATGCAATCAATAACTCAAACGCGTAAAAAGCAACACCGAGTGCACCAAGGTGTATAAATAAAAAACGTGTGCAACTATGTGCACAAAATCCGTATCAATGCACTACAAGCATATGTGAGCTATACCGAGTGCAAAAATCACATCATCCGTATGAAATCCACGAAATCATAAACACGTGCTACGAAGGTACAAAATTGACATCAAATACAATAGATATGCACAAATCGCAAATCAACACAACGGTGTATAAAATATATATCAAGTACGATAACTATGCGCAAAATGTAAATACCCAGCAGGTGCAGCCATGGTGCATGAACACAATATCATAAAACTCAATCATCAAAACTCAAATCCAAGCGATATAAGCGTGATACTCGGATCACAAACGCAAATCACAACAAATGACATTGAGGTACACCTTCTACAATGTCAAAAAAAAAATGTCAGTGCGCCCAAAACTGGCAGAGCAAGAACATCCACTGGCCTTCTGCTCACGGTCTGGCGTCCTCTATCTCTGGGTCTTCATTTCTCTGTGGATTCACCAATCTCGCAATCCATCGGCTCATCAGCCCAGTCAGGTGTGCTAACGGGGATGATTCCGTCCTGGCACTTCTATGGTCATCTCTTGGCCAATTATCACGACCACTCGTAAAGCAGCACGTCGATGGCGTCGGCCTCTGGTCTTCTGAATACACGTCACACATCTGATCCTTAGTGCAAATCTCATTGCAGCAGTGTCCTGGAAGGAATCCTGCTCAAGGTCTCTTCCGATCTCGCCTATGCTGAACTGTACGGAGGCTGGTACTCTTACATAATCTTTTCTCGTTTTCTGGACATCTGCGTTCTCAGCACAACATTTCCTCGGGAATCGGCCGCATCCCAACGCCTCTGTATGCATATCAGATCTCTAATCTCGATGGGGAGTAACAACAGCTCGTCCGAAACTCTGGTTCCGCTCGTCTTTATCATCTTCCACCTTAACGTCACGCCATGCTATCTGCACACTACAACGGTTCTCGGCCACGGTCAATCCGAAGTCTCTCACATGGACTCGAAGTCACGAACTCGGTATCTTCATCACTTGGTAGAAGATATCTGGCCGAACACGTCCTCGGGAACTCGTCCCAACCATCGGAAGAATGCTCAATACTCGTCTGTTCTCAATCAACTCACAACGCATCTGGGTGAGGTCCTCTATCCGAAGCTGGTCAGCATGCTGATCTCTTATCACATGATATCCGGACGATGCAAAATTTTTTGATCGAGTCATCAAAGTCCCCAAATTTCCCGAAAGCTCAACACCTGAGCACAGTCTAAAAATATCTGGCACATACCACAGTACCTCTGGACCAGCCGTAGAAGGGCAAACCCAAGCCTCACTGATGGCACCGCTAAACTGCCGCTAACCCCAAGGTTCAAAAGCGGTTCCATGGTCATCATGTCGGGTTAGGGTTTCATTCTTCTAGAGGGTCCACAGAATTACTTGCAAGTTCCTCCGAACACTTAAACTTGGAAAAATGGGTTTCTGACATTCGTTCGAACTTTTTAACTTCGCCTATACAATATGTGAATACCCTTCGCCTGCATGCTAAGAAATGCTTCAATCCTCCAGGAAGAACGATACATCATGGTCATCTCTGGATCGGTCTGCTCTAGATCTGAGTAAGACTCTCCATACTGAAAATCTTCAACTCAACTAGGCCTGCGTCGACGAATCACCTTCGTCTCTCAAATTGGGGTAGACTAGCTATCATCTGTCGCATTTCTGCCTGGAAGCTCCGGCAATCTCAGCTCGTAAGCTCTGGGAGCGGCATCCTATCAATCTCAGCAACAACTGGTTCATCTGTCTTCATGGTATGCGACATCATAATCTCTGAGATATGCTGTACATCAACAGTCCTCTCACAACTGGCAGCTCTATCTATGTATGTACAAATGTGTATGTATGTAGGCAAGGATGCACAAGATAAACATACGCAAGTATGATTGTACAATATGCAGGTACGCAAGTATGAGTGCACAAGTAGGTATATACGCAATCATGAATGTACAATATGTATGTGCGCCAATATGGATGTACAAGTGGGTATATACGCAAGTATGAGTGTACAATATGTATGTGCGCCAATATGGATGTACAAGTGGTATATACGCAAGTATGTTATGCGAAGAGTCATATCATGATGCAGCAATCCTACTGTGTAGTGACATGGAAATTATCGATGATGAAGTTTGTGAGCCGGTCAATCTGTGTAAGTGTAACATACGCATCATCGATAATGGTGCAGGTGTACTAGCACCGGTATAAGTAATGCAATGCGAATAACATGAATGCAGCATAAGGTAAATCATCAGCTACAAGCTATAAGGTATACGTGTCTACAAGACCGAGTCGGTGAATCTATCAAACGGCATATAGTCTCACAACAACGCGCACGGTACTATTCATCGTACGACAGCCTCTAGTCAAGGGTATGGATAAACATCAAGTCAAACTCATCACGCACGGAAAATCATCATACGGCGACATTAAACCAATAGGGATCTTATCAACCTATAAGGCAATGAGGGTACGGCCTAATATCACGTACGGCCTATTATTCACGATTCACAACATTCTATATATATATTTATATACCTATGTCCTAGGACACATCCATAACAATCTTGTATCAGGGAACCGGCAAGGTATCAATCATCTCAATCGACACTCATCCGTATACCAACATATCACCAAGTCATCATATCGAATCGTACATTCTTTTTATCACATTATATCTCACATCGAATCAAAAGTTATGTATATACATTCTACCTTTACTATAAGCATACTTATCTAATCTAACATACACACCCGAACCATACAATCAGTTTTGAAAAGATGCGAATCGTAGTTTTGAAAATATGGGCTACGGTGTTTTTAAGGAAAATATATCTTTTGAAAATCCGTAACTTCCCTCAAGGTATCTGTTTAAAAGATGCATACGATTCTTTAGTTTAGAAATAGGTATGGTTTGGATGACACATCTACGTCGGCTATCTAGTCCTATAGTACCCTAAACGGCAATATCGTCAAACGTCATCCTCAAATCCCGTCATTATATATTAGTCGTATCAAAACAATTCTAACTATCCTTTAGTTTATAATACGGTTTCACTAACTATCTTTTAGCTCTAACCCTAGTTTCCGAATCTAGGTTTCCTTAACCATATTCTATAAATCAGTTTCCATCAAAACTTTGCGGGGTGCTATATGCCATCCACCCGACTTCCCCCGTAGATATAGATCTACTCACCGTGGTCTTCACTTGCCGAAGTCGATGACGCCACGCTCCGTCGCCTCGGAATCCACGCGAAGGTACCTACAATAACAACACATATTGCAACGCTGTGAAAATCAAGTTCTGAAATCCAATACGGCACGCGCATTGCTCATAGGTTAAAACCTATAGCTTACGCGTACAAAATCAATCAAACAACCTTTGTTGTTGATGTACGAACATCTAACAACCAAATACAAATCCAAAAAGCAAAACCTAACATTTAAAATACGGAAAACATATCCAAAAATCACACTAATGTGCTACCAGATTTTGACTCAGGCCAAAAGGAGTTGCACAAACAAGTCTAGGGTGCTGTACATGGTGTATATGAGCTACTGGACCAACCCCGACACCAAATGCCACCATGTGGCCGGCCACACCACTAGGAATTCCGGCGAGCTCGGCCAGGCTAGCTCCGTTGGGGTTTGTCTGGTCAGTGTGGTCTCCTAGTGCCCTAATTTGGTACCTGGTATTGTTTGGTAAACTCAAAAACGTCTCAGGTCATCCCAGATTCCCCGTAGGCCTCTCAAATGTCACTAAACCGATGCGGGAAAAATCTTAAATCCGTATTTTGGTTTCTAAACTCAACTCCAAGTCTTGTGATCAATCCCTAAGGTCTTTAAACACTCACTACAGATCATGGTTCCACAAAACACCCAAACCCTCTTTAGAAATTTCCAAGTTCCCAATCCCCCATCAAACCAAAACTAAACTAAAACTAGAATATAAAGAAGCTTAAGACTAACTAAATGGAAAAAGCTATACCTCATTTAGGCCACTCTAGGCAGCCCTAGCTCCCCAATGTTGTCAAAATCTCACTTTGCTTGGTCCATTTTGTAGAGGAAGATATGGGGATTAATTTTTGTGAAGGGGGTAATAAGTTTTGGGGATTATTTGGAGATGGATCTAAGGGTTGAAGTGGAGGGAAGTGAGGTTGAGGAAGATGAAGAGGGAGAAGAAAATGATGGTGGAAAGAGTATGGCAGCAGCCCCCCCTCTCTCATTTATTCTCACACACACACTCTCTCTCTCCAATCATTCACCTTTTTAACCTTTTCCATTACTTTTTTTTTTCTCTTTTAAATTTCAAAACCAAATCACATAATACCCATAAAACAACACAAATGCAACAATATGTAACCAAATTTAACATGACATGGTGCACTAGCCATAGAAAACTGGAGAAACATGGATTTGGCTTAATTGCGATTAGCAGTGCACTAATCGGGTTTTTATCCAAACTGCATATAATAAATTTTAAAAATGCTAAATCCTTTAAATATATTTTTAAATGAATAAATCATTTTAATTTCCATTTATGTCACAATTATCGGTATATATTTATAGCCTTTTTCGAAAACCCCAATTTCACAAATCGGTCAGTTTCCGGGAAATATATTATTTTAATATTAAATTCCAAAAATAATATTTTATATTTTATGAAATGTTACAAGCTACTTACTGCTTATCTGCTGCATATGATGCGATTGGATTAGGGTAGTCGTACGACCTTATTGGCTTTCGTCAAGGGTCGTGCGGGTGGGTTTAATTCAATCATGAAATGTACGGGTTGAACTTGACTAGCGAACTATGGTTTGTTGGCTTTCGTCAATGTCATATGACGCTAGGGGCAAAATATTATCAGGAATTTCAAGTGTTGAAATTTGCAATGAGATTTCAAATCTTCTATGAGATAGTTGGATCCCGATGCCCACTGCGCGTAAGAGTTACTCCTGGGAGAGTTTTGCACATTATAATTAGCCGATCAAGTAGGTGTCTAGAAAGGTGTTAACGGGGTTATGCCCCTGGGAAAATGAGATTTATTTTAATTAGGTCCGTGCGAAAGAACGGGGAACCTCCCTCAAAGTACCGACACTGGCTTGGCCGAAAGATTGGCGAACTTATAGGGTGTAATTAATCCCGGCTAGTCTTACCTTTAAGGATTTGGAGGAAGATTGGATAAAAACAGTGGGAGCCATCCTGATTACATAAAATAATAACCAATCTGATCTTGAAAGAGCATACGCAGAGTTTTTTCCTCTCTCTCTCTCTCTCTCTCTCTCTCTCTCTCTCTCTCTCTTTCTCCTGATAACGACCGTAACATGCCTTAATCAAGATAATAATATGGATGCATTGACCGAACCTGCTTATTATGTTGTGCTGGGGAACGTTGGTTCCGCTCTATCTTATAATTGTTATAAGTCCGAGCAGGAAATAGGGGAATACCTGGATTCCTACGCCACCCAAACGAGGAATAAGCATGTTGATGCATATTCTTCGGGTGTGTTCGTTACCGAGAACTGTTTCTCAGTATCCTCTACGTCCTAGGTATGAGATACCGGATCAGGATCCCACATATGTAATCTTTTACATGGGCTACAGAAAGGTAGAGAACTGGGAATGGGTGATATGTCTCTTTGTGTTAGATAATGGTGCAATTGTTGCAGCCAAGTTAGTTGGCAAATATCACCTTGTATTACCAAATGGTAAATACATTGATTCTGAACAAATGTTATTAGATACCGAACTTGATATACAACATTACATCAAATTCTTTACTAAGTTAAAGAAGGATACAATTCTGTATTGGAGGATAATTTTGTGAACATTTTCCTTAATCAAGAGTTGATTGGATCATGCACGTTATGTAATGGCATATACGTTCTAAATCAAACCACAGTTCAAAGTATATAGAACACACATAAGAGGATCGGTTCAGAGATGAACGAATCCTTCTTGTGGCATTGTAGACTAGGTCATATCAATGCGACACGACTAGCTAAGTTACATTAAGGATGAATATTTGAATCTGTTCGAATTTTCATCTTATGCTACTTGCCTGTCTTGTCACAAAGGTAAAGTAACTAATACTCCGTTTACTGGAAACGGAGAAAGAGTTGCTGAACTCTACGACTAATACATGGTGATGTATATAATCCTATGTCTACAAATGCCAGGCCTGGTTCCTCGTACTTCATTATATTCACTGACCATCTCTCAAGATTCGGATATATGTTCCTGTTGAAACTCAAGTCTGAAACATTCGAGAAATTCAAGGAATATAAGTTTGAAGTTGAGAACCAGAAGGGTAAAAGTAGCAAGTCCTTCCATGTGATCGAGGAGGAGAATACTTGAGCATGGAGTTCCTGGATTATTTAAAAGAGAATAGGATTCTATCTTAGTTTACTCCTTCGTGTACACCACAACACAACGGTGTATCGGGGTGGAGGTATCGCACCCTATGAGATATGGCGCGCTCTAAGGTGAGTATTGCTGAGTTGCCTGTTTCCTTTTGGTGTTATGCACTTGAGAAGCTGCATACCTATTGAATCGAGTTCCGTCCAAATCAGTGCCTACCACTCCATATGAGTTATGGTATGGGAAGAGACCATGTCTTAAACGAGTTAAGATATGGGGTTGTCCGGCCTATGTTGAAAAAAAAAATCCGGACAAGCTCGAGGCAAGGTCAGTTCTGTATAAGTTTGTTGGATATCCCGAACATTTGCGAGGGTATATCTTCTACTTAACTGAGGAGCAAAAGGTGTTTTGTTTCTCAGCATGCCACCTTTTTAGAAAAGGAATTTCTCGTGAAGAAATTAGTGGTCATGAGGTAGAACTGGAAGGAGTTCCAGCTAGAAAAACTAACAGCTGATGATTTGGTAAAACTAAAGGATTCAATAGTCTCCGACGAACCTCAGCCTCTCCGCGAATCTGGTAGGGTTCCTCATCCACCTAAGAGATACTATGGTTTTCTCGGTGACGGTGGGAGAGAGGATTGCATCATGGTAGATGATGACTCATCTAGGTTCAGGCAGGCCATCACGAGTAGGGACTCTGTGAAATGGCTGGATGCTTTGCAATCAGAGATGGAATCCATGTACATCAACAAAATATGACATTGAATGTTGCACCTAAAGGGGTAAAACCCATCGGGAGAAAGTGGATCTTAAGAATATTCTTGGTATCGATGGAAAAGTTGAGACTTTCAAAGCTATGCTTATGTCCATCAGGATTAAAGCAGGCATCGCGGATTTGGAACATCTGTTTTGATGTTGCAGTCAAAGTGTTTGACTTCATCGAAAAGGTAGATGAACCTTGTATATACAAGAAGGTGGTAGAGAGTAAGGTTGGCTTCAACGTATTGTACGTAGATGACATGCTCTTGATAGGAAATGGTTTCCTATGCTACACTCGGTCAAGCTCTTCTTATCATGAGGATTCTCCACGAAAGATCTGGATGATACTTACTACATCTTATGTATTGTGATCTATGGTGATAGATCTAAGTGGATGTTGGGAGTGTCCCAAATCCAGGTACATCAACACCATACTAAAGGGATTTAGTATGGAAGATTCTAAGCGTGGTGGTTCGCCCACATACTAAGGAATCACTCTCTCCAAAAAGATGTCTTCCAAGACTAATTTAGAGAGAGCTCGCGTGCAAGGGATATCCTATGCTTCGGTAGTAGGCTCTATCATGTGTGCGATGTTATGTACCAGACCAGATGTAACTAACTCACTAGGTGTAGTGATTAGGAATCAGTCGGATCTTGGGAGAATCAATGGACAACTGTGAAGGACATTCTTAAGTACTTGAGAAGCACTAAAGAAATGTTCTTGGTGTTTGGTAACGGTGAACTCCAGTGGGAAACCTTTACCAATTCGAGCTCTCAGAGTGATAAGGTCGACTGAAAGTTAGTCTCGGTCTTTGCCTTTACCCTCAGTTGAGGGATGATATGTTGGAAGAGTTCCAAGCTATATACCATGGCAAACTAGACGATAAAGGCTGAATACATCTCTACCAATGATGCTACCAAAGGGGATGTCTGGATAATTCTTGTTCATGAGATGAACATGGTTCCTACCATTGAGCGTCTAATAATTGTTATTATGACAATAATGGAGTTGTGTCCTTGGCCTAGGAATGCCGGTCCCATCAGCGATCCAGACATATTCTGAGGCAAGTATCACCTGATCAGGGAGATGGTTGATCTCCAGGGGATCGAGGTAAGGAGAGTTGACGTAAAGGATAACACGGCGGATCCACTCACAGAGGCCTTTCCCTAGAGAGAATTTTATGGGGCGTTGAGTATGAGATACTACAACAAATAGCCTTAGTGCAAATGAGAGATTGTTAGTTATATGTATGCCCTAGAGGACATTATTATACATGTGATGTATATTATAGTGGATGCTTGGACATATATAGGGAGGACTTTCTTGCTCGACATGATAGTATGCTATCTGTTTGCTCTTTATCTTAACATGTACACTTATTGTCTCTCTATTACATGTTGATAAAGCCCTTAGGATGAGTACTTGACTACTAGGATTATAATGCAGATCATACTAGTGGGGCAAGGGTAGTCGGTAAGTACATCCTTCAATTATTCCTAGTCGTGGGAGTATCGAGATGGGGCATCGATATTCCAGAGTAAACTAGCATATACGCTTCTCGACCCATGTGATGGGCGATGGATGATCCCATATCCATTGGTGTTTGACATCAGAAATGGTATACGGGTGCTCAGAGGAGACTGGGTACACTGAACGGACTCGGCAAGAACTCCTAGATGGTATTATACATATCGTCAGATAGCAGTTCTCTGGTGACACTGGTACAGGTTAGTCTTTCGACCCGAGATCGTCATAGAGTCTTGTGTGATTCCCACTGTGCTTTGATTTCCACCTTACCATGTTTAAGAGATCGTGAAAAATGGTGGTTTTTGGGTACAGTCCCGAGTCACATGGAGGTAATGAGCGATAGGAGGGGATTTTGTCTCTCCCGGTATTGGGGGTTGATGTTGCACTATGATTGATTGGCCATAACAGGAAATCCCTGGCCAGGGTTAGTGAGATCTATTGATAAGTGTTATCAGTAGTTTCTCGAACTTTTATGGGCTTCACATCGGCATGATTTATCAGGCTATTGGGGTCTGATGTTATACCACCACCAGGCTATGATATGCGACATATCAGACGAAGAGACCGGACTGTACGGTAGTGTTACTTATTGGATTTGCAGGAGTATGAGCAGGCTAGCTTGTTGATCTTCTGATGGCTCAATACCCGGGTGGCCGTTACGTTTAGCAAACCGCTTGCGGCTTGTGGGTGACTGATTTGATCACCACCTAATGCCGGTGTATTGACGAGTCTTTAGAGTCCTGCCAGAGCTTTCCTGGCTCAGGCGAAACGAAGTAGGAGCACATATGTGATATGTGCGGGACCGAGATTAATACGTGTATGTGATACCTTATTCTATTCTCACGATATGTGATATCTATATGTGATATAGCCGGGCTGTCGAATCAAGTGTTGATTCGATAAATTGATACAATTGATATTACTCGGTTGTATGTGATTTAGCCGGATTATTAAATCAAGTGTTGATTTAATAATTAAATGTATAATTATATATATTTGATATATTGATTTACATTAACTAATATTAGCTTACTTAAGCATTTCTTTTTCTCACTTGTGCATTTAGTATATATGTGATATATATTAATGTACATTTTTTTATCATTCAAGATAATACATATGACATGGGTGTATGAGACTCACACTATGCTTAACATAATGAAGGGTTTTATTATTTAAAGTAATTCAAAATTGAGTGTAAATTAGTCATGGTTGATACTTAGTGGAAGCTTGTGGAACCAATTGACTAAGTCCACTAATTTTTTTTTACTTAAGATATTTATTAACCCAACCATTAAGATTAGCCATGGTTTAGTCTCTACATGAGTTAGTATATGATATTAACTCATCCATGGTTCCCATTCTACACTAGACTTTTTCCTCGGTTGCTTTTCTTTATCTCCTTCCTCAAGCTCTTTAGCTTTTTGGGAGGTGAAGAAAATGAGTGAGAAAATAATTTCTAAAGTGAGCAAAATTTCTACTTCATCAACCTCTTCTAGACTAGCCATTTAGATTGGGTTGTTTCTTCACTAGTTCATCATTTAGTGAAGAAGTAGCTTGGGTTAGTGTCTCCTAGACGTAGATCATCTTCGGCCTCGAAGACTTCAAGCAAGCTTGTTCATTTCACCTTGTGGAGCCTTACTACAGTCTGGGAATCACTACTTAGAGTGAAGGGACTACTACACGGAGATTATGAAGTGAAGGACCGGTCTACAAAGGTTGTATTCCTTGTTCAGTTCGATGTAAATATGTTTACATACTAGTTTCGTCTAATTCTGTAATTAAGATTCTAGGTTAGGGTTCTTTAGCATGCCATTTTTTTAAAAACGGTATGGTCGATGCCTCCCGAAACCCAGCGGCGACCCTAGGGAACCCTACATATAATATATAATAATGGCCTCTAGGGCATGCATATTCCTTACACTTTCCATAGCTTCTAGTTACTTTTGCATAGCAGCCATTTCGGCTTTCATTGCGATGGAAGTGTCGAGCTGATGGATACTTGCCCTAGATGAAGATTATGTTGGTTTAGTGCTCTCCCACTTTAATGTTTGTTCGGTGAGAATTTCCAGAAATTGCCATGCTTCACCGTCATCTTTTGACATGAAATGACATTGACAAATGGTTTCTAGCATTTGTTTTGTAGCTGGATTAATACCCTCATACATAATTCGACAAAGTTGCCATCTTTCAATTCCGTTATGAGGGCATTGGACAAGAAGATCTTTAAACCATTCAAAGTATTTCCAAAATTGTTCGTTGGGAAGTTAGGCCAACTGGTTAATTTCGCTCCGAATACGGGGAGTCTTGTGATGAGGATAAAATTTCTTAAGGAATGTTTTAATGAATTCATCCCATTTAGCGATACTGTGTGCGGCGGTGCTATAAAGCCATTTTTCTATGAGATCGTACAAGGTAAAAGGGAGAAGACGTAATTGCAGAGCATCCCCTGAAAGTTGGGTGGTACTCATCATTGCACATACGTTTTCAAATTTGGTTATAAAAACGTATGCATCTTCAGATTCAAGCCCATGAAATTTGGGTAACAAGTTGATGAAGTGGGTTTAATTTCGAAATTATCCCCATTGGCTGGTGGAAAAGACAGACACGTAGGAAAGAGTCCACGTACAAGGTCGCATCGGTCTTGAAGAGTGATGCGTGGTGGATTTTGAGTTTGCATACCTTCAAATGGTAGCAAGGGGGTGTTGTTAAAACCCTGATGGATATCCGTCCATCTCAGAAGATGTGGTAGGTGTTAGTTTTATGTATGCCCTAGAGGCCATTACTGTACATACGATGTATATTGTAGTGGATCCTTGGACATATATAGGGAGGACTTTCTTGCTCGAAATGATAGTATGCTATCTGGTTGCTCTTTATCTTAACATGTACACTTATTGTCTCCCTATTACATGTTGATAAAGCGCTTAGGATGACTACTTGACTACTAGGACTATGATGCAGATCATACTAGTAGGGCAGAGATAGTCGGTAAGTACATCCTTCAAATGTTCCTAGTCGTGGAAGTATTGAGACAGGGCATCGATACTCCAGAGTAGACTAGCGTATACGCTTCTCGACCCATATGATGGGCGATGAATGATCCCACATCCATTGGTGTTTGACATCAAAGAAGGTATACGGGTGCTCAGTGGAGACTAGGTACACTGAATGGACTCGCCGAGAACTCCAAGATGGTATTATACCTATCGTCAGATAGCAGTTCTCTGGTGACACTGGTACAGGTTAGTCTGTCGTCCCGAGATCGTCATGGAGTCTTATGTGATTCCCACTGTGCTTTGATTTCCACCTTACCACGTTCAAGAGATCGTGCAAAACGGTAGTTTTTGGGTACAGTCCCGAGTCACATGGAGGCAATGAGCGATAGGAGAGGATTTTGTCTCTCCCGGTATTGGGGGTTGATGTTGCGCTATGCTTGATTAGCCATAACAGGAAATCCCTGGCCAGGGTTGCTGAGATCTATTGGTAAGTGTTATCAGTAGTTTCTCGAACCGTTATAGACCTTGCATCGACATGACTTATCAGGCTATTGGGGTCTGATGTTATACCACACCCAGGCTGTGATAGGCGACATATCAGACAAAGAGACCGGACTGTACGGTAGTGTTACTGATTGGATTAGCAGGAGTATGAGCAGGCTTGCTTGTTGATCTTCTGATCGCTCAATACCCGGGTGGCCGTTACGTTTAGCAGACCGCTTGCAGCTTGTGGGTGACTGATATGATCACCACCTACTGCCGGCGTATTGACGAGTCTTTAGAGTCATACACAGAGGTTTCCTGGCTGAAGCGAAACGAAGTAGGAGCACATATGTGATATGTGCGGGACCGAGATTAATGCGCGTTTGTGATACTGCATTCTATCTCGCGATATGTGATATCGGTCGGTTATATGTGATATAGCCGGGTTATCGGATCAAGTGTTGATTCGATAAGTTGATACATATCATATTAGTCTGTTATATATGATATAGACGGATTATTAAATCAAGTGTTGATTTCATAATTTCATGTATAATTATATATTTGATGTATTGAATTACATTAACTAATATTAGCTCACTTAAACATTTCTTTTTCTCACTTGTGTACACTTAGTATATATGTGATATATATTAATGTACATTATTTTGTGTCATGCTAGATACCGCATGCTACATGGGTGTATGAGACTCACACCATGCTTATGATAATCCTAGGGTTTTTATTTATCCAAGTAATTCAAAATGGTTAGAAAATTGTCATGGCTAGAAGCATGGAGAAGCTTATGCTAACCATTGACTTAGTCCGCTAACTTTGTTTTACTTGTAGATATTTATTAACCTAACCGTTATTGTTAGCCATGGTTTATTCTCTACATGAGTTAGTGTATGACACTAACCCACCCATGGTTGCTATTCTCACCTCATGAGTTTCATTCTCATCTCCACTTCATCTTCTTCCTCATCTCCAAAAGCTTTCTAGGGTTTGGAGAGATGAAGAATTATTGTGAGAAAAATAAATCTAAAGTGAGCAAAATTCCTACTTCATCATCCTCTACTATACCATCCATTTAGTTTAGGGTGTTTGCTTCACTAAATCCATATTAGTGAAGAGGTATCTTGAGTTGGTGTCTCCTCGACGTAGATCATCTTCGGCCTCGAAGACTTCAAGCAAGCTTGTTCCGTTCATCTTGTGGAGCCTTTCTAGAGTCCGGGAGTTCACTACTTGGAGCGAAAGGACTACTACACGGAGCTATTGAAGTGAAGGACCTGTCTACAAAGGTTGTATTCCTTGTTCACATTGGATGTAAAGTTTTTCACATTGTTGTTTCATCTAAATCTCTAGTTAAGATTCTAGGTTAGGGTTCTTTAGTAAGAAAAAATTGAAATTGGCATGGATGATGCCTCCCGAAACCTTGCAGCCGCCCTAGGGAACCCAACAGTGGTATAAGATCCAAGCTAGAGAATTAGACGATATTTGTGAGATTACGAAATCGAAACTACTCCGAAACATGCAACACCGAAACCTAGTTTCTGTCGATTTTTAAATGGCCTCTAAATTTTTTTAAGCAATTGCAGAATGTTATATGAGATGTAACATGAACACAGTAGAAAATCGAGCCACCCTCACCGTACTTAGGCCGGCGACATCATACAAAAATCCGAGCTCACCGGTTATGTGATGTGCTCTGGCTTCAATTTTTGTATGTGTTCCAGTCTCTGGGTTTTGGTGTTTCATGTGTTGCTTATTTTTTCTAAGATTGCATGTGATGTGGTCTTACTATATTGGCAATTAGGAGTGTTTCATATTCGTAATTTTAACATTGTTTCGGGTTATTTAGACGACGTTAAAAAGTTTGAACGGATATCAATAACCCAATTTTTCCCTCGCTGGAAATTTTCCAAGAGTTGGATTTTTCCGTGTTTAAAATAATCAGAAAATCATGCAGGTGATTCTTTGGACCCTCTAGAAGAACGAAACCCTAACTCGATTCTGTGACCGTCGGAACCGCTACCAAACCCTAGGGTTTGTGGTAGTTCCGCGGCGCCATAGGTGAGGAAAGGGTTGACCCTTCTACAGCTGTTCCATAGGTGATGTGGCATGTTCTGGGTACTTTTTAAACTCCACTCAAGTGTTGAGCTCTTTGGGAAATTTTGGGTGTTTGTTTATTCGATCATAAAGTTTAACATCGTCTAGCAATCTGTGATTGTGATATAATATTTAGAATCCACAATAATTAGTTTTGTGATAACTAGTTTGAATTTTATAAATCTAGCAGTTTAGTCTCATTGATTTGTTGCCACGGAATTTTGATGTGGATCAAAAGTCTGTCGCAATTACGTAGCATACACGGATACTCGCCGGGTAACCTTACTAGATAGCTACACCCCATAGCCTCGACCAAGTGACCGTAGGAGAACCCCCTCGCCAAAAGCATCCGTTCGGGGGCTCACGGCCACGGTGTTCCGCCTTAGTGCACTTCGTCGACGGCATCGGGGGTGCGACCGTCTACTAAAGTTTCCGACGAGAATTCTATCAGGTTATCAGGAATCTTGTTGAATTACCCGACTGTTTATTGGAAAGTGTTTTCAATATCGAGACTAAAATGTGGGGTTTATAATTGTTAGGCATGTGATGTCTAAGGAATTCATATGGTAAGGCATGAAATCCAAAGTATGTAATGCATTGGGTTTATGATGTCTAAGGTGCTTGCGAATTCCAATTGTTGTAGTTTTTCACTTTCTTTTCTGCGACCGTAAGTGTAATATGTGGTGTATCGCCGGTTTCATTGCTATACGTCAACGACAATTGGGATACGCATATTTACTTACGTTGATGACATGTGATGTTATGTGTTGCTGTGATATGTTATATTGGATCGTTGTGTTTTGAATAGCCGGGTTTTTTTATGTGAGATGAGAGTTTTTCAATTTCATTCATGTAAAAACTTGTATGTAATATTCTTTTATTGGGGCACTTCCGGGTTGAGGATGATTTCACCATTGATGTATATTATTTACTTTTCCGCATTAGGATAGACCCAAGGCGGGG
This sequence comes from Agapanthus africanus, assembly GCA_030015575.1. Taxonomy (NCBI): domain Eukaryota; kingdom Viridiplantae; phylum Streptophyta; class Magnoliopsida; order Asparagales; family Amaryllidaceae; genus Agapanthus; species Agapanthus africanus. The sequence continues at coordinate 427,376,482 of CM057339.1, forward strand.
AGCACAAGTTACCGGGTTCTAGAGTCCAGTGGGAGACCATCTCGAGTAGTCGAGACCGGGTCTCCTAACTCTAGAATTGGTAGGGTTGCTTGCCGCTCTCGTAGGGGTCTAGGGATGTAGGTTTGGCTATTCATCACGACCGTGGAATCCGCATTTTTTATTGGCTTAATTAAACATGGAATTCCTAGTATATCTAATATTTCATATGTGTTCTTCTGCTGCTGATATTCTGTGATGTGATCACTTTATATGTTGAGACGAATGCTTATATTATATATATATGATATATAATAAATATTGTTGCTTTCGTTTCTTCTGTGATGCTTAGGAAGCATAATTGATGCGACTTCATTAATGAGATTAATGAAATAAAAGAAACCTATAGATGTTGCAGAATCTTGTTTTAAAAACTGGAAGCTCCAGTTCTTGCTTTGCATAGCGGTATTCCTTATAGAATATCCAGCACCTTATTCGATAAGAAAAGAGCCGAGATCCCTTCATCGGGAGTGACCACTTTAGTGAAACTGGCAGATGCTACAATCCACTCGGTGTTGTCTTTTGATTGCTTTTTTAGTTCATGCTTTGCATAGTAGTATTTGTGAAATATCCAGCACCTCATTCGATGAGGAAAGAGTTGAGATCCCTTCACCGGGAGTGAGCTCTTTAGCAAAACTAGTAAAAACCTAAAAAAAACTCTCCTTTTCAAAATCACTCGATTCTACAACGATATCAAGTTCATTACGCAAAGCGTTTTATTAAAAACCTGTCGTAGCCCTCCGTCATTTCAAATAAGTAATATTTAGTATTCGTGCTGCGTTTGTTGACATCTGTCAAGGCGTAGTGTGCGGTAGCTGATTAGTGCTTATCTGCAAAGCATATGATGCGATTGGATTAGGGTAGTCGTACGACCTTATTGACCTCTGTCAATGGTCGTGTGGGTGGGTTTAATTCAATCATGAAATGGCAGGTTGAACTTGACAAGCAGCCTATGGTTTGTTGACCTCTGTCAAGGTCATAGGACGCTTGGGGCTAACTATTATCGGGAATTTCATGTGTTGAAATTTGCAATGAGATTGCTACCTTCTATGAGATAGTTGGATCCCGATACTCACTGCGAGTAAGAGTTACTCTTAGGAGAGTTTTGCCCATTACAACTAGCCGATCAAGTAGGTGTCTAAAATGGTGTTAACGGGATTACGCCCCTGGGAAAACGAGGTTTATTTTAATTAGGTCCGTGCGAAAGCACGGGGAACTTCCCTCAAAGTACCGACGCTGGCCTGGCCGAAAGATTAGCGAACTTGTAGGGTGCAATTAATCCCGGCTAGTCTTACCTTTTAGGGTTTGAAGGGAAATTTGATAAAAACAGTGGGAGCCATCCTGATTAGATAAATTAATAACCAATCTAATCTTGCAAGAGCGCATGCAGAGTATTTTCTTCTCTCTCTCTCTCTCTCCTGATAGCGACCATGTCACGCCTTAATCAAGATAATAATAAGAATGCATTGACCGAACCTTCTTATTATACTGAGCTGGGGAACGTTGGTTCCACTCTATCTTATAACTGTTATAAGTCCGAGCAGGAAATAGGGGAATACCAGGATTCCCATGCCACCCAAAACGAGGAATAAGCATGATGATGCATATTCTTCGGGTGTGTTCGTTACCAAGAACAGTTTCTCAGTCTCCTCTACGTCCTAGGTATGTGATACCGGATTAGGATCCCACATATGTAATTTGTTATATGGGCTATAGAAAGGTAGAGAACTGGGAATGGGTGATATGTCTCTAAGTGTTAGAGAATGGTGCAATTGTTGCAGCCAAATCAGTTGGCAGATATCACCATGTATTACCAAATGGTAAATACATTGATTCTGAACAAATATTATTAGATAACGAAACTGATATACAACATTACATCAGATTCTTTATTAAGTTAAAGAAGGATATAATTCTGCATTGGAGGATAATGTTGTGAACATTTTCCTGAATCAAGAGTTGATTGGATCAGGCACGTTATGTAATGGCATATACTTTCTAAATCAAACTATAGTTCAAAGTATATAGAACATATACAAGAGGAGTAGTTCAGAAATGAACGAATCCTTCTTGCGGCATTGTAGACTAGGTCATATCAATGCGACACGACCAGCTAAGTTATATAAGGATGAATATGAGAATTTGTTCGAATTTTCATATTATGATACTTGCCAGTCTTGTCACAAAGGTAAAGTAACCAATCCTCCGTTTACTGGAAACGGAGAAAGAGTTACTGAACTCTTGGGACGGATACATGATGTTGTATTCGGTCCTATGTCTACAAATACAAGGGTTGGTTCTTTGTACTTCATTATATTAATTGACGATCACTCATGATTCGGACATGTGTTCCTGTTGAAACACAAGTCTGAAACTTTTGAGAAATTCAAGGAATATAAGCTTGATTGAGAACCGGACGGGTAGAAGTATTAAAGTCCTTCGATGTGATCGAGGAGGAGAATACTTGCGCATAGAGTTCCTGGAGTTTCTAAAAAGAGAATGTGATTCTCCCTCAGCTTACTCCTTCGAGTACACCACAGCACAACGGTGTATCGGGGCGGAGGTATCGCATCCTATGAGAAATGGTGCGCTCTGATGAGTTACCTGTTTCCTTTTGGTGTTATGCACTTGAGAAGCTGTATACCTATTGAATGGGGTTCCATCCAAATCAGTGCCTACCTCTCTATATGAGATATGGTATAGGAAGAGACCATGTCTTAAACGGGTTAAGATATGGGGTTGTCCGGCCTATGTTGAAAAGAAAATTCCGGAAAAGCTCGAGGCAAGGTCAGTTCTGTATAAGTTTGTTGGATATCCCAAACATTTGCAAGGGAATATCTTCTACCACACTAAGGAGCAAAATGTGTTTTGTTTCTCAGCATGCCACCTTTTTAGAAAAGGAATTTCTTTTGAAGAAATTTGTGGTCATGAGGTAGAACTGGAAGGAGTTCAACCTAGACAAACTTACAGCTGATGAGTTGGTAAAACCAAAGGATTCAATAGTCTCCGACGAACCTCTGCCTCTGCGCGAATCTGGTAGGGTTCCTTATCCACCTGAGAGATACTACGGTTTCCTCGGTGACGGTGGAGGCGAGGATTGCATCATGGTATATGATGACCCAACCAGGTTCAGGAAGGCCATCACAAGTGACGAATCTGTGAAAAGGTCGGATGCTATGCTTAAGTCCATCATGATTAAAGCAAGCATCGCGGAGTTGGAATATCTGTTTTGATGTGGCAGTCAAAGAGTTTGACTTCATCAAAAAGGTAGATGAACCTTGTATATACAAGATGGTTGTAGAGAGTAAGTTTGTCTTCCATTGTACGTAGATGGCATACTCTTGATAGAAAATGGTTTCATATGCTACAATCGGTCAAACTCCTTTTATCCCGAGGATTCTCCATGGAAGATATGGATGATACATACTACATCTTGTGAATAATGATCTATGGTGATAGATCTAAGTAGATGTTGGGAGTGTCCCAAATCCAGGTACATTAACACCATACTAAAGGGGTTTAGTATGGAGGATTCTAAGCGAAGTGGTTCGCCCACTTATTCAGGAATCACTCTCTCCAAAAAGATGTCTTCCAACACTGATTTAGAGAGAGCTCGCGTGCAAGGGATACCCTATGCTTCGGTAGTAGGCTCTATCATGTATGCGATGTTATGTACCAGACCAGATGTAGCTAACCCACTAGGTGTAGTGATCAGGAATCAATCGGATCATGGGAGAATCACTGGATAGCTATGAAGGACATTCTTAAGTACTTGAGAAGCACTAAAAAGATGTTCTTGGGGTTTTGGTAACGGTGAACTCCAGTAGGAGTCCTTACCAATTCGAGCTTCCAGAGTGATAAGGTCGGCTGAAAGTCAGTCATAGGTATTGTCTTTACCCTCAGGGGATGGGCGGTATTATAGGGTGTTTTTCGTCACCCTATTGAGATGGGAATACGCACACGTTTGTCAGGCGTACTACAGATTCCCCCTGCCTAGGGTAGGCCGGGGTTTAATGATTGTGGGGATCCGAATCTCCGGAAGCCGCGGACTAAGCTGCCGTTAATTACCCCTCGCCTTTGGGGCGAGGGAACCTCCGATTAACGGGTTAAACTGGTCATGCGAACTCAATGTGCAGTGTGCGTGTGTTGTGTTTTGAAAGGGGGTTTTGGATATATCGGGAGCCACGCGGAGTTTTTACGGGGGTCCCGCTAGAATTTTTTTTCTAACCGGGACAGTGTCGTGGAGCGCGTGTGTGTGCAAATATATATACATATATATATGTATATGTATGTACATAAAAAGAGAGGGAAAAGGCATCCAAGGGATGCATGGGGACAGCGCCTTGAGCGCTGTGCGCTTAGGTGTCACGTCCCGAAAGTACGGAACTTGACCGGCACTTAAACTACGAAACGTCTCGAGGCGTACGTAATCTAAGTAAGCCGAAAACCCAGAAATCCAAACCAAGAAAAGTAGTAGAGTGAAGGAAAACCATTTTAAAATCAAGTAGTTTTATTAGCATAAGCCGAATTATGCGTTTTTAAAAACATCAAATATTTCTTGAAAATTTCGGCAGAGTCTCCTTTCTAAATACTGGCCCCCAAATGGGATACAACATGAATAGTATACGAAATCAATAAAAGGCATCCCCAAGCGGGAGCTAGCTCTTCGTCAATCGACGGTCACAACCACACAAGCAATATAATATACAACGCCAAGGGCGAGAATCAAAAAATCAAAAGGAAAATCAAAACAGCAAGAAATCCATAGAAATACAACGCGCGACTCTGAGGTCGAAAGAATAACATCACTGGTCTCTATCTTAAAAATAAATACAGGTTTGGTTGATGGAATTTGCTAGATACAACTGAATAATATTATACAAAGTAATATGATAGGTACGATACCAAATAACTCACCTACTAGCAAGTCACCCGAAAGAAGCAGTGCGGGCAAAGCCGTAATGAAACCTGTACGGCAAAACCTGCAAGAAACTGTGGCACACGGGGGTGAGTTGCCAACTCGTGAGTAGAAAAACATCTACGAACAGAAACCGCATGAACAATGCAATCCTAGGTCATATGATCATAATATATCCTCAAATATATAACCAGCAGCCTATAACAATGGCTAGGGTACATGTCTAACCCAAGTGTAATCCCATGTGCCCGTGTCAGTGCCTCAGGTAGCAATATATCATATGGATGATGTATGAAAGCATGAAATAGAATGCATGTACTGAAGAAAACTGCTTTCATAAATTAGTGAGATTTCTATATCTTTTTAAAACGAGGTATCATAAATGAAATCAGCATAAACAGTGCCAAGCATCGACACAAAACAAGTATCCAAATATCTCGATATCTCTGTGTCGCAATCTCTGAACCTCAATATCTCAAAATCTCAATGTCTTAATCTCACTATCTAGGGCACCGTCAATCCAGACCGGCCCCTACCATCAATCTCAAGACCACGACGGTATCCTCCGGATATCCGACGCGTCGGGTAATATCACCGGTCGGTAGTGCTCACCTGCCAGGCTCAACGCCATCATCTGTGATCCTCTTGCCCCGGGGTACCGCACCGGGTCCACCATGTACCCGAAACGGTTCCTCCACTCCTCGAACCCGGGTCTAAAAATCCAACAGCAAACTCATGGTGGACGACTCATACATCATGGAAAAACCGCACTTTTTATTTAAAAAGAGAGAAAAGAAGTTTATATAAGTTTTGCGGTTTTTCCCCAAATCCAGATAATCTCATGGAAATCCGAATCCAAATCCTCAATAGCATGTAAACAGTGAATATTGGCATAAAAATCCATGAATGCGGCATAACAATGACTAACAGTATGCATGAAGTGACAAGTAATAACTACAATGTCTAAACTAGCATATAAGGCAAATACACTAATATCATGTCTAAACTATTAGCTAACAACCTATGTCAAATGAAATAGTATTTTCTAAAGTGTTCGTGACATGGCAATTACTGATGAAGATGTGTGTGAGCCGGCAAGTAAGTGTACGTGGTACATACGCGTCATCGATAATGGTGCTGGTGTCCTAACAGCATGATATCAACAATTGAATATGAATCATAATGTAAGCAGGCAATGCGGAGCGAACAACAATAATGAGCGGGAGTTGAATACTAGACACAACGACAACTAATATGGGCTAACAACTACATTAAACTATAGGGCTAAGCTGTCAAACTAAACTAAATGTAAGGAAACCGCCTAACACCTGAGTCGATATATATATATATATATATGTATATATATATATATATATGTATATATATATTAGTCGGTGATCCCGCCTCGATAATGTCACACCCGATACCATATCTATAATCAATATTCCTGTTAGTTATGTATATGCCCTAGAGGCCATTGTTGTACATAAGATGTATATTATAATGGATGCTTGGATATATATAGAGATGACTTTCTTGCTCGTCATGATAGTATACTATTTGGTTTCACTTTATCTTAACATGTTGACTTGTATTGGTTTACTGTTTTACTCTCACATGTTGATAAAGCCCTTAGGATCTGTACTCGACTACTGGGACTATGATGAGATCATACTAGTGGGGCCGCGGTAGTCGATGAGTACATCCTATAACTGTCCCTAGTCGAGGGTATATCGAGACAGGGCATCGATACACCAGAGTAGACTAGCGTATACGCATCTTGACCCATATGATGGGTGATGGATGATCCCATATCCATCGGTGTTTGACATCAGAGATGGTGTACAGGTGCTCAGTGGAGACTGGGTACACTGGACGGACTCGCCGAGAATTCCCAGATGGTGATATACCACACGTCAGATGCCAGTTCTCCGGTGACACTGGTACAGGGTAGTCTGTAGACCCGAGATCGTCATAGAGTCTTGTGTGATTCCCACTGTGCTTTGATTTCCACCTTACCACGTCCAAGAGGGCGTGCAAAACGGTGGCTTTTGGGTACAGTCCCGAATTACATGGAGGCAATGAGCGATAGGAGGGGATTCGTCTCTCCCGGTATAGGGAGTTGATGTTGTGCTGTGTTCGATTGGCTATAACTGGAAGTCCCTGGCCAGGGCTGATATAGAGATTTACTGGTAAGTGTTACTAGTAGTTTCTCGACCCGTTATGAGCCACACATCGACACGACTTATCGGTTACTGGGGTCTGACGTATACCACCCCTAGACTTGATATGCGACATATCAGAAGAACAGACCGGACTGTACGGGAGTGTTACTGATTGGATTCACAGGAGAACGCACAGGCTAGCTCGTTGATCTTCTGATCGCTCAATACCTGGGTGGCTGTTACGTTTAGCTGACCGCTTGCAGCTTGTGGGTGTTTGATATGATCATCACCTGCTACCGGCGTATTGACGATTCTTTAGAGTCCTACACAGAGGTTTCTTGGCTCAGGCGAAACGGAGTAGAGGCACATATGTGATATGTGCAGGACCGAGGATAATGCGATATGAGATACCGTATTATATTCTCGCGATATTTAGATATGAACTGGGACATCGGATCAAGTGTTGATTCGATGAATCGGTACATGTTATATTAGTCGGTAATATTCGATATGGCCGGATCATCGAATCAAGTGTTGATTCGAAGATTTAATGTATAATAATATATATGATATATTGTATTACATTATCTAATATTGGCTCGCTTTATTATTTCATTTTCTCACTGGATGATACATTGATATATATGCGATATATGTTAATTGTATTATTTTCTTTTTTTGCAAATATATAATATATATGTGATATATATTATTGTGACATTATATGATTAATTGTTAAACATGTTTAAGGATGATTAATTGAGGTTAGGGTTTGATTAGGGTTAGATGCTTCATGCACCTTCTAGAAGCTTTTTCTTTTGTCATTGTTAAGATATTTTTGGATGACACATTTCTAAACCCAACCAAACCCTAACTCTAGTTTATTCTCTACACAATCTTGACCACTCATCCTTGACCATGGTTAATATATCAATCATATAGCTTTGTTTTCTATTCATCACAAAAGGATTATTATGTTTATTCATTTTCCATTATCATCTTCTTCTCTCTTGAAAAAGCTTACTTGATTTTCTTTATGTGATGAAAAAATATGAGAAAATGATTTAAAAAGAAAGCAAAACTACTACTCTCTCATCCTCATCTCATCTAGCCCATGAGATTAGTGTGTTCATCTCTTTAGAGTGAGAAAGCTTGAGTCTTTGCAACTTCGACGTAGATCATCGGAGATTCGGAACACTTCAAGCTAGCATGGATCGTTCGAGTCGTGGAGCCTCTCATGAGTCCGGGAGATCGTGGATCGCGGCAAAGGGACTTCTACTCGGAGCTTGTGAAGCGAAGGAGCAGACTACAAAGGTTGTAATCCCTCACACTTAGATAAAAGTTATCATCTTGCATGTTAAACCCTAATAATCTTGCAAAGATCCCGGCTTTGGGTTGTTCGGCACGTCTAAATTTATTTTATCTGGGCATGTTTGATGCCTTATGAACCTTCACAAGAGTGCCTAGGAACCATACAGTGGTATCAGAGCCTAGCTAGAGCATTAGGCGATGTGTTTACGAAGTTAAAACTCCGATCGAACCCGAACCGACAAAATATACCCCCTCTCTGGAAATTTTTTAAAATTTGGGATTTTTCTGAATTAAAAATACGTAAAAAAATCAGCAGGGAATTCTAAGAATTACCATAAAACCCGGGCCCACAATTCATCTAAACGGCGGCGGAATCGCGGCGCAAGGATGCTTGCGCGGCGGTTCCGCGGCGGAATCATGGATTGGCGACACGTGGCTTTTATGGTAATATCCGTAGGTGCTTGTTGATGCTTCTGGGTATTTTTAATCTGTTTCAAGTGTTGAAAATTCTGGGGTTTGTTTTGTAATAGTAGATTCGATCGGAATATTTAAATTCGTATTTCTTTCCGGATATTTAGAAACTGTTAAACTATTTGAACGGATATCATTAACTCACTGTTTCCCGGTACGGCAAACTTTCAAGTGTTGAATTTTTATTGGGTATAAATCTTTCGGAAAAATTGTACAAGTTAAGCGGTGGACCCTCTAGAAGACAACAAACCTTAACTCGATTATGTGACCGTCTTGAACTGCCTTTTGAACCTTCGGGTTTGGGGCAGTACGGCATGCCACATGTGAGGTGTTGGCTTGACCCTTCTACGGCTGGATCACTGGTACTTTGACATATTCTGGGATTATTTGAACTCCGCTCAAGAGTTGAGCACTTTGGGAAATTTTGGGTATTTGATTATCTGTTCGGAAAGTTTAATACTGTCTATTTATCTGGAATGTGATACAATATGTGGAATTCATAGAGTTAGGCATGAAATGCGGAGTATGTGATATTTCGGATTTATGATGTCTAAAGTGATTGTGAATTCCAAATATTGTAGTTTTACACTTTCTTTTCTGTGACCGTAAGTGTAATATGTGATATCGCCGGTTTCATTGCTATATGTCAACGACAATTGGGATGCGCATATTTACTTACGTTGATGATATGAGATATTATGTGTTGCTGTGATATGTTATATTGGATCGTCGCGTTCTGAATAGCCGGAGGTTTTATGTGAGATAAGGGTTTTTATTTTCATTCATGTAAAATTCATTTGTAATGTAATATTCTTTTATTTGGGGCACTTCCAGGTTGCGGTTGCTGTCACCAGTGTATATTATTTACTTTTCCGCAGTAGGTAGATCCAAGGTGGGGAGCACAAGTAACCGGGTTCTAGGGTCCAGTGGGAGGCCATCTCGAGGAGTCGAGACCGGGTCTCCTAACTCTAGAATTGGCAGTGTTACTTGCCGCTCTCGTAGGGGTCTTGGGATGTGGGTTTGGCTATTCGTCGCGACCGTGGAATCCGTGTTTTATACAGGCTCGTATTAAAAACACGGACGTCCTAGTATATCCAATATTTCATATATGTTCTTCTGCTGCAATGTTCTGTGATGAGATCATATTACTGCCTGAGACGAATGCTTATACTTTATATATATGCTGATATATAAATATTACTGCTTTCATTTCTTCTGTGATGCTTAGGAAGCATAAGCTGATGGGATATTTATTAATAAGATTAATAAAAAGAAAAGAAACCTAAAGATGGTGTAGAATCAAAACTTTATAAAAAGGGTAGCTACAGTTTTGCTTTGCACAGTGATATATATGATATATCCTGCACCTTATTCGATAGGGAAAGAGCCGACGATCCTTTCACCGGGAGTGACCTCTTTAGCGAAACTGGCAGATGCTACAAAACTCGGTTTGTCTTTTGATTGCTTTTAATGTTTTGCTTTGCACAACGGTATATATGATATATCCTGCACCTTATTCGATGAGGAAAGGGCCGACGATCCCTTCACCGGGAGTGACCCCATTAGCGAAACTAAGAAAAGCCTAAAAAACACTCCTTTTCAAAACTTCACTCGATTCTACGACGATATCAAGTTCATTACGCTCAGGGTTTTCTGAAAAACCTGACGTAGCCCTCCGTTATTTCAGATAAGTCCTATTTAGTATTCGTGCTACGTTTGTTGACCTCCGTCAAGGCGTAGTGTACGGTAGCTGACTAGTTTTTTATCTGCTTATGCATTTGATGCAGATTGGATTAGGGCAGTCGTACGGCCTTGTTGACCTCCGTCAAGGGTCGTGCGGGTGGGTTTAATTCAATCAAGAAATGACAGGTTGAACTTGACTAGTAGCCTAGGGTTTGTTGACCTCCGTCAAGGTCATAGGACACTAGGGGCAAAAATATTATCGGGAATTTCAAGTGTTGAAATTTGCAATGAGATTGCATACCTCTTATGAGATAGTTGGATCCCGATACCCACTGCGAGTAAGTGTTACTCCTGGGAGAGTTTTACACGGGACAATTAGTCATTCAAGTAGTTGTCTAGAAAAGTGTTAACGGGGTTACGCCTCTGGGAAAACGAGGTTTACTTTAATTAGGTCCGTGCGAAAGCACGGGGAACCTCCCTCAAAGTATCGACACTGATCTGGCTGAAAGATTGACGAAATTGTAGGGTGTAATTAATCCCAGCTAATCTTACCTTTTAGGGTTTTAAGGTAGATTTGATAAAACCAGTGGGAGACATCCTGATTAGATAAGATAATAACCAATCTAATCTTGCAAGAGCATACGCTAAAGTGTTTTTCTTCTCTCTCTCTCCAGGTAGCGACCATGTCAGGCCATAATCAAGATAATAATATGGATGTATTGACTGAACCCGATTATTGTACTGTGCAGGGGAACGTTGGACCCGTTCTTTCTTATAAGAGTTATAAGAATGAACAGGAAACAGGAGGATATCTGGATTCTCACGCCGCCCAAAAGAACATGCATGTTGATGCATCTTCTTCGGGTGTGTTAGTTGTTGAGAACTGATTCTCAGTCCACCCTACGTCCTGGGTATTAGATACCGGATCAGGATCCCACATATGTAAACAGTTACATGGGCTACGTAAAGGTTGAGAACTGGGAAAAGGTGATCATTCCGTTCAAGTAGGGAACGGTGCAAATGTTGCAGCCAAAGCAGTTGGGGAATATCACCTGGTATTAACAAGTCGTAATACACTGATTCTAAATGAGTGCTATTATATACCGAACATGATGTGCAACATTATATCAGTTTCTTTATTAAGTAAAGAAGGATATAATTTTGTAGTAAAGGATAATGTTATGAACATATTCCTAGATCAAAAGTTGATTGCATCAGGCTCGTTACATAATGGCATATTCATTCTAAATCAGAATACAGTCCTGAATATACAAAACACACACAAGAGGAAAAGTTCAGATATGAACGAATCCTACTTGTGGCATTGTAGACTTGGTCATATCAATGCGACACGACTGGCTAAGTTACATAAGGATGGTTATTTGAATCCGTTCGAATTATCATCTTATGATACTTGCCATTCATGTCTCAAAGGAAAAATGACCAAAGCTCCGTTTAGTGGACACGGAGAAAGAGTTTCTGAACTCTTAGGACTAATACACAGTGATGTATGCGGTCCCATGTCTACGCATGCCAGGAACGGTTCTTCCTACTTCATTACATTCACTGACGATCTCTCTAGATTCGGACATGTGTTCCTGATGAAACACAAGTCTGAAGCTTTTGAGAAATTCAGAGAATATAAGCACGAAGTAGAGAATCAAACGGGGCAAAGTATTAAGATTCTTCGATCTGATCGAGGAGGTGAATACTTAAGTAATGAGTTTCGGGATTATCTAAAAGAGAATGGGATTCTCTCTCAGCTTAGTCCTCCTTATACACCACAGCACAACGGTGTATCGGAGCGGAGGAATCGCACCCTATTAGATATGGTGCGCTCTATGATGAGCACTGCTGAGTTACCTATCTCCTTTTGGGGTTATGCGCTGGAGACAGCCACATATCTATTGAATAGAGTTCCAACTAAATCAGTGCCTACCACTCCATATGAGATATGGAATGGGAAGAGACCATCTCTTAAACGAGTTAAGAAATGGGGTTGTCCGGCCTATGTTAAAAAGCAAAATCCGGACAAACTCGAGGCAAGATCAGGTATATGTAAGTTTGTAGGATATCCAAAAGATTCTTATAGATATATATTCTATCACGCTGAGGAACAAAAAGTGTTTGTTTCTCAATATGCCACCTTTTTAGAAAAGGAATTTCTTGCAAAAGAAATTAGTGGCAAAGAGGTAGAGCTGGAAGAGGTTCCAGCACCACAGACTACAACTGATGATTTATTGGAACCAGAGGATTCAGTACTACCCGACGAACCCCGGCCTCTCCGCCGATCTAGTAGGGTTTCTCATCCACCTGAGAGATACTACGGTTTTTTCATTGATGGTGGAAGTGAGGATTGTATCATGGACGATGATGACCCGACTAGTTTCGAGCAGGCCATCACGAGTGGTGACTCTGTGAAATGGCTGGATGCAATGCGATCTGAGATGGAATCCATGTACACCAATAAAGTATGGATTTTGGAAAATGCTCCTGAAGGGGTAAAACCCATTGGGAGCAAGTGGATTTTTAAAAGGAAATTTGGTGTAGATGGAAAGGTTGAGACTTTCAAAGCTAGACTTGTAGCAAAGGGTTTTCGTCAACGACCAGGTGTGGATTATGACGAAACCTTTTCTCCAGTGGCTATGCTTAAGTCCATCCGGATCTTACTTGCCATTGCTGCATACCATGACTATGAAATCTGGCAAATGGATGTTAAGACCGCCTTTCTAAACGGTGATTTAGAAGAGTGCGTGTACATGACTCAGCTAGAGGGCTTCGTAGATAGTGGGAGCAGCGGAAAGGTGTGCAAGCTGCTTAAATCCATTTATGGGTTAAAGCAAGCATCGCGGAGTTGGAACATCTGTTTTGATGTTGTAGTCAAAGAGTTTGACTTCATCAAAAATATAGATGAACCTTGTATCTATAAGAAGGTAGCAGAGGGTAAGGTTGTCTTCCTCGTATTGTACGTGGATGACATACTCTTGATAGGAAATGATATTCCTATGCTACAATCAGTCAAGATCTTCTTATCACAGAGATTCTCAATGAAAGATCTAGGTGATGCCTCCTGCGTATTGGGAATCATGATCTATAGAGATAGATCTAAACGGATACTGGGATTGTCCCAATCCAGGTACATTGACACCATACTAAAGAGGTTTAGTATGGAAGAATCCAAGCGTGGGAACCAACCCACGATCTCTGGACTCACTCTCTCCAAAGAGATGTCTCCCAAGACTGATTTGGAGAGAGCTCGCATGCAAGGGATACCCTATGCTTCGGCAGTAGGCTCTATCATGTATGCGATGCTATGTACCAGACCCGATGTAGCATACTCACTAAGTGTAGTGAGTCGGTATCAAGCAGATCTTGGAGAGAGTCATTGGACAGCAGTGAAGAACATTTTCAAATACTTACGAAGGACTAAGGAGATGTTCTTGGTGTATGGTAACGGAGAACTCAAGGTGGAGTCCTTTACCGATTCCAGCTTCCAAAGTGATAAGGACGACTCTAAGTCGCATTCGGGTTTTGTCTTTACCCTCAATGGAGGGGCGGTATGTTGGAAGAGTTCCAAACAGGATACCGTTGCCGACTCAATGATGGAGGCTGAATACATCGCTGCCAAGGAGGCTGTCTGGATAAAGAAGTTCATTAGTGAACTTGGTGTGGTTCCATCCATTGAGCATCCAATACCTCTGTATTGCGATAACAATGGAGCTGTGGCGTTAGCCAAGGAACCCAGGTCCCATCAAAAGTCCAGACATATTCTGAGACGGTATCACCTGATCAGGGAGATAGTTGATCGCCGGGAGATCGAGCTCAGGAGAGTAGATACGAAGGACAACACTGCGGATCATTCACGAAGGCTATTCCCCAGATACAGTTTGAGAGATTATTCGGGATGCTAGGTATGAGATACTACAGCAGCTGGCCTTAGTGCAAGTGGGAGATTGTTAGTTATGTATATGCCCTAGAGGCCATTGTTGTACATATGATGTATATTATAATGGATGCTTGGATATATATAGAGATGACTTTCTTGCTCGTCATGATAGTATGCTATTTGGTTTCACTTTATCTTAACATGTTGACTTGTGTTGGTTTACTGTTTTACTCTCACATGTTGATAAAGCCCTTAGGTTCTGTACTCGACTACCGGGACTATGATGGGATCATACTAGTGGGGGCGTAGTAGTCGATGATTACATCCTATAACTGTTCCTAGTCGAGGGTATATCGAGACAGGGCATCGATACACCAGAGTAGACTAGCGTATACGCATCTTGACCCATATGATGGGTGATGGATGATCCCATATCCATCGGTGTTTGACATCAGAGATGGTGTACGGGTGCTCAGTGGAGACTGGGTACACTGGACGGACTCGCCGAGAACTCCCAGATGGTGATATACCACACGTCAGATGGCAGTTCTCCGGTGACACAGGTACAGGGTAGTCTGTAGACCCGAGATCGTCATAGAGTCTTGTGTGATTCCCACTGTGCTTTGATTTCCACCTTACCACATCCAAGAGGGCGTGCAAAACGGTGGCTTTTGGGTACAGTCCCGAATCACATGGAGGCAATGAACGATAGGAGGGGATTCGTCTCTCCCGGTATAGGGAGTTGATGTTGTGCTGTGTTCGATTGGCTATAACTGGAAGTCCCTGGCCAGGGCTGATATAGAGATTTACTGGTAAGTGTTACTAGTAGTTTCTCGACCCGTTATGAGCCACACATCGACACGACTTATCGGTTACTGGGGTCTGACGTATACCACCCCTAAACTTGATATGCGACATATCAGACGAACAGACCGGACTGTACGGGAGGGTTACTAATTGGATTCACAGGAGAACGCACAGGCTAGCTTGTTGATCTTCTGATCGCTCAATACCTGTGTGGCTGTTACGTTTAGCTGACCGCTTGCAGCTTGTGGGTGTTTGATATGATCATCACCTGCTACCGGCGTATTGACGATTCTTTAGAGTCCTACACAGAGGTTTCTTGGCTCAGGAGAAACGGAGTAGAGGCACATATGTGATATGTGCAAGACCGAGGATAATGCGATATGAGATACCGTATTATATTCTCGCGATATTTAGATATGAACTGGGACATCGGATCAAGTGTTGATTCGATGAATCGGTACATGTTATATTAGTCGGTAATATTCGATATGGCCGGATCATCGAATCAAGTGTTGATTCGATGATTTAATGTATAATAATATATATGATATATTGTATTACATTATCTAATATTGGCTCGCTTTATTATTTCATTTTCTCACTGGATGATATATTGATATATATGCGATATATGTTAATTGTATTATTTTCTTTTGTTGCAAATATATAATATATATGTGATATATATTATTGTGACATGATATGATTAATTGTTAAACATGTTTAAGGATGATTAATTGAGGTTAGGGTTTGATTAGGGTTAGATACTTCATGCACCTTCTAGAAGCTTTTTCTTTTGTCATTGTTAAGATATTTTTGGATGACACATTTCTAAACCCAACCAAACCCTAACTCTAGTTTATTCTCTACACAATCTTGACCACTCATCCTTGACCATGGTTAATATATCAATCATATAGCTTTGTTTTCTATTCATCACAAAAGGATTATTATGTTTATTCATTTTCCATTATCATCTTCTTCTCTCTTGAAAAAAGCTCACTTGATTTTCTTTATGTGATGAAAAAATATGAGAAAATGATTTAAAAAGAAAGCAAAAATACTACTCTCTCATCCTCATCTCATCTAGCCCATGAGATTAGTGTGTTCATCTCTTTAGAGTGAGAAAGCTTGAGTCTTTGCAACTTCGACGTAGATCATCGGAGATTCGGAACACTTCAAGCTAGCATGGATCGTTCGAGTCGTGGAGCCTCTCATGAGTCCGGGAGATCGTGGATCGCGGCAAAGGGACTTCTACTCGGAGCTTGTGAAGCGAAGGAGCGGACTACAAAGGTTGTAATCCCTCACACTTAGATAAAAGTTATCATCTTGCATGTTAAACCCTAATAATCTAGCAAAGATCCTGGCTTTGGGTTGTTCGGCACGTCTAAATTTTTTTTATCCGGGCATGTTTGATGCCTTATGAACCTTCACAAGAGTGCCTAAGAACCTTACAGTGGTATCAGAGCCTAGCTAGAGCATTAGGCGATGTGTTTACGAAGATAAAACTCCGACCGAACCCGAACCGACAAAATATACCCCCTTTCTGGAAATTTTTTAAAATTTTGGATTTTTCTGAATTAAAGATACGTAAAAAAATCAGCAGGGAATTCTAAGAATTACCATAAAACCCGGGCCCACAATTCATCTAAACGGCTGCGGAACCGCGGCGCAAGCATGCTTGCGCGGCGGTTCCGCGGCGGAATCATGGATTGGCGACACGTGGCTTTTATGGTAATATCTGTAGGTGCTTGTTGATGCTTCTGGGTATTTTTAATCTATTTCAAGTGTTGAAAATTCTGGGGTTTGTTTTGTAATAGTAGATTCGATCGGAATATTTAAATTCGTATTTCTTTCCGGATATTTAGAAACTGTTAAACTATTTGAACGGATATCATTAACTCACTGTTTCCCGGTACGGCAAACTTTCAAGTGTTGAATTTTTATTGGGTATAAATCTTTCGGAAAAATTGTACAAGTTAAGCGGTGGACCCTCTAGAAGACAACAAACCTTAACTCGATTATGTGACCGTCTTGAACTGCCTTTTGAACCTTCGGGTTTGGGGCAGTACGGCGTGCCACATGTGAGGTGTTGGCTTGACCCTTTTACGGCTGGATCACTGGTACTTTGACATATTCTGGGATTATTTGAACTCCCTCAAGAGTTGAGCACTTTGGGAAATTTTGGGTATTTGATTATCTGTTCGGAAAGTTTAATACTGTCTATTTATCTGGAATGTGATACAATATGTGGAATTCATAGAGTTAGGCATGAAATGCGGAGTATGTGATATTTCGGATTTATGATGTCTAAAGTGATTGTGAATTCCAAATATTGTAGTTTTACACTTTCTTTTCTGTGACCGTAAGTGTAATATGTGATATCGCCGGTTTCGTTGCTATATGTCAACGACAATTGGGATGTGCATATTTACTTACGTTGATGATATGAGATATTATGTGTTGCTGTGATATGTTATATTGGATCGTCGCGTTCTGAATAGCCGGGGGTTTTATGTGAGATGAGCGTTTTTATTTTCATTCATGTAAAATTCATTTGTAATGTAATATTCTTTTATTTGGGGCACTTCCAGGTTGCGGTTGCTGTCACCAGTGTATATTATTTACTTTTCCGCATTAGGTAGACCCAAGGTGGGGAGCACAAGTAACCGGGTTCTAGGGTCCAGTGGGAGGCCATCTCGAGGAGTCGAGACCGGGTCTCCTAACCCTAGAATTGGCAGTGTTACTTGCCGCTCTCGTAGGGGTCTTGGGATGTGGGTTTGGCTATTCGTCGCGACCGTGGAATCCGTGTTTTATGCAGGCTCGTATTAAAAACACGGACGTCCTAGTATATCCAATATTTCATATATGTTCTTCTGCTGCAATGTTCTGTGATGAGATCATATTACTGCCTGAGACGAATGCTTATACTATATAAATATATGCTGATATATAAATATTACTGCTTTCGTTTCTTCTGTGATGCTCAGGAAGCATAAGCTGATGGGATAATTATTAATAAGATTAATAAAAAGAAAAGAAACCTAAAGATGTTGTAGAATCAAAACTTTATAAAAAGGGTAGCTACAGTTTTGCTTTGCACAGTGATATATATGATATATCCTGCACCTTATTCGATAGGGAAAGAGCCGACGATCCCTTCACCGGGAGTGACCTCTTTAGCGAAACTGGCAGATGCTACAAAACTCGGTTTGTCTTTTGATTACTTTTAATGTTTTGCTTTGCACAGCGGTATATGTGATATATCCTGCACCTTATTCGATGAGGAAAGGGCCGACGATCCCTTCACCGGGAGTGACCCCTTTAGCGAAACTAAGAAAAGCCTCAAAAACACTCCTTTTCAAAACTTCACTCGATTCTACGACGATATCAAGTTCATTACGCTCGGGGTTTTCTGAAAAACCTGACGTAGCCCTCCGTTATTTCAGATAAGTCCTATTTAGTATTCGTGCTACGTTTGTTGACCTCCGTCAAGGCGTAGTGTACGGTAGCTGACTAGTTTTTTATCTGCTTATGCATTTGATGCAGATAGGATTAGGGCAGTCGTACGGCCTTGTTGACCTCCGTCAAGGGTCGTGCGGGTGGGTTTAATTCAATCAAGAAATGACAGGTTGAACTTGACTAGTAGCCTATGGTTTGTTGACTTCCGTCAAGGTCATAGGACACTAGGGGCAAAAATATTATCAGGAATTTCAAGTGTTGAAATTTGCAATGAGATTGCATACCTCCTATGAGATAGTTGGATCCCGATACCCACTGCGAGTAAGTGTTACTCCTGGGAGAGTTTTACACAGGACAATTAGTCATTCAAGTAGGTGTCTAGAAAAGTGTTAACGGGGTTACGCCTCTGGGAAAACGAGGTTTACTTTAATTAGGTCCGTGCGAAAGCACGGGGAACCTCCCTCAAAGTACCGACACTGATCTGGCTGAAAGATTGACGAAATTGTAGGGTGTAATTAATCCCGGCTAATCTTACCTTTTAGGGTTTTAAGGTAGATTTGATAAAACCAGTGGGAGACATCCTGATTAGATAAGATAATAACCAATCTAATCTTGCAAGAGCATACGCTAAAGTGTTTTTCTTCTCTCTCTCTCCAGGTAGCGACCATGTCAGGCCATAATCAAGATAATAATATGGATGTATTGACTGAACCCGATTATTGTACTGTGCAGGGGAACGTTGGACCCGTTCTTTCTTATAAGAGTTATAAGACTGAAAAGGAAACAGGAGGATATCTGGATTCTCACGCCGCCCAAAAGAACATGCATGTTGGTGCATCTTCTTCGGGTGTGTTAGTTATTGAGAACTGTTTCTCAGTTCACCCTACGTCCTGGGTATTAGATACCAGATCAGGATCCCACATATGTAAACAGTTACATGGGCTACGTAAAGGTAGAGAACTGGGAAAAGGTGATCATTCCGTTCAAGTAGGGAACGGTGCAAATGTTGCAGCCAAAGCAGTTGGGGAATATCACCTGGTATTACCAAGTCATAATACACTGATTCTAAATGAGTGCTATTATATACCGAACATGATGTGCAACATTATATCAGTTTCTTTATTAAGTAAAGAAGGATATAATTTTGTAGTAAAGGATAATGTTATGAACATATTCCTAGATCAAAAGTTGATTGCATCAGGCTCGTTACATAATGGCATATTCATTCTAAATCAGAATACAGTCCTGAATATACAAAACACACACAAGAGGAAAAGTTCAGATATGAACGAATCCTACTTGTGGCATTGTAGACTTGGTCATATCAATGCGACACGACTGGCTAATTAACATAAGGATGATTATTTGAATCCGTTCGAATTATCATCTTATGATACTTGCCATTCATGTCTCAAAGGAAAAATGACCAAAGCTCCGTTTAGTGGACACGGAGAATTGAGGATTTCCAAAGAAAGATGAAAGTCCTATTGGCTTAGGACTAATACATAGTGATGTATGCGGTCCCATGTCTACGCATGCCAGGAACGGTTCTTCCTACTTCATTACATTCACTGACGATCTCTCTAGATTCGGACATGTGTTCCTGATGAAACACAAGTCTGAAGCTTTTGAGAAATTCAGAGAATATAAGCACGAAGTAGAGAATCAAACGGGCAAAAGTATTAAGATTCTTCGATCAGATCGAGGAGGTGAATACTTAAGTAATGAGTTTCGGGATTATCTAAAAGAGAATGGGATTCTCTCTCAGCTTAGTCCTCCTTATACACCACAGCACAACGGTGTATCGGAGCGGAGGAATCGCACCCTATTGATATGGTGCGCTCTATGATGAGCACTGCTGAGTTACCTATCTCCTTTTGGGGTTATGCGCTGGAGACAGCCACATATCTATTGAATAGTGTTCCAACTAAATCGGTGCCTACCACTCCATATGAGATATGGAATGGGAAGAGACCATCTCTTAAACGAGTTAAGATATGGGGTTGTCCGGCCTATGTTAAAAAGCAAAATCCGGACAAACTCGAGGCAAGATCAGGTATATGTAAGTTTGTAGGATATCCAAAAGATTCTTATGGATATATATTCTATCACGT
The DNA here is from genome assembly GCA_030015575.1 of Agapanthus africanus. Classification (NCBI taxonomy): domain Eukaryota; kingdom Viridiplantae; phylum Streptophyta; class Magnoliopsida; order Asparagales; family Amaryllidaceae; genus Agapanthus; species Agapanthus africanus. The sequence goes on from CM057339.1 coordinate 427,397,335, forward strand.
TGAGGAACAAAAAGTGTTTGTTTCTCAATATGCCACCTTTTTAGAAAAGGAATTTCTTGCAAAAGAAATTAGTGGCAAAGAGGTAGAGCTGGAAGAGGTTCCAGCACCACAGACTACAACTGATGGTTTATTGGAACCAGAGGATTCAGTACTACCCGACGAACCCCAGCCTCTCCGCCGATCTAGTAGGGTTTCTCATCCACCTGAGAGATACTATGGTTTTCTCATTGATGGTGGAAGCGAGGATTGTATCATGGACGATGATGACCCGACTAGTTTCGAGCAGGCCATCACGAGTGGTGACTCTGTGAAATGGCTGGATGCAATGCGATCTGAGATGGAATCCATGTACACCAATAAAGTAGGGATTTTGGAAAATGCTCCTGAAGGGGTAAAACCCATTGGGAGCAAGTGGATTTTTAAATGGAAATTTGGTGTAGATGGAAAGGTTGAGACGTTCAAAGCTAGACTTGTAGCAAAGGGTTTTCGTCAACGACTAGGTGTGGATTATGACGAAACCTTTTCTCCAGTGGCTATGCTTAAGTCCATCCGGATCTTACTTGCCATTGCTGCATACCATGACTACGAAATCTGGCAAATGGATGTTAAGACCGCCTTTCTAAACGGTGATTTAGAAGAGTGCGTGTACATGACTCAGCCAGAGGGCTTTGTAGATAGTGGGAGCAGCGGAAAGGTGTGCAAGCTGCTTAAATCCATTTATGGGTTAAAGCAAGCATCGCGGAGTTGGAACATCTGTTTTGATGTTGTAGTCAAAGAGTTTGACTTCATCAAAAATATAGATGAACCTTGTATCTATAAGAAGGTAGCAGAGGGTAAGGTTGTCTTCCTCGTATTGTACGTGGATGACATACTCTTGATAGGAAATGATATTCCTATGCTACAATCAGTCAAGCTCTTCTTATCACAGAGATTCTCAATGAAAGATCTAGGTGATGCCTCCTGCGTATTGGGAATCATGATCTAAACGGATACTGGGATTGTCCCAATCCAGGTACATTGACACCATACTAAAGAGGTTTAGTATGGAAGAATCCAAGCGTGGGAACCAACCCACGATCTCTGGACTCACTCTCTCCAAAGAGATGTCTCCCAAGACTGATTTGGAGAGAGCTCGCATGCAAGGGATACCCTATGCTTCGGCAGTAGGCTCTATCATCTATGCGATGCTATGTACCAGACCCGATGTAGCATACTCACTAAGTGTAGTGAGTCGGTATCAAGCAGATCCTGGAGAGAGTCATTGGACAGCAGTGAAGAACATTCTCATGTACTTACGAAGGACTAAGGAGATGTTCTTGGTGTATGGTAACGGAGAACTCCAGGTGGAGTCCTTTACCGATTCCAGCTTCCAAAGTGATAAGGATGACTCTAAGTCGCATTCGGGTTTTGTCTTTACCCTCAATGGAGGGGCGGTATGTTGGAAGAGTTCCAAACAGGATACCGTTGCAGACTCAACGATGGAGGCTGAATACATCGCTGCCAACGATGCTGCCAAGGAGGCTGTCTGGATAAAGAAGTTCATTAGTGAACTTGGTGTGGTTCCATCCATTGAGCATCCAATACCTCTGTATTGCGATAACAATGGAGCTGTGGCGTTAGCCAAGGAACCTAGGTCCCATCAAAAGTCCAGACATATTCTGAGACGGTATCACCTGATCAGGGAGATAGTTGATCGCCGGGAGATCAAGGTCAGGAGAGTAGATACGAAGGACAACACTGCGGATCCATTCACGAAGGCTATTCCCGAGATACAGTTTGAGAGATTATTCGGGATGCTAGGTATGAGATACTACAGCAGCTGGCCTTAGTGCAAGTGGGAGATTGTTAGTTATGTATATGCCCTAGAGGCCATTGTTGTACATATGATGTATATTATAATGGATGCTTGGATATATATAGAGATGACTTTCTTGCTCGTCATGATAGTATGCTATTTGGTTTCACTTTATCTTAACATGTTGACTTGTATTGGTTTACTGTTTTACTCTCACATTTTGATAAAGCCCTTAGGATCTGTACTCGACTACTGGGACTATGATGAGATCATACTAGTGGGGCCGCGGTAGTCGATGAGTAAATCCTATAACTGTTCCTAGTCGAGGGTATATCGAGACAGGGCATCGATACACCAGAGTAGACTAGCGTATACGCATCTTGACCCATATGATGGGTGATGGATGATCCCATATCCATCGGTGTTTGACATCAGAGATGGTGTACGGGTGCTCAGTAGAGACTGGGTACACTGGACGGACTCGCCGAGAACTCCCAGATGGTGATATACCACACGTCAGATGGCAGTTCTCCGGTGACACTGGTACAGGGTAGTCTGTAGACCCGAGATCGTCATAGAGTCTTGTGTGATTCCCACTGTGCTTTGATTTCCACCTTACCACGTCCAAGAAGGCGTGCAAAACGGTGGCTTTTGGGTACAGTCCCGAATCACTTGGAGGCAATGAGCGATAGGAAGGGATTCGTCTCTCCCGGTATAGGGAGTTGATGTTGTGCTGTGTTCGATTGGCTATAACTGGAAGTCCCTGGCCAGGGCTGATATAGAGATTTACTGGTAAGTGTTACTAGTAGTTTCTCGACTCGTTATGAGCCACACATCGACACGACTTATCGGTTACTGGGGTCTGACGTATACCACCCCTAGACTTGATATGCGACATATCAGACGAACAGACCGGATTGTACGGGAGTGTTACTGATTGGATTCACAGGAGAACGCACAGGCTAGCTTGTTGATCTTCTGATCGCTCAATACCTGGGTGGCTGTTACGTTTAGCTGACTTGCTTGCAGCTTGTGGGTGTTTGATATGATCATCACCTGCTACCGTCGTATTGACGATTCTTTAGAGTCCTACACAGAGGTTTCTTGGCTCAGGCGAAACGGAGTAGAGGCACATATGTGATATGTGCAGGACCGAGGATAATGCGATATGAGATACCGTATTATATTCTCGCGATATTTAGATATGAACTGGGACATCGGATCAAGTGTTGATTCGATGAATCGGTACATGTTATATTAGTCGGTAATATTCGATATGGCCGGATCATCGAATCAAGTGTTGATTCGATGATCCGGCCATATCAAATATTGTATTACATTATCTAATATTGGCTCGCTTTATTATTTCATTTTCTCACTGGATGATACATTGAAATATATGCGATATATGTTAATTGTATTATTTTCTTTTGTTGCAAATATATAATATATATATGATATATATTATTGTGACATGATATGATTAATTGTTAAACATGTTTAAGGATGATTAATTGAGGTTAGGGTTTGATTAGGGTTAGATGCTTCATGCACCTTCTAGAAGCTTTTTCTTTTGTCATTGTTAAGATATTTTTGGATGACACATTTCTAAACCCAACCAAACCCTAACTCTAGTTTATTCTCTACACAATCTTGACCACTCATCCTTGACCATGGTTAATATATCAATCATATAGCTTTGTTTTCTATTCATCACAAAAGGATTATTATGTTTATTCATTTTCCATTATCATCTTCTTCTCTCTTGAAAAAGCTTACTTGATTTTCTTTATGTGATGAAAAAATATGAGAAAATGATTTAAAAAGAAAGCAAAAATACTACTCTCTCATCCTCATCTCATCTAGCCCATGAGATTAGTGTGTTCATCTCTTTAGAGTGAGAAAGCTTGAGTCTTTGCAACTTCGACGTAGATCATCGGTGATTCGGAACACTTCAAGCTAGCATGGATCGTTCGAGTCGTGGAGCCTCTCATGAGTCCGGGAGATCGTGGATCGCGGCAAAGGGACTTCTACTCGGAGCTTGTGAAGTGAAGGAGCGGACTACAAAGGTTGTAATCCCTCACACTTAGATAAAAGTTATCATCTTGCATGTTAAACCCTAATAATCTAGCAAAGATCCCGGCTTTGGGTTGTTCGGCACGTCTAAATTTTTATCCGGGCATGTTTGATGCCTTATGAACCTTCACAAGAGTGCCTAGAAACCTTACAATTCCCAAGTCAAGAGTGCGGATCAAACATCAATATATAGCTCGTACATAAATCCATCATAACGCATCCCCAAATCTGGGTACAGGTCAGTATCACATTCATCAATTTAATCATTTGGTATCCTCTTTATCAAAGATCATAATCCGGGGTACTGATCTACGTCTAGTACAATACTAATATCATCAATCTAATCATGATCTGACTGCTGATCTACAGCCTCATACAAACCGATATCATCATCAAATATCGTCATAAAGAGGTATACATCGACTAATGTGACCTATTATGAATATCTTAACATATCTTATCTCATATCACGATCACATGTCAACCATTCAATGTATAACACTATTCACATGTATCGTCGTCCCAAGATCCGCTATAACATCAGGACCTATCTCAAATACGAATCCTGCTATATCACCGATCTCACGGTCTCAAATCAATTTCATTGACTCACCTCTAATCCCAAACATTATCCTCAAATCCAGTATGTGAACACATAGTCCCATACACATAAACACATAAACACATATCCCCATATACGCATAGGTAACAACATAGATGTATGCATGTGTGTGCGTGCGTGTGTGGGTGTAACAACTAATCTAGGGTTTCGCAACTAACACTAAACTAATCCATGAACACCTAGCATCTACCTTTATCCTCAAAGCCTCATATTAATATAATATATATTTAAGTGTATACGTATTCGTATACATCACTGCGAACTGCGGGGGTGCTATATGCCATCCACCCGACTTCTCCCCGTAGATATAAATCTACTCACCCGGTCCTCGCTGTAAGTGCACGGCGGCGCCCCGGCCTTCAATCCGAGGCCGGAATGTGGAAACGAAACTTTTTACAAAACTTGTAAACCGGCACCACCGCGCACTTTAAACCCGGATCGGGCCATTAACCTAATGCTAGCAAACTAGAAGATGGGGTAGAGAGATATACCGAGCGATTCGTGTCCTTCGGTCTTTTCGTCATCGTCCCGATCTCCCCGCGGAATCTCCGGTCTTCAACTCCTCGTCGGAAGGGCACCACATCGCCGGGTTCTTTTACGAGCTCCCACCTCTGGACCGAGGCAACTCGGGCATGAAGTTGGCGAGTCGATGTGTCCAAGAATTGCTGTAGAATAGTGTGGAACTCTATGTCTCATGGGGTTGTAAGAAGTTGTCTTTTGGTGGAAGAAATGAACTAAACCTTTTGAGATGGAGCTATGGGATTTTTGCAAGCCAAAAGAGATCAAAAATCCAACTTTTAAAATTTGGGACAGCCCCCACCTCTTGTGGCCGGCCATGCATCAAGGAGAGGAAAAAATTGAGAGAGAGGAGAGTATGAATGAGGGAGCCTCAAAGAATAATGCATGAAAGAGAAAAGGTCATCATGATGAATCATGATCACAAACCAAGTCCAACACTCATAAACCCATCATCAAACCCATGTCATCACAAAAGTCAAGCCATGATCAAGTCAAATGAAGTCAATGGATGGTGCACCATCATGAAACCATCATGATGCAAAAGTCTTCTAAATTGTTAATTGCACAATTGCAAATAACCCCCTCCACCAAATTCAGCCAAAGAAAGGTACAAAGGAAAATGGCCGAAACGGAAATCAAACTGGCAACTTCATAAAACTGATCCCGTAATAAATTACAGGAAAAACCCGCTACTGTATATACGTACCCGCATTTGTATTCCGACCGAATACAAATGCAATGAGACAAAATCTACACTGTGCAATACTAGGATCCCGCTTAAACCAAAGCCCGCTAGTATTATCCGTCCGATCATGATCCGTGCAATACCGCATGTACATGATCGAACCCTGCCATATCTCCATACGGCCTCTACGGCGTTTCGCCCGAAACTTAAGAAAACGGTCTGTGGGGGACTCTAAAGACTCGTCAACATTTTGGCTGTGGATTTAACCACCAGCAAGTCAGAGGTATTAGCCATACGTAACCTGCTACCAGGTATTGACCAAAAGGGACGTCGATGAGCGAACTCATCCTGACACCCTACTGAGCCTATCAGTGACAATATCCGTACAGTCTGGTCCGTTCGTCTATGAGCATCGCATGGCGGGCCTAGGGGGTTGGTAAAAGTCAGACCCCCAAAAGCGGTACAAGTCGTGTCGGAGTGTAGCCCAGAACACCCTGAGATACTACTGGAATACCTACCAGTAAATCTTCTGCCTTAGCCAAGGACTTCGTGTAATGGCTCTCCTAGACACAGCGCGACCTCACCCCCAATACCGGGAGAGACGAACCACTGAAGATCCGCTCACTGCCTCAATGTGGCTCGGGACTGTACCCAACTAAAACCTGTTTGCACGTCTCCTTTGAGCGTGGTAGGGTAGTAATCAAATTACAGTGGGAACTCACACGAGACAAATGACGATCTCAGGTCGATGAACTAACCTGTACACATGTCACCAGGGAACTGCTATCTGACGTCTCGTATAAGACCAACTAGCATGTTCCCGGCGAGTCCTGTCCGGTGTACTCATAACCCAATGAGCACCTGTATACATCTTAGATAAACCAACTGACACCAATGGCTTGTGAGACCGGCCACCGCCCCTCGTCGGGGTCTCGACTGTATACACTAGTCTACTCTGGAGTATCGATGCCCTGTCTCGAAACTTCCACGACTAAGGACCTTTTAAGGATGTGCTTATAGACTACAAGCTCCCACGTATATGATCGCCCTCATACTGTCGGCTGTCAAGCAAGAATCCTAGGGGCTCTATCAACGCGCAATAGTGACCTGTAAAGTGACCTAAAGCAGTACACGATGATAAAGATAAACCAGATAGCATACTATCATCTCGAGTAAGACTGTCCTACTGGGATAGGTCCTCCCTCAATCATTGCAATCACGTGCCTGCGATCCAATAATTGACTCTGAGGGCACTATCTCCAACACTCGCTCGCCGGTGCCGACGTCGCCACGCGCTTGCTTATCATCTCAAAGTCCACATGGGGTACCTACATATCATAACGCACCGTATCGCATTAAAAACCAAATTCGAAATCGAAACGGCATACGAAAATCAAATCGGCACGCGTATCATACATAGGTCAAAACCTATCGCCTACGCATGCAGGAATAGCCAAACCAACCCTCGATGTCGATGTACAAACTCCAAACCATCGAGAAAGACCCAAACACACTCATTTGCACGATCACAAGCACTAATTATACTATAAAATAGGTTAAAATTCACAAAACCCCAAACTCACTTTAAAAGCCATTTTTCCGAAAGTCTAGCAAGGAAAAATTTACCGTTTTAGTACAAAACTTGATATTTTAACAATTCTAATGGCCATAATACTTATTAAATATCTTAAATAAGTCATAAAAACCATTTCCATAATTTAATCTAATTAAATTTCATTAGCCCCAAAATTCTAGTTTACAAATTAACCAATTTTTACAATTTTATAGCAAAAATACACATACAACAATCTCGCTTGGATTTGCATGATCTAAAGTATTAAACTACATTTTATAATGATAATAAAGTCATAAAAAACCCAATTACATTTTCTCTTAAACCAATTCATGGTTTACAAAAACCTAGTTAGCAATTTAGCTTAAATATTACAATTCCACTTAACAATTTGCAAACTAACAATTTGATTATGTTTCACATATCACAAAATGATGAATTCCACTTTGCAACCATAATCACACAACAAAAATCCTAACTATAATTTAATCCTTCTCTTGAAAACCCAACCCTTTCAATTTGAACCACAATTCATATCCTAATTAAGTTAGATTAAAGCAATAACCAACAATTTAACAAAAAGCTCAAGATTTTTATCTCACAAGATTTGAGATTTAGCATGAAAATATTGACCTCCAATTTGAAAACTTTTCACCAAAAATCACGCTTGAGAGGCTAAGGAAAAATGGGTAGGAGTTGGATTTGGAATTAGCTTTGAAATTGTATGGATTTTGAAGCATTTTAGTGGATTTTTGATGCAAATTGGGTGGGATTTTTTTTGAGGGAGGGCTACTACAGTAGGGGCTGATTTTGGCCATGAATTTGAGGGAGAGAGGAGAGAGAGTCAAGTGGGGAAAATGATATCATGTCAACCCAAGGTCAAAGCCCATACTTATATATTCTTTTATTCTTTCATTTCCTTTTTCTTTTCATTTCATTTGGGCAAAACAAGTGGGGAAATGAGGAGAAGGAAACTTGGGCTGCTGATTTGGGGAGAGGAGAGAGGGTGTGGGTGAGTGTGGGTGAGAAAAAATGATAAATGTTATACCCCAATATCTATTTACACTAATTTCACCAAAAAAGCCTTTTTTTCTTCAATAATTTCTAACACCGTTTGACAGTTTCATTTTGTTTCAAAAACAACATGTTAAAATTTTGTTTAATGTGTTATGATGTACAAAATTTGTTTCAACTCATTCCAATTTGAAATTTTCCCTAATTAAATGTATTAGTGACGGCTTAAAATAATATTAAAATAATTAATTTCGGAAAAATTTTCAGAAAATTTGAAATTTCATCAGTGGCTCAATAAACACCAAATACTAGCAATTACATAGTTAGAATATGTATATTTCATTTTATAATAAAGATATTTGTATTTTGACTTTTTACAGAAAACCCCCTTATTTTACCGATTTTCCGAAATTTCACTGAAACGATTTTCAAAACGTTACAATCTTCCCCCCTTAAAGAAATTCGGTACCCGAATTTAAATTAAAACTCCCCCCTCAAATTCTAAAATATCTAAGCAAAACCTTCATGTTGTCGGGGTTCCGAAATCATAAATACATAAAACAAATCGTAACGCAGCGCATGAGCATGAAAAAAATGAGCATATAACTCAAAATCAAAAATCCATCCAGCATCCCGCAATCATCGGAGTCATGGTGAAGACACAATATATAAATCTAAAATGGAAATCAATATGATATACATCATTAAAACATCTGGAAGCAATGCATGCCAAATCTTCTTCAAGTCGCTGTGCGATGCTCGCAGCACTGCATAGTGGCGAACGTCTATTGTAAAAAAATACATACATACATACATACATACATACATACATATATATATATATATATCCATTGTTTAATATGTACGTTCCTCCGTTTTGGAAGCAATTTAGAAGGGTCTCCTTGTTTTTAAACATTTCATGTCATATCAGACACGTAGGTAAATACTGAGACTATAGCTCGCTTTATGGAAATCCCTTCAATAACTATCAATGCATGCAAAATATATTCAGGTACTGTCCTCTGACTAGTCCTGCTCAGTACAAAAACTCATAGCAATCATCATAAAAACGTACTGCTCCATAAGAAATCAATCCCAAAATATGCATATAAATGCTATGTGCGTGTGGTGCGCACGGAAATCAAAATCCATATATGTTCCATACATGCGCACAGAAACAACATTTAAGTGCATCGGTTGTGCACACAACATCTGTCATAGGCAACGTGTGTGCCTGACAGCAAGGACAGGTGCGTCTGACACGCACGAAGAATCTTGATTTAGTGCATCTGGTGTGCACTAAAATCGCTTCTCAAAACATGCGCTCAACATGCGCGAAAATCCAAACCAGGTGCATCCATCATGCACGAAATCATGAAATCCAATATCAAGCGTCGAACATGCGCAAAATCCAATCTGGTGCACAAGGTGCACAAAACCAATATCGAGCATCACAATCGAAATCGAAGTTCAGTGCATCTAAGTGCACAAAATGTGTATCACTGCACTGCAAGCATATGTGAACTATACCGAGTGCAAAAACCAAATCGTATGCGTATATACGCACAAATCAACTCAACTGTATGAAATCCATATAATCACAAACATGAGAAACTAAGGCACGAAAACTATCTCAAGTGCAACAACTGTGCAAAAATCGTAAATACTCAGTAGGTGCAACCATGGTGCATGAAAACGATATCATGAAACTCAATCATCAAAACCAAATCATGCGAATAGATCCCTCAAAATACCAAAATCAAGTATGGCAGAATAGTCCCGCTCAAGCACATCCTCCAAGAATCTCTGGCCAACTGTCGTGGTCACTCATAGCATGTCTCGTCGACGATCCTGAACTCTGGCCTGCCGGTGTGCGTAACATGACCACTCCTGGGTCCAAGTCTTCTCGTAATTCATTCCAGAAAGGTCCTGTCGAGATCTCTCCCAAATCTCGTCTCTACCGAACTGTCCGAAAGTCATCGTCCCTTACTAGATCTGTTCTCATTCCGGAATGGCTGCATACTCATCGCGACTCCTTCTGGAAGGTATATCCAAGTACATTGTCTCGGCATGCGTATCGCATCTCTGATGTCGGGGGAGTGGAACATCGTCTCATCAAGATCTCGTATGAACCTCTTACTCTACTTTCTTTAATGTCGACTGCTTCGGACTCGTCTTGTCGTGGCTGCATGGACTGAGCTCCTACGACTATCCTCGTATCTGGAGTCTCCCAAGAAATTCATCTCACCACCTGGCATCCGAATGAAGTCGAACCATCCGATCGATTTGTCAAAACCTCATAATCCCCCAAGAGCTCAACATCTTGGGTACAGTTTAACAGTATCGAGTACGTACCACAGCATCGATGGTCCAGCCGTAGAAAGGCAAACCCAAGCCTCACTAATGGCACCGTGGAACTGCCGCAAACCCTAAGGTTCAAAGGCTTTCACACGATCATTAAGTCAAGTTAGGGTTTCATTCTTCTAGAGGGTCCATAGAATTTCCTGCATGCTCTTTCCGAATACTTTAAACTTGGAATAATAGGTTGCTGAAATTCGATCGTCTCTTTCGACTCTCAACGTCTCCGCGTGAAGTCGTCTCTAGCAGGAATCAATCTATCTGATGACCTTGCATCGGGGTAGGCGAATGAACCACATGTCCTAGTCATTCATCCTCGGGTGACTAGTGACCTTCTATCATCTCTTAGTACAACTCGTACTGCAATAGCTCCAATATGTAGAGCGATATCTTGTCGTTCGCAGCAATAACTGGCTCGCTCGTCTGCACGCTGAACAGTGCCTCAATCATCATAAATAAGCAATACGCCAACGGTCATCAAAGTCTGGCTGGCCTCTATCATTGGCTCAATCCTCTGGTACTGTTGGCACGTCCGAGAAATCTCGTAAAGGCGATCCGCCAAACGCTCGTGGCGCGAAAACACAGTAAAAAGACACATCTCCGCAATCGCGTGTCGCCGGAATTATGCCCTGGTCAGTCCTCGTTCGTGATGAGCTCGTGCTGACCGCAACTCTAGCCGTAGCTCTCCCTGCCCGTAATCGTGGCAGCAAAACCAAAACTGGTACCGATGAGGCTAGATCAGGAATGAATATAATACTGAACAAAGAAATGTGCATCCTAAGGCTTCTTAAGTGGAGTAGCGTATCGTAAATATGCCGCGGAACATACCCACGGTACGTCACTCTACTTTAGTCACATATTCCATCAACCAAGGGTCATCCTATGCTCTGAAGGTAGAACCTAACGCTCTGATACCAACTTTGTCACGTCCCGAAAGTACGGAACATGACCGGCACTTAAACTACGAAACGTCTCGAGGCGTACGTAATCTAAGTAAGCCGAAAACCCAGAAATCCAAACCAAAAAAACTAGTAGAGTGAAGGAAAACCAATTTAAAATCAAGTAGTTTTATTAGCATAAGCCGAATTATGCGTTTTTAAAAGCATCAAATATTTCTTGAAAATTTCGGCAGAGTCTCCTTTGTAAATACTGGCCCCCAAACGGGATACAACATGAACAGTATACGAAATCAATAAAAGGCATCCCCAAGCGGGAGCTAGCTCTTCGTCAATCGACGGTCACAACCACACAAGCAATATAATATACAACGCCAAGGGCGGGGATCAAAAACTCAAAAGGAAACTCAAAACAGCAAGAAATCCTTAGAAATACAATGCGCGACTCTAAGGTCGAAAGAATAACATCACTGGTCTCTATCTCAAAAATAAATACAGGTTTGGTTGATGGAATTTGCTAGATACAACTGAATAATATTATACAAAATAATATGATGGGTACGATACCAAATAACCCACCTACTAGCAAGTCACCCGAAAGAAGCAGTGCGGGCAAAGCCGTAATGAAACCTGTACGGCAAAACCTGTAAGAAACTGTGGCACAACGGGGGTGAGTTGCCAACTCGTGAGTAGAAAAACATCTACGAACAGAAACCGCATGAACAACGCAATCCTAGGTCATATGATCATAATATATCCTCAAATATATAACCAGCAGCCTATAACAATGGCTAGGGTACATGTCTAACCCAAGTGTAATCCCATGTGCCCGTGTCAGTGCCTCAGGTAGCAATATATCATATAGATGATGTATGAATGCATGAAATAGAATGCATGAAGAAAACTGCTTTTATAAATTTGTGATATTTCTGTATCTTTTTAAAACGAGGTATCATAAATGAAATCAGCATAAACAGTGCCAAGCATCGACACAAAACAGGTATCCAAATATCTCGATATCTCTGTGTCGCAATCTCTGAACCTCAAAATCTCAAAATCTCAATGTCTCAATCTCACTATCTAGGGCGCCGTCAATCCAGACCGGCCCCTACCATCAATCTCAAGACCACGACGGTATCCTCCGGATATCCGACGCATCGGGTAATATCACCGGTCGGTAGTGCTCCCCTGCCAGGATCAACGCCATCATCTGCGATCCTCTTGTCCCGGGGTACCGCACCGGGTCCACCATGTACCCGAAACGGTTCCTCCACTCCTCGAACCCGGGTCTCGAAATCCATCAGCAAACTTATGGTGGACGACTCATACATCATGGAAAAACCGCACTTTTTTTTTAAAAAGAGAGAAAAGAAGTTTATATAAGTTTTGCGGTTTTCCCCCAAATCCAGAAAATCTCATGGAAATCCGAATCCAAATCCTCAATATCATGTAAATAGTGAATATAGGCATAAAAATCCATGAATGCGGCATAACAATGAATAACAGTATGCATGAAGTGACAAGTAGTAACTACAATGTCTAAACTAGCATATAAGGCAAATACACTAATATCATGTCTAAACTATTAGCTAACAACCTATGTCTAATGAAATAGTATTTTCTAAAGTGTTCGTGACATAGCAATTACCGATGAAGATGTGTGTGAGCCGGCAAGTAAGTGTACGTGGTACATACGCGTTAACGGTAATGGTGCTGGTGTCCTAACAGCATGATGTCAACAATAGAATATGAATCATAATGTAAGCAGGCAATGCGGAGCGAACAACAATAATGAGCGGGAGCTAAATACTAGACACAACGACAACTAATATGGGCTAACAACTACACTAAACTATAGGGCTAAGCTGTCAAACTAAACTAAAGGTAAGGAAACCGCCTAACACCTGAGTCGATATATATATATATATATATATATATATATATATATATATATATATATATATATATATATATATATTAGTCGGTGATCCCGCCTCGATAATGTCACCCCTGATACCATATCTATAATCAATATTCCCAAGTCAAGAGTGTGGATCAAATATCAATATATAGCTCGTACGTAAATCCATCGTAAGGTATCCCCAAATCTGGGTACAGGTCAGTATCACATTCATCAATTTAATCATTTGGTATCCTCTTTATCAAAGATCATAATCCGGGGTACTGATCTACGTCTAGTACAATACTAATATCCTCAATTTAATCATGATCTGACTGCTGATCTACAGCCTCTTACAAACCGATATCATCATCAAATATCGTCATAAAGAGGTATACATCGACTAATGCGACCTATTATGAATATCTTAACATATCTTATCTCATATCACGATCACATGTCAACCATTCAATGCATAACACTATTCACATGTATCGTCTTCCCAAGATCCGCTATAACATCAGGTCGTATCTCAAATATGAATCCTGCTATATCACCTATCTCACGGTCTCAAATCAATTTCATCGACTCACCTCAAATCCCAAACATTATCCTCAAATCCAGTATGTGAACACATAGTCCCATACCCATGAACACATAAACACATATCCCCATATACGCATTGGTAACAACATAGATGTATGCATGTGTGTGCGCGCGTGTGTGGGTGTAACAACTAATCTAGGGTTTCGCAACTAACACTAAACTAATCCATGAACACCTAGCATCTACCTTTATCCTCAAAGCCTCATATTAATATAATATATATTTAAGTGTATACGTATTCGTATACATCACTGCGAACTGCGGGGGTGCTATACGCCATCCACCTGACTTCTCCCCGTAGATATAAATCTACTCACCCGGTCCTCGCTCGCCGGTGCCGATGTCGCCACGCACTTGCTTATCGTCTCAAAGTCCACATAGGGTACCTACATATCATAACGCACCGTATCGCAATAAAAACCAAATTCAAAATCAAAACGGCATACGAAAATCAAATCGGCACGCGTATTATGCATAGGTCAAAACCTATCGCCTACGCATGCAAGAATAGCCAAACCAACCCTCGATATTGATGTACAAACGTCAAACCATCGAGAAAGTCCCAAACACACTCATTTGCACGATCACAAGCACTAATTATACTATAAAATATGTTAAAATTCACAAAAACCCTAAACTCACTTTAAAAGCCATTTTTCCGAAAATCTAGCAAGCAAAAATTTACCATTTTAGTACAAAACTTGATGTTTTAACAATTATAATGGCCATAATACTTATTAAATATCTTAAATAAGTCATAAAAACCATTTCCATAATTTAATCTAATTAAATTTCATTAGACCCAAAATTCTAGTTTACAAATTAACCAATTTAACAATTTTATAGCAAAAATACACATACAACAATCTAGCTTGGATTTGCATGATCTAAAGTATTAAACTACATTTTATAATGATAATAAAGTCATCAAAAACCTAATTACATTTTCTCTTAAACCAATTCATGGTTTACAAAAACCTAGTTAGCAATTTAGCTTAAATATTACAATTCCACTTAATAATTTGCAAACTAACAATTTGATTATGTTTCACATATCACAAAATGATGATTTCCACTTTGCAACCATAATCACATAACAAAAATCTTAACTATAATTTAATCCTTCTCTTGAAAACCCAAACCTTTCAAATAGAACCACAATTCATATCCTAATTAAGTTAGATTAAAGCAATAACCAACAATTTAACAAAAAGCTCAAGATTTTTACCTCACAAGATTTGAGATCTAGCATGAAAATCTTGACCTCCAATTTGAAAACTTTTCACCAAAAACCACGCTTGAGAGGCTAAGGAAAAATGGGTAGGAGTTGGATTTGGAATTAGCTTTGAAATTGTATGGATTTTAAATCATTTTTGTGGATTTTTGATGCAAATTGGGTGGGATTTTTTTTGAGGGAGGGCTGCTGCAGTAGGGGCTGATTTTGGCTAGGAATTTGAGGGAGAGAGGAGAGAGAGAGTCAAGTGGGGAAAATGATATCAAGTCAACCCAAGGTCAAAGCCCATACTTATATATTTTTTTATTCTTTCATTTCCTTTTTCTTTTCATTTCTTTTGGGCAAAACAAGTAGGGAAATGAGGAGGGGGAAACTTGGACTGCTGATTTGGGGAGAGGAGAGAGGGCGTGGGTGAGTGTGGGTGAGGAAAAATGATAAATGTTATACCCCAATATCTATTTACACTAATTTCACCAAAAAAGCCTTTTTTTCTTCAATAATTTCTAACACCGTTTGGCAGGTTCATTTTGTTTCAAAAACAACATGTTAAAATTTTGTTTAATGTGTTATGATGCAAAAAATTTGTTTCAACTGATTCCAATTTGTAATTTTCCCTAATTAAATGTATTAGTGACGGCTTAAAATAATATTAAAATAATTAATTTCGGAAATTTTTTCAGAAAATTTGAAATTTCACCAGTGGCTCAATAAACACCAAATACTAGCAATTACATAGCTAGAATGTGTATATTTAATTTTATAATAAAGATATTTTTATTTTGACTTTTTACAGAAAACCACCTTATTTTATTGATTTTCCAAAATTTCAACGAAACGATTTTCAAAACGTTGCATTAGTTATTGTACGCTCAGGCGTAAGAAAGCCACGAGTCGGCACGTGGGCGCTTTGCGCATGAGCGCTGGGCGCTCGAGCGCAAGCGCACCACGTGTCGGCACGCGGGCGCCTTGCGCTCGGGCCCAGTGGCGCTGGAGCGCAAGCGCGCCACGTGTCGGCACGTGAGCGCCTTGCGCTCGAGCGCTAGCGCGCCACGTGTCGGCACGTGGGCGCTCGGCGTTTGAGCGCTTGGACGCCGGCGAGGAAAAGAGGACTTTTAGCCCCAGAAACCAGAAGCTGTGCTTCAGAAAGGAAATATTTATTATATATATATATATATATATATATATGTATATATATGGAGTTAAACTCCTAGGATGTGTTGAAGCTGATTAAGGGGGTTCTTCTTCTTCCTCCTGTGGTTTGGCCGGATCTTGAAGATCAAGAGATGTGAGATCTAAAAATCTCTTCTTTTTGCGATCTAATGGCAGATCCAAGCTCCCCTTGGTGGGTTTTGTGGTGAAAAACTATTTAGTTTTGGAAAAAGGGGGAGTAAAACTCTTGATTTAATTAAAAAAAGAAGAAGGTTTGAAACCTTCAGAAAGAGGAAAGAGGCACAAACCCTAGGTTTTTTTTTGAGAGAATGAAAAGTGTTTATTTTTATTCATCATCAAATTGCCTTATATAGGCTTACATATTTACATATAGCCCCTTGGGCTTTGCAAAATGGCATTTTGCCTATCCCATGGCTCATGTGCCTTTTCATTTTGCATATAAGCCATGGGCTTAAAAAAATTTGGCTTTATGCCCATTTTGCATACATTCTTGCACAAAAATTACATAAAAATTGTTTGTTACATGATTTTTGTTGTTGGCATAGGGATGCTGGCCGCGGGCTCGACTTAGGCATGGACCAGCTTGACCTGGGCTTGGGCCCACCTAACTTGGGGGTTGACCTTGACTTTGACTCGGTCAATCGGGGTGTAAATTTTTACCCCAACAAATTTCCCCCCATCAATAAATGCACATAGCATATGTGGGTCGTGTGCATGAAATTGATGGATCTTTTTTCACATGGAGGCGACTTGTTTTGGTTCCCTCTTTTTGGGATGCATTGCCCTTTTTACGACATGGATGGTCGATGCTCTGATCCGAAGTGATTTGGTAGACGTGTCCCTGGCATGGAGTGTCGCTGGTCGACATTTCTACGAGGCGGAGTGTCTGTTCTCGATGTGCCCCCGGCACGGAGTGTCTGCTTGACGTTTCCCCGAGGCGGAGTATTGGCTGGTTGACGTGTCCCCGAGATGGAGTGTCTGTTGTCGATGTACCCCCAGCACGGAGTGCCTGCTTGACATTTCCCCGAGGCGGAGTATCGGCTGGTTGATGTATCCCCGTTACGGAGTGTCTGTGTTGGACGTTTCCCCGATGCAGAGTGTCGCTTGCTGACGTGTCCCCGGGACGGAGTGTCTGCTTGATGTTTCCCCGGCACGGAGTGTCGCTGTTTGACTTTTTCCCAGCACGGAGTGTCGCTGATCAACTTTTCCCCGGCGCGGAGTGCCGGGTTGACTTTTCCCCGGCACGGAGATTCGCTGATCGACTTTTCCCCGGCGCGGAGTGTCGGGTTAACTTTTTCCCGGCACGGAGTGTCGCTGATCGACTTTTCCCCGGTGCGGAGTGTCGCTGGTGGACTTTTCCCCGGCATGGAGTGTCGCTGATCGACTTTTCCCCGGCGCGGAGTGTCCGGTTGACTTTTGCCCGGCACGGAGTGTCGCTGATCGACTTTTCCCCGGCGCGGAGTGTCGCTGGTTGACTTTTCCCTAGCACGGAGTGTCGCTGATCGACTTTTCCCTGGCGCGGAGTGTCGGGTTGACTTATCCCCGAAACGGACTGTCGCTGATCGAATTTTCCCCGGCGCGGAGTGTCGCTGGTTGACTTTTCCCCGGCACGGAGTGTCGGGTTGACTTTTCCCCGGCACGGAGTGTCGCTGATCGACTTTTCCTCGGCACAAAGTGTCGGGTTGACTTTTCCCCTGCACGGAGTGTCACTGATCAACTTTTCTTCGGCGTGGAGTGTCGCTGGTTTACGTTTCCCCGGCACGGAGTGTCGCTGATCGACTTTTCCCCGGCGCGGAATGTCGGGTTGACTTTTCCCCGGCACAGAGTGTCGCTGATCGACTTTTCCCCAGCGTGGAGTGTCGCGGTTGATTTTTCCCCGGCACGGAGTGTCGCTGATCGACTTTTCCCCGGCGCGGAGCGTCGCTGGTGGACTTTTCCCCGGTACGGAGTGTCGCTGATCGACTTTTCCCCGGCGCAGAGTGTTGGGTTGACTTTTCCCCAGCACGGAGTGTCGCTGATCGACCTTTCCCCGGCGCGGAGTGTCGCAGGTCGACTTTTCCCCGGCACGGAGTGTCGCTGATCGACTTTTCCCCGGCGCGGAATGTCGGGTTGACTTTTGCCCGGCACGGAGTGTTGCTGATCGACTTTTCCCCGGCGCGGAGTGTCGCTGGTTGACGTGCCCCCAGCACGGAGTGTCTGCTTGACGTTTCCCCGGCACGGAGTGTCGCTGTTTGACGTGTCCCCAAGACGGAGTGTCTGCTTGACGTTTTCCCGTTACGGAGTGTCGCTGTTTGATGTGTCCCCGAGACGGGGTGTCTGCTTGACGTTTCCCCGTTACGGAGTGTCGTTGTTGGACGTTTCCCTGATGCGGAGTATCTGTGTTGGACGTTTCCCCGATGCAGAGTGTCGCTGGTTGACGCTGAGATCGATGTTGGAATTAGTTTGTTTGATTTGTTTGATTTGGGTCAACATCAGTATCGCTACACTGGAATATGGTACCAGGAGCGAATCATCATCTGTCTTTGAGAGGATTTAGGAATTGAGGTTTTTGTTTGGCATCTGCATTGCTGCACTAAAATAATGCCAGTAGCAGCTCATCATTTGCCCCGAGAGGATTTGGGAATTGGTGGCTTAGGAGACAGGTTTAGATCCCTGTCACCTAAGGCTTTTCAATTTTATGGGCCATAAGGGTCCCATAAAAGCATTTTCTCCCTACGAGTCGAAAGGATCTCGTAGGTGTATTTTCTCCTTAGGAGTCGTGGGGACTCCTAAGTGTGTTGCTCCTTTGTGGGTCGTAAGGATCTCACGCGGGAATTTTCTCCTCACAAAGTCGAGAGGACTTTGCGAGTGCATTTCATCTCTTTTTTTTACGAGTTTGCGCCCTCTCCGGTTTTCACAAACTCGCCAGCAGTCCTGCTGTTTTTACTCACGGCGCCCTTACGGTTTTTCATCCGCGCCCATTCTGCTTGTGGACATACCATTTTTTTATTATTTATTATTTTTTATTTTTTATTTTTTTTGGTGGGACTTTGAATGTGGTCTCACCGGTAGGACATGGGAGAGACTGGGATTGCTTTACGCCCGTGGATTGTATACGGTTTTGCAGGATGTATGATCCAGACCGTAGGGCCGGAAAAATTTTCGGGACTTTGTTGGCGTCTGCATCGCTGCACTGGAATATGGTACCAGGAGCGACTCATCATTCGTCGTTGGGTATGGGATTTTGAATTTGGTTGGTGTATGCATCGCTGCATTGGAATATGGCACCAGGAGCGACTCACCATTCGCCATTTGGAATTTGGTTGGCGTCTGCATCGCTGCATTGGAATATAGTACCAGGAGCGACTCATCATTCGCCACTTGGGGTATGGGATTTGGAATTTGGTTGGCGTCTGCATCGCTGCACTGGAATATGGTACCAGGAGCAACTCATCATTCGCCATTTGGAATTTGGTTGGCGTCTGCATCGCTGCACTGGAATATGGTACCAAGAGCGACTCATCATTCACCACTTGGGGATTTGGAAAGCGATGGCTTAGGAGACAGGTTTAGATTCCTATCATCTAAGACTTTTCAATTTTATGGGCCGTGAGGGTCCCATAAAAGCATTTTCTCCCTATGAGTCGTAAGGATCCCGCAGGTGTATTTTCTCCTTAGGAGTCGTGAGGACTCCTAAGTGTGTTTTTCCTTTGTGAGTCATAAGGATCCTACAAAGGTTTGTTCTCCTCATGTATCGTGGGGACCCATGAGTGGATTTCCCTCGTTCCCAGTTTAAGGACTTAGAGGTCATCTGTTTCCAGTTTAACGACATAGAGGTCATCTGTTTCCAGTTTAACGACATAGAGGTCATCTGTATCCAGTTTAACGACATAGAGGTCATCTGTTTCCAGTTTAACGACTTGGCGGTCATCTGTTCCCAGTTTAACGACTTGGTGGTCATCTGTTTCCAGTTTAACGACATAGAGGTCTACTGTTTCCAATTTAGCGACTCGAAGGTCGTCTGTTTCCAGTTTAACTACTTGGTGGTCATCTGTTTCCAGTTTAAATACTTAGAGGTCTATCGATGGCGAGCTTGGAATTTTGGGGTAGGGGCCGGCATCAGCGTTGCTAAAACTGAAGCACATGTGCCCGGACACATAAGTGGGTCTTCCCAATGGAGCATAATTCCGAGGGCGGAGACCAACCGCTGGACTGGTGATTGCAGTGGAATATGGGTATGATGAGAATTATTTGAGCCCGTGGATTGTATACGGCAGTCAAGTTGGGGACTAACCGTAGGGCCAAGGGAATTTTGAAAAATTGGATTTTTGCCGGCGTCTGCATCAATGCACTGGAATATGGTAGCAGGAGCGACTCATCATTCGCCGTTGTTTTGTTTGTTTTTTTTTTGTTTTTTTTTGTTTTACCGCGATTGCTCTATCATTTCAGCTTTTCTTATCGCGAAGATCGCGATTACCCGATCATTTCGGCTATTTGTTCGCGGTTGCCCCATCATTTCGGCTTTATTTCCATTTTTATTTTTACTCACTGATTTTTATTGTGAGTTTCCCCATCATTTCGGCTTTTCTTTTATTTACAATTTTTTTATTTACATTTTTACATTTTTTTTACATTCCCAGTTTAACGACTTAGAGGTCGATTATTCCCAGTTTAGTGACATGGTGGTCAACTGTTCCCAGTTTAATGACGTGGTGGTCGATTATTCCCAGTTTAAAGACTTGATGGTCTGTCATTCCCAGTTTAACGACGTCGTGGTCAACGGGTGTTCCCAGTTTAACGATGTGGTGGTCCTTTTTGCTTATCCCAGCTCCTTGAACTTTGATCTTGGCGGAGCTGTGTTGATGACCTAGCTCTGTGGCTTGCCTATATATCCGAGGATTGTGAGGTTTTTCCAAGCTTATATTGGTCCTCTGCCCAATCTTTGAAAATATAGCAGTCTTCGATGGTATGACCCATCACTCTATGATATGGGCAGTATATGGGATTGCCGGTCATGTTCATTTCCTGTGGCCTCTTTGGAACAGGCAGTTGCAGACCATTGTTCAAGGCGTCCATGAATATTTTGCGGACTTCATCCCTCCTAAAGGAGTATACCTTCTTCTTTCTCTCCATTGGAGTAGGTGCCTTTACTGATGCTGGTCCTCGAGGCACATGTCTAGGAGGATTAGGTTCCGGAAAGGCTTCAGTCTCCATTTGCATGAAACCGGCGATCGTAGCTTGACTGTTTGCTAATACGCCTTTAGACAGTTCTATCTCTCCTATCTTGTATTGCCTTTCGACCCAATCTTTGAAGACGAAGCAGTCCTCAATGGTATGACCTATCACCCTGTGATAGGGGCAATATTTTGGGTCATCGGTCATATTCTCTTCTTGAGGTCTCTTTGATTCTGGTAGTTGTAGACCGTTTCTTAGGGCGTCCCTGAATATCTTGTGGACCTTTTCCGTCTTGAAGGATTAGACTTTTTCCAGCTTCTCTTTCAGAGGCGATTTCCCCCTGGCGTATGTATCGGAGGGACTGGAGGCTGATTGCGGCCGTTTTTCGCGAAGGCTCTCCGCTTTTAGGTTGAAAGGGATATCAGTTGCTGCCCCCGGGTATCAATCCCTGGCTCATGAGCCAAAATTTGATTCTGCTGTAATTGCAATCGAGAGACTTGGGTCACGAGATCTGCCACGACGTTTGTCAGCTCATCGACTTTGGAATAGACCTCGGCCATCTTCTCATCCCTGTCCTGAAATTGCCTTTGAAGCCATTGGAATAATGCTTGTTCTGTAGTTCCGGCTATGACAACCGGGTAATCTTTATTGCCTGAGCTCAATTCCGTAGGAACCATGGGCTCCTCTGGATTATCGGCCTGAGCGGGCTCTTCATCATTTAGATCAAGCCGATGCTGGGTAGCGTCAACCATATCATCACCATGGCTGTGAAGAAGAGGAGGGTTCGTTTCTTCTTGTCCGGCCATGTAGACAGTGTGGATAACATATTCAGCCATTCTTTCATCACTGGAAGCTGGTTTCGCGGAGCGGTCCGGGCTCTGGAAATTCATAAATTTTAACATGGCCAGAGCCCTAGCCCTTTTGTTGGCTCTATATCTGGGACGCTTCTGCCTCAGCTTCTCTGCCTTAAGCGCTTGGCAGGCTTCTGCTCTTCGGGAAGCTGCCATAGGCCGAGTGATGGGGATGCTTGAGAAGACATCTTCCCGCGTGTCCGTCGAAGGTATCGCCTGGGCTTTCCCACGACGTCTGGCAACTTCTTTTGTTCCGATGGCTTTGCCCCCAGTTGGGCTATGGAAAGCCGTCCAGAAACCGATTTGCGTTTGGGTTGAGATGCCTTCGAGACCACCACATTTGGGCTCTTGCCTTTCGAGGCCGGTTTGTTGGCCACCGGAGCTTGAGGAGATGGGATGGCGTTAGATGACACGAACATAATAGAGCCAAATGGTAGCGGCTCCTCCTCCCATTGTCGCCCGAGACTGGCCGGAAGGACCGTTCTGGAGTCCATCTTCATCGTGTATGAGATGGGAGCTGAGTTCATCTTCGGAGACATTGTTGAATGGTGATTGCTTGAAAATCCTGCATGAAAAAGCATTATTTTAGTATAAATATAGATATGTATATTGATTGAGTTTGCATGAACGTTTAACCCGAAATATGGGAGGGGAGACAAGTCCCACCGGGTGTGCCAGAATCTGTAGGGTGTTTGTCGTCACCCCATTGAGATGGGAATACGCGCACGCTTGTCAGGCGTACTACAGATTCCCCCTGCCTAGGGTAGGCCGGGGATTAATGATTGTGGGGATCCGAATCTCCGGCAGCCGCGGACTAAGCTGCCGTTAATTACCCCTCGCCTTTGGGGCGAGGGAACCTCCGATTAACGGGTTAAACTGGTCATGCGAACTCAATGTGCATTGTGCGTGTGTTGTGTTTTGAAAGGGGGTTTTGGATATATTGGGAGCCACACAGAGTTTTTACGGGGGCCCGCTACTCGGATAGCTGACTAGGGGTCAAGGGGGCGAGCAGCCCCCTTGCGGGATGCGAGGCAGCGCCCCGTTAGAAAATTTTTTCTAACCGGGACAATGTCGTGGAGCGCGCGTGTGTGTAATTATGTATACATATGTATATGTATGTACATAAAAAGAGGGGGGAAAGGCATCCAAGGGGTGAATGGGGCCAGCGCCTTGAGCGCTGTGCGCTTAGGTGCTGTGCGCTTAGGCGCAAGCGCGCCACGTGTTGGCACGTGGGCGCCCTGCGCTTGAGCGCTGGGCGCTGGAGCGCAAGCGCGCTGGAGCGCAAGCGCGCCACGTGTCGGAACGCGGGCGCCTTGCGCTCGGGCACAGTGTGCCTGAGTGCAAGCGCGCCACGTGTCGGAACGCGGGCACCTTGCGCTCGGGCGCGGGGTGCTAGAGCACAAGCGCGCCACGTGTCGGCATGCGGGAGCCATGCGCTCGGGCGCAGTGGCGCCGGAGCGCAAACGCGCCACGTGTCGGCACGTGGGCGCTTTGCGCTCGGGCGCTAGCGCGCCACGTGTCGGCACGTGGGCGCTCGGCGCTTGAGCGCTTGGACGCCGGCGAGGAAAAGAGGACTTTTAGCCCCAGAAACCAGAAGCTGTGCTTCAGAAAGGAAATATTTATTATATATATGTGTGTGTGTGTGTATATATTGAGTTAAACTCCTAGGATGTGTTGAAGATGATTAAGGGGGTTCTTCTTCTTCCTCCTGTGGTTTGGCCGGATCATGAAGATCAAGAGATCTGAGATCTAAAAATCTCTTCTTTTTGAGAACTAATGACAGATCCAAGCTCCCCTTGGTGGGTTTTGTGGTGAAAAACTATTTAGGTTTGGAAAAAGGGGGAGTAAAACTCTTGATTTAATTAAAAAAAGAAGAAGGTTTGAAACCTTCAGAAAGGGGAAAGAGGCACAAACCTTAGGTTTTTTTTTTGAGAGAATGAAAAGTGTTAATTTTTATTCATCATCATGTTGCCTTATATAGACTTATATATTTACATATAGCCCCTTGGGCTTTGCAAAATGGCATTTTGCCTATCCCATGGCTCATGTACCTTTTCATTTTGCACATAAGCCATGGGCTTACAAAAATTTGGCTTTATGCCCATTTTGCATACATTCATGCACAAAAATTACATAAATATTGTTTGTTACATGATTTTTTTTGTTGACATGGGGAGGCTGGCCGCAGGCTCAACTTGGACATGGACCCGCTTGACCTGGGCTTGGGCCTACCTAGCTTGGGGGTTGACCTTGACTTTGACTCGGTCAACCGGGGTGTAAATTTTTACCCCAACAGGTATGTTGGAAGAGTTCCAAGCTGGATACCGTGGCATACTAGACGAAAAAGGCTGAATACATCGCTACCAACAATACTACAAAAGTGGTTGTCTGGACATTTCTTGTTCATGAGATGAACATTGTTCCTACCATTGAGTGTCCAATAACTGTTATTGTGACAACAATGGACTTTTGGCTTTGTCCTAGGAACGCCGGTCCCATCAGCGATCCATACATATTTTTAGGACAGTATCACCTGATCCGGGAGATGGTTGATCTCCAAGGGATCGAGGCGAGAAGAGTTGACGTAAAGGATAACACGGCGTATTCACTCACAAAGCCCTTTCCCTAGAGAGACTTCTATAGGACGTTGAGTATGAGATACTACAACAAATGGCCTTAGTGCAAGTGGGAGATTGTTAGTTATATGTATGCCCTAGAGGCCATTACTGTACATACGATGTATATTGTAGTGAATGCTTGGACATATATAAGGAGGACTTTCTTGCTCGACATGATAGTTTGCTATCTGGTTGCTCTTTATCTTAACATGTACACTTATTATCTCTATTACATGTTGATAAAGCCCTTAGGATGAGTACTTGACTACCAGGACTATGATGCAGATCATACTAGTGGGGCAGAGGTAGTCGGTAAGTACATCCTTCAAATGTTCCTAGTCGTGGGAGTATCGAGACAGGGCATCGATACTCCAGAGTAGACATACGTATACGCTTCTCAACCCATATCATGGGCGATGGATGATCCCACATCCATTGGTGTTTGACATCAGAGAAGGTATACGGGTGCTCAGTGGAGACTGGGTACATTGAACGGACTCACCGAGAACTCCTAGATGGTATTATACCTATCGTCGGATAGTAGTTCTCTGGTGACATTGGTACAGGTTAGTCTGTCGATCCGAGATCGTCATAGAGTCTTGTGTGATTCCTACTGTGCTTTGATTTCCACCTTACCACGTTCAAGAGATCATGCAAAACTGTGGTTTTTGGGTATAGTCCCGAGTCGCATGGAGGCAATGAGCGATAGGAGAGGATTTCGTCTCTCCCGCTATTGGGGGTTGATGTTGCGCTATGGTTGATTGGCCATAACAGGAAATCCCTGGCCAGGGTTGATGAGATCTACTGGTAAGTGTTATCAGTAGTTTCTCGAACTGTTATGGACCTTGCATCGGGATGACTTATCAGGCTATTGGGGTCTGACGTTATACCACCCCCAAGCTGTGATATGCGATATATCTGATGAAGAAACCGGACTGTACAGTAGTGTTACTGATTGGATTCGCTGGAGTATGAGCAGGCTTGCTTGTTGATCTTCTGATCGCTCAATACCCAGGTGGCCGTTACGTTTAGCAGAACGCTTGAGGCTTGTGGGTGACTGATCACCACCTACTGCCGGCGTATTGACGAGTCTTTAGAGTCTTACACAGAGGTTTCTTAGCTCAAGCGAAACGAAGTAGGATCACATATACGATATGTGCGAGACCGAGATTAATGGGCGTATGTGATACTGCATTCTATTCTCGCGATATGTGATATCGGTCGGTTATATGTGATATAGCCGGGTTATCGAATCAAGTGTTGATTCGATAAGTTGATACATATCATATTAGTCTGTTATATGTGATATAGCCGGATTATTAAATCAAGTGTTGATTTAATAATTTAATGTATAATTATATATTTGATATATTGAATTACATTAACTAATATTAGCTCACTTAAACATTTCTTTTTCTCACTTGTGTGCACTTAGTATATATAATGTACATTATTTTGTGTTATGCTAGATGCCACATGTTACATGGGTGTATGAGACTCACACCATGCTTATGATAATCCTAGGTTTTTTTTATTCAAGTAATTCAAAATGGTTGGAAAATTGTCATGGCTAGAAGCCTGGAGAAGCTTATGCTAACCATTGACTTAGTCTGCTAACTTTGTTTTACTTGTAGATATTTATTAACCTAACCATTATTGTTAGCCATGGTTTATTCTCTACATGAGTTAGTGTATGACACTAACTCACCCATGGTTGCTATTCTCACCTCATGAGTTTCATTCTCATATCCACTTCATATTCTTCCTCATCTCTAAAAGCTTTCTAGGGTTTGGAGAGATGAAGAAATATTGTGAGAAAAATAAATCTAAAGTGAGCAAAATTCCTACTTCATCATCCTCTACTATACTAGCCATTTAGTTTAGGGTTCTTGCTTCACTAAATCCACATTAGTGAAAAGGTAGCTTGAGTTGGTGTCTCCTCGACGTAGATCATCTTCGGCCTCGAAGACTTCAAGCAAGCTTGTTCCGTTCATCTTGTGGAGCCTTTCTAGAGTCCGGGAGTTCACTACTTGGAGCGAAGGGACTACTACATGGAGCTATTGAAGTGAAGGACTGGGCTACAAAGGTTGTATTCCTTGTTCACTTTGGATGTAAAGTTGTTTACATTGTTGTTTCGTCTAAATCTCTAGTTAAGATTCTAGGTTAGGATTCTTTAGTACGGAAAAAATTTGAAATTGGCATGAACGATACCTCCCGAAACCTTACTGCCGCTCTAGGGAACCCAACAGTAGATGGAGGAGAAATAGGAGATGAAGAAATATCGACTTCGGAGTCGATAGCAAAAACGCAGACTAGACGGGCACTAGACTCCCGTGTCCAGCCGATCATACATTAAGGGGGTTTTGTGCACATGGCAGTGTTTGATATGCATGAGAATGATTTTAAGAAGGCTTGTTTTGAAAAAAGTCGGACATGAGGCTTGACTCAACCAATCACAAAATGTACAATCAATCCCTAAAGCTAGGATCGCCTAGGTCAAGTTTCTAGACCGCTCTTAGACTTCCAAAGGTCAAGACGTAGGATCAATCCTCTACCACCTCCTTATCAATTTTGCGGCCAGGTAATTTCTAGGTAAGTGTGAGGTATCCGCTATACGAATCACCGAAATAGCGGGCCTAATTATGTAACCATTTTTCTTAGTCACACTTTCCTAGACAGCACAACAGAAATGCGAATAAGCAATAGATTACCCACGATCCTCCTCGGTCCTAATTGAGCATGATAATCCTTAGAGGTTTAGTCTAGATATTTTTAATTAATGTGTGTGATAGTATGCTCGTTTGTGGTTTGTATGGCCTAGGAAGGGTGATGAAATCCCCACCTAATCTAAATTTGGGTTTATTACCCCTTAATGTCCGGTTTAGATATGCAAAATAAAACAAAATCTAAAACACGCAAAAAGATTCTTAGCGGCGATATTTGCAAAGAATCCTTCAGCTAAAAATTTTTTTTGGAGGTTTAGAGGAGAGAGGAAGAAAATAGGAGAACACCAGAGAAGATTGATGGCCCAACTCATCAAAAGAGCCGCAGTTCCGCTGCCTAACGCACACTTTGGCCGTGGTTCCGCCGCCTTATGATATGATCTTCCCTCCAAACTTCTTCAATCCACTCAACTGCTCCTCTGGTCCAATTTGAGAGTCTCTGAATCTCTGTTGGCTTGCTCCAATTACTCCAGATTCCCTTGCAAAACTTGCACAAAAATCGTTAAAAACCCAAAATGCGTTTTTGGTTCTCTTTTATTTTATATTTTTGGATTTTATAAGAAATCAACCCGAATAACAAGAAAAATAATCATGCCCATTTTTCAGGCAGCGGCGCTATTTGATTGGTTGAGAAAAGTGTGTTTTGTGTTTTATAAATAACCGTAATCAATAACGATATTGCAAATAGCTAGCTGCGATGAGTACGAGTCGTCCGTAGGGAAACATGAATTGTTTATCTTATTTTAGACGAGTTGATAAAAGAGGGAATGGATTGTTGTCGTTTTTAAATTATGATGGTTATTAAATTTATATTAGAAAGGCTTGTAAGGTTTATAGGACTTAGTAGTTCATGGATGAAGGTTTAGAAATGATTCTTTATATCGTTTAATTGTTTAAAACTGGATAGATGGCGAAGAATGCGGATTAGGGTTCTTGGATGGAATTAGGGTTTCTCACTGCTGTCCCTTGTCCTTCCATTGATCTCTATTTATCTCGAGCCCTTAACAAAACAAGTATTAGAGAATCTCGAATCGTGGTCGTGACTATAATAAATTAATAGTGTACCCGATAAGAGGGTTAACATTCATTTTGCTAAAATTTATAAACATTAAAACTTTTAAAAAGAATTTAGGTTATAGTTTCATCCATTATTCTACCCTATCTTACAAACCCTAGCAAGCAAGAAATTACTCGGTCATGGTTATTGGCAATTTAAAAGATAGGTGGAAGACGAGTGAAGTCATATTAGAAGTGCAGAAAGTAATGCAGAAAAAGTAATGCGTAAAATTAAATGCGTAAAGTAAATATGAAAAATAAATGAAAAAGAAATTAAAATAAAAACTATTTTTATTAATCCACTATTGCATTACAAATTTTTCTCGTTCAAAATTAGATTACAAGAACCCTAGATTCGCACATAGATCTCTCTCTTGAACTTTGAGTTTGGGATCTTGAATGGTTTTTGATGGACAGTTCTTGGTCCTTTATATAGTCTCTAAAACTAGAAACCCTAGATGCCTTATGGGAATAAGTGATATTAAAATCATGCACCCAAAATCCCAGATCTAACGGTCCACAACAGACTGCGGTTTCGCCACCCTTGCTCCTGTTTGAGCGCGGATCCGCCGCCTCTTTGTGTGATTGGGACTTGGGATTTTTTCTGGCTTTTTGTCTTGATATTTGGAGATCCTCTTGATATATAGATTATGAAAATATTGCCCTTAGTCTCTGCCGTTGCTAGAATTCTCGATTTGCTTCTAATATTTGGTAGATTCGGTTTGATATTCCGATTTGATTTGGATCTCTTACTTAGATTTCAGACCTGAGCTAATACCTGCACAATATCTCAAATCAAATTGTTAGTATTATTTGGGATTTTTAAGATATTATTTCAATCATTTATATGATATAATATCTTAAGAATTTTTGAAATGATTTGCATATTTTAATTAATAATATTTCATTTAAATATTGTATGCATATATTTTCCTTAATAATATTATTTATAAATGAAGAAATATATGATAATAATCTTTTTACAAATATACCCGCATATGTTCTTTATTTACATTTAACACCTTTTATTAGTTAATAATAGTAGAGAAAATGTTCGTACAAATGTGCAATATTTTTGACTAATCAGACACGAATCTTTTGGTATAAACATTTTTCAGAGTAGTTAGAACTCCTCTTTAGTTTACTAATTTAATATTTGGTTAGATTCTAGGTAGTCGTTTCTAACGCCAAATTTTTAAAAGTAAAAGTTTTTCATTCCCTAATGGCCGCAGTTGGCGGCCAGGGTGCTAGGAACACCAACATGGTATCAGAGACACCCAAACATTATAAACTAGTAGTAGACGATACTTTAGTTTCAAAATCGAAAAATTCCGATTTTCAAAAACCCTCTTTCTGATCGAAATTTTTTGGTCTCTGAAATTTTTTTAAACAAGTGCAGAGGCTTACACTTGCTATAATAGTGACACACGATGAAAACAAGAATGTTTGACCAAATAAAAACCGCCCAAATTCCCCAGAAAACCGCTACTGGTGATTTACAGTTCATTTTAGGTCCTTGTTTTCATCCAGTGTCTTGGGTTTTGGAAATTAGTATTTTTTGTCTTGTTTGATTTGCCCCAGATTTCACTTAGTGTTATCTTTGGTTGGGGCAACTTGGCAGTTTTAGAACTTGAAATTTTTACATCGTTGATCTCTGTGATGTGGTGTATGTGTTTTCGAACGTCGTTTATTTGTTATATGTCATTTATACGGGGTTGCACATACTTGCTTCTGCTGCTATGATATTTATATCTGTGATGGTCTATTCGGATTGTCATGTTGGATAGCCCCTAGTGCAATGTTTATAGTACAGTTTTGATTCATTTGTACATTCTTTATTGCGGGGCGAGCGTCTGACATGTGAACTGCCGTTTTTGCTAGTTTGTATATTCATTTTTTGAGGCACAGCCGGGTTGAGATTGATGCCACCATTGTGTGTATATATATATATATATATATATATATATATATATATTCTGTACTAGGATTTCCCCACTGAGGAGTGCTCGAGTAGTCGGGTTCTAGAGGGAAACGGGGCCCCATCTCATGGCGTTGAGACCGGGATGCCTAACTCTAGAAGTAGCGGGTTACTCGCCACACTTGTAGGGGGTATAGGATGACCCATGGAGGGGTGCTAAAGTTCCCGGATTCCGTGAAGTGGTAGGTGGCCTATTCACTTCGTTGATTGGGGTTGCCTTACTTCTGGGATTGGAGGGTAACTTTCCGCACTCGTAAGGGTCTTAGTTCTACATTGCACAGGCTATCCATACGAGCTAGAAACGTCGAGTTTTATTTGCGGCTCAAATGAAACCCGGGGCTCCTAATTATCCGCTATTCCATTTTGCTTTTCATCGTTTTATGATGTTTCTTATATCATGCCTAGGACGAATGGTTATATATATTTATATATACTAGTAGATGTTGTTGGGTTACGGCAGCGCCCCGGCCATCATTCCGTGGCCATATGCGGAACAAAAACTTTAAAAACTGACGCTAACGGAACCCTAATCTACGGATCGTACCATTAACCCTATACTAGTTTTATGAAAGGAGTTTAGAGAGATTATACCGAACGATCCATGTCCTTCAGTGTTCAACCTCTGTCCCAAGCTCCTCGCGGCTTCCCCGATCAAGTTTGATCTCCAGTCTCCCCACATCGAAGAAGATCCACGTCGAGGGTTTGTAATACGGGCTCCGACCTCAAAACCAATGCAACTCGGGTATCTAGTTTGCTAGCCTAGATAGCCAAGATGAAGTAGAGAGTGTGTGAATACTTTGTCTCAATACACCCAAGGATTCTCAACTCATAAGAGGGTTTGGATGGAGGTTGAAGAAGATGCCATGGGAGAAGAATGTGAGCTCAAGAAAAACCAAGTGAAGAAATGGCTTAAATCTTATGAGTTCTTTTGTTGTGAGCAATATATAAAAGCAACTTAAGAAAAACAACCCAAGAAAAAAGATCTGCCTCCATCCACTTGCTCACTACAAAATATTTCACAACAATACAATATATCCATCATGCCACCTGTCTCATCACCATGAGTCACAAGTGCACATGAATGAATCAAGAAACAATGCCTAAACTTACACTCACACTTTTCACAACCAAATAAACATTTAAACCAAAATATTTAATCTAAAATGAAATGGCAATATCTAAAGTAAACTTGTAAAGAATTACAAGAATACCCCTCATCCATATATACATACCCGCATCCGTATTCTGACTGAATATGAATACAACGAGACGAAAATAATCCAACAATATAATACTAGGATCCGGCTTAAACCAAAGCCCACTAGTATTATCCGTTCGATCATGATCCGTGCACAAGTGCACGTATCTGATCAAACCCTGCCATAAAACCATACGTCCTCTACAACGTTTCGTCCGAAGCAGTGAAACCCTCTGGGTAGGACTCTAAAGACTCGTCAATACGCTGGAAGTGGGTTTAACCACAAGCACGTCAGTGGAACTAGCTGTACATAATGGCTACCCAGGTATTGAGCGAAAGGGAGACCGACGAGCAAACTCATCCTGAAACCCTACTGAGCCTGACAGTGACAATATCCGTACAGTCCGGTCCGTCCGACTATGAGTATCGCATATCGAGTCTAGGGGGTGGATAAAGTCAGACCCCTAATAACGCGATATTTAGTGTCGGTATGAAGCCCATCACCACCTGAGAAACTACTGATCCGAATCAGTAATTCTCGACTACCTTGGCCAAGGATTTCTGGTGATGGCCACCCGTGCACTCCGTAACATCAACCCCCAATACCGGGAGAGACAAATCCCTTGACGATCTGCTCACTGCCTCCATGTGGCTCGGGACTGTACCCAACTAAAACCTGTTTGCATGACTCCTTTGAGCTGTGGTAGGGTAGTAATCAAAGCACAGTGGGAACTCACACGGGATAAATGACGATCTCAGGTCGATAGACTAACCTGTACATATGTCACTAGGGAACTTCTATCTGACAATACCAACTAGCATGTTCCCGGAGAGTCCGTCCGGTGTACTCATAACCCAATGTGCACCTGTATACATCTTAGGTGAATCAACTGATATCAATGGCTTGTGAGACCGGCCACCGCCCCTCGTCGGGGTCTCGTTCAGTATACACTAGTCTACTATTGGAGTATCGATACGCAGTCTCGAAACTCTCACGACTAGGTACACTTTAAGGATGTGCTTATAGAACACCCAACTCTCACGTATATGATCGCCATCATACTGCTGGTAGTCAAGCATGAATCCTATAGGCTCTATCAACATGTAATAGTGATCTGTAATGTCACCTGAAGCATGTACACGATGATGAAGACAAATCAGATAGCATACTATCATCTCGAGTAAGACTATTCTACCGGTATAGGTCCTCCCTCAATCATTGCAATCACGTGCATGCGATCCAATAATTGACTTGAAGGCACTATAGCCAACAATCTCCCACTTGCACTTATGGCTAATTATTGCGGTGTCGCATACTCACAGCCCGTATGATACCGAACACCCAACTTCTCTACTAATCAGTTTCACAAAGCTCATTTGTAAAACTGATTACATTCATGAAATATCCTCTGTGAGTGGATCCTCTCCAATATTTCTTTCTATATCTCTCTTTATCTCAAGTTGGCGGAGAAAGCCATCTCCCAAAATGAGCATGTCTTAGAATATGTCTGGATATCTGATGGGACCCAGTTCACAAATGAACTCCAAATCCAGCAAACCTCATAGACTGTATCGTCAATTGAATTTAATCAGTATCATGAGCCACGCCTCCCTCAGTATCCTCTTGGACCACCTGTCCTAACTACTACCCTTCGTCAAGAGGGAAAACTATAACTCTGACAGTTACCTTGTCATCCAGGTCACCTTGGAAGCCTGGAATGATAACCGTCTCCCGAAGGAGGCTGCCGTTATCAAATCCCTAGAACATCCACTAATGTTCATAAACTGCTTCCTAACATTTCTCCAGGATTCAATTAATATATAAACTTATTGCATCTAGTGCAAAAACAACACCTGGTGTGGTACTTGATATCTTATGATTGACTCAATTTCCTAAGCAAATTATATGCCAATCATGCACATCCCTCTTCTTTTTAGTCTGTAAGCCACCTTTAGAGAGGGTGACTCCATCACCTGCAGGAACACCACCATTCCAGGAGTCGTCCATTCTAAAACACCTTTAGAATACTTTCTAAGTACCCGGATTGGGAAACTACCCAAATCTAGATCTAAAACCATAGATCTAGTAACCAGAATGTATGATATAATATCCATATCCTATATGGAGAAACCACTGTGTGATAACCATAGTATAACCGATCGTAGTATAGGAATTTCACTTCCTATAATGTGCATGTCATCCAAATATCAGGACATCACACCCTACTACCTTCTTAATAGATCCATCTCCTATTCCGATGAACTCAAATCCTATGACTGTCACATCAAAAATAGATGATCTATCTCCGCCATACTTGTTTTAGTCTATAAATAGACATAAGCTACTTGTCCACTATGCTTCCGCTGCTCCCACTGACTATAACAACCCTCTGGCAGAGTCATATACACGTGCACTTCTAAAGCTAGTTTAGAACGATGCTATACTCATCATACTGCCGGGTCTCACAGTCTGGAACAACAATAGTGTCAACTTTAGGTAAGCAAGAACCTCCCTATCACTTTCTTTGAGGATACCGAAGTACCTCTCGGGCGCTTGAGGTTACCCACCATATCTGCGGAGTGGCTAATGGAATGTCAAACCCGATTGAATCTTTAGGTTCTATTAAATTTTCAGTAATCGTTTATGGTTCTCGAATCACTTCCAGTTCTACCATACTCCCACTACTGTTTCCGGAAAAAGTCTATTTTGTTAAAACTGTGGTGGGTCAAGAACAATATCACTATTGATCTTCCAGATAGTAGAAAATTAACCCTCGTCATAGCCCAGGATAACCCACAAACTGCCATTACAGAAATGTGCCTTCAGTTATTCAGAGTCTAGTTTTAAGCATAAGCCGGACAACTCCATATACCTTAACATCGTTAAGATATGAACCATTCTATATACAATATAGAAATAGAGTTACTAATTTAATTGGAACCAGATTCAAATCATGTAGCTGTCTCCACTGCATTGTCAACTAAATGGAAGGAGGCCGATCATCATTACTCAACTAGGAGTGCATCCAGATATAAGTAACCTGAAAGAGAAGCAAGTTCTCAAAACCATTACTATCAAATGAATACCAAACACAAGTATCTATATCTTCGATCACCTTGAAGAATCCCGATACTTGCAACACATGGTTCTCTGCTTTATTCTTGTACCTATAACTTCTCAAAACTTGGATCTTGTATTTCTACGAAATGCTTGTCTAAAACTGGAGAAGTCACAAGTAAACAGAATATAGTACGAGAACCAACCCCTCTGTCCTAATGGACACTGGACAATATACAATACTTTGTATAAGTCCCCTGAGTTGAATAACTCAAACCCTGTGCGTCGTAGGTTGAAAACTGTACTATGGTTAAGAAGAATTACACCGTTGTTTAATGCTCCTTACCCAATCATCAACTGATATAGGTAAATGTCATGGACAGAATTGTTGGATATAGTGCCCTCAGAGTCAATTATTGGATCACAGCTACGTGATTGCAATGATTGAGGGATGACCTATACTGGCAGGACAGTCTTACTCAAGAGAATTGTATACTATCTGGTTTGTCTTTATCATCGTGTACATGCTTTAAGTGACATTGCTGTTCACTATTACACGTTGATAGAAAATAGTATACTATCTTGTTTATCTTTATCAGTCATGTACAGCTTTAGGTGACATGTTCACTATTACATGTTGATAGAGCCCTTAGGATCTTGCTTGACTACCAGCAGTATGATGGCGATCATATACGTGAGAGTTGGGTAGTCTATAAGCACATCCTTAAAGTGGTCCCTGGTCGTGGGAGTTTCGAGACTGGGCATCGATACTCCATTAGTAAACTAGTGTATACAGTCGAGACCACGACGAGGGGCGGTGGCCGGTCTCACAAGCCACTGGTGTCAGTTGGTTCACCTAAGATGTATACAGGTGCTCATGGGTTATGAGTACACCGGACATGACTCGCCGGGAACATGCTAGTTGGTATTATACCAGACGTCAGATAGCAGTTCCTTGGTGACATGTGTACAGGTTAGTTCATCGCCGGGAACATGCTAGTTGGTATTATACCAGACGTCAGATAGCAGTTCTCGTATGAGTTCCCACTGTACTTTGATTACTACCCTACCACGGCTCTAAGGAGTCGTGCAAACGGGTTTTAGTTGGGTACAGTCCCGAGCCACATGGAGGCAGTGAGCGGATCGGCAGGGGTTTTGTCTCTCCCTGTATTGGAGGTGAGATCGCGCTGTGTCTAGGAGAGCCATTAGACAAAGCCCTCGGCCGACGCAGGAGATTTACTGGTAGGTGTTCCCCTCCGAATGGCGGCCGAGACGTGAGGACGTCTTGCCTGAGATTCGGGGCAGATGCTATATGGTTTTATCCATCTACCTCTCCGAAGATGCCAAGTTGATTTATGGCACCGTGTATCGGAGGTTTAGACGGATGCGGCCGATGTAGAAGACTTCGTCAGATTCCTCCTCGCTAGAGAGGTTTTTGATTGTGGGGATTCTCTTCCCTGCAGGTTGAAGACCCTACAGTTAATTACGCTACCGCATCGCGGTAGACACTTTCTCCTTCTCCAGAATTTCACATCGTGCCGTATGTGTTTGTTTTGTTTGTGGTTTTCCGTGGATTGTATACGGAGACTAATTTATGTCGTCGCCCGTAGGACGTGGATTAGTCCAAATCCGTATTTACATAGATTTGGGTTTGGTGTTTTAGTTTAAGGATACGTTAGTCATATTGAGGCTAAGATCAACTTAAACGTTTGTTAAGGATACGTTAGTCTGATTTGAGACTAAGATCAACTTAACGTAGTGATCCATTTAATATATGGCCGTTGGGACCCATTACCTCTCTGACGTCGTTGAAGGATTACAACGATAGGTATCAGAGGAGTTCAGAGATGTACCCTCAAACCAGAGTTGATTTGGAGTTTTATAGTCCATTTGAATGTTTAAGGATACGTTAGCCGTGTTTGGGGTTAAGATCAACTTAAACGGGATTGTTTAGATCCGGAAAAAGAGCATTTGGAGGCTCTATTGTTCCAGTTTAGGGACGTAGTGGTTCATAGATAGTTTAAGGGCGTTGCGGTCCATATTCCAGTTTAGGGACGTGGTGGTCCATATTCCAGTTTAGGGACGTGGTGGTCCATTATTAGTTTAAGAACGTTTCGGTCCATCATTAGTTTAAGGACATTTCGGTCCAATATTAGTTTAAGGACGTTTCGGTCCATTAATCCCATTTTGGGACGAACATTAGTTTAAGGACGTTTCGGTCCATTATCGATGTGTGGTTGTCGGAACCCGTCACCTCTCTGACGTCGTTGAGGAATTACAACGATATGTGTCAGAGGAGTTCGGAGATGTATCCTCGAACCGGTTGTAAATTAATTTTGGAGAACAATCTTGCTCAGTCAATTTAATTTGAGGACTTACGGCCATGACTGGGCTAAGTCCAATTTCAATATTCTTTTGTCTTTGGCCTATTAGACCTGTGCTAGGGCTTTGCCCATTATTAAATAATGCATTGCATTATTATTATTTTGTTTGGGCTCTGTCCATAAAGGATGCAGAGCATCAATTTGTTCTGGGCTCTGCT
The DNA here is from genome assembly GCA_030015575.1 of Agapanthus africanus. Taxonomy (NCBI): domain Eukaryota; kingdom Viridiplantae; phylum Streptophyta; class Magnoliopsida; order Asparagales; family Amaryllidaceae; genus Agapanthus; species Agapanthus africanus. The sequence goes on from CM057339.1 coordinate 427,434,961, forward strand.
CATTTATGAATGATGCAGAGCATTAATTCTACTTGGGCTCTGTCCTTTTATTGCTTTGCAATTTATTTTGGCCTATCAGGTCTTTTTTGATTTGGGCCTGGCCCTTTAAGAAATGCATTGCATTTGTCAGGCGCTTTGCGCCAAACATAGAGCGCAAGCGCTAGTGGTCTCGACACGTGTCATGCAAGCGCAGTGCGTTGTTAGTTATATGTATGCCCTAGAGGCCATTACTGTACATTGGATGTATATTGTAGTGGATGCTGGGACATATATAGGGAGGACTTTCTTGCTCGACATGATAGTATGCTATCTGGTTACACTTTACCTTAACGTGTACACTGATTGTCTCTCCGATACATGTTGGTAAAGCCCTTAGGATGTGTACTTGACTACCTGGACTTTGATGCGGATCATACTAGTGGGGACATGGTAGTCCATAAGTACATCCTTCAAGGTCCCTAGTCGTGGGTGTATCGAGACGGGGCATCGATATACCAGAGTAGACTAGCGTATACCTTCTCGACCCATACAGATGGGCGATGGATGATCCCATATCCATTGGTGTTTGACATCAGAGATGATATACGGGTGCTCAGTGGAGACTGGGCACACTGGACGGACTCGCCGAGAACTCCCAGATGGTATTATACCTTACGTCAGATGGCAGTTCTCTGGTGACACTGGTACAGAGTAGTCTGTTGACCCGAGATCGTCATAGAGTCTTGTGTGGTTCCCACTGTGCTTTGATTTCCACCTTACCACGTCCAAGAGGGCGTGCAAAACGGTGGTTTTTGGGTACAGTCCCGAATCACATGGAGGCAATGAGCGATAGGAGGGGATTCGTCTCTCCCGGTATAGGGAGTTGATGTTGCGCTGTGTTCGATTGGCTATAACCGGAAATCCCTGGCCAGGGTTGCTGAGATTTACTGGTAAGTGTTACCAGTAGTTTCTCGAATTGTTATAGACCTCATATCGACACGACTTATCGAGCTATTGGGGTCTGACGTTTACCACCCCTAGGCGAGATATGCGACATATCAGACGACGAGACCGGACTGTACGGTAAGTGTTACTGGTTGGATTCACAGGAGTGTGAGCGGGCTTGCTCGTCGATCTTCTCATCGCTCAATACCCGGGTGGCCATTACGTTTAGCAGAACGCTTGCGGCTTGTGGGTGTTTGATATGATCATCACCTGCTGCCGGCGTATTGACGAGTCTTTAGAGTCCTACACAGAGGTTTCCTGGCTCAAGCGAAACGAAATAGGAGCGCATATGAGATATGTGCGGGACCGAGAATAATGCGTGTATGTGATACCGTATTTCATTCTCGCGATGAATGTATCGAATGGTTTTATGCGATATAACCTAGTTATCGAATCAAGGATTGATTCGATAAATCGATACATTGTATACTAGTCGGTTGTGTGCGACATGACCGGATCATTGAATCAAGTGTTGATTTAATTATTTAATGCATAATTATATATTTGATATATTACTTTGCATTAACTAGTATTGGTTCACATTAAATGGATTTTCTCACTTGAAGTTCACAAGTTGTATATGTGATATACTTTTTTGCACTTGATTGTATCATGTTTGATGATACATGCTTACTTGAGTTTGTGTAAAGATTAAACCATGGTTATTTAAATGGTTAGGGTTTTGTTTTTCATATCTATTTATTCATTTACTTATTTATTTCTTTCTGGCAAAAGAAAAGAAAAATGGTGGCTTTATTTGGATGCATGTTGAAGCTTCATGAAGCTTTGACTAAGTCACCATTTTTGTCTTCATGCTTAACCCTAACCATTGACCTAACCCTAGTTTATTCTCTACACTTGACCATGGTTTGATTATGATAAGTATTCATTTTAATTTCTTTTTGAGACATACTTATCATAACATTTTTCATCATCTTCTTCTTCTTCTTCAAGAAGAAACCTTGCTCCATCAATGGCAACTTGAGCAAATGAGTGAGAAATCCAATTCTAAAGTGAACCCACTTCCTATTTCTTCATCCTCTACCACTTGCCAAGTAGTATAGGGTGTTTTCTTCACAAGTTTCATGACTTGGTGAAGTAGGAGCTTGATCTTGTGATGCCTCGACGTAGATCATCTTCGGCACGAAGCCGACGACCTTGCCCGCCCATTTCTCTGATGAAGCCAACGCTAGAGCCCGGGATTCCATTTGGACAGCGGGGATACTTCATTGCGGAGCTATGGAGGTGGAGGACCGGATCTACAAAGGTTGTATTTCCGTTCTTTTAGTTATATTGTTAACTAGTTGCATCTTTCGCCTAAATTTCTAGTTAACGATCCGTATTAGGGTTTCTCGGCACCCGTAAAATTTGAAATTGGCATGGTTGATGCCTTGTGAGACCTCATTAGAGTGCCATGGAACCCTACATGCGCTGCGCTAGTGTACTGCGCTTGCGCTGTTGACACGTTGCGCGCTCTGGTGAGTTGCGCCAATTTCAGAGAGCAAAGTTCTATCTTAAAAGCGCACAGCGCAAGTGAGTAAGATGCTGACACGTGGCGCTCTTTGGTGGTTTGTGCCAACCCAGGAGCACAACAGTGCAGTTTTGTAAGTGCAAAGCACTATTAATTTGATAATAATAATTTTTTTAGAACCAATGGTTCAGGACAAAGTGCAAAACACTATTTGATTTCTTGATCTAATTTAGATAAAAGAAAACAAGTATTTTCTTGTTTCTCTTGTGGATCAATAGAACCAATGGTTCATAAGTGCAAAGCACTATATTTTTTTATTTTGTTTTTATTAAAATTCATTGATCTTGTTCTTAGATCAATGATCTATCAGAAGAAATTCTTCTATCCTAAAGGTTTTTTTACCTTTCTTCTTGAAATTTCTTCAGAGCTCTCTCTGTTTGAAAATTTTTATTTCTCAAAAAATGTTCCTCCCTTTGAATTGAGCTCTAGGGTCCTTTTTATAGTGCCCATAGATTAGTTAAATTTGTTAAAAAGATCTTTCTCTGAGTGATTTGGGGAATTTTCCCCACCGTTGGATCTTTGATCCAAGGGCTTCTGTTTTAGAGGAGAAAATCTTCTTGTTTTAACAAGAACAGAAAGATTTCTTTAAAATCTTAATTCTGTTTGGCGCAGATACCCCTATGCGTGACACGTGTCACGCAGCGTACAGCGCAACGCAACTGCGCTAGCGCGTCTGCGCTGACACGTGCCGCGCAGCGCAAAGCGCAGCACAACTGCGCTGACACTTGTCGCGCAGTGCAACTGCGCTGACACGTGTCGCGCAGCGCAACTGCGCTAGCGCATCTGCACTGACACGTGTCGCGCAGCGCAGTGCCTGTGCAACTGAAGCATTGCTTCCTTTAATAGAGCTTTGCTCTGATTGGGTGCGCTGCCTTGGACGCTGCGCTGATGTATCTGCGCCTGACACGTGGCGCGTTGCGCCCGGAATTTGAAGCGTTGCTTCAAAATTTGAATTTTGAATTTCCAACAGAGCTTTGCTCTGATTGGGGGAAACAGATGCCCCCCCCACCGTTGCGCTTACGTAGCCCCGAACGCGAGCGCAACGGTGGCAGAATTCCAACCGCTGCGGCAACTTTTGGAAGTTGAAAGGGCACTTGATGCCTATAAATAGGACCTTTTGTCCTACTCAGATGATTATCAACTTTAAGATTTTTATTTTCAAAAACTTCAGAGCTTTGCTCTTGCCTTTAAGAACTCGCTGATTTAGATTTTCTTTAAAAGAAACTATTTAGGTAAGAATTAATCTTGAATTAAATTAATTTTAATTAATAGAGCTTTGCTCTCATAGATCTTTGATCTGAAGAGAAACCCTTTGGGGTTTCACCAAATAGAGCCTTGCCCTCAAGAATCTGTTTCAGGGTTTCTTAACCCATGAACAGAACCTTGCATCTTTGGCAAAACATAAATCTCTTTGATCTAAAAAAATGATGAACTCTTAAGAGTTTGAATATGGATAATGAAAATTAAAAATGGAGTTTTGTATTTAATGGATTATATAATCTTTTAATAGTAACGATCTTAGAGTCCTCGGGGGATTTATTTAAATTCCCCTTATTAGGATTTTGGTAGTCAATCCTGCTTGCAGAGCACTGTTCTCGAGGAGTTTAACTCTCTGTGTATATATATTATTTTTTTATCGCTAATCTTCCTGTGGTATTTCCTCCAGGTATAATGGTGGTGCGTCTATACAGTTTGCACGAGTTCATCACCTACGATGATATCCGCGCACAGGGCCGTCATCAAAACCAGGAGTTTACGGACGCCCAGTGTGTGGAGGTCATGGGTCGCCTCAACGCAAGCGGTGGTTGGCTGCTTCCTCGTCGTTCAGCTCTCTTGAAAGTCGTGCTGGGAGCAATATGGAGAGCACTTCAGGGGTTTCACGAGGCCCTACCGCTCAATGCGCTGGATGATGCCGAAGACAAGGTGCATTCAGTGTACCTGTCGGGGCTGATCTCGAAGAAACGGCGGGACAGACTCATCGACATCCTACATCAAATCTTCCAGCAGACGACGATAGTCGCTGCTTATCGAAGGCTGGGAGGGCTTGCCGAGGATCTTGACACACAGGAGCGCGAGAGGTTGCGCACAAGAATAATCAGAAAGGCCAGAAGAACTCTGGATGGCCTTACTTTTGACTTCCTCAATCCGTGCCCTGGATCTGAGGTTATTCCATTGTAATAATATTTCTCATTTATTGTTTTACGATTGTAAGAATTTTCAGCAATATTAATGGAAAAGTTTTATCCCGGCTTGTCTTATTTTTCGTTCTGAGTCTTTTGCCTATGCACGAATGAGTGTGTCTCGAACGCTCGTAAATCAGATGTTCTTTTTTCGCTTTCTTCTTTCTATTATTATCAGCATGTTGACTTGATAAACATAATTGGCAGATAATAGAGTAAGCACCTTGATTTCTTCACGAGATAGCGATGGCTTAGGCCGCAGGTTCAGATCTGTCGCCTAAGACTTTTCAACTCTATGAGCCGTGAGGGTCTCATAGAAACTTTTCTCCCTACGGATCGAAAGGATCTCGTACGTGGGTTTTCTCCTTAGGAATCGTGAGGATTCCTAAGTTTGTTTTCTTATATAAGTCGTAAGGATCCTATAAGAGAATTTCTCCATCTTACGAGTCGAGAAGACCCGTAAGCGGTTGTTTCCCTCCTTGTCGACGCTTGCCTTTGGAGAGTGAACCCGTGAATAGTATCCAAGAGACCGTTTTAGATCGACTTGCACGGTCCCATTGTTCAGGAAGCAAGTTTTTAATCCCTGCTGCCTGAGGCTTCATCTTGCAAGTTGAGACGAATCGGGAATTTCCCGCGGAGACACTGGTTTCTCTGCGAGCCGACATGAATTAGGAGGCTCTCGTCAAGGATTGTTTGTTTTCCTGAGTTGAGGTATTTTCCAAGGATTATTTGTTTCCTTGGTGTTGAAACGAATCGAGAATTTCCCACGGAGACACTGGTTGCTCTGCGAGTCGACGCGGATCAGGAGGCTCTCGTCAAGGATTGTTTGTTTCCCTGAGTTGAGGTATTTGCCAAGGATTATTTGTTTCCTTGGTGCCAAGGATTATTTGTTTCCCTGGTGTTGAAACGAGTCGAGAATTTCCCACGGAGGCACTGGTTGCTCTGCGAGTCGACACGGATCAGGAGGCTCGCATCAATGATTGTTTGTTTCCCTGAGTTGAGGTATTTGCCAAGGATTATTTGTTTCCTTGGTTTGAAACGAATCGATAATTTCCCACGGAGACACTGGTTGCTCTGCGAGTCGATGCGAATCAGGAGGCTCTCGTCAAGGATTGTTTGTTTCCCTGAGTTGAGGTATTTGCCAGGGATTATTTGTTTCCCTAGTGTTGAAACGAATCGAGAATTTCCCACGGAGACACTGGTTGCTCTGCGAGTCGATGCGAATCAGGAGGCTCTCATCAAGGATTGTTTGTTTCCCTGAGTCGAGGTATTTACCAAGGATTATTTGTTTCCTTGGTGCTAAGGATTATTTGTTTCCCTGGTGTTGAAACGAGTCGAGAATTTCCCACGGAGGCACTGGTTGCTCTGCGAGTCGACACGGATCAGGAGGCTCTCGTCAAGGATTGTTTGTTTCCCTGAGTTGAGGTATTTGCCAAGGATTATTTATTTCCTTGGTTTGAAACGAATCGAGAATTTCCCATGGAGACACCTGTTGCTCTGCGAGTCAATGCGAATCAGGAGGCTCTCGTCAAGGATTGTTTGTTTCCCTGAGTCGAGGTATTTGCCAAGGATTATTTGTTTCCTTGGTGCCAAGGATTATTTTTTTCCATGGTGTTGAATCGAGTCGAGAATTTCCCACGGAGGCACTGGTTGCTCTGCGAGTCGACGCGGATCAGGAGGCTCTCGTCAAGGATTGTTTGTTTCCCTGAGTTGAGGTATTTGCCAAGGATTATTTGTTTCCTTGGTTTGAAACGAATCGAGAATTTCCCACGGAGACACTGCTTGCTCTGCGAGTCGATGCGAATCAGGAGGCTCTCGTCAAGGATTGTTTGTTTCCCTGGGTTGAAGTATTTGCCAGGGATTATTTGTTTCCCTGGTGTTGAAACGAATCGAGAATTTCCCACGGAGACACTGGTTGCTCTGCGAGTCGATGCGAATCAGGAGGCTCTTGTCAAGGATTGTTTGTTTCCTTGAGTTGAGGTATTTTGCCGAAGACACTGGTTTCTTCGGGATTGGGATGAACCGTCGAGATTTGGCTTCGTTTTCTGGCGGAGCCTGTTGAGAAAGTATGGTTTCCTCTTTGTTTGTGCCCTTGGATTGTATACAGGGATCGATGTGATCTCAACTGTAGGGCCAAAGTTTTATCATCATTTTGTTTTTGTTTTATTTCCGCGATGCTCTATCATTTCAGCTTTTATATCGCGAAGGTCGTGATTGCCCAATCGTTTCGGCTATTTTTCGCGGTGCCCAATCATTTTGGCTGTTTATTTTATTTTTACTCGCTGCTTTTTATTTCGAGTTGCCCAATCATTTCAGCTTTTATATCGCGAAGGTCGCGATTGCCCAATCGTTTCGGCTATTTATCGCGGTGCCCAATCATTTTGGCTGTTTATTTTATTTTTACTCGCTGCTTTTTATTGCGAGTTGCCCAATCATTTCAGCTATTTTGCATGCATACGTTTTTACTTGCTGCTTTTTATTGCAAGTTGCCTCATCATTTCGGCTATTTCATATGCATGTGCGGCCTACTGGCTTTCCGCCGTAAGCTTGAAATTAGACACCGATTTCGGCATCAACACCGCTACAACTGGGATATTGCCAGGAGCGAATAATCATTTGCCTCTGTCGATGTCAAACAAAGGTGGCTTAGTGACCAGGGTTAAGGTCCCGTCGACTAAGGCTTTTGACTTCATGAGCCGTAAGGGTCTCACAAAGTTATTTCTCCCTACAAGTCGTGAGGATCTTGTAGGTTTATTTTCTCCTTAGGAATCGTAAGGATTTCTAAGTGCATGTTCCTCTGTAAGTCGTAAGGATCCTACAGGAGGGTTTTCTCCTTGTAAATCGAGAGGACCTACAAGGGTTGTTCATCATGTGCACATATCCCCAATCACAGATGAAACTTGGTTAGGGAAATGTTTATTCGCGCCCGTGGATTGTATACAAGGGCCAGTATTGAGCCACTTGTAGGGCAATATCGAAAGTTGTGGGGGTTGCTTAAGCACAGGTTTAGGTCTCTATAACTTAAGACTTTCAAATCATATGAGCCGTGAGGGTCCCATAAGAGAGTTCTCCTTACGAGTCGTGAGGATCTCGTAAGTGTATTTTCTCCTTAGGAATCGTGAGGATCCCTAAGTGTGTTGCTCCCTTGTGAGTCGTAAGGATCTCACGCGGGTGGTTTCTCCTTACAAGGTCGAGAGGACCCTATAAGTGTCTTTTAACGAGGTTGCGCCCTTTCGGGTTTTCACAAACACTCGCCGGTAGTCCTGTTGTTTTTACTCATGGAGCCCTTTCGGGTTTTCATCCGTGCCCATTTTTCTTATGGACATACCGTTTTTTTTTATTCCTTTTATTTTCTTCTCTTTTTTTTACGAGGTCGCGCCCTTTCGGGTTTTCACGAACACTCGCCGGTAGCCTTGCTGTTTTTACTCACGGAGCCCTTTCGGGTTTTCATCCGTGCCCATTTTGCTTATGGACATACCGTTTTTATTCATTATATTTTTCTTTATTTATATTTTTTTTTCATCTCGTCAGCCTAAGGATACTGTGGTATTAATTTAAGGACATTTCGTTCCACTATTAGTTTAAGGACGTTTCGGTCCATCATTAGTTTAAGGACGTTTCGGTCCGTCATTGGGAAGGCTGGCTACTGCTTATAAAGCTTGAGCTTAGGAAGATAGCGAGCGGACATAGTCGTCGCCATCTATCATTGACCTAGGCCGTGACTCATTAAGCGTAGTATTTCTTTAGGAATCGGCCATTTATTGGCCTGTAAGGCCTTTCACCGTGCATATCCATGAGTAGATAGGCTCCACCCTGGTAGACCTTATCTATGATGTACGGGCCTTCATAGTTTGGCTCGAATTTTCCTCGCTTGGCGCGATTGGGGATCATAGGCCTTTTGACGACTAGCATAAGTTCGCCTTGGCGGAATGTCCTCGGTCGGGTCAATCTTTCATATGAGCGCGTCATCTTTGCCTTATAGGCCTCCAGATTTTGTTGCACTATGAGTCGGGTTTCATCGAGGGCATCAAGCTCCTCAAGCCGAAGGTGAGCATTTTCTTCGTACGTTAGCTCGTAATGGACCGCCACTCGTAGAGAGGGTAGCTCTATCTCGAAGGGGAGTACTGCTTCCGTACCGAATACTAACGCGTACGTCGTTGTGTTCGTGGCCGTCTTGAACGTAGTTCGATAAGCCTAAAGAGCCTATTGCAGTCTCTCGTGCCAGTCTTTCTTATTTCGGGGCACCGTTTTCTTCATGATCTTTCTCAAGGTCTTGTTGAAAGCTTCAGCTAGACCATTGGCTCGCGGATTGTAAACTGAAGAATATCTCCAGTCTATATTATGCTGCTGTCCGAAGCGACTGATCTTGTGGCTTCTGTATGCTGGCCCGTTATCGGAGATGATCCGTCTTAGCGTTCCAAACCGATATATGACGTGCTTCTTGAAGAAATGGAGGATATTCTCCGTCTTCACTTCCCTCAACGGTACTGCTTCTGCCCATTTGGAGAAGTAATCAGTCGTCGCCAGGATAAAACGATGTCCTCTAGACGATGCTGGTTCGATGGTGCCGATTATGTCAGTTCCCCACATTTCGAACGGCCAGCTAGCCACCGTTGGATGTAATGGATTTGGATGTTGGTGGATGAAGTCCCCATGGATTTGGCATGAGTGGCATTGCTTCGCATATTCAAGGCAGTCCTGAATCATCGTGGGACAGTAGTAGCCCATCCGTTTAATCTTCAACTTCATCTTTGGGCTCGCTTGGTGAGAACCACAGAGTCCGTCATGAACTTCCTGAATGAATCTTTCTGCTTCGTCAGGTCCTAGGCATCTCAGCCACAGAGAATCGAATGACCTCTTGTATAGAGTATCATTGACGAAGGCGAAAGACAGGGCTCGTTTCATGAGCTGATGTCTTGTGGACGCTTCTTCAGGCATTCGGTGGGACTTAAAGTAGTCTATGAAGACTTTCCTCCAATCCTCAGCCTTTTCCCGGTCTTTTATTTGCAAGGTCGTCTGTTCAGTCGCTCCCTTCTCTTCGGATGAGTCTGGAGATATTTCTGCTGGGGCAAGAACCCGACGGCTTTGTACCACGATTCTTACGTCATCGAGGTTTTCATCAGCCAGTTCCTTGGCGAGCTTAGCCAACGCGTCTGCTTTGCTGTTTTCCGCGCGCGGTATACTTTCCAAAGTATAGGAGGGAATTTGGGTCAACAGTTGTTGCACCTTTTCACCGTACTTCATCAACTCCGGTTTGCATGTTTGGTAGTCGCCGTTTACTTGACTAACAACCAGTTGAGAATCTTCGTATATGAGGAGGTTTTCAATTCCCATGTCAATGGCGATCTCGAGGCCTGCTATCAAAGCTTCGTATTCGGCTTCATTGTTTGTCCTCGGTTCCATTAGGGAGAAAGAAAAGCGCATTATCCCTCCTTGTGGAGTCACGAAGATGAGGCCTACCCCCGATTTGATTATAGGGGCGTTTTGTCTGCGCTTCTTCAGGGAAGATGCTCCATCGAAATAAAGCTCCCATTGGGTATCACCATCGTCGATCGCGTTAAACGCATGTTCGTCTGGAAGATCGCAATTTAAAGGAGAATCAGCGGGTATCGGATGCTCAGCGAGGAAGTCGGCGATGGCCTGGACTTTGACTTCCTTAAGAGGTTGATATGTTATCGAGAATTCCATCAGGAGCAGGGCCCATTTAGCGAGTCGCCCCGTCAATATGGCCTTTGACATCAAATATTTAAGGGGGTCCACCTTCGATATGAGACGAACCTGTAAGTCCACGTTGCCCACCCCGGTGCTTGCGGGGAGGCGGAAAACGGAATAAAAATTAAATTTTTATCAACTATAGGCAACATGGACTAGACAAAGAAGGATCTTTGCTGAACAAAAAAAAGCTAAAGCTAACTAGAAACTAGCTAAGGGTTAGAACGGTTATACCTAGGGCTTTTTGTCCTTCTCTCCTTGCTCCTTGGAGTAGTAGAAAGAGATCACCTTTGTTGTCTTCTCACGTCGAAGAAGGATCCACCCGAAAGCCTCAACCTTTGGCTTCAACTCCAAGCTAGAAGTAACTAGAGTGCTAGAAGTGCTAATCCTAGAACCCTAGATGAGAGTAGAGATTATCAAGAAGAGGTTTTTCTCAAGCTCAAGTGTTTCTCAACGCATGAGAGGGGAGAGCTTGAGGGAGAGGAAGAACAAGAGAGAGAAAGTGAATGATAGAATGAGAGAATAATAACCATTCTCACATATATGTGTGAATTATTTTAAATTGATAATTAGCTAGATAATTGTCATGGTTAATCTTGACATGACCATTATCATTTCATATTTAATGTTAATTGCAAGGATCAAAGACCATCTTTTATATGGAATGATGATGGTCAACATGTCAACTAAGGTCAACAAGTCAAGATAGTCAAATGGTCAACAACCATAACCATGCACAATTATATTAAACTAATATCAATTAACCATAATACACACATAAGCATTAGGATTAATAAAATGACAATAGTCATTAACCCTAATCAAAGTCCTCTCCCTCTGTCTCAAGCAACTGTGCATACGCACTCGTATTCGTGATCCGAGGAACACGAATACAATGAGATAAAACCAATCCCAAATCATATACTAGGATCTGGCTTAAACCAAAGCCCGCTAGTATAAGCTGTCCAGACAGCAAACGTGCACAAGTGCGCGGATATGAACGAACCCTGTCGCAAAACCATGCGACCTCTACTCATTTTGCCTAAAGGCGAATAGCTCTCTGTGTGGGACTCTAAAGACTCGACACTACGCTGGCAGTGGGTTTAACCACAGACCGCAAGCAGCACTAGCTATACGTAACGGTCCCCAGGTAGATGCCGATAAGAAGACTGACGAGGTGAACCTCATCTGAACTCCTGCTGAGCCTGTATGTGACAGTCTCCGTACAGTCCGGTCTGTTCATCTGATACATCGCATGGCGGGCCTAGGGGGCGGTGAACGTCAGTCCCCTAATAGCGATACAAGTCGTGTCGGAGTGTAGCCCAGAACACCCTGAGATAACACTGGAAACCTACCAGTATATCTCGCTTGCCCTGGCCAGGGACTACTTGTGTAATGGCTCTCCTAGACACAGCGCGATGTCAACCCCCAATACCGGGAGAGACGAATCCTGTCTAACCGTCACTGCCTCCAAGTGCTTTGGGACTGCACCCAAAAACTACCTGTTTGCACGACTCCTTTGAGCCGTGGTAGGGTAGTAATCAAAGTGCAGTGGGAATACTCTCGAGGCGAAGTGACAGTGTCAAGTTAACGGACTAAGCTGTACTCATGTCACCTCGGAACTGATAACTGGCGATAGGTATAATACTAACCAACAGTTCCCGACGAGTCCTGTCCAGTGTACTCGTAACCTAACAAGCACCCGCATACTATCTTAAGTACGACGTACTGACGGCTGTAGGACAGACCGTCTCCCACACTGGGATGAGAAGCGCATACGCTAGTCTACTCCGGAGTATCGATGCCCTGTCTCGATAGTCCAACGACCAGGGACCTGTATAAGGATGTGCTTATGGATTACCCAGCTCCCACGAGTGTGAGCGCCATCACAACGCTGGTAATCAAGCAAAGATCCTAAGGGCTCTACTAATATGTATATCAGCGATATGCTAAAAGAAACACATGCACATATTAAAGCAGAGACAAACCAAGTAGCATACTACCATTTCGAGCAAGATTGTATATACAACTGTGAATATCCCAAGCTTCCATCAAGTAATATACAAACTAATATGATACAGTAATGGCCTCTAGGGCATATACACTAACAATCTCCCACTTGTACTAAGGCTATGTACTGGCGTATCGAAGACCTATCATCTCGATCAGCCGATCGAACTGAGTCTGGGGCAAGGCCTTGGTGAATGGATATGCTATGTTATCTTCTGACGCAACCCTCCGAACCTCGATCTCCTGGCGATCCACGATCTCCCTGATCAGGTGATACCGCCTCAAGATTTGTCTGGATTTCTGATGGGACCTGGGTTCCTTCGCTAAAGCTATAGCCCCGTTGTTGTCGCAATACAGAGGTATTGGGTCAACAATGGACGGAACCACCTGAAGTTCTTTCAAGAACTTCCTTATCCAGACAGCTTCTTTTGCGGAATCAGATGCAGCGATGTATTCCGCTTCAATTGTCGAGTCAGCAACGGTTTCTTGTTTGGAGCTCTTCCAACACACCGCCCCTCCATTGAGGGTGAAGACAAAACTCGACATGGACTTGGAATCATCCTTGTCACTCTGGAAGCTGGAGTCAGCAAAGGCCTCAATCTGGAGGTCTTTTCCGCCATACACCAAGAACATCTCCTTAGTCCTTCTCAGGTACTTGAGAATGTTCTTTACCGCTATCCAATGTTTCTCCCCAGGGTTTGACTGATACCTGCTTACCACACTCAGTGCATAAGCTACATCCGGTCTGGTACACAACATCGCATACATTATAGAGCCTACCGCAGAAGCGTAGGGTATAATAGACATGCGATCCCTCTCCAAATCAGTCTTGGGAGACATCTCTTTGGAGAGGGTGATCCCGTGATAAGCCGGTAGATTACCGCGCTTGGAATCTTCCATACTGAATCTCGTCAGTATGGTGTCGATGTACCTGGACTGTGAAAGTCCTAATATCCTCTTGGATCTGTCACGGTAGATCCGGATACCCAGAATGTATGAGGCATCACCCAGGTCTTTCATGGAGAACCTGTGTGACAAGAACCCCTTGACAGATTGTAGCATAGGAATGTCATTTCCTATTAAGAGAATGTCATCCACGTATAAAACGAGGAGTACTACAGTTCTCGCTACAAATCTACAATAGATGCATGGTTCATCTGGATTTTTGATAAAGCCAAATTCCTTGACCGTCTCATCAAAACAGATGTTCCAACTCCGCGATGCCTGCTTTAGTCCATAAATGGACTTAAGCAACTTGCACACCTTTCTGCTGCTCTCACTCTGAATGAAACACTCTGGCTGGTCCATATAGACACACTCCTCTAAATGTCCATTTAGAAAAGCTGTCTTTACGTCTATCTGCCAAATCTCATAATCGTGGAAGGAAGCAATGGCAAGAAGGATCTGAATGGATTTCAGTATAGCTACTGGAGAAAATGTTTCGTCATATAGTCCAAACCAGGTCGCTGACGAAAACCCTTTGCAACCAGTCTAGCTTTATAGATCTCAACCTGTCCATCTACACCAATCTTCTTTTTGAAGATCCACTTGCATCCGGGTTTTACCCCATCTGGAGCAATGTCCAACGTCCATACTTTGTTGGTGTACATGGATTCCATTTCGGTCCGCATTGCATCCAGCCATTTTACCGAGTCGACGCTCTGAATGGCTTGCTGGAAGCTAGTAGGCTCATCACAATCTATGATGCAATCCTCTCTATCCCCGTCAATGAGAAAACCGAAGTATCTCTTGGGCGGATGAGACTGCCTACTACTCCTGCGGAGTGGCGTGGGAATGTCCTGATCTTTCGAACCCTCTGGTTCTACTAAGCTTTCAGTAATAGCTTGTGGTTCTGGAATTTCTTCCAGTTCTATTGCGCTCCCACTTAGTTCTTTTTCTATGAACTGGTGTTCTAGAAAGTGGGCATTACGAGAAACAAGTACTTTTTGTTCCTCTGCGTAATAGAAAAGATACCTCCTGGAGTTCTTTGGGTATCCCACAAACTTGCACAGTACTGAGCGTGCCTCTAGTTTGTCCGCATGCTGCTTTTTGACATAAGCTGGACATCCCCAAATCTTCCGGTATTGAAGATAGGGTTTCTTCCCACTCCATAACTCATATGGTGTGGTAGGCACAGTCTTAGTGGGAACTCGGTTCAAAAGGTATGCAGCTGATTCTAGCGCATATCCCCAGAACGATCGCGGCAACTCAGCGTTACTCATCATGGACCGTACCATATCCAATAGGGTTCGGTTCCGTCTCTCCGATACACCGTTGTGTTGCGGAGTGTATGGAGGAGTAAGCTGAGAGAGAATTCCATTCTCTTTTAAGTAACCCAGGAACTCGGCACTCAAGTATTCACCACCTCGATCGGATCTTAGTGCCTTGATACTTTTGCCTGTTTGTTTTTCTACTTCATTCTTATATTCCTGGAACTTTTCAAAAGCTTCGGATTTATGCTTCATCAAGAAGACTGAAAGGTTCCTAGGCACTCTTGTGAAGGTTCATAAGGCATCAAACATGCCCGGAAAAAAATTTAGACGTGCCGAACAACCCAAAGCCGGGATCTTTGCTAGATTATTAGGGTTTAACATGCAAGATGATAACTTTTATCTAAGTGTGAGGGATTACAACCTTTGTAGTACGCTCCTTCACTTCACAAGCTCCGAGTAGAAGTCCCTTTGCCGCGATCCACGATCTCCCGGACTCATGAGAGGCTCCACGACTCGAACGATCCATGCTAGCTTGAAGTGTTCCAAATCTCCGATGATCTACGTCGAAGTTGCAAAGACTCAAGCTTTCTCACTCTAAAGAGATGAACACACTAATCTCATGGGCTAGATGAGATGCGGATGAGAGAGTAGTATTTTTGCTTTCTTTTTATATCATTTTCTCATATTTATTCATCACTTAAAGAAAATCAAGTAAGCTTTTCAAGAGAGAAGAAGATGATAATGGAAAATCAATAATAAGATTAATCCTTTTGTGATGAATAGAAAGAAGACTATATGATTGATTTATAAACCATGGTCAAGGATGAGTGGCTAGGATTTAGTAGAGAATAAACTAGAGTTAGGGTTTGGTTGGGTTAAATAAGTGTCATCTAAAAATATCTTAAGAATGACAAAAGAATAAAGCTTCTAGAAGGTGCATGAAGCGTCTAACCCTAATCAAACCCTAACCTCAATTAATCATCCTTAAACATGTTTAACAAATAATCATATCATGTCACAATAATATATATCACATATATATTATATACTTGCAACAAAAGAAAATAATACAATTAACATATATCACATATATATCAATGTATCATCCAATGAGAAAATGAAATAATAAAGCGAGCCAATATTAGATAATGTAATAATATATCATATATATTATTATACATTAAATCATCGAATCAACACTTGATCCGACGATCCGGCTATATCGAATATTACCGACTAATATATCATGTACCGATTCATCGAATCAACACTTGATCCGATGACCCGGTTCATATCTAAATATCGCGAGAATATAATACGGTATCCCATATCGCATTATTCTCGGTCCTGCACATGTCACATATGTGCCTCTACTCCGTTTCGCCTGAGCCAAGAAACCTCTGTGTAGGACTCTAAAGAATCGTCAATACGCTGGTAGCAGGTGATGATCATATCAAACACCCACAAGCTGCAAGCGGTCAGCTAAACGTAACAGCCACCCAGGTATTGAGCGATCAGAAGATCAACAAGCTAGCCTGTGCGTTCTCCTGTGAATGCAATCGGTAACACTACCGTACAGTCCGGTCTGTTCGTCCGATATGTCGCATATCAAGTCTAGGGGTGGTATACGTCAGACCCCAGTAACCGATAAGTCGTGTCGATGTGTGGCAAATAACGGGTCGAGAAACTACTGGTAACACTTACCAGTAAATCTCTATATCAGCCCTGGCCAGGGACTTCCAGTTATAGCCAATCGAACACTGCACAACATCAACTCCCTATACCGGGAGAGACGAATCCCCTCCTATCGCTCATTGCCTCCATGTGATTCGGGACTGTACCCAAAAGCCACCGTTTTGCACGCCCTCTTGGACGTGGTAAGGTGGAAATCAAAGCACAGTGGGAATCACACAAGACTCCATGACGATCTCAGGTCTACAGACTACCCTGTACCTGTGTCACCGGAGAACTGCCATCTGACGTGTGGTATATCACCATCTGGGAGTTCTCGGCGAGTCCGTCCAGTGTACCCAGTCTCTACTGAGCACCCGTACACCATCTATGATGTCTAACACCGATGGATATGGGATCATCCATCGCCCATCATATGGGTCAAGATGCGTATACGCTAGTCTACTCTGGTGTATCGATGCCCTGTCTCGATATACCCTCGACTAAGAATAGTTATAGGATGTACTCATCGACTACCGCGGCCCCACTAGTATGATCTCATCATAGTCCCAGTAGTCGAGTACAGATCCTAAGGGCTTTATCAACATGTGAGAGTAAAACAGTAAACCAATACAAGTCAACATGTTAAGATAAAGTGAAACCAAATAGCATACTATCATGACGAGCAAGAAAGTCATCTCTATATATATCCAAGCATCCATTATAATATACATCATATGTACAACAATGGCCTCTAGGGCATATACATAACTAACAATCTCCCACTTGCACTAAGGCCGGCTGCTGTAGTATCTCATACCTAGCATCCCGAATAATCTCTCAAACCGTATCTGGGGAATAGCCTTCGTGAATGGATCCGCAGTGTTGTCCTTCGTATCTACTCTCCTGACCTCGATCTCCCGGCGATCAACTATCTCCCTGATCAGGTGATATCGCCTCAGAATATGTCTAGACTTTTGATGGGATCTGGGTTCCTTGGCCAAAGCCACAGCTCCATTGTTATCGCAATACAGAGGTATTGGATGCTCAATGGATGGAACCACACCAAGTTCACTAATGAACTTCTTGATCCAGACAGCCTCTTTGGCAACATCGTTGGCAGCGATGTATTCAGCCTCCATCGTCGAGTCTGCAACGGTATCCTGTTTGGAACTTTTCCAACATACCTCCCCTCCATTGAGGGTAAAGACAAAACCCGAATGCGACTTAGAGTCGTCCTTATCACTTTGGAAGCTGGAATCGGTAAAGGACTCCACCTGGAGTTCTCCGTTACCATACACCAAGAACATCTCCTTAGTCCTTCGTAAGTACTTTAGAATGTTCTTCACTGCTGTCCAATGACTCTCTCCAGGATCTGCTTGATACCGACTCACTACACTTAGTGAGTATGCTACATCGGGTCTGGTACACAGCATCGCATACATGATTGAGCCTACTGCCGAAGCAGAGGGTATCCCTTGTATGCGAGCTCTCTCCAAATCAGTCTTGGGAGACATTTCTTTGGAGAGAGTGAGTCCAGAGATCTTGGGTTGGTTCCTACGCTTGGATTCTTCCATACTAAACCTCTTTAGTATGGTGCCAATGTACCTTGATTGGGACAATCCCAGTATCTGTTTAGATCTATCTCTATAGATCATGATTCCCAATACGCAGGTGGCATCACCTAGATCTTTCATTGAGAATCTCTGTGATAAGAAGAGCCTGACTGATTGCAGCATAGGAATATCATTTCCTATCAAGAGTATGCCATCCACATACAATACAAGGAAGATAACCTTACCCTCTGCTGCCTTCTTATAGATACAAGGTTCATCTATATTTTTGATGAAGTCAAACTCTTTGACTACAATATCAAAACAGATGTTCCAACTCCGCGATGCTTGCTTTAACCCATAAATGGATTTAAGCAGTTTGCACACCTTTCCGCTGCTCCCACTATCAACGAAGCCCTCTGGCTGAGTCATGTACACGCTCTCTTCTAAATCACCGTTTAGAAAGGCGGTCTTAACATCTATTTGCCAGATTTCGTAGTCATGGTATGCAGCAATGGCAAGTAAGATCCGGATGGACTTAAGCATAGCCACTGGAGAAAAGGTTTCGTCATAATCCACACCTGGTCGTTGACGAAAACCCTTTGCTACAAGTGTAGCTTTGAAAGTCTCAACTTTTCCATCTACACCAAATTTCTTTTTAAAAATCCACTTGCTCCCAATGGGTTTTACCCCTTCAGGAGCATTTTTCAAAATCCATACTTTATTGGTGTACATGGATTCCATCTCAGATCGCATTGCATCCAGCCATTTCACAGAGTCACCACTCGTGATGACCTGCTCGAAACTAGTCGGGTCATCATCATCCATGATGCAATCCTCGCTTCCACCATCAATGAGAAAACCGTAGTATCTCTCAGGTGGACGAGAAACCCTATTAGATCGGCGGAGAGGCTGGGGTTCGTCGGGTACTACTGAATCCTCTGGTTCCAAAAAATCATCAGTTGTAGTCTGTGGTGCTGGAACCTCTTCCAGCTCTACCTCTTTGCCACTAATTTCTTTTGCAAGAAATTCCTTTTCTAAAAAGGTGGCATATTGAGAAATAAACACTTTTTGTTCCTCAGCGTGATAGAAAATATATCCTTGAGAATTCTTAGGATATCCCACAAATTTGCAAAGAACTGATCGTGCCTCGAGTTTGTCTGGATTTTGTCTTTTGACATAGGCCGGACAACCCCATATCTTAACTCGTTTAAAATATGGTTTCTTCCCACTCCATATCTCATGCGGTGTTTTAGGCACAGATTTAGACGGAACTTGATTCAATAGGTATGCTGCTATTTCAAGCGCATAACCCCAGAAGGAAATAGGCAACTCAGCCTCGCTCATCATAGAGCGCACCATATCTAATAGGGTGCGATTCCTCCGCTCAGATACACCGTTGTGCTGTGGTGTATAAGGAGGAGTGAGCTGAGAGAGAATCCCATTCTCTTTTAGATAATCTAGGAACTCACCGCTTAAGTATTCACCTCCTCGATCAGATCGAAGAATCTTAATACTTTTGCCCGTTTGATTCTCTACTTCGTGCTTATATTCTCTAAATTTCTCAAAAGCTTCAGACTTGTGTTTCATCAGGAACACATGTCCGAATCTAGAGAGATCGTCAGTGAATGTAATGAAGTAGGAAGAACCGTTCCTGGCATGCGTAGACATGGGACCGCATACATCACTATGTACCAGTCCTAAGAGTTCGGTAACTCTTTCTCCGTGTCCACTAAACGGAGCTTTGGTCATTTTTCCTTTGAGACATGAATGGCAAGTATCATAAGATGATAATTCGAACGGATTCAAATAACCATCTTTATGTAACTTAGCCAGTCGTGTCGCATTGATATGACCAAGTCTACAATGCCACAAGTAGGATTCGTTCATATCTGAACTTTTCCTCTTGTGTGTGTTTTGTATATTCAGGACTGTATTCTGATTTAGAATGAATATGCCATTATGTAACGAGCCTGATGCAATCAACTTTTGATCTAGGAATATGTTCATAACATTATCCTTTACTACAAAATTATATCCTTCTTTACTTAATAAAGAAACTGATATAATGTTGCACATCATGTTCGGTATATAATAGCACTCATTTAGAATCAGTGTATTACCACTTGGTAATACTAGGTGATATTTGCCAACTGCTTTGGCTGCAACATTTGCACCGTTCCCTACTTGAACGGAATGATCACCTTTTCCCAGTTCTCTACCTTTACGTAGCCCATGTAACTGTTTACATATGTGGGATCCTGATCCGGTATCTAATACCCAGGACGTAGGGTGAACTGAGAAACAGTTCTCAATAACTAACACACCCGAAGAAGATGCATCAACATGCATGTTCTTTTGGGCGGCGTGAGAATCCAGATATTCTCCTGTTTCCTGTTCTGTCGTATAACTCTTATAAGAAAGAACGGGTCTAACATTCCCTAGCTCAGTACAATAATTGGGTTCAGTCAATACATCCATATTATTATCTTGATTATGGCCTGACATGGTCGCTACCTGGAGAGAGAGAGAAGAAAAACACTTTAGCGTATGCTCTTGCAAGATTAGATTGGTTATTATCTTATCTAATCAGGATGTCTCCCACTGTTTTTATCAAATCTACCTTAAAACCCTAAAAGGTAAGATTAGCCGGGATTAATTACACCCTACAACTTCGTCAATCTTTCAGCCAGATCAGTGTCGATACTTTGAGGGAGGTTCCCCGTGCTTTCGCACGGACCTAATTAAAGTAAACCTCGTTTTCCCAGAGGCGTAACCCCGTTAACACTTTTCTAGACACCTACTTGAATGACTAATTGTCCTGTGTAAAACTCTCCCAGGAGTAACACTTACTCGCAGTGGGTATCGGGATCCAACTATCTCATAGGAGGTATGCAATCTCATTGCAAATTTCAACGCTTGAAATTCCCGATAATATTTTGCTCCTAGCAATTTATGACCTTAACATAGTCAACAAATCATAATTGCTAGCCAAGTTCAACCCGTCATTTCCCGATTGAATTAAATCCACCTGCACGACCCTTAACATAGTCAACAAAGTCGTACAACTACCCTAATCCAATCACATCTCATGTTTTAGCAGATAAGTACTAATTAGCTACCGCACACTACGCCTTAACATAGTCAACAAACGTAGCACGAATACTAACTAGTCTTTATCTGAAATGACGGACGGCTACGCAGGTTTTTCAGAAAACCCTAAGCGTAATGAACTTGATATCGTCGTAGAATCATGTAGTTTTTGAAAAGGAGTGTTTTTGAGGCTTTTCTTAGTTTCGCTAAAGGGGTCACTCCCGGTAAAGGGATCGTCGGCCCTTTCCTCATCGAATAAGGTGCAGGATATATCATATATACCGCTGTGCAAAGCAAAACTTTAAAAGCAATCAAAAGACAAACCGCGTTTTGTAGCATCTGCCAGTTTTGCTAAAGGGGTCACTCCCGGTGAAGGGATCGTCGGCCCTTTCCCCATCGAATAAGGTGCAGGATATATCATATATATCACTGTGCAAAACAAAACTGTAGCTACCCCTTTTATAAATTTTTGATTCTACAACATCTTTAGGTTTCTTTTCTTTTATTAATCTCATTAATAAAAATCCCATCAGCTTATGCTTCCTAAGCATCACAGAAGAAACGAAAGCAGTAATATTTATATATCAGCATATATATATACTATAAGCATTCGTCTCAGGAAGTAATATGATCTCATCACAGAACATTGCAGCAGAAGAACATATATGAAATATTGGATATACTAGGACGTCCGTGTTTTCAATACGAGCCTATATAAAACACGGATTTCACGGTCGCGACGAATATCCAAACCCACATCCCAAGACCCCTACGAGAGCGGCAAGTAACACTGCCAATTCTAGGGTTAGGAGACCCGGTCTCGACTCCTCGAGATGGCCTCCCACTGGACCCTAGAACCCGGTTACTTGTGCTCCCCTCCTTGGGTCTACCTAATGCGGAAAAGTAAATAATATACACTGGTGACAGCAACCGCAACCTGGAAGTGCCCCAAATAAAAGAATATTACATTACAAATGAATTTTACATGAATGAAAATAAAAACCCTCATCTCACATAAAACCCCCGGCTATTCAGAACGCGACGATCCAATATAACATATCACAGAAACACATAACATCACATATCATCAACGTAAGTAAATATGCGCATCCCAATTGTCGTTGACATATAGCAACGAAACCGGCGATATCACATATTACACTTACGGTCACAGAAAAGAAAGTGTAAAACTACAACATTTGGAATCCACAATCACTTTAGACATCGTAAATCCGAAATATCATATACTTCGCATTTCATGCCTAACTCTATGAATTCCACATATTGTATCACATTCTAGATAAATAGACAGTATTAAACTTACCGAACAAATAATCAAATACCCAAAATTTCCTAAAGTGCTCAACACTTGAGCGGAGTTCAAATAATCCCAGAATATGTCACAGTACCGGTGATCCAGCCGTAGAAGGGTCAAGCCAACGCCTCACATGTGGCACGCCGTACTGCCCCAAACCCGAAGGTTCAAAAGGCAGTTCAAGACGGTCACATAATCGAGTTAAGGTTTGTTGTCTTCTAGAGGGTCCACCGCTTAACTTGTACAATTTTTCCGAAAGATTTAAACCCGAAAAAATTTCAACACTTGAAAGTTTGCCGTACCGGGAAACAGTGAGTTAATGATATCCGTTCAAATAGTTTAACAGTTTCTAAATATCCGGAAAGAAATACGAATTTAAATATTACGATCGAATCTACGATTACAAAATAAACCCCAGATTTAAAGAACACTGGAATCACTTTTAAAAATATCCAGAAGCATCAACAAGCACCTACGGACATTACCAAAAAAGCCACGTGTCGCCAATCCATTAATCCGCCGCGGAACCGCCGCGCAAGCGTGCTTGCGCCGCGGTTCCGCCGCCGTTTGGTCGAATTGGGGGCTCGGGTTTTATGGTAATTCTTAGAATTCCCTGCTGATTTTTTTTACATATTTTTAATTCAGAAAAATCCCAAATTTTGAAAAATTTCCATAGAGGGGGCTTTTTCCGTCGGTTCGGGTTCGATCGGAGTTTTAACTTCGTAAACACATCGCCTAATGCTCTAGCTAGGCTCTGATACCACTGTAGGTCAGGCAGCCACCCCATCCAATGGGGTCGCCGTGGCACCAACGGGTCCCTCAGCAACTACTTTTTACGCATGCCCCCTCGCGAGGACTACAACCCACCGGAACACCTTCCGGTCTCGCGACACCCTGGGGGTAAGAGCCTATGCTTCGCCATACTGTCACATAGTGAGAGCCCTCCATAGGTCGACATCCAATGCCTAGTAGCTCTGATACCACTGAAAGGTTCCTAGGCACTCTTGTGAAGGTTCATAAGGCATCAAACATGCCAGGATAAAAATTTAGACGTGCCGAACAACCCAAAGCCGGGATCTTTGCTAGATTATTTGGGTTTAACATGCAAGATGATAACTTTTATCTAAGTGTGAGGGATTACAACCTTTGTAGTCCACTCCTTCGCTTCACAATCTCCGAGTAGAAGTCCCTTTGCCGCGATCCACGATCTCCCGGACTCATGAGAGGCTCCACGACTCGAACGATCCATGCTAGCTTGAAGTGTTCCAAATCTCCGATGATCTACGTCGAAGTTGCAAAGACTCAAGCTTTCTCACTCTAAAGAGATGAACACACTAATCTCATGGGCTAGATGAGATGAGGATGAGAGAGTAGTATTTTTGCTTTCTTTTTATATCATTTTCTCATATTTATTCATCACTTAAAGAAAATCAAGTAAGCTTTTCAAGAGAGAAGAAGATGATAATGGAAAATCAATAATAAGATTAATCCTTTTGTGATGAATAGAAAGAAGACTATATGATTGATTTATAAACCATGGTTAAGGATGAGTGGCTAGGATTTAGTAGAGAATAAACTAGAGTTAGGGTTTGGTTGGGTTAAATAAGTGTCATCCAAAAATATCTTAAGAATGACAAAAGAATAAAGCTTCTAGAAGGTGCATGAAGCATCTAACCCTAATCAAACCCTATCCTCAATTAATCATCTTTAAACATGTTTAACAATTAATCATATCATGTCACAATAATATATATCACATATATATTATATATTTGCAACAAAAGAAAATAATACAATTAACATATATCACATATATATCAATGTATCATCCAATGAGAAAATGAATAATAAAGCGAGCCAATATTAGATAATGTAATAATATATCATATATATTATTATACATTAAATCATCGAATCAACACTTGATCCGACGATCCGGCTATATCGAATATTACCGACTAATATATCATGTACCGATTCATCGAATCAACACTTGATCCGATGACCCGGTTCATATCTAAATATCGTGAGAATATAATACGGTATCCCATATCGCATTATTCTCGGTCCTGCACATATCACATATGTGCCTCTACTCCGTTTCGCCTGAGCCAAGAAACCTCTGTGTAGGACTCTAAAGAATCGTCAATACGCCGGTAGCAGGTGATGATCATATCAAACACCCACAAGCTGCAAGCGGTCAGCTAAACGTAACAGCCACCCAGGTATTGAGCGATCAGAAGATCAACAAGCTAGCCTGTGCGTTCTCCTGTGAATCCAATCAGTAACACTTCCGTACAGTCCGGTCTGTTCGTCTGATATGTCGCATATCAAGTCTAGGGGTGGTATACGTCAGACCACAGTAACCGATAAGTCGTGTCGATGTGTGGCTCATAACGGGTCGAGAAACTACTGGTAACACTTACCAGTAAATCTCTATATCAGCCCTGGCTAGGGACTTCCAGTTATAGCCAATCGAACACTGCACAACATCAACTCCCTATACCGGGAGAGACGAATCCCCTCCTATCGCTCATTGCCTCCATGTGATTCGGGACTGTACCCAAAAGCCACCGTTTTGCACGCCCTCTTGGACGTGGTAAGGTGGAAATCAAAGCACAGTGGGAATCACACAAGACTCCATGACGATCTCGGGTTTACAGACTACCCTGTACCTGTGACACCGGAGAACTGCCATCTGACGTGTGGTATATCACCATCTGGGAGTTCTCGGCGAGTCTGTCCAGTGTACCCAGTCTCCAATGAGCACCCGTACACCATCTCTGATGTCTAACACCGATGGATATGGGATCATCCATCGCCCATCATATGGGTCAAGATGCGTATACGCTAGTCTACTCTGGTGTATCGATGCCCTGTCTCGATATACCCTCGACTAGGAACAGTTATAGGATGTACTCATCGACTACCGCGGCCCCACTAGTATGATCTCATCATAGTCCCAGTAGTCGAGTATAGATCTTAAGGGCTTTATCAACATGTGAGAGTAAAACAGTAAACTAATACAAGTCAACATGTTAAGATAAAGTGAAACCAAATAGCATACTATCATGACGAGCAAGAAAGTCATCTCTATATATATCCAAGCATCCATTATAATATACATCATATGTACAACAATGGCCTCTAGGGCATATACATAACTAACAAAGACATGTCCGAACCTTGAGAAATCATCCGTAAAAGTAATGAAGTAAGGATAACCGCTTCGCGCATGTGTAGACATTGGACCGCACACGTCGCTGTGTACGAGTCCCAAGAGCCCGCTCGCTCTTTCTCCGTGTCCAGTGAACGGAGTCTTTGTCATCTTTCCTTTGAGACAGGATTGACAAGTTTCATACGATTGATATTCGAACGGATCCAAATATCCTTCTGCATGTAACTTAGTCAACCTTCTCTCATTGATGTGACCCAGTCTACAATGCCACAAGAAAGTTTTATTAATTTTTGGAGACTTTCTTTTATGTGTATTCTGGACATTGAAAATATGTGGTTGGTTTAATACGTATATACCGTTGTTCAATGTACCTGACCCAATCAAAACTTGATTAAGGTGAATGTTCACTACATTACTTACAAATGCAAATTCATAACCTTCTTTAGATAATAAAGATACAGAAATGATATTACAGGTTGCATTTGGTACATAATAACAACTACGCAAAACCAAAAAGTGTCCATCCGACAATCCCAGGTGATAGTCCCCCACGGCCTCAGCATCCATGCTAGCACCGTTTGCAACTCTGAGGGTCATGTCTCCTGCCTTCAAAACTCTACGCTTTCTCAACGCCTGCAAAGAATTACAGATATGAGATCCTGATCCGGTATCCAATGCCCAGGATGTAGAGTTTATTGATAGACAGTTTTCAATAACATACACACCTGAAGCTGAAGCTGCAACTCGCTTCAAATCCTGTGTTCTGGCCTTCCAAGCCTTGCAATCCTGTTTTCATTGACCACTTTTATGACAATAGAAGCATTCTTCCTTCCCCACCAGCTTTCCCGCTATCTTTTTTGCTTTTCCTTTTCCCTTCGTATTCACTTTACCGACACCGCCTCTTGGTTTGGCAAGGGCTTTCTCCTTCTTACCCTTGGCTTTCGCCCTGGATTTAGAAGAGGAAGATCCTCCTACAAACAAAGTGGATGTCTCCCTACCTTTCTGTAGGGTGCCCTCAGCACTTCTCAACATGTTCAGAAGTTCGGAAAGTTCAACCTCCTTTCCTTGCATGTTGAAGTTAAGGGTAAACTGGGCGTAAGTGGAAGAAAGGGACTGGAGAATCAAATTAGTATAGAATTCATTCTCCAACGTGGTCCCAAGGTCCGCGAGCTCCTCTATATAGCCAATCATCTTAAGCACGTGTTCCGCTACCGATGATCCGACGGACAACCTTGCCGAAAACAACTTCTTCGACACTTCGTATCTGGCGATACGAGACTGCTCTCCATACAGTTCTTTAGTATGAAGAAATATGGACTCTAGGTCCATATTCTCGTGCCTCCTCTGATGTTCGTTGTCCATCGAGGCTAGTACGAGGCATTTGGCCTTCGCGCAATCTATCTCCCATGTCTTACGGATTTCCTTATCCGCGACGCTGGAGGTGGGACCTGGGACAGGGGGAGCTTTGGTGGTAAGGACATACCCCAACTTGTCGTAAGTGATTTCCATCTTGACGTTCCTGAGCCAATCTTTGTAGTTTGGCCCTGTCAATATGTTTTTATCTAGTAATAACTTAAGTCTGGTCATCTTGAATGGTCGCTGCAATTAGGAGAGAGAAAAGAAACACTTTAGCATGATTCTCTTGCAAATTTAGAGTTGTTTTTAATTTGTCTAAACTGGATGGCTCCCACTGTCTCTCGAATCCCTTCTCAAACTGTAAAGAAAGGATTAGTCAGGATCAATCCCACCGTACAA
Organism: Agapanthus africanus; assembly: GCA_030015575.1. NCBI lineage: Eukaryota > Viridiplantae > Streptophyta > Magnoliopsida > Asparagales > Amaryllidaceae > Agapanthus > Agapanthus africanus. The sequence continues at coordinate 427,462,156 of CM057339.1, forward strand.
TACTTGCTTAACCGTTCAGCCAGGCCAGTGTCAGTACTTCGAGGTAGGTTTTCCAACGCTTTCGCGAAGTTCCTTAATTAAGTAACCTCTTTTCCCTGTGGGCGTAGCCCCGCTAACACCTTTCTAGACACCTACTAGGTTTATAGCATTGATTGTTAAGTGAGAGTTTTCCCGAGGAGTAGCATATACTCACAGTAGGATCGGGATCCAAATATCATCGCGTGATAAGACCGAAGGAATCCTACCAGAATTATCACACTCCAAATGGTATGCAGCGCTAGCAAGTTTCAGTACTTATGAAACTCCCGATGTGGATTTTTGCCCCATGCTCTTATGACCTTGGCGTGAGGTCAAAATGTCATAAGTCACATGTGAAGTTCTTCCCATCATTATCCCGGTTAATTTGAATCCACCCGTACCTACCCTTGACGTAGGCCAAAATGGCAGTACGACTGTCTTAAACCAACACATTCTATCTATGCAACAGATAAATATCTGGCAGCTACCAATCACTATGCCTTGGCGTGAGGTCAAAATACATAGCTTGAATACTACCGAATATTTAACTGAAATGATGGAGGGCTACGAATGGTTTTGGCGAAACCGTGAACGTAGTGAACATGATATAATCGATGGAACGAGATAGCTTTTAAAAGGAGTGGTTCAAGCTCCGCGTTTAAAAGTTTAGTTTTGAAAAGAACCGAGTGGTTTTCAATGTGTTCCAATCGACTTTTACTTGGTTTATTTTCTTGCATTAGTTCTTTTAATGCGTCCCATCATTTAATCCTACCATTGCAGAAAACAACCAAAATATGACGTACGCTTATGTCATTCGCATTCGCCACGGGGCGCGGTCATCACCCGTTAGGTTACTTAACTAACGACAGAGCGGGGGCTGGGCTAGCGCGGCTGTAAAACATAAGCAACGCCTAAATAGTTATCATATATAAATATATAGCAATGATAGACATTACAGATCACAGATGAATACATTGGATATACTAGGAATCCGCAATACGTTCGAGCCTGCAACGAAAAGCGGATTACACAGTCGCGGTGAATAGCCAAATACCCCACCCAAGACCCCTACGGGTGCGGCAAACTACCTGCTAAGTACCCGAAGCGAAGCAACCTCCCTCAACACCGTGAGTAGGCCACTCGGCACTTCGAGATACCCGGTAGTTTGTGCACCCCCTCCATGGGTCTATCCTAAGAGCAAAAACAGTAAAAATAATTATACAATGATGGCTACAACCCCGACCCAGTTGTGCGGCCAAACAAATAATAATATTACATCAATTTACATATTACAATGAATGAAAGAAAAAAGAAACACTCATCTTACATCCACCCCGGCTTTCACCCGCGACAATCCAACACATTCATATACACATACCATCATCAAACACAGATCACAGATATGTATAACCCCGACTAATCGACATATAGCGATTAGCCGACGTTCAATACATATAAACATCACAGATATAACCCTTTAGTCAAAGTGTATTGAAGTTCGATAAAAAAATGGATTTATAGGCCCCCAAAAACAAATTTCTATTCTGGAAAATCTGGGCACATATAAACCATCATAAAAATCCTAAAACCAAGCCAGAAAAACACTGCACCAAACTCGACCCAGAGCTGAGCCTAAACGGCCGCGGTTGCGCGGCAATAGCTTGCTATTGCCGCGGAACCGCGGCTCTTTGAGCGAATCTCTGGATCGTTTTTGGTGGCTTTCTTTACAAAACCCTGAGAAGATTTTTGGAGTATGATTTATTTTGTTTTGAACAGAAAAAATTTTAACAGAAAGTTAGGGTTTTGAAAACTCGGTTTTTCGATTTTTTTCGATTGAACTTCCATACACTTTACTACCTAGCTAGTTTATGTTTAGTTAGGCTCTGATACCACTGTAAGTCCACGTTGCCCACCCCCGGTGCTTGCGGGGAGGCGGAAAACGGAATAAAAATCAAATTTTTATCAACTATAGGCAACATGGACTAGACAAAGAAGGATCTTTGCTAAACAAAAACAAGCTAAAGCTAACTAGAAACTAGCTAATGGTTAGAACGGTTATACCTAGGGCTTTATGTCCTTCTCTCCATGCTCCTTGGAGTAGTAGAAAGAGATCACCTTTGTTGTCTTCTCACGTCGAAGAAGGATCCACCCGAAAGCCTCAACCTTTGGCTTCAACTCCAAGCTAGAAGTAACTAGAGTGCTAGAAGTGCTAATCCTAGAACCCTAGATGAGAGTAGAGATTATCAAGAAGAGGTTTTTCTCAAGCTCAAGTGTTTCTCAACACATGAGAGGGGAGAGCTTGAGGGAGAGGAAGAACAAGAGAGAGAAAGTGAATGATAGAATGAGAGAATAATAACCATTCTCACATATATGTGTGAATTATTTTAAATTGATAATTAGCTATATAATTGTCATGGTTAATCATGACATGACCATTATCATTTCATATTTAATGTTAATTGCAAGGATCAAAGAGCATCTTTTATATGGAATGATGATGGTCAACATGTCAACTAAGGTCAACAAATCAAGATAGTCAAATGGTCAACAACCATAACTATGCACAATTATATTAAACTAATATCAATTAACCATAATACACACATAAGCATTAGGGTTAATAAAATGACAATAGTCATTAACCCTAATCAAAGTCCTCTCCCTCTGTCTCAAGCAACTGTGCATACGCACCCATATTCGTGATCCGAGGAACACGAATACAATGAGATAAAACCAATCCCAAATCATATACTAGGATCTGGCTTAAACCAAAGCCCGCTAGTATAAGCTGTCCGGACAGCAAACGTGCACAAGTGCGCGGATGTGAACGAACCCTGTCGCAAAACCATGCGACCTCTACTCATTTTGCCTAAAGGCGAATAGCTCTCTGTGTGGGACCCTAAAGACTCGACACTACGCTGGCAGTGGGTTTAACCACAGACCGCAAGCGGCACTAGCTGTAGTAACGGTCTCCAGGTAGATGCCGATAAGAAGACTGACGAGGTGAACCTCATCTGAACACCTGCTGAGCCTATATATGACAGTCTCCGTACAGTCCGGTCTGTTCGTCTGATACATCGCATGGCGGGCCTAGGGGGGCGGTGAACGTCAGTCCCCTAATAGCGGTACAAGTCGTGTCGGAGTGTAGCCTAGAACACCCTGAGATAACACTGGAAACCTACCAGTATATCTCGCTTGCCCTGGCCAGGGACTACTTGTGTAATGGCTCTCCTAGACACAGCGCGATGTCAACCCCCAATACCGGGAGAGACGAATCCTGTCTAACCGTCACTGACTCCAAGTGCTTTGGGACAGCACCCAAAAACTACCTGTTTGCACGACTCCTTTGAGCCGTGGTAGGTAGTAATCAAAGTGCAGTGGGAACACACTCGAGGCAAAGTGACAGTGTCAAGTCAACGGACTAAGCTGTACTCATGTCACCTGGGAACTGATAACTGACGATAGGTATAATACCAACCAAAAGTTCCCGACGAGTCCTGTCCAGTGTACTCGTAACCTAACGAGCACCCGCATACTATCTCATGTACGACGTACTGACGGCTGTAGGACAGACCGTCTCCCACACTAGGATGAGAAGCGCATACGCTAGTCTACTCCGGAGTATCGATGCCCTGTCTCGATAGTCCAACGACCAGGGACCTGTATAAGGATGTGCTTATGGATTACCCAGCTCCCACGAGTGTGAGCGCCATCACAACGCTGGTAATCAAGCAAAGATCTTAAGGGCTCTACTAATATGTATATCAGCGATATGCTAAAAGAAACACATGCACATATTAAAGCAGAGACAAACCAAGTAGCATACTACCATTTCGAGCAAGATTGTATATACAACTGTGAATATCCCAAGCTTCCATCAAGTAATATACAAACTAGTATGATACAGTAATGGCCTCTAGGGTATATACACTAACAGAACCGCATGTGCCAATGCGTAGTGCCAGAGCTTTGTTATCGCGAAGATCAACGCCAGGCAGTGTTTTTCAATGGGAGAGTAGTTGCTTTCTGCCCCAGAAGAACTCGACTTAAATAGTAGAGTGCTTTTTCTTTCCCCTGATCATTCTCTTGCGCCCATAATGCGCCTAAAGAACCTTCGAGGGCGGTTGTATAAAGAATGAGGGGCTTTCCCTTAACCGGAGCAGCCAACACTGGCGGGTTCTGCAGGTACTGTTTAATCTCATCTAGCGCGCCCTGGCATTTTTGATCCCAGACGAATGGGGTTCCCTTCTTCATCAGGTGGCTGTAAGGACGACACTTGCCAGAAAGATTGGCTATAAATTGTCGTATGTATGTGAGCTTCCCTTGGAGAGACCGCAACTGTTTGAGAGTCCTCGGCGGAGGCAATTCCATGATCGCCTTGATCTTTGACGGATCTATCTCGATGCTTTAGTGTCGGACGATAAATCCTTGGATTTTACCTGAGGAAACCCCGAACGCACACTTGAGAGGGTTCATCTTCAAGTTGTATTGTCGAAGGCCTCGAAATATGGTCTTTAGATGCTCGTGATGCTCCTCGTATGATTTGCTCTTAACCACGAGGTCGTTGATATAGCACTCGACGATTTCATGTATGAGGTCATCGAAGATCTTCGTCATGGCCCTCTGATAGGTGGTATCGGCGTTCTTTAGACCGAAGGGCATCACCTTGTAGCAGAATATTCCCAAAGGAGTCCGGAAAGCGGTGTGCTTCTGGTCTTCGGGATGCATCTTTATCTGATTATACCCTAACGAGCCATCCATGAAGAAGAAAACCTCATGAGTGGACGTATTGTCTATCATCATCTCGGTAACTGGTACTGGGAAATCGTCCTTCGGGCAAGCTTTATTGATATCCCGGAAGTCTACGCATATGCGCATTGTCCCATTTTTCTTCATCACCGGGACGATGTTGGCGATCCATTCAGGATATTGAACCTCCTGGATAAAGCCAGAGTCGATTAGCTTTTTGACCTCAGCATTGATACTCATCTCAAGCTCGAGCCGCATTCTCCTCGGCTCCTGTTTGACTGGCTTGATGTCTGGAGATATCGCCAATTTGTGCACAGCAATTTCTGGATCTAGTCCCGGCATCTCGGAATAGTTCCACGCGAAGCAATTTTTGTGCTGTAGAAGAACGTCCTTTAACGCAGCCACCCTTTCATCAGATAGCAGCTCACTAATGAATGTTGGTCGCGGATCATTTGTCGTTCCTAACTCAATATTCTTGAGGTTGTCTGCAGTGGTATGGATTCCATCTTCCGGCTCTTTTGGCGCTTGCGGAAATTCTGAGATCACCTCATCCTTGCTGTTTTCGAAGCACCAGGGAAGGTCATCCATGTCCTCGGGCTTTTCTTTTGATATTGTTATCATGTGACAAGTACGAATTCGCTTCCAATCCCAATGTGGGACATGTTTTTCTTCCATGGCCTTGGGTTCGTGCTTCTGCGGCGGTGCTACCCTCCACTTGTCAGACAGAGCGAACTTGCCAAGCTGATACTAATCTTCAACCCAATTCTTGAAAGTGAAGCAGTTTTCGAGAGGATGCCCTATTACTCGATGGTAAGAGCAATAATTTGGGTCAGAGACTTCGCTTGCTTGCTCGGGGTGCTTGGACTCCGGCAGTGTAAGCATATGATATTTTAGAGCAAGATCAAGTATTTTCTTTGTCTTTTCTCGAGGAAAAGAGTACGCTCGACCCATTTTCTTCATGAGGGATAGATCAATAACGCTCGACTCCTGTTTGCGTGGCTTCTTAGCCCTGCTTTGTTGCTGTTGAGCGCCTTTTTGGCCTTTCGACTTATTTCTGCCTCTGCGTCGAGCCTTTTTTATCACAGGTTGACAGGGGGCGGCATTTTCGTCCTTCACAGCTTGTTGAAGGAGACGCTGCGTTTTGGCTTTCTCGTAGATGGCCATTTCGCGGTTATGGTCATCTCGGACTTTTTGACCAGCTTCCCTTATAAATTTGTCCATTTGTTCTTCGAACGACGGACTGGGCACTTTTGCATCTGGAACTTTCACTGTTTCAGGATTAGCGTCCTCCCATTGAGCATCCGCTTATTCATCGAAGTCATACACGACGTAGCAACCATTTAGTAACTCTCGTTTCTTTGACCGGATGTATCCAATCCCTTTCGTCTCCATTCTCCCATTAGGCAGTTTGCGTTGAGTCCCGGTAACGTTCCAGACCTTGTCATAGAACTTCGCCTTTCTAACGGTCTGTTTGAAGGGTACCCCTTGGCGCTTCAATAGCCTCTTCAAGCCTTCTGTATAATATCTGGGTAGACGGATGGGTTGAAGCCTGTCCAGCGAAGGATCCGAACCGTGCCCGATTTCTTTCTCCACTTTGTTTTCTTCAGAGCGGTAGAATAGAATTGCTTTTTCACCTCTTCGCCTGGGAGGGATATAGAACGTCTGCAGCTCCTCTACACTGTCGATATCGAGCGTGTCCAGTTCTTTATAATGTTTAAGCGGCAGCATGTCGACTTGCAGACTTTGCTCTTCGTCAGCGGAAGCTTGTATTGAAAGTCGAGCAGAGAATACAACATGGACCTCATCCTCCGAATCACTACCAAAGATCAACGTAGGAGCGGATGTTCCCGGCTTGGTGTATTGGGGCGGACCCGAATAAACTATCTCCTCCTCTTCCTCGGTATCACTGCCGAAGACAGGGATGATTGAGTTAGTTTTGTTCTCCGGCTTGCGACACCTTTCAGTGTCTTCGAAATTCGGCAAGAAGTATTTGGCATCTTCATATTTGCGAACTTCGTTTACGGAAAACGGATTTAGTTCTCCCGTCATGGTATACTCGAGACCATCCCTAAAATATTTCATACACTGATGCTGTGTGGAACGGATGATGTTGTACTCGTGTAACCATGGTCGACCGACCAGAGCATTGTAGCATGTCTTGGCATCTATGACGTGGAATTTAATGTTTATGACGAGCAGCCCTAAGCGTAGCGTGAGTATCACAGATCCAAGAGTTCTTGATGATTGGGAGTCGAACCCGGAGATGGTAATCTTATCCCGAGCAAGGTGCTGACCGCTCATGCAGATTTCTTTTAACACCCGCACATTGAGGAGGTTAACGGAGGATCCATTGTCGATCAGGATTTTGCCCATCTTTATATCGTGGCATTATCCTGAGACATAAAGGGGCGATTGTGTTCGCATGTCCCAAGGAGAAGGTCTTCATCACCAAAAGCGACATCGGCCGTGTGCACTTCCTCTAATTCATCCTTCATCTTTTCCTCGGCCAGGAAAGCTTGGAATTGCTCTAGATCCTGTAGTACCTTAATTAACGAATCTCTCATCTCCTTTGATAGCAAAAGGGCGTCAAAAATGCTGAGCTGCGAGGGTAGCTTCCTCAGATGCGCTAGAACGTTGTAATCCACCTTATTCTTCTTTGGTGGGTCCTTGGCACTTTGCTCCTCCACAACCTGGTCATCTAAGTCGATATCTTCAGAGACCTTTTCTTTCCCTTTATCTTTTCTGTTTGAGGGTCCGAGATTCTTTTCGGGAAGCGTGCGATTACGTAGCCGGATATTTTCACAGACTTTCTGCTCTTCTTCTTTTCCCGAGGTGGACTCTTTAAAGAGAGGGTCGAGCTCCATTTCCTCATCAGAATCGCTCCCGAATGTAGGCACCTGTGATCCCCCAGCGTTAACCATGCGACAATCGCCGGTAGTTCTGTTAAACCCTTCGGTCATATTCTTCCGCTCCCGACGAGTTTTACGTTTTTCCCGCTTAAAATGTTGTCGATGAGCAACGTATCCTTGCCACCATCTATCGAAAGCTTTGCACTCTTGAGTGGGGTGCGAAACCTTCTGATGATATAAGCAATAAGAGGGGTGCATTTCTATTTCACCAGTAATTTTTCCTTCGGAGGATGGTAGCTTCATGCCCATTGATATGGCCTTAGCAAACCTTTTCCTCATTTTGAATTGGCTTTTGTCGGTAGTGGAGGTGTTTTGCCCCTGCGAGATCGTTTCAGCTCTTTCATCAAGTCGCTGGCACTTGGCCCTTTCAAATATAGCCGTCTCACGTTCTTGATCAGCTTTACTTTTCAATCGAGCTTCGTTGAGGAATGCGTCAATTACTTCATCCAATGGCCCCAGAATTTTTGGTTCCGGATCTGCCCCCAGCTTTTCGGTGCAAGGAGTCTCCTCATCATCCATGAACGAATGGAAAATTACATGACAGCTCGCCACATATTCTTCAAATTCATCAGATGAACTTTCTCCCTCATCCTCTTCTTGGAAGACGTGATTGAGGAATTCTTGGAGTGTAATGGGAGTCCGTGCCTTCTGGTTGTATTCCTCCAGCGCGTCAATTTATTTTTGCAACTTCGTGCGCTTGTCTCCAGGCTTCACGGGCTTCTTTGACTTCTTTTTCTTCTTCTTTGAAGATTTTGACGGCTGGTTATGAATGCTTGGGCCACCTCCATCGATCTTTTGAGTTGGACGAGGCTTCAACATCTCTTCAATGATCTGCGGCTCCAACGGGTTCTTCCACTTGATCGCTGGGCATGTTTGAAGATCATTTAGCATCCTCTTTGTCTTGTCTGATAATACAACCTCCCAAGGCTCTTCTTCAACGACGGAGCATGTTGCCCCCGGCGTATTCGTCCCCTTAGAGGTGTGGGGCTGCGGGGGATTCACCTTCCATTTGTCAGATAACGCGAATTTCCCCTGTCGGTACTGGTTTTCAAGCCAATTTTTGAAAACGTAACAATCTTCGATCAGATGGCCCAGTACTCGATGATAAGGATAGTAGTTGGGCTCATTGACATCACTTGGTTGCAACGGACGTTTTGGATCCGGCAGATTTATGAGTCGGTTGCGCAACGCCAGCTCGAATAACCTTCTCGTTTTATCGTGGGGAAAAGAGTAAGAACGTCCTAGCCTCTCCTCAAGGGCTACGTACGGACGCATATTATTTTGACGCACAACCGGCTTCGAGTCGCTCGGTTGTTGTTGAGCATTAGTGACAACGATCGCTTTTCCCTTCCTTTTGTCATTTCGGGAGTCCGGCTTTGGAAGAGGGGGTTTATGGCCTATTTGATCCATTTTTGCTAGCTTAGCAATCAAGGCCTGGAAGGTAGCCGGCTTGAAAAACATCATAAATTGCGAGATGGCTGCTTGCGGATCAAGGGTTCCCACAAACATACCCACTGCGGGAGCTTTTTCAATGCGCTGCTCGCACTTCAACCATAAGTTCCGCCATCGTATAGCATATTGAACCCATGTCTCGCCTGGCTTTACCCAGTACCGTCATCGGGGTGCGTTCGCTGGCGCTTGCAAAACGCTGAGTAAACAACAGCTCCATCTCCGCGAAGGTCTTGATAGAGTCGTTCGGGAGCTCAGAGTACCACTCAAACGCCGTATCTGATAAGCTTCCAACAAACTGGTGAAGCAAAAGCTTGTCATCACCGCTGGTGTTGCCGCAGAGTGCCCTGAACTGGGCAACATGCTGGTGAGGATTGCCCGTCCCCTTGTAGACATGGAACTTGGGAATTGTGTAACCCGGCGGGTACTTGATCTGGTCGTACCAGCCCAGATACGGTCGCCCTGTTTTTATGACCTGCCCACTGCTTCAGTCGCTTGATGAACCCGGATCTGCTGAGCTATATATTCGTCCAAGTCGGCTTTAGAGATTACCTCCTCCTTGGCTGTTGGCAGAGCCGGAGGAGGATTCGACGTTTCTCCCCTATCATCTTCGAGGATGATCGGGGGATCTTCAGCAGGTAGATCTTGTTGAATCATCATACCCACCATGTCCGGGAACAGGAGAGCCATTTTCTTTATGCTGGCTGCCTGTTCCGCAGCTTCTTTATCCTTCTTCTCCAATACACGACGAAGGAATTCAGCGTCAGTTTCTTGTTCTTGATGCTCATCCGAGGACGTTTCAGGGGTTTCTTTTGTCCCAGTGGGTGCGTCCATCACGTTCATCATCTCCTGGAGCTTTTGTTGTTGCTCCTGAGCCTTGGTCACTGACCGCGTGTGTGGTCTATGACCTGTTGATATGCGGCTGTCCTCTTTACCAGATGCCATGTAGACGGTATGAACTACTATGCCCCCAGACTTAGGGCGTTTGGGTTCACCACCTTTGATATTCGCCATAGGTGTAGGGACTTTTTCTGGCCTTCTTCTCTTATGGGCTGTAGAAGTTGAAGGGGCCGTTGCTTTGGGCACCCAAGCGGTCGTCACCTTTCGTTGCTTGACCGGGGGATTTTCTTCTTGCCGACCTTTCGACTTCTTGTGTTGGCGAGAGGAATTGGGATCAATCACAGATTCTCGAACTCGTCGCCATGTCTTGTAAATCCTGGAAGACAGCGATTGATGAGGCTGCTCCGACTTTTCTGCTTCCACGGCGGTCTCTACCGGTAGAGGAGATCTTTTAAGGACCGCAGTTGGCGAGTTTCTGCGTACCCTATTCAACAGTTCAAAGCTGTTCCCGGTTGGAACAGCAGCGTTAACTTCCACCGTCGGAGCTGGCGGAGTCATCCCAGAAGGGGAGTTGCCCCCGGTCTTCCTTATCTGGCGCCAGTGGCGTCGTCGGGCGCGACGAGTCGTCGGTATCGGTTCAGAGACAGAAACAACTTCTTCTTGCCCTCTGTTCAGGTGTGGGGCTGTTACCTGCATCAGCCTATTAAAGACTGATGTCTTTTGAGCAGCAAGAGCAGGAGCGTGAGTTGGGACGGTCAATCTTGTAAAGACCGATCTCTTAGCAGGAGATGCCGCATTGATGACTTCAGGAGCAGGTTTGGCTACTCTTTTTAGAATAACCTTTTCTAGGACTGCAAGCTTCATTGTGGGCCCGCAGGAGTTTTGGCTCAGTCTGGAGAAGACCGAGGTACTGGTGTTGGGCGACCCATTGAGAGGGGCCGCAGTAACTGAAAGTCGATCGAAGACTGACTTCTTAGGAGCTTCTTGTACGGGCACGGTGGTGCTGAAGCTTGTTGGCGGAAGCATAGTTCCGAAAAACAGCCCAGTGGTGGCTTGAGTGATCTGCTCCACGGGTATGGTGAACAAAGAGGCCGCTTGGGGCCCGTAGGTTATGCCCCCAGTTGAGGCCAGACGCGAGCTGCAGTTGCAGTTGGAGCACTTCGAACAAGTAGAGGTCATCGATGCTTGATTTCTTTTCTGCGCCAAGCAAGAGACCAAATCTTAGTAAACTTGAAATCCAAAGGCAACCATTAACAAACCGCGATTCGTTCGCGAAGAAGACACATGAAATGTGGAGTGGAAAGAGGAAAAGGTCCCACCGGGCGTGCCAGAATCTATTCCCCTCCGAATGGCAGCCGAGACGCGAGGACGTCTTGCCTGAGATTCGGGATAGATGCTATATGGTTTTATCCGACTACCTCTCCGAAGATGCTAAGTTGATTTATGGCACCGTGTATCGGAGGTTTAGACGGATGCGGCCAATGTAGCAGATTTCGTCATATTCCCCCTCGCCAGAGGGGTTTTTGATTGTGGGGACGCTCTTCCCTGCAGGCGCAAGCCCCTGCAGTTAATTACGCTACCGCATCGCGGTAGCCACTTTCTCCTTTTCCATAATTTCACTTCGTGTCGTGTGTGTTTGTTTTTTTTGTGGTTGCCCGTGGATTGTATACGGAGACTAATTTATGTCGTCGCCCGTAGGACGTGGATTAGTCCAAATCCATATTTAATTAGATTTGGGTTTGGTGTTTTAGTTTAAGGATACGTTAGCCATATTGAGGCTAAGATCAACTTAAACGTTCGTTAAGGATACGTTAGTCTGATTTGAGACTAAGATCAACTTAACGTAGTGATCTATTTAATATATGGCTGTTGGGACCCATTACCTCTCTGACGTCATTGAAGGATTACAACGATAGGTATCAGAGGAGTTCAGAGATGTACCCTCAAACCAGAGTTGATTTAGAGTTTTATAGTCCATTTGAATGTTTAAGGATACGTTAGCCGTGTTTGGGATTAAGATCAACTTAAACGGGATCGTTTAGATCCGGCAAAAGAGCATTTGGAGGCTATATTGTTCCAGTTTAGGGACGTAGTGGTCCATAGATAGTTTAAGGACGTTGCGGTCCATATTCCAGTTTAGGGACGTGGTGGTCCATCATTAGTTTAAGGACGTTTCGGTCCAATATTAGTTTAAGGACATTTCGGTCCATTAATCCCATTTTGGGACGAACATTAGTTTAAGGACGTTTCGGTCCATTATCGATGTGTGGTTGTCGGAACCTGTCACCTCTCTGACGTCGTTGAGGAATTACAACGATAAGTGTCAGAGGATTTCGGAGATGTATCCTCGAACCGGTTGTAAATTGATTTAGGGGAGCAATATTTCTCAGTCAATTTAATTTGAGGACTTACGGCCATGACTGGGCTAAGTCCAGTTTCAATATTCTTTTGTCTTTGGCCTATTAGACCTGTGCTAGGGCTTTGCCCATTTTTAAATAATGCATTGCATTATTATTTTTTTGTTTGGGCTCTGCCCATAAAGGATGTAGAGCATCAATTTATTCTGGGCTCTTCTCATTTATGAATGATGCAGAGCATCAATTCTACTTGGGCTCTGTCCTTTTATTGCTTTGCAATTTATTTTGTCCTATCAGGTCTTTTTTGATTTGGGCCTGGCCCTTTAGGAAATGCATTGCATTTGTCAGGCGCTTTGCGCCAAACATAGAGCGCGAGCGCTTGTAGTCTCGACACGTGTCATGCAAGCGCAGTGCGCTGCGCTTGCGCTGTTGAGACGTGGCTCGCTCTGGTGAGTTGCGCCAATTTCAGAGAGCAAAGCTCTATCTTAAAAGCGCACATCGCAAGTGAGTCAGATTCTGACACGTGGCGCTCTCTGGTGGCTTGCGCCAACCCAGGAGCGCAACAGTGCAGTTTTGTAAGTGCAAAGCACTATTAATTTGGTAACAATAAATTTTTTTAGAGCCAATGGTTCATGACAAAGTGCAAAGCACTATTTGATTTCTTGATCTAATTTAGATCAAAGAAAACAAGTATTTTCTTGTTTCTCTTGTGGATCTCAAAGAGCCAATGGTTCATAAGTGCAAAGCACTATATTTTTTTATTTTGTTTTTATTAAAGATCATTGATCTTGTTCTTAGATAAATGATCTATCAGAAGAAATTCTTCTATCCTAAAGGTTTTTTTTACCTTTCTTCTTGAAATTTCTTCAGAGCTCTCTATGTTTGAAAATTTTTATTTCTCAAAAAATGTTCCTCCCTTTGAATTGAGGTCTAGGGTCCTTTTTATAGTGCCCATAGATTAGTTAAATTTGTTAAAGAGATCTTTCTCTGAGTGATTTGGGGAATTTTCCCCACCGTTGGATCTTTGATCCAAGGGCTTCTGTTTTACAAAAGAAAATCTTCTTGTTTTAACAAGAACAGAAAGATTTCTTTAAAATCTTAATTCTGTTTGGTGCAGATGCCCCTGTGCTTGACACGTGTTATGCAGCGCATAGCGCAGCGCAACTGCGCTAGCGCATCTGCGCTGACACGTGTCGCGCAGCGCACAGCGCAGCGCAATTGCGCTAGCGCATCTGCACTGACACGTGTCGCGCAGCGCAGTGCCTGCACGACTGAAGCATTGCTTCCTTTAATAGAGCTTTGCTCTGATTTGGTGCGCTGCCTTGGGCGCTGCGCTGATATATCTGCGCCTGAGACGTGGCGCGTTGCGCCCGGGATTTGAAGCGTTGCTTCAAAATTTTAATTTTGAATTTTCAACAGAGCTTTGCTCTGATTGGGGGAAACAGTAGGTATTCCAGTAGTATCTCAGGGTGTTCTGGGCTACACTCCGACACGACTTGTACCGCTTTTGGGGGTCTGACTTTTACCAACCCCCTAGGCCCGCCATGCGATGCTCATAGACGAACGGACCTGATTGTACGGATATTGTCACTGACAGGCTCAGTAGGGTGTCAGGATGAGTTCGCTCATCGACCTCCCTTTTGGTCAATACCTGGTAGCCCGTTACGTACGGCTAATACCTCTGACGTGCTAGTGGTTAAATCTACAACCAAAGTATTTACGAGTCTTTAGAGTCCCCCACAGACAGTTTCTCAAGTTTCTGGCGAAACGCTGTAGAGGTCGTATAGATTTATGGCAGGGTTCGAACGTACGCGCGCACTTGTGCACGTGTTATAGTTCGGACGGATAATACTAGCGGGTTTTGGTTTAAGCCGGATCCTGGTATTATACGGTGTAGATTTTGTCTCATTGCATTTGTATTAGGTCGGAATACAAATGCGGGTATGTATATACAGCCGCGGGGTTTTCCTGTAATTTATTACGGGATCGCTTTTTGAAGTTGCCAGTTTGCATTCCGTTTCAGCCATTTTCCTTTCTTTGGTTGAAAATTGATGGGAGGGGCTTATTTGTAAAAGTGGATTTTACAAAATGGAGGGTGACTTTTTGTGGCACATGGTTGCTTTATGATGGCTCATCATTACTTGCTTTATATGATGGGATTAGGATGAGACTTTGTGGTGATAATTATTCCTCATCATCACACCTTTTGCTTATGATCACCTCTTGCTTTTTCCTACACTCACCTCCCTTCATTACCCCCTCCTCCATATACCTGGCCGGCCACTACATGGATGGGGTTGGTCCAATTTTCGGGTGTGGGTTTTTCATCTCATTTGCTCACACAAAAATTCTATAGCTCCATTTTCAAAGTTCATCTCTAAAGATTTGTTCTCCACCTCCATTGTGGCAACTTCACTAACCCCTTGAGACAATGATTTTTACACTTAGTCTACAGCAATCTTAGACACGTCGGCTTGCCAACTTCGTGTCCAAGTTGCCTCGGTTCAGAGGTGGGAACCCGTAAAAGAACTTCGCGGTGTGGTGCCCTTCCGACGAGGAGACTGGAGATCGGAGATGCCGCGGGGAGTTCGGGATGGTGGCCGAAGACCGAAGGACACGGATCGCTTGGTATAGCTCTCTACCCTTTCTCCTGTTAGCTAGTAGTGGGTTAATGGTCCGATCCGGGTTTATAGTCCGCGGTAGCGCCGGTTTCTAGTTTAGAAAAAGTTTTTGTTTCCTCATTTTGGCCTCGGAAAGACGGCCGAGGCGCTACCATAGTCTAACTTGGTATTAGAGCCACGCCATTAACCTTTACTAGTTTGCTCTAACGTGTTTACAAGTTCGATCGAATGAAATTTCTAAAAACCACAATTTCCAAGCATCAAATTCTGTCGTAATTTTTCTGTTGTCAAAAAATTATTTGGTGTATTGCAGAAATATGTGCAGGCTTTTCTAAGACATCTGGGAATATTTGGTGATGTGATCTTACAGTTGTTCCGAGGAACCGCGGCCATACCCTTGTTTTGGCCGTGGTTCTGCCGCAGTAAAGAGGCTTCATTCACCAAATTTCGTCAGTTGATCTTTGACTTGGAAATAGAGTTTCTGGTATATTCTGTTTGGGCCCAGATTTATTTTGAGTGCTACAGTTGTGCTTGGGGCCCACTTCGGGAATTTTTGTCGATCGAAAATTTAAACATGTTAGTTCACAATATTTACATTATATCTGCGACCGTGAATGTCATTTGATCGGTAAATCCTGTCTAATTGCTATAGCCCTTTTAGACGGATTTGCGAACGTGGCATTCACGTTGATGTTCTGTATTGTGCTGTGATGTTGCGGATTTGTCGTGGTGGATAGCCTGGATGCAATGTTAGTACAGTTTTGTTGTATATGTACATTTGATATTGCGGGGCGAGCGTCCGACATGTGGACTGCCGTTACTGCCTATTTATATATTATTCTTTTGGGGCACGACCGTGCTGAGGTCGATGTACCCGTTGTATGTATATTTTACTTTCTGTACTAGGATTACCCCGCGGAGGGGTGCACGGGTAGCCGGGTTCTAGAGGGCAACGGGCCCGCTTCTCATGGCTTTGAGACGGAGGGGGCTTCATTCTAGAATTGGCAGGCTATTCGCTGCACTCGTAGGGGGTACAGGTTGACCCAAGGAGGGGTGCTCAAGTTGCCGGATTCCGTGAAGTGCTGGGTGGTCCATTCACGTTGCTGAAGGGGGCTGCATCGCTTCAGGTTTTGGCGGGTAACTTGCCACACCCATAGGGGTCTAGGATTTCATTGTACAGGCTATCCACACGACCAAGGGAACGTCGGGTTTCAGTAGCGGCTCTATGAAACCCGGGGATCCCAAATTATCTGTATTGTTCTGTGATGCTTATTTCTTTTCTGTGATGTTGCATTTTATCACGCCTTGAGCGAATATTATATATTGATATATATATTAGTAGATGTTGTATATGTTTTGCACCCGCGCTAGTCCAGTCCCCGCTCTGTCGTTAGTTAAGTAACCTAACGGGTGATGACGGGACCCAGTGGCGAATACAGATGGCATATATGTACATCGTAATTTCGTTCTTTATTGGTGTGATCAATTGATGGGACTGCATTGATTCAGATCAATGCAAGCTAAACAAACCTCTTTGACGTTGTTGGAACAATTTTCAAAAAGCTGTTATTGCAAGGACGTTCTCTTTTGTTCTGCACAGTGGTATTCGGTTATGAATATCCAGCACCTCAGTCGACGAGGCAAGGGCCGAGATCCCTTCACCGGGAGTGACCCCTTGGACAGAAGTTTGCGTTAGGATAATAACTTCACTATAGTCGATTACTTTTTGCTTTGCATCGTGGTATTCATTTGGAATATCCTGCACCTCATTCTATGGGGAAAGAGCCGAGATCCCTTCACCAGGAGTGACCTCTTTAGCAAAGGTTTTCGTCACTATATTTTTATAAAAAGTTATCCGGTTCCTTCAACGATATCAAGTTCATTACGTTAAAAGTTTTTCGCCAAAAACTAAACGTAGCCCTCCGTCATTTCAGATTAGTATTCCTTAGTATTCCCGCTACGTTTGTCGTTGCTATTCGCCGAGGCGTAGTGTGCGGTAGCTCTGTAATGCTTTCTGTTGAATGGATATGTGGATTGGTTAGGACGGTCGTACGACTTTGTTGATTATTCGTCAAGGGTCGTGCGAGTGGGTTTAACGCAATCAAGATAATTACGGGTTGAACTTGACTAGGACCTTTTTGATTTGTTGATTATTCATCATGGTCACTTAGGTCCTAGGGGTAAAAATCACATCGGGAGTTTCTAAAGAAATTAAAACTTGCCAGGCATGCGCATACCTTTTGGAGTGTGATAACGTGAGTGGATTCCGTCACGTTATCATGCGATGATAGTTGGATCCCGATTCCCACTGATGAGTTGGTTTACTCCTCGGTTGATTCCGACTAATTCTTCTTTCAGGTTCGGAGGAGAATTTGAGTTTACAGTGGGAGGTTTCCTGATTAGATAAATTGATAACCATTCTGATATAGGTTAGAGTGCACGCCGAGTGTTTCTTTTCTCTCTCTCTTTGGTAGCGACTATGACCCGACCCTTGACTATGACTTAGTGACCAAATTAACGGAACCTTCTTAAACACTGGCTTTTGGATTGTCTGAGTTGCATGCATCATTGCCACTCCTACTTTTACCCTTTTCTCCAGGACACCCCGTATTACTACGAACGTCCACTTCCATTGGATAAAACCATCGTATGGTTATATACGAACTCGAAGGAACTTATTCGAGGATGGTTTCTGGTTCTGGAGAAAAAGAATAGGACTATTCAGTTGTCTTTTCCTTTTACCATCTCTCAGGTTGTGAGTGCTCCTTGGATTAGGACAGTACACCTATTACGCTTATTAGATAGTCTTCTTCCAAACCTTAGGCTGGTGCTGAACGGTAGGGAATGAAGAAAACCAATCAGCCTAACGAAGGTGTGCAGAAGGTATTAAGTAAAGACAAATAAAGGGATTAGTAAGAGGGCAAAGTAAACTGCGACTGCTATTCACGACCAAACCAAGTATTTCATTGCCACTCCTACATCACCTTTGTATTTCTCCAGAACACTCCGTATCACTACGAAGATCCACAGTTATTTGGATACTCCATCGTATGGTTATATACGAACTCGAAAGGAACATGTTCAAGTTCGGGGATGGATTCAGGTTCAGGAGAAATAGGAATAAGGTTTTATTCAGTTGTCTTTTATCTTTACCTTCGCTCGGGTTGCGAGTGCTCCATGGATTAGGACAGTACACCCATTACGCTTATTGGATAATCTTCTTCCAAACCTTAAGCTGGTGTCGAACGGTAGGGAAGGAAGAAAACCATTTAGCCTAAGGGGGTGTACAGAAGGTAATGACTAAAGACATATAAAGGGATTTGGAGAGATGGAAAAGAAATATACGGTTACAGTTGTGAATCTGGATAATGGAAGAGACATTACTAGGAATACCCGGAAACCCCTTCGAAACATTTTCATGTTTCAGTTTCACTGTGCATTGTTAATAGAAAACTGATTTCCTAATTAGACACTTGCTCCAGGGTATGTATTTACCAGGTATGATTCTCATATTTGTATGGTTTTACAGATGATGAGTGGGAGTAAGTTATTGGGAATTAAGTGATTGTCCTCATTATATCGGGATTCGTTGTAATTGGTGATATTTGAGGAAGTCACCTGGGTTGTTTGCCGGACGACAAATATTTGGTTTTGAATATCCGTTGTTATGCACCAATTTCAAATTGATATACCTGTACGTCTATTTTTATAGAGTGAGATATAACTTTTTGAAATTATGTCTATGACATTAACCTATATCAGTGGATGGTTAGGTAAGGAGAATTAAAACAGCGGTGTAATTCTTCTTAACCATAAGTACAGTTTCAACCTATGACACAAAGCGAATGAGTTATTAGACTCAAGGGACTTATACAGAGTATTGTATGTTGTCCAGTGTCCATGAGGACAGAGGGGTTGGTACTCGTACTATATTCTGTTTACTTGTGACTTCTCTAGTTCTTAGACATGTGTTTCATAGAAATGCATGGTCTATGTTTTGAGAAGTTATAAGTATATGAATAAAGTAGAGAACCAGGTGTTGCAAGTATCGAGATTCTTCAAGGTGATCGAAGATGTAGATACTTGTGTATGGTATTCAGTTGATAGTAAAAATTAAGAGAGCTTGCTTCTCTTTCAGGTTACTCATAATTGGAAGCACTCCTAAATTGAGTAATGCTGATCGGCCTCTCTCCATTTAGTTGACATGCACTAGAGACAGCTGCATGATTTGAATCTGGTTCCAATTGAATCAGTTCCTCTATTTCTATATTGGATATAGAATAGTTCATATCTTTATATTATTAAGGTACGGGGAGTTGTCCGGCTTATGATTAAAACCAGACTCTGGATAACTCAAGGCACGTTTCTGTAATGGCTGTTTGTAGGTTGACCCGGGCTATGACGAGGGTTGATTTTCTACCATCTGGAAGATCAATAGTAATATTGTTCTTGACTCGCCACAGTTTTGGTAAAATGGATTTTTTCAGAAAACAATAGTGGGAGTATGGTAGAACTGGAAGTGATTCCAGAACCGTAAACGATTACTGAAAATTTAATAGGACCTAAAGATTCAATCTGGTTTGACATTCCATTGGCTACTCCGCAGATATGGTGGGTAACCTCAGGCACCCGAGAGGTACTCCGGTAGCCGCAAGGACGGTGCCAGGGAGGTTCTTGTTTACCCATATTTGACACTACTGTTGTTCCAGGCTATGAGACCCGGCAGGAGGATGAGTATAGCGTCGTTCTAGACTAGCTTTAGAAGCGTACGTGTATATGACTCTGCCAGAGTGTTGTCGTAGTCAGTGGGAGCAGCCGAAGCATTGGTGGATAAGTGGATTATGTCTATTTATAGACTAAAGCAGATATAGCGGAGATAGATCATCTATTTCAGATATGACAGTCATAGGTTTGACTTCATCAGAATAGGGGATGGATCTGTTAAGAAGGTAGTAGGGTGTGATGTCCTGGTATTTGGATGACATACACAGAGTAGGAAGTGAAATTCCTATACTACAATCGGTTATACTTTGGTTGTCACACAGTTGTTTTTCCACATAGGACTTGGATATTATGTCAGACATTCTGGTTATTGGATCTATGGTTTTAGATCTAGATTTGGGTAGTTTCCCAATCTGGGTACTTAGACAGAATTCTAAAGGTGTTTTAGAATGGACGACTCCTAGCACGGTAGTGTACCTGCAGGCGGTGGAGTCACCCTCTCTAAAGGTGTCTTACAGACTAAAGGGGAGAGGGATGTGCATGGTTGGCAGATCACTTGCTTAGGCAATTGAGTCAATTATGAGATGTCAAGTACCACACCAGATGTTGTCTTTGCAGTAGATGCAATAAGTTGATATCGATCCAATCATAGAGAAACATTTAGAAACAGTTTTAGAACATAAGTGGATGTTCTAGGGATATGATAACAACAGCCTCCTTCGGGAGACGGTTATCATTCCAGGCTTCCAAGGTAACCTGGATGACAGAATGGCTGTCAGAGTTATAGTTTTCCCACTGACGAGGGGCAGTATTTTGGACAGATGGTCCAAGAGGATACTGAGGGAGGCATGGCGCAGGATACTGATTGGTTTCAGTTGACGATACAGTTTAAGAAGTTTGGATTTGGAGTTCATTTATGAACTAGGTCCCATCAGATATCCAGACATACTCTAAGACAAGTATTGCTCATTTCGGGAGATGGCTTTCTCCGTGAACTTGAGATAAAGAGAGACATAGAAAGAAACATCTGGGCGGATCCACTAGCTGAGGCTTTTTCTCATACGCAATAGTTTCGCAAACGAGCTTTGTGAGACTGATTAGTAGAGGAGTTGGGTGTTCGGTATCACACGGGCTGTGAGTACGCGACATCGCAGTAATTAGCCTTGAGTGTAAGTGGGAGATTATTGGATATAGTTCCCTCATAGTCAATTATTGGATCGCAGGCACGTGATTGCAATGATTGAGGGAGGACCTATACCGGTAGGACAGTCTTACTCAAGAGAATTGTATACTATCTGGTTTGTCTTTATCATCGTGTACATGCTTTAAGTGACATTGCTGTTCACTATTACACGTTGATAGAAAATAGTATACTATCTGGTTTATCTTTATCAGTCGTGTACAACTTTAGATGACATGTTCACTATTACACGTTGATAGAGGCCTTAGGATCCTGCTTGACTACCAGCAGTATGATGGCGATCATATACGTGAGAGTTGGGTAGTCTATAAGCACATCCTTAAAGTGGTCCCTAGTCGTGGGAGTTTCGAGACTGGGCATCGATACTCCATTAGTAGACTAGTATATACAGTCGAGACCTCGACGAGGGGCGTTGGCCGGTCTCACAAGCCACTGGTGTCAGTTGGTTCACCTAAGATGTATACAGGTGCTCATTGGGTTATGAGTACACCGGACAGGACTCGCCGGGAACATGTTAGTTGGTATTATACCAGACGTCAGATAGCAGTTCCCTGGTGACATGTGTACATGTTAGTTCATCGACCTGAGATCGTCATTTATCTCGTGAGAGTTCCCACTGTACTTTGATTACTACCCTACCACGGCTGTAAGGAGTCGTGCAAACGGGTTTTAGTTGGGTACAGTCCCGAGCAACATGGGGGCAGTGAGCGGATCGGCAGGGGTTTCGTCTCTCCCGGTATTGGGGGTGAGATCGCGCTGTGTCTAGGAGAGCCATTACACAAAGCCCTCGGCCGAGGCAGGAGATTTACTGGTAGATATTCCTGTAGTATCTCAGGGTGTTCTGGGCTACACTCCGACACGACTTGTACCGCTTTTGGGGGTATGACTTTTACCAACCCCCTAGGCCCGCCATGCGATGCTCATAGACGAACGGACCTGACTGTACGGATATTGTCACTGACAGGCTCAGTAGGGTGTCGGGATGAGTTCTCTCATCGACCTCCCTTTTGGTCAATACTTGGTAGCTCGTTACATACGGCTAATACCTCTGACGTGCTAGTGGTTAAATCCACAGCCAATGTATTGACGAGTCTTTAGAGTCCTCCACAGACAGTTTCTCAAGTTTCGGGCAAAACGCTGTAGAGGCCGTATGGATTTATGGCAGGGTTCGATCGTACGCGTGCACTTGTGCACGTGTTATAGTTCGGACGGATAATACTAGCGGGCTTTGGTTTTAGCCGGATCCTGGTATTATACAGTGTATATTTTGTCTCATTGCATTTGTATTCGGTCAGAATACAAATGCGGGTATGTATATATAGTCGCGGGGTTTTCCTGTAATTTATTACGGGATCGCTTTTTGAAGTTTCCAGTTTGCATTCCGTTTCAGCCATTTTCCTTCCTTCCTTTCTTTGGCTGAAAATTGATGGGAGGGGCTTATTTGTAAAAGTTGCTTTTACAAAATGGAGGGTGACTTTTTGTGGCACATGGTTGCTTCATGATGGCTCATCATTACTTGCTTTATATGATGGGATTAGGATGAGACTTTGTGGTGATAATTATTCCTCATCATCACACCTTTTGCTTATGATCACCTCTTGCTTTTTCCTACACTCACCTCCCTTCATTACCCCCTCCTCCATATACATGGCCGACCACTACATGGATGGGGTTGGTCCAATTTTTTGGTGTGGGGTTTTCATCTCATTTGCTCACACAAAAATTCCATAGCTCCATTTTCAAAGTTCATCTCCAAAGATTTTTTCTCCGCCTCCATTGTGGCAACTTCACTAACCCCTTGAGACAATGGTTTCTACACTTAGTCTACAACAATCTTGGACACGTCGGCTTGCCAACTTCGTGTCCGAGTTGTCTCGGTTCAAAGGGGGAGCCCGTAAAAATACTTCTGGATGTGGTGCCCTTCCGACGAGGTGAGCGGAGATCGGAGATGCCGCGGGGAGTTCGGGATGGTGGCCGAAGACCCAAGGACACGGATCGCTCGGTATAGCTCTCTACCCTTTCTCCTATTAACTAGTAGTAGGTTAATGGTCCGATCCGGGTTTATAGTCCGCGGTAGCGCCGGTTTCTAGTTTAGAAAAAGTTTTTGTTTCCGCATTTTGGAATCGGAAAGACGGCCGGGGCGCTACCGTAGTCTAACAATAATTTCAAAAAGTTATATCTCATTTTATAAAATAAACGTACAGATATATCAGTTTGAAATTGGTGCATAACAACGGATATTCAAAACCAAATATTTGCCGTCAGGCAAAACCCAGGCGATTTCCTCAAATATCTCCAATTGCAATGAATTCCGATATAATGAGGATATAATCACCTAATTCACAATAACTTACTCCCACTCATCATCTGTAAACCCATACAGACGTGAGAATCAAACCTGGTAAATACATACCCTGGAGTAAGGATCTAATTGGGAAATCAGTTTTTAATTAACAGCACACAGTGAAACTGAAACATGAAAATGTTTCGAAGGGGTATCCAGGTATTCCTAGTAATGTCTCTTCCACTATCCAGATTCATGACTGTAACCTTATATTTCCTTGCCATCTCTCCAAATCTCTTTATTTTTCTTTACTCATTACCGTCTGTACACCGCACTTAGGCTAAATGGTTTTCTTCCTTCCTTACCGTTCGGCACCAGCCTATGATTTGGAAGAAGATTATCCAATAAGCGTAATAGGTGTACTCTCCTAATCCTAGAAGTACTCGCAACCTGAGAGAAGGTAAAGATAAAAGACAACTGAATAAACTTTATTCTATTTCTCCTGAACCAGAATCCATTCTCGAACTGGAACAAGTTCCTTCGAGTTCGTATGTAACTATACGATGGATTATCAATAAATGTGGATCTTCGTAGTGATACACGGTGTTCTGGAGAAATTCAAAGGTGAAGTAGGAGTGGCGATGATATACGTGGTTTCGTCATGAATGATAGCAGTAGCAATTTATTTTGCCCTCTTTCTAATCGCTTTATTTGTCTTTACTTATTACCTTCTGTACACCACACTAAGGCTAATTGGTTTTCTTCCTTTCCTACCGTTCGGCACCAGCCTATGGTTTGGAAGAAGGCTATCCAATAAGCGCAATAGGTGTACCCTCTCCTAATCCTAGGAGCCCTCACAACCCGAGAGAAGGTAAAAAGAAAAGACAACTGAATAGTCCTATTCAATTTCTCCAGAACCGGAAACCATTCTCGAATCTGAAATAAGTTTCTTTAAGTTCGTATGTAACTATACGATGGTTATATCCAATAAATGTGGATCTTCATAGTGATATGGAATGTTCCGGGGAAAAGCAAAGGGTAATATAGGAGCGTCAATGAAATATGCAACTCTGACAATCCAAAAGCCAGTGTGTTTTAAGAAGGTTCGGTTAACTTGGTTACTGAGTTATAGTCTAGGGTCGGGCCATGGTCGCTGCCAAAGAGAGAGAGAAAAGAAACACTCAGCGTGCACTCTAACCTAGATCAGAATGGTTAATCACTTTATCTAATCCGGAAGTCTCCCACTGTATCATTAAATTCTCCTCCAAACCTGAAAGAAGAATTAGTCGGGATCATCTAAAATCACCTGAGGAGTAAACCAACTCATCAGTGGGAATCAGGATCCAACTATCATCGCATGATAACCTGATGGAATCCAATCAAGTTATCACACTCCAGAAGGTATGCGCATGTCTGGCAAGTTTCCTGTATGTTTGAAACTCCCGATGTGGTTTTTACCCCATGCTCTTATGACCTTGACGAAGGTCAACAAATCATAAGTCACATGTCAAGTTCTACCCGTCATTGTCCAGGTTAATTTGAACCCACTCGTACATACCCTTGACGAAGGCCAACAAAGTAGTACGACTGTCCCAAACTAACGCATTTATCTATGCAACAGAAAAGTAATAAGCAGCTACCATACACTATGCCTTGACGAAGGTCAACAAACATAGCATGAAAACTAAGTGCTACCCATATGAAATGACGGAGGGATACGAATGGTTTTTGGCGAAAAACCTTTAACGTAATGAACTTGATATCGTTGAAGGAACCAGATAGCTTTTTACATATATATAGTGGCGAAAACGTTTGCTAAAGAGGTCACTCCCGGTGAAGGGATCTCGACTCTTTCCTCGTGGAATGAGGTGCAAGATATTCCCACTGAATATCTCGATGCAAAGCAAAAAGTAATCGACTATAGTGAAGTTATTACCCTGACGCAAACTTCTGCCCAAGAGATCACTCCCGGTGAGGGGATCTCGGCTCTTGCCTCATGGAATGAGGTGCTGGATATTCATAACTGAATACCGCTGTGCAAAACAAAAGAAAACGTCCTTGTATTAACAGCTTTTAAAAATTTGTTCCAACAACATCGAATAGGTCTGTTTTCATTGAGTTGATCAGAATCAACGCAGTCCCATCAATTAATCATACCAGAAAAGAACGAAAATATGATGTATGTATATGCCATCCGTATTCACCATTGGGCCCCGTCATCACCCGTTAGGTTACTTAACTAACGAAGAGCGGAGACTGGACTAGCGCGGGTGTAAAACATATACAACATCTACTAGTATATATATAACAATATATAATAATCACTCCAGGCATGATAAATGCAACATCACAGATAAGCGATAAGTATCATAGAACAATACAGATAAACTGGGAGCCCTGGGTTTACTTTAAGCCGCAACTGAAACCCGATGTTCCCCTGGTCGTGTGGATAGCCTGTGCAATGAAAACCAACACCCTACGAGTGCGGCAAGTTACCCGCTAAAGCCAGAAGCGAGGCAACCCCCTTCATCAAAGTGAATGGGCTGCCCGACACTTCACGGATTCCGATAACTTGAGCACCCCTCCTTGGGTCAACCTGTACCCCCTAGGAGTGTGGCGAATAGTCCGCCATTTATAGAGTGAGGCCCCCACCTTCTCAACACCATGAGATGCAGACCCGTTGCCCTCCAGAACCCGACTATCCGTGCACTCCATCGCAGGGTAATCCTAGTAAAGAAAAGAAAAATATGTACAATGGTGATATCGACCTCAACCCAGTCGTGCCCCAAACAAATAATATACAAACAGGCAGTGACGGCAGTCCACATGTCGGATGCTTGCCTCGCGATATCAAATGTACAAATGAAACTAAATTGTACTAACATTGCACTCAAGCTGTAACGTTTTGGAATTCGTTCAGGCGATTTTCCGTTATTTTAGGGTAAAATAGTCGTTGTTTTCCGTAAAAACCTAGAAGCGATCTTTTTGCAGTATAAAATTCACTGTACCTAGTTTAGCTAGGAAATTTCTAGTTTGTGGGTTTTTGTAGGTCACTTGTAATTTTAGTGCATTTTAATATTTTTCCCTAATTAAAATATTATTTTAAGTTTTTAATTATGCACTTAATTAGTGGTAATTATAATTTTGTTTGGGTTAATTATTACTAAGGTGAATCTATGCTAAGTTAATCACTAGTTTAAGCTTAATTCTTTCTCTCCAAAATATCTAGATATTTGTGGTTTAAAATGGAAATTTTAAAGAAAAGAATGGGTGTCTTATGATATTATTGGCTTTAATGAGAATTTATTGTTATTTTGCACTATAAATTTCCACACACTTCCATCATTTCCTCACCTCCCTCATAGTGGCCGAACCCCCCCCCCCCCCAATTCTGCCCTCTCATTTCTTTTGCTTCATTTCATCTCTCCAAACTTCAAATAAATCCTAAAAAATCATCAAATAATCACACAAACTCATAATTAAATCCATACCAATCATTCTTCAACACTAAACAAGCTTGGATCTTCTTTAAAGACTTCATTTTGGAGGCTAAAATTTGGTGTTGGTTGCTAATTTGTGTTCTTGAGGAGGTATAAAATTTCTAACCCTAATCATTAATTGTTATGTTAAAATCTTTAAGCTAGCATATTATATGTTTAATTAAAGCTTTTAATTTCATATTTAGAAATTCTAGAAATGGTTCTTGATAATAAAGTTAGGGTTTTGTTTAGTGAAATGGTTAAGTGTGAAGTTTAGACAAAAGAAAACTTAACCTAGTTGCTAGATTGTTAAATGATATTTTTCCTAATTATCTAATTAGCTTATTTGCAAACTAAACTTTTACTAAATCCTATTTTAGTGAGATTAAAATTGTAGAGGTTTGAGTGGTTTAATCAAGCTATATTGTGATGATTGTGATTACTAGTTTTGGTAAAACTTGTAGATTTGGGATAATTTGATTAAATGTAGCTTACTAGATTTCGGTAAAATTTAGGCGTGAGTTTCTTTTGACGTTGCGATGTGATATATATTATCTTCTGCGCTATATATTGTGTTGTGAATGCGCGATCGGTACGATCAGGGTCTAGGCTTGGTGGTTGTGTCGTTTAGCGTTCCTAACTAGGGTTGTGCCGATGTCGTTCGTGTTTGGTGCACTAGGTGCACAGTGTGTTTATCTTGTGGATGTTATCCTTACGTTTCGTTGTCTTTGTGTCGGCGCAAGATGTTTAACCTTATGTGTTGTGTTTGTGAAATTATAGGATCGCAGGCGAGGACTTCGGACGCTGCGAAGAGGGGAAAGCAAGTGGTTGACTTTACTTAGCCAGGATCGTTGTGAGTAGATTTAACATCTATAGGGGAATCGCCCGCATGGCATTATGCGTCTGGGCTAGTTATGATGTGACATTAGCCGCATGTTTATTTGCATATATAGAGATTTTTCATGAACTCATTTCATATCATTACTTGTTGTGCTTAGACTTGTACCCATTGGACACTGCACTATTATTGACGGTTCATATCGCACGAGCACTGATTGTATTCCACACACACCGTCGATAATTGCCATGACACACACAACACACATACCTATGTGATATTGTATTGTTAGTGACATTTAGATATTTATTCATGTCCTTTGCGCATATGACATATAGCATACCTGTATACCTACATTCTTACACGTATGCCTTGCCAAACCTACATGCTAGCTACACATATACCTATATGGTAGGGTACCATTAGTGACAGATATATACACATATGAGATATAGCTACATATACATCGTGCATACATATTTATATGCACACCAATATACCTTGTTATAGTTACATGTTCACCTTTATATGCTCATATTACTGTTTATGTTGCGTATATTATATTTCAGGGATTTTTGCATTGAGATATGGATTTCCTATGATGTTTTCTAGATTTGAGGACCGTGGTAGTTCATGAAATTATGCATTATTTGAAAGACCCGGTTTCTCTTGATATGATATTTCAGTGCGTCCACCATCAGATTTCTCGGTTCTGAGATTTGTGATATATACCCGATGCGAGGAGTGGAGTGGGTCATGTGCGGCTACATGGTGGGGCCCGGAGGTACCCTGGAGCAAGATTGTCGCAGATGATGGCGATGAGCTCGAGGCAGGGGAGTACTACCTTACCGGTGACAGTATTGGACTCGGCGGTGATCGCGGAGACACCGACCGGAGTCATGTTCGTATGGATACGTGGAATTTTGAGTGTCGAAGCTGGGCATTCGGGTTTCGGTATTGTATGATACATACCTATCAGGGCCAGTCGTGGTGACGACGCCTGATAGATCAGTTTTTATGTGTCAATGCCGGGCACTAGTTTTCATGATGTTTTCGGCTGTCGATGTTTGACACTCCGGTTCCGTGAGACTTACAGGATATGAGGGCCGATATTATGGTCGCTATGAGGACCGATATTATGGTCGATATGAGGGCCGATTTTATGGTCGATATGAAGGCCGATATGAGGGCCGATTTGAGGAATTTGGGATTTAGATTGTCTTGATGGACACTGTTCCTGCCACGATGAGGATTCCGTGAGGATGACATGTTTTATCCCATACTCCGCATTTATTTTATATGCATTGCTTCATGTATTAGTAATACCTGATAGAGTACCTTTCATGACTGTTGCATATACATATTTCCATATTATTGCTTCATGTATTAGTTGTACCTGATAGAGTACCTTTCATGACTGTTGCATACATATGGCCATTTATTGCAATTAGCTTGCGTGTGATAGATTCGCGCAGTACGTGCATACTTACGATTACCTGCATATGTTATTTACTATTTACGAGTTGGCAACTCACCCCCGTTGTGCTACAGTGTTTTGCAGGTAGTTCCTCAGGGCAGTCATGGCAGGGCTTTCATATATCGTATCATCTTTTGCAGCGGATATCGCTACGGCTGACTGTGTGCAGTTTTGCTATAGGTGGGTTTTTGCGGTTATCCGATGTTGCTCATTGTATATTCGTTGTATCCAGTACTCTCCATCTACTACTTCATGTATTGACTTAGAGACGAGTTGTGAGGACGATTTTGTATATTATTTGTGACTTGGAGGTCTTTTATGCAGTTTCACTTTATATCGTCTTTTTCATCGCTACGACGTCGTATATCTGCCTGTTGTGGTTGTTTTCCGCCTTTGGGCGTGGATTTGCTCCCATTGGGGATGCTTTACTTATATCGTTTGTTGTATTCTTTTTGGGGGCTTGTTTTACAAAGGAGGTGCTGCCAAATTTTAAAGGAAGTAAATTTGGACTTTAAAGATTTTTACTTGAGATTTCAAAAGTTTTAACAATGTTCTTATCACTTACTACTTTTGATGGTTTAGATTGCTGGGTTTTCGGCTTACTTGAATTACGTTGCGCCTGTAGACGTTACGTAGTTTAAGGGCCGTCACGTGCCAAATTTTGGGTCGTGACAAAGTTGGTATCAGAGCGCTAGGTTTTACCTTTCGGAGTGTAGGATGACCTTGGTATGATGGAGTAGGTAGCTTAAGCAGAGTAACGTAATGTGTATATATCCGTGGCATACTTGCGACATGGTACTCCGCCTAAGTAACCTAAGTACTAATTTCTTGAAATTCCTTTCATGATTTTACATATCCTTGTGATTCGATTTCCGTGTTCTTATCGAATCCTTTTTCCATTTATAGCCTTTTTCTGCCGATAACTTGAGGGCTCGGAGAGAGGCAGCGAGAGCCGAGGTTAGAGTGGACTCGTTTGGGACGAGGACTGACCAGGACGGTGCGCTCGTTGCACAGGAGCAGTTTGATCCGCCTTCGATAGATCGTATCGCTATGCTTGAGGAAGATATGCAGGACTTGTGCCAGATGATGTGGTCGTTGGTTGAGGCCAGTCGAGTGCAGCGACAGGAGGTTGCCACCCCTGTTACCCACTTATTCCTTGCTATCAGCACACATCATTGTGTTACGTATAGAGCAGCAGTGGATGCAGCCCGTTTAGATGAGGATCATCTTTCCAAGACTTTGGGAGTTCGAGGACAGAAGAGGGCGCTTGCAGGTGTACCAGCCCAGAGATAGAGGTTCAGTCGCCGTGACAGGTTTCGTACACGTCGCGGAAGTAGCAGAGGCTTGGGACGAGGACAGTCGTTTAGCTATTATCCCCAGGAGGATCAGTAGCCATCGCATGAATGTTTCCGGTGCGGGATTTTCCATCACCTCGTCAGAGATTGTGTCTTGGTACGCCAGAGGAGGGTAGAAGTACCATATGTTCTTTACCACCTTCACCTCAGGGAGAGTCTCCTGTTGTGCCGGTTGTTGATTCGCGTCAGATTTATGTTCAGAGAGGTCATGTTCACGGAGGATTTGTTCCGAGAGTACAGGATGGTAGAGAAGGAAGACAGCCAGTTGCGGGTAGAGGGCAGACACGAGCGTTTGCTTCTACTCATCGGGACGCGCGGGCGTCCAATGCTGAGTTTTCAAGTATTAAAAATTCGTATGTTCTTTGATTCTTATGTTTGTTTATTTCGGGATCTATGCACTCATTTGTTCTATACACTTCGTGCCGTGGTTGGGCCGAGGGTTGTGTTTGCTAGATCAGCCGTTTGTTGTGTTTACTCCTGTTAGCAATTCCTTAGTTGCGCAACACGTGTTTCGGTCGGGTGCCATTTGGTTAGGAGATAGAGATTCGTCCGTCGATTTGATCCTTCTAGAGATGTTGGACTTTGACGTTCTCTTGGGCACAGACTGGTTAGCTATGTGCTATGCGTCTGTGGACTGCCACGAGAAAACAGTCAGGATTTGTTTTCCCGACGAGTCAGTTCTTATTGTGTCGGGGGACTGTGGTGCCGTCCCTCACAGCTTGATTTTAGCCTTTTTCGCTAGTCGGTTTTGAGGAGAACATGTCAAGGATTTTTGGCTTCCATTCGTGATACCGGAGCCACGGTGGATTCGTTGGACCGGGTTCCTTTCGTGCGAGAGTTTTCCGACGTTGTTCCAGATGAGCCGGCGTAGCTTAGGGAGCTTAAGGATCAGCTGCAGAGTAGCTAGATAGAGGGGGACTTGTACGTCCAAGTGTTTCGCTTTAGGGAACTCCTATTCTGTTCGTCAAGGAGAAGGACGGCAGTTTGAGGTTGTACATTGATTGATCGTCAATTGAACCGAGTTACGGTGCGGATTAGGCATCCTTTAACTCGCATTGACGATTTGTTCGATCAGCTCCAGGGTGCGAGATATTTTTCTAATTTGTTTTGGGATTATGTCATCATTGGTTGTGGATTTGGAGTGATGACATTCCGAAGACTGCTTTTATGCACGCTACGGGCTTTATGAGTTTATGGTGGTATCGTTGGACTCACCAATGCCCTAGAATCATTCATGGATATGATGAACCAGATTTCCTCAGGTCGTTCCTCGACCAGTTTATTTTTTTGTTATTGATGACATTCTGGTCTATTCCATGAGTCGTGAGGAACGTGAGCAGCACTTAAGGATTTTCTTTGCAGACATTGGAAGAGCGTCAGCTGTTTGCTAGATTCTCGTGTAGGGTTCCTAGGCACACCAAGGAGGTCTCACAAGGCATCGAACATGCCAATATAAAAATTTATGGGTGCCGAGAGACCCTAATACGGATCGTCGGCTAGATGTTTAGGCGAATAATGAAACTAGTTAACACTTAACTACAATAATACGGAAATACAACCTTTGTAGATCCGGTGCTCCACCTCCATAGCTCCGCAACGAAGACCCCTCGCTGTCCAAATTAATTCCCGGGCTCTAGCGTCGGCTTCGTCGGAGAAATGGCGAGCAAGGTCGTCGATGTCCATGCCGAAGATGATCTACGTCGAGGCATCGCTGAATCAAGCTCCGACTTCACCAAGTCAAGAAACTTGTGAAGAAAACACACTCTACTACTTGGCAAGAGGTAGAGGATGAAGAAATAGGAAGTGGGTAGACTTTAGAATTGGATTTCTCACTCATTTCTATCAATCACCATTGATGGAGCTTGCTTTCTTCAAGTGAAGAAAGGAAGAAGAAGAAGAATTATGTTATGATAAGTTAATTAAAAAAGAAAAGAATAATCAATCCTTATCATAACATGACCATAGTTAAGTGTAGAGAACTAATCATGGTTTAATGCAATGGTTAGGGTTAAGCTAAAAACAAAATGGTCATCAAGTCAAAGCATTCATGAAGCTTCATGAATGAACAAAAGAAATTCCACCATTTTATTATTTCATTTCCTTTTTCCAATAAGAAAAAGATTAATAAATAAATGAATAAAATGAATAAGCAAATAGTAAACCCTAACCATTCCATTAACCAAGGTTTAATTCTATACACTTAATTAAAAAGGCATGTATCATCAAACATGATACAAGCATGTGCACAAAATCATATCGCATATGCAATGCGCACACCCGAGCGAGAAAATCCATTTAAAGTGAAACGATACTAGTTAATGCAAAGTAATATATCAAATATATAATTATGCATTAAATCATTAAATCAACACTTGATTTAACGATCCGGTCATATCGCATATAACCGACCAGTATCATTAGTAACAACTTATTGAATCAACACTTGATCCGATAACCCGGCTATATCGCATATAACCGATCAATGTCACATCGCGAGAATCGAATACAGTATCACATACTGGTATTATTCTCGGTCCCGCACATATCTCATATGCGCTCCTATTTCGTTTTGCTTGAGCCAGGAAACCTCTGTGTAGGACTCTAAAGACTCGTCAATACGCCGGCAGCAGATGATGATCATATCAAACACCCACAAGCCGCAAGCGGTCTGCTAAACGTAACAGCCACCCGGGTATTGAGCGATCAGAAGATCGACGAGCAAGCCCGCTTACACTCCAGTGAATCCAACCAGTAACACTACCGTACAGTCCGGTCTGATCGTCTGATATGTCGCATATCTTGCCTAAGGGTGGTAAACGTCAGACCCCAATAGCTCGATAAGTCGTGTCGATATGAGGTCTATAACAATTCGAGAAACTACTGGTAACACTTACCAGTAAATCTCAACAACCCTGGCCAGGGATTTCCTGTTATAGCCAATCGAACACAGCGCAACATCAACCCCCTATACCGGGAGAGACGAATCCCCTCCTATCGCTCATTGCCTCCATGTGACTCGGGACTGTACCCAAAGACCACCGTTTTGCACGCCCTCATGGACGTGGTAAGGTGGAGATCAAAGCACAGTGCGAATCACACAAGACTCTATGACGATCTCGGGTCTACAGACTAACCTGCACAAGTGTCACCTGAGAACTGCCATCTGACGTGAGTTATAATACCATCTGGGAGTTCTCGGCGAGTCCGTCCAGTGTGCCCAGTCTCTACTGAGCACCCGTATATCATCTCTGTTGTCAAACACCAATGGATATGGGATCATCCATCGCCCATCTCATGGGTCGAGAGGCGTATACGCTAGTCTACTCTGGTATATCGATGCCCCGTCTCGATACACCCACGACTAGGGACTTTGAAGGATGTACTTATGGACTACCATGTCCCCACTAGTATGATCCGCATCATATTCCAGGTAGTCAAGTACACATCCTAAGGGCTTTACCAACATGTAACAGAGAGACAATCAGTATACACGTTAAGGTAAAGAGTAACTAGATAGCATACTATCATGTCGAGCAAGAAAGTCCTCCCTATATATGTCCCAGCATCCACTACAATATACATCCAATGTACAGTAATGGCCTCTAGGGCATACATATAACTAACAATCTCCCACTTGCACTAGGGCCATCTGTAGCAGTGGCTGCAGTATCTCATACTCAACCATCCCTTAAAAGTCTCTCTCTGGGAATAGGCCTTCGTGAGTGGATCCGCCGTGTTATCCTCTGAGTCTGTTCTCCTTGCCTCGATCACCTTGGAGATCAACCATCTCCATGATCAGGTGATACTGCCTTAGAATAAGTCTGGATCACTGATGGGACGGACGTTCCTTGGCAAAAGCCACAACTCCATTGTCACACAATGGGAGGAACATAGTTCATCTCATGAACCAATATACACCCAAACAGCCTCTTTGGTAGCATCTTAAGTAGCGATGTATCCTGCCTTTACCGTCTAGTATGTCACGGTATCTAGCTTGGAACTCTTCCAACATACCGTCCCTTTACTGAGGGTAAAGACAATGCCTGCGACTGACATTCAGTCGTCTTTATCACCCTGGAACACTTCCAGTGATTCTTCCCAGGATCAACTGATACCATCTCACTACACCTAGTGAGATTCCTAACATCCAATTAGATCTATCTCATAGATCCAAAATCCAGGATTTAGTAGGTATCACTTTGATCCTATGTGGAGAATCATTGTGATAAGCGGAGATTGATCGAGCGTAGCATAGAAAACTCCTTCCCTATCAAGAGTATGTCATCCACGTACTCTACGAGGATCTACACCATACTCCCTACTACCTTTTTGTTTATACAAGGTTCATCTACCATTTTGATGATGTCAACTTCTTTGACTATTTATCAAAACATATGTTCCAACTCCGCGATGCCTGTTTTATCCTATAAAGCATCTTGTACATGTTTCCGCTGCTCCCACTGTCTACGAATCCCTCTGGCTATGTACTTACAGACGCACTCTTCTAAAAGACCATCTAGAAAAGCAGTCATGGCACCCAACCACCAGATATCGTAGTCATGGTATGTAGCCGTGGCAAGTAGGATCTGGATGGACTTAAGCATAGGTACTGGAAAAGGTTTCACCATTATCCACGCCTGGTCAATGACGAAAACCTTTAACTAGTCTAGCTTTGAAAGTCTCAACCTTTCCATTTACACCAAGTAATCTTCTCAAGATATACTTGCTCCTGATGGGGATTTAACCCTTCAGATATAGCAACCAAAGTCCATACTTTGTTGGTGTACATGGATTCCATCTCAGATCGCTAAGCATCCAGCCATTCTTACAGAGTCTTACTCCTGATGGCCAGCTCGAAACTAGTTGGGTCATCATCTCATGATGCAATCCTCGCTCCCACTGTCATCGAGAAACCAAAGTATCTCTCAGGTGGGTGAGGAACCCTACTAGATCGGCGGAGAGGCTGAGGTTCGTTGGTTACTATTGAATCTTTCGGTTCTACCAAATCATCAGCTGAAGTTTGTATAGCTGGAACCTTTCCAGTTCTACATAACTGACCTTGCCTCGAGTTTGTCCGGATTTTGCTTTTAGACATAGGTCGGACAACCCCACATCTTAACTAACTTAAGATATGGGCTCTTCCCTTTCCATATCACATATGAAGCGGTAAGCAACTGATTTGATTGGAACCCTATTCAATAGGTATGTAACTTCTCAAGTGCATAACCCCCTAAGGAAAAAGGTAACTCAATATTACTCATCATAGAGCACACCATATCAAATATTCCAGGACATAATACTTATACCCGTATTTTGGTTCTCTACTTCTAAATGCTGAGAGAGAATCTCATTCTCCTTTAGAATAGTCCAGGATTTCCGTGCTCAAGTATTCTCCTCCTTGATCACATCAAAGGACATAATACTTATACCCGTATTTTGGTTCTCTACTTCTAAATCATATTCTGTGAATATCTCAAAAGGTTCGGACTTATGTTTCAACAGGAACATATGACTGAATCTTGAGAGATTATCAGAGAATATAATGAAGTATAAAGAACCAGTCTTGGCATGTGTAGACAGGGGACCTACATACATCAACATGTATCATCCCAAGAGTTCACTAACTCTTTCTCTGTTTCCAATAAACAGGGCTATGGTCATCTAATCTTTGTGACATGACTGGCAAGTTTCACAAGAAGTAAATTCAAACTAATTTAAATATGCATCTATATGTAACTCTAGCCAGTCGGGTCGCATTGATATGACCTAGTCTACAATACCTCAAGAAGGATCCGTTCATTTCTGAACACTTCCTCTTGTGTGTGTTCCATATACTAAGAACTGTAATTTGATTTAGAACATCAACGCTTTTAGATAACGTGCCTGAACCGATCAACTTTTGATATAGGAAATGTACAAAACATTATCCAACAATACAAAATTTTATCATTTCTTTACTAATAAAGAGACTGATATGATTTTGTATATCAGGTTCAGTATCTAATAACATTCGTTCAGAATCAATGTACTACAATACAGGGTGACAGTGACCAACAAACTTGGCTGCAACACTTGCCCCGTTTTCTGTCTCATGAAACTTATCACCCGTTCTCAGTTTTTCTACCCTTTTGTAGCCCTATGTAACAGATTACATATCTGGGATCCTGATCCGGTATCATATACCAAGGATGCGGAGGATACTGAGAAACAGTTCTTTGTAATGAACACACCCGAAGATGATGCATCAGCATGCACTCTCTTCGTTTGGGTGGCACGGGAAATCTGGTATTCCCCAAATTCCTGCTCTGTCTTATAACAATTATAAGTTGGAGCGGGACCAACGTTCCCCAGCTCAGTATAACAAGCGGGTTCGGTCAATAATCCGTATTATTATCTTGATTAAGGCGTGATATGGTCGCTACCAGGAGAGAGAGAGAAGAAAACACTCAGCGTGCGCTCTGTCAAGAATAGATTGGTTTTTATTTTATCTAATCAGGATGGCTCCCACTGCTTTTTATCAAATCTTCCTTCAAACCCTAAAATGAAAGACTAGCCGGGATTAATTACACACTACAAGTTCGCCAATCTTTCAGCCAGGCCAGTGTCGGTACTTTGAGGGAGGTCCCCCGTGCTTTCGCACGAACCTAATTAATGTAAACCTCGTTTTCCCAGAGGCGTAACCTCGTTAACACCTTTCTAGACACCTACTTGATCGGCTAATTGTAATGTGTAAAACTCTCCCAGGAGTAACTCATACTCACAGCGGGTATCGGGATCCAACTATCTCATAGAAGGTATGCAATCTCATTGCAAATTTCAACACTTGAAATTCCCGATAATGTTTTGCCCCTAGCGTGCTATGACCTTGACGCATGCCAAACAACCCATAGTCCGCTAGTCAAGTTCAACCCGTCATTTCCTGATTGAATTAAACCCACCCGCACGACCCTTGACGCATGCCAAACAACGCCGTACGAATACCCTAATCCAATCGCATCGTATGCTAGCAGAAAAGCACTAGTTAGCTACCGTACACTACGCCTTGATGCATGCCAAACAACCGCAGCACGAATACTAACTAGTACTTATCTGAAATGACGGAGGGCTACGACAGGTTTTTCTGAAAACCTATTGCGTAATGAACTTGATATCGTTGTTGGATCGAATGATTTTGAAATGGAGTGTTTTTGTGGCTTTTCTAGTTTTGCTAAAGGAGTCACTCCCGGTGAAGGGATCGTCGGTCTTTTCCTCGTCGAATGAGGTGCGGGATATATCATATATATCACTGTGCAAAGCAAAAACACTTAAAAGCAATCCAAAGACAAACCGAGGGGTGTAGCATCTGCCAGTTATTGCTAAAGGAGTCACTCCCGGTGAAGGGATCTCGGTCCTTTCCTTATCGAATAAGGTGCAGGATATATCATATATACCGCTGTGCAAAGCAAAAACTGTAGCTACCTGTTTTATTTTGAAATTCGATTCTACAACATCTTAGGTTTCTTTTATTTCATTAATGTCATTAATGAAGTCCCATCATTTAAGTACCTAAACATCACAGATAAATACGACGTACACTTATGCCATCCGCATTCGCCTCGATGTCCCCTCGTGCACCGTTAGGTTAGGTAACTAACGGCAGAGCGGGGCAGGGCTAGCGCGGGTGTAAAACATAAGTAACGTCTATATAATATATCATGTATACTATATACTGTATCTATCACAGAACATCACATGATCACATCACAGATATCGCAGCAGAAGAAACATATGAAATATTGGATATACTAGGACGTCCGTGTTTTCAATACGAGCCAGTATAAAACACGGATTCCATGGTCGCGATGAATAGCCAAACCCACACCCCTAGACCCCTACGAGAGCGGCAGGTAACCCTGCCAATTCTAGAGTTAGGAGACCCGGACTCGACTCCTCGAGTTGGTCTCCCACTGGACTCCAGAACCCGGTTACTTGTGCTCCCCTCCTTGGGTCTATCCTAGTGCGGAAAAGTAAATAATATACAAAAGGTGACACCTTCCGCTACCTGGAAGTGCCCCAATAAAAGAATATTACATACAAGTTTTTACATGAATGAAAATGAAAAACACTCATCTCACATAAAAACCCCCGGCTATTCAAACACGACGATCCAATATAACATATCCAACAACACATAACATCACATGTCATCAACGTAAGTAAACATGCGCATCCAAGTTGTCGTTGACATATAGCAACGAAACCGGCGATATCACATATTACACTTACGGTCACAGAAAAAAAAGTGTAAAACTACAACAGTTGGAATCCGCATCCTCCTCAGACATCGCATGCTTGACCAAATGAATTCCTTAGACATCGCATGCCTAACAATTATAAACCCCGCATTTTAGTCTCAAAATCGAAAACACTTTTCAATATTAAGTCGGGCAATTCAACAAGATTCCCGACAATTTGATCGAATGCTCATCGCAAACTTCAGTAGACGGCCGCACCCCCGATACCGTCGACGAAGTGCACCAAGGCGGAACGCCGCCACCGCGAGCACCCGAACGGATGCTTTCGGCGACGGGGTTCTCCTACAGTCACTTGGTCGTGGCTATGGGGTCTAGCTGTCTATTAAGTTTACCCGGCGAGTATCCGCGTATGCTACGTGATTGCGACGGACTTTTGATCACATCAAAATTCCGTGACAACCGATCAAGTGAGACTAAACTGCTATGTTTATAACATTCATTCAGTTATCTCATAACTTATTGTGAATTCCAATTATTGTATCCCATTCCGGATAAATAGAAAATGTTAAACTTTCAGATCGAACAGTCAAACACCCAAGTTTTCCCGAAACAGCTCAACACATGAAATAAGTCTAACAACATTCAGTTCGTGCCTCAGTACCAACGGTCCAGCCGTAGAAGGGTCAAGCCAACGCCTCACATGTGGCACGCCGTACTGCCCCAAACCCGAAGGTTCAAAGGGCAGTTCAAGACAGTCACATAATCGAGTTAAGGTTTGTTGTCTTCTAGAGGGACCACCGCGTTACTTGCACTACTTAGAACGTCGTTAAACTACGGAAAAATCCAACACTTGGAAATTTCCCAACAGGGGAAAAATTGGGTATTTATATCCGATCGAACTTTTTAACATGTTCTAAAATTTACCCGGAAAGCCACACAGACAAAATTTGATAATCCGATCGAACATACGAATCCCCAAAACAACCTCAGAAAATTCAACTCTTGAATAAATATTAAAAATTCCCAGAAAATCCAACTTCAGAAAATAGGAATTACTGTGCAAACAAGGGAAGCTGACGTCATCAATGGGCCGCGGAACCGCCGCAGAATCTAGGATTCTGCCGCGGTTCCGCCGCCGTTATGACTGTTCATGAGAAACTTTTTGCGCCGTAATTCTTAGATTTCCCTGCTGAATTTTCTGCATATTTTTAATGTTGAAAAATCCCAGATTTTAGAAAAAGGACAGAGAGCATTTTTGAGTTGGGTTTCGGGTTCGTTCGGGTTTCAAATTCCGTCTAGACTTCGCCTAAGGCTCTATCTAGGCTCTGATACCACTGTAGGGTTCCTAGGCACACCAAGGAGGTCTCACAAGGCATCGAACATGCCAATATAAAAATTTATGGGTGCCGAGAGACCCTAATACGGATCGTCGGCTAGATGTTTAGGTGAATAATGAAACTAGTTAACACTTAACTACAATAATACGGAAATACAACCTTTGTAGATCCGGTGCTCCACCTCCATAGCTCCGCAACGAAGACCCCTCGCTGTCCAAATTAATTCCCGGGCTCTAGCGTCAGCTTCGTCGGAGAAATGGCGAGCTAGGTCGTCGATGTCCATGCCGAAGATGATCTACGTCGAGGCATCGCTGAATCAAGCTCCGACTTCACCAAGTCAAGAAACTTATGAAGAAAACACACTCTGCTACTTGGCAAGAGGTAGAGGATGAAGAAATAGGAAGTGGGTAGACTTTAGAATTGGATTTCTCACTCATTTCTATCAATCACCATTGATGGAGCTTGCTTTCTTCAAGTGAAGAAAGGAAGAAGAAGAAGAATTATGTTATGATAAGTTAATTAAAAAAGAAAAGAATAATCAATCCTTATCATAACATGACCATAGTTAAGTGTAGAGAACAAATCATGGTTTAATGCAATGGTTAGGGTTAAGCTAAAAACAAAATGGTCATCAAGTCAAAGCATTCATGAAGCTTCATGAATGAACAAAAGAAATGCCACCATTTTATCATTTCATTTCCTTTTTCCAATAAGAAAAAGATTAATAAATAAATGAATAAAATGAATAAGCAAATAGTAAACCCTAACCATTCCATTAACCAAGGTTTAATTCTATACACTTAATTAAAAAGGTATGTATCATCAAACATGATACAAGCATGTGCACAAAATCATATCGCATATGCAATGCGCACACCCGAGCGAGAAAATCCATTTAAAGTGAACCGATACTAGTTAATGCAAAGTAATATATCAAATATATAATTATGCATTAAATCATTAAATCAACACTTGATTTAACGATCCGGTCATATCGCATATAACCGACCAGTATCATTAGTAACAACTTATTGAATCAACACTTGATCCGATAACCCGGCTATATCGCATATAACCGATCAATGTCACATCGCGAGAATCGAATACAGTATCACATACTGGTATTATTCTCGGTCCCGCACATATCTCATATGCGCTCCTATTTCGTTTTGCTGGAGCCAGGAAACCTCTGTGTAGGACTCTAAAGACTCGTCAATACGCCGGCAGCAGATGATGATCATATCAAACACCCACAAGCCGCAAGCGGTCTGCTAAACGTAACGGCCACCCGGGTATTGAACGATCAGAAGATCGACGAGCAAGCCCGCTCACACTCCAGTGAATCCAACCAGTAACACTACCGTACAGTCCGGTCTGATCGTCTGATATGTCGCATATCTTGCCTAGGGGTGGTAAACGTCAGACCCCAATAGCTCGATAAGTCGTGTCGATATAAGGTCTATAACAATTCGAGAAACTACCGGTAACACTTACCAGTAAATCTCAGCAACCCTGGCCAGGGATTTCCTGTTATAGCCAATCGAACAAAGCGCAACATCAACCCCCTATACCGGGAGAGACGAATCCCCTCCTATCGCTCATTGCCTCCATGTGACTCGGGACTGTACCCAAAGACCACCGTTTTGCACGCCCTCATGGACGTGGTAAGGTGGAGATCAAAGCACAGTGGGAATCACACAAGACTCTATGACGATCTCGGGTCTACAGACTAACCTGCACAAGTGTTACCTGAGAACTGCCATCTGACGTGAGGTATAATACCATCTGGGAGTTCTCGGCGAGTCCATCCAGTGTACCCAGTCTCTACTGAGCACCCGTATATCATTTCTGATGTCAAACACCAATGGATATGGGATCATCCATCGCCCATCTCATGGGTCGAGAGGCGTATACGCTAGTCTACTCTGGTATATCGATGCCCCGTCTCGATACACCCACGACTAGGGACTTTGAAGGATGTACTTATGGACTACCATGTCCCCACTAGTATGATCCGCATCATAGTCCAGGTAGTCAAGTACACATCCTAAGGGCTTTACCAACATGTAACAGAGAGACAATCGGTATACACGTTAAGGTAAAGAGTAACCAGATAGCATACTATCATGTCGAGCAAGAAAGTCCTCCCTATATATGTCCCAGCATCCACTACAATATACATCCAATGTACAGTAATGGCCTCTAGGGCATACATATAACTAACATCTCGGAGTGTTCCTACAGGCTTGATTGTGTTGACTTCCTAGGTCATGGGGTTACGGCAGACGGTATTCGTATGGACCCGAGGGAGATCGAGGCCGTACAGTTTTAGCCCTGACTTGTATCAGGGACAGAGGTCCGCAGATTTTTTTTGGGCTTAGCCGGTTTTTTCCACCATTTCGTGCAGGATTTCATGAGTATCGCTGCATCGTTGACCGTACTGACAAGGAAGGGAGTTCCTTTTCTTTAGACTGAGGCATGCATGCTGAGTTTTCAATGGTTGAAGACTTTGTAGACGACTGCACCAGTTCTATCTTTGCTTCCTGAATCGAGCGACTTTGTTGTTTACTGTGATGTTTCGCGAGTGGGGCTCGATTGTGTACTGATGTGGCATTATAGAGTTATAGCTTATGCTTCCGGACAGTTGGAGGAGGTACGAGCAGGATTATTCCACTCATGATCTGGAGATAGCCACGGTGGTCTTGCGTTGGAGATTTGGGGACACTACTTGTAGGAGAGTCGTGTCAGATTTTCACGGACCACCAGAGCTTAATTTACATCTTCCTACAGAGGGATCTGAGTTGAGACAGCGCTGTTGGATGGAGCTTGTGAAGGATTATGTTTGTGAGATCCTTTATTTACCCGTGGCGAGACGATTGTGGTAGCTGATGCTTGAGTCATAGGCCTAGGAGTAGCTTGTTCCAGTTATGCACAGTTCAGAGACAGTCTTCTATAGATTTACAGATCTTGTGCGACAGATGAGTACAGTGTAGTTCGCCTCTACTAGGGGACAACTTGCTCATGTCCGCGCCCGTCCACTTTTACTTAATCATTGTCATGAGGAACAGCCGCCGATGCTCGTTTTTTTGAGATTCTGAGCATGTTCGGCAGGGTAAAGATTCAGAGTTCATGATTTGTGACCAGGGTATGCTATGTTAGGGACTCGATGGCATGTACCCGATACTGATGGGTAGAGACGCGAGGTCCTAGAGCAGGCACGTCAGTCAGCTTTCAGTGTTCATCCAAGTTGTACCGAGATGTAACGTGACTTGAGAGTTGGTTACTGGTGGGCAGGGGTGAAGAGTGAAGTTTCGGATTTTGTTTTGAGGTGCTTGGCTTGTCTGCGAGCTAAGGATGAGCATTTGAGGTCGGATAGAGAGTTGCAACCTTTTTACCATTCCAGAATGGGAATGGGAGCAGAGCTCCATGAAATTCGTTGTGGGTCTACCCTGGTCAAGTCGAGGGTATGACTCCATTTGGGTGATTGTTGTTCGGTTATGCTCAGTTTTCTTGTTGTTTTTCGGTGTGTTTGTGCGTTTGCACGGAGTTCCTTCATGCGTTTTATCCGATAGAGGCACCCAGTTTGCTATCCGTTGTTGGCAGAAGCTTCAGGAAGCCTTGGGTACTGGTTGAGATTTAGCTTCGCTTTTCCATCCGTTGGCCGATAGTTAGACAGAGCAGACTATACAGACTTTGGAGGATATGCTTGTGCGTATGTGCTAAGTTTTCGTTGGCTATGAGATCATCACTTGCCATTGATAGGGTTCTCCTACGATAACGGTTATTAGGAGACGTTTCAAATGGCAACTTTTAGGCCTTGTGTGTAGGTTGTGTCGATCACTAGTCTGTTTTACTGACTCTGCAAGAGCAGGATTTTTGGACTCCAGCTAGTCCAGAGACTTCGTAGATGATCCAGTTGGTTCAGGTCAGGATGAGAGCAGCCCGGTGCAGACAGAAGTCTTATGCCGACCGTGGTGGTCGCAGACTTGAGTTCGCAGTGGGAGATCATGTATTCCTATGGATTTTTCGATGAATGGCGTGTTGAGTTTTGGGAAGCTTAGTCCCAGATTGTAGGTCCTTTTGAAATCCTTTAGCGAGTTAGTACCGTTGCCTATAATTTGGCACTTCTGCCCAGATTTTTGAGTATTCACCCTGTATTCCTCGTGTCGATACTTTGCAAATACCTTCGTGACCTTTCTCACAAGATTCAGCACCGGACCATTTAGCTTGGACGCGATCTTTTCGTTCACCGGCAACCGATAGTGTTAGTGGATCGGTAGGTGGAGAAATATCGGTCAAGGGTCTCGCCATCTTTGTTGGTTTTTTGGCGTAACCGTCTAGTGAGGTGATCTCTTGAGAGGCCACGAGCGAGATGTGGAAGGATTTGTTTTCCCTCATCTCTTCGAAGGTACGCGTAGATAAATTTTAAATTCGGGGACCGAATATCTTTAAGGGGGGAAGATTGTAACGTTTTGGAAATCGTTTTGGCGATTTTCCGTTTTTTAGGGTAAAATAGTCGGTGTTTTACGTAAAAACCTAGAAGCGATCTTTTTGCAGTATAAAATTCACCGCACCTAGTTTAGCTAGGAAATTGCTAGTTTGCGGGTTTTTGTAGGTCGCTTGTAATTTTAGTGCATTTTAATATTTCTCCTTAATTAAAATATTATTTTAAGTTTTTAATTATGCACTTAATTAGTGGTAATTACAATTTTGTTTGGGTTAATTATTACTATGGTGAATCTATGCTAAGTTAATCACTAGTTTAATCTTAATTCTTTCTCTCCAAAATATCTAGAT
Source organism: Agapanthus africanus (assembly GCA_030015575.1). NCBI lineage: Eukaryota > Viridiplantae > Streptophyta > Magnoliopsida > Asparagales > Amaryllidaceae > Agapanthus > Agapanthus africanus. The sequence goes on from CM057339.1 coordinate 427,506,823, forward strand.
ATTTGTGGTTTAAAATGGAAAGTTTAAAGAAAAGAATGAGGCGGCTTATGATATTATTGGCTTTAATGAGCATTTATTGTTATTTTGCACTATAAATTTCCTCACACTTCCATCATTTCCTCACCTCCCTTAAAGTGGCCGAACCACCCTCCCCCCAATTCTGCCCTCTCATTTCTTTTGCTTTATTTCATCTCTCCAAAGCTCAAATAAATCCTAAAAAATCATCAAATAATCACACAAACTCATAATTAAATCCATACCCATCATTCCTCAACACTAAACAGGCTTGGATCTTCTTTAAAGACTTCATTTTGGAGGCTAAAATTTGGTATTAGTTGCTAATTTGTGTTCTTGAGGAGGTATAAAATTTCTAACCCTATTCTTTAATTGTTGTGTTAAAATCTTTAAGCTAGCATATTAGATGTTTAATTAAAGCTTTTAATTTCATGTTTAGAAATTCTAGAAATGGTTCTTGATAATCAAGTTAGGATTTTGTTTAGTGAAATGGTTAAGTGTGAAGTTTAGACAAAAGAAACTTAACCTAATTGCTAGATTGTTAAATGATATTTTTCCTAATTATCTAATTAGCTTATTTGCAAACTAAACTTTTACTAAATCCTTTTTTAGTGAGATTAAAATTGTAGTAAAAGTTTGAGCGGTTTAATCAAACTATATTGTGATGATTGTGATTACTAATTTTGGTAAAACTTGTAGATTTGGGCTAATTTGATTAAATGTTGCTTACTAGATTTCCGTAAAGTTTAGGTGTGAGTTTCTTTTGACGTTGCGATGTGATATATATTATCTTCCGCGCTATATATTTTGTTGTGAATGCGCGATCGGTACGATCAGGGTCTAGGCTTGGTGGTTGTGTCGTTTAGCGTTCCTAAATAGGGTTGTGCCGATGTCGTTCATGTTTAGAGCACTAGGTTCACAGTGTGTTTATCTTGTGGGCGTTATCCTTGCGTTTCGTTATCTTTGTGTCGGCGTAAGATGTTTAACCTTATGTGTTGTATTTATGAAATTATAGGATCGCAGGCGCGGACTTCGGACGCTGCGAAGAGGGGAAAGCAAGTGGTTGACTTTACTTAGCCAGGATCATTGTGAGTAGATTTAACATCTACAAGGGAATCGCCCGCATGGCGTTATGCATCTGGGCTAGATATAATATGATATTAGCCGCATGTTTATTTGCATATATAGAGATTTTGCATGAACTCATTTCATATCATTACTTGTTTTGCTTAAACATGTACCCATTGGACACTGCACTATTATTGACGGTTCATGTCGCACGAGCACTGATTGTATGCCACACACACCGTCGATAATTGCCATGACACGCACAACACACATACCTATGTGATATTGTATGGTTAGTGACATTTAGATATTTATTCATCTCTTTTGTGCATATGACATATAGCATACCTGTATACCTACATTCTTACATATATGCCTTGCCATACCTACATGCTGGCTACACATATACCTATATGGAAGGGTACCATTAGTCACAGGTATATACACATATGAGATATAGCTACATGTACATCGTGCATACATACTTACATGTACACCAATATACCTTGTTATAGTTAGATGTTCACCTTTATATACTCATATTACTGTTTATGTTGCGTATATTATATTTCATGGATTTTCGCATTGAGATATGGATTTTCTATGATGTTTTCTAGATTTGAGGACCGTGGTAATTCATGAAATTATGCATTATTTGAAAGACCCGGTTTCTCTTGATATGATATTTTCAGTGCGTCAGCATGAGATTTATCGTTTTTGAGATTTGTGATATATACCCGATGCGAGGAGTGGAGTGGGCCGTGTGCGAGTACATGGTGGGGCCCGGAGGTACCCCGGAGCAAGATTGTCGCAGATGATGGCGATGAGCTCGAGACAGGGGAGTACTACCTTACCGGTGACAGTATTGGACTCGGCGGTGATTGCAGAGATACCGACCGGAGTCATGTAGGTATGGATACATGGAATTTCGAGTGTCGAAGCTGGGCATTCGGGTTTCGGTAGCATATGATACGTACCTATCAGGGCTAGTCGTGGTAACGACGCCTGATAGATCAGTTTTTATGTGTCGATGCTGGGCACTAGTTTTCATGATGTTTTCGGTGTCGATGTTTGAGACTCCGGTTCCGTGAGACTTACAGTATATGAGGGCCGATATTATGGTCGCTATGAGGACCGATATTATGGTCCCTATGAGGGCCGATTTTATGGTCGATATAAGGGCCGTTCTGAGGGCCGATTTGGGGAATTTGTGATTTAGATTGTCTTGTTGGACACTGGTCCTGCCACGATGAGGATTCCATGAGGATGACATGTTTTATCCCATACTCCGCATTTATTTTATATGCACTGCTTCATGTAATAGTAGTACCTGATAGAGTGCCTTTCATGACTGTTGCATATACATATTGCCATATTATTGCTTCATGTATTAGTTATACCTGAAAGAGTACCTTTCATGACTGTTGCATACATATTGCCTTTTATTGCTATTAGCTTGGGATTCGCACAGTACGTGCATACTTGCGATTACCTGCATATGTTATTTACTATTCACGAGTTGGCAACTCACCCACGTTGTGCCACAGTGTTTTGCAGGTAGTTCCTCTGGGCAGTCGCGGCAGGGCTTTCATCTATCGTATCATCTTTTGCACCGGATACCGCTACGGCTGACTGTGTGCAGTTTTGCTATAGGTGGGTTTTTTCGATTATCCGATATTGCTCATTGTATATTCGTTTTATCCAATACTCTCCATCTACTACTTCATGTATTGACTTAGAGACGAGTTGTGAGGACGATTTTGTATATTATTTGTGACTTGGAGGTCTTTTATGCAGTTTCACTTTATATCGTCTTTTTCTTCGCTACCACGTCGTATATCTGCTTGTGGTGGTTGTTTTCCACCTTTGGGCATGGATTTGCTCCCGTTGGAGATGCTTTACTTATATCTTTTGTTGTACCCTTTTTGGGGGCTTGTTTTACAAAGGTGGTGCTGCCAAATTTTAAAGGAAGTAAATTTGGACTTTAAAGATTTTTACTTGAGATTTTAAAGTTTTAACAATGTTCTTATCACTTACTACTTTTGATGGTTTAGATTGCTGGGTTTTCAGTTTACTTGAATTACGTTGCGCCTGGAGACGCTACGTAGTTTAAGGGCCGTCACATGCCAAATTTTGGGTCGTGACACAAGCTATCCACCACGACAAATCCGCCAACAAACACAGCACAACACAGAACATCAATGTGAATGTCACGTTCGCAAACCCGTCTAAAAGTACTATAGAAATTAGACAAGTTGTACCGCTCTAATGACATTCACGGTCGCAGACAGTAATGTATGTACTGTAAAAGTTTAAACAGTGTTAGAAATATCGATTACGAAATAACCCCGAATAGCCCCAAACTAATAGATAAAACCATATCCAAACTGGGCTAAACTAGCAATACCACTGAGCTAATATTCCAGAGACTAGACCACACCATAAATTCCAAGTCCTAACGCCTCTCAAAAACCGGCCACCTCGGATTTTTGAAGCATCTGGCCTGCCAAACTTCAAGGTTTTGAGCTCGTATTTGGGGAGTGTTCTAGTTGTCATACAAGTAGTCTTCTGTAGTTGCTTAAATATTTTTAGTAGACTCGGAAAAATTTGACAGAGAATGGAATACATCGAGTGATATTTCGGAGTTGTTTGGTTTTGATACTTTAACATTGTCTAAACAAACTAGTATGCGGTTAATGGGTTGTCTCTGATACCATGTTGGGTTACGGCAGTGTCCCGGCCATCATTCCGTAGCCAAATACGGAACAAAAACTTTAAAAACCGGCGCTAATGGAACCCTAATCTATCGATCGTACCATCAACCATATACTAGTTCTATAAAAAGGAGTTTAGAGAGATTATACCGAACGATCTGTATCCTTCGGTCTCCAACCTTTGTCCCAAGCTCCGTGCTTCTTCCCCGATCAAGTTTGATCTCCGGTCTCCCCACATCGAAGAAGATCCACGTCGAGGGTTTGTAATACGGGCTCCGACCTCAAAACCGAAGCAATTCGGTTATCTAGTTTGCTAGCCTAGATAGCCAAGATGAAGTAGAGAGAGTGTGTGAATACTTTGTCTCAATAAACCCAAGGATTCTCAGCTCATGAGAGAGTTTGGGTGGAAGTTGAAGAAGATGCCAAGGGAGAAGAATGTGAGCTCAAGAAAAAACAAGTGAAGAAATGGCTTAAGTCTTATGAGTTCTTTTGTTGTGAGCAATATATAAAAGCAACTTAAGAAAAGAAACCCAAGAAAAAAGATCTGCCTCCATCCACTTGCTCACTACAAAATATATCACAACACTACAAAAAATCCATCATGCCACCTTGACTCATCACCATGAGTCACAAGTGCATATGCATGAATTAAGAAACAATGCCAAAACTTACACTCACACTTTTCACAACCAAATAAACATTTAAACCAAAATGTTTAATCCAAAATGAAATGGCAATATCTAAAGTAAACTTGTAACGAATTACAAGTATACCCTTCATCCGTATATACATACCCACAACCGTATTCCGACTGAATATGAATACAACGAGAAGAAAAGAATCCAACAATATAATACTAGGATCCGGCTTAAACTAAAGCCCACTAGTATTTTCCGTCCGATCATGATCCGTGCACAAGTGCACGTATATGATGGAACCCTGCCATAAAACCATACAGCCTCTACAACGTTTCGCCCAAAGTAGTGAAAACCTCTGTGTGGGACTCTAAAGACTCGTCAATACGCTGGCAGTGGGTTTAACCACAAGCACATCAGTGGCACTAGCTGTACGTAACGGCTACCCAGGTATTGAGCGAAAAGGAGGCCGATGAGCAAACTCGTCCTGAAACCCTACTGAGCCTGACAGTGACAATATCCATACAATCCGGTCCGTCCGTCTATGAGTATCGCATATCGAGTCTAGGGGGTGGATAAAGTCAGACCCCTAATAACGCGATATTTAGTGTCGGTATGAAGCCCATCATCACCTGGGAAACTACTGATCCGAATCAGTAATTCTGACTACCTTGGCCAAGGATTTCTGGTGATGGCCACCCGTGCACTTCGCGACATCAACCCCCAATACCGGGAGTGACGAATCCCCTGACGATCCGCTCACTGCCTCCATGTGGCTCGGGACTATACCCAACTAAAACCTGTTTGCACGACTCCTTTGAGCCGTGGTAGGGTAGTAATCAAAGCATAATGGGAACTCACACGAGATAAATAACGATCTCAGGTCGATAGACTAACCTGTACACATGTCACCAGGGAACTTCTATTTACAAACAGATATAATACCAACTAGCATGTTCCCGGCGAGTCCGTCTGGTGTACTCATAACCCAATGAGCACCTGTATACATCTTAGGTGAACGAACTGACACCAATGGCTTGTGAGACCGGCCACCGCTCCTCATCAGGGTCTCGATCAGTATATACTAGTCCACTCTTAGAGTATCGATGCCCAGTCTCGAAACTCCCACGACTAGTGACACATTAAGGATGTGCTTATAGACCACCCAACTCTCACGTATATGATCGCCATCATACTGCTAGTAGTCAAGAATGAATCCTATGGGCTCTATCAACATGTAATAGTGATCTGTAATATCACCTGAAGCATGTACACGATGATGAAGACAAACTAGATAGCATGCTATCATCTCGAGTAAGACTGTTCTACCGGTATAGGTCCTCCCTCAATCATTGCAATCATGTGCCTAGGATCCAATAATTGACTTGATGGCACTATAGCCAACAGATGTTGTATTTGTTTTGCGTCTATGCTAGTACAACCCCCGCTCTGCCGTTAGTTATGTAACCTAACAGTGCATGACGGGGCCCTATGGAGAATGTGGATGGCATATACGTACATTTTATTTTCGTTCTTTTCTGGTGTGATAGGATTTAAATTATGAGACCGCATTAATTCTGATTGGTCCAAGGAAAAAGAAACCTAAAAGATGTTGTTGGAACAAATTTTCAAAAAACTATAATCGTATTCTTTCACTTTGCATAGCAGTATTCGGTTAGGAATATATAGCACCTCATTCGAGGAGACAAGTGCCTAAATCCCTTCAAGGGAGTGACCTCTTGAGCGAAAGCTTATGTTGCTATATATTACTTGGTTTTCTTTAAAATCACTAGTTTTTAAAAAGCAGAGCCTAAACTACTCCCTTTCAATACTACTCGGTTCCTTCAATGATATCAAGTTCATTATGTTAAAGTGTTTTTCGCCAAAAACCCAGCCGTAGCCCTCTGTCATTTCGGATGAGTAGTATCTAATATTCGTGCTGCGTTTGTTGACCTTTGTCAAGGCGTAGTGTACGGTAGCTAGATATTGCTTGTCTGTTGCATAGAGATGCGATTATCTAGGATAGTCATATAACCTTGTTGGCCTTTGTCAAGGGTTTATACGGGTGGGTCTAAATTAATCCAGGATAATGACGGGTTGAACTTGACTAGTGGTTTATGGTTTGTTGGCCTTTGTCAAGGTCATAATCCGCTAGGGGCAAAAACCACATTGGGAGTTTCAAATATACAGGAAACTTGTTAGTGTTGCATACTATCTGGAGTGTGGTGACTTGAGTGGCTTCTATCTAGGTTATCACGCGATGATAGTTGGCTCCCGATCCTACTGATGAGTAGGATTACTCGTGGGAGATATTTTTCACTTCACAATTAGCTAACCTATTTGGTGTCTAGAAAAGTGTTAACGGGGTTACGCCTCTGCGGAAACAAGGTTTATTTTAATTAGGTCCGTACGAGAGCATAAGGAACCTTCCTCGGAGTACCAACAGCTACCTAGCTGAAAGGTTAGAGAACTTATAAGATGGGAATGATCCCGACTAGTTTTCCATTTAAGGTTTGAAGAAAAATTCTAGGAAACAGTGGGAGCCATCCTGATTAGATAAACTAATAACCAATCTAATTTTGCAAGAGTGCGTGTTGAGTGTTTCTTTCCTCTCTCTCCAGGTAGCAACCAATTCATGTCCTAATCAAGATAATAAAATGTATGACTTAACTGAACCAGTTTATTACACTGGGATGGGGAATGTCGGTTCGGCTCAAACTTATAACAATTGTCTCGAGTATGAGCAAGAGAAAGAGGAATGTCAGGAATTCCAGATGACCCTAATGAAGAAGAAGCATTCTAATGCATCTTCTTCTGGTGTATTTGTTATTGAAAACTATTTTTCGGTCAGCCCTACCCCGTAGGTACTAGATACCGGATCAGGATCTCATATCTGTAATTTATTACAAGGACTGAGAAAAATTAGAATGGTTGGACTGGGTGATATGTCTCTCAGAGTAGGGAACGAAGCACATGTTAGTGCTGCTACAGTTGGTGAATATCACCTAGTATTGCCAAGCGACAATACTATGATTTTGAACAACTGCAACTATATACCTTCCATGCTTTGCAACATCATATCAGTTTCTTTACTTGATAAAGATGGAAATAACTTTGTTCTAGATAGAAATATCATGAACATTTACCATAATCAGGTATTAGTTGTAGAAGGTACACTGTGTAATGGTAACTATGTTCTTAATCAAAATGGTGTCTTCAATATAGAAAACACACGCAAGAGGAAGAGTTCAGATACGAACGAAATCTACTTATGGCATTGTAGACTTGGTCATATCGGTGAGAATAGACTAAGTAAGTTGCATAAGGATGAATATCTGAATTCTCATCCTTTGAAATTTGTCAGTCTTGTCTCAAAAGAAAGATGACCAAATCTTCATTCACCGGACACGGTAAAAGAGTTGCAGAGCTCTTAGGACTTATACATAGTGATGTATGTGGTCCGATATCTATACATGCAAGGGGTGGGTTCTCATACTTCATCACATTCACTGACGATCTCTCTAGGTTCGGATATATGTATCTTTTGAAATACAAATCTGAAGCTTTTGGGAAATTCAAAGAATATAAGAACGAAACTAGAAAAAGTATAAAGATACTCAGATCTGATATAGGAAGGGAGTACTTAAGCACGGTGTTGGGTTTACCTAGCACCTCACAAGGGTTTGTAATGCATCAAACATGCTACAATTTAGTTTTTTAGGGTGCTAAGCAAACTAACCTAGGATCAAACTAGAAATTTAAAGTAACATATGAAGTAGTATCACATACTACAAGTAATAAAACGCTAAGTAAAAATACAACCTTTGTAGTTCTCTTTGCTTGACTCCTTGGCTACTTGAGAGTTTGAACGGGCTTGCTAATGATCTTCCGAGTCCACGATGATCCACCCAGAGTCCTCTATGTCCAAGATCCACTTGATCAAAAGATGAAGATGAAACTAACACTCTAAACTAATTGCCTAGATTAGTGTAGAATGATGATGTGGTTTGTTTTCTCACTTCAAAACCCTATCTTTATCACTATCTCACTCACTAACAAATTCAAGAGAGTAAAAGAGAGGATGAAGAAGATGATGGCAACTCAAGAGCTCAAGTTATGAAAATCTCTAATAATAAAAATGAGAATAGAAATTATATATAATTTCCACTCTCATCCTAAACCATGTGTTAATAAATATCTAGATATTTACTTTGGAGAAAAGAGAGCCATAGAAAATTAACTCATGGTTAATGCAAGGTTAAGTGTAGAGAATGAAGGATAAATATTAACCATGAATTAATTCTATTTACATTAACTCAAAAATAAATATTTAGATAAATACTTCCATGTGAGTCTTGCATTGCCACCACTAGTGTATCAACAACCATGATACACACAAGTGTATGCATGTATGTGTGCATGCACATCAACATGTGCATCAACATAAACATATGCATATATGCATGCATACAATAAAGAAAAGGGTTTAAAAGAAGTGAGCTAAAAGTCAATGTTAAATCAACACTTGATTTAACAAACCGGTCATATCACATACGACCCGACCAATAGTAAACGCCCGATTAATATACGGTATCACATATGCGCATTTAATCGGGACCCCCGCGCATATCTTATATGCACACCACATCGTTTCTCCTAGGCCAGAAAACTCCTCTGTGGGACTCTAAGAATCGTCAATACGCCGACAGTGGGTGATGATCATATCAAGCACCCCCAACCCGTAAGAGGTCAGCTAAACGTAACGGCCACCCGGGTATTGAGCGATCAGAAGAAAACAAGCGAACCTGTCAAAACTCCCGTCGAGCCAACTGGTAACACTACCATATTGTCCGGTCTCTTCATCAGATATGCTGCATATCAAGTCTAGGGATGGCATCGTAGACGCCAATAACTCAATAAGAGTCACGACCCAAAATATTAGCTCGTGACCAGCACTTGAATCACGCAACGTCTAAAGGCGTAACGAAATTCAAATAAGCTGAACCCCAGAAATCTAAACCTCTTTAAGAAAATAAAGGAGGTGGAGTTTTTGAAATAAAGGTATAATAAAATCAAGTGTGCTTAATGTATAGAAAGAAACATGAACGATGCAATGAAATTTTCTTGTTTGAAAACGTGTTTCGTCTTTTGAAAATTTTTGGCAGCACCTCCTTTGTATATTTTGATCCAAAACCACAATACATAACAAGAATAACGGCATCCCCAAGCGGGAGATAGCTCTTCGCCAAACGGCGGATCACAACCACGTAATACAGTATAATAAGTATACGACACCCAACGGCGAAGTTCACCACAAAAAGATAAAGAAAAGAGAAAGATATAACCCCAAAGGGAAAATAAAACCCATCGCTCAAATCTCGCAACTACAAGTCCCACTAAGTCTCATCACTTATACAATTACAATTTTTGATTAATTGATGGAGTTAACTAGATACAATATGAAATAAAATACGAGAGTGGGTATGATACAAATGCCCTACCTACCAATGCAAAACACCCGAATGGAATTGTGTGCCAGCGACGCCGCTACTGATCCAAGCGGTCAACCTGCAAGAACTGTGGCACAACGGGGGTGAGTTTCCAACTCGTGAATAGAAATATATCTACAAGTAGAAATCGAATAAACAATGACTCCTAGGTCAACTATATCATACAGGTAATACTATGATATCTAGGGTGACCGGGTCGTATATGTGCCAACAAGGTAGCCACTACCTATATGCATGTGGATAACATCCAACAATAATAATCAATGCATGTATATGGATATCGTCTAACCATAATCAAGGTATGCAGATATGTGGATCTCGTTCACCCATGAAACAATGTTTATAAGCATGTGTATAATCTCCAATAGTAAAATCAGTGTATGCATGTATGTGGGTCCAGTCGATGCGTCAACCACTGGCGCAACAATATCATGCATGTAAATATCGTAAAAGAGTGTTCATGAAGTTATGAGGATATATATATCAACGATGTGCCTCCCGACACATCAAAATCATGGAACCTGGGTGCCTAGTATCGACACCCGAAAACATCATGAAAACCGTGCCCAGCATCGGCACGTAAATCCTCATATCTCGGGCTCCGTCAGTCCGGATCGGCCTACGGGCTCCGTCAGTCTGGATCAGCCCATATCAACTCTCGACTCCGGTCGGTATCCTCCGGATATCCGCCGCGTCTAAATACTATCACCGGTAGGTAGTATTCCCTCTGCCAAGCTCACCGTCTACTACACAGTGATCTGCTCTCGCCCCGGGGTACCATACCGGGTCCACCATGTACCCGCAATCGGTGCCTACCACTCCTCGAATCGGGTTTCACATGCCACTCTCAGAACCGAGAAAACGTATGGTGGACGCACTGAAATATCATATCAAGAGAAACCGGGTTTTAAAAACAACACATAATCTCTTTTAAAATGTCCACGATTCTCAAATCCAGAAATCTCATAAAAACAACATATCTCAATGCATACAATAATAGAGCATGATGTGTGCGACATATAATAGAAATGCGAGCATATCCGTGTATCATGCAATATGGAATAGTGATATGACATATTAAGGGGAAAACCACTCTTTTAAAATGATTCCAGTTTTTAAAGTATAGCATGCGGTTCCCAATTTTACAATAAAACCGGTTATCTATGTAGGCACAATATGTATATGCGCAAGTATAGATGTACCATGCATGTGTGCACAAATATGAATATACAATGTGTAGATGCACAAGTATGGGTGTATCAAGGTATATGTCATGATGCAGCAAGTAAATGATCAGCTAACAGCTATAATGTATACGTAACTATCATATGTCCGAGTCGGTGAATCTATCAATCGGCATCTAGCCCAAAAACATCACGTACGGTATAATCCATCGTACGGAAACCTCTAGTCAAGGGTAAGGATCAATCATCAAGTCAAACTCATCACGCATGGAATATCATCGTGCGGCGGCATTATACTAAAAGGGATCCTATCATCCTATACGACAAATGAGGGTACGGCCTAACATCACATACGGCCTATCATCCATGATTCACAACATTCTATATATATATATGACCCTATATACCTATGTCCCAGGTCACATCCACAATAATCTCATATCAGGGGACCGGCAGGGTATAAATCATCTCAATCGACTCGCATCCGTAAACCATCATATCATATCATCATCTCATCATATCATCAAATTCGCCTTGTATTCTTTCATCGCATTTATGTCTCATATCATGTCAAGTTACATAAACATGCTATCTCTACTAAGTATAAATATCTAATCTAACAAACACACCCGAACCATACAATCAGACTTTTAAAGAAGTGAATCGTAGTTTTGAAAACAGGGTTACGGTGTTTTTAAAGAAAAGATATCTTTTGAAAATCCGTAACATCCCTCAAGATATACATTAAAAAGATACATACGATTCTTTGGTTTAGAAAAAGGTATGGTCCGGACGACGCATCTACATCGACTATCTGGTCCGACAGGACCCTAAGCGGTAATATCGCTAAACGTCATCCTAGGGTAGTGGTAGCAGCATATCACATTTAACTATCCTCTAGTTTCTAATATGACTACATAGCTATCTATATTCCTAGTTTCCTAATCTAAGTTTCCTAACCATACTCTATAAATCGATTTCCATCAGAAGTTTGCGGGGGTGCTATACGCCATCCACCCGACTTCCCGGGTAGATATAGATCTACTCACCTGGTCTTCGCTCGCCGAAATCGATGACGCCATGCTCCGCCGCCTCGGGATCTACGCGAAGGTACCTACAATAATAACCAATTGCAATACGTATTAAAATCGATGCAGAAAACCGATACAGCGCACGGTGTGCCCATGGGTTAGAACCTATGGCCTAAACGTGCAAATCAATCAAACAACCCCTGTTGTCGATGAACAAACACCCGACAACCAAATACAAATCCAAATATCAAGAAAGTGCATTTTAAAATATGGAAAACACAGCCTAAAACACAACAAAATGCTTCCAGATTTTTCCTAGGTAACAATTAGCCAAAACTGCATATAGGAGGGGTCTAATTTAGTGCAAAATGAGCCATGGAACAAAAATGAACCCATTCCCTTCTACTCTGGCTGCAAATTGCAGCCAGAATAATTAAATCTGCGGCCTGGGCTTTGAATTAGGGGCTCAGGTCTCAGTGGTAGCTTCCTAGGTGCCTGCACGACTCCCAGTAATCCCAAAATCAATTCTAGTGTCCCCGGATTGCTCCAGATTCCAAAATACAACTCCATATTTACAGTTTTTCCCCGATATCGTCTCATAAATCCGTATTCTGGGTTCTTGTTCCAAGTATTGCCCAAAACATCATCACAATAGGGTTTCTAAGGTCACCACAAGCCTCAATTTCACTTTAGATTTCAGATCCAACCCTAAACCCTAACTTGAATTCCCAAAGTCCATCAAAACTACACCATACTGACATGAACAAGCATAGATGCACAAGTAATGGAAATACTACTCTATGGTTGCAGAATTTACCTCCTTTTGCAACTCAAGAAAATTCTTGAGTTGCTCAAAGTCCTCAAGATCCACTTTTTCTAGGTCCAATGCGATCCTCTCGAGCTTGTGAGCAAGTTTTGTGAAGTCGAAATGGGGTTATGGGTTTGATTTCATGTAGATTTGGGGATTGAAGATGAAGGAGAGGAAAAGGAAGGGCAGGAGCAGCAGCAGCTCATATGGGAAGGGGAGAGAAAATGGAGGTGAGAATGATGGGAGTATGGTTCAAAAGAAGGGTTGACTCTCTCTTTCTCTCTCATCATCATTCTCTCACTTTTTCCTTTCCTTTTCTTTTCTTTAATTCCTCTCACCCCATGGTAAACCCTAAGCAACCTTGCACCCAAAACATGTAACAAGTGTATAAAAATGATATGTGCACATTTTTGCACAAAAATGCTAAAAATACAATTAGCGATTTTTAATCGCGATTAATACTAAAATAGCATATAATTAACCATAAAAGCTTAAAAATGGCTTAATTCCACAAAATACCCTATTTTAGAATTTTCCGTAATTTTTTTCCAAAATTTTCCCCATTTATCAGTATTTAACTATAGCAAAATATTAAAATATTCATTAAAATAATATCAAATTATAGAAATTCCCAAAAATAATATTTTGTTTTTTTGAAATGTTACAATAAGTCATGCCGATGTCTGTCTTATAATCAAACCGAGAAACTACTGATAACACTTATCAGTAAATCTCAACAGCCCTGGCCAGGGACTTACTGATATAGCCAATCGAGCACAGCGCAACATCAACCCCTAATACCGGGAGAGACGAAACCCCTCCTATCGCTCATTGCCTCCACATGTCTCAGGACTGTACCCAAAAGCCACCTGTTTGCACGACTCAGCAGAGTCGTGGTAGGGTGGAAATCAAAGCACGGTGGGAGAACACATGAGACTCTATGACGATCTCGGGTCTGCAGACTAACCTGTATCGGTGTCACCTAAGAACTTCTATCCGACGATAGATATAATACCATATAAGAGTTCTCGACGAGTCCGTCCAGTGTACCCAGTCTCCACTGAACACCCGCATACAATCTTGATGTCTAACATTTATGGATATGGGAACATCCATCACCCATCATATGGGTCTAGTATCATATACGCTAGTCTACTCTGGAATATCAATGCCCCATCTCGATACACCCACGACTAGGGGCATTTCAGGATATGCTTATAAACTACACGTCCCACTAGTATGATCTGCATCATAATCACAGTAGTCAAGCAAATATCCTCAAGGCTTTATCAACATGTACAAATGAATAAAAGCATGATCAAGTGAACATGTCACATAAAGAGAAACCAGATAGCATACTATCATGTCGAGTAAGAAAGTCCTCTGTATATATATATATATATATATATATATATATATATATATATATGTGTGTGTGTGTGTGTGTGTGTGTGTGTGTGTGTGTGTGTGTGTGTGTGTGTGTGTGTAAATACATCCATTATCATATAATGGCATCTAGGGCATACATATACCCAACAATCTCCCACTTGCACTAAGGCCGGTTATTGGCGTGTCTCATACCCAACATCTCAAAAAGTCGCTCATGCTGCGGCTGAGGGAGGGCCTTGGTGAGTGGATCCGCAGTGTAATTCTTTGTATCTACTCTCTTAATCTCGATCTCGCGACGATCAACTATCTCACGGATCAAATGATATCGCCTCAGGATGTGTCTGGACCGCTGATGGGACCTGGGCTCCTTGGCTAACGCCATAGCCCCATTATTATCACAATACAATGGTATTGGATCAATAATGGTTGGAACTACTCATAACTCCAAGACGAACTTCCTCATCCAGACTGCTTCCTTTGCGGCATCATTTGCAGCAATGTACTCAGCTTCTATCATGGAGTCTGCAACGGTATCCTGTTTGGAACTCTTCAAACTCACCGCCCCTCCATTGAGGGTAAATACAAACCCAGAGATAGATTTGCTGTCGTCCTTATCACTCTAGAAGCTCGAATCGCTAAAGGCCTCCATTTGGAGATCTCCGTTACCATACACCAAGAACAATTTTTTAGTCCTTCGCAATTACTTAAGAATGTTTTTCACAGCTATCCAGTGATTCTCCCTTGGGTTGGACTGATACCTGCTTACTACACTTAGTGCATAAGCTATATCAGGGCGTGTACATAACATCGCATACATTATAGATCCTATGACTGAAGCATTGGGTATAATCCTCATGCGAGCTCTCTCTTCATCGGTCTTTAGGCAAAAGTCCTTGGAGAGAGTGACTCCAAGGCAAGCGGGTAAGGCACCCCGCTTGGAGTCTTCCATACTAAACATCTTTAGGATGGTGTTGATGTACCTGGTTTGGGACAATCCCAATAACCTTTTGGATCTATCCCTATAGATCCGAATGCCCAATATGTACGTGGCATCACCCAGGTCCTTCATGGAGAACCTTTGTGATAAGAATGATTTGACCGACTGCAGCATAGGAATGTCATTTCCTATCAGAAGAATATCATCCACGTACAATATGAGGAATGTGACAGCTCTCCCTACAGCCTTCTTATAAACACAAGGTTCATCTGGATTTTTGATGAAATCAAATTCTTTGATAACATCATCAAAACAGATGTTCTAACTCCGTGATGCCTGCTTTAATCCATAAATGGATTTAATCAATCTACATGCTTTCCCGCTGCTCCCACTGTCAACGAAGCCCTCTGCCTGATCCATATAAACGCATTCTTCTAAATCACCATTTAGAAATGCAGTTTTAACGTCCATTTGCCATATTTCATAGTCGTAGTGAGCAGCAATAACAAGTAGGATCCGAATGGATATAAGCATAGCTACGGGATAAAAAGTTTCGTCATAGTCCAGACCCGGTCTTTGACGAAATCCTTTTGTCACAAATCTTGCCTTATAGGTCTCCACCTGCCCATCTACACTAATCTTTCTTTTAAAGATCCATTTGCACCCCACGGGTTTTACCCCAGGGGGTACAATGTCCAAAGTCCATACTTTGTTGGTGTACATAGACTCCATTTCAGATCTCATGGCATCCAGCCACTTCATAGAGTCTCCACTCGTGATAGCTTGCTGAAAACTGGTAGGATCATCATCATCCATGATGCAATCTTCTCTATCACCATCAATGAGGAAACCGTAGTACCTCTCCGGTGGGCGAGAAGTCCTATCAGATCTACGGAGTGGTTGAGGTTCATTTTTTTCTGTTGCAACAGCCGGTTCAACCAAGTCGTCATTTATAACTTATGTTTCTAGAACTTCTTCTAGGTCTACCACATTGCCATCTGTATCATTTGTGAAAAAATCTTTTTCTAAAAATGTGGCGTGCTGAGAAACAAACACCTTTTGTTCCTCCTTGTGGTAGAATAGATATCCATAGGAATTCTTTGGATACCCCCACAAAATTACACATGACTGACCGTGTCTCGAGTTTGTCCGGATTTTTCTTTTTGACATAGGCCGGACAACCCCAAATCTTAACTCGTTTAAGAGATGGTCTCTTCCCATGCCATATCTCATATGGCGTGATAGTCACGGTTTTGGTTGGAACCATGTTCAATAGAAACGTTGCAGTCTCCAATGCATGCCCCCAAAATGAGACAGGTAACTCAGCATCACTCATCATGGAACGAACCATATCTAATAGGGTTTGATTCCGTCATTCTGACACACTATTGTGCTGTGGTGTGGAAGGGGAGTGAGCTGAGAGAGAATCCCATTCTCTTTTAAAAAGTCTGCAAACTCTGTACTGAGATACTCACCACCTCGATCTGAACGACGCATTTTGATACTCAATCCGGTTTGTTTTTCTACTTTAAGTTTGTACTGAGTGAATTCCTCGAAAGCTTCAGACTTGTGCTTCAGTAAAAACACATGACCGAACCTTGAGAAATCATCAGTAAAAGTTATGAAGTAAGAAAAACCGCCTCTATCCTGTGTAGACTTTGGCCTGCATACATCACTATGTATGAAGGCTAAGAGTTGAGTAGCTC
Organism: Agapanthus africanus; assembly: GCA_030015575.1. NCBI lineage: Eukaryota > Viridiplantae > Streptophyta > Magnoliopsida > Asparagales > Amaryllidaceae > Agapanthus > Agapanthus africanus. Next base: position 427,523,820 of record CM057339.1, read on the forward strand.
TTTCTCCGTGTCCTGTAAACAGAGATTTGGTCATTTTACCCTTGATACAAGACTGGCAAGTCGCATAAGATTTATATTTAAAGGGGTTTAAAAATCTATCTTTATGTAGCTTGTTTAGTCTTGTTTCGTTAATATGACCAAGTCTACAGTGCCAAAGAAAAGCTTCATTTATTTCTGAAAGTTTTCTTTTATTAATGTGTTGTATACTGAAAACTGTGTGTTGATTTAGGACGTATATCCCGTTATTAAGTGTACCATACCCAACGAACATTTGATTCAGGTTAATGCTCATAACATTATTCTGCAATACAAAATGATATACTTCATTGTCTAACAAAGAAACGGATATTATATTACAAAGCATACTATGTACATAATAACATGGGTTCAAAACCAATATACACCCTGACGGCAACCCCAGGAGATACTCTCCCACTGAAACCGCATGTACATTGGAACCATTTCCAACCCGGAGAGTATGGTCACCTGTCTTCAAAACTTTGCTATTTCTCAGCCCCTGCATGGAATTGCAAATGTGAGAACCTGAACCGGTATCTAATACCCAGGAAGCAGAGTTTATAGAAAAACAGTTTTCTGTCACAAACACACCTGAAGCTGAAGTATTACCATGCTTCTTCCTTTTGAGATCCAAGTACTCAGTGCAGTTGCGCTTCCAGTGTCCTAATTTGTAGCAGTGATAATATTCCCCTTTCCCCAATTCCCCAGCCGTGGACTTGTCTTTCCCCTTAACCTTTTTAACTCCACCTCTAGGTTTGGCGGGTTTCTTCTTCATTTTTCCCTTGGCCTTGGCCTTAGGGTGAGAGGAGGAAGATGGCCCAGCAATCAAAACGGGAGACTTCACTGATTTCAGCGTGCTCTCTGCACTCCTCAACATATTGAGGAGTTCAGGTAGTGACTTCTCCATATTGTGCATGTTGAAGTTAACTACAAACTGAGCAAAGGTGGGGGGAGAGACTGCAGAATGATATGAGTATATTGTTCGTTGTCTATTGTCCATCCGAGGTCCTCAAGCTCTTCTATAAGAGGTATCATCTTCAGAACATGGTCATGTACTGGTGTGCCAGGAGCCATCCGCGTCTGAAACAGCTTTCGTGACACTTCGTATCGTAAGACACGAGATTGCTCCCCATACAACTCATTTGTATGGAGAAAAATGGATTGGACATCCATCTGCTCGTGCTGCTTTTGATGTATGTTATCCATCGATGCAAGTGAGAGGCATTTGGCCGTGGCACAGTCAGCGTCCCATGTCTTGCGGACTTCCCTATCCGCAACCGAAGATTTAGGACCTGGGACAGGCGGGGCTGTAGCCGTGAGGACATATGATACCTTATCATAAGTCAAGGCTATGTTAATGTTCCTCAGCCAGTCATTATAATTGGTCCCATTCAGTTTATTTTTCTCTAGTAGAAGCTTAAGTCCTGTCATTGGTATCTGCCATTAAGAGAGAGAAAAGAATACACTCAGTGAAAGTTCTTTCAAAGATCAGATTGGTTATTATCTTATCTAATCGATGTCTCCCACTGCTTTTATCAAATTTTCCTTCAAACCTTAAGAAGAAAACTAGCCAGGACTAATTACATTCTACAATTTCTCTAACCGTTCAGCCAGGCCAGTGTCGGTACTTGAGGGAGGTTCCCCGTGCTTTCGCACGGACCTAATTAAAGTAAACCTCATTTTCCCATAGGCGTAGCCTCGTTAACACCTTTCTAGACACCTAATGAGTTAGCTAATTGTAAAGTGCAAAACTCTCCTGGAAGCAACTCTTGCTCACAGTGGGATCGGGATCCAACCATCATATGGAAGGTATGCAATCTCATTGCAAATTTCAACTCTTGAAACTCCCGATATGGTTTTTACCCCCAGCACTCATGACCTTGGCTTTGGTCAACAAATCAAAACCACTAGTCAAGTTCAACCCGTCATTCCTCGATTAATTAAACCCAATCACATGATCCTCGGCTAAGTTCAAAAAAGTCACATGCATGTCCTAATTAATCACATCATATGCTGTATAGGAAGACATCACTCAGCTACCGTACACTACGCCTTGGCTAAGGCCAACAAACGTAGCACGAACACTAAGTACTCTACTTCCTAAAATGACGGAGGGTTGCAGATGATTTTTAAGAAAACCCTTAACGCTTGAAAACCCTTAACGCTTTGAACTTGATATCGTTGTAGAATCAAACGGTTTTCAAAAGGAGTGGCTTAAGCTCCGCAATTTTGAAATTTAGTGTTTTCATAAAAAAGACGAGTGGTTTTTAAATTCGATTCTACAACATCTTTTTAGGTTTATTTTTCCTCACATTAATCATATTAATGTAGTCCCATCATTTAAGTCCTTAAGCCAAACACAGAAAAGGAACGAAAATACAACGTACGCTTATGCCATCCGCATTTGCCACAATGTTCCATTATGCACCGTTAGGTTACTTAACTAACGGCATACCGGGACGGGACTAGCACGGGTGCAAAACATAAGCAACGCTTACTATATATCTCATATATAATATTTCATTCGTCTCAGATATATCAAGTGATCACATCACAGAATATAAACAGCAGAAGTGCATATATGAAAATATAAGATATACTAGGAATTCCGTATTTTATATCTAGCCAACGATAGAAAATACGGGTTCCACGGTCGTGATGAATAACTAATCCTACATCCTAGACCCCTACGAGAGCGTCAAGCGACCCTACCAATTCTAGAGTTAGCAGACCCGGTCTTCACTCCTCGAGATGGCCTCCTACTGGACTCTAGAACCCGATCACTTGTGCTCCCCACCTTGGGTCTATCCTAATGCGGAAAAGTAAATAATATACATCGAAGGAAACATCATCCTCAACCCGGATGTGGCCCAATAAAAGAATATTACATACAAATGAATTTTACATGAATGAAAAGAAAACTCTCATCTCACATAAAACCCCCGGCAATTCATCACGACGATCCTATACATCATTACATAGCAACATATAACATCTCATGTCAATATATGCAAATAAACTAGGCGATGTTAAACCGTTTGATCGATCGATCAATGACCTCACAGAGAAGCTCAACACCTGAGCAGTATTAAAATTACCCAGAAGCATGCTACAGTACCTATGGACCAACCGTAGAAGGGCCGACCCGAGCCTCACAAACGGCGCCGCGGAACCGCCGCCAAAACCAGGTTTCTGCCACGGTTCCGCGGTCATTTAGTCGAGCTAGGGTATCGTTCTTCTAGAGGTTCCATAGATTTACTTGCATGATTTTCTGAATATTTTTAATATGAAAAATTACAAAATTTTGAAAATTTTCCAGAGAATGGATTTTTCGGGCAATCGATGTTCGTTCGAAGTGTTTTAGCATCGTCTAGGTTACTCTGATGCTCTAGCTTGACTCTAATACCACTGTTGGGATTACCTAGCACCTCATAAGGGTTTGTAATGCATCAAACATGCTACAATTTAGTTTTTTAGGGTGCTAAGCAAACTAACCTAGGATCAAACTAGAAATTTAAAGTAACATATGAAGTAGTATCACATACTACAAGTAACAAAACACTAAGTAAAGAGAATACAACCTTTGTAGTTCTCTTTGCTTAACTCCTTGGCTACTTGAGAGTTTGAACGGGCTTGCTAATGATCTTCCGAGTCCACGATGATCCATCCGGAGTCCTCTTTGTCTAAGCTCCAAGCTCCACTTGATCAAAAGATGAAGATGAAGCTAACACTCTAAACTAATTGGCTAGACAAGTATAGAATGATGATGTGGTTTGTTTTCTCACTTCAAAACCCTATCTTTACCACTATCTCACTCACTAACAAAGTCAAGAGAGCAAGAGAGAGGAGGAAGAAGATGATGACAACTCAAGAACTCAAGTTATGATAATCTCTAATAATAAAAATGAGAATAGAAATTATATATAATTTCTACTCCCATCCTAAACCATGGGTTAATAAATATCTAGATATTTACATTGGAGAAAAGAGAGCCATAGAAAATTAACTCATGGTTAATGCAAGGTTAAGCGTAGAGAATGAAGGATAAATATCAACCATGAATTAATTCTATTTACATTAACTTAAAAATAAATATTTAGATAAATACTTCCATGTGAATCTTGCATTTCCACCATTAGTGTATCAACAACCATGATACACACAAGTGTATGCATGTATGTGTGCATGCACATCAACATAAACATATGCATACATGCATGCATACAATAAAGAAAATGGTTTAAAAGAAGTGAGCTAAAACTCAATGTTAAATCAATACTTGATTTAACAAACCGGTCATATCACATACGACCCGACCAATAGTAAACGCCTTATTAATATACGGTATTATATATGCGTATTTAATCGGGACCCCGCGCATATCTCATATGCACACCACATCGTTTCGCCTGGGCCAGGAAACTCTTCTGTGGGACTCTAAAACACGTCAATATGCCGGCAGTGGGTGATGATCATATCAAGCACCCCCAACCTGCAAGAGATCAGCTAAACGTAACGGCCACCCGGGTATTGAGCGATCAGAAGAAAACAAGTGAACCTGTCAAAACTCCCGTCGAGCCAACTGGTAACACTACCGTACAGTCCGGTCTCTTGTCAGATATGGTGCATATCAAGTCTAGGGATGACATCCTCTACCTCAATAACTCAATAAGTCATGCCGATGTATGGCCTATAATCAAACCGAGAAACTACTGATAACACTTATCAGTAAATCTCAACAGTCTTGGCTTGGGACTTACTGATATAGCCAATCGAGCACAGCGCAACATCAACCCCCAATACCGGGAGAGACGAAACCCCTCCTACCGCTCATTGCCTCCACATGTCTCGGGACTGTACCCAAAAGCCACCTGTTTGCACGACTCAGCAGTGCCGTGGTAGGATGGAAATCAAAGCACAGTGGGAGAACACATGAGACTCTATGACGATCTCGGGTTTACAAACTAACCTGTACCAGTATCACCTGAGAACTTCTATTCGACGATAGATATAATACCATATAGGAGTTCTTGGCGAGTCCGTCCAGTGTACCCAGTCTCCACTGAGCACCCGCATACGATCTTGATGTCTAACATCTATGGATATGTGAACATCCATCGCCCGTTATATGGGTCTAGTATTATATACGCTAGTCTACTTTGGAATATCGATGTCCCGTCTCGATACACCCACGACTAGGGACATTCCAGGATATGCTTATAAACTACACATGTCCCACTAGTATGATCTGCATCTTAATCACAGTAATCAAGCAAATATCCTCAGGTCTTTATCAACATGTACAAATGAATAAAAGCTTGATCAAGTGAACATGTTAGATAAAGAGTAACCAGATAGCATACTATCATGTCGAGCAAGAAAGTCCTCTGTATATACATACATGTATAAATACATCCACTATCATATAATGGCCTCTAGGGCATACCTATACCCAACACACGGAATTCCTCAACTACTTAAAAGAGAATGGTATACTCTCTCAGCTTAGTCCTTCGTACACACCACAGCACAACGGTGTATCGGAATGAAGGAACCGTACCCTATTGGACATGGTTCGCTTCATGATGAGTAGTGTTGATCTGCCTCTTTCATTCTGGGGATATGCACTTCAGAAAGAGATATACTTATTGAATCAGGTTCCATCCAAATCTATGTCTAAGACTCCATATGAAATATGGAGTAGAAAGAAATCTTGTCTTAATCGTATTAAGATATGGGGTTATCCGGCCGATGTAGAAGCAAAAAATACGGAAAAACTTCAAGAACGGTCATTTTTATGTAAGTTTGTGGGATATCCTAAGAATTCGCATGGATATCTGTTATATCACAACGAGAAACAAAAGGTGTTTGTTACTCGCCACGTCGTCTTTTTAGAGAAGGAATTTCTTGAAAAAGAAATAAGTGGGAGCACGGTAGAACTGGAAGAAATTCAGGAACCACAAACTTAAAATAAAGATTTGGTAGAACCACAGAATTCAATAATCCCGGACGAACCTCAGCCACTTCGCAGATCTAGTAGGACTTCTCATCTGCCCAAGAGATACTAAGGTTTTCTCTTAGATGGGGATCGAGAGAATTGCATCTTGGAAGAAGATGGTCCAACTAGTTTCAAATAGGCCATTACCAGTAAGGACTCTGATAAATGGCTGGATGCTATGCAATCCGAAATGGAATCCATGTACACTATCAAAGTTTGGACTTTGGATGTTGCTCCTCCTGGGGTAAAACCTGTTGGATGCAAGTAGATCTTCAAAAAGATGATTGGTGGACAGGTGGAAACTTATAAGGCTAGACTTGTCGCAAAAGGTTTTCTTCAAAGACCAGGAGTTGACTATGACGAAACCTTTTCTCCAGTGGCTATTCTGAAATCCATTCGGATCCTACTTGCCATTGCTACCTACCATCTCTATGATATCTGTAAGATGGACGTCAAACCGATTTTTCTAAATGGAAGTTTAGAAGAATGTATTTATATGGATCAGCTGGAGGGATTCATAGACAGTAGGAGTAGCAGGAAGATATGCAAGTTGCTTAAATCCATTTAGAGATTAAACTAGGCATCGTGGAGCTGGAATTTGATGAGACAGTCAGGGAATTTGACTTCATAAAAAATGAGGATGAACCATGTATCTATAAGAAGGTTGAAGGGAGAACTGTTGTATTCCTCGTCTCGTACGTGGATGACATTCTCTTGATAAAAAATGACATTCTTATGCCGCAATCGGTCAAGTTCTTCTTATCACAAAGGTGTAAGTGTGTCTTACCATCTCTACTAGGGTTTAAGCAACAATATATGGTGTATTTTAAAAAAATTAGATAGCTAAAGCACACAAGCCACGAATCGAACTAGAGATTAGGGTAAGTATCATATACAAAGTAGTGTCTAACACTAAGAGAAAAAGAACTACAACCTTTGTAGACCACTCCTTCTCTTCAATCGCTCCGTGTAGTAGTCCTTAGGCTCCTTGGCTCCACTCGAAATTTGGAACAATTCCGCTTGTAGCCTTCGTAGTCCACGATGATCCACCACGGAGTTCCTTTCACTCAAGCTCTTGCTTCACTTAACCTAAGTAGAAGTGAGGAAAACAACCTATACAAGTTTGCTAGACTAATATAGATTGATGAAGTGGGTTATTTCTCACTAAAAATTCTTTCTTTTTCTTTCTCTTTTACTAACTAGAAAAAAGGTAGAGAGCTAGAGGAAGAAGATGAAGAAAATGGCTAGGCTTGAGATATTAATTCATATAAGAGAGAGAGAGTCACACTCACACAATAAATATGAGCCATGGTAAATATCTTAGATATTTTTGAGAGTGAGATAGTGGAGGATTAAATAATGAACCATGGCTAGTGAGATTTTTTAAGAAGAGTGTGTAGAACCATGAGAACGTTTTTCAATTTTCCATTTACTCAAAATCAATAAACTTCTAATATCTTTCCATGTGAGTCTAGCATAGCCATGTCCAATGTATCATCCACCAAGATACATGCACACGTGCATATATGTATATAAATCCATAAAAATATACATACATACATGTGTAAGTCTACGCTAGCGCCCCGGCAGTCTACAGACGCCAAATGCGGAACAAAAAACTTTTAACTGGCGCTATCGTATACTTTAACCCGGATCTGCCATTATTGCTAAACTAACAAACTGTAAAGAGTGTAGAATGGTTATACCGAACGATCCGAGTCCTTCGTTCTTTAACCATCATCCCACGCTCCGTTGCGGCTGCTCCGATCTCGTCGATCTCCGATTCCTTCGTCGAGGTGGCACCACATGATCGATTCTTTAAACGGGCTCCCGCCTCTGACTTGAGGCAACTCGATCGTCAAGTTTGCTAAAAGAGACGACCAAGAATGATGTAGAGAATGAGTAGATGACTTTGTCTCACTTCGTCCAAATCCGTGGACGATCGGTTAATGAAGTTGCCGTGGAAATCGGGTGATGGAATGAAATGAACTGTAAAATTCCATACACCCCGAATACTATCATAATCTTTTCTAACCAAAATGAAACATCAAGTGAAGTGAGGAGGAGAGAGAGGGCCGGCCACTTTTATGCAAGGAGGGAGGTGACCGTAGGAGCAAGTGGTGACCATAAGACATGAAGCTTCTCACTCAAAATATCCTAAGGAAAACAAGAAGCTTTAATGATAATGCATGAATCACTAAACACCTCATCAAGCCTTTAATGCATCCAATGAAAACTCAACACCAATTAATCCTAGTCACCTCATCTAGAACCTTCTAGAACACTGACTCACCTCATCTGAAGAAAAGATAAATCCGTCTTTAACCAAATGTTAAAAGACGGCTGATAGAAAACTGGAAACTGGCAACTTCCAAAAGTGATCCTGAAACGAATTTCAGGACAACCCCGAAACTGTATAAATATACCCGCATTTGTATTACGACCGAATACAAATGCAACTGAGACAAAGATATTATACCTACTCAATATAATACTCGGATCCGGCTTAAACCAAAGCCGACCAGTATCATCTGCCCGAAAAATAATACGTGCGTAAACGCACGTGCATTTTTCGAACCCTGCCATAAAACCATACGGCCTCTACAACGTTTCGCCCGAACTTGGGAAACTGTCTTTGGGGGACTCTAATGACTCGTCAGTACCCTGGCAGTGGGTTTAACCACAAACCGTCAGCGGCACTAGCAATGCGTAACGGCTGCCCATGGACTGACCTCAGGGGAGGCTGATGAGCGAACTCAAGGGATGCCGATGAGAGAACTCATCCAGAAACCCTACTGAGCCTAACAGTGACAATGTATATACAGTCCGGTCCGTTCGTCAATGAGTATCGCATATCCGCCTAGGGGGCTAGTAACGTCAGACCCCCAGAAGCAGTATAAGTCGTGTCGGAGTGTAGCCCAATAACACCCTGAGATACTACTGGAGTACCTACCAGTAAATCTCCTGCCATGGCCATGGACTTTGTGTAATGGCTCTCCTAGACACAGCACGACCTCGCCCCCAATACCGGGAGAGACGAATCCCCTGCCGATCCGCTCACGTGCCTCCATATGGCTCGGGACTGTACCCAAAAACTACCTGTTTGCACGACTCCTTTGAGCCGTGGTAGGGTAGAAATCAAAGCACAGTGGGAACTCACACGAGACAAATGACGACCTCAGGTCGATGAACTAACCTGTACACATGTCACCAGGGAACTGCTATCTGACGGTAGATATAATACTAACTAGCAGATTCCCGGCGAGTCCTGTCCGGTGTACTCATAACCCAATGAGCACCTGTATACATCTTAGGTGATCCAACTGACACCAGTGGCTTGTGAGACCGGCCACCGCCCCTCGTCGGGGTCTCGACTGTACACACTAGTCTACTCCGGAGTATCGATGCCCTGTCTCGAAACTCCTACGACTAGGGACCACAATTAAGGATATGCGTATAAACCACCCAACTCTCACTTATATGATCGCCATCATACTGTTGGTGGTAAAGCAAGATCCTAAGGGCTCTATCAAAGTGTAACATGTAATCAGTCACCTGATCATGTACACGACTGATAAAGGCAAACCAGATAGCATACTATCATCTTGAGTAAGACTGTCCTACCGGTTATAGGTCATCCGCAATCATTGCAATCACGTACATGTGATCCAATAATTGACTATGAGGGCACTATCTCCAACAATCTCCCACTTGCACTCAAGGCTAATTATTGCGATGTTGCGTACTCACAGCCCGTGTGAAACCAACACCCAACTTCTCTACTAAGCAGTATCACAAAGCCCGTTTGTAAAACTATTGTGTTCGAGAAATAGCCTTAGTGAGTGGATCCGCCTAGAAATTTCTTTCTATATCTCTCTTAATCTCAAATTCGCGGAGAAAGCCATCTCCCGAATTGAGTAATACCTGTCTTAGAATATGTCTGGATATCTGATGGGACCTAGTTCATAAATGAACTCCAAATCCAAACTTCTTAGACTGTATCGATCACTGAACCTAATCAGTATCGGGCACCATGCCACCCACAGTATCCTCTTGGACCACCTGTCCATAATACTGTCCCTCTTCGTCAGGGGGAAAAACTATAACTCTGACAATCACTCTGTCATCCATGTCACCTTTGAAGCCTGGAATGATAACCGTCTCCCGAAGGAGGCTGCCGTATTCAAATCCGTAGAACATGTACTTATGTTCTAAAACTGCTTCCTTATATTTCTCCAGGATTGGATTAATACAAACTTATTGCATCTAGTGCAAAACCAACATTTGGTGTGGTACTTGACATCTCACGATTGACTTAATTGCCTAAGCAAGTGATCTGCCAATCATGCACATCCCTCTCCCCTTTAGTCTATACGACACCTTTAGAGAGGGTGACTCCATCACCTGCAGGTACACCACCATGCTAGGAGTCAACTATTCCAAAAACCATTAGAATATCTGTCAAAGTACCCACATTGGGAAACTACCCAAATCCAGATCTAAAACCATAGATCTAGAAACCAGAATGTCAAATATTATATCCATATCCTGTCTGGAGAAACAACTGTGTGACGACCATAGTACAACCGATCGTAGTATAGGAATTTTACTTCCTACTCTGTGTATGTCATCCAGATACCATGACATCACACCCTACTACCTTCTTAACAGATCCATCCCCTATTCTGATTGAAGTCAAAACCATGACTGTCACAACAAATATAGATGATCTATCTCCGCTATAACTGCTCAAGTCTATAAATAGATATAAGCATCTTGCCCACTATGCTTCCGCTGCTCCCACTGACTACGACAACCCTCCTGCCGGGTCTCATATCCTGGAACAACAGTAGTGTCAAGTCTTGGTAGATAAGAACCTCCCTGTCACCGTCTCTGAGGCTACCGAAGTACCTCTCGGGCGTCTGAGGTTACCTACCATACCTGCGGAGTGGCTATTGGAATGTCAAACCTGATTGAATATTTAGGTCCTATTAAATTTTCCGTAATCGTTCGCGGTTCTGGAATCACTTCCAGTTCTACCATACTCCCACTACTGTTTTCTGAAAAAGATCCATTTTTACTAAAACTGTGGCGAGTCAAGAACAATATCACTATTGATCTTCCAAATGGTAGAATATCAACCCTCGTCATAGCCAGGGTCAACCCACAAAACAGCCATTACAGAAACGTGCCCTGAGTTATCCAGAGTCTGGTTTTAAGCATAAGCTGGACAACTCCCCGTACCTTAATATCTTTTAAGGTACGAACTATTCTATATCCAATATAGAAACTTTGGCACTTATTTAATTGGAACCAAGATTCAATCCATGCAGCTGTCTCCAGTGCATATCAACTTAATGGAAAGAGGCTAATCAGCATTACTCAACTTAGGAATCCATCCAATTATGAGTAACCTGAAAGAGAAACACGTTTCTCAAAACCATCACTATCATCTGAATACCAATCACAAGAATCTACATCTTCGATCTCTTTGAAGAATCCCGATACTTGTGACACCTGGTTCTCTACTTTATTCTTATACCCACAACTACTCAAAACTTAGACCTTGTATTTCTACGAAACACTCGTCTAAATACTAGAGAAGTTATAAGTAAATAGAACATAGTACGAGGACCTACCCCTTTGTCCTGATGGACACTGGACAACATACAATACTCTGTATAAGTCCGCTGAGTTAAACAACTCAAAACCTGTGCGTTGTAGGTGGAAAACTGTACCCTGGCGATTTCCTCAAATATCACCAATTACAACGAATTCCGATATAATGAGGATGATCACCTAATTCCCAATATCTTACTCCCACTCATCATCTGTAAAACCATACAGATATGAGAATGAAACCTGGTAAATACATACCCTTGGAGTAAGTGTCTAATCGGGAAAACAGTTTTTCCTTTAACAATGCACTGAAACATGAAAATGCTTCGTAGGGGTATCCTGGTATTCATAGCAATGCCTCTTCCATAATCAAATTCATGACTTCAACCGTATATTTTATCGCCATCTCTCCAAATCCCTTTATTTGTCTTTAGTCGTTACCTTCTGTACACCATCGTTAGGCTAAATGGTTTTCTTCCTTCCCTACCGTTCGGCACCAGCCTATGGTTTGGAAGAAGACTATCCAGTAAGCATAATAGGTGTAAACCAAGGAGTACTCGCAACTGAGAGAAGGTGCTGATAAAAGACAACTGAATAATACCTTATTCTTTTTAAAGGTGAAATAGGAGCGGCGATGAAGTACGCGGTTTTGGTCGTGAATGATATCAGTCGCAATTTACTTTGCCCTCTTTCTAATCCCTTTATTTTGTCTTTACATATTACCTTCTGCACACCCTACTTAGGCTAATTGGTTTTCTTCATTCCCTACCTTTCGGCACCAGCCTATGGTTTGGAATAAGACTATCCAATAAGCGTAATAGGTGTACTCTCCTAAACCAAGGAGCTCTCGCAACCTGAGAGAAGGTGATAATAAAAGACAACTGAATAAACCAATTCTATTTCTCCTGAACCTGGATCCATCCTCGAAGAAGTCCCTTCAAGTTCGTATATAACCATACGATGGCTCTATCCAATGGAAGTGGATATCCGTAGTAATACGGGTGTTCTGAGAAATTCAAAGGGTAAAAGAAGGAGTGAAAATGACTTATGCAACTCAGACAATCCAAAAGCCAGTATTTTAAGAAGGTTCGGTCAACCTGGTCACTGAGTCATAGTCTAGGGTCGGTCAAAGGTCGCTGCCAAAGAGAGAGAGAAAAGAAACACTCTGCGTGCACTCTAACCTAGATCAGAAATTGGTCATCACTTTATCTAATCCGGAAACCTCCCACTGTCCTGTCAAATTCTCCTCCAAACCTAAAGAAGAATCAATCGGGATCACCCGAAGAGTAAACCAACTCATCAGTGGGAATCGGGATTCAACTCTCATCGTATGATAACGTGATGGAATGCATCCACGTTACTCATACTCCAGATGGTATGCGCATACTTGGCAAGTTTCAGTTTCTTTAGAAACTCCCGATATTATTTTTGCCCCATGCTCTTATAACCTTGGCGTTGGTCAAAATGTCATAAGTCACATGCCAAGTTCTACCCGTCACTATCTTTCCAATTTGAACCCACCCGCACATACCCCTGACGTTAGCCAATCGCAGAACGACTGTCCCAAACTAACTCATCTATCTATGCAACAATTGAATACCCAGCAGCTACCAAACACTATGCCTTAACTTTGGCTAAAATGCATAGCTTGAATACTACTAAATACCCAAAAGAAGTGACGGAGGGCTACGACTGGTTTTTGGCGAAAAAACCTTTAGCGTAGTGAACTTGATATCGCTGAAGGAATCTGATAGCTTTTTAAAATATAGTGGCGAAAACCTTTTGCTAAAGAGGTCACTCCCGGTAAAGGGATCTCGGCTCTTTCCTCGTGGAATGAGGTGCAGGATATTCCACTGAATACCGCTATGCAAAGCAACTTGTAATCGACTATAGTGAAGTTATTACGCTGACGCAAACTTCTGCCCAAGGGGTCAGTCCCGGTGAAGGGATATCGGCCCTTGCCCCGTCGAATGAGGTGCAGGATATTCCACTGAATACCTCTATGCATAACAAAAGAAAACATCTTTGCAATAACACTTTTTAAATTTGTTCCAACAACTGCAAACAGGTTTGTTTTACTTTGCATTGATCAGAATCAATGCAGTCCCATCAATCGATCACACCAGAAAAGAACGAAAATAAATTGTACGTATATGCCATCAGCATTCGTCGCTGGGTCCCGTCATCACCTGTTAGGTTACTTAACTAACGACAGAGCGGGGACTGGACTAGCGCGGGTGTAAAACATATACAAACATCTAATAGTATATAAACCAATATACAATAATCGCTCCAGGCGTGATAGTATGCAACATTACAGAAAAGTAATAAGCATCACAGAACAATACAGATATCTGGGATCCCGGGTTTCACAGAGCCGCTGCTGAAACCCGACGTTCTCCTGTCGTGTGATAGCCTGTGCAATGAAACCTAGACCCCTACGGGTGCGGCAAGTTACCCGCCAAAACCTGAAGCGAGGCAGCCCCCTACAACATAGTGAATGGACCACCCAGCACTCCACGGAATCCGGTAATCTTGGGCACCCCTCCTTGGGTCAACCTGTACCCCCTACGAGTGCGGCGAATAGTCTGCCAATTCTAGAGTGGGACCCCTCTGCCTCTCAAAGCCATGAGATGCGGACCCGTTGCTTCTCAGAACCCGGCTATCCGTGCACTCCGTCGCGGGGCAAAACCTAGTACAGTAATGAAAAATAGTACAATAGGTACATCGACCGCAACCTGGTCGTGCCCCAAAAGAATATTATACAACAGGCAGTGACGGCTGTCCACAAGTTGGACGCTCGTCCCGCAATATCAAATGTACAAATAAACTCAAACTGTACTACCATTGCACACTGCTATCCACCACGACAAATCCGCAACATCACAGCACAACACAGAACATCAACGCGAATGTCACGTTCGCAAACCCGTCTAAAAGAACTATAGCAATCAAACGCGGTTTACCGATCAAATGACATTCCCGGTCGGAGATATAATGTAAGCACTGTAAACTAACGTGTTTAAATTTCGATCGACAAAATATCAAAAAGTGGGCCCCACGACTTACTGGTGAACAGTAACAAAACCTGGGCCAAAACGATATATACCAAAAGCCACAAAATCCAACAGAGAACCCACTGACAAAATTTGGGAGCACGAGCTCACATGGTTTGACCGCGTTTCCGCGGCTCTTTGGTGGGGTCACGTGCCCAAATTTTGTCGTAGTTCTTAGAAAAGCCTGCACAGTATTCTGAGATGTGTAGAAAAATTTTAGGACACCGTTTAAAATCAACAGAAACTGTCATATTGTAAAAATGTGATTTTTGATTTCCGGTCGGATCGATGTTTTAATCGCGTTAGCACAAGTTAGTATAGCAAAATGGTTAGGCTCTGATACCACTGTAAGTCTACGCTAGCGCCCCGGCAGTCTACAGACGCCAAATGCGGAACAAAAAACTTTTAACTGGCGCTATCGTATACTTTAACCCGGATCTGCCATTATTGCTAAACTAACAAACTGTAAAGAGTGTAGAATGGTTATACCGAACGATCCGAGTCCTTCGTTCTTTAACCATCATCCCACGCTCCGTTGCGGCTGCTCCGATCTCGTCGATCTCCGATTCCTTCGTCGAGGTGGCACCACATGATCGATTCTTTAAACGGGCTCCCGCCTCTGACTTGAGGCAACTCGATCGTCAAGTTTGCTAAAAGAGACGACCAAGAATGATGTAGAGAATGAGTAGATGACTTTGTCTCACTTCGTCCAAATCCGTGGACGATCGGTTAATGAAGTTGCCGTGGAAATCGGGTGATGGAATGAAATGAACTGTAAAATTCCATACACCCCGAATACTATCATAATCTTTTCTAACCAAAATGAAACATCAAGTGAAGTGAGGAGGAGAGAGAGGGCCGGCCACTTTTATGCAAGGAGGGAGGTGACCGTAGGAGCAAGTGGTGACCATAAGACATGAAGCTTCTCACTCAAAATATCCTAAGGAAAACAAGAAGCTTTAATGATAATGCATGAATCACTAAACACCTCATCAAGCCTTTAATGCATCCAATGAAAACTCAACACCAATTAATCCTAGTCACCTCATCTAGAACCTTCTAGAACACTGACTCACCTCATCTGAAGAAAAGATAAATCCGTCTTTAACCAAATGTTAAAAGACGGCTGATAGAAAACTGGAAACTGGCAACTTCCAAAAGTGATCCTGAAACGAATTTCAGGACAACCCCGAAACTGTATAAATATACCCGCATTTGTATTACGACCGAATACAAATGCAACTGAGACAAAGATATTATACCTACTCAATATAATACTCGGATCCGGCTTAAACCAAAGCCGACCAGTATCATCTGCCCGAAAAATAACACGTGCGTAAACGCACGTGCATTTTCCGAACCCTGCCATAAAACCATACGGCCTCTACAACGTTTCTCCCGAACTTGGGAAACTGTCTGTGGGGGACTCTAATGACTCGTCAGTATCCTGGCAGTGGGTTTAACCACAAACCGTCAGCGGCACTAGCAATGCTTAACGGCTGCCCATGGACTGACCTCAAGGGAGGCTGATGAGCGAACTCAAGGGAGGCCGATGAGCGAACTCATCCAGAAACCCTACTGAGCCTAACAGTGACAATGTATATACAGTCCGGTCCGTTCGTCAATGAGTATCGCATATCCGCCTAGGGGGCTAGTAACGTCAGACCCCCAGAAGCAGTATAAGTCGTGTCGGAGTGTAGCCCAATAACACCCTGAGATACTACTGGAGTACCTACCAGTAAATCTCCTGCCATGGCCATGGACTTTGTGTAATGGCTCTCCTAGACACAGCACGACCTCGCCCCCAATACCGGGAGAGACGAATCCCCTGCCGATCCGCTCACGTGCCTCCATATGGCTCGGGACTGTACCCAAAAACTACCTGTTTGCACGACTCCTTTGAGCCGTGGTAGGGTAGAAATCAAAGCACAGTGGGAACTCACACGAGACAAATGACGACCTCAGGTCGATGAACTAACCTGTACACATGTCACCAGGGAACTGCTATCTGACGGTAGATATAATACTAACTAGCAGATTCCCGGCGAGTCCTGTCCGGTGTACTCATAACCCAATGAGCACGTGTATACATCTTAGGTGATCCAACTGACACCAGTGGCTTGTGAGACCGGCCACCGCCCCACATCGGGGTCTCGACTGTACACACTAGTCTACTCCGGAGTATCGATGCCCTGTCTCGAAACTCCCACGACTAGGGACCACAATTAAGGATATGCGTATAAACCACCCAACTCTCACTTATATGATCGCCATCATACTGTTGGTGGTAAAGCAAGATCCTAAGGGCTCTATCAAAGTGTAACATGTAATCAGTCACCTGATCATGTACACGACTGATAAAGGCAAACCAGATAGCATACTATCATCTTGAGTAAGACTGTCCTACCGGTTATAGGTCCTCCGCAATCATTGCAATCACGTACCTGTGATCCAATAATTGACTATGAGGGCACTATCTCCAACAACATGAACACATAAAGAAAGGAATTACTATTGAGCAATTAGTCATTATATTAAATCAACACTTGATTTAATAAGCCGGTCATATCACATATAACCCGACTAATAGAAAACGACATATTAAAATACGGTATCATATACTCGTATTAATCAAGCTCCCACATATATCTCCATATGTGCGCCGCTTCGTTTCACCTGAGCTCGGAAAGCCCTATGTGGGACTCTAAGACTCGTCAATATGCTAGCAGTAGGTAGTGATCATATCAGATACCCATAAACCATCAGTGGTACTAGTTGCACGTAACGACTACCCAGGTATTGAGCGAACTGAAGAACAACAAGCGAACTTATTCAAACTCCCGTAGATCCAACCAGTAACACTTATTGTACAGTCCGGTCTCTTCGTTTGATATGTTGCATATTGATTCTAGGGATGGTATCGTCGAGCCCTAATAACTTAATAACTCATGCCGATTTATGGCTTATAACAGGTAGAGAAACTACTGATAACACCTATCAGTAAATTTCATCAGCCCTGGCCAGGGACTTTCAGTTATAGCCAATCGCGCATAGTACAACATCAACCCTTAATATCGGGAGAGACGAAACCCCTCCTATCGCTCAATACCTCCATGTGTCTCGGGACTGTACCCAAAAACCACCTATTTGCACGGCTCAGTAGAGCCGTGGTAGGGTGGAAATCAAAGCACAGTAGGAAACACACAAGACTCTATGACGATCTTGGGTCTACAGACTAACCTCTACAAGTATTACCTAAAAACTGTTGCTCGACGATAGATATAATACCATATAGGAGTTCTCAGCAAGTCCGTTCAGTGTACTCAGTCTCCAATGAGCACCCGTATACAATCTTTGATGTCAAACACCAATGGATATAGGATCATCCATCGCCCTCTCAACTGGGTCAAAAAACGTATAAGCTAGTCTACTCTGGAATATCGATGCCCCATCTCGATACACCCATGACTAGGAACAATTAAGGATATGCTTATAGACTACACATGGCCCACTTGTATGATCTGCATCATAATCATGGTAGTCAAGCTCATATCCTAAGGGCTTTATCAACATGCATCAAATGAAAAGTAAATACAATCAAGTGAACATGTTATGATAAAAAGCAACCAGATAGCATACTATCATGTCGAGCAAGAAATTCCTCTATATATATACATGTCCAAGCATCGACTATACAAATAATGGCGTCTAGGGCATACATATATCCAACAATCTCCCACTTTCACTAAGGCCAATTATTGGCGTATCTCATATCCATCATCTCAAAAAGTCGCTCATGTGCGGCTGTGGGAGGGCCTTGGTGAGAGGATCCGCGGTATTATTCTTTGTAGGGTTGCTAGGCACGCGCACAAGGGTCTACGAGGCATCAACTATGCCCGATTAAAAATTTAGCTGTGCCGAACAACCCGAATACGGAACTTTAAACTAGAGATTAGGCGAGAACTATCTTGCTAAACACTTTAACACTAAGTGAGAGGGATTACAACCTTTGTAGATCCGGTCCTTCACTTCATATGCTCCGTGTTGTGGTCCCTTCGCTGCGATCATTGGGATCAGGACTCTCGAGAGGTTCCACGAAGAGAAAGATGCAACCTTTACTTCCGATCTACGATACTAAGATGATCTACCTTGAAGTTTCTTTAACACAAGCTAACACTCATGAAATGATGTGAACACCCTCATCTAAAAGGCAAGGGAAGATGAGGATGATGAAGTAGAATTTTTGCTCTCTTTATTTATCTTTTTCTCATATTTATCCATCACAAAAATCAAAGCATGAAAGCATTTCAAGCAAAGAAGAAGAAGGAAGAATATGAACAATATTATTTGTGATGAATAATTAAAATGTTATCATAATCATTTATGCAACCATGGTTGTAGTAACCATTGTAGAGAGTTTACTAGGGTTAGGGTTTGGGTTAGGTTAAAGGGTGAGTCACAAAGAAATATCTATCATAATATCTTAACAAAGACAAAGTAAAGCTTCTAGAATCAACTAGAAGGTTTAACCCTAATCCAAACCCTAATCATGTTTAAACTCCTCTAAACATGTTGCATTAATAATTATAATATGTTACAATATTATATATCACATATACAATATTTATTGTAACAAAATAAAATAATACATTTAACATATATCGCATATATATCAATGTATTACCCGAGTGAGAAAAAGAATCTTTTAGTGAGAAAATATTAGTTAATGTAATTTAATATATCATATATATTATTATACATTAAATTATCGAATTAACACTTGATCCGACAATCCGGCTATATCGAATATAACCGACTAATATTTATCCGTACCGATTCATCGAATCAACACTTGATCCGATGACCCGGCTGATATCAAATATCGCGAGAATATAATACGGTATCACATATCGCATTATCCTCGGTCCCGCACATATCACATATGTTCTCCTACTCCGTTTTGCCTGAGCCAAGAAACCTCTGTGTAGGACTCTAAAGAATCGTCAATACGCCGGCAGTAGGTAATGATCATATCAAACACCCACAAGCTGCAAGCGGTCAACTAAACGTAACAGCTACCCAGGTATTGAGCGCTCAGAAGATCAACAAGCAAGCCTGTAAATTCTCCTGTGAATCCAAACAGTAACACTCCCGTACAGTCCGGTCTCATCGTCTGATATGTCGCATATCTCGCCTAGGGGTGGTAAACGTCAGACCCCAGTAGCTCGATAAGTCGTGTCGATATGAGGTCTATAACAGTTCGAGAAACAACTGATAACACTTACCAGTAAATCTCAGCAACCCTGGCCAGGGATTTCCAGTTATAGCCAATCGAACACAGCACAACATCAACTCCCTATACCGGGAGAGACGAATCCCCTCCTATCGCTCATTGCCTCTATATGATTCGGGACTGTACCCAAAAGCCACCTTTTTGCACGCCCTCTTGGACGTGGTATGATGGAAATCAAAGCAGAGTGGGAATCACACAAGACTCTATGACGATCTCGGGTCAACAGACTACTCTGTACCAGTGTCACCGGAGAACTGCCATCTGACGTATGGTATAATACCATCTGAGAGTTCTCGGCGAGTCCGTCCAGTGTACCCAGTCTCCACTGAGCACCCATACACCATCCTTGATGTCAAACACCGATGGATATGGGATCATCCATCTCCCATCATATGGGTCAAGATGCGTATACGCTAGTCTACTCTGGTGCATCGATGCCCTGTCTCGATACACCCTCGACTAGGAACAGTTATAGGATGTACTCGTCGACTACCGTGGCCCCACTAGTATGATCTCATCATAGTCCCAGTAGTCGAGTATATATCCTAAGGGCTTTATCAACATGTAATATAGAGAAATCAGAGTACATGTTAAGATAAAGTACAACCAAATAGCATACTATCATGTCGAGCAAGAAAGTCCTCCCTATATATGTCCTAGCATCCACTACAATATACATCGTATGTACAGTAATGGCCTCTAGGGCATACATATAACTAACAATCTCCCACTTGCACTAGGGCCATCTGTTATGGTATCGCATACCCAACAATTAGCTGCGGTTGAAGTATCTCATACTCAACCATCCCATAAAAGTCTCTACTGGGAAAAAGGCCTTTGTGAGTGGATTCGCGCTGTTGTCTTCTGTGTCTACTCTCCTAACCTCGATCTCCCTGGAGATCAACCATCTCCATGATCAGGTGATACTGCCTAAGAATTATATCTGGATTTCTGATGGGACGGTAGTTTCTTGGCTGAAGCCATAACTCCATTGTCACACAATGGTAGGAACGAAGTTCATCTTATGAACTTATATATATCCAGACTGCCTCTTTGGTAGCATCCTTGGTAACGATGTATCTTGCCTTTAATCATCTAGTATGTCACGGTATCTAGCTTGGAACTCTTCCAACATACCGTCCCTCCACTGAGGGTATAGATAAGCCTGCGACTGACATTCAGTCATCCTTATCACCCTGGAACCCTTCCAGTGATTCTCCCCAGGATCGATTGATACCATCTCACTACAACTAGTAAGTATCCTAACATCCAATTAGATCTATCTCATAGATCCAAAACCTAGGATTTAGTAGGTATCACTTTGATCCTATATGGAGAATCCTTGTGATAAGCGGAGATTGACCGAGCGTAGCATAGAAAACTCCTTCCCTATCAAGAGTATGTCATCCACGTACTCTACGAGGATCACCACCATACTCTCTACTACCTTTTCGTATATACAAGGTTCGTCTACTATTTTGATGAAGTCAAACTCTTTGACTACCACATCAAAACAAATGTTCCAACTCCGCGATGCCTGTTTTATCATATAAAACATCTTGCACACGTTTCCGCTGCTCCCACTGTCTACGAAGCCCTCTGGCTGTGTACTTATAGACGCTCTTTTCTAAAACATCATTTAGAAAAGCAGTCATGACACCCAACCACCAGATATCGTAGTCATGGTATGTAGCCGTGGCAAGTTGGATCTGGATGGACTTAAGCATAGATCTTTAGAGAAGGTTTCAACATAATCCATACCTGGTCTATGATGCAAACCTTTAACAAGTCTAGCTTTGAAAGTCTCAACTTTTCCATGTACACCAAGTAATCTTCTCAATATATACTTGCTCCTGATGGGGATTTAACCCTTCAGATAAAGCAACCAAAGTCCATACTTTGTTGGTGTATAAGGATTCCATCTCAGATCGATAAGCATCCAGCCATTCTTACAGAGTCCCACTCCTGATGGCCTGCACGAAACTAGTTGGGTCATCATCTCATGATGCAATCCTCGCTCCCACTGTCACAGAGAAACCGAAGTATCTCTCAGGTGGGTGAGGAACCCTACTAGATTGGCGGAGAGGCTGAGGTTCGTTGGAAACTATTGAATCCTTTGGTTCTACCAAATCATCAGTTGCATTTTGTATAGCTGGAACATTTCCAATTCTACATAACAGACATTGCCACGAGCTTGTCCGGATTTTGCTTTTAGACATAGGCCGGACAACCCCAAATCTTAACAAATTTAAGATATGGGCTCTTCCCTTTCCAAATCGCATATGAAGTGGTAGGCAACTAATTTGATTTGAACCCTATTCAATAGGTATGCAGCTTCTCAAGTGCATAACTCCCAAAAGGAAATAGGAAACTCAGTAGTACTCATCATAGAGCACACCATATCACATAGGGTGCTATTGCTCCGCCCCGATACACCGACGTGCAGTGGTGTATTCGAAGGAGTAATGCTGAGAGAGAATCTCATTCTTCTTTAGAACAGTCCAGGAATTCCGTGCTCAAGTATTCTCCTCCTTGATCACATCAAAAGACATAATACTTATACCCATTTTTGGTTCTCTACTTCTAACTTATATTCTGTGAATATCTCAAAAGGTTCAGACTTGTGTTTCAACAGGAACGCATGTCTGAATCTTGAGAGATTATCAGAGAACGTAATGAAGTAAAAAGAACCGGTCTTGGCATGTGTAGGCAGGGGACCTTCATACATCAGCATGTATCAATCCCAAAAGTTCACTAACTCTTTCTCTGTTTCCAACAAACAGAGCTGTGGTCATCTTATCTTTGTGAGATGACTGGCAAGTTTCACAAGATGTAAATTCAAACTAATTTAAATATGCATCTATATGTAAATTCAGCCAGTCGGGTCGCATTGATATGACCTAGTCTACAATACCTCAAGAAAGATTCCTTCATTTCTGAACTCTTCCTCTTGTGTGTGTTCCGTATACTAAGAACTGTAGTTTGATTTAGAACAACAATGCTTTTAGATAGCGTGCCTGAACCGATCAACTCTTGATATAGGAAATGTTCAAAACATTATCCAACAATACAAAATTATATCCTTTCTTTACTAATAAAGAGACTGATACGATTTTGTATATCAGGTTCGGTATCTAATAACATTTGTTCAGAATCAATGTATTCTAGTAATACAGGGTGATAGTGACCAACAGACTTGGCTGCAACACTTGCACCGTTTTCTGTCTCATGAAACTTATCACCCGTTCTCAGTTCTCTACCTATCTGTAGCCCATGTAACAGATTACATATACGGGATCCTGATCCGGTATCACATACCCAGGACGTAAAGGATACTGAGAAACAGTTCTGTGGAATGAACACACCCGAAGGTGATGCATCAACATGCACTTTCTTCGTTTGGGCGGCACGGGAAATCTGGTATTCCCCAATTTCCTGCTTTGTCTTATAACAATTATAAGTTGGAGCGGGACCAACGTTCCCCAACTCAGTATAACAAGCGGGTTCGGTCATTATATCCGTATTATTATCTTGATTAAGGCGTGATATGGTCGCTACCTGGAGAGAGAGAGAAGAAAATACTCAGCGTATGCTCTTGCAAGATTAGATTGGTTATCTAATATATCTAATCAGGATGTCTCCCACTGTTTTAATCAAATCTTCCTTCAAACCCTAAAGGAAAGACTAGCCGGGATTAATCACACGCTACAAGTTCGCCAATCTTTCAGTCAGGCCAGTGTCGGTACTTTGAGGGAGGTCCCCCGTGCTTTCGCACGAACCTAATTAAAGTGAACCTCGTTTTCCAAGAGGCGTAACCCCGTTGACACCTTTCTAGACACCTACTTGATCGGCTAATTGTAATGTGTAAAACTCTCCCAGGAGTAACTCTTACTCGCAGCGGGTATCTGGATCCAACTATCTAATAGAAGGTATGCAATCTCATTGCAAATTTCAACTCTTGAAATTCCAAATAATATTTTGCCCCAAGTGTCCTATGACCTGACAGAGGTCAACAAACCATAGGCTGCTAGTCAAGTTCAACCCGTCATTTCCTGATTGAAGTAAACCCACCCGCACGACCCTTGACAGAGGTCAACAAGGTCGCACGACTACCCTAAATCAATCACATCATATGCTTATACAGATAAGCACTAATCAGCTACCGCACACTACGCCTTGACAGAGGTCAACAAACGCAGCACGAATACTAACCAGTACTTATCTGAAATGACGGAGGGCTACGACGGGTTTTTCAGAAAACCCTTTGCGTAATGAACTTGATATCGTCGTAGAATCGAGTGATTTTAAATGGAGTGTTTTTGAGGCTTTTCTAGTTTTGCTAAAGGGGTCACTCCCGGTGAAGGGATCGTCGGCCCTTTCCTCATCGAATAAGGTGCAGGATATTTCACAAATACCACTATGCAAAGCAAGAACTATAGAAGTAATCAAAAGACAAACCGAGTTTGTAGCATCTGCCAGTTATTGCTAAAGGAGTCACTCCCGATGAAGGGATCTCGGTCCTTTCCTTATCGAATAAGGTGCTGGATGTTCTACAAGGAACACCGCTATGCAAAACAAGAACTAGAGCTACTAGTTTTTAAACAAGTTTCCACAACATCTTAGGTTTCTTTTATTTCATTAATCTCATTAATGAAGTCCCATTTTAATATGCTTCACAAGCATCTCTTTTGAAACAAAATTTGCAATATAACATATATCTCATATATATAATATAAACATTCGTCTCAGGCAGTAATATGATCTCATCACAGAACATTGCAGCAGAAGAACATATATGAAATATTGGATATACTAGGACGCCCGTGTTTTCAATACGAGCCTGTATAAAACACGGATTCCACGATCGCGATGAATAGCCAAACCCACATCCCTAGACCCCTACGAGAGCGGCAAGTAACACTGCCAATTCTAGGGTTAGGAGACCCGGTCTCGACTCCTCGAGATGGTCTCCCACTGGACCCTAGAATCCGGTTACTTGTGCTCCCCGCCTTGGGTCTACCTAATGCGGAAAAAATAATATACAACGGTGACATCTTCCGCTACCTGGAAGTGCCCCAATAAAAGAATATTACATACAAATGAATTTTACATGAATGAAAAAGAAAAAACTCTCATCTCACATAAAACCCCCGGCTATTCAAAAAGCGACGATCCAATATAACATATCACAGCAACACATAATATCTCATATCATCAACGTAAGCAAGTATGCGTATCCCGATTGTCGTTGATGTATAGCAACGAAGCCGGCGATACACCACATACTACGCTTACGGTCACAGAAAAGAAAGTGTAAAACTACAACAGTTGGAATCCGCAACCTCTTTAGACATCGCATGCCTAACCAAATGAATTCCTTAGACATCTCATGCCTAACTATTATAAACCCCGCATTTTAGTCTCATTATCGAAAACTCTTTTCAATATCAAGTCGGGCAATTCAACAAGATTCCCGACGTCCTGATCGAATGCTCGTCGCAAACTTTAGTAGACGGCCGCACCCCCAGATGCCGTCGACGAAGTGCACTAAGGCGGAACACCGCTGTCGCGAGCACCCTAACGGATGCTTTCGGCGACGGGGTTCTCCTACAGTCACTTGGTCGGGGCTATGGGGCATAGCAGTCAATTAAGTTTACCCGGCGAGTATCCGCGTACGCTACGTGATTGCGACGGACTTTTGATCACATCAAAATTCCGTGGCAGCCGATCATCTAAGACTAAACTGCTATGTTTATAATATTCAAATTAGTTATCTCATAACTACCTGTGGATTCCAAATATTGTATCACATTCCAGATAAATAGACAAAGTTAAACATTCCGATCGAATCATCAAACACCCAAGATTTCCCCAATATATCTCAACACTTGAAATCAGTTAAAAAACATCCATTACATGCCACAGTACCAATGGTCCAGCCGTAGAAGGGTCAAGCCAACGCCTCACATGTGGCACGCCGTACTGCCCCAAACCCTAAGGTTCAAAGGGCAGTTCAAGACGGTCACATAATCGAGTTAAGGTTTGTTGTCTTCTAAAGGGTCCACCGCGTTACTTGCATGACTTAGAACATTCTTAAACACGAGAAAAAATCCAACTTTTGAAAAATTTTCCGACAGGGGAAAAAGTGAGTTATAGATATCCGTTCGAACTTTTTAACAGTTTCTAAAATTTATCCGGAAAACACACATAGACAAAATCTGATAATCCGATCGAATCATCGAATCCACAAAACAACCCCAGAAAATTCATCTCTATAATAAGTATTAAAAATTCCCAGAAAATATAAAAACCAGAGATATGAATTAGTGTGCAAAGAACCGTCGCAAATACCATAAATATGCCGCGGAACCGCCGCTAAAGGGGGGTCAACGCCGCGGTTCCGCGGTCAAGTAGAGGAATTAGAGGCTCCGTTTTGCACAGTAATTCATAAAAAACCCTGCTTAATTTTTTGCATATTTTTAATATTGAAAAATCCACAATTTTCAAAAAAGGACAGAGAGCAATTTGAAGTTAGGGATTTCGGGTCGATCGGACTTCAAACTCCGTCTAGACTTCGCCTAAGGCTCTAGCTTGGCTCTGATACCACTGTAGGGTTGCTAGGCACGCGCACAAGGGTCTACGAGGCATCAACCATGCACGATTAAAAATTTAGCCGTGCCGAACAACCCGAATACGGAACTTTAAACTAGAGATTAGGCGAGAACTATCATGCTAAACACTTTAACACTAAGTGAGAGGGATTACAACCTTTGTAGATCCGGTCCTTCACTTCATATGCTCCGTGTTGTGGTCCCTTGCTGCGATCATCGGGATCCGGACTCTCGAGAGGTTCCACGAAGAGAAAGATGCAACCTTTGCTTCCGATCTTCGATACTAAGATGATCTGCCTTGAAGTTTCTTTAACACAAGCTAACACTCATGAAATGATGTGAACACCCTCATCTAAATGGCAAGGGAAGATTAGGATGATGAAGTAGGATTTTTGTTCTCTTTATTTATCTTTTTCTCATATTTATCCATCACAAAAATCAAAGCAAGAAAGCATTTCAAGCAAAGAAGAAGAAGGAAGAAGATGAACAATATTATTTATGATGACTAATTAAAATGTTATCATAATCATTTATGCAACCATGGTTGTAGTAACCATTGTAGAGAGTTTACTAGGGTTAGGGTTTGGGTTAGGTTAAAGGGTGAGTCACAAAGAAATATCTATCATAATATCTTAACAAAGACAAAGTAAAGCTTCTAGAATCAACTAGAAGGTTTAACCCTAATCCAAACCCTAATCATGTTTAAACTCCTCTAAACATGTTGCATTAATAATTATAATATGTTACAATATTATATATCACATATACAATATTTATTGTAACAAAATAAAATAATACATTTAACATATATCGCATATATATCAATGTATTACCCGAGTGAGAAAAAGAATCTTTTAGTGAGCAAATATTAGTTAATGTAATTTAATATATCATGTACATTATTATACATTAAATTATCGAGTCAACATTTGATCCGACAATCCGGCTATATCGCATATAACCGACTAATATTTATCCGTACCGATTCATCGAATCAACACTTGATCCGATGACCCGGCTGATATCAAATATCGCGAGAATATAATAAGGTATCACATATCACATTATCCTCGGTCCCGCACATATCACATATGTGCTCCTACTCCGTTTTTCCTGAGCCAAGAAACCTCTGTGTAGGACTCTAAAGAATCGTCAATACGCCGGCAGTAGGTGATGATCATATCAAACACCCACAAGCTCCAAGCGGTCAGCTAAACGTAACAGCTACCCAGGTATTGAGCGCTAAGAAGATCAACAAGCAAGCCTGTACATTCTCCTGTGAATCCAAACAGTAACACTCCTGTACAGTCCGGTCTCGTCGTCTGATATGTCGCATATCTCGCCTAGGGGTGGTAAACGTCAGACCCCAGTAGCTCGATAATTCGTGTCGACATGAGGTCTATAACAGTTCGAGAAACTACTGATAACACTTACCAGTAAATCTCAGCAACCCTGGCCAGGGATTTCCGGTTATAGCCAATCGAACACAGCACAACATCAACTCCCTATACCGGGAGAGACGAATCCCCTCCTATCGCTCATTGCCTCCATATGATTCGGGACTGTACCCCAAAGCCACCTTTTTGCACGCCCTCTTGGACGTGGTATGATGGAAATCAAAGCACAGTGGGAATCACACAAGACTCTATGACGATCTCGGGTCAACAGACTACTCTGTACCAGTGTCACCGGAGAACTGCCATCTGACGTATGGTATAATACCATCTGGGAGTTCTCGGCGAGTCCGTCCAGTGTACCCAGTCTCCACTGAGCACCCGTACACCATCCTTGATGTCAAACACCGATGGATATGGGATCATCCATCGCCCATCATATGGGTCAAGATGCGTATACGCTAGTCTACTCTGGTGCATCGATGTCCTGTCTCGATACACTCTCGACTAGGAACAGTTATAGGATGTACTCGTCGACTACCGTGGCCCCACTAGTATGATCTCATCATAGTCCCAGTAGTCGAGTACATATCCTAAGTGCTTTATCAACATGTAATATAGAGACAATCAGAGTACATGTTAAGATAAAGTACAACCAGATAGCATACTATCATGTCGAGCAAGAAAGTCCTCCCTATATATGTCCTAGCATCCACTACAATATACATCGTATGTACAGTAATGGCCTCTAGGTCATACATATAACTAACATTCTTTATGTCTACTCTCCGAATCTTGATGTCACGGCGATCAACTATCTCCCGGATCAAATGATATCGCCTCAGCATGTGTCTGGATCGTTGATAGGACCTGGGCTCTTTGGCCAATGCTTTAGCCCCATTATTATCACAATACAATGGTATTGGATCAATAATGGTGGGAACTACTCATAGTTCTGAAATGAACTTCCGCATCCAGACGGCTTCCTTCGCAGCATCATTTGCAGCAATGTACTCAGCTTCCATCGTTGAGTCTGCAACGGTGTCCTGTTTGGAACTCTTCCAACAAACCGCCCCTCCATTGAGGGTAAATACAAACCCCGAGATAGATTTGCTGTCATCTTTATCACTCTGGAAGCTCGAATTGGTAAAGACCTTCATCTATATATCCTCATTACCATACACCAAGAACATTTCTTTAGTTCTTCGCAAGTACTTAAGAAAGTTCTTCACAGTTGTCCAGTGTTTCTCCCCTGGATTGGATTGATACATGCTTACGGCACTAAGTGCATAAGCAACAGCAGGGCGAGTACATAACATCGCATACATTATAGATCCTATAGCAGAAGCGTAGGGTATAACACTCATGCGAGCTCTCTCTTCATCAGACTTTTAGACAAATGTATTTGGAGAGAGTGATTCCGAGACAGGCAGGTAAAGTACCTCGTTTGGAATCTTCCATACTAAACCTCTTTATGATGGTGTTAATGTACCTTGATTGGGACAATCCCAACAATCTCTTAGATCTATCTCTATAGATCTTAAAGCCCAAAATGTACAAGGCATCACCTTGTTCCTTTATGGAGAACCTTTGTGATAAGAATAGTTTAACCAATTGTAGCATAGGAACGTCGTTTCCTATCAAGAGAATGTCATTCACGTACAATACGAGGAATGTAACAGTACTCCCTACAATCTTCTTATAAATACAAGGTTCATCTGCATTTTTGATAAAATCAAACTCTTTGATTGCATCATCAAAGTAGGTGTTCCAACTCTATGATGCGTGCTTTAATCCATAAATGGATTTAAGAAACCTACATGCCTTCTTGCTGCTCCCACTATCAATGAAGCCTTCCGGATGATCCATAAAAACGCACACTTCTAAATCACCATTTAGAAATGCAGTTTTAACGTCCATCTGCCAGATTTCATAGTCATAGTGAGCATCAATAGCAAGTAGGATCCTAATGGATTTAAGCATTGCTACTGGAGAGAAATTCTCGTTATAGTCATGTCCTGGTCTTTTGACGAAATCCTTTCGCTACAAGCCTTGCTTTATAGGTCTCCACCTGTCCATCTACACCAATCTTTTTCTTAAAGATCCATTTTCACCCTACAGGTTTTACCCAGAAGGTGCAACTTCCAAAGTCCATACTTTGTTGGTGTACATAGGCTCCATTTCGGATCTCATGGCATCCGACCACTTCACTGAGTCACCACTCGTGATAGCTTGGTGAAAAATAGTAGGGTCATCATCATCCATGATGCAATCTTCTCTGTCGCCGTCAATGAGGAAACCATAGTATCTCTCCGGTGGGCCAGAAGTCGTACTAGATCTACGGAGTGACTGAGGCTCGTAGGGTTCTATTGCAACTTCAGGTTTAACCAAATCGTCAGCAGTTATTTGTGTCTCTAGAACTTCTTCTAGTTTTAATGTATTGCCATCAGTATTATTTGTAAAAAAATCATTTTCTAAAAATGTGGCATACTGAGAAACAAACACTCTTTGTACCTCCTTGGGGTAGAAAAGATATCCATATGAATGTTTTGGATATCCCACAAATGTACACAGAACTGACCGTGTCTTGAGTTTTTCTGGATTCTGCTTATTAATAAAAGACGGAAAACCCCATATCCTAACTCATTTAAGAGATGGTCTCTTCCCATACCATATCTCATATGGAGTGGTAGGCACGGTTTTGGTTGGAACCCTGTTCAATAGATATATTGCAGTCTCCAATGCATGTCCCCAAAAAGAAAGTGGTAACTCAGCATCACTCATCATTGAACGTACCATATCTAATAGGGTACGATTCCTCCATTCTGACACACCATTGTGCTGTGGTGTGTAAGGGGAATTGAGCTGAGAGGGAATCTTATTCTCTTTTAGGAAGTCTAAAAACTCTGTATTTAAATACTCCTCCCTCGATCTGATCGAAGTTTCTTAAAGCTCAAACCAGTTTGTTTTTCTACTTCAAGTTTATACTCCTTGAATTTTCGAAAGCTTCCGACTTATGTTTCAACAAGAACACGTGTCCGAACCTTGAGAAATCATCGGTAAAAGTTATGAAGTAAGAATAACCGCCTCTAGCATGTGTAGACATTGGCCTGCATACATCACTATGTATGAGGCCTAAGAGTTCAGTAGCTCTCTCTCCGTGTCCAATAAACGGAGTTTTGGTCATTTTACCCTTGATGCAAGATAGACAAGTCGCATAAGATTTTTATTCAAAGGGATTTAAATATCCATCTTTATGTAGCTTGGTTAGACTTGTTTCGTTAATATGACCAAGTCTACAATACCAAATAAAAGCTTCATTTATATCTGAAGTTTTTCTTTCGTTGTGTGTTATATATTGAAAAATGTGTGTTGATTTAAGACGTAAATACCGTTATTTAGTATACCATACCCA
Source organism: Agapanthus africanus (assembly GCA_030015575.1). Classification (NCBI taxonomy): domain Eukaryota; kingdom Viridiplantae; phylum Streptophyta; class Magnoliopsida; order Asparagales; family Amaryllidaceae; genus Agapanthus; species Agapanthus africanus. Next base: position 427,555,224 of record CM057339.1, read on the forward strand.
ATCAACTGTTGATTCAGGTTAATGTTCATAACATTATTTTGCAATACAAAATGACATCCTTCATTTTCCAACAAAGATACGGATATTATATTACATAGCAAGCTTGGTACAAAATAATATGGGTTCAAAACCAATATACATCCCGATGGCAACCCCATGTGATACTCTCCCACTGATACAACATGTATATTGGAACCATTTGCAACCCGGAGAGTGTGATCACCAGTCTTCAAAACTTTGCTATTTCTCAATCCCTTCACACAATTTTAGATGTGAGAACCCGAACCAGTATCTAATACCCAGGATGCATATTTTTTAGAAAAACAGTTTTCAGTGACAAACACACCTGAAGCGGAAGCATCACCATGCTTCTTCTTCTTGAGATCAGCAAGGTACTCAATACAATTACGCTTCCAGTGTCCCGACTTGTGGTAGTAGAAACATTCTCCCTTTCCCGATCCCTTAGCCCCGGATTTGTCGATCCCTTTTGCCTTTTTAACTCCACCTCTCGGTTTAGTGGGTTTCTTCTTCTTCTTCCCCTTAGCCTTGGCTTTAGGGATGGAATAGGAAGATAGCCCAACAATCAGAGAGGGAGTTTTTTCTTTGAGCGTGCTCTCTGCACTTCTCAACATTTTGAGAAGTTAAGGAAGTGACTTCTCCATGTTGTGCATATTGAAGTTGACTATAAACTGAGCAAAGACAGGGGGGAGACTGTAGAACTATATCAACATATTGTTCGTTCTCTATGGTCCATCCCAGGCCCTCAAGTTCTTCAATAAGAGCTATCATCTTCAAGACATGATCATCTACCGACGTGCCAGCAGCCATCCTTATCTGAAATAATTTTCTAGATGCCTCGTAACGAAGGGTACGAGATTGCTCCCCATACAACTCTTTTGTATGGAGAAAGATGGAACATCCATCTTCTCATGCTGCTTTTGATGTACATTGTCCATCGAAGGTAACGTGAGGCATTTGGCTGTGGCACAATCAATATCCCATGTATTGCGGATCTCCTTATCCGCAATAGAGGAATCAGGGCCAGGGATGGAAGGGGATGGGGCAGTGAGGACATATGCAACCTTATCATATGTAAGGGTAATGTTTACGTTCCTCAGCCAGCCTTTATAATTGGGTCCCGTCAGTTTATTTTTCTCTAATAGGAGCTTAAGTCTAGTCATGGGTATCTGCCATTAGGAGAGAGAAAAGAATACACTCAGTGAAAGCTCTTGCAAAGATTAGATTGGTTATTTATCTTCTCTAATCGATCTCTCCCACTGCTTTTATCAAATTTTCCTTCAAACCTTAAAAAGAAATTTAGCCAGGATTAATTACATTCTACAAGTTCGCTAACCGGTCAGCCAGGCCAGTGTCGGTACTTTGAGGGAGGTTCCCCGTGCTTTTGCACGGACCTAATTAAAATAAACCTCATTTTCTTAGAGTCATAACCCCGTTGACACCTTCTAGACACCTACCGGATTAGCTAAATGTAAAGTGCAAAAACTCTCCTGGGAGTAACTCTTAGTAACAGTAGGATCGGTGTCCAACTATCAACATAGAAGGTATGCAATCTCATTGCAAATTTCAACTCTTGAAATTCCCGATATGGTTTTTACCCCTAGCAGCTTATGACCTTAACTATAGTCAACAAATCATAAGTACTACTCAAGTTCTACCCGTCATTTCGTGATTAATTAGACCCACTCATATGAACCTTAACTATAGTCAACAAAGTCGTATAAATGTCCTAATTAATCGCATCATATGCTGTGTAAGAAGATATCAATTAGCTACCGTACATTACGTCTTAACTATGGTCAACAAACGTAGCACGAATACTAAGTACTCTACTTCCTAAAATTATGGATGGTTGCGGATGGTTCTTATAAAAACCTTTAACGCTTTGAACTTGACTCGTTGTAGAACCAAATAATTTAAAAAGTACAGGCTTAATTTCCGCATTTTTTAAGCTTACTTTTTTATATAAAGGCCGAGTGGGTTTCAAATTCGATTCTACAACATTTTCTGGTTTCTTTTTCTTTACATTAATCTCATTAATGTAGTCCCGTCATTTAAATTCCTAAGCATCACAGAAAGAAACGAAAATAGAATGTATGCTTATACCATCCGCATTCGCCACGGTGTCCTGTCATGCACCGTTAGGTTACTTAACTAACGGCATAGCGAGGGCAGGACTAGCGCGGATGCAAAACATAAGCAACGTTTATTATATATCATATATATAATATAATAACATTCATCTCACGCAGTTAATATGATCACATCACAGAGTAACAGCAGCAGAAGAAGATATATGAAAATATAGGATATACTAGGAGGTCCGTATTTTAGACTAAGCTAAAAAAATACGGATTCCATGTTCGTGATGAATAGCCCAGCCCACATCCCTAGACCCCTACGAGAGCGGCAAGCAACCCTGCCAATTCTAAAGTTAGGAGACCCAGTCCCGACTCCTCGAGATGGCCTCCCACTGTACTCTAGAACCCGGTCACTTATGCTCCCCACCTTGGGTCTATCCTAACGCGGAAAAGTAAATAATATACATCAATGGCGACATCATCCTCAACCCGGAAGTTTCCCAATAAAAGAATATTACATACAATGAATTTTACATGAATGAAGAGAAAAACTCTTATCTCACAAAAAAAAACCCGGCTATTCAATCACGATGATCCTATATATCATATCAATACAACAACAGAATAATCATCACAGATCATCAATGTAAGTAAATATGCGTATTCCCAACGTCGTCGACGTATAGCAATGAAATTAGGGATATAAGTATTACACTTACGGTCACAGAAAAGAAATGCAAAACTACAACAGTTGAAATCCGCACTCTCCTTAGACATCGCAAACCCGGAATATCTCATATTCCGGATTTCATGCCTAACCTGGTAGATCTTACATTTAAGTCTCAAAATGAAAACACCTTTTCAAAAGAAGTCAGGTAATTCAACAAGATTCCCGATTATCCAACGAGACTGAAATGTTAGATTTAAAAACAACCAATTAACTTTCTCAAAATTAATTAGTGTAGATTCCAAATATTGTATCACATATAACAACTGTCTAGATGATTTTAAACATTTCGATCGACATCAAAATAATCTTCAAACCATAGAGACCTCAACACCTTGAGCCTCAACAAAAATATCCAGAAAATCGTAAATGTCAAAATGGAACAGCACAGAAAAACTGAAACCCTAAGTCCCAAAATTAGCGGCTGAACTACGACTAAACCTAGGGTTATGCCGCAGTTCCGCGGCCATTATTTGGAATCGGGTCTTCGAATTTCATGAGATTCCATAGATTTACCTGCACGATTTTTTGAATAATTTTATTCTGCAAAATACCAACATTTGGAAAAATGTACAGAAACCATGAAAAAGTTCGTATTTTTATTTCGATCGAACACTTTTAATGTCGTCTAAACTACCTTAATGCTCTAGCTTGTATTTGATACCATGTAAGTGTGTCTTAGCATCTCTACTAGGTTTTAAACAACAATATATGTTGTATTTTAAAAAAATAGATAGCTAAAGAACACAGGCCACGAATCGAACTAGAGATTAGGGTAAGTATCATATACAAAGTAGTGTCTATCACTAAGAGAAAAAGAACTACAACCTTTATAGACCACTCCTTCTCTTCAATCGCTCCATGTAGTAGTCCTTGGGCTCCTTGGCTCCACTTGAAGTTTGGAACAATTCCTCTTGTAGCCTTCAAAGTCCACGATGATCCACCATGAAGTTCCTTACACTCAAGCTCTTGCTTCACCCAACCTATGTAGAAGTGAGGCAAACAACCTATACAAGTGTGCTAGACTAATATAGATTGATGAAGTTGGTTATTTCTCACTAAAAATCCTTTCCTTTTCTTTCTCTTTTACTCACTAGAAAAAAAGTAGAGAGATAGAGGAAGAAGATGAAGAAAATGGCTAGGCTTGAGATAATAATTCATATAAGAGAGAGAGTCACAGTCACACAATAAATATGAGCCATGGAAAATATCTTAGATATTTTTTAGAGTGAGTTAGTGGAGGATTAAATAATGAACCATGGTTAGTGGGAATTTTTAAGAAGAGTGTAGAACCATGAGATCATTATTCAATTTTCTATTTACTCAAAATCAATAAACATCTAATATCTTTCCATGTGAGTCTAGCATAGCCATGTCCAATGTATCATCCACCATGATACATGCACACATGTATATATGTATATAAATCCATATAAATATGCATACATACATCCACACATAAAGAAAGGAATTAATAAGCAATTAGTCATTATATTAAATCAACACTTGATTTAATAAGTCAGTCATATCACATATAACCCGACTAATAGAAAATGCCAGATTAAAATACGGTATCATATACTCGTATTAATCAAGCTCCTGCACATATCTCCATATGTGCCCCACTTTGTTTCGCCTGAGCTCGGAAACTCCTATGTGGGACTCTAAGACTCGTCAATATGCTAGCAGTAGGAAGTGATCATATCAGATACCCACAAACCGTCAGCGGTACTAGCTGCATGTAATGGCTACCCAGGTATTGAGCGAACAGAAAAACAACAAGCGAACTTGTTCAAACTCCCGTAGAGCTAACCAGCAACATTTACTGTACAGTCCGGTCTCTTCGTCTGATATGTTGCATATTGAGTCTAGGGATGGTATCGTCGAGCCCTAATAACTCAATAAGTCATGCCGATGTATGGCCTATAACAGGTCGAGAAACTACTGATAACACTTATCAGTAAATCTCATCAACCCTGGCCAGGGACTTTCAGTTATAGCCAATCGCGCATAGTACAACATCAACCCTTAATACCGGGAGAGACGAAACCCTTCCTATCGCTCATCGCCTCCATGTGTCTCGGGACTGTATCCAAAAACCACCTGTTTGCACGACTCCGTAGAGCCATGATAGGGTGGAAATCAAAGCACAGTGGGAAACACACAAGACTTTATGACGATCTCGGGTCTACAGACTAACATGTACATGTGTCACCTGAGAACTGCTGTTTGACAATATATATAATACCATATACGATTTCTCAGCGAGTCCGTTCAGTGTACTCAGTCTCCAATGAGCACTCGTATACAATCTTTGATGTCAAATACCAATGGATATGGGATCATCCATCGCCCCCTCAACTGGGTCAAGAAACGTATACGCTAGTCTACTCTGGAATATCGATGCCCCATCTCGATACACCCATGACTCGGAACAATTAAGGATATGCTTATAGACTACACATGCCCCACTAGTATGATCCGCGTCATAATCATGGTAGTCAAGCTGATATCCTAAGGGCTTTATCAACATGTATCAAATGAATAGTAAATACAATCAAGTGAACATGTTAAGATAAAGAGCAACCAGATAGCATACTATTATGTCGAGCATGAAAGTCCTCTATATATATACATGTCCAAGCATCCACTATACAAATAATGGCCTCAAGGGCATACATATATCCAACAAAAGGTTCTCCATGAAAAACCTGGGTGATGCCTCCTACATTCTGAGGATTAAGATCTACAGAGATAGATCTAAGAGATTGTTAAGACTTTCACAGTCCAGGTATATAGAGACCATACTGAAGAGATTTAGTACGGAAGATTCCTAACACGGTAATATACCCGCTTTGCACGGAATTACCCTCTCCAAAGAGATGTCTCCCAAGACTAATGAAGAGAGGGTTCGCATGAGTACTATACCCTACGTTTCGGCGGTAAGATTTATAATGTATGTGATACTGTGTACCAGAGTAGATGTAGCTTATGCGCTGAGCCGGTATCAGTCGAACCCAGGTGAGAATCATTAGACAGTTGTGAAGAACATTCTCAAGTACTTAAGAAGGACTAAGAAGTTGTTCTTGGTTTACAGTAATGGAGACCTCAAGATGGAGTCCTTTACCGACTCAAGCTTCCAAAGTGACAAGAATGACAACAAGTCTGTCTTGGGTTTTGTGTTTACTTTCAATGGAAGGGCGGTCTGTTGGAAGAGCTCCAAACAGGACACCATCGCAGACTGGACGATGGAGGCTGAATACATTACCGTAAACGATGCCGCAAAAGAAGCGGTCTGGATGAAGAAGTTCGTTACTAAATTTGAGGTGGTTCCGTCCATTGTTGATTTGATACCTTTGTATTCCGATAACAATGGGGATATGGCTTTAGCGAAGGAACCATGGTCCAATCAGAAATCCAGACACATCTTGAGGCGGTATCACCTCATCAAGGAGATCATAGATCGCTCGGAGATCGATGTCCGGAGAGTAGATACGAAAGACAATATGGCGGATCCATTTACCAAGGCCCTCACGCGAGCGCAGTTTGAGCAAATTTTTGAGATGTTAGGTATGCGATACTACAACATCTGGACTTAAAGCAGATGTTGAGTATTCGGTATGCCAATTACAAGCCGTAGTGAAAGTGGGAGGTTGTTGGATATCTGTGCCCTATAGGCCTGTATTGTATAGGATACTAGGGATATGTATATGTTGGATATGTATTCCCTAGAGGCCTGTATCGTATAGGATGCTAGGGATATGTATGTACTGGACAATCTTGCTCCGTTATATAGTATACTATTTGAGTTATCTTTATCTTAACAAGTGCATTTTTTTTACTACTTTGTATTGTTTATACATGTTGATAAAGACTCGTTACAGTAGTATACTATTTTGGTTTGTTTCTATCTTAACATATGCATATGTTATACTCGATATCACATATGGCTGATACAAGTTGATAAAACCAGTAGGATTTTGCTTAACTACTAGCATAATGATGGCAATCATACTTGTCGGAGCTGGGTGGTCCTTAAGCACATCCTTAAAGGTCCCAAGTCGCAGGAGTATCGAGACCGGTCATCGATATTCCATTGTATACTTGTATACGTTTCTAGACACTGACGAGGGGTGGTGGTTGGTCCCATAGCCATTGGTGTGATCACCTATGATTGTATACAGGTGCTCACTATAGGTGAGTACGCTGGACAAACTCGCCGAGAACCTCTATATGGTATTATACCTATCGGCAAATAGTGGTTCTCAGGTGACATGATTACTGGTTAGTCTTTAGACCTAAGAGCAACAATTGTCTCGTGTGAGTTCCTACTATATTTTGATCACTAACCTACCACAGCTCTGCTGAGTCGAGCAAACAGGTTTTGATTGGGTACACTCCCGAGCCACATGGAGGCAGTGAGTGATTGTCAGGGATTCTTTTCTCCCGATATTGGGAGTCGATATCGCATTGTGTCCGATTGGCCAGAACTATAAGATCTTGGCCAAGGCAGTTCGGATTTACTGACGTTTAGATCAGTAGTTTCTCGGATCGGTCCTGAGCCGAATCGACATGACTTATCAGGTTATTAGGGGTCTGACGTTTACCACCCCTCTAGACCCGGTATGCAATACTCTTCGACGAAGAGACCATAATGTACGGAGATTGTCACGGATAGGCTCAGTAGGGGTTTGGATGAGCTTGCTCGTCGGCCTTCCTTTTGACAGGTACCTGGGTAGCCATTACGTACAGCTAGTTGTTAGTGATATATGCACTAAATGCCATTATTGTATAGTACTGGATTGTATATTACATTTTGGAAGTTTGGGATATTCATAAATATAATAACAGTCTTGCTCAACATAATAGTATGCTATTAGGTTTGAGTCTATCTTAACATGTGTATATATTTCTTTTAACATATCGCTAATACATGTTGATAGAGCACTGGGGATTTTTTCTTGACTACCAGCGTTGTGATGGCAGTCATACTAGTGGGGGCTGGGTAGTCTATAAGTACATCCTTAAACTTGTCCCTACTCATAGGATTATCGAGACTAGGCATTGATACTCCATAGTAGACAAGTGTATATGCTTCTTATCCCCATCAAGGAGGTGGCATGTCCCGAAGCCATTGGTATACGGTATCAAAGATAGTATACAGGCGCCCAATGGATTATGCGTTACACTGGACGGACTCACTGGGAACTGCTGGTTGGTATTATACCTATCGTCAGTTAGCAGTTCCCCGGTGACATGAGTACAGCTTAGTCCGTTGACTTGACTTCACTATTTTTCTCGAGTGTGTTCCTATTATACTTAGATTACTACCCTACTACGGTTCAAATGAGTCATGCAAATAGGTAGTAATTGGGTGCGGTCCCGAAGCACTTAGAGGCAGTACGGGTTTGAAGGGATTCGTCTCTCCCGGTATTGGGAGTTGATATCACGCTGTGTACGGATGGACAATACACAAAGTCCTTAGCCACGGCAAGTGAGATTTACTGGTAGATACACCGGTAGCTTCTCAGGGTGTATTGGATTCTACACGGACACGACTTATTGCGCTATTAAAGGGTCTGACGTTTACCACCCCCTAGGCCCGATATGCGATACTCTTAGACGAACAGACCGGAATGTACGAAGACTGTCACCTATAGGCTCAGTATGGTTTTTGGACGAGTTATTGTGTCGATCTTACCTTCAACAGATACCTGGATAGCCGTTATGTACAGCTAGTGCCACTGACGTACTTGTGGTTAAACTCACTGCCAACGTATTGTCGAGTCTTTATAGTCCTACACAGAGGGTTTCCCGGTTGAGGAGAAACGGTGTAGATTGTGTATGGTTTTACGCACGGGTGTTCGATTGAACACGTGTATTTATACACATGCTTTATTCGGACGGTTTAGTAGTACTAGCAGGTTTGAAAGACAGCCAATTATGATGCTAGTATTATATTGCTCTCTTTTGGGTATTATTATTTTAACAGGAATACGGTATTTATATGAATACGTCTATTTGTATAAATACAGGTATTTGTGATTTGATAAAAATACATGTATTTCTTTCGAAATATGAATACGCGTATTTTGTATTTTTGGTACAAATATGGTATTCGTATTTTGGTTGAAATATGGTATACGTATTTATACGGGTTGGTATACTTGATTATATACATGCTAGTATTTGTATGTGTATGTATATCATGGTGAGGTGGCTACACTCTCTCTCGTTTTTCCTTCATGATAAATAAGGAAGCGTGTAGACATGTGGCTCATCCTAGTGTGCCACCAAGCCCATCCACTCCTTTGTTTAGCATTGAAGGGATAAGTGAGAGTGAGGTGGGATACTATGTAATGGTTGTTGATTTTTATCAAGTGAGGAAATATCACAAGTAGCCATTCTCTTCTTCTTCCTTCTCATTTTCTCCACTTGATTTGTGAGGATTAAAAGAGAGCATCTTGTTCACAAACTACACCACTCCAAGCATCCTGTCTTAGCAAGACTTGATCTTTAGTTGCTTCAGAAGAAACTATCGCTTGAATCGACATTCTTGGGTGGATTGTCTTTGACGCAGAAGATCGGATTCGAGAGCTTGTTCCATCAACCCAAGGATCTTGTGGAGTCCACCTTTCGAGACCCGAAGGACCGTCTACTAAGGTTGTAATCCCAACCTAGTACCTAATACTCTAGTTAGGGTTTGTTTAGTTTAGTGTTTGGGCTTGTATCGTGAGGTTTTAGTGTATTGTGCTCAAGATTTTAATGTTTTTGATTCCACATAGTCGTAGTTGTCACGGTAAGGAGCACATATACACTTACACTAGTATCAGAGACTACCCAAACACTTAACTAATGGTTTAGACGATGTCTAGAGGTTCGAAACCGAAATAACTCCGTATCGGTAAAAGCTAAATCTAAGTTATTGTAAAATTTTTCAGAGCTTCTAAAATTTTTTTAAACAATTACAGAGTGCTCTTTATGATGTAACCAGAACACCAAAGATGAAGGAGACCGTAATTCAAATATTGAATCGCCAGATTTTCTCAAAATCCCGTTTCTGGCGGTTTTACTGTAGCATCTGGTCTCGTGCTTCTTGTGGTGTTTGTACTCTTGGATTTAGGGATTTATGGTATTGTTTGATTTTGCCCAAATTTCATCTAGTGTTATCTTTATGCTTGGGCAATACTGAGTGTTTCTAAGTCGAAATTATAACATTGTTTATTCGCTTTAAGTTCGTATATGTGTTTGTAAACGTCGACTAATTTCTATACGTCGATTAGTAAGGGTTGCACATATCTAATACCTTGTTTTTGTGGTTTGTGGATATGAAGTATTGGATCATGATTGAATAGCCGGGGGGATGTGAGAAGAGTGTTCTTTTCTTTCATTCATGTAATTTGTAAAAGTGATGTAATATTCATTTGCGGGCACATCCGGATTGAGATTGTAGCCACCGTTGTAATATTTCATTTACTTTTTCTTCCACCTAAGATAGACCCAAGTTGGGGTGCACAAACTACCGGGTTCTTGAAGTGCCGAGTGGCCTACTCATTTCATTGAGGGAGGTTGCCACTGCAGGAATTTGGCAGGTAGTTTGCTGCACCCATAAGGTTCTACGGTGACAGTTTAGCTATTCATCAAGACCGTGGAATACATTTTTCGTTAAAGGCTAAAATGAAACACGGAAATCCTAGTATATCCAATATATTAATTTGTGTTTCTTGTGTTGTGTTTTATGATCTGGAATGGCTATTATTGCGTGCGACGAATGGCTACATATATAGATTATATATAATAAACGTTACTTATGTTTTGCATCCATGCTAGCCCTGCCCCCACTCTTCCTTTAGTTAAGTAACCTAACGGTGCATGACGGGGCTCCGTGGCGAATGCGGATGGAAAAAGCGTATGTTCTATTTTCATTTCTTTCTGCAATGATAGGGTTAAATGATGGGACAACATTAATATTGTTTAATGCAAAGAAAACAAACCAAAACTTAAATCATTAGAACAATTTAAAAACCACTCGGTTTTTTTAAAAAATAACTTTTAAATGCGGAGCCTAAACCGCTCTTTTTAAAAGCTATCATTGTTCCTTCGACTATATCAAGTTCGTTACGTTCACGGTTTTCGCCAAAACTAGCTGTAGCCCTACGTCATTTCAAATGGGTATTCACTAGTATTTAGGCTATGTATTTTGACCTTCGCCAAGGTATAATGATTGGTAGTTATTGGGTATTCATATGCAGTATAGATTGATGCGTTAATCTGGGACAAGCGTACAACTATTTTGGCCTTCTTCAAGGATTTATACTAATAGGTTCAGATTTACCTGCACAATGACAGGTAGAACTTAACTTGCATCTTATGATATTTTGGCCTTCGTCAAGGACATAAGCGCCCGGGAAAAAATCCACATCGGGAATTTCAAAGAAAAGGAAACTTGCTAGTATTGCAAAACATCCGGAGTGTGATAATTTTGGTAGGATTCCTTCAAATTTATCATACGATGATAGTTGGATCCCGATCCCACTGTGAGAATTGTTCCTCCTTGGGAGAGTTATTCACTTTAAAATCAATGCTATAAACCAAGTTGGTGTCTAGAACAGTGTTAATGGGGCTACGCCTCCAGGGAAAAGAGATTATTTAATTAAGGAACTTCGCGAAAGCGTTGTAAAACCTCTCTCAAAGTACCGACACTAGCCTAGACAAATGGTTAAGCAAGTATTGTAAGGTGCGATTAATCCCGACTAATTCTTTTTTTATGGTTTGAAGGAGGATTTGAGGAAATGGTAGGAGCCATTCTGTTTAGATAAACTAATAACCAATCTAAACTTGCAAGAGTATCATGCTGAGTGTTTTCTTCTCTCTCCTAATTGCAGCGACCAAGATGGCCGGGCTTAAGTTACAATTAAAAAAAAATATATTGACGTGGACAAACTATAAAGATTGGCTAAGGAATGTTCAAATGTCCATTACCTTTGACAAGCTGGGCTACCTCTTTACTACTAAAGCCCCTTCCGTCCCAGGTCCGGATTCCATCGTCATGGATATTGAGATCCGTAAAATATGGGAATTGGACAGTGCGAAACCGAAGTGCCTCGTGTTAGCCTCTATGGATAACGAACACCAAAGGCGGCACAAGAATATGGACCTTGCTTCCATATTCCTCCACACCAAAGATTTATATAGAGAGCAATCTCATATCCCAAGATATGAGACCCCAAGAAAATTGTTTGAGGCAAGGTTGTCTATCGGGTCACCTATGTTGGATATATTGCCCTCAAGGCAATTATTATGATTGCAAGTAGGCGATTATGATTATTGAGGGAGGATCTATACAGGTATAACAGTCTTACTCGAGATGATAGTATGCTATCTGGTTTATCCTTATCATTGATGAAGCCTATAAGACTGTTGTTTGACAACCAGTATTATGATGGCGATCATATATGTGGGAGCTGGGCTGTCTATAAGCACATCTTTAAATGTCCCTAGTTGTGGGAGTATCAAGACTGGGCATCGATTTTCCAGAGTAGACTAGTGTATACGCTTCTAAACCCCAACGAGGGACGGTGGCCGGTCTCACAAGCCACTGGTGTTGTGTCACCTAAGATAGTATACAAGTGCTTACTGGAGGTGAGTACACTGGACGGACTCCCCGAGAACTTCTAGATGGTATTATATCTATCATCGGATGGAAGTTCTCAAGTGGCATGAGTACTTGCTAGTCCTTTGACCAGAGATCGGCATTTGTATCGTGTGAGTTACCGCTCTACTTTGATTACTGACCTACCATGGCTCAAAAGAGGCATGCAAACAGGTTTTATTTGGGTACAGTCCTAAGCCACATGGAGGCAGTGGTCAATTGTCAGGAATTCGTCTCTCCTAGTATTAGGAGTCGATGTCGCGCTGTGTTAAGTTGTCTATCACTAGAAATCCATGGCCACGGTGGATGAGATTAATGTTAGTGATATATGCCCTAGAGGCTATTATTGTATCATACTAGATTGTATATTACTTAATGGGAGCTTGGGATATACACGGATATAGTAACTGTCTTTCTCGAAATGGTAGTATGTTACCGGGTTTGTTTCTACCTCAATATGTACATGTATTTTCTTAGCATATCGCTTATATATATTGGTAGAGCCCTTAGGATCTTTGCTTGATTACCAGCGTTGTAATGGCAGTCACACTAGTGTGGGATGGGTAGTCTATAAGCATATTCTATACAGGTCCCTAGTCGTAGGATTATCGAGACGGGGCATCGATACTCTACAGTAGAACAGTGTATACGCTTCTCATCCCAGTAGGGGAGATGGTTTGTCCCACAGCCATCAGTACGTCGTACTAGAGATAGTTTGCAGGTGCTCATTAGGTTATGAGTACACTGGACATGAATCGTCAGGAACTGTTGGTGGGTATTATACCCGTCGTTGGGTAGCAGTTCCCAGGTGATATGAGTACAGCTTAGACCGTCGACTTGACACTGTTACTTCGCCTCAAGTGTGTTCCCACTGTACTTTGATTACTACCCTACCACGGCTCAAAGGAGTCGTGCAAGCAGGTAGTAGTTGGGCGGAGTCCCGAAGAACTTAGAGGTAGTGGCGGTTAGATAAGATTCGTCTCTCCCGGTATTGGGGGTTGATATTGCGCTGTGTTCGGAAGGCCATTACACAAAGTCCTTGGCCAAGGCAAGCGAGATTTACTGGTAGGTATTCCAGTAGTTTCTCAGGGTGTTTTGGGCTACACTCAGACACGACTTATTGTGCTATTAGGGGTCTGATGATTACCGCCCCATAGGCCCGATATGCGATACTCTTAGAAGAACAGACCGGACGGTAAAGAGATTCTCACATACAGGCTCAGTAGGAGTTCGGATGAGTTAGCTCATCGGCCTTCTTATCGACACATACCTGGTCAACCGTTACGTGCAGCTAGTACCGCTTGCGGCTTGTGGATAAACCCACTGCCAGCGTAGTGTCGAGTCATTAGAGTCCCACATAAAGAGTTTCCCTGCACCGGGCAAAAGGTGTAGAGGCCGTATAGTTTTACGGCAGGGCTTCAATCACTTACGTATACTTATGCACGTATGATGATCGGGCGGATAATACTAGTGGGCTTTGGTTTAAGCCGGATTCTAGTATTATATTGATGGATTGTTTTGTCTCTTAGTATTCATTTTCTTCGGAATATAGATGCGGGTATGTATATACGGATGAGGGGCATTCTCGTAATTCTTCGGGATTGGCTTCTAGATGGGGGACACCTATTAGGGTTTTATTCTTTTTGGATTAAATAAAATGGGTGGAGGAAATGATGTGGATTTGAGCATTAAAAGAAGCATGGCTACTTGATGACTCATGGTCATAAGTCACCACAAGATATTTGTGGAGGTTTGGAGATATTTTATTGTGATATTTATCTCATAAAATATCCAATATTCTTCATTCTATCTCTATGGGACAACCAAGCTTTTCTTGAGCTCATGCTTCACTAGCTTTTCCTTAAGTCTTCTTCTTCTTCCTCTAAACCTTAGAAGCTCTCATGTGTTGAGAATCCTAGGGTTCCAAGAGATAAAGCACTCTATCTTTACACTCAACAACCTCTAGGACTTCTAGTTTAGTGAACTAGAAGCCGTAGTTACCTCGGATTTGAGGCAGGAGCTTGGACTATAGACTCTCGGGTGGATCGTCTTTGATTCGAGGAGGCCGTCGAGGTTGCTACGATCCGTTATGATCCTTGGAGCCGACGATGAGTGGAGGACAACGATGACTACCCGAAGGACTTGAATCGTGAGGTATAACTTCGTTTCATAGTAATTAAACCTCATGTAATTTGCTAGCTATGGTTTATATTCGATCCTCGGTTCTAGTCGGTGTTGCGAAGCCCGTAAAAATCGTTTTTTGCAATTTTCGCCTCCCCGCGAACACGTGGGGTGCGCGACATTGACTTAAAGTGGTATCAGAGCCTCTCATAAACCTTAGATAGCTTGTAGCGACGTTAGAAATCCACCATTTTTGTCGCGCCAAAAACTGCCGAAAAAACAGTTTCCAAAATTGATGTTTTGAGTTGTTTGCACACCCCGCGGGCTCACGGTTTGAACCGAGAAGCCTGGCACACATTCGTAGGCAACACAATTGAACTAAGCTCGTGCAACACACCTTTAAATCTCCAGGTGTCCCTAGTAGGAGGAGTATTGTCTCTTGAGAGTTTTCAGCGGATTACACCTATAAAATCCCAAAATAAAAGAAAGAAGATAAAAATTACATGCAAATATAAGGAACAATAAACAAAAAACTAGAAAATAAGTGTTTCAAACTACACTAGCTTTTTAGTTGTTATGAGCCCTATCTTAATGGTCTTGAAAATTTTTTGAAAATCACATCATACCTCAATAAAGCATCATTTTTAGTCTTCCTCCCTACTTTTCCTCCAAACATCGATCATATACCCCTACGTGTGTGTAAAAGAAATTCCTACACTAGGAGAATTCAATTCAAGCTATCATACCGTTTGGCCATCTTCTTTGGTAATTTTTAGTCGGTGATGTTTTAGATGGATTTGCTCATACATTCTTCATGAGACCATTAATACTACTTGAGGTACTAACCAATCGATTACCGAACACACTCACTTATTAAGGCGTAATTAGCAATATTCTAGTCTTGCAACACCTAAGGCTTAGCAGTGACTCCTAGACCAGTTGGTCTAAGACATTAGGTGATAAGGCACCCTCGCTATATTTTTTTATGCTGCCTTAAGTAATTACAAAATCAGTGTTCATTTTTATTTTAAATTTTATTTCAAGTGACGTTTATATTTTGTTGATTTATATTTTTTCTTCATACTAAGGCTTCTAGATAAGAGTATTTCAAGGTATCTTCTCCTATCCCAAGTTTTAAGATGTATGCAAGAGAATATAGTAGGGTATCAACATTCAGAAGTTTGGACTCAAGAATATGGACTATTTTCCAGACTTATTTCTATCCGTAGATTAGTGATTCTTTCATCTTACTGACCCTTGGGACAACAGCCAATGACTATGTATTACTAGCTTTGTTTTTAAATATCTAATTTTCTTGCATTTCATAAATTTTTTCCTTTCTTTCATATCTATTTTTCATTTTCTAACTTTTATTTTCAACAAATTTTTTTAAATTATTTTTTTATAGTGCCTAGTGCCAAATGATATGTCAATAGACATATACCTCCCCTATAAAACTGTTTGCAGCAGTGTCCTCACTGATACTGTTGTTTGAGCGCAGAAACCTGTAGACTTAGGTGGAGAATAATAGGGTCAAAAGTTAGTCAAATTAAAAGCCACCTCCAAACATGTTCTTTAGCATGCACAGATATGCTCACCTACATTTTTAAATGAAACCGTGTTGCTGAAATATGGAGGTGAGGCAAAGAAAAGTTAGTCATGATAAAACGGATTCTGTAAGAACATGAGCTTCTTCGATGGGTCAGCGGAAAAGTACGGTTTTAATCTATGCCTATTTACTTTGAAAATAGAATTGTTTTTTACATTTTCTACATCCACTGCACCGTACGGGTACACATACCGCACCACAAAAGTGTAAGTCGATGCCGCGCACCCCACGAACAGGCGGAATTTGCAAAAAATGATTTTTACGGGCTTCGCAACACCGACTAGAACCAAGGATCGAACATAAACTATAGCTAGAAAACTACTTGAGGTTTAACTACACGGATACGAAGTTATACCTAATGATACATGTCCTTCGGGTCTTCATCGCTATCCTCCACTCGTCGTCGGCTCCAAGGATCGTAACGGATCGCTGCAACCTCGGCGGCTTCCTCAAGTCCAAGACAATCCACCCGAGAGTCAATAGTCCGAGCTCCTACCTCAAATCCAAGGTAACTACGGCTTCTAGTTCGCTAAACTAGAAGTCCCTAGTTGTGTAGAGTGAGAAGATGGATTTATTTGTCTCTTGGAACCCTAGTTTACTCAACTCATGAGACCTTAAGGGTTTTTGATATGAGGAAGAAGAAGAGAGCTAGCTTGAGGAAAGAGAAATGGTTTTTGATAATGATCAAAAAATGAGATGGCTCACTTGATTTGACTACAAGCATGGCAAGAAAATATCTCACCGAAAAATATCTAGTCCAAAAAAATATCTAAGTCAAAGAGTCAAACCATGTCAAGTGGTCAAACCCAGTCAAGTAGTCAAAACAAGTAGCCATGCCACAATTATCATTTACAAATATAACAAATACTTTCCTCCACCTCATAATTGTTTTAATCAAGTCAATGGTCAAAACCCTAATGAGGCGTCTCCTTCTATGCCCCTCTCATCTTTATATACATACCCACATCCGTGTTCCGAGAAACACAAATACAAAGAGACAAAACCGATCCATCAATATAATACTAGGATCCGGCTTAAACCAAAGCCCACTAGTATTATCCGTCCGAACATCATACGTGCACAAGTGCACGTACGTGACCGAAGCCCTGCCGTAAAACCATACGGCTTTTACACCATTTTCCCGGTGCAGGGAAACTCTCTATGTGGGACTCTAAAGACTCGACATTACACTGGCAGTGGGTTTAACCATAGGCCGCAAGCGGAACTAGCTGCACGTAACGGTCCCCAGGTAGATGTCGATAAGAAGGACGATGAGCTAACTCATCTGAACTCCTACTGAGCCTGAATGTGACAATCTCTGTAAAATCCGGTCTGTTCGTCTAAGAGTATCGCATATCGGGCCTAGGGGCGGTAATCGTCAGACCCTTAATAGCGCAATAAGTCGTGTCGGAGTATCGTCCAAAACACCCTGAGGAACTACTGGAGTACCTACCAGTAAACCTCGCTTGCATTGGCCAAGGACTTTGTGTAATGTCCTTCCGAACACAGCGCGATATCAACCCCCAATACCGGGAGAGACGAATCCTATCTAACCGCCACTGCCTCCAAGTGCTTCGGGATTGCACCCAACTACTACCTGTTTGCACAACTCCTTTGTGCCGTGATAGGGTAGTAATCAAAGTATAGTTGGAACACAGTGTCAAGTCGACGGACTAAGCTGTACTCATGTCACCTGGGAACTGCTACCCGGCAACAGGTATAATACCCACAAACAGTTTCCGACAAGTCCTGTCCAGTGTACTTATAACCTGATGAGCACCTGCATACTATCTCCAGTACGACGTACTGATTGCTGTGGGACAGACCATCTCCCCTGCTGGGATGAGAAGCGTATACACTAGTTTACTGTGGAGTATCGATGCCCCGCTCGATAATCCTATGACTATGGACCTGTATAGGATGTGATTATAGACTACCCAGCCCCCACTAGTGTGACTTCCATCACAATGCTGGTAATCAAGCAAAGATCCTAAGGGCTCTACCAATATGTATAAGCGATATGCTAAGAAAACACATGCACATATTGAGGTAGAAACAAACCAGGTAGCATACTACCATTTCGAGCAAGACTGTTACTATATCCGTGTATATCCTAAGCTCCCATTAAGTAATATACAATCCAGTATGATACAATAATGGCCTCTAAGGCATATATCACTAACAATTTGCCACTTGCATTAAGGCCATATACGGGAATATCGCAGACCGAAGATCTCGAATAGCCTCTTGAACACTGTGTGAAGGATGGCCTCTGTGAGTGGATCTGCAGTGTTGTTCTTCGTATCTACTCTCTTCACCTTGATCTCCCTGATCAGGTGGCACCGCTTCAAGATATGTCTGGATCTCTGATAGGACCTGGGTTCTTTCCCTAATTCTATAGCGCCGTATGTTGTTGCAATACTAAAGTGTTGGACCAACAAATGGAAGGAACCACCTGAAGTTCAATTAAGAACTTATTCATCCAGACTGCCTCTTTTGCGGCGTCTCATGCAGCAAACTACTCCGTTTCTATCGTCGAGTCTGCAACGGTGTCCTGCTTGGAGCTCTTCCAACTGACCGCTTTTGCACTGTGGGTAAAGCGATAACCTGACATGGACTTAGAGTCATTTTTATCACTCTGGAAGCTGGAGTTAGCGAAGGCCTCGATCTGGAGGTCCTTTTCAGTCATACACCAAGAACGTCTCCTTAGTCCTTCTCAGGTACTTGAGAATGTTCTTTACTTCTTCCCAGTGCTTCTCCCCTGAGTTTGACTGATACCGGCTTACCACGCTCAGTGCGTAAGCTACATATGGCCTGATATACAACATCGCATAAATTATAGAGCCTACCGCAGAAGCGTAGGGTATATATGTGATGCGAGCCCTTTCCAAATCAGTCTTTAGAGACAACTCTTTGGAGAGGGTGATTCCGTGACAAGCCGGTAGACTACCGTGCTTAGAATCATCCATGCTAATTATTTTTAGTATCGTGTTGATGTACTTTGACTGTGAAAGTCCCACTATCCTCTTTGATCTATTACGATAGATCTAGATCCCCAGAATGTAGTTGGTATCACCCAGGTCTTTAATGGAGAACCTCTGTGACAATAATCCTTTGACTAATTGTAGCATAGTAATGCCATTTCCTATCAAGAGGATGTCATCCACGTACTCAACGAGGAATTCCACAGTTCTTAATACAATCTTACTATAAATGCATGGTTTAACAGGATTTTTGATAAAGTCGAATTCTTTGACTGTCTTAATAAAAATAGATGTTCCAACTCCGCAATGCCTGCATTAGTCCATAAATGGACTTAAGCAACTTGCATACTGTCCTGCTGCTCCCACTCTGATTGAAACCCTCTGACTAATCCATATAGTCTCATTCTTCCAAATCACCATTTAGAAAAGCCGTCTCTACGTCCATCTGCCCGATCTCAAAATCATGGAAGGCAGCGATGGCAAGAAGGATCCGAATGGATTTGAGTATAGACAGTGGGGAAAAGGTTTCCTCATGGTCCAAACCAGGTCTTTGACGAAAACCTTTTGCAATAAGTCTAGCCTTATAGGTTTCAACCTCTCAATCTACACCAATCTTTTTTCTGAAGATCCATTTGCATCCTACGGGTTTTATCCCTCCTGGAGCAATGTTCAAAGTGCATACTTTGTTGGTGTACATGGACTCCATTTCGGTCCGCATTGCATCCAGCCATTTTACCGAGTCACCGCTCTGAATAGCTTACTAGAAGCTAGCTGGCTCATCATTGTTAATGATGCAATCTTCTCGATCCCCGTCTATGAGAAAACCGTAGTATCTCTCGGGCAGATGAGACTGCCTACTATTCCTGCAGATTGGCTTAGGGATGTCCGGTTCTTTTGAAACCTCTGGTTCTACCATACTTTCAGTAATAGCTTGTGGTTCTGGAATTTCTTCCAGTTCTATTGCGCTCCTACTATTTCCTTTTAAAAAATTGATTTAAAAAAATGGGCATGACAAGGAACAAAACCTTTTGTTCCTCTGCGTAATAGGAAAGATACCCACTGGAGTTCTTTGGGTATCCCACAAACTTGCAGAGTACTGAGCGTGCCTCGAGCTTGTCTGCATATTGCATTTCAACAAAAGCTAGACATCCCTATATCTTCAAATACTGAAGATAGGGTTTCTTCCCACTCCACATCTGATATGGTGTGGTAGGCACAGTCTTGGTAGGAACCTTATTCAAAAGATATGCAACTTATTCTAGTGCATAACTTCAGAAGGATCTTGGCAACTCAGCGTTACTCATCATGGAACGAACAATATCCAATAGGGTTCTGTTCCGCCTTTCCTATACACCGTTGTGTTGTGGTGTGTATGGAGGAGTAAGCTGAGAGAGAATTCTATTCTCTTTTAGGTAATCCAGGAACTCGGCCATTTAAGTATTCATCACGTCGATCAGATCTCAGTGTCCTGATACTTTTGCCTGTTTGTTTTTCTACTTAATTCTTATATTCCCGGGATTTTTCAAAGGGTTCGGATTTATGATTTCACAATAAGACATCTCCTAACCTAGAGAAATTATCCATAAAGTAATGAAATAGGAATAACCACTTCGTGTATCTGTAGATATTGGACTACACACGTCGCTGTGTATGAGTCCCAAGAGCTCGCTGGCTCTTACTCCGTGTACAGTGAACGGAGTCTTTGTCATCTTTCCTATGAGACAAGATTGACAGGTTGCATAAGACTGATATTCGAACAGATCCAAATATCCCTCTCTATGTAACTTCGTCAACTGTATTTCATTGATGTGACCCAGTCTACAATACCTTAAGAGAGCCTTATTTAATTCTGGAGACTTTCTTGTAAGTGTGTTCTGGATGTTTGAAAACCTGTGCTTGATTCAATATATGCTGTCCTCTAGTGTACCAGACCAAATCAAACTTTGATTTAAGTGGATGTGAACCACATCGCTTACAAACTAGACTTGGTACACACAAACAGTTACGTAGAATCAATATCTGCCCACATGTCAATCCTAGGTGATATACCCTACGGAAACAGCGTACATGCTCATTCCATTAGCAACCCTGAGAGTTATATCACCTGCCCTGATAACTCTACGGTTTCTCAAAGCCTGTAATGAATTACAGATATGAGATCCTGATCCGGTATCTAGTACCCAGGAAGTAGAGTTAATTGAGAAACTGTTTTCAATCACAAACAAACCCGAAGTTGAAGCCACAACATGCTTCGGATCCTGGATTCTGGCTTTCCAAGCCCTGCATCCCTTCTGCCAATGCCCTTTCCCGTAACAATAGGAACATCCCTCCTTCCCAACTGTTAACCCCAAAACTTTTGCCCTTCCCTTTTCTTCTATCTTACCGACACCGCTTATCGGCTTTGTGGAGGTCTTCTTCTTCTCACCCTTGGCATCTACCTTAGATCCAGAAAAGGAAGATTCCCCAATAAGCAGAGCGGGTGTCTCCCTGGTTTCTTTCAGGGTGCCCTCAACTGGAAGTATAACTTTCTTCCCCTGGGCATAAGTAGGAGGTAGGGACTGTAGAATCAAGTCAGCACTTAACTAACGACAGAGCGAGGGCTGGACTAGCGCGGATGCAAAACATAAGCAACATCTACTAGATAACATATATAGATATATTGTCACGCCCCGCTTCCTAAAATACGGAATACGAGGGGTTGACAAGGCCAGCCATGCTCCTACGGTCAAGGATACATCCTGCCGTAGTCACACTTCGGCTTCTAGCTTTACATGGTAATCAGTAAATAATGCTTAAGCAATGAGAAATGCAGTAACTGAAACGAAACAATGTAAAGAACTAACCTGATGGGAAACAAAAGGTATAACCCTGGATAGCTAATCAAGATGTCCGTGATGTACGTCTGGTCCTGGTCCCGGCTAAATCCTTTCCTCACACTGAGCATGCATACTCAGGCCGTCAGAGCGACACAATAGCAATATAATATATAAATCCAAGTGACAACTCTAACAGTGATAGTAAATGTATATAACAGTAAATCAATGACGGTATAGGTATGAACATGCAGTAAAAGAATATGCCAGGTATGTCAACATAGTAAGTGATGTATATCAATGTCATTATCCCTATCAGTCTCTAAGTCTCACTATACAGGTCACTAAGCCTATCGTCAGTCCAAGTGTGAGAGTCAACCACTCGCGAGTGTCCTCCACCTAAGGGTAGGACCCAAAGGCAAGGGACCACGGGCCCAACATGTAACTCACGGTAATAATCATGTACCCTGTAAATCTCCATATAACTCCATATATATAAGCCGGGAAGGGACTCTCGAGATTCTGTTGAATTCACACTCGAACTACCCCACACCCCGTGGTCTACATCAAACGCTAACCATAACCTCAAATACCGATCGGTCTGTGACAAGTCTGCGCGAGAACTGGAGGCAGGACCTCCATCAAGCACGTCCCGACTAATACCTAAGATAAATGGCAGTGTCTGGTGCCTTCTGTGACACCCGTGCAAGAGCTTCCATAAATGTACCTTACCACTTATAGTCACACGTACACGCGTTCCACATACGTCGACAATGCAATAGAATAATAAGGTTCACTGATTGTGTACAAGTACGTGTCACTTTCACTTATTCACTCATGCACGAACGCTTACGTACTTTCCACAATCATCACTAATACCTAACACTGGGTAATGCACGTTATCACTAGTTTATCAATGCAGTGACATGTGTATGATATGATGCATAAACAGTATGTAAAGCATGATTAGAATGTCATGAATCAGTAATCTACCACTTGCAAAATTCATCATAAATCAAACGTGTAAAGTTTAGCGAAACGATAAACGGGGAATAAATAGTATGATTGATTATCCAACCAGAGAATTTGGTTTCACAGCAATCGGGTTCCAGGATCATTAATTATGGCCATTTCATTTTAAACGTTCGCGGCTGGAAATCTGGTTTCAGAATCAGGAGTCCGTTTCGCAACGCATTTTAATCCCAGTTGGGATCATATTTTAGTGACGCTACAGTTGGATGAAATATAGGGTTTTCAGTAAGGTTTTCAGCGCTATAGACGGATTTTCGATCTCTTCTGTATATCATGAGATACACACTGTTCAATACTAGTATGTCAATTCTGATTCTGTTGGGACTGTTGTACGTCCCCATCTTTTAAATTGTAGATTAAATAGAAAATGATAACGAAACAGGGTGAAACCACTTATTCTATCTTGCTAACATATTCACCTTTAATAAACTGAAGAGTTCCGCAACCTACGAGTTAAGAAAACAGGGTGGTGCTCATTGCGGGACAGCACACAGTGAATAGAGTCGCTCTGGACTGCAGTCCAGAGTCGCACTCCGATCCAAATATTGTCACAGTTTAAGTACAGAAACAATTATAAACTTGAATAGAGTTATAGTTCGTCGAGTTGGCTTCGATTTGAGCTCTCGAACGCATCATTCCAGTATGTATATAATTTATGGTGATTTTAACGGTTTTCAGGTACATGAAATTTCCAGTTTTACAGGTATACTTGGGGGTAGTCGTTTTAGTCGTTAATAGTCGTATTTTCCAGCGAAATTTGTACAAGGTATTCATCACTACAAGGGCCAATATAAACAATCCAGTTCTGTCAAATTAGATAAGTATTCTCATTGGGATCATGTATTGAACAGGTACGTCATATAATTTATCAAGAAAAGTAACTACGGAATCTATACAATTTTAGTTTGTAACAAACATAATTTAGCATGTAGCAAGTAGAGAACTTGCGTGAAGACGCACGGCAGCGAAGTACAGTACGGACGCGCGACGAACTGGCACGGCGACGGCTAGTACAACGACTTGTACCCGAGACGGCTGCGAGCTCGGCGATGTTATAGCTCCATCGATGGTTGGTTATGGAGTTGTAGAGAGACGTTGCGGAGAGGGGGAGAGTGAGATGTAGAGAGAGAGTAGGGATTAGGGAGGGAGAGAGTGCTGGAAGAGAGAGAGTGCTGGGAGAGAGACAGAGAGAACAGGGAGTGAGGAAAGAGAGAGAGAACAGAGAGAGGGTGAGGAAAGAGAGAAAGTGAAAGAGAGGGAGATGCAGAGTAGTAGAGATATTGAGAGTGAGAGAGAGAGAGAGTGTGTGTGTGTGAGAAAGAGATATATAGAGAGAGGGGGAGAGCAGAGAGAGTGAGGAAGAGAGAGAGAGAGAACACAGAGAGGGAAAGAGATCGAGAAAGAAAGAGGGAGATCGGGAGTGAGGGGGACCAAGAGAGAGAGATGGGGATGGCGACGATGATGATGATGATGTTGATGACGAGGAGGGTGCAGGGGTGTCGACGATGAGACAAGAAGCTTACCGGCGTCGGGGCAGGGGGTGGTCGAGCTCGGGTGCATGGGAGTTTAAGCGTGGCTGTGGGTTGAGTATGTAGGCGAGGGTGGAGTAGTGGGTGAAGAGGAGAGGGATGTGAGGGAGGACGACGAGAAGATTATGGGTGGTCGTTGCCGTCGTCGGGGTGCAGTGGGTCGTGAGAGTTGCGGCTAAGAGTTGGGATCGATGGGGAGGAGAAAGAGAAAGTGAGGAGAGTTAGAGGGAGCACTGAGGTTGGGACGAGGAGTCGTGGTTGAGGCCGCGGGGGCGTGGGAAACTGCGCTGCGAGCGTGGCGGGAGCGTTGGCGAGGAAAGCGGATCACGAGCGGGGGAGGCGGAAAGAGCCGTTGGAGGAGAAGGCACTGTAGGTGGCGGGTCGGGTAGGAGGCGCGGTGCGGGCTGAAGCGATTGGGCCATGCCGGCGTTTAAAAATAATTCCTTTTATAAAAAAATGGCTGAGGAGGTGGGCTCGGGTTGGAAAAACTGGGGTATGGGCCGGAGGGAATTAATAAAATGGGGAAATAAAAGGCTATGCTTAAAGAAATAAAATGGGGAAAATGGGCTGGGGGTTTTATTCAAAGAAAAGGGTGTTGGGCTGAGGGAATTTATATGGTGGTTTGGGTGATATAGGTTAAAGGAAAATGTGATTAATGTGGACTTGGGTTTAGGATAATAATTAGAATTTGGGTTTTAGATTAGAATATAAAACAACTAGAGTTAGAAAACTAGAAATATAGTAATATAGGAAAATATTTTGATGAAGAATAAATCTATAGTTTGGGTTTGGGCTAAAAAAGGATTTAAAATAAATTAATAATTATAAATAAAATAAATAATAAAAACAAACTGTATAAGTTAAAGAGAGATACATTTTATTGGTATATAAAGGGGCTGGGTGTTACATATATACATTCGTCTTACGCAATAATAGGCATTTCAGATCACAGATGAGCATATTGGATATAGTAGGAATTCCGCGTTTCGTTTGATCCTGTAACGAAAGACAGATTCCACGGTCGTGATGAATAGCCAAACCCCACCCTAGACCCCTACCGGGTGTGGGAAACTAATCGGCCAAATACCCCAAGTGAAGCAACCTCCCTCTACAAAGTGAGTAGGCCACTCGGCACTTCAAAGTACACGGTAGTTTGTGCACCCCACCTTGGGTCTATCCTAGGAGAAAAAACAGTAGAAGAAATAAAACAACGGTGGCGACAACCTCAACCCGGATGTGCCCCGTAAAATAATATTACTTCACTTTACAAATTAATAACGAATGTAAGAATGAAAACCCTCATCTCACATCCCCGGCTATCCATCCACGACGATCCAACAAGTTTATATACACAAACCAATATAACATCATCACAGATATGTGCAACCCCGACTAATAGACATATAGCAATTAGTTGACGTTTCCAAACACATATACACATCACAAAGCTTGTAAAGTAACCGCGACATTAGAATTCCGCACGCAATTAACAAACTAAAACAATTTTTCCAAAACACGAAAAATTCAGTGAGCTAAAGTTCCAAAACCGATCGTTTTAAGCCAATTCGGAAGTCCGAATCAAAACGAAACGCGCACGAACTTTCGCGAGTAGTTATTGCACGAAATTAACATCAAGTCGGGGGCCCAGAAGGGGTACCCTACCCCCGATGTGGCCAGGGGGTGAGGCAAACCCGAAACTGCCCAAGGTGGGGCAGTTTCGGGTCCCCACCGCCAAGACCACATTGTGGTGGTCTTGGTGTCACGACCCAAAGTTTGGATGTGATCGGCACTTAGATTGTATAATATCTAAAGATATCCACACAGTCCAAGTAAGCCGAAAACCAAGATCAAAATCCTTTTTGCGGAATTCTTTATATAGAAATTTTAGTTTTTAGTAAAAATCACAGTTTATGAAGTTAAAATATTAAACAAGTATAATGTGTTAAGTTTGGTTGCATCCCTAGTTGGGATCAACACTATCAATAGTAGAGATAAGTATCCAAGAGTATACGACATCAATAAAATTTCAAATAAGTAAAAGAAATAACAATTTATAGAACTAAACCATCTCGTCCGTCAAATAATATACATATAACCATCTCTCACTCTAAGTCAAATACAGGTCTGATGGAGATTTTCTAGATACAAAATACATTACCAAAAGAGAAAGTTACTACATATGTAACCCACCTATCAAAAGATGTGAAAAAGATGCACAAAGTAGATCTTCACCGCTGCTAACCGTCCACTCTACCCCTGCAGGGAACTGTGGCATAACGGGGGTGAGTTGCCAACTCAGTGAATATAACAAACATATAACGGTTAATAATGTAAATATGATGATCATACTGACTGACATGTGAACAAGTATAATGTATAATTATCTGTGGAAATCATGAATCTATAGTACGAATCTCATAATCAAAACTGAAATCTCATCATTTATTTCTAATAAAAATTCATTTCCCTGTATCCATCATCGACACAAAACTGTAAGTCCACGTTGCGACCCCCGGTTCTTACGGGGAGGCGGAAACGGTATAAAAATCAAATTTTTAGCGTATGGGGCAACATGGACTAACAAAGTCGGGATCTTTTCTAAACTAAACTAGCTATCATGCTAAAGAGAGTTAGCTACTCGGATAAAAGGTTATACCTAACTTGAACTCCTTCTTCTTGAAACTTTTGTAGGGGTTGATGGTTCTTTCCTTGTTGCCTTCTTCCGTCAAAGATGGATCCACTTGAGGGTTCAACCTTCGGGCTCTTTCTCGAACTTTGAGAGAACTAGAATCTTCGGCTTGCTAAACCTTTGACCCTAGAGTGAGTAGAGAGTGTCTTTGGGATGTTTTTATCTCAAGGAGAGGGATTCTCAACTCATGAGAAGGATTCTCCTTGAACTAGAGGAGGAAGAAGAACAAGTGAGGTGAGAGAATGGTTATGATAGAATGAGCTTATTCTTTTCATTTCTTGCAACCATATCAAAATGAAAAGAATTAACAATTAACAATAATAATAAAATGAAATAGTTGATGGATGGTTTGGAATGACCATTATCATTACAATCTTTAAATGGTTTTGCAAGAATCAAAAAGCATCTTTCTTTTGTAATGATGATGGTCAAACCTTCAACCATGGTCAACAAGTCAACCATGGTCAACAAGTCAACAAAATCCAACCATGAAACAATTTCATCTGATTAATATTATTAATATATATATCATAATTCCATTAGGGTTTGGAAAAAGACGACTGTCAACTGTGAATAGACACCCGTTCCGAAACCCTAATGAAAATCCTGTTCCTCTGCCTCAATCAACTGTGTATACACACGCGCATTCTTGTTCCGAGGAACATGAACACCAAGAGATAAAATCAACCCCAAAACATATACCAGCATCTGGCTCAAACCAGAGCCTACTAGTAATATCTGTCCGGACTCCAAACGTGCACAAGTGCGCGGATGAGAACGAACCCTGTCGCAAGACCATGCGACCTCTACTCTGTTTTGCCCAGAGGCGAATACCATCTGTGTGGGACTCTAAAGACTCGACACTACGCTGGAAGTTGGTTTAACCACAGACCGCAAGCGGCACTAGCTGTGCGTAACGGTCTCCAGGTAGATGCCGACAAGAAGGCTGACGAGGTGAACCCTATCTGAACTCCTACTGAGTCTGAATGTGACAGTCTCCGTACAGTCCGGTCTGTTCGTCTAATACATCGCATGTCGGGCCTAGGGGGCGGTATAACGTCAGTCCCCTAATAGCGGTACAAGTCGTGTCGGAGTGAAGCCCAAAACACCCTGAGATAACACTGGAAGCCTACCAGTATATCTCGCTTGCCCTGGCCAGGGACTACTCGTGTAATGGCTCTCCTAGACACAGCGCGATGTCAACCCCCAATACCGGGAGAGACGAATCCTGTCTAACCGTCACTGCCTCCAAGTGCTTCGGGACTGCACCCAACCATTACCTGTTTGCACGACTCCTTTGAGCCGTGGAAGGGTAGTGATCAAAGTGCAGTGGGAACACACTCGAGGCGAAGTGCCAGTGTCAAGTCAGCGGACTAAGCTGTACTCATGTCACCTGGGAAGTGATAACTGACGATAGGTATAATACCAACCTGTCAGTTCCCGACGAGTCCTGTCCAGTGTACTCGTAACCCAACGAGCACCCGTATACTATCTCCAGTACGACGTACTGATGGCTGTGGGACAGACCATCTCCCACACTGGGATGAGAAGCGCATACGCTAGTCTACTCCGGAGTATCGATGCCCTGTCTCGATAGTCCTGCGACTAGTGACCGGTATAAGGATGTGCTTATAGATTACCCAGCCTCCACTAGTGTGACTGCCATCACAACGCTGGTAATCAAGCAAAGATCCTAAGGGCTCCACTAATGCGTATAGGTGATATACTAAAATAAACACATGTACACATTGAAGTAGAAACAAACCAAGTAGCATACTACTATATTGAGCAAGATTGTTTATACAAGGTGAATATCCCAAGCTTCCATCAAGTAATATACAAACTAGTATGATACAGTAATGGCCTCTAGGGCATATACACTAACAATCTCCCACTTGCACTAAGGCCATGTACTGGCGTATCGAAGACCTATCATCTCGATCAGCCGCTCGAACTGAGTCTGGGGCAGTGCCTTGGTGAATGGATCTGCAGTGTTTTCTTCTGAAGCAACCCACCGAACCTCGATCTCCTTGCGATCCACGATCTCCCTGATCAGGTGATACCGCCTCAAGATGTGCCTGGACCTCTGATGGGACCTGGGTTCCTTCGCTAAAGCTATAGCCCCGTTGTTGTCGCAATACAGAGGTATTGGGTCAACAATGGACGGAACCACCTGAAGTTCTTTCAAGAACTTCCTCATCCAGACAGCTTCTTTTGCGGCATCAGATGCAGCGATGTATTCTGCTTGTCACTCTGGAAGCTGGAGTCAGCAAAGGCCTCGATCTGGAGGTCTTTTCCGCCATACACCAAGAACATCTCCTTAGTCCTTCTCAGGTACTTGAGAATGTTCTTTACCGCTATCCAGTGTTTCTCTCAAGGGTTTGACTGATACCGGCTTACCACACTCAGTGCATAAGCTACATCCGGTCTGGTACACAACATCGCATACATTATAGAGCCTACCGCAGAAGCGTAGGGTATAATAGACATGCGATCCCTCTCCAAATCAGTCTTGGGGGACATCTCTTTAGAGAGGGTGATCCCGTGACAAGCCGGTAGGTTACCGCGCTTGGAATCTTCCATACTGAATCTTTTTAGTATGGTGTCGATGTACCTGGACTGTGAAAGTCCTAATATCCTCTTGGATCTATCACGATGGATCCGGATCCCCAGGATGTATGAGGCATCACCCAGGTCTTTCATGGAGAACCTGTGTGACAAGAACCCCTTGACAGATTGTAGCATAAGAATGTCATTTCCTATTAAGAGAATGTCATCCATGTATAAAACGAGGAATACTACAGTTCTCGCTACAAATCTACTATAGATGCATGGTTCATCTGGATTTTTGATAAAGCCAAATTCCTTGACCGTCTCATCAAAACAGATGTTCCAACTCCGCGATGCCTGCTTTAGTCCATAGATGGACTTAAGCAACTTGCACACCTTTCCGCTGCTCCCACTCTGAATGAAACCCTCTGGCTGGTCCATATAGACACACTCCTCTAAATTTCCATTTAGAAAAGCGGTTTTTACGTCCATTTGCCAAATCTCATAATCGTGGAAGGCAGCAATGGCAAGAAGGATCCGAATGGATTTCAGCATAGCCACTGGAGAAAAGGTTTCGTCATAGTCCAAACCAGGTCTTTGACGGAAACCCTTTGCTACAAGTCTAGCTTTATAGGTCTCAACCTGTCCATCTACACCAATCTTCCTTTTGAAGATCCACTTGCATCCTACGGGTTTTACCCCATCTGGAGCAATGTCCAACGTCCATACTTTGTTGGTGTACATGGACTCCATTTCGGTCCGCATTGCATCCAGCCATTTTACCGAGTCAACGCTCTGAACGGCCTGCTGGAAGCTAGTAGGCTCATCATAATCTATGATGCAATCCTCTCTATCCCCGTCTATGAGAAAACCGTAGTATCTCTCGGGCGGATGAGACTGCCTACAACTCCTGCGGAGCGGCATAGGAATGTCCTGTTCTTTTGAACTTACTGGCTCTTCCAAGCTTTCAGTAATAGCTTGTGGTTCTGGAATTTCTTCCAGTTCTATTGCGTTCCCACTTATCTGAGTTTCCAAAAACTCAGTTTCCAAGAAGCGGGCATGTTGAGAAACAAAAACCTTTTGTTCCTCAGTGGAATAGAATAGATACCCCCTGGAGTTCTTTGGGTATCCCACAAACTTACACTGTACTGAACGTGCCTCGAGCTTTTCCGCATGCTGCTTTTTTACAAAAGCTGGACACCCCCATATCTTAAGGTACTTAAGACAGGGTTTCTTCCCACTCCACATCTGATATGGAGTGGTAGGCACAGTCTTAGTGGGAGCCTTGTTTAAGAGATATGCAGCTGCTTCTAGTGCATAGCCCCAGAAAGATCGCGGTAACTCAGCCTTACTCATCATGGAACGAACCATATCCAATAGGGTTCGATTCCTCCTTTCCGATACACCGTTATGTTGCGGAGTGTATGGAGGAGTACGCTGAGAGAGAATTCCATTCTCTTTTAAATAGTCCAGGAACTCGGCACTCAAGTATTCACCACCTCGATCCGATCTTAGAATCTTAATACTTTTGCCTGTTTGTTTTTCAACTTCATTCTTGTAATCCCGAAATTTCTCAAAGGCCTCGGATTTGTGCTTCATTAAGAAGACATGTCCATACCTAGAGAAATCGTCTGTGAAAGTAAAGAAGTATGAATAACCGCTTCGCGCATGTGTAGACATTGGACCACACACGTCACTGTGTATGAGTCCCAAGAGCTCGCTCGCTCTTTCTCCGTGTCCAGTGAACGGAGTCTTTGTCATCTTTCCCATGAGACAAGATTCACAAGTGGCATAAGACTGATACTCGAACGGATCCAAGTATCCTTCTTTATGTAACTTAGTCAACCGTGTCTCATTGATGTGACCCAGTCTACAATGCCATAAGAAAGCCTGATTGATATCTGGAGACTTTCTTTTGTGTGTATTCTGGACATTGAAAATCTGTGGTTGGTTTAACACGTATATACCATTGCTCAGTGTACCTGACCCAATCAGAACTTGATTAAGGTGATTGTTTACAACATTACTTACAAACGCAAATTCATAACCTTCTTTAGAAACCAAAGATACAGAAATGATATTACAAGTTGCGTTGGGTACAAAAAAACAATTACGCAAAACCAAAACATGCCCATCTGACATTCCCAGGTGATAGTCCCCCACGGCTTTAGCATCCATGCTAGCTCCGTTCGCAACTCTGAGGGTCATGTCACCTGCCTTCAAAAACCTACGGTTTCTCAACGCCTGCAAAGAATTACAGATATAAGATCCTGATCCGGTATCCAATACCCAGGAAGTAGAGTTTATCGATAGACAGTTTTCAATAACATACACACCTGAAGCTGAAGCCGCAACCTGCTTCAGTTCTTGTGTCCTGGCTTTCCAAGCCCTGCAATCTTTCTTCCAGTGTCCACTTTTATGACAATAGAAGCATTCTTCTTTACCCACAAGCTTCCCCGCAATCATTGTTGCCTTTTCTTTTCCCTTCGTACTCACTTTACTAACACCGCCCCTTAGTTTGGCGGGGGCTTTCTTCCTCTTTCCCTTGGCTTTCGCCTTGGACATAGAGGAAGAAGATCCTCCTACAAACAAAGCGGGTGTTTCCCTACCTTTCTGTAGGATGCCCTCTGCGCTCCTCAGCATGTTGAGGAGTTCTGAAAGTTCAACTTCCTTTTCTTGTAAGTTGAAGTTCAGTATAAACTGGGCGTAAGTGGATGGAAGGGACTGGAGAATTAAATCCGTATAGAGTTCACTTTCCAACATGGTCCCAAGTTCCGCGAGCTCCTCAATGTAGCCAATCATCTTAAGCACGTGGTCCGCTACCGATGATCCGACGACAAACTTTGCCGAAAATAACTTCTTCGACACTTCGTATCTTGCGATACGAGACTGCTCTCCATACAGTTCTTTTGTATGAAGAAATATGGACTCCAAGTCCATATTCTCATGCCTCCTCTGATGTTCGTTGTCCATAGAGGCAAGCACGAGGCACCTGGCCTTCGCGCAATCAATCTCCCAAGTCTTACGGATTTCCTTATCCGCGACGCTGGAGGTAGGACCTAGGACGGGGGGAGCTTTGGTGGTAAGAAGATACCCCAGCTTGTCGTAAGTGATTGCCATTTTGACATTCCTGAGCCAATCTTTGTAGTTTGGCCCTGTCAGTATGTTTTTATCTAGAAGTAACTTAAGTCCAGTCATTTCGATTTGGTCGCTGCAGGGGGGAGAGAAGAAACACTTTAGCACGATGCTCTTGCAAGTTTAGAGTGGTTTTTAATTTGTCTAAACAGGATGGCTCCCACTGTCTCTCGAATCCCTCCTCAAACCATAAAGGAAGAATTAGTCATGATCAATCCCACCGCACAATACTTGCTTAACCGTTCAGCCAGGCCAGTGTCGGTACTTCGAGGGAGGTTTTCCAACGCTTTCACGAAGTTCCTTAATTAAAGAACCTCTTTTCCCTGGGGGCGTAGCCCCGCTAACACCTTTCTAGACACCTACTAGGTTTATAGCATTGATCGTTTAGTGTGAAATTTCCCGAGGAGTAGCATATACTCATAGTAGGATCGGGATCCAAATATCATCACGTGACGAAACTGAAGGAATCCTACCAGAATCACCACACTCCAAATGGTATGCAAATCTAGCAAGTTTCAGTACTTATGAAACTCCCGATGCGGATTTTTGCCCCATGCTCTTATGACCTTGACGAAGGTCAACAAATCATAAGTCACATGTCAAGTTCTGCCCGTCATTTTCCAGGTTAATTTGAACCCACCCGTATATACCCTTGACGAAGGTCAACAAGGTAATACGACTGTCCCAAACCAACGCATCTATCTATGCTACATATGAACACCCAACAACTACCAATCTCTATGCCTTGACGATGGTCAACAAACATAGCTTGAATACTATTGAATATTCATACGAAACGACGGAGGGCTACGAATGATTTTGGCGAAACCGTGAACGTAGTGAACTTGATATAATCGATGGAACAAGATATCTTTTAGAAGGAGTGGCTCAATCTCCGCATTTAAAAGTTAGTTTTGAAAAGAACCGAGTGGTTTTTCGAAAGTGTTCCAACGACTTTAACTTGGTTTATTATCTTGCATTAGTTCTTTTAATGCGTGATATTCTTGCATTAGTTCTTTTAATGCGTCCCATCATTTAATCCTACCATTGCAGAAAACAACCAAAATATGACGTACGCTTATGCCATTCGCATTCGCCACGGGGCCCCGTCATCACCCGTTAGGTTACTTAACTAACGACAGAGCGGGGGCTGGGCTAGCGCTGCTGTAAAACATAAGCAACGCCTAAATAGTTATAAATATAGCAATGATAGACATTACAGATCACAGATGAATACATTGGATATACTAGGAATCCGCAGTCCGTTCGAGCCTGCAACGAAAAGCGGATTACACGGTCGCGGTGAATAGCCAATACCCCACCCAAGACCCCTACGGGTGCGGCAAACTACCCGCCAAGTACTCGGTAGTTTGTGCACCCCTCCATGGGTCTATCCTAGGAGCAAAAACAGTAAAAAGAATTATACAATGACGGCTACAACCCCGACCCGGTTGTGCGGCCATACAAATAATAATATTACATCAATTTACATATTACAAATGAATGAAAGAAAAACAACACTCATCTCACATCCATCCCGGCTATTCACCCGCGACAATCCAATCCATTCATATACACATACCATCAACAAACACAGATCACAGATGTGTATAACCCCGACTAATCGACATATAGCGATTAGCCGACGTTCAATACATGCAAACATCACAGATATAACCATTGTAGTCAAAGTGCAGTGAAGTTCGATAAAAATACGGATTTATAGACCCCTAAAAACAAATTTCTTTTCTGGAAAATCTGGGCACAAATGACATATCTTAAAAATTCCAAAACCCTACCAGAAGAACACTGCACGAAACAGGACCACACGAAGAGACAAAGCGGCGGCGGTTCCGCGGCCTAAGCCACCCATTGTCGCGGAACCGCGGCGCTTTGAAGGAATCATGCGATCGTATTTTGTGGGTGTTTTCACAAAACCCTGAGCCGATTTTAGGAGTAAAACTTTTTACATTTAGAGCACAAAAAATTTCAACAGAAACTTAGGGTTTTTGTTTTTCCGGTTTTGTGATTTTTCTCGATCGAACTTCCATACACTTTACTACAAAGCTAGTTTAAATTTAGTTAGGCTCTGATACCACTGTAAGTCCACGTTGCGACCCCTGGTTCTTACGGGGAGGCGGAAATGGTATAAAAATCAAATTTTTAGCGCATGGGGCAACATGGACTAACAAAGTCGGGATCTTTTCTAAACTAAACTAGCTATCATGCTAAAGAGAGTTAGCTACTCGGATAAAAGGTTATACCTAACTTGAACTCCTTCTTCTTGAAACTTTTGTAGGGGTTGATGGTTCTTTCCTTGTTGCCTTCTTCCGTCAAAGATGGATCCGCCTGAGGGTTCAACCTTCGGGCTCTTTCTCGAACTTTGAGAGAACTAGAATCTTCGGCTTGCTAAACCTTTGACCCTAGAGTGAGTAGAGAGTGTCTTTGGGGTGTTTTTATCTCAAGGAGAGGGATTCTCAACTCATGAGAAGGATTCTCCTTGAACTAGAGGAGGAAGAAGAACAAGTGAGGAGAGAGAATGGTTATGATAGAATGAGCTTATTCTTTTCATTTCTTGCAACCATATCAAAATGAAAAGAATTAACAATTAACAATAATAATAAAATGAAATAGTTGATGGATGGTTTGGAATGACCATTATCATTACAATCTTTAAATGGTTTTGCAAGAATCAAAAAGCATCTTTCTTTTGTAATGATGATGGTCAAACCTTCAACCATGGTCAACAAGTCAACCATGGTCAACAAGTCAACAAAATCCAACCATGACACAATTTCATTTGATTAATATTATTAATATATATATCATAATTCCATTAGGGTTTGGAAAAAGACGACTGTCAACTGTGCATACGCACCCGTTCCGAAACCCTAATGAAAATCCTGTTCCTCTGTCTCAATCAACTGTGCATACACACCCGCATTCTTGTTCCGAGGAACATGAATACCAAGAGATAAAATCAACCCCAAAACATATACCAGCATCTGGCTCAAACCAGAGCCTACTAGTAATATCTGTCCGGACTCCAAACATGCACAAGTGCGCGGATGAGAACGAACCCTGTCGCAAGACCATGCGATCTCTACTCTGTTTTGCCCAGAGGCGAATACCCTTTGTGTGGGACTCTAAAGACTCGACACTACGCTGGCAGTGGGTTTAACCACAGACCGCAAGAGGCACTAGCTGTGCGTAACGGTCCCCAGGTAGATGCCGACAAGAAGGCTGACGAGGTGAACCCCATCTGAACTCCTACTGAGTCTGAATGTGACAGTCTCCGTACAGTCCGGTCTGTTCGTCTAATACATCGCATGTCGGGCCTAGGGGGCGGTAAAATGTCAGTCCCCTAATAGCGGTACAAGTCATGTCGGAGTGAAGCCCAAAACACCCTGAGATAACACTGGAAGCCTACCAGTATATCTCGCTTGCCCTGTCCAGGGACTACTCGTGTAATGGCTCTCCTAGACACAGCGCGATGTCAACCCCCAATACCGGGAGAGACAAATCCTGTCTAACCGTCACTGCCTCCAAGTGCTTCGGGACTGCACACAACCATTACCTGTTTGTACGACTCCTTTGAGCCGTGGTAGGGTAGTGATCAAAGTGCAGTGGGAATACACTCGAGGCGAAGTGCCAGTGTCAAGTCAGCGGACTAAGCTGTACTCATGTCACCTGGGAACTGATAACCGACGATAGGTATAATACCAACCTATCAGTTCCCGACGAGTCCTGTCCAGTGTACTCGTAACCCAACGAGCACCCGTATACTATCTCCAATACGACGTACTGATGGCTGTGGGACAGACCATCTCCCATACTGGGATGAGAAGCGCATACGCTAGTCTACTCCGGAGTATCGATGCCCTGTCTCGATAGTCCTGCGACTAGGGACCGGTATAAGGATGTGCTTATAGATTACCCAGCCCCCACTAGTGTGACTGCCATCACAACGCTGGTAATCAAGCAAAGATCCTAAGGGCTCCACTAATGCGTATAGGTGATATACTAAAATAAACACATGTACACATTGAAGTAGAAACAAACCAAGTAGCATACTACTATATTGAGCAAGATTGTTTATACAAGGTGAATATCCCAAGCTTCCATCAAGTAATATACAAACTAGTATGATACAGTAATGGCCTCTAGGGCATATACACTAACAAAAACTTCCATTTCTCACAGGCATCATTCCTCGAATGATCCTGAAATCAACAATACCGGTCGTTATCATCTAGATATACGCCGTATTTTTACCACTATCTCCGATATCGAGTAACCTCGCTAGGCTCCCCCGCCTCAAATGCGGCTATCCTTCCCCTCGGTCTCTACCGGGTCCACCATGTATCCAACTGTATATCTCCCCCACTCAGTATGGATAACATAAAATCTGCGACCGTATATCTCCCCCACTCGGTCCGGAATAAAACCAAATCATAAAACATCTCATGGTGGACATGACACATCAATCATGAAAATTACTGGATTTATGTAATAGTATTCAAAACTGAAAACCATAAATCCTCAATAATACAATTACCTCTTATATCAACATGAAATACGCAGATACTAAACATGATATTAATGATGCAATTTACCACTATTATTGGTGTGTAAGATACGATATGAATCACTTTAACCAGAATTTTTCTAAGTGTAAAAGT
Source organism: Agapanthus africanus (assembly GCA_030015575.1). Classification (NCBI taxonomy): domain Eukaryota; kingdom Viridiplantae; phylum Streptophyta; class Magnoliopsida; order Asparagales; family Amaryllidaceae; genus Agapanthus; species Agapanthus africanus. The sequence continues at coordinate 427,592,846 of CM057339.1, forward strand.
GACATGGTAGTATCGACGAGGTGTGTGTAACATATAAGATGTGCACGTGGCATGACTCGTCGATACTTGTGTAGTGTTCTAGCATCTAAGCAAGGTATGTGTGAATTATAAATGCATATTGTTAATTTAGCATATCAAATAACTCATTTATTTAAATAAAACTACGGGCGTAAAACGCCATCTTTACAAAATTCCACGGTAGATGTTTAGTCTACTCACCGGAAAACGTCGAATCTATTCAGGAATTGCCAATTCTTTCCCTTTCCTCGCTGCCTCCGAAAATCCCGTATTCGAATCTAACATCACAATTTAACTTATATAAGGAAACGACTACTCCGTCATGACGGAAACGAAAAACATCCGTTCCCACGTACTGGTTATATTGTATACGACTATTCCAAGTTATCATACACTTAACCTTACTGGATTTTTAACCCAAACCTGTATCGCGATAGAAAACAGTTCGCGATACGCTTTAACCGCGTCATATTTTGTGTATTAAGATATCCTTTCCGATATATGCTTCCAGATTCTATCTGCAGTGAAACTAACTTGTTTAAATAACACCAAAATAGCCAAAATTATACACTGAAACCTACCCATCAAGCCAAACCCACCTAGCTTCCCATAAATCCGGCGACGCCGAAATTTTCCTTTTGGTCGCCGGCCCAATTCTGAGCCCTCTAGTTCGTGATCCTATGGTTTGCTCTAGGTGTTACATACATCATTTTAGCACTGTTTTGTTAAGTTGATTTTTCTCTGAATAATAGCAGATTCAACAGAGCCTATCTTTTACTTAAAATACGAAATTATAGAACTTGTTCATTTCAATTTAAACTAAGTGCAGAACCTTAATTTCCTACCGTGATTAAGAATTTACCTACAATAAGTTGTTGGAATAACCCCTCCAAGATGCTAAGCCTCTTACCCTAGCTTGATGGTGATGAAAACCTAGAACCTAGCTTCCTTCTTCTTCTTCTTCTTCCTCTTGTTCTTTCTTTCTCTATTTAGTTTTGTTTTTCTTTCAGAATTTTAATTAACTATTGATCTGAACAAGGTTTATATATGGTAAATGCAAGGGATAAGGTGAAGGAGGAGGTGCCATCAAGCTAGATGTGTTGGTTTCATGCAAGGAGGAGATGGTTGGTGTGTGTGTGCATGCAAGTAAGAGGTGTGCTAGCCTTATCTTCTAATTATTGTTTTAATTTGAAATTAAATTCTGAACTAAATGATTTTCCATCCCATTTTCATTTACACCCTTAACAATTTTCCATTTGCACAAAAATCCTAAACTTAACCTAAAAACCCCTCACAACTTAGTTTATTATAAAACACACATTTTATTAAAATGAAGCTAAAATTATCAATAAAACCCTTATAACTTATTTATGTTGCATACTAAAATTTTAATTTAAATTGTTTTACATACAACTCATGAAATTGACTTATTTATTTTTAATAAATTTGTGATTTATCATATTATTATTAAATTAATTCATTTTATTTATTTCTAAATTTTCAAAATGCTACAATATTCCCCCCTTAAGAAAATTCAGTCTTCGAATTTAAAAATTAACTAGACGTACCTTCAAAAAGATGTGAAAATTTCTTCCGCATCGCATCCTCGGTCTCCCAAGTAATCTCCTCGCGATTCTTCCCTTGCCAAAGAACCTTTACCGATGGAAGTACCATCGATCGTAGTTTTTTTGCCTGCCTGTCAAGAATAGCGACTGGCTGCACTGTATAGGATAAATCCGGCTCAAGCTGTAAGGTCTGATGCTAGATCGCGTGAGAAGGATCGTGAAGATACTTGCGAAGAATCGAAACATGGAACACCGGATGCACGTCGGGAAAACTCGGTGGAAGTGCTAAACAATAAGCTACAGCACCCACTCTCTCCAGAATCTCGTAAGGTCCGACATATCTACGGCTGAGCTTTCCCTTTTTCCCGAAATGCATCACACCTTTCATCGAAGATACACTAAGGAACACATGATCTCCCACTCCATACTCGAGTCTACGACGTCGTCGATCTGCATACGACTTCTGTCTGCATTGGGCCGCCTTCATTCTATCCCGTATCAACTGAATCTTCTCTGTAGTCTCATGTACTATCTGCGGTCCCAAGATGCAACTCTCGCTCATTTCCGTCCAGCAAACGGGTGATCGACATTTCCTCCCATACAAAGCTTCAAAGGGTGCCATCTGGATCGTCTCCTGAACTCTGTTGTTGTACGAGAATTCTATCAAGGGTAAGTGACGATCCCAACTACCACCGAAATCAAGGCTACAAGCCCGAAGCATATCCTCTAGTGTCTGAAAGGTCCGCTCCGACTGACCATCTGTCCGTGGGTGAAAAGCCGTACTAAAGCTCAATCATGTGCCAAGAGCTTCTTGAAGTTTCTGCCATAGCCTGCTAGTAAACTGGGTACCCCTATCTGAAACTATGCACATCGGAACTCCAAGCAGACGTACAATCTCATCGATATAAATCCGAGCATACTGTGCAAAACTATACGTCGTCTTGACTGGAAGAAAATGTGCTGCCTTTGTCAATCTATCTACAATCACCCAAATGGAATCATACCCTCCGGTAGTCCTGGGTAGACCTACCACGAAATCCATGGAAATCTGTTCCCATTTCCACTCTGGGATGGGTAAGGGCTGTAACTCTCCAGCTGGCCTCTGGTGTTCTGCTTTGACTTGTTGACAAGTCAAGTATCTCGAAACATATTCCGTAACATCCCTCTTCATTCCTTCCCACCAGTAAACATCCTTCAGATCATGATACATCTTGGTGGAACCAGGATGAATACTGTATGCTGACCTATGGGCCTCCTCTAAGATCTCATGTCTCAATCCTCAGAATCTGGTACACAAAGACGAGTCCTAAAGCGTAATACTCCACGACCATCAATCACAAACTTCGATCCCCTGCCCTGCCTAACCTGATCCATGATCTCTGATATATGAGCATCTGTGGGCTGCGTCTCTCGAATACGATCCAATAACTGAGGTCGGGTGCGAACATGTGCTAGCTGGCCTCCTGCCGATGTGAACTCAAACTGTATACGACTATCACATAAGATCTGCCAGTCTGTAGAAGACTGTCTCTGCAAGATGCGAAAATGAGATAAGTTACCTATAGGTCTTCGACTCAAAGCATCTGCTACAACATTCGCTTTGCCTGGATGATACAAGATCTCACAATCGTAATCTTTCACCAGTTCCATCCATCTACGCTGCCTTAGGTTCAGATCCCTCTGTTGAAAAATATACTTTAAGCTCTTATGATCTGTGAAGATTTGACATGACTCTCCATATAAGTAATGTCTCTAAATCTTCAATGCAAATACCACAGTAGCCATCTCTAGATCGTGAGTGGGGTGGTTTTGTTCGTGCCTCTTCAACTGTCGAGAAGCATAAGCTACAACCCTGCCGTGCTGCATCAACACACAGCCTAAACCCACTCTAGAGGCATCACAATACACAACAAAACCACCTGACCCGGAAGGTAAAGATAAGACAGGTGCAGTCATCAAGCGCGTCTTCAACTGCTGGAAACTCTGCTCACATGTATCTGTCCACTGAAATGGAACCTCCTTCCAAGTCAATCCGGTCAAAGGTGCAACGATCCGTGAAAAATCCTGCACGAATGTCGGTAATAACTTGCCAGAAATAAGAAACTCCAGACCTCTGAAACTGATACAGGTCTAGGCCAGTGTTGTACCGCTTCAATCTTCTTTGGGTCTACACATATCCCAGCTCTAGTAACTACGTGTCCCAAGAATTCCACACTGTCCAGCCAAAACGCACACTTAGAGAATTTTGCAAACGGCTGATGCTCCTTCAAGGTCTGCAACATAATACGCAAATGCTGCTCGTGCTCCGTCTGACTCCGAGAATAAACAAGAATATCATCTATGAACACTATAATAAATTGATAAACGAAGGGTCTGAAGATACGGTTCATCATATCCATAAAAGCTGCTGGAGCGTTGGTGAGTCCAAACGACATCACCAGAAATTCATAGTGCCCATATCTTGTACGAAACGCAGTCTTCGGAATATCATCCTTCCGAACCCTGAACTGGTGATACCCCGACCGCAAATCAATCTTCGAGAAGTAACCAGCTCCCTGCAACTGATCGAATAAATCATCTATACGTGGTAGTGGATACCTGTTTCGCACAGTGACGCGATTCAGCTGTCGGTAGTCGATGCACAGTCTCATGCTACCGTCCTTCTTCTTTAAAAATAGGACAGGAGCTCCCCACGGTGATACACTGGGATGAACAAGACCTCTATCTAACAACTCTTGCAACTGGCTTTTGAGTTCCTTCACCCTGTCGGTGCCATTCGATAGGGTGGTATAGAAATAGGCCCCGCATCCGGAATCAAGTCAATGCAAAATTCAATGTCACGATCGGGTGGCAATCCTGGTAACTCAGCAGGAAACACGTCAGGAAATTCTCGTGCGATCGAAACCTGGTCCTATGGAATCTCAGCGGCTCGTAAGTCCTGAACGAATGCCAAGAACCCATGAAAACCCTTCTTCAAGAGTCGTCCTGCACAAAGAGCAGAAATCATGTTGGAAGGAGTTATTTTACAATCCCCCTGCACAACAAACACCGGATCACCTGGAAAACAAAATCTAACCGCTTTTCCCCGACAATCTACATAGGCATGATAGGCGGCCAACCAATCCATACCTAGAAGTATATCAAAATCTAGCATATCCAGGAGAATTAGATCAACTAGCGAATCTCTATCACCAATACGCACAGAACATGACCTGAATACGTGCCGAGCTATAAAAGAATCTCCCACCGGGGTAATCATTACTAATAGTAACTCTAACAACGACGACTCTTTCCCCAAAGAAAGTGCAAATCATGAAGATACATAAGAATGTGTAGAACCGGGATCAAATAAAACATGTGCCTCTAACGAGCATACTGTAAGAGTACCTGTCATGACTGCATTTGATGCCTGGGCATCCTGTGGAGTCAGCGCAAATACCCGTGCCTGGCCCCTGCCCGCATCCTATCGTCCTCTACCTATATCTCATCGACCTCTCTGAGAACGTCCCGCAAAGCCCCGACCTCGTGGTGCAACTGCCTGGCGTGTAGCGCCAACTAGGGGAGGAAGTAAAGCCATCGGCGTGGAAGGTGGAAGGGGTATAGCAGCCTGTGGAACAACGGTCCCTCCCATGGAACTACAATCCCGCGTAAAGTGTCCCGGAAGTCCACAACTAAAACATGTAGATGGAGGCCTCTGATCATCGGGATAAGAACTGAACACCTGGCCCTGGGTCCAACCTCGTTCGAAACTGCGGCCTGGAGTATATCTACCTCTACCTCTGCCAAACTGTCTAGTCATTGGCCCGATCGGTCTACTCCTCTTTGGCTCTGGAACAACCATTGCCTCGCTCAAACGCTCCTCCACTTGTATCGCTGCATCCATGGCCTGCGCATACGTATCAAAATGCTGGGAGCTTATAGCCAGATACAAGTGCGTGTCCAGACTCCTTAGGAGCCTCTTCACCCGAAGCTCCTCCATAGGTACTAAGTATGGGGCATAGCGCGACAGCTGGGTGAATCGTAAATCATAATCTGCCACCGACATACTTGCCGATTTCCGCAATGCTTCAAAACTGTTAGCTCTAGCGTCCCTCACACTCTATGGAAGAAATCTGGAAAGAAAGACCTCGGAAAACTCGGTTCATGACATCGGAGGAAGACCCATAGCTCGCCCTCTCTCCATCGACTCATACCACTCCTGTGCAAGTCCCTCCAAACGAAAGCTAGTCAGCTCAACTGACCTCGCATCAGAACATCGTAATGATCTGCCAATCCTCACCAACTTATCAAGAAAGGACTGAGGATCTTCCACTGCATCGGTCCCTGTAAATACCGGAGGTCTCAATCTCATAAACTCCGCATGCGATACCTCCATCACTCTCGTATCTACAATTGCTACCGTCAGCATAGGCTGTACCTCGGACTCTGCCACGGTCAGTGCCGGATCCTGCCTCAGTACTCGAGTGGCCTCAGCTAACTGTCCTTCCTCTCGCTGCAACCTTAACATACCCTCCTCAATCCTAGTCATGCGATCTGGAGGAGGAGGATCAACATGCTCATGTACCGCTGGAACGTCCGGTGTACCAGTCGCCGTCATAGGCAGACTCGCCCAAGTTGCATCTCTGGCTGCGGCTCATCTAGCCCGCGTAGCCATAGCAACTGGAACAAGAAACAAGGCTTATGGATAGGAACAATCAATAACAGAGAATCAACGGAATAATAGATCAAGATATACATCTTAAGGTTAGTTAGGCTGAGTATGGTAACGTAAATATACCGCAGAACATACGTACGGTACTGCACTCATCCTAATTCACCTACTCCATCAAACCAAAGGTCATCCTAAATCACGGACTCACGTCAACCTATTTTAATTTCCTACTCGATTCCGTAAGGTTACTCCTAGGCTCTGATACCAACTTTGCCAAAGTTTGGATGTGACCGGCACTTAGATTGTATAATATCTAAAGATATGCACACAGTCCAAGTAAGCCGAAAACCAAGATCAAAATCCTTTTTGTGGAATTCTTTATATAGAAATTTTAGTTTTTAGTAAAAATCACAGTTTATGAAGTTAAAATATTAAACAAGTATAAGGTGTTAAGTTTGGTTGCATCCCTAGTTGGGATCAACAATATCAATAGTGGAGACAAGTATCCAAGAGTGTACGACATTAATAAAATTTCAAATAAGTAAAAGAAATTACAATTTATAGAACTAAACCATCTCGTCCGTCAAATAATATACATATAACCATCTCTCACTCTAAGTCATATACAGGTCTGATGGAGATTTTCCAGATACAAAATGCATTACCAAAAGAGATGGTTACTACACATGTAACCCACCTATCAAAAGATGCGAAAAAGCTGCACAAAGTAGATCTCCACCGCTGCTAACCGTCCACTCTACCCCTGCAAGGAACTGTGGCACAACGAGGGTGAGTTGCCAACTCAGTGAATATAACTAACATATAACGGTTAATAATGTAAATATGACGATCATACTAACTGACATGTGAACAAGTATAATGTATGATTATCTGTGGAAATCATGAATCTACAGTACGAATCTCATAATCAAAACTGAAATCTCATTATTTATTTCCAATAAAAATTCATTTCCCCGTATCCATCAACGACACAAAACTTCCATTTCTCACAGGCATCATTCCTCGAATGATCCTGAAATCAACAATACCGGTCGTTATCATCTAGATATACGCCGTATTTTTACCACTATCTCCGGTATCGAGTAACCTCGCTAGGCTCCCCCGCCTCAAATGCAGCTATCCTGCCCCTCGGTCTCGACCGGGACCACCATGTATCCAACTGTATATTTCCCCCACTCAGTATGGATAACGTAAAATCCACGACTGTATATCTCCCCCACTCGGTCCGGAAAAAAAACAAATCATAAAACATCTCATGGTGGACATGACAGATAAATCATGAAAATCACTAGATTTATGTAATAGTATTCAAAACTATAAATCCTCAATAATACAATTACCTCTTATAAACATGAAATATGTTAGTTGTATGTATGCCCTAGAGGCCAGTATTGTACAGATGATGTATATTATATTGGATGCTTGGACATATATAGAGATGACTTTCTTGCTCGATATGATAGTATGCAATTTGGTTGCTCTTTATCTTAACATGTATACTTGTCTCTTTGCACTGTCGTATAGTTACATGTTGGTAAAGCCCTTAGGATGTGTACTTGACTACCTGGACTATGATGCGGATCACACTAGTGGGGACATGGTAGTCTATAGTACATCCTTCAAGGTCCCTAGTCGTAGGTGTATCGAGACGGGGCATCGATATACCAGAGTAGACTAGCGTATAAGCTTCTCGACCCATGAGATGGGCGATGGATGATCCCATATCCATTGGTGTTTGACATCAGAGATGGTATATGGGTGCTCAGTGGAGATTGGGTACACTGGATGGACTCGCCGAGAACTCCCAGATGGTATTATACCTCACGTCAGATGGCAGTTCTCTGGTGACACTTGTGCAGGTTAGTCTGTAGACCCGAGATCGTCATAGAGTCTTGTGTGATTCCCACTATGCTTTGATTTCCATCTTACCACGTCCTTGAGGACGTGCAAAACGGGGGTTTTTGGGTACAGTCCCGAGTCACATGGAAGTAATGAGCGATAGGAGGGGTTTCGTCTCTCCCGGTATTGGGGGTTGATGTTGCGCTGTGCTCGATTGGCCGTAACAGGGAAGTCCTGGCCAGGGCTGATTAGAGATTTACTGGTAAGTGTTACCAGTAGTTTCTCGACCCGTTATGAGCCTCGCATCGCCACGACTTATCGGTTATTGGGGTCTGATGTTTACAACCCCTAGACTTGATATGCGACATATCAGACGAGGAGACCGGACTGCACGGGTAGTGTTGCCGGTTGGCTCGATGGGAGTTGTAGCAGGTTCGCTTGTTTTCTTCTGATCGCTCAATACCCGGGTGGCCGTTACGTTTAGCTGACCGCTTGCGGCTTGGGGGTGCTTGATATGATCATCACCCACTGCCTGCGTATTGACGAGTCTTAGAGTCCCACAAAGGAGTTACCAAGTTCAGGCGAAACGTTGTGGTGCGCGTATGCGATATGCGCATGGACCCGATTAAAATGCGCGTATGAGATACCGTATATTAATCGGGCGGCTTGCTTTTGGTTGGGTCGTATGTGATATGGCCGAATTGACAAATCAAGTGTTGATTTATCATTTAACCATTAGATTCTCACTAGAAATCCTTTCTTGTATTTTTGGATGTATGCGTGCATGTACGCATTCTTTCTTGTTTCATGCACATATGGATGTGCATGCACACATACATTCATACATCATCATTCATGGTTGTATATACATAGAAAATGGTGGCAATATAAGACTCACACCATGGTTTTATATATAAGATTTATTATTGCATTTGTTTTAAAACAAAATGAAAAAGGAAAGGATAATTCATGGTTTGTTTCTACACACTTCTTTGACCTAACCATGCTCACCCACCATTTAACCATGGATTAACTTTCCTTTTGTGTTTTAACTCAAATTCAATAATATCTTTATTGTTTAACCTTGGTTTGAGATGAGAGGTGGAAAATATATATACATATATTTTCTATTTTTCATATGAGTTCATCTTTTACCCTTGTTTAAAAAGGCCATCATCTTCTTCCTCCTTCTTCTTTTGCTCTCTAGATTTCTCAAGTGAGCAAATTGTTAGTTATATGTATGCCCTAGAGGCCATTACTGTACATACGATGTATATTGTAATGGATGCTTGGACACATATAGGAGGACTTTCTTGCTCGACATGATAGTATGCTATCTGGTTGTACATTATCTTAACGTGTACTCTGATTGTCTCTATATTACATGTTGATAAAGCCCTTAGGAAATGTACTCGACTACTGGGACTATGATGAGATCATACTAGTGGGGCCACGGTAGTCGATGTGTACATCCTATAACTGTTCCTAGTCGAGGGTGTATCAAGACAGGGCATCGATACACCAGAGTAGACTAGCGTATACGCATCTTGACCTATATGATGGGCGATGGATGATCCCATATCCATCGGTGTTTGACATCAAGGATGGTGTACGGGTGCTCAGTGGAGACTGGGTACACTGGACGGACTCGCCGAGAACTCCCAGATGGTATTATACCATACGTCAGATGGCAGTTCTCCGGTGACACTGGTACAGAGTAGTCTGTTGACCCGAGATCGTCATAGAGTCTTGTGTGGTTCCCACTGTACTTTGATTTCCATCATACCACGTCCAAGAGGGCGTGCAAAAAGGTGGCTTTTTGGTACAGTCCCGAATCACATGGAGGCAATGAGCGATAGGAGGGGATTCGTCTCTCCCGGTATAGGGAGTTGATGTTGTGCTGTGTTCGATTGGCTATAACCGGAAATCCCTGGCCAGGGTTGCTGAGATTTACTGGTAAATGTTATCAGTAGTTTCTCGAACTGTTATAGACCTCATATCGACACGACTTATCGAGCTACTGGGGTCTGACGTTTACCACCCCTAGGCGAGATATGCAACATATCAGACGACGAGACCGGACTGTACGGGAGTGTTACTGTTTGGATTCACAGGAGAAGTTACAGGCTTGCTTGTTGATCTTCTGAGCGCTCAATACCTGGGTAGCTGTTACGTTTAGCTGACCGCTTGCAGCTTGTGGGTGTTTGATATGATCATCACCTACTGCCGGCGTATTGACGATTCTTTAGAGTCCTACACAGAGGTTTCTTGACTCAGGCAAAACGGAGTAGGAGCACATATGTGATATGTGCGGGACCGAGGATAATGCGATATGTGATACCGTATTATATTCTCGCGATATTTGATATCAGCCGGGTCATCGGATCAAGTGTTGATTCGATGAATCAGTACGGATAAATATTAGTCGGTTATATGCGATATAGCCGGATTGTCGGATCAAGTGTTGATTCGATAATTTAATGTATAATAATATATTTGATATATTAAATTACGTTAACTAATATTTGCTCACTAAAAGATTCTTTTTCTCACTCGGGTAATACATTGATATATATGCGATATACGTTAATTGTATTATTTTATTTTGTTACGATAAATATTGTATATGTGATATATAATATTGTAACATAATATGATAAATAATGCAACTTATTTAGTGGAGTTTAAACATGATTAGGGTTTGGATTAGGGTTAAACTTTTAGATGCTTCTAGAAGGTTTTCATTTTGTTTTGTGAAAGATATTTTCAAGTGAGTCATGCTTTAACTAAACCCAAACCCTAACCCTAGTTAATTCTCTACAAGTGTTAGCTTGACCATGGTTGCATTATCTATCATATTATTTCATTTCCTATTCATCACAAAAGAATTCAACATTATTGTTCATCTTCTTCCTTCATTCTTTCATGGAAAAACCTTTCTTGATTTTTCCAAGTGATGAATTATAGTGAGAAAAAGATAAATAAATAGAGCAAAATTCCTACTTCATCATCCTCATCTTCCCTTGCCATTTAGATGAGGGTGTTCACATCATTTCATGAGTGTTAGCTTGTGTTAAAGAAACTTCAAGGTAGATCATCTTAGTATCGAAGATCGGAAGCAAAGGTTGCGTCTTTCTCTTCGTGGAACCTCTCGAGAGTCCGGATCCCGATGATTGCAGCGAAGGGACCACAACACGGAGCATATGAAGTGAAGGACCGGATCTACAAAGTTTGTAATCCCTCTCACTTACTGTTAAAGTGTTTAGCATGTTGTTTTCGCCTAATCTCTAGTTTAAAGTTCCGTATTCGGGTTGTTCGGCACGGCTAAATTTTAAATCGGGCATGGTTGATGCCTCGTAGACCCTTGTGCGCGTGCCTAGCAACCCTACAGTGGTATCAGAGCCAAGCTAGAGCTTTAGGCGAAGTCTGAACGAAGTTTAAAGTCCGATCGAACCCGGAAAACCCGATAAAACCCACTTTCTGGAAATTTTTTCAAAACTGTGATTTTTCCATATTAAAAATATCTAAAAATTACAGCAGGTAATTACAAGAATTACTGTGAAGCACGTGAGCGCAATTCGACCAAAGAGACGCGGAACCGCGGCCCCACCCCAGCTTGCGCGGCGGTTCCGCGGCCACGTGGTAGATTCTTGGCACGTGCGTTTCACAGTAACTCCTAATTTTTAATGTTGTATTTTCTGCGAATGTTTAATATTTATTCAATAGTTGAATTATCTGGGTTGTATTGGGGACTTAAAGATTCGATCGAATATTTTAACTTTGTTTAGTTTTGTCCGGATAATTTTTAGAAACTGTTAAAAAGTTCGAACGGATATCAATAACTCAATTTTTCCCCTATCGGAAATTTTTTCAAAAGTTGGATTTTTTCTCGTGTTTAAGAATGTTCTAAGTCGTGCAAGTAACTCGATGGACCCTCTAGAAGACAACAAACCCTAACTCGATTATGTGACCGTCTTGAACTGCCTTTTGAACCTTAGGGTTTGGGGCAGTACGGCGTGCCATATGTGAGGCGTTGGCTTGACCCTTCTACGGCTGGACCATTGGTACTGTGGCATGTAATGGATGTTTTTAAACTGATTTCAAGTGTTGAGATATATTGGGGAAATCTTGGGTGCTTGATGATTCGATCGGAAAGTTTAACTTTTTCTATTTATCTGGAATGTGATACAATAATTGGAATCCACAGGTAGTTATGAGATAACTAATTTGAATATTATAAACATAGCAGTTTAGTCTCAGATGATCGGTTGCCACGGAATTTTGATGTGATCAAAAGTCCGTCGCAATCACGTAGTGTATGCGGATACTCGCCGGGTAAACTTAATAGACAGCCTCACTCCATAGCCCCGACCAAGTGACTGTAGGAGAACCCCGTCGCCGAAAGCATCCGTTCGGGTGCTCCCGGTAGCGGTGTTCCGCCTTGGTGCACTTCGTCGACGGTATCGGGGGTGCGGCCGTCTACTAAAGTTTGTGACGAGCATTCGATCAGGACGTCGGGAATCTTGTTGAATTGGCCGACTTGGTATTGAAAAGAGTTTTCGATAAATGAGACTAAAATGCGGGGTTTATAATAGTTAGGCATGTGATGTCTAAGGAATTCATTTGGTTAGGCATACGATGTCTAAAGAGATTGCGGATTCCAACTGTTGTAGTTTTACACTTTCTTTTCTGTGACCGTAAGCGTAGTATGTGATGTATCGCCGGCTTCGTTGCTATACATCAACGACAATCGGGATACGCATACTTGGTTACGTTGATGATATGAGATATTATGTGTTGCTGTGATATGTTGTATTGGATCGTCGCTTTTGAATAGCCGGGAGTTTTATGTGAGATGAGAGTTTTTCTTTTTCATTCATGTAAAATTCATTTGTATGTAATATTCTTTTATTGGGGCACTTCCAGGTAGCGGAAGATGTCACCGTTGTATATTATTCACTTTTCCGCATTAGGTAGACCCAAGGCGGGGAGCACAAGTAACCGGGTTCTAGGGTCCAGTAGGAGACCATCTCGAGGAGTCGAGACCGGGTCTCCTAACCCTAGAATTGGCAGTGTTACTTGCCGCTCTCGTAGGGGTCTAGGGATGTGGGTTTGGCTATTCATCGCGACCGTGGAATCCGTATTTTATACAGGCTCGTATTGAAAAGACGGACGTCCTAGTATATCCAATATTTCATATATGTTCTTCTGCTGCAATGTTCTGTGATGAGATCATATTACTGCCTGAGATGAATGTTTATATTATATATGAGATATATGTTATATTGCAGATTTCGTTTCAAAAGAGATGCTTGTGAAGCATAATAAAATGGGACTTCATTAATGAGATTAATGAAATAAAATAAACCTAAGATGTTGTAGAAACTTGTTTATAAAAACTGGTAGCTACAGTTCTTGCTTTGCATAGCGGTGTTCCTTGTAGAACATCCAGCACCTTATTCGATAAGGAAAGGACCGAGATCCCTTCACCGGGAGTGACTCCTTTAGCAATAACTGGCAGATGCTATAACTCGGTCTGTCTTTTGATTGCTTCTATAGTTCTTGCTTTGCACAGCGGTATATATGATATATCCTGCACCTTATTCGATGAGGAAAGGGCCGACGATCCCTTCACCGGGAGTGACCCCTTTAGCAAAACTAGAAAAGCCTAAAAAACACTCCATTTAAAATCACTCGATTCTACAACGATATCAAGTTCATTACGCGAAGGGTTTTCTGAAAAACCCGGCGTAGCCCTCCGTCACTTCAGATAAGTACTAGTTAGTATTCGTGCTGCGGTAGTTTGGCCTCCGTCAAGGCGTAGTGTACGGTAGCTAACTAGTGCTTATCTGCTAGCATACGATGCGATTGGATTAGGGTATTCGTACGGCGTAGTTTGGCCTTCGTCAAGGGTCGTGCGGGTTTGTTTAATTCAATCAAGAAATGAACGGGTTGAACTTGACTAGCGGACTATGAGAGTTTGGCCTTCGTCAAGGTCATAGGACGCTAGGGGTAAAACATTATTGGGAATTTCAAGTGTTGAAATTTGCAATGAGATTGCATACCTTCTATAAGATAGTTGGATCCCGATACCCGCTGCGAGTAAGAGTTACTCCCGGGAGAGTTTTACACATTACAATCAGCCGATCAAGTAGGTGTCTAGAAAGGTGTTAATGGGGTTACGCCTCTGGGAAAACGAGGTTTACTGTAATTAGGTTCGTGCGAAAGCACGGGGGACCTCCCTCAAAGTACCGACACTGGCCTGGCTGAAAGATTGGCGAACTTGTAGCGTGTAATTAATCCCGGCTAGTCTTTCCTTTTAGGGTTTGAAGGAAGATTTGACTAAAACGGTGGGAGACATCCTGATTAGATATATTATATAACCAATCTAATCTTGCAAGAGCATACGCTGAGTGTTTTCTTCTCTCTTTCTCCAGATAGCAAACATATCACGCCTTAATCAAGATAATAAAACGGATATATTGACCGAACCCGCTTGTTATACTGAGCTGGGGAACGTTGGTTCCGCTCCAACTTATAATTGTTATAGGACAGAGCAGGAAATTGGGGAATACCAGAAATCCCGTGCCGTCCAAACGAAGAAAGTGCATGTTGATGCATCATCTTCGGGTGTGTTCATTACACAGAACTGTTTCTCAGTATCCTTTACGTCCTGGGTATGTGATACCGGATCAGGATCCCGCATATGTAATCTGTTACATGGGCTATAGATAGGTAAAGAACTGAGAACGGGTGATAAGTTTCATGAGGCAGAAAACGGTGCAAGTGTTGCAGCCAAGTCTGTTGGTCACTATCACCCTGTATTACCAGAATACATTGATTCTGAACAAATGTTATTAGATACCGGACCTGATATACAAAATCATATCAGTCTCTTTATTAGTAAAGAAAGGATATAATTTTGTATAGATGGATAATGTTTTGAACATTTCCTATATCAATAGTTGATCGGTTCAGGCACGTTATCTAAAAGCATTAATGTTCTAAATCAAACCACAGTTCTTAACGTATAGAACACACATAAGAGGAAAAGTTCAGAAATGAATGAATCCTTCTTGAGGTATTGTAGACTAGGTCATATCAATGCGACCCGACTGGCTGAAGTTACATATAGATGCATATTTAAATTAGTTTGAATTTACATCTTGTGAAACTTGCCGGTCATGTCACAAAGATAAGATGACCATAGCTCTGTTTATTGGAAACAGAGAAAGAGTTAGTGAACTTTTGGGATTGAAACATGCTGATGTATGAAAGTCCCCTGTCTACACATGCCAAGACCGGTTCTTTGTACTTCATTACATTCTCTGATAATCTCTCAAGATTCAGACATATGTTTCTGTTGAAACACAGGTCCGAACCTTTTGAGATATTCACAGAATATAAATTACAAGTAGAGAACCAAAATACGGGTATAAGTATTATGTCCTTTGATGAGATCAAGGAGGAGAATACTTGAGCACAGAATTCCTGGACTATTCTAAAGGAGAATGAGATTCTCTCTCAGCATTACTCCTCCAAATACACCACAGCACCTCGGTGTATCGGGGCGGAGCAATAGCACCCTATGTGATATGGTGTGCTCTATGATGAGTACTACTGAGTTTCCTATTTCCTTTTGGGAGTTATGCGCTTGAGAAGCTGCATACCTATTGAATAGGGTTCAAATCAAATTAGTTGCCTACCACTTCATATGCGATATGGAAAGGGAAGAGCCCATATCTTAAGTTTGTTAAGATTTGGGGTTGTTCGGACTATGTCTAAAAGCAAAATCCGGACAAGCTCGAGGCAAGGTCTGTTATGTAGAACTGGAATGGTTCCAGCTATACAAACTGCAGCTGATGATTTGGTAGAACCAATGGATTCAATAGTTTCCAACGAACCTCAGCCTCTCCGCCGATCTAGCAGGGTTCCTCACCCACCTGAGAGATACTTCGGTTTCTCTATGATAGTGGGAGCGAGGATTGCATCATGAGATGATGACCCAACTAGTTTCGAGCTGGCCATCAGGAGTGGGACTCTGTAAGAATGGCTGGATGCTTATCGATCTGAGATGGAATCCTTATACACCAATAAAGTATGGACTTTGGTTGCTTTATCTGAAGGGTTAAATCCCCATCAGGAGCAAGTATATCTTGAGAAGATTACTTGGTGTACATGGAAAAGTTGAGACTTTCAAAGCTAGACTTGTTAAAGGTTTGCATCATTGACCAGGTATGGATTATGTTGAAACCTTTTCTAAGGATCTATGCTTAAGTCCATCCAGATCCTACTTGCCACGGCTACATACCATGACTACGATATCTGGTGGTTGGGTGTCATGACTGCTTTTCTAAATGATGTTTTAGAAAAGAGCATCTATAAGTACACAGCCAGAGGGCTTCGTAGACAGTGGGGGCAGCGGAAACGTGTGCAAGATGTTTTATATGATAAAACAGGCATCGCGGAGTTGGAACATCTGTTTTGATGTGGTAGTCAAAGAGTTTGACTTCATCAAAATGGTAAATAAACCTTGTATATACGAAAAGGTAGTAGAGAGTATGGTGGTGATCCTCGTAGAGTACGTGGATGACATACTCTTGATAGGGAAGGAGTTTCCTATACTACGCTCGGTCAATCTCCGCTTATCACAAGGATTCGCCATATAGGATCAAAGTGATACCTGCTAAATCCTAGGTTTTGGATCTATGAGATAGATCTAATTGGATGGTAGGATACTCACTAGTTGTAGTGAGATGGTATCAATCGATCCTGGGGAGAATCACTGGAATGGTTCCAGGGTGATAAGGACGACTGAATGTCAGTCGCAGGCATTGTCTATACCCTCAATGGAGGGACGGTATGTTGGAAGAGTTCCAAGCTAGATACCGTGACATACTAGACGATTAAAGGCAAGATACATCGTTACCAAGGATGCTACCAAAGAGGCAGTCTGGATATATATAAGTTCATAAGATGAACTTCGTTCCTACCATTGTGTGACAATGGAGTTGTGGCTTTAGCCAAGGAACTACCGTCCCATCAGAAATCCAGATATAATTCTTAGGCAGTATCACCTGATCATGGAGATAGTTGATCTCCAGGGAGATCGAGGTTAGGAGAGTAGACACAGAGGACAACAGCGCGGATCCACTCACAAAGGCCTTTTTCCCAGTAGAGACTTTTATGGGATGGTTGAGTATGAGATACTTCAACCGCAGCTAATTGTTGGGTATGCGATACCATAACTAATGGCCCTAGTGCAAGTGGGAGATTGTTAGTTATATGTATGCCCTAGAGGCCATTACTGTACATACGATGTATATTGTAATGGATGCTTGGACACATATAGGGAGGACTTTCTTGCTCGACATGATAGTATGCTATCTGGTTGTACTTTATCTTAACGTGTACTCTGATTGTCTCTATATTACATGTTGATAAAGCCCTTAGGAAATGTACTCGACTACTGGGACTATGATGAGATCATACTAGTGGGGCCACGGTAGTCGATGAGTACATCCTATAACTGTTCCTAGTCGAGGGTGTATCGAGACAGGGCATCGATACACCAGAATAGACTAGCGTATACGCATATTGACCCATATGATGGTCGATGGATGATCCTATATCCATCGGTGTTTGACATCAAGGATGGTGTACGGGTGCTCAGTGGAGACTGGGTACACTGGACGGACTCGCCGAGAACTCCCAGATGGTATTATACCATACGTCAGATGGCAGTTCTCCGGTGACACTGGTACAGAGTAGTCTGTTGACCCGAGATCGTCATAGAGTCTTGTGTGGTTCCCACTGTGCTTTGATTTCCATCATACCACGTCCAAGAGGGCGTGCAAAAAGGTGGATTTTGGGTATAGTCCCGAATCACATGGAGGCAATGAGCGATAGGAGGGGATTCGTCTCTCCCGGTATAGGGAGTTGATGTTGTGCTGTGTTCGATTGGCTATAACCGGAAATACCTGGCCAGGGTTGCTGAGATTTACTGGTAAGTGTTATCAGTAGTTTCTCGAACTGTTATAGACCTCATATCGACACGACTTATCGAGCTACTGGGGTCTGACGTTTACCACCCCTAGGCGAGATATGCAACATATCAGACGACGAGACCGGACTGTACGGGAGTGTTACTGTTTGGATTCACAGGAGAAGTTACAGGCTTGCTTGTTGATCTTCTGAGCGCTCAATACCTGGGTAGCTGTTATATTTAGCTGACCGTTTGCAGCTTGTGGGTGTTTGATATGATCATCACCTACTGCCGGCGTATTGACGATTCTTTAGAGTCCTACACAGAGGTTTCTTGACTCAGGCAAAACGGAGTAGGAGCACATATGTGATATGTGCGGGACCGAGGATAATGCGATATGTGATACCGTATTATATTCTCGCGATATTTGATATCAGTCGGGTCATCGGATCAAGTGTTGATTCGATGAATCGGTACGGATAAATATTAGTCGGTTATATGCGATATAGCCGGATTGTCGGATCAAGTGTTGATTCGATAATTTAATGTATAATAATATATTTGATATATTAAATTACATTAACTAATATTTGCTCACTAAAAGATTCTTTTTCTCACTCGGGTAATACATTGATATATATGCGATATATGTTAATTGTATTATTTTATTTTGTTACGATAAATATTGTATATGTGATATATAATATTGTAACATAATATGATAAATAATGCAACTTATTTAGTGGAGTTTAAACATGATTAGGGTTTGGATTAGGGTTAAACTTTCTAGATGCTTCTAGAAGGTTTTCATTTTGTTTTGTGAAAGATATTTTCAAGTGAGTCATGATTTAACTAAACCCAAACCCTAACCCTAGTTAATTCTCTACAAGTGTTAGCTTGACCATGGTTGCATTATCTATCATATTATTTCATTTCCTATTCATCACAAAAGAATTCAACATTATTGTTCATCTTCTTCCTTCATTCTTTCATGGAAAAACCTTTCTTGATTTTTCCAAGTGATGAATTATAGTGAGAAAAAGATAAATAAATAGAGCAAAATTCCTACTTCATCATCCTCATCTTCCCTTGCCATTTAGATGAGGGTGTTCACATCATTTCATGAGTGTTAGCTTGTGTTAAAGAAACTTCAAGGTAGATCATCTTAGTATCGAAGATCGGAAGCAAAGGTTGCGTCTTTCTTTTCGTGGAACCTCTCGAGAGTCCGGATCCCGATGATCGCAGCGAAGGGACCACAACACGGAGCATATGAAGTGAAGGACCGGATCTACAAAGGTTGTAATCCCTCTCACTTAGTGTTAAAGTGTTTAGCATGTTGTTTTCGCCTAATCTCTAGTTTAAAGTTCCGTATTCGGGTTGTTCGGCACGGCTAAATTTTAAATCGGGCATGGTTGATGCCTCGTAGACCCTTGTGCGCGTGCCTAGCAACCCTACACAAATTACTCACAAAGTTAGTATTTTGAAGTGAGAAAAGCCACCACAACATCATTCTACACAAGTCTTGCCCACTAGTTTAGAGTGTTAGCTTCATTTCTTTCTCTTGATCAAGTGTAGTTGCTAGCTTGGACAAAGCGGACTCCGGGTGGATCATCGTGGACCTAGAGGAGTTCAAGCGGACCTTTTCCAAACCCCAAGTGGCCGAGGAGTCTAAAGTAGGGAGTTACAAAGGTTGTACTCTTAAAACCCTAGCTTAACCTTCTTGTGATGAAGTGTTGTTTTAGAAACCTTAATTTTCTAGGATTGATTCTTTGTATGCTTACTTAGCACCCTAAAATTTTAATCTTTGGTACATGTGATGTTTCCAAACCCTTCATGAGGTTCTAGGTAAACCCAAAATTAGTATCAGAGACGACCTAGAACATTAGGCGACACTTTAACGAAGTTAAAACTCCGATCGAACCAAAAAATACGGATTTTTAGCACTCTCTGGATATTTTTTCAAAACTGTTGTTTTTCAGAATTGAAAATATGTAAAAAATACAGCAAGCAAATCTAAGCAGTACTGTGAAATACGAGGACATGAACAGTTAATATCACCACGGAACCGCGGCAATAGCTTGCTTGGGCCGCTGTTCCGCGGCCGTACACAAGAGATGATGACTCGTTTTTATACAGTAATGTTTAGAACTGTATATATATATTTTTAGCTATTTTTAATCTGAATTTTGTGCTGAATGTTCTGGGGATGGTTTTGGACTCTACAATTTGATCGGAATTTTGATTTCGTGTTTCTTTCCGGGTAATTTAGAAAGTATTGAATTGTTCGAACGGGTATCATTTACTCACTTTTTCACGGGGTTTAAATCTTTCGGAAATACGTGCAAGTTTTGTGGTGGACCCTCTAGAAGACAACAAATCTTAACTCGATTATGTGACCGTCTTGAACTGCCTTTTGAACCTTAGGGTTTGGGGAAGTACGACGTGCCACATGTGAGGCGTTGGCTTGACCCTTCTACGGCTGGACCGCTACTACTATGACACATTTCGGGTTTTTGAACTCCGCTCAAGTGTTGAGCTTTAGGGAATTTTGGGTATTTGATCATTCGTTCGAAAACTTTAATATTGTCTATTTATCTGAAATGTGATGCAATGTGTGGAATTCATATAGCTAGACATGAAATACGAAGTATGTGATATTTCGAATTTACGATGTCTAAAGAGAATGTGGATTCCAGATATTGCAGTTTTACACTTTCTTTTCTGTGACCGTAAGTGTAGTATGTAGTGGTATTGCCGATTGTCGTTGCTATACATCGACGACGATCGGTGTATGCATACTTACTTACGTTGATGATATGAGATATTATGTGTTGCTGAGATATGATGTGCAGGATTGTCGCGATTGAATAGCCGGGTTTTTTTATGTGAGATGAGAGTTTTATATTTTCATTCATGTATATTCAAATGCAATGTAATATTCTTTTATTTGGGGTACTTCCGGGTTGAGGTTGATGCCACCGGTGTTGTATATTATTTACTTTTCCGCATTAGGATGGACCTAAGGAGGGGAGCACAGGTGACCGGGTTCTGGGTTCAGTGGGAGGCCATCTCGAGGAGTCGAGACCGGGTCTCATAAACTCCAGAATTGGTAGGGTCGATTGCCGCTCTCGTAGGGGTCTAGGGTATGGGCTTGGCAATTCATCGCGACCGTAGAATCCGTATTTTCTATTGTTGGCTAAATACTAAATACGGACGTCCTAGTATATCCCACATTATATCTATGTTTCTGCTGCGATATCTGTGATGTGATCATTTGATATGTTGTGATGGATACAGTATATAGTATATATGATATATTATATAGACGTTACATATGTTTCGCACCCGCACTAGCCCTGCCCTGCTCTGTCGTTAGTTACCTAATCTAACGGTGCACGAGGGGACATCGAGGCAAATGCGGGTGGCATAAGTGTACGTCGTATTTATCTGTGATGTTTAGGTGACTTAAATGATGGGACTTCATTAATGTGATTAATGAAAGAAAAGAAACCTAAAAAATGTTGTAGAATCAAATTTTTTCAAAAAATGTAGCTGCAGTTTTGCTTTGCATAGCGGTGTATATGATATACCCTGCACCTTATTCGATGGGGAAAGAGCCGAGATCCCTTCACCGGGAGTGACCTCTTTAGCAAAACTGGCAGATGCTACAACACTCGGTTTGACTTTTGATTGCTTTTGGAATTTTGCTTTGCATAGTGATATATATGATATGTCCTGCACCTTATTCTATGAGGAAAGAGCCAAGATCCCTTCACCGGGAGTGACCTCTTTAGCAAAACTAATGAAAGCCTCAAAATCACTCCATTTCAAAATTCACTCGATTCTACAACGATATCAAGTTCATTACGCAATGGGTTTTCAGAAAAACCTGTCGTAGCCCTCCGTTATTTCAGATAAGAACTGTTTAGTATTCGTGCTACGTTTGTTAGCCTTTGTCAAGGCGTAGTGTGCGGTAGCTAAATAATGCTTATCTGCTTATGAATATGATGCAGATTGTTTTAGGGTAGTCGTACGACCTTGTTGGCCTTTGTTAAGGGTCGTGCGGCTGGGTTTGATTCAATCAAGAAATGACGGGTTGAACTTGACTAGCATCCGATGATTTGTTGGCCTTTGTCAAGGTCATAGGGGTTAGGGGCAAAATATTATCGGGAATTTCAAGTATTGAAATTTGCAATGAGATTGCATACCTTCTATGAGATAGTTGGATCCCGATACCCACTGTGAGTAATTGTTACTCCTGGGATAGTTTTACACAGGACAATTATCCGATCAAGTAGGTGTCTAGAAATGTGTCAACGGGGTTACGCCTCTCGGAAAACGAGGTTTACTTTAATTAGGTCCGTACGAAAGCACGGGGAACCTCCCTCAAAGTACCGACACTGACTTGGCTGAATGATCGGCGAAGTTGTAGGGTGTATTTAATCCCGGCTAGTCTTTCCTTTTAGGGTTTGAAGGAAGATTTGATAAAAACAGTGGGAGCCATCCTGATTAGATAAAATAATAACCAATCTGTTCTTGCAAGATCATACGCTAAAGTGTTTTCTTCTCTCTCTCTCCAGGTAGCGACCATGTCATGCCTTAATCAAGATAATAATATGGATGTATTGACCGAACCCGCATGTTATACTGTGCTGGGGAACGTTGGTTCCGTTCTTTCTTATAAGAGTTATAGGACTGAACAGGACATAGGGGAATACCAGGATTCCCATGCCACCCGAATGAAGAAAGTACATGATGATGCATTTTCTTCGGGTGTGTTCGTTACAGAGAACTGTTTCTCCATTTCCTCTACGTCATGGGTATTGGATACCGGTTCAGGATCCCATATATGTAATCAGTTACATGGGCTAAAGAAAGGTAGAGAACTTGGAGAAGGTGATAAAGACATAAAAGTTGGGAACGGTGCAATTGTTGCAGCTAAAACCATCGGGGAATATCACTTGTATTACCAACTGGTAATACATTGATTCTGAACGAATGCTATTACATGCCGAACTTGATATGCAACATTATATCGGTTTCTTTGTTGAGTAAAGAGGGAAATAATTTTGTATTACAGGATAATGTTATGAACATTTTACGTAACCAAAAGTTGGTTGGATCAGGCACGTTGTGCAATGGCATTTATGTTCTAAATCAATCAACAGTTCTGAGCATAACAAACACACACAAGAGGAAGAGTTCAGAACTGAACGAATCATTCTTGTGGCATTGTAGACTAGGTCACATCAATGTGACACGACTTGCTAAGTTCCATAAGGATGGATATTTGCATTCGTTTGAATTTTCATCTTATGACACTTGCCAGTCATGTCTCAAAGGCAAGATGACAAAAACTCCGTTTACGGGACACAGAGAAAGAGTTACGGAACTCTTGGGACTGGTGCATAGCGATGCATGCGGTCCCATGTCTACAAATGCCAGGGATGGTTCTGCGTACTTCATTAGATTCACTGACGATCTCTCTAGGTTCGGGTATGTGTTCCTGATGAAAAACAAATCAGAAGCTTTTGAGACATTTAGAGAATATAAACAAGAAGTCGAGAACCAAACCGGAAAAAGTATTAAAATCCTATGATCTGATCGAGGAGGTGAATACTTGAGCATTGAATTCCTGGACTTCCTAAAAGAGAATGGGATTCTCTCTCAGCTGACTCCTCCATATAGACCACAGCATAACGGTGTATCAGAACGGTGGAACCGCACCCTATTAGATATGGTGCGCTCTATGATGAGCACAGCTGAGTTACCTATTTCCTTCTGGGGATAAGCGCTGGAAACAGTAGCATACCTATTGAATCAAGTTCCATCTAAATCTGTACCTACCACACCATATGAGATATGGAGTGGGAAGACACCATGTCTTAAATGAGTTAAGATATGGGGTTGTCCGGCCTATGTCAAGAGGCAAAATCCGGACAAACTCGAGGCACGGTCAGTTCTATGCAAGTTTGTGGGATATCCCAAACATTCACATGGATATCTTTTCTACCATACTGAGGAACAAAAAGTGTTTGTTTCTCGACATGCCACCTTTTTAGAAAAGGAATTTCTTACAAAAGAAATTAGTGGAAATGAGGTAGAACTAGAAGAAATTCCGGCTGCACAAACTCAAACTGAAGATTTAGTGGAACCAGAGGATTCGGCAGATCCCAATGAACCCCAGCCACTCAGCCGATCTAGTAGGGTTCCTCGCCCACCTGAGAGATACTACGGTTTTCTCATGGATGGTAGGAGCGAGGATTGCATCATGGAGGATGATGACCCAACTATCTTCAAACAGGCCATCACGAGTGGGGACTCAGTGAAATGGCTAGATGCAATGCGGTCCAAGATGGAATCCATGTACACCAACAAAGTATGGACTTTGGAAGATGCTCCTGAAGGGGTAAAACCTATTGGGAGCAAGTGGATCTTCAAGAAAAACTTGGTGTAAATGGGAAAGTGGAGACTTTCAAAGCTAGACTTGTTGCAAAGGGTTTTTGTCAAAGACCAGGTGTGGACTATGACGAGACCTTTTCTCCAGTGGCTATGCTTAAATCCATCCGGATCATGCTTGCCATCGCTGCATATCATGACTACGAAATCTGGCAAATGGATGTTAAGACCGCCTTTCTAAACGGTGATTTAGAAGAGTGCGTGTACATGACTCAGCTAGAGGGCTTCGTAGATAGTGGGAGCAGCAGGAAGGTGTGCAAGCTGCTTAAATCTATTTATGGATTAAAGAAAGCATCGCGGAGCTGGATCATCTGCTTTGACGTCGTTATCAAAGAGTTTGATTTCGTCAAAAACGTAGATGAACCTTGTATCTACAAGAAGGTGGCAGAGAGTAAGGTTGTCTTCTTCGTATTGTACGTGGACGACATACTCCTGATAGGAAATGACATTCTTATGCTACAATCGGTCAAGCTCTTCTTATCACAAAGATTCTCAATGAAAGATCTAGGTGATGCCTCCTGCATATTGGGAATAAGGATCTATAAAGATAGATCTAAAAGGATATTGGGATTGTCCTAGTCCAGGTACATTGACACCATACTAAAGAGGTTTAGTATGGAAGAATCCAAGCATGGGAACTTACCCACGATCTCTGGAGTCACTCTCTCCAAAGAGATGTCTCCTAAGACTGATTTGGAGAGAGCTCGCATGCAAGGGATACCCTATGCTTCGGCTGTAGGCTCTATCATGTATGCGATGCTATGTACCAGACCCGATGTAGCATACTCACTAAGTGTAGTGAGCAGGTATCAAGCTGATCCTGGAGAGAGTCACTGGACAGCTGTGAAGAGCATTCTCAAGTACTTATGAAGGACTAAAGAGATGCTCTTAGTGTATGGTAACGGAGAACTCCAAGTGGAGTCCTTTACCGATTCGAGCTTCCAGAGTGATAAGGACGACTCTAAGTCGTAGTCGGGATTTGTCTTTACCCTTTACGGAGGGGCGGTTAGCTGGAAGAGTTCCAAGCAAGAAACCGTGGCAGACTCGACGATGGAGGCTAAATACATCGCTGCCAACGATGCTGCCAAAGAGGCTGTCTGGATCAAGAAGTTCATTATTGAACTTGGAGTGGTTCCATCCATTGAGAATCCAATACCTTTGTATTGCGATAACAATGGAGCGGTGGCTTTAGCCAAGGAACCTAGGTCCCATCAGCGATCCAGGCATATTTTGAGGCGGTATCACCTGATCCGGGAGATAGTTGATCGCCGGGAGATCGAGATCAGGAGGATTGACACGAAGAATAACATAGCGGATCCACTAACGAAGGCCATTCCCCAGATACAGTTTGAGAGACTCTTCGGGATGCTCGATATGTGATACTGCAGCAGCTGGCCCTAGTGCAAGTGGGAGATTGTTAGTTGTATGTATGCCCTAGAGGCCAGTATTGTACAGATGATGTATATTATATTGGATGCTTGGACATATATAGAGATGACTTTCTTGCTCGATATGATAGTATGCTATCTGGTTGCTCTTTATCTTAACATGTATACTTATCTCTTTGCACTGTCGTATAGTTACATGCTGGTAAAGCCCTTAGGATGTGTACTTGACTACCTGGACTATGATGCGGATCACACTAGTGGGGACATGGTAGTCCATAAGTACATCCTTTAAGGTCCCTAGTCATAGGTGTATCGAGACGGGGCATCGATATACCAGAGTAGACTAGCGTATACGCTTCTCGACCGATGAGATGGGTGATGGATGATCCCATATCCATTGGTGTTTGACATCAGAGATGGTATACGAGTGCTCAGTGGAGACTGGATACACTGGACGGACTCGCCGAGAACTCCCAGATGGTATTATACCTCACGTCAGATGGCAGTTCTCTGGTGACACTTGTGCAGGTTAGTCTGTAGACCCGAGATCGTCATAGAGTCTTGTGTGATTCCCACTGTGCTTTGATTTCAACCTTACCACGTCCATGAGGGCGTGCAAAACGGTGGTTTTTGGGTATAGTCCCGAGTCAAATGGAGGCAATGAGCGATAGGAGGGGTTTCGTCTCTCCCGGTATTGGGGGTTGATGTTGCGCTGTGCTCGATTGGCCGTAACAGGGAAGTCTCTGGCCAGTGTTGATTAGAGATTTACTGGTAAGTGTTACCAGTAGTTTCTCGACCCGTTATGAGCCTCACATCGGCATGACTTATCGGTTATTGGGGTCTGACGTTTACCACCCCAAGACTTGATATGCGACATATCAGACGAGGAGACCGGACTGCACGGGTAGTGTTGTCGGTTGGCTCGACGGGAGTTGTAGCAGGTTCGCTTGTTTTCTTCTGATTGCTCAATACCCGGGTGGCCGTTACGTTTAGCTGACCGCTGGCGGCTTGGGGGTGCTTGATATGATCATCACCCTCTGCCGGCGTATTGACGAGTCTTAGAGTCCCATAAAGGAGTTACCTAGTCCAGGCGAAACGTTGTGGTGCGTGTATACGATATGCGCATGGACCCGATTAAAATGCGCGTATTAGATATCGTATATTAATCGGGCGGCTTGCTTTTGGTTGGGTCATATGTGATATGGCCGGATTGATAAATCAAGTGTTGATTTATTATTTAACCATTAGATTCTCACTAGAAATCCTTTCTTGCATTTTTGGATGTATGCATGCATATATGCATTCTTTCTTGTTTCATGAACATATGGATGTGCATGCACACATACATTCATACATCATCATTCATGGTTGTATATACATAGAAAATGGTGGCAATATAAGACTCACACCATGGTTTTATATATATGATTTATTATTGCATTTGTTTTAAAACAAAATGAAAAAGGAAAGGATAATTCATGGTTTGTTTCTACACTCTTCTTTGACCTAAGCATGCTCACCCACCATTTAACCATGGATTAACTTTCCTTTTGTGTTTTAACTCAAATTGAATAATATCTTTATTGTTTAACCATGGTTTGAGATGAGAGGTGGAAAATATATATACATATATTTTCTATTTTTCATATGAGTTCATCTTTTACTCTTGTTTAAAAAGGCCATCATCTTCTTCCTCCTTCTTCTTTTGCTCTCTAGATTTCTCTAGTGAGCAAATTACTCACAAAGTTAGGATTTTGAAGTGAGAAAAGCCCCACAACATCATTCTACACAAGTCTTGCCCACTTGTTTAGAGTGTTAGCTTCATTTCTTTCTCTTGATCAAGTGAAGTTGCTAGCTTGGACAAAGCGGACTCCGGGTGGATCATCGTGGGCCTAGAGGAGTTCAAGCGGACCTTTTCTAAACCCCAAGTGGCCAAGGAGTCTAGCGTAGGGAGCTACAATGGTTATACTCTCAAAACCCTAGCTTAACCTTCTTGTGATGAAGTGTTGTTTTAGAAACCTTAATTTTCTAAGATTGATTCTTTGTATGCTTACTTAGCACCCTAAAATTTTAATCTTTGGTGCATGTGATGCTTCCGAACCCTTCATGAGGTTCTAGGTAAACCCAACAAAATACGCAGATACCAAACATGATATTAATGATGCAATTTACCACTATTATTGGTGTGTAAGATACGATATGAATCACTTTAACAAGAATTTTCTAAATGTAAAAGTGACATGGTAATATCGACGAGATGTGTGTAACATATATAATGTGCACGTGGCATGACTCGTCGATACTTGTGTAGTGTTCTAGCATCTAAGCAAGGTATGTGTGAATTATAAATGCATATTGTTAATTTAGCATATTAAATAACTCATTTATTTAAATAAAACTACGGGCATAAAATGCCATCTTTACAAAATTCCCCGGTAGATGTTTAGTCTACTCACTGGAAAACGTCGAATCTATTCAGCAATTGCCAATCCTTTCCCTTTTCTCGCTGCCTCCGAAAATCATGTATTCGAATCTAACATCACAATTTAACTTATATAAGGAAACGGCTACTCCGTCATGACGGAAATGAAAAACACCCGTTCCCACGTACTAGTTATATTGTATACGACTATTCCAAGTTATCATACACTTAACCTTACTGGATTTTTAACCCAAACCTGTATCGCGACAGAAAACAGTTCGCGATACGCTTTAACCGCGTCGTATTTTGTGTTTTAAGATATCCTTTCCGATATATGCTTCCAAATTCTATCTGCAGTGAAACTAACTTGTTTAAATAACACCAAAATAGTCAAAATTATACACTGAAACCTACCCATCAAGCCAAACCCACCTAGCTTCCCATAAATCCGGCGAGGCCGGAATTTTCCTTTTGGTCCCCGGCCCAATTCCAAGCCCTCTGGTTTGTGATCCTATGGTTTGCTCTAGATGTTACATACATCATTTTAGCACTGTTTTGTTAAGTTGATTTTTCTCTGAATAATAGCAGATTCAACAGAGCCTATCTTTTACTTAAAATACGAAATTATAGAACTTATTCATTTCAATTTAAACTAAGTACAGAATCTTAATTTCCTGCTGTGATTAAGAATTTAGCTACAATAAGTTGTTGGAATAACCCCTCCAAGATGCTAAGCCCCTTGTCCTAGCTTGATGGTGATGCAAAAACCTAGAACCAAGCTTCCTTCTTCTTCTTCTTCTTCCTCTTGTTCTTTCTTTCTCTCTTTAGTTTTGTTTTTCTTTCAGAATTTTAATTAACTATTGATCTGAACAAGGTTTATATATGGCAAATGCAAAGGATAAGGTGAAGGAGGAGGTGCCATCAAGCTAGATGTGTTGGTTTCATGCATGGAGGAGGTGGTGGGTGTGTGTGCGCATGCAAGTAAGAGGCGTGCTAGCCTTATCATCTAATTATTGTTTTAATTTGAAATTAAATTCTGAACTAAATAATTTTCCATCCCATTTTCATTTACACCTTTAACAATTTTCCATTTGCACAAAAATCCTAAACTTTACCTAAAACCCCTCACAACTTAGTTTATTATAAAAAACACATTTTATTAAAATGAAGCTAAAATTGTCACTAAAAACCTTATACCTTATTTATGTTGCATACTAAAATTTTAATTTAAATTGTTTTACATACAACTCATGAAATTGACTTATTTGTTTTTAATAACTTTGTGATTTATTATATTATTATTAAATTAATTCATTTTATTAATTTCTAAATTTTCAAAATGCTACACTTGGGGAGTGGGCCCAGCCATTCAGCCCCCCTGGAGGGTCCCTGGGGTGCGCACGCCCCATCCCGCGGCTTCTCGGTTCAAACCGTGTGGCCGCGGGGTGTGCAAACAACTCAAAACATCAATTTTGGAAGCTGTTTTTTCGGCAGATTTTGCGCGACAAAAACGACGGATTTCTAACATGGCTACAAGCTATCTAAGATTTATGAGAGGCTCTGATACCACTATAAGTCGATGTCGCGCACCCCACGTGTTCGCGGGGAGGCCGAATTTTCAAAAAATGATTTTTACGGGTTTCGCAACACCGACTAGAACCAAGGATCGAACATAAACCATAGCTAGCAAACAACTTGAGGTTTAACTACTCGGATATGAAGTTATACCTCACGATACATGTACTTCGGGTCTTCATCGCTGTCCTCTACAAGTCGACGGCTCCAAGGATCGTAACGGATCGTAGCAACCTCGACGGCCTCCTCGAGTCAAAGACGATCCACCCGAGAGTCTATAGTCCGAGCTCCTACCTCAAATCCGAGCTAACTACGGCTTCTAGTTCGCTAAACTGGAAGTCCTAGGTTGTGTAGAGTGAGAAGATGGATTTATTTGTCTCTTGGAACCTAGTTTACTCAACTCATGAGAGCTTAAGGGTTTTTGATGTGAGGAAGAAGAAGAGAGCTAGCTTGAGGAAAGAAAAATGGTTTTTGATAATGATCAAAAAATGAGATGGCTCACTTGATTTGACTACAAGCATGGCAAGAAAATATCTCACCCAAAAATATCTAGTGCACAAAAATATCTAAGTCAAAGAGTCAAACCAAGTCAAGTGGTCAAACCAACTCAAGTAGTCAAAACAAGTAGCCATACCACAATTATCATTTACAAATATAACAAATACTTTCCTCCACCACATAATTGTTTTAATCAAGTCAATGGTCAAAACCCTAATGAGGTGTCTCCTTCTATGCCCCTCTCATCTGTATATACATACCCGCATTCGTGTTCTGAGAAATACAAATACAAAGAGACGAAACTGATCTATCAAAATAATACTAGGATCCGGCTTAAACCAAAGCCCACTAGTATTATCCGTCCGAACATCATACGCTCACAAATGCACGTACGTGATCGAAGCCCTGCCGTAAAACCATATGGCCTCTACACCTTTTGCCCGGTGCTGGGAAACTCTCTATGTGGGACTCTAAAGACTCGACACTATGCTGGCAGTTGGTTTAACCACAGGCCGCAAGCGGTACTAGCTGCACGTAATGGTCCCCAGGTAGATGTCGATAAGAAGGCCGATGAGCTAACTCATCCGAACTCCTACCGAGCCTGAATGCGACAATCTCTGTACAGTCTAGTCTGTTCGTCTAAGAGTATCGCATATCGGGCCTAGGGGTCGGTAATCGTCAGACCCCTAATAGCGCAATAAGTCGTGTCGGAGCATAGCCCAAAACACCCTGTGGAACTACTGGAGCACCTACCAGTAAACCTCGCTTTCCTTGGCCAAGGACTTTGTGTAATAGACTTCCGAACACAACGCGATATAAACCCCCAATACCGGGAGAGACGAATCCTATCTAACCGCCACTGCCTCCAAGTGCTTCGGGACTGCACCCAACTACAACCTGTTTGCACGACTCCTTTGTGCCATTGTAGGGTAGTAATCAAAGTACAGTGGGAACACACTCGAAGAGAAGTAGCATTGTCAAGTCGACGGACTAAGCTGTACTCATGTCATCTGGGAACTGCTACCCGACGACAGGTATAATACCCACCAACAGTTCCCGACAAGTCCTTTCTAGGGTACTCATAACCTAATGAGCACCTGCTATCTCCAGTATGACGTACTGATGGCTGTGGGACAGACCATCTCCCTTGCTGGGATGAGAAGCGTATACACTAGTCTACTGTGGAGTATCGATGCCCCGTCACGATAATCCTACGACTAGGGACCTGTATAGGATGTGCTTATAGACTACCCGGCCCTCACTAGTGTGACTGCCATCACAGCGTTGGTAATCAAGCAAAGATCCTAAGGGCTCTACCAATATGTATAAGTGATATGCTAAGAAAACACATGCACATATTGAGCTAGAAACAAATCAGGTAGCATACTACCATTTCGAGCATGACTGTTACTATATCCGTGTATATCCCAAGCTCCGATTAAGTAATATATAATCCAGTATGATACAATAATGGCCTCTAGGGCATATATCACTAACAAAAATGTCATTTCCAATGAGATTTTAGCTTTACCCGGATGAAGATGGAGACGAGAATCGTAAAGAAGGACTTGTTGTCCCGGTGTGAAAGTTCTTCTCAAAAGATGTTTGTCGTGGAACACCTTTGTCCGGTTCTTTACTATAACCGCGTTATCATAGGCTTCATCATGAAGCTCCCTTAGCTCATTTAATTGCAGCTTCTCATAGCTGCCGACTTGATCAAAATAAAAAATAAGCTCTTTAATAGCCCACATTGCTTTATATTCAATCTCGACAGAGAGGTGACAAGCCTTCCCTAACACTAGTCGGTAAGTAAACATGCCAAGATCGGTCTTATATGCGGTACGAAATGCCCAAAGAGCATCAGTCAGTTTGGTGGACCAATCTTTACGGTTCTTAGAAACCGTTTTCTCCTAAATTTGCTTGATCTGTCTATTAGAGATCTCAGCTTGCCCGCTCGTTCGTGGATGATAGGGCGTAAAAAGCTTATGATTGATTGAATATTTTCGCATCAAAGCCTCGAAAGAACGATTACAGAAATGCGTCCCATAATCGCTGATGATAGCACGAGGGTGCCCGAATCGAGAAAAGATATTTTCTTTAAGGAACTTAACAACAAGCTTGTTGTCATTAGTACGACACGGTATTGCTTCCACCCATTTAGAGACATAATCAACCGCTAATAAAATATATACGTTCCCAAAAGAGTTGGGAAACGGGCCCATAAAATCAATTCCCCATACATCAAATATCTCCACAACCAAGATTGGTTGGAGCGGCATCTCGTTTCTCCGTGAAATCCGACCCATATGTTGACACCGTGAACAAATTTTGCAATAAACATATGCATCTTTAAATAATGTTGGCCAATAAAATCTACATTGCATAACTTCTCTACCGTTTTTCTTAGACCAAAATGACCGCCACATGTTTGATCATGGCAGAAAGACAATACACTCTTGAACTCATTATCAGGAACACATCGGCGAATGATCTGATCAGGACAATACTTATACAAATAGGGTTCATCCTAATAGAAATGTTTTATATGGGATATAAATATGTGATTGTCTTGATTTTACCATTCGCTGGGTAGAAGTCATGTTGCTAAATAATTCACAAAATCAGCGGACCAAGGTTCGCAAGATATGGTCAAGAGATGTTCATCTGGAAAAGTGTCATTTATCAGCAATGTCAACGTTGGTGAAGAGGAATGTCGTGAAAGATACTTGGCTACGACGTTTTTACATCCACTTTTATCTCCTATAACAAGATCAAATTCTTGTAACAAAAGGATCCAATGTATTAGCCTAGACTTAGCATCCTTCATCAATAAAAGAAGCCTTAGGGCGGAATGATCGGTGTAAACTTCGACCAGAGAGCCAATTAAGTAGGGCCTGAATTTTTCTAATGCAAAGATAACTGCCAAGAATTCTTTCTCGGTGGTTGTATAGTTCATTTGGGCATAATTCAAGGTCCTACTCGCATAATAAATCACATGTGGCATCTTATCGATGTGATGCCCCAATAATGCACCAATAGCAAAATCGGATGCACCACACATAAGCTCAAAAGGGTGATTATGTTAGATATGTATGCCCCAGAGGCCTGTATTGTATAGGATGCTAGGCATGTATATCTACAAAAACAATCTTTTCTCGAAATGATAATATGCTACCAGGTTTATCTTCATCTTAACGTGTGATGTGTTGTATTTCATATCTTTATATACATGTTGATGAAGCCCTTAGGATTATGCTTGACTGCCAGGATTATGATGTAGATCATACTAGTGGAGCATGGGCAGTCTATAAGCATATCCTTTAACAGTTCCTAGTCGAGGGTATATCGAGACAGGGCATCGATATTACCAGAGTAGACTAGTGTGTACATTTCTTGACCCTGGGGGCGATGGTTAATCCCACAACCATTGGTGTTTGACATCAATGATTGTACACATGTGCTCATTGGAGAATGGGTACACCAAACAGGACTCTCCGAGAACTCCTAGATGGTATATATACCTATTATCAGATAGCAATTATCTGGTGACATTTGTACAGGTTAGTCTGTAGACCCGAGATCGTCATAGTGTCTTATGTGATTCCCACTGTGCTTTGATTTCCTCCTTACCACGGCTCTACTGAGTCGTGCAAACAGGTGGATTTTGGGTACAGTCCCGAATCACATGGAGGCAGTGAGTGATAGGAGGGGTTTCGTCTCTCCCGGTATAGGGAGTTGATGTCGCGCTATGCTTGATCGGCCATAACAGCAAATCCCTGGCCAGGGTTGTCGAGATTTACTGATAAGAGTTATCAGTAGTTTCTCGGACCGTTATGGGCCGCATAAATCAGCATGACTTATAAAATTACTGTGGTATGACATTTACCACCCCTAGACTTCATATGCGACGTATCAGACAAAGAGACCGAACTGTACGGTAAGTGTTGCTTACAGGCTCGTTAGGGTTATGATGAGTTCGCTCGTCGGCCACCTTTTCGTCATGTTCCTGGATAGTCGTTACGCACAGCTAGTGCCGCTGATGTGCTTGTGGTTAAACCCACTGCTAGCGTGCTGTCGAGTCTTTAGAGGGTTTCCTAGTTCAGGCAAAAGATGTAGAGGCCGTGAGTTGTTACGGCAGGGTTTTGTTCATGTTCGTGTAATGGTTACAGGAATAATGATCGGAAGGATAATACTGGTTGGCTTTGGTTTAAGCCGGATATCGGTATTATATTATTGGATTATTTGTATTCGTATTTTTTGGAATTCGGATACGGGTATACTTATACGGTATACGGTGGAGGGGCATTCTTGTAATTATACAAGAACACCTTCTAGAAGGAGACACCTCATAATTAGATATTTATTTTTTGAAAATAAATAAATGAGGTGGAATTTGGGGAAATGTCAAAGCATGGATGAAGGAATGACTTATATGATTTTTTATTCATTTGGGATTACTATTGAAGCATGGCGCATTATTTTATTGCATGCTTCAATTATTTTCATTTGAGCCATATCATTTTTGCCATGCTTGATTTTTCTTTCATCACTCTCACATTCTCTCTCCTCATTTTCTCCTTCTTCCTCCTCTTAGCTTTATCCTTCACATGTGTTGTGAATCAAAAGCTAAAGAGATATATTAATCCACTACATGATCTCTACATCATCTAAGTGATCATTTCTAGCACACGTGATCTCTTAGTTAACTCTTGAGAAGAGTTTGAAGCTTGTTCCATAGCTCTCGGTTGGATCATCTACGTCTTGAGGTGGCCCGAGATCGAGGACATCGCAAACATCCGAAAGAGCCTAGGAGTTGCATCAAAAAGAAGACCCGAAGGACCGGTTCATTAGGTATTACCCTTTCATAGTAGTTAAGAACTCTAGATAAGGTTTGCTAGTTAAGGTTTAAGCATAAGATCTTGGTTTTATGTGGGTGTTGCATGTAAGAAATTTTTCGTTTGCCACTTCCGCCTCCTCACAAGATGTTGTGAGGGTGTACAACATCCACTAACATGGTATCACAGCCTCTCTTAAACCTTAAATAGCTTGTAGCGACGTTAGAAACCCGCCGTTTTTATCGCACAAAAACTATCGATAAAAACAGTTCCAGAATTGTAGTTTTGAGTTGTTTGCACACCCCACGGGCTCACGGTTTGAACCGAGAAGCCGCGGGGTGGAGCATACGCACCCCAAGGACACCCCGGGGGGACCAGAGGCCGGACCCATACCCCAAGACCACCTCAAGGTGTCCTTGGGGGTGGGTGACCCGAGGGCATCCCATATGGGTGCGCTCGGGTCTGCCTTCCCCTAGGGGCCACCTCGAGGTGGCCCCCGGGGGTGGGTACCCCCCAAGGCCCCCCATTCGATAGTTTATTTCGTGATATTCGCCTCCGCGAAGTATCGAGCGGGTTTCAAGTTCGTTTCGACTCCCGGATTGGCTTAAAATGAACGGTTTTGGAACTTTAGCTCACTGAATTTTTCAAGTGTTGGAAAATTGGTTTAGTTTGCTAATTGCATGCGGAATTCTAATGTCACGGTTACTTTATAAGATTTGTGATGTGTATGTGTGTTTGGAAATGTCGACTAATTCCTATACGTCGATTAGTCGGGGTTGCACACATCTGTAATGATATAATGTGATGGTATGTGTATATGAATATGTTGGATCGTCATGGATGAATAGCCGGGGGATGTGATACCAGCATTTTTCTTATCATTCATGTAATTTATAAAAAGCAATGTAATATTATTTTGCGGGGCACATCCGGATTGAGGTTGTAGCAGTTCCGTCATTTTGGATTTCAGTAATTTAGGCGATTTATTTGCAAGATTGAGTTTTCGCTGGTAGTTCAGTACCTACCGATGCCAAGGATCAAAGCCAACGCCAAGAGGCAATCGAGCAGCCGCCCTGCTCGTTCCATCCTTAGCGGGTAACTTCTTATCCATCTACGCTAAGATCAAAGCCCTCGCCAAGAGGCAACCGAGCAGTTGCCCCGCTCGGTCCATCCATGGCTGGTAGTTACTACCCACCGACGCCAAGGATCAAAGCCCTCTTCTAGAGGCCACTAAGCAGCTTCCCTGCTCGCCACCGTTGTATATTTTCTTTTTACTGTTTTTGCTCCTAGGATTGACCCAAGGTAAGGTGCACAAACTACCGGGTTCTCAAAGTGCTGAGTGGCCTACTAACTTTGTTGAGGAAGGTTTCTTCACTTAGGGAATTTGGCGGGTAGTTTGCCGCACCCGTAGGGGTCTAGGGTGGGGTTTGACTATTCATCACGACCGTGGAACCGTCTTTTATTAAGGGCTTAAATGAAATACGGAATTCCTAGTATATCCAATGTATTCATCTGTGATCGGGAATGTTTATAAATGCGTGCGACGTATGGATATTTATATATGAGATATATAATAAACATTGCTTATGTTTTGCACCCGCGCTAGTCCAGCCCCCAATCTGCCGTTAGTTAAGTAACCTAACGGTGCGTGACGGGGCCCCGTGGCGAATGCGGATGGCATAAGCGTACGTTCTATTTTTGTTTCTTTGCTGTGATGTTTAAGAAACGTAAATGATGGGACAACATTAATGTGATTAATGTTAAGGAAAAAAAAAAACATAAAGATGTTGTAGAATCAAACTTTTTAAAATGGGTAACTCTAGTTTTTGCTTTGCATAGTGGTATTCCTTGATGAATATCCAGCACCTCATTCGATGAGGAAAGGACTGAGATTCCTTCACCGGGAGTGACCTCTTTAGCGAAACTAGCAAATGTTACAAAGCATTTGATTGTTTTTATAGTTGATCTAATTTTTTCTTTGCATCGTGGTATTCATAAATATCCGGCACCTTATTCGATAAGGAAAGAGCCGAGATCCCTTTACCGGGAGTGACCTCTTTAGCAAAATTGGAAAGATACTACAAAACCATTCGATTTTTTAAACCGGAGCTTAAACCACTCCTTTCACTAGATTCTACAACGATACCAAGTTCAAAACGTTAAGGGTTTTCATAAAAACAATCTGTTTCCCTCCGCTATTTTAGGAAGCAGGGTACTTAGTATTCGTGCCACGTTTGTTGACTATAGTTAAGGCGTGGTGTACGGTAGCTAAGTGATGTCTTCCTACAAAGCATTTGATGCGATCTATTAGGACATTTGTATGACATTGTTGATCATAGTTGTTACGCCCCGCTTCCCAGTATACGGGCATAGGACGCGACGAGGCCGACACGTATTTACTCAGAAGTAAAAATGCTTAGCGTATCTAAGCAATATAAGAGTAAGTGTACACAAGAGGCAGGATGTAAATAAACAACAACTTTATTTATTAAACATTCTTTTTATAATACAACTGAAAAGTAAATACATAAAATGGAAAGCAATGCCTAAACAGTGACATAACAGAAATGGAAAATACTAAATGTAAATGTGTACAAGGAATCTAAAGCTCTGGGTCGAAAGCTAGCTGGTCCAAATCCTCGTTGGTTGGCTCGATCTCCAGTGAGTCCGAATCACCCGACGACATTCCAAAGAAGAAGAAAGAGAATGTCGTCAGCGAACAAATCGCTCGGTAAGTCCCGTAAATAGATAAGAATGGAATAGACAGAATAGAGCATATATTGTTATAATGTTGTATTTAGTGTTAACGCTGTTGTTTGTAGCTTGGTACAGAAGAGGCCAGTGTATACGAGAGGAGTCACGCTAGATCAGAGACTACGGTATACGGAGTACAAGGAACCGTTCAGCCATGGTACAACGGCAATTGAATTCATGTTAGGTGTCTTTATGGTTGCTGTCTCATGCCACTTCTAACACCTTCTGTACCAATCTACCCCTTATAAACCCCGCAATGTCTTGATTGTATTGTATGAATTGTATATTGTATATAGATGGATGACTTGCCGAAACCATGATATCAGTAATGAATGTAATAGGAGAATCATGTAGATAGATGTATATCCATGGTTCGGTTCAGTCAAGTTGTATAGATTGAATATATGGATTCATGAATTCATGTTGAATTGTAGTTTGATAGTTGAATCATATTCAAGTCTGATTGATTATATTGAGACTCAGTCTGAGTTAGACAATTAGAAAAGAAATTGAATCCTGAATTAGGGTTTGGTGTTATCGGTTACTGCTGCACATGGATGACAGGATTTATGTCTTTTTCAAAGGCAATTACCGTGTTGATAACACCGTTTGTTAAGTTGTCTACCATAAATAGGAAAGCACCCTTATCTTCGGCTCCCTGAGGCTCAAGAGACTGGTCCCGCTTAAACCTATGTTTACTAGGAACCTTATTATAATTTAGTATAACTTGAGGGGGTTTTATGTAAAAATAATTTTGTATGATTTTCAAAATACACCTCAAGTATTTTATTATTGTCTTTAGAGTTTTCATGGATGTATATTTTATCAACGTGACATTTCTAGTGAATAAAACCTAATTTCATAATATATGCTATTTATTTGTAATATTGGAATTGTATCGTATTTTCTTGTAAATGAGATATTTTTCTTGAATTTTGGAAATGTGGAATATTATAAATAGATATTTTGATATTAATTACATATAAATTTATTTATTAAAAATATAAGTTTTATTTATAATAGAAATCACATTTTCTAAAGAAAATTGTATTTTAAATCTTTTGAGATCGTATGCTCTTTGCGGAGGTCTGCATCTCACACTATTAAGCTCGAGGATGTGCGATAATCTGCACCATCCCAAATGGGTTGTAGAGACGCAATTGCAAAGATTTGTT
This sequence comes from Agapanthus africanus, assembly GCA_030015575.1. Lineage (NCBI taxonomy): Eukaryota > Viridiplantae > Streptophyta > Magnoliopsida > Asparagales > Amaryllidaceae > Agapanthus > Agapanthus africanus. The sequence continues at coordinate 427,632,031 of CM057339.1, forward strand.
AAAATACACTTCTTGTAGAAAAATATTTTATAAGTTGAAGGTAGTTATATGTAAAGTCATGTTTTCCCAAATCTATGTTCTCAAATTCCATCGTGCTGTGTTAGATATGAGTGTTGTGAGGAGGTAGGTTATTATCTCATGAGCTATCTATAGGTATAACAAGGAATTATGATGGTTTATGTCGAAACTAAACTATATGGTATTTTAATGTAAAATTGCGATAAAAGATGCATATAACAATCTTTTGTGATGAAACTTGTTAAAATTGTTTATTAATGTTTAATTAACAATATATGATGATATGAAAATATCTTGATTAAGAAAAATTGCAGTTTTTAAAGAAAACCGAATCGGAAGTCGGACTAACTCCGCTTCCGTCGAGTTTTAGTTTTGAATGTTATTAGAATAGAGAAAGGAAGGAGAAGTAAGGACTTACTGGATGATTGGCTAGAGGAGAGAAAGAGGAAGATGTGGGAGTTGCCGGTGCGTCGTTTCGTCGTCGGAAACTCCTTGAGTTGTCGCCGGAAGTTCGTCGGAGCTTCGCCCTTTTGCTAACTCCACTTGCACCCAAAAGACTTGGGAATTTTCTTCAGAGTTTAGGCAGGGATTTGTGAGTGAGGAGGGATGATTTTTAGGGTGGTATTTATAGGAGAAATTGGGGTTAGGGTGTGATAAAAAAATGCATTAAAAAGGATTAAAAGGGGGTATTTTAATTCTCTGGTTAATTGTAGATAATTTAAACAGTGTAGGGGGAGTGGGGTAGGCCAAAGGGTGCAGGGGGTAAAGAAAATTAGGGTTAGGACCGAGTTGGACCGGCGGCGCCGGCCGAGTCAACAAGTTCACCGGCCCAAGTCGGGCGAGTCGGGGCTCATCTTAGTGCCACGTGTCCCTGACGCTTGGTCTAGCCTCGTGGACACGTTTGTTTATTCTGTAACATACCCTATTACGTGTAGTGCATGTGTAGACTCTTGGGCTTCTAAAAGATTAAAATAATTTTAAATACTAAGAATGTGTGGCTGATGGGATTTGAACTCTTGTGCTTTGGTTCAGCAGTGCAAGGTCTTACCAATGAGCTATAAGCTCTTTCTTGCTGTTCAAAAGCAAATCAAACTTATAACTTGTGCTCAGGCTCAAGTATCCCTTTCTGTATTTTTTGAAAAAATTGTACAGAATGTTTTGGGTTGTTACATTCTACCCTCCTTAAAAAAATTTCGTCCTCGAAATTTGTAAAAGGAAAGTGTAACAGATTCAAGGAAAGTTTTGTGATAGAACTATTGGTAGTGTTTGAAAAATATGTGAGAGAACGAAGAGATTTGAAAAGAGTTAAGGAAATTACCAGGTTTACCTTGGTCTACGGCCTCTGCTTCTTCGGCCGCTAAAAGGAATGCCTGACGCCGTGGTACATTTTTACTAGCTGGAAGCACATTCCTCTGTCATTGGGGCATGTTTCTCTGCCCTCGAGGCATGTTACTCAGTGCCTGATGGAATTGGAGAGTAGGCTGTGAAGTTGGTGGAGCTGGGAATGTAAGACGAGGTGCAGGAGCCTGGATAGATAGCCGATGCGGGTAATTGGTGGGTGTGTGAGCTGGGTTGCGTCTATAAGGACAATTTCCAATTTCGTGATTGGATGCGCTACAAACTAAGCACAGGCCTTTGGCGCGCCTACAGTCCTTCCACAAGTGTCCATCCTTCTTGCAGTAGAAACAAAAACCTGGAGTTGACAGGTTAATTGTTTCTTTCTGTCTCTTGGGTTTTCAAGGTTGCATAAGATTGGCTCCTCCTGCCATCTGGGTGGCAGAGTGGCTTATACCGGTTGCTTCTGCTTCTGGTCAGTTCAATAATATACCAGTCTGCTGCTGCAGTCCTTCCAGGAGGCTTCAGATTGGCTCAAGAAGAACTGTCTGCTCATTGATCGGAGCAGCGACGGCAGGTGTGAGTGGTAGTGGTGGGGGAGTGTTGTTGACATTCGTGCTGGTGTTGTTTGGAGAATCCATAACCTTGAAAGAAAAATTTGGTTTAGGATAGATTCAAAGTATATGAAATGATAAGATTCAATGAATATGAATTATAAAGAATATTTTCAGTTGCTGGTTCTTGTGTTATATTGCTTAGGTTGTCCACGCAGAGCTGAACTGCATGGTAGGGTTCCATACAGGTCTGACCTGCATGGGCCACCAACAAAACCTGTCACGCCATGCTTCCCACTATACAGGCAGAGGACGCGACGAGGCCGTTACGTATCTACTTAGAAGTAAATACACTTAGCGTATCTAAGCAATATAAGAGTAAGTGTACACAAGAGACGGGATGTAAATAAACAACAACTTTATTTATTAAACATTCTTTTTACAATACAACTGAAAAGTAAATACATGGAATGGAAAGCAATGCCTAAACAGTAGCATAACAGAAATGGAAAATACAGAATGTAAATGTGTACAAGGAATCTAATGCTCTGGGTCGAAAGCTAGCCGGTCCAAATCCTCGTTGGTGGTCTCGATCTCCAGTGAGTCCGAATCACCTGACGACATTCCAAAGAAGAAGAAAGAGAATGTCGTCAGCGAACAAATCGCTCGGTAAGTCCCGTAAATAGACAAGAATGGAATAGACAGAAAAGGGTATATTTTGTTATAATGTTGTATTTAGTGTTAACGCTGTTTTTTGTAGCTTGGTACAGAAGATGCCATTGTATACGAGAGGAGTCTCACTAGACCAGAGACTACGGTATACGAAGTACAAGGAACCGTTCATCCATGGTACAACGACAATTGAATTCAGGTTAGGTGTCTTTATGGTTGCTGTCTCGTGCCACTTCTAACACCTTCTGTACCAATCTACCCCTTATACACCCCGCGATGTCTTGATTGTATTATTTGTATTGTATGAATTGTATATTGTATATAGATGGATGACTTGCCGAAACCATCATATCAGTAATGGATGTAACTGGAGAATCATGTAGATGGATGTATATCCATGGTTCAGTTCAGTCAAGTTGTATAGATTGAATAGATTAAATATATGGATTCATGAATTCTTGTTGAATTGTAGTTTGATACTTGAATCATATTCAAGTCAGATTGATTATATTGAGACTCAGTCTGAGTCAGACAATTAGAAAAGAAATTGAATCCTGAATTAGGTTTTGGTGTTATCGGTAACTGCTGCATATGGACGGCACGGTTTGTGTCTTTTTCAAAGACAATTACCGTGTTGATAACACCGTTTGTTAAGTTGTCTACCTTAAATAGGCAAGCACCCATATCTCCGGCTCCCTGAGGCTCAACAGACTGGTCCCGCTTAAACCTATGTTTACTAGGGTCCTTATTGTAATTTAGTATAACTTGAGGGGGATTTATGTAAAAATTATTTTGTATAATTTTCAAAATACACCTCAAGTATTTTATTATCGTCTTTAGAGTTTTCATGGATGTATATTTTATCAATGTGACATTTCTAGTGAATAAAACATAATTTCATAATATATGGTATTTATTTGTAATATTCGAATTGTATGGTATTTTCTTGTAACTGAGATGTTTTTCTTGAATTTTGGAAATGTGGAATATTATAAATATTAGAAATATATGTTTTGATATTAATTACAAATATATTTATTTATTAAAAATATAAGTTTTATTTATAATAGAAATCACATTTTCTAAAGAAAATTGTATTATAAATCTTTCGAGATCGTATGCTCCTTGCGGAGGTCTGCATCTCACTCTACTAAGCCTGAGGATGTGCGATAATCTGCACTATCCCGAACGGGTTCCCCGAAATGGGTTGTAGAGAAGCAATTGCAAAGATTTGTTAAAATACACTTCTTGTAGAAAAATGTTTTATAAGTTGAAGGTGGTTATTTGTAAAGTCGTGTTTTCCCAAATCTATATTCTCAAATTCCAACGTGCTATGTTAGATATGAGTTTTGTGAGGAGGTAGGTCATTACATCGTGAGCTATTTATAGGTATAACAAGGAATTATGATGGTTTAAGTCGAAACTAAACTATATGGCATTTTAATGTAAAATTGCGATAAAAGATGCATATAACAATCTTTTGTGATGAAACTTGTTAAAGATATTTATTAATGTTTAATGAACAATATATGATGATATGAACATATCTTGATTAAGAAAAATTATAGTTTTTAAAGAAAACCGAATCGGAAGTTGGACTAACTTCGCTTTTGTCGGGCTTTAGTTTTGAATGTTTTTAGAAAAGAGAAAGGAAGGAGAAGTAGGGACTTACTGGATGATTGACTAGATGAGAGAAAGAGGAAGAGGTGGGAGTTGCCGGTGCATCGTTTCGTCGTCGGAAACTCCTTGAGTTGTCGCCGGAAGTTCATTGGAGCTTCGCCCTTTTGCTAACTCCACTTGCATACAAAAGACTTAGGAATTTTTTTGAGAGTTTGGATAGGGATTTGTGAGTGAGGAGGGGTGATTTTGAGGGTGGCATTTATAGGAAAAGTTATGGTTAGGGTGTGATAAAAAAATGCATTTAAATTTGCATTAAAAAGGATTAATAGGGGGTATTTTAATTCTCTGGTTAATTGCAGAGTATTTAAACAGTGTAGGGGGAGTGGGGAAGGCCAAAGTGTACAGGGGTTAAAGAAAATTAGGGTTCGGACCAAGTTGGACCGGCGGCGCCGGCCGAGTCAACGAGTACGCCAGCCCGAGTCGGGTGAGTCGGGGCTCATCTTGGTGCCACGTGTCCCTGACGCTTGGTCTAGCCTCGTAGATACGTTTGTTTATTCTGTAACTTACCTATTACGTGTAGTGCACGTGTAGACTCTTGGGCTTCTAAAAGATTAAAAGAATTTTAAATAAAAAGAATGTGTGGCTGATGGGATTTGAACTCTGGTGCTTTGGTTCAGCAGTGCAAGGTCTTACCAATGAGCTACAAGCTCCTTCTTTCTGTTCAAAAGCAAATCAAATTTATAACTTGTACTTAGGCTCAAGTATCTATTTCTGTATCTTTAGAAAAAATTATACAGAAAGTTTTGGGTTGTTACAATAGTTAAGGGTCATGCGGGTAGGTCTAAATCAATCACGAAATGGCGGGTAGAACTTGACTAGTGCTTATGATTTGTTTACCATAGTTAAGGTAATAAGACACTAGGGGTAAAAATCATATCGGGAATTTCAAGAGTTGAAATTTTCAATGAGATTACATACCTTCTATTTGATAGTTGGATCCCGATCCCACTGTGAGTAAAAGTTACTCCGGGAGAATTTTGCACTTTACAATTAGCTGATCCAGTAGGTGTCTAGAAAGGTGTCAACGGGGTTACGCCTATAGGAAAATGAGGTTTATTTTAATTAGGTCCGTGTGAATGCACGGGGAACCTCCCTCGGAGTACCGATACTGGCCTGGCCGACCGGTTAGCGAACTTGTAGATTGCAATTAATCCTGGTTAATTTTATTTTTAAGGTTTGAAGGAAAATTTGATGAAAACCAGTGGGAGACATCAATTAGATAAGATTAATAACCAATCTAATTATGCAAGAGCAATCGCTGAGTGTCTTCTTTTCTCTCTCCTAATGGCAAATACCTATCACGGGACTTATGCTTTTATTAGAAAAGAATAAACTCACGGGACCGAATTACAAAGATTGGCTGAGGAACGTAAATATTTCCCTGACCTATGATAAAGTCGCATACGTCCTGACTACTTCAGCCCCTCCTAGCCTAGGCCCTGATTTTTCAGTTGCGGATAAAGAAATCCGCAAGACATGGGATATAGACTGTGCAACAACCAAGTGCCTCGCGCTTCCTTCTATGAACAATGAACATCAGAAGCAGCACGAAAAGATGGATGTACAATCCATCTTTCTCCATACAAAGGAGTTGTCTGGAGAGCAATCTCGCACTCTCCGATACGAGTAATCTCGAAAGTTGTTTCAGATGCAGATGGCTGCTGGCATGTCTGTAGGTGACCATGTATTGAAAATGATTGGACTTATCGAAGAACTAGAGGACCTGGGTTGGACCATGGAGAACGAACTGTATATTGATATTGTTCTACAGTCCCTTCCCCATGCCTTTGCTCAGTTCATTGTAAACTTCAACATGCACAACATGGAGAAGTCACTATCTGAACTCCTCAATATGTTGAGGAGTGTAGAGAGCATGCTAAAGGTAGCAAAAACTCCTGCTCTAATTGCTGGGCCATCTTCCTCTTTCGTCCCGAAAGCCAAGGCCAAGGGAAAGAAACAGAAGAATCCCATCAAGCCGAGAGGAGGAGTGAAAAAGGCACCGAGAAAGGACAGGATAGGGGCTGCTGCGAAAATAAGGGGGGAATGCTTCCACTGCCACCAGATTAGGCACTGGAAGAGAAACTGCGTTGGATACCTGGTCGGCCTCAAGAAGAAGAAGCATGGTGATGCATCCACTTCAGGTGTGTTTGTAACCGAAAACTGTTTTCAATTAACTCTGCTTCCTGGGTATTAGATACCGGGTCTGGATCTCATATTTGCAATTGTGTGCAGGGGATGAAAAATAGCAGGATTTTGAAGAACGGTGATCACACTCATCGAGTTGGGAATGGTTCCTCTGTTCATGCTGTAGCAGTGGGAGAGTGTCACCTTGGTTTGCCGTCGGGTTGTATAATGGTTTTAAACCCATGTTATTTTGTACCTTCGATGTTATGTAATATTATATCAATATCATTGTTGGACAATGAAGGATACAATTTTGTATTACAATCTAATGTTATGAACATTAACCTTAATCAAGAGTTGATTAGGTCTTGTACATTAAATAATGTGATATACGTACTAAATCAACATACAGTTTTCAATATACAACACACAAACAAAAGGAAGATTTCAGACATAAATGAAGCATTCATTTGGTATTGTAGACTTGGTCATATTAATGAAACAAGACTAACCAAGCTGCATAAAGATGGATATTTAAATTCCTTTGAATATAAATCTTATGCGACATGCCAGTCTTGTATCAAAGGTAAAATGACCAAAACTCCGTTTAGTGGACACGGAGAGAGAGCTACTGAACTCTTAGGTGTCACGACCCGAAATATTAGCTCGTGAACAGTAATTAAATCACGCAACGTCTAAAGGCGTAACATAATTCAAGTAAGCTGAAACCCAGAAATGTAAACCATTTTAAGAAAATAAAGGAGGTGAAATTTTGAAATAAAGGTATAATGAAATCAAGTTTTTCTTAAATGCATGGAAAAGGGACATGAATAATGCAAGTGAAATTTACTAGTTTGAAAACATGTTTCGTCTTTTAAAAAAAAATTGGGCAGCACCTCCTTTGTAAATTTTGATCCAAAACCACAATACAAGATAATAATAAAGGCATCCCCAAGCGGGAGCTAACTCTTCGCCAACCGGCGGATCACAACCATGCAAGACAGTATAAATAAGTATACGACGCCCAACGGCGAAGATCACCACAAAAGATAAAGAATAAAGCGAGAAATCAACCCAAAAAGGTGAACATAAAACCCATCGCTCAAGTCTCGCACTATAAGTCTCACTAAGTCTTATTACTTATACAATTACTTGTTTGATTTGATGGAGTTGACTAGATACAATATGAAATAGTAAATACAAGAGTGGGTACCATACAAATGTCCCACCTACGAAGCAAACCACCCAAGAGTAGCAATGTGCCAGCGATGTCGCTACTGATCCGTGCGGTCAACCTGCAAGAACTGTGGCACAACGGGGGTGAGTTGCCAACTCGTGAGTAAAAAAAATATCTACAAGTAGAAATCGAATAAACAACGACTCCTAGGTCAATTATATCATAAAGGTAATACTATGATATCTATGGTGAACGGGTCATCATATGTGCCAACAATGTAATCAATACCTATATGTATGCGGATATAATCCAACGATATAACCAATGTCTGTATGCATGTGGATCTCGTCCAACCATATAATCAATGTATGTATGCATGTGGATCTCGTCCAATTTATATAATCAATATATGTATGCATGTGGATATCGTCCACGTGTCAACCCATGACACAACAATATCGTGCATGTAAATATCATGAAAGAGTGTGCATGAAAGTATGAGGATATAAATCAACGGGTGTCCCTCGCGACACATAAAAATCATGGAACCTGGGTGTCTAATATCGACACTCGAAAACATCATGAAACCCGTGTCTAGCATCGACACATAAATCCTCATATCTCTCGGGCTCCGTCAGTCCGGATTGGCCCACGGGCTCCGTCAGTCCAGATCGGCCCATATCATCTCTCGACTCCGGTCGGTATCCTCCGGATATCCGCCGAGCCTAAAATACTATCACCGGTAGGTAGTAGTCCCTCTGCCAGGCTCATCGTCATCCATACGAAATCTCTCTCTTGTCCTGGGGTACCATACCGGATCCACCATGTACCCGCAAACGGAATCATCCGCCTCCTCGAATCGGGTTTCACATATCACACGTCTCAGAACCGAGAAAATGCATGGTGGACGCACTGAAATATCATATCAAGAGAAACCGGGTTTTAAAACAGTACATGCTTTCTTTTGAAATAGCCACGGTTTTCAAATCCAGAAATTTCATGAAAACAACATATCTCAATGCGTAAAATCATAAAGCATGATGTATGCGACATATGATAGAAATGTAAGCATATCCATATATCATGCAACATGGAACAGTGATATGACATATTTAGGGAAAACCGCTCTCTTAAATGATTACAATTTTTAAAATATAACACGCGGTTCACAATAAAACCAGTTATCTATGTAAGTACAATATGTATATGCGCAAGTATAGAGGTACCAATATATATATGCCCCAATATGGGTATGCAATGTGTATATGCGCAAGTATCGATGTACCAATGTATGTGTGCACCAATATGGATATACAAATGTGTATATACACAAGTATGGATGTATCAATGTATATGTGCACCAATATGGATATACAAATGTGTATATGCACAAGTATGGATGTATCAATGTATATGTGCACCAATATAGATATACAAATGTGGATATGCGCAAGTATGGATGTATCAATGTATATGTGCACCAATATGGATATACAAATGTGTATATGCGCAAGTATGGATGTATCAATGTATATGTGCACCAATATGGATATACAAATGTGTATATGCGCAAGTATGGGTGTATAATATGTATGTGCGAAGAGTCATATCATGATGCAGCAATCCTACTGTGTAGTGACATGGAAATTATCGATGATGAAGTGTGTGAGTCTAAAATCTGTGTGCGTGTAACATACGCATCATCGATAATGGTGCAGGTGTACTATCACAGGTATAAGTAATACAATGCGAACAATCATGAATGCAGCATAAGGTAAATCATATGCAAATGCTGACGGTATACGTATTTAACAGGGCCGAGTCGGTGAATCAATCCATCAGCCTCTAGCCACACCACGCCATGTATGGTATAATCCATCGTACTGCATCCTCAAGTCAAAGGTATGGATCAATCATAAAGTCAAACTCATCACGTACGGAAAAGATCATCGTACGGCGTCATTTAAAACATTAGGGATCCTATCAACCTTTACGACAATGAGGGTATAGCCTAATGTCACGTACGGCCTATCATTCATGATTCACCATATTCTTTATATATATATATATATATATATATATGTCCCAGGTCACATCCATAACGATCTCATAACAGGGGACCGACAAGGTATCAATCATCTCAGTCGACTCGCATCCGTATACCAACATATCATCAGATCATCATATTCGTCTTATATTATTTTCATCGCATTTATATCTCACATCAAGTCAAGTTTACATAAACATTCCATCTCTACTAGGTATAAGTATCTAATCTAACATACACACCCGAACCATACAATCAGATTTTTTAAAGAAGCGAATCGTAGTTTTGAAAATAGGGGTTACGGTGTTTTTAAGAAAAAGATATCATTTGAAAATCCGTAAAATCCCTCAAGGTATATGTTTAAAAGATACATACGATTCTTCGGTTTAGAAAAAGGTATGGTTCGGATGACACATCTACATCGACTATCTAGTCCTACAGTACCTTAAACGGCAATATCGACAAACGTCATCCTCAAATTCCGCCATCCTATAATAGTCGTATCATATCACTTCTAACTATCATCTAGTTTCTAATATGGTTTCATAGCTATCTTGATTCTAACCCTAGTTTCCTAATCTAGGTTTCCTTAACCATATTCTAAAAATCAGTTTCCATCAAAACTTTGCGGGGGTGCTATACGCCATCCACCCGACTTCTCCGGTAGATATAGATCTACTCACCGTAGCCTTCGCTTGCCGAAGTCGTTGACGCCACGCTCCGTCGCCTCGGAATCAACATGAAGGTACCTATAATAACAACACATATCGCAACGCTATTAAAATCAAGTTCTAAAATCCAAAACGGCACGCGCCTTGCTCGTAGGTTAGAACCTATAGCATACGCGTACTAAATCAACCAATCAGCCCTTGTTGTTGATATACAAACATTCCACAACCAAATACAAATCCAAATAACAAGAATTATAATTTCAAAATACGGAAAACATACCTAAAATCACTCCAAAACGGTCCCAGATTTTGACTCAGGTCAAACAAAGCTAAGCAAACAAGTCTAAGGTGATGTATATAGTGTATTTGACCTACTTGACCAACCTAGACCCCTACCCTCATTAAGTGGCCGGCCACCCCCTTCAAAATTCCGGCCACCTCGTCCTCCCAGGCTCCAATGGGGTTTGTTCTGTCATGGTGTTCTCCTGGTAGTGTATCTAGGTCCCTGGTATTGTTTGCTACTCTCAAAAATTCCCCGGGTTGCTCCAGATTCACAGTAAGCTCACAATTCAACACAAAACCGACATGGACACAATCCTAGGTTCGTATTCTAGTTTCTATGCTATGGTCTAGGTCAAGAATTACCTCTAAGTCTTATTGACAGCCACTAATATCATCAATCCCCCAAACCCTTCTCTAGAATTTCAAAGCTCACAAATCCATCATCAAACTAATTCTAAACTAAAACTAGAATAGAAAGAAGTTTAAAACTAACAAAATGGAAAAGATTATACCTCATGGTTACACCCAAATAAAACCCTAGAAGTCCCAAAGTTGTCAAAATTCCACTTTGCTTGGTTCAATGTGTAGAGGGAGAGATGGGGATTAATTTTTGGTAAGGGAGTAATAAGTTTTGGGGATTATTTGGAGATGGATCCATGGTTTGAAGTGGAGGGAGATGAGCTTGAGGAGATGGAGAAGGAGAGTAAAATGATGGGGAAATAAGTCATGGCAGCAGCCCCCCCTCACTCTCACTTATTCTCACACTTTCTCTCTCCAATCATTCACATTTTTAACCCTTTTTCATTCCTTTTTCTTTTCTCTTTCAAATTTCAAAACCAAATCACATAATACCCCCAAAATAGCACAAATGCGACAACATGTAACCAGCAACATGACATGCTGCACTAGCCACGGAAAACTGTAAAAACACGGATTTGGTCTAATCGCGATTAGCAGTGCACTAATCGGGTTTTTATCCAAACTGTATATAAATAATTTTAAAAATGCCAAATCCTTTAAATATATTATTAAATGAATAAATCATTTTGATTTCCATTTATTTCACAATTATTGGTATATATTTATACCCTTTTTCGAAAACCCCAATTTCGCAAATCGGGCAGTTTTCGGGAAATATATTATTTTAATATTAAATTCCAAAAATAATATTTTATATTTTCTGAAATGTTACAATCTTCCCCACTTAAATAAATTCAGTCCCCGAATTTAAATTTAAACCCCTAAAATCTAAAACATTTCAATAATCAATTCAGATCAACGGGACTCCGAAATCACGGAAGATGCAGAAAAAACACAGCGCGTCAAGTACGCATGAAAACGAGTACAAAAATCAAAATCAAACTCCGTCAAGCATCACGCAAATCGTCGGATTTACACGCATATCCTCGGAGTTACAATAGAGATACAGATATCGAAATCCACTCCTGAAATCCATTATACACTAGTCAAATACTATAATATGTGTATAGTACGCATCTTTGGAAAACTTTCAGAAACTGAATAGAATACATGCAAAATCTTTTCTGAATCGCCGCGTGAGTGCGTAACTCACGGCATAAATAACGGACGCACATTTGTAAAATAATAATATATGTCCATATATGTTTTCCTAAATACACGTTCCGTCGTTTTCAAAATATCCTAAAATGTTTTCCTTTATAAAAGTTCGTGTCGCTCACGGACACGTAGGAAATAGCGAGACTATAGCTATTTTTCAAAAACCTCTTGGTAAACTTTTAATGCATGAAAAGTACTCAGGTACTGTCCTCAGATCAGTCATGTTTGGCTACTACACAATATAGTGCCCAAAATGAAAACAAAGTGCTCAAAAGCATAATCAGCCTAAAAAGGCATGTCCAACAATCACGTGCGTCTGGTGCATACGGAAATCAAATCCAAACATAGGTGACACAATATGCACAAAGCAAAACTAAGTGCAACGAGTGTGCACGAAAGCATCTGTCCAGTGCAACGGGTGTGCACGACAACAATATCAAGTGCAACTAGAGTGCATCCGGTGCAACTAACATGCACGAATGAAAATCCAAATTGAGTGCATCCGATGTGCACAAAACCACATCTCAATCATGCGCCCAACATGCGTGAAAATTCTAATTAGGTGCATCCATCATGCATGAATAAAAGCTAAATCAAGTGCACCCATCATGCACGAAAGAAATCTAAATTAAGGGCATCCGACATGCATGAGTAAAAATCTCACTCGAGTGCATCCGATGCGCACAAAATCTAAAATCAAGCATCTAATATGCGAAAAATCCAACCCATAACGCGTCGGGTCCGTAAAAGCATATAGTGCAGTAGCATGCATGAAAGCGAACGGCAAGTGCCAACGTGCACGAAAATACAAATCTGGTAAAACGAATGCTCAAGGATATCAATCGGGTGCAACCAAGGTACGGAGTATAAATCCAGTGCGACAAACGCATAAATACCCGTCCGGTGCAACAAATGCAAATCTAGTGCGACTAATGTACGAAATACAAATCTGGTGCGGGAAAAGCACAAAAATATAAATCTGGTGCAACAATCGTACGAAATGAAAATCTAGGGCCACAAATGCACCAACCGCAAATCTGATCCATCCAGTGCACGAAATACGAATACAGTGCATCCAGTGCACGAAATACGAATACAGTGCATCCAGTGCACAAAATATCAAATACAGTGCATCCAGTGCACGAAATATCAAATACAGTGCATCCAGTGCACGAATTATCAAATACAGTGCATTTAGTGCACGAAATATCAAATACAGTGTATCCAGTGCATAAAATATCACTACAGTGCATCCAGTGCACAAAATACAAATCGGGTGCAACAAGTGCACGGAAATGCATCAATAACTCAAATGCATATAAAAAGAAACACCGAGTATGCCAAGGTGTATAAAATTATAAGCGTGTGCAACTGCGTGCACAAAACACGTGTCAATGCACTGCAAGCACATGTAAGCTTTACCGAGTGCAAGATCAAATCGAGTGCGTACCACACGCACAAAATCAAATCAACTGGGTGAAATCCACGAAATCATAAACATGTGCAGCCAAGGCACAAAATCAATATCAAGTGCAATAAATATGCACAAATCAAATCCAACACAACGGTGTATAAAAACATATCTCAAGTGCAATAACTATGCACAAAATGTAAACACCCAGTAGGTGCAGCTATGGTGCACGAAAATCAATATCATGAAACTCATCATCAAAACTCAAATCCAAGCGATATAAGCATAATACTCAGATCACAAACGCAAATCGCAATAAATGACATTGAGGTACACCTCCTACAATGTCGAAGAATAACCCGGTGCGCCTAAAACCGGCAGAACAAGAACATCCACATGCCTCCTGCTCACGGTCTGGCGTCCTCTGTCTCTGGGTCCTCATTTTTATCTTCGGATTACCAATCTCGCAATCCATCGGCTCATCGGCCCTGTCAGGTGTGCTAACGGGAACGATTCCATTCTGGCACTTCTCTGGTCATCTCTCGGTCAATTGGTATGACCACTCGTAAAGCAGCACGTCACTGGCGTCATCCTCTGGTCCTCTGAATACACGTAACACAACTGATCCTGTGTGCAAATCTCATAGCAGTATTGTCCTGGAAGGAATCCTGCTCAAGGTCTCTTCCGATCTCGCCTATGCCGAACTGTACAGAGGCTGGAACTCTTACATAATCTTTTCTCGTTTTCTGTACATCTGCGTTTTCAGCACAACATTTCCTCGGGAACTGGCCGCATCCCAACTCTTCTATATGCATATCAGATCTAAAATCTCGACGGGGAGTAGCAACAGCTCGTTAGCATCTCGCATGAACCTATGGCTCCACTCGTCTTTATCATCGTCCGCTTCGACGTCACGTCTTGCTGTCTGCGTACTGCTACTGTTCTCGGCCACGTTCAATCCGAAGTCTCTCACACGGACTTGAAATCGCGTACTCTGTATCTTCATCACTCTGTAGAAGATATTTGGCCGAACACGTCCTCGGGAACTCGTCCCAACCATCGGAAGAATACACAATACTCGTCCGTTCTCGATCAACTCACAACGCATCTGGGTGAGGTCCTCTATCCGACGCTGGTCAGCTTACTGGCCTTATCACATGATATCCGGATGACGTCAAACTTTTCGATCGAGTCATCAAGGTCCCAAAATTTCCCGAAGGCTCAACACCTGAGCACAGTCTAAAAATATCTGGTACATACCACAGTACCTCTGGACCAGCCATAGAAGGGCAAACCCAAGCCTCACTGATGGCACCACTAAACTGCCGCAAACCCTAAGGTTCAAAAGCGGTTCCATGGTCATCATGTCAAGTTAGGGTTTCATTCTTCTAGAGGGTCCACAGAATCACTTGCATGTTCTTCCGAACACATTAAACTTGGGAAAATAGGTTTTCTGACATTCGTTCAAACTTTTTAACTTTGCCTATACAACATATGAATATCCTTCGCCCGCATGCTAAGAAATGCTTCAATACTCCAGGAAGAACGATACGTCAACGGTCATCTCTGGATCGGTCTTCTCTAGATCCGAGTAAGACTCTCTACACTGAAAATCATCAGCTCAACCGGGCCTACGTCGGCGCATCAATCTGACGAATCACCTTCGTCTCTCAACTCAGGGTAGACTAGCTATCATCTGTCGCATTTCTGCCTAGAAGCTTCGGCGATCTCAGCTCGTAAGCTCTTGAAGCGACATCCCGTCAATCTCAGCAACAGCTAGTTCATCCGTCTGCGCGGTAGACGTCATCACAATCTCTGAGGTATGTTGTATATCAACAATCCTCTCGCAACTGGCGGCTTTAACCATGGCCCGATCATCCAGTGCAACGCCAAACACTCGCCTCAGATAAGAGGCCATGACACAAACGCTAACTCGAGACGTTCCCATGCCACCAGAAAACGCAATGTTCAGTCCTCGTCCATGACGAGCTCACCCTGACCGCAACACTAGCAGCAGCTCGATCTGAGCTCAAACCGTGGTGACAGGAACCTCAATCGAGTATCGATGAAAACAGATCAAAGGCATGAAAGGAAACGACAGATCCAAAATGGATACATGATCATAAGAAGGAACATCATCAATGAGAGTATGATCATGGAAACAAATAGAATCGAGGATCTCAAATGGATGTATAATCATGGATACGAAGAGAATCACTGATCTCAAAATATGTACATCATAAGCTTTCTTAAGTGGAGTATCGTATCGTAAATATGCCGCGGAACATACGTACGGTACGTCACTCTACTCAAGCTACCTACTCCATCAATCAGGGTCAGCCTATGAAACGAAAGTTCAGGTCACATACCCCTACGTTCACGTCTAAGTTCTGTAAGGTCAAGCCTAGGTTCCGAAATACATACCTGCCCTAGACTCCGCATAATCAAACTTAGACTCGAACCAAGGTTAAACCTAGCGCTCTGATACCAACTTTATCACGACCCGAAATATTAGCTCGTGACCAACACTTAAATCACGCAACGTCTAAAGGCGTAACGTAAATCAAGTAAGCTGAAACCCAGAAATCTAAACCCTTTTAAGAAAATAAAGGAGGTGAAGATTTGAAATAAAGGTATAATGAAATCAAGTTTTTCTTAAATTCATGGAAAATGGACATGAATAATGCAAGTGAAATTTACTAGTTTGAAAATATGTTTCGTCATTTAAAAAAAAATTAGGCAGCACCTCCTTTGTAAATTTTGATCCAAAACCACAATACAAGATAATAATTAAGGCATCCCCAAGCAGAATCTAGCTCTTCGCCAACTGGTGGATCACAACCACGCAAGACAGTATAAATAAGTATACGATGCCCAACGGCGAAGATCACCACAAAAGATAAAGAATAAAGCGAGAAATCAACCCAAAAAGGTGAACATAAAACCCATCGCTCAAGTCTCGCACTATATGTCTCACTAAGTCTCATTACTTATACAATTACTAGTTTGATTTGATGGAGTTGACTAGATACAATATGAAATAGTAAATACAAGAGTGGGTACGATACAAATGTCTCACCTACCAAGTAAACCACCCAAAAGTAGCTATGTGTCAGCGATGCCGCTACTGATCCGTGCGGTTAACATGCAAGAACCGTGGCACAACGGGGGTGAGTTGCCAACTCGTGAGTAGAAAAAACATCTACAAGTAGAAATCGAATAAACAACGACTCCTAGGTCAACAATATCATAAAGGTAATACTATGATATCTAGGGTGACCGGGTCATCATATGTGCCAACAATGTAATCAATACCTATATGTATGCAGAAATAATCCAACGATATAACCAATGTCTGTATGCATGTGGATCTCGTCCAACCATATAATCAATGTATGTATGCATATGGATCTCGTCCAATTTATATAATCAATATATGTATGCATGTGGATCTCGTCCACGTGCCAACCCATGACACAACAAAATCATGCATGTAAATATCATAAAAGAGTGTGCATGAAAGTATGAGGATATAAATCAACGGGTGTCCCTCGCGACACATAAATCATGGAACCTGGGTGTCTAATATCGACACTCGAAAACATCATGAAACCCGTGTCTATCATCGAAACGTAAATCCTCATATCTCTCGGGCTCCGTCAGTCCGGATCGGCCCACGGGCTCCGTCAATCCGGATCGGCCCATATCATCTCTCAACTCCGGTCGGTATCCTTCGGATATCCGCCGAGCCCAAAATACTATCACCGGTAGGTAGTAGTCCCTCTGTCAGGCTCATCGTCATCTACACGAAATCACTCTCTCGCCCCGGGGGTACCATACCGGGTCCACCATGTACCCGCAAACGGAATCACCCGCCTCCTCGAATCGGGTTTCACATATCACACGTGTCAGAACCAAGAAAACGCATGGTGGACGCACCGAAATATCATATCAAGAGAAACCAGGTTTTTAAAACAGTACATGCTTTCTTTTGAAATAGCCACGGTTCTCAAATCCAGAAATCTCATGAAAACAGCATATCTCAATGCGTAAAATCATAAAGCATGATGTATGCGACATATGATAGAAATGTAAGCATATCCGTATATCATGCAACATGGAACAGTGATATGACATATTTAGGGAAAACTGCTCTTTTAAATGATTCGAGTTTTTAAAATATAACATGCGGTTTCCAATAAAACCAATTATCTATATAGGTACAATATGTATATGCGCAAGTATAGAGGTACCGATATGTATATGCCCCAATATGGGTATGCAATGTGTATATGCCCAAGTATGGATGTACCAATGTATGTGTGTACCAATATGGATATACAAATGTGTATATGCGCAAGTATGGATGTATCAATGTATATGTGCACCAATATGGATATACAAATGTGTAAATGCGTAAGTATGGATGTATCAATGTATTACGCATGGATGTATCAATGTATATGTGCACCAATATGGATATACAAATGTGTATATGCCCAAGTATGGATGTATCAATGTATATGTACCAATATGGATATACAAATGTGTATATGCGCAAGTATGGGTGTACAATATGTATGTACGAAGAGTCATATAATGATGCAGCAATCCTGCTGTGTAGTGACATGGCAATTATCGATGATGATGTGTGTGAGTCTACAATCTGTGTGCGTGTAACATACGCATCATCGATAATGGTGCAGGTGTACTATCACAGGTATAAGTAATATAATGCGAACAATCATGAATGCAGCATAAGGTAAATCATATGCAATTGCTGACGGTATACGTGTCTAACAGGACCGAGTCGGTGAATCAATCCATCGGCCTCTAGCCACACCACATCATGTACTGTATAATCCATCGTACGGTATCCTCTAGTCAACGGTATGGATCAATCAAAAAGTCAAACTCATCACGTACGGAAAAGATCATCGTACGGCGGCATTTAAAACATTATGGATCCTATCAACCTTTACGACAATGAAGGTACGACCAAATGTCACGTACGGCCTATCATTCATGATTCACCACATTCTATACATACACACACACACAAACACACACACACACACACACACACACACCTATGTCCCATGTCACATCCATAACGATCTCATAACAGGGGACCGACAAGGTATCAATCATCTCAATCGACTCGCATCCGTATACCAACATATCATCAGATCATCATATTCGTCTTATATTCTTTTCATCGCATTTATTCTCACATCAAGTCGAGTTTAGATAAACATTCTATCTCTACTAAGTATAAGTATCTAATCTAACATACACACCCGAAACATACAATCAGATTTTTTAAAGAAGCGAATCATAGTTTTGAAAATAGGGGTTACGGTGTTTTTAAGGAAAAGATATCATTTGAAAATCCGTAACATCCCTCAAGGTATATGTTTAAAAGATACATACGATTCTTCGGTTTAGAAAAAGGTATGGTTCGGATGACACATCTACATCGACTATCTAGTCCTACAGTACCCTAAACGGCAATATCGACAAACGTCATCCTCAAATTCCGCCATCGTATAATAGTCGTATCATATCACTTCTAACTGTCCTCTAGTTTCTGATATTGTTTCATAGATATCTTGATTCTAACCCTAGTTTCCTAATCTAGGTTTCCTTAACCATATTCTAAAAATCAGTTTCCATCAAAACTTTGCGGGGGTGCTATACGCCATCCACCCGACTTCCCTGGTAGATATAGATCTACTCACCGTAGTCTTCGCTTGCCGAAGTCGTTGACGCCACGGTCCGTCACCTCGGAATCATCATGAAGGTACCTACAATAACAACACATATCACAACGCTATTAAAATCAAGTTCTAAAATCCAAAACAGCACGCGCCTTTCTCGTAGGTTAGAACCTATAGCATACGCGTACTAAATCAACCAATCAGCCCTTGTTGTTGATGTACAAACATTCCACAACCAAATACAAATCCAAATAAAAAGAATTAGAATTTCAAAATACGGAAAACATAGCCAAAATCACTCCAAAAAGCTCCCAGATTTTAACTCAGGTCAAACAAAGCTAAGCAAATAAGTCTAGGGAATTGTATATAGTGTATTTGTCCTACTGGACCAACCTAGACCCCTACCCTCACCAAGTGTGTCACGACCCGAAAGAGCACGTGACTGGCCCTTGAACCATATGAAGTCTATAGGACTCCATCTGATCCAAGTAAGCCAAAAGCCCAGAAATCTAAAACCAATTTAAGGATAAATGAAATACAAGCAATATACTATACAACACCGAATGGCGAGGATCAAAATTCAAAAGAAAACCCTGATAAGCATGAAAACTGTAACACTACTAAGCGCGACTCTAAGGTCGAGATAATACATCACTAGGGTCTGAGTCTGAAACAATATACAAGTTTTTGGTTGATGGAATTTCTAGATACAATGAATAATACATGTACAACGGCGGTTCTGATACAAAAAACCCACCTACCAAGCAAATCACCCGCAAAGGAAAGCAGTGTGCCAGAAATGCCGCTATGGAACCTGTACGATAAACCCTGCAAGAACTGTGGCACAACGGGGGTGAGTTGCCAACTCGTGAATAGAAAATATCTACAAGCAGAAATCGAAGGCAAGACATAATCCTAGGTCAATACAATCAGTATAAAATACAACCCTCAATAGTAAGTCTGAAGCATGAAAATGTGGCAATGTAACACATAATCATGTAGGTAGTGCTAAGTACTCGTGCCAGTGCCTCAGATAATAACATGTCATAAATGTGAGGTATGTCTGCATGAAGTAAACATGATGAAGTATGATCAATTTAATCAAAGTTTGTATATATGTGGATCCCGTCCACCCGTCACCCAATGACAATAAGCATCATGCATGTAAATGTGAGGATATAATCTAATAATGGAAAACATCATGAAACCCGTGCCTAGCATCGACACGTAAATCCTCATCTATCGGGCTCCGTCAGTCCGGATCAGCCCACGGGCTATGTCTGCGGAATCGGCCCTCGGCCCCGACAGTACGCCCATATCCATCCATCGACTCTGGTCAGTATCCTCCGGATAACTGCCAGGTCCAACCAATCACCGGTAGGTAGGAGTCCCTCTGCCAGGCTCACCGTCTATTACACAGCAAAACCGTTCTCGCCCCGGGTACCATACCGGGTCCACCATGTACCCGTAATCGGCCTAATCCAACTCCTCGATTCGGGTTCATATATATCACTCTGGCACCGAGAAAACACATGGTGGACGCACCGAAATATCATATCAAGGGAAACCGGGTTTTTAAATAATTAACTATTCTATTTTGAAATATCCACGGTTTCCCAAATCCAGAATTAACATGGAAACAACATATCTCAATGCGTAATGTAAGCAAGTATGAAGATATCAATATATGTGTACAAGTATGGGTATGTGACATCTAAATGAAATGCAAGTATAACAGTATATCATGCAACATGGAATTAATAGTATGCACATACAAGGTCATATCCTGATGCAATAATGCTACTGTGTAGTGACATGGCAATTATCGATGATGAAGTGTGTGAGCCGGCGAGCAAGTGTACGTAGAACATACGCATCATCAATAATGGTGCTGGTGCCCTAGCAACATGATAGTAATATAGCGATCAACATATGCAAAGCAATGTGAATAGCATGAATATGCTGAAATAGAATAATCAACGCAACAGTAAAGAATCTACACACATATGTATATGTCATGCAGTTATGCCATTTGAAATAAGACGAATCGGGATTTTTACTAACAATAACGGCTACGGAGTTTTTAATACATTCCCGATTCATAGTTTTGAAATAGGTATGACTCGGGTCTAGTCTAACATCTACTATACAAACTACAGATCTAAGTATCAAGTCAAACGGGAGGGGTATAGAAACCACCTAAATCTGAGTCGATATATACATATAATAGTCGGTGATCCCGCCTCAATAGTATCGCATACGATACAGTATATCATATGACATCTTCAAGTCATGAGTGCGGATCTATCATCAATATAAAGCTCGTATGGTAAATCATCATACGGCATCCCAACAGCTGGGTACGGGTCAGTATCACATTCCTCTCATCAAATATCAGTATCATTATCATCATATCACATAATCTGGAGTATAGATCCAAGTCTAGTACAAATCAATACAATCTATATAAGTATGAAAGCGGGGGTAAAACACATGCCTAACGGCCCGCTAAGATCACATGTCGCATCGCAAGTACGAATCACATCACATCACCGATCTCACGGCACAATGCCCAAATTCATCGACTCATCTCCAATGTCATCCAATATCATCATCGACACAGTGTAAGTATAGGGAAAATGCAAGGGTGCACGTGTGGGTGTAAACCTATTCTATGGTTCGCGACTATGAACTATACGAGTTTACTTCTAACCCTAAGCTATCCATAATACACCTAACGCAATATCCATGACACACTATAACTATAAAACATAATATATAGTATACCAACTACGGACTGCGTGGGTGCTATACGCCATCCACCCGACTTCCCCCAGTAGATATAATCTACTCACCTTGCGTCTTCATTTGTCGACGTCGCCACGCGCTTGCTTGTCGTCCCGAAATCTTCATGGGGTACCTACACGTCAAAGTATCATAAATGCGTATTAAAACCGAATCAAAGCTAAAACGGCATACGAAACCCAAAATGATACGATAAGGGGACTATAGGTTAGAACCTATGGGCACACCTTCAAAACCATCAATCAATCCTTGATATCGTCGTATAAACGCCAAATAGTCGAGGTAAAACACGGATACAGAATTTCAGAATTAGAAATACGGAATACGGAAACATGAATCCAAAACAACAACTAAGGAAATAGGCTCCAGATTTCACCCTAGGTCAAATTAGACAAATCTATACATGCCAGGGGCCTAATCTACACATGTAGGAGCTACAGAACCAGAACGACGCAAAATGGTGGGGTCCAGGCTGCAATTTGCGGCCAAACAGGATAAATCTGCATCCTGAAGAAGGAGTTGGGGGCTGGAGTCTTGTGTGGTGGTTCTAGGGTACCTGCACATCTCACTGTCCAATCAATTTTATTCCAGAATGCCCCGGGTGATAGCAAATTACCAAATACACTCCGAGATTTACAGTTTTCCCCGATATCGATTCCGTAAATCCGTATCCTGGTTTCCAGTTCAGGTTTGGATCCAAAATAACATCACTAGGGTGTTTGTGCGGCCTCTACTAAGCTCATTTTCATCTTACAACTCACAATTTTCTCAAACCCTAACTAGGTTTTCTTTAAGTCCACAAGCACACACAATATTGGTTCTAAACTTGCATGTGGGTATAAGAAATGCTAAAACTAAACTAATGATCCAGAAATTAGCTCATTTGGCAACTCAAGAAAATTCTTGAGTTGCCCCTAGTGGCCAAAATCCTTGCTTCCTTGGTCCAATATGTAGATCTTAAGCTTGTGCACCTTTTTAGTGAAATGAAGATTGGGTTTTGGGATTGTTTTTGAGGTGATTTGAGGAGGTGAAGTGGGGAGGGAGGTGAGGAGGAGCAGCAGCAGCAGGGAGTTAAGGGAGAGGGAGAGAAATGAGTGTTGGGATCAAAGGAAATGGCCAAGTCATTGGTCAAAGAAGCCCATACCTCTCTCTCTCTCACCATACCTCATATAACATTCCCCTTTCTCTTTTCTTTTCTTTTTCTTTTCTCTAAATTCCTTCTCACTCAAATAGTAAACCCAAATGAGAAACCATGGTGGAAAAATGCACAAGTGTAAGAAAAGATGATATGTGCATGTTTTGCACAAAAAGCTAGAAAAACCGATTAGCGATTTTTAATCGCGATTAGCACTAAATTAGCATATAACTAATCAATTAAACTTAGAAATGGCATAATTCTCTAATTTACCCTATTTTAGAATTTTCCAAAATTTTCCCCATTTATTTGTATTTAATTATACCGAATTATTAAAATATTCAATAAAATAATATTAAATTATAAATTTCCCAAAAATAATAATTTTATTATTTCGAAATATTACAATCTACCCCCCTTAAATAAATTCGGTCCCCGAATTTAAATTAGAACCCCCAAGTACTAGAACATTCAGTAACAACCCAAGTTGTTGGATACGTGATAATCGAATCACAAAATCACAAATCATAAATACCGTCGTCGGTAGTCCCTCCTTCAAAGTCGAGAAGGTGTTAGTGCATCCAACGCTAGCAGCGCAAGATATATACTTATCCCTTGCTCATGGTCAGGCGTCCTCTATCTCTGGGGTCTTTATCTTCTCTGCGAATTACCTATCTCGCAATCAATCGGCTCATCGGCCCTATCAGGTGTGCTAACGGGGACGATTTCGTTCTGGCTCTTCTCTAGTCATCTCTCGATCAATCATCACGACCATTCGTAAAGCAGCAAGGCGCTGGCGTCGGCCTCTAGCTCTCTGAATGCAAGTGACACATCCGATCTTGGGTGCAATTATCATTGAAGTAGTGTCCTGGAAGGAATCCCGCTCAAGATCTCTTCCGATCTTGCCTATGCCGAACTGTACGAAGGCTGGCTCTCTTGCATAATCTCTTCTCGCTCGATGGACATCCGTGTCCTCAGCACAACATTTTTTGGGAAATTGGTCGCATCCTAATGCCTCTGTAAGCATATCAGGTCTCTAGCCTCGACTGAAGGTAATGATAGCTCGTCAGCGTCTTGCACGAACTTCTGGTTTCACTTGTTTCTATCGTCATCCACTATGGCGTCACGCCATGCTATCTACGCACTGCACCGTTCTCGGCCACGGTCAATCTGATGTCTCTCGCACGGACTCGAAATTGCGTACTCTGTAGCTTCTTCATTCTGTAGATGATGTCTGGCTGAACAGGTCCTCGGGAACGCGTCCCAACCATCGGAGGAATACTCAATACTCGTCCGTCCTTGATCAATTCGCAACGCATCTGGGTAAGGTCCTTTATCCGAACCCGGTCAACTACCTCGTCGACGATGCCGAACTCTGGCCTGCTGGGTGTGCGCAGTATGACCACTCCTGGGTCTAGGTCTTCTCGTATCGTATTCCAGAAAGGTCCTGTCGAGCTCTCTCTCTCAAATCTCATTCCTTCCAAATTGCCCGGAAGTCATCATCCACTGCTGAAGCTAATTCTTATTCCGGAATGGCTGCATACATATCGCGCCCACTTTCTGGAAGATATATCCATATACAACGCCTATGCGTGCGTATCGCATCTCTGATGTCAGCGGTGTGGGACGTCATCTAGTCGAAATCTCTTGCGAACTCTTTACTTCACTCATCTTCAATGTCGACTGCTTCGGACTCGTCTCATCGTGGCTGCAAGGACTGCGCTCCAACGGCTATCCTCGTATCTGGTGTCTCCCAAGAAATGCATCTCAACACCTAGCATCCGAAGGAAGTCAAACCATTCGATCGATTCGTCAAAACCTCTTAATCCCCCAAGAGCTCAATATCTTGGGTATAGTTTAACAGCATCGAGTACATACCACAGCATCAATGATCCAGCCGTAGAAGGGCAAACCCAAGCCTCACTAATGGCGCCGCAGAACTGCCGCAAACCCTAAGGTTCAAATGCTTTCACACGGTCATTATGTCGAGTTAGGGTTTCATTCTTCTAGAGGGTCCATAGAATTGCCTGCATGTCTTTCCGAATACTTTAAAATGGGATAGCAGGTTTCTGACATTCGATCGTCTCTGTCGACTCTCAATGTCTCCGCATAAAGTCGTCTCTAGCTGGAAGCAACCTATCTGATGACCTCGCATCGGTAAGCGAACGAACCGCACGCCCTAGTCATCCACCCTCGGTGACTAGCGACCGTCCATCTTATCTCCAAGTATATACTCCTGCTGCAGTAGCTCCAATCATCTGGGTGATATCTTGTCATTTGCAGCAGCAACTAGCTCATTCGTTTGTACGCTGAACAGCGCCTCAATCCTCCAGGAAAGGCAATACATTGGCAGTCATCTCTAAGTCGGTCTGCTCTAGATCCGAGTAAGACTCTCCACACTGGAAATCAACTCAACTGGGCCTGCTCCGGCGCATAAATCGGACGAATCACCTTCGTCTCTCAAATCGGGTAGACTAGCTATCATCTGTCTCATATCCTCCTGCAAGCTCCGGCGATCTCAGCTCGTAAGCTCCGGAAGCGACATCCTGTCAATCTCAGCAACAGCTGGCCTATCTATCTGCACTGTAGGCGACAACATAATCTCTGAGGTATGCTGTACATCAACAGTCCTCTCTCAACTGGTAGCTCTAACAATGGCCCGATCATCCGGTGCAAAACCAAGCACTCGCCTCCACTAGAGGTCACAATCACCAATACTAACTCGAGACGTTCCCATGTCACCAGAAAACACAATGGCCGGCCCTCGTACCAGACGAGCTCACACCGACCGTAACCCTAGCAGCAGCCCAAACTGCGCTCAAACATGGCGACAGGTACCTCAATCGAGTATCGAAGAGATCAGATCAATGGCAAGAAAGAAAACAACAGATCCAGAGTGGATACATGATCATAAGAAGGAACAACATCAATGAAGGTATGATCATGAAATTAATAGAATCGAGGATCTCAAATGGATGTATAATCATGGATATGAAGAGAATCACTGATCTCGAAACTATGTACATCCTAAGGTTTCTTAAGCGGAGTGGCGTGTCGTAAGTATGCCGCGGAACATACCCACGGTACGTCACTCTACTTTAGTCACCTATTCCATCAACCAAGGGTCATCCTACGCGACGAAAGTTCGGGTCTAATACCCCCTTGACTAAGTCTAAGTTCCGTAAGTTTAAGCCTAAGTTCCGTATATATATAGACGCCCTAGGCTCCACATAGTCAAACATAGACTCGAACCAAGGTTAACCTAGCGCTCTGATACCAAATTTTTCACGAACCGAAAGAGCACGTGACTAGCCCTTGAACCATATGAAGTCTATAGGACCCCATCTGATCCAAGTAAGCCAAAAGCCCAGAAATCTAAAACCAATTTAAGGATAAATGAAATACAAGCAATATACTATACAACGCCGAATGGCGAGGATCAAAATTCAAAAGAAAACCCAGATAAGCATGAAAACTGTAACACTACTAAGCGTGACTCTAAGGTCGAAATAATACATCACTAGTGTCTGAGTCTGAAACAATATACAAGTTTTTGGTAGATAGAATTTCTAGATACAATGAATAATACATGTACAACGGCGGTTCTGATACAAAGAACCCACCTACCAAGCAAATCACCCGCAAAGGAAAGCAGTATGCCAGAAATTCCACTATGGAACCTGTACGACAAACGCTGCAAGAACGATGGCACAGCGGGGGTGAGTTGCCAACTCGTGAATAGAAAATATCTACAAGCAGAAATCGAATGCAAGAAATAATCCTAGGTCAATACAATCAGTATAAAATACAACCCTCAAGAGTAAGTCTGAAGCATGAAAATGTGGCAATGTAACACCTAATCATGTAGGTAGTGCCATGTACTCGTGCCAGTGCCTCAGATAATAACATATCATAAATGTGAGGTATGTTTGCATGAAGTAAACATGATGAAGTATGATCAATGTAATCAAAGTCTGTATGTGGTCAATGTCTGTATATATGTGGATCCCGTCCACCCGTCACCTAATGACAATAAGCATCATGCATGTAAATGTGAGGATATAATCTAATCATGGAAAACATCATGAAACCCGTGCCTAGCATCGACACGTAAATCCTCATCTATCGGGCATCGTCAGTCTGGATCAGCCCACAGTCTATGTCTGCGGAATCGGCCCTCAGCCCCGGCAGTACGCCCATATCCATCCATCGACTCTGGTCAGTATCCTCCGGATAACTTCCAGGTCCAACCAATCACCGGTAGGTAGGAGTCCCTCTGCCAGGCTCATCGTCTACTACACAGCAAAACCGTTCTCGCCCCGGGGTACCATACCGGGTCCACCATGTACCCGTAATCGGCCTCATCCAACTCCTCGATTCGGGTTCATATATATCACTCTGGCACCGAGAAAACACATGGTGGACGCACCGAAATATCATATCAAGGGAAATCGGGTTTTTAAACAATTAACTATTCTCTTTTGAAATATCCACGGTTTTTCAAATCCAGAATTAACATGGAAACAACATATCTCAATGCGTAATCTAAGCAAGTATGAAGATATCAATATATGTGTACAAGTATGGGTATGTGACATATAAATGAAATGCAAGTATAACAGTATATCATGCAACATGGAATTAATAGTATGCACATACAAGGTCATATCCTGATGCAATAATGCTACTGTGTAGTGACATGGCAATTATCGATGATGAAGTGTGTGAGCCGGCGAGCAAGTGTACGTGGAACATACACATCATCGATAATGGTGCTGGTGCCCTAGCAACATGATAGTAATATAGCAATCAACATATGCAATGCAATGTGAATAGCAAGAATATGCGAAAATAGAATAATCAACGCAATAGTAAAGAATCTACACCCATATGTATATGTCATGCACATATGCCATTTGAAATAAGACGAATCGGAATTTTTACTAACAATAACGGCTACGGAGTTTTTAAGACATTCCCGATTCGTAGTTTTGAAATAGGTATGACTCGGGTCTAGTTTAACATCTACTATGCAAACTACAGAACTAAGTATCAAGTCAAACGGGAGGGGTATGGAAACCACCTAAATCTGAGTCAATATATAGATATAATAGTCGGTGATCCCGCCTCAATAGTATCGCGTACGATACAGTATATCATATGACATCTTCAAGTCATGAGTGCGGATCTATCATCAATATAAAGCTCCTACGGTAAATCATCGTACGGCATCCCAACAGCTGGGTACGGGTCAGTATCACATTCCTCTCATCAAATATCAGGTATCATTTTCATCATATCACATAATCTGGAGTACAGATCCAAGTCTAGTACAAATCAATACCATCTATATAAGTATGAAAGCGGGGGTAAAACAAATGCCTAACGGCCCGCTAAGATCACATGTCGCATCGCAAGTACGAATCACATCACATCACCGATCTCACGGCACAATGCCTAAATTCATCGACTCATCTCCAATGTCATCCAATATCATCATCGACACCGTGTAAGTATAGGGAAAATGGAAGGGTGCACGTGTGGGTGTAAACCTATTCTAGGGTTCGCGACTATGAACTATACGAGTTTACTTCTAACCCTAAGCTATCCATAATACACCTAACGCAATATCTATGACACACTATAACTATCAAACATAATATATAGTATACCAACTACGGACTGCGGGGGTGCTATACACCATCCACCCGACTTCCCCCAGTAGATATAATCTACTCACCTTGCGCCTTCATTTGTCGACGTCGCTACGCGCTTGCTTGTCGTCCTGAAATCTTCATGGGGTACCTACACGTCAGAGTATCGTAAATGCGTATTAAAACCGAATCAAAGCTAAAACGGCACACGAAACCCAAAACGATACGATAAGGGGTCTATAGGTTAGAACCTATGGGCACGCCTTCAAAACCATCAATCAATCTTTGATATCATCGTATAAACGCCAAATAGTCGAGGTAAAACACAGATACAGAATTTCAGAATTAGAAATACGGAATACGGAAACACGAATCCAAAACAGCAACTAAGGAAATAGGCTCCAGATTTCACCGTAGGTCAAATTAGACAAATCTATACATGCCAGGGGCCTAATCTACACGTATAGGAGCTACAAAACCAGAACGAGGCAAAATAGTGGGGTCCAGGCCGCAATTTGCGGCCAAACAGGATAAATCTGCGGCCTGAAGAAGGAGTTGGGGGCTGGAGTCTTGTGTGGTGGTTCTATGGTACCTGCACATCTCACTGTCCAATCAATTTTATTCCAGAATGCCCCGGGTGATAGCAGATTACAAAATACACTCCCAGATTTACAGTTTTCCCCGATATCGATTCCGTAAATCCGTATCCTGGTTTCCAGTTCAAGTTTGGGTCCAAAATAACATCACTAGGGTGTTTGTGCGGCCTCTACTAAGCTGAATTTCTTCTTACAACTCACAATTTCCTCAAACCCTAACTAGGTTTTCTTTTTGTCCACAAACACACACAATATTGGTTCTAAACTTACATGGGGGTATAAGAAATGCTAAAACTAAACTAATGATCCAGAAATTACCTCATTTGGCAACTCAAGAAAATTCTTGAGTTTCCCCTAGTGGCCAAAATCCTTGCTTCCTTGGTCCAATGTGTAGATCTTGAGCTTGTGCACCTTTTTAGTGAAATGAAGATTGGGTTTTGGGATTGTTTTTGAGGTGATTTGAGGAGGTGAAGTGGGAAGGGAGGTGAGGAGGAGCAGCAGCAGCAGGGAGTTGAGGGAGAGGGAGAGAAATGAGTGTTGGGATCAAAGGAAATGGCTAAGTCATTGGTCAAAGAAGCCCATACCTCTCTCTTTCTCACCATACCTCATATAATATTCCCCTTTCTCTTTTCTTTTCTTTTTCTTTTCTCTAAATTCCTTCTCACTCAAATAGTAAATCCAAATGAGAAACCATGGTGGAAAAATGCACAAGTGTAAGAAAAGATGATATGTGCATGTTTTGCACAAAAAGCTAGAAAAACCGATTAGCGATTTTTAATCGCGATTAGCACTAAATTAGCATATAACTAATCAATTAAACTTAAAAATGGCCTAATTCTCTAATTTACCCTATTTTAGAATTTTCCAAAATTTCCTCCCATTTATTTGTATTTAATTATACCGAATTATTAAACTATTTAATAAAATAATATTAAATTATAAATTTCCAAAAAATAATAATTTATTATTTCGAAATGTTACATAGTAGCCGGCCACCCCTTTCAAAATTCCGGCCACCACGGCCCCCCAGGTTCCAATGGGGTTCGTTGTGTCATGGTGGTCTCCTGGTAGTGTATCTAGGTCCCTGGTATTGTTTGCTACTCTCAAAAATTCCCCGGGTTGCTCCAGATTCACAGTAAGCTCACAATTCAACACAAAACCGACATGGACACAATCCTAGATCCGTATTTTGGTTTCTATGCTATGGTCCAGGTCAAGAATCACCTCTAAGTCTTATTGACAGCCACTAACATCATCAATCCCCCAAACCCTTCTCTAGAATTTCGAAGCTCACAAATTCTTCATCAAACTAATTCTAAACTAAAACTAGAATAGAAAGAAGTTTAAAACTGTCACGACCCGAAAGTACGGAACGTGACTGGCACTTAGATTACGAGACGTCTAAATGTGTAACTTAACCTAAGTCAGCCAAAGCCCAGAAAAATCTAAACCCAAATCAAAAGAGTGAAGGAAACCTTTCTTGAAAACGATTTTGAAAACGATTAAGTTACATTAACTCTTTACAAAAAACATCAAAAATTTCCGAAAATTTCAGCAAAGACTCCTTTGTAAATACTATCCCCCAAAATGGGTACAACATGATATATAAACCTGTAATAACAAAATGGCATCCTCAAGCGGGAGCTAGCTCTTCGCCCAAGGCGGATCACAACCACACGCAATATATATGTAATATCAAGAAAAAAAGCATAAAGAAATGCAAAATATAAGAAAACACAACGTCGGCTCAAGTGAGCTCGAACCAAAAGAAACTACATATACACAAATCTCTCAGTCTCATCACTAGGTCGCATATACAAATAAGAAGTGGTAGATGGAGAATACTAGATAAAAAATAGTACAAAAAAGAGATAAAATTGCCCTCGCAACCCACCTACGAGCAATGTCGCGAGTCTGAGCAAAAGAAGTCAATAATAAAATAAGCCGCCGCTACAAGGCTGATGAGTCCGACCTGCAAGACACTGTGGCACAACGGGGGTGAGTTGCCAGCTCGTGAGTAGAATACAACATCTAGTAAGGTATCGTAAGAATGCACGCAAATGCGTCACAACATGTATTTCCAGATGTGATGTAATACCTCTAGTATGCATCCACATGTATGCAATATCAATACTAAATCTTTAAGTGTTTTAAATACTATGAGTTCTGCATTCTTACTTTAGAAAAAGAGTATCTATGCAATAGCTAAGTACCATCGTGAAATCATCTGAAAACCGAGTCAAGCATCGACACCAAATATGAAAATACATCTGTCTCAATGTCTCACTGTATCAATGTCTTAATACATCGGGCTCCGTCAGTCGGGATCGGCTCATATCACCAAATCTCACGACAACGGTCGGTATCCTCCGGATATCCGCCGCGCCAGACATCACCGGTAGGTAGTCTTCCCCTGCCAGGCTCATCATCTACAACTCGATCTTCTTGCCCCGGGGTACCATACCGGTCCCACCATGTACCCGAGATGGTTCATCCACTCCTCGAATCGGGTCTCGAAATCCGACAGAAAGCAAGAAAACTCATGGTGGACGACACATACATCACGAGAAAACCGCAACTTTGTTTTAAAAATGATAATAATAAGCTTTTGTTAAATTCTTGCGGTTTTTTCCAAAATCCAGAAATCGCAGCAATACTAAATCCTCAAGAAAATCATAATACCCAACATGTAGTATATGATAAATGTCTTTGATATCAAGGTATGCGATGTGATTTGTGGCTAGAACTCTATGTAAGTATGATGATGATGTGCGGTATATACATGCTATGCGATTTCATATATCGTGTATAATGCAAGTGGTGATACTAAACTAAACAGGTCCTACAGTACTCGTGGCATGGCAATTACCAAAGGCATGTGTGTCACATGAATAGTGCGCATGCAACCGGAGCCAATGGTAATGGTGTACGTGTCCTACGAGGTGATATCACACATGTGAATATGGATATCCATGCAAATCTAGTAGACGAATAGCTATAAAGGTATGCATTGTGAATGAGGGGGTTAGCTAACTAACAATGCATATTGTTGCAAGTAATAAAGTAATCCTAACTATGGGGCGCCTCGCGCCATCCATACGATTCCCCCATAGATGAATACATCTACTCATCTGAATGCCTCGCTAATCTGATCCAACCACCGCCCTCCCTTTGCGCGCCACGTCCGATGTTTCCGCAACCGTTCCTACAATTGCATAACACACAACATAAGATTACAAATTCCTAAAATGACGCAACTCACAATATGAAAAGATCGACGCTCACAAGTTAGGCACAACGTGCACTCGGTGCGCGGGAAACACACGAAAATCGCTAAAACCTTAACTAAAATCGTCGTTTCGGGGCAACCGTCAAAACTAAAACCCGACTAAACCAAACTCCGCATTCACACACCCTAATAGTTGTATGAGATGATATAGATATCATCCATATATCGCAATTAGATCACCTCCTAATTTTTTTAGAAAATCTAGTAAGCATTGACATAGCAATTTCGATGCAAATATCGCAATTTAACGATATAGCGATCGCTATATCGCCCAAACAACCAATCTAACAACTAGATGGCCACAACACTAACTTAAACCCACTCATCCTACATCAAAACCTAATTAGAACATCTACCCTTCTCTTGAAATTCACTAGCAAGCAAAGTTAACCAAATTTCACACTTTAGATATCTAATTTAACATATTTAAGCTACCAATTTAACAACTAGATTAAAAATTATACCTCCCAAGTTGTGATCCCCTTGCACTTAGCCTCTAAAGAGGTTTCCTTTCACCTTGTCTTAAACCAATTTGGGCTTGAGAAGGGATAGCATAAGGGTTAGGTTTGAATTAGTGAAGGAAATGGTGGATTTTTGTGGATTTTTGATGATTTTAGCATGATTTTGAAGCAAAGAATTTGGAGGAAGTGGGGCTGTTGCTGGAAGGGGGCTCATCCTGGAGCAAAAAGTAGAGGGGAATGAGGGAATGTGTAGAAAATTCTTTGAAGAAATCATCTCAAAAGCTCAATTAATGCATGCTACATCAAATCTTTTCCAAAAAAACCCTTTTCATTTCGTTTTTCCAACCCATTTACCATAAACAACTAAACTTGAAATGGTTTGCTAAAATTTTTGTTACACTAAATTTTAGTTTATAATGGTTCTTAATTATGTAATTTACCCAATTAAATTTTTATTTATCACTAATTAAATGTATTTTTAAAAGCTTAAAATAATATTAAAAATAATTAATTAAGGAAAATTTTCGTTAACTAGAAAATTTTAAGTGACAATTTAGTGACCAAATTTTAGCAATATCTTATCTAGATTTTGTATAATTTGGCCTATATTGAAAAATATAATCATTTCGACTTTTTACGGAAAAGATTGCTAATTTTGCCGATTACCGAAAAACTGCCTAAACAATTTTCGATGTGTTACAATCTTCCCCCCTTGAGGAAATTCGGTCCCCGAATTTAAAATTTAACTACGCGTACCTTCAAAAAGATGGGGATATTTCTTCCTCATCTCAACCTCGGTCTCCCAGGTGACCTCCTCGCTGTTCGGGTCACGCCATAGAACCTTGACAGACGGTATAACCTTCGACCTCAATTTCTTCACCTGCCGATCTAAAACGACCACCGACTGCTCGGTGAATGAAAGATCGCGCTCTAGCTGGATCGTCTGGTGCTGAATCGCATGGGAAGGATCATGAAGATACTTGCGGAGCATCGAAACATGGAACACGGGGTGAACATCGGGGAAGCTGGGAGGAAGAGCTGATCGATAAGCGACTGGACCAACACACTCTAGGATCTCGAAGGGACCAACATATCTAGGACTAAGCTTCCCTTTCTGCCTAAATCTCATCACACCCTTCATCGGAGAGACCCTCAGGAAAACATGATCGCCAACAGCGAACTCGAGTCGGCGACGCCGCTTGTCAGCATATGATTTCTGCCTACTCTATGCTGCTCTCATCCTGTCCTGAATCAGCTGTATCTTTTCGGTCGTCTCCTGTACGATCTGCGGTCCTAAAATACTGCTCTCCCTGAGCTCTGTCCAACATACAGGCGATCGACATCTTCTCCCATATAAAGCCTCGAAAGGTGCCATCTGAATCGTCTCCTGGAAGCTATTATTGTTGGAGAACTCGATCAAAGGATATTGACGATCCCAGCTACCATCGAAACCCAAAACACAAGCTCTGAGCATGTCCTCAAGAGTTGGAATAGTACGCTCTGACTGACCGTCAGTCTGCGGATGAAAGGTTATGCTAAAACTCAATCGGGTGCCCAAACCTTCCTGAAGTTTTTGCCACAATCGGCTGGTAAACTGGGTGCCCTGGTTGGACACGATGCAAGTTGGGAAGCCATGCAGTCGCACGATCTCATCAATATAAACCTGGGCGTACTGAGCAAATCCAAAAGTGGTTTTCACTGGCAGGAAGTGAGCCGCTTTCGTCAGTCGATCCACAATCACCCAAATAGAGTCATACCCTCGACTGGTCCTGGGTAGACCCACAATGAAGTCCATGGAGACCTGTTTCCACTTCCACTTAGGGATGGGAAAAGGCAGTAACTCGCCGGCTGGCCTCTGGTGCTCGGCCTTGACTTGCTGACAAGTCAGGCATCTCGACACAAAGTCTGTAACATCCTTCTTCATCCCGTCCCACCAGTAAACCTCTCTCAAATCACGGTACATCTTGGTGGATCCTAGATGCACACTGTATACGGATCTATGGGCCTCCACAAGAATATCACGCCTCAGTCCCTCAGAATCTGGTACACACAGTCGAGTCCCAAATCGAAGTATCCCCTGATCATCAATCACGAACTCAAAAACTCTGCCCTGCCGAATCTGCTCAATAATTTCTAAAATATGGGTATCGCCGGACTGTGGCTCGTGGATACGGTCAAGTAACTGTGGGCGTGCTCTGAAATGGGCCAGCTGTCCCCTGTAGGAGTAAACTCGAACTGCACTCTGCAGTCACATAAAACCTGCCAATCCGTCGTCGACTGCATCTGTACTGCGCTCAAACAAGATAGGCTACCTCCGGGCCTCCTACTCAAAGCATCGGCCACCACATTCGCCTTGCCCGGATGGTATAAAATTTCTCAGTCATAATCTTTCACCAACTCCAACCAACGGCGCTGTCTCAGATTCAGATTTCGCTGCTGGAAGATATACTTCAAACTTTTGTGGTTAGTGAATATCTGGCACGACTCGCCGTATAGGTAATGTCTCCAGATCTTAAGTGCAAATACCACTGCAGCCATCTCTAAATCATGAGTGGGGTAGTTCTGTTCATGTTTCCTCAGCTGCCGAGAAGCATACACGATAACTCTATCGTGCTGCATCAATACACAGCCCAGTCCTACTCGAGAAGCATCACAATATACCACGAACCCGCCTGATCCTGAAGACAAAGCTAACACCGGTGTCGTAGTCAGACGAGTCTTCAACTGCTGGAAACTATCCTCACATTCCTGGGTCCAATTGAAAGGAACCCCCTTCCGGGTCAACTCGGTCAACGGTGCAGCAATACGGGAGAAATCCTGGACAAAACGTCTATAATAGCCGGCCAGGCCTATAAATGCTGCGAACCTCTGTAACTGATACTGGTCTGGGCCAACGCTGCACTGCTTCGATCTTCTTCGGGTCCACACAAATACCATCTCTCATCACAACATGACCTAAGAAGTTGACACTGTCTAACCAGAATGCGCACTAGGAAAATTTGGCGAACAACTGATGCTCCCTCAAAGTCTGCAATGTGATACGCAAGTGCTGCTCATTCTCCTCCTGGCTCCGAGAATAAACCAAGATGTCGTCAATGAACACAATGATGAACTGATCGAGATACGGCCTGAATACACGGTTCATCAAGTCCATAAATGCTGCCGGGGCATTGGTGAGCCCGAACGACATCACCAAGAACTCATAATGACCATATCGAGTACGGAAAGCGGTCTTCGGAATATCCTCCTTCCGAACCCGCAACTGGTGATAACCTGACCGTAAATCAACCTTCGAGAAAAACCCTGCACCCTGGAGCTGATCGAATAAGTCGTCGATGCGGGGTAGGGGATATCTGTTCCGCACAGTAACCCGGTTCAGCTGACGATAATCAATGCATAAGCGCAAACTGCCGTCCTTCTTCTTAACAAACAGGACGGGAGCACCCTAAGGTGACACACTCGGTCGGTTAAGCCTTTTGTCCAGCAAGTCCTGTAACTGATCCTTCAGCTCCCTCAGCTCCGCCGGGGCCATCCGATAAGGCGGTATAGAGATAGGCCCGTGCCGGAGATCAAGTCGATGCAGAACTCAATCTCGCGCTCTGGTGGCAGACCAGGCAGCTCGTTAGGGAATACATCAGGAAACTCTCTCACAACAGGGACCTAGTCCAACGGAACCTCTGTGGAGCTAATATCACAAACATAGGCTAAGAATCCCTGACACCCTTTCCGCAACAGCTGACCAGCGCGAAGGGAAGAAATCAAGCTGGGACGGGTAGCGCTACGATCTACCTGAATAACAAGAACCGGCTCACCAGGAAAACTGAATCTGACTGCTTTCTCACGGCAGTCCATGGATGCATAACAGGTGGCTAGCCAGTCCATACCAAGAAGAACGTCGAAGTCTAGCATATCGAGGAGAATCAAATCAACTGAAGAATCTCTCTACCCGATACGAACGGAATATGATCGGTATACAAAATGAGCAACAAACAACTCGCCTACTGGAGTAATAAGGACAAACGGATGATCTAACGGAGAAGACTCTCGGCCCAACCTCGGTGCAAAGTACGTGGATACATAGGAATGTGTCGAGCCTGGATCAAATAATACCCGTGCATCAAAAGAACATACTGGCAGAGTACCTATCACGACGGCATTGGATTCCTGTGCATCCTGAGGAGTCAACGCGAACACTCAGTCCTGTCCACCACTAATAGTTGGCTGTCCTCTGCCTCTACCTCGGCCTCCGCCTCTGTCTCCTCGTCCTCTCTGAACCAGACCACCACGCCCACGACCTCTAGGTGCATCTGGCTGGCGTGGAGCATCATCAGGGGTAGGAAGTAGAGCTCTCTGAGGAGGCGGTGAAGGTGGTAAGGTCACATGCAGGACTGTCGCCGTGCCCTGGCGCCCCATGGTACAGTCTATGATACGGTAGTACTGACTCCCGCACCGAAAACATCCTGGCGACGACTGTTGGGTCTATGGATATGAACCAAATAATTGACCTCGTCTCAATCCTCTGCCGCCACCATCTCCCGGAAATAATCTATCGCGATGTCTACCCATCTGCCGCTGAGCTGGCGTATCAGTACGGATCCTCTTCGACCCAGAAACGACCGGAGTCTCAGAAATGCGCTCCTCCAAAAGCAAGTCTGCGTCCATTGCGGCTGCGTATGTATCAAAGTGCTGGGTGCCGATAGCAAGAAATAGCTGTGTGTCAAGCCCTTGCATAAACCTCTTTATTCTCTTCTCTTCCGTGTCTACTAGGTACGGAGCATATCGAGACAACTGGGTAAATTATATATCATACTCCGACACTGTCATCCCAGGAGTCTTGCGCAGAGACTCAAAACTACGGGCTCGAGCATCTCGGACACTCTCCGGAAGAAACGGGCAAGAAATGCAGCTGTAAACTCGTCCCAGGTCAAAGAAGGTAGACCTGGAGCTCGGCCTCTCTCTTCTGAATCGTACCACGTCTGGGCAAGGCCCTCCAGACGGAAACTCGCGAACTCCACCCATCTATCATCAGAACAACTCAACGAACGGAAAATCCTAGCCATCCTATCAAGAAATGCCTGTAGGTCCTCTGTCGCATCCGTACCGGTAAAAGCTGGAGGTCTCAATCTCATAAACTCCTGTAGTGAAACTGGGATAGTCACATGTTTCGCCCAATCGGAGCAAAGCTCTGTTGAAATTCAAAATTCAAAATTTTGAAGCAACGCTTCAAATCTCGGGCGCAACGCGCCACGTGTCAGGCGCTAATACGTCAGCGCAGCGCCCAATCAGAGCAAAGCTCTGTTTAAAGGAAGCAACGCTTCAGTTGCGCATGCACTGCGCTGCGCGACACGTGTCGGCGCAGATGCGCTTGCGCTGTGGCGCTGCGCTGTGCGCTGCGCGACACGTGTCGGCGCAGATGCGCTAGCGCAGTTGCGCTATGCGCTAGCGCAGTTGCGCTGCGCTGTGCGCTACGCGACACGTGTCAGCGTAGATGCGCTAGCGCAGTTGCGCTGCGCTGTGCGCTACGCAACACGTGTCACGCGCTGGGGATTTGCGCCAAACTGAATTAAGATTTTAAAGAAATCTTTCTGTTCTTGTTAAAACAAGAAGATTTTCTTATACAAGGTAGGGGGCCTTGGATCAAAGATCCAACGGTGGAGAAAATTCCCCAAATCACTCAGAAAAAGATTTATGTAACAAATCTAACTAATTTTTGGGCACTATAAAAAGGACCCTAGGCCTCAATTCAAAGGCATCAATTTTCTAAAAAAAAAGGGGTCAAGAGCTTCAAACAGAGAGAACTCTGAGAAAATTCCAAGAAAAAGGTAAAGAACCTTCATAAAATAGAAGAAGAAATTTCTTCTAATAGATCATTGATCTAAAAACAAGATCAATGATCTTTACATAAAAAACAGTGCTTTGCACTTTTATGAACCTCTGGTTCTTGAAACATATAAAAAGAAAAAAAAAAGAATTTCTTTGATCTAAATTTAGATCAAGAAATTAAACCGTGCTTTGCACTTCTGATTCTTGAATCTAAAAGATTCTTAGTGCTCGGCACTTGCAAACTGCGCTGTTGCGCTCACCAGAGCGCGCCACGTGTCAGCAGCCTAACAGCGCAACGCACTAGCGCAGCGCACTGCGCTGTTGCGCTTGTGCTCACCAGAGCGCGCCACGTGTCAGCAGCGCAACAGCGCAACGCACTTGCGCAGCGCACTGCGCTGTTGCACTTGCGCTCACAAGAGCGCGCCACGTGTCAGCAGCGCAACAGCGCAAGCGCAGCGCACTGCGCTGTTGCGCTTGCGCTCACCAGAGCATAACATGTGTCATCACCATATGAGCTTGCACTCATTACTTGGCGCAAAGCGCCAGACAAATGCACTGTATTGCTTACAAAAGGGCTATGCCCAATTAGAAGGGCCTAACAGGCCAAATTAAATGCAATGCATTATTTCAAAGGGCAGAGCCTAAATAAAAATAGATGCTGTGCATCATTTATAAAAGAGAAGAGCCCAAATAAAGGTCTAATAGACCAAACAAAAATGCCATGCATTATTAAACAGGAGCAGAGCCCCAGTAAAGGTCCAATAGACCAAAAATAAATAAAATGTTGAACATTTTCAACTGGACTTAGCCCAATTTTGGCTGTAAGTCCTTAAAATAAATTAACCGAGCTAGATTACTCTCATAAATCAATTTAAATCTGGTTCGAGAGTACATCTCTGAACTCCTCTGACACCTACCGTTGTAATTCCTCAACGACGTCAGAGAGGTGACGGGTCCTGACGACCACACATCGAATATGGACCGAAACGTCCTTAAACTAATATGGACCACCACGTCCCTAAACTGGCGATGGACCACCACGTCCCTAAACTGGAAAATGGACCACTACGTCCCTAAACTGGAACAATAGAGCCTCCATATGCTCT
Organism: Agapanthus africanus; assembly: GCA_030015575.1. Classification (NCBI taxonomy): domain Eukaryota; kingdom Viridiplantae; phylum Streptophyta; class Magnoliopsida; order Asparagales; family Amaryllidaceae; genus Agapanthus; species Agapanthus africanus. The sequence goes on from CM057339.1 coordinate 427,672,169, forward strand.
TTTGGAGGATCTAAACGGTCCCGTTTAAGTTGATCTTAGCCTCAGATACGGCTAACGCATCCTTAGACATTTAAATGAATGATAAAACCCCAAATCAACTTTGGTTCAAGGATACATCTCTGAACTCCTCTGACACCTATCGTCGTAATCCTTCAACGACGTCAGAGAGGTGACGAGTCCCGACGGCCAGATATTAAATCGATCATCACGTCAAGTTGATCTTAGTCCAAAACAGGACTAACGTATCCTTGACGAACGTTTAAGTTGATCTTAGCCGCAACGCGACTAATGCATCCTTAAACTAAAAACACCAAACCCAAATCTAAGTAAATACGGATTTGGACCAATCCACGTCCTACGGGCGACGGTATTACTCAGTCTCCGTATACAATCCATGGGCAACCACAAACAAAACAAACACACACGACACGAAGTGAAATTCTGGAGAAGGAGAAAGTTGTTACCGCTATGCGGTAGCGTAATTAACTGCAGGGGCTTGCGCCTGCAGGGAAGAGCGTCTCTACAATCAAAAACCCCTCACCCTGAGGGGGAATCTGACGAAGTCTACTACATCGGCGGCATCCGTCTAAACCTCCGATACCCGGTACCAGAAATCAACTTGGCATCTTCGGAGAGGTAGACGGATAAAACCAAATAGCATCTGCCCCGAATCTCAGGCAAGACGCAAAGTCTAGGCCGCCATTCGGAGGGGAACAGATTCTGGCACGCCCGGTGGGACCTCCTCCTCTTTCCACTCCACACTTCGTGTGTCGTCTTCGCGAACCAATCGCGGTTTGTTAAATGGTTGCCTTCGGATTTCAAGTTGCTAAGATTTGGTCTTTTGTCTGGCGCAGAACTCAAGCATCTATGGATTCTAACTGCACCAACTACGCTAAGTACCACTGCAACGGATGCTCCACCTCACCTAGAGGTGTAGCATATGGGCCCCAAGCGGCCTCTTTCCTCACTCTGCCAGTAGACCAGGTGACCCAAGCCACCACTGGCTTATTCTTCGGGACCATGATCCCACTGACGAGCTTCTCTATGCAGATACCTGCACCGAAGGTGAACAAGAAGTCGGTCTTCGACCGACTCACTGCTACCATGACCCCTGTCAACGGATCGCCCGCTACCAAACCGACAGCCTCTGTTTTCACCAGGCTAGATCAGGGCTCTAAACGGGCTGTCCCAAGGAAGGCAACGGCCGCTGTTCCGGAAGTTGTTAAGGAGGCTTCTCCCGCCAAAGAGTCAGTCTTTTCAAGACTGATGATTCCTGCTCCTGCCCCTGCACGAAGATCTGTTTTTGACAGATTGGATATTACCCCGCAAGGAACAACCTCAGTTTCTAAGAGGTTAACACCGGCGGCGCCTCATTCAGGCGGAGGGAAAAAAGAAGCTATCTCTATCTCTGAGCCAGTCCCAACGGCTTGTCGTGCTCGACGTCGCCATTGGCAACGAGTGAGGAAGGCAGGGGGCAACTCCCCCTCAGGGCTAACTCCACCGACTCCAGTGGTGGAAATCAACACTGCTGTTCCAACTGGGAACAGCTTTGAATTGCTGAAGAGGGTACGGAAGAACTCTCCAACCGCTACACCGAAGAGATCTCCTCCACCTGCGGAGAGAATTCCGGAAACGAAGCGAGAACGGCCCCCTCAACGGCTGTCCTCAACAATTTATAAAGTTTGGAGGAGGGTTCAAGACTCTGTGATCGACACGGATCACTCCCGTCAACAAAAGAAGATGAAGGTGCAGAAAGAAAAAGACCGCCCTATTAAACAGCAGGGGACAGCAGCTGCTAGGGTGCCCCCTTCAATAGTTCCTTCAACCTCAACGGCCCACAAAAGAAGGAGGCCAGAGAAAACCCCCGCGTCAGTGGCAAAAGATAAAAATGGTGAACCTAAACACCCCAAGTCAGGGGGCATAACAGTTCATACGGTTTACATGGCATCGGGAAAAGAAGACAGTCGTACGTCCACGGGTCATAGACCGCTTACACGGTCAGTGACCATGGCTCAGGAGCAGCAACAGAAGCTCCAGGAGATGATGAACGCCATGGCTGCACTTACAGGGCCAAACGAAAGCCCTGGAACCTCTTCAGAAGAACGTCAAGAACAAGAAACGGACGCCGAATTCCTTCGGCGCGTACTAGAGAAGAAAGATAAAGAAGCTGCGGAGCAGGAAACCAACATAAAGAAAATGGCCCTCCTGTTCCAGGATATGGTGGGTATGATGATTCAACAAGATCCACCTGCTGGAGATCTCCCGATCATTCTTGAAGACGATAGGGGAGAGACATCAAATCCTCCACCGGCTTTATCCGGAGCTAAAGAGGATACCATATCAAAAGTTGATTTGGATGAATACATCGCCCAGCAAATACGGGTGCATCAGGCGACTGAAGAAGCCAGTCAGGTTGTAAAGACGGGGCGACCATAGCCGGGTTGGTACGATCAGATTAAGTATCCGACAGGTTATACAATTCCTAAGTTCCATGTCTACAAGGGGACGGGCAATCCTCATCAGCATGTTTCCCAGTTCAGGGCGCTCTGCGGCAACACCGGCGGTGACAAGCTGTTGCTTCGCCAATTTGTTGGAAGCTTATCAGATACGGCGTTCGAGTGGTATTCTGAGCTCCCCAATGACTCTATTAAAACCTTCGCGGAGATGGAGCTGCTGTTTACCCAACGTTTTGCAAGTGCCAGTGAACGTACCCCGATGACGGCATTGATTAACGCCAGGGTAAGACCCGGCGAGACATGGGTTCAGTACACTATACGATGGTGTAATCTATGGTCGAAGTGCGAGCAGCGCATAGAAGAAGCTCCTGCGGTGGGAATGTTTGTTGGAACCCTTGATCCACAAGCAACCATCTCACAGTTTACGATGTTCTTCAAGCCGACTACCTTCCAGGCTTTGATTGACAAACTAGCGCAGATGGACTAGATGGGCCATAAACCCCCTCTCCCAAAGCCAGACTCCCGAAATGACAAAGGAAAGGGAAAAGCGATCGTTGTCGCTAATGCTCAACAACAACCGAGCGACTCGAAGCCGGTTTCTCGTCCAAACAATACGCGCCAGTACGTACCCCTTGAGGATAGGATGGGACGTCCTTATTCCTTCCCCCGCGATAAAACGAGGAGGCTATTCGAGCTGGCGTTGCGCAACAGACTTATAAATCTTCCAGATCCAAAATGTCCGTTGCAACCGAATGACGTCAACGAGCCCAACTACTGCCCTTACCATCGAGTGCTAGGCCATCCCATCGAGGATTGCTACGTTTTCAAAAATTGGCTTGAGAACCAGTACCGTCAGGGCAAATTTGCACTATCTGACAAATGGAAGGTGAATCCCCCGCAGCCCCACACCTCTAAGGGGACGAATACGCCGGGGGCAACATGCTCCGTCATTGAAGAAGCTCCTTGGGAGGTTGTATTATCAACCAAAACAAAGAGAATGCTAAACGATCTTCAGACATGTCCAGCGGTCAAGTGGAAGAACCCATTGGAGCCACAAATTATGGAGGGAATGCTAAAACCCCGTCCAACTCCAAAGACCGATGGTGGCGGTTCAAGCACTTGCAGCCAGCCGTCAAAATCTTCGAAAAAGAAGAAGAAGAAATCTAAGAAGCCCGTGAAGCCTGGCGACAAGCGCACGGACTTACAAAAGCAAATTGACGCTCTGGATGGATACAACCAAAAGGCACGGACTCCCATTACGCTTCAAGAGTTCCTCAATCACGTCTTTCAAGAAGAAGATGAGGGAGAAAGTTCATCGGATGAATCCGAGGAGTATGTAGCGAGCTGTCATATGATCTCCCATTCGATCACGAACGATGAAGAGACTTCTGGCACTAAAACGCTGGGGGCAGATACCGAATCAAAAATTCCGGAGCCATCAGTCGAAATGATTGACGCGTTCCTTAACGAAGCTCGATTGAAAAGTAAAGCTGATCGAGAACACGAGACAGCTATATTTGAAAGGGCCAAGCCCCAGCGACTTGATGGAAGAACTAAGACGATCCCGCTGGAGCAAAACAGCTTCGCTACCGACAGAAGCCAACTCAAGATGAGGAAAAAGTTTGCTAAGGCCATATCAATGGGTATGAAGCTACCATCCTCTGGAGGAAACATCACCGATGAAGTGGAAACGCACCCCTCCTATTGCTTATATCATCGGAAGGTTTCGCACCCTACTCAAGAGTGCAAAGCTTTCGATAGATGGTGGCAAGGATACGTCGCTAATCGACAACGCTTTAAACGGGAAAAGCGTAAAACTCGTCGGGAGCAAAGAAATACGACCGAAGGGCTTGAAAGAACTACCGGCGATTATCACATGGTTAACATTGGCGGGTCACAAGTGCCTACATTCGGGAGAGATTCTGATGAGGAGCTAGAACTTGCCCCTCTCTTTAAAGAGTCAACTTCGGGAAAAGAAGAAGAGCCAATGGTTTGCGAAAATATCCAGCTACGCAATCGGACGCTACCTGAAAAGAATCTCGGACCCTCAAACAGAAAAGATAAAGGGAAGGAAAAGTTCTCTGAAGAGATCGTCTTAGATGACCAAGTTCTGCAGGAGCTAAGCGCCAACAACCCGCCGAAGAAGAATAAGGTGGATTACAACGTCCTAGCACACCTGAGGAAACTACCCTCACAGCTCAGCATTCTCGACGCCCTTTTGCTATCAAAGGAGGCGAGGGATTCGTTGATCAAGGCACTACAAGATCCGGAGCGATTCCAAGCTTTCCTGGCAGAGGAAAAGATGGAGGATGAATTGGAGGAAGTGCACACGGCCGATGTCACTTTCGGCGATGAGGACCTTCTCCTTGGGACGTGTGAACACAACCGCCCCCTTTATGTCTCAGGATACTGCCACGATATTAAGATAGGCAAAATCCTGATCGACAATGGATCCTCCGTTAATCTTCTCAACATGCGAGTGTTAAAAGAAATCTGCATGAGCGTCCAGCACCTTGCTCGTCACAAGATCACCATCTCCGGGTTCGATTCCCAGTCATCAAGAACTCTTGGGTCTGTGATACTGACGCTATGCTTCGGGCAACTCGTCACGGACATTAAGTTCCATGTCATAGACGCCAAGACGTGCTACAACGCATTGCTCGGCCGACCATGGTTACACGAGTACAACATCATCCCTTCTACACAACATCAGTGTATGAAGTATTTTAAGGATGGTTTCGAGTATACCGTGACGGGAGAACTGAACCCGTTCTCTGTAAACGAAGTTCGCAAATACGAAGATGCCAAATACTTCTTGCCAGATTTCGAAGATACGGAGAAGTGTCACAAACCAGAGAACAAAACTAACGCAACCATCCCTGTCTTCGGCAGTGATACCGAGGAAGAAGAGGATGTAATTTATTCGGGTCTGCCCCAATACACCAAGTCGGGACCATCCGCCCCTTCACTGATCTTTGGTAGTGATTCGGAGGACGAAGTCCATGCTGTATTCCCTGCTCGGCTTTCAATACGAGCTTCTGTTGATGAAGAGCGAAGTCTACAGATAGCCAGGGTGCCGCTTGAACATTATAAAGAACTAGATGCGCTCGCCAACGACAGTGTGGAAGAATTGCAGACATTTTATATCCCTCCCGGACGAAAAAGCGAGAGGGCAATCCTATTCTACCGTTCCGAAGAAAACAAGGTGGAAAAAGAACTTTGGCACGGTGCGGATCCAACGCTGGACAGACTTCAGCCCATCCGTCTACCCCGATATTATATGGAAGGCTTGAGGAGGCTGCTAAAACACCAGGGGATACCCTTCGAACAGACCGTGAGGAAGGCCAAATTCTTTGACAGGGTTTGGAATGTCCCCGGAACTCAGCACAAGCTACCTAATGGGAGGTTGGAGACGATCGGGCTCGGATACATTCGCTCCAGGAAACGAGAGCTACTCCGCGACTGTTACGTCGTGCATAGTTTTGATGAAGAAGCAGACGCTCAAGGGAAAGACGCTAATCCTGAACCAGTAAAAGTTCCTGATAAAAAATCGCCCAGTCCATCATTTGAAGACCAGATGGGCAAACTTATGAGGGAAGCGGGTCAAAAAGTCCGAGATGATCACAATCGTGAAATGGTGATCTATGAGAAAGCCAAAACGCAGCGCCTCCTTCAACAGGCAGTAAAAGACGAAGATGCTACCCCATGTCAACCTGATATAAAGAAGGCTCGACGGAAAAGCAGAAATAAGTCGAAAGGCCAAAAAGGCGCTGAACAGCAGCAAAGCAGGGCTAAGAAGCCACGCAAACGGGAATCGAGCGTTATTGACATATCCCTCATGAAGAAAATGGGTCGAGCATACTCGTTTCCTCAGGAAAAGACGAAGAAGATACTCGATCTTGCCCTAAAGCACCAAATGCTTACATTGCCGGAGTCTAAACACCCCGAACAAGCGGGCGAAGCCTCACTCCCAGACTATTGCTCTTACCATCGAGTGATAGGTCATTCTCTCAAAGATTGCTTCACCTTCAAGAATTGGGTCGAGGATCAGTATCAGCTTGGTAAATTCGCTCTGTCTGACAACTGGAGGGTAGCACCACCACAAAAGCACGAACCCTAGGCCACGAAAGAAAAAACAGTTCCACATTGGGACTGGAAGCGAATTCGTACCTGTCACATGGTAACAATACTGAAAGGAAAACCCGAGAACATGGATAGCCTTCCTTGGTGCCTCGAAAACAGCAATGATGAGGTAATCTCAGAATTTCCCCCAGCTCCGAAAGAACTGGAGGTTGGAATATATACCACTGCAGATAACCTCAAGAAAATCGAGTTGGGGACGGTAAACGATCCGCGACCGACATTCGTCAGCGAGCTGCTGTCTGAAGAGAGGGTGGCTGAGTTAAAGGACGTCCTTATGCAGCATAAAGATTGCTTTGCATGGAACTATTCCGAGATGCCAGGACTAGATCCAGAAGTTGCTGTACATAGACTAGCGATATCCCCGGGTGTTAAGCCAGTTAAACAAGCGCCAAGAAGAATGCGCCTCGAGCTCGAAATGAGCATCAACGCCGAGGTCAAGAAGCTTATCGACTCTGGCTTCATCCAGGAAGTTCAATACCCTGAATGGATCGCTAACATCGTCCCGGTGATGAAGAAAAATGGAACAGTGCGCATATGCGTAGACTTCCGGGATCTTAATAAAGCTTGCCCGAAGGATGATTTTCCAGTGCCAGTCACCGAACTGATGATAGACAATACATCCACTCATGAGGTTTTCTCCTTCATGGACGGTTCATCGGGGTATAACCAGATAAAAATGCATCCCGAAGACCAGAAACACACCGCCTTCAGGACCCCTCTAGGTATATTCTGTTATAAAGTGATGCCCTTCGGTTTAAAGAACGCCGGTGCTACTTATCAGAGGGCCATGACAAAGATCTTCGACGACCTTATACACGAAATCGTCGAATGATATATCGACGATCTCGTGGTTAAAAGCAAATCATACGAAGAACATCTCGAGCATTTGAAGACCGTATTTCAACGCCTTCGGCAATACAATTTGAATATGAATCCTCTTAAATGTGCGTTCGGAGTTTCCTCTGGCAAATTCCTGGGATTCATCGTCCGACACCGAGGTATTGAGATAGATCCGTCTAAAATCAAGGCGATCATGGAAATGCCTCCGCCGAGAACTCTTAAACAGGTGCGATCTCTCCAGGGAAAGCTTGAATACATTCGGCGGTTTATCGCTAATCTTTCAGGAAAGTGCCGTCCTTACAGTCACCTGATGAAGAAGGGAACCCCATTCGTTTGGGATCACAAATGCCAAGGCGCACTGGACGAGATCAAGCAGTATCTGCAAAACCCTCCAGTGTTGGCTGCTCCAGTTAAGGGAAAGCCTCTCATTCTTTACACGGCCGCCCTTGAAGGTTGTTTAGGCGCATTATGGGCACAAGAGAATGACCAGGGGAAAGAAAGAGCACTCTACTACTTAAGTCGGGTTCTGCTGGGGGCAGAAAGCAATTACTCCCCCATTGAAAAACACTGCCTGGCGTTGATCTTCGCAATAACAATGCTTAGACATTACGCATTAGCGCATGAAGTCCATCTCATTTCAAAGGTGGACCCTCTCAAATATCTAATTTCAAAGGCCATATTGACGGGACGACTCGCTAAATGGGCTCTGCTCTTAATGGAGTTCTCGATAACGTATCGACCCCTCAAGGCAGTGAAGGGTCAGGCCATAGCCGACTTCCTTGCTGAGCACCCGATACCTGCCGATTCTCCCCTGAATTGCGATTTGCCAGACAAGCATGCGTTTGACGCAATCGACGGTGGTGTTACCCGTTGGGAGCTTTATTTCGATGGAGCATCTTCCATGAAGAAGCACAAACAAAGTACGTCAATGATCAAATCGGGAGTGGGCCTTATCTTCGTGACCCCTCAAGGAGGAGTAATGCGCTTCGCCTTCTCCTTAACAGAGCCGAGAACGAATAATGAAGCAGAATATGAAGCTTTGATAGCAGGCCTCGAGATCGCCATCGACATGGGAATCGAAAGCCTCCTCATATATGGGGACTCCCAGCTAGTCGTTAGTCAAGTGAACGGCGATTACCAAACATGTAAGCCGGAATTGGTAAAATACAGTGAAAAGGTGCAACAACTGCTAACCCAAATTCCCTCCTATACTTTGGAGATCATACCGCGCGCGGAAAACAGCAAAGCGGACGCACTGGCCAAACTTGCTAAAGAATTGGCTGACGAGAGCCTCGATGACGTTAGAATCATGGTACAAAGCCGTCGAGTGCTTGCCCCAGCAGAAATATCTCTGGAATCATCCGAGGAAAAAGGAGCGAACGAGCAGACAACCCTGCAAGTAAAAGATTGGCAAAATACCAAGGATTGGAGGGAAATCTTCATAGATTACTTCAAGACCCACCGAATGCCTGAAGAAGCGTCCACAAGACATCAGCTCGTGAAACGAGCCCTTTCTTACGCCTTCGTCAACGATACTCTGTACAAGAGGTCATTTGATTCTTTGTAGCTGAGATGCTTAGGACCTGACGAAGCGAAAAGAGTCATCCAGGAAGTTCACGACGGACTCTGCGGTTCTCATCTAGCAGGCCCTAAGATGAAGTTGAGGATAAAACGGATGGGCTACTACTGGCCCACGATGATTCGGGACTACATCGAATATGCGAAGCAATGCCACTCACGCCAAATTCATGGGGACTTCATCCACCAGCATCCAAATCCGCTACACCTGACAGTGGCTAGCTGGCCATTCGAAATGTGAGGAACTGATATAGTTGGCCCCATTGAACCAGCATCGTCTAGAGGACATCGTTTCATCCTGGCAACGACTGACTACTTCTCCAAATGAGCAGAGGCAGTACCGTTAAGAGAGGTGAAGACGGAGAATATCCTCCATTTCTTCAAGACGCATGTCATATATCGGTTTGGAACTCCGCGACGGATCATCTCCGATAACGGGCCAGCCTACAGAAGCCACAAGATCAGTCGCTTTGCACAACAGCATAATATAAACTGGAGATATTCCTCAGTTTATAATCCGCGAGCTAACGGTCTAGCTGAAGCCTTCAACAAAACTTTGACGAAGATCATGATGAAAACAGTGTCACGAAATAAGAAAGATTGGCACGAAAGACTGCAAGAAGCTCTTTGGGCATATCGAACTACATTCAAGACGGCCACGAACACAACGCCATACGCGTTGGTGTTCGGTACAGAAGCAGTACTCCCCCTCGAGATAGAGTTACCCTCTCTACGAGTGGCAGTCCACTACGAGCTGACGGACGAAGAAAATGCTCACCTTCGGCTTGAGGAGCTTGACGCCCTTGATGAAACCCGGCTTATAGCGCAGCAAAATCTAGAAGCTTATAAAGCAAAGATGACGCGCTCATACGAAAGATTGACCCGACCGAGGACATTCCGCCAAGGCGAACTCGTACTAGTGGTCAAAAGGCCTATGATCCCCAATCGCGCCAAGCGGGGAAAATTCGAGCCAAACTATGAAGGCCCGTACATCGTAGACAAAGTCTACCAAGGTGGAGCCTATCTACTCATGGACATGCACGGTGAAAGGCATTTCAGGCCGATAAACGGTCGCTTCCTAAAGAGATACTACGCTTAATGAGCCACAGCCTAGGTCAATGATAGATGACGACGACTATGTCCGCTCGCTATCTTCCTAAGCTCAAACTCTATCAGCAGTAACCAGCCTTCTCAAAGTCGGACCGAAACGTCCTTAAACTAACGACGGACCGAAATGTCCTTAAACTAATAGTAGACCGAAACGTCTTTAAACTACTACCGCAACATCTTTTAGGCTGACGAGATATAAAAAGAAAAACATATAAAAATATAATAAAATAAAACGGTATGTCCACAAGCAAAAAGGGCACGGATGAAAACCCGAAAGGGCTCCGTGAGTGAAAACAGCAGGGCTACCGGCGAGTGTTCGTGAAAACCCGAAAGGGCGCGACCTTGTAAAAAAAAAGAGAAGAAGAAAATAAATTAAAATATATATATATATAAAATAAAAACGGTATGTCCATGAGCAAAATGGGCACGGATGAAAACCCGAAAGGGCTCCGTGAGTAAAAACAGCAGGGCTACCGGCGAGTGTTCGTGAAAACCCGAAAGGGCGCGACCTCGTAAAAAAAAAAAGAGAAGAAGAAAATAAATTAAAATATATATATATATATATAAAATAAAAACGGTATGTCCATGAGCAAAATGGGCATGGATGAAAACCCGAAAGGGCTCCGTGAGTAAAAACAGCAGGACTACCGGCGAGTGTTTGTGAAAACCCGAAAGGGCGCAACCTCGTTAAAAGACACTTATAGGGTCCTTTCGACCTTGTAAGGAGAAACCACCCGCGTGAGATCCTTACGACTCACAAGGGAGCAACACACTTGGGAATCCTCACGATTCCTAAAGAGAAAATACACTTGCGAGATCCTCACGACTTGTAAGGAGAACTCCTTATGGGACCCTCACGGCTCATAAGATTTGAAAGTCTTAAGTTACAGAGGCCTAAACCTGTGCTTAAGCAACCCCCACAACTTCCGATATTGCCCTACAAGTGGCTCAATATTGACCCTTGTATACAATCCACGGACGCGAATAAACATTTCCCTAACCAAGTCTCATCCATGACTGGGGATATGTTCGTATGACCCTTGTAGGTCCTCTCGACTTACAAGGAGAAAACCTTACTGTAGGATCCTTACGACTTACAGAGGAACATATACTTAGGAATCCTCACGATTCTTAAAGAGAAAATACACCTACAAGATCCTCACGACTTGTAGGGAGAAATAACTTCGTGAGACCCTTACGGCTCATGAAGTCAAAAGCCTTAATCGACAGGGCCCTAACCCTGGTCGCTAAGCCACCTTTGTTCGACATTGATAGAGGCAGATGATGATTCTCTCCTGGTAATATCCCAGTTGTAGCGGTGCTGATGCTGAAATTGGTCTACAGCAAAAAGCCAATAGACCGCACATGCATACGAAATAGCCGAAATGATAGGGCAACTTGCAATAAAAAACAGAAAGTAAAGAAAATGTATGCATGGAAAATAGCCGAAATGATTGGGCACCGCGAAAAATAGCCGAAATAATTGGGCAATCGCGACCTTCGCGATATAAAAGCTGAAATGATAGAGCATCGCGGAAATAAAATAAGAAAAAGAAGAAATGATAAAACTTTGGCCCTACAGTTAAGATCACATCGATCCCTGTATACAATCCAAGGGCGTAAACAAAGAGGGAACCATACTTTCCTAATAGGCTCCGCCAGAAGACGAAGCCAAATCTCGATGGTTCAGTCCAACTCCGAAGAAACCAGTGTCTTCAACAGATACCTTGACTCACGGATACAAACACTCCTTGACGAGAGCCTCCTGATCCGCGTCAACTCGCAGAGCCACCAGTGCCTCCTTGGGGAATCCTCGACTCGTTTCAAACCCCAAGGAAACTAATAATCCTTGGCGCATGGGAAAGAAATAATCCATAGCAAATTCCTCGACTCACGGATACAAACACTCCTTGACGAGAGCCTCCTGATCCGCGTCGACTCGCAGAGCCACCAGTGCCTCCGTGGGGAATCCTCAACTCGTTTCAAACCCCAAGGAAACAAATAATCCTTGGCGTTTGGGAAACAAATAATCCCTAGCAAATTCCTCGACTCACGGATACAAACACTCCTTGACGAGAGCCTCCTGATCCGCGTCGATTCGCAGAGCCACCAGTGCCTCCGTGGGGAATCCTCGACTCGTTTCAAACCCCAAGGAAACAAATAATCCTTGGTGCTTGGGAAATAAATAATCCCTAGCAAACTCCTCGACTCACGGATACAAACACTCCTTGACGAGAGCCTCCTGATCCGCGTCGACTCGCAGAGCCACCAGTGCCTCCGTGGGGAATCCTCGACTCGTTTCAAACCCCAAGGAAACAAATAATCCTTGGCGCTTAGGAAACAAATAATCCCTAGCAAACTCTTCGACTCACGGATACAAACACTCCTTGACGAGAGCCTCCTGATCCGCGTCGACTCGCAGAGCCACCAGTGCCCCCGTAGGAATCCTCGACTCGTTTCAAACCCTAAGGAAACAAATAATCCTTGGCGCTTAGGAAACAAATAATCCCTAGCAAACTCCTCGACACACGGATACAAACACTCCTTGACGAGAGCCTCCTGATCCGCGTCGACTCGCAGAGCCACCAGTGCCTCCGTGGGGAATCCTCGACTCGTTTCAAATCCCAAGGAAACAAATAATCCTTGGCGCTTGGGAAACAAATAATCCCTAGCAAACTCCTCGACTCACGGATACAAACACTCCTTGACGAGAGCCTCCTGATCCGCGTCGACTCGCAGAGCCACCAGTGCCCCCGTGGGTATCCTCGACTCGTTTCAAACCCCAAGGAAACAAATAATCCTTGGCGCTCGGGAAACAAATAACCCCTAGCAAAATCCTCGACTCACGGATACAAACACTCCTTGACGAGAGCCTTCTGATTCGCGTCGACTCGTAGAGCCACCAGTGCCTCCGTGGGAATCCTCGACTCGTTTCAAACCCCAAGGAAACAAATAATCCTTGGCGCTTGGGAAAAAAATAATCCCTAGCAAACTCCTCGACTCACGAATACAAACACCCCGTGACGAAAGCCTCCCGACCCGCGTCAACTCACAGAGCCACCACTGTCTCCGCGAGAGAATTCCCGGTTCGTCCCACCTTGCAAGATGAAGTCTCGGGCAGCAAGGATTAAAAAACTTGCTTCCTGAACAATGGGGCCCTACAAGTCAATCCAAAATGGTCTCTTGCATACTATTCACGGGTCTCACTCTCCAAAGTCGAGTTTCGACAAGGAGGGAAACAACCGCTTACAAATCCTCTCGACTCGTAAGAGGGGAAAATTCTCTTATAGGATCCTTACGACTTATAAGAGAAAACCACACTTAGGAATCCTCATGATTCCTAAGGAGAAAATCCACCTATGGGATCCTCTCGACCCGTAGGGAGAAAAGCTTCTATGGGACCCTCACGGCTCATAGAGTTGAAAAGTCTTAGGCAGTAGACCTGAACCTGCGGCCTAAGCCATCGCTATTTCTTAAGGAAGTCAGAATACTCGTTTTAGATATCCATCAATCATGGTTATTAAGACACCCTGCTGACAATAAAAAGAAGATGACAGAAAGAATAGCTGATCTATATTTGATCTGGCGTTCATGACGCATTCATTTATGCACAGGCAGAACACTCAGGACGAGAAATAAGACAAGCTGAAATAAAAAGGGGGGAGAGTTTCCATTCATACCGCTAGAAAATTCTTTTTTTTTTACAATCATAAGAACAATAAATAAGAAACATTATTCAAATTATTACAACGGTATAACCTCAGATCCGGGGCACGGATTGAGGAAATCGAAAGTAAGGCCATCCAGAGTTCTTCTGGCCTTTCTAATTATTCTTATGCGCAGTCTTTCGCGCTCCTCTGTGTCAAGATCATCGGCAAGCCCACCTGGCCTTTGATAAGCAGCAACTATCGTCGTCTGCTGGAAGACTTGGTGTAGGATGTCAATGAGGCTGTTCCGCCGTTTCTTTGAGATCGGCCCTGTCAGGAACACTGAATGCACCTTGTCTTCGGCATCATCCAGCGCGTTGAGCGGTAAAGCCTCATGAAGACCCGGAAGTGCTCTCCATATGGCTCCCAACACGACTTTCAAAAGGGCCGAACGATGAGGCAACAGCCAACCACCGCTTGCGTTCAGACGACCCATGACTTCTGCACATTCAGCGTCTGTAAACTCCAGGTTTTGTTGGCGACCCTGAGCACAGATATCGTCGTAGGTGATGAACTCGTGCAAACTCTATAGATGCACCGCCGCCAATATGCCTGGAAGAAATATTACAAGAAAATCAGCAATAGAAAAGCAACAATATACATAGAGGACTAAATTCCTAGAGAGCAAAACTATGTTCAAAGATAAAATCCCCTGGACGAAAGCTCTGCTGGTTAAGATTAATTTAAGAATCGATTTTACCTAAAGTTTTTCTAAAAAACTTTTTTTAAAAAAAAGGTGAGCAAGGCACCAGAGTTCTTGAAGGCGAGAACAAAGCTCTGAAGTTTTTGAAAATAAAAATCTGAAAGATGATAAGTATCTGTGGGGGACCAAAGGTCCTATTTATAGGCATCAAGTGCCTCTTCGACTTCCAAAAGTTGTCACGGCGATTTACCCTAATCAGAGCGAAGCTCTGTTCAAATTCCGAGGCGGGAGATGAAGCAACGCTTCGTCTTCCCCCAATCAGAGCAAAGCTCTGTCTTGAAAATTAATTTAATGAAGCGACGCTTCAGATTGTTTGCGCTGCGCAACGTGCCACGTGTCTGACGCAGACGCATCAGCGCAGCGCCCAAAGCGGCACACCCAACCAGAGCAAAGCTCATTTTCAAACAAAATTAAAGGAAGCAACGCTTCAGCTGCGTATGCGCCGTGTGCTACACGACACGTGTCGGCGCAAATGCGTTTAGCGCAGTTGCGCTGCGCTGTGCGACACGTGTCATACCCTGAAGCATTTGCGCTAAACAAAATTAAAAGTTCTAAAAAAATCTTTTCTGCTCTTGTTAAAATAAAAAGCTTTTCTTCTGTAAAACAGAAGCCCTTGGATCAAAGATCCGACGGTGAGGGGAAATTCCCCTAAATCATTCAGAAAAGGGATTTCTTTAATAAATCGAATTTGCTTCTCAATTTGCAAGATGAAGCCTCAAGCAGCAGAGGTGGGAAAACTTGTTTCCTGAACGATAGGACCCTACAAGTCGATCTAAAATGGTCTCTTGCATACTATACACGGGTCTCACTCTCCAAAGTCGAATTTCGACGAAGAGGGAAACAACCGCTTGCGAGTCCTCTCGACCCGTAAGAGGGAAAAATTCTCTTATAGGATCCCTACGACTTAAAAGAGAAAACCACACTTAGGAATCCCCACGATTCCTAAGGAGAAAACCCACCTATGAGATCCTCTCGATCCTTAGGGAGAAAAGTCTCTATGAGACCCTCACGGCTTATAGAGTTGAAAAGTCTTAGGCAGCAGATCTGAACCTGCGGCCTAAGCCATCGCTATTTCTTAAGAAGGTCGGGATGCTCGTCCTAATCATCCGTCAACCATGGTTACTAAGGTGGCATACTGAAAATAAAAGAAAGAAAAGACGGAGAAAATGACACATTACAAAAAAGTTGTATCTTTTATGCATAAACTTGATTGGATACAGGATACATTATGTCAAAGAAAAAAAAATATACATATATACATTCTTTTACCTACGAGTACAAATGATACAAGGATAGATAGCTACTGAGGAGGAAGTGTCTTCAGTAAATTCATAAGATGCTCTCGCACTTCCTTCAGCGCTTTCTCCTGAGTGACAGCCGCAGCCACCTCCGCCTCCACCTGGGCCCGCTGCTGCAAAAAGGATGAAAGTTGCTCCTCCGCCTCCTTCTGGGCTGCTTCCTGGTTGGGTGCATCTCGCTCGACAACGTCAAGTTGTTGCCTCAATGATAACCCTTCGGAAAGACATTGCAGAAGGCCCTCAAAGACAACCTTCAGCCGTGCGGTGTTGGCCTCCACCCGAGTAGTTGGGCAGACTTGCTCGAAGTCTCACCACGCTCCTTATGCATTGAAATGACTTCTTGTTCGAGATGGTGGAAGTAAGGAGCGCTCTTCTCAATCCATGCTGTTCTTTGATTACGGGCAGCCAAGGTCTCGGGAGCGGGGCTCAGCGACTCCAATTGATATAGGCGACCCTCGATCTCCCTACAATGGTTAACCCAGGATGCGATGATGCCCTCATCATGAAAGTTCACGAGTATTGCTAGCATCGGGTTAACCACCATAGCGAAGTCTGCAGCAGATGTAGGAGTTTCAACGTCGAGTTCCTCGACGTAGTCACTCAACATGCGCAGACTATTCGCGACACCTTTTGAAGACGAACTCCTAAGATAAGGACCCGTCGGCATTGTAATGCGAGGCTCGAATGGCACCGAAACCAGAACGACAGCTGAAAGAAACAGGATGCGATCAGATAACAGTACAGAAAATAAAGAGAGGAAAGTTACCAATATGATGGTCATTGTACCAGTTGAGACAGGTGGTAAGGTCGGAAGGGCTGGTGGCGCAGCTGATCTGTTATCCCCTCCTTCAATCTGTAGCACTGCAGTTGAGATGCGAAAAAGTGGTTAGAGGTAATTTCATCAACAAGGAAAAAGAGAGGAAGGATGTCAACGGAAATCATACTCACCAACGTCACCAGAGGAAGAAGCAAGCTCAGATGGGAAGGAAAAGTGTGGGAGCAACATCTGATATACATGATCAAAAAGCACTCCTGAAAATACAACAGTGTGACTTTAGTACACGAATTATATGTCTAGAAAACAAGATTAATAAATCGTAAACACATACCTTCCAACATCTTCAAGGGTATGAGAGAGGGTTGAGAGGTGACCACCGCCAAGGTAGTCGTTGAAGGCGCTCCCTCGAGAAGTGGGGCATCGGCACTGGCTGCACCTGCGTTATGAAAAGGTGGACTTGTCAGAAAAGATTGTAATGTAAAGAAAAGAAGCCACTTGGGGTTTACCTAAGGAGCTCCCGGCTGAAACGGAGGCGACTCCCTCCTCTATTGACATGAGACCACCGCCCGTGGCCTCGTCACCCGACTCGATGGGGACCGTCGTCGTGCTCGCAAGACCTGGAGACGGCGGAGGGCCATAGACGGGAAGGGCTATGATCAGAGTATTACCAGATTCCAGAGAAGGAGCGATTGGCTCGTCCTCGGGAATCATGGCCACCTCACCCACTACTCTCTCAGGTTCAGTAGTTGAGGTTGTATCGTCCACCGTCGCCGGGGAATCGCCGGCCTCGAGCGCTTCATCCGCCACCACCCTGGACTCAGTTATGATGATCATATCATCTGCCACCACTTCACGTTCGGCATCAATGACCTTCTCGGCGGTAGGCCCCTTGACCTCCACTTCAGACTCCAAAGCCACAACGACATTGCCCATCGTCGGCTCGAGTTCGGCAAGTACCGCCTCTTCTATTTCTTTGGGATCAACGGTTTCCGTCTCCCCCTCGGTCGGACTTGGCCCTGCAAGATAAGGGATATAAGGACCAATGACATTAAAATCCCTATAACAAAAACTCTGAGAGAAACATTACCTGAAGTGGATTTACCGTTTGCGCTCCGAACTGCGTGCGCCACCTCTCTCCAGGCAGTAGATAGGGCGACAGGGGCCTCTTCGGATGGAGTATCAGCACGAGGGACAGTGCTGGGACCCGCTCCCATAGCCAAGGCAGCCCTGCATGCCTTCGCCTCACACCTCAGCCTCTTCCTTTCTTCTCGGGCTGTCGCGATAGACCTTTGCGACGCCTCCTTCAAGGCGTCGTCATCTTCGTTCAGGGATGCTTCCAGAGCCCTTAAGGCATCTCTCATCGGCTCTTCAAGACGAACCTCCTGCGGTGCCCCAGAGGAAGCAGGAACGTCGGCAGCTGGTAGAACATCTGCGTCACTTGGAGGGAACGGCACTGAGGTTCCTGTGATTAAAGGGGAAAGGTTAGATCGACCATAACACAAGGAAAATGAAAACATGATGAGTCGAAGCTTACTAAGACCCAAAGATGCTCTAAGACGTTCCTCCTCCTGGAAAGTCTTCAGAGAAGCGGCAATGGCTTCTTCATCAGTGATGCCTGTTGAAAGAAAAGAAAGAAAAGTGTTAGTCAAAAGTAATGAAGAGGATATGTTGCAATAAAGAAAAGGCAACTAATAGTTACCTGATTGCGCAAGCTTAGCTAGCCACGCGTCACGCTTCGCCAACCATGCCGAAGCCTTGAGAGCAGCCTCCAAATCTGTATCATCCGGCGGCGGCATCGCTAATCCTGCGTTAGTCCCATATTCGAGCAGACCTTCAGCATAGGGAGCATGGGGTTCCTGGCCGAACACGACGTCCGCGGCGAAGAGCGACTTCTTTTTCTTTTGCCCTCTGACCCTAGGCTCGCGGGGGATCGACTTCCGCTTAGCAGCCACTTTGGGACGACGGGTCCCGATTTCCGCACCCACGCCAGACTCCGGCGAGGGTACAACCCCTGTCTCCACTGGAGCACGGGGTGCGGGAGGTGCATCTGCGATATCAGGGAGCGGCAGCTCACGTGGAGGACTTTGCGCACGTGACGGTCTGCCCCCGACATCTTTTAGAGGGGGAGCCACCAGGATCCTTGGCGCTAAGGGAACGTTACGGTTGGTGCCGGGGGGGTACTTCTTTACGGTCGATCAACACTCGCCTCTCTTCCTTTATAACAGCCCCCGTCGCATGATTGTACCACTGTTTATACACATTAAGGAGTCGTGGAGCACAGACCGGCGCGCTGATAAAAGAACGAGAACCCGTGTTCAGGCGCATGAAGTGATGTAACGCGTTCTCCATCCCTTCTTCATTGGCGGCAGGTTCCAGTAAGAAAGCTTCCAAGGGTACCCCTTGATCGTAGCCCAGTTGTCGGGCAAAACGATGCGGATTATATCTCATGAAGATTGCCGCACCGCCCTGCCTGAAAACTAAGAAGCCCGGTCTAATAGAATACAAGTGGAGGGTCTCCCGGGCCGTCAACACTAAAGCTCCATCCTTAAAGGAATCCTGTAATGGTCGCACCGCAGTGGTGGACGCTTTCCCAATGGTTAATACCTTATCAATAAAAGACATCCCGACTCCAACGGTGTGAGGGCGAAGCAGTAAACCCCTGGCATCGCGTGGTGTGGGGGTCACGATTGTCGAGCCAATCAACTGTATAATACGAGGAAAACCGCACTTGTCGAAGAATGAAGGCCTTTTATGCATACCAAAAACACCCGCCGTGTGTAGCTCAAGCCACGATGCAAAGTAGTGCATCGGGAAGACCGCGTGCAGTACCCCAGGCTCACTGGCATCCGCTGCTCGGCTGAGGCCATAATATAGGTGCGCCAAGCCGGCGATCCCCACAGCCACTTTTATCCCGATGACCATTCGGTGGGCTGGGTAGAAGACGGAAGGCCGCATGCGATGAGAGTGCATTGGGATCGCGAACCAACTCAGCCACAGTCCGAGAAATCCTAAAAAGAAAGCCTCCTCATCCATTCAAGGGGCCGCAATTTCTGCGAAAGACATAGTTGGAAAGTTAGGAAGAAAAAAGTCCTTTTGGTCTGTGTCTTTCGCTGGCAGGTTATCCAAACCTAAACCAAAAGGGTCATCCAGGGTGGCAAACTTGGCATATCCTGATGAAATGACGCCTGGGTGAAGGAAACGAGCAATGATGTCCTCAAAGTTAACCCCCCGACTCCCGTGTTCGATAAAAAGGGACTCGTAGATGTTCAACACCTTGATCAGGCTCGGGAATTGGTGTTGAACGGCATTTTCCGGCGGAATCCCCCTTACCATCGGCTTAGCACCGAAGACGTACTCACCTGTCGGGAGCAGCTCTTCATAGTGTTCCCCCATGACCGGTAGGCCGGATACCTCCGCGAATTCCTCCAAAGAAATGGACACTTCCTGATCCATGGCAAGGAAAGTGTGGGTGGGAATATTCCATTGCTCCAAGAAAGCCTTGAACCACCAGGTGGGGAGCGAAGGATACTGGAAAAGAGAGACGTAGACCGCGGTGTACAGTCCGAGTCTTATCAACTGCAACTTCTTCGTCGACAGGATGTATCGGGCCCACGGCAGATAGCTAATCGGGTGACGGGGAATCAAACCAAGGTTATATGATTGCCCCCAAGGCCGTGCTTCTCCCTGACAAATACGGCGTCCTAGGATATCCAAAACCATGGGACGCTGAACTGGAACCGCATCCATAACGGGATGAAGAAAGCTGTTCGCGGTCCAATCTATCAATTCCACGGCATACTGCACTGGAGGTGGGGTAGCGTAGTGAATTGCCGTGATAGGTTCTGACGGCACCGCGCAGGTGAAGCTCCGTCGGCCCATGATGATCTGATTGTACCACGACCCCCAAAGATGGAGACTATTGTATTCAGGGTCGTACTCCTTGATCATATCCAGGACTTCACGGTCCAGGGGCGCCTCGGGAAATCCCTCCTCCGTGCGGACGAATGGGAATGAAGTGTCTAGAGACATGGTCGCTGCAAAAAGAACAATTTAGCCGTTAGTGTTGTAATTCCAACGTTTGGCGTTAAAAAGAAGAAAATGCATTTATTAAATTAAAATTAATTAATTACACCACACAACGGTGCAGTGAGTAGGAGACCAAGGAAGGACCCACAAAATCTGGATGACAATACGTCGGTTAATAAGACAAGCTCATCATTGGATGAGATCATCAGTTGGTCCCCAGGAAAACATTCCTATTAATAAATAATCTCTAAAGACAAGGGGGAAATCTCCTCTTTCAGAGCAAAGCTCTGTCACAGAGTGACACTTGTCAAACTCTGGTCATAGAGGAATAAGATTCTTTAAAAAGAGCTTAGCTCTGTGGTGATAATGAGAAAACTTATTTAAAACTCCCAAAGAAGATTAAAACATTTTTGAAGACCCTTAGAAGTTCTTCATTTTTGGACCTAAAAGATCTATTCTTAGATCTATGAGCAAAGCTCTCTGCTCATGGGTTAGAACCCATGAGCAAGATCTTTTTAGATCTATGGATTTATGAGAGCAAAGCTCTATTGAGAAAACCCCAATGGGGATCTCTTAAGATCAAAGGATCTGTGAGAGCAAAGCTCTTTGGTTAAGATCAATTTAGATTAATTTGATTTAAAGTATGTTTTACCTAATGTTTTAACTGTGGAAACGAGAGCAAAGCTCTGGAGTTCTGAGCAAGAGCAAAGCTCTGGAAATCAAAATCTAGAAAATAGTGAGATTTTTTCTAAGGGCCAGAGGTCCTATTTATAAGGCGCTTGCGCCCCTTGAGCTCACCCCTTGATCCAACGATCAGAAGTTTGCCACCGCTGCACTCACGTGTGCGCCACGTGAGCGCAACTGTGGGGGGGCATTTGTTTCGTCCAATCAGAGCAAAGCTCTGTTGAAATTCAAAATTCAAAATTTTGAAGCAACGCTTCAAATCTCGGGCGCAACGCGCCACGTGTCAGGCGCTAATACGTCAGCGCAGCGACCAAGAAGGCACGCCCAATCAGAGCAAAGCTCTGTTTAAGGGAAGCAACGCTTCAGTTGCGCATGCACTGCGCTGCGCGACACGTGTCAGCGCAGATGCGCTTGCGCTGTGGCGCTGCGCTGTGCGCTGCGTGACACGTGTCAGCGCAGATGCGCTAGCGCAGTTGCGCTGCGCGACACGTGTCAGCGTAGATGCGCTAGTGCGCTAGCGCAGTTGCGCTGCGCTGTGCGCTGCGCGATACGTGTCAGCACAGTTGCGCTGCGCTGTGCGCTGCGCAACACGTGTCACGCACTGGGGCATTTGCGCCAAACTGAATTAAGATTTTAAAGAAATCTTTCTGTTCTTGTTAAAACAAGACGATTTTCTTGTACAAGGCAGGGGGCCTTTGGATCAAAGATCCAACGGTGGGGAAAATTCCCCAAATCACTCAGAAAAAGATTTATGTAACAAATCTAACTAATTTATGGGCACTATAAAAAGGACCCTAGGCCTCAATTCAAAGGCATCAACATTTTCTAAAAAAAAAGTGGTCAAGAGCATCAAACAGAGAGAACTCTGAGAAAATTCCAAGTAAAAGGTAAAGAACCTTCATAAAATAGAAGAAGAAATTTCTTCTAATAGATCATTGATCTAAAAACAAGATCAATGATCTTTACATAAAAAACAGTGCTTTGCACTTTTATGAACCTCTGGTTCTTGAAACAAAAAAAAAGAATTTCTTTGATCTAAATTTAGATCAAGAAATTAAACAGTACTTTGCACTTCTGATTCTTGAATCTAAAAGATTCTTAGTGCTCGGCACTTGCAAACTGCGCTGTTGCGCTCACCAGAGCGCGCCACGTGTCAGCAGCGCAACAGCGCAACGCACTAGCGCAGCGCACTGCGCTGTTGCGCTTGCGCTCACCAGAGCGCGCCACGTGTCAGCAGCGCAACAGCGCAACGCACTAGCGCAGCGCACTGCGCTGTTGCGCTTGCGCTCACCAGAGCGCGTCACGTGTCAGCAGCGCAACAGCGCAACGCACTAGCGCAGCGCACTGCGCTCATATGGTGATGACACGTGTCATCACCATATGAGCTTGCGCTCATTACTTGGCGCAAAGCGCCAGACAAATGCACTGTATTGCTTACAAAAGGGCTAAGCCCAATTAGAAGGGCCTAACTGGCCAAATTAAATGAATGCATTATTTCAAAGGGCAGAGCCTAAATAAAAACAGATGCTGTGCATCATTTATAAAAGAGCAGAGCCCAAATAAAGGTCTAATTGACCAAACAAAAATGCCATGCATTATTAAACAGGAGCAGAGCCCCAGTAAAGGTCTAATAGACCAAAAATAAATAAAATGTTGAACATTTTCAACTGGACTTAGCCCAATTCTGGCTGTAAGTCCTTAAATTAAATTAACCGAGCAAGATTGTTCTCATAAATCAATTTACATCTGGTTCGAGAGTACATCTCTGAACTCCTCTGACACCTACCGTTGTAATTCCTCAACGACGTCAGAGAGGTGACGGGTCCTGACGACCACACATCGAATATGGACCGAAACGTCCTTAAACTAATATGGACCACCACGTCCCTAAACTGGCGATGGACCACCACGTCCCTAAACTGGAAAATGGACCACTACGTCCCTAAACTGGAACAATAGAGCCTCCAAATGCTCTTTTGGCGGATCTAAACGGTCCCGTTTAAGTTGATCTTAGCCTCAGATACGGCTAACGCATCCTTAGACATTTAAATGAATGATAAAACCCCAAGTCAACTTTGGTTCAAGGATACATCTCTGAACTCCTCTGACACCTGTCGTCGTAATCCTTCAACGACGTCAGAGAGGTGACGAGTCCCGACGGCCAGATATTAAATCGACCATCACGTCAAGTTGATCTTAGTCCAAAACAGGACTAGCGTATCCTTGACGAACGTTTAAGTTGATCTTAGCCGCAACGCGACTAATGCATCCTTAAACTAAAAACACAAAACCCAAATCTAAGTAAATACGGAATTGGACTAATCCACGTCCTACGGGCGACGGTATTACTCAGTGTCCGTATACAATCCACGGGCAACCACAAACAAAACAAACACACACGACACGAAGTGAAATTCTGGAGAAGGAGAAAGTTGTTACCGCGATGCGGTAGCGTAATTAACTGCAGGGGCTTGCGCCTACAGGGAAGAGCGTCCCTACAATCAAAAACCCCTCACCCTAAGGGGGAATCTGACAAAGTCTGCTACATCGGCCGCATCCGTTTAAACCTCCGATACACGGTACCATAAATCAACTTGGCATCTTCAGAGAGGTAGACGGATAAAACAAAATAGCATCTGCCCCGAATCTCAGGCAAGACGCGAAGTCTAGGCCGCCATTCGGAGGGGAACATCACAGTGGTAGCAGGAGTGACCATCTATGCAGCAGGTACAATCGTGGTCTGTGCGGTGGAAGGAACGTCCTCGGATCTCTGTGCCCGACTAGACTCAACTAAAGATCCCATCATCTGTCGCACCTCCTGCATACCGGCCTCTCATATGGAAATACGGTCTGGAGAAAGCGGATCAATATGACCCTGAGGGGTAGGCGTATCATCCCGCTCGATCCTCGCCTCAGACGAGCCCGCTCGAATCTCATCCCTAGCGGCAGCCCGCTGAGCTCTCGTAGTCTTTGGCGGCATCGAAGATGGAATACGAAACGGGAGCGAAAAGAACATTGAAATTAAATCACGGAATGGAAGGAATCAAGAAAAGAAATACAAGCAATTATGTCTTAAGGTCACTTAGGCGGAGTACCGTATCGTAAGTATGCCGCGGAACATACCTACGCTATGCCACTCTGCTTAAGTCACCTACTCCATCTACCAAGGGTCGTCCTACACTCAGAAAGGTAAAACCTAGGCTCTGATACCAACTTTGTCACGACCCGAAAGTACGGAACGTGACGGGCACTTAGATTACGAGATGTCTAAAGGCGTAACGTAACCTAAGTCAGCCAAAGCCCAGAAAAATCTAAACCCAAATCAAAAGAGTGAAGGAAACCTTTCTTCAAAACGATTAAGTTACATTAACTCTTTAAAAAAACATCAAAATTTTCCGAAGATTTCGGCAGAGTCTCCTTTGTAAATACTATCCCCCAAAATGGGTACAACAAGATATATAAACCTGTAATAACAAAATGGCATCCCCAAGCGGGAGCTAGCTCTTCGCCCAAGGCGGTTCACAACCACACGCAATATATATATGTAATATCAAGAAAAAGAGCATAAAGAAATGCAAAATATAAGAAAACACAACGTCAACTCAAGTGAGCGCGACCCAAAAGAAACCACATATACATAAATCTCTCAGTCTCATCACTAGGTCGCATATACAAATAGGAAGTGGTAGATGGAGAATACTAGATACAAAAATAGTACAAAAAAGAGATAAAAGTGCCCTCGCAACCCACCTACGAGCAATGTCGCGAGTCTGAGAAAAAGAAGTCAACAATAAGATAAGCCGCCGCTACAAGGCTGATGAGTCCGACCTGCAAGACACTGTGGCACAACGGGGGTGAGTTGCCAGCTCGTGAGTAGAATATAACATCTAGTAAGGCTATCGTATGAATGCACGCAAATGCGTCACAACATGTATTTCCAGATGTGATGTAATACCTCTAGTACACATGCATATGTATGCAATATCAATACTAAATCTTTAAGTGTTTTAAATGCTATGAGTTCTGCATTCTTACTTCAGAAAAAGAATATCTATGCAATAGATAAGTACCATCGTGAAATCATCTGAAAACCGTGTCAAGCATCGACACCGAATATGAAAATACATCTGTCTCAATGTCTCACTGTATCAATGTCTCAATACATCGGGCTCCGTCAGTCCGGATCGGCCCATATCATCAAATCTCACGACAACGGTCGGTATCCTCCGGATATCCGCCGCGCCGGACATCACCAGTAGGTAGTCTTCCCCTGCCAGGCTCATCGTCTACAACTCGATCTTCTTGCCCCGGGGTACCATACCGGGCCCACCATGTACCCGAGACGGTCATCCACTCCTCGAATCGGGTCTCGAAATCCGACAGAAAACATGAAAACTCATGGTGGACGACACATACATCACGATAAAACCGCAACTTTGTTTTAAAAACGATAATAATAAGCTTTTGTTAAATTCTTGCGGTTTTCCCCAAAATCCAGAAATCACAGCAATACTGAAATCCTCAAGAAAATCATAATACCCAACATGTTGTATATGATAAATGTCTATGATATCAAGGTATGCGATGTGATTTGTGGCTAGAAATCTATGTAAGTATGATGATGATGCGAGGTATATACATGCTATGCGATTTCATATATCTTGTATAATGCAAGTGGTGATACTAAACTAAACAGGTCCTGCAGTGCTCGTGGCATGGCAATTACCAAAGGCGTGTGTGTCACATGAATAGTACGTGTGCAACAGGAGCCAATGGTAATGGTATACATGTCCTACGAGGTGATATCACACATGTGAATATGGATATCCATGCAAATCTAGCAGACGAATAGCTATAAAGGTATGCAATGTGAATATGGGGGTTAGCTAACTAACAATGCATATTGTTGCAAGTAATATAGTAATCCTAACTATGGGGCACCTCGCGCCATCCAGACGATTCCCCCATAGATGAATACATCTACTCACCTGCATGCCTCGCTAATCTGATCCAACCACCGCCTTGCCTTTGTGCGCCGCGTCCGATGTTTCCGCAACCGTTCCTAGAATTGCATAACTCACAACATAAGATTACAGATTCCTGAAATGACGCAACTTACAATATGAAAAGATCGACGCTCACAAGTTAGGCACAACGTGCACTCGGTGCGCGGGAAACATACGAAGATCGCTAAAACCTTAACTAAAATCGTCGTTTCGGGGCAACCGTCAAAACTAAACCCGACTAAACCAAACTCCGCATTCACACACCCTAATAGTCGTATGAGATGCTATAGCTATCGTCCATATATCGCAATTAGATCACCTCCTAATTTTTTTAGAAAATATAGTAAGCATTGACATAGCAATTTCGATGCAAATATCGCGATTTATCGATATAGCGATCGCTACATCGCACAAATAACCAATCTAACCAACTAGATGGCCACAACACTAACTTAAACCCACTCATCCTACATCAAACCCTAATTAGAACATCTACCCTTCTCTTGAAATTCACTAGCAAGCAAAGTTAACCAAATTTCACACTTTAGATATCTAATTTAACATATTTAAGCTACCAATTTAACAACTAGATTAAAAACTATACCTCCCAAGTTGTGATCCCCTTGCACTTAGCCTATAAAGAGGTATCCTTTCACCTTGTCTTAAACCAATTTGGGTTTGAGAAGAGATAGCATAAGGGTTAGGTTTGAATTGGTGAAGGAAATGGTGGATTTTTGTGGATTTTTGATGATTTTAGCATGATTTTGAAGCAAAGAATTTGGAGGAAGTGGGGCTGTTGCTGGAAGGGGGCTCGTCCTGGAGAAAAAAGTAGAGGGGAATGAGGGAATGTGTAGAAAATTCTTTGAAGAAATCATCTCAAAAGCTCAATTAATGCATGCTACATCAAATCTTTTCCAAAAAAACCCTTTTCATTTCATTTTTCCAACCCATTTACCATAAACAACTAAACTTGAAATGGTTTGCTAAAATTTTTGTTACACTAAATTTTAGTTTATAATGGTTCCTAATAATGTAATTTACCCAATTAAATTTTTATTTATCACTAATTAAATGTATTTTAAAAAGCTTAAAATAATATTAAAAATATTTAATTAAGGAATTTTTTTTAATTAACTAGAAAATTTTAAGTGACAATTTAGTGACCAAATTTTAGAAATATTTTATCTAGATTTTGTATAATTAGGCCTTTATTGAAAAAAATAATCATTTCGACTTTTTACGGAAAAAACTGCTAATTTTGCCGTTTACCGAAAAACTGCCTAAACGATTTTCGAAGCGTTACAAAAAATAACAAAATGGAAAAGATTATACCAAATTGTTACACCCAAATAAAACCCTAGAAGTCCCAAAGTTGTCAAAATTCTACTTTGCTTGGTTCAATGTGTAGAGGGAGAGATGGGGATTAATTTTTGTAAAGGGAGTAATAAGTTTTGGGGATTAATTGGAGATGGATCCATGGTTTGAAGTGGAGGGAGATGAGCTTGAGGAGATGGAGAAGGAGATGAAAATGATGGGGAAATAAGTCATGGAAGCAGCCCCCCTCTCTTACTTATTCTCACACTTTCTCTCTCCAATCATTCACATTTTTAACCCTTTTTCATTCCTTTTTCTTTTCTCTTTCAAATTTCAAAACCAAATCACTTAATACCCACAAAACAGTACAAATGCGACAACATGTAACCAAATGCAACATGACATGGTGCACTAACCACGGAAAACTGTAAAAACACGGATTTGGCCTAATCGCGATTAGCAGTGCTCTAATCGGGTTTTTATCGAAACTGCATATAAATAATTTTAAAAATGCAAAATTCTTTAAATATATTATTAAATGAATAAATCATTTTAATTTCCATTTACTTCACAATTATTGGTATATATTTATACCCTTTTTCGAAAACCCCAATTTCGCAAATCCGGCAGTTTTGAGTAAATATATTATTTTAATATTAAATTCCAAAAATAATATTTTATATTTTCTGAAATGTTACATTAGGCCTCATACATAGTGATGTATGTGGACCAATGTCCACACATGCGAGAGGTGGTTTTTCGTACTTCATAACTTTCACTGATGATTTCTCGAGATTCAGACATGTGTTCTTGTTGAAACATAAGTCCGAAGCCTTCGAAAAGTTTAAGGAGTATAAATCTGAAGTAGAAAATCAAACGGGCTTGAGTATCAAGAAACTTCGATCGGATCGAGGAGTTGAGTATCTAAGCTCAGAGTTTCTAGATTTCCTAAAAGAGAATGGGATTCTCTCTTAGTTCACTACTCCGTATACACCACAGCACAACGGTGTGTCGGAACGGAAGAATCGTACTCTATTAGATATGGTACGATCAATGATGAGTGATGCCGAGTTACAAATTTCATTATGGGGGCACGCATTGGAGACTGCGATATATGTATTGAATATGTTTCCGACCAAAACCGTGTCTACCACTCCATATGAGATATGGTATGGAAGAGACCATCTCTTAAACGAGTTAGGATATGGGGTTGTCCGGCTTATGTGAAAAAGCAGAATCCGGACAAACTCGAGACATGATCGGTTTTGTGTAAATTTGTGGGATATCCAAAACACTTGTATCGATATCTTTTCTACCACAAGGAGGAACAAAGGGTGTTTGTTTCTCAGTATGCCACATTTGTAGAAAATGAATTTTTTACAAACGATACTATTTGCAATGCGGTAGAACTGGAAGAAATTCCAAATACACAAACAATTACCGATGATTTGGTTGAACATGAGGTTTCAATAGAACCTGACGAACCCAGCCACTCCGTAGATCTAGTAAGACTTCTCGCCCACCTAATTGATACTACGGTTTTCTAATTGATGGTGATAGAGAAGATTGGATCATGGATGATGATGACCCTACTAGTTTTAAGCAAGCTATCATGAGTGGTGACTCAGTGAAGTGGCTGGATGCCATGAGATCCGAAATGGAATCAATGCACACCAACAAAGTATGGACTTTGGAGGTTGCACTTTCTGGAGTAAAACCCATAGGGTGCAATTGGATCATTAATAGAAAGATCGGTGTGAATGGTCAGGTGGAGACCTATAAAGCTAGGCTGGTAGTAAAAGGATTTCGTCAAAGTCCAGGCTTGGACTATGATGAAACCTTTTCACCAGTCGCAATGCTCAAATCCATTCTGATCATGCTTGCTATAGCTGCTCACTATGACTATGAGATCTGGCAGATGGATGTTAAAACGACATTTCTAAATGGTGATTTGGAAGAATGCGTTTTTATGGATCAGCCAGAAGGCTTCATTGATAGTGGGAGCAGCGAAAAAGCATCTTGGTTGCTTAAATCCATCTATGGATTAAAACAGGCATCACGGAGTTGGAACATCTGCTTTGATGATACAATCAAAGAGTTTGGTTTTATCAAAATTGTATATGAACCATGTGTTTATAAAAGGATTGTAGAGAGTATTGTTACATTCCTCATATTGTACGTGGACGGCATTCTCTTGATAGGAAATGATGTTTCTATGCTACAATCGGTCAAACTATTCTTATCGCAGAGGTTCTCCATGAAAGACCTGGGTGATGCATCGTACATTCCGGGGATTAAGATCTATAGAGATGGATCTCAGAAATTATTAGGAATTTCCCAATCGACATACATTGACACCATACTAAAAATGTTTAGTATGGAAGATTCCAAGCGAGGCAATTTACCCGCTTGTCATGGGATCACCCTCTCCTAAGAGATGTCTCCAAAGACTGATGAGGAGATGGCTCGCATGAGCATTATACCCTACGCTTCGGCGGTAGGATCTATAATGTCTGCGATGTTGTGTACTTGTCCAGATGTAGCTTATGCACTGAGTGCAGTAAGCAGGTATCAATCCAATCTAGGGGTGAAACACTGGACTGCTGTGAAGAACATTCTGAAATACTTGAGAAGAACTAAAGAAATGTTCTTGGTGTATGGTAACGGAGATCCCCAAATGGAGGGCTTTATCGACTCCGGCTTCCAGAGCGACAAGGATGATAGTAAGTCCATCTCAGGGTTTGTATTTACCCTAAATGGAGGGGCGGTATGTTGGAAGAGTTCCAAACAATCGCCGACTCCACGATGGAAGCTGAGTATATTGCTGCTAATGATGCCGCAAAAGAGGCAGTCGAGATGAGGAAGTTCATTTGTGAACTTTAGGTGGTTCCATCCAGTGCTAATCAAATACCTCTGTATTGCGATAACAATGGAGCCATGGCTTTGGCAAAGGAACCGCGGTCCCATCAGAAATCCAGACATATCTTGAGGCGGTATCACCTCATCAGGGAGATAGTTGATCGGCAGGACATCGAGGTACGGAGAGTTGACACGAAAGACAACACAGAAGATCCATTCACCAAGGCCATCCCTCAAGTCCAGTTTGAGAAATTGTTCGATCTGTTGGGCATGCGGTACGCCGGCAACTGGTTCTAGTGTAGAAAGTGGGTACTTATTGCACCAACTACAGGCCTTAGTGCAAGTGGGAGATTGTTAGATATGTATGCCCTATAGGCAGTATTGTATAGGAAGCTAGGCATGTATATGTACAGAAACAATCTTTACTCGAAGTGATAGTATGCTATCTGGTTTATCTTCATCTTAACGTGTAATGTGTTGTATTTCATATCTTTATTTACATGTTGATGAAGCCCTTAGGATTATGCTTGACTGCCAGAATTATGATGTAGATCATACTAGTGGGGCCTGGGCAGTCTATAAGCATATCCTTTAACAGTTCCTAGTCGAGGGTATATCGAGACAGGGCATCGATATTACCAGAGTAGACTAGTGTGTACGTTTCTTGACCCTAGGGGCGATGGTTGATCCCACAACCATTGGTGTTTGACATCAAAGATTGTACACAGGTGCTCATTGGAGAATAGGTACACCGAACAGGACTCGCCGAGAACTCCTAGATGGTATATATACCTATTTTCAGATAGCAGTTATCTGGTGACACTTGTACAGGTTAGTCTGTAGACCCGAGATCGTCATAGTGTCTTATGTGATTCCCACTGTGCTTTGATTTCCTCCATACCACAGCTCTAATGAGTCGTGCAAACAGGTGGATTTTGGGTACAGTCCCGAATCACATGGAAGCAGTGAGCGATAGGAGGGGTTTTGTCTCTCCCAGTATAGGGAGTTGATGTCGCGCTATGCTTGATCGGCTATAACAGCAAATCCCTGGCCAGGGTTGTCGAGATTTACTGATAAGAGTTATCAGTATCGAACCGTTATGGGCCGCATAAATCAGCATGACTTATAAAGTTACTGGGGTCTGACATTTACCACCCCTAGACTTCATATGCGACGTATCGGATGAAGAGACCGGACTGTACGG
Source organism: Agapanthus africanus (assembly GCA_030015575.1). Taxonomy (NCBI): domain Eukaryota; kingdom Viridiplantae; phylum Streptophyta; class Magnoliopsida; order Asparagales; family Amaryllidaceae; genus Agapanthus; species Agapanthus africanus. The sequence goes on from CM057339.1 coordinate 427,703,875, forward strand.
TAAGTGTTGCTTACAGGCTCGTTAGGGTTGTGATGAGTTCGCTCGTCGGCCACCTTTTCGTCATGTACCTGGGTAGCCGTTACGCACAGCTAGTACCGCTGATGTGCTTATGGTTAAACCCACTGCCAGCGTACTGTCGAGTCTTTAGAGTCCTGCACAGAGGGTTCCTGGTTCAGGTAAAAGATGTAGAGGCCGTAAGTTGTTACGGAAAGGTTTCGATCATGTTCGTGTAATGGTTACAGGAATAATGATCGGAAGGATAATACCGGTTGGCTTTGGTTTAACCTGGATACCGGTATTATATTATTGGATTATTTGTATTCATATTTTTCGGAATTTGGATACGGGTATATTTATACGGTATACGGTGGAGGGGTATTCTTGTAATTATACAAGAACACCTTCTAGAAGGAGACACCTCATAATTAGATATTTATTTTGTGAAAATAAATAAATGAGGTGGAATTTGGAGAAATGTTAAAGCATGGATGAAGGAATGGCTTATATGATATTTTATTCATTTGGGATTACTATTGAAGCATGGTGCATTATTTTATTGCATGCTTCAATTATTTTCATTTGAGCCATATCATTTTTTCCTTGCTTGATTTTTCATTCATCACTATCACATTCTCTGTCTTCATTTTCTCCTTCTTCCTCCTCTTAGCTTTATCCTTCGCATGTGTTGTGAATCAAAAGCTAAAGAGATATATTAATCCACTACATGATCTCTACATCATCTAAGTGATCATTTCTAGCACACTTGATCTCTTAGTTAACTCTTGAGAAGAGTTTGAAGTTTGTTCCATAGCTCTCGGGTGGATCATCTACGTTTTGAGGTGGCCAAAGATCGAGGACATCGCAAGCATCCGAAAGAGCCTAGGAGTTGCATAAAAAAGATGACCCGAAGGACCGGTTCATTAGGTACAACCCTTTCATAGTAGTTAAGAACTCTAGATAGGGTTTGCTAGTTAAGGTTTAAGCATAAGATCTTGGTTTTATGTGGGTGTTGCATGCAAGAAATTTTTCGTTTGCCACTTCCACCTCCTCACAAGATGTTTTGAGGGTGTGCAACATCCACTAACAGATTCCAGTCTCGAGATGCTAGAACGGGGACTGTAGTTAGGGAACGTTTAAGTGATTCAAAAGCAGCCAAGCAATCCGTGTCGAAGTTAAATATTGTATCCTTAGCCAAAACAAGAGTTAAGCGTCTAGCAATTCTGCTAAAGTCTTTAATGAATCGTCTATAAAATCCGGCATGACCAAGAATGGATTGTATATTTTTTACGCATTGGAGAGGAAGAAGGTTGAAAATGACATCTATTTTAGCTCTATCTACCTCAATGCCTTTTCGTGAAACGATATGCCCTAAGACAATACCTTTTTGAACCATGAAATGTCATTTTTCCCAATTCAAAGTTAGATTCTTATCCTTACAGCGGGTAAGAACAGTGTCAAGATGACGTAAGCATTCCTCAAAGGAGTTTCCAAATATAGATAAATCGTTCATAAATATCTCCAGAAAATTCTCGACCAAGTCCGAGAATATCCCCATCATACACCGTTGAAATGCAGCGGAAGCATTGCATAACCCAAAGGGCATGCATCATACACCGCTGAAATGTAGAAATGCCTTTTCGTGAAATGATAAGCCATAAGACAATGTAAGTCGATGTCGTGCACCCCGCGGGTCCGCGGGAAGGCGGAATTTTCAAAAAACGATTGTCAAACTTCGCAACAATGACTTGAATCAACAGGATCTTTAAATAAACCTTAACTAACATAACATCCATGAGGTTCTAACTACTCTGAAAAAAGTTATACCTCGTAGTATCAAGTCCTTCGGTTCTTGTTGTCCTCCTCTTCTTAATCTCCTGGAAGAGTGAACGGATCTTGCTCGATCGTCGGTCTTCCCACTCCAAAGATGATCCACTCGAGAGTGTTAACTTTGAGCTCCTACCTCTTAATTGAGGTAACTAGGGTACCTAGTGTGCTAGTCTAAGTAACCTAAAAGATGTAGAGTGTAATTAGGGATTGTTTAGTCTCTTGAACCCTGGGTTTCTCAACTCATGAGAAAAATTAGGGTTTTGAAAGAAGAAGAGAACTTGGAGGAGAGAGAATGAGAGAGAGAGTTTATCATAGAATGAATGAAGAATGGCTAATGTGATAACTAATAAGCAAAGATATTTTCTACAAAAAGCCTCAATAGTAATCCATAACGCACTACATGAGTCACCAAGTAGCCATGCTTCATTAATTGTAAATAACACCTCACCCTACACCTCATTAACCATTTAAAATAAATGGTTATCAAACTAATAATGTATCTTCTTCTATAAGCACTCTTGAAAAAAATACAAGAATACCCCTCATCTGTATATACATACTCGTATTCATATTCCGAAAAATACGAATACAAAGAGACGAAAAACAATCTAATAATATGATACTAGTATCTGGCTTAAACCAAGGCCTACTAGCATAATCCGCCCGATCATCATCCGTGTAGCCAGTACACGTATGCGATCGAAATCCTGCCGTAAAACCATACGGCCTCTACATCGTTTCGCTCGAAGCAGAGAAACCCTCTGTGTGGGACTCTAAAAACACGACAGTACGCTGGCAGTAGGTTTAACCACAAGCACGTCAGCGGTACTAGCTGCACGTAACGGCTACCCAGGTATCTGTCGAAAAGGAAGGCCGACGAGCGAACTCATCCGAACCCCTACTGAGCCTATCCATGACAATATCCGTTCAGTCCAGTCTATTCATCTGAGAATATCGCATGTAAGGTCTAGGGGGTGGAAAAACATCAAACCCCTAATAACCAAATAAGTCATGTCAGTGTGGCTCAAGACCATCTGATAATCTACTGTTCCGCCCACCAGTAATTCTCAATCTGCCCTGGACAGGGACTTATGGTGATGACCAACCAATCATAGCGCGACATCGACTTCCTATACTGGGAGTGTCGAATCCCCAACAATCACTCACTGCTTCCATGTGGCTCAGGACTGTACCCAACTAAAACCTGTTTTCACGACTCAGTAGAGCCATGGTAGAGTAGTAATCAAAGCACAGTGGGAACTCACAGGAGACAAATGACGACCTCAGGTCGACAGACTATCTGCACAGATGTAACCAGAGAACTGCTATCTGATGCTAGGTATAATACCATCTACCGAGTCCTCGGCGAGTTATGTCCGGTGAACTCACACCCAGTGAGCATCTGTATACAATCTTAGGTGTACCTCACCAATGATTCTGGGACCAATCCATCGCCCCTCGTCAGGATCTAGATATGTATACACTAGTCTACTCTAGAGTATCAATGCCCAGTCTCGATACTCCATCGACTAAGGACATTTTAAGGATGTGCCTATCGACTACCCAACTCCCACAAGTATGAATGAAATCATAACGCTGGTAATCAGGCAAATATCCTACGGGCTTTATCAACATGTATACAAAATATGAATACAATGTAAAACACATCATATGTTAAGATAAAGTCAAACCAAATAGTGTACTATCATATAGAGCAAGATTGTCCTGTACATACATATCCCTAACATCCTATACAATAAAGGCCTCTAGGGAATATATATCCAGCAATCTCCCACTTGCACTAAGGCCTGTAATTGGTGCAATATAAGTACCCACTGTCTGCACTAGATCCAGTTGCTGGCATATCGCATGCCCAACATCTCAGACAGCCTCTCGAACTGGACTTGAGGGATGGCCTTGGTGAATGGATCTGCCGTGTTGTCTTTTGTGTCCACTCCGCACCTCAATCTCCTGGCGATCTATGATCTCCCTGATCAAGTGATACCGCCTCAAGATATTTCTGGATTTCTGATGGGACCTTGGTTCCTTCGCTAATGCAACAGCCCCATTGTTATCGCAATACAAGGGTATTGGATCAGCAATGGACGGTACTAGCTAAAGTTCAGAGATGAACTTCCAGACTTACTCTTTTATGACATAGTTAGCAGCTATATACTCATCTTTCATCGTTGAGTCTGTGACGGTATCCTCTTTGGAACTCTTCCAACATATTGCCTCTCCATTGAGGGTAAACACAAAACCCGAGACGGATATAGAGTCATATTTGTCACTTTAGAAGCTGGAGTCAGTAAAAGCCTCAACTTGGAGGTCCCCATTACCGTAAACAATGAACATCTCCTTAATCCTTCTCAGGTAATTGAGAATGTTCTTTACTGCTATCCAATACTTCTCACCCGGGTTAGACTGATACATGCTTACCATACTAAGTGCGTATGCTACATCTGGTCTGGTACATAACATCGCATACATTATAGATCTTACCGCCGATGCATAGGTTATAATACCCATGCAAGCCCTCTCATCATCAGTCTTTGGAGACATCTCTTTGGAGAGGGTGATCCCGTGACAAGCGGGTAAATTACCACGCTTGGAATCTTCCATACTAAACCTCTTTAGTATGGTGTCAATGTACCTGGACTGTGAAAGTCCCAACATTCTTTTAGACCTATCACGATAGATCTTAATCCCCAGAATGTAGAAGGCATCACCCAAGTCTTTCATGGAGAACTTCTGTGACAAGAAAAGCTTGACTGCTTGTAGCATAGGGACGTCATTCCCTATCAGGAGTATGTCGTCAACGTATAGTACGAGGAAGACCACTGCTCCTTCTACAATCTTCCTATAAATGCATGGCCCATCTACATTTTTGATAAAGTCAAATTCTTTAACCGTCTCATCAAAGGAGATGTTCTAATTCCGTGATACTTGCTTTAATCCATAAATGGAGTTAGGAAACTTGCACACCTTTCTACTGCTCCAACTATCTATGAAACCCTCTGGCTGATCCATGTAAACATTTTTTTCTAAATATCCATTTAGAAAAGCTGTTTTTATGTCCATCTGCCAGATTTCATGGTCATGGAAGGCAGCAATAGCAAGCAGGATCCGAATGGATTTAAGCATAGCCACTGGAGAAAAAGTTTCATCATAGTCCAATCCTGGTCTTTGACGAAAAGCTTTAGCAACAAGTACAGCTTTGTAGGTTTCCATTTGTCCATCTGCACCAATCTTCCTTTTGAAGATAGATTTGCATCCAACTGGTTTAACCCCAGGAGGAGCAACATCCAAAGTCCACACTTTGTTGGTGTACATGGATTCCATTTTGGATCTCATAGCATCTAGCCACTTCACCGAGTCTTTACCCATGATAGCCTGCTGAAAAGTAGTAGGCTCATCATCATCGATAATGCAATCCTCTCAATCCCCATCTATGAGAAACCCATAGTATCATCCAGGTAGACGAGAAAGACTACTAGATTTGTGGAGCGGCATCGGTTCGTCAGGCTCTATTGAAACCTGAGGTTCTACTATGTCCTCGGCAGTAGTTTGGGGTTCTAGAATTTCTTCCAGTTCTACCGCACTCCTACTAATTTCTTTTGCAAGAAATTCGCTCTCTAAAAAGACTATGTGGCGAGCGACAAACGCCTTTTGTTCTTCAGTGTGGTAGACAAGATACCATCTTGAGGACTCAAACCAGACAAGCGAAAAGACAAGTTGGGGTATCCCACAAACTTGCATAAAACTGATCGTGCCTCGAGCTTTTCCGGATTCTTCTTTTTGACAAAAGCTGGACACCCCATATCTTAAGATACTTGAGATATTGTCTCTTCCCACTCCACATTTCATATGGAGTGGTAGGCACATACTTAGTTGGAACTCTATTCAATAGGTATGCTGCTGATTCCAGCGCAAAACCCTAGAAGGAAAGTGGCAACTTAGCACTACTCATCATTGAACGCACCATATCAAGTAGCGTGCGATTCTTCCTCTCCGATACACCATTATGCTGAGGTGTATATGGAGGAGTAAGCTGAGAGAGAATTCCATTCTCTTTTAAGAAATCAAGGAAACTGGTACTTAAGTATTCTCCACCTCGATCAGATCGAAGTGTCTTGATACTTTTTCCAGTTTGTTTCTCCACTTCATTTTTATACTCCTTGAATTTCTCGAAGGCCTCGGATTTATACTTCATTAAGAACACATGTCCATACCTTGAGAAATCATCAGTAAAAGTTATGAAGTAGGAGTGACCGCTTCATGATTGTGTAGCTGTCAGACCACATACATCGCTGTGTACAAGTCCCAAGAGCTCAGTGGTTCTTTCTCCGTGTCCTGTGAACGGAGATTTGGTTATCTTTCCTTTGATACATGATTGACAAGTTGCATATGATTCATATTCAAACGGAGCTAAATATCCATCTTTATACAACTTAGTCAACCTTGTTTCATTTATATGACCAAGTCTACAATACCATAAGAAGTCTTGGTTTGAATCTAGTGCCTTTCTTTTGAGTGTGTTTTGGATATCGAAAACTTGATGTTGATTGAGTATGTATATGCCATTTTCCAGTGTGCCAGACCCAATCAGTTCTTGATTTAGGTGAATGTTCATGACATTTCTTTCAAGTGAAAAATTATATCCTTTATTAGATAATAAAGACACTGATAAAATATTACATAGCATACTGGGAATACAAAAACAACTATACAGCACCAAAATGTGCCCACTAGTCAATCCCACATGATAATCGCCTACTGCAACAGCATCAACGCTTGTTCCGTTGCCAACCCTGAGGGTCATATCACCTGCCTTCAGTGCTCTACAGTTTCTCAGAGCCTGCAAAGAATTACAGATGTGAGAACCAGAACTGGTATCTAGTACCAAAGATATAGAGTTCACTGAAAAACAGTTTTCGATTGCAAACACACCTGAAGCAGAAGCATCACCTTTCTTCGTATCCTTGGCTTTAAAAGCCCTGCAATCCTTCTTCCAGTACCCTTTCTTATGACAGTAGTAGCACTCATCCTTATCCTCTTTTACTCTCCCCGCTTTGTTCGTTCCCTGCACCATTTTGACACCTCCTTTCGATTTGGTATCGATCATCTTCTTCTTCCCCTTAGCTTTCGCTTTGGATTTAGAAGAGGATGATTGGCCAACATACAGAACAGGTGTCTTCTCCTTTTTCAAGGAACTCTCTGCTACCCTAAACATGTAGATGAACTTTGGATGATTAGCTTCCATATCATGCATGTTGAAATTCAGCACGAACTGAGAGAAGGTGTGAGGAAGGTACTGTAAAATCAAGTCAATGTATAACTCATTTTCTAGCACGCATCCTAAGTTTACGAGTTCCTCAATGAGACTGATCATCTTTAGGACGTGCTCTCCTATAGGTGATCCTGGGGATAATCTCATCTGGAATAACTTCCTTGAGGTCTCATACCTTGCGATACGAGAGTACTCTCCATACAGTTCCTTGCAATGGAGAAAAATGGATTTGATATCCATATCCTCATGCTGCTTCTGGAATTCATTATTCATGGACACCAGCACGATGCACTTAGCTTTGTCACAATCCAGATCCTAAGTTTTGCGGACCTCTTTCTCCGCAACTGAGGAATCCGGTCCTGGGATATGGGGAGTTGTACTGGTGAGAACATATGCCACTTTGTCATAAGCAAGTGCAATGTTGACGTTCCTCAGCCAATCCTTATAGTTTAGCCCAGTCAGTGTATTTTTTTCAAGTAATAGTTTGAGTCCAGTCATGGTAGCTGCAAGAGAGAGAGAAAAGAAACACTCAGCATATGCTCTTATAACTTTAGATTGGTTATTAGTTTATCAAAATAGGATGGCTCACATTGTTTCCTCGAATTCTTCTTCAAACCCTAAAAGAAGAATTAGTCAGGATTAATCGCACGTCACAATACTTGCTTAACCTTTCATCCAGGATAGTGTCGGTATTTCGAGGGAGGTTTCACAATGCTTTTGCGAAGTTTCTTAATTAAACAACATCTTTTCCCAGGAGGCGTATCCCCGCTAACACCGCTCTAGACACCTACTTGGTTTATAGCATTAATTGTTAAGTGAAAATTTTTCCCAAGAGTAATCCCACTCATCAGTGGGATCGGGATCCAACTATCATTGTGTGATGACCTAGATGGAAGCCACTCTAGTCACCACACTCAAGAAGGTATGCTAAATCTGCAAGTTACTTTTATGTTTGAAATGTTGGGTTATGCCAGTGCCCCGGCCATCAATCCGTGGCCAAATGCGGAACAAAAACTTTTAATAAACCAGCGCTAACGGAACCCGATTCCTGGATCGTACCATTAACCCTATACTAGTACTATGAAAGGAGTTTAGAGAGGTTATACCGATCGATCTATGTCCTTCAGTCTTCAACCTCTGTCCTAAGCTCTTCGCGGCTTCCCCGATGATGTTTGATCTCCGGTCTCCCCACATCAAAGAAGATCCACGTCGAGGGTTGGTAATACGGGCTCCCGCCTCAAAACCGAAGAAACTCGGGTATCTAGTTTACTAACCTAGATAACCAAGATGAAATAGAGAATGTGTGTGATTACTTTGTCTCAAAACACCCAAGGATTCTCAACTCATGAGAGGGTTTGGGTGGAGGTTGAAGAAGATACCATGTGAGAAAGTATGAGCTCATGTTTTGGCAAGTGAAGAAAAGTGAGTGTTGTGAGATATTGTTTGTGAGAAACTAAAGAAAATCACCACCTCAAGAAGTGGCTGCCTCTACACCATAAATATTACACAAGCTCACAACAAAAATCTCATGACAAATATCGAATACAAATATCTTAGCCAAAACAAAAACCAAGTGCACATGCCACAATCAATGCATCAAAGCCAAAACTCACACTCACACTTTCCACCTCATAAACATTTAAACTAAATGTTTAATAGAAAAAGAAAAAAACATCTTCTAAAGTAAACTTGTAAAGAATTACAAGAATACCCCTCATCCGTATATACATACCCGCATCCGTATTCCGACAGAATATAATACAACGAGACGAAAATAATCCAACAATATAATACTAGGATCCGGCTTAGTATTATCCGTCCGAATCATGACACGTGCATAAGTGCTCGTATATGTTCGAACCCTGCCATAAAACCATACGGTATCTACAACGTTTCTCCCGAACTAGGGAAACCTTCTGTGTGGAACTCTAAAGACTCGTCAATACGCTGGCAGTAGGCTTAACCACAATCACGTCAGTGGCATTAGCTGTATGTAAGGCTACCCAGGTATTGAGCGAATGGGAGGCCGAAGAGAAAACTTATCCGGAAACTCCTACTTTGCCTGACAGAGACAATATCCGTACAGTTCGGTCCGTTCGTCTATGAGTATCGCATATCGAGTCTAGGGGGTGGATAAAGTCAGACCCCTAATAACGCGACATTTAGTGTCGGTATGAAGCCTATCACCACCTGAGAAACTACTGATCTGAATCAGTAATTGTCGACTACCTTGGCCAAGGATTTCTGGTGATGGCCACCAGTGCACAATGCGACATCAACCCCCAATACCGGGAGAGACGAATCCCCTGACGATCTGCTCACTGCCTCCTTGTTGCTCGGGACTGTACCCAACTAAAACCCATTTGCATGACTCCTTTGAGCCGTGGTAGGGTAGTAATCAAAGTATAATGGGAACTCACACGAGATAAATGATGATCTCAGGTCGATAGACTAACCTGTACACATGTCACCAAGGAACTGCTATCTGACTATAGGTATAATACCAACTAGCATGTTCCCGGCGAGTCTGTCCGGTATACTCATAACCTAATGAGCACATGCATACATCTTAGGTGAACCAACTAACACCAATGGCTTGTGAGACCGACCATCGCCCCTCGTCGGGATCTCGATCAGTATAGACTAGTCTACTCTTGGAGTATCGATGCCCAGTCTCAAAACTTCCATGACTAGGGACATTTTAAGGATGTGCATATAGACCACCCAACTCCTATGTATATGATCGCCATCATACTGCTGGTAGTCAAGAAAGAATCCTATAGGCTATATCAACATGTAATAGTAATCTGTAATGTCACCTGAAGCATGTACATGATGATAAAGACAAACCAGATAGCATACTATCATCTCGAGTAAGACTGTTCTACCGGTATAGGTCCTCCCTCAATCATTGCAATCATGTGCCAGTGATCCAATAATTGACTTGAGGGCACTATATCCAACATCTCCCACTTGCACTTAAGGCTAATTATTGTGGTGTCACATACTCACAGCCTGTGTGATACCGAACACCCAACTTCTCTACTAATCAGTTTCACAAAGTTCGTTTATAAAACTATTGTGTTCGAGAAATAGCCTCAGTGAGTGGATCGGCTCCAATGTTTCTTTCTATGTCTCTCTTTATCTTAAGTTCGCGGAGCAGACCATCACTCAAAATGAGCAATACCTGTCTTAGAATTTGTTTGGATATCTGATGGGAACCAGTTCACAAATGAACTGCAAATCCAGCAAACTTCTTAGACTGTATCGTCCACTGAATTTAATCAGTATCCTGCGCCATGCCGCCCTCAGTATCCGCTTGAACAACCTGTCTAAACTACTGCCCCTCGTTAAGAGTGAAAACTATAACTCTGACAGTCACTCTGTCATTCAGGTCACCTTGGAAGCCTGGAATGATAACCGTCTCCCGAAGGAGGTTGCCGTTATCAAATCCTTAGAACATCCACTTATGTTCATAAACTACTTCCGAACGTTTCTCCATGATTGGATTAATATATAAACTTATTGCAACTAGTGCAAAAACAACATCTGGTGTGGTCCTTGACATCTGACTCAATTGCCTAAGCATGTGATATGTCTATCATGCACATCCCTCTCCACTTTAGTCTGTAAGACACCACTAGAGAGGGTGACTCCATCACTTGCAGGTACACCACCATGCCATGAGTCGTTCAATCTAAAACACCTTTAGAATACTGTCTAAGTACCTAGATTGGGAAACTACCCAAATCTAGATCTAAAACCATAGATCTAGTAACCAGAATACCTGATATTATATCCATATCCCATGTGTGACAACCACAGTATAACCGATCGTAGTATAGGAATTTCGCTTCCCATAAAGTGCATGTCATTCAAATACCAGGACATCACACCCTACTACTTTCTTAACAGATCCATCTCCTATTCTGATGAAGTCAAAACCTATGACCGTCACATCAAAAATAGATGATCTATCTCCTCCATATCTGCTTTAGTCTATAAATAGACATAAGCTACTTGTCCATTATGCTTCTGCTGCTCCCACTGACTACAACAACCCTCTGGTAGAGTCATATACACGTGCACCTACAAAACTAGTTTAGAACGACGCTATACTCATCCTCCTGCCGGGTTTCATAGTCTGGAACGGCAGTAATGGCAAATCTGAGTAAACAAGAATCTCTCTGTCACCGTCTTTGAGGATACCGAAGTACCTCTCGGGTGCCTGAGGTTACCCACCATATCTTCGGAGTGGCTAATGGAATGTCAAACCCGATTGAATCTTTAGGTTCTATTAAATTTTCAGTAATCGTTTGTGGTCTGGAATTACTTCCAGTTCTACCATACTCCCACTACTGTTTTCTGAAAAAGTCCATTTTATTAAAACTGTGGCGAGTCAAGAACAATATCACTATTGATCTTCCAGATGGTAGAAAGTTACCCCTCATCATAGCCCGGGATAACCCATAAATTGCCATTACAGAAACGTGCCTTGAGTTTGTCTAGAGTCTGGTTTTAATCATAAGCCAGAGAACTCCATATAAATTAACATCGTTAAGATATGAAGCATTCTATAAACAATATAGAAATAGAGTCACTGATTTAATTGGAACCATATTAAAATCATGCAGCTGTCTCCTGTGCATGTCAACCAAATGGAAGGAGGCGGATCGACATTACTCAACTTAGATTACATCCAGATATGAGTAACCTGAAAGAGAAGCAAGTTCTCAAAACCATTACTATCAAATTAATACCTAACACAAGTATCGACATCTTCGATCACCTTGATGAATCCTGATACTTGCAACAAATGGTTCTCTACTTTATTCTTGTACCTATAACTTCTCAAAACATGGACCTTGTATTTCTACGAAATACTTGTCTAAAACAGGAGAAGTCACAAGTAAACAGAATATAGTTTGAGCACCAACCCCTTTGTCCTAATGGACACTGGACAAGATACTATACTTTGTATAAGTCCCAGAGTTGAATAACTCAAACCCTGTGCGTTGTAGGTTGAAAACTGTACTATGGTTAAGAAGAATTATACCGCTGTTTAATGCTCCTTACCCCATCATCAACTGATATAGGTAAATGTCATGGACATAATTTCAAAAAGTTATATCTCACTTTATAAAATAAACATATAGATATATCAATTTGAAATTGGTGCATAACAACGGATATTCAAAACCAAATATTTGCCGTCAGGCAAAACCTCAGGCGATTTTCTCAAATATCACCAATTACAACTAATTCCGATATAATCACCTAATTCCTAATAACTTGCTCCCACTCATCATCTGTAAAACCATACAGGTGTGAGAATCAAACCTGGTAAATACATACCCGGGAGTAAGGATCTAATTGGAAAATCAGTTTTCAATTAACAATACACAGTGAAACTGAAACATGAAAATGTTTCAAATGGGTATCCGAGTATTCCTAATAATGCCTCTACCATTATCCAGATTCATGACTTGTAATCATATATTTCCTTACTATCTCTCCAAATCCCTTTATTTATCTTTACTCATTATCTTCTGTACACCCCACTTAGACTAAATGGTTTTCTTCCTTCCCTACCTTTCAGCACCTGCCTATGGTTTGGAAGAAGACTATCCAATAAGTGTAATAGGTGTACTCTTCTAATCCTAGGAGCAATCGCAACATGAGAGAAGGTAAAGATAGAAGACAACTGAATAATCCTTATTTTATTTCTCCTGAACCATAATCCATCCTCGAACTGGAACAAGGTCCTTCGAGTTCGTATGTAACTATACGATGGATTATCTAATAAATGTGGATCTTCGTAGTGATACGGGGTGTTCTGGAGAAATTCAAAGGTGAAGTAGGAGTGGTGATGATATACGTGGTTTGGTCATGAATGATAGCAGTCGCAATTTACTTTGCCTTCTTTCTAATCCCTTTATTTGTCTTTACTTATTACCTTCTGTACACCTCACTTAGGCTAATTGGTTTTCTTCCTTCCCCACTGTTCGGCACCTGCCTATGGTTTGGAAGAAGAATATCCAATAAGCGCAATAGGTGTACCCTCTCCTAATCCTAGGAGCCCTCAGAGCCTAAGAGAAGGTAAAAGGAAAAGACAACTGAATAGTCCTATTCAATTTCTCCAGAACCGGAAACCATTCTTGAATCTAAAACGAGTTTCTTCGAGTTCGTATGTAAATATACGATGGTCATATCAAATAAATGTGGATCTTCATAGTGATACGGAATGTTCCGGAGAAAAGAAAAGGGTAAAAATAGGAGTGGCAATAAAGTATGTAACTCTGATAATCCAAAAGCCAATGTGTTTTAAGAAGGTACGGTTAACTTGGTTTATGAGTTCTAGTCTAGGGTCGGGCCATGGTCGCTGCCAAACAGAGAGAGAAAAGAAATACTCAGCGTGCACTCTAACCTAGATCAGAATGGTTAATCACTTTATCTAATCAGGATGTCTCCCACTGTATCCTCAAATTCTCCTCCAGACCCGAAAAAAGAATTAGTCGGGATCATCTAAAATCACCCGAGGAGTAAACCAACTCATCAGTGGGAATCGGGATCCAACTATCATCGCATGATAACTTGATGGAATCCACTCAAGTTATCACACTCCAAAAGGTATGCGCATATCTGGAAAGTTTCCTGTATGTTTGAAACTCCCGATGTGATTTCTGCTCCATGCTCTTATGACCTTGACGAAAGCCAACATATCATAAGGCACATGTCAAGTTCTACCCATCATTGTACAAGTTAATTTGAACCCACCCATACATACCCTTAACGAAGGCCAACATAGTGGTACGACTGTCCCAAACCAACACATCTATCTATGCAACAGAAAAGTAACAAATAGTTACCATACATTATGCCATGACGAAGGCCAACAAACATAGCATGAATACTAAATGCTATTAATCTGAAATGACGGAGGGCTATGGTTGGTATTTGGCGAAAAATCTTTAACGTAATGAACTTGATATCATTGAAGGAATCCAAGTGGTTTTACAAATATATAGTGGTGCAAACTTTTGCTAAAGAGGTCACTCCCGATGAAGGGATCACGGCTCTTTCCTCGTCGAATGAGGTGGAGGATATTCCAAACCGAATACCACGATGCAAAGAAAAAGAATCGACTAAATAAAGTTATTACGTTGACGCAAACTTCTGCCCAAGGGGTCACTCCCGATGAAGGGATCTCGGCCCTTGCCTCGTGGAATGAGGTGCTGGATATTCATAACCGAATACCACTGTGCAAAGCAAAAGACAACGTCTGTAATGTCAGTTTTTAAAAACTTGGTTCCAACAACATCATATAGGTTTGTTTTATCCTTGCATTGATCAGAATCAATGCGGTCCCATCAATTAATCATACAAGAAAAGAACGAAAATATATGATGTACGTATATGCCATCCGCATTCGCCACTGGGCCCCGTCATCACCCGTTAAGTTACTTAACTAACGACAGAGCCGGGGCTGGACCAGCGAGGGTGCAAAACATATACAACATCTACTAGTATATATATAACAATATATAATAATCGCTCCAGGCATGATAAATGCAACATCACAGGTAAGCGATAAGTATCACAGAACAATACAGATAATCTGGGAGCCCCAGGTTTCCTTTGACCCGCTACTGAAACCCGACATTCCCCTGGTCGTGTGGATTACATGTGCAATGAAAACCTAAACCCCTACGAGTGCGGCAAGTTACCCGCCAAAACCATAAGTGAGGCAGCCCCCTTTATCAAAGAGAATGGGCCACCCGACACTTCACGGAATACGGTAACTTGAACACCCCTCCTTGGGTCAACCTGTACCCCGTACGAGTGCGGCGAATAGCCCGCCAATTCTAGAGTAAGGCCACCTCCGTCTCAACGCCATGAGATGAGAACCCATTTCCCTCTAGAACCTGGCTATCCGTGCACTCCATCTTGGGGTAATCCTAGTACAGAAAAGATAATATGTACAACGGTGACATCGACCTCAACCCGGTCGTGCCCCAAACAAATAGTATACAAACAGGCAGTGACGACGGTCCACATGTCGGACGCTCGCCCCGCGATATCAAATGTACAAATAAAACTAAACTGTACTAACATTGCATCCAAGCTATCCACCACGATGAATCCGCAACAACACAGCACAACATAGAACATCAACGTGAATGTCACGTTCGCAAACCCGTCTAAAAGAACTGTTGCAATTACACAAGTTGTACCACTCTAATGACATTCATGGTCGCAGATAGAAATGTATGTACTTTAAACTTTAAACAGTGTTAGAAATATTGACTTCGAAATAACCCCGAATAGCCCTAAACAAATAGATAAAACTATATCCAAACTAGGCTAAACTAGCAATACCACCGAACCAATATTCCAGAGACTAGACCATACCCAAAATTACAAGTCCAAACTCACTTACAAAACCGGCCACCTCGGAATTTTCTTGCATCTGGCCGGCCAAATTTTGTTGGAATGGGCTCGTATTTGGGGTGTGTTCTAGTAGTCATACAAATAGTCTTCTGTAGTTGCTTATATAATTTTAGAAGACCATTTAAAAATCGACAGAGAATGGAATAAATCGAGTGATATTTCATAGTTGTTTCAGTTTCGATACTTTAATATTGTCTAAACCAACTAGTATGCGGTTAATGGGTTGGCTCTGATACCATGTTGGGTTACGCCAGTGCCCCGGCCATCAATCCGTGGCCAAATGCGGAACAAAATTTTTTAATAAACCAGCGCTAACGGAACCCGATTCCCAGATCGTACCATTAACCCTATACTAGTAGTATGAAAGGAGTTTAGAGAGGTTATACCAATCGATCCTTGTCCTTCGGTCTTCAACCTCTGTCCTAAACTCCTCGTGGCTTTCCCGATGATGTTTGATCTCCGGTCTCCCTACATCGAAGAAGATCCACGTCGAGGGTTAGTAATACGGGCTCCCGCCTCAAAACCGAAGAAACTCGGGTATCTAGTTTACTAACCTAGATAACCAAGATGAAGTAGAGAATGCGTGTGATTACTTTGTCTCAAAACACCCAAGGATTCTCAACTCATGAGAGGGTTTGGGTAGAGGTTGAAGAAGATGCCATGGGAGAAAGTATGAGCTCAAGTTTTGGCAAGTGAAGAAAAGTGAGTGTTGCGAGATATTGTTTGTGAGCAACTAAAGAAAATCACCACCTCAAGAAGTGGCTGCCTCTACACCATAAATATTACACAAGCTCATAATAAATATCTCATAACAAATATCTAACACAAATATCTTAGCCAAAACAAAAACCAAGTGCACATGCCACAATCAATGCATCAAAGCCAAAACTCACACTCACACTTTCCACCTCATAAAAATTTAAACTAAATGTTTAATAGAAAAAGAAGAAAAAAGCATCTTCTAAAGTAAACTTGTAATGAATTATAAGAATACCCCTCATCCGTATATACATACCCGCATCCGTATTCCGACTGAATACGAATACAGCGAGACGAAAATAATCCAACAATATAATACTAGGATCCGGCTTAAACCAAAGCCCACTAGTATTATCCGTATGAATCATGACACGTTCATAAGTGCACGTATATGTTCGAACCCTGCCTTAAAACCATACGGCCTCTACAACGTTTCGCCCGATCCAGGGAAACCTCTGTGTGGGACTCTAAAGACTCGTCAATACGCTGGCAGTGGGTTTAACCACAAGCACGTCAGTGGCACTAGTTGTACGTAACGGATACCCAGGTATTGAGCGAATGGGAGGCCGACGAGCAAACTCATCCTGAAACCCCAACTGAACCTGACCGTGACAATATCCGTAGAGTTCGGTCCGTTCGTCTATGAGTATCGCATATCGAGTCTAGATGGTGGATAAAGTCAGACCCCTAATCAGGCGACATTTAGTGTCGGTATGAAGCCTATCACCACCTGAGAAACTACTGATCCGAATTAGTAATTCTCGACTACCTTGGCCATGGATTTCTGGTGATGGCCACCCATGCACAACACAACATCAACCCCCAATACCGGGAAAGACGAATCCCCTGACGATCCACTCACTGCATCCATGTTGCTCGGGACTGTACCCAACTAAAACCTGTTTGCACGACTCTTTTGAGCCGTGGTAGGGTAGTAATCAAAGCACAGTGGCAACTCACACGAGACAAATGATGATCTCAGGTCGATAGACTAACCTGTATACATGTCATCAGCGAACTTCTATCTGACTATTGGTATAATACCAACTAGCATGTTCCCGGCGAGTCCGTCCGGTATACTCATAACCCAATGAGCACCTGTATACATCTTAGGTGAACCAACTAACACCAATGGCTTGTGGACCGGCCACCGCCCCTCGTCGGGGTCTCGATCAGTATACACTAGTCTACTCTTGAAGTATCGATGCCCAGTCTCGAAACTCCCACGACTAGAGACATTTTAAGGATATTCTTATAGACCACCCAACACCCACGTAAATGATCGCCATCATACTGGTGTTATTGAAGCAAGAATCATATGGGCTCTATCAACATGTAATAGTGATCTGTAATGTCACCTGAAGCATGTACATTATGATAAAGACAAACCAAATAGCATACTATCATCTTGAGTAAGACTATTCTACCGGTATAGGTCCTCCCTCAATCATTGCAATCACGTGTCTGCGATCTAATAATTGACTTGAGGGCACTATAGCCAACATGAAACCCCCGATGTGGTTTTTGCCCTAAGCTCTTATGACCTTGACGAGGCCAACAAATCATAAGATGTAAGTCAGGTTTTTCCCGTCGTTGTCCTGATTAATTTAGACGCATCCATACTCGCCCTTGATGAAGGCCAACAATGCTGTAGACTGTCCCAAACTAATGCATCTATCTATGCTACAATTAAGCAGCACATTGCTACCATTCACTACGCCTTGACGAAGGCCAACAAACATAGCATAAATACGATGTGTTGTTCATTTGAAACGACGGAGGGCTACGGCTAGTTTTTGGTGAAACCGTGAATGTAATGAACTTGATATAATCGAAGGAACCATGATAGCTTTTAAAGGAGTGGTTTAGGCTCCACATTTAAAAGTTGCTTTTTTAAGAAAACCGAGTGGTTTTGAAATTATTCGAATGATTCATTTTAGGTTTGTTCTCTTTGCATTAACGAATTAATGTTGTCCCATCATTTAATCCTACCATTGCAGAAAGAAACGAAAATACAATGTACGCTTATGCCATACGTATTCGCCACGGGGTCCCGTCATGCACCATTAGGTTACTTAACTAACGGCAGAGCGGGGGCAGGACTAGCGCGGGCGCAAAACATAAGCAACGTCTACTATATATCATATATATATATATATATATATATATATATCCATTCGTCTCACGCAATAGTAGGCATTCCAGATCATATATGAAAATATTGGATATACTAGGAATTTCGCGTTTCGTTTAAGCCCATAACGAAAGACGGATTCCACGGTCGTGAAGAATAGCCAAACCCCACCCTAGACCCCTACGGGTGCGGCAAACTACCCACTAAATTTCCGAATTGAAGCAACCTCCCTCAGTAAAATGAGTAGGCCACTCGGCACTTCAAGAACCCGGTAGTTTGTGTACCCCACCTTGGGTCTATCCTAGAGCAAAAAACAGTAAATGAAATAATACAACGGTGGCTACAACTTCAACCCGGATGTGACCCGTAAAATAATATTACATCAATATTACAAATTTACATCAAATGAAAGAATAAACTCTCTTCTCACATCCCCCGGCTATTCATCATCGACGATCCAATATTCCATATACACAAATCATCATAAGAGCAGCACAGATATGTGCAACCCCCACTAATCGACGTATAGCGATTAGCGGACGTTTCGAAACACATATATCAACTGAAAACTTGTAAACAATGTTAAAACCGTGACTTCGAATTGTTAGTGATATATGCTCTAGAGACCATTATTGTATCATACTGGTTTGTATATTACTTAATGGAAGCTTGGGATATTCACAGTTGTATTAACAGTCTTGCTCAAAATGGTAGTATGCTACCTAGTTTGTTTCTACCTTAATATGTGCATGTGTTTCTTTTAGCATATTGCTTATACATATTGGTAGAGCCCTTAGGATATTTGCTTGATTATAAGCGTTGTGATGGCAGTCACACTAGTGGGGACTGGGTAGTCTGTAAGCACATCCTATATAGGTCCCTAGTCGTAGGATTATCGAGACGAGGCATCGATACTACAGAATAGACTAGTGTATACGCTTCTCATCCCAGTAGGGGAGATGGTCTGTCCCACTGCCATTTGTACATCATACTGGAGATAGTATGCAGGTGCTCATTGGGTTATGAGTATACTGGACAGGACTCGTAGGGGAATGCTGGTGGGTATTATACCTATCGTCGGGTAGCAGTTCTCAGGTGACATGATTACAACTTAGTCCGTCGACTTAACACTGCTACTTCACCTCGAGTGTGTTCCCACTGTTTTTAGATTACTACCCTACCACGGCTCAAAGGAGTCGTGTAAACGGGTAGTAGTTAGGTGCAGTCCTGAAGCACTTGGAGGCAGTGGCGGTTAGATAGAATTCGTCTCTCCCGGTATTGAGGGTTGATATCGCGTTGTGTTCGGAAAGCCATTACACAAAGTCCTTAGTCAGGGAAAGCGAGATTTACTGATAGGTACTCCAGTAGTTTCTCAGGGTGTTCTAGACTATACTCCGACACGACTTATTGCACTATTAGGGGTATGACGTTTACCACCCCCTATGCCCGATATGCGTTACTCTTAGACGAACAGGCCGAACTGTATGAAGATTGTCGCAGATAGGCTCGGTAGGAGTTCGGATGAGTTTGCTCATCGGCCTTCTTATCGACAGATACCTGGGTAGCCGTTACTTGCAGCTAGTACCGATGACGGCTAGTGGTTAAACCCATTGCCAGCGTAGTGTCGAGTCTTTAGATTCCCACACAGAGGGCTTCCCTGCATCAGGCAAAAGATGTAGAGGTCGTATGGTTTTACGACAGGGTTCGAACACATACGTGTACTTGTGCACGTATGATGATTCGGACGGATAATACTAATGGGCTTTGGTTTAAGCCGGATCCTAGTATTATACTTGTTCATCTCAGAAAACTGCAATTTAATACCGCTCATTATTTATCTGTTTTGTTATATATTGGTGCTATTAACCAGTGTCTGCTCAGTAATTAAAAATTATAGGTATTCGTGATAAAACACTGGAAACATGCTCAATATCATATAGCGTTTGGAAGCCAACACTGTAATCAGAACAGAAAACCGGCCGATATTCAAAGAGCTCTTTTGCAATAAACATGTGTACACAATTTTGGTCCAACACAACACAAGTGTGCACATAGCTCTTTGATGACTTGGACCATGGTGGGGCTGCCTTGGCACACACAAATGATGAATTGTGCAACTAGTGGGCACATGTGGGTGTGATGGGTAATAAATGCAAAAGTTGTGATGTGAGTTAAAGGTTTGATTTCCCTCCAAAACTACTGGATACAATACAAGCATCTACAAAGAAAACAAACAGTACCAGTGGAATTGTCGAGAGAACACAACATCATACAACCAACACGAGCCCATTAGCTCGGATGTGACCCGGCGACATGCCCATAATATCCGAGCTCGCCGGCCCCCTTGCCCCGTTTGTCCCTATCTTTCTTTTGTCCCTCCCTTGCAGTCACATCACCTTATTTTTATTACTTGTTTAATCTTTTTTGGTGCCTATAAAAGCCAGATCAGTGAGCAAGGGAAAGGGACTCACATAGAGTGCAGAGTGTATGCATATATTGTTTTAGTTTTGTTCTAGTTTATTTTTGGTTTAGGCTTGAGAGTTGTGTGAGCTTTACTTGGTCTATTCTTCTTCTTCTCTCTTTAAACTTTCTCTTGAGAGCTTCATTATGGAGGTTGAACAAGTTACC
The DNA here is from genome assembly GCA_030015575.1 of Agapanthus africanus. Classification (NCBI taxonomy): domain Eukaryota; kingdom Viridiplantae; phylum Streptophyta; class Magnoliopsida; order Asparagales; family Amaryllidaceae; genus Agapanthus; species Agapanthus africanus. The sequence goes on from CM057339.1 coordinate 427,724,964, forward strand.
AATATCTTGTACCTCAACTTCAAGTGTTAATAATATTGTTGTTTCTTTGATTACTTTCTTCTTTTTCTTATTTGCTTTTCTTTTTATCATGCTTAACTAATATCTTTGGTTGTGGTAATGGTGAGGAAATGAGATGAAAGGCTTTGCCTCCTCCTCCTCTTGTTAATGTTTAATGTGCTTATATATATAATTCTAACTTAAAGGTTGTTTATGTATTGATGTGGTATGGTATTTTGAACCATGGTTACATTATAACTGTTGGATATATGTATGCCCTAGAGGCCATTATATGATAGTGGATGTATCGGTATGTGTATATATATATTCAGGGGACATTCTTGCTCGACATGATAGTATGCTATCTGGTTGTACTTTTTCTTGACATGTTCATTTGATCATGCATCTTACTCATTTGGTATATGTTGATAAAGCCCTTAGGATATTTGCTAGACTACTGGGATTATGATGCGGATCATACTAGTAGGACATGTGTAGTTTATAAGCATATCCTTGAAATGTTCCTAGTCGTGGGTGTATCGAGACGGGGCATCGATATTCCAGAGTAGACTAGCGTATACGTTACTTGACCAATATGATGGGCGATGGATGATCCCATATCCATTGGTGTGGTGACACCAAAGACCGTATACGGGTGCACAGTGAGACTGGGTATACTGAACGGAATCACCGAGAACTCCTATGTGGTATTATATCTATCGTCGGATAGCAGTTCTCATGTGACACTGGTACATGTTAGTCTTTAGACCCGAGATCGTCATAGAGTCTTGTGTGTCCTCCTACTGTACTTTGATCTCCGCCCTACCACGGCTTTACTGAGTCGTGCAAACAGGTGGATTTTGGGTACAGTCCCGAGGCACATGGAGGCAATGAGCGATAGAAGGGGTTTCGTCTCTCCCAGTATTGGGGGTTGATGTTGCGCCATACACGATTGGCTATAACAGGATATCCCTGGCTAGGGCTGATGAGATTTACTGATAAGTGTTATCAGTAGTTTCTCGATCTGTTATGAGCCATATACCGGCATGACTTATTTGAGTTATTGGGGTCGACGATGCCATCCCTAGACTCTATATGCAGCATATCTGACGAAGAGACCGGGCTGTACGGTAAGTGTTGCCTGTTGGCTTGACGGGAGTTTTGACAGGTTCGCTTGTGTTTCTTATCATCGCTCAATACCTGGGAGCCATTACGTACAGCTTGTGCTACTGACGGTTTGTGTGTATGTGATGTGATCACTGCCTACTGGTAGCGTATTGACGAGTCTTAGAGTCCCACAAAGGGTCTCCTAGCTCAGGCGAAAAGATGTGGGGTGTATATGGGATATGCCCGGGAGCTCGATTAAATGTGTGTATTTGATACCGTATTTTAATCAGGCGTTTACTATTGGACGGGTCGTATGTGATATGACCGGGTTATTAAATCAAGTGTTGATTTAATATTAAGTCCATTAGCTTATTTATTAAAACCTATTTCTTTATGATGCATGCATGAGTGTATGTATATGTTGATATGGATGCACACATGCAAGAATACATGTGTCATGGTTAATGATACTTTGGTGGTGGCAATACAAGACTCACATGGTGACATATATATGTATATTGATTATTTGAGAAAAGAAAAATGGGAATAAAATCATGGTTGACTATTCAACTCTCTTCTCTTGTGTTGACTAAAGTCAATACCATAGTTTCATTGCCCATGGTTTTGTAGCCCATGGTTTTGCTTAAACTCAAGTCTTAAAATATCTAGATATTTTGTATCCATGGTTAAGGATGACTTAATTCAAACTCTCTTTGGATTATGTTGCATTATTCTAACTTGAGTCAAGTTTAGCCATCATCTTCTTCCTCCCCCTTCAAGCTCTCTAGGGTTTCAAAAGTGAGTGAAGAACATAAAAAGACAAGGTTTTTGAGTGAGATTAAAACCTACATCACCAATCTATATTAGTCTAGCGCACTAGTGTAGGTTGTTTGATCCACTTCTTTAAAGATCAAGTGAAGCTTGGAGCTTGAGCAAAGGGACTTCGTGGTGGATCGTCGTGGACTTGAAAGGATTTAAGCGAACTGGTTCAAACCCAACTAGATCCAAGGATTCACAAGAGGAGGTCTACAAATGTTGTATTACATACCTCTTAGTGTTAGACACTTGTAGTATGTGATACTAGTTGTTGTTACTCTAATTTTCTTGTTCGATTCATGGTTGGTATTGTTTAGCACCCCCTAAATTTTTATTATAGCATGTGTGATGCAACCCATACCCTAGGATGGTGCTAGAGAATCCCTACAGTGGTATCAGAGCCAAGCTAGAAATTTAGACGATGTTAGATAAATTACGAAACCGAAACAACTCCGAAATCACGATATTTTGAAACCCTAGGATGTGCTCTCTGTCGATTCTAAAATGGGCTCGAAAATTTTTTTTAGCAACTGCAGAAGTTTACATATGATGTACTGAGAACACTGGAGAAAAACGAGGCCCATCCATCGGTTTTCACCCCAGCACAAGGCCATTTTTTCCGGCCTTGCTGGCCCCCCTGCCTCCAAATTTCCTCTTTTTCCTCTGGTGCTCTGGTCTGTAGATTTTCGGGTTTCAGGTATTGTTAGTTTAGCCCAAAATTTCATGTGATGTTAATTTTGCTTAGGGGCTAATTCGGAGTATTTCGTAGTCGTAATTTTAACATTGTTTTGGTAACTTGGACTGCGTTTAACAGTTCGAACGAACATCAAACACTACCTCATTACTCTCGCTGAAAATTTTCATGTGTTGGAATTTTTCAAGTTAGATATATTCGAAGGTTCATGCAAGTAACCCTATAGACCATCTAGAGGAACGTAACCCTAACTCGATTCTATGACCATGGAACCGCGGCCAAACCTTAGGGTTTGCCGTAGTCCCGTGGCGCCATAGGTGAGGCAAGGGTTGACCTTTCTACGGTTGGTCAATAGGCATCATTGCATTTTTTGGGTATTTTAGCTTTACTCAAGTGTTGAGCTTTTGGAGTAATTTGTGGGTGTTTTTTGATTCAATCGAAACGTTTAGCATCGTCTAGATATTTGTGAATATGATAAAATAATTGGCTTCTACACTAATTAGTTTTGTGAAAATTAATTAGTTGCGTGAAAATCTAATATTTTGGCCTCGGTATAATCGGGAATCTTATTGAATTACCCGACTTCTTTTGAAAACGTGTTTTCATAGAGGAGACCCAAATGTAAGATTTGCATCGTTAGGCATGAAATCCAGAATATATGATATTCTGGGTTTATTATGTCTAATGGCAGTGTTGATTTCAATTGTTGTAGTTTTACACTTTCTTTTCTACGACCGTAAGTGTAGTATGTGGTGTATCGCCGGTTTCGTTGCTATACATCAATGATAATTGGGGTACGCATACTTACTTACATTGATGATATGCGATATTATGTGTTGCTGAGATATGATGTACATGATCGTCTTGAATGAATGGCCGGGGGTTTTACGTGAGATGAGAGTTTTTCTTTTCATTCATGTAAAATTAATTGTATGTAATATTCTTTTATTGGGGCACTTCTTGGTTGAGGATGATGTCACCATTGTTGTATATTATTTACTTTTCCACAGTAGGATAGACCCAAGGAGGGGAGCACAAGTGACCGGGTTCTAGGGTTCAGTGGGAGGCCATCTCGAGGAGTCGAGACCGGGTCTCCTAAACTTTAGAATTGGTAGGGTCACTTGCCGCTCTCGTAGGGGTCTAGGGGTGTGGGCTTGGCTATTCATCGCGACCGTGGAATCCATATTTTCTATTGTTCGCTAAATACAAAATACGGACCTCCTAGTATATCCTATATTTTCATATATGTGCTTCTGCTGTTGATATTCTATGATGTGATCACTTTATATGCTGAGACGAATGATGTATTATATATATATGATATATAATAAACGTTGTTTATGTTTTGCATCCGCGCTAGTCCCTCCCCGCTATGCCGTTAGTTAAATAACCTAATGGGACATGTGGCGAATGCGGATGGCATAAGAGTACGTTCTATTTTTGTTTCTTTTCTGTAATGGTTTAAGGAATTAAATGATGTGACTACATTAATGAGATTAATGTAAACAAAAAGGAACTTAAAAGATGGTGTAGAATCGGATTTGAAACCTATTCGGCTTTTTATGAAGAAGCAAGTTTTCAAATTGTGGAGCTTAAGCCACTCCTTTTAAAACCATTGTATTCTACAACGATATCAAGTTCAAAGCGTTAAAGGTTTTCTTAAAAACTATTCGCAACCCTCCATCATTTTAGGAAGTAGAGTACTTAGTATCCGTGATGTGTATTTTGACTATAGTTAAGGCGTAGTGTACGGTAGCTAAGTGATGTCTTCTTACACCGCATATGATGCGATTAGTTAGGACATTCATATGATTATGTTAACTATAGTTAAAGGTCATATGGGTGGGTCTAGTTAATCATGAAATGACGGGAAAAACTTAAATAGTACTTATGATATGTTGACTATAGTTAAGGTCATGAGTGCTAGGGGTAAAAACCATATCGAGAGTTTCAAGAGTTGAAATTTGCAATGAGATTGCATACCTTCTATGTGATAGTAGGATCTCGATCCCTCTGTGAGCAAAAGTTTCTCCCAGGAGAGTTTTGCACTTTACAATTAGATAACCCATCAGGTGTCTAGAAAGGTGTCAACAGGGCTACGCTTCTGGGAAAATGAGGTTTATTTTAATTAGGTCCGTGCGAAAGCACGGGGAATCTCCCTCAAAGTGCCGGCACTGGCTTGGCTGAACGGTTAGCGAAGTTGTAGAATGTAATTAACCCTGGCTAAATTTTCTTTTCAATGTTTGAAGGAAATTTTGATAAAAGCGGTAGGAGACATCGATTAGATAAGATAATAACCAATCTGATCTTTACAAGAGCATTCACTGAGTGTATTCTTTTCTCTCTCCTAATGGCAGATAACCATGACTGGACTTAAGCTACTGTTAGAGAAAAATAAGCTAAATGGGCCGAACTATAAAGATTGGCCGATGAACATTAACATTTCTCTCACATATGATAAAGTATCATATGTCCTCACTGCCTCAACCCCTCACAGCCCAGGCCCTTATTCTTCTGTTGCGAATAAAGAGATCCGCCAAACTTGGGATATTGACTGTGCTACTTCTAAATGCCTCGCGCTTGCATCGATGGACAATACACATAAAAAACAGCACGAGCAGATGGATGTTCAATCCATCTTTCTCCATACAAAAGAGTTGTATTCGGAGCAATCTCGTATCCTGCGAGACGAAGCGTCTCGAAAGTTGTTTCAGATGCGGATGGCTCCTGGCACACCAGTAGGTGACCACGTTTGGAAGATGACAGCTCTTATTGAAGAGCTTGAGGGCTTCGGATGGACAATGGAGAACGAGCAATATACGGATATTGTTCTACAGTCCCTTCCCTCTGCCTTTGCTCTATTCATAGTGAACTTCAGCATGCATAAAATGGAGAAGTCACTGCCCGAACTTCTCAATATGTTGAGAAATGTGGAGAGCACGCTTAAGGCGAAGTCTCCCTCTCTGATTGTAGGATAATCTTCCTCTTCCGTCCCAAAAGCCAAGGCCAAGGGATAGAATAAGAAGAAATCCACCAAACCGAGAGGTGGAATTAAGAAGGCACAAGGAAGAGACAAATCCAAGGTTGACAAGTCGGGAAAAGTAGAATGTTTCTATTGTAATAAGACGGTGCATTGGAAGCAGAATTGTGCTGTGTATATTGTTGATCTCAAAAAGAAGAAGCATGGTGATGCTTCTGCTTCAGGTGTGTTTGTGACTGAAAACTGTTTTTCTATAAACTCTGAAGAAGCATGGTGATGCTTCTGCTTCAGGTGTGTTTGTGACTGAAAACTGTTTTTCTATAAACTCTACCTCCTGGGTAATAGATACCGGTTCGGGTTCTCATATCTGCAATTCTGTACAGGGCTTGCGAAATAGCAGAGTTTTGAAGACCGGTGATCACACTCTCCGAGTTGGAAATGGTTCCAATGTACATGCAGTTTCGGTGGGAGAGTATCACCTAGGGTTGCCGTCGGGTTGTATATTGGTTTTGAACCCATGTTATTTTGTACCTAGCATGCTTTGTAATATAATATCCGTTTCTTTGTTAGACAATCAAGGATATCATTTTGTATTGAAGCATAATGTTATGAACTTAAACTAAATCAAGAGTTGATTGGTTCTGGTATACTTAATAACGGGATATACGTCCTAAATCAACACACATTTTTCAACATACAACACACAAATAAAAGAAAATTTTCAGATATAAATGAAGCTTTTCTTTGGTATTGTAGACTTGGTCATATTAATGAAACAAGACTAAACAAGCTTCATAAAGATGGATATTTAAATCCTTCTGAGTATAAATCTTATGCGACTTGTCAGTCTTGTATCAAAGGGAAAAATGACCAAAACATCATTTACTGGACACGGAGAAAGAGCTACAGAGCTCTTGGGCCTCATACACAGTGATGTATGTAGGCCAATGTCTACACATGTGAGAGGCGTTTTTTCTTACTTCATAACTTTTACTGATGATTTCTCGAGATTCGGTCATGTGTTTTTATTAAAGCATAAGTTTGAAGCTTTCGAGAAATTCAAGGAGTACAAACTTGAAGTAGAAAAACAAAATGGAATGAGCATCAAAATACTTCGATCAGATCGAGGTGGAGAGTATCTTAGTACAGAGTTTTTGAACTTCCTAAAAGAGAATGGGATTCTCTCTCAGGTCACTCCCTCTTACACACCACAACACAATGGTGTGTCAGAGCGGCGGAATCGTACCCTATTAGATATGGTATGATCCATGATGAGTGATGCTAAGTTACCTCTCTCCTTTTGGGGGCATGCATTGGAGACTGCAGCTTTTCTGTTGAAAAAAGTTCCAACCAAGACCGTATCTACCACTCCATATGAGATATAGTATGGGAAGAGACCATCTCTTAAACGAGTTAATATTTGGGGTTGTCCGACTTTTGTTAAAAAGCAGAATCTAGACAAACTCGAGATTCGATCAGTTAAATGTATATTTGTGGGATATCCAAAACATTCATTTGGATATCTGTTCTACCACAAGGAGGAACAAAAGGTGTTTGTTTCTCAGTATGCCACATTTTTAGAAAAATGAGATTTTTCCAAATGATACAGACGGCAATGTGGTAGATCTAGAGGTTCTAAAGACACAAGTAACAAATGACGACCTGGTTGAACCTGATGTTGCAACAGAATCTTATGAACCTCAGCCACTCCGTAGATCTGGTAAGACTTCTTGCCCACCGGAGAGATACTATGGTTTTCTCATTGATGGTGATGGAGAAGATTGCATTATGGATGATGATGACCCTACCAGTTTTCAGCAAGCTATCACGAGTGGTGACTCTGTGATGTGGCTGGATGCCATGAGATCCGAAATAGAGTCTATGTACACCAACAAAGTATGGACTTTGGATGTTGTACCCTCTGGGGTAAAGCCCGTAGGGTGCAAATGGATCTTTAAGAGAAAGATCGGTGTAGATGGGCAGGTGGAGACCTATAAGGCAAGACTTGTGGCGAAAGAATTTCGTCAAAGACCAGGATTGGACTATGACGAAACTTTTTCTCCGGTAGCCATGCATAAATCCATTCGGATACTACTTGCTATTGCTGCTCACTACGACTATGAAATCAGGAAGATGAACGTTAAAATTACTTTTCTAAATGGTGATTTAGAAGAATGCGTTTATATGGATCAGCCAGAGGGTTTCATTGATAATGGGAGCAGCGAAAAAGCATGTAAGTTGCTTAAATCCATTTATGGATTAAAGAAGGCATCACGGAGTTGGAACATCTGTTTTGATGATGTTATCAAAGAGTTTGATTTCGTCAAAAATCCAGATGAACCTTGTGTTTATAAGAAGATTGTAGGAAGTACTGTCACATTCCCCGTATTGTACGTAGATGACATTCTTCTAATAGGAAACGATGTTCCTATGCTATAATCGGTCAAACTGTTCTTATCACAAAGGTTCTCCATGAAGGACCTGGGTGATGCCTCGTACATATTGGGCATGAAGATCTATAAGGTTAGATCTAAAAGGTTGTTGGGATTGTCCCAAACCAGGTACATTAACACCATCCTAAAATGGTTTAGTATGGAAGACTCCAAGCGGGGTGCCTTACCCGCTAGTCATGGAGTCACTCCCTCTAAGGACTTTTGTCTAAAGACTGATGAAGAGAGAGCTCGCAAGAGCATTATATGTTAGTTGTATATATGCCCTAGAGACCATTGTTGTACATACGATGTATATTATGATGGATGCTTGGATATATATAGAGAGGACTTTCTTGCTCGATATGATAGTATGCTATCTAGTTTCACTTTGTCTTAACATGTTGACTTGTATTGGTTTACTGTCTTGCTCTCACATATTGATAAAGCCCTTAGGATATGTACTTGACTACTAGGACTATGATGAGATCATACTAGTGGGGCCAGGGTAGTCAACGAGTACATCCTATAACTGTTCCTAGTCGAGGGAGTATCGAGACAGGGTATCGATACTCCAGAGTAGACTAGCGTATACGCATCTTGACCTATATGATGGGCGATGGACGATCCCATATCCATCGGTGTTTGACATCAAAGATGGTGTACGGGTGCTCAGTAGAGACTGGGTATACTGAACGGACTCACCGAGAACTCCTAGATGGTATTATACCTATCGTCAGATAGCAGTTCTCCGGTGACACTGGTACAGGTTAGTCTGTAGACCCGAGATCGTCATAGAGTCTTGTGTGATTCCCACTGTGCTTTGATTTCCACCTTACCACGTCCAAGAGGACTTGCAAAACGATGGCTTTTGGTTACAGTCTCGAATCACATGGAGGCAATGAGCGATAGGAGGGGTTTCGTCTCTCCCGGTATAGGAAGTTGATGTTGTGCTGTGTTCGATTGGCTATAACTGGAAGTCCCTGGCCAGGGCTGATATAGAGTGCTGCTGGTAAGAGTTATCAGTAGTTTCTCGACCCGTCATGAGCCTCACATCGACACGACTTATCGGTTACTGGGGTCTGACGTTTACCACCTATAGACTTGATATGCGACATACCAGGAGAAGAGACCGGACTGTCCGGTAGTGTTACTGATTGGATTCACAGGAGAATGTACAGGCTTGCTTTTTGATCTTCTGATCGCTCAATACCTGGATGGCTGTTACGTTTAGCTGACCGCTTGCAGCTTGTGGGTGTTTGATATGATCATCAGCTACTGCCGGCGTATTGACGATTCTTCAGTGTCCTACACAGAGGTTTCCTGGCTCAGGCAAAATGGAGTAGGAGCACATATGTGATATGTGCGGAACCGAGACTAATACGATATGAGATACCGTATTCTATTCTCGCGATATGTGATATCGGCCGGGTATATGTGATATAGCCGGGTTATCGGATCAAGTGTTGATTCGATGAATTGGTACTTGTTATATTAGTCGGTTATATGTTATATAGCCGGATTATCGGATCAAGTGTTGATTCGATAATTTAATGTATAATTATATATGTGATATATTACGTTATATTAACTAATATAAGCTCGCTTTATTGATTCTTTTTCTCACTTGATAATACATTGATGTATATACGATATATGTTAATTGTATTATTTTCTTTTGTTACATTATATATTATATATGTGATATATAATATTGTAAAATGTTATGGTTACAAATGCAACAAGGGTTTTGAGTTTAAACCAAGTTAGGGTTTGGATTAGGGTTAAGCTTTTGGATGAGCTTTGAAGAAGCTTCATGAAGGTTTGACTTTTGTCATCTTTCTTTGATATTTTGGAGAGATATTTGTTAACCCAACCCAAACCTCTACCCATGGTTTATTCTCTACAAGGGCTTAGCATGTCATTCTTTACCCTAGGTTGCAATTGTAACCACAATAATAATTCATTATTCATCACAAAAGCTTTCTTCTTCTTCCTCCTTGAAAAAGCTTTGCTAGCTTTTTGTGTGTGGTGAATAAAAGTGAGATAAAGAAAGAAAAAGAGAGTAAAATTCCTACTTCATCATCCTCATCTATTCTATCCACTTAGATTAGGGTGTTCACTTCTCTAATAACTTCATTAATGAAGTGTAAGCTTGGGTTAGAGATTCTTCAAGGTAGATCATCTTAGATCAAGAAGACTTCAAGCAAGATGTCTCATTCACCTCATGGAGCCTCTCTAGATTCGGAGTTCTTGATAATCGCAGCGAAGGGACCTCAACTCTGAGCTTATGAAGCGAAGGAACGGACTACAAAGGTTGTAATTCTAAACTCTATGTGATAGATAGTTCTTTGTATGTGATACAAATTTTGTTACCCTAATAATTCTAGTAATGATTCATGGTTTGTTTGCTTTGCACCTCTCTAATTTTTAAAGTGGCATGAGTGATGCTACCAAACCCTAGACTAGGTGCAAGGGAAACCCAACAGTGGTATCAGAGCCAAGCTAGAATTTTAGACACGGTGTTAAAACAAATACGAAAACGAAATCGACTCCGAAATACGGTATTATGAAACCCTTATTTTGCTCTCTGTAAATTTTGTAAAAAGTCCTTTAAAATTTTTTTAAACAGGTGCAGAATGCAATATGGGACAAACTATGAACATGGGTGAAATAAAGGGACTGGTGCTCGGAATTTGGCCGAGCACAAAGCCAGGAATTCCGGCCTGGCTGGCCCCCTGCCTCCTCTGCTCCCCGTATTTCTCCTGTGCTCTGGTTTCTTCATTTTGGGGTTTCTAGTATTATTTTTTTAGCCCAATTTTCATGTGATGATTGTTTTGACCTGGGGCTAATTCGTAGTGCTTTGTAGTCGTATAATTTAACACTGTATTGTAACCTTGACTATATTTAGCAGTTCGATCGAACTTCGAACACTACATTTTGCACCCTGCTGAAATTTCCAAGTGTTGTAATTTTCCGAAGTTGATTATATTCGTAAAATCGTGCAAGTACCCCTATGGACCCTCTAGAAGACTATACTAACCTTAACTCGATTCTATGCCCACGGAACTGCGATCGAATCTTAGGGTTTGCCGTAGTTCAGTGGTATCATAGGTGAGGCATTGGTTAACTCCTTCTACGGCTGGTCCATAGACAGTGTGGCACGGTTTTTTGAGTGTTTTGACTCTGCTCAAGTGTTGAGCTCACGGGGGTAATTTGTGAGTGTATGTTGATTCGATCGAAATGTTAAACATCGTCTTGATATATTGTGAATGTGATACAATATGTGGAATTCAAATTGTTAGGCATGAAATCCATAATATGTGATATTTCGGGTTTACGATGTCTAAGGTGTTTATGGATTCCAAATGTTGCAGTTTTTCACTTTTCTTTTCTGCGACCGTAAGTGTAGTATGTGGGGTATTGCCGGCTTAGTTACATCAACGACAATCGAGATACGTATACTTGCATACGTTGATGATATGAGATATTGTGTGTTGCTGTGATATGTTATATTGGATTGTCGTGTTCTGAATAGCCAGGGTTTTTATGCGAGATGAGGGCTTTTATTTTCATTCGTGTAAAATTCAATGTATGTAATATTCTTTTATATGGGGCACTTCCGGGTTGAGATTGTTGTCACCATTGTATATTATTTACTTTTCCGCATTAGGATAAACCTAAGAAGTGGAGCACAAGTAACCGGGTTCTAGGGTCCAGTGGGAGGCCATCTCGAGGAGTCGAGATCGGGTCTCCTAACCCTAGAATTGGCAGAGTTACTTGCCGGTCTCGTAAGGGTCTAGGGATGTGGGTTTGTCTATTCATCGCGGCCGTGGAATCCGTGTTTTATAGAGGCTTGAAATAAAATACGGACCTCCTAGTATATCCAATATTTCACATGTTTCTTCTCCTGCTGATATACTGTGATGTGATCATATTATATGTGTGAAACGAATGCTTTATTATTGTATATATGATATATAATAAACGTTGCTTATGTTTTACACCCGCGCTAGTCCCCTCCCGGTATGTCGTTAGTTAAGTAACCTAACGGTGCATAACGGAACATTGTGGCGAATGCGGATGGCATAAGCGTACGTTGTATTTTTGTTTCTTCTGTGATGCTTAGGAAGCATAAATGATGGGATTTATTAATGAGATTAATAAAAGAAAAGAAACCTAAAAGATGTTGTAGAATCAAATTTTCAAAAAGGGTAGCTACAGTTTTTGCTTTGCATAGTGGTATATGTGATATACCATGCACCTTATTCGATGAGGAATGAGCCGAGATCCCTTCATCGGGAGTGACCTCTTTAGCAAAACTGGCAGATGCTACAAACTCACGGTTTAGTTTTTGATTGCTTCTATAGTTCTTGCTTTGCACAACGGTATTTATGAAATATCCTTCACCTTATTCGATAAGGAAAGAACCGAGATCCCTTCACCGGGAGTGACCTCTTTAGCGAAACTAGAAAAGCCTCAAAAACACTCCTTTTCAAAATCACTTGTTTCTACAACGATATCAAGTTCATTACGCAATAGATTTTCTGAAAAGCCTGCGTAGCCCTCCTACATTTCAGATAAGTAATATTTAGTATTCGAGCTACATTTGTTGGCTTTCGTCAAGGCGTAGTGTGCGGTAGCTATTTACTGCTTATCTACAACATATGATGCGATTGGGTTAGGGTAGTCGTACGGCTTTGTTGGCTTTCGTCAAGGGTCGTGCCGGTGGGTTTAATTCAATCAAGAAATGTACGGGTTGAACTTAACTAGCGGGCTATGGTTTGTTGGCATTCGTCAAGATCATAGCACGTTAGGGGTAAAAGCATTATCGGGAATTTTAAGTGTTGAAATTTGCAATAAGATTGTATACCTCCTATGAGATAGTAGGATCCTGATACTAACTGCGAGTAAGAGTTACTCCTGGGAGAGTTCTACACATGACAATTAGCCAATCAAGTAGGTGTCTAGAAAGGTGTTTACGGTGTTATGCCTCTGGGAAAACGAGGTTTATTCTAATTAGGTCTGTGCAAAAGCACGGGGAACCTCCCTCAAAGTACCAACACTACCCTGGACGAAAGATTGGCGAACTTGTAAGGTGTAATTAATTACGGCTAGTCTTACCTTTCAGGGTTTTAAGGAAGATTTGATAAAAAGCAGTGGGAGCCATCCTGATTAGATAAGATAATAACCAATCTAATCTTGCAAGAGCATACGCTAAAGTGTTTTCTTCTCTCTCTCTAGGTAGCAACCATGTCAGGCCTTAATCAAGAAAATAATATGGATGTATTGACTGAACCCGCTTGTTATACTGAGCAGGGGAATGTTGGTCCTGCTCCCACATATAATTATTATAAGTCCGAGCAGGGAATAGGAGAATATCTGGATTCTCAGGCCATCCAAATGAAGAATAAGCATGTTGATGCATCTTCTTCAGGTGTGTTAGTTATCGAGAACTATTTCTCAGTTCACTCTACGTCCTAGGTATTAGATACCGAATCGGGATCCTATATATGTAATATGTTACATGGGCTACGAAAAGGTAGGGAACTGGGAGAGGGTGATCATTCCGTAAGGGTTAGGAATGGTGCAAATGTTGCAGCCAAAGCTGTTGGCGAATATCACCTTGTGTTGCCAAATGGTAATACATTGATTCTGAACGAATGCTATTACATTCCGAGCATGATATGCAATATTATATTAGTTTCTTTATTGAGTAAAGAAGGATGTAATCTTGTGTTATGAACATATTCCTGAATCAAAAGTTGATTGGATCAGGTTCGTTATTTAATGGCATATACGTTCTCAATCAAACTACAGTACTTAATGTGCAAAACACACACAAGAGGAAGAGTTCAGAATTGAACGAATCCTTCTTATAGCATTGTAGACTAGGTCATATCAATACGACACGGCCAGCTAAGTTGCGTAAGGATGGATATTTGAATCCGTTCAAATTTTCTTCTTATGACACTTGCCAGTCATGTCTCAAAGGCAAGATAACCAAAACTCTGTTTAGTGGACACGGAGAAAGAGTTACAGAACGCTTGGGACTGATACATAGTGATGTATGTGGTCCCATGTCTACCCATGCCAGGAATGGTTCTTCCTACTTCATTATATTCACTGACGATCTCTCAAGATATGGACATGTGTTCCTGTTGAAACACAAGTCTGAAGCTTTTGAGAAATTCAGAGAATAAAAGCACGAAGTAGATAACCAAACGTGCAAAAGTATTAAGATTCTTCGATCTGATCGAGGACGAGAATACTTGAGCATTGAGTTCCTGCATTATTTAAAAGAGAATGGGATTCTCTCTCAGCTAACTGCTCCTTATACACCACAGCACAACGGTGTATCGGAGCGGAGGAATCGCACCCTATTAGATATGGTGCGCTCTATGATGAGCAATGCTGAGTTGCCTATTTCCTTCTAGGGGTATGCGCTTGAGACAACCATACACCTATTGAATATGGTTCCTACCAAATCAATGCCTACAACTCCATAGGAGATATGGAAGGGGAAGAGGCCATCTCTTAAGTATGTTAAGATATGGGGTTGTTCGGCCTATGTCAAATGGAACAATCCGGACAAACTCGAGGCAAGGTCTATCCTGTGCAAGTTTGTAGGATATCCCAAGAACTCACAAGGGTATATCTTCTACCACACTGAGGAACAAAAGGTGTTTGTTTCTCGACATGCCACCTTTTTAGAAAAGGAATTTCTTGCAAAGGAAATTAGTGGCGAGGAGGTAGAAATGAAAGAAGTTCCAGCAACACAAACTACGACAGAAGATTTGGTGGAACCAGAGGATTCAGTAGTTCCTGACGAACCCCAGCCTCTCCACCGATCTAGCACGGTTCATCATCCACCTAAGAGATACTACGGTTTTCTCGTAGATAGCGGGAGCGAGGATTGCATCATGGAAGATGATGACCCAACTTGCTTCGAGCAGGCCATCACGAGTGGGGACTCTGTGAAGTGGCTGGATGCAATGCGATCTGAGATGGAATTCATGTACACCAACAAAGTATGGACTTTGGAAGTTGCTCCTGAAGGGGTAAACCCCATTGGGAGCAAGTGGATCTTTAAGAAGAAACTTGGTGTAGATGGAAAAGTGGAGACTTTCAAAGCTAGACTTGTTGCAAAGGGTTTTCGTCAACGACCAGGTGCAGATTATGACGAAACCTTTTCTCCAGTGGCTATGCTTAAGTCTATCCGGAACTTACTTGCCATTGCTGCATACCATGACTGCGAAATCTGGCAAATGGATATTAAGACCGCCTTTCTAAATGGTGATTTAGAGGAGTGCGTGTACATGTCTCAGCCAGAGGGCTTCGTAGATAGTGGGAGCAGCGGAAAGGTGTGAAAGCTGCTTAAATCCATCTACGGGTTAAACCAAGCATCACGGAGTTGGAACATCAGTTTTGATGTTGTAGTCAAAGAGTTTGACTTCATCAAGAATTTAGATGAACCTAGTATATACAAGAAGGTTGCAGAGAGTAAGGTCGTCTTCCTATGCTGCACTCGGTCAAGCTCTTCTTATCACATCGATTCTCAATGAAAGACCTAGGTGATGACTCCTGCATTTTGATAATAAAGATCTATAGAGAAAGATCTAAACGGATGCTGGGATTGTCCTAATCCAGCTATATTGACACCATACTAAAGAGGTTTAGTATGGAAGAATCCAAGCGTGGCAACCAACCCACGATCATCGGACTCACTCTCTCCAAAGAGATGTCTTCCAAGACTGATTTGGAGAGAGCTCACATGCAAGGGATACCCTATGCTTCGGCAGTAGGCTCTATCATTTACGCAATGCTATGTACCAGACCCGATGTAGCATCTCACTAAGTGTAGTGAGTAGGTATCAAGAAGATCCAGGAGAGAGTCACTGGACAGCTGTGAAGAACATTCTCAAGTACTTGAGAAGGACTAAGGAGATGTTCTTGGTGTATGGTAACGGAGAACTCCAAGTGGAGTCCTTTACCAATTCGATCTTCCAAAGTGATAAGGACGACTCTAAGTCGCACTCGGGATTTGTCTTTACCCTAAATAGAGGGGCGGTTTGTTGAAAGAGTTCCAAGCAAGAAACCGTAGCAGACACGACGATGGAGGCTGAATACATCGCTGCCAACGATGCTGCCAAAGAGGCTGTCAGGATGAAGAAGTTCATCACTGAACTGAAGGGTTACCCTAGTGTCCCGGCCAACTTCCGTGGCCAAATGCGGAACAAAATTTTTCTAACGAACAAAAACTTGGCACTAGCTTAACACTAAACCCGGATCTTTCCATAAAACTAACTAGCTACACTAGGAGAGCTATCTACTATGATGAGGAATTCTTACCAAACGAACCAAGTCCTTCGGTCTTCGTTCTTCATCCTTAGCTCCTACTAGCCACCTTGAACTTGCTTGATCTTCTTTCTTTGCTCCGTCGGTCCTCCGGGATCGAGCTTGTTCTCCGGCCTTCCTTGGTCCTTGATGATCCACCCGGGGAATATGATCTATGGCTCTAGCTCTTTGCTAAGTGTCAAAAGAGCAACTAGAGAACTTGGGAAGCTAGTCCAAGTAATCTAGGATGTAGTTTGGATGTATAAGTGTTTGCTATCTCTTTTCTAACCTCTTCACTTGTTTCTCAACACATGAGAATGTTAGTGAAGAGGAAGAAGATGAAGATGGAGGAAAGCAAGAGGAAAGAGGAGCTTGGAGAGAAAATGGAGCTCAAGAAAAATAATGATCAAGCATGAGAGAGAAATTCACACACAAGAGATTTGTATGTTCATTTCTTTCATTAAAAAATAGCAACCATGCTTCAATAGTAAACCCAAAATGAATTATAAATTCATTTGTAAACTATTGAAGCATGGTCAACTCCATACCTCTCTCACCTCTCACTTTACACCTCATTTCCATTTATCAAATAAATGGAAAATCCAAAATAAGGTGGCCACCTTCTAGAAGGAAATCTGTAATAACTACGGATTTCATTCTACTATACATATATACCGGCAATCAGATAAAAATCCGAACGCCCAAAGAGATAAAATAACACGAAGAACATAATACTAGAATATATATATCGAAATACATATACGTAAATTATTAAATCAATACCTGATTTAATAATCCGGCTCAAACCCGAGCCGGCTAGTATTACCAATTGTCCGATTGAAAATCCGAGTACAAAGTGCATCAATCGATCGAACCATGCACATATCTAATATGGCTACTACATCATTTCGCCTGAATCAGGGAAACCCTCTGTGTGGGACTCTAAAGACTCGACAGTACTCTGGCAGTGGGTTTAACCACTAGCACGTCAGCGGCACTAGCTGTACGTAACGGCTACCCAGGTACCTGTCGAAAGGAAGGCCGATGAGCAAACTCATCCGGATCTCCTACTGGGCCTATCTGTGACAATATCCGTACAGTCCGGTCATTTCGTCAAGGAGTATCGCATACCTGGTCTAGGGGATGGTGAACGTCAGACCCTAATAACCTAATAAGTCGTGTCGATGTGGCTCGGGACCAATCCGAGAAACTTCTGATCAACCTATCAGTAAATCCCAGCTGCCTTGGCCAAGGTCTTATGTTCCTGACCAATCGAATCACAATGCGATATCAACTTCCTATACCGGGAGAGACGAATCCCCGACAATCGCTTACTGCCTCCATGTGGCTCGGGACTAAACCCAACCAAAACCTGTTTGCACGATTCATTAGAGCCGTGGTAGGGTAGTGATCAAAGTTCAGTGGGAACTCACACGAGACAAATGCTGATCTCGGGTCCAAAGACTAACATGTACACATGTCACCTGAGAACTTCCATCTGACGATAGGTATAGTACCATATGGAAGTTCTCGGCGAGTCCGTCCAGTGTACTCACCCCAGTGAGCACCTGTATACGATCTTGGGTACATCAGACCAATGGCTGCGGGACCAACCATCCCCCGATGGGGTAGAAATGTATACACTAGTCTACTCTGGAGTATCAATGCCCAGTCTCGATACTCACGCGACTAGGGACTATTTAAGGATATGCTTATGGAATACCCTGCTCCCACAAGTATGATCGCCATCACAACGCAGGTAGTCAAGCAAGATCCTAGGGGCTTTATCAACATGTAACCGCAATATGTAATAACGAGTATGACATATGCCATGTTAAGATAAAGACAAGCCATAATAGTATACTACCGTATCGAGTCTTCATCAATATGTGCAAGCTAGATATAATAACAACAGAAATAAATACACATATCCTGATAAAGACAAGTCGAATAATATACTATAAAACTGAGCAAGATTGTTCTGTACATACACTCCCTAGTACCCATATGTATACATATACAATACTGGCCTCTAGGGCATATACATCCAACAATCTCCTACTTGCACTAAAGGAGAGTAATTGGCGTACCGAATACCCAACGTCTGTACTAAGGCCAGCTGCTGGCGTACCGCATACCCAACATCCCAAAAAGTTGCTCGAACTGTGCTTGAAGAAGGGCCTTTGTAAATGGATCCACCGTGTTGTCTTTCGTATCCACTCTCCGGACCTCGATATCTTAGCGATCTACGATCTCCCTGATCAGGTGATACCGCCTTAAGATGTGCCGGATTTCTGATGTGACCGTGGTTCCTTCGCTAAAGCTATAGCCCCATTGTTATCACAATACACTGGTATTGGATCAACAATGGACGGAACTACCTGAAGTTCAGCTATGAACTTCTTCATCCAGACCGCCTCTTTTGCGGCATCGCTTGCAGCAATGTATTCAGCCTCCATCGTCGAGTCTGCGACGGTATCCTGTTTGGAACTCTTCCAACATACCGCCCCTCCGTTGAGGGTAACACAAAACCCGAGACAGACTTGCTGTCATCTTTGTCATTATGGAAGCTTGAGTCGGTAAAGGACTCGACCCTGAGGTCTCCATTACCGTAAATCAGGAACATCTCCTTATTCCTTCTCAGGTACTTGAGAATGTTCTTTACTGTTGTTCAGTGGTCCTCACCTGGGTCTGACAGATACCAGCTCACCACGCTCAGCGCGTAAGCTACATCTGGTCTTGTACATAGCATCACATACATTATAGATCCTACTGCTGAAGCGTAGGGTATAATGCTCATGCGAACCCTCTCTTCGTCAGTCTTGGGAGACATCTCCTTGGAGAGGGTGGTTCCGTGCAATGCGGGTATGTTACCGCGCTTGGAATCTTCCATACTAAATCTCTTTAGTATGGTCTCTATATACCTGGACTGTGAAAGTCCCAGTAGTCTCTTGGATCTATCTCTGTAGATCTTGATCCCCAGAATGTACGAGGCATCACCTAGGTCTTTCATAGAGAACCTTTGTGATAAGAATAGCTTGACCGATTGTAGCATAGGAATGTCATTTCCTATCAAAAGAATGTCGTCCACGTACAAGACTAGGAATACGACAGTTCGTCATACAATCTTCTTATATATACATAGCTCATCTTCGTTCTTGATGAAGTCAAATTCCTTGACTGTCTCATCAAAATAGATGTTCCGGCTCCGCGATGCTTGCTTCAATCCATAAATGGATTTGAGCAGCTTGCACACCTTCCCGCTGCTCCCACTGTCAACAAAACCTTCTGGCTGATCCATGTAAACGCACTCTTCTAAACTTCCGTTTAGAAAATCCGTTTTCACGTCCATCTGCCAGATCTCATAGTCATGGAAAGCAGCAATGGCAAGCAGGATCCTAATGGATTTGAGCATAGCCACTGGAGAAAAGGTTTAGTCATGGTCCACTCCTGGTCTTTGACGAAAACCTTTTACAACGAGTCTAGCTTTATAGGTTTCCACCTGCCCATCTACACCAAGTTTCTTCTTGTAGATCCATTTGCATCCAACGGGTTTTACCCTAGGTGGAGAAACATCCAGGGTTCACACTTTATTGGTGTACATAGACTCCATTTCAGATTGCATAGCATCCAGCCACTTATCAGAGTCCCTACTGATAATGGCCTGTCTGAAACAAG
This sequence comes from Agapanthus africanus, assembly GCA_030015575.1. Taxonomy (NCBI): domain Eukaryota; kingdom Viridiplantae; phylum Streptophyta; class Magnoliopsida; order Asparagales; family Amaryllidaceae; genus Agapanthus; species Agapanthus africanus. The sequence continues at coordinate 427,745,002 of CM057339.1, forward strand.
TAGGATCATCTTCTTCTAAGATTCAATCCTCTCGATCCCCATCTATGAGAAAACCGTAGTATCTCTCGGGCGGATGAGAAATCCTACTAGATCTGCAGAGTGGCTGAGGTTCGTCGAGTGTAACTGAATCTAGCAGTTCCACCAAATCTTCAGTTATAGTTTGTGTCTCTAGAATTTCATCCAGTTCTACCGTGCTGCCACCAATATTTTTAACAAGAAATTCTTTTTCCAAAAATATGGCGTTCCTGGAAACAATAATCTTCTGTTCCTCTACAGGGTAGAATAGATACCCATTAGAATCCTTTGGGTACCCACAAACTTACACAAAACTGACCGTGCCTTAAGTTTGTCTGTGTTCTTCTTTTTGACATAAGATGGGCAACCCCAAATCTTAACACGTTTAAGATACAAACTCTTACCACTCCATATTTCGTACGGAGTTCTAGGCACGGATTTGGATGGAACTTGATTCAAAAGATGTGCTGCTGTTTGAAGTGCATATCCCCAGAATGAAAGAGGCAACTCAGCACTACTCATCATGGAGAGAACCATATCCAATAGGGTACGATTCCTCCGCTCCGATACATCGTTGTTCTGTGGTGTATACGGAGGAGTAAGTTGAGAGAGAATTCCATTCTCTTTTAAGTAATCTTGGAATTCCGTGCTTAAGTACTCCCCTCCTCTATCAGATCGGAGGATCTTGATACTTTTGCCAGTCTGGTTCTCTACTTCGTTTCTGAATTCTTTGAATTTCTCAAAAGTTTCTGATTTGTGTTTCAAAAGATACACATATCCGAACCTAAAGAGATCGTCAGTGAATGTGATGAAGTACGAGAACCCACCCCTTGCATGTATAGATATTGGACCACATGCATCACTATGTATAATCCCCAAGAGCTCTGTTGCTCTCTCTCCATGTCCGGTGAACGGAGATTCGGTCATCTTTCCTTTGAGACAAGATTGACAAGTTTCATAAGATGAAAACTCGAATGTATCCAAAAATCCGTCTCTATACAACTTACTCAGTCTTTTCTCTCCGATATAACTAAGTCTACAATGCCACAAGTAGGATTCGTTCATATGTGAACTCTTCCTCTTGCGTGTGTTTTGTATATTGAGAACCGTGTTTTGATTAAGAACATAGATACCATTACACAGTGTGCCTTCTGCAAGCAATACCTTATTAAGGTAAATGTTCATGATATTTCTATCAAGAACAAAGTTATATCCATCTTTATCAAGTAAAGAAACTGATATTATATTGTAAACCATGGAAGGTACATAGTAGCAATTGTTCTAAATCATAGTATTGCCATTTGGCAACACTAGGTGATATTCACCGACGACCGTAGCATTAACTTATGCTTCGTTCCCTACTCTAAGGGACATATCACCAGGTGCAACTATCCTACTTTTTCTCAGTCCCTGTAATAAATTACAGATATGAGATCCTGATCCGGTATCTAGTACCCAGGAGGTAGGACTGACCGAAAAACAGTTCTCAATAACAAGAATACCTGAAGAAGATGCAACGGTATGTTTCTTCTTCGAAGGGTTTATCAAGGAATTCAAACTTTCCTCTTTCCCTTGCTCATACTCATGACCGTTGTTATAAGTTAGAGTCGAACCGATGTTCCTCAGCCCCGAATAAGAATTCGGATCAGTCAAGCGATACATTTTATTATCTTGATTAGGGCGTGAAATGGTTGCTACCTGGAGAGAGAGAGGGAAAACACTCAGCGTGTGCTCTTGTAAAATTAGATTGGTTATTAATTTATCTTACCAGGATGGCTCCTACTGTTTCCTCAAATTCTTCTTCAAACCCTAAAAGAAGAACTTGTCAGGATTAATCGCACGACACAATACTTGCTTAACCTTTCAGCCAGGCTGGTGTCGGTACTTCGAGTGAGGTTTTCCAACGCTTTCGCGAAGTTCCTTAATTACATAACCTCTTTTCCCTGGAGGCGTAGACCCGCTGACACCGTTCTAGACACCTACTTGGTTTCTAGCATTGATTGTTAAGTGTGATAATCTCCCGAGAGTAATCCTACTCATCAGTAGGATCAGGATCCAACTATCATTGTGTGATGCACTAGATAGAATCCACTCTAGTCACCACACTCCAGAAGGTATGCTAAAATCTGCAAGTTTCCTGTATGTTTGAAACTCCCGATGTGGTTTTTGCCCTTAAGACCCAAGTGACCTTGACACAGTCAACAAATCAAAGAGTCCTAGTCAAGTTCAACCCGTCATTATCTTGATTGCATTAAACCCAGCCGCATAACCCTTGACACAGTCAACAAGGTTACACGACTGTCCTAACTAATCGCATTGTATGCTACAAATAAGCAATACTCAGCTAACGTTCACTACGCCTTGACGCAGTCAACAAACGTAGCACGAATACTACGTATAACTTAAAAGAAATGACGGAGGGCTACGACTGGGTTTTTGGCGAAAAACCCGTTAACGTAATGAACTTGATATCGTTGAAGGAACCTGAGTGGTTTTATAAATATATATCGTGGCGAAAACCTTTGCTAAAGAGGTCACTCCCTGTGAAGGGATCTCGGCTCTTTCCTCGTCGAATGAGGTGCAGGATATTCCAAACTGAATACCATGATGCAAAGCAAAAATAGTCGACTATATTGAAGTTATTACGTTGACGCAAACTTTTACTCAAGGGGTCACTCCCGGTGAAGGGATCTCGGCCCTTGCCTCGTCGAATGAGGTGCAGGATATTCCAAACTGAATACCACTGTGCAAAGCAAAAGAGAACGTCAGCAATGTCAGTTTTTAAACTCGGGTTCCAACAACTTCTTTTAGGTTTTTTATCTTGCATTAATTAAAATTAATGCGGCCCCATCAAATTTGTAACCTATCACACCAGAAAAGAACGAAAATACGATGTACGTATATGCCATCCACTTCGCCACTGGGCCCCGTCATCACCCGTTAGGTTACTTAACTAACGACAGAGTGGGGGCTAGACTAGCGCGGGTGCAAAACATATACAACATCTACTAGTATATATATAAGTATATATAACATTCGTCCCAGGCATGATAATAAACAACATCACAGATAACATTACAGAATGGTAGATAGCCTTGGAGCCCCGGTTTTCATTTGAGCCGCAAATAAAACCCAACGTTCCTGGTCCTGTGGATAGCCTGTGCAATGATAACCTATACCCCCTACGATTGCGGCGAATAGCCCGCCAATCCTAGAATGAAGCCCCCTCCGTCTTAACGCCATGAGAATGAAGCCTCCTCCGTCTTGACGCCATGAGATGCGGGCTTGTTTCCTTCTAGAACCCGGCAATCCGTGTACTCCGCCGTGGGGTAATCCTAGTACAGAATAGTAAAATAATATATACACCCGGTGACATCGACCTCAGCCCGGTCGTGCCCCAAAAAAATATACAACCCAGCAAAGACGGCAGTCCACATGTCGGACGCTCGCCTCGCAATAACAAATGTACAAATGAATTTAAACTGTATTCTAACATTGCACCACATGCTATCCACCACGACAATCCAATCACAAACACAGCACAAGCACAAAACATCAATGTGAATGTCACGTTCGCAAAACCCTTCTAAAAGGACATATAGCAATCAGACGAGTTTTACCGATCGAGTGACATTCCCGGTCGCATATAAAAGTGAATGTACTGATAATAAAACACGCATCTTAAAATTACGATCGACTAAACTTTTCAAGTGGGCCCCAAGAATTTAAACCAACACTGTAACAAATCTGGGCCAAAAAATAATTATTTCAGAAACCACAATTTCAAAAATAAAAGGCTTAGAAGAAAATTTGTTCATGTGGGCCCCAAAATGGCCGCGGAACCACCGCCAATAGGGGGTTTACGCGGCGGTTCCGCGGCGGTTTGGAGGGATCATGTGACCAAATTTCTTCAGGGGTCTTAAAAAAGCCTGCATGATTTTCTGAGACCATAAAATTGATTTTTCGAGCACTTTTAAAAATCGACAGAAACTTCATCAATTGAAATGCGGTTTTTGAAATTTTTAGTCGATCGTTATTCTAAACACGTTTAAACAAGCTAGTGTATGTTTTATGGGATGGCTCTGATACCATTAAGGGTTACCCTAATGCCCCGGCCAACTTCCGTGGCCAAATGCGGAACAAAAATTTGCTGACGAACAAAAACTTGGCACTAGTTTAACTATAAACCCGGATCTTTCCATAAAACTAACTAGCTACACTAGGAGAGCTATCTACTATGATGAGGAATTCTTACCAAACGAACCAGGTCCTTCAGTCTTCGTTCATCATCCTTAGCTCCTACTAGCCACCTCGAACTTGCTTGATCTTCTTTTCTTGTTCCGTCGGTCCTCCGGGATCGTGCTTGTTCTCCAGCCTTCCTTGGTCCTTGATGATCCACCTGGGGAATATGATCCATAGCTCTAGCTCTTTGCTACGTGTCAAAAGAGCAACTAGAGAACTTGGGATGCTAGTCCAAGTAATTTAGGATGTCTAAGTGTTTGCTATCTCTTTTCTAATCTCTTCACTTGTTTCTCAACACATGAGAATGTTAGTGAAGAGGAAGAAGATGAAGATGGACGAAAGCAAGAGGAGGGAGGAGCTTGGAGAGAAAATGGAGCTCAAGAAAAATAATGATCAAGCATGAGAGAGAAATTCACACACAAGAGTTTTGTATGTTCATTTCTTTCATTAAACAATAGCAACCATGCTTCAATAGTAAACCCAAAATGAATTATAAATTCATTTGTAAACTATTGAAGTAAGGTCAACTCCATACCTCCCTCACCTCTCACTTTACACCTCATTTCCATTTATCAAATAAATGGAAAATCCAAAATAAGGTGTCCACGTTCTAGAAGGAAATCTGTAATAAATACGGATTTCAGTCTACTGTAGATATATACCGGCAATCAGATAAAAATCCGAACGCCCAAAGAGATAGAATAACACGAAGAACATAATACTAGAATATATATATCGAAATACATATACGTAAATTATTAAATCAACACCTGATTTAATAATCCGGCTCAAAACCGAGCCGGCTAGTATTACCAACTGTCCGATCGAAAATCCGAGTACAAAGTGCATCAATCGATCGAACCCTGCACGTATCTAATACGGCTACTACATCATTTCGCCTGAATCAGGGAAACCCTGTGTGTGGGACTCTAAAGACTCGACAGTACTCTGGCAGTGGGTTTAACCACATGCACGTCAGCGACACTAGCTGTACCTAACGGCTACCCAGGTACCTGTCGAAAGGAAGGCCGATGAGCAAACTCATCCGGATCTCCTACTGATCCAATCCGTGACAATATACATATAGTCCGGTCTCTTCGTCAAGGAGTATCGCATACCGGGTCTAGGGGAAGGTGAACGTCAGACCCTAATAACCTAATAAGTCGTGCCGATGTGGCTCAGGACCAATCCGAGAAACTACTGATCAACCTATCAGTAAATCCCAGCTGCCTTGGCCAAGGTCTTATGGTCCTGACCAATCGAATCACAGTACGATATCAACTCCTATACCGCGAGAGACGAATCCTCGACAATCGCTCACCGCCTCCATGTGGCTCGGGACTGAACCTAACCAAAACCTGTTTACACGACTCAGTAGAGCCGTGGTAGGGTAGTGATCAAAGTTCAGTGGGTACTCACACAAGACAAATGCCGATCTCGGGTCCAAAGACTAATCTGTACACATGTCACCTGAGAACTTCCATCTGACGATAGGTATAGTACCATATGGAGTTCTCGGCGAGTCCGTCCAGTGTACTCACCCCAGTGAGCACCTGTATATGATCTTGGGTACATCAGACCAATGGCTGCGGGACCAACCATCCCCCGATTGGGTAGAAACGTATACACTAGTCTACTCTGGAGTATTAATGCCCAGTCTCGATACTCACGCGATTAGGGACTATTTAAGGATGTGCTTGTGGACTACCCTGCTCCCATATGTATGATCGCCATCACAATGCAGGTAGTCAAGAAAGATCCTAGGGGCTTTATTAACATGTAACCGCAATATGTAATAACGAGTATGACATATGCTATGTTAAGATAAAGACAAACCATAATAGTATACTACCGTATCGAGTCTTCATCAATATGTGCAAGCTAGATATAACAACAACAGAAATAAATACATATATCCTGACATAAACAAGTCGAATAATATACTATAAAACTGAGCTAGATTGTTCTGTACATACATATCCCTAGTATCCATATGTATACATATACAATACCGGCCTCTAGGGCATATACATCCAACATGAACTTGGTGTGGTTCCGTCCATTGAGCATGCAATACCTTTTTATTGTGATAATAATGGAGCTGTGGCTTTGGCCAAGGAACCCAGGTCCCATCAGAAGTCCAGACATATTCTGAGGCGGTATCACCTGATCCAGGAGATAGTTGATCGCCGCGAGATCGAGGTCAGAAGAGTTGACACAAAGGACAACACCGCGGATTCACTCACGAAGGCCATTCCCCAGATACAATTTGAGAGACTCTTCGGGATGTTGGGTATGAGATACTATAACAGCTGGCCTTAGTGCAAGTTGGTGATTGTTAGTTGTATATATGCCTTAGAGGCCATTGTTGTACATACGATGTATATTATGATGGATGCTTGGATATATATAGAGAGGACTTTCTTGCTCGATATGATAGTATGCTATCTGGTTTCACTTTGTCTTAACATGTTGACTTGTATTGGTTTACTGTCTTGCTCTCACATATTGATAAAGCCCTTAGGATATGTACTTGACTACTAGGACTATGATGAGATCATACTAGTAGGTCCAGGGTAGTCAACGAGTACATCCCATAACTGTTCCTAGTTGAGGGAGTATCGAGACAAGGCATCGATACTCCAGAGTAGACTAGCGTATACGCATCTTGACCTATATGATTGGCGATGGATGATCCCATATCCATCGGTGTTTGACATCAAAGATGGTTTACGGGTGCTCAGTGGAGACTGGGTACACTGAACGGACTCGCCGAGAACTCCTAGATGGTATTATACTAATCGTCAGATAGCAGTCTCTGGTGACAATGGTACAGGTTAGTCTGTAGACCCGAGATCGTCATAGAGTCTTGTGTGATTCCCACTGTGCTTTGATTTCCACCTTACCACATCCAAGAGGGCATGAAAAATGGTGACTTTTGGGTACAGTCCCGAATCGCATGGAGGCAATGAGCGATAGGAGGGGTTTCGTGTCTCCCTGTATAGGGAGTTGATGTTGTGTTGTCTTCGATTGGCTATAACTGGAAGTCCCTGGCCGGGGCTGATATGGAGTGTTGCTGGTAAGAGTTATCAGTAGTTTCTCGACCCATTTTGAGCCTCACATCGACACGACTTATCGGTTACTGGGGTCTGACGTTTACCACCCCTAGACTTGATATGCGACATACCAGACGAAGAGACCAGACTGTACGGTATTGTTACTAATTGGATTCACAGGAGAATGTATAGGCTTTCTTGTTGATCTTCTGATCACTCAATACCTGGGTGGCTGTTACATTTAGTTGACCGCTTGCGGCTTATGGGTGTTTGATATGATAATCACCTACTGCCGGCGTATTGACGATTCTTTAGAGTCCTACATAGAGGTTTCCTGGCTCAGGCAAAACGGAGTAGGAGCACATATGTGATATATGCGGGACCGAGACTAATACGATATGAGATACCGTATTCTATTCTCGCGATATGTGATATCGACCGGGTATATGTGATATAGCCGGGATATCGGATAAAGTGTTGATTCGATGAATTGGTACTTGTTATATTTGTCGGTTATATGTTATATAGCCGGATTATTGGATCAAGTGTTGATTCGATAATTTAATGTATAATTATATATGTGATATATTACGTTACATTAACTAATATAAGATCGCTTTATTGATTCTTTTTCTCACTTGATAATACATTGATCTATATACGATATATGTTAATTGTATTATTTTCTTTTGTTATATTATCTATTATATATGTGATAAATAATATTGTAAAATGTTAGGGTTACAAATGCAACAAGGGTTTTGAGTTTAAACCAAGTTAGGGTTTGGATTAGGGTTAAGCTTTTGGATGAGCTTTGAAAAAGCTTCATGAAGGTTTGACTTTTGTTATCTTTCTTTGATATTTTGGAGAGATATTCGTTAACCCAACCCAAACCTCTACCCATGGTTTATTCTCTACAAGGGTTAAGAATGTCATGCTTAACCCTAGGTTTCAATTGTAACCACGATAATAATTCATTATTCATCACAAAAGCTTTCTTCTTCTTCCTCCTTGAAAAAGGTTTGCTAGCTTTTTGTGTGTGGTGAATAAAAGTGAGATAAAGAAAACAAAAGAGAGTAAAATTCCTACATCATCATCCTCATCTATTCTAGCCACTTAGATTAAGGTGTTCACTTCTCTAATAACTTCATTAGTGAAGTGTATGCTTGGGTTAGAGATTCTTCAAGGTAGATCATCTTAGATCAAGAAGACTTCAAGCAAGATGCCTCATTCACCGAATGGAGCCTCTCTAGAGTCGGAGTTCTTAATGATCGTAGCGAAGAGACCTCAACACGGAGCTTATGAAGCGAAGGAACGGACTACAAAGGTTGTAATACTAAACTCTTTGTGATAGATAGTTCTTTGTATGTGATACAAACTTTGTTACCCTAATAATTCTAGTAAAGATTCATGCTTTGTTTGCTTTGCACCTCTCTAATTTTTAAAGTGGCATGAGTGATGCTACCAAACCCTAGACTAGGTGCATGGGAAACCCAACATTATACCCCTATGCTTCTGCTGTTGGATTTATAATGTATGCGATGTTGTGTACACGCACTGATATAGCTTATGCACTGGGTGTAGTAAGAAGGTATCAATCCAACCCAGGGGAGAATCACTGGACAGCTGTGAAGAACATTCTTAAGTACTTGCGAAGGGCTAAAGAAATGTTCTTGGTGTATGGTAACGGGGATGTCCAAATGGAGGCCTTTACCGATTCGAGCTTCCAGAGTGATAAGGATGACAACAAATCTATCTCAGGGTTTGTATTTACCCTCAATGGAGGGGCGGTATGTTGGAAGAGTTCCAAATAGGATACCGTTGCAGACTCCACGATGGAAGCTGAGTATATTGCTGCAAATGATACTGCCAAGGAAGCCGTCTGGATGAGAAAGTTCATCTCGGAGCTAGGAGTAGTTCCAACCATTATTGATCTACTACCATTGTATTGTGACAATACTGGGGCTATGGCGTTGGCCAAAGAGCCCAGGTCCCATCAGCGATCCAGACACATCCTCAGGCGATATCATCTGATCCGGGAGATAGTTGATCGCTGTGAGATCGTGATTCGGAGAGTAGATACAAAGAATAACACCGCGGATCCACTCACTAAGGCTCTCCTTCTGCGGCAGCATGAGCGACTTTTTGAGACGTTGGGTATGAGATACGCCAATAATTGGCCTTAGTGCAAGTGGGAGATTGTTGAATATATGTATGCCCTAGAGGCCATTATATGATAGTGGATGTATCGATATGTGTATATATATATTCAGGGGACATTCTTGCTCGACATGATAGTATGCTATCTGGTTGTACTTTATCTTGACATGTTCATTTGATCATGCATCTTACTCATTTGGTACATATTGATAAAGCCCTTAGGATATTTGCTTGACTACTGGGATTATGATGCGGATCATACTAATGGGACATGTGTAGTTTATAAGCATATCCTTGAAATGTTCCTAGTCGTGGATGTATCGAGACGGGGCATCGATATTCCAGAGTAGACTAGCGTATACGTTACTTGACCCATATGATGGGCGATGGATGATCCCATTTCCATTGGTGTGGTGACACCAAAGACTGTATACGGGTGCTCAGTGAGACTGGGTACACTGAACGGACTCGCCGAGAACTCCTATGTGGTATTATATCTACCGTCAGATAGCAGTTCTCAGGTGACACTGGTACAGGTTAGTCTGTAGACCCGAGATCGCCATAGAGTCTTGTGTGTCCTCCCACTGTACTTTGATCTCCAGACTACCATGGCTCTACTGATTCGTGCAAACAGGTGGATTTTGGGTACAGACCCGAGGCACATGGAGGAAATGAGCGATAGGAGGGGTTTCGTCTCTCCCGGTATTGGGGGTTGATGTTGCACCATACACAATTGGCTATAACAGAAGTCCCTGGCTAGGGCTGATGAGATTTACTGATAAGTGTTATCAGTTGTTTCTCGATCTTTAATGAGCCATATACCGGCATGACTTATTTAAGTTATTGGGGTCGATGATGCCATCCCTAGAATCTATATGCAGCATATCTGACGAAGAGACTGGACTATACGGTAAGTGTTGCCAGTTGGCTCGACGGGATTTTGACAGGTTCGCTTGTGTTTCTTCTGATCGCTCAATACCTGGGAGCCGTTATGTACAGCTTGTGCCACTGACAGTTTGTGGGTATGTGATGTGATCACTGCCTACTGCTAGCGTATTGACGAGTCTTAGAGTCCCATAAAGGGGCCTCCTAACTTAGGCGAAAAGATGTGGGGTGCATATAGGATATGCGCGGGAGCTCGATTAAATGAGTGTATTTGATACCGTATTTTAATCGGGCATTTACTATTGGACGGGTCGTATGTGATATGACCGGATTATTAAATCAGGTGTTTATTTAATATTAAGTCCATTAGCTCATTTATTAAAACCTAATTCTTTATGATGCATGCATGAGTGTATGTATATGTTGATATGGATGCACACATGCTGGCATACATGTGTCATGGTTGACGATACATTGGTGGTGGCAATGAAGGCTCACATGGTAACTTATATATATATATATATATATATATATATATATATATATATATATATATATAGATTATTTTAGAAAAGTAAAATGGGAATAAAATCATGATTAACTATTCAACTCTCTTCTTTTGTATTGACTAAAGTCAATACCATGGTTTCATTGCCCATGATTTTGTAGCCCATGGTTTTGATTAAACTCAAGTCTCAAAATATTTATGTATTTTGTAACTATGGTTAAGGATGACATAATTCAAACTCTCTTTGGATTATGTTGCCTTATTCTAACTTGAGTCAAGTTTAGCCATCATCTTCTTCTTCCTCCTTCAAGCTCTCTAGGATTTCAAAAGTGGGTGAAGAACATAAAAAGAAAAGGTTTTTGAGTGAGATTAAAACCCACATCACCAATCTATATTAGTCTAGCTCACTAGTGTAGGTTGTTTGCTCCACTTCTTCAAAGATCAAGTGATGCTAGGAGCTTGAGCAAAGGGACTTCGTAGTGGATCGTCGTGGACTTGGAAGGATTCAAGAGAACCGGTTCAAACCCTACTAGATCCAACGAGTCACAAGTGGAGATCTACAAAGGTTGTATTACTTACCTCTTAGTGTTAGACACTTGTAGCATGTGATACTAGTTGTTGTTACTCTAATTTTCTAGTTCGATTCATGGTTGGTATAGTTTAGCACCCCCCTAAATTTTTATTATAGCATATGTGATACAACCCAATCCCTAGGATGGTGCTAGAGAATCCCTACAATAACCTCCTCATAGACCATATTCACTCCCTTTTCCCCATTTCAATGTTTAAGTTAAAATCAATTTAGTGTTAAGGTTGCAAGGTTTTGATATGGTATTTTGTGATTAAGTAACTTGACCAATCTCTTGGTTTCATATACTGTTGGGTTTCCATTGCACCTAGTCTAGGGTTTGGTAGCATAATTCATGCCGCATTATAATATAGAGAGGTGCAAAGCAAACAAACCATGAATCTTAACTAGAATATTTAGGGTAACAAGTTTTGTATCACATACAAAGAACAATCTATCACTAAGAGTAGAGATTACAACCTCTGTAGTCTCTCTTTGGTGACTCCTTAGACCTTTGAGAGTTTGGAATGGATCGCTAGCAACTTTCCTTGTCCACGATGATCTACCTGAAGTCCCTTTACCCAAAGCTCCTTGCTTTACTTGATCCATGAAAGAAGTGTAGCAAACACCCTACACAAATGGGCTAGATGTATGTAGAATGATGATGTGGTTTGTATTCTCTAATCAAAACCCTTTCTTTTTTACAAACTCATTCAAATGAAATATCAAGAGAGAGAGGAAGAAGAAGATGATGGCAAAGCTCAAGCACAAAAGCTTTTGTGATGAATAATGAAAAATAATTGAGATGAGAATGAAATAATCATAGTAAATCCTTCTCTCCTCAAACCATGGTTAGTTAATATCTAGATATTTTACATTGAGTTAAATAGACAAAAGAGAATTAACTCTTGGTTAAAAGTTTGGTCAAGAATGGTCAAAAAGTCAAAGCAAGATAAACATCAACCATGAGTGAATTATCTTTAAACTTAACTCAAAAATAAATATATATGTATATTAACTACCATGTGAGTCTTGCATTGCCACCATATAGTGTATCATCAACCATGATAACTATCCATATATGCATGTATGTGTCCATGCACATCAACATGGGCATACATGCATGCATACATCTTCTTCAAAGAAAAGGGTTTTAAATAAAGAATTAAACAAAAAGTCAAATGTTAAATCAACACTTGATTTAACAAACCGGTCATATCACATACGAACTGACCAATAGAAAAACGCCCGATTAACATACGGTATCACATACTCGCATTCAATCGGGTCCCACGCATATCACATATGCACACCACATTATTTCGCCTGAGCTAGGAAACTCCTGTGTGGGACTCTAAGACTCATCAATACGCCGGCATTAGGTGATGATCGTATCAAACACCCACAAGCCGCAAGCGGTCAGCTAAACGTAACGGCCACCCGGGTATTGAGCGATCAGAAGAAAACCAGCGAAGCTGTCAAAACTCCCGTCGAGGCAATCAGTAACACTACCGTACAGTCCGGTCTCTTCGTCTCATATGTCGCATATCCAGTCTAGGGGTGGTGAACGTCAGACCCCAGTAACCGATAAGTCGTGTCGATGTGAGGCTCATAACAGGTCGAGAAACTACTGATAACTATTACCAATAAATCTCCATAACAACCCTGGCCAGGGACTTCCATTTATAGCCAATCGAACACAGCGCAACATCAACTCTGAATATCGGGAGAGACGAACCCCCTCCTATCGCTCATTGCCTCCTTGTGATTCGGGACTGTACCCAAAAGCCACCGTTTTGCACGCCCTCTTGGACGTGGTAAGGTGTAAATCAAAGCACGGTGGGAATCACACAAGACTCTATGACGATCTCGTGTCCACAGACTAACCTGTACCAGTGTCACCAGAGAACTGCTATCTGACGATCGGTATAATACCATCTAGGATTTCACGACGAGTCCGTTCAGTGTACCCGGTCTCCACTGAGCACCCGTACACCGTCTTTGATGTCAAACACCGATGGATATAGGATCATCCATCGCCCATCATATAGGTCAAGATGTGTATACGCTAGTCTACTCTGGTGTATCGATGCCCTGTCTCGATACACCCTCGATTAGGAACAGTAGGATGTACTCTTAGACTACCATAGCCCCACTAGTATGATCTGCATCATAGTCCTAGTAGTCGAGTATATATCCTAAGGGCTTTATCAACTTGTGAGTGCAAGACAGTAAACCAATACAAGTCAACATGTTTAGACAAAATGAAACCAGATAGCATACTATAACATCGAGCAAGAAATTCCTCTCTATATATATCCAAGCATCCACTATAATATACATCATATGTACAACAATGGCCTCTAGGGCATATATACAACTAACAATCTCCCACTTGCACTAAGGACTGCTGTTGTAGTATCTCATACCCAACATCCCGAAAAGTCTCTCAAATTGTATCTGGGGTATGGCCTTCGTGAGTGGATCCGCAGTGTTTTCCTTCGTGTCAACTCTGCTGACCTGGATCTCGCGGCGATCAACTATCTCCCGGATCAGGTGATACCGCCTCAGAATATGTCTGGACTTCTGATGGGACCTGGGTGTTCATATCAGATTTTTGCATTTTTATACTGCCCAATTTTTATCATATTGCTTATCGGTAGGTACTCTTGAGCCGTGTTTGCTAGTCAATTGCAGGATAGAGGTTCTCGGCTCTAAACGGTGAAATCCATGGAAAAACACGACAAAATCCGTGTTCCTGCCAACCACAGATAAAACACGGGTCTCCGGTCTTTATCCGTCTTTTGCCACACACCAGTTTAAGAAACAAAATTGCAAATCAATGTCATTTTCATGCACAAGGCTCCATGGCAACACAAGATCCAAGAAATCTACGCGGAGCTCAAGAAAATCATGGCAAAAAGATCCACATCCAATCACCTTTTGGTCTACTAAAATTCTGGAAGAAATGTGGAAGGATTATCAGAAAAAACATATGCCAAACTACAGACAACATCAGACCAGGGGGCCGCACAAAATCCGAGGAGTCAAATCCTCTATTAGGCCGTGGAACAGCGGCCGTACTGCCTCCTCGTCTGATGAAATTTCAGGGGTTTTGTGTCTTTTCATGTAAAGGCAGAATGTTGCCCTAGATTTCCAGTTCCCTGCCTATAATAGCCCAGAACCTTGTGAAGCCAAAGTGTGCTTAATCTTGTATTTTTCTAGGTTTTAGAATACTTGTTCTTCTTCCTCTTCTCATCTCTTCTCCATTGAAAAACTTGTAGTGAGCTTTTGTGAGTGAAGAATGATGAATAAAGAAGTTCCTTTTGTTATCATACTTGTCTTGTTCTCTTATTATTGCTTGTAATTTTCATTTGTTAACTTAGTTGTTGTTATTTCTTGTTGTTTCTTTCTATTCTCTTTTCCTTTATCCTTAAAACAACCATGATGCTTACGCTTGATCCTTGCCAAGGTGAGGTCGCAAATAGCTAGTTGTTATCTTCTAATCTCTTTTTTTCTATCTTCCTCTTTTGTTTTATTTTCTTTTCGTTATGATGTGTGAGTAGTTTCCATACTTGTTAGGGTAGGATAAGGGAAGTTTGAGGGAAGGAAATCTCTCTCACTCTTTCCTTGCCGAACATCTTAAATCGACTCCCGTTAATTGAACCACAATCCGCTCCTTACGGCACCCTATCCTACATGATAGCGGTGATTCCGTAGTGAGACCGGTTGTGGTTGAATTAACCGGAGGTTATGGCTAAGAGCCAAGAACGGACGGACAAGCTCCAAAAGGAAGAACTTATGCGTTGGAAAGCCTAGCTTATACTCGCAAGTTCCTTCCTAGTCGTGCTAATCCCCGTTGTTGCCGATTACCGTAACACCGATATTAAGAGTGGCAACGAAAGAGGTGAGCGACTCCTAACTCAAACTAACCTAATCCTAACCCAAACAAGCACTCTTTACATATCATTTTAACACTTAATTAATCACAACAAAGTCTGGAAAACTGGACTTAACTCGTTAAAGCACTTAGAAAAAGATTCCCATCTCCCTGTGGACGACCCGTACTCAACCGGCTAGCTACAAGCGAAACCGTTTTGATTGCGGTAATTAACTAAACTTGAACACGCAGAATCTCTAATAATCAAATGGCGCCGTTGCCGGGGAGATGGTAGTTTATTTCTTTGTGTAATTTCGGGTTAACTTGTGAATATAAATATAACCGAAAAACAAAACAAAAAAATATATTTTGTAAAAAAAATCATCTTGTTATTTTTGATTAGTTTTTGTGCAAGTGTGCAGGATAATACGGAGTTCAAGTTCAGTGCCAAAGACGTAGGAAGATAGACCCATATTTCGCGGCTACACCGCGACGGATCAAAACGAAGCAAACGATCTACTGTAAAAATCTAGAGCAGATACAGTAAGCAAGTCAAAATTCAGCACATCCAGACAAGCAGAGGACACCCATCAGAGCACACCGAAAAATTTCCGCAGCCCAACTCCAACAAACCGCCCCGGAACCGCGGCATAAGGAGGCTTAGGCCGCGGAACCGCAGCCGTTTGGTGCCTTAGGGCTGCCAAAATTTCTGTAAGTCCTCCTTTTCTCACACCCACTCCTCTGGACTCCAATAAACTGTGTTTTCTGCAGCATTCTTTGCGCAAATTCTCTTCCCCCTTCCAATAAACTGTTTTTTGTGCAGGATTCTTTGCGCCGCGCTAAAATAAAAATTGTTTGCAGTTGATTTGTTACTGCTTTGCATTTATTATTATGGACTTAAGGGGCTTGAAACCAATTCAGATTGGGTGGGGATTTCATCACCCTTCCCAGGACCCCAGAAATCACAAAAAGCATATGCATTGACCATTGTTAATTAAAAAATACTAGACTCAGCCCTAAGGACTTCGCGCTCAATAGGATAGAGGACTAGTTACAGGCATCGGCCGTTTATCCTATCTGACTTTTGCGGTGTCTGGACAAGTGTGTCGAAGGCAAGTGGTTATTTAATTAAGGAACTTCGCGAAAGCGTTGGATAACCTCCCACTTACCTGGCACTTATCTGACCGCATTTGACGGAGAAGAGGCGGTTTGAGGTCCTATTTCTAGCCCTCTGGAACAGTTAGGAGCTGTCTAGCAGACCTAGGTGACCCTAGATCTAGGTGAGATTGTGCATATCTTGTTTGTGATTGCTTAAAGCCATAAGTCCGTACATATTTCTGTAAAGCTCTTTCTAAAAAAACCAAAAAAGGAAAAAAATCAAAAACTTTTATAAAAACTTGCCCTTTGTCGCCAAATCCATTTTTCACCCACCACCCATCGTTTTTCTCCATTGACGTTTTCTTACCCTCACCTTCTCCGCTTTGACTATACTAAACTCGTTTAGTGTATGTCCGCTTGGACTCGGGACACTAGCGCCCGCCTAGTCCGCGTTACGTTAGTCGCTACCGATTACGCGATCGACTCAGACGTCGAAACTCTGTCCACGCCTCTTTCACCCTTACCTTTGCCGGCCAACTCCGACATTGACCGGAATTCTGTTCATACATCTTCACCTTCACCATCACCAACCTCTTCTTCCTTGATGTCAGGATTTAATCCAAACATCTCTTTGACTACCCCTGGATTGGCTCCACCTCCTACGGAGACCAATAACCCACCACCACCGCCTGTTGTAGCGCCGCAGTGAATCGCGCTCCAGGATCGTTTCTATCCCACCCGTTCTGCACTTCCCACATGCCTTTCTCTTCCACCGGCCAATGGGGATAATTTTGAAATTAAGCCCCACTTCATCAACATGCTTCCACGATTTCATGGGCTTCAATCTGAAGATGCCTATATCTTCATCAATAAATTTCAAAACGTTTGTGCCATGATGAAAACCACCCAGCTGTCGGACGATGTTATACGTCTACGGGTCATTCCGTTCACTTTATGCGATCTTGCTAAAAAATGGCTGTATAGCACTGCTTCCCACTCCATAACCAGTTGGGACGAGTTTGTAAAAGCGTTTCTAAAGAAATTTTATCCCAATCATAACACCGCAAGGATCCGCAATGAAATCAACCAATTCTCTCAGCTTCCTTCTGAACCCTTCTGGAAGTGCTTTGACCGGTACAAAGACCTTCTTGTTCAGTGTCCTCACCACGGTATAGAGAAATGGCAACTTTGCCAAACCTTATACGAGGGCCTGAACCCAGCAACGAACCAGTTGTTGGAAACCATCTGTCAGGGCCACTTCCTATCGAAATCTGACGAGGAAGCGTGGCAGTTCTTTGACGACCTTGCAGAGCAAACGCTACAATGGGAGAGCACCAGACCGACTTCTTCTTCTTCTACCTCCATTTCTACCGGTCAGTCTAGGGTAGGAATTCACCAACTTGATGTCTCTATTGCAATGAAAGCTGAAATGGCTGCAATAACGAGAAAGCTTGAAGCGATAGAGAGTAAATTTTCTTCTCCTGCTCCTGCCCCTGTTCTTCCCCTTCGCACCATTTGCGCTTGTTGTTCCGATCCTTCTCACTTAACCGAAGAGTGTCCTTACAATCCACCATCGCAAGGACAGGAACAGGTTAATGCTGCATTCCAGCAAAGACCGAGGAATGATCCATACTCTTCCACCTACAATCCCGGTTGGAGGAACCATCCCAATTTCCCATGGAATCAGAATCAGAATCAATTCCAAGGCAACAATTTCCAGAGGCCCCCTCCACCGCAACAACAAGCGCAACAACTAACTCAACATCAGTTTCAGCAGCCCTTCCAACCCCAACCTTTTCAAAATCAGACGAACAACTTTGCACCCAACAATTCTTTTCCACCAAACAATTTTGTTCCGTAAAACAACGATAAGGTTCCTCGCTCGAACGAAGTCTGGAGGCGTTCGTTAAACAATCGACTAAATCCACCGCCAACATCCAGTTTTCCATTCAGTCCTTAGTGCAACATACTTCCGCTCACGGGCAAAGCATCAAAATCATCGAGGCCCAGATTGCACAGTTGAATGCGGCCTTAAGCGAGCGAGAGAAGGGGAAGCTCCCGTCCCAGCCACTCCCAAATCCGGGTCACCCACATAATGTACATGTTGCTCTTGAACAACAGAACCATAATGTGAGTGTCGTGACCATATTGAGATCGGGAAGGATGCTGCAAAACAACATTGGCACACGGATCAACGATGACACCCCGGCCGCTGCTTCTTCTTCTTCTCCTGCTTCTTCGTCTTCTGAGCCTATCTCCGTTCTTCACAAGGCTCTCATTCCTCTTCTTCTGCTCTGAACGGACCGACTTCTCACTCCACGAAAACACCTGTTCTGGGATCCGTTCCAACTCCACAATCTCCTCCTCCAGCATTGGACTTAACCAATTTTAAAAACGTTCCATTTCCAAACCGGTTGAAGTCCACCAAACAAAATCCACAAATGGAGAAGATTCTGGAGTTATTTAAGTAAGTTAACATTAACATTCCTCTTTTAGATGCTGTCCAACAAGTCCCGTCCTACGCGAAAATCTTAAAGGACTTGTGCACGAAAAAGAGGAAGTCTCAGGTACCCAAGAAAGTTTTCTTGGCTAGTGCTGTGAGTGATGCCCTTACCCAATCTTTACCACAAAAACGGAAGGACCCTGGCTGTCCTACGATTTCTATTACCATTGGGGATAAGAACATCAACCGCGCACTATTAGATCTTGGTTCAAGTGTTAACCTGCTTCCGTACTCAGTCTACGAGCAATTAGGCGTAGGAGAGCTGAAACCCACGCACTGCACTCTCCAAATGGACGACCGATCGATCACCCATCCTAGGAGTGAGCTAGAGGATGTGTTAATCAAATTCGGGGACTTCATATTCCCCGTTAACTTCATTGTATTAGACACACAGCCTGTAGCTAACCCCCGGAATCAAATTCCGGTGATACTCGGTCGCCCATTCCTTGCAACCTCAAATGCTGTGATCAACTGTCGCAATGGTTCGATGAACCTATCTTTTGGAAATATGACGATTGAACTCAACATTTTTAGGTTGGGGAATCAGCCCTCCGAACCTAATGCTCATATACTGGACGTCTGCTCGATCCAGGAGATCACCCCAGAAGAATGTGAATTCGAGGAGTTTCTGTTTGATCACGATAATCTTGACGCCACTAGTGCGTTCCTCTTCGAACCTGCTGCTGTTTCTGCGCCCGAAAACGACTACGAGTGTTTCACGTTCTCGAACGATCTTAGCCGCTCACAACCCGAGTTTGAATCCTTCGAATTTCCGGATGAGTTACCTGAACCATCCAACTCGGTCGCTTACACTCGTTTTGAACCATTGCTGGAGTCCTTTGAGTTCGAGACCTCTGCACCAATCTTGCCTTCAATCGTTTCACCTCCATCGCTCGAACTCAAGCCTTTGCCGTCTCACCTTAAGTATGCTTACTTAGGTGAAAACGAGACCCTCCCTGTCATCATTTCGGCTTCTCTAGCTCCAGAGCAAGAGAAAGCCCTTCTTGCGGTTTTGCACAGCAACAGGCAAGCTTTTGGCTGGTCCATGGCGGACATCAAGGGGATTAGTCCCCTGATCGTTGAACATCACATTCATCTGATGGATGATGCCAAACCAGCCCGGGATCCACAAAGACGTCTCAATCCAGTCATGAAAGAGGCTGTGAAGAAGGAGATCGTAAAATGTCTAGATAGTGGTATCATTTACCCTATCTCTAATAGCCAGTAGGTTAGCCCCATTCACGTTGTCCCTAAGAAATCAGGTATAACGGTCATCACTAACGAGGCGAACGAGTTAATCCCTACTCGCACCCAAACTGGGTGGCGAGTGTGCATTGATTACAGAAAACTCAACGCCGCAACGCGGAAAGACCACTTTCCGCAACCTTTCATTGACCAAATGCTTGAACGATTGGCCGGACACGAGTACTACTGCTTTCTTGATGGCTACTCCGCCTATAATCAAATTCCCATCGCCGAAAAAGACCAGGACAAGACCACATTCACTTGTCCCTTCGGCACGTTCGCATATCGTCGCATCCCATTTGGGTTATGCAATGCGCCCGCTACCTTCCAACGGTGTATGATGGGAATCTTCTCAGACATGGTGGAAAAATTTCTGGAGATTTTCATGGATGATTTCTCCATCTTCGGCGATTCCTTCAACGAGTGTTTGCTGCATCTTGACGCTGTCCTTACCCGATGTAAGGACAAGAATCTCACTTTGAATTGGGAGAAGTGCTACTTCATGGTGCGTGAAGGTATTGTCTTAGGACATATCATCTCGCAAAATGGCATAGAGGTTGACAAAGCGAAGATTGAGGTCATTTCCAATCTACCTCCTCCCCGATGCGTCAGAGACATCCGAGCCTTCCTTGGCCATGCCGGTTTCTATAGACGGTTCATCAAGGACTTTAGCAAGATTGCTAGGCCCTTGACTCTTTTGCTGGCCAAGGATACGCCATTCGACTTCAACTCGAGCTGTGTGACTGCATTCGAGTCATTGAAAAGCTCACTCACTTCTGCTCCCGTTCTTTCTTCGCGTGAGGAGATTATATGCGATGCATCCGACTTTACCATTGGTGCTGTCCTTGGACAACACATCAACAAGATGCCGCACGTAATCTATTATGCGAGCCGAACCCTGAACGACGCCCAACTCAATTATACAACAACTGAGAAGGAATTCTTAGCTGTTGTATTTGCTTTAGAAAAGTTCAGTCCCTATCTCATCGGCTCTCCAGTCATTGTCTACGCTGACCATTCTGCTCTGCGCCATCTTTTTGTGAAGAAAGATGCAAAATCTCGGTTAATACGTTGGATCCTCTTGCTTCAAGAGTTTGACCTTGTCATTAAGGACAAACGAGGATGTGAAAACGTAGTTGCCGACCATCTCTCACGACTTCCTTCTTCGCCTCCGCTTCCAATTCCGATCAACAACGTTTTCCCGGATGAACAGCTCTTGACAGTATCTTGCGAACCCTGGTTCGCAGATATTGTGAACTATTAGGCCACAGGATTACTACCGACTGAATGGTCAAGTCAGGACAGACTTCGCTTCTTATCCCAAGTAAAACACTTTTACTGGGACGAACCCTATCTGTTCAAGTACTGTCCCGACCAGATTATTCGTCGGTGTGTCCCTGACGAGGAATTCAAGAGTGTGCTGTCATTTTGCCACGATCAAGCGTGTGGCGGGCATTTTGGCCCCAGATAGACAGTTGAGAAGATCTTGCAATGTGGTTTCTACTGGCCACAACTCTTCAAAGACGCTCATGACTATTACAAAACTTGCTCCCGGTGCCAACACATGGGCCGGATATCCCGGAGGAACGAGATGCCGCTCCAACCGATCTTGGTTGTGGAGATTTTCGATGTTTGGGGGATAGATTTCATGGGGCCGTTTCCCAGCTCTTTCGGGAACTTGTACGTCCTTCTCACTGTTGATTACGTCTCTAAATGGGTCGAGGCTGTGCCCAACCGGACTAACGACAACAAGGTTGTCGTTAGGTTTCTTAAAGAAAACATTTTCTCCCGTTTTGGGTACCCCCGAGCGATCATTAGCGACAATGGAATTCATTTCTGCAATAAGACTTTCGAGGCCTTGATGCGGAAATATTCCATTAATCATAAGCTATCCACGCTCTACCACCCCCAAACCTGCGGGCAGGCCGAAGTTTCAAATCGGCAAATCAAGCAGATACTGGAGAAGACGATTTCCAAGAACCGTAAGGATTGGTCGCTGAAACTCACTGATGCCCTTTGGGCATTTCGAACCGCTTATAAGACCGATCTTGGCATGTCTCCCTATCGGCTTATGTACGGAAAAGCTTGCCACCTACCTGTCGAAATAGAGCATCGCGCATTTTGGGCGATAAAGGAGTTGAATCTGTCTCTCGAAGATGCGGGAAGCCATCGGAAGCTGCGAACGAACTGAGCGAGCTTAGGGATGAGGCTTACAATAACGCGGTTGTCATTAAGAACCGAACGAAGGTGTTTCACGATAAACACCTTTTGTGCAAAACTTTCGTGCCTGGTCAACAGGTACTGCTTTATGACACCCGGCTACACTTCCATCCAGGAAAGCTCAGATCTCGCTGGAAAGGGCCGTATTTTGTGCGGAATGTATATCCGCAGGGCGCTGTGGATTTGGAGAATCCAAAGGACGGTTCATTTTTCAAAGTAAATGGACAGCGACTTAAACCGTACCTTAGCGCCGAACTAACAGAGGAGCTCCTGTTCTTACAGGAGCCGGTTTACCCTGCATAATCTTCCTCTGCCTACTACCAAACTTCGGTTATCCAGCCAAGAACAGTGGACACTGTTCCAAATAAGTTTGGGGGTATGTATAGTCCATTTTGTATATATTTGTGGATATTCTTTTCCATTCTTTTTCTTTTTCTTTAAAAAAAACAAAAACAACAAAAAAATTGTGTATCGCTAACCGATAATTTTGACCCTTCAAATGATCTCTTCATGCAATGACAGTGAGGACACTGTCCAGTTTAAGCTGGGGGTACGCTCGGTACGCATTTCTAACCTTCGCATTCATATGTATATTTTGCATATGCATACTAAATCCATAAAATCCATAAAAATCAGAAAATTTTCGAAAAACATAAAAACTTTTCTGTCAAGTTAGCTAGTGGGAGGACTCTGATTCAACATTTCGACGGTTTTGTTTGATAAAATAAGAATAACTAAATCTTATGTTTAGATTTTGAAAACCTGAAAGATAACTCTCCTTTGAAGTTAACTATAGCTGATATACGTCTTTACATCACACTACACGTGTCGTGAGTTTTTGGAAATTAGATGACAAGTCTTTTATGTTTAAAAACTTTTAATAGATAAATGATTTTCTGAGAATCAAATAGGTTTGTTCTGAAATAAGTAATACCAAGAATAGTTTATGAAGTAAAGCGAATATGAAGGAATGTTATTGATGCCGTAATTGGAACTAAGTCTGAAAAATAACCCATCTGGAACTTGATTGGAATGATTACACACCGAACCCACTAAACACGTCTTTTATCCAAAAAAAATAACTGAACTGCCGGTTATATCTCCGTTCGTATTAAATCATCTGATTTTCACGCCAAACTATCTTTTGTTTTTGGACCTAGGTAACTTGAGTAATTAAGTCCGCTGGGGTGTTTCTACACCTAATGCCCTAAAACCAACTGGTTTGGGTGCATTGGCCCAAAGCTCGCTAAGAAGCCTAGAAAGTCGAGATTAAAACAAAGTCAAGCAAGTGTTCTCTCCGAGTTAAAATTTCTAACGGTTCTGTGTGTGAGAATAATCTTGATAAAAGACTGGCTTTATAAAAATTTTAGCGGAGATATGAAGGTTTTACTCTTTGATAAAGACTATTGGACGTTCACAGAGGTGTGTATGAAATGAAAACAACAAAAAGGTGGAGTGAAGATAAGACCTAGTTTCCTGTTAAGGAAGATAGAAATTCTAAAGTTGAAACTTTACTGGAAAACGAAACTTGAAAAATGCTTAACTCTTTATAAAACTTATGTGATCCTTCCAAAATTTTTATCTGGGCTTTATAGTGTGACATGATGACTTAAATCGATCCTTCTGGAAACTTAACGACACTATTTGCACTGCACGTAAAGACATATAAAATCTGTAGTTAAATAAGAAGCGAGGTGTGAGAAATAAAGGTTCGATAGTCTAGATTTAGGATAATAGAATTCTTATTTTCTGAAACAAAACTTTAGGGTTTGAATCTTAGTTATTTTACAAAACTAGCTTGACCGGATTTTGTGGGTAGTATCCGCTGAAAACCCTCAGGAGACAACACTCCTCATACTAGGGACACCTAGAGGTTTAACGGCTTGTTGCACATGCTCAGTGCAATCGCGTTCCCTGCGAAAGTGAGGTTAGGATTTTTTGTGAATAAATTGGCTTTGCTCGGGATGAGCAAATGATAAGTTTGGGGGCATTTGTTCATATCAGATTTTTGCATTTTTATACTGCCCAATTTTTATCATATTGCTTATCGGTAGGTACTCTTGAGCCGTGTTTGCTAGTCAATTGCCGGATACAGGTTCTCGGCTCTAAACGGTGAAATCCATGGAAAAATACGACAAAATCCGGGTTCCTTCCAACCACAGATAAAACACGGGTCTCCGTTCTTTATCCGTCTGTTGCCACACACAAGTTTAAGAGACAAAATAGCAAATCAATATCATTTTCATGCAAAAGACTCCATGGCAACACAAGATCCAAGAAATCTACGCGGAGCTCAAGAAAATCATGGCAAAAAGATCCACATCCAATCACCTTTTGGTCTACTAAAATTCTGGAAGAAATGTGGAAGGATTATCAGAAAAACATATGCCAAACTACAGACAACATCAGACCAGGGGGCCCCACAAAATCCGAGGAGTCAAATCCTCTATTAGGCCGCGGAATCGTGGCCTAAGCATGCTTAGGACGCGGAACCGCGGCCGTACTGCCTCCTCGTCTGATGAAATTTCAGGGGGTTTTGTGTCTTTTCATGTAAAGGCAGAATGTTGCCCTAGATTTCCAGTTCCCTGCCTATAATAGCCCAGAACCTTGTGAAGCCAAAGTGTGCTTAATCTTGTATTTTTCTAGGTTTTAGAATACTTGTTCTTCTTCCTCTTCTCATCTCTTCTCCATTGAAAAACTTGTAGTGAGCTTTTGTGAGTGAAGAATGATGAATAAAGAAGTTCCTTTTGTTATCATACTTGTCTTGTTCTCTTATTATTACTTGTAATTTTCATTTGTTAACTTAGTTGTTGTTATTTCTTGTTGTTTCTTTCTTTTCTCTTTTCCATTATCCTTAAAACAACCATGATGCTTACGCTTGATCCTTGCCAAGGTGAGGTCGCAAATAGCTAGTTGTTATCTTCTAATCTCTTTCTTTCTATCTTCCTCTTTTGTTTTATTTTCTTTTCGTTATGATGTGTGAGTAGTTTCCATACTTGTTAGGGTAGGATAAGGGAAGTTTGATAGAAGGAAATCTCTCTCATTCGTTCCTTGCCGAACATCTTAAATCGACTCCCGTTAATTGAACCACAATCCGCTCCTTACGGCACCCTATCCTATATGATAGCGGTGATTCCGTAGTGAGACCGGTTGTGGTTGAATTAACCGGAGGTTATGGCTAAGAGCCAAGAACGGACGGACAAGCACCAAAAGGAAGAACTTATGCGTTGGAAAGCCTGGCTTATACTCGCAAGTTCCTTCCTAGTCGTGCTAATCCCCGTTGTTTCCGATTACCGTAACACCGATATTAAGAGTGGCAACGAAAGAGGTGAGCGACTCCTAACTCAAACTAACCTAATCCTAACCCTAACAAGCTCTCTTTACATATCATTTTAACACTTAATTAATCACAACAAAATCTGGAAAACTGGACTTAACTCGTTAAAGCACTTAGAAAAAGATTCCTATCTCCCTGCGGACGACCCGTACTCAACCGGCTAGCTACAAGCGAAACTGTTTTGATTGCGGTAATTAACTAAACTTGAACACGCAGAATCTCTAATAATCATTGGGTTCCTTGGCCAAAGCCACAGCTCCATTGTTATCACAATACAAAGGTATTGGATGCTCAATGGACGGAACCACACCAAGTTCAGGGATGAACTTCTTCATCCAGACAGCTTCTTTAGCAGCATCGTTGGCAGCGATGTATTCAGCCTCCATCGTCGAGTCTGCCACCGTTTCTTGCTTGGAACTCTTCCAACAAACCGCCCCTCCATTTAGGGTGAAGATAAATCCCGAGTGCGACTTAGAGTCGTCCTTATCACTTTGGAAGCTTGAATCGGTAAAGGACTCCACCTGGAGTTCTTCGTTACCATACACCAAGAACATCTCCTTAGTCCTTCTCAAGTACTTGAGAATGTTCTTTACAGCTGTCCAGTAACTCTCTCCTGGATCTGCTTGATACCTACTCACTAAACTTAGTGAGTATGCTACATCGGGTCTGGTACATAGCATCGCGTACATGATAGAGCCTACTGCCGAAGCATAGGGTATCCCTTGCATGCGAGCTCTCTCCAAATCAGTCTTAGGAGACATCTCTTTAGAGAGAGTGAGTCCAGAGATCGTGGGTTTGTTCCCACGCTTGGATTCTTCCATACTAAACCTTTTTAGTATGGTGTAAATGTACCTGGATTAGGACAATCCCAGTATCATTTTAGATCTATCTCTATAGATCATAATCCCTAAAATGCAGGAGGCATCACCTAGATCTTTCATTGAGAATCTATATGATAAGAAGAGCTTGACCGGGTGCAGCATAGGAACATCATTTCCTATCAAGAGTATGTCATCTTCGTATAATACGAGGAAGACAACCTTACACTCTGCTACCTTCTTGTTGATACAAGGTTCATCTACGTTTTTGATGAAGTCAAACTCTTTGACTACAACATCAAAACAGATGTTCCAACTCCGCGATGCCTGCTTTAACCCGTAGATGGATTTAAGTAGCTTGCACATCTTTCCGCTGCTCCCACTGTCTACGAAGCCCTTTGGCTGAGTCATGTGCACGCATTCCTTTAAATCACCATTTAGAATGGCGGTCTTAACATCCATCTGCCAGATTTCATAGTAAAGGTATGCAGCAATGGCAAGTAAGATCCGGATGGACTTAAGTATAGCCACTGGAGAAAAGGTTTCGTCATAATCCACACCTGGTCGTTGACGAAAACCCTTTGCAACAAGTCTAGCTTTGTAAGTCTCAACTTTTCCATCTACACCAAGTTTCTTATTAAAGATCCATTTTCTTCCAATGGGTTTTACCCCTTCAGGAGCAACTTCCAAAGTCCATACTTTGTTGGTGTACATGGATTCCATCTCAGATCGCATTGCATCCAGCCACTTCATAGAGTCTGCACTCGTGATAGCCTGCTCGAAGCTAGTCGAGTCATCATCTTCCATGATGCAATTCTCGCTCCCACCATCTATGAGAAAACCGTAGTATCTCTCAGGTGGGTGAGGAACCCTACGAGATCGGCGGAGAGGCTGGGGTTCGTCGGGAACTATCGAATTCTCTGGTTCTACAAAATCTTCTGTCGTAGTTGTGTCGCTGGAACCTCTTCCAATTCTACCTCATTGCCACTAATTTCTTTCTCAAGAAATTCCTTTTCCAAAAAGGTGGCATGTCGAGAAACAAACACTTTTTGTTCCTCGGTGTGGTAGAAGATATACCCTTGTGAGTTTTTGGGATATCCTACAAACTTGCATAGGACAGACCTTGCCTCGAGTTTGTCCGGATTGTGCCTTTTGACATAGGCCGGACAACCCCATATCTTAACATACTTAAGAGATGGTCTCTTCCCCTTGCATATCTCATATGGAGTGGTATGCACTAATTTGGTTGGAACCATATTCAATAGGTGTATGGCTGTCTCAAGCGCATACCCCCAGAAGGAAATAGGCAACTCAGCTGTGCTCATCATAGAGCGCACCATATCTAATAGGGTGCGATTCCTCCGCTCCGATACACCATTGTGCTGTGGTGTTTAGGGAGGAGTAAGCTGAGAGAGAATCCCATTCTCTTTTAGATAGTCCAGAAAATCATTGCTCAAGTATTCTCCTCCTCAATCAGATCGAAAGATCTTAATACTTTTCCCGTTTGGTTCTCTACTTCTTGCTTATATTCTCTGAATTTCTCAAAAGCTTCAGACTTGTGTTTCAACAGGAATACATGTCCGTATCTTGAGAGATCGTCAGTGAATATAATAAAGTAGGAAGAACCATTCCTGGTATGTGTAGACATGGGACCACATACATCACTATGTATCAGTCCCATGAGTTTTGTAACTCTTTCTCCGTGTCCACTAAACGGAGTTTTGGTCATTTTTTCTTTGAGACGTGACTGGCAAGTATCATAAGATGAAAATTCGAACGGATTAAAATATCCATCCTAATGCAACTTAGCTAGCCGTGTCGCATTGATATGACCTAGTTTACAATGCCACAAGAAGGATTCGTTCAGTTCTGAACTCTTCCTCTTGTGTGTGTTTTGTACATTAAGTACTGTAGTTTGATTGAGAACGTATATGCCATTAATTAACGAGCATGATCCAATCAACTTTTGATTTCGGAAGATGTTCATAACTTTATCCTGTACTACAAAATTATATCCTTCTTTACTCAATAAAGATACTGATATAAGATTGCATATCAGGGTTGGAATGTAATAGCATTCGTTCAGAATCAATGTATTACTATTTGGTAATACAAAGTGATATTCGCCAACTGCTTTGGCTGCAACATTAGCACCATTCCCTACTCTTATGGAATGATCACCCTCGCCCAGTTCCCTACCGTTCCGTAGCCCATGTAACATATTACATATGTGGGATCCCGATCCGGTATCTAATACCCAGGACGTAGAGTGAACTGAGAAACAGTTCTCGATAACTAACACACCCGAAGAAGATGCATCAGCATGCTTATTCTTCATTTGGGCGGCGTGAGAATCTGGATATTCTCCTATTTCCTACTCGGACTTATAACAATTATAAGTTGGAGCGGGACCCACGTTCCACTGCTCAGTATAACAAGCGGGTTCAGTCAATACATCCATATTATTATCTTGATTAAGGCCTGACATGATCGCTACCTGGAGAGAGAGAGAGAAGAAAACACTTTAGCGTATGTTCTTGCAAGATTAGATTGGTTATTATCTTATCTAATCAGGATGGCTCCCACTGTTTTTTATCAAATCTTTCTTCAAACCCTAAAAGGTAAGATTACCCGAGATTAATTAC
Organism: Agapanthus africanus; assembly: GCA_030015575.1. NCBI lineage: Eukaryota > Viridiplantae > Streptophyta > Magnoliopsida > Asparagales > Amaryllidaceae > Agapanthus > Agapanthus africanus. The sequence goes on from CM057339.1 coordinate 427,774,182, forward strand.
ACCTTACAAGTTCGCAAATCTTTCAGCCAGGCCAGTGTTGGTACTTTGAGGGAGGTTCCCCGTGTTTTCGCACGGACCGAATTAGAATAAACCTCGTTTTCCCAAAGGCATAACCCCGTTAACACCTTTCTAGACACCTACTTGATCGGCTAATTGTCATGTGTAAAACTCTCCCGGGAGTAACTCTTACTCGCAGTGGGTATCAGGATCCATAAATCTCATAGAAGGTATGCAATCTCATTGCAAATTTCAACACTTGAAATTCCCGATAATACTTTTACCCCAAACGTACTATGACCTTGACGAAAGCCAACAAACCATAGTCCGCTAGTCAAGTTCAACCCGTACATATCTTGATTGAATCAAACCCAACCGCACGACCCTTGACGAAAGCCAACAAAGCCGTATGACTACCCTAATCCAATCGCATCATATGCTGTAGATAAGCAGTAAATAGCTACCGCACACTACGCCTTGATGAAAGCCAACAAACGTAGCACGAATACTAAATATTACTTATCTGAAATGTCGGAGGGCAACGCGGGTTTTTCAGAAAACCATGAGTGTAATGAACTTGATATCGTTGTAGAAACAAGTGATTTTGAAAAGGGTGTTTTTGAGGCTTTTCTAGTTTCGCTAAAGAGGTCACTCCCGGTGAAGGGATCTCGGCTTTTTCCTTATCGAATAAGATGCAGGGTATTTTACTAATACCGCTGTGCAAAGCAAGAACTATAGAAGCAATCAAAAACTAAACAGTCAGTTTGTAGCATCTGCTAGTATTGCTAAAGAGGTCACTCCCGGTGAAGGGATCTCGGCTCTTTCCTTATCAAATAAGGTGCTGGATATTCTACAAGGAATACCGCTATGCAAAGCAAAACTAGAGCTACCCTTTTATATAGATTTGATTCTACAACATCTTTTAGGTTTCTTTTCTTTCATTAATCTCATTAATGAATCCCATCATTTATGCTTCCTAAGCATCATAGAAGAAACGAAAATAAAACGTACGCTTATGCCATCCGCATTCGCCACTGTGTCCCGTTATGCACTGTTAGGTTACTTAACTAACGGCATACAGGGGCGGGACTAGCGCGGGTGTAAAACATAAGCAACGTTTATTATATATCATATATAAAATAATAAAGCATTCGTCTCACGCATATAATATGATCACATCACATAATATCAGCAGCAGAAGATAACATATGAAATATTTGATATACTAGGAGGTCCGTGTTTTATTTTGAGCCTGTATAAAACACGGATTCCACGGTCGCGATGAATAGCCAAACCCACATCCCTGGACCCCTACGAGAGCGGCAAGCAACCCTACCAATTCTAGGGTTAGGAGACCCGGTCTCGACTCCTCGAGATGGCCTCCCATTGGACCCTAGAATCCGGTTACTTGTGCTCCCCTTCTTCGGTCTATCCTAACGCGGAAAAGTAAATAATATACAATGGTGATACCATCCTCAACCCGGAAGTGCCCCAATAAAAGAATATTACATACAATTAATTTTACATGAATGAAAATAAAAACCCTCATCTCACATAAAAACCCCGGCTATTCAGAACACGACGATCCAATATAACATATCACAGCAACACATAATATCTCATATCATCAACGTAAGCAAGTATGCGTATCCCGATTGTCGTTGATTTATAGCAACGAAGCCGGTGATACACCACATACTACACTTACGGTCACAGAAAAGAAAAGTGAAAAACTGCAACATTTGGAATCCACAATCACCTTAGACATCGTAAACCCGAAATATCACATATTACGAATTTCATGCCTAACAATGTGAATTCTACATATTGTATCACATACAGATATATCAAGACGATGTTTAACGTTTCGATCGAATCAACATACACTCATAAATTACCCCGTGAGCTCAACACTTGAGCAAACTCAAAATACTCAAAAACCGTGCCACGGTGTCTATGGACCAGTCGTAGAAAGGGTTAACCAATGCCTCACCTACGACACCGCGGAACTACGGCAAACCCAAGGGTTCGATCGCGGTTCTGTGGGCATAGAATCGAGTTAAGTTTATTATATTCTTCTAGAGGGTCTATAGGGATACTTGCACGATTTTACGAATACAATCAACCTGGGAAAATTGCAACACTTGGAAATTTCAGCGGGGTACAAAATTTGGTGTTTGAAGTTCGTTCGAACTGCTAAACTTTGTCAAGGTTACCAATATGGTGTTAAATTATATGACTACGAAACACTACGAAATAGCCCGTGATCAAATCAATTATCACATGAAAAATAGGGCTAAGCAAACTATACCTGAAACCCCTAAATAAAGACAACAGAGCAATGGAAAAATACGGGGGCGAGGGGCGGGGGGGTTTGAGCAAGCCGGAATATGTGGTATTGTGCTCGGCAAAAATCCGAGCACAAGCCCCCGTATTTTGCCTGTGTTCTTATATTGTCCTAAATAGTGTTCTGCAGTTGTTTAAAAAGTTTTAAACGACTTTTTAAAAAAATTCCAGAGAGCAAAACTAGGGTTTCATATATCTTGTTTTTCGGAGTCGATTTCGTTTTCGTAATTGTATTAACATCGTGTCTAAAATTCTAGCTAGGCTCTGATATCACTGTTGGGTTTCCATTGCACTTAGACTAGGGTTTAGTAGCATCACTTATGCCACATTATAAATTAGAGAGGTGCAAAGCATACAAACCATGAATCTTAACTAGAATATTTAGGGTAACAAGTTTTGCATCACATAAAAATAATAATCTATCACTAAGAGTAGAGATTACAACCTTTATAGTCTCTCTTTGGTGACTCTTTGGACCCTTGAGAGTTTAGAATGGACCGCTAGCTACCTTCCTTGTCCATGATGATCCACCCGAAGTCCCTTTGGCCAAAGCTCCTTGCTTTACTTGATCCATAGAAGAAGTGTAGTAAACACCCTACACAAATGGGCTAGATGTGTGTAGAATGATGATGTGGTTTGTATTCTCTAATCAAAACTCTTTCTTGTTTACTAACTCACTCAAATGAAATATCAAGAGAGAGATGAAGAAGAAGATGATGGCAAAGCTCAAGCACAAAAGCTTTTGTGATGAATAATGAAAAATAATTGAGATGAGAATAAAATAATCATATTAAATCCTTATCTCCTCAAACCATGGTTAGTTAATATCTAGATATTTTACATTGAGTTAAATAGACAAAAGAGAATTAACTCATGGTTAAAAGTTAGGTCAAGAATGGTCAAAAAGTCAAAGCAAGATAAACACCAACCATGAGTGAATTATCTTTAAACTTAACTCTAAAATAAATAAATAAATAAATAAATATATATATATATATATATATATAAATATATTAACTACCATGTGAGTCTTGCATTGCCACCATATAGTGTATCATCAACCATGATAACTATCCATGTATGTGTCCATGCACATCAACATGTGCATACATGCATGCATACATCTTCTTCAAAGAAAAGGGTTTTAAATAAAGAATTTTAAACTAAAAGTCAAATATTAAATCAACACTTGATTTAACAAACCGGTCATATCACAACCGACCTGACCAATAGAAAAACGCCCGATTAACATACGATATCACATACTCGCATTCAATCGGGTCCCACGCATATCTCATATGCACACCACATCGTTTCGCCTGAGCTAGGAAACTCCAGTGTGGGACTCTAAGACTCGTCAATACGCCGGCAGCAGGTGATGATCGTATCAAACACCCATAAGCCGACAGCGGTCAGCTAAACGTAACGGCCACCCGGGTATTGAGCGATCAGAAGAAAACCAGTGAAGCTGTCAAAAATCTCGTCGAGCCAATCAGTAACACTACCGTACAGTCCGGTCTCTTCGTCTCATATGTTGCATATCCAGTCTAGAGGTGGTGAACGTCATACCCCAGTAACCGATAAGTCGTGTCGATGTGAGGCTCATAACAGGTCGAGAAACTACCGATAACTCTTACCAGTAAATCGCCATAACAGCCCTGGCCAGGGTCATCCAGTTATAGCCAATCGAACACAGTGCAATATCAACTCCCAATACTGGGAGAGATGAAACCCCTCCTATCGCTCATTGCCTCCATGTGATTCGGGATTGTACCCAAAAGCCACTATTTTGCACGCCCTCTTGGATGTGGTAAGGTGGAAATCAAAGCACAGTGGGAATCACACAAGTCTCTATGATGATCTCGGGTCTACATACTAACCTGTACCAGTGTCACCAGAGAACTGCTATCTGACGATAAGTACAATACCATCTAGGAGTTCTCGGCGAGTCCGTTCAGTGGACCCAGTCTCCACTGAGCACCCGTACACCATCTTTGATGTCAAACACCGATGAATATGGGATCATCCATCGCCCATTATATGGGTCAAAATGCGTATACGCTAGTCTACTCTGGTGTATCGATGCCCAGTCTCGATACACCCTCGACTAAGAACAGTTATAGGATGTACTCTTGGAGTACCCTGGCCCCACTAGTATGATCTGCATCATAGTCCTAGTAGTCGAGTACATATCCTAAGGGCTTTATCAATATGTGAGAGCAAGACAGTAAACCAATACAAGTCAACATGTTTAGACAAAGTGAAACCAGATAGCATACTATCATATCGAGTAAGAAATTCCTCTCTATATATATCCAAGCATCCACTATAATATACATCATATGTACAACAATGGCCTCTAGGGCATATATACAACTAACATATACGATATACTATCACAAACACTTAGCAAACTCAACACTAAAATCATTTACTTTCACTCACAACTTTGTGTTTTTGATGTTTTCGTATGCTTGCTAATCCTCGTGCTTAGTATAGATACCTCAAGCTTGGACATACAAACGGTAAGTGAACAAAACAGACACTATTCATGTTTTGCGGCAAATCTCGGAATTTGATGATTTGTGCCTCGCAACCGCCTTGACAAGTCATGTTTCATGCCGGGATCGACGTAAGGACGGACAACTCATGATCAAGGGAGCGTCGAAGGAATGGTCGCGATTCGACCTTCCAAGCCAAAGCCATAAGCTCTTCTTTCTTTGTTATCTTGTTTTCGTATTCTTTTTTATTTTTAGTGACAAACCAAACCCTTCGTTATTTGTTGAATCTTAAACAACAAAACCTAATACACAATTCCTTGCGGATCGACCCGTACTTGCCGGCTTGCTACAACGCGCCGTGCACTTGCGGTTTATAAATTTTAAAACGAGAACGAGCTCGCATGCCCATTCCATTTCCATAAAATCATATCTGTTTCCAAAACATACGCATTTGCGCGCATGGGTGAGTTCCCAACAAATTTTTGGTGCCGTTGCCGGGGAGTTGGTAGTATTGGGTACTGTTATTTCTGGTTCGTACTAACAAATTAACTTCCAACTCAAAAAAATTTCAAAACTAACATAACACACATTTTTGTAACTTTACTCTCTGTTGTGATAACCTACAATCACCCTGAACTTGAATTAAAAAATCAAAGTATACTAGTAGACTAATAATATAGCCTGGAAGAGCCACGCAAAATTCGAGCACAAATACTCATCATTTGGCCGGCGACATCAGTAAAAATTCCGATCTCGCCGGCCCAATCAGGGTGTTTTTGATTTTTTTCTTTTGTGTGATCTCCCATGTCTTGTCGGTACTCTAGTGGTATTGTTTGATTTTTATAAGTTTGAGTGTGAAGGAATTGGGGCATATATATCACTTTTGACACTAAATATCGTATTTTTCGACATTTCATGTTTTTTTACGGAATTACGACCAGCGATCGTGCGGAGCGAGGCTCAAATTCAATTTCAAGACGTTAGTGAAGTACAGTGCCAATGATCCGGGTAGTTTGACCCGCGCAAGCGAACATTCAAATACCCATAATCACTTCAAAGGGGTTTCTTAACCCAAATCGCATCGGTACATATTTCTTAACACATTCTTCTTGAATCTGACGCATTCCAATATTTCTATCTTCTGCAGGATTCTTCGCACAATTTTGCCACCAATTGCACAAAGAGCTAACCGTATTTGTTGCAGCTCTTAAACTTAAACAGAAAAAGAATTGCTTAATTTCTTGATTTTTTGAATTCTTTAATTGATTGCGCATTTGCATCTTAATACGGATTTAAGGGCATGGCCAAACAAGATACGGTAAAGGATTTTATCACCTTTTTCCATAGCCCATAAATCATAAAACTGCATTCTTGCATACCCACAGTAATTTAAAATCAACTAGAACTTTGACTTTAAGGACTTCGCGCTCATTAGAAGAAGTTGACTGTGTTTAGAACACCGCTTAACGGTATATCGTTCACGGGGTGTCTAGAAAAGTGTTCAAGAGAAAGGGTTATCTAATTAAGGAACTTCGCGAAAGCGTTGGAAAACCACCCCTTATCTCTTGCACTTACCTGGTTTTGTGATCCGTATATCTTGAGCCCGTTTCTCGACACAGTTTTATTTCGACAATCAGGATCTTGAGCAGGTCTAGTTGACTTAGCATAACATAGACTGCCAGGGTTGTAATATTCTTTGTTTTTGTGATATTTATGAATTCTTATTAATATGGGCGATACACGATTTAATTCAATTTTTCACGATTCTTATTCTTTTGTTTATACTCAGTCCCAATTCATTTGTTCAAATTGACACGATTCTTCCCACATTAATGAAAACTGTCTTTTTCTAGAGGGTGACCAACCGTCCCAGAGTTTTGCTAACGGTCACCTACCTAACACTCTTGAACCCAGTCCCGCTTCAATTAGAGACCTAATGATTGAAGATTTAGAGAAAGAGGTTGACAGATTGACTGCTTTAGCATCACCACCATCACAACCCTCCTTACTTGAAACAACTGACACATCCTTAGGGAATGATGGTGAGATGGATGCTAGGTTGATCGCTTTAGAGAAGGGTATTGAAGTGATGATTGCGGTCGAGAATCAAACAGCTGCTACGCTAGCCCTGTGTATACAGCAGTCTGAGCAATTGTTTCACGCTCAAGCTTAATCTTTGGCTAGAATTGAAGAGCATGTAGCTGTAGTGATTCTAAAGAGTGAACAGAGTCAATTAGATCCACATAGTGTCAATATCTGTCATCTAAGAAATCACCCGAGTAAGATAAACGATCAATTGAATTTTGATGATTTCATAGATGATGATGCAAATGAATTGACCGAGTGTTATCAGGACAAACAAGAAAACCTTTTGAGTCAGTCTGACACTAGCCTTCAAGTACCCATTGAGCCTCTTGTCACTTATAATCTTGAGGTTGAATTAACCGATATACTACTTGAAGAGGAAATTCTTGCACCGACTGATTGTTGCGCTCAAATTTTAGAAGAGGCCGCTTGTGAATTTTTGGGGTATGGTTGTGATAAATTGTTACAGGAAATCAATGATCATGAACTAACAATTTTTGTATCACCTGTGGATATTGTTTCGGATGAAACGTTGGTGTGGGAACCTACTTTTTTGGATAACATGTACCTACCCATTTGTGAATGTGATGAGGGAGAACTCGTATTGGGAATTGTGAGTTGTAGCAATGAGAATAGAATTATGGAAGATTATAGGGAGGAAGGCAGCAATGAAAAACATTCTTCCATGTCGAGTTTTGAGGAAATTTTTGCTGATAAACTTAATATTCTGGGTGAGTTTGAGTCAGGATCAATTTGGTAACATCCTAAGGACCATTCTTTTGCCGAACTTTTTGCGGATGAACTCCAGTTTTTAAATAAACCTAACTTCGGAACTCAACAAGTGCTTTATGAACATTCAATTCTGTCACGACCCGAAATTTGGCTCGTGAAGGCCCTTAAACTACGTAACGTCTACAGGCGTAACGCAATTCAAGTAAGCCAAAAACCCAGCAATCTAAACCATCAAAAATAGTAAGTGTTAAGAACATTGTTAAAACTTTTGAAATTTTCAAGTACAAATTCTTTCAAGTCCAATTTACATTCTTAAAAATTTTGGCAGCACCTCCTTTGTAAAAACTAGCCCCAAAAATGGGTACATACAAATAAATAAGTAAAGCACCCCCAACGGGAGCAAAATCCAAGCCCAAACGCGGAAACCACCACCACAGATATACGACGCCGTAGCGAAGAAATAAAAGACGATATAAATAAAAACTGCATAAAAGACATCCCGAGTCACCAAAAATATACAATATCGTCCTCACATCTCGTCTCTAAGTCAATACATGAAAGTGGTAGATGGAGAGTACAGGATAAAACAAATACACAAAGAACATCGGATAACCGCAAAATCCACCTATAGCAAAACTGCACCCAGTGAGCCGTAGCGGTATCCGCAGCAAAAGATGATACAATAGGAAGAAGAAATCCCTGCCTCTGACTGCTTTGAGGGACAACCTGTACAACCCTGTGGCACAACCGGGGTGAGTTGCCAACTCATGAATAGTAAATAACATATGCGGGTAATCGCAAGTAGGCATGTACTGTGCTAATCTAACAAATGCAAGCTGATAGCAATAAATGGCAGTATGTATATGCAACAGTCATGAAAGGTACTCTATCAGGAACTACTAATACACGAAGCAATGCATATCAAATAAATGAGGAGTATGGGATAAAATATGTCATCCTCACGGAATCTTCATCGTGGCAGGACCAGTGTCCATCAAGACAATCTAAATCCCAAATCCCTCAAATCGGCCCCTGGATCAGCCCTCAGATCGGCTCTCATATCCTGTAAGTCTCATGAAACCTGAGTGTCTAACATCGACACCCGAAAACATCATGAAAACTAATGTCTAGCATCGACACAAAAAAAACTGATCTATCAGGCATCGACACCACGACCGGCCCTTATAGGTACGTATCATACGATAGCTCGAAACCCGAGTGCTCAGCTTCGACACTCGAAATTCCACGTATCCATACGTACATGACTCCGGCCGGTATCTCCGCGATCACCGCCGAGTCCAATACTATCATCGGTAAGGTAGTACTCCCCTGCCTCGAGCTCATCGCCATCATCTGCGACAATCTTGCCCCGGGATACCTCCGGGCCCCACCATGTACCCGTACATGGCCCACTCCACTCCTCGCATGGGGTATATATCACAATCTCAGAACCGAGAAATCTCATGGTGGACGCATCGAAATATCATATCAAGAGAAACCGGGTTTTTCAAATAATGCATAATTTCATGAAACTACCACGGTCCTCAAATCCAGAAAACATCAAGTAATGAACAAGTATAATTTCATAGATCATTATATATGTGTACATATATAACAGCGTCCCATACCACTGAAATATATACTAAGGAGTAAAACATCATATGAAATCCATATCTCAATGCGAAAATCCATGAATATAATATATATAACATAAAACAGTAATATGAGCATATAAAGGAAAAACCGCTATTTAACTGCAACAAGTTATTAAATATATCATGTGGTTCCTAATTTATCTAAAGTTCATACAACATCATATAAAGGTGAACATGCAGCTATAGCCAGGTATGCGTAACCATGTCGGTATAGAAAGATATGTGTGTCTACCTATCAATAATGATGTAATACCCTCCAGGTATATGTGTAGCTATAGCAAGCTAGGTATGTGTATATGCATGTCAACAATAATACAATACCCTCCAGGTATACGTGTAATCATGTAGGCATAGCAAGGCATATGTGTAAGCAGGTAGGTGTACAGGTATGCTATATGTCATATGCACAATAAAAATAAGGATCATGTCTCAAGCCCCTAGCCAATACAATCTCATGTATGTATGAGTGTTGTGCGTGTCATGGCAATTATTGACGGTGTGAGTGGCATAAAATCAATGCTTGTGCAACATGAACCGTCAATAATAGTGCTGTGTCCGAAGGGTACAAGTCCATGCACAACGAGTAATAATATGCAATGAAGTTTTATGCACAATCTCTATGCAATATAAACATGCGACTAATATCATATCATATCTAGCCCTGACGCATAACGCCATGCGGGTGATTCTCCTGTAGATGTTAAATCTACTCACAGATGATCTTGGCTAAGTAAACCCAACCACTTTCTTTCCCTTCTTCGCAGCGTCCGAAGTCCCCGCCTGCGAACCTATAATTTCACAAACACAACACATAAAGTTAAACATCTTGTGCCGACACAAAGGCAACGAAACGCTAGGATAACGTCCACAAGAAAAACACACTGTGCACTCACTCTACAAAACGCGCACGATATCGGCACAACCCTAGCTAGGAACGCAAAACTACGCAATCACCAAGCCTAGACCCCGATCGTACCGATAGCGCATTCACAACACAAAATAAAATGTGGAATCTAATATATATAACGTCGCAACGTCAAAAGAAACCCATGCCTAAATTATCCGGAAATCTAGTAAGCAATTTTAATCATTTTAGCCCCAAACTACCAGTTTTACCAAAACTAGTAATCACAATCACCTCGTAATAGCTTGATTAAACCACTCTAACCTTTACTACAATTTTAATATCTCTCAAATAGGATTTAGTAAAATTTTAGTTTGCACTTAAGCTAATTAGACAATTAGAAAAAATATCATTTAACAATCTAGCAACTAGGTTAAATTTTCTTTTGTCTAAACAACTTGCTTAACCATTTCACTAAACAAAACCCTAACTTGATTATCAAAACTTTTTCTAGAAATTTCTAAACATGAAAATGAAAGATTAAATTAACATATAATAAGCTAACTTAAAGAATTTAACACAACAAAAAAGGATTAGGGTTAGAAATTTTATATCTCCTCAAGAACACCAACTTGCAACTAACTCCAAATTTAGTCTTCCAAAATGAAGTCTTTCATGATGATCTAAGCTTGATTAGTGATGAAGAATGGTGGGTATTGATTTATATTTGAGTTTGTGGGATTTATTTATGATTTTTGATGATTTTATGAACCTCAAAGAAGTGGAAATGTGGGGAAATCAAAAAGGGGGCCGCAAGGGGAGGGTTCGGCCATGACAAGGAGAATGGGGGTTTTGTGGAAATGTGTGGAAAACTCTAGCTAAAAACCAATTAAAGATCATTAATGCAAATAATATCTAAGCCACCTCATTTTCATTTTCTTTAAAAATTCATTTTAATTAAACAAATATCTAGATATTTTGGATGGACGGTTTAAGCTTAATCTAGTGATTAGATTAGCATAGATTCACATTATTAATAATTAACCCAAACCAAAATTTTAATTACCACTAATTAAGTGCATAATTAAAAACTTAAAATAATATTTTAATTAAGGAAAATTATTAAAATGCACTAAAATTACAAATGACTTTCAAAAACCCGCAAACTAGCAATTTCCTAGCTAAACTAGGCGCAGTGAATTTTATACTGCAAAAAGATCGCTTCTAGGTTTTTACGGAAAACACCGACTATATTACCCTAAAAACGGAAAATCGCCTAAACGATTTCCAAAACATTACAATCTTCCCCTCTTAAAGAAATTCGGTCCCTGAATTAAAATTCTTACTATGCTAACCTTCAAAGAGATGAGTGCCAAAATTTCACATCTCGCTCGCAGCTTCTCAAGTGATCACCTCACTGGACGGCTACACCAAAGAACCTTCACAGATGGAAAGACCCTTGACCGAAGTTTCTCCACCTGCCGATCCACTAACACTATAGGCTACCGGTGAACGAAAAGATCGCGTCCAAATTAAATGGTCTGATGCTGAATCATGTGAGAAAGGTCATGAATGTATTTGCATGTATCAACACAAGGAATACGGGGTGAATACTCAAAAATCTGGGCGGAAGTGCCAAATTATAGGCAATGGCACTAACTCGCTTCAAGGATCTCAAAAGGACCTACAATCTGGGAATAAGCTCCCCCAAAACTCAACACCCCATGCATCGGAAAAATCCGTAGGAATACATGATCTCCTACTGCGAACTCAAGTCTGCGACAACTACGGTCGGCATAAGACTTCTGTCTGCACTGGGCTGCTCTCATCCTGACCTAAATCATTAGATCTTCTCCGAAGCCTCTCAACTAGCCGGGGTCCAAAAATCCTGCTCTCACGGAGTTAGTAAAACAGACTGGCGATCGACACATCCTACCACACAAGGCTTAAAAGTTGCCATCTGAAACGTCTCCCGATAACCGTTATCGTAGGAGAACTCCATCAATGGCAAGTGACGATCCCAACAGCCAACAAACAATTAGTATGTACGCATAAGCATATCCTCCAGAGTCTGTATAGTCCGCTCTATCTGACCATCGGCCTACGGATGGAAAGTGGAGCTAAAGCTCAACCGGTACCCAAGGCTTCCTAAAGCTTCTGCCAAAGACGGATAGCGAACTGGGTGCCTCTATCGGATACAACGCATGAAGGAACTCCGTGCAAACGCACAAACTTATCGAAGAACAACGAGCAAACTGAGCATAACCGGACAACAACCACCCAAATGGAGCCACACCCTATTTAGACCTGGGTAGACACCACAACGAAAACCTTGGAGATCTGCTCTTATTCCCATTCAGGAACGGTAAAAGGTTGCAACTCTCCTGCCGGTCTCAAACGCTCAACCTTAGCTCACAGACAGGCCAAGCACCTCAAAACGAAATCCGAAACTTCACTCTTCACCCCTGCCCACCAGTAACCAACTCTCAAGTCACGTTACATCTCGGTGGAACTTGGGTGAACACTGAAAGCTGACTGATGTGCCTGCTCTAGGACCTTCCGTCTCTACCCATCAGTATCGGGTACACGCTATCGAGTCCCAAAAATAGCACACCCTGGTCATAAATCAAGAACTCTGAATCTCTACCCTGCCGAACATGCTCAGAATCTCAAACAAAGGAGCATCGGCAGGCTGTGCCTCACAAAAACGATTAGGTAAAAGTGCACGGGCGCGGACATGAGCAAGTTGTACCCTCAGTAGAGGCAAAATTAAGCTATACTCAACGGTCGCACAAGAACTGTAAATCTGCAGAAGACTATCTCTGAACTGCGCACAACTGGACAAGCTACCCCCGGGCCTATGACTCAAAGCATCAGCTACCACAATCGCCTTACCACGGCAAATAAAGGATCTCACAATCATAATCCTTCACAAGCTCCATCCAATGGCGCTGTCTCAACAATCAAAACCCACTGCAGGAAGATTAAGCTCTGGTGGTCCGTGAAAATCCGACACGACTCTCCGTACAAGTAGTGTGCCCAAATCTTCAACGCAAGACTACCGCGGCCATCTCCAGATCAAGAGTGGGATAAATCCTGCTCGTACTTCTTCCAACTGTCGGGAAGCATAAGCGATAACTCTATAATGCCACATCAATACACAATCGAGCCCCACTCGCGAAATATCACAGTAAACAACAAAGTCGCCGGGTCCTGATAGCAAAGAAAGAACTGGTGCAATCGTCAATGCGAGGTAAAGGATACCTAATCCGCACCGTAACTCGGTTCAATTGACGATCAATCAATGCACAACCCCAAACTGTCGTCCTTCTCCTTGACGAACAGAATAGGAGCTCCCCAAAGCGAAACACTCGGACGCACAAGTCCCCCTATCAAGCAACTCTGCAGCAAATCCTTAAGCTCTCTAAGCTCCACCGGCTTATCTGGAACAACGTCGGAAAACTCTCACCCGATAGGAACTTGGTCCAAAAAACCCACTGTAGCTCCAGTATTGTAACGTTTTGAAAATCGTTTCGGTGAAATTTCGAAAAAACGGTAAAATAAGGGGGTTTTCGGTAAAAAGTCAAAATGCAAATATCTTTATTATAAAATTAAATAAACATATTCTAGCTATGTAATTGCTAGTATTTGGTGTTTATTGAGCCACTGGTGAAATTTCAAATTTTCTGAAAAATTTTCCGAAATTAATTATTTTAATATTATTTTAAGCCGTCACTAATACATTTAATTGGGGAAAATTACACATTGGAATGAGTTGAAACAAATTTTGTGCATCATAAAACATTAAATAAAATTTTATCATGTGGTTTTTGAAATGAAATCGTTTGCCAAAACGGTTTAGAAAATATCGAAGAAAAAGGCTTTTTTTTAGTGTAAATGGATGTTTGGGGTATTGTATTTATCATTTTCCATCACCCCACACCCATACCCACACTCACACACCCCCATTTACTTCTTCCCTTGGCTGAATTCAGCAGCCCCCACCCTTTTACCCCACTTGAATTTCAAAGAAAGAAAAGAAAAGAAAAGAAATGAGAATGGGTAAAAGAGTTGACCTTTTGTTGACTTGGACTTTTCCCTCACCATACCTCACACCACACCCCCTCTCTCCTCTCCCCCACCTGCATTTGGCCGGCCCTTTCCAGCAGCAGCCCCCTCCCCCTTTTCTCCTCTCATTTCTCTTCAAAAAATGCTTCAAAATTTCCTCAAAATCCATCAAAAAATTCCCAAAATCCAAATCCAACTCTTACCCATTTTAGCTTAGCCTAACAAGCATGGATTGTGGTGAAAAGAGAGCATTTTGAGAAGCTAGATTTCATGATTGATCCATGATCATGAGGTATAATTTAAACCTTATTCATATATTGTTGTTTAATTGCTTCTATATTAACAAATTTGATGTTTAATTGGGTTTTATTGCAACTTTAGGAAATTCAAGACTAGGGTTTGAATTTAATTAGGGTTTTTATCATTAGTTTATAGTTGTAATGAGGAGATTAACATGTAATTGTATGCAAAATCTAAGTTGGTTGCTACTTGCTAATTTGTTAAATTAAAATGGTGATAATTTTGCTAAATTGCTAACTAGGTTTTAAAAAATTGTTTAAATATTGGGTTTAAAAATGTGATTAGGTTTTTCATGACTTCATTAACATTATAAAATATAGTTTAATACTTTATTTCATGAAAATCCAAGCTAAATTGTTGTTTGTGCATTGTTGCTATAAAATTGTTAAATTTGGGTATATTGTAAACTAGAATTTTGGAATTTATGGAAATTGATGAGAATAAATTATAGGAATGGTTTATATGACTTTGTTATGATATTTAGTGAATATTGTGGCCGCTAGATTCGTTTAAATATCAAGATGTTGTATTAAAGCGGATAATTTTTGCTTATTAGGTTTTCGAAAAAATAGCTTTAAAGCGAATTTGAAGTTTTGGTGATTTTAACTTTTTTTTATATATATATTTAAGGTGTTGTGAAACCACGATTGATACGTTTGAGGTTTTCTCGATGGTTTGGCGTTTGTACGCCGATGTCGAGGGTTTTTGGGTTGATTTGTGAAAGCAACCATAGGTTTTGACCTATGTGGGATTCACGTGTCGTTTTGGGTCATGCGGCGGATTTTAATACGACACGGTGCATTATGATATGTAGGTACCCCATGTGGACCTCGAGACGACAAGCAAGCGCGTGGCGACGTCGGCACCGGCTAGCGAGGACCAGGTGAGTAGATTTATATCTACGGGGAGAAGTCGGGTGGATGGCGTATAGCACCCCCGCAGTCCGTAGTGTAGCTTATATATATATATATATTTATATTGGTGTTTTATGATACGAGAATGTTTATTCATGTTATGTTTATGTGTTCATGGTTTACCTTTGGGTTAGTTGCGAAACCCTAGAGTAGTTGTTATACCCACATACGCACACACAGACTTGCATACTTTACTTTCTTGTGCGTAGATTGGGATGTGTATATATGTATATATGCGTGGGTATGGGACTATGCATATGTACATTCATATACGCATGCATAAATAATGAGGATAGTACTTGGGATTTATGATGAGTCGATGAGATTTGATTTGAGGCCGTGAGATCGGTGATATAGCAGGGTTCGTATTTGAGATACGACTTGACGTTGTAGCGGGTCATTGACGTAGTGTTTCACACACGTGCATGCATACTTAGGCGGTATCAGTATTGTACTAGACGTAGATCAGTACCCCGATCATGATATTTGATAAAGAGGATACCAGGTGAATAGTATGATGAATGTGATATTGACCCGTACCCAGATTTGGGATGCCGTACGACGGATTTATGTACGAGCTATATTGATGATTTATCCGCACTCTTGACTTGGGATGCCTGATTATAGATATGGTATCGAATATGATATTATTGAGGCGGGATCACCGACTATACATATACAGGTATGTATATGTAACGACTCAGATGATAGGCGGTTTCCTTACCTGTAGTTCAGCTTGTTAGTTCAACCGTATAGTTTAGTGTAGTTGTTAGATTAGATTAGACTCCTACCTATTTCAAAACTAGCGGATTGTGGGTATTTTAAAAGACAGGTCAATGGATCTACGGATATTTCAAAAGACGTATCCTTTCTTAAAACTACCGTAGCCCTATTTTCAAAACCTCACGATTCGTGTTATTTCAAATGGCACCATTGTTTAATATTTAGCTCCCGCTCATTTTGGTTGCTCGCTCTGCATCGCATACTTACATTGTTATTTCATATTGCATTGTTGACATTATGCTGTTAGGACACCAGCACCATTACCGATGATGCGTATGTACCACGTACACTTACTTACCGGCCCACACACATCTTCATCGGTAATTGCCATGTCACGTACACCTTAGAAAATATTATTGCTTAACTTAGCTTGATAGCTAGTAGTTTGACATAATATTAGTGTACTTACCTTATATGCCAGCTTAGATATTGTAGTTATTACTTGTCACTTCATGCATACTGTTATTCATTGTTATGCCGTATTCATGGATTGTTATGCCTATATTCATGGGTTTATATGCTATTGATGATTTGGATTCAGATTTCTATGAGATTTTCTGGATTTGGGGGGAAACCGCAAAACTTGTATAAGCTTCTTCCCTCTCTTTTAAATAAAAAGCGAGGTTTTCCCATGATGTATGAGTCGTCCACCATGAGTTTGCTGATGGATTTCGAGACCCGATTCGAGGAGTGGAGGAACCATTTCGGGTACATGGTGGGCCCGGTGCGGTACCCCGGGACACGAGGATCGTGTTGTTGACGTTGAGCCTGGCAGGGGAGCACTACCGACCGGTGATTTTTCTCTACGCGTCGGATATCCGGAGGATACCGTCGTGGTCTTGAGATGGATGGTAGGGGCCGGTCTGGACTGACGGCGCCCTAGATATTGTGATTGAGACATTGAGATTTTGAGATATTGAGGTACAGAGATTGCGACACAGAGATATCGAGATATTTGGATACTTGTTTTGTGTCGATGCTGGGCACTGTTTTATGCTGATTTCATTTATGGTACCTCCTATTTAAAATACAGAAATCTCACTGATTTATGAAAGTAGCTTTATTCAGTACATGCATTCTGTTTCATGCATTCATACATCATCCATGTGCTATATCGCTACTTGAGGCACTGACACGGGCACATGGGATTATACTCGGGTTAGATATTTACCCTAATCATTATTAGGCTGCATGTTATATATATTTAAGGATATATTATGATCGTTGGCCTAGGATTGCGTTGTTCATGCGGTTTCTGTTCGTAGATGTTTTTCTACTCACGAGTTGGCAACTCACCCCCGTTGTGCCATAGTTTCTTGCAGGTTTTGCCGTACAGGTTTCATTACGGCTTTGCTGGCACTGCTTCTTGATTGATCATTTCTTTGTGTGTCGGTTTAAAAAATTTATAGAATCACAATCAAAGAATTATATTTGACCGCAATCAACTACGGTGTCGGATGTAGATTGTAAGTGAGTGCGGATCGTCCACAGGGACAGTGTAATCGTTTGTCTTTTGAATTAGATGAGTCGAAACTTTAAAGAAAACAAAACAAAACAATTCATGATTTAAAGAATTGAAGTTCAAGAATTAGAAAAATCTAGATCTAATAACCAGAAAATGATAGAATCAAGAATTCATAGTTTGTTGATTTTTCCAAACCAAATATCAAGAATCGAAATGAGGCTCGTAGGAATTGATCGGATCTATAGATGTGATGTAATCTTACATTGACGTATTCTTATCCTTCGATGAATTGATACTAGATCGATGATGATCGACAAGAATTAGGGATTTCTAGTGAAACTAGGGTTTCATCTTATCCCTTCTTCTTTCCTCGATATCATTCACATTCTAGCCTCTAGTAATTTCAAGAAACGATCGTAGATCCCTAATTTCGAGCGATCACAATCAAGAAAGCATCGCAACGAAACTAGGTCATCGATTCTTGAACTTGCTAGGGTTTACAAAACTCGTATGACTTAAAAATCGTTTTGAGATTTGTCACATCATCTTTCTATTGATCATCTCGGCTCCTTAACGAGCAGAGTTTTACTCAAACATCACAACAAGAACAACAATTATAAATTGAGATCTAATCATGATGCAAGAATTAAAAGAAAGAAAGATAAAAGAATTTCACATTTTATTTATATCGACAATTTCGTTACAATCGCTCAAGAACTACAAGAGGAAGAACTCGATCGTCGATTTGGCTTCGCTCGTCCCCGTGAGTCGCGGATCGGCTTGGATCACTTGCCCGATTGAAGATCGGCTCGGCTCATAAAAGGTTGAAGGCTTCTCACTTGATTTGGTACTCAAGATCTTGAATTTGGAGTGGAATTAGGGTTAGGGTTTCGCACAAGCCTTGTCACTAGACTTGTGGAAGAAGATGAAGAGAATAGAGAAGACTAAAGATTAATGAAGAATTAGCTAACTAAAGAACTATTGATGAACAACCTCAACCCTTAGACCTAGGTTCCTATTTATAGACATCTAAACCCTAGATCTAGGATTTGAATTTTAAGTTTCCCTGCAAAAGTTTGTTGAGGAGATTTGAATTTCCCTCCAAAAGTTAGGTAGAAGAGAAGCTTCTAGATGTGATTAGTTAGGAGGGATCTTCTAGAAGAGATTAGTTAGGAGCTTAATTAGGATTAGACTTGCTTAATGATCTTTGCCGATCTGGTAGTAGCTTCGAGGTCCTTCTGGAATTTAACATATCAGAAAGGAATGTGGGACCAGAGCTGAGAATTTTACACTAAAAATGAAGCGATGACGTGGCAGAAGCGCCGCGGAACCGCGGCGCAAGCCAGCTCCCGCCGCGGTTCCGCGGCTCTTTAGAGTCTTCATGGCTCGGTTCTTCTGTGTTGAACTTGGGCTAACATATAGGCCTTTATTTTATATGTTGAATTTAATATCTCCTTTTGAATTGCTACCAGATCTGAAATCATTGAGTTGGCGTATTTTTTATCAGCTTCTTTGCTCCTGCAATTTCCTGCACAAATCTCGACACAAGTGTTGCGCAAATATAGAGATGATGCGATGCCATGAAATGCGGTCAATTTCCCTTAAAGTGCCGGTTTAAAAGTCTAACACATGAAATCTTATATTTAACGACTGATTTGCTAATATGTGAAATATGAATACCGAACACTTCTAAATGAGTGCAAAAGATGGGGAAATTGTCGTGTTAAAATTACATTATTTTCGACTGATCAAATTCCCCCAAACTTAATTTCGATCGTCTCGAGCGAACTGTTTATTAAAAAGAGAAAAACTAACTAGCACACTTTCGTAGGCAACACGATTGCACTAAGTACGTGCAACAAGCCTTTAAACCTCTAGGTGTCCCTAGTAGGAGGAGTGTTGTCTCCTGAGAGTTTTCAGCGGATTGCACCCACAAAATCCAATAATAAAAGAAAGATCATGAATATTACATTTAAAGACAAGAATTGTAAAAGAAAAGCTTCGAAAATTAGGGTTTCCAACTAAGCTAGCTTTTCGGTTGTCATGAGCCCTATCTTAATAGTCATGAAAAGATGTTAGAAATCACGTCCTCCCTTAATAAAACATCGTCTTATTCTTCATTCCTATCTTTCTTTCAAACATCGATCATATAACCCTGCGTGTGTGTAAAGGACATCCCTACACCCGGAGAATTCAATTCAAGCTATCATACTCTTGCCCATCAGCCTCAGTACTTTTTAATTAATGAATATTTAGATGAGATTGCTCACACACTTTCATGCGACCGTTAATACTTCTTGAGGTACTAACCGACTGATTACTCATGTGCTTGCTTATTTGGTGTATTTTCCTCGTCTTGCACCACCTAAGGCTTAGCAGTGACTCCCAGACCAGTTGGCCTTAGGGCACTAGGTGAAGAGGCACCCTCGCTATATTTTTTTATTGCTGCCTTGGCGATAACAAAACCAGTGTTCATTTTTCTCACCACTCTATATTTTCTTCATTTTTTTTATTTCCTTCATACATCGGCTTTAAGAAAAGAGCATTTCAAGGTATCCTCTACTATCCCAGGCTTCAAGACGTGTGTAAGTGCGAATAGCAGGGTATAACGTTCAAAATGTTTGGCATCCAGAATAGAAATTATTTTTCATACTTATTTTTATCCTCAGATTAGTGACGTCTTTCATCTTACTAACCCTTGGGACAACGGCTCATAACTACTTATTACTAGTTCGTATAAGAAAACTTCTAATTTTCTTGGTTTTCTTAAATTTTTCTAATCTCATGGATGCAATTTTTCACCATCTAAATTTTCATTATCTTATTTATGTACAAAAAATGTTTTTATATTTTTGAAAATTTTTAAATTTTTATAGGTTTTGAAAAAAATGTTTTGTGCTTATGCAAATGATATGCAAATGATGCGAAAATAAGCACAAACCTCCCCCAAACTTGTTTTCAACAGTGTCCTCACTGTTGCCTTCCGCTAAATCTCGAAAAACCTGTAAGCTTGGGAGGAATTTATTAGTGGGGGCAAAATATTTAAGTGAAGAACCTCCCCCTAACTTATTTTTGGCTCATCATTTTGTAAAACTTTTCTTTTCAAGAGCCAGAAAAAATATACCTCCCAAACTTCAGTTATGCAATGTTAGTCTTTGAAAATCACAAGTGGGGGTCAAAAGATCAGTGGTCGATGCCAAGCTTTGCAAAGACCGAATGTTAACACCAACCATTCAAAATTTTTATCAATGCAGTGCTCGGATTGGTGGAAGAAGAAGTGGGGAAAGGGTAAGTGGTGGAATAGAATGTGTGTGCGTCTCATTTTGGAGAGACGATGCAGTGTATGTGATGGATTACTCGCATTCTTTTTACAGTTCAAAAGAAGGGGTGGAGGTTCAATTTCATTGATTGGGAGATGATTCATCTCAACACCCGTGTCATTCAAAAATGCGAGATCATCAGCGAAGATCTCCTCAAAAGTTCCATCAATACCCCGGTGAATAATATCGTCACAAAGTGCGGGGTGATCTTCAGACTCTAAAAACAGTTCATAATCAGTGTTAATTGTTGACCCGGACATCTCGGTGGAAGAGTCCTTATGTGTATGATACATAGTTGGGTCAAACAATAACGTATGAAAAGAGTCAAGATTGATATCAGGAGGATCATCAAATTCGCTGCTGTCGACCTCCATTAAGTCGACAGAACAGACCTGAGCAGTAGGTTCGGAGGGTACATTTCCCAACTTGTAAATGTTCAGCTCAATTGACCTATTCCCGAAAGATAGGATCATAGAACCATTACGACAGTTGATGATAGCGTTGGAAGTGGCCAAAAAGGGGCGACCTAAAATCACCGGAATATGATTCCGTGGGTTCGCTACAGGCTGTGTATCAATTACAATAAAGTTCACAGGAAATATGAATTCCCCGATTTTTTTTAACACATCCTCCAGTTCACCCCTAGGTTTGGTGATTGATCGATCAGCCATCTGGAGAGTTATGCTCGAAGGCTTCAACGCTCCGATCCCTAGTTGCTCATAAACAGAGAAAGGAAGCAAGTTAACACTAGCGCCAAGATCTAGTAGAGCACGGTTGATGTGTTTCTCCCCAATAGAAATGGAAATAGTAGGATACCCAGGATCCTTACGTTTCCTCGGTAATTGTTGGGGGAAAACCGTGTCTACAGTCTTTGCCATGAAAATCTTCTTGGGCACTTGAATCTTCCTCTTCCTAGTGCACAAGTTCTTAAGAGTTTTCGCATAGGACGGAACTTGTTGGATGTCATCTAGGAGAGGGATGTTGATGTTAACTTGCTTTAAAATGTCCATAATCTTCTCCATATGTGGACTCGATGTGTTAGCCCTTAACCGATTAGGATAAGGTGCTTTAGCAATAAGCGCTGGGTCCATCATAGGAGAAGGAAGTGTGTGTGGACCCGATCCCAAAATAAAAGTGGGGATCGTCCGTAGAGGGGTAAAAGAGGTGGGCTGAAGTGGCGAGCCTTTTGGGAAACGAAGAATAGGCTCGGAAGAAGGTGGTAGGGTAGAAGGACTGGAGTCAGAATTAGAAGTGTGTGTGTGAGGAAAGGTCTCAGCTGGGTTGTTATTGATT
The DNA here is from genome assembly GCA_030015575.1 of Agapanthus africanus. Classification (NCBI taxonomy): domain Eukaryota; kingdom Viridiplantae; phylum Streptophyta; class Magnoliopsida; order Asparagales; family Amaryllidaceae; genus Agapanthus; species Agapanthus africanus. Next base: position 427,796,485 of record CM057339.1, read on the forward strand.
GATTTATTAGTATCATCAAACTCTTCCCCAACGTGAGTGTCAAGCACTCTTCCAGATCTCAACGTGATTGCATCCACATGATGTGAATAGCCAGGATTGGGTAAAGGTTGAGCTGGAAGTTTCCCTTTCTCTCTTGCACGCATTTCGGCTTTTAGTTGTGCAATTTGTTTTTCCATCGATTTGATGTTCTCATTTTGAGAGATAATGATCTTCATCATATTTTCGACGGAAGATTGCAAACTTGCCGTCCCTTGGATGGATTGTTTCATGAAAGTATCCAAGGATTGTGCTAGTGCAGAGGTATTATCTGTACCGGTCAATTGCAAAGAGTTTTCATGTGGTACAAAAGTGTTGGCCGGATTTTGGAAGTTTTGTAATTGGAAGGGGTGCTGAATCAATTGAAGTTGTGGTTGCTGTTGTGGTGAAGGGACCCTTTGGAAATTGTTTTGGGTTGGAACCGTGTTTTGAAATTGGGATTGGTTCCAAGCAATATTCGGGTAATTCCTCCAACCCTGATTAGATGTGAAAGAAAATGGGTCGTTTCTAGGTCCTTGTTGGTAAGCAGAACTGATATGCTCATGACCTTGAAACAGAGAATTTCGTGGACATTCTTCCGTCAGGTGAGAAGGATCAGAACAGCAGCCACATACAGTTTTGGAGAGTGACATTTGGTTTAGGGCGGCGGCTAAAAATTTGTTTTCCATAGCATCGAATTTCTTGTGTAAAGCTGAAATTTCAGCTCTAATTCCTATGGAAATATCATTGCCATCCCTAGACGATTGACTCATACCCTCCCACTGTAAAGATCTTTCAGTGAAATCTTCTAAAAATTTCCATGCTTCCCCATCATCTTTAGTCATGAAGTTGCCTTGACACATGGATTCAAGGGTCTGTCTTGTGTTAGGATTAATTCCCTCATAAATGATTCGGCACATTTCCCATCTCGGGATGCCGTGATGTGGACATTGGACTAACAGATCCTTGAAACGTTCAAGACATTTTGAAAATGTTTCATTTGGAAGCTGGGTGAATTGATAGATTTCGCTACGGACTCCAGCTGTCTTTTGATGTGGGTAGAATTTCTTAAGAAATGCTTTGACGAATTCGTCCCAATTTGAAATGGAATGTGCGGTAGTGTTATATAGCCACTTCTCGGCTAAATCGCACAAAGTAAATGGGAGAAGACGAAGACGCATAGCATCCACAGACAGCTGTGAGGTACCCATCATTGCGCATACATTTTCAAATTTCATGATAAACACGTATGCGTCCTCAGACTCGAGACCGTGAAATTTTGGTACAAGGTTGATGTATTGGGGTTTAATCTGAAAATTTTCCACGTTGGGAGTGGAAAGGCATGTGGAAAGGGGACCTCGTGTTGGATAGCACCTCTCTTGGAGAGAGATGCGAGGTGGATTCTGCGCACCAACGGACGGCGGCAGGGTAGTGGAAAAGAAATTCGATGGAGGTGGATCCATCGATGTGGGTGTGGTGGTGGGTAAAAGAAAGGTAAATATAGAAATACCGACTTTTGGGTCGATGAGGGAACGCGGACTAACGGGCACTAGAATCCCGTGTCCAGCCTATCTTGCACTAAAAAAGGGTTAGTACAAGTGGCAGCGTGAATTTATAATTAGGGGAATGAATGAATGCGGTGTTTGTTTTGAAAATTGACACGGATTTTGAAAATATGATGCAACACAACAAATGCAACACACAAAACGCTAATATCTAGTGGTCACCTAGGTCAAACTCTAGACCGCTCCTAACTGCCAAAAGACAAGTCGCAGGATAGAATCCTCCACTGCAGCTTTGTCCCCCTGTGGCCAGGTAAGTGCCAGGTAAGTAGGAAGGTACTCCACTACGTAAGTAGTGGGCCTAATTAATAACCATTAGCCTTCAACACACTTGCCTTAGACACCATAAGAAAACGCGGATAAGCAATGAATTACCCACGGCCTTCTTCTGTCCTAAGTGAGCGCGATGGTCCTTAGAGTCATCTCTAGATATTTTTGTAGTTAATTAGGGTAGATGCGGATGCAAATTTTGCGATTTTCGGGGCTTAGGAAGGGTAATGAACTCCCCACCTAATCTAGATTTGGTCTTTGCCCCTTAATATCCGTATTAATATGCAAACAACGAAAAATCAAAACACGCACAATTTAATTTTTTTGCAATTTGCGCGCTGGGAATATTTGCAAAGAAACCTGCAGAAAATGTTAGTTGGAGCTAAAAAGAGGAGAGAGGAGAAGGTAAGAAAGCACCTGAGGAATTTTGGTGCAGAGATACCTCAAGAAGGCCGCGGTTCCGCCGCAAATCGTGGCAATTGCCGCCCTTCCGCGGTGTTTTGATCAGTTCGCTGCTTCAAAATTTTACAGAGAGCTTATGTTGGTTCTCTCAGCTCTCTGGAATTTTCAGAATAATTTTTCCCAAGCTCGAATGATTCCAGATTTCCTCGCAATCAAATCACAACACACGTATTAGTGTTTGCACGAGTTTAGATCTAAAAATTATAATGGAATAAATTTTTCAACTCAAATTTCAAAATACGAACAATTAGAGCACTATCCCCGGCAACGGCGCCATTTGATTGAATGTTTTTCTTTGTGTGTGTTTAGAAAATGAATAAAATTCACAACCAAAAATTATTTGACCGTAATCAACTACGGTGTCGGATGTAGATTGTAAGTGAGTGCGGATCGTCCACAGGGACAGTGTAATCGTTCGTCTTTTGAATTAGATGAGTCGAAACTTTAAAGAAAACAAAACAAAATAATTCATGATTTAAAGAATGAAGTTCAAGAATTAGAAAAATCTAGATCTAATAACAAGAAAAAGATAGAATCAAGAATTGATAGTTTGTTGATTTTTCCAAACCAAATATCAAGAATCGAAATGAGGCTCGTAGGAATCGATTGGATCTATAGATGTGATGTAATCTTACATTGACGTATTCTTATCCTTCGATGAATTGATACTAGATTGATGATGATCGACAAGAATTAGGGATTTCTAGTGAAACTAGAGTTTCATCTTATCCCTTGTTCTTTTCTGGATATCATTCACATTCTAGCCTCTAGTAATTTCAAGAAACGATCGTAGTTCCCTAATTTCGTGTTAGTTATATGTATGCCCTAGAGGCCATTACTGTACATTGGATGTATATTGTAGTGGATGCTGGGACATATATAGGGAGGACTTTCTTGCTCGACATGATAGTATGCTATCTGGTTGCTCTTTACCTTAACGTGTACACAGATTGTCTCTCTATTACATGTTGGTAAAGCCCTTAGGATGTATACTTGACTACCTGGACTATGATGTGGATCATACTAGTGGGGACATGGTAGTCCATAAGTACATCCTTTAAGGTCCCTAGTCGTGGGTGTATCGAGTTGGGGCATCGATATACCAGAGTAGACTAGCGTGTACCTTCTCGACCCATACTGATGGGCGATGGATGATCCCATATCCATCGGTGTTTGACATCAGAGATGATATATGGGTGCTCAGTAGAAGACTGGGTACACTGTACGGACTCGCCGAGAACTCCCAGATGGTATTATACCTTACGTCAGATGGCAGTTCTCAGGTGACACTGGTACAGAGTAGTCTGTTGACCCGAGATCGTCATAGAGTCTTGTGTGGTTCCCACTGTGCTTTGATTTCCATCTTACCACGTCCAAGAGGGCGTGCAAAACGGTGGTTTTTGGGTACAGTCCCGAGTCACATGGAGGCAATGAGCGATAGGAGAGGATTCGTCTCTCCCGGTATAGGGAGTTGATGTTGCGCTGTGTTCGATAGGCTATAACCGGAAATCCCTGGCCAGGGTTGCTGAGATTTACTGGTAAGTGTTACCAGTAGTTTCTCGAATTGTTATAGACCTCATATCGACACGACTTATCGAGCTATTGGGGTCTGACGTTTACCACCTCTAGGCAAGATATGCGACATATCAGACGACGAGACCGGACTGTACGGTAGTGTTACTGGTTGGATTCACTGGAGTGTGAGCGGGCTTGCTCGTCGATCTTCTGATCGCTCAATACCCGGGTGGCCATTACGTTTGGCAGACCGCTTGCGGCTTGTGGGTGCTTGATATGATCATCATCTGCTACCGGCGTATTGACGAGTCTTTAGAGTCCTACACAGAGGTTTCCTGGCTGAAGAGAAACGAAATAGGAGCGCATATGAGATATGTACGGGACCGAGAATAATGCATGTATGTGATACCGTATTCGATTCTCGCGATTTGTGACATTGATCGGTTATATGCGATATAGCCGGGATATCGGATCAAGTGTTGATTCGATAAGATGTTACTGTTGATATTAGTCGGTTATATGCGATATGATCGGATCATTAAATCAAGTGTTGATTTAATGATTTAATGCATAATTATATATTTGATATATTACTTTGCATTAACTAGTATCGGTTCACTTAAGATGGATTTTCTCACTCGCATGTGCACATCGTATATGTGATATATTTTTTGTGCACTTGATTGTATCATGTTTGATGATGCAAGGTTGCTAGGGTTTGTGTAAAGAGTTAAACCTTGGTTAAGTAAATGGTTAGGGTTTTTATTTATTAATTCATTTATCTTTTTATTTGGATTAAAAAATTGAGAAAAGAAAAACAAAATGGTTGCTTTAATACATGAAGCTTGTTGAAGCTTCATGAAGCTTTGACCAAAGTAACTATTTTGTCTTCATGCTTAACCCTAACCATTCATCTAACCTTGGTCAATTCTCTACACTTAACCCTAGTTCATATTATGATATGTATTCTTTTTCTTTTGGATTTTAAATTAACTTATCATAATATTATCATATTATCATCTTCATCTTCTTCTTCTTCTTCAAGATGAAGATAGCTTGCCTCATCAATGGCAACTAGTTTAATTGAGTGAGAAATCCAATTCTAATGTGAACCCACTTCCTATTTCTTCATCCTCTACTTCTTGCCAAGTAGTATAGGGTGTTTCCTTCATAAGTTTTCATGGCTTGGTGAAGGTGGAGCTTGATCTAGTGATACCTCGACGTAGATCATCTTCGGCATAGTCGTAGATGACCTAGCCCGCTTTTTATCCGATGAAGCCGATGCTAGAGTCATGGTTCGATTTGGACAGCGGAGAGGACTTCATCATGGAGCTATGGAGGTGGAGAAACGGATCTACAAAGGTTGTATTTCCGTACACTTAGTTAAAGTTGTTAACTATTCTCATTTGTCGCCTAAAAATCTAGCCAACGATCTTGTTAGGGTTTCTCGGCACCGTTAAAATTTGAAATTGGCATGGTTGATGCCTTGTGAGACCTCATTAGTGTGCCTAGGAACCTTTCATTTCGAGTGATCACAATCAAGAAAGCATCGCAACGAAACTAGGTCATCGATTCTTGAACTTGCTAGGGTTTACAAAACTCGTAGGACTTAAAAATCGTTTTGAGATTTGTTACATCATCTTTCTATTGATCGTCTCGGCTCCTTAACGAGCGGAGTTTTATTCAAACATCACAACAAGAACAACAATTACAAATTGAGATCTAATCATGATGCAAGAATTAAAAGAAAGCAAGATAAAAGAATTTCACCTTTTATTTATATCAACAATTTCGTTACAATCGCTCAAGAACTACAAGAGGAAGAACTCGATCGTCGATTTGGCTTCGCTCATCCCCGTGAGTCGCGGATCGGCTTGGATTACTTGCCCGATTGAAGATCGGCTCGGCTCATAAAAGGTTGAAGGCTTCTCACTTGATTTGGTACTCAAGATCTTGAATTTGGAGTGGAATTAGGGTTAGGGTTTCGCACAAGCCTTGTCACTAGACTTGTGGAAGAAGATGAAGAGAATAGAGAAGACTAAAGATTAATGAAGAATTAGCTAACTAAAGAACTATTGATGAACAACCTCAACCCTTAGATCTAGGTTCCTATTTATAGACATCTAAACCTTAGATCTAGGATTTGAATTTTAAGTTTCCCTCCAAAAGTTTGTTGAGGAGATTTGAATTTCCCTCCAAAAGATAGTTAGAGGAGAAACTTCTAGATGTGATTAGTTAGGAGGGAGCTTCTAGAAGAGATTAGTTAGGAGCTTAATTAGGATTAGCCTTGCTTAATGATCTTTGCTGATCTGGCAGTAGCTTCGAGATCCTTCTGGAATTTGACATATCAGAAAGGAATGTGGGACCAGAGCTGAGAATTTTGCACTAAAAATGAAGCGATGACGTAACAGAAGCGCCGCAGAACCGCGGCGCAAGCCGGCTCCCACCGCGGTTCCGCGGCTCTTTAGAGTCTTCATGGCTCGGTTCTTCTGTGTTGAACTTGGGCTAACATATGGGCCTTTATTTTATATGTTGAATTTAATATCTCCTTTTGAATTGCTACCAGATCTGAAATCATTGAGTTGGCTTATTCTTTATCAGCTTCTTTACTCCTGCAATTTCCTGCACAAATCTCGACACAAGTGTTGCGCAAATATAGAGATGATGCGATGCCATGAAATGCGGTCAATTTCCCTTAAAGTGCCGGTTTAAAAGTCTAACACATGAAATCTGATATTTAACGACTGATTTGATAATATGTGAAATATGAATACTGAACACTTCTAAATGAGTGCAAAAGATGGGTAAATTGCCATGTTAAAATTACATTATTTTCGACTGATCACTTCTTTCGGGTGACTTGCTAGTAGGTGGGTTTATTTGTATCGTACCCATCATTATACATTATATATTATTATTCAGTTGTATCTAGTAAATTCCATCAACAAAACATGTATTTATTTTTGAGATAGAGACCAGTGATGTTATTCTTTCGACCTTAGAGTCGCGCGTTATATTTTTGTGGATTTCTTGTGGTTTTGAGTTTCCTTTTGAGTTTTGATCCACGCCGTTGGCGTTTTATATTATATTGCTTGTGTGGTTGTGGCCGTCGATTGACGAAGAGCTAGCTCCCGCTTGGGGATGCCTTTTTATTGATTTCGTATACTATTCATGTTGTATCCCATTTGGGGGCCAGTATTTACAAAGGAGACTCTGCCGAAATTTTCAGGAAATTTTTGATGTTTTTAAAAAAAACCCGCATAATTCGGCTTATGCTATTGAAACTACTTGCTTTAAGTTGGTTTTTCCTTCACTCTACATCTTTTCTTGGTTTAGATTTCTGGGTTTTCGGTTTACATAGATTACGTACGCCTCGAGACGTTCGTAGTTTAAGTGCCGGTCATGTTCCGTACTTTCGGGTCGTGACAAGTATCATGAATAGAAGCCAAGAATTCTCGACATCCTCTCCTCAAAAGCCGACTAGCGCCACAGGCTGAAATCAAGCTGTGAGAGGCAACACCACTGCCCCATGCACAACAAGAACTGACTCGCCGGGAAAACAAATCATGACCGTTTCCTCACGGCAGTTCACAGACGCATAGCACGTAGCTAACCAGTCCATGCCCAGGAGAACGTCAAAGTCCAACATCTCTAGAAGGATCAAATCGACGGACAAATCTCTATCTCCTACCCAATTGGCACGTGACCGAAACACGTGTCGCGCAACTAAAGGATCCCTAACAGGAGTAAACACAACAACTGCTGATCTAGCAAACATGACCCTCGGCCCAACCACAGTACAAAGTGTGTAAAACAACGAGTGCATAGATCCCGAATTAAACAAACATGCGCATCAAAAGAACATGCGAAAAGATTACCTGAAAACTCTGCATTGGACACCCGCGCGTCCCGGTGAGTAGAAACAAATGCTCGTGTCTGCCCTCTACCAACACCCGGCTGTCCTCCTCTACCGTCCTGTACTCTCAGAACAAATTCTCCGCGACCACGACCTCTCTAAACATAAGTCTGACGCGGATCAACAACAAGCGCAACAGGCGACTCTCCCTGAGGTGAAGGTGGTAAGGAATCATGTGGTACAGCTGTCCCGTCCTCATGTGGCTAAGTACAATCTCGAACACGATGACTCAAACTCCCACACCGGTAACATCCAGAAGAAAACTGCATACTCTCCTGGTGATAAGAGTTAAACGACTGTCCTCGTCCCAAGTCTCTGCTACTCTCGCGACCTAAACGATATCTGTCGCGGCGTCTAAACCTCTATCTCCAGGCTGATACACCTGTACACGTCCTCTTCGGTCTCTGAACTCCTAAAGTCTCTGGAAGACGCTCCTCAGCTAAGCGGGCTGCATCCATTGTTGCTACATACGTGACACAATGCTGTGTGCTGATAGCAAGGAATAACTGGGCCATAGGGGTGGCAACCTCGTGTCGCTGTGCTCGACCGGCCTCAACTAACGACCTCATCATCTGGCGCAAGTCCTGCATATCTTCCTCAGGCCTAGCGATACGATCTATCAAAGGCGGATCCATCTACTCCTGTACAGCGAGCGTACCATCCTGGTCAATCCTCGTCCCAACCGAGTCAACTCTGACCTCGGCTCTTGCTGCACTTCTCTGATCCCTCATAGTCATCGGCGGCATAAGGCTATAAATGGAAATAGGATTCGATAAGAACATGGAAATCGAATCACAAGGATATGTATCATCAAGGAAGGAATTTCAAGCAATTTGTACATAGGTCACTTTAGGCGGAGTACCGTGTCGTAAGTATGCCGCGGACATACCCACACTACGGTACTCTGCTTAAGCTACCTACTCCATCATACCAAGGTCATCCTATACTCCGAAAGGTAAAACCTAGCGCTTTGATACCAACTTTGTTACGACCCGAAATTTGGCCCGTGACGACCCTTAAACTACGTAACGTCTACAGGTGTAACGCAACTCAAGTAAGCCGAAATCCCAGCAATCTAAACTATCAAAAGTAGTAAGTGATAAGAACATTTTTAAAACTTTTGAAATTTTCAAGTACAAATTTTTCAGGTTCAATTTACTTTCTTAAAAATTTTGGCAGCACCTCCTTTGTAAAAAGTAGCCCCAAAAATTGGTACATACAAAGAAATAAGTAAAGCATCCCTAACGGGAGCAAAATCCACTCCCAAAGGCGGAAACAACCACCACAACAGATATACGACGCCGTAGCGTAGAAATATAAGACGATATAAATAAAAACTGCATAAAAGACATCCTGAGTCACCAAAAATATACAATATCGTCCTCACATCTCGTCTCTAAGTCAATACATGAAAGTGGTAGATGGAGAGTACATGATACAATGAATATACAAAGAGCAACATCGGATAACCGTAAAACCCACCTATAGAAAAACTGCACCCAGTCAGCCGTAGCGGTATCCGCTGCAAAAGATGATACAATAGAAAGAAGAAAGCCCTGCCTCTGACTGCTCTGAGGGACAACCTGCACAACCCTGTGGCACAACGGGGGTGAGTTTCCAACTTGTGAATAGTAAATAACATATGCAGGTAATCGCAAGTACGCACGTACTGCGCTAATCTAACAAATGCAAGCCGATAGCAATAAATGGCAGTATGTATATGCAACAGTCATGAAAGGTACTCTATCAGGTACTACTAATACATGAAGCAATGCATATCAAATAAATGCGGAGTATGGCATACAACATGTCATCCTCATGGAATCCTCATCGTGGCAGGACCAGTGTCCATCAAGACAATCTAAATCCCAAATCCCTCAAATCGGCCCCCGGATCGGCCATTATATCGGCCCTCAGATCGGCCCTCATATCCTGTAAGTCTCATGAAACCTGAGTTCTAATATCGACACTCGAAAACATCATGAAAACTAGTGTCTAGCATCGACACAAAAAAACTACTCTATCAGGCGTCGACACCACGACTGGCCCTGATAGGTACGTATCATACGATAGCTCGAAAGCCGAGTACCCAGCTTCGACACACGAAATTCCACGTATCCATACGTACATGACTCCGGTCGGTATCTCCGCGATCACCGCCGAGTCCAATACTGTCACCGGTAAGGTAGTACTCCCCTGCCTCGAGCTCATCGCCATCATCTGCGACAATCTTGCCCCGAGGTATCTCCGGGCCCCACCATGTACCCGCATACGGCCCACTCCACTCCTCGCATGGAGTATATATCACAATCTCAGAACCGAGAAACCTGATGGTGGACACATCGAAATATCATATGAAGAGAAACCGGGGTTTTCAAATAATGCATAATTTCATGAAACTACCACAGTCCTCAAATCCAGAAAATATTAAGTAATGAACAAGTATAATTGCATAGATCATTATATATGTGTACATATATAACAACGTCCCATACCACTGATATATATACTAAGGAGAAAAACATCATATGAAATCCATATCTCAATGCGAAAATCCATGAATATAATATATGCAACATAAAACAGTAATATGAGCATATAAAGGAAAAACCGCTATTTAACTACAACAAGTTATTAAATATATCATGTGGTTCCTAATTTCTCTAAAGTCCATACAACATCATATAAAGGTGAACATGTAGCTATAGCCAGGTATGCGTAACCATGTCGGTATAGCAAGATATGTGTGTCTACCTATCAATAATGATGTAATACCCACTACTAAAATAGGGGGTTGCTCCTACGGATATTGAAATCCGTAGGGGAAGATTTATGTTGGCCCTACGGATTAAGCCGTAGGGCTAGAAGGTTGCCCCTACGGTCCAAGATGTTCAAGAATAAAAATATTAATTCTTAATTTGGTGTTTGTTCCTACGGAGCCACAAACCAAGGACCTACGGACAAATCCGTAGGGGCAACTAAATAGCGATTTAATTAAAAAGGCACAGATCGCCTACGCCCCTTATCTCTTTCTCTATCTCGAACGCGCGCGAACCAAAATCCCCAAATCATTCCCGCCGTTCTCGTCGTCGCCACCGCCGTTCTCGTCGTCGCCACCGCCGTTCTCCTCACCGTTCTTCCTCTTCGCCGTTTTCGTCGTCGCCTCCGTTTCGTCGTCGCCACCGTTCGATCGTCTCCTCCATCGCATAGGTTAGTAAATCTTCAACTAAACAAATTTTTGATTATTTAGGGCTAGGGTTCATGGCTGGGGCTGGGGTTGCGGTTGGAGTTGGGGTTCGGCAAGGGTTGCGGTTGGGGTTGGGGTTGGGGTTGGGGTTGGGGTTGGGGTTAGGGTTAGGGTTAGGGTTCGGCTGGGGCTGGGACTGGGGCTGGGGCTAGGGCTTGGGCTGGGGTTAGGGTGAGGGTTGGGGTTGGGGTTTAGCTGGGGATGGGGTTAGGGTTAGGTTGGGGCTGGGCCAAGCTGGGCTGGGGCTGGGTTAAGCTGGGCTGGGGCTGGGTTGGGGTTAGGGTGGGGCTGGGTCTGGGGTTAGGGTTAGGTTGGGGTTGGGGTTTGCTGAATTTGGCAAACCTGAGAGGAATTTCCAGCAATTTTAGCCTAGTTTGATTACTAAAATTATTGTTGATCGAGAAAATCTTGGGTCCTTCTAATCAAACATTGTTTTTTACTATATGTCAACGAGTACCGATAAAAGAAAAAACCGATTTCAAGTGGAAATTAGGTATGTACAATGTTCTAATATAATTTGTATTTCTTGCCATTATCAAACATATAAAATTACTAATATGAAATGGAAAATAAATAAATAAATAATCAAAGCTTTAGCATGTATGTAAAATCCCTTGTTACTTTTTCTTGGTTGCCCAACATTGAAAATTCTATCTATTAAATTAGACATACTCTAAAAAGAATGATATTGCAAGAATTTGACTTGGTGGAGACATGCATCATTAATAGAAATATGAAAGTATAAGGACGTTCTTTACCTTCGATAGGGTTCGGTTGGGGGTGGGGCTGGGGCTAGCTAGGGCTTGGGCTTCATCACCTGATATAGCGAAATACAAAGCGTACTTCAGTACACCCGACCTCATTGAATTTCCTATTGAAGTTCCCGGTCAAACGGCATATGCATATTTTATTCGCCATGAAATCCCAATTATCAAGCTACCGAGGACGAAAAGCCACCTTTAAGATCATGTTACACATACAATAAGAATACACACAAACGCATCATTAGAGAGTGATTCGAGATGTTCAAGTTAAAACCAATATATGATACTCGATGATAATATGAAACCTTCATATTCTCATCGATACTCATATATGAAACTAAAAGCGCCACTTAGTCCCCGTCTATCGGTTAACATACGTGCGATGCTCGTCGTGACATAGAACTATACGAAGGTTGTTAAATATCGAACGGTATAGCTCGATACTAACAACCGTCGTATAGTCTACGCGACGAGAAAATTCAATCGTATGGTAACCGATAGATTTGTCCCGTGTGGACAAGTTAAGAATGTATAAAGCAAACGCCTTCATTCACTTGTGTTTTCATCCGATTCGAGATATTTCGTCGGTACCTTTCCGCTGGTTCTCCGTGTACAAAGATAGATTAGATGTTCATTTCAACGTTATTTCACAGCTTTGAAATGATTATCTATTCTATTACAGTGTACTCGGAGAACAGCGGGGAGGTGCTGCCGAAATTTACTCAAAACGGTTGAAAGCACAAGTGATGGGTGTTCGCTTTATACATTCTTAATGGGATAGAAGCCTACCCCCGACAGCCGGACACACACATACAACAAGAATACACAACAAACGCATAATTAGAGAGTGATTCGAGATGTTCAAGTTAAAACCAATATATGATAATATGAAACCTTCATATTCTCATCGATACTCATATATGAAACTAAAAGCGCCGCTTAGTCCCCGTCTATCGGTTAACATACGTGCGATGCTCGTCGTGACATAGAACTATACGAAGGTTATTAAATATCGGATGGTATAGCTCGATACTAACAACCGTCGTATAGTCTACGCGACGAGAAAATTCAATCGTATGGTAACCGATAGATTTGTCCCGTGTGGACAAGTTAAGAATGTATAAAGCAAACGCCTTCATTAACTTTTGTTTTCATCCGATTCGAGATATTTCGTCGGTACCTTTCCGCTGGTTCTCCGTGTACAAAGATAGATTAGATGTTCATTTCAACGTTGTTTCACAGCTTTGAAATGATTATCTATTTTATTACAGTGTACTCGGAGAACAGCGGGGAGGTGCTACCGAAATTTACTCGAAACGGTTGAAAGCACAAGTGATGGGTGTTCACTCAATACATTCTTATTAGGATAGAAGCCTACCCCGACAGCCGGAACACACACATACAACAAGAATACACAGCAAACGCAGAATTAGAGAGTGTTTCGAGATGTTCAAGTTAAAACCAATATATGATAATATGAAACCTTCATATTCTCATTGATACTCATATATGAAACTAAAAGCGCCACTTAGTCCCCGTCTATCGGTTAACATATGTGCGATGCTCGTCGTGACATAGAACTATACGAAGGTTGTTAAATATCGGACAATATAGCTCGATATTAACAACCGTCGTATAGTCTACGCGACGAGAAAATTCAATCGTATGGTAACCCATAGATTTGTCACGTGTGGACAAGTTAAGAATGTATAAAGCAAACGCCTTCATTCACTTGTATTTTCATATGTTTCAAGATATTTCGTTGGTACCTTTCCGCTGGTTCTCCGTGTACAAAGATAGATTAGATGTTCATTTCAACGTTGTTTCACAGCTTTGAAATGATTATCTATTCTATTACATTGTACTCGGAGAACAGTGGGGAGGTGTTGCCGAAATTTACTCGAAACGGTTGAAAGCACAATTGATGGGTGTTCGCTTTATACATTCTTAATGGGATAGAAGCCTACCCCCGACAGCCGGAACACACACATACATCAAGAATACACAACAAACGCATAATTAGAAAGTGATTCGAGATGTTCAGGTTAAAACCAATATATGATAATATGAAACCTTCATATTCTTTTCGATACTCATATATGAAACTTAAAGCGCCACTTAGTCCCCGTCTATCGGTTAACATTGGTGCGATAATTTATTCTTTTCAACGACAAATGCACAGACAAAGCATATACACGGATTTTCTCCTTTGTCAGTAACTTTCCCGTTCTTATATTTCTCAATATAGTCAGCATAACCTACAATTTATATGTTATACAGTCTAACATGGCCCATGAGTACGTCAGAGTTAAGGACTGGATGTATGTGGATTGGAAACAACGTATGCAACCTAAGTTTGTCGCAGGTGTTGCTGCTTTCCTTGAATTTGCACGCGCACATAATAAGATCATAATAGAGAAGATTCTCTGTCCGTGCGATAGATGTGGCAATAAGTACTGGCAGAAGGAAGAATTGGCAGAGCTTCATATTGTAAAACATGGGCGAGCTTCGATATCCCGACGTCGCTACCTAGAAGTATTGCGTAAGTGTTAATATTTATTTTACCCATATTTGAAATTTTAGTTTTGAAAGGTTCAAGTTTAAATTTTATACTTATACTTTACTGCTTAATGTGGGTGTAGGAGCGGGTGGTTGAGCAGGCCGAGCCCTCGGGGATCGATTTTACAGGACAGAGCGATCCGAGGCTGCTGACCTCAGTTCTGGACGCCGCACACGGAGGGCACCACGGAGGTTGGGAGAGAGGCCGGGGACTGGGCCCTAGCAGGGCCTATATGAGGTTAGACTCCACCTCGGCGGTTACTTCCTCCGTCTCCAGTGAGCGACGTGTCCAGCAGGAACTGGAGAGCTTGAGGGCCACCGTTCAGGAGTTGAAGGAGATGCTGGTATGTATACTACTTTATAATAAAATATCATGTCATATTATAGATATCAACATATCCATAATTAGTACGTAGCTTGAGCTTATTTGGTTTTATACTTAGGTTTGATTAATCATACATACATATGTAATTAAAATAAACAATGATTTTCCAAACTAGATATCCAAATGGGGTTTCGAAATAACTTGATAATGATACGAATTCTAATAATACACAGTTCTTACACGCTTCTTACACACGTTAGGTCCAGAGGCGACAGGGTACATCGGCCGAGTCTCCACATGCATCTCCTTCGGCTGTGGCTCCGCAAGCCACTACATCGGCTGTGGTTCCGCAGACAGCTCCTATAGCTCCACCGCCCGCTCAGACTCCCGCAGCCGCGGCTCCGCAAGCGATTACCTCGACGGCGGCTGCGCAGACCACATCGCCCGCTCCACAGGCCGCTCAG
This sequence comes from Agapanthus africanus, assembly GCA_030015575.1. NCBI lineage: Eukaryota > Viridiplantae > Streptophyta > Magnoliopsida > Asparagales > Amaryllidaceae > Agapanthus > Agapanthus africanus. Next base: position 427,811,584 of record CM057339.1, read on the forward strand.
ACTCTCGCATGCGCCGAATTGCATGGTTTATTGACCGAGGAGCAGGCGCGCTTGATTCTATCGTTTATCAGAGGTGGAGCTGGACCGAGCTAGGGTAGCTTTTTGATTCATATTTTTTGAAACATGTATTTATTTATATCATACATATTGTACTACATTTTGAAATGATATTGATATTTGATATTGGTTTATATTTATATCAAATTCAGTTTTTGGGTTTCTTTTGTATATTATATGCGTGAGATGTGATTATGAATACTGCGATATATGTTGTGTGATGATTAATTTTATATTTTATTGATATATATATTATTGTGCACAGGGCGGGAAAAAATCAGACAGCCCTTTTTTAAAAAAAATACAGATAATATGTACCTACGGATTGTTGGAGATAGTGCCCTCATAGTCAATTATTGGATCGCAGGTGTTAGTTGTATGTATGCCCTAGAGGCCAGTATTGTACAGATTATGTATATTATATTGGATGCTTGGACATATATAGAGATGACTTTCTTGCTCGACATGATAGTATGCTATCTGGTTACCATTTATCTTAACATGTACACTAGTCTCTTTATACTGTCTTATAGTTACATGTTGGTAAAGCCCTTAGGATTTGTACTTGACTACCTGGACTATGATGCAGATCATACTAGTGGGGACATGGTAGTCCATAAGTACATCCTTCAAGGTCCCTAGTCGTGGGTGTAATCGAGACGGGGCATCGATATACCAGAGTAGACTAGCGTATACGCTTCTCGACCCATGTGATGGGCGATGGATGATCCCATATCCATTGGTGTTTGACATCAGAGATGGTATACGGGTGCTCAGTGGAGACTGGGTACACTGGACGGACTCGCCGAGAACTCCCAGATGGTATTATACCTCACGTCAGATGGCAGTTCTCAGTTGACACTTGTACAGGTTAGTCTGTAGACCCGAGATCGTCATAGAGTCTTGTGTGATTCCCACTGTGCTTTGATCTTCACCTTACCACGTCCATGAGGGCGTGCAAAACGGTGGTCTTTGGGTACAGTCCCGAGTCACATGGAGGCAATGAGCGATAGGAGGGGTTTCGTCTCTCCCGGTATTGGGGGTTGATGTTGCGCAGTGCTCGATTGGCCGTAACAGGGAAGTCCCTGGCCAGGGCTGATCAGAGATTTGCTGGTAAGTGTTACCAGTAGTTTCTCGACCCGTTACGAGCCTCGCATCGGCACGACTTATCGGGTTATTGGGGTCTGACGTATACCACCCCTAGACTTGATATGCGACGTATCAGACGAAGAGACTTGACTGTATGGTAAGTGTTACTGGTCGGATTCGCAGGAGTGTGAGCGGGCTAGCTCGTCGATCTTCTGATCGCTCAATACCCGGGTGGCCGTTACGTTTAGCAGACCGCTTGCGGCTTGTGGGTGCCTGATATGATCATCATCTGCTACCGGCGTATTGACGAGTCTTTAGAGTCCTACACAGAGGTTTCCTGGCTCAAGCGAAACGAAATAGGAGCGCATATGAGATATGTGCAGGACCGAGAATAATGCGTGTATGTGATACCGCATTTCATTCTCGCGATATATGTTTCGATTGGTTATATTCGATATGACCTAATTATCGAATCATTGATTCGATAAATCGATGCATTGAATACTAGTCGGTTATGTGCGACATGACCGGATCATTGAATCAAGTGTTGATTTAATGATTTAATGCAAAATTATATATTTGATATATTGCATTGCATTGACTAGTATTGGTTCACTTTAAACGGATTTTTCTCACTAGGATTGCACATTGTATATGTGATATACTTTCGTGCACTTTTTGTATCATATTTGATGATACTTGATCATTTAGTTAAGTGTATAAAATTAATCCATGGTTAATTTGATAATTAGGGTTTTGCATATTCATTTATTTATTTATTTATTTATTTATTTATTTGGAAAAGAATAAGATGAGGATGGTGGCTTTCTTTGTCATTTTGTTGAAGCTTCATGAAGCTTTGACTTTAGCAACCATCCTTATCTTCATGCTTAACCCTAACCCATCAAAGTGACCATGGTTAATTCTCTACACTTAACCCTAGTTCAAGTTATGATAAGTATTTTTGATTTAAATTTATTTTCAATATAAGACTTATCATAATTCCTTCTTGAGCTCATCTTCTTCTTCTTCTTCAAGCTTGCTACAAAAATGGCAACTTGAGATCTAGTGAGATAAATCCAAATCTAAAGTGTACCCACCTCCTATTTCTTCACCCTCTACCTCTTGCCAAGTTGTTTTGGGTGTTTACTTCACAAGTTTCACAAGTTTGTGAAGTCGGAGCTTGAGTTTATGCAACCTCGACGTAGATCGTCTTTGACACAAAGCCGACGACCTATTCCGCTTGCTTTCCCGATGAAGCCGATGATCGAGTCGTGGATTCATGAAGGACAGCGAGGACATGACGTTGCGGAGCCGTGGAGGTGGATATCCGGATCTACAAAGGTTGTAGTTTCCGACTTTTAGTTAAATAGTTAACTAGTTCTAGTTTCGCCTAAACATCTAGTTAAGATCCGTAGTCTAGGGTTTCTCGGCACCAAAAATTTTAATTTGGCATGTCCGATGCCTTGTGAGAACCCACTAGGGTGCCTAGGAACCTTACACTGGTATCAGAGCCTAGCTAGAGCCTTAGGCGAAGCATAGACGGAGTTTGAAGTCCGATCGAACCGAAATCCGATTTCCAAATTGCTCTCTGTACTTTTTTGTAAAATGTGGTTTTTTGCAAATTAAAAATATGCAGAAAAATCAGCAGGGAAATATAAGAATTACGGTGCAAAAATTACCAAATGATCCCTCAATAGTGCGGCGGAACCGCGGCATTAGCGTGCTAATGCGGCCCTTCCGCCGCCGTTTTGTCTTATTAGGCACTCAATTTTGCACAGTAACTCCTATTTTTTAGTGCTGGTTTTCCTGGGAATTTTTAATCTGGAATAAAGAGTTGAGTATTTTGGGAAGTATTGGGAGTTCATACATTCGATCGGATTGTCAAACTTTGTCTATGTGTCGTTCCGGATAATTTTTAGAATATGTTAAAGAGTTCGACCGGATATAAATACCCAGGTTTTCCCCTGCCGGAAAATCCAAGTGTTGGATCATTGTATGGTTTAAGGACGTTCTCAGTAGTGCAAGTAACGCGATGGTCCCTCTAGAAGACAACAAACCTTAACTCGATTATGTGACCGTCTTGAACTGCCCTTTGAACCTTCGGGTTTGGGGCAGTACGGCGTGCCACATGTGAGGCGTTGGCTTGACCCTTCTACGGCTGGACCGTTGGTACTGAGGTATGAAGTGAATGTCTTTGAACCTATTTCATGTGTTGATCGGTGTCGAGAAAACTTGGGTGTTAGAATGTTTGATCGGAAAGTTTGATATATTCTATTTATCCGGAATTGGATACAATAATTGGAATTCACAAAAGGTTATGAGATAACTGGATGGATGTTGCAAATCTAGCGGTTTAGTTTCATTAGATATTGAAAAGAGTTTTCGATAATGAGACTAAAATGCGGGGTTTGTAACTGTTAGGCATGTGATGTCTAAAGTTGTTGCGGATTCCAATTGTTGTAGTTTTACACTTTCTTTTCTGTGACCGTAAGTGTAGTATGTTCATATCGCCGGTTTCGTTGCTATACGTCAAGGACAATTGGGGTATGCATACTTACTTACGTTGATGACATGTGATGTTATGTGTTGCTGGATATGTTATATTGGATCGTCGTAATCGAATAGCCGGGGGTTTTTATGTGAGATGAGTGTTTTTCATTTTCATTCATGTAAAAACTTGTATGTAATATTCTTTTATTCGGGGCACTTCCAGGATGCGGGAGTTGTCACCCTTTGTATATTATTTACTTTTCTGCACTAGGATAGACCCAAGGAGGGGAGCACAAGTAACCGGGTTCTGGGGTCCAGTGGGAGACCAACTCGAGGAGTCGAGTCCGGGTCTCCTAACCCTAGAATTGGCAGGGTTGCTTGCCGCTCTCGTAGGGGTCTAGGGGTGTGGGATTGGCTATTCATCACGACCGTGGAATCCGTGTTTTATACTGGCTCGTATTGAAAACACGGACGTCCTAGTATATCCAATATTTCATATGTTTATTCTGCTGCGATATCTGTGATAGATTTAGTATATGATATATATGATATATTATATAGACGTTACTTATGTTTTACACCCGCGCTAGCCCTGCCCTGCTCTGTCGTTAGTTACCTAACCTAACGATGCACGAGGGGACATCGAGGCGAATGCGGATGGCATAAGTGTACGTCATATCTATCTGTGATGTTTAGGTGTTTAAATGATGGGACTTCATTAATGTGATTAATGAAAGGTAAGAAACCTAAGATGTTGTAGAATCGAATTTTAAAATAGAACAGGTAGCTACAGTTTTTGCTTTGCACAGAGGTATATATGATATACCCTGCACCTTATTCGATGAGGAAAGGACCGAGATCCCTTCACCGGGAGTGACTCCTTTAGCAATAACTGGCAGATGCTACACACTCGGTTTGCTTTTGATTGCTTTTGCGTTTTTGCTTTGCAAAGCGATATATATGATATATCCCGCACCTCATTCGACGAGGAAAGGACCGAGATCCCTTCACCGGGAGTGACTCCTTTAGCAAAACTAGAAAAGCCTCAAAATCACTCCATTTCAAAACTTCATTTGATTCTACAACAATATCAAGTTCATTACGCTCATGGTTTTATGAAAACCTGCGTAGCCCTCCGTCATTTCAGATAAATCCTACTTAGTATTCGTGCTACGTTTGTTGACCTCCGTCAAGGCGTAGTGTGCGGTAGCTAACTAGTATTTGTCTGTTTATGCATATGATGCAGATTGGATTAGGGTAGTCGTACGACCTTGTTGACCTCCGTCAAGGGTCGTGCGGGTGGGTTTGATTCAATCAAGAAATGACGGGTTGAACTTGACTTGCACCCTGTGGTTTGTTGACCTCCGTCAAGGTCACAGGATGCTTGGGGCAAAATATTATCGGGAATTTCAAGTGTTGAAATTTGCAATGAGATTGCATACCTTCTATGAGATAGTTGGATCCCGATACCCACTGCGAGTAAGAGTTACTCCTGGGAGAGTTTTACACATTGCAATTAGCCGATCAAGTAGGTGTCTAGAAAGGTGTTAACGAGGTTACGCCTCTGGGAAAACGAGGTTTACATTAATTAGGTTCGTGCGAAAGCACGGGGGACCTCCCTCAAAGTACCGACACTGGCCTGGCTGAAAGATTGGCGAACTTGTAGTGTGTAATTAATCCCGGCTAGTCTTTCCTTTTAGGGTTTGGAGGAAGATTTGATAAAAAGCAGTGGGAGCCATCCTGATTAGATAAGATAATAACCAATCTGATCTTGCACGAGCATACGCTAAAGTGTTTTCTTCTCTCTCTCTCCAGGTAGCGACCAGTTCATGCCTTAATCAAGATAATAATATGGATGTATTGACCGAACCCGCATGTTATACTGTGCTGGGGAACGTTGGTTCCGTTCTTTCCTATAAGAGTTATAGGAATGAACAGGATATAGGGGAATACCAGGATTCCCATACCACCCGAATCAAGAAAGTACATGATGATGCATTTTCTTCGGGTGTGTTCGTTACTGAGAACTGTTTCTCCATTTGCTCTACGTCCTGGGTATTGGATACCGGGTCAGGATCCCATATATGTAATCAGTTACATGGGCTTAGGAAAGGTAGAGAACTTGGAGAAGGTGATAAAGACATTAGAGTTGGAAATGGTGCAATTGTTGCAGCTAAGACTGTCGGGGAATATCACCTTGTATTACCAACTGGTAATACACTGGTTCTGAACGAATGCTATTACATGCCGAACCTGATATGCAACATTATATCGGTTTCTTTATTAAGTAAAGAGGGATATAATTTTGCATTACAGGACAATGTTATGAACATTTTCCATAACCAAAAGTTGGTTGGATCAGGCACGTTGTGCAATGGCATTTATGTTCTAAACCAATCAACAGTCCTGAACATAACAAACACACACAAGAGGAAGAGTTCTGAACTCAACGAATCCTTCTTGTGGCATTGTAGACTGGGTCACATCAATGCGACACGACTAGCTAAGTTGCATAAGGATGGATATTTAAATCCGTTTGAATTTTCATCCTATGACACTTGCCAGTCATGTCTCAAAGGCAAGATGACCAAGACTCCGTTTACGGGACACGGAGAAAGAGTTACCGAACTCTTAGGACTGATACATAGTGATGTATGCGGTCCCATGTCTACACATGCCAGGGATGGTTCTTCGTACTTCATTACATTCACTGACGATCTCTCTAGGTTCGGGTATGTGTTCCTGATGAAACACAAATCAGAAGCTTTTGAGAAATTTAGGGAATATAAACAAGAAGTTGAGAACCAAACCGGAAAAAGTATTAAAATCCTTCGATCTGATCGAGGAGGTGAATACTTGAGCAATGAATTCCTGGACTTCCTAAAAGAGAATGGGATTCTCTCTCAGCTGACTCCTCCATATACACCACAGCACAACGGTGTATCGGAGCGAAGAAACCGCACCCTATTAGATATGGTGCGCTCTATGATGAGTGTAGCTGAGTTGCCTATTTCCTTCTGGGGATATGCACTGGAAACAGCAGCATACCTACTGAACAGGGTTCCCACCAAATCTGTGCCTACCACACCATATGAGATATGGGAAGGGAAGAGACCATATCTTAATTTTATAAAGATATGGGGTTGCCCGGCCTATGTCAAAAGACAAAAACCGGACAAACTCGAGGCAAGATCTGTTTTGTGTAAATTTGTTGGATATCCCAAACATTCGCGAGGGTATATCTTCTACCACAGTGGGGAACAAAGAGTATTTGTTGCTCAACATGCCACCTTTTTAGAAAAGGAATTTCTTGCAAAAGAAATTTGTGGCTCTGAGGTAGAACTGGAAGAGGTTCCAGCTGAACAAAACACAACAGAAGATTTAGTGGAACCAGAGCATTCAGTAGCTTCCGACGAACCTCAGCCACTCCGCCGATCTAGTAGGGTTCCTCGCCAACCTGAGAGATACTACGGTTTTCTCATGGACGGTGGGAGCGAGGATTGCATCATGGAGGATGATGACCCAACTAGCTTCGAGCAGGCCATCACGAGTGGGGACTCAGTGAAATGGCTGGATGCTATGCGGTCCGAGATGGATTCCATGTACACCAACAAAGTATGGACTTTGGAAGTTGCTCCTGAAGGGGTAAAACCCATTGGGAGCAAGTGGATCTTTAAGAAGAAACTTGGTGTAGATGGGAAAGTGGAGACTTTCAAAGCTAGACTAGTAGCAAAGGGTTTTCGTCAAAGACCAGGTGTGGACTATGACGAGACCTTTTCTCCAGTGGCTATGCTTAAATCCATCCGAATCATGCTTGCCATTGCTGCCTTTCATGACTACGAAATCTGGCAAATGGATGTTAAGACCGCCTTTCTAAATGGTGATTTAGAAGAGTGCGTGTACATGACTCAGCCAGAGGGCTTCGTAGACAGTGGGAGCAGCGGGAAGGTGTGCAAGCTGCTTAAATCCATTTATGGATTAAAGCAAGCATCGCGGAGTTGGAACATCTGCTTTGACGTCGTTATCAAAGAGTTTGATTTCGTCAAAAATCCAGATGAACCTTGTATCTACAAGAAGGTGGCAGAGAGTAAGGTTGTCTTCCTCGTATTGTACGTGGACGACATACTCTTGATAGGAAATGATATTCCTATGCTGCAATCGGTCAAGCTCTTCTTATCACAAAGATTCTCAATGAAAGATCTTGGTGATGCCTCCTGCATATTGGGAATCAGGATCTATAGAGATAGATCCAAACGGATTTTGGGATTGTCCCAATCCAGGTACATTGACACCATACTAAAGAGGTTTAGTATGGAAGAGTCCAAGCGTGGGAACTTGCCCACGATCTCTGGAGTCACTCTCTCCAAAGAGATGTCTCCCAAGACTGATTTGGAGAGAGCTCGCATGCAAGGGATACCCTATGCTTCGGCAGTAGGCTCTATCATGTATGCGATGCTATGTACCAGACCCGATGTAGCATACTCACTAAGTGTAGTGAGCAGGTATCAAGCTGATCCTGGAGAGAGTCACTGGACAGCTGTGAAGAGCATTCTCAAGTACTTGCGAAGGACTAGAGATATGTTCTTGGTGTATGGTAACGGAGAACTCCAAGTGGAGTCCTTTACCGATTCGAGCTTCCAGAGTGATAAGGACGACTCTAAGTCGCAGTCGGGTTTTGTCTTTACCCTTTACGGAGGGGCGGTAAGCTGGAAGAGTTCCAAGCAGGAAACCGTGGCAGACTCGACGATGGAGGCTGAATACATCGCTGCCAACGATGCTGCTAAAGAAGCTGTCTGGGTCAAGAAGTTCATTACTGAACTTGGAGTGGTTCCATCCATTGAGCATCCAATACCTTTGTATTGTGATAACAATGGAGCGGTGGCTTTGGCCAAGGAACCCAGGTCCCATCAGCGGTCCAGGCATATTCTGAGGCGGTATCACCTGATCCGGGAGATAGTTGATCGCCGGGAGATCGAGGTCAGGAGAGTTGACACGAAGAACAACACCGCGGATCCACTCACGAAGGCCATTCCCCAGATACAGTTTGAGAGACTCTTCGGGATGCTCGGTATGAGATACTACAGCAGCTGGCCCTAGTGCAAGTGGGAGATTGTTAGTTGTATGTATGCCCTAGAGGCCAGTATTGTACAGATTATGTATATTATATTGGATGCTTGGACATATATAGAGATGACTTTCTTGCTCGACATGATAGTATGCTATCTGGTTACCATTTATCTTAACATGTACACTAGTCTCTTTATACTGTCTTATAGTTACATGTTGGTAAAGCCCTTAGGATTTGTACTTGACTACCTGGACTATGATGCAGATCATACTAGTGGGGACATGGTAGTCCATAAGTACATCCTTCAAGGTCCCTAGTCGTGGGTGTAATCGAGACGGGGCATCGATATACCAGAGTAGACTAGCGTATACGCTTCTCGACCCATGTGATGGGCGATGGATGATCCCATATCCATTGGTGTTTGACATCAGAGATGGTATACGGGTGCTCAGTGGAGACTGGGTACACTGGACGGACTCGCCGAGAACTCCCAGATGGTATTATACCTCACGTCAGATGGCAGTTCTCAGTTGACACTTGTACAGGTTAGTCTGTAGACCCGAGATCGTCATAGAGTCTTGTGTGATTCCCACTGTGCTTTGATCTTCACCTTACCACGTCCATGAGGGCGTGCAAAACGGTGGTCTTTGGGTACAGTCCCGAGTCACATGGAGGCAATGAGCGATAGGAGGGGTTTCGTCTCTCCCGGTATTGGGGGTTGATGTTGCGCAGTGCTCGATTGGCCGTAACAGGGAAGTCCCTGGCCAGGGCTGATCAGAGATTTGCTGGTAAGTGTTACCAGTAGTTTCTCGACCCGTTACGAGCCTCGCATCGGCACGACTTATCGGGTTATTGGGGTCTGACGTATACCACCCCTAGACTTGATATGCGACGTATCAGACGAAGAGACTTGACTGTATGGTAAGTGTTACTGGTCGGATTCGCAGGAGTGTGAGCGGGCTAGCTCGTCGATCTTCTGATCGCTCAATACCCGGGTGGCCGTTACGTTTAGCAGACCGCTTGCGGCTTGTGGGTGCCTGATATGATCATCATCTGCTACCGGCGTATTGACGAGTCTTTAGAGTCCTACACAGAGGTTTCCTGGCTCAAGCGAAACGAAATAGGAGCGCATATGAGATATGTGCAGGACCGAGAATAATGCGTGTATGTGATACCGCATTTCATTCTCGCGATATATGTTTCGATTGGTTATATTCGATATGACCTAGTTATCGAATCATTGATTCGATAAATCGATGCATTGAATACTAGTCGGTTATGTGCGACATGACCGGATCATTGAATCAAGTGTTGATTTAATGATTTAATGCAAAATTATATATTTGATATATTGCATTGCATTGACTAGTATTGGTTCACTTTAAACGGATTTTTCTCACTAGGATTGCACATTGTATATGTGATATACTTTCGTGCACTTTTTGTATCATATTTGATGATACTTGATCATTTAGTTAAGTGTATAAAATTAATCCATGGTTAATTTGATAATTAGGGTTTTGCATATTCATTTATTTATTTATTTATTTATTTATTTATTTGGAAAAGAATAAGATGAGGATGGTGGCTTTCTTTGTCATTTTGTTGAAGCTTCATGAAGCTTTGACTTTAGCAACCATCCTTATCTTCATGCTTAACCCTAACCCATCAAAGTGACCATGGTTAATTCTCTACACTTAACCCTAGTTCAAGTTATGATAAGTATTTTTGATTTAAATTTATTTTCAATATAAGACTTATCATAATTCCTTCTTGAGCTCATCTTCTTCTTCTTCTTCAAGCTTGCTACAAAAATGGCAACTTGAGATCTAGTGAGATAAATCCAAATCTAAAGTGTACCCACCTCCTATTTCTTCACCCTCTACCTCTTGCCAAGTTGTTTTGGGTGTTTACTTCACAAGTTTCACAAGTTTGTGAAGTCGGAGCTTGAGTTTATGCAACCTCGACGTAGATCGTCTTTGACACAAAGCCGACGACCTATTCCGCTTGCTTTCCCGATGAAGCCGATGATCGAGTCGTGGATTCATGAAGGACAGCGAGGACATGACGTTGCGGAGCCGTGGAGGTGGATATCCGGATCTACAAAGGTTGTAGTTTCCGACTTTTAGTTAAATAGTTAACTAGTTCTAGTTTCGCCTAAACATCTAGTTAAGATCCGTAGTCTAGGGTTTCTCGGCACCAAAAATTTTAATTTGGCATGTCCGATGCCTTGTGAGAACCCACTAGGGTGCCTAGGAACCTTACAGCAGGTACGTGATTGCAATGATTGCGGAGGACCTATACCGGTAGAACAGTCTTACTCGAGATGATAGTATGCTATCTGATTTGCCTTTATCAGTCGTGTACATGTTCAGGTGACTGATTGCATGTTACACTTTGATAGAGCCCTTAGGATCTTGCTTTACTACCAACAGTATGATGGCGATCATATACGTGAGAGTTGGGTAGTTTATATGCATATCCTTAATTGTGGTCCCTAGTCGTGGGAGTTTCGAGACAGGGCATCGATACTCCGGAGTAGACTAGTGTGTACAGTCGAGACCCCGACGAGGGGCGGTTGCCGGTCTCACAAGCCACTGGTGTCAGTTGGATCACCTAAGATGTATACAGGTGCTCATTGGGTTATGAGTACACCGGACAGGACTCGCCGGGAATCTGCTAGTTAGTATTATATCTACCGTCAGATAGCAGTTCCCTGGTGACATGTGTACAGGTTAGTTCATCGACCTGAGGTCGTCATTTGTCTCGTATGAGTTTCCACTGTGCTTTGATTTCTACCCTACCACGGCTCAAAGGAGTCGTGCAAACAGGTAGTTTTTGGGTACAGTCCCGAGCCATATGGAGGCACATGAGCGGATCGGCAGGGGATTCGTCTCTCCCGGTATTGGGGGCGAGATCGTGCTGTGTCTAGGAGAGCCATTACACAAAGCCCACGGCCGTGGCAGGAGATTTACTGGTAGGTATTCCAGTAGTATCTCAGGGTGTTATTGGGCTTCACTCCGACACGACTTATACTGCTCTTGGGGGTCTGACGTTACTAGCCCCCTAGGTAGATATGCTATACTCATAGACGAACGGACCGGACTGTATATACATTGTCACTGTTAGGCTCAGTAGGGTTTCTGGATGAGTTCGCTCATCGGCCTCCCTTGAGTGTGCTCATCGGCCTCCCTTGAGGTCAGTCCGTGGGCAGCCGTTACGCATTGCTAGTGCCGCTGACGGTTTGTGGTTAAACCCACTACCAGGGTACTGACGAGTCATTAGAGTCCCCCACAGACAGTTTCCCAAGTTCGGGCGAAACGTTGTAGAGGCCGTATGGTTTTATGGCAGGGTTCGAAAAATGCACGTGCGTTTACGCACGTGTTATTTTTCGGGAAGATAATACTGGTCGGCTTTGGTTTAAGCCGGATCCGAGTATTATATTGAGTAGGTATAATATCTTTGTCTCAGTTGCATTTGTATTCGGTCGTAATACAAATATGGGTATATTTATACAGTTTCGGGGTTGTCCTGAAATTCGTTTCAGGATCACTTTTGGAAGTTGCCAGTTTCAAGTTTTCTATCAGCCGTCTTTTAACATTTGGTTAAAGGCGGATTTATCTTTTCTTGGATGAGAGTGAGTCGTGCTTCTAGAAGGTTCTAGAAGGTTCTAGAATTTGTGACAAGGCTAAGTGACTCATGCTTTGATTTCATTACATTCTTGTTTTGCTAAAGATCTTTATGCTTGATATTCTTTTGTGTTCACATTATGATATTTATCCTATGGTCACCCCCCTCTCCTACGGTCACCTCCTTCTTTGCTATAATAGGCCGGGCCCCTCTCTCTCCTCACGCTCTCTCACTTGATGTTTCATTTTGGTTAGAAAAGATTATGATAGTATTCGGGGTGTATGGAATTTTACAGTTCATTTCATTCCATCACCCGATTTCCACGGCAACTTCATTAACCGATCGTCCACGGATTTGGACGAAGTGAGACAAAGTCATCTACTCATTCTCTACATCATTCTTGGTCGTCTCTTTTGGCAAACTTGACGATCGAGTTGCCTCGAGTCAAAGGCGGGAGCCCGTTTAAAGAATCGTCGACGTGGTGCCACCTCGACGAAGGAATCGGAGATTGACGAGATCGGAGCAGCCGCAACGGAGCGTGGGATGATGGTTGAAGAACGAAGGACTCGGATCATTCGGTACAACCTTTCTACACTCTTTACTGTTTGTTAGTTTAGCAATAATGGAAGATCCGGGTTAAAGTATACGATAGCGCCAGTTAAAAAGTTTTGTTCCGCAATTTGGCGTCTGTAGACTGCCGGGGCGCTAGCGAAGACTTTCAGTGGTATCAGAGCCTCACCATTTTACTATACTAAATTGTGCTAACGCGTTTAAAACATCGATCCGACCGGAAATCAAAAATCGCAATTTTTCCTCTTGACAGTTTCTGTTAATTTTTAAACTGGTCCAAATGTCATTTTGACCATACCAGAAAATCAAGCAGGGTTTTTTAGGAAAACTGCAGAAAAACGACAAAGTGATTCGACTGTTTAGCCACGGATCCGCGGCCCAAGCATGGGTTTGGCCGCGGATCCGCCGCAGTAATGTGATATCTCTCTGCCAATTTTCTACAGTGCATTCTATGATGGAAATTGGGATTTTTGGTATATATCGTTTGGGCCCAGGTTTTGTTACTGTTCACCAGTAAGTCGTGGGGCCCACTTTTTCATATTTTGTCGATCGAAATTTAAACACGTTAGTTTACAGTGCTTACATTATATCTCCGACCGGGAATGTCATTTGATCGGTAAACCGCGTCTGATTGCTATAGTTCTTTTAGACGGGTTTGCGAACGTGACATTCGCGTTGATGTTCTGTGTTGTGCTGTGATGTTGCGGATTTGTCGTGGTGGATAGCAGTGTGCAATGGTAGTACAGTTTGTGTTTATTTGTACATTTGATATTGCGGGGCGAGCGTCCAACTTGTGGACTGCCGTCACTGCCTGTTGTATAATATTCTTTTGGGGCACGACCAGGTTGCGGTCGATGTACCTATTGTACTATTTTTCATTACTGTACTAGGTTTTACCCCAAGGCAGAGTGCACGGATAGCCGGGTTCTGAGAAGTAACGGGTCCGCATCTCATGGCTTTGAGAGGCAGAGGGGCCCCACTCTAGAATTGGCAGACTATTCGCCGCACTCGTAGGGGGTACAGGTTGACCCAAGGAGGGGTGCCCAAGATTACCGGATTCCGTGGAGTGCTGGGTGGTCCATTCACTATGCTGTAGGGGGGTGCCTCGCTTCAGGTTTTGGCGGGTAACTTGCCACGCCCGTAGGGGTCTAGGTTTCATTGCACAGGCTATCCACACGATAGGGGAACGTCGGGTTTCAGCAGCGGCTCTGTGAAACCCGGGGATCCCAGAGTATCTGTATTGTTCTGTGATGCTTATTACTTTTCTGTAATGTTGCATATTATCACGCCTGGAGCGATTATGTATATTGGTTTATATACTATTAGATGTTGTATATGTTTTACACCCGCGCTAGTCCAGTCCCCGCTCTGTCGTTAGTTAAGTAACCTAACGGGTAATGACGGGACCCAGTGACGAATGCGGATGGCATATACGTACATTTTATTTTCGTTCTTTTCTGGTGTGATTGAATGATGGGACTGCGTTGATTCTGATCAATGCAAAGTAAAACAAACCTGTTTACAGTTTTTGGAACAAATTTAAAAAGTGTTATTACAAAGACGTTTTCTTTTGTTATGCATAGCGGTATTCAGTGGAATATCCTGCACCTCATTCGACGGGGCAAGGGCTGATATCCCTTCACCGGGACTGACCCCTTGGGCAGAAGTTTGCGTCAGCGTAATAACTTCACTATAGTCGATTACAAGTTGCTTTGCATAGCGGTATTCAGTGGAATATCCTGCACCTCATTCCACGAGGAAAGAGCCGAGATCCCTTTACCGGGAATGACCTCTTTAGCAAAAGGTTTTCGCCACTATATTTTAAAAAGCTATCAGGTTCCTTCAGCGATATCAAGTTCACTACGTTAAAGGTTTTTCGCCAAAAACCAGCCGTAGCCCTCCGTCACTTCTTTTGGGTATTCAGTAGTATTCAAGCTATGTATTTTGACCTAACGCCAAGGCATAGTGTTTGGTAGCTGCTGGGTATTCAATTGTTGCATAGATAGATGAGTTGGTTTGGGACAGCCGTTCTGCCATTTTGACCTAACGCCAAGGGCATGTGCGGGTGGGTTCAAATTAACAAGATAGTGATGGGTAGAACTTGGCATGTGACTTATGACATTTTGACCTAACGCCAAGGTTATAAGAGCATGGGGCAAAAACAATATCGGGAGTTTCTAAAGAAACTGAAACTTGCCAAGTATGCGCATACCTTCTGGAGTATGAGTAACGTGGATGCATTCCATCACGTTATCATGCGATGAGAGTTGGATCCCGATTCCCACTGATGAGTTGGTTTACTCTTCGGGTGATCCCGATTGATTCTTCTTTAGGTTTGGAGGAGAATTTGATAGGACAGTGGGAGGTTTCCGGATTAGATAAAGTGATAACCATTCTGATCTAGGTTAGAGTGCACGCAGAGTGTTTCTTTTCTCTCTCTCTTTGGCAGCGACCTTTGACCGACCCTAGACTATGACTCAGTGACCAGGTTGACCGAACCTTCTTAAAATACTGGCTTTTGGATTGTCTGAGTTGCATAAGTCATTGCCACTCCTTCTTCTACCCTTTGAATTTCTCAGAACGCCCGTATTATTACGGATATCCACTTCCATTGGATAGATCCATCGTATGGTTATATACGAACTCGAAGGGACTTCTTCGAGGATGGATCCAGGTTCAGGAGAAATAGAATTGGTTTATTCAGTTGTCTTTTATTATCACCTTCTCTCAGGTTGCGAGGGCTCCTTGGTTTAGGAGAGTACACCTATTACGCTTATTGGATAGTCTTATTCCAAACCATAGGCTGGTGCCGAAAGGTAGGGAATGAAGAAAACCAATTAGCCTAAGTAGGGTGTGCAGAAGGTAATATGTAAAGACAAAATAAAGGGATTAGAAAGAGGGCAAAGTAAATTGCGACTGATATCATTCACGACCAAAACCGCGTACTTCATCGCCACTCCTATTTCACCTTTAAAAGAATAAGGTATTATTCAGTTGTCTTTTATCATCACCTTCTCTCAGTTGCGAGTACTCCTTGGTTTAGGAGGGTACACCTATTATGCTTACTGGATAGTCTTCTTCCAAACCATAGGCTGGTGCCGAACGGTAGGGAAGGAAGAAAACCATTTAGCCTAACGATGGTGTACAGAAGGTAATGACTAAAGACAAATAAAGGGATTTGGAGAGACGGCAATAAAATATACGGTTGAAGTCATGAGTTAGATTATGGAAGAGGCATTGCTATGAATACCAGGATACCCCTACGAAACATTTTCATGTTTCAGTGCATTGTTAAAGGAAAAGCTGTTTTCCCGATTAAACACTTACTCCAAGGGTATGTATTTACCAGGTTTCATTCTCATATCTGTATGGTTTTACAGATGATGAGTGGGAGTAAGATATTGGGAATTAGGTGATCATCCTCATTATATCGGAATTCGTTGTAATTGGTGATATTTGAGGAAATCGCCAGGGTACAGTTTTCCACCTACAACGCACAGGTTATGAGTTGTTTAACTCAGCGGACTTATACAGAGTATTGTATGTTGTCCAGTGTCCATCAGGACAAAGGGGTAGGTCCTCGTACTATGTTCTGTTTACTTATAACTTCTCTAGTATTTAGACGAGTGTTTCGTAGAAATACAAGGTCTAAGTTTTGAGAAGTTGTGGGTATAAGAATAAAGTAGAGAACCAGGTGTCACAAGTATCGGGATTCTTCAAAGAGATCGAAGATGTGGATTCTTGTGATTGGTATTCAGATGATAGTGATGGTTTTGAGAAACGTGTTTCTCTTTCAGGTTACTCATAATTGGATGGATTCCTAAGTTGAGTAATGCTGATTAGCCTCTTTCCATTAAGTTGATATGCACTGGAGACAGCTGCATGATTTGAATCTGGTTCCAATTAAATTAGTGCCAAAGTTTCTATATTGGATATAGAATAGATCGTACCTTAAAAGATATTAAGGTACGGGGAGTTGTCCAGCTTATGATTAAAACCAGACACTGGATAACTCAGGGCACGTTTCTGTAATGGCTGTCTGTGGGTTGACCCTGGCTATGACGAGGGTTGATATTCTACCATTTGGAAGATCAATAGTGATATTGTTCTTGACTCGCCACAGTTTTAGTAAAAATGGATCTTTTTCAGAAAACAGTAGTGGGAGTATGGTAGAACTGGAAGTGATTCCAGAACCGCGAACGATTACGGAAAATTTAATAGGACCTATACATTTAATCAGGTTTTACATTCCAATAGCCACTCCGCAGATTTGGTAGGTAACCTCAGACACCCGAGAGATACTTCGGTAGCCTCAAGGACGGTGACAGGGAGGTTCTTATCTACCAAGACTTGACACTACTGTTGTTCTAGGTTATGAGACCCGGTAGGAGGGTTGTCGTAGTCAGTGGGAGCAGCGGAAGTATAGTGGGCAAGATGCTTATATCTATTTATAGACTTGAGCAGTTATAGCGGAGATAGATCATCTAATTTTGATGTGACAGTCATGGGTTTGACTTCAATCAGAATAGAGGATGGATCAGTTAAGGAGGTAGTAGGGTGTGATGTCATGGTATCTGGATGACATACACAGAGTAGGAAGTAAAATTCCTATACTACGATCGGTTGTACTGTGGTCGTCACACAGTTGTTTCTCCAGACAGGATATGGATATAATATTTGACATTCTGGTTTCTGGATCTATGGCTTTAGATCTGGATTTCGGTAGTTTCCCAATGTGGGTACTTTGACAGATATTCTAATGGTTTTTGGAATAGTTGACTCCTAGCATGGTGGTGTACCTGCAGGTGATGGAGTCACCCTCTCTAAAGGTGTCGTATAGACTAAAGGGGAGAGGGATGTGCATGATTGGCAGATCACTTGCTTAGGCAATTGAGTCAATCATGAGATGTCAAGTACCACACCAGATGTTGTTTTTGCACTAGATGCAATAAGTTTGTATTAATCCAATCCTGGAGAAACATAAGGAAGCGGTTTTAGAACATAAGTACATGTTCTACGGATTTGATAACGGCAGCCTCTTTCGGGAGACGGTTATCATTCCAGGCTTCAAAGGTGACATGGATGACAGAGTGATTGTCAGAGTTTTAGTTTTCCCTCTGATGAGGGACAGTATTATGGACAGGTGGTTGAAGAGGATACTGTGGGTGGCATGGTGCCGGATACTGATTAGGTTCAGTGATCCATACAGTCTAAGAAGTTTGGATATGGAGTTCATTTATGAACTAAGGTCCCATCAGATATCCAGACATATTCTAAGACAGGTATTACTCAATTCGGGAGATGGCTTTCTCCGCGAACTTGAGATTAAGAGAGATACAGAAAGAAACATCTAGGCGGATCCACTCACCGAGGCTATTTCTCGAACACAATAGTTTTACAAACGGGCTTTGTGAACTGATTAGTAGAGGAGTTGGATGTTCGGTTTCACACGGGCTGTAAGTAGTCGACATCGCAATATTAGCCTTGAGTGCAAGTGGGAGATTGTTGGAGATAGTGCCCTCATAGTCAATTATTGGATCGCAGGTACGTGATTGCAATGATTGCGGAGGACCTATACCGGTAGAACAGTCTTACTCGAGATGATAGTATGCTATCTGGTTTGCCTTTATCAGTCGTGTACATGTTCAGGTGACTGATTGCATGTTACACTTTGATAGAGCCCTTAGGATCTTGCTTTACTACCAAAAGTATGATGGCGATCATATACGTGAGAGTTGGGTAGTTTATATGCATATCCTTAATTGTGGTCCCTAGTCGTGGGAGTTTCGAGACAGGGCATCGATACTCCGGAGTAGACTAGTGTGTACAGTCGAGACCCCGACGAGGGGCGGTGGCCGGTCTCACAAGCCACTGGTGTCAGTTGGATCACCTAAGATGTATACAGGTGCTCATTGGGTTATGAGTACACCGGACAGGACTCGCCGGGAATCTGCTAGTTAGTATTATATCTACCGTCAGATAGCAGTTCCCTGGTGACATGTGTACAGGTTAGTTCATCGACCTGAGGTCGTCATTTGTCTCGTGTGAGTTCCCACTGTGCTTTGATTTCTACCCTACCACGGCTCAAAGGAGTCGTGCAAACAGGTAGTTTTTGGGTACAGTCCCGAGCCATATGGAGGCACGTGAGCGGATCGGCAGGGGATTCGTCTCTCCCGGTATTGGGGGCGAGATCGTGCTGTGTCTAGGAGAGCCATTACACAAAGCCCACGGCCGTGGCAGGAGATTTACTGGTAGGTACTCCAGTAGTATCTCAGGGTGTTATTGGGCTTCACTCCGACACGACTTATACTGCTCTTGGGGGTCTGACGTTACTAGCCCCCTAGGCAGATATGCGATACTCATAGACGAACGGACCGGACTGTATATACATTGTCACTGTTAGGCTCAGTAGGGTTTCAGGATGAGTTCGCTCATCGGCCTCCCTTGAGTGTGCTCATCGGCCTCCCTTGAGGTCAGTCCGTGGGCAGTCGTTACGCATTGCTAGTGCCGCTGACGGTTTGTGGTTAAACCCACTGCCAGGGTACTGACGAGTCATTAGAGTCCCCCACAGACAGTTTCCCAAGTTCGGGCGAAACGTTGTAGAGGCCGTATGGTTTTATGGCAGGGTTCGGAAAATGCACGTGCGTTTACGCACGTGTTATTTTTCGGGCAGATAATACTGGTCGGCTTTGGTTTAAGCCGGATCCGAGTATTATATTGAGTAGGTATAATATCTTTGTCTCAGTTGCATTTGTATTCGGTCATAATACAAATGCGGGTATATTTATACAGTTTCGGGGTTGTCCTGAAATTCGTTTCAGGATCACTTTTGGAAGTTGCCAGTTTCCAGTTTTCTATCAGCCGTCTTTTAACATTTGGTTAAAGGCGGATTTATCTTTTCTTGGATGAGAGTGAGTCGTGCTTCTAGAAGGTTCTAGAAGGTTCTAGAATTTGTGACAAGGCTAAGTGACTCATGCTTTGATTTCATTACATTCTTGTTTTGCTAAAGATCTTTATGCTTGATATTCTTTTGTGTTCACATTATGATATTTATCCTATGGTCACCCCCCTCTCCTACGGTCACCTCCCTCTTTGCTATAAGTGGCCGGCCCCCTCTCTCTCCTCACGCTCTCTCACTTGATGTTTCATTTTGGTTAGAAAAGATTATGATAGTATTCGGGGTGTATGGAATTTTACAGTTCATTTCATTCCATCACCCGATTTCCACGGCAACTTCATTAACCGATCGTCCACGGATTTGGACGAAGTGAGACAAAGTCATCTACTCATTCTCTACATCATTCTTGGTCGTCTCTTTTGGCAAACTTGACGATCGAGTTGCCTCGAGTCAGAGGCGGGAGCCCGTTTAAAGAATCGTCGACGTGGTGCCACCTCGACGAAGGAATCGGAGATTGACGAGATCGGAGCAGCCGCAACGGAGCGTGGGATGATGGTTGCAGAACGAAGGACTCGGATCGTTCGGTACAACCTTTCTACACTCTTTACTGTTTGTTAGTTTAGCAATAATGGAAGATCCGGGTTAAAGTATACGATAGCGCCAGTTAAAAGGTTTTGTTCCGCAATTTGGCGTCTGTAGACTGCCGGGACGCTAGCGTAGACTTACACGGATTAATCCGTAGGTAATCATATTGCCCCTACGGATTAAACCGTGGGGGCAAAATATCAGCAGTAACTGATATTTCCCCCTTGATCTCAGTACCAGGGGGTTGGGAGTGCCCCTACGGATATGTCCGTAGGGGTAAACAATGGCCCCTACGGCGTTATCCGTAGGGGATAGTACTTGGCCCTACGGATATATTCGTAGGTACAGTAAATATATTTAAAAAAACCCATAAATAAAATAACCTTTTTTACCCTACGGCCTACTCCGTAGGTGAAACTGGCCCTACACAGAACTCCGTCGGGGCAAGTTAAGGGCTTCAACTTGCACCTACGGCGTTTGCACCTACAGGTTATTTTTTCGCCCCTACGGAAGTATCCGTAGGGGCAGTGGTTTGCCCCTACGGATAAATCCATACGGGCAACCCTTTTTTGTAGTAGTGACCCTCTAGGTATATGTGTAGCTATAGCAAGCTAGGTATGTGTATATACATGTCAACAATGATACAATACCCTCCAGGTATATATGTAATCATGTAGGCATAGCAAGGCATATGTGTAAGCATGTAGGTGTATAGGTATGCTATATGTCATATGCACAATAAAAATAAGGATCATGTCTCAAGCCCCTAGCCAATACAATCTCACGTATGTATGAGTGTTGTGCATGTCATGGTAATTATTGACGGTGGGAGTGACATACAATCAGTGCCCGTGCAACATAAACCGTCAATAATAGTGCAGTGTCCGAAGGGTACAAGTCCAAGCACAACGAGTAACAATATGCAATGAAGTTTTATGCACAATGTAACATTTCAGAAATTATAAAATATTATTTTTTTGAATTTAATATTAAAATAATATTTTTCTCGAAATCTGCCGATTTGCGAAATTGGGGTTTTCGAAAAAAGGTATAAATATATACCAATAATTATGAAATAAATAGAAATTAAAATGATTTATTCATTTAAATATCACTAGTAAAATAGGGGGTTGCCCCTACGGATGGAAATATCCGTAGGGGCATATTTAACTTGGCCCTACGGATTAATCCGTAGGGCTAAAAGGTTGCCCCTACGGGCACTGACGTCCAAGAATAAAAATATTAATTCTTAATTTGGTGTTTGCCCCTACGGAGCCGCAAACAAAGGACCTACGGGTATATCCGTAGGGGCAAGTAAATATCGTTTTAAAATAAAGCCAGATCGAAAAGCCTACGCTCATTTTCTCTCTCTCCCTCAAACGCGCGCGAAAAACCCCAAATCGCCACCGTCGCGTCGCCACCGTCGTTGGGCAGAGTTGCCACCGTCGTCGCCACCGCCGATTTCGTCGCCACCGTCGTCGCCACCGCCGGTTTCGTCGCCACCGTCGTCTCCACCGCCGGTTTCTTCGCCAATTCGCCACCGTCGTCGCTCCAGCCCACCAGCGCACCCGTTCAGGTATAAATCTCGAGGTAAATTAAAGCATTTTTGGATTATTCATGGCTGGGTCTGGGTTGCGCGCGCGAGAGTTGGGTTTGGGCAGGGGCGCGGTGGCGGTCGGGGTCGTGGTCGGGGTCGGGGTAGGGTTAGGGTTGGGGTTCGGCTGCTGCTGGGGTGGGGCTGGGGTTAGGGTTACGGTAGGGCTGGGGTTAGGGTTACTGTGGGGCTGGGGTAGGGTTACGGTGGGCTAGGGTTAGGGTTGGGGCTGGGGTTAGGGTTACTGTGGGGCTGGGGTTAGGGTTATGAGAGGCATGTCAGCATATTTATGTGTAATAATTGAGAGGATCAAGCTAAGTTCTATGCAAGCAGTCCCTCAGAATACATAGATAGCTAGCCTTACATTTTAAATTAACATATTCCATAGTTGTCTTAATGGTAAGGCAGATACCCATATTGTGTAAGAGCTGACATTAATGCAACCATAGGGAGCTGACAGATTATACATCTCATGTGGCATTAAAATCTATAAATGGACATACGAGATAATGCAAAGAAAGAGCAATAGATCAAGACTCAATCAACTTTCCTATGCTTTATGATTTCAGCGGATAGCTCAAGTTTAGTTTCAGCTTTATATTCTTATTTTTCTCTCTTTTTTCTTTAGTGCTTCTTCCTCCATTTCTTTGAAGAGTCTCTCACAGCGAAATACACTCCAATTGCTATTGAAGAGTTTAGAATGTATCCAGAATTTAAGAAAAAAATGTTGTGCCCCTTATGCTTCTGTTATTCAACTCCTTCCATACACTCTGGACTTCTCAAATTTAAAAACTATTAGAAGTGTACTTGTTTATCATACATTGAACACACCATGCATGCTATTTCTTTCACTCTCTTGTGGCATGATATTGATAGTTTATGTGAGAGTAAGACCATAACAAACATAGAAAATATTTCAACTAAGATATGAGAGACCGCTCCTAAAGAAAAACTAAAAGAGGTTAACAATGTAAAGATCAATTCCTATTCATTCTTTCCAATGTATAAAAAAAATCACATTTTTTTAACATTACAAATCTTTGCACAAGCGTGCAGCCGCACACAAATAGCCGTGTCCCTAACTAATATGTAACCATGACACATGGCAGATGAGGCGTCTCATAACTCAATATTAGCGATTTCCATGATCACGACACGTGGCAGATGAGGTGTCTCATAACGCTTTATGATATCAGTATCCTATATTTATAGTTTTAATTGTTGATTGTTATAGATGTATACCATTGCAATAATAGTTTTTGGTTGATGAATGCTATTGCAATGTAGGATGATCAGTTCTATCAATCTTGATCTCAATGGTTTAAAATCATGTTACACATACAACACGAATGCACAACAAACGCATAATTAGAGAGCGACTCGAGATATTCGGGTTAAAACCAATATATGATACTCGATGATGATATGAAACCTTCATATTCCCATCGATACCCGTATATGAAACTAAAAGCGCCACTTAGTCCCCGTCTATCGGTTAACATACGTGCGATGCTCGTCGTGACCTAGAACTATACGAAGGTTGTTAAATATCGGACAGTATAGCTCGATACTAACAACCGTCGTATAGTCTACGCGACGAGAAAATTCAATCGTATGGTAACCCATAGATTTGTCCCGTGTGGACAAGTTAAGAATGTATAAAGCAAACGCCTTCATTCACTTGTGTTTTCATCCGTTTCGAGAAATTTCGTCGGTACCTTTCCGCTGGTTCTCCGTGTACAAAGATAGATTAGATGTTCATTTCAACGTTGTTTCACAGCTTTGAAATGATTATATATTCTATTACAGTGTACTCGGAGAACAGCGGGGAGGTGCTGCCGAAATTTACTCGAAACGGTTGAAAGCACAAGTGATGGGCGTTCGCTCTATACATTCTTAATGAGATAGAAGCCTACCCCCGACAGCCGGAACACATACATACAAACGCATAATTAGAGAGCGATTCAAGATGTTCGGGTTAAAACCAATATATGATACTCGATGATAATATGAAACCTTCATATTCCCATCGATACCCATATATGAAACTAAAAGCGCCACTTAGTCCCCGTCTATCGGTTAACATACGTGCGATGCTCGTCGTGACCTAGAACTATACGAAGGTTGTTAAATATCGGACAGTATAGCTCGATACTAACAACCGTCGTATAGTCTACGCGACGAGAAAATTCAATCGTATGGTAACCCATAGATTTGTCCCGTGTGGACAAGTTAAGAATGTATAAAGCAAACGCCTTCATTCACTTGTGTTTTCATCCGTTTCGAGATATTTCGTCGGTATCTTTCCGTTGGTTCTCCGTGTACAAAGATAGATTAGATGTTCATTTCAACGTTGTTTCACAGCTTTGAAATGATTATCTATTCTATTACAGTGTACTCGGAGAACAGCGGGGAGGTGCTGCCGAAATTTACTCGAAACGGTTGAAAGCACAAGTGATGGGCGTTCGCTCTATACATTCTTAATTGGATAGAAGCCTACCCCCGACAGCCGGAACACATACATACAAACGCATAATCAGAGAGCGATTCGAGATGTTCGGGTTAAAACCAATATATGATAATATGAAACCTTCATATTCCCATCGATACCCATATATGAAACTAAAAGCGCCACTTAGTCCCCGTCTATCGGTCAACATAACGTGCGATAATTTATTCTTTTCAACGACAAACGCACACACAAAGCATATACATGGATTTTCTCCTTTGTCAGTAACTATCCCGTTCTTATATTTCTCAATATAGTCAGCATAACCTACAATTTATATGTTATTCAGTCTAACATGGCCCATGAGTACGTCAGAGTTAAGGACTGGATGTATGTGGATTGGAAACAACGTATGCAACCTAAGTTTGTCGCAGGAGTTGCTGCTTTCCTTGAATTTGCACGAGCACATAATAAGATCATAATAGAGAAGATTCTCTGTCCGTGCGATAGATGTGGCAATAAGTACTGGTAGAAGGTAGAATTGGCAGAGCTTCATATTGTAAAACATGGGTTTACTAGACTTTATTCAACTTGGAAATATCACGGGGAAGGAGAAGAATGCAGTACTGCGGTAGAAGAAGGAGAACACGATAATGCGGCAGGAGAAGAAGAAGAATTCGGTAATACGGCAGGATACAGAAATTTATTTCCATCAGAAGAAATGGAGGATATGGTAGAGGCTGCCCTAGGTGAATCTATTCGTACCGAAGATGACATTCCTTCCGGTCAAGGACCGCGTGCGGATAAATATGAAAATTTCATGAATGATGCTAGGAAACCAATTTATGAGAATGCGAAGTATTCCACCCTCTCATGGTTCGTCCAACTTTTCCAAATTAAGTGCCTAAATGGATGGAGCAACAAGTCATTCACAATGCTTCTTTCGTTCTTGAAAGATTCTATGCCTCCGGGAAATAATGTGCCCGAAAGCTGGTACGAAGCCCAGAAAATGATGTCTGATTTGGGTCTAAAGTGCGAGAAGATTCAAGCATGTCCTAAAAATTGCGTGTTGTACCGGAAAGAGAATTCAGATTTGAAAGAGTGTCCAACATGCGGAGAGGCCAGGTATAAGCCGAAAGATTCTGATAAGAAGCCTGATATACCTGTGAAGATAGCACGATATTTTCCCATAACACAGAGGCTACAGAGGCTATTCAGGTGCAAGAAAACAGCCGAGGCAATGATTTGGCATCACCGTGCTCCTCCAAGCGAAAATGGAAAAATGAGCCATCCAAGAGATTCACCCGCATGGAAGGATTTCGATAGGAGGCACGCAATATTCAGTAGCGATCCTCGCAATGTCCGGCTCGGACTGGCTGCCGATGGCTTCTGCCCATTCAACTATATGGCTGGAAGTCACAGTACATGGCCCGTTGTAATGATAATTTATAATCTTTCGCCTTGGTTGGCTATGGACCAATCATACTTTATGATGCCTCTTCTTATCGACGGACCAAACTAACCGGGGAACAATATCGACGTCTATCTCCGACCTCTGATTGAGGAGCTGAAAACTTTGTTCATTGATGGTGTAGAGACATATGATTCAAACACAAATACAACCTTCATACTGCGTGCGGCTTTAATGTGGACAATTAATGACTTTCCTGCGTATGGAATGCTTTCAGGTTGGTCCGTACATGGTCACAAAGCATGTCCTCATTGCCATGAACACACAACATCAAAATTTTTGAATTTTAGCAGGAAGGTTTGTTATTGCGGCCATCGACGTTTTCTGCCTCCAGACCACCCCTATAGGTTAGACACGGTTCACTTTGATGGTCATCAGGAGCTTCTTGAGCCTCCATCCCCATTGTCCGGAGAGGACGTGACTGCTAAATGGGATGGTTACAATAACGTGACCTTCGGGATGGATCCGACGAGACAGGTCAAACCACAATATTGGAACAAGTTAAGCATTTTCTTCGAGCTTCCGTACTGGTCTACAAATTCAGTGCGTCATTGTCTGGACGTCATGCATATAGAGAAGGGAGTATCAGAGCACATACTTAACTTGCTTCTGTGTAAAGACGGGAAATCGAAAGACAACATGAATGCCCGGATGGATCTACAAGAGTGGGGAATAAGAAGTGAACTGCACCCTAAACCGGTAGCGGGTAAACCGGGCAAGTTTGTACTTCCCAATGCCGCTTATCATATGTCACAACCGGAGAAGAAAAGATTCCTACAGGTGTTGCATGATTTGAAAGTCCCCACAGGTTTCTCAGGATCATTCAGCAAGAAAATAAAAATTGTGAAGGGCAAGATCGATGGGCTGAAAAGTCATGACCACCATGTTATCGTGGAGCACCTTCTTCCATTAGCCCTCAGGACTTCTCTCCCCGACTCGGTTGGTCTAGTAATCAACGACCTATGTTGTTTTTTCAGGGAGTTGTGTGCTAAAACGCTGGAGGTTGCGACGCTGGATAAACTAGAAAATTCTATTGCGTTGATATTTTGCAAGTTTGAGCGTATTTTCCCACCGTCATTCTTCGATATCATAATACACTTGACGATTCATCTTGCAACTGAGGCGAAGTTAGCCGGACCGGTACAATATCGATGGATGTATCCCGTCGAGAGGTACGTGTAATTTTTCGTTTCGCGCAATTTATAAATTTATTTTTGTCATGTATGCCCGTGTTTATTTATTCAACATATTCTCATTAGGTACCTTTACACTCTTAAGAAGTATATACGCAATAAAAATCGACCAGAGGGTTCTATCATGCAAGGTTATCTTCTTGATGAAGCAACCACATTTTGTTCCCGCTATCTGGACGAGAACATTGAGACAAGGCTTAACCGACCACGAAGAATTCAAGACGGGCCATATGGTAAAGCCGAGTATAAGAGGGTAGACACAATGTTTATCAACAAGATATACCGGTTTATCTTGCTTAATTGCGTATGTCTTGAACAAATTAGAGAGTAAGTTCTTTTGGATTAATTGTTATATCTGTGTTTGTGTGTGTATGAAATGACATAATATTAATGTCACAATTATTTGTCGAAAACAGAACTCATTTTAACGAGGTACGTGAGGGGCATCCTGATTGGAACGAAGAGCGTTTGGAAAAATACCATCAGGATAATTTTTGTGATTGGGTCACAGAGCATGTAAGTTATTCGAATTACATTTTATTGCTATCAGTTTTAATCTAAACTTGTATCGTTATGTATTTATCGTAAAATTTGTTTTGTTAGATCCACGATCCGAATTTGTCTGCATCATTTGAGAGTGATTCAAGATGTTTAGCTCAATTTCCTAGTATGGAGGTTGCACATTACAAAGGATTTGGTGTCCTTGGATACAAATTCGAAGTTAAGGACATAGAAACATCTAGAATCACTCAGAATAGTGGGATTGCGACGGTAGGATCGGACGGTGTGATTTACTATTGGTACTTAAATTGTATACTCGGCATCCACTATCCCGGACGATCAGAACCCTTTTATATATTCCACTGTACTTGGTACGATCTGCGAACCGATACAGACAGGTGGAGAAGCAGTCTTGGGACTTGGAAAGATGAATATGGATTGACCAGTGTGAACACACTTCGATTTTACGGTCAGGACGATCCGTTTATCTTTCCGAACCAAGCTTTCCAAGTATACTACTCACAGTGTTTGAAGCATCCGGGGTGGAGTGTTGTATGCCGATGGAAACCTAGAGATATCTACGATGTCCCAGAATACGAGGACAGCGATGAGGACGAAGAAGAGAGAAGGCTTAAAGTGCTCCGACCGTCTGTTTCGAAGGACGGGTTGTCCTCGACCGATCATGAAGTTACGTGGGTTAAAAATGACATCGACGATGAAATCCAAGTAGATATGTACGATGCGCCCACGAAACGAAAAAGGTTATCAGTAATGTTATATTATTACTTCACATTTTACGCTCTAGATCATATATAGTCAATACTTTTAATGATTTTCTAATGCGTCCACGAACCGTTTATCTAGATTTGATGACGATGTCGGGAGCAGCGAGGGGCGGCAGGAGCTCCAGCCGCGGCAGAGGCAGAGGCAGAGGCAGAGCGGTTCTGCCGCCCGGAGAGCTCCGTAGGGAGCTTCAGAGGGCCGGTCTTGCACCCAGATCGGAGACCCCTTCGGATGCCTCCTTCCGTGTGGATTTTGCCACACATCCAGGTATACTGCACGCATATCCATTTTCAATGTAATATTACAGATATTCATGCATGTTTATGTCAAAATTACTTATATTGTCAATGTTTGATTGTCTAGTTGTTGGTCCTGCGTCCACATCTGGGACAGAGGCCACCCCCGCTCCTCCAGGTATGTTTATATATCATATAGTGTATGTATATTGATTTAGAATGCTATATCATAAATATACACATTCCTTTTGCTCTTACTTAGCAATTTTTATTATTGTCTAGCTGTAGGTGGTGACACCACCGCACCTGCGGGTATGTTTATATGTCCTATAGTGAATGCATATTGATTTAGAACGTTATATTATTGATCTACACATTCTTTTTGCAATTACTTATAAAATTTATTTTTAATTGTCTAGTTGTTGGTCCTGCGTCCACATCTGGGACAGAGGCCACCCCCGCTCCTCCAGGTATGTTTATATATCATATAGTGTATGTATATTGATTTAGAATGCTATATCATAAATATACACATTCCTTTTGCTCTTACTTAGCAATTTTTATTATTGTTTAGCTGTAGGTGGTGACACCACCGCACCTGCGGGTATGTTTATATGTCCAATAGTTCATGCATATTGATTTAGAACGTTATATTATTGATCTACACATTCTTTTTGCAATTACTTATAAAATCTATTTTTAATTGTCTAATTATAGGTGGTGCGTCCACACCTTCCACAGGGGCCACTCCTGCCGCTTCCATACCCTCCGCATCGTCTGCAGGTTAGTATGAATAAATTTAAAATATTTATTTATTTTACATATGCTATATAGAATAAATATGAACTTCATGGAGATTTAGCGTCGATGTTTATTTTATAGTTGGAGGGGATGCGTCCGGGTCCGGGACCCCGGTTGTTCCTCACCGGAGGAACTATCGTCCCGCTCGTGCTGCTGCTCGGGCCGAGGCTCGTGCGCTAATCACCGGAGGTATATATCACACTTGAATTTTTGTTTAACCTTGATTTCTTAATACAACTTTGTCTTATTATTGATTGTCTTGATATTTCGTGCAGACGCAGGGCCTCTCCATCCCCAGAGGGGGACTCGAGGCCCGAATCAGTCCCATAGGCTGAGGCCTGATAGAGCTAAGGGGGAGGCAGCATTCCCCCTATTTTTTACCCTTGACTATCGCTATACCGGTCCTCATGCCGAGAGGTTCGGCCGGTATTTGGGGGACGAGAGCCGGATCGTGAAGAACTATCCACTTCACGTTGAGTGGGGCGAGCAGCACCAGCGCTCATTCGCCCTCTTCTTTGATCAGGCTCGGGTATGTATTAATATATATTTTCATTTGATCTATCCAATATATTTATTATTAACACTTGCAATCTAATAACAATGTTTTTTTTTTGTATTTTCAGTTGGATTACGATTTTCAGCCTGTAGCCGACCCTGATCACTCGGGGAGGGTGCTCGACCTTCATGCTCTGTACAATGGCCTGATGAAGAACATGCAGGCCAAGGTCCGATACAACAGGAATGAGCTGAAGGCCGACTGCTACTCCCTGTGGATAGCGACCCCCGAGGCAGAAAGAGCGGCCCTCCTATCTACTCCGGCGTTTGCGAGAGTGGACGTAGAGACATGGCCTTTATTGTGCGCTTATTTCGACTCCGAACGCAAACAAGTATGTATTTTAAATTTAATTCATTATTTATGATATAATTTATTTCTTTGTGTTTCTTAATTAGAAAACTAAATGTTAATGCGTTGTGCAGAAACAGGCCGCTCAGAATACGGAGAACAGAAAGTCGGGGAAGAGGGGTCGCCCCACTTACACAGGTGGCTCGAGGAACATTACTCGAGCCATGGAGTTATCGGTAAATTAAGAGTTATTCTCTAATATTCTGCAATATTAAGAGTTATTCTCTAATATTTCTAATATTAAGAGTTACTTTCTAATATTGCAGACATCTCGGACCGTGGCGTCAGGTGGTACACCGAGCGTGTTGTCCGCATATCTTGCCGTCCACGGCACCTCGACAGATCCCGCCACGGGCGAGCTTCGATGTCCCGACGTCGCTACCCAGGAGTACTGCGTAAGTGTTAATATTTTTTCTACCCAAATTTGAAATTTTAGTTTTGGAAGGTTCAAGTTTAAATTTTATACTTATACTTTACTGCTTAATGTGGGTGTAGGAGCGGGTGGTTGAGCAGGCCCAGGCCTCGGGGATCGATTTTACCGGACAGAACGATCCGAGGCTGCTGACCCCAGTTCTGGACGCCGCACACGGAGGGCACCACGGAGGTTGGGAGAGAGGCCGGGGATTGGGCCCTAGCAGGGCCCATATGAGGTTGGACTCCACCCCGGCGGTCACTTCCTCCGTCTCTAGTGACCGGCATGTCCATCAGGAACTGGATAGCTTGAGGGCCACCGTTCAGGAGTTGAAGGAGATGCTGGTATGTATACTACTTTATAGTAAAATATCATTTCATATTATATACATATCAACATATCCATAATTAGTACGTAGCTTGAGCTTATTTGGTTTTAGACTTAAGTTTGATTAATCATACATACATATGTAATTAAAATAAATAACGCTTTTCCAAACTAGATATCCAAACAGGGTTTCGAAATAACTTAATAATGAAACGAATTCGAATAATACACAGTTCTTACACGCTTCTTACACACGTTATGTCCAGACGCGACAGGGTAGATCGGCCGAGCCTCCACATGCATCTCCTTCGGCTGCGGCTCCGCAAGCTACTACATCGGCTGCGGTTCCGCAGACAGCTCCTGTAGCTCCACCGCCCACTCAGACTCCCGCAGCCGCGGCTCCGCAAGCGACTACCTCGACGGCGGCTGCGCAGACCACATCGCCAGCTCCACATGCCGCTCAGACTCCCTTATATGTAGCATTGCAGAGTGTATTGACCGAGGAGCAGGCGCGCGTTATTCTAACGTTATTCGGAGGTGGAGCTGGACCGAACTAGGGTAGCTTTTTGGTTCTTATTTTTTGAACATGTATTTATATCACATTGTACTACATTTTGTAACGATATTGATATTGGTTTGTATTTATATCATATTCAGTTTTTGGGTTTCTTTTGTATATTATATATATGTGTGAGATGTGATTATGAATACTGCAATATATGATTTGATTGATGTATATAGTATTGTGCACAGGGCGGGAAAAAATCTAGCAGCCCATTTTTGAAAAAAAAATACAGACAATATGTACCTACGGATTAAGCCGTAGGTATATATGTTGCCCCTACGGGCATATCCGTAGGGGCAAACTATCAGGAAACCTGATATTTTCCCACCTGATATCAGTGCAGGGTGTTGGGAGTGCCCCTACGGATATGTCCGTAGGGGCAACTGTTTATCCCCTACGAATTTATCCGTAGGGGCAAAATATCAGGTTTCCTGATATTTTCCCCCCGATCTCAGTGCAGGGTGTTGGGAAAGCCCCTACGGACCTATCCGTAGGGGCTACTTTATATCCCATACGGAGGTATCCGTAGGGGTAGAAAAAGGACCTACGGATATATCCGTAGGTATATACAATATATTCAAAAAAAAAAATTAAATATATGATTTTATTACCCCTACGGGATACTCCGTAGGGGCTATAACACCTACCGAGATATCCGTAGGGGCATAAATTTGTCCGTAGGGGCAAGTTCAGGGCCTCAACTTGCACCTGCAGCCTTTGCACCTACGGGGTCTTTTTTCGCCCCTACGTATATATCCGTAGGTGCAGTGGGTTGCCCCTACCGATAAATCCGTAGGGGCAACCCTCATTTGTAGTAGTGTATATATTTAAAGGATATGGCACTTTAAAAATTTGTTATATGCAGTTTCGATAAAAACCCGATTAGTACACTGCTAATCGCGATTAAGCCAAACCCGCGTTTTTACAGTTTCCATGGTTAGTGCACCATGACTTTTTTCATTTTATTACATGTTTCATTTCATTTGGGCTTTATATTAGGGTTTATTGGTGCAGAGAAAAGAGAAATGATTAAAGGAAAAGTCAATGGAGACATAATGAGTGGTTAGGTGAGTTTTGGAGAGAGAAAGAGAGTGTGAATTAGTGAGAGAGAGGGGGGGCTGCCACCCATTATCAAATCCCCCACCATTTTCCTCCATATTCCTCATCTCCTCAACTCCACAACCCTCCACTAAAACCTTAGATCTAGCTCCAACCATGCCCCAAAAATCTACACTCCCTTCACAAAACTTTATCCCCATCTCCTCCTCTACAAGATGGACCGAGCAAAATGGGATTTTGACGACGTTGGGAAGTTAGTGTTGCCTAGAGTGGACTAGATGAGGTATAATTTCTTCCATTTAGATTAGTTTTGTGAGATATCATGTTTAGATGTCGTTTTGTGAGGATTAGTGGACATTGGGAAACACTAGTGAATGTTTGAGTGCTTGTTTGAATTGGGTGATGCCTAGTAGCTGTTAACTGAACATAGGTGCTGTTTAGTGACCTAGACCAGACCTTAGAAACCCCAGAAAATGGATTTAGAAACCTGACATCGGATAAATGTGTGATCTGTGAAGGTATTTTGGAATCTGGAGCAACCCGGGGACACTATAAATGATTTTGGAATTACTAGGAGTCGTGCAGGCACCTAGGAAGCTACCACCAAGACCCGAGCCCCTAATGCAAAGCCCATGCTGTAGATTTAATCATTCTGGCCGCAATTTGCGGCCAGAGTATGATGGATTTGGTTCAGATTTGGTCCATGGCTATTTTTGCACTAATTTAGACCCCTCCTATATGCAGTTTTGGCTAATTGTCACCTTGGGAAAATCTGTAAGCTTTTTGGTGTGTTTTAGGCTATGTTTTCCGTATTTTAAAATGCACTTTCTTGATATTTGGATTTGTATTTGGTTGTCGGGTGTTTCTACATCGACAACAGGGGTTGTTTGATTAATTTGCACGTTTAGGCTATAGGTTCTAACCTATGAGCACACTGTGCGCTGTATCGGTTTTCTGCATCGATTTTAATACATATTGCGATTGTTTATTTTTGTAGGTACCCTCGCATGGATTCCGAGGCAAAGAAGCGCAGCGTCATCGATTTCGGCGAGCGAAGACCAGGTGAGTAGATCTATATCTACCGGGGAAGTCGGGTGGATGGCGTATAACACCCCCGCAAACTTCTGATGGAAAACCGATTTATAGAGTATGGTTAGGAAACCTAGATTAGGAAACTAGGGTTAGAATATAGATAACTATATAGTCATATTAGAACTAGAGGATAGTCAAGCGTGATATGCTACTACTTTTATTACCCTAGGTTGACGTTTAGCGATATTACCGCTTAGGGTTCTGTAGGACTAGATAGTCGATGTAGATGCGTCATCCGAACCATACCTTTTTCTAAACCAAAGAATCGTATGTAACTTTTAAATGTATATCTTGAGGGATGTTACGGATTTTCAAATGATTTCTTTTCTTTAAAACACCGTAACCCCTGTTTTCAAAACTACGATTCACTTCTTTAAAAATCTGATTGTATGATTCATGTGTGTTTGTTAGATTAGATACTTATACTTAGTAGAGATAGCATGCTTATGTAAACTTGACATGATATGAGACAAAAATGCGATGAAAGAATATAAGACTGATATGATGATATGATATGATGGTATACGGATGTCGATCGGGATGATTTATACCCTGCCGGTCCCCTGATATGAGATTATTGCAGATGCGACCTGGGATATAGGTATATATAGGGTTATATATATATATATATATATATATATATATATATATATATCGAATCTTGTGAATCATGGATGATAGGCCGTATGTGGTATTAGGCTGTACCCTCATTTGTCGTATAGGATGATAGGATCCCTTTTAGAAAAATGCCGCCGCACGATGATATTCCGTGCGTGATGAGTTGACTTGATGATTGATCCTTACCCTTGACTAGAGGTTGTCGTACGATGGATTATACCGTACGCGCTATTATTGGGCTAGATGCCGATTGATAGATTCACCGACTCAGACATATGATAGTTACGTATACCTTATAGCTGTTAGCTGATGATTTACCTTGTGCTGCATTCATGATATTATTATTGCATCGCATATACCTGTGATAGTACACATGCACCATTATCAATGATGCGTATATTACACGTACACATATTTGCCGGCTCACATACTTCATCATCGATAATTGCCATGTCATTATACAGTAGGGTTGCTACATCATGACATATACATTCATACTTGCGGATATACACATTTGTATATCCGTATTCGTGCACATATACATTGATACATTCATACTTACGGATATACACATTTGTATATCCGTATTCGTGCACATATACATAGATAGCTGATTTTATTCGATAATTTGGGAATCGCATGATATACTTTAAAAATTGGAATCATTTTAAAAGAGCGGTTTTCCCCTTAATATGTCATATCACTATTCCATATTGCATGATACACGAATATGCTCGCATTTCTTTTTACATGTCGCATACATCATGCTATATTATTTTACGCATTGAGATATGCTGTTTTCATGAGATTTCTGGATTTGAGAACCGTGGATATTTCAAAAGAGATTATGTGTTGTTTTAAAAACCCGGTTTCTCTTGATATGACATTTCAGCGCGTCCACCATGTGTTTCGTCAGTTCTGAGAGCGACATGTGAAACCCGATTCGAGGAGGTGGATGAGGCCGATTGCGGGTACATGGTGGACCCGGTATGGTATCCCGGGGTGAGAACGGATCACTGTGTAGTAGACGGTGAGCCTGGCAGAGGGACTACTACCTACCGGTGATAGTATTTGGACTTGGCGGATATCCGGATGATACCGACCGGAGTCGAGAGATGATATGGGCCGATCCGGACTGACGGAGCTCGTGGGCCGATCCGGACCGACGGAGCCCGATATATGAGGATTTACATGCCGATACTGGGCACGGTTTTCATGATTTTTTTGAGTGTCGATGCTAGGCACTCTGGTTCCATGATTTTGATCTGTCGGGAAGGACACCGCTGATTTATATCCTCATACTTTCATGCACGCCCTTTTATGACATTTACGTGCATACAGACATTAAAATTATGGTTGGACGGGATCCACCGGCATATATACACTGATTACATGGGTCGACGAGATCCACATGCATTGATTATTATTGTTGGATATTATCCGCATGTATTTAGGTAGTGACTACCTTGTTGGCACATATACGATCCGGTCACCCTAGACATCATAGTATTACCTTATGATATAGTTGACCTAGGAGTCGTTTATTCGATTTCTACTTGTAGATATATTTCTATTCACGAGTTGGCAACTCACCCCCGTTGTGCCACAGCTCTTGCAGGTTGACCGCTTGGATTAGTAGCGGCTTCGCTGGCATACAGTTCCATTCGGGTGTTTTGCATTGGTAGGTGGGGCATTTGTATCGTACCCACTCTTGTATTATATTTCATATTGTATCTAGTTAACTCCATCCATCAATAAAAAGTTGTAATTGTATAAGTGATGAGACTTAGTGAGATTTGTAGTTGCGAGATTTGAGCAATGGGTTTTATTTTCCCTTTGGGGTTATATCTTGCTCTTTTCACTGTCTTTTTGTGGTGAACTTCGCCGTTGGGCGTCGTATACTTAATTATACTGTATTGCATGGTTATGATCCGCCGTTTGGCGAAGAGCTAGCTCCCGCTTGGGGATGCCTTTATTCTTGTTATGTATTTGTGATTTTGGATCAAAATATACAAAGGAGGTGCTGCCAAAATTTTTCAAAAGACGAAATATGTTTTCAAACCAGAAAATTTCATTTGCATCATTCATGTTTCTTTCTATTCATTAAGCACACTTGATTTTATTATACCTTTATTTAAAAAACTCCACGTCCTTTATTTTCTTATAAAGGTTTAGATTTCTAGGGTTTAGCATACTTGAATTCCGTTACGCCTTTAGACGTTGCGTGATTCAAGTGCTGGTCACGAGCTAATATTTTGGGTCGTGACACACAATCTCTATATTTGCAATATAAACATGCGGCTAATATCATATCATATCTAGCCCTGACGCATAACGCCATGCGGGCGATTCCCCTGTAGATGTTAAATCTACTCACAGATGATCTTGGCTAAGTAAAGCCAACCACTTGCTTTCGCTTTTTCGCAGCGTCCGAAGTCCCCGCCTGCGAACCTATAATTTCACAAACACAACACATAAAGTTAAATATCTTGCGCCGACACAAAGACAACGAAACGCAAGGGTAACGTCTACAAGAAAAACACATTGTGCACTCACTGCACAAAATGCGTACGATATCGGCACAACCCTAGCTACGAACGCAAAACTACGCAATTACCAAGCCTAGAACCCGATCGTGAAGGGTCCCGGCAGCGCCCCGGCCATCGAAACACGGCCAAAATGCGGAACAAAATTTTTGAAACCGGCGCTACCGCTACCCGAATCCCGGATCGACCTCAAACCCTAAACTAGCAAACTAAACTAAGAGTTAGAAACTTTATACCGAGATGATCCAAGTCCTTCGGTCTTCATTCCAAGCTCCTAGTGATTCCACGATGATGTTTGGTGGCCGGTCTTCCTCCATCTCCGATGATCCACCTGAGGGAAACGGCGCAAGCTCCAGTTTCGTCGAACGAAGCAACCGACGCTCCAAAGTTGCTGGCGATGGAGAGTCGAGGTGTATGGAAGTGTCACTACATTTTTCTCTCAACCATTGAGCTCAATGAGAAATTCAAGAAGAAGATTGGAGGTGATGAACTTTGCCATTTGCAAAAGAATTTAGCTAAGCCTTTTATGAATGAGAGAGAGTGGGAGTGCATAATCTTTCATGTAAAAAAAACCCAAATGAAAAATGAACCCCCATCTCATTATGGCCGGCCCCCTCTCTCTCAATCACAAAAATAAAAACATTTTCCAAAGTCAAATTATAATAAACAATGCAAACCATGCTCAAATTCCATGTTCATGCCATGCTTGAAGTCACATCACCCTTTCCACCTCATTAATAAAAAACAAATGAATTTCCATAAATGGAAAATCATATAAATGAGGTGGCATCATCTTCTAGAAGCTATTCCGTACAAAATACGGAATACTTCCCGGTACATGTACCGAAATACATATACGCGTATCGTACCAAAATACGAATAGCCGAGAGAGAAAACGAACAGTGAACAATAATACTAGAATACGTATATACTAATATATATATCAATTATTAAATCAAAACCCGATTTAATAATCCGGCTTAATCCTAAGCCGCTAGTATTATCAACCGTCCGGTTAAAGTCTGCGCAGCAAGTGCACATATTTAATCGGACACC
Organism: Agapanthus africanus; assembly: GCA_030015575.1. Lineage (NCBI taxonomy): Eukaryota > Viridiplantae > Streptophyta > Magnoliopsida > Asparagales > Amaryllidaceae > Agapanthus > Agapanthus africanus. The sequence continues at coordinate 427,849,581 of CM057339.1, forward strand.
TGTATGTATCAACAAACCTCATGTACACCATATCACCAGAACCGTGAAAACACTCTGTGTGGGACTATAAAGACTCGTCAATACGCTGGCAGTGGGTTTAACTACAAACACGTCAGCGGCACTAGCTGTACGTAACGGCTACCTAGGTATTGAGCGAAAGGGAGGCCGACGAGCAATCTCATGAAGAACCCCTACTGAGCCTGACAGTGACAATATCCGTACAGTCCGGTCCGTTCATCTAAGAGTATCGCATATCGAGTCTAGGGGGTGGATAAAGTCAGACCCCTAACAACGCGATATTTAGTGTCGGCATGTAATCCATCACCACCTGAGAAACTATCGATCCTGGATCGGTAATTCTCGTTCACCATGGCCATGGATTTCTGGTGATGGCCACCCGTACACAATGCGACATCAACCCCCAATACTGGGAGAGACGAATCCCCGACGATCCGATCACTGCCTCCATGTGGCTTGGGACTGTACCCAACCAAAACCTGTTTGCACGACTCCTTTGAGCCTTGGTAGGGTAGTAATCAAAGCACAGTGGGAACTCACACGAGACAAATGGCGATCTCAGGTCAACAGACTAACCTGCACATATGTCACCTGGGAACTGCTCTCTGACAATATGTATAATACCAACTAGCAAGTTCCCAGCGAGTCCGTCCAGTGTACTCATAACCCAATGAGCACCTGCATATTATCTTAGGTGAACAAACTAACACCAATGGTTTGTGCAATGGCTGTACTTACTGGGCCAAAAGAAAGCTCGGAGTCGTCATCAGAACAACTTCACAAACAAGAAACCGATGCTGACTTCCTACGCAGAGTCCTCGAAAAGAAGGACAAAGAAGCCACAGAGCAAGCGGCTAATATAAAACATATAGCGCTCCTCTTCCAAGATATGGTAGGGATGATGTTACAGCTGGACCCTCCAGCTGATGACCCTCCAATCTTTGTTGAAGACGATAGAAGGGAGACACCCAATCCTCCGCCGTCTCTTTCAGCAGCCAAAGATGAAACCATTTCCAAGGCAGCGCTGGACGACTATATAGCTCAGCAAATACGAGTTCATCAAACAAATGAAGCGGCTGCGCAAATTGTTAGAACCGGACGACCCTGCCCGGGCTGGTATGACCAAATCAGTTACCCGCCGGGATATACGATCCCTAAGTTCCACGTATATAAAGGGACATGGAATCCACATCAGCATGTCGCTCAATTCAGAGCCTTATGCGGCAACACTGGAGGCGACGACAAACTGCTGCTTCGCCAATTCGTCGGCAGCTTAGCGGAAACAGCCTTTGAATGGTATTCAGAGCTACCTAATGACTCTGTTAAAACATTTGTGGAGATGGAGCTACTTTTTACACAAAGATTCACGAGTGCTAGTGGATGCACCCTAATAATAGCGCTGATTAATGCCAGGATAAGGCCAGGTTAAACGTGGGTCCAATACGTAATACGATGGCTGAACCTATGGTCGAAATGCGAACAACGCTTCGAAGAGGCACCTGCGGTAGGCATGTTAGTGGGAACCCTTGATCCGCAGGCGACCATATCCCAATTCATGATGTTCTTCAGGCCGACCACCTTCCAGGCCTTGATCGACAAATTAGCCCAAATGGACCAGATGGGCCATGGACCGTCTCCTCCAAAACTGGACTCTCGAAATGAGAAGGGGAAAGGGAAAGCGATCGTCGTCACCAATACTCAACAACAGCCGAGCAACTCAAAACCAGTTGTTCGCCAAAACGATGTGCGTCCACGCCCATCCCTCGAGGAGAGACTGGAACGTCCTTACTCGTTTCCTCAGAATAAAACAAGAAGACTGTTTGAGCTGGCAATGCGCAAAAGACTTATTAATCTGCCGAGTCCGTAACGTTTTTTGCAGCCAGGCGATCTCAATAATCCCAATTATTGCCCATAACACCAAACGGTAAGTCACCCGATCGAGGATTGCTTCTTCTTTAAGGGATGGATCGAGGATCAGTACCTACAAGGCAAGTTCGCGCTGTCTGAAAAGTGGAAAGTAAACCCACCACAGCCGCACACTCCAAAGAAGACGGACGCACCGGGGGCAAGTTGTCATGTGATCTCTCACTCATTGGCAGATGATAAAGAGGTTCCTTGCGCCGAGAAAATGAGAGCGGACCCTGAACCAGAAAATCTACGGCCGTCAGACGAGTTGATCGATGCCTTCCTGAATGAGATTCGTCTGAAAGTTAAAGCCGATCAAGAGCGTGATATGGCCGTACTGGAAGGAGCCAAACACCGACTACTAAACCAAAGAGTCGAGGCAGTTCCGTCAAATCAAAAGTCATCCGCTGCGGATAAAAACAAATTCAAGACGAGGAAAAGGTTCGCCAAAGCCCTAGCAGTGGGAACGAAGCTACCACCCTCTGAAGAAAATACTCTCGGTGGAGTAGAGATGCATCCTAACTTTTGCTTATATCATCAGAAGATCATACGTCCTACCGAAGACCGCGACTCATTTAAGTGTTGGTGGAAAGGGTATGTCGCTCAAAAGCAACACTTCAACAGGACAAAGCGTGAAGCTCGTAGACATCAGAAAAATGCGATAGATGAGCGCAAAAGATCCGCCGACGACTGTCACATAGCCGACTCCAAGGGATCGCAAATTATCATCTTTGGAAGTGATTCTGACGAAGAAGCTACCCTCAACCCTCTCCTCAAGGAATTCATTTCAAAAATGAAAGAATTGAGGAATTGCGAGAACATTCAGCCGTGCAATCGCACGCTGCTCAAAAAAAATCTCAGCCCCGCAAACAAAGGATCGAGCAATAGGGATAAAGGGAAGGAAAAAAACAGCCCTCATAGCCGACACTCAACAGCAATCGAGTGGCCCTAGACCGGTTGTTTGCCAAAACAATGTGCGACCACGCCCATCCCTCGAAGAGAGGTTGAAACGTCCTTACTCATTGCCCCAGGATGTAACAAGGAGGCTGTTCGAAGTGGCAGTGCATAACGGGCTTATCACTCTACCAGAGCCGAAACACCAACTACAACTGGATGATGTCAACAGTTCTAATTATTGCCCTTACCACCAAGTATTGGTCCATCCGATCGAAAACTATTACGTCCTCAAAAACTTGGTTGAAGACCAATACCAACAGGGCAAGTTCGTCATCTCCGAAAACTGGAAGGTGAACCCGCCACAACCGCACACTCCGAAAAAAATGGATACACTGGGGCATCATGTTCATTCATAGGGAAAGCCTCATAGACCGAAAAGTCAGTAAACTAGAGATTCGCCTCAAATACGGCGACAGTGGACCGAAATGTCTTTAAACTAATGGCGGACCGAAACGTCCTTAAACTAAAGATGGACCGCAATGTCCTAAAACTTGCAAATGACCGAAACGTCTTTAAACTACTGCCGCAGCATCCTCAGGCTGACAAAAAAAAAGAAGAATAAAGAATAAAATAAAAAAATAATAAGAATAAAAATAAAAAAAACGGTATGTCCATAAGCAAAATGGGCACGGATGAAAACCCGAATGGGCTCCGTGAGTAAAAACAGCAGGGCTACCGGCGAGTGTTTAAGAAAACCTAAAAGGGCGCAACCTCGTTAGAAAAAGTAAAATGAATAAAAAAAAATAAGAAGAAAGACGGTATGTCCATAAGCAAAATAGGCACGGATGAAAACCCGAAAGGGCTCCGTGAGTAAAAACAGCAGGACTACCGGCGAGTGTTTGTGAAAACCCGAAAGGGCGCAACCTCGTTAAAAGACGCTCACAGGGTCCTCTCGACCTTGTAAGGAGAAACCACCTGCGTGAGATCCTTACGACTCACAAGGGAGCAACACACTTAGGAATCCTCTCGATTCCTAAGGAGAAATTACACTTGCGAGATCCTCACGACTCGTAAGGAGAACTCTCTTATGGGACCCTCACGGCTCATAAGATTTGAAAGTCTTAAGTTACAGAAGCCTTAACCTGTTCTTAAGCAACTCCCACAACCTTCGATATTTCCCTACAAGCGGCTCATACTGACCCTTGTATACAATCCACGGGCACGAATAAACATTTCCCTAACCAAGTCCCATCCGTGACTAGGGATATGTCCATACGGTGAACAATCCTTATACGTCCTCTCGACTGATAAGGAGAAAACCCTTTTGTAAGATCCTTACGACTTACAGGGGAACATACACTTAGGAATCCTCACGATCCCTAAGGAGAAAACACACCTACGAGATCCTCACGTCTTGTAGGGAGAAGTACCTTTGTGAGACCCTTACGGCTCATGAAGTTAAAAGCCTTAGTCAACAAGATCCTAACCCTGTTTACTAAGCCACCTTTTGTTCAAACATCGACAGAGGCAAATGACGATTCGCTCTTAGCAATATCCCAGTTGTAGCGATGCTGATGCCTAAACCGATATCAAATTCCAAGTCCTTTCATGGAAAATGATGATTCGCTCCTGGCAATATTCCAGTTGTAGCAATGTTGATACTGAGATTGGCATCAGATTCAAAGTTCCACACTCACGATAAAAAACCTGCGAGCCACACATGCATACGAAATAGCCGAAATGATGGGGCAACTTGCAAATAAAATCAGCAAGTAAAAACACATGCATGAAAAATAGCCGAAATGATTGGACAACTCACAATAAAAAGCAGCGAGTAAAATAAAAGAAAATAGCCGAAATGATTGGGCAACTCGCAATAAAGAGCAGCGAGTAAAAACGAAATAAATAGCCGAAATGATTGGGCACCGTGAAAAATAGCCGAAATGATTTGGCAATCGCGACCTTCGCGATATAAAAGCTGAAATGATAGAGCATCGCGGAAATACAATAATAATAAGAAAAAATGAATGAAACTTTTGCCCTAAAGGTGAGATCACATTGATCCCTGTATACAATCCAGGGGCACAAATAAAGAGGGAACCGTACCTTCCCAACAAGTCCACCAGAAGGCGAAGCCAAGTCTCGACGGTTCATAGACAACCTAGAGACAATCTCGACATTTGTCGCAATATTGTAGACACAATGTCAACAAACGAAGCAAAGGAAGATCCCTAGCTTCAGCGTCTCAACGTCAACATCGACAACATAGAGATCACCAACTGTGTTTCTTCTCACTCCAACCAGATGCAGACGTGACGTCAACGACTGACCTCATAGTCGCAATGAAATGGAGTCACGGTATAGTCCCTAGTTCCAAATCTTAACGGCAATATCTACGGCTTAAGAATCAACAAAGGCGTTCCTTCGCAGTCCATCAAGATGCAGATACAACGCCAACAAAAGACCTCGCGGTCGAAACAAAGCGAAGCGACGGCAAAATCCCAGCTTCATTTCAACAATCGTCTCGATACAGCAGACGAGAGGTTAACAAAGGCGTTCCTTCGCAGTCTATCAAGATGCAGATACAACGCCAACGAAAGGCCTCATAGTCAAACAAGCGGAGTAACGGCAAAATCCCAGCTCCACCTCGACATTCGTCTCGATACAGCAGACGAGATGTCACAACAGCGTTCTTCCTCCAACAGGATTCGGACATGACAAAGAAAACGAAGCGAAGGCCAAATTACTAGCTTCATGGTCTTAACGGCAGGTCATATAAAGCCTGAAAGACAACCGGAGATCGTCTCACACCAGTGCGGAATGGTCACCGCCTCGACGTCCGTCTCGATACAGCAGACGAGATGTCACCCCAGCATTCTTCCTCCAGCAGGGATCAAACGCGACAATCAAACAAACGGAGCCATGGCAAAATCCCTAGTTCCAAACCTCGACGGTTCACCAGCAACCTAGAAACAACCGTGACGTTCGTCTCGATACAGCAGACGAGATGTCACCCCAGCGTTCTTCCTCCAGCAGGGATCAGACGCGGCAATCAAACAAACGGAGCCATGGCAAAATCCCAGCTCCACCCCGACGTTCGTCTCGATAAAGCAGATGAGATGTCACCACAGCGTTCTTCCTCCAGCAGGGTTCAAACGCGACAATCAAACAAACAGAGCCATGGCAAAATCCCAGCTCCACCCCGACGTTCGTCTCGATACAGCAGACGGGATGTCACCACAGCGTTCTTCCTCCAGCAGGGTTCAAACGCGACAATCAAACGAACGGAGCCATGGCAAAATCCCAGCTCCACCTCGACGTTCGTCTCGATACAGCAGACGAGATGTCACCACAGCGTTCTTCCTCCAGCAGGATTCAAACGCGACAATCAAACTAACGGAGCCACGGCAAAATCCCTAGTTCCAAACCTCGACGGTTCACCAGCAACCTAGAGACAACCGCGACATTCGTCTCGATACAATAGACGCGATGCCAGCGAACGAAGCAAAGGACAAATTCCTAGCTTCAGGGTCTTGACGACAACTCATATAAAACCTGAAAGACTATCGGAGATTATCCCACACCAGTGCGGAGTGGTTATGACTCATCGGGGCTCTCCAAAATGAGCCTAACCTCAAGTAAAAAGCGGCATGGAAAAATTCCTAACGCTTTCTCTTCTGATGGTCAAACTTCCTAAGAAGATTGCTTGAAGACGTCTTGTCCAGCCCCCGAAGGGATCATAGACACGGCAGTCGCAAGGCTAATCGAACAGAACGATTGCCTATCAAGGAATATATCAGCTGATGCGACGGTACGACGGCCAAAACCCTAAGTACCACAGACCCTAACGGACTTCTGTCGTAAAGAGCAGAGGTTAACTGTGACGTTAGGATATTCATGCGAGAAATATTCGATTCTTCTCGACTTGTGAAGAAATTGATGTCTTTGCGAGAATTTCTCGATGCGGCTCGACTCGTAAGAAAAAGCCTTAGGCAGTAAGGATTAAAACACATGTTTCCTAAGCACTGGGATCCTGCAAGTCGGCCCAAAACGGTCTCTTGCATACTATCCACTGGTCTCACTCTCCAAAATCGAATCTCGACAAGGAGGGAAACAACCGCTTACGGGTCCTATCGACTCATAAGAGTGAAAATTCTTTTATAAGATCCTTACGTCTTATAAGAGAAAACGCACTTAGGAATCCTCACGATTCCTAAGGAGAAAATACACCTACGAGATCCTCTCGACTCGTAGGGAGAAAAGTCTTTATGAGTCCTTCACGGCTCATGAAGTTGAAAAGCCTTAGGTAGCAGACCTGAACCTACTTCCAAGGCTATCACTACTCCCCAAGATGTTCAAGACAGAATGTTCTATATCGCTTACAGGCTATGCTTATTTAAAGAATGTGGCAGTAACAAAGCAGAAAATAAAAGGAAGGAGGCAAAAGATTTGTCATTCATACTTGGAAAGTTTTTACATCAATAAAGGCAATAAACAAAGATATTATCCAAATGACAACAATGGCAAAACCTCAAATCCAGGACATGGATTGAGGAACTCAAAAGTAACCTTGTCCAAGACTTTCCAAGCCTGTAGAACCATCCCAGTGTGCTTCCTTTCGCGAGCACGAGCGTCGGGATCCCCACTGATGTCCTCCTCCCTCCGATAGGAAGCAAGTATTGCAGACTGTTGAAAAGCTTGGTGCAGAAGATCGATAAGGTTATCTCGCCTCCTCTTTGAGATTAGTCTCATCAGATACACTGAGTGTACCTTATCCTCGGCGGCATCCAATGCCCCAAGTGGCACACCAGTACAGAATAGAGGAAGCGCTTCCCAAATTGCTCCCACAATAAGCTTCAGGAGTGGGGAGCGCCGAGGAAGCAGTTGGTCGTTGTATGCGTCGAAGCGGCTCATGATTTCGGCACACCCGGCGTTGGTAAATTCTCGATTCTGAGAACGGCCGAGTCGGCGGATGTCCCCGTAAGAAATGATCTCGTCAAGGTCATACATGTGGGCGTCCATTACTTCTGTAAAAGAAACCTAATAAAATTAGCAGACGGCCTGATTAACCAAGACAGTATAATTCATTAAAAAATAAAACGTCATCTCTAGCCACCAGGATCTATGAAAAACTCTTTAGAGTTCTTCTACATGATTTTGAAGGAGCAAAGCTCCATTGGTGAATCAGGAATATACAAGAAAAAATCTTTCAGTGAGCAGAACTCTATTAATGAAACTCTAATAGGGTTCCCTTTAGTTCTCTTTAGACCCCCTTAGAGCAAAGCTCTGCTAAGTGAAACCCTAAATGTGTCTTCTTTAGATCAGGGATCTATTGAGAGCAAGGCTCTTAAAATTTATTTAATTTAATCCAAATTAATTTTTACCTAAAATTCTCTAAAGTTTGAACTTTTAAAAAGTGCTTAAACAAAAGAGCAGGGCTTTGAACAAAATTCTTATGAAGAGATGAAAATCATCTAAGGGACCAAAGGTCCTATTTATAGGCATTGAAGAGCCGTTTCAACTTTCAAGGGATGCCGCAACAGTTGGAATTCTTCCACCGCTGCGCTCACGATTGGGGCCACGTAAGCGCAACGGTGGGGGGGCATTTATTTACCCCAATCAGAGCAAAGCTCTGTTCAAATTCCAAGGCGGGAGACGAAGTAACGCTTCTGTTTCCCCCCAATCAGAGAAAAGCTCTGTTTTGAAATTGAAGTGAAAATTAAAGTTAAAATAAATGAAGCAACGCTTCAGATCCCTTGCGCCACGCGCAGAGCGTCACGTGTCAAAATCAGACACGCCAACGCCGGGAGCGCAGCGCCCAAGGCAGTGCGCCAATCAGAGTAAGGCTCTATTTAAAACAAAATTAAAGGAAGCAACGCTTCAGTTGCGCAAGCGCTGCGCAACGCTCTGCGCTGCACGACACGTGTCAAGCACAGTAGCACCGACGCAGTTGCGCTGCGTTGTGCGATGCGCGACACGTGTTAGGCACTGATGCGTTTGCGCCAAACAGAATTGAAATTCAAGTAAGATCTTTCTGTTCTTGTTAAAATAAGAAGATTGTCTTCTGTAAAACAGAAGCCCTTGGATCAAAGATCCAACGGTGGGAAAAATCCCCAAATCACTCAGAGAAGGATCTCTTTAACAAATTTAACAAATTAATGGGCACTATATAAAGGCCCCTAGACCCCAAGATCAAAAAGAACAACACAGAGAATAGAGAGAACTCTGAAGAATTTAGAGAAGAACACAAGAAAAGAAAAAAAGGTAAAAACTTTTATTAAAAAAGAAGAATTTCTTCTTAAGAGATCACTGATCTAAGAACAAGATCAATGATCTTCAATAAAAAATAAATAATAACAGTGCCTTGCACTTTTTTATGAACCATTGGTTCTGGAATCTTAAAGATTCTTTTCCTTGAATCCAAAATTGGATCAAGTTATTGAAACAGTGCCTTGCACTTGCAAAAAAATGCACTGTTGCGCTCCTGGGTTGGCGCAAGCCACTAGAGAGCGTCACGTGTCAGCACCATAACCACTTGCGCTATGCGCTTTTAAAAATAGAGCATTGCTCTTCAAAGTTGGCGCAACTCACCAGAGCGCGCCACGTGTCACAGCGCAACAGCGCAGCGCACTGGCACAGCGCACTGCGCTAGCGTGACATGTGTCGCCTTCACATGCGCTTGCGCTCAATAATTGGCACAAAGCGCCTGACAAGCCAATGTCAGACAATTAATGCACTGCATTATTTACAGAAGGGCCAAGCCCAATTAAAAAAGGCCTAACGGGCCAAATTAAATGCAATGCATTATTTTAAATAAGGGCAGAGCCCAAACAAAAACAGATGTTGCGCATCATTTAAAAGGGACAGAGCCCAAATCAAAAAGGCCTAGCAGGCCAAAAGAAAATGCAGTGCATTATTAAACAGGGGCAAAGCCCCAGCACAGGCCTAATAGGCCAAAGATAAAAACGTTAAATATTCTCAACTGGACTTAGCCAAATCATGGTCGTAAGTCCTCAAATTAGATTGACTGAGCACGACTGCTCTCTTGGATCAATTTACATCCGGTTCAAGGGTACATCTCCGAACTCCTTTGACACCTGTCGTTGTAATCCTTCAATGTCGTTAGAGAGGTGACGGGTCCCGACGGCCATATATTAAATGGACCACTACGGAACAATAGAGCCCCTAAATGATCTTTCCGTTAAGTCGATCTTAGTCTCAAATCGGACTAACGTATCCTTAACAACCGTTTAAGTTGGTCTTAGCCTCAAATACGACTAACGTATCCTTAAACCTTCAAACAGACTTTAGTCCCAAATTGGACTATAGAACCCCAAATCAACTTTGGTTCAAGGGTACATCTTTGAACTCCTCTGACATCTGTCATTGTAATTCTTCAACGTCGTCAGAAAAGTGACGGGTCCCAAGGGCCATACATACAATGGACCACCATGTCCCTAAACTGGCAATGGACCCCAACGTCCCTAAACTGGAACATGGACCACCATGTCCCTAAACTGGCAATGGACCATCATGTCCCTAAACTTGCAATGGACCACTATGTCCCTAAACTGGAACAATAGAGCCCAAACGCTCTTTTGTCGGATCTAAATGATCCTGTTTAAGTTGATCTTAGCCTCAAATATGGCTAACGTATCCTTAAACCTTCAAACAGACTTTAGTCCCAAATTGGACTATAGATCCCCCAATCAACATTGGTCTTAGGGTATATCTCTGAACTCCTCTGACACCTGTCGTTGTAATCCTTCAATGTCGTCAGAGAGGTGACGGGTCCCGACGGCCATAAATTAAAAGGACCACTACGTCCCTAAACTGGAACAATAGAGCCCCTAAATGCTCTTTCCGTTAAGTCGATCTTAGTCCTAAATCGGACTAATGTATCCTCAACAACCGTTTAAGTTGGTTTTAGCTTCAAATACGGCTAACATATCCTTAAACCAACAAACAGACTTTAGTCCCAAATTGGACTATAGAACCCCAAATCAACTTTGGTTCAAGGGTACATCTCTGGACTCCTCTGACATCTGTCATTGTAATTCTTCAACGTCGTCAGAAAAGTGACGGGTCCCAAGGGCCATACATGCAATGGACCACTACGTCCCTAAACTACAACAATAGAGCCCCTAAATGCTCTTTCCGTTAAGTTGATCTTAGTCTCAAATAGGACTAACGTATCCTTAACGAACGTTTAAGTGGATCTTAGTCTCAAATAGGACTAATGTATCCTTAACGAACGTTTAAGTGGATCTTAGCCTCAAATATAGCTAACGTATCCTTAAACCAAAACAGCAAAACCAAATCTGAGAAATACGGATTTGGACTAATCCACGTCCTACGGGCGACGACATAAATTAGTCTCCGTATACAATCCACGGGCAACCACAAACAAAGTAAACACCCATGACATGAAGTGAAATTCTGGAGAAGGAGAAAGTTGTTGCCGCGATGCTGTAAGCGTAATTAACTGCAGGGGCTTGCACCTGCAGGGAAGAGCGTCCCCACAATCAAAAACCCCCCAAACGAGGGGGAATCTGACGAAGTCTGCTACATCGGCCGCATCCGTCTAAACCTCCGATACATGGTGCTATAAATCAACTTGGCATCTTCGGAGAGGTGGACGGATAAAACCAAATAGCATCTGCCCAGAATCTCAGTGCCAAGATATCGCGGTCTTGTGCGCCGTCCTTCGGAGGGGAACACCAATCACATTTCTATGCTATAAACAAGCACCACTCAGCTACCGCACACTACGCCTTGACGGAGTCAACAAACGCAGCACGAATACTAAGTACTACTTGTAAGAAATGACGGAAGGCTACGTCTGGTTTTTGGCGAAAACCTTTAATGTAATGAACTTGACCTCGTTGAAGGAATCCAAGTGGTTTTATAAATATATAGTGGCGAAAACTTTTGCTAAAGAGGTCACTTCCGGTGAAGGGATCTCGGCTCTTTCCCCGTAGAATGAGATGCAGGATATTCCAAACTGAATACCACGATGCAAAGAAAAAGAATCGACTATAGTGAAGTTATTACGTTGACGCAAACTTTTACTCAAGGGGTCACTCCCGATGAAGGGATCTCGGCCCTTGCCCCGTCGAATGAGGTGCGGGATATTCTAAATGAATACCACGATGCAAAGCAAAAGAAAACGTCTGTAATGTCAGTTTTTAAAAAACTTGGTTCCAACAACATCATATATAGGTTTGTTTTATACTTGCATTGATAAGAATCTATGCAGTCCCATCAATTAATCACACCAGAAAAGAACGAAAATAAAATGTACGTATATGCCATCTGCATTCGCCACTGGGTCCCGTCATCACCCGTTTGGTTACTTAACTAACGACAGAGCGGGGACTGGACTAGCGCGGGTGTAAAATATATACAACATCTACTAGTATATATAAATATATATATATAACATTCGTCCCAGGTATGATATAAAGCAACATCACAGATACATCACAGAAGCAACATAGAATGGTGGATAATCTGGAGCCCCGAGTTTCACTTGAACCGTAAGTGAGACCCGACGTTCCCTGTCGTGTGGATAGCCTATGCATTGAAAACCTAGACCCCTACGAGCACGGCAAGTTACCCGCCAAAACCAGAAGTGAGGCAGCCCCTTCAGCAACATGAATGGACCACGCAGCACTTCATGAAATCCGGTAACTTGAGCACCCCTCCTGGGTCAACCTATACCCCATACGAGTGCGGCGAATAGCCTGCCAATTCCAGAGTAAGGTCCCCTCCGTCCCAACGCCATGAGATGCGGACCCGTTGCCCTCTAGAATCCGGCTATTCGTGCACCCAACCGCGGGGTAATCCTAGTACAGAAAATAAAATAATATACAAGGGTGACATCGACCTCAGCCCGGTCGTGTCCCAAAAGAATAATATACAAACTGGCAGTGACGGAAGTCCACATGTCGGACGCTCACCCCGCAATATCTAATATACAAATGAAATAAAACTGTACTATCATTGCACCATTGCTATCCACCACGACGATCCAACCAACATCACAACACAGCATAGAACATCAACGCGAATGTCACGTTCGCAAATCCGTCTAAAATACATATAGCAATTAGACGAGTTTAACGATCAAATGACATTCACGGTCGCAGATAATAATGTAAGTACTGTTAAACCAACACTTAAAATATCGATCGACTAAGTTCCAAATTGGCCCCAATAGCAAAACAATACTTCACTGAAACCTGGGACAAAACAGAATATCACAAAAATCACAATTCCAAGTACCTGAGCTACAGAAAAATTTTAGTCTCCCGATGCCACTAAACCGCCGCGGAACCGCTGCGAAAAGGGGGTATATGCGGCGGATCCACGGCACTTTTGTGGAATCACGAGCCCAAATATTTACAGTACCCTTAAATTTGCCTGCACGGATTTTTAAGATGTGTGAAATAATTTTTTGACCACGTTTGAAAATCGACAGCAAACCCAAAACTGAAATCGTGTTTTTTGTAAATTCCGTCGATCGATCTTTAAGCATGTTTAAACAAGCTAGTAAGGGGTTTAAAGGGTGGCTCTGATACCATGAAGGGTCCCGGCAGCGCCCCGGCCATTGAAACGTGGCCAAAATGCGGAATTTTTTTTTTCTGAAACCGGCGCTACTGCTACCCGAATCCCGGATCGACCTTAAACCCTAAACTAGCAAACTAAACTAAGAGTTAGAAACTTTATACCGAGATGATCCGAGTCCTTCGGTCTTCATTCCAAGCTCCTAGTGATTCCACGATGATGTTTGGTGATCGGTCTTCCTCCATCTCCGATGATCCAGCTGAGGGAAATGGCGCAAGCTCCAGCTTCGTCGAACGAAGCAACCGACGCTCCAAAGTTGCTGGCGATGGAGAGTCGAGGTGTATGGAAGTGTCACTGCATTTTTCTCTCTACCATTGAGCTCAATGAGAAACTCAAGAAGAAGATTGGAGGTGATGAACTTTGGCATTTGCAAAAGAATTTAGCTAAGCCTTTTATGAATGAGAGAGAGTGGGAGTGCATAATCTTTCATGTAAAAAAACCCATATGAAAAATGAACCCCCATCTCATTATGGCCGGCCCCCCACTCTCAATCACAAAAATAAAAACATTTTCCAAAGTCAAATTATAATAAACAATGCAAACCATGCTCAAATTCCATGTTCATGCCATGCTTGAAGTCACATCACCTTTTCCACCTCATTAATAAAAAAACAAATGAATTTCCATAAATGGAAAATCATATAAATGAGGTGGCATCATCTTCTAGAAGCTATTCCATACAAAATACGGAATACTTCCCGGTACATGTACCGAAATACAAATACGCGTATTCGTACCAAAATACGAATAGCCGATAGAGAAAACGAACAGTAAACAATAATACTAGAATACGTATATACTAATACATATATCAATTATTAAATCAAAACCCGGTTTAATAATCCGGCTTAATCCTAAGCCGCTAGTATTATCAACCGTCCGATTAAAGTCTGCGCAGCAAGTGCACATATTTAATCGGAAACCTGTATGTATCAACATACCTCATGTACACCATATTGCCAGAACCGTGAAAACCCTCTGTGTGGGACTCTAAAGACTCGTCAATACGCTGGCAATGGGTTTAACTACAAGCACGTCAGCGGCACTAGCTGTACGTAACGGCTACCCAGGTATTGAGCGAAACGGAGGCCGACGAGCAAACTTATGCAGAACCCCTTCTGAGCCTGACAGCGACAATATCCGTACAGTCCAGTCTGTTCATCTAAGAGTATCGCATATCGAGTCTAGGGGGAGGATAAAGTCAGACCCCTAACTGTTAGTTATATGTATACCCTAGAGGCCATTACTGTACATAGGATTTATATTGTAGTGGATGCTGGGACATATATTGGGAGGACTTTCTTGCTCGACATGAAAGTATGCTATCTGGTTACTCTTTACCTTAACGTGTATACTGATTGTCTCTCTGTTACATGTTGGTAAAGCCCTTAGGATGTGTACTTGACTACCAAGACTATGATGCGGATCATACTAGCGGGGACATGGTAGTCCATAAGTACATCCTTCAAGGTCCCTAGTCGTGGGTGTATCGAGAAGGGGCATCGATGTACCAGAGTAGACTAGAGTATACCTTCTCGACCCATACAGATGGGTGATGGATGATCCCATATCCATTGGTGTTTGACATCAGAGATGATATACGGGTGCTCAGTGGAGACTGGGTACACTGGACGGACTCGCCGAGAACTGCCAGATGGTATTATACCTTACGTCAGATGGCAGTTCTCTGGTGACACTGGTACATGTTAGTCTGTAGACCCGAGATCGTCATAGAGACTTGTGTGATTCCCACTGTGCTTTGATTTCCACCTTACCACGTCCAAGAGGGCGTGAAAAATGGTGGTTTTTGGGTACAGTCCCGAATCACAAGGAGGCAATGAGCGATAGGAGGGGATTTGTCTCTCCCGGTATAGGGAGTTGATGTTGCGCTGTGTTCGATTGGCTATAACCGGAAATCCCTGGCCAGGGTTGCTGAGATTTACTAGTAAGTGTTACCTGTAGTTTCTCGAACTGTTATAGACCTCATATCGACATGACTTATCGAATTACTGGGGTCTGACGTTTACCACCCCTAGGCGAGATATGCGACATATCAGACGAACAGACCGGACTGTACGGTAAGTGTTACTGGTTGGATTCACAGGAGTGTGAGCGGGCTTGCTCGTCGATCTTCTGATCGCTCAATACCCGGATGGCCGTTACGTTTAGCAGACCGCTTGCGTCTTGTAGGTGTTTGATATGATCATCACCTGCTGCCGGCGTATTGACGAGTCTTTAGAGTCCTACACAGAGGTTTCCTGGCTCAAGCGAAACGAAATAGGAGCGCATATGAGATATGTGCGGGACCGAGAATAATGCGTGTATGTGATACCGTATTCCATTCTCGCGATGAATGTATCGATTGGTTGTATGCGATATAACCTAGTTATCGATTCAAGGATTGATTCGATATGCCGATACATTGGATATTAGTCGGTTATATGAGATATGACCGGATCGTTAAATCAAGTGTTGATTTAATTATTTAATGCATAATTATATATTTGATATATTACTTTGCATTAACTAGTATTGGTTCACTTTAAATGGATTTTCTCACTTTATGTGCACATTGTATATGTGATATACTTTTGTACATTTGATTGCATCATGTTTGATGAAGCATGCTAGTTTGGGTGTATGTTAAGATTAAACCATGGTTATGTAATGGTTAGGGTTTTGATTTTATTTACTTATTCATTTATTTATTTATTTATTCATCTTTGAAAGATAAATAGAATGGTGGCTTATTTCGTTTCTTTCATGAAGCTTCATGAAGTGTTGAAAGCTTGACCATTTTGTTTGTTGACTTAACCCTAACCATTCAACCTAACTATATTTTATTCTCTACACCTAACTATGGTTGCTATATGATAAGTATTGATTTTATTTTCTTTTTGAAAAAAAACTTATCATATTCTTTTCTTCTTCTTCTTCTTCTTCAACAAAGTAGAAGCTTGCAACCATCAATGGTGACTTGAGAAAAAGAGTGAGAAATCCAATTCTAAAGTGAACCCACTTCCTATTTCTTCATCCTCTACCACTTGCCTAGTAGTATAGGGTGTTTTCTTCACAAGTTTCATGACTTGGTGAAGTTGGAGCTTGATCTTGTGTTGTCTCGACGTAGATCATCTTCGGCATCGAAGTCGACGACCTAGCCCGCCCATTTCTCCGATGAAGCCGACACTAGATCCTGGGATCCGATGATCGCAGCGAGGGGACGTCATCACGGAGCTATGGAGTTGGAGGACCGGATCTACAAAGGTTGTATTTCCGTTCACTTCTTAGTAATGTTGTTTACTTATTCCGTTATCGCCTTAATCTCTAGTTAACGAATCCGTATTAGGGTTTCTCGGCACTTGTAACATTTTGAAATTGGCATGGTTGATGCCTTGTGAAACCCCTTAAGCGTGCCTAGGAACCCTACAGTGGTATCAGAGCCTAGCTAGAGCCTTAGGCGAAGTGTAGACGACGTTAGAAATCCGAACGAACCCCGAAACCCTAACTCAAACCACTCTCTGGAAATTTTCTGAAAATTTGGATTTTTGTGAATTAAAAATTGCCAAAAAATTCAGCAGGGAATTCGATAAATTACTGTGAAACACATGAACTTGATTCGACAGAAGCGCCGCGGAACCGCGGCCCCACCCAGGCTTTCGCGGCGGTTCCGCGGCCAAAGTGCTGAATCAATGCACGTGGTTTGCACAGTAATTAGTGTCCGTATGTGCTGTATTTTATGGGAATTTTTAATATTTTCTCCACTGTTGAGTTTTCTGGGGTTGTTTTGGGGATTCGATTATTCGAACGGATTGTCTAATTTTGTCTATGTGTTTTCCGGATAATTTTTGAATATGTTAAAATGTTCGACCGGATATAAATACCACTTTTTCCTCTGTCGGGAAATTTCCAAGTGTTGGATCTTTCCGTGGTTTAATAACGTTCTAAGTAGTGCAAGTAACGCGATGGACCCTCTAGAAGACAACAAACCTTAACTCGATTATGTGACCGTCTTGAACTGCCCTTTGAACCTTCGGGTTTGGGGCAGTACGGCGTGCCACATGTGAGGCGTTGGCTTGACCCTTCTACGGCTGGACCGTTGGTACTGAGGCATGAACTGGATGTTTTTAAACTTGTTTCATGTGTTGATCTGTTTCGGGAAAACTTAGGTGTTTGAATGTTCGATCGGAAAGTTTAACATTTTCTGTTTATCTGGAATGTGATACAACAATTGGAATTCACATATAGTTATGAGATAACTGGTTTGAATGTTATAAACACGGCACTTTAGTCTCACTTGATCGGTTGCCACGGAATTTTGATGCGATCAAAAGTCCATCGCAATCGCGTAGCGTATGCGGATACTCGCCGAATAAACTTAATAGACAGCTACACCCCTTAGCCCCGACCAAGTGACTGTAGGAGAACCCCGTCGCCGAAAGCATCCGTCCGGGTGCTCGCGGTAGCGGTGTTCCGCCTTAGTGCACTTCGTCGACGGTATTGGGGGTGCGGCCGTCTACTGAAGTTTGCGACGAGCATTCGATTAGGATGTCGGGAATCTTGTTGAATTGCCCGACATGATATTGAAAAGTGTTTTCGATTTTGAGACTAAAATGCGGGTCTTATAATTGTTAGGCATGCGATGTCTAAGTAATTCATTTGATTAGGTATGCGATGTCTATAGAGTTTGCGGATTCCAATTGTTGTAGTTTTACACTTTCTTTTCTGTGACCGTAAGTGTAATATGTGATATCGCCGGTTTCGTTGCTATATGTCAACGACAATTGGGATGCGCATATTTTCTTACGTTGATGACATGTGATGTTATGTGTTGCTGGATATGTTATATTGGATCGTCGTGTTCGAATAGCCGGGTTTTTTTTATGTGAGATGAGTGTTTTTCATTTTCATTCATGTAAAAACTTGTATGTAATATTCTTTTATTGGGGCACTTCCAGGTTGCGGAAGATGTCACCTTTTGTATATTATTTACTTTTCCGCACTAGGATAGACCCAAGGAGGAGGGCACAAGTAACCGGGTTCTGGAATCCAGTGGGAGACCAACTCGAGGAGTCGAGTTCGGGTCTCCTAACTCTAGAATTGGTAGGGTTTCTTACCGCTCTCATAGGGGTCTAGGGGTGTGGGTTTGGCTATTCATCACGACCGTGGAATCCGTGTTTTATACAGGCTCATATTAAAAACACGTACGTCCTAATATATACAATATTTCATATATTTCTTCTGCTGCGATATCTGTGATGTGATCATTTGATGTTCTGTGATAAATACTGTATATAGTATATATGATATATTATATAGGCGTTACTTATGTTTTAACCCGCGCTAGCCCTGCCCCGCTCTGTCGTTAGTTACCTAACCTAACGGTGCACGAGGGGACATTGAGGCGAATGCGGATGGCATAAGTGTACGTCGTATTTATCTGCGATATTTAGGTGCTTAAATGATGGGACTTCATTAATATGATTAATGAAAGAAAAGAAACCTAAGATGTTGTGGAATCGAATTTCAAAAATAAAACAGGTAGCTACAGTTGTTTCTTTGCATCGCGGTGTTCCTTGTAGAACATCCTGCACCTTATTCGATAAGGAAAGGACCGAGATCCCTTCACCGGGGGTGACTCCTTTAGCAATAATTGGCAGATGCTACAACTCTCGGTTTGTCTTTTGATTGCTTCTATAGTTTCTGCTTTGCACAGTGATATATATGATATATCCCGCACCTCATTCGACGAGGAAAGGACCGACGATCCCTTCACCGGGAGTGACTCCTTTAGCAAAACTAGAAAAGCCTAAAAAACACTCCATTTCAAAATTCATTCGATCCTACAATGATATCAGGTTCATTACGCAATAGGTTTTCAGAAAAACCTGTCGTAGCCCTCCGTCATTTCAGATAAGTCCTGCTTAGTATTCGTGTTGCGTTTGTTGACCTTGTCAAGGCGCAGTGTACGGTAGCTAACCAGTATTTATCTGCTTATGCATATGATGCAGATTGGGTTAGGGTAGTCGTGCAGCCTTGTTGACCTTGTCATGGGTCGTTGAGATTTGGCCGTAGAAGGATCGAATTGTATCCGAGGGACAGGGGGATACAGCAGGTAGGTTTGATTCAATCAAGAAATGACGGGTTGAACTTGACTTGCGGTCCATGGTTTGTTGACCTTGTCAAGGTCATAGACCGTTCGGGGCAAAATATTATCGGGAATTTCAAGTGTTGAAATTTGCAATGAGATTGCATACCTTCTATGAGATAGCTGGATCCCGATACTCGCTGCGAGTAAGAGTTACTCCTGGGAGAGTTTTACACATTATAATTAGCCGATCAAGTAGGTGTCTAGAAAGGTGTCAACGGGGTTAAGCCTCTAGGAAAACGAGGTTTACAGTAATTAGGTTCATGCGAAAGCACGGGGGACCTCCCTCAAAGTACCGACACTGGCCTGGCTGAAAGATTGGCGAACTTGTTGCGTGTAATTAATCCCGGCTAGTCTTTCCTTTTAGGGTTTGAAGGAAGATTTGATAAAAAACTGTGGGAGCCATCCTGATTAGACAAAATAATAACCAATCTGATCTTGCAAGAGCATACGCTGAGTGTTTTCTTCTCTCTCTCTCTCCATGTAGAGACCATGTCATGCCTTAATCAAGATAATAACACGGAAATATTGACCGAACCCGCTTGTTATACTGAGCTGGGGAACGTTGGTCCCGCTCCAACTTATAATTGTTATAAGACAGAGCAGGAAATAGGGGAATACCAAGATTCCCATGCCGCCCAAACGAAGAGAGTGCATGCTGATGCATCATCTTCGGGTGTGTTCATTATATAGAACTGTTTCTCAATGTCCTTTACGTCCTGGGTATATGATACCGGATCCGGATCCCAGATATGTAATCTGTTATATAGGGCTACAGATAGGTAGAGAACTGAGAACGGGTGATAAGTTTCATGAGGCAGAAAACGGGGCAAGTGTTGCAGCCAAGTCTGTTGGTCACTGGCATCCTGTATTACAGATACATTGATTCTGAACGAATGTTATTAGATACCGAACCTGATATACAAAATCATATCAGTCTCTTTATTAGTAAAGAAAGGATATAATTTTGTATTGTTGGATAATGTTTTGAACATTTCCTTTATCAAAAGTTGATCGGTTCAGGCACGTTATCTAAAAGCATTAATGTTCTAAATCAAACTACAGTTCCTAGTATATAGAACACGCACAAGAGGAAGAGTTCAGAAATGAACGGATCCTTCTTGAGGCATTGTAGACTAGGTCATATCAATGCGACCCGACTGGCTAAAGTTACATTTATATGCATATTTAAATTAATTTGAATTTACATCTTGTGAAATTTGCCAGTAATGTCACAAAGATTAGATGACCATAGCTCTGTTTATTGGAAACAGAGAAAGAGTTAGTGAACTTTTGGGATTAATACATGTTGATGTATGTAGATCCCCTGTCTACACATGCCAAGACCGGTTCTTTATACTTCATTACGTTCTCTGATAATCTCTCAAGATTCCGATATATGTTCCTGTTGAAACACAAGTCCGAACCTTTTGAGATATTCACAGAATATAAGTTAGAAGTAGAGAACCAGAATACGGGTATAAGTATTATGTCCTATGATAAGATCAGGGAGGAGAATACTTGTGCATGGAATTCATGGACTATTCTAAAGGAGAATAAGATTCTTTCTCAGCATTACTCCTCCGGATACACCACAGTACGTCGGTGTATCGGGGCGGAGCAGATACACCCTATTTGATTTGGTGTGCTCTATGATGAGTACTACTGAGTTACCTATTTCCTTTTGTGAGTTATGCACTTATGAAGTTGCATACCTATTGAATAGGGTTCCGATCAAATCAGTTGCCTACCACTTCATATGTGATATGGAAAGGGAAGAGCCCATATCTTAAGTTAGTTAAGATTTGGGGTTGTCCGGCCTATGTCTAAAAGCAAAATCCGGACAAGATCAAGGCAAGGTCTGTTATGTAGAACTGGAAATGTTCCAGCTATACAAACTGCAGCTGATGATTTGGTAGAACCAAAGGATTCAATAGTAACCAACGAACCTCAGCCTCTCCGCCGATCTAGTAGGGCTCCTCACCCACCTGAGAGTTACTTTGGTTTCTCTATGACAGTGGGAGCGAGAATTGCATCATGAGATGATGACCTAACTAGTTTCGAGCTGGCCATCAGGAGTGAGACTCTGTAAGAATGGCTGGATGCTTAGCGATCTGAGATGGAATCCATGTACACCAGCAAAGTATGGACTTTTGGCTGCTATATCTGAAAGGGTTAAATCCCCATCAAGAGCAAGTATATCTTGAGAAGATTACTTGGTGTAGATGGAATGGTTGAGACTTTCAAAGCTAGACTTGTTAAAAGTTTGCATCATTTACCAGGCGTGGATTATGATGAAACCTTTTTCAATTAACCAAGCTTAAGTCCATCCAGATCCTACTTGCCACGGCTACATACCATGACTACGATATCTGGCGGTTGGGTGCCATGACTGCTTTTCTAAATGTTGATTTAAAAGAGTGCGACTATAAGTACACAGCCGGAGGGCTTCGTAAATAGTGGGAGCAGCGGAAACGTGTGCAAGATGTTTTATATGATAAAGCAGGCATCGCGGAGTTGGAACATCTGTTTTGATGAGTTAGTCAAACAGTTTGACATCATCAAAATGGTAGATGAACCTTGTATATACAAAAAGGTAGTGGGGAGTATGGTAGTGATCTTCGTAGAGTACCTGGATGACATACTCTTGATAGGGAAGTAGTTTCCTATGCTACGCTCAGTCGATCTCCGCTTATCACACGGATTCTCCATATAGGATCAAAGTGATACCTCTTAAATCCTGAGTTTTTATCTATGAGATAGATGTTATTTGGGTGTTAGAATACTCACTAGCTGTAGTGAGATGGTATCAATTGATCCTGGGGAGAATCACCGGAAAGGTTCTAGGGTGATAAGGATGACTGAATGTCAGTCACAGGCATTGTCTTTACCCTCAGTAAAGGGACGGTATGTTGGAAGAGTTCCAAGCTAGATACCGTGACATACTAGACGATAAAGGCTAGATACATCGCTACTTAAGATGCTACCAAAGAAGCAGTTTGGATGTATGTTTGTTCATGAGATGAACTTGGTTCCTACCATTGTGTGACAATGGAAGTGTGGCTTTGGCCCAGGAACCCCGGTCCCATCAGTGACCCAGACGTATTCTGAGGCAGCATAACCTGATCATGGAGATAGTTGATCTCCAGGGTGATCAAGGTTAGGAGAGCAGACTCAGAGGATAACACGGCGGATCCACTCACGAAGGCCTATTCCCAGAGAGAGACTTTTATGGGATGGTTGAGTATGAGATACTACAACCACTGCTATAGATGGCCCTAGTGCAAGTGGGAGATTGTTAGTTATATGTATGCCCTAGAGGCCATTACTGTACATAGGATGTATATTGTAGTGGATGCTGGGACATATATAGGGAGGACTTTCTTGCTCGACATGATAGTATGCTATCTGTTTACTCTTTACCTTAACGTGTATACTGATTGTCTCTCTGTTACATGTTGGTAAAGCCCTTAGGATGTGTACTTGACTACCTGGACTATGATACGGATCATACTAGTGGGGACATGGTAGTCCATAAGTACATCCTTCAAGGTCCCTAGTCGTGGGTGTATCGAGACGGGGCATCGATGTAACAGAGTAGACTAGCGTATACCTTCTCGACCCATACAGATGGGCGATGGATGATCCCATATCCATTGGTGTTTGACATCAGAGATGATATACGGGTGCTCAGTGGAGACTGGGTACACTGGACGGACTGGCCGAGAACTCCCAGATGGCATTATACCTTACGTCAGATGGCAGTTCTCTGGTGACACTGGTACAGGTTAGTCTGTAGACCCGAGATCGTCATAGAGTCTTGTGTGATTCCCACTGTGCTTTGATTTCCACCTTACCACGTCCAAGAGGGCATGTAAAACGGTGGTTTTTCGATACAGTCCCGAATCATATGGAGGCAATGAGCGATAGGAGGGGATTTGTCTCTCCCGGTATAGGGAGTTGATGTTGCGCTGTGTTCGATTGGCTATAACCGGAAATCCCTGGCCAGGGTTGCTGAGATTTACTAGTAAGTGTTACCTGTAGTTTCTCGAACTGTTATAGACCTCATATCGACACGACTTATCGAGTTATTGGGGTCTGACGTTTACCATCCCTAGGCGAGATATGCGACATATCAGACGAACAGACCGGATTGTACGGTAAGTGTTACTGGTTGGATTCACAGAAGTGTGAGCGGGCTTGCTCGTCGATCTTCTGATCGATCAATACCCGGGTGGCCATTACATTTTGCAGACCGCTTGCGGCTTGTGGGTGTTTGATATGATCATCACCTGCTGCCGGCGTACTGACGAGTCTTTAGAGTCCTACACAGAGGTTTCCTGGCTCAAGCGAAACGAAATGGGAGCGCATATGAGATATGTGCGGGACCGAGAATAATGCGTGTATGTGATACCGTATTCCATTCTCGCGATGAATGTATCGTTTGGTTGTATGCGATATAACCTAGTTATCGATTCAAGGATTGATTCGATAAGCCGATACATTGGATATTAGTCGCTTATATGAGATATGACCGGATCGTTAAATCAAGTGTTGATTTAATGATTTAATGCATAATTATATATTTGATATATTACTTTGCATTAACTAGTATTGGTTTACTTTAAATGGATTTTCTCACTTGATGTGCACATTGTATATGTGATATACTTTTGTACATTTGATTGCATCATGTTTGATGATGCATGCTAGTTTGGGTGTATGTTAAGATTAAACCATGGTTAGGGTTTTGATTTTATTTACTTATTCATTTATTTATTTATGTATTCATCTTTGAAAGATAAATAGAATGGTGGCTTATTTTGTTTCTTTCATGAAGCTTCATGAAGTGTTGAAAGCTTGACCATTTTGTTTGTTGACTTAACCCAAACTATTCAACCCAACTATAGTTTATTCTCTACACCTAACTATGGTTTCTATATGATAAGTATTGATTTTATTTTCTTTTTGAAAAAAAACTTATCATATTCTTTTCTTCTTCTTCTTCAACAAAGAAGAAGCTTGCAACCATCAATGGTGGCTTGAGAAAAAGAGTGAGAAATCCAATTCTAAAGTGAACCCACTTCCTATTTCTTCATCCTCTACCACTTGCCAAGTAGTATAGGGTGTTTTCTTCACAAGTTTTATGACTTGATGAAGTTGGAGCTTGATCTTGTGTTGCCTCGACGTAGATGATCTTCGGCATCGAAGTCGACGACCTAGCCCGCTCATTTCTCCGATGAAGCCGACACTAGAGCCCGGGATCCGATGATCGCAGCGAGGGGACGTCATCACGGAGCTATGGAGGTGGAGGACCGAATCTACAAAGGTTGTATTTCCGTTCACTTCTTAGTAAAGTTGTTTACTTGTTCGGTTATCGCCTTAATCTCTAGTTAACGGATCCGTATTTGGGTTTTTCGGCACTTGTAAAATTTTGAAATTGGCATGGTTGATGCCTTGTGAAACCTCATTAGTGTGCCTAGGAACCCTACACTAACAACGCGATATTTAATGCCGGCATGTAATCCATCACCACCTGAGAAACTATCGATCCTGGATCGGTAATTCTCGTTCACCATGGCCATGGATTTCTGGTGATGTCCACCCGTACACAATGCGACATCAACCCCCAATACCGGGAGAGACGAATCCCCGATGATCCTATCACTGCCTCCATGTGGATCGGGACTGTACCCAACTAAAACCTGTTTGCACGACTCTTTTGAGCCGTGGTAGGGTAGTAATCAAAGCACAGTGGGAACTCACACGAGAAAAATGACGATCTCAGGTCAACAGACTAACCTGGACACATGTCACCTGGGAACTGCTATCTGGCAATAGGTATAATACCAACTAACAGGTTCCCGGCGAGTCCGTCCAGTGTACTCATAACCCAATGAGCACCTGCATACTATCTTAGGTGAACAAACTAACACCAATGGCTTCTGAGACCTGGCCACCGCCCCTCGTTGGGGTCCCGATCAGTATACACTAGTCTACACTGGAGTATCGATGCCCGGTCTCGATGCTCCTACGACTAGGGACATTTAAGGATGTGCTTATAGACCCCAGCTCCCACATATATGATCGCCATCATAATGCTGGCAGTCAAGAAAGAATCCTAAGGGCTTTATCAACATGATGATAAAGACAAACCAGATAGCATACTATCATCTTGAGTAAGACTGTTTTATCGGTATAATTCCTGCCTCAATCATCATAATCATCTGTCCGCGACTATGATAATTACCTTGAGGGCACTATAGCCAAAAGATCGTACCGATCGCGCATTCACAACACAAAATAAAACGTGGAATCTAATATATATAACGTTGCAACGTCAAAAGAAACCCACGCCTAAATTATCCGGAAATCTAGTAAGCAACTTTAATCATTTTAGCCCCAAACTACCAGTTTTACCAAAACTAGTAATCACAATCACCTCATAATAGCTTGATTAAACCACTCAAACCTTTACTATAATTTTAATCTCACTCAAATAGGATTTATTAAAAGTTTAGTTTGCATTTAAGCTAATTAGACAATTAGGAAAAATATCATTTAACAATCTAGCAACTAGGTTAAGTTTTCTTTTGTCTAAACAACTTACTTAACCATTTCACTAAACAAAACCCTAACTTGATTATCAAAACCCTTTCTAGAAATTTCTAAACATGCAAATGAAAGCTTAAATTAACATCTAATAATCAAACTTAAAGAATTTAACACAACAAATAAGGATTAGGGTTAGAAATTTTATACCTTCTCAAGAACACCAACTTTCAACTAACTCCAAATTTAGTCTTCCAAAATGAAGTATTTGATGATGATCTAAGCTTGATTAGTGATGAAGAATGACGGGTATTGATTTATATTTGAGTTTTTGGGATTTATTTATGATTTCTGATGATTTTATGAAGCTCATAGAAGTGGAAATGAGGGGGATATCAAAAAGGGGGCAGTAAGGGGAGGGTTCGGCCATGACAAGGAGAATGAGGGGTTTTGTGGAAATGTGTGGAAAATTCTAGCTAAAAACCAATTAAAGCTCATTAATGCAAATAATATCTAAGTCACCTCATTTTCATTTCCATTAAAAATTCATTTTAATTACACAAATATCTAGATATTTTGGATGGATGGATTAAGCTTAATCTAGTGATTAGATCAGTATAGATTCACATT
The DNA here is from genome assembly GCA_030015575.1 of Agapanthus africanus. Classification (NCBI taxonomy): domain Eukaryota; kingdom Viridiplantae; phylum Streptophyta; class Magnoliopsida; order Asparagales; family Amaryllidaceae; genus Agapanthus; species Agapanthus africanus. Next base: position 427,876,357 of record CM057339.1, read on the forward strand.
AGTAATAATTAATCCAAACCAAAATTATAATTACCACTAATTAAGTGCATAATTGAAAACTTAAAATAATATTTTAATTAAGAAAAATTATTAAAATGCACTAAAATTATAAATGACTTACAAAAACCCACAAACTAGCAATTTCCTAGCTAAACTAGGTGCAGTGAATTTTATACTTAAAAAAGATCGCTTCTAGGTTTTTACGGAAAACACCGACTATATTACCCTAAAAACGGAAAGTAGCCTAAATGATTTCCAAAACGTTACAAATTCATCCAGAAAATAATTCTTTGACCTCTTCAAAACTTCATCTTCATCTTCAACGTCTTCTGATCCCTACAAACACACGCCCATGCCCTTCACTAACATCTAACATATACCTTTTCTTTTTTCTTTTTTTATATACATATTCTTTTACCAGCCATATGACTATATAGACAAAATTTTTAAATGGCCGGTATTAATTTCTGGACTAACCCAATCTTTTAACATGCATATGTTGTAATTAGCCTTAGGTTTTTTCTTTTTCTTTGAATAAAATTCTCATCCTGATGTCTAAGTCTAGCTACCGGTGACGGGGGCAACGATGAGGACATCGTAAAACTTAGGTTTGGGGGTGAGCACTGCGTTTATTTTGCTGCATCATGTATATATTCTGCATTGCATACATATTAAAAAAACCTATAAAAATTGAAAAACTTTCCCAAAAATATAAAAACTTTTTCAAGTTAGCTAGTGGGGGAACTTAAATTCGATGTCTGACGGTTCGGTTGATAAGTTAGAAATAACTAAATCCTTTTTGTAAGACTGACAACCCGAAAAATAACCCTCATTTGTGTTTAACCATAGCTGATATACGACTTTTATAATACTTTACACGTGTCGTATGTTTTTGAGAATTTGATGAAAGCCTGACATGTCTGTAAACTTTTAAAATTTATAAACATCTTTAGGATCAAATAGATTTGTTCTGAGTTAAGTAATGTCAAGTAATATTATTGAGCTTTTAATAGAAGCTATAAGTCTGAAAAATAAGGTATCTTGGAGTGATTACATACCTTATTCAAATACCTTATTTCACATAAACTTATTCACATAAACACGTCTTTTGGATTACATACCTTATTCACATAAACACATCCTTTGGGTTAAAAAGAAAAGGCTGGCTATATCTCCATTTTCACTGTTTTCAGAATATTTTAAATAAAATGAGTCTTTTATTTTGTGGCCTTGGTAACTTGGGTAATTAAGTCCTTAGGGTGTCTCCACTCCAAATGCCCTAAAACCATCTGGTTTGGGAGTTATTGACCCAAAACTCGCTAAGTTTCCAATCGTCAAATAAAACAGGCTAAGCAAATGTTCTATCACGACCCAAATTTTGGATGCGACCGGCATTTAGATTGTATGATATCAAAAGACATCAACACAATCTAAATAAGCCTAAAAACCAAGATCAAAACCCTTTTTGCGGAAATTAGAAAATAATTGTTTTTAAGTAAAAGGATGAAGTAGCATATCGAAAGGTTCTTAGGTACTGAAAATTTTACAACTGATGTTAAACTTTCGATAGTGCCTATCTCATATTTTATTAATAGAAAACCAATTTATTTTGTGTAATTAAATTGCATATCTAGTTGGGAGCAACAAATACTAAACAGCGGAAATCAATACGCAAATAGAACAACAATCTTGATAATGAATTTCATGCAGATTTAATAAAGCATACGTTACATAACTAACGATGTCACTCGGACTAAATAATATACAACATGTTTTGTTCTAAGTCAATATACATGGTCTGATGGAGTAATACTAGATCCAAAATATACATATCCATAAAGGGAGGTTACTACATATGTAACCCACCTAGCAAAAAGAGCGATAACAGCTGAAGAATGGATCTGCACTTTTGTTATGCGCCCACACGACTCCTGCAAGGAACTATGGCACAATGGGGGTGAGTTGCCAACTCAGTTAATAAGACTAACATACATCGGCTGATAATTTAAGTATGACGAACTAGAGCTAATATTCAATAAGGATGAATATAAGGTATGATAATATGGGAAAGCATAAACATGAACTACTAAGTATAAAATCAAGAATGAAATCTCATCAATATTTTCCAAATAAAGTTGATTCTTTTCCGTGTCTAACATCGACACAAATCTTCTGTTTCCATCAGGCATCGTTCCCCGAACGATCCTGTCAACCAATAACACCAGTCGGTATCACCTAGATATCCGCCGTGTTCATAACCATCTCCGGTATCGAGTATCCTCGCTAGGCTCCCCGCCTCAAATGCGGGTTTCCTGCCCCTCGGTCTCGACCGGGTCCACCATGAATCCGACTGTATAGCTCCCCCACTCAGTCTGGATAACGTAAAAATCCACGACCGTATAGCTCCCCCACTCGGCCCGGAATAAAATCAAATCATAAAAACAACATCTCATGGTGGACATCTCATATCAATATTTAGAATCACTGAATTTACGCAATAGTATAGGAAAACTCAAAACCATAAATCCTCAATAATACAAATGCTTCTTATATCAACTTCTAACACTCGAATGCAAAACATGATCTCATTTATGCAAAGTACTACTGTTATTGATATTAAGGTATGATAGGAATCATATTTAACAGGATAATTTCTAAGTGTGAAAGTGACATGTTAATATCGACGAGGTGTAGTGTAACATGTAGATATGTACATGTGCGGCATAACTCATCAATAACTGTGCAGTGTTCTAACAATTATTAACATGACGATGTCTATATATATTTATATGAATGCATATGATCAATTTAACAAACAAAAGCCTATCTTTTTTTTAAAACTTAACTACGGGCGTATCACGCCATCCAAACACAATCCCCCGGTAGATGTTTAGTCTACTCACAGGAATACGTCGTAATCTACTCAGAAATCGCCAATCCCTTCCCTTTCCTTGCGGCCTCCGATGTTCTCGTATTCAAATCTAACATTGAATTTAACTTGTATAAGAAACGGCTAACTCTGATACGGCGAAAACACGAAATTACAAGTGCTATGTACTAACTATACTACGCACGACTATTCTAAATTATCTAACACTTATACAACCTGAGATTTAACCCCTTGTTGTTCGTAACAGAAAACAGAATCGAGTTACGAAACGACCGTGTCGTGTCTTAAACGTTTTAACCCCATTTCAGATATTAACTCCCAGATTTCATATACTGTTAAATTAACTTAAATAAATAATACCAAAATATTCCAACACCTATACAGAGACCTACCCTAAAACCCAAATCACTTAACTCCTCCAAAAATCCGGCGACGCCGGAATTTCCCTATATCTCGCCGGCCAAAATCCGAGCCCCCTGGTTCGTATTCCTATGGTTGATTCTAAGTCTAGTCTATAAGATTAAGGTACTGTTTGAACAATTTAGTTATAATCTAAATTATAGCAGATTTTCCCAGAGTTAACTTTTGCCTAAAATACGATATTATCGATGTTCGATTTCTAAAATTTAAAGTTTACAGAACTAAATCCTACTGTGATTAGAGATTATACCTACAGAAGATGGTTGAAAGGCTTCCTCCAAGATGCCCAAGTCCTTAGCTCCTAGTTTGATGTGAAATTCTTTAGCAACTAGTTCTTCTTCTCTTCTCTTTTCCTTTTCTCTTTGTGTGTGTCCTAATGTTTTTCTCTTTTCTTTTTCTATTTCAGTTGATTTCCTTATCTCACAATATATATGAACTGAACCCTAAAAAGTGAATGAGTGAGGGTGTTAGGAGGAGGTGTCACCAAATAAGGGTGTGGTTGTTTCATGCAAGGTGGAGGTGTTATGCATGAAATATGCATGCAAGAAGGATGTATCCATGCCTTATCACTCCAATTTGTTTTGTTTTTGTGATAAATTTCAAAACTAAAACATTATCCCACCCCTTTTTCACTTATACCCTCAACATTTCCAAGTTTGCACAATTTCCTAAACTTTACACAAAGACCCTTCACTACCTATATTATTATATAACACTATTCTTATTAAAATGAAGCTAAATTTCACACTAAAACCCTTGTATTTTATTAATGTTACACACTAAAATTTCAATTTAATTTGTTTCACATACTACTTATGAAAATGTCCTATTTGGTTTTAATAACTTTTGAAATTAACATTTTATTATTTAATTAATTAAATTTTTTTACTTTCTAAAAGTTTCAAAATGTTACAATATTCCCCCTTAAGAAAATTCAGTCCCCGAATTTAAAACTTAACTATACGTATCTTCAAAAGGATGTGGAAATTTCTTCCGCATCTCATCCTCGACCTCCCAAGTGATTTCTTCACGATTCGTTCCTCGCCAAATAACCTTTACAGATGGAAGTACCCTTGATCTCAGTTTCTCTGCCTACCTGTCTAAAATAATTACCGGCTGCACTGTATAGGATAAATCTGGCTCAAACTGTAAGGTCTGTTGCTGGATCGCGTGAGACGGATCGTGAAGATACTTGCGAAGCATAGATGCGTGGAACACTGGATGCACATCGGGAAAATTTGGTGGAAGTGCTAAACGATAAGCCACCGCACCCACTCTTTCTAGAATCTTGTAGGATCCGACATATCTGGGGTTGAGCGTCCCCCTTTTCCCGAAACGCATCACACCCTTCATCGGAAATACACGAAGGAATACATGATCTCCCCCATTAAACTCGAGTCTACGACGGCGTCGATCGGCATATGATTTTTGTCTGCAATAGGCCGCTTTCATTCTGTCCCGTATCAATTGGATCTTTTCTGTAGTCTCCTATACTAGCTGCGGTCCCAAAATGCTACTCTCGCTCAGTTCTGTCCAGCAAACGGGTGATCTACATTTTCTTCCATACAAAGATTCAAAGGGTGTCATCTGGATCGTCTCCTGTAAACCATTTTTGTAAGAGAATTCTATCAAAGGTAGGTGACGATCCCAACTTCCATAGAAGTCAAGACTGCAGGCTCGAAGCATATCCTCTAGAGTCTGTATGGTCTGCTCTGACTGACCATCTGTCTGCGGTTGAAAAGCTGTACCAAAACTCAGTCGGGTACCTTGAGCCTCTTGGAGTTTCTGCCATAGTCGTCTTGTGAACTGTGTAGCCCTATCGGACAATATGCACGTCGGAACTCCTTGCAATCGCACAATCTCATCAATATAAATCTGAGCATACTGCGCATATTCAAACGTTGTCTTCACCGGAAGAAAGTGAGCGGTCTTTGTTAATCGGTCCACAATCACCCATATAGAATCATACTCTTTGCTAGTCCTGGGTAGACCCACAATGAATTCCATGGAGATCTGCTCCCATTTCCACTCTGGAATAGGCAAGGGCTGCAACTCTCCTGCCGGCCTCTGGTGCCCGGCCTTGACTTGTTGATAAGTCAAGCATCTCGAAATAAACTCAGCGACATCTCTCTTCATTCTTTCCCACCAATAGACATCCTTCAAGTCATGATACATCTTGGTGGAACCAGGATGAATACTATATGATGACTGATGAGCCTCCTCTAAGATCTCACGTCTTAGTCTTTCCGAATCTGCCACACACAGACGAGTCCCAAAACGTAATACTCCATGATCATCTATCAAGAACTAAGACTCTCTACCCTGTCTCACCTGATCCATAATCTTCAACAAGCGAGTGTCTATAGGCTGTGCCTCTCTAATAGGATCCAATAATTGAGGACGGGTGCGAACATGAGCTAATGGTCCTCCTATCGATGTGAACTCGAACTGTACACGGCTATCATATAGAATCTGCCAGTCTGCAGAAGGCTGTCTCTGCAAGGTGCACAATTGAGATAAGCTGCCTCCAGGCCTCCGACTCAAAGCATCTGCTACAACATTCGCTTTGCCCGGATGGTAAAGAATCTCACAATCGTAATCCTTCATGAGTTCCATCCATAGACGCTGCCTTAGATTCAGATCCTGCTGCTGAAAAATATACTTCAAGCGCTTGTGGTCTGTAAATATCTGGCACGACTCACCGTACAAGTAATGTCTCCAAATCTTCAGTGCGAATACCACAGCAGCCATCGCTAAATCATGCTTGGGGTAGTCCTGCTCATGCTTCTTCAATTACCGAGAAGCATACGCGATAACCCTGCCGTGCTGAATTAACACACAGCCTAAACCTACCCGAGATGCGTCACAATAAACCGCAAAACCGCTTGACCCAGAAGGTAAAGATAAGACTGGTGCATTCGTCAAGCGAATCTTCAACTGCTGGAAACTCTGCTCACAAGCATCTGTCCAAAGAAATGGAACTTCCTTCCTAGTCAATCCGGTCAACGGTGCAGCGATCCGAGAAAAATCCTGCACAAAACGTCGGTAATAACCTACCAGACCCAAGAAATTTCGAACCTCTGTAACTGACACAGGTCTGGGCCAGTGCTGTACCGCTTCTATCTTCTTTGGGTCCACACGTATACCATTTCTAGTAACCGCATGACCCAAGAATTCCACACTATCCAGCCAGAAGCACACTTGGAGAATTTAGAGAACAACTGATGTTCTTTCAAGGTCTGTAATGTGATATGCAGATGCTACTTGTGCTCCTCCCGGCTCCGAGAATAAACAAGGATATCATCAATGAATACAATAATAAACTGGTCAAGGAATGGCGTGAAAATGCTGTTCCTCATATCCATAAAAGCTGCTGGGGCATTGGTAAGTCCGAACGACATCACAAGAAACTCATAATGCCCACATCGGGTACGAAAAGCAGTCTTCAGAACGTCATCCTTCCGAGCACTCAACTGGTGATACCCTGACCGCAGATCAATCTTCGAGAAATATCCAGCCCCCTGCAGCTGATCGAATAAGTCATCGATACGAGATAGTGGATACCTATTTCGCACAGTAACTCGATTCAGCTGCCTGTAGTCGATGCACGGTCTCATGCTGCCGTCCTTCTTCTTAACAAATAAGATAGGAGCTCCCCACGGCGATACACTTAGACGAACAGGTCTTATATCTAACAACTCTTGCAATTGGCTCTTTTTTTTGAGTTCCTTCAACTCCGTCGGGGCCATTCGTTAAGGTGGTATAGAAATAGACCCCACAACCGGAATCAAGTCAATGCAAAATTCGATATCGCGATCAAGCGGTAATCCTGGTAATTTAGCAGGAAACACGCCCGGAAATTCTAGTGTGATCGGAATATGGTCCAACGGAACTTCAGCGGCTCCTACATCCTGAACAAACGCTAAGAAACCATGACAACCCTTCTTCAAGAGCCGTCCCGCACAAAGAGCAGAAATCATGTTGGCAGGAGTTACACTACAATCTCCCTGCACAACAAAAATCAGTTCGCCCGGAAAACAGAATCTAACCGCTTTCCCCCGACAATCTACATAAGCATGACAAGCGGCCAACCAATCCATACCAAGAAGTATATCAAAATCTAACATATCCAGGAGAATCAAATCAACTAATGAATCCCTATCACCAATACGTACTGAACAAGACCTGAATACGTGTCGAGTTACAAAAGAATCTCCCACCGGAGTAATCACCACTAACTGTAACTCTAACAACGACGACTCTCTCCCCACAGAAAGTGCAAAATGTGTAGATAAGAATACGTAGAATCGGGATTAAATAAAATATGTGCATTTAAGGAACATACGGAAAGAGTACCTGTCATGACTGCATTGGATGCCTGGGCATCCTGTGGAATCAAGTAAGGACCCGAGCCTGGCCCCTACCGGCATCCTGACGTATTTCCGTAGAGTCTACAATTCCTAGCAAAATGCCTTAGAAGTCCACAACTAAAACAGGTAGATGGGGGCATCTGTTCGTCGGGGTACAAACTGAACATCTGGCCCTGAGTCCTATCTCGACCAAAACTGCGGCCTGGAATAAATCTGCCTCGACCTCTTCATCTTCTCGAATTATGACCGTCACGACTGCGGCCTCTATGGGCGTTGATCTGGTATGGAACAACAACAGGTGTAGGAGGTAATGTGCTCATAAGAGGTGCTGAAATTAGTGAAGTCACATGTGATACCGATGCCTCGCCCTGTCATATCACGGGACAATTCCGGATAAAGTGACACGGACATCCACACCCGAAACATCTTTGCGAAGGCTGTTGGTCTTATGGATATAAGTAACATAACTGGTCCATAAAGAATCTGCCACGGCCTCTACGAACACGTCTATGAGCTGAGGTATTAGTACGAATTTTCCTTGGTCTCTGAACAACCGTACGTGGAGTAAGGCCAACCTCCGTGTGCGACTAATCTCTATCAAGTATCCGATCATTTGGTGCATCTCCCGAACATTCACCTCCATCCTAGCTATGCAATCAATAGAGGGTGGATCAATTTATTCAAGAAAGATAGACGTACTGCTCTGGTCTGTCATTGTCTCAGACGAGCTCGTTCCAAGCTCATCTCTAACAGTGGCACCCTTTGTCCTCATAGTCATTGGTGATTTAGTTGCTAGAGTAAGAAACAGGATTGATAAGGACATTGAAATTGAATCACAGGATACTTGGAATCAAGAAAGGAAGTACGAACAATTATATCCTAAGGTTACTTAGGCTGAGTATCATAGCGTAAATATGCCGCGGAACATATGTACGGTACCCTACTCATCCTAAATTACCTACTCCATCAAACTAAAGGTCATCCTACGTAACGAACTTAAGTCTATTTATTCTAGTTCTCTACTCGGTTCCGTAAGGTTAATCCTAAGCTCTGATACCAACTTTGTCACGACCCAAAGTTTGGATGTGACCGACATTTAGATTGTATGATATCTAAAGACATCAACACAATCTAAATAAGCCTAAAAACCAAGATCAAAACCCTTTTTGCGGAAATTAGAAAATAATAGTTTTTAAGTAAAAGGATGAAGTAGCATATCGAAAGGTTCTTAGGTACTAGAAATGTAACAACTAATGTTAAACTTTCGATAATGTTTATCTCATATTTTATTAATAGAAAACCAATTTAAGTTGTGTAATTAAATTGCATCCCTAGTTAGGAGCAACCAATACTAAACAGCGGAAATCAATACGCAAATAGTACAACAATCATGATAATGAATTTCATACAGATTTAATAAAACATACGTTACATAACTAACGATGTCACTCGGACTAAATAATATACAACATGTTTTGTTCTAAGTCAATATACATGGTCTGATGGAGTAATACTAGATCCAAAATATACATATCCATAAAAGGAGGTTACTACATTTGTAACCCACCTAGCAAAAAGAGAGGTAACAGCCGACGAATGGATCTGCACTGCTGTTTTGCGCCCACACGACTCCTGCAAAGAAAACTATGGCACAACGGGGGTGAGTTGCCAACTCAGTGAATAAGACTAACATATATCGACTGATAATGTAAGTATGACGAACTAGAGCTAATATATCAATAAGGATGAATATAAGGTATGATAACATGGGAAAGCATAAACATGAACTACTAAGTATAAAATCAAGAATGAAATCTCATCAATATTTTCCAAATAAAGTTTATTCTTTTCCGTGTCTAACATCGACACAAATCTTCTTTTTCCATCAGACATCGTTCCCCGAACGATCTTGTCATCCAATAACACCGGTCGGTATCACCTAGATATCCGCCGTGTTCATAACCATCTCCGGTATCGAGTATCCTTGCTAGGCTCCCCACCTCAAATGCGGCTTTCCTGTCCCTCGGCCTCGACCGGGGCCACCATGAATCCGACTGTATAGCTCCCCCACTCAGTCTGGATAACGTAAAAATCCATGACCGTATAGCTCCCCCACTCGGCCCGGATTAAAATCAAATCATAAAAACAACATCTCATGGTGGACATCTCACATCAATATTTAGAATCACTGAATTTACGCAATAGTATATGAAAACTCAAAACCATAAATCCTCAATAATACAAATGCTTCTTATATCAACTTCTAACACTCGAAGGCGAAACATGATGTCATTTATGCAAAGTACTACTGTTATTGATATTTAAGGTATGATATGAATCATATTTAACAGGATAATTTCTAAGTGTGAAAGTGACATGTTAATATCGACGAGGTGTAGTGTAACATGTAGATATGTGCATGTACGGCATAACTCGTCGATAACTCTGCAGTGTTCTAACAATTATTAACATGACGATGTCTATATATATTTATATGAATGCATATGATCAATTTAACATACAAAAGCCTATCTTTTTATTTTAAACTTAACCACGGGCGTATCACGCCATCCATACACAATCCCCCGGTAGATGTTTAGTCTACTCACCGGAATACGTCGTAATCTACTCAGAAATCGCCAATCCCTTCCCTTTCTTTGCGGCCTTCGAAGTTCTCGTATTCGAATCTAACATTGAATTTAACTTGTATAAGAAACGGCTAACTCCGATACGGCGAAAACATGAAATTACAAGTGCTATGTACTAACTATACTATGTACGACTATTCTAAACTATCTAACACTTATACCAACTGAGATTTAACCCCTCGCTGTTCGTAACAGAAAACAGAATCGAGTTACGAAACGACCGTGTCGTGTCTTAAACGTTTTAACCCCATTTCAGATATTAACTCCCAGATTTCATATACTGTTAAATTAACTTAAATAAACAATACTAAAATATTCCAACACCTATACAGAGTCCTACCCTAAAACCCAAATCACCTAACTCCTCCAAAAATCCGGCGACGCCGGAATTTCCCTATATCTCGCAGGCCAAAATCCGAGCCCCCTGGTTCGTATTCCTATGGTTGATTCTAATTCAAGTTTATAAAATTAAGGTACTGTTTGATCAATTTAGTAATCATCTAAAATATAGCAGGTTTTCACAGAGTTAACTTTTGCCTAAAATAAGATATTATCGATATTCGATTTCTAAAATTTAAAGTTACAGAACTAAATCTTACTATGATTAGAGATTATACCTACAGAAGATGGTTGAAAGGCTTCCTCCAAGATGCCCAAGTCCTTAGCTCCTAGTTTAATGGTGAAATTCCTTAGCAACTAGTTCTTCTTCTCTTCTCTTTTCTTTTTCTCTTTGTGTGTGTTCTAATGTTTTTCTTTTTTCTTTTTCTATTTCAGTTGATTTCCTAATTTCACAATATATATGAACCGAACCCTAAAAAGTGAATGAGTGAGGGTGTTAGGAGGAGGTGTCACCAAACAAGGGTGTGGTTGTTTCATGCAAAGTGGAGGTGTTATGCATGAAGTGTGCATGCAAGAAGGATGTGTACATACCTTATCACTCCAATTTGTTTTGTTTTTGTGATAAATTTCAGAACTAAAACATTATCTCACCCCTTTTTCACTTATACCCTCAACATTTCTATGTTTGCACAATTTCCTAAACTTTATACAAAGACCCTTCACTACCTATGTTATTATATAACACTATTCTTATTAAAATAAAGCTAAATTTCACACTAAAACCCTTGTAATTTATTAATGTTACACACTAAAAATTAAATTTAATTTGTTGCACATACTACTTATGAAAATGTCCTGTTTGGTTTTAATAACTTTTGAAATTAAAATTTTATTATTTAATTAATTAAATTTATTTACTTTCTAAAATTTTCAAAATGTTACATGTTATCTCCGAGTTAAAAGTCCGCATGGTTCTTTGTGCGAGAATAATCTTGGCGGAGATAAGCTTTCTATTAAAACCGTTTTTTCGTGGAGATATGAAGGTTTATATTTATAAAGACGTTTTTGCACGATAACGAAATGTGTGTATGAACAACAACAGGTGAAAGGTAGGAGTGAAAAATAAGACTTAGGTTCTCTGTTAAAAATGATATATATTCGGACTTGAAACCTAACTGGAGAATAAAACTTGAGAAAATCTTAACTCCTTTCAAACTTGTGTGATCCTTTAGAAGTCTATCCTGGTCTGTAATTATGACATGATGACCATAATCAAAGTTCTTAAAAACTTATGGACACTATCCGCACAATCACGTAAAGACGCGTATAGCTTATGTTAAACAATTTGTGAGGAATGAAAAATAGGGTTTAACGTTTCTGGCTTGGGTGATAGAACTTCTAACTTTGATTTCTAACTTAAGATTAGAATCAACAGTTTCTCCATGACACTAACTTGACTGGATTTTGTGGGTGTAATCCGCTGAAAACCCTCAGGAGACAACACTCCTCCTATTAGGGACACCTCGAGATTTAACGGCTTGTTGCACATGCTCAGTGCAATCGAATTCCCTACGAAAGTGAGGCAAGGATTTTTTGTATTGCTCGGGACGAGCAAGAGATAAGTTTAGGGGTATTTGTTCATCTCAGAAAACTGTAATTTAATACCGCTCATTATTTATCTATTTTCTTATATATTGGTGCTATTAACCAGTGTCTGCTCAGTAATTACAGATTACAGGTATTCGTGATAAAACACTGAAAACATACTCAATATCACGGATATAGCATTTGGAAGCCAACACTGTAATCAAAACAGAAAACTGAACGATATTCAAAGAGCTCTTTCGCAATAAACATGTGTGCACAATTTTGGTCCAACACAACACAAGTGTGCACATAGCTCTTTGATGACTTGGACCATGGTGGAGCTGCCTTGGCACACACAAATGATGAATTGTGCAACTAGTGGGCACATGTGGGCGTGATGGGTAATAAAGGAAAAAAGTTATGATGTGAGTTAAAGGTTTGATTTCCCTCCAAAACTACTAGGTACAATACAAGTTTCTACAAAGAAAACAAACAACACCAGTGGAATTATCGAGAGAACACAACATCACACATCCAACACGAGCCCATTAGCTCAGATGTGACCCGGCGACATGCCCATAATATCCGAGCTCGCCGGCCCCCTTGCCCCGTTTGTCCCCATCTTTCTTCTGTCCCTCCCTTGCAGTCACATCACCTTATTTTTATTACTTGTTTAATCTTTTTTGGTGCCTATAAAAGCCAGATCAGTGAGCAAGGGAAGGGGTCTCACATAGAGTGCATAGTGTATGCATATATTGTTTTAGTTTTGTTCTAGTTTATTTTTGTTTTAGGCTTGAGAGTTGTGTGAGCTTTACTTGGTCTCTTCTTCTTCCCTCTTGAAGCTTTCTCTTGAGAGCATCATTATGGAGGTCGAAGAAGTTACCAATATCTTGTACCTCAACTTCAAGTGTTAATAATATTGTTGTTTCTTTGATTACGTGCTTCTTTTTCTTATTTGCTTTTCTTTTTATCATGCTTAACTAATATCTTTGGTTGTGGTAATGGTGAGGAAATGAGATGAAAGGCTTTGCCTCCTCCTCCTCCTGTTAATGTTTAATGTGCTTATATATATGATTCTAACTTAAAGATTGTTTATGTATTGATGTGGTATAGTATTTTGAACCATGGTTACTTTGTAACCTCCTCATATACCATATTCACTCCCTTTCCCCATTTCAATGTTTAAGTTAAAATCAATTTAGTATTAAGGTTGCTAGGTTTAGATATGGTATTTTGTGATTAAGTGACTTGACAAATCTCTTGGTTTCATATACTATATACTATCACAAACACTTAGCAAACTCAACACTAAAATCATTTTCTTTCACTCACTACTTTGTGTTTTTGATGTTGTCGTATGCTTGCTATGTAGGGTTACTTAGCGCGGCAGCAAGGTTTCGGGAGGTATCATCTATGCCGTTTTCAAATTTTTGCCGTTCTAAAGAACCCTAACCCTAGAATCTTAACTAAAGATTTAAACAAAACATCATGCAAACAACTTTGCAAGTATAGTGAATGAGGAATACAGCCTTTGTAGACCGGTCCTTCATTTCTAAATCTCCATGTAGTATTCCCTTTGCTGCGAGTAGTGATCTCCCGAACTCTAGTATGGGTTCCCTTGGATACATGAACAAGCTTGCACCAAGTCTTCGAGGCCGAAGATGATCTACGTTGAGGAGACTCAAGCTCATGCTACCTCTTCACTAATATGTGAATTAGTGAAGCAAACATCCTAAACTAAATGGCTAATAGTAGATGATGATGAATTAGGAATTGGGTCTCTTTAGATTTCTTTTTCTCACAAAATTTCATCACTTAGAAAAAACTAGCAAGCTTTTTCTCATGAGGAAGAAGATGAACTGATGAGATGAAGAATGAACTCATGAGGTGAGAATAGCAACCATGGGTGAGTTAGTGTCATACACTAACTCATGTAGAGAGTTAACCATGGTAAGGATAATTGTTAGGTTAATAAATATCTCAAGCATGACAAAATGAGTGGACTTAGTCAATGGTTATCCACAAGCTTTCTCAAAGCTTCTAGCTATGACAAATTCCACCAATTTGTGATTACTTTGATAAATAAAACCCTAGGATTATCCTAAGCATGGTGTAAGTCTCATACACCCATGTATCATGTGGCATCAAGCATGACACAATAAAATGTACATTAATATATATCACATATATACTATATGCACACAAGTGAGAAAAAGAAATGTTTAGTGAGAAAATATTAGTTAATGTAAGTTAATATATCAAATATATAATTATATATTAAATTATCAAATCAACACTTGATTTAATAATCCGGCTATATCATATACAACCGACTAATATCTATAATATCAACTTACCGAATCAACACTTGATTCGATAACCCGGCTATATCACATATACCCGGCCGACATCACATATCGCGAGATTAGAATGCGGTATCACATACACGCATTAATCTCGGTCACGCACATATCACATATGTGCTCCTACTTCGTTTCGCATGAACCAGGAAACCTCTGTGTAGGACTCTAAAGACTCATCAATTCGCCTGCAGTAGGTGATGATCATATCAAACACCCACAAGCCGCAAGCGGTCTGCTAAACGTAACGGCCACCTGGCTATTGAGCGATCAGAAGATCAACAAGCAAGCCTGCTCATACTCCTGCGAATCCAATCAGTAACACTACCGTACAATCCGGTCATTTCGTCATATATGTCTCATATCACAGCCTCGGGGTGGTATAACGTCAGACCCCAATAGCCTGATAAATCATGCCGATGCAAGGTCTATAACGGTTCGAGAAACTACTGATAACACTTACCAGTAGATCTCAGCAACCCTGGCCAGGGATTTCCTGTTATGGCCAATCGAGCATAGCGCAACATCAACTCCCAATACCGGGAGAGACGTATCCCCTCCTATCGCTCATTGCCTCCATGTGACTCGGGACTATACCCAAAAACCATCTTTTTGCACGATCTCTTGACCATGGTATGGTGGAAATCAAAGCACAGTAGGAATCACACAAGTCTCTATAACGATCTCGAGTCGACAGACTAACCTGTACCAGTGTCATCAGAGAACTGCTATCCGACGATAGGTATAATACCATGTAGGAGTTCTCGGCGAGTCCGTTCAGTATACCCATTCCCCACTGAGCACTCGTATACCATCTCTGATGTCAAACACCAATGGATATGGGATGATCCATCTCCCATCACATGGGTCGACAAGCGTATATGCTAGTCTACTCTGGAGTATCGATGCCCTGTCTCGATACTCCAACGACTAGGAAAATTTGAATGATGTACTTACCGACTACCTCTGCCTTACTAGTCTGATCCGCATCATAATCCTGGTAGTCAAGTACTCATCTTATGGGCTTTATCAACATGCAATAGAGAGACAATAAGTGTACATGTTAAAATAAAGTGCAACCAGATAGAATATTATCATGTCGAGCAAGAAAGTCCTCCCTATATATGTCTAAGCATCCACTACAATATACATCACATGTACATTAATGGCCTCTAGGGCATACATATAACAAATAATCTCCTACTTGCACTAAGGCCACTTGTTGCAGTATCTCATACTTAACGTCCTATAGAAGTCTCTCTAGGGAAAGGCCTTTGTGAGTGGATCCGATGTGTTATCCTTCGTGTCAACTCTCCTGACCTCGATCCCTTAGAGATCAACCATCTCCCTGATTAGGTGATACTGTCCTCAGAATATGTCTGGATGGATAATGGGACCGGTGTTCCTAGGCTAAAGCCACAACTCCATTGTAGTCACAATAACAGTTATTGGACGCTCAATGGTAGGAACCATGTTCATCTCATGAACAAGAAATGCCCAGACAACCACTTTGGTAGAATCTTTGGTAGCAATGTATTCAGCCTTTATCGTCTAGTATGCCACGGTATCTAGCTTGGAACTCTTCCAACATACCGTCCCTCCACTGAGGGTAAAGACAATGCATGTGACTGACTTTCAGTCGAACTTATCACTCTGGAAGCTGGAACCAAGAACTTTCTTTTAGTGCTTCTCAAGTACTTAAGAATGTCCTCCATAGCTGTCCAGTGATTCTCCCAAGATCAGATTGATCCCTGATCACTACACCTAGTGAATCATCTACATCTGGTGTGGTACATAACATCGCATACATGATAGAGCCTACTTCCGAAGCATAAGGCATCCATTGCACGTGAGCTCTCTCCAAATCAGTCTTGGAAGACATCTTTTTAGAGAGAGTGATTCCTGAGTAAGTGGACGAACAACCACGCCTAGAATCCTCCATACTAAACCCCTTTAGTATGGTGTTAATGTACCTGGATTTGGGACACTCCCAACATCTACTTAGATATATCACCATAGATCATAATCCACAAAATGTAGTAGGTATCACGCAGATCTTCCATGGAGAATCCTCGTGATAAGAGGAGCTTGACAGAGTATAGCATAGGAAACCATTTCCTATCAAGAGTATGTCATCTACGTACAATACGCGGAAGACAATCTTACTCTCTACAACCTTCTTGTATATACAAGGTTCATCTACCATTTTGATGAAGTCAAACTCTTTGACTGCCGCATCAAAACAGATGTTCCAACTCCGCGATGCTTGCATTGATCCTGATGGACTTAAGCATAGCTTTGAAAGTCCAAACTTTTCCATTTACTCCAAAAATCTTCTCAAGATCCATTTGCTCCCAATGGGTTTTACCCCTTCAGGTGCGACATGCAAAGTCATACTTTGTTGATGTACATGGATTCCATCTTTGATTGTATAGAATCCAGCCTTTTCACAGAGTCGCCACTCGTGATGGCCTGTATGAATCTAGTTGGGCCATCATCTCATGGTACAATACTCGCTCCCACTGTCACCGAGAAGACCATAGTATCTCTCAAGTGGATGAGGAAACCTACCAGATTCGCGGAGAGGCAGAGGTTCGTTGGAAACTATTGAATCCTTTGGTTTCACCAAATCATCAGTTGTTAATTTGTTTAGCTGGAACTCCTTTCAGTTCTACCTCATGACCACTAATTTCTTCACAAGAAATTCCTTTTCTATAAAGGTGGCATGCTGAGAAACAAAACATCTTTTGCTCTTCAGTGTGGTAGAAGATATTCCCTCGCAAATGTTTATGATATCCTAACAAACTTATAGAACTTGACCTTGCCTCGAGCTTGTCCGGATTTTGCTTTTCAACATAGGACGTACAACCTCATATCTTAACTCGTTTAAGACATGGTCTCTTCCCATTCCATATCTCATACGGAGTGGTAGGAACTGATTCGGATGGAACCCCATTCAATAGGTATGTAGCTTCTCAAGTGTATAACTCTAAAAGGAAATAGGCAACTCAGTATTACTCATCATAGAGCACACCACATCTCATAGGGTGCGATGCCTCCGCCCTGATACACCATTGTGTTGTGGTGTAAACGAAGGAGTAAGCTGAGAGAGAATCTCATTCTCCTATTAGAAACTCCAGGAACTCCATGCGCAAGTATTCTCCTCCAAGATCACATCGAAGGACTTTATACTTCTACCCATCTGGTTCTTAACTTTAAGCTTATATTCCTTGAATTTCTCAAAAGTTTCAGACTTATATTTCAACAGGAACATATGTCTGAATCCTGACAGATGATCAGCGAATATAATGAAGTACCAAGAACCAACCCTGGTATTTATAGACATAGGAGAGTATACATCATCATGTATCCGTCCTAAGAGTTCATTAACTCTTTCTCTGTTTCCAGTAAACAGAGTATAGGTCATTTTACCTTTGAGACAAGACTGGCAAGTTGCATTAGATGAAAAATTCGAACAGATTCTCATATTCATCCTTATGTAACTTAGCTGGTCGTGTCACATTGATATGACCTAGTCTACAATGCCACAAGAAGGATTCATTCATTTCTGAACTATTCCTCTTATGTGTGTTCTAGATACTTTGAACTGTGGTATGATTTAGAACATATATGCTATTATATAACGTGCCTGATCGAATCAACTCTTGATTTAGGAAAATGTTCTCAACATTATCCTCCAATACATAATTATATCCTTCTGTAACTTAATAAATAATCTGATGTAATGTTGTATATCAGGTTCAGTATGTAATAACACTTGTTCAGAATCAATGTATTAATATAAGGTGATATTTGCCAACTGATTTAGCTGCAACAATTGCACCATTCTCTACACTTAGAGATATATCATCCATTCTCAGTTCTCTACCTAGCTGTAGCCCATGTAATATATTACATATGCGGGATCCTGATCCGGTATCACATACCCAGGACGTAGAGGATACTGAGAAACATTTCTCGGTAATGAACACACCTGAAGAAGATGCATCAACATGCTCTTTCTTCGATTGGGTGGCAAGGGAATCCGGATATTCCCTTATTTCCTGCTCGGTCTTATAACAATTATAAGATAGAGTGGAACTAATGTTCCCTAGCATAGTATAATAAGCAGGTTCGGTCAGTTCATCTATGTTATTATCTTGATTAAGGCGTGACATGGTCTCTACCAGGAGAGCGAGAGAAGAAAACACTCTGTGTGCGCTCTTGCAAGATCAGATTGGTTATTATTTTATCTAATCGGGATGGCTCCTACTGTTTTTATCAAATCTTTCTTCAAACCCTAAATGGTAAGACTAGCCGGGATTAATTACACCCTACAAATTCTCCAATCTTTCGGCCAGGCCAGTATCGGTACTTTGAGGGAGGTTCCCCGTACTTTCGCATGGACCTAATTAAAATAAACCTCGTTTTCCTATGGGCGTAACCCCGCTAACACCTTTCTAGACACCTACTTGATCGGCTAATTGTAATGTGTAAAACTCTCCTAGGAGTAACTATTACTTGCAGTGGGTATCGGCATCCAACTATTTCATAGAAGGTATGCAATCTCATTGCAAATTTCAGCACTTGAAATTCCCGATAATGGTTTTTACCCCTAGCGTCCTATGACCTTGATGCGGGCCAAACAACCCATAGTCCGCTAGTCAAGTTCAACACGTACATTTCATAATCGAATTAAACTAACCCGCACGACTCTTGACGCAGGCCAAACAACGCCGTACGAATACCCTAATCCAATCGCATCATATGCAGCAGATAAGCACTAGTTAGCTACCGTACACTACGTCTTGACGCAGGCCAAACTGCCACAGCACGAATACTGAGTAATATTTATTTGAAATGACGGAAGGGCTATGCAGGTTTTTAAGAAAACCATGAGCGTAATGAATTTGATATCGTTGTAGAATCGAGTGATTTATAAAAGGAGTGTTTTTGAGGCTTTTACTAGTTTTGCTAAAGAGGTCACTCCCGGTGAATGGATCTCGGCTCTTTCCTTATCGAATAAGGTACAGGATATTTCATAAATACCACTATGCAAAGCAAAAACTATAGAAGCAAGCGGTCTGCTAAACATAACGGATACCCGGGTATTGAGCGATCAGAAGATCAACAAGCAAGTCTGCTCATACCCCTGCGAATCCAATCAGTAACACTACCGTACAGTCCGGTCTCTTCGTCAGATATGTCGCATATCACAGCCTGGGGGTGGTATAACGTCAGACCCCAATAGCCTGATAAGTCATGTCGATGCAAGGTCTATAACGGTTCGAGAAACTACTGATAACACTTACCAGTAGATCTCAGCAACCCTGGCCAGGGATTTCCTGTTATGGCCAATCGAGCATAGCGCAACATCAACTCCCAATACCGGGAGAGACGAATCCCCTCATATCGCTCATTTCCTCCATGTGACTCGGAACTGTATCCAAAAACCACCATTTTGCACGATCTCTTGACCGTGATATGGTGGAAATCAAAGCACAGTGGGAATCACACAAGGCTCTATGACGATCTCGGGTCGACAGACTAACCTGTACCAATGTCACTAGAGAACTGCTATCCGACGATAGGTATAATACCATCTAGGAGTTCTCGGCAAGTCCGTTCAGTGTACCCATTCTCCACTGAGCACCCATATACCATCTCTGATGTAAAACTCCAATGGATATGGGATCATCCATCGCCGATCACACGGGTCGACAAGCGTATACGCTAGTCTACTCTGGAGTATCGATGCCCTGTCTTGATACTCCCACGACTAGGAACATTTGAAGGATGTACTTACCGACTACCTCTGCCCTACTGGTATGATCCACATCATAATCCTGGTAGTCAAGTACTCATCCTAAGGGCTTAATCAACATGTAATAGAGAGACAATAAGTGTACATGTTAAGATAAAGTGCAACCAGATAGCATACTATCATGTCGAGCAAGAAAGTCCTCCCTATATATGTCCAAGCATCCACTACAATATACATCACATGTACAGTAATGGCCTCTAGGGCATACATATAAATAACATGCTAACCCTCGTGCTTAGTGTAGATACCTCAAGCATGGACATACAAACGGAAAGTGAACAAAACGGACTCGATTCGTGTTTTGCGGAGAATATCCGAATTTGATGATTTGTGCCTCGCAACCGTCTTGACAAGTCATGCTTCATGCCGGGATCGACGTAAGGATGGACAACTCATAATCAAGGGAGCGTTGAAGGAATCGTCGCGATTCGACCTTCTATGCCAAAGCCAAAACCACTTCTTTCTTTGTTATCTTGTTTTCGTATTCTTTTTTATTTTTAGTGACAAACCAAACCATTTGTTATTTGTTGAACCTTAAACAACAAAACCTAATACATAATTCCTTGCGGAACGACCCATACTTGCCGGCTTTCTACAACGCGTCGTGCACTTGCGGTTTATAAATTTTAAAACGAGAACGAGCTCGCGTGCGCATTCCATTTCCTTAAAATCATATCCGTTTCCAAAACATACGTGTTTGCGCGCGCGAGTGAGTTCCTAACAATACAGATGGATTATTTTCGTCTCATTGTATTCGTATTCTTCGGAATACGGATATGGGTATGTATATACGGTTGAGGTGCATTCTTGTAATTTACTTGGGAAAGCTTTTAGAAGAAGACACCTCATTGATTAAAGATTAATGAGGTGGAGGTTTGCATTAAGTGAGACATGGCTACTTGGTGACTCATGGCACGACTCACTAGATGACTCATGAAGCATGCTAGATATTTTGCAAGGATGCTAGATATTTGTGGCTTGTGAATTATTGTATGCTTCATTAGTCAACACAGGACTTAGCCATTCTCATTACATGCTCATTTTCTACACTAGCTTTTCCTCAAGCTCACTTCTTCTTCCTCTAACCCTAAACCTTTAATGTGTTGAGAATCCTAGGGTTATTTGAGACAAAGTAATCTATCTACACTCTCTAAATCCTCTAGGCCATCTAGTTTAGCGAACTAGGTGTCCTACTTACCTCGGATTTGAGCTTGGAGCTTGGAATATTGACTCTCGGGTGGATTGTGTTTGACTCGAGGAGGCATCGATCCGTTAAGATCCTCGGAGCTTATGACGATGAGGAGGATAACAAAGAAGACCCGAAGGACATGTAACGTGAGGTATAACTTCCTATCCGAGTAGTTAACCTCACACAGTAGTTTGGTAGCTAGGGTTTAGCATCGATCATGGAGTTCAAGTCGGTGTTGCGAGCTTTGAAAAATCGTTTTTTAAATATTCCGTCTCCCCGCAAACCCGCAGGGTGCGCGCCATCGAATTACAGTGGTATCAGAGCCTACTAAACCTTAGCTGACAGTTTAGACAATGTGTAAAACTAAAAGACCGAAATAACTCCCAAACATCGGAACATGAATCCAAGTTTCTTTCATATTTTTCGGAGGCTCTAAATTTTTTTAAAACAATTGTAGAGTGCTCTACTTGTTATGAGATGAACGCGGAACAAAAACGAGGGAATTTCACCTGACTTTGGCCGGCCACATTGGTCAAAAAACCGGCCCCACCGGTTTTCTTATGGTGAAATGGCTTGGGTTTTGTTCTGTGTTCTAATTACTTGGATTTAGGGTTTCAGGTGGTGTTTGATTTTCCCAATTTTGATTATACTATTATTTCTCTACTGTAGCAATACGAAGTATTTCGAAGTCGCAGTTTTAACATAGTTTAACATGTTCAATTGTGATATATGTGTAAGTAAACTTCCGTTAATTGCTATATGTCAGTTAGTTGGGGGTTGCACATATCTGTTGTTGTTGTTGTTGTTGGTTTGTGTATATGAACTTTATTGGATCGTTGTGAATGAATAGCCGGGGATGTGAGAAGAGATTTCTTTCATTCGATGTAAATTGTAAAGTGATGTAATATTATTTTTGCGGGGCACATCCGGGTTGAGGTTGTAGCCACCGTTGTATTATTTCTTTTACTGTTTTCTTCTCTTAGGATAGACCCAATGTGGGGTGCACAAACTACCAGGTTCTTTGAAGTGCTGAGTTGCTTACTCACTTTGCTGTGAGAGGTTGCTTCACTTCGGGAATTTGGCGGGTAGTTTGCCGCACCCGTAGGTGTCTGGGGTGGGGTTTAGCTATTCATCACGACCGTGGAATCCGTCTTTGGTTAATTCTCTACAAAGGTTAATTCCTAACTAAAAGATATATTAAATTACATTAACTAATATTAGCTCACTAAAAGATTCTTTTTCTCACTCGGGTAATACATTGATATATATGCGATATATGTTAATTATATTATTTTATATTGTTATGATAAATATTATATATGTGATATATAATATTGTAACATGATATGATAACTAATGCAACATGTTTAGTGGAGATTAAACAAGGTTAGGGTTTGTTTTGGGTTAATTCCTTCTTGATGATTCTAGAAGGGTTCCTTTTGTTTTGTGCAAGATATTTTCAAATGACTCATGCTTTAACCCAACCCAAACCCTAGCCCTTGGTTAATTCTCTACAAAGGTTTAGCAACCATGGTTGCATTATTCATCATTATCTTCTTTACATTATTCATTACAAAAGGATTCTATTATTTGATTCATCTTCTTCTTCCTTCTTTCTTTCATGGAAAAAGCTTTCTAGCTTTTTTCCAAGTGATGAAATTGAGTGAGAATAAGATTATAAATGAGAGTAAAAATCCTACTTCATCATCCTCATCTATCCTTACCATTTAGACGAGGGTGTTCACTTCATTTTGTAAGTGTTAGCTTGTGTTAATGAAACTTCAAGGTAGATCATCTTTGTTATTGAAGATCGGAAGCAAGCTTGCATCTTTCTCTTCGCGGAGCCTCTCGAGAGTCCGGAACACGATGATCGCAGCGAAGGGACCACAACACGGAGCTTATGAAGTAAAGGACCGGATCTACAAAGGTTGTAATCTCTCTCACTTAGTGTTAAAGTGCTTAACATACTTGTTTTCGTATAAACTCTAATTTAAAGATCCGGCTTTGGGTTGTTCGGCACGGCTAATTTTTAAATCGGGCATGGTTGATGCCTCGTAGACCCTTGTGTGTGTGCCTAGCATCCCTACACGCGGAACAGCGGCGACTCGGCCTGGATCGGCTGCGGATCCGCGGCCATTTCAGGAGATCTCCGCTTGTAGATATCTGGTTTGTTTGGTGTTGTCTTTGGGGTGTTCTTTTGATGTCTGGAATCTTATAATTCTTTCTTGGTTGCTACCAGATTTCATGTCTTTGACTTGTTTCACTTTATCTGCACTTTTGTGATTCCAGTTCTTTGACCTGAAGAATTTTCTGCACACAATCTCGATAAAATATGTTGAGAAATACAAAATCATGCATGTAGTAATAAACACACAATTTCCCTCATAATACTGGTTATAATGTATAACACATGTTATTTGATATTTTGCAGACGAATTTCTAATATGTGCTATATTTATACCAAACACCTTTAAATGATTAGAAAGAGTAGGGAAATTGATGTGGTAAGAATGCAATATTTTTGACTGATTAAATTCACCCAAACTTAATTTTGATCGTCTCGAGCAAACATCTTTTATTCAAAAGTAGGAGAAAATTTTATTAAGATTAACTAGCACACTTTCGTAGGTAAACACGATTGCACTGAGCACGTGCAACAAGCCTTTAAACCTCTAGGTGTCCCTAGTAGGAGGAGTGTTGTCTCCTGAGGGTTTTCAGCGGATTGCACCTACAAAATCCTATAATAAAAGGAAGACTGTGAAAGTTACATATAAAGATAAGAATTGTAAAAAAAAGACATTGAAAATTAGAGTTTCCAACTACACTAGCTTTTCAGTTGTTATGAGCCCTATCTTAATAGTCATAAAAAGATGTTAGAAATCACATCATCCCTCAATAAAACATCATCTTTATTCTTCATTCCTATCTTTCTTCCAAACATCGATCATATACCCCTACGTGTGTGTAAAGAACATCCATACACTCGGAGAATTCAATTCAAGCTATCATGCTCTTGTCCATCTACCTCAGTATTTTTTAATCGGTGAATATTTAGATGGATTTGCTCATACATTTTTCATGCGACCGTTAATACTTCTTGAGTTACTAACCGACCGATTACTCATATACTTGCAGATTAGGCGTAAATAGCAATTTTCTCGTCTTGCAACACCTAAGGCTTAGCAGTGACTCCCAAACCAGTTGGTCTAAGGCACTATGTGATGAAGCACCCTCGCTATATTTTTTTATGTTGCCTTGGTATTCACAAAACCAGTGTTCATTTTTCTTCACCATTTTATATTTTATTCTTCATTTATTGTTTTCTTCATACTTTGGCTTTTAGACAAGAGCATTTCAAGGTATCCTCTACTATCCCGACTTTCAAGACGTGTGTAAGTGCGTACAGCAGGGTATCAACATTTAAATGTTTGGCTTCCAGAATGGGAACTATTTTTCAGACTTATTTTTATTCTCAGATTAATGATTTCGTTCATCTTACTAACCCTTGGGATAACGTCTCATAACTACTTATTACTAGTTTCGTTTAAGAAAACATCTAACTTTCTTGGTTTTCTTAAATTTTTCTAATCTTTTGGATGTAATTTTTCACTATCTAATCTTTTATTATCTTATTTATATACAATTTTTTTATTATATGTTTTGTGCTTATGCAAAATATGATGCAAAGTGATGCGTAAATAAGCACAAACCTCCCCCAAACTTGTTTATAACAGTGTCCTCACTGTTGTCATCTGTTAAATCTCAAAAAGCTGTAGACTTGGGAGGAAATTTATTAACGGGGGCAATAATATATGACATGAAAATCCTCCCCCAAACTTATTTTTGGCTCACAATTTTGAGGACAACCTTTATTTTCAAGAGCCAAAAATATACCCCCCCCAAACTTGAGTTAAACAATATTAAACAAAAATCACAAGAAGGGGGTCAAAATTTATTGGTCAATGCTAAGCTTTGCAAAGACCGAATGTCAACACCAACTATTCGAAGATTTTATCAGTGAAACGCACCAGTTGGTGGAAGAACATGTTGTAGAGAGCCAGGAAGAAGTAGGGAAAAGATAAGTGGTGTAATAGAATGTGTTTGCGTCTCCTTTTAGAGAGACGACTCAATGATTGAGATGATGGATTACTCGCATTCTTGTGATTGTCAAGAAGAAGGGGGGAGGTTCGATTTCATTGTTTTGGAGTTGATTCATCTTAACACCTATGTTTGCTAAAAATGCGAGTTCATTAGCGAAGTTTTCATCGATATCTCGAAGAATAATGTCATTGGAAAGAACGGGATGATACCGAGACTCCATGAAAGGTTCAGAATAAGCGTTGGATTTTGACCCGGACAACTCAAAAAAAAGGTCCGTATGTGTATAATACATCGCTGGGTTAAACAACAACGTATGAAAAGAGTCTAGATCAGTATAGTGAAGCTGTTCAAATTCGCTGCTGTCGACATCCATTAATTCGACAGAACATAGATGAGCATAGGGTTCGGAGGCTTGACTTCCCAACTTATAAATGTTAAGTTCAATTGACCTATTCTCGAAGGATAGGGTCATAGAACCGTTTCGATAATTGATTACAGCGTTGGAAGTCGCTAAAAAGGGTCGACCGAGAATCACCGGAATTTGGTTCCGTGGGTTTGCTACAGGTTGTGTATCTAGAACAATAAAGTCCACAGAAAATATAAATTCCCCGACTTTTATCAACACATCCTCAAGCATACACCTAGGTTTGGTGATAGATCGATCAGCCATCTGGGGAGTTATGTGCGTGGGTTTTAACTCTCCGATACCCAATTGCTCATACACAGAATATGGAAGCAAGTTAACATTAGCGCCAAGGTCAAGTAAAGCACGGTTAATATTTTTACCCCTAATAGAAATAGAAATTTTAGGACAGCCAGGGTCCTTACGTTTCCTTGGTAATTGTTGGGGAAAAGCTGTGTTTACAGTACTTGATATGAACACCTTTTTTGGCACCTGAGTCTTCCTCTTCCTAGTGCACAAGTTCTTAGGAATTTTCGCATAAGACGGAACTTGTTGGATAGCATCTAGGAGAGGGATATTGATATTAACTTGCTTAAACATTTCAACAATCTTCTCCATTTGCGGACTTGGTCTGTTTCCCCTTAACCTATTCGGATAAGGAGCTTGAGCAATAATAGCTGGGTCCAACATTGGAGAAGATGGTGAGGGTGGAAAGGATGGGGTGGGTGGAGGGTTCGAGCCTTGGGGAAAATGGAGAATAGGCTCGGAAGAAGAATGTAAACTAGACGAAATAGGACAAGGAGTAGAAGTGGGAGTGGAAGTGGAAGTGGAAGCCGGAATTTCAATTGGTTCCTCATTATCAGTTTCAATTTGTTCACCCACATGGTTATCCAGCACTGTTCCAGATCTCAACGTGGTAAGTGCATTCACATTATACTGTGAACACCCAGGATTAGGTAAGGGTTGAGATAGAAGATTCCCTTTCTCTCTAGCACTCATTGCTGCAGTCAGTTGTGCAATTTGTACTTCTATCAATTTGATGCTCTCACCGTAGGAGACCGTGTTTTGCATAAACATATGGATAGAAGATGTTAAAATGTCATTAGTTTGCATGGACTGTGCAATGAACAAGTCGAGTGCAGAGGGTTTATCAGTATCGGCAAGAGAAGAATCAAAGTTGTTGGCCAGGTTTTGAAAATTTTATGGTTGAAAGGGGTGCTGGCTCATTTGTGGTGGTTGCTGTTGCTATGGAGGGACCATTGAAAGTTATTTTGATTTGGAACCATATTTTGAGTTTGGTATTGGTTCCAAGCAAAATTAGGGTGATTCCTCCAACCTTGATTATCTGTGGAAGAAGAAGGATCGTTTCTAGGTTGTTGCTGAAATGCAGCATTAGTGTGACCTTGAAACGGTACATTCAAAGGATATTCTTCCGTTAAATGTGATGGGTTTGAACAGCAACCACACACGGTTTTGGGAAGTGTGTATTGGTTTAGGGAGGCTGAAGAGAATTTGTTTTCTATAGCGTCGAGTTTCCTTTGTATTGCGGCCATTTCGGCTCTCATTGTGACGGAAACATCGAGCTGATTGATATCTTCCCCAGACAGTAGTTGACTAACACTTTCCTATTGTAAAGTGTTTTGAGCAATATTTTCTAGGTATTTCCAAGCTTCACGATCATCTTTACAAAGGAATTGACAATGACACATGGTTTCAAGCATCTGTTTTGTCGTGAGATCAATACCCTCATAAATAACTCGACACAGATCCCATCTAGGGATTCCATGATGAGGGCATTGTAAAAGAAGATTCTTGAACCGTTCAAAGTATTCCCAAAATGGTTCATTGGGAAGTTGGGTAAATTGGAAGATTTCGCTCCGAACATGGGCAGTCTTCTGATTGGGATAAAATTTCTTAAGGAATGCTACGACGAATTCGTCCCATGTTGAAATAAAATATGCGAGTGTGTTATAAAGCCACTTCTCGGCTAAATCGCATAAACTGAACGGGAGAAGACGTAAACGTATAGCATCCACAGAAAGCTGTGAAGTACCCATCATAGCGCATACGTTTTCGAATTTGGTGATATAAACGTATGCGTCATCAGACTTGAGCCCGTGAAATTTAGGTAAAATTTTGATGTAATGAGGTTTAATCCCCGTTGGAAGGTAGAATAGAAAGGCAGGTGGGAAGGGGACCACGTTTAGGGTAGCATCTCTTTTGGAGAGAAATGAGCGGAGGATTCTGCGCACCTGCGGGCGGTGGCAGAGTGGTGTTAAAGTCTGATGGAATTCCATCCATCACGGTGGTGGTGGGTGGTGGGAAAAATAAAATGTAGAAACACCGACTTTGGGGTCGATAAGGGAAACGCGGACAAGACGGGCATTAGAATCCCATGTCCAGCCTAGCTTGCACTAATGGTTTAGCACAAGTGGCAGCGTTGTGATAATTAGGGGAAAGTTGGTTTGGTGTTTGTTTTGAAAAATACTGATTTTGAAAAATCAAATCACAAAAAAAAAATGCATACACAACCCTAGATCTAATGGTCACCTAGGTCAAGTCATTAGACCGCTCCTAAACTTCCAGAAGACAAATCGCAGGATAAATCCTCTACCGCCTCTTTATCCCTTCTGTGGCCAGGTAAGTGCCAGGTAAGTGGGAGGTTCTCCACTACGTAAGTAGTGGGCCTAATTAAGTAACCACTTATCTTAGACATACTTGCTTTAGACACCACAAAAGAAACGCGGATAAGCAATAGATTACCCACAACCTTCTTCTGTCCTAATTGAGCGCGACGGTTCTTAGAGTCTTTTCTAGATATTTTTTAGTTAATGAGAGTGATGCAGATGCAAGTTTGTGATTTTTGGGGCTTAGGAAGGGTAATGAAATCCCCACCTAATCTGAATTTAGGTCTTTGCCCCCTTAATTTCCGTATTAAAATATGCAAACAACCAAGATCAAAACACGCAACAAATTTTTCTTTTAACGGCGCTGCAAATTTTGCAAAGAATCCTGCAGAAAATGATTATTGGATAAGATCAGAGAGAAGAAGAGAGAACAGAGAGTATACCACAGAAACTTGAATCACTGAAACGCCTAAACGGCGGCGGAACCGCCACAAAAACGCACCATTCGCCGCGGATCCACGGTGGGAAGGAGGGATTAGGGTTTCGAAATTTTTCTGTAGCTTCTTTGACTCCTCTTGAATTTGCAGAACTTCTCTGAATCTTGATCGCACTGCTACAATGATTCCAGATTTCCTTGCAAAAATTCACAACTAATCGTTAAGCACTTGATGCGATTTTGATCTAAAAAATTCTGATGGAATAATAAATTTTCAACTCAAATATCAAAAACGAATAAAATAGCACACATCACCAGCAACGGCGCCATTTGATTGATCTTCTAAGTTGTGTTTTGAATAGTAATCACAATCAAAGAAATTTATACCGCAATCAATTAACGGTGTCGATGTAGTGCGTTAATGAATACGGATCGTCCACTGAGATGCGTGTTTTGATCGATCTTCCTTTAGATGAGTTGAAATGAAAATATAAAAGAAAATTCAAGAATTAGATTCATGATTTAATTGAGTTGTCATTTCAAGAAAATCAAAAATATAGATCTAGAATCAAGAATCAAGAAGATGTCCAAATCAATTTGATTTATCAAGATAATGAAGAATAGCTTGTAGGAATCGATTGAATTGGTAGCAATGATGAATCTAATAATGAATAATCTTATCTATTGATATATTGTAGTTAGATTGATGGTGATGAATGAAGATTAGGGATCTATTTAAGAAACTAGGGTTTCTCCTTCTCTATCCCTTGTCTTTTCATTGATCATCATTCGGATCTAGGCTCTAGCAAAGAGAATCATCAATCATTTAATCCCTAGTTTGCAACGAAATAATCAAGAATGTGATCTCGATCCAAATTTGGTCATTGATGATTCTTTTTCCTAAAGTTCACAAATCTCATAAGACTTAAGATTAGTATTAGAATTTTATCATCAATAGATCTACCAAATCTCTCGATTCCGTCATAAGCAGAGAATTACTCAAGCATCATGAAAATAAAAGATTCAAGATCTAGAAATTTCATAATGCAAGAATATAAAGAAAGCAAGAATTAACTAATTATCACCTTTATTAAATCGACGACTATTACACATTCCCTCAATACGAGGTTACAAGAGTTGCTCTTGATCGCTCCTTTGAAGAGGTAACTAGATCCGTCGATGTTCGCTCCGCCTGATATCTGTGTGACTTGGATCATCGTGGATCTCGCGCACTTGATGAAGATTGGTTTCGCGAATAAAAGATCGTTGATTGCTCGCTTGATTTCCTTCTCAATGGATCTTGATTTGGCTTTGGAATTGAATTTGGGTTAGGGTTTTGATCTCAAGTTGTGTCACTCAACTTGAATTTTGAATTGTGGCTCTTAATTTCCCCCCAATTTTTAAAACTAATGAACTATTGAACCACTAATTGAACAACCCCCTCAATTTAGATCAAGATCCCCTTTTATAATTTTAAATTAATCATCCTTCATAAGCTTGGTAGCTATGCAGAACCTTCCAGAAGATGCCACGTAGAATTAGAGCGTCCTGAGGATGCTAGACCATTACAAGGAAGATTCTGTAGAAGCCTCGAGCGCCGATGAGTCAACACGGTCGCGGAACCGCGGCGACTCGGCATGGATCGGCCAAGGTGTAGGGATCCTAGGAACACTCAAGTGGTTCCACAAGACATCAACCATGCCAAAAACAAATTTTTCTTGTGCCGAGAAACCCTAATGCTAGATTGTTACTAGAGGTAAAGGCGAAACAACAACTAGTTAACAACTTAACTAAGAGTGAACGAAAAAACAACCTTTGTAGATCCGGTCCACCACTTCCTTTTCTCCGTGATGACGTCCCTCCGTTGCAACCATCGGAATCCTAGACTCTCGCGGTGGTTTCATCGGAGAAAAGATCGGGCTAGGTCGTTGACTTCGATGCCGAAGATGATCTACGTCGAGGCAACTCAAGATCAAGCTCCAACTTTACCAAGTCATGAAACTTGTGAAGAAAATACCCTATAGTACATGGCAAGTAGTAGAGGATGAAGAAATAGGAAGTGGGTTCACTTTGGATTTTGATTTCTCACTTGGAATCATCACTTGATCATTTTCAAGCAAAGGTTTTCTTTTTCTCTTTTGAAGAAGAAGAAGAAGAAGAAGGAAAAAGAATATGAATTAAAATAAAGTCAAGTGATGGTTATCATTTTGCAACCATGGTTAAGTGTAGAGAATAAACTAGAGTTTAGTTAAAATGTTTAGGTTTAGGATAAAAACAAAATGGTAGACTTTCAAAGATGCTTTGAAGCTTCAAGAAGCTTCAAGCAAAGAAAGAAAAGAAAACAACCATTTTATCCTTTCCAAAATGAATAAATAAATAAATAAATAAATAATTCAAACCCTAACCATCAACCTAATCTTGGTTCAAAGCATACACATACCCATGTTTGCATGTATCATCAAACATGATACAAACTAGTGCATAAAACTATATCATATATACAATGTGCACATCAAGTGAGAAAATCCATCTTAAGTAAACAAATACTAGTTAATGTAAAGTAATATATCAAATATATAATTATACATTAAATCATTAAATCAACACTTGATTTAACGATCCAGTCATATCGCATATAACCGACTAATATCCAATGTATCGACTTATCGAATCAATCCTCGATTCGATAACTAGGTCATATCGCATACAACCAATCGATACATTCATCGCGAGAATAGAATACGATATCACATATACGCATTATTCTCGATCCCGCACATATCTCATATGCGCTCCTATTTCGTTTCGCTTGAGCCAGGAAACCTCTGTGTAGGACTCTAAAGACTCGTCAATATGCCGGCAGTAAGTGATGATCATATCAAACACCCACAAGCCGCAAGCGGTCTGCTAAACGTAACGGCCACCCGGGTATTGAGCGATCAGAAGATCAACGAGCAAGACCGCTCACACTCCTGTGAATCCAACCAGTAACACTTACCGTACAGTCCGGTCTGTTCGTCTGATATGTCGCATATCTTGCCTAAGGGTGGTAAACGTCAGACTCCAGTAGCTCGATAAGTCATGTTGATATGTGGTCTATAACAGTTCGAGATACTACTGGTAACACTTACCAGTAAATCTCAGCAACCCTGGCCAGGGATTTTCGGTTATAGCCAATCGAACACAGCGCAACATCAACTCCTTATACCGGGAGAGACGAATCCCCTCCTATCGCTCATTGCCTCCATGTGATTCGGGACTGTACCCAAAAACCACCGTTTTGCACGCCCTCTTGGATGTGGTAAGGTGGAAATCAAAGCACTGTGGGAATCACACAAGACTCTATGACGATCTCGGGTCTACAGACTAACCTGTACCAGTGTCACCAAAGAACTGCCATCTGACGTAAGGTATAATACCATCTGGGAGTTCTCGGCGAGTCCGTCCAGTGTACCCAGTCTCCACTGAGCACCCGTATAACATCTCTGATGTCATACACCAATGGATATGGGATCATCCATCGCCCATCTGTATGGGTCGAGAAGGTATACGGAAGTGTACTCTGGTATATCGATGCCCCGTCTCGATACACCCACGACTAGGAACTTTGAAAGATGTACTTATGGACTACCATGTCCTTACTAGTATGATCCGCATCATAGTCCAGGTAGTCAAGTACACATCCTAAGGGCTTTACCAACATGTAACATAGAGACTATCAGTATACACGATAAGGTAAAGAGTGACCAGATAGCATACTATCATGTCGAGCAAGAAAGTCCTCCCTATATATGTCCCAGCATCCACTACAATATACATCCTATGTACCGTAATGGCCTCTAGGGCATACATATAACTAACAATCTCCCACTTGCACTAGGGCCATCTGTAGCAGTGGTTGTAGTATTTCATACTCAACCATCCCATAAAAGTCTCTCTCTGGGAAAAGGCCTTTGTGAGTGGATCCGCCGTGTTGTCCTCTGAGTCTACTCTCCTAACCTCGATCACCCTGGAGATCAACTATCTCCATGATCAGGTGATGCTGCCTCAGAATACGTCTGGGTCACTGATGGGACCGGGGTTCCTGGGCCAAAGCCACAACTCCATTGTCTCACAATGGTAGGAACGAAGTTCATCTCATGAACTAATATACACCCAGACTGCCTCTTTGGTAGTATCTTAAGTAGCGATGTATCTAGCCTTTATCGTCTAGTATGCCACGGTATCTTGCTTGGAACTCTTCCAACATACCGTCCCTTTACTGAGGGTAAAGACAATGCCTGTGACTGACATTCAGTCGTCCTTATCACCCTGGAACCTTTCCAGTGATTCTCCCCAGGATCAATTGATACCATCTCACTACAACTAGTGAGAATCCTAACATACATTTACTTCTATCTCATAGATCAAAACTCAGGATTTATGAGGTATCACTTTGATCCTATATGGAGAATCTTTGTGATAAGTGGAGATTGACCGAGCGTAGCATAGGAAACACCTTCCCTATTAAGAGTATGTTATCCACATACTCTATGAGGATCACCACCATACTTCCTACTACCATTTTGTATATACAAGGTTCATCTACCATTTTGATGATGTCAAACTCTTTGACTAACTCATCAAAATAGATGTTCCAACTCCGCGATGCCTGCTTTATCACATAAAACATCTTGCATACGTTTCCGCTGCTCCCACTGTCTACGAAGCCCTCTGGCTGTGTATTTATAGACACTCTCTTCCAAAACATCATTTTAGAAAAGCAGTCATGACACCCAACCACCAGATATCGTAGTCATGGTATGTAGCCATGGCAAGTAGGATCTGGATGGACTTAAGCATAGGCACTGGAAAAGGTTTCATCATTATCCACACCTGGTCGATGACGAAAAACCTTTAACAAGTCTAGTTTTGAAAGTCTCAACTTTTCCATCTACACCAAGTAATCTTCTCAAGATATACTTGCTCCTGATGGGGATTTAACCCTTCAGATAAAGCAACCAAAGTCCATACTTTGTTGGTGTATAAGGATTCCATCTCAGATCAATAAGCATCCAGCCATTCTTACAGAGTCTCACTCCTGATAGCCTGCTCGAAACTAGTTGGGTCATCATCTCATGATGCAATCCTCACTCCCACTGTCATAGAGAAACAAAAGTATCTCTCAGGTGGGTGAGGAACCCTACTAGATCGGCGGAGAGGCTGAGGTTCGTTGGAAACAATTGAATCCTTTGGTTCTACCAAATCATCAGCTGCAGTTTGTATAGTTGGAACATTTCCAGTTCTACATAACAGACCTTGCCTCGAGCTTGTCCTGATTTTGCTTTTTGGACATAGGTCGGACAACCCCAAATCTTAACAAACTTAAGATATGGGCTCTTCCCTTTCCATATCACATTTGAAACAGTAGGCAACTGTTTTGATTTGAACCCTATTCAACAGGTATGCAGCTTCTCAAGCGCATAATTCCCAAAAGGAAATAGGAAACTCAGCAGTTCTCATCATAGAGCACATCATATCACATAGGGTGCTATTGCTCCGCCCCGATATACCATCGTGCTATGGTGTATACAGAGGAGTAATGCTGAGAGAGAATCTCATTCTCCTTTAGAATAGTCCAGGATTTCCGTGCTCAAGTATTCTCCTCCTCGATCACATCAAAGGACATAATACTTATACCCGTAATTTTAGTTCTCTACTTCTAACTTATATTCTATGAATATCTCAAAAGCATCGGACTTATGTTTCAACAGGAACATATAGCTGAATCTTAAGAGATCATCATAGAATGTAATGAAGTACAAAGAACCGGTCCTGGCATGTGTAGATAGGGGACCTTACATACATCATCATGTATCATTCCCAAGAGGTTACTAACTCTTTCTCTGTTTCCAATAAACAGAGCTATGGTCATCAAATCTTTGTGACATGACTGGCAAGTTTCCATAAGATGTAAATTCAAACTAATTTAAATATGCATCTAAATGTAACTTCAGCCAGTCGGGTCGCATTGATATGACCTAGTCTACAATGCCTCAAGAAGGATTCGTTCATTTCTGAACTCTTCCTCTTGTGTGTGTTCTGTATACTAGGAACTGTAGTTTGATTTAGAACGTCAATACTTTTAGATAACGTGCCTGAACCGATCAACTTTTGATATAGGAAATGTTCAAAACATTATCCAACAATACAAAATTATATCCTTCTTTAATAAATAAAGAGACTGATATGATTTTGTATATCAGGTTCGGTATCTAATAGCATTTGTTCAGAATCAACATATTTTGAAATACAGGGTGACAGTGACCAACAGACTTGGCTGCAACACTTGCACCGTTTTCTGTCTCATGAAACTTATCACCCGTTCTCAGTTCTCCACCTTTCTGTAGCCCTTGTAACGGA
This sequence comes from Agapanthus africanus, assembly GCA_030015575.1. Lineage (NCBI taxonomy): Eukaryota > Viridiplantae > Streptophyta > Magnoliopsida > Asparagales > Amaryllidaceae > Agapanthus > Agapanthus africanus. The sequence goes on from CM057339.1 coordinate 427,911,953, forward strand.
TTACATTTGCGGGATCCTGATCTGGTATCTAATACCTGGGACGTAGAGGATACTGGGAAACAGTTATTTATAATGAACACACCCGAAGGAGATGCATCATATGCACTTTCTTCGTTTGGGCGTCATGGGAATCCTGGCATTCCCCTATTTCCTGCTCGGTCTTATAACAATTATAAGTTGGAGCGGGACAAACGTTCCTCAGCTCAGTATAACAAGTGGGTTCGGTCAATAATCCGTTTTATTATCTTGAATTAGGCGTGATATGGTCGCTACCTGGAGAGAGAGAGAAGAAAACACTCAGCCTATTCTCTTACAAGATCAGATTGGTTATTATTTTATCTAATCAGGATGGCTCCCACTGTTTTTATCAAATCTTCCTAGAAACCCTAAAAGGAAAGACTAGCCGGGATTAATTACACGCTACAAGTTCGCCAATCTTTCAGCCAGGCCAGTGTTGGTACTTTGAGGGAGGTCCCCCGTGATTTCGCATGAACCTAATTACAGTAAACCTCGTTTTCCCATAGGTATAACCCCGTTAACACCTTTCTAGACACCTACTTGATCGGCTAATTGTAATGTGTAAAACTCTCCCAGGAGTAACAATTACTCGCAGTGGGTATCGAGATCCAACTATCACATAGAAGGTATGCAATCTCATTGCAAATTTCAACACTTGAAATTCCCGATAATATTTTACCCCCAGCGTGCTATGACTGTTCACACCATAATATTGTATTATTATATTCCCCATTCTTATTCTTTTTATAAATAAACAGGTGCTTTTGACCCATGTCTTCTAAATGTTACAGGTTACAGGTTCTTGGAGCGAAAACAGTGAAAAAGATAAAAGACGCCACAAAGAAGGACTTTTGACCAACAAATGGGAGGATCTTAGTCAAGCCTTGACGAAGAACAGTTCACAATCAACAAGGCAATGCAAGGTCCAAAATCTCAAGGCAAATGGTTAAAATGTCATTGCAAATTGTTCACTGAAGATCTGGAACCAATGTAGAAGCCCAAATGGAGAAACAACTAAAGAAATGAAAAGCCCAAAGAACCCTGAATCAGCCCAGGAAAAATGATCATGTAAGCTCATCAAAGGGCCGCGGAACCGCGGCCCAAGGCCTACCCATGCCGCGGTTCTGCGGCCGTATAGGGCAATCAGGTGGTGAAAATTTTACCAAAGTTTAGTGCGGCTCTGAAAATATTTCCTGAGGGTATATTTGTAATTTTAGACATGCGGATCAAAATGTAACCTAGGGTTTCCTATTCTCTATAAATAGGAACTCTAATCATTGTAATTTCTCATGCCTCCCTTCATTAATAAATTTTAGAATTCTTTATGGAGAGAATCGGTGTTTCTTTTCAATTCATGAATTCAGATCTGACAACTCTGCGTTGATGATTGGAGAGATGCATTTGTAAGTATATTTAATTCCTTGCTCTAGTTTAGATTTCAATTCCTGCCCTAGATAGTTTTTATTCTCTACCCTAGATAGATGTATTTTAATTCCCTAATGAGTGAGTAGTCTCCTCGCTTGTTAGGGTTAGATCTGGGGAAGGTTTGAGAGACGAAGATCTCTCATCCCCTTTCTTGCCCGTCATATATTTTCATAGAACTCCATGCATACCTTCTTATTCCGCTCCCTACGGCACTCTGCCCACGAGGAAGCGGTGATACCGTAGTCTAAAGGCCCAGATTTTAAGGTTTTCCATGAAGGTTAGGGTAAAGATTAAGAAAGGAAGGACAAGGATCTAGAGGAAGAACAATCTTCCCAATCATCCTAATCCCTTTTATTAATATTTACCATAACACCTAATTAGATCTTCATATCGGTATAGAAAGCGGTGAGATTTATAGACTTTCCAAACTTAACCTAGACCTAACCCTAGCAAGACTTAGATATAGAATAATTTAGGTTTTTAGATTTAATAATCTGTCCGACCACAATCAGAATTAACTCGTTAGCGCGATTAGGAGATTCACAACATCCCCGTGGACCGACCCGTACTCACCGGCTAGCTGCAAAGCGACGCCGTTCTTGATTGCGGTTTATAGATAAGTTTTTGAGATTAATCAAATGGCGCCGTTGCCGGGGATGGCGTAAAATTTCCTTTTTGCAATTTCGGGTTAATCTTAAATTAAAAAATCTGAAAAATCTGAAAAATCAAAAAAAAAAACTATAAATATATTTCATCTGTTATTTTTGGAAGGGATACTTTGTTGTTTGAATTTTGCAGGATATACAAAATCGGATCTGGAAATTTCCAAAAAGCGAAACAGAAATCAGGAGATCAGAACAGAGAAGGATTTTCAAAACAGAACAGTGGAATTTTTCCCGCACCCTGAAGCCTTCACCACGCCGCGATTCCGCCGCACATACCCATCTTAGACCGCAGAAACGCAGCCATCTAGTCAAATCAGAGCGTCAGAAAAATTTTTGGGACTCACGCCGACTACCCCACCGCGGAACCGCGGTGGGAACCGGGTTTTGCCGCGGAAGGGCGGCTCCACAGTGACATCATCTCGAGGAATTTCCTTTGTGAGTTCTTCTTTTCCTCCTCTGTAATTTTTGAAATATCTTTTCTGGAAATTCCTGCAGGATTCCGTGAGCTATAAAAGATATCCCCTTCCATATAAAATTTTGTGCAGGATTTTTGCGTCCTGCTTAAATTTGGAAATAGATTGCAAGTAATATTTTTTTTGTTGCATATCTTTTCTCGAATATCTCTTTGCAACAATTTTTTTCCAAATAAAGATTCTTGTGATATGCTTAAAATAATAACTGTTTGCAAGTAATATTTTTTCTGTTGCATATCTTTTATTAAAAATCTTTTTGCAACAAATTTCAAATAAAGAAAAAGAAAAAGGAAAATTAACATTAGAAAACTTGAAAACTTTTGCCGCAAATAAATCCTTGCACCAACCAACTTTCTTTCTTTCACCCTTTCTTCTAACATGGGTACCCCACATAATAAATCACTTGCCGAATTTTGGTATCCCGAACCTAATTTTGCGTCGTTCGGCAATTTGTTCTGTCAATTTAAAGACGATCCTTCCTTGCCCAAAATATCTTTGAAAGATCAAATAGAGGCGTCTAGGAGAAACAGTTCGACTTTTCAACCCACTTTGTGCCAACCAAGTCAACATTTACCACTTCCATATGTTGATACCATTTTTTCAAAGTCCTTCTGTCACTCCGAGGCCGATGTCCATTGCTGAGTATATTGCTCAATCTCACAGCCGATCTTTCACCCCTCTCCACTCATCTAGTTCTAGCAATCCACACGATTATTCACCTTTTTATCCACATGTTGACCCTACCCCTGCCCAACCACCCACTTCCTACCAGTCCTACCCGACTTTTCCACCGTCACAAGACACTGTTTCTACACAGCCTTTTGGGAGTTACACATATCCAAACAATTTCGAATCTTTTGCCGAAACCCCCTTACCACCAAAGTCTAGTTTGGAAGAGGCGTTGGAGGCGTATATCGCAGCAACAAATAAAATGGTTAGGAATATGGAAGTGGCCGTGGCCGCCCTTATGCAACCTGCTGAGCCGGTAGCTAGTTTTCCGCTATCTCCAAATTTTTCAATGTATGAGGAGGCGGTTGGACAGAGTGAGAATGAGATAGGATTTCCAAATTAAACCTACCCATACCCAATTCCAGCCCACAACTCCGGTTTTCCATCGATTGTCCAAAATAGTTTACCAGTTGAAAATAAAAACGAGTTGTGTGAATTTGTAGTTCTTGATTTGCCAGATTGTTAAGAACCCCTTTCGAGTGAAACCACACTTAATCCTTTTGATCTTTACACCTCCACTCTAGAACATAAATCGATAAATATCCATGCTTTTGATGAGGTGTCAGAAAAAATTGATTTTCACTTGATTGAGGATATAGACGCCGGGAATATTTCGGATGATGAACCTGTCGATTTAATTGAAATTTTATTTCCAATTCATCATCCCGAGTTATTAAATGTTTCTCCCGAACTTCATATGCGTCTTGATTTTGATGATATTGGCATGGATAAGAAAATTTTTGAGGAAAATATTGAGGAGATTTATGAGGATAGTGAACCATTTTCGTTTGATGGGTCGAATTTTCCAATACACCCTCCTGAATCCTTAACTGATACCCTTTCTCAATCACTCCCTTTCGTCCTTCTTATTGTTCCGACCGTGCAAGTGACCGTTACGCTTTCATCTCAAATACCAAGTTCGGCATACCCATGTTTTCTTGCGAATCTTGAGGGATTTGACAACATTTCTTGACGGGTTGATAGGTTAACGCAATCGCGTTTAACACATCGGTCATCACAAATTGCGCTAATTTATTCACTCGCTTTACACCCTCAAGATCGTACTCCACTTCTTTCTTCTTTCCGCCATTCTTCTCCCCCACCGAGACCATATTCTCTTCTTCCCATTCGGTCTCGTGTGTTTCTCATCTCTTTTTTTTCTACTCCATTCATTCACCAACTCGGCCATTACTACGATAAGATTTTTGAATGGTTGGTGTTAACCTTTGGCTTGTGTAAGGCCAAGCTTAAGTTTGGGGGGAACCTTTGTATATATGTATATATATTTTTTTCTTTTTCTATAATTTTTTTTTTCAAAACATTAAAAATATTAAAAAAATTGTAAATAAATAAACAGGGGAGTGCCGGCATTTTTGACCCTCTTGGTTTAGCATGACAGTAAGGACACTGTCAAGTTCAAGTTTGGGGGTATGTTCGGTACGTCTTATTCCTTCGCATTCATTTGTACATATTTTTGCATTTGCATACTTATTTGAAAACCCATAAAAATTGAAAAAAAGGTGAAAAATTATAAAAATTATTGTATTCAATTTTGGCTAATTGACTTGAGTTTGACAAATAGGTTAACTGGATAGGAACAACTAGATCTTTGACGTAATAAATTAAAAACTCTAAAAATAACCTTCCTTAAAGTTTAGCGGTAGAAAATATATGTCTTTGTAGTTTATTTAGAAATAGGCAAATTTTCAGTTCACTTCTTGGGCTAAGTCAGAACAAAGGAAAAGTATTGATGTTCTTATTAGAGTATAAGTTTGAAAAATAGTTCCTAGCTTAAGTCTAGATTCTGAAAATATATACCCTAGAAATTGCACAATCACGCACCTTGAAACTTGGAATAGTAGAAGAGACCTTGAAATGCTCTTGTCTAAAGTCCTTAGTACGATGAAAAATAAAAAAAATACAAGTGTGAATAAAGAAAAAAATGAACACTGGATTTTGTGATTACCTAAGGCTGCAAAAATAGAAAAATATTTAGCGAGGGTGCGTCATCACCTAGTGCCTTAGAACAACTGGTTTGGGAGTCACTGCTAAAGCCTTGGGTGTTGCAAGACTAGGAATTACGCTTTAAAGTGCAAACGCATTTAGTAATCGGTTTTTGGTACCTCAAGAAGTATTAACGGTCGCATGAAGGATGTGTATGCAAAATTCAATTAAAAATTCACCAATTAATAAGTGATTTGGACAACGGACAAGGGTATGATTGCTTGATTTGAATTTCCAAGTGTAGGGGTGACTTATACACACACGTAAGGGATATGTGATTGGAGTTTAGATGAGAGAAAGGAATGAAGAATAGAGCTTGTATCTTTAGTAGAGTTGATAAAAATTCCTAAGTGGTGATGGAACCCTAGAAGGAAAACTTAAGAGATGATGAAAGCTAAGTAAGTCTGCAGAATATATATAATCTTAAGTTAAATGATTAGAAAGTGTGAAGAATATGGGTAGATAATTTATGAGTCGACGATAATAGAATTCCTTGCTAGAAAACCTAATTGGAGAATAAAAGTCGATAATCCGAATTGATAGGATTTTGTGGGAAGTATCCGCTGAAAACCCTCAGGAGACAACACTCCTCCTACTAGGGACACCTAGAGGTTTAACGGCTTGTTGCACGAGCTCTGTACAATCGCGTTTCCCTGCGAAAGTGCGGCTAGGTTAGATTTTATCGAGAATAAAAAATCAGTTTACTCGAGGACGAGCAAAAGATAAGTTTAGGGGTATTTGTTCACACCATAATATTGTATTATTATATTCCCCATTCTTATTCTTTTTATAAATAAACAGGTGCTTTTGACCCATGTCAGCTACATGTTACAGGTTACAGGTTCTTAGAGCAAAAACATTGAAAAAGATAAAAGACGACACAAAGAAGGACTTTTGACCAACAAATAGGAGGATCTTAGTCAAGCCTAGACGAAGAACAGTTCACAATCAACAAGGCAACGCAAGGTCCAAAACGTCAAGGCAAACGTTTAAAAAGTCATTGCAAATTGTTCACTGAAGATCTGGAACCAATGTAGAAGCCCAAATGGAGAAACAACTAAAGAAATGAAAAGCCCAAAGAACCCTGAAGCAGCCCAGGAAAAATGATCATGTAAGCTCATCAAAGGGCCGCGGAACCGCGGCCCAAGGCCTACCCATGCCGCGGTTCTGCGGCCGTATAGGGCAATCAGGTGGTGAAAATTTTACCAAAGTTTAGTGCGGCTCTGAAAATATTTCCTGAGGGTATATTTGTAATTTTAGACATGCGGATCAAAATGTAACCTAGGGTTTCCTATTCTCTATAAATAGGAACTCTAATCATTGTAATTTCTCATGCCTCCCTTCATTAATAAATTTTAGAATTCTTTATGGAGAGCATCGGTGTTTCTTTTCAATTCATGAATTCAGATCTGACAACTCTGCGTTGATGATTGGAGAGATGCATCTGTAAGTAGATTTAATTCCTTGCTCTAGTTTAGATTTCAATTCCTGCCCTAGGTAGTTTTTATTCTCTGCCCTAGATAGATGTATTTTAATTCCCTAATGAGTGAGTAGTCTCCTCGCTTGTTAGGGTTAGATCTGGGGAAGGTTTGAGAGACAAAGATCTCTCATCCCCTTTCTTGCCCGTCATATATTTTCATAGAACTCCATGCATACCCTCTTATTCCGCTCCCTACGGCACTCTACCCACGAGGAAGCGGTGATACCGTAGTCTAAAGGCCCGGATTTTAAGGTTTTCCATGGAGGTTAGGGTAAAGATTAAGAAAGGAAGGACAAGGATCTAGAGGAAGAACAATCTTCCCAATCATCATAATCCCTTTTATTAATATTTACCATAACACCTAATTAGATCTTCATATGGGTATAGAAAACGGTGAGATTTATAGACTTTCCAAACTTAACCTAGACCTAACCCTAGCAAGACTTAGATATAGAATAATTTAGGTTTTTAGATTTAATAATCTGTCCGACCACAATCGGAATTAACTCGTTAGCGCGATTAGGAGATTCACAACATCCCTGTGGACCGACCCGTACTCACCGGCTAGCTGCAAAGCGACGCCGTTCTTGATTGCGGTTTATAGATAAGTTTTTTAGATTAATCAATGACCTTGATGCATGCCAAACAACCCATAGTCCGCTAGTCAAGTTCAACCCGTACATTTCTTGATTGAATTAAACCCACCCGCACGACCCTTGACGCATGCCAAACAACGCCGTACGAATACCCTAATCCAATTGCATCGTATGCTAGCAGATAAGCACTAGTTAGCTACCGTACACTACGCCTTGACGCATGCCAAACAACCGCAGCACAAATACTAAGTAGTACTTATCTGAAATGACGGAGGGCTACGACAGGTTTTTCTGAAAACCTATTGCGTAATGAACTTGATATCGTTGCAGAATCAAATGATTTTGAAATGGAGTGTTTCTGAGGCTTTTCTAGTTTTGCTAAAGGGGTCACTCCCGGTGAAGGGATCTTCGGCTCTTTCCTCATCGAATAAGGTGCAGGATATATCATATATACCGCTGTGCAATGCAAGAACTATAGGAGCAATCAAAAGACAAACCGAGGGTTGTAGCATCTGCCAGTCATTGCTAAAGGGGTCACTCCTGGTGAAGGGATCTCGGCCCTTTCTTTATCGAATAAGGTGCAGGATGTTCTACAAGGAACACCGCGATGCAAAGCAAGAACTGTAGTTATCTGTTTTTGAAAATTCGATTCCACAACATCTTAGCTTTCTTTTCTTTCATTAATCACATTAATGAAGTCCCATAATTTAAGCACCTAAACATCACAGATAAATACGACGTACACTTATGCCATCCGCATTCGCCTCGATGTCCCCTCGTGCACCGTTAGGTTAGGTAACTAACGGCAGAGCAGGGCAGGGCTAGCGCGGGTGTAAAACATAAGTAACATCTATATAATATATCATATATACCATATACAGTATTTATCAAAGAACATATCAAATGATCACATCACAGATATCACAGCAGAATAAACATATGAAACATTGGATATACTAGGACGTCCGTGTTTTCAATACGAGCCAGTATAAAACACGGATTCCACGGTCGTGATGAATAGCCAAACCTACACCCCTAGACCCCTACGAGAGCGGCAAGCAACCCTACCAATTCTAGAGTTAGGAGACCCGGACTCGACTTCTCGAGTTGGTCTCCCACTGGACTCCTAAACCCGGTTACTTGTGCCCTCCTCCTTGGGTCTATCCTAGTGCGGAAAAGTAAATAATATACAATTGTGACAACTTCCGCAACCTGGAAGTGTCCCAATAAAAGAATATTACATACAAGTTTTTACATGAATGAAAATGAAAAACACTCATGTCACATAAAAAACCCCGGCTATTCAAACACGACGATCCAATATAACATATCCAGCAACACAAAACATCACATGTCATCAACGTAAGTAAACATGCGTATCCCAATTGTCGTTGACATATAGCAACGAAACCGGCGATATCACATATTACACTTACGGTCGCAGAAAAGAAAGTGTAAAACTACAACAGTTGGAATCCGCAACCTCCTTAGACATCGCATGCCTAAACCAATGAATTCCTTAGACATCACATGCCTAACAATTATAAACCCCGCATTTTAGTCTCGTTATCGAAAACACTTTTCAATATCAAGTCGGGCAATTCAACAAGATTCCCGAAAAACTGATCGAATGCTCGTCGCAAACTTTAGTAGACGGCCGCACCCCCGATACCGTCAACGAAGTGCACTAAGGCGGAACACCGCTGCCGCGAGCACCCGAACGGATGCTTTCGGCGACGGGGTTCTCCTACAGTCACTTTGTCGGGGCAATGGGGCATGGCTATCTATTAAGTTTACCGGCGAGTATCCGTGTACGCTACGTGATTGCGACGGACTTTTGATCACATCAAAATTCTGTGGCAACCGATCAAGTGAGACTAAAGTGCTATGTTTATAACATTCATATCAGTTATCTCATAACTACTTGTGGATTCCAAGTATTGTATCCCATTCCAGATAAATAGAAAATGTTAAACTTTCCGATCGAACATTCAAACACCCAAGTTTTCCCAAAACAGCTCAACACATGAAACAAGTTTAAAAACATCCAGTTCATGCCTCAGTACCAACGATCCAGCCGTAGAAGGGTCAAGCCAACGCCTCACATGTGGCACGCCGTACTGCCCCAAACCCTAAGGTTCAAAGGGCAGTTCAAGACGGTCACATAATCGAGTTAAGGTTTGTTGTCTTCTAGAGGGACCATCGCGTTACTTGCACTACTCAGAACGTCATTAAACTACAGAAAAATCCAACAATTGGAAATTTCCCAGCAGGGGAAAAAGTGGGTATTTACATCCGGTCGAACTTTTTAACATATTCTAAAATTACCCGGAAAAACATATAGACAAAATTAGACTATCCGATCGAATCTACGAACTCCCAATACAACCCAGAAAACTCAACTCTTGAGTAGAAGTTAAAAATTCCTAGAAAATACAGCACTAAAAGATAGGAATTACTGTGCAAAATTTAATGGAAGAAGCAATCGTACGGCCGCGGAACCGCCGCACGAGCCATGCTCCTGCCGCGGTTCCGCGGCGGTTTAATCGAGTTAGACTCTCGTTTGCACAGTAACTCCTAGAAAACCCTGCTGATTTTTCTGCATATTTTTAATTTGGAAAAAACCCAGTTTTTAAAAATTGTACAGAGAAGGATTTGGGATTAGGGTTTCGGGTTTGATCGGGTTTCTAACTTCGTCTACTCATCCCCTAAGGCTCTAGCTAGGCTCTGATACCACTGTAGGGATCCTAGGCACACTCAAGTGGTTCCACAAGTTATCAACCATGCCAAAAACAAATTTTTCTTGTGCCGAGAAACCCTAATGCTAGATCGTTACTAGAGGTAATGGCGAAACAACAACTAGTTAACAACTTAACTAAGAGTGAACGAAAAAACAACCTTTGTAGATCCGGTCCACCACTTCCTTTGCTCCGTGATGACGTCCCTCCGCTGCAACCATCGGAATCCTAGACTCTCGCGGTGGTTTCATCGGAGAAAAGATCGGGCTAGGTCGTTGACTTCGATGCCGAAGATGATCTACGTCGAGGCAACTCAAGATCAAGCTCCAACTTTACCAAGTCATGAAACTTGTAAAGAAAACACCCTATACTACATGGCAAGTGGTAGAGGATAAAGAAATAGGAAGTGGGTTCACTTTGGATTTTGATTTCTCACTTGGAATCATCACTTGATCATTTTCAAGCAAAGGTTTTCTTTTTCTCTTTTGAAGAAGAAGAAGAAGAAGGAAAAAGAATAAGATTAAAATAAAATCAAGTGATGGTTATCATTTTGCAACCATGGTTAAGTATAGAGAATAAACTATAGTTTAGTTAAAATGTTTAGGTTTAGGATAAAAACAAAATGGTAGACTTTCAAACATGCTTTGAAGCTTCAAGAAGCTTCAAGCAAAGAAAGAAAAGAAAACCACCATTTTATCCTTTCCAAAATGAATGAATAAATAAATAAATACATAATTCAAACCCTAACCATTAACCTAATCTTGGTTCAAAGCAAACACATACCTAAGTTTGCATGTATCATCAAACATGATACAAACTAGTGCACAAAACTATATCATATATACAATGTGCACATCAAGTGAGAAAATCCATCTTAAGTGAAAAAATACTAGTTAATGTAAAGTAATATATCAAATATATAATTATACATTAAATCATTAAATCAACACTTGATTTAACGATCCGGTCATATCGCATATAACCGACTAATATCCAATGTATCGACTTATCGAATCAATCCTCGATTCGATAACTAGGTCATATCACATACAACCAATCGATACATTCATCGCGAGAATAGAATACGGTATCACATACACGCATATTCTCGGTCCCGCACATATCTCATATGCGCTCCTATTTCGTTTCGCTTGAGCCGGGAAACCTCTGTGCAGGACTCTAAAGACTCATCAATACGCCGGCAATAGGTGATGATCATATCAAACATCCACAAGCCGCAAGCGGTCTGCTAAACGTAACGGGTATTGAGCGATCAGAAGATCAACGAGCAAGCCCGCTCACACTCCTGTGATTCCAACCAGTAACACTTACCGTACAGTCTGGTCTGTTCGTCTGATATGTCGCATATCTTGCCAAGGGGTGGTAAACGTCAGACCCCAGTAGCTCGATAAGTCGTGTCGATATATGGTCTATAACAGTTCGAGATACTACTGGTAACACTTACCAGTAAATCTCAGCAACCCTGGACAGGGATTTCCGGTTATAGCCAATCGAACACAGCGCAACATCAACTCCCTATACCGGGAGAGACGAATCAACTCCTATCGCTCATTGCCTCCATGTGATTCGGGACTGTACCCAAAAACCACCGTTTTGCACGCCCTCTTGGACGTGGTGAGGTGGAAATCAATGCACAGTGGGAATCACACAAGACTCTATGACGATCTCGGGTCTACAGACTAACCTGTACCAGTGTCACCAAAGAACTGCCATCTGACGTAAGGTATAATACCATCTGGGAGTTCTCGGCGAGTCCGTCCAGTGTATCCAGTCTCCACTGAGCACCTGTATATCATCTCTGATGTCAAACACCAATGGATATGAGATCATCCATCGCCCATCTGTATGGGTCGAGAAGGTATACGCTAGTCTACTCTGGTATATCGATTACCCGTCTCGATACACCCACGACTAGGGACCTTGAAGGATGTACTTATGGACTTCCATGTCCCTACTAGTATGATCCGCATCCTAGTCCAGGTAGTCAAGTACACATCCTAAGTGCTTTACCAACATATAACAGAGAGATTATCAGTATACACGTTAAGGTAAAGAGGAACCAGATAGCATACTATCATGTCGACCAAGAAAGTCCTCCCTATATATGTCCCAGCATCCACTACAATATACATCCTATGTACAGTAATGGCCTCTAGGGCATACATATAACTAACACGTGGATCCGCGGCCATTTGAGGAGATCTCTGGTTGTAGATTTTTGGTTTGTTTGGTGTTGTCTTTGCGGTGTTCTTTTGTTGTCTGGAATCTTATAATTCTTTCTTAGTTGCTGCCAGATTTCATGTCTTTGACTTGTTGCACTTTATCGGTAGTTTTGCGATTCCAGTTCTTTGACATGAAGAATTTTCTACACACAATCTCGATAAAATATGTTGAGAAATACAAAATCATGCATGTAGTAATAAACACACAATTTCCCTCATAATACCGGTTATAATGTATAACATATGTTATTTGATTTTTTGCAGACGAATTGCTAATATGTGCTATATTTATACCAAACACTTTTAGATGATTAGAAAGAGTAGGGAAATTGATGTGTTAAGAATGCAATATTTTTGACTAATCAGTATGGACATGTCTTCTTGATGAAACATAAATTCGATGCCTTTGAGAAATTCCGGGAATATAAGAATGAAGTGGAAAAACAAATTGGAAAAATTATCAAGATACTTAGATCTGATCAAGGTGGTGAATACTTAAGTGCCGAGTTCCTGGGCTACTTAAAATAGAATGGAATTTTCTCTCAGCTTACTCCTCCATACACATCTCAGCACAACGGTGTATCGGAAAGGCGAAACAGAACCTTATTGGATATGGTTCATTCCATGATAAGTAATGCTGAGTTACCGCGATCCTTCTGGGGCTATGTACTAGAATCAGCTGCATATCCTTTGAACATGGTTCCTACTAAGTCAGTGCCAACCACACCATATCAGATGTGAAATGGGAAGAAACCCTATCTTAAGTACCTTAAGACATGGGGATGTCCATCTTTTGTAAAAGAACAGCATGCGGACAAGCTCGAGGCATGCTCAGTACTGTGTAAGTTTATTGGATACCCAAAGAACTCTAGCAAGTACCTTTTCTATTACGCAGAGGAAAAAAATGTCTTTGTTTCTCGGCATGCCCAGTTCTTGGAAACTGAATTTTTATAAAATTAGATAAGTGGGAGCGCAATAGAACTGGAAGAAATTCCAGAACCATAAACTATTACTAAAAGCATGGTGGAACCAGAAGTTTTGAAAGAACCGGACATTCACGCACCACTCCGCAAAACTAGTAGGCAGTCTCATCCACCTTAGAGATACTATGATTTTCTCATAGACGGGGATCGAGAGGATTGCATCATCGACGATGATAAGCCAACTAGCTTCCAGCAAGCCATTCAGAACAGAGACTCGGTAAAATAGATGGATGCAATGCGGACCGAAATGGAGTCCATGTACACCAACAAAGTATGGAATTTGGACATTGCTCCAGAAGGGGTAAAACCCGTAGGCTGCAAATGGATCTTCAGAAAGAAGATTGGTGTAGATGGATAGGTTTACACTTATAAGGCTAGAGTTATTGCAAAATGTTTTTTTCAAAGACCTTGTTTGGACTATGATGAAACTTTTTCTCCGGTGGCTATGCTCAAATCCATTCGGATCCTTCTTGCTATTGTTGCCTTCCACGATTATGAGATCTGGCAGATGGACATAAAGATCGCTTTTCTAAATGGAAATTTAGAACAGTGCGTCTATATGGATCAGCCAGAGGTTTTCATTCAGAGTGGGAGCAACGGGAAAGTGTGCAAGTTGTTTAAGTCTATTTATGGACTAGAGAAGGCATCACGGAGTTGGAATATCTGTTTTGATGAGAAACTCAAAGAATTTGACTTTATAAAAAATCCAGATGAACCATACATTTATAGTAAGATTGTAGGGAGAACTGTGGTATTACTCGTCTTGTACGTGGATGACATTCTCTTGATAGGAAATGACATTTCTGTGCTACAATTACTCAAAGGATTCTTGTCACAGAGGTTCTCCATGAATGACCTGAGTGATTCCTCCAACATTCTGGGGATCTATATCTATCGTGATAGATCTAAACGGATAGTAGGACTTTCACAGTCAAGGTATATCGACACCATACTGAAAAGATTTAGTATGGAAGATTCAAAGAGCGGTAACCTACCGGCTTGTCACGGAATCATCATCTCTAAAGAGATGTCTCCCAAGACTGATTTGGAAAGGGCTCGCATGAAATCTATACCCTACGCTTCTGCGGTAGGCTCTATAATGTATGTGATGTTGTGTACCAGACAAGTTGTTGCTTACGCATTGAGCGTTGTAAGCCGGTATCAGTCAAACCCAGGGGAGAAGCACTTGATAGCAGTAAAGAACATTCTCAAGTACCTGAAAAGGACTAAGGAGATGTTCTTGGTGTATGGCGGAAAAGACCTCCAGATCGAGGCCTTTGCTGACTCTAGCTTCCAGAGTGACAAGGATGACTCCAAGTCCATGTCGGATTATGTCTTTACCATCAATGGAGGGGCAGTCTGTTGGAAGAGCTCCAACCAGGACACCATTGCTGACTCGACGATGGAAGCGGAATATATCGATGCTTGTGACGCCGCGAAAGAAGCAGTCTGGATGAGGAAGTTCCTAATAGAACTTTAGGTGGTTCCATCCATTGTAGATCCAATACCTCTATATTATGACAACAACGGTGCTATAGCTTTAGAGAAGGAACCATGGTCCCATTAGAAAACCAGCCATATCTTGAGGCGGTACCACCTGATCAGGGAGATCGTTGATCGCCGAGAGATCGAGGTGAGGAGAGTAGATATGGTGAACAACACTGCAGATCCACTCATAAAGGCCATCCCTCAGACACAGTTCGAGAGGCTATCCGAGATGATAGGTCTGCGATATGCCAATACATGGCCTTAGTTCAAGTGGGAGATTGTTAGTGATATATGCCCTAGAGGCCATTATTGTATCATACCGGTTTGTATATTACTTAATGGAAGCTTGGGATATGCAAAGTTGTGTTAACAGCCTTGCTCAAAATGGTAGTATGCTACTTGGTTTATTTCTACCTCAACATGTGCATGTGTTTCTTTTAGCATATCACTTATACATATTGGTAGAGCCCTTACGATCTTTACTTGATTACCAGCGTTGTGATGGCAGTCATACTAGTGGGGCAGGGTAGTCCATAAGCACATCCTATACAGGTCCCTAGTCATAGGATTATCAAGATGGGGCATCGATACTCCAGAGTAGACTAGTGTATACGCTTCTCATCCCAGCAGAGGAGACACTCTGTCCCACAGCCATTAGTACGTCTTACTGGAAATAGTATGCTGGTGCTCATTGGGTTATAAGTACACTAGACATGACTCGTAGGGGACTGCTGGTGGGTATTATACCTAACGCCGGGTAGTAGTTCCCAGGTGACATGAGTACGGCTTAGTCCATCTACTTGACACTGCTACTTCACCTCGAGTGTGTTCCCAATGTTCTTTGATTACTACCTTACCATGGCTCAAAGGAGTCATGCAAATAGGTAGTAGTTGGGTGCAGTCCCGAAGCACTTAGAGGCAGTGGCGGTTAGATAGGATTCGTCTCTCCCGGTATTGGGGGTTGATATCGCGCTGTGTTTGTAAAGCTATTACACAAAGTCCCTGGCCAGGGCAAGCGAGATTTATTGGTAGGTACTCCAGTAGTTTCTCATAGTGTTCTAGGCTATACTCCAACATGACTTATTGCGCTATTAGGGGTCTGACGTTTACCATCCCCCTAGGCCCGATATGCGATACTCTTAGACAAACAAACCGGACTGTACGAAGATTGTCACAGATAGGCTCGGTAGGAATTCGGATGAGTTTTCTCATCGGCCTTCTTATCGACAGATACCTGGGTAGCCGTTACTTGCAGCTAGTACCGATGACGGCTAGTGGTTAAACCTATTGCCAGTGTAGTGTTGAGTCTTTAGAGCCCCACACAGAGGGTTTCCCTACATCAGGCAAAAGATATAGTGGTTGTATGGTTTTACGACAGGGTTCGAACACATATGCGTACTTATGCACGTATGATGATTCAGACAGATAATACTAGTTGGCTTTAGTTCGGACACATATGCTGGATCCTAGTATTATTATACTGATGGATTATTTTCGTCTCATTGTATTCGTATTCTTCGGAATACGGATATGGGTATGTATATACGGTTGAGGGGCATTCTCATAATTTACTTGAGAAATCTTGTAGAAGAAAACACCTGATTGATTAAAGATTAATGAGGTGGAGGTTTGCATTATGTGAGACATGGCTACTTGGTAACTCATGGCTTGACTCACTAGATGACTCATGAAGCATGCTAGATATTTTGCAAGGATGCTAGATATTTGTGGCTTGTGAATTATTGTATGCTTCATTAGTCAACACAAGACTTAGCCATTCTCATTACATGCTCATTTTCTTCACTAGCTTTTCCTCAAGCTCACTTCTTCTTCCTCTAACCCTAAACCTCTAATGTGTTGAGAATTCTAGGGTTATTACAGACAAAGTAATCTATCTACACTCTCTACATCCTCTAGGCCATCTAGTTTAGAGAACTAGGTGCCCTAGTTACCTCGGATTTAAGGTTGGAGCTCGGAATATAAACTCTCGGGTGGATCGTCTTTGACTCGAGGAGGCCGACGAGGAGGCATCGATCCGTTACGATCCTCAGAGCTTATGACGACGAGGAGGATAGCAAAGAAGACCCGAAGGACATCTAACGTGAGGTATAACTTCCTATCCGAGTAGTTAACCTCACACAGTAGTTTGTTAGCTAGGGTTTAGCATCGATCCTGGAGCTCAAGTCGGTGTTGCGAGCTTTGAAATATCTTTTTTTAAATAATCCGCCTCCCGGCGAACCCACGGGGTGTGCGACATCGACTTACATGAAATACTTTGTATTGCCTCAGCAGAAAAATAACAGTATAAGCAATTTTGGCAAAATCAAACAACACCTGAAATACAAAATCCAAGTGACTGGAACACCAAATGAAACACGACACAAAACACTTTAGTTGGGCTGGCCAAGCCGGTTTTTTCAATCATGTGGACAGCCAAAGTAAGGTGTTTTCGTCTCGTTTTTCTTCTGTGTTCATCTTACAACTAAAGGAGTACTCTGCAATTGTTTTAAACAAATTTGGAGGCTCTGAAAATTTCGACAGAAACTTGGATATTTGGTTACTTGTTTCGGAGTTATTTCGGTTTCGTAGTTTTACTTGTCATCTAATCTATTGGTTATGGTTTATAAGGCTCTGATACCACTGTAAGTCGATATCGCGCACCGTGCGGCTCCGCGGGGTGGCGGAATTTTCAAAAAACGATTTTTAAACTTCGCAACAATGACTTGAATCAACAAGATCTTTAAATAAACCTTAACTAACATAACATCTTTGAGGTTCTAACTACTCTGAAGAAAGTTATACCTTGTAGTATAAAGTCCTTCGGTTCTTACTGTCCTCCTCCTCTTCTTAAGCTCCCGGAAGAGTGAACGGATCTTTCTCGATCGTCGATCTTCCCACGCCAAAGATGATCCACCCGAGAGTGTCAACTTTGAGCTCCTACCTATTAATTGAGGTAACTAGGGTGCCTAGTGTGCTAGTCTAAGTAACCTAGAAGATGTAGAAAGTGATTAGGATTGTTTAATCTCTTGAACCCTTGGTCTCTCAACTCATGAGACAAATTAGGGTTTTGAAAGAAGAAGAGAGCTTGGAGGAGAGAGTGTGTTTATCATAGAATGAATGAAGAATGGCTAATGTGATAACTAATAAGCAAAGATATTTTCTACAAAATATCTAGATATTACCCTTGTCTCAGTAGTAATCCATGACTTACTACATGAGTCACCAAGTAGCCATGCTTCATTAATTGTAAATAACGCCTCACCCTCCACATTATTAACCATTTAAAATAAATGGTTATCAAACTAATGAGGTGTCTTCTTCTAGAAACACTCTTAACAAAATTACAAGAATACCCCTCATCCGTATATACATATTCGTATCCGTATTTCGAAAAATACGAATACAAAGAGTAAAAAAATCCAATAATCTGATACTCGTATTTGGCTTAAACCAAAGCCTACTAGTATAATCCCCCCGATCATCATCCGTGTAGCCAGTACACGTATGCGATCGAAACCCAGCCGTAAACCATACGACATCTACATCATTTCGCTCGAAGAAGATAAACCCTCTGTATGGGACTCTAAAGACTCGACAGTATGCTTGCAGTGGGTTTAACCACAAGCACGTCAGTGGTACTAGCTGCACATAATGGCTACCCAGGTATCTGTCGAATAGGAAAGACGACGAGCGAACTCATCCGAACTCCTACCGAGCCTGCCCATAACAATATCTGTACAGTCCGGTCTGTTCGTCTGAGAGTATCGCATGTAAGGTCTAGGGGGCTGGAAAAAAGTCAGACCCCTAATAACCAAATAAGTCGTGTCAGTATGGCTCAAGACCATCCGAGAATCTACTGGTCTGCCCAACAGTAATTCTCAATTCGCCCTGGCCAGGGACTTATGCTGATGACCAACCGATCACAGCGCGACATCGACTCCCTATACCGGGAGTGACGAATCCCTAACAGTCGCTCACTGCCTCCATTTGGCTCGGGACTGTACCCAACTAAAACTTGTTTGCACGACTCAGTAAAGCCGTGGTAGGGTAGTAATCAAAGCACAGTAGGAACTAACACGAAACAAATGACGACCTCAAGTCGACAGACTATCTGCACACATGTCACCAGAGAACTGCTATATGATGCTAGGTATAATACCATCTAGCCAGTCCTCGGCGAGTCCTGTCCGGTGAACTCACACCCAGTGAGCATCTGTATACAATCTTAGGTTTACCTCACCAATGATTGCGGGTCCAATCCATCGCCCCTCGTCAGGCTCTAGATATTTATACACTAGTCTACTCTGGAGTATCGATGCCCGGTCTCGATACTCCATCGACTAGGGACATTTTAAGGATGTGCCTATCCACTACCCAGCTCTCACAAGTATGATTGCCATCACAATGCTGGTAGTCAGGAAAATATCCTACAGGCTTTATCAACATATATACAAGATATGAATACAAAGTAAAACACATCACATGTTAAGATAAAGTCAAACCAAATAGCGTACTATCATATCGATCAAGATTATCCTGTACATACATATCCATAGCATCCTATACAATGAAGGCCTCTAAGGCATATATATCCAACAGATAATACCTTCATGAACCATGAAATGATATTTTTCCCAATTCGAAGTTAGATTCTTATCCGTACAGCGGGTAAGAACAGTGTCAATATGACGTAAGCATTCATCAAAGGAGTCCCTAAATATGGAGAAATCGTTCATAAATATCTCCAGAAAATTCTCGACCATGTCCGATAATATCCCCATCATACACCGCTAAAATGTAGTAGATGCATTGCATACCCCAAAGGCCATTCATCTATAAGCGAAAGTACTAAAAGGATAAGTAAAAGTTGTCTTATCTTGATCCTTTTCGGCGATGGGAATCTGGTTATAGCCTGAATATTCGTCTAAAAAACAGTAGTACTCATGCCCGACTAAACGTTCCACTATCTAGTCATTGAAGGGTAGAGGGAAGTGATCTTTCCCTGTCGCGGAATTGAGTTTTCTATAATCAATACATACCCGCCACCTGGTTTGGGTGTGTGTTTGAATCAACTCATTAGCCTCATTAGTTATGACCGTGATGCCAGAGTTTTTAAGGACCACGTGAATAAGACTTACCCATTGGCTATCAGATATTGCGTAAATTATACCATTATCTAAGTATTCGACGATTTCTTTCTGTAAGTCGATGCTATACAACCCGCGGGATCGCGGGGAGGCGGAGAGTGTAAGAAACGATAATTTTAGCATCATAACATCGACTATTAGCCATGATCTTATTCTAAACCATAACTAGCATCTAACTAATGAAGTATAGACTAAAGTGCAGAAGTTATACCTCAAGAATCCGGTCCTTCTTTGCTTCCCCTGCTGTCCTCCTCTCCTGCATGAACCCGTCGGAGTGATACGGTTGTCGCCTTCTCGTCGGCTTCCTCGAATCCAAGATGATCCACCCGAACATTTGTGCACCAAGCTTTCTCTTCTATACCAATGAGACTAGATCAACTAGTGTGCTAAACTAGAAGATCTAGAGTGTGTAGATGTTGTTGAAGGATTGAGGAGTCTACTATTGCTCAAGGTTACTCAACTCATGAGTGTTCTTGAGCTTGAGGGAATTAGAGACGGTTATGGAAATTTAGTGAACTAAAAAGATGAAGAAGGAAAATGGTTCTCTCTATCTATTTTCTAAACTGAAATCACCTAATTATCTCATAGATAAATCTATATCAATAATTAAAAAGAGGTTCAATTTACAATAGAATGACTCATGAGTCAAATGAACACCATGTGTCCAAAGCTCCCAAGTCCTTATTCATGCAATATCCACATAATTTTCATTTAAATAAAATGCATTAATAATTTAAACTAAAATTATTAATAGAATTATGTCATGCCATCTTCAAAATCATTTTTGTACAAATTACAAAAATGCCCCTCGTCCGTATATACATACCCGTATCCGTATTCCGAAAAATACGAATACTGAAGACGAAGACAATCCATCAGTACAATACTAGGATTTGACTTAAATCAAAACACACTAGTATTGTCCGTCCGAATCATCATGCGTGCATAAGTACATGCACGTGATCGAACCATGCCGTAAAACCATACAACATCTACACGTTTTGCCTGATGTAGGGAAACGCTCTGTGTGGGACTCTAAAGACTCGACTCTACGCTGGCAGTGGGTTTAACCACAGGGCGCAAGCGGTACTAGCTGTACATAACGGCCCCCAGGTATCGTCGATAAGAAAGCTGATGAGAATAACTCATCCGAACTCCTACTGAGTCTATCCATGACAATCTCCGTACAGTCCGGTATGTTCATCTAAGAGTATCGCATATTCGGTCTAGGGGGGAGGTAAACGTCAGACCCCTAAGAGCGGTATAAGTCGTGTCGGAGTACAGTCCAATACACCCTGAGAAACTACAGGAGTACCTACCAGTAAATCTCGCTTGCCCTGGCCAGGGACTTTGTGTGATGGCGTTCCGAACACAGCGCGATATCAACCCCCAATACCGGGAGAGACAAATCCTATCTAACCGCCACTGTCTCTAAGTGCTTCAGGACTGCACCCAACTACTGCCTGTTTGCACGACTCAATAGAGTCGCGGTAGGGTAGTAATCTAAGAACAGTGGGAACACACTTGAGGCGAAGCAGCAGTGTCAAGTCGACGGACTAAGCTATACTCATGTCACCTGGGAACTGCTATCTGACTATAGGTATAGTACCAACTAGCAGTTCCCAATGAGTCCGTTCAGTGTAACTCATATCCCAATGAGAACCTGTAGACTATCTCCAGTACGACGTACCGATGGCTGTGGAACAGACCATCTCCCCTGCTGGGATGAGAAGCGTATACACAAGTCTACTCTGGAGTATCGATGCCCTGTCTCGATAATCCTACGACTAGGGACCTGTATAAGGATGTGCTTATAGACTACCAAGTTCCCACTAGTGTGACTGCCATCACAACGCTGGTAGTCAAGCAAAGATCCTAAGGGCTCTATCAATATGTATTAGCGATATATTAAAAGAAACATATACTCATATTAAGATAGATACAAACCAAGTAGCATACTACTATATCGAGCAAGACTGTCATAAATCCGTGTATATATCCCAAGCTTCCAAAATGTAATATACAAACTAGTACTATACAATAATGGCATGTAGGTAATATCACAGTAACAATCTCCCCTTTGCACTAAGGCCATGTGCTGGCATATCGCAGACTTATCATCTTGAATAGCCTCTCGAACTGCGTCTGAGGGATGGCCTTTGTGAATGGATCTGCAGTATTTTCCTCAGTAGCAACTCTCCGAACCTCGATCTCCCGGCGATCCACGATCTCCCTGATCAGGTGATACCTCCTCAAGATGTGTATGGACTTCTGATGGGACCTTGGTTCCTTTGCTAAAGCTATAGCCCCGTTGTTGTCACAATACAGAGGTATTGGATCAACAATGGACAGAACCACCTGAAGATCTGTTAAGAACATCCTCATCCAGACTGCTTCTTTTGCGGCATCAGAAGAAGCGATATACTCCGGTTCCATCGTCGAGTCAGCAACGGTGTCCTGCTTGGAACTCTTCCAACAGACCGCCCCTCATTTGAGGGTAAAGACATAACCTGATATGGACTTGGATTCATCCTTGTCACTCTGGAAGCTGGAGTCAGCAAAGACCTCAATTTGGAGGTTTTTTCCGCCGTAAACCATGAACATTTCATTAGTCATTCTCAGATACTTGAGAATGTTCTTTACTGCTATCCAGTGCTTCTCCCCAGGGTTTGACTGATACCAGCTTACCACACTGAGTGCATAAGAAACATCTGGTCAGGTACACAACATTGCATACATTATAGGGCCTACCACAGAAGCGTATGGTATAATTGCCATGGGATCCCTTTCCAAATGAGTCTTGGGAGACATCTCTTTGGATAGGGTGATTTCGTGACAAGCCGGTAGATTACTGCGCTTAGAATCTTCCATACTGAATCTTTTCAGTATGGTGTCGATATACCTGGACTGTGAAAGTCCCAACATCCTCTTGGATCTATCACGATAGATTCGGATCGCCAGAATGTAAGAGGCATCACCCATGTCTTTCATGGAGAACCTGTGTAACAAGAACCCTTTGACAGATTGTAGCATAGGAATGCCATTTCCTATCAAGAGAATGCCATCCATGTACAAGATGAGGAATACAACAGTTCTTGCTACAATCTTACTATAAATGCATGGCTCATCTAGATTTTTGATAAAATCAAATTTTTTGACCGTTTCATCAAAACAGATGTTCCAACTCCGCGATGCCTACTTTAGTCCGTAGATGGACTTAAGCACCTTGCACACTTTCCCGCTGCTCCCACTCTGAATGAAACCATCTGTCTTATCCATATAGACGCACTCTTCTAAATGTCCATTTAGAAAAGCCGTCTTTACGTCCATTTGCCAGATCTCATAAGCGTGGAAGGCAGCAATGGCAAGAAGGATCCGAATGGATTTAAGCATAGCCACTGGAGAAAAGGTTTCATCATAGTCCAAAACAGGTCTTCGACGAAAACCTTTTGCAACAAGTCTAGCCTTATAGGTTTCAACCTGTCCATCTATACCAATCTTCTTTTTGAAGATCCATTTGCAGCCTATGGGTTTTACCCCTTCTAGAGCAATGTCTAAAGTCCATACTTTGTTGGTGTACATGGACTCCATCTTGGTCCACATTGCATCCAACCATTTTACCAAGTCAGTGCTCTGAATGGCTTGCTGGAAGTTAGTCGGCTCATCATTATCAATGATGCAGTCCTCTCTATCCCAGTCGATGAGAAAACCATAGTATCTTTCGGGCGGATGAGACAGCCTACTACTCTTGCGGAGTGGTGCGGGAATGTCATGTTCTTTTGACACTTCTGGTTCCACTAAGCTTTCAATAATAGCTTGTGGTTCTGGAATTTCTTCCAGTTCGATTGTGCTCCCACTTGTTTCTTTTTCTAAAAACTGATGTTCCAGAAAGTGGGCATGACGATAAACAAAAACCTTTTGTTCCTCTGCGAAATAGAATAGATACCCTCTGGAGTTCTTTGGGTATCCCACAAACTTGCACAGTACTGATCGTGCCTCGAGTTTGTCCGCATGCTGCTTTTTAACAAAAGCTGGACATCCCCATATCTTTAGATACTGAAAATAAGGTTTCTTCCTACTCCATATCTGATATAGTATGGTAGGCACAGTCTTGGTAGGAACCTTGTTCAAAAGATATGCAGCTAATTCAAGTGCATAGCCCTAGAATGATCGCGGTAACTCAGCATTACTCATCATGGAACGTACCATATCCAATAGGGTTCGGTTCCGTCTCTCCGATACACCGTTGTGTTGTGGTGTGTATGGAGGAGTAAGCTGAGAGAGAATTTCATTCTCTTTTAAGTAATCCAGGAACTCCGCACTCAAGTATTCACCACCTTGATCAGATCTTAGTGTCTTGATACTTTTGCCTGTTTGTTTTTCTAATTCATTCTTATATTCTCGGAATTTCTCAAAGGACAGAAAATATGTCCATACCTAGAGAAATCATCCGTAAAAGTAATGAAATAGGAATAACCACTTTTTTCATGTGTAGACATTGGACCACACACGTCACTGTGTATGAGTCCCAAGAGCACACTTGCTCTTACTACGTGTCCAGTGAATGGACTTTTTGCCATCTTTCCTTTGAGACATGATTGACAAGTTGCATAAGATTGATATTCGAACGGATTGAAATATCCTTCTTTATGTAGCTTGGTCAACCTTGTTTCGTTTATGTGACCTAGTCTACAATGCCATAAGAATGCATGATTTATTTCTGGAGTCTTTCTTTTATGTGTGTTCTGGACATTGAAAATTTGTAGTTGGTTTAATACGTATATACCGTTGTTTAGAGTACCTGACCCAATCAGACCATGATTAAGGTTGATATTTACGACATCGCTTACAAATGTAAAATCATAAGCTTCTTTAGATAACAAAGATAAAGAAATGATATTACAAGTCAAATTAGGTACACAAAAACAGTTGCGCAAAACCAAAATATGTCCACTCGTCGATCCAAGGTGATATTCCCCTGCGGACACAGCATCCACGCTCGCTCCGTTAGCAACCCTGAGGGCCATATCACCGGTCTTCAGAACCCTATGGATTATCAGTGCCTGCAAAGAATTGCAGATATGATATCCTGATACGGTATCCAATACCCAGGAATTAGAGTTGATTGACAGACAGTTTTCAATTACATTCACACCTGAAGCCGAAACTGTTGGAGATAGAGCCCTCAGAGTCAATTATTGGATCACAGGCACGTGATTGCAATGATTGAGGGAGGACCTGTCCCACTAGGACATTCTTACTCAAGATGATAGTATGCTATCTGGTTTATCTTTATCATCGTGTACTGCTTTAGGTGACCCTACAGGTCACTATTGCACGTTGATAGAGCCCCTAGGATTCTTGCTTGACTACCAGCAGTATGAGGGCGATCATATACGTGAGAGCTGGTGGTCTATAAGCACATCCTTAAATGGTCCCTAGTCGTGGGAGTTTCGAGACAGGGCATCGATACTCCAGAGTAGACTAGTGTATACAGTCGAGACCCCGACGAGGGGCGGTGGCCTGTCTCACAAGCCACTGGTGTCAGTTGGTTCACCTAAGATGTATACAGGTGCTTATTGGGTTGTGAGTACACCGGACAGGACTCGCCGGGAACATGCTAGTTGGTCTTATACCTGACGTCAGATAGCAGTTCCCTGGTGACATGTGTACAGGTTAGTTCATCGACCTGAGGATCGTCATTTGTCTCGTATGAGTTCCCACTGTACTTTGATTACTACCCTACCACGCTCAAAGGAGACGTGCAAACAGGTTTTAGTTAGGTACAGTCCCGAGCCACATGGAGGTAGTGAGCGGATCTTCGGGGGTTCGTCTCTCCCGGTATTGGGGGTGAGGTCGTGCTGTGTCTAGGAGAGCCAGAACATGAAAAGTCCTTGGCCAAGGCAGGAGATTTACAGGTAGGTATTCCAGTAGTATCTTAGGGTGTTCTGGGCTGCTCTCTGACACGACTTATACCGCTTTTGGGGGTCTGACTTTTACCAACTCCCTAAGCCCGCCATGCGATGCTCATAGACGAACGGACCGGACTTTACGGATATTGTCACTGACAGGCTCAGTAGGGTGTCAGGATGTGTTTGCTCATCGACGTCCCTTTTGGTCAATAGCTGGTGGCCCGTCACGTATGGCTAATACCTCTGACATGCTAGTGGTTAAATCCACAGCCATAGTATTGACGAGTCTTTAGAGTCCCCCACATTCAGTTACTCAAGTTTCGGGCGAAACGCTGTAGAGGCCGTAAGGAGATATGGCAGGGTTCGATCGGATACGTACGGTGTTGCACGGATCAGGATCGGACGGTTAGTACTAGAGGCCGTATGGATATATGGCAGGGTTCGATCAGATACATGCGGTATTGCACGGATGAGGATCGGACGGATATTACTAGCCGGCTTTGGTTTAAGCCGGATCCTAGTATAGTACAGTGTAGATTTTGTCTCATTGCATATGTATTTCGGTCGGAATACAGATGCGGGTGTGTATACACAATATCGGGGTTTTCCTGTAATTTATTACGGGACCAGTTTTCTGGAGTTGCCAGTTTGCTTTCCGTTTCGGCCATATTTCTTTGAATCCTTCATTGGCCGAAGATTGGTGGAGGAGGGCTTATTTGCATTTGTGCAAATAAGCATTTGTGGAGAGTGTTCTTTGTATTTTATTGTATCATGAAGGTGCACCATCCATTGACCTTGCTTGACTTCTATCTTCATGATGGCATGACTTTTTGAAGTTATGATTGTTGTTTGAGTGTTGGACTTTCCTAGTGATCATTTCTTTGCATTATAGCCTTTTCTCTCTCTCCCATGGATTATTGGTTGGGTGACTCATTTTTGATACACACACTCACCACACTCTCATTCCTCTTCTCTCATTTTTTTTGGTGAAGCCGGCCAAGCTCTTGGAAGGGGGCTGTCCCAAAATTGGAGAGAGGGTGTTTGTTCATTTGGCTTTGCAAAATTCCCACAAGTTCCATCTCCAAACTACATCTCATTCCTCCACCAAAAAGGCAACATCCTAAACCCCAAATGAGACATATCACTACACGCATTCTACAGCAAACCTTGGGCACGTCGGCTCGCCAACTTCGTGCCCGAGTTGCCTCGGTATAGAGGTGGGAGCCCGTAAAAGAAGCCGGCGACGTGGTGCCCTTCCGGCGAGGAGATGGAGACCGGACATTCCACGGGAGATCGGGACGACGACGAGAAGACCGGAGGACTCGGATCACTCGGTATATCTCTCTTCCCATCTTGTAGTTAGCTTGGACTAGATTAATGGCATGATCCAGGTATATAGTGCGCGATGGTGCCGGTTTGAAAAGTTAAAGTAAATCACTGCTTCCGCATTCCGGCGTCGGATTGACGGCCGGGGCGCCGCCGTGCACTTACAGTGGTATCAGAGCCTCTCCATTAACATAGTCTAGTTTTCTCTAATGTGTTTTACATTTCCGATCGAACAAATGTTCCAAAACCGTGTTTTTCAAAACAACAGTTTTCTGTCGAAATATTTTTGTCTCGAAATTTTTTTCAGGTAGTCTCAGAATACTGTGCATGGAAGTATAAGCCTACTGTAGAAATTTGGTCGCGAGATCTCCTTATTCGACCGTGGAAACGCGGCCAAACCCATGCTTGGGCCGCGGTTCCGCCGCTATTTTGACAGATCGTTGCACCAAATTTTTACAGAGGCCTTCTGGGTTGAAAATATGGGTTTTGGAATATTAATTTTGGGCCCAGAAGTTCTTGATGTGCTACAGTAGTACTTGGGGCCCACTTGTTATAATTTTGATCGATCGGATATTATAAACACATTATTTCACAGTATTTACATTATATCTGCGACCGTGAATGTCACTTGATCAGTAAATCCTGTCTAACTGCTATAGCCCGGTTAGACGGATTTGCGAACGTGACTTTCACGTTGATGTTCTGTGTATTGCTGTGATGTTGCGGATTGGTCGTGGGGATAGCCTGGATGCAATGCTAGTACAGTTTTTGTTGTATTATGTACATTTGATATTGCGGGGCGAGCGTCCGACATGTGGACTGCCGTCACTGCCTGTTTGTATTATTATTTTGGGGCCCGACCAGGTTGCGGTCGATGTACCCCTTGTATGTATATTTTACTTTCTGTACTAGGATTACCCCAAGGTGGGGTGCACGGATAGCCGGGTTCTAGAGGGCAACAAGCCCGCATCTCATGGCATTGAGAAGGAGGGGGCTTCACTCCAGGATTGGCGGGCTATTCGCCGCACTCGTAGGGGGTACAGGTTGACCCAGGAGGGGTGCCCAAGTTACCGGATTCCGTGAAGTGCCGGGTGGTCCATTCACGTAGCTGAAGGGGGCTGCCTCACTTCAGGTTTTGGCGGGTAACTTTCCGCGCCCGTAGGGGTCTAGGATTTCATTGCACAGGCTATCCACACGACCAGGGGAACGTCGGGTTTCAGTAGTGGCTCTGTGAAACCCGGGGATCCCAGAAATCTGTATTGTTCTTTGATACTGTACATTTCTGTGATGTTGCATTTTATCACGCCTTGAGCGAAATATAATATATTGGTATATATATTAGTAGATGTTGTATATGTTTTGCATCCGCGCTAGTCCAGTCCCCGCTTTGTCATTAGTTAGCTAACCTAACGGGTAATGACGGGACCCAGTGGCGAATGCGGATGGCATATACGTACGTCATATTATTTTCATTCTTTGTGGTGTGATCAATTGATGGGACTGCGTTGATACGAATCAATGCAAGTTAAAAACAAACCTATTCTGATGTTGTTGGAACACTTTTCAAAAAGCTGTTATTGCAAGGACGTTCACTTTTGTTTTGCATCGTGGTATTCAGTTGGAATATCCTGCTCCACAGTCGACGAGGCAAGGGCCGAGATCCCTTCACCGGGAGTGACCCCTTGGACAAAAGTTTGCGTCAGGGCAATAACTTCACTATAGCCGATTACTTTTGCTTTGCATCATGGTATTCAGTTGGAATATCCTGCACCTCATTCTACGGGGAAAGAGCCGAGATCCCTTCACCGGGAGTGACCTCTTTAGCAAAGGTTTTCGTCACTATATTTTCGTAAAAGCTATCCAGTTCCTTCAACGATATCAAGTTCATTACGTTAAATGTTTTTCTCCAGAAACCATTCGTAGCCCTCCGTC
Organism: Agapanthus africanus; assembly: GCA_030015575.1. Lineage (NCBI taxonomy): Eukaryota > Viridiplantae > Streptophyta > Magnoliopsida > Asparagales > Amaryllidaceae > Agapanthus > Agapanthus africanus. Next base: position 427,941,112 of record CM057339.1, read on the forward strand.
GTTTCAGACGGGTAGAACATAGTATTCATGTTATGTTTGTTGACCTCCGTCAAGGCATAGTGAATGGTAGCTGCTTGTTACCTTTCTGCTGCATAGATAGATGCGTTGGTTTGGAACAGTCGTATAGCCTTGTTAACCTTCGTCAAGGGCTTGTACGGGTGGGTTCAAATTAACCTGGACAATGACGGGTAGAACTTGACATGTGACTTATGATTTGTTGACCTTCGTCAAGGTCATAAGAGCATGGGGCAGAAATCACATCGGCAGTTTCTAAAGAAACTGAAACTTGCCAGATATGCGCATACCTTCTGGAGTGTGATGACGTGAGCGGATTCCGTCACGTTATCATGTGATGATAGTTGGATCCCGATTCCCACTGATGAGTTGGTTTACTCCTCGCGTGATCCCGACTAATTCTTCTTTTAGGTTTGGAGGAGAATTTGACGGTACAGTGGGAGTATTCCAGATTAGAAAAATTGGTAACCATTCTGATCTAGGATAGAGTGCACTCCGAGTGTTTCTTTTCTCTCTCTCTTTGGCAGTGACCATTGACCCGACCGTTAGACTATGACTCAATGACCAAGTTAACCGAACCTTCTTAAACACTGGCTTTTGGATTGTCAGAGTTGCATACCTCATTGCCACTCCTACTTTTACCCTTTTCTCTAGGACACCCCTTTTTACTACGAACGTCCACTTCCATTGGAAAAAACAATCGTATGGTTATATACGAACTCGAAAGAATTTATTCGAGGATGGTTTCAGGTTTTGGAGGAAACGGATAGGACTATTCAGTTGTCTTTTCCTTTTACCTTCTCTTAGGTTGCGTGTACTTCTTGGTTTAGGAGTAGTACACCTATTACGCAAATTGGATAGTCTTCTTCCAAACCTTAGGCTGGTGCCGAACGGTGGGGAATGAAGAAAACCAATTAGCATAACGATGGTGTGCAGAAGGTATTAAGTTAAGACAAAGCAAGGGATTAGTAAGAGGGCAAAGTAAATTGCGACTGATATTCACGATCAAACCAAGTTTTTCTTCGCCGTTCCTAAATCACCTTTGTATTTCTCCAGGACACTCCGTATCACTACGAAGATCCACAGTTTATTGGATACTCCATCGTATGGTTATATACGAACTCGAAAGGAACTCGTTCCAGTTCGGGGATGGATTCTGGTCCAGGAGAAATAGGAATAAGGTTTATTCGGTTGACTTTTAACTTCACCTTCTCTCATTGCGAGTGCTCCTGGGATTAGGACAGTACACCCCTTATGCTTATTGGATAGTCTTCTTCCAAACCATAGGCTGGTGCCGAACGGTAGGGAAGGAAGAAAACCATTTGGCCTAAAGGGGTGTACAGAAGGTAATGACTAAAGACATAGAAAGGGATTTGGAAAGACGGCAAAGAATTACACGGTTACAGTTGTGAATCTGGATAATGGAAGAGACATTACTAGGAATACCGGGATACCCCATCGAAACATTTCAATGTTTCAGTTTCACTGTGTACTGCTAAAGGAAAACTGATTTCCCGATTAGACACTTGCTCCAGGGTATGTATTTACCAGGTATGATTCTCACATCTGTATGGTTTTACAGATAATGAGTGGGAGTAGGTTAGTGGGAATTAGGTGATCATCCTCATTATATCGGGATTCGTTGTAATCGGTGATATTTGAGGAAATCACCTGGGCTGTTTTCCGGTCGGCAAATTTTTGGTTTTGAATATCCGCTGTTATGCACCAATTTCAAATCGATATATCTGTACGTCTATTTTCATAGAGTGATATATACCCTTTTGAAATTATGTCTATGACATTTACCTATATCAGTGGATGGTTAGGTAAGGAACATTAAACAGCGGTGTAATTCTTCTTAACCATAAATACAGTTTTCAACCTACGACACACAGTGAATGAGTTATCAGACTCAAGGGACTTATACAAAGCATTGTATGTTGTCCAGGGTCCATCAGGACAGAGGGATTGGTCCTCGTACTATATTCGGTTTACTTATGACTTCTCTAGTTTTTAGACAGGTGTTTCGTGGAAACACAGGGTCCGAATTTTGAGAAGTTATAGGTACTTGAATAAAGTAGAGAACCAGGTATTGCAAGTATCGGGATTATTCAAGGTGATCGAAGATGTAGATACTTGTGTATGGCATTCAGTTGATAGTAATGGTTAAGTGAACTTGCTTCTCTTTTGGGTTACTCATAATTGGAAGCATTCCTAAGTTGAGTAACGCTGATCGGCCTCCTTCCATTTAGTTGACATGCACTGGAGACAGCTGCATGATTTGAATCTGGTTCAATTAAATCAGTGCCTCTGGTTCTATATTGGATATAGAACAGTTCATATCTTAACGATGTTAAGGTACGGGGAGTTGTCCGGCCTATGCTTAAAACCAGACTCTGGATAACTCAAGGCACGTTTCTGTAATGGCTGTTTGTGGGTTCACCCAGGCTATGACGAGGGTTGACTTTCTACCATCTGGAAGATCAATAGTGATATTGTTCTAGACTCACCACAGTTTTATTAAAAATGGATTTTTTCAGAAAAACAGTAGTTGGAGTATGGTAGAACTGGAAGTGATTCCAGAACCACAAACGATTGCTGACGATTTGATAGGAACCTAAAGATTCAATCTGGTTTGACATTCCATTGGCCACTCCGCAGATAAGGTGGGTAACTTCAGGCACCCGAGAGGTACTCCGATAGCCTCAAGGACGGTGACAGGGAAGTTCTTGTTTACCCAGACTTGCCATTGCTGTTGTTCCAGGCTGCGAGACCCGGCAGGAGGATGAGTATAGCGTCGTTCTAAACTAGCTTTAGAAGTGTACGTGTATATAACTCTGCCAGAGGGTTGTCGTAGTCAGTGGGAGCAGCGGAAGCTTTGGTGGATAGGTAGCTTATGTCTATTTATAGACTAAAGAAGATATAGCGGAGAGAGATCATCCATTTCTGATGTGACAGTCATAGGTTTGACTTCATCAGAATAGGGGATGGATGTGTTGAGAAGGTAGTAGGGTGTGATGTCCTGGTATTTGGATGACATACACAGAGTAGGAAGTGATATTCCTATACTACAATCGGTTATAATTTGGTTGTCACACAGTGGTTTCTCCACATGGGACTTGGACATCATATCAGACATACTGGTTACTAGATCTAGATTTGGGTGGTTTCCTAATCGGGTACTTAGACAGCATTCTAAGACTATTTAGAATGAACGACTCCTGGCACGGTAGTGTACCTGCAGGTGATGGAGTCACCCTCTCTAAAGGTGTCTTACAGACTAAAGGGGAGAGAGATATGCATGATTGACAGATAACTTGCTCAGGCAATTGAGTCAATCATGAGATGTCAAGTACCACACCAGATGTTGTTCTTGCACTAGATGCAATAAGTTGACATTGATCCAATCCTGGAGAAACAGTCGGAAGCAGTTTTAGAACATAAGTGGATGTTCTAGGGATATGATAACGACAGCCTCATTCTGGAGACAGTCATCATTCCAGGCTTCAAAGGTGACCTGGAAGACAAGGAAGTTGTCAGAGTTATAGTTTTCCTTCTGATGAGGGGCAGTATTTTAGACAGGTGGTCCAAGGCAATACTGAGGGAGGCCTGGCGCAGGATACTGATTATGTTCAGTTAACGATATAGTCTAAGAAGTTTGAATTTGAAGTTCATTTATGAGCTAGGTCCCATCAGATATCCAGACACATTCTAAGACAGGTATTGCTCATTTCGGGAGATGTCTTTCTCCGCGAACTTGAGATATAGAGAGACATAGAAAGAAACATTAAAGCGGATCCACTCACTGAGGCTATTTCTCGAACGCAATAGTTTCACAAACGATTTTTGTGAGACTGAGTAGTAGAGGAGTTGGGTGTTCGGTATCACACGGGCTGTGAGTATGCGACATCGTAATAATTAGCCTTGAGTGCAAGTGGGAGATTGTTGGAGATAGTGCCCTCAGAGTCAATTATTGGATCACAGGCACGTGATTGCAATGATTGAGGGAGGACCTGTCCCAGTAGGACATTCTTACTCAAGATGATAGTATGCTATCTGGTTTATCTTTATCATCGTGTACTGCTTTAGGTGACCCTACAGGTCACTATTGCACGTTGAAAGAGCCCCTAGGATTCTTGCCAGCAGTATGAGGGTGGTCATATATGTGAGAGCTGGTGGTCTATAAGCACATCCTTAAATGGTCCCTAGTCGTGGGAGTTTCGAGATAGGGCATCGATACTCCAGAGTAGACTAGTGTATACAGTCGAGACCCCGACGAGGGGCGGTGGCCTGTCTCACAAGCTACTGGTGTCAGTTGGTTCACCTAAGATGTATACAGGTGCTCATTGGGTTATGAGTACACCGGACAGGACTCGCCGGGAACATGCTAGTTGGTCTTATACCTGACGTCAGATAGCAGTTCCCTGGTGACATGTGTACAGGTTAGTTCATCGACCTGAGGATCGTCATTTGTCTCGTGTGAGTTCCCACTGTACTTTGATTACTACCCTTCCACGCTCAAAGGAGACGTGAAAACAGGTTTTAGTTAGGTACAGTCCCGAGCCACATGGAGGCAGTGAGCGGATCTTCGGGGGTTCGTCTCTCCCGGTATTGGGGGTGAGGTCGCGCTGTGTCTAGGAGAGCCAGAACATGAAAAGTCCTTGGCCAAGGCAGGAGATTTACTGGTAGGTATTCCAGTAGTATCTTAGGGTGTTCTGGGCTGCTCTCTGACACGACTTGTACCGCTTTTGGGGGTCTGACTTTTACCAACCCCCTAAGCCCGCCATGCGATGCTCATAGACGAACGGACCGGACTGTACGGATATTGTCACTGACAGGCTCAGTAGGGTGTCAGGATGAGTTCGCTCATCGACGTCCCTTTTGGTCAATAGCTTGTGGCCCGTCACGTATGGCTAATACCTCTGACGTGCTAGTGGTTAAATCCACAGCCATAGTATTGACGAGTATTTAGAGTCCCCCACATTCAGTTACTCAAGTTTCGGGCGAAACGCTGTAGAGGACGTATGGAGATATGGCAGGGTTCGATCGGATACATGCGGTGTTGCACGGATCAGGATCGGACGGTTAGTACTAGAGGCCGTATGGATACATGGCAGGGTTCGATCAGATACGTGCGGTATTGCACGGATCAGGATCGGACGGATATTACTAGCCGGCTTTGGTTTAAGCCGGATCCTAGTATAGTACAGTGTAGATTTTGTCTCATTGCATTTGTATTTCGGTCGGAATACAGATGCGGGTGTGTATACACAGTATCGGGATTTTCCTGTAATTTATTACGGGACCAGTTTTCTGGAGTTGCCAGTTTGCTTTCCGTTTCGGCCATATTTCTTTGTATCCTTCATTGGCCGAAGATTGGTGAAGGAGGGCTTATTTGCATTTGTGCAAATAAGCATTTGTGGAGGGTGTTCTTTGCATTTTATTATATCATGATGGTGCACAATCCATTGACCTTGCTTGACTTCTATCTTCATGATGGCATGACTTTTGGAAGTGATGATTGTTGTTTGAGTGTTGGACTTTCCTAGTGATCATTTCTTTGCATGATAGCCTTTTCTCTCTCTCCCATGGATTATTGGTTGGGTGACTCATTTTTGATACACACACTCACCACACTCTCATTCCTCTTCTCTCATTTTTTTTGGTGTGGCTGGCCAAGCTCTTGGAAGGGGGATGTCCCAAAATTGGAGAGTGGGTTTTTGTTCATTTGGCTTTGCAAAATTCCCACAAGTTCTATCTCCAAACTACATCTCATTCCTCCACCAAAAAGGCAACATCCTAAACCCCAAATGAGACATATCACTACACGCATTCTACAGCAAACCTTGGGCACGTCGGCTCGCCAACTTCGTGCCCGAGTTGCCTCGGTATAGAGGTGGGAGCCCGTAAAAGAAGCTGGCGACGTGGTGCCCTTACGGCGAGGAGATAGAGACCGGACATTCCGCGGGAGATCAGGACGACGACGAGAAGACCGGAGGACTCGGATCACTCGATATATCTCTCTTCCCATCTTGTAGTTAGCTTGGACTAGATTAATGGCACGATCCGGGTATATAGTGCGCGGTGGTGCCGGTTTGAAAAGTTAAAGTAAATCACCGCTTCCGCATTCCGGCGTCGGATTGACGGCCGGGGCGCCGCCGTGCACTTACAGAAACCACAACTTGCTTCAGGTCCTGGTTCTTGGCCTTCCAAACCCTGCAATCTTTCTTCCAATGGCCTTTCTTATGACAGTAGAAGCATTCTTCTTTTCCTACTGTCGGCCCCGCTGCCCTTTGCTTCCACCTTACTAACACCGCCTCTCGATTTTGTGGAGGCCTTCTTCTTCTTTCTTTTGTCTTTCTCCTTAGAACTGGAAGAAGAAGCTCCACCAATAAATAGAGCGGGTGTTTCCCTGGCTTTCTGCAGGGTGCCCTCAGTGCTCCTCAACATGTTGAGGAGTTCCGAAAGTTCAACTTCTTTACCTTGAATATTAAAATTCAAGATAAACTGGGCGTAGGTGGAAGGAAGGGACTGCAGAATTAAGTCTGTATACAGCTCATTCTCTAACGTGGTCCCGAGGTCCGCGAGCTCCTCAATGTAGCTAATCATCTTAAGGACGTGTTTCCCGACAGATGATCCGACGGCCAACCTCGCCTGAAAAAGTTTCTTCGAGGTCTCGTATCTTGCGATGCGAAATTGCTCTCTATATAATTCCTTGGTACGGAGGAATATGGATTCAAAATCCATATTCTCGTGCTGCCTCTGATGTTCATTGTCCATCGAGGCCAGCACGAGGCACTTGGCCTTCTCGCAGTCTATCTCCTAGATCTTATGGATTTCCTTATCCGCGACACTGGATTCTGGACCTGGGACGGCAGGGGCTTTAGTAGTAAGGAGCTACCCCAATTTGTCATAAGTGATTGCCATCTTGACATTCCTGAACCAATTTTTATAATTTGGCCCTGTCAATATATTTTTATCTAATAGTAACTTAAGGTCTTTCATGTTTGGTCACAACAATTAGGAGAGAGTGAAGAAACACTTTAGCATGATGCTCTTGCAAATTTAGATTGGTTTTTAATTTATCTAAACAGGATAGCTCCTACTGTTTCTTGAATCCTTCCTCAAACCAGAAAAGAAGAATTAGTCAGGATTAATCTCACCGTACAATACTTGCTTAACCGTTTAGCCAGGCCAGTGTTGGTACTTCGAGGGAGGTTTTACGACGCTTTTGCGAAGTTCTTTAATTAAATAACCTATTTTCCCTGGGGGCGTAGCCCCGCTAACACCTTTCTAGACACCTACATGGTTTATAGCATTGTTCGTTAAGTGAAAAAATCTCCCGAGGAGTAGCATATACTCACAGTAGGATCGGATCCAAATATCATCGTGTGATAATGTTGAAGGAATCCTACCAAAATTATCACGCTCCAAATGGTATGCAACACTAGCAAGTTTCAGTTTCTTTAGAAACTCCCGATGTGGATTATTGCCCTATGCTCTTATGACCTTGACGAAGGCCAACATATCATAAGTCACATGCCAAGTTCTACCCGTCATTATCCAAGTTAATTTGAACCCACCCGTACATACCCTTGACGAAGGCCAAAATAGCAGTACGACCGTCTCAAACTAACGCATCTATCTATACTACAAATGAATATTCAGTAGCTACCAATCACTATGCCTTCGACAAGGTCAAAATACATAGCTTGAATACTACTGAATATTCAACTGAAATGACGGAGGCCTACGAATGGTTTTGGCGAAACCGTGAACGTAGTGAACTTGATATAATTGAAGGAATCTGATAGCTTTTAAAACGAGTGGTTTAAGCTCCGCATTTTAAAAGTTTTACTATTTTGAAAAAACCGAGCGGTTTTAAAATTGTTCTAACGATTCAGCTTTGGTTTTTTTTCTTTGCATCAATCTTATGCATTCCCATCAATTACACTTATCATTACAGAGAAAAACGAAAATACAACGTCTTCTTATGCCATCTGCATTCGCCACTGGGCCCCGTCTAACACCGTTAGGTTACTTAACTAACGCTAGAGCGGGGGCTGGACTAGCACGTATGCAAAACATAATTAGCGTCTATTATATAACATATATAATAATAGCATTCGTCTGATACAATAATAGCCATTCCAGATCACAGATGAATATGTTGGATATACTAGGAATTCCGCGTTTCGTTTAAGCCTGTAACGAAAGACGAATTCCTCGGTCGTGATGAATAGATAAACCCCACCCCAGATCCCTACGAGTGCGGCAAACTACCCGCCAAATTTCAGAAGTGAAGTAACCTCCCTCAACAAAGTGAGTAGGCCACTCGGCACTTCAAAGAACCCGGTGGTTTGTGCACCACACCTTGGGTCTATCCTAGGAGCAGAAAACAGTAGAAAGAAATAATACAACGATGGCTACAACCTCAACTCGGATATGCCCCGCAAAATAATATTACATCAATTTTACAATTTACATCGAATGAAAGATAAAAACACTCATCTCACATCCCCGGCAATTCATCATCAACGATCCAACAAAATTCATATACACAAACCAATCATAGATATGTGCAACCCCAGACTAACCGACATATAGCAATTAACTGAGATTTAAAAACACATATAACATTACAGAATGACCAATTAGCCAAGTACAATAGAAATTCGATCAAAACATATTTTCCGTAACCACCCTAAATGCAAACCAGCATTCAAAAAACATACTGGGTAGAAACCAAATATTCCAGAAAAGAAAACACCAAAATTAAGAAATAACAGAAGAAAGATGAGATGAATCGGCCTTGACTCCGCCGCGACTCTGCCGCTGTAGCATCTTGAAAAGTCGTTTTGGTGTTTTCCTGAAATTCGGTGAAAATTCGGTATTTTTCCGAAAACCGTCTTTCTCGTTATTTTGCAGTTTAGGACTAATTATACCTAAAATGGATAGGTAATTGCTTGTTTTTAGTAGCTAATGAGTTACTTATGAAATTCTGGTCGTTTAAAAATTTTCCCTAATTTTTCAATTTTTTAATATTATTTTAAGCCGGTAAGAAATACATTAATTTAGCGATAAATACAAATTTTTCCGGGCTAATTTTAATATTTAAAATTATGATAATTAAAATCTAGTTGTAACATAAAATTTTAGTATTTTATTTTGATTTTTAACAAATTTTTATGATAGGAAACGAATTTATTGAATTTTAAGCTAAAACTTGCAATTTTTGACTTGTAGGGGGTCTTTTTGCATAAAATTTCTTTTGTAAAACCCCTCTCTCTCTTTCCTCAGCCCTAGGACATCCCCACCTTGATCAAGTCCAGAAATTTCTGGTCACTCATTGCTTTCTCTTTCATGTGTGGAATTGTTTAGTTTAGGAATTTATTTTAAAAATAGTTGTTAAAGTATGGTGCATTGACTTTTGGGGAGTTGACTCTTGACCTTTCCCACACACCCACACCCTCCCCCTTACCTCATTTCTGGACGAAACCTGCACCTCCTCCTCTTCATCTCTTTTCTTTTCTTTTTCTTGAAATTTCTTCAAGAAAACACATCAAAATTTGCAAATTAAAGCATACAAATTAAACCCATCCTTCATCTTTCTTTTCCTTCACCTCCCTAGCTTGGATCTTGATGCTTGAGGCCATCATTTGGAGCAAATTTATTCATGCTTGATCCATAGATCTTGAGGTATAATTTCCATCAAGTTAATTTCTTTTGGCTAAATTCCTTTAATTATATGGTTTTAGTGTTAAAAGTCTAGCTAATTTCTAATCTAGTTTATAAAAGAGTAGTTTGTTTTAAACTAGGTTTTTTTAACACACCATTTTTGGTTAATTAAATTCATTTTGCTTGCTAGTTCCTACACAACCAAATCAAAGAAGTTACCTTGTTTATGTGGTCTTCAAATTATGCTAATTTAGTTAATTTTAAAAGTGTGATTTGGTTGTAAATTGTTGTTTTAGGAAATTCAAAAGAGGGTTTATGTATGGAAATGGGTTGTGAAGCATGATAAATGAGTTAAATTAGGGTTTAGAAACCATTATCTAGTTGATTAAATCTAATTTGTTATCTAGTTGTTTTGCTAACCTAATCTAGAAGGTTAACTTGCTAATTGAGTTATAAATTAGTGTTAATTTAAGGTTTTCATATATAGTTTGGATTAAGAATTGCTAGGTTATATAGTTCAAGTAATGGTTTTTTATGGAAAATAGGTTTTGAATCTTTGCTAATGTGTTGTAATTATAGTGTTTGTAGATTGCTTGTTGTGTGGTTGGATATTGTGTTGGATTGTGATAACCGTATCGCTAATTTTCGATATTTGCACCAAAATTGCTAGTTTTGTGCTTACTAGGTTTTTGTTAAAATTAATTGGTGAATTATTTGTGATACCTTGGGGATGTTTTTAGCATCTCCTATGACGTTTAGGATGCGTGAGTGCGGAGTTTTGAGTGGTCGTGTTTTAGTTTTGCCGGGCGACCAAATCGGCGTTTTTTGGCAGTTTTTGCGATTTTCGCGTGTGTTCCGCGCACTTGTGCACGTTGTACCTAGCTAGCGAACGTTAGTAGTTTCGTTGGGGTTTTGCGTCGTTCTTGATATGTAACCTTATGTTTGGTATTGATGTAAATTCCAGGTTCGGTCGCGGAGACGTCAGACGCGGCGCGAAAGGGGAAAGCGGTGATTGGACACAGCTAGCCAGGGATTCCGGTGAGTAGATGTAATATCTACGGGAGACTATCGTTGGATGGCGCGAGCCGCCCGATAGTTTTAGTAACTTACAAGACCCTTAGTGATGTTAGTAATTAGGGGTGAAATACTTATTTGACTATTTGCTGCATCCATGCATTATATTGACATACCTATACGAAACCATTTTATAGGACACCTGCACCATTGCCAGGGTTTTTATATGCAGCACGAGCACTATTCATGCTTACACACACACCCTGGTAATTGCCATGCCACCACACTAGATAACCTTTAAATTGAAACCTTTTACTAATTGATACTTAAACTTGTGCTATTGCCTTTAATTCCTTAAAATGAAACCGTAGGATTGCTATTCATGTGCATGTACTTCATCATATTAATTGTTCATGCCTAATCTATTAATCACACATCGCAACTTGATTATTGATACCATATGCATTCATTATCATTGATATATGCACTTATGAGAATTTCTTGAGATTTTATGATATTGCTGGATTTCGGGCGAAAGCCCCAAAATTTCTAAACTTATTATATTTTTAAAATATGTAAATTGCAGTTTTCTAGTGATGTAAGTGTCGTCCACCATGAGTTTGCTGTGGTTTTGGAAATCCGGGTCGAGGAGTGGAGGAACCGGCACGGGTACATGGTGGGCCCGGTAAGGTACCCCGGGGCAAGAGGAATGTGGTGTTGACGTTGAGCCTGGCAGGGGACGGATTACCTACTGGTGACTGTTTGGGACGGCGGATATCCAGAGGATACCGACCGTGGCCGCTAGATGATGAGATATTGATATTTGAGATGGGTCAGCCGGACGGCTGAGGCCAGAGATACATTGATATGAGATTTGAGACAGTTTTGAGGTGTCGTTGCTGGACACCGGTTCTCGTCGATTCTTTGAGTATTATGCTGGCATTCTAAAAGAGTTTCAAAAACAAAAAGAGATAAATGTTTCTTATATATACATATTGAGACCTCAGATATTCATGTTGCATACATATTCGTACACTGATGTTGTATACACACCTGCTAGTGCATCCAGTCATACCTGTATTATAGATGCTAGGATGCTTGTGCGCATGCATACGATAACCTTTGTAGGTGTTATTTATTACTCACGAGTTGGCAACTCACCCCCGTTGTGCCACAGTCGTTTGCAGGTCCGCTCCGTCAGTTCAGTAGCGGCGGGCGCACTTGTTCTTTTGCCTCTTTTGCCTGGGCTCGAGATTTTGCTCATAGGTGGGTTATGTTATTATTTTTGTACCACCTTGTATATTCTTTGTATCTAGTGTACTCCATCTACTGTTTCTACCAGTATTATTGTATATTGACCTAGAGATGAGACTGTGAGGTTTGTGGACCTTTATGCTGTATTTTGGGATCGAGCTCACTTGAGTCGACATGATGTTTTCTTATGCTTCATTATGATTATTTCGCATGTTGTTGCTTTATATTGCATGGGATTTGTGACCGCCTTGTGGCGAAGAGCTAGCTCCCGCTTGGGGATGCCCTATTTTGTTTGATTCATATATATTTTTGTTGTACCCATTTTGGGGGCCAGTATTTACAAAGGAGGCTCTGCCGAAATTTTCGGAAAAATTGGTATTGTTTTTAAAAAAGGTTTTACATGACTTATTTGATAGACTCGCTTTCAACTGATTGGGTTTTCTTCACTCTTTTGCTTAATTGGTTTTGTTTTCTGGGCTTTGGCTTACTTACTTTACGGATGTCTTTAGACGTTTCGTAAACTTAAGTGCCAGTCACGTTCCGTACCCTGCGGGTCGTGACAAAGTTGGTATCAGAGCGATAGGTTTTACCTTTTTGAGTGTAGGATGACCCTTGGTAGATGGAGTAAGTGACTTAAGCAGGGTAACGTAGCGTGCGTATGTCCGCGGCATACTTGCGATACGGTACTCCGCCTAAGTGACTTTAGGGTATACTTGCTTGAAAATTCCTTCTTCAATTCCGTGTATCCTATGATCCTATTGCACTGTTCTTACTGTCCTGTTTCCTGTACCAGTCACTATGCCGCAGAAGGCTACGAGGGCACAGAGGGCTGCCGCCAGAGACGAGATTCGAGTTGGCTCGTCCGAGACTAGGACTGAGCAGGGTGGTATGCCTACGCCGCAGGGACAGACCGATCCACCTTCCCCAGGCCGTATGGATAGGCTCGAGGCTGGTATGGAGGAGTTACGACAGATGATGGGAGGCATGCAGGAGCTACGTCAGATGGTAGGATCCCTAGCTGCAGCCAGTCGTACACCGAGGCCGGATGACGTACCTACTACATCACAGACGACCATGATACCTGCTCCTACTACTACCACCGTGGCCATTCCAGTTTCGCTACAGGATTTCATGAGGCTGAGACCTCCAGTATTCACCGGCACCGAGGCAGCGGAGGACCCACAGACATTCCTTGACAGTTTAGCCAGGATCTGTCGTTCGCTGAGATGTTCGGATGATCGATGGGTAGAGCTTGCGAGTTTCCGACTAGAGGGTCTCGCACATACATGGTGGGAGTCAGTCTTGAGAGGTCGAGCTGCAGGTCTGCCGCCTATGACTTGGGTCGAGTTTACAGCGGTCTTTCTAGCCCGTTTCCTTCCAGAGAGCGTTCGTGACGCCAGAGCTCGCAGCTTCGAGGCCTTAGTCAAGACACCTGGGATGACGGTGTCTGAGTATGACATCCAGTTTACACAGTTATCCCGATATGCTCAGTATTTGGTGGATACCGAGGAGAAGATGGTGAAGAGGTTCGTACAGGGACTTGATGCCCGGCTATATCTTGCCATTGGCGCCCAGCACTACGACACTTATTCAGCTGCTATGGATACGGCATTGCGAATGGAGGCACGCATATCACGGACTTCGGCCGTTTCTGGGCCGAAGAGGATTCGCACCGAGGTACCGTCTCAGAGGCAGCGCGCCAGATTCTTTCCGAGAGATAGGCCTGGCAGAGGATTTGGGCGGGGACAGTTATATGGTTCTTATCCCCAGGGACAGCAGCCGTCGCCAGGGTGTTTTGGGTGCGGGAGTTTGCACCATCTTGTCAGAGACTGTCCGGTGAGACGACAGGGAGCAGCGACAGTTCCGCATGTGACCCTACCACCATCACCACCCCCTCCTCAGAGAGCCCTACTTCCTACCCCAAGCGATGCTCCACGCCAGTTAGGTGCACCGAGAGGCCGTGGACGCGGCGGTCCCGTTCAGAGAGGATGAGGAGGCAGAGGCCGAGGTCGAGGTCAGCCCGCTATCGGTGGAGGACAGGCCCGAGTTTTTGCTTTGACACCGCAGGATGCGCAGGCATCCAATGCCATTGTGACAGGTACCTTGCCAGTTTGTTCTTTCGACGCCCGGGTATTATTCGACCCAGGTTCCACACATTCGTACGTCTCTACACACTTTGCACCGATGTTGGGCCGTGAGTCGTCGTCGTTAGATCATCCGCTTGTTGTTGTTACTCCGGTAGGCGAGTCGTTTGTCGCTCGTTTTGTTTTTCGTTTGTGTTCCGTTCGTATCGGGGAGAGGGATTCATCAGTTCATTTGATACTCCTCGATATGTTGGACTTTGATGTGCTTCTGGGCATGGATTGGCGAGCCACTTGTTATGCTTCGGTGGACTGCCGTGAGAAGGCAGTCAGATTTAGCTTTCCGGGAGAGCCAGTCCTTGTTATTCGGGGAGACCGCAGTGTCACCCTTCCCAGCTTAATTTCGTCTCTTCGCGCTGGTCAGCTCTTGCGGAAGGGATGTCAGGGATTCTTAGCGTGTATTTGTGATACTCGAGCTGCAGAGGTTCCGTTGGACCGGGTTCCGGTAGTTTGTGAGTTCCCTGATGTTTTCCCTGATGAGCTACCTGGGCTACCGCCTGAGCGCGATGTTGAGTTCTGCATTGATTTGATTCCCGGCTCGGGGCCTATTTCTATACCACCTTATCGGATGGCCCCGGCAGAGCTTCGAGAGCTGAAGGATCAGTTGCAGGATTTGTTAGATAAGGGGCTTATTCGACCGAGTGTTTCTCCGTGGGGTGCTCTTGTCCTGTTTGTCAAGAAGAAGGATGGAAGTTTGCGCTTATGTATCGACTACCGCCAGCTGAACAAAGTTACCGTTCGGAACAGATATCCGTTGCCGCGCATTGATGATTTGTTCGACCAGCTTCAGGGTGCGGGGTATTTTTCGAGGATCGACTTGCGATCAGGATACCATCAGCTGCGAGTTCGACAGGAGGATATACCGAGGACAGCTTTCCGCACGCGCTACGGCCACTACGAGTTTTTGGTGATGTCGTTCGGACTCACCAACGCCCCAGCAGCATTCATGGATTTGATGAACCGTACATTCAGGCCGTATCTTGACTTGTTCATCATCGTGTTTATCGACGATATCTTCGTGTACTTCCGGAGCAGAGAGGAGCACGAGCAGCACTTGCGGATTACGTTACAGACTCTGAGGGAGCACCAGCTGTTCGCGAAGTTCTCCAAGTGTACATTCTGGCTGGACAGCGTCGGATTCTTGGGTCACGTGGTTACGAGAGACGGCATTTGTGTGGACCCGAAGAAGATTGAGGCTGTTCAGCAGTGGCCCCGACCTACATCGGTTACTGAGATCCGTAGTTTTCTAGGCTTGGCGGGCTACTACAGGCGTTTTGTTCAGGACTTCTCCCGTATAGCTGCACCGTTGACCGGTTTGACCCGGAAGGGAGTTCCTTTCGTCTGGACAGAGGAGTGCGAGCGCAGTTTTCAGCAGCTACGGACTTGTTTGACTACGGCGCCGGTATTATCTTTGCCTTCAGGATCAGGCGGATTTGTTGTCTACTGTGATGCTTCGCGAATGGGATTAGGATGCGTATTGATGCAGCATGGCCGGGTGATCGCTTATGCTTCTCGGCAGTTGAAGAAGCATGAACAGAACTACCCCACTCATGATTTGGAGATGGCTGCAGTAGTCTTTGCACTGAAGATTTGGCGACATTACCTGTATTGCGAGTCGTGTCAGATATTCACCGATCACAAGAGCTTAAAGTACATATTTCAGCAGCGAGACCTGAACCTCAGACAGCGTCGTTGGATGGAGTTGGTGAAAGACTACGACTGCGAGATCTTATATCACCCCGGCAAGGCAAATGTGGTGGCAGATGCGTTGAGTAGGAGGCCCGGGGGTAGTCTATCCTTTTTGCGCGCAGTGCAGAGGCAGTCGTCAGCAGATTGGCAGATGTTTTGCGAAAGCCGAGTTGAGTTCGAGTTCACTCAGACAGGGGGACAGCTCGCGCATGTTCGTGCACGCCCACAGTTACTTGACCGTATATATGAGGCACAGCGCAGTGACGACCGTTGCTCAGAGATCATGGCACAGATGGGACAGGGCAGATTTTCCGAGTTCGTGATTGACGATCAGGGGATTTTACGATATGGATCTAGACTGTGCGTACCAGATGCTGATGGATTGCGGCGCGACATTCTTGAGGAGGCACACCGATCAGTGTATAGTGTCCACCCCGGTTCCACCAAGATGTACCATGATATGAGAGAGACCTACTGGTGGGACGGGATGAAGAGGGACATTGCGGAGTTTGTATCGAGATGCCTGACTTGTCAGCAAGTCAAGGCCGAGCACCAGAGGCCCGCAGGAGAGCTACAGCCGTTACCCATTCCAGAGTGGAAATGGGAGCAGGTTTCGATGGACTTCGTTGTGGGTCGACCCAGGACCAGTCGAGGGTACGACTCCATCTGGGTGATCGTAGATAGATTGACGAAAGCGGCTCACTTCCTACCGGTGAAGACCACTTTCAGCTTCGCTCAGTATGCTCAGCTCTATATTGACGAGATCGTGCGACTACATGGCGTACCGACTTGTATCGTGTCAGATCGAGGCACTCAGTTCACCAGCCGACTTTGGCAGAGACTTCAGGAGGCTTTGGGCACTCGTTTGAGCTTCAGCACAGCATTTCATCCGCAGACCGACGGACAGTCAGAGCGGACCATTCAGACTCTCGAGGACATGCTCAGAGCGTGCGTTTTAGACTTCGGCGGTAGCTGGGATCGTCATTTACCTCTAGTGGAGTTCTCCTACAACAACAGCTTCCAGGATACTATTCAGATGGCACCTTTCGAGGCATTGTATGGGAGGAGATGCAGATCGCCCGTCTGTTGGACAGAGCTCAGCGAGAGCAGCATTTTGGGGCCGCAGCTTGTTGAGGAGACGACAGCGAAGATACAGTTGATTCGAGACCGGATGAGGGCAGCTCAGAGCAGACAGAAATCGTATGCAGACAGGCGCCGTCGCAGGTTAGAGTTCGCAGTTGGCGATCATGTTTTTCTGAGGGTCTCTCCGATGAAGGGCGTGATGCATTTTGGGCGAAAGGGGAAGCTTAGCCCTAGATTCGTAGGTCCCTTCGAGATCCTCGAGCGTGTCGGCGCTGTTGCATATCGTTTGGCTCTTCCTCCCAGCTTTCCCGATGTTCACCACGTCTTCCATGTTTCGATGCTCCGCAAGTACCTTCACGACCCTTCGCATGCAATTCAGCACCTGACAGTCCAGCTAGAACGCGACCTTTCTTTTGCAGAGCAGCCGGTGGCCATCCTGGATTGGCAGGTGAAGAAGTTGAGGTCGAAGATTATACCAACCGTCAAGGTCCTTTGGCGTAGCCCGAGCAGCGAAGATGTTACCTGGGAGACCGAGGGCGAGATGAGGAAGAAATATCCCCATCTCTTCGAAGGTACGCGTAGCAATATTTTTAAATTCGGGGACCGAATTTCTTTAAGGGGGGAAGATTGTAGCGTCTTGAAAAGTCGTTTTGGTGTTTTCCTGAAATTCGGTGAAAATTCGGTATTTTTCCGAAAACCGTCTTTCTCGTTATTTTGCAGTTTAGGACTAATTATACCTAAAATGGATAGGTAATTGCTTGTTTTTAGTAGCTAATGAGTTACTTATGAAATTCCGGTCGTTTAAAAATTTTCCCTAATTTTCCAATTTTTTAATATTATTTTAAGCCGGTAAGAAATACATTAATTTAGCGATAAATACAAATTTTTCCGGGATAATTTTAATCTTTAAAATTATGATAATTAAAGTCTAGTTGTAACATAAAATTTTAGTATTTTATTTTGATTTTTAACAAATTTTTATGATAGGAAACGAATTTATTGAATTTTAAGCTAAAACTTGCAATTTTTGACTTGTAGGGGGTCTTTTCGCATAAAATTTCTTTTGTAAAACCCCTCTCTCTCTTCCCTCAGCCCTAGGACATCCCCACCTTGATCAAGTCCAGAAATTTCTGGTCTCTCATTGCTTTCTCTTTCATGTGTGGAATTGTTTAGTTTAGGAATTTATTTTAAAAATAGTTGTTAAAGTATGGTGCATTGACTTTTGGGGAGTTGACTCTTGACCTTTCCCACACTCCCACACCCTCCCCCTTACCTCATTTCTGGCCGAAACCTGCACCTCCTCCTCTTCATCTCTTTTCTTTTCTTTTTCTTCAAATTTCTTCAAGAAAACACATCAAAATTTGCAAATTAAAGCATACAAATTAAACCCATCCTTCATCTTTCTTTTCCTTCACCTCCCTAGCTTGGATCTTGATGCTTGAGGCCATCATTTGGAGCAAATTTATTCATGCTTGATCCATAGATCTTGAGGTATAATTTCCATCAAGTTAATTTCTTTTGGCTAAATTCCTTTAATTATATGGTTTTAGTGTTAAAAGTCTAGCTAATTTCTAATCTAGTTTATAAAAGAGTAGTTTGTTTTAAACTAGGTTTTTTTAACACACCATTTTTGGTTAATTAAATTCATTTTGCTTGCTAGTTCCTACACAACCAAATCAAAGAAGTTACCTTGTTTATGTGGTCTTCAAATTATGCTAATTTAGTTAATTTTAAAAGTGTGATTTGGTTGTAAATTGTTGTTTTAGGAAATTCAAGAGAGGGTTTATGTATGGAAATGGGTTGTGAAGCATGATAAATGAGTTAAATTAGGGTTTAGAAACCATTATCTAGTTGATTAAATCTAATTTGTTATCTAGTTGTTTTGCTAACCTAATCTAGAAGGTTAACTTGCTAATTGAGTTATAAATTAGTGTTAATTTAAGGTTTTCATATATAGTTTGGATTAAGAATTGCTAGGTTATATAGTTCAAGTAATGGTTGTTTATGGAAAATAGGTTTTGAATCTTTGCTAATGTGTTGTAATTATAGTGTTTGTAGATTGCTTGTTGTGTGGTTGGATATTGTGTTGGATTGTGATAACCGTATCGCTAATTTTCGATATTTGCACCAAAATTGCTAGTTTTGTGCTTACTAGGTTTTTGTTAAAATTAATTGGTGAATTATTTGTGATACCATGGGGATGTTTTTAGCATATCCTATGACATTTAGGATGTGTGAGTGCGGAGTTTTGAGTGGTCGGGTTTTAGTTTTGCCGGGCGACCAAATCGGCGTTTTTTGGCAGTTTTTGCGATTTTCGCGTGTGTTCCGCGCACTTGTGCACGTTGTACCTAGCTAGCGAACGTTAGTAGTTTCGTTGGGGTTTTGCGTCGTTCTTGATATGTAAGCTTATGTTTGGTATTGATGTAAATTCCAGGTTCGGTCGCGGAGACGTCAGACGCGGCGCGAAAGGGGAAAGCGGTGATTGGACACAGCTAGCCAGGGATTCCGGTGAGTAGATGTAATATCTACGGGGGACTATCGTTGGATGGCGCGAGCCGCCCGATAGTTTTAGTAACTTACAAGACCCTTAGTGATGTTAGTAAATAGGGGTGAAATACTTATTTGACTATTTGCTGCATCCATGCATTATATTGACATACCTATACGAAACCATTTTATAGGACACCTGCACCATTGCCAGGGTTTTTATATGCAGCACGAGCACTATTCATGCTTACACACACACCCTGGTAATTGCCATGCCACCACACTAGATAACCTTTAAATTGAAACCTTTTACTAATTGATACTTAAACTTGTGCTATTGCCTTTAATTCCTTAAAATGAAACCGTAGGATTGATATTCATGTGCATGTACTTCATCATATTAATTGTTCATGCCTAATCTATTAATCACACATCGCAACTTAATTATTGATACCATATGCATTCATTATCATTGATATATGCACTTATGAGGATTTCTTGAGATTTTATGATATTGCTGGATTTCGGGGGAAAGCCGCAAAATTTCTAAACTTATATTTTTAAAATATGTAAATTGCGTTTTTCTAGTGATGTAAGTGTCGTCCACCAAGAGTTTGCTGTGGTTTTGGAAATCCGGGTCGAGGAGTGGAGGAACCGGCACGGGTACATGGTGGGCCCGGTAAGGTACCGCGGGGCAAGAGGAATGTGGTGTTGACGTTGAGCCTGGCAGGGGACGGATTACCTACTGGTGACTGTTTGGGACGGCGGATATCCAGAGGATACCTACCGTGGCCGCTAGATAATGAGATATTGATATTTGAGATGGGTCAGCCGGACGGCTGAGGCCAGAGATACATTGATATGAGATTTGAGACAGTTTTGAGGTGTCGTTGCTGGACACCGGTTCTCGTCGATTCTTTGAGTATTATGCTGGCATTCTAAAAGAGTTTCAAAAACAAAAAGAGATAAATGTTTCTTATATATACATATTGAGACCTCAGATATTCATTTTGCATACATATTCGTACACTGATGTTGTATACACACCTGCTAGTGCATCCAGTCATACCTGTATTATAGATGCTAGGATGCTTGTGCGCATGCATACGATAGCCTTTGTAGGTGTTATTTATTACTCACGAGTTGGCAACTCACCCCCGTTGTGCCACAGTCGTTTGCAGGTCCGCTCCGTCAGTTCAGTAGCGGCGGGCGCACTTGTTCTTTTGCCTCTTTTGCCTGGGCTCGAGATTTTGCTCATAGGTGGGTTATGTTATTATTTTTGTACCACCTTGTATATTCTTTGTATCTAGTGTACTCCATCTACTGTTTCTACCAGTATTATTGTATATTGACCTAGAGATGAGACTGTGAGGTTTGTGGACCTTTATGCTGTATTTTGGGGTCGAGCTCACTTGAGTCGACATGATGTTTTCTTATGCTTCATTATGATTATTTCGCATATTGTTGCTTTATATTGCGTGGGATTTGTGACCGCCTTGTGGCGAAGAGCTAGCTCCCGCTTGGGGATGCCCTATTTTGTTGGATTCATATATATTTTTGTTGTACCCATTTTGGGGGCCAGTATTTACAAAGGAGGCTCTGCCGAAATTTTCGGAAAAATTGGTATTGTTTTTAAAAAGGGTTTTACATGACTTATTTGATAAACTCGCTTTCAACTGATTGGGTTTTCTTCACTCTTTTGCTTAATTGGTTTTGTTTTCTGGGCTTTGGCTTACTTACTTTACGGATGTCTTTAGACGTTTCGTAAACTTAAGTGCCAGTCACGTTCCGTACCCTGCGGGTCGTGACAGCCGCAGAACATTCTATTCTGTTAGTTATATGTATGCCCTAGAGGCCATTACTGTACATGCGATGTGTATTGTAGTGGATGCTTGGACATATATAGGGAGGACTTTCTTGCTCGACATGATAGTATGCTATCTGGTTGCTCTTTATCTTAACATGTACACTTATAGTCTCTCCATTACATGTTGATAAATCCCCTTAGGATGAGTACTTGATGATGGTTATAGTGCCCTCAAAATCAATTATTGGATCGCAGGTACGTGATTGCAATGATTGAGTGAGGACCTATACTGGTAGGACAGTCTTACTCGAGATGATAGTATGCTATCTGGTTTGCCTTTATCAGTCGTGTACAGGTTCAGGTGAATGATCACTATTACACGTTGATAAAGCCCTTAGGATCATGCTTGACTACCAACAGTATGATGGCGATCATATACGTGAGAGTTGGGTAGTCTATAAGCACATCCTTAAAAGTTTTCCCTAGTCATGGGAGTTTCGAGACAGGGCATCGATACTCCGGAGTAGACTAGTGTATACAGTCGAGACCGCGACGAGGGGCGGTGGCCGGATTCACAAGCCCCCGGTGTCAATTGGATCACATAAGATGTATACAGGTGCTCATTGGGTTATGAGTACACCGGACATGACTCAACGGGAACCTGCTAGTTGGTATTTATACCTAGCGTCAGATAGCAGTTTCCTGGTGACATGTGTACGGGTTACTTCATCGACCAGAGGTCGTCATTTGTCTCGTGTGAGTTCCCACTGTGCTTTGATTTCTACCCTACCACGGCTCAAAGGAGTCGGGCAAACATGTCTTTTTTGGTGTTAGTTATATGTATGCCCTAGAGGCCATTACTGTACATACGATGTATATTGTAGTGGATGC
This sequence comes from Agapanthus africanus, assembly GCA_030015575.1. NCBI lineage: Eukaryota > Viridiplantae > Streptophyta > Magnoliopsida > Asparagales > Amaryllidaceae > Agapanthus > Agapanthus africanus. The sequence goes on from CM057339.1 coordinate 427,963,171, forward strand.
TAGGACATATATATGGAGGACTTTCTTGCTCGACATGATAGTATGCTATCTGGCTGTACTTTATCTTAACATGTACTCAGATTGTCTCTATATTACATGTTGATAAAGCCCTTAGGATATGTACTCGACTACTGGAACTATGATGAGATCATACTAGTGGGGCCACGGTAGTCGACGAGTACATCCTATAACTGTTCCTAGTCGAGGGTGTATCGAGACAGGGCATCGATGCACCAGAGTAGACTAGCGTATACGCATCTTGACCCATATGATGGGCGATGGATGATCCCATATCCATCGGTGTTTGACATCAAGGATGGTGTACGGGTGCTCAGTGGAGACTAGGTACACTGGACGGACTCGCCGAGAACTCCCAGATGGTATTATACCTCATGTCAGATGGCAGTTCTCCGGTGACACTGGTACAGAGTAGTCTGTTGACCCGAGATCGTCATAAAGTCTTGTGTGATTCCCACTGTTCTTTGATTTCCATCATACCACATCCAAGAGGGCGTGCAAAAAGGTGGCTTTTGGGTACAGTCCCGAATCACATGGAGGCAATGAGCGATAGGAGGGGATTCGTCTCTCCCGGTATAGGGAGTTGATGTTGTGCTGTGTTCGATTGGCTATAACCGGAAATCCCTGGCCGGGGTTGCTGAGATTTACTGATCAGTAGTTTCTCGAACTGTTATAGACCTCATATCGACACGACTTATCGAGCTACTGGGGTCTGACGTTTACTACCCCTAGGCGAGATATGCGACATATCAGACGACGAGACCGGACTGTACGGGAGTGTTACTGTTTGGATTCACAGGAGAATGTACAGGCATGCTTGTTGATCTTCTGAGCGCTCAATACCTGGGTGGCTGTTACGTTTAGCTGACTGCTTGCAGCTTGTGGGTGTTTGATATGATCATCACCTACTGCCGGCGTATTGACGATTCTTTAGAGTCCTACACAGAGGTTTCTTGGCTCAGGAAAAACGGAGTAGGGAAACATATGTGATATGTGCGGGACCGAGGATAATACGATATGAGATACCGTATTCTATTCTCGCGATATTTGATATCAGCCGGGTCATCGGATCAAGTGTTGATTCGATGAATCGGTACGGATAAATATTGGTCGGTTATATGCGATATAGCCGGATTGTCGGATCAAGTGTTGATTCGATAATTTAATGTATAGTAATATATTTGATATATTAAATTACATTAACTAATATTTGCTCACTAAAAGATTCTTTTTCTCACTCGGGTAATACATTGATATATGTTAATTGTATTATTTTATTTTGTTACGATAAATATTATATATGTGATATATAATATTGTAACATGATATGATTACTAATGCAACATGTTTAGTAGAGATTAAACATGGTTAGGGTTAAACCTTTCTAGAAGTTTCTAGAAGGTTTTCTTTTTTGTTTTGGAAAAGATATTTTCAAGTGACTCATTCTTAACTCAACCCAAACCCTAGCCCTTGGTTAATTCTCTACAACGGTTAAGTCAACCATGGTTGCATTATTTATCATATTAATCCTTTCATTATTCATCACAAAAGAAAATGGATCACTATTCTTCTTCTTCCTTGAGTTCTTCATGCAAAGCTTTCTTGTTTTGATATTTGTGATGAAAATATGTGAGAAAAAGATAAATAAAGAGAGCAAAAAATCCTACTTCATCATCCTCATCTTCCCTTGCCCTTTAGATGAGAGTGTTCACTCAATTTTAGTGAGTGTTAGCTTGTGTTAATAAAACTTCAAGGTAGATCATCTTTGTATCGAAGATCGGAAGCAAGACTGCACCTTTCTCTTCGTGAAGCCTCTCGAGAGTCCAGAGCACGATGATCGCAGCGAAAGGACCTCAACACGGAGCATATGAAGTGAAGGACCGGATCTACAAAGGTTGTAATCCCTCTCACTTAGTGTTAAAGTGTTTAGCATATTAGTTTTCTCCTAATCTCTAGTTTAAAGATCCGTATTCGGGTTGTTCGGCACGGCTGATTTTTTAATCGGGCATGGTTGATGCCTCGTAGACCCTTGTGCGCGTGCCTAGCAACCCTACATTTGGGTACAGTCCCGAGCCATATGGAGGCAAGTGAGCGGATCGGCAGGGAATTCGTCTCTCCCGGTATTGGGGGTGAGATCGCGCTGTGTCTAGGAGAGCCATTACAGAAAGCCCTCGGCCGAAGCAGGAGATTTACTGGTAGGTACTCCAGTAGTATCTCAAGGTGTTCTGGGCTACACTCCGACATGACTTATACCGCTTTTGGGGGTCTGACTTTACCAGCCCCCTAGGCCCGATATGCGATACTCATAAACGAACGGACCGGACTGTATGTATATTGTCACTGTTAGGCTCAGTAGGGTTCCAGGATGAGTTCGCTCATCAGGCTTCCCTTTCGGTCAGTACATGGGCAGCCGTTACGTACAGCTAGTGCTACTGACGTGCTTGTGGTTAAACCCACTGTCAGGGTACTGATGAGTCATTAGAGACCCCCACAGATAGTTTCCCAAGTTCGGGCGAAACGTTGTAGATGCCGTATGGTTTTATGGCAGGGTTCGGAAAATGCACGTGCATTTATGCACGTGTTATATTTCGGGTAGATAATACTGGTAGACTTTAGTTTAAGCCGTATCCATGTATTATATTGAGTCGGAATATTTTAGTCTCTCGTATTCGTATTCGGTCGGAATACGGATACAGGTATGTATATACAGGCGAGGGGTATTTTCGTAATCCGTTACGACAATATTTTAAAAGATGCATTTCTTTTTGGATTAATCATTTTGGTTTAAATGATTAATTGTTTTGGAAAGGGTGACTCATGTGGATGACTCGTTAATTCTAGGATCTTCACTAATGACTCATGATAGTATTAATGAGGTTTGTTTTGTGAAGAGATATTTGAGGAGATAGTTTGATTAGATATTTCTTTTTGGGTTTTTGATAAAAGACTTCAACCTCATTCATCTATTCACAAGAGAAGGAAATAAGTGAGAAGTTCATTATGCTTGAGTTTCTTTTGCTCACTAGATTTTCTTGAGTTCACCATTTCCAAACCCTAGCATCTTCTTCATCCTCCACTGTTACCCTCTTATGTGATGAGAACCAAAGAGTGTTTGAGAGAAAGTATTCTACTCGTTCTCTACTTCATCTTGGTCATCTCTTTTAGCAAATTTGATGACCGAGTTGCCTCGGTATAGAGGCGGGAGCCCGTTTAAAGATCCGTAGATGTGGTGCCACCTCGAGGAGGATATAGGAGATCGGAGTTGCCGCAATGGAGCGTGGGATGATGGCTAAAGATCGAACGACTCGGATCGATCGGTACAGCTTTTCTACCTCTTTACAGTTTGTTAGTTTAGCGTTATTGGCAAGATCCGGGTTATAGTATGCGATAGCGCCAGTTATAAAAGTTTTTGTTCAGCGTTTGGCGTCAGATTGATGGCCGTGGTGCTACCGCAGTACTTACATGGTATCAGAGCCATGCCATTAACCTTTATTAACTTGTTCTAACGCGTTTAAAATATCGATCGAACGAAATTTCCGAAACTGCGATTTTCAGTGTAAAGTTTCTGTCGAATTTTTAAACAGGTCTAAAAATCATTTTGAGCATCTCAGAAAATCGAGCAGGCTTTTTTAAGAATTCTGGTGAAATTTGGTAGACTGAAGCTTCCAAAGCGCCGCAGAACCGCCGCGCATGTTAGTTGTATGTATGCCCTAGAGGCCAGTATTGTACAGATGATGTATATTATATTGGATGCTTGGACATATATAGAGATGACTTTCTTGCTCGATATGATAGTATGCTATCTGGTTACTCTTTATCTTAACATGTACACTAGTCTCTTTAAACTGTCTTATGGTTACATGTTGGTAAAGCCCTTAGGATGTGTACTTGACTACCTGGACTATGATGCAGATCATACTAGTGGGGACATGGTAGTCCATAAGTACATCCTTCAAGGTCCCTAGTCGTAGGTGTATCGAGACGGGGCATCGATATACCAGAGTAGACTAGCGTATACGCTTCTCGACCCATGAGATGGGCGATGGATGATCCCATATCCATTGGTGTTTGACATCAGAGATGGTGTACGGGTGCTCAGTGGAGACTGGGTACACTGGAAGGACTCGCCGAGAACTCCCTGATGGTATTATACCTCACGTCAGATGGCAGTTCTCAGGTGACACTTGTAAAGGTTAGTCTGTAGACCCGAGATCGTCATAGAGTCTTGTGTGATTCCCACTGTGCTTTGATCTCCACCTTACTACGTCTATGAGGGCGTGCAAAACGGTGGTCTTTGGGTACAGTCCCGAGTCACATGGAGGCAATGAGCGATAGGAGGGGTTTCGTCTCTCCCGGTATTGGGGGTTGATGTTGCGCTGTGCTCGATTGGCCGTAACAGGGAAGTCCTTGGCCAGGGCTGATCAGAGATTTGATGGTAAGTGTTACCAGTAGTTTCTCGACCCGTTATGAGCCTCACATCGGCACGACTTATTGGTTATTGGGGTCTGACGTTTACCACCCCTAGACTTGATATGCGACATATCAGACGAACAGACCTGACTGTACGGTAAGTGTTACTGGTTGGATTCACAGGAGTGTGAGCGGGCTAGCTCGTCGATTTTCTGATCGCTCAATACCCGGATGGCCGTTACGTTTAGCAGACTGCTTGCGGCTTGTGGGTGCTTGATATGATCATCATCTGCTACCGGCGTATTGACGAGTCTTTAGAGTCCTACACAGAGGTTTCCTGGCTCAAGCGAAACGAAATAGGAGCGCATATGAGATATGTGCGGGACCGAGAATAATCCGTGTATGTGATACCGCATTTCATTCTCGCGATAAATGTTTCGATTGGTTATATTCGATATGACCTAGTTATCGAATCATTGATTCGATAAATCGATACATTGAATACTAGTCGGTTATGTGCGACATGACCGGATCATTGAATCAAATGTTGATTTAATGATTTAATGTATAATTATATATTTGATATATTACTTTGCATAACTAGTATTGGTTCACTTTATATGGATTTTCTCACTTGATGTGCAAGTTGTATATGTGATATACTTTTGTGCACATATTTGTATCATGTTTGATGATACTTGATCATTTAGTTAAGTGTATAGAATTAAACCATAGTTAATTTGACAATTAGGGTTTTGCATATTCATTTATTTATTTATTTGTTCATTTATTTATTTAGAAAAGATTGAGATAAGAATGGTGGAGAAGTTTGTCTTTAGTTGAAGCTTCATGAAGCTTTGACTTCTTAACCATTCTTGTCTTCATGCTTAACCCTAACCTATCCAACTAACCATGGTCTATTCTCTACACTCAACTATGGTTTGCTTATGATAAGTATTGAATTATTTTCATTTTAAATCAACACTTATCATATTCTTTCTTCTTCTTGACCTTCTTCTTCAAGAAAGAAACCTAGATGCCATCAATGGCAACTTGAGATCTAAAGTGAGAAATCCAATTCTAAAGTGAACCCACCTCCTATTTCTTCACCCTCTACCTCTTGCCAAGTTGTTTTGGGTGTTTTCTTCACAAGTTTCACAACTTGGTGAAGTTGGAGCTTGAACTTGTGCAACCTCGACGTAGATCATCTTCGGCACGAAGCCGACGACATTGCCCGCTCGTTTTCCCGATGAAGCCGACGATCGAGTCTAGGATTCGAGATGGATAGTGAGAGGACACCTACGTGGAGCTAAGCAAGTGGAGAACCGGATCTACAAAGGTTGTAGCCTCTCTCCTTTAGTTAAAATGTTAACTAGATTCGTTTTTCGTCTAGGATTCTAGCCGACGATTCGTATTAGGGTTTCTCGGCACCATAATTTTTATAAATTGGCATGGTTGATACCTTGTGAGACCTCTATAGGGTGTCTAGGAACCTTTCACTGGTATCAGAGCCTAGCTAAAGCCTTAGGCGAAGTCTAGACGGAGTTTGAAGTCCGAACGAACCGAAACCCTAACTCACAAAATGCTCTCTGTATATTTTCTGTTTATCTGAAATGTGATACAATAATTGGAATTCACAAACAGTTATGGGATAACTGAATGAATGTTATAAATCTAGAGGTTTAGTTTCACTTTATATTGAAAAGTGTTTTCGATAATGAGACTAAAATGCGGGGTTTATAACTGTTAGGCATGTGATGTCTAAGTATTTCATTTGATTAGGCATGTGATGTCTAAAGAGGTTGCGGATCCCAACTGTTGTAGTTTTACACTTTCTTTTCTGTGACCGTAAGTGTAGTATGTTCATATCGCCGGTTTCGTTGCTATACGTCAACGACAATTGGGGTATGCATACTTACTTACGTTGATGACATGTGATGTTATGTGTTGCTGGATATGTTATATTGGATCGTCGTGTTCGAATAGCCGGGGGTTTTTATGTGAGATGAGTGTTTTTCATTTTCATTCATGTAAAAACTTGTATGTAATATTCTTTTATTTGGGGCACTTCCAGGTAGCGGAAGTTGTCACCCTTTTGTATATTATTTACTTTTCCGCATTAGGATAGACCCAAGGAGGGGAGCACAAGTAACCGGGTTCTGGGGTCCAGTGGGAGACCAACTCGAGGAGTCGAGTCCGGGTCTCCTAACCCTAGAATTGGCAGGGTTGCTTGCTGCTCTCGTAGGGGTCTAGGGGTGTGGGATTGGCTATTCATCACGACCGTGGAATCCGTGTTTTATACTGGCTCGTATTGAAAACACGGACGTCCTAGTATATCCAATGTTTCATATGTTTCTTCTGCTGTGATGTTCTGTGATAGATACAGTATATAGTATATATGATATATTATATAGACGTTACTTATGTTTTACACCCGCGCTAGCCCTGCCCTGCTCTGTCGTTAGTTACCTAATCTAACGGTGCACGAGGGGACATCGAGGCGAATGCGGATGGCATAAGTGTACGTCGTATTTATCTGTGATGTTTAGGTACTTAAATGATGGGACTTCATTAATGTGATTAATGAAAGAAAAGAAACCTAAGATGTTGTAGAATCAAATTTTAAAATAAAACAGGTAGCTACAGTTCTTGCTTTGCACAGCGGTATATGTGATATATCCTGCACCTTATTCGACGAGGAAAGGACCGAGATCCCTTCACCGGGAGTGACTCCTTTAGCAATAACTGGCAGATGCTACACACTCGGTTTGCTTTTGATTGCTTTTATAGTTTATGCCTTGCACAGTGATATATATGATATATCCCGCACCTCATTCGACGAGGAAAGGGCCGACGATCCTTTCACCGGGAGTGACCCCTTTAGCAAAACTAGAAAAGCCTCAAAATCACTCCATTTTTAAAACTTCATTTGATTCTACAACGATATCAAGTTCATTACGCAGTAGGTTTTCAGAAAAACCTGCGTAGCCCTCCGTCATTTCAGATAAGTTACATATAGTATTCGTGCTACATTTGTTGGCTTTCGTCAAGGTGTAGTGTGCGGTAGCTATGTGCTGTTTATCTGCTGCATATGATGCGACTGGATTAGGGTAGTCGTACGGCTTTGTTGGCTTTCGTCAAGGGTCATGCGGGTGGGTTTAATTCAGTCAAGAAATGTACGGGTTGAACTTGACTAGCGGGCTGTGGTTTGTTGGCTTTCGTCAAGGTCATAGCACGCTAGGGGCAAAAGTATTATCGGGAATTTCAAGTGTTGAAATTTGCAATGAGATTGCATACCTTCTATGAGATAGTTGGATCCCGATACCCACTGCGAGTAAGAGTTACTCCTGGGAGAGTTTTACACATTGCAATTAATTGATCAAGTAGGTGTCTAGAAAGGTGTCAACGGGGTTACGCCTCTGGGAAAACGAGGTTTACATTAATTAGGTTCGTGCGAAAGCACGGGGGACCTCCCTCAAAGTACCGACACTGGCCTGGCTGAAAGATTGGCGAACTTGTAGTGTGTAATTAATCCCGGCTAGTCTTTCCTTTTAGGGTTTGAAGGAAGATTTGATAAAAAGCAGTGGGAGCCATCCGGATTAGATAAGATAATAACCAATCTGATCTTGCACGAGCATACGCTAAAGTGTTTTCTTCTCTCTCTCTCCAGGTAGCGACCATTTCATGCCCTAATGAAGATAATAATATGGATATATTGACCGAACCCGCATGTTATACTGTGCTGGGGAACGTTGGTTCCGTTCTTTCTTATAAGAGTTATAGGAATGAACAGGATATAGGGGAATGCCAGGATTCCCATGCCACCCGAATGAAGGAAGTACATGTTGATGCATATTCTTCGGGTGTGTTCGTTACTGAGAACTATTTCTCCATTTGCTCTACGTCCTGGGTATTAGATACCGGGTCAGGATCCCATATATGTAATCAGTTACATGGGCTCAGGAAAGGTAGAGAACTTGGAGAAGGTGATAAAGACATTAGAGTCGGAAATGGCGCAATTGTTGCAGCTAAGACTGTCGGGGAATATCACATTGTTTTACCAACTGGTAATACATTGGTTCTGAACGAATGCTATTACATGCCGAACCTGATGTTAGTGTTTATGCCCTAGAAGGCCATTACTGTATCATACTAGCTTGTATATTACTTAATGGAAGCTTGGGATATTCACATGTATATAACAGTCTTGCTAAACATGGTAGTATGCTACTTGGTTTTTCTATCTTAATATGTGAGTGTACGTATTGATAGAGCTCTTAGGATCTTGCTTGTCTACCAGCGTTGTGATGGCAGTCACACTAGTGGGGGCTGGGTAGTCTACAAGCACATCCTTATTCAGGTCCCTGGTCGTTGGATTATCGAGACAGAGCATCGATACTCCGGAGTAGACTAGTGTGTACGCTTCTCATCCCAGTTGGGGAGATGGTCTGTCCCACAGCCGTCAGTACGTCGTACTGGAGATAGTATACAGGTGCTCGTTAGGTTACGGGTACACCGGACAGGACTCACAGGGAACTGTTGGTTGGTTTGATACCAGTCGTCAGTGAACAGTTCCCAGGTGACATGAGTACAGCGTAGTCCGCAGACTTGACACTGCTACTTCGTCTCGAGTGTGTCCTACTGTTCTTAGATTGCTACCCTACCACGGCTCAAAGGAGTCGTGCAAACAGGTTGCAGTTGGGTGCAGTCCCGAGCACTTGGAGGCAGTGGCGGTTAGACAGGATTCGTCCCTCCCGGTATTGGGAGTAGATATCGTGCTGTGTCAGAGAGCCATTACGCAAAGTCCCTGGCCAGGGCAAGCGAGATTTGCTGGTAGGTTCCAGTAGTTTCTCAGGGTGTAATGGGCTTCCCTCCGACACGACTTATACCGCTATTAGGGGACTGACGCTTGCCGCCCCCTAGGCCCGATATGCGATAGTCTTGGACGAACGGACCGGACTGTATGGAGATTGTCACATCAGACTCAGTAGGAGTTCGGATGGGTTTTTCTCATCGGCCTTCTTATCGACAACTACCTGGGGACCGTTACGTACAGCTAGTGCCGCTTGCGGTCTGTGGTTAAACCCACTGCCAGCGTAGTAGTCGAGTCTCTAGAGTCCCACACAGAGAGTTTCCTACTCCAGGCGAAACGATATAGAGGTTGCATGGTTTTGCGACAAAGGGTTCGGACGCATACGTGCGTTTACGCACGTACGACTTTCGGACAGTTTTTACCAGTCGGCTTTGGTTTAAGCCAGTTACTGGTATCCGGTTATTGGATTTTTACAGTCTAAAGTTTTTCCGTATTTTTGCGGATCGGAGGGGCGTTCTCGTAATTGTACGACGAGAAGCTTCTAGAAGATGTGACTAAGGAGGTTACTTTGGATGAGGTTGTGAGTCATTGTGGTGATTCATTCATTTCATTAATGCACATTTATTGCTTAATGACTCATGCTAATGAATCACCACTAGATATTTTATGAAGCATGCTTATTCATTTCTTTTATTCATTATTGATAAATGAGAATGCTTCATAATATATTATGATACACTCTCTCTCCTCTCATCATTCATTCTCACCTTCTCTCTCCTCAAGCTCTCATCTTCAAACCCTAATCCTTACACCTCATGAGTTGAGATCAAAGGATTAGTTAGACTAAACAATCCATAACCATCACTCTATCTCATCCTTTCATCTTTGATTAGCAATCAAAGTTGATTAGTTATCTCAAGTTAGAGGTTTAGCTTGGAGTTTGGCTCTCGGGTGGATCGTCTACTACCTAGAGAAGGCCGAGGAGAACAAAGGAGGACACAAAGACGAAGGACTAGTTTCGATAGGTATAATCCCTAATCACAAGTGATAAGAAAATCTTTGTGTACGGTTATTTATAGTTTAGCTTCGATTTAAGCGGTTAGTCGATGTTCGTTCTTTAAACTTGATTGTTTTTGAAAATTCCGCCTCCCCATAAGTACTGGGGTGTACTACATCGACTTACAGTGGTATCAGAGCCTCGCTAAACAATAAATAACTTGATTGCAAATTTGTACGAATTTCGAACGGAAAAACGAAGCCGGAAAACCCTAAAAATTGCATGTTTCTGTCGAACTTAAAATGAAGTCCTAAAATTTTTCAGGTGTGTTCAGAGAGCATGAAATGAACACAGAAGAACACCCAAAAAATTTGGGCTTCTGATTCGTCTACAGTGCCGCGGAAGGGCGGCGGATCCCACCGATCCGCCGCGCAACCGCGGCCGAGTTGACGAGTCAGGAACTCGTTTTTTTTGGGTGGGTCCCCTGTGGTGTTTTGGGTTTTCTGGAATGTTTAATTATTGCTCAGGTTACTGTTTAACAGAGCAGATTTTGGAGCAATATTGATGTTGTTTAATCGATCGAAATTGTACAGTATTTGCATATTGGATTATATCTGTGATTGTTTAATGTGTTCGTAAACCTCCCCCAACTGCTAGTATGTCGGTTGGCAGGGGGTTGCACATTTCTGAAATGGTTATATCTGTTTGTGCATATAAACTGTATTGGACTGTTGTGGTGTATAGCCGGGGTTAGCAATGGGTTATTGTTTAATTCATTTGTTGTAAAAGTAATTTGTTGTAATATTATTTTTTGCGGGGCACTTCCAGGTTGCGGTTGTAGCCACCGTTGTATTATTTCATTTTACTGTTTTTTGCTCCTAGGACTGACCCAAGGTGGGGTACACAGACTGCCGGGTGGGTAGTTTGCCGTACCCGTAGGTGTCGAGGGTGGGGTAACGGCTATTCATCACAACTGTGTAATCTGTCTTTTCTTGCAGGCTCAAAAGAAATACAGATTGCTTGCAAATCCAATATTGTTTATCTGTGTTCTGGAATGAATATCATTGCGTCAGACGAATGTTAAATATCTATATTTATTGTAGCTATTTAGACGTCACTTATGTTTTACACCCGCGCTAGCCCAGCCCCCGCTCTGTCGTTAGTTAAGTAACCTAACGGGTGATGACGGGACCCCGTGGCAAATGCGGATGGCATAAGAGGACGTTGTATTTTCGTTGTTTTCTGCAATGATAGGTTAATGATGGGACGCATTATCTATAATGCAAAGTAAAACAAACCAAAGTTTAAATCGTTGGAACAATTTAAAAGAAACCACTCGGTTATTTTTTAAACAGATATTTTTAAATGCGGAGTCTTAACCACTCCTTTTAAAAGCTATCAGGTTCCTTCGGTTATATCAAGTTCACTACGTTCACGGTTTCGCCAAAACCAGTCGTAGCCCTCCGTCATTTCATTTGGGTATTCAGTAGTATTCAAGCTATGCAGTTTTGGCCAACGTCATGGCATAGTGTTTGGTAGCTGCTGGATATTCATTTGTTGCATAGATAGATGAGTTGGTTTGGAACAGTCGTATTATCATTTGGCCAACGTCAGGGATATATACGGATGGGTTCAAATTAACAAGATAATGATGGGTAGAACTTGACATGTGACTTATGACATTTTGACCAACGCCAAGGTCATAAGAGCATGGGGTAAAAACTAATATCGGGAATTTCTAAAGAAACTGAAATTTGCAAAGAAACAAGTGCATACCATTTTGAGTTTGATGAATGTTGGTAGCATTCCTACAACATTATCAGACGATGATATTTGGATCCCGATCCTACTGTGAGTATATGATACTTATCAGGATATTCGTCACTTAACGATCAATGCTATAAACCTAGTAGGTGTCCAGAAAAGTGTCGGCGGGGTTACGCCCCCAGAGAAAAGAGGTTATTTAATTAAGGAACTTCGCGAAAGCGTTGGAAAACCTCCCTCGAAGTATCGACACCGGCCTGGCTGAACGGTTAAGCAAGTATTGTACGGTGAGAATAGTCTTGGCTAATTCTTCTTTTATGGTTTGAGGAAGGATTCGAGAAACAGTGGGAGCCATCCAGTTTAGATAAACTAAAAACCACTCTAAACTTGCAAGAGCATCATGCTAAAGAGTTTTCTTCTCTCTCTCCTAATTGCAGCGACCCTGAAAATGACTGGACTTAAGTTACTTTTAGAGAAAAATATACTGACAGGGCCAAACTATAAAGATTGGCTGCGGAATGTCAAAATGGCTTTGACCTATGACAAACTGGGGTACGTCCTCACCGCTACGGCACCTGCTGTCCCTGGTCCCAAATCCAGCAATGCGGATAAGGAAATCCGCAAAAACTGGGATTTAGATTGCGCGAGAGCCAAGTGCATCGTGCTTGCCTCGATGAACAATGATCATCAGAGGAGGCACGAGGATATGGACCTTGATGGCATATTTCTCCATACAAAAGAACTTTATGGAGAGCAATCTCGTATAGCAAGATACGAGACCTCTAAGAACTTGTTTCGAGCGAGGTTGGCTGCCGGGTCATCGGTAGGTGAACATGTCCTACAGATGATCAGCTATATTGAAGAGCTCGCAGACCTTGGGACGACTTTGGATAATGAGCTCTATACAGACCTTATTCTCCAGTCCCTTCCTCACACCTACGCCCAGTTTATCCTGAACTTCAACCTTCAAAGAAAAGAAGTTGAACTTCCGGAACTCCTGAACATGTTAAGGAGTGCAGAGGGCACCTAGAAGACATCAAGGGAAACACCCGCTATGTTTGTTGGCGGTTCATCTTCTTCCGGGTCCAAGGCTAGGGCCAAAGGAAGGAAGAAGAAGGCCGCACCCAGACCTAGAGGAGGTGTTAGTAAGGTGGGAGGGAAGGGAAAGAAAAAGAAAGCAGTACCGATAGTTGGTCAGGATGAGTGCTTCCATTGTCACAGGAAAGGGCACTGGAAGAAGGATTGCAAGGCGTGGAACGCCAAGAACCAGGAACCGAAGCAAGCTGTGGCTTCGACTTCAGGTGTGTTTGTAATTGAGAATTGTCTGTCGATCAACTCTACTTCCTGGGTATTGGATACCGGATCAGGATCTCATATTTGCAATTCATTGCAGGCACTGAGAAACCGTAGAGTGCTGAAGGAAGGTGATATGATCCTCAGGGTTGCTAACGGAGCTAGCGTGGGAGCTGCGTCCGTCGGGGATTATCACCTAGGATTGACGAGTGGACACATTTTGGTATTACATAACTGTTATTTTGTACCCAGCTTAACGTGTAATATCATATCAGTTTCCTTGTTATCAAATAAAGGTTATGATTTCACGTTTGAAAGAGATGTTGTCAACATCCACCTTAATCATGGTTTGATTGGGTCCGGTACTCTAAATAACGGAATATATGTTTTAAACCAACTCCAAATTTTCAATGTCCAGAACACACTAAAAAGAAAGTCTCCAGATTTAAATAAAGCTTTCTTATGGCATTGTAGACTGGGTCACATCAATGAGAGAAGGTTGACTAAGTTGCATAGAGAAGGATATTTGGACACGTTCGAATATCAAACTTATGACACTTGTCAATCTTGTCTCAAAGGAAAGATGACAAAGACTCCATTCACTGGACAAGGAGTAAGAGCGAGCGAGCTCTTAGGACTCATACACAGCGATGTATGTGGTCCAATGTCTACACTTGCAAGAGGTGGTTATTCCTACTTCATTACTTTTACAGATGATTTCTCTAGGTATGGATATGTTTTCTTAATGAAGCATAAATCAGAGGCCTTTGAGAAATTCCTGGAATTCAAGAATGAAGCGGAAAACCAAACAGGCAAAAGTATTAAGACACTAAGATCTGATCGAGGTGGAGAATACTTAAGTGCCGAGTTCCTAGGTTACCTAAAAGAGAAAGGAATTCTCTCTCAGCTTACTCCTCCATACACTCCACAGCACAACGGTGTATCGGAGAGACGGAATCGAACCCTATTGGATATGGTACGATCCATGATGAGTAATGCTGAGTTACCGCGATCTTTCTGGGGATATGCGCTAGAATCAGCGGCATATATTTTGAACAGAGTTCCAACCAAAACTGTGCCTACCACACCATATCAGATATGGAGTGGGAAGAAACCCTATCTTCAGTATATAAGGATTTGGGGATGTCCAGCTTTTGTCAAAAAGCAGTTTGTGGACAAGCTCGAGGCACGATCAGTAAAATGTATGCTTGTAGGATATCCAAAGAACTCCAAGGGATATTGTTTCTATTACGCAGAGGAACAAAAGGTTTTTGTTTCTCGTAATGCCCATTTTCTAGAACAACAGGTTTTAGAAAAGGATACTAATGGGAGCGAAATAGAACTGGAAGAAATTCCAGAACCACAAGCTGCTACTGAAAGTTTGGTAGAACCAGAGGTTCAAGAAGAACAAGACATTCCCGCACCCCTCCGCAGGAGTAGTAGGCCGTCTCATCCGCCTGAGAGATACTACGGTTTTCTCATAGACGGGGATAGAGAGGATTGCATCATAGATGATGATGAACCTACTGACTTCCAGCAGGCCATCCAGAGCGGCGACTCGGTACGATGGCTAGATGCAATGCGGACCGAAATGGAGTCCATGTACACCAACAAAGTATGGACTTTGGACTTTGCTCCAGATGGGATAAAACCCATAGGATGCAAATGGATCTTCAAGAAAAAGATTGGTGTAGATGGACGGGTGGAAACCTATAAAGCTAGACTTGTTGCAAAGGGTTTTCGTCAAAGACCTGGTTTGGACTATGACGAAACTTTTTCTCCAGTGGCTATGCTCAAATCCATTCGGGTCCTTCTTGCTAATGCTGCCTTCCATGATTATGAAATCTGGCAGATGGACGTAAAGACGGCTTTTCTGAATGGAAATTTAGAAGAGAGCGTCTATATGGATCAGCCAGAGGGTTTCAATCAGAGTGGGAGCAGCGGGAAAGTATGCAAGCTGCTTAAGTCTATTTATGGACTAAAGCAGGCATCGCGGAGTTGGAACATCTGTTTTGATGAGACAGTCAAAGAATATGACTTGATCAAAAATCCAGATGAACCGTGCATATATAGTAAAGTTGTGGCCAGAAGTGTCGTATTCCTCGTCTTGTACGTGGATGACATTCTATTGATAGGAAATGACATTCCTATGCTACAATCTGTCAAAGGATTCTTGTCACACAGGTTCTCCATGAAAGACCTGGGTGATGCCTCTTACATTCTGGGGATCCGGATCTATCGTGATAGATCCAAGAGGATGTTGGGACTTTCGCAGTCCAGGTATATCGACACTGTACTGAAAAGATTCAGTATGGAAGATTCTAAGCGCGGTAATCTACCGGCTTGTCACGGAATCACCCTCTCCAAAAAGATGTCTCCCAAGACTGATTTGGAAAGGGAACGCATGTCTATTATACCCTACGCTTCTGCGGTAGGCTCTATAATGTATGCGATGTTGTGTACCAGACCAGATGTAGCTTACGCACTGAGCGTGGTAAGCCGGTATCAGTCAGACCCAGGGGAGATGCACTGGAAAGCAGTTAAGAATATTCTCAAGTACCTAAGGAGGACTAAGGAGATGTTCTTGGTTTACGGCGGAAAAGACCTCAGGTTGGAGGCCTTTGCTGATTCCGGCTTCCAGAGTGATAAGGACGATTCCAAGTCCATGTCGGGTTATGTCTTTACCCTCAATGGAGGGGCGGTGTGCTGGAAGAGCTCCAAGCAGGACACCGTTGCTGACTCGACGATGGAAGCGGAGTATATAGCTGCTTGCGATGCCGCAAAAGAAGCAGTCTGGATGAAGAAGTTCCTAACAGAACTTCAGGTTGTTCCTACCATAGTTGATCCAATACCTCTGTATTGCGACAACAACGGAGCTATAGCTTTAGCGAAGGAACCAAGGTCCCATCAGAAGTCCAGACACATCTTGAGGCGGTATCACCTGATCAGGGAGATCATTGATCGTCAGGAGATCGAGGTTCGGAGAGTCGCTACAGAAGAGAACATTGCTGATCCATTCACAAAGGCCCTTCCTCAGATTCAGTTCGAGCGGCTACTCGAGATCATAGGTCTTCGATACGCCAGTACATGGCCCTAGTGCAAGTGGGAGATTGTTAGTGTTTATGCCCTAGAAGGCCATTACTGTATCATACTAGCTTGTATATTACTTAATGGAAGCTTGGGATATTCACATGTATATAACAGTCTTGCTAAACATGGTAGTATGCTACTTGGTTTTTCTATCTTAATATGTGAGTGTACGTATTGATAGAGCTCTTAGGATCTTGCTTGTCTACCAGCGTTGTGATGGCAGTCACACTAGTGGGGGCTGGGTAGTCTACAAGCACATCCTTATTCAGGTCCCTGGTCGTTGGATTATCGAGACAGAGCATCGATACTCCGGAGTAGACTAGTGTGTACGCTTCTCATCCCAGTTGGGGAGATGGTCTGTCCCACAGCCGTCAGTACGTCGTACTGGAGATAGTATACAGGTGCTCGTTAGGTTACGGGTACACCGGACAGGACTCACAGGGAACTGTTGGTTGGTTTGATACCAGTCGTCAGTGAACAGTTCCCAGGTGACATGAGTACAGCGTAGTCCGCAGACTTGACACTGCTACTTCGTCTCGAGTGTGTCCTACTGTTCTTAGATTGCTACCCTACCACGGCTCAAAGGAGTCGTGCAAACAGGTAGCAGTTGGGTGCAGTCCCGAGCACTTGGAGGCAGTGGCGGTTAGACAGGATTCGTCCCTCCCGGTATTGGGAGTAGATATCGTGCTGTGTCAGAGAGCCATTACGCAAAGTCCCTGGCCAGGGCAAGCGAGATTTGCTGGTAGGTTCCAGTAGTTTCTCAGGGTGTAATGGGCTTCCCTCCGACACGACTTATACCGCTATTAGGGGACTGACGCTTGCCGCCCCCCTAGGCCCGATATGCGATAGTCTTGGACGAACGGACCGGACTGTATGGAGATTGTCACATCAGACTCAGTAGGAGTTCGGATGGGTTTTTCTCATCGGCCTTCTTATCGACAACTACCTGGGGACCGTTACGTACAGCTAGTGCCGCTTGCGGTCTGTGGTTAAACCCACTGCCAGCGTAGTAGTCGAGTCTCTAGAGTCCCACACAGAGAGTTTCCTACTCCAGGCGAAACGATATAGAGGTTGCATGGTTTTGCGACAAAGGGTTCGGACGCATACGTGCGTTTACGCACGTACGACTTTCGGACAGTTTTTACCAGTCGGCTTTGGTTTAAGCCAGTTACTGGTATCCGGTTATTGGATTTTTACAGTCTAAAGTTTTTCCGTATTTTTGCGGATCGGAGGGGCGTTCTCGTAATTGTACGACGAGAAGCTTCTAGAAGATGTGACTAAGGAGGTTACTTTGGATGAGGTTGTGAGTCATTGTGGTGATTCATTCATTTCATTAATGCACATTTATTGCTTAATGACTCATGCTAATGAATCACCACTAGATATTTTATGAAGCATGCTTATTCATTTCTTTTATTCATTATTGATAAATGAGAATGCTTCATAATATATTATGATACACTCTCTCTCCTCTCATCATTCATTCTCACCTTCTCTCTCCTCAAGCTCTCATCTTCAAACCATAATCCTTACACCTCATGAGTTGAGATCAAAGGATTAGTTAGACTAAACAATCCATAACCATCACTCTATCTCATCCTTTCATCTTTGATTAGCAATCAAAGTTGATTAGTTACCTCAAGTTAGAGGTTTAGCTTGGAGTTTCGCTCTCGGGTGGATCGTCTACTACCTAGAGAAGGCCGAGGAGAACAAAGGAGGACACAAAGACGAAGGACTAGTTTCGATAGGTATAATCCCTAATCACAAGTGATAAGAAAATCTTTGTGTACGGTTATTTATAGTTTAGCTTCGATTTAAGCGGTTAGTCGATGTTCGTTCTTTAAACTTGATTGTTTTTGAAAATTCCGCCTCCCCATAAGTACTGGGGTGTACTACATCGACTTACACCTGATATGCAACATTATATCGGTTTCTTTATTAAGTAAAGATGGATATAATTTTGTATTACAGGACAATGCTATGAACATTTTCCGTAACCAAAAGTTGGTTGGATCAGGCACGTTGTGCAATGGCATTTATGTTCTAAATCAGTCAACAGTTCTGAGCATAACAAACACACACAAGAGGAAGAGTTCGGAAATGAACGACTCCTACTTGTGGCATTGTAGACTGGGTCACATAAATGTGACACGACTGGCTAAGTTGTATAAGGATGGATATTTGAAACCTTTCGAATTTTCATCTTATGACACTTGCCAGTCATGTCTCAAAAGCAAGATGACCAAAACTCCGTTTACAGGACACGGAGAAAGAGTTACCGAACTCTTGGGACTAATACATAGTGATGTATGTGGTCCCATGTCTACACATGCCTGGGATGGTTCTTCGTACTTCATTACATTCACTGACGATCTCTCAAGATACGGACATGTGTACTTAATAAGACACAAGTCTGAAGCTTTTGAGAAATTTAGAGAATATAAACAAGAAGTCGAAAACCAAACCGGAAAAAGTATTAAAATCCTTCGATCTGATCGAGGAGGTGAATACTTGAGCAAAGAATTCCTGGACTTCCTAAAAGAGAATGGGATTCTCTCTCAGCTGACTCCTCCATATACACCACAACACAACGGTGTATCAGAACGGAGGAACCGCACCCTATTAGATATGGTACGCTCTATGATGAGCACAGCTGAGTTACCTATTTCCTTCTGGGGGTATGCGCTTGAGACAGCCATACATCTATTGAATATGGTCCCCACCAAATCTGTGCCTACCACTCCATATGAGATATGGAAAGGGAAGAGACCATGTCTTAACTATGTTAAGATATGGGGTTGTCCAGTCTATGTCAAACGACAAAATCCGGACAAACTCGAGGCACGGTCTGTTCTATGCAAATTTGTAGGATATCCCAAGAATTCTCAAGGGTATATCTTCTACCACCCTGAGGAACAAAGAGTGTTTGTTTCTCGGCATGCCACCTTTTTAGAAAAGGAATTTCTTGAAAAAGAAATTAGTGGTCACGAGGTAGAACTGGAAGAAGTTCCAGCTGCAGAAGCTACAACAGAAGATCTGGTGGAACCAGAGGATTCCATAGTTCCCGATGAACCCCAGCCACTCCGCCGATCTAGTAGGGTTCTTCGCCAACCTGAGAGATACTACGGTTTTCTCATGGACGGTGGGAGCGAGGATTGCATCATGGAGGATGATGACCCAACTAGCTTCGAGCAGGCCATCACGAGTGGGGACTCAGTGAAATGGCTGGATGCTATGCGGTCCGAGATGGAATCCATGTACACCAACAAAGTATGGACTTTGGACGTTGCTCCTGAAGGGGTAAAACCCATTGGGAGCAAGTGGATCTTCAAGAAGAAACTTGGTGTAGATGGGAAAGTGGAGACTTTCAAAGCTAGACTTGTAGCAAAGGGTTTTCGTCAAAGACCAGGTGTGGACTATGACGGGACCTTTTGTCCAGTGGCTATGCTTAAATCCATCCGGATCATGCTTGCCATCGCTGCTTATCATGATTACGAAATCTGGCAAATGGATGTTAAGACCGCCTTTCTAAATGGTGATTTAGACGAGTGCGTGTACATGACTCAGCCAGAGGGCTTCGTAGACAGTGGGAGCAGCGGGAAGGTGTGCATGCTGCTTAAATCCATTTATGGATTAAATCAAGCATCGCGGAGTTGGAACATCTGCTTTGACGTCGTTATTAAAGAGTTTGATTTCGTCAAAAATCCAGATGAACCTTGTATCTACAAGAAGGTGGCAGAGAGTAAGGTTGTCTTCCTCGTATTGTACGTGGACGACATACTCTTGATAGGAAATGATATTCCTATGCTGCAATCGGTCAAGCTCTTCTTATCACAAAGATTCTCAATGAAAGATCTTGGTGATGCCTCCTGCATATTGGGAATTAGGATCTATAGAGATAGACCCAAACGGATTTTGGGATTGTCCCAATCCAGGTACATTGACACCATACTAAAGAGGTTTAGTATGGAAGAGTCCAAGCGTGGGAACTTGCCCACGATCTCTGGAGTCACTCTCTCCAAAGAGATGTCTCCCAAGACTGATTTGGAGAGAGCTCGCATGCAAGGGATACCCTATGCTTCGGCAGTAGGCTCTATCATGTATGCGATGCTATGTACCAGACCCGATGTAGCATACTCACTAAGTATAGTGAGCAGGTATCAAGCTGATCCTGGAGAGAGTCACTGGACAGCTGTGAAGAGCATTCTCAAGTACTTACGAAGGACTAGAGATATGTTCTTGGTGTATGGTAACGGGGAGCTCCAAGTGGAGTCCTTTACCGATTCGAGCTTCCAGAGTGATAAGGACGACTCTAAGTCGCAGTCGGGCTTTGTCTTTACTCTTTACGGAGGGGCGGTTAGCTGGAAGAGTTCCAAGCAGGAAACCGTGGCAGACTCGACGATGGAGGCTGAATACATCGCTGCCAACGATGCTGCCAAAGAGGCT
Source organism: Agapanthus africanus (assembly GCA_030015575.1). Taxonomy (NCBI): domain Eukaryota; kingdom Viridiplantae; phylum Streptophyta; class Magnoliopsida; order Asparagales; family Amaryllidaceae; genus Agapanthus; species Agapanthus africanus. The sequence goes on from CM057339.1 coordinate 427,984,002, forward strand.
GTCTGGATCAAGAAGTTCATTACTGAACTTGGAGTGGTTCCATCCATTGAGCATCCAATACCTTTGTATTGCGATAACAATGGAGCGGTGGCTTTGGCCAAGGAACCCAGGTCCCATCAGCGATCCAGGCATATTCTGAGGCGGTATCACCTGATCCGGGAGAAAGTTGATCGCCGGGAGATCGAGGTCAGGAGGGTTGACACGAAGAACAACACGGCGGATCCACTCACGAAGGCCATTCCCCAGATACAGTTTGAGAGACTCTTCGGGATGCTCGGTATGCGATACTACGGCAGCTGGCCCTAGTGCAAGTGGGAGATTGTTAGTTGTATGTATGCCGTAGAGGCCAGTATTGTACAGATGATGTATATTATATTGGATGCTTGGACATATATAGAGATGACTTTCTTGCTCGATATGATAGTATGCTATCTGGTTACTCTTTATCTTAACATGTACACTAGTCTCTTTAAACTGTCTTATGGTTACATGTTGGTAAAGCCCTTAGGATGTGTACTTGACTACCTGGACTATGATGCAGATCATACTAGTAGGGACATGGTAGTCCATAAGTACATCCTTCAAGGTCCCTAGTCGTGGGTGTATCGAGACGGGGCATCGATATACCAGAGTAGACTAGCATATACGCTTCTCGACCCATGAGATGGGCGATGGATGATCCCATATCCATTGGTGTTTGACATCAGAGATGGTGTACGGGTGCTCAGTGGAGACTGGGTACACTGGACGGACTCGCCGAGAACTCCCAGATGGTATTATACCTCACATCAGATGGCAGTTCTCAGGTGACACTTGTACAGGTTAGTCTGTAGACCCGAGATCGTCATAGAGTCTTGTGTGATTCCCACTGTGCTTTGATCTCCACCTTACCACGTCCATGAGGGCATGCAAAACGGTGGTCTTTGGGTACAGTCCCGAGTCACATGGAGGCAATGAGCGATAGAAGGGGTTTCGTCTCTCCCGGTATTGGGGGTTGATGTTGCGCTGTGCTCGATTGGCCGTAACAGGGAAGTCCCTGGCCAGGGCTGATCAGAGATTTGCTGGTAAGTGTTACCAGTAGTTTCTCGACCCGTTATGAGCCTCACATCGGCGTGACTTATCGGTTATTGGGGTCTGACGTTTACCACCCCTAGACTTGATATGCGACATATCAGACGAACAGACCGGACTGTACGGTAAGTGTTACTGGTTGGATTCATAGGAGTGTGAGCGGGCTAGCTCGTCGATCTTCTGATCGCTCAATACCCAGATGGCCGTTACGTTTAGCAGACCGCTTGCGGCTTGTGGGTGCTTGATATGATCATCATCTGCTACCGGCGTATTGACGAGTCTTTAGAGTCCTACACAGAGGTTTCCTGGCTCAAGCGAAACGAAATAGGAGCGCATATGAGATATGTGCGGGACCGAGAATAATGCGTGTATGTGATACCGCATTTCATTCTCGCGATAAATGTTTAGATTGGTTATATTCGATATGACCTAGTTATCGAATCATTGATTCGATAAATCGATACATTGAATACTAGTCGGTTATGTGCGACATGACCGGATCATTGAATCAAATGTTGATTTAATGATTTAATGTATAATTATATATTTGATATATTACTTTGCATAACTAGTATTGGTTCACTTTATATGGATTTTCTCACTTGATGTGCAAGTTGTATATGTGATATACTTTTGTGCACATATTTGTATCATGTTTGATGATACTTGATCATTTAGTTAAGTGTATAGAATTAAACCATGGTTAATTTGATAATTAGGGTTTTGCATATTCATTTATTTATTTATTTGTTCATTTATTTATTTATAAAAGATTGAGATAAGAATGGTGGAGAAGTTTGTCTTTAGTTGAAGCTTCATGAAGCTTTGACTTCTTAACCATTCTTGTCTTCATGCTTAACCATAACCTATCCAACTAACCATGGTCTATTCTCTACACTCAACTATGGTTTGCTTATGATAAGTATTGAATTATTTTCATTTTAAATCAACACTTATCATATTATTTCTTCTTCTTGACCTTCTTCTTCAAGAAAGAAACCTAGATGCCATCAATGGCAACTTGAGATCTAAAGTGAGAAATCCAATTCTAAAGTGAACCCACCTCCTATTTCTTCACCCTCTACCTCTTGCCAAGTTGTTTTGGGTGTTTTCTTCACAAGTTTCACAACCTGGTGAAGTTGGAGCTTGAACTTGTGCAACCTCGACGTAGCTCATCTTCGGCACGAAGCCGACGACATTGCCCGCTCGTTTTCCCGATGAAGCCGACGATCGAGTCTAGGATTCGAGATGGACAGCGAGAGGACACCTACGTGGAGCTAAGCAAGTGGAGAACCGGATCTACAAAGGTTGTAGCCTCTCTCCTTTAGTTAAAATGTTAACTAGATTCGTTTTTCGTCTAGGATTCTAGCCGACGATCCGTATTAGGGTTTCTCGGCACCATAATTTTTATAAATTGGCATGGTTGATGCCTTGTGAGACCTCTATAGGGTGCCTAGGAACCTTTCAGCGCAAACCCTGGTTTGGCCGCGGTTCCGCCGCCGTTTTGGAGCAACAGTAAACTATTTTTCTACAGTTGGGTCTTCATGTAAAATTGTGGTTTCTGGAATATTTTGTTTGGGCCCAAATTTTGTTTGAGTACTGCAGATGTACGTGCGGCCCACTTCGGGATGTTTTGTCGATCGAAATTTTAAACTTGTTAGTTTACAGTACTTACATTATATCTCCGACCGTGAATGTCATTCGAGCGGTAAATTGCGTCTAATTGCTATAGTTCTTTTAAACGGGTTTGCGAACGTGACATTCACGTTGATATTCTATGTTGTGCTGTGATGTTGCGGATTTGTCGTGGTGGATAACAGTGTACAATGGTAGTGCAGTTTGAATTTATTTGTACATTTGATATTGCGGGGCGAGCGGCCAACATGTGGGCTGCCGTTACTGCCTGTTTGTATAATATTCTTTTGGGGCATGACCGGGCTGAGCTCGATGGACCCGTTGTACATATTTTTCATTTCTGTACTAGGTTTACCCCGCGACGGAGTGCACGGATAGCCGGGTTCTGGAGGGCAACGAGTCCGCATCTCATGGCTTTGAGAGGCAGAAGGGCCTCACTCTAGAATTGGCAGACTATTCACCGCATTCGTAGGGGGTACAGGTTGACCTAAGGAGGGGTGCTCAAGTTACCGGATTCCGTGAAGTGCAGGGTGGTCCATTCATTTTGCTGTAGGGGGCTGCCTCGCTTAAGGTTTTGGCGGGTAACTTGCCGCACCCGTAGGGGTCTAGGTATCATAGCACAAGCTATCCACACGACCATGGGAACGTCGAGTTTCAGTTGCGGCTCTGTAAAACCCGGGGATCCCAGTTATCTGTATTGTTCTGTGATGCTTATTACTTTTCTGTAATGTTGCATTTATCACGCCTGGAGCGATTATTGTATATTGGTATATATACTAGTAGATGTTGTATATGTTTTACAACCGCGCTAGTCCAGTCCCCGCTCTGTCGTTAGTTAAGTAACCTAACGGGTGATGACGGGACCCAGTGGCGAATGCGGATGGCATATACGTACATTTTATTTTCGTTCTTTTCTGGTGTGATTAATTGATGGGACTGAGTTGATTCTGATCAATGCAAAGGAAAACAAACCTATTTGGATGTTGTTGGAACAGTTTTAAAAAGTGTTATTACAAATACGTTTTCTTGTGTATTGCACGGTGGTATTCGGTTGGAATATCCTGCACCTCATTCGACGAGGCAAGGGCCAAGATCCCTTCACCGGGAGTGACCCTTTGGGCAGAAATTTGCGTCAGGGTAATAACTTCACTATAGTCGATTACATGTTGCTTTGCATCGCAGTATTCAGTTGGAATATTCTGCACCTCATTCCACGAGGAAAGAACCGAGATCCCTTCACCGGGAGTGACCTCTTTAGCAAAGGTTTTCGCCACTATATTATACAAAAGCTATCAGGTTCCTTCAACGAGATCAAGTTCATTACGTTAAAGGTTTTCGCCAAAAACCAGCCGTAGCCCTCCGTCATTTCATTTGGATATTCATTAGTATTCAAGCTATGTATTTTGACCTACGCCAAGGCATAGTGTTTGGTAGCTGGTGGGTATTCATCTGTTGCATAGATAGATGAGTTGGTTTGGGACAGTCGTTCTGCCATTTGGCCCACGTCAGGGGCACGTACGGGTGGGTTCAAATTGACAAGATAATGATGGGTAGAACTTGGCATGTGACTTATGGAATTTTGGCCTTCGTCAAGGTCATAGAGCATGGGGCAAAAATCATATCGGGAGTTTCTAAAGAAACTGAAACTTGCCAAGTATACGCATACCTTCTGGAGTGTGATGACATGAGTGGATTCCTTCACGTTATCATGCGATGAGAGTTGGATCTCGATTCCCACTGATGAGTTAGTTTACTCTTCGGGTGATCCCGATTGATTCTTCTTTCAGGATTGGAGGAGAATTTGACAGTACAGTGGAAGGTTTCCTGATTAGATAAAGTGATAACCATTCTGATCTAGGTTAGAGTGCACGCAGAGTGTTTCTTTTCTCTCTCTCTTTGGCAGCGACCTTTGACCGACCCTTGACTTTGACTCAGTGACCAAGTTGACCGAACCTTCTTAAAATACTGGCTTTTGGAATTTCTAAGTTGCATAAGTCATTGCCGCTCCTTCTTTTACCCTTTGCATTTTTCAGAACACCCCGTATTACTATGGACATCCACTTCCATTGGATAAATCCATCGTATGGTTATATACGAACTCGAAGGGACTTCTTCAAGGATGGATCCAAGTTCAGGAGAAATTGAATTGGTTTATTCAGTTGTCTTTTATCATCACCTTCTCTCAGGTTGCGAGGGCTCCTTAGTTTAAGAGAGTACACCTATTACGCTTATTGGATAGTCTTCTTCCAAACCATAGGCAGGTGCCGAAAGGTAGGGAATGAAGAAAACCAATTAGCCTAAGTAGGGTGTGCAGAAGGTAATAAATAAAGACAAAATAAAGGGATTAGAAAAGAGGGCAAAGTAAATTGCCACTGCTATCATTCACGACCAAACCGCGTAGTTCATCGCCACTCCTATTTCACCTTTGCTTTTTTCCCTTGTTCGGAAGAAATAGAATAAGGTATTATTCAGTTGTCTTTTATCATCAACTTCTCTCAGGTTACGAGTACTCCTTGGTTTAGGAGGGTACATCTATTACGCTTATTGGATAGTCTTCTTCCAAACCATAGGCTGGTGTCGAACAGTAGGGAAGGAAGAAAACCACTTAGCCTAAAGGGGTGTACAGAAGGTAAAGACTAAAGACAAATAAAGGGATTTGGAGAGATGGCAAAGAAATATACGGTTAAAGTCATGAATTGGATTATGGAAGAGGCATTACTATGAATACCAGGATACCCCTACGAAACATTTTCATGTTTGAGTTTCACTGTGCATTGTTAAAGGAAAACTGATTTCCCGATTAGATATTTACTCCTGGGTATGTATTTACCAGGTATGATTCTCACATCTGTATGGTTTTACAGATGATGAGTGGGAGTAAGTTATTGGGAATTAGGTGAGCATCCTCGTTATATTGGAATTCGTTGTAATTGGTGATATTTGAGCAAGTCGCCTGGGTTTTTACCGGACGGCATGTATTTGGTTTTGAGTATCCGTTGTTGTGCACTAATTTCAAAATGATATATCTGTACGTTTATTTTTATAAAGTGAGATATAACTTTTTGAAATTATGTCCTTAACATTTACCTATATCAGTTGACGATTAAGTAAGGAGCATTGAACAGCTGAGTAGTTCTTAACCATAAGTTCAGTTTTCAACCTACGATGCACAAGTTTTGAGTTATTCAACTCAGGGGACTCATACAGAGTATTGTATGCTGTCCAGTGTCCATCAGGACAAAGGGGTTGGTCCTCGTACTATGTTCTGTTTACTTGTGACTTCTCTAGTTTTTAGACAAGTGTTTCGTAGAAATACAAGGTCTAAATTTTGAGAAGTTGTGGGTATAAGAATAAAGTAGAGAACCAGGTATCGCAAGTATCGGGATTCTTCAAAGAGATCGAAGATGGAGATACTTGTGATTGGTATTCAGTTGATAGTAATGATTTTGAGAAACTTGTTTCTCTTTTAGGTTACTTATAATTGGATGTATTCTTAAGTTGAGTAATGCTGACTAGCCTCTCTCCATTAAGTTGATATGCACTGGAGACAGCTGCATGATTTGAATCTGGTTCCAATTAAATAAGTGCCAAAGTTTCTATATTGGATATAGAATGGTTCATATGTTAACGATGTTAAGGTACGGAGAGTTGTCCGGCTTATGATTAAAACCAGACTCTGGATAACTCAAGGCACGTTTTTGTAATGGCAGTTTGCGGGTTGGCCCAGGCTATGACGAGGGTTGACTTTCTACCATCTGGAAGATCAATAGTGATATTATTCTTGACTCGCCACAGTTTTAGTAAAATGGACTTTTTTAGAAAACAGTAGTGGGAGTATGGTAGAACTGGAAGTGATTCCAGAACCGCAAACGATTACGGAATATTTAATAGGACCTAAACATTCAATCAGGTTTGACATTCCATTAGCCACTCCGCAGATATGATGGGTAACCTCAGACACCCGAGAGGTACTCCGGTTGCATCAAGGACGGTGACATGGAGGTTCTTGTTTACCCAGACTTGACACTACTGTTGTTCCAGGCTATGAGACCCGGCAGGAGGTTAAGTATAGCGTCGTTCTAAACTAGCTTTAGAAGTGCATGTTTATATTATTCTGTCAGAGGGTTGTTGTGGTCAGTGGGAGCAGCGGAAGCATACCGGGCAAGTAGCTTATGTCTATTTATAGACTTGAGCAGATATAGCGGAGATAGATCATCTATTTTTGATATGACAGTCATGGCTTTGACTTCATCAGAATAGGGGATGGATCTGTTAAGAAGGTAGTAGGGTGTGATGTCCTGGTATTTGGATGACATACATAAAGTAGGAAGTAAAATTCCTGTACTACGATCGGTTGTACTTTGTTCGTCACACAGTTGTTTCTCCACAAAGGATATGGATATAATTTCAGACATTCTGGTTACTAGATCTATGGTTTTAGATCTAGATTTGGGTAGTTTCCCAATATGGGTACTTTGACAGTATTCTAATAGTATTTTAGAATAGATGACTCCTGGCATGGTGGTGTACCTGCAGATGATGGAGTCACCTTCTCTAAAGGTGTTTTACAGACTAAAGGTGAGAGGGATGTGCATGATTGGCATATCACTTGCTTAAGCAATTGAGTCAATCGTGAGATGTCAAGTACCACACCAGATATTGTTTTTGCACTAGATGCGATAAGTTTATATTAATCCAATCCTGAAGAAACATAATGAAGCAGTTTTAGAACATAAGTGAATGTTCTACGGATTTGATGACAGCAGCCTCCTTCGGGAGACGGTTATTATTCCAGGCTTCAAAGGTGACATGGATGACAGAGTGATTGTCAGAGTTATAGTTTTCCCTCTGACGATGGACAGTATTATGGATAGGTGGTCCAAGAGGATACTGTGGGAGACATGGTGCTGGATACTAATTAGTTTCAGTTATCGATACAGTCTAAGAAGTTTGGATTTGGAGTTCATTTATGAACTAGGTCCCATCAGATATCCAGACATACTCTAAGACAGGTATTACTCAATTCGGGAGATGGCTTTCTCCGCGAACTGGAGATTAAGAGAGACATAGAAAGAAACATCAGGGCGGATCCACTCACTAAGGCTATTTCTCGAACACGAGAGTTTTACAAACGAGCTTTGTGAAACTGATTAGTAGAGGAGTTGGGTGTTCGGTATCACACAGGCTGTGAGTATGCGACATCGCAATAATTAGCCTTAAGTGAAAGTGGGAGATTGTTGGTTATAATGCCCTCAAAGTCAATTATTGGATCGCAGGTACGTGATTGCAATGATTGAGGGAGGACCTATACGGGTAGGACAGTCTTACTCGAGATGATAGTATGCTATCTGGTTTGCCTTTATCAGTCATGTACAGATTCAGGTGACTGATCACTATTACACGTTGATAGAGCCCTTAGGATCTTGCTTGAGTACCAACGGTATGATGACGATCATATACGTGAGAGTTGGGTAGTCCATAAGCACATCCTTGAAAGTGGTCCCTAGTCGTGGGAGTTTTGAGACAGGGCATCAATACTCCGGAGTAGACTAGTGTATGTTGGATGTATATGCCCTAGAGGCCAGTATTGTATATGTACACATATGGATACTAGGGAGATGTATGTACAGAACAATCTTGCTCAGTTTTATAGTATATTATTCGACTTGTCTTTGTCAGGATATGTGTATTTATTTGTATTGTTGATATATCTGGTTTGCACATATTGATAAAGACTCGATACGGTAGTATACTATTGTGGTTTGTCTTTATCTTAACATGGCATATGTCATACTCGTTATTACATATTGCGGTTACATGTTGATAAAGCCCCTAGGATCTTGCTTGACTACCTGCGTTGTGATGGCGATCATACTTGTGGGAGCAGGGTAGTCTATAAGCACATCCTTTAATGGTCCCTAGTCGCGTGAGTATCGAGAATGGGCATTGATACTCCAGAGTAGACTGGTGTATATGTTTCTAGCCCGTCGGGGGATGGTTGGTCCCGCAGCCATTGGTCTGATGCACCTAAGATCGTATACAGGTGCTCACTAGGGTGTGAGTTTGCTGGACGGACTCGCCGAGAACTTCCGTGTGGTACTATACCTATCGTCAAATGGAAGTTCTCAGGTGACATGTGTACAGGTTAGTCTTTGGACCCGAGATCGGCATTTATCTCGTGTGAGTTCCGACTGAGCTTTGATCACTACCTTACCACGGCTCTACTGAGTCGTGCAAACAGGTTTTGGTTGGGTTCAGTCCCGAGCCACATGGAGGCAGTGAGCGATTGTCGGGGATTCGTCTCTCCCGGTATAGGGAGTCGATATCGCACTGTGATTCGATTTGTCAGGACCAAAAGACCTTGGCCAAGGCAGTTGGGATCTACTGATAGGCTGATCAGTAGTTTCCCGGATTGGTCCTGAACCACATCGGCATGACTTATCGGGTTATTAGGGTCTGACGTTCACCATCCCCTAGACCCGGTATGCGATACTCTTTGACGAAGAAACCGGACTGTACGGATATTGTCACGGATAGGCTCAGTAGGAGTTCGGACGAGCTTGCTCGTCGGCCTTCCTTTTTTACAGGTACCTGGGCAGCCGTTATGTACAGCTAGTACCGCTGACGTGCCTGTGGTTAAACCCACTGCCAGAGTACTGTCAAGTCTTTAGAGTCCCACACAGAGGGTTTCCCTGATCCAGGCAAAACGATGTGGTAGCCGTATTGGATACGTGCAGGGTTCGATCGATTGATGTACTTGGTACTCGGTTTTTCGATCGGACAGTTTGTAATACTAGCCGGCTCGGGTCTGAGCCGGATTATTAAGTCAAGTATTGATTTAATAATTTGCATATATGTATTTCGATATATATATTCTAGTATTACGTTCTTCGTGTTATTCTATATCTTTTGGGAGTTCGGATTTTTATCTGATTGCCGGTATATTTATACAGTAGTTGGAAATCCGTATTTATTACAGTTTTCCTTCTAGAAGGTGGCCACCTCATTATATATTTTCCATTTATTTGATAATTGGAAATGAGGTGTAAAATGAGAGGTAAGGGAGGAATGGGAGTAACCATGCTTCAATAGTGAACAAATGAATTTATAATTCATTTTGGGTTTACTATTGAAGTATGGTTGCTAATTGTTTAATGAAAGAATTGATATACAAAACCATGGTGTATATTTTCTCTTTCATGTTTTTGATTCATTATTTTCCTTGAGCTCTTTTTTGCTCTCATCTCCTCTTTGCTCTCAAGTTTCCTCCACCTTCATCTTCTTCCTCTTCACTACTTTCTCATGTGTTGAGAATCAAGTGAAGAGGCAAGAAAGAGATAGCTATACACTAAGACACCCTCCACTACATCCTAGACTACTTGGTTTAGCAAACCAAGTTCTCTAGTTGCTCCTTTAGTTACATATTTAGGAGATAGAGCCATGGATCATACTCCCCGGGTGGATCATCTACGACAAAAGGAGGCCGGAGAACAAGCTCGATCCCGGAGCACCGATGGAGCAAGGAAAGAAGTTCAAGCATGTTCAAGACGCTTGCTAGGAGCTAAGGATGAAGAAAGAAGACCGAAGGACTTGGTTTATTTGGTGAGGTTTCTATCATAGTAGATAGCTCCCTAAGTATAGCTAGTGAGTTCTATGGAAAGATCCGGTTTTAGGGTTTAGTCTAGCGCCAAGTTTCATTCGTAAGAAAATTTTTGTTCCGCACTTGCCCACGTGAGATGGCCGAGGCGCTAGGGTAACCCTTCATGGCATCAGAGCCACCCATAAAACTTACACTAGCTAGTTCAAACGTGTTTAGAATAACGATCGACCGAAAATTCCAAAAACCTCGTTTCGAAATTTTGCAGTTTCTGTCAATTTTAAAAGTGCTGGAAAAATCAATTTTTTGCTCTCAGAAAATCATGCAGGTTTTTTTGGGACCACTGAAGAAAATTTACCACATGATCCTTCTAAACAGCCGTGGAACCGCCGCATAAACCCCCATTTGGCGGCGGATCCGTGGCCATTTATTGGGCCCACGTGATAAATTTTTTTCTGGGCCTCCCATTTTGAGAATTGTGGTTTCTGGAATATTTACATTTTGGGTCCAGATTTGTTACAGTGTTGATTTAATACTTGGGGCCCACATAGAAAATTTAGTCGATCGTGATTTTAAAATTTGTATTTTTATTATCAGTACATTCACTTCTATCTGCGACAGGGAATGTCACTTGATCGGTAAAACTCGTCTGATTGCTGTATGTTCTTTTAGACGGGTTTTGCGAACGTGACATTCGTGTTGATGTTGTGTGCTTGTGCTGTGATTGTGGTTGGATTGTCGTGGTGGATAGCATGTGGTGAAATGTTAGAAATAAAAGTTTACATTCTTTTGTATATTTGTTATTGCGGGGCAAGCGTCCAACAAGTGGACTGCCGTCTTTGCCGGGTTGTATATTATTTTGGGGCATGACCGGGATGAGGTCGATGTCACCGCTTGTATATATTATTTTCATTTTCTGTATTAGGATTACCCCGCGATGGGGTGGATGAATAGCCGGGTTCTAGAAGGCAACAAGCCCGCATCTCAAGGCGTAGAGACGGAAATGGGTTTCATTCTAGAACTGGCAGGCTATTCGCCGCACTCGTAGGGGGTACAGGTTTTCATTGCACATGATATCCACACGACCGGGAACATCGGGTTTTATTTGCGGCTCAAATGAAACCCGGGGCTCCAAGATTATCCACCATTCTGTAATGTTATCGGTGATGTTGTTTATTTTCATGCCTGGGACGAATGTGATATATACTAGTAGATGTTGTATATGTTTTGCACCCGCGCTAGTCCAGCCCCCGCTCTGTCGTTAGTTAAGTAACCTAACGGGTGATGACGGGGCCCCGTGGCGAATGCGGATGGCATATACGTACATTTTATTTTCGTTCTTTTCTGGTGTGATAGGTTACAAATTTGATGGGGCCGCATTAATTTTAATTAATGCAAGATAAAAACCTAAAAAGATGTTGTTGGAACCAGATTTTAAAATCCGACATTACAGATGTTCTCTTTTGCTTTGCATAGTGGTATTCAGTTTGGAATATCTTGCACCTCATTCGATGAGGCAAGGGCCGATATCCCTTCACCGGGAGTAACCCCTTGAGTAAAAGTTTGCGTCAGGGTAATAACTTTAATATAGTCGACTATTTTTTACTTTGCATCGTGGTATTCAGTTTGGAATATCCTGCACCTCATTCGACGAGGAAAGAGCCAAGATCCCTTCACAGGGAGTGACCTCTTTAGCAAAGGTTTTCGCCACTATATAAATTTACAAAATAACTCAGGTTCCTTCAACAATATCAAGTTCATTACGTTAACGGGTTTTTCGCCAAAAACCCTGTCGTAGTCCTCTGTCATTTCAGATAAAAACACATAGTATTCATGCGGTGTTTGTTGGCCAATGTCAAGGCATCCTGTATGGTAGCTGTATGTTTATTATCCGTAGCATAGATAAAATGCATTGTTTTAGGACAGTCGTACCATCTTGTTGGCCAAAGTCAAGGGTGTGTGCGGGTGGGTTTAAATCAATCAGGACAATGACGGGTAGAACTTGACTTGCGCATTATGATTTGTTGGCCAAAGTCAAGGTCATAAGCGCTTGGGGCAAAAACCACATCGGGAGTTTCAAACATAAAGGAAACTTGCAGATTTTAGCATACCTTCTGGAGTGTGGTGACTAGAGTGATTCCATCTAGTGCATCACACAATGATAGTTGGATCCCGATCCCACTGATGAGTAGGATTACTCTCGGGAGATTATCACACTTAACAATCAATGCTATAAACCAAGTAGGTGTCTAGAAAGGTGTTAGCGGGGCTACGCCTCCAGGGAAAAGAGGTTCTTTAATTAAGGAACTTCGCGAAAGCGTTGGAAAACCTCCCTCGAAGTACCGACACCGGCCTGGCTGAAAGGTTAAGCAAGTATTGTGACGTGCGATTAATCCTGACTAGTTCTTCTTTTAGGGTTTGAAGAAGAATTTGAGGAAACAGTGGGAGCCATCCTGGTTAGATAAATTAATAACCAACCTAATCTTGCAAGAGCGCACGCTGAGTGTTTTCCCTCTCTCTCTCCAGGTAGCAACCATTTCACGCCCTAATCAAGATAATAAAATGTATCGCTTGACCGATCCAAATTCTTATTCGGGGCTGGGGAACGTCGGTTCGTCTCTAACTCATGACAACTGTCATAAGTATGAGCAAGGGAAAGAGGAAAGTTTGAATTCCTTGATAAACCCATCGAAGAAGAAACATACTGTTGGATCTTCTTCAGGTGTTCTTGTAGTTGAGAACTGCTTTTCGGTCAGTCCTACCTCCTGGGTACTAGATACCGGATCAAGATCTCATATCTGTAATTTATTGCAGGGACTGAGAAAAAATAGGATAGTTCGACCTGGTGATATGTCCCTCGGAGTAGGGAACGGAGCACAAGTTAATGCTGCGGCCGTCGGTGAATATCACCTAGTGTTGCCAAATGGTAATACTATGATTCTGAACAATTGCTACTATGTACCTTCCATGCTTTGCAACATAATATCAGTTTCTTTACTTGATAAAGATGGATATAACTTTGTCCTTGATAGAAATATCATGAACATTTACCTTGATAAGGTACTCATTGCAGAAGGTACACTGTGTAATGGTATCTATGTTCTAAATCAAAACACAGTTCTCAATGTACAAAACACACGCAAGAGGAAAAATTCGGATACGAACACATCCTTCTTGTGGCATTGTAGACTTGGTCATATCGGAGAGAAAAGACTAAGTAAGTTACAAGAAGATGGATTCTTGAATACGTTCGAATTTTCATCTTATGAAACTTGTCAGTCTCGTCTCAAAGGAAAGATGACCAAATCTCCGTTCACAGGGCATGGAGAAAGAGCAGCAGAGCTTTTGGGACTCATACACAGTGATGTATGTGGTCCAATGTCTACACATGCAAGGGGTGGATTCTCGTACTTCATCACATTCACTGACGATCTCTCTAGGTTCGGATATGTGTATCTTATAAAACACAAATCTGAAGCTTTTGAGAAATTCAAAGAATTTAGAAACGAAGTAGAGAACCAGATTGGAAAAAGTATCAAGATCCTCCGATCTGAAAGAGGGGGAGAGTACTTAAGTACGGAATTCAGGGATTTTCTAAAAGTGAATGGCATTCACCCTCAGCTTACCCCTCCGTATACACCACAGCACAATGGCGTGTCAGAGCGGAGGAACCGTACCCTATTGGATATGGTTCGCTCCATGATGAGTAATGCCGGGTTACCTTTTTCTTTCTGGGGGTTTGCTCTTGTGTCAGCAACATTCATATTGAATAGAGTGCCATCTAAATCAGTGCCTACCACTCCATATGAAGTATGGACTGGGAAGAGACCATGTCTTGATTATATTAAGATATGGGGGTGTCCTGCTTTTGTTAAAAAGCAGAATCCAGATAAACTCGAGGCAAGGTCTGTATTGTGCAAGTTTGTGGGATACCCTAAGCATTCCAAGGGATATCTGTTCTACCACACTGAGGAACAGAAGGTGTTAGTATCTCGCCACGCTACCTTTTTAGAAAAGAAATTTCTTGCAAAAGAAATTAGTGGGAGTACAGTGGAACTAGAAGAAATTCAGGAACCACAAACTATAACAGAAGATTTGGAAGAACCCTTAGATTCAGTTATACCCGACGAACCTCAGCCACTCCGCAGATCTAGTAGGATTTCTCATCCACCCGAGAGATACTACGGTTTTCTCATAGATGGGGATCGAGAGGATTGCATCTTGGAAGAAGATGATCCTACTAGTTTCAGGCAGGCCATTGTCAGTAGGGACTCTGATAAGTGGCTGGATGCTATGCAATCTGAAATGGAGTCCATGTACACCAATAAAGTGTGGACCCTGGAAGTTGCTCCACCTGGGGTAAAACCCGTTGGATGCAAATGGATCTACAAGAAAAAACTTGGTGTAGATGGGCAGGTGGAAACCTATAAGGCTAGACTCGTTGCAAAAGGTTTTCGTCAAAGACCAGTAGTGGACTATGACGAAACTTTTTCTCCAGTGGCTATGCTCAAATCCATTAGGATCCTGCTTGCCATTGCTACCTTCCATGACTATGAAATCTGGCAGATGGACGTAAAAACGGCTTTTCTAAACGGAAGTTTAGAAGAGTGCGTTTATATGGATCAGCCGGAAGGTTTTGTAGACAGTGGGAGCAGCGGGAAGGTGTGTAAGCTGCTCAAATCCATTTATGGATTGAAGCAAGCATCGCGGAGCTGGAACATCTGTTTTGATGAAACAATCAAGGACTTTGGCTTCATCAAGAACGAAGATGAGCCATGTATTTATAAGAAGATTGTAGGACGAACTGTCGTGTTCCTAGTCTTGTACGTGGACGACATTCTTTTGATAGGAAATGACATTCCTATGCTACAATCGGTCAAGCTATTCTTATCACAAAGGTTCTCTATGAAAGACCTAGGTGATGCCTCGTACATTCTGGGGATCAAGATCTATAGAGATAGATCCAAGAGATTACTGGGACTTTCACAGTCCAGGTACATAGAGACCGTACTAAAGAGATTTAGTATGGAAGATTCCAAGCGCGGTAACATACCCGCATTGCCCGGAATCACCCTCTCCAAGAAGATGTCTCCCAAGACTGACGAGTAGAGGGTTCGCATGAGCACTATACCCTACGCTTCGGCGGTAGGATCTATAATGTATGCGATGCTATGTATAAGACCAGATGTAGCTTACGCGCTAAGCGTAGTGAGCCGGTATCAGTCAGACCCAGGTGAGGACCACTGGACAGCAGTAAAGAACATTCTTAAGTACCTGAGAAGGACTAACGAGATGTTCCTGATTTACGGTAATGGAGACCTCAGGGTCGAGTCCTTTACCGACTCAAGCTTCCAGAGTGACAAGGATGACAGCAAGTCTGTCTCAGGTTTTGTGTTTACCCTCAACGGAGGGGCGGTATGTTGGAAGAGTTCCAAACAGGATACCGTCGCAGACTCGACGATGGAGGCTGAATACATTGCTGCAAGCGATGCCGCAAAAGAGGCGGTCTGGATAAAGAAGTTCATAGCTGAACTTCAGGTGGTTCCGTCCATTGTTGATCCAATACCAGTGTATTGCGATAACAATGGGGCTATAGCTTTAGCAAAGGAACCACGGTCCCATCAGAAATCCAGGCACATCTTAAGGCGGTATCACCTGATCAGGGAGATCGTAGATCGCTAGGAGATCGAGGTCCGGAGAGTGGATACGAAGGACAACACGGCGGATCCATTTACAAAGGCCATCCATCAAGCACAGTTCGAGCGACTTTTTGGGATGTTGGGTATGCGATACACCAGCAGCCGGCCTTAGAGCAGACGTTGGGTATTCGGTACGCCAATCACTGGCCTTTAGTGCAAGTTGGAGATTGTTGGATGTATATGCCCTAGAAGCCAGTATTGTATATGTACACATATGGATACTAGGGAGATGTATGTACAGAACAATCTTGCTCAGTTTTATAGTATATTATTCGACTTGTCTTTGTCAGGATGTGTGTATTTATTTGTATTGTTGATATATCTGGTTTGCACATATTGATAAAGACTCGATACGGTAGTATACTATTGTGGTTTGTCTTTATCTTAACATGGCATATGTCATACTCGTTATTACATATTGCGGTTACATGTTGATAAAGCCCCTAGGATCTTGCTTGACTACCTGCGTTGTGATGGCGATCATACTTGTGGGAGCAGGGTATTCTATAAGCACATCCTTTAATGGTCCCTAGTCGCGTGAGTATCGAGAATGGGCATTGATACTCCAGAGTAGACTGGTGTATATGTTTCTACCCCGTCGGGGGATGGTTGGTCCCGCAGCCATTGGTCTGATGCACCTAAGATCGTATACAGGTGCTCACTACGGTGTGAGTTTACTGGACGTACTCGCCGAGAACTTCCGTGTGGTACTATACCTATCGTCAGATGGAAGTTCTCAGGTGACATGTGTACAGGTTAGTCTTTGGACCCGAGATCGGCATTTGTCTCGTGTGAGTTCCCACTGAGCTTTGATCACTACCCTACCACGGCTCTACTGAGTCGTGCAAACAGGTTTTGGTTGGGTTCAGTCCCGAGCCACATGGAGGCAGTGAGCGATTGTCGGGGATTCGTCTCTCCCGGTATAGGGAGTCGATATCGCACTGTGATTCGATTTGTCAGGACCATAAGACCTTGGCCAAGGCAGTTGGGATCTACTGATAGGATGATCAGTAGTTTCCCGGATTGGTCCTGAACCACATCCGCACGACTTATCAGGTTATTAGGGTCTGACGTTCACCATCCCCTAGACCCGGTATGCGATACTCTTTGACGAAGAGACCGGACTGTACGGATATTGTCACGGATAGGCTCAGTAGGAGTTCGGACGAGCTTGCTCGTCGGCCTTTCTTTTCGACAGGTACCTGGGAAGCCGTTATGTACAGCTAGTATCGCTGACGTGCCTGTGGTTAAACCCACTGCCAGAGTACTGTCGTCTTTAGAGTCCCACACAGAGGGTTTCCCTGATCCAAGCAAAACGATGTAGTAGCCGTATTAGATACGTGCAGGGTTCGATCGATTGATGTACTTGGTACTCGGTATTTTGATCGGACAGTTTGTAATACTAGCCGGCTCGGGTCTGAGCCGGATTATTAAGTCAAGTATTGATTTAATAATTTGCATATATGTATTTCGATATATATATTCTAGTATTACGTTCTTCGTGTTATTCTATCTCTTTTGGGAGTTCGTATTTTTATCTGATTGCCGGTATATTTTTACAGTAGCTGGAAATCTGTATTTATTACAGTTTTCCTTCTAGAAGGTGGCCACCTCATTATGTATTTTCCATTTATTTGATAATTGGAAATGAGGTGTAAAATGAAAGGTAAGGGAGGAATAGGAGTAACCATGCTTCAATAGTGAACAAATGAATTTATAATTCATTTTGGGTTTACTATTGAAGTATGGTTGCTAATTGTTTAATGAAAGAATTGATATACAAAACCATGGTGTATATTTTCTCTTTCATGTTTTTGATTCATTATTTTCCTTGAGCTCTTTTTTGCTCTCATCTCCTCTTTGCTCTCAAGTTTCCTCCACCTTCATCTTCTTCCTCTTCACTACTTTCTCATGTGTTGAGAATCAAGTGAAGAGGCAAGAAAGAGATAGCTATACACTAAGACACCCTCCACTATATCCTAGACTACTTGGTTTAGCAAACCAAGTTCTCTAGTTGCTCCTTTAGTTACATATTTAGGAGATAGAGCCATGGATCATACTCCCCGGGTGGATCATCTACGACAAAAGGAGGCCGGAGAACAAGCTCGATCCCGGAGGACCGATGGAGCAAGGAAAGAAGTTTAAGAATGTTCAAGGCGCTTGCTAGGAGCTAAGGATGAAGAAAGAAGACCGAAGGACTTGGTTCATTTGGTGAGGTTTCTATCATAGTAGATAGCTCCCTAAGTATAGCTAGTGAGTTCTATGGAAAGATCCGGTTTTAGGGTTTAGTCCAGCGCCAAGTTTCATTCGTAAGAAAATTTTTGTTCCGCACTTGGCCACGTGAGATGGCCGAGGCGCTAGGGTAACCCTTCAATGTATACAGTCGAGACCCCGACGAGGGGCGGTGGCCAGTCTCACAAGCCACTGGTTTCAGTTGGATCACCTAAGATGTATACAGGTGCTCATTGGGATATGAGTACACCGGATAGGACTCGCCGGGAACCTGCTAGTTAGTATTTATTCCTAGTGTCAGATAGCAGTTCCCTGGTGACAAGAGTACAGGTTAGTTCATCGACCTGAGGTCATCATTTGTCTCGTGTGAGTTCCCACTGTGCTTTGATTTCTACCCTACCACGGCTCAAAGGATTCGTGCAAACAGGTCTTTTTTGGATACTGTCCCGAGCCACATGGAGGCAAGTGAGCGGATCGGCAGGGGATTCGTCTCTCCCGGTATTGGGGGTGAGATCGCGCTGTGTCTAGGAGAGCCATTACACAAAACCCTCGGCCGAGGCAGGAGATTTACTGGTAGGTACTCCAGTAGTATCTCAGGGTGTTCTGGGCTACACTCCAACACGACTTATACCGCTATTGGGGGTCTGACGTTACCAGCCCCCTAGGCCCGATATACGATACTCATAGACGAACGGACCAGACTGTATGTATATTGTCACTGTTAAGCTCAATAGGGTTCCAGGATGAGTTCGCTCATCAGGCTTCCCTTTCGGTCAGTACATGGGCAGCCGTTACGCACAGCTAGTGACACTGACATGCTTGTGGTTAAACCCATTGCCAGGGTACTGATGAGTCATTAGAGTCCCCACAGATAGTTTCTCAAGCTCGGGCGAAACGTTGTAGAGACCGTATGGTTTTATGGCTGGGTTCGGAAAATGCATGTGCATTTATGCACGTGTCATATTTCGGGCAGATAATACAGGTGGGCTTTGCTTTAAGCCGGATCCATGTATTATATTGAGTCGGAATATTTTAGTCTTTCGTATTCGTATTCGGTCGGAATACGGATACAGGTATGTATATACAGGCGAGGGGTATTTTCGTAATCCGTTACGAGAATATTTTAGAAGATGCATTTCTTTTTGGATTAATCATTTTGGTTTAAATGATTAATTGTTTTGGAAAGGGTAACTCATGTGGATGACTCATTAATTCTAGCATCTTCAGTAATGACTCATGCTAATGAGTCATGTAGTGACTCATGATAGTATTAATGAGGTTTGTTTTGTGAAGAGATATTTGAGGTGATAGTTTGATTAGATATTTCTTTTTGGGTTTTTGATAAAAGACTTCAACCTCATTCATCTATCCACAAGAGAAGGAAATAAGTGAGAAGTTCATCATGCTTGAGTTTCTTTTGCTCACTAGATTTTCTTGAGTTCACCATTTCCAAACCCTATCATCTTCTTCATCCTCCACTCTTACCCTCTCATGTGATGAGAACCAAAGAGTGTTTGAGATAAAGTATTCTACCCGTTCTCTACTTTATCTTGGACATCTCTTTTAGCAGACTTGATGACCGAGTTGCCTCGGTATAGAGGCGGGAGCCCGTTTAAAGATCCGTAGATGTGGTGCCACTTCGAGGAGGACATAGGAGATCGGAGTTGCCGCAATGGAGCTGGGATGATGGCTAAAGACCGAAGGACTCGGATCGATCGGTATAGCCTTTCTACCTCTTTACAGTTTGTTAGTTTTGCGTTAATGGTAAGATCCGGGTTATAGTATACGATAGCGCCAGTTATAAATGTTTTTCTTCCGCGTTTGGCGTCAGATTGACGGCCGGGGCGCTACCGTAGACTTACACTTGACTACCAGGATTATGATGCCGATCATATTAGTGGGGACAGGGTAGTCAATAAGTACATCCTTCAAACGTTCCTAGTCGTGGGAGTATTGAGACATGGCATCGATACTCCAGAGTAGACAAGCGTATACGCTTCTCGACCCATGTGATGGGCGATGGAAGATCCCATATCCATTGGTGTTTTACATCAGAGAAGGTATACGGGTGCTCAGTGGAGACTGATTACACTGGACGGACTCGCCCAAAACTCCTAGATGGTTTTATACCTATCGTCGGATAACAGCTCTCTAGTGACACGGGTACAGGTTAGTCTGTAGACCCGAGATCGTCATAGAGTCTTGTGTGATTTCCACCATACCACGGTAAAGAGATCCTGCAAAAAGGTGGTTTTTGGGTACAGTCCGGAGTCACATGGAGGCAATGAGCGATAGGAGGGGTTTCGTCTCTCCCGGTATTGGGAGTTGATGTTGCGCTATACTCGATTGGCCATAACAAGAAATCCCTGGCCAGGGTTCCAGAGATTTATTGGTAAGTGTTAGCAGTACTTTCTCGAACCGTTATGGACCTTGTATCGGCATGACTTATCAGACTATTGGGATCTGACATTATACCACCGCCAGGCTGTGATATGCGACATATCAGACGAAGAGACCGGATTATACGGTAGTGTTACTGATTGGATTCGCAGGAGTACGAGCAGGCTTGCTTGTTGATCTTCTGATCGCTCAATACCCGAATGGCCGTTACGTTTAGCAGACCGCTTGCGGCTTGTGGGTGTTTGATATGATCATCACCTACTGCGGTGTATTGATGACTCCTTAGAGTCCTATACAGAGGTTTCCTGGCTCAAGCGAAATGGAGTAGGAGCACATATGTGATACGTGCGGGACCGAGATTAATGCGATATGTGATACCGTATTCTATTCTTGCGACTTGTGTCATTGGTCGGTTATATGTGATATAGCCAGGTTATCGGATCAAGTGTTGATTCGATAAGTTGTTGCATTTGATATTAGTCGGTTATACACACTATAGCCGTATTATTAAATCAAGTGTTGATTTAATAATTTAATGTAGAATTATATATTTGATATATTAAATTACATTAACTAATATTAGCTCACTTAAGCTTTTCTTTTTCTCACATTTGATACACTTAACATATATGTGATATATGTTAATTGTTTTCTTTGCACACAAAATATATATGTGATATTTATTGTTGTGTCATGCTAAGTTACACATGCAACATGTTAGTATGAGACTCACACCATGCTAGGTTAAAGTTAGGGTTTTATTTGTTTTAAGTAATTCAAACATTTCGATAATGAGTCATGGTTCAAAGCTTGTAGAAGCTTGTAGGTTTCATTGACTAAGTCCAATTGTTTGTCTAGCTTAAGATATTTGTTAACCCAACCCTTAACCCATAGCCATGGTTTAGTCTCTACAATGGTTAGTGCATGATATACACTCACCATGGTTGCATTTCTAACCTCAATTGATTATTCTTTCATCACTTGCTTCATCTTCTTTTTCCAAAAAGAAAAGAGTTTTCTAGGGATTGAAAAAGTGATGAAAAATTATGAGAAAATTGAATCTAAAGAGAGCAAAATTCCTACTTCATTATCCTCTACTACTTGCCATTTAGTATATGGTGTTTGCATCACTAATTCTACAATTAGTGAAGAGATAGCTTGGGTTAGTGTCTTCTCGATGTAGATCATCTTTGGCCTCGAAGACTTCGATGCAAGCTTGTTCGTTTTTTCATGGGAGCCTATCTAGAGTCCGGGACTTCATGATCGAAGCGAAGGGACAACTACACGGAGCTATTGAAGTGAAGGACCGGTCTACAAAGGTTTTATTCCTTGTTCACTTTAGATGTAAAGTGTTTACATTATGTTTCGTCGGGTTTTCTAGTATCGATTCTAGGGTTAGGGTTAGCTAGAACGGCAAAAATTTAAATATGGCATGGATGATGCCTCCGGAAACCTTGCTGCCGTGCTAGGCAACCCTACAGTGGTATCAGAGATATGCTAGAAAATTAGACGATGTTTGCTAGGATTACGAAACCGAAACTACTCCGAAACACTCGATACGAAAACCTGGCTTCTGTCGATTTTAAAAAGTCTTCAAAAAATTTTTTAAACAACTGCAGAATGTTGTATGTGATATGACATGAACACTGAGAAAATTTAAGGGGTTTTTATGCAAATATAGCCGGCCACATAGGGTAAAAATCCGGCCTCCTCGGTGCATTTATGGAGTTTTTACTTCAAATTTTCAATGTGTTCCAGTCTCTCGGTTTTAGAGTTCAGGTGTTGTTTGTTTTTGCTAAATTTTCATGTGATGTTAACTTTCTGGAAAAGTAATTCAGAGTGTTTCGTAATCGTAATTCTAAAATGTATTCGGGTTATTTAGACAATGTTAAAAAGTTCGAACGGATATCAATAACCCAATTTTTCCCCCGCTGAAAATTTTTCAAGAGTTGGATTTTTTCCGAGTTTAAAATTTTCAGAAAATCTTGCAAGCGATTCTGTAGACCATCTAGAAGAACGAAACCCTAACTCGACTATGTGACCTTCTGAACCGCCATCAAATCCTAGGGTTTTTGGTAGTTCAGCGGTTCCACATGTGAAGCATTGGTTGACCCTTCTACGGCTGGTTCATAGAAGCTGTGGCAGTTTCTGGGTACTTTTTGAACTCCGCACATGTGTTAAGCTTATTGGGAAATTTTGGGTGCTTGATTATTCGATCGAAAAGTTTAACTTCGTCTAGCTATCTGTGATTGTGATACAATATTTGGAATCCACAAATTGTTATGAGATAACTAGTTTGATTTTTATAAATCTAGCAGTTTAGTCTCATTTGATCGGTTGCCACGGGATTTTGATATGATCAAAAGTCTGTCGCAATTACGTATTGTACGCGGATACTCGCCGGGTAACTTTACTAGATAGCCACGCCCCACAGCCCCGACCAAGTGACTGAAGGAGAACCCCGTCGCCAAAAGCATCCGTTCGGGTACTCGCTGCAGCGGTGTTCCGCCTTAGTACACTTCATCGACGGCATCGGGGGGTGTGGCCGTGTACTAAAGTTTCCGACGAGCATTCGATCAGGTTATCAGGAATCTTGTTGAATTACCCGATCGGTTCTTGGAAAGTGTTTTCAATATCGAGACTAAAATGCGGGATTTATAATTTTTAGGCATGCGATGTCTAAGGAATTCATTTGGTTAGGCATGAAATCCAATGTATGTGATATATTGGGTTTATGATGTCTAAGGTAGTTGCGGATTCAAACTGTTGTAGTTTTTCACTTTTTTTTCTTCGACCGTAAGTGTAATATGTGGTGTATCGCCGGTTTCGGTGCTATTTGCCAACGACAATTGGGATACGCATATTTACTTACATTGATGACATGTGATGTTATGGGTTGCTATGATATGTTATATTGGATCATCGTGTTCTGAATAGCTGGGTTTTTTTATGTGAGATTAAAGCTTTTCATTTTCATTCATGTAAAAGATTGTATGTAATATTCTTTTATTGGAGCACTTCCGGGTTGAGGACGATGTCACCGGTGATGTATATTATTTACTTTTCCGCATTAGGATAGACCCAAGGCGGGAAGCACAAGTAACTGGGTTCTCTTAACTCTAGAATTGGTAGGGTTTCTTCCCGCTCTCATAGGGGTCTAGGGATGTGGGTTTGGCTATTAATTGCGACCGTGGAATCCGTGTTTTTTACTGGCTTAAATTAAAACACGGAAATCCTAGTATATCCAATATTTCATATGTTATCTTCTGCTGCTCTGTGATGTGATCACTGTTAAATATTCAGACGAATGCCTATATTATATATATGAGATATAATTAATATTGCTGCTTTTGTTTCTTATGTGATGCTTGGGAAGCATAAAATTGATGGGACTTCATTAATGAGATTAATGAAAGAAATAAAAGAAACCTAAAGATATTGTAGAAACTTGTTTAAAAACTGGTAGATCTAGTTCTTGCTTTGCATAGCGGTATTCCATGTAGAATATCCAGCACCTTATTCGATAAGGAAAGAGCCAAGATCCCTTCACCGGGAGTGACCTCTTTAGCGAAACTAGCTGATGCTACAAAATCGGTTTGTCTTTTAATTGCTTTTAATGTTTTTGCTTTGCATAGTGGTATTTGTGAAATATCCTGCACATTATTCGATAAGGAAAGAGCCGAGATCCCTTCACCGGGAGTGACCTCTTTAGCGAAACTAGTAAAAGCCTCGAAAACACTCCTTTTCAAAATCACTCGATTCTACAACGATATCAAGTTCTTTACGCAAAAGGTTTTCTTAAAAACCTGTCGTAACCCTCCGTCATTTTAGGAAGAGATTCGTGCTACGTTTGTTGACCATAGTTAAGGCGTAGTGTGCGGTAGCTAAGATGTCTTCCTACACAGATATGATGCGATCAATTAGGACAGTCATGTGACTTTGTTGACCATAGTTAAGGGTCATGTGGGTCGGGTAGAACTTGACTAGAGCTTATGATTTGTTGACCATATTTAAGGTCATAAGTCACTAGGAATAAAATATTATCGTGAATTTCAAGTGTTGAAATTTGCAATGAGATTGCATACCTTCTATGAGATAGTTGGATCCCGATACCCACTGCGAGTAAGAGTTACTCCTGGGAGAGTTTTACACATCATAATTAGCCGATGAAGTAGATGTCTAGAAAGTTGTTAACGGAGTTACGTCCTTGGGAAAATGAGGTTTATTTTAATTAGGTCAGTGCGAAAGCACGGGGAACCTCGCTCAAAGTACTGACACTGGCCTGGCTGAAAGATTGGCGAACTTGTAGGGTGTAATTAATCCCGGCTTGTCTTACCTTTTAGGGTTTGAAGGAAGATTTGACTAAAACAGTGGGAGCCATCGTGATTAGATAAACTAATAACCAATCTAATCTTGCAAGAGCGCACGCAGAGTGTTTTGTTCTCTCTCTCTCCTGGTTGCAACCATGTCACTCCTTAATCAAGATAATAATATGGATGCATTGACCGAACCAGCTTATTATACCGAGCTAGGGAACGTTGGTTCCGCTCTATCTTTTAACTGTTATAAGTCCGAGCAGGAAATAGGAGAATATTCGGATTCCCATGCCACCCAATAGAAGAAAGTACATGTTTATGCATATTCTTCGGTTGTGATCAATTACCTAGAACTGTTTCTCAGTATCCTATACGTCCTGGGTATGTGATACCGGATGAGTATCCCGTATATGTAATATGTTATATGGCCTACAGATATGTAGAGAACTGAGAATGGGTGATATATCTCTAAGAATTAGAGAATGGTCCAATTGTTGCAGCCAAGTCTGTTGGCAGATATCACCTTGTATTAACACATTGATTTTGAATGAATGTTATTACATACCGAACCTGATATACAACATTACATCATGTTCTTTACTGGGTTAAAGAAGGATATAATTTTGTATTGGAGGATAATGTTGTGAACATTTTCCTGAATCAAGAGTTGATTCGATCAGGCATGTTATATAATAGTATATACGTTCTAAATCAAACCTGTAAGTCGACGTTAGACACCCCACGAGTTGCGGGGAGGCAGAATAGGTAAAATAATCATTTTCTTTAAAACAAATATCGACTAACTTACGGATCTTTGCTAAACCCTAACTAACAATATCATAGGAGGGATTAGCTACTATGAAAGAAGATTATACCTAATGAACCAAGTCCTTCTTGTTCTCGTTGACCACCTCCTCGTCGGCCTCCTCTTTGTGATAGAAGATCCACCCAAGAGCTACTACTCTAAGCTTGACCTCTAACTTGAGGTAACTAGGTTACTAAAAGTGCTAATCAAAGCAACCTAGAGGATATAGAGTAGGATTAGGGATTAATTAGTCTTACTAACCCTTGATCTCAACACATGAGAGGTTAGGGTTAGGGTTTGAAGAGAGAGAGCTTGAGGAGAGAGAATGTGATAATAATCATGAAATGGAATTAACTCATTTGTGTATATATATGAAGCATAAGACATTTTGCACAAAAATCTCTTTGCACAAATATCTTCATGCTTCGTTTAATACATAATGAATCATCAAGTGAGTCATTAAAAACATTTAATGCATCGTTAACTCTCTTGATGAATCATCTCCATGAGTCACAAAACCATTTAATATGTATAACACCTAATCTCTCCTTGTCATCAACCTTCTAGAAGCTTCTCGACAATTTACGAGAATGCCCCTTCTATCCGTGAAAACACGGAAATACTGAGACTGTATAAATCCAATAATCCAATACTAGAATCTGGCTTAAACCAAAGCCTGCTAGTATAAACTGTCCGAACATCGTATGTACGTAAAAACACGTGTGTATCCGAACCCTGTCGTAAAACCATACGACCTCTATATCGTTTCACCCGAAGCAGGGAAACTCTCTGTGTAGGACTCTAAAGACTCGACTACTATGCTGGCAGTGGGTTTAACTACAGACCGCAAGCGGCACTGGCTATACGTAACGGTCCCCAGGTAGATGTCGATAAGAAGGCCGATGAGGAAGCCCATCTGAACTCCTACTGAGCCTGATGTGACAATCTCCATACAGTCCAGTCTGTTTGTCTAGGACTATCGCATATCGGGCCTAGGGGGGCGGCAGGCGTTAGTCCCCTAAAAGCGGTATAAGTCGTGTCGGAGTGAAGCCCATTACACCTTGAGAAGCTACTGGAAAACCTACCAGTAAATCTCGCTTGCCCTGGCCAGGTACTTTGCGTAATGGCACTCCAGACACAGCGCGATATCAACTCCCAATACCAGGAGAGACGAATCCTGTCTAACCGCCACTGCCTCCAAGTGCTCAGGACTGCACCCAACTGCTACCTGTTTGCACGACTCATTTGAGCCGTGGTAGGGTAGCAATCTAAGAACAGTTGGAACACACTCGAGGCGAAGCAGTAGTGTCAAGTCTGCGGACTATGCTTTACTCATGTCACCTGGGAATTGTTAACTGACGACGGGTATAATACCAACAAACGGTTCCCTGGGTGTCCTGTCCGGTGTACCCGTAACCCAACGAGCATCTGTATACTATCTCCAGTACGACGTACTGATGGCTGTGGGACAGACCATCTCCCCAACTGGGATGAGAAGCGTACACACTAGTCTACTCCGGAGTATCGATACCATGTCTCGATAATCCTACGACTAGGGACCTGAAAAAGGATGTGCTTGTAGACTACCCGGCCCCCACTTGTGTGACTGCCATCACAACGCTGGTAGTCAAGCAAGATCCTAAGGGCTCTATCAATACGTACACACATATTAAGATAGATATAAACCAAGTAGCATACTACCATGTTTAGCAAGGCTGTTAATATAACTGTGAATATCCCAAGCTTCCATTAAGTAATATACAAGCCAGTATGATACAATAATGGCCCCTAGGGCATATACACTAACAATCTCCCACTTGCACTAGGGCCATGTACTAGCGTATCGAAAACCAATCATCTCGAGTAGCCTCTCGAACTGAATCTGAGGTAAGGCCTATGTGAATGGATCAGCAGTGTTCTCCTCTGTAGCAACACTCCGAACCTCGATCTCCTGGCGATCTATGATCTCCCTGATCCGTTGATACCGCCTTAAGATGTGTCTGGATTTCTGATGGGACCTGGGTTCCTTCGCTAAAGCTATAGCTCCGTTGTTGTCTCAATACAGTAGGTTTGGATCAACAATGGTAGGAACCACCTGAAGTTCTGTGAGGAACTTCTTCAGCCAGACCGCTTCTTTTGCGGCATCGCAAGCAGCGATATACTCCGCTTCCATCGTCGAGTCAGCAACGGTGTCCTGCTTGGAACTCTTCCAGCACACCCCCCTCCATTGAGGGTAAAGACATAACCTGACATGGACTTGGAGTCATCCTTGTCACTCTGGAAGCTGGAATCAGCAAAGGTCTCGATCTTGAGGTCTTTTCCGCCGTAAACCAAGAACATCTCCTTAGTCCTTCTTAGTTACTTGAGAATGTTCTTTACTGCTATCCAGTGCTTCTCCCCTTGGTCTGACTGATACCTGCTTACCACGCTCAGTGCGTAAGCTACATCTGGTCTGGTGCACAACATCGCATACATTATAGAGCCTACCGCAGAAGCGTAGGGTATAATAGACATGTGATCCCTTTCCAAATCAGTCTTGGGAGACATCTCTTTGGAGAGGGTAATTCCGTAACAAGCCGGTAAACTACCGCGCTTAGAATCTTCCATACTGAATCTTTTCAGTATAGTGTTGATATACCTGGACTGTGGAAGTCCCAACATCGTCTTGGATCTATCACGATAGATCCGGATCCCCAGAATGTAAGAGGCATCACCCAGGTCTTTCATGGAGAACCTGTATGATAAGAATCCTTTGACAGACTGTAGCATAGGAATGTCATTTCCTATCAATAGAATGTCATCCACGTACAAGACGAGGAATACGACAGTTCTTGCTACAATTTTACTATATATACATGGTTCATCTGGATCTTTGATAAAGTCATACTGTTTGACCGTTTCATCAAAACAGATGTTCCAACTCCGCGATGCCTGCTTTAGTCCATAAATGGACTTAAGCAACTTGCACACTTTCTCACTGCTCCCACTCTGATTGAAACCTTCTGGCTGATCCATATAGACACACTCTTCTAAATTACCATTTAGAAAAGCCGTCTTTATGTCCATCTGGCAGATCTCATAATCATGGAAGGCAGCAATGGCAATAAGGATCCGAATGGATTTGATCATAGCCACTGGAGAAAAAGTTTGGTCATAGTCCAAACCAAGTCTTTGACAAAAACCCTTTGCAATAAGTCTAGCCTTATAGGTTTCCACCTCTCCGTCTACACCAATCTTTTTCTTGAAGATCCATTTGCATTCTATTAGTTTTACCCCACCTGGAGCAAAGTCCAAAGTCCATACTTTGTTGGTGTACATGGACTCCATTTCGGTCCGCATTGCATCCAGCCATCGTACCGAGTCGCCGCTCTGGATGGCCTGTTGAAAGCTAGTAGGTTCATCATCATCAATGACGCAATCCTCTCTATCCCCATATATGAGAAAACCGTAGTATCTCTCAGGCGGATGAGACGGCCTACTACTCATGTGGAGGGGTGCGGGAATGTCCTGTTCTTCTTGAACTACTGGTTATATCAAACTTTCAGTAGTAGTTTGTGGTTCTGGAATTTCTTCCAGTTCTATTGCGCTCCTACTTGTTTCCTTTTCTAAAATCAGCTGTTCTAGAAAATGGGCATTACGAGAAACAAAAACCTTTTGTTCCTCTGCGTTATAGAAGAAATACCCTTTGGAGTTCTTTGGATATCCCACAAACTTACACTGTACTGATCGTGCCTCGAGTTTGTCCGCATGCTGCTTTTTAACAAAAGATGGACATCCCCATATCTTCAGATACTGAAGATAGGGTTTCTTCCCACTCCACATCTGATATGGCGTGGTAGGCACAGTCTTGGTAGGAGCCCTGTTCAAAAGATATGCAGCCGATTCTAGCGCATAACCCCAGAAAGATCGCGGTAACTCAACACTACTCATCATGGAACGTACCATATGCAATAGGGTTCGATTCCGTCTATCCGATACACCGTTGTGCTGTGGAGTGTATGGAGGAGTAAGCTGAGAGAGAATTCTTTTCTCTTTTAGGTAACCTAGGAACTCGGCACTTAAGTATTCACCACCTCGATCAGATCTCAGTGTCTTGATACTTTTGTCGGTTTAGTTCTCTACTTCATTCTTATATTCTTGGAATTTCTCAAAAGCCTCGGATTTATGTTTCTTCAAGAAAATGAATCCGTACCTAGAGTAATCATCCGTAAAAGTAATGAAATATGAAAAACCACCTCTTGCATGTATAGACATTGGACCACATACATCGCTGTGTATGAGTCCTAAAAGCTTGCTCGCTCTTACTCCATGTCCAGTGAATGGAGTCTTTGTCATCTTTCCTTTGAGACATGATTGACAAGTTGCATAAGATTGATATTCGAATGGATCCAAATATCTTTCTCTATGTAACTTAGTTAATCTTGTCTCATTGATGTGACCCAGTCTACAAT
Source organism: Agapanthus africanus (assembly GCA_030015575.1). Taxonomy (NCBI): domain Eukaryota; kingdom Viridiplantae; phylum Streptophyta; class Magnoliopsida; order Asparagales; family Amaryllidaceae; genus Agapanthus; species Agapanthus africanus. The sequence goes on from CM057339.1 coordinate 428,014,208, forward strand.
GCCATAAAAAAGCTTTATTTAAATCAGGAGACTTTCTTTTTAGTGTGTTCTGGACATTGAAAATCTGTAATTGGTTTAGCACGTATATACCGTTATCTAGTGTACCGGACCCAATCAAATCATGATTAAGGTGGATGTTAACAACATCGCTTACAAACGTGAAATCATAACCTTCTTTTGATAACAACGATACTGATATGATATTACACGTTAAACTAGGTACACAAAAACAGTTGCGCAAAACCAAAATATGTCCACTCGTCAATCCTAGGTGATAATCCCCTACGGCCACAGCACCCACGCTAGCTCCGTTAGCAACCTGGAGGGTCATATCACCAACCTTCAGCTCTCTACGGTTTCTCAGTGCCTGCAATGAATTGCATATATGAGATCCTGATCCGGTATCCAATACCCAGGAAGTAGAGTTGATTGAAAGACAATTTTCAATTACAAACACACCTGAAGTCGAAGCCACAGCTTGCTTCGGTTCATGGTTCTTGTTAATCCAAGGTTTGCAACCTTTCTTCCAATGGCCTTTTCTATGACAGTGGAAGCACTCGTCCTTTGCCACTACTGGCACCGCAACCTTTGTCTTTCCCTTAGCTCCCACCTTACTAACACCACCTCTTGGTTTGGTAGTGGCCTTCTTCTTCCTTCCTTTGGTCCTAGCCTTGGACCCGGAAGAAGAAGCACCGCGAACAAACATAGCGGGTGTTTCCCTTGCCTTCTGCAAGGTGCCCTCTGCACTCCTCAACATGTTAAGGAGTTCGGGAAGCTCAACTTCTTTTCTTTGAATGTAGAAATTCAGAATAAACCGGGCGTAGGTGAAAGGAAGGGACTGAAGAATAAAGTCTGTATAGAGCTCGTTCTCCAATGTCGTCCCGAGGTCCGCGAGCTCTTTTATATAGACAATCATCTTTAGGACATGTTCTCCTACAGATGATCCGACGGCCAGCCTCGACTGAAACAAGTTCTTCGAGGTCTCGTATCTTGCTATACGAGATTGCTCTCCATACAAATCCTTTGTGTGGAGAAATATGGATTCTAGATCCATATCCTCCTGCCTCCTCTGATGTTCATTTTTCATAGAGGCAAGCACGATGCATTTGGCCTTCGTGCAATCTAACTCCCAGGTCTTGTGGATTTCCTTATCCGCAATACTGGATTTTGTCCAGGGACAGCAGGTGCCTTAGTAGTAAGGACATAGTCCAATTTGTCATAAGTCAAAGCCATTTTGACATTCCGCAACCAATCTTTATAGTTTGGCCATGTCAATATATTTTTTTCTAATAGTAACTTAAGGCCTTTCATGTTCTGGGTCGCTGCAATTAGGAGAGAGAGGGAACACTTTAGCATGATGATCTTGCAAGTTTAGAGTGGTTTTTAGTTTATCTAAACTGGATAGCTCCCACTGTTTCTCAAATCCCTCCTCAAACCTAAAAGGAAGAACTAGCCAGGGCTATTCTCACCATACAATACTTGCTTAACCGTTCAGCCAGGCCGGTGTCAGTACTTCGAGGGAGGTTTTCCAACGCTTTCGCGAAGTTCCTTAATTAAATAACCTCTTTTCTCTGGGGGCGTAGCCCCACTAACACCTTTCTCGGCACCTACTTGGTTTATAGCATTGATCGTTAAGTGACGAATCTCCTGATGAGTAGTGGATACTGTTCATATCATAATATTGCATTTTACATTCCCCAATTCTTATTCGTTTTATAAATAAATAGGAGCTTTTTGACTCATGTCTGCTACATATTACAGGATACAGGTTCTTGGGGCGAAGATAGTGAAAAAGACAAAAGATGATACAAAAGAGGGTCTTTTGACACACAAGTAGAAGAATCTTAGTCAAGCATAGACGAAGAACAATTCACAATTGTACAAGACAACGTATGGTCCAAAATGTCAAAGGAAACAGTTAAAAGACCACTACAAGTTTCACTGAAGATCTGGGGAAAACCCAGAATCCAAATGGAGAAAAGTATTGAAGAAATAAAACTAACAAGACACCAGAAAGCAGCACAGAAATTTTCACTGTGTGATCTCGTCAATGGGCCGCGGAACCGCGGCCCTATCCCCACTAACGCCACGGTTCCGTAGCCATCTGATGCACGTGTCGGTGCAGATTTATTCTGGCGGTGCGTCGGTGGTTTTGTTGGGATTTTTCGGGGGTATATCTGTAATAGCACATATGCGAGCAATTGTAACCCTAATTTTCCCATTCCCTATAAAATGTATTCTAGAGATTGTATTAGGGATGCCTATTTCCAATAAATAAAAATTCAGATTGTTTTGAGGATTAAAGAGCATCATTTCTGTAAGTTCTTCTTTTAATTCCTGCCTTAGTTTATAATTAAATTCTTGCTTTAAATTAATTAATCTTTTGCCTTAGTTAATTCTAGTGTAGAATCTCTTACAACTGCAGTAGGAAATTAATCCAACAGATCTAAAAATGCAAAATCTCAAAACGATGTTTTTAATCAATCCCCTAATTAGCGAGTAATTTCCTCGCTTGTTAGGGTTAGGAATAAGGGAGGGAATGAGAGATGAAGATCTCTCATCTCTTTCGTGCCCAAGTATTTTTAATAACTAGAACTTCATGCATGCATGCATGATCCGCGCCCTACGGCACCCTACCCACGAGGTAATGGTGAAACAGTAGTATAAAGGTCCAGACATGCATGTCTTCCATGAAGGTTAGAGCAAATATTAGGAAAGGATGGACAAGGATCTAGAGGAAGAAACTTAGTTTCTTCCCAATCATCCCAATCCCTTTTTCTAATAGTTGCTATAACTTCTAAAAGATTTCATTTAGGGCATTGAAAGAGGTGTGACATTCAATCTTATCAAACTCCACCTTAGACCTAATCCTAGCAAGTTTCTTAACCATCGCACAACTTAGTTCTTTTTTAGATTAAATTAAAAGACGAAACAACCATTGGAATCATCTCGTAAGAACATTTAGGAAAATTACACATCCCTGTGGACCGACCCGTATTCACCGGCTAGCTTCATGCGACGCCGTTCTTGATTGCGGTAAAATATTTTTGATCTTTAAAATCCTACACTAATCAAATGGCGCCGTTGCCGGGGATGGCGAAAAAATTTCCTTTTTGTAATTTCGGGTTGATATAAATTTTAAAAATCATAAAAATCTGAATATAGAAAAAGTACCAAAAAATTTTTATCAAATTTTTATCTGTTTGATGGGTTTATGGTTTGAATTTTGCAGGAACAGCGAAGAATCTCGGATCTGGAAAATTTCAGAGTGCTAAACAGAAAACGTTACATCAGAACAGAGGGGAAAGAAACAACAGGACCGTACAATTTTTACAGAACCCCAATTCCACTACGCAACCGCGGAACCGCGGCTGTGGAGCACCCCAAACCGCGGAACCGCGGCGCTATTGCTATGTCAGCTCCTCAAATTTTGTCGGTTTATTTCTTTCAACCCCCTCTGCTAACCTCCATATATCTTTTTGCGAAAGTTTCTGCAGGATTTCTTTGCGCTAAAAATCTTCTTCCCCCTTCTCAATAACAGATTTTCTGCAGGTTTCTTTGCGCCGCGCTAAAAATAATTAATTGCAAGTAAATTTAATGTTTTGCATATTTTAATCGGACTTTAAGGGGCTATTGACCAAACTCAGTTTGGGTGGGGATTTCATCACCCTTCCCAGGACCCCAAAAATCACTTTAAAGCATTTGCATTGACCACTATTAATTAAAAAAATACTAGACTCATCCCTAAGAATTTCGAGCTCAATAGGAAAAAGGACTAGTCATAGGCATCAGTCGTTAATCCTAAAATGACTTTGCGGTGTCTAGGCAAGTGTGTCAAGGAAAGTGGTTACTTAATTAGGACCGCTACTTGTAGCGGGGATCCTCCCACTTACCTGGCCGCAATTGACGGTGAAGAGGCGGTTTGAGGTCCTATTTCTAATCCTAGTTAGGAGCTGTCTAGCTGACCTAGGTGACCCTAGATCTAGGTCTGATTGTGCATGTGTGGTTGATCACAATTGTGTCACAAGTCTCTTTTCAAAAATCTTTTTGCAAAAATCACACATAAAAAAAATAATAATAAACTTTTCAAAACTTGCAACATGTCGCTAAAGAAATCTTGCAACTCACCAACACCACTTCCTTTCATTGACGTTATCTTACCTCCACATTCTGTCTTTCATTTTTTTTCCTGACTACACTACCCCTTTAGTGTATGTCACTTTGGACTAGAGACACTAGCGCCCGATTAGTCCGTGTTTCGTTGGTTCCGACCGATGAACCTTTCGACACCGTAGTCGAAATTCCGTCCACTTCCTTACCTCCTCTTTCAAATTCATTCTTCCGAAGGCATGTCGGGATACAATCCTAACAATACTTTACCGACGGGAATGATTCCACCTCCGTTAGGTGCGAATAACCCGAATCAACCGCCTGTTGAAGCGCCCGCACGAGTCGCGCTCCAGGATCTCTTCTACCCTGTCCGCACTTCTTTACCTACCTGTCTTTCACCCCCACCAGCAAATGGGGACAATTTTGAAATAAAACCACATTTCATCAATATGCTGCCAAAATTTCATGGTTTGGAATCTGAAGATGCATATATCTTTATCAATAAATTCCAAAACATTTGTGCTATGATGAAAACGACCCAATTAAGTGATGACGCTATAAGGCTAAGGGTCATTCCTTTCACCTTATGTGACCTAGCCGAGAAATGGCTATACAGCACCGCATCACATTCCATTAGAAATTGGAACGAGTTTGTGAAAGCTTTTCTCAAAAAGTTCTATCCTCATCACAAAACTGCTAGAATCCGTAATGAGATTATACAATTTTCATAGCTTTCTTCCGAACCATTCTGGAAGTGTTTTGAGAGATTTAAAGACCTACTCGTTCAATGCCCTCATCATGGGATCGAAAGTTGGCAACTTTGCCAAACATTATACGAGGGATTGAACTCGGCAACGAAGCAGTTGCTAGAAACCATCTGTCAAGGTCACTTTCTCTCCAAATCGAGTGAGGAAGCGTGGCATTTTCTTGAGGACCTTAGTGAACAAACAATTCAGTGGGAGAGCACCAAGACCACATCATCTTCTTCTAGTGGTCAATCTAGGGCAGGCATACATCAAGTAGAGATGTCGATTGCTATGAAGGCCGAGATGGCCGCTCTTACGAAAAAGTTAGAAGGGATTGAGACCAAAATCTCTTCGCCTTCTCCTGCCCCTGTTTTGCCTCCACGAACTGTGTGTGCTTGTTGTTCGGCTCCATCACACCTAACCGAAGAGTGTCCTTACAATACATCTACTCAAGGACATGATCAAGTCAATACTTCCTTTCAGCAACGACAAAGAAACGATCCATACTCTTCTACATATAATCCGGGTTGGAGGAGTCACCCAAATTTCGCTTGGAACCAAAATCAACAATTCCAAGGAAATAACAATTTTCAAGGGCCTCCTCCTCCCCCACAACAACAAGCACCTCCACAAACTCAATTTCAACAGCAACCTTTTCAACAGCAACCTTACCCTAATCAAGTGAACAATTTTGTGCCTAACACTGCTTACCCGCCAAACAATTTTGTTCAACCTAATAATGACAAGGTTAGCTCGCTCGAAAGAAGTCTAGAGGCGTTCCTAAAGCAATCTACACAATCTACAGCAAGATTAGAGACTTCTATTCAATCTTTGGTGCAAAACAGTGCCTCACACGGTCAAAGCATCAAATCTATTGAGGCACAAATTGCACAACTCAATGCAGCATTGAGCGAGCGAGAAAAAGGAAAGCTCCCATCTCAACCACTGCCAAATCCTGGTCACGCACATGCTGCATATCAACAGCAAAATCATAACGTAAATGCTGTGACCACGTTGAGATCGAGAAAAGTCTTGCAAATCAATGTGGGTATTCGCAATGACACCCCTGCCGGTGGTTCTTCTTCATCTTTTTCACCTCCTTCTTCGTTAGAGCCTATTCTTCATCTTTCACACGGCTCTACCTCTTCTATCTCGAACAAACCCACTTCTCACAACACGAACACATCTACACAGGATTCCGTTCCAACTCAACAATCTGATCCGCAAAAATTGGACTCAACAACTTTTCAAAACGTTCCTTTTCCAAACCGGTTGAGATCCAATAAACCAACTCCACAAATGGAGAAAATTGTCGAGTTGTTCAAACAGGTTAGCATAAATATCCCTCTTTTGGATGCAATCCAGCAAGTTCCTTCATATGCAAAAACATTAAAGGACTTATGCACCAAAAAGAGGAGGTCACAAGTACCAAAGAAAGTTTTTGTGGCTAGTGCTGTCAGTTATGCTCTTGTCAATTCTTTACCCCCAAAGCAAAAGGACCCCGGTTGTCCTACGATTTCGATAGCAATTGGGGATAAGCAGATTAATCGAGCACTTCTAGATCTTGGGTCTAGTGTTAACCTGCTTCCATACTCCGTGTACGAATAATTAGGGGTTGGAGAGTTGAAGCCCACTCGTTCTATTCTCCAAATGGCTGATCGATCAATCACCCATCCTAGGGGTGAGCTAGAGGATGTGTTGATCAAAGTTGGGGATTTCATATTCCCCGTTGATTTTATTGTTATGGACACACAACCTGTTGCTAACCCACGGAACCAAATTTTAGTGATTCTCGATCAACCATTTTTGGCCACTTCCAACGCCGTAATAAATTGCCGCAATGGCTCCATGACTCTATCCTTCGGGAAGACATCTAGTGAGTTCAATATTTACAAGTTGGGAAGTCTGCCCCCCGTGCCTAAAACTAGTACACGAGAAGTTTGTTCTATTCACGAAATCACGCAGGAGGACTGCGAGCTTGAAAGATTTTTGTTTGATGAGAACAGTTTTGACGCCACTAGTGCGTCCCTCCTTGAGCCTACCACAGTTGACATAACCGATAATGATTATGAATTTTTCACTTTTTCGGATGATGACGACTCACAGCCCGAATATGAGTCTTTTGAATTTTTGGATGAGTTAGTTGAACCATCCGAATCGGTTGTTTGCAGTGATTTCGAACCTGTTTTGGAGTCCTTTGAGTTCGAGGTAGATTCCCCAATTTCACCTATGATTCTTTCGCCTCCGAAACTCGAACTCGTGCCCTTTCCGTCTCACCTTAAATATGCTTACATAGGTGAGAATGAGACCTTTCCCATTATAATATTGGCCTCTCTAGCCTTTGAGCAAGAGAACGCTATTTTAATGGTCTTACAAGATAGGCAACAAGTTTGCGGTTGGACTATGGCGGACATCGAGGAGATTAGTTCCCTCATAATTGAATATCATATGCATATGATGGATGATGCTAATTCAATAAAGGATTCACAGAAACATCTTGGAGATATTGTGGTCAGTCAACCTCCTACTTTAGATGTTGAACCACTCCCATTTCTTTTAATAAGCTACGAGAATGCCAATATTCCACTGATTGCTGATCATTCACATTCTCGTTTTGACTCATCACCACCTCCTATCTATTCACCTCCACACTTTCCATACCACCACTTCTATCTTCCCCAACTCTTTTTGGATCGCTACAACTTATTCTTCCACCAACCGATACTCTTTACAGATAAATTTTTCGACTGGTTGGTGGTGACGTTTGGTCTTTGCAAAGTTTGGCAATGACGTGTAACTCTGTATCAGTGAAGTTTGGGGGGGCCTTTCTGTATATATTTTTGTTTTTCTTTTAACAATATAAAAAAAATTATAAATAAATAAGGGAGTGCCGACATTTTGACCCACTTGGTGTAGCATGACAGTGAGGACACTGTCCAGTTTAAGTTTGGGGGTATGTTCGGTACGTCTTCTTCCTTCGCACTCATTTGTACATACTTTTGCATTGGCATATTTATTTGAAAACCCATAAAAATTGAACAATTTCAAAAAATTATAAAAATTATTGTATTCAATTTTGGCCATATTTAACTTGAGTTTAACAAATAGGTTAACTGGCTAAGAACAACTAGATCTTAGACTTAGTAAATTAAAACCCCTAAAAATAACCTTCTTTAAAGATTAACAGCAGAAAGTATATGTCTTCGTGTTTTATTTAGAAATAGGTAAATTTTGAGTTCACTTTTTGGGCTAAGTTGAAATAAAGGAAAAATATTGATATTCTTATTAGAGTAGGTTTGAAAAATAATTCCTAGCTTAAGTCTAGATTCTGAAAATGTATACCCCACAAATTGCACAATCACGCACCTTGAAACTTGGAATAGTAGAAGAGACCTTGAAATGCTCTTGTCTAAAGTCCTTAGTACGAAGAAAATAAAAAAAAAATGTGTGAATAAAGAAAAAAAAAAGAACAATGGTCTTTGTGATTACTTAAGGCTGCAAAAATAGAAAAAATATTTAGCGAGGATGCTTCATCACCTAGTGCCTTAGACCAACTGTGTAACGTCTTCAAAATAATAAAATATGATTTTTGGGAAATTTTATAATTTAATATTATTTTAATGAATATTTTAATATTCTGGTATAATTAAATACAGATAAATGGGGAAAAATTATGGAAAATTCTAAAATAAGGTATTTTAAGGAATTGCTTCGTTTTCTGTGCATGCCCCCATTTCCTCTAGTTTTGACCCTGAGTATGTCTAGTTTTGACTGATTCCATCTAGGGTGAAATCTGGGTTGATTTTCCTATGTTGGTGTATAATTTGGGACTTGTTTTAGCATGGATTTTGGTATTTGGTGATTCATTCCTGTCGGGTGGCGTTTGGACGTCAACGACAAGTGGATTTTGATTGTGTTTACATGCGAGTCGATAAGTTTTTACCTATGCGGGTAGCGTGTGCTATTTTGGTTTCCGATATGATTTTCATGTGCTTTAGCATTGTGATATACTTGTAGGTACCCCGCGTGATGTTGAGGCAAAGGAGGTGAAGATAGCGACATCGGCTTTGGCACACGAGAAGCAATGTGAGTAGATTTATATCTGTGGGGAGAAGTCGGGTGGATGGCGTATAGCACCCCCGCAGTCCGTGGTGAAGTATACGAATACGTATACACACGAATATTTATTATGTGTTGTTTAGGGTTATTGATGGTAATAATGATATTTTGATGATAAGAATATATTGGTTTGGTTTAGTGCGAACCCTAGAGTAGTGGTTGCATTCACACATACATTTACACACATACTTGCATTCATTCTTTCATTTATTAGAGTGCATATGATGGTGCGTATATCTACACATGGGTATGGGACTATGTGTTTATATACTGGATTTGAGGATAGTATTTGGGATTTGAGATGAGTCGATGAGATTGGGCTTGAGGCCAGGAGATCGGTGATGTGATTTGGTTCGTATCGAGATACGACACGATGTTTTAACGGGTCTTTTGACGTAGTGATTCTTACACCTGCATGCATACATTGAGGGTATCAATATTGTACTAGACGTAGATCAGTACCCCGATCATGACATTTGATAAAGAGGATACCAGATAAATAGTATGATGAATGTGATATTGACCCGTACCCAGATTTGGGATGCCGTACGACGGATTTACGTACAAGCTATATTTTGATGATTGATCCGCACTCTTGACTTGGGATGTCTGATTATAGATAGGGTATCGGATATGATATTATTGAGGCGGGATCACCGACTAATATATATACATGTATGTATATGTATCGACTCAGATGTTAGGCGGTTTCCTCACCCGTAGCTCTACTTGTTAGTTCAGCCGTATAGTTTAAGATGGTTGTTAGATTAGATTAGACTCCTACCTATTTCAAAAACTAACGAATCGTGGGTATTTTAAAAGACAGCCCAAGGGATCCTACGGATATTTCAAAAGACGTATCTTTTCATAAAAACACCGTAGCCCCTATTTTCAAAACCCCATGATTCGTGTTATTTCAAAAGGCACCAATTGTAGAGGTTATTTTAGATTAATGCAGATTAGTTATAGTTGCGTCTAGTATTCAGCTTCCGCTCATTATTGTGGTTCGCATCGCATCGCATGCTTATATTATGTTTCATACTCCATTATTGATGTTATGCTGTTAGGACACCAGCACCATTACCGATGATGCGTATGTACCACGTACACTTACTTGCCGGCTCACACACATCTTCATCGGTAATTGCCATGTCACGTACACCTTAGAAAATATTATTGCATCGACATAGGTTAGCTAATAATTTAGACATGATATTAGTGTACTTGCCTTATATGCTAGATTAGACATTGTAATTATTAGTTGTTACATCATGCATGTTATTATTCATGGATTTTTATGCCTGTAGGCACTGTTTACATGCTATTGAGGATTGGATTCGGATTTCCATGAGATTTTCTGGATTTGGGGGAAAACCGCAAAACTTATATAAACTTCTTTTCTCTCTTTAAAATAAAAAGTGCGGTTTTCCCATGATGTATGAGTCGTCCACCATGAGTTTGCTGATGGATTTGGAAACCCGATTCGAGGAGACGGATGAACCGTTTCGGGTACATGGTGGACCCGGTAAGGTACCCCGGGGCAAGAAGCGCGTGGTGATGACGATGTGAGCCTGGCAGGGGAGCACTACCTACCGGTGATTTTACCCGACGCGTCGGATATCCGGAGGATACCGTCGTGGTCTTGAGATGGATGGTAGGGGCCGGTCTGGACTGACGGCGCCCTAGATATTATGATTGAGACATTGGGATTTCGAGATTTCGAGGTACAGAGACCGTGATACAGAGATATCGAGATATTGGGATTACGTTTTGTGCCGATGCTAGGCACTGTTTTATGCTGATTTCATTATGATACCTCAACTAAAAATACAAGGGAAATCTCACTAAATTATGAAAACAATTTCTTCATTTACATGTATTCTGCTTTCATGCATTCATACCTCATATTCATGACATACTATTACCTGAGGCACTAGCACGAGCACTTGGCACTACATTCACGTATAGAGATTACATTGCCAGTTTAGCATGCTTCAGCTTTATTCATATTGAGGTTTCTTTATATCTGATCGTATTGACCTAGGTTGGGTCATGCATTCGATCTCTGCTTGTAGATATCTTTCTATTCACGAGTTGGCAACTCACCCCCGTTGTGCCCCAGTTCTTGCAGGTTTGCCGTACAGTTCTATAGCGGCATTTCTGGCACACTGCTTCCTTTTGGGTGATTTGCTTGGATAGGTGGGTTCTTTTGTATCAGAACCGCCGTTGTATTTATATTATTCATTGTATCTAGAATATCCATCAACCAAAACTCGTATATTGTTTCAGACCTAGACTAGTGATGTATTATTCGACCATAGAGTCGCGCTTAGTAGTGTTGCGGTTTTCTTGTTGCTTTTGAGCTTTCTTTTGGATTTGATCCTCGCCACTTGGCGTTGTATATTATTGTTGCATGTGTGGTGGTGACCGTCGTTTGACGAAGAGCTAGCTCCCGCTTGGGGATGCCTTTATCATTGCATATATTGTTATCCTTGTTATACCCCATTCGGGGCCAGTTTTACAAAAGAAACTCTGCCGAAATTTTTAGAAAAGACTGTACTGTTTTTAAAAATGCATATTCGGCTTAGTTATTTAAAAACCTTGATTTCAAACATGTTTTTCTTCACTTCTTTAAACCAGTTTCTTTACTTATTCTTAAAAATGGTTTTAGATTTCTGGGCTTTTGGCTTACTTGGATCAGATGGAGTCCTATAGACTTCATATGGTTCAAGGGCCAGTCACGTGCTCTTTCGGGTCGTGACAAAGTTGGTATCAGAGCGCTAGGTTGACCTTGGTTCGAGTCTAAGTTTGACTATGTGGAGCCTAGGGCGTTTATATATATACGGAACTTAGGCTTGACCTTACGGAACTTAGACTTGGTCGAGGGGGTATTAGACCCGAACTTTCGTCGTGTAGGATGACCCTTGGTTGATGGAATAGGTAACTAAAGTAGAGTGACGTACCGTTGGTATGTTCCGCGGCATACTTACGACACGCCATTCCGCTTAAGGAACCTTAGGATGTACATATTTTCGAGATCAGTGATCCTCTTTATATCCAGGATTATACATCCATTTGAGATCCCCGATTCTATTAGTTTCATGATCATACCTTTATTGATGCTGTTCCTTCCCATGATCATGTATCCACTTTGGATCTGTTGTTTCCTTTCTTGCCATTGATGTGCTCTCCTTGATACTCGATTGAGGTTCCTGTCACCATGTTTGAGGGCAGTTTGGGCTGCTGCTAGGGTTACGGCCGGTGTGAGCTCGTTTGGTACGAGGGCCGACCATTGTGTTTTCTGGTGACATGGGAACGTCTCGAGTTAGTGTTGGTGATTGTGACCTCTAGTGGAGGCGAGTGCTTGGTCTTGGACCGGATGATCGGGCCATTGTTAGAGCTGCCAGTTGAGAGAGGACTGTTGATGTACAGCATACCTCAGAGATTGTGATGTCGCCTACCGTGCAGACAGATGGACCAGCTGTTGCTGAGATTGACAGGATGTCGCTTCCGAAGCTTACGAGCTGAGATTGCCGTAGCTTTCAGGCAGATATGAGACAGATGATAGCTAGTCTACCCGATTTGAGAGACGAAGGTGATTCGTCCGATTTTGCGCCGGAGCGGGCCCTGATGAGTTGAAGATTTCCAGTGTGGAGAGTCTTACTCAGATCTAGAGCAGACCGACTCAGAGATGACCGCCTATGTATTGCCTTTCCTGGAGGATTGAGGCGCTGTTCGGCGTACAGGAGAATAAGCCAGTTGCTGCTGCAAATGACGAAACGTCGCCCAGATGGTTGGAGCTACTGCAGCGTGAGCATATACTTAGAGAGATGATAGCGAGTCGCTAGTCACCTGAGGATGAATGACTAGGACAGGTGGTTCGTTTGTTTACCGATGCGAGGTCATCAGATAGATTGTTTCCAGCTAGAGACGACTTCACGCAGGTTCGTTGAGAGTCGATAGAGACGATCGAATGTCAGGAGCCCATTTTCCAAGTTTAAAGTATACGGAAAGACATGCAGGTGATTCTATGGACTCTCTAGAAGAATGAAACCCTAACTCGACTTAATGACCGTGTGAAAGCCTTTGAACCTTCGGGTTTGCGGTGGTTCCTCAGCGCCATTAGTGAGGCTTGGGTTTGCCCTTCTACGGCTGGACCACCGACGCTGTGGCATGTACTCGATACTATTAAACTGTACCCATGATGTGATCTCTTGGGGGGTTATGAGGATCTGACGAGTCGATCGGATGGTTCGACATCTTTCGGAAATCGTGATGGGACACTGCTTGGGAGACTCCAGATGCGAGCGTAGCCGTCGGAGCGCAGTTCGTGTAGCCATGATGAGTTAAGTCCGAATCAGTCGACATTGAGCAAGGTGGAGTAAAGAGTTCGTACGAGATTTCGACGAGATGACGTCCCACTCCGCTGACATTAGAGATGTGATATGCACCCCGAGGCGTGGTATATGGATGTATCTTCCAGAGAGAAGCGCGATAGGTATGCAGCCGTTCCGGAATAAGCTTTAGCTTCAGCATTGGATGATGACTTCCGGGCATTTCGGCAGGATTGAGATTTGAGAAAGGAACCTCGACAGGACCTTTCTGGAGTACGTTACGAGAAGACCTAGACCAGGAGTGGTCGTATTGCGCACACCCAGCAGGACAGAGTTCGGCATTGTCGACGAGGTAGTTGACCATGTTCGGATAAAGGAACTTACCCAGATGCGTTGCAGATCGATCAGGGACAGACGAGTGATGAGTATTCCTCCGATGGTTGGGACGTGTTCCCGAGGACCTGTTCGGCCTGACATCCTCTACAGAATGATGAAGCTACAGAATATGCGATTTCGAGTCCGTGCGAGAGACTTCAGATTGACCGTGGCCGAGAACAGTGCAGTGCGTAGTAGCTTGGCGTGACGTCATAGTGGACGACGATAGAGACAGTTGGAATAAGAGGTTCGTGTGAGACACTGATGAGCTGTCATTGCTTCCCGTCGAGACTAGAGACCTGATATGCTTACAGAGACGTTGGAATGTGACCAGTTTCCGAGAAAATATTGTGCTGAGGACACAGGTGTTTTTGAGCGAGAAGAGGTTGTGCAGGAAGCCAGCCTCTGTACAGATCGGCATAGGCATGATCGGAAGAGACCTTGAGCAGGATTCCTTCCAGGACATTGCTGCAATGATGTTTGCACCCAGGATCAGATGTGTGACGTGCTTTCAGAGAGCCAGAGGCCGACGCCAGTGATACGCTGCCTTACGAGCGGTCGTGAGGATTGACCGAAAGGTGACCAGGAAAGTGCCAGAACGGAATCGTTCCTGTCAGTACTCCTGACCGGGCCGATGAGCCGATGGATTGCGAGATTGGTAATCTACAGGAAAGATCAGGAACCAGAGGCAGAGGACGCCAGCCGCGAGCAAGAGGCAAGTAGATATCTTGCGCAGCTAGCATCGGATGTTCCGGTACCTTCTTGACCCTGAAGGATGGTATACCGACGACGGTAATTATGATTTGTGATTTTGTGATTTGATTATCACATATCCGTTGCTTTGGATTTCGGTATTTTGGGCGATCTATTCACATGATTTAGTCTTGATGACTGAGTTTCATGATATTTGATTTTGTGCACCATGGTTGCACCTACTGGGTATTTATACCTTGTACATAGTTATTACTCTTGAGCTGTTGATTGCGATTTCATGCCTATTTTATGCTGGTGATTTGATTTACGCTTCCAGCAGAGTTTCATGTAATTTTAGTGTTTTGATTTTGCACTCGGTATAGCTTATATGTGCTTGTAGTGTATCGATATGTGTTTTGTGCCCGCAGCTGCACACGTTTATGATTTTCTTCATATCTGGATACACTTGGTGTTGCTGCTTACGTATTTGAGTTATTGCTTGGTATTTGTGCATGGGATGCACCAGTTCTATACTTCGTGCATTTGTCGCACCAGTTTTATGTTTCTTGCGTTTATCGCATCAGATTTATATTTCGTGCCTTTGTTGCACCGGATTTATATTTTGTGCATTACGATTGCACCTGACTTCAATTTGATGCCTTTCGGTATGTCGATTTTGATTGTGATATTGATGTGGATTCTTGCACTCCGTGCTTTTGACTGGACTTACGCATATTCGACGTTGCTATTGGATTTTGTGATTCCGTGCATATTGAGTGCGCAGGGTCTAGATTTTCATTCGTGCATGATGGATGCACCGATTTGGATTTTCGCGCATGTTGGGCGCATGTTTTGAGATACGATTTTGGGGCACACCAGATGCACTAAATCGAGATTCTTCGTGCATGTCAGATGCACCTGTTTTGGCTGCCAGGCACACGTTGCCTATGACAGATGCTTCGTGCACACCCGTTGCACCTAGATGTTGTTTTGTGCACATGTTTAGCACATATATGGATTTTGATTTCCGTGCGCACCAGACGCACAGGGTGGTGTTATGTGATTTTTGGGATTTATTCCTTTTGGAGCAGTACATTTTTATGATGTTGGATATTTGCTTTCATACTGAGCAGGACTAGTCAGTGGGCAGTACCTGGATATATTTTGCATGCATCGATAGTTATCGAAGGGATTTCCGAAAAGCGAGCTATAGTCTCAGTATATACCTACGTGTCCGATATGACACGAAACGTTTTAAAAACAAGGAAACCCTTCTAAACTGTTTTCAAGACGGCGGAACGTACCTATTAAACAAAGGATATATATACACATATATAGTTATTTTCTTATGAGAAACGTCCGCCACTGTGCAGTGTTATGCGCATCGCACAGCGACTTAAAAAGATTTGGCATACATTTGCATCAGCTATTTACATGTATAGATTAGATGTCTACATGTATAGTCTTGGTTCATATCATATTGATTTTGTATTGGATTTGACATTGTGTCGTTACCATGACTCCGATGATTGCGGATGCTTGATGGAGTGTTGCTTTTGAGTTATCTGCTCAGTACTCATGCGCATGCATTGCGCTATGATGTTTTATGTATAGATGATTTCGGAGCCCCGATGACTTGGAATTTGTATTGAAATATTTTAGTATTTGGGGGTTTAAATTTAAATTCGGGGACCGAATTTCTTTAAGGGGGGTAGATTGTAACGTCTTCAAAATAATAAAATATGATTTTTGGGAAATTTTATAATTTAATATTATTTTAATGAATATTTTAATATTCTGGTATAATTAAATACAGATAAATGGGGAAAAATTATGGAAAATTCTAAAATAAGGTATTTTAAGGAATTGCTTCGTTTTCTGTGCATGCCCCCATTTCCTCTAGTTTTGACCCTGAGTATGTCTAGTTTTGACTGATTCCATCTAGGGTGAAATCTGGGTTGATTTTCCTATGTTGGTGTATAATTTGGGACTTGTTTTAGCATGGATTTTGGTATTTGGTGATTCATTCCTGTCGGGTGGCGTTTGGACGTCAACGACAAGTGGATTTTGATTGTGTTTACATGCGAGTCGATAAGTTTTTACCTATGCGGGTAGCGTGTGCTATTTTGGTTTCCGATATGATTTTCATGTGCTTTAGCATTGTGATATACTTGTAGGTACCCCGCGTGATGTTGAGGCAAAGGAGGTGAAGATAGCGACATCGGCTTTGGCACACGAGAAGCAATGTGAGTAGATTTATATCTGTGGGGAGAAGTCGGGTGGATGGCGTATAGCACCCCCGCAGTCCGTGGTGAAGTATACGAATACGTATACACACGAATATTTATTATGTGTTGTTTAGGGTTATTGATGGTAATAATGATATTTTGATGATAAGAATATATTGGTTTGGTTTAGTGCGAACCCTAGAGTAGTGGTTGCATTCACACATACATTTACACACATACTTGCATTCATTCTTTCATTTATTAGAGTGCATATGATGGTGCGTATATCTACACATGGGTATGGGACTATGTGTTTATATACTGGATTTGAGGATAGTATTTGGGATTTGAGATGAGTCGATGAGATTGGGCTTGAGGCCAGGAGATCGGTGATGTGATTTGGTTCGTATCGAGATACGACACGATGTTTTAACGGGTCTTTTGACGTAGTGATTCTTACACCTGCATGCATACATTGAGGGTATCAATATTGTACTAGACGTAGATCAGTACCCCGATCATGACATTTGATAAAGAGGATACCAGATAAATAGTATGATGAATGTGATATTGACCCGTACCCAGATTTGGGATGCCGTACGACGGATTTACGTACAAGCTATATTTTGATGATTGATCCGCACTCTTGACTTGGGATGTCTGATTATAGATAGGGTATCGGATATGATATTATTGAGGCGGGATCACCGACTAATATATATACATGTATGTATATGTATCGACTCAGATGTTAGGCGGTTTCCTCACCCGTAGCTCTACTTGTTAGTTCAGCCGTATAGTTTAAGATGGTTGTTAGATTAGATTAGACTCCTACCTATTTCAAAAACTAACGAATCGTGGGTATTTTAAAAGACAGCCCAAGGGATCCTACGGATATTTCAAAAGACGTATCTTTTCATAAAAACACCGTAGCCCCTATTTTCAAAACCCCATGATTCGTGTTATTTCAAAAGGCACCAATTGTAGAGGTTATTTTAGATTAATGCAGATTAGTTATAGTTGCGTCTAGTATTCAGCTTCCGCTCATTATTGTGGTTCGCATCGCATCGCATGCTTATATTATGTTTCATACTCCATTATTGATGTTATGCTGTTAGGACACCAGCACCATTACCGATGATGCGTATGTACCACGTACACTTACTTGCCGGCTCACACACATCTTCATCGGTAATTGCCATGTCACGTACACCTTAGAAAATATTATTGCATCGACATAGGTTAGCTAATAATTTAGACATGATATTAGTGTACTTGCCTTATATGCTAGATTAGACATTGTAATTATTAGTTGTTACATCATGCATGTTATTATTCATGGATTTTTATGCCTGTAGGCACTGTTTACATGCTATTGAGGATTGGATTCGGATTTCCATGAGATTTTCTGGATTTGGGGGAAAACCGCAAAACTTATATAAACTTCTTTTCTCTCTTTAAAATAAAAAGTGCGGTTTTCCCATGATGTATGAGTCGTCCACCATGAGTTTGCTGATGGATTTGGAAACCCGATTCGAGGAGACGGATGAACCGTTTCGGGTACATGGTGGACCCGGTAAGGTACCCCGGGGCAAGAAGCGCGTGGTGATGACGATGTGAGCCTGGCAGGGGAGCACTACCTACCGGTGATTTTACCCGACGCGTCGGATATCCGGAGGATACCGTCGTGGTCTTGAGATGGATGGTAGGGGCCGGTCTGGACTGACGGCGCCCTAGATATTATGATTGAGACATTGGGATTTCGAGATTTCGAGGTACAGAGACCGTGATACAGAGATATCGAGATATTGGGATTACGTTTTGTGCCGATGCTAGGCACTGTTTTATGCTGATTTCATTATGATACCTCAACTAAAAATACAAGGGAAATCTCACTAAATTATGAAAACAATTTCTTCATTTACATGTATTCTGCTTTCATGCATTCATACCTCATATTCATGACATACTATTACCTGAGGCACTAGCACGAGCACTTGGCACTACATTCACGTATAGAGATTACATTGCCAGTTTAGCATGCTTCAGCTTTATTCATATTGAGGTTTCTTTATATCTGATCGTATTGACCTAGGTTGGGTCATGCATTCGATCTCTGCTTGTAGATATCTTTCTATTCACGAGTTGGCAACTCACCCCCGTTGTGCCCCAGTTCTTGCAGGTTTGCCGTACAGTTCTATAGCGGCATTTCTGGCACACTGCTTCCTTTTGGGTGATTTGCTTGGATAGGTGGGTTCTTTTGTATCAGAACCGCCGTTGTATTTATATTATTCATTGTATCTAGAATATCCATCAACCAAAACTCGTATATTGTTTCAGACCTAGACTAGTGATGTATTATTCGACCATAGAGTCGCGCTTAGTAGTGTTGCGGTTTTCTTGTTGCTTTTGAGCTTTCTTTTGGATTTGATCCTCGCCACTTGGCGTTGTATATTATTGTTGCATGTGTGGTGGTGACCGTCGTTTGACGAAGAGCTAGCTCCCGCTTGGGGATGCCTTTATCATTGCATATATTGTTATCCTTGTTATACCCCATTCGGGGCCAGTTTTACAAAAGAAACTCTGCCGAAATTTTTAGAAAAGACTGTACTGTTTTTAAAAATGCATATTCGGCTTAGTTATTTAAAAACCTTGATTTCAAACATGTTTTTCTTCACTTCTTTAAACCAGTTTCTTTACTTATTCTTAAAAATGGTTTTAGATTTCTGGGCTTTTGGCTTACTTGGATCAGATGGAGTCCTATAGACTTCATATGGTTCAAGGGCCAGTCACGTGCTCTTTCGGGTCGTGACAAACTGGTTTGGGAGTCACTTCTAAAAGCCTTGGGTGTTGCAAGACTAGGAATTACGCTTTAAAGTGCAAACATATCTTGTAATTGGTTGTTGGTACCTCAAGAAATATTAACAGTCGCATGAAGGATGTGTAAGCAAAAAAATTCATTAAGAATTCACTAGTTAATTAGTGCTTTGGACAACGGACACGGGTATGATTGCTTGATTTGAATTTTCAAGTGTAGGGGTTATTTATACACACACGTGGGGATATATGATTAGAGTTGAGATAAGAGAAAGGAATGAAGAATAGAACTTGTATCATTAGTGGAGTTGATAGAAAAATTCCTAAGTGGAGATGGAACCTTAGAAGGAAAACTTGGAAAATGCTGAAAGCTAAGTAATTCTATAGAACATATATAATCTTAAGTTAAATGATGAGGAAGCGTGAAGAATATGGGTGCATAATTTACGAGTCAACGATAATAGAATTCCTTGTTAGAAAACCTAATTGGAGAACAAAAGTCAATGGGCCGAGTTGATAGGATTTTGTGGGTAGTATCCGCTGAAAACTCTCAGGAGACAACACTCCTCCTACGAGGGACACCTAGAGGGTTAACAGCTTATTGCACGTGCTCAGTGCAATCGTGTTTCCCTGCGAAAGTGCGGTGAGGTTCTTTGTAGAGAATAAAAAAATAAGTTTGCTCGAGGACGAGCAAAAGATAAGTTTGGGGGTATTTGTTCATATCATAATATTGCATTTTATATTCCCCAATTCTTATTCGTTTTATAAATAAACAGGTGCTTTTTGACGCATGTCTGCTACATATTACAGGATACAGGTTCTTGGGGCGAAGACAGTGAAAAAGACAAAAGATGATACAAAAGAGGGACTTTTGACACACAAGTAGAAGAATCCTAGTCAAGCCTAGACGAAGAACAATTCACAATTGTACAAGGCAACGCATGATCCGAAATGTCAAAGGAAACAGTTAAAAGACTACTACAAATTTCACTGAAGATCTGGAGAAAACCCAGAATCCAAATGGAGAAAAGTACTGAAGAAATAAAACTAACAAGACACCAGAAAGCAGCACAGAAATTTTCACTGTGTGATCTCGCCAATGGGCTGCGGAACCGCGGCCCTACCCCCACTAATGTCGCGGTTCCACGGCCATCTGATGCACGTGTCGGTGCAGATTTCTTCTGGCGGTGCGTCGGTGGTTTTGTTGGGATTTTTCGGGGGTATATCTGTAATAGCACATATGCGAGAAATTGTAACCCTAATTTTCCCATTCCCTATAAAAATGTATTTTAGAGATTGTATTAGGAATGCCTCTTTCCAATAAATAAAAATTCAGATTCTTTTGAGGATTAAAGAGCATCATTTCTGTAAGTTCTTCTTTTAATTCCTGCCTTAGTTTATAATTAAATTCTTGCCTTAAATTAATTACTCTTTTTCCTTAGTTAATTCTAGTGTAGAATCTCTTACAACTGCAGTAGAAAATTAATCCAATAGATCTAAAAATGCAAAATCTCAAAATGATGTTTTTAATCAATCCCATAATGAGCGAGTAATTTCCTCGCTTGTTAGGGTTTGGAATAAGGGAGGGAATGGGAGATGAAGATCTCTCATCTCTTTCGTGCCCAAGTATTTTTAATAACTAGAACTTCATGCATGCATGCATGATCCGCTCCCTACGGCACCCTACCCACGAGGTAACGGTGAAACCATAGTATAAAGGACCGGACATGCATGTCTTCCATGAAGGTTAGAGCAAATATTAGGAAATGACGGACAAGGATCTAGAGGAAGAAACTTAGTTTCTTCCAAATCATCCTAATCCCTTTTTCTAATAGTTGCTATAACTTCTAAAAGATTTCATTTAGGGCATTGAAAGAGGTGTGACATTCAATCTTATCAAACTCCACCTTAGACCTAATCCTAGCAAGTTTCTTAACAATCGCACAACTTATTTTTTGTTTAGATTAAATTAAAATACCAAACAACCATTGGAATCATCTCGTAAGAACACTTAGGAAAATTACACATCCCTGTGGACCGACCCGTATTCACCGGCTAGCTTCATGCGACGCCGTTCTTGATTGCGGTAAAATATTTTTTATCGTTAAAATCCTACACTAATCAGATACTCACAGTAGGATCGGGATCCAAATATCATCGTGTGATAAAGCTGAAGGAATCCTACCAAAATTCTCACTCTCCAAATGGTATGCATCTCTTTGCAAATTTCAGTTTCTTTAGAAATCCACGATATAAATTTCTGCCGCATGCTCTTATGACCTTGGCGTTGGTCAAAATGTCATAAGTCACATGTCAAATTCTACCCATCATTATCTTGTTAATTTGAACCCATCTGTACATACCCCCGACGTTGGCCAAATGATAATACGACTGCCCCATACTAACTCATCTATCTATACAACAAATGAATACCCAGCATCTACCAAACACTATGCCTTGGCGTTGGTCAAAATACATAGCTTGAATACTACTGAATACCCAAATGAAATGACGGAGGGCTACGAATGGTTTTGGCGAAACCGTGAACGTAGTGAACTTGATATGATCGAAGGAACCTGATAGCTTTTAAAAGGAGTGGTTAAAGCTCCGCAATTTAAAAAATATCCTCTGTTTTAAAATAACCAAGTGGTTTCTTTTAAACTGTTCCAACGATTCAACTTTGGTTTATTTTCTTTGCAATAATATAATGTGTCCCATCAATTAACCTATCATTGCAGAAAACAACGATAATACAACGTCATCTTATGCCATCCGCATTCGCCACTGGGTCCCGTCATTCACCCGTTAGGTTACTTAACTAACGACAGAGCGGGAGCTGGGCTAGTACGGGTGCAAAACATAAGTGATGTCTAATAGCTATCATATATAGATATTGTACATTCGTCAGACGCAATAATAGGCATTCCAGATCACAGATGAACATATTGGATTTTCTACGAATCAGCGTTTCTTTTGAGCCTACAAAGAAAGACGGATTACACAGTCGCGATGAATAGCCAAAACTTCACCCTAGACCCCTACAGGTACGGCAAACTACCCGCCAAGTAACTGAAGTGAAGCGGTCTCCCTCAACAACGTGAGTAGGCCACTAAACACTTTAAAGTACCCGGTAGTTTGTGCACCCCACCTTGTGTCTATCCTAGGAGCAAAAATCAGGAAATGAAATAATACAACGGTGGCTACAACCGCAACCTGGATGTGCCCCGCAAAAGAATATTACAACAATTTACAAATTACATTTGAATAAAAGAAACACTCGTCTCATATCCCTGGCTATCCATTCACAACAATCCAACAAGTCCATATTCACAAACAGTAAAAACCATTACAGAAATGTGCAACCCCCTGCTAACCGACATACTAGCAGTTAGGGGAGGTTTACGAACACAATAAACAAGTCACAGGTATAATCAAATTAGCCAAACATCGTAGAATTTCGATCAAGCAAACACAAATGATTCTTTTCACGTCCCGAAAGTACGGAATATGACCGGCACTTAGACTACGAATGTCTCGAGCCGTACGCTAAGTAGGCCGAACCCAGAAATCCAAACCAAGAAAAGGAGTAGAGAGTAGGAAGAACCATATCAAAACAACCTGTAAGCAACATAATATACAACGCCTAATGGCGAGGATCACAACAGAAAGGAAACTCCAACAGCATGAATCCATGGAAATGTAACACGCGACTCTAATGTCGAAAGAATATACATCACTGGTATCTATTTCAATAAATACAAGTTTGGTTGATGGAACTTCTAGATACAACTGAATATAATATACAATGCATAATGATGGGTAAGATACAAATAAACCCACCCACTAGCAAGTCATCCGAAGGAACAGTGCCTGCAAAGCCGTAATGAAACCTGTACGGCAACACCTGCAAGAAACTGGGGCACAACGGGGGTGAGTTGCCAACTCGTGAGTAGAAAAAAGATCTACGAACAGAAAATCGCATGTATGACGCAATCCTAGGTCATACGATCAATATATATAATCCTTAAATATATAAACAGTAATCTCTAACCATGGCTAGTGTAAATACCTAACCCAAGTGTAATCCCATGTGCCTGTGTCAGTGCCTCAGGTAGCAATGAATCATATGAATAATGTATGAATGCATGAAACAAAATGCATGTACTGAAGAAAACTGCTTTCATAAACTGGTGAGATTTCCGTATAAAAAAAATGAGGTATCATAATGAAATCAGCATAAAACAGTGCCTAGCATCGGCACAAAACATAAGTCTCAATATCTCGATATCTCTGTATCACAATCTCTGTACCTCAATATCTCAAATCTCAATGTCCCAATCATAATATCCAGGGCGCCGTCAGTCCAGATCGGCCCCTACCATCCATCTCATGACTACGACGGTATCCTCCGGATATCCGACGTGCCTGGTAATATCACCGGTCGATCGTGCTCCCCTGCCAGGCTCAACGCCATCTCCTATGATCTTCTTGCCCCGGGGTACCGCACCGGGCCCACCATGTACCCGAAACGGTTCATCCGCCTCCTCGAATCGGGTCTCGAAATCCATCAGCAAAACTTATGGTGGACGACTCAAACATCATGGAAAAACCGCATTTATTTAAAAAGAGAGAAAGCAGTTTATATATGTTTTGCGGTTTCCCTCCAAATCCAGAAAATCTCATGGAAACCCGAATCCAATCATCAATAGCATGAAAAATCATGAATATCTGTATGAAAATCCATGAATGCGGCATATAATATACAACAGTATGCATGATGTGACAAACAGTAGCTACAATGTCAAGCTGGCATATAAGACAGATGCACTAATATCATTTCTGTAAGTCCACGTTGCGACCCCCGGTTCTTGCGGGGAGACGGAAACGGTATAAAAATCAAATTTTTAGCGCATGGGGCAACATGGACTAACAAAGTCGGGATCCTTTCTAAACTAAACTAGCATGAAAGCTAAAGAGAGTTAGCTACTCGGAAAAGAAGTTATACCTAACTTGAACTCCTTCTTCTTGAAAACATTGTAGGGGTTGATGGTGCTTTCCTCGTTGCCTTCTTCCGTTAAAGATGGATCCACCTGAAGGTTCAACCTTCGGGCTCTTTCTCGAACTTTGAGTGAACTAGGATCTTCGGCTTGCTAAACCTCTAACCCTAGAGTGAGTAGAGAGTGTCTTTGGGGTGATTTTGTCTCAAGGAGAGGGATTCACAACACATGAGAAGGATTCTCCTTGAACTAGAGGAGGAAGAAGAAGAAGTGAGGAGAGAGAAGTGTTATGATAGAATGAGCTATTATTTTCATTTTACAACCATATCACAAAATGAAAAGAATTATCAAATTAACAATAATAATAAAAATGAAATAGTTGATGGATGGTTTGGAATGACCATTATCATTACATTCTTTAAATGGTTTTGCTAGAATCAAAAAACATCTTTGATATGCAATGATGATGGTCAACCCTTCAACCATGGTCAACAAGTCAACCATGGTCAACAAGTCAACAAAACCCAACCATGACACAATTTCATTTAATTAATATTATTAATTGATATATCATAATTCCATTAGGGTTTGGAAAAAGACGATTGTCAGCTGTGCATACGCATCCGTTCCGAAACCCTAATGAAAATCCTCTTCCACCGCCTCAATCAACTGTGCATACACACCCGCATTCTTGTTCCGAGGAACATGAATACCAAGAGATAAAATCAACCCCAAAACATATACCAGTATTTGGCTCAAACCAGAGCCTACTAGTAATATCTGTCCGGACTCCAAACGTGCACAAGTGCGCGGATGAGAACGAACCCTGTCGCAAAACCATGCGACCTCTACTCTGTTTTGCCCAGAGGCGAATAGCCCTCTGTGTGGGACTCTAAAGACTCGACACTACGCTGGCAGTGGGTTTAACAACAGACCGCAAGCGGCACTAGCTGTGCGTAACGATCCCCAGGTAGATGTCGATAAGAAGACTGATGAGGTGAACCCCATCTGAACTCCCACTGAGTCTGAATGTGACAGTCTCCGTACAGTCCGGTCTGTTAGTCTGATACATCCCATGTCGGGCCTAGGGGGCGGCAAACGTCAGTCCCCTAATAGCGGTACAAGTCGTGTCGGAGTGAAGCCCAAAACACCCTGAGATAACACTGGAAGCCTACCAGTATATCTCTCTTGCCCTGGCCAGGGACTACTCGTGTAATGGCTCTCCTAGACACAGCGCGATGTCAACCCCCAATACCGGGAGAGACGAATCCTGTCTAACCGTCACTGCCTCCAAATGCTTCGGGACTGCACCCAACCATTACCTGTTTGCACGACTCCTTTGAGCCGCGGTAGGGTAGTGATCAAAGTGCAGTGGGAACACACTCGAGGCGAAGTGCCAGTGTCAAGTCAGCGGACTAAGCTGTACTCATGTCACCTGGGAACTGATAACTGACGATAGGTATAATACCAACTTGTCAGTTCCCGACGAGTCCTGTCCAGTATACTCGTAACCCAACGAGCACCCGTATACTATCTCCAGTACGACGTACTGATGGCTGTGGGACAGACCATCTCCCACACTGGGATGAGAAGCGCATACGCTAGTCTACTCCGGAGTATCGATGCCCTGTCTCGATAGTCCTGCGACTAGGGACCTGTATAAGGATGTGCTCATAGATTACCCAGCCCCCACTAGTGTGACTGCCATCACAATGCTGGTAATCAAGCAAAGATCCTAAGGGCTCCACTAATGCGTATAGGTGATATACTAAAATAAACACATGTACACATTGAAGTAGAAACAAACCAAGTAGCATACTACTATATTGAGCAAGATTGTTTATACAAGGTGAATATCCCAAGCTTCCATTAAGTAATATACAAACTAGTATGATACAGTAATGGCCTCTAGGGAATATACACTAACAATCTCCCACTTGCACTAAGGCCATGTACTGGCGTACCGAAGACCTATCATCTCGATCAGCCGCTCGAACTGAGTCTGGGGCAGGGCCTTGGTGAATGGATCTGCAGTGTTTTCTTTTGAAGCAACCCTACGAACCTCGATCTCCTTGCGATCCACGATCTCCCTGATCAGGTGATACCGGCTCAAGATGTGCCTGGATCTCTGATGGGACCCGGGTTCCTTCGCTAAAGCTATAGCCCCGTTGTTGTCGCAATACAGAGGTATTGGGTCAACAATGGACGGAACCACCTGAAGTTCTTTCAAGAACTTCCTCATCCAGACAGCTTCTTTTGCGGCATCAGATGCAACGATGTATTCCGCTTCCATCGTCGAGTCTGCAACGGTTTCCTGTTTGGAACTCTTCCAGCACACCGCCCCTCCATTGAGGGTAAAGACAAAACCCGACATGGACTTGGAATCATCCTTGTCACTCTGGAAGCTGGAGTCAGCAAAGGCCTCGATCTGGAGGTCTTTTCCGCCATATACCAAGAACATCTCCTTAGTCCTTCTCAGGTACTTGAGAATGTTCTTTACCGCTATCCAGTGTTTCTCCCCAGGGTTTGACTGATACCGGCTTACCATACTCAGTGCATAAGCTACATCCGGTCTGGTACACAACATCGCATACATTATAGTGCCTACCGCAGAAGCGTAGGGTATAATAGACATGCGATCCCTCTCCAAATCAGTCTTGGGGGACATCTCATTAGAGAGGGTGATCCCGTGACAAGCCGGTAGGTTACCGCGCTTGGAATCTTCCATACTGAATCTTTTCAGTATGGTGTCGATGTACCTGGACTGAGAAAGTCCTAATATCCTCTTGGATCTATCACGATAGATCCGGATCCCCAGGATGTATGAGGCATCACCCAGGTCTTTCATGGAGAACCTGTGTGACAAGAACCCCTCGACAGATTGTAGCATAGGAATGTCATTTCCTATTAAGAGAATGTCATCCACGTATAAAACGAGGAATACTACAGTTCTCGCTACAAATCTACTATAGATGCATGGTTCATCTGGATTTTTGATAAAGCCAAATTCTTTGACCGTCTCATCAAAGCAGATGTTCCAACTCCGCGATGCCTGCTTTAGTCCATAGATGGACTTAAGCAACTTGCACACCTTTCCGCTGCTCCCACTCTGAATGAAACCCTCTGGCTGGTCCATATAGACACACTCCTCTAAATTTCCATTTAGAAAAGCGGTTTTTACCTCCATTTGCCAAATCTCATAATCGTGGAAGGCAGCAATGGCAAGAAGGATCCGAATGGATTTCAGCATAGCCACTGGAGAAAAGGTTTCGTCATAGTCCAAACCAGGTCTTTGACGGAAACCCTTTGCTACAAGTCTAGCTTTATAGGTCTCAACCTGTCCATCTACACCAATCTT
The DNA here is from genome assembly GCA_030015575.1 of Agapanthus africanus. Taxonomy (NCBI): domain Eukaryota; kingdom Viridiplantae; phylum Streptophyta; class Magnoliopsida; order Asparagales; family Amaryllidaceae; genus Agapanthus; species Agapanthus africanus. The sequence continues at coordinate 428,041,985 of CM057339.1, forward strand.
CCTTTTGAAGATCCACTTGCATCCTAAGGGTTTTACGCCGTCTGGAGCAATGTCCAACGTCCATACTTTGTTGGTGTACATGGACTCCATTTCGGTCCGCATTGCATCCAGCCATTTTACCGAGTCAACGCTCTGAACGGCCTGCTGGAAACTAGTAGGCTCATCATAATCTATGATGCAATCCTCTCTATCCCCGTCTATGAGAAAACCGTAGTATCTCTCGGGCGGATGAGACTGCCTACTACTGCTGCGGAGCGGCATAGGAATGTCCTGTTCTTTTGAACTTACTGGCTCTTCCAAGCTTTCAGTAATAGCTTGTGGTTCTGGAATTTCATCCAGTTCTATTGCGCTCCCACTTATCTGGGTTTCCAAAAACTCAGTTTCCAAGAAGCGGGCATGTTGAGAAACAAAAACTTTTTGTTCCTCAGCGGAATAGAACAGATACCCCCTGGAGTTCTTTGGGTATCCCACAAACTTACACTGTACTGAACGTGCCTCGAGCTTGTCCGCATGCTGCTTTTTTACAAAAGCTGGACATCCCCATATCTTAAGGTACTTAAGACAGGGTTTCTTCCCACTCCACATCTGATATGGAGTGGTAGGCACAGTCTTGGTGGGAGCCTTGTTCAAGAGATATGCAGCTGCTTTTAGTGCATACCCCCAGAAAGATCGCGGTAACTCAGCCTTACTCATCATGGAACGAACCATATCCAATAGGGTTCGAGTCCTCCTTTCCGATACACCGTTATGTTGCAGAGTGTATGGAAGAGTACGCTGAGAGAGAATTCCATTCTCTTTTAAATAGTCCAGGAACTCGGCACTCAAGTATTCACCACCTCGATCCGATCTTAGAATCTTAATACTTTTGCCTGTTTGTTTTTCAACTTCATTCTTGTAATCCCGAAATTTCTCAAAGGCCTCGGATTTGTGCTTCATTAAGAAGACATGTCCATACCTAAAGAAATCATCTGTGAATGTAATGAAGTATGAATAACCGCTTCGCGCATGTGTAGACATTGGACCACACACGTCACTGTGTATGAGTCCCAAGAGCTCGCTCGCTCTTTCTCCGTGTCCAGTGAACGGAGTCTTTGTCATCTTTCCCATGAGACATGATTCACAAGTGGCATAAGACTGATACTCGAACGGATCCAAGTATCCTTCTTTATGTAACTTAGTCAACCGTGTCTCATTGATGTGACCCAGTCTACAATGCCATAAGAAAGCCTGATTGATATCTGGAGACTTTCTTTTGTGTGTATTCTGGACATTGAAAATCTGTGGTTGGTTTAACACGTATATACCATTGCTCAGTGTACCTGACCCAATCAGAACTTGATTAAGGTGAATGTTTACAACATTACTTACAAACGCAAATTCATAACCTTCTTTAGAAACCAAAGATACAGAAATGATATTACAAGTTGCGTTGGGTATAAAAAAGCAATTACGCAAAACCAAAACATGCCCATCTGACATTCCCAGGTGATAGTCCCCCACGGCTTTAGCATCCATGCTAGCTCCGTTCGCAACTCTGAGGGTCATGTCACCTGCCTTCAAAAACCTACGGTTTCTCAATGCCTGCAAAGAATTACAGATATAAGATCCTGATCCGGTATCCAATACCCAGGAAGTAGAGTTTATCGAAAGACAGTTTTCAATAACATACACACCTGAAGCTGAAGCCGCAACCTGCTTCAGTTCCTGTGTCCTGGCTTTCCAAGCCCTGCAATCTTTCTTCCAGTGTCCACTTTTATGACAATAGAAGCATTCTTCTTTACCCACAAGCTTCCCCGCTATCATTGTTGCCTTTTCTTTTCCCTTCATACCCACTTTACTAACACCGCCCCTTGGTTTGGCGGGGGCTTTCTTCCTCTTTCCCTTGGCTTTCGCCTTGGACCTAGAAGAAGAAGATCCTCCTACAAACAAAGCGGGTGTTTCCCTACCTTTCTGTAGGGTACCCTCTGTGCTCCTCAGCATGTTGAGGAGTTCTGAAAGTTCAACTTCTTTTTCTTGTAAGTTGAAGTTCAGTCTAAACTGGGCATAAGTGGATGGAAGGGACTGGAGAATTAAATCCGTATAGAGTTCAGTTTCCAACGTGGTCCAAAGTTCCGCGAGCTCCTCAATGTAGCCAATTATCTTAAGCACGTGGTCCGCTACCGATGATCCGACGACCAATTTTGCCGAAAATAACTTCTTCGTATCTTGCGATACGAGACTGCTCTCCATACAGTTCTTTTGTATGAAGAAATATCGATTCTAGGTCCATATTCTCGTGCCTCCTCTGGTGTTCGTTGTCCATAGAGGCAAGCACGAGGCACCTGGCCTTCGCGAAATCAATCTCCCAAGTCTTACGAATTTCCTTATCCGCGACGCTGGAGGTGGGACCTGGGACGGGGGGAGCTTTGGTGGTAAGAAGATACCCCAGCTTGTCGTAAGTGATTGCCATTTTGACATTCCTGAGCCAATCTTTGTAGTTTGGCCCTGTCAGTATGTTTTTATCTAGAAGTAACTTAAGTCCAGTCATGTCGATTGGTCGCTGCAATTAGGAGAGAGAGAAGAAACACTTTAGCACGATGCTCTTGCAAGTTTAGAGTGGTTTTTAATTTGTCTAAACAGGATGGCTCCCACTGTCTCTCGAATCCCTCCTCAAATCATAAAGGAAGAATTAGTCGGGATCAATCCCACCGCACAATACTTGCTTAACCGTTCAGCCAGGCCAGTGTCGGTACTTCGAGGGAGGTTTTCCAACGCTTTCGTGAAGTTCCTTAATTTAAGAACCTCTTTTCCCTGGGGGCGTAGCCCCGCTAACACCTTTCTAGACACCTACTAGGTTTATAGCATTGATCGTTTAGTGAGAAATTTCCCGAGGAGTAGCATATACTCACAGTAGGATCGGGATCCAAATATCATCGCGTGACAAAACTGAAGGAATCCTACCAGAATCACCACACTCCAAATGGTATGCAAATCTAGCAAGTTTCAGTACTTATGAAACTCCCGATGTGGATTTTTGCCCCATGCTCTTATGACCTTGACGAAGGTCAACAAATCATAAGTCACATGTCAAGTTCTGCCTGTCATTTTCCAAGTTAATTTGAACCCACCCGTATATACCCTTGACGAAGGTCAACAAGGCAATACGACTGTCCCAAACCAACGCATCTATCTATGCTACATATGAACACCCAACAGCTACCAATCTCTATGCCTTGACGAAGGTCAACAAACATAGCTTGAATACTATTGAATATTCATACGAAACGACGGAGGGCTACGAATGGTTTTGGCGAAACCGTGAACGTAGTGAACTTGATATAATCGATGGAACGAGATAGCTTTTAGAAGGAGTGGCTCAATCTCCGCATTTAGAAGTTAGTTTTGAAAAGAACCGAGTGGTTTTTCGAAAGTGTTCCAACGACTTTAACTTGGTTTATTATCTTGCATTAGTTCTTTTAATGCGTGATATTCTTGCATTAGTTCTTTTAATGCGTCCTATCATTTAATCCTACCATTGCAGAAAACAACCAAAATATGACGTACGCTTATGCCATTCGCATTCGCCACGGGGCCCCGTCATTACCCGTTAGGCTACTTAACTAACGACAGAGCGGGGGCTGGGCTAGCGCGGCTGTAAAACATAAGCAACGCCTAAATAGTTATAAATATATAGCAATGATAGACATTACAGATCACAGATGAATACATTGGATATACTAGGAATCCGCAATCCGTTCGAGCCTGCAACAAAAAGCGGATTACACGGTCGCGGTGAATAGTCAATACCCCACCCAAGACCCCTACGGGTGCGGCAAACTACCCGCCAAGTACCCGGTAGTTTGTGCACCCCTCCATGGGTCTATCCTAGGAGCAAAAACAGTAAAAAGAATTATACAATGACGGCTACAACCCCGACCCGGTTGTGCGGCCATACAAATAATAATATTATATCAATTTACATATTACAAATGAATGAAAGAAAAACAACACTCATCTCACATCCATCCCGGCTATTCACCCGCGACAATCCAATCCATTCATATACACATACCATTAACAAACACAGATCACAGATATGTATAACCCCGACTAATCGACATATAGCGATTAGCCGACGTTCAATACATACAAACATCACAGATATAACCAATATAGTCAAAGTATAGTGAAGTTCGATAAAAATACGGATTTATAGGCCCCCAAAAACAAATTTCTTTTTATGAAAATCTGGGTACAAATAACCCATCTGAAAAATCCCAAAACCCTACCAGAAGAACACTGCACAAAACCCGATCACGAGAGGAGCCTAAACGGCGGCGGTTCCGCGGCAAATGCATACCTATTGCCGCGGAACCGCGGCGGTTTGAGGGAATCAGGGGATCGTTTTTCGTGGGTGATCTCACAAAACCCTGAGCCGATTTTAGGAGTAAAACTTTTTCACTTTGGAGCACAAAAAATTTCAACAGAAAGTTAGGGTTTTGTTTCTCCGGTTTTTTGCGATTTTTCCGTTCGAACTTCCATACACTTTACTACTAAGCTAGTTTAAGTTTAGTTAGGCTCTGATACCACTGTAAGTCCACGTTGCGACCCCCGGTTCTTGCGGAGAGGCGGAAACGGTATAAAAATCAAATTTTTAGCGCATGGGGCAACATGGACTAACAAAGTCGGGATCTTTTCTAAACTAAACTAGCATGAAAGCAAAAGAGAGTTAGCTACTCGGAAAAGAAGTTATACTTAACTTGAACTCCTTCTTCTTGAAAACGTTTTAGGGGTTGATGGTGCTTTCCTCGTTGCCTTCTTCCGTCAAAGATGGATCCACATGAGGGTTCAACCTTCGGGCTCTTTTTCGAACTTTGAGTGAACTAGGATTTTCGGCTTGCTAAACCTCTGACCCTAGAGTGAGTAGAGAGTGTCTTTGGGGTGATTTTGTCTCAAGGAGAGGGATTCTCAACACATGAGAAGGATTCTCCTTGAACTAGAGGAGGAAGAAGAAGAAGTGAGGAGAGAGAAGTGTTATGATAGAATGAGCTATTCTTTTCATTTTACAACCATATCACAAAATGAAAAGAATTATCAAATTAACAATAATAATAAAAATGAAATAGTTGATGGATGGTTTGGAATGACCATTATCATTACATTCTTTAAATGGTTTTGCTAGAATCAAAAAGCATCTTTGATATGCAATGATGATGGTCAAACATTCAACCATGGTCAACAAGTCAACCATGGTCAACAAGTCAACAAAACCCAACCATGACACAATTTCATTTAATTAATATTATTAATTGATATATCATAATTCCATTAGGGTTTGGAAAAAGACGACTGTCAACTGTGCATACGCACCCGTTCCGAAACACTAATGAAAATCCTCTTCCACCGCCTCAATCAACTGTGCATACACACCCGCATTCTTGTTCCGAGGAACATGAATACCAAGAGATAAAATCAACCCCAAAACATATACCAGTATTTGGCTCAAACCAGAGCCTACTAGTAATATCTGTCCGGACTCCAAACGTGCACAAGTGCGCGGATGAGAACGAACCCTGTCGCAAAACCATGCGACCTCTACTCTGTTTTGCCCAGAGGCGAATAGCCCTCTGTGTGGGACTCTAAAGACTCGACACTACGCTGGCAGTGGGTTTAACCACAGACCGCAAGCGGCACTAGCTGTGCGTAACGATCCCCAGGTAGATGTCGATAAGAAGACTGATGAGGTGAACCCCATCAGAACTCCCACTGAGTCTGAATGTGACAGTCTCGGTACAGTCCGGTCTGTTCGTCTGATACATCGCATGTCGGGCCTAAGGGGCGGCAAACGTCAGTCCCCTAATAGCGGTACAATTCGTGTCGGAGTGAAGCCCAAAACACCCCGAGATAACACTGAAAGCCTACCAGTATATCTCGCTTGCCCTGGCCAGAGACTACTCGTGTAATGGCTCTCCTAGACACAGCGCGATGTCAACCCCCAATACCAGGAGAGACGAATCCTGTTTAACCGTCACTGCCTCCAAGTGCTTCGGGACTGCACCCAACCATTACCTGTTTGCATGACTCCTTTGAGCCGCGGTAGGGTAGTGATCAAAGTGCAGTTGGAACACACTCGAGGCGAAGTGCCAGTGTCAAGTCAGCGGACTAAGCTGTACTCATGTCACCTGGGAACTGATAACTGACGATAGGTATAATACCAACTTTTCAGTTCCCGACGAGTCCTATCCAGTGTACTCGTAACCCAACGAGCACCCGTATACTATCTCCAGTACGACGTACTGATGGCTGTGGGACAGACCATCTCCCACACTGGGATGAGAAGCGCATACGCTAGTCTACTCCGGAGTATCGATGCCCTGTCTCGATAGTCCTGCGACTAGGGACCTATATAAGGATGTGCTTATAGATTACCCAGCCCCCACTAGTGTGACTGCCATCACAACGCTGGTAATCAAGCAAAGATCCTAAGGGCTCCACTAATGCGTATAGGTGATATACTAAAATAAACACATGTACACATTGAAGTAGAAACAAACCAAGTAGCATACTACTATATTGAGCAAGATTGTTTATACAAGGTGAATATACCAAGCTTCCATTAAGTAATATACAAACTAGTATGATACAGTAATGGCCTCTAGGGCATATACTCTAACAATGTCACTACTAGCTATCAAGCTAAATCAGGCAATAATATTCTCTAAGTGTACGTGACATGGCAATTACCGATGAAGATATGTGTGCGCTGGCAAATAAGTGTACGTGGTTCATACGCATCATCGGTAATGGTGCTGGTGTCCTAGCAGCAAGATATCAATAATAGAATATGAATCACAACAGCATGCGATTCAGAGCAACAATAATAATATGCGGGAGCTGAAATACTGAACACCATGATCACTAAATTGCATCTAGTGTCATAAAAGTCACATGGCTACACCACTACAAGGCTGAGCTAAAGCTAACAATAGGTAAAGGAAACCGCCTAACCTCTGAGTCGATACATATATATACATATATAGTCGGTGATCCCGCCTCGATCATATCACAACCGATACCATATCTCTATAATCGGTTATTCCCAAGTCAAGTAGGCGGATCAAACATCAAAATACAGCTTGTACGTAAATCCGTCGTACGACATCCCCAAATCTGGGTACGGGTCAATATCACATTTGTCATATCATTCATAAAGTATTCTCTTTATCAAGATCATCATCTGGGGTACTGACCTGCGTCTAGTACAATGCTAACATCATCACTATAATCAAGACCTGACTACTGATCGACAGTCTAGTAAAAATCGTTATTATCGTCAGATATCATCACAAGAGTATACATCGCCCAAGGCAGCCTATCATAAGTATCCTGTCATATCATATCATATCATATCCTATAGTGTATCATAATCACATTTCGATCATTATATATTTATGTCACCATTCCTATGGGGTCATTATTCCTAAAATCCTCTAAAGCATCAAGACGTATTACAATCATGAATTTTATCATATCACCGATATCATAATCTCAGATCAAACTCATCGACTCATATCAGTCCTATGTGTCATCCTCAAATCCGTATGTGAACACATAAACCCAAACCCATGTGAACACATATCTATATAGAATCCCATAACCACATGTGAAACAAGGATGTATGCAAGTATGTATATGTGTGAATGTATGTGTAGTGCACCCACTACCTTAAGGTTTCGTAACCTTACAACAATCCAATATACCAATATCCATTTGAACATCAATAATTAATTCCAACATCAATAATAGATTGTTGGTGTGTATACACATCCGTATACATCACCACGGACTGCGGGGGTGCTATACGCCATCCGCCCTACTTCTCCCCGTAGATATAAATCTACTCACATTGTTATATATGCTGGTGCCGATGTCGCCGTTTGCATCTCCAACGCTTCGACGCCAAGTGGGGTACCTACAAGGACATCACACGCTAGAACACATGAAAACCATGTCGGAAACCAAAATGGAGCACGCTACGCCCATAGGTAAAAACCTGTAGCCGTGTGTGCAAACACAGCCAATGCTCACTGGTCGTTGGCGTCCAAATGCCTTCCGACAGAAACGAATCGTCGAATATCAAAATCCATACGAAAACGAGTCGTAAATCATACGCCAACTCATGAAATTCAACCCAGATTTTACCCTATCAGGAAACAGTCAAAACGAGACATACCGGGGGTCAAGTTTAAATGAAATAAGGGTGTGCACGCAAAACGAGGCACTTTTACCCTGCTCTGGCCGCAAATTGCGGCCAGGGGGATTAAATTTGCGGCCGGAAATTTGAGATGGTGGCTAGGTCTTTGGGTAGTGGTTCGAGGGTGCCTGCACAGCCTACTGCCAAGTCAATTTTACTCTAGGAGGTCCCGGGTGAAAGCAGGTCTCAGAAAGGTCGCAAAATCGACAAAAACGCTAATTTACACCAAGTATAACAAATCTGGTATTTAACTAGAAATATGGGGTATTCTGGGTTAAACTAGTCTCAAATACACCTAATAGGGTTATACCAATCATCAAAACCAACACTTGGTAAAGTCTCACTCAAATTCACTAAAACTAGCACTATATCACAAAACTAATACTAAACATCAGCTAATATCAGAACTTGGCAACTTAGGAGTTGGGTTGCAAGATTATTCCTCAAGAGAAGTCCTAGGGTGAAGGAGAAGAGAAGGAGAAGTGGGTTAGTGCTGAAGTGGCTGAGCTGAAGTTGGATCTGTAGCTGCTGCAGCTGATGTTTTGGCTTGGTGCTGCTGTTGCTGCTTGCAATTTACTTCTTTCCCTTTTGCTGAGCAGCAGCTATTTTTGTTGTTGTTTTTGTGTTGTTGGGGTTGTGGTTGAGTGGTATGATGGTGTGGAGTTGTTGTTGTATGATGCTAGGGGCTGTTTTTGATGTTGTTGCAGGATTGGGGCTGATGGGGTTCATGTTATAGTGTTGTTGCAGATGTAGTTGTTTTGGTGGCTGATGTTGCTTCAGCTGCTGATGCTGAAGCTAACCTGATATTTTTTTTGTGTTGTGGAGTGTTGGTGGTTTGGTTGTGGGGTGTTAGTTTGTGGTGGAGTGAAGTATCTGATGTTGTGTTGAAGTTGTTGATGGGGTGGCATTGATGTTACTGCTGAGCAGCAGCTGATACTGCTGATGTCTGCTGATGCTTGGGATGAAATGTGATGAGCTGTTGCATGGTTTCAGCAGCTGATATAGCTGCAGATGTAGGGTGTTGGTGTGAGGGAATAGGGCTGATGTTGTGTATCAGCTGATGTGATCATAATTGGGGCTGAAGTGTTGATATGGGGGCTGAAGTTGGAGAATTTGGGGCTGATGCATCAGCTGCTGTTGCAGCAGATGATGATGTTGCTGATGCTGATGTAATGGGCAGTTGTTGCAGCAGTTTGGTGGCTGAATTTTAACAATTGGGGGCTGTTGTATGGGGCTGATGGTTGTTTGTTATAATTTTTTTTTGTGTATGTGTGCTGTAGCAGCAGCTAGAGAAGGGTTTGATGTATTTGTGGTGAAGTGTTGAAGTTTTTGATGTGGTGTGAGTTGTGAGAGAGAAAAGATATGAGGGAGACAAATAAAAGTTTTGAAGTGAAATGAGCTTAACTCACCTCACCCTCACTCAACCTTAAAAGCTACAGGACACCTCCCTCAAGGCTCTCTCTCTCTCTTTCTCTCTCTCTCTACACAAGGACAACCCCAACTCTAAACACTTTTAAACAAAGTAACAACCCTCAAATAATCCCACTAACCTAACCAATTGGTTCAACCTACCATGGTCATCTAAACATGGTCCAACCCTAGGCTACCATGACCAAAACATGAAACAAGTGTAACAAGTGTAGAAAATGTCATGTGCACATTTTTGCACAAAAAGCCAAAAATCCATTTCGCGATTTTTAATCACGATTAACACCAAAATAACAATATAATCCAACATAAAAACTGCAAAATGACATATTTCCACAAAATAAGCTATTTTAGAATTTCCATAAGTTTTTCCCAAAATTTTCCCTATTTATCGGTATTTAGTTATATCGACTATTAAAATATTCATTAAAAATAAGTATTAAATTCTGAAAATTACCAAAAATAATATTTTATTTTTTTGAAATGTTACAATTCTACTCCAAATACTTCACTGTGCACCTGAAACTTGAGCAGAAACAAAACATTCCAGAAAGAACAAAATCAACACCGAAGAGTTACTGGGGAAATTTGGGCCGACTCGGCTCCAACTCGGCAGCGGATCCACGGCGGATCGCTTGGATCGGTCGTGGATCCGCGGCGGTTTGGCCGAGTTAGGACCCCAAATTTCTCCAATAACCTTAGTTTTTCCTGCTTGTATTTTTAAGGGTCCCTGAAAAAATTTTAGACCTCGTTTTAAAATCGGCAGAAACATGGTGAAAAAGATGTTTTTTCCGGTTCGTTTTGCGATCGAATTTCTAACGACTTTGATAACAAGTTAGTTATGGTTTAGCGAGGCTCTGATACCACTGTATGTCGACGTTAGACACCCCACGAGTTGCGGGGAGGCGGAATAGGTAAAACAATCATTTTGTTTAAAACAAACATCGACTAACTTACGGATCTTTGCCAAACCCTAACTAACAACAACATAGGAGAGATTAGCTACTATGAAAGAAGATTATACCTAATGAACCAAGTCCTTCTTGTTCTCGTTGACCACCTCCTCGTCGGCCTCCTCTTTGTGATAGAAGATCCACCCGAGAGCTACTACTCCAAGCTTGACCTCTAACTTGAGGTAACTAAGTTACTAAAAGTGCTAATCAAAGCAACCAAGAGAATATAGAGTAGGATTAGGGATTAATTAGTCTTACTCACCCTTGATCTCAACTCATGAGAGGTTAGGGTTAGGGTTTGAAGAGAGAGAGCTTAAGGAGAGAGAATGTGATAATAATCATGAAATGGAATTAACTCATTTGTGTATATATATGAAGCATAAGATATTTTGCACAAAAATCTCTTTGCACAAATATCTTCATGCTTCATTTAATACATAATGAATCATCAAGTGAGTCATTAAAAACATTTAATGCATCATTAACTCTCTTGATGAATCATCTCCATGAGTCACAAAACCATTTAATGTATATAACACCTAAGCTCTCCTTGTCATCAACCTTCTAGAAGCTTCTCGACAATTGACGAGAACGCCCCTCCTATCCATGAAAACACGGAAATACTGAGACTTTATAAATTCAATAATCCAATACTAAAATCTGGCTTAAACCAAAGCCTGCTAGTATAAACTGTCAGAACGTTGTACGTGCGTGTCCGAACCCTGTCGTAAAACCATACGACCTCTATATCGTTTCGCCCGAAGCAGGGAAACTCTCTGTGTGGGACTCTAAAGACTCGACTACTATGCTGGCAGTGGGTTTAACCATAGACTGCAAGCAGCACTAGCTGTACGTAACGGTCCCCAGGTAGATGTCGATAAGAAGGCCGATGAGGAAACTTATCCGAACTCCTACTGAGCCTGATATGACAATCTCCATATAGTCCAGTCTGTTCGTCTAGGACTATCGCATATCGGGCCTAGGGGGCGGCAGGCGTCAGTCTCCTAAAAGCGGTATAAGTCGTGTCGGAGTGAAGCCTATTATACCTTGAGAAGCTACTGGAAAACCTACAAGTAAATCTCGCTTGCCCTGGCCAGGGACTTTGCGTAATGGCTCTCCAGACACAGCGCGATATCAACTCCCAATATCGGGAGAGACGAATCCTGTCTAACCGCCACTGCCTCCAAGTGCTCGGGACTGCACCCAACTGCTACCTGTTTGCATGACTCCTTTGAGCCGTGGTAGGGTAGCAATCTACGAACAGTAGGAACACATTCGAGGCGAAGCAGCAGTCTCAAGTCTGCAGACTATTCTGTACTCATGTCACGTGGGAACTGTTAACTAACGACGGGTATAATACCAACCAATAGTTCCCTGCGAGTCATGTCCGGTGAACCCGTAACCCAACGAGCACCTGTATACTATCTCCAGTACGACATACTGATGGCTGTGGGACAGACCATCTCCCCAACTGGGATGAGAAGAATACACACTAGTCGAGTATCGATGCCCTATCTCGATAATCCTACGACTAGGGACCTGAAAAAGGATGTTCTTGTAGACTACCCATCCCCCACTAGTATGACTGCCATCACAACGCTGGTAGTCAAGCAAGATCCTAAGGGCTCTATCAATACGTACACACATATTAAGATAGATATAAACCAAATAGCCTACTACCATGTTTAGCAAGTCTGTTAATATAATTGTGAATATCCCAAGCTTCCATTAATTAATATACAAGCCAGTATGATACAATAATGGCCCATAGGGCATATACACTAACAAAACCATAGTTCAAAGTATATAGAACACATACAAAAGGAATAGTTCATAAATGAACGAATCCTTCTTGAGGCATTGTAGACTAGGTCATATAAATGCGAAACGACCAGCTAAGTTATATAAGGATGAATATGAGAATCTGTTCAAATTTTCATCGTATAATATTTTCCATTCCTGTCACAAAGATAAGATGACCATAGTTCCGTTTTCTGGAAACAGAGAAAGAGTTAGTGAACTCTTTGGATTGATACATGATGATGTATGTAGGTCCCCTGTCTACACATGCCAGGATTGATTCTTTATACTTCATTACATTCACTGATCATCTCTTAAGATTCGGACATATGTTCCTGTTGAAACACAAGTCTGAAACTTTTGAGAAATTCAAGGAATATAAGCTTGAAGTTAAATAATCAGACGGGTAGAAGTATTAGGTCTTTCGATGTGATCGAGGAGAAGAATACTTGCGCACGGAGTTCCTGGATTATTTAAATAAGAATGTGATTCTCTCTCAGCTTACTCCTTCAAGTACACCACAGCACAATGGTGTATCGGGACGGAAGTATCGTACCCTATGAGATATGGCGCGCTTTATGATGAGTACTGTTGAGTTACCTGATTCCTTTTGGTGTTATGCACTTGAGAAGCTGCATACCAATTGAATGGGGTTCCATCCAAATCAGGGCCTACCACTACATATGAGATATGGTGTGGGAAGAGACCATGTCTTAAACGAGTTAAGATATGGGGTTGTCCGGCCTATGTTAAAAGGCAGAATCCGGACAAGCTCGAGGTAAGGTCAGTTCTGTACAAGTTTGTTAGGATATCCCGAACATTCGCAAGGGAGTATCTTCTACCACTCTGAGGAGCAAAAGGTGTTTTGTTTCTCAGCATGCCACCTTTTTAGAAAAAAAAAGATATTTCTTTGGAATAAATTTGTGGTCATGAGGTAGAACTGGAAGCTGTTCTAGCTAGACAAACTAACAGCTGATAATTTGGTAGAACCAAATGATTTAATAGTCTCCAACGAACCTCAGCCTCTCCGTGAATCTGGTAGGGATCCTCATCCACTTGAGAGATTCTACGGTATGCTTGGTGACGGTAGGAGTGGGGATTGCATCATGGTAGATGATGGCCTAACTAGGTTCAGGCAGGCCATCATGAGTACGAACTCTGTGAAATGGCTGGATGCTGTTAGTTATATGTATGCCCTAGAGGCCATTACTGTACATAGGATGTATATTGTAGTGGATGCTGGGACATATATAGGGAGGACTTTCTTGCTCGACATGATAGTATGCTATCTGGTTGATCTTTACCTTAACGTGTACACTGATTGTCTCTCTGTTACATGTTGGTAAAGCCCTTAGGATGTGTACTTGACTACCTGGACTGTGATGCGGATCATACTAGTGGGGACATGGTAGTCCATAAGTACATCCTTCAAAGTCCCTAGTCGTGGGTGTATCGAGATGGGGCATCGATATACCAGAGTAGACTAGCGTGTACCTTCTTGACCCATACAGATGGGTGATGGATGATCCCATATCCATTGGTGTTTGACATCAGAGGAGATATACGGGTGGTCAGTAGAGACTGGGTACACTGGACGGACTCGCCGAGAACTCCCAGATGGTATTATACCTCACGTCAGATGGCAGTTCTCTGGTGACACTGGTACAGAGTAGTCTGTTGACCCGAGATCGTCATAGAGTCTTGTGTGGTTCCCACTGTGCTTTGATTTCCATCTTACCACGTCCAATAGGGCGTGCAAAACGGTGGTTTTTGGGTACAGTCCCGAATCACATGGAGGCAATGAGCGATAGGAGGGGATTCGTCTCTCCCGGTATAGGGAGTTGATGTTGCACTGTGTTCGGTTGGCTATAACAGGAAGTCCCTGGCCAGGGCTGATCAGAGAATTGCTGGTAAGTGTTACCAGTAGTTTCTCGACCCGTTATGAGCCTCATATCGACACGACTTATCGAGCTATTGGGGTCTGACGTTTACCACCCCTAGGCAAGATATGCGACATATCAGACGATCAGACCGGACTGTACGGTAGTGTTACTGGTTGGATTCACTGGAGTGTGAGCGGGCTTGCTCGTCGATCGTCAGATCGCTCAATACTCGGGTGGCCGTTACGTTTAGCAGACCGCTTGCGGCTTGTGGGTGCTTGATATGATCATCACCTGCTGCCGGCGTATTGACGACTCTTTAGAGTCCTACACAGAGGTTTCCTGGCTCAAGCGAAACGAAATAGGAGCGCATATGAGATATGTGCGGGACCGAGAATAATACCAGTATGTGATACTGTATTCGATTCTCGCGATTTGTAACATTGATCGGTTATATGCGTTATAGCCGGGTTATCGGATCAAGTGTTGATTCGGTAAGTTGTTACTATTGATATTAGTCGGTTATATGCGATATGACCGGGTCGTTAAATCAAGTGTTGATTTAATGATTTAATGTATAATTATATATTTGATATATTACTTTACATTAACTAATATAGGTTCACTTTAAATGGATTTTCTCACTTGATGTGCATGATGTATATGTGATATACTTTTGTGCACTTGAATGTATCATATTTGATGATGCATGTTTATATGGTTAAGTATAAAGAATAAAACCATGGTTAAGTAGATAATTAGGGTTTTGTTTTAATCACTCATTTATTTATCCATTCCTTTTTATTTAAATAATTTTATGAAAACAAAATGGTTTCCTTTTTGTCATGAAGCTTGATGAAGCTTCATGAAGGTTTGACTCAAAGACCATTTTGTCTTCATGCTAAACCCTAACTATTCCCACTTACCAAGGTTTGCTCTCTACACTTAACCTTAGTTTGATTATGATAAGTATTGTTATTCTTTTCATTTTAAAATATACTTATCATAATTCTAGCTCATCTTCTTCTTCTTCTTCAAGTTTGAAACCTTGAGGCCATCAATGGCAACTTGAGCTTGAGAGTGAGAAATCCAATTCTAAAGAGAACCCGCCTCCTATTTCTTCATCCTCTACCTCTTGCCAAGTAGTAGAGTGTGTTTTCTTCACAAGTTTCATCACTTTGTGAAGTGGGAGCTTGATCTAGCGATGCCTCGACGTAGATCATCTTCGGCATCGTCGTCGATGACCAAGCCCGTTCATTCTCCGATGAAGCCGACGCTAGAGCCCGGGGTTCGACTTGGACAGCGAGGAGACTTCGTTGCGGAGCCGTGGAGGTGGATATCCGGATCTACAAAGGTTGTAATTTCCATATTCTAGTAGTTAAGTGTTAACTAGTTAGCTTTTCGCCTAGATTTCTAGCAACGATCCGTAACCTAGGGTTTCTCGGCACCATATTTTTGTAAAATGGCATGGTTAATGCCTTGTGAGACATCTACTGTGTGCCCAGGGACCCTACAGTGGTATCAGAGCCTAGCTAGAGCCTTAGGCGAAGTCCAGACGGAATTCGAAGTCCGAACGACCCGAAACCCCAACTCAAAATGGCTCTCTGGACTTTTTCTAAAACCAGGGATTTTTCAGTATTAAAAATATCTAGAAATATCAGCAGGAATATCTAAAAGTTAGTGTAAATTTCGATACCCTAATTCCAATAAAGCGCCGCGTTTCCGCGGCACGAGCATGGCTCGTGCGGCGGATCCGCGGCCTCTTTGTCGTGATATGAGTTGAAGTTTGCACAGTAACTCCTATTTAACAGTGCTGTTTTTCCTGGGTATTTTTAATATTTTTTCCAGAGTTTTAATTTTCAGGGTTGTTTTGGGGATTCGAATGTTCGATCGGATTGTCAAATTTTGTCTATGTGGCTTTCCGGATAAATTTTAGAATATGTTAAAAAGTTCGACCGGATATAAATACCCAATTTTTCCCCTGTCGGAAAATTTCCAAGTGTTGGATTTTTCCGTAGTTTAACGACGTTCTAAGTAGTGCAAGTAACTTGATGGACCCTCTAGAAGATAACAAACCTTAACTCGATTATGTGACCGTCTTGAACTGCCCTTTGAACCTTCGGGTTTGGGGCAGTACGGCGTGCCACATGTGAGGCGTTGGCTTGACCCTTCTACGGCTGGACCGTTGGTACTGAGGCACAAACTGAATGCTGTTAGACTTATTTCATGTGTTGAGCTGTATCGGGAAAACTTGGGTGTTTGACCGTTCGATCGAAAAGTTTAACATTTTCTGTTTATCTGGAATGGGTACAATACTTGGAATTCACAATAAGTTATGGGATAACTAAATGAATGTTATAAACATAGCAGTTTAGTCTCACTTGATCGGTTGCCACGGAATTTTGATGTGATCAAAAGTCCGTCGCAATCACGTAGTGTACGCGGATACTCGCCGGGTAAACTTAATAGACAGCCTCACTCCATAGCCCCGACCAAGTGACTGTAGGAGAACCCCGTCGCCGAAAGCATCCGTTCGGGTGCTCCCGGTAGCGGTGTTCCGCCTTGGTGCACTTCGTCGACGGTATCGGGGGTGCGACCGTCTACTGAAGTTTGCGACGAGCATTCGATCAGGATGTCGGGAATCTTGTTGAATTGCCCGACTTGATATTGAAAAGAGTTTTCGATTTTGAGACTAAAATGCGGGGTTTATAATTGTTAGGCATGCGATGTCTAACTAATTCATTTGGTCAGGTATGCGATGTCTGAGGTGGTTGCGGATTCCAACTGTTATAGTTTTACACTTTCTTTTCTGTGACCGTAAGTGTAATATGTGATATCGCCGGTATGTCAACGACAATTGGGATACGCATGTTTACTTACGTTGATGACATGTGATGTTATGTGTTGCTGGATATGTTATATTGGATCGTCGTGTTTGAATAGCCGGGGTTTTTTATGTGAGATGAGTGTTTTTCATTTTCATTCATGTAAAAACTTGTATGTAATATTCTTTTTATTGGGGCGCTTCCAGGTTGCAGAAGTAGTCACCTTTTGTATATTATTTACTTTTCCGCACTAGGATAGACCCAAGGAGGAGGGCACAAGTAACCGGGTTCTGGAGTCCAGTGGGAGACCAATTCGAGGAGTCGAGTCCGGGTCTCCTAACTCTAGAATTGGTAGGGTTGCTTGCCGCTCTCGTAGGGGTCTAGGGGTGTGGGTTTGGCTATTCATCGCGACCGTGGAATCCGTGTTTTATACTGGCTCGTATTGAAAACACGGACGTCCTAGTATATCCAATATTTTATATGATTCTTCTGCTGCGATATCTGTGATGTGATCATGTGATGTTCTGTGATAGATACTGTATATAGTATATATGATATATTATATAGGCGTTACTTATGTTTTACACCCGCGCTAGCCCTGCCCCGCTCTGCCGTTAGTTACCTAACCTAACGGTGCACGAGGGGACATCGAGGCGATTGAATGCGGATGACATAAGTGTACGTCGTATTTATCTGAGATGTTTAGGTACTTAAATGATGGGACTTCATTAATATGATTAATGAAATAAAAGAAACCTAAGATGTTGTAGAATCGAATTTCAAAATAAAACATGTAGCTACAGTTCTTGCTTTGCACAGCGGTATATATGATATATCCTGCACCTTATTCGATAAGGAAAGGACCGAGATCCCTTCACCGGGAGTGACTCCTTTAGCAATAACTGGCAGATGCTACACACTCGGTTTGTCTTTTGATTGCTTTTAAGTGTTTTTTGCTTTGCACGGTGATATATATGATATATCCCGCACCTCATTCGACGAGGAAAAGACCGACGATCCCTTCACCGGGGGTGACTCCTTTAGCAAAACTAGAAAAGCCTCAAAAGCACTCCATTTCAAAATCATTTGATTCTATAACGATATCAAGTTCATTACGCAATAGGTTTTCAGAAAAACCTGTCGTAGCCCTCCGTCATTTCAGATAAGTAGTAGTTAGTATTCGTGCTGCGTTTGTTGGCCTTTGTCAAGGCGCAGTGTGCGGTAGCTAATTGGTGCTTATCTGCTTATGCATATGATACAGATTGGGTTAGGGTAGTCGTGCGACCTTGTTGGCCTTTGTCAAGGGCCGTGCGGGTGGGTTTAATTCAATCAGGAAATGACGGGTTGAACTTGACTAGCATCCTATGGTTTGTTGGCCTTTGTCAAGGTCATAGGAGGTTAGGGGCAAAATATTATCGGGAATTTCAAGTGTTGAAATTTGCAATGAGATTGCATACCTTCTATGAGATAGCTGGATCCCGATACCCGCTGCGAGTAATTGTTACTCCTGGGAGAGTTTTACATATTACAATTAGCCGATCAAGTAGGTGTCTAGAAAGGTGTCAACGGGGTTACGCCTCTTGGAAATCGAGGTTTACTGTAATTAGGTTTGTGCGAAAGCACGGGGGACCTCCCTCAAAGTACCGACACTGGCCTGGCTGAAAGATTGGCGAACTTGTAGTGTGTAATTAATCCCAGCTAGTCTTTCCTTTTAGGGTTTGAAGGAAGATTTGATAAAAAACAGTGGGAGCCATCCTGATTAGATAAAATAATAACCAATCTATTCTTGCAAGAGCGCACGCTGAGTGTTTTCTTCTCTCTCTCTCCAGGTAGCGACCATATCACGCCTTAATCAAGATAATAATACGGATTATTGACCGAACCCGCTTGTTATACTGAGCTGGGGAACGTTGGTCCCGCTCCAACTTATAATTGTTATAAGACAGAGCAGGAAATTGGGGAATACCAGATTTCCCGTGCCGCCCAAACGAAGAGAGTGCATGTTGATGCATCATCTTCGGGTGTGTTCATTACAAAGAACTGTTTCTCAGTATCCTCCGCATCCTGGGTATATGATACCGGATCAGGATCCCAGATATGTAATCTGTTATATAGGGCTACAAAAGGGTAGAAAAACTGAGAACGGGTGATAAGTTTCATGAGGCAGAAAACGGGGCAAGTGTTGCAGCCAAGTCTGTCGGTCACTGTCACCCTGTATTACCAATACATTGATTCTGAACGAATGTTATTAGATACCGAACCTGATATACAAAATCATATCAGTCCCTTTCTTAGTAAAGAAATGATAGAATTTTGTATTGTTGGATAATGTTTTGAACATTTCCTATATCAAAAGTTGATCGGTTCAGGCACGTTATCTAAAAGCATTAATGTTCTAAATCAAACTACAGTTCTTAGTATATAGAACACACACAAGAGGAAGAGTTCAGAAATGAACGAATTCTTCTTGAGGTATTGTAGACTAGGTCAGATCAATGTGACCCGACTAGCTAGAGTTACATATAGATGCATATTTAAATCAGTTTGAATTTACATCTTGTGAAACTCGCCAGACATGTCACAAAGATAAGATGACCATAGCTCTGTTTATTGGAAACAGAGAAAGAGTTAGTGAACTCTTGGGATGATACATGTTGATGTATAAAGGTCCCCTGTCTACACATACCTGGTAAGGTTCTTTGTACTTCATTACATTCTCTGATAATCTCTCGAGATTCAGACATATGTTCCTGTTGAAACACAAGTCTGAACCTTTTGAGATATTCACAGAATATAAGTTAGAAGTAGAGAACCAATACGGGTATAAGTATTATGTCCTATGATGAGATCAAGGAGGAGAATACTTGAGCATAGAATTTCTGGACTATTCTAAAGGAGAATGAGATTCTCTCTCAGCATTACTCCTCCGTATACACCATTGCACGATGGTATGTCGGGGCGGAGCAATTGCACCCTATACGTTATGGTGTGCTCTATGATGAGTACTACTGAGTTACCTATTTCCTTTTGGGAGTTATGCACTTGAGAAGGTGCATACCTATTGAATAGGGTTCCAATCAAATCAGTAGCCTACCGCTTCATATGTGATATGGAATGGGAAGAGCCCATATCTTAAGTTAGTTAAGATTTGGGGTTGTCCGGCCTATGTCTAAAAGCATAATCCGGACAAGCTCGAGGCAAATACTGTTATGTAGAACTGGAAATGTTCCAGCTATACAAACTTTAGCTGATGATTTGGTAGAACCGAAAGATTCAATAGTAACCAACGAACCTCAGCCTCTCCGCCGATCTAGTAGGGTTCCTCACCCACCTAAGAGATACTTCGGTTTCTCTATGACAGTGGGAGCGAGGATTACATCATGAGATGATGACCTAACTAGTTTCGAGCTGGCCATCAGGAGTGAGACTCTGTGAGAATGGCTGGATGTTTATCGATCTGAGATGGAATCCTTATACACCAACAAAGTATGGACTTTAGTTGCTATATCTGAAGGGTTAAATCCCCATCAGGAGCAAGTATATCTTGAGAAGATTACTTGGTGTATATGGAAAAGTTGAGACTTTCAAAGCTAGACTTGTTAAAAGTTTGCATCATTGACCAGCTGTGGATAATGATGAAACCTTTTCAAGTAGCTATGCTTAAGTCCATCCAGATCCTACTTGCCACGGCTACATACCATGACTACGATATCTGGCGGTTGGGTGCCATGACTGCTTTTCTAAATATTGATTTAGAAGAGAACGTCTGTAAGTACACAGCCAGAGGGCTTCGTAAACAGTGGGAGCAGCGGAAACGTGTGCAAGATGTTTTATATGATAAAGCAGGCATCGCGGAGTTGGAACGTCTGTTTTGATGTAGTAGTCAAAGAATTTGACATCATCAAAATGGTAGATGAACCTTGTATAAACAAAAGGGTAGTAGGGAGTATGGTGGTGATCCTCGTAGAGTACGTAGATGACATACTCTTGATAAGAAAGGAGTTTCTTATGCTACGCTCGATCAATCTCCGTTTATCACAAAGATTCTCCGTGTAGGATCAAAATGATACCTCCTAAATCCTGAGTTTTGGATCTATGAGATAGATCTAATTGGATATTAGGATACTCACTAGTTGTAGTGAGATGGTATTAATTGGTCCGGGGGAGAATCACTGGAAAGGTTCCAGGGTGATAAAGACGACTGAATGTCAGTCGCAGGCATTGTCTTTACCCTCAGTAAAGGGACGGTATGTTGGAAGAGTTCCAAGCTAGATACCGTGACATACTAGACGATAAAGGCTGGATACATCGCTACTTGAGATGCTACCAAAGAGGAAGTCTGGGTGTATATTAGTTCATGAGATGAACTTAGTTCCTCCCATTATGTGACAATGGAGTTGTGGCTTATGCCAAGGAACACCCGTCCCATCAGTGATCCAGACATATTCTAAGGCAGTATCACCTGATCATGGAGATGGTTGATCTCCAGCATGATCGAGGCAAGGAGAGCAGATTCAGAGGATAACACGGCGGATCCACTCACGAAGGCCTATTCCCAGAGAGAGACTTTTATGGGATGGTTGAGTATGAGATACTACAACCACTGCTACAGATGGCCCTAGTGCAAGTGGGAGATTGTTAGTTATATGTATGCCCTAGAGGCCATTACTGTACATAGGATGTATATTGTAGTGGATGCTGGGACATATATAGGGAGGACTTTCTTGCTCGACATGATAGTATGCTATCTGGTTGATCTTTACCTTAACGTGTACACTGATTGTCTCTCTGTTACATGTTGGTAAAGCCCTTAGGATGTGTACTTGACTACCTGGACTGTGATGCGGATCATACTAGCGGGGACATGGTAGTCCATAATTACATCCTTCAAAGTCCCTAGTCGTGGGTGTATCGAGATGGGGCATCGATATACCAGAGTAGACTAGCGTGTACCTTCTTGACCCATACAGATGGGCGATGGATGATCCCATATCCATTGGTGTTTGACATCAGAGGAGATATACGGGTGCTTAGTAGAGACTGGGTACACTGGACGGACTCGCCGAGAACTCCTAGATGGTATTATACCTCACGTCAGATGGCAGTTCTCTGGTGACACTGGTACAGAGTAGTCTGTTGACCCGAGAACGTCATAGAGTCTTGTGTGGTTCCCACTGTGCTTTGATTTCCATCTTACCACGTCCAAGAGGGCGTGCAAAACGGTGGTTTTTGGGTACAGTCCCGAATCACATGGAGGCAATGAGCGATAGGAGGGGATTCGTCTCTCCCGGTATAGGGAGTTGATGTTGCACTGTGTTCGGTTGGCTATAACAGGAAGTCCCTGGCCAGGGCTGATCAGAGAATTGCTGGTAAGTGTTACCAGTAGTTTCTCGACCCGTTATGAGCCTCATATCGACATGACTTATCGAGCTATTGGGGTCTGACGTTTACCACCCCTAGGAAAGATATGCGACATATCAGACGATCAGACCGGACTGTATGGTAGTGTTACTGGTTGGATTCACTGGAGTGTGAGCGGGCTTGCTCGTCGATCTTCAGATCGCTCAATACCCGGGTGGCCGTTACGTTTAGCAGACCGCTTGCGGCTTGTGGGTGCTTGATATGATCATCACCTGCTGCCGGCGTATTGACGAGTCTTTAGAGTCCTACACAGAGGTTTCCTGGCTCAAGCGAAACGAAATAGGAGCGCATATGAGATATGTGCGGTACCGAGAATAATACCAGTATGTGATACTGTATTCGATTCTCGCGATTTGTAACATTGATCGGTTATATGCGTTATAGCCGGGTTATCGGATCAAGTGTTGATTCGGTAAGTTGTTACTATTGATATTAGTCTGTTATATGCGATATGACCGGGTCGTTAAATCAAGTGTTGATTTAATGATTTAATGTATAATTATATATTTGATATATTACTTTACATTAACTAATATAGGTTCACTTTAAATGGATTTTCTCACTTGATGTGCATGATGTATATGTGATATACTTTTGTGCACTTGAATGTATCATATTTGATGATGCATGTTTATATGGTTAAGTATAAAGAATAAAACCATGGTTAAGTAGATAATTAGGGTTTTGTTTTAATCACTCATTTATTTATCCATTCCTTTTTATTTAAATAATTTTATGAAAACAAAATGGTTTTCTTTTTTGTCATGAAGCTTGATGAAGCTTCATGAAGGTTTGACTCAAAGACCATTTTGTCTTCATGCTAAACCCTAACTATTCCCACTTACCATGGTTTGCTCTCTACACTTAACCTTAGTTTGATTATGATAAGTATTGTTTTTCTTTTCATTTTAAAATATACTTATCATAATTCTAGCTCTTCTTCTTCTTCTTCTTCAAGTTTGAAACCTTGAGGCCATCAATGGCAACTTGAGCTTGAGAGTGAGAAATCCAATTCTAAAGAGAACCCACCTCCTATTTCTTCATCCTCTACCTCTTGCCAAGTAGTTGAGTGTGTTTTCTTCACAAGTTTCATCACTTTGTGAAGTGGGAGCTTGATCTAGCGATGCCTCGACGTAGATCATCTTCGGCATCGTCGTCGATGACCAAGCCCGTTCATTCTCCGATGAAGCCGACGCTAGAGCCCGGGGTTCGACTTGGACAGCGAGGAGACTTTGTTGCGGAGCCGTGGAGGTGGATATCCGGATCTACAAAGGTTGTAATTTCCATATTCTAGTAGTTAAGTGTTAACTAGTTAGCTTTTCGCCTAGATTTCTAGCAACGATCCGTAAACTAGGGTTTCTCGGCACCATATTTTTGTAAAATGGCATGGTTGATGCCTTGTGAGACCTCTACTGTGTGCCTAGGGACCCTACAGATGCTATGCGATCAAAGATGAAATCCATGTACACCATCAAAATATGACTTTGCATGTTGCACCTGAAGGGGTAAAACCCATTAGGAGCAAATGGATCTTGAGAAGATTATTGGTGTAAATGGAAAAGTTGAAACTTTCAAAGCTATGCTTAAGTCCAGCAGGATCAATGCGCGCATCGCGGAGTTGGAACATCTGTTTTGCTGTGGCAGTCAAAGAGTTTGACTTCATCAAAAAGGTAGATGAACCTTGTATATACAAGAAGGTTGTAGAGAGTAAGGTTGTCTTATACGTATTGTACGTAGATGACACAGTCTTGATAGGAAATGGTTTTCTATGCTACACTCAGTCAAGCTCCTCTTATCACGAGGATTCTCAAAGGAAGATCTGGATGATACCTACTACATCTTATGAATTATGATCTATGAGATAGATCTAAGTGGATGTTGGGAGTGTCCCAAATCCAGGTACATAAGCACCATACTAAAGGGGTTTAGTATGGACGATTCTAAGCTTGGTGGTTCACCCACTTTCTCATGGATCACTCTCCCCAAAAAGATGTCTCTCGAGACTGATTTGGAGAGTGCTCGCGTGCAATGGATACCCTATGCTTCGGCGGTAGGCTCTATTAGAGTATGCCATATTATGTACTAGACCAGATGTAGCTGACTCACTAGATGTAGTGATAAGGAATCAATCGGATCATGGAAGAATCACTGGACAGCTGTGTAGGACATTCTTAAGTACTTGAGAAGCACTTAAAAGAAACGTTATTGGTTCGAGCTTCCAGAGTGATAAGTTTGACTGAGAGTCGGTCAAAGGCATTATCTTTACCCTCAGTGGAGGGACAGTATGTTGGAAGAGTTCCAAGCTAGATACCGTGACATACTAGACGATAAAGGATGAATACATTGCTACCAATGATACTGCCAAAGTGGCTGTCTGGACATTTCTTGTTCATGAGATGAACATGGTTCCTACCATTGAGCGTCCAATAAGTGTTATTATGACAATAAAAGAGTTGTGGCTTTGGCCTATGAACACCGTTCCCATCAGCATTCCAAACATATTCTGAGGCAAGTATCACTTGATCAGAGAGATGGTTAATCTCCAAGGGATCGAGGTTAGGAGAGTAGACCTAAAGGATAACACAGCGGATCCACTCACAAAGGCCTTACCCCTAGAGAGACTTCTATGGGATGGTTGAGTATGAGATACTACAACCACTGCTAAATTGTTGGGTATGGGATACTACAACTGATGGCCTTAGTGCAAGTGGGAGATTATTAATTATATGTATGCCCTAGAGGCCATTACTGTACATGCGATGTATATTGTAGTGGATGCTGGAACATATATAGGGAGGACTTTCTTGCTCGACATGATAGTATGCTATCTGGTTGCTCTTTATCTTAACATGTACACTTATTGTCTCTCTATTACATGTTGATAAAGCCCTTAGGATGAGTACTTGACTACCTGGATTATCATGCAGTTCATACTAGTGGGGACAGGGTAGTCGATAAGTATATCCTTCAAGCGTTCCTAGTCGTGGGAATATCAAGACAGGGCATCGATACTCCAGAGTAGACTAGCGTATACGCTTCTCAACCCATGTGATGGACGATGGAAGATCCCATATCCATTGGTGTTTGACATCAGAGAAGGTATATGGGTGCTCAGTGGAGACTGGGTACACTGGACGGACTTGCCGAGAACTCCTAGATGGTATTATACCTATCGTCGGATAGCGGTGAAACTGGTACAGGTTTGTCTGTAGACCCGAGATCATCATAGAGTCTTGTGTGATTCCCACTGTGCTTTGATTTCCACCATACCATGGTCAAGAGATCGTGCAAAAAGGTGGTTTTTAGTTACAGTCCTGAATCACATGGAGGCAATGAGCGATAGGTGGGGTTTCGGCTCTCCCGGTATTGGGAGTTGATGTTGCGCTATGCTCGATTGGCCATAACATGAAATCCCTGGCTAGGGTTGCATAGATTTATTGATAAGTGTTACCGGTAGTTTCTCGAACCGGTATGGATCTTGTATCGGCATGACTTATCAGGCAATTGGGGTCTGACGTTATACTACCCTCAGGCTGTGATATGCGACATATCAGACGAAGAGACCGGACTGTACGGTAGTGTTACTGATTGGATTCGCAAGAGTACGAGCAGGCTTGCTTATTTATCTTCTGATCGCTCAATACCCGGGTGGCTGTTACGTTTAGCAGACCGCTTGCGACTTGTGGGTGTTTGATATGATCATCACCTACTGCCGGCGTATTGACGAGTCTTTAGAGTCTTACACAGAGGTTTCCTGGCTCATGCAAAATAGAGTAGGAGCACATATGTGATTTGTGCGGGACCGAGATTAATGCGATATGTGATACCGCATTCTATTCTCGCGACTTGTGACATTGGTCGGTTATATATGATATAGCCAGGTTATCGGATCAAGTGTTAATTCGATAAGTTGTTGCATTTGATATTAGTCGGTTATATACACTATAGCCGGATTATTAAATCAAGTGTTGATTTAATAATTTAATGTAGAATTATATATTTGATATATTAAATTACATTAACTAATATTAGCTCACTTAAGCTTTTCTTTTTCTCACATTTGATACACTTAACATATATGTGATATATGTTAATTGTTTTCTTTGCACAAAAAATATATATGTGATATATATTGTTGTGTCATGCTAGGTTACACATGCAACATGTTAGTATGAGATTCACACCATACTAGGTTAAAGTTAGGATTTTATTTTTTTGAAGTAATTCAAACATTTGGATAATGAGTCAAGATTCAATGCTTGTAAAAACTTGTAGGTTTCATTGACTAAGTCCACTTGTTTGTCTAGCTTAATATATTTGTTAACCCAACCCTTAACCCATAGCTATGGTTTAGTCTCTACAATGGTTAGTGCATGACATACACTCACCATGATTGCATTTCTAACCTCACTTGATTATTCTTTCATCACTTTCTTCATCTTCTTCTTCTAAAAAGAAAAGAGTTTTCTATGGTTTGAAAAAGTGATGAAAATTGTGAGAAAATTAAATCTAAAGTGAGCAAAACGGTTAGGGTTAGCTAGAATGACAAAAATTAGTTAATGTAAAGTGAGAAACAGTTTTGGGAGGCATCATCCATGTTCACTTTAGATATAAAGTGTTTACATTATGTTTCGTCGGGTTTTCTAGTATCGATTCTAGGGTTAGGGTTAGCTAGAACGGAAAAAATTTAAATATGGAATGGTTGATGCCTCCTGAAACCTTGCTACCGTGCTAGGCAACCCAGCACATTCTGCCGCGGTTCCGCGATCGTCTCAGCAATTCAATGGCTTATTTTTCTTGTGTTATTTTAGAAAAGCATGCACGTATTTATCATGGTACTGAAATAATTTTCCAGACAGTTTTAAAATTCGACAAAAAGTAGGGTTTTCGGTGTTTATTTTCCGGTTTTTCCTGCTAATATCCTAAGATAGGTTTAACCTGGCTCTGATACCACTGTAAGTCGATGCTATACACCCCGCGGGATTGCGGGGAGGCGGAAAGTGTAAAAAACGATAATTTTAGCATCATAACATCGACTATTAGCCATGATCGTATTCTAAACCATATCTAGCATCTAACTAATGAAGTATAGACTAAAGTGCAGAAGTTATACCTTAAGAATCTGGTCCTTCTTTTCTTCTCCCGCTGTCCTCCTCTCCTGCCCGAACCCTTCCGAGTGATACGGTTGTCGCCTCCTCGTCGGCTTCCTCGAATCCAAGATGATCCACCTGAACGTTTGTGCACCAAGCTTTCTCTTCTATACCAAAGAAACTAGATCAACTAGTGTGCTAAACTAGAAGATCTAGAGTGTGTAGATGTTGTTGATGGATTGAGGAGTCTACTATTACTCATGGTTACTCAACTCATAACTGTTCTTGTGCTTGAGGGAATTGGAGATGGTTATGGAAATTTAGTGAACTAAAAAGATGAAGAAGGAAAATGGTTTTCTCTCTCTATTTTCTAAACTGAACTCACCAAATTATCTCATAGATAAATATATATCAATAATTAAAAAGAGGTTCAATTTACAATAGAATGACTCCTGGGTCAAATGAGCACCATGTGTACAAAGCTCCCAAGTCCTTATTCATGCAATATCCACATAATTTTCATTTACATCGAATGCATTAATAATTTAAACTAAAATTATTAATACAATTATTTCATGCCATCTTCAAAATCATTTTTGTACAAATTACAAAATCAACCCTCATCCGTATATACATACCCATATCCGTATTCTGAAAAATACGAATACAGAAGACGAAGACAATTCATCAGTATAATACTAGGATCCGGCTTAAACCAAAGCTCACTAGTATTTTCCGTCTAAATCATCATGCGTGCATAAGTACATGCACGTGATCGAACCCTGTCGTAAAACCATACGACATCTACACGTTTTTCCTGATGCAGGGAAACGCTCTGTGTGGGACTCTGAAGACTCGACTCCATGCTGGCAGTGGGTTTAACTACAGGGCTCAAGCGGTACTAGCTGCACGTAACGGCCCCCAGGTATTGTCGATAAAAAAGCCGATGAGAATAACTCATCCGAACACTACTGAGTCTATCTATGACAATCTCCGTACAGTCCGGTCTGTTCGTCTAAGAATATCACATATTGGGCTTAGGAGGCGGTAAACGTCAGACCCCTAATAGCGGTATAAGTCGTGTCGGAGTACATTCCAATACACTGTGAGAAACTACTGGAGTATCTACCAGTAAATCTTGCTTGCCCTGACCAGGGACTTTGTGTAATGGCGTTCCGAACACAGCGCGATATCAACAACCAATACCGGGTGAGACAAATCCTATCTAACCGCCACTGCCTCCAAGTGCTTTGGGACTACACCCAACTACTACCTGTTTGCACGACTCAATAGAGCCGTGGTAAGGTAGTAATATAAGAATAGTGGGAACACACTTGAGGCGAAGCAGCAGTGTCAAGTCGACGGACTAAGCTGTACTCATGTTACCTGGGAACTGCTATCTGACGATAGGTATAGTACCAACCAGCAGTTCCTAATGAGTCCGTCCAGTGTAACTCATATCCCAATGAACACATGCAAACTATCTCCAGTACGACGTACTGATGGCTGTGGGACAGACCACCTCCTCTGCTGGGATGAGAAGTGTATACACTAGTCTACTCTGGAGTATCGATGCACTGTCTCGATAATCCTATGACTAGGGACCTGTATAAGGATGTGCTTATAGACTACCCTGCCCCCACTAGTGTGACTGCCATCACAACGCTGATAGTCAAGCAAAGATCCTAAGGGCTCTATCAATATGTATTAGCGATGTGTTAAAAGAAACATATACTCATATTAAGATAGATACAAACCAAGTAGCATACTACTATATCGAGCAAGATTGTCATAAATCTGTATATATATCCCAAGCTTCCAAAATGTAATATATAAACTAGTACTATACAATAATGGCGTCTAGGGCATATCACACTAACACTTTCTTCACCGCCTCTTTCATGATGGGATTTAACCTTCTTTGTAGGCCACGTGCTGTTTTGGTTTCGTCCATCAAATGTATATGATGTTCAACAATCAAGGTACTAATCTCTTTGATATCCGCCATTGTCTAACCAAAAGCTTGCCGTTTCGATCTCAATATAGACAAAAGGGCTCTCCCTTGCTCGAAAACTAGAGACGCTGATATGATAACGTGTAAAGACTCAATCTCACCTAATAATGCATATTTAAGATGAGACGGCAGTGGCTTGAGATCAAGTGTCGGCGGAGAGACGATAGAAGGTAGGGTAAGGGAATGATACTTGGACTCCATAAGAGGTTCACATCTAGCATAAGAGATTGACTCGGATAGCGCAACTAACTTATTCGACAAGGCAAAGGATTTGAACTCTGGGATGGACTTGTCAACAGATGGGTCTCATGAATTAAGATCATCAAGGAGAATGGACCCTTCGTATTCCCTATTCGAGTAAGAAGTGCTGGATCAAACAATAACACACTAGTGGCGTCGAGATCATTATCGTAAAACTCCTCAAATTCACAACTGTTGGAAGCTATCTCGTTGATGGAACATATATCAATTATATCAGCAGAAGGTTCGGAGGGTTTACTTCCTACCCTAAAAATGTTAAATTCAATTTTCATCTTCCCAAAGGATGGTTCATGGAACCGTTACGACAATTGATTACTGCATTCGAGGTTGCGAGAAAAGGTCGACTAAGAAACACCGGGATTTGGTTCTGTGGGTTCGCCATAAGCTACTAAAACTATAAAGTTCACAGGGAATATAAATTTCCCTACTTTGATCAACACATCCTCCAGCTCACCCTTAGGGTGGGTGATAGATCGATCAGCCATCTGAAGAGTGCAGTATGTAGGTTTCAACTTTCCTATACCTAATTGCTCATAAACAGAATACAGGAGCAAGTTAACACTAGCACCTAGATCGAGTAGAGCACGATTGCTGTTTTTACCCCCAATAGTTGTAGGTCAATGTCGCGCACCCCACGTGTTCGCGAGGAGGTGGAATTTGAAAAAAAATGATTTTTACGAGCTTCGCAACACCGACTAGAACCAAGGATCGTCCATAAACCCTAGCTAGCAAACTACTTGAGGTTTAACTACTCGGATACGAGGTTATACTTCATGATATATGTCCTTCAGGTCTTCATCTCTGTCCTCCTCGTCTACGTAGGCTCCAAGGATCGATCCAGATCATTGCAACCTCCACGGCCTCCTCGAGTCAAAGACGATCCACCCGAGAGTCTATAGTCCGAGCTCCACCTCAAAACCGAGATAACTAGGGCAACAAGCTTGCTAAACATAATGTCCTAGGTGATGTAGAGTATGAAGATGGATTTATTTGTCTCTTGAAACCCTAGGATTCTCAACACATGAGAGCTTTTAGGGTTTTAGTTGAGAGGAAGAAGAAAAGAGGAAGAGAGCTCACTTGAGGAAAGAGAAAAGATTTTTGATAACGATAACGATCAATGAAAATGAGATGGCTAACTTGACATGACCACAAGCATGGCATGAAAAATATCTCATCAAAATATCTAGGTCACAAAATATCTCACAAAAATATCTAAGTCAAATAGTTAAACCAAGTCAAGTGGTCAAGCCAAGTCAAATGGTCAAACAAAGTCAAGTAGTCAAAACAAGTAGCCATGCCTCAATTATCATTTACAAAAATAACAAATAATTTTCTCCACCTCATAACTGCTTTAATCAAGTCAATGGTCAAAACCCTAATGAGGTGTCTCTTTCTATGCCCCTCTCATCCGTATATACATACCCGCATTCGTGTTCCGAGAAACACGAATACAAAGAGACGAAACTGATCCATCAATATAATACTAGGATCCGGCTTAAACCAAAGCCCACTAGTATTATCAGCCCGAACATCATACGTGCACAAGTGCATGTAAGTGTTCGAAGCCCTGCCATAAAACCATATGGCCTCTACACCTTTTGCCCGATGCAGGGAAACTCTTTGTGTGGGACTCTAAAGACTCGACACTACGTTGGCAGTGGGTTTAACAACAGGCCGCAAGTGGTACTAGCTGTACATAACGGTACCCAGGTAGATGTCGGTAAGAAGGCCGATGAGGAAAACCCATCCGAACTCCTACGGAGTCTGAATGTGACAATCTCTGTACAGTCCAGTTTGTTCGTCTAAGAGTATCGTATATCAGGCCTAGGGGGCGGTAATCGTCAGACCCCTAATAGCGCAATAAGTCGTGTCGGAGAGTAGCCCAATACACCTTGAGAAACTAATGTAATACCTACCAGTAAATCTCGCTTGCCTTGGCCAAGGACTTTGTGTAATGGCCTTCCGAACACAGCGCGATATCAACCCCCAATTTCGGGAGAGACGAATCCTATCTAACCGCTACTGCCTCCAAGTGCTTCAGGACTGCACCCAACTTCTACCTGTTTGTACGACTACTTTGAGCCGTGGTAGGGTAGTAATCAAAGTACAGTGGGAACACACTCAAGGCAAAGTAGCAGTGTCAAGTCGATGGACTAAGCTGTACTCATGTCACCTGGGAACTGCTACCCCACGACAGGTATAATATGTTAGTTATATGTATGCCCTAGAGGCCATTACTGTACATAGGATGTATATTGTAGTGGATGCTGGGACATATATAGGTAGGACTTTCTTGCTCGACATGATAGTACGCTATCTGGTTGCTCTTTATCTTAACATGTATACTTTTAGTATCTCTGTTAACATGTTGATAAAGCCCTTAGGATGTGTATTCGACTTCCAGGAATATGATGTAGATCATACTAGTGGGGCCTGGGTAGTCGATGAGTGCATCTTTCATTGTTCCTAGTCGTGGGAATATCGAGACGGGGCATCGATATTCCAGAGTAGACTAGCGTATATCTTCTCGACCCATGTGATGGGCGATGGATGATCCCATATCCATTGGTGTTTGACATCAGAGATGGTATGCGGGTGCTCAGTGGAGACTGGGTACACTGAACGTACTCGCCGAGAACTCCCAGATAGTATTATACCTCACGTCAGATGGCAGTTCTCTGGTGACACTGGTACAGCTTAGTCTGTTGACCCGAGATCGTCATAGAGTCTTGTGTGTCTCCTACTGTGCTTTGATTTCCACCCTACCACGGCTCTACTGAGTCGTGCAAACAGGTGGTTTTTGGGTACAGTCCCGATTCACATGGAGGCAATGAGCGATAGGAGGGGATTCGTCTCTCCCGGTATTGGGGGTTGATGTTGTGCTATGCTCGACTGGCCATAACAGGAAATCCCTGGCCTGGGTTGCAGTGATATACTGGTAAGAGTTATCAGTAGTTTCACGAATGTTATGTACCATACGTCGGCATGACTTATCAAGCTATTGGGGTCTGACGTTTGCCACCCCTAGACGAGATATGCGACATATCAGACGAACAGACCGGACTGTACGGTAAGTGTTACTGGTTGGATTCACAGGAGTGTGAGCGGGCTTGCTCGTCGATCTTTTGATCGCTCAATACCCGGGTGGCCGTTACGTTTAGCAGACCGCTTGAGGCTTCTGGGTGTTTGATATGATCATCACCTGCTGCCGGCGTATTGATGAGTCTTTAGAGTCCTACACAGAGGTTTCCTGGCTCAAGCGAAACGAAAAAGGAGCGCATATGAGATATGTGCGGGACCAAGAGTAATGCGTGTATATGATACCGTATTCTATTCTCGCGATGAATGTGTCGAATGGTTGTATGCGATATAACCTAGTTATCGAACCAAGGATTGATTCGATAAGCCGATACATTGGATATTAGTCGGTTATATGCGATATGACCGGATCGTTAAATCAAGTATTGATTTAATGATTTAATGCATAATTATATATTTGATATATTACTTTGCATCAACTAGTATTGGTTCACTTTAAAAAGGATTTTCTCACTTGATATGCACATTGTATATGTGATATATTTTTGTGCACTTGATTGTATCATGTTTGATGATACATGAATGTTTGTGTGTATGATTAAACCATGGTTATGAAAGGTTCCTAGGCACCCTAAGGAGGTCTCACAAGTCATCAACCATGCCAATTTCAAATTTTAACGGTGCCGAGAAACCCTAACAAGATCGTTGGCTAGATATTTAGGCGACTATACGAACTAGTTAACACTTAACTACAAGAATATGGAAATACAACCTTTGTAGATCCGTTTGTCCACCTCCATAGCTCCATGAAGAAGTCCTCTCCGCTGCACAAATCCGATCTTTGACTCTCGCGTTCGCTTCATCGGAGAAATAGGCGGGCAAGGTCGTCGGCTTCGTGCCGAAGATGATCTACGTCGAGGCATCACTAAATCAAGCTCTCACTTCACCAAGTCATGAAACTTGTGAAGAAAACACACTCTACTACTTGGCAAGAGGTAGAGGATGAAGAAATAGGAAGTGGGTAGACTTTAGAATTGGATTTCTCACTCTATTTCATCAATCACCATTGATGAAGTGAAGCTTTCTTCTTTGAAGATGAAGAAGAAGAAGATGAATATTATCTTATGATAAGTATTATCCTCAAAGAAAATAGTATGAATACTTATCATAATATAACCATGGTCAAGTGTAGAGAATGAATCATGGTTGAGTGGAATGGTTAGGGTTAAGCAAGAGACAAAAATGGTCACTTGGTCAAAGTCTTCATGAAGCTTCAAGAAAGAACAAAGAAAGCCACCATTTTTCTCTTTTGCTATTATTTTCCAAAACTAAAAAATAAATAAATGAATGAATAAATAATCATAACCCTAACCATTCATATAACCATGGTTCAATCTTCACACAAACACAAGTAAACATGTATCATCAAACATGATACAATCAAGTGCACAAAACTATATCGAATATACAATGTGCACATCCGAGCGAGAAAATCCATTTAAAGTGAACCAATACTAGTTGATGCAAACTAATATATCAAATATATAATTATGCATTAAATCATTAAATCAACACTTGATTTAACGATCCGGTCATATCGCATATAACCGACTAGTATCCTATGTATCGGCTTATCGAATCAATACTTGATTCGATAACTAGGTTATATCGCATACAACCAATCGATACATTCATCGCGAGAATAGAATACGGTATCACATACACGCATTATTCTCGGTCCCGCACATATCTCATACGTGCTCCTATTTCGTTTCGCTTGAGCAAGGAAACCTCTGTGTAGGACTCTAAAGACTCGTCAATACGCCGACAGCAGATGATGATCATATCAATCACCCACAAGCCGCAAGCGGTCTGCTAAACGTAACGGCCACCCGGGTATTGAGCGATCAGAAGATCGACGAGCAAGCCCGCTCACACTCCAGTGAATCCAACCAGTAACACTACCGTACAGTCCGGTCTGATCGTCTGATATGTCGCATATCTCACCTAGGGGTGGTAAACGTCAGACCCCAATAGCTCGATAAGTCGTGTCGATATGAGGTCTATAACAATTCGAGAAACTACTGGTAACACTTACCAGTAAATCTCAGCAACCCTGGCCAGGGATTTCCTGTTATAGCCAATCGAACACAGCGCAACATCAACCCCCTATACCGGGATATACGAATCCCCTCCTATCGCTCATTGCCTCCATGTGACTCGGGACTGTACCCAAAAACCACCGTTTTGCATGCCCTCTTGGACGTGGTAAGATGGAAATCAAAGCACAGTGGGAACCACACAAGACTCTATGACGATCTCGGGTCAACAGACTACTCTGTACCAGTGTCACCAGAGAACTGCCATCTGACGTAAGGTATAATACCATCTGGGAGTTCTCGGCGAGTCCGTCCAGTGTACCCAGTCTCTACTGAGCACCCGTATATCATCTCTGATGTCAAACACCGATGGATATGGGATCATCCATCGCCCATCTGTATGGGTCGAGAAGGTACACGCTAGTCTACTCTGGTATATCGATGCCCCATCTCGATACACCCACGACTTTGGACTTTCAAGGATGTACTTATGGACTACCATGTCCCCACTAGTATGATCCGCATCATAGTCTAGATAGTCAAGTACACATCCTAAGGGCTTTACCAACATGTAATAGAGAGACAATCTGTGTACACGTTAAGGTAAAGAGCAACCAGATAGCATACTATCATGTCGAGCAAGAAAGTCCTCCCTATATATGTCCCAGCATCCACTACAATATACAGTAATGGCCTCTAGGGCATACATATAACTAACAATCTCCCACTTGCACTAGGGCCATCTGTAGCAGTGGTTGTAGTATCTCATACCCGACCATCCCATAAAAGTCTCTCTCTGGGAATTGGCCTTCGTGAGTGGATCTGCCGTGTTGTCCACTGAGTCTGCTCTCCTAACCTTGATCAGCCTGGACATCAACTATCTCCATGATCAGGTGATACTGCCTTAGAATATGTCTGGATCACTGATGGGACCTGCGTTCCTTGGCATAAGCCACAACTCCATTGTCACACAATGGGAGGAACATAGTTCATCTCATGAACCAATATACACCCAAACAGCCTCTTTGGTAGCATCTTTGTAGCGATGTATCCTGCCTTTATCGTCTAGTATGTCACGGTATCTAGCTTGGAACTCTTCCAACATACCGTCCCTTTACTGAGGGTAAAGACAATGCCTGCGACTGATATTCAGTCGTCTTTATCACCCTGGAACACTTCCAGTGATTCTTCCCAGGATCGATTGATACCATCTCACTACAACTAGTGAGAATCCTAACGTCCAATTAAATCTATCTCATAGATCCAAAACTTAGGATTTAGGAGGTATCATTTTGATCCTATATGCAGAATCCTTATGATAAGCGGAGATTGATCGAGCGTAGCATAGGAAACTTCTTCCCTATCAAGAGTATGTCATCCACGTACTCTACGAGGATCACCAGCATACTCCCTACTACCTTTTTGTTTATACAAGGTTCATCTACCATTTTGATGATGTCAAGCTCTTTGACTAATCCATCAAAACAGATGTTCCAACTCCGCGATGCCCGCTTTAATCCTATAAAGGATCTTGCACACGTTTCCGCTGCTCCCACTGCCTACGAGGCCCTCTGGCTGTGTACTTATAGACGCACTCTTCTAAAACATCATTTAGAAAAGCAGTCATGACACCCAACCACCAGATATCGTAGTCATGGTATGTAGCCGTGGTAAGTAGGATCTGGATGGACTTAAGCATAGCTACTTGAAGAGGTTTCACCACTATCCACGCCTGGTTGATGATGAAAACCTTTAACAAGTCTAGCTTTGAAAGTCTCAACCTTTCCATGTACACCAAGTAATCTTCTCAAGATATACTTGCTCCTGATGGGGATTTAACCCTTCAAATATAGCAACTAAAGTCCATACTTTGTTGGTGTGTAAGGATTCCATCTCAGATCGCTAAGCATCCAGCCATTCTTACAGAGTCTTACTCCTGATGGCCTGCTCGAAGCTAGTTGGGTCATCATCTCATGACGCAATCCTCGCTCCCACTGTCATAGAGCAACCGAAGTATCTCTTAGGTGGGTGAGGAACCCTACTAGATCGGCGGAGAGGCTGAGGTTCGTTGGTATCTACTGAATCCTTTGGTTCTATCAAATCATCAGCTGCTGTTTGTATAGCTGGAACCTTTCCAGTTCTACATAACAGACCTTGCCTCGAGCTTGTCCGGATTTTGCTTTTAGACATTAGCCGGACAACCCCAAATCTTAACTAACTTAAGACATGGGCTCTTCCCATACCATATCCCATATGGAGTGGTAGGCAACTGATTTGATTCGAACCGAATTCAATAGGTATGCATCTTCTCAAGCGCATAACTCCCAGAAATGAAATAGGTAACTCAGTAGTACTCATCATAGAGCACACCATATCAAATAGAGTGTATCTGCTCCGCCCCGATATACCATCGTGCTATGGTGTATACGGAGGAGTAATTCTGAGAGAGAATCTCATTCTCCTTTAGAATAGTCCAGGAATTTTCGTGCTCAAGTATTCTCCTCCTCGATCACATCAAAGGACATAATACTTATACCCGTATTTTGGTTCTCTACTTCTCGCTTATATTCTGTGAATATCTCAAAAGGTTCAGACTCATGTTTCAACAGGAATATATGACTGAATCTTGAGAGATTATCAGAGAATATAATGAAGTATAAAGAATCAGTCCTGGCATGTGTAGACAGGAGACCTTACATCATCATGTAACAGTCCCAAGAGTTCACTAACTCTTTCTCTGTTTCCAATAAACAGAGCTATGGTCATCTTATCTTTGTGACATGACTGGCGAGTTTCACAAGATGTAAATTCAAACTGATTTAAATATGCATCTATATGTAACTCTAGCTAGTCGGGTCACATTGATCTGACCTAGTCTACAATACCTCAAGAAGAATTCGTTCATTTCTGAACTCTTCTTCTTGTGTGTGTCCCGTATACTAAGAACTGTAGTTTGATTTAGAACATCAATGCTTTTAGATAACGTGCCTGAACCGATCAACTTTTGATATAGGAAATGTTCAAAACATTATCCAACAATACAAAATTTTATCATTTCTTTACTACTAAAGAGACTGATATGATTTTGTATATCAGGTTCAGTATCTAATTGCATTCGTTCAGAATCAATGTATTGGTAATACAGGGTGACAGTGACCAACAGACTTGGCTGCAACACTTGCCCCGTTTTCTGTCTCATGAAACTTATCACCCGTTCTCAGTTTTTCTACCTTTTTGCAGCCCTATGTAACAGATTACATATCTGGGATCCTGATCCGGTATCATATACCTAGGATGCGGAGGATACTGAGAAACAGTTCTTTGTAATGAACACACCCGAAGATGATGCATCAGTATGCACTCTCTTCGTTTGGGCGGCACGGGAAATCTGGTATTCCCCAATTTCCTGCTCTGTCTTATAACAATTACGAGTTGGAGCGGGACCAACGTCCCCCAGCTCAGTATAACAAGCGGGTTCGGTCAATAATCCGTATTATTATCTTGATTAAGGCGTGATATGGTCGCTACCAGGAGAGAGAGAGAAGAAAACACTCAGCGTGCGCTCTTTCAAGAAAAGATTGGTTATTATTTTATCTAATCAGGATGGCTCCCACTGCTTTTTATCAAATCTTCCTTCAAACCCTAAAAGGAAAGACTAGCCGGGATTAATTACACACTACAAGTTCACCAATCTTTCAGCCAGGCCAGTGTCGGTACTTTGAGGGAGGTCACCCGTGCTTTCGCACGAACCTAATTAATGTAAACCTCGTTTTCCCAGAGGCGTAACCCCGTTGACACCTTTCTAGACACCTACTTGATCGGCTAATTGTAATGTGTAAAACTCTCCCAGGAGTAACTCTTACTCGCAGCGGGTATCGGGATCCAACTATCTCATAGAAGGTATGCAATCTCATTGCAAATTTCCACACTTGAAATTGTCGATAATATTTTGCCCCGAACGATCTATGACCTTGACAAGGTCAACAAACCATAGACCGCAAGTCAAGTTCAACCCGTCATTTCCTGATTGAATCAAACCCACCAGCACGACCCTTGACAAGGTCAACAAGGCCGCACGACTACCCTAACCCAATCTGCATCATATGCATAAGCAGATAAATACTGGTTAGCTACCGCACACTGCGCCTTGACAAGGTCAACAAACGCAGCACGAATACTAAACAGGATTTATCTGAAATGACGGAGGGCTACGACAGGTTTTTCTGAAAACCTTTTGCGTAATGAACTTGATATCGTTGTAGGATCGAATGTATTTTGAAATGGAGTGTTTTTTAGGCTCTTCTAGTTTTGCTAAAGGAGTCACTCCCGGTGAAGGGATCGTCGGTCCTTTCCTCGTCGAATGAGGTGCGGGATATATCATATATATCACTGTGCAAAGCAAAAACACTTAAAAGCTATCAAAAGACAAACCGAGTGTGTAGCATCTGCCAGTTATTGCTAAAGGAGTCACTCCCGGTGAAGGGATCTCGGTCCTTTCCTCATCGAATAAGGTGCAGGATATATCACATATACCGCTGTGCAAAGCAAGAACTGTAGCTACCTGTTTTATTTTGAAATTCGATTCTACAACATCTTAGGTTTCTTTTATTTCATTAATCATATTAATGAAGTCCCATCATTTAAGTACCTAAACATCACAGATAAATACGACGTACACTTATGCCATCCGCATTCGCCTCGATGTCCCCTCGTGCACCGTTAGGTTAGGTAACTAACGACAGTGCGGGGCAGGGCTAGCGCGGGTGTAAAACATAAGTAACGTCTATATAATATATCATATATACTATATACTGTATCTATCACAGAACATCACATGATCACATCACATATATCGCAGCAGAAGAATCATATGAAATATTGGATATACTAGGACGTCCGTGTTTTCAATACGAGCCAGTATAAAACACGGATTCCACGATCGTGATGAATAGCCAAACCCACATCCCTAGACCCCTACGAGAGCGGCAAGTAACCCTACCAATTCTAGAGTGAGCAGACCCGGACTCGACTCCTCGAGTTGGTCTCCCACTGGACTCCAGAACCCGGTTACTTGTGCCCTCCTCCTTGGGTCTATCCTAGTGCGGAAAAGTAAATAATATACAAAAGGTGACAACTTCCGCAACCTGGAAGCGCGCCAATAAAAAGAATATTACATACAATTTTTTACATGAATGAAAATGAAAAACACTCATCTCACATAAAATCCCCGGCTATTCAAACACGACGATCCAATATAACATATCCAGCAACACATAACATCACATGTCATCAACGTAAGTAAATATGCGCATCCCAATTGTCGTTGATATATAGCAACAAAACCGGCGATATCACATATTACACTTACGGTCACAGAAAAGAAAGTGTAAAACTACAACAGTTGGAATCCGCAACCACCTCAGACATCGCATGCCTGACCAAATGAATTACTTAGACATCGCATGCCTAACAATTATAAACCCCGCATTTTAGTCTCAAAATCGAAAACTCTTTTCAATATCAAGTCGGGCAATTCAACAAGATTCCCGACATTCTGATCAAATGCTCGTCGGAAACTTTAGTAGGCGGCCGCACCCCCGATACCGTCGACGAAGTGCACCAAGGCGGAACACCGCTGCCGCGAGCACCCGAACGGATGCTTTCGGCGACGGGGTTCTCCTACACTCACTTGGTCAGGGCTATGGGGTGTAGCTGTCTATTAAGTTTACCCTGCGAGTATCCGCGTACGCTACGTGATTGCGACGGACTTTTGATCACATCAAAATTCCGTGGCAACCGATCAAGTGAGACTAAGCTGCTATGTTTATAACATTCATTCAGTTATCTCATAACTTCTGGTGAATTCCAATTATTGTATCCCATTCCGGATAAATAGAAAATGTCAAACTTTCCGATCGAACACCCAAGTTTTCCCGATAGAGATCCACACATGAAACAAGTCTAAAAACATTCAGTTCGTGCCTCAGTACCAACGGTCCAGCCGTAGAAGGGTCAAGCCAACGCCTCACATGTGGCACGCCGTACTGCCCCAAACCCGAAGGTTCAAAGGGCAGTTCAAGACGGTCACATAATCGAGTTAAGGTTTGTTGTCTTCTAGAGGGTCCATCGCGTTACTTGCACTACTTAGAACGTCGTTAAACTACGGAAAAATCCAACACTTGGAAATTTTCCGGCAGGGGAAAAGGTGGGTATTTATATCCAGTCGAACTTTTTAACATATTCCAAAATATCCGGAAAGCCACATAGACAAAATTTGATAATCCGATCGAATCCACGAACTCCCAATACAACCCAAAATACTCAACTCTTGATTTCAGATTAAAACTTCCCAGGAAAACCAGCACTTCCAAATAGGAATTACTGTACAAAAATTAATGGGAGAAGAGAGAAAAGGGCCGCGGAACCGCCGCATTAGCATGCTAATGCCGCGGTTCCGCCGCACTTTTATGGAATTAGGTCATCGAACTTCACAGCAATTCTTATAAATTCCTGCTGGTTTTTCTGCATATTTTTAATTCTG
Organism: Agapanthus africanus; assembly: GCA_030015575.1. Taxonomy (NCBI): domain Eukaryota; kingdom Viridiplantae; phylum Streptophyta; class Magnoliopsida; order Asparagales; family Amaryllidaceae; genus Agapanthus; species Agapanthus africanus. The sequence continues at coordinate 428,083,569 of CM057339.1, forward strand.
AAAAAACCCCGAATTTCAAAAATGTCCAAAGAGCAAATTCCAATTAGGGTTTCGGGTCGATCGGGTTTCAAACTTCGTCTACGCATCGCCTAAGGCTCTAGCTAGGCTCTGAAACCAGTGAAAGGTTCCTAGGCACCCTAAGGAGGTCTCACAAGGCATCAACCTTGCCAATTTCAAATTTTAACGGTGCCGAGAAACCCTAACAAGATAGTTGGCTAGATATTTAGGCGACTATACGAACTAGTTAACACTTAACTACAAGAATACGGAAATACAACCTTTGTAGATCCGTTTGTCCACCTCCATAGCTCCATGAAGAAGTCCTCTCCGCTGCACAAATCCGATCTTGGACTCTCGCGTTCGCTTCATCGGAGAAATAGGCGGGCAAGGTCGTCGGCTTCGTGCCGAAGATGATCTACGTCGAGGCATCACTAGATTAAGCTCTCACTTCACCAAGTCATGAAACTTGTGAAGAAAACACACTCTACTACTTGGCAAGAGGTAGAGGATGAAGAAATAGGAAGTGGGTAGACTTTAGAATTGGATTTCTCACTCTATTTCATCAATCACCATTGATGAAGTGAAGCTTTCTTCTTTGAAGATGAAGAAGAAGAAGATGAATATTATCTTATGATAAGTATTATCCTCAAAGAAAATAGTATGAATACTTATCATAATATAACCATGGTGAAGTGTAGAGAATGAATCATGGTTGAGTGGAATGGTTAGGGTTAAGCATGAGACAAAAATGGTCACTTGGTCAAAGTCTTCATGAAGCTTCAAGAAAGAACAAAGAAAGCCAACATTTTTCTCTTTTGCTATTATTTTCCAAAACTAATAAATAAATAAATGAATGAATAAATAATCATAACCCTAACCATTCATATAACCATAGTTCAATCTTCACACAAACACAAGTAAACATGTATCATCAAACATGATACAATCAAGTGCACAAAACTATATCGAATATACAATGTGCACATCCGAGCGAGAAAATCCATTTAAAGTGAACCAATACTAGTTGATGCAAACTAATATATCAAATATATAATTATGCATTAAATCATTAAATCAACACTTGATTTAACGATCCGGTCATATCGCATATAACCGACTAGTATCCTATGTATCGGCTTATCGAATCAATACTTGATTCGATAACTAGGTTATATCGCATACAACCAATCGATACATTCATCGCGAGAATAGAATACGGTGTCACATACACGCATTATTATCGGTCCCGCACATATCTCATACGTGCTCCTATTTCGTTTCGCTTGAGCCAGAAAACCTCTGTGTAGGACTCTAAAGACTCGTCAATACGCCGGCAGCAGATGATGATCATATCAATCACCCACAAGCCGCAAGCGGTCTGCTAAACGTAACGGCCACCCGGGTATTGAGCGATCATAAGATCGACGAGCAAGCCCGCTCACACTCCAGTGAATCCAACCAGTAACACTACCGTACAGTCTGGTCTGATCGTCTGATATGTCGCATATCTCACCTAGGGGTGGTAAACGTCAGACCCCAATAGCTCGATAAGTCGTGTCGATATGAGGTCTATAACGATTCGAGAAATTAATGGTAACACTTACCAGTAAATCTCAGCAACCCTGGCCAGGGATTTCCTGTTATAGCCAATCGAACACAGCGCAACATCAACCCCTTATACCGGGAGAGACGAATCCCCTCCTATCGCTCATTGCCTCCATGTGACTCGGGACTGTACCCAAAAACCACCGTTTTGCACGCCCTCTTGGATGTGGTAAGATGGAAATCAAAGCACAGTGGGTACCACACAAGACTCTATGACGATCTCGGGTCAACAGACTACTCTGTACCAGTGTCACCAGAGAACTGCCATCTGACGTAAGGTATAATACCATCTGGGAGTTCTCGGCGAGTCCATCCAGTGTACCCAGTCTCTACTGAGCACCCGTATATCATCTCTGATGTCAAACACCGATGGATATGGGATCATCCATCGCCCATCTGTATGGGTCGAGAAGGTACACGCTAGTCTACTCTGGTATATCGATTCCCCATCTCGATACACCCACGACTATGGACTTTCAAGGATGTACTTATGGACTACCATGTACCCACTAGTATGATCCGCATCATAGTCCAGATAGTCAAGTACACATCGTAAGGGCTTACCAACATGTAATAGAGAGGCAATCTGTGTACACGTTAAGGTAAAGAGCAACCAGATAGCATACTATCATGTCGAGCAAGAAAGTCCTCCCTATATATGTCCCAGCATCCACTACAATATACATCCAATGTACAGTAATGGCCTCTAGGGCATACATATAACTAACAGGTTATGCAATGGTTAGGGTTTTCATTTTCTTATCTATTCATTTATTTATTTATTCTTTTTTACAAAATAAGTCATGGTGGCTTTCTTTGTTTGCTTGTTGAAGCTTCATGAAGTTTTGAACAAGTCCACCATTCTTGTCTCATGCTTAACCCTAACAATTCAAACTAACCATGGTTTATTCTCTACACCTCACTATGGTTTCTATATGATAAGTATTCATTTATTTTCTATTTTGCAATAATACTTATCATATTCCTTGTTCTTGTTCTTCTTCAACATAGGAAGAAAGCTTGCCTCCATCAATGGCAACTTGAGAAAAAGTGTGAGAAATCCAATTCTAAAGTGAACCCACTTCCTATTTTTTCATCCTCTACCACTTGCCAAGTAGTATAGGGTGTTTTCTTCACAAGTCTCATGGCTTGGTGAAGTTGGAGCTTGATCTTGTGTTGCCTCGACGTAGATCATCTTCGGCATCGAAGTCAGCGACCTAACCCGCCCATTTCTCCGATTAAGCCAATGCTAGAGTCCGGGATTCGATATGGACAGCGGAGGGACGTCATCACGGAGCCTAAGAGGTGGAGGACCGGATCTACAAAGGTTGTAGCCTTTTTCCTTTTAAGTTAAAGTTGTTTATTTGCATTGCATCGTCTATAAATCTAGTTAACGATCCGTATTAGGGTTTGTAGGCACATGAAATTTTTTGAATTGGGCATGTTTGATCACTTGTGAGACCTCATTAGTATGCTTAGGAACCCTACAGTGGTCTCAAAGCCTAGCTAGAGGCTTAGGCGACGCGTAGACGGAGTTAGAAGTCCGATTGAACCGAAACCCTAACTCCAAAATGCTCTCTGGACATTTTTCAAAAACTGGGTTTTTTCCAGATTAAAAATTCATAAAAAATTCAGCAGGAAGTTATAAGAATTATGGTGCAAAACGGAGCTCCTGAATCATCTAAACCGCCGCGGTTCCGCGGCACGAGCATGGCTAGTGCGGCGGTTCCGCGGCCGTACGGTCGCCTCTCTCCATAATGTTTGCACAGTAATTCCTATATTTTGGTTCTGGATTTTCTAGGATTTTTAAAATCTTACTCAAGAGTTGAGTATTCTGGGTTGTATTGGGAGTTCATAGATTCGATCGGATTGTCAAATTTTGTCTATGTGTTTTTCCGGGTAATTTTAGAATATGTTAAAAAGTTCGACCGGATATAAATACCCACTTTTTCCCCTGCCGGGAAATTTCCAATTGTTGGATATTTCCGTAGTTTAACGACGTTCTAAGTAGTGCAAGTAACGTGATGATCCCTCTAGAAGACAACAAACCTTAACTCGATTATGTGACCGTCTTGAACTGCCCTTTGAACCTTCGGGTTTGGGGCAGTACGGCATGCCACATGTGAGGCGTTGGCTTGACCCTTCTACGGCTGGACCGTTGGTACCGAGGAATGAAGTGAATGTCTTTGAACTTATTTCATGTGTCGAGCTGTTTCGGGAAAACTTGAGTGTTCGATTGTTCGATCGGAAAGTTTAACATTTTCTATCTTGTCCGGAATGTGATACAATATTTGGAATCCACAAGTAGTTATGAGATAACTGAATGAATGTTATAAACATAGAAGTTTAGTCTTACTTGATCAGTTGCCACGTAATTTTGATGTGATCAAAAGTCTGTCGCAATCACGTAGCGTACGCGGATACTCGCCGGGTAAACTTAATAGACAGCTACACCCCATAGCCCCGACCAAGTGACTGTAGGAGAACCCCGTCACCGAAAGCATCCGTACAGGTGCTCGCGGCAACAGTGTTCCGCCTTGGTGCACTTCATCGACGGCGTCGGGGGTGCAGCTGCCTAATAAAGTTTGCGATGAGCATTCGATCAGGATGTCGGGAATCTTGTTGAATTACCCAACTTGATATTGAAAAGAGTTTTCGATAATGAGACTAAAATGCGGGGTTTATAATTGTTAGGCATGTGATGTCTAAGGAAATCATTGGTTTAGGCATGCGATGTCTAAAGAGGATGTGGATTCCAACTGTTGTAGTTTTACACTTTCTTTTTTGTGACCGTAAGTGTAATATGTGATATTGCCGGTTTCGTTGCTATATGTCAACGACAGTTGGGATACGCATGTTTACTTACGTTGATGACATGTGACGTTATGTGTTGCTGGATATGTTATATTGGATCGTCATGTTTGAATAGCCGGGTTTTTTTATGTGAGATGAGTGTTTTTCATTTCATGTAAAAACTTGTATGTAATATTCTTTTATTGGGGCACTTCCAGGTTGCGGAAGATGTCACCGTTTATGTATATTATTTACTTTTCAGCATTAGGATAGACCGAAGGAGGGGAGCACAAGTAACCGGGTTCTAGGGTCCAGTGGGAAACCATCTCGAGGAGACGAGTCCGGGTCTCCTAACCCTAGAATTGGTAGGGTTGCTTGCCGCTCTCGTAGGGGTCTAGGGGTGTGGGATTGGCTATTCATCACGACCGTGGAATCCGTGTTTTATACTGGCTCGTATTAAAAACACGGACGTCCTAGTATATCCAATATTTCATATGATATTTTCTGCTGCGTTATCTGTGATGTGATCATGTGATTTGTTCATATAGATATTATTTATAGTATATATGATATATTATATAGACGTTGCTTATGTTTTACACCTGCGCTAGCCCTGCCTCGTTCTGCCGTTGGTTACCTAACCAAACGGTGCAGACGGGACATCGACGCGAATGCGGATGGCATATGCGTACGTTATATTTATCTGTGATGTTTAGGTGGACTTAAATGATGGGATATTCATTAATGAGATTAATGAAAGAAAATAAACCTAATTGATGTTGTGGAATCAAATTTCAAAATAAAACAGGTAGCTACAGTTCTTGCTTTGCATCTTGGTGTTCATTATAGAACATCCTGCACCTTATTCGATATGGAAAGGATCGAGATCCCTTCACCGGGAGTGACTCCTTTAGCAATAACTGGCAGATGCTACAACTCTCGGTTTGTCTTTTGATTGCTTCTATAGTTTCTGCTTTGCACAGTGATATATATGATATATCCCGCACCTCATTCGACGAGGAAAGGGCCGACGATCCCTTCACCGAGAGTGACCCCTTTAGCAAAACTAGAAAAGCCTCAAAAACACTCCATTTAAAAACCATTTGATTCCGCAACGAGATCAAGTTCAAAGCGTTAAAGGTTTTCATAAAAAACCAGCCGCAACCCTCCGTCATTGTAGGAAGTAGAGTACTTAGTATTCGTGTTGTGTTTGTTGACCATAGTCAAGGCACAGTGTACGGTAGCTAAGTGATGTCTTCCTACACCGCATTTGATGCGATTAGTTAGGACAGTCGTGTGACTTTGTTGACCTTAGTTAAGGGTCATGTTGGTGGGTCTAATTAATCACGAAATGACGGGTAGAACTTGACTAGTGCTTATGATTTGTTGACCATAGTTAAGGTCATAGGTGCTAGGGGTAAAAACCTTTATCAGGAGTTTCAAGTGTTGAAATTTGCAATGAGATTGCATACCTTCTATGTGATAGTTGGATCCCGATACCCACTGCGAGTAATTGTTACTCCTGGGAGAGTTTTGCACTTTGCAATTAGCCGATCAAGTAGGTGTCTAGAAAGGTGTCAATAGGGTTACGCCTCTGGGAAAACGAGGCTTACTGTAATTAGGTCCGTGCGAAAGCACGGGGAACCACCCTTAAAGTACCGACACTGGCCTGGATGAAAGATTGGCGAACTTGTAGAGTGTAATTAATCCCGGGTAGTCTTTCCTTTTAGGGTTTGAAGGAAGATTTGATAAAAACAGTGGGAGCCATCATGATTAGATAAAATAAATAACCAATCTAATCTTGCAAAAGCGCACGCAGAGTGTTTACTTTTCTCTCTCTCCAGGTAGCGACCATATCACGCCTTAATCAAGATAATAATATGGATGTATTGACCGAACCCGCTTGTTATACTGTGCTGGGGAACGTTGGTCCCGCTCCAACTTATAATTGTTATAAGACAGAGCAGGAAATAGGGGAATACCAGAATTCCTATGCCGCCCAAACGAAGAAAGTGCATATGATGCATCTCCTTCGAGTGTGTTCATTACAAAGAACTGTTTCTCAGTATCCTCTGTATCCTGGGTATTTGATACCGGATTAGGATCCCAGATATGTAATATGTTATATAGGGCTACAGAAAGGTAGAAAACTGAGAACGGGTGATAAGTTTCATGAGACAGAAAACGGGGAAAGTGTTGCAGCCAAGTCTGTTGGTCACTGTCACCCTGTATTACCAGTATATTGATTCTGAACGATTGTTATTAGATACCGAACTTGATATACAAAATCATATCAGTCTCTTTACAAGTAAAGAAATGATAAAATTTTGTATTGTTGGATAATGTATTGAACATTTCCTATATCAAAAGTTGATCGGTTCAGGCACGTTATCTAAAAGCATTGATGTTCTAAATCAAACTACAGTTCCTAGTATACAGAACACACACAAGAGGAAGAGTTCAGAAATGAACGAATCATTCTTGAGGCATTGTAGACTAGGTCATATCAATGCGACCCGACTGGCTGAAGTTACATTTTAGATGCATATTTAAATCAGTTTGAATTTACATCTTATGAAACTTGCCAGTCATGTCACAAAGATTAGATGACCATAGCTCTGTTTATTGGAAACAGAGAAAGAGTTAGTAAACTCTTGGGATTGATACAAGATGATGTATGTAAGGTCTCCTGTCTACACATGCCAGGACCGGTTCTTTATACTTCATTACGTTCTCTGATGATCTCTCAAGTTTCAGTCATATGTTCCTGTTGAAACATAAGTCCGAACCGTTTGAGATATTCACAGAATATAAGCTAGAAGTAGGGAACCAATACGGGTATAAGTATTATGTCCTATGATAAGATCAGGGAGGAGAATACTTGTGCATGGAATTCTCGGACTATTCTAAAAGAAAATGAGATTCTCTCTCAGTATTACTCCTCTGAATACACCACAGCACAACGGTGTATCGGGGCGGAGCAATCACACAATATTAGATATGGTGTGCTCTATGACGAGTATTACTGAGTTACCTATTTCCTTTTGGGGTTGTGCACTTGAGAAGCTGCATACCTATTGAATTAGGTTCGAATCAAATCAGTGCCTACCACTCCATATGAGATATGGTATGGGAAGAGCCTATCTCTTAAGTAAGTTATGATTTAGGATTGTCTGGCCTATGTCTAAAGCAAAATCCGGACAAGATCAAGGCAAGGACAGTTCTGTAGAACTGGAAAGGTTCCATCTATACAAAACTGCTGATGATTTGACAGAACCAAAGGATTCAAAAGTCCCCAACGAACCTCAGCCTCTCCGCCGATCTGGTAGGGTTCCTCATCCGCATGAGAAATACCTCGGTTTCTCGATGACAGTGGGAGAGAGGAATGCATCATGAGATGATGACCCAACTAGTTTCGAGCAGGTCATCAAGAGTAGATACTCTATAAGAATGGCTGGATGCTTAACGATCTGAGATGGAATCCATGTACACCAGCAAAGTATGGACTTTGGCTGCTATATCTGAAGGGTTAAATCCCCATCAGGAGCAAGTATATCTTGAGAAGATTACTTGGTGTAGATGGAAAAGTTGAGACTTTCAAAGCTAGACTTGTTAAAGGTTTTCGTCATCAACCAAGCGTGGATAATGATGAAATCTTTTCCAGGGACTATGCTTAAGTCCATCGAGATCCTACTTGCCATTGCTACATACCATGACTACGATATCTGGTGGTTGGGTGCCATGACTGCTTTTCTAAATACTGATTTAGAAGAGAACGTCTATAAGAAAATAGCCAGAGGGCTTCGTAAATAGTGGGAGCAGCGGAAATGTGTGCAAGTTGATTTACATAATAAAGCAGGCATCGCGGAGTTGGAACGTCTTTTTTGATGTGATAGTCAAAGTGTTTGGCTTCATAAAAATGGTAGACGAACCTTGTATATACAAAAAGGGAGTAGAGAGTAAGGTGCTCATCCTCGTATTGTACGTGGACGACATACTTTTGATAGGAAAAGAGTTTCCTATACTACGCTCGGTCAATCTCCGCTTATCACAAGGATTCTCCAATAGGATCACAGTGATACCTCCTAAATCCTGGGTTTTGGATCTATCAGATAGATCTAAATGGATGTTAGGATTCTCACTAGCAATAGTAAGATAGTATCAGTTGATTCTGGGGAGAATCACTGGAAAGGTTCCAGGGTGAAAAGGACGACTGAATGTCAGTCACAGGCATTGTCTTTACCCTCAGTAAAGGGACGGTATGTTGGAAGAGTTCCAAGCTAGATACCGCGGCAAACTAGACGATAGAGGATGGTAACATCGCTATTAAACATGCTACCAAAAAGGAAGTTTGGGTGTATATTGGTTCATGAGATGAACTAGGTTCCCACCATTGTGTGACAATGGAAGTGTGGTTTTGGCCAAGGAACCATGGTCCCATCAGTGACCCAGACATAATCTGAGGCAGCATCACCTGATCATAGAGATAGTTGATCTCCAGGGTGATCGAGGTTAGGAGAGTAGACTCAGAGGACAACACGGCGGATCCACTCAAAAAGGCTTTTTCCCAAAGAGAGACTTATATGGGATGGTTGAGTATTAGATACTACAACCACTGCTACAGATGGCCCTAGTGCAAGTGGGAGATTGTTAGTTATATGTATGCCCTAGAGGCCATTACTGTACATAGGATGTATATTGTAGTGGATGCTGGGACATATATATGTAGGACTTTCTTGCTCGACATGATAGTACGCTATCTGGTTGGTCTTTATCTTAACATGTATACTTTCAGTCTCCCTGTTACATGTTGATAAAGCCCTTAGGATGTGTACTCGACTTCCAGGAATATGATGTAGATCATACTAGTGGGGCCTGGGTAGTCGATGAGTACATCCTTCCTTGTTCCTAGTCGTGGGAATATCGAGACGGGGCATCGATATTCCAGAGTAGACTAGCGTATATCTTCTAGACCCATGTGATGGGCGATGGATGATCCTATATCCATTGGTGTTTGACATCAGAGATGGTATGCGGGTGCTCAGTGGAGACTGGGTACACTGAACGGACTCACCGAGAACTCCCAGATGGTATTATACCTCACGTCAGATGGCATTATACCTCACGTCAGATGGCAGTTCTCTGGTGACACTGGTACAGCTTAGTCTGTTGACCCGAGATCGTCAGAGAGTCTTGTGTGTCTCCCACTGTGCTTTGATTTCCACCCTACCATGGCTCTACTGAGTCGTGCAAAAAGGTGGTTTTTGGGTACTGTCCTAATTCACATGGAGGCAATGAGCGATAGGAGGGGATTCGTCTATCCCGGTATTGGAGGTTGATGTTGCGCTATGCTCGACTGGCCATAACAGGAAATCCCTGGCAAGGGTTGCAGTGATATACTGGTAAGAGTTATCAGTAGTTTCATGAATGTTATGGACCTTACGTCGGCATGACTTATCAAACTATTGGGGTCTGACATTTGCCACCCCTAGGCGAGATATGCGACATATCAGACGAACAGACCGGACTGTACGGTAAGTGTTACTGGTTGGATTCACAGGAGTGTGAGCGGGCTTGCTCATCGATCTTTTGATCGCTCAATACCCGGGTGGCCGTTACGTTTAGCAGACCGCTTGCGGCTTGTGGGTGTTTGATATGATCATCACCTGCTGCCGGCGTATTGACGAGTCTTTAGAGTCCTACACAGAGGTTTCCTGGCTCAAGCGAAACGAAATAGGAGCGCATATGAGATATGTGCGGGACCGAGAGTAATGCGTGTATGTGATACCGTATTCCATTCTCGCGATGAATGTGTCGAATGGTTGTATGCGATATAACCTAGTTATCGAACCAAGGATTGATTCGATAAGCCGATACATTGGATATTAGTCGGTTATATGCGATATGACCGGATCGTTAAATCAAGTATTGATTTAATGATTTAATGCATAATTATATATTTGATATATTACTTTGCATTAACTAGTATTGGTTCACTTAAAAAAGGATTTTCTCACTTGATATGCACATTGTATATGTGATATATTTTTGTGCACTTGATTGTATCATGTTTGATGATACATGAATGTTTGTGTGTATGATTAAACCATGGTTATGCAATGGTTAGGGTTTTCATTTTCTTATCTATTCATTTATTTATTTATTCTTTTTCGCAAAATAAGTCATGGTGGCTTTCTTTGTTTTCTTGTTGAAGCTTCATGAAGCTTTGAACAAGTCCACCATTCTTGTCTCATGCTTAACCCTAACCATTCAAACTAACCATGGTTTATTCTCTACACCTAAATATGGTTGCTATATAATAAGTATTCATTTATTTTCTATTTTGCAATAATACTTATCATATTCCATCTTCTTCTTCTTCTTCTTCAACAAAGGAAGAAAGCTTTCCTCCATCAATGGCAACTTGAGAAAAAGAGTGAGAAATCCAATTCTAAAGTGAACCCACTTCCTATTTCTTCATCCTCTACCACTTGCCAAGTAGTATAGGGTGTTTTCTTCACAAGTCTCATGGCTTGGTGAAGTTGGAGCTTGATCTTGTGTTGCCTCGACGTAGATCATCTTCGGCATCGAAGTCGGCGACCTAGCCCGCCCATTTCTCCGATGAAGCCGATGCTAGAGTCCGGGATTCGATATGGACAGCGGAGGGACGTCATCACGGAGCCTAAGAGGTGGAGGACCGGATCTACAAAGGTTGTAGCCTCTTCCTTTTAAGTTAAAGTTGTTTATTTGCATTGCATCGTCTATAAATCTAGTTAACGATCCGTATTAGGGTTTGTAGGCACATGAAATTTTTTGAATTGGGCATGTTTGATCACTTGTGAGACATCATTAGTGTGCCTAGGAACCCTACATAATACCTACCAACAGTTCCCGACAAGTCTTAACCAGCGTACTCATAACCTAATGAGCACATGCATACTATCTCTAGTACGACGTACTGATGGCTGTAGGACAGACCATCTCCCCTGCTGGGATGAGAAGCGTATACACTAGTCTACTGTGGAGTATCGATGCGCTGTCTCGATAATCCTACAACTAGGGACCTGTATAGGATTTGCTTATAGACTACCCAGCCCCCACTAGTGTGACTGCCATCAAAACGCTGGTAATCAAGCAAAGATCCTATGGGCTCTACCAATATGTATAAGCGATATGCTAAAAGAAACACAAGCACATATTGAGGTAGAAACAAACCAGGTAGCATACTACCATTTCGAGCAAGACAGTTACTTTATCCGTGTATATCCCAAGCTCCCATTAAGTTATATACAATCCGTATGATACAATAATGGCCTCTAGAGCATATATCACTAACAATCTCCCATTTGCACTAAGGCCATATTCTGGCATATCATAGACCGAAGATCTCGAATACTGTCTGAGGGATGGCCTCTGTGAGTGGATCTACAGTGTTGTTCTCTTTATCTACTCTCTTCACCTCGATCCCTTGGGGATCAACGATCTCCCTGATCATATGGTACCCGCCTCAAGATATGTCTGGATCTCTGATAGGACCTGGGTTCCTTCCCTAAAGCAATAGCTCCGTTGTTGTCACAATACTAAAGTATTGGACCAACAATGGAAGGAACCACCTGAAGTTCAGTTAAGAACTTCCATATCCAGACTGCCTCTTTTGCGGCGTTTTATGCAGTGAACTACTCCGTTTCCATCGTCGAGTTTGCAACGGTATCCTGCTTGAAGCTCTTCCAACAGGCCGCCCCTCCACTGAAGGTAAAGCCATAAACTGATATGGACTTAGAGTCATCCTTATCACTCTGGAAGATGGAGTTAGCAAAAGCCTCGATCTGGAGGTCCTTTTCTGTCATACACCAAGAACATCTCCTTAGTCCTGCTCAGATACTTGAGAATGTTCTTTACTGCTTCCCAATGCTTCTCCCCTGGGTTTGACTGATACCAGCTTACCATGCTTAGTGCATAAGCTACATCTGGTCTGGTCCACAACATCGCATACATTATAGAGCCTACCGCAGAAGCGCAGGGTATAATCGACATGCGAACCCTTTCCAAATCAGTCTTGGAAGACATCTCTTTGGAGAGGGTGATTCCGTGACAAGCCGGTAGAGTACCGTTCTTAGAATTGTCCATACTAAATATTTTCAGTATGGTGTTGTTGTACCTTGACTGTAAAAGTTCCACTATCCTCTTTGATCTATCACGATAGATCTGGATCCTCAGAATGTAGTTTGTATAACCCAGGTTTTTCATGGAGAACCTCTGTGATAAGAATCCTTTGACTGATTGTAGTATAGAATGTTATTTCTATCAAGAGAATGTCATTCACGTACCCAACGAGGAATTCCACAGTTCTTTCTACAATCTTACTATAAATGCATGGTTCATATGGATATTTGATAAAGTCAAATTCTTTGACTGTCTCAATAAAAAAGATATTCCAACTCCGCGATGCCTGCTTTAGTCCATAAATGGACTTAAGCAACTTGCACAATGTCCCGCTGCTCCCACTCTGATTGAAACCCTATGGCTGATTCATATAGACGCACTCTTCCAAATTACCATTTAGAAAAGCCGTCTCTACATTCATCTGCCGGATCTCAAAATCTTGGAAGGCAGCTATGGCAAGAAGGATCTAAATGGATTTGAGCATAGACACTGGAAAAAGGGTTTCATCATGGTCCAAACCAGGGTTTTGACAAAAACCTTCTGCAACAAGTCTAGCCTTATAGGTTTCAACCTATCCATCTACTCCAATCTTTTTTCTGAACATCCATTTACAGCCTACGGGTTTTACCCCTTCTGGAGCAATGTTCAAAGTGCATACTTTGTTGGTGTAGATGGACTCCATTTCGGTCCGCATTGCATCTAGCCATTTTACCGAGTCCCCGCTCTTAATGGCTTACTGGAAGCTAGTTGGCTTATCGTTGTTAATGATGCAATCCTCTCGATCCCCTTCTATGAGAAAACTGTAGTATCTCTCAGGTAGATGAGACTGCCTACTAGTCCTGCGGATTGGCGTAGGGATGTACGGTTCTTTTGAAACCTCTGTTTCTACCATACTTTCAGTAATAGTTTGCGGTTCTGGAATTTCTTCCAGTTCTATTGCGCTCCCACTATTTCCTCTTACAAAAAATTGATTTTCTAAAGAATGGGCATGACGAGGAACAAAAACCTTTTGTTTCTCTGCGTAATAGGAAAGATACCCACTGGAATTCTTTACATATCCCACAAACTTACACAGTACTGAGCGTGCCTCGAGCTTGTCCGCATACTGCTTTTCAACAAAAGCTGGACATCCCTATATCTTCAGGTACTGAAGATAGGGTTTCTTCCCACTCCACATCTTATATGGTGTGGTAGGCACCGTCTTGGTAGGAAACTTATTCAAAAGATATGCAGCTTATTCTAGTGCATAACTTCAGATGGATCGCGGCAACTCAGCGTTACTCATCATGGAAAGAACTAGATCCAATAGGGTTTTGTTCTGCCATTCCTATACGCCGTTGTGTATGGAGGAGTAAGCTGAGAGAGAATTTCATTCTCCTTTAAGTAATCCAGGAACTCGGCAATTTAGTATTCACCACATCGATCAGATCTCAGCGTCTTGATACTTTTCCCTGTTTGTTTTTCCACATCATTCTTATATTCTCAGAATTTTGCAAAGGGTCTCGGATTTATACTTCACAAGAATACATTTCCTAACCTAGAGAAATTATCCGTAAAAGTAATGAAGTGGGAATAACCACTTCGTGCATCTGTAGATATTGGAATACACACGTCGCTGTGTATGAGTCCTAAAAGCTCGCTTGCTCTTATTCCGTTTCCTGTGAACGTGTTGGGATTCCTTAGCACCTAGCCTAGGGTTTGCAATCATCACACATGCCATAACAAAAATTCAAGGGGGTGCTAAGCAATCATCCAAGGATACATACTAGAAAACTAGGGTAACAAAATAGTAATCAACCATTACAAATAGAAGTGAACAAAAATACAACCTTTGTAGATCCTGTCCTTCACTTCTAAAGCTCCGTGTTGACGTCCCTTCGCTGCGATCATCGAGCTCCCGAACTCTAGAATGGATTTCCTCGGAGAAATGAACAAGCTTGCTCGTTGACTTCAAGGCCGAAGATGATCTACATCGAAGTGAGTCAAACTCAAGCTAACCCTTCACTAGGTAAAGAACTTTATGAAGAGAACACCCTAAACTAAATGGCAAGTAGTAGAGGATGATGAAATAGGAAGTGGGTTCACTTTGGATTTTGATTTCTCACTTAATTTCTTCACTTTAGAAAAATCTAGCAAGCTTTTCTTTTTGATGAAGAAGAAGAAGAAGAAGAAGAAAAATGTGAAGTGAATTATGATCAATTATGCAACCATGGGTGAGTTAGTATCATCCACTAACCTTTGTAGAGACTAAACCATGGTTCAAGTTAATGGTTTGGTTAATAAATATCTTATGTGAGACAAAGTTAGTGGACTTGGTCAATGAATGCTTCAAGCTTCATGAAGCTTCAAGCATGACAAAATGCTTACTAATTTTGAATTATAAAATAAATATAAACCTTTACCATTAACTTAAATATGGTGTAAGTCACTCATACACCCAAGTTTGTATGTATCATCAAGCATGATACAATCATGTACACAAACATATATCATATATACATTATGCACATCAAGTGAGAAAAAGTTATCTTAAGTGAACCAATACTAGTTAATGTAAAATAATATATCAAATATATAATTATACATTAAATCATTAAATCAACACTTGATTTAATGATCCGGTCATATCGCATATAACCGACTAATATCTAGTCTATCAATATATCGAATCAACACTTGATTTGATAACCCGGCTATATCGCATATAACCGACCGATGATACAAATCACGAGAATAGAATACGGTATCACATACTCGTATTATTCTCGGTGCTGCACATATCTCATATGTGCTCCTATTTCGTTTCGCTTGATCCAGAAAACCTTTGTGTAGGACTCTAAAGACTCGTCAATACGCCGGCAGTAGGTGGTGATCATATCAGTCACCCAAAAGCGGCAGGCGGTCTGCTAAACGTAACGGCCACCCGGGTATTGAGCGATGAGAAGATCAACGAGCAAGCCTGTTCACAGTCCCGTGAATCCAATCAGTAACACTTACCGCACAGTCCGGTCTGTTCATCTGATATGTCGCATATCTCGTATTGGGATGGTAAACGTCAGACCCCAGTAGCTTGATAAGTCATGTCGATGTAAGGTCCATAACGAGCGTGAAACTACTGATAACACTTACCAGTAAATCACATCAACCTTGGCCAGGGATTTCCAGTTATGGCCAATCGAGCATGGCGCAACATCAACCCCCAATACCGGGAGAGACGAATCCCCTCCTATCGCTCATTGCCTCCATGTGACTCGGGACTGTACCCAAAAACCACGTGTTTGCACAACTCAGTAGAGCGGTGGTAGGGTGGAAATCAAAGCACAGTAGGAGAAACATAAGACTCTATGATGATCTTGGGTCGACAGACTAAGCTGTACCAGTGTCACCAGAGAACTGCCATCTAACGTGACGTATAATACCATCTGGGAGTTCTCGGCGAGTCCATTCAGTGTACCCAGTCTCTACTGAGCACCCGTATACCATCTCTGATGTCAAACACCAATGGATATGGGATCATCCATCGCCCATCACATGGGTCGAGAAGAGATACGCTAGTCTACTCTGGAATATCGATGCCCCGTCTCGATATTCCAACGACTAGGAACTTTGAAGGATGTACTCATAGACTACCTAGGCCCCACTAGTATGATCTGCATCATAATCCTGGAAGTCAAGTACACATCCTAAGGGCTTTATCAACATGTAACAGAGAGACAATAAGTGTACATGTTAAGATAAAGAACAACCAAATAGCGTACTATCATGTCGAGCAAGAAAGTCCTCCCTATATATGTCCCAGCATCCACTATTATATACATCTCATGTCCAATAATGGCCTCTAGGGCATACATACAACTATCAATCTCCCACTTGCACTAGGGCCATCATATCGCAGTGGTTGTACTATTTCATACTCAACCATCCTATAAAAGTCTCTCTCTGGGAAAAGGCCTTTGTGAGTGGATCTGCCGTGTTGTCCTCTGAATCAACTCTCCTAACCTCGATCTCCCTGGAGATCCGCCATCTCCATGATCAAGGGATACTGCCTTTAGAATATGTCCGGTCACTGATGGGACCGGGGTTCCTGGGCCAAAGCCACACCTCGATTGTCACACAATGGTAAGAACCTAGTTCATCTCATGAACAAATATACACCCAGACTTCCTCTTTGGTAGCATCTTTAGTAGCGATGTATCCAGCCTTTATCGTCTAGTTTGCCACGGTATCTAGCTTGGAACTCTTCCAACATACCGCCCCTCCACTGAGGGTAAAGACAAAGCCCATGACTGACATTCAGTCAACCTTACCACCCTGGAAGCTATCCAGTGATTCTCCCCAGGATCGATTGATACTATCTCACTACACCTAGTAAGAGTCCTAACATTCACTTAGATCTATCTCATAGATCCTAAACCCAGGATTTAGAAGGTATCATCTTGATCCTATATGGAGAATCAATGTGATAAGAGGAGATTAACCGTGCGTAGCATAGGAAACACCTTCCCTATCTAGAGTATATCATCCACGTGTAATACGAGAATGACCACCATACTCTCTATAACCTTTTTGTATATACAAGGTTCATCTACCGTTTTAATGAATTCAAACTCTTTGACTACCACATCAAAACAGACGTTCCAACTCCGCGATGCCTCCTTTAACACATAAAGCAACTTGCATACGTTTCCGCTGCTCCCACTGTCTACAAAGCCCTCTGGCTGTCTACTTATATACGTTCTCACCTAAATCTATATTTAGAAAAGCAGTCATGACACCCAACCGCCAGATATCGTAGTCATGGTATGTAGCAGTGGGAAATAGGATCCAGACGGACTTAAGCATGGCCACTAAAGAAAAGGTTACATCACAATCCAAGCCTGGTTAATGGCGAGAACCTTTTTCAACAAGTCTAGCTTTGAAAGTCTCAACTTTTCTATCTAAACCAAGTAATCTTCTCAAGATGTACTTGCTCCTGATGGGGTTTTAACCCTTCAGATATAGCAACCAAAGTCCATACTTTGTTAGTGTACATGGATTCCATCTTGGATCACTTAGCATCCAGCCATTCTTACAGAGTCCCCACTCTTGATGGCCTGCTTGAAACCAGTTGGGTCATCATCTTATGATGCAATCCTCGCTCCCACTGTCATCGAGAAACCGAAGTATCTCTCAGGCGGATGAGGAACCCTACCAGATCAGCGGAGAGGCTGAGGTTCGTCGGGAACTACCGAATCCTCCGGTTCTATCAAATCATTAGCTGTAGTTTGTATAGCTGGAACTCCTTCCAGTTCTACCTCATGACCATAAATTTCTTCCTTAAAAATTTCCTTTTCTAAAAAGGTGGCATGCCGAGAAATAAAACACCTTTTGTTTCTCGGGGTGGTAGAAAATATTCCCTTGCGAATGCATGGGATATCCAACAAAGTTCCACAGAACTGACCTTGCCTTGAGCTTGTCCGGATTTTGCTTTTAGACATAGGCCGGACAACCCCAAATCTTAACTTACTTAAGAGATGGGCTCTTCCCATACCATATCTCATATGGAGTGGCAGGCACTGATTTGATTGGAAGCCAATTCAATAGGTGTGCAGCTTCCCCAAGCGCATAACCCCCAAAAGGAAATAGGTAACTCAGTAGTACTCATCATAGAGCGCACCATATCTTATAGGGTGCGACTGCTCCGCCCCGATACACCGACGTGCTGTGGTGTACACGGAGGAGTAATGCTGAGAGAGAATCTCATTCTCCTTTAGAATAGTCCAGGATCTCTATGCCTAAGTATTCTCCTCCCTGATCACATCATAGGACCTAATACTTATTCCTATATTGGTTCTCTACTTCTGTCTTATATTCTTTGAATTTCTCAGAAGTTTCAGACATGTGTTTCAATAGGAACATGTGTCCAAATCTTGAGAGATCATCAGTGAATGTAAGGAAGTATAAAGAACCAGTCCTGGTAATTGTAGACTGGGGACTATTATACATCATCATGTATCAGTCCCAAGAGTTTACTAACTCTTTCTCTGTTTCCAGTAAACTGAGCTATGGTCATTTTATCTTTGTGACATGACTGGTAAGTTTCACAAGATGTAAATTCAAACTGTTTTAAATATGCATGTAAAATCTAACTTAGCTAGTCGGGTCTCATTGATATGACCTAGTCTACAATGCCTCAAGAAGGATTCGTTCATTGCTGAATTCTTCCTCTTGTGTGTGTTCAGTACGTTAAGAACTGTGATTTGATTTAGAATGTATATGCTTTTAGATAACGTGCCTGAACCGATCAACTCTTGCTATAGGAAATGTTCAAAACATTATCCAACAATACAAAATTATATCCTTCTTTACTAAATAAAGAGATTGATATGATGTTATAAATCAGGTTCGGTATCTAATAGCATTCGTTCAGAATCAATGTATTTGGTAATACAGGGTGATAACTGCCAACACCTTGGTTGCAACAATTGCATCGTTTTCAACACTTGAAACTTATCACCCGATCTCAGTTCTCTACCTATCTGTAGCCCATGTAGTAGATTACATATCCGGTATCCTGATCCGGTATCTAATACCCAGGACGTAGAGGATACTGAGAAACAGTTCTATATAATGAACACACCCGAAGAAGATGGATCATCATGCACTTTCTACATTTGGGCGGCATGGGAATCCTTGTTTTCCCCTAATTCCTGCTCGGTCTTATAACAATTATAAGTTGGAGCGGGGCCAACGTCCCCCAGCTCAGTATAATAAGTGGGTTCGGTCAATACATCCATATTATTATCTTGATTAAGGCGTGACATAGTCGCTACCTGGAGAGAGAGAGAAGAAAATACTCTGCGTGCGCCCTTGCAAGATTAGATTGGTTATATTATTTATCTAATCAGAATAACTCCCACTGTTTTTATCAAATCTTCCTTCAAACCTTAAAAGGAAAGACTAGCCGGGATTAATTACACCCTACAAATTCGCCAATCTTTCAGCCAGGCCAGTGCCGGTACTTTGAGGGAGGTTCCCCGTGCTTTCGCACGGACCTAATTAAAATAAACCTCGTTTTCCCAGAGGCGTAACCCCGTTGACACCTTTCTAGACACCTACTTGATCGGCTAATTGTAAAGTGCAAAACACTCCCAGGAGTAACAATTACTCGCAGTAGGTATCAGGATCCAACTATCATATAGAAGGTATGCAATCTCTTTGCAAGTTTCAACACTTGAAACTCCCGATAATGGATTTTACCCATAGCACTTATGACCTTGGCTATGGTCAACAAATCATAAGCTCTAGTCATGTTCTACCCGTCATTTCGTGATTAATTAGACCCACCCACATGACCCTTGGCTAAGGTCAACAAAGTCACATGACTGTCCTAACTAATCATATCATATGCTGTGTAGGAAGATATCACTTAGCTACCGCACACTACGCCTTGGCTAAGATCAACAAACGTAGCACGAATACTAAGTACTCTACTTTCTAAAATGACGGAGGGTTGCAGATGGTTTTTAAGAAAACTTTTAACGCTTTGAACTTGATCTCGTTGCAAAATCAAATGGTTTAAAATGGAGTGTTTTTTAGGCTTTTGCTAGTTTCGCTAAAGAGATCACTCCCGGTGAAGGGATCTCGGCTCTTTCCTTGTGGAATGAGGTGTAGGATATTGACAATACCACTATGCAAAGCAATAACTAGAAAAGCAGTCAAAAGACAAAACCGAAGGTTGTAGCATCTGCTAGTTATCGCTAAAGAGGTCACTCCCGGTGAAGGGATCTCGGCTCTTTCCTTATCGAATAAGGTGTTGGATATTCTACAAGGAATACCGCTATGCAAAGCAACAACTAGAGCTACCTGTTTTTGAAAATTCGATTCAACAACATCTTTTAGGTTTATTTTCTTTCATTAATCTCATTAATGAATGTCCCATCATTTAAGTCACCTAAACATCACAGATAAAAACAACGTACGCTTATGCCATCCGCATTCGCCTCGATGTACCGTCATGCACCGTTAGGTTAGGTAACTAATGGCAGAGCGGGGCAGGGCTTGCGCAGGTGTAAAACATAAGCAACGTCTATATAATATATCATAAATACTATATACAGTATCTATCTGAACATATCACATGATCACATCACAGATAACGCAGCAGAAAACATCATATGAAATATTGGATATACTATGATGTCCGTGTTTTATTTTGAGCCTATATAAAACACGGATTCCACGGTCGTGATGAATAGCCAATCCCACACCCTAGACCCCTACGAGAGCGGCAGGCAACTCTACCAATTCTAGAGTTAGGAGACTCAGACTCGACGCCTCGAGATGGTCTCCCACTGGACTCTAGAACTCGATTACCTGTGCTCCCCACCTTGGGTCTATCCTAATGCGGAAAAGTAAATAATATACATCAACAGTGACATCTTCCTCAACCCGGAAGTGCCCAAATAAAAGAATATTACATACAATATTTTACATGAATGAAAATGAAAACACTCATCTCACATAAAAAAAACCCCGGCTATTCAAACACGACGATCCAATATAACATATCCAGCAACACATAACATCACATGTCATCAACGTAAGTAAACATGTGTATCCCAATTGTCGTTGACGTATAGTAACGAAACCGGTGATACCCCACATATTACACTTACGGTCGCTGAAAAGAAAATGAAAACTACAACAGTTGGAATCCGCAACACCTTAGACATCATAAACCCGTAATATCCCATATTGCGGATTTCATGCCTAACAATATGAATTTCTTAGACATCGCATGCCTAACAATTATAAACCCCATATTTTAGTCTCGATATTGAAAACACTTTCCAATAATCAGTTGCACAATTCTACAAGATTCCCGACATCCCGATCGAATGCTCGTCGGAAACTTTAGTAGACGGCCGCACCCCCCGATACCAACGAAGAAGTGCACTTAGGCGGAACACCGCGGCCACAATCACCCGGACGGATGCTTTTTGGCAACGGAGTTCTCTTACAGTCACTTGGTCGGGGTTATGGGGTGTGTCTATCTAATAATGTTATCCGGCGAGTATCCGAACACACTAAGTGGTTGCAACGGACTTTTGATCATATCAAAATCCCGTGGCAACCAATCAAATGAGACAAAATTGCCAGACTTATTAAATTCAAATGTTGTTGATTCCAAGTATTGTATCACAATATTTACTAGACTATGTTAAACGTTTCGAATGAATCAAGCAACACCCCATCACCCGATAAGCTCAACACTTGAGCGAAGTTAAAATACCCAAAACGTGCCACAGTACCTATGATCCAGCCGTAGAAGGGTCAAACCAATGCCTCACCTATGACACCGCGGAACCACGGCAAACCCTAGGGTTCAAGCAGCAGTTCCGAGGGCATAGAATCGAGTTAAGGTTTATGTTCTTCTAGAGCATCCATAGAGTCACTTGCACGAACATTGAATATAATTAACTTAGAAAATTCCAACACATGGAAATTTCAAAGGGGGTCATGGGGTGTTGTTTGAAGATCGTTTGAACTGTCAAACATAGCCTAGGTTACCATCTCAATGTTAAATTATACGACTATGAAACACTCCGTTTTGGTCCTATAGCAAAATTTACATCACATGAAAATTTGGACCAAGCAAACAATACCTGAAACCCCAAAATACACACACCAGAGCACAAAACAAAAACTATGCACAGAGGAACATGCAGGGCCGGCCTCCTCGGATTTTGGGGGAGTGTGCACGGTTGAAAACCGAGCAAAGGGTCTCATTTTTGTTTTGTGGACTAGGGGTATCACATACATCACTCTGCACTTTTTGCAAAATTTTTACAGAACTTTTGAAAATCAACAGAGAGCAAATGTGTAGGGTTCTAGAAATTGTATGTTTACGGATTTGTTTTGTTTTCGTATTACATTTAACATCGTCTAAGTTTCTAGTTAGGCTCTGATACCATGTTGGGATTGCTTAGCACCTAGCCTAGGCTTTGCAAGCATTACACATGCCATAACAAAAATTCAAGGGGGTGCTAAGCAATCATCCAAGGATACATACTAGAAAACTAGGGTAATAAAATAGTAATCAACCGTTACAAATAGAAGTGAATAAAAATACAACCTTTGTAGATCCGGTCCTTCACTTCTAAAGCTCCGTGTTGACGTCCCTTCGCTGCGATCATCGAGCTCCCGAACTCTAGAATGGATTTCCTCGGAGAAATGAACAAGCTTGCTCGTTCACTTTGACGCCGAAGATGATCTACGTCGAGGTGACTCAAACTCAAGCAAACCCTTCACTAGGTCAAGAACTTTGTGAAGAGAACACCCTAAACTAAATGGCAAGTTGTAGAGGATGATGAAATAGGAAGTGGGTTTACTTTGGATTTTGATTTCTCACTTAATTTCTTCACTTTAGAAAAATCTAGCAAACATTTTTTTTGGATGAAGAAGAAGAAGAAGGAAAAAGGTGAAGTGAATTATGATCAATTATGCAACCATAGGTGAGTTAGTATCATCCACTAACCTTTGTAGAGACTAAACCATGGTTCAAGTTAATGGTTTGGTTAATAAATATCTTAAGTGAGACAAAGTTAGTGGACTTGGTCAATGAATGCTTCAAGCTTCATGAAGCTTCAAGCATGACAAAGTGCTCACTAATTTTGAATTACAAAATAAATATAAACCTTTACCATTAACATAAATATGGTGTAAGTCACTCATATACCCAAGTTTGCATATATCATCAAGCATGATACAATCGTGTACACAAACATATATCATATATACATTATGCACATCAAGTGAGAAAAAGTTATCTTATGTGAACCAATACTAGTTAATGTAAAGTAATATATCAAATATATAATTATACATTAAATCATTAAACCAACACTTGATTTAATGATCCGGTCATATCGCATATAACCGACTAATATCTAGTGTATCAATATATCGAATCAACACTTGATTTGATAACCCAGCTATATCGCATATAACCGACCGATGATACAAATCAGGAGAATAGAATATGGTATCACATACTCGTATTATTCTCGGTGCCGCACATATTTCATATGTGCTCCTATTTCGTTTCGTTGGAGCTAGGAAACCTCTGCATTGGACTCTAAAGACTCGTCAATTTGCCGGCAGTAGGTGGTGATCATATCAGTCACCCACAAGCTGCAAGCGGTCTGCTAAACGTAACGGCCACCCGGGTATTGAGCGATCAGAAGATCAACGAGCAAGCCTGCTCACACTCCTGCGAATCCAATCAGTAACACTTATCGCACAGTCCGGTCTGTTCGTCTGATATGTCGCATATCTCGCCTAGGGGTGGTAAACGTCAGACTACAGTAGTTTGATAAGTCATGTCGATGTAAGGTCCATAACGAGCGTGAAACTACTGATAATACTTACCAGTAAATCACATCAATCCTGGCCAGTGATTTCCATTTATGGCCAATCGAGCATGGCGCAACATCAACCCCCAATACCGAGAGAGACGAATCCCCTCCTATCGCTCATTGCCTCCATGTGACTCGGGACTGTACCTAAAAACCACCTGTTTGCACGACTCAATAGAGCCGTGGTAGGGTGGAAATCAAAGTACAGTGGGAGACACACAAGGCTCTATGACGATCTCGGGTCGACAGACTAAGCTGTACCAGTGCCACCAGATTACTGCCATCTGACGTGAGGTATAATCCCATCTGGGAGTTCTCGGCGAGTCCGTTTAGTGTACCCAGTCTCCATTGAGCATCCGTATACCATCTCTAATGTCAAACACCAATGGATAAGGGATCATCCTTCTCCCATCACATGGGTTGAGAAGATATACGCTAGTCTACTCTGAAATATCGATACCCCGTCTCGATATTCCCACGACTAGGAACATTGAAAGATGTACTCATGGACTACCCAGGCATCCTGGAAGTCGAGTACACATCCTAAGGGCTTTATCAACATGTAACAGAGAGACAATAAGTGTACATATTAAGATAAAGAAAAACCATATAGCGTACTATCATGTCGAGCAAGAAATTCCTCCCTATATATGTCCCAGCATCCACTATTATATACATCTCATGTACAATAATGGCCTCTAGGGCATACATACAACTAACAGAACGGAGACTTTGTCATCTTTCCTATGAGAAAAGATTGACAAGTTGCATAAGAATAATATTCGAACAGATCCAAATATCCCTCTCTATATAACTTCGACAACTGTGTTTTATTGATGTGACCCCGTCTACAATGCCATAAGAAAGTTTTATTTACATCTGGAGACATTCTTTTAAGTGTGTTCTGGACGTTGAAAACCTGAGCATGATTAAACACGTATATACTGTCCTCTAGTGTACCTGACCCAATCAAACTTTGATTTAGGTGGATGTGAACCACTTCGCTTACAAACTAGACTTGGTACACACAAACAAATACGTAGAATCAATATCTGCCCACTTGTCAATCCTAGGTGATATACCCTATGGATACAATGTCCACGCTCATTCCGTTAGTATCCCTGAGAGTCATATCACCTGCCCTGATAACTCTACGGTTTCTCAAAGCCTGTAATGAATTACAGATATGAAATCCTGATCCGGTATCTTGTACCCATGAAGTAGAGTTAATTGACAGACTATTTTCAATCACTAATACACCCGAAGTTGAAGCCACAACATGTTTCGGATCCTGGATTCTGACTTTCCAAGCCTGCATCCCTTCTTCCAATGCCCTTTCCCGTAACAATCGGGAAATCCCTCCTTCCCTACTGATAACCCTGAAAAATTTGCCCTTCCATTTTCTTCTACCTTACTGACACCGCTTATCGTCTTTGTAGAGGTCTTCTTCTTGTCACCCTGTGCTTTCGCCTTGGATGCAGAAGAGGAAGATTCCCTAATAAGCTGAGTGGGTGTCACCCTGGTTTCCTTCAAGGTGCCCTCAACTGGAAGTTTAACTTTCTTCCCCTGGGCAAATGTAGATGGTAGGGACTATAGAAACAAGTCAGCATATGACATTTTTTCCAACGTGGTCTCCAGGTCCGTGAGCTCATCAATATAGCTAGTCATCGTAAGGACGTTGTCCCTTACAGATGACCCGACAGACAACCTCGCTTGACGAAATTCCTTCGAGGTCTCATATCTTGCGATATGAGATTGCTCTCCATATAAAACTTTGTTATGGAGGAAGATAGAAACTAAGCCCATCTTCTCGTGCTGCCTTTGGTATACACCATCAATTGAGGCCAACACAAGGCACTTGGCATTCGCACAGTCTTTTTCCCTTGTCTTACGGATATCCTTAACCGCGACGGTGGAAACTGGACCTGGGACGGCGGGGGATTGAGTAGTAATGAGGTGATCCAACTTTTCATAGGTAATGGACATCTGGAAAAACCTTTGCCAATCATTATAGTATAACTCGGTCATTTTATTATCTATCTGGAACCTAATCTGGTCACCTGGGTGCTGCAATTTAGGAGAGAGAGAAGAATACACTCAACATGATGCTCTTGCAAGTTTAGATTGGTTTTTAATTTATCTAAACAGGATGGCTTCCACTGTTTCTCGAATCCTTCCTCAAACCATAAATGAAGAATTAGTCAGGATTGATCTCACCGTACAATACTTTCATAACCGTTCGGCCAGGCTAGTGTCGGTACTTTGAGGGAGGTTTTACGACACTTTCGTGAAGTTTCTTCATTAAATAACCTCTTTTCCCTGGAGGCGTAGCCCCGCTAACACTATTCTAGACACCTACTTGGTTTATAGCATTGATCATTAAGTAAAGAATCTCCCGAGGAGTAGCGGATACTCACAGTAGGATCAGGATCCAAATATCATTGTGTGATAATCTTGATGGAATCCTACCAACATTATCACACTCCAAATGGTATGCAGCACTAGCAAGTTTCTGTTTCCTTAGAAACACCCGATGTGGATTTTTGTCCGATGCTCTTATGACCTTGACTAAGGCCAACAAATCATAAGTCACATGTCAAGTTCTACCCGTCATTGTCCAGGTTAATTTGAACCCACCCATATATACCCTTGACTAAGGCCAACAAAGTAGTATGACTGTCCCAAACCAACGCATCTATCTATGCAACATATGAATACCCAGCAGGTACCAATCACTATGCCTTGACTAAGTCCAACAAACATAGCTTGAATACTATTGAATATTCATATGAGATGACGGAGGGTTACGGATGGTTTTGGCGAAACCGTGAGCATAGTGAACTTGATATAATCGAAGGAAGTTGATAGCTTTTAAAAGGAGTGGTTTAAGCTTCGCATTTAAAAGTCTCCAGGTTTAAAATAACCGAGTGGTTTTTAAAATTTGTTCCAACGATTCAGCTTTGGTTTGTTTGCTTTGCATTAATGTAATGTAGTCCCATCAATTAACCTACAATTGCAGAAAACAATGAAAATATAACGTATGCTTATGCCATCCGCATTCGCCACGGGGCCCCATCATCACCCGTTAGGTTACTTAACTAACGACAGAGCGGGGGCTGGACTAGCGTAGATGCAAAACATAAGCAACGTCTATTATATAATACATATATAATATTATCCATTTGTCAGACGAAATGATAGGCATTCCAGAACACAGATGAACACATTGGATATACTAGGAATTCAGCGTTTCGTTTGATCCTGTAACGAAAGTCAGATTCCACGGTCATGATGAATAGCCAAACCCCACCCTAGACCCCTACGGGTGCGGCAAACCACCCGCCAAATACCAGAAGTGAAGAAACCTCGCTCAACAAAGTAAGTAGGCCACTCAGTACTTCAAAGTACCCGGTAGTTTGTGCACCCCACCTTGGGTCTATCCTAGGAGAAAAAACAGTATAAGAAATAATACAACGGTGGCTACAATCTCAACCCGGATATGCCCCGCAAAAATAATATTACATCACTTTACAAATTAACATCGAATGAAAGAATGAAAACCCTCATCTCAAATACCCGGCTATTCATCCAGGATGATCCATCAAGTTCATATACACAAACCATCATAATATCATCACAGATATGTGCAACACCGAATAATCGACGTATAGCAATTAGTCAACGTTTCCAAACACATATATACATCACAAAGCTTGTAAATTAACTACGACATTAGAATTCCACACGCAATTAGCAATCATAAACAATTTTCCAAGACTTCAAAATCTAGTGAGCTAAAGTTCCAAAAATGATAGTTTTGAGCCAATCCCGGAGTCGAAACGAACTCGAAACCCGCCCAAATCTTCACGGAGGTGAAGACACGTGAATTATTGTCGAGTGAGGGCCTCGAGGGGTACCCACCTTTGGGGGCCACTATGAGGTGGCCCCCAAAGGAAGGCAGACCCGAGAGCACCAATTCCTAGTGCCCTCGGGTCACCAGCCCCCAAGGCCACCAAGTTGTGGTCTTGGGGGGTGGTCCCGGACATTGGTCCCCCCCGGGAAGTCCCCAGGGTGCGCACGCTGTTAGTGTATATGCCCTAGAGGCCATTACTGTATCATACTAGTTTGTATATTACTTAATGGAAGCTTGGGATATTCACCTTGTATAGACAATCTTGCTCAAAATAGTAGTATGCTACATAGTTTGTTTCTACTTTAATGTGTACATGTGTTTATTTTAGTATATCACCTATACACATTAGTGGAGCCCTTAGGATCTTTGCTTGATTACCAGCGTTGTGATGGCAGTCATACCCATGGGGGCTGGGTAATCCACAAGCACATCCTTATGCAGGTCCCTAGTCGTAGGACTATCGAGACAGGGCATCGATACTCCGGAATAGACTAGCGTATGCGCTTCTCATCCCAGTGTGGGAGACGGTCTGTCCCACAGCCGTCAGTATGTCGTACTTGAGATAGTATGTGGGTGCTCGTTAGGTTATGATTACACTGGACATGACTCGTTGGGAACTGTTGGTTGGTACTATACCTATCGTCAGTTATCAGTTCCCAGGTGATATGAGTACAGCTTAGTCTGCTGACTTGACACTGTCACTTCGCCTCGAGTGTGTTCCTACTGTACTTAGATTACTACCTATCACGACTTGAAGGAGTCATGCAAACAGGTAGAAGTTGGGTGCAGTCCCGAAGCACTTGGAGGCAGACGGTTAGACAGGATTCGTCTCTCCCAGTATTGGCGGTTGATATTGCGCTGTGTCTAGGAGAGCCATTACACAAAGTCCCTGGCCAGGGCAAGCGAGATATACTGGTAGGTTTCCAGTGTTATCTCAGGGTGTTCTGGGCTACACTCCGACACGACTTGTACCGCTATTAGGGGACTGAGGTTTACCGCCCCCTAGGCCCGCCATGCGATATTCTCAGACGAACAGACCGAACTGTATGCAGATTGTCACATTCAGGCTCGGTAGGAGTTCAGATGGGTTTCACCTCGTCCGTCTTCTTATCGACATCTACCTGGGGGCCGTTACGCATAGCTAGTGCCGCTTGCGATCTGTGGTTAAACCCACTGCCAGCGTAGTGTCGAGTCTTTAGAGTCCTAAACAGAGAGCTATTCGCCTTTAGGCAAAAGAGTAGAGGTCGCATGGTTTTGCGACAGGGTTCGGTCACATCCGTGCACTTGTGCACGTTTAGTGTCCGGGCAGTTATCACTAGCGGGCTTTGGTTTAAGCCCAATCCTAGTGTATGTTTTGGGATTGGTTTTATCTCGTTTGTATTCGTGTTCCTCGGAACGCGGATGCGAGTGTGTATGCACAGTTGACAGAGAGACAGAGGTAGAGGATTCTCATTAGGGTTGTTGACTGTTGACTTTTGCTAAAACCAAATGAGAATAAGAAATATGATTAACAATAATATTAATTATGTATTATTGTGACATGGTTGTTGATGGTTGACTTTGTTGACTTGTTGACTTAGTTGACCGGTTGACTAGGTTGGACTTGTTGACCATCATCATGACAATGGCTATCATTTCTTGGCATTGACCTTGGCTTGCTTATTTGTTCACACATTACATTTAATGCAAGAAATGATATGGCCACTTGATATGATAACAACCATCAAGTAATACTCAATTATTATTATGTGTTATGATGATTTTGGATTATGAGAGCAAGGGGGACAAAAGTCTTGGTCATTCTTTGATTTGCTTTCTCTCTCTTGAGAAAGCTCTCTCATCCTCAAGCTCTCCCTTTTCCCCTCTCTCTAGTCCATGGTTCTCCTTGTCTCATGTGTTGAGAAGCAAGAACCATAGAGATAAAACTCAACACATTCCTCTACTCATCCTAGTACTTAAGGTTTAGCAAACCAAGTGTTCTAGTTTCCTCAAGATTGAGGTTGAAGCCGAAGGTAGAAGCTTTCAGGTGGATCCATCTTCGGCACAAAGAGACGACGAGGAGAGAACCATCCGACCACCACAAAGAGACCAAGAGAAGGAGTTCAAGTTTAGGTATAACCCCTAACCGAGTAGGTAAAACTCTTGTTAGGATTGTTAGATAGTTGTTTAACAAAGATCCGTATTTTGAGTCCATGTTACCACAAAAAAAAATCGTTTTTCTTCATTTCCGCAAGCCCGTAAGCACCGGGAGAGGTAACGTGGACTTATAGTGGTATCAGAGCCTAGTTAAACACTATCTGACATGTTAGCAAAGTAACTAGATGTTCGATCGGAGAAAAAGTCACGAAACATGCCCGGAATTCAAGTTTCTGCCGATTCTGTTTTCTGTTCCAAAAATAATAAATCTTAAATTAAAAATCGACTCAGGCTTTTTATAGCACACTCAAGAAAAATGGTCCCATGAATCGGTCAAAGCACCGCGAAACCGCGGCACGAGCATGCTCCCACCGCGGAACCGCGGCCGAGTTGACTCGGCCGTGGGCGATTTTTCATGCAGTGTGTTTAGTGGGGTGTTTTGGGATTTTTACAATATGTTTTTTCTGCCCAGATTTTCCAGAAAGCAAAATATGTTTTTGGGGATTAAAAATCCGTATTTTATTTGAACTTCTAAAGACTTTGTCTAACGGGTTATATCTGTGATTTGATATATGTATTGAACGTCTTCTAATCGCTATACGTCGATTAGTGGGGGTTATACATATCTGTGATCTGTAATGTTGATGGTATGTGTATATGAATTCATTGGATTGTCGCGGATGAATAGCCGGGGGGTTGTGAGATGAGAGCTTTCTTTTTCTTTCAATTCATGTAATTTATAATTGATGTAATATTATTTATATGGCCGCACAACCGGGATGGGGTTGTAGCCATCATTGTATAATTTCTTTTACTGTTTTTGCTCCTAGGATAGACCCAAGGTGGGGTGCACAAACTACCGGGTATCTCGAAGTGCCGAGTGGCCTACTCACGGTGTTGAGGGAGGTTGCTTCGCTTCAGGTAGTTGGCGGGTAGTTTGCTGCACCCGTAGGGGTCTACGGTGGGGTCTTGGCTATTCATCGCGACCGTATAATCCGCTCTTCGTTACAGGCTCGTACGGAATACGGATTCCTAGTATATCCAATGTGTTCATCTGTGATCTGGAATGGCTATCATTGCATGTGACGAATATGTATATCTATATATGATATCTATTGAGGCGTTGCTTATGTTTTGCATCCGCGCTAGTCCAGCCCCCGCTCTGTCGTTAGTTAAGTAACCTAACGGGTAATGACGAGGCCCCGTGGCTAATGCGGATGGCATAATCATACGCCATATTTTCGTTGTTTTCTGCAATGGTAGGATTAAATGATGGGACGCATTAAATTAACGCAAGAAAATAAACCAAAGTTGAGTCGTTGGAACACTTTCAAAACCACTCGGTTTCTTTTCAAAAACAACTTTTAAACGCGGAGCTTAAGCCACTCCTTTTAAAAGCTATCTCGTTCCATCGATTATATCATATTCACTACGTTCACGGTTTCGCCAAAACCATTCGTAGCCCTCCGTCGTTTCACATGGATAGTCAATAGTATTCAAGCTATGATTGTTGGCCAAAGTCAAGGCATAGTGATTGGTAGCTATTGGGTATTCATGTGCAGCATAGATAGATGTGTTGGTTTGGGACAGTCGTATTGCCTTGTTGGCCAAAGTCAAGGGTAGATACGGGTGGGTTCAAATTAACCTGGAGAATGACGGGTAGAACTTGACATGTGAGTTATGATTTGTTGGCCAAAGTCAAGGTCATAAGAGCATGGGGAAAAAATCCACATCGGGAGTTTCAAAAGAACTGAAACTTGCTAGCGCTGCATACCATTTGGAGTGTGATGATTCTGGTAGGATTCCTTCAGTTTTGTCACGCAATGATATTTGGATCCTGATCCTACTTTGAGTATATGCTACTCCTCGGGAAATTTCTTACTTAACGATCAATGCTATAAACCAAGTAGGTGTCTAGAAAGGTGTTAGCGGGGCTACGCCCACAAGGAAAAGAGGTTATTTAATTAAGGAACTTCGCGAAAGCGTTGGAAAACCTCCTTCGAAGTACCGACACTAGCCTGGCTGAACGGTTAAGCAAGTATTGTACGGTGAGATTGATCCTGACTAATTTTTCCTTTTTGGTTTGAGGAGGGATTCGAGAGACAGCGGGAGCCATCCTGTTTAGAAAAATTAAAACCACTCTAAACTTGCAAGAGCATCATGCTAAAGCGTTTCTTCTCTCTCTCCTAATTGCAGCGACCAAATATCATGACTGGACTTAAGTTACTACTAGATAAAAACATACTGACAGGGCCAAACTACAAAGATTGGCTCAGGAATGTCAAAATGGCAATCACTTATGACAAGTTAGGGTATCTCCTCACCACCAAAGCTCCCCCTGTCCCTGGTCCCAAAACCATCGTCGGGGATAGGGAAATCCGTAAGACCTTGGAAATCGATTGTGCGAAGGCCAAGTGCCTCGTGCTTGCCTTTAGGGACAATGAACATCAGAGGAGGCACGAGAATATGGACTTTGAATCCATATTTCTCCATACAAAAGAACTGTATGGAGAGCAATCCCGTATCGCCAGATACGAACTCTCGAAAAAGCTGTTTTCGGCGAGATTGGCCGTCGGATCATCGGTAGCATAACATGTGCTTAAGATGATTGGCTTCATTGAGGAGCTCGCGGACCTTGGGACCACGTTAGAGAACGAGCTCTACACGGACTTGATTCTCCAGTCCCTTCCTTCCACTTATGCCCAGTTTATCCTGAACTTCAACTTGCATGAAAAAGAAGTTGAACTTTCATAACTCCTCAACATGCTGAGGAGTGCAGAGGGTACCCTACAGAAAGGTAGGGAAACATCTACTTTGTTTGTAGGAGGATCTTCCTCTTCTAGGTCTAAGGCGAGAGCCAAGGGAAAGAAGAAGAAACCCCCCGCCAAACCAAGAGGTGGTGTTAGTAAAGTGGATACGAAGGGAAAGACAAAGGCAACAAAGGTAGCGTGAAAGCTTGTGGGAAAGGAGGAATGCTTTTACTGTCACAAGAGTGGACACTGGAAAAAGGATTGCAGGGCTTGGAAGGCCAGAACCCAGGATCTGAAGCAAGTTGCGGCTTCAGCTTCAGGTGTGTATGTTATTGAAAACTGTCTATCAATAAACTTTACATCCTGGGTATTGGATACCGGATCAGGATCTCATATCTGTACTTCTTTACAGGCACTGAGAAGGCGTAGGGTTTTGAAAGCAGGTGATATGACTCTTAGAGTTGCAAACGGAGCTGGCATAGATGCTGAGTCCGTGGGGGACTATCACTTGGGGTTGTCAGATGGACACATTTTGGTTTTACGTGATTGTTATTTTGTACCCAATGCAACCTGTAATATCATATCTGTATCTTTATTATCTAAAGAAGGTTATGAATTTGCATTTGTAAGTAATGTTGTGAACATTCACCTTAATCAAGTTTAGATTGGGTCAGGTACATTAAGCAATGGTATATACGTATTAAACCAACCACAGATTTTCAATGTCCAGAATACACACAAAAGAAAGTCTCCGGAAACAAATCAGGCTTTCTTATGGCATTGTAGACTGGGTCACATCAATGAGAGAAGGTTGACGAAGTTACATATAGAAGGATATTTGGATCCGTTCGAATATCAATCATATGCAACTTGTCAATCTCGTCTCAAAGGAAAAATGACAAAGACTCTGTTCACTGGACACGGAGTAAGAGCGAGCGAGCTCTTGGGACTCGTACACAGCGACGTGTGCGGTCCAATGTCTACGCATGCACGAAGCAGTTATTCTTACTTCATTACTTTTACGGATGACTTTTCAAGGTACGGATATGTCTTCTTAATGAAACATAAATCCGAAGCCTTTGGAAAATTTCAGGAATATAAGAATGAAGTAGAAAAACAAAAAGGAAAAAGTATCAAGACACTGAGATCTGATCGATGTGGTGAATACTTAAGTGCCGAGTTCTTGGATTACTTAAAAGAGAATGGAATTCTCTCTCAGCTTACTCGTCCATACACTCCGCAACATAACGGTGTATCAGAGAGACGGAACCGGACCCTATTGGATATGGTACGTTCCATAATGAGTAACGCTGAGTTACCGCGATCATTCTGGGGATATGCACTAGAATCAACTGCATACCTTTTGAACCGAGTTCCAACTAAGACTGTGCCTACCACACCATATCAGATGTGGTATGGGAAGAAACCCTATCTTAAGCACATTACGACATGGGGATGTCCAGCTTTTGTCAAAAAGCAGCATGCGGACAAACTCGAGGCACGCTCAGTACAGTGCAAGTTTGTGGGATATCCAAAGTACTCCAAGGGATATTTCTTCTATTGCGAAGAGGAACAAAAGGTTTTTGTCTCTCTTCATGCCCACTTCTTGGAAACTGAGCTTTTGGAAAATCAGATAAGTGGGAGCGCAATAGAACTGGAAGAAATTCCAAAACCACGAGCTATTACTGAAAGCTTAGTAGACCCAGAGGGTTCGAAAGATCAGGACATTCCAGCGCCGATCTGCAGGAGTGGTAGGCAGCCTCATCCGCCCGAGAGATACTACGGTTTTCTCATAGACGGGGATAGAGAGGATTGCATCATTGATAGTGATGAGCCGACTAGCTTCCAGCAGGCCATTCAGAGCGTCGACTCGGTAAAATGGCTGGATGTAATGCGGACCGAAATGGAGTCCATGTACACCAACAAAGTATGGACGTTGGACATTGCTCCAGATGGGGTAAAACCCGTAGGATGCAAGTGGATCTTCAAAAGGAAGATTGGTGTAGATGGACAGTTTGAGACCTATAAGGCTAGACTTGTTGCAAAGGGTTTTCGTCAAAGACCTGGTTTGGACTATGACGAAACCTTTTCTCCAGTAGCTATGCTGAAATCCATTCAGATCCTTCTTTCCATTGCTGCCTTCCACGATTATGAGATTTGGCAGATGGACGTAAATACCGCTTTTCTAAATGGAAATTTAGAGGAGTGTGTCTATATGGACCAGCCAGAGGGTTTCATTCAGAGTGGGAGAAGCGGAAATGTGTGCAAGTTGCTTAAGTCCATCTATGGACTAAAGCAGGCATCGCGGAGTTGGAACATCTGTTTTGATGAGACGGTCAAAGAATTTGGCTTTATCAAAAATCCAGATGAACCATGCATCTATAGTAGATTTGTAGCAGGAACTGTCGTATTCCTCGTATTGTACGTGGATGACATTCTTTTGATAAGAAATGAAATTCCTATGCTACAATCTGTCAAAGGGTTCTTATCACACACGTTCTCTATGAAAGACCTGGGTGATGCCTCTTACATTCTGGGGATCCGGATCTATCGTGACAGATCCAAGAGGATATTAGGACTTTCACAGTCCAGGTACATCGACACCATACTGAAATGATTCAGTATGGAAGATTCAAAGCGCGGTAATCTACCGGCTTGTCACGGGATCACCCTCTCCAAAGAGATGTCTCCCAAGACTGATTTGGAAAGGGATCGCATGTCTATTATACCCTACGCTTCTGCGGTAGGATCTATAATGTATGCGATGTTGTGTACTAGACCAGATGTAGCTTATGCACTGAGTGTGGTAAGCTGGTATCAGTCAAACCCCGGGGAGAAACACTGGATAGCGGTAAAGAACATTCTCAAGTACCTGAGAAGGACTAAGGAGATGTTCTTGGTGTATAGCGGAAAAGACCTCCAGATCGAGACCTTTGCTGACTCCAGCTTCCAGAGTGACAAGGATGATTCCAAGTCCATGTCGGGTTATGTCTTTACCCTCAATGGAGGGGCGGTGTGTTGGAAGAGTTCCAAACAGGAAACCGTTGCTGACTCGACGATGGAAGCGGAATATATCGCTGCTGTAGATGCCGCAAAAGAAGCCGTCTGGATAAGGAATTTCTTGACAGAACATCAGGTGGTTCCGTCCATTGTTGATCCAATACCTCTGTATTGCGACAACAACGGGGCTATAGCTTTAGCGAAGGAACCCAGGTCCCATCAGAAGTCTAGACACATCTTGAGGCGGTATCACCTGATCAGGGAGATCATGGGTCGCCAAGAGATCGAGGTTCGGAGAGTTGCTACGGAAGATAACACTGCTGATCCATTCACGAAGGCCTTACCCCAGACTCAGTTCGAGCGGCTGATCAAGATGATAGGTCTTCGATACGCCAGTGCGTGGCCTTAGTGCAAGTGGGAGATTGTTAGTGTATATGCCCTAGAGGCCCTTACTGTATCATATTAGTTTGTATATTACTTAATGGAAGCTTGGGATATTCACCATGTATAGACAATCTTGCTCAAAATAGTAGTATGCTACTTGGTTTGTTTCTACTTTAATGAGTACATGTGTTTATTTTTGTATATCACCTATACACATTAGTGGAGCCCTTAGAATCTTTGCTTGATTACCAGCGTTGTGATGGCAGTCACACCCGTGGGGGCTGGGTAATCCACAAGCACATCCTTATGCAGGTCCCTATTCGTAGGACTATCGAGACAGGGCATCGATACTCCGGAGTAGACTAGCGTATGCGCTTCTCATCCTAGTGTGGGAGACGGTCTGTCCCACAGCGGTCAGTACGTCGTACTTGAGATAGTATGCGGGCGCTCATTAGGTTACGAGTACACTGGACATGACTCGTTGGGAACTGTTGGTTGGTACTATACTTATCGTCGGTTATCAGTTCCCAGGTGACATGAGTACAGCTTAGTCCGCTGACTTGACACTGTCACTTCTCCTCGAGTGTGTTCCCACTGTACTTAGATTACTACCCTACCACGGCTCAAAGGAGTCGTGCAAACATGTAGTAGTTGGGTGAAGTCCTGAAGCACCTGGAGGCAGTGACGGTTAGACAGGATTCGTCTCTCCCGGTATTGGGGGTTGATATCGTGCTGTGTCTAGGAGAGCCATTACACAATGTCCCTCGCCAGGGCAAGCGAGATATACTGGCAGGTTTCCAGTGTTATCTCAGGGTGTTCTGGGCTACACTCCGACACGACTTGTACCGCTATTAGGGGACTGACGTTTACCGCCCCCTAGGCCCGCCATGCAATATTCTCAGACGAACAGACCGGACTGTACGCAGATTGTCACATTCAGGCTCAGTAGGAGTTCAGATGGGTTTCACCTCGTCCGTCTTCTTATCGGCATCTACCAGGGGGTCATTACGCACAGCTAGTGCCGCTTGCGGTCTGTGGTTAAAACCACTGCCAGCGTAGTGTCGAGTCTTTAGAGTCCCACACAGAGAGCTATTCGTCTTTAGGCAAAAAAGTAGAGGTCGCATGGTTTTCCGACAGGGTTCGGTCACATCCGTGCACTTGTGCACATTTAGTGTCCGGGAAGTTATCACTAGTGGGCTTTGGTTTAATCCCGATCCTAGTGTATGTTTTAGGATTGGTTTTATCTCGTTTGTATTCGTGTTCCTCGGAACGCGGATGCGGGTGTGTATGCACAGTTGACAGAGACAGAGGCAGAGGATTCTCATTAGGGTTGTTGACTGTTGACTTTTGCTAAACCCTAATGAGAATAAGAAATATGATTAACAATAATATTAATTATGTATTATTGTGACATGGTTATTGATGGTTGACTTTGTTGGCTTGTTGACTTAGTTGACCGGTTGACTAGGTTGGACTTATTGACCATCATCATGACAATGGCTATCATTTCTTGGTATTGACCTTGGCTTGCTTATTTGTTCACACATTGCATTTAATGCAAGAAATGATATGGCCACTTGATATGATAACAACCATCACATAATACTCAATTATTATAATGTGTTATGATGATTTTGGATTATGAGAGCAAGGGTGACAAAAGTCTTGCTCATTCTTTGATTTGCTTTCTCTCTCTTGAGAAAGCTCTCTCATCCTCAAGCTCTCCCTCTTCCTCTTGCTCTCTCTCTAGTCCATGGTTCTTCTTGTCTCATGTGTTGAGAAGCAAGAACCATAGAGATAAAACCCAACACACTCCTCTACTCATCCTAGTACATAAGGTTTAGCAAACCAAGTGTTCTAGTTTCCTCAAGATTGAGGTTGAAGCCAAAGGTAGAACCTTTCAGGTGGATCCATCTTCGGCACAAAGAGACGACGAGGAGAGAACCATCCGACCACCAAAAGGAGACCAAGAGAAGGAGTTCAAGTTAAGGTATAACCTCTAACCGAGTAGGTAAAACTCTTGTTTGGATTGTTAGATAGTTGTTTAACAGAGATCCATATTTTGAGTCCATGTTACCACCAAAAGAAAAATCATTTTTCATCACTTCCGCAAGCCCGTAACCACCGGGAGAGGTAATGTGGACTTACACACGCTTCACCCCGTAGCTTCTCAGTTCAAACCGTGAGCCCATGGGGTGTGCAAACAACTCAAAACCTCACTTTTGAAAACAGTTTTTGTCGACAGTTTTTCCGCGACAAAAACGGCGGAATTCTAACATCGTTACAACCTATCTAATGTTTATGAGAGGCTCTGATACCACTGTAAGTCGATGTCATGCACACCACGTGTTTACGGGGAGGCGAAATTTGCAAAAGTGATTTTTACGAGCTTCGCAACACCGACTAGAACCAAGCATCGTCCATAAACCCTAGCTAGCAAACTGCTTGAGGTTTAACTACTCGTATACGAAGTTATACCTCACGATACATATCCTTCGGGTCTTCGTCTCTTTCCTCCTCGTTTACGTAGACTCCAAGGACTGATCCTGATCGTAGCAACCTCCACGACCTCCTTGAGTCAAAGACGATCCACCCGAGAGTCTACAGTCCGAGCTCCACCTCAAAACCGAGGTAACTAGGGCAACAAGCATGCTAAACTTGATATCCTAGGAGATGTAGAGTATGAAGATGGATTTATTTGTCTCCTGAAACCCTAGGATTCTCAACACATGACTACTTTTAGGGTTTTAGTTGAGAGGAAGAAGAAGAGAAGAAGATAGCTCACTTGAGGAAAGAGAAAAGATTTTTGATAATGATAATGATCAATGAAAATGAGATGGCTAACATGACATGACCACAAGTATGGCATGAAAAATATCTCATCAAAATATCTAGGTCACAAAATATCTCACAAAAATATCCAAGTCAAATAGTCAAACCAAGTCAAGTGGTCAAGCCAAGTCAAATGGTCAAACAAAGTCAAGTAGTCAAAACAAGTAGCCATGCCTCAATTATCATTTACAAAAATAACAAATACTTTCCTCCACCTCATAACCGTTTTAATCAAGTCAATGGTCAAAACCCTAATGGGGTGTCTCCTTCTTTTCCCCTCTCATCCGTTTATACATACCCGCATTCGTGTTCCGAGAAACACGAATACAAAGAGACGAAACTGATCCATCAATATAATACTAGGATCCGGCTTAAACCAAAGCCCACTAGTATTATCCGCCCGAACATCATACGTGCACAAGTGCATATAAGTGATCGAAATCCTACCGTAAAACCATACAACCTCTACACCTTAGAGGGTTCCCTAGGGCGGAAGCAAGGTTTCAGGAGGCATCGTCCATGCCAAATTCAAAAATTTGCCGTTCTAGCTAACCCTAACCTTAGAATCGTATACTAGAAATCCGACGAATATAAATGCAAACACTTTGCAAGTAAAGTAAGCAAGGAATACAACCTTTGTAGACCGGTCCTTCACTTCAATAGCTCCATGTAGTATTCCCTTCGCTGCGATCGTGAACTCCGGACTCTAGAGAGGCTCCCATGAAGAAATGAACATGCTTGCATCGAAGTCTTCGAGGCCAAAGATGATCTACGTCGAAGAGACACTAACCCAAGCTATCTCTTCACTAATTGTGAAATTAGTGAAGCAAACACCCTATACTAAATGGCAAGTAGTAGAGGATGATGAAGTAGGAAGTGGGCTCACTTTAGAATTGATTTTCTCACATTTTTTCTCACATCTCCATTGAAGCTAGAAAGCTTTGAGGAAGAATAAGAAGAATGAACTCATGAGAGAGTGAAGCAACCATGGGTGAGTTAAGTATCATATACATAACCTTTGTAGAGACTTAACCAAGGCTAGGTTAATTGGTAGGGTTAACAAATATCTTAGGTAAAACAAAACTTGAGGACTTAGTCGAAGAACTACAAGCTTCTACAAGCTTATCAACCATGACAAAATCATTTAGTTTTAGAATTACTTAAATAAATAAAACCCTATCAATTAAACCAAGCATGGTGTAAGTCATACACACACCTTTGTTCAATGTATCATCAAGCATGAAACAAAATAATGTACACTTATATATATCACATATATACACATGCACAAAATTAGTGAGAAAAGAAATCATAAGTGAGATAATACTACTTAATGTAATGTAATATATCAAATATATAATTATACATTAGATTATCAAATCAACTCTTGATTTAATAATCTGGCTATATCACATATAACCGACTAATATCATATGAATCAACTTATCGAATCAACACTTGATCCGATAACCCGGCTATATCATATATAACCGACCGATATCACATATCACGAGAATAGAATACGGTTTGTCATATCGTATTAATCTCGGTCCCGCACATATCACATATGTGCTCCTACTCCGTTTCGCTTGAGCCAGGAAACCTTTGTGTATGACCCTAAAAACTCGTCAATACGCCGGTAGTAGGTGATGATCATATCAAACACCCACATGCCGCAAGCGGTCTGCTAAACGTAACGGCCACCCGGGTATTGAGCGATCAGAAGATCAACAAGCAAGCCTGCTCACACTCCTACGAATCCAATCGGTAACACTACCGTACAGTCCGGCCTCTTCGTCTGATATGTCGCATATCTCGTCTAGGGGTGGTAAACGTCAGACCCCAGAAACTCGATAAGTCGTGCCGATATGAGGCTCATAACGGGTCGAGAAATTACTTATAACACTTGACAGTATATCTCTGAACCAGCCCTGGCCAGGAACTTCCTGTTATAGCCAATCGAGCACAGCGCAACATCAACCCCCAATACCGGGAGAGACGAAACCCCTCCTATCGCTCATTGCCTCAATATGATTCGGGACTGTACCCAAAAGCCACCATTTGCACGTTCTCTTGAACATGGTAAGGTGTAAATCAAAGCACAGTAGGAATCATACAAGACTCTATGACGATCTCGGGTCTACAGACTAACCTGTACCAGTGTCACCAGAGAACTGCCATCTGACGTGAGGTATAATAACATCTAGGAGTTCTCGGCGAGTCTGTCCAGTGTACCCAGTCTCCACTGAGCACCCGTATACTGTCTCTGATGTCAAAAACCAATGGATATGGGATTATCCATCGTCCATCTACATGGGTCGAGAAGCTATACGCTAGTCTACTCTGGTATATCGATGCCCTGTCTCGAGACACCCACGACTAGGAACATTTAAAGGATGTACTTAGCGACTACACAGTCCCCACTAGTATGATCTGCATCATAATCGTGGTAGTAAAGTACTCATCCTAAGGGCTTTACCAACTTGTAACATAGAGACAATCAGAGTACATGTTAAGATAAAGAGCAACCAGATAGCATACTATCATGTCGAGCAAGAAAGTTGTAACACCCGAGTTCTTTCATACCAATTCCAGTTTCCGTTTTAACCTATCCATGGTCTTTTCTTAATTTAGCGTGTTTGGGTTCGAATGATATTTTACCTATTACTTTGCATTCGACACGACCCGCTTGCTTGAACCTGTTTGATTCTTATTTATAGGTTACCCTGACTCGTTGCATTGACACGTGCATCTAGTATAAACTGCATATTGTCATTTCATCTGACATCACATGTTTTATCATATAACTTTTAGATCACAAAAAATATTTTAAAATTACATTTCATGGCCTGCTTGATACCCCTAACCCTGTGGTAGCGTCCTTGCATCGTGTTCTCGTCCCGTTCAGTGAAACGGACGTGTTTGGATGGCTACGCGCATGTGCGTGCGTCCATTCTTGGGGGTATGATTTTTCAGTACAAAATCCTTCATTTCAAATTTTGGAACTTGCTAATAATTTTTATATTTCAAATTCAAATTTTTAGACCCGACCCAGGCGCAATTCTGAAATATTTTGTATTTCCGCCAAATCCTATTTTTTAAAATCTTTTAATCAGCCTATCCGATCGATTTATAACCAACGAAACTATATTTTATCACACCAGAAAATCTTTCAAAAAAAAATTTAACCCTAAACAATTCCTATTCCCTTACCCAATCAAAACTCTCTTCTCTCGTTGCTGGCCCCACCTTCCTCTCTCTCTCTGTCCTCTTTTTCTTCTTCTCTCTCTTCTTCGTACTCGCTCATCCTGCTACGCGACAAATTCTTATCTCCTCCTCTTTCTCTCTCCTCTCGTTTCTCCCTTTCTCTCTCCTCTCGCGCCCGCTTCTCTCTCCTTTCGCGGTGCGCAAGAATCCCATCACCGCCCCCCACGATATCCTCAACTCCCTTCTTCTACACCTTCTTCTTTTGCAGTTTCGCTTGTAAACCCATGCAACCTCGTCGGGCCACGGAGGAAACCCTAACCCCTTCCCGCCTCTGCCTCATCACCATCTTCATCTCACCTCCTTCTCATCCTCCTCCTCGTCTCCATTCTCCTCCTTCTCGTATTCTTCTTCACCAATCCCGAGCCGCACACATCAAGATCCCAGCATCTCACCCTTTTGCCGCCGACCACCCTCGCCATCGCCATCTCTTCTTCTCTCCTCATCTCCATCATCTCCTTCTTCTGCTCTTCTCCCTTCCTCACCCGAGCACCACCTGCTGCCAACCTGATCATGAAAACCCTAACCGAACCCTAGATCCTCAACTCCCTTCTATCATCGGCGACCCCATGACCAGTCGTCACCATCCCCGTCGCAACCATCACCTCCTTCTCCTTAGCCACCTCCTCATCTCCCTCATCCTCCAAGAACACCTACTCACACCCTACACAACACACAGCAAAATCAGCCGACCCAAACCTCAACCGCCAACCCTCTTCGTCGGAGTTATGTCGACGCCGTCGACACCCTTGCAACCTTTCCCAAACCCCAGTAAGCTACCTCTTCTTTCTCCTTCATCCTCTTCTTCTTTTCTTTCTTTCTTTCTCCTTTTCTTTCCTTTACTGTCTTTTAATGTTCTCTGAACTTGTCTAGATCGCCGGAGTTGGCCGTGACGTCGACGCTCCCGACGATCCAGCGAGCGTCTCTGGCCCGTGTGATCCCCTCGTGCGTTGTTTGGACTCATTCTGTGTACCGTGCGTGCGCCCCGACTTTTCCCACCGACACGGGACGTTTCGTTTTCCGTGTCGTGTTCCGTCGAGGCAAGTAAAACTTGCCACATGCTAATTAATATATATTACATATACATTGATGGCACTCTAAATCCGTAGTTAACTTTAGTACCATGATTTTCTTTT
Source organism: Agapanthus africanus (assembly GCA_030015575.1). Taxonomy (NCBI): domain Eukaryota; kingdom Viridiplantae; phylum Streptophyta; class Magnoliopsida; order Asparagales; family Amaryllidaceae; genus Agapanthus; species Agapanthus africanus. Next base: position 428,126,944 of record CM057339.1, read on the forward strand.
TTGTGTTCGACGTCACGTCATATCATTTTAGTTTCCAGAATTGAAACCTACCGTTCGCATTTAATACATTAAACCAAATAACCACAATCATATGTTTAATCACATTTTAACCATTGACATAGCCTATGGTATTTTTCCATAGTTTTAATCCATCGGACACTCGTGTGCATTTAAACCTGTTTTAGCTGTGATTTCATCCATTGAACCTATTTATAGATCATTGCATCCCTGGAATTTCTTAATATTTGTTAACATGATTTAACGGCCATAATTGTCAACTGCATCCATTAAACAGATTATACATGTCGTCGCATCCATGGATCACTCAATATTTATTAACCTGGTTTTCAGCATCCACATCTATCATACTGTATTCACATAATGCTGACACTGTCTGTTAAACACAAATGATAACTGTATGGCTAATTAATTAAACCTGCTTTATTGCCTAATCGATGATATGTGCCATTTTATTGTGTTGATACCCATGCTTGATTATTTATAACCAGGATTATGTGCACAAACATGATATCTTTCACCACCTGTTATGACTTGCTACACACCTACTACTTGACCCGACATGGTACCGTACACTGCTTGACTTGACCTGATGTACCATGACTTGACCCGTTACCTGATCTTGTGTCTAATGCCAACAAACCTGACATGTAGTCCTCACGGACCGTCCCTATTGTCTAACCAGACAAACCTGCTCTTATCTGATCCTGTGTTGGCAATAGTTCTTGATTACGAAATACCTGACTTGACACATATAACTTAGGGGCATGGGGAAATCAATGATGAAATCCTGACTTGTAACTCGACAGTTGCTCGCTTATACTGATCAGTTTTAGAGGCTAGACCCGCCTCGTGACGATGCTGCTGACATCGTTGGTCTGTACTCCTTTCCTGTTAGTGCCTAGCGGCACGTCTCGGTTTCAGCCAGAGAGTCTGTAGACCGTTGTCCCGGGCATGCACGGGATACTATTGAGTTACATCGATGATTCATCAAATTGATTTCAAAGACTTGAGAGTAGATAACCAACTAACCAGTTTAGTTTACTCACTATACGCTACCTTTCACTGTCCTTATTTAGATTTCTTTACACCTGTTTTACTATTTATGATTATACTTGCATGTCTTGCTACCTTGTTTACATGTTGTTGCTTGATGTTATGACGCGCTGACGTCTGGGTTTTGCATGGCCCAGATCCTTCTACCTTTGTTGCAGACTGATCAGGAGTATTGTCGCTGTTAGACCGAGCGGTGAAGTTCCTGTCGGTATGTAGTTTTAATTTCCAGGTGTTTCATTATTGTATCTTTTGCTTCCGCATATCATTATTTCTTGACTCATTCATTCTGGCTCATAGACATGTACTAGATAGTTTAGTTTACTTTCCTGTTCTTGATAACTCTACAGCCGTAATGTGACTGTGGAGGGATTTTTCCTATCCACAGGTAGCATGGTTAGCTACTCTGGGAAGCGGGGGCGTGACATGGTTCTTTTGGTATCAGAGCCAGGGGATATAGGTTAATCGGGTTTGATTCTTTTGTAGTTGGGTATTGGACCCAATACACGAATCAGAATACTCGTGATTAGGAACATGTCCTTCCATCTTGATTATTGTGATTCTTGAATCATATCCTTCTTTTATCCTTCGCCTTGACGATATGCAAACCACTTTGCATCTCGACTTGAAACCCTTTTGGTTTTCTATTGTCTCTCCCTATTCTTGATTCTGATACTTGGATTTGGGCGACTTGAGTGGAGTTATGTAATTGTACCCATGAATTGCAGCATGGTTACAATGCGGTACTCTATTTAAGTAACTTGGAGTCCTGGTCTTGATTCACTTCCTTATTCCATGATCGTTATACTACCTTGCTTCTCTCGGTTTCATTGCTTACCAGTTATTGTTTTACTACCAGCTTGAACCCTATTTACCGTGCTTAATCCTCTTCAGTATCTTGATTTCGGATGAAGTCATCTTGGTATCCTACTTGTTATTATCTTTCCGCATTGGAATTATTCAATTCTGGTGCACTCTTTGTTTGTTGTGATCTTGGGAATGGATTTTTCTTGGCACCTTCCATGCTCACAGTGATTGTAGAGCAAGGAAAGCGAACTTCCAGATTCCCAGACATCAGGAGTTTGTTTTGATGGAGGAAGTAGTTCGGTCGGGCCAGTCGAATTTAGGGCTAGGCCGACAAACTGTGTTCTTTCGTCGATGGAAGTTATTAAGGAAGAAGCGCCGGCTATATTACGAGAGTTCATGGACGTGTTCGAGGACATCTCGGGTTACCGCAAATGAGATGTAGAGTCTGCGATTAATCTTGTTCCTGGTGCAGCGCCAATCTCAAAGGCGTGTTATCCAATGGCATCAGTGGAGTTGGAAGAAGTAAAGAAGGAGGTTACCGAATTTCTAGAGAAGGGTTGAATTCACGCAATTCACCTTGGGGAGCTCCAGTTCTTCTAGTCAAGAAGAAAGATGGCACAAGGAGGATGTGCATTAATTATCGACAATTAAACCGGGTGACTATTAAGAACAAGTACCCGACCCTCGCATTGGCGAATTGTTCGAGCAGCTTAGTGGCGCGAAGGTATTTTCGAAGCTGGATTTGCGGTCCGGAAATCATCAGGTCCGAGTTAAATCAGAAGATATTTGTAAGACTGCGTTCCGAACTCGGTATGGACATTACAAGTATTTAGTGATGCCATTCGGAGTTACGAATGCACCAGCGATATTTATGGACTTGATGAACCGAATCCTTCACCGTTCTTGGACCAGTTTATAGTGGTGTTCGCTGAGGATATTCTGGTCTACCCGAGGAGCATTGAAGAGCATGCAAAACACTTGAAGATCGCACTGCAGACACTGAGGCAAGAAAGATTATATGCTAAGATGAGCAAGTGCAAGTTTTGGCTTGAAGAAGTAAAGTTTTGGGACATGTCGTAGCTGGAGATGGAATCACCGTTTATCCAGGGAAGATTGCAGTTGTTCAAGACTGGCCGATTCCGAAGAACGTTGTAAAGATCAGAAGTTTCTTGGACTTGCAGGATACTACAGAAGGTTCGTGGGGAATGTTGCTCGTTTGGCTGAGCCTTGACCAAGCTTACGCGCAAGGAGGTACCGTTTGTACGAACGGATAAGTGTGCGTCAGCTTTTGAGGTGTTGAAGCAAAGGTTGATAACCGCTTTTGTTTAACCGTGCCAGACAGTTCCGGAGGATTGGTGATTCACAGCAACGCATCTGGGAAAGGTTTGGGATGTGTTTTGATGCAGTATGGGAAGATTATAGCTTACGCATCGAGACAGTTGAAGACCCATGAGAAGGTCTACCCAACTCCTGACTTGGAGCTAGCAGCTATGATGTTCGTTTTGAAGATTTGGAGACACTACTTACTGGGCGAAAGGGTCGAAGTATTCACCGATCACAAAATCCTGGAGTATGTGTTCACACAGAAGGAGCTTAATAAGAGGCAGCGTAGGTGGTTGGAGCTGATGGCTGACGACAACCTTGATCTTGAATACCATCCGGGGAAAGTTAATGTTGTGCCGGATGCACTTAGTCGGTGGCCAGCAATTCAGATGTTGACTGCACAGAAGAAACCTATTGAAGACTTTCGGAGATTCGATTTGGAAGTTGTGCTACCGCATTCTTCGGGACAGTTGTTGCAGCTGCAAGTACGGTCGTCGTTGATCGAAAATATTAAAGCAACGCAATTGCAGGACACTAGATTGCATAAGTTTCGAGAACAGGTTGAAGCTGTACTTCGAACAGACTTTTGATCCATGAAGATGGTTTGTTGCGATATGGTAGCCGCTTGTGTGTGCCAAAGGGAGATATTCGTGAAAAACTTATGAAGGAGGCGCACAGTTTAGCATAATCCGTACATCCAGAAGGCACGAAGATTTACCGAGATATACGACAGCATTTCTGGTGGGAAGACGTGAAACGGGAGATTGCCCGCTTTGTGGCAACGTGCTTGGCGTGTCAGCAAGTTAAAGCTGAACATCAAGGGTTGCTGGTTTATTACAACCACTTCTGATTCCTCAGTGGAAGTGAGAACATATGACCATGGATTTCGTGACAGCTCTACCGCAGAGTCCAGAAGGCAACAATGCAGTTTGGGTGATTGTTGATCGATTGACCAGGGCAGCTCACTTCATACCGTTTCGAGTTGGTCAGTCAACGGAAGCGTCAGCAGAACGGTACATGCAGGAGATTGTGAGATTGCATGGAGTACCAATTAGCATCGTGTCCGACCATGACACCCGATTCTTATCACACTTCTGGAGGAGCTTACAGGAAAGTTTGGGGACTCGATAGATGTTTAGCACAGCTTTTCATCCTCAAACAGATGGCCAGTCGGAGAGGACGATCCAAACTCTTGAAGACATGTTGAGAGCTTGCATGTTAGACTTCAAGGGTTCATGGGAGGATCATCTATACTTGGTGGAGTTTCGTACAACAACAGCTTTCAGGCGACTATTCAGATAGCTCTTCGAAGCATTATATGGTCGCAAGTGTCGTTCACCTGTTTGTTGGGACGATGTTGGAGAACGAAGATTGTTGCGACCGGATTTGGTCGTGCAATCAGTTGAGAAGGTTAACACTATCCGGAATTATGTGAAAGCAGCACAAGACCGACAGAAGAGTTGGGCAGATACGACGATAAGACCTCTAGAGTTCGCTGTGGGTGATTTGGTATTCTTGAAGATATCACCGACTAGAGGGGTGATTCGTTTCGGAAGTCGAGGAAAGCTTAATCCTCGACTCGTTGGACCTTTTGAGAATTTGGAGCGTATTAGAGAAGTGGCCTACCGTTTGGAGTTACCGCAATCTTTGGAGAATGTTCATGATGTGTTTCTCGTACCTCAATTTCGTAAGTATGCTCGAGATATAATACATGTGTTGGACCATTCAGAACTGACTGTACGAGATGATTTGACTTTTGAGGAGCGATCGATGTCGAATTATGGATCGAAGAGAAATGTTCTTAAGAACAAAGTTATCCCTCTTATACTTGTTTCTTGGGGTAATCGCTTGCATGGAGAATCAACTTGGGAACTAGAAGATGAAATCCGGCAGAAGTTTCCACATCTATTCTTGAAATTTCTTATTTGTTTATCCTTTCTTGTTCTTGGAATTTCGAGGACGAAATTCTTTTGTAGTTGGGTATAATGTAACACCCGAGTTCTTTCATACCAATTCCAGTTTCCGTTTTTACTTATCCATGGTCTTTTCTTGATTTAGCGTGTTTGGGTGCCAATGGTATTTTATCTATTACTTTGCATTCGACCCGACCCGCTTGCTTGAACCTATTTGATTCTTATTTATAGGTTACCCTGACTCGTTGCATTGACACGTGCATCTAATATAAACTGCATATTGGCATTTCATCTGACATCGTAACTTTTACATCACAGAAAATATTTTAAAATTGCATTTCATTGCCTGCTTGATACCCCTAACCCTGTGGTAGCGTCCTTGCATCGTGTTCTCGTCCCGTTCAGTGAAACGGACGTGTTTGGATGGCTACGCGCACGCGCGTGCGTCCGTTCTTAGGGGTATGATTTTTCAGTACAAAATCCTTCATTTCAAATTTTGGAACTTGCTAATAATTTTTATATTTCAAATTCAAATTTTTGGACCCGACCAAGGCGCAATTCTGAAATATTTTGTATTTCCGCCAAATCCTATTTTTTTAAATCTTTTAATCAGCCTATCAGATCCTTTTATAACCAATGAAACTATATTTTATCACACCAGAAAATCTTTCAAAAAAAAAATTTAACCCTAAACAATTCTTATTCCCTCACCCAATCAAAACTCTTTTCCCTCGTCGCTGGCCCCACCTTCCTCTCTCTCTCTCCTCTTTTTCTTCTCCTCTCTCTTCTTCATACTCGCTCACCCCGCTACGCGACAAATTCTTCTCTCCTCCTCTTTCTCTCTCCTCTCGTTTCTCCTTCTCTCTCTCCTCTCGCTCCCGCTTCTCTCTCCTCTCGCGGTGTGTGAGAATCCCGTCACCGCCCCCCACGATATCCTCACATCCCTTCTTGTGCACCTTCTTCTTCTGCAGTTTTACTTGTAAACCCATGCAACCTCGTCGAGCCTTGGAGGAAACCCTAACCCCTTGCCGCCTCTGCCTCGTCACCATCTTCATCCCACCTCCTTCTCATCCTCCTCCTCGTCACCATTCTCCTCCTTCTCGTCTTCTTCTTCTCCTTCTTCTTCACCAATCCCGAGCCGCACACATCAAGAACCCAACATCTCACCCCTTTGCCGCCGACCATCCTCGCCATCGCCATCTCTTCATCTCTATTCATCTCCATCATCTCCTTCTTCTGCTCTTCTCCCTTCCTCACCCGAGCACCACCTGCTGCCTACCCGATCATGAAAACCCTAACCGAACCCTAGATCCTCAACTTCCTTCTATCGTCGGCGACCCCATGACCAGTCATCACCATCCCCGTCGCAACCATCACCTCCTTCTCCTTACCCACCTCCTCATCTCCCTCATTCTCCAAGAACACCTGCTCACACCCTACACAACACCCAGCCAAATCAGCCGACCCAAACCTCAACAGCCAACCCTCTTCGCCGGAGTTCTGTTGACGCCGTTGACACCCTTGCAACCTTTCCCAAACCCCAATGAGCTACCTCTTCTTTCTGTAAGTCGATGTACTACACCCCAATACTTGTGGGGAGGCGGAATTTTCAAAAACGAACTTGTTTAGTGAACGAACATCGACTAACCGCTTAAATCGAAGCTAAACTATAAACAACCAAACACAAAGTGTTTCTAAACTACTATGTTTAGGGATTATACCTAATGAACCAACTCCTTCGTCTTTACGAACTCCTTGTTCTCCTGGGCCTTCTCGAAGTAGTAGACGATCCACCCGAGAGCAAAACTCCAAGCTTAGCCTCTAAACTTGAGGCAACTAACATTCTTGGATTGCTAATCAAAGAAGATAGATTGAGATAGAGGATTAGTCTTTTGAGGGGAGAGAAGGTGAGAATTATTATCATATGAGAATAGTAAGTCATCATAATAAATATGAAGCATTCTTATTAATGAAGAAAAGAATAATACATAATGAATAAGCATGCTTCACAAATATCTAATGGTGATTCATTGTTATGACTCATTAAGCATTTATCATGCATTAATGATATGCATGAATCACCCTCATGACTCACTAAACTCATTTAATGCAAATGACACCTAAACCTCCTTAGTCACCACTTCTAGAAGCTTCTCGCACAATTACGAGAACGCCCCTCCAATCCGCAAAAATACGGAAAAACTTTAGACTATAAAAATCCAATAACCGGATACCAGTAACTGGCTTAAACCAAAGCCGACTGGTAAAAACTGTCCGAAAGTCGTACGTGCGAAAACGCACGTACGCGTCCGAACCTGTCACGACCCAAATTTGGCCCGTAACCGGCACTTAAACTACGTAACGTCTAAAGGCGTACGCAACTTAAGTAAGCCGAAACCCAGAAATCTAAACCACCCAAAACTGGATCAACGGAGAAAACATAGTTTTAAATATTCGGAAATTTTCAAGTAAAAATCTTTAAGTTTAGTTTTCGTTCTTAAAAATTTCGGCAGCACCTCCTTTGTAAAAACTAACCCCGAAAACGGGTACAACATAGATAATAATAAAAGCATCCCAAACGGGAGCAAATCACGCCCAACGGCGGAGACAACCACCACAACATATATACGACGCCGAAGCGAAGAAATATAAAAGGAAACTGCATAAAGAAGCAAAACTTTTCAACAAAACCGGCTCCCACGAGCACGGCTCCCAAAGTCACCACAAAAGAACACTGAATCCTCACAAGTCGTCTCTAAGTCATATACAACATAGTGGTAGATGGAGAATACTAGATCCAACAAAAAAATATACAAAGTACTAACAGATAACCGCAACCCACCTAAAAGCAAAGCTTCGCAGCCAACCGTAGCGGTATCCGCAAAAGTAGAGAAGAAAAGATGCCCTGCCGCGACTACTCAGAGGGTAAGTCCTGCACAACACTGTGGCACAACGGGGTGAGTTGCCAACTCGTGAATAGTAAATAACATCATACAGTAATCGCAAGTATGCACGAACAGCGATCTATCTATCACAAGTAATCCGATAGCATAAGTATGATAAGTGAATATGCAACAATCATGTAAAGGTACATCATCAGGGTACTACAACTACATGAAACAATGCATATCAACATAATCCTGAGTGTGGGATGATATAATATAAAATCTCATGCACAAATCATCAGCATGGAAAAACACCAGTGTCCCTCACTGACACATCAAATCCCAATTCCTTAGGCACCGCATCCTAAGACCGGCCCTCAAATCCTGTATGTCTCACGAAAACCTGAGTGTCAATCACCGACACTCGAAACATCATGAAACCCGTGTCTAGCATCGACACGTAAATCCTCATAACTCAGGCACTGTCACCATGACTAGCCCTGACGATATGTCATACCTCACTCCGGTCGGTATCTCCATGATAACCGTCGAGTCCAAATACAATCACCGGTAGGTAGTGGTCCCACCGTCAGGTTTATCGTCTACACCACGAAATCACCACTCACCCCGGGGTACTATACCGGGTCCACCATGTACCCGCAGACGGTGCATCCCGCTCCTCGAATCGGGTATCACAAGCCAAATCTCAGAACCGAGAAATCACATGGTGGACGCATCAAATATCATATCAAGAGAAACCGGTTTTTCAAACAATACAATGTTTTCTTGAAAATATCCCCCACGGTTCTCAAATCCATAAATCATATGAAATCCATATCTCAATGCGTAAAATCCGTATAAAACTGATATATGCAACATAAAACATCAATATGAGCATATAAAGGGAAAACCGCTCTTTAAATTGAATCTAACTTTAAAACACATCATGCGGTTCCCAATTCCTTCGAAAATAAATGCAGTATCATATGAAGTGTACATGTAAGTGTAGCAGGGTTTAAGTATCTACATGTAATCAAGTACGAGGGTGTACATGTCAATATGTATGCATGATGTATAGGTAATTATAACAAGATATAAATGAAGTGGAATAGGGTTCACTACCTTAACTATTCCTGCCCAATGCAATATCACGTATGTATGTGTCCACAGTATTTCATATGCACAATAGAATATGAGTTACTACTCTAATCATTCCTATCCACTATCATATCACATATGTAGGTGTTTGTGCGTGTCATGGCAATTACAGACGGTGTGGGTGTAGCATACAATTTAGTGCTCGTGCAACATGAACCGTCAGTAATGTGTTATATCTAAAGGTACGAGTCAAGTACAACAGATAATGCTATGCAATGACATTCATATGAAAGTAACTAATATGCAAATACATGCAGCTATCATATCATATTCGCCCCGACGCATAACGCCATACGGGCGATTTCCCCGTAGATGTTAAATCTACTCACCGATGGTCTCGAGCTAAGAAAATCCGACCACCTGCTTCCCCTTGTCCGCAGCACCCGAAGTCCCTGCTTGCGAACCTAAAATTTCATAAATAAAACACATAAGCTAAATATCCTATAATGACGGAAAGACAACGAAACGCGACGAAAACGTCCGGAAAATTACACTGCGCGCATAGCGCATCTATCGCGCACGATACCGGCCAAAACCCTAATTGGGGTCGCTAAACTACAAAACACCACGTCTGGACCCCGATCATCCCGATCGCGCAACACAACACAAAAATTACGAGGAATACACTGGATATAACCTCGCAACTACCAAACGAACCCTACGTCGGAAAACCCCGAAATCTAGTAAGCAACCTATCGCAATATATCGCACTAGATTCAAGATAACACAAATCTAACAATTACAAATACCTTAAAATAGCTTAACTAAGCTATCTAAACCAATCCTATATTTTTAACACTCGCTAATTATGTTTTAGCAAAAATCTAGTAAGCAATTTTGCTTAATTAAATAAAATGCTTATTAGCAAATTTTAACACTTTCAACTAGATTATTCTTTTCCAAAACACCATTTAACACTTGAATTAAACACTAATCACTTAATCAAAATTTAACCCTAACATGAATTTCTTAAACCAATTATAATGAATTAATCAAGAATTAAATGCTAAACTAAGCACTTAACTAGTTAACTAAAAATGCTAGTTTAAAATTAAAGCAATTAATCATAGATTAAGGTAAGAAATTATACCTCCTCAAGAACACCAAAAAGAATTTAGATTCACCACTTTAACCTCCAAAATCATGCTTTGATGAAGATCCATGAAGGATTAGTGAAGAAAAATGGTTTCATATTTATATAGGAATTGTTTTGGATTTATTTTGGATTTATTTTTGGAATTCCTTTTGGGTTTTGATAGAAAATGAGTGAGAAATGAGTTTAGAAATGTTTAGGACAGAAATGGGGGAGTTAGGGTCGGCCAAGGTGAGTGGGGGGGGGGTTTTGTGTAATATTTTGTGAAGAAAAAGCAAGGAAAAAGAGAATTAAATGCTATTTAATGCATTTTGCCACCATTACACCCTTTTCTTTTAAATTTTAAAACACAACATTAGTCACCAAAAAATATCTAGATTTTTAAAAAGAACATTCTAAAATAATTCTAGTGACAAAATTTATTTATTCACAAAAATAAAAATTTTCCCGATTTACGTGCACAAAACACCGCTTAAAATAATATTTTTTTCGGGAAAAAATCTATCTGAACCAAAACCTCCCAAATACTCCCAAAGTTCGCGCACAAGCTTTATTTTGGCCAAATTAGGTGTCGGTAAGCTTATACGATCGTTTGATCGAAATCGGGTTAAAACGGGAAAAACCGACAATTTTGCCCTAAAACGGGAAAATTCGCAAAACGATTTCTAAAACGTTACAGAACCCTTGTCGTAAAACCATACGACCTCTATATCGTTTCGCCTGGAATAGGAAACTCTCTGTGTGGGACTCTAGAGACTCGACTACTACGCTGGCAGTGGGTTTAACCACAGACCGCTAGCGGCACTAGCTGTACGTAACGGTCCCCAGGTAGTTGTCGATAAGAAGGCCGATGAGGAAACCCATCCGAACTCCTACTGAGTCTGATGTGACAATCTCCATACAGTCCGGTCCGTTCGTCCAAGACTATCGCATATCCTGCCTAGGGGGCGGCAAGCGTCAGTCCCCTAATAGCGGTATAAGTCGTGTCGGAGGGAAGCCCATTACACCCTGAGAAACTACTGGAACCTACCAGCAAATCTTGCTTGCCCTGGCCAGGGACTTTGCGTAATGGCTCTCTGACACAGCGCGATATCTACTCCCAATACCGGGAGGGACGAATCCTGTCTAACCACCACTGCCTCCAAGTGCTCGGGACTGCACCCAACTGCTACCTGTTTGCACGACTCCTTTAAGCCGTGGTAGGGTAGCAATCTAAGAAAAGTGGGACACACTCGAGGCGAAGTAGCAGTGTCAAGTCTGCGGACTACGCTGTACTCATGTCACCTGGGAACTGTTCACTGACGACTGGTATAAAACCAACCAACAGTTCCCTGTGAGTCCTGTCCGGTGTACCCGTAACCTAACGAGCACCTGTATACTATCTCCAGTACGACGTACTGACGGCTGTGGGACAGACCATCTCCCCAACTGGGATGAGAAGCGTACACACTAGTCTACTCCGGAGTATCGATGCTCTGTCTCGATAATCCAACGACTAGGGACCTGAATAAGGATATGCTTGTAGACTACCCAGCCCCCACTAGTGTGACTGCCATCACAATGCTGGTAGTCAAGCAAGATCCTAAGAGCTCTATCAATACGTACACTCACATATTAAGATAGAAAAACCAAGTAGCATACTACCATGTTTAGCAAGACTGTTATATACATGTGAATATCCCAAGCTTCTATTAAGTAATATACAAACTAGTATGATACAGTAATGGCCTTCTAGGGCATAAACACTAACAATCTCCCACTTGCACTAAGGCCATGTACTGGCATATCGAAGACCAATGATCTCGAGTAGCCTCTCAAACTGCGTCTGAGGTAGGGCCTTCGTGAATGGATCAGCAATGTTCTCTTCTGAAGCAACTCTCCGAACCTCGATCTTCTGACGATCAATGATCTCCCTGATCAGGTGATACCGCCTCAAGATTTGTCTGGACTTCTCATGGGACCTTGGTTCCTTCGCTTAAGCTATAGCTCCGTTGTTGTCGCAATACAGAGGTATTGGATCAACTATGGTAGGAACCACCTGAAGTTCTGTTAGAAACTTCTTCATCCAGACTGCTTCTTTTGCGGCATCGCAAGCAGCTATATACTCCGCTTCCATCGTCGAGTCAGCAACGGTGTCCTGCTTGGAGCTCTTCCAGCACACCGCCCCTCCATTGAGGGTAAAGACATAACCCGACATGGACTTGGAATCGTCCTTATCACTCTGGAAGCCGGAATCAGCAAAGGCCTCCAACCTGAGGTCTTTTCCGCCGTAAACCAAGAACATCTCCTTAGTCCTCCTCAGGTACTTGAGAATGTTCTTTACTGCTATCCAGTGTTTCTCCCCTGGGTCTGACTGATACCGGCTCACCACGCTTAGTGCGTGAGCGACATCTGGTCTGGTACATAACATCGCATACATTATAGAGCCTACCGCAGAAGCGTAGGGTATAATAGACATGCGTTCCCTTTCCAAATCAGTCTTGGGAGACATCTCTTTGGAGAGGGTGATTCCGTGACAAGCCGGTAGATTACCGCGCTTAGAATCTTCCATACTGAATCTTTTCAGTACAGTGTCGATATACCTGGACTGCGAAAGTCCCAACATCCTCTTGGATCTATCACGATAGATCCGGATCCCCAGAATGTAAGAGGCATCACCCAGGTCTTTCATGGAGAACCTGTGTGACAAGAATCCTTTGACAGATTGTAGCATAGGAATGTCATTTCCTATCAATAGAATGTCATCCACTTACAAGACGAGGAATACGACACTTCTGGCTACAACTTTACTATATATGCACGGTTCATCTGGATTTTTGATAAAGTCATATTCTTTGACTGTCTCATCAAAACAGATGTTCCAACTCCGCGATGCCTGCTTTAGTCCATAAATGGACTTAAGCAGCTTGCATACTTTCCCGCTGCTCCCACTCTGATTGAAACCCTCTGGCTGAGCCATATAGACGCTCTCTTCTAAATTCCCATTCAGAAAAGCCGTCTTTACGTCCATCTGCCAGATTTCATAATCATGGAAGGCAGCAATAGCAAGAAGGACCCGAATGGATTTGAGCATAGCCACTGGAGAAAAAGTTTCGTCATAATCCAAACCAGGTCTTTGACGAAAACCCTTTGCAACAAGTCTAGCCTTATAGGTTTCCACCTGTCCATCTACACCAATCTTTTTCTTGAAGATCCATTTACATCCTATGGGTTTTACCCCATCTGGAGCAAAGTCCAAAGTCCATACTTTGTTGGTGTACATGGACTCCATTTCGGTCCGCATTGCATCTAGCCATCGTACCGAGTCGCCGCTCTGGATGGCCTGCTGGAAGTCAGTAGGTTCATCATCATCTATGATGCAATCCTCTCTATTCCCATCTATGAGAAAACCGTAGTATCTCTCAGGCGGATGAGACGGCCTACTACTCCTGCGGAGGGGTGCGGGAATGTCCTGTTCTTCTTGAACTTCCGGTTCTACCAAACTTTCAGTAGTAGTTTGTGGTTCTGGAATTTCTTCCAGTTCTATTTCGCTCCCACTTGATTCCTTTTCTAAAAACTGATGTTCTAGAAAATGGGCATTACGAGAAACAAATACCTTTTGTTCCTCTGCGTAATAGAATAGATATCCCCTGGAGTGCTTTGGATATCCCACAAACAAACACTTTACTGATCGTGCCTCGAGCTTGTCCACATGCTGCTTTTTAACAAAAGCTGGACATCCCCAAATCTTTATATACTGTAGATGGGGTTTCTTCCCGCTCCACATCTGATATGGAGTGGTAGGCACAGTCTTGGTAGGTACCATGTTCAAAAGATATGCCGCTGATTCTAGCGCATGACCCCAGAATGATCGCGGTAACTCAGCATTACTCATCATGAATCGTACCATATCCAATAGGGTTCGATTCCGTCTCTCCGATACACCGTTATGCTGTGGAGTGTACGGAGGAGTAAGCTGAGAGAGAATTCCTTTCTCTTTTAGGTAACCTAGGAACTCGGCACTCAAGTATTCACCACCTCGATCAGATCTAAGTGTCTTGATACTTTTGCCGGTTTGGTTTTCTACTTCATTCTTATACTCTTGGAATTTCTCAAAAGCCTCGGATTTATGTTTCATCAGATAAATGAATCCGTATCTTGAGTAATCATCCGTGAAAGTAATGAAGTAGGAATAACCACCTCTCGCATGTGTAGACATTGGACCACATACATCGCTGTGTATGAGTCCTAAGAGCTCGCTCGCTCTTACTCCTTGTCCAGTAAATGGAGTCTTTGTCATCTTTTCTTTGAGACAAGATTGACAAGTGTCATAAGTTTGATATTCGAACGTGTCCAAATATCCTTCTCTATGCAACTTAGTCAACCTTCTCTCATTGATGTGACCCAGTCTACAATGCCATAAGAAAGCTTTATTTAAATCTGGAGACTTTCTTTTTAGTGTGTTCTGGACATTGAAAATTTGGAGTTGGTTTAAAACATATATTCCGTTATTTAGTGTACCTGACCCAATCAAACCATGATTAAGGTGGATGTTGACAACATCTCTTACAAACGTGAAATCATAACCTTTATTTGATAACAAGGAAACTGATATGATATTACACGTTAAGCTTGGTACAAAATAACAGTTATGTAAAACCAAAATGTGTCCACTCGTCAATCATAGGTGATAATCCCCGACGGACGCAGCTCCCACGCTAGCTCCGTTAGCAACCTTTAGGGTCATATCACCTTCCTTCAGCACTCTACGGTTTCTCAGTGCCTGCAATGAATTGCAAATATGAGATCCTGATCCGGTATCCAATACCCAGGAAGTAGAGTTGATCGACAGACAATTCTCAATTACAAACACACCTGAAGTCGAAGCCACAGCTTGCTTCGGTTCCTGGTTCTTGGCGTTCCACGCCTTGCAATCCTTCTTCCAGTGCCCTTTCCTGTGACAATGGAAGCACTCATCCTGGCCAACTATCGGTACTGCAATCTTTTTCTTTCCCTTCCCTCCCACCTTACTAACACCTCCTCTAGGTCTGGGTGCGGCCTTCTTCTTCCTTCCTTTGGCCCTAGCCTTGGACCCGGAAGAAGATGTACCGCCAACAAACATAGCGGGTGTTTCCCTTGAATTCTTCAAGGTGCCCTCTGCACTCCTTAACATGTTCAGGAGTTCCGGAAGTTCAACTTCTTTTCTTTGAAGGTTGAAGTTCAGGATAAACTGGGCGTAGGTGTGAGGAAGGGACTGGAGAATAAGGTCTGTATAGAGCTCATTATCCAAAGTCGTCCCAAGGTCTGCGAGCTCTTCTATATAGCCGATCATCTTTAGGACATGTTCTCCTACCGATGACCCGACAGCCAACCTCGCTCGAAACAAGTTCTTTGAGGTCTCGTATCTTGCTATACGAGATTGCTCTCCATAAAGTTCCTTTGTATGGAGAAATATGCCATCAAGGTCCATATCCCCGTGCCTCCTCTGATGTTCATTGTTCATCGAGGCAAGCACGATGCACTTGGCTTTCGCGCAATCTAAATCCCAGGTTTTGCGGATTTCCTTATCCGCATTGCTGGATTTGGGACCAGGGACAGCAGGTGCCGTAGCGGTGAGGACGTACCCCAGTTTGTCATAGGTCAAAGCCATTTTGACATTCCGCAGCCAATCTTTATAGTTTGGCCCTGTCAGTATATTTTTCTCTAAAAGTAACTTAAGTCCAGTCATTTTCAGGGTCGCTGCAATTAGGAGAGAGAGATGAAAACTCTTTAGCATGATGCTCTTGCAAGTTTAGAGTGGTTTTAGTTTATCTAAACTGGGTGGCTCCCACTGTTTCTCGAATCCTTCCTCAAACCATAAAAGAAGAATTAGCCAGGACTATTCTCACCGTACAATACTTGCTTAACCGTTCAGCCAGGCTGGTGTCGATACTTCGAGGGAGGTTTTCCAACGCTTTCGCGAAGTTCCTTAATTAAATAAGCTCTTTTCTCTGGGGGCGTAACCCCGCTGACACTTTTCTGGACACCTACTAGGTTTATAGCATTGATCGTTAAGTGACGAATATCCTGATAAGTAGCATATACTCACAGTAGGATCGGGATCCAAATATCATCGTCTGATAATGTTGTAGGAATGCTACCAACATTCATCAAACTCAAAATGGTATGCATCTCTTTGCAAATTTCAGTTTCTTTAGAAATTCCCGATATAAGTTTTTGCCCCATGCTCTTATGACCTTGGCGTTAGGTCAAAATGTCATAAGTCACATGTCAAGTTCTACCCATCATTATCTTGTCAATTTGAACCCATCCGTATATATCCTTGACGTTCGGCCAAAATGATAATACGACTGTCCTAAACTAACTCATCTATCTATGCAACAAATGAATATCCAGCAGCTACCAAACACTATGCCTTGGCGTTAGGTCAAAATACATAGCTTGAATACTACTGAATACCCAGATGAAATGACGGAGGGCTACGAATGGTTTTGGCGAAACCGTGAACGTAGTGAACTTGATATAACCGAAGGAACCTGATAGCTTTTAAAAGGAGTGGTTAAAGCTCCACATTTAAAAATATCTGTTTTTTTAAAATTAACCGAGTGGTTTCTTTTAAATTGTTCCAACGATTAAAACTTTGGTTTATTTTTCTTTGCATTATAGATAATGCGTCCCATCATTAACCTATCATTGCAGAAAACAACGAAAATATGACGTCCTCTTATGCCACCTGCATTCGCCACTTGGTCCCGTCATCGCCCGTTAGGTTACTTAACTAATGACAGAGCGGGGACTGGGCTAGCGCGGGTGTAAAACATAAGTGACGTCTAAAATAGCTACAATATATATAGATATTTTACATTCGTCTGACGCAATGATATACATTCCAGAACACAGATAAACTTTATTGGATTTGCAAGCAATCTGTATTTCTTTTGAGCCAGCAAGAAAAGACAGATTACACAGTTGTGATGAATAGCCGTTACCCCACCCAAGATCCCTATGGGTACGGCAAACTGCCAGCCCGGCAGTTTGTGTACCCCACCTTGGATCTGTCCTAGGAGCAAAAAAAGTAAAATGAAATAATACAACGGTGGCTACAACCGCAACCTGGATGTGCCCCGCAAAATAATATTACAATAAATTACATTTACAACAAATGGATTAAATAATAACCCATTTCAAAACCCCGGCTATACACCACAACAGTCCAATACAGTTTATATGCACAAACAGATATAACCATTTCAGAAATGTGCAACACCCTGCCAACTGACATACTAGCAGTTAGGGGAGGTTTACGAACACATTATACAATCATAGATATAATCCAATATGCAAATACTGTACAATTTCGATCGATTAAACACCATTAATATTGCTCCAAAAACTGCTCTGTAAAACTGAAACCTGAGCATATATTAAATATTCCAGAAAATCCTAAATACCACAGAGAAGCAACACAGGAAATTTGGCTTCCTGACTCGGCAACTCGGCGGCGGAAGCGCGGCGGATCGGTGCGATCCGCCGCGGCCGCGTTGTCGATTCAGGAGCCCAAATTTCTTGGGTGTTCTTCTGGTGTCTTTTCAAGCTTTCTGAACTCACCTGAAAAATTTTTTGGACTTCATTTAAATTTCGACAGAAACTTGACAGTTTTAGGGTTTTCCGGCTTCGTTTTTCCGTTCGAAATTCGTACAAATTTGCAATTAAGTTATTTATTGTTTAGCGAGGCTTTGATACCACTTTAAGTCGATGTACTACACCCCAATACTTGTGGGGAGGCGGAATTTTCAAAAACGAACTTGTTTAGTGAACGAACATCGACTAACCGCTTAAATCGAAGCTAAACTATAAACAACCAAACACAAAGTGTTTCTAAACTACTGTGTTTAGGGATTATACCTAATGAACCAACTCCTTCGTCTTTACGAACTCCTTGTTCTCCTCGGCCTTCTCGAAGTAGTAGACGATCCACCCGAGAGCAAAACTCCAAGCTTAGCCTCTAAACTTGAGGCAACTAACCTTCTTGGATTGCTAATCAAAGAAGATAGATTGAGATAGAGTGATGGTTATGGATTGTTTAGTCTTACTAACCCTTGTACTCAACTCATGAGAGGGGAGGATTAGTCTTTTGAAGAGAGAGAGCTTGAGGAGAGAGAAGGTGAGAATTATTATCATATGAGAATAGTAAGTCATCATAATAAATATGAAGCATTCTTACTAATGAAGAAAAGAATAATACATAATGAATAAGCATGCTTCACAAATATCTAATGGTGATTCATTGTTATGACTCATTAAGCATTTATCATGCATTAATGATATGCATGAATCACCCTCATGACTCACTAAACTCATTTAATGCAAATGACACCTAAACCTCCTTAGTCACCACTTCTAGAAGCTTCTCGCACAATTACGAGAACGCCCCTCCAATCCGCAAAAATACGGAAAAACTTTAGACTGTAAAAATCCAATAACCGGATACCAGTAACTGGCTTAAACCAAAGCCGACTGGTAAAAACTGTCCGAAAGTCGTACGTGCGTAAACGCACGTACGCATCCGAACCCTTGTCGTAAAACCATACGACCTCTATATCGTTTGGCCTGGAATAGGAAACTCTCTGTGTGGGACTCTAGAGACTCGACTACTACGCTGGCAGTGGGTTTAACCACAGACCGCAAGCAGCACTAGCTGTACGTAACGGTCCCCAGGAAGTTGTCGATAAGAAGGCCGATGAGGAAACCCATCCGAACTCCTACTGAGTCTGATGTGACAATCTCCATACAGTCCGGTCCGTTCGTCCAAGACTATCGCATATCCTTCCTAGGGGGCGGCAAGCGTCAGTCCCCTAATAGCGGTATAAGTCGTGTCGGAGGGAAGCCCATTACACCGTGAGAAACTACTGGAACCTACCAGCAAATCTCGCTTGCCCTGGCCAGGGACTTTGCGTAATGGCTCTCTGACACAGCGCGATATCTACTCCCAATACCGGGAGGGACGAATCCTGTCTAACCGCCACTGCCTGCAAGTGCTCGGGACTGCACCCAACTGCTACCTGTTTGCACGACTCCTTTAACCCGTGGTAGGGTAGCAATCTAAGAACAGTGGGACACACTCGAGGCGAAGTAGCAGTGTCAAGTCTGCGGACTACGCTGTACTCATGTCACCTGGGAACTGTTCACTGACGACTGGTATGAAACCAACCAACAGTTCCCTGTGAGTCCTGTCCGGTGTACCCGTAACCTAACGAGCACCTGTATACTATCTCCAGTACGACGTACTGACGGCTGTGGGACAGACCATCTCCCCAACTGGGATGAGAAGCGTACACACTAGTCTACTCCGGAGTATCGATGCTCTGTCTCGATAATCCAATGACTAGGGACCTGAATAAGGATGTGCTTGTAGACTACCCAGCCCCCACTAGTGTGACTGCCATCACAACGCTGGTAGTCAAGCAAGATCCTAAGAGCTCTATCAATACGTACACTCACATATTAAGATAGAAAAACCAAGTAGCATACTACCATGTTTAGCAAGACTGTTATATACATGTGAATATCCCAAGCTTCCATTAAGTAATATACAAACTAGTATGATACAGTAATGGCCTTCTAGGGCATAAACACTAACACTTTCTCCTTCATCCTTCTCTTCTTTTCTTTCTTTCTTTCTCCTTTTCTTTCCTTTACTGTCTTTTAATGTTCTCTGTACTTGTCTAGATCGCTGGAGTTGGCCGCGACGTCGACGATCCCGACGACCCAGCCAGCGTCTCTGACCCGTGTGATCCCCTCGTGCGTTGTTTGGACTCATTCCGTGTACCGTGCGCGCGTTGCGACTTTTCCTGCCGACGCGAGACATTCCGTTTTCCGTGTCGCGTTACGTCGAGGCAAGTAAAACTTGCTACATGTTAATTATTATATATTACATATACTTTGATGGCACTCTAAATCCGTACTTAACTTTAGTACCATGATTTTCTTTTTCGTGTTCGACGTCGCGTTATATCATTTTAGTTTCCAGAATTGAAACCTACCGTTCGCATTTACTAAATTAAACCAAATAACCACAATCATATGTTTAATAACATTTTAACCATTGACATAGCCTATGGTATTTTTCCATAGTTTTAATCCATCGGACACTCGTGTGCATTTAAACCTGTTTTAGCTGTGATTTCATCCATTGAACCTATTTATAGATCATTGCATCCCTGGAATTTCTTAATATTCGTTAACATGATTTAACGACCATAATTGTCAACTGCATCCATTAAACAGATTATACATGTCGTCGCATCCATGGATCACTCAATATTTATTAACCTGGTTTTCAGCATCCATATCTATCATACTGTATTCACATAATGCTGACACTGTATGTTAAACACAACTGATAACTGTATGGCTAGTTAATTACATCTGCTTTATTGCCTAACCGATGATATGTTCCATTTTATTGTGTTGATACCCATGCTTGATTATTTATAACCAGGATTATGAGCACATACTTGATATCTTTCACCACCTGTTATGACTTGCTACACACCTACTACTTGACCCGACATGGTACCGTACACTGCTTGACTTGACCAGATGTACCATGACTTGACCCGTTACATGATCTTGTGTCTAATGCCAACAAACCTGACATGTAGTCCTCACGGACCGTCACTATTGTCTAACCAAACAAACCTGCTCTTACCTGATCCTGTGTGGGCAATAGTTCTTGATTACGGAATGTTGGAGATAGTGCCCTCAGAGTCAATTATTGGATCACAGGCACGTGATTGCAATGATTGAGGGGGGACCTGTCCTAGTAGGACGGTCTTACTCGAGATGATAGTATGCTATCTGGTTTATCTTTATCATCGTATACTGCTTTAGGTGACCTTACGAGTCGCTATTACACGTTGATAGAGCCCCTAGGATTCTTGCTTGACTACCAGCAGTATGAGGGCGATCATATACGTGGGAGCTGGGGTCTATAAGCACATCCTTAAAAGGTCCCTAGTCGTGGGAGTTTCGAGACAGGGCATCGATTCTCCAGAGTAGACTAGTGTATATAGTCGAGACCCCGACGAGGGGCGGTGGCCGGTCTCACAAGCCACTGGTGTCAGTTGGTTCACCTAAGATGTATACAGGTGCTCATTGGGTTATGAGTACACCGGACAGGACTCGCCGGGAACCTGCTAGTTGGGATTATACCAGATGTCAGATAGCAGTCCCCTGGTGACATGTGTACAGGTTAGTTCATCGACCTGAGATCATCATTTGTCTCGTGTGAGTTCCCACTGTGCTTTGATTACTACCCTACCACGGCTCAAAGGAGTCGTGCAAACAGGTTTTAGTTGGGTACAGTCCCGAGCCACATGGAGGCAGTGAGCGGATCTGCAGGGGTTCGTTTCTCCCTGTATTGGGGGTGAGGTCGCGCTGTGTCGAGGAGAGCCAGAACATGAAAAGTCCTTGGCCAAGGCAGGAGATTTGCTGGTAGGTTTTCCAGTAGTATCTTAGGGTGTTCTGGGCTACACTCCGACACGACTTGTACCGCTATTGGGGGTCTGACTTTTACCAACCCCCTAGGCCCGCCATGCGATGCTCATAAACGAACGGACCGGCCTGTATGGATATTGTCACCGATAGGCTCAGTAGGGTGTCAGGATGAGTTCGCTCATCGACGTCCCTTTTGGTCAATAGCTGGTGGCCCGTCACGTATGGCTAATACCTCTGACGTGCTAGTGGTTAAATCCACAGCCATAGTATTGACGAGTCTTTAGAGTCCACCACACACAGTTACTCAGGTTTCGGGCGAAACGCTGTAGAGGCCGTATGGAGATATGTCAGGGTTCGATCAGATACGTGCGGTATTGCATGGATCGTGATCGGACGGTTTTTTTACTGGCCGGCTTTGGCTTAAGCCGGATCCTAGTATTTGACAGTGTAGATTTTGTCTCTTTGCATTTTTGTTCAGTGGGAATACAAATGCGGGCATGTAACCCTGCAATTTATTACGGGATCGGTTTTCTGAAGGTGCCAGTTTGCATTCCGTTCCGGCCGGTTTTCTTTTATTCCTTCACGACAGGACTTTCGATGGAGGGGGTAATTTGCAATTGTGCAAATTACCTTTTGCCGAGGGGTTTATTGTATTTGTTCCTTCATAATCATCATGAGATTCCATTTTAATCTCATGTCTTGCATCAAATGAGAATGGGATTGAGTTGGATTGGTTTTGACCTTGGTGTGACTATTTTTCTCTTTTCATTTTTACTTTCTCCTCTTGATTTATTCTAGTGTGATTTTTCCTCCACCATCTCATGAGGGGCCGGCCACTTCATGAGAGAGAGAGAGAGAGAGAGAGAGAGAGAGTTTCATTTTTAAGGTGTGGCATTATTCTTCATCTCATTCTTCTTGCTAGAAAATTGAAAGCACCAATTTTCTTTAATCTCTTCCTCCATCCTCCATGGCAACAAAACCCTAAATAGACAACCCACTACACTAGCCTACAGCAAATCTTGGACGCGTCGGCTAGCCAACTTCGTGCCCGAGTTGCCTCGGTCCAGAGGTGGGAGCCCGTAAATGATTCCGGCTACGTGGTGCCCCTTCCGACGAGGAGGAGATGAACGGAGTTTCCGCGGGAGATCGGAGTGGAGACGAAGACCGAAGGAAACGGATCGCTTGGTATAACTCTCTACCCGTATTTTAGTTTGCTAGTTGCTAGGTTAATGGCCCGATCCGTGTTTTTAGTGCGCGGTGGTGCCGGTTTGCTAGTTTGCAAAGTTTTTGTTTCCGCGTTTCCGGCGTCGGATCGACGGCCGGGGCGCCCCCGCGGACTTACATTGGTATTAGAGCCACGCCATTAACCTAGCCTAGCTTGTTCTAGTGTGTTTACTTGTTCGATCGAACGGATTTTCCGAAAACCCATTTTCATTTGCATAGTTTTCTGTCGAAATTTTTTTTGGCTCCAAAATTTTTTCAGTACATTGCAGTGACATGTGCAGGGAATTCTAAGCATTCTGTGAAAATTTGGTAGCGTGATCTCACTATTCCACCGCGGAACCGCGGCCAAACCCACGTATTTGCGGCGGTTCCGCGGCCATTTTTACTATTCATTGGACCAAATTTTTGCAGTGAGCTCCTGGGTTGAAAATTGGGTTTTTGGAATATTCTTTTTGGGCCTAGACTCTCTCTAAGTACTACAGTAATGCTTGGGGCCCACTTCGATTAATTTGATCGATCGAAAAGTTTAAACACATTAGTTCACAGTATTTACATTATATCTGCGACTGTGAATGTCACTCGATCGGTAAATCCTGTCTAACTGCTATAGCCCGGTTAGACGGATTTGCGAACGTGACATTCACGTTGATGTTCTGTGATTGTGCTGTGTTGTTGCGGATCTATCCTGGGGGATAGCCTAGTTGCAATGCTAGTACAGTTTTTGTTGTATTATGTACATTTGATATTGCGGGGCGAGCGTCCGACATGTGGACTGCCGTCACTGCCTGTTTGTATTATTCGTTTAGGGCACGACCAGGTTGAGGTCGATGTACCCGTTGTATGTATATTTTACTTTCTGTACTAGGATTACCCCAAGGAAGGGTGCACGGATAGCCGAGTTCTAGAGGGCAACGAGCCCGCATCTCATGGCTTTGAGACGGAGGGGGCTTTACTATAGAATTGGTGGGCTATTCGCCGCACTCGTAGGGGGTACAGGTTGACCCAAGGAGGGGTGCCCAAGTTAACGGATTCCGTGAAGTGTTGGGTGGTCCATTCACGTTGCTGAAGGGGGCTGCCTCGCTTCAGGTTTTGGCGGGTGTCTTGCCGCGCCCGTAGGGGTCTAGGATTTCATTGCACAGGCTATCCACACGACCATGGGAACGTCGGGTTTCAGTAGCGGCTCTATGAAACCCGGGGATCCCAGATATCTGTATTGTTCTGTGATGCAGTACATTTCTGTGATGTTGCATTTTATCACGCCTTGAGCGAAAATTATATATTATATATATACTAGTAGATGTTGTATATGTTTTTCATCCGCGCTAGTCCAGTCCGCGCTCTGTCGTTAGTTAAGTAACCTAACGGGTGATGACGGGACCCAGTGGCGAATGCGGATGGCATATACGTACATCATTATTTTCGTTCTTTTGTGGTGTGATCAATTGATGGGACTGCGTTGATTCGGATCAATGCAAGTTAAACGAACCTATTCTAATGTTGTTGGAACACTTTTTCAAAAAGCTGTTATTGCAAGGGCGTTCTCTTTTGTTTTTCACAGTGGTATTCAGTTGGAATATCCTGCTCCTCAGTCGACGAGGCAAGGGCCGAGATCCCTTCACCGGGAGTGACCTCTTGGACAAAAGTTTGCGTCAGGGCAATAACTTCACTATAGCCGATTACTTTTGCTTTGCATCGTGGTATTCAGTTGGAATATCCTGCACCTCATTCTATAGGGAAAGAGCCGAGATCCCTTCACCGGGAGTGACCTCTTTAGCAAGGGTTTTCGTCACTATATTTTTAAAAAGCTATCCTATTCCTTCAACGATATCAAGTTCATTACGTTAAAGGTTTTCGCCAGAAACCATTCGTAGCCCTCCATCATTTCAGTTAAATATTCGGTAGTATTCAAGCTATGTATTTTGACCTCACGCCAAGGCATAGTGATTGGTAGCTGCCGGATATTTATCTGTTGCATAGATAGATGCGTTGGTTTGGGACAGTCGTACTACTATTTTGGCCTACGTCAAGGGTATGTACGGGTGGGTTCAAATTAACCTGGACAATGACGGGTAGAACTTGACATGTGACTTATGATATTTTGACCTCACGCCAAGGTCATAAGAGCATGGGGCAAAAATCCACATCGGGAGTTTCAAAAGAACTGAAATTTGCCACATATGTGCATACCTTCTGGAGTGTGATAACGCGAGAGGATTCCGTCACGTTATCATGCGATGATAGTTGGATCTCGATTCCCACTGATGAGTTGGTTTACTCCTCGGGTGATCCCGGCTAATTCTTCTTTCAGGTTTGGGGAAGAATTTGACGTTACAGTGGGAGGTTTCTAGATTAGATAAAGTGATAACCATTCTGATCTAGGCTAGAGTGCACGCTGAGTGTTTCTTTTCTCTCTCTCTCTTTGGCAGCGACCATTGACCCGACCCTAGACTATGACTCAATGACAAAGTTGACCGAACCTTCTTAACACTGGCTTTTGGATTGTCAAAGTTGCAGACCTCATTGCCACTCCTACTTTTACCCTTTTCTCCAGGACACCCCGTATCACTACGAACGTCCACTTCCATTGGACAAAACCATCGTATGGTTATATACGAACTCGAAGGAATTCGAGGATGGTTTCCGGTTCTGGAGAAAACGAATAGGACTATTCAGTTGTCTTTTCCTTTTACCTTCTCTCAGGTTGCGAGTACTCCTTGGTTTAGGAGTAGTACACCTATTACGCAAATTGGATAGTCTTCTTCCAAACCATAGGCGGGTGTCGACCGGTAGGGAATGAAGAAAACCAATTATCCTAAACGGTGTACAGAAGATATTAAGTTAAGACAAAGCAAGGGATTAGTAAGAGGGCAAAGTAAATTGCGACTGCTATTCACGACCAAACCAAATATTTCTTCGCCAATCCTAAATCACCTTTATATTTCTCCAGGACACTCCGTATCACTACGAAGATCCCAGTTTATTGGATAATCCATCGTATGGTTATATACGAACTCGAAAGGAACTTGTTCCAGTTCGGGGATGGATCCTGGTTCAGGAGAAATAGGAATAAGGTTCATTCGGTTGTCTTTTATCTTCACCTTCTCTCGCATTGCGAGTGTTCCTAGGATTAGGGCAGTACACCCATTATGCTTATTGGATAGTCTTCTTCCAAACCATAGGCTGGTGCCGAACGGTAGGGAAGGAAGAAAACCATTTGGCCTAAAGGGGTGTGCAGAAGGTAATGACTACAGACATATAAAGGGATTTGAAGAGGTGGCAAAGCATTGTACGGTTATAGTTATGAATCTGGATAATGGAAGCGACATTACTAGGAATACCAGGATACCCCATCGAAACATTTCAATGTTTCAGTTTCACTGTGTACTGTTAAAAGAAAACTGATTTCCCAATTAGACACTTTCTCCAGGGTATGTATTTACCAGGTATGATTCTCACATCTGTATGGTTTTACAGATGATGAGTGGGAGTCAGTTATTGGGAATTAGGTGATCATCCTCATTATATCGGGATTCGTTGTAATTGGTGATATTTGAGGAAGTCACCTGGGTTGTTTGCCGGTCGGTAAATATTTGGTTTTGAATATCCGTTGTTATGCACCAATTTCAAATTGATATATCTGTACGTCTATTCTTAGAGAGTGAGACATACCTTTTTGAAATTATGTCCATGACATTTACCTATATCAGTGGATGGTTAGGTAAGGAGCATTGAACAGCGGTGTAATTCTTCATAACCATAGTACAATTTTTAACTTACGACACACAGTGAAAGAGTTGTTAGACTCAGCGGACTTATACAGAGTATTGTATATTTTCCAGTGTCCATTAGGACAGAGGGGTTGGTCCTCGTACTATATTCATTTTACTTATACCTTCTCTAGTTCTTAGACAAGTGTTTCGTAGAAACACAAGGCCGAAGTTTTGAGAAGTTATAGGTATAAGAGTAAAGTAGAGAACTAGGTATTGCAAGTATCGGGATTCTTTAAAGTGATCGAAGATGTAGATACTTGTATATGATATTCAGATGATAGTAATGGTTAAGAGAACTTGCTTCTCTTTCAGGTTACTCATAATTGGAAGTATTCCTAAGTTGAGTAACACTGATCGGCCTCCTTCCATCTAGTTGACATGCACTGGAGACAGCTGCATGATTTGAATCTGGTTCAATTAAATTAGTGCCTCTGTTTCTATATTGTATATAGAACAGTTCATATCTTGACATTGTTAAGGTACGGGGAGTTGTCCAGCTTATGCTTAAAACCAGACTCTAGATAACTCAAGGCACGTTTCTGTAATGGCTGTTTGTGGGTTGACCCGGGCTATGATGAGGGTTCACATTCTACCATCTGGAAGATCAATAGTGATATTGTTCTTGACTCGCCACATTCTTAATAAAAATAGATTTTTTCAGAAAACAGTAGTGGGAGTATGGTAGAACTGGAAGTGATTCCAGAACCGCAAACGATTACTGAAGATTTGATAAGAACCTAAAGATTCAATCTGGTTTGACATTCCATTGGCCACTCCGCAGATAAAGTGGGTAACCTCAGGCACCCGAGAGGTACTTTGGTATGCTCAAGGACGGTGGCAGGGAGGTTCTTGTTTACCCAGACTTGCCATTGCTGTTGTTCCAGACCGTGAGACCCGGCAGGAGGATGAGTATAGCGTCGTTCTAAACTAGCTTTAGAAGTGCACACCTATATGACTCTGCCAGAGGGTTGTCGTAGTCAGTGGGAGCAGCGGAAGCATTGGTGGACATCAGGCTTATGCCTATTTATAGACTAAAGCAGATATGGTGGAGATAGATCATCTATTTCTGATGTGATAGTCATAGGTTTGACTTCATCAGAATAAGGGATGGATCTGTTAAGAAGGTAGTAGGGTGTGATGTCCTGGTATTTGATGACATACACAGAGTAGGAAGTGATATTCCTATACTACGATCGGTTATACTTTGGTTGTCACACAGTGGTTTCTCCACACAGGACTTAGATATTATATCGTACATTCTGGTTACTAGATCTATGGTTTTAGATCTAGATTTGGGTGGTTCCCCAATCTGGGTACTTTGACAGCATTCTATGAGTATTTAGAATGGACGACTCCTGGCATGGTGGTGTACCTGCAGGTAATGGAGTCACCCTCTCTAAAGGTGTCTTACAGACTAAAGGGGAGAGGGATACGCATGATTGGCAGATCACTTGTTTAGGCAATTGAGTCAATCATGAGATGTCAAGTACCACACCAGATGTTGTTCTTGCAGTAAATGCAATAAGTTGATATTGATGCAATCGTGGAGAAACAGTCGGAAGCAGTTTTAGAATATAAGTTGATGTTCTAGGGATATGATAACAGCATTCTCCTTCGGGAGACAGTTATCATTCCAGGCTTCCAATGTGACCTGGATGGCAGAGTGGCTCTCAGAGTTATAGTTTTCCCTCTGACGAGGGGCAGTATTTTGGACAGTTGGTCCAGGTGGATACTGAGAGAAGGCATGGCGCAGGATACTGATTAAGTTCAGTTGACGATACAGTCTAAGAAGTTTGGATTTGGAGTTCATTTATGAGCTAGGTCCCATCAGACATCCAGACACATTCTAAGACAGGTATTGCTCATTTCGGGAGATGGCTTTCTCCGCGAATTTGAGATAAAGAGAGACATAGAAAGAAACATTCCAGCGGATCCATTCACTGAGGCTATTCCTCGAACGCAATAGTTTCGCAAACGAGCTTTGTGAGACTGACTAGTAGAGGAGTTGGGTGTTCGGTATCATACGGGCTGCGAGTATACGACATCGCAATAATTAGCCTTGAGTGCAAGTGGGAGATTGTTGGAGATAGTACCCTCAGAGTTAATTATTGGATCACAGGCACGTGATTGCAATGATTGAGGGAGGACCTGTCCCAGTAGGGCGGTCTTACTCGAGATGATAGTATGCTATCTGGTTTATCTTTATCATCGTGTACTGCATTAGGTGACCTTACGAGTCGCTATTACATGTTGATAGAGCCCTAGGATTCTTGCTTGACTACCAGCAGTATGAGGGCAATCATATACGTGCGAGCTGGGGTCTATAAGCATATCCTTAAAAGGTCCCTAGTCGTGGGAGTTTCGAGACAGGGCATCGATTCTCCAGAGTAGACTAGGGTATACAGTCGAGACCCCGACGAGGGGCGGTGGCCGGTCTCACAAGCCACTGGTGTCAGTTGGTTCACCTAAGATGTATACAGGTGCTCATTGGGTTATGAGTACACCGGACAGGACTCACCGGGAACCTGCTAGTTGGAATTATACCAGATGTCAGATAGCAGTCCCCTGGTGACATGTGTACAGATTAGTTCATCGACCTGAGATCATCATTTGTCTCGTGTGAGTTCCCACTGTGCTTTGATTACTACCCTACCATGGCTCAAAAGAGTCGTGCAAACAGGTTTTAGTTGGGTACGGTCCCGAGCCACATGGAGGCAGTGAGCGGATCTGCAGGGGTTCGTCTCTCCCGGTATTGGGGGTGAGGTCGCGCTGTGTCGAGGAGAGCTAGAACATGAAAAGTCCTTGGCCAAGGCAGGAGATTTGCTGGTAGGTATTCCAGTAGTATCTCAGGGTGTTCTGGGCAACACTCCGACACGACTTGTACCGCTATTGGGGGTCTGACTTTTACCAACCCCCTAGGCCCGCCATGCGATGCTCATAGACGAACGGACCGGACTGTACGGATATTGTCACCGACAGGCTCAGTAGGGTGTCAGGATAAGTTCGCTCATCGACGTCCCTTTTGGTCAATAGCTGGTGGCCCGTCACGTATGGCTAATACCTCTGACGTGCTAGTGGTTAAATCCACAGCCATAGTATTGACGAGTCTTTAGAGTCCACCACACACAGTTACTCAGGTTTCGGGCGAAACGCTGTAGAGGCCGTATGGAGATATGGCAGGGCACGATCAGATACGTGCGGTATTGCACGGATTGTGATTGGACGGTTTTTTTACTGGCCGGCTTTGGCTTAAGCCGGATCCTAGTATTTGACAGTGTAGATTTTGTCTCTTTGCATTTTTGTTCAGTGGGAATACAAATGCGGGCATGTAACCCTGTAATTTATTACGGGATCGGTTTTCTGAAGTTGCCAGTTTGCATTCCGTTCCGGCTGGTTTTCTTTTATTCCTTCACGACCGGACTTTCGATGGAGGGGGTAATTTGCAATTGTGCAAATTATCTTTTGCGGAGGGGTTTATTGTATTTGTTCCTTCATAATCATCATGAGATTCCATTTTAATCTCATGTCTTGCATCAAATGAGAATGGGATTGAGTTGGATTGGTTTTGACCTTGGTGTGACTATTTTTCTCTTTTCATTTTTACTTTCTCCTCTTGATTTATTCTAGTGTGATTTTTCCTCCACCATCTCATGAGGGGCCGGCCACTTCATTAGAGAGAGAGAGAGAGAGTTTCATTTTTAAGGCGTGGCATTATTCTTCATCTCATTCTTCTTGCTAGAAAATTGAAAGCACCATTTTTCTTTAATCTCTTCCTCCATCCTCCGTGGCAACAAAACCCTAAAGAGACAACCCACTACACTAGCCTAAAGAAATTCTTGGACGCGTCGGCTAGCCAACTTCGTGCCCGAGTTGCCTCGGTCCAGAGGTGGGAGCCCGTAAAAGATTCCGGCTACATGGTGCCCTTTCCGACGAGGAGGAGATGAACGGAGTTTCCGCAGGAGATCGGAGTGGAGACGAAGACCGAAGGACACGGATCGCTTGGTATAACTCTCTACCCGTATTTTAGTTTGCTAGTTGCTAGGTTAATGGCCCGATCCGGGTTTTTAGTGCGCGGTGGTGCCGGTTTGCTAGTTTGCAAAGTTTTTGTTTCCGCGTTTCCGGCGTCGGATCGACGGCCGGGGCGCCTCCGCGGACTTACACGGAATACCTGACTTGACACATATAACTTGGGGGCATGGGGAAATTAATGATGAAATCCTAACTTGTAACTCGACAGTTGCTCGCTTATACTGATCAATTTTAGAGGCTAGGCCTGCCTCGTGACGATGCTGCTGACATCGTTGGTCCGTACTCCTTTCTTGTTAGTGCCTAGCGGCACGTCACGGTTTCAGCCCGAGAGTCTGTAGACCGTGGTCACGGGATACTATTGAGTTACATCGATGATTCATCAAAT
Organism: Agapanthus africanus; assembly: GCA_030015575.1. Classification (NCBI taxonomy): domain Eukaryota; kingdom Viridiplantae; phylum Streptophyta; class Magnoliopsida; order Asparagales; family Amaryllidaceae; genus Agapanthus; species Agapanthus africanus. Next base: position 428,158,080 of record CM057339.1, read on the forward strand.
TAATTTCAAAGACTTGAGAGTAGATAACCAACTGACCAGTTTAGTTTACTCACTGCATGCTACCTTTCACTGCCCTGATTTAGATTGCTTTACACCTACTTTACTGTTTATGATTATACTTGCATGTCCTTCTACCCTGTTTACATATTGTTGCTTGATGTTATGACGCGCTGACGTCTGGGTTTTGCGTGGCCTAGATCCTTCTACCTTTGTTGCAGACTGATCAGGAGTATTGCCGCTGTTCGACCGAGCGGTGAAGTTCCTGTCGGTATGTAGTTTTACTTTCCACGTGTTTCATTATTGTATCTTTTGCTTCCGCATATCATTATTTCTTGACCCATTCATTCTGGCTCATGGACATGTACTAGATAATTTAGTTTACTTTCCTGTTCTTGATATCTCTACAGCCGTAATGTGACTGTGGAGGGATTTTTCCTATCCACAGGTAGCATGGTTGGCTATGTCACGTGCCCATCTTAGCGTACTCTAGGAAGCGGGGCGTGACAAAAGTCCTCCCTATATGTGTCCTAGCATCCACTACAGTATACATCGTATGTACAGTAATGGCCTCTAGGGCATATATATAACTAACAATCTCCCACTTGCACTAGGGCCATCTGTTGTAGTATCCCATACCCAACAATCAGCAGTGGTTGAAGTATCACATACTCAACCATCCACTTAGATCTATCTCATAGATCCAAAACCCAGCATTTAAGTGGTATCACCTTGATCTTATATGGAGAATCCTTGTCATAAGAGGAGATTGACCGAGTGTAGCATAGGAAACTCCTTTCCTATCAAGAGTATGTCATTCACCTAAAATGCGAGGATCGCAACCATACTCCATACTGCCTTTTTTTGTATATGCAAGGTTCATCTACCATTTTTATGAAGTCAAACTCTTTGACTACCACATCAAAACAGATGTTCCAACTCCGTGATGCCTGCTTTAACCCATAAAGCAACTTGCACACATTTTCGCTGCTCCCACTGCCTATGAAGCCCTCTGGCTGTGTACTTATAGACGTTCTCTTCTAAATCATCATTTAGAAAAGCCGTCATGACACCCAACCGCCAGATATCATAGTCATCGTATATAGCAATGGCAAGTAGGATCCGGATGGACTTAAGCATAGACACTAGAAAAAGTTTCATCATTATCCACACCTGGTCGATGACGAGGACCTTTTGCAACAAATCTCAGCTTTGAAAGTCTCAACTTTTCCATGTACACCAAGTAATCTTCTCATGATATACTTGCTCCTGATGGGGATTTAACCCTTCAGATAAAGCAACCAAGGTCCATACTTTGTTGGTGTAAATGGATTCCATCTCAGATCGCTTAAAATCCAGCCATTCTCACAGAGTAACCACTTTTGATGGCCTGCTCGAAACTAGTTAGGTCATCATCTCATGATGCAATCCTCGCTCCCATTATCATAGAGAAAACTGAAGTATCTCTCAGGTAGGTGAGGAACCCTACTAGATAGGCGAAAAGGCTGAGATTCGTTGGGAACTATTGAATCCTTCAGTTCTACCAAATCATCAGCTGCAGTTTGTATAGCTGGAACTCCTTCCAGTTCTACCTCATGACCACTAATTTCTTCACAAGAAATTCCCGTTTCCAAAGGTGGCATGCTGAGAAACAAAACACTTTTTGTTCCTCGGTGTGGTAGAAGATATTCACTTGCAAATGCTTGGGATATCCAAAAAATTCCACAGAACTGACCTTGCCTCAAGCTTGTCTGGATTTTGCTTTTAGACATAGGCCGGACAACCCCAAATCTTAACATCCTTAAGAGATGGGCTCTTCCCATACCATATCACATATGGAGTGGTAGGCATCTGATTTGATTCGAACCCTATTCAATAGGTATGCAACTTTTCAAGTTCATAACCCCCAAAAGGAAATAGGTAACTCGGTAGTACTCATCATAGAGCACACCCTATCACATAGGGTGTGTTTTGCTCCGCCCTGACACACCGACGTGCTGTGGTGTATACGGAGGAGTAAAGCTGAGAAAGAATCCCATTCTCCTTTAGAATAGTCCAGGATCACCGTGCTTAAGTATTCTCCTCCCTGATCACATCATAGGACATAATACTTATACCCGGTTTTTGGTTCTCTACTTCTAACTTATATTCTTTGAATTTCTCAAAAGGTTCAGACTTGTGTTTCAACAGGAACATATGTGCGAATCTTAAGAGATCATCAGTGAATGTAATAAAGTACAAAGATCCAGTCCTGGCATATGTAGACAGGGGAGCTACATACATCATCATGTATCAATCCCAAGAGTTCACTAACTCTTTCTCTGTTTCCAATAAACGGAGCTATGGTCATCTTATCTTTGTGACATGACTGGCAAGTTTCACAAGATGTAAATTCAAACTAATTTAAATATGCTTCTAAATGTAACTTAGCTAGTCGGGTAACATTGATATGACCTTGTTGGGTAGTGGGAGCGCCCCGGCCATCGAACCGTGGCCAAATGCGGAACAAAATGTTTCTAAAACCCGGCGCTACCATTACCCGATTTGCAAGATCGAAACCATTAACCCTAAAACTAGCAATCTTACAAAAGGAGATAGAATGGTTATACCTAATGAACCAAGTCCTTCAGGTCTTCAACCATTTCCAAGCTCCAAGTGATGCGGATCGGTTTTGGTCGCCGGTATTCCTTCATTTCCGATGATCCACCCGAGGGAAACGGCGCAAGCTTCAGGTTCGGCAAGCGAACTAACCGACTCTTCAAAATGGCTAGTAGTGGGGAGTGTAAGATAGTCTCACCATATTTTTCTCTCAAAAATATGCTCATAGAACAACCATGGAAGATGTAGAGGTGATGATCAATGGCATGAAAAAATGGCTATGTGTTTTTATGGGAGCATAAGAGTGAGAGAGCATAAAAATGATATCACAAAAAATGAGCAAATCCCCTCCACAATGTGGCCGACCCCCCTCCTCTCATGCCCACCCAAAAAATTCATTCCCAATTTCATTAAACAAATACCCATACCAATCACTACAATACCAAAATCCATGCTTTGACCAAATAAGCCATACCCATGCCAAGTCACCATTTCCACCTCATTTATTAACATATGATTTTATAAATAAAATCAATAATGAGGTGGCATCTTCAAGAAGCCATTTCGTACAAATACGGAATACTTCCCGGTACATGTATCGAAATACACATACGCGTATTCGTACGAAAATACGAATAGCTAAAGAGAGAAAAAGAATAGTGAGCAATAATACTGGAATACATATATATAAATGCATATGTAAATTATTAAATCAAAACTTTATTTAACAATCTGGCTTAATCGTAAGCCGCTAGTATTATCAACCGCCCGATTAAATTCTGTGCAGTCCATGCACATATTTAATCGGACACCTGTATGTATCAACATACGTTACCTACACCATATTGCCTGAACCGAGAAAACCCTCTGTGTGGGACTCTAAAGACTTGTCAATACGCTGGCAGTGGGTTTAACTACAAGCATGTCAGCGGCACTAGCTGTACGTAACGGCTACCCAGGTATTGAGCGAAAGGAAGGCCGACGAGCAAACTCATCTGAACCCCTACTGAGCCTGTCTGTGACAATATCCGTACAGTCCGGTCTGTTCGTCTAAGAGTATCGCAAATCGAGTCTAGGGAGGTGAATAAAGTCAGACCCCTAACAACGCGATAATTCGTGTCGGTATGGAACCCATCACTACCTGAGAAACTATCAATCCTGGATCGATAGTTCTCACATACCCCGGCCGAGGATTTCTAGTGATGGCCACCCGTGCACTGCGCGACATCAATCCCCAATACCGGGAGAGACAAATCCCCGACGATCCGCTCACTGCCTCCATGTGGCTCGGGACTGTACCCAACTAAAACCTGTTTGCATGACTCCTTTGAGCTGTGGTAGGGTAGTAATCAAAGCACAGTAGGAACTCACACGAGACAAATGACGATCTCAGGTCGACAGACTAACCTGTACACATATCACCAGGGAACTGCTATCTGACTATAGGTATAATACCAACTATCATGTTCCCAGCGAGTCCGTCCAGTGTACTCATAACCCAATGAGCACCTGCATACAATCTTAGGTGAACATCTGACACCAATGGCTTGTGAGACCGGCCACCGCCCTTCGTCAGGGTCTAGATAAGTACACACCAGTATACACTGGAGTATTGATGCCCAGTCTCGATACTCCCACGACTAGGGACATTTAAGGATGTGCTTATAGACCCCCAGCTCCCACGTATTTGATCGCCATCACAATGCTGGTAGTCAAGAAAGAATCCTATGGGTTTTATCAACATATGATGATAAAGAAAAACCAGATAGGATACTATCATCTCGAGTAAGACTGTTTTATCAGTATAGGACCTCGCTCAATCATCATGATCACATACGTGCGACTATGATAATTACCTTGAGGGCACTATAGCCAACAATCTCTCACTTACACTTAAGGCTAATTACTGCGATGTCGCATACTTACAGCCCGTGTGATACCGAACAGTCAACTCCTCTACTAATCAGTTTCACAAACCTTGTTTGTAAAACTATTGCGTTCGAGAAATAGCCTCAGTGAGTGGATCCGCTCCAGTGTTTCTTTCTATGTCTCTCTTTATCTCAACTTCGCGGAGAAAATTATCTCCCGAAATGAGTAATTCCCGTCTTAGAATATATCTGGATATCTGATGGGACCCAGTTCACAAAAGAACTCCAAATCCAGCGAACCTCTTAGACTGTATCGTCTACTGAACTCAATCAGTATACGGCGCCATACCTTCCTCAGTATCCGCTTGGACCATCTATCCAAACTACTGCCCCTCGTCAAAGGGAAAACTATAACTCTAACAGTCACTCATTCATCCAGACCACCTTGGAAGCCTGAAATGATAACCGTCTCCAGAAGGAGGATGCCATTATCAAATCCCTAGAACATCCACTTATGTTCATAAACTGCTTCCATTCGTTTTTCTCCAGGATTGGATTAATATATCAACTTATTGCATCTAGTGCAAAAACAACATTTGGTGTGGTACTTGACATGACATGATTGACTCAATTGCCTAAGCAAGTGATATGCCAATCATGCACATCCCTCTCCCCTTTAGTCTGTAAGACACCTTTAGAGAGGGTGACTCCATCACCTGCAGGTACACCACCATGCAAGGAGTCGTCCATTCTAAATATCTTTAGAATATTGTCTAGATATCCAGATTGGGAAACTACCCAAATCTTGATCTAAAACTATAGATCTAGTAACCAGAATGCCTGATATTATATCCATAACCTATGTGGAGAAAATATTTTTTGACAACCAAAGTATAACCAATCGTAGTATAGGAATTTCACTTCCTACTATATGTATGTCATCCAAATACCAGGACAATACACCCTACTACCTTCTAAACTGATCCATCTCCTATTCTGATGAAGTCAAAAACTTATGACTGACACATCAAAAATAGATGTTCTATCTCCGCTATATCCGCTTTAGTCTATAAATAGACACAAGCTACTTGTCCACTACGCTTCCGCAGCTCCTACTGACTACGACAACCTTCTGGCAGAGTCATATACACGTGCACTTCTAAAGCTAGTTTAGAATGACGCTATACCGATCCTACTGCCGAGTCTCATAGTTTGGAACAACAGCAGTGTCAAGTCTGGGTAAACAAGAACCTTCCTGTCACAGTCCTTGAGGATACCAAAGTACCTCTCGGGCGCCTGAGGTTACCCACCATATCTGCGGAGTGGCTAATGGAATGTCCATCCTGATTGAATCTTTAGGTCCTATTAAATTTTCCGTAATCGTTTGTGGTTCTGGAATCACTTCCAGTTCTACCATACTCCCACTACTGTTTTTCTGAAAAAGTCCATTTTACTAAAACTATGGCGATTCAAGAACAATATCACTATTGATTTTCCAGATGGTAGAAAGTCAACCCTCGTCAAAGCCCGGGATAACCCACAAACAGCCATTACTGAAACGTGCCTTGAGTTTATCCGGATTCTGGTTTTAAGCATCAGCCGGACGCCTCTCTATACCTTAACATCGTTAAGATATAAATTGATTATATATATCTAATATAGAAACAAAGACACTAATTTAATTGGAACCAGATTCAAATCATGCACCTGTGTCCAGTGCATGTCAACTAAATGGAGAAAGGCCGATCAACATTACTCAACTTAGGAGTGCATCCAATTATGAGTAACCTGAAAAAGAAACAAGTTTCTCAAAATCATCACTATTAACTGAATACCATAACACAAGTATCAACATTTTTGATCACCTTGAAGAATCCCGATACTTGCGACACCTGGTTCTCTACTTTTTTCTTGCACCTATAACTTCTCAAAACTTGGACTTTGTATTTCTACGAAACACATGTCTAAAACAGGAGAAGTCATAAGTAAATAGAATATAGTACGAGTACCAACCCCTTTATCCTAATGGACACTAGACAACATACAATACTTTGTATAAAGCCCTTTTAGTTGAATAACTCAAACCCTGTGTGTTGTAGGTTGAAAACGGTACCCAGGAGATTTTCTCAAATATCACCAATTACAACGAATTCCGATATAATGAGGATGATCACCTTAATCCACAATAACTTACTCCCACTCATCATCTGTAGAACCATACAGATGTGAGAATCAAACCTGATAAATACATACCCTGGAGTAAGTACCTAATTAGGAAATCAGTTTTCTATTAACAACGCATAGTGAAACTGAAACATGAAAATGTTTCGAAGGGGTATCCGGGTATTCCTAGTAATGCCTCTTCCATTATCCAGATTCATGACTGCAACCGTATATTTCGTTTCCATCTCTCCAAATCCCTTTATTTGTCTTTAGTCATTACCTTCTGTACACCATCGTTTAGCTGAGTGGTTTTCTTCCTTCCCTACCGTTCGGCACCAGCCTATGGTTTGGAAGAAGACTATCCAATAAGCATAATAGGTGTACTCTCCTAATCCTAGGAGTACTCGCAACCTGAGAGAAGGTGATGATAAAAGACAACTGAATAAACCTTATTCATATTTCTCCTGAACCAGAATCCATCCTCGAAAAAGTTCCTTCGAGTTCGTATATATCCATACGATGGATTTATCCAATAGAGTGGATGTTCGTAATGACACGGGGTGTTCTGGAGAAATACAAGGGTAAAATAGGAGTGGCGATGAAATACGTGGTTTGGTCCTGAATCATAGCAGTCGCATTTTACTTTTCCCTCTTTCCAATCCCTTTATTTGTCTTTACTTATTACCTTCTGCACACCACACTTAGACTAATTGGTTTTCTTCATTCCCTACCTTTCCGCACCTGCCTATGGTTTGGAAGAACACTATCCAATAAGCGTAATAGGTGTACTGTCTCCTAATCCTAGGAGCCCTCACAACCCGAGAGAAGGTAAAAGGAAAAGACAACTGAATAGTCCTATTCATTTTCTCCAAAACCAGAAACCATCCTCGAAAAAGTTCCTTCGAGTTCGTATATAACTATACGATGGTTTTATCCAATAGAAGTGGATACACGTAGTGATACGAGGTGGTCTGGAGAAAAGCAAAGGGTAAAAGAAGGAGTGGCAATGATGTATGCAACTAGGACAATCCAAAAGCCTGTGTTTATAAGAAAGTTCGGTTAACTTGGTCACTGAGTCATAGTCTAGGGTCTGGGCATGGTCGATGCCAAAGAGAGAGAGAAAAGAAACACTCAGCGTGCACTCTAACCTAGATCAGAATGGATAATCATTTTATCTAATCTGGATGGCTCCCACTGTTTCCTCAATTCTCCTCCAAACCCAAAAGGAGAATTAGTCGGAATCACCCGAAGAGTAATCCTACTCATCAGTGGGAATCGGGATCCAACTATCATCGTATGATAACTTGATGGAAGCCACTCAAGTCATCACACTCCAGAAGGTATGCGCAAGCGTGGCAAGTTTCCTGTATGTTTGAAACTCTCGATATGATTTTTACCCATAGGATCCAAGTGACCTTGACAAGGTCAACAAGTCAAAGGGTCCTAGTCAAGTTCAACCCGTCATTATCTTGATTGCATTAGATCCACCCGCACAGACTCTTGACAAGGTCAACAAGGTCGAACGACTGTCCTAACCAATCCACATTTGCTTCCGACAGAAAAGTATTGCAGAGCTACCGATCACTACGTTTTGACAAGGTCAACAAACGCAGCACGAATACTAAGAAATACTAATCTGAAATGACGGAGGACTACGGCTGGTTTTCGGCGAAAAACTTTTAATGTAATGAACTTGATATCGTTGAAGGAATTCAAGTGGTTTTACAAAAGTATAGTGGCGAAAACATTTGCTAAAGAGGTCACTCCCAGTGAAGGGATCTCGGCTCTTTCCCCGTCGAATGAGGTGCAGGATATTCCAAACTGAATACCACGATGCAAAGAAAAAAATAAACGATTATAGTGAAGTTATTACGTTGACGCAAACTTTTACTCAAGGGGTCACTCCCGATGAAGGGATCTCGGCCCTTGCCTCGTCGAATGAGGTGCAGGATATTCCAAACTGAATACCACTATGCAAAGCAAAAGCGTACGTCTGTAATGTCAGTTTTAAAATCTTGGTTCCAACAACATCATATATATATAGGTTTGTTTTCCTTGCATTGAAAAGAATCAACACAGTCCCATCAATTAATCATACCAGAAAAGAACGAAAATAAAATGTACGTATATGTCATTCGCATTCGCCACTGGGTCCCGCCATCACCCATTAGGTTACTTAACTAACGACAGAGCGGGGACTCGGGTACCGTGGGTGCAAAACATATACAATGTCTACTAGTATATATTTATATATAACAATCGTCCCAGGCATGATAAATGCAACATCACAGAAAAGTAATAAGCATCACTGAACAATACAGATAATCTGGGAGCCCCGGGTTTCCTTTGAGCCACAACTGAAAACCCGACGTTCCCGTGGTCGTGTAGATAGCCTGTGTAATGAACTCCTATACCCCTACGAGTGCGGCAAGTTACCCGCCAAAACCTGAAGCGAGGCAGCCCCCTTCAGCAAAATGAATGGACAACCCAGCACTTCACGGAATCCGGTAACTTGAGCACCCCTCCTTGGGTTAACCTGTACCCCCAACGAGTGTGGCGAATAGCCCGCCAATTCTAGAGTGAAGCCCCCTCCGTCTCAACGCCATGAGATGCGGGCCCGTTTCCCTCTAGAACCCGGCTATCCGTGCACTCCACCCTGGGGTAATCCTAGTACAGAAAAGAAAATAATATACAAAGGTGACATCGACCTTAGCCCGGTCGTGCTCCAAAAGAATAATATACAAATAGGCAATGACGACAGTCCACATGTCGGGCGCTCGCCCCGCAATATCAAATGTACAAATAAATCTGAACCGAACTACCATTGCACACAATCTATCCACCACGACAATCCGCAACATCACAGCACAACACAGAACATCAACGTGAATGTCACGTTCGCAAACCCGTCTAAAAGGACTATAGCGATTAGACAAGGTTTACCGATCAAATGACATTTACGGTCACAGATAGAAATGTAAAGTACTGAAAAATTACACAGTTAAAATTTCGATCGACTAAATTTATCCGCAAAGGACCCAAAAGCAAATCCAGTACTCAAATGAATCTGGGATAAAACCATATATAAAAAAAATCACAATTCCAAGTTCTGAGCTACAGGAAAAATTTTATGGCCCGTCGCCACTAAATGGCCGCGGAACCGCCGCTAATAGGGGGGTAATTGCGGCGGTTCCGCGGCGCTTTGAAGGCTTCAGGAGCCCAAATTTTTTCTGCACCCAACAAATCGCCTGCACGGATTTTTAAGCCTCTGGAAATAATTTTTGGAGCACTTTCAGAAATCGACAGAAACTTGGCAATACGGAAAATTGTTTTGGAAATTTTGATCGATTGAGATTTTAAGCTTGTGCAAACTAGCTAGTAGGGTTTAATGGATGGCTCTGATACCATTGTTGGGTAGTGGGAGCAACCCGTCCATCGAACCGTGGCCAAATGCGGAACAAAATTTTTCTAAAACCTGGCGCTACCATTACCCGATTTCCAAGATCGAAACCATTAACCCTAAAACTAGCAATCTTACAAAAGGAGATAGAATGGTTATACCTAATGAACCAAGTCCTTCGGGTCTTCAACCATTTCCAAGCACCAAGTGATGCGGATCGGCTTTGATCGCCGGTCTTCCTTCGTCTCCGATGATCCACCCGAGGGAAACGGCGCAAGCTTCAGGTTCGCCAAGCGAACCAACCGACTCTTCAAAATGGCTAGTAGTGGAGAGTGGGGAGTGTAAGATAGTCTCACAATATTTTTCTCTCAAAAATATGCTCATAGAACAACCATGGAAGATGTAGAGGTGATGATCAAAGGCATGAAAAAATGGCTATGTGTTTTTGTGGGAGCATGAGAGTGAGAGAGCACAAAAATGATATCACAAAAAATGAGCAAACCCCCTCCACAATGTGGCCACCCCCCCTCTCATGCCCATCCAAAAAGTCATTCCCAATTTCATTAAACAAATACCCATACCAATCTCTACAATGCCAAAGTCCATGCTTTGACCAAATAACCCATACCCATGCAAAGTCACCATTTCCACCTCATTTATTAACTTGTGATTTTATAAATAAAATCAATAATGAGGTGGCATCTTCAAGAAGCCATTCCGTACAAATACGGAATACTTTCCGGTACATGTATCGAAATACACATACGCGTATTCGTATGAAAATACGAATAGCCAAAGAGAGAAAAAGAATAGTGAGCAACAATACTAGAATACATATATATAAATACATATGTAAATTATTAAATCAAAACTTGATTTAACAATCTGGCATAATCCTAAGCCGCTAGTATTATCAACCGCCCGATTAAATTCTATGCAGTCCATGCACATATTTAATCGAACACCTGTATGTATCAACATACGTCACCTACACCATATCGCCTGAACCGAGAAAACCCTCTGTGTAGGACTCTAAAGACTCGTCAATACGCTGGCAGTGGGTTTAACCACAAGCACGTCAGCGGCACTAGCTGTACGTAACGGCTACCCAGGTATTGAGCGAAAGGAAGGCCGACGAGCAAACTCATCCGAACCCCTACTGAGCCTGTCAGTGACAATATCCGTACAGTCCGGTCTGTTCGTCTAAGAGTTTCTCATATCGAGTCTAGGGGGGTGGATAAAGTCAGACCCCTAACAATGCGATAATTCATGTCGGTATGGAACCCATCACTACCTGAGAAACTATCGATCCTGGATCGGTAGTTCTCACATACCCCGGCCGAGGATTTCTAGTGATGGCCACCGGTACACTGCGCGACATCAACCCCCAATACCACGAGAGACGAATCCCCGATGATCTGCTCACTGCCTCCATGTGGCTCGGGACTCTACCCGACTAAAACCTGTTTGCACGACTCCTTTGAGCCATGGTAGGGTAGTAATCAAAGCACAGTGGGAACTCACATGAGACAAATGACGATCTCAGGTCGACAGACTAACCTGTACACATGTCACCAGGGAACTGCTATCTGACTATAGGTATAATACCAACTAGCATGTTCCTAGCGAGTCCGTCCAGTGTACTCATAACCCAATGAGCACTTGCATACTATCTTAGGTGAACATCTGACACCAATGGCTTGTGAGACCGTCCACCACCCCTCGTCAGGGTCTAGATAAGTACACACCAGTCTACACTAGAGTATCGATGCCCAGTCTCGATACTCCCACGACTAGGGACATTTAAGGATGTGCTTATAGAACCCCAGCTCCCACGTATGTGATCGCCATCACAATGCTGGGAGTCAAGCAAGAATCCTATGGGCTTTATCAACATATGTTGATAAAGACAAACCAGATAGCATACTATCGTCTCGAGTAAGACTGTTTTATCAGTATAGGTCATCGCTCAATCATCATGATCACATACCCGCGATTATGATAATTGCCTTGAGGGCACTATAGCCAACAGACCTAGTCTACAATGCCTCAAGAAGGATTCATTCATTTCTGAACTCTTCCTCTTGTGTGTGTTTTGTACGTTAAGAACTGTGGTTTGATTTAGAACCTATATGGTTTTAGATAACGTGCCTGAACCGATCAACTCTTGATATAGGAAATGTTCAAAACATTATCCAACAATACAAAATTATATGCTTCTTTACTAAATAAAGAGACTGATATGATGTTGTATATCAGGTTTAGTATCTAATAACATTCGTTCAGAATCAAAGTTATTGGTAATACAGGGTGATAACTGCTAATAATACTTGGCTACAACACTTGCACCATTTCCAACTCTTGAAACTTATCACCCATTCTCAGTTCTCTACCTATCTATAACCTATGTAACATATTACATATGTGGGATCCTGAACCGGTCTCTCATACCTAGGACGTAAAGGAAACTGAGAAACAATTCTCTGTAATGAACACACCCGAAGAAGATGTATCAACATACACTTTCTTTGTTTGGGCGGCATGAGAATTCTGGTAATCCCCTATTTCCTGCTCGGTCTTATAATAATTATAAGTTAGAGTGGGACCAACGTTCCCCTAGCTCAGTATAACAAGCTGGTTTGGTCAATACATCCATATTATTATCTTGATTAAAGCATGACATGGTCGCTGCCTGGTGAAAGAGAGAAGAAAACACTCTGCGTATGCTCTTGTAAGATCAGATTGGTTATTATATTATTAATCATGATGGCTCCCACTGTTTTAGTCAAATCTTCTTTCAAACCCTAAAAGGTAAGACTAGCCGGGATTAATTACACGTTACAAGTTCGCCAATCTTTCAGCCAGGCCAGTGCCGGTACTTTGATGGAGGTTCCCCGTACTTTCGTACGGACCTAATTAAAATAAACCTCATTTTCCCAGGGGCGTAACCCCGTTGACACCTTTCTAGACACCTACTTGATCGGCTAATTGTTATGTGTAAAACTCTCCCTGGAGCAACTCTTACTCGCAGTGGGTATCGGGATCCAACGATCTCATAGGAGGTATGCAATCTCATTGCAAATTTCAACACTTGAAATTCCCGATAATATTTTTTCCCTAGCAACTTATGACCTTAGTTAAGGTCAACAAATCATAAGTGCTAGCCAAGTTCAACCCGTCATTTCTTGATTGAATTAAACGCACCCGCGCGACCCTTGGCTAAGGTCAACAAAGACGGACGACTACCCTAACTCAATCGCATCTCATGCTTAAGAAGATAAGCACTAATTAGCTACCGCACACTACGCCTTAACACAGTTAACAAACGCAGCACGAATACTAACTAGTACTTATCTGAAATGACGGAGGGATATGACTGGTTTTTAAGAAAACCTTTTGCCTAATGAACTTGATATCGTTGTAGAATCAAATGATTTAAAATAGAGTGTTTTTTAGGATTTTACTAGTTTCGCTAAAGTGGTCACTCCCGGTGAAGGAATCTCGGCTCTTTCCTTATCGAATAAGGTGTAGGATATTTCACAAATACCACTATGCAAAGAAAAAAATATAGAAGCAATCAAAAGACAAACTGAGGGTTATAGCATCTGCCAGTTATTGCTAAAAAGGTCACTCCCGGTGAAGGGATCTCGGCTCTTTCCTTATCGAATAAGGTGCAGGAAGTTCTACAAGGAACACCGCTATGCAAAGCAAGAACTGTAGCTACATGTTTTTGAAAATTCGATTCCACAACATCTTTAGGTTTATTTTCTTTCATTAATCTCATTAATGAAGTCCCGGCATTTTAAGTTACCTAAACATCACAGATAAATACAACGTACGCTTATACCATCCGCATTCGCCTCGATGTCCCCTCGTGAACCGTTAGGTTTGGTAACTAACGGCAGAGCGGAGCAGGGCTAGCGCGGGTGTAAAACATAAGCAACACTATATAATATATCACATATACTATATCCAGTATCTATCTCAAAATATACAGTGATCACATCACAAAATATCGTAGCAGAAAATAAAATATGAAGTATTGGATATACTAGGATTTCCGGGTTTTAAATTAAGCCTGTATAAAACACGGATTCCACGGTCGTGATAAATAGCCAAACCCACATTCCTAGACCCCTACGAAACTGGCAAGCAACCCTACCAATTCGAGAGTTAGGAGACCCAGTCTCGACTCATCGAGATGGTCTCCTACTGGACCCTAGAACCCGGTTACTTGTGCTCCCCGCCTTGGGTCTATCCTAATGAGGAAAAGTAAATAATATACAATGGTGATATCATCCTCAACCCGGAAGTGCCCCAATAAAAGAATATTACATATAATGAATTATACATGAATGGAAAAAAAATCTCATCTCACATAAAACCCCGGCTATTCAAAATACGACGATCCAATATAACATATCCCAGCTGTATCCAATATAGTTATATCTCATCTCACATATAACTATAGAAGTTAGACAGGATTTACCGATCAAGTGACATTCACGGTCGCAGATATAATGCAAATACTGTGAACCAATGTGTTTAAAATATCCGATCGATCAAAATTACCAAGTGGGCCCCCAAGTACTACTGTAGCATACACAGAAATTCTGGGCCCAAACATAATATTCCAGAAACCCTATTTTCACCCCGGAAGCCCGCTGGAAAAATTCGACACGTCGATCCCTCCATACCGCGGCGGAACCGCGGCGCCAAGTAGGGTTTGGCCGCGGTTCCGCGCTCCCCTTGAAAGATCAACGTCTCGAATTTCTCCAGAATTCTTAGGACTTCCAGTACATCAGTTTTCTACAACCTGAAAAATTTTCAGAGCCAGAAAAAATTCGACAGAAAACTAATGTGAAGAAAATGCGGGTTTTTGAAATTTTGGTCGATCAGAAATGTAAAACACATTAGACAAAGCTAGACTAAGTTAATGGCGAGGCTCTGATACTATGTTGCGCCACGGCAGCGCCCCGGCCGTCTATCCGAGGCCAAAATGCGGAATCAAAAATTTTCTTAACTTTCAAACTGGCGCTACCGCGGACAATAAACCCGGATCGTAACCATTAACCTATACTGGCAAACAAGAGAAGGGTAGAGAAGTATACCGACTGATCCGAGTCCTCCGGTCTTCTCGTCGTCGTCCCGATCTCCCGCGGAAATTCCGTTCGTCGCCTTCTTGCCGAAAGGGCACCACATCGTCTGCATCTTTTACGGGCTCCCACCTCAATACCGAGGCAACTCGGGCACGAAACTGGCTAGTCGACGTGCCCAAGGTTTGCTGTAGATTGTAGTGTAGAAATGCTTGTCTCATTTGGGGTAGTAGTTTCCATGGTGATGGAGGGATGAAGAACATTGGAGAGAGCTAGAAATTGTGTAGCAAGAGAAATTGAGAGGTGAATAATTTCCCTCATGCAAATGAACCTCTCTCTCTCTCTCTCTCTTCTATGTGCCCCCCCCCTTTTCTAACAAATGGTGGAGGAAAACTCAAAAATAAGAAGGAAGGTGAGTGTAGGAAAAGGTGGAGGGTGACCACATCCAAAGCAATGATAACCATATCAAATCAATTCCTAATCAACTCTAATCACCATGAATGCAAGAAATGATGATAGAAAAGAATGGTATCAAAAGATGCTTTCATAATCAATCCATATGCAAGAAACCCCTCCACAATATGTTATTTGCAAACTTGCAAATAACCCCTTCCATCGGAAAAGTCCGGCCGGGAAAGAACAAAGGAAAACCGGCCGGGACGGAATGCAAACTGGCAACTCCAGAAAACTGGTCCCATAATAAATTACAGGAAAAACCCCGATACTGTGCATACACACCCGCATCTGTATTCCGACCGGATACAAATGCAAAGAGACAAAATCTACACTGTACTAAACTAGGATCCGGCTTAAACCAAAGCCGGGTAGTAATATCCGTTCGATCCTGATACGTGCAATACCGCACGTATCTGATCGAACCTTGCCATATATCTATACGGCCTCTAGTACAAACCGTCCGATCCTGATCCGTGCAATACCGCACGTATCTGATCGGACCCTGCCATATCTCCATACGACCTCTACAGCGTTTCGCCCGAAACTTGAGTAACTGTGTGTGTGGTGGACTCTAAAGACTCGTCAATACTATGGTTGTGGATTTAACCACTAGCACGTCAGAGGTATTAGCCATACGTGACGGGCTACCAGCTATTGACCAAAAGGGACGTCGATGAGCGAACTCATCCTGACACCCTACTGAGCCTGTCAGTGACAATATCTGTACAGTCCGGTCCGTTCGTCTATGAGTATCGCATGGCGGGCCTAGGGGGTTGGTAAAAGTCAGACCCCCAAAAGCGGTACAAGTCGTGTCGGAGCGAAGCCCAGAACACCCTGAGATACTACTGGAATACCTACCAGTAAATCTCCTGCCTCGGCCAAGAGCTTTGTGTAATGGCTCTCCTAGACACAGCGCGACCTCACCCCCAATACCGGGAGAGACGAACCCCTGCAGATCCGCTCACTGCCTCCATGTGGCTCGGGACTGTACCCAACTAAAACCTGTTTGCACGACTCCTTTGAGCCGTGGTAGGATAGTAATCAAAGAACAGTGGGAACTCACACGAGACAAATGACGATCTCAGGTCGATGAACTAACCTGTACACATGTCACCAGGGAACTGCTATCTGACGTCAAGTATAAGACCAACTAGCATGTTCCCAGCGAGTTCTGTCCGGTGTACTCATAACCCAACGAGCACCTGTATACATCTTAGGTGAACCAACTGACACCAGTGACTTGTGAGACCGGCCACCGCCCCTCGTCGGGGTCTCGAATGTATACACTAGTCTACTCTGGAGAATCGATGCCCTGTCTCGAAACTCCCACGACTAGGGACCTTTTAAGGATGTGTGCTTATAGACCACCAGCTCTCATGTATATGATCGCCATCATACTGCTGGCAGTCAAGCAAGAATCCTAGGGGCTCTATCAGCGTGTAATAGCGACCTGTAAGGTCACCTGAAGCAGTACACGATGATAAAGGTAAACCAGATAGCATACTATCATCCTGAGTAAGACTGTCCTACTGGGACAGGTCCTCCCTCAATCATTGCAATCACGTGCCTGTGATCCAATAATTGACTCTGAGGGCACTATCTCCAACAATCTCCGACTTGCACTCAAGGCTAATTATTGCGATGTCGCATACTCACTGCCCGTGTGATGCCGAACACCCAACTCCTCTACTAGTCAGTCTCACAAAGCTCGTTTGCAAAACTATTGCGTTCGAGGAATAGCCTCAGTGAGTGGATCCGCTCAGATGTTTCTTTCTATGTCTCTCTATATCTCAAGTTCGCGGAGAAAGCCATCTCCCGAAATGAGCAATACCTGTCTTAGAATGTGTCTAGATGTCTGATGGGACCTAGCTCATAAATGAACTCCAAATCCAAACTTCTTAGACTGTATCGAGAACTGAACTTAATCAGTATCCTGCGCCATTCCTTCCCTCAGTATCCACCTGGACCACCTGTCCAAAATACTGCCCCTCGACAGAGGGAAAACTATAACTCTGACGGTCACTCTGCCGTCCAGGTCACCTTCGAAGCCTGGAATGATAACCGTCTCCTAAAGGAGGCTGCCGTTATCAAATCCTTAGAACATGCACTTATGTTCTAAAGCTTCTTCCGATCGTTTCTCCAGGATTGGATTAATATCAACTTATTGCATCTACTGCAAGAACAACATCTGGTGTGGTACATGATATCTCATGATTGACTCAATTGCCTAAGCAAGTGATCTGCCAATCATGCATATCCCTCTCTACTTTAGTTTATAAAACAACTTTAGAGTGGGTGACTCCATCACCTGCAGGTACACTGCCGTGCCAGGAGTCGTCCATTCTAAATACTCATAGAATGCTGTCAAAATACCCAGATTGGGAAACCACCCAAATCTAGATCTAAAACCATAGATCCAGTAACCAGAATGTCAGATATAATATCCAAGTTCTATATGGAGAAACCACTGTGTGACAACCAAAGTATAACCGATCGTAGTATAGGAATATCACTTCCTACTCTGTGTATGTCATCCAAATACCAGGACATTACACTCTACTACCTCCTTAGCAGATCCATCCCCTATTCTGATGAAGTCAAACCTATGACTTCACATCAGAAATAGATGATCTATCTCCGCTATATCTGCTTCAGTCTATAAATAGACATAAGCCAACTGTCCACCAATGCTTCCGCTGCTCCCACTGACTACGACAACCTTCTGGCAGAGTCATATAGACGTACACTTCTAAAGCTAGTTTAGAACGACGCTATACTCATCCTCCTGCCAGGTCTCACAGTCTGGAATCAACAGCAATGGCAAGTCTGGGTAAACAAGAACCTCCCCGCCACCGTCCTTGAGCATACTGAATTACCTCTCGGGTGCCTGAGGTTACCCACCATATCTGCGGAGTGGCTAATGGAATGTCAAACCAGATTGAATCTTCAGGTTCTTATCAAATCTTCAGTAATCGTTTGCGGTTCTGGAATCACTTCCAGTTCTACCATACTCCCACTACTGTTTTCTGAAAAATCCTTTTCTTTTAAAAATGTGGCGAGTCAAGAACAATATCACTATTGATCTTCCAGATGGTAGAAAGTCAACCCTCGTCATAGCCTGGGTCAACCCACAAACAGCCATTATAGAAACATGCCTCGAGTTATCCGGAGTCTGGTTTTAAGCATAAGCCGGTCAACTCCCCGTACCTTAACATCGTTAAGATATGAACTGTTCTATATCCAATATAGAACCAGAGACACTGATTTAATTGAACCAGATTCAAATTATGCAGCTATCTCCAGTGCATGTCAACTAAATGGAAGGAGGCCGTTCAGCGTTATTCAACTTAGGAATGCTTCCAATTATGAGTAACCTGAAAGAGAAGCAAGTTCTCTTAATCATTACTATCAACTGAACACCATACACAAGTATCTACATCTTCGATCACTTTGAAGAATCCCGATACTTGCAATACTTGGTTCTCTACTTTATTCAAATACCTATAACTTCTTAAAATTCGGACCCTGTTTTTCTACGAAACACCTGTCTAAGAACCAGAGAAGTCATAAGTAAGCAGAATACAGGAAAGTCTGGGTTCAGGATGAGTTTGCTCGTCGGCCTCCCTTTCGCTCAATAACTAGGTAGCCGTTACGTACAGCTAGTGCCGCTGACGTGCTTGTGGTTAAACCCACTGCCAGCGTATTGACGAGTCTTTAGAATCCCACACAGAGAGTTTTTCACGGTTCGGGCGATATGGTGTACATGACGTATGTTGATACATACAGGCGTCCGATTAAATATGTGCACTTGCTGCGCAGACTTTAATCGGACAGTTGATAATACTAACGGCTTAGGATTAAGCCATTTTATTAAATCAGGTTTTTGATTTAATAATTTCCATATGTATTTATATATATGTATTCTAGTATTATTGTTCGCTATTTATTTTCTCTCTTGGCTATTCGTATTTTGGTACGAATACGCGTATATGTATTTTGATACATGTACCGGGAAGTATTCCGTATTTTATACGGAATAGCTTCTAGAAGATGCAACCTCATTTATATGTTTTTCATTTATGGAAATTCATTTATTTTTTATTAATGAGGTGGAAAAGGAAGCATGGTCATGTACATGTTGTGTAGCGTGGGTCAAAGCATGGTTTGATTTGTTTATTGTAATTTGACTTTGGAAAAAGAAAATGACATTTTGTGTAGAGGAGAGAGGGGGGCCGGCCAATTCATTTTTGAAGATAGATTTTTCATTTGGTTAATTTTACACTTGCTTCATAGCTCCCACTCTCTCACTCACTCAAAGAAAATAGAACAAAAGCTTTAACCATTTTTAGTTGCCTCATGCCAAAGTCCATCACCTCTTTCATCTTCTTCTTGAGTTTCTTCTTGAGCTCAAGGGTAGAGAGAAAAACATAGCGACACACTACTACACCTCGACTCTCCATCGCTAGCGACTTTGGAGCGTCGGTTATCTCGTTCGACGAGGTTGGAGCTTGTTCCGTTTCCCTCGGGTGGATCATCGGAGACGAAGGAAGACCGGCAACCAAACCACATCAACGAGCCGCTAGGAGCTTGGAATGAAGACCGAAGGACACGTATCAACTCAGTATAACTATTCTAACTCTTAGTTAGCTTGCTAGTTTAGGGTTTAAGGTCGATCCGTAAATCGGGTAGCGGTAGTGCCAGTTTAAAAAACATTTGTTCTGCATTTTGGCCACGTTTCGACGGCCGGGCCACTGCCGCGACCCTTCATGGTATCAGAGCCACCCTTTAAGCCCCTTACTAGCTTGTTTAGACGTGCTTAAAATATCGATCGACGAAAGTTTCCGAAATCACGATTCCATTTTTCAAGTTGCTATTGATTTTCAAAAGTGTTCAAAAAATATTTTCCAGAGGCTTAAAAATCCGTGCAGGCTTTTTTAGGAGTACAGAAAAAATTTGGGCCCATGACTCCTCTAAAGCGTCGCGGATCCACTGCACTTAGACCCCATTGGCGGCGGTTCCACGGCGGATTAGTAGCAACGGGCGTCCAAATTTTTTCTGCAGCTTATTTACTTGGAAATGTGATTTTTGTGATATTCTGTTTTGGCCCAGGTTTCAGTGAAATGTTGTTTTTCTATTGGGGCCAATTTGGAACTTAATCGATCGATATTTTAAGCGTGCGTTTGACAGTAGATACATAATATTCTGCGACCGTGAATGTCATTTGATCGGTAAACTCGTCTAATTGCTATATGTCTTTTAGACGGGTTTGCGAACGTGACATTCATGTTGATGTCCTGTGATGTGCTGTGATGTTGGTTAGATTGTCGTGGTGGATAGCTGTGGTGCAATATTAGTACAGTTTTATTTCATTTGTACATTTGATATTACGGGGCGAGCGTCTGACATGTGGACTGCCGTCACTGCCAGTTTGTATATTATTCTTTTGGGGCACGACCGGGTTGAGGTTGATGTCACCCCTCGTATATTATTTTCTTTTCTGTACTAGGATTACCCCGCGGTGGAGTTCACGAATAGCCGGGTTCTAGAGGGTAACTGGTTCGCATCACATGGCATTCAGTTCGAAGGGGCTTACTCTATAATTGGCGGGCTATTCGCCGCACTCGTAGGGGGTATAGGCTGACCCAGGAGGGGTGCTCAAGTTACCGGATTCCGTGAAGTGCTGGGTGGTCCATTCATGTTGCTGAAGGGGGCTACCTTGCTTCTGGTTTTGGCGGGTAACTTGCCGCGCTCGTAGGGGTCTAGGTTTTCATTGCACAGGCTATCTACACGACAGGGAACGTCGGGTCACACTTGCGGCTCAAGTGAAACCCGGGGCTCCAGATAATCCACCATTCTGTGTTGCTTCTGTGATGTTTCTGTGATGTTGCTTTATATCATGCCTGGAATGATTGTTATATATATTTATATATACTAGTAGATGTTGTATATGTTTTTCACCCGCGCTAGTCCAGTCCCCGCTCTGTCGTTAGTTATGTAACCTAACGGGTGATGATGGGACCCAGTGGTGAATGCGGATGGCATATACGTATATTTTATTTTCGTTCTTTTCTGGTGATTAATTGATGGGACTGCATAGATTCTTATCAATGCAAGGATAAAACAAACCAATATATATATGATGTTGATGGAACCATATTTTTAAAAACTGACATTACAGACGTTCTCTTTTGCTTTGCATCGTGGTATTCATTTGGAATATCCTGCACCTCATTCGACGAGGCAAGGGCCGAGATCCATTCATCGGGAGTGACCCCTTGGGTAAAAGTTTGCGTCAACGTAATAACTTCACTATAGTCGTTTACTTTTGCTTTGCATCGTGATATTCAGTTTGGAATATCCAGCACCCCATTCGACGGGGAAAGAGCCGAGATCCCTTCACCGGGAGTGACCACTTTAGCAAATGTTTTCGCCACTAAATTTTTATAAAACCACTTGGATTCCTTCAACGATATCAAGTTCATTACGTTAATGGTTTTTCGCCAAAAACCAGTCGTAACCCTCCGTCATTTCAGATAAGTAGTGCATAGTATTCATGCGGTGTTTGTTGGCCAAAGTCAAGGCATCGTGTGCGGTAGCTGTGTGTTGCTTTTCCGTTGCATGGATATGCATTGGTTTAGGACAGTCGTACCACTTTATTGGCCAAAGTCAAGGGTGTGTGCGGGTGGGTCTAAATCAATCAGGACAATGACAGGTAGAACTTGACTTGCGGGTTATGATTTGTTGGCCAAAGTCAATGTCATAAACCGCTTGGGGTAAAAATCATATCGGGAGTTTCAAACATACAGGATACTAGCCAGGATTGCGCATAACTTCTGGAGTGTGGTGACTTGAGTGTCTTCCATCAAGTTATCATGCGATGATAGTTGGATCCCGATTCCCACCGATGAGTAGGATTACTTCTCGGGTGATTCCGACTAATTCTCCTTTTGGGTTTGGAGGAGAATTCGAGAAAACAGTGGGAGCCATCCAGATTAGATAAAATGATTAACCATTCTCATCTAGGTTAGAGTGCACATTGAGTGTTTCTTCTCTCTCTCTCTGGATGCGACTATGACCCGTTTTTTTGACTAAAACTCATGAACCAAATTAACCGAACCTTCCTTAAACACTTTGGCTTTTGGAATGTTACGGTGTCGCATACATCATTGCCACTTCTATATCACCTTTGCGTTTCTCCAGAACACCTCGCATCACTACGAACGTCCACTTCCATTGGATAAATCCATCGTATGGTTACATACGAACTCGAAGGATCTGTTCGAGGATGGATTCTGGTTCTGGAGAGATTGAATAGGATTATTCGGTTGTCTTTTCTCTTTACCTTCTCTCAGGATGTGATAGCTCCTAGGATTAGGAGAGGGTACACCTATTGAACTTATTGGATAGTCTTCTTCCAAACTATAGGCAGGTGCCGAACGGTAGGGAAGGAAGAAAACCAATTAAGCTTAAGTGTGGTGTACAGAAGGTAATAAGTAAAGACATATAAAGGGATTAGAATAATGGCAAAGAAAATTGAGATAACCATCATTCACGACAAAGACCATGTATACCTCTGCCACTCCTACATTCACTTTGCTTTTCTCTAGAACACTCCGTATCACTAAGGATATCCACTTCCATTGGATAAATCCATCGTATAATTACATACGAACTCGAAGGAACTTTTTCGAGGATGGATTCTGGTTCAGGAGAAAATTAATAGGATTATTCAGATGTCTTTTCTCTTTACCTTCTCTCAGGTTGTGAGGGCTCCTAGGATTAGGAGAGTACACCTATTACGCTTATTGGATAGTCTTCTTCCAAACCTTAGGCTGGTGCCGAAAGGTAGGGAATGAAGAAAACCAATTAGCGTAAAAGTGGTGTACAGAAGGTAATAAGTAAAGACATAATAAAGAGGATTGCAGTGAGGGCAGGTATAGTATATGGTTATTGTCGTGAATCTGAATAGTAGAAGAGGCATTACTAGGAATACGAGTAAACCCCTTCGAAACATTTTCATGTTTCAGTTTCACTGTGCGATGTTAATTGATAACTGTTTTCCCAGTTGGAATCTAACTCCAGGGTATTTATTTGCCAGATCAGTTTCTCACATCTGCATGTTATTACAGATGGTGAGTGGGAGTAAGATATTGAAAATCGGGTGATTAGATCATTATTATATCGGAATTCGTTGTAATTGGTGATATTTGAGGAAATCATCTGGATTTTGCCGGATGGCAAATATATGGTTTTGAATATCCGTTGTTATGCACCAATTTTAAACTGATATATCTGTACATTTATTTTATAAAGTGATATATATCTTTTTGATATTATGTATGTGACATTTACCTATATCGGTTGGTGATTAGGTAAGGTGCATTTAACAGCGGTGTAATTCTTCTTAAGCATAGTACAGTTTTTCAACCTACGGCGCACAGAGTTTGAGTTATTGAACTCAGGGGACTTATACAAAGTATTGTATGTTGTCCAGTGTCCATTAGGACAAAGGGGTTGGTACTCGTTCTATATTCTGTTTACTTATGACTTCTCCAGTTCTGGACATGTATTTCGTTGAAATGCAAGGTCCAGATATTCAGAAGTTATAGGTATAAGAATAAAGTAGAGAACCATTTGTTGTAAGTATCAGGATTCTTCAAGGAAGTCGAATATGTAGATACTTGTGTTTGGTATTCAGTTAATAGTAATGGTTTTGAGAACTAGCTTCTCTTTCGGGTTACTCATATATGGATGCACTACTAGATGAGTAATGCTGATTGTCCTCTTTCCATTTGGATGATATGCACTGGAGACAGATGCATGTTTTTGAATCTGGTTCAAATTAGATTAGTGCTTTTGTTTCTATATTAGATTAATAAAGAATCAATTTATATCTTAATGATGTTAAGGTATAGGGAGTTGTCCGGCTGATGCTTAAAACCAGAATCCGGAAAACTCAAGGCACGTTTCAGTAATGGCTGTTTGTGGGTTATCCCGGGTTTTGACGAGGGTTAACTTTCTACCATCAGGAAGATCAATATTTATATTGTTCTTAACTCGCCACAGTTTTAATAAAATGGATTTTTTTTTCAGAAAATAGAAGTGGGGGTATGGTAGAACTGGAAGTTATTCCAGAACCACAAACGATTACTGGAAATTTAATAGAACCTAAGGATTCAATTGGATTTGATGTTCCATTAGCCACTCCGCAGATTTGGTGGGTAACCTCAGGCACCCGAGAGGTACTTCGGTCTTCTCAGAGATGGTGACAAGGAGGTTCTTGTTTTCCAAGACTTGTCATTGCTATTGTTCTAGACTATAAGACCTGGCGGGAGGATGAGTATAGCGTTATTCTAAACTAGCTTTAGAAGTGCACGTGTGTATGATTCTGCCAGAGGGTTATTGTAGTCAGTGGGAGCAGCGGAAGCATAGTAGGCAAGTAGCTTATGCCTATTTATAGACTAAAGCAGGTATAGCGGAAATAGATCATCTAATTTTGATGTGACAGCCATAGTCTTTGACTTCATCAGAATAGGAGATGGATCTGGTAAGAAGGTAGTAGGGTGTGATGTCCGAAGATTCGGGATGACATGCACTTGATAGGAAGAGATATTCCTATACTACGATCGGTTATACTGTGGTTGTAACAAAGTTGTTTTCTCCACATAGGATATGGATATAATATCAGGTTTTCTGGTTACTAGATCTATGGTTTTAGATCTAGATTTGGGAAGTATCCTAATCTGGGTACTTTGACATTAAATGGACGACTCCTGGCATGGTGGTGTACCTGCAGGTGATGGAGTCACCCTCTCTAAAGGTGTCTTACAGACTAAAGGGGAAAAGGATCTGCATGATTAGCAGATCACTTGCTTAGGCAATTGAGTTAATCATGAAACGTCAAGTACCACACACCAGATATTGCTTTTGCACTAGATGCAATAAGCAGATATATTAATCCAATCCTGGAGAAACATTGGGAAACAGTTTATTGAACAAAAGTGAATATTCTTGGGAAATGATTACGGCAGCCTCCTACGAGAGACGGTTATCATTTCAGGCTTCCAAGGTAACCTGGATGACAGAGTGACTGTTAGAGTTATAGTTTTCCCTCTTTTGAGGGACAGTATGTTGGACGGGTGGTCCAAGCGAATACTGAGGAAATGCATGGCGCAGGATACTAATTAAATTTAGTGGACGATACAGTCTAAGTAGTTTGCTGGATTTGGAGTTCATTTGAGAACTGGGTCCCATCAGATATCCTGACAAATTCTAAGACAGGTATTGCTCATTTCGGGAGATAGCTTTCTCCGCGAAGTTGAGATTAAGAGAGATACAGAAAAAAACATTGGAGCGGATCCACTCACTGAGGATATTTCTCGAACGCAATCATTTTCGCAAACGGGCTTTGCGAAACTGATTAGTACAGAAGTTGGGTGTTCGGTATCACACGGGCTGTGAGTATGCGACATCGCAATAATTGGCCTTAAGTGCAAGTGGGAGATTGTTGGCTATAGTTCCCTCAAGGCAATTATCATAGTCGCGGACTTGTGATTATGATGATTGAGGCAGGACCTATACCGATAAAACGGTCTTACTCAAGATGATAGTATGCTATCTGGTTTGTCTTTATCATCATGTTGATAGAGCCCATAGGATTCTTGCTTGACTGCCAGCATTATGGTGGCGATCATATATGTAGGAGGTGGGGTCTATAAGCACATCCTTAAATGTCCCTAGTCGTAGGAGTATCGAGATCGGGCATCGATACTCCAGTGTAGACTAGTGTATACTGATCGAGACCCCGACGAGGGGCGGTGGCCAGGTCTGACAAGCCATTGGTGTTAGTTTGAGCACCTAAGATTGTATGCAGGTGCTCATTGGGTTATGAGTACACTGGACGGACTCGCCGGGAACCTGCTAGTTGGTATTATACCTATTGTCAGATAGCAGTTCCCAGGTGACATGTGTACTGGTTAGTCTGTCGACCTGAGATCGTCATTTGTCTCGTGTGAGTTCCCACTGTGCTTTGATTACTACCCTACCACGGCTCAAAGGAGTCGTGCAAACAGGTTTTAGTTGGGTACAGTCCCGAGCCACATGGAGGCAGTGATCAGATCGTTGGTGATTCGTCTCTCCGGTATTAGGGGTTGATGTCGCGCTGTGTACGGATGGCCATCACCATAAATCCATGGCCATGGTAGACGAGGATTACCGATCCAGGATCGATAATTTCTCAGGAGGTAATGGGTTACATGCCGACACTGAATATCGCGTTGTTGGGGGTGTGACTTTATCCACCCCCTAGACTCAATATGCGATACTCTTAGACGAATAGACTGGACTGTATGGATATTGTCACTGTCAGGCTCAGTAGGGGTTCAGGATGAGTTTGCTCGTCGGCCTCCCTTTCGCTCAATACCTAGGTAGACGTTACGTACAGCTAGTGCCGCTGACGTGCTTGTGGTTAAACCCACTGCCAGCGTATTGACGAGTCTTTAGAGTCCCACACAGAGGGTTTTTCACGGTTCAGGCGATATGGTGTACATGACGTATGTTGATATATACAGGTGTCCGATTAAATATGTGCACTTGCTGCGCAGACTTTAATCGGACGGTTGATAATACTAGCGGCTTAGGATTAAGCCAGTTTATTAAATAAGGTTTTTGATTTAATAATTTACATATGTATTTATATATATGTATTCTAGTATTATTGTTCGCTATTTATTTTCTCTCTTGGCTATTCGTATTTTGGTACGAATACGCGTATATGTATTTTGATACATGTACTAGGAAGTGTTCCATATTTTATACGGAATAGCTTCTAGAAGATACCACCTCATTTATATGATTTTCATTTATGGAAATTCATTTATTTTTTATTAATGAGGTGGAAAAGGAAGCATGGTCATGTACATGTTGTGTGGCATGGGTCAAAGCATGGTTTGATATGTTTATTGTAATTTGACTTTGGAAAAAGAAAATGACATTTTGTGTGGAAGAGATAGGGGGGCCGGCCAATTCATTTTTGATGATAGATTTTTCACTTGGTTAATTTTACACTTGCTTCATTGCTCCCACTCTCTCACTCACTCAAAGAAAATAGAACAAAAGCCACCATTTTTAGTTATCTCATGCCAAAGTCCATCACCTCTTTCATCTTCTTCTTGAGTTTCTTCTTGAGCTCAAGGGCAGAGAGAAAAACATAGCGACACACTACTACACCTCGACTCTCCATCGCTAGTGACTTTGGAGCGTCGGTTACCTCGTTCGACGAGGTTGGAGCTTGCGCCGTTTCCCTCGGGTGGATCTTCGGAGACGAAGGAAGACCGACAACCAAACCACATCAACAAGCCGCTAGGAGCTTGGAATGAAGACCAAAGGACACGGATCAACTTGGTAAAATGATTCTAACTCTTATTTAGCTTGCTGGTTTAGGGTTTAAGGTCGATCCGTAAATCGGGTAGCGGTAGAGCCAGTTTAGAAAATTTTTGTTCCGCATTTTGGCCGCGTTTCGACGGCCGGGGCGCTGCCGCGACCCTTCAATTATAAACCCCGCATTTTAGTCTCGATATTCAAAACACCTTTTAATATCAAGTCGGGCAATTCAACAAGATTCTCGACATCCTGATCGAATACTTGTCGAAAACTTTAGTAAACGGCCGCACCCCCGATACCGTCGATGAAGTGCACTAAGGCGGAACACCGCTGCTGCGAGCACCCGAACGGATGCTTTTGGCGACGGGGTTCTCCTACAGTCACTTGGTCGGGGCTATGGGGCGTGGCTATATAGTAAGGTTACCCAGTGAGTATCCGCATACGCTACGTGATTGCGACGGACTTTTGTTCACATCAAAATCCCATTGCAACCGATCAAATGAGACTAAATTGCTAGATTTATAACATTCAAATTAGTTATCTCATAACTACTTGTCGATTCCAAATATTGTATCCCATCACATGATACCCGGACGAACGTTAAAATTTTCGATCGATTCATCAAAGTCCCACAATTCCCCAACAGCTCAACACTTGAGCACAGTTCAATAATACCCAGAATATGCTACAGTACCTATGAACCAGCCGTAGAAGGGCAGACCCAAGCCTCACTCATGTCGCCACGGAACTGCAGCAAACCCTAGGGTATGACCGCGTTTCCGCGATCCAAAAAGTCGAGTTACGGTTTCATTCTTCTAGAGGGTTCATAGAATTACTTGCATGTTTTTTCGAATACGTTATGCTTGGAAAAATGGGGTTTTGATAATCGTTCGAACTTTTTAAATTCACCTAGACAATATGTGAATAACCCGAAACAATGTTAAAACTACGAATACGAAACACTCCGAATTGCTTATAGTGTAAGATTAGATCGCATTCAAAATTAGCAAAAACAAACAACACCTGAAACACCAAAACCCAATCACTGGAACACAATGAAAATTTCAAGCAATTCTAACAAAAAGTGGCCGGCCCTTACCCTAGTGATCTCGGCCAAAATCCGAGCATAACCCCTGAAATTTTAACCGTGTTCATGATACATCCCATATAACATTCTGTACTTTTTTTTAAAAAAATTGACAACATTTTAAATTCGACAGAAACTACATTTTGGCGTTTCAAGTTTCGGTGTATTTCGGTTTCGTAATCTTAACAAAATCCGTCTAAATTTCTTGCATGGCTCTGATACCACTGCAGGGTTCCCTAGGGCGGCAGCAAGGTTTCGCGAGGCATTCTCCATGCCAAATTCAAAAATTTGCCGTTCTAGCTAACCCTAACCCTAGAATCGTATACTAGAAATCTGACGAATGTAAATGCAAACACTTTGCAAGTAAAGTGAGAAAGGAATACAACCTTTGTAGACCGGTCCTTCACTTCAATAGCTCCGTGTAGTAGTCCCTTCGCTGCGATCGTGAACTCCGGACTCGAGAGAGGCTCCCATGAAGAAATGAACATGCTTGCATCGAAGTCTTCGAAGCCGAAGATGATCTACGTCGAGGAGACACTAACCCAAGCTATCTCTTCACTAATTATGAAATTAGTGAAGCAAACACCCTATACTAAATGGCAAGTAGTATAGGATGATGAAGTAGGAAGTGGGCTCACTTTAGAATTGATTTTCTCACATTTTTTCTCACATCTCCATTGAAGCTAGAAAGCTTTGCGGAAGAATAAGAAGAATGAACTCATGAGAGAGTGAAGCAACCATGGGTGAGTTAAGTATCATATACTTAACCTTTGTAGAGACTTAACCAAGGCTAGGTTAATTGGTAGGATTAACAAATATCTTAGGTAAAACAAAACTTGAAGACTTAGTCAAAGAACTACAAGCTTCTACAAGCTTATCAACCATGACAAAATCATTTAGTTTTAGAATTACTTAAATAAATAAAACCCTAGAAATTAAACCAAGCATTGTGTAAGTCATACATACACCTTTGTTGCATGTATCATCAAGAGTGACACAAAATAATGTACACTTATATATATCACATATATATACATGCACAAAATTAGTGAGAAAAGAAATCATAAGTGAGCTAATACTAGTTAATGTAATGTAATATATCAAATATATAATTATACATTATATTATCAAATCAACTCTTGATTTAATAATCCGACTATATCACATATAACCGACTAATATCATATGAATCAACTTATCGAATCAACACTTGATCCGATAACCCGGCTATATCATATATAACCGACCGATATCACATATCGCGAGAATAGAATACGGTATCTCATATCGTATTAATCTCGGTCCCGTACATATCACATATGTGCTCCTATTCCATTTCGCTCGAGCCAGGAAACCTCTGTGTAGGACTCTAAAGACTCGTCAATATGCCGGCAATAGCTGATGATCATATCAAACACCCACAAGCCGCAAGCGGTCTGCTAAACGTAACGGCCACCCGGGTATTAAGCGATCAGAAGATCAACAAGCAAGCCTGCTCACACTCCTGCGAATCCAATCACTAACACTACCGTACAGTCCGGTCTCTTCGTCTGATATGTCGCATATCTCGTCTAGGGGTGGTAAACGTCAGACTCCAGTAACTCGATAAGTCATGCCGATAAGAAGCTCATAACAGGTCGAGAAACTACTGATAACACTTACCAGTATATCTCTGAAGCAGCACTGGCCAGGGACTTCCTGTTATGGCCAATCGAGCACAGCGCAACATCAACCCCCAATACCGGGGGAGTCGAAACCCCTCCTATCGCTCATTGCCTCGATGTGATTCAGGACTGTACCCAAAAGCCACCATTTTGCACGTTCTCTTCAATGTGGTAAGGTGGAAATCAAAGCACAGTGGGAATCACACAAGACTCTATGACGATCTCGGGTCTACAGACTAACCTGTACCAGTATCACCAGAGAACTGCCATCTGACATGAGGTATAATACTATCTGGGAGTTCTCGGCGAGTCCGTCCAGTATACCCAGTCTCCACTGAGAACCCGTATACTGTCTCTGATGTCAAACACCAATGGATATGGGATCATCCATCGCCCATCTACATGGGTCGAGAAGCTATACCCTAGTCTACTCTGGTATACCGATGCCCTGTCTCGATACACCCACGACTAGGAACATTTGAAGGATGTACTTAGCGACTACACTGTCCCCACTAGTATGATCTGCATCATAATCCTGGTAGTCAAGTACTCATCCTAAGGGATTTATCAACATGTAACATAGAGACAATCAGAGTACATGTTAAGATAAATAAAAACAAGATAGCATACTATCATATCGAGCAATAAAGTGATCCCTATATATGTCCAAGCATCCACTACAATATACATCGTATGTACAGTAATGGCCTCTAGGGCAAACATATAACTAACACACCTTTTTCCCGGTGCAGGAAAACTCTTTATGTGGGACTCTAAAGACTCGACACTACGCTGGCAGTGGGTTTAACCACAGGCTGCAAGCGGTACTAGCTACACGTAACTGTCCCCAAGTAGATGTCGATAAGAAAGCCGATGAGGAAAACCCATTCGAACTCCTACTGAGCCTGAATGTGACAATCTTTATACAGTTCGGTCTGTTCGTCTCAAGAGTATCGCATATCGGGCCTTGGGGGCGGTAATCTTCAGACCCCTAAAAGCGCAATAAGTCATGTCGAAGAGTAGCTCAATACACCCTGAGAAACTACTGGAATACCTAACAGTAAATCTCGCTTGCCTTGGGCGAGGACTTTATATAATGGCCTTCCGAATACAGCGCGATATCAACCCCCAATACCGGGAGAGACGAATCCTATCTAACCGCCACTGCCTCCAAGTGCTTCAGGACTGCACCCAACTACTACCTATTTGCACGACTCCTTTGAGCCATGGTAGGATAGTAATCAAAGTACAGTGGGAACACACTCGAGGCAAAGTAGCAGTGTTAAGTCGATGGACTAAGCTGTACTCATGTCACCTGGGAACTGCTACCCGACGACAGGTATAATATCCACCAATAGTTCCCGATGAGTCTTGTCCAGTGTACTCATAAT
Organism: Agapanthus africanus; assembly: GCA_030015575.1. NCBI lineage: Eukaryota > Viridiplantae > Streptophyta > Magnoliopsida > Asparagales > Amaryllidaceae > Agapanthus > Agapanthus africanus. The sequence continues at coordinate 428,190,181 of CM057339.1, forward strand.
CTAATAAGCACCTGCATACTATCTCCAGTACGACATACTGATGGCTATGGGACAGACCATCTCCCATGCTGGGATAAGAAGCGTATACACTAGTCTACTGTAGAGTATCGATGCCCTGTCTCGATAATCCTATGACTAGGGACATGTATAGGATGTGCTTATAGACTACCCAGCCCCCACTAGTGTGACTGCCATCACAACGCTGGTAATCAAGCAAAGATCCTAAGGGCTCTACTAATATGTATAAGCGATATGCTAAAAGAAACACATGCACATATTGAGGTAGAAACAAACCAGGTAGCATACTACCATTTCGAGCAAGACTGTTACTTTATCCTTGTATATACCAAGCTCTCATTAAGTAATATACAATCCAGTATGATACAATAAGGGCCTCTAGGGCATATATCACTAACAATAGTTATAGAAATTGTAGGACAACCGGGCTGCTTATGTTTCTTAGGAAAATGTTAGGTAAGAGCGTCACTCACATTGCTCAATAAGAAAACCGTTTTAAGTACTTGAGTTTTCCTTTTCTTAGTGCACAAGTCCTTAAGAATTTTTGCATAGGATGGAACTTGTTAGATAGCATCTAAGAGAGGAATATTAATATTAACTTGCATAAAAATTTCCACAATATTCTCCATACGCGGACTTGGTGTGTTGGGTCTTAACCGGTTTGGAAAAGGAGCTTTATTAACAAGGTTTGGGCCCAACTCTTGTGGAGAAGTTTGTGAGGATAGAATGGATCCCAAAATTGGATTTGGGCTGATCTGAGATGGTAATTCATTTAAGAAAGTGGACCGAGGGTTCGAGCCCAGTGAAGAACGGAGAATAGGCTCGGAAGAAGACGTTGGATTAGACAAAGTAGAAGTAGTAGCCAGGGTGTCATCAAAATCATCCACTTGTTCACCAACATGGTTGTTCAGCACTCTTACCAATCTCAACGTAGTTACGGCACTCACGTTATAATTTTGTTGGTTAAGGACAATGTTCGCACGTTGTGGGTGGCCGGGATTTAGTACAGGTTGAGATGGAAGTTTCCCTTTCTCTCTCTCACTCATCACGGCATTTAACTGTGTAATTTATGCTTCGATCGATTTTATGATTTCACCGTTGGAAGCAGTGTGTTGTACCAGCGTTTGGATAGAATAAGTTAAATTAGCCGACGTTTGCACGTATTATTTAATAAACGCTTTTAAGCTTCTTTCGAGTGCAGAAATTTTATCGGTACCGGCTGGAGGAACATTGTTTTGTGGTTGGAAAGAATTGTTGTAAGGGGTAAACTTGTTGGCCGGATTTTCGAAAGATTGCGGTTGAAAGGGCTGCTGAATTTGTTGTGGTAGCTGTTGTTGCTATGGAGAAAGCCTTTGATAGTTATTTTGATTTTGGAACTGATTTTTATTTTGAGTTTGGGATTGGTTCCAAGAAAAATTAGGATGATTCCTCCATCCCTAGTTATATATGGATGAATAAGGATCGTTTCTAGGTCGTTGCTGAAAAGCAGCATTAGTTTGTTCTTGACCTTGAGACGGAGGATTCAAAGAACATTCTTCCGTTAAATGTGATGAGTCAAAACAGCAACCAGACACGGTTTTGGGGAGCGTAACTTGGTTTAGGGAGGCTAAAGTGAACTTTCTTTACATAGCTTCAAGTTTATTTTACATCGCAGTCATTTCGGCTTTCATTGAGATGGTCTTATGCTCTCACACTGTAATGTTTGTTCGGTGAGATCTTCCTGAAATTGCCACGCTTCTTCGTCGCATTTTGACATGAAATGACATTGACAAATGCTTTCTAGCATTTGTTTTGTCGCTGGATTAATACCCTCATACATAATTTGGCAAAGTTGCCATCTTTTGATTCCATGATGAGGGTATTGGATAAGAAGATCTTTAAACCGTTCAAAGAATTTCCAAAAGGGTTCGCTGGGAAGTTGAGCAAACTGGTTAATCTCGCTCCTAATACGGGCAGTTTTGTGATTAGGATATAATTTTTTAAGAAATGCTTTAACAAATTTATCCCAATTAGTGACAGAATGTGACGAGGTGCTATAATGCCGCTTCTCTATGAGATCGCACAAGGTAAAAGGGAGAAGACATAATCGCATAGCATCCCCTGAAAGTTAGGTAGTGCTCATCATTGCACATACGTTTTCGAATTTGGTTATAAAAACATATGCATCTTCAGATTCAAGCCTGTGAAATTTAAGCAACAGGTTGATGAAGTGGGGTTAAATTTCAAAATTATCCCTATTGGCTGGTGGAAGAGACGGACACATGGGAAGGGGTCCGCGTATGGGGTAGCATCGGTCTTGAAGAGCGATGCGTGGTGGATTCTGAATTTGCGCACCTATGGGTGTTGGCAAGGTGGTGTTGTTAAAACTCGGTGGAGATCCATCCATCTCGGGAGATGTAGTAAGTGGAGGAGAAAAAGAAGGTGAAGAAGTATCGACTTCGGAATCGATAGCAAAAACGTGGACTAGACGGGCACTAGAATCCCGTGTCCAGCCGATCATACACTAAGTGGGTTTAGTGCACGTGGCAGCGTGTTAATGTGTGAGAACGCTTTTAAGAAGGTTTTGTTTTGACAAAAGAGTGACGGACACAAGGCATGACTCAACCAATCACAAAATGCACAATCAGTCCTTAGAGCTAAGGTCACCTAGGTCAAGTCACTAGACCGCTTCTAGACTTCCAAAGGACAAGACGTAGGATCGATCCTCTATCACCTCTTTATCAATCTTGTAGCCGGGTATGTGGAAGGAATCCGCTATACGAATTACCGAAATAATGGGCCTAACTAAGTATCCACTTTCCTTAGTCACACCTTCCTTAGACACTGATTGAACGAGATTTAGCGCGCTTTCGCTTTTAAAAGATAAATCAAAGAATATTAACCGCAATCAAGAACGACGTCACTTGGTAGCTAGCCGGTTGAGTACGGGTCGGTCTACAGGGATTTTGTGTATTTTCTAGTTGTTCTAACGAGTTAATTCCAATTGTGGTAGGATTGATTATCACTAAAAACTGAAATGAGTTTGATTAGGATTAAAACCTTGCTAGGGTTAGGTTTAGGTTAAGTTTGGAAACTCAATATTCCTCACCGCTTTCTATGTCCTAATTAAGAGCAGTTTGGATGTTAAGGTAATAATTAACAAAGGGGATTAACACGATCGGGAAAAAAACTAGGTTTCTTCCTCTAGGTCCTTGTCCGTCCTTTCTTAACTCTTACCCTAACCTCCATGGAAAACATACACAACCGGTCTTTAACTATGGTATCACCGCTACCTCATGGGATAGGGTGCCGTAGTGAGCGATGTGTGTTGTAAGTCGACATTGAACACCCCACGATTTGCAGGGAGGCGGAAATATGAAAAACAATCTTTTTTCTTTAAACTAACATCGACTAACTTATGGATCTTTGCCAAACCCTAACTAACACTATCATAGGAAGGATTGGCTACTATGAAAGAAGATTTTACCTAATGAACCAAGTCCTTCTTCTTCTCGTTGACCACCTCCTCGTCGGCCTCCTCTTTGTAATAGAAGATCCACCCGAAAGCTACTACTCCAAGCTTGACCTCTAACTTAAGGTAACTAGGCTACTCAAAGTGCTAATCAAAGCAACCTAGGGAATATAGAATAGGATTAGGGATTAATAAGTCTTGCTAACTCTTGATCTCAACACATGAGAGGTTAGGATTAGGGTTTGAAGAGAGAGAGCTTGAGGAGAGAGAAGGTGAGAGTGAGAATCCTTTTGGAATAATGATTCATTTATGAATATATGAAGCATATGAAATTATTAAATGAATAACAAATAATATTGTGTCATCATGCTTCATTAACTCACATAGTGATTTATCTCATGAGTCATTTAAATCATAAATGCATCATTAACTCCATGGATGAATCACACCAAGACTCATTAATCCAATAAATGCAAATGCTACCTTAGCCTCCATGTCATCATCCTTCTAGAAGCTTCTCGACAATTTACGAGAACGCCCCTCCTATCCGTGAAAACACGGAAAAACTTTAGACTGTATAAATCCTATAATCCGATACTAGAATCTGGCTTAAACCAAAGCCCGCTAGTAAAACTGTACGAACATCGTACATGCGTAAAAACACGTATGCGTCCGAACCCTGTCGTAAAACCATACGACCTCTATATCGTTTCGTCCGAAGCAGGGAAACTCTCAGTGTGGGACTCTAAAGACTCGACTACTACGCTGGCAGTGGGTTTAACCACAGACCGCAAGCGGCACTAGCTGTACGTAACGGTCCCCAGGTAGATGTCGATAAGAAGGCCGATGAGGAAACCCATCCGAACTCCTACTGAGCCTGATGTGACAATCTCCGTACAGTCCGGTCTATTCGTCTAGGACTATCGCATATCGGGCTTAGGAGGGCGGCAAGGGTCAGTCCCCTAAAAGTGGTATAAGTCGTGTCGAAGTGAACCCCATTACACCTTGAGAAACTACTAGAAAACCCACCAGTAATTCTCGCTTGCCCTGGCCAGGGACTTTGCGTAATGGCTCTCCAGACACAGCGCGATATCAACCCCTAATACCGGGAGAGACGAATCCTGTCTAACCGCTACTGCCTCCAAGTGCTTCGGGATTGCACCCAACTGCTACCTGTTTGCACGACTCCTTTGAGCCGTGGTAGGGTAGCAATCTAAGAACAGTGGGAACACACTCGAGGCAAACCAGCAGTTTCAAGTCTACGAACTATGCTGTACTCATGTCACCTGGGAACTGTTAACTGACGGTGGGTATAATACCAACCAACAGTTCCTTGCGAGTCCATTCCGGTGTACCCGTAACCCAACGAGCACCTGTATACTATCTTCAGTACGACGTACTGATGGCTGTAGGACAGACCATCTCTCCAACTGGGATGAGAAGCATACACACTAGTCTACTCCGGAGTATCGATGCCCTGTCTCGATAATCCTACGACTAGGGACCTGAAAAAGGATGTGCTTGTAGACTACCCGGCCCCCACTAGTATGACTGCCATCACAATGCTGGTAGTCAAGTAAGATCCTAAGGGCTCTATCAATACGTATACACATATTAAGATAGATACAAACCAAGTAACATACTACCATGTTTAGAAAGACTGTTAATATAACTGTGAATATCCCAAGCTTCCATTAAGTAATATACAAGCTAGTATGATACAATAATGGCCCCTAGGGCATATACACTAACAATCTCCCACTTGCACTAGGGCCATGTACTGGCATATCGAAGACCAATCATCTCGAGTAGCCTCTTAAACTGAATCTGAGATAAGGCCTTTATGAATGGATCAGCAGTGTTCTCCTCTGTAGCAACTCTCCGGACCTCGATCTCCCGGTGATCTATGATCTCTCTGATCAGGTGATACCGCCTTAAGATGTGTCTGGACTTCTGATGGGACCTGGGTTCCTTTGCTAAAGTTATAGCTCCGTTGTTGTCGCAATACAGCGGTATTGGATCAATAATGGTAGGAACCACCTGAAGTTCTGTTAGGAACTTCTTCATCCAGACTGCTTCTTTTGCGGCATCACAAGCAGCAATATACTCCGCTTCCATCGTCAAGTCAGCAACGATGTCCTGATTGGAACTCTTCCAGCACACCGCCCCTCCATTGAGGGTAAAGACATAACCTGACATTGACTTGGAGTCATCCTTATCACTCTGGAAGCTGGAATCAGCAAAGGCCTCGATCTTGAGGTCTTTTCCGCCGTAAACCAAGAATATCTCCTTAGTCCTTCTCAGGTACTTTAGAATGTTCTTCACTGCTATCCAGTGCTTCTCCCCTGGGTCTGACTGCTACATGCTTACCATGCTCAGTGCGTAAGCTACATCTGGTCTGGTGCATAAAATTGCATACATTATAGAGCCTACCGCAGAAGCGTAGGGTATAATCGACATGCGATCCCTTTCCAAATCAGTCTTGGGAGACATCTCTTTGGAGCGGGTGATTCCGTGACAAGCCGGTAAACTACCGTGCTTAGAATCTTCCATACTGAATTTTTTCAGTATAGTGTTGATATACCTGGACTGCGAAAGTCCCAACATCCTCTTGGATCTATCATGATTGATCCGGATCCCCAGAATGTAAGAGGCATCACCCAGGTCTTTCATGGAGAACCTGTGTGATAAGAATCCTTTGACAGATTGTAGCATAGGAATGTCATTTCCTATCAATAGAATGTCATCCACGTACAAGACGAGGAATACGACAGTTCGTGCTACAATTTTACTATATATACATGGTTCATCTGGATTTTTGATAAAGTCATATTCTTTGACCGTTTCATCAAAACAGATGTTCCAACTCCGCGATGCCTGCTTCAGTCCATAAATGGACTTAAGCAACTTGCACACTTTCCCGCTGCTCCCACTCTGATTGAAACCTTCTGACTGATCCATATAGATGCGCTCTTCTAAATTACCATTCAGAAAAGCCGTCTTTACATCCATCTTCTAGATTTCATAATCATGGAAGGCAGAAATGGAAAGAAGGGTCCGAATGGATTTGAGCATAGCCACTGGAGAAAAAGTTTCGTCATAGTCCAAACCAGGTCTTTGACGAAAACCCTTTGCAACAAGTCTAGCCTTATAGGTTTTCACCTGTCCATCTACACCAATCTTTTTCTTGAAGATCCATTTTCATCCTATGGGTTTTACCCCATCTGGAGCAAAGTCCAAAGTCCATATTTTGTTGGTGTACAAAGACTCCATTTCGGTCCGCATTGCATCTAGCCATCGTACCGAGTAGCCGCTCTGGATGGCCTGCTGGAAGCTAGTAGGTTCATCATCATCAATAACGCAATCCTCTCTTTCCCCATCTATGAGAAAACCGTAGTATCTCTCAGACGGATGAGACGGCCTACTACTCCTGCGGAGGGGTATGGGAATGTCCTGTTCTTCTTGAACTACTGGTTCTACCAAACTTTCAGTAGTAGTTTGTGGTTCTGGAATTTCTTCCAGTTCTATTTCGCTCCCACTTCTTTCCTTTTCTAAAATCTGCTGTTCTAGAAAATGGGCATGACGAGAAACAAAAACCTTTTGTTCCTCTGTGTAATAGAGGAAATACCCCTTGGAGTTCTTTAGATATCGCACAAACTTACACTGTACTGATCGTGCCTCGTGTTTGTCCGCATGCTGCTTTTTAACAAAAGCTGGACATCCCCATATCTTTATATGCTGAAGATGGGGTTTCTTCCCACTCCACATCATATATGGAGTTGTAGGCACAGTCTTGGTAGGATCCCTGTTCAAAAGATATGCCGCTGATTCTAGCGCATAACCACAGAAAGATCGCGGTAACTCAGCATTACTCATCATGGAACATACCATATCCAATAGGGTTCGATTCCGTCTCTCCGATACACCGTTATGCTGTGGAGTGTATGGAGGAGTAAGCTGAAAGAGAATTCCATTCTCTTTTAGGTAACCTTGGAACTCAACACTTAAGTATTCACCACCTCGATCAGATCTCAGTGTCTTGATACTTTTGCCGGTTTGGTTTTCTACTTCATTCTCATACTCTTGGAATTTCTCAAAAGCCTCGGATTTATGTTTCATCAAGAAAATGAATCCGTACCTAGAGTAATCATCCGTAAAAGTAATGAAATAGTAAAAACCACCTCTTGCATGTGTAGACATTGGACCACATACATCGCTGTGTATGAGTCCTAAGAACTCGCTCGCTCTTACTCCATGTCCAGTAAATGGAGTCTTTGTCATTTTTCCTTTGAGACATGATTGACAAGTGGCATAAGATTGATATTCGAACGGATCCAAATATCCTTCTCTATGTAACTTAGTTAATCTTGTCTCATTAATGTGACCTAGTCTACAATGCCATAAGAAAGCCTTATTTAAATCTAGAGACTTTCTTTTTAGTGTGTTCTGGACATTGAAAATCTATAATTGGTTTAAGGCATATATACCGTTATCTAGTGTACCGGACCCAATCAAACCATGATTAAGGTGGATGTTAACAACATCGCTTACAAACGTGAAATCATAACTTTCCTTTGATAACAACGAAACCGATATGATATTACACGTTAAACTGGGTACACAAAAATAGTTACGCAAAACCAAAATATGTCCACTTGTCAATCCAAGGTGATAATCCCCTACGGACACAACACCCACACTAGCTCCGTTAGCAACCTGGAGGGTCATATCACCAACCTTCAGCACTTTACGGCTTCTCAGTACCTGCAATGAATTGCATATATGAGATCCTGATCCGGTATCCAATACCCAGGAAGTAGAGTTGATTGACAGAAATTTTTCAATTACAAACACACCTGAAGTCGAAGCCACAGCTTGCTTCGGTTCCTAGTTCTTGCCAATCCAAGCTTTGCAATCCTTTTTTCAGTGCCCTTTCCTATGACAGTGGAAGCACTCATCCTTTTCCATTACTGGTACCGCAATCTTTTTCTTTCCCTTGACTCCCACCTTACTAACACCTCCTCTAGGTTTGGTAGCGGCCTTATTCTTCCTTCCTTTGGCCCTAGCCTTGGACCCGGAAGAAGAAGCACCGCGAACAAACATAGCGGGTGTTTCCCTTGCCTTCTGCAAGGTGCCCTCTGCACTCCTCAACATGTTAAGGAGTTCTGGAAGTTCAACTTCTTTTCTTTAAATGTTGAAATTTAGAATAAACTGGGCGTAGGTGGAAGGAAGGGATTGGAGAATCAATTCTGTATAAAGCTCGTTCTCCAAAGTCATCACGAGGTCTGCGAGCTCTTCTATATAGCCAATCATCATTAAGACATGTTCTCCTACAGACGATCCGACAACCAACCTCGACTGAAAAAAGTTCTTCGAGGTCTCGTATCTTGCTATACGAGATTGCTCCCCATACAGATCCTTTGTATGGAGAAATATGGATTCAAGATCCATATCCTCGTGCCTCCTCTGATGTTCATTATTCATAGAGGCAAGCACGATGCACTTGGCCTTCGCACAATCTAACTCCTAGGTCTTGTGGATTTCCTTATCCGCATTACTGGATTTAGGACCAGGGACACCAGGTGCCTTAGTGGTAAGGACATACCCCAATTTATCATAAGTCAAAGCCATCTTGACATTCCGCAGCCAATCTTTATAGTTTGGCCCTGTCAATATATTTTTTTCTAATAGTAACTTAAGGCCTGTAATGTTCTGGGTCGCTGCAATTAGGAAAGAGAAGGAACACTTTAGTATGATGCTCTTGCAAGTTTAGAGTGGTTTTCAGTTTATCTAAACAGGATGGCTCCCACTGTTTCTCGAATCCCTCCTCAAAACCAAAAAGGAAGAACTAGCCAGGACTATTCTCACCGTACAATACTTTCTTAACCGTTCAGCCAGGCCGGTGTCGGTACTTCGAGGGAGGTTTTCCAACGCTTTCGCGAAGTTCCTTAATTAAATAATCTCTTTTCTCTGGGGCGTAGCCCCGCTGACACCTTTCTCGGCACCTACTTGGTTTATAGCATTGATCGTTAAGTGACGAATCTCCTGATGAGTAGCGGATACTCACAGTAGGATCGGGATCCAAATATCATCGTGTGATAATGCTGAAGAATCCTACCAACATTCATCAAACTCCAAATGGTATGCATCTCTTTGCAAATTTCAGTTTCTTTAGAAATTCCCGATATAAATTTTTTTGCCCCATGCTCTTATGACCTTGGCTTTGGTCAAAATGTCAAAAGTCACATGTCAAGTTCTACCCATCATTATCTTGTTAATTTGAACCCATCCGTACATACCCCTGACTTTGGTCAAATGATAATACGACTGTCCCAAACTAACCCATCTATCTATACAACAAATGAATACCCAGCAGCTACCAAACATTATACCTTGGCTTTGGTCAAAATACATAGCTTGAATACTACTGAATACCCAAATGAAATGACGGAGGGCTACGAATGGTTTTGGCGAAACCGTGAACGTAGTGAACTTGATATGACCAAAGGAACCTGATAGCTTTTAAAAGGAGTGGTTAAAGCTCCGCAATTTAAAAAATATCTTCTGTTTTAAAAATAACCGAGTGGTTTCTTTTAAACTGTTCCAACAATTCAACTTTGGTTTATTTTCTTTGCATTAATATAATGCGTCCCATCATTAACTTATCATCGCAGAGAACAACGAAAATACAACGTCCTCTTATGCCATCCGCATTCGCCACTGGGCCCCGTCATTCACCCGTTAGGTTACTTAACTAATAACAGAGCGGGGGCTGGGCTAGCGCAAGTGTAAAACATAAGTGACATCTAAATAGCTATCATATATAGATATTGTACATTCGTCAGACGCAATAATAGGCATTCCAGATCACAGATGAACATATTGGATTTTCTACGAATCCGCATTCTTTTTGAGCCTGCAAAGAAAGACGGATTACACAGTCGTAATGAATAGCCAAAATCCCACCCTATACCCCTACAGGTACGGCAAACTACCTGCCAAGTACCCAAAGTGAAGCGGTCTCCCTCAACAACGTGAGTAGGCCACTAAACACTTCAAAGTACCGGGTAGTTTGTGCACCCCACCTTGGGTCTATCCTAGGAGCAAAAATCAGTAAATGAAATAATACAACGGTGGCTACAACCGCAACCTGGATGTGCCCCGCAAAAGAATATTACAACAATTTACAAATTACATTTGAATGAAAGAAACGCTCGTTTCACATCCCTGGCTATCCATTCACGACAATCCAACAAGTCCACAAAAACAAACAGTAAAAACATTACAGAAATGTGCAACCCCTGCCAACCGACAAACTAGCTGTTACGGGAGGTTTATGAACACATTATACAAATCACATATATAATCTAATTAGCCAAACATCGTAGAATTTCGATCAAGCAAACACAATTTATTCTACTCCAAAAACTTTTCTGTGCACCTGAGACTTGAGCGGAAACTAAACATTCCAGAAAGAACAAAATCATCACAAAAGAGTTACTGGGGAAATTTGGGTTGACTCGGCCCCAACTCGGCGGCGGTTCCGTGGCGGATCGGTTGGATCGGCCGCGGATCCATGGCGTTTTGGACGAGTTATGACCCCAAATTTCTCCAGTAACCTTATATTTCCTTGCTTGTATTTTTGAGGGTCCCTGAAAAATTTTTAGACCCCGTTTTAAAATCGCCAAAATCTGTGTGAAAAAGATGATTTTTCCGGTTCGTTTCACGATCGAATTTCTAACGAATTTGCTAATAAGTTAGTTATGGTTTAGCGAGGCTCTGATACCACTGTAAGTCGACGTTGTATACCCCACGATTTGCGGGGAGGCGGAAATATGAAAAAAAAATCATTTTCTTTAAACTAACATCGACTAACTTACGGATCTTTGCCAAACCCTAACTAACACTATCATAGGAGGGATTAGCTACTATGAAAGAAGAATATACCTAATGAACTAAGTCCTTCTTCTTCTCATTGACCACCTCCTCGTCGGCCTCCTCTTTGTTATAGAAGATCCACCCGAAAGCTACTACTCCAAGTTTGACCTCTAACCTGAGGTAACTAGGCTACTCAAAGTGTTAATCAAAGCAACCTAGGGAATATAGAGTAGGATTAGGGATTAATAAGTCTTGCTAACCGTTGATCTCAACACATGAGAGGTTAGGGTTAGGGTTTGAAAAGAGAGAGCTTGAGAAAAGAGAAGGTGAGAGTGAGAATCCTTTTGGAACAATGATTCATTTGTGAATATATGAAGCATATGAAATTATTAAATGAATAAAAAATAATAATGTGTCATCATGCTTCATTAACTCACATAGTGATTTATCTCATGAGTCATTTAAATAATAAATGCATCATTAACTCCATGGATGAATCACACCATGACTCATTAATCCAATAAACTCAAATGCCACTTTAGCCTCCATGTCATCATCCTTCTAGAAGCTTCTCGACAATTTATGAGAACGCCCCTCCTATCCGTGAAAACACGGAAAAACTTTAAACTATATAAATCCAATAATCCGATACTAGAATCTGGCTTAAACCAAAGCCCGCTAGTAAAAACTGTCCGACCATCGTACGTGCTTAAAAACACGTATGCGTCCGAACCCTGTCGTAAAACCATACGACCTCTATATCGTTTCGTCCGAAGCAGGGAAACTCTCTGTGTGGGAATCTAAAGACTCGAGTACTACGCTGGCAGTGAGTTTAACCATAGACCGCAAGCGGCACTAGCTGTACGTAACGGTCCCCAGGTAGATGTCGATAAGAAGGCCGATGAGGAAACCCATCCGAACTCCTACTAAGCCTGATGTGACAATCTCCGTACAGTCCGGTCTGTTCATCTAGGACTATCGCATATCAGGCCTATTGGGCGGAAAGCGTCAGTCCCCTAAAAGCGGTATAAGTCGTGTCGGAGTGAAGCCCATTACACCTTGAGAAACTACTGGAAAACCTACCAGTAAATCTCGCTTGCCCTGGCCAGGGAATTTGCGTAATGGCTTTCCAGACACAGCGCAATATCAACCCCCAATACAGGGAGAGACGAATCCTGTCTAACCGTCACTGCCTCCAAATGCTTCGAGACTGCACCCAACTGCTACCTGTTTGCACGACTCCTTTGAGCCGTGGTAGGGTAGCAATCTAAGAACAGTGGGAACACACTCGAGGCGAAGCAGCAGTGTCAAGTCTGCGGACTACGCTGTACTCATGTCACCTAGGAACTGTTACATGACGGCGGGTATAATACCAACCAACAGTTCCCTGCGAGTCATGTCCGGTGTACCCGTAACCCAACGAGCACCTGTATACTATCTCCAGTACGACGTACTGATGGCTGTGGGACAGACCATCTCCCCAACTGGGATGAGAAGCGTACACACTAGTCTACTCCGGAGCATCGATGCCCTGTCTCGATAATCCTACGACTAGGGACCAGAAAAAGGATGTGCTTGTAGACTACCCAGCCCCCACTAGTGTGACTGCCATCACAACGCTGGTAGTCAAGCAAGATCCTAAGGGCTCTATCAATACGTATACACATATTAAGATAGATACAAACCAAGTAGCATACTTCCATGCTTAGCAAGACTGTTAATATAACTATGAATATCCCAAGCTTCCATTAAGTAATATACAAGCTAGTATGATACAATAATGGCCCCTAAGGCATACACACTTTCTTAACTCTTACCGTAATTTCCATGAAAAATATACACAGGCGGTCTTTAACTATGGTATAACCGCTACCTCGTGGGATAGGGTGCCATAGTGAGCGGTATGTGTATGTATGTATAGAGTCCTATTAAAATGTATAACGGGCAAGAAAGGGGTGAGAGATTTTCATCTCTCAAACCTTTCCCATTCCTAACCCTAACAAGTGATGAACTACTCACTCATTAGGGAATTAATAAAAGAGTTCATTTTTATGATTTTTATTCAATAACCTAATTAACTAAACTACGGCAGATAAATAAAATTGCTATCTAATTAACTAGGGCAGATAAATAAAATTTATACTAGGGCAGAAAAGAAATTAAACTTAGGCATAGAAAAGAAAAACTTACTTTTATTTGATGCACTCTTCAAACATTACAAGAATTAAAATTCTGAATTTAGGAATTAAAAAGTGGCATGCTTCAAAAAGAGCTGTAGGATTCCTATTTATAGATTATAGAAACCCTAGGGTTTATATCTGATCCCTATCTACATTTACAAAACTACCCTGAGAAGCCTGGTCAATGCACCGCCACCCACCGACATTTTTCACCGACACGTTCAAAGTACGACCACGGAACCGCGGCCATAAGCCATGTTTGGTCGCGGATCCGCGGCCGTATGGTGGGGTCTCTGTCTCAAATCTTCAGGTATCTTTCATGTTGCATTTTACTTCTGGTTTCTTCACTTGGTTCTTCAGAATGTCTTCTAGTTTATTCCAGATTTCCACACTGCAGAATGTTGTGGACATTTACCGTTCGCTTGGTGTTGAAGTCATGAATCTTGTACTGCCTTTGTGCAATCGAACTATTTGCTGATCTTCGTTTGTTCCTCAAACTGTAGGCGGCTTGATAAAGATTCTTCTGTTTGTTGGTCGTAGTCTCACTTTTGTAGCGTATTTCCATCATTTTCACTGTTTTGTTCCGAGAACCTGTAAGCTGCAACTATTAATGAGACATGGATCAAAAGCACCTATTTATTTCCAAAATGAATAAGAATGGGGAATATAATAATGCAAAATTATGATATGAACAAATACCCCCAAACTTGTCTTTTGCTCGTCTTCGAGCAAAACTAGTTTATTCTCGAAATTGCCTAACCTCACTTTCGCAGGGAAACGCGATTGCACTGAGCTCGTGCAACAAGCCGTTAACCTCTAGGTGTCCCTAGTAGGAGGAGTGTTGTCTCCTGAGGGTTTTCAGCGGATACTACCCACAAAATACTATCAATTTGGCTTATTGATTTTTATTCTTCAATTCGGTTTTCTAGCAAGAAATTATATTATTTTCAACTCAGAAATTATCAACCCGTATTTTTCACACTCACTTATCATTTAACTTAAGATCATATATGTTTTGTAAATTTACTTAGCTTTCAGTATCTTTTGAGTTTTCCTTCTAAGGTTTCATCTCCACTTAGAAATTTTTATCATCTCTACTAAAGATATAAGTCCTTTTTTTCATTCCTATCTCTCATCTAAACCCTAATCATATACTCCTACGTGTGTGTATGTATCACCCCTACACTTGGAAATTCAGTTCAAGCTCTTATACTCTTGTCCATCATCCAAAGTATTTTTAATTGGTGAATTTTAGATGAAATTGCTCACACATCCTTCATGTAACCGTTAATACTTCTTAAGGCACTAACGACCGATTACCAAATGTGTTCGCGTATTAATGCGTAATTCCACGTCTTGCAATATCTAAGGCTTAACAGTGACTCCCAAACCAGTTGGTCTAAGGCACTAGGCGATAAAGCATCCTCGCTATATTTTTTTATTTTACGCACCCTTAAGTAATTACAAAACCGGTGTTCGATTTTTATTTATATCTCTTTATTCACACTTATAATTTTATTTTCCTTCCTACTAAGGATTTTAGACAAGTGCATTTCAAGGTATCCTCTACTAGTCCAAGTTTCAAGGTGCGTGTTTGTGCGATTTGTAGGGTATATATTTTCAGAATTTAAACTTAAGATTCGGAATTATTTTTTAGATTTACACTTCAATAAAATTTCAATACTCCTCCCTTGTTTTGACTTAACCCAAGAAGTGAACTCAAAATTTGCCTATTTCTAAGCAAACCACAAGGACATAAATTTTCTACTATTAATTTTTTAAGAAAGGTTATTTTTAGGGTTTTTAATTTACTAAGTTTTGGATCTAGTTTTCCCCTACTATTCAACCGTTATGTTGAACTTAAATCAAATATGGCCAAAATTGAACTTTTCAATTTTTATAATTTTTAAATTTTTTTGATTTTTATGGATTTTAAAATAAGTATGCAAATGCAAAAATATACACATGAATGCGAAGGAAGAAATCTTACCGAGCATACCCCCAAACTTAAAATTGACAGTGTCCTCACTGTCAGGTTACACCAAGAAGGTCAAAATTTGTCGGCACTCCCCTGTTTATTATTATTTTTTTTTTAGAAAAAGAAAACACAATATATATACAAAAATCCCTCCCCCCCCCAAACTTATTTTTGACTCGTCATTTTGAGTTAAAAAAAATTATTTTCAAGAGCCAAATGATAACCCCCTCCCCAAACTTAAATTAAACAACGCTAAGCCTTCTAAAGAGGGGGGGGTCAAAGTTATCGGTCAATGCCAAGCTCTGCAAAGACCAAAATTCAACACCAACCATTCGAAGAATTTATCAATGTAACATAGAGGTCGGTGGAAGAACATGTTATATAGAGCCAAAAACAAGTGGGGAAGAGATAAGTGGTGGTATGGAAAGGGTTTGCGTGAACGTGAATGTGAGGAGATAAGAGGTGATGATAAATAAAAACGAGAATGTGAATGATCAGAAATGAATGGAATATTGGCATTCTCGTATTTTATATGAAGAAAGGGTGGTGGTTCAACTTCTATAGGTGGAGGTTGATTAATCACAAAATCAACTTCTATAGGTGGAGGTTGATTAATCACAAAATCCATGTTATCGGATTGTGATTCATCAACACTCACTGAAATTATAGGAAGAATAGAAGAAGAACCCGAGAAAGTGGGAGAAAGAAGTTGAATACGAACTTGAGGGTGGAGATGGAGTGTATAAATTAGCACTATTTGTAATGACCGATGTGTAAAAAGCGATTGTGCTAATCTATCAACCCACTGGCTATCAGAGATAGGGTAAATGATACCACTATCAAGACATTTTACAATCTCCTTTTTAACAACCTCCTTCATTATGGGGTTGAGGCGTCTCTGTGGATCCCTTACTGGCTTGGCATCATCCATCATATGTATATGATGTTCAACTATGAGGGGACTAATCCCCTTGATGTCCGCCATAGTCCAGCCAAAAGCTTGCCAGTTATTTTGTAAGACCATTAAAAGGGCTTTGTCTTGCTCGAGGTCTAGAGAAGCCAAGATGATAACAGGAAGGGTCTTATTCTCACCTAAGTAAGCATTTTTAAGGAGAGACGACAATAGCTTGAGTTTGAGTTTTGGAGGTGAAACAATTGAAGGTAAAATTGGTGAAACAGTCTCGAACTCGAAGGATTCCAACAATGGTTCGAAGCGAGTGTAAGCACCCGAGTAGGATGGTTCAACTAACTCATCCGAAAATTCAAAGGACTCAAACTCGGGTGGTGAGTCTTCAAAATCATCTAAAAAAGTGAAACACTCGTAATCGTTATCCGGTGTGAAAGCTGTGTCAGATTTAAGGAGGAACGCACTAGTGGCGTCAAAATCGTTGTGATCGAACAGAAATTTTTCGAGCTCACAGTCCTCCTGAGTGATCTCTTGGATCGAGCAAACATCAAGTATATTAGCATTAGGCTCGGAGGGTTGATTTCCCAACATAAAAATGTTGAGCTCAACTGTCATGTTACCAAAAGATAGGTTCATCGAACCATTTCGACAGTCGATCACCGCATTAGAAGTTGCAAGGAATGGTCGACTGAGTATCACCGGAATTTGACTCCGGGGGTTAGCTACAGGCTGTGTGTCCATAACAATGAAATCAACAGGGAAAATGAAATCCCCTACTTTAATCAACACATCCTCTAACTCTCCCCTAGGATGGGTGATGGATCGGTCGGCCATTTGGAGAATACACTGTGTGGGTTTAAGCTCTCCAACGCCTAATTGTTCATATACTGAATAGGGTAGCAAATTAACACTAGCACCATAATCTAAAAGTGCGCAATTGATGTTCTTATCCCCAATAGTTATTGAAATTGTAGGACAGCCAGGGTCCTTTTGCTTTTGAGGTAAAGATTGGGTAAGAGTATCACTCACTTCATTAGCCAAGAAAACTTTCTTGGGTACCTGTGATTTCTTCTTCTTGGTGCATAAGTCCTTTAAGATTTTAGCGTACGAAGGGACTTGTTGGATTGCATCCAAGAGAGGTATGTTAATGCTAACCTGTTTGAATAACTCCACAATCTTCTCCATTTGTGGAGTTGGTTTATTGGATCTCAAGCTGTTTGGAAATGGAATATTTTGAAAATTTGTTGAGTCCAATGTGTGTGGAATAGATTGCGGAGTTGGAACAGATCCCAGTGTTGGTGTTTTCGTGAAGTGAGATGTGGGTTCGTTCGAATTAGAAGAAGTATAGCTTTGTGAAGAATGAAGAACATGCTCGGAAGAAGACGAAGAAGATGAAGAAGATGAATAAGCGGCGGCCGGGGTGTCATCGTTATTACCAACGTTGTTGTGCAATACCTTTCCAGATCTCAATGTAGTCACGACACTCACATTATGATCTTTTTGTTCATGAGCAATATATGTATTTTGTGTGTTACCGGGATTTGGCAGTGGTTGAGATAGAAGTTTCCCCTTCTCTCGCTCTCTTAACGCAGCATTCAGTTGTGCAATTTGGGCTTCAATTGCTTTGATGCTCTGATCATGTGAAGAACTGTGTTGCCCAAAGACTGAATGGACGATTGGATGCTGGCTGAAGATTGCGTAGATTGTTTTAAAGACTCATTCAGACTTCGTTCTAGTGAGGAAACCTTATCGTTATTCGGCTGAACAATATTGTTTTGAGGATAAGAGTTGTTTGGTACAAAATTGTTCATTTGGTTTTGGTAAGGTTGGGGTTGGAAAGGTTGCTGATATTGAGTTTGTTGAGGGGATTGTTGTTGTGGAGGAGGCCTTTGAAAGTTGTTATTGCCTTCGAATTGTTGTTGATTTTGATTCCAAGCAAAATTTGGGTGGCTCCTCCAACCAGGATTGTAAGTTGAAGAGTATGGATCATTTCTTTGTCTTTGCTGAAAGGCATCATTGACTTGATCTTGTCCTTGAACAGGTAGATTGTAAGGACACTCGTCAGTCAAGTGGGACAGATCCGAACAACAAGCGCAAATAGTGCGAGTGGGTAAAGCAGGGGCAGGAGAAGGCGATGAGAATTTTCTCTCAATTGCTTCTAGCTTTTTCGTAAGTGCAGTCATTTCGGCCTTCATTACAATCAACATATCAAGTTGATGTATGGCTGCCCTAGACTGACCTGATGAAGTAGATGAGGTGGTCTAAGTGCTTTCCCACTGAAGTGTTTGTTCAGCAAGATCGTCGAGAAACTGCCAAGCTTCCTCGCTAGATTTTGTAAGAAAGTGACCTTGACAAATGGTTTCCAACAACTACTTAGTTGCTGGGTTCAGTCCTTCGTATAAAGTTTGGCAGAGTTGCCAATTCTCGATACCATGGTGAGGGCACTGAACAAGAAGATCCTTAAATCTTTCGAGGCACTTCCAAAAAGGTTCCGAAGGAAGCTGGGAAAATTGAATAATTTCATTGCGAATTTTCGCGGTCTTGTGGTGTGGATAAAACTTTTTTAGAAAAGCCTTAACAAACTCTTCCCAATTTTTTATGGAGTGTGATGCTGTGCTATATAACCATTTTTCGGCTAGGTCACATAAAGCGAATGGAATGACACGTAGCCTTATAGCATCATCAGAAAGTTGTGTGGTCTTCATCATTGCACAAACATTCTAGAATTTATTAATGAAGATATAGGCATTTTTGGATTCCAGCCCGTGAAATTTGGGCAACATGTTAATGAAGTGGGGTTTAATCTCAAAGTTATCCCCATTAGCCGGTGGAAGTGAAAGACAAGTGGGAAGTGCGGTGCGGATAGGATAGAAAAGATCCTGGAGCGCGATTCGTTGGGGCGCTTCAACAGGAGGGTGTGGTGGGTTATTCGCACCTAGTGGAGGTGGAATCAGTCCCGCAGGTAAGGGGTTGTTAGGATTAAATCCAGACATCTTCTTAGAGGATGAAGAATATGAAGATGAAGGTAAAGAAGTGGATGGAATTTCGACTTCGGAGTCGAAAGCGTCGTCAGTCGGCACTAACGAGACACGGACTAAACGGGCGCTAGTGTCCCTAGTCCAATTGGACATACACTAAAGAGGTGTAGTATAGTCAAAAGGTGAAAACAGAAGGTGGGGGTAAGAAAACGTCAATGGAAGGAAGTGGGTGCAAGTGGGGTGTAATGGATTTCAAGCAACAAGTGGCAAGTTTTTTGTAAAAATTTTCTGTTTTGTGTTTTTTTTATAAAGAGCTTTTTGTAAAAAGATTTTTAATAAGAAGCTTAGACACACATTCAAGCAATCACAATAGGCACAATCAAGCCTAGATCTAGGGTCTCCTAGGTCAACTAGACAGCTCCTAACTGTTCCAAAAGGCAAGTTGTGAGATCCTCAAATCGCCTCTTCACCGCCAATTGTGGCCAGGTAAGCACAAGTATAGAAAGGAGGGATCCGCTCACGAATCACCATGAGACGGGCCTTTTAAAATTACATTTCCTACTTGTCTAGCCTAGGCACCACAAAGTCTGGTTTAAATAAACGATCGATGCCTACAACTATTCCTTTGTCCTATCGAGCACGACAGTCCTTATAGGCTGAGTCTAATCTTTTTTAATTAACTCGATGGTTAATGCAATATGCTTTTTGTGATTTTTGGGGTCCTAGGAAGGGTAATGAAATCCCCACCCAATCTGGATTGGTGTTATAGCCCCTTAAAGTCACTTTAAGAATGCAAAGCAGTAAATACAGAAAACACACTTGCCAAAAAAAAATTATTTTTCTTTTGCGGCGCAAAGAATCCTGCACAAGATCAAGTTATTGGAGAAGGGGAGAAGTTTTTGCGCAAAGAAACCTTCAGGAAAATTTTTAGAGGAGATCAGGGGGTTACAGAGATGAAAAGAAAGCTTACGGAGATATTTTTGCTTGCTGATGTCACCACCAGGCCGCGGATCCTCCGCGGGAACGTGCCTTTGACCGCGGTTCCGTAGTTGACTTGGCGGTTCAGATCTCCAAAATTCTTCTGTTTCTCTGTTATGCTTCTCCTCTGTTTGTTCAGATCTGCTGTTTGTTGTTTTGCTCAATGGACTTTTCCAGATCTGAATCTGTTCGTCTCTTCGATCCTGCACAATTCAAACGAAAACCCTTCAAAAAATAACAAGATGATAAATTTTTATATTTTTCAAATCTTTCAGTTTTTTATGATTTTTTAATTTTTATATTAACCCGAAATTACAAAAAGAAAATAACTACACCATCCCCGGCAACGGCGCCATTTGATTGAACGAGATTTAGTGCGCTTTCGCTTTTAAAAGATAAATCAAAGAATATTAAACGCAATCAAGAACGGCGTCGCTTGGTAGGTAGCCGGTTGAGTACGGGTCGGACCACAGGGATTTTGTGTATTTTCTAGTTGTTCTAACGAGTTAATTCCAATTGTGGTAGGATTGATTATCACAAAAAACCGAAATGAGTTTGATTAGGATTAAAACCTTGCTAGGGTTAGGTTTAGGTTAAGTTTGGAAACTAAATATTACTCACCGCTTTCTATGCCCTAATTAAGAGCGATTTAGGTGTTAAGGTAATAATTAACAAAAGGGATTAGCACGATCGGGAAGAAACTAGGTTTCTTCCTCTGGGTCCTTGTCTGTCCTTTCTTAACTCTTATCCTAACCTCCATGGAAAACATACACAACCGGTCTTTAACTATGGTATCACCGCTACCTCGTGGGATAGGATGCCGTAGTGAGCGGTGTGTATATGTATGCATAGAGTCCTATTAAAATGTATGACGGGCAAGAAAGGGGTGAGAGATTTTCATCTCTCAAACCTTTCCCATTCCTAACACTAACAAGTGAGGAACTACTCACTCATTAGGGAATTAATAAAAGAGTTCATTTTTATGATTTTAATTCAATAACCTAATTAACTAAACTACGGCAGATAAATAAAATTGCTATCTAATTAACCAGGGCAGATAAATAAAATTTATACTAGGGCAGAAAAGAAATTAAACTAAGGAATAGAAAAGAAAAACTTACTTTTATTTGATGCACTCTTCAAACATTTCATGAATTAAAATTCTGAATTTAGGAATTAAAAAGAGGCATGCTCCAAAAAGAGCTGTAGGATTCCTATTTATAGATTATAGAAACCCTAGGATTTACATCTGATCCCTATCTACATTTACAAAACTACCCAGAGAAGCCTGGTCAACGTACCGCCACCCACCGACATTTTGCACCGACACGTGCACAGTACGGCAGCGGAACCGCGGCCATAAGCCATATTTGGCCGCGGATCCGCGGCCGTATGGTGGGGTCTCTGTCTCAAATCTTCAGGTATCTTTCATGTTGCATTTTTCTTCT
Source organism: Agapanthus africanus (assembly GCA_030015575.1). NCBI lineage: Eukaryota > Viridiplantae > Streptophyta > Magnoliopsida > Asparagales > Amaryllidaceae > Agapanthus > Agapanthus africanus. The sequence continues at coordinate 428,211,997 of CM057339.1, forward strand.
GGTTTCTTCACTTGGTTCTTCAGAATGTCTTCTAGTTTCTTCCAGATTTCCACAGTGCAGAATTTTGTGGACTTTTACCGTTCGCTTCGTGTTGAAGTCTTGAATCTTGTGCTTCCTTTGTGCAAACGAACTGTTTGCTGATTTTCGTTTGTTCCTCAAACTGTAGGCGGCATGATAAAAATTCTTTTGTTTGTTGGTCGTAGTCTCACTTTTGTAGCGTCTTTTCATCATTTTCAATGTTTTGTTCCGAGAACCTGTAACCTGCAACTATTCAACAGACATGAATCAAAAGCACCTATTTATTTGCAAAATAAATTAGAATGGGGAATATAATAATGCAAAATTATGATATGAACAGACACCATAAGAGAAATGTGGATAAGTCATAGATTACCCACGACGCTCAATTGCCCTAATTGAGCGCTAATGTTCTTAGAGACTTGGTCTAAATATTTTTTATTAATGTAGGGTGATAGTACGCTCGTTTGTGATTTGTGGGGCCTAGGAAGGGTGATGAAATCCCCCCTAATCTGAATTTGGGTTTATTGCCCCTTAATGTCCGGTTTATATATGCAAAACAAACCGAAATCAATAACATGCAAAATGATTTTTAGCTGCACTATTTGCAAAGAATTCTGCAATTAAAAATAGTTTATTGGAGCTTTCGAGGAGAGAGGAAGACAATAGCAGAATATTAGAGAGATTTGGGGGCCCAACTCCTCACTTTGGCCACTCTTCCGCCGCCAAAAGCACCTTTGAGTCACGATTCCGCCGCCGTTTGATGAGTTCTTCTCTTCAAACTTCTTTAGAGCACTCCAATGCTCCCAAGTTGAAAGTCTCTGAATCTCTGTTTTTTTGCTCCAATTACTCCAGATTTTCTTACAAAACTCGCACAAGAATCGTTAAAAATACAAAATGCGGTTTTGGTTCTCTTTTATTTTATGTTTCTGGTTTTTATTAGAAACCAACCCGAATAACAAGAAAAATAATTATGACCGTTTCCCTGGCAACGGCGCCATTAGATTGGAGGAGAAAAGGTGTTATAATGTATATTGTAAATAATCGCAATTAAGACAGTGTCGCAAATAGCTAGTCGTGATGAGAACGGGTCGTCCGCAGGGAAACGGTGAATTTCTTATCTTGCTTTAAACGAGTTGATAGAAGAAAGGTGAGATGCTTGCCATTTTAAATTAAGATGGTTAGAAAAAAATTTAATAGAAAGGCTTGTAGGGTTTATAGGATTTAGTAGTTAATGGATGGATTTTTAAAAATAATTCTTTTTAACTTTTAATTATTTAATACTAGGGTTTCCTACTACTGACCCATGTCCTTCCATTGATCTCTATTTATCTCAAGCCCTTAACAAAACTATTATTAACGAATCTCGAATCGTGGTCATTACTATCATGAAGTGATAGCGCGCCGGATAAGAGGGTTAATATTCATTTTGCTAAAGTTTATAAAAATTAAAACTTTAAAAAGAATTTAAAAGATATTTTTCATCCATTATTTTACCCTATCCTACAAACCCTAGCAAGCGAGAATTTACTCACTCATTAGGATCAATGAAGTAGAGGAAAGGTTGAAGAAAACGGAACCCATAATTAAAATAAAAAATGCAGAAACTAAATGTAGAAAGTAATTGCGGAAAGTAATGTACAGAAAGTAAATGCAGAAAGTAAATACGGAAGAATTAAAATAAAGAACTAACTTTATTGATCAACTATTGCAACACAAAATTTCTCTCTGCAAAAGTAAATTACAAAAACCAAAGTTGCTCGCTAGATCTCTCTCTCTCTTGAATTGAAATTTTGAATTGAATGTTGAATGAATTTGATAGACAGCTCTAGGTCCTTTATATAATCTCTGGAATTAGAAACCCTAGATGTCATTCTGAAGTGTGTGAAATTACGATCAATCCCCAGATGTTTCAAATCCTACGGCTGCCATCAGACTGCGGAACCGCTACCTATTGCCTAGTTTGACCGCGGATCGGTCGCCCCTTTGTAGGTTTGTGCATCCAGTTTTCTCGTGGCTTCTTCTCTCAATATTTGGAGTTCCTTCTGATAAAAGATTCTAAAAATAATTTTCTTAATCTCTTCCGTTGCGAGATTCTTCGATTTTCTCATAATATTTGGCAGATTTAGTTTGGTGAACCGATTTGTTGTGGATCTCCTACTCATAGTTCAGACCTGAGCTAATCTTATTATAATACTTGCACAATATCTCAAATCATCTTGTTAGTAGAATTTTTTTTATTTGGAATATTATTCTAACGAACTATATGGTATGATATCTTAAGAATATTGGGTAGGAATATTTGATATGATATGCATATTTTTCCCTAATTATATTAATTATAAATGAAAAAAATATGACAATAATCTTTTTACAAATAAACACACATATGTTCTTTATTTACAATTAACACATTTTAGTAGTTAATAAAAATAGGGAAAATGTCCATACAAATGTGCAATAAATTTGACTGATCATTGCCTCACTATGGGGATTGACGGGTAACTTGTCGCACTCGTAGGGGTCTAGGTTATTCATTGTACAGGCTATCCACACGACCGGGGAACGTCGCGTCTTATTTATGACTCAAATGAAACATGGAGTTCCTAGATTATTCGCTATCCATATTGTTGTTCGCATGCCTGTGATGACTATTATCTTCCTGCGTTGTTGATATATATATTATATATATTTAGTAGATGCTTCTATATGTTTTACATCCATGCTAGTCCTGCCCCCGCTTTGCCATTTGTTAAGTAACCTAACGGTGCATGACGAGGTCCCGTGGCGAATACGGATGGAATATAAATAGCATGTTATTTTAGTTGTTTCTTTTGTGGTTTGGAAACTTAAAATGATGGGAACACATTATCTGAATAATGCAAGGAAAATAAATCTAAATGATGTTGTCGAAATTTTTTTTAAAACTACTCGGTTTTCTTCAAAACTTATGGTCTTATTCTTTTTCTTTGTATAAAGGTATTCGGTTAGAAATATCCCGCACCTCATTCTATGAGGGTAGAACCTTGATCCCATCACTAGGAATTCACTTTTAAGCAAAGGTTTATGTTAGTAGTTATAAAAAGCGGAGCTTAAACCACTCCATTTCAAAACCACTCGAGTTCCTTCAGCAATATCAAGTTCATTACGTTAAAGGTTTTTCGCCAAAAACGAGCCATAGCCTTCCGTCATTTTAGATTTGTATTGCTTAGTATTCGCGCTACGTTTGTCGTTACCATTTGCCGAGACGTAGTGTGCGGTAGTTTTGTAATACTTTTCTGTCGCATGGATATATGGATTGGTTAGGACAGCCATGTAACCATTTTGACTGTGTAAAGATTTTTATACGGGTTGGTTTAATGCAATCAAGATAATGACGGGTTGAACTTGACTAGGACCTTTTGATATGTTGACTGTGTCAAGGTCAGTTGGGTCCCAGGGGAAAAAACCATATTGGGAGTTTCAAACATATGGGAAACTTGCTAGGCATGCGCATACCTTCTGGAGTGTGGTGACTTGAGTGGATTCCGTTAGGTTATCACATGATGATAGTTAGGTCCTGATTCCCACTGATGAGGATGTATTACTCCTCGGGAGATTTTTCACTTCACAATTAGCTAACCTATTAGGTTCCTAGAAAGTGTTAACGAGATTATGCCTCTGTGGAAACGCGGTTATTAATTGGGTCCATACGAAAGCACGGGGGACCTCCCTCAGAGTACCAACACTGGTCTGGATGAACGGTTAGTGAACTTATAAAGTGTAAATGATCCCGACTAGTTCTCCTTTTAGGGTTTGAAGGAGAATTCGAGAAAAACGTAGGAGCCATCATGATTTGATAAAGTGAAAACCAATCTAATCTTGATAGAGAGCACGCTGAGTGTTTCTTTTCTCTCTCTTTGGTACAGCAGCCTATGACTTATCTTAAAAACTCATGAACCAAGTTAACCGAAGCTTCTTACACCCTTAGCTTTGGCTTATCTTGATTCGTGAAAAAATTGCAAATATCCATGCCATTCCTACTTTACCCTTTGCGTTTCTTTAGAACACTTCGTATCACTACGATGATCCATATTGCTTAGAACGTCCTTCGTATAGCTACATACGAACTCGAAGAAGTTATTTCAGTCGAGGATGGCCACAGGTTCTGAAGAAATTGAATAGGATTATTCGATTGTCTCTTCCCTTTACCTTCTCTCAAGTTGTGAGAGCTCCTTATATTAGGAGAGTACACCTATTTTGCTTATTGGATAGTCTTCTTCCAAACCTTAGGTTGGAGCCGAAAGGTAGGGAAGAAAAAAAATCAATTAGTCTAAGGATGGTGTGCAGAAGGTAAGATATAGAGACATATAAAGGGATTGAAGTGAGAGCAAAGGAAATTGCGACTACTATCATGAATATGGATAATGGAAAAGACATTACTAGGAATACCTGACCACCCCTTATGAAACATTTTCATGTTTCAATATTTCTGTGTACTTGTAAAAGAGAACTGTTTTCCCAATCAATTCTGACTCCAGGGTATGTATTTACCAGATTTGGATCTCACATCTGTACGGTGTTACAGATGATGAATAGGAGCAGAATATTAAGAAATGGGTGATTTGATCCTCAATATCGGAATTCATTGTAATTGGTAATATTTGATTAAATCGCCTGGCTTTTACTTAATCGAAAATATTTGGTTTCAAATAACCATTGTTATGCACCAAATTTTAAATTGAAATATATGTACCTTTAGTTTATAAAATGAGATATACATTTTGAAAATTGTGTTATAAACATTTATCTTTATCAGTTGAGGATAAGGTAAGGTGCATTGAATAACAGTGTAAGACATTCTTAATCAAGATACAGTTTTCCATTTTCAAAACACAGAATTTGAGTTAGTATATGTTGGATTTTCTAGGGTGTTCTAGTGTATACTCTTGGGACTTATACATGAAAATGTATGTTGTCTAGTGTCCTTCAGGACAAGGGGTTGGTATTCTTTCTTCATTCAGGTTTACCTATGAGTTCTCTTGTTTTAGACATGCATTCGTTGTAATGCAAGGTCCAAATATTTAGAGAAGTTTATAGGTATAAGAATTAAGTAGAGAACCATGTGTTTGAAGTATCAAGATTCTTCGAGGTAATCGAAGATATAGATACTTATGCTAAGTATTCCATCATAGTAATATTGAGAACTTGATTCTCTCGCAGGTTACTGAACCGTGGGTGTGCTCCATGATGAATGATGCTGTATTAACCTTTTTCCATGTGATGTTGTATTAGCCTTTTTCCATTAAGTAATATGCACTGGAAACAGCTGCATGACATTTGAATCTGGTTCCATCTAAATTAGTGCCTTGATTCTATATGAACATAGAATGGTTACATATTTTGAGATTATTAAAATATGGAGTTATCTGGTTTATGTTTAAAAGCAGAATCCGGACAAACTCGTGGCATGCTTCGGGTAATGGCGGTTTGTGGATTATACCAAGCATTACCTAGGATTTTGTTTCTTCCATTTCAAGATCAATAGTTACATTGTTCTTAACTCGCAACCTTTTTATAAAAGGAATTTGTTTGGAAAAGAAACTAGTAGGAGTATGGTAGAATTGGAACTGATTCCAAAACCACAAACGGTTACCGAAAATTTAGTACAACCTCAGGATTCAATTGGACTTGACAAACCATTAGCCACTCCGCAGATTTTAATAGGTGATCTCAGACACCTGAGAGATACTTCGGTTTTCTCATAAACAGTGACATGGAGGTCAGGATCATGGTGATGATGGCCTTACTAGTTATCGGTAGGTTATAGGAAGTGGTAACTTCCAGGTGACCAGATACTTCATATCCAAGGTGGAATCCATGCACTTCAGCAAGTCATGGATCTTCGACTTTGCTGGGTGCTCCTGAAGGGGTAAAACCCATAAGGAGCAAGTAGATCTTTCGAGATCTGTGCAGGTGGAAAGGTACTAACCTAATAAGGCTACTTGTTGTAAAGAATTTTTATCAAATAACCATTGTGGATTGTGATGAGACTTTTATTTCAGTGTCTATGCTGAAGTCCTTACGGATATGAATTGACACTGCTGTTCCTCCTAATTGCTATCAGCAGGTCATAGGAAGTGGTAACTCTCAGGTGACCAGGTATTTCATACCCAAGATGGACTCCACGCACTTTAGAAAATCATGGATTTTGGACTTTGCTGGGTACTCCTGAAATGATAAAACCTAGTAGGAGCAAGTAGATCTATCGAGATCTGTGCAGGTGGAAAGGTACTAACCTAATAAGGTTAGACTTTTTGTAAAGAGTTTTCATCAAATAACCATTGTGGATTTTGATGTGACTTTTACTTCGGCGTCTACGCTGAAGTCCATATGGATATGATTTGGCGCTGATGCAGTTCATGGCTATGATATCTTGCAAGTGGATGACTTTAATGTCTTTCCAAATGGAATTTGGAAGTGTACATGTATATGACTCTGCCAGAGGATTATCGTATTCAGTGGGAGAAGCGGAAGGTGTGCAAGTTGCCTATGTCTATTTATTGACTGAAGCATGGATAGCGGAGATGGATCATCTGTTTTGATGTGACAGTCAAGGTGATTGACTTCATCAAAACAAAAGATGAACCTCGTAAGAAGGATGTAGGGAGTACTGTCTGGGATTTGGATGACATAATCCAAATAGGAAATGATGTTCCTATACTACAATCGGTCAAACTTTGGTTGTCACACAGTGTTTTCTCCACGTTGGATATGGATAGTATATCGGGAATTCTGGTGACTAGATCTAGATTTAGGAAGTTCCCTAATCATGTACTTAGACATCATTTTAAAAGTATTTTAGAATGGACGACTCCTGGAGTGGTTGTGTACCCACAGGCGATGGAGTCACCCTCTCTAAAGAGATGTCTTCTAGACTGATGAAGAGAGGAACAGGCATGAATGGCATATCATTTGTTTAGGCAATTGAGTCAATCATACAATGTATTGTACAAAACCAGATAGATAATTCTGGTTTTAGATCTAGATTTAGGAAGTTTCCCAATCGGTTACTTAGAAAGCATTATAAAAGTATTTTAGAATGGATGACTCCTGGCGTGGTGGTTTACCCGCGGGTGATGGAGTCACCATCTCTAAAAAGGATATCTTTAGACCGATGAGGAGAGGGACTAGCATGAATGGCATATCATTTACTTAAGCAATTAAGTCAATCATGCAATGTCTTATACAACACCAGATATTGTTTTTGCACTAACTGCAATAAGCATATATTAAAACAAAGGGAAGCTATTATGAATATAAGAGGATGTTCTTAGTATAAGATATCGGCAGCCTCCTCTGGAAAGCGGTAATCGGTTAAGGCTTCCAATGTGACCTGGATGACAGAGATGCTGTCAGGGTTTTGAGTTTAGCGTCTTCTAAGAATCAGTATTTTGGATAGTGTTCCAATAGGGATACTGAGGAAATCATGGTGCAGGATGCTGGTTATAACACAACAGAGGATACAACCTAGGAAGTTTGTTGGATAGAGTTGTTCATTTATGAACATGGTCCTATCAAGTATCCAGACAAATTCTTAAGACGGGGTATCGTTCAGTTTGGGAGATTGTTGATCTACGCAAGGTTGAGATATAGAGAGATGAAGTTGGAATATTGTAGCAAATCCACTCATAGATGCTATTTCTTGAACACATTAAGTTTCACAAACAAAGTTTGCGAAACTGATTAGTAAAGAAGTTGGGTATTCAGTAGCACACAAGATATGGGTATGCAATACCGCAATAATTGGTCTTAATTGCAAGTTGGTGATCATTGGATATAGTGCCCTCAAGGCAATTATTATGATTGCAAGTAAGCAATTATGATAATTGAGGGGGGGCCTATACAGGTATAACAGTCTTACTCGAGATGATAGTATGTTATCTGGTTTATCCTCATCATTCATGAAGCCCATAGGATTGTTGCTTGACAACAAGCATTATGATGGTGATCATATATGTGGGAGCTGGGTTGTCTATAAGCACATCCTTAAATGTCCCTAGTCGTGGGAGTATCGAGACTGGGCATAGATATTCCAGAGTAGACTAGTGTATATGCTTTTAGACCTCAACGAGGGGCGGTGACCTGTCTCACAAGCTATTGGTGTTGTGTCACCTAAGATAGTATACAGGTGCTCACTGGAGGTGAGTACACTGGACGGACTCACCAAGAACTTCTAGATGGTACTATATCAATCGCCAGATGGAAATTCTTAAGTGGCATGAGTACAGGTTAGTCCTTTGACCTGAGATCGTCATTTGACTCGTGTGAGTTTCCCATGATACTATTGGTCGATTATCATGGATTCGTCTCTCCTGGTATTAGGAGTCGATGTCCGCTGTGTTCAGTTGGTTATCACCAGAAATCTGTTGCCACGGTAGATGAGATTTACTGATAATTGATTAATAGTATCTCTATATGTGATGATCTTAACTCAGACATGACTTATCGGGTTAGTAGGGGTCTAACGTTATCCTCCCCCTAGACCCGATATGTGATACTCTTTGATGAAGAGACCGGAATGTACAGAGATTGTCACATTCAGGCTCAGTAGGGTAAGGACGTACTTGATTGTTAACCCTCATTTCGGCAAGTATCTGGGTAGCCGTTACGTCTAGCTAGTGTCGTTGACGTGCTTGTGGTTAAACTCACTGCCAGCGTATTGTCGATTCTTTAGAGTCCCATACATAGGGTTTTCCCGGTTCAGGCAATAGATGTAGGAGCCGTACGTTGGTACGTGTAGGGGTCTGATTAAATACATGTATGGGATACACAGACTTTAATCGAACGATTGATAATACTATATGGCTTAGGATTAAGCCGGATTATTAAATCAGGTTTTTATTTAATAATTTTTATATATACATATATACATATATATATATATATATATATATATATATATATTAGTATTATTGTTCACTATTCATTTTCTCTCTTTCGTGCTATCCGTGTCTTTATACGGATACGCATATATGTAGCGATACATATACCAGGTGAAGTATTCCGTATTTATACGGGAATGCTTGTAGAAGAAGAACACCTCATATTTTATTTTAGTTTTATAAAATTAAATGGAAATAAGGTGGAAAGGAGGTGGCATGAAGCCTGGTGTTAAACATATAAAGAGGTATGGCTTTGCTTTTAAAAATGATAAAATCATTTGGATGCACTATTGATGCATGGTTATTAAAAGCAAGGCCATTCTTTTTTCTTTACACTTGATGCTTCATTTTCTTTTTGCTTCTTGACTTGTTTCATGCTCCATGGTTGCAAGTGTTGGCAACCATCATCCTCACATCCTTCTCCTTGATCTTCCTCTTGCTCAGTTGAGCTTGAGAAAAACAGAGATAAAGTTTAGTGATATATTCCTACATCACCGACCATCCACACCTAACAAGTTTGGATCCTCAGTTAGAGCCTCCTCCGGTTTTCCTCGGGTGGATCATCTTTGGCGAAGGCGGTCGATTTTCAAGCATGATCCCGGCAGTTATGAGCCTGGAAGGGTCTTCCATAATTGGGTGGACACGCGACAAAGGTTGTAGTTTCTCAACCCTTGTATTTCTAGTTAGCTAGTTTAAGTTTTTGGATCATTATCATGGGTTTTACGGGTGTTTGGTGCTCGCATAAAGTTTTTGTTTTTGCTTCCGCTTCGGCCGCAGCTTCCGCGGCACGGGCACCGAAACCCAACAATCTATAGGCGACCACATCCTTAAGATGATCAGCTATATTGAAGAGCTCGCGGACCTTGGGACCACGTTTGAGAATGAGTTATACACGGACATGATTATATAGTCCTTCCCCTCTACCAATGCCCAGTTTATATTGAATTTTAATATTCAAGGAAAGGAAGTTACACTTCCAGAACTCCTTAACATGTTGAGGAGTGCAGAGGATGTTAGTGATATATGCCCTAGAGGCCATTATTGTATCATACTGGATTGTATATTACATATTGGATGCTTGGGATATTTCACAATTATAATAACAGTCTTGCTCGATATGGTAGTATGCTACCTAGTTTGATTCTACCTCAATATGTGCATGTGTTTCATTTTGGCATATCGCTTATACATATTGGTAGAGCCCTTAAGATCTTTGCTTGACTACCAGCGTTGTGATGGCAGTCACACTCGTGGGGGCTGGGTAGTCTATAAGCACATTCTTATACAAGTCCTTAGTCGTTGAATTATCGACACAGGGCATCGATACTCCGGAGTAGACTAGTGTATACGCTTCTCATCCCAGCAGGGATATGGTCTGTCCCACAGCTATTAGTACGACGTACTGGAGAAGGTATGCAGGGGCTCACTAGGTTGTGAGTTGCACTGGACAGGACTTGTCGGAAACTGCTGGTTGGTATTATACCTATCGTCAGGTAGGAGTTCCCAGGTGGCACAAGCACAACTTAGTCCGTTGACTTGCCATTGCTACTTCGTCTCGAGTGTGTTCCCACTCTACTTTGATTACTATCCTACCACGCTGAAAGGAGTCATGCAAACAGGTGGTAGTTGGGTGTAGTTCTGAAGCACTTTGAGACAGTAGCGATCAGATAGGATTCCTCACTCCCGATATTGGGGGTTGATATCGCGCAGTGTTTGGAAAGCCATTACACAAAGTCCCTGGCCATGGCAGTCGATAAATACTGGTAAGGTACTCCAGTAGTTTCTCATGGTGTATTGGGCTATCCTCCGACACGACTTATAACATTGTTAGGGGTCTGACGTTTACCATCCCCCTAGGCGGATATGCGAGTATCTCATCCGAACAGACCGGACTGTACGGAGATTGTCACCGATAGGCTCAGTAGGAGTCCAGGTGAGTTTGCTCATCGGTCTTCTTATCGACAGATACTTGGTTAGCCGTTACGTGCAGCTAGTACCGCTAACGGCTTGTGGTTAAACTCACTGCTAGCGTACCGTCGAGTCTTTAGAGTCCCACACAGAGGGTTTCCCTGCTTCAGGCAATTGATGTAGACGTCCTATGGTTTTACAACTGGGCTTTGATCACTTACGCGTACTTGTACACGGATGCTGATCGGGCAGACAATACTATTGGGCTTTGGTTTAAGATGGATCCTAGTATTGTATTATTGGATTTTTATCGTCTCAGTGTATCCGTATTTTTCGGAATACGGATACGGGTATGTATATACGGTGATAAGGGCATCTTGTAATTTGGCAAGGCATGCTTCTAGAAGGTGCCACCTCATTATTTGTATTATCCATTTTCCAAATGGATTAATTAGGTAGAAATGGAGGAGACTTTGGTGGCATGGTGAGGAATGGCTATTGTGATTTGTTTATTCATCTTGACTCACTATTGAGGTATGGGTGCATTATTCTATGGATTTTAATCCCATGGCTCAATAAGTGAGTAGAAGATATTAGCCATTTCTCTCCTATCACTTTGAATCTAGACTTGATCATTTTCTTGAGTTCATTTTTCTTGAGTTGCTCTCCTCTTAAGCTCTCTAGGTTTCCTCCATCTCCTTCTTCCTCTAACTAAACCTTAACTTTCACATGTGTTGTGAGCCAAGGGTTTAGTGAGACAAACAATCCATTAGACTTTCTACATCTCCTAGCCTAGTTAGTTTAGCAAACCATCTACCTTAGTTACCTCATTTAGATGTTGAAGTTTGGAGCACATTCTCTCGGGGTGGATCATCTTTGACGCAAGAAGGCCGATGGAGCTAGCCCAATCCGATCACCGAGGAGCCTTGGAGAGGAGCACTAGAAGACCTGAAGGACTCGATCTAGGAGGTATAACATTCTAACAGAGTAGTTAAACCTCTAGATAGATTTGCTAGTTAAGGCTTTAGTAAAGATCTTGGAGTTTTAACCGGTGTTGCGTAGTCAAATATTATCGTTTTTTGAAAATTCCATCTCCCCGCGAACCGTGGGGTGCGCGACATCGGCTTACAGTGGTATTAGAGCCTACAAAACCTTAACAAGCTAGTTAGCAAAGTGTTAGAAATTCGATCGGTGAAAAAACCCCGAAAACCCGATCTAAAACCCCGTTTTCTGTCGATTTTCAAAATAGGTCTAAAAATATTTTCAGGGGCTTTAAAAAAATGTGCAGGGTTTTTAGTGATCACTGAAGAAAATTGGGTTGCTGAGTCCCCAAGACTGCCGTGGAAACACAACCAAACCATGCGTTTGGCTGTCGTTCCGCGGCCGAGTCAAGGGTGACTCGGCCCGATTTTCCACAGTGTGCCTATTATGTTGGTTTGTGATATTTGGGATATTTTGTTTCTGCCCAGGATCTTTTGTGTACTGTGTTATACTTGGGGTAGATTCAAATTTAGATAATCGATCGAAATTCTGAGTACTTTAGCTAATCGGGTTTTCTGTGTTTAATATATATGTGTTCGTAAACCTCCGCTAATTGCTATACGTCGATTAGTTGGGGGTTGCACATATCTGTGATGGTTTGTGTATCTGAATGTTATTGGATTGTCGTGGATGAATAGCTGGGAGGTTGTGAGAAGAGTGTTTTCTTTTCTTTCATTCAATATAATTTGTAAAATTGATGTAATATTATTTTGCGGGGAACATCTGGGTTGAGCTTGTAACCACCGTTGTATATTATTTCTTTTTACTGTTTCTGCTTCTAGGATAGACCCAAGGTGGGGTGCACAAACTACCGGGTTCATTGAAGTGCCGAGTGGCCTACTCATTTTACCGAGGGAGGTTGCTTCACTTCTGGAATTTGGCGGATAATTTGCCGCACCTGTAGGGGTCTGGGGTGGGGTTTAGTTATTCATCACGACCGTGGAATCCGTTTTTCATTACAGGCTTAAACGAAACGTAGAATTCCTAGTATATCCAATATATTCATCTCTGATCTGTAATGCCTATTATTGCGTTAGACGAATGCATATATATATATATATATATATATATATATATATATATATATATTATATATCTAGTAGACGTTGCTTATGTTTTGCACCCACGCTAGTCCAGACCCCGCTCTGCCGGTAGTTAAGTAACCTAACGGTGCAAGACAGGGCCCAGTGGCGAATGCGGATGGCATAAGCGTAAGTTGTATTTTCGTTTCTTTTGCTGCAATGATAGGATTTGTAAATGATGGGAACGCATTAACAAATATTAATGCAAGATAAAACAAACCAAAGCTTAATCGTTGGAACAATTTCAAAACCACTCGGTTTTCTTCAAAAAGCAATTTTTAAATGCGGAGCTTAAACCACTCCTTTTAAAAAGCTATCGTGGTTCCTTTGACTATATCAAGTTCACGGTTTCACCAAAACCATCCGCAGCCCTCTGTTATTTCATATAAATATTCAGTAGTATTCAAGATATGTTTGTTGACCTTCGCCAAGGTATAGTGATTGTTAGCTACTGGGTATTCATATGTAGCATAAGATAGATGCGTTGGTTTGGGACAGCCATACTACTTCGTTGGCCTTCGTCAAGGGTATGTACGGGTGGGTTCAAATTAACCTGGATAATGACGGGTAGAACTTGACATGTGACTTATGATTTGTTGGCCTTCGTCAAGATCATAAGAACATGGGGAAAAAATCTACATCGGGAGTTTCTAAGGTACTGAAACTTGCTAGTGTTGGATACCATTTGGAGTGTGATAATCATGGTAGGCTTCCTTCTTGGTTATCACACAATGATATTTGGATCCCGATCCTACTATGAGTATGCGCTACCCTTCGGGATATTTTTTCACTAAACAATCAATGCTATAAACCAAGTAGGTGTCTAGAACGGTGTTAGCGGGGATACGCCTCCAGGAAAAAAAGGTTATGTAATTAAGAAACATCACGAAAGAGTTGGAAAACCTCTCTCAAAGTATCAACACCAGCCTAGCTGAAAGGTTAAGCAAGAATTGTAAAAGTGAGATTAATCCTGACTAATTCATCTATTATGGTTTGAGGAAATATTCGAGGAAACAGTGGGAGCCATCCTATTTAGATAAACTAATAACCAATCTAAACTTGCAAGAGCATCATACTAATGAAAGGTTGCTAAGCACGCGCACAAGGGTCTACGAGGCATCAACCATGCCCGATTAAAATTTTAGCCGTGCCGAACAACCCGAATACGGATCTTTAAACTAGAGATTAGGCGAAAACTAACATGTTAACAACTTTAACACTAAGTGAGAGGGATTACAACCTTTGTAGATCCGGTCCTTCACTTCATATGCTCCATGTTGTGGTCCCTTCACTGCGATCATCGGGTTCCGGACTCTCGAGAGGTTCCACGAAGAGAAAGATGCAACCTTTGCTTCCGATCTTCGATACAAAGATGATCTACCTTGAAGTTTCGTTAACACAAGCTAACACTCATGAAATGATGTGAACACCCTCATCTAAATAGCAAGGGAAGATGAGGATGATGAAGTAGGATTTTTGCTCTCTTTATTTACCTTTCTCTCACATATTTTCATCACAAATATCAAAGCAAGAAAGCTTTGCATGAAGAACTCAAGGAAGAAGAAGAATAGTGATCCATTTTCTTTTGTGATGAATAATGAAAGCATTAATATGATGAATAATGCAACCATGGTTGACTTAACCAATTTAGAGAATTAACCAAGGATTAGGGTTTGGGTTGAGTTAAGAATGAGTCACTTGTAAATACCTTTTCCAAAACAAAAAAGAAAACCTTCTAGAATCTACTAGAAGTCATTAACCCAAATCAAACCCTAATCTTGATTAATCTTTACTAAACATGTTGCATTAGTTATCATATCATGTTACAATATTATATATCACATTTATAATATTTATTGTAACCAAATAAAATAATACAATTAACATATATCGCATATATATCAATGTATTACCCGAGTGAGAAAAAGAATCTTTTAGTGAGCTAATATTAGTTAATGTAATTTAATATATCATATATATTATTATACATTAAATTATCGAATCAACACTTGATCCGACAATCCGGTTATATCGCATATAACCGACTAATATTTATCCGTACCGATTCATCGAATCAACACTTGATCCGATGACCCGGCTGATATCAAATATCGCGAGAATAGAATACGGTATCTCATATCGTATTATCCTCGGTCCCGCACATATCACATATGTGCCCCTACTCCGTTTTGCCTGAGCCAAGAAACCTCTGTGTAGGACTCTAAAGAATCGTCAATATGCCGGCAGTAGGTGATGATCATATCAAACACCCACAAGCTGCAAGCGGTCAGCTAAACGTAACAGCCACCCAGGTATTGAGCGCTCAGAAGATCAACAAGCAAGCCTGTACATTCTCCTGTGAATCCAAACAGTAACACTCCCATACAGTCCGGTCTCGTCGTCTGATATGTCGCATATCTCGCCTAGGGGTGGTAAACGTCAGACCCCAGTAGCTCGATAAGTCGTGTCGATATGAGGTCTATAACAGTTCAAGAAACTACTGATAACACTTACCAGTATATCTCAGCAACCCTGGCCAAGGGTTTCCGGTTATAGCCAATCGAACACAGCACAACATCAACTCCCTATACCGGGAGAGACGAATCCCCTCCTATCGCTCATTGCCTCCATGTGATTCGGGACTATACCCAAAAGACACCTTTTTGCACGCCCTCTTGGACGTGGTATGATGGAAATCAAAGCACAGTGGGAATCACACAAGACTCTATGACGATCTCGGGTCAACAGACTACTCTGTACCAGTGTCACCGGAGAACTGCCATCTGACGTGAGGTATAATACCACCTGGGAGTTCTCGGGGAGTCTGTCCAGTGTACCCAGTCTCTACTGAGCACCCGTACACCATCCTTGATGTCAAACACCGATGGATATGGGATCATCCATCGCCCATCATATGGGTCAAGATGCGTATACGCTAGTCTACTCTGGTGCATCGATGCCCTGTCTCGATACACCCTCGACTAGGAACAGTTATAGGATGTACTCGTCGACTACCGTGGCCCCACTAGTATGATCTCATCATAGTCCCAGTAGTCGAGTACATATCCTAAGGGCTTTATCAACATGTAACATAGAGACAATCAGAGTACATGTTAAGATAAAGTACAACCAGATAGCATA
The DNA here is from genome assembly GCA_030015575.1 of Agapanthus africanus. Lineage (NCBI taxonomy): Eukaryota > Viridiplantae > Streptophyta > Magnoliopsida > Asparagales > Amaryllidaceae > Agapanthus > Agapanthus africanus. The sequence goes on from CM057339.1 coordinate 428,228,111, forward strand.
CTATCATGTCGAGCAAGAATTTCCACCCTATATATGTCCAAGTATCCATTACAATATACATCGTATGTACAGTAATGGCCTCTAGGGCATACATATAACTAACAATCTCCCACTTGCACTAGGGCCATCTGTTGTGGTTTCACATACCCAATAATTAGCTGTAGTTGAAGTATCTCATACTCAACCGTCCCATAAAAAGTCTCTACTGGGAAAAAGGACTTTGTGAGTGGATCCGCGCTGTTGTCCTCTGTGTCTACTCTCCTAACCTCGATCTCTCTGGAGATCAACCATCTCCATGATCAGGTGATACTGCCTAAGAATTATATCTGGATTTCTGATGGGACGGGCGTTCCTTGGCATAAGCCATAACTCCATTGTCACACAATGGTAGGAACGAAGTTCATCTCATGAACTTATATGTATCCAGACTGCCTCTTTGGTAGCATCTTTGGTAACGATGTATCTTTCCTTTAATTGTCTAGTATGTCACGGTATCTAGCTTGGAACTCTTCCAACATACCGTCCCTCCACTGAGGGTAATGACAATGCCTGCGACTGACATTCAGTCGTCCTTATCACCCTGGAACCTTTCCAGTGATTCTCCCCAGGATCGATTGATACCATCTCACTACAACTAGTGAGTATGCTAACATCCAATTAGATCTATCTCAAAGATTCAAAACCCAGGATTTAGGAGGTATCAACTTCGATCTTATATGGAGAATCCTTGTGATAAACGGAGATTGACCGAGCGTAGCATAGGAAACTCCTTCTCTATCAAGAGTATGTCATCCACGTACTCTACGAGGATCACCACCATACTCCCTACTACCTTTTTGTATATACAAGGTTCATCTACTATTTTGATGAAGTCAAACTCTTTGACTCCCACATCAAAATAGAAGTTCCAACTCCGCGATGCCTGTTTCATCATATAAAACATCTTGCACACGTTTCCGCTACACCCACTGTCTACGAAGCCCTCTGGCTGTGTACTTATAGACGTTCTCTTCTAAAACATCATTTAGAAAAGCAGTCGTGACACCCAACCACCAGATATCGTAGTCATGGTATGTAGCCGTGGCAAGGAGGATCTGGATGGACTTAAGCATAGCTTTGAAAGTCTCAACTTTTCTATGTACACCAAGTAATCTTCTCAAGATATACTCGCTCCTGATGGGGATTTAACCCTTCAGATAAAGCAACCAAAGTCCATACTTTGTTGGTGTATAAGGATTCCATCTCAGATCGATAAGCATCCAGCCATTCTTACAGAGTCCCACTCCTGATGGCCAGCTCGAAACCAGTTGGGTCATCATCTCATGATGCAATCCTCGCTCCCACTGTCATAGAGAAACCGAAGTATCTCTCAGGTGGGTGAGGAACCCTACTAGATCGGCGGAGTGGCTGAGGTTCGTTGGAAACTATTGAATCCTTTGGTTCTACCAAATCATCAGCTGCAGTTTGTATAGCAGGAACATTTCCAGTTCTACATAACAGACCTTGCCTCGAGCTTGTCCGGATTTTGCTTTTAGACATAGTCCGGACAACCCCAAATCTTAACTTCTTTAAGATATGGGCTCTTCCCTTTCCATATCATATATGGAGTGATAGTCAACTGATTTGATTTGAACCCTATTCAATAGGTATGCAACTTCACAAGTGCATAACTCCCTAAAGGAAATAGGAAACTCAGTAGTACTCATCATAGAGCACACCATATCACATAGGGTGCTATTGCTCCGCCCCGATATACCATCGTGCTATGGTGTATACGGAGGAGTAATGCTGAGAGAGAATCTCATTCTCCTTTAGAATAGTCCAGGAATTCCGTGCTCAAGTATTCTCCTCCTTGATCTCATCAAAGGACATAATACTTATACCCGTTTTTGGTTCTCTACTTCTAACTTATATTCTGTGAATATCTCAAAAGGTTCGGACTTGTGTTTCAATAGGAACATATGTCTGAATCTTGAGAGATCATCAGAGAATGTAATGAAGTACAAAGAACCGATCTTAGCATTTGTAGACAAGGGACCTTACATACTTCAGCATGTATCAATCCCAAGAGTTCACTAACTCTTTCTCTGTTTCCAATAAACAGAGCTGTGGTCATCTTATCTTTGTGACATGACCGGCAAGTTTCACAAGATATAAATTCAAACTAATTTAAATATGCATCTATATGTAACTTAGCTAGTCGGGTCGCATTGATATGACCTAGTCTACAATACGTCAAGAAGGATTCGTTCATTTCTGAACTCTTCGTCTTGTGTGTGTTCCGTATACTAAGAACTGTAGTTTGATTTTGAATGACAATGATTTTAGATAGCGTGCCTGAACCGATCAACTCTTGATATAGGAAATGTTCAAAACATTATCCAACAATACAAAATTATATCCTTTCTTTACTAATAAAGAGACTGATATGATTTTGTATATCAGGTTCGGTATCTAATAACATTTGTTCAGAATCAATGTATTCTGGTAATACAGGGTGACAGTGACCAACAGACTTGGCTGCAACACTTGCACCGTTTTCTATCTCATGAAACTTATCACCCGTTCTCAGTTCTCTACCTATCTGTAGCCCATGTAACAGATTACATATGCGGGATCCTGATCCAGTATCACATACCCAGGACGTAAAGGATACTGAGAAACAATTCTCTGTAATGAACACACCCGAAGATGATGCATCAACATGCACTTTCTTCGTTTGGACGGCACGGGAAATCTGGTATTCCCCAATTTCCTGCTCTATCTTATAACAATTATAAGTTGGAGCGGGACCAACGTTCCCCGGCTCAGTATAACAAGCGGGTTCGGTCAATAATCCGTATTATTATCTTGATTAAGGCGTGATATGGTCGCTACCTGGAGAGAGAGAGAAGAAAACACTCAGCGTATGCTCTTGCAAGATTAGATTGGTTATCTAATATATCTAATCAGGATGTCTCCCACTGTTTTAATCAAATCTTCTTTCAAACCTTAAAAGGAAAGACTAGCCGGGATTAATTACACGCTACAAGTTCGCCAATCTTTCAGCCAGGCCAGTGTCGGTACTTTGAGGGAGGTCCCCCGTGCTTTCGCACGAACCTAATTAAAGTAAACCAAGTTTTCCCAGAGGCGTAACCCCGTTGACACCTTTCTAGACACCTACTTGATCAGCTAATTATATTGTGTAAAACTCTCCCAGGAGTAACTCTTACTCGCAGCGGGTATCGGGATCCAACTATCTCATAGAAGGTATGCAATCTCATTGCAAATTTCAACACTTGAAATCCCCAATAATATTTTGCCCCTAGTGACTTATGACCTTTACTATGGTCAACAAATCATAAGCACTAGTCAAGTTCTACCCGTCATTTCTTGATTAATTAGACCCACCCACATGACCCTTAACTAAGGTCAACAAAGTCATATGACTGTCCTAACTAATCGTATCATATGCTATATAGAAAGACATCACTTAGCTACCGTACACTGTGCCTTAACTAAGGTCAACAAACACAGCACGAATACTAAGTACTCTATTTCCTAAAATGACGGAGGGTTACGACAGGTTTTTAAGAAAACCTTTTGCGTAATGAACTAAATATCGTTGTAGAATCGAGTGATTTTAAATGGAGTGTTTTTTAGGCTTTTCTAGTTTTGCTAAAGAGGTCACTCCCGGTGAAGGGATCGTCGGCCCTTTCCTCATCGAATAAGGTGCAGGATATATCATATATACCATTATGCAAAGCAAGAACTATAGAAGCAATCAAAAGACAAACCGAGTTTGTAGCATCTGCCAGTTATTGCTAAAGGAGTCACTCCCGGTGAAGGGATCTCGGTCCTTTCCTTATCGAATAAGGTGCAGGATGTTCTACAAGGAACACCGCGATGCAAAGCAAGAACTAGAGCTACCAGTTTTTACAAACAAGTTTCTACAACATCTTAGGTTTCTTTTATTTCATTAATCTCATTAATGAAGTCCCATTTTATTATGCTTCGCAAGCATCACATTTGAAACGAAATCTGCAATATAACATATATCTCATATATATAATATAAACATTTGTCTCAGGCAGTAATATGATCTCATCACATAACAATGCAGCAGAAGAACACATATAAAATATTGGATATACTAGGACGTCCGTGTTTTCAATACGAGCCTGTATAAAACACGGATTCTACGGTCGCGATGAATAGCCAAACCCACATCCCTAGACCCCTACGAGAGCGGCAAGTAACACTGCCAATTCTAGGGTTAGGAGACCCGGTCTCGACTCCTCGAGATGGTCTCCCACTGGACCCTAGAACCCGGTTACTTATGCTCCCCTCCTTGGGTCTACCTAATGCAGAAAAGTAAATAATATACAACGGTGACATCTTCCGCAACCTGGAAGTGCCCCAATAAAAGAATATTACATACAAATGAATTTTACATGAATGAAAAAGAAAAACTCTCCTCTCACATAAAACCCCTGGCTATTCAGAACGCGATGATCCAATATAACATATCACAGCAATACATAATATCTTATATCATCAACGTAAGCAAGTATGCGTATCCCGATTGTTGTTGATGTAAAGCAACGAAGCTGGCGATACACCACATACTACGATTACGGTCACAGAAAAGAAAGTGTAAAACTACAACAGTTGGAATCCGCAACCTCCTTAGACATCGCATGCCTAACCAAATGAATTCCTTAGACATCTCATGCCTAACAATTATAAACCCCGCATTTTAGTCTCATTATCGAAAACTCTTTTCAATGTCAAGTCGGGGAATTCAACAAGATTCCCGATATTCTGATCGAATGCTCGTCGCAAACTTTAGTAGACGGCCGCACCCCTAGATGCCGTCGACGAAGTGCACTAAGGCGGAACACCACTGCCGCGAGCACCCGAACGGATGCTTTCGGCGACGGGGTTCTCCTACAGTCACTTGGTCGGGGCTATGGGGCGTAACTGTCTATTAAGTTTACCCGGCGAGTATCCGCGTACGCTACGTGATTGCGACAGACTTTTGATCACATCAAAATTCCGTGGCAACCGATCAATTTGAGACTAAACTGCTAGATTTATAACATTCAAATTAGTTATCTCATAACTATTTGTGGATTCCAAATATTGTATCACATTCCAGATAAATAGAGAATGTTAAACTTTCTGATCAAATAATCAAACACCCAAGATTTCCCCTATATATCTCAACACTTGAAATCAGTTTAAAAACATCCATTACATGCCACAGTACCAATGGTCCAGCCGTAGAAGGGTCAAGCCAACGCCTCACATATGGCACGCCGTACTGCCCCAAACCCTAAAGTTCAAAAGGCAGTTCAATACGGTCACATAATCGAGTTAAGGTTTGTTGTCTTCTAGAGGGTCCACCGCGTTACTTGCACGACTTAGAACATTCTTAAACACGAGAAAAAATCCAACTTTTGAAAAATTTTCCGACAGGGGAAAAAGTGAGTTATTGATATCCGTTCGAACTTTTTAACAGTTTCTAAAATTATCGGGACAAACTAAACAAAGTTAAAATATCCGATCGAAACAACGATTCCCCAATACACCCGAAAAAATTCAACTGTTGAATAAATATTAAAAATTCCCAGAAAAATCATGATTAAAAGATAGGAATTACTGTGCAAAGCACGTGCCAAGAATCGACTTTATGGCAGCGGAACAGCCGCACATGCTGGGGTGGGGCCGCGGTTCCACGGCGCTTTAGTCCAATTGCACTCACGTGCTTCACAGTAACTCATATAATTCCCTGCTGATTTTTTTGAGCATTTTTAATTCAAAAAAAATCACATTTTAGAAAAATTTCCAGAGAAGGGGTTATATCGGGTTTTCCGGGTTCGATCGGACTTTAAATTTCGTCTAGACTTCGCCTAAAGCTCTGGCTTGGCTCTGATACCACTGTAGGGTTGCTATGCACGCGCACAAGGGTCTACGAGGCTTCAACCATGCCCGATTAAAATTTTAGCCGTGTCGAACAACCCGAATACGGATCTTTAAACTAGAGATTAGGCGAAAACTAACATGTTAACAACTTTAACACTAAGTGAGAGGGATTACAACCTTTGTAGATCCGGTCCTTCACTTCATATGCTCCGTGTTGTGGTCCTTTCGCTGCGATCATCGGGTTCCGGACTCTCGAGAAGTTCCACGAAGAGAAAGATGCAACCTTTGCTTCCGATCTTCGATACAAAGATGATCTACCTTGAAGTTTCGTTAAGACAAGCTAACACTCATGAAATGATGTGAACACCCTCATCTAAATTGTAAGGGATGATGAGGATGATGAAGTAGGATTTTTGCTCTCTTTATTTATCTTTTTCTCACATATTTTCATCACAAATATCAAAGCACGAAAGCTTTGCATGAAGAACTCAAGGAAGAAGAAGAATAGTGATCCATTTTCTTTTGTGATGAATAATGAAAGGATTAATATGATGAATAATGCAACCATGGTTGACTTAACCATTGTAGAGAATTAACCATGGGTTAGGGTTTGGGTTGAGTTAAGAATGAGTCACTTGTAAATATCTTTTCCAAAACAAAAAAGAAAACCTTCTAGAATCTACTAGAAGTCATTAACCCAAATCAAACCCTAATCTTGATTAATCTTTACTAAACATGTTGCATTAGTTATCATATCATGTTACAATATTATATATCATATATATAATATTTATTGTAACCAAATAAAATAATGCAATTAACATATATCACATATATATCAATGTATTACCCGAGTGAGAAAAAGAATCTTTTATTGAGCTAATATTAGTTAATGTAATTTAATATATCATATATATTATTATACATTAAATTATCGAATCAACACTTGATCCGACAATCCGGCTATATCGCATATAACCGACTAATATTTATCCGTACCGATTCATCGAATCAACACTTGATCCGATGACCCGGCTGATATCAAATATCACGAGAATAGAATACGGTATCTCATATCGTATTATCCTCGGTCCCGGACATATCACATATATGCCCCTACTCCATTTCGCCTGAGCCAAGAAACCTCTGTGTAGGACTCTAAAGAATCGTCAATACGCTGGCAGTAGGTGATGATCATATCAAACACCCACAAGCTGCAAGCGGTCGGCTAAACGTAACAGCCACCCAGGTATTGAGAGCTCAGAAGATCAACAAGCAAGCCTGTACATTCTCCTGTGAATCCAAACAGTAACACTCCCGTACAGTCCGGTCTCGTCTTCTGATATGTCGCATATCTCGCCTAGGGGTGGTAAACGTCAGACCTAGTAGCTCGATAAGTCGTGTCGATATGAGGTCTATAACAGTTCGAGAAACTACTGATAACACTTACCAGTAAATCTCAGCAACCCTGACCAGGGATTTCCGGTTATAGCCAATCGAACACAGCACAACATCAACTCCCTATACCGGGAGAGACGAATCCCCTCCTATCGCTCATTGCCTCCATATGATTCGGGACTGTACCCAAAAGCCACCTTTTTGCACGCCCTCTTGGACGTGGTATGATGGAAATCAAAGCACAGTGGGAATCACACAAGACTCTATGACGATCTCGGGTCAACAGACTACTCTGTACTAGTGTCACCGGAGAACTGCCATCTGACGTGAGGTATAATACCATCTGGGAGTTCTCGGCGAGTCCGTCCAGTGTACCCAGTCTCTACTGAGAACCCGTACACCATCCTTGATGTCAAACACCGATGGATATAGGATCATCCATCGCCCATCATATGGGTGAAGATGTGTATACGCTAGTCTACTCTGGTGCATCGATGCCTTGTCTCGATACACCCTCGACTAGGAACAGTTATAGGATGTACTCGTCGACTACCGTGGCCCCACTAGTATGATCTCATCATAGTCCCAGTAGTCGAGTACATATCCTAAGGGCTTTATCAACATGTAACATAGAGACAATCAGAGTACATGTTAAGAAAAAGTACAACCAGATAGCATACTATCATGTCGAGCAAGAAAATCCTCCCTATATATGTCCAAGCATCCATTACAATATACATCGTATGTATAGTAATGGCGTCTAGGGCATACATATAACTAACAACTAAGTGTTTCTTCTCTCTCTTCTAATTGCAGCGACCATAATGACCGCACATATGTTATTAGCTAATAATTTGACTGGGCCAAACTATATTGAATGGCTACGGTATGTCCAGATGGCACTTACCTGTGACTATCTAGACTACCTCCTTACTACAAAACCCCCCGCCGTCCTAGGTCAAAGTTCCACCATCGCGAATATGGATATCCGTCTGACATGGGAAAAGGATTGTGCGAGAGCCAAGTGCCTCGTGTCAGCCTCTATGGATAGTGAAAACCAGAGGCAGCACAAGAAGATGGACTTAGTTTCCATCTTTTTCCATACCAAAGTTTTATATAGAGAGCAATCTCATATCGCAAGATATGAGACCTCGAAGATATTGCTTCAAGCGAGATTGGCTGTCGGGTCATCTGTAGGGGACCTCGCCCTTACGATGATTAGCTATATTGAATAGCTCATGGACCATGGGACCAGGTTGGAGAACGAGTTATGCATTGACTTGATTCTACAGTCCCTGCCTTCTACATACGCCTAGTTTATCTTAAATTGAAAAATTCAAAGGAAGGAAGTTACACTTCCAAGTCTCCTCAATTTATTAGGGAGACACCCGCTCTGTTTATTGGGAAATCTTCTTCTTCTAGATCCGAGGCGAAACCCAAGGGAGAGAAGAAGAAGACCTCCACCAAGCCGATAAGCGGTGTCAGTAAGGTAGAGGGAAATGGCAGGGCAAAAGTTTCGAGGCTAGTAGTAGGGAAGGATTCATGTCTTTGTAGTCATGGGAAAGCGCATTGTCAGAAGGACTGCAGGGCTTGGAAAGCCAGAAGCCAGGATTTGAAGCACGTTGTGGCTTCGGCTTCGAGTGTGTTTGTAATTGAAAACTGTCTATCTATTAACTCTACTTCTTGGGTACTAGATACCGGATCAGGATCTCATATCTGTAATTTATTACAGACTTTGAGAAACCGTAGAGTTATTAAGGCAGGTGATATGACTCTCAGAATTGCTAACGGAATAAGCGTGGACGCTGAATCCATAGGGGAATATCACCTAGAATTGACAAGTAGGCAGATATTGATTCTACGTAACTGTTTGTTTGTACCTAGTCTAGCTTGGAATATCATATCTGTATCTTTACTTTCTAAAGAAGGATATGATTTTACATTTGTAAGCGATGTAGTACACATCCACCTAAATCAAAATTGGATTGGGTCAGGTACATTAGATAACAGAATATACGTATTGAATTAAGCTTAGGTTTTCAACGTCCAGAACACACTTAAAAGAAAGTCTCCGGAAATAAATCAAGCTTTCTTGTGGCATTGTAGACTGGGTCATATCAATGAAATACGGTTGAAGAAGTTACATAAGGAAGGATATTTGGATCCGTTCGAATATCAGTCCTATGCAACTTGTCAATTATGTCTTAAAGGAAAGATGACAAAAACTCCGTTCACTGGACACGGAGAAAGAGCAAGCGAGCTCTTGGGACTCATACACAGCGATGTGTGTGGTCAAATGTCTACAAATGCGAGAAGTGGTTATTCCTACTTCATTAATTTTACGGATGATTTCTCTAGGTATGGGCATGTATTCTTGATGAAAGATAAATCCGAGGCATTTGAGAAATTCCGGGAATATAAGAATGAAGAGGAAAAACAAACCGGCAAAATTATCAAAACAGTGAGATCTGATCGAGGTAGTGAATACTTAAGTGCCGAGTTCCTGGGCTACTTAAAAGAGAATGGAATTCTTTCTCAGCTTACTCCTCCATACACACCTCAGCACAACGGTGTATCAGAAAGGCGGAACAGAAACCTATTGGATATGGTTCGTTCCATGATGAGTAATGCTGAGTTACCGCGATCCTTCTGGGGCTATGCACTAGAATCAGTTGCATATCTTTTGAAAAAAGTTCCTACTAAGTCAGTTCCTACCACACCATATCAGATGTGGAGTAGGAAGAAACCCTATCTTAAGTACCTTAAGACATGGGGATGTCCAGCTTTTGTAAAAAAGCAGCATGCAAACAAGCTCAGCTCAGTAATGTGTAAGTTTATGGGATACCCAAAGAACTCCAGGGGGTATCTTTTCTATTACGCAGAGGAACAAAACATTTTTGTTTCTCGGCATACCTACTTTTTGAAAACTAAATTTTTAGAAAATCAGATAAGTGGGAGCGCAATAGAACTGGAAGAAATTCCAGAACCGCAAACTATTATTGAAAGTATGGTGGAACCAAACGTTTCAAAAGAACCAGACATACATGCGCCACTCCGCAGAACTAGTAGGCTATCTCATCCACCCGAGAGATACTACAGTTTTCTTATAGACGGGGATAGAGAAGATTGCATCATCGAAGATGATGAGCCAACTAGCTTCCAGCAAGCCATTCAGAGCAGAGACTCAGTAAAATGGCTGGATACAATGCGGACCAAAATGGAGTCCATGTACACCAACAAAGTATGGACTTTGATCCAGAAGGGGTAAAACCCATAGGCTGCAAATGGATCTTTAGAAAGAAAATTGGTGTAGATGGACAGGTTGAAACCTATAAGGCTAGACTTGTTGCAAAAGGTTTTTCATCAAAGACCTGGTTTGGACTATGATGAAACCTTTTCTCCAGTGGCTATGCTCAAATCCATTCGGATCCTTCTTGCCATTTTTGCCTTCCACGATTATGAAATCTGGCAAATGGACATAGAGACCGCTTTTCAAAATGGTAATTTGGAATAGTGCGTCTATATGGATCAGCCGGAGGGTTTCATTCAGAGTGGGAGCAGCGGGAAAGTGTGCAAGTTGCTTAGGTCCATTTATGGACTAAAGCAGGCATCACGGAGTTGGAACATCTGTTTTGATGAAACGGTCAAGGAATTCGACTTTATCAAAAATCCAGATGAACCATGCATATATAGTAAAATTGTAGCGAGAAGTGTGGTATTTTTCGTCCTGTACATGGATAATATTCTCTTGATAGGAAATGACATTCCTATGCTACAATCAGTCAAGGGATTCTTGTTACAGAGGTTCTCCATGAAGGACCTGGGCGATGCCTCCTACATTCTGGGGATCCAGATCTATCCTGACAGATCTAAACGGATGTTGGGACTCTCACAATCAAGGTACATCGATACCATACTGAAACGATTCAGTATGGAAGATTCTAAGCGCGGTAATCTACCGTCTTGTCACGAAATCACCATCTCCAAAGAGATGTCTACCAAGACTGATTTGGAAAGGGCTCGCATGTCTATTATACCCTACGCATCTACGGTAGGCTCTCTAATATATGCGATGTTGTGTACCAGACCAGATTTAGCATACGCCCTGAGCGTTGTAAGCTGGTATCAGTCAAACCCAGGGAAGAAGCACCGGATAGTAGTGCAGAACATTCTCAAGTACCTGAGAAGGACTAAAGAGATGTTCTAGGTGTACGACAAGGAAGAACTCCAGATCGAGGCCTTCACCGACTCGAGCTTCCAAAGTGACAAGGATGACTCCTAGTCCATGTCGGGTCATGTCTTTACCCTCAATGTAGGGGCTTTTATTTGGAAAAGCTCCAAACAGGAAACCGTTGCTAACTCAACTATAGAAGCGGAGTATATTACTGCCTGTGATGCTGCGAAGGAGGCAGTCTGGATCAGGAAGTTCGTGACAGAGCTTCAGGTGCTTCCATCCATTTTTGATCCAATACCGTTGTATTATGACAACAACAGCACTATAGCTTTGGCGAAGGAACCAATGTCCCATCAAAAGTCCAGACACATCCAGAGGCGGTTCCACCTGATCAGGGAGATTATTGATCGCCGAGAGATCGAAGTGTGGAGAGTAGAGACAGAGAACAACACTGCAGATCCACTCACAAAGGCCATACCTCAGACACAGTTTGAGCGGCTAATCGAGATTATAGGTCTGCGATATACCAATACATGGCCTTAGTGCAAGTGGGAGATTATTTGTGATATATGCCCTAGAGGCCATTATTGTATCATACCAGATTGTATATTATATATTGGATTCTTGGGATATTTCACAGTTATAATAACAGTCTTGCTCGATATGGTAGTATACTGCTTGGTTTGATTATACCTCAATATGTGCATGTGTTTCTTTTTGACATATCGCTTATACATATTGGTAGAGCCCTTAGGATCTTTGGTTGACTATCAGCGTTATGATGGCAGTCACACTCGTGGGGGCTGGGTAGTCTATAAGAATATCCATATACAGGTCCCTAGTCGTTGGATTATCGAGATGGGGCATCGATACTCCGGAGTAGGCTAATGTATACGCATCTCATCCCAGCAGGGGATATGGTCCGTCCCACAGCCATTAGTACAACGTACTGAAGAAGGTATGCAGGTGCTCACTGGGTTGTGAGTTACACTGGACAGGACTCGTCGGGAACTGCTGGTTGGTATTATACCTATCGTCAGGTAGCATTTCCCAGGATGCATGAGTACAGCTTAGTCCGTTGACTTGCCATCGCTACTTCGTCTCGAGTGTGTTCCCACACCACTTTGATTACTACACTACCACGCTCAAAGGATTCATGCAAACAGGTAGTGGTTGGGTGTAGTCCCGAAGCACGTTGAGACAGTAGAGATCAGATAGGATTCGTCTCTCCCGGGATTGGGGATTGATATCGCGCAGTGTTGGGAAAGCCATTACAGAAAGTTCCTGGCCAGGGCAGTCGAGAAATACTGGTAAGGTACTCCATTAGTTTATCATGGTGTATTGGGCTCTCCTTCGACATGACTTATCACGTTATTAAGGGTCTGACGTTTACCATCCCACTAGGCGGATATGCGAGTATCTCAGACGAACAGACCGGACTGTATGGAGATTGTCACCGATAGGCTCCGTAGAAGTCCAGTGAGTTTGCTCATTAGTCTTCTTATTGACAGATACCTGGGTAGCCGTTACGTGCAGCTAGTACCGCTGACGGCTTGTGGTTAAACCCACTGCTAGCGTACTGTCGCGTCTTTAAAGTCCCATACAAAGGGTTTCCCTGCTTCAGGAAATTGATATAGATGTCATATGGTTTTACGACTGGGCTTCGATCACGTACGTGTACTTGTACACGGATGCTGATCGGGAAGACAGTACTAGTGAGCTTTGGTTTAATCCGGATCCTAGTATTGTATTATTGGATTGTTATCGTCTCAGTGTATCCGTATTTTTCAGAATACGGATACGGGTATGTATATATGGTGAGAAGGGAATTCTTGTAATTTGTCTAGGCATGCTTCTAGAAGGTACCACCTCATTATTTGTATTATCCATTTTCCAAATGGATTAATGAGGTGGAAATGGTGGAGACTTTGGTGGCATGGTGAGGAATGGTTATTGTGATTTTTTTATTCATCTTGACTCACTATTGAGGCATGGGTGCATTATTCTATGGATTTTAATCCCATGGCTCAATATGTGAGTAGAAGATATTAGCCATTTCTCTCCTCTCACTTTGATTCTAGACTTGAACATTTTCTTGAGTTCATTTTTCTTGAATTGCTCTCCTCTTGAGCTCTCTAGGTTTTCTCCATCTCCTTCTTCCTATAACTAAACCCTAACCTTCACATTTGTTGTGAGCCAAGGGTTTAGTGAGACAAACAATTCATTAGATTTTCTACATCTCTTAGGCTAGTTGGTTTAGAGAACCATCTACCTTAGTTACCTCATTTAGAGGTTGAAACTTGGAGCACATTCTCTCACGGTGGATCATCTTTGACGCAAGAAGGTCGATGGAGTAACCCGATCCGATCACCGAGGAGCCTTGGAGAGGAGTACTAGAAGACCCGAAGGACTCGATCTAGGAGGTATAACATTCTAACATGGTAGTTAAACCTATAGATAGATTAGCTAGTTAAGGCTTTAGTAAAGATCCTAGAGTTTTAGCCGGTTTTGCGTAGTCAAATATTATCGTTTTTGAAAATTCTACCTCCCCGCGAACCATGGGGTGCGTGACATCGGCTTACACAGGTCACCCTGAAGAAATACAGGGAGACACCCACTCTACTTGTTGGGGAACCTTCTTTCTCTAGATCCAAGGCGAAAGCCAAGGAGAAGAAGAAGAAGAAGGCCCCCACCAAACCTAGAAGCGGTGTCAGTAAGGTACAAGGAAAGGGCTAGGCAAAAGTTGGTAGGCCAATAGTAGGGAAAGAGGGATGCTTCTATTATCATAGGAAAGGTCATTGGAAGAAGGAATGCATGGCCTGGAAAGCGAGGAACCAGGATTCGAAGCAGGTTGTGGGTTCGGTTTCAAGTGTGTTTATGATTGAAAATTGTTTGTCAATCAATTCTACTTCCTGGGTATTAGATACCGGTTCAGGATCTCGTATTTGTAATTCATTGCAGACACCGAGAAGCCGTAGAGTTATAAGGGCAGGTGATATAACCTTCAGGGCTGCTAATAGAGCGGGCGTGGATGCTGTTTCCGCAGGGGAATATCACCTACGATTGACAAGTGGACACATTTTGGTTTTGCGTAACTATTTTTGTGTACCAAGTTTAACATGTAATATCATTTTTGTATCTTTACTATCTAAAGAAGGTTATGATTTTACATTTGTAAGCGATGTTGTAAACATTCACCTTAATCATGGTTTGATTGGGACTGGTACATGTAAATGTGTCTTAGCATCTCTACTATTGTTTAAACAACAATATGTGATGAATTTTAAAAAATTAGAGAGCTAAAGGACACAAGCCACGAATCGAACTAGAGATTAGGGTAAGTATCATATACAAATAGTGTCTAGAACTAAGAGAAAGAGAGCTACAACCTTTGAAGACCACTCCTTCTCTTCAATGGTTCCGTGTAGAAGTCCTTGGGCTCCTCTTGGCTCCACTCGAATCTTGGAACAATTCTGCTTGAAGTCTTTGATGTCTACGATGATCCACCCGGAGTTCCTTACACTCAAACTCTAGCTTCACTAAACTAAGATGAAGTGAAGCTAACAAGCTATACAAGTTTGATAAACTAATATAGATTGATGAAATGTGATTTTTCTCACTAAAAGACCTTTATTTTTCTTTCTCTTTTTCTAACCAAGAAAAGGGTAGAGAGCTAAGAGGAAGAAGATGAACTAATAGCTTAGCTTGAGATAATGAGAGTGATCACAATCATAATGAAGCATAGAAAATATCTTAGATATTTAAGAGTGAGTGGAGGAATAAAATAATGCGCCATGGTTGAGATCTTTTAAGAAGAGTGTAGAAACCATGACTCATTATTCTAATTTCCATTTTCACAAAATCAATAAATATCTAATATATTTCCATGTGAACTAGCATAGCTATGTCCAATGTATCATCCACCATGATACATACAAACACACACACACACACACACAAATATAAAGAAAGGAATTATAAATGAGTAATTAGCCTTTGTATTAAATCAACACTTGATTTAATAACCCGGTCATATCACATATAACCCGACTAATAAAAAACGCTAGATTAAAATACAGTATCATATACTCGTATTTAATCAAGCTTCCGCATATATCTCCATATGTGCCCATTTCTTTTCGCCTGAGCTCGGAAACCCCTATGTTGGACTCTAAGACTCGTCAATACGCTAGCATTAGGCAGTGATCATATCAAATACCGACAAACCTTCAGCGGTACTACCTGCACGTAACGGCTATCCAGGTATTGAGCGAACAGAAGAACAACAAGCAAACTTGTTCAAACTCCCGTAGAGCCAACCAGCAACACTTACCGTACAGTCCGGTCTCTTCGCCTGATATGTTGCATATTGAGTCTGGGGATGGAATCGTCAAGCCCCAATAACTTAATAATTCATGCCGATGTATGGCCTATACAAGATTGAGAAACTACTGATAACACTTATCAGTAAATCTCATTAGCCCTGGCCAGGGACTTCCAGCTATAGCCAATCGTGCATAGTACAACATTAACTCCTAATACCGAGAGAGACGAAACCCCTCCTATCGCTCATTGCTTCCATGTGTCTCGGGACTGTACCCAAAAGCCTCCTATTTGCACCACTCAGTAGAGCCGTGGTAGGGTGGAAATCAAAGCACGGTGGGAAACACACAAGGCTCTATGATGATCTCGGGTCTACAGACTAACATGTACAAGTGTCACCAAAGAACTGCTATTTGACGATAGGTATGATACTATATAGGAGTTCTCGGCGAGTCCGTTCAGTGTACTCAGTCTCTAATGAGCACCTGTATACAATCTCTGATGTCAAACACCAATGGATATGGGATCATCCATCGCCCCCTCCACTGGGTCAAGAAACGTATACACTAGTCTACTCTGAAATATCGATGCCCCGTCTCGATACACCCATGACTAAGAACAATTAAGGATATGCTTATAGACTGCACATGTCCCACTAGTATAATCTGCATCATAATCATGGTAGTCATGCCGATATCCAAATGGTTTTATCAACATGTATCAAATGAACAGTAAATACAATCAAGTGTACATGTTAAGATAAAGAGCAACCAGATAGCATACTATCATGTCGAGCAAGAAAGTCCTCTATATATATACATGTCCAAGCATCCACTATACAAATAATGGCATCTAGGGCATACATATATCAAACAATCTCCCACTTGCATTAAGGCCAATTATTGGCGTATCTCATACCCAACATCTCAAAAAGTCGCTCATGTTGCGGCTGTGGAATGGCCTTGGTGAGTCGATCCGCGATGTTATTCTTTGTGTCTACTCTCCTAATCTCGATCTCGCGGCGATCAAATATCTCCTGGATCAAATGATATCACCTCAGGATGTGTCTGGATCGTTGATGGGGCCTGGGCTCTTTGGCCAATGCCATAGCCCCATTATTATCACAATACAATGGTATTGGATCAATAATAGTGGGAACTACTCCTAATTCCGAAATGAACTTCCGCATCCAGATGGCTCCTTGGGCAGCATCATTTGCAGCAATGTACTCAGCTTCCATCGTTGAGTCTGCAACGGTGTCATGTTTGGAACTCTTCCAACAAACCACCCCTCTATTGAGGGTAAATACAAATCCCGAGATAGATTTGCTGTCATCCTTATCACTCTGGAAGCAGGAATCGGTAAAGGCCTCCATCTGTAGATCCCCATTACCATACACCAAGAACATTTCTTTAGTCTTTCGCAAGTATTTAAGAATGTTCTTCACAGCTGTCCAGTGTTACTCTTCTGGATTGGATTGATACCTGCTTACTACACTATGTGTGTAAGCAACATCAGGAAGAGTACATAACATCACATACATTATAGATCCTAAAGCAGAAGCATAGGGTATAACATTCATGCGGGCTCTCTTTTCATCATACTTTGGACAAAAGTCTTTGGAAAGAGTGATTCCATGACAAGCGGGTAAAGTACCTCGCTTGGAATCTTCCATACTAAACTTCTTTAGGAAGGTGTTACTGTACCTTGATTGGGAAATCCCAACAATCTCTTAGATCTATCTTTATAGATCTTAATGCCCAAAATGTATGAGGCATCACCCAGGTCTTTAATGGAGAGCCTTTGCGATAAGAATAGTTTGACCGAATGCAGCATAGGAACGTCGTTTCCTATCAAGAAAATGTCATCCACGTACAATACGAGAAATGTGACAGTACTCCCTACAATCTTCTTATAAATGCAAGATTCATCTAGATTTTTGATAAAATCAAACTCTTTAATTGTATCATCAAAGCAGATGTTCCAACTCCGTGATTCCTGTTTTAATTCATAAATTGATTTAAGCAACCTACATGCCTTTTTGCTGCTCCCACTATTAATGAAGCCTTCCGGCTGATCCATAAAACCGCACTCTTCTAAATCACCATTTAGAAATGCAGTTTTAACGTCCATCTACCAGATTTCATAGTCATCGTGAGCAGCAATAGCAAGTAGGATCCTAATGGATTTGAGCATTTCTACTGGAGAGAAAGTCTCATCATAGTCCAGTCCTGGTTTTGACGAAATCCTTTCGCTACAAGCTTTCTTTATAGGTCTCCACCTGTCCATCCACACCAATCTTTTTCTTAAAGATCCATTTGCACCCTACGGGTTTTACTCCAGAAGGTGCAACTTCTAATGTCCATACTTTGTTGGTTGGCATGCACTCCATTTCGGATCGCATGGCATCCAGCCATTTCACCGAGTCACTACTCGTGATAGCTTTCTGAAAACTAGTAGGGCCATCATCATCCATGATGCAATCTTCTCTGTCACCATTGATTGTTGATATTCTTAGAGTTGAGTGTGTAGTAACCGCAATCAATAACGGTGTCGCGTGTAGCTAGACCGAGATGAGTACGGGTCGTCCTCAGGGAAACGTTGTCTTAATTTAGGCATGTTGATTAAGAAAGAAGGAAAAATAATGAATAGTGAAGAATGGTTGTAGATTCTAAATCCACATCAAACACGGATGCAGGATATAGATCTAGATTAACTACGGATGTAGGTTTTATATTAGAAGGGGGCTTGTACGGTTCGTTAAGATTTAGTAGTCATGGATGATTAATTAAAAATTATTCCTTTTATACTTTAATAGATTTAAAACTAGATCGACAGTGATGCATGTAGATTAGGGTTTCTGGAGGGAAAAGGGTTCCTACTCTTAACCCCTATCTTGACATAGATCTCCGTTCATGTCTAGCCTTTACCAAAACAATTGTTAATCTAATCTCTAATCATGGTCATGACTATCAATGAATTGATAGCGCGCCTGATTAGGATGTTAACTATTCTTTTGGTAAAGTTTATAAACATTATAGGATGTAAAAAAGAGTTTAAGGATCTTCATCATCCATTAATCTACCCTAATCCTACGAACCCTAACAAGTGGAGAATTACTCGCGCATGTTGGAGATAAAAGAAGAGATAGAGATCATGATGTAAATAAAATGCAATAAGAATAAAATGATATAAGAAAACAACTATCTTTATTAATCAACAAGATCAAGTACACTTTGTTCCTTAAGAAAATGATTACAAAACCCTAGTTTGCTTCTCGATCTCTTCTTAAGGAGGTAGATGAACTGCCGATGATCAACCAGAATTCTTGAGCCGTCGTGGACTTCTTGATCGCGTCGGTTTGATAAATTTTCCAAGAGGCTCTCAATCCTATTTATAGTCATAGAAGTTGAAAACCCTAGATTCTATAAGTTAGGGTTTGTTGAGACAATCCTGCGTAGAAAATCCCATATCCCAACTCCCCTAACAGGTCGTGGATCCGCCGCCAATAATGGGTTTTGGCCGCGGTTTAGCCGCGCTTTGGTGGGATCTTTGGCTCAAATTTCTTTGGCTTCATCTCTCTAACACATGGTGATCTTTTGAATATATGGACTTTGAAAATCTTCTCTAAGTCTCTGCCAGAATTGATTTTTTCGATTTACTTGAATATTTCGGCAGAGTTTATCTCGCCAACTCGGATTTCCTTGATTTCAGTCCTTGAATAATTTCTGCACAATATCTCAATAAATAATGTTAGTAG
Organism: Agapanthus africanus; assembly: GCA_030015575.1. NCBI lineage: Eukaryota > Viridiplantae > Streptophyta > Magnoliopsida > Asparagales > Amaryllidaceae > Agapanthus > Agapanthus africanus. Next base: position 428,247,673 of record CM057339.1, read on the forward strand.
AATTTGTTTTTATTGAGATATTATCTTAACCATTTGACATAATATTATAGTTTTAAGAGAATTGGTCAAAGATATTTGATATGGTTTGCATATTTAAATGGACTGAATATTGCATAGATATTATACGCTTACATTTTCCTTCATAATGTTAATTATAATATATAAATATATGAAAATAGTATTTTTACAGATAAACCATCATATGTGTCATATTTATAATAAACCCATTTTTATTATATAAAAATAGAAAGGAAAATGTCATATCAAATGCACAATATTTTCGATTGAACAAATACCCCCAAACTTAACTTTAATCGTCCCGAGCAAACTAGTTATTCATGGGAAGGAGAAAAATAAAAAACCTAAGTAGCACACTTTCGTAGGCAACACGATTGCACTGATCATGTGCAACAAGCCGTTAAACCTCTAGGTGTCCCTAGTGGAAGGAGTGTTGTCTCCTGAGGGTTTTCAGCAGATTACACCCACAAAATACTATAATAAAAGAAACATGGTGAAAATTACATATAAAGATAAGAATTATAAAAGAAATAACTTGAAAATAAGAGTTTCCAACTATACCAGCTTTTCAGCTGCTATGAGCCCTATCTTAATGGTCGTGAAAAAATGTTAGAAATCGCATCATCCCTTAATAAAACATCGCCTTTAGTCTTCCTCCCTATCTTTCTGCCAAACATTGATCATATACCCCTACGTGTGTATAAAGGACATCCCTACACTTAGAAAATTCAATTCAAGCTATCATACTCTTATCCATCTTCCAAAGTACTTTTTAGTTGGTGAATATTTTAGATGGAATTGCTCACACATTCTTCATGCGACCGTTAATACTTCTTGAGGTACGAACCGACCGATTACAAAATGTGCTCGCGCATTTAGGCGTAATTCCTCGTTTCGCCTCACCTAGGCTTAGCAGTGGCTATATATTTTTTTTATAGCCCAAACCAGTTGGTCTAAGACACTTGGTGATAAAGCACCCTCGCTATATATTTTTTTTATGCTACCTTGGTAATTAAAAAACCCGTGTTCATTTTTTTTTCACCTCTTATATTTTATTTTATTTTCCTTCATACTAAGGCTTTTAGACAAGAGCATTTCAAGGTATCCTCTACTATCCCAAGTTTCAAGATGTGTGTAAGTGCGTATAATAGGGTATCAACGTTCAAATGTTTGACGTCAAGAATAAGGACTATTTTTCAGAATTAATTTTATCCTCAGATTAGTGATTTGCTTCATCTTACTAACTCTTGGGACAACGGCTCATAACTACTTATTACTAGTTTCGTTTAAGAAAGCATCTCACTTTCCTGCTTTTCTTAAAATTTTCATATCTTTCATATGTAATTTTTTCACTTTCTACTCTATTATTAAGAAAAAAAATTGTATAGTGCCAAGTGCCAAAAGATAATTTAGTGAATACAAACATTCCCCCCCCCCCAAACATGTTTTCAGCAGTGTCCTCACTGATATTGTCCTTTGAGAACATCAACCTGTAGACTTAGGGAGAGACAATAATAGGGGTAAAATATTAGTTAAATGAAAACTATCCCCAAACTTATACCTTGGCACGCACGGATATTCAGTGAAGTCCTTTTTCACTCACCTCCATTTAAAATGAGACAATGTTACCGAAACATGGAGATGAGGCGGAGGAAATTTAGTTATGATAAAGCGACTCCTATAAAAACAGGAGCTCCTCCGCTGGGTCAGCAGAAAAGTACAGTTTTAATCGATGCCCGTTTCTTTTAAAAATTGAACCGTTTTTAATATTTTCAACTTCTACTGCCCTGTGCGGGTATACATAACGCACAATAAAAGGTCCTTTCTAACGAGATTTAAGCTTACCCGGATAAAGATGGAGACAGGAATCGTAAAGAAGGACTTGTTGTCCCGGTGTGAAAGTTTTTCTAAAATGGTTTTTATCGTAGAACACTTTAGTTCGGTTCTTTACTATCACCGCATTATCGTAAGCATCATCGCGGAGTTCGCTTAGCTCATTCAATTGCAGCTTCCGATAGCTGCCAGCTTGATCAAAATCGAAATTTAACTCTTTAATAGCCCATATTGCCTTATGTTCGATCTCGACAGGAAGGTGGCATGCCTTCCTAAACACAAGGAGGTATGGAGACATACCATGATCGGTCTTATAAGCAGTGCGAAAGGTCCAAAGAGCATCCGTCAATTTGGCTGACCGATGTTTTCGGTTTTTAAATCGTCTTCTCCAAAATTTGTTTGATTTGCCTATTTGAGATCTCAGCTTGCCCGCTTGTTTGGGGATGATAGGGCGTATAGAGTTTGTGGTTGATTGCATATTTCTGCATCAACGCTTCGAAAGACCGATTAAAGAAATGCGTCCCGTTGTCTCTAATTATAGCGCGAGGGTGTCCAAATCGCGAGAAGATATTTTCTTTAAGAAACTTAATAACAACCTTGTTGTCATTTGTGCGACACGGTATTGCTTCCACATATTTTGAGACATAATCAACCGCTAACAAGATATATAAATTTCCAAAAGAATTGGGAAAAGGGCCTATAAAACCAATACCCCAAACGTCGAATATCTCCACAACCAAGATAGGTTGGAGCGGCATCTCATTTCAACGTGAAATCCGACCCATGTGTTGACACCGCGGGCAAGTTTTACAATGATCTTATGCATCTTTAAATAAAGTTGGCCAATAAAAGCCACATTGCAAAACTTTCTCCGCCGTTTTTCGAGGACCAAAGTGACCGCCGCATGCCTGATCATGACAAAATGACAACGCACTCTTGGTTTCATCGTTAAGGAAACACCTGCGAATGATTTGATCGGAACAATACTTAAACAAATAAGGTTCATCCCAGTAAAAGTGTTTTACTTGGGATAGAAATCGATGTTTTTCTTGTTTCGACCAATTGCTAGGAATAAGTCTCGTTGCTAGATAATTCACAATATCCATGACCAAGGTTCGCAGGATACGTTCAGGACCTATTCATCAGGAAAGGAGTCATTTATCGGCACGGTCAACGTTAGTGAAGAAGAGATGTGTAAAAGATGGTCGGCTACTACGTTTTCACATCCACTCTTGTCTCGGATGACAAGATCAAATTCTTGTAACAACAGGATCCAACGTATTTGCCTGGCCTAAGCATCCTTCTTCGATAAAAGGTGTCATAGGACGGAGTGATCAGTGTAAACCACTATTGGCGAGCCAATCAAGTATGGCCTGAATTTTTCTAATTTAAATACTACTGCCAAGAGTTCTTTCTCGGTAGTTGTGTAATTAATTTGTGCATAGTTCAAGGTCCTACTTGCATAGTAAATTACATGTGGCATCTTATCAATGGGTTGTCCTAAGACTGCACCAATAGCAAAATCTGATGCATCATACATAAGCTCGAACGGGTGGTTCCAATCAGGAGATGATAGAACGGGGGCTGTAGTGAGGGAGCTTTTAAGCGATGCAAAAGCAGCCTCACAATCCGAATCGAAGTGAAATGTTGTATCCTTGGGCAAGAAAAGGGTTAAGGGTCTAGCAATTTTGCTAAAGTCCTTAATGAATCTCCTATAAAATCCTGCATGACCAAGAAAGGATCGTATATCTTTGACGCATTTGGGATGAGGAAGGTTATGGATGACATCAATTTTAGCTCTATCAACCTAAATGCATTTTCGTGAAATGATATGTCCAAGCACAATACCTTCTTGGACCATAAAATGACATTTTTCCCAATTCAAAGTTAAGTTCTTATCCTTACAGCGGGTAAGAACCGCGACAAGATGACGAAGGCAATCCTCAAAGGATTCCCCAAATATGGAGAAATCGTCCATAAATATCTCCAGAAAATTCTTAACCATGTCTGAGAATATCCCCATCATACACCGCTGAAATATAGCGGGAGCGTTGCATAACCCAAAGGGCATGCGTCTATAAGCAAACGTACCGAAAGGACAAGTAAATGTGGTTTTATCTTGATCCTTTTCAGCTATGGGGACCTGGTTATAGCCAAAGTATTCGTCCAAGAAACAATAGTATTCATATCCAGCTAATCGTTCTAACATTTGGTCAATGAAAGGTAGAGGGAAGTGATCTTTCCTCGTTGCGGCATTGAGTTTTCTGTAATCAATACATACGCGCCATCCAGTTTGGGTGCGTATTTGGATCAACTCATTAGCCTCATTAGTGATGACCGTGATGCCAGATTTTTTAGGGACTACATGAATAGGACTTACCCATTGGCTATCAGATATCGGGTAAATTATACCACTATCAAGGCACTTGACGATTTCTTTCTTTACCGCCTCCTTCATAATGGGATTTAACCGTCTTTGTGGGTCTCGGGTTGGTTTGGCTTCATCCATCAGATGTATATAATGTTCAACAATTAAGGGACTAATCCCTTTGATGTCAGCCATTGTCCAACCAAATGCTTGCCGATTTGATCTCAATACTGCCAAAAGTGCGTTCTCTTGCCTTAAAGCTAAAGAAGCGGATATTATCACGGGTAAAGACTCATTCTCACCTAAATATGCATATTTAAGATGAGAAGGTTGCGGGTTGAGATCTAGAGTCGGCGGAGAGACGATAGAAGGAGGGGTAAGGGAATGATATTCGGACTCCCCGAGAGATTCATAATTTGTATAGGATATTGACTCAGAAAGCGCTACTGGCTTTTGCAACGAGTCAACGGATTCAAACTCTGGGATGGACTTATCGAAGATATCCTCACTATAAGAATTTTCCAAATCAAACATTGTCGCACTAGTGTTGTCGAGATCATCATAGCAAAGTACTTCCGCTTCGCAGCTGTCGGAAGCGATCTCGTTGATGGAATAGACATCGATTAAATGAGCAGAAGGTTCAGATGGTTGACTTCCTAGCTTGTAAATATTAAGCTCAATTGTCATCTTCCTGAAGGATAAGTTCATAGAACCGTTACGGCAATTAATGACAGCGTTGGAAGTTGCTAGGAAAGGTCGACCGAGTATCACCGGGATTTGGTTGCGTGGGTTTGCCACAGGCTGTGTATCTAAACCAATAAAGTCCACAGGGAATATGAATTCCCCAACTTTGATTAACACATCATCAAGATCAACCCTAGGTTGGGTGATAGATCGTTCTGCCATCTGGAGAGTGCAGTGGGCAGGTTTCAACTCTCCTATACCTAGCTGCTCATAGATGGAATATGGAAGCAAGTTAACACTAGTGCCGAGGTCAAGTAGAGCACGATTGATGCTTTTTCCCCCAATAGTTATAGATATTGTAGGACAACCAGGGTCCTTACGTTTCTTAGGCAATTGTTGGGTAAAAGCTGTGCTCACGTTACTTGTCAAGAATACCTTTTTCGGCACTTGAATTTTCTCTTCCTAGTGCACAAGTCCTTAAGGATTTTAGCATAAGACGGAACTTGTTGAATAGCATCTAGGAGAGGCATATTTATGTTAACTTGCTTAAACATTTCCACAACCTTCTCCATTTGTGGGTTGGGTTTGTTTGCCCTCAACCTGTTTGGAAATGGAGCTTTATCAATAAGTTTTGGGTCCAACATTTGTAGAGAAGTTTGTGGGGATGGAATCGATCCCAGAATTGGAGTGGGGATCATTTTAGATAGATTTGTGGAAGTGGGCGGAGGGTTCGAGCCATGGGGAAACGGAGAATAGGCTCGAAAGAAGGGGGAAGACTAGACGAAATAGGGCAAGAAGTGGAAGTTGGGGTTTCAATTGATTTCTCATCATCAATCTGTTCACCCATTTGATTGTTCAACACTCTTCCTGATCTCAATGTGGTAACGGAACTCATATTATGACTTTGTGAGTGGCCAGGATTCGGTAGGGGTTGAGATGGAAGTTTCCCTTTTTCTCTTGCACTCATCACGGCATTTATTTGTGCAAGTTATGCTTCTATTGATTTAATACTTTCACCGTGGGAGTTGGTGGTCTGTGTTAAAGTTCGGATAGAAGACTTGATTTCATCCGTCGATTGCATGGAATGTTTAATAAACATATCCACGCTTCGTTCAAGTGCAGATGAGTTTTCAGTCCCGGCCGTTTGGAAAGAATTATTGGCCGGGTATTGAAAAGGTTGCGATTGAAAGGGGTGCTGACTTTGTATTGGTGGTTGCTGTTGCTGTGGAGGAGGTCTTTGATAATTGCTTTCGAACTGGTTTTAATTTTGGTTTTGGTTCCAAGCAAAGTTAGGATGATTCCTCCACCCGTGATTGTATGTAGAAGAATAAGGATCGTTTCTAGGTCGCTGGTGAAAAGCAGTATTAGTTTGCTCGTGACCTTGAAACGGTGCATTCATAGGACATTCTTCCGTCAAATGTGATGGATCGGAACAACAACCACACACGGTCTTAGGGAGCGTCACCTGGTTTAGGGAGACTGATGCGAATTTGTTTTCAATAGCATCGAGTTTCTTTTGCATCGCTGCCATTTCGGCTTTTACTGCGATGGAAATATCAAGCTGATGAATACTTCCCCTAGATGAATGTGGTCTAACACTTTCCCACTGCAAAGTGTTTTCATTGAGATCTTCCAGATATTTCCAGGCTTCACCATCGTCTTTGGACATGAAATTGCATTGATATATGCTTTCAAGCATCTTCTTTGTTGCTAGATTAATGCCTTCATATATAATTCGGCACTTCCCATCTATGTATTCCATGATGAGGACATTGGACAAGCAGATTCTTAAACCGTTCAAAGCACTCCCAAAATGGTTCATTGGGAAGCTGGGTAAACTGGTTGATCTCGCTCCTAACACGGGCGGTCTTATGATTTGGGTAAAATTTCTTAAGGAATGCTATTATGAATTCTTCCCAATTGGTAATGAAGTGTGCGACAGTGTTATAAAGCCATTTTTCTACTAAGTCGCACATAGTGAACGGGAGAAGACATAATCACATAGCATCCACGGACAGTTGTGAAGTACCCATCATTGCGCATACGTTCTTGAATTTGGTGATAAAAACGTATGCGTCTTCAGACTCGAGCCCGTGAAATTTGGGCAACAGGTTGATGAAGTGGGGTTTAATTTCAAAATTATCCCCATTGGCTGGTGGAATAGATAAACAGGTAGGAAGGGGACCACGTATAGGATATCATCTCTCTTGGAGAGAAATGCGCGGTGGATTCTGCACACCTACGGGCGGTGGCAGGGTGGTGTTATATTCTGATGGAGAACCGTCCATCTCGGTCAATGTGGTGGGTTGTGGGGAAAAAGAAAATGAAGAAGTACCCACTTCGGAGTCGATAGCAGGAACGCGGACAAGATGGGCACCAGAATCCCGTGTCCAGCCAAGCATGCACTAAGAGGGTTTAGCGCAAGTGGCAGCGTGTGTGAGATTTAAAATTGGTTTGTTTTAAAAAGTGTCGAACGTGAGACAAATCGTACAAAAATGCACAATCAACCCTAGAACTAAGGTTACCTAGGTCAAGTCTCTAGACCGCTCCTAAACTTCCAAAGGACAAGCCGCAAGATCAATCCTCTACCACCTCTTTACTACTCTTGTGGCCGGTAAGTAGGAGGTATCCTCCATACGAATCACCGAAAATAGCGGGCCTAATTAAGTAACCACTTGCCTTCGACACACTTGCCTAGACACCACAAAAGTAATGCGGATAAGCGATAGATTACCCATGACCTTCCACTGTCCTATTTGAGCACGACAGTCCATAGAGTCTTGTCTAGATATTTTTTAATTAATATAGGGTTGATGCGGTTGCTCGTTTTGTGATTTGCGGGGCCTAGGAAGGGTGATAAAATCCCCATCTAATCTGAATTTTGGTCTTACCCCTTAAAGTCCATATTAAAATATGAATTAACAAACTAATTACAAAACTTTGCACAAAGATTTTTGAGCGGAGATATTTTGCAAAGAATCCTGCAGAAAAGATATTTTATTGGATTTCAGAAGAGAGAGAAAGATATAGAAAATATACCAGAGAAGTTTTCAACCCTAAATACCTAATTGCACCGCGGTTCCGTCGCCAATTGGCCCTTCTTGCCGTGGTTCTACCGCCGACTTGGGAGATGTGGTGGAGATTTTTGCTACATGACCTCCTTTGCTCCTCTGGATCTTGATGAATGTGTCTGGATCTCTGTTCCCTCAAATCTATAACTCCAGACCCCTTTGCAAAAATCACACAATAATCGTTAAATATACAATTTGCAATTTTTTAAATTTACGATATGGATCGAATAAGAATTCAACACGAATAGTAAGAAAAATAAATTACGCACGTATCCCCGGCAACGGTGCCATTTTATTGTTGATGTTTTTAGAGTTGTGTGTGTAGTAACCGCAATCAATAACGGTGTCGCGTGTAGCTAGACCGAGATGAGTACGGGTCGTCCTCAGGGAAACGTTGAATCTTTAATCTTACTTTAGGCGTGTTGATTAGGAAAGAAGGAAGAATAATGAATAGTAAAGAATGGTTGTAGATTCTAGATCCACGTCAAACACGGATGCAGGATTTAGATCTAGATTAACTACGGATGTAGGTTTTATATTTGATGGGAGCTTGTAGGGTTCGTTAAGATTTAGTAGTCATGGATGATTAATTAAAGATTACTCCTTTTATCCTTTACTAGATTTAAAACTTGATCGACAGTGATGAACGTAGATTAGGGTTTCTGGAGGTAAAAGGGTTCCCACTCTTAACCCCTATCTTGACATAGATTTCCGTTTATGTCTAGCCTTTACCAAAACAATTGTTAATCTAATCTTTAATCGTGGTCATGACTATCAATGAATTGATAGCGCGCCTGATTAGGATGTTAACTATTCTTTTGGTAAAGTTTATAAACTTTATAGAATGTAAAAAGAGTTTAAGGATCTTCATCATTCATTAATCTACCCTAATCCTACGAACCCTAACAAGCGGAGATTACTCGCGCATGTTGGACATAAAAGAAGAGATAGAGATCATGATGTAAATAAAATGCAATAAGAATAAAATGATATAAGAAAACAACTACCTTTATTAATCAACAAGATCAAGTACACTTTGTTCATTTAGAAAATGATTACAAAACCCTAATTTGCTTCTCGATATCTTCTTAAGGAGGTAGATGAACTGTCGATGATCAACCAGGATTCTTGAGTGTAACACCTTAGGATGTGTTTAATGGCTAATTATATTTAAATAAATGGTTTTTCATAAAAAGTTTACCAAATTGATTTTCAAATATTTTATCAAATTTAATGAATATTTTATTATAATTTTTCTAGGTTTGCACACACTTGTGCATGTAAATTAGGGTTAAAATGGGGTTAGACCATGATTAGCAACCATGGTGAGCTAACCATTTTTCCTTAAGCTAATTTAAAATTTGAATTAAGTGTTTTAGGGGTTAATTGTTTTTTTTAAATAGGGAAATGATTTGAATGGGAGGGAGAAAGAGAGAGAGAGAGAGAGAGAGAGAGAATGGCATCATGGCAAGTGCCATGCTTGCATTAAATGAGGTGAGAGAGAGGGGGGGTTTGACACTCTTGTGCTCTCATTCTCTTTTGTTTGCTACACTCATTTCATTCTCACAACTCCTCTCACTCACTCACTCACTCACTCACACACACACATAACCCCACAGCAACAGCAGCAGCCCCAGCAGCCTCAGCAGCAGCAGCAACATCAGCAGTAGCAGCACAGGCAGCAACAGCAGCAGCCTCAAGCAGCAGCAGCAAGCATCAGCAGCAGCAGCACCACAGCAGCAACACTTCTTCTTCTCCTCCTTCTCTTGTATCGTAGGGTCAAGTGAGGTATAATCTCTGAGCCTAACTTCCTAGTTTGCTTAGTTTGTGTAGAAATAGCTTCGATTAGTGTAAAGGTGAGTTTTGGTGCTAAAAATGATGATTTGTGTGGACTTTTGGTTAGGGGTGATTTTATTGGTTAGCCTAGATTAGTTAAGTGTTGTTAGGACCTCTTAAACCTAGTAAACCCTAGATTTCACTAAAATACCATAGGGTTTCAATTAGTGCTAAAATTAACGTTTTTAAGTGAATTCTTGGCTTTCTGTGATCTGCTTTAGAATCGGGGGTTTCAGAGAAAATCTGAGCAAACTGGAGCATGTTTGGTAGACCTAGATCACACCACCAGAGCACGAGCCCCAAACACCCAACCCAGGCTGCCAGTTTAATCGTTCTGGCCGCAAATTGCAGCCAGACAGGGGATTTAGGGGTTAGGGTTTTGGCTAGGGTAGTCTGCTGTGTTTTCCAGTGTTTTGGCATGTGCAATTTTGTGAGTTTTCACCTGAGCTAGAATCTGGGACGATATATCATTTTTCCAATAAGTTTAGTTTGTGTGATACGTGTTAGTTATATGTATGCCCTATTGGCCATTACTGTACATTGGATGTATATTGTAGTGGATGCTGGGGCATATATAGGAAGGACTTTCTTGCTCGACATGATAGTACGCTATCTGGTTGCTCTTTATCTTAACGTGTATACTTTCTGTCTCTCTGTAACATGTTGATAAAGCCCTTAGGATGTGTACTCGACTTCCAGGACTGTGATGCAGGTCATACTAGTGGGGCCTGGATAGTCCATTAGTACATCCTTCAATGTTCCTAGTCGAGGGAATATCGAGACGGGGCATCGATATTCCAGAGTAGACTAGCGTATATCTTCTCGACCCATGCGATGGGTGATGGATGATCCCATATTCATTGGTGTTTGACATCAGAGATGGTATACGGGTGCTCAGTGGAGACTGGGTACACTGAACGGACTCGCCGAGAACTCCCAGATGGTATTATACCTCACGTCAGATGGCAGTTCTGTGGTGACACTGGTACAGCTTAGTCTGTTGACCCGAGATCGTCATAGAGTCTTGTGTGTCTCTCACTGTGCTTTGATTTCCACCCTACCATGGCTCTACTGAGTCGTGCAAACAGGTGGTTTTTGGGCACAGTCCCGATTCACATGGAGTTAATGAGCGATAGGAGGGGATTCGTCTCTCCCAGTATTGGGGGTTGATGTTGCGCTATGCTCGACTGGCCATAACAGGAAATCCATGGCCAGGGTTGCAGTGATATACTGGTAAGAGTTATCAGTAGTTTCACACATGTCATGGACTTCACGTCGGCATGACTTATCGAGCTATTGGGGTCTGACATTTACCACCCCTAAGCGAGATATGCGACATATCAGACGAACTGACCGGACTATACGGTAAGTGTTACTGGTTGGATTCACAGGAGTGTGAGTGGGCTTGCTCGTCGATCTTCTGATCGCTCAATACCCGGGTGGCCGTTACGTTTAGCAGACCGCTTGCGGCTTGTGGGTGTTTGATATGATCATCACCTGCTGCCGGCGTATTGGCGAGTCTTTAGAGTCCTTCACAGAGGTTTCCTGGCTCAAGCGAAACGAAATAGGAGCGCATATGAGATATGTGCGGGACCGAGAATAATGCGTGTATGTGATACCGTATTCCATTCTCGCGATGAATGTATCGATTGGTTGTATGCGATATAACCTAGTTATCGAATCAAGGATTGATTCGATAAGCCGATGCATTGGATACTAGTCGATTATATACGATATGACCGGATCGTTAAATCAAGTGTTGATTTAATTATTTAATGTATAATTATGTATTTGATATATCACTTTGCATTAACTAGTATCGGTTCACTTTAAATGGATTTTCTCACTTGAATTGTGCAAGTTGTATATGTGATATATTTTTGTGCACATGATTGTATCATGTTTGATGATACATGCATACTTAGTTAAGTGTATGATTAAACCATGGTTGTGTAATGGTTAGGGTTTTGTATTTATTAACTATTTATTTATTTATTCATTCTTCATTTGGAATGAAAATAAAATGGTTGATTATTTTGTTCTTTTCTTTGAAGCTTCAAGAAGCTTTGACCATTTTGTCTTCATCTACAAAACCTAACCATTCACTAACCCTAGTTGATTCTCTACACTTAACCAAGGGTAAGATTATCATAAGTATTCATTTTTTTTTATCTATTTTTAAATAACTTATCATATCATCTTCTTCTTCTTCATCTTCTTCTTCCATGAAGAAAAGCTTGCTACATCAATGGCAAGTGATGAAAACAAGTGAGAAATCCAATTCTAAAGTCTACCCACTTCCTATTTCTTCATCCTCTACTACTTGCCATGTAGTAGAGTGTGTTGTCTTCACAAGTTTCTTGACTTGGCGAAGGCGGAGCTCGAGTTTGAGTTGCCTCGACGTAGATCATCTTCGGCATCGAAGCCGACGATCAAGCCCGCCCATTCTTCTATGAAGCCGATGCTAGAGTCATGGGTTCAATTTGGACAGCGGAGGGAGATCATCGCGGAGCTTAGGAGGTGGTGGAGCGGATCTACAAAGGTTGTATTTCCGTTTCTTTTAGTTAAAGTTGTTAACTATTTTTCTTTTGTCGCCTAAACTTCTAGCCAACGATCCGTTCTAGGGTTTCTCGGCACCGTAATTTTTGAAATTGGCATGTATGATGCCTTGTGAGACCTTACTAGAGTGCCTAGGAACCTTTCATTGGTATCAGAGCCTAGCTAGAGCCTTAGGCGAAGTCTAGACGGAATTAAAACTCCGATCGAATCAAAACCAAAACCCTAATATTGCTCTCTGAACATTTTCTGAATTTGTGGATTTTTGAGAATTAAAAATATGCAGAAAACCCAGCAGGGAATTCTAAGAATTACGATGCAAAAATTTTTCCATGATACCTCTAATGTGCGGCGGAACCGCGGCAGAAGCCTGGCTTCTGCGGCGGTTCCGCGGTCACTTGAGTTGATTGGCCTTCAAACTTTGCACAGTAATTCATGCTTTCTGGTGCTGGTTTTCCTTGGAATTTTTAATATTTATATCAGAGTTGAGTTTTCTGGGGTGTTTTGGAGCTTAGTTGATTCGATCGGATTATCAGATTTTGTCTATGTGGCTTTCCGGATATTTTAGAATATGTTAAAATGTTCGACCGGTTATAAATACCTACTTTTTCCCCTGCCGGGAAATTTCCAATCGTTGGATTTTTCCCAGGTTTAATGACGTTCTAAGTAGTGCAAGTAATGCGATGGTCCCTCTAGAAGACAACAAACCTTAACTCGATTATGTGACCGTCTTGAACTGCCCTTTGAACCTTAGGGTTTGGGGCAGTACGGCGTGCCACATGTGAGGCGTTGACTTGACCCTTCTACGGCTGGACCGTTGGTACTGAGGCACGAAATGAATGTTGTTAGACTTATTTCATGTGTTGAACTGTATCGGGAAAACTTGGGTGTTCGATTGTTCGATCGGAAAGTTTATCATTTTCCATTTATCCGGAATCTGATACAATAATTGGAATTCACAAATAGTTATGAGATAACTGAATGAATGTTATAAACATAGCAGTTTGGTCTCACTTGATCGGTTGCCACGGAATTTTGATGTGATCAAAACTCCGTCCCAATCACGTAGCGTACGCGGATACTCGTCGGGTAAACTTACTAGACAGCCTCGCTCCATAGCCCTGACCAAGTGACTGTAGGAGAACCCCGTCGCCGAAAGCATCCGTTCGGGTGCTCACGGCAGCAGTGTTCCGCCTTGGTGCACTTCGTCGACGGTATCAGGGGTACAGCCGCCTACTAAAGTTTGCGACGAGCATTCGATCAGGATGTCGGGAATCTTGTTGAATTGCCCGACTTGATATTGAAAAGTGTTTTCGATAATGAGACTAAAATGCGGGGTTTATAATTGTTAGGCATGTGATGTCTAAGTATTTCATTTGATTAGGCATGTGATGTCTAAAGAGGATGCGGATTCCAACTGTTGTAATTTTACACTTTCTTTTTTGTGACCGTAAGTGTAATATGTGATATCGCCGGTTTTGTTGCTATATGTCAACGACAATTGGGATACGCATGTTTACTTACGTTGATGACATGTGATGTTATGTGTTGCTGGATATGTTATATTGGATCATCGTGTTTGAATAGCCGGGGGTTTTTATGTGAGATGAGTGTTTTTCATTTTCATTCATGTAAAAACTTGTATGTAATATTCTTTTATTGGGGCACTTCCAGGCTGCGGAAGTTGTCACCCATTGTATATTATTTACTTTTCCGCATTAGGATAGACCCAAGGAGGGGAGCACAAGTAACCGGATTCTGGGGTCCAGAGGGAGACCATCTCGAGGAGTCGAGTCCGGGTCTCCTAACCCTAGAATTGGTAGGGTTGCTTGCCGCTCTCGTAGGGGTCTAGGGGTGTGGGATAGGCTATTCATCATGACCGTGGAATCCGTGTTTTATACTGGCTGGTATTGAAAACACGAACGTCCTAGTATATCCAATATTTCATATGATTCTTCTGCTGCGATATCTGTGATGTGATCATGTGATGTTCTGTGATAGATATAGTATATAGTATATATGATATATTATATAGACGTTGCTTATGTTTTACACCCGCGCTAGCCCTGCCTCGCTCTGCCGTTAGTTACCTAACCTAACGGTGCAGACGGGACATCGAGGCGAATGCGGATGGCATAAGCGTACGTTATATTTATCTGTGATGATTAGGTGGACTTAAATGATGGGATATTCATTAATGTGATTAATGAAAGAAAATAAACCTAATTGATGTTGTGGAATCGAATTTCAAAATTAAAACAGGTAGCTACAGTTCTTGCTTTGGATCGCGGTGTTCCTTGTAGAACATCCTGCACCTTATTCGATAGGGAAAGGACCGAGATCCCTTCACCGGGAGTGACTCCTTTAGCAATAACTGGCAGATGTTACATCACTCAGTTTGTCTTTTGATAGCTTCTATAGTTTCCGCTTTGCACAGTGATATATATGATATATCCCGTACCTCATTCGACGAGGAAAGGGCCGACGATCCCTTCACCGGGACTGACCCCTTTAGCAAAACTAGAAAAGCTTCAAAAACATTCCATTTAAAAACCATTTGATTCCGCAACGAGATCAAGTTCAAAGCGTTAAAGGTTTTCATAAAAACCAGCTGCAACCCTCCGTCATTTTAGGAAGTAGAGTACTTAGTATTCATGCTGTGTTTGTTGACCATAGTTAAGGCACAGTGTACGGTAGCTAAGTGATGTCTTCCTACACCGCATATGATGCGATTAGTTAGGACAGTCGCGTGACTTTGTTGACCTTAGTTAAGGGTCATGTGGGTGGGTCTAATTAATCACGAAATGACGGGTAGAACTTGACTAGTACTTATGATTTGTTGACCTTAGTTAAGGTCATAAGTGCTAGGGGTAAAACCATTATCGGGAGTTTCAAGTGTTGAAACTTGCAATGAGATTGCATACCTTCTATGTGATAGTTGGATCCCGATACCCACTGCGAGTAATTGTTACTCCTGAGAGAGTTTTGCACTTTACAATTAGCAGATCAAGTAGGTGTCTAGAAAGGTGTCAACGGGGTTACGCCTCTGGAAAAGCGAGGTTTACAGTAATTAGGTACGTGCGAAAGCACGGGGAACCTCCCTCAAAGTACCGACACTGGCCTGGCTGAAAGATCGGCGAACTTGTAGAGTGTAATTAATCCCGGCTAGTCTTTCCTTTTAAGGTTTGAAGGAAGATTTGATAAAAACAGTGGGAGCCATCCTGATTAGATAAAATAAATAACCAATCTAATCTTGAAAGAGCGCACGCAGAGTGTTTTCTTCTCTCTCTCTCCAGGTAGCGACCATATCATGCCTTAATCAAGATAATAATACGGATGAATTGACCGAATCCGCTTGTTATACTGTGCTGGGGAACGTTGGTCCCGCTCTAACTTATAATTGTTATAAGACAGAGCAGGAAATAAGAGGAATACCAGGATTCCCATGCCGCCCAAACGAAGAAAGTGCATGAGATGCATCTCCTTCGGGTGTGTTCATTATAAAGAACTGTTTTTCAGTATCCTCTGCATCCTGGGTATATGATACCGGATCAGGATCCCAGATATGTAATCTGTTACATAGGGCTACTAAAGGGTAGAAAAACTGAGAACGGGTGATAAGTTTCATGAGACAGAAAACGGGGCAAGTGTTGCAGCCAAGTCTGTTAGTCACTGTCACCCTGTATTGCCAATACATTGATTCTGAACAAATGCTATTAGATACCGAACCTGATATACAAAATCATATAACTCTCTTTATTTAGTAAAGAAATGATAAAATTTTGTATTGTTGGATAATATTTTGAACATTTCCTATATCAAAAGGTTGATCGGTTTAGGCGCGTTATCTAAAAGCATTAACGTTCTAAATCAAACTACAGTTCTCAGTATTCAGAACACACACAAGAGGAAGAGTTCAGAAATGAATGAATCATTCTTGAGGCATTGTAGACTAGGTCATATCAATGCGACCCGACTGGCTGAAGTTACATTTTAGATGCATATTTAAATCAGTTTGAATTTACATCTTGTGAAACTTGCCAGTCATGTCACAAAGATAAAATGACCATAGCTCTGTTTACAGGAAACAGAGAAGGAGTTAGTGAACTCTTGGGATGATACATGTTGATGTATGTAAGGTCTCCTGTCTACACATGCCAGGACTGGTTCTTTATACTTCATTATATTCTCTGATAATCTCTCAAGATTCAATCATATGTTCCTGTTGAAACATAAGTCCGAACCTTTTGAGGTATTCACAGAATATAAGTTAGATGTAGAGAACCAATAACCGGGTATAAGTATTATGTCCTATGATGAGATCAGGGAGGAGAATACTTGTGCATGGCATTCCTGGACCATTCTAAAGGAGAATGAGATTCTCTCTCCGTACTACTACTCTGAATACACCACAGCACAACGGTGTATCAGGGCGGAGCAATCGCACAATATAAGATATCGTGTGCTCTATGATGAGTATTGCTGAGTTACCTATTTCCTTTTTGGGGTTGTGCACTTGAGAAGCTGCATACCTATTGAATTAGGTTCGAATCAAATCAGTGCCTACCATTCCATATGAGATATGGTATGGGAAGAGCCTATCTCTTAAGTAAGTTAAGATTTGGGATTGTCCGGCCTGTGTCAAATGCAAAAACCGGACAAGCTCGAGGCAAGGTCAGTTATGTAGAACTGGAAATATTCCAGCTATACAAACTGCAGCTGATGATTTGACAGAACCAAAGGATTCAATAGTTCCCGACGAACCTCAGCCTCTCCGCCGATCTAGCAGGGTTCCTCACCTGCTTAAGAGATACTTCGGTTTCTCGATGATAGTGGGAGCAAGGATTGCATCATGAGATGATGATCCAACTAGTTTCGAGCAGGCCATCAAGAGTAGGGACTCTGTAAGAATGGCTGGATGCTTAGCAATCTGAGATGGAATCCATATACACCAACAAAGTATAGACTTTGGTTGCGATATCTGAAGGGTTAAATCCCCATCAGGAGCAAGTATATCTTGAGAAGATTACTTGGTATAGATGGAAAAGTTGAGACTTTCAAAACTAGACTTGTTAAAGGTTTTCGTCATCGACCAGGCACGGATAATGATGAAACCTTTTCCAGGGAATATGCCTAAGTCCATTCAGATTCTACTTGCCACGGCTACATACCATGACTACGATATCTGGTGGTTGGGTGCCATGACTACTTTTCTAAATAATGATTTAGAAGAGAACGTCTATAAGAACACAGCCAGAGGGCTTCGTAAACAGTGGGAGCAGCGGAAACGTGTGCAAGTTGCTTTACATAATGAAGCAGGCATCGCGGAGTTGGAACGTCTGTTTTGATAGTCAAAGTGTTTGACTTCATCAAAATGGTAGACGAACCTTGTATATACAAAAGGATAGTAGAGAGTAAGGTGGTCATCTTCGTATTGAACGTAGACAACATACTCTTGATAGGAAAAGAGTTTCCTATACTATGATCGGTCGATCTCCTCTTATCATAAGGATTCTCCAATAGGATAAAGATGATACCTCCTAAATCCTGGAATTCGGGTCTATGAGATAGATCTAAATGGATGATTAGGATTCTCACTAGCTGTAGTAAGTAAGTATCAATCGATCCTGGGGAGAATCACTGGAAGTGTTCCAGAGTGATAAAGACGACTGAATGTCATTCACAGGAAATGTCTTTACCCTCAATGGATGGACGGTATGTTGGAAGATTTCCAAACTAGATACCGTGACAAACTAGACGATAAAGGCTGGTAACATCGCTATTAAAGATACTACCAAAGAAGCAGTTTGGGTGTATATTGGTTCATAAGATGAACTAGGTTCCTGCCATTGTATGACAATGGAAGTGTGGCTTCGGCCTTGGAACCTTGGTCCCATCAGTGACCCAGACAAATTCTGAAGCAGCATCACCTGATCATGGAGATAGTTGATCTCCAGGTTGATCGATGCTGGGAGAGTAGACTCAGAGGACAACACAGCGGATCCACTCACGAAGGCCTTTTCCCAAAGAGAGACTTTTAGGGGATGGTTGAGTATGTGATACTGCAACCACTGCTACAGATGGCACTAGTGCAAGTGGGAGATTGTTAGTTATATGTATGACCTAGAGGTCATTACTGTACATTGGATGTATATTGTAGTGGATGCTGGGACATATATAGGAAGGACTTTCTTGCTCGACATGATAGTACGCTATCTGGTTGCTCTTTATCTTAACTTGTATACTTTCCGTCTCTCTGTTACATGTTGATAAAGCCCTTAGGATGTGTACTCGACTTCCAGGACTGTGATGCAGGTCATACTAGTAGGGCCTGGATAGTCCATGAGTATATCCTTCAATGTTCCTAGTCGAGGGAATATCGAGACGGGGCATCGATATTCCAGAGTAGACTAGCGTATATCTTCTCGACCCATGCGATGGGCGATGGATGATCCTATATCCATTGGTGTTTGACATCAGAGATGGTATACGGGTGCTCAGTGGAGACTGGGTATACTGAACGGACTCGCCGAGAACTCCCAGATGGTATTATACCTCACGTCAGATGGCAGTTCTCTGGTGACACTGGTACAGCTTAGTCTGTTGACCCGAGATCGTCATAGAGTCCTGTGTGTCTCTCACTGTGCTTTGATTTCCACCCTACCATGGCTCTACTGAGTCGTGCAAACAGGTGGTTTTTGGGCACAGTCCCGATTCACATGGAGGCAATGAGCGATAGGAGGGGATTCGTCTCTCCCGGTATTGGGGGTTGATGTTGCGCTATGCTCGACTGGCCATAACAGGAAATCCATGGCCAGGGTTGCAGTGATATACTGGTAAGAGTTATCAGTAGTTTCACACATGTCATGGACTTCACGTCGGCATGACTTATCGAGCTATTGGGGTCTGACGTTTACCACCCCTAGGCGAGATATGCGACATATCAGACAAACAGACCGGACTATACGGTAAGTGTTACTGGTTGGATTCACAGGAGTGTGAGCGGGCTTGCTCGTCGATCTTCTGATCGCTCAATACCCGGGTGGCCATTACGATTAGCAGACCGCTTGCAGCTTGTGGGTGTTTGATATGATCATCACCTGCTGCCGGCGTATTGACGAGTCTTTAGAGTCCTACACAGAGGTTTCCTGGCTCAAGCGAAACGAAATAGGAGCGCATATGAGATATGTGCGGGACCGAGAATAATGCGTGTATGTGATACCGTATTCCATTCTCGCGATGAATGTATCGATTGGTTGTATGCGATATAACCTAGTTATCGAATCAAGGATTGATTCGATAAGCCGATGTATTGGTTACTAGTCGGTTATATAGATATGACCGGATCGTTAAATCAAGTGTTGATTTAATGATTTAATGTATAATTATGTATTTGATATATTACTTTGCATTAACTAGTATCGGTTCACTTTAAATGGATTTTCTCACTTGAATTGTGCAAGTTGTATATGTGATATATTTTTGTGCACATGATTGTATCATGTTTGATGATACATGCATACTTAGTTAAGTGTATGATTAAACCATGGTTGTGTAATGGTTAGGCTTTTGTATTTATTAACTATTTATTTATTTCTTCATTCTTCATTTGGAATGAAAATAAAATGGTTGATTATTTTGTTCTTTTCTTTGAAGCTTCAAGAAGCTTTGACCATTTTGTCTTCATCTACAAAACCTAACCATTCACTAACCCTAGTTGATTCTCTACACTTAACCAAGGGTAAGATTATGATAAGTATTCATTTTTGTATCTATTTTTAAATAACTTATCATATCATCTTCTTTTTCTTCATCTTCTTCTTCCATGAAGAAAAGCTTGCTACATCAATGGCAAGTGATGAAAACAAGTGAGAAATCCAATTCTAAAGTCTACCCACTTCCTATTTCTTCATCCTCTACTACTTGCCATGTAGTAGAGTGTGTTGTCTTCATAAGTTTCTTGACTTGGCGAAGGCGGAGCTCGAGTTTGAATTGCCTCGACGTAGATCATCTTCGGCATCGAAGCCGCCGATCAAGCCCGCCCATTCTTCTATTAAGCCGATGCTAGAGTCATGGGTTCAATTTGGACAGCGGAGGGAGATCATCGCGGAGCTTAGGAGGTGGTGGACCGGATCTACAAAGGTTGTATTTCCGTTTCTTTTAGTTAAAGTTGTTAACTATTTTTCTTTTGTCGCCTAAACTTCTAGCCAACGATCCGTTCTAGGGTTTCTCGGCACCGTAATTTTTGAAATTGGAATGGATGATGCCTTGTGAGACCTCACTAGAGTGCCTAGGAACCTTTCAATACGGGAGTGGGTTCTGTGATCTAGCATATCGCGGCGTGTCGGGATAGTTTTAGACGCGTATACTCACGTTTTACCGTATCAGACACGCGCGTTTGGTTCGCGACGCGAGTTTCTTGTTGATTTCGATATCGAGTTTTGCGATATATTTTGCTTATATATGGATTCCTTATGTAAATTCCAGGTTCGCAGGCGGGTACGTCGGACGCCGCAAAGAAAGGGAAGCTGGTGGTCGGCTACGTGTAGCACGCGACCAGGTGAGTAGATTTAACATCTACGGGGAAATCGCCCGTATGGCGTTAAGCGTCAGGGAGTAATAGGATATTTGGTTGTACGTGTTCATATATATATACTAGTAGGATACCATCTCTTGCTGCATATAGGATGGTAGATATAGAACATTGCACCGTCGCTAACGGTTCAAGCTGCACGAGCACTAAATGTATGTTACACTCACGCCGTTAGTGATTGCCATGACACTTGTACTATAGGATTGCTACATATTACATATCATTTTGATTGCCGCATCATTGATGATTGTCATGACTTGTCATATCTTCATACTGCGCACATGCACACTGTATATTCATACCAGTGCACTCATATATTGATATCTTCATACCTGCGCACATGCACACTGTATATCCATACCAGTGCACACATAGATTGATATCTTCATACTTGCGCACATGCATACTGTATATTCATACCAGTGCACACATATATTGATATCTTCATACTTGCGCACATGCACACTGTATATTCATACAAGTGCACACATATATTGATATCTTCATACTTGCGCACATGCACACTGTATATTCATACCAGTGCACACATATATTGATATCTTCATACTTGCAGACATTCACACTGTATATTCATAACAGTGCACACATAGATTGATATCTTCGTACTTGTGCACATGCACACTGTATATTCATACCAGTGCATATATATATCGATGCCTTCATACTTGCGCACATGCACACTGTATTTTCATAGTAGTGCTATACTCGCATTCGCGTATATATCCATTTGCACATCCATACCTACATACATATATATGTTACATACATGGATGATATTGACTTGATTTCAAGAAAATAGGGACCGCATGAGATATTTTCAAAACTGGATTCTTTTAAAAGAGCGGTTTTCCCTTTTTACTCTTAGTGTCATACGACACATTGCATGGATTTACGCATTGAGTTTGGATTTATGGGATTTCTAGATTTGAGAACCGTGGTATGATTATAAGAAAAAAGACACACTGTTTTAAAATCCCGGTTTCTCTTGATATGTTATTTCAGTGCGTCCACCATGAGTTTTCTCGGTTCCAGAGTGCTTGTGTGAGTATACCCGATTCGAGGAGCGGTAGGCACCGATTGCGGGTACATGGTGGACCCGGTATGGTACCCCGGGGCAAGAAGACTCGTATTGTTAGACGGTGAGCCCGGCAGAGGGACTACTACCTACCGGTGATTGGATGGACCTAGCGGTTATCCGGAGGATACTGACCAGAGTCGATAGATGTATACGGAACGACGCATACTACCGGGGCCGAGGGCTGATTCCATAGACGGAGCCCGTGGGCCGATCCGACTGACGGAGCCCGATACTTGAGGATTTGCGTGTCGATGCTATACACGGCGATTTTATGATATTTCGAGTGCCGATGTTGAGCACTCACGATTATATGAGATTTATAGGATTTGAGGGCTGATGAGGATGACGGCGCCTGAGTTTTACTGGGATTTAGGTATATTGATGGATACCGATTATTTTCCACGTTGACATTCCGTATAGATGTTTTTTATTCCCATGCTCAGCATTCAGTATTATACATCTCATCCTGTATCTTTAGTACCTGATATAGTACACATGCTATGCACGATTATTGCATACCCTGCTCATCCTATATAGATGTTGTTAGAGTACACATGATATGCACGATTATTGCATACCATGCTCACCCTATATAGATGTTGTTAGAGTACACATGCTATGCATGATTATTGCATACCCTGCTAACCCTATATAGATGTTGTTAGAGTATACATGCTATGCACGATTATGGCATACCCTGCTCATCATATAGAGAAGTTATTAGATTGCACTTGTTGCATGATTATTGCGCATCCAGCTCATCATATAGATGTTATCTGTCGGCATGGGTTAGAGTATCGCAGCACGTGCATACTCGCGATTACTTTTATATGTTATCTACTATTCACGAGTTGGCAACTCACCCCCGTTGTGCCACAGTGTTTGCAGGTTGCCCATCAGAGTAGTCACGGCAGGCTGTTTTCTTGCATCTTTTGACATAGATACCACTGCAGTAGGCGTACTAGCCCTTTTGCTCATAGGTGGGTTCTTGTGTATGGTATCTGTTTATTTTTCCAGCTGTATACATCAATGTATCTAGTACTCTCCATCTACTACTTATGTATTGACATAGAGACCAGTTGTGAGGACGATGTATATTATTTGTACTCTGGTGTCGAGCTCGTTGTGGGCCGATTTTATTTATGCAGTTTTATATTTCATGTTGTCTTCACTTGTTTTTACTCATTCTTCGCTACGGCGTCGTATATTATCTTTGTGGTGATTGTTTCCGCCGTTGGGCATGATTGCTCCCGTTGGAGATGCTTATTTCTTATTGTATATCATTTTACTCATATATTGTCTTGTACCCGATTTCGGGGCTAGTTTTTACAAAGGAAATGTTGCCAAATTTTTTAAGATAATAACTTGAACTTTAAGGAATTTTACTAAAACAACTTAAGGTTTTCTAAACGTTTTAACAAATGTTCTATTAAATGTTTTAACACTCAATACTTTTAATGGTTTTGATTTCTGGGTCCGGCTTACTTAGTCGCGTTGCGCCTGTAGACGTTACGCGGTTAAGTGCCGGTCACGGGCCGAACTTTGGGTCGTGAGAATATTGGTATCAAAGCGTAGATTTTACCTTCGGAGTGTAGGATGACCCCGGTATGATGGAGTAGGTAGCCGAAGCAGAGTGGCGTAGCGTGCGTATGTTCCGCGGCATACTCACGACACGGTACACCGCATAAGCGACCTTAGGACTTATTGATTGAGATTCCTTCATGATTGTATACATTCTTGTGATTAGATTTTCATATCCTTATCGAATCCTACTTTCTTTTCAGCCATTATGCCGCCAAAGACTATGAGGGCGCAGAGAGCGGCCGCGAGAGCCGAGATTCGAGTTGACTCGTCCGAGACGAGGACTGATCCGGGTAGTACCCCTGTTGTACCAGAGCAGACTGTTCCTCCTTCGACAGACCAGATGATGGGGTCCGGTATGCAGGAGATGCGCCAGATGATGGGATCCAGGATGCAGGAGATGCGCCAGATGATAGGATCGCTAGTTGAGACGCTTCGAGCGCAATGACCAGAGGTAGCTCCACCCGTCACGGGGACCGCGATTGTACCTACAGTACAGGCAGTTGCCCCTGCAGCAACGGAGGTGATTACAATATCGCTATCAGAGTTTATGAGGGTGAAGCCTCCGGTCTTCACAGGCACCGATGCAGCCTAGGACCCACAGTCTTTTATTGATAGGAAGGCCCGGATATGCTGTTCGCTCAGATGCTCAGATGCGAGATGGGTAGAGTTCGCGAGCTTTCGCCTGGAAGGTCTACGCAGAAATGGTGTGAATCAATCGAGAAGGGCAGAGCAGCAGGTCTTCCTCCTATGACCTGGACCGAGTTTGTGACGGTGTTTCTAGCCCGTTTCCTTCCCCAGAGTGTCAGGGATGCCCGAGCGCGCAGATTCGAGTCTCTACGTCAGACTCCAGAGATGGCAGTGGCAGAGTACGATGTACTATTTACCGAGCTATCAGTTTATGCCCCATACCTAGTGGCTACTGAGGAGATGCGAGCCAAGAGATTTGTTCGAGGCTTGCTTACACCACTGTTCCTTGCAATTAGCGCCCAGCATTGCGAGACGTATGCAGCAGCTGTAGACGTAGCCTTATTAGTCGAGGAGCGCCTTGCAGAGACTTCGGTAGTTCCAGGGCCGAAGAGGGTTCTTACTGATACAGCAGCACGGAGACATCCATTCGGACGCCGTGATAGACGTCATACAGGTGGCAGAGACTCAGGGCGAGGTGAGATGTTTTGCTCTTATCCCCAGGAAGGTCAGCCGTCATCGCGTGGATGCTTTGGGTGTGGTAGTCCCCGTCACCGCGTCAGAGATTGTACCGAGATACGCCGGAGGGAGGCAGCAGTACCGCATGTCACACTTCCACCTTCTCCACCCCAGAGGGCGTTGCCTATTGTACCTACTGTTACTCCGCGCCAGACTCATGCACAGAGAGGCCGTGGTCACGGAGGGTTTGTTCCTAGAGGACGAGGTGGCCGAGGCAGAGGACAGCCAGCTGCCGGCAGAATACAACCAGTTGCTAGTACGGGACCGCCAGTCGCAGGTGGAGGACAGGCACGAGTTTTCGCGTTGACGCATCAGGACGCGCAGGCATCTAATGCGGTTGTCTCAGGTACCCTTTCAATATGTTCTGTTTACGCACACGTGTTGTTTGATCCCGGATCGACGCACTCGTACGTTTCCACACACTTCATGCCAAGTTTGGGTAGAGAGTCCGGTTTGCTTGATCAGCCGCTTGTTATGACCACTCCTGTGGGAGAGTCGTTTGCTGCTAGGCACGTGTTCCGATCCTGTGTTGTCCGTATTGGCGAGAGAGTTGCCTGTCGATTTGATCCTTTTTGAGATGTTGGACTTCGACATTCTTTTGGGCATGGATTGGTTAGCCACGTGCTATGCGTCTGTAGACTGCCGCGAGAAGACAGTTAGATTTTGTTTTCCCGGCGAGTCGGCTTTTGTTGTGCAGGGGGACCGTGGTGCCACCCCTTACAGTTTGATTTCTTCTCTTCATTCTGGACAGCTGTTGAGGAAGGGATGTCAGGGATTTCTACCCTATGTTTGTGATACTAGAGCTACAGATGTTCCATTAGACCAGGCTACGATTGTATGTGAGTTCCCTGAAGTTTTCCTTGACGAGCTTCCTGGGCTACCGCCTGAGCGTGATATTGCTTGCTGTATTGATTTGATTCCCGGCACGGGGCCTATTTCTATACCGCCTTATCGGATGGCCCCGGCGGAGCTTAGTGAGTTGAAGGGTCAGTTGCAAGATTTGCTGGATAAGGGACTTATTCGACCCAGTGTTTCTCCTTGGGGTGCCCCGGTCCTGTTTGTCAAGAAGAAGGACGGCAGTTTGCGTTTGTGTATCGACTACCGCCAGCTGAACAGGGTTACCGTGCGGAACAGATATCCTTTGCCACGCATCGATGACTTGTTCGACCAGCTTCAGGGGGCAGGATATTTTTCGAGGATCGACTTGCGATCAGGATACCATTAGCTGCGGGTTCGACAGGAGGATATACCGAGGATAGCTTTCCGCACGCGCTACGGCCATTATGAGTTCTTGGTGATGTCGTTCGGACTCACCAACGCACTAGCAGCATTCATGGACTTGATGAACCGTATTTTCCGGCCGTATCTTGATCTGTTCATCATAGTATTCATTGACGATATCTTGGTGTATTCCCGGAGCCGAGAGGAGCACGAGCAGCACCTGCGGATCACACAGCAGACTTTGAGGGAGCACCGACTTTTCGCAAAATTCTCCAAGTGCTCCTTCTGGCTTGACAGCGTAGACTTCTTGGGTCTTGTGATTACATCAGATGGTATATGTGTGGACCCGAAGAAGATCGAGGACATTCAGAGTTGGCCCAGACCCGCATCAGTTATAGAGATCCGCAGCTTCCTAGGATTGGCCGGCTACAACATGCGATTTGTGCAGGACTTCTCCCGTATTGCCGCACCTTTGACCGGGTTGACCCGGAAGGGAGTTCCTTTCGATTGGACGGAGGAGTGCGAGCACAGTTTTCAGCATCTACGAACTCGATTGACTACAGCGCCAGTGTTATCATTGCCTTCAGGATCAGGCGGATTTGTGGTCAATTGTGATGCTTCACGAGTGGGGCTAGGGTGAGTTTTGATGCAGCATGACAGGGTGATCATGTATGCTTCACGGCAATTGAAGAAACATGAACAGAACTACCCTACTCACGATTTGGAGATGGTTGCAGTGGTCTTTGCACTCAAGATCTGGCGACATTACCTATACGGCGAGTCGTGCCAGATATTCACTGATCACGAGCCTAAAGTATATATTTCAGCAGCGAGATCTGAATCTCCGACAACGCTGTTGGATGGAACTAGTAAAGGACTACGATTGCGAGATCTTATATCACCCAGGCAAGGCGAATGTAGTGGCGGATGCTTTGAGCAGGAGGCCCGGGGGTAGTCTATCTTGTTTGAGCACAGTGCAGAGGCAGTCGTCGGCGGATTGGCAGAATTTATGCAACAGCCGAGTGCAGTTCGAGTTCACGCTGATCGGGGGACAGCTTGCGCATGTTCGTGCACGCCTACAGTTGCTTGACCGTATACATGAGGCACAATACAGTGATGACCGTTGTTCAGAGATCATGGCACAGATGGGACAGGGAAGATTTTCTGAGTTCGTGATCGATGATCAGGGGATACTGCGATTTGGGACTAGACTGTGCGTACCAGATGCTGAGGGACTGCAGCGTGAGATTCTTGAAGAGGCACATCTATCGGTGTATAGTGTTCATCCGGGTTCCACCAAGATGTACCATGATATGAGAGAGGTTTACTGTTGGGGCGGAATGAAGAGGGACATCGCAGACTTCGTGTCGAGATGCCTGACTTGTCAGCAAGTCAAGGCCGATCACCAGAGGCAAGCGGGAGAGCTACAGCCGTTACCCATTCCGGAGTGGAAATGGGAGCAGATTTCGATGGACTTCATCGTGGGTCTACCCAGGACTAGGCGAGGGTATGACTCCATTTGGGTGATCGTGGATCGTTTGACGAAAGCGGCTCACTTCCTGCCGGTGAAGACGACTTTCGGATTTTCTCAGTACGCCCAGATATACATCGACGAGATTGTACGACTGCATGGAGTCTCGACATATATCGTGTCTGACCGAGGCACCCAGTTTACCAGCCGACTATGGTAGTTGCTTCAGGAGGCTTTGGGCACCTGCTTGAGTTTCAGCATAGCATTTCATCCGCAGACCGACGGCCGGTTAGAGCGGACTATTCAGACTCTCGAGGATATGCTCCGAGAGTGCGTTTTAGACTTTGGTGGTAGCTGGGATCATCATTTACCCTTGGTGGAGTTCTCCTAGAACAATAGTTTCCAGGATACTATTCAGATGGCACCTTTCGAGGCTTTGTATGGGAGGAGATGTAGATCGCCCGTCTGTTGGACAGAGCTCAGTGAGAGCAATATTTTGGGGCCACAGATCGTACAGGAGACGACCAAGAAGATTCAGCTGATTCGAAACAGGATGAGGATGGCTCAGAGCAGGCAGAAATCGTATGCTGACAAACGCCGCCGCTGGTTTGAGTTTGCAGTTGGTGATCACGTTTTCCTGAGGGTCTCTCTGATGAAGGGAGTGATGAGTTTTGGACGGAAAGGGAAGCTTAGCCCCAGAGTCATAGGTCCCTTCGAGATTCTCGAGCATGTGGGCGCAGTAGCATATCGTTTGGCTCTTCCACCCGACATCCTAGATGTTCACCCCATTTTCCATGTGTCGATGCTTTGTAGATACCACATGAACCTTCGCACATGATTCAGCATCAGACCTTTCAGCTCGAGCGCGATCTTTCTTTCGCCGAGCAGCCAGTCGTGATATTGGACCGGCAGGTGAAGAAACTTAGATAGAAGGTCTTGCCGTCAGTGAAGGTGCTTTGGCGCAGCCAGAATGGCGAAGAGATCACTTGAGAGGCCGAGGGAGAGATGCGGAAGAAGTTCTCTCATCTCTTTGAAGGTATACGTAGCTTTATATTTTTAAATTCGGGGACGAATTTCTTTAAGGGGGGAAGATTGTAACACCTTAGGATGTGTTTAGTGGCTAATTATATTTAAATAAATGGTTTTTAATAAAAAGTTTACCAGATTGATTTTCAAATATTTTATCAAATTTAATGAATATTTTATTATAATTTTCCTAGGCTTGCGCACACTTGTGCATGTAAACTAGGGTTAAAATGGGGTTAGACCATGATTAGCAACCATGGTGAGCTAACCATTTTTCCTTAAGCTAATTGAAAATTTGAATTAAGTGTTTTGGGGTTTAATTGTTTTTTTTAAATAGGGAAATGATTTGAATTGGGGTTGAGTTGGAGGGAGAGAGAGAGAGAGGGAGAGAGAGAGAGAATGGCATCATGGCATGTGCCATGCTTGCATTAAATGAGGGGAGAGAGAGGGGGGTTTGACTCTCTTGTGCTCTCATTCTCTTATGTTTGCTACACTCATTTCATTCTCACAACTCCTCTCACTCACTCACACACACACACAACCCTATAGCAACAGCAGCAGCCGCAGCAGCCTCAGCAGCAGCAGCAGAACAGGCAGCAACAGCAGCAGGAAGCAGTAGCAGCATAGGCAGCAGCAGCAGCACTACAGCAGCAGCACTTCTTCTTCTCCTGCTCCTTCTCCTGCATCGTACGGTCAAGTGAGGTATAATCTCTGAGCCTAACTTTCTAGTTTGCTTAGTTTGTGTAGAAATAGCTTCGATTAGTGTAAAGGTGAGTTTTGGTGCTAAAAATGATGATTTGTGTGGACTTTTGGTTAGGGGGTGATTTTATTGGTTAGCCTATCTTAGTTAAGTGTTGTTAGGACCACTTAAACCTAGTAAACCATAGATTTCACTAAAATACCATAGGGTTTCAATTAGTGCTAAAATTAACGTTTTTAAGTAAATTCTTGGCTTTCTGTGATCTGCTTTAGACCCAGGGGTTTCAGAGAAAATCTGAGTAAACTGGAGCATGTTTGGTAGACCTAGATCACACCACCAGAGCACGATCCCTAAACACCCAACCCGGGCCGCCAGTTTAATCGTTCTGGCCGCAAATTGCGGCCAGACAAGGGATTTAGGGGTTAGGGTTTTGGCTAGGGTGGTCTTCTGTATTTTCCAGTGTTTTAGCATGTGCAATTTTGTGAGTTTTCACCTAAGCTAGAATCTGGGACGATATATCGTTTTTCTAATAAGTTTAGTTTGCGCGATATGTGAGTGGGTTCTGTGATCCAGCATATCGCGGCGTGTCGGGATAGTTTTAGACGCGTATACTCACGTTTTAACGTATCAGACATGCGCGTTTAGTTCGCGACGCGAGTTTCTCATTGATTTTGATATCAAGTTTTGCGAGATATTTTGCTTATATATGGATTCCTTATGTAAACTCCAGGTTCGCAGGCGGGTACGTCGGACGCCGCAAAAAAAGGGAAGCAGGTGGTCGGCTACGTGTAGCACGCGACCAGGTGAGTAGATTTAACATCTACGGGGAAATCGCCCGTATGGCGTTAAGCGTCAGGGCGTAATAGGATATTTGGTTGTATGTGTTCATATATATATACTAGTAGCATACCATCTCTTGCTGCATATAGAATGGTAGATATAGAACACTGCACCGTCGCTAACGGTTCAAGCTGCACGAGCACTAAATGTATGTTACACACACGCCGTTAGTGATTGCCATGACACTTGCACTATAGGATTGCTACGAATTACATAACTTTTTGATTGCCGCATCATTGATGATTTTCATGACTTGTCATATCTTCATACTGCACACATGCACACTGTATATTCAAACCAGTGCACTCATATATTGATATCTTCATACCTGCGCACATGCACACTGTATATTCATACCAGTGCACACATAGATTGATATCTTCATAGTTGCGCACATGCACACTATATATTCATACCAGTGCATACATATATTGATATCTTCATATTTGCGCACATGCACACTGTATATTCATACCAGTGCACACATATATTGATATCTTCATACTTGCGCACATGCACACTGTATATTCATACCAGTGCACACATATATTGATATCTTCATACTTACGCACATGCACACTGTATATTCATACCAGTGCACACATATATTGATATCTTCATACGTGCGCACATGCACACTGTATATTCATACCAGTGCACACATATATTGATATCTTCATACTTGCGCACATGCACACTGTATATTCATACCAGTGCACACATATATTGATATCTTCATACTTGTGCACATGCACACTGTATTTTCATAGTAGTGTTACACTCACATTCGCGTATATATCCATTTGCACATCCATACCAACATATATATATGTTACATACATGGATGATATTGACTTGATTTCAAGAAAATAGGGACCGCATGAGATATTTTCAAAACTAGATTATTTTAAAAGAGCGGTTTTCCCTTTTTACTCTTAGGGTCATACGGCACATTACATGGATTTACGCATTGAGTTTGGATTTATGGGATTTTTGGATTTGAGAACCATGGTATGATTTTAAGAAAAGACGCACTGTTTTAAAAACCCGGTTTCTCTTGATATGATATTTCAGTGCGTCTACCATGAGTTTTCTCGGTTCCAGAGAGCTTGTGTGAGTTTACCAGATTCGAGGAGCGGTAGGCACCGATTGCGGGTACATGGTGGACCCGGTATAGTACCCCGGGGCAAGAAGCCTCGTATTGTTTGACGGTGAGCCCGGCAGAGAGACTACTACCTACCGGTGATTGGATGGACCTGGCGGTTATCCGGAGGATACTGACCAGAGTCGATAGATGGATACGGGACGACGCGTACTGCCGGGGCCGAGGGCCAATTCCGCAGACGGAGCCCGTGGGCCGATCCGACTGACGGAGCCCGTGACTTGAGGATTTGCATGTCGATGCTAGACACGGCGATTTTATGATATTTCGGGCGCCGATGTTGGGCACTCACGATTATATGAGATTTACAGGATTTGAGGGCCGATGAGGATGACGGAGCCTGAGTTTTACTGGGATTTGGGTATATTGATGGACACCGATTATTTCCACGTTGACATTCCATGTAGATGTTATTTATTCCCATGCTCAGCATTCAGTATTATACATCCCATCCTGTATCTGTAGTACCTGATAGAGTACACATACTATGCACGATTATTGCATACCCTGCTCATCCTATATAGATGTTGTTAGAGTACACATGCTATGCACGATTATTGCATACCCTGCTCACCCTATATAGATGTTGTTAAAGTACACATGCTATGCACGATTATTGCATACCCTGCTCACTCTATATAGATGTTGTTAGAGTACACATGCTATGCACGATTATTGCATACCATGCTCATCATATAAAGATGTTATTAGATTGCACTTGTTGCATGATTATTGCGCATCCAGCTCATCATATAGATGTTATTTGTTGACCTATGTTAGAGTATCGCAGCACGTGCATACTCGCGATTACCTTTATATGTTATCTACTATTCACGAGTTGGAAAATCACCCCCGTTGTGCCACAGTGTTTGCAGGTTGCCCCTCGGAGTAGTCACGGCAGGCTGTTTTCTTGCATCTTTTGACACAGATACCACTGCAGTTGGCGTAGTAGCCCTTTTGCTGATAGGTGGGTTCTTGTGTGCGGTATATGTTTATTTTTCCAGCTGTATACATCATTGTATCTAGTACTCTCCTACTACTTATGTATTGACTTAGAGACCAGTTGTGAGGACGATATATATTATTTGTACTCTGGTGTCGAGCTCGTTGTGAGTCAACTTTATTTATGCAGTTTTATATTTCATTTTGTCTTCACTTTTTTTTACTCATTCTTCGCTACGGCGTCGTATATTATCTTTGTGGTGATTGTTTCCGCCGTTGGACATGATTGCTCCCGTTGGAAATGCTTATTTCTTATTGTACGTCATTTTACTCAAATATTGCCTTGTACCCGATTTCGGGGCTAGTTTTTACAAAGGAAATGCTGCTAAAATTTTTAAGATAATAACTTGAACTTTAAGGAATTTTACTAAAACAACTTAAGGTTTTCTAAACATTTTAACAAATGTTCTATTAAATATTTTAACATTCAATACTTTTAATGGTTTTGATTTTTGGGTTCGGCTTACTTAGTCGCGTTGCGCCTGTAGACGTTACGCGGTTAAGTGCCTGTCACGGGCCGAACTTTAGGTAGTGACATTGAGCCGTCGTGGACTTCATGATCGCGTCGGTTTGATAAATTTTCCAAGAGGCTCTCAGTTCTCTTTATAGTCATAGAAGTTGAAAACCCTGGATTCTATAAGTTAGGATTTGTTGAGACAATCCTGCAAAGAAAATCCCATATCCCAACTCCCCTAACAGGCCGCGGATCCGCCACCAATAGTGGGTTTTGGCCGCGGTTTAGCCGCGCTTTGGTGAGATCTTTGCCTCAAATTTCTGGGGCTTCATCTCTCTGACACATGGTGATCTTTTGAATATATGGACTTTGAAAATCTTCTCTCATTCTCTGCCAGAATGGATTTCTTCGATTTACTTGAATATTTCGGCAGATTTGATCTCACCAACTTGGATTTCCTTGATTTCAGTCCTGGAATAATTTCTGCACAATATCTCAATAAATAATGTTAGTAGAA
Source organism: Agapanthus africanus (assembly GCA_030015575.1). Lineage (NCBI taxonomy): Eukaryota > Viridiplantae > Streptophyta > Magnoliopsida > Asparagales > Amaryllidaceae > Agapanthus > Agapanthus africanus. Next base: position 428,280,911 of record CM057339.1, read on the forward strand.
TTTGTTTTTATTGATATATTATCTTAACCATTTGACATGATATTATAGTTTTAAAAGAATTGGTCAAAGATATTTGATATGGTATGCATATTTAAATGGACTGAATATTACATAGATATTATATGCTTACATTATCCTTCATAATGTTAATTATAATATATAAACATATGAAAATAGTATTTTTACAGATAAACCATCATATGTGTCATATTTATAATAATCCCCTTTTTATTATATAAAAATAGTAAGAAAAATGTCATATCAAATGCACAATATTTTTGACTGAACAACCATCAATGAGGAAACCATAGTATCTCTCCGGTGGGCGAGAAGTCCTACTAGATCTACGGAGTGGCTGAGGCTCGTGGGGTTCTATTGCAACTTCAGGTTCAACCAAATCGTCAGTAGTTATTTGTGTCTGTAGAACTTCTTCTAGTTCTACCGCATTGCCATCAATATTATTTGTAAAAAATTCATATTCTAAAAATGTAGCATACTTAGAAATAAACACTCTTTGTTCCTCCTTATGGTCGAAAAGATATCCATATGAATGTTTTAGATATCCCACAAATGTACACAGAACCGATCGTGTCTCGAGTTTGTCTAGATTATGCATTTTAATAAAAGCAGGACAACCCCATATCCTAATTCGTTTAAGAGATGGTCTCTTCCTATAGCATATCTCATATGGAGTGGTAGGCACGGTTTTAGTTAGAACCCTGTTCAATAGATATACTGCAGTCTCTAATGCATGTCCCCAAAAGGAAAGTGGTAACTCAGCATCACTCATCATTGAACATACCATATCTAATAGGGTACGATTCCTCCGTTCTGACACACCGTTTTGATGTGGTGTGTAGGGGAGTGAGCTGAGAGAGAATCCCATTCTCTTTTAGGAACTCTAAAAACTTTGTACTTAAATACTCTCCTCCTCGATCTGATCGAAGTTTCTTGATGCTCAAACCAGTTTGTTTTTCTACTTCAAGTTTATACTTCTTGAATTTTTCGAAAGGTTCAGACTTATGTTTCAACAAGAACAGGTGTCCGAACCTCGAGAAATCATCAGTGAATGTTATAAAGTAAGAATAACCGCCTCTAGCATGTGTAGACATTGGTCCGCATACATCACTATTTATGAGGCCTAAGACTTCAGTAGCTCTTTCTCCGTGTCCAATAAACGGAGTTTTGGTCATTTTACCCTTGATGCAAGACTAACAAGTCGCATAAGATTTATATTCAAAAGGATTTAAATATCCATCTTTATGTAGCTTGGTTAGTCATGTTTCGTTAATATGACCAAGTCTACAATGCCATACAAAAGCTTTATTTATATCTGAAAATTTTCTTTTGTTTCTATGTTGTATATTAAAAACTGTGTGTTGATTTAGGACGTAAATACCGTTATTTAGTGTACCATACCCAATCAACTGTTGATTCAGGTTAATGTTCATAACATTATTTTGCAACACAAAATGATATCCTTCATTGTCTAACAAAGATACGGATATTATATTACATAGCATGCTTGGTACAAAATAACACGGGTTCAAAACCAATATACATCCCGAGGGCAACCCTAGGTGATACTCTCCTACTGATACAGCATGTATATTGGAACCATATCCAACTCGGAGAGTGTGATCAGCTGTCTTCAAAACTTTGCTATTTCTCAATCCCTGCACACAATTGCAGATGTGAGAACCCGAACCGGTATCTAATACCCAGGATGTAGAGTTTATAGAAAAACAGTTTTCAGTGACAAACACACCTGAAGCAAAAGCATCACCATGTTTCTTCTTCTTGAGATCAGCGAGGTACTCAATACAATTACGTTTCCAGTGTCCCGACTTATGGTAGTAGAAACATTCTCTCTTTTTCAATCCCGCAGCCCCGCGTGTGTCTTTCCACTTTGCTTTTTTTAACCCCACCTCTTAGTTTAGTGGGTTTCTTCTTCTTCTTTCCCTTAGCCTTGGCTTTTGGGACGAAAAGAGAAGTTGGCCCAATAGTTTGAGCGGGAGTTTTCACTGACTTGAGCGTGCTCTCTACGCTTCTTAACATATTAAGAAGTTCAGGAAGTGACTTCTCCATGTTGTGCGTATTGAAGTTCACTATAAACTGAGCAAAGGCAGGGGACAAAGACTGTAGAGCTATATCAACATATTGTTCGTTCTCCATGGTCCATCCTAAGTCCTCAAGTTCTTCAATAAGTCCTATCATCTTCAAGACATGATCTCCTACCGATGTACCAGCAGCCATCCTCATCTGAAACAACTTTCTAGATGGCTCATAACGAAGTGTACGAGATTGCTCCTCATACAACTCCTTTGTATGGAAAAAAATGGATTGAACATCCATCTTCTCATGTTGCTTTTGATGTACATTGTCCATCGAAGCTAACGTGAGGCATTTGGCTGTGGCATAATCAATATCCCATGTCTTGCGGATCTCCTTATCCGCAATAGAGGAATCAGGGCCTAGGATAGGAGGGGCTGGGGCAGTGAGGACATATGCAACCTTATCGTATGTAAGGGTAATGTTTACGTTCCTCAACCAGTCTTTATAATTGGGTCCCGTCAGTTTATTTTTCTCTAATAGAAGTTAAGTCCAATCATTGGTATCTTCAATTAAGAGAGAGAAAAGAATACACTCAGCAAAAGCTCTTGCAATGATTAGATTGGTTTATTTATCTTATCTAATCGATGTCTCGCACTGCTTTTATCAAATTTTCCTTCAAACCTCAAAAAGAAAATTAACCAGAATTAATTACATTCTACAAGTTTGCTAACCGGTCAGCCAGGCCAGTGTCGGTAATCCGAAGGAGGTTCCCGTGCTTTCACACAGACCTAATTAAAATAAACCTCATTTTTCTAGAGGCATAACCCCGTTGACACCATTCTAAACACCTACTGGATTAGCTAATTGTAAAGTGCAAAACTCTCCCGGAAATAACTTTTACTCATAGTGGGATCGTGATCCAACTATCAATATAGAAGTTATGCAATCTCATTGCAAATTTCAACTCTTGAAATTCTCGATACGGTTTTTACCTCTAGCGGCTTATGACCTGAACTATGGTCAACAAATCATACGCACTAGTCAAGTTCTACCCGTCATTTCTTGATTAATCAGACCCACTCATATGACCTTTAATTATGGTTAACAAAGTCATATAAATGTCCTAATTAATCGCATCATATGCTTTATAGGAAGACATCACTTAGCTACCGTACACTACGCCTTAACTATGGTCAACAAACGAGCACGAATACTAAATACTCTACTTCCTAAAATGACGGAGGGTTACGGATGGTTTTGATGAAAACCTTTAACGTTTTGAACTTGATATCGACGTAGAACCAAATAATTTAAAAATGGAGTGGCTTAAGCTTGAAGGTCTACCCTAGCACCACAACAAGGTTTTAGAAGTATCAAGCATGCCAAATTTAAATTTTTTCGGGTGCTAAGTTAGACTAACCAAGATCGTAACTAGAAGATTAGGGTTTAACCTATGTGATGATATGAAAACTAAATAAGTGAAGATGGCTATACCATCGTAGATCGAGTCCTTCACTTCACAAGCTCCGTATAGTAGTCCACGCGACTCCACTAGGCTCCACTTGAGAGTTTGGACGAGCTTCCTCCGATGACCTTCATGCCGAAGATGATCCATGAGAAGCCCGCTAGCCCAAGCTATCTCTTCACTAATCCCCTATTAGTGAAGGAAACACTCCACACCAAAGTGCTAGTTTGGTGTGGGATGGTGAAGTAGGGGATTTAAGGCTCACTAGTTTGTTCAAGCTTCATGTTTCACATCACATGTGAGGGGTTGAAGCTTGAAGCTTGATGAGGAAGAAGATGGAAGCTAGAGAGCATATGGGAGCAACACTTGAAAATGGCTAAGTGTTGTGAATGAAGTATAGAATGGCAACCCCTTGACCCTCACTCATTCAAGCATGGAATTTATTGCAATAAAAAATTGCAACCATGCTTGAATAGTCAGTCAAAAGAAATAAACAAAAGAAAAATTCTATGCCTCACCATACCTCCTTATTTTCCACCGCTTTTTCTATTTTCAAAAAATAGAAAAATCATGCCAAGCTTCATAAAATATATATATATATATCATATATATTAATATATATATTATGAAGAATAATTTGTCAGCTAATAATATTAGTTAAGATATAATTATATCAAATATAATATATATCACATTATTAAATCAAAACTTGATTTAATAATCCAGTTATATCATATATGACCGACTAATATCATTTATCTATATAACATATTATCAAATCAGCACTTGATTAGATAATCTGGTTATATCACATATAACCTAACTTGATAACAGACAACTGCAAGATTACAATACGGTATCACATACATGTATCTAATCAGGCCCACGCACATATCACACATGTACCTTACTTCTTTTTGCTTGAACCAGAAAATTTCTGTGTGGGACTCTTAAGACTCGTCCATACGCCAGCAGTAGGTGATGATCACATCATTCACCTACAAGCCGTCAGCGGTACTAGCTGGACGTAACGGCTACCCAGATATTGAGCGCTACGAAGATCAACAAGCAAGTTTGTACATACTCTCCATGAAGCCTATCAGTAACACTACCGTATAGTCCGGTCTCTTCGTCTTATATGTCGCATATCGAGTCTAGAGGTGGTAAACGTCAGACCCCAGTAACTTGATAAATCAAGCCGATGTGTGGCCTATAACAGTTCGAGAAACTACCGATAACTCTTATCAGTAAATCTCAGCAATAAACCAAACCAGGGACTTCCAGTTATAGCCAATCGAGCATAGCGCAATATCAACCCCCAATACCGGGAGAGACGAAACCCCTCCTATCGCTTATTGCCTCCATGTGACTCGGGACTGTACCCAAAATCCATCTGTTTGCACAACTCCTCTTGAGCGTGGTAGGGAGGAAATCAAAGCACAGTGGGAGCCACACAAGACTCTATGACGATCTCGGGTCTACAGACTAACCTGTACCAGTGTTACCAGAGGACAGCTATCTGACGATTGGTATACTACCAACTAAGAGTCATCGGCGAGTCCTGTTCGGTGTACCCATTCTCTAATGATCACCTGTGTACAATCTTTGATGTCACACACCAATGGCCGTGGGATCAACCATCGCCCTCTAAGGGACAAGAAACGTACACACTAGTCTACTCAGGAATATTGATGCCCTGTCTCGAAATCCCCTCGACTAGGAACGGTTAAAGGATGTACTTTTGGACCACCCTGGCCCCACTAGTATGATCCCATCATAATCTTGCTAGTTGAGTATATATCCTAAGGTCTTTATCAACATGTAAGAGACAGACAGTATAATAATACCAGTCTACTTGTTAAGATAATGGTAACCAGATAGAATACTATCATGTCGAGCAAAGAAGTCCTCTATATATATGTTCAAGCATCCACTATATCAACAATAATGGCCTTTAGGGCATACATATTCCTAACAATCTCCCATTTGCACTAAGACCAGTTGTTGTAGTATCTCATACCGAATATCCCAAAAATCTCTTGAATCGCATTTGGGGGTGGGCCTTTGTAAGTGGATCCACTGTATTATCCTTTATGTCAACTCTCATGACCTCGATCTCCCAGAGATCAACTATCTCCCTGAACAGGTGATACCGCTTAAGAATATGTCTGGATCGCTGATGGGACCGGGGTTCCTAGGCCAAAGCCACAGCTCTATTGTTATCAAAATACACAGGTATTGGATGCTCAATGGTAGGAACCAAGTTCATCTTATAAACTTTATTTATCCGGACAGCCTCTTTGGCAGCATCGTTGGTAGTGATGTAATCAGCCTCTATCAACGAGTCTGCTGCTGTATATAACTTGGAACCTTTTCAGCATAACATCCCTCCACTGAGGGTAAGGACAAAACCCAATACTAACTTTCAGTCGTCCTTATCACTCTGGAAGCTTGAATCGGTAAAAGGACTCCACCTGGAGTTTGCTATTACCATACACCAAGAACATTTCTTTAGTGCTTCTCAAGTACTTAAGAATGTTCTTCACAGCTGTCTAGTGTTTCTCCCCTGGATGTGATTGATACCCACTCACTACACCTAGTGAGTAAGCTACATCTGGTCTGGTACATAACATCGCATACATGATTGACCCGACTGCCGAAGCATAGGATATCCCTTGTATGCGAGCCCTCTCCAAATCAGTCTTGGGAGACATCTCTTTGGAGAAAGTGATTCCTGAACAAGCGGGTACATTACTACGCTTAGAATCTTCCATACTAAACCTTTTTAGTATGGTGTCTATGTACTTGGATTGGGACAATCCCAACATCCGTCTAGATCTATCTCTATAGATCTATATCCCCAGGATGTAGGAGGCATCACTTAGATATTTCATGGAGAACATGTGTGATATGGAGAGCTTGACCGAGTGTAGCATAGGAACATCATTTCCTATCAAGAGTATGTTATCCACGTATAATACGAGGAAGACAACCTTACTCTCTACAACCTTCTTATATATACATGGTTCATCTATATTTTTGATGAAGTCAAACTCTTTGACAGCTTCATCAAAACAGATGTTCTACTTCCGCGATTCCTGCTTTAATCCGTAGATGGATTAAAGCAACTTGCACATCTTTTCGCTGCTCCCACTGTCTATGAAACCCTCCGGTTGTATCTTGTACACACTTTCTTCTAAATCACCATTTAGAAAAGCGGTCTTGACATCCATGTACCAGATTTCAAAGTCATGGTATGCAGCAATGGCAAGTAAGATCCTGATGGACTTAAGCATAGCGACAGGAGAAAAGGTTTCATCATAGTCGACGCCAGGTCGTTGACGAAAACCTTTTGCTACAAGTCTAGCTTTGAAAGTCTCAACTTTTCCATCTGCACCAAATATCTTCTTAAGATTCACTTGTTCCCAATGGGTTTTATCCCTTCAGGAGCAACGTCCAAAGTCCATACTCTGTTGGTGTATATGGATTCCGTCTCAGATCGCATAGCATCCATCCATTTCACAGAGTCACCACTCATGATGGCCTACTCGAAACTAGTTGGGTCATCATCTTCCATGGTGCAATCCTCGCTCCCACCGTCTATGAGAAAATTGTAGTATCTCTCAGGTGGATGAGGAAACCCACTAGATCGGTGGAGTGGCTGCGGTTCGTCGGGAACTATTGAGTCCTCCGGTTCCACCAAATCGTCAGTTATAGTTTGTGTTGCTGGAACTTCTTCCAGTTCTACCTCATTGCCACTAATTTCTTTCACAAGAAATTCCTTTTCTAAAAAAGGTGGCATGTCAAGAAATAAACACATTTTGTTCCTTGGTGTGGTAGAAGATATACCCTCGCGAATGTTTGGGATATCCTACAAACTTGCACAGAACTGACCTTGCTTTGAGCTTGTCCAGATTTTGCTTTTTAACATAAGCCGGACAACCCCAAATCTTAACTTTTTTAGGAGATGGTCTCTTCCCATTCCATATCTCATATGGAGTGGTAAGCAATGGATTTGATCGGAACTCTATTCAATAGAAATGCAGCTATCTCAAGTGCATAACCCAAAAAACGAATAGGGAACTCAGCAATACTTATCATAGAGCGCACCATATCTAATAGGGTGTGATTCCTCCACCCCTGATATACCATTATGCTGTGGTGTATACTAAGGAGTAAGTTGACAGAAAATCTCATTCTCTTTTAATTAGTCTCAGAATTCCGTGCTCAAGTATTTTTCTCCCCGATCATATCGAAGGATTTGAATACTTTTACCTATCCGGTTCTCAACTTTGTACTTGAATTTCTCAAAAAATTCAGATTTTTGTTTCAAAAGGAACATATGTCCGTATCTTGATAGATCATCTGTGAATGTAATAAAATATGAGGAACCATTCCTGGCATATGTAGACATAGGACCGCATACATCATAATATATCTGTCCAAGAGTTCTGTAACTCTTTCTCCGTGTCCAGTAATGGAGATTTGGTCATCTTTCCTTTGAGACATGATTGGCAAGTTTCATAAGATGTAAATTCGAACGGATTCAAATATGCATCCTTATGCAACTTTAGCTAGTCTTGTCGCATTGATATGACCTAGTCCACAATGCCACAAGAAGACTTCGTTTATTTCTGAACTGTTCCTCTTGTGTGTGTTTTGTATACTTAGAATTGTGGTTTGATTCAGAATGTATATACCGTTACACAACGTACCAAACCCAATCAACACTTGATTTAGGAAAATGTTCATAACATTTTTCTCTAATGCAAAGTTATATCATCTCTTTATCCAAATTGCATATCATCGAGGGTATATAATAACAATCATTTTTATAATCAATGTATTACTACTTAATACAAGGTGATATTCGCCAACTGCTGTGGCTGCAACAATTGCACCATTCCCTACTACTAGAGAGTTATCACCTTTTCCCAGTTCTCTACCTCTCTTTAGCCCATGTAACAAATTACATACGTGGGATCCTGATCCAGTATCAAATGCCCAGGACGTAGAGCAAACTGAGAAACAGTTCTCGGTTACGAACTCACCTGAAGACGATGCATCAACATGCTTCATTCTTCGTTTGGGTGGCATGGGAATCCGGATATTCCCCTATTCCTTGCTCAGGCTTATGAAAATCATAAGATAGAGCGGAACCTAGCCTTTTATAATAAGTAGGTTCGGTCAATACATCCATATTATTATCTTGATTAAGGCATGTCATTGGTCGCTACCAGGAAAGAGAGAAGTGTTAGTGATATATGCCCTAGAGGACATTGTTGTATCATATTGGATTGTATATTACTTAATGGGAGCTTATGATATACACGGATATAGTAACAGTCTTACTCGAAATGGTAGTATGCTATCTGGTTTGTTTCTACCTCAATATGTGCATGTGTTTTCTTAGCATATCGCTTATACATATTGGTAGAGCCCTCAGGATCTTTGCTTGATTACCAGAGTTATGATGGCCGTCACACTAGTGGGGGATGGGTAGTCTATAAGTGTTAGTTATATGTATGCCCTAGAGGCCATTACTGTACATACGATGTATATTGTAGTGGCTGCTTGGACATATACAGTGAGGACTTTCTTGCTCGACATGACAGTATGCTATCTGGTTACTCTTTATCTTAACATGTATACTGATTGTCTCTATGATACATGTTGATAAAGCCCTTAGGATGAGTACTTGACTACCAGGATTATGATGCAGATCATACTAGTGGGGACAGTGTAGTCGCTAAGTACATCCTTCAAATGTTCCTAGTCGTAGGTGTATCGAGACAGGGCATCGATATACCAGAGTAGACTAGCGTATAGCTTCTCGACCCATGTAGATGGGCGATGGATGATCCCATATCCATTGGTGTTTGATATCAGAGATAGTATACGGGTGTTCAATGGAGACTGGGTACACTGAACGGACTCGTCGAGAACTCTTAGATGGTATTATACCTATCGTCAGATAGCAGTTCTCTGGTGACTCTGGTACATGTTAGTCTGTAGACCCGAGATCATCATAGTGTCTTGTGTGATTCCCACTGTGCTTTGATTTCTACCTTACCACGTTCAAGAGAACATGCAAAACGGTGGCTATTGGGTACAGTCCCGAATCACATAGAGGCAATGAGCGATAGGAGGGGTTTCGTCTCTCCCGTTATTGGGTGTTGATGTTGCGCTGTGCTCGATTGGCTATAACAGGAAGTCCCTGACCAGGGCTGCTTCAGAGATATACAGGTAAGTGTTATCGGTAGTTTCTCGACCCGTTATGAGCCTTATATCGGCTCGATTTATCGAGTTATTGGGGTCTGGCGTTTACCACCCATAAACAAGATATGCGACATATCAGACGAAGAGACCGGACTGTACGGTAGTGTTACTGATTGGATTCGCAGGAGTGTGAGCAGGCTTGCTTGTTGATCTTCTAATCACTCAATACCCGGGTGGCCGTTATGTTTAGCAGACCGCTTGCGGCCTGTGGGTGTTTGATATGATCATCACCTACTGCCAGCGTATTGACGAGTCTTTATAGTCCTATACAGAGTTTTCCTGGCTCAAGATAAATGGAGTAGGAGCACATATGTGATATATGCGGGACCGAGATTGATACGATATGAGATACCGTATTCTATTCTTGCGATATGTGACAATGGTCGGTTATATGCGATATAGCCGGGTTATCGGATCAAGTGTTGATTCGATAAGTTGTTACATATGATATTAGTCGGTTATATGTGATATAGCCGGATTATTAAATCAAGAGTTGATTTGATAATCTAATGTATAATTATATATTTGATATATTACATTACATTAACTAGTATTAGCTCACTTATGATTCTTTTCTCACTAGTTTGTGCACAAGTGTATATGTGATATATATTTGTGTACATATTTATGTGTCATGCTTGATGATACATGCAGCTAAGGTGTGTGTATGACTTACACCATGCTTGGTTTAATTGCTAGGGTTTTATTCATTTAAGTAATTCTAAAACTAAATGATTTTGTCATGGTTGATAAGCTTGTAGAAGCTTGTAGTTCTTTGACTAAGTCTTCAAGTTTTGTTTTACCTAAGATATTTGTTAACCCTACCAATTAACCTAGCCTTGGTTAAGTCTCTACAAAGGTTAAGTATATGATACTTAACTCACTATGGTTGCTTCACACTCACTTGATGAGTTTATTCTTCTTCTTCCTCCTAAAAAGCTTTCTAGCTTCAATGGAGATATGAGAAAAATGTGAGAAAATCAAATCTAAAGTGAGCCCACTTCCTACTTCATCATCATCTACTACTTGCCATTTAGTATAGGGTGTTTGCTTCACTAATTTCATAATTAGTGAAGAGATAGCTTGGGTTAGTGTCTCCTCGATGTAGATCATCTTCGGCCTCGAAGACTTCGAAGCAAGCATGTTCGTTTCTTCAAGGAAGCCTCTCTAGAGTCCGGAGTTCACGATCGCAATGAAGTGACTACTACACGGAGCTATTGAAGTGAAGGACCGGTCTACAAAGGTTGTATTCCTTGCTCACTTTACTTGCAAAGTGTTTGCATTTGTTTTTCCGTCGATTTCTAGTAGACGATTCTAGGGTTAAGATTAGCTAGAACGGCAAATTTTTTAATATGGCATGAGAGATGCCTCCCGAAACCTTGCTGTCGTCCTAGGGAACCCTACAGTGGTATCAGAGCTACTAGGCATTGGATGTTGACCTATGGGGGTTCTCACTGTGTGACAGTGTGGCGAAGCATAGGCTCTTACCCCAGGGTGTCCCGAGACCGGAAGGTGTTCCGGCTGGTTGTAGTCCTCGCGAGGGGGCATGCGTAAAAAGTAGCTGCTGAGGGACCTGTAGATGCCACGGCGACCCCATTGGATGTGGTGGCTGCATGAATTTCATGGTATCAGAGCCATACTAGAAATTTATACGGATTTTGTTAAGATTACGAAACCGAAATACTCCGAAACTTGAAACGCGAAAATCAAGTTTCTGTCGAATTTAAAATGTTGTCAAAATTTTTTTTAAACAAGTACAGAGTGTTGTATGTGATATAATATGAACACTGTGAAAATTTGATCGGGTTTCATGCAATTTGGGCCGATCACCATACCCCCAATCTCGGCCAAATCCGAGCAGAACCTTATGAATTTTTGACTATGTTCAAGTGACTTGGTTTTGATGTTTCGGGTGTTGTTTATTTTTGCTAATTTTGCATGTGATGTAATCTTACACTATAAGTAATTCGGAGTGTTTCGTATTCGTAGTTTTAACATTGTTTCGGGTTATTCGCATGTTGTCTAGACGAAGTTAGAAAGTTCGAACGATTGTCAAAAACCCATTTTTCCAAGTTTAACGTATTCGGAAAAATATACGAGTGATTCTGTGGACCCTCTAGAAGAACGAAATATTAAATCGATTATGTGACCGTCAGAACCACCACTAAACCTTAGGGTTTATGGTAGTTCAGCGTTGTCACATATGAGGCGTTGGTTTGACCCTTCTACGGCTGGTTCATAGGTACTATGGCATCTTTTGGATATTATTGAACTGTGCTCAAGTGTTGAGCTGTCGGGAAATTGTGGGAATTTGATGAATCGATCGAAAAGTTTAACATCGTGCGGATATTATGTGATACAATACTTGGAATCAAAACTAATTTGAATTTTCTAAATCTAGCAGTTTAGTCTCATTTGATCGGTTGCCATGGGATTTTGATGCGATCAAAAGTTAACCTTATTAGATAGCCACGCCCCATAGCCCCGACTAAGTGACTGTAGGAGAACCCCGTCACTAAAAGAATTCGTTCGGGTGCTCGCGGCAGCGGTGTTCCGCCTTAATGCACTTCGTTGATGGTATCGGGGGGTGCGGCCGTCTACTAAAGTTTCCGACGAGCATTCGATCAGGATGTCGGGAATCTTGTTGAATTGCCCAACTAGATATTGAAAAGTGTTTATGATATCGAGACTAAAATGCGGGGTTTATAATTGTTAGGCATATGATGTCTAAGGAACTCATTTGGTTAGTCATTTGATGTCTAAGGTGGTTGCAGATTCCAACTTTTGTAGTTTTTACTTTCTTTTCTGCGACCGTAAGTGTAATATGTGGTGTATCGCCGGTTTCGGTGCTATATGTCAACAACAATTAGGATACGCATATTTACTTACGTTGATGACATGTGATGTTATGTGTTGCTGTGATATGTTATATTGGATCGTCGTGTTTTGAATAGCCGGGGGTTTTATATGAGATGGGAGTTTTAATTTTCATTCATGTAAAATTCATTGTATGTAATATTCTTTTATTGGGGCACTTCCGGGTTGAGGATGATGTCACCATTGTATATTATTTACTTTTCCGCATTAGGATAGACCCAAGACGGGGAGCACAAGTAACCGGGTTCTAGGGTCCAGTGGGAGACCATCTCGAGGAGTCGAGACCGGGTCTCCTAACTCTAGAATTGCTAGGGTTGCTTGCCGCTCTCTTAGGGGTCTAGGGATGTGGGTTTGGCTATTCATCACGACCGTGGAATCCGTGTTTTATGCAGGCTTAAAATAAAATCCGGAAATCCTAGTATATCCAATATTTCATTTGTTGTGTTCTGCTGCGATTTATCTGTGATGTGATCACTGTATATGTTGAGATAGATACTGGATATAGTATATGTGATATATTATATAGACGTTTCTTATGTTTTACACCCGCGCTAGCCCTTCCCCGATCTGTCGTTAGTTACCTAACCTAACGGTGCACGAGGAGACATCGAGACGAATACGGATGGCATAAGCGTACATTGTATTTATCTGTGATGTTTAGGTAACTTAAAATGATGGGACTTCATTAATGAGATTAATGAAATAAAATAAACCTAAAGATGTTGTAGAAACTTGTCTCGAAAACTGGTAGCTCTAGTTCTTGCTTTGCATAGCGGTATTCCTTGTAGAATATCCAGCATCTTATTCGATAAGGAAAGAGCCGAGATCCCTTCACCTGGAGTGACCTCTTTAGCAAAACTAGCAGATGCTACACACTCGGTTTGTCTTTTGATTTCTTTTATAGTTTTTTCTTTGCATAGTGGTATTTGTGAAATATCCCGCACCTTATTCGATAAGGAAAGAGCCGAGATCCCTTCACCGGGAGTAATCTCTTTAGCAAAACTAGTAAAAGCCTAAAAAACACTCCATTTCAAAATTACTCGATTCTACGACGATATCAAGTTCATTACGCAAAGGGTTTTCTTAAAAACCTATTGTATCCCTCCGCCATTTTAGATAAGTACTACTTAGTATTCGTGCTACGTTTGTTGACCTTAGCCAAGGCGTAGTGTGCGGTAACTGATTAGTGCTTATCTGCATAAGCATATGATGCGATTGAGTTAGGGTAGTCGTGCAACTTTGTTGACCTTAGCCAAGGGTCGTGCGGGTGGGTTTAATTCAATCGGGAAATGACGGGTTGAACTTGCTAAGGTCATAAGTTGCTAGGGGCAAAATATTATCGGGAATTTCAAGCGTTGAAATTTGCAATGAGATTGCATGCCTTCTATGAGATAGTTGGATCCCGATACCCACTGCGAGTAAAAGTTACTCCTGGGAGAGTTTTACACATTACAATTAGCCGATCAAGTAGGTGACTAGAAAGGTGTCAACGGGGTTACGCCCCTGGGAAAACAAGGTTTATTTTAATTAGGTCCGTGCGAAAGCACGGGGAACCTCCCTCAAAGTATCGACACTGGCCTGGCCGAAAGCTTGGCGAACTTGTATGGTGTAATTAATCTCGGCTGGTCTTTCTTTTTAGGGTTTGAAGGAAAATTTGACTAAAACTGTGGGAGCCATCCTGATTAGATAAATTAATAACCAATCTAATCTTGCAAGAGCATACGCAGAGTGTTTTCTTCTCTCTCTCTCTCTAGGTAGCGACCATGTTACGCCTTAATCAAGATAATAATATAGATGTATTGACCGAACCCGCTTGTTATACAAAGCTGGGGAACGTTGGTCCCACTCCAACTTATAATTGTTATAAGACCGAGCAAGAAATAGGGGATTACCAGAATTCCCGTGCCGCCCAAACGAAGAATGTGTATGTTGATACATCTTCTTCGGGTGTGTTCATTACCGAGAACTGTCTCTCAGTATCCTTTACGTCCTGGGTATGAGATACCGGATCAGGATCCCACATATGTAATATGTTACATGGGCTACAGATAAGTAGAGAACTGAGAACGGGTGATAAGTTTAATAGTTGGAAACGGTGCAAGTGTTGCAGCCAAGTATGTTGGCAGTTATCGCCCTGTGTTACCAAATACATTGATTCCGAATGAATGTTATTAAATACCGAACCTGATATAAAACATCATATCAGTCTCTTTATTTAGTAAAGAAAGATATAATTTTGTATTGTTGGACAATGTTTTGAATATTTCCTATATCAAGAGTTGATCGGTTCAGGCACGTTATCTAAAAGCATGAACGTTTTAATTCAAACTACAGTTCTTAACGTACAAAACACACACAAAGGGAAGAGTTCAGAAATGAACGAATCCTTCTTGAGGCATTGTAGACTAGGTCATATCAATGTGACCCGACTGACTAAGTTACATATAAATGCATATTTAAATCAGTTTGAATTTACATCTTGTGAAACTTGCTAGTCATGTCACAAAGATAAGATGACCATAGCTCCGTTTATTGGAAACAGAGAAAGAGTTAGTGAACTCTTGGGATTGATACATGATGATGTATATAGGTATCCTATCTACAAATGCCAAGACTGGTTCTTTGTACTTCATTACATTCACTGATGATCTCTCAAGATTCGGACATATGTTCCTGTTGAAACACAAGTCTGAAGCTTGTGAGAAATTCAATGAATATAAGTTAAAAGTAGAGAACCAAAATGGGTATAAGTATTATGTCCTTCGATGTGATCAGGGAGGAGAATACTTGAGCACGGAATTCGTGGACTATTCTAAAGGAGAATGAGATTCTCTCTCAGCATTACTCCTCCGTATACACCACGGCACGTTGGTACATCGGGGTGAAGCAATCACACCCTATGTGATATGGTGTGCTCTATGATGAGTACTACTGAGTTGCCTATTTCCTCTTGGGGGTTATGCACTTGTGAAGCTGCATACCTATTGAATAGGGTTCCAACCAAATCAGGTGCCTACCACTCCATATGTGATATGATATGGGAAGAGCCCATCTTTTAAGGATGTTAAGATTTGGGGTTGTCCGGCCTATGTGAAAAGCAAAATCCGGACAAGCTCGAGGCCAGGTCAGTTCTGTGGAAGTTTGTTGGATATCCCAAGCATTCGCAAGGGAATATCTTCTACCGCACTGAGGAGCGAAAGGTGTTTTGTTTCTCAGCATGCCACATTTTAGAAAAGGAATTTCTTGTGAAGAAATTAGTGGTCATGAGGTAGAACTGGAAGGAGTTCCAGCTATACAAACTGCAGCTGATGATTTGGTAGAACTGGAGGATTCAATAGCTCCCAATGAACCTCAGCCTCTCCGCCGATCTGGTAGGGTTCCTTACCCACCTAAGAGATACTTCGGTTTTCTCTATGACAGTGGGAGTGAGGATTGCATCATGAGATGATGACCCAACTAGTTTCGAGTAGGCCATCAGGAGTGGGGACTCCATGAGAATGGCTAGATGCTAAGCAATCTGAGATGGAATCCATATACAACAACAAAGTATGGACTTTGGTTGCTATATCTGAAGGGTTAAATCTGTTAGTTATATGTATGACCTAGAGGCCATTACTGTACATAGGATGTATATTGTAGTGGATGCTGGGACATATATAGGGAGGACTTTCTTGCTCGACATGATAGTATGCTATCTGGTTACTCTTTACCTTAACGTGTATACTGATTGTCTCTCTGTTACATGTTGGTAAAGCCCTTAGGATGTGTACTTGACTACCTGGACTATGATGCGGATCATACTAGTGGGTACATGGTAGTCCATAAGTACATCCTTCAAGGTCCCTAGTCATGGGTGTATCGAGACGGGGCATCGATATACCAGAGTAGACTAGCGTATACCTTCTCGACCCATACAGATGGGCGATGGATGATCCCATATCCATTGGTGTTTGACATCAGAGATAATATACGGGTGCTCAGTGAAGAGACTGGGTACACAGGACGGACTCGCCGAGAACTCCCAGATGGTATTATACCTTACGTAAGATGGCAGTTTTCTGGTGACACTGGTACAGGTTAGTCTGTAGACCCGAGATCGTCATAGAGTCTTATGTGATTTCCACTGTGCTTTGATTTCCACCTTACCACGTCCAATAGGGCATGCAAAACGGTGGCTTTTGGGTACAGTCCTGAATCACATGGAGGCAATGAGCGATAGGAGGGTATTCGTCTCTCCCGGTATAGAGAGTTGATGTTGCGCTGTGTTCGATTGGTTATAACCGGAAATCCCTGGCCAGCGTTGCTGAGATTTACTGGTAAGTGTTATCAGTAGTATCTCGAACTGTTATAGACCTCATATCGACACGACTTATCGAGCTACTGGGGTCTGACGTTTACCACCCCTAGGCGAGATATGCGACATATCAGACGAACAGACCGGACTGTACGGTAAGTGTTACAGGTTGGATTCACAGGAGTGTGAGCGGGCTTCCTCGTCGATCTTCTGATCGCTCAATACCCGGGTGGCCGTTACGTTTAGCAGACCGCTTGCGGCTTGTGGGTGTTTGATATGATCATCACCTGCTACCGGCGTATTGACGAGTCTTTAGAGTTCTACACAGAGGTTTCTTGGCTCAAGCGAAACGAAATAGGAGCGCATATGAGTTATGTGCGGGACTGAGAATAATGCGTGTATGTGATACCGTATTCTATTCTCGCGATGAATGTATCGATTGGTTGTATGCGATATAACCTAGTTATCGAATCGAGGATTGATTCGATAAGTCGATACATTGGATATTAGTCGGTCATATGCGATGTGACCAGATCGTTAAATCAAGTGTTGATTTAATGATTTAATGTATAATTATATATTTGATATATTACTTTACATTAACTAATATTGGTTCACTTAAGATGGTTTTTCTCACTTGATGTGCACATTGTATATATGATATAGTTTTTGTGCACTTGTTTGTATCATGTTTGATGATACATGCAAACATGGGTGTATGTTTGATTTAAACCTTGGTTAAGTAAATGGTTAGCATTTTTATTTATTTATTCATTTATTTAATTCTTTTTTGGTAAAAAGAGAAATGGAGGCTTTCTTTGTTTTATCCATGAAGTTTCATGAAGCTTTGAAAAAGTCAACCATTTTTGTTTCATGCCTAACCTAACCATTCACCTAACATTAGTTTACTCTCTACACATAACTATGGTTGCTAATATGATAAGAATCACTTATTTTCTATTATTCATTAATTCTTATCATATTATCTTCTTCTTCTTCTTCTTCTTCAAGAAGAAAGAAGCTTGCTAGCTTCAATGGAGAAATCCAATTCTAAAGTGAACCCACTTCCTATTTCTTCATCCTCTACCACTTGCCAAGTAGTATAGGGTGTTTTTTTCACAAGTTTCATGGCTTGGTGAAGTTGGAGCTTGATCTTGTGTTGCCTCGACGTAGATCATCTTCGGCATCGAAGTCGACGACCTAGCCCGCCCATTTCTCCGATGAAGCCGACGCTAGAGTCCGGGATCCGATGATCGCAGCGAGGGTACATCGTCACGAAGCTATGGAGGTGGAGGACCGGATCTACAAAGGTTGTATTTTCGTTCACACTTAGCAGTAAAGTTATTTACTACTTGCATGTTTCGCCTAATCTCTAGTCAACGATCGCATTAGGGTTTCTCGGCACCGGAAATTTTTGAATATGGCATGGTTGATGCCTTGTGAGACCTCATTAGTGTGCCTAGGAACCCTACAGTGGTATCAGAGCCTAGCTAGAGCTTTAGGCGAAGTGTAGACGAAGTTAGAAGTCCGATCGAACCCGTAAACCCCGACAAAACCCTTCTCTGTACATTTTTCAAAACAGTAGATTTTTGTGAATTAAAAATTCTCAGAAAAACAAGCAGGAAAAACTAAGAATTACTGTGAAGTACGGTCCTCTAAGTCAATAATTGGACCGCGGAACCGCGGCGAAACCATGGATTTGGCGGCGGTTCCGCGGCCAAAATTTGGACTTAGTCCCTGAAATTTCATCTATTTATTCTTAGGTCTTTTATTGGCAATTTTTTATGGGAATTTTTTTAATTCCACTCAAGTGTTGAGTTTTCTAGGGTTTTATTGGGGACTCGTTAATTTGATCGGATAATTTAACTTCGTTTATGTTTTTCCGGATATTTTAGAAACTGTTAAAAAGTTCGACCGGATATAAATACCCACTTTTTCCCCTGCCGGGAAATTTCCAAGTGTTGGATTTTTCCGTAGTTTAATGACGTTCTAAGTAGTGCAAGTAACGCGATGGTCCCTCTAGAAGACAACAAACCTTAACTCGATTATGTGACCTTCTTGAACTGCCCTTTGAACCTTAGGGTTTGGGGCAGTACGGCGTGCCACATGTGAGGCGTTGGCTTGACCCTTCTACGGCTGGACCGTTGGTACTGAGGCATGAACTGGATGTTTTTAAACATATTTCATGTGTTGAGCTGTTTCGGGAAAACTTGGGTGTTTGAATGTTCGATCGGAAAGTTTAACATTTTCTATTTATCTGGAATGGGATACAATACTTGGAATCCACAAGGAGTTATGAGATAACTGAAATGAATTTTATAAACATAGCACTTTAGTCTCACTTGATCGGTTGCCACGCAATTTTGATGCGATCAAAAGTCCGTCGCAATCGCATAGCGTACGCGGATACTCGCCGGATAAACTTAATAGACAGCTACACCCCATAGCCCCAACCAAGTGACTGTAGGAGAACCCCATCACCGAAAGCATCCGTTCGGGTGCTCACGGCAGCAGTGTTCCACCTTAGTGCACTTCGTCGACGGTATCGGGGGTGCGGCCGTCTACTAAAGTTTGCGACGAGCATTCGATCAATTTTTCGGGAATCTTGTTGAATTTCCCGACTTGATATTGAAAAGTTTTTTCGATAATGAGACTAAAATGCGGGGTTTATAATTGTTTGGCATGCGATGTCTAAGGTGGTTGCGGATTCCAACTGTTGTAGTTTTATACTTTCTTTTCTGTGACCGTAAGTGTAATATGTGATATCACCGGTTTCGTTGCTATATGTCAACGACAATTGGGATGCACATATTTACTTACGTTGATGACATGTGATGTTATGTGTTGCTGGATATGTTATATTGGATCGTCGTGTTTGAATAGCCGGGGGGGTTTTATGTGAGATGAGTGTTTTTCATTTTCATTCATGTAAAAACTTGTATGTAATATTATTTTATTGGGGCACTTCCAGGTTGCGGAAGATGTCACCATTTGTATATTATTTACTTTTCCGCACTAGGATAGACCGAAGGAGGAGGGCAGAAGTAACCGCGTTCTGGAGTCCAGTGAGAGACCAACTCGAGGAGTCGAGTCCGGGTCTCCTAACTCTAGAATTGGTAGGGTTGCTTGCCGCTCTCGTAGGGGTCTAGGGGTGTGGGTTTGGCTATTCATCACGACCGTGGAATCCGTGTTTTATACTGGCTCGTATTCAAAAACACGGACGTCCTAGTATATCCAATGTTTCATATGGTTTTTCTGCTGCGATACCTGTGATGTGATCATTTGATATGTTCTGTGATAAATATTGTATATAGTATATATGATATATTATATAGACGTTGCTTATATTTTACACCCGCGCTAGCCCTGCCCCGCTCTGCCGTTAGTTACCTATCCTAACGGTGTACGAGGGGACATCGAGGCAAATGTGGATGGCATAAGTGTACGTTGTATTTATCTGTGATGTTTAGGTGCTTAATTGATGGGACTTCATTAATGTGGTTAATGAAAGAAAAGAAACCTAAGATGTTGTGGAATCGAATTTCAAAAATAAAACAGGTAGCTACAGTTCTTGCTTTGCATCGTGGTGTTCCTTGTAGAACATCCTGCACCTTATTCGATATGGAAAGGACCGAGATCCCTTCACCGGGAGTGACTCCTTTAGCAATGACTGGCAGATGCTACGCCCCTCGGTTTGTCTTTTGATTGCTCCTATAGTTCTTGCTTTGCACAGCGATATATATAATATATCCCGCACCTCATTCGACGAGGAAAGGGCCGACGATCCCTTCACCGGGAGTGACCCCTTTAGCAATACTAGAAAAGCCTCAAAAACACTCCATTTCAAAATTCATTCGATCCTACAACGATATCAAGTTCATTACGCAATAGGTTTTCAGAAAAACCTGTCGTAGCCCTCCGTCATTTCAGATAAGTTGTATATAGTATTCGTGCTGCATTTGTTGGCTTTCGTCAAGATGCAGTGTGCGGTAGCTATATGCTGCTTATCTGCTGCATATGATGAGATTAGATTAGGGTAGTCGTGCGGCTTTGTTGGCTTTCGTCAAGGGTCGTGTGGGTGGGTTTAATTCAATCAAGAAATGACGGGTTGAACTTGACTAGCGGGCTATGGTTTGTTGGCTTTCGTCAAGGTCATAGCACGTTAGGGGCAAAATTATCGGGAATTTCAAGTGTTGAAATTTGCAATGAGATTGCATACCTTCTATGAGATAGTTGGATCCCGATACCCACTGCGAGTAATTGTTACACCTGGGAGAGTTTTACACATTACAATTAGCCGATCAAGTAGGTGTCTAGAAAGGTGTTAACGAGATTACGCCTCTGGGAAAATGAGGTTTACATTAATTAGGTTCGTGCGAAAGCACGGGGGACCTCCCTCAAAGTACCGACACTGGCATGGCTGAAAGATTGGAGAACTTGTAGCGTGTAATTAATCCCGGCTAGTCTTTCCTTTTAGGGTTTGAAGGAAGATTTGATAAAAACAGTGGGAGCCATCTTGATTAGATAAAATAATAACCAATCTGATCTTGCAAGAGCATACGCTGAGTGTTTACTTCTCTCTCTCTCCTGGTAGCGACTATGTCACGCCTTAATCAAGATAATAAAACGGATGTATTGACCGAACCCGCTTGTTATACTGAGCTGGGGAATTTTGGTCCCGCTCCAACTTATAAATGTTATAAGACAGAGCAGGAAATTGTGGAATACCAGAGTTCCCGTGCCGCCCAAACGAAGAAAGTGCATATGATGCATCTCCTTCGGGTGTGTTCATTACAAAGAACTGTTTCTCAGTATCCTCTACGTCCTGGGTATTTGATACCGGATCAGGATCCCAGAAATGTAATCTGTTACATAGGGCTACAGAAAGGTAGAGAACTGAGAACGGGTGATAAGTTTCATGAGGAAGAACCCGCTTCTTCTTCTTCAAGAAGAAAGAAGCTTGCTAGATTCAATGGTGATTTGAGAAAAAGAGTGAGAAATCCAATTCTAAAGTGAACCCACTTCCTATTTCTTCATCCTCTACCACATGCCAAGTAGTATAGAGTGTTTTCTTCACAAGTTTCATAGCTTGGTGAAGTTGGAGCTTGAACTTGTGTTGCCTCGACGTAGATCATCTTCGGTATCGAAGTCGACGACCTAGCCCGCCCATTTCTCCGATGAAGCCGACGCTAGAGTCCGGGATCCGATGATCGCAGCGAGGGTACATCGTCACGAAGCTATGGAGGTGGAGGACCGGATCTACAAAGGTTTTATTTTCGTTCACACTTAGCAGTAAAGTTGTTTACTACTTGCATGTTTCGCCTAATCTCTAGTCAACGATCGCATTAGGGTTTCTCAGCACCGGAAATTTTTGAATATGGCATGGTTGATGCCTTGTGAGACCTCATTAGTGTTCCTAGGAACCCTACAAAATCCCCAACAGGAGCAAGTATATCTTGAGAAGATTACTTGGGTGTACATGGAAAAGTTGAGACATTCAATGCTAAGACATGTTGTAAAAGGTTCTTGTCATCGACCAGGTGTGGATAATGATGAAACCTTTTCTAGTCCCTATGCTTAAGTCCATATGGATCCTACTTGCCACTGCTACATACCATGACTACGATATCTGGCGGTTGGGTGTCATGAATGCTTTTCTAAATAGTGATTTAGATGATAGCGTCTATAAGTACACAACCAGAGGGCTTCGTAGACAGTGGAAGCAGCGGAAACGTGTGCAAGTTGCTTTATGGGTTAAAGCAGGCATCGCGGAGTTGGAACATCTGTTTTGATGTGGTATTCAAAGAGTTTGACTTCATCAAAATGGTAGATGAACCTTGTATATACAAAAAGGTCGTAGGAAGTATGGTGGTGATCCTCGTATTGTACGTCGATGACATACTCTTGATAGGAAAGGAGTTTCCTATGCTACACTCGGTCAATCTTCTCTTATCACAAACATTCTCCATATAGGATCAAGGTGATACCTTCTAAATTCTGGGTTTTGGATCTATGAGATAGATCTAAGAGGATGTTAGGATTCTCACTTGGTGTATTGAGTTGGTATCAATCGATCCAGGGGAGAATCACTGGATAGCTTCCAGGGTGGTAAGGACGACTGAATGTCAGTCACAGGCATTGTCTTTACCCTCAGCGGAGCGACGGTATGTTGGAAGAGTTCCAAGCTAGATACCGTGACAAACTAGACAATAAAGGCTGGATACATCGCTACCAAGGATACTACCAAACAGGTAGTCTGGATGTACACTAGTTCATGAGATGAACTTCGTTCCTACCATTGTGTGATAATGGAGTTGTGGCTTAGTCCTAGGAACCCCCGTCACATTAGAGATCCAGACATATTCTTAGGCAGTATCACCTGATCATGGAGATAGTTGATCTCCAGGGAGATCGAGGTTAGGAGAGTAGACA
This sequence comes from Agapanthus africanus, assembly GCA_030015575.1. NCBI lineage: Eukaryota > Viridiplantae > Streptophyta > Magnoliopsida > Asparagales > Amaryllidaceae > Agapanthus > Agapanthus africanus. The sequence goes on from CM057339.1 coordinate 428,304,313, forward strand.
CAGTGGACAACAGAGCGGATCCACTCACAAAGGCATATCCCCAGGAGAGACTTTTATGGGATGGCTGAGTATGTGATACTTCGTCCACTGCTGATTGTTGGGTATTGGATACTATAACAGATAGCACTAGTGCAAGTGGGAGATTGTTAGTTATATGTATGCTGATCAGTCAAAAATATTGCATTTTTAACACATCAATTTCCCTACTATATGCACTCATCTATAAGTGTTCGGAATGAATATAACACATATTAGCAAAACATCTGTAAAATACCAAATAACATGTGTTATATATTATAACCGACATTTTTGAGGGAAATTGAGTGTTTATAATTGCATGCATCATCTTTGTATAGCGCAACACTTGTCTCGAGAATCTGTGCAGAAAATTCCAGGAAAATAGCCGAAACTGTCAAAAAGCGCTGATAAAAATACGTCAAGTCTAAGACTTGTGATCTGGCAGTGAAAGAGAAAGAAACATGAGATTCCACACATCAGAAAAGTGCCACAAAGTCAGCCCAAGAATACCACAGAAGTTTAATGCATAAAGGCCTTCAATGGGCCGCGGATCCGCGGCCAATAGGTGCTTCCCGCCACGGATCCGCGGCGCAATGGTGACGTCAGCATTGTAGATTTCTTCAGTTGGCTTCTCATAACGGCAAATGCTTCGAGAAGACTCCAGATGACCACGTGGCTTTATCCAGAAGGCTCGGCCTAAAAACCTTACCCAAGAATATTCCTCATTCTAGAATATTCCCTCCAACAAACTTCTTCTAGAAGGCTCTCTCCAACAACCTTCTTCTAGAAGCCTCCTTATAACAACCTCATTCTAGAATATTCCCTCCAACAAACATCTTATAGAAGATTCTTTCTAACAACCTCATTTTGGAGGGAAAATTCAAATATTGGAGGGAAAAGTGGTTCATTTTGGAGGAAATTTTTAATTTGAATTGAAAAGGAGAGGGAGTTATAAAAAGAGATCTAGATCTAGGGTTTTGGAGGTTGTTCATTTAGCTAGTTAGTGAGTGGTTCATTTTTGGAGGAAAAATTGTAGATCCAAATCAAAATTCAAATCAAATTGAGTGACACACTTTGATCGAAATCAAGATCTCCGAGTACAATTCAAGCAAGAAGCCTTCAACCTTTTAGAAGCGACGTCGATCATCAACCGAGCAAGTGATCCAAGATGATCCGCGACTCACGGAGACGATGCGAAGCTAATTCGACGATCGAGTTCTTTCCTCTTGTAGTTCTTGAGAGAATTGTAACAAAATTATTGATTAATAAAATGTGAAATTTCTTTATCTTGCTTATCTCTATATTTGAGCATTGTGATTAGTTTTCAATTCTTGATTGATTTCGTGGTTATGATGCTTGAGTAGAAACTCCGCTCGTGGAGGAGTCGAGAGAATCTATAGATGATGATGATTAGATCTTGAAACGATTCTTAAGTCCTATAAGTTTTGTAAACTCTTGTAAATTGAATAATCGACAACCTAGTTTTGAGAGAGATGCTTTATTGAATGTTTTCGCTCTTAATTAGAAATCAACGTTCGATAATTCAATTTACTAGAGGCTAGCTTTTGAATGATAATCATCGAAAGGACAAAGGATGAGATGAAGAAACCCTAGTTTCTTCGATAGATCCTTAAACCTCATTGATCGTCATCGATCTAGTATCAAATCATTAATGGATAAGAAAACGTAATCACAAGTCTTCATCACTTCTATAGATTCGATCGATTCCTACGAGCTTCATTTCAAATCTTGATAGTTCATTAGATTTGGTCATCTTCTAGAATTTTATAGATTCTTGATCTTTAGATCTAGTCTTTACTATTTTTGAAACTAAATCTCAAAATTCTTGAATCTATTTTCTTGCAATTTTTCTTTTACCTTTTCATTTTGACTCATCTAAAATGAAATCAAGCAAAACACACATCACAATGGACGATCCGTACTCATTAACGCGCTACATCGATACCGTTAATTGATTGCGGTATAAATTTCTTTGATTGTGATCTTTATACATTTTCAAAACACGACACACAAAGAATCATATCAATCAAATGGCGCCGTTGCCGGGGATAGTGTGCTAATTTGTTCGTTTTTAAAATTTGAGTTGAAAATTTTATTCCATCAAAAATTTTAGATCTAAATTCATACAAACACTAAACGATTCGTTGTGATTTATTGCGAGGAAATATGGAATATGTGTAGCTTGTGGAAAAATTTTCTGAATATTCCAGAGAGATCCGGAGGTGAACAGAGGCATTCTGTAAGTTTTTTTTTGCAGTGATCTCCTCATTCAACCGTGGATCCGCGGCATTAGAAGCCTCCCGCGGATGAAGCGCGGCATAACTGTAGCATCACTGTTCAAAATTTTCAGGTGAATTCTTGACTTTCTTATCTCTCTCTCTGCCTGCTCCAATAACAAATTTGCTGCAGGTTTCTTTGCAAAAATTCGCAGCGCCGCAAAAAGCTAAAATTGTACATGTTTGATCTTGGTTGTTTGCATTTTTAATACGGAAATTAAGGGGCACGACCAAATTCAGATTAGGTGGGGAGTTCATTACCCTTCCTAAGCCCCAAAAATCAAAAAACTGCATCCGCATTACCCTCATTAATTAAAAGAAATCTAGACTTGACACTAAGGACCGTCGCGCTCACTTAGGACAGAAGAAGGCCGTGGGTAATCTATTGCTTATCCGCGTTTCTTTTGTGGTGTCAAAGGAAAGTGTGTCTAAGGCATGTGGTTACTTAATTAGGCCCACTACTTACGTAGTGGAGAACCTCCCACTTACCTGGCACTTACCTGGCCATAGGAGAGACAAAGAGGCAGAGGAGGATTGATCCTGCGACTTATCTTTTGGCAGTTAGGAGCGGTCTAGAGCCTTGATCTAGGTGACCACTAGAAATAGGGTTTGCTTGTTGCGTTTGTTGTGATTTGCATCATTTTTTCAAAAAATCCGCATTCTTTTTCAAAACAAACACCACTTCATTCATTTTCTCTAATTATCTTAACGCTGCCACTTGTGCTAAACCCTTTAGTGCAAGATAGGCTGGATACGGGATTCTAGTGCCCGTTTAGTCCGCGTTCCCCCGATCGACTCCGAAGTCGGTATTTCTACGTCTATTTCTTCTTTACCCACCACCACACATGTAACAACCCTAATTTTCATATACACTTTTCTGTACAAATTTTTTTAAATTTTTTTTTAAAACCATAAAGTAGTATTTTAATCCGAGCACAAGATATATATAATTAATTATTTTGTTTTTAAATAATTTCATTTTTAGTGTACATTAAATTGTTTTTAAATTTAAAGTGTACTTTGATATTTAATGCTGCTGATATCATTTTAAGTAACTATTTTTCTACACTAATTACAAGAAGGAGCTTGTAGCTCATTGGTAATACCTTGCATTGCTGAACCAAGCCACCTGAGTTCGAATCCCATACCCCACATTATTTTTAATATGGATTTTTAAAAAACCTTTAGAATACCAAGAGTTTACACGTGCATATCTCACAAAACCCCCCACTATACCCAAATATGTAACACTTGCAGAGGGTAGATGATCCGTCGGGGGAGATCCAGGTCACCGGAATCGGTCGGGAATCGGCCAACTCGGCCTTGACTCGGCCGACTCAGTGATCCGACCGAGTCACGGCCGAGTCACCCCCGATTCGGCCGATTCCGGCGAGGGTCACAACACGAAAGTTGTGTCTTTTGGTATTCCCTACGCACCTGCAAAGTTTCAGCCTCATACCACTTCCAGAGCTCTTTAAAACCCCCAATTACTCCACTTTTAATACATTTTTATTACATTTTATCACATTTTTATTTTTAACTTTTCATCTACCCTAACCCTAGCCTAACCCTATAAATACCAACCCTACACACTACCCTCTCAACCCCCAAAATCTTGAGCCACTCTCTCAAAAGTTTCCACAAGAAGTGTGCTTCGAAATCGAGTTCCCGGCGAAGCTCTGACGGAATTCCGACGACGCGTTTTGGAGCAACCGGCGACGTAATCACCCCTCGGCCTTCCTCCCTAGTTCTCTTTACTCTTTAGAAGAGTTTAAACCCGTAAGTCCCAACCTTCTATCTCTCTTTTCTATAATTGTAAAATACGACTTTTTGGAACCCGACGGAAATCGGACAAACCGATTCCCGATCCGGTTTTTCTTAAAAATTCCACTTGTCGCCTAATACATATTATCAACCCTATTGCATGTTGACTATTAATCACCCTTAAACCAATTTAATCGCACTTTTCCACATGAAATGATAAGTTCTTTACAAAACCGTATTCCTTGCATAAAAATACCATCAAGTTCAATTTTAATGTTCTAATTAGATCCCTCACTCTTAATCATGGTTATTTTGATAACAAAACTTGTTTCATTCAATTTGGATAAAATTTCACACATGAAATGATAACGTTTATGAATACCGTATTCTTGCACCTTAATATCCTTAAGTTTAATACAGCTTATTTCATCTTGAAACTTCACCAAAACTTAATATAAGTCACGGGGTAATGACCTACCCTTATACACACTCATTATAACCCTAATTGATAAATAACGAAAATACAGAATACGAAATTATAGGACTTTTCACTAAATTACCATAACCTTCATAACTCTTAGTTTAATCTTTAAATTGTAACTTTTCTAAATAAAACTTATACAAAATGAAAGCACGATTGGTCATGAACATCGATCGTTTATCTAAACTGTCTTGTGTGTCTAGGCAAGTGTGTCGAAGGCAAGTGGTTACTTAATTAGGGCCACTACTTGTAGTGGAGAGCCTCCCACTTACCTGGCACTTACCTAGCTGCATTCGACGGTGAAGAGGCGATTTGAGGCTTCTAATGACTCATCATTTAGACCTTAGAAATAGGCTAGTTGGCTTAGGAAACCCTAATAACTAAAATACGGAGAACTATCCTCTTTACAAATAAACACCCTATATTTATAAAACCGTTTTCCTAAAAGAAAAGTATTTATAAAACCTGAGCAAAGTGCCATTACAACCCATCTTTGGGGAACTTGTTAGGGATAGCACGGTTCATCGTGCACCCGCAGGCTAGTAGTGCGAGATTCGGACCTCCGCAAGGAGCATTCGGTCTCGAAAGGTTTAAAATACGATATTTAAGGAAAGTGATATTATTTTTGTAAATAAAATATTCATTTAAAAATCATTCATGTGTTTTATTATATATAATTATCACTTAAACACCTATTTTGTTATAATATTAAATTTCCACTTTTTCCTGAAATTCAAAGATTAAAAGTTACATTAAAATACCCTGAATTTCAAATAATCAATTAATAATTTTATTAGGATATATTCACTAGAAAAACATAAATAAAATACATACTCATTATAACTATAAAGATGAATAACAAATACTTGAGGTGTATTTTGCAAACTATACAATATTACTTTTTACAATAAACCCCCTCAAGTTTTATAAATTACAATAAGGCCCTAACAAATAAAGAACTACAAATTATCTTTCTTTTAGTCTGACTCGGGTTAGAGTCTGACTAATTCTGACCTGAATATAATTCAAGTCAATCTATATTTCAATTATATTCCAATACAACTTGAATACATGAATCCCAGAATCCAGTTAACAATCTGTTTGAATGAACCGAACCATGGATATTCCTTTTACATGATTTCCAGTATTCCATTTACATGACTCTACGGTTATAACTGTTTCCTGATATCATGATTTCGGTCAGTCAATCAAGTCAATCAAGCAATCATTACAAGTTTACAAGATAACAATACAAATATAACATCGCGGGGTTTAAAGGGGTAGATTGGTACGGAAGATGTTAAAAGTGGAATGAGGTGGTCAGATTAAGACACCTAACCTATATTCAGTTGCTGTTGTACCGTGGCATAAACGGTTCCTTGTACTATACGTGCCCTTAGTCTCTGGCATATAGAGACTCCCCTCGTATACACTGGCAGCTTTCTGTACCAAGCTACAAACAATATCGTTAAACAATATTCCATAATATACTACAATACAAAACTTTAGAAAATACCATACTCTGTCACTCTCATTCTTCATTTTTCTTTGGGACTTACCGAGCGACCTGTTCGCTGACGACATTCTATTTCTCTCTTCTTTGAATGTCGTCAGGTGCGTTGGACCAAGTTGTGACCGAGCCTACAAGTGAAGATTTGGGGGAATTCCAGCAAGACCCAGAGCTCTAGACTTTGTACTTGCTCTTCTCAGTATTTCCTTTATTATGCCATTGTTTAGGTATTGCTTTTCAGTTCAGATGTATTTCCATTTCATGCATTGTAAAAAGAATGTTATTAATAAAAGTTGCTGTTATTTTCCATCTTTGGTCTCTTGTGATTATTTTATATTGCTTAGTTACGCTTAGCGTATGTATTTCTGAGTACATACGTAGCGGGCCTCGTCGCGTCCACTTCGCCGTACATTGGGAAGCGGGGCGTGACAGGTTTTGTTGGTGGCCCATGCAGGTCTGAGCTGTATGAATCCCTGTCATGCAGTTCTGGTCTGCGTGAACAACCTAAGCAATATAACACAAGAAACAACAACTAAAACATTCTTTACAATTCATGTTCTTTGGATCTTACAAGTCTCTATTCCTTGAATCTTATCATTTCATTTGAAATCTGCCTTAATCCAAATTTTTTCTTCAGGATTATGGACTCCCCAAACAATTCCCCGAACAACACCAGCACCAACGTCAACAATACTCCTTCAGCCCTACCTCTCACTCCAGTTGTTCCTGCACCATCCACTGAGCAAACCATGCTTTTCGATGCGATCCGCAGTCTGCTAGAGGGACAACAACAACTTTTGAGCCGTCCTGAGACAGATGCACCGGGAATAAAACAATTCAGAGCTTTGCACCCAAAGCAATTCTCAGGTAAAGGAAGCCCTCTCGAAGCAGAAGAATGGGCACAAAGTATCGAAGATGATCTGGCAGCAGCTCAAGTGCCAGATAATGCTTGGGTCCGTGTAGCGAAGCTACAGCTCACGGACAACGCTCGAAATTGGTGGAAGGCAGAAGAAACCCGTCTGGCCCAGCCGATTGAATGGAAAACATTTCGCGAGAAGTTCGACGCGAAATATTTCCCTGTGACCGCCAGGTTCGCTATGGAACAGCAATTTATTCACCTACAGCAAGGATCAATGTGGGAGAAATCTGTAGATGAATATGATGCTGAGTTTACTATGTTGAGCCGGTAAGATCTGTCACAGTAGTTCAATTTTTAATATCACATACTACACAGCTAACACAATCTTTAAACAGATTCGCGGCACACCTGATACCGACGGACGAGATCAGAGCCCGTCGTTTTCAGCAAGGTTTGGACACCGAGATCAAGGCTGCTCTAGCCACCGGGAAGTTTTTGACTCATGAGGAAGCCCTTGAAGCTGCCCGCAGTTACGAGGCAGTGATAAAAGAGAAGGGAAGACCTCACTCTGTAGGAGTCAAGCGTCCTGCCAACCAAATGGCAGGTGGAGCCACGTCCAGGTCACCCTTCGTGCCAAGGCGACCCGGAGTACCAACTCATCGTCCTAGCCCAGCTTTTTGCAACTACTGCAAGAGATCTGGGCATATGGTGAAGGATTTCCGTCGAGCCAACCGCCTTTGCTTGATCTGCGGTTCAGCCACTCATGACATTGGATCTTGTCCTCAAAGGCAGAATTCAGTTGCTGCAACCCGGCCAGCAAACAACTATCAGCAGCGACCAGCTCTTCCAGCACCTGCTACCAGACTTGCACTACCTGCCCCACCTAGAGGACCACAAGCTGCACCACCTCCTCGACAGTTCCATCAAGCCCAAAGGAACTTTCAAAGGAATGCTCCTCAGGCCAGGAGGAACGTGCCGAAGCGCCAGGCATTCATGATGTCCGTTGAAGAAGCTGAGGCCACTGGCCAAGTCATTACTGGTAAATTTCTTTCCCAAATTTACCTTCTAGTTGGTTATCTACACACTTTCCCTATACCTAAAACCTATCCCATATACCTTAGGTACAATTCTAGTAGCTTCACTACCTGCACTTGCACTGTTTGATACTGGAGCATCCCACTGCTTTATGTCGCAACGGTTTGTCCGAACCCATGCGATTCCAGTCTCACCGCTTGTATCCTGCTGGAACGTCAGTTCTGGAAATGGTGTTCTAAAGGCAACTATGGGATACAGCATGTGTCCGGTCATCGTCTGTAGTCGAGAATTTTACGCTGATTTCAAGGTACTGGACATACCAAATTTTGATGTGGTTCTAGGAATGGATTGGCTTGGAACCTTTTATGCTACCATCGACTGTCGTCAAAGGAGGGTAGTATTTGAGATCCCAAATCATCTGATCTTTTACTTCAAGAGTGGAGACCGTACATTGGAGCCAAGCACTTACAAAGCAAAGCCAAGGGAAGCAATAAATGCAGCAGCTCATGCAGAAGAAGAAGCAAGAGCGGAGGTAGTTCGAGAGTTCGATGACGTATTCCCTGACGATATATCAGGTTTGCCTCCTGATCGAGCTCTTGAATTCAGTATTGACTTAGTACCAGGAGCACAACCAGTAATCAAAGCACCATATAGACTAAGTCCAGAAGGTTTGAAGGAAGTACGAACACAGTTGGACGAATTACTGGCGAAAGGATGGATTCGTCCCAGCACTTCAAGTTGGGGAGCACCTGTGCTACTAGTGAAGAAGAAGGAAGGTTCATATAGGATGTGCATCGACTATAGAGCCTTGAACGAAGTTACTATTAAGAACAAATATCCACTTCCGCGCATCGACGATTTATTCGATCAGCTAAGTGGATCTTGTGTCTTCTCTAAACTAGATCTTCGTTCAGGTTATCACCAAGTGAAGGTCAAGGAAGCTGATATTCACAAAACAGCTTTCAGAACTCGTTATGGACATTATGAATTTTTAGTAATGCCATTCGGAGTGACCAATGCACCAGCAATCTTTATGAATCTTATGAACCAAGTTTTCCGGGAGTATTTAGACAGGTTCGTTGTCATCTTCATCGACGACATCCTGGTATATTCTAAGAATCGGAAAGAGCATGCGGAGCACTTACGAATTGTCCTGGAAACCCTTCGACAACATAAGCTTTATGCCAAATACAGCAAGTGCGAGTTTTGGCTAAAACATGTTGGTTTTCTTGGACGCATCGTATCAGGAGAAGGAATTTCTGTGGATCCAACAAAAGTCTCAGCAGTCAGCGAATGGCCTACACCAAAGTCCGTGAAGGATATTCGGAGTTTCTTGGGTTTAGCTGGATATTACAGAAGATTCATTGAAGGCTTTTCGAAGATAGCAACACCCCTGACCAAGCTCACACGAAAAGTTGAAGAATTTGTCTGGTCAGAAGCATGCGAGCAAGCTTTCGTAGAACTTAAGTCGAGACTGACTTCTGCACCTATTCTTGTAATACCGGATCAATCTGGAGGATTTGAAGTGCATTGCGATGCATCCGGTAAGGGATTAGGATGTGTTCTACATCAGCACGGTAAGGTTGTGGCTTATGCTTCAAGACAACTGAAGATTCATGAGCGCAATTACCCGACGCATGATCTAGAGTTGGCAGCCGTTATTTTTGCTCTTAAGATTTGGCGCCACTACTTACTTGGCGAAAGAGTGAACATCTACACAGATCACAAAAGTCTGAAGTATGTGTTTACTCAGAAGGAATTGAATATGCGGCAGAGAAGATGGTTAGAACTTATGGCGGACTTCGACATCAATTTGCAATATCATCCAGGAAAGGTGAACGTGGTACCTGATGCTCTTAGTCGCCAACCATTAGCAATGAATCTCACCGCCCAGTGGAAGCTTCAGCAAGACCTACATCAGATGGAGATCGAACTAGTCATGCCAGGTGATATTTCAACTTTGATGAATCTACAAGTTCAATCAACTATTGTCAATCAGATCAAAGCAGCTCAAGCCAGCGATGCTAAGTTGCAAAAGATCAGAGAACAAGTGGAGAATGGACTCAGAACAGATTTCATCATCCATGAAGACGGATCTTTGAGATACGGCAGCAGATTATGTGTACCAAAGGGTCCTGTTCGGGAAGAGTTAATGAGAGAAGCTCACAGCTCTCCCTATTCAGTACATCCTGGAGGTACTAAAATGTACAAAGATCTACGTCAGAATTATTGGTGGCATGGTATGAAGCGTGAAGTAGCCAGAAGCGTCGCAAAATGCTTGGTGTGTCAGCAAGTAAAGGCTGAACACCACCGGACTGCTGGATTACTTCAACCGTTACCAATCCCAGAATGGAAGTGGCAGCACATTACGATGGACTTTGTAACTGCTCTACCTCGCAGCACAAAAGGTAACGATGCGATTTGGGTCATTGTGGATCGACTCACAAAGTCGGCTCATTTCATCCCATTTCGAGTTGGCCAATCAACTGAGACATTAGCGAAGAAGTACATGGAGGTAATAATCTAAATTAGATTTAAAATCTCTTCATAAAGTACTATTCCTGATACTCATGAACTCATAACAGGAAATCGTAAGACTTCATGGAGTACCAGTCTGCATTGTCTCCGATCGTGACACCAGGTTCCGATCACAATTTTGGCAAAGTCTGCAAGCTAGCTTGGGAACAAGTCTGAATTTCAGCATGGCTTATCATCCACAAACAGATGGTCAGTCGGAACGAACCATTCAGATCTTAGAAGATATGCTCAGAGCATGTATGCTCGACTTCAAAGGATCGTGGGAAGATCACCTGCATCTTGTGGAGTTTGCGTACAACAACAGCTACCAAGCAAGTATAGGAATGGCACCTTTTGCAGCTTTATATGGAAGGAAGTGTCGATCGCCATTAAGTTGGGACGACATCGGAGATAGAGAGCTCCTTGGACCTGAGATGATAGTAGCAACCATTGATGTGGTTCGTACTATCAGAGAAAGAATGCGCATAGCCCAAGATAGACAAAAACATTGGGCTGATGCGAAGAGACGACACTTGGAGTTTCAGCCAGGAGAGCATGTATTCTTGAAGATATCTCCGAACCGCGGAGTGATCAGATTTGGGAGACGGGGTAAGTTGAGTCCGAGATACATTGGACCGTTCGATATACTCGAACGAGTCGGTGAAGTGGCATACCGTTTAGCGCTTCCACCCTCATTGGAAGGAGTGCATAACGTGTTCCACATATCTCAACTCAGAAGGTATGTGAGTGACCCCAGCCATGTACTTGATCATTCCGAACTCACGATACAGCCCGATTTGTCTTGTGAGCAGCAACCTGTGGAGATCCTGGACAGAAAAGTGAAGACACTTCGGAACAAGGAAGTTAATCTAGTCCGAGTAATGTGGAGAAAAGACACTCCAGGAGAATCCACGTGGGAAAGGGAAGATGAGATGCGTGCAAGATATCCGCACCTTTTTGTAAACTAGTCCTCAAATAAAAGTTGTAAATTTCGAGGACGAAATTTTTTTTAAGGAGGGTAGAATGTAACAACCCTAATTTTCATATACACTTTTCTGTACAAATTTTTTTAAATTTTTTTTTAAAACCATAAAGTAGTATTTTATTCCGAGCACAAGATATATATAATTAATTATTTTGTTTTTAAATAATTTCATTTTTAGTGTACATTAAATTGTTTTTAAATTTAAAGTGTACTTTGATATTTAATGCTGCTGATATCATTTTAAGTAACTATTTTTCTACACTAATTACAAGAAGGAGCTTGTAGCTCATTGGTAATACCTTGCATTGCTGAACCAAGCCACCTGAGTTCGAATCCCATACCCCACATTATTTTTAATATGGATTTTTAAAAACCTTTAGAATACCAAGAGTTTACACGTGCATATCTCACAAAAACCCCACTACACCCAAAGATGTAACACTTGCAGAGGGTAGATGATCCGTCGGGGGAGATCCAGGTCACCGGAATCGGTCGGGAATCGGCCAACTCGGCCTTGACTCGGCCGACTCAGTGATCCGACCGAGTCACGGCCGAGTCACCCCCGATTCGGCCGATTCCGGCGAGGGTCACAACACGAAAGTTGTGTCTTTTGGTATTCCCTACGCACCTGCAAAGTTTCAGCCTCATACCACTTCCAGAGCTCTTTAAAACCCCCAATTACTCCACTTTTAATACATTTTTATTACATTTTATCACATTTTTATTTTTAACTTTTCATCTACCCTAACCCTAGCCTAACCCTATAAATACCAACCCTACACACTACCCTCTCACCCCCCAAAATCTTGAGCCACTCTCTCAAAAGTTTCCACAAGAAGTGTGCTTCGAAATCGAGTTCCCGGCGAAGCTCTGACGGAATTCCGACGACGCGTTTTGGAGCAACCGGCGACGTAATCACCCCTCGGCCTTCCTCCCTAGTTCTCTTTACACTTTAGAAGAGTTTAAACCCGTAAGTCCCAACCTTCTATCTCTCTTTTCTATAATTGTAAAATACGACTTTTTGGAACCCGACGGAAATCGGACAAACCGATTCCCGATCCGGTTTTTCTTAAAAATTCCACTTGTCGCCTAATACATATTATCAACCCTATTGCATGTTGACTATTAATCACCCTTAAACCAATTTAATCGCACTTTTCCACATGAAATGATAAGTTCTTTACAAAACCGTATTCCTTGCATAAAAATACCATCAAGTTCAATTTTAATGTTCTAATTAGATCCCTCACTCTTAATCATGGTTATTTTGATAAAAAAACTTGTTTCATTCAATTTGGATAAAATTTCACACATGAAATGATAACGTTTATGAATACCGTATTCTTGCACCTTAATACCCTTAAGTTTAATACAGCTTATTTCATCTTGAAACTTCACCAAAACTTAATATAAGTCACGGGGTAATGACCTACCCTTATACACACTCATTATAACCCTAATTGATAAATAACGAAAATACAGAATACGAAATTATAGGACTTTTCACTAAAATACCATAACCTTCATAACTCTTAGTTTAATCTTTAAATTGTAACTTTTCTAAATAAAACTTATACAAAATGAAAGCACGATTGGTCATGGACATCGATCGTTTATCTAAACTGTCTTGTGTGTCTAGGCAAGTGTGTCGAAGGCAAGTGGTTACTTAATTAGGGCCACTACTTGTAGTGGAGAGCCTCCCACTTACCTGGCACTTACCTAGCTGCATTCGACGGTGAAGAGGCGATTTGAGGCTTCTAATGACTCATCATTTAGACCTTAGAAATAGGCTAGTTGGTTTAGGAAACCCTAATAACTAAAATACGGAGAACTATACTCTTTACAAATAAACACCCTATATTTATAAAACCGTTTTCCTAAAAGAAAAGTATTTATAAAACCTGAGCAAAGTGCCATTACAACCCATCTTTGGGGAACTTGTTAGGGATAGCACGGTTCATCGTGCACCCGCAGGCTAGTAGTGCGTGATTCAGACCTCCGCAAGGAGCATTCGGTCTCGAAAGGTTTAAAATACGATATTTAAGGAAAGTGATATTATTTTTGTAAATAAAATATTCATTTAAAAATCATTCATGTGTTTTATTATATATAATTATCACTTAAACACCTATTTTGTTATAATATAAAATTTCCACTTTTTCCTGAAATTCAAAGATTAAAAGTTACATTAAAATACCCTGAATTTCAAATAATCAATTAATAATTTTATTAGGATATATTCACTAGAAAAACATAAATAAAATACATACTCATTATAACTATAAAGATGAATAACAAATACTTGAGGTGTATTTTGCAAACTATACAATATTAAATTTTACAATAAACCCCCTCAAGTTTTATAAATTACAATAAGGCCCCTAACAAATAAAGAACTACAAATTATCTTTCTTTTAGTCTGACTCGGGTTAGAGTCTGACTAATTCTGACCTGAATATAATTCAAGTCAATCTATATTTCAATTATATTCCAATACAACTTGAATACATGAATCCCAGAATCCAGTTAACAATCTGTTTGAATGAACCGAACCATGGATATTCCTTTTCCATGATTTCCAGTATTCCATTTACATGACTCTACGGTTATAACCGTTTCCTGATATCATGGTTTCGGTCAGTCAATCAAGTCAATCAAGCAATCATTACAAGTTTACAAGATAACAATACAAATATAACATCGCGGGGTTTAAAGGGGTAGATTGGTACGGAAGATGTTAAAAGTGGAATGAGGTGGTCAGATTAAGACACCTAACCTATATTCAGTTGCTGTTGTACCGTGGCATAAACGGTTCCTTGTACTATACGTGCCCTTAGTCTCTGGCATATAGAGACTCCCCTCGTATACACTGGCAGCTTTCTGTACCAAGCTACAAACAATATCGTTAAACAATATTCCATAATATACTACAATACAAAACTTTAGAAAATACCATACTCTGTCACTCTCATTCTTCATTTTTCTTTGGGACTTACCGAGCGACCTGTTCGCTGACGACATTCTATTTCTCTCTTCTTTGAATGTCGTCAGGTGCGTTGGACCAAGTTGTGACCGATCCTACAAGTGAAGATTTGGGGGAATTCCAGGAAGACCCAGAGCTCTAGACTTTGTACTTGCTCTTCTCAGTATTTCCTTTATTATGCCATTGTTTAGGCATTGCTTTTCAGTTCAGATGTATTTCCATTTCATGCATTGTAAAAAGAATGTTATTAATAAAAGTTGCTGTTATTTTCCATCTTTGGTCTCTTGTGATTATTTTATATTGCTTAGTTACGCTTAGCGTATGTATTTCTGAGTACATACGTAGCGGGCCTCGTCGCGTCCACTTCGCCGTACACTGGGAAGCGGGGCGTGACAACACACACTTCGATGGATGCTTCCCCGTCGAACTTCTTTACTTCTACTCTGCCGCCGTCCGCAGGTGCGCAGAATCCACCCCGTATCTCTCTCCAGGAAAGATGCTATCCTATGCGAGGTCCTCTTTCGACCTGTCTCTCCATTCCACCAGCCAACGGGGACAATTTTGAAAAAAAACCCCAATACATCAACCTTCTACCCAAATAACACGGTCTCGAGTCTGAAGACGCATATGTCTTTATCACCAAATTTGAAAATGTATGTGCAATGATGGGTACCTCACAGCTTTCTGTGGATGCTATGCGTCTTCGTCTTCTTCCATTTACCTTGTGCGATATAGCCGAGAAGTGGCTGTATAACACAACCACACATTCCATTTCAAACTGGGGAGAATTCGTCATAGCATTCCTAAAGAAATTTTACCCCTATCATAAAACACCTCGAGTCCGTAGCGAAATCAATCAATTCACCCAGCTTCCAAATGAAACATTCTCAAAATGTCTTGAACGCTATAAGGATCTGTTAGTTCAATGTCCACATCACGGAATCCCTAGATAGGATCTGTGTAGAATCATATATGAGGGCATTAATCCTAACACAAAACGGACCCTTGAATCCATGTGTCAAGGCAATTTCATGACCAAAGATGATAGGGAAGCCTGGAAATTCATAGAAGATTTCGCTGAAAAATCTTTAAAGTAGGAGGGTGTGAGTAAATCGTCTAAGGGAGGCAATAACCAATCGGAAGTTTCCATAGGAGTTAGAGCTGACATTTCGGATATGCAAAAGAAACTCGAGACTATGGAAAATAAATTTTTAGCCGCCGCCCTAAATCAAATGTCACTCTCCAAAACTGTATGTGGATGTTGTTCTGATCCTTCTCATTTGAAGGAAGAATGTCCACTAAATTCTCCGTTTCAAGGTCATGAGCATATCAATTCTATTTTTCAAAGACCTAGAAACGATCCATTTTCTTCCACATATAATCAAGGTTGGAAGAATCACCCTAACTTTGATTGGAACCAATCACAAACCCAAAACACGGTTTCAAATCAAAACAATTTCCAAAGGTCTCCTCCACCACAACAGCAACCACTTCAATTGAGTCAGCACCCCTTCCAAGCACAAAACTTCCAAAATCCGGTCAACACACCAGCACCGTCTAATCCTTTGCAGTTGACCGGTACTGATGAATCATCTTCATTCATGAACTTGCTTTGGACAATAAAGTCTTCCGTCGATAAAATCGAGAAAAACTCTGCGTCCCAAAGCGAGACTATTAAATCGATGGAAGAAGAAATTGCACGATTAAAAGCTGAAATGAGTGCAAGAGAGAAAGGGAAACTTCCAGCTCAACCTTTGCCCAATCCTGGCTATTCACATCATGTGAATGCAATCACGTTGAGATCTGGAAGAGTGCTTAACAATCACGTTGGGGAAGAGATTGATGACACTGAAAAATCTATCAATGATACCCCGGCTGAGACCTTTCCTTCCACTTCTACTTCTAATTCTGACCCCAGTTCTTCTACCCCACCATTTTCTTCCGAGCCTATTCTCCGTTTTCCCCAAGGCTCGACACCTCAACCCACACAGAATACGATCCCCACTCCTATTCTTAGATCATTCTCACCCACACGATTTCTCCAATGTTGGACCCCGACCTTATTGCTCAATCTCCTTTTCCAAATCGGTTAAGGGGAAACACACTGAGTCCACGAATGGAGAAGATCGCTGAAATGTTTAAACAGGTTAACATCAACATCCCTTTTCTAGATGCAATACAACAAGTCCCCACTTATGCGAAAGTTCTTAAAGACTTGTGCACTAGAAAAAGGAAGACTCAAGTGCCCAAGAAGATATTCATGGCAAAGACAGTAGACACAGCTTTCCCCCAATAATTACCGAGGAAACGTAAGGATCCTGGCTATCCTACAATTTCCATTTCTATTGCGGAGAAACAAATCAACCGTGCTCTACTCGACCTTGGCGCAAGTGTTAACCTGCTTCCTTTCTCAGTATATGAGCAGTTAGGGATCGGAGAGTTGAAACCAGCCCATTGCACTCTCCAGGTGGATGACCGATCAAGCACCAAACTTAGGGGTGAACTAGAGGATGTGTTAATAAAAATCGGGGAATCTGTATTCCCTGTGGACTTTATTCTAATTGATGCACAGCCTATAGCGAACCCACGGAATCAAATTCCGGTGATTCTTGGTCGCCCTTTTTTGGCCACTTTCAATGCTATCATCAACTGTCGTAATGGTTCTATGACCCTGTCCTTCGGGAATAGGTCAATTGAGCTGAACATTTACAAGTTGGGAAGTGTACCCTCCGAACCTACTGCTCAGGTCTGTTCTATCGAATTAATGGATGTCGACAGCAGCGAATTTGACGATCCTCATGATACAGATCTTGACTCTTTTCATATGTTGTTGTTTGACCCAACTTTGTATCATACACATATGGACTCTTCCACCGAGTTGTCCGGGTCAATAACTAACACTGATTATGAACCGTTTTTGGAGTCTGAAGATCACCCCGCACTTTGTGATGACATTATTCTTCGGGGTATTGATGGGGCTTTTGAGGAAAGCTTCGCTGATAGACTCGCACTCTTAGTAAATACGGGTGTTGAGATGAATCATCTCCAAAACAATGAAATTGAACCTCCACCCCTTCTTCTAGACTGTAAAAAGAATGCGAGTAATCCATCACAAACACTGCATCGTCTCTCCAAAACGAGACGCGCACACATTCTATTCCACCACTTACCTTTTCCACACTTCTTCTTCCACCAACCTGAGCACTACATTGATAAAATCTTCGAATGGTTGGTGTTAACCTTCGGTCTTTTCAAAGCTTGGTATCGACCAATGATTCTTGACCCCCTCTTGTGATTTTCAAAGTTTAACATTGTTTAACTCAAGTTTGGGGGAGGTATAATCTGGCTCTTGAAAAGAAAATTTTTACTCAAAAATGATGAGCCAAAAATAAGTTTAGGGGAGGATTTTCACTTAAATATTTTGCCCCCATTAAAAATTTTCCTCCCAGGCTTACAGGTTTTTGTGATCTAGCGGATGGCAACAGTGAGGACACTGTTGAAAACAAGTTTGGGGGAGGTTTGTGCTTATTTTCCCATCATTTGCATCATACTTTGCATAAGCACAAAACATTATTTGAAAACCTATAAAAATTTAAAAAAATTCAAAAGATAAAAATATATTTTGTACATAAATAAGATAATAAAAGATTAGACAGTGAAAAATTACATCCAAAAGATTAGAAAAATTTAAGGAAATTAGAAATTTTCTTAAACGAACTAGTAATAAGTAGTTATGAGCTGTTGTCCCAAGGGTTAGTAAGATGAAAGAAGTCACTAATATGAGGATAAAAATAAGTCTGAAAAATAGTTCCTATTCGGGAAGCCAAACATTTTGAACGTTGATACCCTGCTATTCGCACTTACACACGTCTTGAAACTCGGGATAGTAGAGGATACCTTGAAATGCTCTTGTCTAAAAGCAAAAGTATGAAGGAAATAAAAAAATGAATAAAATATAAAGTGGTGAGAAAAATAAACACTGGTTTTGTTATCGCCAAGGCAGCAATAAAAAAATATAGCGAGGGTGCCTCTTCACCTAGTGCCTTAGACCAACTGGTCTGGGAGTCACTGCTAAGCCTTAGCCGGTGCAAGACGTGGAAAAAACACCTAATAAGCAAGCACATGAGTAATCGGTCGGTTAGTACCTCAAGAAGTATTAACGGTCGCATGAAAATGTGTGAGAAATCTCATCTAAATATTCATCAATTAAAAAGTACTGAGACAGATGAACAAGAGTATGATAGCTTGAATTGAATTCTCTGGGTGTAGGGATGTTCTATACACACACGTAGCGTTATATGATCGATGTTTGGAAGGAAGATAGGAAGGAAGAATAAAGACGATGTTTTATTGAGGGATGATGTGATTTTTGACATTTTTTCATGACCATTAAGATAGGGCTCGTGACAACCGAAAAGCAAGCATAATTGGAAACCCAAATTTTCGAAGTCTTTCTTTTACAATTCTTATCTTTATATCTAATCTTCACGGTCTTCCTTTTATTATTGGATTTTGTGGGTGCAATCCACCGAAAACTCTCAGGAGACAACACTCCTCCTACTAGGGACACATAGAGGTTTAAAGGCTTGTTGCACGTGCTCAGTGCAATCGTGTTGCCTACGAAAGTGTGCTAGTTAGTTTTTCTTTTTCTTTATTTTCTCCTTCTCTTTTTAATAAAACAGTTTGCTTGAGACGACCAAAAATAAGTTTGGGGGAATTTGATCGGTCGAAAATATTGCATTTTTAACACATCAATTTCCCTACTATTTGCACTCATCTATAAGTGTTCGGAATGAATATAGCACATATTAGCAAAACATCTGTAAAATACCAAATAACATGTGTTATATATTATAACCGACATTTTTGAGGGAAATTGATTGTTTATAATTGCATGCATCATCTTTGTATAGCGCAACACTTGTCTCGAGAATCTGTGTAGAAAATTCCAGGAAAAGAGCCGAAACTGTCAAAAAGTGCTGATAAAAATACGCCAAGTCCAAGACTTGTGATCTGGTAGTGGAAGAGAAAGAAACATGAGATTCTACACATCAGAAAAGTGCCACAAAGTTAGCCCAAGAATACCACAGAAGTTTAATGCATAGAGGCCTTCAATGGGCCGCGGATCCGCGGCCAATAGGTGCTTCCCGCAGCGGATCCGCGGCGCAATGGTGACGTCAGCAATACAGATTTCTTTAGTTGGCTTCTCATAACGGCAAATGCTTCCAGAAGACTCCAGATGACCACGTGACTTTATCTAGAAGGCTCGGCCTAACAACCTTACCCAAGAATATTCCCCATTCTAGAATATTCCCTCCAACAACCTTCTTCTAGAAGGCTTTCTCCAACAACCTTCTTCTAAAAGCCTTCTTATAAAAACCTTCTTCTAGAAGCCTCCTTAAAACAAGCTCAATCTAGAATATTCTCTCCAACAAACTTCTTCTAGAAGATTCTTTCTAACAACCTCATTTTGGAAGGAAAATTCAAATGAGGTGGTTCATTTTGGAGGGAAAATTCAAACTTTGGAGGGAAAAGTGGTTCATTTTGGTGGGAAATTTTAATTTGAATTGAAAAGGAGAGGGGGTTATAAAAAGAGATCTAGATCTAGGGTTTTGGAGGTTGTTCATTTAGTTAGTTAGCTAGTTAGTGAGTGGTTCATTTTTGGAGGAAAAATTGTAGATCCAAATCAAAATTCAAATCAAATTGAGTGACACACTTTGATCGAAATCAAGATCTCCGAGTACAATTCAAGCAAGAAGCCTTCAACCTTTTAGAAGCGACGCCGATCTTCAACCGAGCAAGTGATCCAAGGCGATCCGCGACTCACGGAGACGATGCGAAACTAATTCGACGATCGAGTTCTTTCCTCTTGTAGTTCTTGAGCGAATTGTAACAAAATTGTTGATTAATAAAAGGTGAAATTTCTTTATCTTGCTTATCTCTATATTTGAGCATTGTGATTAGTTTTCAATTCTTGATTGATTTCGTTGTTATGATGCTTGAGTAGAAACTCCGCTCGTGGAGGAGTCGAGAGAATCAATAGATGATGATGATTAGATCTTAAAACGATTCTTAAGTCCTATAAGTTTTGTAAACTTTTGTAAATTGAATTAATCGACAACCTAGTTTTGAGCGAGATACTTTATTGAATGTTTTCGCTCTTAATTAGTGATCAACGTTCGATAATTCAATTTACTAGAGGCTAGCTTTTGAATGATAATCATCGAAAGGACAAAGGATGAGATGAAGAAACCCTAGTTTCTTCGATAGATCCTTAAACCTCGTTGATCATCATCGATCTAGCATCAAATCATTAATGGATAAGAAAACGTAATCATAAGCCTTCATTACTTCTATAGATTCGATCGATTCCTACGAGCTTCATTTCAAATCTTGATAGTTCATTAGATTTGGATATCTTCTAGAATTTTATAGATTCTTGATCTTTAGATCTAGTCTTTGCTATTTTTGAAACTAAATCTCAAAATTCTTGAATCTATTTTCTTGCAATTTTTCTTTTACCTTTTCATTTCGACCCATCTAAAACGAAAGCAAGCAAAACACACATCTCAGTGGACGATCCGAACTCATTAACACGCTACATCGATACCGTTAATTGATTGCGGTATAAATTTCTTTGATTGTGATCTTTATACATTTTCAAAACACGACACACAAAGAATCATATCAATCATATGCCCTAGAGGCCATTACTGTACATACGATGTATATTATAGTGGATGCTTGGACAAGCCTCGGCCGTCTGAACGAGGCCAAAATGCGGAAACGATACTTTACTTTAACTTTTGAACTGGCACCACCGCAGACAAAAATCCCGGATCGGGCCATTAACATAGTCCTAGCTAACTAAAGAAAGGGTAGAGAGATATACCGAGCGATCCGTGTCCTTCGGTCTTCTCGTCGTCGTCCCTGTCACGACCCGAAAGAGCACGTGACTGGCCCTTGAACCATATGAAGTCTATAGGACTCCATCTGATCTAAGTAAGCCAAAAGCCCAGAAATCTAAAACCATTTTTAAGAATAAGTAAAGAAACTGGTTTAAAGAAGTGAAGAAAAACATGTTTGAAATCAAGGTTTTTAAATAACTAAGCCGAATATGCATTTTTAAAAACAGTACAGTCTTTTCTAAAAATTTCGGCAGAGTTTCTTTTGTAAAACTGGCCCCGAATGGGGTATAACAAGGATAACAATATATGCAATGATAAAGGCATCCCCAAGCGGGAGCTAGCTCTTCGTCAAACGACGGTCACCACCACACATGCAACAATAATATACAACGCCAAGTGGCGAGGATCAAATCCAAAAGAAAGCTCAAAAGCAACAAGAAAACCGCAACACTACTAAGCGCGACTCTATGGTCGAATAATACATCACTAGTCTAGGTCTGAAATAATATACGAGTTTTGGTTGATGGATATTCTAGATACAATGAATAATATAAATACAACGGCGGTTCTGATACAAAAGAACCCACCTATCCAAGCAAATCACCCAAAAGGAAGCAGTGTGCCAGAAATGCCGCTATAGAACTGTACGGCAAACCTGCAAGAACTGGGGCACAACGGGGGTGAGTTGCCAACTCGTGAATAGAAAGATATCTACAAGCAGAGATCGAATGCATGACCCAACCTAGGTCAATACGATCAGATATAAAGAAACCTCAATATGAATAAAGCTGAAGCATGCTAAACTGGCAATGTAATCTCTATACGTGAATGTAGTGCCAAGTGCTCGTGCTAGTGCCTCAGGTAATAGTATGTCATGAATATGAGGTATGAATGCATGAAAGCAGAATACATGTAAATGAAGAAACTGTTTTCATAATTTAGTGAGATTTCCCTTGTATTTTTAGTTGAGGTATCATAATGAAATCAGCATAAAACAGTGCCTAGCATCGGCACAAAACGTAATCCCAATATCTCGATATCTCTGTATCACAGTCTCTGTACCTCGAAATCTCGAAATCCCAATGTCTCAATCATAATATCTAGGGCGCCGTCAGTCCAGACCGGCCCCTACCATCCATCTCAAGACCACGACGGTATCCTCCGGATATCCGACGCGTCGGATAAAATCACCGGTAGGTAGTGCTCCCCTGCCAGGCTCACATCGTCATCACCACGCGCTTCTTGCCCCGGGGTACCTTACCGGGTCCACCATGTACCCGAAACGGTTCATCCGTCTCCTCGAATCGGGTTTCCAAATCCATCAGCAAACTCATGGTGGACGACTCATACATCATGGGAAAACCGCACTTTTTATTTTAAAGAGAGAAAAGAAGTTTATATAAGTCTTGCGGTTTTCCCCCAAATCCAGAAAATCTCATGGAAATCCGAATCCAATCCTCAATAGCATGTAAACAGTGCATACAGGCATAAAAATCCATGAATAATAACATGCATGATGTAACAACTAATAATTACAATGTCTAATCTAGCATATAAGGCAAGTATACTAATATCATGTCTAAATTATTAGCTAACCTATGTCGATGCAATAATATTTTCTAAGGTGTACGTGACATGGCAATTACCGATGAAGATGTGTGTGAGCCGACAAGTAAGTGTACGTGGTACTACGCATCATCGGTAATGGTGCTGGTGTCCTAACAGCATAACATCAATAATGGAGTATGAAACATAATATAAGCATGCGATGCGATGCGAACCACAATAATGAGCGGAAGCTGAATACTAGACGCAACTATAACTAATCTGCATTAATCTAAAATAACCTCTACAATTGGTGCCTTTTGAAATAACACGAATCATGGGGTTTTGAAAATAGGGGCTACGGTGTTTTTATGAAAAGATACGTCTTTTGAAATATCCGTAGGATCCCTTGGGCTGTCTTTTAAAATACCCACGATTCGTTAGTTTTTGAAATAGGTAGGAGTCTAATCTAATCTAACAACCATCTTAAACTATACGGCTGAACTAACAAGTAGAGCTACGGGTGAGGAAACCGCCTAACATCTGAGTCGATACATATACATACATGTATATATATTAGTCGGTGATCCCGCCTCAATAATATCATATCCGATACCCTATCTATAATCAGACATCCCAAGTCAAGAGTGCGGATCAATCATCAAAATATAGCTTGTACGTAAATCCGTCGTACGGCATCCCAAATCTGTGTACGGGTCAATATCACATTCATCATACTATTTATCTGGTATCCTCTTTATCAAATGTCATGATCGGGGTACTGATCTACGTCTAGTACAATATTGATACCCTCAATGTATGCATGCAGGTGTAAGAATCACTACGTCAAAAGACCCGTTAAAACATCGTGTCGTATCTCGATACGAACCAAATCACATCACCGATCTCCTGGCCTCAAGCCCAATCTCATCGACTCATCTCAAATCCCAAATACTATCCTCAAATCCAGTATATAAACACATAGTCCCATACCCATGTGTAGATATACGCACCATCATATGCACTCTAATAAATGAAAGAATGAATGCAAGTATGTGTGTAAATGTATGTGTGAGTGCAACCACTACTCTAGGGTTCGCACTAAACCAAACC
Source organism: Agapanthus africanus (assembly GCA_030015575.1). NCBI lineage: Eukaryota > Viridiplantae > Streptophyta > Magnoliopsida > Asparagales > Amaryllidaceae > Agapanthus > Agapanthus africanus. Next base: position 428,328,328 of record CM057339.1, read on the forward strand.
AATATATTCTTATCATCAAAATATCATTATTACCATCAATAACCCTAAACAACACATAATAAATATTCGTGTGTATACGTATTCGTATACTTCACCACGGACTGCGGGGGTGCTATACGCCATCCACCCGACTTCTCCCCACAGATATAAATCTACTCACATTGCTTCTCGTGTGCCAAAGCCGATGTCGCTATCTTCACCTCCTTTGCCTCAACATCACGCGGGGTACCTACAAGTATATCACAATGCTAAAGCACATGAAAATCATATCGGAAACCAAAATAGCACACGCTACCCGCATAGGTAAAAACTTATCGACTCGCATGTAAACACAATCAAAATCCACTTGTCGTTGACGTCCAAACGCCACCCGACAGGAATGAATCACCAAATACCAAAATCCATGCTAAAACAAGTCCCAAATTATACACCAACATAGGAAAATCAACCCAGATTTCACCCTAGATGGAATCAGTCAAAACTAGACATACTCAGGGTCAAAACTAGAGGAAATGGGGGCATGCACAGAAAACGAAGCAATTCCTTAAAATACCTTATTTTAGAATTTTCCATAATTTTTCCCTATTTATCTGTATTTAATTATACCAGAATATTAAAATATTCATTAAAATAATATTAAATTATAAAATTTCCCAAAAATCATATTTTATTATTTTGAAGACGTTACAATCTACCCCCCTTAAAGAAATTCGGTCCCCGAATTTAAATTTAAACCCCCAAATACTAAAATATTTCAATACAAATTCCAAGTCATCGGGGCTCCGAAATCATCTATACATAAAACATCATAGCGCAATGCATGCGCATGAGTACTGAGCAGATAACTCAAAAGCAACACTCCATCAAGCATCCGCAATCATCGGAGTCATGGTAACGACACAATGTCAAATCCAATACAAAATCAATATGATATGGACCAAGACTATACATGTAGACATCCAATCTATACATGTAAATAGCTGATGCAAATGTATGCCAAATCTTTTTAAGTCGCTGTGCGATGCGCGTAACACTGCACAGTGGCGGACGTTTCTCATAAGAAAATAACTATATATGTGTATATATATCCTTTGTTTAATAGGTACGTTCCGCCGTTTTGAAAACAGTTTAGAAGGGTTTCCTTGTTTTTAAAACGTTTCGTGTCATATCGGACACGTAGGTATATACTGAGACTATAGCTCGCTTTTCGGAAATCCCTTCGATAACTATCGATGCATGCAAAATATATCCAGGTACTGCCCACTGACTAGTCCTGCTCAGTATGAAAGCAAATATCCAACATCATAAAAATGTACTGCTCCAAAAGGAATAAATCCCAAAAATCACATAACACCACCCTGTGCGTCTGGTGCGCACGGAAATCAAAATCCATATATGTGCTAAACATGTGCACAAAACAACATCTAGGTGCAACGGGTGTGCACGAAGCATCTGTCATAGGCAACGTGTGCCTGGCAGCCAAAACAGGTGCATCTGACATGCACGAAGAATCTCGATTTAGTGCATCTGGTGTGCCCCAAAATCGTATCTCAAAACATGCGCCCAACATGCGCGAAAATCCAAATCGGTGCATCCATCATGCACGAATGAAAATCTAGACCCTGCGCACTCAATATGCACGGAATCACAAAATCCAATAGCAACGTCGAATATGCGTAAGTCCAGTCAAAAGCACGGAGTGCAAGAATCCACATCAATATCACAATCAAAATCGACATACCGAAAGGCATCAAATCGAAGTCAGGTGCAATCGTAATGCACAAAATATAAATCCGGTGCAACAAAGGCACGAAATATAAATCTGATGCGATAAACGCAAGAAACATAAAACTGGTGCGACAAATGCACGAAGTATAGAACTGGTGCATCCCATGCACAAATACCAAGCAATAACTCAAATACGTAAGCAGCAACACCAAGTGTATCCAGATATGAAGAAAATCATAAACGTGTGCAGCTGCGGGCACAAAACACATATCGATACACTACAAGCACATATAAGCTATACCGAGTGCAAAATCAAAACACTAAAATTACATGAAACTCTGCTGGAAGCGTAAATCAAATCACCAGCATAAAATAGGCATGAAATCGCAATCAACTGCTCAAGAGTAATAACTATGTACAAGGTATAAATACCCAGTAGGTGCAACCATGGTGCACAAAATCAAATATCATGAAACTCAGTCATCAAAACTAAATCATATGAATAGATCGCCCAAAATACCGAAATCCAAAGCAACGGATACGTGATAATCAAATCACAAAATCACAAATCATAATTACCGTCGTCGGTATACCATCCTTCAGGGTCAAGAAGGTACCGGAACATCCGATGCTAGCTGCGCAAGATATCTACTTGCCTCTTGCTCGCGGCTGGCGTCCTCTGCCTCTGGTTCCTGATCTTTCCTGTAGATTACCAATCTCGCAATCCATCGGCTCATCGGCCCGGTCAGGAGTACTGACAGGAACGATTCCGTTCTGGCACTTTCCTGGTCACCTTTCGGTCAATCCTCACGACCGCTCGTAAGACAGCGTATCACTGGCGTCGGCCTCTGGCTCTCTGAAAGCACGTCACACATCTGATCCTGGGTGCAAACATCATTGCAGCAATGTCCTGGAAGGAATCCTGCTCAAGGTCTCTTCCGATCATGCCTATGCCGATCTGTACAGAGGCTGGCTTCCTGCACAACCTCTTCTCGCTCAAAAACACCTGTGTCCTCAGCACAATATTTTCTCGGAAACTGGTCACATTCCAACGTCTCTGTAAGCATATCAGGTCTCTAGTCTCGACGGGAAGCAATGACAGCTCATCAGTGTCTCACACGAACCTCTTGTTCCAACTGTCTCTATCGTCGTCCACTATGACGTCACGCCAAGCTACTACGCACTGCACTGTTCTCGGCCACGGTCAATCTGAAGTCTCTCGCACGGACTCGAAATCGCATATTCTGTAGCTTCATCATTCTGTAGAGGATGTCAGGCCGAACCGGTCCTCGGGAACACGTCCCAACCATCGGAGGAATACTCATCACTCGTCTGTCCCTGATCGATCTGCAACGCATCTGGGTAAGTTCCTTTATCCGAACATGGTCAACTACCTCGTCGACAATGCCGAACTCTGTCCTGCTGGGTGTGCGCAATACGACCACTCCTGGTCTAGGTCTTCTCGTAACGTACTCCAGAAAGGTCCTGTCGAGGTTCCTTTCTCAAATCTCAATCCTGCCGAAATGCCCGGAAGTCATCATCCAATGCTGAAGCTAAAGCTTATTCCGGAACGGCTGCATACCTATCGCGCTTCTCTCTGGAAGATACATCCATATACCACGCCTCGGGGTGCATATCACATCTCTAATGTCAGCGGAGTGGGACGTCATCTCGTCGAAATCTCGTACGAACTCTTTACTCCACCTTGCTCAATGTCGACTGATTCGGACTTAACTCATCGTGGCTACACGAACTGCGCTCCGACGGCTACGCTCGCATCTGGAGTCTCCCAAGCAGTGTCCCATCACGATATCCGAAAGATGTCGAACCATCCGATCGACTCGTCAGATCCTCATAATCCCCCAAGAGATCACATCATGGGTACAGTTTAATAGTATCGAGTACATGCCACAGCGTCGGTGGTCCAGCCGTAGAAAGGCAAACCCAAGCCTCACTAATGGCGCTGAGGAACCACCGCAAACCCGAAGGTTCAAAGGCTTTCACACGGTCATTAAGTCGAGTTAGGGTTTCATTCTTCTAGAGAGTCCATAGAATCACCTGCATGTCTTTCCGTATACTTTAAACTTGGAAAATGGGCTCCTGACATTCGATCGTCTCTATCGACTCTCAACGAACCTGCGTGAAGTCGTCTCTAGCTGGAAACAATCTATCTGATGACCTCGCATCGGTAAACAAACGAACCACCTGTCCTAGTCATTCATCCTCAGGTGACTAGCGACTCGCTATCATCTCTCTAAGTATATGCTCACGCTGCAGTAGCTCCAACCATCTGGGCGACATCTCGTCATTTGCAGCAGCAACTGGCTTATTCGCCTGTACGCCGAACAGCGCCTCAATCCTCCAGGAAAGGCAATACATAGGTGATCATCTCTGAGTCGGTCTGCTCTAGATCTGAGTAAGACTCTCCACACTGGAAATCTTCAACTCATCAGGGCCCGCTCCGGCGCAAAATCGGACGAATCACCTTCGTCTCTCAAATCGGGTAGACTAGCTATCATCTGTCTCATATCTGCCTGAAAGCTACGGCAATCTCAGCTCGTAAGCTTCGGAAGCGACATCCTGTCAATCTCAGCAACAGCTGGTCCATCTGTCTGCACGGTAGGCGACATCACAATCTCTGAGGTATGCTGTACATCAACAGTCCTCTCTCAACTGGCAGCTCTAACAATGGCCCGATCATCCGGTGCAAGACCAAGCACTCGCCTCCACTAGAGGTCACAATCACCAACACTAACTCGAGACGTTCCCATGTCACCAGAAAACACAATGGTCGGCCCTCGTACCAAACGAGCTCACACCGGCCGTAACCCTAGCAGCAGCCCAAACTGCCCTCAAACATGGTGACAGGAACCTCAATCGAGTATCAAGGAGAGCACATCAATGGCAAGAAAGGAAACAACAGATCCAAAGTGGATACATGATCATGGGAAGGAACAGCATCAATAAAGGTATGATCATGAAACTAATAGAATCGGGGATCTCAAATGGATGTATAATCCTGGATATAAAGAGGATCACTGATCTCGAAAATATGTACATCCTAAGGTTCCTTAAGCGGAATGGCGTGTCGTAAGTATGCCGCGGAATATACCAACGGTACGTCACTCTACTTTAGTTACCTATTCCATCAACCAAGGGTCATCCTACACGACGAAAGTTCGGGTCTAATACCCCCTCGACCAAGTCTAAGTTCCGTAAGGTCAAGCCTAAGTTCCGTATATATATAAACGCCCTAGGCTCCACATAGTCAAACTTAGACTCGAACCAAGGTCAACCTAGCGCTCTGATACCAACTTTGTCACGACCCGAAAGAGCACGTGACTGGCCCTTGAACCATATGAAGTCTATAGGACTCCATCTGATCTAAGTAAGCCAAAAGCCCAGAAATCTAAAACCATTTTTAAGAATAAGTAAAGAAACTGGTTTAAAGAAGTGAAGAAAAACATGTTTGAAATCAAGGTTTTTAAATAACTAAGCCGAATATGCATTTTTAAAAATAGTACAGTCTTTTCTAAAAATTTCGGCAGAGTTTCTTTTGTAAAACTGGCCCCGAATGGGGTATAACAAGGATAACAATATATGCAATGATAAAGGCATCCCCAAGCGGGAGCTAGCTCTTCGTCAAACGACGGTCACCACCACACATGCAACAATAATATACAACGCCAAGTGGCGAGGATCAAATCCAAAAGAAAGCTCAAAAGCAACAAGAAAACCGCAACACTACTAAGCGCGACTCTATGGTCGAATAATACATCACTAGTCTAGGTCTGAAACAATATACGAGTTTTGGTTGATGGATATTCTAGATACAATGAATAATATAAATACAACGGCGGTTCTGATACAAAAGAACCCACCTATCCAAGCAAATCACCCAAAAGGAAGCAGTGTGCCAGAAATGCCGCTATAGAACTGTACGGCAAACCTGCAAGAACTGGGGCACAACGGGGGTGAGTTGCCAACTCGTGAATAGAAAGATATCTACAAGCAGAGATCGAATGCATGACCCAACCTAGGTCAATACGATCAGATATAAAGAAACCTCAATATGAATAAAGCTGAAGCATGCTAAACTGGCAATGTAATCTCTATACGTGAATGTAGTGCCAAGTGCTCGTGCTAGTGCCTCAGGTAATAGTATGTCTTGAATATGAGGTATGAATGCATGAAAGCAGAATACATGTAAATGAAGAAACTGTTTTCATAATTTAGTGAGATTTCCCTTGTATTTTTAGTTGAGGTATCATAATGAAATCAGCATAAAACAGTGCCTAGCATCGGCACAAAACGTAATCCCAATATCTCGATATCTCTGTATCACAGTCTCTGTACCTCGAAATCTCGAAATCCCAATGTCTCAATCATAATATCTAGGGCGCCGTCAGTCCAGACCGGCCCCTACCATCCATCTCAAGACCACGACGGTATCCTCCGGATATCCGACGCGTCGGATAAAATCACCGGTAGGTAGTGCTCCCCTGCCAGGCTCACATCGTCATCACCACGCGCTTCTTGCCCCGGGGTACCTTACCGGGTCCACCATGTACCCGAAACGGTTCATCCGTCTCCTCGAATCGGGTTTCCAAATCCATCAGCAAACTCATGGTGGACGACTCATACATCATGGGAAAACCGCACTTTTTATTTTAAAGAGAGAAAAGAAGTTTATATAAGTCTTGCGGTTTTCCCCCAAATCCAGAAAATCTCATGGAAATCCGAATCCAATCCTCAATAGCATGTAAACAGTGCATACAGGCATAAAAATCCATGAATAATAACATGCATGATGTAACAACTAATAATTACAATGTCTAATCTAGCATATAAGGCAAGTATACTAATATCATGTCTAAATTATTAGCTAACCTATGTCGATGCACTAATATTTTCTAAGGTGTACGTGACATGGCAATTACCGATGAAGATGTGTGTGAGCCGGCAAGTAAGTGTACGTGGTACATACGCATCATCGGTAATGGTGCTGGTGTCCTAACAGCATAACATCAATAATGGAGTATGAAACATAATATAAGCATGCGATGCGATGCGAACCACAATAATGAGCGGAAGCTGAATACTAGACGCAACTATAACTAATCTGCATTAATCTAAAATAACCTCTACAATTGGTGCCTTTTGAAATAACACGAATCATGGGGTTTTGAAAATAGGGGCTACGGTGTTTTTATGAAAATATACGTCTTTTGAAATATCCGTAGGATCCCTTGGGCTGTCTTTTAAAATACACACGATTCGTTAGTTTTTGAAATAGGTAGGAGTCTAATCTAATCTAACAACCATCTTAAACTATACGGCTGAACTAACAAGTAGAGCTACGGGTGAGGAAACCGCCTAACATCTGAGTCGATACATATACATACATGTATATATATTAGTCGGTGATCCCGCCTCAATAATATCATATCCGATACCCTATCTATAATCAGACATCCCAAGTCAAGAGTGCGGATCAATCATCAAAATATAGCTTGTACGTAAATCCGTCGTACTGCATCCCAAATCTGTGTACGGGTCAATATCACATTCATCATACTATTTATCTGGTATCCTCTTTATCAAATGTCATGATCGGGGTACTGATCTACGTCTAGTACAATATTGATACCCTCAATGTATGCATGCAGGTGTAAGAATCACTACGTCAAAAGACCCGTTAAAACATCGTGTCGTATCTCGATACGAACCAAATCACATCACCGATCTCCTGGCCTCAAGCCCAATCTCATCGACTCATCTCAAATCCCAAATACTATCCTCAAATCCAGTATATAAACACATAGTCCCATACCCATGTGTAGATATACGCACCATCATATGCACTCTAATAAATGAAAGAATGAATGCAAGTATGTGTGTAAATGTATGTGTGAGTGCAACCACTACTCTAGGGTTCGCACTAAACCAAACCAATATATTCTTATCATCAAAATATCATTATTACCATCAATAACCCTAAACAACACATAATAAATATTCGTGTGTATACGTATTCGTATACTTCACCACGGACTGCGGGGGTGCTATACGCCATCCACCCGACTTCTCCCCACAGATATAAATCTACTCACATTGCTTCTCGTGTGCCAAAGCCGATGTCGCTATCTTCACCTCCTTTGCCTCAACATCACGCGGGGTACCTACAAGTATATCACAATGCTAAAGCACATGAAAATCATATCGGAAACCAAAATAGCACACGCTACCCGCATAGGTAAAAACTTATCGACTCGCATGTAAACACAATCAAAATCCACTTGTCGTTGACGTCCAAACGCCACCCGACAGGAATGAATCACCAAATACCAAAATCCATGCTAAAACAAGTCCCAAATTATACACCAACATAGGAAAATCAACCCAGATTTCACCCTAGATGGAATCAGTCAAAACTAGACATACTCAGGGTCAAAACTAGAGGAAATGGGGGCATGCACAGAAAACGAAGCAATTCCTTAAAATACCTTATTTTAGAATTTTCCATAATTTTTCCCTATTTATCTGTATTTAATTATACCAGAATATTAAAATATTCATTAAAATAATATTAAATTATAAAATTTCCCAAAAATCATATGTTATTATTTTGAAGACGTTACAGTCCCGATCTCCCCGCGGAATCTCCGGTCTTCGCCTCCTCGCCGGAAGTGCACCACGTCGCCGGCTTCTTTTACGCGCTCCCACCTCTAGACCGAGGCAACTCGGGCACGAAGTTGGCGAGTCGACGTGCCCAAGAGTTGCTGTAGAATAGTGTAGAACTCATGTCTCATTTGGGATAGTGGAAGTTGCCATTTTAGTGGAGGTAATGAAGTGTGGAATTTTTGTGGATGAACTTGGGGATTTTGCAAATATGAAGAGAACCAAAATCCCCTACCCAAAAATTTCAGCCCCTCCCTTAGAGCATGGACGGCCAAACTTGGTGAAGGGATGAATGAGAGGAGAGGGTGAGTGTGTATCAATAATCAAAGAGAGAGAAAGGATTATCATTATCAAAAGAAATGATCACAAATAAAAACCCACACTCCACCAACCATCATGAAAACCACAAGTCAAGCCATGATGACTAAAAGAAAGTCAAATGAAGGTGCACCATTATGAAACCATCATGATGCAACTAATTGCAAAAACAACCCACCAAAATGCTTATTTGCACAAATGCAAATAAGCCCTCCTCCACCATTTTTCCAGCCAATGAAAGATACAAAGGAAAATGGCCGAAACGGAAAACAAACTGGCAACTCCAAAAAACTGATCCCGTAATAAATTACAGGAAACCCCGCTACTGTATATACATACCCGCATTTGTATTCCAACCGAAATACAAATGCAATGAGACAAAATCTACACTGTACAATACTAGGATCCGGCTTAAACCAAAGCCGGCTAGTATTATCCGTCCGATCATGATCCGTGCAATACCGCACGTATCTGATCGAACCCTGCCATATCTCCATACGGCCTCTACAGCGTTTCGCCCGTAACTTAAGAAAATGGTCTGTGGGGGACTCTAAAGACTCGTCAACACTTTGGCTGTGGATTTAACCACTAGCAAGTCAGAGGTATTAGCCATATGTAACCTGCTACCAGGTATTGACCAAAAGGGACGTTGATGAGCGAACTCATCCTGACACCCTACTGATCCTGTCAGTGACAATATCTGTACAGTCCGATCCGTTCGTCTATGAGCATCGCATGGCGGGTCTAGGGGGTTGGTAAAAGTCAGACGCCTAAAAGCGGTACAAGTCGTGTCGGAGTGTAGCCCAGAACACCCTGAGATACTACTGGAATACCTACCAGTAAATCTCCTGCCTTGGCCAAGGACTTCGTGTAAGGGCTCTCCTAGACACAGCGCGACCTCACCTCCAATACCGGGAGAGACGAACCCCTGAAGATCCGCTCACTGCCTCCATGTGGCTCGGGACTGTACCCAACTAAAACCTATTTGCACGTCTCCTTTGAGCGTGGTAGGGTAGTAATCAAAGTACAGTGGGAACTCACACGAGACAAATGACAATCCCCAGGTCGATGAACTAACCTGTACACATGTCACCAGGGAACTGCTATCTGACGTCAGGTATAAGACCAACTAGCATGTTCCCGGCGAGTCCTGTCCGGTGTACTCATAACCCAATGAGCACCTGTATACATCTTAGGTGAACCAACTGACACCAGTGGCTTCTAAGACCGGCCACCGCCCCTCTTCGGGATCTCGACTGTATACACCAGTCAACTCCGGAGTATCGATGCCCTGTCTTGAAACTCCCACGACTAGGGACCTTTTAAGGATGTGCTTATAGACTACCAGCTCCCACGTATACGATCGCCCTCATACTGCTGGTGGTCAAGCAAGAATCCTAGGGGCTCTATCAACGTGCAATAGTGACCTGTAAGGTCACCTAAAGCAGTACACGATGATAAAGATAATGTTAGTTATATGTATGCCCTAGAGGCCATTACTGTACATTGGATGTATATTGTAGTGGATGCTGGGACATATATAGGGAGGACTTTCTTGCTCGACATGATAGTATGCTATCTGGTTGCTCTTTACCTTAACGTGTACACAGATTGTCTCTCTATTACATGTTGGTAAAGCCCTTAGGATGTGTACTTGACTACCTGGACTATGATGCGGATCATACTAGTGGGGACATGGTAGTCCATAAGTACATCCTTCAAGGTCCCTAGTCGTGGGTGTATCGAGACGGGGCATCGATATACCAGTGTAGACTAGCGTATACCTTCTCGACCCATATAGATGGGCGATGGATGATCCCATATCCATCGGTGTTTGACATCAGAGATGATATACGGGTGCTCAGTAGAGACTGGGTACACTGGACGGACTCGCCGAGAACTCCCGGATGGTATTATACCTTACGTCAGATGGCAGTTCTCTGGTGACACTGGTACATAGTAGTCTGTTGACCCGAGATCGTCATAGAGTCTTGTGTGGTTCCCACTGTGCTTTGATTTACATCTTACCACGTCCAAGAGGGCATGCAAAACGGTGGTTTTTGGGTACAGTCCCGAGTCACATGGAGGCAATGAGCGATAGGAGGGGATTCGTCTCTCCCGGTATAGGGGGTTGATGTTGCGCTGTGTTCGATTGGCTATAACAGGAAATCCCTGGCCAGGGTTGCTGAGATTTACTGGTAAGTGTTACCAGTAGTTTCTCGAATTGTTATAGACCTCATATCGACACGACTTATCGAGCTATTGGGGACTGACGTTTACCACCCCTAGGCGAGATATGCGACATATCAGACGACGAGACCGGACTGTACGATAAGTGTTACTGGTTGGATTCACAGGAGTGTGAGCGGGCTTGCTCGTCGATCTTCTGATCGCTCAATACCAGGGTGGCCGTTACGTTTAGCAGACCGCTTGCGGCTTGCGTGTGTTTGATATGATCATCACCTGCTGCCGGCGTATTGACGAGTCTTTAGAGTCCTACACAGAGGTTTCCTGGCTCAAGCGAAACGAAATAGGTGCGCATATGAGATATGTGCGGGACCGAGAATGATACCGGTATGTGATACTGTATTCGATTCTCGCGATCTGTGACATTGATCGGTTATATGCGATATAGCCGGGTTACCGGATCAAGTGTTGATTCGATAAGTTGTTACTGTTGATATTAGTCGGTTATATACGATATGACCGGATCATTAAATCAAGCGTTGATTTAATGATTTAATGCATAATGATATATTTGATATATTACTTTGCATTAACTTGTATCGGTTCACTTAAGATGGATTTTCTCACTCGCATGTGCACATCGTATATGTGATATATTTTTGTGCACTTGATTGTATCATGTTTGATGATGCAAGATTGCTAGGGTATGTGTAAAGAGTTAAACCTATGTTTAAGTAAATGGTTAGGGTTTTCTTTTATTCATTCATTTGTCTTTTTATTTGGATTAAAAGAAAAGAGAACAGAAAAACAAAAGGGTTTCTTTCTTTCATGAAGCTTGTTGAAGCTTCATGAAGCTTTGACCAAAGTAACCCTTTTGTCTTCATCTCATTGACCCCAACCATTCATTTAACCTTAGTCAATTCTCTACACATAACCATGGTTAGTATTATGATAAGGATGATTTTATTATTATTTTCAAGACTAATCATAATATTCCTTATTCTTCTTCTTCATCTTCTTCAATGAAGAAAGCTTCACTTCATCAATGGTGACTTGATGAAATGAGTGAGAAATCCAATTCTAAAGTGAACCCATCTCCTATTTCTTCATCCTCTACCTCTTGCCAAGTAGTATAGGGTGTTTCCTTCACAAGTTTTCTTGACTTGGTGAAGTTGGAGCTTGATCTAGCGATGCCTCGACGTAGATCATCTTCGGCATCGTCGTCGATGACCTAGCCCGCTTTTTCTCCGATGAAGCCGATGCTGGAGTCATGGTTCGATTTGGACAGCGGAGAGGACTTCATCATGGAGCTATGGAGGTGGAGAAACGGATCTACAAAGGTTGTATTTCCGTACACTTAGTTAAAGTTGTTAACTATTCTCTTTTGTCGCCTAAACTTCTAGCCAACGGTCCGTATTAGGGTTTCTCGGCACCTCTAATTTTTGAAATTGGCATGGTTGATGCCTTGTGAGACCTCCTTGGTGTGCCCAGGAACCTTTCATTAGTATCAAAGCCTAGCTAGAGCCTTAGGCGAAGACTAGACGGAGTTTGAAGTCCTATCGACCCGAATCCCCAACCCTAAAATGCTCTCTGGACTTTTTCTGAAAAAGCGGTTTTTTCCAAATTAAAAATTCATAAAAAATTCAGCAGGAAATTCTAAGAATTACGGTGCAAAAATTACCTAATGATCTGTCTAAAACGCGGCGGAACCGCGGCATTAGCCGCCTATTGCGGCGGTTCCGCGCTCATTTAGTCTCTTCATGCATTGAAGTTTGCACAGTAACTCCTACTTTTCAGTGCTGGTTTTCATTGGAATTTTTAATATTTATTCAAGAGTTGAAATTTCTGGGTTGTATTGGGGAATTCGTGGATTCGATCGGATTATCAAGTTTTGTCTATGTGTCTTTCCGGATAATTTTTGAATATGTTAAAAAGTTCGACCGGATATAAATACCTAATTTTTCCCCTGTCGGGAAATTTCCAAGTGTTGGATTTTTCCGTGGTTTAAAGACGTTCTAAGTAGTGCAAGTAACTCGATGGACCCTCTAGAAGACAACAAACCTTAACTCGATTATGTGACCGTCTTGAACTGCCCTTTGAACCTTCGGGTTTGGGGCAGTACGACGTGCCACATGTGAGGCGTTGGCTTGACCCTTCTACGGCTGGACCGTTGGTACTGAGGCACGAACTGAATGTTTTTAGACTTGTTTCATGTGTTGATCTGTATCGGGAAAACTTGGGTGTTCGATTGTTCGATCGGAAAGTTTGACATTTTCTATTTATCCGGAATGGGATACAATAATTGGAATTCACAAGAAATTATGAGATAACTGAATGAATATTATAAACATAGCAGTTTAGTCTCACTTGATCGGTTGCCACGGAATTTTGATGTGATCAAAAGTCCGTCGCAATCACGTAGCGTACGCGGATACTCGCCGGGTAAACTTAATGACTGCTTCGTCCCATAGCCCCGACCAAGTGACTGTAGGAGAACCCCGTCGCCGAAAGCATCCGTTCGGGTGCTCGCGGTAGCGGTGTTCCTCCTTGGTGCACTTCGTCGACGGTATCGGGGGTGCAGCCGTCTACTAAAGTTTGCGACGAGCATTCGATCAAAATGTCGGGAATCTTGTTGAATTGCCCGACTTGATATTGAAAAGAGTTTTCGATTTTGAGACTAAAATGCGGGGTTTATAATTGTTAGGCATGTAATGTCTAAGTAATTCATTTGATTAAGCATGTGATGTCTAAAGAGGTTGCGGATTCCAACTGTTGTAGTTTTACACTTTCTTTTCTGTGACCGTAAGTGTAATATGTGATATCGCCGGTTTCGTTGCTATATGTCAACGACAATTGGGATGCGCATATTTGCTTACGTTGATGACATGTGATGTTATGTGTTGCTGGATATGTTATATTGGATCGCCGTGTATGAATAGCCGGGGGGTTTTATGTGAGATGAGTGTTTTTTCATTTTCATTCATGTAAAAACTTGTATGTAATATTCTTTTATTGGGGCACTTCCAGGTTGCGGAAGTTGTCACCGTTGATGTATATTATTTACTTTTCCGCACTAGGATAGACCCAAGGAGGAGGGCACAAGTAACCGGGTTCTGGAGTCCAGTGGGAGACCAACTCGAGGAGTCGAGTCCGAGTCTCCTAACTCTAGAATTGGTAGGGTTGCTTGCCGCTCTCGTAGGGGTCTAGGGGTGTGGGTTTGGCTATTCATCACGACCGTGGAATCCGTGTTTTATACTGGCTCGTATTGAAAACACGGACGTCCTAGTATATCCAATATTTCATATGATTCTTTTGCTGCGATATCTGTGATGTGATCATGTGATATTCTGTGATAGATACTGTATATAGTATATATGATATATTATATAGGCGTTACTTATGTTTTACACCCGCGCTAGCCCTGCCCCGCTCTGCCGTTAGTTACCTAACCTAACGGTGCACGAGGGGACATCGAGGCGAATGCGGATGGCATAAGCGTACGTCGTATTTATCTGTGATGTTTAGGTACTTAAATGATGGGACTTCATTAATATGATTAATGAAATAAAAGAAACCTAAAGATGTTGTAGAATCGAATTTCAAAATAAAACAGGTAGCTACAGTTCTTGCTTTGCACAGCGGTATATATGATATATCCTGCACCTTATTCGATGAGGAAAGGACCGAGATCCCTTCACCGGGAGTAACTCCTTTAGCAATAACTGGCAGATGCTACACACTCGGTTTGTCTTTTGATTGCTTTTAAGAGTTCTGCTTTGCACAGTGATATATATGATATATCCCGCACCTCATTCGACGAGGAAAGGACCGACGATCCCTTCACCGGGAGTGACTCCTTTAGCAAAACTAGAAAAACCTCAAAGACACTCCATTTCAAAATTCATTCGATCCTACAACGATATCAAGTTCATTACGCAATAGGTTTTCAGAAAAACCTGCCGTAGCCCTCCGTCATTTCAGATAAGTAGTAGTTAGTATTCGTGCTGCGTTTGTTGGCCTTCGTCAAGGCGCAGTGTGCGGTAGCTAACTGGTGCTTATCTGCTTATGCATATGATGCAGATTGGGTTAGGATAGTCGTGCGACCTTGTTGGCCTTTGTCAAGAGTCGTGCGGGAGGGATTAATTAAATCAGGAAATGACGGGTTGAACTTGACTAGCATCCTATGGTTGTTGGCCTTTGTCAAGGTCATAGGAGGTTAGGGGCAAAATATTATTGGGAATTTCAAGTGTTGAAATTTGCAATGAGATTGCATACCTTCTATGAGATAGTTGGATCCCGATACCCGCTGCGGGTAAGTGTTACTCCTGGGAGAGTTTTATACATTACAATTAGCTGATCAAGTAGGTGTCTAGAAAGGTGTTAACGAGGTTACGCCTCTGGGAAAACGAGGTTTACATTAATTAGGTTCGTGCGAAAGCACGGGGGACCTCCCTCAAAGTACCGACACTGGCCTGGCTGAAAGATTGGCGAACTTATAGTGTGTAATTAATCCTGGCTAGTCTTTCCTTTTAGGGTTTGAAGAAAGATTTGATAAAAAGCAGTGGGAGCCATCCTGATTAGATAAAATAATAACCAATCTATTCTTGCAAGAGCGCACGCTGAGTGTTTTCTTCTCTCTCTCCAGGTACGGACCATATCACGCCTTAATCAAGATAATAATACGGATTATTGACCGAACCCGCTTGTTATACTGAGCTGGGGAACGTTGGTCCCGCTCCACCTTATAATTGTTATAAGACAGAGCAGGAAATTGGGGAATACCAGATTTCCCGTGCCGCCCAAACGAAGAGAGTGCATGCTGATGCATCATCTTTGGGTGTGTTCATAACAAAAAAATGTTTCTCAATATCCTCTACGTCCTGGGTATTTGATGCCGGATTAGGATCCCAGATATGTAATCTGTTACATAGGGCTACAGATAGGTAGAGAACTAAGAACGGGTGATAAGTTTCATGAGACAGAAAATGGGGCAAGTGTTGCAGCCAAGTCTGTTGGTCACTGTCATCCTGTATTGTAATACATTGATTCTGAACGAATGTTATTAGATACCGAACCTGATATACAAAATCATATCAGTCTCTTTATTAGTAAAGAATGATAAAATTTTGTATTGTTGGATAATGTTTTGAACATTTCCTATATCAAAAGTTGATCGGTTCAGGCACGTTATCTAAAAACATTAATGTTCTAAATCAAACTACGGTTCTTAGTATATAGAACACACGCAAGAGGAAGAGTTCAGAAATGAACGGATCCTTCTTGAGATATTGTAGACTAGGTCATATCAATGCGACCCGACTTACTGAAGTTACATTTAGATGCATATTTAAATCAGTTTGAATTTACATCTTGTGAAACTTGCCAGTCATGTCACAAAGATAAGATGACCATAGCTCTGTTTATTGGAAACAGAGAAAGAGTTAATGAACTCCTGGGACTGATACATGATGATGTATGTAGGGTCCCCTGTCTACACATGGCAGGACCAGTTCTTTGTACTTCATTACATTCTCTGATAATCTCACAAGATTCAGTCATATGTTCCTGTTGAAACATGAGTCCGAACCTTTTGAGATATTCACAGAATATAAGTTAGAAGTAGAGAACCAAAATACGGGTATAAGTATTATGTACTTTGATGTGATCAAGGAGGAGAATACTAAAGCACGGGATTCCTGGACTATTCTAAGAATGAGATTCTCTCTCAGAATTACGCCTCCGTATACACCATTGCACGATGGTATATCGGGGAGGAGCAGATACACCCTATATGATAAGGTGTGCTCTATGATAAGTACTACTGAGTTATCTATTTCCTTTAGGGAGTTATGCACTTGAGTAGCTGCATACCTATTGAATAGGGTTCAAATCAAATCAGTTGCCTACCACTTCATATGTGATATGGAAAGGGAAGAGCCCATGTCTTAAGCTAGTTAAGATTTGGGGTTGACCGGCCTATGTCTAAATGCAAAACCCGGACAAGCTCGAGGCAAGGTCTGTAATGTAGAACTGGAAAGGTTCCAGCTATACAAACTGCAGCTGATGATTTGATAGAACCAAAGGATTCAGTTGATTCCAACGAACCTCAGCCTCTCCGCCGATCTAGTAGGGTTCCTCACTCACCTGAGAGATACTTCTGTTTCTCTATGACAGTGGAAGCGAGGATTGCATCATGAGATGATGACCCAACTAATTTCGAGCTGGCCATCAGGAGTAAGACTCTGTCAGAATGGCTGGATGCTTAGTGCTCTGAGATGGAATCCTTATACACCAACAAAGTATGGACTTTGGTTGCTATATCTGAAGGGTTAAATCCCCATCAGGAGCAAGTATATCTTGAGAAGATTTCTTGGTGTACTCGGAAAGGTTGAGACTTTCAAAGCTAGACTTGTTAAAGGTTTTCGTCATCAACCAGGCGTGGATAATGATGAAACCTTTTCTGGGGCCTATGCTTAAGTCCATCCGGATCCTACCTACCACGGCTACATACCATGACTACGATATCTGGTGGTTGGGTGTCATGACAGCTTTTCTAAATGATGTTTTAGAAGAGAACGTCTATAAGTACACAGCCAGAGGGCTTCGTAAACAGTGGGAGCAGCGGAAACGTGTGCAAGATGTTTTATAGGATAAAGCAGGCATCGCGGAGTTGGAACATCTGTTTTGATGGATTAGTCAAAGAGTTTGACATCATCAAAATGGTAGATGAACCTTGTATAAACAAAAAGGTAGTAGGGAGTATGGTGGTGATCCTCGTAGAGTACGTGGATGACATACTCTTGATAAGAAAGGAGTTTTTTATGCTACGCTCGATCAATCTCCGTTTATCACAAAGATTCTCCGTGTAGGATCAAAATGATACCTCCTAAATCCTGAGTTTTGGATCTATGAGATAGATTTAATTGGATGTTAGGATTCTCACTAGTTGTAGTGAGATGATATCAAACGATTCTGGGGAAAATCACTGGAAAGGTTCCAGGGTGATAAAGACGACTGAATGTCAGTCGCAGGCATTGTCTTTACCCTCAGTAAAGGGACGGTATGTTGGAAGAGTTCTAAGCTAGATACCGTGACATACTAGACGATAAAGGCAGGATACATCGCTACTTAAGAGGCTACCAAAGAGGCTGTTTGGGATTATATTGGTTCATGAGATGAACTATGTTCCTCCCACTGTGTGACAATGGTGTTGTGGTTTATGCCAAGGAACGCAGGTCCCATCAGTGATCCAGACATATTCTAAGGCAGTATCACTTGATCATGGAGATGGTTGATCTCTAAGGGATCGAGGTTAGGAGAGTAGACTCAGAGGACAACACGGCGGATCCACTCACGAAGGCCTATTCCCAGAGAGAGACTTTTATGGGATGGTTGAATATGAGATACTGCAACCACTGCTACAGATGGCCCTAGTGCAAGTGGGAGATTGTTAGCTATATGTATGCCTTGGAGGCCATTACTGTACATTGGATGTATATTGTAGTGGATGCTGGGACATATATATGGAGGACTTTCTTGCTCGACATGATAGTATGCTATCTGGTTGTTCTTTACCTTAACGTGTACACAGATTGTCTCTCTATTACATGTTGGTAAAGCCCTTAGGATGTGTACTTGACTACCTAGACTATGATGCGGATCATACTAGTGGGGACATGGTAGTCCATAAGTACATCCTTCAAGGTCCCTAGTCGTGGGTGTATCGAGACGGGGCATCGATATACCAGTGTAGACTAGCGTATACCTTCTCGACCCATACAGATGGGCGATGGATGATCCCATATCCATCGGTGTTTGACATCAGAGATGATATACGGGTGCTCAGTAGAGACTGGGTACACTGGACGGACTCGCCGAGAACTCCCAGATGGTATTATACCTTACGTCAGATGGCAGTTCTCTGGTGACACTGGTACAGAGTAGTCTGTTGACCCGAGATCGTCATAGAGTCTTGTGTGGTTCCCACTGTGCTTTGATTTCCATCTTACCACGTCCAAGAGGGCGTGCAAAACGGTGGTTTTTGCGTACAGTCCCGAGTCACATTGAGGCAATGAGCGATAGGAGGGGATTCGTCTCTCCCGGTATAGGGGGTTGATGTTGCGCTGTGTTCGATTGGCTATAACAGGAAATCCCAGGCCAGGGTTGCTGAGATTTACTGGTAAGTGTTACCAGTAGTTTCTCGAATTGTTATAGACCTCATATCGACACGACATATCGAGCTATTGGGGTCAGACGTTTACCACCCCTAGGCGAGATATGCGACATATCAGAAGACGAGACCGGACTGTACGATAAGTGTTACTGGTTGGATTCACAGGAGTGTGAGCGGGCTTGCTCGTCGATCTTCTGATCGCTCAATACCCGGGTGGCCGTAACGTTTAGCAGAACGCTTGCGGCTTGCGGGTGTTTGATATGATCATCACCTGCTGCCGGCGTATTGACGAGTCTTTAGAGTCCTACACAGAGGTTTCCTGGCTCAAGCGAAACGAAATAGGAGCGCATATTAGATATGTGCGGGACCGAGAATGATACCAGTATGTGATACTGTATTCGATTCTCGCGATCTGTGACATTGATCGGTTATATGCGATATAGCCGGGTTATCGGATCAAGTGTTGATTCGATAAGTTGTTACTGTTGATATTAGTCGGTTATATACGATATGACCGGATCATTAAATCAAGCGTTGATTTAATGATTTAATGCATAATGATATATTTGATATATTACTTTGCATTAACTAGTATCGGTTCACTTAAGATGGATTTTCTCACTCGCATGTGCACATCGTATATGTGATATATTTTTGTGCACTTGATTGTATCATGTTTGATGATGCAAGATTGCTAGAGTATGTGTAAAGAGTTAAACCTATGGTTAAGTAAATGGTTAGGGTTTTCTTTTATTCATTCATTTGTCTTTTTATTTGGATTAAAAGAAAAGAGAAAAGAAAAACAAAAGGGTTTCTTTCTTTCATGAAGCTTGTTGAAGCTTCATGAAGCTTTGACCAAAGTAACCCTTTTGTCTTCATCTCATTGACCCCAACCATTCATTTAACCTTAGTCAATTCTCTACACATAACCATGGTTAGTATTATGATAAGGATGATTTTATTATTATTTTCAAGACTAATCATAATATTCCTTCTTCTTCTTCTTCATCTTCTTCAATGAAGAAAGCTTCACTTCATCAATGGTGACTTGATGAAATGAGTGAGAAATCCAATTCTAAAGTGAACCCACCTCCTATTTCTTCATCCTCTACCTCTTGCCAAGTAGTATAGGGTGTTTCCTTCACAAGTTTTCTTGACTTGGTGAAGTTGGAGCTTGATCTAGCGATGCCTCGACGTAGATCATCTTCGGCATCGTCGTCGATGACCTAGCCCGCTTTTTCTCCGATGAAGCCGATGCTAGAGTCATGGTTCGATTTGGACAGCGGATAGGGCTTCATCATGGAGCTATGGAGGTGGAGAAACGGATCTACAAAGTTTGTATTTCCGTACACTTAGTTAAAGTTGTTAACTATTCTCTTTTGTCGCCTAAACTTCTAGGCAACGGTCCGTATTAGGGTTTCTCGGCACCTCTAAATTTTGAAATTGGCATGGTTGATGCCTTGTGAGACCTCCTTGGTGTGCCCAGGAACCTATCAGATAAACCAGATAGCATACTATCATCTTATGTAAGACTGTCCTACTGGGATAGGTCCTCCTTCAATCATTGCAATCACGTGCCTGTGATCCAATAATTGACTCTGAGGGCACTATCTCCAACATATATAGTGAGAACTTTCTTGCTCGACATGATAGTATGCTATCAGCTTACAATTTATCTTAACAAGTATACTGATTGTCTCTATGATACATGTTGATAAAGCCCTTAGGATAAGTACTTGACTGCCAGGATTATGATGCAGATCATACTAGTGGGGACAGTGTAGTCGCTAAGTAAATCCTTCAAATGTTTATCTGAAAGGTTCCTAGGCACTCTTAAGAGGTCTCACAAGGCATCAACCATGCCAATTTCAAAAAAAACGGTGCCGAGAAACCCTAATACTAGATCGTTGGCTAGAAGATTAGGCGACAAAAGAAACTAGTTAACAACTTTAACTAAAAGAAACGGAAATACAACCTTTGTAGATCCGGTCCACCACTTCCTAAGCTCCATGATGATCTCCCTCCGCTGTCCAAATTGAACCCATGACTCTAGCATCGGCTTCATCGAAGAATGGGCGGGCTTGATCGTCGGCTTCGATGCCGAAGATGATCTACGTCGAGGCAACTCAAACTCGAGCTCCGCCTTCGCCAAGTCAAGAAACTTGTGAAGACAACACACTCTACTACATGGAAAGTAGTAGAGGATGAAGAAATAGGAAGTGGGTAGACTTTAGAATTGGATTTCTCACTCATTTTGGCTAGTTGCCATTGAAGCTTTCAAGCTTTCTCTTCTTTTTGAAGAAGAAGAAGAAGAAGAAGAAGAAGAAGAAGATATATCTCAAGTTATTTTAAAAAGGAAAATAAAATGAATACTTATCATTTCTTCAACCATGGTTTAGTGTAGAGATTTAACTAAGGTTAGATGAGTGGTTAGGGTTAGGCATGAGACAAGAATGGTGACTAAGTCAATGCTTCATGAATCTTCAACTAAAAACAAAACTAGCAACCGTTCCTTTTCTCTTTATCTTTTTCTTTTGCCCAAAATAAACAAAAAAGAATATATAAATGAATAAGTAAATAAAATGAAACCCTAACCATTCATATAACCATGGTCAATTCTTTACACAAACCCAAGCTAGAATGTATCATCAAACATGATACAATCATGTGCACAAAATATATCACATATACAATGTGCACAAACCAAGTGAGTAAATCCATTTAAAGTGAACCAATACTAGTTAATGCAAAGCAATATATCAAATATATAATTATACATTAAATCATTAAATCAACACTTGATTCAATGATCCGGTCATATCGCATATAACCGGCTAGTATCCAATGTATCGGCTTATCGAATCAATCCTTGATTCGATAACTAGGTTATATCGCATACAACCATTCGACACATTCATCGCGAGAATGAAATACGGTATCACATACACGCATTATTCTCGGTCCCGCACATATCTCATATGCGCTCCTATTTCGTTTCACTTGAGCCAGGAAACCTCTGTGTAGGACTCTAAAGACTCGTCAATACACCGGCAGCAGATGATGATCATATCAAACACCCACAAGCCGCAAGCGGTCTGCTAAACGTAACGGCCACTCGGGTATTGAGCGATCAGATGATCGACGAGCAAGCCCGCTCACAC
Source organism: Agapanthus africanus (assembly GCA_030015575.1). Classification (NCBI taxonomy): domain Eukaryota; kingdom Viridiplantae; phylum Streptophyta; class Magnoliopsida; order Asparagales; family Amaryllidaceae; genus Agapanthus; species Agapanthus africanus. The sequence continues at coordinate 428,350,576 of CM057339.1, forward strand.
TCCTGTGATTCCAACCAGTAACACTTACCGTATAGTCCGGTCTGTTCGTCTGATATGTCGCATATCTCGCCTAGGGGTGGTAAACGTCAGACCCCAGTAGCATGATAAGTCATGCCGACGTGAGGTCCATAACATTCGTAAAACTACTGATAACTCTTACCAGTATATCACTGCAACCCTGGCCAGGGATTTCCTGTTATGGCCAGTCGAGCATAGCACAACATCAACCCCCAATACCGGGAGAGACGAATCCCCTCCTATCGTTCATTGCCTCCATGTGAATCGGGACTGTACCCAAAAACCACCAGTTTGCACAACTCAGTAGAGCCGTGGTAGGGTGGAAATCAAAGCACAGTGGGAGACACACAAGACTCTATGACGATCTCGGGTCAACAGACTAAGCTGTACCAGTGTCACCAGAGAACTGCCATCTGACGTGAGGTATAATACCATCTGGGAGTTCTCGGCGAGTCCGTTCAGTGTACCCAGTCTCCACTGAGCACCCGCATACCATCTTCGATGTCAAAAACCAATGGATATAGGATCATCCATCGCCCATCGCATGGGTCGAGAAGATATACGCTAGTCTACTCTGGAATATCGATGCCCCGTCTCGATATTCCCTCGACTAGGAACATTTCAAGGATGTACTCATGGACTATCCAGGCCCCACTAGTATGATCTGCATCACAGTCCTGGAAGTCGAGCACACATCCTAATGGCTTTATCTACATGTAACAAAGAGACAGAAAGTATACACGTTAAGATAAACAGCAACCAGATAGCGTACTATCATGTCGAGCAAGAAAGTCCTATCTATATATGTCCCAGCATTCACTACAATATACATCCAATGTACAGTAATGGCCTCTAGGGCATACATATAACTAACAATCTCCCACTTGCACTTGGGCCATCTGTAGCAGTGGTAGCAGTATCACATACTCAACCATCCCCTAAAAGTCTCTCTTTAGGAAAAGGCCTTCGTGAGTGGATCCGCCGTGTTGTCCTCTGAGTCTACTCTCCTAACCTCGATCAACCTGGAGATCAACTATCTCCATGATCAGGTGATGCTGCCTCAGAATTTTTCTGGGTCACTGATGGGACCAGCGTTCCTTGGCATAAGCCACAACTCCATTTTCACACAATGGGAGGAATCTAGTTCATCTTATGAACCAATATACAACCAAACTTCCTCTTTGGTAGTATCTTCAATAGCGATGTTACCGGCCTTTATCGTCTAGATTGCCACGGTATCTAGCTTGGAACTCTTCCAACACACCGTCCCTTTACTGAGGGTAAAGACAGTGCCTGTGACTGACATTCAGTCGTCTTTATCACCCTGGAACTCTTCCAGTGATTCTCCCCAGGATCGATTGATACCATCTCACTACATCTAGTGAGAATCCTAGCATCCAATTACATCTATCTCATAGATGAAAACCCAGGATTTAGAAGGTATCACTTTGATCCTATTTGGAGAATCCTAGTGATAATAGGAGATTGACCGATCGTAGTATAGGAAACTCTTTTCCTATCAAGAGTATGTTGTCTACGTACAATACGAAGATGACCACCTTACTCTCTACTACCATTTTGTATATACAAGGTTCGTCTACCATTTTGATGAAGTCAAACACTTTGACTATCACATCAAAACAGACGTTCCAACTCCACGATGCCTGCTTCATTATGTAAAGCAACTTGCACACGTTTCCGCTGCTCCCACTGTTTACGAAGCCCTCTGGCTGTGTTCTTATAGACGTTCTCTTCTAAATCATTATTTAGAAAGGTGGTCATGGCACCCAACCACCAGATATCGTAGTCATGGTATCTAGCCGTGGCAAGTAGAATCTGGATGGACTTAATCATATTCCCTGGAAAAGGTTTCATCATTATCGGTGCTTGGTCGATGACGAAAACCTATGACAAGTCTAGCTTTGAAAGTCTCAACTTTTCCGTCTACACCAAGTAATCTTCTCAAGATATACTTGCTCCTGATGGGGATTTAACCCTTCAGATATAGCTGCTAAAGTCCATACTTTGCTGGTGTATATGGATTCCATCTCAGATCGCTAAGCATCCAGCCATTCTTACAGAGTCCCTACTCTTGATGGACTTCTCGAATCTAGTTGGGTCATTATCTCATGATGCATTCCTTGCTCCCACTATCATCGAGAAATCGAGGTATCTCTCAGGCAGGCGAGGAACCCTACCAGATCGGCGGAGAGGCTGAGGTTCGTCCGGGACTATAGAATCCTTTGGTTCTGTCAAATCATCAGCTTTAGATTGTATAGATGGAACCTTTCCAGTTCTACATAACTGACCTTGCCTCGAGCTTGTCCAGATTTTTCTTTTTAGACATAGGCTGGACAACCCCAAATCTTAACTAACTTAAGATATGGGCTCTTCCCATACCATATCTCATATGGAATGGTAGGCAGTGATCTGATTCGAACCTAATTCAATAGTTATGCAGCTTCTCAAGCGCATAACACCCAAAAGGAAATAGGTAACTCAGTAATACTCATCATAGAGCACACGATATCTCATATTGTGCGATTGCTCCGCCCTGATACACCGTTGTGCTGTGGTGTATTCAGAGGAGTAGTACGGAGAGAGAATCTCATTCTCCTTTAGAATGGTCTAGGAATGCCATGCATAAGTATTCTCCTCCCTGATCTCATCATAGGACATAATACTTATACCCGGTTATTGGTTCTCTACTTCTAACTTATATTCTGTGAATACCTCAAAAGGTTCGGACTTATGTTTCAACAGGAACATATGACTGAATCTTAAGAGATTATCAGAGAATATAACGAAGTATAAAGAACCAGTCCTGGCATGTGTAGACAGGAGACTTTACATACATCATCATGCATCAGTCCCAAGAGTTTACTAACTCTTTCTCTGTTTTCAGTAAACGGAGCTATGGTCATCTAATCTTTGTGACATGACTGGCTAGTTTCATAAGATGTAAATTCAAACTAATTTAAATATGCATCTAAAATTTAACTCCAGCCAGTCGGGTCGCATTGATGTGACCTAGTCTACAATACCTCAAGAAGGATCCGTTCATTTCTGAACTCTTCCTCTTATGTGTGTTCTGTATACTAGGAACAGTAGTTTGATTTAGAACGTCAATGCTTTTAGATAACGTGCCTGAACCGATCAACTTTTGATATAGGAAATGTTCAAAACATTATCCATCAATACAAAATTTTATCATTTCTTTACTAATAAAGAGACCGATATGATTTTGTATATCAGGTTCGGTATCTAATAGCATTTGTTCAGAATCAATGTATTGGTAATACTGGGTGACAGTGACCAACAAACTTGGCTGCAACACTTGCCCCGTTTTCTGTCTCATGAAACTTATCACCCGTTCTCAGTTTTTCTACCTTTTTGTAGCCCTATGTAACAGATTACATATCCGGGATCCTGACCCGGTATCAAATACCCAGGATTCAGAGGATACTGAGAAACAGTTCTTTATAATGAACACACCCGAAGGAGATGCATCATATGCACTTTCTTCGTTTGGGCGGCATAGGAATTCTGGTATTCCCTATTTCCTGCTCTGTCTTATAACAATTATAAGCTGGAGCGGGCCCAACTTTCCCCAGCTCAGTATAACAAGGGGGTTCGGTCAATTCATCCATATCATTATCTTGATTAAGGCATGATATGGTCGCTACCTGGAGAGAGAGAGAAGAAAACACTCTGCGTGCGCTCTTGCAAGATTAGATTGGTTATTTATTTTATCTAATCAGGATGGCTCCCACTGTTTTTATCAAATCTTCCTTCAAACCTTAAAAGGAAAGACTAGCCGGGATTAATTACACTCTACAAGTTCGCCAATCTTTCAGCCAGGCCAGTGTCGGTACTTTGAGGGGGGTTCCCCGTGCTTTCGCACGGACCTAATTACTGTAAACCTCGCTTTCCCAGAGGCGTAACCCCGTTGACACCTTTCTAGACACCTACTTGATCGGCTAATTGTAAAGTGCAAAACTCTCCCAGGAGTAACAATTACTTGCAGTGGGTATCGGGATCCAACTATCACATAGAAGGTATGCAATCTCATTGCAAGTTTCAACACTTGAAACTCCCGATAATGGTTTTTACCCCTAGCACCTATGACCTTAACTATGGTCAACAAATCATAAGTGCTAGTCAAGTTCTACCCGTCATTTCGTGATTAATTAGACCTACCCACATGACCCTTAACTAAGGTCAACAAAGTCACGCGACTGTCCTAACTAATCGCATCATATGCGGTGTAGGAAGACATCACTTAGCTACCGTACACTGTGCCTTAACTATGGTCAACAAACACAGCACGAATACTAAGTACTCTACTTCCTAAAATGGCGGAGGGTTGCAAATGGTTTTTATGAAAACCTTTAACGCTTTGAACTTGCTCTCGTTGCGGAATCAAATGGTTTTTAAACGGAATGTTTTTGAGGCTTTTCTAGTTTTGCTAAAGGGGTCACTCCCGGTGAAGGGATCGTCGGCCCTTTCCTCGTCGAATGAGGTGCGGGATATATCATATATATCACTGTGCAAAGAGGAAACTATAGAAGCTATCAAAATACAAATCGAGTGATGTAGCATCCGCCAGTTATTGCTAAAGGAGTCACTCCCGGTGAAAGGATCTCGGTCCTTTCCCTATCGAATAAGGTGCAGGATGTTCTACAAGGAACACCGCGATGCAAAGCAAGAACTGTAGCTACCTATTTTTATTTTGAAATTCGATTCCACAACATCAATTAGGTTTATTTTCTTTCATTAATCACATTAATGAATATCCCATCATTTAAGTCCACCTAACCATCACAGATAAATATAACATACGCTTATGCCATCCGCATTCGCCTCGATGTCCCGTCTGCACCGTTAGGTTAGGTAACTAACGCCAGAGCGAGGCAGGGCTAGCGCGGGTGTAAAACATAAGCAACGTCAATATAATATCTCATATATACTATATATAATATCTGTCACAGAACATCACATATAAATCACAGCAGAAGATATCATATGAAATATTGGATATACTAGGACGTCCGTGTTTTCAATACGAGCCAGTATAAAACACGGATTCCACGGTCGTGATGAATAGCCAATCCCACACCCCTAGACCCCTATGAGAGCGGCAAGCAACCCTACCAATTCTAGGGTTAGGAGACCGAGACTCGACTCCTCGAGATGGTCTCCCACTGGACCCTAGAACCCGGTTACTTGTGCTCCCCACCTTGGGTCTATCCTAATGCGGAAAAGTAAATAATATACAATGGGTGACATCTTCCGCAACCTGGAAGTGCCCCAATAAAAGAATATTACATACAAGTTTTTTTACATGAATGAAAATGAAAAACACTCATCTCACATAAAAACCTCCGGCTATTCAAACAGGACGATCCAATATAACATATCCATCAACACATAACATCACATGTCATCAACGTAAGTAAATTTGCGCATCCCAATTGTCGTTGACATATAGCAACGAAACCGGTGATATCACATATTACACTTACGGTCACAGAAAAGAAAGTGTAAAACTACAACAGTTGGAATCCGCAACCTCCTCAGACATCGCATGCCTGACCAAATGAATTTCTTAGACATCACATGCCTAACAATTATAAACCCCGCATTTTAGTCTCATTATCGAAAACACTTTTCAATATCAAGTCGGGCAATTCAACAAGATTCCCGACATCCTGATCGAATGCTCGTCGCAAACTTTAGTAGGCGGCTGCACCCACGACGCCGTCGACGAAGTGCACCAAGGCGGAACACCACTGCCGTGAGCACCCGAACGGATGCTTTCGGCGACGGGGTTCTCCTACAGTCACTTGGTCGGGGCTATAGGGTGAGGCTGTCTATTAAGTTTACCCGGTGAGTATCCGCGTACACTACGTGATTGCGACGGACTTTTGATCACATCAAAATTCCGTGGCAACCGATCAAGTGAGACTAAACTGCTATGTTTATAACATTCATTCAGTTATCTCATAACTATTTGTGAATTCCAATTATTGTATCACATTCCGGATAAATAGAAAACGCTAAACTTTTCGATCGAACAATCGAACACCCAAGTTTTCCCGATACAGCTCAACACATGAAATAAGTCTAACAGCATTCAGTTCGTGCCTTAGTACCAACGGTCCACCCGTAGAAGGGTCAAGCCAACGCCTCACATGTGGCACGCCGTACTGCCCCAAACCCGAAGGTTCAAAGGGCAGTTCAAGACGGTCACATAATCGAGTTAAGGTTTGTTGTCTTCTAGAGGGACCATCGCGTTACTTGCACAACTTAGAACGTCGTTAAACTACGGAAAAATCCAACAATGGGAAATTTCCTGGCAGGGGAAAAAATGGGTATTTATATCCGGTCGAACTTTTTAACATATTCTAAAAATACCCGGAAAAACACACCGACAAAATTAGACAATCCGATCGATACACCGAGTCCCCAATACAACCCAGAAAATTCAACTCTTGAAAAAATATTAAAAATTTCCAGGAAAACCAGCACTGCAAACTAAGAATTACTGTGCAACATTTATTGCAAGAGGAGACAAAAAGGCCGCGGAACCGCCACATTAGCATGCTAATGCCGCGGTTCCGCCGCGCTTTGATGGATTCAGGGGCCCTGTTTTATACAGTAATTCTTAGAATCTTCTACTGAGTTTTCTGCATATTTTTAATTCTCAAAAATCCACAAATACAGAAAATGTCCAGAGAGCAATATTAGGGTTTGGGTTTTGATTCGATCGGAGTTCTAATTCCGTCTAGACTTCGCCTAAGGCTCTAGCTAGGCTCTGATACCAATGAAAGGTTCCTAGGCACTCCCAAGAGGTCTCACAAGGCATCAACCATGCCAATTTCAAAAAAAACGGTGCCGAGAAACCCTAATACTAGATCGTTGGCTAGAAGATTAGGCGACAAAAGAAACTAGTTAACAACTTTAACTAAAAGAAACGGAAATACAACCTTTGTAGATCCGGTCCACCACTTCCTAAGCTCCATGATGATCTCCCTCCTCTGTCCAAATTGAACCCATGACTCTAGCATCGGCTTCATCGAAGAATGGGCGGGCTTGATCGTCGGCTTCGATGCTGAAGATGATCTACGTCGAGGCAACTCAAACTCGAGCTCCGCCTTCGCCAAGTCAAGAAACTTGTGAAGACAACACACTCTACTACATGGCAAGTAGTAGAGGATGAAGAAATAGGAAGTGGGTAAACTTTAGAATTGGATTTCTCACTCATTTTGGCTAGTTGCCATTGAAGCTTTCAAGCTTTCTCTTCTTTTTGAAGAAGAAGAAGAAGAAGAAGATGATATATCACAAGTTATTTTAAAAAGGAAAATAAAATGAATACTTATCATTTCTTCAACCATGGTTTAGTGTAGAGATTTAACTAAGGTTAGATGAGTGGTTAGGGTTAGGCATGAGACAAGAATGGTGACTAAGTCAATGCTTCATGAATCTTCAACTAAAAACAAAACTAGCAACCATTCTTTTTCTCTTTATCTTTTTCTTTTGCCCAAAATAAACAAAAAAGAATATATAAATGAATAAGTAAATAAAATGAAACCCTAACCATTCATATAACCATGGTCAATTCTTTACACAAACCCAAGCTAGAATGTATCATCAAACATGATACAATCATGTGCACAAAATATATCACATATACAATGTGCACAAACCAAGTGAGTAAATCCATTTAAAGTGAACCAATACTAGTTAATGCAAAGTAATATATCAAATATATAATTATATATTAAATCATTAAATCAACACTTGATTCAATGATCCGGTCATATCGCATATAACCGGCTAGTATCCAATGTATCGGCTTATCGAATCAATCCTTGATTCGATAACTAGGTTATATCGCATACAACCATTCGACACATTCAACGCAAGAATGAAATACGGTATCACATACACGCATTATTCTCGGTCCCGCACATATCTCATATGCGCTCCTATTTCGTTTTGCTTGAGCCAAGAAACCTCTGTGTAGGACTCTAAAGACTCGTCAATACGCCGGCAGCAGATGATGATCATATCAAACACCCACAAGCCGCAAGCAGTCTGCTAAACGTAACGGCCACCCGTGTATTGAGCGATCAGATGATCGACGAGCAAGCCCGCTCACACTCCTGTGAATCCAACCAGTAACACTTAACGTATAGTCCGGTCTGTTCGTCTGATATGTCGCATATCTCGCCTAGGGGTGGTAAACGTCAGACCCCAGTAGCTTGATAAGTCATGCCGACGTGAGGTCCATAACATTCGTGAAACTACTGATAACTCTTACCAGTATATCACTGCAACCCTGGCCAGGGATTTCCTGTTATGGCCAGTCGAGCATAGCACAACATCAACCCCCAATACCGGGAGAGACGAATCCCCTCCTATCGCTCATTGCCTCCATGTGAATCGGGACTGTACCCAAAAACCACCTGTTTGCACAACTCAGTAGAGCTGTGGTAGGTTGGAAATCAATGCACAGTGGGAGACACACAAGACTCTATGACGATCTCGGGTCAACAGACTAAGCTGTACCAGTGTCACCAGAGAACCGCCATCTGACATGAGGTATAATACCATCTGGGAGTTCTCGGCGAGTCCGTTCAGTGTACCCAGTCTCTACTGAGCACCCGCATACAATCTTCGATGTCAAACACCAATGGATATGGGATCATCCATCGCCCATCGCATAGGTCGAGAAGATATACGCTAGTCTACTTTGGAATATCGATGCCCCGTCTCGATATTCCCTCGACTAGGAACATTTCAAGGATGTACTCATGGACTATCCAGGCCCCACTTGTATGATCTGCATCACAGTCCTGGAAGTCGAGTACACATCCTAATGGCTTTATCAACATGTAACAGAGAGACAGAAAGTATACACGTTAAGATAAACAGCAACCAGATAGCGTACTATCATGTCGAGCAAGAAAGTCCTATCTATATATGTCCCAGCATCCACTACAATATACATCCAATGTACAGTAATGGCCTCTAGGGCATACATATAACTAACATTATCGTCGTGGGTGTATCGAGACAGGGCATTGATATACCAGAGTAGACTAGCGTATAGCTTCTCGAACCATATAGATGGGCGATGGATGATCCCATATCCATTGGTATTTGACATCAGAGATAGTATACGGGTGCTCAGTGGAGACTGGGTACACTGAACGGACTCGCCGAGAACTCCTAGATAGTATTATACCTATCGTCAGATAGCAGTTCTCTGGTGACTCTGGTACAGGTTAGTCTGTAGACTCGAGATCGTCGTAGAGTCTTGTGTGATTTCCACCGTGCTTTGATTTCCACCTTACCATCTTCAAGAGAACGTGCAAAACGGTGGCTTTTGGGTACAGTCCCGAATCACATGGAGGCAATGAGCGATATGAGGGGTTTCATCTCTCCCGGTATTAGGAGTTGATGTTGCACTGTGCTCGATTGGATATAACCAGAAGTCCCTGGCCAGGGCTGCTTCAGAGATATACTGGTAAGTGTTATCAGTATTTTCTCGACCCGTTATGAGCCTCATATCGGCATGATTTATCGAGTTACCGGGGTCTGACATTTACCACCCCTAGACGAGATATGAGACATATCAGACGAAGAGACCGGACTGTACGGTAGTGTTACTGATTGGATTCGCAGGAGTGTGAGCAGGCTTGCTTGTTGATCTTCTGATCGCTCAATACCCGGGTATCCGTTACGTTTATCAGACCGCTTGCGTCTTGTGGGTGTTTGATATGATCATCACCTACTGCCGGCGTATTGACGAGTATTTAGAGTCATACACAGGGGTTTCCTGGCTCAAGCGAAACGGAGTAGGAGCACATATGTGATATGTGCGGGACCGAGATTGATACGATATGAGATACCGTATTCTATTCTCACTATATGTGACATTGGTCGGTTATATGCGGTATAGCCGGGTTATCCGATCAAGTGTTGATTCGATAAGTTGTTACATATGATATTAGTCGGTTATATGTGATATAGCCGGATTATTAAATCAAGAGTTGATTTGATAATCTAATGTATAATTATTTATTTGATATATTACATTACATTAACTAGTATTAGCTTACTTATGATTCTTTTCTCACTAGTTTGTGCACAAGTGTATATGTGATATATATTTGTGTACATATTTATGTGTCATGCTTGATGATACATGCAACTAAGGAGTGTGTATGACTTACACCATGCATGGTTTAATTTCTATGGTTTTATTTATTTAAGTAATTCTAAAACTAAATGATTTTGTCATGGTTGATAAGCTTGTAGAAGCTTGTAGTTCTTTGACTAAGTCTTCAAGTTTTGTTTTACTTAAGATATTTGTTAACCCTACCAATTAACCTAGCCTTGGGTAAGTCTCTACGAAGGTAAGTATATGATACTTAACTCACTATGGTTGCTTCACTCTCACTTGATGAGTTTATTCTTCTTCTTCCTCCTAAAAAGCTTTCTAGCTTCAATGGAGATATGAGAAAAAATGTGAGAAAATCAAATCTAAAGTGAGCCCACTTCCTACTTCATTGTCCTCTACTACATACCATTTAGTATAGGGTGTTTGCTTCACTAATTTCATAATTAGTGAAGAGATGACTTGGATTAGTGTCTCCTCAACGTAGATCATCTTCGGCCTCGAAGACTTCGAAGCAAGCATGTTCGTTTCTTCAAGGAAGCCTCTCTAGAGTCCGGAGTTCACGATCGCAGCGAAGGGACTACTACACGGAGCTATTGAAGTGAAGGACCGGTCTACAAAGGTTGTATTCCTTGCTTACTTTACTTGCAAAGTGTTTGCGTTTGTTTTTTCGTCGATTTCTAGTAGACGATTCTAGGGTTAGGGTTAGCTAGAACGGCAAATTTTTTAATATGGCATGAGAGATGCCTCCCGAAACCTTGCTGCCGTCCTTGGTAACCCTACAATAACCATATCCTATACAGTTCCCTAGTCATAGGATTATCGAGACGGGGCATCGATACTACACAGTAGACTGGTGTATACGCTTCTCATCCCAGCAGGGGAGATGGTCTGTCCCACAACCATCAGTGCATCTTACAGGAGATAGTATGCAGGTGCTCATTAGGTTATGAATACACTGGTCAGGACTCGTCGGGAACTGTCGGTGGGTATTATACCTGTCGTCGGGTAGCAGTTCCCAGGTGACATGAGTACAGCTTAGTCCGTCGACTTGACACTTCTATTTCGCCTTGAGTGTGTTCCCACTGTACTTTGATTACTACCCTACCATGGCTCAAAGGAGTCATGCAAACAGGTAGTAGTTGGGTACAGTCCCGAAGCACTTGGAGGCAGTGGCGGTTAGATAGGATTCGTCTCTCCCGGGATTGGGGGTTGATATCGCGCTGTGTTTGGAATGCCATTACATAAAGTCCTTGGCCAAGGCAAGCGAGATTTACTGGTAGGTATTCAAGTGGTTTCTCAGGGTGTTTTGGGCTACTCTCCGACACGACTTATTGCGCTATTAGGGGTATGACGATTACCGCTCTCCTAGGCCTGATATGCGATACTCTTAGACGAACAGACCGGACTATACAGAGATTGTCACATACAGGCTCAGTAGGAGTTCGGATGAGTTAGCTCATCGGCCTTCTTGTCGACACATACCTGGGTAGCCGTTACGTGCAGCTAGTACCGGTTGCGGCTTTTGGTTAAACCCACTGCAAGCGTAGTGTCGAGTCTTTAGAGTCCCACATAGAGAGTTTCCCTGCACCGGGCAAAAGGTGTAGAGGCCGTATGGTTTTACGGCACGGCTTCAATCACTTACGTGTACTTGTGCACGTATGATGATCGGACGGATAATACTAGTGGCTTTTGTTTAAGCCGGATCCTAGTATTATATTGATGGACTGTTTTGTCTCTTAGTATTCGTTTTCTTCGGAATACGGATGCGGTTATGTATATACGGATGAGGGACATTCTATCATCGAGATTGGCTTCTAGAAAGGGGACACTATTAGGGTTTTATTCTTTTTGGATTAAACAAAATGGGTGGAGGAAATGAGGTGGATTTGAGCATTGAACCTAGCATGGCTACTTGGTGACTCATGGTCATGAGTCACCAAAAGATATTTTTGAAGGTTTGTTGATATTTTATTATGATATTTATCTCATAAAATATCTCATTTTTCTTCATACTATCTAAAGTGGACAGCCAAGCTTTTCTTGAGCTCATGCTTCACTAGCTTTTCCTCAAGTCTTCTTCTTCTTCCTCTAAACCCTAAAAGCTCTCATGTGTTGAGAATCCTAGGGTTCCAAGAGACAAAGCACTCCATCTTTACACTCTACACCCTCTAGGACTTCTAGTTTAGCGAACTAGAAGCCGTAGTTACCTCGGATTTGAGGTAGGAGCTCGGACTATAGACTCTCGGGTGGATCGTCTTTGACTCGAGGAGGTCGTCGAGGTTGCTATGATCCGTTACGATCCTTGGAGATGACGACGAGTGGAGGATAGCGATGAAGACCCGAAGGACTTGAATCTTGAGGTATAACCTCGTATCCGAGTAGTTAAACCTCAAGCAGTTTGCTAGCTATGGTTTATGGACGATCCTTGGTTCTAGTCGGTGTTGCGAAGCCCGTAAAAATCATTTTTTTGCAAATTCCGCCTCCCCGCGAACACATGGAGTGCGCGACATTGACTTACAGTGGTATCAGAGCCTCTCATAAACCTTAGATAGCTTGTAGCGACGTTAGAAATCCACCGATTTTGTCGCGCAAAAACTGCCGAAACAGTTTCCAAAATTGATGTTTTGAGTTGTTTGCCCACCCCGCAGGCTCACGGTTTGAACCGAGAAGCCGCGGGGTAGAGAGTGCTCACCCCGGGGACACTTCGGGTGGGCCGAATGGCTGGGCCCACTCCCCAAGACCACTACAAGGTGGTCTTGGCGGTGGGGACCCGAAACTGCCCCACCTTGGGCAGTTTCAGGTCTTCCTTACCCCCTGGCCACCTTGTGGTGGTCTCGGGGGTGGGGTACCCCCTTTAGGCCCCCTACTCGATGTTAATTTCGTGCTCTAACTTCCCATGAAGGTTCAGGCGTGTTTCGTTTTGATACGGACTTCCGAATTGGCTCAAAACGATCGGTATTGGAACTTTAGCTCACTGGATTTTCATGTCGTGGAAAATTGGTTAAGTTTGCTAATTGTGTGCGGAATTATAATGTCGTAGTTACTTTACACGCTTTGTATTGTATATATGTGTTTGGAAATGTCGACTAATTGCTATAGGTCGATTAGTCGGGGTTGCACATATCTGTGATGATATTATGTTGGTTTGTGTATATGAACTTGTTGGATCGTCGTGGATGAATAGCCGGGGATGTGAGATGAGGGTTTTCATTCATTCATTCGATGTAAAATTTATAAAGTGATGTAATTTTATTTTGCAGGGCACATCCGGGTTGAGGTTGTAGCCACCATTGTATTATTTCTTTTATTGTTTTTGCTCCTGAGATAGACCCAAGGTGGGGTGCACAAACTACGGGGTACTTTGAAGTGCCGAGTGGCCTACTCACTTTGTTGAGGAAGGTTGCTTCACTTCGGGTATTTGGTGGGTAGTTTGCCACACCCGTAAGGGTCTAGGGTAGGGTTTGTCTATTCATCACGACCGTGGAATCCGTCTTTCGTTACAGGCTCAAACGAAACGTGGAATTCCTAGTATATCCAATGTGTTCATCTGTGATCTGGAATGCCTATCATTGCGTCTGATGAATGGATATTATTATTATTATTATATATATTATGTAATAGACGTTGCTTATGTTTTGCATCCGCGCTAGTCCATCCCCCGCTCTGTTGTTAGTTAAGAAACCTAACGGGTGATGACGAGCCCCGTGGCAAATGCGGATGGTATAAGCGTACGTTGTATTTTCGTTGTTTTCTGCAATTGTAGGTTAATTGATGGGACTGCATTAAATTAATGCAAAGCAAACAAACTAAAGCTGAATCGTTGGAACAATTTTAAAACCACTCGGTTATTTTAAAACAGGAAACTTTTAAATGCGGAGCTTAAACCACTCCTTTTAAAAGCTATCAGGTTCCTTCGATTATATCAAGTTCACTACGTTCACGGTTTCGCCAAAACAAGCCGTAGCCCTCCATCATTTCATATGAATATTCAATAGTATTCAAGCTATGTTTGTTGACCTTCATCAAGGCATAGTGATTGGTAGATGCTGGGTGTTCATATGTAGCATAGATAGATGCGTTGGTTTAGGACAATCGTATTACCTTGTTGACCTTCGTCAAAGGTATATACGGGTGGGTTCAAATTAACCTGGACAATGATGGGTAGAACTTGACATGTGACTTATGATTTGTTGACCTTCGTCAAGGTCATAAGAGCATGAGGCAAAAATCCACATCAGGAGTTTCTAAAGAAACTGAAACTTGCTAGTGTTGCATACCATTTGGAGTTTGATATTGTTGGTATGATTCCTTCAGCATTATCACACAATAATATTTGGGTCCCGATCCTACTGTGAGTATCCGCTACTCCTTGGGACATTCTTCACTTAACGATCAATGCTATAAACCAAGTAGGTGTCTAGAACAGTATTAGCGGGGCTACGCCTTTAGCGAAAAGAGGTTATTTAATTAAGGAACTTCGCGAAAGCGTCGTAAATCTCCCTCGAAGTACCGACACTAGCCTGGTTGAACGGTTAAGCAAGAATTGTACGATGAGATCAATCTTGACTAATTCTTCTTTTATGGTTTGAGGAAGTATTCGAGAGACAGTAGGATCCATCATGTTTAGATAAATTAAAAATCAATCTAAACTTGTAAGAGCATCATGCTGAGTGTTTTCTTCTCTCTCTCCTAATTGCAACGACCAGGTGACCAGATTAGGTTACAGATAGATAATAAAATGATTGAGTTATACTATAGTGACTGGCAAAGTTTTGTCCAGATGTCCATTACCTATGACAAGCTGGACCACCTCATTACTACTCAAATCCCCCACCATCCCAGGTCTAGTTTCCACCGTTGAGGATGTTGATATCCGTAAGACAAGGGAAAAAGACTGTGCGAATTCCAAGTGCCTCGTGTTAGCCTAAGTAGATGGTGTATACCAGAGGCAGCACGAGAAGATGGACATAGTTTCCATATTCCTCCATAACAATGTTTTATATGGAGAGCAATCTCGTATCGCAAGATATGAGACCTCGAAAGAATTGCTTCAAGCGAGGTTGGCTGTCGGATCATCTGTAGGGGACCACGTCCCAACAATGATTAGCTATATTAAAAAGCTCACGGACCTGGAGACCACGTTGGAGAACGAGTCATATGCTGACTTGATTCTACAATCCCTACCTTCTACTTACGCCCAAAGAAAGAAAGTTATACTTCCAGTTGAGGGCACCCTGAAGGAAACTAGGGAGACACCCGCTCTGCTTATTGGGGAATCTTACTCTTTTGGATCTAAGGCGGATGCCAAGGGTGAGAAGAAGAAGACCACCACAAAGCCGATAGGCGGTGTCGGTAAGGTAGAAGGAAAGGGAAGGGCAAAAGTTTTGGGGCTAACTGTAGGGAAGGAGGAATATTCCTATTGTTACGGGAAAGGGCATTGGCAGAAGGGATACAAGGCTTGGAAAGACAGAATCCAGGATCCGAAGTATGTTGTGGGTCGACTTCGGGTGTGTTTGTGATTGAAAACAGTTTGTCAATTAACTCTACTTCCTGGGCACAAGATACTGGATCAGGATCTCATATCTGTAATTCATTACAAGCTTTAAGAAACCGTAGAGTTATCAGGGCAGGTGATATAACTCTCAGGGTTGCTAACGGAATGAGCGTGGACGCTGTATCCGTCGGGTATATCATCTAGAATTGACAAGTGGGCAGATATTGATTCTACGTAACTGTTTGTATGTACCAAGTCTAGTATATAAGCGATGTGGTTCATATCCACCTAAATCAAAGTTTGATTGGGTCAGGTACACTAGAGGACAGTATACATTGAATCAAGCTCAGGTTTTCAAACGTCCAGAACATACTTAAAAGAAAGTCTCCAGAATTAAATAAGGCTTTCTTATGGCATTGTAGACAGGGTCACATCAATGAAGCACAGTTGTCGAAGTTACATAAAGAGGGATATTTGGATCTGTTAGAATATCAGTCTTATGTAACTTGTCAATCTTGTCTCATAGGAAAGATGACAAAGACTCCGTTCACTGGATACGGAGTAAAAGCGAGCGAGCTCTTAAAACTCATACACAGCGGCGTGTGTAGTTCAAAATCTATAGATGCACGAAGTGGTTGTTCCTATTTCATTACTTTTACGGATAATTTCTTTAGGTTAGGACATGTCTTCTTGATGAAGCATAAATCCGAGACCCTTTGAAAAATTCCAAGAATATAAGAATGATGTGGAAAAACAAACAGGAAAAAGTATCAAGACACTGAGATTTGATCGATGTGGTGAATACTTAATTGCCGAGTTCCTGGATTACTCAAAAGAGAATGGAATTATCTCTCAGCTTACTCCTCCATACACACCATAACACAACGGTGTATAGGGAAAGGCGGAACAGAACCCTATTGGATATGGTTCATTCCATAATGAGTAACGCTGAGTTGTCGCGATCCTTCTGAAGTTATGCACTAGAATCAGCTGCATATCTTTTGAAAAAGGTTCCTACCAAGACCGTGCCTACCACACCACATCAGATGTGGAGTGGGATGAACCCTATCTTTAGTATCTGAAGATATAGGGATGTCCAGCTTTTATTGAAAAGCAGTATGCAGACAAGCTCGAGGCACGCTCAATACTGTATAGGTTTGTGGGATACCTAAAGAACACCGGGGGTATCCTTCCTATTACGCAGAGGAACAAAAGGTTTTTGTTCCTCGTCATTCCCACTTTTAGAAAATATTTTTTTTGTAAAAGGAAATAGTGGGAGCGCAATAAAACTGGAAGAAATTCCAGAACCACAAACTATTACTGAAAGTATGGTAGAACTAGAGGATTCAAAAGAACCGGACATCCCTACGCCAATCCGCAGGACTAGTAGGCAGTCTCATCCGCCCGAGAGATACTATGGTTTTCTCATAGACGGGGATCGAGAGGATTGCATCATTGACAATGATGAGCCAACTAGCTTCCAGTAAGCCATTCAGAGCGGCGACTCGGTAAAATGGCTGGATCCAATGCGGACCGAAATGGAGTCCATGTACACCAACAATGTATGCACTTTGAACATTTCTCCAGAAGGGGTAAAACCCGTAGGCTGCAAATGGATCTTCAAAAAGAAGATTGGTGTAGATGGACAGGTTGAAATCTATAAGGCTAGACTTGTTGCAAAAGTTTTTTTGTCAAAGACCTGGCTTGGACTATGATGAAACCTTTTCCCCAGTGACAATGCTCAAATCCATTCGGATCCTTCTTGCCATTGCTGCCTTCCAAGATTTTGAGATCCGGCAGATGGAAGCGAAGACAGGTTTTCTAAATGGTAATTTGGAAGAGTGCGTCTATATGGATCAGTCAGAGGGTTTCAATCAGAGTGGGAGCAACGGGACAGTGTGCAAGTTGCTTAAGTCCATTTATGGACTAAAGCTGGAATCGCGGAGTTAGAACATCTGTTTTTTTTGAGAGAGTCAAAGAATTCAACTTTATCAAAAATCCAGATGAACCATTCATTTATAGTAAGATTGTAGCAAGAACTGTGGAATTCCTCGTTGAGTATGTGGATGACATTCTCTTGATAGGAAATGACATTCCTATGCTACAATCTGTCAAAAGATTCTTGTCACAGAGGTTTTCAATGAAAGACCTGGGTGATACCAACTACATTCTGGGGATCCAGATCTATCGTGATAGATCAAAGAGGATGGTGGGACTTTCACAGTCAAGGTAAAACAACACCATACTGAAAATATTTAGTATGGACGATTCTAAGCGCGGTAGTCTACCAGCTTATCACGGAATCACCCTCTCCAAAGAGATGTCTTCCCAGACTGGTTTGGAAAGGGCTCGGATGTCTATTATACCTTACGCTTCTGCGGTAGGCTTTATAATGTATGCGATGTTGTGTACCAGACCAGATGTAGCTTACGCACTGAGCGTGGTAAGCCGGTATCAGTCAAACCCGTGGGAGAAGCACTGGGAAAAAGTAAAGAACATTCTCAAATACCTGAGAAGGACTAAGGAGATGTTCTTGGTGAATGGCGGAAAAGACCTCCAGATCGAGGCCTTTGCTGACTCCAGCTTCTAGAGTGATAAGGATGACTCCAAGTCCATGTCAGGTTATGTATTTACCCTCAGTGGAGGGGTGGTCTGTTGGTAGAGCACCAAGCAGTATACCGTTGCAGACTCGACGATGGAAACGGATTAGTTCGCTGCATGAGACGCCGCAAAAGAGGCAGTCTGGATATGGAAGTTCTTAACTGAACTTCAGGCGGTTAATACCATTTGTTGGTCCAAT
The DNA here is from genome assembly GCA_030015575.1 of Agapanthus africanus. Taxonomy (NCBI): domain Eukaryota; kingdom Viridiplantae; phylum Streptophyta; class Magnoliopsida; order Asparagales; family Amaryllidaceae; genus Agapanthus; species Agapanthus africanus. Next base: position 428,369,080 of record CM057339.1, read on the forward strand.
ACTTTAGTATTGTAACAACATACGGGGCTATAGCATTAGGGAAAGAACCTAGGTCCCATCAGAGATCCATACATATCTTGAGGCCGTACTACCTGATCAGGGAGATCGTTGATCCCACGGGATCGAGGCGAGGAGAGTAGATATGGAGAACAACACTGCAGATCCACTCACAGAGGCCATCCCTTAGACAGTGTTCGAGAGGCTATTCAAGATCTTCGGTCTGCGATATACCAGTATATGTCCTTAGTGCAAGTAGGAGTTTGTTACTGATATATGCCCTAAAGGCCATTGTTGTATCATACTGGATTGTATATTACTTAATTGGAGCTTAGGATATACACGGATATAGTAACAGTCTTGCTCGAAATGGTAGTATGCTACCTGGTTTGTTTCTACCTCAATATGTGCATGTGTTTTCTTAGCATATCGCTTATACATATTGGTAGAGCCTTTAGGATCTTTGCTTGATTACCTGCGTTGTGATGTCAGTCACACTAGTGGGGGCTGGGTAGTCTATAAGCACATCCTATACAGGTCCCTAGTCGTAGGATTATCGAGAAGGGGCATCGATACTCCACAGTAGACTAGTGTATACGCTTCTCATCCCAGCATGGGAGATGGTCTTTCCCATAGCCATCAGTACGTCGTACTGGAGATAGTATGCAGGTGTTCATTAGATTATGAGTAAACTGGACAGGACTCGTCGGGGACTATTGGTGGGTATTATACCTGTCGTCGGGTAGCAGTTCCCAAGTGACATGAGTACAACTTAGTCCGTCGATTTGACACTGCTACTTTGCCATGAGTGTGTTCCCACTGTACTTTTTTACTATCGTACCACGGCTCAAAGGAGTCTTGCAAACAGGTAGTAGTTAGGAGCATTCCCGAAGCACTTGGAGGCAATGGCGGTTAGATAGGATTCGTCACTCCCGGTATTGGGGGTTGATATCGCGCTGTGTTCGGAATGCCATTACACAAAGTCCTTGGCCAAGTCAAGCGAGATTTACTAGTAGGTATTCCAATAGTTTCTTAGGGTGTTTTGGACTACTCTCCGACATGACTTATTGCGCTATTAGGGGTCTGATGATTACCGCCCTCCTAGGCCCGATATGCGATACTCTTAGACGAACAGACTGGACTTTACAGAGATTGGCACATACCGGTTTAGTAGGAGTTCGGATGAGTTAGCTCATCGGCCTTCTTATCGACACAAACCTGGATAGCCGTTACGTGCATCTAGTACCGCTTGCGGCTTGTGGTTAAACCCACTGCCAGCGTAGTGTCGAGTCTTTAGAGTCCCACATAGAGAGTTTCCCTGCACCGGGCAAAAGGTGTAGAGGCCGTATGGTTTTACGGCAGGGCTTCAATCACTTACGTGTACTTGTGCACGTATGATGATAGGGCGGATAATACTAGTGGGCTTTGGTTTAAGCCGGATCCTAGTATTATATTGATGGACTGTTTCGTCTTTTAGTATTCGATTCCTTCGGAATACAGATGCGGGTATGTATATACGGATGAGGGACATTCTCGTAATTCCTCGAGATTGGCTTCTAGAAGGGGGAAACCTATTAGGGTTTTATTCTTTTTGGATTAAACAAAATGGGTGGAGGAAATGAGGTGGATTTGAGCATTGAACTTAGCATGGCTACTTGGTGACTCATGGTCATGAGTCACCACAAGATATTTGTGAGGGTTTGTTGATATTTTATTATGATATTTAACTCATAAAATATCTTATTTTTCTTCATACTATCTCAAGTGGACAGCCAAGCTTTTCTTGAGCTCATGCTTCATTAGCTTTTCCTCAAGTCTTCTTATTCTTCCTCTAAATCCTAAAAGCTCTCATGTGTTGAGAATCCTAGGGTTCCAAGAGACAAAGCACTCCATCTTCACACTCTACACCCTTTAGGACTTCTAGTTTAGCGAAATAGAAGCCATAGTTACCTCGGATTTGAGGTAGGAGCTCGGACTATAGACTCTCGGGTGGATCGTCTTTGACTCGAGGAGGCCATCGAGGTTGCTACGATCCGTTACGATCCTTGGAGCTGATGACGAGTGGAGGACAGCGATGAAGACCCAATGGACTTTAATCTTGAGGTTTAACTTCGTATCCGAGTAGTTAAACCTCAAGTAGTTTGCTAGCTATGTTTTATGGACGATCCTTGGTTCTAGTCGGTGTTGCGAAGCCCGTAAAAATCATTTTTTGCAAATTCCACCTCCCCGCGAACACGTGGGGTGCGCGACATTGACTTACAAGAAGGATAATCACTTTGCGTGCGTTCTTTGCAAGATTAGATTGGTTATTATTTTATCTAATCAGGATGGCTCCCACTGTTTTTATCAAATCTTCCTTCAAACCCTAAAAGGTAAGATTAGCCGGGATTAATTACATTCTACAAGTTCGCTAGCCGGTCAGCCAGGCAAGTGTCGGTACTCCGAGGGAGGTACCCCGTGCTTTCTCACGGACCTAATTAAAATAAACCTCATTTCCCTATAGACATAACCCCGTTGACACCTTTCTAGACACCTACTGGATTAGCTAATTGTAAAGTGCAAAACTCTCCCAAGAGTAACTCTTACTCGCAGTGGGTATCGGGATCCAACTATCATATAGAAGGTATGCAATCTCATTGCAAATTTCAACACTTGAAATTCCTGATAATTGTTTTTACCCCTGGCCACTTATGACCTTAACATAGTCAACAAATCGTAAGAGCTAGTCCTGTCATTTCTTGATTGGATTAAACCCACCCGTACGACCCTTAACATTGTCAACAAAGCCGTACGACTACCTTAATCCAATCTCATCATATGGTTACAGATAAGCACTAATTAGCTACCGCACACTACGCCTTAACATGGTCAACAAACGTAGCACGAATACTAAATGACACTTATCTGAAATGACGGAGGGTTACGCGGGTTTTTAAGAAAACCATGACCGAAATGAACTTGATATCGTTGTAGAATCTAGTTATTTTGAAAAGGAGTGTTTTTTAGGCTTTTGCTAGTTTCGCTAAAGAAGTCACTCCCGGTGAAGGGATCTCAGCTCTTTCCTCATCGAATGAGGTGCTCGGTATTCATCAAGGAATACCACTATGCAAAGAAAGAACTAGAGAATCTATCAAAAGACAAAACCGAGTGGGTTGTAGAATTTTCTAGTTTCGCTAAATAGGTCACTCCCAGTGAAGGGATCTCGGCTCTTTCCTCATCGAATGAGGTGCTGGATATTCATCAATGAGTACCACTATGCAAAGCAAGAACTAGAGCTATCCTTTTTGAAAAATTTCATTCTACAACATTTTTAGCTTTCATTCTTTTCATTAATCTCATTAATGAAGTCCCATCATTTAATGTTCCCTAAACATCACAGAAAAATGAAATGAAAATAGAACGTACGCTTATGCCATCCGCATTCGCTACTGGGCCCTATAATGCACCGTTAGGTTACTTAACTACCGGCAGAGCGGGGGCTGGACTAGTGCGGGTGCAAAACATAAGCAACATTTATTTTATATCATATATATAATATAACATTCATCTCACGCAGTTATATGATCACATCACAGAACCAAGCAGCAGAAGCAACATATGAAATATTGGATATACTAGGATATCCGTGTTTTAAATTTAGCCATTAATGTAAAACAAGGATTCCACGGTCGTGATGAATAGCCAAACCCATATCCCTAGACCCCTACGAGAGCGGCAAGTAACCCTACCAATTCTAGAATTAGGAGACCCGGTCTCAACTCCTTGAGATGGTCACCCACTAGACTCTAGAACCCGGTTACTTGTGCTCCCCGCCTTGGGTCTATCCTAATGCGGAAAAGTAAATAATATACATTAATTGGGACATCATCCTCAACCCGGAAGTGTCCCAGTAAAAGATTATTACATACAGATTTTACATGAATGAAAATGGAAAACTTTCATCTCACATAAAACCCCCGGCTATTCATTCACGACGATCCAATAATCATATCAACAGCAACTCATAACATCGCATGTCATCAACGTAAGTAAATATGTGTATCCCGAAAATTTGTTGACATATAGCAACGAGATCAGGATACCCCACATATTACACTTACGGTCGCAGAAAAGAAATGAAAAACTACAATAATTAGAATCCGTATATCCTTAGACATCATAAACCCGGAATATCTCATATTCCGGATTTCATGCCTAACCTATAAACCTTGTATTTTACTCTCAAATTGAAAACAATTTTCAATTACTTTAGTCGGGTAATTCAACAGGATTCCCGACTACATTATCGATACTCGTCGGAAACTTTAGCAGATGGTCGCACCCCCAATGTCGTCGACGAAGTGCACTAAGGCGGAACACCATGGCCGCAAGCACCCGAGTGGATGCTTTTAGCAACGGGGTTCTCCTACAGTCGCTTGGTCGCGGCTATGGGGCATGGCTCTCTACTAGAGTTACCCAGCGAGTGTTCGTGTATAATACGTGATTGCGACGGGGTTTTGATCCGAATCAAAACTCCGTGGCAACCGATTAACCGAGGCTAAAATATTAGATTTACAATATACTAACTAGTTTTCACAAAACTAATTAATTCGGATTCTAAATATTGTATCACAAATCATCAAGATCTATACAATGTTAAACTTTTCGATCGATTTAGCAAACACGCACAAAATCCAGAGACCTCAACAACATGAGAATCATTAAAAATACCCAGAGAGTGGAAAATATACAAATGGAGCAGCATAGAGAAAAGGAGCACACAACTCCTCAAAAGTGCGGCGGAATCACGGCTAAATAGGGGTTTGGGCCGCGGTTCCACGGTCGTTTGAGTGAGTTAGGGACTCAAATTTTCTGGGGCTCTATAAAAAACCCTGCATGAATTTTTGGATATTTTTAATCACGAAAATTTCAACATTTGAAAAAATCGACGGAAACATCACATTTGCGGGTTTTGAAAATCCGATCGAACACTTTAACACCGTACAGACCTACCCAAATTTTCTAGCCTGGCTCTGATACCATGAAGGTCTACCCTAGCACCACAACAAGGTTTTAATAGCTTCAAGCATGCCAAATTTAAATTTTTTCGGGTGCTAAGTTAGACTAACCAAGATCATAACAAGAAGATTAGGGTTTAACCTATGTGATGATATGAAAACTAAAGAAGTGAAGATAGCTATACCCTCATAGATCGAGTCCTTCACTTCACAAACTCCGTGTAGTAGTCCACGCGACTCCACTAGGCTCCACTTAAGAGTTTGGACGAGCTTTCTCCGATGACCTTCGTGCCAAAGATGATCCACGCAAAGCCCGCTAGCCTAAGCTACCACTTCACTAATCTCCTATTAGTGAAAGAAACACGCAACACCAAAGTGCTAGTTTGGAGTGGGATGGTGAAGTAGGGGATTTGAGGCTCACTAGTTTGTATTCAAGCTTCGTGTTTAACATCACATATGAGGGGTTGAAGCTTGAAGCATGATGCAGAAGAAGATGGAAGCTAGAGAGCATATGGGAGCAACACTTGAAAATGGATAAGTGTTGTGAATGAAGTGTAGAATGGCAACCCCTTGACCCTCACTCATTCAAGCATGGAGTTTATTGCATTGTAAAATTGCAACCATGCTTGAATAGTGAGTCAAGAGAAATAAACAAAAGAAAAATGCCATGCCTCACCATAGCTCCTTATTTTCCACCTCTCTTTCTATTTTCTAAAAATAGAAAAATCAAGACATGCTTCATAATATATATATATATATATATATCATATATATTAATATATATATTCTGAAGAATAATTGGTGAGCTAATGATATTAGTTAAGATATAATTATATCAAATATAATATATATATCACATTATTAAATCAACACTTGATTTAATCATCCGGTTATATCACATATGACCGAATAATATCATTTATCTGCATATCACATTATCAAATCAACACTTGATTCGATAATCTGGTTATATCACATATAACCTAACTCGATAACAGACAACTGCCAGATTACAATACGGTATCACATACACGTATCTAATCAGGACCACGCACATATCACATATGTGCCCTACTTCATTTCGCTTGAACCAGGAAACTTCTGTGTAGAACTCTAAAGACTCGTCAATACGCCAGCAGTAGGTGATGATCACATCAGTCACATACAAGCCGTCAGCGGTACTAGCTGGACGTAACGGCTACCCGGGTATTGAGCGATATGAAGATCAACAAGAAAGCCTGTCCATACTCTCCATGAAGCCTATCAGTAACACTACCATATAGTCCGGTCTCTTCGTCCGATATGTCACATATCGAGCCTACGGGTGGTAAACGTCAGACCCCGGTAACTTGATAAGTCATGCCGATGTCTGGCCTATAACGGTTCGAGAAACTACTGATAACTCTTATCAGTAAATCTCAGCAGCAACCATGGCTAGGGACTTCCAATTATAACTAATCGAGCATAGCGCAACATCAACCCCCAATATCGGGAGAGACGAAACCCCTCCTATCGCTCATTGCCTCCATGTGACTCAGGACTGTACCTAAAATCCACTTGTTTGCATAACTCCTCTTGAGCGTGGTAGGGAGGAAATCAAAGCATAGTGGGAGCCACATAAGACTCTATGACGATCTCTGGTCTACAGACTAACCTGTACCAGTGTCACCAGAGGACTGCTATCTGACGATATGTATACTACCAATTAAGAGTCCTCGGCGAGTCCTGTTCGGTGTACCCATTCTCTAATGAGCAGCTGTGTACAATCTTTGATGTCACACACCAATGGCTGTGGGATCAACCATTGCCCTCCAAGGGACAAGAAACGTACACACTAGTCTGCTCTAGAATATCGATGCCCTGTCTCGATATCCCCTCGACTAGGAACGGTTTAAGGATGTACTTTTGGACCACCCTGGCCCTATTAGTATGATCTCATCGTAATCCTGGTAGTCAAGTATATATCCTAAGGGCTTTATCAACATGTAAGAGACAGACGGTATAATAATACCAGTCTACATGTTAAGATAAAGGTAACCAGATAGCATACTATCATGTCGAGCAAGGAATTCCTGTATATATATGTCCAAGCATCTACTATATCAACAATAATGGCCTCTAGGGCATACATATTCCTAACAAAGCACCGCATTTTGAAACTTGCTTTTCCATAAAAAGGCCGAGTTGGTTTCAAATTTGATTCTACAACATCTTTAGGCTTCTTTTCTTTACATTAATCTCATTAATGTAGTCCCATCATTTAAGTTCCTAAGCATCACAGAAGAAACGAATAATAGAATGTACGCTTATGCCATCCGTATTCGCCACGGGGTCCCGTCATGCACTGTTAGGTTACTTAACTAATGGCAGAGCGGGGGCAGGACTAGCGCGGATGCAAAACATAAGCAACGTTTATTATATATCATATATATAAATAGCATTCATCTCACGCAGTTAATATGATCACATCACAGAGTAACAGCAGCAGAAGCAGATATATGAAAATATAGGATATACTAGGAGGTCCGTATTTTAGATTAAGCCAATGATAAAAAAAATATGGATTCTACGGTCGTAATGAATAGCCAAGCCCATACCCCTAGACCCCTATGAGAGCGGCTTGCAACCCCACCAATTCTAGAGTTAGGCGACCGGTCTTGACTCTTCGAGATGGCCTCCTACTGGACTCTAGAACCCGGTTACTTGTGCTTCCTACCTTGGATCTATCCTTATGCCGAAAAGTAAATAATATACATCAATGGTGACATCAACCTCAACCTGGAAGTGTCCTAATAAAAGAATATTACATACATTGAATTTAAATTAATGAAAAGAAAATCTTTCATCTCACATAAAAAAAACCGGGCTATTCAATTACGACGATCCTATACATCATATCAGTATAGCAATAGAATAATCATCACAGATCAACAACGTAAGTAAATATGCCTATTTCTAATGTCGTCGACATATAGCAACGAAATTAGGGATATACATATTACACTTACGGTCGCAGAAAAGAAATGAAAAACTACAACAATTGGAATTCGCACAATCCTTAGACATCCCAAACCCGGATTATCTCATATTCCGGATTTCATGCCTAACCCGGTAAATCTTCCATTTAAGTCTCGAATTGAAAACAACTTTTCAAAAAAGAAGTCGAATAATTCAACAAGATTCTCGATAATATTAATGAGACTGAAATGTTAGATTTACAAACTAACGATTAATTTTCACAAAACTAATTAGTGTAGATTCCAAGTATTGTACCACATATAGTAACTGTCTAGACGATATTAAACATTTCGATCGACATAAAAAATTTCTTCAAACCACAGAGACCTCAACACCTTGAGCCTCAAAAAAATTATCGAGAAAGTCACAAATGTCAAAATGGAGCAGCACAAGAAAAATGAAACCCTAACTCACTAAATATGCGGCGGAACTGCGGCTAAACCCTAGGTTCTGCCGTTGTTCCGCGACCATTTAAGGGAATTGGGTGTTCGTATTTCTTGGGGTTCCATAGATTTACCTGCACAATTTTTTGAATATTTTTATTCTGCAAAATACTAACTTTTGGAAAAATGTACAGAAACCATGAAAAAGTCCGTATTTTGATTTCGATCGAATACTTTAATGTCGTCTAAACTACCTTAATGCTCTAGCTTGGCTCTAATACCATGTAAGTGTATCTTAGCACCTCTACAAGTGTTTAAACAACAATATGTGATGAATTTCAGAAAATTAGAGAGCTAAAGCACACAAGCGACGAATTGAACTAGAGATTAGGGTAAGTATCATATACAAAGAGTATCTAGAACTAAGAGAAAAAGAGCTACAACCTTTGAAGACCACTCCTTCTCTTCAATGGCTCCGTGTAGAAGTCCTTGGGCTCCTCTTGGCTCCACTCGAAACTTAGAACAATTCTGCTTGAAGTCTTCGATGTCTACGATGATCCACCCGGAGTTCCTTACACTAAAGCTCTAGCTTCATTAAACTAAGATGAAGTGAAGCTAACAACCTATACAAGTTTGCTACACTAATATAGATTGATGAAATGGGATTTTTCTCACTAAAAGACCTTTCTTTTTCATCCTCTTTTTCTAAACTAGAAAAGGGTAGAGAGCTAAGAGGAAGAAGATGAACTAATGGCTTGTCTTGAGATAATGAGAGTGATCACAATCATAATGAAGCATAGAAAATATCTTAGATATTTAAAAGTGAGTGGAGGAATAAAATAATGCACCATGGTTGAGATATTTTAAGAAATGTGTAGAAACCATGACTCATTATTCTAATTTCTATTTTCACAAAATCAATAAATATCTAATATATTTCCTTGTGAGTCTAGCATAGCCATGTCCAATGTATCATCCACCATCATACACACACACACACACACAAATATAAAGAAAGGAATTATAAATGAGTAATTAGTCTTTGTATTAAATCAACACTTGATTTAATAACCCGGTCATATCACATATAACCCGACTAATAAAAATGCTAGATTAAAATACGGTATTATATACTCGTATTTAATCAAGCTCCCGCACATATCTCCTTATGTGCCCCACTTCTTTTTGCCTGAGCTCGGAAACCCCTATGTCGGACTCTAAGACTCTTCAATACGCTAGCAGTAGGCAGTGATCATATCAGATACCCACAAACCGTCAGTGGTACTAGCTGCACTTAACGGCTACTCAGATATTGAGCGAACAGAGGAATAACAAACGAAATTGTTCAAACTCCCGTAGAGCCAACCAGCAACGATTACTGTACAGTCCGGTCTCTTCACCTGATATGTTGCATATTGAGTCTGGGGATGGAATCATCAAGCCCCAATAACTCAATAAGTCATGCCGATGTGTGGCCTATAACAGGTCGAGAAACTACTGATAACGCTTATCAGTAAATCTCATCAACCTTGGCCAGGGACTTCTAGTTATAGCCGATCGCGCATAGTACAACATCAATTCCCATTACCGGGAGAGATGAAATCCCTCCTATTGTTCATTGCCTCCATATTTCTCGGGACTGTACCTAAAAGCCACCTATTTGCACGACTCAGTAGAGCCGTGGTAGTGTGGAAATCAAAGCATAGTGGGAAACACACAAGGCTATATGACGATCTCGGGTCTACAGACTAATCTGTTCAAGTGTCACCAGAGAACTGCTATTCGACGATAGGTATAATACCATATAGGAGTTCTCAACGAGTCCGTTCAGTGTACTTGATGAGGCTCGATATCGGTGATCCCCCAGATCGTGACACATGGCAGATGACATGTCCCGAAGCTAGCAAGAAAGGCCCAGGAATTGTGCGTTGGTAAAATACCCCTAGTCTGCGACCCATGGATGTAGCCGAGCTTCTGCGACCGTCCACACCACTCCCGTTCCCGCCTTACAAACAACCATTGGCTCTCCTCCGAGCCCCTGCACAATCGGCCTCCTCGGCCCTCTCAGCTCATCTCCGGGCTACCGCAGAACCAAGATACCTCGGCCTTCCGCTCATTCCCGAGCCTCCCGCCGAACTCATATTCCTCGGTCTCATCGACCGACCGACGGCACCTATCCTCACCTCCGCGAATCTCACCACGCGCGAGATATCCGCCGTCCACGTCCCGCGTTCCATGCCATCATGATCCCCCATCAACGAGCATGTCTCGTCATTAATGGGAGATCCCGCCCATTACGTGGGAGTGACGCTGGGAGTGTAACGGCCGGCGTGATTCTCGCGCCTTCCTGCCTATTGCCACCACTATATAAACCCCTCTTTCAGTCGGTTCAAGTAAGTGATTCTTTCCCCACTAGGCCGTTACTCTGCTCAAATATCCGGTCTAACTTGATCGTCGGAGGGTCCTCGGTGGTACAACCACCCCGGGACTTCCTTGCAAGTAGCTCGGCCTCAACCACCTCAAACCCATTGAGATCCACACGCTTCAGGAGGCAACCTCCAACTCAATCCTAGCCGTCCATCATCATCGACAGCAGATCTACGGAAGGTAACATCTTGACATGATCCGACATCCGTCAGCTGGCGCCGTGTAGGGTTGCTAGGCATGCGCACAAGGGTCTACGAGGCATCAACCATGCCTGATTAAAATTTTAGCCGTGCCGAACAACCCGAATACGGATCTTTAAACTAGGGTTTAGGCGAAAACAAGCATGCTAAACACTTTAACACTAAGTGAGAGGGATTACAACCTTTGTAGATTCGGTCCTTCACTTCATATGCTCCGTGTTGTGGTCCCTTCGCTGCGATCATCGGGATCCGGACTCTCGAGAGGTTCCACGAAGAGAAAGACGCAACCTTTGCTTCCGATCTTCGATACTAAGATGATCTACCTTGAAGTTTCTTTAACACAAGCTAATACTCATGAAATGATGTGAACACCCTCATCTAAATGGAAAGGGAAGATGAGGATGATGAAGTAGGATTTTTTGCTCTCTTTATTTATCTTTTTCTCATATTTATCCATCACCAAAATCAAAGCAAGAAAGGATTTCAAGCAAAGACGAAGAAGGAAGAAGATGATCAATCATCATAAAATTCAATCCTTTTGTGATGAATAGGAAAATAATAATATGATAGAATTATGCAACCATGGTCAAGTGAACCTTTGTAGAGAATTAACTAGGGTTAGGGTTTGGGTTGGGTTAAAGCATGAGTCACTTGAAAAAATCTTTATCATGACAAAATGAAAAGCTTCTAGAAACATCTAGAAAGCTTAACCCTAATCCAAACCCTAATCATGTTTAAACTCCACTAAAAAAGTTTCATTAGTTATCTATCATGTTACAATATTATATATCACATATATAATATTTATCGTAACAAAATAAAATAATACAATTAACATATATCGCATATATATCAATGTATTACCCGAGTGAGAAAAAGAACCTTTTAGTGAGCAAATATTAGTTAATGTAATTTAATATATCATATATATTATTATACATTAAATTATCGAATCAACACTTGATCCGACAATCCGGCTATATCGCATATAACCGACTAATATTTATCCGTACCGATTCACCGAATCAACACTTGATCCGATGACCCGACTGATATCAAATATCGCGAGAATATAATACGGTATCACATATCGCATTATCCTCGGTCCCGCACATATCACGTATGTGCTCCTACTCCTTTTTGCCTGAGTCAAGAAACCTCTGTGTAGGACTCTAAAGAATCGTCAATACGCCGGCAGTAGGTGATGATCATATCAAACACCCACAAGCTGCAAGCGGTCAGCTAAACGTAACAGCTACCCAGGTATTGAGCGCTCAGAAGATCAACAAGCAAGCCTGAAACTTCTCCTGCGAATCCAAACAGTAACACACCCGTACAGTCCGGTCTCGTCGTCTGATATGTTGCATATCTCGCCTAGGGGTGGTAAACGTCAGACCCCAGTAGCTCGATAAGTCGTGTCGATGTGAGGTCTATAACAGTTCGAGAAACTACTGATAACACTTACCAGTAAATCTCAGCAACCCTAGCCAGGGATTTCCAGTTATAGCCAATCGAACACAGCATAACATCAACTCCCTATACCGGGAGAGACGAATCCCCTCCTATCGCTCATTGCCTCCATGTGATTCGGGACTGTACCCAAAAGCCACCTTTTTGCACGCCCTCTTGGACGTGGTATGATGGAAATCAAAGCACAGTGGGAATCACACAAGACTCTATGACGATCTCGGGTCGACAGACTACTCTGTACCAGTGTCACCGGAGAACTGCCATCTGACGTATGGTATAATACCATCTGGGAGTTCTCGGCGAGTCCGTCCAGTGTACCCAGTCTCCACTGAGCACCCGTACACCATCCTTGATGTCAAACACCGATGGATATGGGATCATCCATCGCCCATCATATGGGTCAAGATGCGTATACGCTAGTCTACTCTGGTGCATCGATGCCCTGTCTCGATACACCCACGACTAGGAACAGTTATAGGATGTACTCGTCGACTACCGTGGCCCCACTAGTATGATCGCATCATAGTCCCAGTAGTCGAGTACATATCCTAAGGGCTTTATCAACATGTAATATAGAGACAATCAGAGTACATGTTAAGATAAAGTACAACCAGATAGCATACTATCATGTCGAGCAAGAAAGTCCTCCCTATATATGTCCTAGCATCCACTACAATATACATCGTATGTACAGTAATGGCCTCTAGGGCATACATATAACTAACACGCTGTCTGTGGGAAATCATTGATTCCACTGAACAAAGTTCATCTTCCGATCTCGACTCAATGACGAGCGATCATCGCGACGATCCAAGCACTAGCCGTCGCCTCCCTCACAATGGAGGCGCAGACGAATCTCCTCCCCCGAATTCCATCAACGCCCTAGCCGCCCGGATAGATTGAATCGCATCCATCGTGGATGCGCTCGTCCGTGTCCAAACGGCAGGGCAAGCTCCCCAGGTCACCGCTCCCCCACCTCGGGACCGGAACCCCCACAAAGGGAGAGAAGACTTTGCTCATGTCGGCACTGCCGACCACCGCCTCACAGCCTCCCACGGCCACAGATCTCCCAGGACAACATATTCTATGACCCACTGGACGCCCCACAGTTTAACACCGAGGTCCGTTGCCAGAGTGCCTCGCCTTGAGCCCCTGCATGCCCATGTCCCTCCCGAGGAGATGCCGGTCAGCTCGCCTGCTCCCAGGCATTACCGGCACCCCCTCCCTCGATGGGGTAGCACGGACGGGACTCGTCACGGCAGCTCGAAGACCACCTTGCTAGGGGACCTGAGGAATCTCATCAAAAGGAACCGGGGCTCATCAAAAATCATGGTCATGTCAGAGGGGGGTACGTCGAGTACTTACGAGACTCAGAACCCCACGCCGGCCGTTGAGGCCAACGGTCGTCCGAGGAAGAAGGCCAGGGAGACCGAGCCGGTCATTTTTGACGACGGGGACCTCCACGGCATATCCCTGGCCTACAACGACCTTCTGGTGATTACAGCTCGGGTCCACCAATACGAGGTGCACAGGATACTGGTCGACACGGGAAGCTTGGTGGACATTCTCTTTTACGACTGCTTTCTGCGTATGGGGCTCACCCCAGCAGACCTAAGGCCGACCGCCTACGTCCTTTCAGGATTCACCAACCACTCCATCCCGACGGAAGGGCAAATCACTCTGCAGTTCAACGTCAGGGAGGCTGGCCGTATACGAACAGTACCTGTGGAATTCATCGTAGCGAGAATCCCCTCGGCCTACAACTTCCTCCTCGGCTGCCCAACGCTGAACTCATTCGGGCCCAGATATCGACCTACCACCTGGTTATGAAGTTCCCTCTCGATCAGGGCGGGATGGGTCGAGTCTATGGAGACCAGCGGATTGCAAAGGTTTGCTTCAACGCAACATCTTCGTCTGAGCGGCCAACCGACAATGTCGAAGGTGAAGGTGGTATCAGGGGTTCCCTGGACACTCGAGACGAGCAAAAAGAGGTCCGAGGAACCCCTGTGGAGCCACTGACAGAGGTCCCCCTCACAGAAGGGGATGACGAAAAAATCTTTCAGATCGGATCGCTCTTGACAGGAACTCAGCGAGACGACCTGGTTCATTTCCTCATAAACAACTCCGACGTGTTCGCCTGGGAGCCTGCTGACATGCCTGAGATCGACCCCAAAATCATATCTCACAAGCTTGGGGTAGATCCTACGGCCCGACCCGTAAGGCAGAAAAAGCGAAGCTTCACCCCGGTCAAATAGAAGGCTATCGAGGATGAAGAGGATCGGCTCCTCGCCGCCAACTTCATTCGAAATGTACCCTATTCGGAGTGGTTGGCGAACGTAGTTCTGGTCAAAAAGTCGAGCGGGAAGTGGCGCGTGTGCGTCGACTTCACCGACCTCAACAAGGCCTGCCCCAAAGACAACTATTCCCTCCCTCGGATAGATCAGCTCGTCAACAGCTCAACAGTCCACGAGCTATTGAGCTTCATGGATGCCTTCTCCGGCTGCAATCAGATCCGTATGAATCCGGCAGACGAAGATCTTACCGCATTCACAATGGACCGGGGGGTATACTGCTACAAGGTGATGCCCTTCGAACTCAAGAACGCCGAAGCTACGTACCAACAATTGGTCAACCGCATGTTCAAGCCACAGATCGGCAGGAACATGGAAGTTTAAGTCGACGATATGCTCGTCAAATCAGTCTCGTCGGTCGACCACACCAAGGATCTGGGCGAGGCCTTCGAAGTACTCCGCAAGTTCAAGATGAAACTAAACCCCGCCAAGTGCGCATTCGGGGTCACCGGGGGAAAGTTCCTCGGTTTCATTGTCACCCACCGTGGAATCGATGCTAACCCAGAAAAAATCGACGCTATCCTCAACATGGTCGCGCCCAAGACCAACGTCGAGATCATGCGACTAACGGGGCGGGTAGCCGCTCTAAGCCGTTTCATGTCGAGGTCTGGGGAGAAGTGCCTCCCGTTCTTCAAAGCTCTAAGGAAGATCCTGAGGTTCGAGTGGTCATAGGAGTGCCAGACCGCCTTTGACCAATTAAAGAGGCACCTCGCGACACCACCTCTGCTCACCCGACCAATTGAAGGAGACGAGCTATCACTGTATCTGGTGGTATCCGGCCAAGCAGCAGGCTCAGTGCTCGTCTGAGTGGTCGATTGAGTGCAAAAGCCGGTATACTACATGAGCCACATCTTCAAAGACGCAGAAACGAGGTATCCGGCCATAAAGAAGATCGTTTTGGCACTCATTGTTGCCTCAAAGAAGCTACGACATTACTTCCAAGCGCACACCATCCTCGTTCTTACCGAGCGCCCGCTGGGGGCTATCCTTGCCTCACCCGAATCCTCGGGCCGCTTAGAAAAGTGGAGGTGGGAGCAGTCCCAATTTGACATAAAATACCGCCCGAGGCAGGCAATCAAAGCACAGGCCCTGGTCGATTTTATCGTCGAGTGCACCATCCCCAGTAAGGAACCGGAATCCGCGCCGACCCCGCGGCTCAACCCTCGATCTAGGGGAGGCCCGGCTCAGCCCCTGAGTGGATTATTTACGTCGACAAGTCCTCGACCGAGGAAGGCTGTCGCGCCGGCCTCATCATTCGAGGCCCGAACGAGGCAGAAATAGAGTATTCTCTGAAACTCGGATTCAAGGACTCAAACAACACAACAGAATACGAGGCCTTGCTGGCTGGACTGCGCATGGCCTCCGGGCTGGGGCTGAACACAATTCGGATCCATAGTGACACAGCCCTAGTCGTTGGCCAAGTGACCGGGCATTTCGAAGCTCGGGAACCTCTAATGGTGAAGAATCTCACCGGGGTAAGGAGACTTCGGAAGAACTTCGATGAGGTCTAGGTAGAGCAAATACCCAGACAGCTCAATGCCCAAGTCGATGCCCTAAGTAAGCTGGCTTCATCCTACTCGGCCAACAACAAGCGATCTATCCTCTTTGAGATCTTGCCACGGCCCAGCGTGGAAGACGGGGCGACAATACTTCATGTGCGCGCAGCTTAGGAAGAGGACCGAGACTGGAGGAAGCCCCTCGTGGAATTCCTAAGGGATGGTACGCTCCCGAAAGATCGGAAAGCAGCCCGCCGTCACCGAGCCAAAGCCTGTCACTTCGTCTGGAGCAATGGGAACCTTTACAAGAAGTCTTTCACTCAGCCCCTGCTCCGGTGCGTCGAACCCCCCATGAAGCCGACTACGCCCTCCGTGAGATCCACAAAGGGGTCGACGGCGCACACCAAGGGGCCCGAACCTTAATCCAGAAGGCATTGCTCCAGGGGTACTACTAGCCAACTATTCACCAAGACGCCCAGAAGCTCGTCAGGAGATGCAAAAGTTTCCAACTCCACGGAAGCATACCTCGCCTTCCGGCTACGGAGCTGACCGCCCTTACCTCCCCGTGGCCATTCGCCCAGTGAGGATTGGACATGATAGGCCAGTTCCCTACCGGTATGGGCGGGTACAAGTATGTCCTCGTTGCAGTGGATTACTTCACGAAGTAGATTGAGTCGTCCCTATCAGGAAACCGGATGCCGCCACGACTATCAAGTTCCTGCTGAACAACGTGATACTCCGGTTCGGTATCCCGAGGTGTATTATCACTAACCATGGGACAAACTTCAAGAACGAGAAAGTGAAGGAATTCTGCATTGAGTATCATATCCTCATGAAGTTCGCCAAGGTCGCACATCCCCAATGCAATGGGCAAGCCGAAGCCGCTAATCGGGACATCCTCCGAGGTCTCCGGACCTGCCTAGAAGGACGCCAAAGCAGTTGGGTCGAGGAATTACCCCAGGTCTTATCGTCCCTGTGCACGTCAAAGAAGACCCCCACCGGGGAAACCCCTTTCAGCCTCTGCTACGGGACCGAGGCAATGGTCCCAGCGGAGATCGGGCTACCCAGTCACCGGGTCAAACACTTCGACGATGAAGCAAACACCATGGCTTTTCGAACCAACCTAGACATCTTGTTGGAGAAACGAGACCGGGCTCAGATCAGAGCTGTCACTTATCAGCAGCAAACCGCATGATACTACAACGCACAAGTCAAGCGTCGCTTCTTCAAGACCGGAGACCTGGTCCTCATGCGAAACGAGTTCGTCGATAAAGGCAGGCTGCATAAGTTTTCCCCTAAATGGGACGGTCCCTTCCTCGTCTCCAAGATCCTTCCTGGCGGAGCCTACCACTTGCAAGACGCGGTTGGGCGCAAGTTTCCACGGCCTTACAACGCTGAGAAGCTTAAGCTATACGGGTGAGGGGAATATCCACGAGTGTGTATTTCTTCTTTCACAAGGACAATGTAAACTTTTTATAAAGTCCTTTCTATTTAAGTAATAAGAAGGGAACGCTAGAACATCGCGAAAAGAAGAATTTTATTCATTCAAAAAGGTTCTTGGGCTCCTCAGCTTTACAGAAAGAGAAAAGGTTACAACAGAGGTGGAACGGGATCAAGGAAGTACTCCTGGTGATAATCAGAGAGGATTTCCGTCAGCCAGGCCCTAGCCACTGCAGCCCGCTTCCGCCGACGCTGCATGTGGACCCGGGATGCCATGGAAGCACCCGACCCTCCGCCTTCTGAGCCTTGGCCCACGATGTACGTCATCTTGAAACACTCTAGAATCAAAGCCAAGGATCGGTCGTGCCTTGGCCCACGATGTACCTCATCTTGAAACACTTTAGAGATGAGGCCGAACAGGAAGATCGAATGCACCTTGTCGAGCGCCTCATCAAGAAGCTCCTCAGTAAAGGGGTTACCCAACCCCGGGGACCTCCTCCAAATCGCGTACGTCAACATTTGAAGCAAGGACGACCGCCGAGGGAGAAGCCGACCGAAGTGATTCTCGAGGCACTGAGCCACTCCCCGGTACCCCTCCTCGGCCAGAGATTAGTCGTACAAGGAGACTTCACCAAGGGTGATGATCTCTTCGATCAAGTACACGCGCCCAGCCATCTCGAAAGAAAGCGGTGCCGAAGGAGGTGCCACCTCCTTCCCTATTTATAACTTTAAACAGAATCTTCAAGGACCCGGATCCTCGCGCGTACCGGCGTGAAACTTGGGAATCGCAGCAACTACTCCAATGCCACGCCGCCACGTGGCGAAACTGACGCGGCTTCCCGAAACGTTCTGCCTTCCCCCATACGTTCCTGACAAGTGTCGTCCGTGACTATTACCCTTCCCGATGCTCACACGTCAGGAGGGTCGGGCGAATCCTTGCGTGACCAGGAAACAATCCTACTCGGTCCATTCTTAGCAGGCCTCTTACGGCCCCTCCCGCGCTAAGGATCGAAGCCCTCGTCAAGAGGCAGCCGAGCGGCTACCCTGCTCGGCTATCCCTGGCTGGTAATTCCCTACCCCATGACGCCAGGGGTCGAAGCCCTCATCAAGAGGCAGCCGAGCGGCTACCCTGCTCGGCTATCCATGGCTGGTAGTTCCATACGCCACAACGCCAGGGATCAAAGCCCTCGTCAAGGGGCGACCGGGATCGCCCTTGCTCGGTTATCCCTGGCTGGTAGTTCCCAACCCAAAGACGCTAGGGATCGAAGCCCTTACCAAGAAGCAACCGGGATCGCCCTTGCTCGGTTATCCCTGGCTGGTAGTTCCATACCCCACAACGCCAGGATTCGAAGCCTTAACCAAGAGGCAGCCGAGCGGCTACCCTGCTCGAGTATCCCAGGCTGGTAGTTCCATACTCCACAACGCCAGGGATCGAAGCCCTCATCAAGAGGCGACCGGGCTCACCCTTACTCGGTTATCCCTGGCTGGTAGTTGCCTACCCCACAACGCCAGGGATCGAAGCCCTCAGCAAGAGGCAACCGGGCTCTCCCTTGCTCGGTTATCCCTGGCCGGTATTTCCCTACCCCACAACTCCAGGGATCGAAGCCCTCAACAAGAGGCATCCGAGCGGCTACCCTGCTCGGTTATCCCCGGCTGGTAGTTCCCTACCCCATGACGCCAGGAATCGAAGCCCTCACCAAAAGGCAGCCGAGCGGCTACCCTGCTCGGCTATTCCCGGCTGGTAGTTCCCGACCCCACGACGCCAGGGATCAAAGCCCTAGCCATGAGGCACCGAGCAGCTTCACTGCTCGATCCATCCTTAGTAGGCCCGTCACGGCCCCTCCCACGCTAAGGATCGAAGACCTTACCAAGAGGCAGCCGAGCGGCTACCCTGCTCGGCTATCCCCGGCTGGTAATTCACTACCCCACAACGCCAGGGGTCAAAGCCCTCACCAAGAGGCAACTGAGCAGCTTCACAGCTTGGTCCATCCTTAGTAGGCCTTTTACGACCCCTCCCGCGCTAAGGATCAAAGCCCTCACCAAGAGGCAACCGGGCTCGCCCTTGCTCGGTTATCCCTGGCTGGTAGTTCCCTACACCACGACGCCAGGGATCAAAAGTCCTCACCAAGAGGCACCGGGCAGTAACCCTGCTCGGCCCATCCTTAAGGATCAAAGCCCTCTCCAAGAGGCACCGGGTAGTAACCCTGCTTGGCTCGTCCTTAGCAGACCCCTTACGGCCCCTCCCGCTCTAAGGATCAAAGCCCTCACCAAGAGGCAATCTGTCTCGCCCTTGCTCGGTTATCCCTGGCTGGTAGTTCCCTACCCCACGACGCCAGGGATCAAAAGTCCTCACCAAGAGGAACCGGGAAGTAACCCTACTCGGACCGTCCTTAAGGATCAAAGCCCTCGCCAAGAGGCACCGGGCAGTAACCCTGCTCGGCCCGTCCTTAGCAGGCCCCTTCCGCGCTAAGAATCAAAGCCCTTACCAAGAGGCAATCGGGCTCATCCTTGCTCGGTTATCCCTGGCTGGTAGTTCCCTACCCTACGATGCCAGGGATCAAAAGTCCTCACCAAGAGGCACCGGGCAGTAACCTGCTCGGCTCGGCCCGTCCTTAAGGATCCAAGCCCTTGCCAAGAGGCACCGAGCAGCAACCCAGTTTGGACCATCCTTAGTAGGCCCCTCACGGCCCCTCCCACGCTAAGGATCGAAGCCCTAACCAAGAGGCAACCGGGCTCGCCCTTGCTCGGTTATCCCTGGCTGGTAGTTCCCTACCCAACAACGCCAGGAATTGAAGCCCTTACCAAGAGGCAGCCGAGCGGCTACCCTGCTCGGCTATCCCCGGCTGGGATGCCCAACGAAGCCACGGTCCAGGCCCTCACCAAAAGGCCATCCATGTCTAAGCGATCCCCACCTCGACTTCGGGGCCATAGAGATACCGACGATACCGACCCTTCACCGGTCTTTGCACACTTGGCAAATGGTCAAATTCAACTCGACGCGTGATCGCCAGAAGAAGAACCAACCTGACATGAAAGCTGAACCGTGCAATTAACGAATGTTCTCCACAAACAAAAGGATGAAAGAGGAACCGTGCAAATAACGAATGTTCTCCACAAACAAAAGGATAATGCAAAAAGATTATTTATTCACATGAATCAAAAGTCTCTACAAAGGTATTATAGGCTCCCCAGCCTAACAAAAGTGCCCGGAGGCTTACAAAATTTTAGAGCAAAGGATAGAAATAAGAAGACGTGAGGCTTCAAGCCTCACGGGCGGGGACGACCTCGGCATGCGGTGCCTCCCCTACGACCACCGGGGCGACATCATCAGGGTCGGCACCACCAGCGGGAAATTCGGCGCCGGCAGCTGGGGCAACCGTCTTACCCTTCGAACGCCCACTGGGGCCCACATTCCCTGCATTATGTCCGGGGGCAACCCCCTGCGCGTCGTCATCGAGAGGGTACAAGGCCCGGAGCTCGGCGTCAGGGAACTCCAGCATCTGAGCCTTGATAGAATCGAGAGCGTCGTGCCAAATGACACCCCCGGCACTGGCAAGGTCGGCGTAGAAGTAATCTTACTTTTTATAGCGCTCCACCGCCTTCCGTGCCCGATCCTTTTCCGCCTCGTTCTCCTTCCAGAGAGTGCTCACTGTCTTCTTCATGGTAGCAACGAGCACCCGGGAGTCCTCCAACTGGGACTCGGCGGCTCGGGCGGCCTCTCGGTACCGAGCGACCTCCCTGTTCCCGACCTCCACCCGGTCCTCAAGGGAAAAAACCCTCTCCGTCACTTCCCCCAGCTCCTGCCTTAAGCTCTCCTCCCGAAAGGAGAACTCACCTGCGTCTCGCATCGCCGGAACAATCTCCTTGTCCTCTATGTGGACGACGAGGGCAACGTGCTGGAGGACCTGAAGAAAGACAGAAGGTCAAAAAGGGGAAGGAAGCACCCGACCGCGTGGACAAAACGTTGGATGAAGAACCGGGCGAAGTGCGAACACTAACCTGCACGGGCTCTTGAGCTATCGCCGCCATTTGGGCCCGGAGAGTTCCTCGAGGGACCCTGCCTCCGGCTGGCCTCTCCATATCCGAGAGCAGGCTGTCGGCAACAGAAAGCCCCGAGGGCACCTCGAAGCGAAGCTCCCCATCGTCCATAAGGATCGGGGATGCCAGAGAGCGCGGCGCCCTCCTGTGAGATCTCTTAAGGGATGGCGCGGGTGAACCCTCCTCGTCTCCCACCACGGGTCCCGAGGCTCTTATGCCCGAGCACGCTTCCGAACCGGCACACGACTAGACTCGGGGGCCCGGGGCTCACTTGGGCACCAGGGTGAAAGGACCACTAGTGGGGCCGGAACGGACGGCGGGCGAGAAAGGCCAGCGCCTTTGGACTTCTTCCCCTCTTCACGTCGGTCACTGCCGCGCGGAACTTGCTCATATCCAAGTATCCTGCATAAGACAAAAATATGAGTCAGCGATGCTAAAAAAAATAGAAAAAATTCACAAGTCTAAACAGGTCGCCTGAGAGCTCCCAACTTACTCGTGTACTCGGCGGGGCTGAGCCCGACCCAACTGAGGGCCCGCTCAGACAGCAGCACATCAACCCAAAGGAGGGGCTCCCACCTTGACACTGCCACCGCGTCCGGATCATTCGACTGCCCCACCCGCGGACAGCTGGCCCTTTTCCACAGGGTGGGCACAGGCCAATCCTCACTGTAACATTTCAAAAAAAATAAAATATTATTTTTGGGAATTTTCAAAATTTAATATTAATTTTAATGAATATTTTAATAGTCGGTATAATTAAATACCGATAAATGGTGAAAATTCTGGAGAAAATTTTGGAAATTCCAAAATAGGTTATTTTGTGGAAATATGCCATTTTACAGTTTTTATGATGAATATATATGCGACTTTAGTGTTAATCGCGATTAAAAATCGCTAATTGGATTTTTGGCTCTTGTGCAAAAATGTGCACATAACATTTTCCACACTTGTCACACTTGTTTCATGTTTTGGTTTCTTGATGGCCTATGGTTGAACCATGCTAGATGACCATGTTGGTCTAACCCAATTGGTTATGTTAATGAGGTTAACTAAGGGTTTTGGTGTTATTTAAAGGGGATTAGGATGTAAGTTGACCTTGTGTAGGAGAGAAGGTGAGCCATGATGGCTTATGGGTGCTAACATGTTTTAAGAGAGAGAGAGAGAGAGAGATGGCTAGGCTGTGCCATGATCCATCTCCTTCTTCTTTACCCTTTGTGCTCTTCACAACCCCTCTCACTCATAACACTCCCTCTCATCACTCACATTTGACCTTACATCTCTCACTCTCACACTCAACCACACACACACCAGCCCTAACACCTATACACCCATATCAACACTTCAGCCCCCATATCAACCCATCAGCCACCCCTACATGTGCTGCTGCTCAAACAGCAGCAACAAAAGGCATCATCACTGCTATGAAAACAGCCACAGCAGCATCAACTTCACTCAAACCACACCACACCATCACATACCACAACATCAACCCACCAACACAGCAGCCTCAGCAACACACCAACACACCACCCCAACCATTTGCAGTAAGCAACTTCAGCCCAGATAACAGCAACAGCAACAAAAACAGCAACATCAGCAGCAGCTGCTACAGGAGCAACTGCAGCAACTCTCCAGCAGCAACCATCCCTCTTCTTCCTCTCTTCTCCTATATCTTAGGATATCCAGAGGTATAACCCCTTAACCTAACTTCTAGCTTGCAAATATATGGTTATTTAGCTGAAAATTTAGTGTTTGCTATGTAGTTTAGTGCTGGTTTAGTGATTTTGAGTGAGATTTGGCCAAGAGTTGGTTTTGAATGTTAATATAGCCTTACTAGGTGCTGTTAAGACCAGATGAAGCAATATTTGTCCCAGGTTTCACCAAAATACCCGATAGTTTAGAATCGGTGAAATTTAGCGATTTGTCGACTTTGTGGCCTTTCTGGAAACTGCTATCAACCCGGACCTCCTAAAATAAAATTGACTTGGCAGTGAGACATGCAGGCAGATGGGAACCAATACCCAAAACCGTAGCCCCAACCACCATTTTATGGCCGCAGATTTATTCCTTCTGGCCGCAACTTGCGGCTAGATCTTGGTGAAACTGCCTCGTTTTGCGTGCACAGCCATATTTCATGTAAACTTGACCCTGGGTATGTCTAGTTTTGACTGATTCCTGTTAGGGTAAAATCTGGGTTGATTTTCATGAGTTGGCGTATGATTCACGACTTGTTTTAGCATGGTTTTTGGTATTCGATGATTCTTTTCCATCGGGTGGCGTTTGAACACCAACGACCAGTGAGTATTAGCTGTGTTTGCACGTAAGGCTATAGGTTCTGACTTATGGGCATAGCGTGTACCATTTTGGTTTCCGACATGGTTTTCATGTGTTTTATCGTGTGATATCCTTATAGGTACCCCACGTGGCGACGAGGCGTTGGAGATGCAAATGGCGACATCGGCACCGGCACGCATATAACAAGGTGAGTAGATTTATATCTACGGGGAGAAGTCGGG
Organism: Agapanthus africanus; assembly: GCA_030015575.1. Classification (NCBI taxonomy): domain Eukaryota; kingdom Viridiplantae; phylum Streptophyta; class Magnoliopsida; order Asparagales; family Amaryllidaceae; genus Agapanthus; species Agapanthus africanus. Next base: position 428,393,413 of record CM057339.1, read on the forward strand.
TGGATGGCGTATAGCACCCCCGCAATTTGTCGTGATGTATACGGATGCGTATACACACTTATAATTATCTTATGTTGTTTGGGAAATTATTGATGTTTAAATGGATATTGGTATGTTGGATTGGTGAAAGGTTACGAAACCCTAGGGCAGTGGGTGCACTACACATACATACACACATATACATACTTGCATACATCCTTATTTCATATGTGGTTATGGGATTCTATATAGATATGTGTTCACATGGGTATGGTACTATGTGTTCACATACGGATATGAGGATGATACTTCGGTTTGAGATGAGTCGATGATATTTGATCCGGAATTTTGATATCGGTGGTATGGTAAAATTCATATTTGAGATATGTCTTGAGGCTTTAGCAGATTTTGGGATGATAATGCCATAGGAATAGTGATATATATACAAAATGGTTGACATGTGATTACGTTACGAGATGCGACACGTTATGATATGACAAGATTAGTATGATAGGCCGCATTCGGCGATATATACTCCTTGCGATGATATGTGATGAGGATACCGATTTATACGAGACTGTCGATCAGTAGTCAAATCATAACTATAGAGATGATGTTAGCATTGTACTGGACATAGGTCAGTACCCAGATTATGATATTTGATAAAGAGAATACCAGATGAATGATATGACGAGTATGATATTGACCCGTACCCAGATTTGGGGATGCCGTACGAAGGATTTACGTACGAGCTATATTTTGATGTTTGATCCGCCCTCTTGACTTAGGAATAACCGATTAGAGAGATATGGTATCGGATGTGATATTATCGAGGCGGGATCACCGACTATATATATATATATATATATATATATATATATATATATATATGTATATATATGTATCGACTCAGAGGTTAGGCGGTTTCCCTTACCTACTGTTAGCTTTAGCTCAGCCTTAGTGGTGTAGCTATATGAATCTTATGATATTAGATGCAGTTTAGCTATCATGGTGTTAGCATTCAGCTTCTGTACATTTTTATTGTTGCTCTGCATCGCATACTTATTGTGATTCATATTCCATTATTGATATCATGCTGTTAGGACACCAGCACCATTACCGATGATGCGTATGTTCCACATACACTTATTTGCCAGGGCACACACATCTTCATCGGTAATTGCCATGTCACGTACACTTAGAGAATATTATTGCCTAATTTAGCTTGTTAGCTAGTAGTGACATGATATTAGTGCACTTGCCTTATATGCCAGCTTGACATTATAGCTATTACTTGTCACACCATGCATACTGTTATTCATTATATGCTGCATTCATGGATTCTCATGCTTATATTCATGATTTCACATGCTATTGATGATTTGGATTCGGGTTTCCATGAGATTTTCTGGATTTGGAGGAAAACCGCAAAACATACATATAAACTGCTTTCTCTTTTTAATAAAAATGCGGTTTTCCCGTGATGTATGAGTCGTCCACCATGAGTTTTGCTGATGGATTTCGAGACCCGATTCGAGGAGGCGGATGAACCGTTTCGGGTACATGGTGGGCCCGGTGTGGTACCCCGGGGCAAGAAGATCGCAGGAGATGGCGTTGAGCCTGGCAGGGGAGCACGATCGACCGGTGATATTACCCGACGCGTCGGATATCCGGAGGATACCGTCGTAGTCATGAGATGGATGTTAGGGGCCAATCTGGACTGACGGCGCCCTGGATATTATGATTGAGACATTGAAATTTGAGATATTGAGGTACAGAGATTGTGATATAGAGATATCGGGATATTGAGATTTATGTTTTGTGCCGATGCTAGGCACTGTTTTATGCTGATTTCATTATGATACCTCATTTTAAATATACAGAAATCTCACAAATTTTTGAAAGCAGTTTTCTTCGGTACATGCATTCTGTTTCATGCATTCATACATCATCCATACATATTTCTACCTGATGCACTGACACAGACACATGTGATTACACTTGGGTTCGATATTTGCACTAGCCATGGTTTAGATTGCTGGTTATATATTTGAGGTTTATATACATTATGATCGTATGACCTAGGATTGCGTCATACATGCGATTTTCTGTTCGTAGATCTTTTTCTACTCACGAGTTGGCAACTCACCCCCGTTGTGCCCCAGTTTCTTGCAGGTGTTGCCGTACAGGTTTCATTGGGGCTTTGCGGGCACTGTTCTTTTCGGGTGACTTGCTAGTAGGTGGGTTTATTGTATCATACCTATCATTATACATTGTATATTATATTCAGTTGTATCTAGAAGTTCCATCAACCAAACTTGTACTTATTTGAGATAGAGACCAGTGATGTTTATTCTTTCGACCTTAGAGTCGCACGTTATATTTCGATGGATTTCTTGTTGTTGGTGTTTCCTTTCTATTATGATCCTCGCCTTTAGGCGTTGTATATTATGTTGCATACTGGTTGATTGGATATGGTTCTTCCTACTCTCTACTAATTTTCTTGGTTTGGATTTCTGGGCTCGGCTTACTTAGAATACGTACGCCTCGAGACGTTCGTAGTCTAGGTGCCGGTCATGTTCCGTACTTTCGGGACGTGACAAAGTTGGTATTAGAGCGTTAGGTTTTACCTTCGGAGCGTAGGATGACCCTTGGTTGATGGAATAGGTGACTAAAGTATAGAGACGTACCGTTGGTATGTTCCGCGGCATATTTACGACACGCCACTCCACTTAAGAAACCTTAGGATGTACATTTCTTTGTTCAGTATCAAATTCCTTCCTGTGATCTAGCCTCATCAGTACCAGTAATGGTTTTGTTGTCACGATTACGGGCAGGGAGAGCTACGGCTAGAGTTACGGTCAGCATGAGCTCGTCACGAACGAAGACTGACCGGGGCGTGATTCTGGCGACACACGATTGCAGAGATGTGACTTTTTACTGTGTTTTCGTGCCACGAGCAATGGATGGATCGCTATATGAGATTGCTCGGACGTGCCGATCAGCACCAGAGGATTGAGCCACTGACAGAGGCCAGCCAGATTTTGATGACCATTGATGTACGGCTTATTCATGATGACTAAGGAACTGTTCAGCGTGCAGACGAGCGAGCCAGTTTTTGCTGCGAACGACGAGATACCGTCCCAGATGTTGGAGCTATCGCGATACAAGTTGTACTAAGAGATGATAGAAGGTCGCTAGTCACCGAGGATGAATGACTAGGACGTGTGGTTTGTTCGCTACCCCGATGCGAGGTCATCAGATAGATTGATTCCAGCTGAGATGACTTCACACGGAGACGTTGAGAGTCGACAGAGACGATCGAATTTCAGAAACCTATTATTCCAAGTTTAAAGTATTCGGAATGACATGCAGGCAATTCTATGGTCCCTCTGGAAGAATGAAACCCTAACTCGACTTAATGACCGTGTGAAAGACTTTGAACCTTAGGGTTTACGGCAGTTCTGCGGCGCCATTAGTGAGGCTTGGGTTTGCCCTTCTATGGCTGGACCACCGATGCTGTGGTATGTACTCGATACTATTATACTGTACCCAAGATGTTGAGCTCTTGGGGGATTATGAGGTCTTGACAAATCGATCGGATGGCTCGACTTAATTCGGATGCTAGGCGGTGAGATGCATTTCTTGGGAGACTCCAGATACGAGGATAGCCGTTGGAGCTCAGCCCACGCAGCCACAACGAGACGAGCCCGAAGTAGTCGAGATTAGTGAAAAGTGGAGTAAGAGGTTCGTACCAGATCTGGATAAGATGACGTTCTACTCCGCCGACATTAGAGACGCGATGCGTATGCCGAGACATAGTACTGGATATACCTTCCAGAAGGTGTTGCGATGAGTATGCAGCCATTCCGGAACAAGAAGCAGATATAGTAAAGGACGATGATTTCCGGACAGTTCGGCAGAGATGAGTCTTGGAAGAGACCTTGAGCAGAACTCCTTCCAGGACACTGCTGCAATGATACTTGCACCCTGGATCAGATGTGTCATATGCACTCAGAGAGCCAGAGGCCGACGCCAGTGACATGCTGCTTTACGAATGGCCGTGAGGATTGACCGAGAAATGACTAGAGGAGTGCCAGAACGGAATCGTCCCCGTTAGCACGTCTGACAGGGCCGATGAGCCGATGGATCGTGATATTGGTAATCCACAGAGAAGACTTGGACCCAGGAGTGGTCATGTTACGCACACCAGCAGGCCAGAGTTCAGGATCGCCGACGAGATATGCTATGAGTGATCATGACAGTTGACCAGAGATTCTTGGAGGATGTGCTTGAGCGGAACTAGTCTGCCATACTTGATTTTGATGTTTTGGGCGATTTATTCGCATGAATGATTTTGATGATTGGGTTTCATGATATGTGTTTTCATGCACCATGGTTGTACTTACTGAGTATTTACGATTTTTGCACAGTTGTTGCACTTGATATCGTTTTCGTGCCTTAGTTTCACATGTTTGTGATTTTATGGGGTTTAGACATTTGAGTTGATTTTGTGCGTATGCACGCAGACGATTTGGTTCCTGCACTCTGTATAGTTTATATATGCTTGCAGTGCAGTGACATGTATTTTGTGCACTTGGATGCACTGGATTTCGATTTCGAGGGTGATGCTCGATATTTATTTGTGCACTTTATGCACCTGATTGGATTTTGCGCGTGTTCGACGCTTGATATTGGATTTCATGATTTCGTGCATGATGGATGCACCGGATTTGGATTTTTAGCGCATGTTGGGCGCACGTTATGAGATGCGATTTGGTGCACACCAGATGCACTAAATCGAGATTTTTCGTGCATAACAGATGCACCTGATTTTGCTGTCAGGCACACACGTTGCCTATGACCGATGTTGTGTGCACAACCGTTGCACCTTGATGTTGTTTCTGTGCACCTGCTTGGTACATGTATGGATTTTGATTTCCGTGCGCACCGGACGCACAAGGCTTTCCTATGCACTTTTTGGGATTGATTTCTATGGAGCAGTACGTTTTATGATATTTGCTATGTGATTTCGTACTGAGCAGGACTAGTCAGATGATAGTGCCTGGATATATTTTGCATGCACTGATAGATTTCAAAGGGATTTCCAAAGTGAGCTATTGTCTCATTATTTACTTACGTGTCCGATATGACACAAAACGTTTAAAACAGGAAACCCATCTAAATTGTTTTCAAAACGGCGGAACGTACACACTAAACAAAAGATATATATGTATATAGCTATTTTCTACTAGAGACGTCCGCTACTGTGCAGTGTTATGCGCATTGCACATCGATTTTAAAGGAATTTGACATGCATTCCCTTCAGATATTTACATATACAGATTTGATATTTACATGAATAGTTCCAATTTATAGCATATCGGTTTTGTTTTGGATTTGGCATCTGTGTTTTCGCCATGACTTCGATGATTCAAGGATGCTTGACGGAGTTTTGATTTCGAGTTATCTGCTCGTTACTCATGCGCATGTAGTGCGCTACGGTGTGTTTTATGCATTGATGGTTTTGGAACCCCGTTGATTTGGACATTTTATTGAAATGTTTTAGAATTTGGGGGTTTAAATTTAAATTCGGGGACCGAATTTCTTTAAGGGGGGAAGACTGTAACATTTCAAAAAAAATAAAATATTATTTTTGGGAATTTTCATAATTTAAAATTAATTTTAATGAATATTTTAATAGTCGGTATAATTAAATACCGATAAATGGTGAAAATTCTGGAGATAATTTTGGAAATTCTAAAATAGGTTATTTTGTGGAAATATGCCATTTTACAGTTTTTATGATGAATATATATGCGACTTTAGTGTTAATCGCGATTAAAAATCGCTAATTGGATTTTTGGCTTTTGTGCAAAAATGTGCACATAACATTTTCCACACTTGTCACACTTGTTTCATGTTTTGGTTTCGTGATGGCCTAGGATTGAACCATGTTAGATGACCATGTTGGTCTAACCCAATTGGTTATGTTAATGGGGTTAACTAAGGGTTTTGGTGTTGTTTAAAGGGGATTAGGATGTAAGTTGACCTTGTGTAGGAGAGAAGGTGAGCCATGATGGCTTGTGGGTGCTAACATGTTTTAAGAGAGAGAAAGAGATGGCTAGGGTGTGCCATGATCCATCTCCTTCTTCTTTACCCTTTGTGCTCTTCACACCCCCTCTCACTCATAACACTCCCTCTCATTACTCACATTTGACCTCACATCTCTCACTCTCACACTCAACCACACACACACCAGCCCTAACACCATAGCCCCACACCTATACACCCATATCAACACTTCAGCCCCCATATCAACCCATCAGCCACCCCTACATGTGCTGCTCCTCAAACAGCAGCAACAAAAGGCATCTGCACTGCTGTGAAAACAGCCACAGCAGCATCAACTTCACTCAAACCACACCACACCATCACCTACCACAACATCAACCCCCCAACACAGCAGCCTCAGCAACACACCAACACACCACCCCAACCATTTGCAGCAAGCAACTTCATCCCAGATAACAGCAACAGCAACAAAAACAGCAACATCAGCAGCAGCTGCTACAGGAGCAACTCTCCAGCAGCAACTCTCCAGCAGCAACCATCCCTCTTCTTCCTCTCTTCTCCTATATCTTAGGATATCCAGATGTATAACCCATTAACCTAACTTCTAGCTTGCAAATATATGGTTATTTAGCTGAAATTTAGTGTTTGCTATGTAGTTTAGTGCTAGTTTAGTGATTTTGAGTGAGATTTAGCCAAGAATGGGTTTTGAATGTTAGTATAGCCTTACTAGGTGCTGTTAAGACCAGATGAAACAAGATTTGTCCCAGGTTTCACCAAAATACCAGATAGTTTAGAATCGTTGAAATTTAGCGATTTGTCGACTTTGTGGCCTTTCTGGAAACTGCTATCAACCCGGACCTCCTAAAATAAAATTGACTTGGCAGTGAGACATGCAGGCAGATGTGAACCAATACCCAAAACCCTAGCCCCAACCACCATTTTATGGCCGCAGATTTATTCCTTCTGGCCGCAATTTGCGGCCAGACCTGGGTGAAACTGCCTCGTTTTGCGTGCATAGCCCTATTTCATGTAAACTTGACCCTGGGTATGTCTAGTTTTGACTGATTCCAGTTAGGGAAAAATCTGGGTTGATTTTCATGAGTTGGCGTATGATTTACGACTTGTTTTAGCATGGTTTTTGGTATTCGATGATTCGTTTCCGTCGGGTGGCGTTTGAACACCAACGACCAGTGAGCATTGGCTGTGTTTGCACGCAAGACTACAGGTTCTGACCTATGGGCATAGCGTGTACCATTTTGGATTCCGACATGGTTTTCATGTGTTTTATCGTGTGATATCCTTGTAGGTACCCCACGTGGCGACGAGGCGTTGGAGATGCAAATGGCGACATCGGCACCGGCACGCATATAACAAGGTGAGTAGATTTATATCTACGGGGAGAAGTCGGGTGGATGGCGTATAGCACCCCCGCAATTTGTCGTGATGTATACGGATGCGTATACACACTTATAATTATCTTATGTTGTTTGGGAAATTATTGATGTTTAAATGGATATTGGTATGTTGGATTGGTGAAAGGTTACGAAACCCTAGGGTAGTGGGTGCACTACACATACATACACACATATACATACTTGCATATATTCTTATTTCATATGTGGTTATGGGATTCTATATAGATATGTGTTCACATGGGTATGTGACTATGTGTTCACATACGGATTTCAGGATGATACTTCGGTTTGAGATGAGTCGATGATATTTGATCTGGAATTATGATATCGGTGGTATGGTAAAATTCATATTTGAGATATGTCTTGAGGCTTTAGCAGATTTTGGGATGATAATGCCATAGGAATAGTGATATATATACAAAATGGTCGACATGTGATTACGTTACGAGATGTGACATGTTATGATATGACAAGATTAGTATGATAGGCCGCATTCGGTGATATATACTCCTTGAGATGATATGTGATGAGGATACCGATTTATACGAGACTGTCGATCAGTAGTCAAATCATAACTATAGAGATGATGTTATCATTGTACTAGACATAGGTCAGTACCCAGATTAAGATATTTGATAAAGAGAATACCAGATGAATGATATGACGAGTATGATATTGACCCGTACCCAGATTTGGGGATGTCGTACGACAGATTTACGTACGAGCTATATTTTGATGTTTGATCCGCCCTCTTGATCCGCCCTCTTGACTTGGGAATAACCGATTAGAGAGATATGTTATCAGATGTGATATTATCGAGGCGGGATCACCGACTATATACATATATATATATATAAATATGTGTGTGTGTGTGTGTGTGTGTCGACTCAGAGGTTAGGCGGTTTCCCTTACCTACTTTTAGCTTTAGCTCAGCCTTAGTGGTGTTGCTATATGACTCTTATGACATTAGATGCGGTTTAGCTATCATGGTGTTAGCATTCAGCTTCTGCACATTTTTATTGTTGCTCTGCATCGCATACTTATTGTGATTCATAATCCATTATTGATATCCTGCTATTAGGACACCAGGACTATTACCGATGATGAGTATGTTCCACATACACTTATTTGCCAGGGCACACACATCTTCATCGGATATTGCCATGTCACGTACACTTAGAGAATATTATTGCCTGATTTAGCTTGTTAGCTAGTAGTGACATGATATTAGTGCACTTGCCTTATATGCCAGCTTGACATTGTAGCTATTACTTGTCACACCATGCATACTGTTATTCATTATATGCTGCATTCATGGATTCTCATGCTTATATTCATGATTTCACATGCTATTGATGATTTGGATTCGGGTTTCCATGAGATCTTCTGGATTTGGAGGAAAACCGCAAAACATACATATAAACTGCTTTCTCTTTTTAATAAAAATATGGTTTTCCCATGATGTATGAGTCGTCCACCATGAGTTTTGCTAATGGATTTCGAGACCCGATTCGAGGAGGCGGATGAACCGTTTCGGGTACATGGTGGGCCCGGTGCGGTACCCCGGGGCACGAAGATCGCAGGAGATGGCGTTGAGCCTGGCAGGGGAGCACGACCGACCGGTGATATTACTCGACGCGTCGGATATCCGGAGGATACCGTCGTAGTCATGAGATGGATGTTAGGGGCCGATCTGGACTGACGGCGCCCTGGATATTATGATTGAGACATTGAGATTTGAGATATTGAGGTACAGAGATTGTGATATAGAGATATCGGGATATTGAGATTTATATTTTGTGCCGATGCTAGGCACTGTTTTATGCTGATTTCATTATGATACCTCATTTTAAAAATACAGAAATCTCATAAATTTATGAAAGCAGTTTTCTTCGGTACATGCATTCTGTTCATGCTTTCATACATCATCCATACATATTGCTACCTGATGCACTGACACAGGCCCATGGGATTACACTTGGGTTAGATATTTGCACTAGCCATGGTTTAGATTGCTGGTTATATATTTGAGGTTTATATATATTATGATCGTATGACCTAGGATTGCGTCATACATGCGATTTTCTGTTCGTAGATCTTTTTCTACTCACAAGTTGGCAACTCACCCCCGTTGTGCCCCTGTTTCTTGCAGGTGTTGCCGTACAGGTTTCATTGCGGCTTTGCGGGCACTGTTCTTTTCGGGTGACTTGCTAGTAGGTGGGTTTATTGCATCATACCTATCATTAAACATTGTATATTATATTCAGTTGTATCCAGAAGTTCCATCAACCAAACTTGTACTTATTTGAGATAGAGACCAGTGATGTTTATTCTTTCGACCTTAGAGTCGCACGTTAAATTTTGATGGATTTCTTGTTATTGGGGTTTCCTTTCTGTTGTGATCCTCGCCTTTAGGCGTTGTATATTATGTTGCATACTGGTTGATTTGATATGGTTCTTCCTACTCTCTACTACTTTTCTTGGTTTGGATTTCTGGGCTCGTCTTACTTAGAATACGTACGCCTCGAGACGTTCGTAGTCTAGGTGCCGGTCATGTTCCGTACTTTCGGGACGTGACACTCACCCTCAGGCGGCGCGATAAAGAAAAACCTCCTCTTCCATTCATGGATGGAAGAAGGCACTACGATAATCCCTGACCCGGCAACATCACCCCGTTGTTTTCTAAAGGAAATATACACCCAGCTCGGCTCGCCCTTGCGAGCGTCGGGATGGTTTTTGTAGCAAAGGGAGGAAACAAGAAGGCTCAGGCCAAAAGGGATCTGACTCAATCTCAACCGGACCAGAAACCCGGGGAGGATTCTCCAGGAGTTTGGTACCAGCTGGCCCGAGGCTAATCCAAAACAGTTCAATGCCGCAATCACCTCGGGGGCGAAGGGCAGACGCAACCCGGCCCAAAAGGCCTGTAGGTACAGGGCAATCTCATTGCCCCGTACCTGGTTTGCCCACTCCCCCTCCTCGGCCAGCCGAAGCGAATAGCCGGGAGGAATAAGGAAACAAGTCTTGATGTTGACAAGCTCCTCCGCACACCTCAACGATGACCGTACGCCAAGAACACCTGAGACATGTGCTCTGGGGACCGCCCCCGTCGCACGACCCCGAAAAGCATTACCAACCCTAGTTTCCCGAGAGGACTCCAACTCAGAAGAGGAACCTCCAGAAGACTCCCTATAATCTACCCGGACGACATCTACAGACTCCTCTGAAGAAGACATCTAACCTGATGGAGAGGAGTCCTCGGACGCGAAAACGCAGAGATCCGACCTAAAAAGGAGAGCGCCGAGCTAACAATACTCCGGACGGGGAAACTATGAAAAGGTAGGGGCCCTAATGGGGACCCCATCTCCACTTATAGCTACCGGCGTACACATCCAACGGCGACAGTCATCTCACACCAAAAACGGCTCATTGCATTCGATGGCTACCATCGCACCACCTGTCGCACGCGCATTAGTCGTACCCCATCGAACGCCGGAAATCTACGACCCGTCACTTCAGCCAGCCAGCGCCTGACACATAGGCTGTCCCTTCGGTGAACGTACGCACGATCCGGTGCATCCTCTTTATTGCAGGATCTGGCCCCTGATCTGCTGACGTCATCAAGAAAATACAGCTGATTGCCCGAGAGAGCACGCCTACGATATCCACGAGAAGGAGCTCACCTCGGGTGACTCGGCAGACCACTCTCGACCAGACCCATGAATAGGTCAGGACGAGAGTTGGGGGCTAATGATAAGGCTCGATATCGGTGATCCCCAGATCGTGACACGTGGTAGATGACGTGTCCCGAAGCTAGCAAGAAAGGCCCAAGAACGGTGCGTCGGTAGAATACCCCAGGTCTGCGATCCATGGACGCAGCCGACCTTCTGCGACCGTCCACACCACTCCAGTGCCCGCCTTACAAAAAACCGTTGGCTCGCCTCCGAGCCCCTGCACAATCGGCCTCCTCGGCCCTCTCAGCTCGTGTTCGGGCCACCGCAGAACCAAGATACCTCGGCCTCCTGCTCGTTCCCGAGCCTCCCGCCGAGCTCATATTCCTCGGTCTCATCAACCGACCAATGGCACCTATCGCAGGCGCAACCGCCTCACCTCCGCGAATCTCGCCATGAGCGAGATATCCGCCGGCCATGTCCCGCGTTCCACGCCATCATGATCCCCCATCAACGAGCATGTCTCATCATTAATGGGAGATCCCGCCCATCACGCGGGCGTGACGCCGGGAGCGTAACGGCCGGCGTAATTCTCGTGCCTGCCTGCCTATTGCCACCACTATATAACCCCTCTTTCAGACGGTTCAAGTAAGTGATTCTTTCCCCACTAAGCCGTTACTCTTCTCAAATATCCGGTCTAACTTGATCGTCGGAGGGTCCTCGGTAGTACAACCACCCCGGGACTTCCTTACAGGCAGCTTGGCCTCAACCACCTCAAACCCATTGAGATCCACACGCTTCAGGAGGCAACCACCAACTCAATCTCAGCCGTCCATCATCGCCGACAGCAGATCTACGGAAGGTAACATATTGACGTGATCCGACATCCGTCAGTACTCAGTCTCCAATGAGCACCTGTATACAATCTCTGATGTCAAACACCAATGGATATGGAATCATCCATCGCCCCCTCAACTGGGTCAAGAAACGTATACACTAGTCTACTCTGGAATATCGAAGCCCCGTCTCGATACACCCACGACTAGGAACAATTAAGGATATGCTTATAGACTGCACATGCCCCACTAGTATGATCCGCATCATAATCATGGTAGTCAAGCTGATATCCAAATGGTTTTATCAACATGTATCAAATGAACAGTAAACACAATCAAGTATACATGTTAAGATAAAGAGCAACCAGATAGCATACTATCATGTCGAGCAAGAAAGTCCTTTGTATATATACATGTCCAAGCATCCACTATACAAATAATGGCCTCTAGGGCATACATATATCCAACAGTACACTAGACAACGATATACACGTATTAAATCAACATTCAGTTTTCAACGTCCAGAACATACTCAAAAGAAAATCCCCAGAGTTAAATCAAGCTTTCTTATGGCATTGTAGACTAGGTCACATAAATGAAACACGGTTGACAAAGTTACATAGACATTGATATTTAGATCCGTTTGAATATCTGTCTTATGCAACTTGTCAATCATGTCTCAAAGGAAAGATGGCAAAGACTCTGTTCACTAGACACGGAGTAAGAGCCACTGAGCTCTTGGGACTCATACATAGCAAGGTGAGTGTCCAGTCTACACATGCAAGAAGTGGTAATTCCTACTTCATTATTTTTACAGATGATTTCTCAAGGTATGGACATGTATTCTTGATGAAACAAAAATCCGAGGCCTTTGAGAAATTCCAGGAATATAAGAATGAAGTGGAAAAACAAACAGAAAAAAGTATCAAGATACTTCGATCTGATCGAGGTGGTGAATACTTAAGTGCCGAGTTCCAGGATTATTTAAAAGAGAATGTTCTCTCTCAGCTTACTCCTCTATACACACCTCAACACAACGGTATATCAGAAAGGCAAAATGCACCTTATTGGATATGGTGCATTCTATGATGAGTAATGTTGAGTTACCGCGATCATTCTAGGGTTAAGCACTAGAATGTGTGGCATATATTCTGAACAAAGTTCCTACTGAGTTAATGCCCACCACACCATATAAAATGTGGAGTAGGAAGAAACCCTATCATAAATATCTTAAGATATGGCGATGTCTAGCTTTTTTCAAAAAGCAGCATGTGAAGAAGCTCGAGGCACGATCAGTACTATGTATGTTTATGGGATACCCAAGGAACTCTAGGGGGTATCTTTTCTATTACGCAGAGAAACAAAAGGGTTTTGTTTCTCGACATGCCCACTTTCTGGAGACTCAATTTTTTGAAAAATAAATAAGTGGGGGCGCAATATAACTAGAAGAAATTCCAGAACCACAATCTTTTACTGAAAGCATGGTGGAATCAGAAGTTTTAAAAGAACTGGACGTCCCTGCGCCACTCCGCAGATCCAGTAGGCAGTCTCATCCACCTAAGAGATGCTACAATTTTTCTCATAGACGAGGATAGAGAGGATTGCATCATCGATGATGAAGAGCCGACTAGTTTCCTGCAGGCCATTACGAGTAGAAACTCAGTTAAGTGGCTGAATGCAATGCGGACCGAAATGGAATCCATGTACACCAAAAAAGTTTGTACTTTGGACATTGCAGCTCAAGAGATAAAACCCGTAGGCTGCAAATGGATCTTTAAAAAGAAGATTGGTGCAGATGGACAGGTTGAAACCTATAAGGCTAGACTTGTAGCAAAAGGTTTTCGTCAAAGACCTGGTTTGAACTATGATGAAATCTTTTCTCCAGTGGCTATGCTTAAATCCATTCGGATCCTACTTGCCATTGCTTCCTTCCATGATTATGAAATTTGGCAGATAGACGTAAAGACCGCTTTTCGGAATGGAAATTTAGAAGATTATGTTTATATGGATCAGCTAAAAGGTTTCATAGAGAGTGGGAGCAGTGGAAGAGTGTGCAAGTTGCATAAATCTATTTATGGATTAAAGCAGGCATCGCGGAGTTGGAATATCTGCTTTGATGAGACGGTCAAAGAATTTTACTTTATCAAAAATCCAGATGAACCATGCATTTATAATAAGATTGTAGTGAGAACTGTGGTATTCCTCGTCTTGTACGTTGATAGCTTTCTCATGATAGGAAATAACATTCTTATTCTACAATCAGTCAAAAGATTCTTGTCACAGAAGTTCTCCATGAAAGACTTGGGGTGATGCCTCCTACATTCTGGGGATCCAGATCTATCGTGATAGATCTAAGAGGATGTTGGGATTTTCATGGTCCAGGTATATTGACACCATACTGAAAAGATTTAGTATAGAAGATTCCAAGCGCAGTAACCTACCAGCTTATCACGGGATCACCCTAACCAAAGAGATGTCTCCCAAGAGAAAGGGATCGCATGTGTATTATACCCTACGCTTCTGCGGTAGGATCTATAATGTATGCAATGTATTTTACCAGACCAGATGTTGCTTACGCACTAAGCGTAATAAGCAGGTATCAGTCGATCCCAGTGGAGAAGCACTGGATAGCAGTTAAGAATATTCTCAAGTACCTGAGAAGGACTAAAGAGATGTTCTTAATGTACGGCAGTAAAGACCTCCAGATTAAGGCTTTCGCTGACTCCATCTTCCAGAGTGACAAGGATGACTACAAATCCATGTCGGGTTATGTCTTCACCATCAATGGAGGGGAGGTCTATTGGAAGAGCTCTAAATAGGACACCGTTGCTAACTCGATGATGGAGACAGAGTATATCGCTACATATGACGCCGTGAAAGAAGCACTCTGGATGAGGAAGTTCATTACAGATCTTCAGGCGGTTTTATTCATTGTTGACCCAATACCTTTGTATTGTGACAACAACGGGGCTATAGCTTTAGCGAAGGAACCAAGGTCCCATCAGAAGTCTAGACATATCTTAAGAAGGTATCACCTGATCAGGGAGATCGTGGATCGTCGGGAGACCGAGGTGCGGAGAATAAATAGGGAAAACAATACTGCAGATCCACTCACAAAGGCCATCCCTCAGACGTAGTTTGAGAGGGTATTCGAGATGTTAGGTTTGCGATATGCCAATACATGGCGTTAGTGCAAGCGGGAGATAGTTAGTGATATCTGCCCTAGAGGCTATTATTGTATAGTACTGAATTCTATATTACATTTTGAAAGCTTCGGATATTCACAGATATAATAACAGTCTCGCTCAACATGATAGTATGCTATCTGGTTTGAGTCCATCTTAACATGTGTATATGTTTCTTTTATCATATCGCTAATACATGTTGATAGAGCCCTTAGGATCTTTGCTTGATTACCAGCGTTGTGATGTCAGTCACGCTAGTAGGGCTTGGATAGTCTATAAGCACATCCTTAAACTTTTCCCTGGTCATAGGATTATCGAGACTGGGCATCGATAATCTAGAGTAAAGTAGTGTATATGCTTCTTATCCCCGTCAGGGGAGGTGGCCTATCCCACAGCCATTGGTATACGGTACCAAAGATAGTATACAGGTGCTCATTGGGTTATGAGTTACACTGGACGGACTAACTGGGAACTACCGGTTGGTATTATACCTATCGTCAGTTAGCAGTTCCCCGGTGACATGAGTACAGGTTAGTCCGTTGACTTGACATCACTATTCGTCTCGAGTGTGTTCCCACTGTACTTAGATTACTACCATACTATGGCTCAAATGAGTCATGCTAACATGTAGTAGTTGGGTACAGTCTCGAAGCACTTGGAGGCAGTAGAGGTTATAAGTGATTCTTCTCTCCCGGTATTGGGAGTTGATATCACACTGTGTACGGCTGGCCAATACACAAATTCCCTGGCCACGGCAAGTGAGATTTACTGGTAGGTGCACTGGTGGTTTTTCAGGATGTATTGGGTTCCACAACGACATAACTTATTGCGCTATTAGGAGTCTGACGTTTACCATGCCCTAGGCCCAATATGCGATACTCTTAGACGAACAACCCGGACTGTACAGAGACCGTCGCCTATAGGCTCAGTAGGGTTTTCGGACGAGTTATCGTGTCGATCTTCCCTCCGACAGATACCTGGGTAGCTGTTACGTACAGCTAGTGCCGTTGACGTGCTTGTGGTTAAACACACTGCCAGCGTATTATCGATTCTTTAGAGTCCCACACAGAGGGTTTCCCGGTTCAAGCGAAACGGTGTAGTTTGCACATGGTTTTACACACGGGTGTTCGATTGAACACGTGTATTTATACACGTGCTTTATTCATAAGGTTTAGTAGTACTAGCAGGTTTGAAAGACAGCCAGTTTTGATGCTAGTATTATATTGCTCTCTTTTGGGTATTTGTGTAAGGTTAATTAGCATAACAACAAGGTTTCGGGAGGCATCATCCATGCCATTTTCAAATTTTTGCCATGCTGCTTAACCCTAACCCTAGAATCTTAACTTGAGATTTAGATGATAACATATGTAAACAACTTTACAACTAAGTGAATGCGGAATACAACCTTTGTAGACCGGTCTTTCACTTCAAATGCTCCAAGTAGTGGTCCCTTCGCTGCGATCAAAGAACTCCAGGACTTTTGAGAGGCTCCACAAGGTGAATGATGCATGCTTTCTAGAAGTCTTCAAAATCCATGGTGATCTACGTCGAGAAAACACGGACTCAAGCTTTCTCTTCACTAATATAGAAATAGTGAAGCTAACACCCTAAACTATATGGCTATTATAGAAGAGGATGATGAAGTGGGAATTTTGCTCACTTTAGAATTTAATTTCTCACCATTTTTCTTTATCTC
The DNA here is from genome assembly GCA_030015575.1 of Agapanthus africanus. Taxonomy (NCBI): domain Eukaryota; kingdom Viridiplantae; phylum Streptophyta; class Magnoliopsida; order Asparagales; family Amaryllidaceae; genus Agapanthus; species Agapanthus africanus. Next base: position 428,410,267 of record CM057339.1, read on the forward strand.
CTCAAAACCTAGAGAGCTCTCACTTGAGCTTGAAGAAGATGAATGAAGAAGATGAAGTGAGTGAGAGTGTCGTTAGAAATGCAACCATGGTGAGTATATATCATAGCTAACCCTTGTAGAGAATAAACCATAGTTAAAGATAAAGGTTAGGTTTATAAATATCTAAGCTAAAACAAAAATGGTGGACTAAGTCAATGGTTATCCATTGCTAGCAACCATGACAAATTCCATTCATTTTTGAATTACTTAAATAAATAAAAACCTAGATATTATCTCATATATGGTGTAAGTCTCATACACCCATGTTGCATATATAACCTAGCATGTCACAATAATATATATCACATATATATTATTTATGTAACAAAAGAAAACAATACAATAAACATATATCGCATATATATTAAATGTATCATAAATGAGAAAAAGAAATACTTAAGTGAGCATATATTAGTTAATGTAATTTAATATATCAAATATATGTAATTATACATTAAATTATTATATCAACACGTGATTTAAAAATCCGGCTATATCACATATAACCGACTAATATAATATGTACCATTTTATCGAATTAACACTTGATCCGATAACCCGACTATATCATATATAACCGGCCGATATCACATATCGCAAGAAATAGAATACGGTATCACATACTCTTATTATTCTCAGTCCCACACATATCATATATGTGCTCTTACTCCGTTTCTCCTGAGCTAGGAAACATCTGTGTAAGACTCTAAAGACTCGTCAATACGCCGGCAGTGGATGGTGATCATATCAGTCACCCACAAGCCGTCAGCGGTCAGCTAAACGTAACTTCCACCCGGGTATTGAGCGATCAGAAGATCAACAAGCAAGTCTTCTCATACTCCTGTAAAGCCTATCAGTAACACTACCGTACAGTCCGGTCTCTTCGTCTGATATGTCGCATATCCAGTCTAGGGTGGTAAACGTCAGACCCCAGTAACCGATAAGTCATGCCGATGTGAGGCTCATAACGGGTCGAGAAACTACTGATAACACTTACCAGTAGATCTCCATATCAGCCTTGGCCAGGTACTTCCAATTATAGCCAATCGAGCACAGCGCAATATCAACCCCCAATACCGGGAGAGACGAAACCCCTCCTATCGCTCATTGCCTCCATGTGATCGGGACTGTACCCAAAAGCCACCATTTTGCACGTTCTCTTTAACGTGGTAAGGTGGAAATCAACGCACAGTAGGAATCACACAAGACTCTATGATGATCTCGGGTCTACAGACTAACCTGTACCAGTGTCACTAGAGAACTGCTATCTGACGATAGGTATAATTCCAAATAGGAGTTCTCGGCGAGTCCATTCAATGTACCCAGTCTCCACTGGGCACCCGTATACCATCTTTGATATCAAACACCAATGGATGTGGGATCATCCATCGCCCATCATATTGGTCAAGAAGCGTATACGCTAGTCTACTCTGGAATATCGATGCCCTGTCTCGATACACCCTCGACTAGGAGTAATTAAAGGATGTACTTGTGGACTACCCTGGCCCCACTAGTATGATCTCCATCATAGTCCAAGTAGTCAAGTACACATCCTAAGGGCTTTATCAACATATGAGAGTAAGACAGTATCACAATACAAGTCAACATGTTAAGACAAAGAGCAACCAGATAGCATACTATCATCTCGAGCAAGAAAGTCCTCTCTATATATATCCAAGCATCCACTATAATATACATCACATGTACAATAATGTCCTCTAGGGCATATACAAAACTAACAATCTCCCACTTGCACTAAGGCCAGTTGTTGTAGTATCTCATACCCAACATCCCGAAGAGTCTTTCAAATTGTATCTGGGGTATGGCCTTTGTGAGTGGATCCGCTGTGTTGTCCTTCATGTCAACTCTCCTGACCTCGATCTCCCGACGATCAACTATCTCCTGGATCAGGTAATACCGCCTCAGAATATGCCTGGATCTCTGATGGGACCTGGGTGTTCGGATACCTACAACGGCTGCAAGGTTTCGGGAGGCATCATCCATGACAAGTTTAAATTTTTGCCATTATAGATAAGCCTAACCCTAGATCTTTAACTAGAGAATCAAACTAAAACTATAAGTAAACAACTTTAATTATAAGAGTTTGGGATTACAACCTTTGTAGTCTGTTCCTTCACTTCATAAGCTCCGAGTTGAGGTTCCTTCGCTGTGATCATCAAGCTCCCGAACTCTAGAGAGGCTCCATGAGGTGAATGATCCATGCTATCTTGAAGTCTTCACTTTCAAAGATGATCTACCTTGAAGAATCACAAACCCAAGCTCTTACTTCACTAATAAGGTATTAGTGAAGCAAACACCCTAATCTAAGTGGCTAGAATAGATGAGGATGATGAAGTAGGAATTTTGCTCTCTTTTGTTTTCTTTTTCTCACAAAACAATCATCACAAAATAAAAGCTAGAAAGCTTTTTAGAGAGAGGAAGAAGAAGATGAGTTGTGATGAATGAATTATTGTTTTAGGTTAGAAATGCAACCATAGTTATATATGTGTCATGTCTAACTCATATAGAGAATCAACCATAGGCTAGGGTTAAAGTTAGGTTAACAAATATCAAGGATAAAACAAAAAGGGTGGACTTTGTCAAAGAATCATGAAGCTTCCTCAAAGCTCATCCAAAACTTAATCCATCCAAAAAGAATTAACCAAAAAGAAAATGTTAACCCAACTTTAAACCCTAGCTTGGTTTTAACCCTAGTTGCATTTGTAACCCTAACATGTTACAATATTATATATCACAAATACAATATTTTGTAACAAAAGAAAATAATACAATTAACATATATCAATGTATCATCCGGTGAGAAAAAGAATCTTTAAGTGAGCTTATATTAGTTAATGTAATGTAACATATCAAATAAATTAAATTATCGAATCAACACTTGATCCGATAATCCGGCTATTTTGCAAATAACCGACTAATATAATCTGTATCAGTTCATCGAATCAACACTTGATCCGATGACCCGGCTATATCACATATACCCGGCCGATATCACATATCGCGAAAATCGAATAAGGTATCACATACACGTATTATTCTCGGTCCCGCACATATCACATATGTGCTCCTACTCCGTTTTGCCTGAGCCAGGAAACCTTTGTGGAGGACTCTAAAGAATCGTCAATACGCCGGCAGTAGGTGATGATCATATCAAACACCCACAAGCTGCAAGCGGTCAGCTAAACGTAACAGCCCCCCGGGTATTGAGCGATTAGAAGATCAACAAGCAAGCCTGTACATTTCCTGTGAATCCAATCAGTAACACTCCCGTACAGTCCGGTCTCTTCGTTTGATATGTCGCATATCCAGTCTAGGGGTGGTAAACGTCAGACCCCAGTAACGGATAATTCGTGTCTATGTGAGGCTCATAACGGGTCGAGAAACTACTGAAAACACTTACCAGTAGATCTCCATATCAGCCCTGGCCAGGGACTTCCAGTTATAGCCAATCGAACACAGCGCAACATCAACTCCCAATACCGAGAGAGACGAAACCCCTCCTATCACTCATTGCCTCCATATGATTTGGGACTGTACCCAAAAGCCACCGTTTTGCACGTTCTCGTGTACGTGGTAAGGTGTAAATCAAAGCACAGTAGGAATCATACAAGACTCTATGACTATCTCGGTTCTACAGACTAACCTGTACCAGCGTCACCAGAGAACTGCTATCTGACGATAGGTATAATACCATCTAGGAGTTCTCGGCGAGTCCGTTCAGTGTACCCAGTCTCCACTGAGCACCCGTATACCTTCTCTGATGTCAAACAACAATAGATATTGGATCATCCATCGCCCATCATATGGGTCGAGAAGCGCATACGCTAGTCTACTCTGGAGTATCAATGCCTTGTCTCGATACTCCCTCGACTAGGAACAGTTATAGGATATACTCTTTGACTACCCTGGCCCCACTAGTATGATCTGCATCATAGTCCTAGTAGTCGAGTACTTATCCTAAGGGCTTTATCAACATGTGAAAGCAAGACAGTAAACCAATATAAGTCAACATGTTATGATAAAGTGAAACCAAATAGCATACTATCATGTCGAGCAAGAAAGTCCTCTCTATATATATCCAAGCATCCACTATAATATATATCATATGTACAACAATGGCCTCTAGGGCATATATATAACTAACAATCTCCCACTTGCACTATGGCCAGCTGTTGTAGTATCTCATACCCAACATCCTTAAATTGTATCTGGGGTATGTCCTTGGTGAGTGGATCCGCAGTGTTGTCCTTCGTGTCAACTCTCCTGACCTTGATCTCGTGGCGATCAACTATCTCCCGCATCAAGTGATACCGCCTTAAAATATGCCTGGATTTCTGATGGGACCTGGGTTCCTTGTCTAAAGCCACAGCTCCATTGTTATCACAATACAAAGGTATTAGATGTTCAATGGACGGAACTACTCCAAGTTCAGTTATGAACTTCTTGACCCAGACAGCCTCTTTGGCAGCATCGTTGGGAGCGAAGTATTCTGCCTCCATTGTCGAGTCTGCCACAGTTTCTTGTTTGGAACTCTTCCAACAAAGCTCCCCTCCATTTAGGGTAAATACAAATCCCGAGTGCGACTTAGAATCGTCCTTATCACTTTGGAAGCTCGAAACGGTAAAGGACTCCACCTGGAGTTCTCCGTTACCATACACATAGAACATCTCCTTAGTCCTTCTCAAGTACTTAAGAATGTTCTTCACAGCTGTCCAGTGATTCTCTCCAGGATCTTCTTGATACCTACTCATTACACTTAGTGAGTATGCTACATCGGTTTTGGTACATAGCATCGCGTACATGATATAGCCTACTGCCGAAGCATAGGGTATCCCTTGCATTTGAGCTCTTTCCAAATCAGTCTTAGGAGACATCTCATTGGAGAGAGTGAGTCCAGAGATCGTGGGTAAATACCCATGCTTGGATTCTTCCATACTAAACCTCTTTAGTATGGTGTCAATGTATCTGGATTGGGACAATCCCAGTATCCTTTTAGATCTATCTCTATAGATCTTAATCCCCAAAATGCAGGAGGCATCACCTAGATCTTTCATTGAGAATCTATGTGATAAGAAGAGCTTGACCGAGTGCAGCATAGGAACATCATTTCCTATCAAGAGTATGCCATCCACGTATAATACGAGGAAGACAACCTTACTCTCTGCAACCTTCTTGTAGATATAAGGTTCATCTACGTTCTTGATGAATTCAAACTCTTTGACTACTACATCAAAACAGATGTTCCAACTCCGCGATGCCTGCTTTAACCCGTAGATGGATTTAAGCAGCTTGCACACCTTTCCGCTGCTCCCACTATCTACGAAGCCTTCTGGCTAAGTCATGTACACGCACTCCTCTAAACCACCATTTAGAAAGGCGGTCTTAATATCCATTTGCCAGATTTCGTAATCATGGTATGCAGCAATGGCAAGTAGGATCCGGATGGACTTAAGCATAGCCACTGGAGAAAAGGTTTCGTCATAATCCACACTTGGTCGTTGACGAAAACCCTTTGCAATAAGTCTAGCTTTGAAAGTCTCAATTTTTCCATCTACACCAAGTTTCTTCTTAAAGATCAATTTGCTCCCAATGGGTTTTACCCCTTCTGGAGCAACTTCCAAAGTCCATACTTTGTTGGTGTACATGGATTCCATCTCAAATCACAATGCATCCGGCCACTTCACAGAGTCCCCACCCGTGATGGCCCACTTGAAGCTAGTCGGGTCATCATCTTCCAGGATGCAATCCTCGGTCCCACCATTAATGAGAAAACTGTAGTATCTCTCAGGTGGATGAGGAACCCTACTAGATCGGCGGAGCGGCTAAGGTTCGTCGGGAACCACTGAATCCTCTGGTTCCACTAAATCTTCGGTTGCAGTTTGTGCTGCTGGAACTTCTTCCAGCTCTACCTCTTTGCCACTGATTTCATTTACAAGAAATTCCTTTTCTAAAAAGATGGCATGTTGAGCAACAAACACCTTTTGTTGTTCACCGTGGTAGAATAGATATTAATACGAATTGCTTGGATATCCCACAAACTTGCAAAGAATTGATCTTGCCTCGAGCTTGTCCAGATTTTTCTTTTTAACATAAGCCGGACAACCCCATATCTTAACTCGTTTAAGAGATGGTCTCTTCCCATTCCATATCTCATATGGAGTGGTAGGCACCGATTTGGTTGGAACTCTATTCAATAGGTATATGGCTGTCTCAAGCGCATACCCCCAAAAGGAAAAAAGCAACTCAGCAGTGTTCATCATAGAGCGCACCATATCTAATAGGATGTGATTCCTCCGATCCGATACACCGTTGTGCTGTGGTATATAAGGAGGAGTAAGCTGAGAGAGAATCACATTCTCTTTTAGATAGTCCAGAAAATCATTGCTCAAGTATTCTCCTCCTCGATGAGATCGAAAGATCTTAATACTTTTACCCGTTTGGTTCTCGACTTGGTTCTTATATTCTTTGAATTTATCAATAGCTTCAGACTTGTGTTTCAATATAAACACATGTACGTGTCTTGAGAGATCATCAGTGAATGTAATGAAGTACGAGGAACTATTTCTGGCATGTATAGAAATGGGACCACATACATCACTATGTATCAGTCCCAAGAGTTCTGTAACTCTTTCTCCGTATCCACTAAACGGAGTTTTGGTCATCTTGCCTTTGAGACATGACTGGCAAGTGTCATAAGATGAAAATTCGAACGGAATGAAATATCCATCTTTATGTAACTTAGCTAGTCGTGTCGCATTGATATGACCTAGTCTACAATGCCACAAGAAGGATTCGTTCATTTCTGAACTTTTCCTCTTGTGTGTGTTTTGTACATTAAGGACCGTACTTTGATTCAGAACGTATATGCCATTATTTAACGAGCCTGATCCAATCAACTTTTGATTCAGGAAGATGTTCATAACATTATCCTGTACTACAAAATTATATCCTTCTTTACTCAATAAAGAAACTGATATAAGATTGCATATCAGGGTCGGAATGTAATAGCATTCGTTTAGAATCAATGTATTACCATTTGGTAATACAAGGTGATATTCGCCAACTGCTTTAGCTGCAACATTTGCACCATTCCCTACTCTTATGGAATGATCACCCTCTCCCAATTCCCTACCTTTCTGTAGCCCATATAACATACTATATATGTAGGATCCCGATCCGGTATCTAATACCCAGGACGTAGAGTGAACTGAGAAACAGTTCTCGATTACTTACACACCCGAAAAAGATGCATCAGCATGCTTGTTCTTCGTTTGGGTGGCATGAGAATCTGGATATTCTCCAATTTTCTGTTCAGTCTTATAACATTTATAAGAAAGAACGGGACCAACGTTCCCCTGCTCAGTATAATAAGCAGGTTCGATCAATACATCTTTATTATTATCTTGATTAAGGCCTGATATGTTCTCTACCTGGAGAGAGAGAGAGAAGAAAACACTTTAGTGTATTTTCTTTCAAGATTAGATTGGTTATTATCTTATTTAATCAGGATGGCTCCCACTGTTTTTCATCAAATCTTCCTTCAAACCCTAAAAGGTAAGACCAGCTGGGATTAATTACACATTACAAGTTCGCCAATCTTTCGGCCAGGCCAGTGTTGATACTTTGAGGGAGGTTCCCCGTGCTTTCGCACGGACCTAATTAAAATAAACCTCGTTTTCCCAGAGGCATAACCCTGTTAACACCTTTCTAGACACCTACTTGATCGGCTAATTGTCATGTGTAAAACTCTCCCAGGAGTAACTCTTACTCGCAATGGGTATCAGGATCCAACTATCTCATTGTAAATTTCAACACTTGAAATTCCCGATAATACTTTTGCGCCAAGCAACTCATGACCTTGGCTATGGTCAACAAATCATAAGCGCTAGCCAAGTTCAACACATCATTTCACGATTGAATTAAACCCACCTGTACGGCCCTTGGCTAAGGTCAACAAAGTCGTACGACTACCCTAACTCAATCACATCTCATGTTTTATCAGATAAACACTAATCAGCTACCGTACACTACGTCTTGGCTAAGGTCAACAAACGCAGCACGAATACTAACTAGTCTCTATCTGAAATGACGGAGGGCTACGACAGGTTTTTCAGAAAACCTTTCGCGTAATGAACTTGATATCGTAGTAAAAACAAGTGATTTTGAAAATGAGTGTTTTTGAGGTTTTTTCTAGTTTTGCTAAAGAGGTCACTACCGGTGAAGGAATCTCGGCTCTTTCCTCATCGAATAAGGTGCTGGATATTCTACAAGGAATACCGCTGTGCAAAGAAAGAACTATAGAAGCTTTCAAAAAACATAACCGAGTGAGTTGTAGCATCTGCTAGTTTCTCTAAAGAGGTCACTCCCGGTGAAGGGATCTCGGCTCTTTCCTTATCGAATAAGGTGCTGGATATTCTATAAGGAATACCGCTGTGCAAAGAAAAAACTAGAGCTACCCTTTTTATAAATTTGATTCTACAACATCTTTTAGCTTTCTTTTCTTTCATTAATCTCATTAATGAATCCCATCATTTAAGCTTCCTAAGCGTCACAGAAGAAACGAAAATACAACGTACGCTTATGCCATTCGCATTCGCCACAGTGTCCCGTTATGCACCGTTAGGTTACTTAACTAACGGCATACTGGGGCGGGACTAGTGCGGGTGTAAAACATAAGCAACGTTTATTATATATCATATATACAATAATAAAGTATTCGTCTCACGCATATAAAATGATCACATCACAGTATATCAGCAGCAGAATATAACATATGAAATATTGGATATACTAGGAGGTCCGTGTTTTATTTTGAGCCTGTATAAAACACGGATTCCACGGTCACGATGAATAGCCAAACCCACATCCCTAGACCCCTACGAGAGCGCCAAGTAACCCTGCCAATTCTAGGATTAGGAGACCCGGTCTCGACTCCTTGAGACGGCCTCCCACTGGACCCTAGAACCCGGTTACTTGTGCTCCCCTTCTTGGGTCTATCCTAATGCGGAAAAGTAAATAATATACAATGGTGACAGCATCCTCAACCCGGAAGTTCCCCAATAAAAGAATATTACATACAATGAATTTTATATGAATGAAAATAAAAACCCTCATCTCACCTAAAAAAACCGGCTATTCAAAACACGACGATCCAATATAACATATCACATCAACACATAACATCACATGTCATCAACGTAAGTTAATATGCCTATCACAATTGTCGTTGACATATAGCAACGAAAACGACGATATACCACATATTACACTTACGGTCGCATGTTCATATCAGATTTTGTACCTTAGCGCCAAACCAACAGAGGAGCTTCTGTTCTTACAGGAGCCGGTTTACCCTGCATGATCTTCCTCTGCCTACCTCCAAACTTCGGTTATCCAGCCAAGAACAGCGGACACTGTTCCAAATAAGTTTGGGGGTATGTACAAACCATTTTGTTTATATTTGTGTATATTCTTTTTCTTTTCTTTAAAAACAAAAACAAATAAAGATTGTGTATCACTAACCGACAATTTTGAACCTTCCAACTGCTCTCTTTATGCAACGATAGTGAGGACACTGTCCAGTTTAAGTTTGGGGGTACGCTCGGTACGCATTTCTTACCTTCGCATTCATATGTATATTTTGCATCTGCATATTAAAATCCATAAAATCCATAAAAAACTGAAAATTTTCTAAAAAATATAAAAACTTTTTTGTCAAGTTAGCTTGTGGAAGAACTTTGATTCAACATTTCGACGGTTTTTGTTTGAAAAAATAGGAATAACTAAATCTTATGTTTGGATTTTGAAAACCTGAAAGATAACTCTCCTTTGAAGTTAACTATAGCTGATATACGTCTTTACATCACACTACACGTGTCGTAAGATTTTGGGAATTAGATGACAAGTCTTTCATGTTTAAACTTTTAAACAGATAAATGATTTTCTGAGGATCAAATAGGTTTGTTCTGAAATAAGTAATGCCAAGAATAGTTTATGAAGTAAAGCGAATATGAAGGAATGTTATTGATGCCGTAATTGGAGCTAAGTCTGAAAAATAACCCATCTAAAACTTGATTGGAATGATTACACACCAAACCCACTAAACACGTCTTTTATCCGGAAAAAAAATATATTTGAACTGCCGGTTATATCTCCGTTCGTATTAAATCATATGATTTTCACGACAAACTGTCTTTTGTTTTTGGACCTAGGTAACTTGAGAAATTAAGTCCGCTGGGGTGTTTTTACACCTAATGCCCTAAAACCAACTGGTTTGGGTGCATTGGCCGAAAGCTCGCTAAGAAGTCCAGTTTAAAACAAAGTCAAGCAAGTGTTCTCTCCGAGTTAAAATTCCTAACGGTTCTTTGTGTGAGAATAATCTTGATAAAAGACAGGCTTTTAAAAAAAAATTTAACGGAGATATGAAGGTTTTACTCTTTGATAAAGACTATTGCACGTTCACAGAGGTGTGTATGAAATGAAAACAAGAAAAGGGTGGAGTGAAAAATACGATTTAATTTCCTGTTAAGGAAGATAGAAATTCTGAAGTTGAAACCTTACTGGAAAACGAAACTTGAAAAATGCTTAACTCTTTATAAAACTTATGTGATCCTTTTTAAATTGTTATCTGGGCTTTATTGTACGACATGATGACTTTAATCGATCCTTCTGGAACTTAACGACGCTATTTGCACTACACGTAAAGACATGTAAAATCTGTAGTTAAATAAGAAGCGAGGTGTGAAAAATAAAGGTTCGATGGTCTAGACTTAGGATTATAGAATTGTTATTTTCTAAAACAAAACTTTAGGGTTTGAAGCTTAGTTATTTTACAAAACCAACTTGACCGGATTTTGTGGGTAGTATCCGCTGAAAACCCTCAGGAGACAACACTCCTCCTACTAGGGACACCTAGAGGTTTAACGGCTTGTTGCACATGCTCAGTGCAATCGCGTTCCCTGCGAAAGTGAGGTTAGGAAATTTTTTGTGAATAAATGGGCTTTGCTCGGGACGAGCAAATGATAAGTTTGGGGGTATTTGTTCATATCATATTTTTGCATTTTCATACCGCCCAATTTTTGTCACATTGCATATCGGTTGATACTCTTGAGCCGTGTTTGCTAGTCAATTGCAGGATACAGGTTCTCGGTTCTAAAACGGTGAAATTCATGGAAAACACAACAAAATCCGGGTTCCTGCCAACCACTGAGAAAACACGGTCTCCGCTCGTCATCCGTATGTTGCCAGATACCAGTTTAGGAAGACAAAATGTCAAATCAATGTCACCTTCATGCACAAGGCTCAATGGTAGCACAAAATCCAAGAGATCTACGCGGAGATCGAGGCAATCATGACAAAATCTTGACAAAAAGTCCACCTTTCCCTCAACAGAAATTCTGGAAAAATCGGGGAGCCAAATTGAGAAAATACATATGCCAGAATAATGTACACAGATAAATAGGAAAACCCAAAAAAACAGAAGGCCCAACTCCTCTAATGGGCCGCGGATCCGCGGCAAAAGGTGGGTCCAGGCCGCGGATCCGCGGCCGTTCTGGCGCCAAAGCTGCAGGAATTTCAGGGGTAGAATTGTCTTTTCGTGTGTGTTCTGGTGGTTGCCCTAGGGTTTCATTCTCTGGCCTATAAATAGCCCAGAACTTTGTGAAGGAAAGGTCCATTCTTGTATTTCTTTTTGCTAGGTTTTAGTTTACATGTTCTTCTTCCTCTTCTCACCTCTTCTCCATTAAACATGTAAGTGAGCTTTTGAGTGAAGAGTGATGAATAAAGAAGACCATTTTATTATCATGCTTGTCTCCTTATCTTTATGCTTGTTGTAATTTTAATTCGTTAAGTAGTTGTTGTTATTTCCTTGTTGTTTATTTCTTCTCTCTTTTTCTTTATCATTCATAAGACAATGATACTTACGCTCGATCCTCGCCAAGGTGAGGTCGCAAATAGTTAGTCGTATTCTCTTAATCTCCTTCTTTCTATCTTCCTCCCTTGTTTTGTTTTGTTTTTCCTTATCATGAAGTGTGAGTAGTTTTATACTTGTTAGGGTAGGATAAGGGAAGTTTGAGAGAAGGAAATCTCTCTCACTCTTTCCTTGCCCAACAACTTAAATCGACTCCCGTTAATTGAACCACAATCCGCTCCTTACGGCACCCTATCCTACATGATAGCGGTGATTCCGTAGTGAGACCGGTTGTGGTTGAATTAACCGGAGGTTATGGATAAGAGCCAAGAACGGACGGACAAGCACCGAAAGGAAGGACTATGCATTGGAAAGCCTAGCTTATACTCGCAAGTTCCTTTCTAGTCGTGCTAATCCCCGTTGTTGCCGATTACCGTAACACCGATATTAAGAGGGGCAACGAAAGATGTGGAGACTACTAACTCAAACTAACCTAATCCTAACCCTAACAAGCTCTCTTTAAATATCAACTCAACATTTAGTTAATCACAAACAAAATCTGAACTTTCGGACTTAACTCGTAAAAACACTTTGAAAAAGACTCCCATCTCCCTGAGGACGACCCGTACTCAACCGGCTAGCTACAAGCGAAACCGTCTTGATTGCGGTATTTAAACTAGAACTTGAACACGCACTTATCCTAACAATCATCACAGAAAAGAAAGTGAAAAACTACAACATTTCGAATCCACAATCACCTTAGACATCGTAAACTCGAAATATCACATATTACGGATTTCATGCCTAACTATATGAATTCCACATATTGTATCACATTACAAAAAAATCTAGACGATTTTAAACATTCCGATCGAATCAACAAACACCCAAAATGCTCAACACTTGAGCGTAGTTTAGAAGTATCCATCACATGCCACAGTAGCAATGAACCAGCCGTAGAAGGTGTTAGTGTATATGCCCTAGAGGCCATTACTGTATCATACTAGCTTGTATATTACTTAATGAAAGCTTGGGATATTCACAGTTGTATAGACAATCTTGCTCAAAATGGTAGTATGCTACTTGGTTTGTTTCTACTTCAATATGTGCATGTGTTTCTTTTAGCATATCGCTTATACATATTAGTAGAGCCCTTAGGATCTTTGCTTGATTACCAGCGTTGTGATGGCAGTCACACTAGTGGGGGCTGGGTAATCTACAAGCACATCCTTATACAGGTCCCTAGTCGTAGGATTATCGAGACGGGGCATCGATACTCCGGAGTAGACTAGCGTATACGCTTCTCATCCCAGCACGGGAGGTGGTCTGTCCCACAGCCATCAGTACGTCGTACTGGAGATAGTATGCGGGTGCTCGTTAGGTTACGAGTACACTGGACAGGACTCGTCGGGAACTGTTGGTTGGTATTATACATATCGTCAGTTATCAGTTCCCAGGTGACATGAGTACAGCTTAGTCCGTTGACTTGACACTGTCACTTCGCCTCGAGTGTGTTCCCACTGTACTTTGATTACTACCCTACCATGGCTCAAAGGAGTCGTGCAAACAGGTAGTTTTTGGGTGCAGTCCCGAAGCACTTGAAGGCAGTGACGGTTAGACAGGATTCGTCTCTCCCAGTATTGGGGGTTGATGTCGCGCTGTGTCTAGGAGAGCCATTACACAAAGTCCCTGGCCAGGGCAAGCGAGATAGACTGGTAGGTTTCCAGTGTTATCTCAGGTGGTCTGGGCTACACTCCGACATGACTTGTACCGCTAGTAGGGGACTGACGTTTACCGCCCCCCTAGGCCCGCCATGTGATGTTCTTAGACGAACAGACCGGACTGTACGGAGACTGTCACATACAGGGTCAGTAGGAGTTCGGATGGGTTTACCTCATCGGCCTTCTTATCGACATCCACCTGGGGACCGTTACGTACAGCTAGTGCCGCTTGCGGTCTGTGGTTAAACCCACTGCCAGCGTAGTGTCGAGTCTTTAGAGTCCTACACATAGAGTTTCCCTGAACTGAGCGAAACGTGTAAAGGCCGTATGGTTTTACGGCAGGGCTGCGATCACTTACGTACACTTGTGTGCGTATGCTGTTCGGGCAGGCAATACTAGTGGGCTTTGGTTTATGCCGGATCCTAGTATTGCATGAATGGATTTGTTTTGTCTTCTGTGCACTCGCATTCTACGAAATGCGGATGCGGGTGTGTATGCACAGTTTTGAGGAGCGAAGAAGGAGGAGGTGCCACATTAGGGTTTTGGCAGTTGGTTCAGCCAAAACCGTTATGTGGCAGGCTCATTAGGGTTTTGGCAATTCGTTCGGTCAAAACCATTATGAGCCGCGGACATTACTTACTAATCTTTTCAGTGATAATTTTGTGATGGCTAATTGCTTTGACCATTTGACCACCTTAACCACTCTTGACTTAGTTGACCCGTTGACCAAAGTTGACCTTGACCTTCATGAGAGGTCTACACTCTTCTTTGGTTTTCTTTTTCTTTTTGATTATGAAAATGGTCAATTCAATGTAGCCATCAACTTTATCATGATAGGATTAGTAATGATGATTTTTAGTATTATTGCAACCATGGTTCATTTTCTTTAGGAGACAATGTTCCCCTCCGAAGGACGGCGCGACGTGGACTGTCTTGCCTGAAATTCGGGGCAGATGCTAATTGGTTCTATCCGTCCACCTCTCCGAAGATGCCAAGTTGATTTATGGCACCATGTATCGAAGGTTTAAACGGATGCGGCCGATGTAGCAGACTTCGTCAGATTCCCCCTCAGGATGAGGGGTTTTTTATTGTGGGGACGCTTTTCCCTGCAGTCGCAAGCCCCTGCAGTTAATTACGCTACCGCATCGCGGTAACAACTTTCTCCTTCTCCAGATGGTCACTTCGTGTCGTGGGTGTTTCTTTTATGTTTTGTTGCCCGTGGATTGTTTACGGAGACCGAGTTATGTCGTCGCCCATAGGGCGTGGACTAGTCCAAATCCGTGTTATCTTAGATTTGGGTTTGGGGGTTTGGTTTGAGGATACGTTAGCCATACTTGAGGCTAAGATCAACTCAAACGTTTGTTAAGGATACGTTAGTCTAACTTGAGACTAAGATCAACTTAACGAGATCGTTTAGATCCGGCAAATGAGCATTTGGGCTCCATTGTTCCAGTTTAGGGACATAGTGGTCCATTGCATGTATGGCTGTCGGGACCCGTTACCTCTCTGACGACGTTGAAGGATTACAACGACAGGTGTCAAAGGAGTTTAGAGATGTACCCTTGAACCAATGAGTTGATTGGGGGGATTCATAGTCCAATTTGGGACTAAAGTCTGTTTAAACGTTTAAGGATACGTTAGCCATATTTGAGGCTAAGATCAACTTAAACGGTTGTTAAGGATACGTTAGTCCAGTTTGGGACTAAGATCGACTTAACGGGATCGTTTAGATCCGACAAAAGAGCATTTGGGGGCTCTATTGTTCCAGTTTAGGGACGTGGTGGTCCATCGCCAGTTTAGGGACGTAGTGGTCCATTGGTAGTTTAAGGACATTGCGGTCCATAGGTAGTTTAAGGACGCATAAGTCCATGGGTTTAAGGACCCCACAGTCCATATGGGTGGTGTTTAAGGACGCATTAGTCCGTTAGTTTAAGGACGCATAAGTCCGCGGGTTTAAGGACCCCACAGTCCGTATCTTGGTTTAAGGACGCATAAGTCCATGAGTTTAAGGACCCCACAGTCCGTGTTGATGTGTGGTTGTCGGGACCCGTCACCTCTCTGAAGACGTTGAAGGATTACAACGACAAATATCAGAGGAGTTTCGAGATGTACCCTTGAACCGATGAGTTGGTTGGAAGAGCATATGTGCTCAGTTCAAGATGATTTGAGGACTTATGGCCAGTTTGGGCTAAGTCCAATTATGTTTGAAATATTGGCCCTCTGTTGGTCCATTGAAGGAGAGGCTTTGCCTCTAGAAACTTAGCCAATTGGGCTAAAGCTAGTGTTAAACACTAAAGAACAACAGTGTTGAACACTGGGAATAAGATTAGCAAGTTAGTGTTAAACACTAAAAGATAATCAGTGTTAAACACTGGGACAGAGTTTTCAAATTAGTGTTAATCACTAAGAAAATCAGTGTTAAACACTGCAGATAGAGTTTTCCAATTAGTGTTAAACACTAAGGAGGGAGGGGTCACGTGCGGACACGTGACAGCGCCCTGATTTCCATTATTTTATTCAGCAGGTAAGTATTTAACACCTTTAATTCTGACGGCCATCACGTGTGAGCACGTGATGGAGGCCCCCGCTCTGGTCTGTTAGAATGCTCATTAAGGATCACGTGGTGACACGTGAGGACGCCCTAAATGTGAAGCCAGATCTCCTTTGTTTTATCCTCAAATCTGCGAATAAGTGTTAAACACTTTTCATCTTTATTTTAGAGCATCACGTGTTGGCACGTGATGGGGGTTTATGCATCGAATATTACAGCACTTGCTGAGGGGTCACGTGGGGACACGTGAGAGCGCCCAAAGCTTCTTTTCTTTTGTTTTGCCATTAAGTGTTAAACACTTTCATTTTTATTTTTAGAGCATCACGTGTTAGCACGTGATGGGGATCTGTGCGCCAATTGTTAAAGCATTTGCTGAGGGGTCACGTGGTAACACGTGAGAGCGCCCAAAGCTTTCATTTCCTTTGCTTTTTCTTTCTGCGTTTTGGGAGTCACGTGAGAGCACGTGAAGTGATGCTTCAAAGTTCTTTGCATGGGATCTTTTCAATGGTCACGTGGGGCACGTGACCCTAGCTCTTTTCATGAACAGAGATCTTTTAATCTGTAGGGTTAAACCCTAATTATGATTTTAGAGGAATTAAATTCCTATTGCGAAAGAATTAAATTCTTATTTAGGATAAAACCCTGATTTCTTTTTAAAGGAATTAAATTCCCAGATATGTAAAAGAATTAAATTCTTGCTTAGGGTTAAACCCTAGTTTTGTTTTAGGAGAATTAAATTCTCAAAACTCAATTTCCCTTCTATGTTTAAGATCTGCATGGCAGGATCTCGACCAGATGAGAATTAAATTCTCAAGTTATGGGGAGATGCGCTCTGTGCAGATCTTCAACCAGAAGAAGAACTAAGTTCTTTTTTGTATAAGAGTTAAACTCTTGGATTTTGAGAATTAAATTCTCTGTTTGAGGTTTTGATTCCCATTCTTTTCTCACAAAGGGTTTTCTTTGTTGAGAATTAAGTTCTCCTTTCTTTTCTTCCCTCTTGAGAATTAAATTCTCCCCTCTCTGTTTTTCTCTCAAAAAGTAACCCCCCTCTCTTCTCTTCTTGGCTCCTATTTATAGGAGATGGAAGAGAATCAATTTGTTTAGCAAATCTCTCATTGAGAGATTTGATTTGTATGTTGAGAGATTTGATTTATATTTATCATTAATCTGGGCCTTTAGATCATTCAGTGAATTTTATTCACCGTGGATTTTAAATCCAAATGATATTCTATTTGTTATCCTGGTGAGATTTTCAGGGAAATCTTTCCTTGTCCAAGGTTTTTATATAAATTGGTGATTTTTAATCACCCTTGGATTTTTAATCCAACGGTTCCCCATGACCCTTTTCCATTTAGAAAGATTCAGAAACTTTTAGAATTTAATTCTATTAAATTATAATGCTTTTAAAGTCAGTCACGTGCTGGCACGTGACCTTTGGTCACGTGTGAGCACGTGACCCCCAATTGGGTTCCTTTCTCAGCCGCTTATTTATGTTTCAGTTTTAACCATCACGTGTCAACACGTGACCATTGGTCACGTGTAAGCACGTGATACCTCGTTGAGGTATTTTCTGACTTTTAGAATTAAATTCTATTCATTATTTTAGAGGCTTTAAAAGCTCATCACGTGTCTGCACGTGACCCATGGTCACGTGTGAGCACGTGATGCCCCATTGGGGTCTTTTCTGAGTTTTTATTGTATCTTTTAACTCCTCCAGCGGGTTCTTAAAAGCCCATCACGTGTGGACACGTAATTCCTCACAACTTTTGATCCCGGATGAATTACGAGGCCCATAATATATCAAATCGAAGGGTTTTTCGAGCCGCTTTCGATACCGTCAGAATTTATCTGTTTCTCATTCGGGAGTTTGTCAAAAAACAGACCGGAAGATACTGGTTCCCATTTTCTTAAGCGTATCGCCGCCATTTGATACCTTGGGCTCTTTTGCGCAGAAATTTTTGGCGGGAACAAATGCCCCCCACTACTTTGCCCACGTAAGTATTTACGTGGGTGAAGTAGTGCAAAGTAATGCATAGCGTATGACCAGTTTCGGGTTGGTATATTACTTTCAGAATCTTAATCTGAGAAGATAACGAGCGGACACGAGCGTCGTCATTTATCATTGACTCAAATCTCGACTCTTAAGAGATATAGTTCCAAACCCTTAACTCCATGAGCCGCACCCTTCTATCTCTTTATATCTTACTATGGAGTGAAGTAGTTTATATGCTCATGAGTAGCTTTTCCATTTCAGTGGCATGTAGCTTTGGCGAGTGTGGCTCATAGATGGTCCATCTTGACCTCTTTGCAGGGCAGTGATGGCTTAGGAGACAGGGTTAAGATCTGCCACCTAAGACTTTTCAACTTTATGAGCCGTGAGGGTCTCATAAAGACTCTTCTCCCTACGGATCGAGAGGATCTCGTAGGTGTATTTTCTCCTTAGGAGTCGTGAGGATTCCTAAGTGTGTTTTCTCTTATAAGTCGTAAGGATCTTATGAGAGAATTTTTCCCTCTTACGAGTCGAGAGGACCCGTAAGCGGTTGTTCCCCTCCTTGTCGAAATTCGACTTCGGAGAGTGAGACCCGTGGATAGTATGCAAGAGACCATTTTGGGCCGACTTGCAGGATCCCAGTGCTTAGGAAATAGGTTTTTTAATCCCTACTGCCTAAGGTTTTATCTCATGAGTCGAGACGAATCAAGAAGTTCTCGCAAAGACATCATTTTCCTCATGAGTCGAAACGAATCGAGCAGATCTCGTAAGAATATCCTAACGTCACAGTTAACCTCTGCTCTTTACGACAGAAGTCCGTTAGGGTCTGTGGTACTTAGGGTTTTGGCCGTCGTACCGTCGCATGAGCTGATGTATTCCTCGATAGGCAATCGTGCTGTTCGAGTAGCCCTGCGACTGCCGTGTCTCTGATCCCTTCGGGGGCTGGACAAGACGTCTTCAAGCAATCCTCCTTGGCAGTTTGACCGTAGGATGAGCAAGCGTTAGGAATTTGCCATGCCGCTTTTTACTTGAGGTTAAGCTCATTTTGGAGAGCCCCGATGAGTCATAACCACTCCGCGCTGGTGTGGGATGATCTCCGATAGTCTTTCAGGCTTTATAAGACTTTCCGTTAAGACCCTGAAGCTAGGAATTTGGCCTTTGCTTCGTTTGCTGGCATTGCGTCCTCTGTATCGAGACGAATGTCGTGGTTGTCTCTAGGTTGCTGGTGAACCGTCGAGGTTTGGAACTAGGGATTTTGCCGTTGCTCCTTTTGGTGATGTTGCGTCTGCTGTATCGAGACGAACGTCGAGGTGGTGACCACTCCATGTGGGATGATCTCCGGTGGTCTTTCAGGATTTATATGACTTGCCGTTAAGACCCTAAAGCTAGGAATTTGGCCTTCGCTTCATTCGCTGGCATCGCGTCCTCTGTATCGAGACGAATGTCGCGGTTGTCTCTAGGTTGCCAGTGAACCGTCGAGGTTTGGAATTAGGGATTTTGACGTGGCTCCTTTTGGTGATGTTGCGTCTGCTATATCGAGACGAACGTCGAGGTGGTGACCACTCCATCTGGGATGATCTCCGATTGTCTTTTTGGTTTTATATAAGTTACCGTCAAGACGTTGAAGCTAGGAATTTGGCCTTCGCTTCGTTTGCTTTGGCGCGTCCGAATCCTGCTGGAGGAAGAACGCTGGGGTGACATTTCATCTGCTGTATCGAAATGAACGTCAAGGTGGTGACCACTCCGCGCTGGTGTGGGATGATCTCCGATTGTCTTTCAGGCTTTATATGACTTGCCGTCAAGACCCTGAAGCTAGGAATTTGGCCTTCGCTTCGTTTGCTGGCATTGCGTCCTCTGTATCGAGACGAATGTCGTGGTTGTCTCTAGGTTGCTGGTGAACCGTCGAGGTTTGGAACTAGGGATTTTGCCATTGCTCCTTTTGGTGATGTTGCGTCTGCTGTATCGAGACGAACGTCGAGGTGGTGACCACTCCACGTGGGATGATCTCCGGTGGTCTTTCAGGCTTTATATGACTTGCCGTTAAGACCTTGAAGCTAGGAATTTGGCCTTTGCTTCGTTTGCTGGCATTGCGTCCTCTGTATCGAGACGAATGTCGCGGTTGTCTCTAGGTTGCTGGTGAACCGTCGAGGTTTGGAACCAGGGATTTTGCCGTGACTCCTTTCGGTGATGTTGCGTCTGCTGTGTCGAGACGAACGTCGAGGTGGTGATCACTCCATGTTGGTATGAGATGATCTCTGAATGTCTTTCCGGTTTTATATGACTTACCGTCAAGACGTTGAAGCTAGGAATTTGTCCTTCGCTTCGTTTGCTTCGTCGCGTCCGAATCCTGCTGGGGGAAGAACGCTGGGGTGACATTTCATCTGCGTCAAGACGTTGAAGCTAGGAATTTGGCCTTCGGTTCGTTTGCTTTGTCGCGTCCGAATCCTGCTGGGGGAAGAACGCTGGGGTGACATTTCATCTGCTGTATCGAAACGAACGTCAAGGTGGTGACCACTCCGCGCTGGTGTGGGATGATCTCCGATTGTCTTTCAGGCTTTATATGACTTGCCGTCAAGACCCTGAAGCTAGGAATTTGGCCTTCGCTTCGTTTGCTGGTATCGCGTCTGCTGTATCGAGACGAATGTCGCGGTGGTGATCACTCCATGTTGGTGTGAGGACCAGGATCCGCTCTGGATGTTTCCCACGGGATCGAAGAGTGACGTTGTCCGCGTTCCACGTGACCAGGAATTTTGCTCTAGATGCTTCACACGGGTTCACTGCCGTGTTAGGCGAGGACTAGGCTCCGTTCTGGATGCTTCGCACGGGTTCACTGCCGTGCTCTGCGAGGACCAGGATCCGCTCTGGACGTTTTCCATGGGGTCAAACAGTGACGTTATCCGCGTTCCACGTGACCAGGAATTTTGCACTAGATGCTTCATACGGGTTCACTGCCGCGTTTGGCGAGGACTAGGCTCCGCTCTGGATGCTTCGCACGGGTTCACTGCCGTGCTCTGCGAGGACCAGGATCCGCTCTGGACGTTTTCCACGGGGTCAAAGAGTGACGTTATCCGCGTTCCACGTGACCAGGAATTTTGCACTAGATGCTTCACACGGTTTCACTGCCGCGTTTGGCGAGGACTAGGCTCCGCTCTGGATGCTTCACACGGGTTCTCTGCCGTGTTCTGCGAGGACCAGGATCTGCTCTGGACGTTTTCCACGGGGTCAAAGAGTGACGTTATCCGCGTTCCACGTGACCAGGAATTTTGCACTAGATGCTTCACACGGGTTCACTGCCGCGTTAGGCGAGGACTAGGCTCCGCTATGGATGCTTCACACGGGTTCACTGCCGTGTTCTGCGAGGACCAGGATCCGCTCTGGACGTTTTCCACGGGGTCAAAGAGTGACGTTATCCGCGTTCTACGTGACCAGGAATTTTGCACTAGATGCTTCACACGGGTTCACTGCCGCGTTAGGTGAGGACTAGGCTCCGCTCTGGATGCTTCGCACGGGTTCACTGCCGTGTTCTGCAAGGACCAGGATCCGCTCTGGACGTTTTCCACGGGGTCAAAGAGTGACGTTATCCGCGTTCCACGTGACCAGGAATTTTGCACTAGATGCTTCACACGGGTTCACTGCCGTGTTAGGCGAGGACTAGGCTCCGCTCTGGATGCTTCACACGGGTTCACTGCCGTGCTCTGCGAGGACCAGGATCCGCTCTGGACGTTTTCCACGGGGTCAAAGAGTGATGTTTTCCGCGTTCCACGTGACCAGGAATTTTGTTGATTATATCCGCATTTCACGGAGTTGGGATTTGACTCTCTGTGGGAGTACATCGTCGAGTCATGGAACTGGGAGTTGCTGCTGTTCCGCTTTGCTTGATGATGTGTCCGCTGTGACAAGACGAGTGTTGAGGTGGAGTTGGGATTTTGCCATCACTCCGCTTTGCTAACCATGGGGTCTTTTATTAACTTTGCATGTACATCCTGCTGGACTGCGAAGGAACGCCGTTGTTAACATTGTGTCTGCTGTAACGAGACGAATGCTAAGGCGGAGTTGGGATTTTGCCATCGCTCCGCTTAATGCTGTAATATCTTTGTGCTGCTGGAATGAGGAGGCACACCGTTGTTGGTCTCCAGGCTGTAGATGTGGCCGTTGAGATTTGGGACTAGGAACTTTGCCTTGGTTCCGTTTCGTTGCGATTCTGAGGTCGGTTGTTGACGCCATGTCTGCAACTAGTTGGAGTGAGGAGAAACACAGTTGCTGATCTCTAAGTTGTCGATGTTGACACCGAGACCCTAAAGCTAGGGATTTTCCTTTACTTCATTTGTTGGCATGGTGTCTGCAATATTGCGACAGATGTCGAGATTGTCTCTAGGTTATCTATGAACCGTCGAGATTTGGCTTCGCTTTCTGGTGGAGCCTGTTGGGAAGGTAAGGTTCCCTCTTTGTTTATGCCCCTTGATTGTATACAGGGATCGATGTGATCTCATCTGTAGGGCAAAAAGTTTCATTCTTTTATTTTTTTTTATTCTTTCCGCGATGCTCTATCATTTCAGCTTTTTATATCGCGAAAATCACGATTGCCCAATCATTTCGGCTATTTTTCGCGGTGCCCAATCATTTCGGCTATTTTTCGCGGTGCCCAATCATTTCGGCTATTTTTCTTTTTACCCGCTGCTTTTTATTGCGAGTTGCCCAATCATTTCGGCTATTTTGCATGCATACATTTTTACTTGCTGATTTTGTTTGCAAGTTGCCCCATCATTTCGGCTATTTCGTATGCATTTTTTTTTTGCGAGTAAGGGATTTGGGATCTGATACCAATCTTGGCATCAGCATCGCTGCGACTGGAATATTGCCAGGAGCGAATCATCATTTGCCGTGAAAGGACTTGGAATTTGATACCAGTTTAGGCATCAGCATCGCTGCAACTGGGATATTGCCACGAGCGAATCATCATTTGCCTTAAAAGGGCTTGGAATTTGATACCGGTTTAGGCATCAGCATCGCTGCGACTGGAATATTGCCAGGAGCGAATCATCATTTGCCTCTGTCGATGTTGAACAAAGGTGGCTTAGTAAACAGGGTTAAGGGTCCTGTCGGCTAAGGCTTTTGACTTCATGAGCCGTAAGGGTCTCACAAAGGTATTTCTCCCTACAAGTCGTGGGGATCTTGTAGGTGTGTTTTCTCCTTGGGAATCGTGAGAATTCCTAAGTGCATGTTCTCTTGTAAGTCGTAAGGATCTTACAAAAAGGTTTTCTCCTTATAAGTCGAGAGGACTTACAAGTGTTGTTTGCTGTACAAGCATATCCCTAGTCATGGATGAGACTTTGTCAGGGAAATGTTTATTCGCGCCCGTGGATTGTATACAAGGGTCAGTGTTGTGCCGCTTGTAGGGAAATATCGAAGGTTGTGGGGGTTGCTTAAGAACAGGTTCAGGTCTCTGTAACTTAAGACTTTCAAAACTTATGAGTCGTGAGGGTCCCATAAGAGAGTTCTCCTTACGAGTCGTGAGGATCTCATAAGTGTAATTTCTCCTTAGGAATCGTGAGGATCCCTAAGTGTGGTGTTCCCTTGTGAGTCGTAAGGATCTCACGCAGGTGGTTTCTCCTTACAAGGTCGAGAGGATCCTGTAAGTGTCTTTTAACGAGGTTGTGCCCTTTCGGGTTTTCACAAACACTCGCCGGTAGCCCTGCTGTTTTTACTCACGGAGCCCTTTCGGGTTTTCATCCGTGCCCATTTTGCTTGTGGACATACCGTATTTTTTTTTTTACCACGTCAGCCTGAAAATGCTGCGGGTTGGGTGTAGTTTAACGATGTTTCAGTCATTTGCAATTTTTAGGACATTGCAGTCCGCCGTTAGTTTAAGGACATTTCGGTCCGACGCCAGTTTTAGGACATAGTGGTCCATCGTTAGTTTAATGACATTTCGGTCTAACGTCGCCGTATTTGAGGCGAATTTCTAGTTTACTGACTTTTCGGTCTAGGAGGCCTTCCCTATGAATGAGCATGATGCCCCCGGCATATCCACCTTTTTCGAAGCATGTTGTTGTGGCGGGTTTACTTTCCACTTTTCGGGTAACGCGAACTTGCCCTGTTGGTATTGGTCTTCAACCAAGTTTTTGAAGACGTAGAAATTGCCGAGTTGGTGACCCATTAATCTGTGGTAGGGACAATAGTTAGGATTGTTAACGTCACCTGGTTGCAATGGACGTTTTGGATCTGGCAGAGTGATAAGCCCGCTGCGCACTGCTAGCTCGAACAATCTCTTTGTTTTATCTTTGTGAAATGAGTAAGGACGTTTCAACTTCTCATTGAGGTATCGCGGCTTGTTGTTTTGACGACAAAACGGTCTCGGGTTACTCGGCTGTTGTTGAGTGTTGGCAATAAAGGCCGTTTTTTCCTTTTCCTTTCTCATTTCGTTTGCTCCGTCGTTTGCGGGTCCGAGATTCTTTCCGGGTAGCGTGAGATTGTACGGCTGAACATTCTCGCAACTCTCCAATTCTTTTGTTTTAGAAATGAATTCCTTGAAGAGAGGGTTAAGAGCGGCTTCTTCATCAGAATCGCTTCCAAAGGTGAAAACTCGTGATCCCCCGGGCTCGTCCCTATGACAATTGCCGGCAACTCCTTTATGCTCATCTGTCGTATTTTTTTGCTGTCTACGAGCTTCACGCTTTGTCCTGTTGAAGTGTTGCCTGTGAGCGACATACCCTTGCCACCAACACTTAAAAGAGTTGCAGTCTTCAGTAGGATGTACGATCTTCTGATGATATAAGCAGAAGTTAGGGTGTACGTCCGTTTCATCAAAATGTATACCACCAGGAGAATTTTTTCTGAAAGAGGGCGGCCTCATCCCCATTGATATGGCTTTGGCAAATCGTTTCCTTGTCTTGATCCTGCTTTTATTTGCGGCGGATGTACTTTCATACGGTGGGAGTGTTTCGACCCTTTCATCTAGTCGCCGGCGTTTGGCTTTCTCGAATATGGCCATCTCGCGCTCTCGATCAGCTTTGCTTTTAAGACGGGCTTCGTTCAGGAAGGCATCGATCATCTCGTCTGATGGCCACAGAAGTTCTGGTTCAGGCCTCGCCCCTGGTTTCTCGGTGCAAGGAGCCTCTTTATCATCTATCAATGAGTGAGAGATCACATGACAACTTGCTACGTAGTCCTCAGATTCATCTGATGAGTCTTCTCCATCATTTTCGTCCTCGAGGACGTGGCTGAGGAACTCTTGGAGCGTGATTGGAATCCGCGCCTTCTGCTTATACTCTTCCAGCACGTCAATCTGTTTCTGCAAATCCGTGCGCTTGTCGCCAGGCTTCACGGGCTTCTTGGATTTCTCCTTCTTTTTCGAAGATTTCGACGGCTGGGTGTGAATGCTTTGGCTCTCACCACCGATATTTGGAATTGGGCGCGGGTTCAGCATCCCCTTGATGATCTCAGGTTCCAACGGGTTCTTCCATTTAATCGCCGGGCACGTCTGAAGATCATTCAGCATCTTTTTGGTTTTGGACGACAACACGACCTCCCACGAAGCTTCTTCGACAAAAGAACAAGTTGCCCCCGGTGTGTCCGTCTTCTTTGGAGTGTGCGGTTGTGGTGGGTTTATTTTCCACTTCTCGGACAACGCAAACTTGCCTTGTAGATACTGATCCTCGATCCATCCTTTAAAGACGAAGCAATCCTCGATCGGGTGACTTACCGTTTCGTGGTAAGGACAATAATTGGGATCGTTGACATCGCCTGGCTGCAACGGACGCTTTGGACTCGGCAGATTGATGAGTCTGTTGCGCACTGCCAGCTCGAACAGTCTTCTCGTTTTATCCTGGGGAAACGAGTAAGGACGTCCCAGTCTCTCCTCGAGGGATGGGCGTGGACGCACGTTGTTTCGGCGAACAACCGGCTTTAAGTTGCTCGGTTGTTGTTGAGCGTTGGCGACGAAGGTTGCTTTCCCTTTGCCCTTTTCATTCCAAGGCTCCGTCTTTAAAGAGGAAGGCCTATGGCCCATCTGGTCCATTTGGGCCATCTTGTCAATCAAGGCCTGGAAAGTAGTTGGCTTGAAGAACATCATGAATTGCGAGATGGTTGCTTGCGGATCAAGAGTGCCCACGAACATGCCTACCGCCGGCTCTTCTTCGATCCGCTGTTCGCATTTCGACCATAGATTCCGCCATCGTGCTGCGTATTGAACCCACATTTCGCCTGGCTTCACCCTGGCGTTAATCAGTGCTGTTATCGGGGTGCGCTCGCTGACGCTGGAAAATCTTTGTGTAAACAATAGTTCCATCTCCGCAAATGTTTTGACAGAGTCATTAGGTAGCTCTGAATACCATTCAAAGGCCGTTTCTGCTAAGCTGCCGACGAATTGGCGAAGCAACAGTTTGTCATCGCCTCCTGTGTTGCCGCATAAGGCCCTAAATTGAGCGACATGCTGATGTGGATTCCCTGTCCCCTTGTACACATGGAATTTAGGGATCGTATATCCCGGCGGGTAGCTGATTTGGTCATACCAGCCCGGGTATGGCCGCCCAGCTTTGACGACTTGGCCGACCGCTTCACTCGCCTGATGAGCTCGTATTTGCTGAGCTATATAGTCATCCAGCGCAGCCTTGGAAATGGTTTCATCTTTAGCTGTTGAAAGAGTCGGAGGAGGATTCGATGTCTCTCCTTTGTCATCTTCAAGGACAATCGGAGGATCTTTAGCAGGAGGATCTTGCTGGATCATCATCCCTACCATATCTTGGAAGAGAAGCGCCATTTGTTTTATGTTAGCCGCTTGATCTGCGGCTTCTTTGTCCTTCTTTTCGAGGACTCTGCGTAGGTAGTCAGCGTCAGTTTCTTGTTCATGACGCTGCTCTGATGATGCCTCCGAGCTTTCTTTTGGCCCGGTAAGTGCGGCCATTGTAGTCAGCATCTCTTGAAGCTTCTGCTGTTGCTTTTCTTGAGCTTTTGTCACGGATCGGGTGAGCGGTCGGTGACCCGTCGAAGCACGGCTTTCCTTCTTTTCAGAAGCCATGTATACGGTGTGCACCACCATGCCCCAAGACTTGGGGTGTTTGTGCTCAGCGCGTTTACGGTTCGCCATGTTCACAGGGGCTTTTTGCGGCCTCCTTTTCTTTTGAGTGGTTGAATTTGAGGGGGCCGTTGTAGTGGGCGCCCAAGTAGCCGTTGCTTTTTGTGGCTTGACGGAGTAATCCTTCCCCTGCCGAACCTTCATCGTTTTCTGCCGGCGGAGATAGTCTTGATCAATCACCGACTCCTGGATCTGTCGCCAGACCTTGTAAATTTTAGAGGACAGCCGCTGAGTGGATTGTTCTGGCTTGGCTTTCGCAACATTTCCCACCGGAGGAGGGGATCTTTTTAGTACGGCGGTAGGAGAGTTTCTGCGCACCGTGTTCAGCAATTCAAAGCTGTTCCCGGCTGAAACAGCAGCATCGATCCCCACCATTGGAGCTGGCGGAGTTATCTCAGAGGGGGAGTTTCCCCCAACCTTCCTCACTCGGCGCCAGTGGCGACGTCAAGCATGTCGTGCGAATGAGATCACCTCCATTGTTGGATAAGCTTCTTCATACCCCCTCTGAGCAGGGGAAGCAGCTTTGAGGACCTCGCCTGGAGCAGCAACAGGAATGGCCAGCCATGTAAAAACTGACTTCTCGGAAGGAGGAACCTTTCCAAGGATTTCGTCCATTTGAGTCGAGATGGTTATCCGCTTTGGGATGGCAGCTTTGGGTATCGCAGGTTTGCGGACGTTCTGGCCCAGTCTGTTGAAAACTGAGGTATTGAAACTGGGCGACCCGTTGAGAGGGGTTGCGGCAGTGGTAAGTCGATCAAAGACCGGCTTCTTTGGTGCTTCTTGTAACGTCATTGTGGCATTGAAGCTCAACGGTGGGAGCATGGTCCCGAAGAATAATCCAGTGGTGGCCTGAGTTACCTGCTCCACTGGCATCTTGAAAAGGGAGGCCGCTTGGGGCCCATAAGTCATTCCTCTAGCAAGGACCGAGCGAGAGTTGCAGTTGCAGGCGGTGCAGTTTTAAGCCATTGATCTTCTGTTTTCTGCACGGAGCAAGACACCAAATCTTAGTACCTCGAATCCACAGGCAACCACAATAAACCGCGATTCGTTCGCGAACACGACACACGAAGTGTGGGGTGGAAAGAGGAAAAGGTCCCACCGGGCATGCCAGAATCTGTTCCCCTCCGAATGGCGGCGCGACATGGACTGTCTTGCCTGAAATTCGGGGCAGATGCTAATTGGTGCTATCCGTCCACCTCTCCGAAGATGCCAAGTTGATTTATGGCACCATGTATCGAAGGTTTAAGCGGATGCGGCCGATGTAGCAGACTTCGTCAGATTCCCCCTCAGGATGAGGGGTTTTTGATTGTGGGGACGCTCTTCCCTGCAGGCGCAAGCCCCTGCAGTTAATTACGCTACCGCATCGCGGTAACAACTTTCTCCTTCTCCAGATGGTCACTTTGTGTCGTGGGTGTTTCTTTTATGTTTTGTTGCCCGTGGATTGTTTACGGAGACCGAGTTATGTCGTCGCCCGTAGGGCGTGGACTAGTCCAAATCCGTGTTATCTTAGATTTGGGTTTGGGGGTTTGGTTTGAGGATACGTTAGCCATACTTGAGGCTAAGATCAACTCAAACGTTTGTTAAGGATACGTTAGTCTAACTTGAGACTAAGATCAACTTAACGGGATCGTTTAGATCCGGCAAAAGAGCATTTGGGCTCCATTGTTCCAGTTTAGGGACATAGTGGTCCATTGCATGTATGGCTGTCGGGACCCGTCACTTCTCTGACGACGTTGAAGGATTACAACGACAGGTGTCAGAGGAGTTCAGAGATGTACCCTTGAACCAATGAGTTGATTGGAGGGATTCATAGTCCAATTTGGGACTAAAGTCTGTTTGAACGTTTAAGGATACGTTAGCCATATTTGAGGCTAAGATCAACTTAAACGGTTGTTAAGGATACGTTAGTCCAGTTTGGGACTAAGATCGACTTAACGGGATCGTTTAGATCCGACAAAAGAGAATTTGGGGGCTCTATTGTTCCAGTTTAGGGACATAATGGTCCATCGCCAGTTTAGGGACGTGGTGGTCCATCGCCAGTTTAGGGACGTAGTGGTCCATTGGCAGTTTAAGGACATTGCGGTCCATAGGTAGTTTAAGGACGCATAAGCCCATGGGTTTAAGGACCCCACAGTCCATATGGGTGGTGTTTAAGGACGCATTAGTCCGTTGGTTTAAGGACGCATAAGTCCGTGGGTTTAAGGACCCCACAGTCCGTATCTTGGTTTAAGGACGCATAAGTCCATGAGTTTAAGGACCCCACAGTCCGTGTTGATGTGTGGTTGTCGGGACCCGTCACCTCTCTGAAGACGTTGAAGGATTACAACGACAAATATCAGAGGAGTTTCGAGATGTACCCTTGAACCGATGAGTTGGTTGGAAGAGCATATGTGCTCAGTTCAAGATGATTTGAGGACTTATGGCCAGTTTGGGCTAAGTCCAATTATGTTTGAAATATTGGCCCTCTGTTGGTCCATTGAAGGAGAGGCTTTGCCTCTAGAAACTTAGCCAAGTGGGCTAAAGCTAGTGTTAAACACTAAAGAACAACAGTGTTGAACACTGGGAATAAGATTAGCAAGTTAGTGTTAAACACTAAAAGATAATCAGTGTTAAACACTGGGACAGAGTTTTCAAATTAGTGTTAATCACTAAGAAAATCAGTGTTAAACACTGCAGATAGAGTTTTCCAATTAGTGTTAAACACTAAGGAGGGAGGGGTCACGTGCGGACACGTGACAGCGCCCTGATTTCCATTATTTTATTCAGCAGGTAAGTATTTAACACCTTTAATTCTGACGGCCATCACGTGTGAGCACGTGATGGAGGCCCCCGCTCTGGTCTGTTAGAATGCTCATTAAGGATCACGTGGTGACACGTGAGGACGCCCTAAATGTGAAGCCAGATCTCCTTTGTTTTATCCTCAAATCTGCGAATAAGTGTTAAACACTTTTCATCTTTATTTTAGAGCATCACGTGTTGGCACGTGATGGGGGTTTATGCATCGAATATTACAGCACTTGCTGAGGGGTCACGTGGGGACACGTGAGAGCGCCCAAAGCTTCTTTTCTTTTGTTTTGCCATTAAGTGTTAAACACTTTCATTTTTATTTTTAGAGCATCACGTGTTAGCACGTGATGGGGATCTGTGCGCCAATTGTTAAAGCATTTGCTGAGGGGTCACGTGGTAACACGTGAGAGCGCCCAAAGCTTTCATTTCCTTTGCTTTTTCTTTCTGCGTATTGGGAGTCACGTGGGAGCACGTGAGGTGATGCTTCAAAGTTCTTTGCAGGGGATCTTTTCAAGGGTCACGTGGGGCACGTGACCCTAGCTCTTTTCATGAACAGAGATCTTTTAAGAATTGAATTCTCTGTAGGGTTAAACCCTAATTATGATTTTGGAGGAATTAAATTCCTATTGCGAAAGAATTAAATTCTTATTTTGGATAAAACCCTGATTTCTTTTTAAAGGAATTAAATTCCCAGATATGTAAAAGAATTAAATTCTTGCTTAGGGTTAAACCCTAGTTTTGTTTTAGGAGAATTAAATTCTCAAAACTCAATTCCCCTTCTACGTTTAGGATCTGCATGGCAGGATCTCGACCCGATGAGAATTAAATTCTCAATTTATGGGGAGATGCGCTCTGTGCAGATCTTCAACCAGAAGAAGAACTAAGTTCTTTTTTGTATAAGAGTTAAACTCTTGGATTTTAAGAATTAAATTCTCTGTTTGAGGTTTTGATTCCCATTCTTTTCTCACCTAGGGTTTTCTTTGTTGAGAATTATGTTCTCCTTTCTTTTCTTCCCTCTTGAGAATTAAATTCTCCTCTCTCTGTTTTTCTCTCAAAAAGTAGTCCCCCTCTCTTCTCTTCTTGGCTCCTATTTATAGGAGAAGGAAGAGAATCAATTTGTTTAGCAAATCTCTCATTGAGAGATTTGATTTGTATGTTGAGAGATTTGATTTATATTTATCATTAATCTGGGCCTTTAGATCATTCAGTGAATTTTATTCACCGTGGATTTTAAATCCAAAAGATATTCTATTTGTTATCCTGGTGAGATTTTCAGGGAAATCTTTCCTTGTCCAAGGTTTTTCTATAAATTGGTGATTTTTAATCACCCTTGGATTTTTAATCCAACGGTTCCCCATGACCCTTTTCCATTTAGAAAGATTCAGAAACTTTTAGAATTTAATTCTATTAAATTATAATGCTTTTAAAGCCAGTCACATGCTGGCACGTGACCTTTGGTCACGTGTGAGCACGTGACCCCCAATTGGGTTCCTTTCTCAGCCGCTTATTTATGTTTCAGTTTTAACCATCACGTGTCAACACGTGACCATTGGTCACGTGTAAGCACGTGATACCTCGTTGAGGTATTTTCTGACTTTTAGAATTAAATTCTATTCATTATTTTAGAGGCTTTAAAAGCTCATCACGTGTCTGCACGTGACCCATGGTCACGTGTGAGCACGTGATGCCCCATTGGGGTCTTTTCTGAGTTTTTATTGTATCTTTTAACTCCTCCAGCGGGTTCTTAAAAGCCCATCACGTGTGGACACGTAATTCCTCATAACTTTTGATCCCGGATGAATTACGAGGCCCATAATATATCAAATCGAAGGGTTTTTCGAGCCGCTTTCTATACCGTCAGAATTTATCTGTTTCTCATTCGGTAGTTTGTCAAAAAACAGACCGGAAGATACTGGTTCCCATTTTCTTAAGCGTATCGCCGCCATTTGATACCTTGGGCTCTTTTGCACAGAAATTTTTGGCGGGAACAGACAATATAATTCATTTTCTCATTCTCATTCTCTCTCTTGCAAGTGAGAAGAAAGAAAGATCTCCATGGTTGCTTGTTCTCCTTCATCTTCCTCCTCTTGAAAAATTCTTTTGATCTCATGTGTTGAGAGAAAAAGAATCCACATAGACAAATACTTCCATCAACCTCTTCTACACAACCTAGGACATCAAGACTAGCGATCTTGTTGCCCTAGTTGCCTCGGCTCGAGGTGGAGCTCAGTGTACATCTCTCGGGTGGATCGTCTTCGACTGAAGAAGGCCGCGGAGGTAACCAAGGTCCGGATCGACCCTCGGAGCGTGGACGGACGAGTAGGACAGCGGAATGAAGACCCGAAGGACCGGTATCGTGATGTATAATTTCTATGGCACAATAGATAACACCTTTAGTAGTTTGCAAGTTCATAGTTTAGCAAAGATCCGTGTTTTAGTCCATGTTTCCTTTGCGCCAAAAATTGTTTTTCGCCGTTTCCGCCTCCCCGTAAGAACAGAGGTGAGCAACGTGGACTTACAGAAGGGTCAACCAATGCCTCACTTGTGGCACCGCTAAACTACCAAAAACCTTAGGGTTTAGTGGCGGTTTTGACGGTCACAAAATCGAGTTATGGTTTCGTTCTTCTAGAGGGTCCACCAAATCACTTGCACGATATTTGAATGTTCTTTAACTATGAAAAAGATCCAACTCTTGAAAAAATTTCCGGCAAGGGTTAAAGTAGGTATTTGATATCCGATCGAACTTTTTAACACCGTCTAAAATAACTGAAACAAAACTTAGAATTACGAATATGAAACACTTCAATTTGCCTTTGCTAAAACATAACATCACATGCAAAATTAGGAAAAGAAAACAACACCTAAAGTACCACAACCCGGAGCTTTAAACACTGTACAAATTTCAGCCCCTGAGGATCCGATCTGGCCGGTTTTGGGCATGGTGATCTCGGCCAATTTCCGAGGGAATGGGCTAAAATTTATACGGTGTTCATATTGTATCACATACATCATTCTGCAGCTGTTTGAAAAAAAATTTGACACTCAGAAAAAATTTACAGAAACTAGGGTTTTACGTCGGGTGTTTCGGAGTTGTTTCGGTATCGTAATCCTACACTTATCCGTCTAATTCTCTAGCAAGACTCTGATACCACTGTTGGGATACCTACAACGGCAGCAAGGTTTAGGGAGGCATCATCCATGCCATGTTTAAAGTTTTGCCATTCTAGATAACCCTAACCCTAGATCTTTAACTAGAGAATCAAAATAAAACTACAAGTAAACAACTTTATTTCTAAGAGTTTGGGATTACAACCTTTGTAGTCTGTTCCTTCGCTTCATAAGCTCCGAGTTGATGTCCCTTCACTGTGATCATCAAGCTCCCGAACTCTAGAGAGGATCCATGAGGTGAATGATCCATGCTAGCTTGAAGTCTTCACTTTCAAAGATGATCTACCTTGAAGAATCATAAACCCAAGCACTTACTTCACTAATAAGGTATTAGTGAAGCAAACACCATAATCTAAGTGGCTAGAATAGATGAGGATGATGAAGTAGGAATTTTTCTCTCTTTTGTTTTCTTTCTCTCACAAAACAATCATCACAAAATAAAAGCTAGAAAGCTTTTTGGAGAGAGGAAGAAGAAGATGAGTTGTGATTAATGAATTATTGTTTTAGGTTAGAAATGCAACCATAGTTAGATATGTGTCATGGCTAACTCATGTAGAGAATCAACCATAGGCTAGGGTTAAAGTTAGGTTAACAAATATCAAGGATAAAACAAAGAGGGTGGACTTTGTCAAAGGATCATGAAGCTTCCTCAAAGCTCATCCATAACTTAATCCATCCAAAAAGAATTAACCAAAATGAAAATGTTAACCCAAGTTTAAACCCTAGCATGGTTTTAACCCTAGTTGCATTTGTAACCCTAACATGTTACAATATTATATATCACATATACAATATTTTGTAACAAAAGAAAACAATACAATTAACATATATCAATGTATCATCAAGTGAGAAAAAGAATCTTTAAGTGAGCTTATATTAGTTAATGTAATGTAATATATCAAATATATAATTATACATTAAATTATCGAATCAACACTTGATCCGATAATCCGGCTATTTTGCAAATAACCGACTAATATAATCTGTATCAGTTCATCGAATCAACACTTGATCCGATGACCCGGCTATATCACATATACCCGGCCGATATCACATATTGCGAAAATCGAATACGGTATCACATACACGTATTATTCTCGGTCCCGCACATATCACATATGTGCTCCTACTCCGTTTTGCCTGAGCCAGGAAACCTCTGTGTAGGACTCTAAAGAATCGTCAATACGCCGGCAGTAGGTGATGATCATATCAAACACCCACAAGCTGCAAGCGGTCAGCTAAACGTAATAGCCACCTGGGTATTGAGCGATTAGAAGATCAACAAGCAAGCCTATACATTCACCTGTGAATCCAATCAGTAACACTCCCGTACAGTCCGATCTCTTCGTCTGATATGTCACATATCCAGTCTAGGGGTGGTAAACATCAGACCCCAGTAAACGATAAGTCGTGTCGATGTGAGGCTCATAACGGGTCGAGAAACTACTGATAACACTTACTAGTAGATCTTCATATCAGCCATGGCCAGGGACTTCCAGTTATAGCCAATCGAATACAGTGCAACATCAACTCCCAATACCGGGAGAGACGAAACCCCTCCTATCGCTCATTGCCTCCATGTGATTCGGGACTGTATCCAAAAGCCACCGTTTTGCATCTTCTCGTGAACGTGGTAAGGTGGAAATCAAAGCACAGTAGGAATCACATAAGACTTTATGACGATCTCGGGTCTACAGACTAACATGTACCAGTGTCACCAGAGAACTGCTATCTGACGATAGGTATAATACCATCTAGGAGTTCTCGGCGAGTCCGTTCAGTATACCCAGTCTCTACTGAGCACCCGTATACATTCTCTGATGTCAAACACCAATGGATATGGGATCATCCATCGCCCATCATATGGGTCGAGAAGCGTATACACTAGTCTACTGTGGAGTATCGATGCCATCTCTCGATACTCCCTCGACTAGGAACAGTTATAGGATGGACACTTTGACTACCCTGGCCCCACTAGTATGATCTGCATCATAGTCCTAGTAGTCGAGTACATATCCTAAGGGCTTTATCAACATGTGAGAGAAAGACAGTAAACCAATACAAGTCAACATGTTAAGATAAAGTGAAACCAAATAGCATACTATCATGTCAAGCAAGAAAGTCGTCTCTATATATATCCAAGCATCCACTATAATACACATCATATGTACAACAACGGCCTCTAGGGCATATATATAACTAACACTGGGTTCCTTGGCCAAAGCCACAGCTCCCTTGTTATCACAATACAAAGGTATTGGATGCTCGATGGACGGAACTACACCAAGTTCGTTTATGAACTTCTTCATCCAGACAGCCTTTTTGGCAGCATCGTTGGCAGCGATGTATTCAGCCTCCATCGTCGAGTCTGCCACGATTTAATTTTTGAACTCTTCTAAAAAACCGCCCCTCCATTGAGGGTAAAGACAAATCCCAAGCGCGACTTAGAGTCGTCCTTATCACTCTGGAAGCTCGAATCGGTAAAGGACTCCACTTGGAGTTAACCATTATCTTACACCAAGAACATCTTTTTAGTCCTTCTGAAGTGCTTGAGAATATTCTTCACAGCTGTCCAGTGACCCTCTCCTGGATCTGCTTGATACCTACTCACTGTACTTAGTGAGTATGCTATATCGGGTCTGGTATATAGCATCGCGTACATGATAAAGCCTACTGCCGAAGCATAGGGTATCCCTTGCAAGCGAGCTCTCTCCAAATCAGTCTTTGGAGACATCTCTTTGGAGAGAGTGAGTCCTATGATTGTGGGTAAATTCCCATGCTTGGATTCTTCCATACTAAACCACTTTAGTATGGTGTCAATGTACCTGGATTGGGAAAATCCCAGTATCCGTTTAGATCTATCTCTATAGATCTTAATCCTCAAGATGTAGGAGGAATCACTTAGATCTTTCATTGAGAATCTATGCGATAAGAAGAGCTTGACCGAGTGCAGTATAGGAACACCATTTCCTATCAAGAGTATGTCATCCACGTATAATACGAGGAAGACAACCTTACTCTCTGCCACCTTCTAGTATATACAAGGTTTATCCACGTTCTTGATGAAGTCAAACTCTTTGACTACAACATCAAAACAGATGTTCTAACTACGCGATGCCTGCTTTAACCCGTAGATGGATTTAAGCAGCTTGCACACATTTCCGCTGCTCCCACTATCTACGAAGCCCTTTGGCTGAGTCATGTACACGCACTCTTCTAAACCACCATTTAGAAAGGCGGTCTTAACATCCATTTGCCAGATTTCGTAGTCATGGTATGCAGTGATGGAAAGTAGGATCCGGATGGACTTAAGCATAGCCACTGGAAAAAATGTTTCACCATAGTCCACACCTGGTCGTTGACGAAAACCTTTTGCAACAAGTCTAGCTTTGAAAGTCTCAACTTTTCCATCTATACCAAGTTTCTTCTTAAAGATCCATTTGCTCTCGAAAGGTTTTACCCTTTCAGGAGCAACTTCCAAAGTCCATACTTTGTTGGTGTACATAGATTCCATCTCAGATCGCATTGCATCGAGCCAGTTTATAGAGTCCCCACTCGTGATGGCCTGCTCGAAGCTAGTCGGGTCATCATCTACCATGATGCAGTCCTTGTTAGTGTATATGCCCTAGAGGCCATTACTGTATCATACCAGTATGTATATTACTTGATGGAAGCTTGGGATATTCACAGTTGTACAGACAATCTTGCTCAATATAGTAGTTTGCTACTTGGTTTGTCTCTGCTTTAATGTGTACATGTGTGTTTATTTATTATATCACCTATACGCATTAGTAGAGCCCTTAGGATCTTTGCTTGATTACCGGCGTTGTGATGGCGATCACACTCGTGGGGGCTGGGTAATCTACAAGCACATCCTTATACACGTCCCTAGTCGTTGGAGTATCGAGATAGGGCATCGATGCTCCGGAGTAGACTAGCGTATGCGCTTCTCGTCCCAGCACGGGAGACGGTCTGTCCCACAGCCGTCGGTACGTCGTACTTGAGATAGTATGCGGGTGCTCGTTAGGTTACGAGTACACTGGACAGGACTCGTCGGGAACTGATGGTTGGTATTATACCTATCGTCAGTTATCAGTTCCCAGGTGACATGAGTACAGCATAGTCCGCTGACTTGACACTGTCACTTCGCCTCGAGTGTGTTCCCACTGTTCTTTGATTGCTACCCTACCACGGCTCTACCGAGTCGTGCAAACAGGTAGTAGTTGGGAGCAGTCCCGAAGCACTTGGAGGCAGTGACGGTTAGACAGGATTCGTCTCTCCCGGTATTGGGGGTTGACATCGCGCTGTGTCTAGGAGATCCATTACACAAGTAGTCCCTGGCCAGGGCAAGCGAGATATACTGGTGGGTTCCAGTGTTATCTCAGGGTGTTCTGGGCTTCACTCCGACACGACTTGTACCGCTATTAGGGGTCTGACGCTTGCCGTCCCCTAGGCCCGACATGCGATGTATCAGACGAACAGACCAGACTGTACGGAGAATGTCACATTCAGACTCAGTAGGAGTTCAAATGGGTTTTACCTCGTCAGTCTTCTTATCGGCATCTACCTGGGTACCGTTACGCACAGCTAGTGCCGCTTGCGGTCTGTGGTTAAACCCACTGCCAGCGTAGTGTCGAGTCTTTAGAGTCCCACACAGAGGGTATTCGCCTCTGGGCAAAACAGAGTAGAGGTCGCATGGTTTTGCGACAGGGTTCGTTCTCATCCGCGCACTTGTGCACGTTTGAAGTCCGGACGGATTATACTAGCAGGCTCTGGTTTGAGCCAGATACTGGTATATGTTTTGGGGTTGCTTTTATCTCTCAGTATTCTTGTTCCTCGGAACGAGAATGCAGGTGTGTATGCACAGTTGCCTGAGGCGGAGGATGAGGTCTTTCATTGAACGGGTGCGTATGCACAGTTGACAGTCATCTTTTTCCAAACCCTAATGGATTTATGAAATATCAATTAATAATAGTAATTAAATGAAATAATGTTATGGTTGATTTTGTTGACTTGTTGACCATGGTTGACTTGTTGACCATGGTTGAATGTTGACCATCATCATTGCTTTGCAAGGATACTCCTTGATTCTAGCTTACATTCATTTAAAGAAGTGATGATGGTGGTCATTCCAAATACAACCATCAACTATTTCATTTTGATTTATTATTATTAATTAGATAAATCATTTTCCTTTTGTTATGGTTGCAAGAGGAAAATAGCTCATTCTATCATTTGATTTCTCTCTCTTCACTTCATCTTCTTCCTCCTCTTGTTCAAGGAGAGCATATCTCATGTGTTGAGAATCATCTCCTTGAAGATATAACACCCCAAAGCACACTCTACTCACTCTAAGGTAGAAGGTCTAGCAAGCCGAATACCTTAGTTCTCTCAAGATCGAGAAAGGAGCCCAAGGATGAAGCCCTCAGGTGGATCTATCTTCGGCAAAGAGGAGACGAGGGAGGGAAGCCATTCAAGCTACTACAAAGAGCAAGAAAGAAGAAGAACAACAAGAAGAGAAGGAGTTCAAGTTGAGGTATAACCACTTTGCCGAGTAGTTAACTCTTCTTTGCAAGGATGCTAGTTTAGTTTAGCAAAGATCCGGCTTTTACGGTCCATGTTACAAAGTTTAGAAAAAATTTTGTTTTACCGTTTCCGCATCCCCGAAAGTACCAGGAAAGGTAACGTGGACCTAACAGTCCTCGCTCGAACCATCAACGAGAAAACTGTAGTATCTCTCAGGTGGATGAGGAACCCTACTAGATCGGCGGAGAGGCAGAGGTTCGTCGAGAACTACTGAATTCTCTGGTTCCACTAAATCTTCAGTTGCAGTTTGTGTAGCCGGGATTGTAGGGTTCCTAGGCACACTAAGGAGGTCTCACAAAGCATCAACCATGCCAATTTAAAATTTTACAGGTGCCGAGAAACCCTAATACGGATCGTTGACTAGAGATTAGGCAAAACATGCAACTAGTAAACTGCTTTACTAATAAGTGAACAGAAATACAACCTTTTTAGATCCGATCCTCCACCTCCATAGCTCCGTGATGATGTCCCCTCGCTGTGATCATCGGATCCAGGGCTCTAGCGTCGGATTCATCGGAGAAATGGGCGGGCTAGGTCATCGACTTCGATGCCGAAGATGATCTATGTCGAGGCAACACAAGATCAAGCTCCCACTTCACCAAGTCATGAAACTTGTGAAGAAAACACCCTATACTACATGGCAAGGGGTAGAGGATGAAGAAATAGAAAGTGGGTTCACTTTTGATTTGGATTTCTCACTTGGAATTATCACTTAGAAAAATCAAGCAAAAGTTTTTCTTTTTCTCTTCATGAAGAAGATGAAGAAGATGGAAAAAGAATATCAATTAAAATAAAATCAAGTGATGGTTATCATTTTGCAACCATGGTTAAGTGTAGAGAATAAACCAGAGTTTAGTTAAAATGGTTAGGTTAAGAATAAAAACAAATGGCTTAGACTTTGTCAAAGGTTTCATGAAGCTTCATGAAGCTTCAAGTCAAAGTGAGAAAGCCACCACCATTTGTTTTAGTTTCTTGCCAAAAATAAATAAATGAAATAAATAAATAAGGCAAATGAAACCCTAACCATTAACTAAACATGGTTTAAAATAAACACAAAGCCAAGTTTGCATGTATCATCAAACATGATACAAACTAGTGCACAAAACTATATCATATATACAATGTGCACATCAAGTGAGAAAATCCATGTTAAGTGAACTAATACTAGTTAATGTAAAGTAATATATCAAATATATAATTATACATTAAATCATTAAATCAACACTTGATTTAACGATCCGGTCATATTGCATATGACTGACTAATATCCAATGTACCGACTTATCGAATCAATCCTCGAATCGATAACTAGGTTATTTCGCATACAACCAATCGATACATTCATCGCGAGAATAGAATACGGTATCACATACGCGCATTATTCTCGGTCCCGCACATATCTCATATGCGCTCCTATTTCGTTTCGCTTGAGCCAGGAAACCTCTGTGTAGGACTCTAAAGACTCGTCAATACGCCGGTAGCAGGTGATGATCATATCAAATACCCACAAGCCGCAAGCGGTCTGCTAAACGTAACGGCCACCCGGGTATTGAGCGATCAGAAGATCGACGAGCAAGCCCGCTCACACTCCTGTGAATCCAACCAGTAACACTTACCGTACAGTCCGGTCTGTTCGTCTAATATGTCGCATATCTCGCCTAAGGGTGGTAAACGTCAGACCCCAGTAGCTCGATAAGTCTTGTCGATATGAGATCTATAATAGTTCGAGATACTACTGATAACACTTACCAGTAAATCTCAGCAACCCTGGCCAGGGATTTCCAGTTATAGCCAATCGAACACAGTGCAACATCAACTCCCTATACCGGGAGAGACGAATCCCCTCCTATCGCTCGTTGCCTCCATGTGATTTGGGACTGTACCTAAAAGCCACCATTTTTCACGCCTTCTTGGACGTGGTAAGGTGGAAATCAAAGCACAGTGGGAATCACACAAGACTCTATGACGATCTCGGGTCTACAGACTAACCTGTACCAGTGTCACCAGAGAACTGCCATCTGACGTAAGGTATAATACCATCTGGGAGTTCTCGGCGAGTCCGTCCAGTGTACCCAGTCTCCACTGAGCACCCGTATATCATCTCCGATGTCAAACACCAATGGATATGGAATCATCCATCCCCCATCTATATGGGTCGAGAAGGTATACGCTAGTCTACTCTGGTATATCGATGCCCCGTCTCGATACACCCACTTATGGACTACCATGTCCCCACTAGTATGATCCACATCATAGTCCAGGTAGTCAAGTACACATCCTAAGGGCTTTACCAATATGTAACAGAGAGACAATCAGTATACACGTTAAGGTAGAGAGCAACCAGATAGCATACTATCATGTCGAGCAAGAAAGTCCTCCCTATATATGTCTAAGCATCCACTACAATATACATCCTATGTATAGTAATGGCCTCTAGGGCATACATATAACTAACAATCTCCCACTTGCACTAGGGCCATCTGATAGCAGTGGTTGCAGTATCTCATACTCAACCATCCTATAAAAGTCTCTCTCTGGGAAAAGGCCTTTCGTGAGTGGATCCGCCGTGTTGTCCTCTGAGTCTACTCTCCTAACCTTGATCACCCAGAAGATTAACCATCTCCATGATCAGGTGATACTGCCTTAGAATATGTCTGGATCACTGATGAGACGGACGTTCCTGGCATAAACCACAACTCCATTGTCACACAATGGGAGGAACTAAGTTCATCTTATGAACTAATATACATCCAGACTGCCTCTTTGGTAGCACCTTAAGTAGCGATGTATCCAGCCTTCATCGTCTAGTATGCCATGGTATCTAGCTTGGAACTCTTCCAACATACCGTCCCTTTACTGAGGGTAAGGACAATGCCTGTGACTGACTTTCAGTCGTCCTTATCATCCTGGAACCTTTCCAGTGATTCTCCCCAGGATCAATTGATACCATCTCACTACAACTAGTGAGAATCCTAACATCCAATTAGATCTATCTCATAGATCCAAAACCCAGGATTTAGTAGGTATCACTTTGATCATATATGGAGAATCATTGTGATAAGCGGAGATTGACCGAGCGTAGCATAGGAAACTTTTTCCCTATCAAGAGTATGTCATCCACGTACTCTACGAGGATCACTACCATACTCCCTTCTACCTTTTCGTATATACTAGGTTCATCTACCATTTTGATGATGTCAAACTCTTTGACTAACACATCAAAACAGACATTCCAACTTCGTGATGCCTGCTTCATCACATAAAACATCTTGCACACGTTTCCGCTGCTCCCACTATTTACGAAGCCCTTTGGCTGTGTACTTATAGACGTTCTCTTCTAAATCATCATTTAGAAAAGCAGTCATGGCACCCAACCGCCAGATATCGTAGTTATGGTATGTAGCCGAGGCAAGTAGGATCTGGATGGACTTAAGCATAGCTACTTAGAAAAGGCTTCATTATAATCCATACCCGGTCAATGATGCAAACCATTAACATGTCTAGCTTTGAAAGTCTAAACTTTTCCATGTACACCAAGTAATCTTCTCAAGATATACTTGCTCCTGTTGGGGATTTAACCCTTCAGATATAGCAACCAAAGTCCATACTTTGTTGGTGTATAAGAATTCCATCTCATATCGATAAACATCCAGCCATTCTTACAGAGTCTCACTCCTGATGGCCAGCTCGAAACTAGTTGGGTCATCATCTCATGATGCAATCCTCACTCCCACTGTCATAGAGAAACCGAAGTATCTCTCAGGTGGGTGAGGAACCGTACTAGATCGGCGGAGAGGCTGAGGTTCGTTGGAAACCATCGAATCCTTTAGTTCTACCAAATTAGCAGCTGCAGTTTGTATAGCTGGAACCTTTCCAGTTCTACATAACAGACCTTGCCTCGAGCTTGTCCGAATTTTGCTTTTTAGACATAGGCCGGACAACCCCAAATCTTAACCAATTTAAGATATGGGCTCTTCCCTTTCCATATCATATATGAAGCGGTAGGCATCTGATTTGATTAGAACCCTATTCAATAGGTAAGCAACTTCATAAGTGCATAACTCCCAAAAGGAAATAGGAAACTCAGTAGTACTCATCATAGAGCGCACCATATCATATAGGGTGTGATTGCTCTGCCCCGATACAACATCGTGCTATGGTGTATACAGAGGAGTAATGCTGAGAAAGAATCTCATTCTCCTTTAGAACAGTCCAGAAATTCCGTGCTCAAGTATTCTCTTCCTTGATCACATCAAAGGACATAATACTTATACCCGTTTTTGGTTCTCTACTTCTTACTTATATTTTGTGAATATCTCAAAAGATTCGGACTTGTGTTTCAACAGGAACATATGTCTGAATCTTGAGAGATCATCAGAGAATGTAATGAAGTACAAAGAACCATTGTTGGCATATGTAGACAGGGGACCTTACATACAACAACATGTATCAATCCCAAGAGTTCACTAACTCTTTCTCTGTTTCCATTAAACAGAGCTGTGGTCATCGTTTTTTTGTGATATGACTGGCAAGTTTCACAAGATGTAAATTCAAACTGATTTAAATATGCATCTATATGTAACTTTATCTAATCGGGTCACATTGATCTGACCTAGTCTACAATGCCTCAAGAAGGATTCGTTCATTTCTGAACTCTTCCTCTTGTGTGTGTTCTATATACTAAGAACCGTAGTTTGATTTAGAACATCAATACTTTTAGATAACGTGCCTGAACCGATCAACTTTTGATATAGGAAATGTTCAAAACATTATCCAACAATACAAAATTTTATCATTTCTTTACTTATAAAGAGACTGATATGATTTTGTATATCAGGTTCGGTATCTAATAACATCCGTTCAGAATCAATGTATTTGTAATACAGGGTGACAGTGACCAACAGACTTGGCTGCAACACTTGCCCCGTTTTTTGCCTCATAAAACTTATCACCCGTTCTCAGTTCTTTACCTATCTGTAGCCCATGTAACATATTACATATGCGGGATCCTGATTCGGTATCACATACCCAGGACGTAAAGAATACTGAGAAACAGTTCTGTATAATGAACACACCCGAAGATGATGCATCAGCATGCACTCTCTTCGTTTGGGCGGCACGGGAAATCTGGTATTCCCCAATTCCCTGCTCTGTCTTATAACATTTATAAGTTGGAGCGGGACCAACGTTCCCCAGCTCAGTATAACAAGCGGGTTCGGTCAATATATCCGTTGTATTATCTTGATTAAGGCGTGATATGGTCACTACCTGGAGAGAGAGAGAGAGAAGAAAACACTCAGCGTGCGCTCTTGCAAGAATAGATTGGTTATTATTTTATCTAATCAGGATGGCTCCCACTGTTTTTATCAAATCTTCCTTCAAACCCTAAAAGGAAAGACTAGCCGGGATTAATTACACGCTACAAGTTCGCTAATCTTTCAGCCAGGCCGGTGTCGGTACTTTGAGGGAGGTCCCCCGTGCTTTCGCACGGACCTAATTAATGTAAACCTCGTTTTTCCAGAGGCGTAACCCCGTTGACACCTTTCTAGACACCTACTTGATCGGCTAATTGTAATGTGTAAAACTCTCCCAGGAGTAACAATTACTCGCAGCGGGTATCGGGATCCAACTATCTCATAGAAGGTATGCAATCTCATTGCAAATTTCAACACTTGAAATTCCCGATAATATTTTGCACCTAGCGTCCTATGACCTTGACGGAGGCCAAATAACCCATAGTCCGCTAGTCAAGTTCAACCTGTCATTTCCTGATTGAATTAAACACACCCGCACGACCCTTGACGGAGGCCAAACAACGCCGTACGAATACCCTAATCCAATCGCATCATATGCAAGCAGATAAGCACTAGTTAGCTACCGTACACTACGCCTTGACGGAGGCCAAACAACCGTAGCACGAATACTAACTAGTACTTATCTGAAATGACGGAGGGCTACGATAGGTTTTTCTGAAAACCTATTGCGTAATGAACTTGATATCGTTGTAGGATC
The DNA here is from genome assembly GCA_030015575.1 of Agapanthus africanus. Classification (NCBI taxonomy): domain Eukaryota; kingdom Viridiplantae; phylum Streptophyta; class Magnoliopsida; order Asparagales; family Amaryllidaceae; genus Agapanthus; species Agapanthus africanus. The sequence goes on from CM057339.1 coordinate 428,455,123, forward strand.
GAATGAATTTTGAAATGGAGTGTTTTTTAGGCTTTTCTAGTTTTGCTAAAGGGGTCACTCCCGGTGAAGGGATCGTCGGCCCTTTCCTCATCGAATAAGGTGCGGGATATATCATATATATCACTGTGCAAAGCAAGAACTATAGGAGCAATCAAAAGACAAACCGAGGGCTGTAGCATCTGCCGGTTATTGCTAAAGGAGTCACTCCCGGTGAAGGGATCTCGGTCCTTTCCTTATCGAATAAGGTGCAGGATGTTCTACAAGGAACACCGCGATGCAAAGCAAGAACTGTAGCTACCTGTTTTTGAAAATTCGATTCCACAACATCTTTAGGTTTCTTTTTCTTTCATTAATCATATTAATGAAGTCCCATCATTTAAATTACCTAAACATCACAGATAAATACGACGTACACTTATGCCATCCGCATTCTCCTCGATGTCCCCTCATGCACCGTTAGGTTAGGTAACTAACGGCAGAGCGAGGCAGGGCTAGTGCGGGTGTAAAACATAAGTAACGTCTATATAATATATCATATATACTATATACTGTATCTATCACAGAACATCACATGATCACATCACAGATATCGCAGCAGAAGAATCATATGAAACATTGGATATACTAGGACGTCCGTGTTATCAATACGAGCCAGTATAAAACACGGATTCCACGATCGCGATGAATAGCCAAACCCACACCCCTAGACCCCTACGAGAGCGGCAAGCAACCCTACGAATTCTAGAGTTAGGAGACCCGGACTCGACTCCTCGAGTTGGTCTCCCACTGGACTCCAGAACCTGGTTACTTGTGCCCTCCTCCTTGGGTCTATCCTAGTGCGGAAAAGTAAATAATATACAAAAGGTGACTACTTCCGCAACCTGGAAGTGCCCCAATAAAAGAATATTACATACAAGTTATTTTACATGAATGAAAATGAAAAACACTCATCTCACATAAAAAAAACCCGGCTATTCAAACACGATGATCCAATATAACATATCCAGCAACACATAACATCGCATGTCATCAACGTAAGTAAATATGCGCATCCCAATTGTCGTTGACATATAACAACAAAACTGGCAATATCACATATTACACTTACGGTCACAGAAAAGAAAGTGTAAAACTACAACAGTTGGAATCCGCAACCTCCTTAGACAACGCATGCCTGGTCAAATGAATTACTTTGACATCACATGCCTAACAATTATATACCCCGCATTTTAGTCTCATTATCGAAAACACTTTTCAATATCAAGTTGGGAAATTCAACAAGATTCCCGGAAAACTGATCGAATGCTCGTCGCAAACTTATGTAGACGGCCGCAACCCCGACGCCGTCGACGAAGTGCACCAAGGCGGAACACCGCTGCCGCGAGCACCCGAACGGATGCTTTCGGCGACGGGGTTCTCCTACAGTCACTTGGTCGGGGCTCTGGGGTGTAACTGTCTATTAAGTTTACCCGGTGAGTATCCGCGTACGCTACGTAATTGCGACGGACTTTTGATCGCATCAAAATTCCGTAGCAACCGATCAAGTGAGAATAAAGTGCTATGTTTATAACATTCATATCAGTTATCTCATAACTACTTGTGAATTCCAATTATTGTATCACATTCCAGATAAATAGAAAATGTTAAACTTTCCGATCGAACAATCAAACACCCAAGTTTTCCCGAAACAGATCAACACATGAAACAAGTTTAAAAACATTCAGTTTATGCCTCAGTACCAACGGTCCAGCCATAGAAGGGTCAAGCTAACGCCTCACATGTGGCACGCCGTACTGCCCCAAACCCTAAGATTCAAAGGGCAGTTCAAGACGGTCACATAATCGAGTTAAGGTTTTTTGTCTTCTAGAGGGACCATCGCGTTACTTGCACTACTTAGAACGTTATCAAACTACGGAAAAATCCAACATTTGGAAATTTCCCGATGGGGGAAAAAGTCGGTATTTATATCCGGTCGAACTTTTTAACATATTCTAAATTATCCAGAAAAAACTTATAGACGAAGTTAAACATCCCGATCGAAACACCGAGTCCCCAATACAACCCAGAAAACTCAACTCTTGAGCAATCTTTAAAAATTCCAAGTAAATACAGCATTATCAGAGAGAGATTACTGGGCAAACAGAAACAGAAGAAGTGACAATATGGCCGCGGAACCGCGGCACGAGCCATGCTCGTGCCGCATTTCCGCGGCTCTTTAATCAACTTACGAGCACGTGCTTCACAGTAACTCATAAATATACCTGATGAATTTTTTGGCAATTTTTAATTCAAAAAATCCAAATTTTCAGAAAATTTCCAGAGAGTGGTTTGAGTTAGGGTTTCGGGGTTCGTTCGAATTTCTAGCATCGTCTACCCATCGCCTAAGGCTCTAGCTAGGCTCTGATACCACTGTAGAGTTCCTAGGTACACTAAGGAGGTCTCATAAGGCATCAACCATGCCAATTTAAAATTTTACAGGTGCCGAGAAACCCTAATACGGATCGTCGACTAGAGATTAGGCGAAACATGCAACTAGTAAACTGCTTTACTAATAAGTGAACGGAAATACAACCTTTGTAGATCCGGTCCTCCACCTCCATAGCTCCGTGATGATGTCCCCTCGCTGCGATCATCGGATCCCGGGCTCTAGCGTCGTATTCATCGGAGAAATGGGCGGGCTAGGTCGTCGACTTCGATGCCGAAGATGATCTACGTCGAGGCAACACAAGATCAAGCTCCCACTTCACCAAGTCGTGAAACTTGTGAAGAAAACACCCTATACTACATGGCAAGTGGTAGAGGATGAAGAAATAGGAAGTGGGTTCACTTTGGATTTGGATTTCTCACTTGGAATTATCACTTAGAAAAATCAAGCAAAAGTTTTTCTTTTTCTCTTCATGAAGAAGATGAAGAAGATGGAAAAAGAATATCAATTAAAATAAAATCAAGTGATGGTTATCATTTTGCAACCATGGTTAAGTGTAGAGAATAAACTAGAGTTTAATTAAAATGGTTAGGTTAAGAATAAAAACAAATGGCTTAGACTTTGTCAAAGGTTTTATGAAGCTTCAAGTCAAAGTGAGAAAGCCACCACCATTTGTTTTAGTTTCTTGCCAAAAATAAATAAATGAAATAAATAAATAAGGCAAACGAAACCCTAACCATTAACTAAACATGGTTTAAAATAAACACAAAGCCAAGTTTGCATGTATCATCAAACATGATACAAACTAGTGCACAAAACTATATCATATATACAATGTGCACATCAAGTGAGAAAATCCATGTTTAGTGAACCAATACTAGTTAATGTAAAGTAATATATCAAATATATAATTATACATTAAATCAATAAATCAACACTTGATTTAACGATCCGGTCATATCGCATATGACCGACTAATATCTAATGTACCGACTTATCGAATAAATCCTCGATTCGATAACTAGGTTATATCGCATACAACCAATCAATACATTCATCGTGAGAATAGAATATGGTATCACATACACGCATTATTCTCGGTCCCGCACATATCTTATATGCGCTCCTATTTCGTTTCGCTTGAGCCAGGAAACCTCTGTGTAAGACTCTAAAGACTCGTCAATACGCCGGTAGCAGGTGATGATCATATCAAACACCCACAAGCCGCAAGCGGTCTGCTAAACGTAACGGCCACCCGGGTATTAAGCGATCAGAAGATTGATGAGCAAGCCCGGTCACACTCCTGTGAATCCAACCAGTAACACTTACGGTACAGTCCGGTCTGTTCGTCTAATATGTCGCATATCTCGTCTAGGGGTGGTAAATGTCAGACCCCAGTAGCTCGATAAGTCGTGTCTATATGAGGTCTATAACAGTTCGAGATACTACTGATAACACTTACCAGTAAATCTCAGCAACCCTGGCCAGGGATTTCTGGTTATAGCCAATCGAACACAGTGCAACATCAACTCCCTATACCGGGAGAGACGAATCCCTTCCTATCGCTCATTGCTTCCATGTGATTCGGGACTGTACCCAAAAGCCACCGTTTTGCACGCCCTCTTGGACGTGGTAAGGTGGAAATCAAAGCACAGTGGGAATCACACAAGACTCTATGACGATCTCGGGTCTACAGACTAACCTGTACCAGTGTCACCAGAGAACTGCCATCTGACGTAAGGTATAATACCATCTGGGAGTTCTCGGCGTGTCCGTCCAGTGTACCCAGTCTCCACTGAGCACCCGTATATCATCTCCGATGTCAAACACCAATGGATATGGGATCATCCATCGCCCATCTGTATGGGTCGAGAAGGTATACGCTAGTCTACTCTGGTATATCGATGCCCCGTCTCGATACACCCACGACTAGGGACCTTGAAGGATGTACTTATAGACTACCATGTCCCCACTAGTATGATCCGCATCATAGACCAGGTAGTCAAGTACACATCCTAAGGGCTTTACCAATATGTAACAGAGAGACAATCAGTATACACGTTAAGGTAGAGAGCAACCAGATAGCATACTATCATGTCGAGCAAGAAAGTCCTCCCTATAAATGTCCAAGCATCCACTACAATATACATCCTATGTATAGTAATGGCCTCTAGGGCATACATATAACTAACAGGAATTTCTTCCAGTTCTACCCCGTTGCCACTAATTTGCTTTGCAAGAAATTCCTTTTCTAAAAAGGTGGCATGTCGAGAAACAAACACCTTATGTTCCTCGCCGTGGTAGAAAAGATATCCATGTGAATGTTTGGGATATCCCACAAACTTGCAAAGAACTGACTGTGCTTCTAGTTTTTCCGGATTTTGCCTTTTGACATAGGCCGGACAACCCCATATCTTAACTCGTTTAAGACATGGTCTCTTCCCACTCCATATCTCATATGGTGTGGTAGGTACAGATTTAGATGGAACTTGATTGAATAGGTATGCTGCTGTCTCAAGCGCATAACCCCAAAAGGAAATAGGCAACTCAGCGGTGCTCATCACAGAGTGCACCATATCTAATAGGGTGCGATTCCTCCGTTCCGATACACCGTTGTGCTGTGGTGTATATGGAGGAGTAAGCTGAGAGATAATCCCATTCTCTTTTAGATAATCCAGGAACTCATTGCTCAAGTATTCTCCTCCTCGATCAGATCGAAGGATGTTAATACTTTTACCCGTTTGGTTCTCGACTTCGTGCTTATATTCTTTGAATTTCTCAAAAGTTTCAGACTTGTGTTTCAACAGGAACACTTGTTCATATCTTGAGAGATCGTCAGTGAATGTAATGAAGTACGAGGAACCATTCCTGGCATGTGTAGACATGGGACCGCATACATCACTATGTATCAGTCCCAAGAGTTCCGTAACTCTTTCTCTGTGTCCACTAAATGGAGTTTTGGTCATTTTGCCTTTGAGACATGACTGGCAAATGTCATAAGATTAAAATTCGAACGGATTCAAATATCCATCCTTATATAACTTAGCTAGTCGTGTCGCATTGATATAACCTAGGCTACAATGCCACAAGAAGGATTCTTTCATTTCTGAACTCTTTCTCTTGTGTGTGTTTTGTACGTTAAGAACTGTGGTTTGATTTAGAACGTATATGCCATTATTTAATGAGCCTGATCCAATCAACTTTTGATTCAGGAAGATGTTCATAACATTATCCTGTACTACAAAATTATATCATTCTTTACTTAATAAAGAAACTGATATAAGATTGCATATCATGGTCGGTATGTAATAGCATTCGTTCAGAATCAATGTATTACCATTTGGTAATACAAGGTGATATTCGCCAACTGCTTTGGCTGCAACATTTTCACCATTCACTACTCTTACGGAATGATCACCCATTTCCAGTTCTCTACCTTTCCGTAGCCCATGCAACATATTACATATGTGGGATCCTGATCCGGTATCTAATATCCAAGACGTAGAGTGAACTGAGAAACAGTTCTCGGTAACTAACACACCCGAAAAAGATGCATCAAAATGCTTATTCTTCGTTTGGATGGCGTGGGAATCCGGATATGCCCCTATTCCCTGCTCAGTCTTATAACAATTATAAGAAAGAACATAACCAATGTTCCCCTGCTCAGTATAACAAGCGGGTTCGGTCAATACATCCATATTATTATCTTGATTAAGGCCTGACATGGTCGCTACCTGGAGAGAGAGAGAAGAAAACACTTAGCGTATGCTCTTGCAAGATTAGATTGGTTTTTATCTTATCTAATCAGGATGGCTCCTACTGTTTTTATCAAATCTTCCTTCAAACCCTAAAAGGTAAGACTAGTCGGGGTTAATTACGCCTTACAAGTTCGCCAATCTTTCAGCCAGGCCAGTGTTGGTACTTTGAGGGAGGTTCCCCGTGCTTTCGCACGGACCTAATTAAAATAAACCTCGTTTTCCCAGAGACATAACCCTGTTAACACCTTTCTAGATACCTACTTGATTGGCTAATTGTCATGTGTAAAACTCTCCCAGGAGTAACTCTTACACACAGTGGGTATCGGGATCCAACTATCTCATAGAAGGTATGCAGTCTCATTGCAAATTTCAACACTTGAAATTCCCGATAATCTTTTGCTCCTAACCTCCTATGACCTTGACAAAGGCCAACAAACCATAGGATACTAGTCAAGTTCAACCCGTCATTTCTTGATTGAATTAAACCCACCCGTATGACCCTTGACAAAGGCCAACAAGGTCATACGACTACCCTAATCCAATCGCATCATATGCATAAGCAGATAAGTACTAGTCAGCTACCACACACTACGCCTTGACAAAGGCCAACAAACGCAACACGAATACTAAATAGTCTTTATCTGAAATGACGGAGGGCTACGACAGGTTTTTATAAAAACCTTTTGCGTAATGAACTTGATATCGTTGTAGAAACAAGTGATTTTGAAAAGGAGTGTTTTTTAGGCTTTTACTAGTTTCGCTAAAGAGGTCGCTCCCGGTGAAGGGATCTTGGCTCTTTTCTTATCGAATAAGGTGCAGGATATTTCACAAATACCACTATGCAAAGCAAGAACTATAGAAGCAATCAAAAACAAAACCGAGTGAATTGTAGTATCTGCTAGTTTCGCTAAAGAGGTCACTCTCGGTGAAGGGATCTCGGCTCTTTCCTTATTGAATAAGGTGCTGGATATTCTACAAGGATTAACGCTATGCAAAGCAAAAACTAGAGCTACCCTTTTTGAAAATTTGATTCTATAACATCGTTTAGGTTTCTTTTCTTTCATTAATCTCATTAATGAAGTCCGATCATTTATGCTTCCTAAGCATCACAAAAGAAACGAAAATACAACGTACGCTTATGCCATCCGCATTTGCCACAGTGTCCCATTATGCACCGTTAGGTTACTTAACTAACGGCATTGCGGGGCAGGTCTAGCGCGGGTGCAAAACATAAGCAACGTTTATTATATATCATATATATAATAATAAAGCATTCGTCTCAGCATATAAAGTGATCACATCACAGAATATCAGCAACAGAAGATAACATATAAAATATTGGATATACTAGGAGGTCCATATTTTGTATTTAGCCAACAATAGAAAATACGGATTCCACGGTCGTGATGAATAGCCAAACCCACATCTCTAGACCCATACAAGAGTGGCAAGCAACCCTACCAATTCTAAAGTTAGGAGACCCGGACTCGACTCCTCCAGATGGTCTCCCACTGGACTCTAGAACCCGGTTACTTGTGCTCCCCACCTTAGGTTTATCCTAATGCGGAAAAGTAAATAATATACATCGATGGTGACATCATCCTCAACCCGGAAGTGCCCCAATAAAAGAATATTATATACAATGAATTTTACATGGGTGAAAATAAAAACTCTCATCTCACAAAAAAAACCCGGCTCTTCAAATCACGACGATCCAATATAACATATCACAGCAAGACATAACATCACATGTCATCAACGTAAGTAAATATGCGTATCCCAATTGTCGTTGACATATAGCAACGAAACCGATGACACACCACAAATTACACTTACGGTCGCAAAAAAGAAAAAGTCAAACTACAACATTTGGAATCCATAATCACCTTAGACATCATAAACCCGAAATATCACATACTTCGGATTTCATACCTAACCGTATGAATTCCACATATTGTATCACATTCCACAAAAGCTAGACGATATTAAACATTCCGATCGAATTAACAAACACCCAAAATGTCCTAAAAAGCTCAACACTTGAGCGTAGTTTAAAAGCACCCATCACAGCCACGGTACCTATGGACCAACCGTAGAAGGGTCAACCCTTGCCTCACCTATGGCGCCGCGGAACTACCGCAAACCCTAAGGTTTGGCGGCGGTTATTACAGTCACAGAATCGAGTTAGAGTTTCATTCTTGTAGAGGGTCAATCGCATTACTTGCATGATTTTTGAATGTTCTTAAACTTGGAAAAAATCCAACTCTTGAAAAATTTCCAGCGAGCGCTAAAGTGGGTATTTGATATCCGTTCAAACTTTTTAACACCGTCTAAATAACCCGAAATACTGTTAGAATTACGACTACGAAACACTCCGAATTGCCTTTGCAGAAAGTTAACATCACATCTAAATTTAGAAAAAACTAGCAACGCCTGAAATACCAAAACCCAAAGACTGGAACACACTACAAAATTCAACCCTGGACACCATCAAAAAACTGAGCAGGCCGGTTTTCAAAGCTCTGTGGCCGGCCAAAATCCGGCGAGGGGGGTGAATTTTGTACTGTTTTCATATTGCATCTCATACAACATTCTGCAGTTGCTAAAAAAATTTTTAGTGCCCTTTAAAAATTCGACAGAAACTAGGTCTCGATATTTCAAGTTACGGAGTAGTTTCGGTTTCGTAATCTAACAAATATCGTCTAAATCTCTAGCTTGTCTCTGGTACCACTGTAGGGTTACTTAGCACAACAGCAAGGTTTCGGGAGGCATCGTCCATTCCATTTTCAAATTTTTGCCATGCTACTTAACCCTAACCCTAGAATCTTAACTTGAGATTAAGATGATAACGTATGTAAACAACTTTACAACTAAGTGAATGCGGAATACAACCTTTGTAGACCGGTCCTTTACATCAAATGCTCCAAGTAGTGGTCCCTTCGCTGTGATCAAAAAACTCCCGGACTCTTGAGAGGTTCCACAAGGTGAATGATGCGTGCTTGCTAGAAGTCTTCAAAATCCAAGATGATCTACGTCGAGAAAACACAGACTCAAGCTTTCTCTTCACTGATATGGAACTAGTGAAGCTAACACCCTAAATTATATGGCTAGTATAGAAGAGGATGATGAAGTAGGAATTTTTCTCACTTTAGAATTTAATTTCTCACTATTTTTCTTTATCTCCTCAAAACCTAGAGAGCTCTCACTTGAGCTTGAAGAAGATAAATGAAGAAGATGAAGTGAGTGATAGTGTGGTTAGAAATGCAACCATGGTGAGTATATGTCATGGCTAACCCTTGTAGAGAATAAACCATAGTTAAAGATAAGGGTTAGGTTTATAAATATTTAAGGTAAAACAAAAATGGTGGACTTAGCCAATGGTTATCCATTGCTAGCAACCATGACAAATTCCATTCATTTTTGAATTACTTAAATAAATAAAAACCTAGATATTATCTTATATATGATGTAAGTCTCATACACCCATGTTGCATATATAACCTAGCATGTCAGAATAATATATATCATATACATATTATTTATGTAACAAAAGAAAGCAATACAATAAACATATATCACATATATGTTAAATGTATCATAAATGAGAAAAAGAAATACTTAAGTGAGCATATATTAGTTAATGTAATTTAATATATGAAATATATATAATTATACATTAAATTATTAAATAAACACTTGATTTACTAATCCAGTTATATCACATATAACCAACTAATATAATATGTATCATTTTATCGAATCAACACTTGATCTGATAACCCGACAATATCACATATAACCGGCCGATATCACATATCGCGAGAAATAGAATACGGTATCACATACTTGTATTATTCTCGGTCCCGCACATATCATATATGTGCTCCTACTCCGTTTTGCCTGAGCCAGGAAACCTCTGTGTAGGACTCTAAAGACTCGTCAATACGCCGGCAGTGGATGGTGATCATATCAGTCACCCACAAGCCGTCAGTGATCAGCTAAACGTAACGGCCACCCGGGTATTGAGTGATCAGAAGATAAACAAGCATGCCTGCTCATACTCCTGTAAATCCTGTCAGTAACACTATCGTACAGTCCGGTCTCTTCGTCTGATATGTCGCATATCCAGTCTAAGGGTGGTAAACGTCAGACCCAGTAACCGATAAGTCATACCGATGTGAGGCTCATAACGGGTCGAGAAACTACTGATAACACTTACCAGTAGATCTCCATATCAGCCCTGGCCAGAGACTTCCAGTTATAGCCAATTGAGCACAGCTCAACATCAACCCCCAATACTGAAAGAGATGAAACCCCTCCTATCGTTCATTGCCTCCATGTGATTCGGGACTGTACCCAAAATCCACCGTTTTGCACATTCTCTTGAATGTGGTAAGGTGGAAATCAAAGCACAGTGGGAATCATACAAGACACTATGACGATCTCGGGTCTACAGACTAACCTATACCAGTGTCACCAGAAAACTGCTATCTGACGATAGGTATAATACCAACTAGGAGTTCTCGGCGAGTCCGTTCAGTGTACCCAGTCTCCACTGAGCACCCGTATACCATCTTTGATATCAAACACCAATGGATGTGGGATCATCCATCGCCCATCATATGGGTCAAGAAGCATATACGCTAGTCTACTATGGAATATCGATGCCCTATCTCGATACACCCTCGACTAGGAACAATTAAAGGATGTACTTGTGGACTATCCTAGCCCCACTAGTATGATCTCCATCATAGTCCTAGTAGTCAAGTACACATCCTAAGGGATTTATCAACTGTGAGAGCAAGACAGTATCACAATACAAGTTAACATGTTAAGACAAAGAGCAACCAGATAGCATACTATCATGTCGAGCAAGAAAGTCCTCTCTATATATATCTGAGCATCCACTATAATATACATCATATGTACAATAATGGCCTCTAGGGCATATACATAACTAACAATTTGTATTTCAACACGAATACGGTATTTATACGAATACGTGTATTTGTATAAATACGGGTATTTGTGCTTTAATACAAATACATGTATTTCTTTCTAAATATGAATAGACGTATTTTGTATTTTCAGTACAAATATGGTATTTGTATTTTGGTAGAAATACGGTATACATATTTATACGGGTTGGTATACTTGATTATACACATACTAGTATTTGTATGTGTATGTATATCATGGTGAGGTGGCTACACTCTCTCTCTCTCATGTTTCCTTCATGATAAATAAGAAAGTGTGTGGGCTTGTGACTCACCCTAGTGAGTCACCAAGCCCACCCACACTTTTGTTTTGCAGTGAAAGGATAAGTGAGATTGAGGTGAGATATTTTGTAATAGTTGTTGATTTTCATCAAGTGAGGAAATATCTCAAGTAGCCATTCTCTTCTTCTTCCTCCTCATTTTCTTCACTTGATTTTTGAGGATTAAAATAGAGCATCTTGTTCACAAACTACACCACTATAAGTATCTTGTCTTAGCAAGACTTGATCTTTAGTTTTTTCGGACGAAGCTATCGCTTGAATCAACATCCCCAGGTAGATCGTCTTTCACGCAAAAGATTGGATTCGAGAGCTCGTTCCATCAACCTAAGGGGCTTGTGGAGTGCACCTTTCAAGACCCGAATGACCGTCTACAAAGGTTGTAATCTTAACCTAGTAGCTAAAACTCTAGTTAAGGGTTGTTTAGTTTAGAGTTTGGGTTTGTATCCTGGGGACTTAGTGTATTGTGCTCAAGATTTTAAAGTTTTTGATTCCGTATAACCATAGTTTTCACGACAAGGAGCACATATACACCTACAATAGTGCCGCTGACGTGCTTGTGGTTAAATCCACTGCCGGCGTACTGTCGAGTCTTTAGAGTCCCACACAGAGAGTTTTCCTGGTTCAGGCGAAATGATGTAGTGATCGTATTTTGATATGTGCAGGGTTCCGATCGAGTGATAATACTAGCCGGCTTAGGATTAAACCAGATTATTAAATCAGGTATTGATTTAATAATTTATATATAAATATTTCGATATGTATATTCTAGTGTTATTCAGGTTTTCGATCAGATGGTTGATAATACTAGACGGCTTAGGATTAAGCCGAATTATTAAATCAGGTATTGATTTAATAATTTACATATACACATTTCGATATGTATATTCTACTATTATGTTCTTTGTATTATTCTACCTTTTTGGGTATTCGTATTTTGATACGAATACGGGTATGTATATATGGTAGAGTGTATTACATATTTATACGGAAAATATTCTAGAAGGAGAACACCTCATTTCCATGGTTTTTCTTTTTTCTATAAAATAAAAATGAGGTGGAGGATTGATGTGGCAAGAGAATGGTTTGAGGCATGATAGAATAAGGTAGACAAATGAATTTATCTACACTATTTAAGTATGGTTATTTTTTATTATTGCAAAATATCATTTGATAAAACCATGCTTGGATATTTATTTTGTAATGAGATTTTCATTCACACCATTCTCTTTCTCTCTCCATTCTTGAGCTCCTTCCTCTTCACTCTACACTCTCATGAGTTGAGAATCAAAGGCGAAGAGAGGTAGAAAAAATACTATAACAACACACAATATCACTGGACACTCTAGATTAGCAGCCTAGAGCCTTTAGTTGCTCCACTAGGTTTTTGTGTGGAGCTAGAGCCATGAACCACATCTCTCGGATGGATCATCTTTGACGGAAGAGGACCCACGGTCAGGCTTGATCACAGAGGCCCCAAAGAGCTAAAGAAGAGGGTAGAAGACCGAAGGACATGAATTTTTTGGTATAACCCTTTTTCAGAATAGCTAAAACTCCTCTTTAGTTTACTAGTTTAATATTTGGTTAGATTCTAGGTAGTCGTTTCTAACGCCAATGTTTTATAAGTTAAAGTTTTCCATTCCGCAACGGCCGCAGTTGGTGGCCAGGGTGCTAGGAATGCCAACAGTCGGGTCCGGATGAGTTTTCTCGTTAACCTGCATTTATGTTGATCATACCTGGGTAGCTATTATGTTCAACTTGTACCGCTGATTGTGAGTTAACCCGTGAAGTGGTTGAATCTGAAAGTGTTTAAGATTCAATCGGATGCGATCGTGTATAAACTACTGCCAGCGTATTGACAGGTCTTTAGAGTTCCGCAACGAAAGTTCCTACCCAGGCAAAATGCAATGTAGCGTGCGTATTGGATACATGCGTGAGTTCGATTAAATACGAATACTGGATATGCATGATTTAATCAGACGACAGAAATACTAGCCGGTTTATTTATAAGCTGGAATATCAAGTGTTGGCTTGATAACTGTATTTTTAATGCGATTTCTAGTATTTTGTGTATATGATACATACTCTATCTCCGGTATATGATACCGATGAATTATTGTGCATATGATACATGATATGCACATATAGGATACATATACTCTCTCTCTTTACAAATTGATATATATATATATATAATCGTTACATATATTTCTCTCTCCCTCTTTATATATATATATATATATATATATATATATATATAATTTTTTTTCATTAGGTGACAAATAGGTTTTCCATGCCATGTGCTTAGTGGGATGAAACCCACTTAGGGATTGACATTTAGCAAGTGAGAGAGAGAGAAAGATGGTACCTTTATTCTCTACAGAATTTCTTTATGGAAAGAATATGAGAACAAGCCGTTTTTCTTCTTCCTCCTCCTCTAACTTTGAGCTTGCCCTCTTTACAAATGGAAGGTGATAAATTGATGAGGTTTCATAGAAAAGAGAAAGACTTTCATGATCACATCACCTTCATCCACACATGGCAAGTTAATAGAGGTAGTATCTCTACTTGTAGATGGAGATGGAGTTTCGGATGGCCTCTTTTCACCGAAGATCTTCTACGGTGAGGCGGTCGGCGTCCACACACACCCGGGAGCTCGAGGGTCTAGAAGGAGTCTTGCGCAATTTGACGGACACGCTATAAAGGTTGTAGCCCTCTCTACTCCACTTGATATGCTCCCTTGTGTTTTTTTTTGCAATTAAACTTATAATCTTGGTTTAGAATTGGGGTTATGTTTATAAAAATTGTTTTTTTGCATTTCCGTCACGGTCCGTGAATGCATGACCCTAGCCCCGATCCCTAACAAGTGGGAGAAATATTTATGATAATAGCTCGGAGGTAGTCACGGAACCTTAAGAGACTCATGGGTTAAGACATGTTATTCATGGTAACACAACATATGTTGCGGAACCCAAGTCATTTGAGGACACTATTAGACTAGTGCAAAAGAGTGAATAATGGCGATGGAAGAGGTGCAAGAGTCAACAACGAGAATTCAAGTCTGGGACTTAATTGACTTTCCTGTCGGAAGCAAGACTGTTGAGGAGAACTGGGTTTTCAGAAACCATACAAAAGAAGGATAGTACTGTTAAAATATGTAAAGTAACTAATTGGCAAACGAGCTTATCTAGACTAGGTGGACTGGGAATATACATTATCACCGGGGGTGGTAACTAATGTTTGTTATCTTTCTCTAATGAATCGTTACACATAAAGATCAATAACTACTTCTGGGGACTTAGATTATTTTCTCGATACATATTTGGATAAAGAGATCTTGGAAATCTATCTACAGGTTTTGACGCCAAGACTTGAGTCGACTTAGAAAGTCTATACATAGCTTGAGACAAATATTTATGAAGTTGTATGTTCAATTCACAATCCATATAGGATTATGGATTGGCGATAATTAAATGCGACAACTGTAAGTTCCGAGATCTTGTCGTTATAAATGAACGATGTTGGTATGACCAAAAGTGATTTCGAGACAATAAAAGTCACTTGGAGGTGGTTGTCCTTGACTATCATGATAATGGAAATACGAGATGTTGGATTCGTTTCAGGGAAGTGGATTCAAAAGGAACTATTTTAAGAACATCCTATGTTTGTCTTCGAAGACTCACGTAAGGCATTTCTTAGAATAGTTCAACCCATATGATCAATATCTCCTTTTCTTTTCTTTGGTCATCAGTGGTCGTAATTGTTTCCTTGATCTACACTAAGACTCTTGATAAAGAAAAACAAATGTTAAGGGTTTCATTTTCATATCAGTAGTTTAATGTACACACAGTGTGTACTTGACCTAATATATCCTTTACCTTTTTGGACTTCATATTTAAGGTCTGCTTGTTATGTTGAAGCGAAAGAGAATCATGCGGTATTTATGTAGGACGACCTACTATACTTTGTTCTATAAGGGATCAGACTTATGATTGCATGAATATACATATGCTAACTGCGCTGGCAATTTGTATAAGAAAGCATCCATATCTGCATATGTTTTCTTGCTTAATGGCAAGGTCATTAATTTAATTAACAAAGAGCATAATTAGATAGTCCTTTTCCACCATAGAGACGGAATATGTGGTTTTCTTAGAAACGACCAAAAGAGGTTGTTTGGCTGTAAATATTTCTTCAGAATTAGTATATGGTTCCCCATGAGAGAAAGGGTTACTCTCTATCGCGACAAGAGGTCGGCAATAGCATTCTAGACATATCTCGAATACCACAAAAAGTTGAAGCACATCTAGATCCGGAACCACTCCGTAAAGCAGTAAGGAAAGAGGTCGTGCAGTGATTTATCCTTATGGCTTATAGAATCAGTGATCTATGATGAAGGATATGGCCGAGGAGCGGCTATTGAATCATATTATAGCATAGGGCTACGTCCTGAATGACGATTTAGTGAGACCCTTTTTCACTTGTACTGTTATTTGATATTACCATGGATATCGGTTTTATGGACATGTTTTGATTGATAGTAGATCACTATCTTTCATAAATAATTAGGATACACATGTCTATATTTATTTGACTTTGGCACGGAGTATATACATTGAATGTACATGGTATATTCAGTGCATCAGGTGTACATTTCCTAAATTTACGTCAGCAGTTAGGAATCTCACTCACACAAGAGATCCCCTTCGAAGCTGTTGACAGCAGGCGAAGGTGAGACTAAGTGCCATGTGTCATTTGTTAGGAGAAATGACTACATTGTCGTGTAACTGGGTGCGGCAACAGTGAGAGCACTTAAAAAGTCGCCCTGACTGGGTCAGGATGATATTGTGCCATTTGCGTATGCCGAGCGACCAAAATGGTGATCCCACAGCCACTTTACCTGTTTACTAATAGCCGGGCTAGGGGTCTGACTTGGCACACGAGGTGCGGGCTTATTGAAAGACCATAGGCATATCGCAGACGATATGGCTGGACAAGTCAATCACATGGTGATTGGGCTTGAGTCCGTACGGTATAAATTTAAGGACATATGATCTCAAGATGAGAACTTGTACCATAGCATGTTGCTATACGACATGTGCTGAGACCGTACATAAGGAGGTTGAAAGGGATAAAATCCATCTCCCTTACAGTGTGAGCCTTTATAGATGACCACCGTAAAGGTGGTCAGTCACATGTACCCTTAGTGACATTAGGCTGTCTGGATAGGCTTGTTATAAGCGTCTAATATTTTGGCTATTGTTCCTGTTGCGATGAGATTATACCGCACATACGGGACAGTGTCAGGAAAGCAGTGAAAAACAGACCTAATTATTCAAAGACGGAGGAAGATCGATTGGTATATCTCCTAATTGCATAGCATTAACTCTTATTAATGCCGAGGGCGAAATTTAAGAGTGCGATGAATCGAGAAAAGAACTTAGGTGTTCAAGAACGCTTCAGATGGATCAAAGGTGCTTCAGCAGACATGATTGATTGGATCTGGGGTACAAGATTTCGCGAGCGTAACATTTTATTTATGTTCTTTTTCTCAGGAAGATTTTTATGTCAGTCCTAACGGATCTGGCCGTAAGGATACCCGCTTGCAAGTTCTTAACGGTCCAAATTGTACCAACATGTATGGAAAGGAATAAGGAAAAAGAGGAAGATTCTCAAGGAGATATTGACTTGGGGTGTCATTGGCTCAGGAAGTCTTGGATGGCGCCCACTCACTTGTGCGAGTAGGAGCATGTTGGCATTTGGGCCGCTTGGTCCATATCCGTCCAAATGATTGGGCAGGCAGATCGGATCGGTCGAGTAATGGACCTTAACTAGATTGGATCCATATATAAGCAAATTGTAAATCTAGGGTTTGCAAGTGATCGATAATGTAGGGTTAGTACCTCGATCAAGAATTAGTTGTCATCTTCTTCCTCTTCTTTATTTCTCTTTGATGGTTAGTAACAAGGTGACTACGTGGGGGTTTCTTGCTGATCAACGGTGTGGTTGTCCTCCGACCGTTGATAGAAAGAGATCGCGATGCATACGTGGCGTAGGTAAAATTATTCATCTAATCGAAATAAGGTATAATCGATCTATCTTTCTTATATAGAATTATCACATGCTGCATAGAGATACTTCCGCTGTATAATATTTTGTTTGATCTCATCCGGTTTTCTATCTTAATGGTCGATCTTATTTATTCTATATGCACATGCAACACCATAAAACAATAACACTTCATTACCATTGTAATCCTATATTTTCAAGACTATTTTTTTTACACCAAAACAAGTATGGTAAAATTTTATGGGATTATAGACTTATCACCCATATTATCTCCTACCAAACGCACCCTAAAAGAGATTTAAAAACACAGTGCTTATATTTAACATCAACATATAATGTACCCTATTCCTGATCTAACTATTTATATGGCTTGAAATAACCCTTCAATTCATTAGCAAATCAATATAATAAATATGTCTTTAGAACCGAAGTGTGATCATGCATTCGTAAATGTGTATCCTGTATTATTTCGGTCATAACTCCTAGAATACTCTAAACGTCCAGTTGTTTCTTGAATCTAGATAAATTTATCTATCCAACAACCATAATTTGATTAGTTTATAATTCTAAAGATGCCGAGAGGCATTTTAAGTTGGTTGTACTACATGTCGGTTGTACTACATTGATGGCAGATTCGTTCGTTTACTACGGTTCTATTTATTTCAAGTTCATTGAACTTGTGGGATGTTGTGTGAATGAGTGAGAGTGCTCCCATATCATATACAGGTAGCAGTGTAGAATGTGGTGATTTTCAATGATTAATACTCTATTTAATGTGGTGATTTTCGATGATTAATACTCTATTTTAAGTATGTTCAACTGCCATCCAACCCAAACCTGCCATCTTGATATGTATCACGTATCATTAATTGATTGTTAGTAGAGGTTTAGAGCCACATGGAATTTATATGTCCAAAGTTTTCTTTTATTTAGTGGGGGATTGGTGTGTGTCTGTTTGTTCTTGGGAGTTGGGCTGAAAATTGAGTTTGGTAAAATTAGGAAAAAGACGAATACTTAAATGAGTAGCTACTTTCACAATTGACAGACAAGTAATTTGTGCTTGTATTTTGGCCAGAACAAATCTGTTATTTCTTTTATTCCAGATAGCAAGAGGAAACTGGAATTTGTTACGTACTAGGTTTGTTATGCAAATTTGATTGACAAAAAATGATTAGGAAATCGCAATAATGCACTTTCTAGTTAACAATCAATATCATGAATCTCATGATTGTTCCCTCAAGTAAATGTGTGATCTAAGGGTATCTGCTCAAATTTCTGACATTATATGAATTCATATAGAAACATGATTCCACATGCAACCAGTAATGTTCAAGGCATTGGTTTTAAACATATAACATTGTTTTTTATTCTCCTACCTTACTCAAAAAAGAACAATATTTTCCATGTGGCTCGCGTATTTGACTTTGCTCTTCTTGCTTAAATCTAAAATGGAATATATAACAAAAATAATGGTGGCATAAAAAATAATGGAGGTTGTTCTATTAAACGAATTTAAGGAAAAAAATAAAAATAAAAATAAAAAGAGGTGGAGTTGTTTGCGGAATAAATCATTGTATTTTAGTGTTTATTAAACGAATTTATATAGCATTTGGGCTTAGACTTGCATCAATTTAAAGGGTTGACATAAATAGGATATAATAAACTATGAGTTGGTGTGTGTGGTGGGGGGAGGATAGCGGTGCATTCCGAAATTTGAACATTTCTTAGAGATTAATTTAAACAAAACGGTGTGTGATGGAGGTCGGAGGATTTTGGTGGTGATCTACTAGTTGCGTGTGGGTCTTAATGGGTTATGAGGAGATTGGTGATTTGGGGAGCTTAGCGCCGAGTACCTGCAAAGAAGTCCCGGGGTGGTTTGGTACCACCGAGGACCCTCCGACGATCAAGTTAGCACTAGATCTGAGCAGAGTAACGGCTAAGTGGAATAAAAAATGGCTTACTTGACCCCTCTGTGATGGGGGTTTATATGGTGGCGGTAGCACGCGGCAGTAGGCGCGAGAATCTCGCCGGCAGTTACACTCCCGACGTCACGTCCGTGTAACAAGCGGATCGCCCGTTAATGAGGATCGTGATGGCGTGGAACGTGGGATGTTGCCGGCGGAGAATCCACGCATGACGAGATTCGCGGAGCGGCGGTTACGCCTGTGAGTGGTGGAGTTGGTCGGTCGGAGGGAACGAGGAAGATGGCCTCGGTGGGAGAGCTTGGGAACGAGCGGGGGAGCCGAGGTATCTTGGTCCTGTGGTAACTCGTGGGCGAGCCGAGAGGCCGAGGAGGCCAATTTGCGAGGGGGCTCTGAGGCGAGCCAGCTTGTGTTTGTAGGTCGGGTACAGGGGTGGCCTGATTGGTCCCTGTGGGCCCTTTCTTCTGAGTTCTCTGACACGTCATCTGCCACGTGTCCTGATGTTGGAGGTCGCCAATATGGAGCATCATCAGTGTTAGCTGCCCCCTGATTTTGTGAAGAGAGTAATGCTGTAGGCATAATTAAATTTATTTTGAAAATGCGCTTCAATACTGTTTGCTTTTGGTGTGTCTCTCATCATTTTTATTTTCCCCCTAACTTTCACAAAAACACCATGAACTTAATTTTTTTTTTTCCAGAGCATGAACTTTATGTAATTGCACAAAGATGCTAAGAAGTAAGAAAGTTGTAATTGGATCCCATGAACTTTAGGGGGCGCTTCGTACGTATCGGGAATTCCCATATTTCCGGGAATGTCATGCTCATGCATCTAATTCCAAGTACATATCGGGAATTCCCACATTTCCGGGAATGTCATGCTCATGCATCTAATTCCAAGCAATCTTGTATTAACTTGTTTTGTATATTTTAATCATTTCCAGCATTATATAACAGCAGCGACCGACGACGACGAGTGGCGGCCGGAGCGGAGGGCGACAATGAAAGGCAACAACGGCCGGCAATGGCTGGAAGGCAAACGAAGATTGGTGTCGGCGGCTGCGGCTTGCGGCGCGCTAGGGTAGGGGGAGGTTGGAGAAAGGACGGTGGCCGGCGATGGCGGCATACGGCGGCTGTCGATGACGGGTGATGGCGACTGACGGGGGTTGGCGGCTGTAGCACATTCATATAGAATAAACAAGATTGACCATTTAGATACAAATCTAGATAAGATCAAACATATAATAAAGCGGAAGCAAAACTATAAGCATGTGATAATTCTATAGAGAAGTGGATCGATTGTACTTCATGTCAATTAGATGACGAATTACCTTAAACATGCCACGTGTGCATCACGATCTTCTTCCTCCAACGGTCGGAGGGAAACCATACAGTTGAATGGTGAGAAGCCCCCACATAGTCACCCCGCTACTAACCATCAAAGAGGAAGAAGAGAAGAGGGAGAAAATGACAGCTTAATTCTTGTTGGAAGTACAAATCCTAATCTTTGTATAGAGCGTTAACCACTTCTAAACCCTAGGCTTGCAATATACTTATATAGAGAACTAAAGTCGGTTACTCTATCGACCCGACCCACCTATCCAATCACTTGAGACAATATTGTTGGTTATAGTACCCTAAAAGTAATTATTGTAATCGAAATTAGGCGATTATGATAATTGAAGGAGGACCTGTACATGTAAAACAGTCTTACTCGAGATAATAGTATGCTATCTGGTTTTTCTTTATCATGTATGTGTATACGTTTTATTACGTGTCGCTAATACAAAATGATAAAGCATGTAAGTGTCACGTCCCGAAAGTACGGAACATGACCGGCACTTAAACTACGAAACGTCTCGAGGCGTACGTAATCTAAGTAAACCGAAAACCCAGAAATCCAAACCAAGAAAAGAAGTAGAGTGAAGGAAAACCAATTTAAAACAAGTAGTTTTAATAGCATAAGCCGAATTATGTGGTTTTTAAGAACATCAAAATTTACTGAAAATTTCGGCAGAGTCTCCTTTGTAAAAACTGGCTCCCAAACGGGATACAACATGAATAGTATACGAAATCAATAAAAATGCATCCCCAAGCGGGAGCTAGCTCTTCGTCAATCGACGGTCACAACCACACAAGCAATATAATATACAACGCCAACGGCGAGGATCAAAACTCAAAAGGAACTCAAAACCACCAGAAATATAACGAGCGACTCTAAGGTCGAAAGAATAAACAACACTGGTCTCTAACTCAAAAAATACATGTTTGGTTGATGGAATTTACTAGATACAACTGAATAATATCATACAAGGTAAATAATGGGGGTATGATACAAGTAAACCCACCTACTAGCAAATCACCCGAATGAAACTATGCCCGCAAAGCCGTAAGGAAACCGGTACGGCAAACCTGCAAGAAACTGGGGCACAACGGGGGTGAGTTGCCAACTCGTGAATAGAAAATATCTACGCACAGAAATCGCATAAATAACGCAATCCTAGGTCAATGATCATAATATATCCTCAAATATATGTATAACAGGCAGCCTATGACAATGTCTAGGGTAATATCTAACCCGAGTGTAATCACATGTGCCCGTGTCAGTGCCTCAGGTAGCAATATATCATATGAATGAGGTATGAATGCATGAAACAGAATACATGTAAATGAAGAAACTGTTTTCATAAATTAGTGAGATTTCCTTCGTATTTTTAAAACTGAGGTATCATAATGAAATCAGTATCAACAGTGTCTAGCATCGACACAAAACATAAATCTCACTGTCTCGAAATATCAATGTCTCAATCTCAATATCTAGGGCGCCGTCAGTCCAGGCCGGCCCCTACCATCCATCTCAAGACCACGACGGTATCCTCCGGATATCCGACGCGTCGGGTAATATCACCGGTAGGTAGTGCTCCCCAGCCAGGCTCAACGTCAACACCACATTCCTCTTGCCCCGGGGTACCATACCGGGCCCACCATGTACCCGTGACGGTTCCTCCACTCCTCGACACGGATCTCCAAAACCACAGCAAACTCATGGTGGACGACACTTTACATCACTAGAAAACCGCAACATTTTATATTTTAAAAGATCATAAGTTGTAAATTTTGCGGCTTTCCCCGAAATCCAGAAATATCATAAATCTCAAGAAATCATCACAAGTGCATATGTCAATGATAATGAACTAGGCATGAACAACTGAATAACAGTATGCACGAAGTGGTAGGTAATAACTACAATGTCTAATATGGCATATAAGGGAAGTACACTAATATCATGTCAAAACTACCAGCTAACAATCTAAGTCAAGCAATTATATTCTCTAAAGTGTACGTGACATGGCAATTACCGATGAAGATGTGTGTGAGCCGGCAAGTAGATGTACGTGGTACATACGCATCATCGGTAATGGTGCTGGTGTCCTAACAGTATGATATCAATAATGGAATATGCAGCAAAATAAATATGCGAGGCAGAGCGAACATCAATAATGTGCGGGAGCTGAATACTAGACACAACGATAACTAATCTGCAATAATCTAATATAAGTCCTACGAATGGTGCCTTTTGAAATAACACGAATCATGGGGTTTTGAAAATAGGGGCTACGGTGTTTTTTATGAAAAGATACGTCGTTTTTGAAATATCCGTAGATTCCTTTGAGCTGTCTTTAAAAATGCCCACGATTCGTTAGTTTTATAAATAGGTAAGAAGTCTAATCTAATCTAACAACTACACTAAACTATACGGCTGAACTAACAAGCTGAACTACAGGTAAGGAAACCGCCTATCATCTGAGTCGATACATATACATACCTGTATATGTATAGTCGGTGATCCCGCCTCAATAATATCATATCCGATACCATATCTATAATCAGGCATCCCAAGTCAAGAGTGCGGATCAATCATCAATATAGCTCGTACGTAAATCCGTCGTACGGCATCCCAATCTGGGTACGGGTCAATATCACATTCATCATACTATTCACCTGGTATCCTCTTTATCAAATATCATGATCGGGGTACTGATCTACGTCTAGTACCATACTAATACCGCCTATGTATGCATGGACGTGTGTGAAACACTACGTCAAGGACCCGCTACAACGTCATGTCGTATCTAAGATACGAACCCTGCTATATCACCGATCTCACGGCCTCAAATCGAATCTCATCGACTCAGCTCAATCCCAAGTATCAGCCTCAATCCGTATGTGAACACATAGTCCCATACCCATGTGAACACATAACTATAAGGAATCCCATGAGCACATATCAATAGGAATGTATGCAAGTATGTATGTGTGTATGTGTGTGTAACACTACCCTAGGGTTCGCAACACTAAAGTAATCCAACACACCAATATCCATCCTAAGCATCGTTATTAATCCCAAATAACATATAATAATTGTTGGTGTGTATACGCATCCGTATACACCACCACGGACTGCGGGGGTGCTATACGCCATCCACCCGACTTCTCCCCGTAGATATAAATCTACTCACCTGAACCTCGCTCGCCGGTGCCGACGTCGCCACGCGCTTGCTTGTCGTCTCGAAGTCCACATGGGGGTACCTACATATCATAACGCACCATATCGCATTAAAACTAAATTCGAAATCGAAACGGCATAAGAAAACCAAATCGGCACGCGTATCACGCATAGGTCCAAACCCATCGCCTACGCATGCAAGAATAGTCAAACCAACCCTCGATGTCGATGTACGAACGTCAAACCATCGAGGAAAATCCAATCACACTCATTTGCACATCCACGAACACTAATTTTAATATAAACTAGGTTGAAACTCACAAAAACGCCAATTTCACTCAAAAAGTCATTTTTCCGAAAATCTAGCAAGCACAATTCGCCGTTTTTGTACAAAACACGATATTTAAATGAATGTAGCGGCCAATATATTTATTAAATATCTTACATAAGTCATAAAAACCATTTCCGGAATTTAATCTCATTAAATTCCAAAAACCCTAATATTCTAGTTTACAAAATACCCTTTTTACAATTTCATAGCAAAAATGCACAAACTATAATTTAGGTTGGATTTCCATGAACTAAAGTGTTAAACTACACTTAATAAAGTTAATAATATGATAAAAAAAACCTTAACCATATTTTAATTCTCGATTTAACACAATATTTACAAAAACTAGTTTGCAAATTTAACCAATTTCGACCATTTTATAGCAAAATGCACATACAACAAACTAGTTTGGATTTGCATGATTTAAAGCATTAAACTACATTTTATAATGTTAATAAACTCATCAAAACCTTAATTAGATTTTAAATCACCCTTTGGAACCAAAAGGTAAAAACTAGTTTGCTTAAATAAAGCTAAATTGGATATTTTAATGTTACAATTAGCACTAAGCAACAAGATTACATTTTGCATGCCCTAAGATACAAAATACATCACATAACCATGCACAATTGATCACCATTCAACTCCAACACAAAACCCCACTTCAATTTCATAAACCCTAATCTTGAATTTGGACTCTAAATTTATAATCTAAACTAAACCTTTCATTAACATAATTTGAAGTAATAACAAACAACTCAAAAAAAAAAGAACAAGATTTATACCTCATAACCATCTTGAGATCAACATGAAACTTGTCTCCAAAATGCAAACTTTTCACCAAGATCCATGCTAGATAGGCTAAGGAAAAATGGGTAGGGCTTGGATTTGCATTTTAGCTTTGATTTTTGATGGAAATGGGTGAATTTTTTGATGGAAAATGAGAGGAGAAGAGGGAGGGAGGGGCTGCTGTTTTGGGGCTGAGAATTTCGGCCAGAAATGGGTGAGGGGAGAGAGAGGGAGGTGAGGAAAATGCAAGGGAGGAAAGTCAAGGTCAAGGTAAGGTCAAAGTCTAACTATTTTATCTATTTTCTAATCTTTTCTTTTATTTCATTTCATTTCTTTTTCCTTTGCAAACCAAATGGGGAAAAAGTGAGGGCTGCTGAATTTGGCTAAGGGGAGGGGTAAGTGGGTGTGTGTGGGTGTGGGCACGGGTGTGGGGTGATGAAAAATGATAAATACAATACCCCAAACATCCATTTACGCTAAAAAAAGCCTTTTTTCTTCAATAATTTCTAAACCGTTTTGGCAAATGATTTCGTTCCAAAAACCACATGATAAATTTTTATTTAATGTTTTATGATGCACAAAATTTGTTTCAACTCATTCCAATTTGTAATTTTCCCTAATTAAATGTATTAGTGACGGCTTAAAATAATAATAAAATAATATTTTTTTCAGAAAATTTGAAATTTCACCAGCGGCTTAATAAACACCAAATAATAGCAATTACATAGCTAGAATATGTATATTTAATTTCTATAATAAGATATTTGTATTTTGACTTTTTACAAAAAAACCCCTTTATTTTACCGATTTTTCGAAATTTCACCGAAACGATTTTCAAAACGCTACAGTCTTCCCCCCTTAAAGAAATTCGGTCCCCGAATTTAAATTAAAAATCCCCCAAATACTAAAACATCTAAGAAAACCATCAAGTCGTCGGGGCTCCGAAATTGTAAATACATAAAACAAATCGTTGCGCAGCGCATGCGCTTGAAAAATGAGCATATAACTCAAATCAAAACTCCGTCAAGCATCCCGCAATCATCGGAGTCATGGAGAAGACATCAATGCTAAATCCAAATCAAAACCAATATGACATAACTCGAAACTATACATGTAAATATCGAATCTATATCTGTAAGTATCTGAAGGAAATGCATGCCAAATCTCTTTAAGTCGCTGTGCAACGCGTATAATACTGCACAGTGGCGGACGTCTACCATAAGAAAATAACTATATACATATATACTTTTGTTTGAAATGTATGTTCCGCCGTTTTGGAAACAATTTAGAAGGGTCTCCTTGTTTTAAACATTTCGTGTCATATCAGACACGTAGGTAAATACTGAGGCTATAGCTCGCTTTTTGGAAATCCCTTCAATAACTATCAATGCATGCAAAATGTATTCAGGTACTGTCCTCTGACTAGTCCTGCTCAGTACGAAAACACATAGCAATATCATAAAAACGTACTGCTCTATAAGAAATCAATCCCAAAATATGCACATGAATACTACGTGCGTCTGGTGCGCACGGAAATAAAAATCCATATATGTGCCATACATATACACAGAAATAAGATCTAAGTGCATCGGGTGTGCACAAAGCATCTGTCGTAGGCAACGTGTGTGCCTGACAGCAAAATCAGGTGCATCTGACATGCACGAAAAATCTTGATTTAGTGCATCTGGTGTGCACCAAAATCGCATCTCAAGACATGCGCTCAACATGCGCGAAAATCTAAATCAGGTGCATCCATCGTGCACGAAATCATGAAATCCAATATCAAGCGCCGAACGTGCGCAAAATCACTCAGGTGCACACAAGGTGCACAAAACAAATATCGAGTATCACAATCGAAATCGAAGTCCAGTGCATCTAAGTGCACAAAAGGCGTACCACTGCACTACAAGCATATATAAACTATACAGAGTGCAGGAACCAAATCGTGTGCGTGCATATGCACAAAACCAACTCAACTGTTTAAAACCGTAAAATCACAAACATGTGAAACTAAAGAACGAAAACGATATCAAGTGCAACACTGTGCAAAGATCGTAAATCCTCAATCATCAAAATCAAATCATACGAATAAATCACCCAAAACATCGTAATCAATAATGGCGGAATAGTACCGCTCAATTGCATTCTCTAAGAATCTCGGCCAACTGTCGCGGTCACTAGTGGGACGTCTCGTCGATGATCATGAACTCTGTCCTGCTGGCGTGCGTAACCATGACCGCTCCTGGGTCAAGTTCTTCACTGTGAATTACCAATCTTTTGGTCTATCGGCTCATCGGTCCTGTCAGGTGTGCTAACGGGGACGATTCCGTTCTGGCACTTCTCTGGTCATCTCTTGGTCAATCATCGCGACCATTCGTAAGACAGCACATTACTGGCGTCGGCCTCTGGGTCTCTGAATGTACGTGATACATCTGATCCTGGGTGCAAGTATCATTGCAGCCGTGTCCTGAAAGGAATCCTGCTCACGGTCTCTTCCATGTCTTGTCTCTGCCAACTGTCCGGAAGTCATTGTCCTTTCCTATATCTGCATCTTGCTCTGTAACGGCTGCATACCCATCGCGACTCCTTCTGGAAGGTATATCCAGTACTCTGCCTCGGCATGCGCATCACATCTCTGATGTCGGCGGAGTGGAACGTCATCTCATCTAGATCTGGTACGAACCTCTTACTTCACTTTTCTCTAATGTCGTCTGCTTTGGACTCGTCTCGTCGCGGCTGCATGGACTGAGCTCCAACGACTATCCTCGTATCTGGAGTCTCCCAAGAATGCATCTCACCACCTAGCATCCGAATTAAGTCGAGTCATCCGATCGAGTCGTCAAAACCTCATAATCCCCCCAAGAGCTCAACCTCTTGGGCACAGTTTAATAGTATCGAGTACATACCACAGCATCGGTGGTCCAGCCGTAGAAGGGCAAACCCAAGCCACACTAATGGCGCCGTAGAACTGCCGCAAACCCGAAGGTTCAAAGGCTTTCACACGGTCATTAAGTCGAGTTAGGGTTTCATTCTTCTAGAGGGACCATAGAATTGCCTGCATGTCTTTCCGACTACTTAAAACTTGGAATAATAGGTTGCTGACATTCGATCGTCTCTGTCGATTCTCAACGTCTCCGCGTGAAATCGTCTCCAGCTGGAATCAATCTATATGATGACCTCGCATCGGGGTAGGCGAACGATCCACAAGTCCTAGTCATTCATCCTCGATGACTAGCGACCTTCTATCATCTCTTAGTACAACTCGTTCTGCACTAACGCCATCATCTGGGGCAATATCTCGTTGTTCGCAGCAATAACTAGCTCGCTCACCTGCACGCTGAACAGTGCCTCGACCATCATGAATAAGCAACACACCAACGGTCATCAAAATCTGGCTGGCCTCTGTCAGTGGCTCAATCCTCTAGTGTCGATCATCACCTCCGAGTAACCTCATAAAGGCGATCCGCCAAACGCTCGTGGCGCGGAAACACAGTAAAAAGACACATCTCTGCAATCGTGTGTCGCCGGAATTTCGCCCTGGTCAGTCCTCGTTCGTGACGAGCTTGTGCTGACCGCAACTCTAGCCGTAGCTCTCCCTGCCGGTAACCGTAGCAGCAAAACCAAACTGGTACCGACGAGGCTAGATCAGGAAGGAATATAATACTGAACAAGGAAATGTACATCCTAAGGCTTCATAAGTGGAGTGGCGTGTCGTAAATATGCCGCGGAACATACCAACAGTACGTCACTCTACTTTAGTCACCTATTCCATCAACCAAGGGTCATCCTACGCTCCGAAGGTAAAACCTAACGCTCTGATACCAACTTTGTCACGTCCCGAAAGTACGGAACATGACCGGCACTTAAACTACGAAACGTCTCGAGGCGTACGTAATCTAAGTAAACCGAAAACCCAGAAATCCAAACCAAGAAAAGAAGTAGAGTGAAGGAAAACCAATTTAAAACAAGTAGTTTTAATAGCATAAGCCGAATTATGCGGTTTTTAAGAACATCAAAATTTACTGAAAATTTCGGCAGAGTCTCCTTTGTAAAAACTGGCTCCCAAACGGGATACAACATGAATAGTATACGAAATCAATAAAAATGCATCCCCAAGCGGGAGCTAGCTCTTCGTCAATCGACGGTCACAACCACACAAGCAATATAATATACAACGCCAACGGCGAGGATCAAAACTCAAAAGGAACTCAAAACCACCAGAAATATAACGAGCGACTCTAAGGTCGAAAGAATAAACAACACTGGTCTCTAACTCAAAAAATACATGTTTGGTTGATGGAATTTACTAGATACAACTGAATAATATCATACAAGGTAAATAATGGGGGTATGATACAAGTAAACCCACCTACTAGCAAATCACCCGAATGAAACTATGCCCGCAAAGCCGTAAGGAAACCGGTACGGCAAACCTGCAAGAAACTGGGGCACAACGGGGGTGAGTTGCCAACTCGTGAATAGAAAATATCTACGCACAGAAATCGCATAAATAACACAATCCTAGGTCAATGATCATAATATATCCTCAAATATATGTATAACAGGCAGCCTATGACAATGTCTAGGGTAATATCTAACCCGAGTGTAATCACATGTGCCCGTGTCAGTGCCTCAGGTAGCAATATATCATATGAATGAGGTATGAATGCATGAAACAGAATACATGTAAATGAAGAAACTGTTTTCATAAATTAGTGAGATTTCCTTCGTATTTTTAAAACTGAGGTATCATAATGAAATCAGTATCAACAGTGTCTAGTATCGACACAAAACATAAATCTCACTGTCTCGAAATATCAATGTCTCAATCTCAATATCTAGGGCGCCGTCAGTCCAGGCCGGCCCCTACCATCCATCTCAAGACCACGACGGTATCCTCCGGATATCCGACGCGTCGGGTAATATCACCGGTAGGTAGTGCTCCCCAGCCAGGCTCAACGTCAACACCACATTCCTCTTGCCCCGGGGTACCATACCGGGCCCACCATGTACCCGTGACGGTTCCTCCACTCCTCGACACGGATCTCCAAAACCACAGCAAACTCATGGTGGACGACACTTTACATCACTAGAAAACCGCAACATTTTATATTTTAAAAGATCATAAGTTGTAAATTTTGCGGCTTTCCCCGAAATCCAGAAATATCATAAATCTCAAGAAATCATCACAAGTGCATATGTCAATGATAATGAACTAGGCATGAACAACTGAATAACAGTATGCACGAAGTGGTAGGTAATAACTACAATGTCTAATATGGCATATAAGGGAAGTACACTAATATCATGTCAAAACTACCAGCTAACAATCTAAGTCAAGCAATTATATTCTCTAAAGTGTACGTGACATGGCAATTACCGATGAAGATGTGTGTGAGCCGGCAAGTAGGTGTACGTGGTACATACGCATCATCGGTAATGGTGCTGGTGTCCTAACAGCATGATATCAATAATGGAATATGCAGCAAAATAAATATGCGAGGCAGAGCGAACATCAATAATGTGCGGGAGCTGAATACTAGACACAACGATAACTAATCTGCAATAATCTAATATAAGTCCTACGAATGGTGCCTTTTGAAATAACACGAATCATGGGGTTTTGAAAATAGGGGCTACGGTGTTTTTTATGAAAAGATACGTCGTTTTTGAAATATCCGTAGATTCCTTTGAGCTGTCTTTAAAAATGCCCACGATTCGTTAGTTTTATAAATAGGTAAGAAGTCTAATCTAATCTAACAACTACACTAAACTATACGGCTGAACTAACAAGCTGAACTACAGGTAAGGAAACCGCCTATCATCTGAGTCGATACATATACATACCTGTATATGTATAGTCGGTGATCCCGCCTCAATAATATCATATCCGATACCATATCTATAATCAGGCATCCCAAGTCAAGAGTGCGGATCAATCATCAATATAGCTCGTACGTAAATCCGTCGTACGGCATCCCAATCTGGGTACGGGTCAATATCACATTCATCATACTATTCACCTGGTATCCTTTTTATCAAATATCATGATCGGTGTACTGATCTACGTCTAGTACCATACTAATACCGCCTATGTATGCATGGACGTGTGTGAAACACTACGTCAAGGACCCGCTACAACGTCATGTCGTATCTAAGATACGAACCCTGCTATATCACCGATCTCACGGCCTCAAATCGAATCTCATCGACTCAGCTCAATCCCAAGTATCAGCCTCAATCCGTATGTGAACACATAGTCCCATACCCATGTGAACACATAACTATAAGGAATCCCATGAGCACATATCAATAGGAATGTATGCAAGTATGTATGTGTGTATGTGTGTGTAACACTACCCTAGGGTTCGCAACACTAAAGTAATCCAACACACCAATATCCATCCTAAGCATCGTTATTAATCCCAAATAACATATAATAATTGTTGGTGTGTATACGCATCCGTATACACCACCACGGACTGCGGGGGTGCTATACGCCATCCACCCGACTTCTCCCCGTAGATATAAATCTACTCACCTGAACCTCGCTCGCCGGTGCCGACGTCGCCACGCGCTTGCTTGTCGTCTCGAAGTCCACATGGGGGTACCTACATATCATAACGCACCATATCGCATTAAAACTAAATTCGAAATCGAAACGGCATAAGAAAACCAAATCGGCACGCGTATCACGCATAGGTCCAAACCCATCGCCTACGCATGCAAGAATAGTCAAACCAACCCTCGATGTCGATGTACAAACGTCAAACCATCGAGGAAAATCCAATCACACTCATTTGCACATCCACGAACACTAATTTTAATATAAACTAGGTTGAAACTCACAAAAACGCCAATTTCACTCAAAAAGTCATTTTTCCGAAAATCTAGCAAGCACAATTCGCCGTTTTTGTACAAAACACGATATTTAAATGAATGTAGCGGCCAATATATTTATTAAATATCTTACATAAGTCATAAAAACCATTTCCGGAATTTAATCTCATTAAATTCCAAAAACCCTAATATTCTAGTTTACAAAATACCCTTTTTACAATTTCATAGCAAAAATGCACAAACTATAATTTAGGTTGGATTTCCATGAACTAAAGTGTTAAACTACACTTAATAAAGTTAATAATATGATAAAAAAATCCTTAACCATATTTTAATTCTCGATTTAACACAATATTTACAAAAACTAGTTTGCAAATTTAACCAATTTCGACCATTTTATAGCAAAATGCACATACAACAAACTAGTTTGGATTTGCATGATTTAAAGCATTAAACTACATTTTATAATGTTAATAAACTCATCAAAACCTTAATTAGATTTTAAATCACCCATTTGGAACCAAAAGGTAAAAACTAGTTTGCTTAAATAAAGCTAAATTGGATATTTTAATGTTACAATTAGCACTAAGCAACAAGATTACATTTTGCATGCCCTAAGATACAAAATACATCACATAACCATGCACAATTGATCACCATTCAACTCCAACACAAAACCCCACTTCAATTTCATAAACCCTAATCTTGAATTTGGACTCTAAATTTATAATCTAAACTAAACCTTTCATTAACATAATTTGAAGTAATAACAAACAACTCAAAAAAAAAAGAACAAGATTTATACCTCATAACCATCTTGAGATCAACATGAAACTTGTCTCCAAAATGCAAACTTTTCACCAAGATCCATGCTAGATAGGCTAAGGAAAAATGGGTAGGGCTTGGATTTGCATTTTAGCTTTGATTTTTGATGGAAATGGGTGAATTTTTTGATGGAAAATGAGAGGAGAAGAGGGAGGGAGGGGCTGCTGTTTTGGGGCTGAGAATTTCGGCCAGAAATGGGTGAGGGGAGAGAGAGGGAGGTGAGGAAAATGCAAGGGAGGAAAGTCAAGGTCAAGGTAAGGTCAAAGTCTAACTATTTTATCTATTTTCTAATCTTTTCTTTTATTTCATTTCATTTCTTTTTCCTTTGCAAACCAAATGGGGAAAAAGTGAGGGCTGCTGAATTTGGCTAAGGGGAGGGGTAAGTGGGTGTGTGTGGGTGTGGGCACGGGTGTGGGGTGATGAAAAATGATAAATACAATACCCCAAACATCCATTTACGCTAAAAAAAGCCTTTTTTCTTCAATAATTTCTAAACCGTTTTGGCAAATGATTTCGTTCCAAAAACCACATGATAAATTTTTATTTAATGTTTTATGATGCACAAAATTTGTTTCAACTCATTCCAATTTGTAATTTTCCCTAATTAAATGTATTAGTGACGGCTTAAAATAATAATAAAATAATATTTTTTTCAGAAAATTTGAAATTTCACCAGCGGCTTAATAAACACCAAATAATAGCAATTACATAGCTAGAATATGTATATTTAATTTCTATAATAAGATATTTGTATTTTGACTTTTTACAAAAAAACCCCTTTATTTTACCGATTTTTCGAAATTTCACCGAAACGATTTTCAAAACGCTACAGTAAGATCTTTTCTTGACTACTAGAGTTATGATGGCGATCATGCTAGTGAGAGCTAGGTAGTACATAAACACATCCTTAAATGCCCCTAGTATTGAGAGTATCGAGACTGGGCATCGATATTCCAGAGTAAAATAGTGTATACATTTCTAGACCCCGACGAGAGGCGGTGGCAGGTCTCATAGCCATTGGTGTGTTGCACCTAAAATTGTATGCAGGTGCTCGCTAGAAGTGAGTATACTAGACAGACTCGCCGAAAATTTCTAGATGGCACTATACCTATTGTCAGATAGCGGTTCTCAGTTGACATGAGTACAGGTAGTCTATTGACTTGAGATCGTCATTTGTCTCATGTCCCACTGTACTTAGATTACTTTCCTACCACGGCTCTACTGAGTCATGCAAACAGGTTTTAGTTGGGTACAGTCCCAAGCTACATTGAGGCAGTGAGCGATCGTCAGGGATTCGTCTCTCCCAGTATAGAGAGTCGATATCGCGCTGTGTTCGGTTAGCTATCACCATAAATCTGTAGCCAGGGTGGATGAGATTTACTGATTGTAGATCAGTAGTTTCTCGGTAGGTGATGAGCTTGACACCGACACGACTTATCGGGTTATTAGAGATCTGATAATTTCCACCTCTAGACCCGTTATGCGATACTCTCAGACGAAGAGACCGGACTGTATGGAGATTGTTACTTACAGGCTTTGTAAGGATACAGATGGGTTTGGTCGTCGACCTTCCTTTCGTTCAATACCTCGGTAGTTATTTCGTACAGTTAGTGCCACTGATGTGCTTGTGGTTAAACTCACTGCCAACATATTGTCGAGTTATTATAGTCCCATACAGAGGGTTTTTCGGTTCATGCAAAATGATATAGTATGTGCATATTTTGATACGCATTCAGATTTGATTAAATACGTGTATTTAGTGCACGTATTTTAATCAGGCGTTTTGATAATACCGGCAGGTTTGAAAGATAGCCAGATCGTTGCGAGCTAGTATTATATCTCTCTCGTTATCTCTCTTTTGGTATTCGTATTTTTATACGAATACGGTATTTATATTTTGACACGAATATAGTATTTATACGAATACGGTATTTATACGAATACGGTTATTTGTATAAATACGAGTATTTGTATAAATACGGGTATTTGTATCTTAATACGAATACGGGTATTTTTATCTCCATACGAATATTGGTATTCGTATTGAGATACAAATATAGTATTCATATTTTGATACGAATACAGATATATGTATTTTGATACATATTTAGTTTTATGTGTGTGTGTGTGTATACACATACACCTTTTCCACTTCATTTGAGAAGCTTTGTGAAGAGTGTAGATGGGTGGCTCATTGGGGTCAGTCACCCATCCACCCACTCTTCATAATTATAAGGAAGAAATAAAAAGAAAAGGATGATGACATACTTCATCCTTCTTCTCCTCTTCTTCTTTATACCTCGCTTCTAAGTGAGAAGGAAAAATTGAAAAGGAGAGAAAATCATGAGAGAACCACCACTACATCACTCTCACAATCATTTCTTAGCAAGTTTTGTTTGTGAGTTACTTCACTTGGTTTTTAGATGTGAATCTAAAGCATGATTTGGACTCCTTCGGGTGGATCATCATTGACGGGGAAGATCAGCGTCCAAGCTCGTTCCCGACGACTTCGGAGCCTTGTGAGAGTCCATGAAGAGGTGTAGGGCTCTTTTGCAATTGCGCGGACATACTACAAAGGTAGCTAGCCCCCTACTCTTACTTGTTTAGGAATCTAGTTTAGTGTTTGGAATCGATTCTGGGGTAATGGTCGCTAGTTCTTACTTTAAAATTTTTGTTTTCGCTTCCGCCTTCGCTGCGAGTCTTGCGGCGTGAGCACTAGGGTCTTTACAGTGGTATCAGAGTCATGCCAAATACTTTAATTAGTTGTAGACAATACAAACGTTTCGAAACTGAAATTTTAACCGTATTCGATCACCAAAACATAGTTTCTGTAAAAAAAAAATTGAAACGACACCTAAAACTTTTTCCGTAGAGGACTCATCTTCTAAAATGAAAACATGGCGAAAAATTCGAGACAAAACTACCGCTACTTGGCCGCCCATTCTCATTTTCCGTCGGCCAAAATTTCACAAAAGTCCCTGGTTTTTTGTCTGGTGTTTTCTTTCTCAAAAACTTGATTTTTGGTGATGTTTGTTTTTGCCCATATTTCAGTTAGTGTTATCTTTGTATTCAGGCAAGTTCAAGAAACTTTTCGGTCGAAACTAATGCATCGTTTATGATCCGTATCTTTATTTGTGTGTTTGATAACTTTGTCTAATTGCTAAATGTTCGATTAGACGAGGTTGCACACTGGGTACTTGTTATGTTGTTTTAGATATACATTTTTTGATGGTTTAGCCAGATTGTCATGACGGATAGCCCCTCATGCGATTTGTATGTACAGTTTTGATATTCATGTATTTATTTATTCGGGACGAGCATCCGGATTGTTGCCGTCGTTATCGCCTGATGTATATTCTTTTTGGGACACGTCCAAATTGCGGGCATTTTCACCATTGTATATATTTTCCTTACTTATACTAGGATACCCCGTGACGGAATGCTCGGATAGCCGGATTCGAGAATGTAGTGGGTGACCATCTCATGGAGTCGAGACCGGGCCACCCCATTCTCGTATTAGCGGGTTGCTCGCCGCATTTATCAAGTATGTAGTTCTGACCCACGGAGGAGTGCTCAAGTTACTGGATTCCAAGAAGTGCCGAGTAGCCCACTTATGACAATGAGTATGGGTTACCTCACTTCTAGAATTGGTGGGTAACTTGTCGCACTCGTAGGAGTCTTGATTCGAGTTTGTATGGGCTATCTATATGACTGGGGAACGTTGGTTTTTGTTTGCAGTTCAAACGAAACACGGGGCTCCTAGCTTATCCGCTATTTTATCTTGTTTGTTGTTTATCGCATGCATGCGATGTTTATTACTTGCCTGTGATATATATATATATATATATATATATATATATATATATATATATATATATATATATATATATATATATTGCATCTACGCTAGCCCTGTTCCCACCCTACCATAAATTAAGTAACCTTACGATGAAAACCTGGGACCTCGTGTCGAATGCGGATGGCATATGAATCCATGTTGTTTTGGTTGTTTGTAGTGTGGCTTAGAAATATAGATTTATGGGATCGCATTATATGTTTAATGCAAAGAAAAACAACCTAAAATGATGTTGTCAGAACCAATTTTTAAAACTACTCGGTTTTCTTTAAAACTGCTCGGTTTTATACAAAACCAATTATTTTAAAAGCGGAGCATAAACCACTCCTTTCAAAGCCACTCGAGTTCTTTCAACGATAACGATTTCATTACATTAAAGGTTTTCACCAAAAAACCAACCGTAGCCCTCCGTCATTTCAGATTAGTATTGCTTACTATTCGTGCTACGTTTGTCATTGCTATTCTCCGAAGCGTAGTATTCGGTAGCTCTGTAATGCTTTTCTATAGCATGGATATGCGATTGATTAGGAAATTTGTGCGATTTTGTTGATCATTCGTCAAGGGCGTGCGAGTGGGTCTAATGAAATCCAGAATAATGATGGGTTAAACTTGAGTAGGACCCTATGATTTGTTGATCATTGGTCAAGGTCACTTGGTTTCTATGGGTAAAAACCATATTGGGAGTTTCAAACATAAAGAAAACTTTCCTAATATGTGCATACCTGCTAGAGTGTGGTAATTTTGGTCGGCTTCCGTCAAAATTATCACACAATGATAATTATGTCCCAATTCTCACTGTGAATAGGTATTACTCTTCGGAAGATTTTCACTTCACAACTAGGTAACCCATTAGGTGTCTAGAAAGGTGTTAACAGAGTTATGCCTCTGCGGAAACAGAGTTATTTAATTAGGTCTGTGAAAAAGCACGGGGAGTCTCTCTCGGAGTACCAACACTAGCCTGGCTAAACGGCTAGCGAACTTGTAAGGTGTAAATGATCCCGGCTATTTCTCCTTTTAGAGTTTGAAGGAGAATTCGAGAAAACAGCGGGAGCCATCCTAATTAGATAAAGTGATTAACCAATCTAATTTTGATAGAGTGCACGCTGAGTGCTACTTTTCTCTTTCTCTCTCTCTGGCAGCGACCATGACTGATCTTAAACTAAAACTCATAAACCAAGTTAACCGAACCTTTTTCACAAACTTGGCTTTCGATTGTCATGATTCATGACAAAGCCGCATATATCCCTGCCACTGCTACTTTACCCTTTTCCTTCTCCAGAACACTCCATATCACTATGGATGTCCATATTACTTGGAATGGCCATCTCGTATAGTTACATACAAACTCGAAGAAATTTATTTTAGTCGGAGGATGGTCACGGGTTCTGAAGAAATTGAATTGTATAATTCGGTTATCTTCCCTTCTTCACCTTCTCTTAAGTTGAGAGCTCTTTATACAAGGAGAGTACACCAGTTACACTTGTTGGATAGTCTCCTTCCAACCTTAGGCTGGTGCCGACAGGTAGGGAAGGAAGAAAACCAACTCGCCTAAGTATTGTGTACAGAAGGTGAGATGCAGAGACATATAAAGAGATTGAAGTGAGGTTAAAGGAAATTGCAACTACTGTCGTAAATATGGGCAGTGGAAATGGCATTACTAGTAATACCCGGCCACCCCTCGAAACATTTTAATATTTCAGTATTCCTGTGCAGTAGTGATTGAAAACTACTTTCCTAATTATATTCTGGCTCCAGGGTATGTATATACCGGTTAAGATTCTCACATATGTATGGTGTTACAGATGATGAGTAGGAGCAGACTATTAGGAATTGGGTAATTAGATTCTCAATATCAGAATTCTTTGTAATTGGTGATTTTTGAAGAAATCACATAGGTTTGCCTAATCGGCAAACATTTGGTTTTTTGAACAGCTGTGTTGTGTACCAATTTTTAAAATGAAATATCTGTATCTTTATTTTATAAAGTGAGATATAAATTTTGAAAATATGTCTTGGACATTTAGCTCTATCAGTTGAGGATAAGGTAAGGTACATTGAATAACAATAATGTCGTTCTTGATCAAAATACAGTTTTCAGCTAACGACACACAGATTTTGAGTTAGTAAAACTCTTAGGACTTATACATTATAATGTATGTTGTCCAGCGTCCATTAGGCCAACGGGTTGGTACTCATACTATATTCCATTTACTTATGACTTCCCTGGTTTTAGACATGTATTTCGTTGAAATGCAAGGTCCAAAGATTTTGAGAAGTTCATAAGTATAAGAATAAAGTAGAGTACCAGACGTTAGAAGTATCAATATTTTTCGATGTAATCGAAGATGTAGTTATTGTTGGGTTCCATAGTGCGGCAGCAAGATTTCGGGAGGCATCGTCCATACCGTTTCTAAATTTTTGCCATTCTAAAGAACCCTAACCCTTGAATCTTAACTAGAGTTTTAAATGAACTAGCAATCTTAACATCTTAACAACGAAGTGAATGAGGAATACAACCTTCGTAGACTGGTGCTTCACTTCTAAAGCTCCTTGTAGTAGTCCCTTCGCTGCGAGTGGTAATCTCCCAAACTCTAGTATGGGTTCCCATGGAGAAATGAACAAGCTTGCACGAAGTCTTCGAGGCCGAAGATGATTTACGTCGACGAGACTCAAGCTCATGCTACCTCTTCACTAATATATGAATTAGTGAAGCAAACATCCTAAACTAAATGGCTAATAGTAGAGGATGATGAAGTAGGAAGTGGGCTCTCTTTAGATTTCTTTTTCTCACATTATTTCATCACATAGAAAAAAGCTAGCAAGCTTTTTCTCATGAGGAAGAAGATGAAGTGATGAAGAGAAATGAACTCATGAAGTGAGAATAGCAACCATGGGTGAGTTAGTATCATACACTAACTCATGTAGAGAGTTAACCATGGCTAACAATAATGGTCAGGTTAATAAATATCTATAAGTGAAACAAAAATAGTGGACTTGGTCAATGGTTCTACAAACTTCAACCATGTGACATATTCCATCTAATTTTGATTAACCGTAAATAAATAAAACCCCTCATTATTTCAAGCATGGTGTAAGTCTCATACACCCATGTATCATGTATTATCAAGCATGACACAATAAAATGTACATTAATATATATCACATATATACTATATGCACACAAGTGAGAAAAAGAATACTTAGTGAGCAAATATAAGTTAATCTAAATTAATATATCAAATATATAATTATACATTAAATTATCAAATCAACACTTGATTTAATAATCCATCTATATCACATACAACTGACTAATATCATATGAATCAACTTATCGAATCAACACTTGATCCGATAACCCGGCTATATCTCATATAACCGACCGATATCACATATCGCGAGAATAGAATGCGGTATCACATACGCGCATTAATCTCGGTTCCACACATATCATATATGTGCTCCTACTTCGTTTCGCATGAACCAGGAAACCTCTGTGTAGGACTCTAAAGACTCGTCAATACGCCGGTAGTAGGTGATGATCATATCAAACACCTACAAGCCGCAAGCGGTCTGCTAAACGTAACGGTCATCCGGGTATTGATCGATCAGAAGATCAACAAGCAAGCCTGCTCGTACTCCTGCGAATCCAATCAGTAACACTACCGTACAGTCCGGTCTCTTCGTCAGATATATCGCATATCACGGCCTGGGGGTGGTATAACGTCAGACCCCAATAGCCAGATAAGTCATGCCGATGTGAGGTCCATAACGGTTCGAGAAACTACTGATAACACTTAACAGTAAATCTTAGCAACCCTGGCCAGGGATTTCATATTATGGCCAATCGAGCATAGCGCAACATCAACCCCCAATACCGGGAGAGACGAATCCCCTCCTATCGCTCATTGCCTCCATGTGACTCGGGACTGTACCCAAAGACTACCATTTTGCACGACTCAGTAGAGCCGTGGTAGGGTGGAAATCAAAGCACAGCCGGAGACACACAAGACTCTTTGACGATCTCGGGTCGACAGACTAACCTGTACCAGTGTCACCAGAGAACTGCTATCTGACGATAGGTATATTACCATATAGGAGTTCTCGGCGAGTCCGTTCTGTGTACCCAGTCTCCACTGAGGACCCATATACCTTCTCTGATGTCAAACACCAATGGATATAGGATCATCCATCACCCATCTCATGGGTCGAGAAGCGCATACGCTAGTCTACTCTGGAGTATCGATGCCCTGTCTCGATACTCCTACGACTAGGAACAATTATAGGGTGTACTTGTGGACTACCCTTGGCCCCACTAGTATGATCTCCATCATAATCCTGGTAGTCAAGTACACTGCCTAAGGGCTTTATCAACATGTGAGAGCAAGACAGTTTCACCTATACAAGTCAACATGTTAAGATAAAGTGCAACCAGATAACATACTATCATGTCGAGCAAGAAATTCCTCCCTATATATGTCCAAGCATCCACTACAATATACATCCTATGTACAGTAATAGCCTCTAGGGCATACATATAACTAACAATCTCCCACTTGCACTAAGGCCATTTGTTGTAGTATCCAATACCCAACAATTTAGCAGTGGTTGTAGTATCCCATACACAACCATCCTAAAATCTCTCAAATAGTATTTGGGGAAGCAGGCCTTGGTGAGTGGATCCGCCGTGTTTCCTTCGTGTCAACTCTCCTGACCTCGATCCGTTGGAAATCAACCATCTCCCTGATCAAGTGATACTAGCCTCAGAATATGTCTGGATCGCTGATGGGACCGGTGTTCCTAGGCCAAAACCACAACTCCATTGTTGTCACAATAACAGTTATTGGACGCTCAATGGTAGGAACCATGTTCATCACATGAACAAGAAATGCCCAGACAGCCTCTTTGGCAGCATCGTTGGTAGCAATGTATTCAGCCTTTATCGTCTAGTATGTCACGGTATTTAGCTTGGAACACTTCCAACATATCGTCCCTCCACTGAGGGTAAAGACAATGCCTGTGACTGAATTTAAGTCAAACTTATCACTCTGGAAGCTGGAACCAAGAACTTTCTTTTAGTGCTTCTCAAGTACTTAAGAATGTCCTCCACAGCTGTCCAGTGATTCTCCCAAGATCCGATTGATTCCTGATCACTACACCTAGCGAGT
The DNA here is from genome assembly GCA_030015575.1 of Agapanthus africanus. Classification (NCBI taxonomy): domain Eukaryota; kingdom Viridiplantae; phylum Streptophyta; class Magnoliopsida; order Asparagales; family Amaryllidaceae; genus Agapanthus; species Agapanthus africanus. The sequence goes on from CM057339.1 coordinate 428,496,885, forward strand.
CATCTGTATCTGGTCTGGTACATAATATCGCATACTCTGATAGAGCCTACTGCCGAAGCATAGGGTATCCCTTGCACGCGAGCTCTCTCCAAATCAGTCTTGGAAGACATCCTTTTTGGAGAGAGTGATTCGTCAGTAAGTGGGCGAACGACCACGCTTAGAATCGTCCATACTAAACCCCTTTAGTATGGTGTTAATGTACCTGGATTTGGGACACTCCCCATAACTACTTAGATCTATCATCATAGATCGTAATCCACAAGATGTAGTATGCATCATCCAAATCTTCTATTGAGAATCCTTGTGATAAGAGGAGCTTGACTGAGTGTAGCATAGGAAACCATTTCCTATCAAGAGTATGTCATCTACGTACAATACGTGGAAGACATCCTTACTCTCTACAACCTTCTTGTATATACAAGGTTCATCTACCATTTTGATGAAGTCAAACTCTTTGACTTTCACATCAAAACAAATGTTCCAATTCCGAGATGCTTGCATTGATCCTGATGGACTTAAGCATAGCTTTGAAAGTCTCAACGTTTCCATTTACACCAATAATCTTCTCAAGATCCATTTGTTCCCAATGGGTTTTAACTTTTCAGGTGCAACATGCAAAGTCATACTTTGTTGGTGTATATGGATTCCAATTTTGATCGCATAGCATCCAGCCATTTCAAATAGTCTCCACTTATGATGGCCTGCCTGAACCTAGTTGGGCCATCATCAACCATGATGCAATCCTCGCTCCCACTGTCACCGAGAAGACCGTAGTATCTCTCAAGTGGATGAGAAACCCTACCAGATTCGCGGAGAGACTGAGGTTCGTTGGAGACTATTGAATCCTTTGGTTCCACTAAATCATCAGTTGTTAGTTTGTCAAGCTGGAACAACTTCCAGTTCTACCTCATGACCACTAATTTCTTCACAAGAAATTCATTTTCTAAAAAGGTGGCATGCTGAGAAACAAAACACCTTTTGCTCCTCAGTGTGGTAGAAGATATTCCCTCGCAAATGTTTGGGATATCCAACAAACTTAAACAGATCTGACCTTGCCTCGAGCTTGTCCGGATTCCGCTTTTCAACATAGGCCGGACAACCCCATATCTTAACTCGTTTAAGACATGGTCTCTTCCCATACCATATCACATATAGAGTGGTAGGCACTGATTTGGATGGAACCCCATTCAATAGGTATGCATCTTCTCAAGTGCATAACATCAAAAGGAAACAGGTAATTCAGCAGTACTCATCATAGAGCGCACCATATCTCATAGGGTGCAATACCTCCGCCCCGATACACCGTTGTGCTATGGTGTATTCGAAGGAGTAAGTTGAGAGAGAATCACGTTCTGCTTTAAATAATCCAGGAACTCCATGCCCAAGTATTCTCCTCCTCGATCACATCGAAGGACTATAATACTTCTACCCGTCTGTTTCTTAATCTTCAAGCTTATATTCCTTGAATTTCTCAAAAGTTTCAAACTCGTATTTCAACAGGAACACATGTCCGAATCTTAAGAGATAGTCTATGAATTTAATGAAGTACAAAGAACCAACCCTGGCATTTGTAGACATAGGACTGTATACATCATCATGTTTCTGTCCCAAGAGTTCAATAACTCTCGCTCTGTTTCCTATAAACGGAGTATTGTTCATTTTACCTTTGAGACAAGACTGGCAAGTATCATAAGATGAAAATTCGAACAGATTCTTATATTCATCCTTATGTAACTTAGCTGGTCGTGTCGCATTGATATGATCTAGTCTACAATGCCTCAAGAAGGATTCTTTCATTTCTGAACTACTCCTCTTGTGTGTGTTCTATATACTTTGAACTGTAGTTTGATTTAGAACGTATATGCTATTATATAACGTACCTGATGCAATCAACTCTTGATTCAGGAAAATGTTCACAACATTATCCTTCAATACAGAATTATATTCTTCTTTAACTTAATAAAGAAACTGATGTAAAGTTGTATATCAGGTTTGGTATTTATTAACATTTGTTCAGAATCAATGTATTAATATAAGGTGATATTTTTCAACTGACTTGGCTGCAACATTTGCACAATTCCCTACAGTTAGAGACATATCACCAATTTCCAGTTCTCTACCTATCTGTAGCCCATGTAACATATTACATATACGGGATCCTGATCCGGTACCACATACCCAGGACGTAGAGGATACTGAAAAAAAGTTCTCGGTAATGAACACACCCGAAGAAGATGAATCAACATGCACTTTCTTCGATTAGGTGGCATAGGAATCCGGATAATCCCCTATTTCCCGCTCGGATTTATAACAATTATAAGATAGAGCGGAACCAACGTTCCCCAGCTCAGTATAATAAGCAGGTTTGGTCAATGCATCCATATTATCATCTTGATTAATGCGTGACATGGTTGCTACTAGGAGAGAGAGAGAGAAGAAAACACTCTTCGTGCACTCTTGCAAGATTAGATTGGTTATTATTTTATCTAATCAGGATGGCTCCCACTGTTTTAATCAAATCTTCCTTTAAACCCTTAAAGGTAAGACTAGCCGGGATTAATTACATCCTACAAGTTCGCCAATCTTTCGGCCAGGCCAGTGTCAGTACTTTGAGGGAGGTTTCCCGTGCTTTCACACAGACCTAATTAAAATAAACCTCGTTTTCCCAGGGGCGTAACCCTGTTAACACCTTTCTAGACACCTACTTAATCGGCTAATTGCAATGTGTAAAACTCTCTCAGGAGTAACAGTTACTCGCAGTGGGTATCGGGATCCAACTATCTCATAGAAGGTATGCAATCTCATTGCAAATTTCAACTCTTGAAACTCTTGATAATGGTTTTTACCCCTAGTAACTTATGACCTTGACTATAGTCAACATACTGTTGGAGATAGTGCCCTCAGAGTCAATTATTGGATCACAGGCACGTGATTGCAATGATTGAGAGAGGACCTATCCCGGTAGGACAGTCTTACTCGAGATGATAGTATGCTATCTGGTTTACCTTTATCATCGTGTACTGCTTTAGGTGACCTGACAGGGCGCTATTACACGTTGATAGAGCCCATAGGATTCTTGCTTGACCACCAGCAGTATGAGGACAATCATATACATGAGAGCTGGCAGTCAATAAGCACATCCTTAAAAGGTCCCTAGTCGTGGGAGTTTCGAGACAGGGCATCGATACTCCAGAGTAGACTAGTGTATACAGTCGAAACCCCGACGAGGGGCGGTGGCCGATCACACAAGCCACTGGTGTCAGTTGGTTCACCTAAGATGTATACAGGTGCTCATTGGGTTATCAGTACACCGGACATGAATCGCAGGGAACAAGCTAGTTGGTATTATACCTGACGTCAGATAGCAGTTCCCTGGTGACATGTGTACAGGTTAGTTCATCGACCTGGGGATCGTCATTTGTCTTGTATGAGTTCCCACTGTACTTTGATTACTACCCTACCACGCTCAAAGGAGACGTGCAAACAGGTTTTAGTTGGGTACAGTCCCGAGCCACATGGAGGCAGTGAGCGGATCTTCACGGGTTCGTCTCTCCCGGTATTGGGGGTGAGGTTGCGCTGTGTCTAGGAGAGCCATTACACGAAGCCCTCGGCCGAGGCAGGAGATTTACTGGTAGGTATTCCAGTAGTATCTCAGTGTGTTCTGGGCTACACTCCGACACGACTTGTACCGCTTTTGGGGGTCTGACTTTTACCAACCCTCTAGGCCCGCCATGCGATGCTCAAAGGCGAACGGACCGGACTGTACGGATATTGTCACTGACAGGCTCAGTAGGGTGTCAGGCTGAATTCACTCACAGACGTCCCTTTTGGTCAATAGCTGGTGGCCCGTCATGTATGGCTAATACCTCTGACGTGCTAGTGGTTAAATCCACAGCCATCGTATTGACGAGTCTTTAGAGTCCACCACACACACAGTTACTCAAGTTTCGGGCGAAACGCTGTAGAGGCCGTATGTAGATATGGCAGGGTTCGATTAGATACGTGCGGTATTACACGGATCAGGATCGGACGGTTAGTACTAGAGGCCGTATGGAGATATGGCAGGGTTCGATCAGATACGTGCGGTATTGCACGGATCAGGATCGGACGGATATTACTAGCTGGCTTTGGTTTAAGCCGGATCCTAGTATAGTACAGTGTAGATTTTGTCTCATTGCATTTGTATTTCGGTCGGAATACAAATGCGGGTGTGTATACACAGCATCGCGGTTTTCCTGTAATTTATTACGGGACCAGTTTTCTGGAGTTGCCAGTTTGCTTTCCGTTTCGGCCATATTTCTTTGTATCTTTCATTGGCCGAAGATTGGTGGAGGAGGGCTTATTTGCATTTGTGCAAATAAGCATTTGTGGATGGTGTTCTTTGCTTTTTCTTGGATCATGATGGTTGCACCATCCCTTAACTATTTGACTTCTTCTTCTTTCATGATGGCTTGACCTTTGAAGCAATCATGGTTGTTGATTGGTTGGTGGAGTGAGATTCTTGCTTTGTGAACATTGTTTTTTATCATCATATTTTTCTCCCTCTCTCTTGCATGATGTGCACACTATCATATGGTGATCCCTACACACTCTTCTCTCTTCCCCTCCTCAACTTTTGGCCGGCCAAGCATGGTAAGGGGCTGCCCAAAATTTTTGGTGGGGAATTTTTGTTCTCTTGATGTTTGAAAAATCCCCAAGTTCACCAAAAATTCCATAGTCCCATTCCTCCACTCAAATGGAAACTACCTCAACCCCAAATGAGACACAAGTTCCACACTACATTCTACAGCAAATCTTGGGCACATCGACTCGCCAACTTCATGCCCGAGTTGCCTCGGTATAGAGGCGGGAGCCCGTAAAAGAAGCAGGCGACGAGGTGCCCTTCCGGTGACGAGGTCGAGACCAGAGATTCCGCGGGGAGATCGGGACGACGACGAGAATACCGAAGGACACGGATCGCTCGGTATATCTCCCCTCCCTATCTTGTAGTTAGTTAGGACTAGTTAATGGCCCGATCCGGGTATTACTACGCGGTGGTGCCGGTTTGAAAAATTAAAGTAAATCACCGCTTCCGCACTTGGCCTCGGGATGGAGGCCGGGGCGCCGCCGTGCACTTACAGTGGTATCAGAGCCTCGCCATTAACATAGTCTAGCTTGGTCTAATGTGTTTTACATTTCTGATCGAACAAAAATCCCAAAACCCGCGTTTTCATGCATATCAGTTTCTGTCGAAATTTTTTTGTCTCCAAAATTTTTTCAGGTTGTCTCAGAATGATGTGCAGGGAATTATAAGCATTCTGTAGAAATTTGATCATGTGATCGCTCCATACGACCGCGGAACTGCGGCCAAACCCATGCTTGGGCCGCGGTTCCGCCGTAGTATATGCAGATCAGTGTGCCAAATTTTTACAGAGGCCTCCTGTGTTGAAAATAGGGGTTTTGGAATATTATTTTTGGGCCCAGAATTTGTTGATGTGCTACAGTAGTACTTGGGGGCCCACTTGATAAAATTTGATCGATCGGATATTTTAAACACATTATTTCACAGTATTTACATTATATCTGCGACCGTGAATGTCACTTGATCGGTAAATCCTGTCTAACTGCTATAGCCCGGTTAGACGGATTTGCGAACGTGACTTTCACATTGATGTTCTGTGTATTGCTGTGATGTTGCGGATCGGTCGTGGGGGATAGCCTGGATGCAATGCTAGAACAGTTTTTGTTGTATTATGTACATTTGCTATTGCGGGGCGAGCGTCCGACATGTGGACTGCCGTCACTGCCTGTTTGTATTATTATTTTGGGGCACGACCTGGTTGCGGTCGATATACCCGTTGTATGTATATTTTACTTTCTCTACTAGGATTACCCCAAGGTGGGGTGCACGGATAGCCGGGTTCTAGAGGGCAACAGCCCGCATCTCATGGCATTGAGACGGAGGGGGCTTCACTCTAGAATTGGCGGGCTATTCGCCGCACTCGTAGGGGGTACAGGTTGACCCAGGAGGGGTGCCCAAGTTACCGGATTCCGTGAAGTGCTAGGTGGTCCATTCACGGTGCTGAAGGAGACTGCCTCGCTTCAGGTTTTGGCGGGTGACTTGCCGCGCCCGTAGGGGTCTAGGATTTCTTTGCACAGGCTATCCACATGACCAGGGGAACGTCGGGTTTCAGTAGTGGCTCTGTGAAACCCGCGGATCCCAGATATCTGTATTGTTCTGTGATGCTGTACATTTCTGTGATGTTGCATTTTTTATCACGCCTTGAGCGAAAATTATATATTGGTATATATATATATTAGTAGATGTTGTATATGTTTTGCATCCGCGCTAGTCCAGTCCCCGCTCTGTCGTTAGTTAGCTAACCTAACGGGTAATGACGGGACCAAGTGGAAAATGCGGATGGCATATACGTACATCAGTATATTTTCGTTCTTTTCGGTGTGTTCAATTGATGGGACAGCGTTGATTCGGATCAATGCAAGTTAAAAACAAACCTAATCTGATGTTGTTGTAACACTTTTCAAAAAGCTGTTATTGCAAGGACGTTCTCTTTTGTTTTGCACCGTGATATTCAGTTGGAATATCCTGCTCCTCGGTCCACGAGGCAAGGGCCGAGATCCCTTCACCGGGACTGACCCCTTGGACAAAAGTTTGCGTCAGGGCAATAACTTCACTATAGCCGATTAATTTTGCTTTGCATCGTGGTATTCAGTTGGAATATCCTGCACCTCATTCTACGGGGAAAGAGCCGAGATCCCTTCACCGGGAGTGACCTCTTTAGCAAAGGTTTTCGTCATTATATTTTTAAAAGCTATCCGTTCCATCAACGATATCAAGTTCATTACGTTAAAGGTTTTCTCCAGAAACCATTCGTAGTCCTCCGTCGTTTCATATGGATAGTCAATAGTATTCAAGCTGTGTTTGTTGGCCAAAGTCAAGGCACAGTGTTTGGTAGCTGTTGGTTATTCATATGCAGCATAGATAGATGCGTTAGTTTGGGGCAGTCGTACTACTATTTTGGCCAAAGTCAAGGGTATGTACGGGTGGGCTCAAATTAACCTGGAGAATGACGGGTAGAACTTGACATGTGACTTATGATTTGTTGGCCAAACTCAAGGTCATAAGAGCATGGGGCAAAAATCACATCGGGAGTTTCAAAAGAACTGAAACTTGCCAGATATGCGCATACCTTCTGGAGTGTGATAACGTGAGCGGATTCCGTCACATTATCATGCGATGATAGTTGGATCCCGATTCCCACTGATGAGTTGGTTTACTCCTCGGGCGATCCCGACTAATTCTTCTTTCAGGTTTGGAGGAGAATTTGAGGTTACAGTGGGAGGTTTCCAGATTAGATAAATTGGTAACCATTCTGATCTAGGTTAGAGTGCATGCTGAGTGTTTCTTTTCTCTCTCTATTCGGCAGCGACCATTGACCCGACTCTAAGACTATGACTCGGTGACCAAAATTAACCGAACCTTCTTAAACACTGGCTTTTGGATTGTCAGAGTTGCAAACCTCATTGCCACTCCTACTTTTACCCTTTTCTCCAGGACACCCCGTATTACTACGAACGTCTACTTCCATTGGACAAAACCATCGTATGGTTAGATATGAACTCGAAGGAATTTATTCGAGGATGGTTTCCGGTTCTGGAGAAAACGGATAGGACTGTTCAGTTTTCTTTTCCTTTTACCTTCTCTCAGATTGCGAGTACTCCTTGGTTTAGAAGATAGTACACCTATTACGCAAATTGGATAGTCCTCTTCCAAACCTTAGGCTGGTGCCGACTGGTGGGGAATGAAGAAAACCAATTAGCATAAAGATGGTGTACAGAAGGTATTAAGTAAAGACATATCAAGGGATTAGTAAGAGGGCAAAGTAAATTGCGACTGATATTCACGACCAAACCAAGTAGTTCTTCGCCAATCCTAAAATCACCTTTGTATTTCTCCAGAACACTCCGGATCACTACGAAGATCCACAGTTTATTGGATACTCCATCGTATGGTTATATACGAACTCGAAAGGAACTTGTTCCAGTTCGGGGATGGATTCTGGTTCAGGAGAAATAGGAATAAGGTTTATTCGGTTGTCTTTTATCTTCACCTTCTCTCGCATTGCGAGTGCTCCTAGGATTAGGACAGTACACCCATTATGCTTATTGGATAGTCTTCTTCCAAACCATAGGCTGGTGCCAAACGGTAGGGAAGGAAGAAAACCATTTGGCCTGAAGGGTGTGCAGAAGGTAATGGCTGAAGACCTATAAAGGGATTTGGAGAGGTGGCAAAGAATTATACGGTTACAGTCGTGAATCTGGAAGAGGCATTACTAGGAATACCGGGATACCCGTCGAAACATTTCAATGTTTCAGTTTTGCTGTGTACTGTTAAAGGAAAACTGATTTCCCGATTAGATACTCACTCCAGGGTATGTATTTACCAGGTATGATTCTCACATCTGTATGGTTTTACAGATGATGAGTGGGTGTAAGTTATTGGGAATTAGGTGATCATCCTCATTATATCGAGATTCGTTGTAATCGGTGATATTTGAGGAAGTCACCTGGGTTGTTTGCCGGACGAAAAGTATTTGGTTTTGAATATCCGCCATTATGCACCAATTTCAAATCGATATATCTGTACGTCTATTTTCATAGAGTGAGATATACATTTTTGAAATTATGTCTATGGCATTTACCTATATCAGTGGATTGTTAGGTAAGGAGCATTAAACAGCAGTGTAATTCTTCTTAACCATAAGTACAGTTTTAAACCTACGACTCACAGTGAATGAGTAATCAGACTCAAGGGACTTATACAGAGTATTGTATATTGTCCAGGGTCCATCAGGACAGAGGGGTTGGTCCTCGTACTATATTCGGTTTACTTATGACTTCTCTAGTTTATAGACAGGTGTTTCGCGGAAACACAGGGTCTGAATTTTGAGAAGTTATAGGTATATGAATAAAGTAGAGAACCAGGTGTTGCAAGTATCGGGATTCTTCAAAGTGATCGAAGATGTAGATACTTGTATATGGTATTCAGTTGATAGTAATGATTAAGAGAACTTGCTTCTCTTTCAGGTTACTCATAATTGGAAGCATTCCTAAGTTGAGTAACGCTGATCGGCCTCCTTCCATTTAGTTGACATGCACTGGAGACAGCTGCATGATTTGAATCTGGTTCAATTAATTCAGTGCCTCTGGTTCTATATTGGATATAGAACAGTTCATATCTTAACGATGTTAAGGTACGGGGAGTTGTCCGGCTTATGCTTAAAACCAGACTCTGGATAACTCAAGGCACGTTTTCTGTAATGGCTGCTTGTGGGTTGACCTAGGCTATGACGAGGGTTGACTTTCTACCATCTGGAAGATCAATAGTGATATTGTTCAAGACTCGCCACAGTTTTATTAAAAATGGATTTTTTCAGAAAACAGTAGTGGGAGTATGGTAGAACTGGAAGTGATTCCAGAACCACAAACGATTACTGAAGATTTCACAGGAACCTAAAGATTCAATCTGGTTTGACATTCCATTGGACACTCGGCAGATAAGGTGGGTAACCTCAGGCACCCGAGAGGTACTCCGGTAGCCTCAAGGACGGTGACAGGGAGGTTCTTGTTTACCCACACATGCCATTGCTGTTGTTCCAGATTGTGAGACCCGGCAGGAGGATGAGTATAGCGCCGTTCTAAACTTGCTTTAGAAGTGTACGTTTATATGACTCTGCCAGAGGGTTGTCATAGTCAGTGGGAGCAGCGGAAGCATGGTGGAAAACTGGCTTAAGTCTATTTATAGACTAAAGCGGATATAGCGGAGATAGATCATCAATTTCTGATGTGACATTCATAGGTTTGACTTCATCAGAATAGGGGATGGATCTGTTGAGAAGGTAGTAGGGTGTGATGTCATGGTATTTGGATGACATACACAGAGTAGGAAGTGATATTCCTATACTACGGTCGGTCATACTTTGGTCGTCACACAGTGGTTTCTCCACATAGGACTTGGACATTATATCAGACATACTGGTCACTAGATTTATGGTTTTAGATCTAAATTTGGGTGGTTTCCCAATTAAGGGTACTTAGACAGCAATCTAAGAGTATTTAGAATGGACGACTCCTGGCACGGTAGTGTATCTGCAGGTGATGGAGTCACCCTCTCTAAAGGTGTCTTACAGACTAAAGGGGAGAGGGATGTGCATGATTGGCAGATCACTTGCTTAGGCAATTGAGTCAATCATGAGATGTCAAGTACCACACCAGATGTTTGTTCTTGCGGTAGGTGCAATAAGTTGATATTGATCCAATCCTGGAGAAACAGTCGGAAGCAGTTTTAGAACATAAGTGGATGTTCTAGGGATATGATAACGACAGCCTCATTCGGGAGGCAGTTATCATTCCAGGCTTCCAAGGTGACCTGGACGACAAGGAGGTTGTCAGAGTTATAGTTTTTCCTTCTGACGAGGGGCAGTATTTTGGACAGGTGGTCCAAGGCAATACTGAGGGAGGCATGGCGCTGGATACTGATTAAGTTTAGTTGACAATATAGTCTAAGAAGTTTGGATTTGGAGTTCATTTGTGAGCTAGGTCCCATCAGACATCCAGACACATTCTAAGACAGGTATTGCTCATTTCGGGAGATGGATCTCTCCGCGAACATGAGATATAGGGAGACATAGAAGGAAACATCCAGGCGGATCCACTCACTGAGGCTATTCTTCGAACGCAATAGTTTCGTAAACGGGATTTGTGAGACAGACAAGTAGAGGAGTTGGGTGTTCGGTATCACACGGGCTGTGAGTATGCGACATCGCAATAATTAGCCTTGAGTGCAAGTGGGAGATTGTTGGAGATAGTGCCCTCAGAGTCAATTATTGGATCACAGGCACGTGATTGCAATGATTGAGGGAGGACCTATCCCGGTAGGACAGTCTTACTCGAGATGATAGTATGCTATCTGGTTTACCTTTATCATCGTGTACTGCTTTAGGTGACCTGACAGGTCGCTATTACACGTTGATAGAGCCCCTATGATTCTTGCTTGACCACCAACAGTATGAGGGAGATCATATACGTGAGAGCTAGCAGTCTATAAGCACATCCTTAAAACGTCCCTAGTCGTGGGAGTTTCGAGACAGGGCATCGATACTCCAGAGTAGACTAGTGTATACAGTCGAGACCCCGACGAGGGGCGGTGGCCGATCTCACAAGCCACTGGTGTCAGTTCGTTCACCTAAGATGTATATAGGTGCTCATTGGGTTATGAGTACACCGGACAGGACTTGCCGGGAACATGCTAGTTGGTCTTATACCTGACGTCAGATAGCAGTTCCCTGGTGACATGTGTACAGGTTAGTTCATCGACCTGGGGATCGTCATTTGTCTTGTGTGAGTTCCCACTGTACTTTGATTACTACCCTACCATGCTCAAAGGAGACGTGCAAACAGGTTTTAGTTGGGTACAGTCCCGAGCCACATGGAGGCAGTGAGCGGATCTTCAGGGGTTCGTCTCTCCCGGTATTGGGGGTGAGGTCGCGCTGTGTCTAGGAGAGCCATTACACGAAGCCCTCAGCCGAGGCAGGAGATTTACTGGTAGGTATTCCAGTAGTATCTCAGGGTGTTCTGGGTTACACTCTGACATGACTTGTACCGCTTTTGGGGGTCTGACTTTTACCAACCCCCTAGGCCCGCCATGCGATGCTCATAGACGAACGGACCGGACTGTACGGATATTGTCACTGACAGGCTCAGTAGGGTGTCTGGCTAAGTTCACTCACAGACGTCCTTTTTGGTCAATAGCTGGTGGCCCGTCATGTATGGCTAATACCTCTGACGTGCTAGTGGTTAAATCGACAGCCATAGTATTGACGAGTCTTTAGAGTCCACCACACACACAGTTACTCAAGTTTCGGGCGAAATGCTGTAGAGGCCGTATGGAGATATGGTAGGGTTCGATCAGATATGTGCGGTATTGCACGGATCAGGATCAGACGGTTAGTACTAGAGGCCGTATGGAGATATGGCAGGGTTCGATCAGATACATGCGGTATTGCACGGATCAGGATCGGACGGATATTACTAGCCGGCTTTGGTTTAAGCCGGATCCTAGTATAGTACAGTGTAGATTTTGTCTCATTGCATTTGTATTTCGGTCGGAATACAAATAGGGATGTGTATACACAGTATCGGGGTTTTTCTGTAATTTATTACGGGACCAGTTTTCTGGAGTTGCCAGTTTGCTTTCCGTTTCGGCCATATTTCTTTGTATCTTTCATTGGCCGAAGATTGGTGGAGGAGGGCTTATTTGCATTTGTGCAAATAAGCATTTGTGGAGTGTGTTCTTTGCTTTTTCTTGGATCATGATGGTTGCACCATCCCTTGACCATTTGACTTCTTCTTCTTTCATGATGGCTTGACCTTTGAAGCAATCATGGTTGTTGATTGGTTGGTGGAGTGAGGTTCTTGCTTTGTGATCATTGTTTTTTATCATCACATTTTTCTCCCTCTCTCTTGCATGATGTGCACACTATCATATGGTGATCCCTACACACTCCTCTCTCTTCACCTCCTCAAGTTTTGGCCGGCCAAGCATGGTAAGGGGTTGCCCAAAATTTTTGGTGGGGAATTTTTGTTCTCTTGATGTTTGAAAAATCCCCAAGTTCACCAAAAATTCGATAGTCCCATTCCTCCACTCAAATGGCAACTACCTCAACCCCAAATGAGACACAAGTTCCACACTACATTCTACAGCAAATCTTGGGCACGTCGACTCGCCAATTTCGTTCCCGAGTTGCCTCAGTATAGAGGCGGGAGCCCGTAAAAGAAGCAGGCGACGTGGTGCCTTTCCGGCGACGAGATGGAGACCGGAGATTCCGCGGGGAGATCGGGACGACGACGAGAAGACCGAAGGATACAGATCGCTCGGTATATCTCTCCTCCCCATCTTGTAGTTAGCTAGGACTAGTTAATGGCCGATCCGGGTATTAGTGCGCGGTGGTGCCGGTTTGAAAAATTAAAGTAAATCACCGCTTTCGCACTTGGCCTCGGGATGGAGGCCGGGGCGCCGCCGTGCACTTACACATATCACAAGTACTAGTCAAGTTCTATCCATCATTTCATGATTAATTAGACCCACTCACATGACCCTTGACTATAATCAACATAATCATATGAATGTCCTAATTAATCGCATCATATGCTGTGTAGGAAGACATCACTTAGCTACCGTACACTACGTCTTGACTATGATCAACATACGCAGCACGAATACTAAGTACTCTACTTCCTAAAATGACGGAGGGTCTGCGGATGGTTTTTTATGAAAACCTTTTAACGTTTTGAACTTGATATCGTTGTAGAATCGAGTGAATTTTAAAAGGAGTGTTTTTGAGGCTTTTACTAGTTTTGCTAAAGAGGTCACTCCCGGTGAAGGGATCTCGGCTCTTTCCTCATCGAATGAGGTGCATGATATTTCGCAAATATCACTATGCAAAGCAAGAACTATAGAAGCAATCAAAAGACAAACCGAGTGGGTTGTAGCATCTGCTAGTTTCGCCAAAGAGGTCACTCCCGGTGAAGGGATCTCGGCTCTTTCCTTATCGAATAAGGTGCTGGATATTCTACAAGGAATACCGCTATGCAAAGAAAGAACTAGAGCTGCCAGTTTTTAAAACAAGTTCTATAATATCTTTATGTTTCTTTTATTTCATTAATCTCATTAATGAAGTCCCATCAAATTATGCTTCCTAAGCATTACAGAAGAAACGAAAGCATCAAATAATAATTATATATCATATATATAATTTAGGCATTCGTCTCAGAACATATCAAGTGATCACATCACAAAATATCAGCAGCAGAAGATAACATATGAAATATTGGATATACTAGGAATTCCGTGTTTTAAATTAAGCCAGTATAAAACACGGATTCCACGGTGGCGATGAACAGCCAAACCCACATCCCTAGACCCCTACGAGAGCGGCAAGCAACCTTCCCAATTCTAGAGTTAGGAGACCCAGTCTTGACTCCTCTAGATGGTCTCCCACTGGACCCTGGAACCCGGTTAGTTGTGCTCCCCGCATTGGGTCTATCCTAATACGAAAAATAAATAATATACATCAACGGTAAGATCATCCTCAACCCGGAACTGCCCCAATAAAAGAATATTACATACAAGATTTTACATGAATGAAAATGAAAAACTCTCATCTCACATAAAAAAAACCCAGCTATTCAAAACACGACGATCCAATATAACATATCACAGCAACACATAACATCACATGTCATCAACGTAAGTAAATATGCGTATCTCAATTGTTGTTGACATATAGCAATGAAACCAGCGATACACCACATATTACACTTACGGTCACAGATAAGAAAGTGAAAAACTACAACAATTGGAATCTGCAACCACCTTAGACATCATAAGCCCAATGTATCACATACTTTGGATTTCATGCCCAACAAAATGAATTCCTTCTACATCACATGCCTAAAAATTATAAACCCCGCATTTTAGTCTCGATATTGAAAACACTTTCCAATAACCTGTATGGTAATTCAATAAGATTCCCAATAACCTGATCTAATGCTCGTCGGAAATTTTAGGAGATGGCCGCACTCCCGATGCCGTCGATGAAGTGCACTAAGGCGGAACACCGCGACCGCGAGCACCCGAACGGATGCTTTTGGCGATCGGCTTCTCCTACAGTCACTTGGTCGGGGCTATGGGGCGTGGCTATCTAGTAAGGTTACCCGGCGAGTATCCGCGTACACTACGTAATTGTGACGGACTTTTGATCCACATCAAAATTTCGTGGCAACCGATCATATGAGACTAAACTGCTAGATTTATAAAATTCAAACTAGTTATCTTATAACTACATTTGTGGATTCCAAATATTGTATCACAATCACAGATAGCTAGACGAAGTTAAACTTTTCGATCGAATAAACAAACACCCAAACTTTCCCAAAGAGCTCAACACTTGAGCGGAGTTCAAAAACGTACCCAGAACATGCCACAGCTCCTATGAACCATCCGGAGAAGGGCCGACCCATGCCTCACTCATGTCGCCATGGAACTGCAGCAAACCCTAGGGTATTATTGTGGTTCCGCGATCTAAAAAGTCGAGTTTGGGTATCGTTCTTCTAGAGGGTCCACAGAATCGGTTGCATGATTTTCTGAAGAATTTAAACTCGGAAAAAATCCAACACCTGGAAAATTTTTAGCGGGGAGAAATTGGGTTATTGATATCCATTCAAACTTTTTAACATCATCTAAATAACCTGAATACATGTTAGAATTACGATCACAAAACACTCCGACTTGCCTTTGCAGAAAGTTAACATCACATGCAAATTTAGCAAAAACAAACAACACCTGAAACACCAAAACCCAGAGACTGGAACACCCTAAAAATTTGAACCCTGAACTCCCAAAATGGGCCGAGCTCACCGGTTTTTGGGGCATTGTGGCCGGCCACTTTGAGGTAGTTTTGCTTCAAATTTTCACAGTGTTCATGTTATATCTCATGCAACATTCTTCAGTTGTTTAAAAAAATTTTGACTCCTCTAAAAATTGACTGAGACGAGATTTTGTATCGGGTGTTTCGGAGTAGTTGCGGTTTCGTAATCTAACAAACAACATTTAAATCTCTAGCTTGGCTCTGATACCACTGTTGGATTCCATAGCGCGGCAGCAAGGTTTCGGGAAGCATCGTTCATGCCGTTTTCAAATTTTTGCCGTTCTAAAGAACCCTAACCCTAGAATCTTCACTTGAGTTTTAAACGAACTAGCAATGTTAACATCTTAACAACTAAATGAATGAGGAATACAACCTTTGTAGATCGGTCTTTCACTTCTAAAGCTCCGTGTAGTAGTCCCTTCGCTGTGAGTGGTGATCTCCAGAACTCTAGTATGGGTTCCCTTGGAGAAATGAACAAGCTTGCACGAAGTCTTCGAGACCGAAGATGATCTACGTCGAGGAGACTCAAGCTCATGCTACCTCTTCACTAATATGTGAATTAGTAAAGCAAACATCCAAAACTAAATGGCTAATAGTAGAGCATGAGGAAGTAGGAAGTGGGCTCTCTTTAGATTTCTTTTTATCACATTATTTCATCACATAGAAAAAAGCTAGCAAGCTTTTTATCATGAGAAAGAAGATGAAGTGATGAAGAGAAATGAACTCATGAAGTGAGAATAGCAACCATGGGTGAGTTAGTGTCATACACTAACTCATGTAGAGAGTTAACCATGGCTAACAATAATGGTTAGGTTAATAAATATCAATATGTAAAACAAAATTAGTGGACTTGGTCAATGGTTCTACAAGCTTCAACCATATGACTTATTCCATCTAATTTTGATTAACCTTAAATAAATAAAACCCCTCATTATTTCAAGCATGGTGTAAGTCTTATACACCCGTGTATCATGTATCATCAAGTATGACACAATAAAATGTACATTAATATATATCACATATATACTATATGCACATAAGTGAAAAAATAATACTTAGTGAGCAAATATCAGTTAATGTAAATTAATATATCAAATATATAATTATACATTAAATTATCAAATCAACAGTTGATTTAATAATCCGGCTATATCACATACAACCGACTAATATCATATGAATCAACTTTTCAAATCAACACTTGATCCGATAACCGGTTATATCTCATATAACCGACCAATATCATATATCGCGAGAATAGATTGCGGTATCACATACTCACATTAATCTAGGTCCCGCACATATCACATATGTGCTCCTACTTCATTTCGCATGAACCAGGGAACCTCTGTGTAGGACTCTAAAGACTCGTCAATACGCCGGCAGTAGGTGATGATTATATCAAACACCGACAAGCCGCAAGCGGTCTGCTAAATGTAACGTCCACCCGGGTATTGAGCGATCAGAAGATCAACAAGCAAGCCTGCTCGTACTCCTATGAATCTAATCAGTAACACTACCGTACAGTCTGGTCTCTTCGTCAGATATGTCGCATATCACAGCCTGGGGATGGTATAACGTCAGACCCCAATAGCCTGATAAGTCATGCCGATGTGAGGTCTATAACGGTTCGAGAAACTACTGATAACACTTACCAGTAAATCTCAACAACCCTGGCCAGGGATTTCATGTTATGGCCAATCGACCATAGCGCAATATCAACCCCCAATACCGGGAGAGACGAATCCCCTCCTATCACTCATTGCCTCCATGTGACTTGGGACTGTACCTAAAGACCACCGTTTTGCATGACTCAGTAGAGCCGTGGTAGGGTGGAAATCAAAGCACAGTGGGAGACACATAAGAATCTATGACGATCTCGGGTCGACAGACTAACCTATACCAGTGTCACCAGAGAACTGCTATCTGGCGATAGGTATAATACCATCTAGGAGTTCTCGGCGAGTCCGTTCAGTGTACCCAGTCTCCACTGAGCACCCGTACACCTTCTCTGATGTCAAACACCAATGGATGTGGGATCATCCATCGCCCGTCTCATGGGTCGAGAAGCGCATACGCTAGTATACTCTAGAGTATCGATGCCCTGTCTCGATACTCCCACGACTAGGAACAATTATAGGGTATACTTATGGACTACCTTTGGCCATACTAGTATGATCTCCATCATAGTCCTGGTAGTCAAGTACACTGCCTAAGGGCTTTATCAACATGTGAGAACAAGACAACATCAACATGTTAAGATAAATTGCAACCGGATAGCATACTATCATGTCGAGCAAGAAGGTCCTCCCTATATATGTCCAAGCATCCACTACAATATACATCCTATGTACAGTAATGGCCTCTAGGGCATACATATAACTAACAGATATTTAGGCTAAGTATTCTGCAATATTAATAATGATAATATTATTTCTCTCACAGGTTACTCAACTGTGGGTGCGCTTCTTGATGAATAATATTGTGTGGCCTTTTTCTATTAAGGGGATATGTATTGGACACAGTTTCATAACATTTTGAATCTGGTTCAGTCTAAATTAGTGCCTTTGATTCTATATGGACATAGAGTGGTAACATATCTTATAATAGTTAATATATGAAATTATCTTCTTCTTTTTTACAACAGAATCCGTACGAATTCAAGGCACGCTTCAGTAATGAAAGTTTGTGGGTTATCCCAAGATTTCGCAAGGGTTTAATTTCTACCATTTACATGATCAATGGTTGCATTGTTCTTGACTCGCCACCTTTTTATTAAAGAGCTTCTTTGCAAAATAATTTAGTGAGAGTATGGTAGAACTGGAAGTGATTCCAGAACCACAAACGATTACTGAGAATTTAGTAGAATCTAAGGATTCAATTGGATTCGTCAAACTATAGACACTCCGCGGATTTTAGTAGGTAACCTCAGCCATCCGAGAGGTACATCAATTTCCTCGTAGATGGTGACAGGGAGGTTTGCATCATGGTTATGATGACCCTACTAATTATCAGCGGGCTATTAAGAAATGGTGACTTCCGGATGGTGGCCAGATGCCAGATATCCAAGTTGGACTCCACGCACTTCAGCAAATTATAGAATTTGTTGGGTGCTTTTGAAGGGGTAAAACCCATTTGGAGCAAGTAAATCTTTCGAAATCAATGCAGGTGAAAAGGTAGTAACCTAATAAGGAGACTTGTAGTAAAGAGTTTTCATCAAATACTAAGGATTGTGAAGAAACTTTTTCTTCAATGTCTATGCTAAAGTCCATACAGATATGACTTGTCCCTGCTGCTATTCATGACTATGAAATCTTGCAGGTAGATGACTATAACGTTTTTCTAAATGGGAATTTAGAAGTGAAAATATATATGACTCTGCCAGAGTGTTGTCACACCCGCTTCCTAGTAGACGGAAACAGTGACATGGCAAGCCGCAACATATTTACTAAGAAATAAATATGTTAAGAGTAGTTAAGCAATATATAAAAATGCACAAGACTGAAAAGAGTAATAAAATAAACAGCAACTTAATTTATATTTAACTTTACATACAATTGTTTTAAAAGAAAAGATACAATGAATAAAGCAGTGCCTAAACAGTGTCATACAAAATGAAAGTAAGTACAAGGAACTAGAAGTTAGGATGCGCCGCAAGCTGATCCAAGTCCTCCTGGCTAGGCTCGATCTCATGAGAGGCCTGTCATTCTGACGAACATTCTAAAGAAATAAATAGAAAGGAATGTCATCAGCGAACTAGCAATCGGTAAGTCCCAAAAGAAAAGAGAGAATATAACAAGTAATGTGAAGTGAACAGGTAAGTTGTACAGGTATATGATGGTTATTATAACGTAGTTATTTGTATCTTGATACAAAAGGTATTCATGTATACGAGAAGAGTCCATCTTACCCCGTGGACTATGGTAATATGTAGTACAAGGCCCCGTCATAACCCACCGAACAACGGCACGAGAATTCATGTAGGTGTCTTTTAAGTGACCTCTCGTGCCACGATATACGTTCCGTACCAATCTACCCTTTTATCCCCGCGTAATGTATTGTATCGTTTATAATTATCAGACTTTCCGAAACCATGATACAAATTGTTCATGTATTCATGTTCAGGATGTAATCAAGTATTCAAGTAGTCAAGTCAAGTTATAACCATGGTTCGGTCAAGTCAGGTCAAGTATACATGTTTGATATCGATGTTTGAATTCAAGTATTCATGTTCATGATCAAGTATTCATGTTTGATTCTGGATTCAGGTTTGAATTAGACTCAGACTGAGTCAGACTCTTGTAAACTGATTTAGCTCTTGAATTAGGTTCAGGGGTCATCGGTAACAGCTGTACATGGACGGCAGGATTTGTGTCTTTTTCCAAGACAATTACCAT
Organism: Agapanthus africanus; assembly: GCA_030015575.1. Taxonomy (NCBI): domain Eukaryota; kingdom Viridiplantae; phylum Streptophyta; class Magnoliopsida; order Asparagales; family Amaryllidaceae; genus Agapanthus; species Agapanthus africanus. Next base: position 428,516,770 of record CM057339.1, read on the forward strand.
TGATAACTCCGTTATGTTGTCTACCTTAAATAGGCAAGCAGTCACTTTCTCCGGCTCTCTGGGGCTCAAGAGAATTGATCCCGCTTAAACTTATATTTACTAGGCCTTAAATATTGTTTTTATATAACTCGAGGGGTTTTATGAAAAATATTTTAATATAGTTAAAAATAAAACCTCGAGGGTGATTAGTATTATTTGGGGTTGTCATGAGCATGGATTTTAAGTATTGGAGTATTTTAGTGATAAATACTTAGCTTGGAAAGTTCATGGTATTTTATTGAAAAACTTATCTTTTTAGCATCTTGATAGTATTTTATTGTCATTGGTTAATCTTTTCAATTTTGAAAAAATATAGAATTATCATATTTTGAAAATAGGGATTTATAAAAATAATTTTATTTTATTTAAAAAATTCGTATTTCTTAAAAATCGTATTTAAATCCTTTCGAGACTGAATGCTCCGTAAGGAGGTCCCCATCTCGTTATACTAGACTAAGAGGGTTGAAGATGCGTAATCGCAAAGGATATAAAATACCGCATTAAAAAAAATTCGGTTTTAGAAATATGTGGTATTTTATTGTAATATTATTTTCGTAACAATTATCCATTCAAAAGAATATCGTGCTATAAAACCAAAGGTACGTGTGGGGTTGGTCGTTACCCCGTGAAGTTTTCCTAAGGTATTGTTAAGCAATTACTAAAAGAAGTGTTTATAAAGTTCAAGGTAGTTTGATGAAAAAGTTCTACTATTGTTGTTTCACATGAGAATTTTGATGAAATTTGATTCTAAACATTAGGATTTAAAGTTGCAAGTTATGTAGTAAAATTATATTAACTAAATTGTAAAGGAAAATGGAGTTATATATTTTTAGAAAAGAAGATGTCAGTATTAACTATACTTTTACCGATATAAAATTTTAAGGGAATTTCAATAAGAAGGAGGAGATTTGGAAGGGACTTACTGTTTAGAAAATTCAAAGAGAGATTGAAGAAGAGGGGATGAGCTTCGTGGCGTCGCGGGAGCTCCGGAATAGGTTTCGGTTTTCACCGGAACTAACTTGCTTGCTAACTCCTCTTTACTTCACTTGCACTAGGAACTTTTTAGAGGGTTTTGGCTAGAATTTTCAGAATGACGCGGGTGGTATTTATAGTGGAGAATTAGGGTTTCAGAATTAAAATTGTTAATTAAAAGCATTAAAATTGTGATAAATTGTGAATTGAAATGTTTCTGTTTGATTGCAGGGAAATCAAACAGTGTAGAGGAGTTAGGGGTAGGTTAAGAGGCAAGTGTGCAGAGCCCGGGCTTCAATGGGCTCCTTCCGACCGTCGGTGCCGGCCTAAATCTCCTTTCCGCCGGTCGATCTAAGGCTTTGGGTCTCTAGATTCGTGCCATGCGGATTATTCAGAGTTTACTCCATTTTCCACATGTTTGATTTTTCTGAACTTTTCATTTCACGTGTATTGCACGTGCAATCTTTTGGGTTTCCAAAAGGTTAAAAAAATTCAGAATTTTTTTTTGTGTCTGATGGGATTCGAACACAGGGGCAACGTCACAGCAGTGCAAGGCTTTACCAATGAGTTACAAGTTGCTTCTTTCTGTTATTTAACAAAAGTAACTTATAACTCAAGCTCAGGCTGTAAAACTCATTTCTTGTATATTAACAGTAAAATTTCCATACAAGATTTTATAGTCGTTACAAAAGTTGTCGTAGTTAGTGGGAACAACGGAAGGTGTACAAGTTGCTTATGTCTATTTATAGACTAAAGAGTGCATTGCGGAAGTGGATCGTCTATTTTGATATGACAGTCAAGGTGTTTAACTTCATCAAAATAACAGATGAAGCTGGTAAGAATGATGTAGGGAGTATTGTCGAGGTATTTGGATGACATACTCCTAATAGAAAATGATGTTCCTATACTACAATCGGTTAAACTGTAGTTGTCACAAAAGGTTCTCCATATAGGATTTAAATAATATATCAGGAATTCTGATAACGGGATCTATGTAGTTAGATCTAGATTTGGGAAGTGTCCCAATTTGGGTATTTGAACACCATTCTAAAGGATTTTAGAATGGTGGACTCCTAGCATGGTGGTGAACCCGCAAGTGATGGAGTCACCCTTTTTAAAGAGATGTCTTCTAGACTGATGAGGAGAGAGACTCGCATAAATGACATACCAATTACTTTGCCAATTGGGTAAATCATGCAATATCAAGTACCAGACTAGAAGTTGCATTTGCACATAGTGTAGTAAGCATATATTAATCATGGAGAAACAATAGGAAGCGGTGAAGTATCATGATGTTCTTAGGATGTGGTAATGACAGCCTCCTTCAGGAGGAGATTACCAGTTTTAGCTTCCAAGGTGACCTGGATGGCAGAGTGGCTGTGAGAGTTATAAATTTATCCTCTTCTGAGGAGCAGTATGTTGGACGAAGTTCCATGCAGAATAATGAGGTAGACATGGCACGGGTTGCAGAAAAAATGATCAACGGATTATACAGCACAAGAAATTTGTTGGATAAACCTGTTCATTTATGAACATGGTCCCACCATGTATCTAGACAAATTCTAAGATAGGGTATCGCTCAGTTCGGGAGATATATGATCTCCATGAAGTTGAGATATAAAGAGAGAAAGTTAGAAGCATTTCAGTGTATCCACTCACTAAGGATGTTTCTCGAACACACGAGCTGTGAGTAAAGAAGTTGGGTATTTGGTAGCAAACGAGATGTGGATATGTGATACTGCAATAATTGTCCTTAAGTGTAAGTGAAAGACTGTCGGCTATAGTGCCCTCAAGGTAATTATTGTAATCGAAACTAGGCGATTATGATAAATGAAGGAGGACCTATACAGGTAAAATGGTCCTACTTGAGATGATATTATACATCTGGTTTGTCTTTATCATGTATGTGTATACGTTTTATTACGTGTCGCTAATACATAAGGATAAAGCCCGTAGGATCATTGGTTGACTACCAGAGTTATGATGGCGATTATACTAGTGAGAGTTAGGTAGTCCATAAGCACATCCTTAAATGTCCTTAGTCGTGAGAGTATCGAGATCAGGCATCGATATTCTATAGTAAATTAATGTATACATTTCTAGACCCCGACGAGAGACGGTGGCAGGTCTAATAGCCATTGGTGTGTTGCTCCTAATATTGTATACAGGTGCTCACTGGAGGTGAGTACACCTGACGAGCTCACTGAGAACTTCGAGATGGTACTGTACCTATCGTCAAATAGCAGTTCTCAGTTGATATGAGTACAGGTAATCTGTTGAGCTGAGATAGTCATTTGTCTCTTATGAGTTCCCACCGTACTTAGATTACTTCCTTACCACAGCTCTACTGAGTCGTGCAAACAGTTTTTAGTTGGTTACAGTCCCGAGCCATATGGAGGCAGTGAGCGATCGTCAGGGATTCATCTCTCCCGGTATAAGGAGTCGATGTCGTGCTATGTTCGGTTGGTTATCACCATAATTCCTTTACCATGGTGGATGAGATTTACTGATTGTAGATCAGAAGTTTTTCGGTAGGTGATGAGCTTGACACCGACACGACTTATCGGGTTATAGGGGTTTGTCGTTTTCCACCCCCGAACCGGTTTTCTATACTCTTAGACGAAAAGACTGGACTGTACGGAGATTGTCATTTATAGGCTCTGTAGGGATACGGATGATTTTGCACGCCGACCTTCCTTTCGGTCAATACTTGGGTAGCCGTTACGTACAGCTAGTGTCGCTGACATGCTTGTGGTTAAACCCACTGCCAGCATATTGTCGAGTCTTTAGAGTATCATACAGAGGGTATCCCAGTTCAATCGAAACGATGTAGTATATGTGTATTTTGATATGCACTCAAGTTCGATTAAATATGTGTATTTAGTGCACGTATTTTAATCGAACATTTTGATAATACTGGCAGGTTTGAAAGATAACTGGATCATTGTGAGTTGGTATTATATCTCTCTCGTTATCTCTCTTTTGGTATTCGTATTTTTATACAAATACGGTATTTGTATTTTGACATGAATACGGTCGTATTCGTGCCTCAATACGGATACGGGTATTCATATTTTTATATGAATACGGTATTTGTATTTTGATATGAATACAGATATATGTATTTTGATACATATTTAGTTTTATGTATATGTGTGCGCGCGCACAAATACACCTTTTCCACTTCATTTAAGAAGCTTTGTGAAGAGTGTGGATGGATGACTCATTGGGGTCGGTCACCCATCCACCCACTCTTCGCAATTATAAGGAAGAAAGAAAAAGAAAAGGATGATGACATACTTCATCTTTCTTCTTGTCTTCTTCTTTATGCCTAGCTTCTAAGTGAAAAGGAAAAATTGAAAATGAGAGAAAATCAAGAGAGAACCACGATTACATCACTCTCACAATCATTTCTTAGCAAGTTTTGTTTCTGAGTTGCTTCACTTAGTTTTTAGATGTGAAGCTAAAGCATGATTCGGACTCCTTCGGGTGGATCATTTTTTATGAGTAAAATCGGCGTCCAATCTCATTCCCGACGACTTCGAAGCCTTGCAAGAGTCCATGGAGCGGTGTAGGGGTCTTCCTCAATTGCGCGGACACTCTAAAAAGGTATCTAGCCCCATACTCTTACTTGTTTAGATATCTAGTTTAGTGTTTGGAATAAATTCTAGAGTATTGGTCGCTAGTGCTTGCTTTAAAATTTTTGTTTTCGTTTCCGCCTTCGCCGCGAGTATTGCGGCGCAAGCACTAGGGTCTTTACAGATATGTGCTAAGCATTCCAAATGCAAACATACTCCTACTCACACAAGTGAGTGGGCGCCGTTCAATGCTCTATGAGCCGATGACTCCCCGAGTCAATATCTTATTGAGAATCTTCCGCCTTTCGCTTATTCCTCTCTATACATGTTAGTATGATATAGACCATTGAGAACCTGCAAGCGTGTAGCCTTGCAGCCATATCCGTTAGAACTGACACAAGGATCTTCCTGAAAAAAAGAATATAAATAAAATGTTTTGCTCGCAAAATCTCGTACCCCAGATCTGGTTGGTCATGTTGGCTCAAGCACTTTCGATCCATCTGAAGCGTACTTGAACACCTAGGTCTTCTCTTGATTCATCACACTCTTAAATTTCATTCTCGACTTTAATAAGAGTTGGCCATGAGATATAATCAGGAGACATGCCAATCGATCTTCCTCCGGCTTTGAATAGTTAGGTCTGCTGTTTACCCACTTTCCTGACACTGCCCCGTATGTGCGGTATAGTTTCATCGTAGTAGGAAAAGGCAGCAAAAGTAGCATACACTCATAACAAGCCTATCCAGACAGCCCAATGTTACTAAGGGTACATTTAAATGCCCATCATTACGGTGGTCTTCTATAATAGCTCACACTGTGAGGGGGATGGAATCTATCCCTTCCAACCTCCTTATATACGGTTTCAGCACACGTCTTATGGTAACGTGTTACGGTATAAGTTCTATTTTTGAGAGCATACGTCATTAAATTTATACCATACAGACCCGGGCTCAATCACTTCGTGATTGACTTGTCCGGTCATACAACTTAGTGATATGTCTGGGATCTCCCGGCAAGCTCGCGCCTCATGTGCCAAGTTAGACCCCTAGTCTGGATATTAGTAAATAGGTAAAGTGGTTGTGGGATCTCCACTTTGGTCACTCAGCATACAAAAATACCATAACCTCAACCTGACCCAGTCAGGACGACTTATTAAGTGCTCACAATGTCGTTGCACCCAGTTACACGATGGTGTTCTCCTTGCTCCTAGCAAATGACTCACGGCACTTAGTCTCACTTTTGCTTGCTGCCACAGCTTCGAAGGGGATTTCTCGTGCGGGTGAGATTCGTACCTGCTGACGTAAATTTGATAAATACATACCTGGTGCACTAAGTATACCTTGTACACTCAATGTATATACTCCATGCTAAAAGGTTAAATAAATATAGACATGTGTATCCCAAAATTATGAAAGAAAGTGATCTACTATCAATCAAAACATGTTCATAAAATGACCTTTCATAATTAAATGTCAAATAACAGTATAAGTGAAAGGGGGTTCTCATTTAATCGTTACCCAGAACGTAGCCTTAAAGCTCTAATATAATGCAAGAGCCTCTCCTCGGCTATATCCTTCGTTATAGATCCCTGATCATCTGACCCATAAGAATAAATCACTGCACTCCCTCTTTCCTTACTATTCTATGAAGTGGTTTCAGATCTAAATGTGCTACGACTTCCCGTGATATTTTGTATATGTCGAGAATGTTGTTGCCGACCTATTTTCGCAATAGAGAGTAACCATGTCCCTCTCATGAGGAACCACACACAAATTCTAAAGGAATCTTTACAGACGAACAACCTTTTTTGGTCATTTCTAAGACAGCCACATATCCCGCCTCTATGGTGGAAAAAACTATCTAGTTATGCTCCTTTCTAATCCAATTAATGACATTGTCATTAAACAAGAAAGCATATGCGGATGTGGATGCTTTCTTATATAAATCGCCGGCCTAGTCGGCATCTGTATATTCATACTACCACAAGTCTGATCCCTCATAACATAAAGTATAGTGGTCATCCCATATAAATACCGCATGATCCTCTTTCACTTCAACAGAACAAGTAGACCCTAAATACAAAGTTCAAAAGGTAAAGGATATATTAGATCATGTACACATTATGTGTACATTAAACTACCGATATACAAAATGGAACCCTTAACATCTGTCTCTTTTTATCAAGAGTTTTATAGTATAGATCAAGCCAACGATTACAACCACTAATGATTAGAGTTCAAAACGAGATGGTGATCGTGTGGGTTGAACTAATTTAAGACATACATTACATGAGTCTTCGAAGACAAACATAGGATGTTCTTGAAATATTTCCTCTTGGATCCAGTTCTCGAATATGAATCCAACATCTCGTATGTCCTTTATCGTGATAGGCAAGGACAACCACCTCCAAGTGGCTTCTTTTTTCTCCAAGTCATTTTTGGTCATACCAACATCGTTCACATATAAAGACAAGATCTTAAAACTTACAGTTGTCACATTTATCGTCAATCTATAATCCTAATGGATTGATGAATTAAAGATACAACTACTTGGATATTGTTTCATGCCATGTATGGAGTTTCTAAGTCAACTCAAGTCCCTTAGCACCGAAACCTGTAGACAGATCTCCAAGATCTCTCTATCTAAATTCTCTACCGAGAAAATAATCTAAGTTCTCAGGACTAGTTCTAGATCTTTATGTGTAACGATTCATTAGAAAAATATGATAGACATTTGTTTTCAACCCCGGTGAGAATATCTATTCCTAGTCAAGTTAATCTAGGTGAGCTCCTTTGCTAACTATTATTCCTTGCATCTTTTAACAGTACTATCCCTTTTTGCATTACTTCTGAAAACCCGGTTCTTCTAAACAATCTTAAAAGTCGATCAAGCCCCAGACTTAAATGCTCATTGTTGACTCTTGAACCTCTTCTATCGCCATTATTCACTCATTTCCAATAGGCATAAAAATAGTGTCCTTAAATGATTTGGGTTGTGCAATACATGTGGCGTTGGCATGAATAGCTTAGCCCACGAGGCACTTAAGGTTACATGACAAGCTCCAAACTATCAACATGAATCTCGCTCCCATTGTCCCCAACTGTTGAAGGAACTAATCCCTCGTACTATGTTGTTGACTTAGAAGTATCCTAAAAACTAGTTGGATCTCAAATCCTGATCACTACTTTACATTTTAAAGAAATTCCTCTTTGAGAAACTCGTTTGTTGTTCCCTATTTGAGGAAATTAACATTATGCGACCAAAATTAATAGTTAGAACATCCCAATAGACGCAAGTGATCCAGCTAGGCTTCTCGCACATCACATACTAATAGTTTTGCCTCTGCTGTATTATATGTTTGATCTTATCTAGATTTGTATCTAAATAATCGATCTTGTTTATTTTATATGTATGTGCTACATTGGTATCAGAGTAGTGGATCGATCATATCTCATGTCGATTAGATGAATAACCTTACCTATGCTATATATGCATCACAATATCTTTGTCACGCCCCGTTTCCCAGTGTACTGGGAAGGAGATGCGGCGGGCCGCGACGTATTTACTCAGAAGCAAACACGTTAAGCATAAATAAGCAATATAAATGAATAACACAAGAATAACAAGAGATGTAATGAAACAAAAACTTTTTATTGATAATTATTCTTTACATACAACTGAAAAGTAAAGTACAATGATAGAAAGCGATGCCTAAACAATGGCATATGAACTGAAAAGAAAAGTAGTATAAGTAAAAGCCTAGAAGTCGTGCTGCTCGGTGATCTGCTCCAAATCGTCCTGGCTGGGCTTGGTCTCCTGAGAGTCGGGTGCTCCTGACATATATTCCAAAGAAAGAAGATACAGGAATGTCGTCAGCAAACTAGCGCTTGATAAGTCTCAAAAGATAGAATGAAATAGACAAGTAAAGAGAATAGAACTGGTAAATTATCTATTTGTTATGCTAACGTAGTTGTTTGTATCTTGGTACAGAAGGTATCAGTGTATACGAGAGGAGTCCAACTTTTCCCGTGGACTATGGTAACCCATAGTATAAGGCCCCATCAAAACCCACGGGACAACGGCAAATGATGTTCATGTAGGTGTCTTTTAGTGACCATCATCGTGCCACTTTTAACACATTCCGTACCAGTCTACCCCGTTAAAAATCCCGTAGTATATATTGTATTGATTTTATTGATTTGTAGTTACCAGATTTGCCAAGACCGTGGTATAAGTTGTTCATGTAAACTGATTCAGGATGTAAACGATAGTCATTTAGTCAAGTTCAAGATATAGCCATGGTTCGGTCAAGTCATGTTGATATTGTTCTGGTATTCATGTTCAAGTTCAAGTGTTCATGTTTGGTATATTGGATTCATGTTGCATTGGAGTTATGATTGGATTCATGCTGCATTGGAGTTATGATTCGATTCATATTTGGATTGTATTCAAATTAGACTGAGACTCAGATTAAGTCAGACACTTACACAGATTTGGATCCTGAATTAGATTTAGGTGTTATCGGTAACTGCTGCACATGGACGGCAGGATTTGTGTCTTTTTCCAAGACAATTACCATTGATAACCCCGTTTTAATTTTCTACCTTAAATAGGCAAGCACCCACTTTCTCCGGCTCCTTAAGGCTTTAAGTAATGGTCCCACTTAAACATATATTTACTAAGGTCCATATTGTAATTTAATATAACTTAACGGTTTTTTATAAAAAATATTTTTAGTATACTTTCAAAATAAACCTCAAGTATTTATTTATGTTAATTAGGGTTTCCATGGATGTGAATTTTAAAGAGTGAGGTATATTAGTGAATATATACCTAGCTTGAATAGTTCAAGATATTTTAGTGTAAAATTTGACTTGTATTGATTCTTGATGGTATTTTCATGAAACTTATTATTCTTTTATTTTGTTTAGAAAACATGGAATTTTAGCAATATCTTAAAAATATGTGGTCTGATAATATTTATATAATTATTAAAAATAAATTTTTTATTACTAAATAGAAATCCTCATTTTTCCTAAAAATTGTATAAAAATTCCATCGAGATCGTATGCTCCATAAGGAGGTCTGCATCCCGCTCTACTAGTCTCGGGGATGTGTGATAATCCGCACCATTCCGACCGGGTTCCCTAAAATGGGTTGTAGAGGCATAATCGTAAAGAATTAAGTAACACAATTTAAAAAAATCCGGTTTTTAATAGTTTAAAGTATTTTGATGAAAAGTCGTATTTTGCCATAAAAGTTATGTCTCAAGTGTAAGTCTATGTTACCCACCCCGGTACTTTCGGGGAGGCGGAGTAGGTAAAAATCGAATTTTTCTTTGAAGGAAACATAGACTAACCATGAAAGATCTTTGCTAAGCAAAAACTATCAAACAAACAAGGAGCTTTAACTACTAGGTTAAGAGATTTTACCAAAATCTTGAACTCCTTCTCTTCTTGTGTTGCTTCCTCTTGTTGTGAGCTCCTTGGAGTGGTGTAGACGGCTCCTCCTCACCGTCTTCTCTTTGCCAAAGAAAGATCCACCCGAAGGCCTCTACCTTGAGTTCCAATCTCTATCTTGAAGTAACTAAGGTGCTTGGTGTGCTAGAATAAGAACCATAGAGTGAGTAGAGAATTGTTTTGGTGGTTTGATCTCTTAAAACTCTTGATTTTCAACTCATGAAACAAGAGAGCCTTGAGAGAGGAAGAGGAAATAGCTAGCAAGAGAGAGAATGTATCATTATAGAATGAGGAGATAGCTCTCATATGATGAAAAAGAATAATGATAATTTTAGTTAGGATAAATTGTCATGGTTGATGTTGATTTGACCATTATCATGTCACAATTAATGCTAAGCATGCTCACAAAAATATCTAAGTCAGCATGGGTCAACAAAGTCAAATGGTCAAACTAATTAACCATGATACAATTATCTCTAATTAAAGCTCATTAATCAATTTCCTCAATCTCATTATAGTTTTAATCAAGTCAATGGTCAAAACCCTAATGTGGTTCCTCTGCCTCTGTCTACTGTGTATACACACATGCATCCGTGCTCCGAGGAACATGAATACAATAAGACCGAACCAACCTAAAACCAAATACTAGGATCTGGTTTAAACCAAAGCCCACTAGTATCAACAGCTCGAACACCGAACACGCACAAGTACGCATATGTGAACGAACCATGTCGTAAAACCTTACGACCTCTATCTCGTTTCGCCCAAAGGTGAACAACCCTCTGTGTGGGACTCTAAAGACTCGACACTACGCTGGCAGTGGGTTTAACCACAGGCCATAAGCGGTACTAGCTGTACGTAACGGTCCCCAGGTAAACGCCGATAAGAAGACCGTTGAGGTGAACCCATCTGAACTCCTACTGAGCCTGAATGTGACAATCTCCGTACAGTCCGGTCTGTTCATCTAAGAGTATCGCATGTCGGGCCTAGGGGGTGGTAAACGTCAGACCCCTAATAGCTGTACAAGTCGTGTCGGAGTGTGGCCCAGAACAACCTGAGAAACTACTGGAAACATTACCAGTAAATCTCACTTGCCCTGGCAAAGGACTTTATATAATGGCTCTCCTAGACACAGCGCGATATCAACTCCCAATACCGGGAGAGACGAATCCTGTCTAACCGTCCATGCCTCCAAGTGCTTCGGGACTGCACCCAACTACTACCTGTTTGCATGACTCAATAGAGCCGTGGTAGGGTAGTAATCTAAGAACAGTGGGAACACACTCGAGACGAAGTGACAGTGTCAAGTCAACGGACTAAGCGGTACTCATGTCACCTGGGAACTGTTAACTGACGATAGGTATTGTACCAACCAACAGTTCCCAACGAGTCCTGTCTAGTGTACTCATAACCTAATGAGCACCTGCATACTATCTCCAGTACGACGTACCGATGGCTGTGGGACAGACCATCTCCCCAACTGGGATGAGAAGCCTACACACTAGTCTACTCTAGAGTATCGATGCCCTGTCTTGATAATCCTACGGCTAGGGACCTGTATAAGGATGTGCTTGTAGACTACCCAACCCCCACAAGTGTGACTGCTATCACAACGCTGGTAGTCAAGCAAAGATCCTAAGGGCTCTATCAATATGTATTAGTGATACGTCAAAAGAAACATATACGCATATTAAGATAGATACAAACCAAGTAGCATACTACCATATCGAGCAAGACTGTTATAAATCTGTGTATATATATCCCAAGCTTCCAAAATGTAATATAAAAACTAGTACTATACAATAATGGCCTCTAGGGTATATCACACTAACAATCTCGCACTTGCACTAAGGCCATGTGCTGGCATATCGCAGACTTATCATTTCGAATAGCTTCTCGAACTGCGTCTGAAGAATGGCCTTTGTGAATGGATCTGATGTGTTATCTTCTCTAGCAACCCTCCGAACCTCGATCTCCCGGCGATCCACGATCTCCCTGATCAGGTGATACCGCCTCAAGATGTGTCTGGACATCTGATAGGACCTGGGTTCCTTTGCAAAAGCTATTTCCCCGTTGTTGTTATAATACAGAGGTATTGGAGCAACAATAGACGGAACCACCTGAAGTTCTATTAAGAACTTCCTCATCCAGACTGCTTCTTTTACGGCATCAGAATCTGCGATATACTCCGCTTCCATCGTCGAGTCAGCAACGGTTTCCTGTTTGGAACTCTTCCAACAGACCGTCCCTCCATTGAGGGTAAAGACATAACCCGACATGGATTTGGAGTCATCCTTGTCACTTTGGAAGCTGGAGTGAGCAAAGGCCTCGATTTGGAAGTCTTTTCCGCCGTAAACCAAGAATATATCCTAAGTCCTTCTCAGGTACTTCAGAATGTTCTTTACCGCTATCCAGTGCTTCTCTCCAGGGTTTGACTGATACCGGCTTACTACACTCAGTGCATAAGCTACATCTGGTCTGGTACACAACATCGCATACATTATAGAGCCTACCGCAGAACCGTAGGGTATAATAGACATGCGATCCCTTTCCAAATCAGTCTTGGGAGACATCTCTTTAGAGCGGGTGATTCCGTGACAAGCTGGTAAATTACCACGCTTAGAATCTTTCATACTGAATCTTTTCAGTATGGTGTCGATGTACCTAGACTGCGAAAGTACCAATATCCTCTTAGATCTATCACGATAGATCTGGATCCTTAGAATGTAAGAGGCATCACCCAGGTCTTTCATGGAGAACCTGCGTGACAAGAACCATTTGACAGATTGTAGCATAGGAATGTCATTTCCTATCAAGAGATTGTCATCCACGTACAAGATGAGGAATACAACAGTTCGTGCTACAATCTTACTATAAATGCATGGTTCATCTGGATTTTTGATAAAGTCAAATTCTTTGACCGTCTCATCAAAACAGATGTTCCAACTCCGCGATACCTGCTTTAGTCCATAAATGGACTTAAGCAACTTGCACACTTTCCCGCTGCTCCAACTCTGAATGAAACCCTCTGGCTGGTCCATATAGACACACTCCTTTAAATTTCCATTTAGAAAAGCGGTTTTTACGTCCATCTGCCAAATTTCATAATCGTGGAAAGCAGCAATGGCAAGAAGGATTCGAATGGATTTGATCATAGCCACTGGAGAAAAGGTTTCGTCATAGTCCAAACCAAGTCTTTGACGAAAACCCTTTGCAACAAGTCTAGCCTTATAGGTTTCAACCTGTCCATCTACACCAATCTTCTTTCTGAAGATCCATTTGCAGCCTACGGGTTTTACCCCTTCTGGAGCAAAGTCCAATGTCCATACTTTGTAGGTGTACATGGACTCCATCTCGGTCCGCATTGCATCCAGCCATTTTACCGAGTCAGTGCTCTGAATGGCCTGCTGGAAGTTAGTTGGCTCATCATTACCAAAGATGCAATCCTCTCTATTCTCGTCTATGAGAAAACCGTAGTATCTCTCAGGTGGATGAGAAAGCCCACTATTCCTGCGGAGCGGTGCAGGAATGTCCTGTTCTTTTGAAACTTCTTGTTCCACCAAGCTTTCATTAGTAGCTTGTGGTTCTGGAATTTCTTCCAGTTCTATTGCGCTCCTACTTATTTCTTTTTCTAAGAACCGATGTCCAGAAAGTGGGCATGATGAGAAATAAAAACCTTTGTTCCTCTGCGTAGTAGAAAATATACCCCGTGGAGTTCTTTGGGTATCCTACAAACTTACACAGTACTGCGCGTGACTCGAGTTTGTCCGCATGCTGCTTTTTGACAAAAGCTGGACATCCCCATATCTTCAGATATTGAAGATAGGGTTTCTTCCCACTCCACATATGATATGGTGTGGTAAGCACAGTCTTGGTAGGAACCTAGTTTAAAAGATATGCAGTTGATTCTAGTGCATAGCCCAAGAATGATCACGGTAACTCAGCGTTACTCATAATGGAACGTACCATATCTAATAGGGTTCGGTTCCGTCTCTCCGATACACCGTTGTGTTGTGGAGTGTATGGAGGAGTAAGCTGAGAGAGAATTCCATTCTCTTTTAGGTAATCCAGGAACTCGGCACTTAAGTATTCACCACCTCGATCAGATCTCAGTGCCTTGATACTTTTGCCGGTTTGTTTTTCTACTTCATTCTTATATTCTTAGAATTTCTCAAAGGTTTCGGATTTATGCTTCATTAAGAAGACATGTCCATACCTAGAGAAATCATCCGTAAAGGTAATGAAATAGGAAAAACCACTTCTAGCATGTGTAGACATTGGACCACACACGTCGTTGTGTACAAGTCCTAAGAGCTCGCTCGCTCTTACTCTGTGTCCAGTGAACGGAGTCTTTGTCATCTTTCCTTTGAGACATGATTAACAAGTTGCATAAGAATGATATTCGAACGGATCCAAATATCCTTCTTTATGCAACTTAGTTAACCTTGTCTCATTGATGTGACCCAGTCTACAATACCATAAGAAAGCATAATTTAATTCTGGAGACTTTCTTTTGTGTGTATTCTGGATATTGAAAATCTGCGGTTGGTTTAATACGTATATACCGTTTCTTAATCTACCCGACCCAATCAAAACATGATTAAGGTGAATGTTTACAACATTGCTTACAAATGCAAAATCATAACCTTTTTTCGACATTAAAGATACAGATATGATATTAAAAGTCGAACTGGGTACAAAATAACAGTTGCGCAAAACCAAATCATGTCCATCTGTAAATCCTAAGTGATAGTCCCCCACGGACTCAGCATCCATGCTTGCTCCGTTTGCAACTCTGAGGGTCATATCACCTGCCTTCAAAACCCTACGGCTTCTTAGTGCCTGTAAAGAATTACAGATATGAGATACTGATCCGGTATCCAATACCCAGAAAGTAGAGTTGATTGACAGACAGTTTTCAATAACATACACACCTAAAACCGAAGCCACAACTTGCTTCGGGTCCTGGTTCTTGGCCTTCCAAGCCTTGCAATTTTTCTTCCAGTGTCCTTTCTTGTGAGAATAAAAGCATTCTTCCTTTCCCACAATCCGTCCCGCTACCTTTGTTTTTCCCTTAGCTTCTACCTTACTAACATCGCCCTTGGTTTGGTAGGGGCCTTCTTCTTCTTTCCTTTGGCTTTCGCCTTGGACCTAGAAGAGGAAGTTCCTCCAACAAACAAAGCGGGTGTTTCCCTGACTTTTTGCAGGGTGCCCTCTGCACTCCTCAACATGTTGAGGAGTTCCGAAAGTTCAACTTCTTTTCTTTGCATGTTGAAATTCAGGATAAACTGGGCGTAGGTGAAAGGAAGGGACTGGAGAATCAAGTCAGTATACAACTCAATCTCTAACGTGGTCCCGAGGTCCGCGAGCTCCTCAATGTAGCCAATCATCTCCATGACGTGTTCCTCTACAAATGATCCGACGGCCAACCTCGCTTTAAATAGTTTCTTCGAGGTCTCGTATCTTGCGATACGGGATTGCTCTCTATATAGTTCTTTAGTATGGAGAAATATGGATTCAAGATCCATATCCTCGTGACTCCTCTGATGTTTATTGTCTATAGAGGCAAGCATGAGGCACTTGGCCTTCGCACTGTCAATCTCCCAGGTCTTACGAATTTCCTTATCTGCGACACTGGATTCTGGACCTAGGACGGCGGGGGCCTTAGTGGTAAGGAGATACCCCAACTTGTCATAAGTGATTTCTATCTTGACATTCCTGAACCAATCTTTATAGTTTGGCCCTGTCAATATGTCTTTATCTAGTAATAACCTAAGACCCGTCATGATGTTTGGTTACTGCAATTAGGAGAGAGAGAGAAGAAACACTTTAGCATGATGCTCTTTCAAGTTTAGAGTGGTTTTTAGTTTGTCTAAACAGGATGGCTCCCACTGTTTCTCGAATCCTTCCTCATACCATAAAAGAAGAACTAGTCGGGATTGATCTCACCGTACAATACTTGCTTAACCGTTCAGCCAGGCCGGTGTTGGTACTTCGAGATAGGTTTTACGACGCTTTCGCGAAGTTCCTTAAATAAATAACCTCTTTTCCCTATGGGCGTAGCCCCGCTAACAACTTTCTAGACACCTACTTGGTTTATAGCATTGATCGTTAAGTGAGGAAATTTCCTGAGGAGTAGCATATACTCACAGTAGGATCGGGATCCAAATATCATTATGTGATAAAGTTGAAGGAATCCTACCAAAATTATCACACTCCAAATGGTATGCAAAACTAGCAAGTTTCAGTTTCTATAGAAACTTCCGATGTGGATTTTTACCCCCTGCTCTTATAACCTTGACGAAGGCCAACATATCCTAAGTCACATGTCAAGTTCTACCCGTCATTATCCAGGTTAATTTGGACGCACCCATACATGCCCTTGACGAAGGTACGACTGTTTCAAACCAACACATCTATCTATGCTACAGATAAATATTTAGTAGCTACCAATCACTATGCCTTGGCGAAGGTCAAAATACACAGCTTGAATACTACTGAACATTTAACTGAAATGACGGAGGGCTACAAATGGTTTTGGCGAAACCGTGAACGTAGTGAACTTGATATAATCGAAGAAACCTGATAGCTTTTAAAAGGAGTGGTTTAAGTTCCGCATTTTAAAAGTTTTGCTGTTTTGAAAAAACCGACTGGTTTTGAAATTGTTCCAACGATTCAACTTTGGTTTGTTTTCTTTGCATTAATATAATGCGTCCCATCAATTAATCCTACCATTGCAGAAAACAACGAAAATATGACGTACGCTTATGCCATCCGCATTCGCCACTGGGCCCCGTCATCACCCGTTAGGTTACTTAACTAACGACAGAGCGGGGGCTGGACTAGCACGGATGTAAAACATAAGCAACGTCTGTAGGGTTCCTAGGCACACTAATGAGGTCTCGCAAGGCATCAACCATGCCAAAATCAAAAATTTCCGTTGCCGAGAAACCCTAATGCGATCGTTGACTAGAGAATAGGCGATAACTATGCAAGTAAACAACTTTACTCTAAAGTGAAAGAGGCTACAACCTTTGTAGATCCGGTTCTCCACTTCTCTAGCTCCATGTTGAAGTCCCTCTGCTGCGATCATCGGAATCCCGGACTCTCACGGTGGTTTCATCGAAGAAATGATCTGGCTAGGTCGATGACTTCGATGCCGAAGATGATCTACGTCGAGGCGACTCTAACTCGAGCTCGAACTTCACCAAGTCAAGAAACTTGTGAAGAAAACACCCTATACTACTTGGCAAGTGGTAGAGGATGAAGAAATAGGAAGTGGGTTCACTTTATAATTGGATTTCTCACTCTTTTTCTCAAGTCACCATTGAAGCTAGCAAGCATCTTTCTTCTTGAAAAAGAAGAAGAAAAAGAAAAAGAATATGATAAGAATAATGATTATAGAAAATAAAGTGATTCTTATCATATAGCAACCATGGTTAAGTGTAGAGAATAAACTAGGGTTAGGTTTAATGGTTAGGTTAAGGCTAAGAAACAAAATGGTCAAAGCTTCATGAAGTTTCAAGAAAGAAACAAAATTAGCCACCATTTTATTCTTGCCAAAATAAATGAATAAAAGAATAAATAAATAAGTAAATCAAAACCCTAACCATTAACATAACCATGGTTTAATCATACACACCCAAGTTTGCATGTATCATCAAACATGATACAAACAAGTGCACAAAAATATATCACATATACAACTTATGCAATTCAAGTGAGAAAATCAATCTTGAGTGAACCAAAACTAGTTAATGTAAAGTAATATATCAAATATATAATTTTACATTAAATCAACACTTGATTTAATAATCCGGTCATGTAGCATATAACCGACTAGTATCAAGTGTATCAACGTATCGAATCAACACTTGATTCGATAACCCGGCTATATCACATATAACCGACCGATGATACAAATCGCGAGAATAGAATTCAGTATCACATACTGGTATTATTCTCGGTCCCGCTCATATCTCATATGCGCTCATATTTCGTTTCGCTTGAGCCAGGAAACCTCTGTGTAGGACTCTAAAGACTCGTCAATACGCCGGCAGCAGGTGATGATCATATCAAACACCCACAAGCCGCAAGCGGTCTGCTAAACGTAACGGCCACCCGGGTATTGAGCGATCAAAAGATCAACGAGCAAGCCCGCTCACACTCCTGTGAATCCAACCAGTAACACTTACCGTACAGTCCGGTCTGTTCGTCTGATATGTCGCATATCTCGCCTAGGGGTGGTAAACATCAGACCCCAGTAGCTCGATAAGTCGTGTCGATATGAGGTCTATAACAGTTCGAGAAACTACTGGTAACACTTACCAGTAAATCTCAGCAACCCTGGCCGGGGATTTCCGGTTATAGCCAATCGAACACAGCGCAACATCAACTCCCTATACTGGGAGAGACGAATCCCCTCCTAATGCTCATTGCCTCCATGTGACTAGGGACTGTACCCAAAAACCACCGTCTTGCACGCCCTCTTGGACGTGGTAAGGTAGAAATCAAAGCACAGTGGGAATCACACAAGACTCTATGACGATCTCGGGTCAACAGACTAACCTGTACCAGTGTCACCAGAGAACTGCCATCTGACATAAGGTATAATACCATCTGGGAGTTCTCGGCGAGTCCGTCCAGTGTACCCTGTCTCCACTGAGCACCCGTATATCATCTCTGTTGTCAAACACCAATGGATATGGGATCATCCATCTCCCATCTGTATAGGTCGAGAAGGTATACGCTAGTCTACACTGGTATATCGATGCCCCGTCTCGATACACCCACGACTAGGGACCTTGAAGGATGTACTTATGGACCACCAAGTCCCCACTAGTATGATCCGCAACATAGTCCAGGTAGTCAAGTACACATCCTAAGGGCTTTACCAACATGTAACAGAGAGACAAACAGTGTACACGTTAAGGTAAAGAGTAACCAGATAGCATACTATCATGTCGAGCAAGAAAGTCCTCCCTATATATGTCCAAGCATCCACTACAATATAAATCCAATGTACAGTAATGGCCTCTAGGGCATACATATAACTAACAATCTCCCACTTGCACTAGGGCTATCTGATAGCAGTGGTTGAAGTATCTCATACTCAACCATCCCATAAAAGTCTCTCTCTGGAAAAAGGCTTTTCATGAGTGGATCCGCCGTGTTGTCCTCTGAGTCTACTCTCCTAACCTCGACCCCCTCGAGATCAACCATCTCCATAATCAGGTGATACTACCTTAGAATATGTCTGGATCACTGACGGGACGGGCGTTCCTTGGCATAAGCCACAACTCCATTGTCTCACAATGGTAGGAACGAAGTTCATCTCATGAACCAATATACACCCAGACTTCCTCTTTGGTAGCATCTTAAGTAGCGATGTATCCAGCCTTTATCGTCTAGTATGCCACGGTATCTAGCTTGGAACTCTTCCAACATACCGTCCCTTCACTGAGGGTAAAGACAATGCATGTGACTGACATTCAGTCGTCTTTATCACCCTGGAACCCTTCCAGTGATTCTCCCCAGGATCAATTGATACCATCTCACTACTACTAGTGAGAATCCTAGCATCCAATTACATTTATCTCATAAATGAAAACTCAGGATTTAGGAGGTATCACTTTGATCCTATCTGGAGAATCCTTGTGATAAGCGGAGATTGACCGAGCGTAGCATAGAAAACTCCTTTCTTATCAAGAGTATGTCATCCACGTACTCTACGAGGATCACCACCATACTCCCTACTAACTTTTTGTATATACAAGGTTCATCTACCATTTTTATGATGTCAAACTGTTTGGCTAACTCATCAAAACAGATGTTCCAACTCCGCGATGCCTGCTTCATCCTGTAAAGCAACTTGCACACATTTCCGCTGCTCCCACTGTTTACGAAGCCCTCTGGCTGTGTACTTATAGACGCTCTCTTCTAAAACATCATTTTAGAAAAGCTGTCATGACACCCAACCACCAGATATCGTAGTTATGGTATGTAGCCGTGGCAAGTAGGATCTGGATGGACTTAAGCATAGATCCTTAGAAAAGGTTTCAACATAATCCATACCTGGTCAATGATGCTAACCTTTAACAAGTCTAGCTTTGAAAGTCTCAACTTTTCCATGTACGCCAAGTAATCTTCTCAAGATATACTTGCTCCTGATGGGGATTTAACCCTTCAGATGTAGCAACCAAAGTCCATACATTGTTGGTGTATAAGGATTCCATCTCAGATCGCTAAGCATCCAGCCATTCTTACAGAGTCCCACTCCTGATGGACAGCTCGAAACTAGTTGGGTCATCATCTCATGATGCAATCCTCGCTCCCACTGTCATAGAGAAACCGAAGTATCTCTCAGGTGGGTGAGGAACCCTACTAGATCGGCGGAGAGGCTGAGGTTCGTTGGAATCTACTGAATCCTTTGGTTCTATCAAATCATCTGCTGCAGTTTGTATAGCTGGAACCTTTCCAGTTCTATAGAACTGACCTTTCCTCGATCTTGTCCGGATTTTGCTTTAAGACATAGGCTGGACAACCCCAAGTCTTAACAAACTTAAGATATGGACTCTTCCCTTTCCATATCACATATGAAGTGGTAGACAACTGATTTGATTTGAACCCTATTCAATAGGTATGCAACTTCATAAGTGCATAACTCCCAAAAGGAAATAGGTAACTCAGTAGTACTCATCATAGAGCACACCATATCAAATAGGGTGTATTTGCTCCGTCCCGATACACCGACGTGCTGTGGTGTATACGGAGGAGTAATGCTGAGAGAGAATCTCTTTCTCCTTTAGAATAGTCCAGGATTTCTGTGCTTAAGTATTCTCCTCCTTGATCTCATCATAGGACATAATACTTATACCCGTATTGGTTATCTACTTCTAACTTATATTCTGTGAATATCTCAAAAGGTTCGGACTTCTGTTTCAACAGGAACATATGTCTTAATCTTGAGAGATTATCAGAGAATGTAATGAAATACAAAGAACCGGTCTTGGCATGTGTAGACAGGGGACCTAACATACATCATCATGTATCAGTCCCAAGAGTTCATTAACTCTTTCTCTGTTTCCAATAAACAGAGCTATGGTCATCTTATCTTTACGACATGACTGGCAAGTTTCACAAGATGTAAATTCAAACTGATTTAAATATGCATCTAAATGTAACTTCAGCCAGTCGGGTCGCATTGATATGACCTAGTCTACAATGCCTCAAGAAGGAATCGTTCATTTCTGAACTCTTCCTCTTGTGTGTGTTCAATATACTAGGAACTGTAGTTTGATTTAGAACGTTAATACTTTTAGATAACGTGCCTGAACCGATCAACTTTTGAAATAGGATATGTTCAAAACATTATCCAACAATACAAAATTATATCATTTCTTTATCTAAATAAAGAGGCTGATATGATTTTGTATATCAGGTTCGGTATCTAATAACATTTGTTCAGAATCAATGTATTCTGGTAATACAGGGTGACAGTGACCAACAGACTTGGCTGCAACACTTGCACCGTTTTCTGTCTCATGAAACTTATCACCCGTTCTCAGTTCTCTATCTTTCTGTAGCCCTATGTAACAGATTACATATCCGGGATCCTGATCCGGTATCAAATACCCAGGACGTAGAGGATACAGAGAAACAGTTCTTTGTAATGAACACACCCGAAGGAGATGCATCATATGCACTTTCTTCGTTTGGGCGGCATAGGAATTCTGGTATTCCTCCAGCTCTGTCTTATAACATTTATAAGTTGGAGCGGGACCAACGTTCCCCAGCTCAGTATAACAAGCGAGATCGGTCAATTCATCCGCATTATTATCTTGATTAAGGCGTGACATGGTCGCTACCAGGAGAGAGAGAGAAGAAAACACTCTGCGTGCACTCTTGCAAGATCAGATTGGTTATTATTTTATCTAATCAGGATGGCTCCCACTGTTTTTATCAAATCTTCCTTCAAACCCTAACAGGAAAGACTAGCCGGGAATAATTACACGCTATAAGTTCGCCAATCTTTCAGCCAGGCCAGTGTCGGTACTTTGAGGGAGGTTCCCCGTGCTTTCGTACGGACCTAATTACAGTAAACCTCATTTTCCCAGAGGCGTAACCCCGTTGACACCTTTCTAGACACCTACTTGATCGGCTAATTGTAATGTGTAAAACTCTCATAGGAGTAACAATTACTCGCAGCGGGTATCGGGATCCAACTATCTCAGAGAAGGTATGTAATCTCATTGCAAATTTCAACACTTGAAATTCCCGATAATATTTTACCCCTAGTGTTCTATGACCTTGACGAATGCCAAACAACCCATAGTCCACTAGTTAAGTTCAACCCGTACATTTCTTGATTGAATTAAACCCACCCGCACGACCATTGACGAATGCCAAACAACGCCGTACGAATACCCTAATCCAATCTGCATCATATGCATAAGCAGATAAATACTAGTTAGCTACCGTACACTACGCCTTGACGAATGCCAAACTACCGCATCACGAATACTAACTAGTACTTATCTAAAATGACGGAGGGCTACGACAGGTTTTTCTGAAAATCTATTGCGTAATGAACTTGATATCGTTGTAGAATCAAATAATTTTAAAATGGAGTGTTTTTTAAGCTTTTCTAGTTTTGCTAAAGGGGTCACTCCCGGTGAAGGGATCGTCGGCCCTTTCCCCATCGAATAAGGTGCGGGATATATCATATATATCACTGTGCAAAGCAGAAACTATAGAAGCAATCAAAAGACAAACCGAGTGTGTAGCATCTTCCAGTTATTGCTAAAGGAGTCACTCCCGGTGAAGAGAACTCGGTCCTTTCCTTATTGAATAAGGTGCAGGATGTTCTACAAGGAACACCGCGATGCAAAGCAAGAACTGTAGCTACCTGTTTTTGAAAATTCGATTCCACAACATCTTAGGTTTCTTTTCTTTCATTAATCACATTAATGAAGTCTCATCATTTAAGCACCTAAACATCACAGATAAATACAACGTACGCTTATGCCATCCGCATTCGCCTCGATGTCCCGTCTGCACCGTTAGGTTAGGTAACTAACGCCAGAGCGAGGCAGGGCTAGCGTGGGTGTAAAAAATAAGTAACGTCTATATAATATATCATATATACTATATACAGTATTTATCACAGAACATATCAAATGATCACATCACAGATATCGCAGCAGAAGAAACATATGAAACATTGGATATACCAGGACGTCCGTGTTTTCAATACGAGCCAGTATAAAACACGGATTCCACAGTCGCGATGAATAGCCAAACCCACACCCCTAGACCCCTATGAGAGCGGCAAGCAACCCTACCAATTCTAGAGTTAGGAGACCCGGACTCGACTTCTCGAGTTGGTCTCCCACTGGACTCTAGAACCCGGTAACTTGTGCCCTCCTCCTTGGGTCTATCCTAGTGCGGAAAAGTAAATAATATATATCAACGGTGAAAACTTCCGCAACCTGGAAGTGCCCCAATAAAAGAATATTACATACAAGTTTTTACATGAATGAAAAATGAAAAACACTCATCTCACATAAAACCCCCCGGCTATTCAAACACGACAATCCAATATAACATATCCAGCAACACATAACATCACATGGCATCAACGTAAGTAAATATGGGCATCCTAATTGCCGTTGACATATAGCAACGAAACCGGCGATATCACATATTACACTTACGGTCCCAGAAAAAAAAGTGTAAAACTATAACAGTTGGAATCCGCAACCACCTTAGACATCGCATGCCTAAACCAATGAATTCCTTAGACATCACATGCCTAACAATTATAAACCCCGCATTTTAGTCTCGTTATCGAAAACACTTTTCAATATCAAGTCGGGCAATTCAACAAGATCCCCGAAAAACTGATCGAATGCTCGTCGCAAACTTTAGTAGACAGCCGCACCTCCGATACCGTCGACGAAGTGCACTTAGGCGGAACACCGCTGCCGCGAGCACCGGAACGGTTGCTTTCGGCGACGGGGTTCTCCTACAGTCACTTGGTCGGGGCTATAGGGTGTAGCTGTCTATTAAGTTTATCCGGCGAGTATCCGCGTACGCTACGCGATTGCGACGGACTTTTGATCGCATCAAAATTCTGTGGCAACCGATCAAGTGAGACTAAAGTGCTATGTTTATAACATTCATATCAGTTATCTCATAACTACTTGTGGATTCCAAGTATTGTATCCCATTCCAGATAAATAGAAAATGTTAAACTTTCCGATCGAATATTCAAACACCCGAGTTTTCCCGAAACAGCTCAACACATGAAACAAGTTTAAAAACATCCAGTTCATGCTTTAGTACCAACGGTCCAGCCGTAGAAGGGTCAAGCCAACGCCTCACATGTGGCACGCCGTACTGCCCCAAACCCTAAGGTTCAAAGGGCAGTTCAAGACGGTCACATAATCGAGTTAAGGTTTGTTGTCTTCTAGAGGGACCATCGCGTTACTTGCACTACATAGAACGTTCTTAAACGACGGAAAAATCCAACACTTGGAAATTTCCCGGCAGGGGACAAATTGGGTATTTATATCCGTTCGAACTTTTTAACATATTCAAAAATTATCGGGAAAACACATTGACAAAATTAGACAATCCGATCGAATCTACAAACTCCCAATAGAACCCCAGAAAACTTAATTCTTGAGTGCAGATTAAAACTTTCCAGAGAACAGAGGAAACAAATACGGGCATTATTGTATAAAAATGAATCCTTAATCAGTACATATGGCTGCGGAACCGCCGCAAATGGAGGCTAATGCCGCGGTTCCGCGGCGCTACAGTAGAATTATGGTTTCGTTTTCTGCAACAATTCTTAGAATTTCCTGCTCTATTTTCTGAGAATTTTTAATTCACAAAAATCCCAATTTTGGAAAAATGAACAGAGAGCGATTTTGCAATAGGGTTTCGGTTCGATCGGACTTCTAACTCCGTCTACGCATCGCCTAAGGCTCTAGCTAGGCTCTGATACCACAGTAGGGTTCCTAGGCACACTAATGAGGTCTTACAAGGCATCAACCATGCCAAAATCAAAAATTGCCGGTGCCGAGAAACCCTAATGCGATCGTTGACTAGAGAATAGGCGATAACTATGCAAGTAAACAACTTTACTCTAAAGTGAAAGAGGCTACAACCTTTGTAGATCCGGTTCTCCACTTCTCTAGCTCCGTGTTGAAGTCCCTCCGCTGCGATCATCGGAATCCCGGACTCTCACGGTGGTTTCATCGAAGAAATGATCGGGCTAGGTCGATGACTTCGATGCCGAAGATGATCTACGTCGAGGCGACTCTAACTCGAGCTCCAACTTCACCAAGTCAAGAAACTTGTGAAGAAAACACCCTATACTACTTGGCAAGTGGTAGAGGATGAAGAAATAGGAAGTGGGTTCACTTTAGAATTGGATTTCTCACTCTTTTTCTCAAGTCACCATTGAAGCTAGCAAGCTTCTTTCTTCTTGAAGAAGAAGAAGAAGAAAAAGAATATGATAAGAATAATGAAAATAGAAAATAAAGTGATTCTTATCATATAGAAACCATGGTTAAGTGTAGAGAATAAACTAGGGTTAGGTTTAATGGTTAGGTTAAGGCTAAGAAACAAAATGGTCAAAGCTTCAAAGCATCATGAAGTTTCAAGAAAGAAACAAAATTAGCCACCATTTTATTCTTGCCAAAATAAATGATTAAAAGAATAATTAAATAAGTAAATCAAAACCCTAACCATTAATATAACCATGGTTTAATCATACACACCCAAGTTTGCATGTATCATCAAACATGATACAAACAAGTGCACAAAAATATATCACATATACAACTTGTGCAATTCAAGTGAGAAAATCAATCTTGAGTGAACCAATACTAGTTAATGTAAAGTAATATATCAAATATATAATTATACATTAAATCAACACTTGATTTAATAATCCGGTCATGTAGCATATAACCGACTAGTATCAAGTGTATCAACGTATCGAATCAACACTTGATTCGATAACCCGGCTATATCACATATAACCGACCGATGATACAAATCGCGAGAATAGAATTCAGTATCACATACTGGTATTATTCTCGTTCGCGCACATATCTTATATGCGCTTCTATTTCGTTTCGCTTGAGCCAGGAAACCTCTGTGTAGGACTCTAAAGACTAGTCAATACGCCGGCAGCAGGTGATGATCATATCAAACACCCACAAGCCGCAAACGGTCTGCTAAACGTAACGGCCACCCGGGTATTGAGCGATCAGAAGATCAACGAGCAAGCCCGCTCACACTCCAGTGAATCCAACCAGTAACACTTACCGTACAGTCCGGTCTGTTCGTCTGATATGTCGTATATCACGCTTAGGGGTGGTAAACGTCAGACCCCAGTAGCTCGATAAGTCGTGTCGAAATGAGGTCTATAACCGTTTGAGAAAATACTGGTAACACTTACGAGTAAATCTCAGCAACCCTGTCTAGGGATTTCCGGTTATAGCCAATCGAACACAGCGCAACATCAACTCCCTATACCGGGAGAGACGAATCCCCTCCTATCACTCATTGCCTCCATGTGACTCGGGACTGTACCCAAAAACCACCGTTTTGCATGCCCTCTTGGACGTGGTAAGGTGGAAATCAAAGCACAGTGGGAATCACACAAGACTCTATGACGATCTCGGGTCAACAGACTAACCTGTACCAGTGTCACCAGAGAACTGCCATCAGACGTAAGGTATAATACCATCTGGGAGTTCTCGGCGAGTCCGTCCAGTATACCCAGTCTCCACTGAGCACCTGTATATCATCTATGATGTCAAACTCCAATGGATATGGGATCATCCATCGTCCATCTGTATGGGTCGAGAAGGCATACGCTAGTCTACACTGGTATATCGATGCCCCGTCTCGATACACCCACGACTATGGACCTTGAAGGATGTACTTATGGACCACCATGTCCCCACTAGTATGATCCGCATCATAGTCCAGGTAGTCAAGTACACATCCTAAGGGCTTTACCAACATGTAACAGAGAGACAAACAGTCTACACGTTAAGGTAAAGAGTAACCAGATAGCATACTGTCATGTCGAGCAAGAAAGTCCTCCCTATATATGTCCAAGCATCCACTACAATATACATCCAATGTACAGTAATGGCCTCTAGGGCATACATATAACTAACAACGTCTACTAGATATCATATATAGATATATACATTCGTCAGATGCAATGATAGTCATTCCAGATCACAGATGAACACATTAGATATGCTAGGAATCCGCATTTCGTTCAAGCCTGCAACGAAAGACGGTTTACACGGTCGTGATGAATAGCCAAACCCCACCCTAGACCCCTATGGGTGCGGCAAACTACCCGCCAAATACCCGAAGTGAAGCAGCCTCCCTCAACAAAGTGAGTAGACCACTTGTCACTTCAAAGTACCCGGTAGTTTGTGCACCCTACCTTGGGTCTATCCTAGGAGCAGAAAATAGTAAAAGAAATAATATACAATGGCGGCTATATCCTCAACCCGGATGTGCGACCAAAAAATAATATTACATCAATTTACAATTTACATCGAATGAAAAATAAAAAAACACTCATCTCACATCCCCGTCTATTCATCCACGACAATCCAACAAGTTCATATACACAAACCAATAATACAGATCACAGATATGTACAACCCCTACTAATCGACGTATAGCGATTAGTAGACGTTCAATACATATATCACATCACAGATATAATCCGATTAGCTAAAGTTTACAGAATTTCGAACGATATTCAAATTTGAAACTACCCCAAATACTACACTGTGCTCAAAGGAATCTGGGCAGAAACAAAGTATCTGAAAAATCAAAAAACATCAAGCTCGACAATCTTCAAGAAAAATGAGTTGACTCCGAGTCGACTCGGCCGCGGATCCGCGGCGAAACGCATGGTTTTGACGCGCTTCCGCAGCAGTCTGACCGAGTCACGAGCTCGTTTTTCTTGGGTGTCCCTAAAAAACCTGCACGTATTTTTCAGGTCTCTGAAAATATTTTTAGACCTGTTTTAAAAATCGGCAGAAAACACAAATTTTTGATGTATTTTTGCGATTTTTCGGGATCGAAGTTCTAAACACTTTGCTAACATATTAGTTGTTGTTTAGCTAGGCTCTAATACCACTGTAAGTCTATGTTACCCACCCCGGTACTTTAGGGGAGGCGGAATAGGTAAAAATTAAAATTTTCTTTGAAGGAAACATAGACTAACCATGAAGGATCTTTGCTAAACAAAAACTAACAAACAAACAAGGAGCTTTAACTACTAAGTTAAGAGATTATACCAAAAGCTTGAACTCCTTCTCTTCTTGTGTTGCTTCCTCTTGTTGTGAGCTCCTTGGAGTGGTGTAGATGGCTCCTCATCACCGTCTTCTCTTTGCCAAAGAAAGATCCACCCGAAGGCCTCTACCTTGAGCTCCAACCTCTATCTTGAAGTAAATAAGGTGCTTGGTGTGCTAGACTAAGAACCCTAGAGTGAGTAGAGAATTGTTTTGGTAGTTTGATCTCACAAAGCTCTTGATTTTCAACTCATGAAACAAGAGAGCCTTGAGAGAGGAAGAGGAGAGAGCTAGCAAGAGAGAGAATGTATCATTATAGAATGAGGAGATAGATCTCATATGATGGAAAAGAATAATGATAATTTTAATTAGGATAAATTGTCATGGTTGATGTTGATTTGACCATTATTATGTCACAATTAATGCTAAGCATGCTCACAAAAATATCTAAGTCAACATGGGTCAACAAAGTCAAATGGTCAAACCAATTAACCATGATACAATTATCTCTAATTAGTACTCATTAATCAATTTTCTCCATCTCATTATGGTTTTAATCAAGTCAATGGTCAAAACCCTAAAGAGGTTCCTCTGCCTCTGTCTACTGTGTATACACACCCGCATCCGTGCTCCGAGGAACACGAATACAATGTGACCGAACCAACCCAAAACCAAATACTAGGATCTGGCTTAAACCAAAGCTCACTAGTATCAACTTCCCGAACACCGAACACATACAAGTACGCATATGTGAACGAACCCTGTCGTAAAACCCTACGACCTCTATCTCGTTTCGCCCAAAGGGGAACAACCCTCTGTGTGGGACTCTAAAGACTCGACACTACACTGGTAGTAGGTTTAATCACAGGCTGCAAAGGATACTAGCTGTACGTAACGGTCCCTAGGTAGACGCCGATAAGAAGACCGATGAGGTGTACCCATCCGAACTCCTATTGAGCCTGAATATGACAATCTCCGTACAGTCCGGTCTGTTCGTATAAGAGTATCGCATGTCGGGCCTAGGGGCGGTAAATGTCAGACCCCTAATAGCGGTACAAGTCGTGTCGGAGTGTGGCCCAGGAAACCCTGAGAAACTACTGGAAACACTACCAGTAAATCTCGCTTGCCATGGCCAGGGACTTTGTGTAATGGCTCTCCTAGACACAGCGCGATATCAACTCCCAATACCGGGAGAGGTGAATCATGTCTAACCGTCCCTGCCTCCAAGTGCTTCGGGACTGCACCCAACTACTACCTGTTTGCACGACTCAATAGAGCCGTGGTAGGGTAGTAATCTAAGAACAGTGGGAATACACTCGAGGCGAAGTGACGGTGTCAAGTCAACGGACTAAGCTGTACTCATGTTACCTGGGAACTGTTAACTGACGATAGGTATTGTACCAACCAACAGTTCCCAACGAGTCCTGTCCGGTGTACTCATAACCTAATGAGCACCTGCATACTATCTCCAGTACGACGTACGGATGGCTGTGGGACAGACCATCTCCCCAGCTGTCTACTCTGGAGAAGCGTACACACTAGTCTACTCTGGAGTATCGATGCCCTGTCTCGATAATCCTACGACAAGGGTCCTGTATAAGGATGTGCTTGTAGACTACGCAACCCCCACAAGTGTGACTGCCATCACAACGCTGGTAGTCAAGCAAAGATCCTAAGGGCTCTATCAATATGTATCAGCGATACGTCAAAAGAAATATATACACATATTAAGATAGATATAAACCAAGTAGCATACTACCATATCGAGCAAGACTGTTATAGATCTGTGTATATATTTCCCAAGCTTCCAAAATGTAAAATACAAACTAGTACTATACAATAATGGCCTCTAGGGTATATCACACTAACAATCTCGCACTTGCACTAAGGCCATGTGCTGGCATATCGCAGACTTATCATTTCGAATAGCCTCTCGAACTACGTCTGAGGAATGGCCTTTGTGAATGGATCTACTGTGTTATCTTCTGTAGCAACCATCCGAACCTCGATCTCCCGGCGATCCACGATCTCCCTAATCAGGTGATACCGCCTCAAGAAGTGTCTGGACTTCTGATGGGACCTGGGTTCCTTTGCTAAAGCTATAGCCCCGTTATTGTCACAATACAGAGGTATTGGAGCAACAATGGACGGAACCACCTGAAGTTCTGTTAAGAACTTCCTCATCCAGACTGCTTCTTTTATGGCATCAGAAGCTGCGATATACTCCACTTCTATCGTCGAGTCAGCAACGGTTTCCTGCTTGGAACTCTTCCAACAGACCGTCCCTCTATTGAGGGTAAAGACATAACCCGACATGGATTTGGAGTCATCCTTGTCACTTTGGAAGCTGGAGTCAGCAAAGGCCTCGATTTGGAGGTCCTTTCCGCTGTAAACCAAGAACATATCCTTAGTCCTTCTCAGGTACTTCAGAATGTTCTTTACCGCTATCCAGTGCTTCTCCCCGGGGTTTGACTCATACCGGCTTACTACACTCAGTGCATAAGCTACATCTGGTCTGGTACACAACATCGCATACATTATAGAGCCTACCGCAGAACCGTAGGGTATAATAGACAAGCGATCCCTTTCCAAATCAGTCTTGGGAGACATCTCTTTGGAGAGGGTGATTCCGTGACAAGCTGATAAATTACCGCACTTAGAATCTTCCATACTGAATCTTTTTAGTATGGTGTCGTTGTACCTGGACTGCGAAAGTCCCAATATCCTCTTAGATCTATCATGATAGATCTGGATCCCCAGAATGTAAGAGGCATCACCCAGGTCATTCATGGAGAACCTGCGTGACAAGATCCCTTTGACAGATTGTAGCATAGGAATGTCATTTCCTATCAAGAGAATGTCATCCACGTATAAGACGAGAAATACAACAGTTCGTGCTACAATCTTAATATAAATGCATGGTTCATCTGGATTTTTGATAAAGTCAAATTCTTTGACCGTCTCATTAAAACAGATGTTCCAACTCCGCGATGCCTGCTTTAGTCCATAAATGGACTTAAGCAACTTGCACACTTTCCCGCTGCTCCCACTCTGAATGAAACCCTCTGGCTGGTCTATATAGACACACTCCTATAAATTTCCATTTAGAAAAGCGGTTTTTACGTCCATCTGCCAAATTTCATAATCGTGGAAGGCAACAATGGCAAGAAGGATTCGAATGGATTTGAGCATAGCCACTGGAGAAAAGGTTTCGTCATAGTCCAAACCAGGTCTTTAACGAAAACCCTTTGCAACAAGTCCAGCCTTATAGGTTTCAACCTGTCCATCTACACCAATCTTCTATCTGAAGATCCATTTGGAGCCTACTGGTTTTACCCCTTCTGGAGCAAAGTCCAAAGTCCATAATTTGTTGGTGTACATGGACTCCATCACGGTCCGCATTGCATCCAGCCATTTTACCGAGTCAGTGCTCTGAATGGCCTGCTGGAACTTAGTTGGCTCATCATTACCAATGATGCAATCCTCTCTATCCCCGTCTATGAGAAAACCGTAGTATCTCTCAGGTGGATGAGAAAGCGTACTATTCCTGCGGAGCGGTGCAGGAATGTCCTGTTCTTTTGAAACTTCTTGTTCCACCAAGCTTTCAGTAATAGCTTGTGGTTCTAGAATTTCTTCCAGTTCTATTGTGCTCCCACTTATTTCTTTTTCTAAGAACTGATGTTCCAGAAAGTGGGCATGACGAGAAACAAAAACCTTTTGTTCCTCTGCGTAGTAGAAAAGATACCCCCTGGAGTTCTTTGGGTATCCCATAAACTTGCACAGTACTGAGCGTGCGTCGAGTTTGACCGCATGCTGCTTTTTGACAAAAGCTGGACATCCCCATATCTTCAGATATTGAAGATAGGGTTTCTTCCCACTCCACATCTGATATGGTGTGGTAAGCACAGTCTTGGTAGGAACCTTGTTTAAAAGATATGCAGATGATTCTAGTGCATAGCTCCAGAATGATCACGGTAACTCGGCGTTACTCATCATGGAATGTACTATATCTAAAAGGGTTCGGTTCCATCTCTCCGATACACCGTTGTGTTGTGGAGTGTATGGAGGAGTAAGCTGACAGAGAATTCAATTCTCTTTTAGGTAATCCAGGAACTCGACACTTAAGAATTCACCACCTCGATCAGATATCAGTGCCTTGATACTTTTGCCGGTTTGTTTTTCTACTTCATTCTTATATTCTTGGAATTTCTCAAAGGCTTCGGATTTACGCTTCATTAAGAAGACATGTCCATACCTAGAGAAATCATCCGTAAAGGTAATGAAATAGGAAAAACCACTTCTAGCATGTGTAGACATTGGACCACACACGTCGCTGTGTACGAGTCCCAAGAGCTCGCTCGCTCTTACCCCGTGTCCAGCGAACGGAGTCTTTATCATCTTTCCTTTGAGACATGATTGACAAGTTACATAAGAATGATATCCGAACGGATCCAAATATCCTTCTTTATGTAACTTAGTTAATCTCGTCTCATTGATGTGACCCAGTCTACAATGCCATAAGAAAGCATGATTTAATTCTGGAGACTTTCTTTTGTGTGTATTCTGGATATTGAAAATCTGCGGTTGGTTTAATACGTATATACCGTTGCTTAATGTACCCGACCCAATCAAAACAAGATTAAGGTGAATGTTTACAACATTGCTTACAAATGCAAAATCATAACCTTCTTTAGACATTAAAGATACAGATATGATATTACAAGTCGAACTGGGTACAAAATAACTGTTGCGCAAAACCAAAACATGTCCATCTGTCAATCCTAAGTGATAGTCCCCCACGGACACAGCATCCATGCTTTCTCCGTTTGCAACTCTGAGGGTCATATCACCTGCCTTCAAAACCCTACGGCTTCTCAGTGCGTGCAAAGAATTACAGATATGAGATCCTGATCCGGTATCCAATACCCAGGAAGTAGAGTTGATTGACAGACAATTTTCAATAACATACACACCTGAAGCCGAAGCCACAACTTGCTTCGGGTCGTGGTTCTTGGCCTTCCAATCCCTGCAATCTTTCTTCCAGTGTCCTTTCTTGTGACAATAAAAGCATTCTTCCTCTCCCACAATCTGTCCCACTACCCTTGCTTTTCCCTTAGCTTCCACCTTACTAACACCGCCCCTTAGTTTCGTGGGGGCCTTCTTCTTCTTTCCATTGGCTTTCGCCTTGGACCTAGAAGAGAAATTTCCTCCAACAAACAAAGCGGGTGTTTCCCTGACTTTCTGCAGGGTGCCCTCTGCACTCCTCAACATGTTGAGGAGTTCCGAAAGTTCAACTTCTTTTCTTTGCATGTTGAAATTCAGGATAAACTGGGCTTAGGTGGAAGGAAGGGACTGGAGAATCAAGTCAGTGTACAACTCATTCTTTAACGTGGTCCCGAGGTCCGCGAGCTCCTCAATGTAGCCAATCATCTTCAGGATGTGTTCCCCTACAGATGATCCGACGGCCAACCTCGCTTGAAACAATTTCTTCGAGGTCTCGTATCTTGCGATACGGGATTGCTCTCCATATAGTTCTTTAGTATGGAGAAATATGGATTCAAGATCCATATCCTCGTGCCTCCTCTGATGTTCATTGTCCATAGAGGAAAGCACGAGGCACTTGGCCTTCGCGCTGTCAATCTCCCAGGTCTTACGGATTTCCTTATCCGCGACACTGGATTCTAGACCTGGGACGACGGGGGCCTTAGTAGTAAGGAGATACGCCACATTGTCATAAGTGATTGCCATCTTGACATTCCTGAACCAATCTTTATAGTTTGGCCCTGTCAATATGTTTTTATCTAGTAATAACTTAAGGCCCGTCATGATGTTTGGTTGCTGCAATTAGGAGAGAAAGAAGAAACACTTTAGCATGATGCTCTTGCTAGTTTAGAGTAGTTTTTAATTTGTCTAAACAGGATGGCTCCCACTGTTTCTTGAATCCTTCCTCAAACCATAAAAGAAGAGCTAGTCGGGATTGATCTCACCGTACAATACTTGCTTAACCGTTCAGCCAGGACGGTGTCGGTACTTCGAAGGAGGTTTTGCGACGCTTTCGCGAAGTTCCTTAACTAAATAACCACTTTTCCCTGTGGGCGCAGCCTCGCTAACACATTTCTAGACACCTACTTGGTTTATAGCATTGATCGTTAAGTGAGAAAATTTCCCGAGGAGTAGCATATACTCACAGTAGGATCGGGATCCAAATATCATTGTGTGATAAAGTTGAAGGAATCCTACCAAAATTATCACACTCCAAATGGTATGCAAAACTTGCAAGTTTCAGTTTCTTTAGAAACTCCCGATGTGGATTTTTGCCCCATACTCATATGACCTTGACGAAGGCCAACATATCATAAGTCGCATGTCAAGTTCTACCCGTTATTATCTAGGTTAATTTGGACCCACCCGTACATGCCCTTGACGAAGGCCAAAATAGCAGTACGTCTGTCCTAAACCAACGGATCTATCTATGCTACAAATAAATATTTAGTAGCTACCAATCACTATGCCTTGGCGAAGGTCAAAATACATAGCTTTAATACTACTGAACATTTAACTGAAATGACGGAGGGCTACGAATGGTTTTGGCGAAACCGTGAACGTAGTGAAATTGATATAATCGAAGGAACCTAATGGCTTTTAAAAGGAGTGCTTTAAGCTCCGCATTTTAAAAGTTTTGCCGTTTTGAAAAAACCGAGTGGTTTTGAAATTGTTTGAACGATTCAACTTTGGGTTGTTTTCTTCGCATTACTATAATGTGTCCCATCAATTAATTCTACCATTGCAGAAAACAACGAAAATATGACGTACGCTTATGCCATCCGTATTCGCCACTGGGCCCCGTCATCACCCGTTAGGTTACTTAACTAACGACAGAGCGGGGGCTGGACTAGCACGGATGTAAAACATAAGCAACGTCTACTAGATATAATATATAGATATATACATTCGTCAGATGCAATGATAGTCATTCCAGATCACAGATGAACACATCGGATATGCTAGGAATCCGCGTTTCGTTCAAGACTGCAACGAAAGACGGATTACAAGGTCGTGATGAATAGCCAAACCCCATCCTAGACCCCTACGGGTGCGGCAAACTACCCGCCAAATACCCGAAGTGAAGCAGCCTCCCTCAACAAAGTGAGTAGACCACTTGGCACTTCAAAGTACCCGGTAGTTTGTGCACCTCACCTTGGGTCTATCCTAGGAGCAGAAAAAAGTAAAAGAAATAATATACAATGGCGGCTACATCCTCAACCCGGATGTGCGACCAAAAAATAATATTATATCAATTTACAATTTACATCGAATGAAAAATAAAAACACTCATCTCACATCCCCGGCTATTCATCCACGACAATCCAACAAGTTCATATACACAAACCAATAATACAGATCACAGATATGTACAACTCCCACTAATCGACGTATAGCGATTAGTAGACGTTCAATACATATATCACATCACAGATATAATCCGATTAGCTAAAGTTTACAGAATTTCGATCGATATTCAAATTTGAAACTACCCCAAATACTACACTGTACTCAAAGGAATCTGGGCAGAAGAAAAGTATCTGAAAATTCACAAAACATCAAGCTGGACAATCTGCAGGAAAAACGAGTTGACTACGAGTCGACACAGCCGCGGATCCGCGGCGAAACGCATGGTTTCGCCGCGCTTCCGCGGATGTCTGACCGAGTCACGAGCTCGTTTTTCTTGGGTGTCCCTAAAAAAACCTGCACGTATTTTTCAGGTCTCTGAAAATATTTTTAGACCTGTTTTAAAAATCGGCAGAAAACAAAAATTTTGAACGTAGTTTTGCGATTTTTCGGGATCGAAGTTCTAAACACTTTGCTAACATGTTAGTTGTTGTTTAGCTAGGCTCTGATACCACTGTAAGTCTATGTTACCGACCCTGGTACTTTCGGGGAGGCGGAATAGGTAAAAATCAAATTTTTCTTTGAAGGAAACATAGACTAACCATGAAGGATCTTTGCTAAACAAAAACTAACAAACAAACAAGGAGCTTTAACTACTAGGTTAAGAGATTATACTAAAATCTTGAACTCCTTCTCTTCTTGTGTTGCTTCCTCTTGTTGTGAGCTCCTTAGAAAGGTGTAGATGGCTCCTCCTCACCGTCTTCTCTTTGCCAAAGAAAGATTCACCCGAAGGCCTCTACCTTGTGCTCCAACCTCTATCTTGAAGTAACTAAGGTTCTTGGTGTGCTAGACTAAGAACTCTAGAGTGAGTAGAGAATTGTTTTGGTGGCTTGATCTCACAAAGTTCTTGATTTTCAACTCATGAAACAAGATAGCCTTGTGAGAGGAAGAGGAGAGTGCTAGCAAGAGAGAGAATGTATCATTATAGAATGAGGAGATAGCTCTCATATGATGAAAAAGAATAATGATAATTTTAATTAGGATAAATTGTCATGGTTGATGTTGATTTGACCATTATCATGTCACAATTAATGCTAAGCATGCTCACAAAAATATCTAAGTCAACATGGGTCAACAAAGTCAAAAGGTCAAACCAATTAACCATGATATGATTATCTCTAATTAAAACTCATTAATCAATTTCCTCCATCTCATTATGGTTTTAATCAAGTCAATGGTCAAAACCCTAATGAGGTTCTTCTGCCTCCGTCAACTATGTATACACACCCGCATCCGTGCTCCGAGGAACACGAATACAATGAGACCGAACCAACCCAAAACCAAATACTAGGATCTGGCTTAAACCAAAGCCCACTAGTATCAACTTCCCGAAAAACGAACACGCACAATTACGCTTATGTGAACGAACCCTGTCGTAAAACCATACGACCTCTATCTCGTTTCGCCCAAAAGTGAACAACCCTCTGTGTGGGACTCTAAAGATTCGACATTACGCTGGCAGTGGGTTTAACCACATGCCGCAAGCGGTACTAGCTGTACGTAACGGTCCCCAGGTAGACGCTGATAAGAAGATCGATGAGGTGAACCCAACCGAACTCCTAATGAGACTGAATGTGACAATCTCCGTACAGTCCGGTCTGTTCGTCTGAGAGTATCGCATGTCGGGCCTAGGGGGGCGGTAAACGTCATACCCCTAATAGCGGTACAAGTCATGTCGGAGTGTGGCCCAGAACACCCTGGGAAACTACTGGAAACACTACCAGTAAATATCACTTGCCCTGGCCAGGGATTTTGTGTAATGGCTCTCCTAGACACAGCGCGATATCAACTCCTAATACCGGGAGAGACGAATCCTGTCTAACCGTCCCTGCCTCCAAGTGCTTAGGGGCTGCACCCAACTACTACCTGTTTGCACGACTCAATAGAGCCGTGGTAGGGTAATAATCTAAGAACAGTGGGAATACACTCGAGGCGAAGTGACGGTGTTAAGTCAACGGACTAAGCTGTACTCATGTCACCTAGGAAATGTTAACTGACGATAGGTATTGTACCAACCAACAGTTCACAACGAGTCCTGTCCAGTGTACTCATAACCTAATGAGAACCTGTATACTATCTCCAGTACGACGTACCGATGGCTGTAGGACAGACCATCTCCCCAGCTGGGATGAGAAGCGTACACACTAGTCTACTCTGGAGTATCGAAGCCCTGTCTCGATAATCCTACGACTAGGGACCTGTATAAGGATGTGCTTGAAGACTACCCAACCCGCACAAGTGTGACTGCCATCACAACGCTGGTAGTCAAGCAAAAATCCTAAGAGCTCTATCAATATGTATTAGCGATACGTCAAAAGAAACATATACACATATTAAGATAGATACAAATCACGTAGCATAATGCCATATCGAGCAAGACTGTTATAAATCTGTGTATATATATCTCCTGAGATTCCAAAATATAATATACAAACCAGTACTATACAATAATGGCCTCTAGGGCATATCACACTAACATCAAGCAAATCGTGCTATGTCAAAATGTGTGTTTGTGAGAGGTGGGTCATTACCTCGTGAGGTTTTCTAAAGGTATGCTAAGAAAAATTAATTAAAAGATCTCATATGTAAAGTTTGTGGTATTTAAACGAAAAACGCAAATTTAAAGTTACGAAACATGATAATTTAAGATGAAAATTGTTCTAATTATTTTTTCCATGATTAATAAGTAAGGTATGGTGATATGGATGAGTGATTCTGAAGAAAAATGTAATTTTAATAGAAACGAATGTCGGTATAACTCCACTTACGGACAAATTTTGAAAAGAAGAATTTTTATGGTAGAATGAGAAGAGGGAAGATGGGACGTACTTTCTAAATGGTTAGAGGGGGGGGTAGAGGAAGAGAATAGTAGCTTCGTGGAGCCGCGGGGTCACCGGAATCGTCTCGAATTCTCGCCGGAATTGATCTAGGGCTAACTCCACTTGTACTCTTCTTAGAGTTGAGAATTTTTTAGAATTTTGGCAATAGATTTCAGAATTAAGAGGGCTAGAGTGTGAGGTTGTATTTATAGGATGAAATTAGGGTCTATGAATTGAAGTAAGAATTAAAAATGCATTAAAATTTGGATAAAAAATTAAAAATACATTAAAATTTGGATTTAAAGCTTCATTTTAATTCTCTGTTAATTTTCTAGGAAATATAACAGAACAGGGGTAGTGGGGTAGGCCAGGGTTTTAGTGTGCAAAAAACAGGGCCATTCCCTATGGTGGAGCCCGGCGTTGCCGGCCATATGGCTAATCTCGTCGGTCGAGTTGAAGGGGTGGGAGTTTGGATTGATGCCACTTGTCCTCGGCTGTTCATACAACATTGTGCACATGTTTATTTTTCTGTCTTTTCATTTCTTACGTGTATTGCACGTGTAAAATTTTGGGCTTCCAAAAAGTTAAAATAAAAATTCAGAAAAATAATGTGGCTGATTGGATTCGAACACAGGGGCTACGTCATAGCAGTGCAAGGCTTTACCAATGATCTACAAGTTGTTTCTTGCCTTCCTTCAATAAATTTAATTTATAACTGTAAGTGCACGGCGGCGCCCCGGCCGTCAATCCGACGCCGGAATGCGGAAGCGGTGAAAAACTTTAATTTTGCGGACTTAGCAAACCGGCACCACCGCGCACTAAACATCCGGATCGTAACCATTAACAAGTCTAAGCTAACTACAAGATAGGGAAGAGAAGTATACCGACAGATCCGAGTCCTCCGGTCTTCTCGTCGCCGTCCCGATCTCCTGCGAAATTTGTCGTCTCCTCCTCGTCGCCGGAAGTGCACCACATCGCCTACTTCTTTTACGGGCTCCCACCTCAATGCCGAGGCAACTCGGGCACGAAGCCGGCTACTCGACGTGCCCAAGAATTGCTGTAGAATATCTAGTAGAACTTGTGTCTCATTTGGGGTTAATGGAGGTGCCATTTTAGTGGAGGGATGATACAAGAATTTTGTGGAGGAACTTGGGGATTTTTCTATCAACTAGAGAGCAAAAATCCCCACTACAAAATGGGCAACCCCTCCTCCATGCTTGGCCGGCCATAACTAGAGGAGGAGAGAATGAGAGGGGTGTGAGAGAGAGGAGTGTATGTATCAAAAGATAATCAATCTCATAATGCAAGAGAGAGAGGGAAAAAGACTATCATGCATAAGCATGATAACAAGCTAAAACCAACACTCCACCTCTACCATCATCAAGCATGATGACTTCAAAAAGTCAAGCCATCATGAAGAAGTCAAGTCAAAAGGTATGGTGCAACCATGATGAAGTCAAAAAATCAAGTGATCATGACATGGCAATAAGCAAAAGACCCCCTCCACAAATGCCTATTTGCAACAATGCAAATAAACCCTCCTCCACCAATCTTCGGCCAATGAACGGAACAATGGAAATCGTCCGAAACGGAAAGCAAACTGGCAGCTCCAGAAAACTGGTCCCGTAATAAATTACAGGAAAACCCCGATACTGTGCATACACACCCGCATCTGTATTTCGACCGAAATACAAATGCAGTGAGACAAAGTCTACGCTGTACTATACTAGAATCCGGCTTATACCAAAACCGGGTAGTAATATCTGTTCGATCCTGATCCGTGCAATACCGCACGTATCTGATCGAACCCTGCCATACACCCATACGGCCTATAGTACAAACTGTCCGATACTGATCCGTGCAATACCGCACGTATCTGATCGGACCTAGCCATATCTCCATACGGCCTCTACAACCTTTCGCCCGAAAGCTGAGTAACTGAATGTGGGGGACTCTAAAGACTCATCAACACCTTGGTTGTGGATTTAACCACTAGCACGTCAGAGGTATAAGCCAATACGTAACGGGCTACCAGGTACTGACTAAAAGGGATGTCTGTGAGTGAACTCAGCCTGACAACCCTACTGAGCCTGTCAGTGACAATATCCGTGCAGTCCGGTCCGTTCGTCTATGAGCATCGCATGGCGGGCCTAGGGGGTTGGTAAAAGTCAGACCCCCAAAAGCGGTACAAGTCGTGTCGGAGTGTAGCCCAGAACACCCTGAGATACTACTGGAATACCTACCAGTAAATCTCCTTGCCTCGGCCGAGGGCTTCGTGTAATGGCTCTCCTTGACACAGCACGACCTCACCCCCAATACCGGGAGAGACGAACCCCTGAAGATGCGCTCACTGCCTCCATGTGGCTCGGGACTGTACCCAACTAAAACCTGTTTGCACGACTCCTTTGAGCCGTGGTAGGGTAGTAATCAAAGTACAGTGGGAACTCACACGAGACAAATGACGATCCCCAGGTCGATGAACTAACCTGCACACATGTCACCAGGGAACTGCCATCTGACGTCTGGTATATGACCAACTAGCATGTTCCCGGCGAGTCCTGTCCGGTGTACTCATAACCCAATGAGCACCTGTATACATCTTAGGTGATCCAACTGACACCAGTGGCTTGTGAGACCGGCCACCGCCCCTCGTCGGGGTCTCGACTGTATACACTAGTCTACTATGGAGTATCGATGCCCTGTCTCGAAACTCACACGAGTAGGGACCATTTAAGGATATGCTTATAGACTCCCAGCTCCCACTTATATGATCGCCCTCATACTGCTGGTGGTCAAGCATAGAATCCTAGGGGCTCTATCAACGTGTAATAGCGACGTGTCAGGTCACCTAAAATAGTACACGATGATAAAGGTAAACCAGATAGCATACTATCATCTCGAGTAAGACTGTCCTACCGGGATAGGTCCTCCATCAATCATTGCAATCACGTACCTGTGATCCAATAATTGACTCTGAGGGCATTATCTCCAACAATCTCCCACTTGCACTCAAGGCTAATTATTGCGATGTCGCATACTCACAGCCCGTGTGATACCGAACACCCAACTCCTCTACTAGTCAGTCTCACAAAGCTCGTTTGCGAAACTATTGCGTTCGAGGAATAGCCTCAGTGAGTGGATCCGCCTTGATGTCTCTTTCTATGTCTCTCTATATCTCAAGTTCGCGGAGAAACCCATCTCCCGAAATGAGCAATACCTGTCTTAGAATGTGTCTGGATGTCTGATGGGACATAGCTCATAAATGAACTCCAAATCCAAAATTCTTAGACTGTATCGTCAACTGAACTTAATCAGTATCCTGCGCCATGCCTCCCTCAGTATTGCCTTGGACCACCTGTCCAAAATACTGCCCCTCGTCAGAGGGAAAACTATAACTCTGACAACCTCCTTGTCGTCCATGTCACCTTGGAA
Organism: Agapanthus africanus; assembly: GCA_030015575.1. Taxonomy (NCBI): domain Eukaryota; kingdom Viridiplantae; phylum Streptophyta; class Magnoliopsida; order Asparagales; family Amaryllidaceae; genus Agapanthus; species Agapanthus africanus. The sequence goes on from CM057339.1 coordinate 428,558,868, forward strand.
GCCTGGATTGATAACTGTCTCCCGAATGAGGCTGTCGTTATCATATCCCTAGAACATCCACTTATGTTCTAAAACTGCTTCCGACCGTTTCTCCAGGATTGGATTAATGTCAACTTATTGCATCTAGTGCAAGAACAACATCTGGTGTGGTACTTGACATCTCATGATTGACTCAATTGCCTGAGCAAGTGATCTGCCAATCATGCACGTCCCTCTCCCCTTTAGTCTGTAAGACACCTTTGGAGAGGGTGACTCCATCACTTGCAGGTACACTACCGTGCCAGGAGTCGTCCATTCTAAATACTCTTAGAATGCTGTCAAAGTACCCTGATTGGGAGACCACCCAAATCTAGATCCAAAACCATAGATCTAGTGACCAGTATGTCTGATATAATATCCAATTCCTTTGTGGAGCAAACACTGTGTGACAACCAAAGTATAACCGATCGTAGTATAGGAGTTTCCTTTCCTATTCTGTGTATGTCATCCAAATACCATGACATCACACCCTACTACCTTTCTCAACAGATCCATCCCCTATTCTGATGAAGTCAAACCCATGACTGTCACATCAGAAATAGATGATCTATCTCCGCTACATCTGCTTTAGTCTATAAATAGACATAAGCTACTTGTCCACCAATGCTTCCGCTGCTCCCACTGACTACGACAACCCTCTGGCAGAGTCATATAGACGCACACTTCTAAAACTAGTTTAGAACGACTCTATACTCATCCTCCTGCCGGGTCTCGCAGCCTGGAACAACAGCAATGGTAATTGTGGGTAAACAAGAACTTCCCTGTCACCGTCCTTGAGGCTACCGTAGTACCTCTCGGGTGCCTGAAGTTACCCACCTTATCTGCGGAGTGGCCAATGGAATGTCAATCCAGATTGAATCTTTAGGTTCCTTATCAAATCTTCAGTAATCGTTTGTGGTTCTGGAATCACTTCCAGTTCTACCATACTCCCACTACTGTTTTCTGAAAAAATCCATTTTTAATAAAACTGTGGCGAGTCTAGAACAATATCTCTATTGTTCACCCAAATGGTAGAAAGTCAACCCTCGTCATAGCCTGGGTCAACCCACAAACAGCCATTACAGAAACGTGCCTTAAGTCATCCAGAGTCTGGTTTTAATCATAAGCCGGACAACTCCCCGTACCTTAACATCGTTAAGATATGAACTGTTCTATATCCAATATAGAACCAGAGGCACTGATTTAACTGAACCAGATCCAAATCATGCAACTGTCTCCAGTGCATGTCAACTAAATGGAAGGAGGCCGATCAGCGTTACTCAACTTAGGAATGCTTCCAATTATGAGTAACCTAAAAGAGAAGCAAGTTCTCTTAGTCATTACTATCAACTGAACACCATACACAAGTATCTACATCTTCGATCTCTTTGAAGAATCCCGATACTTGCTACACCTGGTTCTCTACTCTATTCAAATACCTATAACTTCTCAAAATTCGGACCCTGTGTTTCCACGAAACACATGTCTAAAAACTAGAGAAGTCATAAGTAAACCGAATATAGTACGAGGACCAACCCCTCTGTCCTGATGGACCCTGGACAACATACAATACTCTGTATAAGTCCCTTGAGTCTGATAACTCATTCACTGTGTGTCGTAGGTTGAAAGCTGTACTTATGGTTAAGAAGAATTACACCGCTGTTTAATGCTCCTTACCTAACCATCCACTGATATAGGTAAATGTCATCGACATAATATCAAAAGGTATATCTCACTCTATGAAAATAGACGTACAGATATATCAATTTGAAATTGGTGCACAACAGCGGATATTCAAAACCAAATATTTGCCGACCGGCAAACATCCCAGGTGATCTCCTCAAATATCACCGATTACAACGAATCCCGATATAATGGGGATGATCACCCAATTCCCAATAACTTGCTCCCACTCATCATCTGTAAAACCATACAGATGTGAGAATCAAAACTGGTAAATACATACCCTGGAGCAAGTGTCTAATCGGGAAATCAGTTTTCTTTTAACAGTACACAGTTGAACTGAAACATTGAAATGTTTCGATGGGGTATCCTGGTATTCCTAGTAATGCCTTATCCATTATCCAGATTCACAACTATAACCGTATAATTCTTTGCCACCTCTCCAAATCCTTTTATATGTCTTTAGTCATTACCTTCTGTACACCCCTTTAAGCCAAATGGTTTTCTTCCTTCCCTACCGTTCGGCACCAGCCTATGGTTTGGAAGAAGACTATCCAAAAAGCATAAAGGGTGTACTGTCCTAATCCTAGGAGCACTCGCAACGCGAGAGAAGGTGAAGATAAAAGACACCTGAATGTACTTTATTCCTATTTCTCCTGAACCAGGATCCATCCCCGAACTGGAACGAGTTCCTTTCGAGTTCGTATATAACCATACGATGGATTATCCAATAAACTGTGGATCTTCGTAGTGATACGGAGTGTCCTGGAGAAATACAAAGGTGATTTAGGATTGGCGAAGAAATACTTGGTTTGGTCGTGAATATCTGTTGCAATTTACTTTGCCCTCTTACTAATCCCTTGCTTTGTCTTAACTTAATACCTTCTGCACACCATCGTTATGCTAATTGGTTTTCTTCATTCCCCACCGTTCGGCACCAGCCTAAGGTTTGGAAGAAGACTATCCAATTTGCGTAATAGGTGTACTACCCCTAAACCAAGGAGTACTCGTAACCTGAGAGAGGGTAAAAGGAAAAGACAACTGAATAATCCTATCCGTTTCCTCCAGAACCTGAAACCATCCTCGAATAAATTCTTTCGAGTTCGTATCTAACCATACGATGGTTTTGTCCAATGGAAGTGGACGTTCGTAGTAATACGGGGTGTCCTGGAGAAAAGGGTAAAAGTGGGAGTGGCAATGAGGTTTGCAACTCTGACAATCCAAAAGCCAGTGTTTAAGAAGGTTCGGTTAATTTGGTCACTGAGTCATAGTCTTAGGGTCGGGTCAATGGTCGCTGCCAAAGAGAGAGAGAAAAGAAACACTCAGCGTGCACTCTAACCTAGATCAGAATGGTTACCAATTTATCTAATCTGGAATCCTCCCACTGTACCTCAAATTCTCCTCCAAACCTAAAAGAAGAATTAGTCGGGGTCACCCGAGGAGTATACCAACTCATCAGTGGGAATCGGGATCCAACTCTCATCGCATGATAACGTGACGGAATCCGCTCACGTCATCACACTCCAGAAGGTATGCGCATATCTGGCAAGTTTCAGTACTTTTGAAACTCCCGATGTGATTTCTGCCCCATGCTCTTATGACCTTGACTTTGGCCAACAAATCATAAGTCACATGTCAAGTTCTACCCGTCATTCTCCAGGTTGATTCGAATCCACCCGCACAAGCCCTTGACTTTGGCCAACAAGGCTATACGACTGTCCCAAACCAACGCATCTATCTATGCTGCATATGAATAACCAACAGCTGCCAAACACTGTGCCTTGACTTTGGCCAACAAACACAGCTTGAATACTATTGACTACCCATATGAAACGACGGAGGGCTACGAATGGTTTCTGGCGAAAACCTTTAACGTAAAGAACTTGATATCGTCGAAGGAACTGATAGCTTTTTAAAAATATAGTGACGAAAACCGTTGCTAAAGAGGTCACTCCCGGTGAAGGGATCTCGGCTCTTTCCCCGTAGAATGGGGTGCAGGATATTCCAACTGAATACCACGATGCAAAGCAAAAGTAATCGGCTATAGTGAAGTTAATGCCCCGACGCAAACTTTTTGTCCAAGGGGTCACTCCCGGTGAAGGGATCTCGGCCCTTGCCTCGTCGACTGAGGAGCAGGATATTCGAACTGAATACCACGATGCAAAACAAAAGTGAACGTCCTTGCAATAACAGCTTTTTGAAAAGTGTTCCAACAACATCAGATTAGGTTTGTTTTAAAACTTGCATTGATCCGAATCAATGCAGTCCCATCAATTGATCACACCAAAAAGAACGAAAATATACTGATGTACGTATATGCCATCCGCATTCGCCACTGGGTCCCGTCATTAACCGTTAGGTTAGCTAACTAACGACAGAGCGGGGACTGGACTAGCGCGGATGTAAAACATATACAACATCTACTAATATATATACCAATATATTATATTTCGCTCAAGGCGTGAAAAGAAATGCAACATCACAGAGAATGAACAGCATCACAGAAACAATACAGATATCTGGGATCCCCGGGTTTCACAGAGCCGCTGAAACCCGACGTTCCCCTGGTCGTGTGGATAGCCTGTGCAATGAAATCCTAGACCCCTACGGGCGCGGCAAGTCACCCGCCAAAACCTGAAGCGAGGCAGCCCCTTCCAGTACCGTGAATGGACCACCCAGCACTTCACGGAATCCGGCAACTTGGGCACCCCTCCTGGGTCAACCTGTACCCCCTACGAGTGCGGCGAATAGCCCGCCAATCCTAGAGTGAAGCCCCCTCCGTCTCAATGCCATGAGATGCGGGCTTGTTGCCCTCCAGAACCCGGCTATCCGTGCACCCCTCCGCGGGGTAATCCTAGTACAGAAAGTAAAATATACATACACCGGGTACAACGACCGCAACCTGGCCGTGCCCCAAAATAATAATACAATCAGGCAGTGACGGCAGTCCACATGTCGGACGCTCGCCCCGCAATATCAAAAGTACATAATACAACCACAACTGTACTAGCATTGCATCCAGGCTATCCCCCACGACCGATCCGCAACATCACAGCAAAAACAAAACATCAACGTGAAAGTCACGTTCGCAAATCCGTCTAACCGGGCTATAGCAGTTAGACCGGATTTACCGATCGAGTGACATTCACGGTCGCAGATATAATGTAAATACTGTGAAAAATGTGTTTAAAATTTTCCGATTGACCAAAAATTAACAAGTGGGCCCCCAATCAAAACTGTAGAACTCAAAGAAAACCTGGGCCCAAATTTAATATTCCAAAACCCCAATTTTAAACCCAGAAAGCCTCTGTAAAAAAATGGTGCAGTGATCCCCACAGTGTGCGGCGGAAGGGCGGCGGGAAGGGGGTTTTCGCGGCGGTTCCGCGCTCCCACTGTGGAGTCACCTCATCGAATTTTTACAGAGCTCTTTTATTTTCCAGCACATCAATATTTTACAACCTGAAAAAAATTTCGACATTAAAAAAATTCCAACAGAAAACTGATGCGACAAAATACGGGTTTTTGGACTTTTTGATCGATCGGAAATGCAAACACATTACACAAAGCTAGACTAAGTTAATGGCGAGGCTCTGATAGCACTCTGTAAGTGCACGGCGGCGCCCCGGCCGTCAATCCGACGCCGGAATGCGGAAGCGGTGAAAAACTTTAATTTTGCGGACTTAGCAAACCGGCACCACCGCGCACTAAACATCCGGATCGTAACCATTAACAAGTCTAAGCTAACTACAAGATAGGGAAGAGAAGTATACCGACAGATCCGAGTCCTCCGGTCTTCTCGTCGCCGTCCCGATCTCCTGCGAAATGTGCCGTCTCCTCCTCGTCGCCGGAAGTGCACCACATCGCCTACTTCTTTTACGGGCTCCCACCTCAATGCCGAGGCAACTCGGGCACGAAGCCGGCTACTCGACGTGCCCAAGAATTGCTGTAGAATATCTAGTAGAACTTGTGTCTCATTTGGGGTTAATGGAGGTGCCATTTTAGTGGAGGGATGATACAAGAATTTTGTGGAGGAACTTGGGGATTTTTCTATCAACTAGAGAGCAAAAATCCCCACTACAAAATGGGCAACCCCTCCTCCATGCTTGGCCGGCCATAACTAGAGGAGGAGAGAATGAGAGGGGTGTGAGAGAGAGGAGTGTATGTATCAAAAGATAATCAATCTCATAATGCAAGAGAGAGAGGGAAAAAGACTATCATGCATAAGCATGATAACAAGCTAAAACCAACACTCCACCTCTACCATCATCAAGCATGATGACTTCAAAAAGTCAAGCCATCATGAAGAAGTCAAGTCAAAAGGTATGGTGCAACCATGATGAAGTCAAAAAGTCAAGTGATCATGACATGGCAATAAGCAAAAGACCTCCTCCACAAATGCCTATTTGCAACAATGCAAATAAACCCTCCTCCACCAATCTTCGGCCAATGAACGGAACAATGGAAATCGTCCGAAACGGAAAGCAAACTGGCAGCTCCAGAAAACTGGTCCCGTAATAAATTACAGGAAAACCCCGATACTGTGCATACACACCCGCATCTGTATTTCGACCGAAATACAAATGCAGTGAGACAAAGTCTACGCTGTACTATACTAGAATCCGGCTTATACCAAAACCGGGTAGTAATATCTGTTCGATCCTGATCCGTGCAATACCGCACGTATCTGATCGAACCCTGCCATACACCCATACGGCCTATAGTACAAACTGTCCGATACTGATCCGTGCAATACCGCACGTATCTGATCGGACCTAGCCATATCTCCATACGGCCTCTACAACCTTTCGCCCGAAAGCTGAGTAACTGAATGTGGGGGACTCTAAAGACTCATCAACACCTTGGTTGTGGATTTAACCACTAGCACGTCAGAGGTATAAGCCAATACGTAACGGGCTACCAGGTACTGACTAAAAGGGATGTCTGTGAGTGAACTCAGCCTGACAACCCTACTGAGCCTGTCAGTGACAATATCCGTGCAGTCCGGTCCGTTCGTCTATGAGCATCGCATGGCGGGCCTAGGGGGTTGGTAAAAGTCAGACCCCCAAAAGCGGTACAAGTCGTGTCGGAGTGTAGCCCAGAACACCCTGAGATACTACTGGAATACCTACCAGTAAATCTCCTTGCCTCGGCCGAGGGCTTCGTGTAATGGCTCTCCTTGACACAGCACGACCTCACCCCCAATACCGGGAGAGACGAACCCCTGAAGATGCGCTCACTGCCTCCATGTGGCTCGGGACTGTACCCAACTAAAACCTGTTTGCACGACTCCTTTGAGCCGTGGTAGGGTAGTAATCAAAGTACAGTGGGAACTCACACGAGACAAATGACGATCCCCAGGTCGATGAACTAACCTGCACACATGTCACCAGGGAACTGCCATCTGACGTCTGGTATATGACCAACTAGCATGTTCCCGGCGAGTCCTGTCCGGTGTACTCATAACCCAATGAGCACCTGTATACATCTTAGGTGATCCAACTGACACCAGTGGCTTGTGAGACCGGCCACCGCCCCTCGTCGGGGTCTCGACTGTATACACTAGTCTACTATGGAGTATCGATGCCCTGTCTCGAAACTCACACGACTAGGGACCATTTAAGGATATGCTTATAGACTCCCAACTCCCAATTATATGATCGCCCTCATACTGCTGGTGGTCAAGCATAGAATCCTAGGGGCTCTATCAACGTGTAATAGCGACGTGTCAGGTCACCTAAAATAGTACACGATGATAAAGGTAAACCAGATAGCATACTATCATCTCGAGTAAGACTGTCCTACCGGGATAGGTCCTCCATCAATCATTGCAATCACGTACCTGTGATCCAATAATTGACTCTGAGGGCATTATCTCCAACAATCTCCCACTTGCACTCAAGGCTAATTATTGCGATGTCGCATACTCACAGCCCGTGTGATACCGAACACCCAACTCCTCTACTAGTCAGTCTCACAAAGCTCGTTTGCGAAACTATTGCGTTCGAGGAATAGCCTCAGTGAGTGGATCCGCCTTGATGTCTCTTTCTATGTCTCTCTATATCTCAAGTTCGCGGAGAAACCCATCTCCCGAAATGAGCAATACCTGTCTTAGAATGTGTCTGGATGTCTGATGGGACATAGCTCATAAATGAACTCCAAATCCAAAATTCTTAGACTGTATCGTCAACTGAACTTAATCAGTATCCTGCGCCATGCCTCCCTCAGTATTGCCTTGGACCACCTGTCCAAAATACTGCCCTTCGTCAGAGGGAAAACTATAACTCTGACAACCTCCTTGTCGTCCATGTCACCTTGGAAGCCTGGATTGATAACTGTCTCCCGAATGAGGCTGTCGTTATCATATCCCTAGAACAACCACTTATGTTCTAAAACTGCTTCCGACCGTTTCTCCAGGATTGTATTAATGTCAACTTATTGCATCTAGTGCAAGAACAACATCTGGTGTGGTACTTGACATCTCATGATTGACTCAATTGCCTGAGCAAGTGATCTGCCAATCATGCACGTCTCTCTCCCCTTTAGTCTGTAAGACACCTTTGGAGAGGGTGACTCCATCACTTGCAGGTACACTACCGTGCCAGGAGTCGTCCATTCTAAATACTCTTAGAATGCTGTCAAAGTACCCTGATTGGGAGACCACCCAAATCTAGATCTAAAACCATAGATCTAGTGACCAGTATGTCTGATATAATATCCAATTCCTTTGTGGAGCAAACACTGTGTGACAACCAAAGTATAACCGATCGTAGTATAGGAGTTTCCTTTCCTATTCTGTGTATGTCATCCAAATACCATGACATCACACCCTACTACCTTTCTCAACAGATCCATCCCCTATTCTGATGAAGTCAAACCCATGACTGTCACATCAGAAATAGATGATCTATCTCCGCTACATCTGCTTTAGTCTATAAATAGACATAAGCTACTTGTCCACCAATGCTTCCGCTGCTCCCACTGACTACGACAACCCTCTGGCAGAGTCATATAGACGCACACTTCTAAAACTAGTTTAGAACGACTCTATACTCATCCTCCTGCCGGGTCTCGCAGCCTGGAACAACAGCAATGGTAATTGTGGGTAAACAAGAACTTCCCTGTCACCGTCCTTGAGGCTACCGTAGTACCTCTCGGGTGCCTGAAGTTACCCACCTTATCTGCGGAGTGGCCAATGGAATGTCAATCCAGATTGAATCTTTAGGTTCCTTATCAAATCTTTAGTAATCGTTTGTGGTTCTGGAATCACTTCCAGTTCTACCATACTCCCACTACTGTTTTCTGAAAAAATCCATTTTTAATAAAACTGTGGCGAGTCTAGAACAATATCTCTATTGTTCACCCAAATGGTAGAAAGTCAACCCTCGTCATAGCCTGGGTCAACCCACAAACAGCCATTACAGAAACGTGCCTTGAGTCATCCAGAGTCTGGTTTTAATCATAAGCCGGACAACTCCCCGTACCTTAACATCGTTAAGATATGAACTGTTCTATATCCAATATAGAACCAGAGGCACTGATTTAACTGAACCAGATCCAAATCATGCAACTGTCTCCAGTGCATGTCAACTAAATGGAAGGAGGCCGATCAGCGTTACTCAACTTAGGAATGCTTCCAATTATGAGTAACCTAAAAGAGAAGCAAGTTCTCTTAGTCATTACTATCAACTGAACACCATACACAAGTATCTACATCTTCGATCTCTTTGAAGAATCCCGATACTTGCTACACCTGGTTCTCTACTCTATTCAAATACCTATAACTTCTCAAAATTCGGACCCTGTGTTTCCACGAAACACATGTCTAAAAACTAGAGAAGTCATAAGTAAACCGAATATAGTACGAGGACCAACCCCTCTGTCCTGATGGACCCTGGACAACATACAATACTCTGTATAAGTCCCTTGAGTCTGATAACTCATTCACTGTGTGTCGTAGGTTGAAAGCTGTACTTATGGTTAAGAAGAATTACACCGCTGTTTAATGCTCCTTACCTAACCATCCACTGATATAGGTAAATGTCATCGACATAATATCAAAAGGTATATCTCACTCTATGAAAATAGACGTACAGATATATCAATTTGAAATTGGTGCACAACAGCGGCCGCTAAAGTGAAAGCCTAATGCCGGGGTATATTCCTCCTTGCTGGAGGCACATTCATCTGTCTTTGTGGCATGTTTCTCTTCCTTTGAGGCATGTTCCTCATTGCCTGGTAGAACTGACGAGGAGGCTGTGCAGGAGGTCCACGAGGAGGTGGAACAGGTAGGGCAAGACGAGGTGCAGGAGCATGAATGGTTGGCCACTACGGAAAGGTGATGTGTGCTGGAATTGGGTTGCGTCTATGTGGACATGTATCAATATCGTGAGTGGATGCGCCAAAAACTAAGCGCAGGCCGTTTGCACGCCTGCAGTCCTTCCCTAGGTGTCCATTCCTCTTGCAGTAGAAGAAAAAATCTGGACTTAGCCGGTTAAATTTTACTTCCGGTCTCCTAGGTGCAAAAGTTGGCATGGAAGAGGCTCCTCCTTCCATCTAAGTGGCAGGGCGCTTCACACCGACAGTCTGAGGTCTGCCCTTTTTCTTTACAACCGCCTCATATCTTCAGGCAGCCTTCAGAGCAAGATCATGGGTTGGGAAATCCCTTGTAGCTAATGTAGCTTGGATCTCCGGGTCCAACCCTTGCTGAAATCTTTGAGCTCTGATCTCAGCAGTCGGTATGAGATGTGACGCAAACCTGTTACGGTTTTGTGTTAGCATCGTAGTATGTGATATCAAGAAATTGAATATTGAGGCATATCTTACCTGTTAAGCATGGTAAACTCAGCATCGTATTCATCCACAGATTTTATTCACATCGAACCTTGCTGCAAGTGGATGAACTGCTGTTCCATGGAAAAACGGGCAGTCTCGGGAAAATATTTCGTGTTGAACATGTCGCAAAATGTCTTCCATCCAATCGGCTGTGTGAATCGGCTTTCTTCAGCCTTCTACCAAACTCTGGAGTTATCAGTGAGTTGCAGCTTCGCAACTCTCACCCAAACAATTTCTGGCACTTGTGCTGCTGCCAGATCGTCTTCGATGGACAGAGCCGATTATTCTGCCTCCAGGAGGCTCTCTTTCCCAGAAAAGTTCTGTTTCCTGATTAAAAATCAGGAATTACCTCAATGAGGTATCACGTGTTCACACGTGACCAATGGTCACGTGATGACACGTGATGGTTAAAATATCACTAAACAAAAAAGAAAAAACAAAAGGCTGAAAGATGACCCAATTTGGGGTCACGTGCTCACACATGACCAATAGTCACGTGTTGATACGTGATGGTTAAAACGGCAACGTAAACAAGCGGCTGTTAAAGGGCTCAATTGGGGGTCACATGCTAACACGTGACCAAGGGTCACATGCCAGTACGTGACAGGATTTGAAAGCCTTACAGCTTAAAAAAATTTAATCCTAAAAATTAGGAAATACCTTAACAAGGGTCACGTGCTGGCACGTGACCAAGGGTCACGTGCCAGCACGTGACAGGTTTCGAAAACCTTGCACTTCAATAGAATCAAAATTCTGAATTTCTCTAAAATCTTTCCAAATGGGAAAGGATTAAGGGGAACCGTTGGATTAAAAATCCAGGGGTGATTAAAAATCACCAATTTATGAAAAAATCTTAAACCAGGAAAGATTTCCCTAAATCTCACCAGAAAAAACAAACAGAATATCTTCGGATGGAAAATCCAACGGTGAATAAAATTCACTTAATGATCTAAAGGCTCATATTAATTATGAAAACAAACAAAATCTTTCAGTGAAAGATTTACTGAACAAATTGATTCTTTTCCTTCTCCTACAAATAGGAGCCAAGAGGAGAAGAGAAGAAGAGTTTTTTTTTATATAGAGAGAGTTTGGAGATAGAGTTTTGACATCTTGAAATTGCAGAGAGAAAAGAAAGGAGAATTTAATTCTCTATAAAAGAAAAACCCCTGGTAAGAAAAGAAAGGGGATCAAAGCTTCAAACAGAGAATTTAATTCTCAAATCTAAGAGTTTAACTCTTCTACAAAAAAAAAGAACTTAGTTCTTCTTCTGGTTGAAGATCTGCACAGAGCACATCTCCCCATAAGTTGAGAATTTAATTCTCATCGGGTCGAGATCCTGCCATGCAGATCCAAGACTTAGAGGGGGAATTGAGTTTTGAGAATTTAATTCTCCCAAACTCACAGGAATTTAATTCCTCCAAGATATGAACTTAGGGTTTGAACTCTATTTGAGAATTTAATTCTCCTAAAATTATAGGAATTTAATTCCTTCAAGATGGACAAAACTAGGGTTTAACCCTAATTGAGAATTTAATTCTCTCAGATTAACAGGAATTTAATTCCTCCAAGACAGAATTTGGGTTTCACCCTATACAAGAATTTAATTCTTTTACATATATAGGAATTTAATTCTTCTAAAAGAAATTAGGGTTTAACCCCACATAAGAATTTAATTCTGAAAATAAAATAAGGAGACTTAAAAGATCTCTGTGCACGCAAAGGACTAAGGTCACGTGACCCCACGTGACCCCTGAAAAGATCCCCAAAATGAGAAGGGAAATAGCTCGGAGGCAATGCCTCACGTGCTCCCGCGTGACCCTTAAAACAAAAGACGACAAATCCAAAGGCGGCATCATTCTTAGGCGTCCTCACATGTTCCCACATGACCCCTACTAAAATGCTTTAATAATCAATGACTGGAAGCCCATCACGTGCCCACACGTGATGGCCTGAAGACCAAAAGTGTTTAACACTTATCTGAATATTCTGAGAACAAAATAAGGGGATCTGGGCCCACTTTTTGATGCTATCACGTGCTCCCACATGATCCCTCCCTCTTCTAGTGTTTAACACTAATCTGATAATCTTGTTGCCAGTGTTTAACACTGTTATTTGTTAGTGTTTAACACTAATTTGAGAATCACATTTCTAGTGTTTAAACACTAATTTGATAATCTTATTACCAGTGTTTAATAATGTTGTTCTTTAGTGTTGAACACTAGCTTCAGCCCAATTGGCTAATTTTCTAGAGGCAAAGCCTCCCCTTCAATGGACCAACAGAGGGCCAATATTCCAAATTTGATTGGACTTAGCCCAAGAAGGCCATAAGTGCTCAATTCAGACGTAACTTAGCCAATGTGCTCATAATATAATTAATTGGTCTTAGTTCCAAACTGGGCTATAGATCATTTAATCCACCTAGGTTCAAGGGTACATCTCTTCACTCCTTTGATATTTGTCGTTGTAATTCCTCAACGTCTTCAAAGAGGTGATGGGTCCCGAAAACCATACACTTCATGGACTATAGGGTCCTTAAACTCATAGACTATGATGTCCTTAACCTCGACCGTGATGTCTTAAAACTAACATTGGACTATAGGGTCCTTAAACTCATGGACCGTGATGTTTTAAAACTAATATCGGACAGTGGAGTCCTTAAATCCATGGACTATTATGTCCTTAACCTCGACCGCGATGAATTAAAACTAATATTGGACTGTGGAGTCCTTAAATCCATGGACTATGATGTCCTTAACCTCGACTGCGATGAATTAAAACTAACATTGGACCGTAATGTCCTTAAACTAATCGTCGACCGCAATGTCATTAAACTAAACAATAGAGCCCAACTGCTCTCTTGTTGGATCTAAACGATCCCTTTAAGTTGATCTTAGTCTAAAATTAGACTAATGTATCCTTAACTAACATTTAAGTTGATCTTAGTCTCAAATAGGGCTAACGTATCCTTAAACCCAAATCCCCAAACCCAAATCTAAGAGAGATACGGATTTGGACTAGTCCACGCCCTACGGGAGACAACATAAATTAGTCTCCGTATACAATCCACGGGCAACCAAAAAAAAAAACAAACACGCACGATACGAATTGACCATCTGGAGAAGGAGAAAGTGGTTACCGCGATGCGGTAGCGTAATTAATTGCAGGGCTTGCGCCTGCAGGGAAGAGCATCCCCACAATCAAAAACCCCTCAAATGAGGGGGAATCTGACGAAGTCTGCTATATCGGCCGCATCCGTTTAAACCTTCGATACATGGTGTCATTAATCAACTTGGCATCTTCGGAGAGGTGGACGGATAGCACAAATTAGCATCTGCCCCCGAATTTTAGACAAGACGTCAGTCTTGCGCCGTCTTTCGGAGGGGAACAGATTTTAGCATGCCCGGTAGGACCTTTTCCTCTTTCCACTCCACACTTCGTGTGTCGTGTTCGCAAACCAACCGTGGTTTGCTAATGGTTGCCCTTGGGTTTCAAGGTACTAAGATTTGGCATTTTTCTTGGTGCAGAAAACAAAGGATCAATGGCGTTCACCTACTCAAAGTGTTCCACATGCAATTGCAACCCACGCTCTGCCTCACCTGGAGGCATAGCTACGGTCCCCAAGCTGCTTCCCTGTTCACGATGCCGGTGGAACAGGTCACCCAAGCCACCACGGGATTGTTTTTCAGAACCATGCTTCCACCGACGAGCTTCAGTACCCCCGTGCCCGTACCGGAAGCTCCCAAGAAGTCGGTCTTTGATCGGCTTACAGCTACTGCGGCCCCTCTCAACGGGTCGTCCAGCACTGGCGCCTCGGTCTTCTCCAGATTGGGACAAAATTCCTGTGGGCCCACAACGAAGCCTGCAATCCCAGAGAAGGTTATTCCGAAGAGAGTAACCAACCCTGCTCCTGAAATCGTCAAGGCGGCTTCTCCTGCCAAGGGGTCGGTCTTTACAAGACTGATTGTCCCAACTCCAACTCCCGCTCCTGTTACTCAAAGGATATCAGTCTTCAACAGGCTGACATCAGCAACAGCCCCTCACCTGAACAGGGGAAAGACAAAGCCATCCCCGTCACTGAGCCAACTCCATCAGCTCGACATGCTCGACGTCGCCACTGGCGCCGAGTAAGGAAGGCTGGGGGCAATTCCCCTTCTGGGCTAACTCCACCATCTCCAACGGTGGAAATTAATGCTGCTGTTCCAGCCGGAAACAGTTTTGAGCTGTTGAATAGGGTGCGCAGGAATTCTCCCACCGCCGTACTGAAAAGATCTCCTCCTCCGGTAGAGAATGTTGCTGAAGCAAAGCTAGAACAGTCCCCTCAGCGGCTGTCCTCTAAAATCTACAAGGTCTGGCGTCAAGTCCAAGACTCGGTAATTGATCCGAATTTCACCCGCTAGCAGAAGAAGCTGAAGGTCCGACAGGAAGAAAATCGTCCTGTTAAGCCATAAAAGATGACGACTACTTGGGTGTCCACTGCAGCGGCCCCCTCAACGTCGACCACTCAGAAAAGAAGGAGGCCAGAGAAAGCCTTTGTAAACATGGCAGACCACAAAAACACCGAGCCCAAACGTCCTAATTCTGGGGGCATGGTGGTACATACTGTTTACATGGCTTCCGGAAAAGAGGAAAGCCGCACTTCGACGGGCCATCGACCGCTCACCCGATCAATAACAAGGGCTCAGGAACAACAACAGCAGAAGCTTCAGGAGATGCTGACTGCAATGGCCGCACTTACCGGGCCAAAAGAAAGCCTGGAGGCATCATCGGAACAACGTCATGAACACAAGACTGATGTTGAATTCTTTCGGAGAATGCTCGAAAAGAAGGACAAGGAGGCTGCGGAAAAAGCGGCCAATATAACGCAAATGGCTCTTCTGTTCCAAGACAGAGGAGAAACATCAAATCCACCTCCGGCTCTTTCAGCAGCCAAGGAGAAAACTATTTCCAAGTCCCCCCTGGATGATTATATAGCTCAGCAAATACGAGTTCACCAGGAGAATGAAGCGGCTGGACAAATTGTTAGAACTGGGCGACCATACCCTGGCTGGTATGATCAGATAAAGTACCCACCGGGCTACACAATCCCCAAATTCCACGTACGCAAGGGGACAGGCAATCCCCACCAGCACGTCGCCCAGTTCAGAGCCCTGTGTGGCAACACCGGGGGCAATGATAAGATTTTTGCTCTGCTCATTCGTCGGCAGCTTATCAGAGACCGCATTTGAGTGGTACTCCGAGCTTCCAAACGATTCCATCAAAACTTTCGCAGAGATAGAGTTGCTATTCACCCAGCGATTCGCGAGTGCCAGCGAACGCACCCCAATAACGGCGTTGATCAATGCAAGGGTGAAGCCGGGCGAAACTTGGGTTCAATACGCAATCCGGTGGCGAAATCTGTGGTCAAAGTACGAACAGCGCATCGAAGAAGCGCCAGCGGTGGGCATGTTCGTGGGCACCCTAGACCCTCATGCAACTATTTCATAGTTCATGATGTTCTTCAAACCGACCACATTCCAGGCTTTAATCGACAAGCTACCCCAGATGGATCAGATGGGTCATAGACCGTCTCCTTCGAAGCCGGAGCCACGGAACGAAAAGGGTAAAGGGAAGGTGACATTCGTTGCGAATACTCAACAACAGCCCAGTGCCTCAAAATTAACGGATCAATTGGAGGAGAGACAGCGCTATTACAATGAGAAAATGAAGCGCCTTTACTCATTCCCGCGAGATAAAACGAAAAGGCTATTCGAGCTGGCGATGCGCAACAGGCTTATCAATTTTCCGAATCCAAGGCGACCATCGCAACCCGGCGAAGCGAATAATCCCAATTATTGCCCTTACCACCAAACGGTAAGCCATCCGATCGAAGATTGCTTCGTCTTTAAGGGATGGATCGAGGATCAGTACCTGCAAGGAAAGTTTGCACTGTCTGAGAAGTGGAATGTAAACCCACCACAACTGCACACTCTTAAGAAGACGGACACACCGGGGGAAACATGCTCTTTTGTTGAAGAAGCTCCATGGGAGGTGGCTTTTTCGGCCAAAACCAAAAGGATGCTGAATGATCCCCATACATGCCCGGCGATCAGGTGGAAAAATCCGCTAGAACCCCAGATCATCGAAGGAATGCTGAAGCCGCGCCTAACTCCAAAGATTGGTGGTGATGGCCAAAGTGTTCACATCCAGCCGTCAACATCTTCGAAAAAAAAGAAGAAATCCAAGAAGCCCGTGAAGCCTGGCGACAAGCGCATGGACCTACAAAAGCATATTGACGCACTGGAAGAGTATAACCAGAAGGCGCGGACTCCAATCACGCTCTAAGAGTTCCCCAGCCACGTCCTTGAGGACGAAAATGATGGAGAAGACTCATCAGATGAATCTGAGGACTATGTAGAAAGTTGTCATGTGATCTCTCACTCATTGATAAATGATGAAGAGACTCCTTGCACCGAGAGACTGGGGGCAGGTCCCGAGCCGGAACTTCTATGTCTGTCAGACGAAATGATCGACACCTTCCTGAATGAAATTCATCTGAAAAGTAAAGCCGATCGGGAGCGTGAGATGGCCATATTTGAAAGAGCCAAACGTCGGCGACTGGACGAAAGAGTCGAGATACTCCTGCCAAATCAAAGGACATCGGTTGCAAATAAAAACAAGATCAAGACGAGGAAAAGGTTTGTGAAAGCCATATCAGTGGGAATGAAGCTACCACCCTCCGAAGGAAGTACTCTTGGTGAAGCCGAGATGTGTCCGAGCTATTGTTTATATCATCGAAAGATTGCGCACCCCACCGAAGAGTGCAACGCTTTTAAAAGATGGTGGCAGGAATATGTTGCTCACCGGCAACATTTTAAGCGGATGAAACGCAAAACTCGTCGAGACCAGAGAGGTACGACCGAGGAGCATAAAAGAATTACTGGCAACTGTCGTATGGTCAACGCCGGGGGATCGCAGGTTCTTACCTTCGGGAGCGACTCCGACGAGGAAATGGCTGTTGGCCCTCTCTTTAAAGAATCCCCTTTGGAGAAAGAGGAAGAAACGAAAGACTGTGAAAATATTCAGCTACGCAACCGCACGCTTCCAGAAAAGAATCTCGGAACCACGAATAAAAAAGATAAGGAAAAAAAAAGGTCTCTGAGGATATCTCCCTAGATGACCAAGTCATCAAAGAGCTAACTGCCAAGGACCCGCTAAAGAAGAACAAGGTGGACTACAATGTTCTGGCACACTTGAGGAAGCTACCCTCGTAGCTCAGCGTTCTCGACGCCCTTCTGTTATCCAAAGAGGCGAGAGATTCATTGATCAAGGCGCTACATGAACCAGGACAGTTCCAAGCTTTTCTCGCCAAAGAAAAGATGAAAGAAGAGCTGGAAGAAGTACACACAGCCGATATTACCTTCGGTGACGAAGACCTCCTCTTTGGGACGTGCGAGCACAACCGTCCCCTCTATGTCTCAGGATACTGCCACGATATATAGGCAAAATCCTGGTCGACAATGGGTCTTCCGTCAATCTCCTTAACGTGCGAGTCTTGAAGGAAATATGCATGAGCGTTCAGCATCTCGCTCGTGATAAAATTACCATCTCTGGTTTTGACTCCCGGTCGTCACGGACTCTTGGGTCTGTGATACTGACGCTGCGCTTTGGGCTACTCATCACGGATATTAAATTTCACGTCATTGACGCCAAGACTTGCTACAATGCTTTGCTTGGCCGGCCTTGGTTACACGAATACAACATCATCCCTTCTACACAACACTAGTGTATGAAGTACTTCAAGGACGGTCTCGAGTATACTGTGACAGGGGAGCTGAACCCTTTCTTTGTGAACGAGGTCCGAAAATATGAAGACGCAAAATACTTTATGCCAGATTTTGAGGATACGGAAAGATGTCACCAACCGAAGAACAAAGCTATCACTATTATTCCAGTCTTCGGGAGTGATACCGAGGAAGAAGAAGAGATAGTTTATTTAGGGCCGCCTCAGCGCAACAACCCGGGACCGTCTGCCCCTATATTGATCTTCGGCAGCGATTCGGAAGACGAGGTTAATGCTATATTCTCCGCTCGGCCACCAACCCAAGCATTCGCTGGTGATAATCAGAGTCTGCAAATTATCATGGTTCTGCGCGAGCATTACAAAGAGCTCGATGCACTTAAAGCTTATAGTATGCAAGAACTGCAAGCATTTTACGTCCCTCCCAGATGAAAGGGTGAAAAAGGCGATCCTATTTTACCGATCTGGGGAAACCAAAGTGGAGAAGGAAATTTGGCGTTGCGCCGATTCTACGCTCGACAGACTCCAGCCCATCCATCTGCCTAGATATTACTCGAAAGGCTTGAGAAGGCTCTTGAAGCACCAAGGGGTACCTTTCAAACAGACTATTCGACAAGCTCGGTTCTACAACAGGATTTGGGATATCCCCGGAACTCAGCGCAAGTTACCCAACGGGAGAATAGAAACGCTCGGTCTTGGATACGTGAAATCCGGGAAACAGGAATGAGTCCATGGTAGCTACGTCATATATGACTTCCATGAAGAAGAGGACGCCCTGTCAGAAAACACTGACCCTGAGCCAAAACGAGATCCTGCAATCAAAATGCCGAGTCCGTCATTTGAAGAATGAATGGACAAGCTTATCAGGGAAGCGGGTCAAAAGATCCGGGATGACCATAACCGTGAAATGACCATTTACGAGAAAGCCAGGATGCAGCGCCTCCTTCAGCAGGTCACGGAGAATGACAATGCTCTTTCTTATCAACCTGTCATACAAAAGGCCCGACGCAGAGGCAAAAATAAATCAAAGAACGGGAAAGGCGTTCAACAGCGACAAACCAGGACCAAGGAGCCACGCGATTGGGAATCGAGCAATCCGGACTCGTCTCTTATAAAGAAGATGAGCCGAGCATACTTTTTTCCTCAGAACAAAACACGGAAGATACTTGAGCTCGCCATAAAACATCAGATGATTACACTTCCGGAATCCAAACACCCCGAGCAAGCAGGTGAAGTCTCTCACCCAGACTATTGCTCCTATCACCGAGCAATAGGACATCCGTTTGAGGACTGCTTCACCTTTAAAAACTGGGTCAAAGACCAATATCAACTCGACAAATTCGCTCTATCCAGCAGCTGGAGGATAAATCCTCCATAAAAGCACGGACCAAAAGCCGCCCATACAGCGAGAGTAGAACCGGATCAAAATCGGTCATGGAAGCGAGCTCGCACTTGTCACATGATAACACTATCAAAAGAAGAGCCTGAGGATAGGGGTGACCTCCCCTGGTGCTTTGAAAACAATGATGACGAGGTGATCTCAGAGTTCCCACAGGCCCCAAAGAAGCTAGAAGACGGAATACATACCACTGCAGATAACCTCAAGAAAATTGATTTGGGGACGGCAAATGACCCGCGACCAACGTTTGTTAGTGAGTTGCTGTCTGAGGAAAAGGTGGCTACGCTAAAATACGTGCTTATGCAACATAAGGATTGCTTCGCATGGAATTATTCCGAAATGCCAGGACTAGATCCAGAGATTGCTGTCCACAAATTAGCAATATCCCCAGACGCCAAGCCAATCAAACAAGCACCGAGAAGAATGCGGCTCGAGCTTGAGATGAGTATCAACGCCGAGGTCAAGAAGCTAATCGACTCCGGCTTCATCCAAGAAGTTCAGTACCCTGATTGGATTGCCAACATCGTCCCGGTGATGAAGAAAAATGGGACGGTGCACATATGTGTAGACTTTCGGGATCTCAATAAAGCTTGCCCGAAGGACGACTTCCCAGTACTGGTCACCGAGCTGATGATAGATAATACGTCCACTCACGAGGTCTTCTCCTTCATGGATAGATCATCAGGATACAATCAGATAAAAATGCATCCCGAGGATCAGAGGCACACCGCTTTCTGGACCCCTTTGGGTATATTCTGCTACAAAGTGATGCCCTTCGGTCTAAAGAACGCCGGTGCCACCTATCAGAGGTCCATGACGAAGATCTTCGATGATAACATACATGAAATCGTCGAATGCTACATCGATGACCTTGTGGTGAAAAGCAAATCATACGAAGAACATCTAGAGCATCTGAAGACTGTATTTCAATGCCTTCGGCAATATAACCTGAAGATGAACCCCCTCAAATGCACATTCGGAGTTTCCTTGGGAAAATTCCTAGGATTCATTATCCGGCATCGAGGTATCGAGATAGACTCGTCGAACATCAAGGCGATCATGGAAATGCCCCCTCCAAGGAATCTGTAATTGCGGTCTCTCCATGGGAAACTCGCGTATATCCGGCGATTTATAGACAATCTTTCCGGCAAGTGCCGCCCCTACAGTCACCTGATGAAGAAAGGAACCCCGTTCGTCTGGGATCACAAATGCCAAGGTGCGCTGGACGAAATCAAGCAGTATCTGCAGAACCCGCCAGTGCTGGCCGCTCCGGTCATGGGAAAACCCCTTATTCTTTATACAATAGCCCTCGAAGGTTCCTTAGGTACATTATGGGCCTAAGAGAACGACCAAGGGAAAGAAAGAGCTCTCTATTACTTGAATCGAGTTCTACTGTGGGCAGAAAGCAATTATTCTCCCATCGAAAAACACTGCCTGGCATTGATCTTTGCGATAACGAAGTTTAGACACTATGCGTTGGCGCATGAAGTCCATCTCATATCGAAGGTGGACCCTCTCAAATACTTGATGTCAAAGGCCATATTGACGGGACGACTCGCTAAATTGTCCTTGCTCTTGATGGAGCTCTCAATAACTTATCAGTCTCTTAAGGCAGTGAAAGGCCAGGCCATCGCTGACTTCCTCGTTCAGCATCCGATACCGGCCGATTCTCCCTTGAATTGCGAACTGCCAGACGAACATGCGTTTGACACGATCGACGGAAGTGATACCCGATGGGAACTTTATTTTGATGGAGCGTCTTCCATGAAGAAGCGTAAACAAAACACGCCCATAATCAAATCAGGGGTAGGCCTCATCTTCGTGACACCATAAGGAGGGATAATGCGCTTTGCTTTCTCCTTAATAGAACCGAGGACAAACAATGAAGTTGAGTATGAAGCTTTGATAGCAGGCCTCGAAATCTCCATCGACATGGGAATTGAAAACCTCCTCATATACGGAGACTCCCAACTGGTCGTTAGTCAAGTAAACGGCGACTATCAAACGCGCAAACTAGAACTGGTAAAGTACGATGAGAGGGTACGGCAACTGCTGACCCAAATACCTTCCTACATCTTGGAAAGTATACCGCATGCAGAAAATAGCAAAGCGGATGCACTAGCTAAGCTCGCCAAAGAACTGGCCGACGAGAACCTCGATGACATAAGGATCGTTGTGTAAAGTCATCGGGTTCTTACACCGGCGGAATTATCTCCGGAGTCGCCCGAAGAAAAAGGAGCGACTGAGAAAATGGCTATGCAAATAAAAGACCAGGAAAAGGCTGAGGATTGGTGAGAAGTCTTTATAGACTACTTCAAATCCCGCCGAACGCCTGAAGATGCGTCCTCAAAACATCAGCTCATGAAGCGAGCCCTATCTTTCGCCTTCGTCAATGATACTCTGTACAAAAGGTCATTTGATTCTCTGTGGTTGAGATGCCTGGAACCTGAAGAGGCAAAAAGAGTCATCCAAGAAGTTCACGACGAACTCTGCGGTTCTCACCAAGCCGGGCCGAAGATGAAGCTGAAGATTAAACGGATGGGTTATTATTGGCCCACGATGATCCAAGACTGCCTTGAGTATGCGAAGCAATGCCACTCGTGCTAGATCCATGGGGATTTTATCCATCAGCATCCGAATCCGCTACATCCAACGGTGGCAAGCTGGCCGTTTGAAATGTGGGGAACTGACATAATCGACCCCATCGAGCCAGCATCGTCCAGAGGACATTGATTCATTTTGGCGACAACTGACTACTTCTCCAAATGGGCAGAAACAATACCGCTGAGGGAAGTGAAGACGGAGAACATCCTCCATTTCTTCAAGACACACGTCATTTATCGGTTTGGAACTCCGAGACGGATCATCTCCAATAATGGGCCAGCCTACAGAAGCCACAAGATCAGCCGCTTCGCATAACAACATAACATAGACTGGAGATATTCATCGGTCTACAATCCCCGAGCCAACGGTCTAGCTGAGCTTTCAACAAGACCTTGACGAAGATCGTGAAAAAGACGGTGTCTCGAAATAAGAAGGACTGGCATGAGAGACTGCATAAAGCTCTCTTGGCGTATCAAACTACGTTCAAAATGGCCACGAACACAACGCCGTACGCATTGGTATTCGGTATAGAGGCGATACTCCCCCACGAGATAGAGCTACCCTCTCTACGAGTGGCAGTTCATTACGAGCTAACGGATGAAGAGAACGCTCACCTTCGGCTTGTGGAGCTCGATGCCCTTGATGAAACCAGGCTCATGGCTCAACAAAACCTGGAGGCTTATAAAGCAAAGATGACGCGCTCATATGAGAGATTGACTAGGCCGAGGACATTCCGCCAAGGCGAACTCGTGCTAGTGGTCAAAAGACCTATGATCCTCAATCGTGCCAAACGGGGGAAATTCGAGCCGAACTATGAAAGCCCGTATATCATAGACAAGGTCTACCAGGGTGGGGCGTATCTACTCATGGACATGCATGGTGAAAGACCTTTCAGGCCAATAAACGGTCGCTTCTTGAAGAAATACTATGCTTGACGAGTCACGGCCTAGGTGAACGATAGATTACGACGCCTATGTCCGCTCGCTATCTTCCTAAGCCTAAACTCCGTAAGTAGTAGCCGGCTTCCTTTACAACGGACTGAAACGTCCTTAAACTAACAACGGACCGAAACGTCCTTAAACTAACAACGGACCACTATGTCCTAAAACTAGCTGTTGACCAAGACGTCGATAAACTACGGTGGACTGCAGCATCCCAAAGCTGATACGAAAAAAAGAATAATAAAAAAAACGGTATGTCCATATGAAAAATGGGCACGGATGAAAACCCGAAAGGGCTCCGTGAGTAAAAACAGCAGGGCTACCGGTGAGTCTTGTGAAAACCCGAAAGGGCGCAACCTCGTTCGAATAAAAAAAAGAAGGAAGAGAAAAAGAATTAAAAAAATGGTATTTCCATAAGCAAAATGGGCATGGATGAAAACCCGAAAGGGCTCCATGAGTAAGAACAGTAGGGCTACTAGCGAGTGTTTATGAAAACCTGAAAGGGCACAACCTCGTTAAAAGACACTTGCAATGTCCTCTCGACATTGTGAGGAGAAATCACCCGCGTGAGATCCTTATGACTCACAAGGGAGCAACACACTTAGGGATCCCCATGATTCCTAAGGAGAAATTACACCTACGGGATCCTCTCGACCCGTAGGGAGAACCCTCTTATGGGACCCTCACGGCTCATAAGATTCAAAAGTCTTAAGTTACAGAGACCTGAACCTGTTCTTAAGCAGCCCCCACAACATCCACTACTGCCCTACAAGCAGCTCAACGCTGACCCTTGTATACAATCCACGGGAGCGAATAAACATTTCCCTAACAAAGTCCCATTCGTGACTAGGGATATGTCCATATGGTGAACAACCCTTGTATGTCCTCTCGACGTATAAGGAGAAAACCCTCTTGTAAGATCCTTATGACTTACAGGAGAACATGCACTTAGGAATCCTCATGACTCCTAAGGAGAAAACACACGTACAAGACCCCCACGACTCGCAGGGAGAAATACCTTTATGAGACCCTTACGGCTCATGAAGTCAAAAGCCTTAGTCGACAGGATCCTAACCCTGTTCGTTAAGCCACCTTTGTTCGAAATCGACAGAGGCAAATGATGATTCGCTCCTGGCAATATTCTAGTTGTAGCGGTGCTGATGCTGAAATCGGTGTCTAATCCCAAGCTTGCAGCGAAAAGCTAGCTAGCCACACATGCATACGAAATAGCTAAAATGATGGGGCAACTTGCGACAAAATCAGCAAGTTAAAATGTATGCATGCGAAATAGCCAAAATGATTGGACAACTCGCAATAAAAAGCAGTGAATAAAAATAAAAAAATAGCCGAAATGATTGGGCACCGCGAAAAATAGCCGAAATGATGGGGCAATCTCGACCTTCGCGATAGAAAAGATGAAATGATAGAGCATCGCGGAAAGAAATAAAAAAAAAGAAATAAAAAAATGAATGAATGAAATTTATGTCCTACAGGTGATATCACAGCAGTCCCTGTATACAATCCAGGGGCGCAAACAAAGAGAGAATCACACCTTTCCTCCCTAGGCTTCATCAGAAGAAGAAGAAAAATCTCAACGGTTCACAGATAGCCCAAAGATCATCTCAACATTCGTCTCATTACAACAGACACAATATCAAGCATAGCGGAACAACGGCAACTCCCGGTTCCATGACTCGGTGGTGTGCAGATGACCGAGAGTCAAATTCCTGGCTATGTGGAACACGGATTATATCAATCCTGACCCCGTGTGAAGCATCCAGAGCGGATCCTAGTTCTCGCCGAACACGGCAGTGAACCCGTGGGAAGGATCTAGAGCAAAATTCCTGATTACGTGGAACGCGGCAATGACCCCGCAGGAAACATCCAGAGCCGATTCTGGTCCTCGCAGAGTACGGCAGTGAACCCGTGTGAAGCATCCAGAGCGGAGCCTAGTCCTCGCCGAACACGGTAGTGAACCCGTGGGAACCATCTAGAGCAAAATTCCTGGTTACGTGGAACGCGGCTTATGTCAATCCTGACCCCGTGGGAAACCTCTAGAGCGGATCTTGGTCCTCGCAGAGCACGGCAGTGAACCCGTGTGAAGCATCCACAGCGGAGCCTAGTCCTCCCCGAGCACGACAGTGAACCCGTGGGAAGCATCTAGAGCAAAATTCCTGATTACGTAGAACGCGGATTATGTCATTCCTGACCCCGTGGGAAACGTCCAGAGCGGATCCTGGTCCTCGCAGAACACGGCAGTGAACCCGTATGAAGCATCCAGAGCGGATCCTGGTCCTCGTAGAGCACGGCAGTGAACCCGTGTGAAGCATTCAGAGCGAAGCCTGGTCCTCGCCGAACACGGCAATGAACCCGCAGGAAGCATCCAAAGCAAAATTCCTGGCTACGTGGAACACGGATTATGTCACTCCTGACCCCATGGAAAACGTGCAGAGCGGATCCTGGTCCTCGTAGAGCACGACAATGACCCCGTATGAAGCATCCAGAGTGGAGCCTGGTCCTCGCCGAACACGGCAGTGAACCCGTGGGAAGCATCCAGAGCAAAAAAAATCGGACTGTGGAGTCCTTAAATCCACGGACTATGATGTCCTTAACCACGACCGTGATGTCTTAAAACTAACAACGGAATGTGGAGTCCTTAAATCCACGGACTATGATGTCCTTAACCTCGAACGTGATGTCTTAAAACTAACAACGGACTGTGGAGTCCTTAAATCCACGGACTATGATGTCCTTAACCTCGACCGTGATGTCTTAAAACTAACAACGGACTGTGGAGTCCTTACACCCATGGACTATTATGTCCTTAACCTCGACTGTAATGTCTTAAAACTAGCAACAGACTGTGGAGTCCTTAAATCCACGGACTATGATGTCCTTAACCTCGACCGCGATGTCTTTAAGCTACGGTACCCTGGAAAACATCCAGAGCGGAGCCTAGTCCTCGCCAAACACGGCAGTGAACCCGTGGGAAGCATCCAGAGCAACCCCTGACCCTGTGAAATACGGATAAGGGCAACTTCACCCATCACTTACGGGTCCCCTCGACTCGTAAGGGAGCAAATTCTCTCGTGAGATCCTTACGACTTTCAAGAGAAAACACGCTTAGGAATCCTCACGATTCATAAGGAGAAATTACACCTACGGGAGCCCCTCGACCTGTAGGGAGAAAAACTCTTTATGAGACCCTCACGGCTCATAAAGTTGAAAAGACTTAGGAAGCAGATCTTATCCCTGAATCCTAAGCCATCGTTGTCCTGCAAAGAGATCAAGATAGACTATCCGCAGAATACATTCAACAAAAAGGGACACGCCATTGAGAAGAAAAATATGTCTTTTATTCATGAACCAAAATGGATACAAAGTACAATTCGTGAAAGAACAAAAACATACTCTTATTCAGGAGTTTGTACAAAAGGAAAAAAAAAGATATACAAGTCTTCAGGTCGGCGGGCGATTTAACAGCTTGGTCAGCTCATCCCTCTTTCGCTGGGCCGCGCCTTCGTGATCCAGTCTCGCCAGAAGACGGGCCTCCGCCTGAGCCTGCTGGGCCTGATATAAGGCAAGACGTCCTTCGAGCTCTTTCTCGGTAGCTTTGTGAGCCTCAACCCTTTCGCGAGTAAACACGGCGGCCTTGTCGATGGCCACCACCTCCTTGATGGCCTCTTGAAGCACTCGCCAAAGCTCATATGCTTTAGTGGCCTTAGCCGTAAGGTTGGCTTGAAGCCCCCTCAATGCTTTAGAAGCCAACTCCCTCTCCGAAAACTTGCCGCTGAGCCTTTTCTCACATGATATCATATTCACAGCGCATCGCTCAATTAGCCCCCGTGAGCTCGACTTCGCGGCCACAACCTTTGAGAGAAGGCGTGTAGATTCAAGGGTGTGCAAGCAAACCTCCACTCGACGGCTATACTTACTCTGGAATAAGCACAAGTCTCCTAACAAGGGAATCAACAAGGAAAGCCTCCGATGCATATCCCATCAAGCATGCAGTTGCAACTGTATGAGTTTTTAAAGGAAATGATACCCAAAAAGACGCGCATGCAATATAACGATAGTGCTCGCAATTAAAGAAAGTTCTCATGGGAAGAATATGAAGCTCATTTACGCAAGCAAGACACACGTACAAGTACCCAACAAACATGAAAATTCAACATAAAGCATGCGACAACTAATGATAAAAAGAGTACACTGATTTGAATATACTACGGTAGCGGGAAAAGGTCACCAAACAAAGGATCATTGGTACAAGGGTTAACAAAACAAAGAACAAAATTCTCCATCTCTCTCTCTGCCTTCTCCAACACTTCGAAGCGACGGTTCTCGTAAGGAGTCGCTCCCCACCGATTGGAGCCATGTTCGTCCGCAAAAGCAGACATAATAGCCCGCCGGGCTCTTATTTGGCCCAACAGGTGAACCGAGCAAGCTTTCAGAGCCTGAGTAATAAGGCACGCTTCGTGAAAACACTCGAGCTTGTCTTCAGCCGCGTCAAGCATCGCCAGGGTCATCTCCGCTAGGTGAGGAGGGATGTCAGCAAGCACGGCAGCAAGAATCATCCGGAGCCAAAGGGATCCTATTGAAAGAGGGACCTCCTATGGATCAAGAGTTCATATGTCGCCGAATCACATTCGTCGTCGGTAAGAAGGGGATCCACCAGTCATGCAGCAAAGCGAGGAATTATCTCCTCGACAGGTACTTCCCATGGCTGTCAACGAGCATGGGGGCGGTTGCAGGCCATGGCACTCAGTTGTTTCCTTAAGATAAACCACACTAAATTAAGAATAGATTTCTCTATGAAGAGAAAAAGAAGGATATGGCCTCAGGTTATAAAAAGGAGCATTAAATGCTGCGCACGGAGAATATTGCATGGTGGAACTATTTCTGAGGCCCAAAAAAGGGAAGGCATTGGAAATCAAGGAGATGGAACTATTTCCAAGGCTCCTTTTCTGCATCTAATGGTATGCATAGAAAATATGGCATGAAAAATTAAACAGCCCCATCAAAAAGGCCCCACGTGCGGAGCACGTGAGCACCAAACTTGATGTGCACTGAAAAGTGAAATAGTGCCTCACATGCCAAACACGACAGCAGCAACAATGACAAAATGACAAAATCCCATAAAAAAGGCATGCAAACACAGAAGGGCACAATAAAACTTTTCACTCATACTTTAAAATTTCATACAAAAATAAATAGAAACGATCACAACGACAAGACCTCAGATACGCGGCATGGATTGAGAAACTCAAAAGTGACTTTGTCCAATATCTTCCAGGCATTTCGAACCATCCTAGTATGTTTTCTTTCGCGATCACAAGCTTCGGGATTCTCACGGATGTCCTCCACCCTCTGATAGGCAGCAAGTATGGCCGACTGCTGAAAAGCCTGATGCAAGAGATCAATGAGATTGTCTCACCTTCTCTTCGAGATTAGGCTCATCAGATACACCGAATGCACCTTATCCTCGGCGGCATCCAATGCCCTGAGCGGTACGCCGGTGCAAAAGAGAGGGAGCGCCTCCCAGATCGCCAGCACGATGAGTTTCAAAATAGAAGAGCGACAAGGGAGTAGCCGACCGTTATACTCGTCGAAGCGGCTCATGATTTCAGCACACTGAGCATTGGTGAACTCCTGGTTCTGACTGCGGCCCAGTGCACGAATATTTCCGTAAGAAATGATTTCATCCAGATCATACAAATGGGCATCCATAATACCTGAAATAAAGATCAAGAGAATTTATTGCAAACTTTTTCTTCTTGGATGTGGAAAAGACAACTCAGGGCAAGAAAACCCCAAGAAACTTTCTGGGAAGAACAAAGCTCTTCAAAGGAATTAAATTCCTTTTTGGAAAAGGGGAATTAAATTCCCAGAAACATTTTTGAGATGGAATTAAATTCCTTGGAAAAGGGCAAAACATCACCATTGACCCCTGAAGGCCAGAGAAACCTTAGCAAGATCTGTTGTTTAATGATTGATGGATTTTCTTTTTAAAGAACTTAAAATTAAAAAAAAGTGTGTTCTTGTTAAAGGGAAAAACCCTTGATCTGGATTTAAAATCCCATGGTGATTTCTGTGAAAGTTCTTCATTCGTTCAAGATCATTACCTGAAGAAAAGGAAATCTTTCAACAGAGTTAAACTCTGGAAAATTTGCAAGACAGAGAACTAAGCTCTGAGGAACGAGAATTAAATTCTTAAAAGAAAAGTTAGCTAAAGGAGGAAGATGAAAGAGTGGAGACGCTTCTGAAGAGACCCCTGTATTTATAGGATGTGATGGAAACGCTTCATCTTCCCGATTCCCTAGATGGATCCAACGGTCACAAAAGTGACAGCGTTGTGCTCTCGTGCAGACACGTGAGAGCAAAGCTGTGGGGGCATTTGTTTCCTGATTAAAAATCAGGAATTACCTCAATGAGGTATCACGTGTTCACACGTGACCAATGGTCACGTGATGACACGTGATGGTTAAAATCTCACTAAACAGAAACGAAAAAACAAAAGGCTGAAAAATGACCCAATTTGGGGTCACGTGCTCACACGTGACCAATGGTCACGTGTTGACACGTGATGGTTAAAACGGCAGCGTAAACAAGCGGCTGTTAAAGGGCTCAATTGGGGGTCACGTGCTCACACGTGACCAAGGGTCATGTGCCAGCACGTGACAGGCTTTGAAAGCCTTGTAGCTTAAAAGAATTTAATTATAAAAATTAGGAAATACCTCAACGAGGGTCATGTGCTCATACGTGATCAAGGGTCACGTGCCAGCACGTGACAGGTTTCGAAAACCTTGCAGTTCAATAGAATCAAAATTCTGAATTTCTCTAAAATCTTTCCAAATGGGAAAGGATTAAGGAGAACCGTTGGATTAAAAATCCAGGGGTGATTAAAAATCACCAATTTATGGAAAAATATT
Source organism: Agapanthus africanus (assembly GCA_030015575.1). Lineage (NCBI taxonomy): Eukaryota > Viridiplantae > Streptophyta > Magnoliopsida > Asparagales > Amaryllidaceae > Agapanthus > Agapanthus africanus. Next base: position 428,589,051 of record CM057339.1, read on the forward strand.
AAAGAAGGAAGATTTCCCTAAATCTCACCAGAAATAACAAACAGAATATCTTTGGATTGAAAATCAAACGGTGAATAAAATTCACTTAATGATCTAAAGGCTCATATTAATTATGAAAACAAACAAAATCTTTCAGTGAAAGATTTACTAAACAAATTGATTCTTTTCCTTCTCCTATAAATAGGAGCCAAAAGAAGAAGAGTTTTTTTTGATATAGAGAGAGTTTGGAGATAGAGTTTTGACATCTTGAAATTGCAGAGAGAAAAGAAAGGAGAATTTAATTCTCTACAAAAGAAAAACCCTGAGTAAGAAAAGAAAGGGGATCTAAGCTTCAAACAGAGAATTTAATTCTCAAATCTAAGAGTTTAACTCTTCTATAAAAAAAGAACTTAGTTCTTCTTCTGGTTGAAGATCTGCACAGAGCACATCTCCCCATAAGTTGAGAATTTAATTCTCATCGTGCCGAGATCCTGCCATGCACATCTAAGACTTAGAGGGGGAATTGAGTTTTGAAAATTTAATTCTCCCAAACTCACAGGAATTTAATTCCTCCAAGATATGAACTAAGGGTTTGAGCCCTATCTGAGAATTTAATTCTCCTAAAATTATAGGAATTTAATTCCTTCAAGATGGACGAAACTAGGGTTTAACCCTAATTGAGAGTTTAATTCTCTCAGGTTAACAAGATTTTAATTCCTCCAAGACAGAATCAGGGTTTCACCCTATACAAGAATTTAATTCTTTTACATATATGGGAATTTAATTCCTCTAAAAGAAATTAGGGTTTAACCCTAGACAAGAATTTAATTCTCAAAATAAAATAGGGAGACTTAAAAGATCTCTGTGCATGCAAAGGACTAAGGTCACGTGACCCCACGTGACCCATGAAAAGATCCCCAAAATGAGAAGGGAAAAAGCTCGGAGGAAATGCCTCATGTGCTCCCGCGTGACCCTTAAAACAAAAGAGAACAAATCCAAAGGTGAAATCATTCTTGGGTGTCCTTACGTGTTCCCACGTGACCCCTAGTAAAATGCTTTAATAATCAATGACAAGAAGCCCATCCCGTGCCCACACGTGATGGCCTGAAGACCAAAACTGTTTAACACTTATCTGAATATTCTGAGAACAAAATAAGGGGATCTGGCCCCACTTTTTGATGCTATCACATGCTCCCACATGATCCCTCCCTCTTCTAGTGTTTAAGACTAATCTGATAATCTTGTTGCCAGTGTTTAACACTGTTATCTGTTAGTGTTTAACACTAATTTGAGAATCACATTTCTAGTGTTTAAACACTAATTTGATAATCTTATTACCAGTGTTTAACACTGTTGTTCTTTAGTGTTGAACACTATCTTCAGCCCAATTGACTAATTTTCTAGAGGCAAAGCCTCCCCTACAATGGACCAACAGAGGGCCAATATTCCAAATTTGATTGGACTTAGCCTAAGAAGGCCATAAGTCCTCAATTCAGACTTAACTGTGCCACTGTGCTCATAATATAATTAATTGATCTTAGTTCCAAACTGGGCTATAGATCATTTAATCCACCTAGGTTCAAGGGTACATCTCTTCACTCCTTTGATATTTGTCGTTGTAATTCCTCAACATCTTCAAAGAGGTGACAGGTCCCGAGAACCATACACTTCATGGACTATGGGGTCCTTAAACTCATGGACTATGATGTCCTTAATCTCGACCGTGATGTCTTAAAGCTAACATTGGACTATGGGGTCCTTAAACTCATGGACTATGATATCCTTAACCTCGACCGTGATGTCTTAAAACTAACATTGGACTGTGGGGTCCTTAAACTCATGGACTATGATATCCTTAACCTCGACCGTGATCTCTTAAAACTAACATTGGACTGTGGGGTCCTTAAACTCATGGACTATGATGTCCTTAACCTCGACCGTGATTTCTTACAACTAACAGCGGACTGTGGGGTCCTTAAACTCAAGGACTATGATGTCCTTAACCTCGGCCGTGATGTCTTAAAACTAACATCGGACTGTGGAGTCTTTAAACTCATAGACTATGATGTCCTTAATCTCGACCGTGATGTCTTAAAACTAACATCGGACTGTGGAGTCCTTAAATCCATGGACTATGATGTCCTTAATCTCGACCGTGATGTCTTAAAACTAACATTGGACTGTGGAGTCCTTAAATCCATGGACTATGATGTCCTTAACCTCAACCGCGATGTCTTAAAACTAACATTGGACCATAATGTTCTTAAACTAATCGTCGACCGCAATGTCATTAAACTAAACAATAGAGCCCAACTGCTCTCTTGTTGGATCTAAACGATCCCGTTAACTTGATCTTAGTCTAAAATTAGACAAACGTATCCCTAACTAACGTTTAAGTTGGTCTTAGTCTCAAATGAGGCTAACGTATCCTTAAACCCAAACCCCCAAACCCAAATCTAAGAGAGATACGGATTTGGACTAGTCCACGCCCTACGGGCGACAACATAAATTAGTCTCCGTATACAATCCACGGGCAACCAAAAAAAAAAAACAAACACACACGACACGAAGTGACCATCTGGAGAAGGAGAAAGTGGTTACCGCGATGCGGTAGCATAATTAACTGCAGGGGCTTCCGCCTGCAGGGAAGAGCGTCCCCATAATAAAAACCCCCTCAAATGAGGGGGAATCTGACGAAGTCTGCTACATCGGCCGCATCCGTTTAAACCTTCGATACATGGTGTCGTAAATCAACTTGGCATCTTCGGAGAGGTGGACGGATAGCACCAATTAGCATCTGCCCCCGAATTTCAGACAAGACGTCAGTATTGCACCGTCTTTCGGAAGGGAACAAGTTCTCAGGGTGCAGTGCCTGGAATTGCTTCACTACGGGTGCTTCGGTCTTAGGGCGGTGCAAGAGGATAGCAGTCTGCTGCTGTTGTCCCTCAAAGAGGCTCTTGATTGCCTCAAGCAATACCTTCTTCTCGTTGATATGAGCTGCTACAGTAGGTGGTGGTGGTAGAGGAGGTGAAGTGCTTCCATTCACGTTGGTGCTCGTGTTGTTCGGGGAATCCATAATCTTGAAAGAAAAAGTAGGGTTACGATAGATTCAAGAAATTAAAATGTAAAGAATGTATAGTTGCTAATTCTTATAATTCTTGTGATATTTTGGTTAGGTTTCCATGCAGAACTGACCATGCATGGTAAGACTTCATACGGAACTAACCTGCATGGCCATCAACAAAACCTGTCACACCCCGCTTCCAGTGTACGGGAAAGGAGACGTGGCGAGCCACGACGTATTTACTCAGAAGTAACACGATAAGAGTAAATAAGCAATATAAATGAATAACACAAGAATAAAAAGAGATGTAATGAAACAACAACTTTTTATTGATAATCATTCTTTACAGACAACTGAAAAGTAAAGTACAATGATAGAAAGCGATGCCTGAATAATGGCATATGAACTGAAAAGAAAAATAGTACAAATAAAAGCCTAGAAGTCGTGTTGCTCGGTGATCTGCTCTAAATCGTCCTGGCTGGGCTCGGTCTCCTGAGAGTCGGGTGCTCCTGACATACATTCCAAAGAAAGAAGATACAAGAATGTCGTCAGCGAACTAGCGCTCGGTAAGTCCCAAAAGATAGAATGGAATAGACAAGTAAAAAGAATAGAACTGGTAAATTATCTGTTTGTTATGCTAACATAGTTGTTTGTATCTTGGTACAGAAGATATCAGTGTATATGAGAGGAGTCCAACTTTTCCCGTGGACTATGGTAACCCATAGTACAAGGCCCCGTCAAAACCCACGGGACAACGGCACATGATTTTCATGTAGGTGTCTTTTAGTGACCATCATCATGCCACTTTTAACATATTCCGTACCAGTCTATCCCGTTAAAAACCCCGTAGTATATATTGTATTGATTTGTAGTTACCAGATTTGCAAAGACCATGGTATAAGTTGTTCATGTAAACTGATTCAGGATGTAAACGATAGTCATATAGTCAAGTTCAAGATAAAGCCATGGTTCAGTCAAGTCAAGTCATGTTGATATTATTCTGGTATTCATGTTCAAGTTCATGTTTGGTATATTGGATTCATGTTGCATTGGAGTTATGATTGGATTCATATTTGGATTGTATTCAGATTAGACTGAGACTCAGATTGAGTCAGACACTTACATAGATTTCGATCCTGAATTAGATTTTGGTGTTATCAGTAACTATAGGAATGCCTAGCATGACAGCAAGGTTTTGGGAAGCATCGCCCATGCCATTTTCAAAAATTTGCCATGCTAAACAACCCTAACCCTAGAATCTTAACTGGAGAATTAGACAATACTTGCATGTAAAAAACTTTACATCTAAGTGAACATGCAATACAACCTTTATAGACCGGTTCTTCACTTCAATAGCTCCGTGTAGAAGTCCCTTCGCTGCAAGTGGTGGTCTCCTGGACTCTAGTTGGACTCCACAAGGTGAAAGGAACAAGCTTGCTTGAAGTCTTCGAGGCCGAAGATGATCTACGTTGAGAAGACTCTAACTCAAGCTACCTCTTCACTAATTAGGGATTAGTGAAGCTAACACCTTGAACCAAATGGCTAGTCTAGTAGAGGATGATGAAGTAGGATTTTTGCTCACTTTAGAATTAATTTTCTCACTTATTTTCTTCACCTCTCCAAAACCTAGAGAGCTCTCTCTTGATGAAGAAGAAGATGAAGAGGAAAATAGAATGAGTGAGAGTGGCAACCATGGGTGAGAAAATATCTCATATAACTCTTGTAGAGATTTAACCATGGCTAATGAAAATGGTTGGGTTAATAAATATCTAATATAAGACAAAATTAGTGGACCATGTCAATGGGTTCTACAAGCTTCCACTAAGCATCAACCATGACTAATTTCCAACCAATTTGTGATTTACTTTAAATAAATAAACCCTACATTATCATGAGCATGGTGTGTGTCTCATACACCTATGTAGCATATATCATCAAGCATGACGCATTAATATATATCACATATATATTAAGTGTGCACAATTAATATATATCACATATATATTAAAAGCATAAGTGAGATAAAGAAAATCTTAAGTGAGCTAATGTTAGTTAATGTAAATTAATATGTCAAATATACAATTATACATTAAATTATTAAATCAACACTTGATTTATTAATCCGGCTATATCTCATATAACCGACTAATATCATCTGTATCACCTTATCGAATCAACACTTGATTCGATAACCCGGCTATATCACATATAACCGATCGATATCACATATCACGAGAATAGAATACGGTATCACATACTCGTATTAATCTCGGTCCTGCACATATCACATATGTGCTCCTACTTCGTTTCGCCTGAGCCAGGAAACCTCTGTGAAGGGCTCTAAAGACTCGTCAATACGCCGGCAGTAGGTGCTGATCATATCAAGCACTCACAAGCCGTCGGCGGTACTAGCTGGATGTAACAGCTAACCGGGTATTGAGCGATCGGAATATCAACAAGAAAGCCCGCTCATACTCCTGTAAAGCCTGTCAGTAACACTATCGTACAGTCCGGTCTCTTCGTCTGATATGTCGCATATCTAATCTAGGGGTGGTAAACGTCAGACCCCAATAACCGATAAGTCATGCCGATATGAGGCTCATAACGGGTCGAGAAACTACCGATAACACCTACCAGTAAATCTCCGTATCAACCTTGTTCAGGGACTTCCTGTTATAGCCAATCGAGCACAGCGCAACATCAACCCCCAATACCGGGAGAGACGAATCCCCTCCTATCGCTCATTGCCTCCATGTGACTTGGGACTGTACCCAAAAGCCACCGTTTTGCATGTTCTCTTGAACGTAGTAAGGTGAAAATCAAAGCACAGTGGGAGTCACACAAGACTCTATGACGATCTCGGGTCTACAGACTAACCTATACCAGTTGTTCCCCTCCGGAAGACGCGACCGGGACGTTGGGACGACCGGACCTGAATTCCGAGGGCAGATGCTAATTGGTGCTATCCATCCACCTCTCCGAAGATGCCAAGTTGATTTATGACACCATGTATCGAAGGTTTAAACGGATGCGGCTGATATAGCAGACTTCGTCAGACTCCCCCTCATTGAGGGGTTTTTGATTGTGGAGACGCTCTTCCCTACAGGCTCAAGCCCCTGCAGTTAATTACGCTACCGCATTGTGGTAACCACTTTCTCCTTCTCCAGATATCATTTCGTGTCGTGGGTGTTTGTTTTGTTTTTGGTTGCTCGTGGATTGTATACGGAGACTAATTTATCTTGTCGCCCGTAGGGCGTGGATTAGTCCAAATCCGTATTTTCTTAGATTTGGGTTTGGGGTTGGGTTTAAAGATATGTTAGTCTCATTTGGGACTAAGATCAACTTAAACATTTGTTGAGGATACGTTAGTCTAATTTTAGACTAAGATCTACTCAACGGGACCATTTAGATCCAACAAGAGAGCGTTTGGGCTTTATTGTTTAGTTTAAAGACATTGCGGTCGATGACCAGTTTAAGGACATGGTGGTCCAATGTTAGTTTAAGGACATCTCGGTCCATTGTTAGTTTAAAGACATCACGGTCGAGGTTAAGGACAACATAGTCCATGGGTTTAAGGATGCCACAGTCCAATGTTAGTTTAAAGACATCGCGGTCGAGGTTAAGGACATCATAGTCCGTAAGTTTAAGGACCCCACAGTCCAGTTTAGTTTAAAGACATCACGGTTGAGGTTAAGGACATCATAGTCCGTGAGTTTAAGGACCCCACAGTCCAGTGTTAGTTTAAAGACATCACGGTCGAGGTTAAGGACATCATAGTCCGTGAATTTAAGGACCCCACGGTCCAGTGTTAGTTTAAAGATATCACGGTCGAGGTTAAGGACATCATAGTCCATGGGTTTAGGGACCCCATAGTCCAGTGTTATGATGAATTTTAAAGTTTCATATATATTATGATAACTTACTATTCTCACTTGATAATTATATTCACATTCTCTCTCCTCAAGCTCTCTCTCTTCAAACCCTAATCCTCACCTCTCATGTGTTGAGAACAAGGATTAGTTAGACTAAACAATCCATAACCCTCACTCTATCTCATCTATCTTCTTTGATTAGCAATCCAAGAAGGTTAGTTGCCTCAAGTTTAGAGGCTAAGCTTGGAGTTTTTCTCTCGGGTGGATCATCTACTACATCGAGAAGGCCGAGGAGGACGAGGAGATCGTAAAGCCGAAGGACTTGGTTCGTTAGGTATAATCCCTAAGCATAGTAGTTTAAAACATCTATGTGTTTTGTTAGTTATCGTTTAGCTTCGATTCTACAAATGATGAATAATCAAGTTTCATAAATATCTAATGGTGATTCATAACCATGACTCATTAAGCATTTATTGTGCATTAATGATATGGATGAATCACTCTCATGACTCACTAAACCCATTTAATGCATATGACACCTAAACCTCCTTAGTCACCATCTTCTAGAAGCTTCTCGCACAATTACGAGAACGCCCCTCCAATCCGCAAAAATACGGAAAAACTTTAGACTGTAAAAATCCAATAACCGGATACCAGTAACTGGCTTAAACCAAAGCCGACTGGTAAAAACTGTCCGAAAGTCGTACGTGCGTAAACACACGTATGCGTCCGAACCCTTTGTCGTAAAACCATACGACCTCTATATCGTTTTGCCTGGAGTAGGAAACTCTCTGTGTGGGACTCTAGAGACTCGACTACCACGCTGGCAGTGGGTTTAACCACAGACCGCAAGCGGCACTAGCTGTACGTAACGGTCCCCAGGTAGTTGTCGATAAGAAGGCCGATGAGGAAACCCATCCGAACTCCTACTGAGTCTGATGTGACAATCTCCATACAGTCCGGTCCGTTCGTCCAAGACTATCGCATATCGGGCCTAGGGGGCGGCAAGCGTCAGTCCCCTAATAGCGGTATAAGTCGTGTCGGAGGGAAGCCCATTACACCCTGAGAAACTACTGGAACCTACCAGCAAATCTCGCTTGCCCTGGCCAGGGACTTTGCGTAATGGCTCTCTGACACAGCGCGATATCAACTCCCAATACCGGGAGGGACGAATCCTGTCTAACCGTCACTGCCTCCAAGTGCTCGGGACTGCACCCAACTGCTACTTGTTTGCACGACTCCTTTGAGCCGTGGTAGGGTAGCAATCTAAGAACAGTGGGACACACTCGAGGCGAAGTAGCAGTGTCAAGTCTGCGGACTATGCTGTACTCATGTCACCTGGGAACTGTTCACTGACGACTGGTATAAAACCAACCAACAGTTCCCTGTGAGTCCTGTCCGGTGTACCCGTAACCTAACGAGCACCTGTATACTATCTCCAGTACGACGTACTGACGGCTGTGGGACAGACCATCTCCCCAACTGGGATGAGAAGCGTACACACTAGTCTACTCCGGAGTATCGATGCTCTGTCTCGATAATCCAACGACTAGGGACCTGAATAAGGATGTGCTTGTAGACTACCCAGCCCCCACTAGTGTGACTGCCATCACAACGCTGGTAGTCAAGCAAGATCCTAAGAGCTCTATCAATACGTACACTCACATATTAAGATAGAAAAACCAAGTAGCATACTACCATGTTTAGCAAGACTGTTATATACATGTGAATATCCCAAGCTTCCATTAAGTAATATACAAACTACTATGATACAGTAATGGCCTTCTAGGCCATAAATACTAACAATCTCCCACTTGCACTAGGGCCATGTACTGGCATATCGAAGACCAATGATCTCGAGTAGCCTCTCGAACTGCGTCTGAGGTAGGGCCTTCGTGAATGGATCAGCAATGTTCTCTTCTGAAGCAACTCTCCGAACCTCGATCTCCTGACGATCAATGATCTCCCTGATCAGGTGATACCGCCTCAAGATGTGTCTGGACTTCTGATGGGACCTTGGTTCCTTCGCTAAAGCTATAGCTCCGTTGTTGTCGCAATACAGAGGTATTGGATCAACTATGGTAGGAACCACCTGAAGTTCTGTTAGGAACTTCTTCATCTAGACTGCTTCTTTTGCGGCATCGCAAGCAGCTATATACTCCGCTTCCATCGTCGAGTCAGCAACGGTGTCTTGCTTGGAGCTCTTCCAGCACACCGCCCCTCCATTGAGGGTAAAGACATAACCCGACATGGACTTGGAATCGTCCTTATCACTCTGGAAGCCGGAATCAGCAAAGGCCTCCAACCTTAGGTCTTTTCCTCCGTAAACCAAAAACATCTCCTTAGTCCTTCTCAGGTACTTGAGAATGTTCTTTACTGCTATCCAGTGCTTCTCCCCTGGGTCTGACTGATACCGGCTTACCACGCTCAGTGCGTAAGCTACATCTGGTCTGGTACACAACATCGCATACATTATAGAGCCTACCGCAGAAGCGTAGGGTATAATAGACATGCGTTCCCTTTCCAAATCAGTCTTGGGAGACATCTCTTTGGAGAGGGTGACTCCGTGACAAGCAGGTAGATTACCGCGCTTAGAATCTTCCATACTGAATCTTTTCAGTACAGTGTCGATATACCTGGACTGCCAAAGTCCCAACATCCTCTTGGATCTATCACGATAGATCCGGATCCCCAGAATGTAAGAGGCATCACCCAGGTCTTTCATGGAGAACCTGTGTGACAAGAATCCTATGACAGATTGTAGCATAGGAATGTCATTTCCTATCAATAGAATGTCATCCACGTACAAGACGAGGAATACGATACTTCTGGCTACAACTTTACTATATATGCACGGTTCATCTGTATTTTTGATAAAGTCATATTCTTTGACTGTCTCATCAAAACAGATGTTCCAACTCCGCGATGCCTGCTTTAGTCCATAAATGGACTTAAGCAGCTTGCATACTTTCCCGCTGCTCCCACTCTGATTAAAACCCTCTGGCTGATCCATATAGACGCTCTCTTCTAAATTTCCATTCAGATTAGCCGTCTTTACGTCCATCTGCCAGATTTCATAATCATGGAAGGCAGCAATAGCAAGAAGGACCCGAATGGATTTGAGCATAGCCACTGGAGAAAAAGTTTCGTCATAGTCCAAACCAGGTCTTTGACGAAAACCCTTTGCAACAAGTATAGCCTTATAGGTTTCCACCTGTCCATCTACACCAATCTTTTTCTTGAAGATCCATTTGCCTCCTATGGGTTTTACCCCATCTGGAGCAAAGTCCAAAGTCCATACTTTGTTGGTGTACATGGACTCCATTTCGGCCCGCATTGCATCTAGCCATCGTACCGAGTCGCCGCTCTGGATGGCCTGCTGGAAGTCAGTAGGTTCATCATCATCTATGATGCAATCCTCTCTATCCCCATCTATGAGAAAACCGTAGTATCTCTCAGGCGGATGAGACGGCCTACTACTCCTGCGGAGAGGTGCGGGAATGTCCTGTTCTTCTTGAACTTCCGGTTCTACCAAACTTTCAGTAGCAGTTTGTGGTTCTGGAATTTCTTCCAGTTCTATTTCGCTCCCACTTATTTCCTTTTCTAAAAACTGATATTCTAGAAAATGGGCATTACGAGAAACAAACACCTTTTGTTCCTCTGCGTAATAGAATAGATACCCCTTGGAGTTCTTTGGATATCCCACAAACTTACACTTTACTGATCGTGCCTCGAGCTTGTCCACATGCTGCTTTTTAACAAAAGCTGGACATCCCTATATTTTCAAATACTGAAGATAGGGTTTCTTCCCGCTCCACATCTGATATGGAGTGGTAGGCACAGTCTTGGTAGGTACCATGTTCAAAAGATATGCCGCTGATTCTAGCGCATGACCCCAGAAAGATCGCGGTAACTCAGCATTACTCATCATGGATCGTACCATATCTAATAGGGTTCGATTCCGTCTCTCCGATACACCATTATGCTGTGGAGTATATGGAGGAGTAAGCTGAGAGAGAATTCCTTTCTCTTTTAGGTAACCTAGGAACTCGGCACTCAAGTATTCTCCACCTCGATCAGATCTTAGTGTCTTGATACTTTTGCCGGTTTGGTTTCCTACTTCATTCTTATACTCTTGGAATTTCTCAAAAACCTCGGATTTATGTTTCATCAGATAAATGAATCCGTATCTTGAGTAATCATCCGTGAAAGTAATGAAATAGGAAAAACCACCTCTTACATGTGTAGACATTGGACCACATACATCGCTGTGTATGAGTCCTAAGAGCTCGCTCGCTCTTACTCCTTGTCCAGTAAATGGAGTCTTTGTCATCTTTCCTTTGAGACAAGATTGACAAGTGTCATAGGTTTGATATTCGAACGAGTTCAAATATCCTTCTCTATGCAACTTAGTCAACCTTCTCTCATTGATGTGACCCAGTCTACAATGCCATAAGAAAGCTTTATTCAAATCTGGAGACTTTCTTTTTAGTGTGTTCTGGACATTGAAAATTTGGAGTTGGTTTAAAACATATATACCGTTATTTAATGTACCAGACCCAATCAAACCATGATTAAGGTGGATGTTAACAACATCTCTTACAAACGTGAAATCATAACCTTTATTTGATAACAAGGAAACTGATATGATATTACACGTTAAGCTTGGTACAAAATAACAGTTATGTAAAACCAAAATGTGTCCACTCGTCAATCCTAGGTGATAATCCCCGACGGACGCAGCTCCCACGCTAGCTCCGTTAGCAACCTTTAGGGTCATATCACCTTCCTTCAGCACTCTACGGTTTCTCAGTGCCTGCAATGAATTGCAAATATGAGATCCTGATCCAGTATCCAATACCCAGGAAGTAGAGTTGATCGACAGACAATTCTCAATTACAAACACACCTGAAGTCGAAGCCACAGCTTGCTTCGGTTCCTGGTTCTTGGCGTTCCACGCCTTGCAATCCTTCTTCCAGTGCCCTTTCCTGTGACAATGGAAGCACTCATCCTGGCCAACTACCGGTACTGCAAACTTTTTCTTTCCCTTCCCTCCCACGTTACTAACACCTGCTCTAGGTTTGGGTGCGGCCTTCTTCTTCCTTTCTTTGGCCCTAGCCTTGGACCCGGAAGAAGATGAACCGCCAACAAACATAGCGGGTGTTTCCCTTGCTTTCTGCAAGGTGCCCTCTGCACTCCTTAACATGTTCAGGAGTTCCGGAAGTTCAACTTCTTTTCTTTGAATGTTGAAGTTCAGGATAAACTGGGCGTAGGTGGAAGGAAGGGACTGGAGAATAAGGTCTGTATAGAGCTCATTATCCAAAGTCGTCCCAAGGTCTGCGAGCTCTTCTATATAGCTGATCATCTTTAGGACATGTTCTCCTACCGATGACCCGACAGCCAACCTCGCTCGAAACAAGTTCTTTGAGGTCTCGTATCTTGCTATACGAGATTGCTCTCCATAAAGTTCCTTTGTATGGAGAAATATGCCATCAAGGTCCATATCCTCGTGCCTCCTCTGATGTTCATTGTTCATCGAGGCAAGCACGATGCACTTGGCTTTCGCGCAATCTGAATCCCAGGTTTTGCGGATTTCCTTATCCGCATTACTAGATTTGGGACCAGGGACAGCAGGTGCCGTAGCGGTGAGGACGTACCCCAATTTGTCATAGGTCAAAGCCATTTTGACATTCCGCAGCCAATCTTTATAGTTTGGCCCTGTCAGTATATTTTTCTCTAAAAGTAACTTAAGTCCAGTCATTTTCAGGGTCGCTGCAATTAGGAGAGAGAGAAGAAAACTCTTTAGCATGATGCTCTTGCAAGTTTAGAGTGGTTTTTAGTTTATCTAAACTGGATGGCTCCCACTGTTTCTCGAATCCTTCCTCAAACCATAAAAGAAGAATTAGCCAGGACTATTCTCACCGTACAATACTTGCTTAACCGTTCAGCCAGGCCAGTGTCGATACTTCGAGGGAGGTTTTCCAACGCTTTCGCGAAGTTCCTTAATTAAATAACCTCTTTTCTCTTAGGGCGTAACCCCGCTGACACCTTTCTGGACACCTACTAGGTTTATAGCATTGATCGTTAAGTGACGAATATCCTGATAAGTAGCTTATACTCACAGTAGGATCGGGATCCAAATATCATCGTCTGATAATGTTGTAGGAATGCTACCAACATTCATCAAACTCAAAATGGTATGCATCTCTTTGCAAATTTCAGTTTCTTTAGAAATTCCCGATATACATTTTTGCCCCATGCTCTTATGACCTTGGCGTTGGTCAAAATATCATAAGTCACATGTCAAGTTCTACCCATCATTATCTTGTTAATTTGAACCCATCCGTACATATCCTTGACGTTGGCCAAAATGATCATACGACTGTCCCAAACTAACTCATCTATCTATGCAACAAATGAATATCCAGCAGCTACCAAACACTATGCCTTGGCGTTGGTCAAAATACATAGCTTGAATACTACTGAATACCCAGATGAAATGACGGAGGGCTACGAATGGTTTTGGCGAAACCGTGAACGTAGTGAACTTGATATAACCGAAGGAACCTGATAGCTTTTTAAAAGGAGTGGTTAAAGCTCTGCATTTAAAATTATCTGTTTTTAAAATTAACCGAGTGGTTTCTTTTAAATTGTTCCAACGATTAAAACTTTGGTTTATTTTTCTTTGCATTATAGATAATGCGTCCCATCATTAACCTATCACTGCAGAAAACAACGAAAATACAACGTCCTCTTATGCCATCCGCATTCGCCACGGGGTCCCGTCATTACCCGTTAGGTTACTTAACTAACGACAGAGCGGGGGCTGGGCTAGCGCGGGTGTAAAACATAAGTGACGTCTAAATAGCTATCATATATATAGATATTTTACATTCGTCTGACGCAATGATATTCATTCCAGATCACAGATGAACTTAATTGGATTTGCAAGCAATCCGTGTTTGTTTTGAGCCTGCAACAAAATACGGATTACACAATTGTGATGAATAGCCATTACCCCACCCACGACCCCTACGGGTGCGGCAAACTACCTGCCCGGCAGTTTGTGCACCCCACCTTGGGTCTGTCCCAGGAGCAAAAACAGTAAAATGAAATAATACAACGGTGGCTACAACCGCAACCTGGATGTGCCCCGCAAAATAATATTACAACAAATTACATTTACATCAAATGAATTAAATGATAACCCATCACATAACCCCGGCTATACATCACAACAGTCCAACACAGTTCATATGCACAAACAGATAAAATCCATTTCAGAAATGTGCAACCCCCTGCCAAATGACATACAAGCAGTTAGGGGAGGTTTACGAACACATTATACAATCACAGATATAATCCAACAAGCAAATACTGTATAATTTCGATCGATTAAACTCTTTTAATTTTGCTCCAATACTGCTCTGCAAATCTGAAACCTGAGCAAAAATTAAATATTCCAGAAAATCCGAAATATCACACAGAACCAACACAGGAAAATTGGGTTCATGACTCGGCAACTCGGCGGCGGAACCGCGGCGGGATAGGTGGGATCCGCCGCGTTTCCGCGGCGCTTTAGCCGAATCATGTGCCCAATTTTCTTGGGTGTTCTTCTACTGCCTTTTTAAGCTTTTTGAACATGCCTGAAAAATTTTTGGACTTCATTTTAAAAACGACAGAAACTTGATATTTTAGGGTTTTCCGGTTTCGTTTTTTCCGTTCGAAATTCATACAAATTTGCAAGTAAGTTATTTATTGTTTAGCGAGGCTCTGATACCACTGTAAGTCGATGTACAACACCCCAATACTTGTGGGGAGGCGGAATTTTCAAAAACGAACTTGTTTAGTGAACAAACATCGACTAACCGCTAGAATCGAAGCTAAACGATAACTAACCAAACACATAGATGTTTTAAACTACTATGCTTAGGGATTATACCTAACGAACCAAGTCCTTCGGCTTTACAATCTCCCCGTCCTCCTCGGCTTTCTCGATGTAGTAGATGATCCACCCGAGAGCAAAACTCCAAGCTTAGCCTCTAAACTTGAGGCAACTAACCTTCTTGGATTGTTAATCAAAGAAGATAGATGAGATAGAGTGAGGGTTATGGATTGTTTAGTCTAACTAATCCTTGTTCTCAACACATGAGAGGTGAGGATTAGGGTTTGAAGAGAGAGAGCTTGAGGAGAGAGAATGTGAATATAATTATCAAGTGAGAATAGTAAGTTATCATAATATATATGAAACTTTAAAATTCATCAGTAAAAGAAAAACAAATGATGAATAATCAAGTTTCATAAATATCTAATGGTGATTCATAACCATGACTCATTAAGCGTTTATTGTGCATTAATGATATGGATGAATCATTCTCATGACTCACTAAACCCATTTAATGCATATGACACCTAAACCTCCTTAGTCACCATCTTCTAGAAGCTTCTCGCACAATTACGAGAACGCCCCTCCAATCCGCAAAAATACGGAAAAACATTAGACTGTAAAAATCCAATAACCGGATACCAGTAACTGGCTTAAACCAAAGCCGACTGGTAAAAACTGTCCGAAAGTCGTACGTGCGTAAACACACGTATGCGTCCGAACCCTTTGTCGTAAAACCATACGACCTCTATATCGTTTTGCCTGGAGTAGGAAACTCTCTGTGTGGGACTCTAGAGACTCGACTACTACGCTGGCAGTGGGTTTAACCACAGACCGCAAGCGGCACTAGCTGTACGTAACGGTCCCCAGGTAGTTGTCGATAAGAAGGCCGATGAGGAAACCCATCCGAACTCCTACTGAGTCTGATGTGACAATCTCCATACAGTCCGGTCCGTTCGTCCAAGACTATCGCATATCGGGCCTAGGGGGCGGCAAGCGTCAGTCCCCTAATAGCGGTATAAGTCGTGTCGGAGGGAAGCCCATTACACCCTGAGAAACTACTGGAACCTACCAGCAAATCTCGCTTGCCCTGGCCAGGGACTTTGTGTAATGGCTCTCTGACACAGCGCGATATCAACTCCCAATACCGGGAGGGACGAATCCTGTCTAACCGCCACTGCCTCCAAGTGCTCGGGACTGCACCCAACTGCTACCTGTTTGCACGCCTCCTTTGAGCCGTGGTAGGGTAGCAATCTAAGAACAGTGGGACACACTCGAGGCGAAGTAGCAGTGTCAAGTCTGCGAACTATGCTGTACTCATGTCACCTGGGAACTGTTCACTAACGACTGGTATAAAACCAACCAACAGTTCCCTGTGAGTCCTGTCCGGTGTACCCGTAACCTAACGAGCACCTGTATACTATCTCCAGTACGACGTACTGACGGCTGTGGGACAGACCATCTCCCCAACTGGGATGAGAAGCGTATACACTAGTCTACTCCGGAGTATCGATGCTCTGTCTTGATAATCCAATGACTAGGGACCTGAATAAGGATGTGCTTGTAGACTACCCAGCCCCCACTAGTGTGACTGCCATCACAACGCTGGTAGTCAAGCAAGATCCTAAGAGCTCTATCAATATGTACACTCACATATTAAGATAGAAAAACCAAGTAGCATACTACCATGTTTAGCAAGACTGTTATATACATGTGAATATCCCAAGCTTCCATTAAGTAATATACAAACTAGTATGATACAGTAATGGCCTTCTAGGGCATAAACACTAACATGTTAGTTTAAAGATATCACGGTCGAGGTTAAGGACATCATAGTCCATGGGTTTAGGGACCCCACTGTCCGTGAAATGTGTGGTTGTCGGGACCCGTCACCTCTCTGAAGACGTTGAAGGATTACAACGATAAATATCAAAGGAGTGAAGAGATGTACCCTCGAACCAAAGTGGATTAAGTGATCTGTAGTCCAATTTGGAACTAAGATCAATTAATTATGTTATGAGCACATTGGCTCAGTTAAGTCTGAATTGAGGACTTATGGCCAACTTGGGCTAAGTCCAATTAAATTTGAAAGATTTGCCCTTTGTTAGACCACTAGACATTTATCTAGGTTCAGCCCCTCATCATTTAGCAATGTTTAAACAAGGATTTGAAGGCTTTGGTAATATTTTTATCTTTGACTGAGCATTAAACATTATAGCTCTGAATTTTACTCAATTTTGAGATTCAGTTGAAGGAGAGGCTTTTGCCTCTGGAAAATTAGCCAATTTGACTAAAAAAATAGTATTAAACATAAGATGACAACAGTGTTAAACACTGGCAATAAAACTCTCAATTAGTGTTAAACACTAGAAGGCAACAGTGTTAAACACTGGAAATCAAACTTTCAAATTAGTGTTAAACACTAGAAATAGAACTCTCAAATTAGTGTTAAACACTAGATGGGAATGGGTCACGTGGGGACACGTAAGGGCATCCAAAGGTGGGGCCAGATCTCCTTTACTTTGTTCTGCAAACAAGTGTTAAACACTTTTGATATTTTGGCCAACACGTGTTGGCACGTGATGGAGATTTGTGCGTTGGTTACTGAAGAGTTTATTAGTGGTCATGTAGTAACATGTGAGAGCTTCCAAAGCCATCATTTTTTTTTCTTTTATTCTTTTTGTTTTGATGGTCACGTGGGGGCACGTGAGGCATTGCCTCAAAGCTCTTTCCTTCTCATTTTGGAGGATCTTTCCAGGGGTCACGTGGGGCCACGTGACCTTAGTCTTTTGCATGTATGGAGATCTTTCAAGTCTCTTTGTCTTTTTTAAGAATTAAATTCTCAGTAGGGTTAAACCCTAATTATATTTTAGGGGAATTAAATTCCTATATATGTGAAAAAATTAAATTCTTATGTAGGGTAAAACCCTAATTTCATTTTAGGAGGAATTAAATTCCTGTGAATTTTAGAGAATTAAATTCTCAAGTAGAGTTAATCCCTGGTTTTGTCTGTCTTGAAGGAATTAAATTCCTATAGATTTAAGGAGAATTAAATTCTCATAAAAGGTTAAACCCTATCTTTATTTTGGAAGGAATTGAATTCCTATGAGTTTAGGAGAATTAAATTCTCATATAGGGTTAAACCCTAGTTTTATCTTGGAGGAATTAAATTCCTATGAATTTGGGAGAATTAAATTCTCTAAACTCAATTTTCCCTCTAAGTTTTAGGTCTGCATGGCAAAATCTCAACCCGATGAGAATTAAATTCTCAACCTCTGGGGAGATTTGCTTCTGCAGATCTTCAACCAGAGGAAGAACTAAGTTCTTTTGCAGAGGAGTTAAACTCTTAGATTGAGAATTAAATTCTCTTTTTGTTTTGTGAAGCTTTGATCCTTTTCCTTTTTCTCACCTAGGGTTTTCTTTCTTGAGAATTAAATTCTCCTTTCTTTTCTCTTTGTTATTTGCCTTTTGGAAATTTCAAGATCCCAGAATTCTATATCTTTCTTCTCCTCTTGGCTCCTATTTATAGGAGAAGGAAAAGAATCAATTTGTTTAGCAAATCTTTCATTGAAAGATTTTGTTTGTTTTTGTAACTAAGATGATCCTTTAGTTCACTCAGTGAATTTTATTCACCATTGGATTTTCAATCCAAAAGATATTTTGTTTGTTATTTTTGGTGAAATTTAGGGAAATCTTTCCTTGTTTAAAATCTTTCTGTAAATTAGTGATTTTTAATCACCATTGGATTTTTAAACCAACGGTGCTCCATTTTATAGAGTACCATCTCTTTTGTTTGGAAAGATTTGGAGAAATATTTTTCCAGTTAGGGCCTTTGTTTTCCCTTAATTAGAATTTAATTCTATCAAGTTATAAGGGCTTTCAAAGTCTATCACGTGTTGGCACGTGACCCCTTCTCATTCAGAATTTAATTCTGTACTTTAATTGGGCTGAAGGATCATCACGTGTGAGCACGTGACTTCTGCTCACGCGTGAGCACGTGACCTCTGGTCAAGCGTGAGCACGTGACCTCTGGTCACGCGTGAGCACGTGACCCCCCTTTGGGGTCTTTCCTCAGCCACTTTTTTTACTTCTGATTGCTTAGGATTTTTAATTCTGTAAATGGACCATGTGTCAACACGTGACCTTTGGTCACTTGTGAACACGTGATACCTTATTGGGGTAATTCCTAATTTTTAATCAGGGAACAAATTCCCCCACAGCATTGCTCTCACGTGTCTGCATGTGAGCGCAACGATGTCACCTTTGTGACCGTTGGATCTATCTAGGGAATAGGGGAGATGAAACGTTTCCCATCACATCCTATAAATGCTAAATGCAGGGTTCTCTTCAGAAGCGCCTCCACTCTTTCATCTCCTTCCTTGTTAACTTTTTCCCTTTGAGAATTTAATTCTTTTTTCTAGAGCTTAGTTCTCTGTTTGAAAATTTTCCAGAGTTTAACTCTGTTGAAAGATTCCCTTTCCTCAGGTAATAATCTTGAACGAATGAAGAACTTTTGCAGACATCTCTATTGGATTTTAAATCCAGACCAAGGGTTTTTCCCTTTAACAAGAACACATTTTTTTTCTTAAGTTCTTAAAAAAGAAAACCCTTCAATCCTTAAACAACAGACCGTGCTAGGGTTTCTCTGGTCTTCAGGTGTCAATGGTGGTGTTTGCCTTTTTCATGGAATTTAATTCCATCTCAAAAATGTTTCTGGGAATTTAATTCCCCTTTTTTCAAAAGGAATTTAATTCCTTCGAAGAACTCAGTTCTTCCCAGAGAGCTTCTTGGGGTTTTCTTTCCCTGAGTTGTCTCTTTGCAACCAAGAAGTAGAGGTTTGCAGTGGTGCTTTCTGGGAATTTAATTCCCTTGATTTTTGCAGAGTCCAAGATGGATTTGTTTTTGAGGAATGTGTAGGGTCAATTGAAATCCACTATTCATTTATTGAGAATCTTCATTTTGTCTCATAGTAATTGCTTTGCCTCATTATTAGCAAGCTGCCATCTTGATTTTGTGGGACCCATGTGTTCTGTAACCAATGGTCCCATAAAATGAGTCCCCTGTCGCTTTCTTCCACTGTCTTTTTATATATATACATTTATAAACATATATATATATATATATACTGTTGGCTTCGCTTTAACAATTTCCCCTTATTTTATTTCAGGCATAATGACTTCCGTTCCGCACTTTCCTTTCACTCGCTCGGAGGCCGCTTTTCCTCAGTCACCATCTGACGAGGAAGTGATGGCGATGATCAGGGCTCATGACCCGAATCACACCAACTTGCTTTTGTGGGGGACCTGGTACGGTCACATCATCCACGGTCGCCGAAGTTTTCTTTGCGAGATATCGACGGAGCCTACCTACCCATTCCTGCCGATAGATCCTCCAAGGACTGTTTTTGCTGTGGAAATGCCGAATTGGACCCCGATGGGATGGCTTGAGCCTTCGACGACTTGCATCCCTAACCATCCGATACCGGATATAGATATTTTGGGGCGCCATATTTGCCAGGGCGAAGCCCAGCCATGGGGGCAGATTTATAAGATAGGGCTTACCCCTCGACACCGTATGAGCTACCTTCTTTGGGCTCGCTACATATTGTCCGCCCATCGTGCGCGACTGCAGAGGGTTGGGCTTTATCAGGCGATATATGCGTCCCTCTTCCACTACCGATCTCCTCACGTCTGGTGGGTTAAGGCTTTCTTGAACCAGTGGAATCTTCCTACCAACACCTTCCTTCTCGGGGACCGCGAAGTTTCGATTTCCTTAGAAGAATTTCGCGAGATCTCGGAGCTGCCAATCAGGGGGACACTTTATGAGGAATTGCTGCCTCCCGACGAGTACGTCTTTGAAACTGAGTCCACAACGCTTGGCGGCCTGTCTACCGAGAATGCCGTCCGCCACAAGCGCCCGAGTTTGATCAAGACCCTGGGCATTTTTGACAAACTGTTCATCGAGTCAGAGGAGTAGGGCGTCACTTTTAAAAGTTTCATCGCTTGCTTCCTTCGCGAGAGTGTCCTATCGAAGACGGCTCCAAAGTTTGCAAACATTAACGACCCCTTTGGGTTTGGTTTAGACAGGCGGCCGACTAAGGAAGAGGACATGCCGCAGTATTACATTCCTATCACGTTGGAGGTATCTTTCGAGTCGATTTCAGCTCCCGGCATGGATGAGGAGACTTTCTTTGTGGGCTTTATCAGCGTTTGGCTTAGCTGGTTCGTCATTCCTATGCATCGCCGTTTCATGAGAGCCTCGGTCATCTACCCTTCTTATCGCATTGCTGAGGGGATACGGCTGGCTGTAGGCATACCGGCGCTGGCGCATCTTTATCACGGGTTAGGCGCCGCGGTTAATACCTCGACTCCAGGTGTAGATGTGGTAAATTTTTCTCTTCATTACTTCACATCTTGGATTGAGATGCACGTATTGGGGGCCTTTGCTGAACACCAAAATCCCGAGTTTTATGACCCCTTCACTTTTCCGTGACTCATGCGGCTGGTGGACACTTCTACTCCTGACCCGACTCGGTCTGGGGCCATTCGCGTGCCGATCGCTCCTTATGCCAATACCGGTGGGATGGTATTCAATGACCGAGTTCTCTCTGCTCCCTCAGGACCGATTCAACAGCTCTGCGACTTGTCGAAAGAGGGGGTACCTTTTCTAAGGCCCAGGGAGGCCATGCATATATACGCGATCAGACCAGGTTATCTGGTATTTCACCAGAACAGTGCGGCCCTTTTTATGCGGTATAACCCACACCGCTTTGCCCGGCAACTTGGATATGATCAGGGCGTCCCCTTCGAGGCATTTACAGTAGCGCCTAGTGTTAGTTATTTGTATGCCCTAGAGGCCATTACTGTACATAAGATGTATATTGTAGTGGATGCTTGGATATATATAGGGAGGACTTTCTTGCTCGACATGATAGTATGCTATCTGGTTACTCTTTACCTTAACGTGTACACTGATTGTCTCTCTGTTACATGTTGGTAAAGCCCTTAGGATGTGTACTTGACTACCTGGACTATGATGCGGATCATACTAGTGGGGACATGGTAGTCCATAAGTACATCCTTCAAAGTCCCTAGTCGTGGGTGTATCGAGACGGGGCATCGATATACCAGAGTAGACTAGCGTGTACCTTCTCGACCCATACAGATGGGCGATGGATGATCCCATATCCATTGGTGTTTGACATCGGAGATGATATACGGGTGCTCAGTGGAGACTGGGTACACTGGACGGACTCGCCGAGAACTCCCAGATGGTATTATACCCTATGTCAGATGGTGATTGGTGTGTTTTAAGCGTGCTTGCGCTTTCTAAAAGATAGATCAAAAATATTTGTAACCGCAATCAAGAACGGCGTCGCTTTGCAGCTAGCCGGTGAGTACGGGTCGGTCCACAGGGATGTTGTGAATTTCCTAGTCGCGCTAACGAGTTAATTCCGAAGGGTGTTCGGATTGATTATTAAATCTAAAAATTTAAGTTGTATGATACTAGGATTAGAAACTTTCTAGGATTAGGTTTAGGGAAAATTTGGTAAACAAAGATCTACATCTCTTTCCATTGCCTTTAATTAAAGATATCATATTAGTGTTATGGTAAATCTTAACAAAGGGCATTAGGATGATTGGGAAGATTGATTCTTCCTCTAGATCCTTGTCCTTCCTTTCTTAATCTTTACCCTAACCTCCATGGAAAACCTTAAAATCCGGGCCTTTATACTACGGAATCACCGTTACCTCGAGGGTAGAGTGCCGTAGGGAGCGGAATAAGAAGGTATGCATGGAGTTCTAATTTTCATAAAAGATTGGCAAAGAAAAGAGATGAGAGATCTTCATCTCTCAAATCCTTCCCTATTCCTAACCCTAACAAGCGAGAAAACTATTCATTCATTAGGGAATTGAAGAACATTTATCTAGGGCAGAGAATAAAAATTACCTAGGGCAAGAATTGAAATCTAAACTAAAGCAAGGAATTAAATCTACTTACAGATGCATCTCTCCAATCATCAACGCAGGGTTGTCAGATCTGAATTCATGAATTGAAAAGAAACACCGATGCTCTCCATAAAGAACTCTAAAATTTATTAATGAAGGGAGGCATGAGAAATTACAATGAGTAGAGTTCCTATTTATAGAGAATAGGAAACCCTAGGTTACAATTGATTTGCATGTCTACATTTACCAAAATATCCTTAGGAAGACCTAGTCAAAGTAGACTTCAAGCTTTGGTAAAATTTTATGTCTCTTTAAAAGAAAGTATTGGGCCTTGGATCTTTGGGCTTCCTTATTATTTGGTTCTTTGTTAAAATAGCTTCTATGTTTCTTCCAGATCTCCAGTGAATAATTGCGGTGGGCTTTTAACCGTTCGCTTTGTAATCTTGGACCTTGCATTGCCTTGTACTCTGTGAATTTTATGTTTGATGTAGGCTTGATCAAGAGTCTTCTATTTGTTGGTCAAAGTCCACTTTTTGTATCATCTTTTGTCTTTTTCACTGTTTTCGCTTCAAGAACCTGTAACCTGTAATATGTAGCAGACATGCGTCAAAAGCACCTGTTTATTTGTAAAATATATAAGAATGGGGAATATAATAATGCAATATTATGATATGAACAAATACCCCCAAACTTATCTTTTGCTCGTCCTCGAGCAAACTTATTTTTATTCACTAAAATCCTAACCACACTTTCGCAGGGAAACGCGATTGCACTGAGCACGTGCAACAAGCCGTTAAACCTCTAGGTGTCCCTAGTAGGAGGAGTGTTGTCTCCTGAGGGTTTTCAGCGGATACTACCCACAAAATCCTATCAATTCGGCTTTTCGACTTTTGTTCTCCAATTAGGGTTTCTAACAAGGAATTCTATTATCTTTTGACTCGCAAATTATCCACCCATATTCTTCACACTTCCTCATTATTTAACTTAAGATTATATATGTTATGTAGACCTACTTAGCTTTCAGCATCTCTTAAGTTTTCCTTCTAGGATTCCATCTCCACTTAGGAATTTTTATCAACTCTACTAAAGATACAAGTTCTATTCTTCATTCCTTTTTCTCATCTAAATTCCAATCACATATCCCTACATGTGTGTATATATCACCACTACACTTGGAAATTCAAATCAAGCAATCGTACTCTCGTCCATTGTCCAAAGTACTAATTAGTTTGTGAATGAAATTTGCTTACACATCCTTCATGCGACCGTTAATACTTCTTGAGGTACCAACGACCGATTACAAAATGCGTTTGCACTTTAAAGCGTACTTCCTAGTCTTTGCAACACCCAAGGCTTTAGCAGTGACTCCCAAACCAGTTGGTCTAAGGCACTAGGTGATGAAGCACCCTCGCTAAATATTTTTCTATTTTTACAGCCTTAAGTAATCACAAAAACCAGTGTCCATTTTTTTTTCTCTATCCACCCCCTTTTTTTTTTTCTTTTTCATTGTGCTAAGGACTTTAGACAAGAGTATTTCAAGGTCTCTTCTACTAATCCAAGTTTCAAGGTGCGTGTTTGTGCATTTTGTAGGGTACATGTTTTCAGAATCTAGACTTAAGCTAGGAACTATTTTTCAAACTTATACTCTAATAAGAACATCAATACTTTTCCTTTGTTTCGACTTAGCCCAAGAAGTGAACCCAAAATTTGCCAATTTCTAAATAAACTACAAGGCATATACTTTCTACTGTTAAACTTTAAGGAATGTTATTTTTAGGGTTTTTAATTCACTAAGTCTAAGATCTAGTTGTTCCTAGCCAGTTACCCTATTTGTCAAACTCAAGTCAATTAGCCAAAATTGAATACATTAATTTTTATAATTTTTGAAATTTTTCAAATTTTTATGGGTTTTCAAATAAGCATGCAAATGCAAAAATATGTACAAATGAATGCGAAGGAAGAAGACGTACCGAGCATACCCCCAAACTTGAACTTGACAGTGTCCTCACTGTCATGCTAAACCAAGAGGGTCAAAATACCGGCACTCCCCTGTTTATTTATTTATAATTTTTTTTATATTTTTAATGTTTTGAATTTTTTTTTTATTTTTTTATAGAAAAAGAAATAAAATATATATACATATATACAAAGGTTCCCCCCAAACTTAAGCTTGGCCTTACACAAGCCAAAGGTTAGCACCAACCATTCAAAAATTCTATCGTGGTAATGGTAGAGTTGGTGAAAGAATGGAGTGGAAAGAAAAGAAATGAGAAGCACACGAGACCGTGTGGAGAGAAAGGGATAATATGGTCTCGGTGGAGGAGAATGGCGGAGGGGAAGAAGAAATGGTAGGGGTTCTACATCTTCGAGTGGAGGTTGATTAATCACAAAATCCATATCATTTAAGAATGCGAGTTCGTCGGCGAAAATATCTTCGAAACTTTCCTCGAAGGTCCAATTGAAAATTATTGAACTCAAAATGTCGGATTGTGATTCATCAACACTCGATATCATTAAAGAAAGATTAGAAGAACCAAAGAAAGTGGGAATACAAAGTTGAGGGTGTGGATGGAGCGTATAGATTAGCACAATTTGTAATGACCGATGTGTAAAAAGCGATTGTGCTAATCTATCAACCCGCGAAAAAATGAGATTAAATCCCTCAAGAGTCGTGAGCAAACATGGGTACGTCGAACTAGGTATTGGAGATGAAAGCGTAACGGTCACATGCACAGTCGAAACGATAGGAAGGACGGAAGAAAGTGAGTGAGGAAGGGTATCAGTTAAGGATTTAGGAGGGTGTATTGGAAAATTCGACACATCAAACGAAAATGGTTCAACCTCAATATTATCCTCAGTACTATCCTCATAATTCTCCTCAATATTTTCCTTAAAAATTTGCTTATCCATGCCAATATCATCAAAATCAAGACGCATATGAGATTCGGGAGAAACATTTAATAACTCGGGATGATGATTTGAACATAAAATTTCAATTAAATCGACAGGTTCATCATCCGAAATATTCCCGGCGTCTATATCCTCAATCAAGTGAAAGTCAATTTCTTTAGACACTTCCTCAAAAGCATGGATTTTTATCAATGTAGGTTCTAGAGTGGAAGTGTAAAGGTCGAAAGGATTAGGTGCGGTTTCACTCGAAAGGGGTTCCTCACAATCTGGCAAATCAAACACTACAAAATCACACAACTCGCTTTTATTTTGAACTTGTGAATCATTTAGGACATTCGATGGAAAACTGGAGTTGTGGGCTTCAATTGGGTAAGGGTAGGTTTGATATGGAAATCCTGTCTCATTCTCACTCAGTCCAACCACCTCCTCATACATTGGAAAATTTGGAGCTAGCGGGACACTAGCTACTGGTTCACTAGGTCGCATAAGGGTGGCCACGGACGCTTCCACATTCCTAACCATTTTGTTTGTTGCTGCGATATACTCCTCCAACGCCTCTTCCAAACTAGACTTTGGTGGTAAAGGGGTTTCGGCAAAAGATTCGAAATTGTTTGGATATGTGAAACTCCCAAAAGGCTGTGTAGAAGCAGTGTCTAGTGAAGGTGGAAAGGTCGGGTAGGACTGGTAGGAAGTGGGTGATTGGACTGGGGTAGGGTCAACATGTGGATAAAAAGGTGAATAGTCTTGTTGATCCCTAGAACTAGATGTGTGGAGAGGGGTGAAAGATCGGCTACGAGATTGAGCAATATGCTCAGCAATGGACATCGGCCTAGGAGTGACAGAAGGACTTAAAGAAGTGGTGTCAACATGTGTAAGTGGTGAAGGTGGACTTGGTTGACACAAAGTGGGTTGAAAAGTCAAACTATTTCTCCTAGACTCCTCTATGTGATCTTTCAAAGATTTTTTAGGCATGGAAGGATCGTCTTTAACTTGACCGAACACATTGACATATGACGCAAAATTAGGTTCGGGATACCAAGGTTCTTGGACTGGGGTAGGGTCAACCTGTGGATAAAAAGGTGAATAGTCTTGTTGATCCCTAGAACTCGATGTGTGGAGAGGGGTGAAAGATCGACTGCGAGATTGAGCAATATGCTCAGCAATGGACATCGGCCTAGGAGTTACAGCAGGACTTGGAAAAGTGGTGTCAACATATGTAGGTGGTGAAGGTTGACTTGGTTGACACAAAGTGGGTTGAAAAGTTGAACTGTTTCTCCTAGACGCCTCTATCTGATCTTTTAAAGATATTTTAGGTAAGGAAGGATCGTCTTTAAATTGACTGAACAAATTGCCGAACGACGCAAAATTAGGTTCAGGATACCAAAGTTCGGCAAGTGATTTTTTATGTGGGGTACCCATGTTAAAAGAAGAAAGGTTGAAAGAAGGAAGGTTGGATGGTGCAAGGATTTATTCGGGGCTAGAAAAATTTTGCAAGTTCTATAAAATATTTGTCCTTGTTATTTTCATTTTTTTTTATATGGAAAAAATTTTGTTGAAAAAAAGATTTTAGAGAAAAAATATGCAACAACAAAATATTACTTGCAATTGGTTATTATTTGAAGCATATCACAAGAATCTTTATTTGGAAAGAATTAACAGCAAAATATTTCTTGCAATCAATTTAGTTCAAGCGGGGCCCAAAAATCCTGCACAAGACTTGTTATATGGAAGGGAGAATATTTTTAAGGCGCACAAAATCCTGCAGGAATTTTCAGAAAAGATATTTCAAAATGTACAGAGAAAAAATAGAGGAGACTTACAGTGCAATTTCAAGAGCTAAAGTCACCAAGATGCCGCGTTTCCGCGGTCTGAGGCAACCTCCCGCGGCGTTTCCGCGGTCTGTTAGCTGGCTCGAGTCCCCAGATTTTTTCTGACGCTCTGATCTTACAAGACCGCGGCGGATCCGCGGTCTAAAGTGGGTTAGCGCGGCGGAAGGGCGGCGCAATGGAGGTCTCGGGTCTCGGGAAAAATTCTGCTGCTCTGATTTTGAGTTCTCCTTCTGTTTTGATATTTGGTTTTCTGTTTCTCTTTCTGTAGATTTCCAGATCCGAGTTTGTTCCTGCAAGATTTCACACAATAAAGTACCTTCCAAAAATAACAAATTATATATATTTTTATATATTTTTTTTTTGATTTTTCAGATTTTTATGAATTTTTAAATTTTATATTAACCCGAAATTGCAAAAAGAAAATGACACGCCATCCCCGGCAGCGGCGCCATTTGATTGGTGTGTTTTAAGCGTGCTTGCGCTTTCTAAAAGATAGATCAAAAATATTTGTAACCGCAATCAAGAACGGCGTCGCTTTGCAGCTAGCCGGTGAGTACGGGTCGGTCCACAGGGATGTTGTGAATTTCCTAGTCGCGCTAACGAGTTAATTCCGAAGGGTGTTCGGATTGATTATTAAATCTAAAAATTTAAGTTGTATGATACTAGGATTAGAAACTTGCTAGGATTAGGTTTAGGGAAAATTTGGTAAACAAAGATCTACATCTCTTTCCATTGCCTTTAATTAAAGATATCATATTAGTGTTATGGTAAATCTTAACAAAGGGCATTAGGATGATTGGGAAGATTGATTCTTCCTCTAGATCCTTGTCCTTCCTTTCTTAATCTTTACCCTAACCTCCATGGAAAACCTTAAAATCTGGGCCTTTATACTACGGAATCACCGTTACCTCGAGGGTAGAGTGCCGTAGGGAGCGGAATAAGAAGGTATGCATGGAGTTCTAATTTTCATAAAAGATTGGCAAAGAAAAGAGATGAGAGATCTTCATCTCTCAAATCCTTCCCTATTCCTAACCCTAACAAGCGAGAAAACTATTCATTCATTAGGGAATTGAAGAACATTTATCTAGGGCAGAGAATAAAAATTACCTAGGGCAAGAATTGAAATCTAAACTAGAGCAAGGAATTAAATCTACTTACAGATGCATCTCTCCAATCATCAACGCAGGGTTGTCAGATCTGAATTCATGAATTGAAAAGAAACACCGATGCTCTCCATAAAGAACTCTAAAATTTATTAATGAAGGGAGGCATGAGAAATTACAATGAGTAGAGTTCATATTTATAGAGAATAGGAAACCCTAGGTTACAATTGATTTGCATGTCTACATTTACCAAAATATCCTTAGGAAGACCTACTCAATGTAGACTTCAAGCTTTGGTAAAATTTTATGTCTCTTTAAAAGAAAGTATTGGGCCTTGGATCTTTGGGCTTCCTTATTATTTGGTTCTTTGTTAAAATAGCTTTTATGTTTCTTCCAGATCTCCAGTGAATAATTGCGGTGGGCTTTTAACCGTTCGCTTTGTAATCTTGGACCTTGCATTGCCTTGTACTCTGTGAATTTTATGTTTGATGTAGGCTTGATCAAGAGTCTTCTATTTGTTGGTCAAAGTCCACTTTTTGTATCATCTTTTGTCTTTTTCACTGTTTTCGCTTCAAGAACCTGTAAGCTGTAATATGTAGCAGACATGCGTCAAAAACACCTGTTTATTTGTAAAATATATAAGAATGGGGAATATAATAATGCAATATTATGATATGAACAGATGGCAGTTCTCTGGTGACACTGGTACAGAGTAGTCTGTTGACCCGAGATCGTCATAGAGTCTTGTGTGGTTCCCACTGTACTTTGATTTCCACCTTACCACGTCCAAGAGGGCGTGCAAAACGGTGGTTTTTGTGTACAGTCCCGAATCACATGGAGGCAATGAGCGATAGGAGGGGATTCGTCTCTCCCGGTATAGGGAGTTGATGTTGCGCTGTGTTCGATTGGCTATAACTGGAAATCCCTGGCCAGGGTTGCTGAGATTTACTGGTAAGTGTTACCAGTAGTTTCTCGAACTGTTATAGACCTCACATCGACACGACTTATCGAGCTATTGGGGTCTGACGTTTACCACCCCTAGGCGAGATATGCGACATATCAGACGATCAGACCGGACTGTACGGTATGTGTTACTGGTTAGATTCACAGGAGTATGAGCGGGCTTGCTCGTCGATCTTCTGATCGCTCAATACCCGGGTGGCCGTTACGTTTATCAGACCGCTTGCGGCTTGTGGGTGTTTGATATGATCATCATCTGCTGCCGGTGTATTGACGAGTCTTTAGAGTCCTACACAGAGGTTTCCTGGCTCAAGCGAAACGAAATAGGAGCGCATATGAGATATGTGCGGGACCGAGAATAATAACAGTATGTGATACTGTATTTGATTCTCACGATTTGTAACATTGATCGGTTATATGCGATATAGCCGGGTTATCGGATCAAGTGTTGATTCGATAAGTTGTTACTATAGATATTAGTCGGTTATATGCGATATGACCGGATCGTTAAATCAAGTATTGATTTAATGATTTAATGCATAATTATATATTTGATATATTACTTTGCATTAACTAGCATTGGTTCACTTTAAATGGATTTTCTCACTTGATGTGCACATTGTATATATGATATAGTTTTGTGCACTTGTATGTATCATGTTTGATGATACATGTTTACTTGAGTTTGTGTAAAGATTGAACCATGGTTAGGGTTTTTTTCATATCCATTTATTTATTTATTTATTATGGAAATGATAAAGAGAAAAATGGTGGCTTTCTTTGTTTGTTTATGAAGCTTCATGAAGCTTTGACTAAGTGACCATTTTGTCTCATGCTTAACCCTAACCATTCCTCTTAGCCATAGTCCTCTCTCTACACTTAACCATGGTTGTAGTTATGATAAGAATAATCTATTTCTCTATTTTCTTATTATTCTTATGATAATTATCTTCTTCTTCTTCATCATCTTCAAGATGAAGAAGCTTGGCTCCATCAATGGCAACTAGTGAAAAAGAGTGAGAAATCCAATTCTAAAGTGAACCGACTTCCTATTTCTTCATTCTCTACCTCTTGCCAAGTAGTATAGGGTGTTTTCTTCACAAGTTTCATGACTTGGTGAAGTGGGAGCTTGATCTTGTGATGCCTCGACGTAGATCATCTTCGGCATCGTCGTCGATGACCTAGCCCGCCTTTTCTCCGATGAAGATGACGCTAGAGCCCGGGATCCGATGATCGCAGCGAGAAGACATCATCACGGAGCTATGGAGGTGGAGCACCGGATCTACAAAGGTTGTATTTCCGTTCACTTCTTAGTTAAGTAGTTAACTAGCTTCTTGTGTCGCCTAAAATTCTAGTTAACGATCTAGTCTAGGGTTTCTCGGCACCGTAAAATTTGAAATTGGCATGGTTGATGCCTTGTGAGACCTCATTAGTGTGCCTAGGAACCCTACTGTGGTATCAGAGCCTAGGTAGAGCCTTAGGCGATGTGTAGACGGAGTTAGAAGTCTGATCGAACCGAAACCCTAATTCAAAACATGCTCTCTGTACATTTTTGAAAATTATGGATTTTTGTGAATTAAAAATATGCAGAAAATTAAGCAGGGTTTTGTAGGAATTTCTGTAAATTTCATGGACCTAAATCGATTAAACCGCCGCGGAACCGCGGCAGGAGCCTTCTTGTGCGGCGGTTCCGCGGCCGTACGATTGGTTCATCCAATAAAAGTTTCACAGTAATTCCTCCTTTTTAGTGCTGTATTTTCTGGGATATTTTAATATATAATATACAGTTGAGTTTTCCAGGGTTGTTTTGGGGACTCGATATTTCGATCGGATATTTTAACTTCGTCCGTGTTTTCCGGATAATTTTTGATTATGTTAAAAAGTTCGACCGGATATAAATACCCACTTTTTCCTCTGTCGGGAAATTTTCAAGTGTTGGATCTTTCCGTGGTTTAATAACGTTCTAAGTAGTGCAAGTAACGCAATGGACCCTCTAGAAGACAACAAACCTTAACTCGATTATGTGACCGTCTTGAACTGCCCTTTGAACCTTAGGGTTTGGGGCAGTACGGCGTGCCACATGTGAGGCGTTGACTTGACCCTTCTACGGCTGGACCGTTGGTACTGAGGCACGAAGTGAATGTTTTTAACCTATTTCATGTGTTAAGCTGTTTCGGGAAAACTTGGGTGTTTGAATGTTCGATCGGAAAGTTTAACATTTTCTATTTATCTGGAATGTGATATAATAATTGGAATTCACAATTAGTTATGAGATAACTGAATGAATGTTATAAACACGGCACTTTAGTCTCACTTGATCGGTTGCCACGGAATTTTGATGCGATCAAAAGTTCGTCGCAATCACGTAGCGTACGCGGATACTCGCCGGATAAACTTAATAGACAGCTACACCCCATAGCCCCGACCAAGTGACTGTAGGAGATCCCCATCACCGAAAGCATCCGTTCGGGTGCTCGCGGCAGCGGTGTTCCGCCCTAGTGCACTACGTAGACGGTATCGGGGGTGTGGCCGCCTACTAAAGTTTGCGACGAGCATTCGATCAGTTTTTCGGGAATCTTGTTGAATTGCCCGACTTGATATTGAAAAGAGTTTTCGATAATGAGACTAAAATACGGGGTTTATAATTGTTAAGCATGTGATGTCTAAGGAATTCATTTGGTCAGGCATATGATGTCTGAGGAGGTTGCGGATTCCAACTGTTGTAGTTTTACACTTTCTTTTCTGTGACCGTAAGTGTAATATGTGATATTGCCGGTTTCTTTGCTATATGTCAACGACAATTGGGATATGCATGTTTACTTACGTTGATGACATGTGATGTTATGTGTTGCTGGATATGTTATATTGGATCGTCGTGTTTCAATGGCCGGGGGTTTTTATGTGAGATGAGTGTTTTTCATTTTCATTCATGTAAAAACTTGTATGTAATATTCTATTATTGGGGCACTTCCAGGTTGCGGAAGTTGTCACCCTTTGTATATTATTTACTTTTCCGCACTAGGATAGACCCAAGGAGGATGGCACAAGTAACCGGGTTTTGGAGTCCAATAGGAGACCAACTCGAGGAGTCGAGTCCGGGTCTCCTAACTCTAGAATTGGTAGGGTTGCTTGCCTCTCTCGTAGGGGTCTAGGGGTGTGGGTTTGGTTATTCGTCACGACCGTGGAATCCGTGTTTTATACTGGCTCGTATTGAAAACACGGACGTCCTAGTATATCCAATATTTCATATGTTTCTTCTGCTGTGATATCTGTGATGTGATCATGTGATGTTCTGTGATAGATACAGTATATAGTATATATGATATATTATATAGACGTTACTTATGTTTTACACCCGCGCTAGCCCTGCCCCGCTCTGCCGTTTGTTACCTAACCTAACGGTGCATGAGGGGACATCGAGGCGAATGCGGATGGCATAAGTGTACGTCGTATTTATCTGTGATGTTTAGGTGATTTAAATGATGGGACTTCATTAATGTGATTAATGAAAGAAAAGAAACCTAAGATGTTGTGGAATCGAATTTCAAAAACAAGTAGCTACAGTTCTTGCTTTGCACAGAGGTATATATGATATATCCTGCACCTTATTCGATAAGGAAAGAACCGAGGTCCCTTCACCGGGAGTGACTCATTTAGCAATAACTGGCAGATGCTACACACTCGGTTTGTCTTTTGATTGCTTTTAAGAGTTCTGCTTTGCACAGTGATATATATGATATATCCCGCACCTCATTCGACGAGGAAAGGACCGACGATACTTTCACCGGGAGTGACTCCTTTAGCAAA
This sequence comes from Agapanthus africanus, assembly GCA_030015575.1. Taxonomy (NCBI): domain Eukaryota; kingdom Viridiplantae; phylum Streptophyta; class Magnoliopsida; order Asparagales; family Amaryllidaceae; genus Agapanthus; species Agapanthus africanus. The sequence continues at coordinate 428,622,409 of CM057339.1, forward strand.
ACTAGAAAAGCCTCAAAGACACTCCATTTTTAAAATCATTCGATCCTACAACGATATCAAGTTCATTACGCAATAGGTTTTCAGAAAAACCTGTCGTAGCCCTCCGTCATTTCAGATAAGTTGTATATAGTATTCGTGCTGTATTTGTTGGCTTTCCTCAAGGTGTAGTGTGCGGTAGCTATATGCTGCTTATCTGCAGCATACGATGCGATTGGATTAGGGTAGTCGTGCGGCTTTGTTGGCTTTCGTCAAGGGTCGTGCGGGTGGGTTTAATTCAATCAGGAAATGACGGGTTGAACTTGACTAGCAGGCTATAGTTTGTTGGCTTTCGTCAAGGTCATAGCACGTTAGGGGCAAAATATTATCGGGAATTTCAAGTGTTGAAATTTGCAATGAGATTGCATACCTTCTATGAGATAGTTGGATCCCGATACCCGCTGCGAGTAATTGTTACTCCTAGGAGAGTTTTACGCATTACAATTTGCCAATCAAGAAGGTGTCTACAAAGGTGTCAACGGGGTTACGCCTCTGGGAAAACGAGGTTTACATTAATTAGGTTCGTGCGAAAGAACGGGGGACCTCCCTCAAAGTACCGACACTGGCCTGGCTGAAAGATTGGCGAACTTGTAGCGTGTAATTAATCCCGGTTAGTCTTTCCTTTTAGGGTTTGAAGAAAGATTTGATAAAAACAGTGGGAGCCATCCTGATTAGATAAAATAATAACCAATTTGATCTTGCAAGAGCGCACGCTGAGTGTTTTCTTCTCTCTCTCCAGGTAGCGACCATATCACGCCTTAATCAAGATAATAATACGGAATATTGACCGAACCCGCTTGTTTTACTGAGTTGGGGAACGTTAGTCCCGCTCCAACTTATAATAGTTATAAGACAGAGCAGGAAATAGTGGAATGCCAAGATTCCCATGCCGCCCAAACGAAGAGAGTGAATGCTGATGCATCATCTTCGGGTGTGTTGATTATACAGAACTGTTTCTCAATATTCTTTACGTCCTAGGTATGTGATACCAGAACAGGATCCCAGATATGTAAACTGTTACATAGGGCTACATATAGGTAAAGAACTGAGAACGGGTGATAAGTTTCATGAGGCAGAAAACGGGGCAAGTGTTGCAGCCAAGTCTGTTGGTCACTGTCACCCTGTATTACAAATACTTTGATTCTGAACGAATGTTATTAGATACCGAACCTGATATACAAAATCATATCTGTCTCTTTATTAGTAAAGAACCGATAAAATTTTGTATTGTTGGATAATGTTTTGAACATTTCCTATATCAAAAGTTGATCGGTTCAGGCACGTTATCTAAAAGCATTGATGTTCTAAATCAAACTACGGTTCTTAGTATATAGAACACACACAAGAGTAAGAGTTCAGAAATGAACGAATACTTCTTGAGGTATTGTAGACTAGGTCATATCAATGCGACCCGACTAGTTAAGTTACATTTTAGATGCATATTTAAATTAGTTTGAATTTACATCTTGTGAAACTTGCCAGTCATGTCACAAAGATAAGATGACCACAGCTCTGTTTAATGGAAACAGAGAAAGAGTTAGTGAACTCTTGGGATTGATACATGTTGATGTATGTAAGGTCCCCTGTCTGCATATGCCGAGACTGGTTCTTTGTACTTCATTACACTCTCTGATGATCTCTTTAGATTCAGACATATGTTCTTGTTGAAACACAAGTCTGAACCTTTTGAGATATTCACAGAATATAAGTTAGAAGTAGAGAACCAATACGGGTATAAGTATTATGTCCTTTGATGAGATCAGGGAGGAGAATACTTGAGCACGGAAATCCTGGACTATTCTAAAGGAGTATGAGATTCTCTCTCAGCATTACTCCTCTGAATACACCATATCACAATGGTATATCGGGGCGGAGAAATAGCACCCTATATGATATGGTGTGCTCTATGATGAGTACTACTGAGTTACCTATTTCCTTTTGGGAGTTATGCACTTGAGAAGTTGCATACCTATTGAATAAGAGTTCTGATCAAAACAGTTGCCTACCACTTCATATGTGATATGGAAAGGGAAGAGCCCATATCTTAAGTTGGTTAAAATTTGGGGTTGTCCGGGCTATGTCTAAAAGCATAATCCGGACAAGTTCGAGGCAAATACTGTTATGTAGAACTGGAAATGTTCCAGCTATACAAACTGCAGCTGATGATTTGACAGAACCAAAGGATTCAGTAGATTCCAACGAACCTCAGCCTCTCCGCCGATCTGGTAGGGTTCCTCACCCACCTGAGAGATACTTCGGTTTCTCTATGACAGTGGGAGCGAGGATTGCATCATGAGATGATGACCCAACTAGTTTCGAGCTGGCCATCAGGAGTGAGACTCTGTAAGAATGGCTGGATGTTTATCGATCTGAGATGGAATCCTTATACACCAACAAAGTATGGACTTTGGTTGCATTATCTGAAGGGTTAAATCCCCATCAGGAGCAAGTAAATCTTGAGAAGATTACTTGGTGTATAAGGAAAAGTTGAGACTTTCAAAGCTAGACTTGTTAAAGGTTTTCGTCAACAACCAGGCGTGGATAATGGTGAAACCTTTTCAAGTAGCTATGCTTAAGTCCATCCAGATCCTACTTGCCACGGCTACATACCATGACTACGATATCTGGTGGTTGGGTGTCATGACAGCTTTTCTAAATGATGTTTTAGAAGAGGGCGTCTATAAGTACACAGCCAGAGGGCTTCGTAACAAGTGGGAGCAGCGGAAACGTGTGCAAGATGTTTTATGTGATAAAGCAGGCATCGCGGAGTTGGAAAATCTGTTTTGATGGATTATTCAAAGAGTTTGATATCATCAAAATGGTAGATGAACCTTGTATAAACAAAAAGGTAGTAGGGAGTATGGTAGCGATCCTCGTAGAGTACGTGGAAGACATACTCTTGATAGGGAAGGAGTTTCCTATGCTACGCTCGGTCAATCTCCACTTATCACAATGATTCTCCATATAGGATCAAAGTGATACCTCCTAAATCCTGGGTTTTGGATCTATGAGATGGATCTATTTGGATGTTAGGATACTCACTAAGTGTAGTGAGAAGGTATCAATTGGTCCTGGCGAGAATCACTGGAAAGGTTCCAGGGTGATAAAGACGACTGAATGTCAGTCACAGGCATTGTCTTTACCCTCAGTAAAGGGACGGTATGTTGGAAGAGTTCCAAGATAGATACCGTGGCATACTAGACGATAAAGGCTGGATACATCGCTATTTAAGATGCTACCAAAGAGGTTGTCTGGGTGTATATTAGTTCATGAGATGAACTTACTTCCTTCCATTGTGTGACAATGGAGTTGCGGCTTATGCTAGGAATGTTCGTCCCATCAGTGATCCAGACATATTCTAAAGCAGTATCACCTGATCATGGAGATAGTTGATCTCCAGGGTGATCGAGGTAAGGAGAGCAGACTCAGAGGATAACACGGCGGATCCACTCACGAAGGCCTATTCCCAGAGAAAGACTTTATAGGATGGTTGAGTATGAGATACTACAACCACTGCTACAGATGGCCCTAGTGCAAGTGGGAGATTGTTTGTTATATGTATGCCCTAGAGGCCATTACTGTACATAGGATATATATTGTAGTGGATGCTTGGACATAAATAGGGAGGACTTTCTTGCTCGACATGATAGTATGCTATCTGGTTACTCTTTACCTTAACGTGTACACTGATTGTCTCTCTGTTACATGTTGGTAAAGCCCTTAGGATGTGTACTTGACTACCTGGACTATGATGCGGATCATACTAGTGGGGACGTGGTAGTCCATAAGTACATCCATCAAAGTCCCTAGTCGTGGGTGTATCGATATACCAGAGTAGACTAGCGTGTACCTTCTCGACCCAAACAGATGGGCGATGGATGATCCCATATCCATTGGTGTTTGACATTGGAGATGATATACGGGTGCTCAGTGGAGACTGGGTACACTGGACGGACTCGCCGAGAACTTCCAGATGGTATTATACCCTACGTCAGATGGCAGTTCTCTGGTGACACTGGCACAGAGTAGTCTGTTGACCCGAGATCGTCATAGAGTCCTGTATGGTTCCCACTGTGCTTTGATTTCCACCTTACGACGTCCAAGAGGGCGTGCAAAACGGTGGTTTTTGGGTACAGTCCCGAATCACATGGAGGCAATGAGCGATAGGAGAGGATTCGTCTCTCCCGGTATAGGGAGTTGATGTTGCGCTGTGTTCGATTGGCTATAACCGGAAATCCCTGGCCAGGGTTGCTGAGATTTACTGGTAAGTGTTACCAGTAGTTTCTCGAACTGTTATAGACCTCACATCGACACGACTTATCGAGCTATTGGGGTCTGACGTTTACCACCCCTAGGCGAGATATGCGACATATCAGACGATCAGACCGGACTGTACGGTAAGTGTTACTGGTTGGATTCATAGGAGTATGAGCGGGCTTGCTCATCGATCTTCTTGATCGCTCAATACCCGGGTGGCCGTTACGTTTAGCAGACCGCTTGCGGCTTGTGGGTGTTTGATATGATCATCATTTGCTGCCGGCGTATTGACGAGTCTTTAGAGTCCTACACAGAGGTTTCCTGGCTCAAGCGAAACGAAATAGGAGCGCATATGAGATATGTGCGGGACCGAGAATAATACCAGTATGTGATACTATATTTGATTCTCGCGATTTGTAACATTGATCGGTTATATGCGATATAGCCGGGTTATCGGATCAAGTGTTGATTCGATAAGTTGTTACTATAGATATTAGTCGGTTATATGCGATATGACCGGATCGTTAAATCAAGTATTGATTTAATGATTTAATGCATAATTATATATTTGATATATTACTTTGCATTAACTAGTATTGGTTCACTTTAAATGGATTTTCTCACTTGATGTGCACATTGTATATGTGATATAGTTTTGTGCACTTGTATGTATCATGTTTGATGATACATGTTTACTTGAGTTTTTGTAAAGATTGAACCATGGTTATTTAAATGGTTAGGGTTTTGATTTTCATATCCATTTATTTATTTATTTATTATGGAAATGATAAAGAGAAAAATGGTGGCTTTCTTTGTTTGTTCATGAAGCTTCATGAAGCTTTGACTAAGTGACCATTTTGTCTCATGCTTAACCCTAACCATTCCTCTTAACCATAGTCCTCTCTCTACACTTAACTCTGGTTGTAGTTATGATAAGAATAATCTATTTCTCTATTTTCTTATTATTCTTATGATAATTATCTTCTTCTTCCTCTTCATCTTCAAGATGAAGAAGCTTTCCTCCATCAATGGCAACTAGTGAAAAAGAGTGAGAAATCCAATTCTAAAGTGAACCCACTTCCTATTTCTTCATCCTCTACCTCTTGCCAAGTAGTATAGGGTGTTTTCTTCACAAGTTTCATGACTTGGTGAAGTGGGAGCTTGATCTTGTGATGCCTCGACGTAGATCATCTTCGGCATCGTCGTCGATGACCTAGCCCGTCTTTTCTCCGATGAAGCCGACGCTAGAGCCTGGGATCCGATGATCGCAGCGAGGAGACATCATCACGGAGCTATGGAGGTGGAGCACCGGATCTGCAAAGGTTGTATTTCCGTTCACTTCTTAGTTAAGTAGTTAACTAGCTTCTTGTGTCGCCTAAAATTCTAGTTAACGATCTAGTCTAGGGTTTCTCGGCACCGTAAAATTTGAAATTGGCATGGTAGATGCCTTGTGAGACCTCATTAGCGTGCCTAGGAACCCTACACGTAGCACATTGCCTGAAGTAGTTCATGATGCCGCTCATCATTTTGTGAGGCTGAACACTGGTTCTAGCTTTATGATCCCTGAAGCTGATCATATTCCCCGATGCGTGGGGTCCTTCACGGGCTGGTACCTCTATCGGGTCAGTCTGATTATTGTTGAGGAGAAGAGGGTGCTTCTTGGATACAGCGCTCCCATTCCGAGTCAAGCCAAGGGAGTTCCGTCGTGACAGCATGCACCCGTTCTCTTTCCCCTGAAGGACAGCAGTGTCGCGCTTATTCCGGAGGCGGCGGAAGTGGACTTAATTCCCACAGTTGGTATGCCACTGCGTACTCGGGCTCAGTCAAGGGCTAACAGGGCACGGTAGCGTTTCATCGTCTGCGGTGTCAACCACGGCCGTGTCGTCCTCGGTGGCACCGCCAAACGAGGACATTGAAGGTGAAGTGGGTCAGCGTCGCAGCAAAGCTCCACGGAGGAGGAAACGATCGTCTTCGGCGGTCAGTTCTGGGTCCAAGAGGCGGAGGAAGACGGCCACCAATCTGATTGACTCTTTAACAGAGTCTGAGCCTATTCTTAAGGACGAACCGCTAACTATTCAAGAATTGGATAGTGGCCTACTTTTCCCGAGCTCTTCTGCCGAGCAAGCCGCATAATTGGCTGAGGCTATTAGATGTTCGCGAGATGAATCGAAGAACGTAAGGATTCTGAAGAGGCCCTACCCTACCGTCATCTTTTACAAAGACCCTCCGTGGATACGGCGACGATTCATAGGCCCTTTGGAAGAATAGGGCGAAAGGGCCCTGAAACAGGCCGTTTCGGCCGACGCTGAGGACGCGCTTTCACTGTGGACCAGCGGCCACGAGTCTACCCTCGAGCCTCGGCGAGCATGAATTCTTGAGAAGGAGCGCCGGCTTGAACTAGCCATATTGGAGGCTCCCTTGCGCATTGGTATGTTCATATGTCTCTTTTGTAATATTTTGTATTGCTTGCATACATATATATATTCTTATCCTCGTACAAAACTTTGCAGGGACTTCGGCAGCGGCGGAGGTTCTGAGCCGCGCTTTGGTTGTAGATTCTGCTGATATCCCCAGTGAAGCACTGATCCGTGTGGAGGGGGTTGATGCAACCGTTGCTCTTGCAATGGAGCCTCCCGCTCCCCAAGCGCTTGCTCCCTTTGGAGAGGCATCTTTGTTGGTCGCCGATCTGATGGATCTTTCTGGGGGCGGCCCGAAGATTAGGGGACAGGTAGTCGAGGCTACCGTCTTTCCGCTGAAGCCTGCAGTGGTGACCACTGCTCCTCACTCGGAAGTCGTTACATTGGCCCACATCCCCAATGATATGCCTGATGTCACGGAGGAGGCCGCTGAAGCTGCTATCCCTCCGACTCAGAATGGGAGGAGCTTCGAAGGTAGCCTTCTATATTTTAAATTAGTAATCTCTCCATTATCTGAACCTTTCTTGTCTTTTCAAAATTGCGCGGATTGGCGGCCTCTATTGCCTATCAATCTCCCAGGCAGTCTTTTTAGCGCTTGTTGGAGATGGCTGCTCCGCAAGCGATATCTACTCAGCGCATCGTCCTCTCTTCCGGACAAGGTTAGTGTTGTTTACCCTCCTTTCACAGCATTATCAGTATTTAATAAAATGACACCGACGTATTTTACAGTTCTGGAGGCCGACGACGAGGTTGAGGTTCTTGACGGGCCTAGGGAGCCCTCAGATCCCTCTTGCATGACTGTGGGTAAGTAAAGTCTCAACGTCGTTCCATTTGTTCTTTGATTATGAGTCTCGCTGACTGTTTATAAATCTGAACAGCTCTGCCAGTTCTCACCATGCTGGAGTCTCGCATCGCTATGCCACCCGGCCCTTATGCTCTACGTGCCTCGGAACATATGGCAAAACTAAGCCTCGCCTCTCTGTCATCCCTAATCGAAGAACTTCGCGCTGGCAGTCTAATCACGGCCGAAGCGTTTGCTGCTGAAGCTAACGGCTCTCTTCCCTTTCTTGCCACCTATCATAGTGAAGCAGTGGTGCGAGTCTGGGTTGAGTTTTGTCGGTAGGTGGAGGCTTGCTTGCATGTGCTTAAATGTACACACCTTTCTTCGGAGATTGTGGATGCAAAGTCGAGCTTACGGGGTCTAATTGAGCGGTGTGCGGCCAATATGATATCATGTGAGAAGAGGCCCGGCCACAAGTTTTCAGAGAGGAAGCTGGCTTCAAAAGCGCTAAGGGAGCTTCAAGCCAACTTTGCGGTCAAGGCCAATAAAGCATATGAACTATGGCGAGTACTTCAAGAGGCCATCAAGGAGGTGGTAGCCATCGACAAAGCCACCGTGTTCACTCATGAAATGGTCAAAGCCTATAAAGTCACTGAAAAAGAGCTTGAAAGCCGGCTTGCCTCATACCAGGCCCAACAGGCTCAAGCGGAGGCCCGTCTTCTGACGATACTGAACCATGAAGGCGAGGCCCAGCGAAAGAGGGACGAACTGGCCAATGTATTAAATCGCCCGCCGACTTGAAGACTTGTATATATATTTCTTTATTCTCTCTTTGTACATACTCCCGAATAAGAGTATATTTTTTGTTCTTCCATGAATTGTACTTTGTATTCATTTTGGTTCATGAATAAAAGATATATTTTTTCTTCATGATTGTGTGTCCTTTTTATTAAATGTATTCTGTGGATAGTCTATCTCGATTTCTTTGCAGGACAACGATGGCTTAGGATTCAGTGTTAAGATCTGCCTTCTAAGACTTTTCAACTTTATGAGCCGTGAGGGTCTCATAAAGAATTTTCTCCCTACAAGTCGAGAGGATCCCGTAAGTGTAATTTTTCCTTAAGAATCGTGAGGATTCCTAAGTGTGTTTTCTCTTGAAAGTCGTAAGGATATCACGAGAGAATTTGCTCACTTACGAGTCGTGAGGACCCGCAAGTGATGAGTGAGGTTACCATCATCCGCATTTCACGGAATCAGGAGTTGCTCTGGATGCTTCACACTGGGTCATTGCCGTGCTCTGCGAGGACCAGGATCCGCTCTGGACGTTTCCCGCGGGGTCAGGATTGACATAAGCCGCGTTCTACGTAACCAGGAATTTTGCTCTGGATGCTTCCCACGGATTCACTGCCGTGTTCTGCGAGGACCAAGCTCCGCTCTGGATGCTTCACACGGGGTCATTTTCGTGCTCTGCGAGGACCAGGATCCGCTCTGGACGTTTCCTACGGGGTCAGGATTGACGCAAGCCGTGTTCCATGTAACCAGGAATTTTTCTCTGGATGCTTCCCACGGGTTCACTGCCGTGTTCTGCGAGGACCAGGCTCCACTCTGGATGCTTCACACGGGGTCATTGTCTTACTCTGCGAGGACCAGGATCCGCTCTGGACGTTTCCCACGGGGTCAGGATTGACATAAGCCGCGTTCCATGTAACCAGGAATTTTTCTCTGGATGCTTCCTACGGGGTCATTGCCGTGTTCTGTGAGGACCAGGCTCCGCTCTGAACGTTTCCCACAGGGTCAGGATTGACATAAGTCGCGTTCCACGTAACCAGGAATTTTGCTCTAGATGCTTCCCACGGGTTCACTGCCGTGTTCTGCGAGGACCAGGCTCTGCTCTGGATGCTTCACACGGGGTCATTGCCGTGCTCTGTGAGGACCAGGATCCGCTCTGGACGTTTCCCACGGGGTCAGGATTGACATAAGCTGCGTTCCACGTAACCAGGAATTTTGCTCTGGATGCTTCCTACGGGGTCATTGCCGTATTCTGCGAGGACCAGGCTCCACTCTGAACGTTTCCTATGGGGTGAGGATTGAAAGAAGCCGTGTTCTACGTAACCAGGAATTTTTCTCTGGATGCTTTCCATGAGTTCACTGCCGTGTTCTACGAGGACCAGGCTCCGCTCTGGATGCTTCACACGGGGTCATTGCCGTGCTCTGCGAGGACCGGGAATTTTGCTCTGGATGCTTCCCACGGGTTCACTGCCGTATTCTATGAGGACCAGGCTCTGCTTTGGATGCTTTACACGTGGTCATTGCTGTGCTCAGTAAGGACCAGGATCCGCTGTGGACGTTTCCCATGGGGTCAGGATTGACGTAAGCTGCGTTCCACGTAACCAGGAATTTTGCTCTGGTTGCTCCCTACTGGTTCATTGTCGTATTCTGCGAGGACCTGGCTCCGCTCTGGATGCTTCACATAGGGTCATTGTCGTGCTCTGCGAGGACCAGGATCCGCTCTGGACGTTTCCCACGGGGTCAGGATTGACGTAAGCCGTGTTCCACGTAACCAGGAAGGGTTGACTTTTATCCGCATTTCACGGAATCAGGGTTTGACTCTCGGTCATCTGTGCACCGCCGAGTCATGGAACTAGGAGTTGCCGCGGTTCCGCTCTGCTTGATGTTGCTTCTGTTGTGATGAGACGAATTTTGAGATGATCTCCAGGCTATCTGTGAACCGTTGAGATTTGGCTTTTTCTTCTGATGAAGCCTGGGGAGGAAAGTTGTGATTCCCTCTTTGTTTGCGCCCCTGGATTGTATACAGGGATTGACATGATATCACCTGTAAGGCAAAATGTTTCATTTTGTATATTTTTCTTTCCGCGATGCTCTATCATTTCAGCTTTCATATCATGAAAGTCGCGATTGCCCAATCATTTCGGCTATTTTTCACGGTGCCCAATCATTTCGGCTATTTTGTTTTTATTTACTCGCTGTTTTTTATTGCGAGTTGCCGAATCATTTCGACTATTTTGTATGCATACGTTTTTACTTGCTGATTTTGTTGCAAGTTGCCCCATCATTTCGACTATTTTGTATGCATACGTTTGGCTCGCTGGCTTTTTGCTGCAAGCTTGGAATTAGACACTGATTTCGGCATCAGCACCGCTACAACTGGGATATTGCCAGGAGCGCATCATCATTTGCCTCTGTCGATGTCGAACAAAGGTGGCTTAGCGAACAGGGTTAGGATCCTGTTGACTAAGGCTTTTGACTTCATGAGCCATAAGGATCTCATAAAAGTATTTCTCCCTACAAGTCATGAGGATCTCGTAGGTGTATTTTCTCCCTAGGAATCGTGAGGATTCCTAAGTGCATGTTCTCTTATAAATCGTAAGGATCTAACAAGAGTGTTCTCTCCTTATAAGTCGAGAGGACTTACAAGGGCTGTTCACTGTGTAAACATATCTCTAGTCACGGATGGGACTTTGTTAGGGAAATGTTTATTCACGCCCGTGGATTGTATACAAGGGTCGGCATTGAACCGCTTGTAGGGCAGAAAAGAGGTTGTGATGGCTGCTTAAGAACAGGTTCAGATCCATGTAGCTTAAGGCTTTTGAATCCTATGAGCCGTGAGGGTCTCATAGGAGGGTTCTCCTTACGAGTCGTGAGGATCTTGCAAGTGTAATTTCTCCTTAGGAATCATGGGGATCCCTAAGTGTGTTGCTCCCTTGTGAGTCGTAAGGATCTCATTCGGGTGGTTTCTCCTCACACGGTCGAGAGGACTCTGCAAGTGTCTTTTAACGAGGTTGCGCCCTTTCGGGTTTTTACAAACACTCACCAGTAGCCCTGCTGTTTTTACTCACGGAGCCCTTTCGGGTTTTCATCCGTGCCCTTTTGCTTATGGACATACAGTTTTTATTTATTTATATTTTTTTTATTCTTTTTTTGTATCAGCTTTAGGATGCTGCAATCCGCCGTAGTTTATCGACGTCTCGGTCAACAGTTAGTTTTAGGACGCAGTTGTCCATCGTTAGTTTAAGGACGTTTTGGTCCGTTGTTAGTTTAAGGACGTTTCGGTCCGTGGTTAGTTTTAAGGACATTTCGGTCCGTTGTTAGTTTTAGGACATTTCGGTCCGTGGTGCCGGCTACTACTTACAGAGTTCGGGCTTAGGAAGATAGAGAGCGGACATAGTCGTCGTCATCTATCATTGACCTAGGCCGTGACTCATCAAGCGTAGTACTTCTTCAGGAAGCGACTGTTTATTGGCCTGAAACTTCTTTCACCATGCATGTCCATGAGTAGATAAGCTCCACCTTGGTAGACCTTATCTATGATATACGGGCCTTCATAGCTCGGCTCGAACTTCCCCCATTTGGCACGATTGGGGATCATAGGTCTTTTGACCACTAGCACGAGTTCGCCTTGGCGGAATGTTCTCGGCCTGGTCAATCTCTCATACGAACGCGTCATCTTTTCTTTATAAGCCTCCAGATTTTGTTGCACCATGAGCCGGGTTTCATCAAGGGCGTCGAGTTCTTCACGCCGAAGGTGAACATTCTCTTCGTCCATTAGCTCATAATGAACCGCCACTCGTAGTGAGGGTAGCTCTATCTCGAGGGGGAGTACCGCTTCTGTACCGAATACCAATGCGTATGGCGTCGTGTTCGTGGCCGTTTTGAACGTAGTTCGATATGCCCAGAGAGCTTCATGCAGTCCCTCATGCCAGTCCTTCTTATTTAGAGACACCGTCTTTTTTACGATCTTCGTCAAGGTCTTGTTAAAAACCTCAGCTAGACTGTTAGCTCGGGGATTATAGACCGACGAATATCTCCAGTCTATGTTATGTTGTTGTGCGAAGCGGCTGATCTTGTGGCTTCTGTAGGCTGGCCCGTTATCGGAGATGATCCGTCGCGGAGTTCCAAACCGATAAATGACGTGTGTCTTGAAGAAATGGAGAATATTCTCCGTCTTTACTTCCCTCAGCGGTACTGCTTCTGCCCACTTGGTGAAGTAATCAATTGTCGCCAAAATGAATCGATGTCCTCTGGACGATGCTGGTTCGATGGGGACGATTATGTCAGTTCCCCACATTTCGAACGGCCAGCTAGCCACTATTGGGTGTAGTGGATTTGGATGTTGGTGGATATAGTCCCCGTGAATCAGGCACGAGTGGCATTGCTTCGCATATTTGAGGCAGTCCTGAATCATCGTGGGCCAATAGTAACCTATCCGTTTGATCTTCAGCTTCATCTTAGGGCCGGCTTGGTGAGAACCACAGAGTCCGTCGTGAGTTTCTTGGATGACTCTTTTTGCTTCCTAAGGTCCCAGGATCTTAGCCACAGAGAATCAAATGACCTCTTGTACAGAGTATCATTGATGAAGGCAAAAGATAGAACTCGCTTCATAAGCTGATATCTTGAGGACGCATTTTCAGGCGTTCGACGGGATTTGAAGTAGTCTATAAAGACTTCTCTCCAATCCTCAACCTTTTCTTGATCGTTTACTTATAGAGCCATTTGCTCGGTCGCTCCCTTTTCCTTGAACGACTCCGGAGATATTTCTGCTGATGAAAGAACCCGACGACTTTGTACAATAATCCTCACGTCATCGAGGTTCTCGTCAGCCAGTTCCTTAGCGAGCTTGGCTAATGCATCCGCTTTGCTATTTTCCGCACGCGGTATGTTTTCCAAGGTGTAGGAAGGAATTTGGGTCAACAGCTACTGTACTTTCTCGTCGTACTTTACCAACTCTGGCTTGCACGTTTGATAGTCGCCGTTTACCTGACTAACGACTAGTTGGGAGTCTCTGTATATAAGCAAGTTTTCAATTCCCATGTCGATGGAAATCTCGAGACCTGCTATCAAAGCTTCGTATTCGGCTTCATTGTTCGTCCTCGGCTCTGTTAAGGAGAAGGCAAAGCGCATTATCCCTCCTTGTAGAGTTACGAAGATGAGGCCTACCGCCGATTTGATTATAGGGGTGCTTTGTTTACGCTTCTTCATGGAAGAAGCCCCATCAAAATAGAGTTCCCACCGGGTGTCGTCCCCATCGATCGTGTCAAACGCAAGTTCATCTGGCAGTTCGCAATTCAAAGGAGAATCAGCAGGTATCGGATGCTCAGCGAGGAAGTCGGCGATGGCGTGGCCTTTCACTGCCTTAAGAGGACGATAAGTTATCGAGAATTCCATTAAGAGCAGCGCCCATTTCGCGAGACGCCCCGTCAATATGGCTTTCGACATCAAATATTTGAGGGGATCCACCTTCGATACGAGATGGACCTCATATGCTAACGCATAGTGTCTAAGCTTCGTTATCGCGAAGATCAATGCCAGGCAGTGCTTTTCAATGGGAGAATAATTGCTTTCTGCCCCCAGTAGAACTCGACTCAAGTAGTAGAGAGCTCTTTCTTTCCCTTGGTCGTTCTCTTGTGCCCACAGCGCGCCTAAAGAACCTTCAAGGGCTGTTGTGTATAGGACGAGAGGCTTTCCCTTAACGGGAGCATCCAGTACTGGCGGATTCTGTAGGTATTGCTTGATTTCGTCCAATGCACCTTGGCATTTGTGATCCTAGATGAACGGGGTTCCCTTTTTCATCAGGTGACTGCAAGGACGGCATTTGCCTGAGAGATTGGCTATAAGTCACCGGATGTACGCGAGCTTTCCTTGGAGAGACCGCAGTTGCTTGAGAGTCCTTGACGGAGGCATTTCTATAATCACCCTGATCTTTGACGGATCTATCTCGATGCCTCGGTGTCGGACAACGAATCCTAGGAATTTTCCCGAGGAAACTCCGAACGCGCATTTGAGAGGGTTCATCTTCAAGTTGTATTTCCGAAAGCGTTGAAATACGATCTTCAGATGCTCTAAATGTTCCTCGTATAATTTGCTTTTAACTACGAGATCGTCAATATAGCATTCGACGATTTCATGTATGAGATCGTCGAAAATCTTTATCATGGCCCTCTGATAGGTGGCACCGGCGTTCTTTAGACCGAAGGGCATCACCTTATAGCAAAATATACCCAGAGGGGTCCGGAAAGCAGTGTGCTTCTGGTACTCGGGATGCATCTTTATCTGATTGTATCCTGATGAGCCATCCATGAAAGAGAAAACTTCGTGAGTGGACGCATTATCTATCATCGGCTCAGTGACCGGTACTGGGAAGTCATCCTTCGGGCAGGCTTTATTGAGATCCCGAAAGTCTATGCATACGCGCACCGTCCCATTTTTCTTCATCACTGGGACAATGTTAGCGATCCAGTTAAGATATTGAACCTCCTGGATGAAGCCGGAGTCGATTAGCTTCTTGACCTCGGCGTTGATGCTCATCTCAAGCTCAAGCCGCATTCTCCTCGGTGCTTGCTTGATTGGCTTAACGTCCGGCGATATTGCCATTTTGTGGACAGCAATCTCTGGATCTAGTCCTGGCATCTCGGAATAATTTCATGAAAAGCAATCTCTATGCTGCATAAGCACGTCTTTTAGTGCAGCCACCCTTTCTTCAGACAATAGCTCACTGACGAATGTCGGTCACGGGTCACTTGCCGTCCCCAAATCAATTTTCTTGAGGTTATCTGCAGTAGTATGTATTCCATCTTCTAGCTCTTTCGGCGCCGGTGGAAACTCTGAGATCACCTCATCATCATAATTTTCGAGACACCACGGGAGGTCATCCATATTCTCGGTCTCTTCTAATGATAACGTTATCATATGACAAGTAAGAGCTCGGTTCCAAGACCAATGTTGATCTGGTTCTACTCTCGCTGTATGCGCGGCTTTTAGTTTGTGCTTCTGCGGCGGAGTTACCCTCCAACTGCTGGATAGAGCGAATTTGCCAAGCTGATATTGGTCTTCGACCCAGTTCTTGAAGGTGAAGCAGTCTTCGAGAGGATGTCCTATTGCTCGGTGATAAGAGCAATAGTCTAGGTGAGAGACCTCGTTGGCTTGCTCGGGGTGTTTGGACTCCGGAAGTGTAATCATTTGATGTCTTATGGCGAGATCAAGTATCTTCCATGTTTTGTTCTGAGGAAAAGAGTATGCTCGACCCATCTTCTTTATAAGAGACGAATCCAGATTGCTCGATTCCCGATCGCGTGGCTTCTTGGTCCCGCTTTGTCGCTGTCGAACGCCTTACCGCTTTTTGATTTATTTTGGCCTCTGCGTCGGGCCTTTTGTATGACGGGTTGATTAGGAAGAGCATTGTCATTCTCCGTGGCCTGTTGAAGGAGGCGCTGCGTCCTGGCTTTCTCGTAGATGGCCATTTCGCGATTATGGTTGTCTCGAACTTTTTGACCTGCTTCCTTTATCAGCTTATCCATTTGTTCTTCAAACGACGGACTTGGCATTTTCATGGCGGGACTTTGTTTTGGTTCAGGGTCAGCATCTTTCAACATAACGTCTTCTTCTTCATCGAAGTCATGTATGACGTAACTGCTATAGACTCGCTCCCGTTTCTTGGATCGAATATATCCAAGCCCGATCGTTTCCATTTTTCCGTTGGGCATTTTTCGCTGAGTTCCGGGAATGTTCCAGATCCTATTGTAAAATTGAGCCTGTCGAGCAGTCTGTTTGAAGGGTACGCCTTGGTGCCACAACAGTCTTTTCAATCCACCTGTGTAGTATCTGGGCAAACGGATGGGCTGGAGCCTATCAAGTGCAGCATCAGCGCCGTGCCACATTTCTTTCTCCACTTTGGTCTCCGTGGATCGATAAAAGAGGATCGCCTTTTCATCCCTTCTCCTGGTGGGGACGTAGAAAGTTTGTAGTTCCTGCACATTATAGGTATCAAGTGCGTCGAGCTCGTTGTAATGCTTTTGTGGAACCATAGCGATCTGCAAACTTTGATCATTGACAGCAAAGGCTCGTATGGACGGCCGAGCAGAGAATACGGTATTAACTTCATCTTCTGAGTCGCTGCCGAAGATCAACATAGGGGTGGACGGTCCCGGTTGTTGTATTGAGGCGGTCCTGAATAAACTATTTCTTCTTCCTCCTCGGTATCACTCCCGAAGAACGGAATAGTGGTGATAGCTTTGTCCTTTGGTTTGTGGCATCTTTCTGTATCTTCAAAATATGGTAAGAAGTATTTTGCATCTTCGTACTTTCGGACTTCATTCACGGAGAATGGGTTCAACTCCCCTGTCACGGTATACTCAAGACCATTCTTGAAATACTTCATACACTGATATTGCGTAGAAGGGATGATGTTGTACTCGTGCAACCAAGGCCGGCCGAGCAAAGCATTATAGCAGGTCTTAGCGTCAATGACGTGAAATTTAATATCCGTGACGAGCAGCCCGAAGCGCAGCGTTAGTAGCACAGATCCGAGAGTCCGTGATGACTGGGAGTCAAAACTGGAGATGGTAATTTTATCGCGAGGGAGGTGCTGAACGCTCATGAAGATTTCCTTCAATACTCTCACGTTGAGGGGATTGACGAAGGACCCATTATCGACCAGGATTTTGCCTATCTTGATATCGTGACAGTATCCAGAGACATAAAGGGGGGGTTGTGCTCGCACGTCCCAAGGAGAAGATCTTCATCGCCAAAAATGATATCGGCTGTGTGCACTTCTTCCAGCTCGTCTTTCATTTTTCCTTCGGGGAGGAAAGCTTGGAATTGTTCAAGTTCTTGTAGTGTCGTGATTAAAGAGTCTCTAGCCTCTTTGGATAACAGAAGGGCGTCGAGAATACTGAGCTGCGAGGGTAACTTCCTCAAGTGTGCCAGAATGTTGTAGTCCACCTTGTTTTTCTTCGGCGGGTCCTTGGCGGTCAGCTCTTTGACGACTTGCTCTTCTAGGGCAATATCTTCAGAGACATTTTCTTTTCCCTTATCTTTTCTATTCGTGGGTCCGAGATTCTTTTCGGGCAGCGTACGATTGCGCAGCTGAATAATTTCATAGGTCTTCGGTTCTTCCTCTTTTCCCGAGATGGATTCTTTAAAGAGAGGACCAAGAGTCATTTCTTCGTTAGAGTCGCTCCCGAAAGTGAGAACTTATGATTCCCCAACGTCGACCATATGACAGTTGCTGGTGGTTCTTTTATGCTCCTCGGTCATATTTCTTTGCTCCCGACGAATTTTGTGTTTCATCCGCT
This sequence comes from Agapanthus africanus, assembly GCA_030015575.1. Classification (NCBI taxonomy): domain Eukaryota; kingdom Viridiplantae; phylum Streptophyta; class Magnoliopsida; order Asparagales; family Amaryllidaceae; genus Agapanthus; species Agapanthus africanus. Next base: position 428,639,988 of record CM057339.1, read on the forward strand.
TACAATGTTGCCGGTGAGCAACATATCCCTGCCACCATCTTTTAAAAGCATTGTACTCTTCGGTGGGGTGTGCAATCTTTCGATGATATAAGCAGTAGTTAGGATGCATTTCTGCTTCACCAAGAATGTTTCCTTCGGAGGGAGGCGGCTTCATTCCCATTGATATGGCTTTAGAGATCCTCTTCCTCGTCTTGAACCTGTTTTTATTTGAGGCGGATGCACTTTGATCTGGCAGGAGCGTTGCAACCTTTTCGACCAGTCGCCGGCGCTTGGCTTTTTCAAATATGGCCATTTCACGCTCTCGGGCAACTTCGCTTTTAAGAAGCGCTTCATTCAGGAACGCATCAATCATTTCGTCTGATGGCCCTAGAAGTTCCGGTTCAGGACCTGCCCCCAGCTTCTCTGTGTAAGGAACTTCTTCATCGTTTACCGATGAATGAGAGATCGCATGGCAACTTGCTATGTAACCTTCAGATTCATTCGACGAGTCTTCTCCATTGTCATCACCTTCGTCCTCAAGGACGTGGCTGAGAAATTCTTAGAGTGTGACTGGAGTCTGCGCATTCTGGTTATACTCTTCCAGTGAGTCAATCTGCTTTTGCAGGTCTGTGCGCTTATCACCAGGCTTCACGGGATTTTTGGTCTTCTCTTTCTTCTTCGAAGACTTTGACGGCTGGTGTGAGTGTTTTGAATATCGCCACCAATTTTTGGAGTTGGGCGCGGTTTCAGCATTCCCTTGATAATCTGGGGTTCCAGCGGATTCTTCCACCTGATTGCCGGGCATGTCTGGAGATCGTTCAGCATTCTTTTTGTTTTGGCTGAAAGAGCGACCTCCTATGGAACTTCTTCAACAAAAAAGCATGATGCCCCTGTTGTGTCCGTCTTCTTAGGAGTGTGCGGTTGTGGTGGGCTTACTTTCCACTTTTCAGACAGCATAAACTTGCCTTCTTGGTACTGATCCTCGATCCATCCTTTAAAGACGAAGCAATCTTCAATCGGATGGCTTACCGTTTAGTGGTAGTGCAATAATTAGGACTATTAGCCATGCCGAGTTGCAGCGGTCGCTTAGGATTTGGCAGATTGAAAAGCCTGTTGCACATCTCCAGTTCGAATAGTCTCTTTGTTTTTTCCCGAGGCAACGAGTAAGGACTTTTCATTTTCTCGTTGTAGTACCACCGTCTTTCTTCCAGTTGATCCGTTAGTATTGGGGCGCTGGGCTACTGTTGAGGATTCGCAACGAATGTTGCCTTCCCTTTACCCTTTTCGTTCCGCAGCTCTGGCTTCGGAGGAGACGGTCTATAACCCATCTGGTCCATCTGGGCCATCTTGTCGATCAGGGCTTGGAACGTGGTCGGCTTGAAAAACATCATAAATTGGGAAATAGTCGCATGAGGGTCCAGAGTGCCCACGAACATACCCACTGCCGGTGCTTCCTCGAAGCGCTGCTCACATTTTGACCATAAATTTTGCCACCGGATTGCGTATTGAACCCACGTCTCTCCTGGCTTCACCCTTGCATTGATCAATGCCGTTATTGGGGTGCGTTCACTAGCACTTGCGAATCACTGGGTAAATAACAACTCCATTTCTGCGAAGGTCTTGAAGGAGTCGTTTGGAAGTTCGAAGTACCACTCAAATGCCGTCTACGACAAGCTACCGACGAATTGGCAAAGCAAAAGCTTATCATCACCCCCGGTATTACCACATAGAGCCCTGAACTGGGCGACATGCTGGTGCGGATTTCCTGTCCCTTTATATACATGAAACTTAGGGATGGTATATCCCGGCGGGTACTTTATCTGGACATACCAGCCGGGATATGGTCGCCCAGTTTTAACAACTTGGCCGGACGCTTCATTCGCCTGGTGAGCTCGTATTTGCTGAGCAATGTAGACGTCCAGAGCGGCCTTAGAAATGGTTTCCTCTTTGGCTGCTGAAAGAGCCGGAGGAGGATTCGACGTTTCCCCTTTGTCGTCTTCGATGATGATCGGGGGATCTTCAGCTGGAGGTTCCGGTTGTAACATCATGCCAGCCATGTCTTAGTACAAGAGAGCCATTCGTTTGATGTTGGCTGCCTGTTCCGCAGCCACTTTTTCTTTCCTCTCAAGCATTCTTCGGAGGAACTCAGTGTCAGTCTCTTGTTCCCTACGCTGGTTCGAGGTCCCTGGATTTTCTTTTGGCCCAGCGAGTGCGGCCATTGCAGTCAGCATCTCCTGAAGCTTCTGCTGCTGTTGTTCTTGAGCCCTGGTTATTGATCGGGTGAGCGGTCGGTGACCCGTCGAAGCGCGGCTTTCTTCTTTTCCAGAAGCCATATAGACAATATGTACCATCATGCCCCTAGACCTAGGGCATTTGGGCTCAACCCCTTTGCGGTTTGCCGCAGTCACAGGGGCTTTCTCCGGCCTCCTTTTCTTTTGAGCAGTTGAAGTCAAGGGGGCGTCGCAGCGGGCACCCAGATAGCCTTTTATGGCTTAGCAGGATGGTTCTCTTCTTGTTGAACCTTCGCCCTTTTCTGGCGGCGAGGGTAATCTTGATCAATTACTGAGTCCCGAACCTATCTCCAGACTTTTTAGATTTTGGACGACAGCCGCTGAGGGGACTGCTCCGGCTTTGTTTCCGCAACATTCTCCACCGAGGAGGAGATCTTTTCAGTACGGCGGTAGGAGATTTCCTGCGCACCTTGTTCAGCAATTCAAAACTATTCCCAGTTGAAACAGCAGCATTGACTTCAACCGTTGGGGCTGGTGGAGTCAGCCCAGAGGGAGAGTTGCCCCCTGTCTTCCTTACTCGGCGCCAGTGGCGACGTCGATCGTGTCGAGCTGTTGGGATTGTTTCAGCTTTAGAGGAGACTTCGTTATGCCCCCTGTTCTGGTGAAGGGTTGTTTCTAGCGTCAGCCTCTTGAAGACTGATGTCCATTGAGTAGCAGTATTTAATCTGTCAAAGACAGACTTTGGAGCGGGAACGGGAGCCGGAGTGGGAGCCGGGACAGTCAGTCTTGTAAAGACCGACCCTTTGGCAGGAGAAGCCGCCTTGACGACTTCGGGAGTAGGGATGGTTACTCTTTTCGGAACAACATTTTCTTGAATTCCAGGCTTCATCATGGGCCCACAGGAACTTTGGCCCAATCTGGCGAAGACTGAGGCGCTGGAATCGGACGGCCCGTTGAGAAGGGCTGCGGTAGTAGCAAGACGATCGAAGACCGACTTCTTTTGCGCTTCTTGCGGCAGCAGGATGTTAATGCTCACTGGTGGGAGCATAGTCCCAAAAAACAATCCGGTGGTAGCCTGTGTCACCTGCTCTATCGGCAGTATGAACAGAGAGGCCGCCTGGGGCCCGTAAACTATACCTCCAGATGAGGCGGAACGTGAGTTGCAGTTGCAGCTGGAACACTTCGTGCAAGTAGACGCCAATGATCTTTTGTTTTCTGCACGGAGCAAGACACCAAATCTTAGTATCTCGAACCCAAGGGCAACCTTATCAAACCGCGATTCGTTCGCGAAACACGACTCATGAAGTGTGGAGTAGAAAGAGGAAAACGTCCCACAGGGCGTGCCAGAATCTGTTCCCCTTCGGAAGACGCGACCGGGACGTTGGTGTTAGTGTATATGCCCTAAAGGCCATTACTGTATCATACTAGTATGTATATTACTTGATGGAAGCTTGGGATATTCACAGTTGTATATACAATCTTGCTTGAAATGGTAGTATGCTACTTGGTTTGTCTCTACTTCAATATCTGCATGTGTTTCTTTTAGCATATCACATATATACATATTAGTAGAGCCCTTAGGATCTTTGCTTGATTACCAGCGTTGTGATGGCGCTCACACTCGTGGGGGCTGGGTGATCCATAAGCACATCCTTATACAGGTCCCTAGTCGTTGGACTATCGAGACAGGGCATCGATACTCCGGAGTAGACTAGCATATGCGCTTCTCATCCCAGTGTGGGAGACGGTCTGTCCCACAGCCGTCAGTACGTCGTACTTGAGATAGTATGCGGGTGCTCGTTAGGTTACGAGTACACTGGACAGGACTCGTCGGGAACTGTTGGTTGGTATTATACCTATCCTCAGTTATCAGTTCCCAGGTGACATGAGTACAGCTTAGTCCGCTGACTTGACACTGTCACTTCGCCTCGAGTGTGTTCCCACTGCACTTTGATTACTACCCTACCACGGCTCAAAGGAGTCATGCAAACAGGTAGTTTTTGGGTGCAGTCCCAAAGCACTTGGAGGCAGTGACGGTTAGACAGGATTCGACTCTCCCGGTATTGGGGGTTGACATCGCGCTGTGTCCAGGAGAGCCATTACACAAGTAGTCCCTGGCCAGGGCAAGCGAGATATACTGGTAGGTTTCCAGTGTTATCTCAGGGTGTTCTGGGCTACACTCCGACACGACTTGTACCGCTATTAGGGGACTGACGTTCACCGCCCCCTAGGCCCGCCATGCGATGTATCAGACGAACAGACCGGACTGTACGGAGACTGTCGCATACAGGCTCAGTAGGAGTTCAGATGCGGTTACCTCGTCAGTATTCTTATCGGCATCTACCTGGGGACCATTACGTACAGCTAGTGCCGCTTGCGGTCTGTGGTTAAACCCACTGCCAGCGTAGTGTCGAGTCTTTAGAGTCCCACACAGAGAGCTATTCTCCTTTAGGCAAAATGAGTAGAGGTCGCATGGTTTTGCGACAGGGTTCATTCACATTCGCGCACTTGTGCACGTTTGCTGTCCGGACAGCTTATACTAGCGGTCTTTGGTTTAAGCCCGATCCTAGTAAATGATTTGGGATTGGTTTTATCTCTTTGTGTTCATGTTCCTCGGATCACGAATACGGGTGCGTATGCACAGTTGCTTGAGACAGAGGGAGAGGACTTTGATTAGGGTTGATGACCATTGTCATTTTATTAACCCTAATGTTTATGTGTGTATTATGGTTAATTGATATTAGTTTAATATAATTGTGCATGGTTATGGTTGTTGACCATTTGACATTCTTGACTTGTTGACCTAGGTTGACTCTTTGATCCTTGCAATTTGCATTAAAAATGAAATGATAATGGTCATGTCTTGATTAAGTCATGACAATTATCTTACTAATTATCAATTTATAATAATTCACACATATATGTGAGAATGCTTCATATTTTCTCTCATTCTATGATATACTTTCTCTCTCTTGCTCTTCCTCTTCCTCAAGCTTTCCCCTCTCATGTGTTGAGAAACACTTGAGCTTGAGAAAAACTACTCCATAGTAATCTCTACTCTCATCTAGGGTTCTAGGATTAGCACTTCTAGCACCCTAGTTACTTCTAGCTTGAAGTTGAAGCCAAAGGTTGAGTCTTTCGGGTGGATCCTTCTTCGACGTGAGAAGACGACAAAGGTGATCCCTTTCTTCTACTCCAAGGAGCAAGGAGAGAAGGACATAAAGCCCTAGATATAACCATTCTACCCTTTAGCTAGTTTCTAGTTAGCTTTAGCTAGTTTTTGTTTAGCAAAGATCCTTCTTTGTCTAGTCCCTGTTACCTAGAGTAGTAAAAATCCGATTTTTATACCGTTTTCAGCCTCCCGGCTAGCACCGGGGTGGGCAACGTGGACTTACAGTGGTATCAGAGCCTAACTAAACATAAACTAGCTAGGTAGTAAAGTGTATAGAAGTTCGATCGGAAAAATCACAAAACTAAAACCGCAAAACCCTAAGTTTCTGTTGAAATTTTTCTACTCTAAAAATAAAAAATCATACTTCTAAAATTGGCTCAGGGTTTTGTTAAGCCACTCACCAAACCCGGTCCAGTGAATCAATCAAAACGCCGCGGTTCCGTGGCCATAGCAAGCTATTGCCGCGCAACCGCGGCCGAGTTGACTCGGTTCTGGGTCGAGTTTAGTGCAGTGTTCTTCTGACTTGGTTTTGGGATTTTTAAGATGGTTTATTTGTGCCCAGGTTTTCCAGAAAAGAAATTTGTTTTTGGGGGCCTATAAATCCGTATTTTTGATCGAACTTCACTACACTTTGACTAACCGGTTATATCTGTGATGTTTTTATGTATTGAACGTCGGCTAATCGCTATATGTCGATTAGTGGGGGTTATACATATCTGTGATCTGTGTTTGATGATGGTATGTGTATATGAATGCGTTGGATTGTCGCGGGTGAATAGCCGGGGTGGATGTGATATGAGTGTTTCTTTTTCTTTCATTCATGTAATATGTAAATTGATGTAATAATATTTGTATGGCCGCACAACCGGGTCGGGGTTGTAGCCGTCATTGTATAATTCTTTTTACTGTTTTTGCTCTTAGGATAGACCCATGGAGGGGTGCACAAACTACCGGGTATCTCGAAGTGCCGAGTGGCCTACTCACGGAGTTGAGGGAGGTTGCTTCGCTTCGGGTACTTGGTGGGTAGTTTGCCGCACCCGTAGGGGTCTTGGGTGGGGTATTGGCTATTCACCGCGACCGTGTAATCCGCTTTTCGTTGCAGGCTCGAACGGATTGCGGATTCCTAGTATATCCAATGTATTAATCTATGATCTGTAATGTCTATCATTGCTATATATCTATATATAAATAACTATTTAGGCGTTACTTATGTTTTACAGCCGCGCTAGCCCAGCCCCCGCTCTGTCGTTAGTTAAGTAACCTAACGGGTGATGACGGGGCCCCGTGGCGAATGCGAATGGCATAAGCGTACGCCATATTTTGGTTGTTTTCTGCAATGGTAGGATTAAATGATGGGACGCATTAAAAGAACTAATGCAAGAAAATAAACCAAGTAAAAGTCGATTGGAACACTTTGAAAACCACTCGGTTCTTTTCAAAACTAAACTTTTAAACACGGAGCTTGAACCACTCCTTTTAAAAGCTATCTCGTTCCATCGATTATATCAAGTTCACTACGTTCACGTTTTCGCCAAAACCATTCGTAGCCCTCCATCATTTCAGTTAAATATTCGGTAGTATTCAAGCTATGTATTTTGACCTCACGCCAAGGCATAGTGATTGGTAGCTGCCGGATATTTATCTGTTGCATAGATAGAATGCGTTAGTTTGAGACAGTCGTACTGCCATTTTGGCCTACGTCAAGGGTAGGTACGGGTGGATTCAAATTAACCGGGATAATGATGGGAAGAACTTGACATGTGACTTATGACATTTTGACCTCACGCCAAGGTCATAAGAGCATGGGGCAAAAATCCACATCAGGAGTTTCATAAGTACTGAAACTTGCTAGCGCTGCATACCATTTGGAGTGTGATAATTCTGGTAGGATTCCTTCGGTTTTATCACGCGATGATATTTGGATCCCGATCCTACTGTGAGTATATGCTACTCCTTGGGAAAACTCTCACTTAACGATCAATGCTATAAACCTAGTAGGTGTCTAGAAAGGTGTTAGCGGGGCTACGCCCCCAGGTAAAAGAGGTTCTTAAATTAAGGAACTTCGCGAAAGCGTTGGAAAACCTCCCTCGAAGTACCGACACTGGCCTGGCTGAACGGTTAAGCAAGTATTGTACGGTGAGATTGATCCCGACTAATCCTTTCTTTACGGTTTGAGAAGGGATTCGAGAGACAGTGGAAGCTATCCTGTTTAGAAAAACTAAAAACCACTATAAACTTGCAAGAGCATCATGCTAAAGTGTTTCTTTTCTCTCTCCTAATTGCAGCGACCATTCAACATGACCGGACTTAAGTTATTACTAGATAAAAATATACTGACAGGGCCAAACTACAAAGACTGGCTCAGGAATGTCAAGATGGCAATCACTTACGACAAGTTGGGGTATGTCCTTACAACCAAAGCTCCCCCTGTCCCAGGTCCCACCTCCAGCGTGGCGGATGTAGAAATCCGTAAGACATGGGAGATAGATTGCGCGAAGGCCAAATGCCTCGTACTTGCCTCGATGGACAACGGACATCATAGGAGGCATGAGAATATGGACCTGGAGTCCATATTTCTCCATACAAAAGAACTGTATGGAGAGCAGTCTCGTATCGCAATATACGAAGTGTCGAAAAAGCTATTTTCGGCAAGATTGGCCGTCGGATCATCGGTAGCGGAACACGTGCTTAAGATGATTGGCTACATAGAGGAGCTCGCGGACCTTGGGACCATGTTGGAGAATGAACTCTATACTGATTTGATTCTCCAGTCCCTTCCTTCCACTTACGCCCAGTTTATCCTAAACTTCAACATGCAATGAAAGGAGGTTGAACTTTCCGAACTTCTAAACATGTTGAGGACTGCTGAGGGCACCCTACAGAAAGGTAGGGAGACATCCACTTTGTTTGTAGGAGGATATTCCTCTTCTAGATCCAGGGCGAAAGCTAAGGGTAAGAAGAAGAAAGCCCCCGCCAAACCAAGAGGCGGTGTCAGTAAAGTGGATACGAAAGGAAAAGGAAAGGCAACAAAGGTAGCGGGAAAGCTGGTGGGGAAGGAAGAATGCTTCTATTGTCACAAAAGTGGTCACTGGAAACAGGATTGCAAGGCTTGGAAGGCCAGAACAGAGGATTTGAAGCGAGTTGCGGCTTCAGCTTCAGGTGTGTATGTTATTGAAAACTGTCTATCAATAAACTCTACATCCTGGGTATTGGATACCGGATCAGGATCTCATATCTGTAATTCTTTGCAGGCGTTGAGAAAGCGTAGAGTTTTGAAGGCGGTGACATGACCCTCAGAGTTGCAAACGGTGCTAGCATGGATGCTGAGGCCGTGGGGGACTATCACCTGGGATTGTCAGATGGACACTTTTTGGTTTTACGTAGTTGTTATTTTGTACCAAATGCAACCTGTAATATCATTTCTGTATCTTTATTATCTAAAGAAGGTTATGAATTTGCATTTGTAAGTAATGTAGTGAACATTCACCTTAATCAAGTTTTGATTGTGTCAGGTACATTGAACAACGATATATACGTATTAAACCAACCACAGATTTTCAATGTCCAGAATACACACAAAAGAAAGTCTCCAGAAATCAATAAAACTTTCTTATGACATTGTAGACTGGGTCACATCAATGAGAGAAGGTTGACTAAGTTACATACAGAAGGATATTTGGATCCGTTCGAATATCAATCGTATGCAACTTGTCAATCCTGTCTCAAAGGAAAGATGACAAAGACTCCGTTCACTGGACACGGAGTAAGAGCGAGCGAGCTCTTGGGACTCGTACACAGCGATGTGTGCGGTCCAATGTCTACACATGCGCGAAGCGGTTATTCTTACTTCATTACTTTTACGGATGATTTTTCAAGGTTCGGACATGTCTTCTTAATGAAGCATAAATATGAAGCTTTTGAAAAATTCCAGGAATACAAAAATGAAGTAGAAAAACAAACAGGCAAAAGTATCAAGGCACTGTGATCTGATCGAGGTGGTGAATACTTGAGTGCCGAGTTCTTGGGTTACTTAAAAGAGAATGGAATTCTCTCTCAGCTTACTCCTCCATACACTCCGCAACATAACGGTGTATCGGAGAGACGGAACCAAACCTTATTGGATATGGTACGGTCCATGATGAGTAACGCTGAGTTGCCGCGATCTTTCTGGGGATATGCGCTAGAAACAGCTGCATACCTTTTGAACTGAGTTCCCACTAAGACTGTGCCTACCACACCATATGAGTTATGGAGTGGGAAGAAACCCTATCTTCAATACCTGAAGATTTGGGGATGTCCAGCTTATGTCAAAAAGCAGCATACGGACAAACTAGAGGCACGCTCAGTACTGTGCAAGTTTATGGGATACCCAAAGAACTCCAGGGGGTATCTTTTCTATTACGCGGAGGAACAAAAAGTCCTTGTTTCTCGAAATTCCCATTTTCTGGAGCATCAGTTCTTAGAAAAAGAAATAAGTGGGAGCGCAATAGAACTGGAAGAAATTCCAGAACCACAAGCTATTACTGAAAGCTTAGTAGAACCAGAGGGTTCGAAAGATCAGGACATTCCCACGCCACTCCGCAGGAGTAGTAGGCAGTACCATCCGCCCGAGAGATACTACGGTTTTCTCATTGACGGGGATAGAGAGGACTGCATCATAGATTGTGATGAGCCTACTAGCTTCCAGCAAGACATTCAGAGCGTCGACTCGGTAAAATGGCTGGATGCAATGCGGGCCGAAATGGAGTCCATGTACACCAACAAAGTATGGACGTTGGACATTGCCCCAGATGGGGTAAAACCCGTAGGATGCAAGTGGATCTTCAAAAGGAAGATTGGTGTAGATGGACAGGTTGAGACCTATAAAGCTAGACTGGTTGCAAAGGGTTTTCGTCAGCGACCTGGTTTGGACTATGATGAAACCTTTTCTCAAGTAGCGATGCTGAAATCCATTCGGATCCTTCTTGCCATTGCTGCCTTCTACGATTATGAGATTTGGCAGATGGATGCAAAGACAGCTTTTCTAAATGGACATTTAGAGGAGTGTGTCTATATGGACCAGCCAGAGGGTTTCATTCAGAGTGGGAGCAGCGGAAAGGTGTGCAAGTTGCTTAAGTCCATTTATGGACTAAAGCAGGCATCACGGAGTTGGAACATCTGTTTTGATGAGACGGTCAAGGAATTTGGCTTTATCAAAAATCCAAATGAACCATGCATCTATTGTAGATTTGTAGCGAGAATTGTGGTATTCCTCGTTTTATACGTGGATGACATTCTCTTAATAGAAAATGGCATTCCTATGCTACAATCTGTCAAGGGGTTCTTGTCACACAGGTTCTCCATGAAAGACCTGGGTGATGCCTCTTACATTCTGGGTATCCGGATCTACCGTGACAGATCCAAGAGGATATTAGGACTTTCACAGTCCAAGTACATCGACACCATACTGAAAAGATTCAGTATGGAAGATTCCAAGAGCGGTAATCTACCGGCTTGTCACAGGATCACCCTCTCTAAAGAGATGTCTCCCATGACTGATTTGGAGAGGGATCGCATGTCTATTATACCCTACGCTTCTGCGCTAGGCTCTATAATGTATGCGATGTTGTGTACCAGACCGAATGTGGCTTATGCACTGAGTGTGGTAAGCAGGTATCAGTCAAACCCTGGGGAGAAACATTGGATAGCGGTAAAGAATATTCTCAAGTTCCTGAGAAGGACTAAGGAGATGTTCCTGGTGTATGGCGGAAAAGACCTCCAGATTGAGGCCTTTGCTGACTCCAGCTTCCAGAGTGACAAGGATGATTCCAAGTCCATGTCGAGTTTTGTCTTTACCCTCAATGGAGGGGCGGTGTGTTGGAAGAGCTCCAAACAGGAAATCGTTGCTGACTCGATTATGGAAGCGGAATACATCGCTGCATCTGATACCGCAAAAGAAGCTGTCTGGATGAGGAAGTTGTTGAAAGAACTTCAGGTGGTTCCATCCATTGTTGACCCAATACCTCTGTATTGCGACAACAACGGGGCTATAGCTTTAGCGAAGGAACCCATGTCCCATCAGAAATCCAGACACATCTTAAGGCGGTATCACCTGATCAGGGAGATCGTGGATCACCAGGAGATCGAGGTTCGAAGGGTTGCTTCAGAAGATAACACTGCAGATCCATTCACCAAGGCCTTGCCCCAGACTCAATTCGAGCGGCTGATTAAGATGATAGGTCTTCGATACGCCAGTACATGGCCTTAGTGCAAGTGGGAGATTGTTAGTGTATATGCCCTAGAGGCCATTACTGTATCATAGTAGTATGTATATTACTTGATGGAAGCTTGGGATATTCACAGTTGTATATACAATCTTGCTCGAAATGGTAGTATGCTACTTGGTTTGTCTCTACTTCAATATGTGCATGTGTTTCTTTTAGCATATCGCTTATATACATATTAGTAGAGCCCTTAGGATCTTTGCTTGATTACCAGCGTTGTGATGGCGCTCACACTCGTGGGGGCTGGGTGATCCATAAGCACATCCTTATACAGGACCCTAGTCGTTGGACTATCGAGACAGGGCATTGATACTCTGGAGTAGAGTAGCGTATGCGCTTCTCATCCCAGTATGGGAGACGGTCTGTCCCACAGCCGTCAGTACGTCGTACTTGAGATAGTATGCGGGTGCTCGTTAGGTTACGAGTACACTGGACAGGACTCGTCGGGAACTGTTGGTTGGTATTATACCTATCGTCAGTTATCAGTTCCCAGGTGACATGAGTACAGCTTAGTCCGCTGACTTGACACTGTCACTTTGCCTCGAGTGTGTTCCCACTGCACTTTGATTACTACCCTACCACGGCTCAAAGGAGTCGTGCAAACAGGTAGTTTTTGGGTGCAGTCCCGAAGCACTTGGAGGCAGTGACGGTTAGACACGATTCGTCTCTCCCGGTATTGGGGGTTGACATCGCGCTGTGTCCAGGAGAGCCATTACACAAGTAGTCCCTGGCCAGGACAAGCGAGATATACTGGTAGGTTTCCAGTGTTATCTCAGGGTGTTCTGGGCTACACTCCGACACGACTTGTACCGCTATTAGGGGACTGACGTTCACCGCCCCCCTAGGCCCGCCATGCGATGTATCAGACGAACAGACAGGACTGTATGGAGACTGTCACGTACAGGCTCAGTAAGAGTTCAGATGGGGTTACCTCATCAGTCTTCTTATCGGCATCTACCTGGGGACCGTTACGTACATCTAGTGCCGCTTGCGGTCTGTGGTTAAACCCACTGCTAGCTTAGTGTCGAGTCTTTAGAGTCCCACACAGAGAGCTATTCTCCTTTAGGAAAAATGAGTAGAGGTCGCATGGTTTTGCGACAGGGTTCGTTCACATCCGCGCACTTATGCACGTTTGCTGTCCGGACAGCTTATACTAGCGGGCTTTGGTTTAAGGCAGATCCTAGAATATGATTTGGGATTGGTTTTATCTCTTTGTGTTCTTGTTCCTCGGATCACGAATACGGGTGCGTATGCACAGTTGCTTGAGACAGAGGGAGAGGACTTTGATTAGGGTTGATGACCATTGTCATTTTATTAACCCTAATGCTTATGTGTGTATTATGGTTAATTGATATTAGTTTAATATAATTGTTCATGGTTATGGTTGTTGACCATTTGACATTCTTGACTTGTTGACCTAGGATGACACTTTGACCATCATCATTTCATTTGGAAGATACTCTTTGATCCTTGCAATTTGCATTAAAACTGAAATGATAATGGTCATGTCTTGATTAAGCCATGACAATTATCTTACTAATTATCAATTTATAATAATTCACACATATATGTGAGAATGCTTCATATTTTCTCTCATTCTATGATATACTTTCTCTCTCTTGCTCTTCCTCTTCCTCAAGCTCTCCCCTCTCATGTGTTGAGAAACACTTGAGCTTGAGAAAAACCACTCCATAGTAATCTCTACTCTCATCTAGGGTTCTAGGATTAGCACTTCTAGCACCCTAGTTACTTCTAACTTGAAGTTGAAGCCAAAGGTTGAGGCTTTCGGGTGGATTCTTCTTCGACGTGAGAAGACGACAAAGGTGATGTCACGACCCGCAGGGTACGGAACGTGACTGGCACTTAAGTTTATGGAACGTCTCAAGACGTCCGTAAAATAAGTAAGCCAAAGCCCAGAAAACCAAAACCAAATAAGCATAAGAGTGAAGAAAAACCAATCAATTGAAAGCGAGTTTATTAAATAAGTCATATAAAACCTTTTTAAAAACAATATCAATTTTTCCAAAAATTTCGGCAGAGTATCCTTCATAAATACATGCCCCCAAAATGGGTACAACAAGAATATATATAAATCTAACAAATATGGCATCCCCAAGCGGGAACTAGCTCTTCGCCACAAGGCGGTCACAAATCCCACGCAATATAAAACAACAACATGCAAAGTAATCATAAGAAGCATGAGAAAAACAGCATGTCGACTCAAGTGAGCTCGACCCCAAAATACAGCAAAAGTCCACAAGTCTCACAGTCTCATCTTTAGGTCAATATAGAACAATACTGGTAGATACAGTAGATGGAGTACACTAGATACAAGGAATATACAAGGTGGTACAAAAATAATAATATAACCCACCTAAGAGCAAAACCTCGAGTCCAGGCAAAAGTGGCAAAAGAAGCAAGTGCGCCCACCGCTACTGTACTGACGGAGCGGACCTGCAAAAGGCTGTGGCACAACGGGGGTGAGTTGCCAACTCGTGAGTAATAAATAACATCTACACAGGCTATCGAAAGCATGCACACAAGCATCCTAGCATCTAAAATACATGTAAGGCAAGACATAATAGCAGGTATGTATGCAATATGAATATAGTAGCAGGTATGAATGCAATGCGAATCAACTCATGATCTGAATGTGTAAGTACAAGAATCATGTTTTTCCCTTAGGAATCTCTTTTGAAATACCAGCACAATACCAATAGAATCAACAAGAAGCTGTGTCCAGCAACGACACCTGAAAACTATCACAAATCTCATATATCCATGTCATAGTATCTCTGGCCTCAGCCATCCGGCTGACCCATCTCAATATCAATATCTCATCATCTCGCGGCCACGGTCGGTATCCTCTGGATATCCGCCGTCCCAAACAGTCACCGGTAGGTAATCCGTCCCCTGCCATGCTCATCGTCAGCAACACGAGCTTCTTGCCCCGGGGTACCTTACCGGGCCCACTATGTAACCGAGACGGTTCATCCAACTCCTCGAAACGGGTTTCGAAAACTACAGCAAACTCATGGTGGACGACACTTACATCACTAGAAAACCGCAATTTACATATTTAAAAAAATATATAATAAGTTTAGAAATTTTGCGGCTTTCCCCCGAAATCCAGAATATCATAAAATCTCAAGAAATCCTCATAAGTGCATATGTCAAAGATAATGAATGCATATGGTATCAATAATCAAGTTGCGATGTGTGATTAATAGACTAGGCATGAACAAATAATATGATGAGGTACATGCACATGAATAGCAATCCTACGATTTCATTTTAAGGAATTAAAGGCAATAACACAAATTTAAGTATCAATTATAGAAAAAGATTTCAACTTATAGGTTATCTAGTGTGGTGGCATGGCAATTACAAGGGTGTGTGTGTAAGCATGAATAGTGCTCGTGCTGCGTATAAAAACCCCGGCAATGGTGCAGGTGTCCTATAGGGTGGGTTCGCATATGTATGTCAATATAAGGCATGGATGTAGCAAATAATCATACAAGTATTATACCCCTAATTACTAACATTACTAAGAATCTTTTTAAGCAACTAAAACTATCGGGCGACTTGCGTCATCCAACGATAGTCCACCGTAGATGTTACATCTACTCACAGGAATCCTCAGCTAGCTACGTCCAATCACCGCTTTCCCTTTTCGTGCCGCGTCCGAAGTCTCCGCGACCGATCCTGGAATTTGCATCAATACAAAATATAAGGTTATGTATTATGAAATGGCGCAAATCCCAAACGAAAATATCCACGTTCACAAGCTAGGCACAACGTGCACAAGGTGCGCGGAAAACACACGAAAATCACAAAACTAACTAGATTCGTCGATTTGGGATGCCCGGCAAAACTAAAACCCGATCACACAAAATTACGCACTCACACATCCTAAAAGTCATAGGATATGCTAAAAAAATAATCAAGTTAACACAAATAATTAACCACATAATTTATTATAAAAACTAGTAAGCATTTACATTCAAAAAAAAACGGTGCAAACATTGCCGATTGCGACAAAAAGACTACAACCTAGCATAAACATCAAACCGCATAATTAGTTAGCCACTACACTAAAATTACAACACAACAACCATACTTCAACCTATATCCATACACAAATCCTTTTCTTGATTTTTATAACCAACAATTTAAATCCAATTTCACACTTGAAAAACCAAAATTAACACATATCGAAGCCCACTTAAGCAAAGTAATCTCTTAAATTAAGTTTGCATAAAACTAGATAATAAAATAACTTAATTAACTAATTAATTGTTTTCTAAACCCTAATTAAAAGTCAAGCCATGAACAAAAAAAACTAGATTAGAAATTAACACTAAAACAATTTTCAAAGTTCTAATTAGCACACCTAAGGAACAATGTAACCATTTGATTAGAAGTTATACCTTAAAAGTTCAATCCTAAGCTTTCTCAAGCCTCCCAAGACACCTCCTTTCTCCAAGATTTAAACCCATTTGGGCTTGAGAAGAGATAGAATAAGGTTTTGCTTGAAATTGTAAAGGAAATTGTTGATTTTTGTTGAATTTTAATGGATTTTGATGGAATTTTTTGTAGCAAAGAGGAAGGAAAAAAGGAAAAAATGGAGGGGGGATGAGCTGCTCTCGGCCAGAAGAGAAGGGAATGGGGAGAGAATGGTGTGGTGTACATGATTTTCTCCAAGTCAAACCATCTATGCCTCAAAAACCATACCTAAATTAATATATTTTAATCAATTCTTCACTCCATTCACATGAGAAGAAGTTAAAAAGAGGGGGGGAAACGTGGGCAGCTGGTGGTGGTGGTAGGGCCGGCCAATATGGAGGGGGTGAGGATTTGAGTGATTGCACAAAAAAATTCTATGCAAAAAGACCCCCCACAAGTCCAAAATTGCAAGTTTTAGTTCAAAATAAATATATTTTTGTTTTCTATAATAAAAATTAGTTAAAACTTAAAATAAAATACTAAAAATTTATGTTACCACTAGATTTTAATTAACATGATTTTAAAGCTTACATTTAGCCCAATTAAATTTGTATTTATCGCTAATTTAATGTATTTTCTTACCGGCTTAAAATAATATTAAAAATTGAAAAATTAGGGAAAATTTTTAAACGACCAGAATTTCATAAGTAACTCATTTGCTACTAAAATCTAGCAATTACCTATCCAAATTAGGTATAATTAGTCCTAAACTGCAAAATAACAAAAAAGACGATTTACGGAAAAATACCAAATTTTCACCGATTTTCGGGAAAACACCAAAACGACTTTTCAAGGCGCTACAATCTTCCCCCCTTAAAGAAATTCGGTCCCCGAATTTAAAAATATAACTACGCGTACCTTCAATGAGATGGGGATATTTCTTCCTCATCTCGCCCTCGGTCTCCCAGGTGACCTCTCTCGCTGCTCGGGCCACGCCAAAGGACCTTGACGGTCGGTATAACTTTCGATCTCAATTTCATCACCTACCGATCCAGGATGGCCACCGGCTGCTCTGCAAAAGAAAGGTCGCGCTCTAGCTGGACTGTCGGGTGCTGAATCGCATGCGAAGGGTCGTGAAGGTACTTGCGGAGCATCGAAACATGGAAGACGGGGTGAACATCGGGAAAGCTGGGTGGAAGAGCCAAACGATATGCAACTGCGCCGACACGCTCGAGAATCTCGAAGGGACCCACAAATCTGGGACTAAGCTTCCCTTTTCGCCCAAATCGCATCACGCCCTTCATCGGAGAGACCCTCAGAAAAACATGATCGCCAACTGCGAACTCTAGCCTGCGACGGCGCCTGTCTGCATACGATTTCTGCCTGCTCTGAGCCGCTCTCATCCGGTCTCGGATCAACTGTATCTTCGCTGTCGTCTCCTCAACAAGCTGCGGCCCTAAAATACTGCTCTCGCTGAGCTCTGTCCAACAGACGGGGGATCTGCATCTCCTCCCATACAATGCATCGAAAGGTGCCATCTGAATAGTATCCTGGAAGCTGTTGTTGTAGGAGAACTCCACTAGAGGTAAATGACGATCCCAGCTACCGCCGAAGTCTAAAACGCACGCTCTGAGCATGTCCTCGAGAGTCTGAATGGTCCGCTCTGACCGTCCGTCGGTCTGAGGATGAAACGCTGTGCTGAAGCTCAAACGAGTGCCCAAAGCCTCCTGAAGTCTCTGCCAAAGTCGGCTGGTGAACTGGGTGCCTCGATCTGACACGATACAAGTCGGTACGCCATGCAACCGCATGATCTCGTCGATGTAAAGCTGGGCATACTGAGCGAAGCTGAAGGTGGTCTTCACTGGCAGGAAGTGAGCCGCTTTCGTCAATCGATCTACGATCACCCAGATGGAGTCATACCCTCGACTGGTCCTGGGTAGACCCACAACAAAATCCATCGAAATCTGCTCCCATTTCCACTCCGGAATGGGTAATGGATGTAGCTCTCCTGCGGGCCTCTGGTGCTCGGCCTTGACTTGCTGACAAGTCAGGCATCTCGATACAAACTCCGCAATGTCCCTCTTCATCCCGTCCCACAAGTAGGTCTCTCTCATATCATGATACATCTTGGTGGAACCGGGGTGGACACTATACACTGATCGGTGTGCCTCCTTAAGAATGCCGCGCCGCAATCCATCAGCATCTGGTACGCACAGTCTAGATCCATAGCGTAAAATCCCCTGATCGTCAATCACGAACTCGGAAAATCTGCCATGTCCCATCTGTGCCATGATCTCTGAGCTACGGTCGTCACTGCGCTGTGCCTCATATATACGGTCAAGCAACTGTGGGTGTGCACGAACATGCGCGAGTTGTCCCCCTGTCTGAGTAAACTCGAACTCAACTCGGCTGTCGCATAAAGTCTGCTAATCTGCTGACGACTGCCTCTGCACTGCGCACAAATAGGATAGACTACCCCCGGGCCTCCTGCTCAAAGCATCTGCCACTACATTCGCCTTGCCTGGGTGATATAAGATCTCGCAGTCGTATTCTTTCACCAACTCCATCCAACGACGCTGTCTGAGGTTCAGGTCTCGCTGCTGAAATATGTATTTTAAGCTCTTGTGGTCTGTGAATATTTGGCACGACTCGCCATATAGGTAATGTCGCCAAATCTTCAGTGCAAAGACCACTACAGCCATCTCCAAATCGTGAGTGGGGTAGTTCTGTTCATGCATCTTCAACTGCCGAGAAGCATATGCGATCACCCGGCCATGCTGCATCAATACGCATCCTAACCCTACTCGCAAAGCATCACAGTAGACCACAAATCCGCCTGATCCCGAAGGCAAAGATAATACCGGCGCCGTAGTCAAACAATTCTGTAGCTGCTGAAAACTGCGCTCGCACTCCTCTGTCCAAACGAAAGGAACTCCCTTCCGGGTCAAACCGGTCAAAGGTGCAGCTATACGGGAGAAGTCCTAAACAAAACGCCTGTAGTAACCTGCCAGGCCTAGAAAACTGCAGATCTCCATAACTGATGTCGGTCTGGGCCACTGCTGAACGGCCTCAATCTTCTTCGGGTCCACACGTTTGCCATCTCTCATAATCACGTGACCCAAGAATCCGACGCTGTCCAAACAGAATGCACACTTGGAAAATTTTGCAAAAAGCTGGTGCTCCCTCAATGTCTGCAACGTAATCCGCAAGTGCTGCTCATGCCCCTCTCTGCTCCGGGAGTACACCAAGATATCGTCGATAAACACGATAATGAACAAGCCAAGATACGGCCTGAATGTACGGTTCATCAAATCCATGAATGCAGCTGGGGCGTTGGTGAGTCCGAACGACATCACCAAAAACTCATAGTGGCCGTAGCGCATGCGGAAAGCTGTCCTCGGTATATCCTCCTGTCGAACTCGCAGCTGATGGTATCCTGATCGCAAGTCGATCCTCGAAAAATACCCCGCACCCTGAAGCTGTTCAAACAAATCATCAATGCGTGGCAACGGATATCTGTTCCGAACGGTAACTTTGTTCAGCTGGCGGTAGTCGATACATAAGCGCAAACTTCCGTCCTTCTTCTTGACAAACAGGACCGGAGCACCCCACGGAGAAACACTAGGTCGAATAAGCCCCTTCTCTAACAAATCCTGCAACTGATCCTTCAGCTCTCTAAGCTCTGCCGGGGCCATCCGATAAGGCGGTATAGAAATAGGCCCTGAGCCGGGAATCAAATCGATGCAGAACTCAACGTCGCGCTCAGGTGGTAGCCCAGGTAGCTCATCAGGGAACTCACAAACAACCGAGACCTGGTCCAACGGAACCTCTGCAGCTCGAGTATCACAAATATATGCTAAGAATCCCTGACATCCCTTCCGCAAGAGCTGACCAGCGCGAAGAGACGAAATCAAGCTGGGAAGGGTGACGCTGCGGTCTCCCTGAATAACAAGGACTGGCTCTCCCGGAAAGCTAAATCTGAATGCCTTCTCATGGCAGTCCACTGAAGCATAATAAGGGGCTAGCCAATCCATGCCCAGAAGCACATCAAAGTCCAACATATCGAGGAGAATCAAATCAACCGATGAATCCCTCTCCCCGATACGAACGGAACACAAACGAAACACAAAACGAGCGACAGACGACTCGCCTACCGGGGTAATAACAACAAGCGGATGATCTAACGACGACGACTCATGGCCCAACCTCGGTGCAAAGTGTGTAGAGACGTACGAATGTGTGGAACCTGGGTCGAATAATACCCGAGCGTCGAAAGAACATACGGATAAGGTACCTGTCACAACGGCATTGGATGCCTGCGCATCCTGCGGTGTCAAAGCAAATACTCTGGCCTGTCCTCCACCGATAGCCGGCTGACCTCGACCTCGGCCTCTGCCTCCTCGTCCTCTCTGAACAGGACCGCCGCATCCACGGCCTCTGGGTGCACCTAACTGGCGTGGAGCATCGCCTGTTGTAGGAAGTAGGGCTCTCTGAGGAGGGGGTGGTGATGGTGGTAGGGTCACATGCGGAACTGTCGCTGCTCCTTGTCTTCTCGCCGGACAGTCTTTGACAAGATGGTGCGGACTCCCACACCCAAAACACCCTGGCGACGGCTGCTGTCCCTAGGGATATGAACCATATAACTATCCCCGTCAAAATCCTCTGCCAGGCCTATCTCTCGGAAAGAATTTGGCACGCTACCTATGAAACGGTACATCGGTGCGAATCCTCTTCGGCCAAGAAACGGACGAAGTCTGTGATATTCGTGCCTCCATCCGTAATGCTGTGTCCATAGCGGCTGAATAAGTGTCAAAATGCTGGGCGCCAACGGCAAGATATAGCTGGGCATCAAGTCCCTGTACGAACCTCTTCACTCTCTTCTCTTCGGTATCCACCAAATACGGAGCATATCGGGATTACTGCGTGAACTGGACGTCATACTCAGACACCGTCACCCCTGGGGTCTTGATCAAGGCCTCAAAACTATGAGCTCTGGCGTGACGAATGCTCTCTGGGAGGAAACGAGCTAGAAAGACTGCAGTAAACTCGGCCCAAGTCATAGGCGGTAAACCTGCAGCTCGACCTCTCAAGACTGACTACCACCATGTCTGCGCGAGGCCCTCTAGACGGAAACTCGCAAGCTCCACCCATCGATCGTCAGAACATCTGAGCGAACGGCAGATCCTGGCTAAACTGTCAAGAAATGTCTGCGGATCCTCTGCTACATCGGTGCCCGTGAAGACTGGAGGTCTCAGCCTCATGAAATCCTGTAGCGAAACCGGGATGGCAACGATGGTAGTAGTAGGAGCAGGTATCATGGTCGTCTGTGATGTAGTAGGTACGTCATCCGGCCTCGGTGTACGACTGGCTGCAACTAGGGATCCTACCATCTGACGTAGCTCCTGCATGCTCCCCATCATCTGTCGCAACTCCTCCATACCAGTCGCAAGCTTATCCATACGGCCTGGGGAACGTGGATCGGTCTGTCCATGCGGCGTAGGCATACCACCCTGCTCAGTCCTAGTCTCGGACGAGCTAGCTCGAATCTCGTCTCGGGCGGCAGCCCTCTGTGCCCTCGTAGCCTTCGGCGGCATAGCGACTGGTACAGGAAACAGGACAGTAAGAACGGTGCAAAAGAATGATTGGATACACGGAATTGAAGAAAGAATTTCAAGCAAGTATATCCTAAAGTCACTTAGGCGGAGTACCGCATCGCATGTATGCCGCGGACAGACGTACGCTACGCTACCCTGCTTAAGTCACTTACTCCATCTACTAAGGGTCATCCTACACTCAGAAAGGTGAAACCTATCGCTCTGATACCAACTTTGTCACGACCCGCATGGTACGGAACGTGACTGGCACTTAAGTTTACGAAACGTCTCAAGACGTCCGTAAAATAAGTAAGCCAAAGCCCAGAAAACCAAAACCAAATAAGCAAAAGAGTGAAGAAAAACCAATCAATTGAAAGCGAGTTTATTAAATAAGTCATATAAAACCTTTTTAAAAACAATATTAATTTTTCCAAAAATTTCGGCAGAGTCTCCTTTGTAAATACATGCCCCCAAAATGGGTACAACAAGAATATATATAAATCCAACAAATATGGCATCCCCAAGCGGGAGCTAGCTCTTCGCCACAAGGCGGTCACAAATCCCACGCAATATAAAACAACAACATGCAAAATAATCATAAGAAGCATGAGAAAAATAGCATGTCGACTCAAGTGAGCTCGACCCCAAAATACAGCAAAAGTCCACAAATCTCACAGTCTCATCTCTAGGTCAATATATAACAATACTGGTAGATACAGTAGATGGAGTACACTAGATACAAGGAATATACAAGGTGGTAACAAAAATAATAATATAACCCACCTAAGAGCAAAACCTCGAGTCCAGGCAAAAGTGGCAAAAGAAGCAAGTGCGCCCACCGCTACTGTACTGACGGAGCGGACCTGCAAAAGGCTGTGGCACAACGGGGGTGAGTTGCCAACTCGTGAGTATTAAATAACATCTACACAGGCTATCGAAATCATGCACACAAGCATCCTAGCATCTAAAATACAGGTAAGGCAGGACATAATAGCAGGTATGTATGCAATATGAATATACTAGCAGGTATGAATGCAATGCGAATCAACTCATGATCTGAATGTGTAAGTATAAGAATCATGTTTTCCCCTTAGGAATCTCTTTTGAAATACCAGCACAATACCAATAGAATCAACAAGAACCTATGTCCAGCAACGACACCTCAAAACTATCACAAATCTCATATATCCATGTCATAGTATCTCTGGCCTCAGCCATCCGGCTGACCCATCTCAATATCAATATCGCATCATCTCGCGGCCACGGTCGGTATCCTCTGGATATCCGCCGTCCCAAACAGTCACCGGTAGGTAATCCGTCCCCTGCCAGGCTCATCGTCAGCAACACGAGCTTCTTGCCTCGGGGTACCTTACCGGGCCCACCATGTACCCGAGACGGTTCATCCAACTCCTCGAAACGGGTCTCGAAAACCACAGCAAACTCATGGTGGACGACACTTACATCACTAGAAAACCGCAATTTACATATTTTTAAAAAAATATAATAAGTTTAGAAATTTTGCGGCTTTCCCCCGAAATCCAGAATATCATAAAATGTCAAGAAATCCTCATAAGTGCATATGTCAATGATAATGAATGCATATGGTATCAATAATCAAGTTGTGATGTGTGATTAATAGACTAGGCATGAACAAATAATATGATGAGGTACATGCACATGAATAGCAATCCTACGATTTCATTTTAAGGAATTAAAGGCAATAGCACAAATTTAAGTATCAATTATAGAAAAAGGTTTCAAATTATAGGTTATCTAGTGCGGTGGCATGGAAATTACCAGGGTGTGTGTGTAAGCATGAATTGTGCTCGTGCTGCGTATAAAAACCCTGGCAATGGTGCAGGTGTCCTATAGGGTGGGTTCGCATATGTATGTCAATATAAGGCATGGATGTAGCAAATAATCATACAAGTATTACACCCCTAATTACTAACATTACTAAGAATCTTTTTAAGCTACTAAAACTATCGGGCGACTTGCGCCATCTAATGATAGTCCCCCGTAGATGTTGCATCTACTCACAGGAATCCTCAGCTAGCTACGTCCAATCACCGCTTTCCCTTTTCGTGCCGCGTTCGAATTCTCCGCGACCGATCCTGGAATTTGCATCAATACAAAACAAAAGGTTACATATTATGAAACGGCGCAAATCCCAAGCGAAAATATCCACGTTCACAAGCTAGGCACAACGTGCACAAGGTGCGCGGAAAACACACGAAAATCGCAAAACTAAATAGAATCGTCGTTTTGGGATGCCCGGCAAAACTAAAACCCGATCACACAAAATTCCACACTCACACATCCTAAAAGTCTTAGGATATGCTAAAAAAAAATAATCAAGTTAACACAAATAATTAACCACATAATTTAATATAAAAACTAGTAAGCATTTACATTAAAAAAAAACGGTGCAAACATCGCCGATTGCGACAAAAAGACTACAACCTAGCATAAACATCCAACCACATAATTAGTTAGCCACTACACTAAAATTACAACACAACAACCATGCTTCAACCTATATCCATACACAAATTCCTTTCTTGATTTTTATAACCAACAATTTAAATCCAATTTCACACTTGAAAAACCAAAATTAACACATATCGAAGCCCACTTAAGCAAAGTAATCTCTTAAATTAAGTTTGCATAAAACTAAATAACAAAATAACTTAATTAACTAATTAATGGTTTTCTAAACCCTAATTAAAAGTCAAGCCATGAACTAAAATAACTAGATTAGAAATTAACACTAAAACAATTTTCAAAGTTCTAATTAGCACACCTAAGGAACAATGTAACCATTTGATTAGAAGTTATACCTTAAAAGTTCAATCCTAAGCTTTCTCAAGCCTCCCAAGACACCTCTTTTCTCCAAGATTTAAACACATTTGGGCTTGAGAAGAGATAGAATAAGGTTTTGCTTGAAATTGTAAAGGAAATTGTTGATTTTTGTTGAATTTTAATGGATTTTGATGGAATTTTTTATAGCAAAGAGGAAGGAAAAAAGAAAAAAAAATGGAGGGGGGGTGAGCTGCTCTCGGCCAGCAGAGAAGGGAATGGGGAGAGCATGGTGTGGTGTACATGATTTTCTCCAAGTCAAACCATCCATGCCTCAAAAACCATACCTAAATTAATATATTTTAATCAATTCTTCACTCCATTCACATGAGAAGAAGTTAAAAAGAGGGGGGAAAACGTGGGCAGCTGGTGGTGGTGGTGGGGCCGGCCAATATGGAGGGGGTGAGGATTTGAGTGATTGCACAAAAAAATTCTATGCAAAAAGACCCCCCACAAGTCCAAAATTGCAAGTTTTAGTTCAAAATAAATATATTTTTGTTTCCTATAATAAAAATTAGTTAAAACTTAAAATAAAATACTAAAAATTTATGTTAGCACTAGATTTTAATTAACATGATTTTAAAGCTTACATTTAGCCCAATTAAATTTGTATTTATCGCTAATTTAATGTATTTTCTTACCGGCTTAAAATAATATTAAAAATTGAAAAATTAGGGAAAATTTTGAAACGACCAGAATTTCATAAGTAACTCATTTGCTACTAAAAACTAGCAATTACCTATCCAAATTAGGTATAATTAGTCCTAAACTGCAAAATAACAAAAAAGACGATTTACGGAAAAATACCAAATTTTCACCGATTTTCGGGAAAACACCAAAACGACTTTTCAAGGCGCTATAGGTGATCCCTTTCTGCTACTCCAAGGAGCAAGAAGAGAATGACATAAAGCCCTAGGTATAACCATTCTACCCTCTAGCTAGTTTCTAGTTAGCTTTAGCTAGTTTTTGTTTAGCAAAGATCCTTTGTTGTCTTGTCCATGTTGCCTAGAGTAGTAAAAATCCGATTTTTATTCCGTTTTCCGCCTCCCCGCAAGCACCGGGGTGGACAACGTGGACTTACAGTTGGGACGTCCGGGCCTGAATTCCGAGGGCAGATGCTAATTGGTGCTATCCGTCTACCTCTCCGAAGATGCCAAGTTGATTTATGACACCATGTATCGAAGGTTTAAACGAATACGGCCGATGTAGCAGACTTCGTCAGATTCCCCCTCGTTGAGGGGTTTTTGATTGTAGGGATGCTCTTCTCTGCAGGCGCAAGCCCCTGCAGTTAATTACGCTACCGCATCGCGGTAACCACTTTCTCCTTCACCAGATGTCATTTCGTGTCGTAGGTATTTGTTTTGTTTTTTGTTGCCCATGGATTGTATATGGAGACTAATTTATCTTGTCGCCCGTAGGGCGTGGATTAGTCCAAATCCATATTTTCTTAGATTTGGGTTTGGGGTTGGGTTTAAGGATATGTTTGTCTCATTTGGGACTAAGATTAACTTAAACGTTTGTTGAGGATACGTTAGTCTAATTTTAGACGAAGATCTACTCAACGGGATCATTTAGATCCAATAAGAGAGCGTTTGGGCTCTATTGTTTAGTTTAAAGACATTGCGGTCGATGACCAGTTTAAGGACAAGGTGGTCCAATGTTAATTTAAGGACATCTCGGTCCATTGTTAGTTTAAAGACATCACGGTCGAGGTTGAGGACATCATAGTCCATGGGTTTAAGGACCCTACAGTCCAATGTTAGTTTAAAGACATCGCAGTCGAGGTTAAGGACATCATAGTCCGTGAGTTTAAGGACCCCACAGTCCAGTGTTAGTTTAAAGATATCACGGTCGAGGTTAAGGATATCATAGTCTGTGAGTTTAAGGACCCCATAGTCCAGTGTGAGTTTAAAGACATCACGGTCGAGGTTAAGGACATCATAATCTGTGAGTTTAAGGACCCCACAGTCCAGTGTTAGTTTAAAGACATCACGGTCGAGGTTAAGGACATCATAGTTGTAAGTCCACGTTGCCCACCCCGGTCCTTACGGGGAGGCGGAAAACATAATAAAAAATGGATTTTTAATGACTTAGGCAACATGGACCTTGCTTGTGAGGATCTTTACTAAACGAAAACTAGCTAAAGTAAACTAACAACTAACTAAGTTGTAGAAAGGTTATACCTTGATCTCGAACTCCTTCTCTCCTTGCTCGTCGGAATGGTTGAAAGGCCTCACCTTGCTTGTCTTCTTCCGTCAAAGAAGGATCCACCCGAAAGCCTCGACCTTTAGCTTCAACTCCAAGCTAGGAGTAACTAGAGTGCAAGAAATGCTAAGACTTGAACCCTAGAAGTGAGTAGAGATGATCAAGTGAAGGTTTTTCTCAAGCTTTTATGTTTCTCAACACATGAGAGGGAGAGAGCTTGAGGGAGAGGATGAGCAAGAGAGAGAAAAGATATGAGAGAATGAATTATTAGTGAGCCATTCTCACTAATATGTGTGTGTTATTTTAATTAATTAATTAGCAAGAAAATTGTCATGGTTTAATCAAGAGGTGACCATTATCATTTCACTTTTAATGCAAATTGCAAGGATCAAAGAGCATCTTCCAAATGAAATGATCATGGTCAACTTGTCAACATGGTCAACAAGTCAAAGAAGTCAAAATGTCAACAATAACAACCATGCACAATAATTAAGCTACTTATTAATTAACAATAATACACACAAAAACAATAGGGTTAATAAAATGACAATAGTCATTAACCCTAAACAAGGTCCTCTCCCTCAATCTCAAGCAACTGTGCATACGCACCCGCATTCGTGATCCGAGGAACAGGAATACAATGAGAAAAACCAATCTCAAATCATATACTAGGATCCGGCTTAAACCAAAGCCCGCTAGTATAAACTGTCCGGACAGCAACCGTGCACAAGTGCGCGGATGCGAACGAACCCTGTCGTAAAACCATGCGACCTCTACTCGTTTTGCCTAAAGGCGAATAGCTCTCTGTGTGGGACTCTAAAGACTCGACACTACGCTGGCAGTGGGTTTAACCACAGACCGCAAGCGGCACTAGCTGTACGTAACGGTCCCCAGGTAGATGTCGATAAGAAGACTGACGAGGTGAACCCCATCTGCACTCCTACTGAGCCTGTATGTGACAGTCTCCGTACAGTCCGGTCTGTTCGTCTGATACATCGCATGGCGGGCCTAGGGCGGCGGTGAACGTCAGTCCCCTAATAGCGGTACAAGTCGTGTCGGAGTGTAGCCCAGAACACCCTGAGATAACACTGGAAGCCTACCAGTATATCTCGCTTGCCCTGGCCAGGGACTACTCGTGTAATGGCTCTCCTGGACACAGCGCGATGTCAACCCCCAATACCGGGAGAGACGAATCCTGTCTAACCGTCACTGCCTCCAAGTGCTTCGGGACTGCACCCAAAAACTACCTGTTTGCACGACTCCTCTGAGCCGTGGTAGGGTAGTAATCAAAGTGCAGTGGGAACACACTCGAGGCGAAGTGACAGTGTCAAGTCAGCGGACTAAGCTGTACTCATGTCACCTGGGAACTGATAACTGACGATAGGTATATTACCAACCAACAGTTCCCGACGAGTCCTGTCCAGTGTACTCGTAACCTAACGAGCACCCGCATACTATCCCAAGTACGACGTACTAACGGCTGTGGGACAGACCGTCTCCCACACTGGGATGAGAAGCGCATACGCTAGTCTACTCCGGAGTATCGATGCCCTGTCTCGATAGTCCAACGACCAGGGACCAGTATAAGGATGTGCTTATAGATTACCCAGCTCCCACGAGTGCGAGCGCCATCACAACGCTGGTAATCAAGCAAAGATCCTAAGGGCTCTACTAATATGTATACCTGCAATATGCTAAAAGAAACACATGCACATATTAAAGCAGAGACAAACCAAGTAGCATACTACCATTTCGAGCAAGATTGTATATACAACTGTGAATATCCCAAGCTTCCATTAAGTAATATACAAACTAGTATGATACAGTAATGGCCTCTAGGGCATATACACTAACAATCTCCCACTTGCACTAAGGCCATGTACTGGCGTATCGAAGACCTATCATCTCGATCAGCCGCTCGAACTGAGTCTGGGGCAAGGCCTTGGTGAATGGATCTGCTGTGTTATCCTCTGATGCAACTCTCCGGACCTCGATCTCCTGGCGATCCACAATCTCCCTGATCAGGTGATACCGCCTTAAGATGTGTCTGGATTTCTGATGGGACCTGGGTTCCTTCGCTAAAGCTATAGCCCCGTTGTTGTCGCAATACAGAGGTATTGGGTCAACAATGGACGGAACCACCTGAAGTTCTTTCAAGAACTTCCTCATCCAGACAGCTTCTTTTGCGGCATCAGATGCAGCGATGTATTCCGCTTCCATAGTCGAGTCAGCAACGGTTTCCTGTTTGGAGCTCTTCCAACACACCGCCCCTCCATTGAGGGTAAAGACAAAACCCGACATGGACTTGGAATCATCCTTGTCACTCTGGAAGCTGGAGTCAGCAAAGGCCTCAATCTGCAGGTCTTTTCCGCCATACACCAAGAACATCTCCTTAGTCCTTCTCAGGTACTTGAGAATGTTCTTTACTGCTATCCAATGTTTCTCCCCAGGGTTTGACTGATACCTGCTTACCACACTCAGTGCATAAGCCACATCCGGTCTGGTACACAACATCGCATACATTATAGAGCCTACCGCAGAAGCGTAGGGTATAATAGACATGCGATCCCTCTCCAAATCAGTCTTGGGAGACATCTCTTTGGAGAGGGTGATCCCGTGACAAGCCGGTAGATTACCGCGCTTGGAATCTTCCATACTGAATCTCTTCAGTATGGTGTCAATGTACCTGGACTGTGAGAGTCCTAATATCCTCTTGGATCTGTCACGGTAGATCCGGATACCCAGAATGTATGAGGCATCACCCAGGTCTTTCATGGAGAACCTGTGTGACAAGAACCCCTTGACAGATTGTAGCATAGGAATGTCATTTCCTATTAAGAGAATGTCATCCACGTATAAAACGAGGAATACTACAGTTCTCGCTACAAATCTACAATAGATGCATGGTTCATCTGGATTTTTGATAAAGCCAAATTCTTTGACCGTCTCATCAAAGCAGATGTTCCAACTCCGCGATGCCTGCTTGAGTCCATAAATGGACTTGAGCAACTTGCACACCTTTCCGCTGCTCCCACCCTGAATGAAACCCTCTGCCTGGTCCATATAGACACACTCCTCTAAATGACCATTTAGAAAAGCTGTCTTTACGTCCATCTGCCAAATCTCATAATCGTGGAAAGCAGCGATGGCAAGAAGGATCCGAATGGATTTCAGCATAGCTACTGGAGAAAAGGTTTCGTCATAGTCCAAACCAGGTCGCTGACGAAAACCCTTTGCTACCAGTCTAGCTTTATAGGTCTCAACCTGTCCATCTACACCAATCTTCCTTTTGAAGATCCACTTGCATCCTACGGGTTTTACCCCGTCTGGAGCAATGTCCAACGTCCATACTTTGTTGGTGTACATGGACTCCATCTCGGTCCGCATTGCATCCAGCCATTTTACCGAGTCGACGCTCTGAATGGCTTGCTGGAAGCTAGTAGGCTCATCACAATCTAGGATGCAGTCCTCTCTATCCCCGTCAATGAGAAAACCGTAGTATCTCTCGGGCGGATGAGACTGCCTACTACTCCTGCGGAGTGGCATAGGAATGTCCTGTTCTTTCGAACCTTCTGGTTCCTCTAAGCTTTCAGTAATGGTTTGTGGTTCTGGAATTTCTTCCAGTTCTACTGCGCTCCCGCTTATCTGATTTTCTAAAAACTCAGTTTCCAAGAAGCGGGCATGACGAGAAACAAGGACTTTTTGCTCCTCTGCGTAATAGAAGAGATACCCCTTGGAGTTCTTTGGGTATCCCACAAACTTGCACTGTACTGAGCGTGCCTCGAGCTTGTCCGTATGCTGCTTTTTTACAAAAGCTGGACATCCCCATGTCTTAAAGGATTTAAGACAGGGTTTCTTCCCACTCCACATCTGATATGGTGTGGTAGGCACTGTTTTAGTAGGAACTTGGTTCAAGAGATGTGCAGCTGTTTCCAGTGCATAACCCCAGAAAGATCGCGGTAACTCAGCCTTACTCATCATGGACCGTACCATATCCAATAGGGTTCGGTTCCGTCTCTCCGATACACCGTTGTGTTGCGGAGTGTATGGAGGAGTAAGCTGAGAGAGAATTCCATTCTCTTTTAAATAATTCAGGAACTCGGCACTTAAGTATTCTCCATCTCGATCCGATCTTAGAATCTCGATACTTTTGCCGGTCTGTTTCTCCACTTCATTCTTATATTCCTGGATCTTTTCAAAGGCCTCGGACTTATGTTTCATTAAGAAGACATAACCGTACCTTGAAAAATCATCCGTAAAAGTAATGAAGTAAGAGTAACCGCTTCGCGCATGTGTATACATTGGACCGCACACGTCGCTGTGTACGAGTCCCAAGAGCTCGCTCGCTCTTTCTCCGTGTCCAGTGAACGGAGCCTTTGTCATCTTTCCCATGAGACAAGATTCACAAGTGGCATAAGACTGATACTCGAACGGATCCAAGTATCCTTCTTTATGCAACTTAGTCAACCGTGTCTCATTGATGTGACCCAGTCTACAATGCCATAAGAAAGCCTGATTAATATCTGGAGACTTTCTTTTGTGTGTATTCTGGATATTGAAAACCTGTGGTTGGTTTAAAACGTAAATACCGTTGTTTAATGTACCTGACCCAATCAAAACTTGATTAAGGTGAATGTTCACTACATTACTTACAAATGCAAATTCATAACCTTCTTTAGATAATAAAGATACTGAAATGATATTACAGGTTGCATTTGGTACATAATAACAACTACGCAAAACCAAAAAGTGTCCATCTGATAATCCCAGGTGATAGTCCCCCACGGCCTCTGCATCCATGCTAGCACCGTTCGCAACTCTGAGGGTCATGTCACCTGCCTTCAAAACTCTACGCTTTCTCAACGCCTGCAAAGAATTACAGATATGAGATCCTGATCCGGTATCCAATACCCAGGATGTAGAGTTTATTGATAGACAGTTTTCAATAACATACACACCTGAAGCTGAAGCTGCAACTCGCTTCAAATCCTGTGTTCTGGCTTTCCAAGCCTTGCAATCTTGTTTCCAGTGACCACTTTTGTGACAATAGAAGCATTCTTCCTTCCCCACCATCTTCCCCGCTACTTTTGTTGCTTTACCCTTTCCCTTCGTATCCACTTTACCGACACCGCCTCTTGGTTTGGCGGGGGCTTTCTTCTTCTTGCCCTTGGCTTTCGCCCTGGACCTAGAAGAGGAAGATCCTCCTACAAACAAAGTGGATGTCTCCCTACCCTTTTGTAGGGTGCCCTCAGCAGTCCTCAACATGTTCAGAAGTTCGGCAAGTTCAACCTCCTTTCCTTGCATGTTGAAGTTAAGAACGAACTGGGCGTAAGTGGAAGGAAGGGACTGGAGAATCAAATCGGTATAGAGTTCATTCTCCAACGTGGTCCCAAGGTCCGCGAGCTCCTCTATGTAGCCGATCATCTTAAGCACGTGGTCCGCTACCGATGATCCGACGGCCAACCTTGCCGAAAAAAGCTTCTTCGACACTTCGTATCTAGCGATACGAGACTGCTCTCCATACAGTTCTTTTGTATGGAGAAATATGGACTCTAGGTCCATATTCTCGTGCCTCCTCTGATGTTCGTTGTCCATCGAGGCTAGTACGAGGCATCTGGCCCTCGCGCAATCTATCTCCCATGTCTTACGGATTTCTACATCCGCGACGCTGGAGGTGGGACCTGGGACAGGGGGAGCTTTGGTGGTAAGTATATACCCCAGCTTGTCATAAGTGATAGCCATCTTGACATTCCTGAGCCAATCTTTGTAGTTTGGCCCTGTCAATATATTTTTATCTAACAGTAACTTAAGTCCGGTCATGTTGAATGGTCGCTGCAATTAGGAGAGAGAAAAGAAACACTTTAGCATGATGCTCTTGCAAGTTTAGAGTGGTTTTTAGTTTGTCTAAACTGGATGGCTCCCACTGTTTCTCGAATCCCTTCTCAAACCGTAAAGAAAAGGATTAGCCGGGATCATTCTCACCGTACAATACTTGCTTAACCGTTCAGCCAGGCCAGTGTCGGTACTTCGAGGGAGGTTTTCCAACGCTTTCGCGAAGTTCCTTAATTAAGTAACCTCTTTTCCCTGTGGGCGTAGCCCCGCTAACACCTTTCTAGGCACCTACTAGGTTTATAGCATTGATCGTTAAGTGAGAGTTTTCCCGAGGAGTAGCATATACTCACAGTAGGATCGGGATCCAAATATCATCGCGTGACAAAACCGAAGGAATCCTACCAGAATCATCACACTCCAAATGGTATGCAACGCTAGCAAGTTTCAGTACTTATGAAACTCCCGATGTGGATTTTTGCCCCATGCTCTTATGACCTTGACTAAGGCCAACAAATCATAAGTCACATGTCAAGTTCTACCCGTCGTTATCCAGGTTAATTTGAACCCACCCGTATCCACCCTTGACTATGGCCAACAAGGCAATACGACTGTCTCAAACCAACGCATTCTATCTATGCAACATATGAATACCCACCAGCTACCAAACACTGTGCCTTGACTAAGGCCAACAAACACAGCTTGAATACCGTTGAATATTCATATGAAACTACGGAGGGCTACGGATGGTTTTGGCGAAACCGTGAACGTAGTGAACTTGATATAATCGATGGAACGAGATAGCTTTTAAAAGGAGTGGTTCAAGCTCCGCGTTTAAAAGTTTAGTTTTGAAAAGAACCGAGTGGTTTTCAAAGTGTTCCATTCGACTTTTACTTGGTTTATTCCTTGCATTAGTTCTTTTAATGCGTCCCATCATTTAATCCTACCATTGCAGAAAACAACCAAAATATGACGTACGCTTATGCCATTCGCATTCGCCACGGGGCCCCGTCATCACCCGTTAGGTTACTTAACTAACGACAGAGCGGGGGCTGGGCTAGCGCGGCTGTAAAACATAAGCAACGCCTAAATAGTTATTATATATAAATATATAGCAATGATAGACATTACAGATCACAGATGAATACATTGGATATACTAGGAATCCGCAATGCGTTCAAGCCTGCAACGCAAAGCGGATTACACGGTCGCGGTGAATAGCCAATACCCCACCCAAGACCCCTACGGGTGCGGCAAACTACCCGCCAAGCACCCGAAGCGAAGCAACCTCCCTCACCACCGTGAGTAGGCCACTCGGCACTTCGAGATACCCGGTAGTTTGTGCACCCCCTCCGTGGGTCTATCCTAGGAGCAAAAACAGTAAAAAGAATTATACAATGACGGCTACAACCCCGACCCGGTTGTGCGGCCATACAAAGAATATTATTACATCAATTTACATGTTACAAATGAATGAAAGATAAACAACGCTCATCTCACATCCACCCCGGCCATTCACCCGCGACAATCCAATCCATTCATATCCACAAACCAATAACAATCACAGATCATGTATAACCCCGACTAATCGTCTTATAGCGATGAGCCGACGTTCAATACATGCAAGCATTACAGATATAACCGATGTAGTTAAAGTGTAGTGAAGTTCCGAAAAATACGGATTTATAGGCCCCCAAAAGTAAATTTTAGTTCTGGAAAATCTGGGCACATATAATATATCCTAAAAATCCCAAAATCAACACAGACAGACACTGCACGAAAAACGATGCAGAGAAGACGACAAACCGCGGCGCTTCCGCGGCAGATGGCTACCTCGTGCGGCGGAAGCGCGGCGGTTTGAACGAATCACTGTACCGTATTTCGTGGGTGTTCATAAAAAACCCTGAGCCGAATTTACAAATATAAAGTTTTCCATTTTGAGCAGAAAAAGTTTCAACAGAAACTAGGGTTTTTCAAAAGTTCGGTTTTTGGATTTTCGGTTTCGAAATTTCGTTACACTTCACTACCTAGCTAGTTTGAGTTTAGTTAGGCTCTGATACCACTGTAAGTCCACGTTGCCCTACCCCGGTCCTTACGGGGAGGCGGAAAACATAATAAAAAATGGATTTTTAATGACTTAGGCAACATGGACCTTGCTTGTGAGGATCTTTACTAAACGAAAACTAGCTAAAGTAAACTAACAACTAACTAAGTTGTAGAAAGGTTATACCTTGAGCTCGAACTCCTTCTCTCCTTGCTCGTCGGAATGGTTGAAAGGCCTCACCTTGCTTGTCTTCTTCCGTCAAAAAAGGATCCACCCGAAAGCCTCGACCTTTAGCTTCAACTCCAAGCTAGGAGTAACTAGAGTGCAAGAAATGCTAAGACTTGAACCCTAGAAGTGAGTAGAGATGATCAAGTGAAGGTTTTTCTCAAGCTTTTATGTTTCTCAACACATGAGAGGGAGAGAGCTTGAGGGAGAGGATGAGCAAGAGAGAGAAAAGATATGAGAGAATGAATTATTAGTGAGCCATTCTCACTAATATGTGTGTGTTATTTTAATTAATTAATTAGCAAGAAAATTTTCATGGTTTAATCAAGAGGTGACCATTATCATTTCACTTTTAATGCAAATTGCAAGGATCAAAGAGCATCTTCCAAATGAAATGATCATGGTCAACTTGTCAACATGGTCAACAAGTCAAAGAAGTCAAAATGTCAACAACAACAACCATGCACAATAATTAAGCTAATTATTAATTAACAATAATACACACAAAAACAATAGGGTTAATAAAATGACAATAGTCATTAACCCTAAACAAGGTCCTCTCCCTCAATCTCAAGCAACTGTGCATACGCACCCGCATTCGTGATCCGAGGAACACGAATACAATGAGAAAAACCAATCTCAAATCATATACTAGGATCCGGCTTAAACCAAAGCCCGCTAGTATAAACTGTCCGGACAGTAACCGTGCACAAGTGCGCGGATGCGAACGAACCCTGTCGCAAAACCATGCGACCTCTACTCGTTTTGCCTAAAGGCGAATAGCTCTCTGTGTGGGACTCTAAAGACTCGACACTACGCTGGCAGTGGGTTTAACCACAGACCGCAAGCGGCACTAGCTGTACGTAACGGTCCCCAGGTAGATGTCGATAAGAAGACTGACGAGGTGAACCCCATCTGCACTCCTACTGAGCCTGTATGTGACAGTCTCCGTACAGTCCGGTCTGTTCGTCTGATACATCGCATGGCGGGCCTAGGGGGGCGGTGAACGTCAGTCCCCTAATAGCGGTACAAGTCGTGTCGGAGTGTAGCCCAGAACACCCTGAGATAACACTGGAAGCCTACCAGTATATCTCGCTTGCCCTGGCCAGGGACTACTCGTGTAATGGCTCTCCTGGACACAGCGCGATGTCAACCCCCAATACCGGGAGAGACGAATCCTGTCTAACCGTCACTGCCTCCAAGTGCTTCGGGACTGCACCCAAAAACTACCTATTTGCACGACTCCTCTGAGCCGTGGTAGGGTAGTAATCAAAGTGCAGTGGGAACACACTCGAGGCGAAGTGACAGTGTCAAGTCAGCGGACTAAGCTGTACTCATGTCACCTGGGAACTGATAACTGACGATAGGTATATTACCAACCAACAGTTCCCGACGAGTCCTGTCCAGTGTACTCGTAACCTAACGAGCACCCGCATACTATCCCAAGTACGACGTACTAACGGCTGTGGGACAGACCGTCTCCCATACTGGGATGAGAAGCGCATACGCTAGTCTACTCCGGAGTATCGATGCCCTGTCTCGATAGTCCAACGACCAGGGACCAGTATAAGGATGTGCTTATAGATTACCCAGCTCCAACGAGTGCGAGCGCCATCACAACGCTGGTAATCAAGCAAAGATCCTAAGGGCTCTACTAATATGTATACCTGCAATATGCTAAAAGAAACACATGCACATATTAAAGCAGAGACAAACCAAGTAGCATACTACCATTTCGAGCAAGATTGTATATACAACTGTGAATATCCCAAGCTTCCATTAAGTAATATACAAACTAGTATGATACAGTAATGGCCTCTAGGGCATATACACTAACAATAGTCTGTGAGTTTAAGAACCCCACAGTCCAGTGTTAGTTTAAAGACATC
The DNA here is from genome assembly GCA_030015575.1 of Agapanthus africanus. Classification (NCBI taxonomy): domain Eukaryota; kingdom Viridiplantae; phylum Streptophyta; class Magnoliopsida; order Asparagales; family Amaryllidaceae; genus Agapanthus; species Agapanthus africanus. The sequence continues at coordinate 428,676,724 of CM057339.1, forward strand.
ACGGTCGAGGTTAAGGACATCATAGTCCTGTTAGTGTATATGCCCTAGAGGCCATTACTGTATCATACTAGTTTGTATATTACTTAATGGAAGCTTGGGATATTCACCTTGTATAAACAATCTTGCTCAATATAGTAGTATGCTACTTGGTTTGTTTCTACTTCAATGTGTACATGTGTTTATTTTAGTATATCACCTATACGCATTAGTGGAGCCCTTAGGATCTTTGCTTGATTACCAGCGTTGTGATGGCAGTCACACTAGTGGGGGCTGGGTAATCTATAAGCACATCCTTATACAGGTCCCTAGTCGCAGGACTATCGAGACAGGGCATCGATACTCCGGAGTAGACTAACGTATGCGCTTCTCATCCCAGTGTGGGAGAAGGTCTGTCCCACAGCCATCAGTAGGTCGTACTTGAGATAGTATACGGGTGCTCGTTGGGTTACGAGTACACTGGACAGGACTCGTCGGGAACTGACAGGTTGGTATTATACCTATCGTCAGTTATCAGTTCCCAGGTGACATGAGTACAGCTTAGTCCGCTGACTTGACACTGGCACTTCGCCTCGAGTGTGTTTCCACTGCACTTTGATCACTACCCTACCGCGGCTCAAAGGAGTCGTGCAAACAGGTAATGGTTGGGTGCAGTCCCGAAGCACTTGGAGGCAGTGACGGTTAGACATGATTCGTCTCTCCCGATATTGGGGTTTGACATCGCGCTGTGTCTAGGAGAGCCATTACACGAGTAGTCCCTGGCCAGGGCAAGCGAGATATACTGGTAGGCTTCCAGTGTTATCTCAGGGTGTTTTGGGCTTCACTCCGACACGACATGTACCGCTATTAGGGGACTGACGTTTACCGCCCCCTAGGCCCGACATGCGATGTATCAGACGAACAGACCGGACTGTACGGAGACTGTCACATTCAGACTCAGTAGGAGTTCAGATGGGGTTCACCTCGTCATCCTTCTTATCGGCATCTACCTGGGGACCGTTACGCACAGCTAGTGCCGCTTGCGGTCTGTGGTTAAACCCACTGCCAGCGTAGTGTCGAGTCTTTAGAGTCCCATACAGAGGGCTATTCGCCTCTGGGCAAAACAGAGTATAGGTCGCATGGTTTTGCGACAGGGTTCGTTCTCATCCACGCACTTGTGCACGTTTGGAGTCCGGACGGATATTACTAGTAGGCTCTGGTTTGAGCCAGATACTGGTATACATTTTGGGGTTGATTTTATCTCATGGTATTCATGTTCCTCGGAACAAGAATTTGGGTGTGTATACACAGTTGATTGAGGCGGAGGAAGAGGATTTTCATTAGGGTTTCGGAACGGGTGCGTATGCACAGTTGACAGTCGTCTTTTTCCAAAACCTAATGGAATTATGATATATCAATTAATAATATTAATTAAATGAAATTGTGTCATGGTTGGGTTTTGTTGACTTGTTGACCATGGTTGACTTGTTGACTATGGTTGAAGGTTTGACCATTATCATTACTTTGCAAAGATGCTCTTTGATTCTAGCAAAATTCATTTAAAGAATGTAATGATAATGGTCATTCCAAACCATCCATCAACTATTTCATTTTCTTATTATTGTTAATTGATAATTCTTTTCATTTGGTGATATGGTTGTAGAATGAGAAAAAGAGCTCATTCTATCATAACACTTCTCTCTCCTCACTTCTTCTTCTTCCTCCTCTAGTTCAAGGAGAATCCTTCTCATGTGTTAAGAATCCCTCTCCTTGAGATAAAAACACCCCAAAGACACTCTCTACTCACTCTAGGGTTAGAGGTTTAGCAAGCCGAAGATCCTAGTTCACTCAAAGTTCGAGAAAGAGCCCGAAGGGTGAACCCTCAGGTGGATCCATCTTTGACGGAAGAAGGCAACGAGGAAAGCACCATCAACCCCTACAAAGGTTTCAAGAAGAAGGAGTTCAAGTTAGGTATAACCTCCTTTCCGAGTAGCTAACTCTCTTTAGCATGATTGCTAGTTTTAGTTTAGGAAAAGATCTCGACTTTGTTAGTCCATGTTGCCCCATGCGCTAAAAATTTGATTTTTATACCGTTTCTGCCTCCCCGCAAGAACCGGGGGTCGCAACGTGGACTTACAGTGGTATCAGAGCCTAACTAAACATAAACTAGCTAGGTAGTGAAGTGTAACGAAGTTCGAAACCGAAAAATCCAAAAACCGAGTTTTTAAAAACCCTAGTTTCTGTTAAATTTTTTTCTGGTCAAAAAAAATTTGTCATACACCAAAAATCATCTCAGGGTTTTTTAAAGATAACCACCAAAAACGAGCCAGGGATCTGACCAAAGAACCGCGGTTCCGCGGCAATAGCAAGCTATTGCCGCGCAACCGCGGCCGTCTTGTCTCCTCTCTGCCTCGATTTTGGTGCAGTGTATCTCTGGCTTGGTTTTAGGATTTTTGAGATATATTATATGTGCCCAGATTTTCCAGAATAGAAATTTATTTTTGGGGGCCTATAATTCCGTATTTTTTTTCCGAACTTCACTACACTTTGACTATGAAGGTTATATCTGTGATGTTTGCATGTATTGAACGTCGGCTAATCGCTATATGTCGATTAGTCGGGGTTATACATATCCGTGATCTGTGTTTGTTGATGGTATGTGTATATGAATGGATTGGATTGTCGCGGGTGAATAGCCGGGATGGATGTGAGATGAGTGTTGTTTTTCTTTCATTCATTTGTAATATGTAAATTGATGTAATATTATTATTTGTATGGACGCACAACCGGGTCGGGGTTGTAGCCGTCATTGTATAATTCTTTTTACTATTTTTGCTCTTAGGATAGACCCATGGAGGGGTGCACAAACTACCGGGTACTTGGCGGGTAGTTTGCCGCACCCGTAGGGGTCTTGGGTGGGGTATTGGCTATTCACCGCGACCGTGTAATCCGCTTTTCGTTGCAGGCTCGAACGGATTGCGGATTCCTAGTATATCCAATGTATTCATCTATGATCTGTAATGTCTATCATTGCTATATATTTATAACTATTTAGGCGTTGCTTATGTTTTACAGCCGTGCTAGCCGAGCCCCCGCTCTGTCGTTAGTTAAGTAACCTAACGGGTGATGACGGAGCCCCGTGGCGAATGCGAATGGCATAAGCGTACGTCATATTCTACAATGGTAGGATTAAATGATGGGACGCATTAAAAGAACTAATGCAAGAATATCACGCATTAAAAGAACTAATGCAAGATAATAAACCAAGTTAAAGTCGTTGGAACACTTTCGAAAAACCACTCGGTTCTTTTCAAAACTAACTTTTAAATGCGGAGCTTGAGCCACTCCTTCTAAAAGCTATCTCGTTCCATCGATTATATCAAGTTCACTACGTTCACGGTTTTACCAAAACCATTCGTAGCCCTCCGTCGTTTCACATGAATAGTCAATAGTATTCAAGCTGTGTTTGTTGGCCAAAGTCAAGGCATAATGATTGGTAGCTATTGGGTATTCATGTGCAGCATAGATAGATGCGTTGGTTTGGAACAGTCGTACTGCCTTGTTGGCCAAAGTCAAGGGTAGGTTTGGGTGGATTCAAATTAACCTGGAGAACAACGGGTAGAACTTGACATGTGACTTATGATTTGTTGGCCAAAGTCAAGGTCATAAGAGCATGGGGCAAAAATCCACATCGGGAGTTTCATAAGTACTGAAACTTGCTAGATTTGCATACCATTTGGAGTGTGGTGATTCTGGTAGGATTCCTTCAGTTTCGTCATGCGATGATATTTGGATCCCGATCCTACTGTAAGTATATGCTACTCCTCGGGAAATTTCTCACTAAACGATCAATGCTATAAACCTAGTAGGTGCCTAGAAAGGTGTTAGCGGGGCTACGCCCCCAGGGAAAAGAGGTTCTTAAATTAAGGAACTTCGCGAAAGCGTCGGAAAACCTCCCTCGAAGTACCGACACTGGCCTGGCTGAACGGTTAAGCAAGTATTGTGCGGTGGGATTGATCCCGACTAATTCTTCCTTTATGGTTTGAGGAGGGATTCGAGAGACAGTGGGAGCCATCCTGTTTAGACAAATTAAAAACCACTCTAAACTTGCAAGAGCATCGTGCTAAAGTATTTCTTCTCTCTCTCCTAATTGCAGCGACCAATCGACATGACTGGACTTAAGTTACTTCTAGATAAAAACATACTGACAGGGCCAAACTACAAAGATTGGCTTAGGAATGTCAAAATGGCAATCACTTACGACAAGCTGGGGTATCTTCTTACCACTAAAGCTCCCCTCGTCCCAGGTCCCACCTCCAACGTCGCGGATAAGGAAATCCGTAAGACTTGGGAGATTGATTGCGCGAAGGCCAGGTGCCTCGTACTTGCCTCTATGGACAACGAACATCAGAGGAGGCACGAGAATATGGACCTGGAATCCATATTTCTTCATACAAAAGAACTGTATGGAGAGCAGTCTCGTATCGCAAGATACGAAGTGTCGAAGAAGTTATTTTCGGCAAAATTGGCCGTCGGATCATCGGTAGCGGACCACGTGCTTAAGATGATTGGCTACATTGAGGAGCTCGCGGAACTTGGGACCACGTTGGAAAGTGAACTCTATACGGATTTAATTCTCCAGTCCCTTCCATCCACTTACGCCCAGTTTATACTGAACTTCAACTTACAAGAAAAAGAAGTTGAACTTTCAGAACTCCTCAACATGCTGAGGAGCGCAGAGGGCACCCTACAGAAAGGTAGGGAAACACCCGCTTTGTTTTTAGGAGGATCTTCTTCCTCTAGGTCCAAGGTGAAAGCCAAGGGAAAGAGGAAGAAAGCCCCCGCCAAACCAAGGGGCGGTGTTAGTAAAGTGGGTACGAAGGGAAAGGAAAAGGCAACAAAGATAGCGGGTAAGCTTGTGGGAAAGGAAGAATGCTTCTATTGTCATAAGAGTGGACACTGGAAGAAAGATTGCAGGGCTCGGAAAGCCAGGACACAGGAACTGAAGCAGGTTGCGGCTTCAGCTTCAGGTGTGTATGTTATTGAAAACTGTCTTTCTATAAACTCTACTTCCTGGGTATTGGATACCGGATCAGGATCTCATATCTGTAATTCTTTGCAGGCGTTGAGAAACCGTAGGTTTTTGAAGGCAGGTGACATGACCCTCAGAGTTGCGAACGGAGCTAGCATGGATGCTAAAGCCGTGGGGGACTATCACCTGGGAATGTCAGATGGACATGTTTTGGTTTTGCGTAATTGCTTTTTTGTACCCAACGCAACTTGTAATATCATTTCTGTATCTTTGGTTTCTAAAGGAGGTTATGAATTTGCGTTTGTAAGTAATGTTGTAAACATTCACCTTAATCAAGTTCTGATTGGGTCAGGTACACTGAGCAATGGTATATACGTGTTTAACCAACCACAGATTTTCAATGTCCAGAATACACACAAAAGAAAGTCTCCAGATATCAATCAGGCTTTCTTATGGCATTGTAGACTGGGTCACATCAATGAGACACGGTTGACTAAGTTACATAAAGAAGGATACTTGGATTCGTTTGAGTATCAGTCTTATGCCACTTGTGAATCTTGTCTCATGGGAAAGATGACAAAGACTCCGTTCACTGGACACGGAATAAGAGCGAGCGAGCTCTTGGGGCTCGTACACAGCGACGTGTGCGGCCCAATGTCTACACATGCGCGAAGCGGTTACTCTTACTTCATTACTTTTACGGATGATTTTTCAAGGTACGGTTATGTCTTCTTAATGAAACATAAGTCCGAAGCCTTTGAAAAGTTCCAGGAATATAAGAATGAAGTAGAAAAACAAACAGGCAAAAGTATCAAGATTCTAAGATCGGATCGAGGTGGAGAATACTTAAATGCTGAGTTCCTGAATTATTTAAAAGAGAACGGAATTCTCTCTCAGCTTACTCCTCCATACACTCCGCAACATAACGGTGTATCGGAGAGACGGAACCGAACCCTATTGGATATGGTACGGTCCATGATGAGTAACGCTGAGTTACCGCGATCATTCTGGGGGTATGCGCTAGAGTCATCTGCGTACCTTTTGAACCGAGTTCCTACTAAGACTGTGCCTACTACACCATATGAGATGTGGAGTGGGAAGAGGCCCTATCTTAAGCACATTAAGACATGGGGATGTCCAGCTTTTGTTAAAAAGCAGCATGCGGACAAGCTCGAGGCACGCTCAGTACAGTGCAAGTTCGTGGGATATCCGAAGAACCCCAAGGGATATTTCTTCTACTGCGAAGAGGAACAAAAAGTTCTTGTTTCTCTTCATGCCTACTTCTTGGAAACTGAGTTTTTGGAAACCCAGATAAGTGGGAGCACAGTAGAACTGGAAGAAATTCCAGAACCATGAACCATTACTGAAAGCTTAGTGGAACCAGAGGGTTCAAAAGAACAGGACATTCCTACGCCGCTCCGCAGGAGTAGTAGGCAGTCTCATCCGCTCGAGAGATACTACGGTTTTCTCATAGACGGGGATAGAGAGGATTGCATCATAGATTATGATGAGCCTACTAGCTTCCAGCAGGCCGTTCAGAGCGTTGACTCGGTAAAATGGCTGGATGCAATGCGGACCGAAATGGAGTCCATGTACACCAACAAAGTATGGACGTTGGACATTGCTCCAAACAGGGTAAAACCCATAGGATGCAAGTGGATCTTCAAAAGGAAGATTGGTGTAGATGGACAGGTTGAGACCTATAAAGCTAGACTTGTAGCAAAGGGTTTCCGTCAAAGACCTGGTTTGGACTATGATGAAACCTTTTCTCCAGTGGCTATGCTGAAATCCATTCGGATCCTTCTTGCCATTGCTGCCTTCCACGATTATGAGATTTGGCAGATGGACGTAAAAACCTCTTTTCTAAATGGAAATTTAGAGGAGTGTGTCTATATGGACCAGCCAGAGGGTTTCATTCAGAGTGGGAGCAGCGGAAAGGTGTGCAAGTTGCTTAAGTCCATCTATGGACTAAAGCAGGCATCGCGGAGTTGGAACATCTGCTTTGATGAGACGGTCAAAGAATTTGGCTTTATCAAAAACCCAGATGAACCATGCCTCTATAGTAGATTTGTAGTGAGAACTGTAGTATTCCTCGTTTTATACGTGGATGACATTCTCTTAATAGGAAATGACATTCCTATGCTACAATCTGTCAAGGGGTTCTTGTCACACAGGTTCTCCATGAAAGACCTGGGTGATGCCTCATACATCCTGGGGATCCGGATCCATCGTGATAGATCCAAGAGGAAATTAGGACTTTCACAGTCCAGGTACATCGACACCATACTGAAAAGATTCAGTATGGAAGATTCCAAGCGCGGTAACCTACCGTCTTGTCACGGGATCACCCTCTCTAAAGAGATGCCCCCCAAGACTGATTTGGAGAGGGATCGCATGTCCATTATACCCTACGCTTCTGCGGTAGGCACTATAATGTATGCGATGTTGTGTACCAGACCGGATGTAGCTTATGCACTGGGTGTGGTAAGCTGGTATCAGTCAAACCCTGGAGAGAAACACTGGATAGCGGTAAAGAACATTCTCAAGTACCTGAGAAGGACTAAGGAGATGTTCTTGGTGTATGGCGGAAAAGACCTCCAGATCGAGGCCTTTGCTGACTCCAGCTTCCAGAGTGACAAGGATGATTCCAAGTCCATGTCGGGTTTTGTCTTACCCTCAATGGAGGGGCGGTGTGTTGGAAGAGTCCCAAACAGGAAACCATTGCAGACTCGACGATGGAAGCGGAATACATCGCTGCATCTGATGCCGCAAAAGAAGCTGTCTGGATGAGTAAGTTCTTGAAAGAACTTCAGGTGGTTCCGTCCATTGTTGACCCAATACCTCTGTATTGCGAAAACAACTGGGCTATAGATTTAGCGAAGGAACCCAGGTCCCATCAGAGATACAGGCACATCTTGAGGCGGTATCACCTGATCAGGGAGATCGTGGATTGCAAGGAGATCGAGGTTCGGAGGGTTGCTTCAGAAGAAAACACTGCCGATCCATTCACCAAGGCTCTGCCCCAGACTCCGTTCGAGCGGCTGATCGAGATGATAGGTCTTCGATACGCCAGTACATGGCCTTAGTGCAAGTGGGAGATTGTTAGTGTATATGCCCTAGAGGCCATTACTGTATCATACTAGTTTGTATATTACTTAATGGAAGCTTGGGATATTCACCTTATATAAACAATCTTGCTCAATATAGTAGTATGCTACTTGGTTTGTTTCTACTTCAATGTGTACATGTGTTTATTTTAGTATATCACCTATACGCAATAGTGGAGCCCTTAGGATCTTTGCTTGATTACCAGCGTTGTGATGGCAGTCACACTAGTGGGGGCTGGGTAATCTATAAGCACATCCTTATACAGGTCCCTAGTCGCAGGACTATCGAGACAGGGCATCGATACTCCGGAGTAGACTAGCGTATGCGCTTCTCATCCCAGTGTGGGAGATGGTCTGTCCCACAGCCATCAGTACGTCGTACTGGAGATAGTATACGGGTGCTCGTTGGGTTACGAGTACACTGGACAGGACTCGTCGGGAACAGACAGGTTGGTATTATACCTATCGTCAGTTATCAGTTCCCAGGTGACATGAGTACAGCTTAGTCCACTGACTTGACACTGGCACTTCGCCTCGAGTGTGTTCCCACTGCACTTTGATCACTACCCTACCGCGGCTCAAAGGAGTCTTGCAAACAGGTAATGGTTGGGTGCAGTCCCGAAGCACTTGGAGGCAGTGACGGTTAGACAGGATTCGTCTCTCCCGGTATTGGGGGTTGACATCGCGCTGTGTCTAGGAGAGCCATTACACGAGTAGTCCCTGGCCAGGGCAAGCGAGATATACTGGTAGGCTTCCAGTGTTATCTCAGGGTGTTTTGGGCTTCACTCCGACACGACTTGTACCGCTATTAGGGGACTGACGTTTACCGCCCCCTAGGCCCGACATGCGATGTATCAGACGAACAGACCGGACTGTACGGAGACTGTCACATTCAGACTCAGTAGGAGTTCAGATGGGGTTCACCTCGTCAGCCTTCTTATCGGCATCTACCTGGGGACCGTTACGCACAGCTAGTGCCGCTTGCGGTCTGTGGTTAAACCCACTGCCAGCGTAGTGTCGAGTCTTTAGAGTCCCACACAGAGGGCTATTCGCCTCTGGGCAAAACAGAGTAGAGGTCGCATGGTTTTGCGACAGGGTTCGTTCTCATCCGCGCACTTGTGCACGTTTGGAGTCCGGACGGATATTACTAGTAGGCTCGGGTTTGAGCCAGATACTGGTATACATTTTGGGGTTGATTTTATCTCATGGTATTCATGTTCCTCGGAACAAGAATGCGGGTGTGTATGCACAGTTGATTGAGGCGGAGGAAGAGGATTTTCATTCGGGTTTCGGAACGGGTGCGTATGCACAGTTGACAGTCGTCTTTTTCCAAACCCTAATGGAATTATGATATATCAATTAATAATATTAATTAAATGAAATTGTGTCATGGTTGGGTTTTGTTGACTTGTTGACCATGGTTGACTTGTTGACCATGGTTGAAGGTTTGACCATCATCATTACTTTGCAAAGATGCTCTTTGATTCTAGCAAAATTCATTTAAAGAATGTAATGATAATGGTCATTCCAAACCATGCATCAACTATTTCATTTTCTTATTATCGTTAATTGATAATTCTTTTCATTTGGTGATATGGTTGTAGAATGAGAAAAAGAGCTCATTCTATCATAACACTTCTCTCTCCTCACTTCTTCTTCTTCCTCCTCTAGTTCAAGGAGAATCCTTCTCATGTGTTGAGAATCCCTCTCCTTAAGATAAAAACACCCCAAAGACACTCTCTACTCACTCTAGGGTTAGAGGTTTAGTAAGCCGAAGATCCTAGTTCACTCAAAGTTCGAGAAAGAGCCTGAAGGTTGAACCCTCAGGTGGATCCATCTTTGACGGAAGAAGGCAACGAGGAATGCACCATCAACCCCTACAAAGGTTTCAAGAAGAAGGAGTTCAAGTTAGGTATAACCTCCTTTCCGAGTAGCTAACTCTCTTTAGCATGATTGCTAGTCCATGTTGCCCCATGCGCTAAAAATTTGATTTTTATACCGTTTCCGCCTCCCCGCAAGAACCGGGGGTCGCAACGTGGACTTACAAGTCCATGGGTTTAGGGACCCCACAGTCCGTGAAATGTGTAGTTGTCGGGACCCGTCACCTCTCTGAAGACGCTGAAGGATTACAACGACAGATATCAAAGGAGTGAAGAGATGTACCCTCGAACCAAAGTGGATTAAGTGATTTGTAGTCCAATTTGGAACTAAGTTCAATTAATTATGTTTTGAGCACATTGGCTCAGTTAAGTCTGAATTGAGGACTTATGGCCAACTTAGGCTAAGTCCAATTAAATTTGAAAGATTGGCCCTTTGTTAGACCATTAGACATTTATCTAGGTTCAGCCCCTCATCATTTAGCAGTGCTTAAACAAGGGTTTGAAGGCTTTGGTAACATTTTTATCTTTGACTGAGCATTAAACATTATATCTCTGAATTTTGCTCAATTTTGAGATTCAGTTGAAGGAGAGGCTTTTGCCTTTGGAAAATTAGCCAATTTGACTAAAAAAAATAGTATTAAACACAAGATGACAACAGTGTTAAACACTAGCAATAAAACTCTCAATTAGTGTTAAACACTAGAAGGCAACAGTGTTAAACACTGGAAATAAAACTTTCAAATTAGTGTTAAACACTAGAAGACAACGGTGTTAAACACTGGAAATAGAACTTTCAAATTAGTGTTAAACACTAGATGGGAATGGGTCACGTGGGGACACGTAAGGGCACCCAAAGGTAGGGCCAGATCTCCTTTACTTTGTTCTGCAAACAAGTGTTAAACACTTTTGATTTTTTGGCCATAACGTGTTGGCACGTGATGGAGATTTGTGCGTTGGTTACTGAAGCGTTTATTAGTGGTCACGTGGTAACACGTGAGAGAGCCCAAAGCCATCATTTTCTTTGCTTTTATTCTTTTTGTTTTGATGGTCACGTGAGGCATTGCCTCAAAGCTCTTTCCTTCTGATTTTGGAGGATCTTTCCAGGGGTCATGTGGGGCCAAGTGACATTAGTCTTTTACATGTATGGAGATCTTTCAAGTCTCTTTGTCTTTTTTAAGAATTAAATTCTCTGTAGGGTTAAACCCTAATTATGTTTTAGGGGAATTAAATTCCCATATATGTGAAAAAATTAAATTCTTTTGTATGATAAAACCCTAATTTTATTTTTGGAGGAATTAAATTCCTGTGAATTTTAGAGAATTAAATTCTCAAGTAGGGTTAAACCCTGGTTTTGTCTGTCTTGAAGGAATTAAATTCCTATAGATATAGGGAGAAATAAATTCTCATATAGGGTTAAACCCTATCTTTATTTTGGAAGGAATTGAATTCCTATGAGTTTATTGTTAGTTATATGTATGCCCTAGAGGCATTACTGTACATACGATATATATTGTAATGGATGCTTGGACATATATAGGGAGGACTTTCTTGCTCGACATGATAGTATGCTATCTGGTTGTATTTTATCTTAACATGTACTCTGATTGTCTCTATGTTACATGTTGATAAAACCCTTAGGATATGTACTCAACTACTGGGACTATGATGAGATCATACTAGTGGGGCCACGGTAGTCGACGAGTACATCCTATAACTGTTCCTAGTCGAGGGTGTATCGAGACAGGGCATCGATACACCAGAGTAAACTAGCGTATACGCATCTTGACCCATATGATGGACGATGGATGATCCCATATCCATCGGTTTTTGACATCAAGGATGGTGTACGGGTGCTCAGTAGAGACTGGGTACACTGGACGGACTCACCGAGAACTCCCAGATGGTATTATAACTCACGTCAGATGACAGTTCTCCGGTGACACCGGTACAGAGTAGTCTGTTGAACCGAGATCGTCATAGAGTCTTGTGTAATTCCCACTGTGTTTTGATTTCCATCATACCACGTCCAAGAGGGCGTGCAAAAAGGTGGCTTTTGGGTACAGTACTGAATCACATGGAGGCAATGAACGATAGGAGGGGATTCGTCTCTCCCGATATAGGGAGTTGATGTTGTGCTGTGTTCGATTGGCTATAACCGGAAATCCCTGGCCAGGATTGCTGAGATTTACTGGTAAGTGTTATCAGTAGTTTCTCGAACTGTTATAGACCTCAAATCGACATGACTTATCGAGCTACTGGGGTCTGACGTTTACTACCCCTAGGCGAGATATACGATATATCAGACAACGAGACCGGACTGTACGGGAGTGTTACTGATTGGATTCACAGGAGAATGTACAGGCTTGCTTGTTGATCTTCTGAGCGCTCAATACCTGGGTAGCTGTTACGTTTAGCTAACCGCTTGCAGCTTGTGGGTGTTTGATATGATCATCACCTACTGCCGGCGAATTGACGATTCTTTAGAGTACTACACAGAGGTTTCTTAACTCAGGCAAAACGGAGTAGGAGCACATATGTGATATGTGCGGGACCGAGGATAATGGGGTATGTGATACCGTACTGGATTCTCGCGATATGAGATATCGGCCGGGTATATGTGATATAGCCGGGTCATCGTATTAGTCGGTTATATGCGATATAGCCGGATTGTCGGATCAAGTGCTGATTCGATAATTTAATGTATAATAATATATATGATATATTAAATTACATTAACTAATATTAGCTCACTAAAAGATTATTTTTCTCACTCGGGTAATACATTGATATATATGCGATATATGTTATTTGTATTATTTTATTTTGTTACGATAAATATTATATATGTGATATATAATATTGTAACATGATATGATAACTAATGCAACATGTTTTGTGGAGTTTAAACATTGTTAGGGTTTGGATTAGGGTTAAGACTTCTAGTAGATTCTAGATGCTTTTCTTTTGCCTTTGAAAAGATATTATGCTTGATATTTTTGTGTGACTCACTCTTAAGCAAACCCAAACCCTAGCCCTAGTTAAATCTCTACATGAGTCACTCTTGACCATGGTTGCATTAATCACCATGTTTATCTTTTCATTATTCATCACAAATGGAAATGGATCATTCTTCTTCTTCTTTCTTTCATGAAAAAAGCCTAGCTTTTTTCCAAGTGATGAAAATGAGCGAGAATAAGAAAATAAAAGAGAGAAAAAATCCTACTTCATCATCCTCATCTACCCTTGCCATTTAGATGAGGGTGTTCACTTCATTTAGTGAGTGTTAGCTTGTGTTAATGAAACTTCAAGGTAGATCATCTTTGTATCGAAGATCGGAAGCAAGCTTGCATCTTTATCTTCGTGGAACCTCTCGAGAGTCCGGAACACGATGTTCGCAACGAAGGGAGCTCAACACAGAGCTTATGAAGTGAAGGACCAGATCTACAAAGGTTGTAATCCTTCTCGCTTAGTGTTAAAGTGTTTAACATACTTGTTTTCGCATAAACTCTAGTTTAAAGATCCGGCTTTGGGTTGCTCGGCACGGCTAAAATTTTAATCGGGCTTTGTTGATGCCTCATAGACCCTTGTGCGCATGCGTAACATCCCTACAGTGGTATCAGAGCCAAGATAGAGCTTTAGGCGAAGTCTGAGCGAAGTTTAAAGTCCGATCGAACCCGGAAACCCCGATGTTTACCCTTCTCTGGAAATTTTTCAAAAATGTGATTTTTTATGAATTAAAAATGCTCAGAAAAACAAGCAGGAAAAACTAAGAATTACTATGATGTACGGTCCACTAAGTCGCTTACGTGACCGCGGAACCGCGGCGAAACAAGGGTTTGGCGGCTGTTCCGCTGCCAAAATTTAGACTTAGTCCCTCATATTTCATATATTTATTCTTACGTCCTTTCTTGTCATTTTTTTCTGGGAATTTTTTAATTCCACTCAAGTGTTGAGTTTTCTTGGGTTGTATTGGAGACTCGTTGATTCCATCAGATAATTTAACTTTGTTTAGTTTGTCCAGGTAATTTATAGAACGTGTTAAAAATTTCGAACGGATATCAATAACTCACTTTTTCTCCTGCCAAAAAAATTTCCAAGCGTTGGATTTTTCCGTAGTTTAAGAACGTTCTAAGTCGTGCAAGTAATGCGGTGGACCCTCTAGAAGACAACAAACCTTAACTCGATTATGTGACCGTCTTGAACTGCCTCTAAACCTTAGGGTTTGTGGCAGTACGGCGTGCCACATGTGAGGCGTTGGCTTGACCCTTCTATGGCTGGACCATTGGTACTGTAACATGTGATGGATGTTTTTAAACAAATTTCAAGTGTTGAGAACAATTTGGGAAATCTTGGGTGTTTGATTATTCGATCGGAAAGTTTAACATTGTCTATTTATCTGGAATGTGATACAATATTTGGAATCCATAAGTAGTTATGAGATAACTAATTTGAATGTTATAAATCTAGCAGTTCAGTCTCAATTGATCGGTTGCCACGGAATTTTGATGTGATCAAAAGTCCGACGCAATCACGTAGCGTACGCGGATACTCGCCGGGTAAACTTAATAGACAGCCACATCCCATAGCCCCGACCAAGTGATTGTAGGAGAATCCCGTCGCCAAAAGCATCCGTTCGGGTGCTCGCGGCAGCGGTGTTTCGCCTTAGTGCACTTCGTCGATGGCATCGGGGGTGCGGCCGTCTACTAAAATTTGCGACGAGCATTCGATCTGGTTTTCGGGAATCTTGTTGAATTGCCCGACTTGATATTGAAATTTTTTTTCGATAATGAGACTAAAATGCGGGGTTTATAATTGTTAGGCATGCAATGTCTAAGGAATTCATTTGGTTAGGCATGCGATGTCTAAAGAGGTTGCGGATTCCAACTGTTGTAGTTTTACACTTTCTTTTCTGTGACCATAAGCGTAGTATGTGGTGTATCGCCGGCTTTGTTGCTATACATCAATGACAATCGGGATATGCATACTTGCTTACGTTGATGATATGAGATATTATGTATTGTTGTGATATGTTATATTTGATCGCTGCGTTTTGAATAGCCGGGGGTTTATGTGAGATGAGGGTTTTTATTTTCATTCATTTAAAATTCATTTGTATGTAATATTCTTTTATTGGGGCACTTCCGGGCTGAGGATGATGTCACCATTGTATATTATTTACTTTTCCGCATTAGGTAGACCCAAGGCGGGGAGCACAAGTAACCGGGTTCTAGGGTCCAGTGGGAGACCATCTCGAGGAGTCGAGACCGGGTCTCCTAACCCTAGAATTGGCAGTATTTCTTTCCGCTCTCGTAGGGGTCTAGGGATGTGGGTTTGGCTATTCATCGCGACCGTGGAATCCGTGTTTTATACAGGCTCGTATTGAAAACACGGACGTCCTAGTATATCCGATATTTCATATATTTTCTTCTGCTGTAATGTTCTGTGATGAGATCATATTACTGCCTGATACGAATGTTTATATTATATATATGAGATATATATTATATATTGTTGATTTCGTTTCATATCTGATGCTTGTGAAGCCTATTAAAATGGGGCTTCATTAATGAGATTAATGAAATAAAACAAACCTAAGATGTTGTAGAAACTTGTTTAAAAACTGGTAGCTCTAGTTCTTGCTTTGCATAGCGGTGTTCCTTGTAGAACATCCAGCACCATATTCGATAAGGAAAGAGCCGAGATCCCTTTACCGGGAGTGACCTCTTTAGTGAAACTAGCAGTTGCTGTATACTCGGTTTGTCTTTTGATTGCTTCTATAGTTTTTGCTTTGCATAGTGATATTTATAAAATATCCTGCACCTTATTCAATAAGGAAAGGGCCGACGATCCCTTTCACCGGGAGTGACCCCTTTATCAAAACTAGAAAAGCCTAAAAAACACTCTATTTAAAATCACTCGATTCTACAATGATATCAAGTTCTTTACGCTCATGGTTTTCTTAAAAACCTGCGTAGCCCTCCGTCATTTCAGATAAGTACTATTTAGTATTCGTGTTGCGGTAGTTTAGCATGCATCAAGGCGTAGTGTACGGTAGCTAACTAGTGCTTATCTGCTAGCATACGATGCGATTGGATTAGGGTATTCGTACAGCGTTGTTTGGCATGCGTCAAGGGTCGTGCGGGTGGGTTTAATTCAATCAAGAAATGTACGGGTTGAACTTGATTAGCGGACTATGGGTTGTTTAGCATGCGTCAAGGTCATAGCACGCTAGGGGCAAAATATTATTGGGAATTTCAAGTGTTGAAATTTGCAATGAGATTGCATACCTTCTATGAGATAGTTTGATCCCGATACCCGCTGCAAGTAAGAGTTACTCCTGGGAGAGTTTAACACATTACAATTAGCCGATCAAGTAGGTGTCTAGAAAGGTGTCAACGGGTTACGCCCCTGGGAAAACGAGGTTTACTTTAATTAGGTTCGTGTGAAAGCACGGGGAACCTCCCTCAAAGTACCGGCACTGGCCTGGCTGAAAGATTGGCGAACTTGTAGCGTGTAATTAATCCCGGCTGGTCTTTCCTTTTAGGGTTTGAAAGAAGATTTGACTAAAACAGTGAGAGACATCATGATTAGATATATTAGATAACCAATCTAATCTTGCAAGAGCATACGCTGAGTGTTTTCTTCTCTCTCTCTCCACGTAGCGACCATATCACGCCTTAAACAAAATAATAATACGGATATATTGACCGAACCAGCTTGTTATACTGAGCTGGGGAACGTTGGCCCCGCTCCAACTTATAATTGTTATAAGACAAAGCAGGAAATTGGGGATTACCAGAATTCCCGTGCTGCCCAAACGAAGAAAGTGCATACCGATGCATCATCTTCGGGTGTGTTCATTACAGAGAACTGTTTCTCAATATCCTTTACGTCCTGGGTATGAGATACCGGATCAGGATCCCGCATATGCAATCTGTTACATGGGCTACAGAAAGGTTGAGAACTGAGAACGGGTGATAGGTTTCATGAGACAGAAAACAGTGCAAGTGTTGCAGCCAAATCTGTTGGTCACTGTCACCCTGTATTACCAGAATACATTGATTCTGAATGAATGTTATTAGATACCGAACCTGATATACAACATCATATCAGTCTCTTTATTAGTAAAGGAAGGATATAATTTTGTATTGTTGGATAATGTTCTGAACATTTCCTATATCAAGAGTTGATCTGTTCAGGCACGTTATCTAAAAGCATTGACGTTCTAAATCAAACTACAGTTCTTAGTATACAGAACACACACAAGAGGAAGAGTTCAGAAATGAATGAATCCTTCTTGAGGCATTGTAGACTAGGTCATATCAATGCGACCCGACTAGCTAAGTTACATTTAGATGCATATTTAAATCTGTTTGAATTTACATCTTGTGAAACTTGCCGGTCATGTTACAAAGATAAGATGACCACAGCTCTGTTTATTAGAAATAGAGAAAGAGTTAATGAACTCTTGGGGTTGATACATGCTGATGTATGAAGGTCCCCTGTCTACATATGCCAAGACCGGTTCTTTATACTTCATTACATTCTCTGATGATCTCTCAAGATTCAGACATATGTTCCTGTTGAAACACAAGTCCGAAGCTTTTGAGATATCACAGAATAAAAGTTAGAAGTAGAGAACCAAAATAAGGGTATAAGTATTATGTCCTTTGATGAGATCAGGGAGGAGAATACTTGAGCACGGAATTCCTGGACTATTCTAAAGGAGAATGAGATTCTATCTCAGCATTACTCCTCCGTATACACCATAGCACGATGGTATATCGGGACGGAGCAATAGCACTCTATGTGATATGGTGTGCTTTATGATGAGTACTACTGAGTTTCCTATTTCCTTTTGGGAGTTATGCACTTGAGAAGCTGCATACCTATTAAATAGGGTTCAAATCAAATCAATTGCCTACCACTTCATATGTGATATGGAATGGGAAGAGCCCATATCTTAAGTTTGTTAAGATTTGGGGTTGTCCGGCCTATGTCTAAAAAGCAAATCCGGACAAGCTCGAGGCAAAGTCAGATCTGTGGAAGTTTGTTGGATATCCCAAGCATTCGCAAGGGAATATCTTCTACCTAACCGAGGAACAAAAGATGTTTTTGTTTCTCAACATACCACCTTTGTGAAAGGGAATTTCTTATGAAGAAATTAGTGGTCATGAGGTAGAAATGGAAGGAGTTCCAGCTATACAAACTACAGCAGATGATTTGGTAGAACCAAAGGATTCAATAGTTTCCAACGAACCTCAGCCTCTCCGCTGATCTAGTAGGGTTTCTCACCCACCTGAGAGATACTTCGGTTTCTCTATGACAGTGGGAGCGAGGATTGCATCATGAGATGATGACCCAACTATTTTCGAGCTGGCCATCAGGAGCGGGACTCTGTAAGAATGGCTGGATGCTTAGTGATCTGAGATAGAATCCTTATACACCAACAAAGTATGGACTTTGGTTGCTTTATCTGAAGGGTTAAATCCCCATCAAGAGCAAGTATATCATGAGAAGATTACTTGGTGTACATGGAAAATTTGAGACTTTCAAAGCTATGCTTAAGTCTATCCAGATCCTACTTGCCACGGCTACATACCATGACTACGATATCTGGTGGTTGGGTGTCATGACTTCTTTTCTAAATGATGTTTTAGAGGATATCGTCTATAAGTACACAGCCAGAGGGCTTCGTAGATAGTAGGAGCAGCGGAAACATGTGCAAGATGATTTATGAGATAAATCAGGCATCGCGGAGTTGGAACATCTATTTTGATGTGGTAGTCAAAGAGTTTGACTTCATCAAAATGGTAGATGAACCTTGTATATACAAAAAGGAAGTAGGGAGTATGGTGGTGATCCTCGTAGAGTACGTGGATGACATACTCTTGATAGGGAAGGAGTTTCCTATGCTACGCTCGGTTAATCTCCGCTTATCATAAGGATTCTCCATATAGGATCAAAGTGATACCTCCTAAATCCTGGGTTTTGGATCTATGAGATAGATCTAACTGGATGTTAGGAAACTCACTAGTTGTAGTGATATGGTATCAATCGATCCTGAGGAGAGTCACTAGAAAGGTTACAGGGTGATAAGGGCGACTGAATGTCAGTCGTATGCATTGTCTTTACCCTCAGTGGAGGGACAGTATGTTGGAAGAGTTTCAAGCTAGATACCGTGACTTACTAAACAATTAAAGGAAAGCTACATCGTTACCAAAGATGCTACCAAAGAGGCAGTCTGGATATTTATAAGTTTATGAGATGAACTCCGTTCCTACCATTGTGTGACAATGGAGTTGTGGCTTTTTCCAAAGAACCCCCCGTCCCAACAGAAATCCAGATATAATTCTTAGGCAGTATCACCTGATCATGGAGATGGTTGATCTCCAGGGAGATCGAGGTTAGGAGAGTAGACACAGAGGACAACAACGCGGATGTATATGCCCTAGAGGCCAGTATTGTATATGTACACATATGGATACTAGGGAGATGTATGTACAGAACAATCTTGCTCAGTTTTATAGTATATTATTCGACCTGTCTTTTTCAGGATATGTGTATTTATTTGTATTGTTAATATATCTGTTTTGCACATATTGATAAAGACTCGATACGGTAGTATACTATTGTGGTTTGTCTTTATCTTAACATGGCATATGTCATACTCGTTATTACATATTCCGGTTACATGTTGATAAAGCCCCTAGGATCATGCTTGACTACCTGCGCTGTGATGGCGATCATACTTGTGGGAGTAGGGTAGTCTATAAGCACATCCTTTAATTGTCCCTAGTCGCGTGAGTATCGAGAATGGGCATTGATACTCCAGAGTAGACTGGTGTATATGTTTCTACCCCGTCGGGGGATGGTTGGTCCCGCAGCCATTGGTCTGATGCACCTAAGATCGTATACAGGTGCTCACTAGGGTGTGAGTATACTGGACGGACTCGCCGAGAACTTCCGTATGGTACTATACCTATCGTTAGATGGAAGTTCTCAGGTGACATGTGTACAGGTTAGTCTTTGGACCCGAGATCGGCATTTGTCTCGTGTGAGTTCCCACTGAGCTTTGATCACTACCCTACCACGGCTCTACTGAGTCGTGCAAACAGTTTTTGGTTGGGTTCAGTCCCGAGCCACATGGAGGTAGTGAGCGATTGTCGGGGATTCGTCTCTCCCGATATAGGGAGTCGATATCGCACTGTGATTCGATTTGTCAGGACCATAAGACCTTGGATAAGGCAGTTGGGATCTACTGATAGGCTGATCAGTAGTTTCCCGGATTGGTCCTGAACCATATCGGCACGACTTATCAGGTTATTAGGATCTGACGTTCACCATTCCCTAGACCCGGTATGCGATACTCCTTGACGAAGAGACCGGACTGTACGGATATTGTCACGGATAGGCTCAGTAGGAGTTCGGACGAGCTTGCTCGTCGGCCTTCCTTTTCGACAGGTACCTGGGCAGCCGTTACGTACAGCTAGTACCGCAAACGTGCTTGTGGTTAAACCCACTGCCAGAGTACTGTCGAGTCTTTAGAGTCCCACACAGAGGGTTTCCCTGATCCAGGCAAAACGATGTAGTAGCCGTATTGGATACGTGCAGGGTTCGATCGATTGATGTACTTGGTACTCGGTTTTTCGATCGGACAGTTTGTAATACTAACCGGCTCGGGTCTGAGCCGGATTATTAAGTCAGGTATTGATTTAATAATTTGCATATATGTATTTTGATATATATATTCTAGTATTACGTTCTTCGTGTTATTCTATCTCTTTTGGGCGTTCGGATTTTTATCTAATTGCCGGTATATTTGTACAGTAGTTGGAAATCCTTATTACTACAGTTTTTCTTCTAGAAGGTGGCCACCTCATTATGTATTTTCCATTTATTTGATAATTGGAAATGAGGTGTAAAGTGAGAGGTGAGGGAGGAATGGGAATAACCATGCTTCAATAGTGAACAAATGAATTTATAATTCATTTTGGGTTTACTATTGAAGTATGGTTGCTAATTGTTTAATGAAAGAATTAATATACAAAACCATTGTGTATATTTTCTCTTTCATCGTTGATTCATTATTTTTCCTTGAGCTCTCTTTTGCTCTCATCTCTTCTTTGCTCTCAAGTTTCCTCCACCTTCATCTTCTTCCTCTTCACTACTTTCTCATGTGTTGAGAATGAAGTGAAGAGGCAAGAAAGAGATAGCTATACACTATGACACCCTCCACTACATCCTAGACTACTTGGTTTAGCAAACCAAGTTCTCTAGTTGCTCCTTTAGTTACATATTTAGGAGCTAGAGCCATGGATCATACTCCCCGGGTGGATCATCTACGATAAAAGGAGGCCGGAGAACAAGCTCGATCCCGGAGGACCGATGGAGCATGGAAAGAAGTTCAAGCATGTTCAAGGCGCTTGCTGGGAGCTAAGGATGAAGAAAGAAGACCGAAGGATTTGGTTCATTTGGTGAGGTTTCTATCATAGTAGATAGCTCCGTAAGTATAGCTAGTGAGTTCTATGGAAAGATCTGGTTTTAGGGTTTAGTCTTGCGCCAAGTTTCATTCGTAAGAAAATATTTGTTCCGAATTTGGCCACGTGAGATGGCCGAGGCGCTAGGGTAATCCTTCATGGTATCAGAGCCACCCATAAAACTTACACTAGCTAGTTCAAACTTGTTTAGAATAACGATCGACCGAAAATTCCAAAAACCTCGTTTCGAAATTTTGCAGTTTCTGTCGATTTTAAAAGTGCTGGAAAAATCAATTTTTTTCTCTCAGAAAATCATGCAGGCTTTTTTGAGACCACTGAAGAAAATTTACCACATGATCCTTCTAAACAGCCGCGGAACCGCCGCGCAAACCCCCATTTGGCGGCGGATCCACGGCCATTTATTGGGCCCACGTGATAAATTTTTTTCTGGGCCTCCCATTTTGAGAATTGTGGTTTCTGGAATAATTACATTTTGGGTCCAGATTTGTTACAGTGTTGATTTAATACTTGGGGCCCACTTAGAAAATTTAGTCGATCGTGATTTTAAAATACGTATTTTTATTATCAGTACATTCACTTTTATCTACGACCGGGAATGTCACTTGATCGGTAAAACTCGTCTGATTGCTATATGTTCCTTTAGACGGGTTTTGCGAACGTGACATTCGCGTTGATGTTGTGTGCTTGTGCTGTGATTGTGGTTGGATTGTCGTAGTGGATAGCATGTGGTGAAATGTTAGAAATACAGTTTACATTCTTTTGTATATTTGTTATTGCGGGGCGAGCGTCCGACATGTGGACTGCCGTCTTTGCCGGGTTGTATATTATTTTGGGGCACGACCGGGATGAGGTCGATGTCACCGCTTGTATATATTATTTTCATTTTCTGTATTAGGATTACCCCGCGATGGGGTGCACGAATAGCCAGGTTCTAGAAGGCAACAAGCCCACATCTCAAGGCGCAGAGACGGAAATGGGTTTCATTCTAGAACTGGCAGGCTATTCGCCGCACTCGTAGGGGGTACAGGTTTTCATTGCACATGCTATCCACACGACCGGGAACATCGGGTTTTATTTGCGGCTCAAATGAAACCCGGGGCTCCAAGATTATCCACCATTCTGTAATGTTATCTGTGATGTTGTTTATTTTCATGCCTGGGACGAATGTGATATATACTTATATATATACTAGTAGATGTTGTATATGTTTTGCACCCGCGCTAGTCCAGCCCCCGCTCTGTCGTTAGTTAAGTAACCTAATGGGTGATGACGGGGCCCCGTGGCGAATGCGGATGGCATATACGTACATTTTATTTTTGTTCTTTTCTGGTATGATAGGTTACAAATTTGATGGGGCCGCATTAATTTTAATTAATGCAAGATAAAAACCTAAAAAGATGTTGTTGGAACCAGATTTTAAAAACCGACATTACAGATGTTCTCTTTTGCTTTGCATAGTGGTATTCAGTTTGGAATATCCGGCACCTCATTCGATGAGGCAAGGGCCGAGATCCCTTCATCGGGAGTGACCCCTTGAGTAAAAATTTTGCGTCAGGGTAATAACTTTAATATAGTCGACTATTTTTTGCTTTGCATCGTGGTATTCAGTTTGGAATATCCTGCACCTCATTCGACGAGGAAAGAGCCGAGATCCCTTCACAGGGAGTGACCTCTTTAGCAAAGGTTTTCGCCACTATATAAATTTACAAATTAACTCAGGTTCCTTCAACAATATCAAGTTCATTACGTTAACGGGTTTTTTCGCCAAAAACCCAGTCGTAGCCCTCTGTCATTTCGGATAAAAACACATAGTATTCATGCGGTGTTTGTTGGCCAAAGTCAAGGCATCGTGTATGGTAGCTGTATGTTTATTATCCGTAGCATAGATAAAATGCATTGTTTTAGGACAGTCGTACCATCTTGTTGGCCAAAGTCAAGGGTGTGTGCAGGTGGGTCTAAATCAATCAGGACAATGACGGGTAGAACTTGACTTGCGCGTTATGATTTGTTGGCCAAAGTCAAGGTCATAAGCGCTTGGGGCAAAAACCACATCGGGAGTTTCAAACATAAAGGAAACTTGCAGATTTTAGCATACCTTCTGGAGTGTGGTGACTAGAGTGGATTCCATCTAGTGCATCACACAATGATAGTTGGATCCCGATCCCACTGATGAGTAGGATTACTCTCGGGAGATTATCACACTTAACAATCAATGCTATAAACCAAGTAGGTGTCTAGAAAGGTGTTAGCGGGGCTACGCCTCCAGGGAAAAGAGGTTCTTTAATTAAGGAACTTCGCGAAAGCGTTGGAAAACCTCCCTCGAAGTACCAACACCGGCCTGGCTGAAAGGTTAAGCAAGTATTGTGACGTGTGATTAATCCTGACTAGTACTTCTTTTAGGGTTTGAAGAAGAATTTGAGGAAACAATGGGAGCCATCCGGATTAGATAAATTAATAACCAATCTAATCTTGCAAGAGCGCACGCTGAGTGTTTTCCCTCTCTCTCTCCAGGTAGCAACCATTTCACGCCCTAATCAAGATAATAAAATGTATCGCTTGACCGATCCGAATTCTTATTCGGGGCTGGGGAACGTCGGTTCGTCTCTAACTCATTACAACTGTCATAAGTATGAGCAAGGGAAAGAGGAAAGTTTGAATTCCTTGATAAACCCATCGAAGAAGAAACATACTGTTGGATCTTCTTCAGGTGTTCTTGTAGTTGAGAACTGCTTTTCGGTCAGTCCTACCTCCTAGGTAGTAGATACCGGATCAGGATCTCATATCTGTAATTTATTGCAGGGACTGAGAAAAATTAGGATAGTTCGACCTGGTGATATGTCCCTCAGAGTAGGGAACGGAGCACAAGTTAATGCTGCGGCCGTCGGTGAATATCACCTAGTGTTGCCAAATGGTAATACTATGATTCTGAACAATTGCTACTATATACCTTCCATGCTTTGCAACATAATATCAGTTTCTTTACTTGATAAAGATGGATATAACTTTGTCCTTGATAGAAATATCATGAACATTTACCTTGATAAGGTACTGGTTGCAGAAGGTACACTGTGTAATGGTATCTATGTTCTAAATCAAAATACAGTTCTCAATGTACAAAACACACGCAAGAGGAAAAATTCGGATACGAACACATCCTTCTTGTGGCATTGTAGACTTGGTCATATCGGAGAGAAAAGACTAAGTAAGTTACATAAAGATGGATTCTTGAATACGTTCGAATTTTCATCTTATGAAACTTGTCAGTCTTGTCTCAAAGGAAAGATGACCAAATCTCCGTTCACCGGGCATGGAGAAAGAGCAGCAGAGCTTTTGGGACTCATACACAGTGATGTATGTGGTCCAATGTCAACACATGCAAGGGGTGGATTCTCGTACTTCATCACATTCACTGACGATCTCTCTAGGTTCGGATATATGTATCTTATGAAACACAAAATCTGAAGCTTTTGAGAAATTCAAAGAATTTAGAAACGAAGTAGAGAACCAGATTGGAAAAAGTATCACGATCCTCCGATCTGATAGAAGGGGAGAGTACTTAAGTACGGAATTCAGGGATTTTCTAAAAGAGAATGGCATTCTCCCTCAGCTTACCCCTCCATATACACCACAGCACAATGGCGTGTCGGAGCGGAGGAACCGTACCCTATTGGATATGGTTCGCTCCATGATGAGTAATGCCGGGTTACCTTTTTCTTTCTGGGGGTTTGCTCTTAAGTCAGCAACATTCATATTGAATAGAGCGCCATCTAAATCAGTGCCTACCACTCCATATGAAGTATGGACTGGGAAGAGACCATGTCTTGATTATATTAAGATATGGGGGTGTCCTGCTTTTGTTAAAAAGCAGAATCCAGATAAACTCGAGGCAAGGTCTGTATTGTGCAAGTTTGTGGGATACCCTAAGCATTCCAAGGGATATCTGTTCTACCACACTGAGGAACAGAAGGTGTTAGTATCTCGCCACGCTACCATTTTAGAAAGGGAATTTCTTGCAAAAGAAATTAGTGGGAGTACGGTGGAACTACAAGAAATTCAGGAACCACAAGAAATTCAGGAACCACAAACTATAACAGAAGATTTGGAAGAACCTTTAGATTCAGTTATACCCGACGAACCTCAGCCACTCCGCAGATCTAGTAGGATTTCTCATCCATCCGAGAGATACTACGGTTTTCTCATAGATGGGGATCGAGAGGATTGCATCTTGGAAGAAGATGATCCTACTAGTTTCAGGCAGGCCATTGTCAGTAGGGACTCTGATAAGTGGCTGGATGCTATGCAATCTGAAATGGAGTCCATGTACACCAATAAAGTGTGGACCCTAGAAGTTGCTCCACCTGGGGTAAAACCCATTGGATGCAAATGGATCTACAAGAAAAAACTTGGTGTAGATGGGCAGGTGGAAACCTATAAGGCTAGACTCGTTGCAAAAGGTTTTCGTCAAAGACCAGGAGTGGACTATGATGAAACTTTTTCTCCAGTGGCTATGCTCAAATCCATTAGGATCCTGCTTGCCATTGCTACCTTCCATGACTATGAGATCTGGCAGATGGACGTAAAAACGGCTTTTCTAAACGGAAGTTTAGAAGAGTGCGTTTATATGGATCAGCCGGAAGGTTTTGTAGACAGTGGGAGCGGCGGAAAGGTGTGTAAGCTACTCAAATCCATTTATGGATTGAAGCAAGCATCGCGAAGCTGGAACATCTGTTTTGATGAAACAATCAAGGACTTTGACTTCATCAAGAACGAAGATGAGCCATGTATTTATAAGAAGATTGTAGGACGAACTGTCGTGTTCCTAGTCTTGTACGTGGACGACATTCTTTTGAAGGAAATGACATTCCTATGCTACAATCGGTCAAGCTATTCTTGTCGCAAAGGTTCTCTATGAAAGACCTAGGTGATTCCTCGTACATTCTGGGGATCAAGATCTACAGAGATAGATCCAAGAGATTACTGGGACTTTCACAGTCCAGGTACATAGAGACCGTACTAAAGAGATTTAGTATGGAAGATTCCAAGCGCGGTAACATACCCGCATTGCACGGAATCATCCTCTCCAAGGAGATGTCTCCCAAGACTGACGAGGAGAGGGTTCGCATGAGCACTATACCCTACGCTTCGGCAGTAGGATCTATAATGTATGCGATGCTATGTACAAGACCAGATGTAGCTTACGCGCTAAGCGTAGTAAGCCGATATCAGTCAGACCCAGGTGAGGACCACTGGACAGCAGTAAAGAACATTCTTAAGTACCTGAGAAGGACTAAGGAGATGTTCCTGATTTACGGTAATGGAGACCTCAGGGTGAGTCCTTTACCGACTCAAGCTTCCAGAGTGACAAGGATGACAGCAAGTCTGTCTCGGATTTTGTGTTTACCCTCAACGGAGGGGCGGTATGTTGGAAGAGTTCCAAACAGGATACCGTCGCAGACTCGACGATGGAGGATGAATACATTGCTGCAAGCGATGCCGCAAAATAGGCGGTCTGGATAAAGAAGTCCATAGCTGAACTTCAGGTGGTTCCGTCCATTGTTGATCCAATACTAGTGTATTGCGATAACAATGGGGCTATAGCTTTAGCAAAGGAACCCCGGTCCCATCAGAAATCCAGGCACATCTTAAGGCGGTATCACCTGATCAGGGAGATCGTAGATCGCCAGGAGATCGAGGTCCGGAGAGTGGATACGAAGGACAACACGGCGGATCCATTTACAAAGGCCCTCCCTCAAGCACAGTTCGAGCGACTTTTTGGGATGTTGGGTATGCGATACACCAGCAGCTGGCCTTAGAGCAGACGTTGGGTATTCGGTACGCCAATCACTGGCCTTTAGTGCAAGTGGGAGATTGTTGGATGTATATGCCCTAGAGGCCAGTATTGTATATGTACACATATGGATACTAGAGAGATGTATGTACAGAACAACCTTGCTCAGTTTTATAGTATATTATTCGACTTGTCTTTGTCAGGATATGTGTATTTATTTGTATTGTTAATATATCTGTTTTGCACATATTGATAAAGACTCGATACGGTAGTATACTATTATGGTTTGCCTTTATATTAACATGGCATATGTCATACTCGTTATTACATATTGCGGTTACATGTTGATAAAGCCCCTAGGATCATGCTTGACTACCTGCGTTGTGATGGCGATCATACTTGTGGGAGCAGGGTAGTCTATAAGCACATCCTTTAATGGTCCCTAGTCGCGTCAGTATCGAGAATGGGCATTGATACTCTAGAGTAGACTGGTGTATATGTTTCTACCCCGTCGGGGGATGGTTGGTCCCGCAGCCATTGGTTTGATGCACCTAAGATCGTATACAGGTGCTCATTAGGGTGTGAGTTTACTGGACGGACTCGCCGAGAACTTCCGTATGGTACTATACCTATCGTCAGATGGAAGTTCTCAGGTGACATGTGTACAGGTTAGTCTTTGGACCCCAGATCGGCATTTGTCTCGTGTGAGTTCCCACTGAGCTTTGATCACTACCCTACCACGGCTCTACTGAGTCGTGCAAACAGGTTTTGGTTGGGTTCAGTCCCGAGCCACTTGGAGGCAGTGAGCGTTTGTCGGGGATTCGTCTCTCCCGGTATAGGGAGTCGATATCGCACTGTGATTCGATTTGTCAGGACCATAAGACCTTGGCCAAGGCAGTTGGAATCTACTGATAGGCTGATCAGTAGTTTCCCGGATTGGTCCTGAACCACATCGGCATGACTTATCAGGTTATTAGGGTCTGACGTTCACCATCCCCTAGACCCGGTATGCGATACTCTTTGATGAAGAGACCGGACTGTACGGATATTGTCACGGATAAGCTCAGTAGGAGTTCGGACGAGCTTACTCATCGGCCTTCCTTTTCGACAGGTACCTGGGCAGCCGTTACGTACAGCTAGTACCGCTGACGTGCTTGTTGTTAAACCCACTGCCAGAGTACTGTCGAGTCTTTAGAGTCCCACACAGAGGGTTTCCCTGATCCAGGCAAAACGATGTAGTAGCCGTATTGGATACGTGCAGGGTTCGATCGATTGATGTACTTGGTACTCGGTTTTTCGATCGGACAGTTTGTAATACTAGCCGGCTCGGGTCTGAGCCGGATTATTAAGTCAGGTATTGATTTAATAATTTGCATATATTTATTTCGATATATATATTCTAGTATTACGTTCTTCGTGTTATTCTATCTCTTTTGGGCGTTCGGATTTTTATCTGATTGCCGGTATATTGGTACAGTAGTTGGAAATCCGTATTTACTACAGTTTTCCTTCTAGAAGGTGGCCACCTCATTATGTATTTTCCATTTATTTGATAATTGGAAATGAGGTGTAAAGTGAGAGGTGAGAGAGGAATGGGAGTAACCATGCTTCAATAGTGAACAAATGAATTTATAATTCATTTTGGGTTTACTATTGAAGTATGGTTGCTAATTGTTTAATGAAAGAATTAATGTACAAAACCATTGTGTATATTTTCTCTTTCATGGTTGATTCATTATTTTTCCTTGAGCTCTCTTTTGCTCTCATCTCCTCTTTGCTCTCAAGTTTCCTCCACCTTCATCTTCTTCCTCTTCACTACTCTCTCATGTATTGAGAATCAAGTGAAGAGGCAAGAAAGAGATAGCTATACACTAAGACACCCTCCACTACATCCTAGACTACTTGGTTTAGCAAACCAAGATCTCTAGTTGCTCCTTTAGTTACATATTTAGGAGCTAGAGCCATGGATCATACTCCCCGGGTGGATCATCTACGACAAAAGGAGGCCGGAGAACAAGCTCGATCCCGGAGGACCGATGGAGCAAGGAAAGAAGTTCAAGCATGTTCAAGGCGCTTGCTAGGAGCTAAGGATGAAGAAAGAAGACCGAAGGACTTGGTTCATTTGGTGAGGTTTCTATCATAGTAGATAGCTCCGTAAGTATAGCTAGTGAGTTCTATGGAAAGATCCGGTTTTAGGGTTTAGTCTAGCGCCAAGTTTCATTCGTAAGAAAAATTTTGTTCCGCATTTGGCCACGTGAGATGGCCGAGGCGCTAGGGTAACCCTTCACTCTTGATAGGGAAGGAGTTTCCTATGCTACGCTCGGTTAATCTCCGCTTATCACAAGGATTCTCCATATAGGATCAAAGTAATACCTCCTAAATCCTGGGTTTTGGATCTATGAGATAGATCTAATTGGATGTTAGGAAACTCACTAGTTGTAGTGATATGGTATCAATCGATCTTGAGGAGAATCACTAGAAAGGTTACAGGGTGATAAGGGCGACTGAATGTCAGTCGCATGCATTGTGTTTACCCTCAGTGGAGGGACAGTATGTTGGAAGAGTTTCAAGCTAGATACCGTGACTTACTAGACGATTAAAGGCAAGATACATCGTTACCAAGGATGCTACCAAAGAGGCAGTCTGGATATTTATAAGTTTATGAGATGAACTCGATTCCTACCATTGTGTGACAATGGAGTTG
This sequence comes from Agapanthus africanus, assembly GCA_030015575.1. Classification (NCBI taxonomy): domain Eukaryota; kingdom Viridiplantae; phylum Streptophyta; class Magnoliopsida; order Asparagales; family Amaryllidaceae; genus Agapanthus; species Agapanthus africanus. The sequence goes on from CM057339.1 coordinate 428,706,712, forward strand.
TGGCTTTTGCCAAGGAACCCCCCGTCCCAACAGAAATCCAGATATAATTCTTAGGCAATATCACCTGATCATGGAGATGGTTAATCTCCAGGGAGATCGAGGTTAGGAGAGTAGACACAGAGGACAACAGCGCGGATCCACTCACAAAGGCCTTTTTCCCAGTAGAGACTTTCTTGGGATGGTTGAGTATGAGATACTGCAACCACAGCTAATTGTTGGGTATGTGATACCACAACAGATGGCCCTAGTGCAAGTGGGAGATTGTTAGTTATATGTATGCCCTAGAGCCCATTACTGTACATACGATGTATATTGTAATGGATGCTTGGACATATATAGGGAGGACTTTCTTGCTCGACATGATAGTATGCTATCTGGTTGTACTTTATCTTAACATGTACTCTAATTGTCTCTATGTTACATGTTGATAAAGCCCTTAGGATATGTACTCGACTACTGGGACTATGATAAGATCATACTAGTGGGGACACGGTAGTCGACGAGTACATCCTATAACTGCTCCTAGTCGAGGGTGTATCAAGACAGGGCATCGATACACCAGAGTAGACTAGCGTATATGCATCTTGACCCATATGATGAGCGATGGATGTGTTAGTTGTATGTATGCCCTAGAGGCCAGTATTATATAGATGATGTATATTATATTGGATGCTTGGACATATATAGAGATGACTTTCTTGCTCGATATGATAGTATGTTATCTGGTTGCTCTTTATCTTAACATGTATACTAGTCTCTTTAAACCGTCTTATAGTTACATGTTGGTAAAGCCCTTAGGATGTGTACTTGACTACCTGGACTATGATGCAGATCATACTAGTGGGGACATGGTAGTCCATAAGTACATCCTTCAAGGTCCCTAGTCGTAGGTGTATCGAGACGGGGCATCGATATACCAGTGTAGACTAGCGTATACGCTTCTCGACCCATGAGATGGGCGATGGATGATCACATATCCATTGGTGTTTGACATCAAAGATGGTATACGGGTGCTCAGTGAAGACTGGGTACACTGGACGTACTCACCGAGAACTCCCAGATGGTATTATACGTCACGTCAGATGGCAGTTCTCAGGTGACACTTGTGCAGGTTAGTCTGTAGACCCGAGATCTTCATAGAGTCTTGTGTGATTCCCACTGTGTTTTGATCTCCACCTTACCACGTCTATGAGGGCATGCTAAACGGTGGTTTTTGGGTACAGTCTCGAGTCACATGGAGGCAATGAGCGATAGGAGGGGTTTCGTCTCTCCCGGTATTGAGGGTTGATGTTGCGCTGTGCTCGATTGGCCGTAACAGGTAAGTCCCTGGCCAGGGTTGATTCAGAGATTTGTTGGTAAGTGTTACCAGTAGTTTCTCGACCCGTTATGAGCCACACATCGGCACGACTTATCGGTTATTGGGGTCTGACGTTTACCACCCCTAGACTTGATATGCGACATATCAGACGAGGAGACCGGACTATACGGGAAGTGTTGCCGGTTGGCTCGATGGGAGTTGTAGCAGGTTCGCTTGTTCTCTTCTGATCGCTCAATACTCGGATGGCCGTTACGTTTAGCTGACCGCTTGCGGCTTGCGGGTGCTTGATATGATCAACACCCACTGCCGGCCTATTGACGAGTCTTAGAGTCCCACAATGGAGTTTCCTAGTCCAAGCGAAATGTTGTGGTGCGCGTATGCGATATGCACATGGACCCGATTGAAATGCGCATATAGGATACCGTATATTGATCGGGTGGCTTGCTTTTGGTTATGGTCGTATGTGATATGGCCGGATTGATAAATTAAGTGTTGATTTATCATTTAACCATTAGATTCTCACTAGAAATCCTTTCTTGTTTCTATGGATGTATGGATGCATGTATGCATTCCTTATTGTTTCATGCACATATGGATGTGCATGCACACATGCATACATACATCATTCTATCATGTTTGGTTATACAAGGAAATGGTGGCAATATAAGACTCACACCGTGGTTTTAAATATGAATTTTATTACATTTGATTTAAAACAAAAAGGAAAAAGGAAATTGTTATGATTGAATTGTTTCTACACTCTTCTCTTGACCTAACCATTCTCACCCACCTTTTAACCTTGGGTAAACTTTCCTTTTGTGTTTTAACTCAAGTTTAATAAAATATTCATTGTTTAAACCATGGTTTGAGATGAGAAAAAGAAAATATATATTGATATATTTTCATTTATTTCTAACAAGAGTTATCCTTTTCACTCTTGAAAAAGATATTGCCATCATCTTCTTCCTCTCTCATTTTGCTCTCTAGTTCTTTGTAGTGAGCAATATACTCATCAAGATTGGATTTTGAAGTGAGAAAGAGAACCACAACACCATTCTACACAAGTTTAACCCACTTGTTTGGAGTGTTAGCTTGATTTCGTTCACTTGATCGGATAAAGTTGCAAGCTTGGACAAAGCGGACTCCGGGTGGATCATCGGTGACATCGAGGAGTTCAAGCGGAGCTCTTTCAAACCCCAAGTGGCCGAGGAGTCTAGCATAGGGAGCTACAAAGGTTGTACTCTCTAAACCCCGGCTTTCCTTTCATATGATGATGTGAAAAATATGAAACCCTAATTTTTCTAGGATCGATCCGATGTTTGTTAACCTAGCACCCTAAAGACTCCACCTTTGGTTCATGTGATGGTTCCAAACCCTTCATGAGGTGGTAGGCTAACCTTTCACTAGTATCAGAGCTACTAGGCATTGGATGTCGACCTATGGGGGGTTCTCACTGTGTGACAGTGTGGCGAAGCATAGGCTCTTACCCCCAGGGTGTCCCGAGACCGGAAGGTGTTCTGGCGGGTTGTAGTCCTCGCGAGGGGGCATGCGTAAAAAGTAGCGGCTGAGGGACCCGTTGGTGCCATGGCGACCCCATTGGATGGGGTGGCTGCCTGACCTTTCACCGGTATCAGAGACGACCTAGACAATTAGGCGACACCTTTATGAAGTTAAAACTCCGATCGAACCGAAAATACGGATTTTTGGGTGCTCTCTGGACTTTTTTTCAAAATCTGGTTATTTTCAGAATTAAAAATATGTAAAAAATTCAGCAGGTAAAAATAAGAATTACGGTATAAAAAAATTTCCATGACCAGTCTTTTCTGCCGCGGAAACGCGGCCTAAACTTCTTGGGCCGCGGTTCCACGGCCGTATACCTCTATCACTGTATCTTTTTTATACAGTAATGCTTACTTCTGCTTTTATATTTTTTAGAGTATTTTTAATCTGTATTTTGTGCTGAAAATTCTGGAGATGGTTTTGCACTCGCCGATTCGATCGGAATTTTGATTTCGTGACTTTTCCGAATAAATTAGAATGTATTGAAGTGTTTGAACAAGTATCATTTGCTCACTTTTCACGGGGTTTAAAATCTTTCGAAAATACGTGCAAGTTTGTTTGTGGTGGACCCTCTAGAAGACAACAAACCTTAACTCGATTATGTGACCGTCTTGAACTGCACTTTGAACCTTAGGGTTTGGGGCAGTACGGCGTGCCACACGTGAGGCGTTGGCTTGACCCTTCTACGGCTGGACCGCTACCACTGTGTCACACTCCGGGTTTTTGAACTCCGCTCAAGTGTTGAACTTTAGGGAATTTTGGGTATTTGATCATTCGTTCGAAAACTTTAATACCGTCTAATTATCTGGAATGAGATGCAATGCGTGGAATTCATATTATAAGACATGAAATACGAGGTACGTGATACTTCGCATTTATGATGTCTAAAGAGAATGTGGATTCCAGATATTTCAGTTTTCACTTTATTTTCTATGACCGTAAGTGTAGTATGTATTTACCGATTGTCGTTGCTATACGTCGAGGACAATCGGTGTATGCATACTTACTTACGTTGATGATATGAGATATTATGTGTTGCTGAGATATGATGTGCAGGATTGTCGCAATTGAATAGCCGGGGGGGTTTTATGTGAGATGAGAGTTTTATATTTTCATTCATGTAAATTCAAATGTAATGTAATATTCTTTTATTTAGGGCACTTCCGGGTTGAGGTTGTGTCACCAGTGTTGTATATTATTTACTTTTCCGCATTAGGATGAACCCTAGGAGGGGAGCACAGGTGACCAGGTTCTGGGGTTCAGTGAGAGGCCATCTCGAGGAGTCGAGACCGGGTCTCCTAAACTCTAGAATTGGTAGGGTCACTTGCCGCTCTCGTAGGGGTCCAGGGTGTGGGCTTGGCTATTCATCGCGACTGTGGAATCCGTAATTTCTATTTTGGCTAAATACTAAATACGGACGTCCTAGTATATCCCACATTATATCTATGTTTCTGCTGTGATATCTGTGATGTGATCATTTGATATGTTCTGATGGATACAATATATAGTATATATGATATATTATATAGCCGTTACTTATGTTTTACACCCGCACTAGCCCTGCCCTGTTCTGTCGTTAGTTACCTAACCTAATGGTGCACGAGAGGACATCGAGGCGAATGCGGATAGCATAAGTGTACGTCGTATTTATCTGTGATGTTTAGGTGACTTAAATGATGGGACTTCATTAATGTGATTAATGAAAGAAAAGAAACCTAAAAGATGTTGTAGAATCAAATTTTCCAATAAAATGGGTAGCTACAGTTTTGCTTTGCATAGTGGTATATATAATATACCCTGCACCTTATTCGATGAGGAAAGGGCCGAGATCCCTTCACCGGGAGTGACCCCTATAGCAATAACTGGCAGATGCTACACACTCGGTTTGTCTTTTGAAAGCTTCTATAGTTTCTTCTTTGCACAGTGATATATATGATATATCCCGTACCTCATTCGATGAGGAAAGGGCCGACGATCCCTTTACCGGGAGTGACCCCTTTAGAAAAACTAGAAAAGCCTCAAAATCACTCCATTTCAAAACTTCATTTGATTTTACAACGATATCAAGTTCATTACACAATAGGTTTTCAGAAAAACCTGTCGTAGCCCTCCGTCATTTCAGATAAGTCATGTTTAGTATTCGTGCTGCGTTTGTTGACCTTGTCAAGGCGCAGTGTGCGGTAGCTGACCAGTATTTACCTGCTTATGCATATGATGCAGATTGGATTAGGGTAGTCGTACGGCCTTGTTGACCTTGCCAAGGGTCGTGCGGGTGGGTTTAATTCAATCAAGAAATGACGGGTTGAACTTGACTTACGGTCTATGGTTTGTTGACCTTGTCAAGGTCATAGATCGTTTGGGGCAAAATATTATCGGGAATTTCAAGTGTTGAGATTTGCAATGAGATTGCATACCTTCTATGAGATAGTTGGATCCCGATACCCACTGCGAGTAAGAGTTACTCCTGGGAGAGTTTTACACATTACAATTAGCCGATCAAGTAGGTGTCTAGAAGGTGTCAACGGGGTTACGCCTCTGAGAAAACGAGGTTTACTTTAATTAGGTCCGTGCGAAAGCACGGGGAACCTCCCTCAAAGTACCGACACTGGCCTGGCTGAAAGATCGGCGAAGTTGTAGGGTGTAATTAATCCCGGCTAGTCTTTCCTTTTACGGTTTGAAGGAAGATTTGATAAAAACCAGTGGGAGCCATCCTGATTAGATAAGATAATAACCAATCTGATCTTGCAAGAGCATACGCTAAAGTGTTTTCTTCTCTCTCTCTCCAAGTAGCGACCATATCATGCCCTAATAAAGATAATAATATGGATGTATTGACCGAACCCGCAAGTTATACTGTGCTGGGGAACGTTGGTTCCGTTCTTTCTTATAAGAGTATAGGAATGAACAGGACATAGGGGAATACCAGGATTCCCATGCCACCCGAATGAAGAAAGTATATGTTGATGCATTTTCTTCGGGTGTGTTCGTTACAGAGAACTGTTTCTCCATCTGCCCTACATCCTGGGTATTAGATATCGGGTCAGGATCCCATATATGTAATCAGTTACATGGGCTTAGAAAAGGTAGAGAACTTGGAGAAGGTGATAAAGACATAAGAGTTGGAAATGGTGCAATTATTGCAGCTAAGACTGTCGGGGAATATCACCTTACATTACCAACTGGTAACACATTGATTCTGAACGAATGCTATTACATGCCGAACCTGATATGCAACATTATATCGGTCTCTTTGTTGAGTAAAGAGAGATATAATTTTGTATTAAAGGATAATGTTATGAATATTTTCCGTAACCAAAAGTTGGTTGGATCAGGCACGTTGTGCAATGGCATTTATGTTCTAAATCAATCAACAGTTCTGAGCATAACAAACACACACAAGAGGAAGAGTTCAGAACTGAACAAATCCTTCTTGTGGCATTGTAGATTGGGTCATATCAATGCGACACGACTGGCTAAGTTGCATAAGGATGGATATTTGAAACCATTCGAATTTTCATCTTATGACACTTGCCAGTCATGTCTCAAAGGCAAGATGACCAAAACTCCGTTTACGGGACACGAAGAAAGAGTTACCGAACTCTTGGGACTGATACATAGTGATGTATGCGGTCCCATGTCTACACATGCCAGGGATGGTTCTTCGTACTTCATTACATTCACTGACGATCTCTCTAGATTCGGATATGTGTTCCTGATGAAACACAAATCAGAAGCTTTTGAGAAATTTAGAGAATATAAACAAGAAGTCGAGAACCAAACCGGAAAAAGTATTAAAATACTTTGATCTGATCGAGGAAGTGAATACATGAGCAATGAATTCCTGGATTTCCTAAAAGAGAATGGGATTCTCTCTCAGCTGACTCCTCCATATACACGACAGCACAACGGTGTATCGGAACGGAGGAACCGCACCCTATTAGATATGGTGCGCTCTATGATGAGCACAGCTGAGTTACGTATTTCCTTCTGGGGATATGCGCTGGAGACAGCAGCATACCTATTGAATCAATTTCCATCTAAATCTGTACCTACCACACCATATGAGATATGGAGTGGGAAGAGGCCATATCTTAAACGAGTTAAGATATGGGGTTGTCCAGCCTATGTCAAAAGACAAAATCCGGACAAGCTCGAGGCACGGTCAGTTCTTTGCAAGTTTGTGGGATATCCAAAGAACTCATATGGGTATTTTTTCTACCACAGTGAGGAACAAAAAGTGTTTGTTGCTCAACATGCCACCTTTTTAGAAAAGGAATTCCTTGAAAAAGAAATTAGTGACAAAGTGGTAGAGCTGGAAGAGGTTCCAGATACACAAACCGTAACTGAAGATTTAGTGGAACCAGAAGATTCAGTAGCTCCCAATGAACCTCAGCCTCTCCGCCGGTCTAGTAGGGTTTCTCGCCAACCTGAGAGATACTACGGTTTTCTCATGGATGGTGGGAGCGAGGATTCCATCATGGAGGATGATGACCCAACTAGCTTCGAGCAGGCCATCACGAGTAGGGACTCAATGAAATGGCTGGATGCAATGCGGTCCAAGATGGAATCCTTGTACACCAACAAAGTATGGACTTTGGAAATTGCTCCTGAAGGGGTAAAACCCATTGGGAGCAAGTGGATCTTCAAGAAAAAACTTGGTGTAGATGGGAAAGTGGAGACTTTCAAAGCTAGACTTGTTGCAAAGGGTTTTCGTCAAAGACCAGGTGTGGACTATGACGAAACCATTTCTCCCGTGGCTATGCTTAAATCCATCCGGATCATGCTTTCCATCACTGCATATCATGATTACGAAATCTGGCAAATGGATGTTAAGACCGCCTTTCTAAACGGTGATTTAGAAGAGTGCGTGTACAAGACTCAGCCAGAGGGCTTCGTAGATAGTGGGAGCAGCGGGAAGGTGTGCAAGCTGCTTAAATCCATTTATGGATTAAAGAAAGCATCGCGGAGTTGGAACATCTGCTTTGACGTCGTTATCAAAGAGTTTGATTTCGTCAAAAACCCAGATGAACCTTGTATCTACAAGAAGGTGGCAGAGAGTAAGGTTGTCTTCCTCGTATTGTACGTGGACGTTATACTCTTGATAGGAAATGACATTCCTATACTGCAATCGGTCAAGCTCTTCTTATCACAAAAATTCTCAATGAAAGATCTTGGTGATGCCTCCTGCATATTGGGAATTAGGATCTATAGAGATAGATCCAAACGGATATTGGGATTATCCCAATCCAGGTACATTGACACCATACTAAAGAGGTTTAGTATGGAAGAATCTAAGCGTGGAAACTTGCCCACGATCTCTGGAGTCACTCTCTCCAAAGAGATGTCTCCAAAGACTGATTTGGAGAGAGCTCGCATGCAAGAGATACCCTATGCTTCGGCTGTAGGCTCTATCATGTATGCGATGCAATGTACCAGACCCGATGTAGCATACTCACTAAGTGTAGTGAGTAGGTATCAAGCTGATCCTGGAGAGAGTCACTGGACAGCTGTGAAGAGCATCCTCAAGTACTTGCGAAGGGCTAAAGAGATGCTCTTGGTGTATGGTAACGAAGAACTCCAAGTGGAGTCCTTTACCGATTCGAGCATCCAGAGTGATAAGGACGACTCTAAGTCGCAGTCGGGATTTGTCTTTACCCTTTACGGAGGGGCGGTTAGCTGGAAGAGTTCCAAGCAGGAAACCGTGGCAGACTCGACGATGGAGGCTGAATACATCGCTGCCAACGATGCTGCCAAAGAGGCTGTCTGGATCAAGAAGTTCATTACTGAATTTGGAGTGGTTCCATCCATTGAGCATCCAATACCTTTGTATTGGGATAACAATGGAGTGGTGGCTTTGGCCAAGGAACCCAGGTCCTATCAGCGATCCAGGCATATTCTGAGGCGGTATCACCTGATCCAGAAGATAGTTGATCGCCGGGAGATCGAGGTCAGGAGGGTTGACACAAAGAATAACACAGCGGATCCACTCACGAAGGCCATTCCCCAGATACAGTTTGAGAGACTCTTCGAGATGCTCGGTTTGCGATACTACAGTAGCTGGCCCTAGTGCAAGTTGGAAATTGTTAGTTGTATGTATGCCCTAGAGGCCAGTATTGTACAGATGATGTATATTATATTGGATGCTTGGACATATATAGAGATGACTTTCTTGCTCGAAATGATAGTATGCTATCTGGTTGCTCTTTATCTTAACATGTATACTAGTCTCTTTAAACTGTCTTATAGTTACATGTTGGTAAAGCCCTTAGGATGTGTACTTGACTACCTGGACTATGATGCAGATCATACTAGTGGGGACATGGTAGTCCATAAGTACATCCTTCAAGGTCCCTAGTCGTAGGTGTATCGAGACGGGGCATCGATATACCAGTGGAGACTAGCGTATACGCTTCTCGACCCGTGAGATGGGCGAAGGATGATCCCATATCCATTGGTGTTTGACATCAGAGATGGTATACGGGTGCTCAGTGGAGACTGGGTACACTGGACGGACTCGTCGAGAACTCCCAGATGGTATTATACCTCACGTCAGATGGCAGTTCTCAGGTGACACTTGTGCAGGTTAGTCTGTAGACCCGAGATCGTCATAGAGTCTTGTGTGATTCCCACTGTGTTTTGATCTCCACCTTACCACGTCCATGAGGGCTTGCAAAACGGTGGTTTTTGGGTACAGTCCCGAGTCACATGGAGGCAATGAGCGATAGGAGAGGTTTCGTCTCTCCCAGTATTGGGGGTTGATGTTGCGCTGTGCTCGATTGGCCGTAACAGGGAAGTCCCTGGCCAGGGCTGATTCAGAGATTTGCTGGTAAGTGTTACCAGTAGTTTCTCGACCCGTTATGAGCCACACATCGGCACGACTTATCGGTTATTGGGGTCTGACGTTTACCACCCCTAGACTTGATATGCGACATATCAGACGAGGAGACCAGACTGTACGGGAAGTGTTTCCAGTTGGCTCGACGGGAGTTGTAGCAGGTTCTCTTGTTCTCTTCTGATCGCTCAATACCTGGGTGGCCGTTACGTTTAGCTGACCGCTTGCAGCTTGGGGGTGCTTGATATGATCAACACCCAATGCCGGCGTATTGACGAGTCTTAGAGTCCCACAATGGAGTTTCCTTGTCCAGGTGAAATGTTGTGGTGCGCGTATGCGATATGCACATGGACCCGATTGAAATGCGCGTATAGGATACCGTATATTGATCGGGCGGCTTGCTTTTGGTTATGGTCGTATGTGATATGGCCGGATTGATAAATTAAGTGTTGATTTATCATTTAACCATTAGATTCTCACTAGAAATCCTTTCTTGTTTCTATGGATGTATGGATGCATGTATGCATTCCTTATTGTTTCATGCACATATGGATGTGCATGCACACATGCATACATACATCATTCTACAATGGTTGCTTATACAAGGAAATGGTGGCAATATAAGACTCACACCATGGTTTTAAATATGAATTTTATTACATTTGATTTAAAACAAAAAGGAAAAAGGAAATGGTTATGATTGAATTGTTTCTACACTCTTCTCTTGACCTAACCATTCTCACCCACTTTTTAACCTTGGGTAAACTTTCCTTTTGTGTTTTAACTCAAGTTTAATAAAATATTCATTGTTGCGCCACGGCAGCGCCCCGGCCGTCTATCCGAGGCCAAAATGCGGAATCAAAATTTTTCTTAACTTTAAACTGGCGCTACCGCGGACAATATACCCGGATCGTAACCATTAACCAACACTAGCTAACAAGAGAAGGGGTGAGAGATATACCAAGTGATCCGAGTCCTCCGGTCTTCTCCTCATCGTCCCGATCTCCCGCGGAAAGTCTTGTCTCCACATCGTCGCCTCCTCGCCGGAAGGGCACCACATCGCCTGCGTCTTTTACGGGCTCCCGCCTCAATACCGAGGCAACTCGGGCGCGAAGTAGGCTAGCCGACGCGTCCAAGATTTGCTGTAGAATGTGTAGTGTAGAGCCTATGTCTCATTTGGGGTTTGTTGCCTTTGAAGATGATGGAGGAATCAAGATTAGAAAAATGGTGCTTGCATTTTTCTAGCATGAAAATGAGATCAAGAATGAAAACCTCTTCTTCTCTTTTCTCAAAATGAAACCATATCTTGTAAGAATGGTGGAGGAAAGAATATATCAAACATAACAAGAAGGGAGGTGAGTGTAGGAGAAGAGAATGGGTGACCACAACCAAACATTATCATAACAAAACTCACATCAACTCCAAATCAACCCTAATCACCATTAATGCAAAAGGTTGATGTAAAGAGAATCAAATGATGGTTGAAAAGAAAAGATGCCATCATAATTAATACATTTGCAAGAAAGTCCTCCACAATGTGTTATTTGCAAACTTGCAAATAACCCCCTCCATCGGAAAAGTCCTGCCGGGAAAGAACAAAGGAAAACCGGCCGGAACGGAATGCAAACTGGCAACTCCAGAAAACTGGTCCCGTAATAAATTACAGGAAAATCCCGATACTGTACATGCACACCCGCATCTGTATTCCGTCCGGATACAAATGCAATGAGACAAAATCTACACTGTACTAAACTAGGATCCGGCTTAAACCAAAGCCGGCTAGTAATATCCGTCCGATCCTGATCCGAGCAATACCGCACGTGTCTGATCGAACCCTGCCATATATCCATACGGCTACTAGTACAAACCGTCCGATCCTGATCCGTGCAATACCGCACGTATCTGATCGGACCCTGCCATATCTCCATACGGCCTCTACAGCGTTTCGCCCGAAAGCTTGAGTAACTGTAAGTGTGGTGGACTCTAAAGACTCGTCAATACTATGGCTGTGGATTTAACCACTAGCACGTCAGAGGTATTAGCCAATACATGACGGGCAACCAGCTATTGACCAAAAGGGACGTCGATGAGCGAACTCATCCTGACACCCTACTGAGCCTGTCAGTGACAATATCCGTACAGTCCGGTCCGTTCGTCTATGAGCATCGCATGTCGGGCCTAGGGGGTTGGTAAAAGTCAGACCCCCAAAAGCGGTACAAGTCGTGTCGGAGTGTAGCCCAGAACGCCCTAAGATACTACTGGAATACCTACCAGTAAATCTCCTGCCTCGGCCGAGGGCTTTGCGTAATGGCTCTCCTAGACACAGCGCGACCTCACCCCCAATACCGGGAGAGACGAACCCCTGAAAGATCCGCTCACTGCCTCCATGTGGCTCGGGACTGTACCCAACTAAAACCTGTTTGCACGACTCCTTTGAGCCGTGGTAGGGTAGTAATCAAAGCACAGTGGGAACTCACACGAGACAAATGACGATCTCAGGTCGATGAACTAACCTGTACACATGTCACCAGGGAACTGCTATCTGACATCTGGTATAAGACCAACTAGCAGGTTCCCGGCGAGTCCTGTCCGGTGTACTCATAACCCAATAAGCACCTGTATACATCTTAGGTGAACCAACTGACACCAGTGGCTTGTGAGACCGGCCACCGCCCCTCGTCGGGGTCTCGACTGTATACACTAGTCTACTAATGGAGTATCGATGCCCTGTCTCGAAACTCCTACGACTAAGGACCTTTTAAGGATGTGCTTATAGACTACCAGCTCCCACGTATATGATCGTCATCATACTGCTGGTAGTCAAGCAAGAATCCTAGGGGCTCTATCAACGTGTAATAGCGACATGTCAGGTCACCTAAAGCAGTACACGATGATAAAGATAAACCAGATAGCATACTATCATCTCGAGTAAGACTGTCCTACCGGGATAGGTCCTCCCTCAATCATTGCAATCACGTGCCTGTGATCCAATAATTGACTCTGAGGGCACTATCTCCAACAGAAAATATATATTGATATATTTTAATTTTTTCTAACAAGAGTTATCCTTTTCACTCTTGAAAAAGATATTGCCATCATCTTCTTCATCTCTCATTTTGCACTCTAGTTCTTTGTAGTGAGCAATATACTCATCAAGATTGGATTTTGAAGTGAGAAAGAGAACCACAACACCATTCTACACAAGTCTAGCCCACTTGTTTGGAGTGTTAGCTTGATTTCGTTCACTTGATCGGATAAAGTTGCAAGCTTGGACAAAGCGGACTCCGGGTGGATCATCGGTGACATCGAGGAGTTCAAGCGGAGCTCTTTCAAACCCCAAGTGGCCGAGGAGTCTAGCGTAGGGAGCTACAAAGGTTGTACTCTCTAAACCCCAGCTTTCCTTTCATATGATGATGTGAAAACTATGAAACCCTAATTTTTCTAGGATCGACCCGATGTTTGTTAACCTAGCACCCTAAAGACTCCACCTTTGGTTCATGTGATGCTTCCAAACCCTTCATGAGGTGCTAGGCTAACCTTTCATGATGATCCCATATCCATCGGTGTTTGACATCAAGGATGGTGTACGGGTGCTCAGTAGAGACTGGATACACTGGACGGACTCGCCGAGAACTCCCAGATGGTATTATACCTCACGTCAGATGGCAGTTCTCCGGTGACACTGGTACAGAGTAGTCTGTTGACCCGAGATCGTTATAGAGTCTTGCGTGATTCTTACTGTGCTTTGATTTTCATCATACCACATCTAAGAGGGCGTGCAAAAAGGTTGCTTTTGGGTACAGTCCCGAATCATATGGAGGCAATGAGCGGTAGGAGGGGATTCGTCTCTCCCGGTATAGGGAGTTGATGTTGTGCTATGTTCGATTGGCTATAACCGGAAATCCCTGGCCAGGATTGCTGAGATTTACTGGTAAGTGTTATCAGTAGTTTCTTGAACTGTTATAGACCTCAAATCGACACGACTTATCGAGCTACTGGGGTCTGACGTTTACCACCCCTTGGCGAGATATGCGACATATCAGACGACGAGACCGGACTGTACGGGAGTGTTACTGATTGGATTCACAGGAGAATGTACATGCTTGCTTGTTGATCTTCTGAGCGCTCAATACCTGGGTAGCTGTTACGTTTAGCTGACCGCTTGCAGCTTGTGGGTGTTTAATATAATCATCACCTACTGCTGGCGTATTGACGATTCTTTATAGTCCTATACAGAGGTTTCTTAACTCAGGCAAAACGGAGTAGGAGCACATATGTGATATGTGCGGGACCGATGATAATGGGGTATATGATACTGTATTGGATTCTCGCGATATGAGATATCGGCCGGGTATATGTGATATGCCGGGTCATCGTATTAGTCGGTTATATGCGATATAGCCGGATTGTCGGATCAAGTGTTGATTCGATAATTTAATGTATAATAATATATATGATATATTAAATTACATTAACTAATATTAGCTCACTAAAAGATTCTTTTTCTCACTCGGGTAATACATTGATATATATGCGATATATGTTATTTGTATTATTTTATTTTGTTACGATAAATATTATATATGTGATATATAATATTGTAACATGATATGATAACTAATGCAACATGTTTTGTGGAGTTTAAATATGGTTAGGGTTTGGATTAGGGTTAAGACTTCTAGTAGATTCTAGAAGCTTTTCTTTTGTCTTTGAAAAGATATTATGCTTGATATTTTTGTGTGACTCGCTCTTAACCAAACCCAAACCCTAGCCCTAGTTAAATCTCTACATGAGTCACCCTTGACCATGTTTGCATTAATCATCATGTTTATCTTTTCATTATTCATCACAAATGGAAATGGATCATTCTTCTTCTTCTTTCTTTCATGGAAAAAGCTTTCTAGCTTTTTTCCAAGTGATGAAAATGAGTGAGAATAAGAAAATAAAAGAGACCAAAAATCCTACTTCATCATCCTCATCTACCCTTGTCATTTAGATGAGGGTGTTCACTTCATTTATTGAGTGTTAGCTTGTGTTAATGAAACTTCAAGGTAGATCATCTTTGTATCGATGATCGGAAGCAAACTTGCATCTTTCTCTTCGTGGAACCTCTCGAGAGTCCGGAACACGATGATCGCAGCGAAGGGATCTCAACACGGAGCTTATAAAGTGAAGGACCGGATCTACAAAGGTTGTAATCCTTCTCACTTTGTGTTAAAGTGTTTAACATACTTGTTTTCGCATAAACTCTAGTTTAAAAATCCGGCTTTGGGTTGTTCGGCACGGCTGAATTTTTAATCGGGCATAGTTGATGCCTCGTAGACCCTTGTGCGCGTGCCTAGCATCCCTACATTTAGGAGAATTAAATTCTCATATAGGGTTAAACCCTAGTTTTATCTTGGAGGAATTAAATTCCTATGAATTTGGGAGAATTAAATTCTCTAAACTCAATTCTCCCACTAAATTTTAGGTCTGCATGGAAAAATCTCAACCCGATGAGAATTAAATTCTCAACCTATGGGGAGATTTGCTTCTGCAGATCTTCAACCAGAGGAAGAACTAAGTTCTTTTGCAGAAGAGTTAAACTCTTAGATTGAGAATTAAATTCTCTTTTTGTTTTGTGAAGCTTTGATCCTTTTTCTTTTTCTCACCTAGGATTTTCTTTCTTGAGAATTAAATTCTCCTTTCTTTTCTCTCTGCTATTTGCCTTTTGGAAATTCCAAGATCCCAGAATTCTATATCTTTCTTCTCCTCTTGGCTCCTATTTATAGGAGAAGGAAAAGAATCAATTTGTTTAGCAAATCTTTCATTGAAAGATTTTGTTTGTTTTTGTAACTAACATGATCCTTTAGATCACTCAGTGAATTTTATTCACCATTGGATTTTCAATCCAAAAGATATTCTGTTTGTTATTTTTGGTGAAATTTAGGGAAATCTTTCCTTATTTAAAATCTTTCTGTAAATTAGTGATTTTTAATCACCATTGAATTTTTAATCCAACGGTGCTCCATTTTATAGAGTACCATCTTTTTTGTTTGGAAAGATTTGGAGAAATATTTTTCCAGTTAGAGCCTTGGATTTCCCTTAATTAGAATTTAATTCTATCAAGTTATAAGGGCTTTCAAAGCCTATCACTTGTTGGCACGTGACCCCTTCTCATTCAGAATTTAATTATGTACTTTAATTGGGCTGAAAAATCATCACGTGTGAGCACGTGACTTCTGGTCACGTGTGAGCACGTGACCTCTGGTCACGCGTGAGCACGTGACCGCCTTTTGGGGTCTTTCCTCAGCCACTTTTTTTACTTCTGATTGCTTAGAATTTTTAATTCTGTAAATGGATCACGTGTCAACACGTGACCTTTGGTCACGTGTTAACACATGATACCTTATTGGGGCAATTCCTAATTTTTAATCAGGGAACACCAGTGTTACCAGAGAAATGCTATCTGACGCTAGGTATAATACCATCTAGGAGTTCTCGGCGAGTCCGTTCAGTGTACCTAGTCTCCACTGAGCACCCGTATACCATCTTTAATGTCATACACCAATGGATGTAGGATCATCCAACGCCTATCATATGGGTCAATAAGAGTATACGCTAGTCTACTCTGGAATATCGACGCCCTGTCTCAATACACCCTCGACTAGGAACAATTAAAGGATGTACTTGTGGACTACTCTGGCCCCACTAGTATGATCTCCATCATAGTCCTAGTAGTCAGTACACATCCTAAGGGCTTTATTAACATGTGAGAGCAAGACAGTGTCACAGTACAAGTTTACATGTTAAGACAAAGAGCAACCAGATAGCATACTATCATGTCAAGCAAGAAAGTCCTCTCTATATATGTCCAAGCATCCACTATAATATACATCATAAGTACAATAATGGCCTCTAGGGCATACATATAACTAACAATTTCCCACTTGCACTGAGGCCAGTTATTGTAGTATCCCATACCCAACATCCCGAAAAGTCTCTCAAATTGTATCTGGGGTATGGCCTTCGTGAGTGGATCCTCCGTGTTGTTCTTCGTGTCAACTCTCTTGACCTCGATCTCCCGGCGATCAACTATCTCCCGGATCAGGTGATACCGCCTCAGAATATGCATGGATCACTGATGGGGCCTGGGTTCCTTGGCCAAAGCCACTGCTCCATTGTTATCACAATACAAAGGTATTGGATGCTCGATGGACGGAACCACACCAAGTTCAATTATGAACTTCTTCATCCAGACAGCTTCTTTGGCAGCATCGTTGGCAGCGATGTATTCAGCCTCCATCATCCAGTCTGCCACGGTTTGTTGTTTAGAACTCTTCCAACAAACCGCCCCTCCATTGAGGGTGAAGATAAATCCCGAGACCGACTTAAAGTCGTCCTTATCACTCTGGAAGGTAGAATCGGTAAAATACACCACTTGGAGTTCACCGTTACCATATACCAAGAACATCTCATTAGTCCTTCTCAAGTACTTGAGAATGTTCTTAACAGCTGTCCAGTGATTCTCTCCTGGATCTGCTTGATACCTACTCACTACACTTAGTGAGTATGCTATATCGGGTCTGGTACATAACATCGCGTACATGATAGAGCCTACTGCCGAAGCATAGGGTATCTCTTGCATGCGAGATCTCTCCAAATCAGTCTTGGGAGACATCTGTTTGGAGATAGTGAGTCCTGATATCATGGTTAATTCCCACGCTTGGAATCTTCCATACTAAACCTCTTTAGTATGGTGTCTATGTACCTGGATTGGGACAATCCCGGTATTCGTTTAGATCTATCTCTATAGATCTTAATCCCCAAGATGTAGGAGGCATCACCTAAATCTTTCATTGAGAATCTTTGTGATAAGAAGAGCTTGACCGAGTGCAGCATAAGAACATCATTTCCTATCAAGAGTGTGTCATTCACGTACAATACGAGGAAGACAACCTTACTCTTTGCCACCATCTTATATATATAAGGTTCATCTACGTTTTTTATGAAGCCAAACTCTTTGACTACAGCATCAAAATAGATGTTCCAACTCCGCGATGCCTGCTTTAACCCGTAGATGGATTTAAGCAGCTTGCACACCTTTCCGCTGCTCCCACTGTCTACGAAGCCCTCTGGCTGAGTCATGTACACGCTCTCTTCTAAACCACCATTTAGAAAGGCGGTCTAAACATCCATCTGCCAGATTTCGTAGTCATGGTATGCAACAATGTCAAGTAGGACCCGGATGGACTAAAGTATAGCCACTGGAGAAATGGTTTCATCATAATCCCCACCTGGTCGTTGACGAAAACCTTTTGCAATAAGTCTAGCTTTGAAAGTCTTAACTTTTCCATCCACACCAAATTTTTTCATGAAGATTCACTTGCTTCTGATGGGTTTTACCCCTTCAGGAGCATCTTCCAAAGTCCATACATTGTTGGTGTACATGGATTCCATCTCAGATCGCATTGCATCCAGCCATTTCATTGAGTCCCCACTCGTGATGGCCTACTCGAAGCTAGTTGGGTCATCATTTTCCATGATGCAATCCTCGCTCCCACCATCAATGAGAAAACCGTAGTATCTCTCAGGTGGATGAAGAACCCTACTAGATCGGCGGAGAGGCCGAGGTTCGTTGGGAACGATCGAATCCTCTGGTTCCACTGAATCTTCAGTTGTAGTTTGTGTAGCTATAACTTCTTCCAGCTCTATCTCTTTGCCACTAATTTCTTTTACAAGAAATTCCTTTTCTAAAAAGGTGGTATGTTGAGCAACAAACACCTTTTGTTCTTCAGTGTGGTAGAAAAAATATCCATATGAATTCTTTGGATATCCCACAAACTTGCAAAGAACTGATAGTGCCTCGAGTTTGTCCGGATTTTGCCTTTTGACATAGGCCGGACAACTCCATATCTTAACTCGTTTAAGATATGGTCTCTTCCCACTCTATATCTCATATGGTATGGTAGGTACAGATTTAGATGGAACTTGATTCAATAGGTATGCTGTTGTCTCAAGCGCATAACCCCAAAAGGAAATTGGTAACTCAGCTGTGCTCATCATAGAGCACGCCATATCTAATAGGGTGCGATTCCTCCGCTCCGATACACCGTTGTGTTGTGGTGTATACGGAGGAGTAAGCTTAGAGAGAATCGCATTCTCTTTTAGATAGTCACAGAATTCTGTGCTCAAGTATTCTCCTCCCCGATCGGATCGAAGGATTTTAATACTTCTACCCGTCTGGTTCTCGACTTCATGTTTATATTATTTGAATTTCTCAAAAGCTTCAGACATGTGTTTCAGCAGGAACACATGTCCGTATCTTGAGAGATCTTCAGTGAATGTAATGAAGTATGAGGAACCATCCCTGGCATGTGTAGACATGGGACCGCATACATCACTATGTATCAGTCCAAAAAGTTCTGTAACTCTTTCCCCGTGTCTAGTAAACGGAGTTTTGGTCATCTTTCCTTTGAGACATGACTGGCAAGTTTCATAAGATGATAATTCAAACGGATTCAAATATCCATCCTTATGTAACTTAGCAAGTCGTGTCATATTGATATGACCTAGTCTACAATGCCACAAGAAGGATTCGTTCATTTCTGAACTCTTTCTCATGTGTATGTTTTGTACGTTAAGAACTGTGTTTTGATTTAGAACGTATAAACCGTTGTATAACGCATCAAACCCAATCAACACTTGATTTAGGTAAATGTTCATAACATTATTCTCTACTACAAAGTTATATCTTTCTTTATCTAATAAAGAAATTGATATTAAATTGCATATCATAGAGGGCATGTAATAACATTCGTTCAAGATCAAAGTATTGCCACTTGGTAATACAAGGTGATATTCACCAACAGCTTTGGCTGCAACACTTACACCATTCCCTACTTTTAGAGAATGATCACCTATACCCAGTTCTCTACCTTTCCTTAGCCCATGCAACATATTATATATGTGGGATCCCGATCCGATATCTAATACTCAGGACGTAGAGTGTACTGAGAAACAGTTCACGGTAATTGACACATCCGAAGATGATGCATCAACATGCTTATTCTTCGTTTGGGTGGCGTGGGAATCCAGATATACCGCTATTTCCTGCTCGGACTTATAACAATTATAAGTTGGAGCATAACCAACGTTCCCCAGCTCAGTAAAACAAGTGGGTTCGGTCAATACATCCATATTATTATCTTGATTAAGGCCTGACATGGTCGCTACCTGGAGAGAGAGAGAAGAAAATACTTAGCAGATGCTCTTGCAAGATTAATGTAGGGTTCCTAGGCACACTAATGATGTCTCACAAGTGATCAAACATGCTCAATTCAAATTTGTCCAAGTGCCTACAAACCCTAATACGGATCGTTAACTAGATTTATAGACGATGCGATGCAAGTAAACAACTTTAACTTAAAGGAAAGTGGCTACAACCTTTGTAGATCCGGTCCTCCACCTCCATGGCTCCGTGATGAAGTCCCCTCGCTGTCCATATCAGATCCCGGACTCTAGCATCGGCTTCATCGGAGAAATGGGTGGGCTAGGTCGTCGAATTCGATGCCGAAGATGATCTACGTCGAGGCAACTCAAGATCAAACTCCAACTTCACCAAGTCATGAAACTTGTGAAGAAAACACCCTATACTACTTGACAAGTGGTAGAGGATGAAGAAATAGAAAGTGGGTTCACTTTAGAATTGGATTTCTCACTCTTTTTCTCAAGTTGCCATTGATGGTTACAAGGTTTCTTCGTTGTTGAAGATGAAAAAGATGAAGAAAAAGAATATGATAAGTTCTTTTTTAAAAAGAAAATAATATGAATACTTATCATATACTAACCATGGTTAGGTGTAGAGAATAGACTATGGTTAGTTTGATTGGTTAGGGTTAAGCATGAAGACAAAATGGTCACTTAGTCAAAACTTCATGAAGCTTCAACAACAAACAAAGAAAGCCACCATTCTCTCTTTTCTTTTGCCAAAATAAATAAACAAAATAAATAAATAAATAAGCAAATAAACAAAACCCTAACCATTCATATAACCATGGTTTAATTCTTTACACAAACCCAAGTGAGCATGTATCATCAAACATGATACAAACAAGTGCACAAAAGTATATCACATATACAACTTGTGTACATCAAGTGAGAAAATCCATTTAAAGTGAACCAATACTAGTTAATGCAAAGTAATATATCAAATATATAATTATACATTAAATCATTAAATCAACACTTGATTCAATGATCCGGTCATGTCGCATATAACCGACTAGTATCCAATGTATCGACTTATCGAATCAATCCTCGATTCGATAACTAGGTTATATCGCATACAACCAATCGATACATTCATCGCGAGAATAGAATACAGTATCACATACACGCATTATTCTCGGTCCCGCACATATCTTATATGCGCTCCTATTTCGTTTTGCTTGAGCCAGGAAACCTCTGTGTAGGACTCTAAAGACTCGTCAATACGCCGGCAGCAGGTGATGATCATATCAAACACCCACAAGCCGCAAGCGGTCGGCCAAACGTAATGGCCACCCGGGTATTGAGCGATTAGAAAATCGACGGGCAAGCCCGCTCACACTCCTGTGAATCCAACCAGTAACACTTACCGTACAGTCCGGTCTGTTCGTCTGATATGTCGCATATCTCGCCTAGGGGTGGTAAACGTCAGACCCCAATAGCTCGATAAGTCATGCCGACGTGAGGTCCATAACATTCGTGAAACTACTGATAACTCTTACCAGTATATCACTGCAACCCTGGCCAGGGATTTCCTGTTATGGCCAGTCGAGCATAGCGCAACATCAACCCCCAATACCGGGAGAGACGAATCCCCTCCTATCACTCATTGCCTCCATGTGAATCGGGACTGTACCTAAAAACCACCTGTTTGCATGACTCAGTAGAGCCGTGGTAGGGTGGAAATCAAAGCACAGTGGGAGACACATAAGACTCTATGACGATCTCGGATCAACGGACTAAGCAGTACCAGTGTCACCAGAGAACTGCCATCTGACGTGAGGTATAATACCATCTAGGAGTTCTCGACGAGTCCGTTCAGTGTACCCAGTCTCCACTGAGCACCCGCATACCATCTCTGATGTCAAACACCAATGGATATGGGATCATCCTGTAAGTCCATGCTACCTCTCCCGGTACTTTCGAGCATGCGGAATTTGATAAAAAACGATTTTTATAGAGGTGGTAACATGGACTTATAACCCGGATCTTTGTTAAACATCTATCTAACAACCTAACTACGAGTTGCTAACTACTCGGTTAGGGGGTTATACCTTGCTTGTCTTGAACTCCTTCGTCTTCAAGCTCCGATGGTGGTCCGGATCGGCTTCTTCCCGTCGTCTCCGTACGCTGAAGATAGATCCACCTGAAAGCTCCAACCTTTGGCTCCTTCTTCGAACTTTGAAGAAACTAGTTCACTCGGTTTGCTAAACCTTGTGAACTAGAGTGAGTAGAGAAGAGTTTGTATGGGATTTTATCTATGGTTCTTGATTCTCAACTCATGAGACAAGTGAACCATAGAGTCAAGAGAGGGAGCAAAAACAAGAGAGCCCAAAACAAAGAGAGAGAATGAGCAAGTGAGAAAATGAGCCTTTCTTTTGTCTTTCACCCTCTCATAATCCAAAACAATGATAACTCATCGTATCAATCAAGTGTTATGTGATGGTTGAAGCAACCATAACCATATCATTTCATGCACTCATTTTGCACAAATGAGCAAGCAAGCAAAAGTCTTTGCCATGAAATGATGGCTATGGTTATCATGATGGTCAACTAGTCAAGCCTAGTCAACCGGTCAACAAAGTCAACAAGTCAACAAAAGTCAACAAGTCAACAACCATGTCACCATAATACTTAATTAATATAATTGTTAATCATATATCATATTCTCATTAGGGTTGAGCAAAAAAGTCAATGTCAACGGTCAACTGTCAACAACCCTAATGAGAATCCGCTGCCTCTGTCTCCCCGTCAACTGTGCATACACACCCGCATCCGCGTTCCGAGGAACACGAATGCATACTGGATAAATCCAATCCCAAAAGGTACACTAGGATCTGGCTTAAACCAAAGCCCGCTAGTGTAAACTGTCCGGACACTGTACGTGCACAAGTGCACGGATGTGACCGAACCCTGTCGCAAAACCATGCGACCTGTCGCAAAACCATGCGACCTATACTCTTTTTCCTAAAGGCGAAAAGCTTTCTGTGTGGGACTCTAAAGACTCGACACTACGCTGGCAGTGGGTTTAACCACAGACCACAAGCGGCACTAGCTGTGCGTAACGGTCCCCAGGTAATGCCGACAAGAAGACCGACGAGGCGAAACCCATCTGAACTCCTACTGAGCCTGAATGTGACATTCTCCGTACAGTCCGGTCTGTTCGTCTGATACATCGCATGGCGGGCCTAGGGGGCGGTAAACGTCAGTCCCCCAATAGCGGTACAAGTCGTGCCGGAGCGAAGCCCAAAACACCCTGAGATAACACTGGAAGCCTACCAGTATATCTCGTTTGCCCTGGCCAGGGACTACTCGTGTAATGGCTCTCCTAGACACAGCGCGATGTCAACCCCCAATACCGGGAGAGACGAATCCTGTCTAACCGTCACTGCCTCCAAGTGCTTCGGGACTGCACCCAACCACTACCTGTTTGCACGACTCCTTTGAGCCGTGGTAGGGTAGTGATCAAAGTACAGTGGGAACACACTCGAGGCGAAGTGACAGTATCAAGTCAGCGGACTAAGATGTACTCATGTCACCTGGGAACTGATAACTGACGATAGGCATAATACCAACTAGTCAGTTCCCGACGAGTCCTGTCCAGTGTACCTGTAACCTAACGAGCACCCGCATACTATCTCAAGTACGACGTACTGACGGCTGTGGGACAGACCGTCTCCCACACTGGGATGAGAAGCGCATGCGCTAGTCTACTCCGGAGTATCGATGCCCTGTCTCGATAGTCCTGCGACCAGGAACCTGCATAAGGATGTGCTTATAGATTACCCAGCCCTACTAGTGTGACGGACATCACATCGCTGGTAATCAAGCAAAGATCCTAAGGGCTCCACTAATGTGTATAGGCGATATACTAAAAATAAACACATACACACATTGAAGTAGAAACAAACCAAGTAGCATACTACTATTTTGAGCAAGATTGTATATACAAGGTGAATATCCTAAGCTTCCATTAAGTAATATACAAACTAGTATGATACAGTAATGGCCTCTAGGGCATATACACTAACAATCTCCCACTTGCACTAAGGCCATGTACTGGCGTATCGAAGACCTATCATCTCGATCAGCCGCTCAAACTGAGTCTGGGATAGGGCCTTGGTGAATGGATCTGCAGTGTTATCTTCTGAAGCGACTCTCCGAACCTCGATCTCCTGGCGATCTACGATCTCCCTGATCAGGTGATACCGCCTCAAGATGTGTCTGGATTTCTGATGGGACCTGGGTTCCTTCGCTAAGGCTATAGCCCCGTTGTTGTCGCAATATAGAGGTATTGGATCAACAATGGACGGAACCACCTGAAGTTCTTTCAAGAACTTCCTCATCCAGACAGCTTCTTTTGCGGCATCAGATGCAGCGATGTATTCTGCTTCCATCGTCGAGTCTGCAACGGTTTCTTGTTTGGAACTCTTCCAACACACCGCCCCTCCATTGAGGGTAAAGACAAAACCCGACATGGACTTGGAATCATCCTTGTCACTCTGGAAGCTGGAGTCAGCAAAGGCCTCGATCTGGAGGTCTTTTCCGCCATACACCAAGAACATCTCCTTAGTCCTTCTCAGGTACTTGAGAATGTTCTTTACCGCTATCCAGTGTTTCTCCCCAGGGTTTGACTGATACCGGCTTACCAAACTCAGTGCATAAGCTACATCCGGTCTGGTACACAACATCGCATACATTATAGAGCCTACCGCAGAAGCGTGGGGTATAATAGACATGCGATCCCTCTCCAAATCAGTCTTGGGAGACATCTCTTTAGAGAGGGTGATCCCGTGACAAGCCGGTAGGTTACCGCGCTTGGAATCTTCCATACTGAATCTTTTCAGTATGGTGTCGATGTACCTGGACTGTGAAAGTCCTAATATCCTCTTGGATCTATCACGATGGATCCGGATCCCCAGGATGTATGAGGCATCACCCGGGTCTTTCATGGAGAACCTGTGTGACAAGAACCCCTTGACAGATTGTAGCATAGGAATGGCATTTCCTATTAAGAGAATGTCATCCACGTATAAAACGAGGAATACTACAGTTCTCGCTACAAATCTACTATAGATGCATGGTTCATCTGGATTTTTGATAAAGCCAAATTCTTTGACCGTCTCATCAAAGCAGATGTTCCAACTCCGCGATGCCTGCTTTAGTCCATAGATGGACTTAAGCAACTTGCACACCTTTCCGCTGCTCCCACTCTGAATGAAACCCTCTGGTTGGTCCATATAGACACACTCCTCTAAATTTCCATTTAGAAAAGCGGTCTTTACGTCCATTTGCCAAATCTCATAATCGTTGAAGGCAGCAATGGCAAGAAGGATCCGAATGGATTTCAGCATAGCTACCGGAGAAAAGGTTTCATCATAGTCCAAGCCAGGTCTTTGACGAAAACCCTTTGCTACTAGCCTAGCTTTATAGGTCTCAACCTGTCCATCTACACCAATCTTCCTTTTGAAGATCCACTTGCATCCTACGGGTTTTACCCCGTCTGGAGCAATGTCCAACGTCCATACTTTGTTGGTGTACATGGACTCCATTTCGGTCCGCATTGCATCCAGCCATTTCACTGAGTCAACGCTCTGAACGGCCTGCTGGAAGCTAGTAGGCTCATCATAATCTATGATGCAATCCTCTCTATCCCCGTCTATGAGAAAACCGTAGTATCTCTCGGGCGGATGTGTCTGCCTACTACTCCTGCGGAGCGGCGTAGGAATGTCCTGTTTTTTTTAACCCTCTGGTTCCACTAAGCTTTCAGTAATAGTCCGTGGTTCTGGAATTTCTTCCAGTTCTACTGTGCTCCCACTTATCTGGTTTTCCAAAAACTCAGTTTCCAAGAAGTAGGCATGACGAGAAACAAGAACTTTTTGTTCCTCTTCACAGTAGAAGAAATATCCCTTGGAGTTCTTTGGATATCCCACAAACTTGCACTGTACTGAGCGTGCCCCGAGCTTGTCCGCATGCTGCTTTTTGACAAAAGCTGGACATCCCCATGTCTTAATGTGCTTAAGATAGGGTCTCTTCCCACACCACATCTCATATGGTGTAGTAGGCACAGTCTTAGTAGGAACTCGGTTCAAAAGGTATGCGGCTGATTCTAGCGCATATCCCCAGAATGATCGCGGTAACTCAGCGTTACCCATCATGGACCGCACCATATCCAATAGGGTGCGGTTCCGTCTCTCCGATACA
Source organism: Agapanthus africanus (assembly GCA_030015575.1). Taxonomy (NCBI): domain Eukaryota; kingdom Viridiplantae; phylum Streptophyta; class Magnoliopsida; order Asparagales; family Amaryllidaceae; genus Agapanthus; species Agapanthus africanus. The sequence goes on from CM057339.1 coordinate 428,732,874, forward strand.
CCGTTATGTTGCGGAGTGTATGGAGGAGTAAGCTGAGAGAGAATTTCATTCTCTTTTAAATAGTCCAGGAACTCGGCACTTAAGTATTCTCCACCTCGATCCGATCTTAGAATCTTAATACTTTTGCCGGTTTGTTTTTCTACTTCATTCTTATACTCCTGGAATTTTCCAAAGGCTTCGGACTTATGTTTCATTAAGAAGACATAACCGTACATTGAGAAGTCATCCGTAAAAGTAATGAAGTAAGAATATCCGCTTCGCGCATGTGTAGACATTGGACCGCACACGTCACTGTGTACGAGTCCCAAGAGCTCGCTCGCTCTTACTCCATGTCCAGTAAACGGAGTCTTTGTCATCTTTCCTTTGAGACAGGATTGACAAGTGGCATACGATTGATATTCGAACGGATTCAAATATCCTTCTATATGTAACTTAGTCAACCTTCTCTCATTGATGTGACCCAGTCTACAATGCCACAAGAAAGTCTGATTTATTTCCGGAGACTTTCTTTTGTGTGTATTCTGGACATTGAAAATCTGTGGTTGGTTTAATACGTATATACCATTACTCAGTGTACCTGACCCAATCAGAACATGATTAAGGTGAATGTTTACAACATTGCTTACAAACGCAAATTCATAACCTTCTTTAGAAACTAAAGATACAGAAATGATATTACAAGTTGCGTTGGGTACAAAAAAGCAATTACGCAAAACCAAAACATGTCCATCTGGCATTCCCAGGTGATAGTCCCCCACGGCTTTAGCATCCATGCTAGCTCCGTTCGCAACTCTGAGGGTCATGTCACCTGCCTTCAAAACCCTACGGTTTCTCAACGCCTGCAAATAATTACAGATATGAGATCCTGATCCGGTATCCAATACCCAGGAAGTAAAGTTTATTGAAAGACAGTTTTCAATAACATACACACCTGAAGCTGAAGCTGCAACCTGCTTCAATTCCTGTGTCCTGGCTTTGCAAGCCCTGCAATCATTCTTCCAGTGACCTTTCTTATGACAATAGAAGCATTTTTCCTTATCCACAAGCTTCCCCGCTTTCTTTGTTACTTTAGCTTTTCCCTTCGTATCCACTTTACTAACACCGCCCCTTGGTTTGGCGGGGGCTTTCTTCTTCTTTCCCTTGGCTTTCTCCTTGGACCTAGAAGAAGATGATCCTCCTACAAACAAAGTGGATGTTTCCCTACTTTTCTGTAGGGTGCCCTCTGCGCTCCTCAGCATGTTGAGGAGCTCTGAAAGTTCAACCTCTTTTTCTTGTAAGTTGAAGTTCAGTATAAACTGGGCGTAAGTGGAAGGAAGGGACTGGAGAACTAAGTCTGTATAGAGCTCACTCTCCAATGTGGTTCCTAGGTCCGCGAGCTCCTCAATGTAGCCGATCATCTTTAGCACATGCTCTGCTACTGATGATCCGACGGCCATCCTTGCCGAAAATAACTTTTTCGACGCTTCGTATCTTGCGATACGAGATTGCTCTCCATACAGTTCTTTTGTATGGAGAAATATGGATTCAAGGTCCATATTTTCGTGCCTCCTCTGATGTTCGTTGTCCATCGAGGCAAGTACGAGACACTTGGCCTTCGCGCTATCAATCTCCCAAGTCTTACGGATTTCCTTATCCGCGACGCTGGAAGTGGGACTAGGGACAGGGGGAGCTTTGGTGGTAAGAAGATACCCCAGCTTGTCGTAAATGATTGACATTTTGACATTCCTGAGCCAATCTTTGTAGTTTGGCCCTGTCAGTATGTTTTTATCTAGAAGTAACTTAAGTCCAGTCATGTCGATTGGTCGCTGCAATTAGGAGAGAGAAGAAGAAACACTCAGCATGATGCTCTTGCAAGTTTAGAGTGGTTTTTAGTTTGTCTAAACAGGATGGCTCCCACTGTTTCTCGAATCCCTCCTCAAACCATAAAGGAAGAATTAGTCAGGATCAATCCCACCGCACAATACTTGCTTAACCGTTCAGCCAGGCCAGTGTCGGTACTTCGAGGGAGGTTTTCCAACGCTTTCGCGAAGTTCCTTAATTAAAGAACCTCTTTTCCCTGGGGGCGTAGCCCCGCTAACACCTTTCTAGGCACCTACTAGGTTTATTGCATTGATCGTTTAGTGAGAAATTTCCCGAGGAGTAGCATATACTCACAGTAGGATCGGGATCCAAATATCATCGCGCGACGTAACTGAAGGAATCCTACCAGAATCATCACACTCCAAATGGTATGCAACGCTAGCAAGTTTCAGTACTTATGAAACTCCCGATGTGGATTTTTGCCCCATGCTCTTATGACCATGACTTTGGCCAACAAATCATAAGTCACATGTCAAGTTCTACCCATCGTTCTCAAGGTTAATTTGAATCCACCCGCACCTACCCTTGACTTTGGCCAACAAGGCATTACGACTATTCCAAACCAACGCATCTATCTATGCTGCACATGAATACCCAATAGCTACCAATCACTATGCCTTGACTTTGGCCAACAAACACAGCTTGAATACTATTGACTATTCATGTGAAACGACGGAGGGCTACGAATGGTTTTGGCAAAACCGTGAACGTAGTGAACTTGATATAGTCGATGGAATGAGATAGCTTTTAAAAGGAGTGGCTCAAGCTCCGCATTTAAAAGTTGGTTTTGAAAAGAACCGAGTGGTTTTTCGAAAGTGTTCCAACGACTTTAACTTGGTTTATTATCTTGCATTAGTTCTTTTAATGCGTGATATTCTTGCATTAGTTCTTTTAATGCGTCCCATCATTTAATCCCACCATTGCAGAAAACAACCAAAATATGACGTACGCTTATGCCATTCGCATTCGCCACTGGGCCCCGTCATTACCCGTTAGGTTACTTAACTAACGACAGAGCGGGGGCTGGGCTAGCGCGTCTGTAAAACATAAGCAACGCCTAAATAATATCATATATAGATATACTGCAATGATAAACATTTCAGATCACAGATGAATACATTGGATATACTAGGAATCTGTAATTCGTACCAGCCTGTAACGAAAAACAGATTACACGGTCGCGGTGAATAGCCAATACCCCACCCAAGACCCCTACGGGTGCGGCAAACTACCCGCCAAGTACCCGAAGCGAAGCAACCTCCCTCATCTCCATGAGTAGGCCACTCGGCACTTCGGCATACCCGGTAGTTTGTGCACCCCCTCCATGGGTCTATCCTAGGAGCAAAAACAGTAAAAAGAAATTATACAATGACGGCTACAACCCCGACCCGGTTGTGCGGCCATACAAATAATTATTACATCAATTTACAAATTTACATGAATTGAAAGAAAAGAAAACTCTCGTCTCACAACCCCCCGGCTATTCACCCGCGACAATCCAACATCTTCATATACACATTCCAGCAACATTACAGATCACAGATTTGTATAACCCCCACTAATCGACATATAACGATTAGCAGACGTTCAATACAAATATCACATTACAGAAAAACCCGTTAGCTTAAGTCTTTTAGAAGTTCGATCAAAAATACGGATTTTCGGGACCCCAAAAATAAAATTTTCGTTCTGGAAAATCTGGGCTGAAAATACATATACCAAAATTCCCAAAATACCCTTACAACCACACTGCAGCAAAGAAACACCAGAGAGGGGCCAAGGAGGCCGCGGAACCGCGGCAATAGCAAGCTATTGCCGCGTTTCCGCGGTCGTTTAGGGGATCTCTGGGTCATTTTTCTACAATGTCTTTTAAAAACCCTGAGTCAATTTTTCATGCATGATTTATCAATTTTACAGAACATAAAAAATCGACAGCAACTTTGAAAAACGGGGTTCATTTCGGGACTTTTTCTTTGATCGATCTTCTAGCTACTTGCAAACATGTTAGATAGAGTTTAACTAGGCTCTGATACCACTGTAAGTCCATGCTACCTCTCCCGGTACTTTCGGGCATGCGGAATTTGATAAAAAACGATTTTTATAGAGGTGGTAACATGGACTTATAACCCGGATCTTTGTTAAACATCTATCTAACAACCTAACTACGAGTTGCTAACTACTCGGTTAGGGGGTTATACCTTGCTTGTCTTGAACTCCTTCGTCTTCAAGCTCCGATGGTGGTCCGGATCGGCTTCTTCCCGTCGTCTCCGTACGCCGAAGATAGATCCACCTGAAAGCTCCAACATTTGGCTCCTTCTTCGAACTTTGAAGAAACTAGTTCACTCGGTTTGCTAAACCTTGTGAACTAGAGTGAGTAGAGAAGAGTTTGTATGGGATTTTATCTATGGTTCTTGATTCTCAACTCATGAGACAAGTGAACCATAGAGTCAAGAGAGGGAGCAAGAGAAAGAGGGTGAGAGCAAAAACAAGAGAGCTCAAAACAAAGAGAGAGAATGAGCAAATGAGAAAATGAGCCTTTCTTTTGTCTTTCACCCTCTCATAATCCAAAACAATGATAACTCATCATATCAATCAAGTGTTATGTGATGGTTGAAGAAACCATAACCATATCATTTCATGCACTCATTTTGCACAAATGAGCAAGCAAGCAAAAGTCTTTGCCATGAAATGATGGCTATGGTTATCATGATGGTCAACTAGTCAAGCCTAGTCAACCGGTCAACAAAGTCAAGAAGTCAACAAAAGTCAACAAGTCAACAAAGTCAACAAGTCAACAACCATGTCACCATAATACTTAATTAATATAATTGTTAATCATATATCATATTCTCATTAGGGTTGAGCAAAAAAGTCAATAGTCAACGGTCAACTGTCAACAACCCTAATGAGAATCCGCTGCCTCTGTCTCCCCGTCAACTGTGCATACACACCAGCATCCGCGTTCCGAGGAACACGAATGCATACTGGATAAATCCAATCCTAAAAGGTACACTAGGATCTGGCTTAAACCAAAGCCCGCTAGTGTAAACTGTCCGGACACTGTACGTGCACAAGTGCACGGATGTGACCGAACCCTGTCGCAAAACCATGCGACCTGTCGCAAAACCATGCGACCTCTACTCTTTTGCCTAAAGGCGAAAAGCTTTCTGTGTGGGACTCTAAAGACTCGACACTACGCTGGCAGTGGGTTTAACCACAGACCGCAAGCGGCACTAGCTGTGCGTAACGGTCCCCAGGTAATGCCGACAAGAAGACCGACGAGGCGAAACCCATCTGAACTCCTACTGAGCCTGAATGTGACATTCTCCGTACAGTCCGGTCTGTTCGTCTGATACATCGCATGGCGGGCCTAGGGGGCGGTAAACGTCAGTCCCCCAATAGCGGTACAAGTCGTGCCGGAGCGAAGCCCAAAACACCCTGAGATAACACTGGAAGCCTACCAGTATATCTCGTTTGCCCTGGCCAGGGACTACTCGTGTAATGGCTCTCCTAGACACAGCGCGATGTCAACCCCCAATACCGGGAGAGACGAATCCTGTCTAACCGTCACTGCCTCCAAGTGCTTCGGGACTGCACCCAACCACTGCCTGTTTGCACGACTCCTTTGAGCCGTGGTAGGGTAGTGATCAAAGTACAGTGGGAACACACTCGAGGCGAAGTGACAGTGTTAAGTCAGCGGACTAAGCTGTACTCATGTCACCTGGGAACTGATAACTGACGATAGGCATAATACCAACTAGTCAGTTCCCGACGAGTCCTGTCCAGTGTACCCGTAACCTAACGAGCACCCGCATACTATCTCAAGTACGACGTACTGACGGCTGTGGGACAGACCGTCTCCCACACTGGGATGAAAAGCGCATGCGCTAGTCTAATCCGGAGTATCGATGCCCTGTCTCGATAGTCCTGCGACCAGGGACCTACATAAGGATGTGCTTATAGATTACCCAGCCCCACTAGTGTGACGGCCATCACATCACTGGTAATCAAGAAAAGATCCTAAGGGCTCCACTAATGTGTATAGGCGATATACTAAAAATAAACACATACACACATTGAAGTAGAAACAAACCAAGTAGCATACTACTATTTTGAGCAAGATTGTATATACAAGGTGAATATCCCAAGCTTCCATTAAGTAATATACAAACTAGTATGATACAGTAATGGCCTCTAGGGCATATACACTAACAATCTCCCACTTGCACTAAGGCCATGTACTGGTGTATCGAAGACCTATCATCTCGATCAGCCGCTCGAACTGAGTCTGGGGCAGGGCCTTGGTGAATGGATCTGCAGTGTTATCTTCTGAAGAGACTCTCCGAACCTCGATCTCCTGGCGATCTACGATCTCCCTGATCAGGTGATACCGCCTCAAGATGTGTCTGGATTTCTGATGGGACCTGGGTTCCTTCGCTAAGGCTATAGCTCCGTTGTTGTCGCAATACAGAGGTATTGGATCAACAATGGACGGAACCACCTGAAGTTCTTTCAAGAACTTCCTCATCCAGACAGCTTCTTTTGCGGCATCAGATGCAGCGATGTATTCTGCTTCCATCGTCGAGTCTGCAACGGTTTCTTGTTTGGAACTCTTCCAACACACCGCCCCTCCATTGAGGGTAAAGACAAAACCCGACATGGACTTGGAATCATCCTTATCACTCTGGAAGCTGGAGTCAGCAAAGGCCTCGATCTGGAGGTCTTTTCCGCCATACACCAAGAACATCTCCTTAGTCCTTCTCAGGTACTTGAGAATGTTCTTTACCGCTATCCAGTGTTCTCCCCAGGGTTTGACTGATACCGGCTTACCAAACTCAGTGCATAAGCTACATCCGGTCTGGTACACAACATCGCATACATTATAGAGCCTACCGCAGAAGCGTAGGGTATAATAGACATGCGATCCCTCTCCAAATCAGTCTTGGGAGACATCTCTTTAGAGAGGGTGATCCCGTGACAAGCCGGTAGGTTACCACGCTTGGAATCTTCCATACTGAATCTTTTCAGTATGGTGTCGATGTACCTGGACTGTGAAAGTCCTAATATCCTCTTGGATCTATCACGATGGATCCGGATCCCCAGGATGTATGAGGCATCACCCAGGTCTTTCATGGAGAACCTTTGTGACAAGAACCCCTTGACAGATTGTAGCATAGGAATGTCATTTCCTATTAAGAGAATGTCATTCACGTATAAAACGAGGAATACTACAGTTCTCGCTACAAATCTACTATAGATGCATGGTTCTTCTAGATTTTTGATAAAGCCAAATTCTTTGACCGTCTCATCAAAGCAGATGTTCCAACTCCGCGATGCCTGCTTTAGTCCATAGATGGACTTAAGCAACTTGCACACCTTTCCGCTGCTCCCACTCTGAATGAAACCCTCTGGTTGGTCCATATAGACACACTCCTATAAATTTCCATTTAGAAAAGCAGTCTTTACGTCCATTTGCCAAATCTCATAATCGTTGAAGGCAGCAATGGCAAGAAGGATCCGAATGGATTTCAGCATAGCTACCGGAGAAAAGGTTTCATCATAGTCCAAGCCAGGTCTTTGACGAAAACCCTTTGCTACTAGCCTAGCTTTATAGGTCTCAACCTGTCCATCTACACCAATCTTCCTTTTGAAGATCCACTTGCATCCTACGGGTTTTACCCCGTCTGGAGCAATGTCCAACGTCCATACTTTGTTGGTGTACATGGACTCCATTTCGGTCCGCATTGTATCCAGCCATTTCACTGAGTCAACGCTCTGAACGGCCTGCTGGAAGCTAGTAGGCTCATCATAATCTATGATGCAATCCTCTCTATCCCCGTCTATGAGAAAACCGTAGTATCTCTCGGGCGGATGAGTCTGCCTACTACTCCTGCGGAGCGGCGTAGGAATGTCCTGTTTTTTTTAACCCTCTGGTTCCACTAAGCTTTCAGTAATAGTCCGTGGTTCTGGAATTTCTTCCAGTTCTACTGTGCTCCCACTTATCTGGTTTTCCAAAAACTCAGTTTCCAAGAAGTAGGCATGACGAGAAACAAGAACTTTTTGGAGAATCTTTGTGATAAGCGGAGATCGACCGATCGTGGTATAGGAAACGCTTTTCCTATCAAGAGTATGTTGTCCACGTACAATACGAGGATGACCACCTTACTTTCTACTACCGTTTTGTATATACAAGGTTCATCTACCATTTTGATGAAGTCAAACACTTTGACTTTCCACATCAAAACAGACGTTCCAACTCCGCGATGCCTACTTTATTCTGTAAAGCAACTTACACACGTTTCCGCTGCTCCCACTGTTTACGAAGCCCTCTGGCTCTGTTCTTATAGACGTTCTTTTCTAAATCATTATTTAGAAAAGTAGTCATGGCACCCAACCACCAGATATCGCAGTCATGGTGTGTAGCAATGGTAAGTAGGATCTGGATGGACTTAAGCATAGTCCCTGGAAAAGGTTTCATCATTATCCACGCCTGGTCGATGACGAAAACCTTTAACAAGTCTAGCATTGAAAGACTCATCTTTTCCATCTATACCAAGTAATCTTCTCAAGATATACTTGCTCCTGATGGGGATTTAACCCTTCAGATATCGCAACCAAAGTCCATACTTTGTTGGTGTACATGGATTTCATCTCAAATCGCTAAGCATCCAGCCATTCTTACAGAGTCCCTACTCTTGATGGCCTGCTCGAAACTAGTTGGGTCATCATCTCATGATGCATTCCTCGCTCCCACTGTCATCAAGAAATCGAAGTAACTCTCAGGTGGGTGAGGAACCCTGCTAGATCGGCGGAGAGGCTGAGGTTCGTTGGTTACTATTGAATCCTTTGGTTCTATCAAATCATCAGCTGCAGTTTGTATAGCTGGAACATTTCCTACATAACAGACCTTGCCTCGAGCTTGTACGGATTTTGCTTTTAGACATAGGCCGGTCAACCCCCAATCTTAACCAACTTAAGATATGGGCTCTTCCCATACCATATCTCATATGGAGTGGTAGGCACTGATTTGATTCGAACCCAATTCAATAGGTATGCAGCTTCTCAAGTGCACAACCCCGAAAGGAAATAGGTAACTCAGTAATACTCATCATAGAGCACACGATATCTAATATTGTGTGATTGCTCCGCCCCGATACACCATTGTGCTGTGGTGTATTCAGAGGAGTAATACTGAGAGAGAATCTCATTTTCCTTTAGAATAGTCTAAGAATGCCATGCACAAGTATTCTCCTCCCTGATCTTATCATAGGACATAATACTTATACCCGTTTATTGGTTCTCTACTTCTAACTTATATTCTGTGAATATCTCAAAAGGTTCGGGCCTATGTTTCAACATGAACATATGTCTGAATCTTGAGAGAATGTAATGAAGTATAAAGAACCAGTCCTGGCATGTGTAGACAGGAGACCTTACATACATCATCATGTATCAGTCCCAAGAGTTCGTTAACTCTTTCTCTGTTTCCAATAAACAGGGCTATGGTCATCTAATCTTTATGACATGACTGGCAAGTTTCACAAGATGTAAATTCAAACTGATTTAAATATGCATCTAAAATGTAACTTCAGCCAGTCGGGTCGCATTGATATGACCTAGTCTACAATGCCTCAAGAAGGATTCGTTCATTTCTGAACTATTCCTCTTTTGTGTGTTCTGTATACTAGGAACTGTAGTTTGATTTAGAACGTCAATGCTTTTAGATAACGTGCCTGAACCGATCAACTTTTGATATAGGAAATGTTCAAAACATTATCCAACAATACAAAATTATATCCTTTCTTTACTAATAAAGAGACTGATATGATTTTGTATATCAGGTTCGGTATCTAATAGCATTTGTTCAGAATCAATGTATTGGTAATACATGGTGACAGTGACCAACAGACTTGGCTGCAACACTTGCCCCATTTTCTGTCTTATGAAACTTATCAACCGTTCTCAGTTTTCTACCCTTTTGTAGCCCTATGTAACAGATTACATATCTGGGATCCTGATCCTGTATCAAATACCCAGGATGCAGAGGATACTGAGAAACAGTTCTTTGTAATGAACATACCCGAAGGAGATGCATCATATGCACTTTCTTCGTTTGGGCGGCATAGGAATTCTGGTATTCCCTATCTCCTGCTTTGTCTTATAACAATTATAAGTTGGAGCGGGACCAACGTTCCCAAGCTCAGTATAACAAGCGGGTTCGGTCAATACATCCATATTATTATCTTGATTAAGGCGTGATATGGTTGCTACCTGGAGAGAGAGAAGAAAACACTCAGCGTGCGCTCTTGCAAGATCAGATTGGTTATATATTTTATCTAATCAGGATGGCTCCCACTGTTTTTATCAAATCTTCCTTCAAACCCTAAAAGGAAAGACTAGCCGGGATTAATTACACTCTACAAGTTCGCCAATCTTTCAGCCAGGCCAGTGTCGGTACTTTGAGGGAGGTTCCCCGTGCTTTCGCACGGACCTAATTATAGTAAACCTCGTTTTCCCAGAGGCGTAACCCCGTTGACACCTTTCTAGACACCTACTTGATCGGCTAATTGCAAAGTGCAAAACTCTCCCAGGAGTAACAATTACTCGCAGTGGGTATCGGGATCCAACTATCATATAGAAGGTATGCATTCTCATTGCAAATTTCAACACTTGAAACTCCCGATAAAGGTTTTTACCCCTAGCACTTATGGCCTTAACTATGGTCAACAAATCATAAGCACTAGTCAAGTTCTACCCGTCATTTCGTGATTAATTAGATCCACCCACATGACCCTTAACTAAGGTCAACAAAGTCACGTGACTGTCCTAACTAATCGCATCATATGCGGTGTAGGAAGACATCACTTAGCTACCGTACATTGTGCCTTAACTAAGGTCAACAAACACAGCACGAATACTAAGTACTCTACTTCCTAAAATCACGGAGGGTTGCGGATGGTTTTTATGAAAACCTTTAACGCTTTGAACTTGTTCTCGTTGCGGAATCAAATGGTTTTTAAATGGAATGTTTTTGAGGCTTTTCTAGTTTTGCTAAAGGGGTCACTCCCGGCGAAGGGATCGTCGGCCCTTTCCTCGTCGAATGAGGTGCGGGATATATCATATATATCACTGTGCAAAGCAGAAACTATAGAAGCGATCAAAAGACAAACCGAGTGTGTAGCATCTGCCAGTTATTGCTAAAGGAGTCACTCCCGGTGAAGGGATCTCGGTCCTTTCCTCACCGAATAAGGTGCAGGATGTTTTACAATGAACACCGCGATGCAAAGCAAGAACTGTAGCTACCTGTTTTATTTTTGAAATTCGATTCCACAAAATCAATTAGGTTTATTTTCTTTCATTAATCTAATTAATGAATATCCCATCATTTAAGTCCACCTAAACATCACAGATAAATATAACGTACGCTTATGCCATCCGCATTCGCCTCGATGTCCCGTCTGCACCGTTAGGTTAGGTAACTAACACCAGAACGAGGCAGGGCTAGCACGGGTGTAAAACATAAGCAACGTCTATATAATATATCATATATACTATATATAATATCTATCTGAACAAATCACATGATCACATCACAGATAACGCAGCAGAAAGTATCATATGAAATATTGGATATACTAGGACGTCCGTGTTTTCAATACGAGCCAGTAAAACACGAATTCCACGGTCGTGATGAATAGCCAATCCCACACCCCTAGACCCCTACGAGAGCGGCAAGCAACCCTACCAATTCTAGGGTTAGGAGACCCGGACTCGACTCCTCGAGATGGTCTCCCACTGGACCCTAGAACCTGGTTACTTATGCTCCCCTCCTTGGGTCTATCCTAATGCGGAAAAGTAAATAATATACAAATGGTGACATCATCCGCAACCTGGAAGTGCCCCAATAAAAGAATATTACATACAAGTTTTTACATGAATGAAAACGAAAAACACTCATCTCACATAAAAAAAACCGCGGGCTATTCAAACACGACGATCCAATATAACATATCTAGCAACACATAACATCACATGTCATCAACGTAAGTAAATATGCGCATCCCAATTTTCGTTGACATATAGCAACGAAACTGGCGATATCACATATTACACTTACGGTCACAGAAAAGAAAGTGTAAAACTACAACAGTTGGAATCCGCATCCTCTTTAGACATCGCATGCCTAATCAAAAGAAATACTTAGACATCACATGCCTAACAATTATAAACCCCGCATTTTAGTCTCATTATCGAAAACTCTTTTCAATATCAAGTCAGGCAATTCAACAAGATTCCCGACATTTTGATCGAATGCTCGTCGCAAACTTTAGTAGGCGGCTGCACCCCCCGACGCCGTCGACGAAGTGCACCAAGGCGGAACACCGCTGCCGCGAGCACCCAAACGGATGCTTTCGGCGACGGGGTTCTCCTACAGTCACTTGGTCGGGGCTATGGGGTGAGGCTGTCTATTAAGTTTACCCGGCGAGTATCCGCGTACGCTACGTGATTGCGACGGACTTTTGATCACATCAAAATTCCGTGGCAACCGATCAAGTGAGACTAAACTGCTATGTTTATAACATTCATTCAGTTATCTCATAACTACTTGTGAATTCCAATTATTGTATCACATTTCGGATAAATAGAAAATGTTAAACTTTCCGATCGAACAATCGAACACCCAAGTTTTCCCGAAACAGCTCAACACATGAAATAAGTTTAAAAACATTCACTTCGTGCATCAGTACTAACGGTCCAGCAGTAGAAGGGTCAAGCCAACGCCTCACATGTGGCACGCCGTACTGCCCCAAACCCGAAGGTTCAAAGGGCAGTTCAAGACGGTCACATAATCGAGTTAAGGTTTGTTGTCTTCTAGAGGGACCATCGCGTTACTTGCACTACTTAGAACGTCATTAAACTGCGGAAAAGTCCAACAATTGGATATTTCCCAGAAGGGGAAAAAGTGGGTATTTACATCCGGCCGAACTTTTTAACATATTCTAAAATTATCCGGAAAAACACAGACAAAATTAGACAATCCGATCGAAACACCGAGTCACCAATACAACCCAGAAAACTCAACTCTTGAGTTCATATTAAAAATTCCCGGGAAATCCAGCACTGCAAAATAGGAATACTGTGCAAAATTAAATGCAAGAGGAAACTGAACTGCCACGGAACCGCCGCATTAGCCATGCTAATGCCGCGGTTCCGCCGCACTTTGATGGACTCAGGAGTACGGGCTTCTCAGTAATTCTTAGAATCTCCTGCTGGTTTTTTTGCATATTTTTAATTCTCAAAAATCCACGATTTCAGAAAATGTACAGAGAGCAAGTTTGAATTAGGTTTTCGGTTCGATCGGACTTCTAACTTTGTCTACGCATCGCCTAAGGCTCTAGCTAAGCTCTGATACCACTGTAGGGTTCCTAGGCACACTAATGATGTCTCACAAGTGATCAAACATGCTCAATTCAAATTTTTCCAAGTGCCTACAAACCCTAATACGGATCGTTAACTAGATTTATAGACGATGCGATGCAAGTAAACAACTTTAACTTAAAGGAAAGTGGCTACAACCTTTGTAGATCCGGTCCTCCACCTCCATGGCTCCGTGATGAATTCCCCTCGCTGTCCATATCAGATCCCGGACTCTAGCATCGGCTTCATCGGAGAAATGGGTGGGCTAGGTCGTCGACTTCGATGCCGAAGATGATCTACGTCGAGGCAACTCAAGATCAAACTCCATCTTCACCAAGTCATGAAACTTCTGAAGAAAACACCCTATACTACTTGGCAAGTGGTAGAGGATGAATAAATAGGAAGTGGGTTCACTTTAGAATTGGATTTCTCACTCTTTTTCTCAAGTTGCCATTGATGGTTGCAAGGTTTCTTCATTGTTGAAGATGAAGAAGATGAAGAAAAAGAATATGATAAGTTCTTTTTTAAAAAGAAAATAATATGAATACTTATCATATACTAACCATGGTTAGGTGTAGAGAATAGACTATGGTTAGTTTGATTGGTTAGGGTTAAGAATGAAGACAAAATGGTCACTTAGTCAAAGTTTCATGAAGCTTCAACAACAAACAAAGAAAGCCACCATTTTCTCTTTTCTTTTGCCAAAATAAATAAACAAAATAAATAAATAAATAAGCAAATAAACAAAACCCTAACCATTCATATAACCATGGTTTAATTCTTTACACAAACCCAAATGAGCATGTATCATCAAACATGATACAAACAAGTGCACAAAAGTATATCACATATACAACTTCTGTACATCAAGTGAGAAAATACATTTAAAGTGAACCAATACTAGTTAATGCAAAGTAATATATCAAATATATAATTATATATTAAATCATTAAATCAACACTTGATTCAATGATCCGGTCATGTCGCATATAACCGACTAGTATCCAATGTATCGACTTATCGAATCAATCCTCGATTCGATAACTAGGTTATATCGCATACAACCAATCGATACATTCATCGCGAGAATAGAATACGGTATCACATACACGCATTATTCTCGGTCCCGCACATATCTTATATGCGCTCCTATTTCGTTTCCCTTGAGCCAGGAAACCTCTGTGTAGGACTCTAAAGACTCGTCAATACGCCGGCAGCAGGTGATGATCATATCAAACACCCACAAGTCGCAAGCGGTCTGCCAAACGTAACGGCCACCCGGGTATTGAGCGATCAGAAGATCGACGAGCAAGCCCGCTCACACTCCTGTGAATCCAACCAGTAACACTTACCGTACAGTCCGGTCTGTTCGTCTGATATGTCGCATATCTCGCCTAGGGGTGGTAAACGTCAGACCCTAATAGCTCGATAAGTCATGCCGACGTGAGGTCCATAACATTCGTGAAACTACTGATAACTCTTACCAGTATATCACTGCAACCCTGGCCAGGGATTTCCTGTTATGGCCAGTCGAGCATAGCGCAACATCAACCCCCAATACCGGGAGAGACGAATCCCCTCCTATCGCTCATTGCCTCCATATGAATCAGGACTGTACCCAAAAACCACCTGTTTGCACGACTCAGTAGAGCCGTTGTAGGGTGGAAATCAAAGCACAGTGGGAGACACACAAGACTCTATGACGATCTCGGGTCAACAGACTAAGCTGTACCAGTGTCACCAGAGAACTGCCATCTGACGTGAGGTATAATACCATCTGAGAGTTCTCGGCGAGTCCGTTCAGTGTACCCAGTCTCCACTGAGCACCCGCTTCCCATCTCTGATGTCAAACACCAATGGATATGGGATCATCCATCGCCCATCACATGGGTCGAGAAGATATACGCTAGTCTACTCTGGAATATCGATGCCCCGTCTCGATATTCCCACGACTAGGAACATTGAAGGATGTACTCATGGACTACCCAGGCCCCACTAGTATGATCTTCATCATAGTCCTGGAAGTCGAGTACACATCCTAAGGGCTTTATCAACATGTAATCTGAGAGACAGAAAGTATACATGTTAAGATAAAGAGCAACCAGATAGCGTACTATCATGTCGAGCAAGAAATTCCTACCTATATATGTCCCACCATCCACTACAATATACATCCAATGTACAGTAATGGCCTCTAGGGCATACATATATCTAACAATTAAATTGGTTATTATCTTATCTAATCAGGATGGCTCCCACTGTTTTTATCAAATCTTCCTTCAAACCCTAAAAGGTGAGACTTGCCGGGATTAATTACACCCTACAAGTTCGCCAATTTTTCAGCCAGGCCTGTGTCGGTACTTTGAGGGAGGTTCCCCGTGCTTTCGCACGGACCTAATTAAAATAAACCTCGTTTTCCTAGGGGCGTAACCCCGTTAACACCTTTCTAGACACCTACTTGATCGGCTAATTGTGATGTGTAAAACACTCCCAGGAGTAACTCTTAATTGCAGTGGGTATCGGGATCCAACTATCTCTTAGAAGGTATGCAATAACATTGCAAATTTCAACGCTTGAAATTCCCGATAATATTTTGCCCCAAGCGATTTATAACTTTAACAAGGTCAACAAACCAGTAATCGCAAGTCAAGTTCAAGCCGTACATTTCATGATTGAATTAAACCCACCCGCACGACCCTTGACAAGGTCGACAAGGCCGCGCGACTACCCTAATCCAATCGCATCTCATGCTTTAGCAGATAAGCACTAATCAGCCACCGTACACTACGTCTTGACAAGGTCAACAAACGCAGCACGAATACTAAATAGTCCTTATCTGAAATGACGGAGGGCTACGACAGGTTTTTAAGAAAACCTTGTTAATTATATGTATGCCCTAGAGGCTATTATTATACATGTGATATATATTATAGTGGATGCTTGGACATATATAGGGAGGACTTTCTTGCTCGACATGATCGTATGCTATATGGTTGCTCTTTATCTTGACATATACACTTATTGTCTCTCTATTACATGTTGATAAAGCCCTTAGGATGAGTACTTGACTACTAGGATTATGATGCAGATCATACTAGTCGGGCAGAGGTAGTCGGTAGTACACCATTCAAATGTTCCTTGTCGTGGGAGTATCGAGACGGGGCATCAATATTCCAGAGTTGATTAGCGTATACGCTTCTCGACCCATATGATGGGCTATGGATGATCCCACATCCATTGGTGTTTGACATCAGAGATTGTCAACGGTGCTCAGTGGAGACTGGGTACACTGAACGGACTCGCCGAGATCTCCTAGATGGTATTATACCTATCGTCAGATAGCAGTTCTCTGGTGACACTGATACAGGTTAGTCTGTCGACCCGAGATCGTCATAGAGCCTTGTGTGATTCCCACTGTGCTTTGATTTCCACCTTACCACGTTCAAGAGATCGTGCAAAACGGTGGTTTTTGGGTACAGTCCCGAGTCATATGGAGGCAATGAGTGATAGGAGAGGATTTTGTCTCTCCCGATATTGGGGGTTGATGTTGCGCTATGCTTGATTGGCAATAACAGGAAATCCCTGGCCAGGGTTGCTGAGATCTACTGGTAAGTGTTATCAGTAGTTTCTTGAACCTTTATGGGCCTCACATCGGCATGACTTATCAGGCTATTGGGGTCTGACGTTTACCACCCCAAGACTGTGATATGCGACATATCAGACAAAGATACCGGACTGTACGATAGTATTACTTATTGGATTCGCTGGAGTATGAGCAGGATTGCTTGTTGATCTTCTAATCGCTCAATCCCCGGGTGGCCATTACGTTTATCAGACCGCTTGCGGCTTGTGGGTGACTGATATGATCACCACCTACTGTCGGCGTATTGACGAGTCTTTAGATTCCTACACAAAGGTTTCCTGGCTCAAGCGAAACGATGTAGGAGCACATATGTGATATGTGTGGGACCGAGATTAATACGTGTATGTGATACTGTATTCTATTCTCGCGATATGTGATATCGGTCTGTTATATGTGATATAGCCGGGCTGTCGAATCAAGTGTTTATTCGACAAGTTGATACATTTGATATTAGTCGGTTATATGTGATATAGCCGGATTATTAAATCAAGTGTTGATTTAATAATTTAATGTAGAATTATATATTTGATATATTAATTTACATAACTAATATTAGCTCACTTAAGAATTCTTTTTCTCATATGTGTACACTTAGTATATATGTGATATATATTAATGTGCATTCTTTTGTATCATGCTAGATGATACATTAGACATGGGTGTATGAGACTCACACCATGCTTATCATAATGATGGGTTTTATTTATGTAGAGTAAATCAAAATTAGTTGGAAATTAGTCACATGGTTAAAGCTTGTGGAACCATTAACCAAGTCCACTAGTTTTGTTTTACTTGAGATATTTACTAACCCAACCATCATGATTAGCCATGATTTAGTCTCTACATGAGTTAGTATATGATATTAACTCACCCATGGTTCCCATTCTACACTTGACTTTTTCCATGGTTGCTTTTCTTCATCTCTTTCCTTAAGCTCTCTAACTTTTTGTGAAGTGAAGAAAATGAGTGAGAAAAATATTTCTAAAGTGAGCAAAATTCCTACTTCATCATCCTCTACTAGATTAGCCATTTAGTTTAGAGTGTTTGCTTCACTAATTCCATATTAGTGAAGAGGTAGCTTGAGTTGGTGTCTCCTCGACATAGATCTTCTTCGGCCTCGAAGACTTCAAGCAAGTTTGTTCCTTTCATCTTGTGAAGCCTTTCTAGAGTCCAAGGGAGTTCACTACTTGGAGCGAAGGGAATACTACATGGAGCTATTGAAGTGAAGGACCGGTCTACAAAGGTTGTATTCCTTGTTCATTTAGATGTAATGATGTTTACATTCTAGTTTTGTCTAATTCTCTAGTTAAGATTCTTGGTTAGAGTTCTTTAGCGTGCCAATTTTTTAAAAACGGCATAGTCGATACCTCCCAAAATCCAGCGGCGACCCTAAGGAACCCTACACTGGTATCAGAGCCATGATAGAAAATTAGACGATATTTGTAGAATTACGAAACCGAAACAACTCCGAAACACTCGAAATGAAAACCAAGTTTCTGTCGAAATTTTTGAGGTGTCTAAAATTTTTTAAGCAATTGCAAAATGTTATATGAGATATAATATGAACACCATAGAAATTTGAAGCCTCCTCGTCGGAATTTGTCTAGCGAAATGTCTGAAAATCCGAGCTCAGTGGTTTTTTAGTGGGTTTCTGGCTTCAATTTTTGGTAGTGTTCCAGTCTCTGGGTTTTGTTGTTTCAGGTGTTTCTTGTTTTTACTGATATTGCATGTGATGTTATATTTCTGTAAAAGCAATTCAGAGTGTTTCGTAGTCGTAATTCTAACATCGTTTTGGGTTATTTAGACGACGTTAAAAAGTTCAAACGGATATCAATAACCCATTTTCTCCCTCGCTTGAAATTTTCCAATGGTTGGATTTTTTCATGTTTAAAATCTTCAGAAAATCATGCAGGTGTTTTCTATGGACCCTCTAGAAGAACGAAACCCTAACTCGATTCTGTGACCGTCGGAACCGCCACCAAACCCTAGGGTTTGTGGTAGTTCCGCAGCGCCATAGGTGAGGCAAGGGTTGACCCTTCTACAGTTGGTCCATAGGTGCTATGGCATGTTCCGGGTATTTTTAAACTGCGCTCAAGTGTTGAGCTCTTTGGGAAATTTTGGGTGTTTGTTGATTCAATTGAAAAGTTTAACATCGTCTAGCTGTCTGTGATTGTGATACAATACTTGGAATCCATAATATTTAGTTTTGTGAAAACTAATTTGAATTTTATAAATCTAGCAATTCAGTCTCATTTGATCGGTTACCACGGGATTTTGATGTGGATCAAAATTCCGTCGCAATCACGTAGCGTACGCAGATACTCGCCAAGTAACCTTACTAGATAGGCACGCCCCATAGCCCCGACCAAGTGATTGTAGGAGAACCCCATCGCCAAAAGCATCCATTCGGGTGCTCGCGGCCGCGGTGTTCTGCCTAAGTGCACTTCGTCGACGACATCGGGGGTGCGGCCATCTACTAAAGTTTCCGATGAGCATTCGATCAGGTTGTCGGGAATCTTGTTGAATTACCCGACTGGTTATTGAAAAGTGTTTTCAATATCGAGACTAAAATGCGGGGTTTATAATTGTTAGGCATGCGATGTCTAAGGAATTCATTTGGTTTGGCATGAAATCCAAAGTATGTGATACATTGGGTTTATGATGTCTAAAGTGTTTGCGGATTCCAATTGTTGTAGTTTTTCACTTTCTTTTCTGCGACCGTAAGTGTAATATGTGGTGTATCGCCGGTTTCGTTGCTATGTGTCAACGACAATTGGGATACGCATATTTACTTACGTTGATGACATGTGATGTTATGTGTTGCTGTGATATGTTATATTGGATCGTCGTGTTTTGAATAGCCGGGGATTTTTTGATGTGAGATGAGAGTTTTTCATTTTCATTCATGTAAAAACTTGTATGTAATATTCTTTTATTGGGGCACTTCTGGGTTGAGGATGATGTCACCATTGATGTATATTATTTACTTTTCCGCATTAAGATAGACCCAAGGTGGGGAACACAAGTAACCGGGTTCTATGGTCCAGTGGAAGACCATCTCGAGGAGTCAAGACCGGGTATCCTAACTCTACAATTGGTAGGTTGCTTGCCGCTCTCGTAGGGGTCTAGGGATGTGGGTTTGGCTATTCATCGCGACCGTTGAATCTGCATTTTTTACTGGCTTAATTAAAACACGGAATTTCTAGTATATCCAATATTTCATATGTGTTCTTCTGCTGCTGATATTCTATGATGTGATCACTTTATATGAGGATACGAATGCTTATATTATATATATGGTATATAATAAATATTGTTGCTTCCGTTTCTTCTGTGATACTTAGGAAGCATAATTGATGGGACTTCATTAATGAGACTAATGAAATAAAAGAAAACTAAAGATGTTGTAGAATCTTGTTTTAAAAACTGGTAGCTCTAGTTCTTGCTTTGCATAGCGGTATTCCTTGTAGAATATCCAACACCTTATTCGATAAGGAAAGAGCCGAGATCCCTTCACCGGGAGTGACCTCTTTAGTGAAACTGGCAGATGTTAGAACCCACTCGGTTTGGTTTTTGACTGCTTTTTTAGTTCATGCTTTGCATAGTGTTATTTATGAAATATCCAGCACCTCATTCAATAAGGAAAGAGCCGAGATCCCTTCACCGGGAGTGACCTCTTTAGCAAAATTAGCAAAAGCCTAAAAAAGACTCCTTTTCAAAATCACTCGAGTCTACAACGATATAAAGTTCATTATACAAAAGGTTTTCTTAAAAACCTTTCGTAGCCCTCCGTCATTTCAGATAAGTGCTACTTAGTATTCGTGCTACGTTTTTTGGCCTTCGTCAAGGCGTATTGTGCGGTAGCTAACTAGCGTTTATCTGCTAAAGCGTGTGATACGATTGGATTAGGGTAGTCGTGGGACTTTGTTGGCCTTCGTCAAGGGTCATAAAATGTACGGGTTGAACTTGATTAGCGGCCTATGCTTTGTTGGCCTTCGTCAAGGTCATAGGAAGCTAGGGGTAAAATATTATCGGGAATTTCAAGTGTTGAAATTTCTAATGAGATTGCATACCTTCTATGAGATAGTTGGATCCCGATACCCACTGCGAGTAAGAGTTACTCCTGGGAGAGTTTTGCACATTACAATTAGCCGATCAAGTAGGTTTCTAGAAACGTGTGAACGGGGTTACGCCTTTGGGAAAATGAGATTTATTTTAATTAGGTCCGTGCGAAAGCACGGGGAACCTCCCTCAAAGTACCGATACTTTCATGGCCGAAAGATTGGCGAACTTGTAGGGTGTAATTAATCCCGGCTAGTCTTACCTTTTAGGGTTTGAAGGAAGATTTGATAAAAACAATGGGAGTCATCCTGATTAGATAAAATAATAACCAATCTGATCTTGCAAGAGTATACGCTGAGTGTTTTCTTCGCTCTCTCTCCTCGTAGCGACCGTAACATGTCTTAATCAAGATAATAATATGGATGCATTAACCAAACCTGCTTATTATACTGAGCTGGGGAACGTTGGTTCTACTCTATCTTATAATTGTTATAAGTCCAAGCAGGAAATAGGGGAATATCCGGATTCCTACGCAACCCAATCGAAGAAAAAGCATGTTGATGCATATTCTTCGGGTGTGTTCATTAAGAGAACCGTTTCTCAGTATTCTCTACGTCCTAGGTATGAGATACCGAATCAAGATCGCATATATGTAATCTGTTGCATGGGCTACAGATAGGTAGAGAATTGAGATTGGGTGATATGTCTCTAAGTGTTAGAGAATGGTGCAATGGTTGCAGCCAAATCAGTTGGCAAATATCACCTTATATTACCAAATGGTAAATACATTGATTCTGAACGAATGTTATTATATACCGAACCTGATATACAACATTACATCAAATTCTTTATTAAGTTAAAGAAGGATATAATTTTGTATTACAGGATAATGTTGTGAACATTTTCCTTAATCAAGAGTTGATTAGATCAGGCACGTTATGTAATGGCATATAAGTTCTAAATCATACCACAGTTCAAAGTATGTAAAACACACACAAGAGGAGTTGTTCAGAAATGAACGAATCCTTCTTGTGGCATTGTAGATTAGGTCATATCTATGCGACACGATCAGCAAAGTTACATAAGGATGAATATGAGAATCTGTTCAAATTTTCATCCTATGATACTTGCCAGTCTTGTCACAAAGGTAAAATGACCAATACTCCGTTTACTGGAAACAGAGAAAGATTTCCTGAACTCTTGGGACGGATACATGATGATGTATACGGTCCTATGTCTACAAATTCCAGGGTTGGTTCTTTGTAAATCATTACATTCATCGACGATCTCTCAAGATTCGGACATGTGTTCCTGTTGAAACACGAGTCTGAAACTTTTGAGAAATTCAAGGAATATAAGCTTGAAGTTGAGAACCAGACTGGTAGAAGTATTAAAGTCCTTCGATGAGATCGGGGAGGCGAATACTTAGGCATGGAGTTCCTGGATTTTCTAAACAGAGAATGGGATTCTCTCTCAGCTTACTCCTTCGTATACACCACAACACATCGGTGTATCGGGACGGAGCTATCGCACCCTATGAGATATGGTGCGCTCCATGATGAGTACTGCTGAGTTGCCTGTTTCCTTTTGGAGGTTATGCACTTGTGAAGCTGCATACCTATTGAATAGGGTTCCAACCAAATCAGTGCCTACCACTCCATATGAGATATGGAATAGGAAGAGACCATGTCTTAAACGAGTTAAGATATGGGGTTGTCCGGCCTATGTTGAAAAGCAAAATCCGGACAAACTCGAGGCAAGGTCAGTTCTGTAGGTTTGTTGGATATCCCAAACATTTGTGAAGGAATATCATCTACCACACTGAGGAGCAAAAGGTTTTTTGTTTCTCGGTATGCTACCTTTTTAGAATAGGAATTTCTTATGAAGAAATTAGTGGTCATAAAGTAGAACTGGAAGGGGTTCCAGCTGGACAAACTAACAGCTGATGATTTAGTGGAACCAAAGGATTCAATAGTTTCCAACGAGCCTCAGCCTCTCCGCGAATCTGGTAGGGTTCCTCATCCACATGAGAGATAATACGGTTTCCTCGGTGACGGTAGGAGCGAGGATTGCATCATGGTAGATGATGACCCAACTAGGTTCAGGCAGGCCATCACGAGTGGGGACTCTGTGAAATGGCTGGATGCTATGCGATCAAAGATGGAATCCATGTACACCAACAAAGTATGACTTTGAACGTTGCATCTGAAGGGGTAAAACACATCGGGAGCAAATAGATCTTGAGAAGATTCTTGGTGTAAATGGAAAAGTTGAGACTTTCAAGGCTAGACTTGAACTAAAAGGTTGTCGTCATGCAGCCAAGTGTGGTTTATGATGAAACCTTTTCTCTAGCGGCTATGCTTAAGTCCATAAGGATTAAAGCAGGCAACGCGAAGTTGGAACATCTGTTTTGATGTGGCAGTCAAAGAGTTTGACTTCATCAAAAGGTAGATGAACCTTGTATATACAAGAAGGTTATAGAGAGTAAGGTTGTCATCCACGTATTGTACGTAGATGATATACTCTTGATAGGAAATGGTTTCCTATGCTACACTCGGTCAAGCTCCTCTTATCACGAGGATTCTCCATGGAAGATCTGGATGATACCTTCTATATCTTGTGGATTATGATCTATGATGATAGATCTATGTGGATGTTGGGAGTGTCCCAAATCCAGGTACATTAACACCATACTAAAGGGGTTTAGTATGGAGGATTCTAAGCGTTGTGGCTCGTCCACTTACTCAGTAATCACTCTCTCCAAAAAGATGTCTCCCGAGACTGATTTGGAGAGAGCTCGCGTGCAAGGGATACCCTATGCTTCGGCAGTAGGCTCTATCATATATGCGATGTTATGCACTAAACCACATGTAACTAACTCACTAGGTGTAGTGATCAGGAATCAATCATATCTTGGGAGAATCACTGGACAGCTGTGAAGGACATTCTTAAGTACTTGGGAAGCACTGAAGAAATGCTCTTTGGGTTTGGTAACGGTGTACTCCAGTAGGAGTCATTTACCAATTCCAGCTCCCAGAGTGATAAGGTCAAATGAAAGTCAGTCTCGGGCTTTGTCTCTACCCTCATTGGAGGGACGGTATGTTGGAAGAGTTCCAAGCTATATACCGTGGCAAACTAGAAGATAAAGGATGTATACATCGCTACCAACAATTCTACCAAAATGGATGTCTGGATATTTCTTGTTCATGAGATGAACATGGTTCCTACCATTGAGCGTCCAATAACCGTTATTGTGACAACAATGGAGTTATGGCTTTGGCCTAGGAACACCGGTCCCATCTGCAATCCAGACATATTCTGAGGACAGTATCACCTGATTTGGGAGATGGTTGATCTCCAAGGGATCGAGGTTAGGATAGTTGGCACGAAGGATAACACGGAGGATCTACTTACAGAGGCCTTTCCCTAAAGAGACTCTTATGGGGCGTTGAGTATGAGATACTACAACAAATGGCCTTAGTGCAAGTGGGAGATTGCTAGTTATATGTATGCCCTAGAGGCTATTATTATACATGTGATGTATATTATAGTGCATGCTTGGACATATATAGGGAGGACTTTCTTGCTCGACATGATAGTATGCTATCTGGTTGCTCTTTATCTTGACATATACACTTATTGTCTCTCTATTACATGTTGATAAAGCCCTTAGGATGAGTACTTGACTACCAGGATTATGATGCAGATCATACTAGTTAGGTAGAGGTAGTCGGTATGTACATCCTTCAAATGTTCCTATTCGTGGGAGTATCGAGACTGGGCATCGATATTCCAGAGTAGACTGGCGTATACGCTTCTCGACCCATATGATGGGTGATGGATGATCCCACATCCATTGGTGTTTGACATCAGAGATCGTATATGGGTGCTCAGTGGAGACTGGGTACACTGAATGGACTCGCCGAGAACTCCTAGATGGTATTATACCTATCGTCAGATAGCAGTTCTCTGGTGACACTAGTACAGGTTAGTCTGTCGACCCGAGATCGTCATAGAGTCTTGTGTGATTCCCATTGTGTTTTGATTTCCACCTTACCACATTCAAAAGATCGTGCAAAACGGTGGTTTTTGGGTACAGTCTCGAGTCACATGGAGGCAATGAGCGATAGGAGGGGATTTCGCCTCTCCCGGTATTGGGGATTGATGTTGCTCTATGCTTGATTGGCCATAACTGGAAATCCCTGTCCAGGGTTGCTGAGATATACCGGTAAGTGTTATCAGTAGTTTCTCGAACCATTATGGGCCTCACATCGGCATGACTTATTAGGCTATTGGGGTCTGACGTTTACCACCCCTAGGCTATTAGGGTCGCCGTTACGTTTAGCAGACCGCTTGCGGCTTGTGGGTGACTGATATGATCACCACCTACTGCCGGCGTATTGACGAGTCTTTAGATTCCTACACAGAGGTTTCCTGGCTCAAACGAAACGAAGTTGGAGCACATATATGATATGTGCGGGACCGAGATTAATACGTGTATGTGATACTGTATTGTATTCTCGCGATATGTGATATCGGTCGGTTATATGTGATATAGCCGGGCTGTCGAATCAAGTGTTGATTCGACAAGTTGATACATTTGATATTAGTCGGTTATATGTGATATAGCCGTATTATTAAATCAAGTGTTGATTTAATAATTTAATATATAATTATATATTTGATATATTAATTTACATTAACTAATAATAGCTCACTTAAGAATTCTTTTTCTCACATGTGTACACTTAGTATATATGTGATATATATTAATGTATATTCTTTTGTGTCATGCTAGATGATACATGAGACATGGGTGTATGATACTCACACCATGATTATCATAATGATGGGTTTTATTTATTTAGAGTAAATCAAAATTAGTTGAAAATTAGTCACATGGTTGATGCTTATGAAAGCTTGTGGAATCATTGACCAAGTCCACTTGTTTTGTTTTACTTGAGATATTTATTAACCCAACCATCATGATTAGCCATGGTTTAGTCTCTACATGATTTAGTATATGATATTAACTCACCCATGGTTCCCATTCTACACTTGACTTTTTCCATGGTTGCTTTTCTTCATCTCCTTCCTCAAGCTCCCTAGCTTTTTGTGAGGTGAAGAAAATGAGTGAGAAAAATATTTCTAATGTGAGAAAAATTCTTACTTCATTATTCTCTACTAGATTAGCCATTTAGTTTAGGGAGTTTGCTTCACTAATTCCATATTAGTGAAGAGGTAGCTTGAGTTGGTGTCTCCTCGACATAGATCATTTTCGGCCTCGAAAACTTCAAGCAAGCTTGTTCCTTTCATCTTGTGGAGCCTTTCTAGAGTCCGGGAGTTCACTACTTGGAGCGAAGGGACAACTATACGGAGCTATTGAAGTGAAGGACCGGTCTATAAAGGTTGTATTCCTTGTTCACTTAGAAGTAAAGATGTTTACATTCTAGTTTTGTCTAATTCTCTAGTTAAGATTCTAGGTTAGGGTTCTTTAGCGCGCCAATTTTTTAAAAACGGCATGGTCGATGCCTCCCGAAACCCAGCGGTGACCTTAGGGAACCCGACAAACCTTTTGTGTAATGAACTTGATATCGTTGCGGAATCGAGTGATTTTGAAAAGGAGTGTTTTTTAGGCTTTTACTAGTTTCGCTAAAGAGGTCACTCCAGGTGAAGAGGTCTCGGCTCTTTCCTCATCGAATGAGGTGCTGGATATTCATGAATATCACTATGCAAAACAAGAACTAGAGAAGCAGTCAAAAACAAAACCGAGTGGGTTATAGCATCTGCTAGCTTTTGCTAAAGAGATCACTCCCGGTGAAGGGATCTCGGCTCTTTCCTCATCGAATGAGGTGCTGGATATTCTACAAGGAATACCGCTATGCCAAGAAAAAACTAGAGCTACCCTTTTTGAAAATTTAATTCTACAACATCTTTATGTTTCTTTTCTTTTCATTAATCTCATTAATGAAGTCCCATCATTTATGCTTCATAAGCATCACAGAAGAAACGAAAATACAACGAACGCTTATGCCATCCGCATTCGCCACAGTGTCCCATTATACACCGTTAGGTTACTTAACTAACGGCATAGCGAGGAGGGACTAGCGCGGGTGCAAAACATAAGCAACGTTTATTATATATCATATATTTAATAATAACGCATCCGTCTCATAGCATATAAAGTGAACACATCACAGAATATCAGCAGCAGAAGACAACATATGAAATATTGGATATACTAGGATTTCCGTGTTTTAAATTAAGCCAGTAAAAAACACGGATTCCACGGTCGCGATGAATAGCCAAACCCACATCCCTAGACCCCTATGAGAGCGGCAAGCAATCCTACCAATTCTAGAGTTAGGAGACCCGGACTCGACTCCTCGAGATGGTCTCCTACTGAACTCTAAAACCCGGTTACTTGTGCTCCACACCTTGGGTTTATCCTAATGCGGAAAAGTAAATAATATACAACAATGGTGACATCATCCTCAACCCGGAAGTGCCCCAATAAAAGAATATTACATACAAGTTTTTATATAAATGAAAATGAAAAACTCTCATCTCACATAAAAAAAACCCGGCTATTCAAAACACGACGATCCAATATAACATATCCCAGCAACACATAACATCACATGTCATCAACGTAAGTAAATATGTGTATCCCAATTGTCGTTGACTTATAGCAACGAAACCGGCGATATACCACATATTACACTTACGGTCGCAGAAAAGAAAATGTCAAACTACAATATTTGGAAGCGACACAGCCCTTAGACATTTTAAACCCGGAATATCACATACTTCGGATTTCATGCCTAACATTGTAAATCTTACATTTAGGTCTAACTCATGAAATCACCTTTTCAAAAGAAATAGGGTAATTCAACAAGATTCCCGATTCCTGCCGAGACCGAAATGTTAAATTTAGAAGCAACTAATCAATTTTCATAAAACTAATTAGTGTAGATTCCAAATATTGTATCACATTCCATAGATAGCCAGACGATGTTAAACATTCCGATCGAATCAACAAACACCCAAAATTTCCCAAAAAGCTCAACACTTGAGCACGGTTAAGAAATACTCAGAACATGCCACTGTACCTATGGACCAACCGTAGAAGGGTCAACTCTTGCCTCACCTATGGCACCGCGGAACTACCGCAAACCCTAGAGTTTGATGGCGGTTCCAACAGTCATAGAATTGAGTTAGGGTTTCGTTCTTCTAGAGGGTCCATAGTATTACTTGCATGATTTTTGAATATTTTCAACTTTGGAAAAATCCAACTTTCGGAAAATTTCCAGCGAGGGAGAAAATGGGTTATTGATATCCGTTCGAACCTTTTAACGCCGTCTAAAATACCCGAAACGATGTTAGAATTATGACTTCTAAACACTCTGAATTACCTTTACAGAAAGATAACATCGCATGCAATCTTAGCAAAAACAAGCAACACCTGAAACACCAAAACCCAGAGACCAGAACACCAAACCAAAACGAACAAGAGAATCCTTCATTGGGCCGGCCGGGCCGGAATTTTGAAGCATGTCGTCAGGTCAAATCCGGCGGATGGGATTCGTATTCGTTTGATGTTCATATTACATCTCATGTAACATTCTGCGGTTGCTTAAAAAAATTCCGACTTTTAAAAATCGACAGAAACTAGGTTTTGTGTTTCGATGTTTCGGAGTTTTTTCGGTTTCGTAATTCTACAAAC
This sequence comes from Agapanthus africanus, assembly GCA_030015575.1. NCBI lineage: Eukaryota > Viridiplantae > Streptophyta > Magnoliopsida > Asparagales > Amaryllidaceae > Agapanthus > Agapanthus africanus. The sequence continues at coordinate 428,761,583 of CM057339.1, forward strand.
ATCGTCTAATTCTCTAGCTTGGCTCTGATACCACTGTAGGAATGCCTAGCATGACAACAAGATTTCAGGAAGCATCTTCCATGCCATTTTCAAAAATTTGCCATGCTAAACAACCCTAATCCTAGAATCTTAACTAGAGAATTAGACAATACATGCATGTAAACAACTTTACATCTAAGTGAATATGGAATACAACCTTTATAGACCGGTCCTTCACTTCAATAGCTCCGTGTAAAAGTCTCTTCGCTGCAAGTAGTGGTCTCCCAGACTCTAGTTGTTCTTGTAGGGTTACTTAGCACGACAACAAGGTTTCGGGAGGCATCGACCATGCTATTTTCACAAAATTGCCATGCTACTTAACCCTAACCCTAGAATCTTAACTTGAGAATTAAACAATAGCATATGTAAACAACTTTACAACTAAGTGAATATGGAATACAACCTTTGTAGATGTCACGACCTAAAATTAAGCACGTGACCGGCACTTAAACCACGTAACGTCAACAGGCATAACGCAATTTAAGTAAGCCGAAAATCCAGAAATCTAAACCATCAAAAGTAGCAAGTGATCAAAACATTGTTAAAAACATTTGAAAATCTCGAGTAAAAATCTTCAAACTTAAGTTTATTTTCTTCAAAATTTCGGCAGCACTTCCTTTGTAAAAACTAGCCCCGAAACGGGTACAAACATAAGATATAAGTAAAGCAACATATGATATAAATAAAGTATCCCCAAACGGGAGCAAATCAAGCCCAAAGGCGGAAACAACCACTACAAGCATTTATATGACACCGTAGCAAAGAAATAGACAGTATAAGTGAAAAACAACATAAATAGATAAAACTGCATAATAAAAGCTGGCTCACACGAGCTCGACACCTAGAGTCACAAAATATACAATATCGTCCTCACAACTCATCTCTAAGTCAATACATGGAAGTGGTAGATGGAGAGTACTAGATACAATGAAATATACAATGGATATAAAATCGAATAACCGCAACCCACCTACAGCAAAACGGCTCACAGCCAACCGTAGCGGTATCCGCTGCAAAAGGATACAATAAGATGCCCTGCCGCGACTACTCTGATGGTCAACCAGCAAAATACTGTGGCACAACGGGGGTGAGTTGCCAACTCGTGAATAGTAAGTAACATCGTACAGATAATCGCAGGTATGCACGTACAACAATAATCTATCACATGTAATCTGATAGTATCAATATAGTAATCTGGATATGCAACAATCATGAAAAGTACTCTATCAGGTACTACAAATACATGAAGCAATGCATATCAAATGAATGCTGAGTATGGGATAAAACATATCATCATCAATGAATCATCATCGTGGAAAAACCGGTGTCCAACAACGACACCCCAAATCCCAATACCTCAGGCGCCATCACTCTGATCGGCTCTCATATCCCGTAAATCTTATGGAACCTGAGTGCCCAACATCGTCACTCGAAAACATCATGAAAACTCGTGTCCAACATCGACACGCAAATCCACATATCTCAGGCTCCGTAGTCCGGATCGGCCCATGGGCTCCGTCGGTCCGGATTGGCCCATATCCATCTCACGAATCCGGTCGGATCCTCCGGATAACAGCTAGGTCCAACCAATCACCGGTAGGTAGTAGTCTCTCTGCCAGGCTCATCGTCTACTGCACAACATCCCTTTCTTACCCCGAGGTACCATACCGGGTCCACCATGAATCCGCAAATGGATCATCCAGCTTCTTGAATTGGGTTTCTAACACAAGTCTCAGAACTGAGAAAACTCATGGTGGACGCACTGAAATATCATATCAAGAGAAACCGGGTTTTCAAAACAATGCATACTTTCTTGAAATAATACCACGGTTCTCAAATCTATAAATCATATGAAATCCGTATCTCAATCCATAAATCCATGAAATTTGATATATGCAACATAAAACATTAATATGAGCATAGCAAGGGAAAACCGCTCTTTTAAATGAATCGTGTTTTTAAATATATCATGCGGTTCCCAATTTCTCCAAAATCAAATCCAACATCATATAAAGGTGTACATGTAGCTATAGCAAGTATGGGTATATACATGTAGGTAAGTATGCACGATGTATTTCATATGCGCAATAGAACAAGAATCAACGTCTCAATGTCAACAAATTATACAATACCACATATATGTATAGGTTGTGCGTGTCATGGCAATTACCGACGGTGTGGGTGCAGCATACAATTTAGTGCTCGTGCAACAAGAACCATCAGTAATGGTGCAGTGTCCACTAGATACTAAGTCAAGGCACAACAAGTAATGGTATGCAATGATGCTCATGCACAATCAACATATATGCATATAAACATGTCGCTATAATATCATATCTAGCCCTGACGCCTAACGCCATACGGGCGATTATCCCGTAGATGTTAAATCTACTCACCGGTGATCTCGAGCTAAGTAAATCCAACCACCTGCTTCCCTTTCTTCGCAGTGTCCGAAGTCCCCGCCTGCGATCCTATTAACACAAAATACGATAACGCGTGGATTTAGCAAACTACGCAATAATAACGAACACAACGCTAATTTAACGAATTGGTTCGCTTAGGCTACAAAAGGGTTCGCTTAGCGACTAACGTGTGTGGCGGCATCGCCAAAACAAACCCACTACAACAAGCTACCCGAAACACTAAAACTACGTCGAAACAATCATAACGAGCGCCGTCGAAATACTAAAAATCTAGCAGTACCCAACACCCTAAAACAACTGCAGACAGCTACCCTAAAAATTACAACATCCTAGGCCACCAAAAATCTGAGCTCGCCGGATTTCTTCCCTATCTCGCCGGCCAAAACGGGTCAGGTAGGGTTCGTGCTTCAGGTGAAACCTCAGGGAAACTAGTACAACACTACTATACTGCTAGTTTTTCCAGTAACAACTCAGGGTCACAGCAGATCACAGACATCCAAAAATGACACTAAAAACATGATACGTGCACAAAAATATATCTTTATCGTTCTAAATAGCGGCCACTATGCAACACAACAATATAACAACCTAATTAACAGTTTAGAGGTCGTTACCTATCCAAACTTGCTCAAAATCATAGTTTTCCATGCTCCAAGTGATCTTAGTGGCTAAATATTGACTTATGAAGGGTTTTTGTGGTGTTTAGTGGTGATTTGCTTAAGTTTTGTGAGGATTTGGGTTAGGGTTTCAGTTTGAGGGAGTGAGGGAGATGAGATGAAGAAAATAATTGAGAATGAAGAGAGAATGAGAGAATGTGAGTGAAGGAGTGTATGAGTGAGGGTAGGGGAAATAAGGGGGTGAGTTTTGAGAGAGCCATGCCCTTCTCTCTCTTCATTAAATGCAAGCCATACTTGCCCATGCTCATCATTCCCATGCCACCCTCTCTCTCTCTCAAGTCAACCAATTTTCAACCCATTTAAATTTTGAAAACTAATTAATTTAGATAATTACATAAAATAAATGGATGACATTTAGGTTAGGGTTCCATGGCTACTTAAGCATGGTTAACCCTAATTAACCCTAGGTTAACATGCACAAGTGTGTGCAAGCCCGAAATAAATAATAATAAAATATTAATTAATTTTTATAAAATATTTGAAAACTATTTTGGTAAACTTTTTACTAAAAACCCGCATTATCGCTTAATTAACACTAATCGCATTCTAAGGTGTTACAGTAGACTGGTCCTTCACTTTAAATGCTCCGTGTAGAAGTCCCTTCGTTCCAAATATTGGTGATCCGGACTCTCCATAGGCTCCACTAGTCGTAATGAACGAGCTTGCACAATGATCTTCGAGGCCAAAAATGATCTACTTTGAGGAGACACCAACTCAAGCTACATCTTCACTAATTAGGGATTAGTGAAGCTAACACCCTAAACTAAATGGCTAATCTAGTAGAGGATGATGAAGTAGAAATTTTGCTCACTTTAGAATTCTTTTTCTCACTATTTTTTCTCACTTTCTCAAGAGCTAGAGAGCTTGGCTCTTGATGAAGATGAAGATGAAGATATAATGTTGTGAGAGAGTGAATGGAAACCATGGGTGAGAAATATCTCATATAACCCTTGTAGAAAATAAACCATGGGTAAAGATTATGGTTAGGTTTATAAATATCTAGTGCAAGACAAATATAGTGGACTAAGTCAAGGGTTTCCACAAGCTTCCAAAGCTTGCAACCATGCTTAATTCCCACCAATTTATATTTGCATTAAATAAATAAAAACCCTAATAATCTAATGGCATGGTATAAGTCTCATACACCCATGTAGTGTGTATCATCAGGCATGATACAAAAAAACACAAATAATATATATCATATATATATATGAAGTGTGCACACGTGAGAAAAGAAAAGTATAAGTGAGCAAATATTAGTTAATGTAAATTAGCATATCAAATATACAATTATACATTAAATTATCAAGTCAACATTTGATTTAATAATTCGGCTATATCACATATAACCGACTAATATAATATGTATCATCTTATCGAATCAACACTTGATTCGATAACCCGGCTATATCACATATAACCGACCGATACCAATATCGCGAGAATAGAATACGGTATCACATACTCTTATTAATCTCGGTCCCGCAAATATCACATATGTGCTCCTACTTCGTTTTGCCTGAGCCAGTAAACCTCTGTGTAGGACTCTAAAGACTCGTCAATACGCCGGCGGTAGGTGATGATCATATCAAGCACCCACAAGCCGTCAGCGGTACTAGCTAGACGTAACGGCTACCCGGGTATTGAGCAATCAGAAGATCAACAAGCAAGCCTGCTCATACTCCTGTAAAGCCTGTCAGTAACACTACCGTGCAATCCGGTCTCTTCGTCTGATATGTCACATATCCAGTCTAGGGGTGGTAAACGTCAGACCCCAGTAACCGATAAGTCGTGCCAATGTGAGGCTCATAACGGGCCGAGAAACTACTGATAACACTTACCAGTAAATCTCCGCATCATCCCTAGTCAGGGACTTCCTGTTATAGCTAATCGAGCACAGCGCAACATCAACCCCTGATACCGGAAGAGACGAAACCCCTCCTATTGCTCATTGCCTCCATGTGATTCAGGACTGTACCCAAAAGCCACCGTTTTACATGTTCTCTTGAACATGGTAAGGTGGAAATCAAAGCACAGTGGGAATCACACAAGACTTTATGACGATCTCGGGTCTACAGACTAACCTCTACCAGTGTCACCAGAGAACTGCTATCTGACGATAGGTATAATACCAACTAGGATTTCTCGGCGAGTCCGTTCAGTGTACCCAGTCTCCACTGAGCACCCGTATACAATCTTTGATGTCGATGTTGGATCATCCTGAAAGGTTACACTAGCGTCCCGGCCAACTTCCGTGGCCAAATGCGGAACAAAAATTTTACTACGATACAAAACTTGGCGCTAGAATAAACCCTAAACCCGGATCTTTACCATAAACCTAGTTAGCACAAAAGAGTTCTATATACTATGATAGAAAGTTATACCTCAAACTTGAACTCCTTCTCTTCTTGTGGTGCTTCTCCTTATTGTGAGCTCCTTGGAGTGGTTGTAGATGGCTCCTCCTCACCGGCTTCTCCACGTCAAAAAAGATCCACCCGAAGGCCTCTACCTTGAGCTCCAACCTCAACAATGAAGTAACTAGGGTGCTTAGTGTGCTAGACTAAGAACCCTAGAGTGAGTAGAGAGGGATTTAGTGGTTTGGTCTCAATGGCCCTTGGTTCTCAACACATGAGAGATGAGGGCTTGAGAGAGAGGATGTATATGTGAATAATGAAGAGATAGTCATATTAGGATAAAAGAATAATAATTTTAATTAGCAAAATTGTGATGGTTCATTTGATTAGACCATTATAATGTCACCATTAATGCAAAGCAAAATATCTTTTGCTTAACAAAAATATCTAAGTCAACAATGGTCAACAAGTCAAATGGTCAAACTAAATAACCATGACACAATTATCTCTAATTAAAATTAGTAATTAATTTCTTTCATCTCATTATGGTTTTAATCAAGTCAATGGTCAAAACCCTAATAAGGTGCCTCCTTCTTTATCTCTGTCAACTGTATACATATACCTGCATCCGTGTTTTGAAGAACACGAATACAATGAGACTGAACCAACCCAAAATCAAATACTAGGATCTAGCTTAAACCAAAGCCCACTAGTATCAACTGCCCGAACACCAAACATGCACAAGTACGCGTATGTGAACGAACCCTGTCGTAAAACCATACGACCTCTACATCATTTCGCCCAAAGGGGAACAACCCTCTGTGTGGGACCCTAAAAACGCGACAGTACTCTGGCAGTGGGTTTAACCACAAGCACGTCAGCGGCACTAGCAGTGCGTAACGGCTACCCAGGTAACAGTCGATAAGAAAGCCGATGAATAAAACCCATCCGAACACCTACTGAGCCTATATGTGACAATCTTCGTACTATTCGGTTTGTTCGTCTAAGAGTATCGCATATTGGGCCTAGGGGTGGTAAATGTCAGACCCCTAACAGCGGTATAAGTTGTGTCGGAGTGTAACCCAGAACACCCTGAGAAACTAATGGAACACCTACCAGTAAATCTCACTTGCCCTGGCCAGGGACTTTATGTAATGGCTCTCCTAGACACAGCGCGATATCAACCCCCAATACCGGGAGAGACGAATCATGTCTAACCTCCACTGCCTCCAAGTGCTTCGGTACTGCACCCAACTACTACATCTTTGCACGACTTAATAGAGCCGTGGTAGGGTAGCAATCAAAGAACAGTGGGAACACACTTGAGGCAAAGTAGCAGTGTCAAGTCAACGGACTAAGCTGTACTCATGTCACCTGGGAACTGCTACCAGACGATAGGTATAATACCAACCAACAGTTCCCGACGAGTCCTGTCCAGTGTACTCGTAACCTAACGAGCACCTGCATACTTTCTCCAGTACGACGTACTGATGGCTGTGGGACAGACCATCTCCCCTGCTGGGATGAGAAGCGTATGCTCCAGTCTACTCTGGAGTATCGATGCCCTGTCTCGATAATCCTACGACTAGGGACCTGTATAAGGATGTGCTTATAGACTACCCATCCCCAACTAGTGTGATCGCCATCACAACGCCGGTAGTCAAGCAAAGATCCTAAGGGCTCCATCAATATGTAATAGCGATATGTTAAAAGAAACATATACACATATTAAGATAGATACAAACCAAGTAGCATACTACAATATCGAGCAAGACTGTCGTCAATCCATGTATATATCCCAAGCTTCCAAAATGTAATATACAAACTAGTACTATAAAATAATGGCCTCTAGGGCATACATATCCAACAATCTCCCACTTGCACTAAAGGCCAGTAATTGGTGTATCGCATACCCAACGTCTGCACTAAGGCCAGCTGCTGGCATACCGCATACCCAATAGCTTAAAAAGTCGCTCGAACTGTGTTTGAGGGGGAGCCTTTATGAATGGATCCGCCATGTTTTCGTTAGTGTCCACTCTTCGTACCTCGATCTCCTGGCGATCAATGATCTCCCTGATCAGGTGATACCGCCTTAAGATGTGTCTGGATTTCTGATAGGACCGTGGTTCCTTCGCTAAAGCTATAGCCCCATTGTTATCGCAATACAAAGGTATTGGGTCAACAATGGACGGAACCACCAAAAGTTTACTAATGAACTTCTTCATCCAGACCACTTCTTTTGCGGCATCGCTTGCAGCAATGTATTCAGCCTCCATCGTCGAGTCTGCGACAGTATCCTGTTTGGAACTCCTCCAACACACCGCCCCTCCGTTGAGGGTAAACACAAAACCCGAGACAGACTTGTTGTCGTCCTTGTCACTATGGAAGCTTGAATCGGTAAAGGACTCAACCCTGAGGTCTTCATTACCATAAACTAGGAACATCTCCTTAGTCCTTCTTAGGTACTTAAGGATGTTCTTCACTATTGTCCAGTGGTTCTCACCTGGGTCTGACTGATATAGGCTCACCACACTTAGCGTGTAAGCTACATCTGGTCTTGTACATAGCATCACATACATTATAGATCCTACCTCCGAAGCGTAGGGTATAGTGCTTATGCGAACCTTCTCCTCGTCAGTCTTGGGAGACATCTTCTTGGAGAGGGTGATTCCGTGTAATGCGGGTATATTACCGCGCTTGGAATCTTCCATACTAAATCTCTTTAGTACAGTCTCTATGTACCTGGACTGCGAAAGTCCCAGTAGTCTCTTAGATCTATCTCTGTAGATCTTGATACCCAGAATGCACGAGGCATCACCCAGGTCTTTCATGGAGAACCGTTGTGACAAGAATAGCTTGACCGATCGTAGCATAAGAATGTCATTTCCTATCAAAAGAATGTCGTCCACGTACAAGACTAGGAATATGACAGTTCGTCCTACAATCTTCTTATAAATACAAGGCCCATCCTCGTTCTTGATGAAGTAAAATTCCTTGATTGCTTCATCAAAACAGATGTTCCATCTCCGCGATGCCTATTTTAATCCATAAATGGATTTAAGCAACTTGCACACCTTCCCGCTGCTCCCACTGTCTACAAAACCTTCTGGCTGATCCATATAAACGCACTCTTCCAAACTGGCATTTAGAAAAGCCGTTTTTACGTCCATATACCAGATCTCATAGTCATGGAAGGCAGTAATGGAAAGTAGGATCCGAATGGATTTGAGCATAGCCACTGGAAAAAAGTTTCGTCATAGTCCACTCCAGGTCTTTGACGAAAACCTTTTGCAACGAGTCTAGCCTTATAGGTTTCCACCTGCACATCTATACCAAGTTTCCTTTTGTAGATCCATTTGCATCCAACGGGTTTTGCCCCAGGTGGAGCAATATCCAAGGTCCATACTTTATTGGTGTACATGGACTCCATTTCGGATCGCATAGCATCCAGCCACTTATCAGAGTCCCTACTGATAATGGCCTGCCTGAAACTGGTAGGGTCATCTTCTTCCAAGATGCAATCCTCTCGATCCCCATCTATGAGAAAACCGTAGTATCTCTCGGGCGGATGAGAAATCCTACCAGATCTACGGAGTGGCTGAGGTTCGTCGGGGACTATTGAATTTTCTGGTTCTACTAAATCCTCAATTTGAGTTTGTGGATCTGATATTTCATCCAGTTCTACCATGCTCCCACTTATTTCTTTTGCAAGAAATTGCCACTCTAAAAAGGTGGCGCGATGAGCAATGAACACCTTCTGTTCCTCAGTGTGGTAGAACAGATATCCCAGAGAATTTCTAGGATATCCCACAAACTTGCACAAAACTGATCGTGCCTTAAGCTTGTCCGGATTTTATACCTTTACATAGGCTGGGCAACCCCATATCTTAATACGTTCAAGATATGGTCTTTTACCACTCTATATTTCATATGGAGTCATAGGCACAGATTTAGACGGAACCTGATTCAGCAAGTATGCTGCTGTTTCTAGCGCAAGTCCCCGGAATGAAAGAGGTAACTCAGCATTACTCATCATGGAGCGAACCATATCCAATAGGATACGGTTCCTTCGCTCCGATACGCCGTTGTGCTATGGTGTGTATAGAGGAGTAAGTTGAGAGAGAATACCATTCTCTTTTAAGTAATCTAGGAATTTCGTGCTTAAGTACTCCCCTCCTCTATCAGACCGGAGGATCTTGATACTTTTGCCAGTCTGGTTCTCTACTTCTTTTCTGAATTCTTTGAATTTCTCAAAAGCTTCTAATTTTTGTTTCATAAGATACATATATCCGAATCTAGAGAGATCGTCAGTGAATATGATGAAGTATAAGAACCTTCCCCTTGCATGTATAGACATCGGACCACACACATCACTGTGTATGAGTCCTAAGAGCTCTGCTGCTCTTTCTCCATGTCCGGTGAATGGAGATTTGGCCATCTTTCCTTTAAGACAACACTGACAAGTTTCATAAGATGAAAATTCAAACGTATTCAAGAGTCCATCTTTATGCAACTTACTTAGTCTTTTCTCTCCGATATGACCAAGTCTACAATGCCACAAGTAGGATTCGTTCGTTTCTGAACTCTTCCTCTTGCGTGTGTTTTGTACATTGAGAACTGTATTCTGATTTAGAACATAGATACCATTACACAGTGTACCTTCTGCAACCAGTACCTTATCAAGGTAAATGTTCATGATATTTCTATCAAGAACAATGTTATATTCATCTTTATCAAGTAAGGAAACTGATATGATGATGCAAACCATGGAAGGTACATAGTAGCAATTGTTCAAAATCATAGTATTTCCATTTAGCAACACTAGGTTATATTCACCGACGCCTGCAGCATTAACTAGTGCTCCGTTCCCTACCCTGAGGGACATATCACCAGGTCTAACTATCCTACTTTTTCTCAGTCCCTGCAATAAATTACAAATATGAGATCATGATCCGGTATCTAGTATCCAGGAGGTAGGACTGACCAAAAAGCAGTTCTCAATTACAAGAAGACCTGAAATGGATGCATTAGTATGCTTCTTCTTTAATGGGGTCTCCCTGGAATCCATACAATTCTCTTACCCTTGCTCACACTTATGACTGTTGTCGTAAGTTAGAGCCGAACCGACGTTCCCCAGCCCCGAATAAGAATTCGGATCGGTCAAGCGATACATTTTATTATCTTGATTAGGGCGTGAAATGTTTGCAACCTGGAGAGAGAAAAGAAACACTCAACATGCGCTCTTGCAAGATTAGATTGGTTATTAATTTATCTAACCAGGATGGCTCCCACTGTTTCCTCAAATTCTTCTTCAAACCTTTAAAAGAAGAACTAGCCAGGATTAATCACGAGTCACAATACTTTCTTAACCTTTCAGCCAGGCTAGTGCTGGTACTTCAAGGGAGGATTTCCAACGCTCTCGCAAAGTTCCTTAATTACATAATCTCTTTTCCCTGGAGGCGTAGCCTCGCTAACACCGTTCTAGACACCTACTTGGTTTATAGCATTGATTGTTAAGTGAAATAATCTCCCGAGAGTAATCCAACTCATCAGTGGGATCGGGATCCAACTATCATTGTGTAATGGCCTAGATGGAATCCACTCTAGTCACTACACTCCAGAAGGTTTGCTAAATCTGCAAGTTTCCTGTATATTTGAAACTCCCGATGTGATTTTTGCCCCTACCGGCATTATGACCTTGACAATGCCAACATATCACAAACCGCTAGTCAAGTTCGGCCCGTCATTATCTTGATTAAGTTAGACCCACCCGCATATCTCTTGACAATGCCAACATAGCTATGCGACTGTCCTAAATAATCTGAAAATAAAGCTGCAAAAAAGCAATACTCAGCTACCAATCACTATGCCTTGACAGTGCTAAAATGCGTAGCTCGAATACTAAGGAGTACTTGTAGGAAATGACGGAGGGCTACGGCTGGGTTTTTGGCGAAAAACCCGTTAACGTAATGAACTTGATATCGTTGAAGGAACCTGAGTGATTTTACAAATATATAGTGGCGAAAACTTTTGCTAAAGAGGTCACTCCCTATGAAGGGATCTCGGCTCTTTCCTCATCGAATGAGATGCAGGATATTCCAAACTGAATACCACGATGCAAAGCAAAAATAATCGACTATAGTGAAGTTATTACGTTGACGAAAACTTTTACTCAAGGGGTCACTCCTGATGAAAGGATCTCGGCCCTTGCCTCGTCGACTGAGATGCTGGATATTCATAACCGAATACCACTGTGCAAAGCAAAAGAGAACGTCTGTAATGTCAGTTTTTAAAACTTGGTTCCAACAATATCTTTTAGGTTTATTTTCTTACATTAATCAAAATTAATGTGGTCCCATCAATATAACCTATCACACCAGAAAAGAACGAAAATATGATGTACGTATATGCCATCCGCATTCGCCACTGGGCCCCTTCATCAACAGTTAGGTTACTTAACTAACGACAGAGCGGGAGCTGGACTAGCGCGGGTACAAAACATATACAACATCTACTAGTATATATATATATATATATATATATATATATATAAGTATATACAACATTCGTCCTAGGCATGATAATAATCAACATCACAGAAACTCAGCCAACAATACAGAATGGTGGATAAACTTGGAGCCCCGGGTTTTATTTGAGCCGCAAATAAAACCCGACGTTCCCGATCGTGTGGATAGCCTGTGCAATGAAAACCTGTACCCCCTACGAGTGCGGCGAATAGCCCGCCAATTCTAGAATGAATCCTCATCCATCTCAACGCCATGAGATGCGGGCTTGTTGCCTTCTAGAACCCGGTTATTCGTGCACTCCTCCGCGGGGTAATCCTAATACAGAAAAAGAAAATAATATATACAAACGGTGATATCGATCTCAACCCGGTCGTGCCCCAAAATAATATACAACCTGGCAAAGACGGCAGTCCACATGTCGGACACTCGCCCCGTAATAACAAATGTACAAATGAATATAAACTGTACCACTAACATTGCACTACATGCTATCCATCATGACTATCCAACCATAATCACAGCACAAGCACAAAACATCAACGCGAATGTCACGTTCGCAAAACCCGTCTAAAAGAACATATAGCAATCAGACGAGTTTTACCGATCGAGTGACATTCACGGTCGCAGATAAAAGTGAATGTACTGTGAACTAACATATTTAAAATTTTGATTGACAAAACTTCCCAAAGTGGGCCCCAAGCACAAATCTAGTACTCTAAAAAATCTGGGCCCAAACAAAAATATTCCAGAAACCACAATTCCACATGAAAGACGCCCGGAAGAAAAATGGTACACTGTTCAAAACGGCGGCGGAACCGCGGCCAACACAAGGGTTGTGCGACGGTTCCGCGGCAGTCTTGTAGGTTCAGTTGAACAAATTTCTTCCAGAGTCTTAAAAAAGCCTGCTCGATTTTCTGACATACCCAAAATAATTTTTAGACCAGTTTAAAAATTCGGCAGAAACTTGAAATTTGGAATTGCGGTTTTGGAAATTCCATTTGATCGATGTTTTAATCATGTTAGAACAAGCTAGAAAAGGTTAATGGCGTGGCTCTGATACCATGAAGGGTTACACTAGCGCCCCGGCCAACTTCCGTGGCCAAATGCGGAACAAAAATTTTACTACGATACAAAACTTGGCGCTAAAATAAACCCTAAACCCGGATCTTTACCATAAACCTAGTTAGCACAAAAGAGTTCTATCTACTATGATGGAAAGTTATACCTCAAGCTTGAACTCCTTCTCTTCTTGTGGTGCTTCTCCTTGTTGTGAGCTCCTTGGAGTGGTTGTAGATGGCTCCTCCTCACCGGCTTCTCCACGTCAAAGAAGATCCCCGCGAAGGCTTCTATCTTGAGCTCCAACCTCAACAATGAAGTAACTATGGTGCTTGGTGTGCTAGACTAAGAACCCTAGAGTAAGTAGAGAGGGATTTTAGTGGTTTGGTCTCAATGGCCCTTGGTTCTCAACACATGAGAAATGAGGGCTTGAGAGAGAGGATGAAGGAGAGAGAGCTATGAGAGAGAATGTATATGTGAATAATGAAGAGATAGCTCTCATATTAGGATAAAAGAATAATAATTTTAATTAGCAAAATTGTGATGGTTCATTTGATTTGACCATTATCATGTCACCATTAATGCTAAGCAAAATATCTTTTGCTTAACAAAAATATCTAAGTCAAATGGTCAAACTAAATAACCATGACCCAAATATCTCTAATTAAAATTAGTAATCAATTTCCTTCATCTCATTATAGTTTTAATCAAGTCAATGGTCAAAACCCTAATCAGGAGTCTCCTTCTTTGTCTCCGTCAACTTTATACATGTACCCGCATCCTTGTTCCGAAGAACACGAATACAATGAGACTGAACCAACCCAAAATCAAATACTAGGATCTGGCTTAAACCAAAGCCCACTTGTATCAACTGCCCGAACACCAAACACGCACAAGTACGCGTATGTGAACGAACCTTGTCGTAAAACCATACGACCTCTACATCGTTTTGCGCAAAGGTGAACAACCCTCTGTGCGGGACTCTAAAGACTCGACAGTACTCTGGCAGTGGGTTTAACCATAAGCACGTCAACGGCACTAGCTGTGCGTAACGGCTACCCAGGTATCTGTCGATAAGAAGGCCGATGAGTAAAACCCATCCGAACTCCTACTGAGCCTATCTGTGACAATCTTCGTACAGTCCGGTCTGTTCGTCTAAGAGTATCGCATATCGGGCCTAGGGGGTAGTAAACTTCAGACCCCTAACAGCGGTATAAGTCGTGTCGGAGTGTAACCCAGAACACCCTGAGAAACTACTGGAACACCTACCAGTAAATCTCACTTGCCCTGGCCAGGGACTTTGTGTAATGGCTCTCCTAGACACGCGCAATATCAACCCCCAATACCGGGAGAAACGAATCATGTCTAACCACCACTGCCTCTAAGTGCTTCGGGACAGCACCCAACTACTACCTGTTTGCACGACTCAATAGAGCCGTGGTAGGGTAGCAATCAAAGAACAGTGGGAACACACTTGAGGCGAAGTAGCAGTGTCAAGTCAACAGACTAAGCTGTACTCATGTCACCTGGGAACTGCTACCAGACGATAGGTATAATACCAACCAACAGTTCCCGACGAGTCCTATCCAGTGTACTCGTAACCTAACGAGCACCTGCATACTTTCTCCAGTACGACGTACTGATGGCTGTGGGACAGACCATCTCCCCTGCTGGGATGAGAAGCGTATGCACCAGTCTACTCTGGAGTATCGATACCCTGTCTCGATAATCCTACGACTAGGGACCTGTATAAGGATATTCTTATAGACTACCCATCCCCCACTAGTGTGATCGCCATCACAACGCCGGTAGTCAAGCAAAGATCCTAAGGGCTCCATCAATATGTATTGGCGATATGTTAAAAGAAACATATACACATATTAAGATAGATACAAACCAAGTAGCATACTACAATATCGAGCAAGACTGACCTCAATCCATGTATATATCCCAAGCTTCCAAAATGTAATATACAAACTAGTACTATACAATAATGGCCTCTAGGGCATACATATCCAACACATCCATCGCCCATCATATGGGTCAAGAAGCGTATACGCTAGTCTACTCTGGAGTATCGATGCCCTGTCTCGATACACTCTCGACTAGGAACAATTAAAGAATGTACTTGTGGATTACCCTCGCCCTACTAGTATGATCTCCATCATAGTCCTAGTAGTCATGTTCACATCCTAAGGGCTTCATCAACATGTGAGAGCAAGACAGTATCACAATAAAAGTCAACATGTTAAGACAAAGTGCAACCAGATAGCATACTATCATGTCGAGCAAGAAAGTCCTCTCTATATATATCCAAGCATCCACTATAATATACATCATATGTACAGTAATGGCCTCTAGGGCATATACATAACTAACATGACTTCACAAGGTGAAAGGAACAATCTTGCTTGAAGTCTTTGAGGCCGAAGATGATCTACGCCGAGCAGACTCTAACTCAAGCTAGCTCTTCACTAATTAGGGATTAGTGATGCTAACACCCTAAACTAAATGGCTAGTCTAGTAGAGGATGATGAAGTAGGATTTTTTCTCAGTTTAGAATTAATTTTCTCACTTATTTTCTTCACCTCTCGAAAACCTAGAGAGCTCTCTCTAGATGAAGAAGAAGATGAAGAGGAAAATAGAATGAGTGAGAGTTGCAACCATGGGTGAGAAAATATCTCATATAACTCTTGTAGAGACTTAACCATGGCTAATGATAATGGTTGGGTTAATAAATATCTAATGTAAAACAAAATTAGTGGACCAAGTCAATGGGTTCTACAAGCTTCCACTAAACATCAACCCTGACTAATTTCCAACCAATTTGTGATTTACTTTAAATAAATAAACCCTACATTATCACGAGCATGGTGTGAGTCTCATACACCCATGTAGTATGTATCATCAAGCATGACACATTAATATATATCACATGTCTATTAAGTGTGCACAATTAATATATATCACATATATATTAAAAACATAAGTGAGATAAAGAAAATCTTAAGTGGGCTAATATTAGTTAATGTATATTAATATATCAAATATACAATTATACATTAAATTATTAAATCAACACTTGATTTAATAATCCGGATATATCTCATATAACCGACTAATATCATATGTATCACCTTATCGAATAAACACTTAATTCGATAACCTGGTTATATCACATATAACCGACCAATATCACATATCGCGAGAATAGAATACGGTATCACATACTCTTATTAATCTCGGTCCCGCACATATCACATATGTGCTACTACTTTATTTCGCCTGAGCCAGGAAACCTCTGTGTAGGACTCTAAAGACTCGTCAATACGCCGGCAGTAGGTGATGATCATATCAAGTACCCAAAAGCCATCAGCGGTTTTAGCTGGACGTAACGGCTACCCGGGTATTAAGCGATCGGAATATCAACAAGCAAGCCTGCTCATAGTCTTGTAAAGCCAGTCAGTAACACTACTGTACAGTCTGGTCTCTTCATCTGATATGTCGCATATCTAGTCTAGGGGTGGTAAACGTCAGACCCCAGTAACCGATAAGTTGTGCCGATGTGAGGCTCATAACGGGTCGAGAAACTATTGATAACACTTACCAGTAAATCTTCGTATCAGCCCTGGCCAGGGACTTCCTTTTATAGCCAATTGAGCACAGCGCAACATCAACCCCCAATACCGAGAGAGACGAATCCCTTCCTATCTCTTATTGCCTCCATATGACTCGGGACTGTATCCAAAAGCCACCGTTTTGCACGTTCTCTTGAATGTGGTAAGGTGGAAATCAAAGCACAATGGGAATCACACAAGACTCTATGACGACCTCGGGTCTACAGACTAACCTGTACCAGTGTCACCAGAGAACTATTATCTGACGCTAGGTATAATACTATCTAGGAGTTCTCGACGAGTCTGTTCAGTGTATCCAGTCTCCACTGAGCACCGGTATACCATCTTTGATGTCATACACCAATGGATGTGGGATCATCCATCGCCTATCATATGGGTCAAGAAGCGTATACGCTAGTCTACTCTGGAATATCGATGCCCTGTCTCGATACACCCTCGACTAGGAACAATTAAAGGATGTACTTGTGGACTGCCCTGTCCCCACTAGTATGATCTCCATCATAGTCTTGGTAGTCAAGTACACATCCTAAGGGTTTTATCAACATGTGAGAGCAAGACAGTATCACAATACAAGTCTACATGTTTAGACAAAGAGCAACCAGATAGCATACTATCATGTCGAGCACGAAAGTCCTCTCTATATATGTCCAAGTATCCACTATAATATACATCATATGTACAATAATGGCCTCTAGGGCATACATATAACTAACAGTAACTGCTGCATATGAACGACATGATTTGTGTCTTTTTCCAAGACAATTACCATTGATAACCCCATTTTAGTTTTCTAGCTTAAATAGGAAAGCACCCACTTTCTCTAACTTCCTGAGGCTCAAGAGAATTGGTCCTGCTTAAACCTATATTTACTAGGGTCCTAATTATAATTTAATATAACTTGAGGGGGTTTTATGAAAATTATTTTTAGTATACTTTCTAAATAAAGCTCAAGTATTTATTTATGTTATTTAGGGTTTCCATGAATGTGAATTTTAAAGAGTGGGGTATATTAGTGAATATATACCTGTAAATCCATGTCACGCACCCCACGAGCTTGTGGGGAGGCGGAATATATGAAAAATAATTATCAAAGCTTCGTAATACGGACTTGAGCACACGGATCGTGTCTAAACCATTACTAGCAAACTACGAAAAGTTTAACTACTCGGATTCGAAGTTATACCTCACGTTACTTGTCCTTCGGGTCTTCATCGCTGTCCTCCACTCCTTGTAGGCTCTATGGAACGTCGGCACCTCAACGGCCTCCTCGAGTCAAAGACGATCCACCTGAGAGCTACTACTCCAAGCTTGACCTCTAACTTGAGGTAACTAGGTTACAGAAATTCTAATCTAAGCAACCTAGGGGATATAGAGTAGGATTAAGGATTAACAAGTCTTGCTAACTTGCTAACCCTTGATCTCAACACATGAGAGGTTAGGGTTAGGGTTTGAAGAAAGAAAGCTTGAGGAGAGGGAAGGTGAGAATGAGCATCCTTTTGGATGAATAATATCATTTGAATATATGAAGCATATGATTTTATTAAAATGGATAACAAATAAATGTGTGTCATCATACTTCATTAATTCATAGAGTGATTCATCTCATGAGTCATTTAAAACATTAATGCAACATTAACTCCATGGATGATTCACTCTCATGACTCATTAATCCAATAAATGCAAATGCCATCTTAGTCTCCAAGTCATCATCCTTGTAGAAGCTTCTCGACAAATTACGAGAACGCCCCTCCTATCCGTGAAAACACGGAAAAACATTAAACTGTATAAATCCAATAATCCGATACTAGAATCTGGCTTAAACCAAAGCCCGCTAGTAAAAACTGTCCGAACATCGTACGTGCGTAAAAACACGTATGCGTCCGACCCTGTCGTAAAACCATACGACCTCTATATCGTTTCGCCCGAAACAGGGAAACTCTCTGTGTAGGACTCTAAAGACTCGACACTACGCTGGCAGTGGGTTTAACCACAGACCGCAAGCGGCACTAGCTGTACGTAACGGTCCCCAGGTAGATGTCGATAAGAAGGCCGATGAGGAAACCCATCCGAACTCCTACTGAGCCTGATGTGACAATCTCTGTACAGTCCGGTCTGTTCGTCTAGGACTATCGCATATCGGGCCTAGGGGGCGGTAAACGTCAGACCCCTAATAGTGGTATAAGTCGTGTCGGAGTGCAGCCCATTACACCTTGACAAACTACTGGAAGCCACCAGTAAATCGCGCTTTCCCTGGCCAGGGACTTTGCGTAATGGCTCTCCATACACAGCACGATATCAACCTCAATACCGGGAGAGACGAATCCTGTCTAACCACTACTGCCTCCAAGTGCTTCGGGACTGCACCCAACTACTACCTGTTTGCAAGACTCCTTTGAGCCGTGGTAGGGTAGTAATCTAAGTACAGTGGGAACACACCCGAGGCGAAGTAGCAGTATCAAGTCGACGGACTAAGCTGTACTCATGTCACCTGGGAACTGCTATCTGGCGATGGGTATAAATCCAACCTGCAGTTCCCGGCGAGTCCTGTCCGGTGTACCCGTAACCTAACGAGCACCCGCATACTATCTCCAGTACGACGTACTGATGGCTGTGGGATAGACCATCTCCCTAACTGGGATGAGAAGCATACACACTAGTCTACTCCGGTGTATCGATGCCCTGTCTCGTTAATCCTATGACTAGGGACCTGTATAGGATGTTGCTTATAGACTACCCAGCCCCCATTAGTGTGACTTCCATCACAACGCTGGTAATCAAGCAAAGATCCTAAGGGCTCTACTAATATGTATAAGCGATACGTTACAAGAAACATATGCACATATTAAAGTAGACACAAACCAAGTAGCATACTACCATTTTTAGCAAGACTGTCAATACAACTGTGAATATCCTAAGCTTCCATTAAGTAATATACAAGCTAGTATGATACAATAATGGCCTCTAGGGCATAAACACTAACAACCTCCCACTTGCACTAGGGCCATGTACTAGCATATCGCAGACCTATGATCTCAAATAGCCTCTCGAACTGCGTCTGAGAAATGGCCTTTGTGAATGGATTAGCAATGTTATTCTCCGTATCTACTCTCTTTACCTCGATCTCCCGGCGATCTACGATCTCCCTAATCAGGTGATACCGCCATAAGATGTGTCTGGACTTCTGATGGGACCTAGGTTCCTTCGCTAAAGCTATAGCGCCGTTGTTGTCGCAATACAGAGGTATTGGACCAACACTGGTAGGAACCACCTGAAGTTCTGTGAGGAACTTCTTCATCCAGACAGCTTCTTTTGCGGCATCGCAAGCAGCTATGTACTCCGCTTCCATCGTTGAGTCAGCAACGGTCTCCTGCTTGGAACTCTTCCAACAGACCTCCCCTCCATTGAGGGTAAAGACATAACCCGACATGGACTTGGAGTCATCCTTGTCACTCTGGAAGCTGGAGTCGGCAAAGGCATCGATCTGGAGGTCTTTTCCTCCATACACCAAGAACATCTCCTTAGTCCTCCTTAGGTACTTAAGAATGTTCTTTACTGCTATCCAGTGCTTCTCCCCTGGGTTTTCCTGATACCGGCTTACAACGCTCAATGCGTATGCTATATCTGGTCTGGTACATAACATCTCATACATTATAGAGACTACCGCAGAAGTGTAGGGTATAATCGACATGCGATCCCTTTCCAAATCAGTCTTGGGAGACATCTCTTTGGAGAGGGTGATTCCGTGACAAGCCGGTAGGTTACCGCGCTTAGAATCTTCCATACTGAATCTTTTCAATATGGTGTCTATGTACCTGGCCTGCGAAAGTCCCAACATCCTCTTTGATCTATCACGATAGATCTGGATCCCCAGAATGTAGGTGGCATCACCCAGGTCCTTCATGGAGAACTTCTGTGACAAGAATCTTTTGACTGACTGTAGCATAGGAATATCATTTCCTATTAGGAGAATGTCATCCATGTACAAGATGAGGAATACAACAACTCTCCCTACAATCTTACTGTATATGCATGGTTCATCTGGATTTTTGATAAAGTCGAATTCTTTGACAGTATCATCAAAACAGATGTTCCAACTCCGCGATGCCTGCTTTAGTCCATAAATGGACTTAAGCAACTTGCACACTTTACCGCTGCTCCCACTCTGAATGAATCCCTCTGGCTGATCCATATAGACGCACTCTTCCAAATTACCATTTAGAAAGGCCGTCTTTACGTCCATCTGCCAGATCTCATAATCGTGGAAGGCAGCAATGGCAAGAAGGACCCGAATGGATTTGAGCATAGCCACGTGAGAAAAGGTTTCGTCATAGTCCAAACTAGGTCTTTGACGGAAACCCTTTGCAAAAATTCTAGCCTTATAGGTTTCAACCTGTCCATCTACACCAATCTTCTTTCTGAAGATCCATTTGCATCCTACGGGTTTTACCCCATCTGGAGCAATGTCCAAATTCCATACTTTGTTAGTGTACAAGGACTCCATTTCGGTCCACATTGCATCCATCCATTTTACCGAGTCGCCGCTCTGAATAGCTTGCTGGAAGCTAGTAGGGTCATCATTATCAATGATGCAATCTTCTCAATCCCCGTCTATAAGAAAACCGTAGTATCTCTAGGGCGGATGAGACTGCTTACTACTTCTGCGGATAGGCGCTGGTATGTCCCTTTCTTCTGAAACTTCTGGTTCTACCATACTTTCAGTAACAGCTTGTGGTTGTGGAATTTCTTCCAGTTCTACTGCGCTCCCACTCTTCTGATTTTCTAAAAATTCAGCTTCTAAGAAGTGGGCATGACGAGAAACAAAAACCTTTTGTTGCTCTGCGTAATAGAAACAATATCCCTTGGAGTTCTTTGGATATCCCATAAACTTACACTGCACTGAGCGTGCCTCGAGCTTGTCCGGATGCTGCTTTTTTACAAAAGCTGGACATCCCCATGTCTTCAGGTACTGAAGATAGGGTTTCTTCCCACTCCATATCTGATATAGTGTGGTAGGCACAGTCTTGGTTGGAACCTTGTTCAAAAGATATTCAGCTGATTCTAGTGCATAACCCCAAAAAGATCACGGTAACTCAGCCTTACTCATCATGGAACGAACCATATCTAATAGGGTTCGATTCCTCCTTTCCGATACACCGTTGTGCTGTGGTGTGTATGGAGGAGTAAGCTGAGAGAGAATTCCATTCTCTTTTAAGTAAACCAGGAACTCGGCACTTAAGTATTCACCACCTCGATCAGATCTCAGTGTCTTGATACTTTTGTCTGTTTGGTTTTCCACTTCATTCTTGTATTCCTGGAATTTCTCAAAGGTCTCGGATTTATACTTCATTAAGAAGATATGTCCATACCTAGAGAAATTATCCGTAAAAGTAATGAAGTAGGAATAACCACCTCGCGCATGTGTAGACATTGGACCGCACACGTCACTGTGTACGAGTCCCAAGAGCTCGCTCGCTCTTACTCCGTGTCTAGTAAACGTAGTCTTTGTCATCTTTCTCATGAGACAAGATTCACAAGTAGCATAAGATTGATATTCGAACGGATTCAAATATCCTTCTCTATGTAACTTAGTTAATCGTGTTTCATTGATGTGACCTAGTCTACAATGCCATAAGAAAGCCTGATTTATTTCTGGAGATTTTCTTTTAAGTGTGTTCTGGACATTGAAAACTTGAGCTTGACTCAATACGTATATGCCGTCATCTAATGTATCGGACCCAATCAGAACTTGATTTAGGTGGATGTGAACTACATCGCTTACAAATGTAAAATCATATCCCTCTCTTGAAAGTGAGGACACTGATATGATATTACAAGTCAAACTAGGTACATACAAACAGTTACGTAGATACGATATCTGCCCACTTGTCAAACCTAGGCGATATTCTCCCACGGATTCAGCGTCCACGCTCATTCTGTTTGCAACTTTGAGAGACAAATCACCTACCCTTATAACTCTACGGTTTCTCAAAGCATGTAATGAATTACAGATATGAGATCCTGCTCCGGTATCTAGTACCCAGGAAGTAGAGTTAATTGACAAACAGTTCTCAATTACAAACACACTTGAGGCCGAAGCCATAACATGCTTCGTATCCTGGCTACTGGCTTCCAAAGCCCTGCAATCTTTCTGCCAATGCCCATTCCCATAACAATAGGAACATCCCTCCTTACCTATACCAAGTCCTGAAACTTTTGCTCTTCCCTTTCCTCCTACTTTACCGACACCGTATATCGGCTTTGTAGAGGTCTTCTTCTTTTCACCCTTTGCTTTCGCCCTGGATGTAGAAGAAGAAGGTCCCCCATTAAGCAGAGCTTGTGTCTCCCTGGTTTCTTTCAAGGTGTAAGTAGAGGGTAGGGACTGTGGAAATAAGTCAGCGTATGACCTGTTTCCCAACGTGGTCTCCAGGTCCTTGAGCTCATCAATATAGCTAGTCATCGTAAGGACGGTGTCCCCTACAGATGACCCGACAGCCAACCTTGCTTGAATTAATTCGTTCGAGGTCTCATATCTTGCGGTATGAGATTGATCTCCATATAAATCTTTGTTATGGAGAAATATGGAAACTAAGTCCACCTTCTCGTGCTGCTTCTAGTATACACCATCAACTGAAGCTAACACGAGGCACTTGGCATTCGCATTATCCGTTTCCCTTGTCTGATGGATATCCATATCCGTGACGGTGGAAACTGGACCTGGGACGGTGGGAACTTGAGTAGTAATAGGGTGGTCCAGCTTGTCATAGGCAATGGACATCTGGACAGACCTTTGCCAGTCATATAAGTCAGATTCAGTCAACTTGTTATCTAGATGTAACCTAGTCATGGTCACAAGGTCGCTGCAATGAGAGAGAGATAAAAAACACTTTAGCATGATGCTCTTGCAAGTTTAGATTGGTTTTTAGTTTATCTAAATTGGATGGCTCCCACTGTTTCTCGAATCCTTCCTCAAACCATAAAAGAAGAATTAGCCAGGACTGATCTCACCATACAATACTTGCTTAACCGTTCAGCCAGGCCGGTGTTGGTACTTCGAGGGAGGTTTTCCAACGCTTTCGCGAAGTTCCTTAATTAAATAACCTCTTTTCTCTGGGGGCGTAGCTCCGCCGACACCTTTCTCGACACCTACTTGGTTTATAGCATTGGTCGTTAAGTGACGAATCTCCTGATAAGTAGCATATACTCACAGTAGGATCGGGATACAAATATCATCATATAATAATGTTGAAGGAATCCTACCAACATTCATCAAACTCCAAATGTTATGCAATACTAGCAAGTTTCAGTTTCTTTAGAAACTCCTGATGTGGATTTTTGCCCCATGTTCTTATGACCTTGACGAAGGCCAACAAATCATAAGTCACATATCAAGTTCTACCCATCATTATCTTGTTAATTTGAACCCGCCCGTACATACCCTTGACGAAGGCCGACAAGGTAATACGACTGTCCCAAACCAACTCATCTATCTATGCAACAAATGAATACCCCAACAGCTACAAAACACTATGCCTTGACGAAGGCCAAGAAATATAGCTTGAATACTACTGACCATCCATAAGAAACGACGGAGGGCTACGACTGGTTTTGGTGAAACCGTGAACGTAGTGAACTTGATATAATCGGAAGAACCTAATAGCATTTTAAAAGGAGTGGTTAAAGCTTCGCAATTAAAAATTCTGCTCTTTTAAAATAACCGAGTAGTTTCTTTTAAATTTGTTCCAACGATTCAACTTTGGTTTGTTTTCTTTGCATTATAATAATGCGTCCCATCATTTATCCTATCATTGCAGAAAACAACGAAAATACCACGTCCTCTTATGCCATCCGTATTCGCCACTGGGCCCCGTCATTCACCCGTTAGGTTACTTAACTAACTATAGAGCGGGGGCTGGGCTAGCACGGGTGCAAAACATAAGTGACGTCTAATAGCTATCATATATAGATATTGTACATTCGTCAGACGCAATAATAGGCATTCCAGATCACAGATGAACATTATTGGATATACAAGCAATCCGCGTTTGCTTTGAGCCTACAATAAAAGACGGATTACACAGTTGTGATGAATAGCCATTACCTCATCCTGGACCCCTACGGGTATGTCAAACTACCCTCCAAGTACCCGAAGTGAAGCGGTCTCCCTCAACAACGTGAGTAGGCCACTAAACACTTCAAAGTACCCGGTAGTTTGTGCACCCCACCTTGGGTCTATCCTAAGAGCAAAAAACAGTAAATGAAATAATACAACGGTGGCTACAACCTCAGCCCGGATGTGCCCCGCAAAAGAATATTACATCATATTATAATTTACATCGAATGAATGAATATAAAAAACATCTTAAACCCCGGCTAATCATCACAACGATCCAATCAAGTTCATATGCACAAATAGTAAAAACATTACAGAAATGTGCAACCCCCTGCCAACCGACATACTAGTAGTTAGGGGAGGTTTACGAACACATTAAACATTACAGATAAAAACCCGATTAGCAAATAACTTAGAATATCGATCGACAACCTTTTTCCGTGTCTACCCCAAATGCAAGCCAGCACAGAAGTAACCTGGGCAGAAACAGAATATACTGGAAAACAAAACACCACAAAATAAGAATTACTGTGAAAATCCGAGTCAACTCGGAGTTGACTCGGCGGCGGATCCGCGGCCGAATGCACTCATCTGCTGCGGTTCCGCGGCCGTATCACCGAGTTACCTCCTCGTATTTTACCAGTATTCTTAGAATCCCCTGCTGTGAATTTTCAGGCACATCAAATAATTTTTCGACACGTTTAAAATTGACAGAAACTTGAGGGGGTTCGGGGTTAATTTTTCGCGTTTTTTCTACGATCGAAGTTCTAGTTAGTTGCTAACATGCTAGTAAAGGTTTAGTAGGCTCTAATACCACTTTAAGTCCATGTCACGCACCCCACGAGCTTGTAGGGAGGCGGAATTGTTAGTGTATTTGTCTTAGAGGCCATTACTGTATCATACTAGTTTATATATTACTTGATGGAAGCTTGGGATATTCACAGTTGTATAGACAATCTTGCTCAAAATGGTAGTATACTACTTGGTTTGTTTCTATTTTAATGTGTGCATGTGTTTCTTTTAGCATATCGCCTACACACATTAGGGGAGCCCTTAGGATCTTTGCTTGATTACCAGCGTTGTGATGGCAGTCACACTAGTGGAGGCTGGGTAATCTATAAGCACATCCTTATACAAGTCCCTAGTCATAGGATTATCGAGACAAGACATCGATACTCCAAGAGTAGACTAGTGTATACGCTTCTCATCCCAGGAGGGGAGATGGACTGTCCCACAGCCATCAGTACGTCGTACTGGAGATAGTATGCAGGTGCTCGTTAGGTTATGAGTACACTGGACTGGACTCGCTGGGAACTGTTGGTTTGGTATTATACCTATCGTCAGTTATCAGTTCCCAGGTGACATGAGTACAGCATAGTCCGTTGACTTGACACTGTCAATTCGCCTCGAGTGTGTTCCCGCTGTTCTTAGATTACTACCCTACCACGGCTCAAATGAGTCATGCAAACAGGTAGTAGTTGGGTGCAGTCCCGAAGCACTTGGAGGCAGTGACGGTTAGACAGGATTCCTCTCTCCCAGTATTGGGGGTTGATATCGCGCTGTGTCTAGGAGAGCCATTACACATAGTCGTCCCTGGCCAGGGCAAGCGAGAATTACTGGTAGTGTTTCCAATAGTTTCTCAGGGTGTTCTGGGCTACACTCCGGCACAACTTGTACCGCTATTTGGGGACTGACGTTTACCGCCCCTAGGCCCGACATGCGATACTCTCAGACGAACAGACCGGACTGTATGGAGATTGTCCCATTCAGGCTCAGTAGGAGTTCGGATGGGTTCACCTCATCAGTCTTCTTATCGGCATCTACCTGGAGACCGTTACGTACAGCTAGTACCGCTTGCAGCCTGTTGATAAACCCACTGCCAGCGTAGTGTCGAGTCTTTAGAGTCCCACACACAGAGCTATTCACCTTTGGGCAAAACAGAGTAGATGTCGCATGGTTTTGCGACAGGGTTCATTCACATCCGCGCACTTGTGCACGTTTGGTGTCCGGGCAGTTATTACTAGCGGGCTTTGGTTTAAGCCAGATCCTATTATATATTTTGGGATTGGTTTTATCTCATTTTATTCGTGTTCCTCGGAACACGGGTGCGGGTGTGTATGCACAGTTGGCAGAGGCAGAGGCAGAGGATTCTCATTGGGGTTGTTGACCGTTGACTTTTTCAAAACCCTAATGAGAATAAGAAATATAATTAATAATATTAATTAAGAATTATTGTGCCATGGTTGAGTTGAACATTTGACTTTTGTTGACTTTTGTTGAGTTGTTGACTTTGTTGACCGGTTGACCATTGTGGGCTTGTTGACCATCATCATTTCATTTCTATGACTTTTGTTGACTTGTTGTTCTTTACAAAATGCATTAAATGCATGAAATGATAATGGTCATTGAAACTAACCATCACAATTCTTAATTATTATTATTATCATCATTATTCTCTCTTTTGTGAGCATGGTTGTAAAAAGTCAAGCTCATTCTCACTTGCTCATTCTCTCTCATCCAAAGCTCACCCTCTTTCTCTCTCTCAAAGCTCTCATGTCTCATGTGTTGAGAAGCATGAGCTACTGAGGTAAAACCACTAAAACTCTTCTCTACCCACTCTAGAGTTCTAGGTTTAGCAAACCAAGCACTTTAGTTGCCTCCCGGTTGAGGTAGAAGCTCAAGGTAGAAGCTTTCGGGTGGATCCTTCTTCGACAACAAGGAGACTACGAGGTGGAGCCGATCCAACCACCCCAAGGAGCAAGAAAAGAAGGAGTTCAAGACCAAGGTATAACCCTATAACATAGTAGTTAAACTTCTAGTTAGCTTGCTAGGTTTTTGTTTAGCAAAGATCCTCATTTCTAGTCCATGTTGCCTTGTGTGAAAAAATCGTTTTTTACCGTTTCCGCCTCCCCGTAAGAACCGGGGTGGGCAACATGGACTTACAGTGGTATCAGAGCCTAGCTAAACAACAACTAGCATGTTAGCAATGTATTTAGAATTTCGATCCGAGAAAATATCGTAAAACACGTCCGAAAACTTATGTTTCTGCCGATTTTTAAAACTGCTCTAAAAATAATTCCACACATCTTAAAAATCGGCTCAGGATTTTCTAATACCACACAGCAAAAATAAGCCACTGACTCGGCCAAAGCGTCGTGGGACCGCGGCGAGAACATGCTTCTTGCCGTGGATCCGCGGCCGAGTTGACTCGGCCCTGACTCGTCTTTGCTGCAGTTTTCTGAATGTTCTGTTTTGGGATTTCTAGAACATTTTGTTTCTGCCCAGATTTTCCAAAGAACAAAGTTGTGTTTGGGGTAGTTACAAATCCGTATTTTTGATCGAAATTCTGTAGACTTTAGCTAATGGGTTATATCTGTGATGTGATATATGCACTAAACGTCGTCTAATCGCTATACGTCGATTAGTGGGGGTTGTGCATATCTGTGATCTGTAATGTTGATGGATTGTGTATATGAACTCGTTGGATTGTCGCGGATGAATAACCGGGGGTTGTGAAATGAGAGTTTTCTTTATCTTTCATTTGATGTAATATATAATTTGATGTAATATTATTTCTATGGCCGCACATCCGGGATGAGGTTGTAGCCGCCATTGTATATTATTTATTTTACTGTTTTTGCTCCTAGGATAGACCCAAGGTGGGGTGCACAAACTACCGGGTACCTCGAAGTGCCGAGTGACCTACTCACGTCGTTGAGGGAGGTTGCTTCACTTCGGGTACTTGGCGGGTAGTTTGCCGCACCCGTAGGGGTCTAGGATGGGGTTTGGCTATTCATCGCGACCGTGTAATCCGTCTTTCATTGCAGGCTCGAACGAAACATGGATTCCTAATATATCCAATGTGTTCATCTGTGATCTGGAATGGCTATCATTGCAGCTGATGAATGTGTATATCTATATATGATATCTAGTAGGCGTTGCTTATGTTTTGCATCCGCACTAGTCCAGCCCCCGCTCTGTTGTTAGTTAAGTAACCTAACAGGTAATGACGGGGCCCCGTGGCGAATGCGGATGGCATAAGCGTACGTCATATTTTCGTTGTCTACTGCAATGGTAGGATTAATTGATAGGACACATTAAATTAATGCAAGAAAATAAACCAAAGTAAAGTCGTTGGAACAATTTCAAAAACCACTCGGTTTCTTTTCAAAACAATTTTTAAACGCGGAGCTTAAACCACTCCTTTTTAAAAGCTATCATGTTCCATCGATTATATCAAGTTCACTACGTTCACGGTTTCTCCAAAACCATTCGTAGCCCTCCGTCATTTCATAAGGATAGTCAATAGTATTCAAGCTGTGTTTGTTGGCCAAAGTCAAGGCACCGTGATTGGTAGCTATTGGATATTCATATGTAGCATAGATAGATGCATTGGTTTGGGACAGTCGTACTGCCTTGTTGGCCAAAGTCAAGGGTAGGTACGGGTGGGTTCAAATTAACCTGGAAAATGACAGGTAGAACTTGACATGTGACTTATGATTTGTTGGCCAAAGTCAAGGTCATAAGAGCATGGGGCAAAATTCCACATCGGGAGTTTCTAAAGAAACTGAAACTTGCTAGTGCTGCATACCATTTGGAGTGTGATGATTCTGGTAGGATTCCTTCAGTTTTATCAAACGATGATATTTGGATCCCGATCCTACTGTGAGTATATGCTACTCCTCGAGAACTTTCTCACTTAATGATCAATGCTATAAACTAAGTAGGTGTCTAGAAAAGTGTTAGCGGGGCTACGCCCACAGGGAAAAGAGGTTATTTAATTAAGGAACTTCGTGAAAGCGTTGGAAAACCTCCCTCGAAATACTAACACTAGCCTGGCTGAATGGTTAAGCAAGTATTGTACGGTGAGATTGATCCCGACTAATTCTTCCTTTTTGGTTTGAGGAAGGATTCGAGAAAGAGTGAGAGCCATCCTGTTTAGACAAACTAAAAACCACTCTAAACTTGCAGGAGCATCATGCTAAAGTGTTTCTTCTCTCTCTCTCCTAATTGCAGCGACCAAACATCATGACCGGACTTAAGTTACTACTAGAAAAAAATACATTGACAGGGCCAAACTGCAAAGATTGGCTCAGGAATGTCAAAATGGCAATCACTTATGACAAGTTGGGGTATCTTCTTACCACCAAAGCTCCCCCTATCCCAGGACCTCAATCCAGCGTCACGGATAAGGAAATCCGTAAGACCTGGGAGATTGATTGCGTGAGGGCCAAGTGCATCGTGGTTGCCTATATGGACAATGAACATCAGAGGAGGCACGAGGATATGGACCTAGAATTCATATTTCTTCATACAAAAGATCTGTATGGAGAGTAATCCCGTATCGCCAGATACGAAGTCTCGAAAAAGTTATTTTCGGCGACATTGGCCGTCGGATCACCTGTAGCGGAACACGTGCTTCAGATGATT
The DNA here is from genome assembly GCA_030015575.1 of Agapanthus africanus. Classification (NCBI taxonomy): domain Eukaryota; kingdom Viridiplantae; phylum Streptophyta; class Magnoliopsida; order Asparagales; family Amaryllidaceae; genus Agapanthus; species Agapanthus africanus. Next base: position 428,791,837 of record CM057339.1, read on the forward strand.
AGCTACATTGAAGAGCCCACGGACCTTGGGACCACGTTAGAGAACGAGCTCTACACTGACTTGATTCTCCAGTCCCTTCTTTCCACTTACACCTAGTTTATCCTGAACTTCAACATGCAAGGAAAGGAAGTTGAACTTCCGGAACTCCTCAACATGTTAAGGAGTGCAGAGGGCACCCTAAAGAAAGTAAGGGAAACACTCGCTTTATCTGTTGGAGGACCTTCTTCTTCTAGGTCCAAGGCGAAATCCAGAGGAAAGAAGAAGAAAGCCCCCACCAAACCAAAGGGCGGTGTTAGTAAAGTGGAAGCCAAGGGAAATGCCAAAATGGAAAAGGTAGCGGGAAAACTTGTAGGAAAGGAAGAGTACTTTTATTGTCATAAGAGTGGACACTGGAAGAAAGATTGCAGGGCTTGGAAGACCAGAAACCAGAACCCGAAGCAAGTTGTGGCTTCGGCTTCAGATGTGTATGTTATTGAAAACTGTCTATCAATAAACTCTACATCCTGGGTATTGTATACCGGATCAGGATCTCATATCTGTAATTTTTTGCAGGCACTGAGAAAGCGTACGATTTTGATGGCAGGTGATATGACCCTCAGAGTTGCAAACGGAGCTGGCATGGTGTCACGACCCAAATTTGGCCCGTAACCGGCACTTAAACTACATAACGTCTAAAGGCGTACGCAACTTAAGAAAGCCGAAACCCAGAAATCTAAACCACCCAAAACTAGATCAACGGAGAAAACGTTGTTTTAAACATTCGGGATTTTTCAAGTAAAAAAAAATCTTTAAGTTTAGTTTTCGTTCTTAAAAATTTCGGCAGCACCTCCTTTGTAAAAACTAACCCCGAAAATGGGTACAACATAGATAATAATAAAAGCATCCCAAACGGGAGCAAATCACGCCCAACGGCGGAGACAAACCACCACAACATATATACGACGCCAAAGCGAAGAAATATAAAAGGAAACTGCATAAAGAAGTAAAACTTTTCAACAAAACTGGCTCCCACGAGCACGGCTCCCAAAGTCACCATAAAATATAACACTGAATCCTCACCAGTCGTCTCTAAGTCAAATACAACATAGTGGTAGATGGAGAATACTAGATCCAACAAAAAATATACAAAGTACAAACAGATAACCGCAACCCACCTAAAAGTAAGGCTTCACAGCCAACCGTAGCGGTATCCGCAAAAGTAGAGATGAAAAGATGCCCTGCCGCGACTACTCAGAGGGTAAGTCCTGCACAACGCTGTGGCACAACGGGGGTGAGTTGCCAACTCGTGAATAGTAAATAACATCATACAGTAATCGCAAGTATGCACAAACAGCGATCTATCTATCACAAGTAATCCGATAGCATAAGTATGATAGGTGAATATGCAACAATCATGTAAAGGTACATCATCAGGGTACTACAACTACATGAAACAATGCATATCAACATAATCCTGAGTGTGGGATGATATAATATAAAATCTCATGCAAAAATCATCAGCATGGAAAAACACCAGTGTCGCTCACTGACACATCAAATCCCAAATCCTCAGACACCGCATCCTCAGATCGGCCCTCACATCCTGTATTTCTCACGAAAACCTGAGTGTCAAATGCCGACACTCGAAACATCATGAAACCCGTGTGTAGCATCGACACGTAAATCCTCATAACTCAGGCGCTGTCACCATGACTGGCCCTGACGATATGTCATACCTCGCTCCGGTCGGAATCTCCATGATAACCGCCGAGTCCAAATACAATTACCGGTAGGTGGTGGTCCCACCGTTAGGCTTATCGTCTACACCACGAAATCACCACTCACCCCGGGGTACCATACCGGGTCCACCATGTACCCGCAGACGGTGCATCCCGCTCCTTGAATTGGGTATCACAAGCCAAATCTCAGAACCGAGAAATCACATGGTGGACGCATCAAATATCATATCAAGAGAAACCGGGTTTTCAAACAATACATAGTTTTCTTGAAAATATCCCCCACGGTTCTCAAATCCATAAATCATATGAAATCCATATCTCAATGCGTAAAATCCATATAAAACTGATATATGCAACATAAAACATCAATATGAGCATATAAAGGGAAAACCGCTCTTTAAATTGAATCTAGCTTTAAAACACATCATGCGGTTCCCAATTCCTTCGAAAATAAATGCAGTATCATATGAAGTGTACATGTAAGTGTAGCAGGGTTTAAGTATCTACATGTAATCAAGTACGAGGGTGTACATGTCAATAGGTATGCATGATGTATAGGTAATTATAGCAAGATATAAGTGAAGTGGAATAAGGTTCACTACCTTAACTATTCCTGCCCAATGCAATATCACGTATGTATGTGCCCACAGTATTTCATATGTACAATAGAATAAGAGTTACTACTCCAATCATTCCTATCCACTATCATATCACATATGTAGGTGTTTGTGCGTGTCATGGAAATTACATACGGTGTGGGTGTAGCATACTATTTAGTGCTCGTGCAATATAAACCGTCAGTAATGCGTTATATCTAAAGGTACGAGTCAAGTACAACAGATAATGCTACGCAATGACATTCATATGAAAGTAACTAATATTCAAATACATGCAGCTATCATATCATATTCGCCCCGACGCATAACGCCATACGGGCAATTTCCCCGTAGATGTTAAATCTACTCACCGATGGTCTCGAGCTAAGAAAATCCGACCACCTGCTTCCCCTTGTCCGCAGCACCCGAAGTCCCTGCTTGCGAACCTAAAATTTCATAAATACAACACATAAGCTAAATATCCTAAAATGACGAAAAGACAACGAAACGCGACGAAAACGCCCTGAAAATTACACTGCGCGCTTAGCGCATCTATCGCGCACGATACCGGCCAAAACCCTAATTGGGGTCGCTAAACTACAAAACACCAATTCTGGACCCCGATCGTCCCGATCGCGCAACACAACACAAAAATTACGAGGAATACACTGGATATAACATCGCAACTACCAAACGAACCCTACGTCGGAAAAACCCCGAAATCTAGTAAGCAACCTATCGCAATATATCGCACTAGATTCAAGATAACACAAATCTAACAATTACAAATACCTTAAAATAGCTTAACTAAGCTATCTAAACCAATCCTATATTTTTAACACTCGCTAATTATGTTTTAGCAAAAATCTAGTAAGCAATTTTGCTTAATTAAACAAAATGCTTATTAGCAAATTTTAACACTTTCTACTAGATTATTCTTTTCCAAAACACAATTTAACACTTGAATTAAACACTAATCACTTAATCAAAATTTAACCCTAACATGAATTTCTTAAACCAATTATAATGAATTAATCATGAATTAAATGCTAAACTAAGCACTTAAATAGCTAACTAGATTAGCTAGTTAAAGATTAAAGCAATTAATTATAGATTAAGGTAAGAAATTATACCTCCTCAAGAACACCAAAAAGAAATTTGATCCATCACTTTAGCCTCCAAAAATCAAGCTTTGATGAAGATCCATGAAGGATTAGTGAAGGAAAAAAGGTTTAATATTTATATAGGAATTTTTGGATTTATTTTTGGATTTCTTTTTTGTGTTTTTGAAAGAAAATGAGAGAGAAATGAGTTTGGAAATGTTTAGGACAGAAATGGGGGGATGAGCTCGGCCAAGGAGGGATGGGGGGTATTTTTGTGAATAATTTGTGAGGAAATAGCGAGGAAAGAGAGTAATTAATATAAAATAATGCTATTTTGCCACCTTTCACTCTTTTCTTTTCTTTTTAAATCCAAACCATTAGTCACCAAAAAAAAATCTAGATATTTAAAAAGAGCCTTCTAAAATAATTCTAGTGACAAAATTAATTTATTCACAAAATAAAAATTTTCCCGATTTGCGTGCACGAAATACCGCTTAAAATAATATTTTATTCGGGAAAAAATCTCTCTGAACCAAAACCTCCCAAATACTCCCAAAGTTCGCGCACAAGCTTTATTTTGGCCAAATTAGGTGTCGGTAAGCTTATACGGTCGTTTGATCGAAATCGGGTTAAAACGGGAAAAACCGACAATTTTGCCCTAAAACGGGAAAATTCGCAAAACGATTTCTAAAACGTTACAATCTCCCCTCCTTATAGAAATTCTGTCCCCGAATTAAAATTTCATACTAAGCGTACCTTCAAAAAGTTGAGGGAATCTCTTCCGCATCTCGCTCTCAGCCTCCCAAGTGATCTCCTCACTAGTCGGGCTACGCCAAAGAACCTTCACAGATGGCAAGACCTTTGACCGAAGTTTCTTTACCTGCCGATCCAAAATAACTACCGGTTGCTCGGTCAATGAAAGGTCGTGCTCAAGCTGAACGGTCTCGTGCTGAATCGTGTGAGAAGGATCATGAAGGTATCTACGAAGCATCGACACATGAAAAACAGGGTGAACATCCGGAAAACTGGGCGGGAGCGCTAAACGATAAGCAACAGAACCCACTCGATCAAGGATCTCGAAAGGACCTGCAAATCTGGGACTGAGCTTCCCTCTCTTCCCAAATCGCATAACGCCCTTCATCGGAGAAATCCTCAGGAATACATCATCCCCTACTGCGAACTCAAGTCTGCGACGACGACGGTCGGCATAAGACTTCTGCCTGCACTGGGCTGCTCTCATCCTATCCTGAATCAGCTGGATCTTCTCCGTGGTCTCCTGAACTAGCTGGGGTCCCAAAACCAAACTCTCACTAAGCTCGGTCCAACAGACTGGCGATCGACACTTTCTACCATATAAAGCCTCAAAAGGTGCCATCTGAATAGTCTCCTGAAAGCTGTTGTTGTAGGAAAACTCAATCAACAGCAAGTGACGATCCCAACTGCCACCAAAATCAAGCACACATGCACGAAGCATATCCTCTAGAGTCTGAATAGTCCGCTCCGACTGGCCATCAGTCTGTGGATGAAAAGAGGTACTAAAACTCAGCCGGGTACCCAAAGCTTCCTGAAGCTTCTGCCAAAGACGGCTAGTAAACTGGGTACCTCTGTCGGATACTATGCATGTGGGAACACCGTGCAAACGCACAATCTCATCTATGTACAACTGAGCATACTGAGCATAACCGAAAGTGGTCTTCACCGGAAGAAAGTGAGCCGCTTTCGTCAACCGGTCTACAATAACCCAAATGGAGTCATACCCTCGACTGGTCCTGGGTAGACCCACAATGAAGTCCATGGAAATCTGCTCCCATTTCCACTCCGGAACGGGTAAAGGCTGCAACTCTCCAGCCGGTCTCTGATGCTCAGCCTTGACTTGCTGACAAGTCAGGCACCTCGAAACGAAGTCCAATATATCACGCTTCATCCCTTCCCACCAGTAGAAGTCCCTCAAGTCACGGTACATCTTGGTGGAACCTGGATGAACGCTAAAGGCCGACTGATGTGCCTGCTCTAGGATCTCGCGTCTCAACCCATCAACATCTGGTACACAAGCGAGTCCCGCATCGTAGCACACCCTGGTCATCAATCATGAACTCCGAAACTCTTCCCTGCCGAACAAGCTCAAGAATCTCATTCAAACGGGCATCGCTGGGCTGCGCCTCACGGATACGATCAAAAAGAAGTGGACGGGCGTGGACATGAGCAAGCTGTCCCCCAGCGGAAGTGAACTCGAACTGCACTCTACTATCACACAAGAGCTGCCAATCTGCAGAAGACTGATACTGAACTGCGCTCAACTGGGACAAGCTACCCACGGGCCTACGACTCAAAGCATCAGCTACCACATTCGCCTTGCCCGGGTGATAAAGGATCTCACAATCAAAATCCTTCACTAGCTCCATCCATCGGCGCTGTCTCAGGTTCAGATCTCGCTGCTGGAAGATATACTTCAAACACTTGTGATCCGTGAAGATCTGACACGTCTCTCCGTACAAGTAGTGTCTCCAAATCTTCAATGCAAAGACTACCGCTTCCATCTCAAGATCGTGAGTGGGGTAGTTCTGCTCGTGCTTCTTCAGCTGCCTAGAAGCATATGCAATCACCGTATCATGCTGCATCAAAACACAGCCGAGCGCCACTCGAGAAGCATCACAATAAACAACATAGCCGCCCGATCCAGAAGGTAAAGAAAGAACCGGTGCTGTCGTCAACTGAGTCTTCAACTGCTGAAAACTCTGCTCGCACGCATCAGTCCAGAGAAAAGGAATCCCCTTCCGGGTCAGTCCAGTCAGCGGTGCAGCGATACTCGAGAAATCCCGCACAAAACGGCGATAATAACCAGCTAAGCCCAAAAAGCTGTGGACCTCCGTCACCGATACAGGTCTGGGCCAAAGCTGTACAGCCTCGATCTTCCTTGGGTCCACAAGAATACCATCACCAGTCACCACATGACCCAGGAAGTCAACTCTATCAAGCAAAAATACGCACTTTGAGAATTTAGCATACAGTCGGTGCTCTCTCAATATCTGCAAAGTAATCCTCAAGTGCTGCTCATACTCCTCATGACTACTAGAGTAGACCAGTATGTCATCAATAAACACTATAATGAACTGGTCGAGGAACGGCCTGAAATTCCGGTTCATCAGATCCATGAACGCTGCTGGTGCATTGGTGAGTCCGAACGACATCACCAAAAACTCATAATGCCCATAGCGCGTACGAAAAGCAGTCTTCGGAATGTCATCATTCCGAATCCGCAACTGATGATAACCCGAACGCAACTCAATCTTCGAAAAATGTTTCGCACCCTGGAGCTGATCAAATAAATCGTCAATGCGGGGTAAAGGATACATGTTCCGCACCGTAACTCGGTTCAACTGACGATAATCCATACATAACCTCAAACTGCCGTCCTTCTTCTTGACGAACAGAACAGGAGCTCCCCACGGCGAAACACTCGGACGCACAAGTCCCAAAACAAGCAACTCTTGCAATTGATCTTTAAGCTCTCTAAGCTCTGCCGGAGCCATCCGATAAGGCGGTATAGAAATAGGCTCCGTGCCAGGAATCAGATCAATACAAAACTCAATATCGCGCTCTGGCGGCAACCCAGGTAACTCATCAGGAAAGACATCAGGAAACTCTCGCACGGTAGAAACCCGGTCCAACGACTCCACCGTAACTCCAGTATCATGAATGAAAGCCAAGAATCCCCGACATCCCCTCCTCAAAAGCCGTCTAGCGCACAGAACAGAAACCAAACTGTGAGGGGCGACACCACGGTCTCCCTGCACAACAAACACTGGCTCGCCGGGAAAACAAAATATATCTGTCTTCTCGCGGCAGTCCACGGACGCATAGCAAGTAGCTAGCCAATCCATGCCCAACAGAACGTCGAAGTCCAATATCTCAAGAAGGATCAAGTCGACGGACAGATCTCTGTGTCCTAAACGGACAACACATGATCGGAACACGTGTCGCACAACAAACGACTCTCCCACAGGAGTAGTCACTACTAGCGGCTGATCCAGCAAACACGACTCTCGGCCTAACCTCGGCGCGAAGTGCGTAGAAACATACGAATGCGTAGATCCCGGATCGAAAAGAACATGTGTATCAAAAGAACATAAGGAAAGGGTACATGAAACCACAGCATTGGACGCCTGAGCGTCCTGGTGAGTCAAGGCAAAAACGCGTGCCTGCCCTCTACCGGCTACTGGCTGAACTCTGCCTCTGCCACCTCGTCCTCTCGGCACAAAACCACCGCGACCGCGACCTCTATGAGTAGGAGTCTGACGCGGCGCAACAACAGGAATAAGAGGCAACGCTCTCTGAGGCGGAGAAGGTGGTAAAGTAACCTGCGGTACTGCTGGCCCTCTCTGACGCACCACAGTACAATTCCGAACAAGATGCTGCAAACTGCCACAACCGAAGCATCCATAAGACGGTCGCTGGCCCTCCAGGGAATAAGAACTGAATAACTGGCCACGTCCCACGTCTCTGCTACTCCCCGAGTCTGAAGGAACTCTGCCTCTGCGGACAAACCTCGGTCCCCGTGCTGGCTCATCCGTACGAGTCCTCTTCGATTCTGGAACAACCGATGACTCAGCTAGATGCTCCTCCACCAATAGGGCTGCATCGACAGCTGCCGCATACGTGTCGCAATGCTGAATGCTGATGGCTAGGAACAACTGGGTAAGCAGGCCTCGAACAAACCTCTTCACCCTCATCTCCTCAGTCGCTACCAGGTACGGAGCATACACCGACAGCTCAGTAAACCAAACATCATACTCCGACACCGTCATCCCCGGCGTCTGACGTAACGACTCAAATTTGCGCGCTCGCGCATCCCTGACGCTCAGTGGAAGAAAACGGGCAAGAAACGACGTCACAAACTCAGCCCAGGTCATAGGAGCAAGACCAGTGGCTCTACCCCTCTCCAACGACTCACACCACTTCTGGGCCATACCCTCCAGCCGGAAACTCGCAAACTCTACCCATCTCTCGTCGGAGCATCGGAGTGAGCGACAAATCCTGGCCATCCGGTCGATGAACGAATGCGGATCCTCAGTAACATCTGTGCCAGTAAACACCGGAGGCCTCAGCCTCATGAACTCCGTCAGTGAAACGGTAATAACCTCTGGAGCTGCAACTACGACTGTCGGATCAGTAGGTACCATCATGGTCCCTGCAACGGGTGGAACAACAGCCTGCCCCTATGCTCGAATGGCCTCTACTAAAGTCCCCACAATCTGGCGCAGATCCTGCATACCATCCCCAATCATAGTAATGTGCTCCGGTACCACAGGCGTATCGCCCTGGTCAACCCTCGCCTCAGACGAGTCGACTCTGGCCTCGGCCCTCGCGGCCGCTCTCTGTGCCCTCGTAGTCTTCAGCGGCATACAGGCTGGAAATTGAAACAAGATTCGATAAGGAAACGGAAATCGAATCACAAAGATGTATATCAATCACGGAAGGAATTTCAATCAATAAGTCCTAAGGTCACTTAGGCGGAGTACCGTGTCGTAAGTATGCCGCGGAACATACACACGCTACGTCACTCTGCTTAAGCTACCTACTCCATCATACCAAGGTCATCCTACAATCCGAAAGGTAAAAACCTAGCGCTCTGATACCAACTTTGTCACGACCCAAATTTGGCCCGTAACCGGCACTTAAACTACGTAACATCTAAAGGCGTACGCAACTTAAGTAAGCCGAAACCCAGAAATCTAAACCACCCAAAACTGGATCAACGGAGAAAACATTGTTTTAAACATTTGGGATGTTTCAAGTAAAAAAAATCTTTAAGTTTAGTTTTCGTTCTTAAAAATTTCGGCAGCACCTCCTTTGTAAAAACTAACCCCGAAAATGGGTACAACATAGATAATAATAAAAGCATCCCAAACGGGAGCAAATCACGCCCAACGGCGGAGACAAACCACCACAACATATATACGACGCCGAAGCAAAGAAATATAAAAGGAAACTGCATAAAGAAGTAAAACTTTTCAACAAAACCGGCTCCCACGAGCACGGCTCCCAAAGTCACCACAAAATATAACACTGAATCCTCACAAGTCGTCTCTAAGTCATATACAACATAGTGGTAGATGGAGAATACTAGATCCAAAAAAAAATATACAAAGTACAAACAGATAACCGCAACCCACCTAAAAGCAAGGCTTCACAGCCAACCGTAGCGGTATCCGCAAAAGTAGAGATGAAAAGATGCCCTGCCGCGACTACTCAGAGGGTAAGTCTTGTACAACGCTGTGGCACAACAGGGGTGAGTTGCCAACTCGTGAATAGTAAATAACATCATACAGTAATCGCAAGTATGCACGAACAACGATCTATCTATCACAAGTAATCCGATAGCATAAGTATGATAGGTGAATATGCAACAATCATGTAAAGGTACATCATCAGGGTACTACAACTACATGAAACAATGCATATCAACATAATCCTGAGTGTGGGATGATATAATATAAAATCTCATGCAAAAATCATCAGCATGGAAAACCACCAGTGTCCCTCACTGACACATCAAATCCCAAATCCTCAGGCACCGCATCCTCAGTTCGGCCCTCACATCCTGTATGTCTCACGAAAACCTGAGTGTCAAACACCGACACTCGAAACATCATGAAACCCGTGTCTAGCATCGACACGTAAATCCTCATAACTCAGGCGCTGTCACCATGACTGGCCCTGACGATATGTCATACCTCACTCCGGTCGGTATCTCCATGATAACCGCCGAGTCCAAATACAATCACCGGTAGATAGTTGTCCCACCGTCAGGCTTATCGTCTACACCAAGAAATCACCACTCACCCCGAGGTACCATACCGGGTCCACCATGTACCCGCAGACGGTGCATCCCGCTCCTCGAATCGGGTATCACAAGCCAAATCTCAGAACCGAGAAATCACATGGTGGACGCATCAAATATCATATCAAGAGAAACCGGGTTTTCAAACAATACATATTTTTCTTGAAAATATCCCCCACGGTTCTCAAATCCATAAATCATATGAAATCCATATCTCAATGCGTAAAATCCATATAAAACTGATATATGCAACATAAAACATCAATATGAGCATATAAAGGGAAAACCGCTCTTTAAATTGAATCTAGCTTTAAAACACATCATGCGGTTCCCAATTCCTTCGAAAATAAATGCAGTATCATATGAAATGTACATGTAAGTGTAGCAGGGTTTAAGTATCTACATGTAATCAAGTACGAGGGTGTACATGTCAATAGGTATGCATGATGTATAGGTAATTACAGCAAGATATAAGTGAAGTGGAATAAGGTTCACTACCTTAACTATTCCTGCCCAATGCAATGTCACGTATATATGTGCCCACAGTATTTCATATGCATAATAGAATAAGAGTTACTACTCTAATCATTCCTATTCACTATCATATCACATATGTAGGTGTTTGTGCGTGTCATGGCAATTACAGACGGTGTGGGTGTGGCATACTATTTAGTGCTCGTGCAACATGAACCGTCAGTAATGTGTTATATCTAAAGGTACGAGTCAAGTACAATAGATAATGCTACGCAATGACAATCATATGAAAGTAACTAATATGCAAATACATACAGCTATCATATCATATTCGCCCCGACGCATAACGCCATACGGGCAATTTCCCCGTAGATGTTAAATCTACTCACTGATGGTCTCGAGCTAAGAAAATCCGACCACCTGCTTCCCCTTGTCCGCAGCACCCGAAGTCCCTGCTTGCGAACCTAAAATTTCATAAATACAACACATAAGCTAAATATCCTAAAATGACGAAAAGACAACGAAACGCGACGAAAACGCCCGGAAAATTACACTGCGCGCTTAGCGCATCTATCGCGCACGATACCGGCCAAAACCCTAATTGGGATCGCTAAACTACAAAACACCAATTCTGGACCCCGATCGTCCTGATCGCGCAACACAACACAAAAATTACGAGGAATACACTGGATATAACATCGCAACTACCAAACGAACCCTACGTCGGAAAAACCCCGAAATCTAGTAAGCAACCTATCGCAATATATCGCACTAGATTCAAGATAACACAAATCTAACAATTACAAATACCTTAAAATAGCTTAACTAAGCTATCTAAACCAATCCAATATTTTTAACACTCGCTAATTATGTTTTAGCAAAAATCTAGTAAGCAATTTTGCTTAATTAAACAAAATGCTTATTAGCAATTTTTAACTCTTTCTACTAGATTATTATTTTCCAAAACACAATTTAACACTTGAATTAAACACTAATCACTTAATCAAAATTTAACCCTAACATGAATTTCTTAAACCAATTATAATGAATTAATCATGAATTAAATGCTAAACTAAGCACTTAAATAGCTAACTAAATTAGCTAGTTAAAGATTAAAGCAATTAATTATAGATTAAGGTAAGAAATTATACCTCCTCAAGAACACCAAAAAGAAATTTGATCCATCACTTTAGCCTCCAAAAATCAAGCTTTGATGAAGATCCATGAAGGATTAGTGAAGGAAAAAAGGTTTAATATTTATATAGGAATTTTTGGATTTATTTTTGGATTTCTTTTTTGTGTTTTTGAAAGAAAATGAGAGAGAAATGAGTTTCAAAATGTTTAGGACAGAAATGGGGGGATGAGCTCGGCCAAGGAGGGATGGGGGGTATTTTTGTGAATAATTTGTGAGGAAATAGCTAGGAAAGATAGTAATTAATATAAAATAATGCTATTTGCCACCATTCACTCTTTTCTTTTCTTTTTAAATCCAAACCATTAGTCACCAAAAAAAAATCTAGATATTTAAAAAGAACCTTCTAAAATAATTCCAGTGACAAAATTAATTTATTCACAAAATAAAAAATTTCCCGATTTACGTGCACGAAATACCGCTTAAAATAATATTTTATTCGGGAAAAAATCTATCTGAACCAATGTTAGTTATGTATATGCCGTAGAGGCCATTGTTGTACATATGATGTATATTATAATGGATGCTTGGATATATATAGAGATGACTTTCTTGCTCGTCATGATAGTATGCTATTTGGTTTCACTTTATCTTAACATGTTGACTTGTATTGGTTTAGTGTTTTACTCTCACATGTTGATAAAGCCCTTAGGATCTGTACTCGACTACTGGGACTATGATGAGATCATACTAGTGGGGCCACGGTAGTCGATGAGTACATCCTATAACTGTTCCTAGTCGAGGGTATATCGAGACAGGGCATCGATACACCAGAGTAGACTAGCGTATACGCATCTTGACCCATATGATGGGCGATGGATGATCCCATATCCATTGGTGTTTGACATCAGAGATGGTGTACGGGTGCTCAGTGGAGACTGGGTACACTGGACGGACTCGCCGAGAACTCCCAGATGGTGATATACCACACGTCAGATGGTAGTTCTCCGGTGACACTGGTAAAGGGTTGTCTGTAGACCCAAGATCGTTATGGAGTCTTGTGTGATTCCCACCATGCTTTGATTTCCACCTTACCACGTCCAAGAGGGCGTGCAAAACGGTGGCTTTTGGGTACAGTCCCGAATCACATGGAGGCAATGAGCGATAGGAGGGGATTCGTCTCTCCCGGTATAGGGAGTTGATGTTGTGCTGTGTTCGATTTGCTATAACTGGAAGTCCCTGGCCAGGGCTAATATAGAGATTTACTGGTAAGTGTTACTAGTAGTTTCTCGACCCGCTATGAGCCACACATCGACACGACTTATCGGTTACTGGGGTCTGACGTATACCACCCCTAGACTTGATATGCGACATATCAGACGAACAGACCGGACTGTACGGGAGTGTTACTGATTGGATTCACAGAAGAACGCACAGGCTAGCTTGTTGATCTTCTGATCGCTCAATACCTGGGTGGCTGTTACGTTTAGCTGACCGCTTGCAGCTTGTGGGTGTTTGATATGATCATCACCTGCTACCGGCGTATTGACGATTCTTTAGAGTCCTACACAGAGGTTTCTTGGCTCAGGCGAAACGGAGTAGAGGCACATATGTGATATGTGTAGGACCGAGAATAATGCGATATGAGATACCGTATTATATTCTCGCGATATTTAGATATGAACTGAGACATCGGATCAAGTGTTGATTCGATGAATCGGTACATGATATATTAGTCGGTAATATTCGATATAGCCGGATCGTCGGATCAAGTGTTGATTCGATGATTTAATGTATAATAATGTATATGATATATTGTATTACATTATCTAATATTGGCTCGCTTTATTATTTCATTTTCTCACTGGATGATACATTGATATATATGCGATATATGTTAATTGTATTATTTTCTTTTGTTGCAAATATATAATATATATGTGATATATATTTTTGTGACATGATATGATTTATTGTTAAACATGTTTAAGGATGATTAAATGAGGTTAGGGTTTGATTTGGGTTAGATGCTTCATGCACCTTCTAGAAGCTTTATCTTTTGTCATGGTTAAGATATTTTTTGATGACACATTTCTAACCCAACCAAACTCTAACTCTAGTTTATTCTCTACAAAATCTTAGCCACTCATCCTTGATCATGGTTTATACATCAATCATATACTTTCTTTCTATTCATCACAAAAGGATTTTATCATTATTTTTTTCCATTATCATCTTCTTCTCTCTTGAAAAAAGCTCACTTGATTTTCTTTATGTGATGAATAAATATGAGAAAATGATTTAAAAAGAAAGCAAAAATACTACTCTCTCATCCTCATCTCATCTAGCCCATGTGATTAGTGTGTTCATCTCTTTAGAGTGAGAAAGCTTGAGTCTTTGCAACTTCGACATAGATCATCAGAGAATTGGAACACTTCAAGCTAGCATGGATCGTTCGAGTCGTGGAGCCTCTCATGAGTCCGGGAGATCGTGGATCGCGGCAAAGGGACTTCTACTCGGAGCTTGTGAAGCGAAGGAGCGGACTACAAAGGTTGTAATCCCTCACACTTAGATAAAAGTTATCATCTTGCATGTTAAACCCTAATAATCTAGCAAAGATCCCGGCTTTGGGTTGTTCGGCACGTCTAAATTTTTATCCGGGCATGTTTGATGCCTTATGAACCTTCACAAGAGTGCCTAGGAACCTTTCAGTGGTATCAGAGCCTAGCTAGAGCATTAGGCGACGTGTTTATAAAGTTAAAACTCCGGTCGAACCCGAACCGACAAAATTTGACCCCTCTCTGGAAATTTTTCAAAAATTGGGTTTTTTCTGAATTAAAAATACGTAAAAAAATCAGCAGGGAATTCTAAGAATTACCATGAAACACAGGCCCACAATTCGTCTAAACGGCGGCGGAACCGCGGCGAAAGCATGCTTTACGCGGCGGTTCCGTGGCGGAACTATGGATTGGTGACACGTGGTTTTCATGGTAATATCCGTAAATGCTTGTTGATGCTTCTGGGTATTTTTAATCTGTTTTAAGTGTTAATAATTCTGGGGTTTATTTTGTAATAGTAGATTCGATCGGAATATTTAAATTCGTATTTCTTTCTGGATATGTAGAAACTGTTAAACTATTTGAACGGATATCATTAACTCACTGTTTCCCGGTACGGCAAACTTTCAAGTGTTGAATTTTTATCGGGTTTAAATCTTTCGGAAAAATTGTACAAGTTAAGCGGTGGACCCTCTAGAAGACAACAAACCTTAACTCGATTATGTGACCGTCTTGAACTGCCTTTTGAACCTTCGGGTTTGGGACAGTACGGCGTGCCACATGTGAGGCGTTGGCTTGACCCTTCTACGGCTGGATCACCGGTACTGTGACATATTCTGGGATTATTTGAACTCCGCTCAAGTGTTGAGCAATTTAGGAAATTTTGGGTATTTGATTATCTGTTCAGAAAGTTTAATACTGTCTATTTATCTGGAATGTGATACAATATGTGGAATTCACAGAGTTAGGCATGAAATGCGGAGTATGTGATATTTCGAATTTATGATGTCTAAAGTGATTGTGAATTCCAAATATTGTAGTTTTACACTTTCTTTTCTGTGACCGTAAGTGTAATATGTACTATCGCCGGTTTCGTTGCTATATGTCAACGACAATTGGGATGCGCATATTTACTTACGTTGATGATATGAGATATTATGTGTTGCTGTGATATGTTATATTGGATCGTCGCGTTCTGAATGGCCGGGGGTTTTATGTGAGATGAGGGTTTTTATTTTCATTCATGTAAAATTCATTTGTAATGTAATATTCTTTTATTGGGACACTTCCAGGTTGCGGATGATGTCACCGTTGTATATTATTTACTTTTCCGCATTAGGTAGACCCAAGGAGGGGAGCACAAGTAACCGGGTTCTAGGGTCCCGTGGGAGACCATCTCGAGGAGTCGAGATCAGGTTTCCTAACCCTAGAATTGGCAGTGTTACTTGCCGCTATCGTAGGGGTCTTGGGATGTGGGTTTGGCTATTCGTCGCGACCGTGGAATCCGTGTTTTATACAGGCTCGTATTAAAAACACGGACGTCCTAGTATATCCAATATTTCATATATGTTCTTCTGCTGCAATGTTCTGTGATGAGATCATATTACTGCCTGAGACGAATGCTTATACTATATATATATGCTGATATATAAATATTACTGATTTCATTTCTTCTGTGATGCTTAGGAAGCATAAGCTGATGGGATTTTTATTAATGAGATTAATAAAAGAAAAGAAACCTAAAGATGTTGTAGAATCAAAACTTTATAAAAAGGGGTAGCTACAGTTTTGCTTTGCACAGTGATATATATGATATATCCTGCACCTTATTCGATGGGGAAAGAGCCGACGATCCCTTCACCGGGAGTGACCTCTTTAGCGAAACTGGCAGATGCTACAAAACGCGGTTTTTCTTTTGAATGCTTTTAGTGTTTTGCTTTGCACAGCGGTATATATGATATATCCTGCACCTTATTCGATAAGGAAAGGGCCGACGATCCCTTCACCGGGAGTGGCCCCTTTAGCGAAACTAAGAAAAGCCTCAAAAACACTACTTTTCAAAAAAACTACATGATTCTACGACGATATCAAGTTCAATACGCTCAGGGTTTTTCTGAAAACCTGCGTAGCCCTCCGTCATTTCAGATAAATACTACTTAGTATTCATGCTACGGTAGTTTGGCCTTCGTCAAGGCGTAGTGTACGGTAGCTAACTAGTACTTATCTGTTAGCATACGATGCGATTGGATTAGGGTATTCGTACGGCGTAGTTTGGCCTTCGTCAAGGGTCGTACGGATGGGTTTAATTCAATCAAGAAATGAACGGGTTGAACTTGACTAGCGCCCTATGGGTAGTTTGGCCTTCGTCAAGGTCATGGGACGCTGGGGGCAAAATATTATCGGGAATTTCAAGTGTTGAAATTTGCAATGAGATTGCATACCTCCTATGAGATAGTTGGATCACATACCCACTGCGAGTAAGTGTTACTCCTGGGAGAGTTTTACACAGGACAATTAGTCATTCAAGTAGGTGTCTAGAAAAGTGTTAACGAGGTTACGCCTCTGGGAAAACGAGGTTTACTTTAATTAGGTCCGTGCGAAAGCACGGGGAACCTCCCTCAAAGTACCGACACTGATCTGGCTGAAAGATTGACGAAGTTGTGGGGTGTAATTAATCCCGGCTAATCTTACCTTTTAGGGTTTTAAGGTAGATTTGATAAAAACAGTGGGAGACATCCTGATTAGATAAGATAATAACCAATCTAATCTTGCAAGAGCATACGCTAAAGTGTTTTCTTCTCTCTCTCTCCAGGTAGCGACCATGTCAGGCCATAATCAAGATAATAATATGGATGTATTGACTGAACCCAATTATTGTACTGAGCTAGGGAATGTTGGACCCGTTCTTTCTTATAAGAGTTATAAGACTGAACAGGAAACAGGAGAATATCTGGATTCTCAAGCCGCCCAAAAGAACATGCATGTTGATGCATCTTCTTCGGGTGTGTTAGTTATTGAGAATTGTTTCTCAGTTCACCCTACGTCCTGGGTATTAGATACCGGATCAGGATCCCGCATATGTAAACAGTTACATGGGCTACGTAAAGGTAGAGAACTGGGAAAAGGTGATCATTCCGTTCAAGTAGGGAACGGTGCAAATGTTGCAGCCAAAGCAGTTGGCGAATATCACCTAGTATTACCAAGTGGTGATACACTGATTCTAAATGAGTGCTATTATATACCGAACATGATATGCAACATTATATCAGTTTCTTTATTAAGTAAAGAAGGATATAATTTTGTAGTAAAGGATAATGTTATGAACATCCTAGATCAAAAGTTGATTGCATCAGGCCCGTTACATAATGGCATATTCATTCTAAATCAGAATACATTTCTGAATATACAAACACACACAAAAGGAAAAGTTCAGATATGAACGAATCCTACTTGTGGCATTGTAGACTTGGTCATATCAATGCGACACGACTGGCTAAGTTACATAAGAATGGTTATTTGAATCCGTTCGAATTATCATCTTATGATACTTGCCATTCATGTCTCAAAGGAAAAATGACCAAAGCTCCATTTAGAGGACACGGAGAAAGAGTTACTGAACTCTTAGGACTAATACATGGTGATGTATGCGGTCCCATGTCTACGCATGCCAGGAACGGTTCTTCCTACTTCATTACATTCACTGACGATCTCTCTAGATACGGACATGTGTTTCTGATGAAACACAAGTCTGAAGCTTTTGAGAAATTCAGAGAATATAAGCACGAAGTAGAGAACCAAACGGGCAAAAGTATTAAGATTCTTCGATCTGATCGAGGAGGTGAATACTTAAGCGGTGAGTTTTTAGATTATCTAAAATGGAATGGGATTCTCTCTCAGCTTACTCCTCCTTATACACCACAGCACAACGGTGTATCTGAGCGGAGGAATCGCACCCTATTAGATATGGTGCGCTCTATGATGAGCGAGGCTGAGTTACCTATTTCCTTCTGGGGGTATGCGCTTGAGACAGCCATACATCTATTGAATATGGTTCCTACCAAATCAGTGTCTACCACTCCATATGAGATATGGAAAGGGAAGAGACCATCTCTTATGTATATTAAGATATGGGGTTGTCCAGCCTATGTCAAAAGACAAAATCCGGACAAGCTCGAGGCGAGATCTGTCTTATGTAAGTTTATTGGATATCCCAAACATTCGCGAGGGTATATCTTCTACCACTCCGAGGAACAAAAAGTGTTTGTTTCTCGACATGCCACCTTTTTAGAAAAGGGTTTTCTTATGAAAGAAATTGATGGCAATAAGGTAGAACTGGAAGAGGTTCCAGCAACACAAACTACGGCAGATGATTTAATGGAACCAGAGGATTCAGTAGTACCCGACGAACCCCAGCCTCTCCGCCGATCTAGTAGGGTTTCTCATCCACCTGAGAGATACTACGATTTTCTCATTGATGGTGGAAGCGAGGATTGTATCATGGACGATGATGACCCGACTAGTTTCGAGCAGGCCATCACGAGTGGTGACTCTGTGAAATGGATGGATGCAATGCGATCTGAGATGGAATCCATGTACACCAATAAAGTATGGATTTTGGAAAATGCTCCTGAAGGGGTAAAACCCATTAGGAGCAAGTGGATTTTTAAAAGGAAATTTGGTGTAGATGGAAAAGTTGAGACTTTCAAAGCTAGACTTGTAGCAAAGGGTTTTCGTCAACGACCAGGTGTGGATTATGACGAAACCTTTTCTCCAGTGGCTATGCTTAAGTCCATCCGGATCTTACTTGCCATTGCTGCATACCATGACTATGAAATCTGGCAAATGGATGTTAAGACCGCCTTTCTAAACGGTGATTTAGAAGAGAGCGTGTACATGACTCAGCCAGAGGGCTTCGTAGATAGTGGGAGCAGCGGAAAGGTGTGCAAGCTGCTTAAATCCATTTATGGGTTAAAGCAAGCATCGCGGAGTTGGAACATCTGTTTTAATGTTGTAGTCAAAGAGTTTGACTTCATCAAAAATATAGATGAACCTTGTATCTATAAGAAGGTAGCAGAGGGTAAGGTTGTCTTCCTCGTATTATACGTGGATGACATACTCTTGATAGGAAATGATATTCCTATGCTGTAATCAGTCAAGCTCTTCTTATCACAGAGATTCTCAATGAAAGATCTAGGTGATGCCTCCTGCGTATTGGGAATCATGATCTATAGAGATAGATCTAAACGGATACTGGGATTGTCCCAATCCAGGTACATTGACACCATACTAAAGAGGTTTAGTATGGAAGAATCCAAGCGTGGGAACCAACCCACGATCTCTGGACTCACTCTCTCCAAAGAGATGTCTCCCAAGACTGATTTGGAGAGAGCTCGCATGCAAGGGATACCCTATGCTTCGGCAGTAGGCTCTATCATGTATGCGATGCTATGTACCAGACCCGATATAGCATACTCACTAAGTGTAGTGAGTCGGTATCAAGCAGATCCTGGAGAGAGTCATTGGACAACAGTGAAGAACATTCTCAAGTACTTACGAAGGACTAAGGAGATGTTCTTGGTGTATGGTAACGGAGAACTCCAGGTGGAGTCCTTTACCGATTCCAGCTTCCAAAGTGATAAGGACGACTCTAAGTCGCATTCGGGTTTTGTCTTTACCCTCATTGGAGGGGCGGTATGTTGGAAGAGTTCCAAACAGGATACCGTTGCAGACTCGACGATGGAGGCTGAATACATCGCTGCCAACGATGCTGCCAAAGAGGCTGTCTGGATCAAGAAGTTCATTAGTGAACTTGGTGTGGTTCCATCCATTGAGCATCCAATACCTCTGTATTGCGATAACAATGGAGCTGTGGCGTTAGCCAAGGAACCCAGGTCCCATCAAAAGTCCAGACATATTATGAGGCGGTATCACCTGATCAGGGAGATAGTTGATCGCCGGGAGATCGAGGTCAGGAGAGTAGATACGAAGGACAACACTGCGGATCCATTCACGAAGGCTATTCCCCAGATACAGTTTGAGAGATTATTCGGGATGCTAGGTATGAGATACTACAGCAGCTGGCCTTAGTGCAAGTGGGAGATTGTTAGTTATGTATATGCCCTAAAGGCCATTGTTGTACATATGATGTATATTATAACGGATGCTTGGATATATATAGAGATGACTTTCTTGCTCGTCATGATAGTATGCTATTTGGTTTCACTTTATCTTAACAAGTTGACTTGTATTGGTTTACTGTTTTACTCTCACATGTTGATAAAGCCCTTAGGATCTGTACTCGACTAGTGGGACTATGATGAGATCATACTAGTGGGGCCACGGTAGTCAATGAGTACATCCTATAACTGTTCCTAGTCGAGGGTATATCGAGACAGGGCATCGATACACCAGAGTAGACTAGCGTATACGCATCTTGACCCATATGATGGGCGATGGATGATCCCATATCCATCGGTGTTTGACATCAGAGATGGTGTACGGGTGCTCAGTGGAGACTGGGTACACTGGACGGACTCGCCGAGAACTCCCAGATGGTGATATACCACACGTCAGATGGCAATTCTCCGGTGACACTGGTACAGGGTAGTCTGTAGACCCGAGATCGTCATGGAGTCTTGTGTGATTCCCACTGTGCTTTGATTTCCACCTTACCACGTCCAAGAGGGCGTGCAAAACGGTGGCTTTTGGGTACAGTCCCGAATCACATGGAGGCAATGAGCGATAGGAGGGGATTCGTCTCTCCCGGTATAGGGAGTTGATGTTGTGCTGTGTTCGATTGGCTATAACTGGAAGTCCCTGGCCAGGGCTAATATAGAGATTTACTGGTAAGTGTTACTAGTAGTTTCTCGACCCGTTATGAGCCACACATCGACACGACTTATCGGTTACTGGGGTCTGACGTATACCACCCCTAGACTTGATATGCGACATATCAGACGAACAGACCGGACTGTACGGGAGTGTTACTGATTGGATTCACAGGAGAACGCACAGGCTAGCTTGTTGATCTTCTGATCGCTCAATACCTGGGTGGCTGTTACGTTTAGCTGACCGCTTGCAGCTTGTGGGTGTTTGATATGATCATCACCTGCTACCGGCGTATTGACGATTCT
This sequence comes from Agapanthus africanus, assembly GCA_030015575.1. Taxonomy (NCBI): domain Eukaryota; kingdom Viridiplantae; phylum Streptophyta; class Magnoliopsida; order Asparagales; family Amaryllidaceae; genus Agapanthus; species Agapanthus africanus. The sequence continues at coordinate 428,813,392 of CM057339.1, forward strand.
TTAGAGTCCTACACAGAGGTTTCTTGGCTCAGGCGAAACGGAGTAGAGGCACATATGTGATATGTGCAGGACCGAGAATAATGCGATATGAGATACCGTATTATATTCTCGCGATATTTAGATATGAACTGAGACATCGGATCAAGTGTTGATTCGATGAATCGGTACATGATATATTAGTCGGTAATATTCGATATAGCCGGATCGTCGGATCAAGTGTTGATTCGATGATTTAATGTATAATAATATATATGATATATTGTATTACATATCTAATATTGGCTCGCTTTATTATTTCATTTTCTCACTGGATGATACATTGATATATATGCGATATATGTTAATTGTATAATTTTCTTTTGTTGCAAATATATAATATATATGTGATATATATTATTGTGACATGATATGATTTATTGTTAAACATGTTTAAGGATGAATAAATGAGGTTAGGGTTTGATTTGGGTTAGATGCTTCATGCACCTTCTAGAAGCTTTATCTTTTGTCATGGTTAAGATATTTTTTGATGACATATTTCTAACCCAACCAAACTCTAACTCTAGTTTATTCTCTACAAAATCTTAGTCACTCATCCTTGACCATGGTTTATACATCAATCATATACTTTCTTTCTATTCATCACAAAAGGATTTTATCATTATCTTTTTCCATTATCATCTTCTTCTCTCTTGAAAAAAGCTCACTTGATTTTCTTTATGTGATGAATAAATATGAGAAAATGATTTAAAAAGAAAGCAAAAATACTACTCTCTCATCCTCATCTCATCTAGCCCATAAGATTAGTGTGTTCATCTCTTTAGAGTGAGAAAGCTTGAGTCTTTGCAACTTCGACGTAGATCATCGGAGAATTGGAACACTTCAAGCTAGCATGGATCGTTCGAGTCGTGGAGCCTCTTATGAGTTCGGGAGATCGTGGATCGCGGCAAAGGGACTTCTACTCGGAGCTTGTGAAGCGAAGGAGCGGACTACAAAGGTTGTAATCCCTCACACTTAGATAAAAGTTATCATCTTGCATGTTAAACCCTAATAATCTAGCAAAGATCCCGGCTTTGGATTGTTCGGCACGTCTAAATTTTTATCCGGGCATGTTTGATGCCTTATGAACCTTCACAACAGTGCCTAGGAACCTTTCAACCAAAACCTGCCAAATACTCCCAAAGTTCGCGCACAAGCTTTATTTTGGCCAAATTAGGTGTCGGTAAGCTTATACGGTCGTTTGATCGAAATCGGGTTAAAACGGGAAAAACCGACAATTTTGCCCTAAAACGGGAAAATTCGCAAAACGATTTCTAAAACGTTACACATGGATGCTGGGTCCATGGGGGACTATCACTTAGGATTGTCAGATGGACATGTTTTGGTTTTGCGTGATTGTTATTTTATACCCAGTGCGACTTGTAATATCATATCTGTATCTTTAATGTCTAAAGAAGGTTATGATTTTGCATTTGTAAGAAATTTTGTAAACATTCACCTTAATCATGTTCTGATTGGGTCGGGTACATTAAGCAATGTTATATATGTTTTGAACTAACCGCAGATTTTCAATGTCCAGAATACACACTAAAGAAAGTCTCCAGAAATAAATCTTGCTTTCTTATGGCATTGTAGACTGGGTCACATCAATGAGAAAAGGTTGACTAAGTTACATAAAGAAGGATATTTGGATCCGTTCGAATATCAATCATATGCAACTTGTCAATCATGTCTCAAAGGAAAGATGATAAAGACTCCGTTCACTGGACACGGAGTAAGAGCGAGCGAGCTCTTGGGACTTGTACACAGCGATGTATGCGGTCCAATGTCTACACATGCGCGAAGTGGTTATTCTTACTTCATTACTTTTGCGGATGATTTTTCAAGGTACGGGTATGTCTTCTTAATGAAATATAAATCTGAAGCCTTTGAAAAATTCCAGGATTACAAGAATGAAGTAGAAAAACAAACAAGCAAAAGTATCAAAACACTAAGATCTGATCGAGGTGGTGAATACTTGAGTGCCGAGTTTCTGGGTTACTTAAAAGAGAATGGAATTCTCTCTCAACTTACTTTTCTATACACCCCACAACATAATGGTGTATCGGAGAGAAGGAACCGAACGCTATTGGATATGGTGCGTTCCATGATGAGTAACGCTGAGTTGTCACGATCATTCTAGGGATATGCACTAGAATCAGCTGTATACCTTTTGAACCGAGTCCCAACTAAGACTGTGCCTATCACACCATATCAGATGTGGAGTGGGAAGAAACCCTATCTTAAGCACATTAAGACATGGGGATGTCCAGCTTTTGTCAAAAAGCAGCATGCGGACAAACTCGAGGCACGTTCAGTACAGTGCAAGTTTGTGGGATATCCAAAGAACTTTAAGGGATATTTCTTCTATTGCACAGAGGAACAAAAGGTTTTTGTTTCTCGTCATGCCTGTTTCTTGGAAACTGAATTTTTGGAAAATCAGATAAGTAGGAACGCAATAGAACTGGAAGAAATTCCAGAACCACAAGCTATTACTGAAAGCTTAGTAGAACCAGAGGGTTCAAAAGAAAAGGACATTCCTGCGCCGCTCCGTAGGAGCAGTAGGCAGTCTCATCCACCCAAGAGATACTACGGTTTTCTCATAGATGGGGATAGAGAGGATTGCATCATTGATAATGATGAGCCGACTAGCTTCCAGTAGGCCATTCAGAGCACTGACTCGGTAAAATGGCTGGATGCAATGCGGATCGAAATGGAGTCCATGTACACCAACAAAGTATGGACTTTGGACATTGCTCCAGAAGGGGTAAAACCCGCAGGCTGCAAATGGATCTTCAAAAGGAAGATTGGTGTAGATGGACAGGTTGAGACCTATAAGGATAGACTTGTTGCAAAGGGTTTTCGTCAAAGACCTGGTTTGGAATATGACGAAACCTTTTCTCTAGTGGCTATGCTCAAATCAATTCGGATCCTTCTTGCCATTGCTGCCTTCCACGATTATGAGATTTGGCAGATGGACATAAATACCGCTTTTCTAAATTGAAATTTAGAGAAGTGTGTCTATATGGACCAGCCAGAGGGTTTCATTCAGAGTGGGAGCAGCGGGAAGGTGTGCAAGTTGCTTAAGTTCATTTATGGATTGAAGCAGGCATCGCGGAGTTAGAACATCTGTTTTGATGAGACGGTCAAAGAATTTGGATTTATCAAAAATCCAGATGAACCATGCATCTATAGTAAAATTGTAGCACGAACTGTCGTATTCTTCGTTTTATACGTGGATGACATTCTTTTGATTGGAAATGACATTCCTATGCTACAATCTGTCAAACGGTTCTTGTCACACAGGTTCTCCATAAAAGACCTGGTTGATGCCTCTTACATTCTGAGGATCCGGATCCATCATGATAGGTCCAAGAGGATATTAGGACTTTCACAGTCCAGGTACATCAACACCATACTGAAAAGATTCAGTATGGAAGATTCCAAGCGCGGTAATTTACCGGCTTGTTACGGGATCACCCTCTCCAAAGAGATGTCTCCCAAGACTGATTTGGAAAGGGATCGCATGTCTATTATACCCTACGCTTCTGCGGTAGGCTCTATAATGTATGCGATATTGTGTACCAGACCAGAAGTAGCTTATGCACTGAGCGTGGTAAGCCGGTATCAGTTAAACCCTGGGAAGAAGCACTGGATAGCGGTAAAGAACATTCTGAAGTACCTGAGAAGGACTAAGGACATGTTTTTAGTTTACGGCGGAAAAGACCTCCAGATGGAGGCCTTTGCTGACTCCAGCTTCCAGAGTGACAAGGATGACTCCAAATCCATGTTGGGTTATGCCTTTACCCTCAATGGAGGGGCGGTGTGTTGGAAGAGTTCCAAACAGGAAACCGCTGCTGACTCGACGATGGAAGCGGAATATATCGCTGCATCTGATGCCGCAAAAGAAGCCGTCTGGATGAGAAAGTTCTTGACAGAACTTCAGGTGGTTCCGTACATTGTTGCTCCAATACCTCTGTATTGTGACAACAATAGGGCTATAGCTTTAGCGAAGGAACCCAAGTCCCATCAGAAGTCCAGACACATCTTGAGGTGGTATCACCTGATCAGGGAGATCGTGGATCGCCGGGAGATCGAGGTTCGAAGGGTTGCTACAGAAGATAACTCTGCAGATCCATTCACGAAGGCCATACCCAACACTCAGTTCGAGCGGCTGATCGAGATGATAGGTCTTCGATACGCCAGTACATGGCCTTAGTGCAAGTGGGAGATTGTTAGTGTATATGCCCTAGAGGCCATTACTGTATCATACTAGTTTGTATATTACTTGATGGAAGCTTGGGATATTCACAGTTGTATAGACAATCTTGCTCAAAATGGTAGTATGCTACTTGGTTTGTTTCTACTTTAATGTGTGCATGTGTTTCTTTTAGCATATCGCCTATACACATTAGTGGAGCCCTTAGGATCTTTGGTTGATTACCAGCGTTGTGATGGCAGTCACACTAGTGGGGCTGGGTAATCTACAAGCATATCCTTATACAGGTCCCTAGTCGTAGAATTATCGAGACAGGGCATCGATACTCCAAGAGTAGACTAGTGTATACGCTTCTCATCCCAGGAGGGGAGATGTTCTGTCCCACAGCCATCAGTACGTCGTACTGGAGATAGTATGCAGGTGCTCGTTAGGTTACGAGTACACTGGACTGGACTCGCTGGGAACTGTTGGTTAGGTATTATACCTATCGTCAGTTATCATTTTCCAGGTGACATGAGTACAGCATAGTCCGTTGACTTGGCACTGTCACTTTGCCTCGAGTGTGTTCCCACTGTTCTTAGATTACTACCCTACCACGGCTCAAATGAGTCGTGCAAACAGGTAGTAGTTGGGTGCAGTCCCAAAGCACTTGGAGGCAGTGACGGTTGGACAGGATTCGTCTCTCCCGGTATTGGGGGTTGATATCGCGTTGTGTCTAGGAGAGCCATTACACATAGGCGTCCCTGGCCAGGGCAAGCGAGAATTACTGGTAGTGTTTCCAGTAGTTTCTCAGGGTGTTCTGGGCTACACTCCGGCACGACTTGTACCTCTATTTGGGGATTGACGTTTACCGCCCCCCTAGGCCCGACATGCGATGCTCTCATATGAACAGACTGGACTGTATGGAGATTGTCACATTCAGGCTCAGTAGGAGTTCGGATGGGTTCACCTCATTAGTCTTCTTATTGGCATCTACCTGGGGACCGTTACGTACAGCTAGTACCGCTTGCGGTCTGTGGTTAAACCCACTTCCAGCGTAGTGTCGAGTCTTTAGAGTCCCACACAGAGAGATATTCGCCTTTGGGCAAAACAGAGTAGAGGTCACATGTTTTGCGACAGGGTTCGTTCACATCAGCGCACTTGTACACGTTTGGGGTTGTTGGCCGTTGACTTTTTCAAAACCCTAATGAGAATAAGAAATATAATTAATAATATTAATTAAGGATTATTGTGCCATGGTTGAGTTGAACATTTGACTTTTGTTGACTTTGTTGACCGGTTGACCATTATAGACTTGTTGACCATCATCATTTCATTTCTATGACTTTTGTTGACTTGTTGTTCTTTATAAAATGCATTAAATGCATGAAATGATAATGGTCATTGAAACTAACCATCACAATTCTTAATTATTTTTATTATCATCATTATTCTCTCTTTTGTGAGCATGGTTGTAAAAAGTCAAGCTCATTCTCACTTGCTCATTCTCTCTCATCCAAAGCTCACCCTCTTCCTCTCTCTCAAAGCTCTCATGTCTCATGTGTTGAGAAGCATGAGCTATTGAGGTAAAACCACTAAAACTCTTCTCTACTCACTCTAGAGTTCTAGGTTTAGCAAACCAAGCACTTTAGTTGCCTCCCGGTTGAGGTAGGAGCTCAAGGTAGAAGCTTTCGGGTGGATCCTTCTTCAACAACAAGGAGACTACGAGGTGGAGCCGATCCAACCACTCCAAGGAGCAAGAAGAGAAGGAGTTCAAGACCAAGGTATAACCCTATAAAATAGTAGTTAAACTTCTAGTTAGCTTGCTAGGTTTTTGTTTAGCAAAGATCCTCATTTCTAGTCCATGTTGCCTTGTGTGAAAAAATCATTTTTTACCGTTTCCGCCTCCCCGTAAGAGCCAGGGTAGGCAACGTGGACTTACAGGAATATATGAAAAACAATTATCAAAGCTTCGTAACACGGACTTGAGTACACGAATCGTGTCTACACCATTACTAGCAAACTACGAAAGGTTTAACTACTCGGATTCGAAGTTATACATCACGTTACTTGTCCTTCGGGTCTTCATCGCTGTCCTCCACGCCTTGTAGGCTCTATGGAACGTCGGCACCTCAACGGCCTTCTCGAGTCAAAGACGATCCACCCGAGAGCTACTACTCTAAGCTTGACCTCTAACTTAAGGTAACTAGGTTACTCAAAGTGCTAATCTAAGCAACCTAGAGGATATAGAGTAGGATTAAGGATTAACAAGTCTTGCTAACTCTTGATGTCAACACATGAGAGGTTAGGGTTAGGGTTTGAAGAGAGAGAGAGCTTGAGGAGAGAGAAGGTGAGAATGAGCATCCTTTTGGATGAATGATATCATTTGAATATATAAAGCATATGATTTTATTAAAATGAATAACAAATAAATATGTGTCATCATACTTCATTAATTCAGAGAGTGATTCATCTCATGAGTCATTTAAAACATTAATGCAACATTAACTCCATGGATGATTCACTATCATGACTCATTAATCCAATAAATGCAAATGCCACCTTAGTCTCCAAGTCATCATCCTGGTAGAAGCTTCTCGACAAATTACGAGAACGCCCTTCCTATCCGTGAAAACACGGAAAAACTTTAGACTGTATAAATCCAATAATCCGATACTAGAATCTGGCTTAAACCAAAGCCCGCTAGTAAAAACTGTCTGAATATCGTACGTGCGTAAAAACACGTATGCGTCCGAACCCTGTCGTAAAACCATACGACCTCTATATCGTTTCGCCCGAAGCAGGGAAACTCTCTGTGTGGGACTCTAAAGACTCGACACTACGCTGGCAGCGGGTTTAACCACAGACCGCAAGCGGCACTAGCTGTACGTAACGGTCCCCAGGTAGATGTCGATAAGAAGGCCGATGAGGAAACCCATCCGAACTCCTACTGAGCCTGATGTGACGATCTCCGTACAGTCCGGTCTGTTCGTCTAGGACTATCACATATCGGGACTAGGGGCGGTAAACGTCAGACCCCTAATAGCGGTATAAGTCGTGTCAGAGTGCAGCCCATTACACCTTGACAAACTACTAGAAGCCACCAGTAAATCTCGCTTGCCCTGGCCAGGGACTTTGCGTAATGGCTCTCCATACATAGCACGATATCAACCCCCAATACCGGGAGAGACGAATCATGTCTAACCGCCACTGCCTCCAAGTGCTTCGGGACTGCACCCAACTACTACCTGTTTGCACGACTCCTTTGAGTCGTGGTAGGGTAGTAATCTAAGTACAGTGGGAACACACCCGAGGCGAAGTAGCAGTATCAAGTCGACGGACTAAGCTGTACTCATGACACCTGGGAACTGCTATCTAACGATGGGTATAAATCCAACGTGCAGTTCCCGGAGAGTCCTGTCCTGTGTACCCGTAACCTAACGAGCACCTGCATACTATCTCCAGTACGACGTACTGATAGCTATGGGACAGACCATCTCCCCAACTGGGATGAGAAGCGTACACACTAGTCTACTCCGGTGTATCAATGCCCTGTCTCGATAATCCTACAACCAGGGACCTGTATAGGTTGTTGCTTATAGACTACCCAGCCCCCACTAGTGTGACTGCCATCACAACGCTGGTAATCAAGCAAAGATCCTAAGGGCTCTACTAATATGTATAAGCGATACGTTACAAGAAACATATGCGTATATTAAAGTAGACACAAACCAAGTAGCATACTACCATTTTTAGCAAGACTGTCAATACAACTTTGAATATCCCAAGCTTCCATTAAGTAATATACAAGCTAGTATGATACAATAATGGCCTCTAGGGCATAAACACTAACAATACCTAGCTTGAATAGTTCAAGGTATTTTAGTGTAATGTTTGACTTGTATTGATTTTTGATGGTTTTTTCATGAAACTTATAATTCTTTTATTTTGTTTAGAAAATATGGAATTTTAGTAATATCTTAAAAATATGTGGTTTGATAATATTTATATAATTATTAAAAATAAAAAATTTATTATTAAATAGAAATCCTCGTTTTTCTTAAAAATTGTATAAAATTTCCATCGAGATCGTATGCTCCGTGAGGAGGTCTGCATCTCACTCTATTGGTCCCGAGAATATGCGATAATCCGCACCATCCCGACCGGGTTCCCCAAAATGGGTTGTAGAGGCATAATCGCAAAGAATTAAGTAATAAAATATAAAGAAATCCGGTTTTTAATTGTTTAAAGTATTTTGATGAAAAGTCGTATTTTGCCACAAAAGTTGTCTCAAGCAAATCGTGCTATGTCATAGATGTGTTTGTGAGAGATAGGTCATTACCTCGTGAGGTTTTCTAAAGGTATGCTAAGCAAAATTAATTAAAATATGTCATATGTAAAGTTTATGGTATTTAAACGAAAAAACGCAAATTTAAAGTTACATAACATGATAATTTGAAAATTGATCTAATTATTTGTTCCATGATTAATAAGTCAGGTATGGTGATATGGAGGAGTGATTCTTAAGAAAAATGTAATTTTAATAGAAACGAATGTCGGTATAACTCTACTTACCGACAAGTTTTGAAAAGAAGAATTTTTATGGTAGAAAGAGAAGAGAGAAGATGGGACTTACTTGCTAAAAGGTTAGAGGGGAGGAAGAGAAAGAGAATAGTAGTTTCGTGGAGTCACGGGGTCGCCGGAATCGTCTCGAATCCTCGCCGGAATTGACGTAGAGCTAATTTCACTTGTACTCTTCTTAGACTTGAGATTTTTTGAGAATTTTGGTAATAGATTTCAGAATGAAGAGAGCTAGGGTGTGAGGTTGTATTTATAGGATGAAATTAGAGTTTAGGAATTGAAGAAAGAATTAAAAATGTATTAAAATTTGGATTTAAAACTTCATTTTAATTATCTGTTAATTTTCAGGGAAATCAAACATAACAAGAGTAGTTGGGTAAGCCAAAGGTTTTAGTGTGCAGAGAACAGGGCCATTCCCTACGGTGGGGCCCGGAGGTGCCGGCCATATGGCTAATCTCGCCGGTCGAGTTGAATTTCATTTCTTACGTGTATTACACGTGTAAACTTTTGGGCTTCCAAAAAGTTAAAATAAAAATTCAGAAAAATATTATGTGGCTGATTTGATTCGAACACAGGGACTATATCACAGCAGTGTAAGGTTTTACCAGTTAGCTACAAGTTATTTCTTGCTGTTCTTAAACAAATTTAATTTATAATTTGTACTCAGGTTAGCAAACTCCATTATGTACTTTAAGAAGAAAAATTTTGTACAGAAAATTTAGGATCGTTATAATCTTTTTACCAACGGTCGGAGGGCAACCACATCGTTGATCGACGAGATATCCCCACATAGTCAACCAGCTACTAACCATAAAAGAGGAAGAAGAGAAGAGAGAAGATGAGTGGTTAATTCTTGTTGGAGGCACAAATCATAATCTTTTTATAGAACATTAACTACTTCTAATCCTAGGCTTGCAATATACTTATATAAGGAATCAAGGTCCATTATTCTACAGACTCGACTCGCTTGCCCAATCACTTAGACGGATATGGGCAAGCGGCCCAAATGCCAACAGCGGCTAACAGGCGGCCAGAGGCTATAGCGGAGGCCGGTGGCGGACGGCCGACAGGCAACTAGGCGGCTGTAAGCGGGCATTGACAGTCTTTGCACATTTTGTGTGAAATAAGAATATTTCATTGTAATTTAGGATAGATATCTATTTGAGTGGAATAGAATTCGCACTATCTGAGTAATGTGATGCATTGGGGAATTCTAAATTCGTGGGTCCCCTTCATCATCGTGGAGAATTCCAAAATGTTTGTAGGTCCCCTGCGTACATGTGTGTTGTGTATTTGTGTATGCTATATGCGTGAATGTGTTATGTGACTAGAGGAGGCTTACAGCCCACTTAAAAAATAGAATAAGAAAATTACCATTTATTAATAAGTAGATAACACAGAACAATACAAACTCTTGAATGTAATTGATGAGAATTATTGGTATATTTGGATGGAATCAAAAAATAAGAAGCCACTTGGCCAATCAATTTCAAAATTAAAGGATTTTTTTTTTTTGCCTTATAATAGTAAAGATAGAGATATTTGTATATGTTCAATCAATTATAGGCCTCATAACGTTATATATCCTTTTTCTTTATTTTGTATGGATCAGTAAACCTTAACCTATGCATACAACACACACATCATACACAACCCACGGGATCCACAAATTTAGCCCGAAAGTGTTAAATTATGGCCATTTCTCCACACTGGTGATCAATCCCCCGCACTCTCCTCAGAGAAGGAAGTGACATATCAACTGAGCTGTTGTTCGTTGATATAATGATCTATATCCTTAATCCGCCAAATTTGATATCAAATTGCACCCAATCAAAACACCAAATAATTTGTGAAACTTGAGTTGGTTTACATAATCCATCTCACCAAACTTTAGCATTTTTCCCCACATGTCATGTATTGAAGATCTTAGGGCAATCATGACTGTTTTCAACAACAAATGTTGTGGATATTTGCAGATAGATCACTACAACACTTTCCACCTTTTTCTTTATTGTCTCCTATGTTTTTAGGCTATTCATGCATGTTGGATCTCTTATTGGGGATCCACCATTACTCATTAATTAATCATTGTGAGCACCTAAACAAGCTTCGTCTACTTCCTTTCTACTAGATGTTGGGTTTTTATTAAGGAAGAATTTTAAATCAATGCACATGGAAAATGTGTAGTTGCGAATTGGGGTTGAAATCGATGATAAGAAAAAATACAACATAAGAGATTGGATCGATGCACGTTTGACGCTTTCTTTAAAGTAATATTCGCCCCCTACAATACAATAGGGATTGATGTGATTTGCTTCCAAGATACAACAACTCAACTTTGTGTTTACAATCTCCCGTATTGCACCCGCAAAGAATTGTCCCGAAAAACTTGATTTTTACGAGTACCAAAAATAAAAAAGAGGATGGATTATCTTTTATTGTTGAAAATGAGTTGTTTATATAGAACTTGAAAACGTTTTAATGAAAACCTTTCACATTTGAATGGTCACGGGTCATAGCCATTGTAATCAAACTAGTTGCCCACCGTTTGCTTCAAAATTATTTGAAACATCCACACACGTGGCAACAGTCATTTGACAAAGAGAGCAATGACTAATTAGCCTTAGAAGGATGTAGCCTCTGTTGGTCTTTTGGGCTAATCAATTGACAATATCAATTTCCTTTTGTTTTGCATCACTTATTCTGTAATACATTTGACAAGTCAACTGCAACAACAACAAAGGTTTTTATCCCAAGCATATGGGGAAGGATATATGAACCAACATGAGAATCACACCGGATCCAACACATGAATCCTCCGCCTCCACTCACTCCTATCGAATAATATACTTTCATTGAGGTCTTTGGCAACTATATCTTTTCGTATAACCTACATCCATGTTTTCTTCTGTCTCTCTTTCGTCCTTTTGATATTGCCTATATCGAAAATACACATTCGTCGAAGCGGTGCTTTCATAGGTCTGCGTTGCACATGACTAAACTATCTTAACCGGTTTTCCCGCATTTTCTCCTCCACATGTGCTACACCAACTTTTGCACGAATATGCTCATTTCGCACCTTATTTTTTCTAGTGTTGCCACACATCCAACGAAGCATGCGCATCTCCGCTACTTGCATCTTCTGTGTATGATACTTCTTAAGAGCCCAACATTCTGTACCATATAATAAGACAGGCCGAATAGCGCTCTGATAAAACTTCTCTTTCAACCTTAACTGAAAGTTACAATCGCACAAAATCTCTGTTGCGCTCCTACATTTCAACCAACCAGCTTTAATATTTTGATTGACATCGTTGTTGATCCCCCATCCCTTTGGATGATGGAATCTAGATATTTAAACTGATCTTTTAGTGATATCTTTTGTCCATCCAGTGTTATACAACTATCGTCTCGACTTCTTTATTTGCTAAATTTGACAAGTCAAACCAAGCCAAATCAATCCCAACCCCAAATTCAACAATAACAACAAAATACAATTTATGAAACACTTAAAATATAGATATTTAATTTGTTGAAATTACATGTATTATACAATTAATATAACAAAATGTTGTACTCTTGGGAGCACATTTAGGGCTTGAAGGACACTTTGATCATCATGGTCATGTAGCTTTCTCCATGCCGTGGACGCCTTTTATAGATAAGATTGGGGTGGGGTGGGGTGCGGGGATGATCATCGTCTTGAGAATAGGAGTTCATTCTTCCAAGATGATTCTTGATAGGATGGTTGTGGTTGAATCTACGAACAAATGATCAATGTCTGAAACAATGAGAATATGTACAAACAATAAGGAGCAAAACTTCTCAAATTAAGCTAAAATCTCTTTAATACCTGATAAATTATAATGATTGAAAGTGGCTACAAAAGTTGAGTTTTAGGGTTTGCATAAATGTGATGTGTATACACTATTTACTATTATGCTTTATCATATATAGAAGATAATGTGTGCTGGCGTAACGACCGGCATGGGATTGAGATCGTTCTATGGACCTGAGGTTAGGTATCGATTTATCTGAAAAGGGATAAAGCCTAGAATCTAGGAGACAAAAGAAAATTTCTAATTTTAGGCTAAATTGCACAAATGTACCGATGAAATTTCATATGTTTTGCGATTGATACCATAAATTTTAATAATTGCAAATAGATATCATGAACCTTGATTTGCATCCGAATGTTTTTTGTGATACCATGTAAATGGTATTAATTGCAATAGGGTGTGATAATTCATTATACTTGTTTGTAATTAAATTAATTCATGGTATCAATCGCAAAAAACACGAAAGTTCATAGGTATATTTGTGCAATTCAGTCCTAATTTTATTTAAATATATGAATTTCTTACCAAAAAATTACAATATGGCTTCTTAAATAGTTATTTAAATGACTCTAACAAATTAACTAACTAAATTATTGCTAGCTAATAAATCATCGATCAAATCCTAGAAAATATTTAAAATAAACCCTAAAATCCTGGATCAAATTGTAAATCTTCAATCTTCTCCAGCATTATCTTTCTTCTCTAATGTCTGCATATATCTTAAAATAAAGGGCAATTTTTTGGAACAAACCAAATTAGAATAATATTATTAAATAGATGCCACTTTTAAAAGATTTTACAAAAACATGCAACTTTTGGTTACTGTCTTTTAATGGGGTGCAAGTTTAAAACTCCGCCCACTAAAATTGTAAGGGGCGCAGTTTCAAACTAAGTCTCATGTATTTATTGTGCGCCCATTAAATTTATTGATGGGCGCACTTTGAAAGTGCGCCCATTTTTTTTAACAAAATCATGAGGCGCACGCACTTTAACAGTGCGCCCTTTTCCCAACCCTACACTTAAAAGTCTCAATCCCTAATTCTTTTTCTCATCTCTCTCTGTCTCTCATCTCTCTCTCTCTCCCCGTTGGTCTCATCTCTTTCTCTAAGGTACTCACTCTCTTGATCTCTATCTCTCTCTATCTGTCATCTCTCTCTCTCTCTTCTCTCTCTGCTGTCTCTCTCCCATCTCTCTCCCTCTCGTTTTCTGATAGGTGCAATTTATTACATATTTTTATATCACATTTATCATTTATATTTCATATTTTATACTTTTTTTGGTGTTAAATGCAAATAACAGGGCTTAAACGCAAAAAAGATGGAAAAATGCGCTAAAATGAAAATCATGTGCGTGGAATGTACTTCATGGACATAATCAGAAAAATAGAGAAACATTTCACAAAACTGGAACAAATTTTGGGAATCTCATCGCAAAATAATAGAAGATGCAATAAACAAAAAATGTATTAGCCTCAAAAATTCGGCCGGGTTCATCAGATAGGTCAAATCGGCCAAAATTTTTTGGGCAATGAAGTTAAGATTTTTAGGGTTATTTTGTATTTTATTGTTATTTTGTATAGTTTATTCCAATTCTTCCGAAATAGTATTAAAAGCTCTGTATAGATCAGGTTTTAATTCTCTCTCTCATTACTTTCAATTTAGGGTTTTCTAGAAGGAGATCAACAATTGTATGTATTTATAATCAATAAAATTTCTATTCTCTTTAATTATGAGTACTTAATTTCTTTTTAGGGTTTGTATTGTTTTAATTCTTGTGGTTGGATATTTTTATTCTCTTCTTTTCTTATATTTTAATGATGTGTTTTTTTTTAAAATTTAATTCCATTCTTTTATGTTTTTATCTGATAAACTAGATCATATAGGGATAATTGGCGTTTTGAATAGATCTAGAGATCGGTGATACACCTAAAAACTAATTAGGATGATGAAAGCTCGACAAACTAGAAACTTAATTAGGGGCGGTGAGAAATGTTTTAATTAAAATAAATTCATCTTAGGCAGTTAAAGGGTTCAAGATTAAATTAATAATATAATAGTATAGAATGATCATCTATTACCGTTAATCGAAGATTAAACCTTGGTATTCTTAATTAATTAGGACTAAAAATGTTGAATATAGATTCTAAATGATATTTTATAATCGATAGGCTATTTTTAATCAAATCAATATAACCTATGTTTTTATTTAAATTAATAGAAAAAATATTAAAAATAGATCTAGAAAAGAAGTAGTATCTTTTAAACAAACCGTAGAAAATAAAGCAATACAAAACCCTAGATTCTTCTCTTCATAAAAACCCACCTTTTTAATTCCTTACTTTTTAGTTCTTGATCTAAATAAACTATCTCATAAACTTGTTTTTAAAATTTATTAAATAACACCTCCATTAGGATCGACCCGTAAACATATACTACGATACACCGTGCTCTTGCAGTATTAAAATTTATCACGAACAAGATTTTGGCACCGTTGCCGGGGAGGCGTGATATTTAATTAATTTTAATTCAAGTTTTAGTTTTTAATTTAGTTTAATTTAGACTTCTCTTATATCATTTGATCCTGTAAATTCTCTGTTTAATTTCAGAAATCGAGACAAATTTCCAGGGAGAACAAATTGTGACGCATAGAAGAAAAATTTTGGTGGGACCCACATCTAAAAAATTTTGTCCGAATCCCCTAACTAGGACATTTCGGCCGAATATTTTCAACAAATTGGCTTAGGATTTGTTGCAGTTTGGAGCACTTCTCGAGTACAATCCAGAACTTTGTTCCATTATTAATGAAGTGTTAAACTTGCAACAGAAACGAGGCAAATCCCTAGACTTTAGGTACAATTTCGTTATTCATTAATCTTTTGTTTCCAACTAACAGTTCTTGCAAATTTCTTTGCGCCGCTAAAAAAAAAAAAATAGTTTTAGACTTTTTTTGTTTCAGATTTTGTTTAATTTTATTTTATTTTGCATATTTAAAAAGATTTTATGGGGCAACAACCCGCATTAACATTAGGTGGGGATTTCATCACTCTTCTTAGGCCTTACAAATCATAACGGAGCATTCAACCCCATTAACTAAAAAAGATCTAGACTCAGCCCCTTAAGGACACTTCGCATTCATATTGGACAAAAGAAGATTGTGAATAATTTACTGTTTATCCACATCTTTCTTGTGGTGTCCAAGACACGTGTGTCATGGCTTGATGCAGTATTAGGAGGACGCGAGCTAGGCATCTTACCTAGTCAAATTGTTATAAATCCTAAAGATACACATGTAAATTCCGCTCAAATAAATGCTATAACCACTTGAGATCAGGAAAACATATTGATAATCAGGTTATGATGCCTGAGACTCTGAAAAGATACCAGCTGATGAGGAGTAGCTGACTCCCAATACACCTAGACAACCGCCATCTATTGATATATCTGCTTCTACATCTCATTCTTCTATAGATACCCCTCTTGAGCCTAAAGCACCCTATCTGAAACGTTTAAAGGCCAAGAAGCAAGATGCTAAAGTGGCAAAGATGATGAAGATGATGATGGAGATGTTTTAGAAAGTCAAAGTTAACATTCCTCTTCTAGATATGATTGACCAAGTTCCTTCATATGCAAAATATCTCATAGATTTATGCACGAAGAAGAAACAAACAAAAGTGCTTAAGAAGGTCTTTTTAACAGGCAACATTTGTGACGTCCTCCGTAATGCAATGCCCATTAAATATAAGGATCCCGGTTATCCTACAATTTCTTACATTATAGGAGCTAAGGTCATTAATAAAGTTTTATTTGATCTAGGCACTAGTGTAAACTTTCTTCCATTTTCGGTTTATGAACAGTTAGGATTGGGTGATTTTCAACCTATGAAGGTTACTTTACAGTTGGCTGATCGATCTGTTAAGACACCGAAGGATGAGATTTGTTAGGGATATGTATGCCCTAGATGCCATTATTGTACATTGATGTATATTATAGTGGATGCTTGGACATATATATAGAGGACTTTCTTGCTCGACATGATAGTATGATATCTTGTTGCTCTTTATCTTAATATGTATACTTGTATTATTATACTGTCTCTCTGATATATGTTGATAAAGCCCTTAAGATGTTACCTTGACTACCAGGACTATGATACAGATTATACTACTGGGACTTGTGTAGTCTACAAGCACATCCTTTAACAGTTCCCAGACGAGAGAGTATCGAGACATGGCATCGATATTCTAGAGTAGACTAGTGTGTACGTTTCTTGACCCTGTAGGGGGCGATGGTTGATCCCATATCCATTGGTGTTTGACATCAAAGATTGTACATAGATGCTCATTAGAGAATGGATACAACGAACATGACTCGCCGAGAACTCCTAGATGGTACTATACCTATCATCAAATAGCAGTTCTTTGGTGACACTGGTACAGGTTAGTCTGTAGAGCCGAGATCGTCATAGTCTTTTGTTGTTCCCACTGTGCTTTGATTTCCTCCCTACTACGGCTCAAAGGAGTCGTGCAAACAGGTGGATTTTGGGTACAGTCCCGACTCATATAGAGGTAATGAGCGATAGGAGGGGTTTCGTCTCTCCCGGTATAGAGAGTTGATATTATGCTATGCTTGATTGGCTATAACAGGAAGTCCCTGGCCAGGGCTGTTGATGAGATTTACTGGTAAGTGTTATCATTAGTTTCTCATACCGTTATAGGCCACACATCGGCATGACTTATCAAGTTATTGGGGTCTGACAATTCCACCCCCAGACTCAATATGCGACATATCAGACGAAGAGACAAGACTGTACGGTAAGTGTTCCTTATAGGCTTCATGGGAGTTTGGACAAGCTTGCTTGTTGATCTTCTAATTGCTCAATACCTGGGTAGCCGTTACGTCCAGCTAGTACCGCTGATGGCATGTGGGTAACTGATGTGATCATTACATACTGCTGGCGTATTGACGAGTCTTTAAAGTCCCACACAGAAGTTTCCTGGTTCAAGCGAAAAGAAGTATGGAACATATGTTGATATGTGCGGGAGCCTAATTAAATACGAGTATGTGATACTGTATTCTAATCTGTCGGTTATTTGATATAAGTTAGGTTATATGTGATATAACCGGATTATTAAATCAAGTGTTGATTTGATAATGTGATATATAGATAAATGATATTAGTCGGTTATATGTGATATAACCGGATTATTAAATCAAATGTTGATTTAATAATATGATATATATATATATATATATATATTTATATTTATATTTGATATAATTATATATTAACTAATATTATTAGCTCACTAATTATTTGCTTATCTTTATATATATATATATATATATATATATTAATATATATGTGATATATATATATATATATATATATATATATATATATTATGAAGCCTGGAAGGATTTTCTATTTTGTGAAAATAGAAAAGGAGGTGAAAAAATGAGGAGACTTTTGTGGCATGGTGTAAAGCATGGCTTGATGAATTTTTTATTCATCATCCTACACTATTGAAGCATGGTTAAAATTCTATATTGATGGATATGCTGGGTTCCTTAGCACTCTCACTAGGTTTTATGAGGCATCGGGTATGAAATTTTAAAAAATCTAGAGAGAAAAGCAATCCAAACCAAGGATAATAATTAGGGTTTACATAAGTAATCAAGCATTACTCTAAGTGAAAAATGAATACAACCTTTGTAGACCGGTCCATTACTTCAAAAGCTCCGTGTAGTAGTCCTTTCGCTCAAAGTAGTGGTCTCCTAGACTCTCTTTATGTTCCACAAGGCGAAAGGAACTAGCTTGCTTAATAAACTTCGAGGCCAAAGATGATCTACGTCGAGGAGACTCTAACTCAAGCTATCTCTTCACCAATTCGGAATTAGTGAAGCAAATAGCATATATTAAATGGCTAGTTTAGTGTAGATTGATGAAGTAGAAATTTTGCTCACTTTAGAATAATTTTTCTCACTCATTTTCTTCGCCTCAAGAAAACCTAGAGAGCTCTCTTGAGATGAAGAAGATGATGAAGTGGTGAATGGAATGAGAGTGAATATCTCAACCATGGGTGAGATAATAACATATATTATCAATGTAGAGAATTAACCATGGCTAAAGATAATGGTTAGGTTAATAAATATCTTAAGTAAAACAAAATTAGTGGACTTAGTCAATGGTTTCCACAAGCTTCTCCAAACTTCCCAAACCATGGCATTTCCACCTAATTTTTTTTATACCTTAAATAATTAATTACCCTAATTATCTATGGTATGGTATAAGTCTCATACAACCATGTACAATGTATCATCAAGCATGACACAAAGAAATAAACACAATAATATATATCACATATATATTAAATGTATAAGTGAGAAAAAGAAATCTTTAAGTGAGCTAATATTAGTTAATATATATTAATATATCAAATATATAATTATATATTAAATTATTAAATCAACACTTGATTTAATAATCCGGTTATATCACATATAACCGACTAATATCATATGTATCAACTTATCAAATCAACACTTAATTCAATAACCCGGCTATATCACATCTAACCTGCCGATATCACATATCGTGAGATTAGAATACAGTATCACATACACGTACTAATCTCGGTCCCGCACATATCATATATGTGCCCTATTTCGTTTCGCTTGATCCAAGAAACCTTTGTGTAGCACTCTAAAGACTCGTCAATACGCCGGCAGTAGGTAATGATCATATTAGTTACCCACAAGCCGTCAGCAGTACTAGCTGGACGTAATGGCTACCCGGGTATTGAGCGATCAAAAGATCAAAAAACAAGCTTCCTCATACTCCCGTGAATCCAATAAGTAACACTACCGTACAGTCCGGTCTCTTCACCTGATATGTCTTATATCTAGCCTGTGGGTGGTATACGTCATGCTGATGTGAGGCTCATAACGGTTCGAGAAATTACTGATAACACTTACCGGTAAATCTCAGCAACCCTGGCCAAGGATTTCTTATTATGGCCAATCGAGCATAGCGGAACATCAACCCCCAATACCGGGAGAGGCGAAACCCCTCCTATCACTCATTGCCTCCATGTGATTCGGGACTGTACCCAAAAACCACATGTTTGCACGAATCAGTAGAGCTGTGGTAGGGTGGAAATCAAAGCACAGTGGGAGACACACAAGAATTTATGACGATCTCGGGTCTAAAAACTAACCTATACTAGTGTCACCATAGAACTGCTATCTGACGATAGGTATAATACCACCTAGGAGTTCTCGGCGAGTCCTGTTCAGTGTACCCATTCTCCAATGAGCACCCGTATGCCATCTTTGATGTCAAACTCTAATGGATATGGTCAAAAAGCGTATACGCTACTCTACTCTGAAATATCGATGCCCTGTCTTGATACACACTCGACTAGGAACAATTAAAGGATGTACTTATGGACTATCCTGGCCCAACTAGTATGATCTCCATCATAGTCCTGGTAGTCAAGTACACATCCTAAGGGCTTTATCAACATGTAACAGAGAGACAGTATAACAATACCAGTCAACATGTTAAGATAAAGAGTAACCAGATAGTATACTATCATGTCGAGCAAGAAAGTCCTCCCTATATATGTCCAAGCATCCACTGTAATATACAATCATGTACAACAATGGCCTCTAGGGCATACATACAACTAACGATCTCCTACTTGCACTAAGGACGGTTGTTGTAGTATCTCATACTCAACATCCCAAAAACTCTCAAACTGTATCTGGGGTTTTGGCCTCGGTGAGTAGATCTGCCGTGTCATTCTTCGTCTCAACTCTCCTAACCTCGATCGCCTGGAGATCAACTATCTTGCTGATCAGGTGATACTGCATAAGAATATGTCTGGATCACTGATGGGACCAGGGTTCCCAGGCCAAAGCCACAACTCCATTGTTACCACAATGGTAGGAACAGAGTTCATTTCATGAACATCTATACCCAGACAGCCTCTTTGGTATCATCGTTGGTAGCGATGTATTCACCCTTTATCGTTGAGTCTTCCATGGTATCTAGCTTGGAATTCTTCCAACATACCGTCCCTCCACTGAGGGTAAAGACAAAACCCGAGACCGTCTTACAGTCGACCTTATCACTCTGGAAGCTCAAATCGGTAAAGGACTCCACTTAGAGTTCACCATTACCATACACCAAGAACGTTTCTTTAGTCCTTCTCAAGTACTTAAGAATGTTCTTTACTGCTGTCCAGTGATTCTCTCTAGGATCCGATTGATACCAGCTTACAACACTAAGTGCATATGCTACATCCGGTCGGGTACATAACATCGCATACATGATAGACCCGACTGCCGAAGCATAGGGTATCCCTTACATGCGAGCCCTCTCCAAATCAGTCTTGGGGGACATCTCTTTGAAAGAGTGATTCCAGAGATCGTGAGTAAATTCCCACACATGGAATCTTCCATACTAAACCTCCTTAGTATGGTGTCAATGTACCTTGGATTAGAACAATCCCAACATCCGTTTAGATCTATCTCTATAGAGAATGTTGAAGGCATCACCTAGATCCTTGATAGAGAATCTTTGTGATAAGAGGAGCTTGACCGAGTCCAGCATAGGAAAATCATTTCCTATCAAAAGTATGTCATCCACGTATAATACGATGAAGACGACCTTACTCTCTGCAACCTTCTTGTATATACAAGGTTCGTCTACCTTTTTGATGAAGTCAAACTCTTTGACTGCCACATCAAAATAGATGTTCCAACTCCGCGATGCCTGGTTTAATCCGTAAATTGATTTAAGCAACTTGCACACCTTTCCGCTGCTCCCACTGTCTACGAAGCCCTCTGACAGTGTCATGTACACGCTCTCTTCTAAATCACCATTTAGAAAAGCGGTCTTGACGTCGATCTGCCAAATTTCGTAGTTATGGTATACAATAATGGCAAGTAAAATCCAGATGGACTTAAGCATAGCCACAGGAAAAAAGGTTTCATCAAAATCCACACCCGGTTATTGACGACAACCTTTTGCAACAAGTTTAGCTTTCAAAGTCTCAACTTTTCCATCTACAACAAGAATCTTCTCAAGATCCACTTTCTCCCGATGGGTTTTACCCCTTCAGGTGCAACTACCAAAGTCACTACTTTTTTGGTGCATATGGATTCCACCTTAGATCACATAGCATCCATCCATTTCACAGAGTCCCCACTTGTGATGGCCTGCTCGAAATTAGTTGGGTCATCATCTTCCATGATGCAATCCTCGCTCCCACTGTCATTGAGAAAACCGTAATACCTCTCAGGCGGATGAGGAACCCTACTAGATCTGTGGAGAGGCTAAGGTTTGTTGGGAACTATTGAATCCTCCGGTTCTACTAAATCATCAGCTGTTAGTTTGTCTAGATGGAACTCCTTCCAGTTCTACCTCATGACCACTAATTTCTTCCATAAGAAATTCCTTTTCTAAAAAGGTGGCATGCTTAGAAACAAAACACCGTTTGCTCCTCAGTATGGTAGAAGATATACCCTCACGAATGTTCGGGATATCTAACAAACCTATACAGTACCGACCTTCCCTCGAGCTTGTCTGGATTTTGCTTTTCAACATAGGCCGGACAACCCCATATCTTAACTCGTTTAAGAGATAGTTTCTTCCCATTCTATATCTCATATGGAGTGGTAGGCATTGATTTGGATGGAACTCTATTCAATAGGTATGCGGCTTCTCAAGCACATAAACCTAAAAGGAAACAGGTAACTCAGCAGTACTCATCATAAAGCGCACCATATCTAATAGGGTGCGATACCTCCGCCCTAATACACCATTGTGCGGTGGTGTATACGGAGGAGTAAGCTGAGAGAGAATCCCATTCACTTTTAAATAATCCAGGAATTCCGTGCTTAAATATTCTCCTCCCCGATCAAATCGAAGGATTTTATTACTTTTACCCGTATGGTTCTCCACTTCGTGCTTATATTCCTTGAATATCTCAAAAGCTTCAGATTTGTGTTTCAACAGGAACACATGTCCAAATCTTGAGAGATCATCAGTGAATATATAATAAAGTATGAGGAACCATTGCTAGCATGTGTAGACATTGGACCGCATACATCACTATGTATCAGTCCCAAGAGTTCAGTAACTCTTTCTCCGTGTCCAGTAAATGGAGTTTTGGTCATTTTGCCTTTGAGACATGACTGGAAAGTTTCATAAGATGTAAATTTGAACGGATTCAAATATCCATCCTTATGTAACTTAGCTAGTCGTGTCACATTGATATGACCTAGTCTACAAGGCCACAAGACGGATTCGTTCATTTCAGAACTTTTCCTCTTGTGTGTGTTGATTGAATCGATTTCTGTGTCGTGTTTTGAAAAGTGTAAAGAACACAACCAAAGAAATTTGTAAACCACAATCAATTGACGGTGTCTATTGTAGCTTCGTCAATAAGAACGGATCGTCCACTGAGAAAGTGTGATTTGCTCGAAATCATTTTAGTTGAGTTGAAAATTAAAAGATAAAAGAAAATGCAAGAAAATTGATTCAAGATTTGTGAGTTTTCATTTCAAGAAACATAAAGAAAGTAAAGATCTAGAATCAAGAATCAAGAAATGTCCCAATCAAATGAGTTATCAAGATTTGTAAAGAAGCTTGTTGGAATCGATCTAATTGATAGTGACGATGAATACTAATGATTACAAATTCTTATCTATTAAAGATTTGTTGCTAAATCGATGACAATCAATGAGGTTTAGGGATCTATTGAAAAAACTAGGGTTTCTCCTTCATCATCCCTTGTCCTTTCATTTATTATCATTCAAATTCTAGCCTCTAACAAATTAAATCACCAATCGTTGATCTTTAATTTGGAGCAAAGAAAGTGACCTCGCTCAAATTAGGTTTTCGATGATTCAATTTCCTAAAGTTTACAAAATTCATAAGACTTAAGAATCGTTCAAGAATTTCATCAACATCATCTACCTATTCTCTCGATTCCTCCACAAGCGGAGTTTTCACTCAAACATCATGAAAAAGAAAAGAATCAAGAATCTATAACTCTTCATAATGCAAGAGTGTAAAGAAAAGCAAGATTTATAATCTTCACCTTTATTAATCGATGATTAGTTACAACTCACTCGAGTCGAGGTTACAAGATTTGAAGAGAGAACTAAATCGTCGAAATTAGCTTCGCACCGGTCTTCTTGAGTCGCGGATCATCGTGGATCTCTTGCTCGGATGAAGATCGGCGTTGCTTCAAAGGCTTGTTGACGGCTTGCTTGATTTGGTACTCGATGAATCTTGATTTGGGGCTAGGGTTTAGAGTTGCAAGTTGTGTCACTCAACTTGTGTTTTTTTTTATGTAGAATGTTCAACAACCTTTGTAATGAAGCCATAAGTCCCCTTTTATAGTTTTCCCTCAAGCTTCCCCTAGAAGCTAGGTCAATCTTTCCTTGGAAGCTAGGTAGTTAAAGAGAAGTTTCTAGATTAAGGTAGTTAGCTAGCTTACAAGAGAAGACTTGCTGTTGAAGGAAAGCTTCTGGAGAATTCGTGGAACTGAAGCGTCTTGAAGAAGTTTTGCCGTTGAGAAGAAGCCTCGGGGAAAATTACCAACTGCCGACGAGTCGACTCGGCCGTGGATCCGCGGCGGATCGGCCTGACTCGGCCGCGGATCCGTAGCCATTTGGTGGACTCAGTGCATGAATTCTTCTGTGCTGTTTTATGTTGGCTTTAGGGCTGTTTCTTGATCTCTGGAATATTTTTATACTTTCTTGTTTACTGCCAGATCACAAGTCTCGGACTTAATGTATTTTTATCAGCACTTTTAGTAGTTCCGGCTCTTTTACCAGGAGAATTTTCTGCACACAATCTCGAGACAAGGGTGGATATATACATATCATTGCAAGTAGTAATAAACAGTTAATTTCCCTTTCGAATGTCAATTATAACTATAACACAGGTTATTTGATATTTTCCAGATGAATTCGTAATCTGTGTTATAATTACAATAATCACCTATATATTAATGATAAGAGTAGGGAAATTAACGTGTTGAGAATGCACTATTTTCGACTGATCAAATTCCCCCAAACTTAATTTTGGTCGTCTCGAGCAAATGTCTTTTATTTTTATTTAAGAGAAAGAGAAAATATAAGAAAGAGAAAAACTAACTAGCACACTTTTGTAGGCAACATGATTGCACTGAGCACGTGGAACAAGCCTTTAAACCTCTAGGTGTCCCTAGTAGGAGGAGTGTTGTCTCCTGATTGTTTTCAGCGGATTGCACCCACAAAATCCAATAATAAAAGGAAGACTGTGAAAGTTACATGTAAAGATAAGAATTGTAAAAGAAAGACTTTGAAAATCAGAGTGTCCAACTAATACTAGCTTTTCAGTTGTCATGAGCTCTATCTTAATAGTCATGAAAAGATATTAGAAATCACATCGTCTTTATTCTTCATTCCTACCTTTCTTCCAAACACAGATCATATACCCCTACGTGTGTGTAAAGAACATCCCTACACTCGGAGAATTCAATTCAAGCTATCATACTATTGTCCATCTACCTCAGTACTTTTTAATCGATGAATATTTTGGATGGAATTGCTCACACATTTTTCATGCGACCATTAATACTTCTTGAGGTACTAACCGACCGATTACTCATGTGCTTGCTTATAAGGTGTATTTAATATTTTCCTCGTCTTGCAACACCTAAGGCTTAGCAGTGACTCCCAAACTAGTTGGTCTAAGGCACTAGGTGATGAAGCACCCTTACTATATTTTTTTATTGCTGCCTTGGTGATAACAAAACCAGTGTTCATTTTTCTCACCATTTTATCTTTTATTTTCCATTTATTATTTCTTTCATACTTTGGCTTTTAGACAAGAGCATTTCAAGGTATCGTCTACTATCCCGAGTTTCAAGACGTGTGTAAGTGCGTATAGTAGGGTATCAACATTCAAATGTTTGGCTTCCAAAATAGGAACTATTTTTCAGACTTATTTTTATCCGCAGATTAGTGACTTCTTTCATCTTACTAACCCTTGGGACAACGGCTCATAACTACTTATTACTAGTTTCGTTTAAGAAAACTTCTAACTTTCTAGGTTTTCTTAAATTTTTTCTAATCTTTTGGATGTAATTTTTCACTATCTAATCTTTTATTATCTTATTTATGTACAAATTTTTTATTTTTTATGTTTTATTTTGTTTTGTGCTTATGCAAAGTATGATGCAAAATGATGCGCAAATAAGCACACAAACCTCCCCCAAACTTGCTTTCAACAGTGTCCTCACTGTTGTCTTCTGCTAAAGCTCAAAAACCTGCAAGCCCGGGAGGAAATTTATTAACGGAGGCAATAATATATGAACATGAAAATCTTTCCCCAAACTTATTATTTTTTTTTTGGCTCAGAAGTTTGAGGACAACTTTTATTTTCAAGAGCCAAAAATATACCCCCAAACATGAGCTAAACAATGTTAATCTTTTAAAATCATAAGATGGGGGTCAAAATTTATTGGTCAATGCAAAGCATTGCAAAGACCGAAAGTCAGCACCAACCATTCGAAGATTTTATCAGTGTAGTGCACCGGTTGGTGGAAGAACATGTTGTATGGAGCCAGGAAGAAGTGGGGAAGAGATAAGTGGTGTAAAAGAAAGGGTTTGCGTCTCAATTTGGAGAGACGACACAGTGATTGTGATGGATTACTCGCATTCTTGTGATTGTCAAGAAGAAGGGGTGGAGGTTCAATTTCTTTTTCTTGTAGTTGATTCATCTCAACACTCATGTTTGCTAAAAATGCGAGCTCATCAGCGAAAATTTCCTCGAAGCTTTCATCGATACCCCGAAGAATAATGTCATCAAAAAGCGCGGGGTGATCTTCAGACTCCAAAAACAGTTTATAATCGGTGTTAGATGTTGACCCGGACAACTCGGTGAAAGAGTCCGTATGTGTATGATACATAGTTGGGTCAAACAATATATGAAAAGAGTCTAGATCAGTATTATGAAGCTGATCGAATTCGCTGCTGTCGACATCCATTAATTCGACAGAACAGACCTGAGCAGAAGGTTCAGAGGGTACACTTCCCAACCTGTAAATGTTAAGCTCTATTGACATCTTCCCGAAGGATAGGGTCATAGAGCCATTACGACAGTTGATTATAGCATTAGAAGTGGCCAAAAAGGGTCGACCAAGAATCACCGGAATTTGGTTCCTTGGGTTTGCTACAGGCTGTGTATCGAGTACAATAAAGTCCATAGGGAGTACAAATTCCCCGATTTTTATTAACACATCTTCTAGTTCACCCCTAGGTTTGGTGATTGATCGGTCAGCCATCTGAAGAGTGCAGTGAGCTGGTTTCAACTCTCCAATCCCTATCTGCTCATAAACTGAGTAAGGAAGCAGGTTAACACTTGCGCCAAGGTCAAGTAAAGCACGGTTAATGTGTTTACCCCCGATAGAAATAGAAATAGTAGGATAGCCAGGATCCTTACGTTTCCTAGGTAATTGTTGGGGAAAGGCCGTGTCTACAGTCTTTGACATGAATACCTTTTAGCACTTGAGTCTTCCTCTTCCTAGTGCATAAGTCTTTAAGAATTTTCGCATAAGTGGGGACTTGTTGAATAGAATCTAGGAGAGGGATGTTGATGTTAACCTGTTTAAAAATTTCAGTGATCTTTTCCATTTGCGGACTTGGTCTGTTTCCCCTTAACCGATTAGGATAAGAAGCTTTAGCAATAATAGCGGGGTCCAACATTGGAGAAGATTGTGTGGGTAGGAAAGATCCCAGAATAGAAGTGGGGATCGTCTTGGGTGGAGTAAAAGAAGTGTGCTGAAGGTTCGATCCTTGGGGAAAACGGAGAATAGGCTCGGAAGAAGGTGGTGGGGTAGACGAACTGGGGTCAGAAATAGAAGTAGAAGTGGAAGGAAAAGTCTCAGCCGGGGTATCATCGATTGATTCATTGATTAGTCGAAAATAATGTATTTTTAACACGACAATTTCCCTATCTTTTGCACTCATTTAGAAGTGTACGGTATTCATATTTCACATATTAGCAAAACTGTCGTAAAATATCAGATTGAATGTATTAGACTCTGAAACCAACACTATAAAAGAAATTGACCGCATTTCATGGCATCGCATCATCCCTACATTTGCGCAACACTTGTTTTGAGATCTGTGCAGGAAAATCCAGAAGAATGGCCAAAAATTTATACGGTACCGATCAAACATTACGCCAACTCAATGATTTCAGTTCTGGTATCAATCCAAAGGGACAAACAAAAAATCAAGATATCAAAGAAAGCTCCAAGTATCAACCCAAGACTACACCAGAAGTTTGAAGCCATCAAGCCACTACTTGGCCGCAGAACCGCGGCGCAAGCCGGCTTAGGCCGCGGTTCCGCGGCCGTCTTGCCACGTCATCCACCAATCTCTGCACCAAAACTCTTACCTGTATGCCTACACCTCAAAAAGGCACAACGAGTTCCAGAAGACTCCAGAGACTTCTGCCAGATCAGCAAGCTTTGGGATCAACACTAAACTAGCCTTGTATTCTAGAAACTTCTACCTAAACCCTAGCTTAAACCCTAAGCTAAGCCTAACTAACTACTTCTAGAAGTCTTTCAACAAACTTTTGGAGGGAACTCAAAGGTTTAGGGTTTGGGTGATCTATAAATAAGACCCTAGGCTCACTTGTAAAAGGGACTAGATCCAAGGATTCATTCACTTAGAATCTAATCATCTTTACCCAATTCTAGTATCAATCTAGACCCATTCACTTTCTTTCTTCTTCCACAAGTCTAGTGAGAGGACTTGTGTGAAACCCTAACCCTAATTCCAATCAAAAGCCAAGATCCCGAGTGCCCCATCAAGCAAGAAGCCTTGCAACCTTTTATGAGCCGAGCCGATCTTCAACGGAGCAAGTGGTCCAAGCCGATCCGCGACTCACGGAGCCGAGCGAAGCCAATTCGACAATTTAGTTCTTCCTCTTGTAGTTCTTGAGCGACTGTAATCAAATTGTTGATATAAATAAAAGGTGATATTCTTTTATCTTGTTTTCTTTAAATTCTTGCATCATGATTCAATCTAAATTTCTAGTTGTAATTCTTGTTGTGATGTTTGAGTAATAATCCGCTCGTCGAGGAGTCGAGACGATCAATAGAATGATGATGTAATATATCTTAAATCGATTCTTGAATCCTACGAGTTTTGTAAACCCTAGCAAGATCAAGAATCGACGACCCAATTCGTTGCGATGCTTTTTTGATTGATATCGCTCGAGATTGGGGAGTTACGATCGTTTCTTGAAATTGTTAGAGGCTAGAATGCGAATGATATCAACGAAAGAACAAGGGTTAAATGATGAAACCCTAGTTTCATCAAGAAAGCCCTAACTCTCGTCGATCATCATCGATCTAGTATCAATCCTTCGAAGGACAAGAACACGAAATCTTGAAATTACATCACGTCTATAGATCCGATCGATTCCTACGAGCCTCATTTAGATTCTTGACATTTTGGTTGGAAAAATATCATCGAAACCCTGATTCTCGATTGTTTATCATCTTCTTGATTCTTGAATAAACTCATGACACCTGAATCAATCGATAAATTCTTGAATCATGTTTTCTTTTCTTTTCGATTAACTTTTCAATTCAAACAAAGCAAATATAAAAACGAATCGCACAATCCCTGTGGACGATCCGCACTCTCTTACGATCTACAACTGACACCGTAGTTGATTGCGGTCAAATATAATTTTTTGATTGTGAACTTTATTCAATTTTCTAATTACCGACACAAAGAGACTCTTATTGATTTGATTTACTTACTCAGTCTCGCATTTTACGATCAATCAAATGGCACCGAAATAGGGGACTATTTGAGTTGATACTTTTTACATTTACACAATCGGAAATTGTTTCAATCAAAATGGCGCCGTTACCGGGGATCGCGCTCTAATTCGTTTTATATCAAAGTTTGAATTGAAAGATTTATTTCATTGTGATTTTTGAGATCAAAATTCGTGCAAACCCTAAACGATTTGTTGTAGTTCATTGCAAGGAAATCTGGAGCTGTTTGGAAATTAAAGAAATTTTTTGGAATATACCAGAGGACAGGTGAAGTGAACAGGAACATTCCCTAAAAATTTTGTGCAGTGTTCTCTTCAAACGACCGCGGAAGGGCGGCATTAGCCATCTATTGCGGCGGAACCGCGGCTTGGTGGAGGGTTCTCTATACAATTTTGCTTCAGGTAATTTCTTACCTTCTCCTCTCTCCTCTTTTTAGCTCCAACTAATAATTTTTTGCAAGATTCTTTGCAAATAATCGCAGCTCGCAAATTGCAAAAATTAAATTTTGTGCGTGATTTTGTTTCTTGGTTGTTTGCATTCTAAATACGGATATTAAGGGGCACGGCCAAATCCAAATTAGGTGGGGATTTCATTACCTTTCCTAGGCCCCGAAAACCACAAAACTTGCATCCGCATTGACCCACATTAACTAAAAGAAATCTAGAGATGACTCTAAGGGCTGTCGCGCACAATTAGGATAGAAGAAGGTCGTGGGTAATTCATTGCTTATCCGCGTTTTCTTGTGGTGCCTAGGAAAGTGTGTCGAAAGCTAGTGGTTATTAATTAGGCCCACTACTTACGTAGTGGAGTACCTTCCCACTTACCTGGCACTTACCTGGCCACAGGGGAACAAAGAGGCAGTGGAGGATTCTATCCTGCGACTTGTCTTTTGGCAGTTAGGAACGGTCTAGAGTCGGACCTACGTGACCACTAGATTCTAGGGTTTGTGTGCTGCATTTGTTGTGTCGCATCATTTTTTCAAAAATCCGTCCCTTTTTCAAAGCAAACACCGCATTCATTTACCCCTAATTATAAGCCAACGTTGCCATTTGTACTAACCCTTTTTAGTACAAGATAGGCTGGACAAGGGATTCTAGTGCCCGTTTAGTCCGCGTACCCTTTATCGACTCCGAAGTCGATATTTCTCCATTTACCTTTCCTTTATCCACTACCACACCCACACCGATGGATCCAACTCCATCAAACTTCTTTAACCATAATCTGCCGCCGTCCGTTGGTGCGCAGATTCCACCTCACATCTCTCTCCAGGAGAGGTGCTACCCACTTCGAGGTCCTCTTTCAACCTGCTTATCCACACCACCAGCCAATGGGGATAACTTTGAGATCAATCCCTAGTATATCAACCTTTTACCCAAATTCCACGGACTCGAGAATGAGGACGCTTACGTTTTCATTACCAAATTTGAAAACGTATGCGCAATGATGGGTACGTCACAACTTTCAGTGGATGCTATGCATCTACGACTTCTTCCATTTACATTGTGCGATATAGCCGAGAAGTGGCTATATAACACTACTGCATACTCTATTACGAATTGGGAAGAATTCGTCGCTGCATTCTTTAAGAAATTTTACCCAATCCAAAAGACAGCTCGAATCCGTAGCGAACTGAATCAATTTGCCCAGCTCCCTGCTGAACCATTCTCTAAATGCTTTGAACGTTTCAAGGATCTATTGGTTCAGTGTCCTCATCACTGCATCCTGAGATGGGAGCTTTGCCGAATCATTTATGAGGGAATTAACCCAAACACTAAACAGAGCCTTGAAAACATGTGTCAAGGTACTTTTATGACTAAGGATGATGGGGAAGCTTGGAAGTACTTAGAAGAGTTCGCGGAAAAATCACTACAGTGGGAGAGTGGAACCCAACCATTGAATAGGGGTGGCGTACACCAAATAGATGTGTCCATAGGTGTTCGAGCGGAGATGGCAGCAATGCAAAAGAAGCTCGACGCTATGGAACACAAATTTTCTGCAACCTCCCTAAACCCAATGTCACTCCCCAAAACTGTTTGTGGGTGTTGTTCTGATCCGTCTCATTTAACGGAAGAATGTCCATTAAACTCTGCGTTTCAAGGTCACGAGCATTCTAATGCCGCATTTCAAAGACCTCGAAACGATCCATATTCTTCCACGTACAGTCAGGGTTGGAGGAATCACCCAAATTTTGCTTGGAACCAAAACCAATCTCAAAACACGGTTTCAAACACGAATCAATTTCAAAGGGCTCTTCCTCCACCACAACAGCAACCCCTTCAACTCACTCAGCACCCCTACCAGTCACAAAATTTTCAAAACCAGGGCAACAATCCTGCACAGTCTAATCCTATGCAGTTGTCATGTTCTGACGAATTCTCTCAATTCACTCAAACCATGAAATCACTTTTATCAAATTTTATAGAGGTTTCGACTGAGGTTAGATCTTCCGTCAGTGAGATAAAGAAAAACTCAGCGTCCCAAGATGAGAGTATCAGATCGATGGAAGCTGAAATCGCACGCCTAAAAGCCGAAATGAGTGCGAGAGAAAAAGGGAAACTTCCCTCTCAACCCCTACAGAATCCTGGGCATTACAATGTAAATGCCATCACAACGATGAGATCGGGAAAAGTGCTGAATAATCATGTCGGGGAAGGTATTGATGATACTAAAAATCATATCAACAACCCGGCTGAGACCTTTCCACACACACACACTTCTCCTTCTGATCCTTCTTCTTCTACCATACCACCTTCTCGAGAGCTTATTCTCCATTTCCCATTAGGCTCGACACCTTCTCCCAACCCTTATAGTTCTCCACAGACGGTCCCCACACCTCTTTTGGGATCTCGTCTACCCCCTCTTTCTTCTCCTATGATGGACCCTGCGCTTATTGCGAAAGCTCCTTACCCGAACCGGTTAAGGGGTAATAGAACGAGTCCTCATATGGAGAAAATTATGGAAATGTTCAAACAGGTTAACATCAATATCCCTCTCCTAAATGAAATTCAACAAGTCCCCGCTTATGCGAAAATTCTTAAGGACTTGTGCACTAGGAAGAGGAAGACCCAAGTGCCGAAGAAGGTCTTCATGGCTAATAATATCAACACTGCTTTTGTTCCCCAGCTACCAAAGAAACGAAAGGACCCAGGATGTCCTACAATATCGATTTCTATTGGGGGTAAAAACATAAATCGTGCTCTTTTAGACCTTGGCGTAAGTGTTAACCTACTCCCTTATTCTGTCTATGAGCAATTAGGGATTGGAGAGCTGAAACTTACTCACTGCACTCTCCAGATGGCAGACCGATCTATCACCAAACCAAGGGGTGAATTAGAGGATGTATTGATAAAGGTCGGGGAATTTGTTTTCCCTGTAGACTTCATTGTGCTCGACACACATCCTGAAGCAAACCCCCGGGGCCAAATTTCGGTGATTCTAGGTCGTCCTTTCCTTGCCACTTCCAACGCTGTTATAAACTGTAGAAACGGTTCAATGAACTTATCATTTGGAAATATGACTATTGAACTAAATATCTACAAAGTTGGAAGTCAGCCATCAGAACCCTCTGCTCATATTTTAGATGTGTGCTCTGTCCATGAGATCGCTCCCGATAGTTGTGGAGCTGAGGAACTTTTCTTTACTGATCTCGATGACATTACCACATCTCTGTTTGACTTTACACAAGATCTTAGTGAGGACACTTTTTCTACACTTGAGTCCTGCACTTCTGACTTTTCTCCACCCGAGTCTGTATCTTTCACAGGCTCTGAGCTTCTTTGTAAATCCAAAAATCACTCAATGATCCCTCCTTCTATCATTTCTCCGCCCGAATTAGATCTAAAAATTTTACCGTCTCATCTGAAATATGCTTATTTAGGTGAGAAGGAGTCCTTACAGGTTAGAATTTCTGCTTCTCTAGCATTAGAGCAAGAGAATGCACTTTTATCGGTATCGAGATCTAACAAAGAGGCGTTTGGTTGGAGTATGGCGGACATCAAAGGGATTAGTCCCTTGATAGTTGAACATCATATATATGTGATGGATGATGCCAGACCAACCCGAGAACCACAGAGACGGTTGAATCCCGTCATGAAGGAAGCTGTCATGAAAGAGATCGTCAAATGCTTAGATAATGGTATTATATATCCCATCTCCGATAGCCAATGGGTGAGTCCTATACATGTCGTTCCTAAGAAATCCGGCATCACTGTTATAACCAATGAGGCGAATGAGTTGATTCAGACACGCGCCCAAACTGGGTGGCGTGTATGTATCGATTATTGAAAACTCAACGCTGCCACGAGGAAAGATCATTTTCCTCTACCATTCATTGATCAAATGCTGGAACGCTTAGCGGGACGAGAGTATTATTGTTTCATGGACGGATACTCAGGCTATAATCAGGTCCCCATTGCCAAAAAGGATCAAGATAAAACCACTTTTACTTGTCCTTTTGGTACCTTTGCTTACAGTCGCATACCCTTTGGGCTATGCAATGCTCCCGCTACCTTTCAGCGGTGTATGATGGGAATATTCTCTGATATGGTAGAGATTTTTTTGGAGATCTTTATGGAGGATTTCTCGATTTTTTGAGACTCTTTTTCCGATTGCCTTGCGAATCTTGACGCTGTTCTTACTCGTTGCAAAGAGAAGAACTTGACTTTGAACTGGGAAAAATGCCATTTTATGGTCCAAGAAGGAATTGTTCTTGGACATGTCATTTCACAGAAAGGCATTGAGGTTGACAGAGCTAAGATAGATGTCATTCAAAACCTCCCTCATCCCAAAAGCGTCAAAGATATTCGATCTTTTCTTGGCCATGCGGGCTTTTATAGGAGATTCATTAAGGACTTTAGAAAAATTGCTAGACCTTTAACTCTTCTTCTGGCCAAGGATACGACCTTCCATTTTGACTCGGACTGCGAGACAGCTTTCGACTCACTTAAACACTCACTCACTTCAGCCCCCGTTTTATCATCACCAAACTGGGACTATCCCTTTGAGCTGAGGTGTGATGCATCTGATTTTGCAGTAGGTGCAGTCCTAGGACAGCATATCGAAAAGATGCCATACGTGATATACTATGCAAGTAAGACCCTGAATGATGCGCAAATCAATTATACAACTACAGAAAAAGAACTTTTAGCGGTTTTATTTGCATTAGAAAAATTCAGGCCTTACTAAATTGGCTCACCTATAGTTGTTTATACTGACCATTCCGCTTTAAAATATTTTCTGGCTAAGAAAGATGCAAAAGGTCGACTAATACGTTGGATCCTTCTGTTACAAGAGTTCGATCTTGTTATCAAAGATAAGAAAGGATGTGAAAACGTAGTAGCTGACCATCTTTCATGCATCTCTTCTTCCCCTGTGACCCTGCCGATCAATGACTCGTTTCCTGACGAGCAACTCTTGAGCGTATCCAATGAACCATGGTTCAGGGATATTGTGAACTATCAGGCCACGGGACTGATACCCAGCGATTGGTCAAAACAGGATAAATACGGTTTTCTATCCCAAGTAAAGCATTATTACTGGGATGAACCATATCTGTTTAAATATTGTCCTGATCAGATCATTCGCCGGTGTGTCCCGAATGAAGAGTTCAAGAGTGTTCTTTCTTTTTGTCATGATCAGGCCTGTGGGGGTCACTTCGGTCCTAGAAAGACAGCGGAGAAGGTTTTGCAATGTGGATTTTATTGGCCGACCTTATTCAAGGACGCATTTGACCATTGCAAAACCTGTACACAATGTCAGTATACGGGTAGAATATCCCAGAGGAATGAAATGCCTCAGCTACCAATTCTGGTTGTTGAAATATTCGATGTTTGGGGCATAGATTTTATGGGTCCTTTTCCCAACTCCTTTGGGAATTTGTACATACTGCTGGCGGTTGATTATGTCTCAAAGTGGGTTGAAGCCATTCCATGTCGCACTAATGACAAGAAAGTTGTCATTAAGTTCTTGAAAGAGAATATCTTCTCGCGATTTGGACACCCACACACTATCATTAGCGATAATGGGACACATTTCTGCAATAGATCTTTCGAGACTCTGATGCGGAAATACTCAATCAACCACCGACTTTCTACACCCTATCACCCCCAAACAAGCGGGCAGGCTGAAATCTCAAACAGACAAATCAAACTTATCCTGGAGAAAACTGTTGCTAAAAATAGAAAAGACTGGTCGACCAAACTGACGAATGCTCTTTGGGCATTCTGAACTGCATATAAGACCGACCTAGGGATGTCTCCATATAGGATAGTGTTTGGAAAAGCATGTCACTTACCCGTCGAGATAGAACATAAAGCATTGTGGGCTATTAAAGAAATAAATTTTGATTTAAACCTTCCTTGCAACTTTCGGAAGCTGCAACTAAATGAGCTAAGCGAACTCCGCGATGAAGCTTATGATAACGCTGTAATCACAAAGAATAGGACTATGGTTTTTCACGATAAAAACATTTTGAGGAAAACATTTTCACCTGGTCAACAAGTCCTTTTTTATGATTCACGATTACACCTTCACGCGGGTAAGCTCCGATCTCGATGGAAGGGACCTTTTATTGTGCGGTCTGTATATCCGCACGGGGCAGTAGAGATTGAAAATGTTAAAAACGGCACCTTTTTCAAAGTGAATGGACATAGATTAAAGCCGTATTTTTCCACTGACCCCACGGAGGAGCTCTTGTTCTTACAAGAGCCAGTTTATTTGGATTAAAATTCCTCCGTCTTACCTTCATGTCCAGTATATCATTACATTATCTTTTTGAATGAAGGTGAGTGAAAAAAATAAGTTTGGGGGAAGTTCTTCACTTATATGTTTTGCCCCCACTAATAATTCCTCCCAGACTTACAGGTTTTGTAGATATAGCGTTTGGCAACAGTGAGGACACTGTTGAAAACAAGTTTGGGGGAGGTTTGTGCTTATTTTTGCATCATTTGCATATCATTTGCATAAGCACAAAACATTTCTTTTAAAAATCTATAAAAAAATTGAAAAATTTTCAAAACCCATAAAAATCTAAAAATTTTCAAGTATAAAAATAATTTTAATATTTACACTTTTTTGTATATAAATAAGATAATGAAAGTTTAGATAGTGAACATTTACATCCATGAGATTAGAAAAATTTAAGAAAACTAAGAAAATTAGAAGTTTTCTTATACGAACTAGTAATAAGTAGTTATGAGCCGTTGTCCCAAGGGTTAGTAAGATGAAAGACGTCACTAATATGAGGATAAAAATAAGTCTGAAAAATAGTTTCTATTCTGGAAGCCAAACATTTTGAACGTTGCTACCCTGCTATTTGCACTTACACACGTCTTGAAGCCTGAGATAGTAGAGGATACCTTGAAATGCTCTTGTCTTAAAGCCAAAAATATGAAGGAAATAAAAAGAAAAAAATGAAAATGAAAAAAATATAAAGGGGTGAGAAAAATGGAC
Organism: Agapanthus africanus; assembly: GCA_030015575.1. Classification (NCBI taxonomy): domain Eukaryota; kingdom Viridiplantae; phylum Streptophyta; class Magnoliopsida; order Asparagales; family Amaryllidaceae; genus Agapanthus; species Agapanthus africanus. The sequence goes on from CM057339.1 coordinate 428,850,362, forward strand.
ACTGGTTTTGTTATCACCAAGGGCAATAAAAAATATATAGCAAGGGTGCTTCTTCACCTAGTGCCCTAAGGCCAACTGGTCTGGGAGTCACTGCTATGCCTGAGGTGGTGCAAGACGAGGAAAATACACCAAGTAAGTAAGCACAGGAGTAATCGGTCGGTTGGTACCTCAAGAAGTATTAACGGTCGCATGAAAGTGTGTGAGCAATCTCATCTAAATATTCATTAATTAAAAAATACTGAGGCTAATGGGCAAGAGTATGATAGCTTGAATTGAATTCTCTGGGTGTAGGGATGTCCTTTACACACACGCAGGGTTATATGATCGATGTTTGGAATAAAGATAGGAATGAAAAATAAGACGATGTTTTATTGAGGGAGGACGTGATTTCTGACATCTTTTCATGACCATTAAGATAGGGCTCATGACAACCGAAAAGCTAGCTTAGTTGGAAACCCTAATTTTCAAGGCTTTTCTTTTACAATTCTTGTCTTTAAATGTAATATTCATGATCTTTCTTTTATTATTGGATTTTGTGGGTGCAATCCGCTGAAAACCCTCAGGAGACAACACTCCTCCTACTAGGGACACCGAGAGGTTTAAAGGCTTGTTGCACGTGCTCAGTGCAATCGTGTTGCCTACGAAAGTGTGCTAGTTAGTTTTTCTCTTTCTTTATTTTCTCCTTCTCTTTTTTAATAAAAAGTTCGCTCGAGACGATCGAAATTAAGTTTGGGGGAATTTGATTAGTCGAAAATAATGTATTTTTAACACGGCAATTTCCGTATCTTTTGCACTCATTTAGAAGTGTACGCTATTCATATTTCACATATTAGCAAAACTATCGTAAAATATCAGATTGTATGTATTAGACTCTAAAACCAACACTATAAAGGAAATTGACCGCATTTCATGGCATCGCATCATCCCTACATTTGCGCAACACTTGTTTTGAGATCTGTGCAGGAAAATCCAGAAGAAAGGCCAAAAATTTATACGGTACCGATCAAACATTACGCCAACTCAATGATTTCAGTTCTGGTATCAATCCAAAGGGACAAACAAAAAATCAAGATATCAAAGAAAGCTCCAAGTATTAACTCAAGACCACACCAGAAGTTTGAAGCCATCAAGCCACTACTTGGCCGCGGAACCGCGGCGCAAGCCGGCTTAGGCTGCGGTTCCGCGGCCGTCTTGCCACGTCATCCACCAATCTCCGCACCAAAACTCTTACCTGTATGCCTACACCTCAAAAAGGCACAACGAGTTCCAGAAGACTCCAGAGACTTCTGCCAGATCAGCAAGCTTTGGGATCAACACTAAACTAGCCTTGTATTCTAGAAACTTCTACCTAAACCCTAGCTTAAACCCTAAGCTAAGCCTAACTAACTACTTCTAGAAGTCTTTCAACAAACTTTTGGAGGGAACTCAAAGGTTTAGGGTTTGGGTGATCTATAAATAAGACCCTAGGCTCACTTGTAAAAGGGACTAGATCCAAGGATTCATTCACTTAGAATCTAATCATCTTTACCCAATTCTAGTATCAATCTAGAACCATTCACTTTCTTTCTTCTTCCACAAGTCTAGTGAGAGGACTTGTGTGAAACCCTAACCCTAATTCCAATCAAAAGCCAAGATCCCGAGTGCCCCATCAAGCAAGAAGCCTTTCAATCTTTTATGAGCCGAGCCGATCTTCAACGGAGCAAGTGGTCCAAGCCGATCCGCGACTCACGGAGCCGAGCGAAGCCAATTCGACAATTTTGTTCTTCCTCTTGTAGTTCTTGAGCGACTGTAATCAAATTGTTGATATAAATAAAAGGTGATATTCTTTTATCTTGTTTTCTTTAAATTCTTGCATCATGATTCAATCTAAATTTCTAGTTGTGATGTTTGAGTAATACTCCGCTCGTCGAGGAGTCGAGACGATCAATAGAATGATGATGTAATATATCTTAAATCGATTCTTGAATCCTACGAGTTTTGTAAACCCTAGCAAGATCAAGAATCGACGACCCAATTCGTTGCGATGCTTTCTTGATTGATATCGCTCTAGATTGGGGAGTTACGATCGTTTCTTGAAATTGTTAGAGGCTAGAATGCGAATGATATCAACGAAAGAATAAGGGTTAAATGATGAAACCCTAGTTTCATCAAGAAAGCCCTAACTCTCGTCGATCATCATCGATCTAGTATCAATCCTTCGAAGGACAAGAACACGAAATCTTGAAATTACATCACGTCTATAGATCCGATCGATTCCTACGAGCCTCATTTAAATTCTTGACATTTTGGTTGGAAAAATATCATCGAAACCCTGATTCTCGATTGTTTATCATCTTCTTGATTCTTGAATAAACTCGTGACACCTGAATCAATCGATAAATTCTTGAATCATGTTTTCTTTTCTTTTCGATTAACTTTTCAATTCAAACAAAGAAAATATAAAAACGAATCGCACAATTCCTGTGGACGATCCGTACTTGCTTACGATCTACGACTGACACCGTAGTTGATTGCGGTCAAATATAATTTTTTGATTGTGAACTTTATTCAATTTTCTAATTACCGACACAAAGAGACTCTTATTGATTTGATTTACTTACTCAGTCTCGCATTTTACGATCAATCAAATGGCACCGAAATAAGGGACTATTTGAGTTGATACTTTTTACATTTACACAATCGGAAATTGTTTCAATCATTCATCGTTATTAGTATCAATCTCTTCACCGACATGGTTGTCAAGCACTCTTCCAGATCTCAACGTGGTGATAGGATTCACATGATGTGAATAACCTGGATTTGGTAAAGGTTGAGCTGGAAGTTTCCTTCTCTCTCTAGCACTCATTTCAGCATTTATTCGTGCAATTTGTGCTTCCATCGATTTAATACTCTCACTTTGGGAGTCAGAGTTTTTCTGGATTTTATCGACGGAAGACTGAAAATTTGCTGTAACTTGCATGAAATTTGTAAGAAGCAAATTCATAGTTTTTTCGAGTGAAGAGGAGTTATCTGAACCGACCATTTGGAAAGAATTATTCCCAGGTACAGAATTTGTGGCTGGATTTTGAAAAGTTTGTGTTTGGTAGGGGTGCTGACTCAGTTGGAGTGGTTGCTGTTGTGGTGGAAGGGCCCTATGGAAATTGTTTTGGTTTGGAACCGTGTTTTGATCTTGTGATTGGTTCTAAGCAAAGTTAGGGTGATTCCTTTAACCCTGATTATAAGTGGAAGAATACGGATCGTTTCTAGGTCTTTGTTGGAAAGCAGCATTGGTATGCTCTTGACCTTGAAATGGAGAATTTAAAGGACATTCTTTCGTAAGATGAGATGGATCAGAACAACATCCACAGACAGTTTTGGAGAGTAACATCTGATTTAGGGAGGCTGCTAAAAATTTATGTTCCATAGCTTCGAGTTTCTTTTGCATTGCTGCCATTTCAGCTCTAACTCCTATGGAAACATCAGATTGGTGGTTACAACCCCAAGATGATGATTGGTTTACACTCTCCCACTGTAAAGTTTTCTCAGCGAAATCTTCGATAAATATCCAGGCTTCACCATCATCTTTAGTCATGAAGGTGCCTTGACACATGGATTCAAGGGTCTGTTTAGTGGTAGGATTAATGCCTTCATATATGATTCTGCACAGATCCCATCTAGGAATTCCGTGATGAGGACATTGAACTAACAGATCCTTGAAGCGTTCAAAACACTTCGAGAATGCTTCATTTGGAAGCTGGGTAAATTGGTTTATTTCGCTACGGACTCGAGCTGTTTTATGATTAGGGTAGAATTTCTTTAGGAAAGCTGTTACGAATTCTCCCCAGTTCGAAATAGAATGTGCGGCTGTGTTATAAATCCACTTCTCGGCTATATCGCACAAAGTGAATGGGATAAGATATAATCTCATAGCATCCACAGACAATTATGAAGTATCCATCATAGCACATACGTTTTTGAATTTGGTGATAAAAAAATATGCGTCTTCAGACTTGAGACCGTGATATTTTGGTATAAGATTGATGTATTGTGGTTTGATTTCAAAGTTGTCCCCATTGGCTGGTGGAATGGTGAGACAGGTCGAAAGAGGACCTCGCATAGGGTAACATCTCCCTTGGAGAGAGATGCGAGGTGGATTCTGTGCACCTGCGGACGGTGGCAGAGTAGTGTTAAAGAAGTTCGATGGAGAACCGTCCATCGAAGTAGGTGTGGTAGTGGGTGAAGAAAAAGAAGATGTAAAAATACCGACTTCGGAGTCGATAGGAAGAACGCGGACAAGACGGGCACTAGAATCCCGTGTCCAGCCGAGCATGCACTAAATGGTTTAGCACAAGTGGCAGCGTTGAGTGATAATTAAAGAAAAGATGGATTGGTGTTTGGTTTGAAAAAGACGGATTTTGAAAAATTCACACAAACAATGCACAAGCAACCCTAATTCTAATGGTCACCTAGGTCAAGTCACTAGACCGCTCCTAGACTTCCAGAAGACAAGTCGCAAGATAGATCCTCTACCATCTCTTTACCCCTTCTGTGGCCAGGTAAGTGGGAGGTTCTCCACTACGTAAGTAGTGGGCCTAATTAAGTAACCACTTGCCTTAGACACCACAAAAGAAACGCGGATAAACAGTAGATTACCCACGACCTCCGTCTTTCCTAAATGAGCGCGACGGTCCTTAGAGTCTTGTCTAAATATTTTTTTAGTTAATGAGGGTGATGCGGATGCAAGTTTGTGATTTCCGGGGCTTAGGAAAGGTAATGAAATCCCCACCTAATCTGCATTTTGGTCGTGCCCCTTAATTTCCGTGTTAAAATATGCAAACAACCAAGATCAAACACGCAACAATTTTTCTTTTTGCAGCGCTGCGAATTTTGTAAAGAAACCTGCAGAAAATTTGTTAATGGAGAAGATCAGAGAGGAGATAAGAAAGACAGGGAGGGACTTAAAAATTTTAGAACAGTGAAGCCTTCAAAGCACCGTGTTTCCGCCGCAATAAGGCACCAGAAACCATGGATCCGCCGCAGTTTAATGTGTTCCCTGCATAGAAATTGGTGTAGATGCTCCTGTACCTTTACTGAGCTCTCTGAGACGACCTGAAAATTTTTTCTCTCGCTCCACAGATTCCAGATCTCCTTGCAACAAATCACAACAAATCGTTAAGCACTTGTTGCGGGTTTTGATCTAAAAATTCTGATGGAATAATAAATTTTCCAACTCAAATTACAAAAATGAACAAATTAGCACACGATCCCTGGCAACGACGTCATTTGATTGAATCGATTTCCGTGTCGTGTTTTGAAAAGTGTAAAGTACACAACCAAAGAAATTTGTAAACCGCAATCAATTGACGGTGTCTATTGTAGTTTCGTCAATGAGAACGGATCGTCCACTGAGAAAGTGTGATTTACTCGAAATCATTTTAGTTGAGTTGAAAATTAAAAGATAAAAGAAAATGCAAGAAAATTGATTCAAGATTTGTGAGTTTTCATTTCAAGAAACATAAAGAAAGTAAAGATCTAGAATCAAGAATCAAGAATCAAGAAATGTCTCAATCAAATGAGTTATCAAGATTTGTAAAGAAGCTTGTAGGAATCGATCCAATTGATAGTGATGATGAACACTAATGATTACAAATTCTTATCTATTGAAGATTTGTTGCTAAATCGATAACAATCAATGAGGTTTAGGGATCTATTGAAGAAACTAGGGTTTCTCCATCATCATCCCTTGTCATTTCATTTATTATCATTCAAATTCTAGCCTCTAGCAAATTAAATCACCGATCGTTGATCTCTAATTTGGAGCAAAGAAAGTGACCTCACTCAAATTAGGTTTTCGATGATTCAATTTCCTAAAGTTTACAAAACTCATAAGACTTAAGAATCGTTCAAGAATTTCATCAACATCATCTACCTATTCTCTCGATTCCTCCACAAACGGAGTATTCACTCAAACATCATGAAAAAGAAAAGAATCAAGAATCTATAACTCTTCATAATGCAAGAATGTAAAGAAAAGCAAGATTTATAATCTTCACCTTTATTAATCGATGATTAGTTACAATTCACTTGAGTCGAGGTTACAAGATTTGAGGAGAGAACTAAATCGTCGAAATTAGCTTCGCATCGGTCTTCTTGAGTCGCGGATCATCGTGGATCTCTTGCTCGGATGAAGATCGGCGTTGCTTCAAAGGCTTGTTGACGGCTTGCTTGATTTGGTACTCGATGAATCTTGATTTGGGGCTAGGGTTTAGAGTTGCAAGTTGTGTCACTCAACTTATGTTTTTTTATGTAGAATGTTCAACAACCTTTGTAATGAAGCCATAGGTCCCCTTTTATAGTTTTCCCTCAAGCTTCCCCTAGAAGCTTGGTCAATCTTCCCTTGGAAGCTAGGTAGTTAAAGAGAAGTTTCTAGATTAAGGTAGTTAGCTAGCTTACAAGAGAAGACTTGCTGTTGAAGGGAAGCTTCTGGAGAATTCGAGGAACTGAAGCATCTTGAAGAAGTTTTGCCGTTGAAAAGAAGCCTTGAGGAAGTTTACCAACCGCCGACGAGTCGACTCGGCCGCGGATCCGCGGCGGGTCGGCCTGACTAGGCCGTGGATCCGCAGCCGTTTGGTGAACTCAGTGCATGAATTCTTCTGTGCTGTTTTATATTGGCTTTAGGGCTATTTCTTGATATCTGGAATATTTTTATATACTTTCTTGTTTACTGCTAGATCACAAGTCTTGGACTTGATATATTTTTATCAGCACTTTTAGCAGTTCCGGCTCTTTTACCTGGAGAATTTCCTGCACACAATCTCGAGACAAGGGTTGATATATACAGATCATTGCAAGTAGTAATAAACACTTAATTTCCCTTTCGAATGTCGATTATAACTATAACAAAGGTTATTTGATATTTTCCAGATGAATTCGTAATCCGTGTTATAATTACAATAATCACCTATATATTAATGATAAAAGTAGGGAAATTAACGTGTTGAGAATGCACTATTTTCGACTGATCATGTGTTATGTACGTTAAGAAATGTAGTTTGATTTAGAACGTATGTCATTATATAACGTGCCTGATCCAATCAACATTTGATTTCGGAAAATGTTCACAATATTATCCTACAATACAAAATTATATCCTTCTTTACTTAATAAAGAAACTGATATAATATTGCATATCAGGTTTGGTATGTAATAACATTCATTCAGAATCAATGTATTATCAGTTGGTAATACAAGGTGATATTCACCTACTACTTTGGCTGCAACATTTGAACCATTCCCAACTTCTAGAGAATGATCACTCTTTCTCAGTTGTCTACCTTTCTTTAGCCCATGTAACATATTATATATGTGGGATCCTGATCCAGTATCTAATACCCAGAACGTAGAGTGTACTGAGAAACAGTTCTCAATGACAAACACCCGAAGAAGATGCATCAACATGTTCATTCCTCGTTTGGGTCAAGTGGGAATCTGGTTATTCCCCTATTTCCTGCTTGGACTTATAACAATTATAAAATAGAGCGGAACCAACGTTCCCTAGCACAGTATAACAAGCTGGTTCGGTCAATACATCCATATTATTATGTTGATTAAGACGTGACATGGTCGCTAACAGGAGAGAGAGAGAAGAAAACACTTTGCGTATGCTCTTGCAAGATTAGAATGGTTATTATTTTATCTAATCAGGATGACTCCCACTGTTTTTATCAAATCTTCCTTCAAACCCTAAAAGGTAAAACTCCCATATTTTCGATTCTTGTTTAGTATTAATTAGTGCCCCAAATTTTTTAAATTGGAATGCTTGATATTAGTAAAACCCAGTGGTGGTGCTAACAAATACTTTCATGGTATCAGAGACAAAGCTAGAAGATTATACGATGTTTATAGAATTACGAAACCGAAACGACTCCGAAACAGTTAACTCGAAACCCTATTCTCTGTCGATTTTAAAACGGTCTCTGGAATTTTTTTAAATAACTGCAGAATGTTGCATGTGATGTAACTAGAACACCATAGAAATTCAAGACCTAAATTCCAATTTTGACCCGGCGAAAATCACCAAAAAACGGCCTGGCCGGTCTACTGTTCCTTGTTTGGTCTGGAATTTTTTCAGTGTTTTGTAAGCTTGGTTTTGGGATTTCAGGTTATGTTTGATTAGCCCAAAATTGCATGTGATGTTAATTTTGTTAAGGGGCTAATACGGAGTGTTTCGTAGTCGTAATTGTTATATCGTTTCGGGTTTAAGTTTGATATGTGATATAGTAGTTGGAATCCATATTAAGTTAGTTTTGTGAAAACTAGTTTGTTTGTAAATCTAGCATGTTAGTCTCTATTGATCGATTGCCACGAAGTTTTGATTCGGGTCGAAACTCCGTCACAATCGTGTATCGTACGCGAATACTCGCCAGATAACTTTACCAGGAAGCCAAGCCCCATAACCCAGACCAAGTGACTTTAGGAGAACCCCGTTGCCAAAAGCATCCACTCGGGTGCTCGCGGCCATAGTGTTCCGCCTAAGTGCACTTGGTCGAGGGCATCGGGGGTGCGTTCATCTACTAAAGTTCCTGACGAGTATTCGATCGAGTAGTTGGGAATCTTGTTGAATTACCCGACTAAATTATTGAAAAGAGTTTTCAATATGAGTCTAAAATGTAGGATTTATAGGGTTAGGCATAAAATCCGGAATATGAGATATTCTGGGTTTATGATGTTTAAGGAAATGCGGGTTCAAATTATTGTAGTTTTTCATTTCTTTTCTGCCACCGTAAGTGTAATATGTGGGGTATCCCAAATATCGTTGCTATATGTCAACGGAATTTGGGATACACATATTTACTTACGTTGATGACATGTGATGTTATGTGTTGCTGTGATATGTTATATTGGATCATCGTGAATGAATAGCCGGGGTTTTTTGCATGAGATGAGAGTTTTTCAATTTTCATTCATGTAAAAATTATATGTAATATTCTTTTATTATGACACTTCCGGGTTAAGGATGATGTCACCATTGATGTATATTATTTACTTTTCCGCATTAGGATATGTTAGTTATGTATATGCCCTAGAGGCCATTGTTGTACATATGATGTATATTATAATGGATGCTTGGATATATATAGAGAGGACTTTCTTACTCGTCATGATAGTATGCTATTTGGTATTTCTTTATCTTAACATGTTGACTTGTATATGTTTACTGTCTTACTTTCACATGTTGATAAAGCCCTTAGGATCTGTACTCGACTACTGGGACTATGATGAGATTATACTAGTGGGGCCACAGTAGTCGATGAGTACATCCTATAATTGTTCCTAGTCGAGGGTGTGTCGAGACAGGGCATCGATACACCATAGTAGACTAGCGTATACGCATCTTGACCCATATGATGGGCGATGGATGATCCCATATCCATCGGTGTTTTGACATCAGAGATGGTGTACGGGTGCTCAGTGGAGACTGGGTACACTGGACGGACTCGCCGAGAACTCCCAGATGGTGATATACCACACGTTAGATGGCAATTCTCCGGTGACACTGGTACAGGGTAGTCTGTAGACCCGAGATCGTCATAGAGTCTTGTGTGATTCCCACTGTGATTTGATTTCCACCTTACCACGTCCTAGAGTGCGTGCAAAACGGTGGCTTTTGAGTGCAGTCCCGAATCATATGGAGGCAATGAGCGATAGGAGGGGATTCGTCTCTCTCGGTATAGGGAGTTAATGTTGTGTTATGTTCGATTAGCTATAACTGGAAGTCCCTGGCCAGGGATGATATAGAGATTTACAGGTAAGTGTTAACAGTAGTTTCTCGACCTGTTATGAGCCTCATATCGACACGACTTATCGGTTACTGGGGTCTGACGTATACCACCCCTAGACTAGATATGCAACATATCAGACGAAGAGACCGGACTGTACGGGAGTGTTACTGATTGGATTCACAGGAGAATGTACAGGCTAGCTTGTTGATCTTCTGATCGCTCAATACCTGGGTGGCTGTTACGTTTAGCGGACCGCTTGCAACTTGTGGGTGTTTGATATGATCATCACCTGCTACCGGCGTATTGACGATTCTTTAGAGTCCTACACAGAGGTTTCTTGACTCAAGCAAAATGAAGTAGGGGCACATATGTGATATGTGCACGACCGAGGATAATGCGATATGAGATACCGTATTATATTCTCGCGATATTTAGATATGAGCCGGGTCATCGGATCAAGTGTTGATTCGATGAATCGGTACATGATATATTGGTCGGTTATATTCGATATAGCCGGATTGTCGGATCAAGTGTTGATTCGATAATTTAATGTATAATAATATATATGATATATTGCATTACATTATCTAATATTGGCTCGCTTTATTATTTCATTTTCTCACCGGATAATACATTGATATATATGCGATATATATTAATTGTATTATTTCTTTTGTTACAAATATATAATATATATGTGATATATATTATTGTAACATGATATGATTACTAATGCAACATATTTAGTGGAGATTAAACAAGGTTAGGGTTTGAATTGGGTTAGTTCTTTCATGAACCTTCTAGAAGGTTTTCTTTTGTCATGAGCTTAGATATTATGGTTGATATTTTCTAGTGACTCATCCTTTAACCCAACCCAAACCATAAGCTTAGTTAATTCTCTACATGAGTTAGCCTAGTCATAGTTAACCATGGTTGCATTATTAATCATATATCATTTCATTATTCATCACAAAAAGGTTTTATCCATTATTTCATCTTCTTCTTCAACTTTGAGCTTTGAGAAAGCTTACTAGGTTTTCATTTTGTGATGTTTTTGTATGAGAATTTGATATAAAAAGAAAGCATAAATACTAATCCATCATCCTCATCTAATCTAGCCAATTAGATTAGGGTGTTCACCTCATTGGAGAGAGAAAGCTTGAGTTATAGAAACTTCGAGGTAGATCATCGGAGAAAAGGAAGACTACAAGCTAGCATGGATCGTTCGAGTTGTGGAGCCTCTCTTGAGTCCGGGAGATCATGGATTGAGGCGAAGGGACTTCTACTCGGAGCTTATGAAGCGAAAGAGCGGACTACAAAGGTTGTAATCCCTCACTCTTAGTTATAAAGATGTTTACTTGCATGTTAAACCTTAATATTCTAGTAAAGATCCCGGTTTTGGGTTGTTCGCCATGTCTAAATTTTTATTCGGGCATGGTTGATGCCTTATTAACCCTTGTAAGAGTGCCTAGGAACCCTACAGTGGTATCAGAGCCTAGTTAGAGCATTAGGCGACGTGTATACGAAGTTAAAACTCCGATCGAACCCCGAAAAATCGAAATAGACCCCTCTGGAAATTTTGTAAAAATGTGATTTTTTCTGCATTAAAAGTATTTTAAAAAATCAGCAGGGAATTCTAAGAATTACCATGAAACACGAACTCAAAATACCATGAAGTCGCCGTGGAACCGCGTCAAGAACCTGCTTTCCGCGGCAGTTCCGCGGCAGAACTTTGGCTTTATTGACACGTGTTTGCACAGTATAATCCGTAGCCGTTCCTGCATATTTCTGGGTATTTTAAATCTGACTCTAGTGTTGAGTGTTCTGGGGTTTATTTTGAATTCATTGATTCGATCGGAAAGTTTAATTTCGTTTTGTTTTCCGGATATTTTTGAAACTATTAAAATGTTCGAACGGATATCATTAACTCACTTTTTCCCGGCACGAAAAACTTTCAAGTGTTGAATTTTTCTTGAGTTTAAATCTTTCGGAAAAACGTGCAAGTAACGCGGTGGTCCCTCTAGAAGAACACAAACCTTAACTCGATTATGTGACCGTTTGAACTGCCTCTAAACCTTAGGGTTTAGGGAAGTACGGCATGCCACATGTTAGGCATTGGCTTGACCCTTCTACGGCTGGACCATTGGTACTGTGACATATTTTAGGATTGTTTGAACTCCGCTCAAGTGTTGAGCTATTTAGGAAATCTTGGGTATTTGATTATCCGATCAGAAAGTTTAATACTGTCTATTTATCTGGAATGTGATACAATATGTGGAATTCATATAGTTAGGTATGAAATGCAAAGTATGTGATATTTCGGATTTATGATGTCTAAAGTGATTGTGGATTCCAAATATTATAGTTTTACAATTTCTTTTATGTGACCGTAAGTGTAGTATGTAGTTGTATTGCCGGTTTTCGTTGCTATACATCAACGACGATCGGTGTATGCATACTTACTTACGTTAATGATATGAGATATTATGTGTTGTTGTGATATGTTATATTGGATCGTCGTGTTCTGAATAGCCGGGGGTTTTATGTGAGATGAGCGTTTTTATTTTCATTCATGTAAAATTCATTTGTATGTAATATTCTTTTATTGGGGCACTTCCGGGATGAGGTTGATGTCACCAGTGTATATTATTTACTTTTCCGCATTAGGTAGACCCAAGGAGGGGAGCACAAGTAACCGGGTTCTAGGGTACAGTGGGAGGCCATCTCGAGGAGTCGAGACCGGGTCTCCTAACCCTAGAATTGGCAGTGTTACTTTCCGCTCTTGTAGGGGTCTAGGGATGTGGGTTTGGCAATTCATCGCGACCGTGGAATCCGTGTTTTATACAGGCTCGTATTAAAACATGGACATTCTAGTATATCCAATATTTCATATATGTTCTTCTGCTGCAATGTTCTGTGATGAGATCATATTACTGCCTGAGAAGAATGCTTATACTATATATATGCTGATATATAAATATTACTGCTTTCGTTTCTTCTGTGATGCTTAGGAAGCATAAGCTGATGGGATTTATTAATGAGATTAATAAAAAGAAAAGAAACCTAAAAGATGTTGTAGAATCAAAATTTTATAAAAAAAAAGGGTAGCTACAGTTTTGCTTTGAATAGCTGTATATATGATATACCCTGTAGCTTAATCGATGAGGAAAGAGCCGAGATCCCTTCACCGGGAGTGACCTCTTTAGCGAAACCGGCAGATGCTACAAAAATCACGGTTTTGTTTTTGACAGCTTATATAGTTCTTGCTTTGCACAGCGGTATATATGATATATCCTGCACTTTATTCGATGGGGAAAGAGCTGAGATCCGTTCTCCGGGAGTGACCTCTTTAGCGAAACTAGAAAAGCCTAAAAAGAACTCCTTTTCAAAATCACTTGTTTCTACAACGATATCAAGTTCGTTACGCTCATGGTTTTCTCAAAAGCCTGCGTAGCCCTCCGTCATTTCGGATAAGTAATATTTAGTATTCGTGCTGCGGTAGTTTGGCATGCGTCAAGGCGTAGTGTACGGTAGCTGATTACTACTTATCTGCAGCATGAGATGCGATTGGATTAGGGTATTCGTACGGCGTTGTTTGGCATGCATCAAGGGTCGTACGGGTGGGTTTAATTCAATCACGAAATGTACGGGTTGAACTTGACTAGCGGGCTATGGGTTGTTCGGCATGCGTCAAGGTCATAGCACGCTAGGGGTAAAAGTATTATTGGGAATTTTAAGTGTTGAAATTTGCAATGAGATTGCATACCTCCTATGAGATAGTTGGATCCCGATACCCACTGCGAGTAAGAGCTACTCCTGGGAGAATCCTACACAGGACAATTAGCCAATCAAGTAGGTGTCTAGAAAGGTGTTAACGGGGTTATGCCTCTGGGAAAACGAGGTTTATTTTAATTAGGTCCGTGCGAAAGCACGGGGAACCTCCCTCAAGTACCGACACTGATCTGGCTGAAAGATTGACGAAATTGTAGGGTGTAATTAATCCCGGCTAATCTTACCTTTATGGTTTGAAGGAAGATTTGATAAAAACAGTGGGAGACATCCTGATTAAATAAGATAATAACCAATCTAATCTTGCAAGAGCATACGCTAAAAGTGTTTTCTTCTCTCTCTCTCCAGGTAGCGACCATGTCAGGCCATAATCAAGATAATAATATGGATGTATTGACTGAACCCGCCTATTATACTGAGCTGGGGAACGTTGGTCCCGTTCATTCTTATAAGAGTTATAAGACTGAACAGGAAACAGGAAAATATCTGGATTCTCATACCACCCAAACAAAGAACATGCATGCTGATGCATTTTCTTCAGGTGTGTTAGTTATTGAGAACTGTTTCTCAGTTCACCCTACGTCCTGGGTATTAGATACCGGATCGGGATCCCACATATGTAAATTGTTACATGGGCTACGGAAAGGTAGAGAACTGGGAAAAGGTGATCATTCCGTTCAAGTAGGGAATGGTGCAAGTATTGCAGCCAAAGCAGTTGGCGAATATCACCTAGTATTACCAAGTAGTAGTACACTGATTCTGAATGAGTGCTATTATATACCGAACATGATGTGCAACATTATATCAGTTTCTTTATTAAGTAAAGAAGGATATAATTTTGTAGTACAGGATAATGTTATGAACACATTCCTGAATCAAAAGTTGATTGGATCAGGCTCGTTACATAATGGCATATTCATTCTCAATCAAAATACAGTCCTTAATATACAAAACACACACAAGAGGAAGAGTTCAGAAATGAACGAATCCTTCTTATGGCATTATAGACTTGGTCATATCAATGCCACACGACTAGATAAGTTACATAAGGATGGATATTTGAATCCGTTCGAATTATCATCTTATGATACTTGCCATTCATGTCTCAAAGGTAAAATGACCAAAACTCCGTTTAGTGGACACGGAGAAAGAGTTACCGAACTCTTAGGGCTGGTACATAGTGATGTATACGGTCCCATGTCTACACATGCCAGGAACGGTTCTTTCTACTTTATTACATTCACTGACGATCTCTCAAGTTTCGGATATGTGTTTCTGATGAAACACAAGTCTGAAGCTTTTGAGAAATTCAGAGAATATAAGCACGAAGTAGAGAACCAAACGGGCAAAAGTATTAAGATTCTTCGATCTGATCGAGGAGGTGAATACTTAAGCAATGAGTTCCTAGATTATCTAAAAGAGAATGAGATTCTTTATCAGCTTACTCTTCCTTATACACCACAGTACAACGGTGTATCGGAACGGAGGAATCGCACCCTATTAGATATGGTGCGCTTATGATGAGCGCTGCTGAGTTTCTTATTTTCTTCTGGGGGTATGCACTTGAGACAGCCATAGACCTATTGAATAGGGTTCCCACCAAATCTGTGCCAACCACTCCATATGAGATATGGAAAGGAAAGAGACCACATCTTAATTATATTAAGATATGGGGTTGTCCGGCATATGTGAAAAAACATAATCCGGACAAGCTCGAGGCAAGATCAGTTCTATGCAAGTTTATTGGATATCCGAGGCATTCGCAAGGGTATATTTTCTACCACTCCGAGGAACAAAAAGTGTTTGGTTCTCGACATGCCACCTTCTTAGAAAAGGGGTTTCTTATGAAACAAGATAGTGGCAATGAGGTAGAACTGGAAGAAGTTCCAGCAACACAAACTGCAACTGAAGATTTAGTGGAACCAGAGGATTCAGTAGTACCCGACGAACCCCAGCCTCTATGCCGATCTAGTAGGGTTTCTCATCCACCTAAGAGATACTAAAGTTTTCTCATTGATGGTGGAAGCGAGGATTGCATCATGGAAGATGATGACCCGACTAGTTTCGAGCAGGCCATCACGAGTAATGACTCTTTGAAATGGCTGGATGCAATGCGATCTGAGATGGAATCCATGTACACCAACAAAGTATAGACTTTGGAAAATGCTCCTGAAGGGGTAAAATCCATTGGGTGCAGGTGGATCTTTAAAAAGAAAATTGGTGTAGATGGAAAACTTGAGACTTTCAAAGCTAGACTTGTGGCAAAGGGTTTTCGTCAACGACTAGGTGTGGATTATGACGAAACCTTTTCTCCAGTGGCTATGCTTAAGTCCATCCGGATCTTACTTGCCATTGCTGCATACCATGACTGTTAGGTCCACGTTACATCTCCCGGTACTTTCGGGGTTGCGGAAACGGTAAAACAAAATTTTTTCTGGACTTGGTAACATGGACCGTAAAAGCCGGATCTTTGCTAAACAATACACTAGCATCCTAACATGAGATGTTATCTACTCGGTTAGGGGTTATACCTCAACTTGAACTCCTTCTCTTCTTGTTGTTCTTCACTTCTTGTTGTTCTTCTCTTCTTGTTGTTCTTCTCTTTGCTTGCTCAATGGTTGATCCGGACTTTGGTCACCTCCGCGGCCTCCTTGAGTCGAAGACGATCCACCCGAGAGATGTACACCGAGCTCCACCTCGAGCCGAGGTAACTAGGGCAAGGAGATTGCTAATCTAGAAGCCCTAGGTTATGTAGAAGTGGTAGATGAATGGTTTTGTCTTTGTGGGATCTTTATCTCTCAACACATGAGATCAAAAGATAAATCAAGAGGAGGAAGAAGGAGGAGCTAGCTAGCAACCATGGAGCTTCTCATTTCAAGAGAGAGAATGAGAATGAGCAAATGAAAAGCTTAACCAAGAGAAAACCCAACCATGGTTGCAATAATGCAAAAACATTATCATTACGAATCACATCAAGATAAAGGTGATGGCTACAAATGACATGACCATTATCATAACTAAAAAGAAAAAGAAAAAGAAAACCAAAGGATACTTTAGATCTTTCGAGAAGATCCTAGTCAACTTTGGTCAAATGGTCAACAAAGTCAAGATGGTCAAATGGTCAATGTAATTAGCCATAACATAATTATCAATGAAAGGATTAGTAAATAATGTCCCCGGCTCATAATGGTTTTGACCAAACTAACTGTCAAAACCCTAATGAGTCCGCCTCAAAATGTTTTTGACCGAATCAACTGTCAAAACCCTAATGAGCCCGCCACATAACGGTTTTGGCCGAACCAACTGCCAAAACCCTAATGAGGCACCTCCTCCTTCATCACTCCGGAAAACTGTGCATACACACCTGCATCCGCATTCCGCAGAATGCGGATGCGCAGAAGACAAAACAAATCCATCCGTGCAATACTAGGATCCGGTTTAAACCAAATCCCACTAGTACTGCCTGCCCGAACACCATACGCACACAAGTGTACGTAGGTGATCGCAGCCCTGCCGTAAAACCATACGACCTCTACACGTTTCGCTCAGTGCAGGGAAACTCTCTGTGTGGGACTCTAAAGACTCGACACTACGCTGGCAGTGGGTTTAACCACAGACCGCAAGCGGCACTAGCTGTGCGTAACGGTCCCCAGGTAGATGTCGATAAGAAGGCCGATGAGGTAAACCCATCCGAACATCTACTGAGTCTATATGTGACAATCTCCGTACAGTCCGGTCTGTTCGTCTGATACATCGCTTGTCGGGCTTAGGGGGCGGCAAGCGTCAGACCCCTAATAGCGGTACAAGTCGTGTCGGAGTGAATCCCAGAACACCCTGAGATAACACTGGAACCTACCAGTATATCTCGCTTGCCCTGGCCAGGGACTACTTGTGTAATGGCTCTCCTAGACACAGCGCGATGTCAACCCCCAATACCGGGAGAGACGAATCCTGTCTAACCGTCACTGCCTCCAAGTGCTTCGGGACTGCTCCCAACTACTACCTGTTTGCACGACTCAGTAGAGCCGTGGTAGGGTAGTAACCAAAGAACAGTGGGAACACACTCGAGGCGAAGTGACAGTGTCAAGTCAGCAGACTAAGCTGTACTCATGTCACCTGGGAACTGATAACTGACGATAGGTATAATACCAACCATCAGTTCCCGACGAGTCCTGTCCAGTATACTCGTAACCTAACGAGCACCCGCATACTATCTCAAGTACGACGTACGGACGGCTGTGGGACAGACCGTCTCCCGTGCTGGGATGAGCAGCGCATACGCTAGTCTACTCCGGAGCATCGATGCCCTATCTCGATACTCCCACGACTAGGTCGTGTATAAGGATGTGCTTGTAGATTACCCAGCCCCTACGAGTGTGATCGCCATCACAACGCCGGTAATCAAGCAAGGATCCTAAGGGCTCTACTAATGCGTATAGGTGATATAATAAATAAACACACATGTACACATTAAAGCAGAGACAAACCAAGTAGCATACTACTATATTGAGCAAGATTGTCTGTACAACTGTGAATATCCCAAGCTTCCATCAAGTAATATACATACTAGTATGATACAGTAATGGCCTCTAGGGCATATACACTAACAATCTCCCACTTGCACTAAGGCCATGTACTGGCGTATCGAAGACCTATCATCTCGATCAGCCGCTCGAACTAAGTTTGGGGTAAAGCCTTCGTGAATGGGTCCGCAGTGTTGTCCTTTGTGTCCACTCTCCGCACCTCGATCTCCTGTCGATCAATGATCTCCCTGATCAGGTGATACCGCCTTAAGATGTGCCTGGATTTCTGATGGGACCTTGGTTCCTTCGCTAAAGCTATAGCCCCATTGTTATCGCAATACAAAGGTATTGGGTCAACAATGGACGGAACCACCTGAAGTTCACTAATGAACTTCTTTATCCAGACCGCCTCTTTTGCGGCATCGCTTGCAGCAATGTATTCAGCCTCCATCGTCGAGTCTGCGACGGTATCCTGCTTGGAACTCCTCCAACATACCGCCCCTCCGTTGAGGGTAAACACAAAACCCGAGACAGACTTGCTGTCATCTTTGTCACTCTGGAAGCTTGAATCGGTAAAGGACTCGACCCTGAGGTCTCCATTACCGTAAACCAGGAACATCTCCTTAGTCCTTCTCAGGTACTTGAGAATGTTCTTCACTGCTGTCCAGTGGTCCTCCCCTGGGTCTGACTGATACCGGCTTACCGCGCTTAACGCGTAAGCTACATCTGGTCTTGTACATAGCATCGCATACATTATAGATCCTATCGCCGAAGCGTAGGGTATAGTGCTCATGCGAACCCTCTCCTCGTCAGTCTTAGGAGACATCTTCTTGGAGAGGGTAATTCCGTGCAATGCGGGTATGTTACCGCGCTTGGAACCCTCCATACTAAATCTCTTTAGTACGGTCTCTATGTACCTGGACTGTGAAAGTCCCAATAGTTTCTTGGATCTATCTCTATAGACCTTGATCCCCAGAATGTACGAGGCATCACCCAGGTCCTTCATGGAGAACCTTTGTGACAAAAATAGCTTGACCGATTGTAGCATAGGAATGTCATTTCCTATCAAAAGAATGTCGTCCATGTATAAGACTAGGATGTAACACTTTGGATTTCCGTTTGATTGCCTTTCGTGATAATTAGTGATCGTATGCGTTAGTATATATATGTGTTTATTGGATTATTAGTTAGTTAGTAGTGTTAGCATCATTTTCCTTGTGTAGTGTACACTTGCACACTTAGACATTTTTGAGACTTAGGGTTTTGGTTGCATGTAACCATTTTTCTTGTGTTGCATGGTTGTTATTTTCCCCCCACCATTTTAGCCTAAACATAACCCCATTTTTATAAATACAAATCCTAAAACAAATGAGCATGGTGTTAGGTAGAGATTTTGACTTTTTGACCCATTTCCTTGCTCTTTTCTCTCTCTTCTCCTCACTTCAGATTTCCTGCAGAATTTCCAGCAGAGAAACCCCCATTTTCTTCATCCTTTCTTCTCCTCTTCACTTCCCTTTGAATCCCAAACAAATCCTACACAAAAACCACACCTTTTCATCACAAAACCTTAAGAAAAGTGAGCTTTTTAGGGTGTTTAAGGCAAATCTGCATACACGAGGGGAAAAGCTGAAACTTTAGTATTTTGCAAGGTCTCTAGAAGGTATAAACTCTGGTCTTAACCTCTTTTTCCATAACTTGTAGTATTGTTTAGCAAAAATCCCTTTTTTGTGCATTTTTAGTGAATTTAAAGGATATTTGTGATGTATATATTAGATTGGTGTTCTCATAGTTTAGTTAGCCCCTTTAAGTGTTATTAGAGCTATTTTAACTAGGTTATACTTCAGGTTGCACAAAAATACCCTAAAGTTCCATTTTAGTGCAAAGTGTGGATTTTAACTAGAATTTGGGCACTGTAGGATCTTCTGTTACCCGAGACTTTTCAGTATAAATCTAGATGTTACTGTAGCATATATGGGGGGTATGGAGTGCACACACCCAACCTGGGAGCCCAATTCCCATTTGGGGCCGCTAAATATTGCATTATGGCCGCAATTGGCGGCCAGATAGGGGAGTTTTGGGTTGGGGTTTGGGGTGTAGGTGTCTGCTGCTATGTGTGTTGTTTTGGCATGTATAGTTTTGCAATATCTTTCCTGTATCAAAATCTGGGGTAGAATACCTATTTTCCCATGTTTTCAACCCTTCGCGACACGCGTGATACGTGTGTGTGGGTTTTGGGTTTCTACGTATCGCGACGCGTCGGAGTGATTTCAGACACGTAACCTCACGTTTTAGCGTATCGTGCACACGCGCGCTTGGTTCGCGACACGAGTTACTAGTTCGACTTTAATATCGCGTTTGTGTGATTTCAAGCTTACGTGTGTTATATTGTGTAATTCTAGGTTCGCAGGCGAGTACGGCGGACGCCGCGAAGAAGGGGAAGCAGGTTGTTGGCTATACCTAGCGAGAGACTACGGTGAGTAGATTTCACATCTACGGGGATATCGCCCGTATGGCGTTCTACGTCAGGGCTGATAGGACCTTATAGTGTTCCTTATATATATATTGCATGTTCATGGTTACTAGCTAGTGCATTGCATACCTACTACACACATCACCTTGGATTATTGCATTGTAGCTCATCTATATATGACATGACTTGATATTCATACTTGATACCTATATCACATTGGATCATTGCATTGTAGCTCATCTATATATGACATGACTTGATATTCATACTTGATACCTATATCACATTGGATCATTGCATTGTAGCTCATCTATATATGACATGACTTGATATTCATACTTGATACCTATATCACATTGGATCATTGCATTGTGGCTCATTTTTATGTGACATGACTTGATATACATACTTGGTGCACATATCACATCACAATTACTTGTATTATTGGTTGAGATTTCATATGATTTCTGGATTTGGAAACCGTGGCCTTTTCAAATAAGTAATCATTTAAAAACCCGGTTCCCTTGATATGATATTTTGGGGCATCACCCCGTGTTTTCTCGGTGCTAGAGGCATGTTTTGAGAGAGGGCTGACCCGGACTGACGGATGCCCGATGTATTGAGAGAGGGCTGATCCGGACTGACGGATGCCCGAGGTATTGAGAGAGGGCTGACCCGGACTGACGGATGCCCGATGTTTTGAGAGAGGGCTGACCCGGACTGACGGATGCCCGATGTATTGAGAGAGGGCTGACCCGGACTGACGGATGCCCGATGTATTGAGAGAGGGCTGACCCGGACTGACGGATGCCCGATGTATTGTGAGAGGGCTGACCCGGACTGACGGATGCCCGATATATTGAGAGAGGGATGACCCGGACTGACGGATTCCCGATATATACTTTGAGAGAGGGCTGACCCGGATTGACGGATCCCCGATACAGGATATTTTGCGTGTCGATGCTAGACACGAGTATTTATGATATTTGGGTGCCGATGTTGGGCACTCGGGATTCTCAGAGATGTACAGGATTCGAGGGCCGAGGAGAGTGCCGGCGCATGAGCTATTTTTGGGAGATCTGGGTGCATTGAGAAACCGATTATATATTCCACGTTGACATTCCGTGTAGATATTATATTGCCCCTGCTCAGTATTACATTTGTACCTCATCCTGTAGATGTATTACCTGATAGAGCATTTGTACCTCATCCGGTAGTACAGTACCCTATAGAGCACTTGCATGGTTATCGCACATACTGCTTATCACATATTGATATCATCTGTTGGCATATGATAGAGTAGCGTAGTCCGTGCATGCTCGCGATTACCTTTATATGTTATCTCTATTCACGAGTTGGCAACTCACCCTCGTTGTGCCACAGTGTTGCGGGTCGCCTTCGGAGTAGTCGCGGCAGGCTGCGGTTGCATCTTTTGACACAGATACCCCTATAGTTGGTGTACTAGCTCTTTTGCTGATAGGTGGGTTTTGTGCGGTATCTGTTTATCTTTCAGAATGTACATTGTTGTATCTAGTATTCTCCATCTACCATGTATGTATTTGACTTAGAGACAGTGTGAGGACGATGATGTATTATTTTGTATTCTGGTGTCGAGCTCGTTGTGAGCCGACTGTACTTGCAGTTTATCCTATCTGTTTTGTTCCCGCTTGTGGATCTTGATCTTCGCTACGGCGTCGTATATTGTTTTCTTGGAGATTGTTTACTTAGATTTCTTATCATGTTTTAGTTAGTGCTTTCTTTAAAAACTTCTAACACTCTATACTTTCACTGGTTTGATTTATGGGTTTTCGGTTCACTTAGTCGCGTTACGCCTGTAGACGTTACGTGGTTAAGTGCCGGTTACGGGCCAAACTTCGGGTCGTGACAAAGTTGGTATCAGAGCGTAGGTTTTACCTTTCGGAGTGTAGGATGATCCTGGTATGATGGAGTAGGTAGCTGCGGCAGGGTAGCGTAGCGTGTGTATGTTCCGCGGCATACTCACGACACGGTACTCCGCCTACGCGACCTTGGGAC
This sequence comes from Agapanthus africanus, assembly GCA_030015575.1. NCBI lineage: Eukaryota > Viridiplantae > Streptophyta > Magnoliopsida > Asparagales > Amaryllidaceae > Agapanthus > Agapanthus africanus. The sequence continues at coordinate 428,872,939 of CM057339.1, forward strand.
TTGTTGATTTAAATTCCTTCTTGAGTATATACATTCTTGCGATTCGATTTCCGTATCCTTATCGAATCCTGTTGTTCCTGATAGCCAATATGCCGCCAAGGACTACGAGGGCGCAGAGAGCGGCCGCGAGAGCCGAGGTTCGAGTTGATTCATCTGAGACGAGGACTAATCCGAGTAGTACTCCTGTTGTACCAGGACAGATTGTTTCCCCTACGACAGCTCAGATCGCTAGACTAGTGGTAGAGATGCAGGGGCCTACGCCAGGCGATGAGCTCATTGGTAGAGGTCGTTCGAGCACAGCGACAGATGGTTGCCACCCCTTTGTTCCTTGCGATCATCATGCAGTATTCCGTCCCCTACATAGCACCGGTGGAGGCACCCCCCATTTACGAGACACGTCTTCCAGAGACCGTGAGAATTCCGGAACAGTTGTGGAATCATACTGGTGTACCAGCCCAGAGCAGAGGCTTAGGACGAGGACAGTCGTTTGGCTTCCATCCCCAGGCAGGACAGCATTCAGTGCGTAGGTGTTTACGATGCGGAAGCCTTCAACACCTCATCAGGCAGTGTTTCTTCACAGCACGTCAGGGTCGTGTTCTGAGACGTCGTGGACGCGGAGGGTTTGCACAGAGGGGTCAGGCTAGTAGAGGAGGAGTTCGGTCAGTCGCAAATGAAGGACAGGCACAAGTTTTCGCTTCGACTCATCGGGACGCGCGGGTATCCAATGCTGTGGTTTCAGGTACTCTTTCAGTTTGTCCTTGTTGCACACGTATTGTTTGATCCGGATCCTTGTGCTCATATGTTTTCACGTACTCGTATGTATCCACACACCTTGTGCCGAGTTTGGGTAGAGAGTCCGGTTTGCTTGGTCAACCGCTAGTTGTGACTACTCTTGCGGGAGAGTCGTTTGTTTCTAGGCACGTGTTCCGATTCTGTACCGTCCGTATCGGCGAGAGAGAGTTGCCGGTCGATTTGATCCTTCTTGAGATGTTGGACTTCGACGTTCTTTTTGGCATGGATTGGTTAGCCACGTGCTATGCTTCTGTTGACTGCCGCGAGAAGACAGTTCGATTTTGTTTTCCCGTCAAGTCGGTTGTAGTTGTGTTGGGGGACCGTAGTGCCACCCCTCACAGTGTGATTTCTTCTGTTCGCGCTGGACAGCTTTTACGGAAGGGATGTCAGGGATTTCTCGCATATGTTTGCGATGCTAGAGCTATAGAGGTTCCTTTGGATCAGGTTCCGGTGGGTAGCGAGTTCCCTGATGTGTTCCCTGACGAGCTTCCTGGGCTACCGCCCGAGCGTGATATTTCTTTCTGCATTGATTTGGTTCCCGGCTCGGGGCCTATTTCTGTACCGCCTTATCGGATGGCCCCGGCGGAACTTAGAGAGTTGAAGGGTCAGTTGCAGGACTTGCTGGATAAAGGACTTATTCGACCCAGTGTTTCTCCTTGGGGCGCTCCAGTCCTGTTCGTCAAGAAGAAGGACGACAGCATGCGTTTGTGTATTGACTACCGCCAGCTGAACAAGGTGACAGTGCGGAATCGATATCCTTTGCCACGCATCGACGATTTGTTCGACCAGCTTCAGGGGGCAGGATATTTTTCGAGGATCGATTTGCGATCGGGCTACCATCAGCTGCGGGTTCGATAGGAGAACATTCCTAGGACAGCTTTCCGCACTCGTTACGGCCATTATGAGTTTTTGGTGATGTCGTTCGGACTCACCAACACGCCAGCAGCATTTATGGACATGATGAACCGTATTTTCCGGCCGTATCTTGATCTATTCATTATAGTGTTTATTGACGATATCTTGGTGTATTCTCGGAGTAGAGAGGAGCACGAGCAGCACCTGCGGATTACACTGCAGACCTTGAGGGAGCATCAGCTTTTCGCCAAATTCTCCAAGTGTGCCTTCTGGCTAGACAGCGTAGACATCTTGGGGCACGTGATTACACGAGATGGTATATGTGTCGACCCGAGGAAGATAGAGGCAGTTCGGAGTTGGCCTAGACCCACGTCAGTGACGGAGGTTCGCAGCTTTCTAGGGCGGCAGGTTATTACAGGCGATTTGTGCAGGACTTCTCTCGCATTGCTACACCTTTGACCGGGTTGACCCGGAAGGGAGTTCGCTTCGATTGGACAGAGGAGTGTGAGCACAGTTTCCAGCAGCTACGGGCTCTACTGACTACGACACCAGTGCTATCATTGCCTTCAGGATCATGCGGATTTGTGGTCTACTGCGATGCTTCATGAGTGGGGCTGGGATGCGTTTTGATGCAGCATGATAGGGTGATTGTGTATGCTTCGCGGCAATTAAAGAAACATGAACAGAACTACCCTACTCACGATCTGGAGATGGCTGAAGTGGTCTTTGCACTAAAAATCTGGCGACATTACCTATACGGCGAGTCGTGTCAGATATTCACTGATCACAAGAGCCTCAAGTATATATTTCAGCAGCGAGACCTGAATCTCCGACAGCGCCGATGGATGGAGTTAGTGAAGGATTTCGATTGTGAGATCTTGTATCACCCGGGCAGGGCGAATGTAGTGGCGGATGCTTTGAGCAGGAGGCCGGGGGTAGTCTATCCTGTTTGAGCGCAGTTCAGAGGTAGTCGTCGGCGGATTGGCAGATCTTATGCGACAGCCGGGTACTGTTCGAGTTTACGCCGATCGGAGGATAGATTGCGTATGTTCGTGCATGCCCACAGTTACTCGAGCGTATACATGAGGCACAGCACAGTGATGACCGCTGTTCAGAGATCAGGACACAGATGGGACAGGGCAGATTTTCCGAGTTCGTGATCGATGATCAGGGGATACTACGATTTGGAGCTAGACTGTGCGTACCAGATGCTGAGGGATTGCGGCGCGAGATTCTTGAGGAGGCACATCGATCGGTATATAGTGTTCATCCCGGTTCCACCAAGATGTACCATGACTTGAGAGATGTTTACTGGTGGGACGGTATGAAGAGGGACATTGCAGATTTTGTGTCGAGATGCCTGACTTGTCAGCAAGTCAAGGCTGAGCAACAGAGGCCGCGGGAGAGCTACAGCCGTTACCCATTCCGGAGTGGAAATGGGAACAGATATCTATGGATTTCATTATGAGTCTACCCAGGACTAGTCGAGGGTATGACTCCATCTGGGCGATCGTGGATCGTTTGACGGAAGCGGCTCACTTCCTACCGGTGAAGACGACTTTCGGATTTGCCCAGTATGCCCAGATTTACATTGATGAGATTGTACGACTGCACGGAGTTCCGACATGCATCGTGTCAGATAGAGGCACCCAGTTTACCGGCCGGCTATGGCAGAGGCTTCAGGAGGCTTTGGGCACTCGCTTGAGTTTCAGCACAGCATTCCATCCGCAGAACGACGGGTAGTCAGAGCGGACTATTCAGACTCTCGAGGACATGCTCAGAGCATGCGTTTTAGACTTCGGAGGTAGCTGGGATCATCATTTGCCCTTAGTAGAGTTCTCCTACAACAACGGCTACCAGGAGACCATTCAGATGGCACCGTTTGAGGCTCTTTATGGGAGGAGATGCAAATCACCCACCTGTTGGACGGAGCTCAGTGAGAGCAGTATCTTAGGGCCACAGATTGTAGAGGAGACGACAGCGAAGATCCAGTTGATTCGCGATAGGATGAGAGCAGCCAGAGTAGGCAGAGATCATATGCGGACCGTCGTCGGCGCAGACTTGAGTTTTCTGTTGGTGACCACGTTTTCTTGAGGGTCTCCCCAATGAAAGGCGTAATGAGGTTTGGAAAGAAGGGGAAGCTTAGCCCCAGATACGTGGGCCCTTTCGAGATCCTAGAGCGTATTGGTGCGGTTGTGTACCGGTTAGCCCCTCCGCCCAGTTTTCCAGACGTGCATCCCGTATTTCACGTTTTGATGCTCCGCAGATATCTTCATGATCCTTCGCAAGCGATTCAGCACCCGACGATCCAGCTTGAGCGTGACCTTTCCTATGCAGAGCAGCCGGTGATGATCTTAGATCGACAAGTGAAGAAACTGAGGTCGAAAGAGATACCGTCCGTCAAGGTACTTTGGCGTGGACAGAGCGGCGAGGAAGTCACTTGGGAGACCGAGAGCGAGATGAGGAGGAGGTATCCCCATTTTTTTGAAGGTGCGTATAGTTAGATTTTTAAATTCGGGGACCGAATTTCTTTAAGGGGGGTAGATTGTAACACTTTGGATTTCCGTTTGATTGCCTTTCGTGATAATTAGTGATCGTATGTGTTAGTATATATATGTGTTTATTGGATTATTAGTTAGTTAGTAGTTTTAGCATCATTTTCCTTGTGTAGTGTACACTTGCACACTTAGACATTTTTGAGACTTAGGGTTTTGGTTGCATATAACCATTTTTCTTGTATTGCATGGTTGTTATTTTCCCCCCACCATTTTAGCCTAAACATAACCCCATTTTTATAAATACAAATCCTAATAAAACAAATGAGCATGGTGTCAGGTAGAGATTTTGACTTTTTGACCCATTTCCTTGCTCTTTTCTCTCTCTTCTCCTCACTTCAGATTTCCTGCAGAATTTCCAGCAGAGAAACCCCCATTTTCTTCATCCTTTCTTCTCCTCTTCACTTCCCTTTGAATCCCAAACAAATCCTACACAAAAACCACACCTTTTCATCACAAAACCTTAAGAAAAGTGAGCTTTTTAGGGTGTTTAAGGCAAATCTGCATACACGAGGGGAAAAGCTGAAACTTTGGTGTTTTGCAAGGTCTCTAGAAGGTATAAACTCTGGTCTTAACCTCTTTTTCCATAACTTGTAGTATTGTTTAGCAAAAATCCCCTTTTTATGCATTTTTAGTGAATTTATAGGATATTTGTGATGTATATATTAGATTGGTGTTCTCATAATTTAGTTAGCCCCTTTAAGTGTTATTAGAGCTATTTTAACTAGGTTATACTTCAGGTTGCACAAAAATACCCTAAAGTTCCATTTTTAGTGCAAAATGTGGATTTTAACTAGAATTTGGGCACTGTAGGATCTGCTGTTACCCGAGACTTTTCAGTATAAATCTAGATGTTACTGTAGCATATATGGGGGGTATGGAGTGCACACACCCAACCTAGGAGCCCAATTCCCATTTGGGGCCGCCAAATATTGCATTCTGGCCGCAATTGTCGGCCAGATAGGGGAGTTTTGGGTTGGGGTTTGTGGTGTAGGTGTCTGCTGCTATGTGTGTTGTTTTGGCATGTATAGTTTTGCACTATCTTTCCTGTATCAAAATCTGGGGTAGAATACCTATTTTCCCGTGTTTTCAACCCTTCACGACATGCGTGATACGTGTGTGTGGGTTTTGGGTTTCTACGTATCGCGACGCGTCGGAGTGATTTCAGACGCGTAACCTCACGTTTTAGCGTATCGCGCACACGCACGCTTGGTTCGCGACACGAGTTACTAGTTCGACTTTAATGTCGCGTTTGTGTGATTTCAAGCTTACGTGTGTTATATTGTGTAATTCTAGGTTCGCAGGCGAGTACGGCGGACGCCGCGAAGAAGGGGAAGCAGGTTGTTGGCTACACCAAGCGAGAGACTACGGTGAGTAGATTTCACATCTACGGGGATATCGCCCGCATGGCGTTCTACGTCAGGGCTGATAGGACCTTATTGTGTTCCTTATATATATATTGCATGTTCATGGTTACTAGCTAGTGCATTGCATACCTACTACACACATCACCTTGGATCATTGCATTGTAGCTCATCTATATATGACATGACTTGATATTCATACTTGATACCTATATCACATTGGATCATTGCATTGTAGCTCATCTATATATGACATGACTTGATATTCATACTTGATACCTATATCACATTGGATCATTGCATTGTAGCTCATCTATATATGACATGACTTGATATTCTTACTTGATACCTATATCACATTGGATCATTGCATTGTGGCTCATTTTTATGTGACATAACTTGATATACATACTTGGTGCACATATCACATCACAATTACTTGTATTATTGGTTGAGATTTCATGTGATTTCTGGATTTGGAAACCGTGGCCTTTTCAAATAAGTAATCATTTAAAAACCCGGTTCCCTTGATATGATATTTTAGGGCATCACCCCGTGTTTTCTCGGTGCTAGAGGCATGTTTTGAGAGAGGGCTGACCCGGACTGACGGATGCCCGATGTATTGAGAGAGGGCTGACCCGGACTGACGGATGCCCGATGTATTGAGAGAGGGCTGACCCGGACTGACGGATGCCCGATGTTTTGAGAGAGGGCTGACCCGGACTGACGGATGCCCGATGTATTGAGAGAGGGATGACCCGGACTGACGGATGCCCGATGTATTGAGAGAGGGCTGACCCGGACTGACGGATGCCCGATGTATTGAGAGAGGTCTGATCCGGACTGACGGATGCCCGATATATTGAGAGAGGGATGACCCGGACTGACGGATTCCCGATATATACTTTGAGAGAGGGCTGACCCGGATTGACGGATGCCCGATACAGGATGTTTTGCGTGTCGATGCTAGACACGAGTATTTATGATATTTGGGTGCCGATGTTGGGCACTCGGGATTCTCAGAGATGTACAGGATTCGAGGGCCGAGGAGAGTGCCGGCGCATGAGCTATTTTTGGGAGATCTGGGTGCATTGAGAAACCGGTTATATATTCCACGTTGACATTCCGTGTAGATATTATATTGCCCCTGCTCAGCATTACATTTGTACCTCATCCTGTAGATGTATTACCTGATAGAGCATTTGTACCTCATCCGGTAGTACAGTACCCTATAGAGCACTTTCATGGTTATCGCACATACTGCTTATCACATTTTGATATCATCTGTTGGCATATGATAGAGTAGCGTAGTACGTGCATGCTCGCGATTACCTTTATATGTTATCTCTATTCACGAGTTGGCAACTCACCCCCGTTGTGCCACAGTGTTGCAGGTCGCCTTCGGAGTAGTCGCGGCAGGCTGCGGTTGCATCTTTTGACACAGATACCCCCATAGTTGGTGTACTAGCTCTTTTGCTGATAGGTGGGTTTTGTGCGGTATCTGTTTATCTTTCAGAATGTACATTGTTGTATCTTGTATTCTCCATCTACCATGTATGTATTTGACTTAGAGACAGTGTGAGAACGATGATGTATTATTTTGTATTCTGGTGTCGAGCTCGTTGTGAGCCGACTGTACTTGCAGTTTATCCTATCTGTTTTGTTCCCGCTTGTGGATCTTGATCTTCGCTACGGCGTCGTATATTGTTTTCTTGGAGATTGTTTACTTAGATTTCTTATCATGTTTTAGTTAGTGCTTTCTTTAAAAACTTCTAACACTCTATACTTAAACTGGTTTGATTTCTGGGTTTTCGGTTCACTTAGTCGCGTTACGCCTGTAGACGTTACGTGGTTAAGTGCCGGTCACGGGCCAAACTTCGGGTCGTGACATAGGAATACGACAGTTCGTCCTACAATCTTCTTATATACACAGGGTTCATCTTCGTTCTTGATGAAATCAAATTCCTTGATTGCCTCATCAAAACAGATGTTCCAGCTCCGCGATGCCTGCTTTAATCCATAAATGGATTTAAGCAACTTGCACACCTTTCCGCTGCTCCCACTGTCTACGAAACCTTCTGGTTGATCCATGTAAATGCACTCTTCCAAACAACCGTTTAGGAAAGCCGTTTTAACATCCATCTGCCAGATTTCATAGTCATGGAAGGCAGCAATGGCAAGTAGGATCCGAATGGATTTGAGCATAGCCACCAGAGAAAAAGTTTCGTCATAGTCCAAACCAGGTCTTTGACGAAAACCTTTTGCAACGAGTCTAGCTTTATAGGTTTCCACCTGCCCATCTACACCAAGTTTCCTTTTGTAGATCCATTTGCATCCAACGGGTTTTATCCCAGGTGGAGCAATATCCAAGGTCCACACTTTATTGGCGTACATGGACTCCATTTCGGATTGCATTGCTTCCTGCCACTTATCAGAGTCCCTACTGATAATGGCCTGCCTGAAACTGGTAGGGTCATCTTCTTCCAAGATGCAATCCTCTCGATCCCCGTCTATGAGAAAACCGTAGTATCTTTCGGGCGGATGAGAAATCCTACCAGATCTGCGGAGTGGCTGAGGTTCGTTTGGGGTCACTGAATTTTCTGGTTCTGCTAAATCCTCAGTTTGAGTTTGTGGATCAGATATTTCATCCAGTTCTACCGTGCTCCCACTTATTTCTTTTGCAAGAAATTTCCACTCTAAAAAGGTGGCGCGGCGAGCAACGAACACCTTCTGTTCCTCAGTGTGGTAGAACAGATATCCCAGAGAATTTCTAGGATATCCCACAAACTTACATAAAACTGACCGTGCCTCAAGCTTGTCTGGTTTTTGTACTTTTACATAGGCCGGACAACCCCATATCTTAATTCGTTCTAGATATGGTTTCTTACCACTCCATATTTCATATGGAGTCTTAGGCACGGATTTAGACGGAACCTGATTCAGTAAGTATGCCGCTGTATCTAGCGCAAGTCCCCAGAATGAAAGAGGTAACTCAGCATCACTCATCATGGATCGAACCATATCCAATAAGGTACGATTCCTTCTCTCCGATACACCGTTGTGCTGTGGTGTATAAGGAGGAGTAAGCTGAGAGAGAATACCATTCTCTTTTAAGTAATCTCGGAATTCCGTGCTTAAGTACTCCCCTCCTCTATCAGACCGGAGGATCTTGATACTTTTGCCTGTCTGGTTCTCTACTTCGTTTCTGAATTCTTTGAATTTCTCAAAAGTTTCAGATTTGTGTTTCATCAGATACACATATCCGAACCTAGAGAGATCGTCAGTGAATGTGATGAAGTACGAGAACCCACCCCTTGCAAGTATAGACATCAGACCACACACATCACTGTGTATGAGTCCCAAGAGCTCTGTTGCTCTTTCTCCATGTCCGGTGAACGGAGATTTGGTCATCTTCCCTTTGAGACAAGACTGACAAGTTTCATAAGATGAAAACTCGAACGCATTCAAGAGTCCATCTTTATGCAACTTACTTAGTCTTTTTTCTCCGATATGACTAAGTCTACAATGCCACAAGTAGGATTCATTCGTATCTGAATTCTTCCTCTTGCGTGTGTTTTGTATATTGAGAACTGTATTCTGATTTAGAACGTAGATACCATTACACAGTGTACCCTCTGCAACCAGTACCTTATGAAGGTAAATGTTCATGATATTCTTTTCAAGAACAAAGTTATATCCATCTTTATCGAGTAAAGAAACTGATATGATGTTGCAAACCATGGAGGGTATATAGTAGCAATCGTTCAAAATCATAGTCTTGCCGTTTGGCAATACTAGGTGATATTCACCGACGGCTGCCGCATTAACTTGTGCTCCGTTCGCTACTCTGAGCGACATATCACCCGGTGCAACTTTCCTACTTTTTCTCAGTCCCTGCAATAAATTATAGATATGAGATCCTGATCCGGTATCAAGTACCCAGGAGGTAGGGCTGACCGTAAAACAGTTCTCAATTACAAGAACACCTGAAGTAGATGCAAAACCATGCTTCTTCTTCAACTGGGTATCCTGGAAATCCATACAATCCCCTTTCCCATTCTCATACTCATGACTGTTGTCACAAGTTAGAGCTGAACCAACTTTCCCCAGTCCCGAAAAAGAATTCGGATCGGTCAAGCGATACATTTTATTATCTTGATTAGGGCGTGAAATGGTTGCTACCTGGAGAGGGAGAAAAGAAACACTCAGCGTATGCTCTTGCAAGATTAGATTGGTTTATTAATCTATCTAACCAGGATGTCTCCCACTGTTTCCTCAAATTCTTCTTCAAACCTTTTAAAAGAAGAACTAGCCGGGATTTAATTCACGTCACAATACTTGCTTAACCTTTCAGCCAGGCCAGTGTCGGTACTTCGAGGGAGGTTTTCCAACGCTTTTGCGAAGTTCCTTAATTTAAGAACCTCTTTTCCCTGGGGGCGTAGCCCCGCTAACACCTTTCTAGACACCTACTAGGTTTGTAGCATTGATCGTTAAGTGAAAGTAATCTCCCGAGAGTAATCCAACTCATCAGTGGGATCGGGATCCAACTGTCATTGTGTGATGACCTAGATGGAATCCACTCTAGCCACCACACTCCAGAAGGTATGCTAAATCTGCAAGTTTCAGTTCTTTTGAAACTCCCGATGTGGTTTTTGCCCCTAACGATTCATGACCTTGACAATGCCAATATATCATGAACCGTTAGTCAAGTTCGGCCCGTCATTATCTTGATTAACTTAGACCCACCCGCATAACTCTTGACAATGCCAACATAGCTATGCGACTGTCCTAAATAATCTGAAAAAATAAGGCTGCAAACAAGCAATACTTCGCTACCGATCACTACGCCTTGACAATGCCAAAATACGTAGCTCGAATACTGAGTAGTACTTGTAGGAAATGACGGAGGGCTACGGCTGGGTTTTTGGCGAAAAACCCGTTAACGTAATGAACTTGATGTCGTTGAAGGAACCTGGTAATCTTTTTGAAAAAATATAGTGGCGAAAACTTTTGCTAAAGAGGTCACTCCCTGTGAAGGGATCTCGGCTCTTTCCTCGTCGAATGAGGTGCAGGATATTCCAAACTGAATACCTCGATGCAAAGCAAGAATAATCGACTATAGTGAAGTTATTACCCTGACGCAAACTTTTGTCCAAGGGGTCACTCCCGATGAAGGGATCTCGGCCCTTGCCTCGTCGACTGAGGTGCTGGGCATTCACAACCGAATACCGCGATGCAAAACAAAAATGAACGTCCTTGCAATAACAGCTTTTTGAAAAATTGTTCCAACAACGTCTTTTAGGTTTATTTTCTTGCATTAGTTCTTTTAATGCGTCCCATCATTTAAATCCTACCATTGCAGAAAACAACCAAAATATGACGTACGCTCATGCCAATTGCATTCGCCACTGGGCCCCGTCATCACCCGTTAGGTTACTTAACTAACGACAGAGCGGGGGCTGGGCTAGTGCGGCTGTAAAACATAAGCAATGCCTAAATAGTTATTATATATAGATATACTGCAATGATAGCCAATCCAGATCACAGATGAACACTTTGGATATACTAGGAACCCGCGATTCGTTCAAGCCCGCAACGAAAAGCGGATTACACGGTCGCGATGAATAGCCAAAACCCCACCCAAGACCCCTACGGGTGCGGCAAACTACCTGCCAGTACTCGAAGCGAAGCAACCTCCCTCAACGCCGTGAGTAGGCCACTCGGCACTTCGAGATACCTGGTAGTTTGTGCACCCCCTCCATGGGTCTATCCTAGGAGCAAAAACAGTAAAAAGAATTATACAATGACGGCTACAACCCCGACCCGGTTGTGCGGCCAAACAAATAATATTACATCAATTTACAAATTATTACATGAGTGAAAGAAAAAGAAACTCTCATCTCACATCCATCCCGGCTATTCATCCGCGACAATCCAACGAGTTCATATACACAAACCATCAACAACACAGATCACAGATATGTATAACCCCGACTAATCGACATATAGCGATTAGCCGACGTTCAATACATATGAACATCACAGATATAACCTTTATAGTCAAAGTATATTGAAGTTCGCAAAAAATACGGATTTATAGGCCCCCAAAAACAAATTTCTATTCTGAAAAATCTGGGCCCATATAAACCATCTTAAAAATCCTAAAACCAAGTCAGAAATTCACTGCACCAAAATCGACCCAGTGACTCACCAAGATGGTTGCGGTTCCGCGGCAATAGCTTGCTATTGCCGCGGAAACGCGGCTCTTTGGTCGAGTTGCTGGCTCGTTTTTGGTGGCTTTCTTCTAAAAACCCTGAGATGATTTTTGGAGTATGACAAATTTTGTTTTGACCAGAAAAAAATTTAACAGAAACTCAGGTTTTTCGTAACTCGGTTTTTCGATTTTTCCGTTTCGAACTTCGATACACTTCACTACCTAGCTAGTTTATGTTTAGTTAGGCTCTGATACCACTGTTAGGTCCACGTTACCTCTCCCGGTACTTTCGGGGTTGCGGAAACGGTAAAACAAAATTTTTTCTGGACTTGGTAACATGGACCGTAAAAGCCGGATCTTTGCTAAACAATACACTAGCATCCTAACATAAGATGTTATCTACTCGGTTAGGGGTTATACCTCAACTTGAACTCCTTCTCTTCTTGTTGTTCTTCACTTCTTGTTGTTCTTCTTTTCTTGTTGTTCTTCTCTTTTCTTGCTCAATGGTTGATCCGGACTTTGGTCACCTCCGCGGCCTCCTTGAGTCGAAGACGATCCACCCGAGAGATGTACACCGAGCTCCACCTCGAGCCGAGGTAACTAGGGCAAGGATATTGCTAATCTAGAAGCCCTAGGTTATGTAGAAGTGGTAGATGAATGGTTTTGTCTTTGTGGGATCTTTATCTCTCAACACATGAGATCAAAAGATAAATCAAGAGGAGGAAGAAGGAGGAGCTAGCTAGTAACCATGGAGCTTCTCATTTCAAGAGAGAGAGAGAGAATGAGCAAATGAAAAGCTTAACCAAGAGAAAACCCAACCATGGTTGCAATAATGCAAAAACATTATCATTACTAATCACATCAAGATAAAGGTGATGGCTACAAATGACATGTCCATTATCATAACCAAAAAGAAAAAGAAAAAGAAAACCAAAGGATACTTTAGATCTTTCAAGAAGATCCTAGTCAACTTTGGTCAAATGGTCAACAAAGTCAAGATGGTCAAATGGTCAATGTAATTAGCCATAACATAATTATCAATGAAAGGATTAGTAAATAATGTCCCCGGCTCATAATGGTTTTGACCAAACGAACTGTCAGAAACCTAATGAGTCCGCCTCAAAATGGTTTTGACCGAATCAACTGTCAAAACCCTAATGAGCCCGCCACATAACGGTTTTGGCCGAACCAACTGCCAAAACCCTAATGAGGCACCTCCTCCTTCATCACTCCGGAAAACTGTGCATACACACCTGCATCCGCATTCCGCAGAATGCGGATGCGCAGAAGACAAAACAAATCCATCCGTGCAAAACTAGGATCCGGCTTAAACCTAAGGCCACTAGTACTGCCTGCCCGAACACCATACGTACACAAGTGTACGTAGGTGATCGCAGCCCTGCAGTAAAACCATACGGCCTCTACACGTTTCGCTCAGTGCAGGGAAACTCTGTATGTGGGACTTTAAAGACTCGACACTACGCTGGCAGTGGGTATAACCACAGACCGCAAGCGGCACTAGCTGTGCGTAACGGTCCCCAGGTAGATGTCGATAAGAAGGCCGATGAGGTAAACCCATCCGAACTCCTACTGAGTCTGTATGTGACAATCTCCGTACAGTCCGGTCTGTTCGTCTGATACATCGCATGTCGGGCCTAGGGGGCGGCAAGCGTCAGACCCCTAATAGCGGTACAAGTCGTGTCGGAGTGAAGCCCAGAACACCCTGAGATAACACTGGAACCTACCAGTATATCTCGCTTGCCCTGGCCAGGGACTATTTGTGTAATGGCTCTCCTAGACACAGCGCGATGTCAACCCCCAATACCGGGAGAGACGAATCCTGTCTAACCGTCACTGCCTCTAAGTGCTTCGGGACTGCTTCCAACTACTACCTGTTTGCACGACTCAGTAGAGCTATGGTAGGGTAGTAACCAAAGAACAGTGGGAACACACTCGAGGCGAAGTGACAGTGTCAAGTCAGCGGACTAAGCTGTACTCATGTCACCTGGGAACTGATAACTGACGATAGGTATAATACCAACCATCAGTTCCCGACGAGTCCTGTCCAGTGTACTCGTAACCTAACGAGCACCCGCATATTATCTCAAGTACGACGTACCGACGGCTGTGGGACAGACCGTCTCCCGTGCTGGGATGAGAAGCGCATACGCTAGTCTACTCCGGAGCATCGATGCCCTATCTCGATACTCCCACGACTAGGGACGTGTATAAGGATGTGCTTGTAGATTACCCAGCCCCCACGAGTGTGATCGCCATCACAACGCCGGTAATCAAGCAAGGATCCTAAGGGCTCTACTAATGCGTATAGGTGATATAATAAATAAACACACATGTACACATTAAAGCAGAGACAAACCAAGTAGCATAGTACTATATTGAGCAAGATTGTCTGTACAACTGTGAATATCCCAAGCTTCTATCAAGTAATATACATACTAGTATGATACAGTAATGGCCTCTACGGCATATACACTAACAATGACTACGAAATCTGGCAAATGGATGCTAAGACCGCCTTTCTAAACGGTGATTTAGAAGAGTGCGTGTACATGACTCAGCCAGAGGGATTCATAGATAGTGGGAGCAGCGGAAATGTGTGCAAGCTGCTTAAATCAATTTATGGGTTAAAGCAAGCATCGCGGAGTTGGAACATCTATTTTGATGTTGTAGTCAAAGAGTATCAAAAATATAGATGAACTTTGTATTTATAAGAAGGATGCAGTGAGTAAGGTTGTATTCCTCGTATTGTACGTGGATGACATACTCTTGATAGGAAATGATGTTCCTATGCTGCAATCAGTCAAGCTCTTCTTATCATAAAGATTCTCAATGAAAGATCTAGGTGATGCCTCCTGTATATTGGGAATCATGATCTATAGAGATAGATCTAAACGGATACTGGGATTGTCCCAATCCAGGTACATTGACACTATATTAAAGAGGTTTGGTATGGAAGAATCCAAGCGTAGGAACCAACCCACGATCTCTTGACTCACTCTCTCCAAAGATATGTCTCCCAAGACTGATTTGGAAAGAGCTCGCATGCAAGGGATACCTTATTCTTCGGCAGTTGGCTCTATCATGTATGCGATGCTATGTACCAGACCCGCTGTAGCATACTCACTAAGTGTAGTGAGTCAGTATCAAGCAGATCCTAGAGAGAGTCACTGGATAGCTGTGAAGAATATTCTCAAGTACTTACGAAGGACTAAGGAGATGTTCTTGGTGTATGGTAATGGAGACCTCCAGGTGGAGTCCTTTACCGATTCCAGCTTCCAAAGTGATAAGTACGACTTTAAGTCGCACTCGGGATTTGTCTTTACCCTCTATGGAGGGGCGGTATGTTGGAAGAGTTCCAAACAGGATACCGTTGCAGACTCGACGATGGAGGCTGAATACATCGCTGCCAACGATGCTGCCAAAGAGGCTGTCTGGATAAAGAAGTTCATTAGTGAACATGGTGTGGTTCCATCCATTGAACATCCAATACCTCTGTATTACGATAACAATGGAGCTGTGGCTTTGGCCAAGGAACCGAGGTCCCATCAAAAGTCCAGACATATTCTAAGGCGGTATCACCTGATCAGGGAGATAGTTGATCGCCGGGAGATCGAGGTCAGGAGAGTAGATACGAAAGAAACACTGCGGATCCACTCAAGAAGGCTATTCCCCAGATACAGTTTGAGAGATTATTCTGGATGCTAGGTATGAGATACTACAACATGTTGGAGATAGTGCCCTCAGAGTCAATTATTGGATCACAGGCACGTGATTGCAATGATTGAGGGATGACCTATTCCGGTAGGATAGTCTTACTCGAGATGATAGTATCCTATCTTGTTTATCTTTATCATCGTGTACTGCTTTAGGTGACCTGACATGTCACTATTGCACGTTGATAGAGCCCCTAGGATTCTTGCTTGACCACCAGCAGTATGAGGGCGATCATATACGTGGGAGCTGGGGTCTATAAGCACATCCTTAAAAGCTCCCTAGTCGTGGGAGTTTCGAGACAGGGCATCGATACTCCAGAGTAGACTAGTGTATACAGTCGAGACCCCGACGAGGGGCGGTGGCCGGTCTCATAAGCCACTAGTGTCAGTTGGTTCACCTAAGATGTATACAGGTGCTCATTGGGTTATGAGTGCACCGGACAGGACTCGCCGGGAACATGCTGGTTGGTCTTATACCTGACGTCAGATAGCAGTTCCCTGGTGACATGTGTACAGGTTAGTTCATCGACCTGGGGATCGTCATTTGTCTCGTGTGATTTCCCACTGTACTTTGATTACTACCCTACCATGCTCAAAAGAGACGTGCAAACAGGTTTTAGTTGGGTACAGTCCCGAGCCACATGGAGGCAGTGAGCGGATCTTCAGGGGTTCGTCTCTCCCGGTATTGGGGGTGAGGTCGCGCTGTGTCTAGGAGAGCCATTACACAAAGCGCTCGGCCGAGGCAGGAGATTTACTGGTAGGTATTCCAGTAGTATCTCAGGGTATTCTGGACTACACTCCGACACGACTTGTACCGGTTTTGGGGGTCTGACTTTTACCAACCCCCTAGGCCCGCCATGCGATGCTCATAGACGAACGGACCAGAATATATGGATATTGTCACTGACAGGCTCAGTAGGGTGTCAGGATGAGTTTGCTCATCGACGTCCCTTTTGGTCAATACCTGGTAGCCCGTTACGTATTGGCTTATACCTCTGACGTGCTAGTGGTTAAATCCACAACCAAGGTGTTGACGAGTCTTTAGAGTCCCCCACAGACAGTTGCTCAAGTTTCGGGCGAAACTCTGTAGAGGCCGTATGGTGATATGGCAGGGTTCGATCAGATACGTGCGGTATAGCACGGATCATGATCGGACGAGTTTATACTAGCGGGCTTTGGATTAAGCCGGATCCTAGTATTGTACAGTGTAGATTTTGTCTCATTGCATTTGTATTTCAGTCGGAATACAAATGCGGGTGTGTATACACAGTAGCGGGGTTTTCCTGTAATTTATTACGGGATCAGTTTTTTGGAGCTGCCCGTATGTTTTCCGTTTCGGCCATATTTCTTTGTATCTTTCATTGGCCGAAGATTGGTGGAGGAGGGCTTATTTGCATTTGTGCAAATAAGCATTTTGGAAGGGTTTTTTTGCATATTGTTGGATCATGATGGTGTTTGATGATGTTTGAAGTCATCATGCTTAATGATGATGTTTGATGAGTGATGGTTGAGTGAGGTTCTTGCTTTATGATCATTGTTTTTCATCATCACTTGCTTTTTCCATTACACTCAACCTTGCATTATTCTCTTGTATTATTCTTATGGCTTCCCCCCTTGGAAGATCTCTCTCTCACTCTCATTCTCTCTCTCCTCTCATAGGGGGCCATCCAAGTGAGGAGGGGCTGCCCTGTTGGCTATAGTGCCCTCATGGCAATTATCATAGTCGCGGACTTGTGATTATGATGATTGAGTGAGGACCTATACCGATAAAACAGTCTTACTCAAGATGATAGTATGCTATCTGGTTTGTCTTTATCATCACATACATGTTGATAGAGCCAATAGGATTCTTGCTTGACTGCCAGCATTGTGATGGCGATCACATACGTGGGAGCTGGGGGGTCTATAAGCACATCCTTAAATGTCCCTAGTCGTAGGAGTATCGAGACCGGGCATCGATACACCAGTGTAGACTAGTGTATACTGATCGAGACCCCGACGAGGGGCGGTGGCCAGGTCTCACAAGCCATTGGTGTTAGTTTGTTAACCTAAGATAGTATACAGGTGCTCATTGGGTTATGAGTACACTGGACGGACTCGCCGGGAACCTGCTATTTGGTATTATACCTTTTGTCAGATAGCAGTTCCCAGGTGACATGTGTACAGGTTAGTCTGTCGACCTGAGATCGTCATTTGTCTCGTGTGAGTTCCCACTGTGCTTTGATTACTACCCTACCACGGCTCAAAGGAGTCGTGCAAACAGGTTTTAGTTGGGTATAGTCCCGAGCCACATGGAGGCAGTGATCGGATTGTCGGGGATTCGTCTCTCCCGGTATTGGGGGTTGATGTCGCGTTGTGTACGGATGGCCATCACCATAAATCCGTGGCCACGGTGGACGAGAATTACCGATCCAGGATCGATAGTTTCTCAGGTGGTGATGGGTTTCATGCCAGCACTAAATGTCGCGTTGTTGGGGGTCTGACTTTATCCACCCCCCTAGACTCGATATGCGATACTCTTAGACGAACAGACCGGACTGTACGGATATTGTCACTGTCAGGCTTAGTAGGGGTTCAGGATGAGTTTGCTCGTCGGCCTCCCTTTCGCTCAATACCTGGGTAGCCGTTACGTACAGCTAGTGCCGCTGACGTGCTTGTGGTTAAACCCACTGCCAGCGTATTGACGAGTCTTTAGAGTCCCACACAGAGGGTTTTCACGGTTCAGGCGATATGGTGTACATGAGGTATGTTGATACATACAGATGTCCGATTAAATATGTGCACTTGCTGCGCAGACTTTAATTGGGCGGTTGATAATACTAGCGGCTTAGGATTAAGCCAGTTTATTAAATCAGGTTTTGATTTAATAATTTACATATGTATTTGTATATACGTATTCTAGTATTATTGTTCTTTATTCATTTTCTCTCTTGGCTATTCGTATTTTTGGTACGAATACGCGTATATGTATTTCGGTACATGTAACGGGAAGTATTCCGTATTTTATACGGAATGGCTTCTAGAAGTTTTACCACCTCATTATTGATTTTCCATTTATGGAAATTCATTTTGTCTCATAATGAGGTGGAGGGGTGACAAGGCATTGACATGGTCAAAGCAAGGCTTGAAGCATGGAAACAAAGCATGGTGCAATTGTTTAATGGTAAAAGAAAATGATTTTATTTTTGTGTGGAAGAGAGAGGGGGGGCCGGCCACTTATTGTGGGGATGGGGGTTCATTTGGTTTTGGGATTAATTCACACTTGCATAATTCCCTACTCTCTCATTCATACAAGAAAAGAGTTAGCTCATTTCTTTTGTTTTTCATGCCAAGTTTCATCACCTCCAAACTTCTTCTTGCATTACTCTCTTGAGCACATGAGATGAGAGAATAACATAGTGACACTTTTATACAACCCCACTCTCCTTCGCTAGCGATGTTGGAGCGTCGGTTACCTCGTTCGACGAGGTTGGAGCTTGCGCCGTTTCCCTCGGGTGGATCATCGGAGACAAAGGAAGACCGGCAACCAAACCACATCAAGGATCTTTAGGAGCTTGTAATGAAGACCGAAGGACTTGGATCATCTAGGTATAAAGATTCTAACTCTTAGTTAGCTCGCTAGTATAGGGTTTTAGGTTGATCCGGGATTCGGGTCGCGGTAGCGCCGGTTTAGAAAATTTTCGTTCCGCATTTTGGCCGCGTTTTGACGGCCGGGGCGCTGCCGGGACCCTTCATGGTATCAGAGCCACTCTTTAAACCCCTTACTAGCTTGTTAAGACGTGCTTAGAAGATTGATCGACAGATTTTTCCGAAATCACGGTTTCATTTCTCAAGTTGCTGTCGATTTTCAAAAGTGTTCAAAAAATTATTTCACATATCTTAAAAATCCGTGCAGGCAATTTTAAGGGTACTGGAAAAATTTGGGCACGTGATTCCACAAAAGCGCCGCGGATCCGCCGCACTAAGCCACCATTGGCGGCGGTTCCGCAGCGGTTTAGTGGCAACGGGCGACCAAATTTTTTCTGTAGCACAGATACTTGGAATTGTGATTTTTTTCATATTCTGTTTTGGCCCAGGTTTCAGTGAAGTGTTGTTTTACTATTGGGGCCAATTTGGAACTTTGTCGATCGATATTTAAGTGTGCGTTTATCAGTACTTACATTTCTATCTGCGACCGTGAATGTCATTTGATCGGTAAACTCGTCTAATTGCTATATGTCTTTTAGACGGGTTTGCGAACGTGACATTCACGTTGATGTTCTGTAATGTGCTGTGATGTTGGTTGGATCGTCGTGGTGGATAGCAATGGTGCAATGATAGTATAGTTTCATTTCATTTATACATTTGATATTGTGGGGCGAGCGTCCGACATGTGGACAGCCGTCACTGCCCGTTTGTATATTATTCTTTTAGGGCACGACCGGGCTGAGGTCGATGTCACCCTTGTATATTATTTTATTTTCTGTACTAGGATTACCCCGAGGTGGAGTGCACGAATAGCCAGGTTCTAGAGGGCAAATGGTCCGCATCTGAAGGCATTCAGATGGAGGGGACCTTACTCTAGAATTGGCGGGCTATTCGCCGCACTCGTAGGGGGTATAGGTGACCCAGGAGGGGTGCTCAAGTTACCGGATTCCGTGAAGTGCTGGGTGGTCCATTCACGTTGCTGAAGGGGGCTGCCTCACTTCTGGTTTTGGCGGGTAACTTACTGCGCTCGTAGGGGTCTAGGTTTCATTGCACATGCTATCCACACGACAGGGAACGTCGGGTCTCACTTGCGGCTCAAGTGAAACCCGGGGCTCCAGATTATCCACCATTCTGTGATGTTTCTGTGATGTTGCTTTATATCATGCCTGGGACGAATGTTATGTATATATTTATATATACTAGTAGATGTAGTATATGTTTTGCACCCGCGCTAGTCCAGTCCCCGCTCTGTCGTTAGTTAAGTAACCTAACGGGTGATGACGGGACCCAGTGGCGAATGCGGGTGGCATATATGTATATTTTATTTTTCGTTCTTTTCTGGTATGATTAATTGATTGGACTGCATTGATTCTTATCAATGCAAGGATAAAACAAACCTATTTATATGATGTTGTTGGAACCAAGTTTTTAAAAACTGACATTGCAGACGTACTCTTTTGCTTTGCATCGTGGTATTCATTTGGAATATCCTGCACCTCATTCGACGAGGCAAGGGCCGAGATCCCTTCATCGGGAGTGACCCCTTGGGTAAAAGTTTGCATCAACGTAATAACTTTACTATAGTCAATTCCTTTTGCTTTGCGTCGTGGTATTCATTTGGAATATCCTGCACCTCATTCGACGGGGAAAGAGCCGAGATCTCTTCACCGGGAGTGACCTCTTTAGCAAAAGTTTTCGCCACTATATATATTTATAAAAAACCACTTGGATTCCTTCAACGAGATCAAGTTCATTACGTTAAATGTTTTTTGCCAAAAAACAGCCGTAGCCCTCCGTCATTTCTTATGAGTATTATTTAGTATTCGTGCTGCGTTTGTTGACCTAGTCAAGACGTAGTGTTCGGTAGCTAAGTGGTGCTTGTTTGTGGCATTTTAAATGCGATTGGTTAGGACAGTCGTGCGGCCTTGTTGATCTAGTCAAGGGCACGTACGGGTGGATTTAATGCAATCCAGGATAATGACGGGTTGAACTTGACTAGCAGTTTATGGTTTGTTGACCTAGTCAAGGTCATAAATCGTTAGGGGTAAAAATCATATCGGGAGTTTCAAACATACAGGAAACTTGCCAGTCTTGTGCATACCTTCTGGAGTGTGGTGACTTGAGTGGCTTCCATCAAGTTATCATGCGATGATAGTTGGATCCCGATTCCCACTGATGAGTAGGATTACTCCTCGGGTGATTCCGACTATTTCTCCTTTTAGGTTTGGAGGAGAATTCGAGGAAATAGTCGAAGCCATCCAGATTAGATAAAATGATCAACCATTCTGATCTAGGTTAGAGTGCACGCTGAGTGTTTCTTTTCTCTCTTTCTGGCTGTGACTATGACCCGACCTTTGACTAAAACTCATGAAACCAAGTTAACCGAACCTTCTTAAAACACTTTGGATTTTGGAATGTCACGGTGTCGCATACATCATTGCCACTTCTATATCACCTTTTCATTTCTCCAGAACACCCCGTATTATTACGAACATCCACTTCTATTGGATAAATCCATCGTATGGTTATATACGAACTCGAAGGAACTTTTTCGAGGATGGATTCTGGTTCTGGAGAGATTGAATAGGTTTATTCAGTTGTCTTTTCTCTTCACCTTCTCTCAGGTTGTGAGGGCTCCTAGGATTAGGAGAGGGTACACCTATTGAGCTTATTGGATAGTCTTCTTCCAAACCATAGGCAGGTGCCGAACGGTAGGGAAGGAAGAAAACCAATTAAGCTTAAGTGTGGTGTACAGAAGGTAATAAGTAAAGACATGTAAAGGGATTAGAACAATGGCAAAAGAAATACGATCACCATCATTCACGACAAAGACCGGGTATACCCCTGCCACTCCTACATCCACTTTGCTTTTCTCCAGAACACCCCGTATTATTACGAACATCCACTTCCATTGGATAAATCCATCGTATGGTTATATACGAACTCGAAGGAACTTTTTCGAGGATGGATTCTGGTTCTGGAGAGAGATTGAATAGGATTATTCAGATGACTTTTCCCATTACCTTCTCTCAGGTTGCGAGGGCTCCTAGGATTAGGAGAGTACACCTATTATGCTTATTGGATAGTCTTCTTCCAAACCTTAGGCTGGTGCCGAAGGGTAGGGAATGAAGAAAACCAATTAGCGTAAAGAAGGTGTACAGAAGGTAATAAGTAAAGACATAATAAAGGGATTGGAGTGAGGGCAGGTAAGTATATGGTTACTGTCATGAATCAGGATAATGAAAGAGGCGTTACTAGGAATACCGGGTTAACCCTTTTGAAACATTTTCATGTTTCAGTTTCACTGTGCGATGTTAATTAATAACTGTTTTCCCAGTTGGAATGTAACTCCAGGGTATGTATTTACCAGATCAGTTTCTCACATCTGTATGATATTATAGATGCTGAGTGGGAGTAAGATATTGGGAATAGGGTGATTAGATCCTCATTAAATTGGAATTCGTTGTAATTAGTGATATTTGAGGAAATCATCTGGATTTTGCCGGGTGGCAAATATTTGGTTATGAATATCCGTTGTTATGCACCAATTTCAAACTGATATATCTGTACATTTATTTTATAAAGTGAGATATAACTTTTTGATATTGTGTATATGGCATTTACCTATATCAGTTGGTGATTAGGTAAGGTGCATTCAACGCGGTGTAATTCTTCTTAACCATAGTACAGTTTTTCAACCTACAACGCACAGAGTTTGAGTTATTGAACTCAGTGGACTTGTACAAAGTATTGTATGTTGTCCAGTGTCGATTACGACAATGGGGTTGGTACTCATACTATATTCTGTTTACTTATGAATTCTCCAGTTCTGGACAAGTATTTCGTTGAAATACATGGTCCAGATTTTGAGAAGTTATAGGTATAAGAATAAAGTAAAGAACCATTTGTTGGAAGTATCAGGATTCCTCGATGAAGTCGAAGATGTAGATACTTGTGTTTGGTATTCCGCTGATAGTAATGGTTTTGAGAACTTACTTCTCTTTCGGGTTACTCATATGTGGATGTACTCCTAGATGAGTAATGTTGATTGTACTCTTTCCATTTGGTTCATATGCACTGGAGACAGCTGCATTATTTTGAATCTAGTTCAAATTAGATTAGTGCTTTTATTTCTATATTAGGTATATATAGAATCAATTTATATCTTAACGATGTTAAGGTATAGGGAGTTGTTCGGCTGATACTTAAAACCAGAATCCGGATAAACTTTAGGCACGTTTCAGTAATGGTTGTTTGTGGGTTATCCCTGGCTTTGACGAGGGATAATTTTCTACCATCAGGAAGATCAATATTTATATTGTTCTTGACTCGCCGCTGTTTTAATAAAATGGACTTTTTCAGAAAACACAAGTGGGAGTATGGTAGAACAAGAAGTTATTCCAGAACTACAAACGATTACTGGAAATTTAATAGAACATAAGGATTCAATTGGATGTGATGTTACATTAGCCACTCCGCAGATTTTGGTGGGTAACCTCAGGCACCCGAGAGGTATTTCAGTCTTCTCAGAGACGGTGACAGGGAGGTTCTTGTTTACCCAGACTTGCCATTGTTGTTGTTCTGGACTATAAGACTCGGCAGGAGGATGAGTATAGCGTCGTTCTAAACTAGCTTTAGAAGTGCACGTGTATATGACTCTGCCAGAGGGTTGTTGTAGTCAGTGGGAGCAGCGGAAGCATAGTAGGCAAGTAGCTTATGTCTATTCATCGACTAAAGCAGCTATAGCGGAAATAGATCATCTAATTTTGATGAGACGGTCATAAGTCTTGACTTCATCAGAATAGGAGATGGATCTGATAAGAAGGTAGTAGGGTGTGATGTCCGAGAATTCGGGATGACATGCACTTGATAGGAAGAGATATTCCTATACTATGATCGGTTGTACTTTGGTTGTCACAAAGTTGTTTCTCCACATAGGATATGGATATAATATCAGGTTTTCTGGTCACTAGACCTATGGTTTTAGATCTAGATATGGGAAGTATCCTAATCTGGGTACTTTGACATTAAATGGACAACTCCTGGCATGGTGGTGTACCTGCAGGTGATGGAGTCAAACTCTCTAAAGGTGTCTTACAGACTAAAGGGGAGAGAGATCTACATGATTAACATATCATTTGCTTAGGCAATTGAGTTAATCATGAAATGTCAAGTAAAACACCAGATATTGTTTTTGCACTAGATGCAATATGCAGATATATTAATCCAATCCTGGAGAAACATTGGGAAGCAGTTAATGAACATAAGTGAATGTTCTCGAGAAATGATTACGGCAGCCTCCTTCAGGAGACGGTTATCATTTCAGGCTTCTAAGGTGACCTAGATGACAGAGTGACTGTCAGAGTTATAGTTTTCCCTCTTTTGAGGGACAGTTTGTTGGACAGGTGGTCCAAGCGGATACTGAGGAAAGGCAAGACGCATGATACTGATTAAATTCAGTGGACGATACAGTCTAAGTAGTTTGCTGGATTTGGAGTTCATTCATGAACTGGGTCCCATCAGATATCCAGATAAATTCTAAGACAAGTATTGCTCATTTCGGGAGTTAGTTTTCTCCGCGAAGTTGAGATTAAGAGAGATACAGAAAGAAACATTAGAGCGGATCCACTCACTGAGGCTATTTCTCGAACGCAATCATTTTCGCAAACAGGCTTTGCGAAACTGATTAGTAGAGAAGTTGGGTGTTCGGTATCACACGGGCTGTGAGTATGCGACACGCAATAATTGGCCTTAAGTGCAAGTGGGAGATTGTTGGCTATAGTGCCCTCAAGGCAATTATCATAGTCGCGGACTTGTGATTATGATGATTGAGTGAGGACCTATACCGATAAAACAGTCTTACTCAAGATGATAGTATGCTATCTGGTTTGTCTTTATCATCACATACATGTTGATAGAGCCCATAGGATTCTTGCTTGACTGCCAGCATTGTGATGGCGATCACATACGTGGGAGCTGGGGGGTCTATAAGCACATCCTTAAATGTCCCTAGTCGTAGGAGTATCGAGACCGGGCATCGATACTCCAGTGTAGACTAGTGTATACAGATCGAGACCCCGACGAGGGGCGGTGGCCAGGTCTCACAGGCCATTGGTGTTAGTTTGTTCACCTAAGATAGTATACAGGTGCTCATTGGGTTATGAGTACACTGGACGGACTCGCCGGGAACGTGCTAGTTGGTATTATACCTATTGTCAAATAGCAGTTCCCAGGTGACATGTGTACAGGTTAGTCTGTCGACCTGAGATCGTCATTTGTCTCGTGTGAGTTCCCACTGTGCTTTGATTACTACCCTACCACGGCTCAAAGGAGTCGTGCAAACAGGTTTTAGTTGGGTACAGTCCCGAGCCACATGGAGGCAGTGATCGGATCGTCGGGGATTCGTCTCTCCCGGTATTGGGGGTTGATGTCGCGTTGTGTACGGATGGCCATCACCATAAATCCGTGGCCACGGTGGACGAGAATTACCGATCCAGGATCGATAGTTTCTCAGGTAGTGATGGGTTTCATACCGGTACTAAATGTCGCGTTGTTGGGGGTCTGACTTTATCCACCCCCCTAGACTCGATATGCGATACTCTTAGACGAACAGACCGGACTGTACGGATATTGTCACTGTCAGGCTCAGTTGGGGTTCAGGATGAGTTTGCTCGTCGGCCTCCCTTTCGCTCAATACCTGGGTAGCCGTTACGTACAGCTAGTGCCCCTGACGTGCTTGTGGTTAAACCCACTGCCAGCGTATTGACGAGTCTTTAGAGTCCCACACAGAGGGTTTTCACGGTTCAGGCGATATGGTGTACATGAGGTATATTGATACATACAGATGTCCGATTAAATATGTGCACTTGCTGCGCAGACTTTAATTGGGCGGTTGATAATACTAGCGGCTTAGGATTAAGCCAGTTTATTAAATCAGGTTTTGATTTAATAATTTACATATGTATTTGTATATACGTATTCTAGTATTATTGTTCTCTATTCATTTTCTCTCTTGGCTATTCGTATTTTTGGTACGAATACGCGTATATGTATTTCGGTACATGTACCGGGAAGTATTCCGTATTTTATACGGAATGGCTTCTAGAAGTTTTACCACCTCATTATTGATTTTCCATTTATGGAAATTCATTTTGTCTCATAATGAGGTGGAGGGGTGACAAGGCATTGACATGGTCAAAGCAAGGCTTGAAGCATGGAAACAAAGCATGGTGCAATTGTTTAATGGTAAAAGAAAATGATTTTATTTTTGTGTGGAAGAGAGAGGGGGGGCCGGCCACTTATTGTGGGGATGGGGGTTCATTTGGTTTTGGGATTAATTCACACTTGCATAACTCCCCACTCTCTCATTCATACAAGAAAAGAGTTAGCTCATTTCTTTTGTTCTTCATGCCAAGTTTCATCACCTCCAAACTTCTACTTGCATTGCTCTCTTGAGCACATGAGATGATAGAATAACATAGTGACAATTTCATACAACCCCACTCTCCTTCGCTAGCGACGTTGGAGCGTCGGTTACCTCGTTCGACGAGGTTGGAGCTTGCGTCGTTTCCCTCGGGTGGATCATCGGAGACAAAGGAAGACCGGTAACCAAACCACATCAAGGATCGCTAGGAGCTTGGAATGAAGACCGAAGGACTTGGATCATCTCGGTATAAAGATTCTAACTCTTAGTTAGCTCGCTAATATAGGGTTTTAGGTTGATCCGGGATTCGGGTCGCGGTAGCGCCGGTTTAGAAAATTTTCGTTCCGCATTTTGGCCGCGTTTTGACGGCCGGGATGCTGCCGGGACCCTTCATGCCCATGTATTTTGAGTGGGGATTTTTGCTCTTCATGCTTGCTAAAATCCCCAAGTTCATCACAAAATTCCATATATCATTTCCTCACCAAAAGGCAACTCCCTACAACCCCAAATGAGACATATAGATCTTCACTTCATCTACAGCAAATCTTGGGCATGTCGACTCGCCAACTTCGTGCCCGAGTTGCCTCGGTCCAGAGGCGGGAGCCCGTAAAAGAAGCCGGCGACGTGGTGCCCTTCCGGAGAGGAGGTGGAGACCGAACATTCCGCGGGAGATCGGGACGATGACGAGAAGACCGGAGGACTCGGATCACTCGGTATATCTCTCTTCCCCATCTTGTAGTTAGCTAGGACTAGTTTAATGACCCGATCCGGGTTTTAGTGCGCGGTGGCGCCGGTTTTCAAATTCGCAAAGTTTTTCGCTTCCGCATTCCGGCGTCGGATTGACGGCGGGGGCGCCGCCGTGCACATACAGTGGTATCAGAGCCTCGCCATTAACCTAGTCTAGCTTGGTCTAATGTGTTTTACGTTTCCGATCGAACAAAATTCCAAAACCCGAATTTTTCCTAGCATCAGGTTTCTGTCGAAATTTTTGGGGTCCGAAATTTTTTTCAGGTTGTTGCAGAATGATGTGCATGGAATTTTAAGAGTTCTGGGAAAATTTGTTCTCGTGAACAGTCTATAACACCGCGAAACCGCGGCCAAACCCATGCTTGGGCCGCGGTTCCGCCGCTCTTTTCACTGTTCATGGCCCCAAAATTTTACAGAGAGCCCCTTAGTGTAAAATAGGGTTTTTGGAATGTTATTTTTTTGGCCCAGATTTCTTTAAGTGCTACAGTAATGCTTGGGGGCCCACTTGGTAAATTTGATCGATCGGATATTTTAAACACATTAGTTCACAGTATTTAAATTATATCTGCAACCGTGAATGTCACTTGATCGGTAAATCTTGTCTAACTGCTATAGCCCGGTTAGACGGATTTGCGAACGTGACATTCACGTTGATGTTCTGTGTTATGCTGTGATGTTGCGAATTGGTCGTGGGGGATAGCCTGGATGCAATGTTAGTACAGTTTTTGTTGTATTATGTACATTTGATATTGCGGGGCGAGCGTCCGACATGTGGACTGCCGTCACTGCCTGTTTGTATTATTATTTTGGGGAATGACCAGGTTGCGGTCGATGTACCCGTTGTATGTATATTTTACTTTCTGTACTAGGATTACCCCGCGGAGCGGTGCACGGATAGCCGGGTTCTAGATGGAAACAAGCCGGCATCTCATGGCATTGAGACGGAGGGGGCTTTACTTTAGAATTGGCGGGCTATTCGCCGCACTCGTAGGGGGTACAGGTTGACCCAGGAGGGGTGCCCAAGTCACCGGATTCCGTGAAGTGCTGGGTGGTCCATTCACGGTGATGAAGGGGACTTCCTCGCTTCAGGTTTTGGCGGGGGACTTGCCGCGCCCGTAGGGGTCTAGGATTTCATTGCGCAGGCTATCCACACGACCAGAGGAATGTCGGGTTTCAGTAGCGGCTCTGTGAAACCCGGGGATCCCAGATATCTGTATTGTTCTGTGATGTTGCATTTTATGACGCCTTGAGCGAAATATTATATATTGGTATATATATTAGTAGATGTTGTATATGTTTTGCATCCGCGCTAGTCCAGTCCCCGCTCTGTCGTTAGTTAGCTAACCTAACGGGTAATGATGGGACCCAGTGGCGAATGCGGATGGAATATACGTACGTCATTATATTTCGTTCTTTATGGTGTGATCAATTGATGGGACTGCATTGATTCGGATCAATGCAAGTTAAACAAACCTATTCTGATGTTGTTGGAACACTTTTCAAAAAGCTGTTATTGCAAGGACGTTCTCTTTTGTTTTGCACCATAGTATTCAGTTGGAATATCCTGCTCCTCAGTCGACGAGGCAAGGGCCGAGATCCCTTCACCGGGAGTGACCCCTTGGACAAAAAGTTTCCGTCAGGGCAATAACTTCACTATAGCCGATTACTTTTGCTTTGCATCGTGGTATTCAGTTGGAATATCCTGCACCTCATTCTACGGGGGAAGAGCCGAGATCCCTTCACCAGGAGTGACCTATTTAGCAAAGGTTTTCGTCACTATATTTTTAAAAGCTATCAGTTCCTTCAACGATATCAAGTTCATTATGTAAAAGGTTTTCGCCAGAAACCATTCGTAGCCCTCCGTCGTTTCATATGGGTAGTCAATAGTATTCAAGCTGTGTATATTGGCCAAAGTCAAGGCACAGTGATTGGTAGCTGTTGGGTATTCATATGCAGCATAGATAGATGCGTTGGTTTGGGGCAGTCGTACTACTATTTTGGCCAAAGTCAAGGGTATGTACGGGTGGGCTCAAATTAACCTGGAGAATGACGGGTAGAACTTGACATGTGACTTATGATATGTTGGCCAAAGTCAAGGTCATAAGAGCATGGGGCAGAAATCACATCGGGAGTTTCAAAAGAAACTGAAACTTGACAGATATGCGCATACCTTCTGGAGTGTGATGACGTGAGCGGATTCCGTCACGTTATCATGCGATGATAGTTGGATCCCGATTCCCACTGATGAGTTGGTATACTCCTCGGGTGATCCCGACTAATTCTTCTTTCAGGTTTGGAGGAGAATTTGACGGTACAGTGGGAGGTTTCCAGATTAGATAAATTGATAACCATTCTGATCTAGGTTAGAGTGCACGCTGAGTGTTTCTTTTCTCTCTCTCTTCGGCAGTGACCATTGACTTGACCCTAAGACTATGACTCAGAGACCAAAATTGACCGAACCTTCTTTAACACTGGCTTTTGGATTGTCAGAGTTGCAAACTTCATTGCCACTCCTACTTTTACCCTTTTCTCCAGGACACCCCGTACTACTACGAACGTCCACTTCCATTGGACAAAACCATCGTATGGTTATATACGAACTCGAAGGAATTCGAGGATGGTTTCTGGTTCAGGAGAAAACGAATAGGACTATTCAGTTGTCTTTTCCTTTTACCTTCTCTCAGGTTGCGAGTACTCCTTGGTTTAGGAGTAGTACACCTATTACGCAAATTGGATAGTCTTCTTCCAAACCTTAGGCTGGTGCCGAACGGTAGGGAATGAAGAAAACCAATTAGCATAACGATGGTGTGCAGAAGGTATTGAGTTAAGACAAAGAAAGGGATTAGTAAGAGGGCAAAGTAAATTGCGACCGATATTCACGACCAAACTAAGTATTTCATTACCACTCCCACTTCACCATTGTTTCTCCAGGACACTCCGTATCACTACGAAGATCCACAGTTTATTGGATACTCCATCGTATGGTTATATACGAACTCGAAAGGAACTTGTTCCAGTTCGGGGATGGATTCTGGTTCAGGAGAAATAGGAATAAGGTTTATTCGGTTGTCTTTTATCTTCACCTTCTCTCGCATTGCGAGTGCTCCTAGGATTAGGACAGTACACCCATTATGCTTATTGGATAGTCTTCTTCCATACCATAGGCTGGTGCCGAACGGTAGGGAAGGAAGAAAACCATTTGGCCTAAAGGGGTGTGCAGAAGGTAATGACTAAAGACATATAAAGGGTTTTGGAGAGGTGACAAAGAATTATATGGTTACAGTCGTGAATCTGGAAGAGGTATTACTAGGAATATCGGGATACCCCATCGAAACATTTCAATGTTTCAGTTTCACCGTGTACTGTTAAAAGAAAACTGATTTCCCAATTAGCACTTGCTCTAGGGTATGTATTTACCAGGTTTGATTCTCACATCTGTATGGTTTTACAGAAGGTGAGTGGGAGTAAGTTATTGGGAATTGGGTGATCATCCTCATTATATCGGGATTCGTTGTAATCGGTGATATTTGAGGAAATCGCCTGGGTTGTTTGCCGGTCGGAAAATATTTGGTTTTGAATATCCGCTGTAATGCACCAATTTCAAATTGATATATCTGTACGTCTATTTTCATAGAGTGAGATATACCCTTTTGAAATTATGTCTATGACATTTACCTATATCAGTGGATGATTAGGTAAGGAGCATTGAACAGTGGTGTAATTCTTCATAACCATAAATACAGTTTTCAACCTACGACACACAGGGATTGAGTTATCAGACTCAAGGGACTTATACAGAGTATTGTATGTTGTTCACGGTCCATCAGGACAGAGGGGTTGGTCCTCGTACTATATTCGGTTTACTTATGACTTCTCTAGTTTTTAGACAGGTGTTTCGTGGAAACACAGGGTCCGAATTTTGAGAAGTTATAGGTATTTGAATAAAGTAGAGAACCAGGTGTTGCAAGTATCGGGATTCTTCAAGTTGATCGAAAATGTAGGTACTTGAGTATGGTATTCAGTTGATAGTAGTAATTAAGAGAACTTGCTTCTCTTTCAGGTTACTCATAATTGGAAGCATTCCTAAGTCGAGTAACGCTGATCGGCCTCCTTCCATTTAGTTGACATGCACTGGAGACAGCTGCATGATTTGAATCTGGTTCAATTAAATCAGTGCCTCTAGTTCTATATTGATATAGAACAGTTCATATCTTAACGATGTTAAGGTACGGGGAGTTGTCCGGCTTATGCTTAAAACCAGACTCTGGATAACTCAAGGCACGTTTCTGTAATGGCTGTTTGTGGGTTGACCCGGCTATGACGAGGGTTGACTTTCTACCATCTGGAAGATCAATAGTGATATTGTTCTAGACTCTCCACAGTTTCAATAAAAATGGATTTTTTTAGAAAACAGTAGTGGGAGTATGGTAGAACTGGAAGTGATTCCAGAACCACAAACGATTACTGAAGATTTGATAGGAACCTAAAGATTCAATCTGGTTTGACATTCCATTGGCCACTCCGCAGATGTGGTGGGTAACCTCAGGCACCCGAGAGGTACTTCGGTATGCTCAAGGACGGTGGCAGGGAGGTTCTTGTTTACCCAGACTTACCATTGCTGTTGTTCCAGACTGTGAGACCCAGCAGGAGGATGAGTATAGCGTCATTCTAAACTAGCTTTAGAAGTGCACGTGTATATGACTCTGCCAGAGGGTTGTCGTAGTCAGTGGGAGCAGCGGAAGCATGGTGGACAACTGGCTTAAGTCTATTTATAGACTAAAGCAGATATATCGGAGATAGATCATCTGTTTCTGATATGACAGTCATAGGTTTGAGTTCGTCAGAATGGGGATGGATCTGTTGAGAAGGTAGTAGGGTGTGATGTCCTGGTATTTGGATGACATACACAGAGCAGGAAGTGAAATTCCTCTACTACGATCGGTTATATTTTGGTTGTCACACAGTGGTTTCTCCACATAGGAATTGGATATTATATCAGACATTCTGGTTACTGGATCTATGGTTTTAGATCTAGATTTGGGAAGTGTCCCAATCAGGGTACTTGACAGCATTCTAAGAGTATTTAGAATGGACGACTCCTGGCATGGTGGTGTACCTGCAGGTGATCGAGTCACCCTCTCTAAAGGTGTCTTACAGACTAAAGGGGAGAAGGATGTGCATGATTGGCAGATCACTTGCTCAGGCAATTGAGTCAATCATGAGATACCAAGTACCACACCAGATGTTGTTCTTGCACTAGATGCAATAAGTTGATATTGATCCAATCCTGGAGGAACATGAGGAAGCAGTTTTAGAACAAAAGTGGATGTTCTAGGGATATGATAACGACAGCCTTATTCGGGAGACAGTTATCATTCCAGGCTTCCAAGGTGACATGGATGATAGAGAGGTTGTCAGAGCTATAGTTTTCCTTCTGACGAGGGGCAGTATTTTGGACAGGTGGTCCAAGGAGATAGTGAGGGAAGCATGGCGCAGGATACTGATTAAGTTCAGTTGACGATACAGTCTAAGAAGTTTGGATTTGGAGTTCATTTATGACCTAGGTCCCATCAGACATCCAGACACATTCTAAGACAGGTATTGCTCATTTCGGGAGACGGCTTTCTCCGCGAACTTGAGATATAGAGAGACATAGAAAGAAACATCAAGGCGGATCCACTCACTGAGGCTATTCCTCGAACGCAATAGTTTCGCAAACGAGCTTTGTGAGACTGACTAGTAGAGGAGTTGGGTGTTCGGTATCACACGGGCTGTGAGTATGCGACATCGCAATAATTAGCCTTAAGTGCAAGTGGGAGATTGTTGGAGATAGTGCCCTCAGAATCAATTATTGGATCACAGGCACATGATTGCAATGATTGAGGGATGACCTATTCCGGTAGGACAGTCTTACTCGAGATGATAGTATGCTATCTTTTTTATCTTTATCATCGTGTACTGCTTTAGGTGACCTGACATGTCACTATTGCACGTTGATAGAGCCCCTCGGATTCTTGCTTGACCACCAGGAGTATGAGGGCGATCATATACGTGGGAGCTGGGGTCTATAAGCACATACTTAAAAGGTCCCTAGTCGTGAGAGTTTCAAGACAGGGCATCGATACTCCATAGTAGACTAGTGTATACAGTCGAGACCCCGACGAGGGGCGGTGGCTGGTCTCACAAGCCACTGGTGTCAGTTGGTTCACCTAAGATGTATACAGGTTCTCATTGGGTTATGAGTACACCGGACAGGACTCGCCGGGAACATGCTAGTTGGTCTTATACCTGACGTCAGATAGCAGTTCCCTGATGACATGTGTACAGGTTAGTTCATCGACCTGGGGATTGTCATTTGTCTCGTGTGAGTTCCCACTGTACTTTGATTACTACCCTACCACGCTCAAAGGAGACGTGCAAACAGGTTTTAGTTGGGTACAGTCCCGAGCCACATGGAGGGAGTGAGCGGATCTTCAGGGGTTCGTCTCTCCCGGTATTAAGGGTGAGGTCGCGCTGTGTCTAGGAGAGCCATTACACAAAGCCCTCGGCCGAGGTAGGAGATTTACTGGTAGGTATTCCAGTAGTATCTTAGGGTGTTCTGGACTACACTCCGACACGACTTGTACCGCTTTTGGGGGTCTGACTTTTACCAACCCCCTAGGCCCGCCATGCGATGCTCATAGACGAACGGACCGGACTGTACGGATATTGTCACTGACAGGCTCAGTAGGGTGTCAGGATGAGTTCGCTCATCGACGTCCCTTTTGGTCAATACCTGGTAGCCCGTTACGTATTGGCTTATACCTCTGACGTGCTAGTGGTTAAATCCACAACCAAGGTGTTGACGAGTCTTTAGAGTCCCCCACAGACAGTTGCTCAAGTTTCGGGCGAAACGCTGTAGAGGCCGTATAGAGATATGGCAGGGTTCGATCAGATACGTGTGGTATAGCACGGATCATGATCGGACGGGTTTATACTAGCGGGCTTTGGATTAAGCCGGATCCTAGTATTGTACAGTGTAGATTTTGTCTCATTGCATTTGTATTTCGGTCGGAATACAAATGCGGGTGTGTATACACAGTAGCGGGGTTTTCCTGTAATTTATTACGGGATCAGTTTTTTGGAGTTGCCAGTTTGTTTTCCGTTTCGGCCATATTTCTTTGTATCTTTCATTGGCCGAAGATTGGTGGAGGAGGGCTTATTTGCATTTATGCAAATAAGCATTTTGGAAGGGTTTTTTTGCATATTGTTGGGTCATGATGGTTTGACCTTTTGAAGTCATCATGCTTAATGATGATGTTTGATGAGTGATGGTTGAGTGAGGTTCTTGCTTTGTGATCATTGTTTTTCATCATCACTTGCTTTTTCCATTACACTCAACCTTGCAATATTCTCTTGTATTATTCTTATGGCTTCCCCCCTTGGAATGATCTCTCTCTCACTCTCATTCTCTATCTCCTCTCATAGGGGGCCGGCCAAGTGAGGAGGGGCTGCCCATGTATTTTGAGTGGGGATTTTTGCTCTTCATGCTTGCTAAAATCCCCAAGTTCATCACAAAATTCCATATATCATTTCCTCCACCAAAAGGCAACTCCCTACAACCCCAAATGAGACATATAGATCTTCACTTCATCTACAGCAAATCTTGGGCATGTTGACTCGCCAACTTCGTGCCCGAGTTGCCTCTGTCCAGAGGTAGGAGCCCGTAAAAGAAGCCGGCGACGTGGTGCCCTTCCGGCGAGGAGGTGGAGACCGGACATTCCGCGGGAGATCGGGACGACGACGAGAAGATTGGAGGACTCGGATCACTCGGTATATCTCTCTTCCCCGTCTTGTAGTTAGCTAGGACTAGTTTAATGGCCCGATCCGGGTTTTAGTGCGCGGTGGCGCCGGTTTGCAAGTTCGCAAAGTTTTTCGCTTCCGCATTCCGGCGTCGGATTGACGGCCGGGGCGCCGCCATGCACTTACACAACAGCTGACCTTAGTGCAAGTGGGAGATTGTTAGTTATGTATATGCCCTAGAGGCCATTGTTGTATATATGATGTATATTATAATGGATGCTTGGATATATATAGAGAGAACTTTCTTGCTCGTCATGATAGTATGCTATTTGGTATTTCTTTATCTTAACATGTTGACTTGTATATGTTTACTGTCTTACTCTCACATGTTGATAAAGCCCTTAGGATCTGTACTCGACTACTGGGACTATGATGAGATCATACTAGTGGGGCCACGGTAGTCGATGAGTACATCCTATAACTGTTCCTAGTCGAGGGTGTGTCAAGACAGGGCATCGATACACCAGAGTAGACTAGCGTATACGCATCTTGACCCATATGATGGGCGATGGATGATCCCATATCCATCGGTGTTTTGACATCCGAGATGGTGTACGGGTGCTCAGTGGAGACTGGGTACACTTGACGGACTCACCGAGAACTCCCAGATGGTGATATACCACACGTCAGATGGAAGTTCTCCTGTGACACTGGTACAGGGTTGTCTGTAGACCCGAGATCGTCATAGAGTCTTGTGTGATTCCCACTGTGCTTTGATTTCCACCTTACCACGTCCAAGAGAGCGTGCAAAACGGTGGCTTTTGGGTGCAGTCCCGAATCACATGGAGGCAATGAGCGATAGGAGGGGATTCGTCTCTCCCGGTATACGGAGTTGATGTTGTGCTGTGTTCGATTGGCTATAACTGGAAGTCCCTGGCCAGGGCTGATATAGAGATTTACTGGTAAGTGTTACCAGTAGTTTCACGACCTGTTATGAGCCTCACATCGACACGATTTATCGATTACTGGGGTATGGCGTATACCACCCTAGACTAGATATGCAACATATCAGACGAAGAGACCGGACTGTACGAGAGTGTTACTGATTGGATTCACAGGAGAATGTACAGGCTAGCTTATTGATCTTTTGACCGCTCAATACCTGGGTGGCTGTTACGTTTAGCTGACCACTTGCAGCTTGTAGGTGTTTGATATGATCATCACCTGCTACCGGCGCATTGACGATTCTTTAGAGTCCTACACAGAGGTTTCTTGACTCAGGCAAAACGGAGTAAGGGCACAAATATGATATGTGCACGACCGAGGATAATGCGATATGAGATACCGTATTATATTCTCGCGATATTTAGATATGAGCCGGGTCATCGGATCAAGTGTTGATTCGATGAATCGGTACATGATATATTAGTCGGTTATATTCGTTATAGCCGGATTGTCGGATCAAGTGTTGATTCGATAATTTAATGTATAATAATATATATGATATTTGCATTACATTATCTAATAATGGTTCGCTTTATTATTTCATTTTCTCACCGGATAATACATTGATATGTATGCGATATATATTAATTGTATTATTTTCTTTTGTTACAAATATATAATATATATGTGATATATATTATTGTAACATGATATGATTACTAGTGCAATATGTTTAGTGGAGATTAAACAAGGTTAGGGTTTGAATTGGGTTATTTCTTTCATGAACCTTCTAGAAGGTTTTCTTTTGTCACGAGCTTAGATATTATAGTTGATATTTTCTAGTGACTCATCCTTTAACCCAACCCAAACTCTAGCCTTAGTTAATTCTCTACTTGAGTTAGCCTAGTCATAGTTAACCATGGTTGCATTATTAATCATATATCATTTCATTATTCATCACAAAAAGGTTTTATCCATTATTTCATCTTCTTCTTCAACCTTGAGCTTTGAGAAAACTTACTAGGTTTTCATTTTGTGATGTTTTTGTATGAGAATTTGATATAAAAAGAAAGCATAAATACTACTCCATCATCCTCATCTAATCTAGCCAATTAGATTAGGGTGTTCACCTCATTAGAGAGAGAAAGCTTGAGTTATAGAAATTTCGAGGTAGATCATCGGAGAAAAGGAAGACTACAAGCTAGCATAGATCGTTCGAGTTGTGGAGCCTCTCTTGAGTCCGGGAGATCATGAATCGCGGCGAAGGGACTTCTACTCGGAGCTTATGAAGCAAAGGGGCGGACTACAAATATTGTAATCCCTCACTCTTAGTTGTAAAGATATTTACTTGCATGTTAAACCCTAATATTCTAGCAAAGATCCCGGCTTTGGGTTGTTCCCCACGTCTAAATTTTTATTCGGTCATGGTTGATTCCTTATTAACGCTTGTATGAGTGCCTAGGAACCATACAGGATAGACCCAAGACGGGGAGTACAAGTAATCGGGTTCTAAAGCCCAGTGGGAGACCATCTAGAGGAGTCGAGACCGGGTCTCCTAACTCTATAATTGGCAGGGTTGCTTTTCGCTCTCGTAGGGGTCTAGGGATGTGGGTTTGGCTATTCATCACGAATGTAGAATCCGTGTTTTTCATTATTGGCTTAATTTAAAAAATGGATATCCTAGTATATCCAATATTTCATATGCTGACTTCTGCTGCTTGGTTCTGTGATGTGATCATATAACTGTGTGAGATGAATGCTATATATATATATATGATATATATAATAAACGCTTCTTATGTTTTGCACCTGCGCTAGTCCAAGCCCCGCTCTGCCGTTAGTTAAGTAACATAACGGTGCATGACGGGGCCCCATGGTGAATGCGGATGGGATAAGCGTACATTCTATTTTTGTTTCTTTTTCTGTGATGTTTAGGGAAAAATAAATGATGGAACTTCATTAATGAGATTAATGAAAAGAAAAGAAACCTAAAGATGCTGTAGAATCAAAAGTTTTTAAAAAGTTAGCTCCAGTTCTTGCTTTGCATAGTGGTATTCCTTCATGAATATCCAGAACCTCATTCGATGAGGAAAAAGCCGAGATCCCTTCATCGGGAGTGACCTCTTTAGCAAAACTAGCAAATGCTACAACCCACTCGGTTTTGTTTTTATAGCTTATCTAGTTTTTTCTTTGCATAGTGGTATTCCTTGATGACAGCACCTCATTAGATGAAGAAAGAGCTGAGATCCCTTCACCGGGAGTGACCTCTTTAGCGAAACTAGCAAAAGCTAAAAAAAACACTCCTTTTCAAATCACTAGATTCTACAACGATATCAAGTTCATTATGCTAAAGGTTTTCTTAAAAACCAATGTAGCCCCCTGTCATTTCAGATAAGTGCTATTTAGTATTCCTGATGCATTTGTTGGCCTCCGTCAAGGCGTAGTGTGCTGCAGCTGATTAGTGCTTATCTGCAGTATGTGATGCGATTGGATTAGGGTAGTCGTGCGATTTTGTTAGCCTCCGTCAAGGATCATGCGGGTGGATTTAATTCAATTAAGAAATGAACGGTTTGAACTTGACTAGCGGCCTATGGTTTGTTGGCCTCCATCAAAAGTCATAAGAAGCTAGGGTTAAAAACAATATTAGGAATTTCAAGTGTTGAAATTTGCAATGAGATTGCATACCCTCTATATGATAGTTGGATCCTGATACCCACTACGAGTAAGTATTACTCCTGGGAGAGTTTTCCACTTTACAATTAGCTGATCAAGTAGGTGTCTAAAAAAGGTGTTAATGGGGTTATGCCCCTGCGGAAACGAGGTTTTTTAATTAGTTCCATGCGAAAGCATGGGGAGACTCCCTCGGAGTACCAATACCTGCCTGGCCGAACGATTGGCGAACTTGTAGGGTGTAATTAATCCCGGCTAATCTTACCTTTTAGCGTTTGAAGGAAGATTTGATAAAAACAGTGGGAGCCATCCTGATAAGATAAGATAAGATAATAACTAATCTAATCTTGCAAGAGCACACACTAAAGTTTTTCCTTCTCTCTCTCTCCAGGTACCGATCAGTGACACGCTTTAATCAAGATAATAATATTGATGTATTGTCCGAACCCGCTTTTGATATTGAGCTGGGGAACGTTGGTTCCGCTCTATCTTATGATTGTTATAAGTCCGAGCAAGGAATAGTAGAATATCATAATTCACATTCCACCCGAGCGAAGAAAGAGTATGATGATGCATCTTCTTCGGGTGTGTTCGTTACCGAGAACTGTTTCTCAGTATGCTCTACGTCCTGGGTATTGGATACCGGATCAGGATCCCACGTATGTAATTTGTTACATGGGCTAAAGAGATGTAGAGAACTGGAAAAGGGTGATAAGTCACTAACAGTAGGGAATTGAGTAATTGTTGCAGCCAAAGCAGTTGGCGAATATCACATAGTGTTACCAAATGGTAATACATTGATTGTGAATGACTGTTACTACGTACCAAAGATGATGTGCAATATTATATCAGTTTCTTTGCTAACTAAAGAAGGATATAATTTCATATTAGAGGATAATGTTATGAACATTTTTCTAAATCAAGCGTTGATTGGGTTTGGTACGTTGTGTAACTGTATATACGTTCTGAATCAAACTACAGTTCTAAATATACATAACACATACAAGAGGAAAAGTTCAGAAATGAATGAAGCCTTCTTGTGGCATTGTAGACTAGGTCATATCAATGCGACACGACTAGCTAAGTTGCAAAAAGATGGATTTTTGAATCAGTTCAAACTTACATCTTATGAAACTTGCCAGTCATGTCTCAAAGGCAAGATGACCAAGACTCCGTTTATTGGACATGGAGAAAGAGCTACCGAACTTTTGGAGCAGATACATAGTGATGTATGCGGTCCTATGTCTACACATGCCAGAAATGGTTTCTCGTACTTTATTTCATTCACCGATGATCTCTCAAGATTCGGACATGTGTTCCTGTTGAAACACAAGTCTGAGGCTTTTGAGAAATTCATGGAATATAAGTGCGAAGTCGAGAACCAAACGGGTAAAAGTATTAAAATTCTTCAATCTGATCGGGGAGGAGAATACTTGAGCATAGAATTCCGTGATTATTTAAAAGAGAATGAGATTCTCTCTCGGCTTACTCCTGCGTATACACCACGGCACAACGGTTTATCGGAGCGGAGGAATCGCACCGTATTAGATATGGTGCGCTCTATGATGTGTATAGCTGAGTTGCCTATTTCTACTTAGGGTTATGCACTTGAGACAGCTGCATACCTATTGAATAGGGTTCTGACCAAATCAGTGTTTACCACTCCATATGAGATATGGGAGGGGAAGAGACCGTGTCTTAATTTCATTAAGATTTTGGTTTGTCCGGCTTATGTTATAAAGCAAAAATCAGACAAGCTCAAGGCAAGATCTATTCTATGTAAGTTTGTTGGATATCGTAAACATTCACGAGGGTATATCTTCTACCATACCGAGGCAAAAAAGGTGTTTGTTTCTCGGAATGCCACCTTTTTAGAAAAGGAATTTCTTGTGAGAGAAATTAGTGGTAATGAGGTAGAACTGGAAGAAGTTCCAGCTACACAAACTAGAACTGATGATTTGGTGGAACCGGAGGATTCAATAGTACCCAACGAACCCCAGCCACTTCGCAGATCTAGTAGGGTTCCTCTGTAGGGTTACCTAGCATGACAGCAAGGTTTCGGGAGGCATCGTCCATGCCATTTTCAAATTTTTGCCATACTAAGGAACCCTAACCCTAGAATCTTAACTAGAGATTTAGACAATACAATATGAAAACAACTTTACATACAAAGTGAATGAGGAATACAACTTTTGTTGACCGGTCCTTCACTTCTAAAGCTCCGTGTAGTAGTCCTTTCGCTCCAAGTAGTGAACACCCGAACTCTAGTAAGGGTTCACATGAGAAATGAACAAGCTTGCTCGAAGTCTTCGAGGCCAAAGATGATCTACGTCGAGGAGACTCAAGCTCATGCTACCTCTTCACTAATGGTAGATTAGTGAAGCAAACACCCTAAACTAAATGGCTAATATAGTAGAGGATGATGAAGTAGGAATTGGGCTCACTTTAGATTAATTTTTCTCACAATATTTCATCACCATTTCAAAAGCTAGAAAGCTTTTCCATAAGGAAGAAGAAGATGAAGTGGAGATGAGAATGAAACTCCTGAGGTGAGAATAGCAACCATGGGTGAGTTAGTGTCATACACTAACCCATGTAGAGAATGAACCATGGGTAAGGTTAATGGTTAGATTAATAAATATCTACAAGTGAAACAAAATTGGTAGACTTGGTCAATGGTTCCACAAGCTTTTACAAGCTTGTAACCATGACAAATATCCATCCAATTTTGAATTACTTAGATAAATATAAACCCTTCATTATATCAGGCATGGTGTAGGTCTCATACACCCATGAAGCATGTGGCATCAAGCATGACACAAATAAAATGTACATTAATATATATCACATACATACTATATGCACATAAGTGAGAAAAAGAATACTTAGTGAGCAAGTATTAGTTAATGTAAGTTACTATATCAAATATATAATTATACATTAAATTATTAAATCAACACTTGATTTAATAATCCGGCTATATCACATACAACCAACTTATATCATATGAATCAACTTATCGAATCAACACTTGATCCGATAACCCGGCTATATCACATATAACCGACCAATATCATATATCGCGAGAATAGAATGCGGTATCACATACGTGCATTAATCTCGGCTCCGCACATATCACATATGTGCTCCTACATCATTTCGCATGAACCAGGAAACCTCTGTGTAGGACTCTAAAGACTCGTCAATACGCCGGCAGTAGGTGATGATCATATCAAACACGCATAAGCCGCAAGCGGTCTGCTAAACATAACAGCCGCCCGGGTATTGAGCGATCAGAAGATCAACAAGCAAGCCTACTCATACTCCTTCGAATCCAATCCGTAACACTACCGTACAGTCCGGTCTCTTCGTCAGATATGTCGCATATCACAGTCTGGGGGTGGTATAACGTCAGACCCCAATAGCCTGATAAGTCATGTCGATCCAAGGTCCATAACGGTTCGAGAAACTACTGATAAAACTTACCAGTAAATCTCAGCAATCCTGGCCAGGGATTTCCTGTTATGGCCAATCGAGCATAGCGCAATATCAACCCCCAATACCGGGAGTGGCGAATCCCCTCCTATCGCTCATTGCCTCTATGTGACTCGGGACTGTACCCAAAAACCACCTTTTTGCACGATCTCTTGAATGTGGTATGGTGGAAATCAAAACACAGTGGGAATCATACAAGACTCTATGATGAGCTCGGGTCTGAAAGGTTCCTAGGCACCCTAATGAGGTTATACAAGGCATCGAACATGCCATTTTCAAATTTTAACGGTGCCTACAAACCCTAACAAGATCGTTTGCTAGAAAACTAGGCGAAAAAGAACTAGTTAACAACTTAACTAATGGGATATCGGAAATACAACCTTTGTAGATCCGGTGCTCCACCTCCATAGCTCCGCAACGAAGTCGTCTCCGCTGTCCAAAAAGAATCCGGGCTCTAGAGTCGGCTTCGTCGGAGAATAAGCGAGCTAGGTCGTCGATGTCCATGCCGAAGATGATCTACGTCGAGGCATCGCTAAATCAAGCTCCACCTTCACCTTGCCATGAAAACTTGTGAAGGAAACACACTCTACTACTTGGCAAGAGATAGAGGATGAAGAAATAGGAAGTGGGTAGACTTTAGAATTGGATTTCTCACTCATTTCATCAAGTTGCCATTGATGGTCAAGCTTTTCTTCACTTGAAGGAAGAAGAAGAAGAAGCTAAAATATTATGATAAGAATATTAGAATTGAAAAGAAAAATCAATCCTTATCATATAATGAACCATGGTTAGATGTAGAGAGTTAACTATGGTTTAAGTGAGTGGTAAGGGTTAAGCATGAGACAAAATGGTCATTAAGTCAAAGTCTTCATGAAGGTTCATGAATGAACAAAAGAAAGCAACCATTTTCCTCATTTTGCCTTTTCTTTTTCCAAAAAGATAAATGAATAAAAAGAAATCAAAAACCCTAATCACCCACTTAACTATAGTTTAATTCTTAACACTTAACCATAATGCATGTATCATCAAACATGATACAATATAGTGCACAAAATCATATCGCATATGTAATGCGCACATCCGAGTGAGAAAATCCATTATAAAGTGAACCGATACTAGTTAATGCAAAGTAATATATCAAATATATAATTATGCATTAAATCATTAAATCAACACTTGATTTAACGATCCGGTCATATCGCATATAACCGACTAGTATCATTAGTAACAACTTATCGAATCAACACTTGATCCGATAACCCGGCTATATCGCATATAACCGATCAATGTCACATCGCGAGAATCGAATACAGTATCACATA
Organism: Agapanthus africanus; assembly: GCA_030015575.1. Lineage (NCBI taxonomy): Eukaryota > Viridiplantae > Streptophyta > Magnoliopsida > Asparagales > Amaryllidaceae > Agapanthus > Agapanthus africanus. The sequence continues at coordinate 428,916,524 of CM057339.1, forward strand.
CTGGTATTATTCTCGGTCCCGCACATATCTCATATGCGCTCCTATTTCGTTTCGCTTGAGCCAGGAAACCTCTGTGTAGGACTCTAAAGACTCGTCAATACGCCGGCAGCAGATGATGATCATATCAAGCATCCACAAGCCGCAAGCGGTCTGCTAAACGTAACGGCCACCCGGGTATTGAGCGATCTGAAGATCGACGAGCAAGCCCGCTCACACTCCAGTGAATCCAACCAGTAACACTACCGTACAGTCCGGTCTGATCGTCTAATATGTCGCATATCTCACCTAGGGGTGGTAAACGTCAGACCCCAATAGCTCGATAAGTCGTGTCGATATGAGGTCTATAACAATTCGAGAAACTACTGGTAACACTTACCAGTAAATCTCAGCAACCCTGGCCAGGGATTTCCTGTTATAGCCAATCGAACACAGCGCAACATCAACTCCCTATACCGGGAGAGACGAATCCCCTCCTATCGCTCATTGCCTCCATGTGACTCGGGACTGTACCCAAAAACCACCGTTTTGCACGCCCTCTTGGACGTGGTAAGATGGAAATCAAAGCACAGTAGGAACCACACAAGACTCTATGACGATCTCGGGTCAACAGACTACTCTGTACCAGTGTCACCAGAGAACTGCCATCTGACGTGAGGTATAATACCATCTGGGAGTTCTCGGCGAGTCCGTCCAGTGTACCCAGTCTCTACTGAGCACCCGTATATCATCTCCGATGTCAAACCCCAATGGATATGGGATCATCCATCGCCCATCTGTATGGGTCGAGAAGGTACACGCTAGTCTACTCTGGTATATCGATGCCCCATCTCGATACACCCACGACTAGGGACTATGAAGGATGTACTTATGGACTACCATGTCCCCACTAGTATGATCCGCATCACAGTCCAGGTAGTCAAGTACACATCCTAAGGGCTTTACCAACATGTAACAGAGAGACAATCAGTGTATATGTTAAGGTAAAGAGCAACCAGATAGCATACTATCATGTCGAGCAAGAAAGTCCTCCCTATATACGTCCCAGCATCCACTACAATATACATCCAATGTACAGTAATGGCCTCTAGGGCATACATATAACTAACAATCTCCCACTTGCACTAGGGCCATCTGTAGCAGTGGTTGTAGTATCTCATACTCAACCATCCCATAAAAGTCTCTCTCTGGGAATAGGCCTTCGTGAGTGGATCCGCCGTGTTATCCTCTGGGTCTGCTCTCCTTGCCTCGATCACCTTGGAGATCATCCATCTCCATGATCAGGTGACACTGCCTTAGAATATGTCTGGATCACTGATGGGACGAGGGTTCCTGGCATAAGCCACAACTCCATTGTCACACAATGGTAGGAACCTGGTTCATCTCATGAACCTCTATACACCCAAACAACCTCTTTGGTAGCATCTTAAGTAGCGATGTATCCTGCCTTTATCGTCTAGTATGTCACGGTATCTAGCTTGGAACTCTTCCAACATACCGTCCCTTTACTGAGGGTAAAGACAATGCCTGTGACTGACATTCAGTCGTCTTTATCACCCTGGAACACTCCCAGTGATTCTCCCCAGGATCGATTGATACCATCTCACTACAACTAGTGAGAATCCTAACATCCATTTAAATCTATCTCATAGATCCAAAATCCAGGATTTAGTTGGTATCACTTTGATCCTATGCGGAGAATCTTTGTGACAAACGGAGATTGATCGAGCGTAGCATAAGAAACTCCTTTCTTATCAAGAGTATGTCATCCACGTACTCTACGAGGATCATCACCATACTCTCTACTACCTTTTTTGTTTATACAAGGTTCATCTACCATTTTGATGATGTCAACTTCTTTGGCTAATCCATCAAAATAGATGTTCCAACTCCGCGATGCCTGCTTTATCAGATAAGACATCTTGCACACGTTTCCGCTGCTCCCACTGTTTACGAAGCCCTCTGGCTGTGTACTTACAGACGCACTCTTCTAAATCATCATTTAGAAAAGCAGTCATGGCACCCAACCGCCAGATATCGTAGTCATGGTATGTAGCCGTGGCAAGTAGGATCTGGATGGACTTAAGCATAGCTCCTTAGAAAAGGTTTCATCATTATCCATGCCTGGTCAATGACGAAAACCTTTAACAAGTCTAGCTTTGAAAGTCTCAACTTTTCCATTTACACCAAGTAATCTTCTCAAGATATACTTGCTCCTGATGGGGATTTAACCCTTCAGATATAGCAACTAAAGTCCATACTTTGTTGGTGTATAAGGATTCCATCTCAGATCGCTAAACATCCAGCCATTCTTACAGAGTCTCACTCCTGATGGCCAGCTCGAAGCTAGTTGGGTCATCATCTCATGACGCATTCCTCGCTCCCACTGTCATAGAGAAACCGAAGTATCTCTCAGGTGGGTGAGGAACCCTACTAGATCGGCGGAGAGGCTGAGGTTCGTTGGCATCTACTGAATCCTTTGGTTGTACCAAATCATCTGTTGTATTTTGTATAGCTGGAACCTTTCCAGTTGTACATTACAATCCTTGCCTCGAGCTTGTCCGGATTTTGCTTTTATACATAGGCCGGACAACCCCAAACCTTAACTAACTTAAGATATGGGCTCTTCCCTTTCCATATCATATATGAAGTGGTAGGCAACTGATTTGATTCGAACCCTATTCAATAGGTATGCAGCTTCATAAGTGCATAACCCCCAAAAGGAAAAAGGGTAACTCAGTAGCACTCATCATAGAGCACACCATATCAAATAGGGTGTATCTGCTCCGCCCCGACATACCATCGTGCTATGGTCTATACGGAGGAGTAATGCTGAGAGAGAATCTCATTCTCCTTTAGAATAGTCCTGGAATTCCATGCACAAGTATTCTCTTCCTTGATCACATCAAAGGACATAATACTTATGCCCGTAACTTGGTTCTCTATTTCTAACTTATATTCCGTGAATATCTCAAAAGGTTCGGACTTGTGTTTCAACAAGAACATAAATCTGAACCTCGAGAGATTATCAGAGAATGTAATGAAGTACAAAGAACCGGTCTTGGTATGTGTAGACATGAGACCTTACATACATCATCATGTATCAGTCCCAAGAGTTCACTAACTCTTTCTCTGTTTCCAATAAACAGAGCTATGGTCATCTTATCTTTGTGATATGACTGACGAGTTTCACAAGATGTAAATTCAAACTTATTTGAATATGCATCTAAATGTAACTCAGCTAGTCGGGTCGCATTGATCTGACCTAGTCTACAATACCTTAAGAAGAATTCGTTCATTTCTGAACTCTTCCTCTTGTGTGTGTTCCATATACTAAGAACTGTAGTTTGATTTAGAACATCAATGCTTTTAGATAACGTGCCTGAACCGACCAACTTTTGATATAGGAAATGTTCAAAACATTATCCAACAATACAAAATATTATCGTTTCTTTACTAATAAAGAGATAGATATGATTTTGTATATCAGGTTCGGTATCTAATAACATACGTTCAAAATCAATGTATTACAATACAGGGTGACAGTGACCAACAGACTTGGCTGCAACACTTGCCCCGTTTTCTGCCTCATGAAACTTATCACCCGTTCTCAGTTTTTCTACCCTTTTGTAGCCCTATGTAACAGATTACATATCTGGGATCCAGATCCGGTATCATATACCAGGATGCGGAGGATACTGAGAAACAGTTCTATATAAAGAACACACCCGAAGATGATGCATCAGCATGCACTCTCTTCGTTTGGGCGGCACGGGAAATCTGGTAATCCCCAATTTCCTGCTCTGTCTTATAACATTTATAAGTGGGAGCGGGACCAACGTTCCCCAGCTCAGTATAACAAGCGGGTTCGGTCAATAATCCGTATTATTATCTTGATTAAGGCGTGATATGGTCGCTACCAGGAGAGAGAGAGAAGAAAACACTCAGCGTGCGCTCTGTCAAGAATAGATTGGTTTTTATTTTATCTAATCAGGATGGCTCCCACTGCTTTTTATCAAATCTTCCTTCAAACCCTAAAAGGAAAGACTAGCCGGGATTAATTACACACTACAAGTTCGCCAATCTTTCAGCCAGGCCAGTGTCGGTACTTTGAGGGAGGTCCCCCGTGCTTTCGCACGAACCTAATTACTGTAAACCTCGTTTTCCCAGAGGCGTAACCCCGTTAACACCTTTCTAGACACCTACTTGATCGGCTAATTGTAATGTATAAAACTCTCCCAGGAGTAACTCTTACTCGCAGCGGGTATCGGGATCCAACTATCTCATAGAAGGTATGCAATCTCATTGCAAATTTCAACACTTGAAATTCCCGATAATATTTTGCCCCTAGCGTCCTATGACCTTGACAGAGGTCAACAAACCATAGGCTGCTAGTCAAGTTCAACCCGTCATTTCTTGATTGAAGTAAACCCACCCGCACGACCCTTGACAGAGGTCAACAAGGTCGCACGACTACCCTAAATCAATCACATCATATGCTTATGCAGATAAGCGCTAATCAGCTACCGCACACTACGCCTTGACAGAGGTCAACAAACGTAGCACGAATACTAACCAGTACATATCTGAAATGACGGAGGGCTACGACAGGTTTTTCTGAAAACCTATTGCGTAATGAACTTGATATCGTTGTAGGATCGAATGAATTTTAAAATGGAGTGTTTTTGAGGCTTTTCCAGTTTTGCTAAAGGAGTCACTCCCGGTGAAGGGATCGTCGGTCCTTTCCTCGTCGAATGAGGTGCGGGATATATCATATATATCACTGTGCAAAGCAAAAACTCTTAAAAGCAATCAAAAAACAAACCGAGTGTGTAGCATCTGCCAGTTATTGCTAAAGGAGTCACTCCCGGTGAAGGGATCTCGGTCCTTTCCTTATCGAATAAGGTGCAGGATATATCACATATACCGCTGTGCAAAGCAAGAACTGTAGCTACCTGTTTTATTTTGAAATTCGATTCTACAACATCTTAGGTTTCTTTTACTTTCATTAATCACATTAATGAAGTCCCATCATTTAAGTACCTAAACATCACAGATAAATACGACGTACACTTATGCCATCCGCATTCGCCTCGATGTCCCCTCGTGCACCGTTAGGTTAGGTAACTAACGGCAGAGCGGGGCAGGGCTAGCACGGGTATAAAACATAAGTAACGTCTATATAATATATCATATATACTATATACTGTATCTATCACAGAACATCACATGTTCACATCACAGATATCGCAGCAGAAGAAACATATGAAATATTGGATACACTAGGACGTCCGTGTTTTCAATACGAGCCAGTATAAAACACGGATTCCACGGTCGAGATGAATAGCCAAACCCACACCCCTAGACCCCTACGAGAGCGGCAAGTAACCCTACCAATTCTAGAGTTAGGAGACCCGGACTCGACTCCTCGAGTTGGTCTCCCACTGGACTCCAGAACCCGGTTACTTGTGCCCTCCTCCTTGGGTCTATCCTAGTGCGGAAAAGTAAATAATATACATCAACGGTGACAACTTCCGCTACCTGGAAGTGCCCCAATAAAAGAATATTACATACAAGTTTTTACATGAATGAAAATGAAAAACACTCATCTCACATAAAAACCCCCCGGCTATTCAAACACGACGATCCAATATAACATATCCAGCAACACATAACATCACATGTCATCAACGTAAGTAAATATGCGCATCCCAATTGTCGTTGACATATAGCAACGAAACCGGCGACATCACATATTACACTTACGGTCACAGAAAAGAAAGTGTAAAACTACAACAGTTGGAATCCGCAACCTCCTCAGACATCGCATGCCTGACCAAATGAATTACTTAGACATCGCATGCCTAACAATTATAAACTCCGCATTTTAGTCTCATTATCGAAAACTCTTTTCAATATCAAGTCGGGTAATTCAACAAGATTCCCGGCATCCTGATCGAATACTCGTCGCAAACTTTAGTAGGCGGCCGCACCCCCGATACCGTCGACGAAGTGCACCAAGGCGGAACACCGCTACCGCGAGCACCTGGACGAATTCTTTCGGCGACGGGGTTCTCCTACAGTCACTTGGTTGGGGCTATGGAGTGAGGATGTCTATTAAGTTTACCCGGCGAGTATCCGCGTACGCTACTGATTGCGACGGACTTTTGATCACATCAAAATTCCGTGGCAACCGATCTAGTGAGACTAAAGTGCTATGTTTATAACATTCATTCAGTTATCACATAACTTTTGTGAATTCCAATTATTGTATCCCATTCCAGATAAACAGAAAATGTTAAACTTTTCGATCGAACAATCGAACACCCAAGTTTTCCCTATATGGATCAACACATGAAATAAGTCTAACAACATTCAGTTCGTGCCTCAGTACCAACGGTCTAGCCGTAGAAGGGTCAAGCCAACGCCTCACATGTGGCACGCCGTACTGCCCCAAACCCGAAGGTTCAAAGGACAGTTCAAGACGGTCACATAATCGAGTTAAGGTTTGTTGTCTTCTAGAGGGTCCATCGCGTTACTTGCACTACTTAGAACGTCGTTAAACTACGGAAAAATCCAACACTTGGAAATTTCCCGACAGGGGAAATATTGGGTATTTATATCCGGTCGAACTTTTTAACATATTCTAAAAAATATCCGGAAAGCCAAATAGACAAAATTTGATACCCCGATCGAAACACCGAATCCCCAAAACTATTCCAGAAAAACCAACTCTGGAATAAACTTTTAAAAATTTCCAGAAAACTCAGAATCAGAAAAAATGAATTACTGTGCAAATATGGGAAGGTGACGTCATCACCTAGCCGCGGAACCGCCGCAGAAGCTAGGCTTCTGCCGCGGTTCCGCCACAAAAAACACTGTTCATCCAAAAAGTTTTGCATGGTAATTCTTATTTTTCCCTGCTGAATTTTTTAGCAATTTTTAATATGGAAAAATCCACGTTTTACAAAACCGGACAGAGAGCATGTTTGGAATTTGGTTTCGGGTTCGTTCGGACTTCAAATTGCGTCTAGACTTCGCCTAAGGCTCTAGCCGGGCTCTGATACCAGTGAAAGGTTCCTAGGCACCCTAATGAGGTTATACAAGGCATCGAACATGCCATTTTCAAATTTTAACGGTGCCTACAAACCCTAACAAGATCGTTTGCTAGAAAACTAGGCGAAAAAGAACTAGTTAACAACTTAACTAATGGGATATCGGAAATACAACCTTTGTAGATCCGGTGCTCCACCTCCATAGCTCCGCAACGAAGTCTTCTCCGCTGTCTAAAAAGAATCCGGGCTCTAGAGTCGGCTTCGTCGGAGAATAAGCGAGCTAGGTCGTCGATGTCCATGCCGAAGATGATCTACGTCGAGGCATCGCTAAATCAAGCTCCACCTTCACCTTGCCATGAAAACTTGTGAAGGAAACACACTCTACTACTTGGCAAGAGGTAGAGGATGAAGAAATAGGAAGTGGGTAGACTTTAGAATTGGATTTCTCACTCATTTCATCAAGTTGCCATTGATGGTCAAGCTTTTCTTCACTTGAAGGAAGAAGAAGAAGAAGCTAAAATATTATGATAAGAATATTAGAATTGAAAAGAAAAATCAATCCGTATCATATAATGAACCATGGTTAGATGTAGAGAGTTAACTAAGTTTTAAGTGAGTGGTAAGGGTTAAGCATGAGACAAAATGGTCATTAAGTCAAAGTCTTCATGAAGGTTCATGAATGAACAAAAGAAAGCAACCATTTTCCTCATTTTGCCTTTTCTTTTTCCAAAAAGATAAATGAATAAAAAGAAATCAAAAACCCTAATCACCCACTTAACTATAGTTTAATTCTTAACACTTAACCATAATGCATGTATCATCAAACATGATACAATATAGTGCACAAAATCATATCGCATATGTAATGCGCACATCCGAGTGAGAAAATCCATTATAAAGTGAACCGATACTAGTTAATGCAAAGTAATATATCAAATATATAATTATGCATTAAATCATTAAATCAACACTTGATTTAACGATCCGGTCATATCGCATATAACCGACTAGTATCATTAGTAACAACTTATCGAATCAACACTTGATCCGATAACCCGGCTATATCGCATATAACCGATCAATGTCACATCGCGAGAATCGAATACAGTATCACATACTGGTATTATTCTCGGTCCCGCACATATCTCATATGCGCTCCTATTTCGTTTCGCTTGAGCCAGGAAACCTCTGTGTAGGACTCTAAAGACCCGTCAATACGCCGGCAGCAGATGATGATCATATCAAGCATCCACAAGCCACAAGCGGTCTGCTAAACGTAACGGCCACCCGGGTATTGAGCGATCTGAAGATCGACGAGCAAGCCCGCTCACACTCCAGTGAATCCAACCAGTGACATTACCGTACAGTCCGGTCTGATCGTCTGATATGTCGCATATCTCACCTAGGGGTGGTAAACGTCAGACCCCAATAGCTCGATAAGTCGTGTCGATATGAGGTCTATAACAATTCGAGAAACTACTGGTAACACTTACCAGTAAATCTCAGCAACCCTGGCCAGGGGTTTCCTGTTATAGCCAATCGAACACAGCGCAACATCAACTCCCTATACCGGGAGAGACGAATCCCCTCCTATCGCTCATTGCCTCCATGTGACTCGGGACTGTACCCAAAAACCACCGTTTTGCACGCCCTCTTGGACGTGGTAAGATGGAAATCAAAGCACAGTGGGAACCACACAAGACTCTATGACGATCTCGGGTCAACAGACTACTTTGTACCAGTGTCACCAGAGAACTGCCATCTGACGTGAGGTATAATTCCACCTGGGAGTTCTCGGCGAGTCCGTCCAGTGTACCCAGTCTCTACTGAGCACCCGTATATCATCTCCGATGTCAAACACCAATGGATATGGGATCATCCATCGCCCATCTGTATGGGTCGAGAAGGTACACGCTAGTCTACTCTGGTATATCGATGCCCCATCTCGATACACCCACGACTAGGGACTATGAAGGATGTACTTATGGACTACCATGTCCCCACTAGTATGATCCGCATCACAGTCCAGGTAGTCAAGTACACATCCTAAGGGCATTACCAACATGTAACAGAGAGACAATCAGTGTACATGTTAAGGTAAAGAGCAACCAGATAGCATACTATCATGTCGAGCAAGAAAGTCCTCCCTATATACGTCCCAGCATCCACTACAATATATATCCAATGTACAGTAATGGCCTCTAGGGCATACATATAACTAACAGGGTCGACAGACTAACCTATACCAGGGTCACCATAGAACTGCTACCTGACGATAGGTATAAAACCATCTAGGAGTTCTCGGCGAGTCCGTTCAGTGTACCTAGTCTCCACTGAGCACCCATATACCTTCTCTGATGTCAAACACCAATGGGTATGGGATCATCCATCGCCCATCATATGGGTCAAGAAGCGAATACGCTAGTCTACTCTGGAGTATCGATGCCCTGTCTCGATACTCCCACGACTATGAACAATTGAAGGATGTACTTGCCGACTACCTCTGCCCCACTAGTATGATCCGCATCATAATCCTGGTAGTCAAGTACTCATCCTAAGGGCTTTATCAACATGTAATAGAGAGAGAATAAGTCTACAAGTTAAGATAAAGTGCAACCAGATAGCATAGTATCATGTCGAGCAAGAAAGTCCTCCCTATATATGTCCAAGCATCCACTACAATATACATCACATGTATAATAATGGCCTCTAGGGCATACATATAACTAACAATCTCCCACTTGCACTAAGGCCATTTGTTGCAATATCTCAGACTCAATGTCCTATAGAAGTCTCTCTAGGGTAAGGCCTTTGTGAGTGGATCCGCTGTGTTACCCTTCGGGTCTACTCTCCTAACCTCAATCCCTTGGAGATCAACCATCTCCCTGATCAGGTGATACTGCCCTCAGAATATGTCTGGAACGCTGATGGGACCGGTGTTCCTAGGCTAAAACCACAACTCCATTGCTGTCACAGTATCAATTATTAGACGCTTAATTGTAGGAACCATTTTCATCTCATGAACAAGAAATTCCCAGACAGCCACTTTGGTAGCATCGTTGGTAGCGATTTATTCAGCCTTTATCGTCTAGTATGCTACGGTATCTATCTTGGAACTCTTCCAACATACTGTCCCTCCACTGAATGTAAAGACAATTCCTGTGACTGACTCTCAGTCGACCTTATCACTTTGGTAGCTCGAACCAAGAACATTCATTTAGTGCTTCTCAAGTACTTAAGAATGTCCTCCACAGCTGTCCAGTGATTCTCCCAAGATCCGATTGATTCCTGATCACTACACCTAGTGAGTTAGCTATATCTGGTCTGGTACATAACATCGCACACATGATACAGCCTACTACCGAAGCATAGGGTATCCCTTGCACGCGAGCTCTCTCTAAATTAGACATCTTTTTGGAGAGAGCGATTCCTGAGTAAGTGGGTGAACCACCGCGCTTAGAATCCTCCATACTAAACCCTTTTAGTATGGTCTTAATGTACCTGGATTTGGGACACTCCCAACATCCACTTAGATCAATCACCATAGATCATAATCCATAAGATGTAGTAGGTATCATCCAGATCTCCCATGGAGAACCCTCGTGATAAGAGAAGCTTGACCGAGTGTAGCATAGGAAACCATTTCCTATCAAGAGTATGTCATCTACGTACAATACGTGGAAGACAACCTTACTCTCTACAACCTTCTTGTATATACAAGGTCCATCTACCATTTTGATGAAGTCAAACTCTTTGACTGCCATGTCAAAACAGATGTTCCAACTCCACGATGCTTGTTTTAATCTTGATGGACTTAAGCATAGCTTTGAAAGTCTCAACTTTTTCATTTACACCAAGAATCTTCTCAAGATCTATTTGCTCCCAATGGGTTTTACCCCTTTAGGTGCAACATTCAAAGTCATCCTTTGTTGGTATATATGGATTCCATCTTTGATCGCATAGCATCCGGCCATTTCACAATGTCTCCATTTATGATAGCCTGTCTGAACCTGGTTGGGTCATCATCTGCCATGATGCAATCCTCGCTCCCACTGTCACCGAGAAGACCGTAGTATCTCTCAAGTGGATGAGGAACCCTACCAGATTCGCGGAGAGGCTGAGGTTCGTTGGAGACTTTTGAATCCTTTGGTTTCACCAAATCATCAGTTGTTAGTTTGTCTAGCTAGAACTCTTTCCAGTTCTACCTCGTGGCCACAAATTTCTTCATAAGAAATTTATTTTCTAAAAAGGTGGCATGCGGAGAAACAAAACACCTTTTGCTTCTCAGTGTGGTAGAAGATATTCCCTCGCAAATGTTTGGGATATCCTAACAAACTTATACAGAACTGACCTTGTCTCGAGCTTGTCCAGATTTAGCTTTTCAACATAGGCTGGACAACCCCTTATCTTAACTCGTTTAAGACATAATCTCTTCCCATTCCATATCTCATATGTAGTGGTAGGCTCTGATTTGGATGGAACCCTATTCAATAGGTATGGAGCTTCTCAAGTGCATAACTCCAAAAGGAAACAGGCAACTCAGCAGTACTCATCATAGAGTGCAGCGTATCTCATAGGGCGCGATACCTCCGCCCCGATACACCGTTGTGCTGTGGTGTATTCGAAGGAGTAAGCTGAGAGAGAATCACATTCTCCTTTAAATAATCCAGGAACTCCATGCCAAAGTATTCTCCTCCTCGATCACATCGAAGGACTATAATACTTCTACCCTTCTGGTTCTCAACTTCAAGCTTATATTCCTTGAATTTCTCAAAAGTTTCAGACTTGTGTTTCAATAGGAACATATGTCTGAATCCTGAGAGAAGATCAGTGAATATAACGAAGTACAAAGAACCAACCCTTGCAATTGTAGACATTGGACCGTATACATCATCATGTATCTGTCCCAAGAGTTCAATAACTCTTTCTCTGTTTCCAGTAAACGGAGTATTGGTCATTTTACCTTTGAGACAAGACTGGCATGTATCATAAGATGAAAATTCGAACAGATTCTCATATTCATCCTTATATAACTTAGCTGGTCGTGTCGCATTGATATGACCTACTCTACAGTGCCACAAGAAGGATTTGTTCATTTCTGAACTACGCCTCTTGTGTGTGTTCTATATACTTTGAACCGTGGTTTGATTTAGAATGTATATGCTATTATATAACGTGCATGATCCAATCAACTCTTGATTCAGGAAAATGTTCACAACATTTTCCTCCATTACAGAATTATATCCTTTTTTAACTTAATAAAGAATCTGATGTAATTTTGTATATCAGGTTCGGTATTTAATAACATTTGTTCAGAATCAATGTATTTACCATTTGGTAATACTAGGTGATATTTGCCAACTGATTTGGCTGCAACAATTGCACCATTCTCTAACACTTAGAGACATATCACCCATTCTCAGTTCTCTAACTTTCTATAGCCCAAGTAACAAATTACATATGTGGGATCCTGATCCGGTATCTCATACCTAGGACGTAGAGAAGACTGAGAAACAATTCTTGGTAACGAACACACCCGAAGAATATGCATCAACATGCTTATCCCTCGATTGGGTCGCGTGGAAATCCGGATATTCCCCTGTTTCCTGCTCGGACTTATAACAGTTATAAGACAGAGCGGAACCAACGTTCCCCAGCTCAGTATAATAAGCAGGTTCGATCAACGCATCTATATTACTATTTTTATTAAGGCGTGACATGGTCGCTACCTGGAGAGAGAGAGAAGAAAACACTCAGCGTGCGCTCTTGCAAGATCAGATTGGTTATTATTTTATCTAATCAGGATGGCTCCCGCTGTTTTTATCAAATCTTCCTTCAAACCCTAAAAGGTAATACTAGCCGGGATTAATTACACCTTACAAGTTCGCCAATCTTTCGGCCAGGCCAGTGTCGGTACTTTGAGGGAGGTTCCCCGTGCTTTCGCATGGACCTAATTAAAATAAATCTCGTTTTCCTAAGGGCGTAACCCCGTTAACACCTTTCTAGAAACCTACTTGATCAGCTATTTGTAATGTGTAAAACTCTCCCAGGAGTAACACTTACTCGCAGTGGGTATCGGGATCCAACTATCTCATAGAAGGTATGCAATCTCATTGCAAATTTCAACACTTGAAATTTCAGATAATCTTTTACCCCTAGCGTGCAATGACCTTGATGAAAGCCAACAAACCATAGTCTGCTAGTCAAGTTCAACCCGTACATTTCTTGATTGAATCAAACCCACTTGCACGACCCTTGATGAAAGCCAACAAAGTCGTATGACTACCCTAATCCAGTCGCATCATATGCTTTAAGAAGATAAGCACTAATCAGCTACCGTAAACTACGCCTTGACGAAAGCTAACAAATGCAGCACAAATACTAAATACTACTTATCTGAAATGACGGAGGGCTATGACAGGTTTTAAAGAAAATCCTTTGCGTAATGAACTTGATATCGTTGTAGAATCGAGTGATTTTGAAAAGGAGTGTTTTTTAGGCTTTTACTGGTTTTGCTAAAGAGGTCACTCCCGGTGAAGGGATCTCGGCTCTTTCCTTATCGAATAAGGTGCAGGATATTTCATAAATACCACTATGCAAAGCAAGAACTAAAAAAAGCAGTCAAAAGACAAACCGAGTGGGTTGTAGCATATGCTAGTTTTGCTAAAGAGATCACTCCCGGTGAAGGGATCTCGGCTTTTTCCTTATCGAATAAGGTGCTGGATATTCTACGAGGAATACCGCTATGCAAAGTAAGAACTAGAGCTACCAGTTTTTAAAACAAGTTTCTACAACATCTTTAGGTATCTTTTTCTTTCACTAATCTCATTAATGAAGTCCCATCAATTATGCTTCCTAAGCATCACATAAGAAACGAAAGCATCAATATTTATTATATCTCATATATATAAAATATAAGCATTCGTCTCAAAATATCAAGTGATCACATCACAGAATATCAGCAGCATAAGAACACATATGAAATATTGGATTTACTAGGAATTCCGTGTTTTAATTAAGCCAATAAAAAAAACGCGGATTCCACGGTCGTGATGATTAGCCAAACCCACAACCCTAGACCCCTACGAGAGAGACAAGCAACCCTACCAATTCTAGAGTTAGGAGACCCGGTCTCGAATTCTCGAGATGGTCTCCCACTGGACACTAGAACCCGATTACTTGTGCTCTCCTCCTTAGGTCTATCCTAATGCGGAAAAGTAAATAATATATATATCAATGGTGACATCATCCTTAACTCGGAAGTGCCCCAATAAAAGACTATTACATACAAGCTTTTACATGAATGAAAATGAAAAACACTCATCTCACATAAAAAAAAACCCGGCTATTCAAAACACGACGATCCAATATAACATATCACAGCAACACATAACATCACATGTTATCAACGTAAGTAAATATGCATATCCCAATTGTCGTTGACATATAGCAATGAAACCGGTGAAACACCACATATTACACTTACGGTCGTAGAAAAAGAAATTGAAAACCTACAACAATTGGAATCCGCAAGCACCTCAGACATCATAAACCCAATGTATCACATACTTTGGATTTCATGCCTTAACAAATGAATTCTTTAGACATCACATGCCTAACAATTATAACCCCTGTATTTTAGTCTCGATATTGAAAACACTTTCCAATAAACAGTAGGGTAATTCAACAAGATTCCCGATAACCTGATCGAATACTTGTCGGAAACTTTAGTAGATGGCTGCACCCCCGATGCCGTCGACGAAGTGCACTAAGGCGGAACACCGCGGCCGCGAGCACCCGAACGAATGCTTTTGGCGACGGGGTTCTCCTACAGTCACTTGGTCGGGGCTATAGGGCGTGGCTATCTAGTAAGGTTACCCGGCGAGTATCCGCGTACACTACTGAAGGGTTGCTTAGCATGGCAGCAAGGTTTCGGGAGGCATCGTCCATGCCAATTTTAAAAATTTGCCGTATTAGCAAACCCTAACCCTAGAATCGTTAGTAGAAAATCCGACGAAATGAATGCAAACAACTTTGCAACTAAAGTGAATAAGGAATACAACCTTTATAGACCGGTCCTTCACTTCAATAGTTCCATGCAGTAGTCCCTTTGCTGCGATCATGAACTCACAGACTCTAGAGAGGCTCCTAAGAAGAAATGAACAAGATTGCATCGAAGTCTTCGAGGCCGAAGATAATCTACGTTGAGGAGACACTAACCCAAGCTACCTCTTCACTAATTGTAGAATTAGTGAAGCAAACACCCTATACTAAATGGCAAGTAGTAGAGGCTGATGAAGTAGGAATTTTGCTCACTTTAGATTTAATTTTCTCACAATTTTTCATCACATTTTCAAACCCTAGAAAACTCTTTTCATTTGGAAGAAGAAGATGAAGCAAGTGATGAAAGAATAATCAAGTGAGGTTAGAAATGCAACCATGGTGAGTGTACGTCATGCACTAACCATTGTAAAGACTAAACCATGGCTATGAGTTAAAGTTGGGTTAATAAATATCATAAGATAGACAAAAGAGTGGACTAAGTCAATGAAACCTACAAGCTTCTACAAGCTTTGAACCATGATAATATTTCCACAATTTTGAATTTGCTTGAAATAAATATAAACCATAACACAAACCCTAGCATGGTATAAGTCTCATACATACATGTTGCATGTGTAACCTAGCATGACACAACAATATATATCACATATATATTTATGTGTGCAAAGAAAACAATTAACATATATCACATATATGTTAAGTGTATCATGAGTGAGAAAAAGAAAAGCTTAAGTGAGCTAATATTAGTTAATGTAATTTAATATATCAAATATATAATTCTACATTAAATTATTAAATCAACACTTGATTTAATAATCCGGCTATAGTGTGTATAACCGACTAATATCAAATGCAACAACTTATCGAATCAACACTTGATCCGATAACCCGGCTATATCACATATAACCGACCAATGTCACAAGTCGTGAGAATAGAACACAGTATCACATATCGCATTAATCTCGGTCCCGCACATATCACATATTTGCTCCTACTCCATTTCGCTTGAGCCAGGAAACCACTATGTAGGACTCTGAAGACTCGTCAACTCGCCGGCTTTAGGTGATGATCATATCAAACACCCACAAACCGCAAGTGGTCTGCTAAACGTAACGGCCACCCGGGTATTGAGTGATCAGAAGATCAACAAGCAAGCCTGCTCGTACTCCTGCGAATCTAATCAGTAACACTACCGTACAGTCCGGTCTCTTCGTCTGATATGTCACATATCACAGCTTGGGGGTGGTATAATGTCAGACCCCAATAGCCTGATAAGTCATGCCGATACAAGGTCCATAACGGTTCGAGAAACTACTTGTAACACTTACTAGTAAATCTCAGCAACCCTGGCTAGGCATTTCCTGTTATGGCCAATCGAGCATAGCGCAACATCAACTGCCAATACCGGGAGAGACGAAACCCCTCCTATCGCTCATTGCCTCCATGTGACTCGGGACTGTACCCAAAAACCACCTTTTTGCATGATCTCTTGACCGTGGTATGTGGAAATCAAAGCACAGTGGGAATCACACAAGACTCTATGACGATCTCGGGTCTACAGACTAACCTGTACCAGTGTCACCAGAGAACTGCTATACGACGATAGATATAATACCATTTAGTAGTTCTCAGCGAGACCGTCCAGTGTACCCAGTCTCCACTGATCACCTGTATACCTTCTCTGATGTCAAACAATAATGGATGTGGGATCATCCATCGCCCATCATATGAGTTGAGAAGCGTATACGCTAATCTACTTTGGAAAATCGATGCCCTATCTCGATACTCCTAAGACTAGGAACAATCTAAGGATGTACTTACCGACTACCTCTGCCCTACTAGTATGATCTGCATCATAATCCTGGTAGTCGAGTACTCATCCTAAGGGCTTTATCAACATGTAATAGAGATACAATAAGTGTATATGTTAAGATAAAGTGCAACCAGATAGCATACTATCATGTCGAGCAAGAAAGTACTCCCTATATATGTCCAAGCATCCACTACAATATACATTGCATGTACAGTAATGGCCTTTAGGGCATACATATAACTAACAATCTCCCGCTTGCACTAAGGCAATCTGTTGTACTATCCAATACCCAACAATTTAGCAGTGGCTGTAGTATCCCATACTTAACCATCCCATAGAAGTCTCTCTAGGGGTAAGGCCTATGTGAGTGGATCCGCCGTGTTATCCTTTGTGTCTACTCTCCTGACCTCGATCCCTTGGAGATCAGCCATCTCCCTGATCAGATGATACTTGCCTCAGAATATGTCTGGAACGCTGATGGGAACGATGTTACTAGGCTAAATCCACTACTCCATTATTGTCAAAATAACACTTATTGGACGCTCAATGGTAGGAACCATGTTCCTCGTATGAATAAGAAATGCCCAGACAGCCACTTTGGCAGCATCGTTGGTAGCAATGTATTCAGCCTTTATCGTCTAGTATGCCACGGTATCTAGCTTGGAACTCTTCCAACATACCGTCCCTCCACTGAGGGTAAAGACAATGTCTGTGACTGACTCTCAGTCAAACTTATCACTCTGGAAGCTGGAACCAAGAACTTTCTTTTAGTGCTTCTCAAGTACTTAAGATTGTCCTCCACCGATTTCCAGTGATTCTCCCAGGATCCGATTGATTCCTGATCACTATACCTAGTGAGTCATCTACACCTGGTCTGGCACATAACATCGCATACTCTGATAGAGCCTACTGCCGAAACATAGGCTATCCCTTATACGCGAGCTCTATCCAAATCAGTCTTGGAGACATCTTTTTAGAGAGAGTGATCCATGAGTAAGTGGGCGAACCACCACGAATAGAATCCTCCATACTAAACCCCTTTAGTATGGTGTTAATGTTTGGGACACTCCCAACATCCACTTAGATCTATCATCATAGATCATAATCAACAAGATATAGTAGGTATCATCCAAATCTTCTATTGAGAATCCCCGTGATAAGTGGAGCTTGACCGAGTGTAGCATACGAAACCATTTCCTATTAAGAGTATGTCATCTACGTACAATATGTGGAAGAAAACCTTACTCTCTACAACCTTCTTATATATACTAGGTTCATATACCATTTTGATGAAGTCAAACTCTTTGACTACCACATCAAAACAAATGTTCCAACTCCGCGATGCGCGCATTGATCCTGATGGACTTAAGCATAGCTTTGAAAGTCTTAAATTTTCCATCTACACTAAGAATCTTCTCAAGATCCACTTGCTCCTGATTACCCTTTTAGGCGCAACATGCAAAGTCATACTTTGTTGGTGTATATGGATTCCATCTTTGATCGCATAGCATCCAGCCATTTCACAGAGTCCCTACTCGTGATGGCCTGCCTGAACCTAGTTGGGCCATCATCTACCATGATGCAATCCTCGCTCCCACTGTCACCGAGAAGACCGTAGTATCTCTCAAGTGGATGAGGAACCCTACCAGATTCGTGGAGAGGCTGAGGCTCGTCGGCGACTATTGAATCCTTTGGTTTTACCGAATCATCAGCTGTTAGTTTGTCTAGCTGGAACTCCTTCCAGTTCTACCTCATGACTACAAATTTCTTCACAAGAAATTCCTTTTCCAAAAAAGCGGCATGCTGAGAAACAAAACACCTTTTGCTCCTCGGAGTGGTAGAAGATATTCCTTTGCGAATGTTCGGAATATCCTAACAAACTTGTACAGAACTGATCTTGCCTCGAGCTTGTTCGGATTTTCCATTTCAACATATGCCGGACAACCCCATATCTTAACTCGTTTAAGACACGGTCTCTTCCCATACCATATCTCATATAGAGTGGTAAGCACTGATTTGGATGGAACCCCATTCAATAGGTACACAGCTTCTCAAGTGCATAACACCAAAAGGAAACAGGCAACTCAGCAATACTCGTCATAGAGTGCACCATATCTCATAGGGTGCGATACCTCAGCCCCGATACACCATTATGCTGTGGTGTATACGAAGGAGTAAGCTAAGAGAGAATCATATTCTTAGTTTAGAAACCCCAGGAATTCCATGCCCAAGTATTCGCCTCCTCGATCACATCGTAGGACTTAATACTTTTACCCATCTGGTTCTCAACTTCAAGCTTATATTCCATGAATTTCTCAAAAGTTTCAGACTTGCGTTTCAACAGGAACATATGTCCGAATCTTGAGAGATAGTCGATAAATATAATGAAGTACGAAGAACCAGCCTAAGCATTTGTAGACGTTGGACCGTATACATCATCATGTATCCGTCCCAAGAGTTCCGTAACTCTTTCTCTGTTTCAAGTAAACGGAGTATTGGTCATTTTAACTTTGAGACAAGACTGGCAAGTATCATAAGATGAAAATTTGAACAGATTCTCATATTCATCCTTATGTAACTTAGATGGTCGTGTCGCATTGATATGACCTAGTCTACAATGCCTCAAGAAGGATTCGTTCATTTCTGAACTACTCCCCTTGTATGTGTTCTACATACTTTGAACTGCAATTTGATTTAGAACGTATATGCTATTATCTAACATGGCTGATCGAATCAACTCTTGATTCAGGAAAATGTTCACAACATTATCCTCTAATACAGAATTATATTCTTCTTTAATTCAGTAAATAAACTGATGTAATGTTCTATATCAGGTTCGATATCTAATAACATTTGTTCAAAATCAATGTATTAATACAAGGTGATATCTGCCAACTGACTTGGCAGTAACAATTGCACCATTCTCTACACTTTGAGACATATTACCCATTCTCAGTTCTCTACCTGTCTGTAGCCTATGTAACATATTACATATGCGGGATCCTGATCCAGTATCACATACCTAGGACGTAGAGGATACTGAGAAATAGTTCTCGGTTAATGAACACACCCGAAGAAGATGCATCAACATGCACTTTTTTCCATTGGGTGGAAAGGGAATCCGGATATTCCCCTATTTCCTGCTCAGACTTATTACAGTTATAAGATAGAGTGGAACCAACGTTTCCTAGCTTAGTATAATAAGTAGGTTCGGTCAATGCATCCATATTGTTACCTTGGTTAAGGCGTGACATGGTCGCTACCAGAAGAGAGAGAGAGAGAAGAAAACACTCTGCGTGCGCTCTTGTAAGATTAGATTGGTTATTATTTTATCTAATCAGGATGGCTCCCACTGTTTTAGTCAAATCTTCTTTCAAACCCTAAAAGGCAAGACTAGCAGGGATTAATTACACCCTACAAGTTCGCCAATTTTTCGGCCAGGACAGTGTCAGTACTTTGAGGGAGGTTCCCCGTGCTTTCGCACGGACCTAATTAAAATAAACCTCGTTTTCCCAGGGGTGTAACCCCGTTAACACCTTTCTAGATACCTACTTGATCAGCTAATTGTAATGTGCAAAACTCTCCCAGGAGTAACTCTTACTCGCAGTGGGTATCGGGATCCAACTATCTCATACAAGGTATGCAATCCCATTGCAAATTTCAACACTTGAAATTCCCGATAATATTTTACCCCTAGCATCCTATGACCTTGACGGAGCTTAACAAACCATAGGCTGCTAGTCAAGTTCTATCCGTACATTTCATGATTGAATTAAACCCACCCGCACGATCCTTGACAGAGGTCAACAAGGCCGCACGACTACCCTAATCCAATCGCATCTCATGCTGCAGATAATCAATAATCAGCTACCGCACACTACGTCTTGACGGAGGTCAACAAACGTAGCACAAATACTAAATATTACTTATCTGAAATGACGGAGGGCTACGACAGGTTTTTATGAAAACCTTTTGCGTAATGAACTTGATATCGTCGTAGAATCGAGTGATTTTGAAAAAGGAGTGTTTTTAGGCTTTTACTAGTTTTGCTAAAGAGGTCACTCCCGGTGAAGGGATCTCGGCTTTTTCTTTATCGAATAAGGTGCAGGATATTTCACAAATACCACTATGCAAAGCAAAAACCATAGAAGCAATCAAAAGACAAACCGAGTGGGTTGTAGCATCTGCTAGTTTCGCTAAAGAGGTCACTCCCGGTGAAGAGATCGCGGCTCTTTCCTTATCGAATAAGGTGCAGGATATTTTATAAATACCACTATGCAAAGCAAAAACTATAACTACCAGTTTTTAAACAAGTTTCTACAACATCTTTAGGTTTCTTTTATTTCATTAATCTCATTAATGAAGTCCCATCAATTTTATGCTTCCCAAGCATCACATAAGAAACGAAAGCAACGATATTAATTATATCTCATATATATAATATAGGCATTCGTCTCAGAATATATCAAGTGATCACATTACAGAATACCAGCAACAGAAGAACATATATGAAATATTGGATATACTAGGAATTCCGTGTTTTAAATTCAGCCAGTATAAAACACGGATTTCACGGTCGCGATGAATAGCCAAACCCACATCCTTAGACCCCTACGAGAGCGGCAAGCAACCCTACCAATTCTAGAGTTAAGAGACCCGGTCTCGACTCCTCGAGATGGTCTCCCACTGGACCCTAGAACCCGGTTACTTGTGCTCCCCGCCTTGGGTCTATCCTAATACGGAAAAGTAAATAATATACATCAATGGTGACATCATGCTCAACCCGGAAGCGCCACAATAAAAGAATATTACATATAATGAATTTTACATGAATGAAAATGAAAAACTCTCATCTCATATAAAACCCCCGGCTATTCAAAACACGACAATCCAATAAAATATATCACAGCAACACATAATATCATATGTCATCAACGTAAGTAAATACGCGTATCCCAATTGTCATTGACATATAAAAATGAAACCGGCGATACACCACATATTACACTTACGGTCGCAGAAAAGAAAGTGAAAAACTACAACAATTGGAATCCGCAACCAAGTTAGACATCATAAACCCAACGCATCACATACATTGGATTTCATACCCAACCAAATTAATTCCTTAGACATCACCTGCCTAACAATTATAAACCCTGCATTTTAGTCTCGATATTGAAAAAAATTTCCAATAACCTGTAGGGTAATTCAACAAGATTCCCGATAATTTGATCGAATGATCGTCGGAAACTTTAGTAGACGACCGCACCCCTCGGTGCCGTCGACGAAGTGCACTAAGGCGGAACACCGCATCCGCGAGCACCCGAACGGATGCTTTTGGCGACGGGGTTCTCCTACAGTCACTTGGTCGGGGCTTAGGGACGTGGCTATCTATTAAGGTTACCCAGCGAGTATCCGCGTACACTACGTAATTGCGACGGACTTTTGATCACATCAAAATCCCGTGGCAACCGATCAAATATGACTAAATTGCTAGATTTAAAAAATTCAAACCAGTTATCACATAACTACATTTGTGGATTCTAAATATTGTATCACAATCATGGATAGCTAGACGAAGTTAAACTTTTCGATCGAATAATCAAGCACCCAAAATTTCTCAATAAGCTCAACACTTGAGCAGAGTTCAAAAAGTACCTAGAAACTTCCACAGCTCCTATGAACCAGCCGTAGAAGGGTCAACCAATGCCTCACATGTGGCACCGCTGAACTACCACGAACCCTAGGGTTTAATGGCGGTTCCGACGGTCACATAATCGAGTTAGGTTTTTGTTCTTCTAGAGGGTCCACAGAATCTCTTGCAAGTTTTTCTGAAAATTTTAAACTCGGGAAAAAAAATCCAACTCTTGAAAATTTTCCAGCGGAGGAAAAATTGGGTTATTGATATCCGTTCAAAATTTCTAACATCGTCTAAATAACCCGAATAAATGTTAGGATTATGATTACGAAACAATCCGAATTACTTTTGCAGAAAGTTAACATCACATGCAAATTTAGCAAAAACAAATAACGCCTGAAACAATAAAACTCAGAGACTGGAACACATAAAAAATTTGAAGCCAAATGCTTCTGAAAAAACCGAGCACACCGGATTTTCCATGCATGTGGCCGGCCCAAATTTCTCCAAATTGCCTCGAATTTCTTCTGTGCTCATGTCATATCACATATAACATTCTGCAGTTGTTTTAAAAAAATATTGAAGACATTTTAAAATCGACAGAAACCAAGTTTTCGTATCGGGTGTTCAGGAGTAGTTTCGGTTTCGTAATCCTAGCAAACATCGTCTAATTTTCTAGCATGGCTCTGATACCACTGAAGGATTGCCTAGCACGGCAGCAAGGTTTCGGGAGACATCGTCCATGCCAATTTTAAAAATTTGCCGTATTAGTAAACCCTAACCTTAGAATCGTTACTAGAAAATCCGACGAAACGAATGCAAACTACTTTGCAATTAAAGTGAACAAGGAATACAACCTTTGTAGACCGGTCCTTCACTTCAATAGCTCAGTGTAGTAGTCCCTTCGCTACGATCACGAACTCCCGGACTCTAGAGAGGCTCTCATGAAGAAATGAACAAGCTTGCATCGAAGTCCTGGAGGCCGAAGATGATCTACGTCGAGGAGACATTAACCCAAGCTACATCTTCACTAATTGTAGAATTACTAAAGCAAACACCCTATACTAAATGGCAAGTAGTAGAGGATAATGAAGTAGGAATTTTGCTCACTTTAAATTTAATTTTATCACAATTTTTCATCACCTTTTCAAACCCTAGAAAACTCTATTCATTTGGATGAAGAAGATGAAGCATGTCATGAAAGAATAATCAAGTGAGGTTAGAAATGCAACCATGGTGAGTGTATGTCATGCGCTAACCATTGTAGAGACTAAACCATGGCTATGAGTTAAGGTTGGGTTAGAAAATATCTTAAGCTAGACAAAAGAGTGGACTAAGTCAATGAAACCTACAAGCTTCTACAAGGTTTGAACCATGAAAATATTTCCACAATTTTGAATTTGCTTGAAATAAATATAAAGCATAACACAAACCCTAGCATGGTATAAGTCTCATACATACATGTTACATGTGTAACCTAGCATGACACAACAATATATATCACATATATATTTATGTGTGCAAAGAAAACAATTAACATATATCACATATATGTTAAGTGTATCATGGGTGAGAAAAAGAAAAGCTTAAGTGAGCTAATATTACTTAATGTAATTTAATATATCAAATATATAATTCTACATTAAATTATTAAATCAACACTTGATTTAATAATCCGGCTATAGTGTGTATAACTGACTAATATCAAATGCAACAACTTATCGAATCAACACTTGATCCGATAACTCGGCTATATCACATATAACCGACCAATGTCACAAGTCGCGAGAATAGAACGCGGTATCACATATCGCATTAGTCTCGGTCCCGCACATATTACATATGTGCTCCTACTCCGTTTCGCGTGAGCCAGGAAACCTCTGTGTAGGACTCTAAAGACTCGTCAATACGCCGGCAGTAGGTGATGATCATATCAAACAACCACAAGCCGCAAGTGGTCTGCTAAACGTAACGGCCACCCGGGTATTTAGCGATCAGAAGATCAACAAGCAAGCCAGCTCGTACTCTTGCGAATCCAATCAGTAACACTACCGTACAGTCCGGTCTCTTCGTCTGATATGTCGCATATCACAACCTGGGGGTGGTATAACGTCAGACCCCAATAGCCTGATAAGTTATGCCGATATAAGGTCCACAACGGTTCGAGAAACTACTTGTAACACTTACCAGTAAATCTCAGCAACCCTGGCCAGGGATTTCCTGTTCTGGCCAATCGAGCATAGCGCAACATCAACTCCCAATTCCGGGAGAGACGAAACCCCTCCTATCGCTCATTACCTCCGTGTGACTCGGGACTGTTCCCAAAATCTACCTTTTTGCACGATCTCTTAACCGTGGTATGGTGGAAATCAAAGCACAGTGGGTATCACACAAGACTCTATGACGATCTCGGGTCTACAGACTAACCTGTACCAGTGTCACCAGAGAACTGCTATCCGACGATAGGTATAATACCATCTAGGAGTTCTCGGCGAGTCCGTCCAGTGTATCCAGTCTCCACTGAGCACCCGTATACCTTCTCTGATTTCTAACACCAATGGTTGTGGGATCATCCATCGCCCATCATATGGGTCGAGAAACGTATATGCTAATCTACTCTGGAATATCGATGCCCTGTCTCGATACTCCAACGACTAGGAACAATCTAAGGATGTACTTACCGGATACTTATGCCCCACTAGTATGATCTGCATCATAATCCTAGTAGTCAAGTACTCATCCTAAGGGCTTTATCAACATGTAATAGAGAGACAATAAGTGTACATGTTAAGATAAAGTTCAACCAGATAGCATACTATCATGTCGAGTAAGAAAGTCCTCCCTATATATGTCCAAGCATCCACTACAATATTCATCGCATGTACAATAATAGCCTCTAGGGCATACATATAACTTACCACTACGTAATTGCGACGGACTTTTGATCCACATCAAAATTTTGTGGCAACCAATCAAATGAGACTAAACTACTAGATTTATAAAATTCAAGCTAGTTATCTCATAACTAATTATGTGGATTCCAAATATTGTATCACAATCATAGATAGTTAGACGATGTTAAACTTTTCGATCGAATAAACAAACACCCAAAATTTCCCAAAGAGCTCAACACTTGAGCGGAGTTTAAAAAGTACCCAGAACATGCCACAGCACCTATGAACCATCCGTAGAAGGGCCGACCCATGCCTCACTCATGTTGCCACGAAACTGCCGCAAACCCTAGGGCATGACCGCGGTTCCGCGATCCAAAATGTCGAGTTTGGGTATCGTTCTTCTAGAGGGTCCACAGAATCGCTTGCAAGATTTTCTGAAGATTTTA
Organism: Agapanthus africanus; assembly: GCA_030015575.1. Classification (NCBI taxonomy): domain Eukaryota; kingdom Viridiplantae; phylum Streptophyta; class Magnoliopsida; order Asparagales; family Amaryllidaceae; genus Agapanthus; species Agapanthus africanus. The sequence continues at coordinate 428,942,432 of CM057339.1, forward strand.
AACTTGGAAAAAATCCAACTCTTGGAAAATTTCCAGCGAGGGAAAATATGGGTTATTGATATCCGTTCGAACTTTTTAACGTCGTATAAATAACCCGAAAAGATGTTAGAATTATGACTACGAAACACTCCAAATTGCCTTTGCAGAAAAGTAACATCACATGAAAATTTAGCAAAAACAAGCAACACCTGAAACACTAAAACCCAGAGACTGGAGCACCCTAAAAATTTGAAGCCAAAAAGCCCCAGAAGAACCAGTGAGCTTGGATTTTGAGGCATTGTGGCCGGCTAAAATCAGGTGGTATTGCTTCAAATTTGTATGGTGTTCATGTTATATCACATACAATATTCTGCAGTTGCTTAAAAATTTTTTAGAGGCCATTTAAAATTCGACAGAATCTAGGATTATGTTTCATGTGTTTCGGAGTTGTTTCGGTTTCTTAATCTAATAAACATCGTCTAATTCTTTAGCATGGCTCTGATACCACTGTAAGGTTACCTAGCATGACAGCAAGGTTTCGGGAGGCATCGTCCATGCCATTTTCAAATTTTTGCCGTACCAAGGAACCCTAATCCTAGAATCTTAACTAGAGATTTAGACAATACAATATGTAAACAACTTTACATAAAAAGTGAATGAGAAATACAACCTTTGTAGACTGGTCCTTCACTTCTAAAGTTCCGTGTAGTAGTCCTTTCGCTCCAAGTAGTGAACACCCGAACTCTAGTAAGGGTTCACATGAAGAAATGAACAAGCTTGCTCGGAGTCTTCGAGGCCGAAGATGATCTACGTCGAGGAGATTCAAGCTCATACTACCTCTTCACTAATGGTAGATTAGAGAAGCAAATACCCTAAACTAAATAGCTAATATAGTAGATGATGATGAAGTAGGAATTGGGCTCACTTTAGATTAATTTTTCTCACAATATTTCATCACCATTTCAAAAGCTTGAAATCTTTTCCATTAGGATGAAGAAGATGAGGTGGAGATGAGAATGAAACTCCTGAGGTGAGAATAGCAACCATGGGTGAGTTAGTGTCATACACTAACCCATGTAGAGAATGAACCTTGGCTAAGGTTAATGGTTAGTTTAATAAATATCTACAAGTGAAACAAAACTCGTGGACTTGGTCAATGGTTCCATAAGCTTCTACAAGCTTGTAGCTATGACAAATATTTATCCAATTTTGAATTACTTAGATAAATATAAACCCTTCATTATATCAGGCATGGTGTAAGTCTTATACACCCATGAAGCATGTGGCATCAAGCAAGAAGCAAATAAAATGTATATTAATATATATCACATATATACTATATGCACATAAGTGAGTAAAATAATACTCAGTGAGCAAGTATTAGTTAATGTAAGTTAATATATCAAATATATAATTATACATTAACTTATCAAATCAACACTTGATTTAATAATCCGGTTATATCACATACAACCGACTAATATCATATGAATCAACTTATCGAATCAACACTTGATCCGATAACCCGGCTATATCACATATAACCGACCGATATCATATATCGCGAGAATAGAATGCTGTATCACATACGCACATTAATCTCGGTCCCGCACATATCACATATGTGCTCCTACTTCGTTTCGCATGAACCAGGAAACCCCTGTGTAGGACTCTAAAGACTCGTCAATACGCCGGCAGTAAGTGATGATCATATCAAACACCCACAAGCCGCAAGCGGTCTGCACGTAACGACCACCCGGGTATTGAGCGATCAGAAGATCAACAAGCAAGCCTACTCATACTCCTGCGAATCCAATCAGTAACACTACCGTACAGTCCGGTCTCTTCGTCATATATGTCGCATATCACAGCCTGGGGATGGTATAACGTCAGACCCCAATAGCCTGATGAGTCATGCCGATGCAAGGTCCATAACGGTTCGAGAAACTACTTATAAAACTTACAAGTAAATCTCAGCAACCCTGGCCAGGGATTTCCTGTTATGGCCAATCAAGCATAGCGCAACATCAACCCCCAATACCGGGAGAGACGAATCCCCTCCTATCGCTCATTGCCTCCATGTGACTCGGGACTGTACCTAAAAACCACCTTTTTGCATGATCTCTTGAACGTGGTATGGTGGAAATCAAAGTACAGTGGGAATCACACAAGACTCTATGACAATCTCGGGTCGACAGACTAACCTATACCAGTGTCACCAGAGAACTGCTATCTGACGATAGGTATAATACCATCTAGGAGTTCTCGGCGAGTCCGTTCAGTGTACCAAGTCTCCACTGAGCACCCGTGTACCTTCTCTGATGTCAAACACCAATGGATATGGGATCATCCATCGCCCATCATATGGGTCAAGAAGCGCATACGCTAGTCTACACTGGAGTATCGATGCGCTGTCTCGATACTCCCACGACTAGAAACAATTGAAGGATGAACTTGCCGACTACCTCTTCCCCACTAGTATGATCCGCATCATAATCCTGGTAGTCAAGTACTCATCCTAAGGGCTTTATCAACATGTAATAGAGAGATAATAACTGTACATATTAAGATAAAGTACAACCAGATAGCATACTATCATGTCGAGCAAGAAAGTCCTCCCTATATATGTCTAAGCATCCACTACAATATACATCACATGTACAGTAATGGCCTCTAGGGCATACATATAACCAACATCCTCATCCACTTGAGAGAAACTACGGTTTTCTAATAGACGGTGGGAGCGAGGATTGCATCATGGAAAATGATGACCCAACTTGTCTCGAGCAGGCCATCACATGTCGAGACTCTGTGAAATAGCTGGATGCTATGCGATCTGAGATGGAATCCATGTACACCAACAAATTATGGACTTTGGAAGTTGTTCCCGAAGGGGTACAATCCATCGGGAGCAAGTGGATCTTTAAGAAGAAAATTGGTGTAGATGGAAAAGTTGAGACTTTCAAAACTAGACTTGTAGCAAAAGGTTTTCGTCAACGACCTGGTGTCGATTATGATGAGACCTTTTCTCATGTTGCCATGCTTAAGTCCATAAAGATCCTACTTGCCATTGCTGCATACCATGACTACGAAATCTGGCAGATGGGCGTCAAAATCGCTTTTCTAAATTGTGATTTAGAAGAGAGCGTGTACATAATACAGCCATAGGGCTTCGTAGACAGTGGGAGCAGCGGAAGCTTATGCAAGCTGCTCAAATCAATCTACGGATTAAAGCAGGCATCGCAGAGCTGGAACATCTATTTCGATGAATCTGTCAAAGAGTTTGACTTCATCAAAAACGTAGATGAATCTTGTATATACACGAAGGTTGTAGAGAGTAAGGTTGTCTTCCTCGTATTGTACGTGGATGACATACTCTTGATAGGAAATGATGTTCCTATGCTACACTCGTTCAAGCTCTTCTTATCACACAAGTTCTCCATGAAAGATCTAGGTGATGCCTCCTACATCCTGGGGATTAAGATCTTTAGAGATAGATCTAAACGGATGTTAGGACTGTCACAATCTAGGTACATAGACACCATACTAAAGAGGTTTAGGATGGAAGATTCGAAGCGTGGTAATTTACCCGCTTGCTCAGGAATCACTCTCTCCAATGACATATCTCCTAAGACTGATTTGGAGAGGGCTCGCATGCAAGGGATACCCTATGCTTCGGCAGTCGGGTCAATCATGTAAGCGATGTTATGTACCAGACCGGATGTAGCTTACACACTAGGTGTAGTGAGTAGATATCAACCAGATCCTGGAGAGAAACGCAGGACAGCTGTGAAGAACATTCTTAAGTACTTGAGAAGGACTACAAAAATGTTCTTGGTGTATGGTAACAGTGAACTCCAGGTGGAGTCCTTTATCGATTCGAGCTTCCAGAGTGATAAGGACAGCAGTAAGTCGGTCTCGGGTTTTGTCTTTTCCCTCAATGGAGGGGCAGTATGTTGGAAGAGTTCCAAGCAAGATACCGTAGTGGACTCGACGATGGAGGCTGAATACATCGCTGCCAGCGATGTTGCCAAAGAGGCTGTCTGGCTAAAGAAGTTCATAGCTGAACTTGGTATGGTTCCATCCATTGAGCATTTAATACCTGTGAATTGTGATAACAATGGAGGTGTGGCTTTGGCCAACAAACTCCGGACCTATCAGAGATCCAGACATATTCTTAGGCAGTATCACCTTATCCGGAAGATAGTTGATCGCCGGGAGATCGAGATCAGGAGAGTTGACACGGAGGCTAACACAGCGGATCCACTCACGAAGTCCCTCCCCCAGACGCAATTCGAGAGACTATTTAGGATGTTGGGTATGAGATACTAAAACAACCGGCCTTGGTGCAAGTGGGGATTGTTAGGGATATGTATGCCCTAGAGGCCTTTATTGTACAATGATGTATATTATAGTGGATGCTTGGACATATATATAGAGGACTTTCTTGCTCGACATGATAGTATGATATCTGATTACTCTTTATCTTAACATGTACACTTGTATTATTATACTGTCTCTCTAATACATGTTGATAAAGCTCTTATGATGTTGCCTTGACTACTAGGACTATGATGCAGATCATACTACTGGGACTTGTGTAGTCTACAAGAACATCCTTTAACAGTTCCTAGTCGAGGGAGTATCGAGACAGGGCATCGATATTCCAGAGTAGACTAGTGTGTACGTTTCTTGACCCTGTAGGGGGCGATGGTTGAGCCCATACCCATTGGTGTTTGACATCAAAGATTGCACACAGGTGCTCATTAGAGAATGGGTACACCGAACATGACTCGCCGAGAACTCCTAGATGGTACTATACCTGTTGTCAGATAGCAGTTCTTTGGTGACACTGGTACAGGTTAGTCTATAGACCTGAGATCGTCATAGAGTCTTATGTGGTTCCCACTGTGCTTTGATTTCCTCCCTACCACGGCTCAAAGGATTCATGCAAACAGGTGGATTTTGGGTACAGTCCCGAGTCACATGGAGGCAATGAGCAATAAGAAGGGTTTCGTCTCTCCCAGTATAGGGATTGATGTTGCTCTATGCTCGATTGGCTATAAGAGGAAGTCCCTGGCCAGGGCTGTTGATGAGATTTACTGGTAAGTGTTATCAGTAGTTTCTCGTACCATTATAGGCCATACATCGACATGACTTATCAAGTTATTGGGGTGTGACGATTCCATCCCCAGACTCGATATGTGACATATCAGACGAAGAGACTGAACTGTACGGTAAGTGTTACTTATAGGCTTCATGGGAGTTTGAACAAGTTTGCTTGTTGATCTTCTAATCGCTCAATACCTCGGTAGCCATTATGTCCAGCTAGTACCACTGACGGCTTGTGGGTAACTGATGTGATCGTTACCTACTGCTGGCGTATTGACGAGTCTTTAGAGTCCCACACAGAAGTTTTCTGGTTCAAAAGAAAAGAAGTAGGGCACATATGCTGATATGTGTGGGGGCCTGATTATATATGAGTATGTGATCCCGTATTCTAATCTGGCAGTTATTTGATATCAGTTAGGTTATATGTGATATAACTGGAATATTGAATCAAGTGTTAATTTGATAATGTGATATACAGATAAATGATATTATTCGGTTATATATGATATAACCAGATTATTAAATCAAGTTTTGATTTAATAATATGATATAAATATATAAATATATATATATATATATATATTTGATATAATTATATATTAACTAATATTATTAGCTCACTAATTATTTGCTTATATATATATTAATATATATATATATATATATATATATATATATTATATGAAGCATGGAAGGATTTTCTATTTTGTGAAAATAGAAAAGGAGGTGGAAAATGAGGAGACTTTTGTGGCATGGTGTAAAGTATGGCTTAATGAATTTATTATTCATCATCCTACACTATTGAAGCATGGTTACAATTCTATATTGATGGATATTGGTTGCTTCAATAATGAGGGGTATTAAGCCATTCTTTACATGGTTCATTTTCTTTTTTAGCCATTTTTCATGAGCTCATCTCCTTCAAGCTCTCTAGCTCTCTCCATTTTCTTCACCTCCACCTCCAAGCTCAATCCCTCACATGAGTTGTGAACCCTTGAGTTTGTGAGAACCCTAGTGAGCAAACAAAACCTCTACTTCATTATCCTACACTAGATTAGCGCTTCGGTATAGTTTGTTTCCTTCACTAAAGTGTTTACTGAAGAGGTAGCTTGGATTAGCGAAGCTTCGGGTGGATCATCTTCGGCATGAAGCTTATCGAAGGAAGCTTGTTAATTCTTCTAGTGGAGCCTAGTGGAGTCGTAGAGACTGCAACCCGAAGCTTTAGAAGAGAAGGACACGGTCTACAAAGGTTGTAGCCTCTTTCCTTGAGTCTAAAGTTTTTGTTATATCATAGTTAAACCCTAATCATTTAGTTTCAATTCTTGTTTAGTGTTAATTAGCAACCCAAATTTTTTAAATTGGCATGCTTGTTGCTAGTAAAACCCAGTGGTGGTGCTAACAAACACTTTCAAGATTAAGGATGTGTTACTTAAAATAAGGGAATTTATATTTACTGTAGATTTTATTGTTTTAGAAACACAACCCCTCTCCAATTCCAGAAACCAAATTCTGGTGATCTTAGGTCGACCATTCTTAGCCACCTCAAACGCGTTAATCAATTGTCGCAATGGTTCGATACAACTTTCTTTTGAGATCCTTAAAATAAAATTAAATATTTTTAACCTAGGGAGCTAACAAAGCGACGTGTATGATCAACATCGCGAATTCAAATAATTCAAGAAGTTTCTTACAATGAGATAATTGACTTTAAGAATGGTGGGTTCGAACAGCTAATAGAAACGTTTAGGAAGGATGTATTCGAGGGTGATAATGGCTATTTTGAAAAGGAAGTTCTGAAGAAATTTTTGAAGACGGACTCATGTTCATGAATAAAGATGAATGTACAGTTGATAACACTAATTATTATAAGCCAACATTTGAGAAATTATTTGAGGATGAACTCTTGATTTAAATGAATTACACGCACCATATTCTTATGATTTGCACGTAAGAGTGGAGCATCCTATTGAAAATAAATTAGACCCATCAAAATTTGATTATATTTGTTGTCACCTAGACACTGTGCAACAATCTATTGCAGTTGGGATTAAATTGCAAATTTTTAAAACTCTAAATTTCAAACCGCAATTTAATTCTTGTAATTTTAAACATAATAAAATTATAAATTTTACTTCACTTACATTTTAATTTGAGCTTCATACTCATATCATGTTTTACCAAGGTCATGGATATAGTGATAAATTTTTTCGAGTGGTTAATTCTGATTTTTGGACTTCGACAGCATTAGTTATAAATTTTTCGGCAATAAAAGATGCTGATAAAGAGGAGAAACGCATAGTTTTGTATGATTCAGAACAATTTATATAAAATCTTCACTCCATTTTGTATATTATGGTACTAACTTTTGTTTTTTTAGGTTTTATTAGCTAATTTTATTTCTTAAAGGTCTTATGTGCAAAATGAACCAAACCCTTTATTTCTAGTCAAAATGTGACTTATTCCCCTAAACCAAAGAGCAGCTTTGCAACAATAGAGAAGAGAGGGGACTACCTTTGAAATTTGAAGAAAAACAAATCCCACCAGAATTCTGGAGAAGGTAAATTTTTCTTTCTTCTTTCTCATTCCAGTATTTATTTTGGGTAAACTGCTCGGTGTTCATAGATATGCTTGAATTAATTATTAAACATAATTTCATGATTTTTAGGTAGAATACAGGGCAGAGGACAGTGAGGACATTGTCTAAAACAAGAGTAGGAGGGCTTTTTGGTTTTTGTACAAAGTGTTTTTAATTTTCTTTTTGAAAAAAAAACTATTAAAAAATTTTGAAAATGAAAATAAAAGAGTGAAAAATATGTATGTGTGTGTGTGTGTTTGTGTGTGTGTGTAGAGATAGATTTAAAGAAAAATAAGAAAAAGAGATGTGTTGAATGAATCTAGTAATAAATAGTTATGAGCCCGTTCCCAAAAGTCGGGTGATATGAAGAAGTTACTGAGTTTGAGAAAAGAAATGAAAGTGGAGTATATTCTTGAGTCCAACTTAGTGAATATACGCCCTACAAACTGCACATACACATATCCTTAAGCTCCGGATAGTAAAGGATACCATGAAATATCATTGTGTGAAAGCCTCGGTATGAAAGAAAAAACGATATTTTAAGCTAACCACGAAAAAAAAGACTTCGCCGAAAAAAATTTATATATAAGTTTGGGTTGTAACTTACTTAGTGCTATAAAAAATTAAAATATATATACAACGAGGGTTCTTTATCACCCAGTGCCATAGATTAAATGGTCTGGGTGTCACTGGTGAGCCCGAGATAGTTACAAGACCAGGCTTATATGCATAAATCTATTTATGCCTTAAACTCACACATTCGGTAATCGGGTGATTAGTGCCTAAGCAAGTATTAGTGGTCGCATGAAAGGTGTGTGAGCAAATCCATCCATCCTTAACAAAAAAATAGCACTTAGGTAATTAGGGCTATGCTATGATTGCTTGAATTGAATTCTTAGAGTGCCGGGATGACATTTTTACACACACGTAGAGGAATATGATCGATGTGTGGAGGAGAGATAGGTAGGAAAGATTGGAATGATATAGAGGAAGTAACATGCAGATTTAATCAAGGCTATTAAGATGTGGTTCATGACACTGAAAAACTAGTGAAGTTTAAAACTCTTCATTTTCATATTGTTATTGATCGGTTACTATCTCTGTATGTAGTTTTCACGCTTGTATTGTTGTATCCATTATTTTCTTTTCATTTTTGGGATTTTGTGGGCAGTATCCGTTGAAAACCATCAGAAGACACAACTTCTCTTACTAGGTACACCTAAAGGTTTAAAGGATTGTTGCATACGCTCAATGCAATCGCACGCCCGCAAAAGAAGCATAGGAGTATGAGTAAGATTTAGTTAGATTGTAGTTTAGTTTAGAGTTTGAAACCTTAGAATTTCTCAATGACTAGCAAAACATAAGTGTCGGGGTATTTGATAGGTGCAATTTATTGCACATTTTTATATCCCATTTATCGTTTATATTTTATATTTTATGCTATTTGGGGTGTTCTTGTGAATAAATACAGATAACAGGGATTAAATGCAAAAATACGAAAAAGTTTGCAAAAATGAAGATCACATGTGTGGAATATACTTCATGGAGATAATCAGAAAAATAGAGAAACAGTTCACAAAATTGGAATTGTTTACCGTCGAAAATACCAAGTTGATTTATGGTATCGTATATCGAAGGTTTGGATGGATGCGACCGTTGTAGCTGAACTATCAGATTCCCCATCATATGTGAGGGTTTTTTTTATTGTGGGGACGCTTTTTCCTGCAGGCGCAAGCCCTTGCAGTTAATTATATTATCTCAAAGTGATAACTTTCTCCTTCTCCATATATATCACCTCGTGTCGTGTTATATATTGTTTATTTTGGGTTTTCTTGGATTGTATATAGAAACTAATATATATCATCGCCCGTAGGGCGCAGATTAGTCCAAATCCGTAAATGTCAGATTTGGAATTGAATCTAAGCTATATCTACCATCAGTTCAGAGTTTTAAGAATCGTTAATCTTGTTTTAGACTAAGATCAACTTAAAATATGGTTAAGGACCGTTAATCTTGTTTTAGATTAAGGTCGACTTAAAATATATGAACATGTGAGCTCGTTTGATGTTTTTAAATCAAAAAGGTTTAAAGCTTCAGGGACTTAGTCTATTTTAGACTAAACATTGGGCTTTATATTACCCAACAGTGCTAAGCACTAGGCCATATATTTTGTTTTGGGCTTTACATAACCCCAACAGTACAAAGCACTGAGCCTAGAAGCTTAAGCTTCAACATAGGATATAATATCCTTCCTGCTTTATTGCTCATGTGATATCACGTGAGCCGCTAGTTTTCTTTGGCGCTGGCGTGCTATTATGTGAGCTGCTATATTTCTTGGCACTCATGTGCTATCACATGAGTAGTGCTAAGCACTAAACCGTTTCCCTCTCTGGTGCTCACGTGCTATCACGTGAGTAGTACTAAGCACTAAACTGTTTCCCTCTCTGGCCCTCACGTGCTATCACGTGGGCTGCTATTTCTTTGGATGCTCATGTGCTATTACGTGGGCCATTGTTTTCTTGGGCACTCACATGTTATCACGTGAGCCCTGCGCCAGAGATTAAACTATACTTTTATTAAGAGTTAAACTCTTGTAGAGAACAAATCTCTAATGCAGGTTTTTTCCTTTTGTATTTTTTCTTTTTCAAAAGAACTAAGTTCTTTTAATTTCATCATAAAAGAATCATCTTTCTTTTCTTTTCTTTTCATTTTTTGAAACATATTTTGAAGGAACTAAGTTCTTAGAGTATAAACTCGCTCTTTCCTTTTTCTGTTCGTCTTACATTCTGTTCATATGGGGGTGGTAAAACTGTTAGTCATACGTATGCCCTAGAGGCCATTATTGTTTATTATAGTGGATGCTTAGACATATATATAGAGGACTTTCTTGATCGACATGATAGTATGCTATCTGGTTGCACTTTGTCTTAACATGTACACTTATATTATTGTCTCTCTAATACATGTTGATAAAGCCCTTAGGATGTTAGCTTGACTACCAAGACTATGATGCAGATCATACTAGTAGGACTTGTGTAGTCCGCAAGCACATCCTTTAACCGTTCCTAGTCGAGGGAGTATCGAGACAGGGTATCGATATTCCAGAGTAGACTAGAAGTGTGTACGTTTCTTGACCCTGTATGGGGGTGATGGTTGATCCCACAACCATTGGTGTTTGACATCAAAGATTATGCACAGGTGCTCATTACCGAATGGGTACACCGAACAGGACTCGCCGAGAACTCCTAGATGGTACCATACCTATCGTTAGATAGCAGTTCTCTAGTGACACTGGTACAGGTTAGTCTATAGACCTGAGATCGTCATAGTGTCTTATGTGGTTCCCACTTTGCTTTGATTTTCTCCCTACCACGGCTCAAAGGAGTCGTGCAAACATGTGGATTTTGGGTACAATCCTGAGTCACATGGAGGCAGTGAGCGATAGGAGGGGTTTCGTCTCTCCCGGTATTGGGAGTTGATGTTGCGCTATGCTCGATTCGCTATAATAGCAAGTCCCTGGCCAGGGCTGATGAGATTTACTAGTAAGTGTTATCAGTAGTTTCTCGAACGGTTATAGGCTACACATCGGCATGACTTATCAAGTTACTAGGGTCTGATGATTCCACCCCTAGACTCAATATGCGACATATCAGACGAAGAGACCGGACTGTACAGTAAGTGTTGCTTATAGGCTTTGTGGGAGTTTGGACAAGCTTGCTTTTTGATCTTCTATTTGCTCAATAACTGGGTATCCGTTATGTCCAGCTAGTACCGCTGACGGCTTGTGGATGACTGATATGATCATTAGCTACTGCTGGCATATTGACGAGTTTTTAGAGTCCCACACAGAGGTTTCCTAGTTCAAGTGAAACGAAATAGGGCACATATGGTGATATGTGCGGGAGCTTGATTAAATACGAGTATGTGATACCGTATTCTAATCTCTCGATATTTGATATCGGTCATGTTATATGTGATATAACCGCATTGTTGAATCAAGTGTTGATTCAATGATATGTTATATGTATATTGAATATTTCTCGGTTATATGTGATATGACCGGGTTATTGAATCAAGTGTTGATTTAATAATTTGATATACATTTTTATATGTTATTAGTCGGTTATATATGACATAACCGGATTATCGAATCAAGTGTTGATTTAATAATTTGATATATATTTATATTTGATATATTTATATATTAACTAATATTTTTAGGTCACTAAAGATTTTACATTTAATATATATGTGATATATATTAATATATGTATTTATATAATATATCATGCTTGATGATACATAGAACATGGGTGTATGAGACTCACACCATGACTAAAGCTAATTAAGGTGTTTATTTATTAAGAGTAAATCACAAATGAGATGGAAATGAGCATGTCTTAGATGCTTGTGGAAACATGTAGAAGCCATGACTCATCTCACCAATTTTGTTTTACTCTAGATATTTTATAACCCAACCATTATCTTTAGCTCATGGTTAACTCTCTACTTATCACACTTGAGATATTTTCCTCGCCCTAGTTAATCTTCTTCCTCTCTTGGTTTTCTTGAGTGGAAGAAAGAAAAGGAAAAAAGAGATTTCTAAAGTGAGCAAAATTCCTACTTCATCAATCTACTCTCATCTAGCCCATAAGATTAGGTTGTTTTCTTCACTAATTCTTGATTAGTGAAGATGTAGCTTGAGTTAGAGTAACTTCAAGGTGGATCATGTTTGGCCTCGAAGACGACGAAGCAAGTGTTAGTTGTATGTATACTCTAGAGGTCATTATTGTACATGATTGTATATTATAGTGGATACTTGGACATATATAGAGAGGACTTTTGTGACGTTCTGAAAATTCGTTTAGGTTAATTGTCCGATAATTAGTTATACAACTTGTGTTTTCCGTAAAACTTATTTATAATTATTTTTCCACATAGACTTAAATATACATATTTTAATGACGTAATTGCTAGTATTGGTATTTAATTAGCCACTTATTAATTGCTAGTTTACTTAATTATTTATTTTTAAATATTATCTTAAGCTTTCACTTACACACTAAATTAGTGATAATTACAAATTAGAATGGGTTAATTACATATTAGTGCACCATGACAACTTAACACTTAATTTGTAACATGTTTTTTTGTTTGGAGGTGAATGTTTTGCAAGGATTCTAGATATTTCTAAGAGAAAAAAATATAAGAAAATGAAATATTAAATGAGAAATGAAAGATAAGATGTTGATGTGTGTGTGGGGGGGGGGGGTATGGTCACCTCTCTCTCTCTCACTTACCCTCATCTCACTCTCTCATTTCGGCCAAGAAATGTCCAGCAGCCCCTCCCCATTTCTCCATCTCCTTTTCATTTCTAAAACCCTCATTTTCTCACTAGAAATCCAAAAAATCAATCCTAATTTCTAGCTAAATAATCACAAGTTTTCCTTAGCCTAAACGAAGCTTAGATCTTGATGCAAGTTAGCATTTTGGGTGGCCAAAGTTAGCATGTTGATCTTTCCAAAATCTTTGAGGCATAAAACTTAATCCAAATACTAGTTTGTTTTGTTAATGTTTACTCTAATATAAATTTAATTAGGTGTTAATATGGTTTTAATTACAAGTTTTGATTTTAAAGAGAAGGTTTTGGGTTTAAATTAAGGTTTTTATCACTTAATTAAGTTAGCTTAGTGTAGTTTAACATCTAATGGTTTATCAAATATAATCTGGTGGCTAAACTTGCTAATCTTTACTTTTAAATTGTATAAATTAGGTGATTATGCAAACTAATTTTATGTTTAGTGTGAAAAGGTGAGATTAAAATTGGTAAATATTTGTGTGGCTTAATTAAGATATTTAAGTGTAATTTGTGGCCACTAGGTTTGCTAAAATATCTAGTTTTGCACTAAAATGGTTAATTGTTGCTTACTAGATTTTTAGAATAAAAAGGTTTTAATTGAGTTGTGGTTGTGATGATCTGCAACCCATTTTCTATAATATTTAGTGTGATGTGAATACACGATTGGTACGATTGGGTTCTAGTTAGGGTGTTTGCTACGCATAGCAACCCCTAGTTGCGGTTGTGGCGATGTCGCGCGCGCGTTTTGTGCACCAAGTGTATGCACGTCTAGTTAGTATGCGTTGATTGTCTTGTATCGTTGTGTGTCCGCGTCTATTTAAATGGTTAACCTCATATATATTCAATGTGCGATTCTAGGATAGGTTGCGGAGACGTCGGATGCGGAGCGGAAATGAAAGGCTGTGATTGGATCAGTTTAGCCGAAGCGTCCCGGTGACTGGATGTACACATCCATGGGGGGATCGTCTGGATGGCGCAAGGCGCCCAATAGTTAGGATTTTTACTAGTTCTTGCATCTATATGCGTAGCCTCAAAGCATTCATAGCATGACATTGCATCTTCTTACACATGATGTTATTACTTAGGACACTTGCACCATTACCATTGGTTCATGCCGCACGTGCACTATTTATGCGAACACACACGCCATTGGTAATTGCTATGTCACGAACACTATAGAACTTGCTTAAATCAGTATGTGAGTATTTGCATCATATACAATATGTAAACTTGTAGTTGTATATTCATTTCACCGGGATGGGTACGTAGTATTTCAAGTCATATATATACATCATTGCATCATCATTCATACTTGGTTTTCTAGTCATACATCGCATGGCATATTATTGATATCATAGACATTCATCATTACCGACATGTTCATTTATTGTGATTCTTCTTTTTATATTTCAGTGTTTATGAGATTTATGGATTTTGGGGGGAAAACCACAAGAATTTTATGAACCTATTATCATTTTAAAAATGCAAGTTGCGGTTTTTTCATGATATGATGTATGTGGAGTCTACCATGAGTTTTCCTGATTTGTGTTAGTTTTCGAGACCCGATTCGAGCAGAAGGATGAACCGTTTCAGGTACATGGTGGACCCGATGAGGTACCCCGGGACGAGAAGCTTGAGTTGTAGACGATGAGCCTGGCAAGGGAGCATGACCCACCAGTTATGATTATTGGCTCGGCGGTTATCCGGAGGATACCAACCGGAATCGTGGGATGTGACAGATTGAGAGCCGATCTGAGAGACGGCTATTGAGATATTGAGATTTTGAGGTATTGATATATTGAAATACATACTTTGTGTCGATGCTTGACACAGATTTTTTGTCGATTTCATTGATAAAACTCCAGCTATATTATACAAAGGTTTTACTGAGATATGGATATGGATTTTCTCATACAAGATATATCCAGATTTCGTGTTGATTATTCATTCATGTCGCATTCATACTAGTGCATCACATCTTAAATTTATATGTAAGGTTGTGACGCATTTGCGTGCATGCTTACGATGGCCTTATTAGATGTTACTTCCTATTCAAGAGTTGGCAACTCACCCCCATTGTGCCACAGTATCTTGCAGGTCCGACCCGTCAGCATAGTAGCGGCGGGCACATTTCTTCTTCTGCTTTCTTTGCATCGACTTGCTTGTAAGTGGGTTGTGAGGATATTCTTTGATTCCACCATGTATATTTCTTTTGTATCTAGTATACTCCATCTACCCTTGTATATTGGACTAGACAGTGAGACTGTGAGACTTTTATTTTTGGTATCTGGTGTCGAGTTCGTGTGAGCTGACTTATATTTTTGGTTTATGTTTTCTTACTTTTAAATGTTGGTTTCATTCTTGGATGATATATCTTACTTGTGGTTGTGATTCCGCCTTCGGCGAAAAGCTAGCTCCTGCTTGAGGATGCCTTTGTTCATTACTTGTATATATTCATGTTTATACCCGTTTGGGGCCTGTATTTACAAAGGAAACTCTGTCGAAATTTTTCGGGAAAATTTGATGCTTTAAAAATGTTTAATGCGACCTTATTTTGTTAAAATCACTTTCTTTAAAACAAGTTTTCCTTCACTCTATTTTCTCTAAATGGTTTAGATTTCTAGGCTTTAGCTTACTTAGATTGTGTTACGCCTCTAGACGTTGCGTAATTTAAGTGCCAGTCATATTCCACATATTCGGGTCGGGACAAAGTTGGTATCAAAGCGTTAGGTTTTACCTTTCTGAGTGTAAGATGACCCTTGGTAGATGGAGTAGATGACTTAAGCAGAGTGACGTAGCGTGCGTTTATTCCGCAGCATACTTACGATACGATACCCCGCCTAAGTGACCTTAGGGTATATATTTTCTTGTATTTCCTTCCTTGATTCCATATGTCCCCTTGTTTCGATCGCAATGTTCTTATCAATACTTTTTCTTACTCCAGCCAATATGCCGCCGATGACTATGAGGGCCCAAAGGGCTGCCGCCAGGGATGAGATTAGAGTAGGCTCGTCTGAGACGAGGACCGATCTGGGTGGTACGCCTACCCCTCAGGGACAGAGTGATCCGCCTTCTCCAGGCCGGATAGCTAGGTTGGAGTCGAGTATTCAGGACTTACGACAGATGGTTGGATTGTTTGTTGAGGCTAGCCAAGCTCCGAGAGCCGATGATGTCCCTCCTGCTGCGGGAACTGTGATTGTACCTGCTGCTCATGCAGCTGTTCCTGTTGTTACCGAGATTATTTCTGAATCCTTACAAGAGTTTATGAGGCTGAAGCCTCCAGTTTTCACCGGCACAGATGCAGCGGAGGTTCCGCAGCCATTCCTCGACAGGATGGCTAGGATTTGTCGTTCGCTGAGATGTTCTGAGGAGAGATGGGTTGAGCTTGCGGGTTTTCGTCTAGAGGGTCTTGCTCAGACGTGGTGTGAGTCAGTTGAGAGAGGCCGAGCTACAGGTCTACCTCCTATGACTTGGGATGAGTTCACAGTTATATTTCTTGCTCGTTTCCTTCCGGAGAGCGTTCAAGATGCTCGAGCTCGTAGTTTCGAGTCTTTGCGCAAGACTCCAGGGATGAAAGTGTCCAAGTATGACATTCATTTTACTCAGTTGTCCCGATATGCTCCTTACCTGGTGGACACTGAAGAGAAACGGATAAAGAGATTTGTGTGGGGATTGGACATGCAGTTATTTCTTGCTATTGGCGCCCAGCATTTTGACACTTATGCCACTGCTGTGGACGCGGCCTTACTGTTGGAGGAGCACATTTCTGAGACTTCGTTCGTTTCTGGACCGAAGCGGATTCGTACCGGTATGCCAGCTCAAAAGCGGTTAGGTAGACACCGTGACAGGTTCTTTCCGGGAGACGGTGGTGGCAGAGGCAGAGGACAGCCGGCTACTAGTGGGGGACAGGTGTTCATCACAGAAAACTGCATTTTAATACACTCATTCATGATCTATTTTGTTATCTATCGGTACTTTTAACCAGTGTCTGCTCAGTAATTACATATTACAGGTGTTCGTGATAAAATAATGGAAACACATTCAAAATCACGGATATAATGTTTGAGAGCCGACACTGCAAGCAGACCAGGAAATCGACCGATATCCGAAGAGCACTTTTGCAAATAATCATGTATACACATTTTTGGTCCAACACAACACAAGTGTGCACATAGCTCTTTGGTTCATGGACCTAGGTGGGCTGCCTATGGCACACATGACATGAGTGAGTGGGCACATGGGGGCACAAGAGTTATTAATGCTAAAAGTTTTGATGTGATGCATTGCTTCATATTCCCTCCAAATCTCTGAATGCAAACCAGGTTATTTTAGACAAATCAAGCAGCACTAGGATGATATTGGAGTAGACACAAGAACAAACATCAATACGAACCCCTGATCTCGGATTTGGACCGGCCACAACCTCTGTGGATACGAGCTCACCGGCCCCCTAGCCCCATTTGCCCCCATCTTTTCACTGTCCATTCCTTGCAGTCACATCACCTTATTTCTATCACTTGTTTAATCCTTTTTGGTGCCAATAAAAGCCAGATCAGTGAGCAAGGGAAGGCTACCATGTAATATATACTTTTTGAAAGTTTGCTTTTGTTTTTGGTTTAGGCTTGAGTGTGAGTGGGCTTTAACTTAGTCTCTTCTTCTTCTCTCTTGAAGCTTTCTCTTGAGAGCTTCATTTTGGAGGTTGAACAAGTTACTAATATCTTGTACCTCTTCTTCAAGTGTTAATATATTTCTTTGTTTACTTGCTTCTTTTCTTTACTTGCTTTTCTTTTTATGATGTGTATCTAATTTTCTTTGGTTGTGGTTATGGTAAGGAAGTGAGATGAAAGGCTTTGCCTCCTCCTCCTATTGTGATTGTTTAATGTGCTTAATGTGATTCTAACTTAGAGATTGTTTTATGTATTGATGTGATATGGTATTTTGAAACCATGGTTACTTTGTAACCTCTTCATAGACCATATTCACTCCTTTTCCCCATTTCACTATGTTGAAGTTAAAATCAATTTGGTGTTAAGTTTGCTAAGTTTGGATGTGGTATTTTGTGATTAAGTGACTTGAAAAATCTTTTGGTTTCATATACCATATACCATCACAAACACTTAGCACACTTAATACTGAAATCATTCGCTCTCACTTACTACTTTGTGTTTTTGATGTTGTGGTATGCTTGCTAACTCTTATGTTTAGTGTTGATACCCCAAGCTTGGACATACAAACGGTGAGTGAACAAACAGAGTTGTTTCGTGTTTTACGGCGAACATCGAAATTTGATGACTTGTGCTACGCAACCGCCTTGACAAGTCATGCATCATGCCGGGATCGACGTAAATACGGACAACTCATGATCAAGGGAGCGTCGAAAGAATCGTCGAGATTCGATCTTCCGAGCCAAAGCCACAACCACTTCTTTCTTAACTTCTTTCTTTGTTTTCGTATTCTTTATTTTTGTGACAAACGAACCATTCGTTATTTGTTGAACCTTAAATCACAAGACCTAATACACAATTCCATGCGGATCGACCCGTACTTGCCGGCTTGCTACAACACGCCGTGCACTTGCGGTTAATAAATTTTAAAACGAGAACGACCTCGCGTGCGCATTCCATTTCCTTAAAATCATATCCGTTTCTAAAACATACGCGTTTGTGCGTGCGGGTGAGTTACCAACAAGTTTTTGGTGCATTTTAAACCTTCATTCATGATCTATTTTGTTATTTATCGGTCATTTTAACCAGTGTCTGCTCAGTAATTACAGATTACAGGTGTCCATGATAAAATACTGGAAACACATTCAAAATCACGGATATACCGTTTGGGAGCCGACACTGCAAGCAGACCAGGAAACCGACCGATATCCGAATTGCTCTTTTGCAAATAATCATGTGTACACATTTTTGGTCCAATACAACACAAGTGTGCACATAGCTCTTTGGTTCTTGGACCTAGGTGGGCTGCCTATGGCACACATGACATGAGTAAGTGGGCATATGGGGGGACAGGAGTTATTAATGCTAAAAGTTTTGATGTAATGCATTGCTTCATGTTCCCTCTAAATCTCTGAATGCAAACCAGGTTATTTTAGACAAATCAAACAGCACTAGGATGATATTGGAGTAGATACAAGACCACCACATCAATACGAGCCCCTAATCTCGGATTTGGACCGGCCACACCCTCTGTGGATCTGAGCTCGCCGGCCCCCTAGCCCTATTTGCCCCCATCTTTTCACTGTCCATTCCTTGCAGTCACATCACCTTATTTCTATTACTTATTTAATCTTTTTTGGTGCCTATAAAAGCCAGATCAGTGAGCAAGGGAATGGCTACCATGCAATATATACTTTTTGATGGTTTTCTTTTGTTTTTGGTTTAGGCTTGAGTGTGAGTGGGCTTTAACTTGGTCTCTTCTTCTTCTTCCATCTTGAAGCTTTCTCTTGAGAGCTTCATTATTGAGGTTGAACAAGTTACCAATATCTTGTACCTTTTCTTCAAGTGTTAATATATTTCTTTGTTATTGCTTTGTTTACTTGCTTCTTTTCTTTACTTGCTTTTCTTTTTATGATGTGTAACTAATCTTCTTTGGTTGTGGTTATGGTAAGGAAGTGAGATGAAAGGCTTTGCCACCTCCTCCTCTTGTGATTGTTTAATGTGCTTAATGTGATTCTAACTTAAAGATTGTTTTATGTATTTATGTGCTATATCGGACCCCGGGTGTAGTGACAAATAAGCAAGGGTCGTCGTCCTGAAACGGCGCGCTACATCGGACCCTGGGTGTAGTGACAAATAAGTAAGGGTCGTCGTCCAGAAACGGCGCGCTACATCGGACCCCGGGTGTAGTGACAAATAAGCAAGGGTCATCGTCCAGAAACGGTGCGCTACATCAGACCCCGGGTATAGTGACAAATAAGCAAGGGTTTCATAGGATCCGTCTAGCTTCCTGGAATATAGGTTCCCTTACGGGTAGACTAATAGAATTAGTGGAGGTGATGATTAGGAGGAGAGTTGGTATTATGTGTTTTCAAGAAACTAAGTGGGTAGGTGAAAAGAGTAGAGTCATAGAGCCTTTGGGTTATAAGCTTTGGTATACGGGTAGAGATAAAAATTGTAATGGGGTTGGCATAATCATAGATAGACGGTTGCTTGAGGATGTAGTTGAGATTAGGAGAAAAGGTGATAGAATTTTACTGGTTAAGCTTATTCTAGGTGGAGAGATCCTTAATGTTATTAGTGCTTATGCACCACAGATAAGTCTTGATGATGCTAGTAAGCGTCTATTCTGGGAGGATTTAGACGAGATGGTGTGATTAGTCGAAAATATTGCATATTTTAACCGGCAATTTCCTCATCATTTGCATTCATATAGAAGTGTTCGGCATTCATATTTTACATATTAGCAAAACTGTCGCAAAATATCAAGATTACATGTATTAGACTCTAAAACCGACACTACAAAGGAAATTGACCACATTTCATGGCATCGCATCAGCCCTACATTTGCGCAACACTAGTTTTGAGATTTGTGCAGGAAAATCCAAAAGAAAGGCCAAAATTTACAGGGTACCGCTAAAACATGACGCCAAATCAATGATTTCAGTTCTGGTATCAATCCAAAGGGACAAACAAAAATCAACATATCAAAGAAAGCTCCAAGTATCAACCCAAGACCACACCAGAAGTTTGAAGCCATCAAGCCACCACTTGGCCGCGGAACCGCGGCGCAAGCCGGCTTAGGCCGCGGTTCCGCGGCCGTCTTGCCATCAAGCCACCAGTTGGCCACGGAACCGCGGCGCAAGCCGGCTTAGGCCGCGGTTCCGGGGCCGTCTTGCCACGTCATCCACCAAACTTTGCACCACAACTCTTACCTGTATGCCTACACCTCAAAAAGACACTCCAAGTTCCAGAAGACTCCAGAGACTTCTGCCAGAACAGCAAGCTTTGGGATCAACACTAAACTAGCCTATCATTCTAGAAACTTCTCCCTAAACCCTAGCTTAAACCCTAAGCTAAGCCTAACAAACTCTTTCTAGAAGTCTTTCAACAAATTTTTGGAGGGAACTCAAAGGCTTAGGGTTTGGGTGCTCTATAAATAAGACCCTAGGCTCACTTGTAAAAAGGATTCAATTTTTAGAGATTATTCAATACAATTGAATCAACCCAATTCTAGTATCAAACTAGAGCCATTCTATCTCATCTTCTTCTTCCACAAGTCTAGTGAGAGGATTTGTGTGAAACCCTAACCCTAAATCCAATCAAAAGCCAAGATCCCGAGTACCCATTCAAGCAAGAAGCCTTGCAACCTTTTAGGAGCCGAGCCGGTCTTCAACAGAGCAAGTGGTCCAAGCCGATCCGCGACTCACGGAGCCGAGCGAAGCCAAGTCAACAATTTAATTCTTCCTCTTGTAGTTCTTGAGCGACTGTAATCAAATTGTTGATATAAATAAAAGGTGATATTCTTTTATCTTGTTTTCTTTAAATTCTTGCATCATGATTCAATCTAAATTTCTAGTTGTAATTCTTGTTGTGATTTTTGAGTAATACTCCGCTCGTCGAGGAGTCGAGACGATCAATAGAATGATGATGTAATATATCTTAAATCGATTCTTGAATCCTACGAGTTTTATAAACCCTAGCAAGATCAAGAATCGACGACCTAATTCGTTACGATGTTTTCTTGATTGATATCGCTCGAGATTGGGGAGTTACGATCGTTTCTTGAAATTGCTAGAGGCTAGAGTGTGAATGATATCAATGAAAGAACAAGGGTTAAGTGATGAAACTCTAGTTTCATCAAGAAAGCCCTAACTCTCGTCGATCATCATCTATCTAGTATCAATCCTTCGAAGGACAAGAACACGAAATCTTGAGATTACATCACGTCTATAGATCCAATCGATTCCTACGAGCCTCATTTAGATTCTTGACATTTTGGTTGGAAATATTATCGAAACCCAATTCTTGATTGTTTATCAGTTTCTTGATTCTTGATTAAACTCGTGACACCTGAATCAATTGATAAATTCTTGAATCATGTTTTCTTTTCTTTTCGATTAACTTTTTAATTCAAACATATCAAATATAAAAACGAATCGCACAATCCCTGCGGACGATCTGCACTCGCTTACGATCTACAACTGACACCGTAGTTGATTGCGGTCAAATATAATTTTTTTGATTGTGAACCTTATTCAATTTTCTAATTACCGACACAAAGAGACTCTTATTGATTTGATTTACTTACTCAGTCTCGCATTTTACGATCAATCAAATAGCGCTGAAATCGGGGACTATTTGAATTGATACTTTTACATTTACACAATCCGGAAAATTGTTTCAATCAAAATGGCGCCATTGCCGGGGATCATTTTATTTGATTTACACAAACAAGAATTTATTACAATCAAATGGCGCCGTTGCCGGGGATCATTTGATTTGATTTACACAAACAAGAATTTATTACAATCATGGTGCAAAGTATACCTAGTGGAGAGAAGTTATTTATTGGTGGTGATCTTAATGGACTTGTAGGTACTAGTCGTAGTGGGTTTGATACTATCCATGAAGGTTTTGGTTTTGGACAAAGGAATGGAGTAGGTGACTCGATTCTAGATTTTTCCTTATCTTATGACTTGATCTTAGCAAACACCTGGTTTAGGAAAAGAGAGTCCCACCTTAACTTTTAAGAGCGGATCAAGTGCTAGTCAAATAGACTTTTTTCTGACGAGAAGAATAGATAAAGGTTGTTGTATCGACTGTAAGGTAGTGCCAGGTGAGAGTGTAACCACTCAACATAGACTTTTAGTTCTAGATTTTCGATTAAGAAGAGGACCTAGGAAAATTAGACGTAAGGTAGAGCCTAGAATTAAATGGTGGCAATTGAAAGAAGGTAACCAAAAGGCTTTTATAGATCGTGTAGTGCAAGAAGCGGATTGGCTGTCGGAAGATGATTCAGACAGAACATGGAACAAAATGGCTAGTTGTATCAAGAAGCTAGCTAGAGATCTACTTGGTGAGTCGAGAGGTGGTGCTCCACCATCTAAGGACACATCATGGTGGAATGAAGAAGTAAAGGCTGCTACTAAAATTAAAAAGGATTCTTATAAAGATTTGAAGAAAAGTTGAGTTGTGGAGAGATTTGAGAAGTATAAAATGGCTAAAAAGGAAGTTGAGAATGCTATTCGGGAAGCTAAATCTAAGGTCTACAAGGAGGTGTACGAGAAATTAGACACTAAAGAGGCTGAAAATGATATATACCGGATTGCTCGGATGCGGGAAAGGAAGACTAGAGACTTATGTGCGGTGAAGTGTGTCAAAAATGAAAATAAGAAGGTTTTAGTTCGAGATGAGGATATCAAGGAAAGATGGAGAGATTAGTTTGACAAATTGTTCAATGAGAGCTTTACTAAGAATTTGGATGGACTTGTCATTCAATCTCAAGATATAAACCGTGATTTCATGCGTAAAATAAGACTACCTGAGGTTAAAGAAGCTTTGAACAGAATGAGTTTAAGAAAAGCGGTTGGTCCTGACGGGATTCCTATCGAGATTTGGAGATACTTAGGAGAAATAGGCGTTAAATGGCTGATAGAACTGTTTAATAAGATTTAGCAGACAAAAAAGATGCCAAATAAATGGAGGAAAAGTATCCTTGTACCTATCTACAAGAACAAGGGTGACATTCAAAGTTGCTCAAACTACCGTGGAATAAAACTTATGTGTCACACCATGAAAATTTGGGAGAGAGTGATTGAACGCAGGCTAAGGATAGATATTAAGATAACAGAGAACCAGTTTGGGTTCATGCCTGGACGATCGACGACAGAGGCTATTCATTTGCTTCGTCAACTTGTCGAGCGTTTTCGAGAGAGGAGAAGAGATTTGCATATGATATTTATTGATTTAGAAAAAGCGTACGACAAGGTACCTAGAGAGGTATTATTGGGGACAATGATGAAGAAGGGGGTCCCCGTCAAATATATTGACATAATCAAGGATATGTACGATGGAGTAGTGGCAAATGTCAGAACTTGCGGTGTCTTAACGAGTGATTTTCTGATTACAATTGGTTTACATCAAGGATCTGCATTAATTCCATTCCTGTTTACCATCGTGATGGATGAGCTTACTAGAACTATACAAGATGAGGTACCTTGGTGTATGCTATTCGCTGATGATATTATTCTAGTAAATGAGACGAAAGCAGGGGTTAATGCCAAATTGGAATTATGGAGGCAAACATTGGAATCTCTGGGATTCAGATTGAGCAGGTCCAAGACAGCATATATGCATTGCAAATTTAGTAACCAGAGAAGTCAAAACCATATTGGTATTACATTAGAAAGGAAAAAGATATCACCGAGCGACCAGTTTAGATATCTAGGTTCTATCATCCAAAAGAATGGGTAGATCGATAGTGATGTTAATCAAAGGATCCAAGCTGGTTGGTTGAAATGGAGGAGTGCAACAGGGATTTTATGTGATCGTAACTTTCCGTTAAAATTGAAAGGGAAGTTTTATCAGAGCGCTATTCGGCCTGCCTTATTATATGGTACAGAATTCTGGGCTCCTAAGAAGCATCATACACAGAAGATCCACGTAGTGGAGATGAGCATGCTTCGTTGGATGTGCGGTAACACTAGAAAAGATAAGGTGGGAAATGAGGATATTCATGCAAAAGTTGGTGTAGCACCTGTGGAAGAGAAGATGAGGGAAAATCGGCTAAGATGGTTTGATCATGTGCGACGCAGACCTATGGAAGCACCGGTTCGACGAATGGATACTCTCGATATGGGAAATGGCAAAAGGGCAAAAGGAAGACCGAAGAAAACATGGATGGAGGTGATACGAAACGATATGGTTGCCAAAGGACTCAATGAGAGTATATTGTTCGATAAGAGTGAGTGGAGGCGGAGGATTCATGTGCTGGACCCAGCGTGATTCTCATGTTGGTTCATGTAGCCTACCCCATATGCTTGGGATAAAAGGCCCAGTTGTTGTTTTTTTCTATGTGATATGGTATTTTGAAACCATGGTTACTTTGAAACCTCTTCATATACCATATTCACTCCTTTTCCCCATTTCACAATGTTTAAATTAAAATCAATTTGGTGTTAAGTTTGCTAAGTTTTGATGTTGTATTTTGTGATTATGTGACTTGACAAATCTCTTGGTTTCATATACCATATACCATCACAAACACTTAGCACACTTAATACTGAAATCATTTGCTCTCATTCACTATTTTTTGTTTTTGATGTTGTGGTATGCTTGCTAACCCATGTGTTTAGTGTTGATACCCCAAGTTTGGACATACAAACGGTAAGTGAACAAACGGACTCGTTTCGTATTTTGCGGTGAACATCGGAATTTGATGACTTGTGCTCCGCAACCGCCTTGACAAGTCATGCTTCATGCCGGGATCGACGTAAGGAAGAACAACTCATGATCAAATGAGCGTCGAAGGAATCGTCGCGATTTGATCTACCGAGCCAAAGCCACAACCACTTCTTTCTTAACTTCTTTATTTGTTTTATTTGTTTTCGTATTCTTTATTTTTGTGATAAACCAACCATTCATTATTTCTTGAACCTTAAATTACAAAACCTAATACACAATTCCCTGTGGATCGACCCGTACTTGCCGGTTTGCTACAACGCGTCGTGCACTTGCGGTTTATAAATTTTAAAATGAGAAAGATCTCGTGTGCGCATTCCATTTCCTTAAAATCATATCCGTTTCCAAAACATACGCGTTTAAGCGCGCGGGTGAGTTACCAACAAGTTTTGGCGTCGTTGCCAGAGAAGTTAACTGTGTTTAGAACACCGCTCAACGGTATATCATTCATGGGGTGTCTAGGCAAGTGTTCAAGAGAAAGGGTTATCTAATTAAGGAACTTCGCGAAAGTGTTGGAAAACCTCCCCTTCTCTCTTGCACTTATCTGGCTTCGTGGTCCGTATATCTTGATCCCGTTTTTCGACACAGTTTTACTTCGACAATCAGGTTCTTGAGCAGGTATAGGTTACTTAGCATAACATATACTGCTAGGGGTGTGATACTCTTGATTTTTGTGATATTTGTGAATTCTTGTTAATATGGATGATACACGATTTAATTCAATTTCTCACGATTCTTATTCTTTTGTTTATACTCATTCCCAATTCTTTCGTTCAAACTGCCACGATTCTTCCCACATTCATGATAACTGTCATTTCTTAGGGGGTGACCAACCGTCCCAGAATTTTGATAACGGTCACCAACCTAACACTCTTTAACCAAGTCCCATTTCAATTAGAGACCTAATGATTGAAGATTTAGAGAAAGAGGTCGACAGATTGACTGCTTTAGCATCACCACCGTCAC
The DNA here is from genome assembly GCA_030015575.1 of Agapanthus africanus. Taxonomy (NCBI): domain Eukaryota; kingdom Viridiplantae; phylum Streptophyta; class Magnoliopsida; order Asparagales; family Amaryllidaceae; genus Agapanthus; species Agapanthus africanus. The sequence continues at coordinate 428,968,830 of CM057339.1, forward strand.
AACCATCTCTTCCTGAAACAATTGTGTTGGGTTTACCTAGCACCTCATCAAGGGTTTGGAAGCATCACATATGCCATAATCAAAATTTTAAAGGTGCTAAGTGAACTTGACAAGAATCATAACTAGAAATTTAGGGTCTCATGCAACTAAGCATCACATGCAAATGAAAATCTATCACTAAGAGTAGAGATTACAACCTTTGTAGATCTCTCTCGGTGACTCCTTGGCACTATGAGAGTTTGGAACAGATCGATTGAAGCATTCCTTGTCCACGATGATCCACCCGAAGTCCTTTTACCCAAAGCTCCTTGCTTTACTTGATTCGTGAATGAAATAGAGCAAACACCCTACACAAATTGGCTTGATGTGTGTAGTATGATGATGTGGTTTTTATTCAACAATTAAAACCCTTTCTTTTTATCAACTTTACTCTAGAGGAAAATCAAGAGAGGAAGAAGAAGATAATGGTGGCTAAGCTTGAGCTCTTCCCAATTTTTCCACACCCTCTTTCACATATATCTTTCATATATTTGCTTCATATCTCAAATGAATCCTTTTATAGAGATGAGAATGAATAATCAACATTATATCATTCCCACTAAAACCATGGGTGGAAATTCTTTTCATTAAAAGTTAGGTAAAGTTTAGCCACTCATGGATAATGGAACATGAGTGGATTTTCTTTACAATAAATTAAAATGACAAATATAAATAATTGCTCCAATATAAGTCTTGCATTGCCACCAATTTTGTATCATCAACCATGATACAATGTATGTATGTATGTGTCCATGCACATCATCATGTGCATACATGCATGCATACAAAATAGAAAAGGATTTAATTAAAGAATTAATCTAAATGTTATTTGTTAAATCAACACTTGATTTAGCAAACCGGTCATATCACATAAGACCCGACCAATAGAAAATGCCCGATTAATATATGTTATCACATAACCGTATTTAATTGGGTCCCCGCGCATATCTCATATGCACACCACATCTTTTTTCCTGAGCTAGGAAACTTCATTGTGGGACTCTAAGACTCGTCAATACGCCGGCAGTAGGTGATGATCATATCAATTACCTACAAGCCGCAAGCGGTCAGCTAAACATAACGGCCACCCGAGTATTGAACGATCAGAAGAAAACCAGCGAATCTATCAAAACTCCCGTCGAGCCAACTGGAAACACTTACCGTACAGTCTGGTCTGTTTGTCAGATATGCCGCATATCGAGTCCAGGGATGGAATCGTCGACCCTAATAACTCAATAAGTCATGCCGGTGTATGGCTCATAACAGATCGAGAAACTACTGATAACTCTTATCAGTAAATCTCAGCAGCCCTGGCCAGGGACTTCATGTTATAGCCAATCGAGCATAGCACAACATCAACTCCCAATCCCGGGAGAGACGAAACCCCTCCTATCGCTCATCGCCTCCATGTGCCTCAAGACTGTACCCAAAGACCACCTGTTTGCATGCCTCAGTAGAGCCGTGGTAGGGTGGAGATCAAAATACAGTGGGAGGACAGAAAAGGCTCTATGATGATCTCGGGTCTACAGACTAACCTGTACCAATGTTACCTAAGAACTGCTATCCGACGATAGATATAATACCACATAGGAGTTCTCGGCGAGTCCGTTTAGTGTACCCAGTCACTACTGAGCACCCGCATACAATCTTTGGTGTCACCTCACTAGATGGATATGGGATCATCCATCGCCCATCATATGGGACAAGAATGGTATACGCTAGTCTACTCTGGAATATCGATGCCCTATCTCGATACACCCTCGACTAGGAACGGTTCAAGGATATGCTTATAAACTATACTTGCCCCACTAGTATGATCCGCATCATAATCACAATAGTCAAGCAAATATCCTTTTGGCTTTATCAACATGTGTAAATGATCAAATCTACATGTCAAGATAAAGTAAACCAGATAGCATACTATCATGTTGAGCAAGAAAGTCATCTATTTCCATATATATATGTCCAAGTTTCCACTATCTATATAATGGTCTTTAGGACATACATATATCTAACAATCTCCCACTTGCATTAAGGCCACTTATTGGCGTATCTCATACCCAACATCTCAAACAATCGCTCATGCTGCGTTTGTGGAAGTGCCTTGGTGAGTGGATCCGCTGTGTTATCCTTTGTATCTACTCTCCGAATCTCGATCTCCTGGCGATCTACTATCTCCAGGATCAAATGATTTCGCCTTAGGATGTGTCTGGACTTCTGATGGGACCTTGGTTCTTTGGCTAACTCCATAGCTCCATTATTATCACAATACAATGGTATTGGATCAACAATTGTTGGAACTACTCCTAGTTCCGTAATGAGCTTCCTCATCCAGACGGCTTCCTTGGCAGCATCATTTGCAGCAATATACTCAGCTTCCATCGTGGAGTCTGCAACGGTGTCCTTTTTGGAACTCTTCCAACTAACCGCTCTTCCATTTAGGGTAAATACAAACCCGGAGATAGATTTGCTATCATCTTTATCACTTTGGAAGCTGGAATCGGTAAAGGCCTCCATCTGGAGATCTCCAATACCATACACCAAGAACAATTCTTTAGTCCTTCACAAGTACTTAAGAATGTTCTTCACTGCTATCCAATGTTTCTCCCCTGGGTTGGATTGATACCTGCTTACTACAGTTAGTGCATAAGCCACATCAAGGAGAGTACATAACATCGCATACATTATAGATCCTACGGCTGAAGCGTAGGGTATAATGCTCATGCGAGCTTTCTCTTCATCATTCTTCGGACAGAAGTCCTTAGAGAGAATGATTCCATGACTAGCAGGCAAGGCACCATGCTTGGAATCCTCCATACTAAACCTTTTTAGGATGGTGTCTATGTACTTTGATTTGGACAGTCCCAATAACTTCTTGGATCTATCTCTATAGATCCTAATGCCCAAAATGCGCAAGGCATCACCCATGTCCTTCATGGAGAACCTTTGTGATAAGAATAGTTTGACCAATTGTAGCATAGGAATATCATTTCCTATCAGGAGAATGTCATTTACGTACAATACGAGGAATGTGACAATACTCACTACAATCTTCTTATAAATACATGTTTCATCTATATTTCTGATAAAATCAAACTCTTTGATTGTATCATCAAAGCAGATGTTCCAGCTCCGTGAGGCCTGCTTTAATCCATAAATGGATTTAAGCAATCTACATGCTTTCCCGCTGCTCCCACTGTCAATGAAGCCCTATGGCTGATCCATAAAAACTCATTCTTCTAAATCACCATTTAGAAATGCAGTTTTCACATCCATCTGCCAGATTTCATAATCATATTGAGCAGCAATAGCAAGTAGGATCTTAATGGATTTAAGCATTGCTACTGGAGAGAAAGTTTCATCATAGTCTAAGCCTGGTCTTTGACGAAAACCTTTCGCTACAAGCCTTGCTTTAAAGGTCTCCACCTGTCCATCTACACCAATCTTTCTTTTAAAGAACCATTTGCACCCTACGGGTTTTATCCCAGGAGGCGCAACGTCCAAAGTCCATACTTTGTTGGTGTACAAGGACTCCATTTCGGATCTTATGACTTCCAGCCACTTCACTGAGTCACCACTCGTGATAGCTTGCTGAAAACTAGTAGGGTCATCATCATCCATGATGCAATCTTCTCTGTCACCATCAATGAGAAATCCATAGTATCTCTCTGGTGGGCGAGAAGTTCTACTAGATCTCCGGAGCTGCTGAGGTTCTTGAAGTTCTACTGCAACATCAGTTTCAACCAATTCGTTCTGAGTAGTTTGTGTCTCTAGAACCTCTTCTAGTTCTAGCACATTGCCATCATTACTATCTGTAAAGATCTCATTTTCCAAAAATGTGGCATGCTGAGCAACAAACACCTTTTGTTCCTCTTTGTGGTAGAATAGATATCCATACGAATATTTTGGATACCCTACAAATTTACACATGACCGATCGTGTCTCGAGTTTGTCTGGATTCTGCTTTTTAACAAAAGCCGGACGACCCCAAATCCTAACTCTTTTAAGAGATGGTCTCTTTCCACTCCATATCTCATATGGAGTGATAGACATGGTCTTGGTTGGAACCCTGTTTAATAGATACATCGATGTCTCTAATGCATGTCCTAAAAAGGAAAGCGGTAACTCAACATCACACATCATAGATCGTACCACATCTAATAGGGTGCGATTCCTCTGTTCTGACACACCATTGTGTTGTGGTGTGTAAGGAGGAGTGAGCTGAGAGAGAATCCCATTCTCTTTTAAGAAGTCTAGAAACTCTGTACTTAAATATTCCCCAGCTCGATCTGATCGAAGTTTCTTGATGCTCAAGCCTGTTTGCTTCTCTACTTCAAGTTTATACTCCTTGAATTTCTCAAAAGCTTCGGATTTGTGCTTTATCAAAAACACGTGTCCGAATCTTGAGAAACCATCAATAAAAGTGATGAAGTATGAAAAACCACCTCTAGCATGTGTAGACATAGGTCTGCATACATCACTATGTATGAGGCTTAAGAGTTCTCCAGCTCTTTCTCCGTGTCCACTAAACGGAGTTTTGGTCATTTTACCTGTGATACAAGACAGGCAAGTCGCATAAGGTTTATATTCAAACGGATTTAAATATCCATCTTTATATAGCTTGTTTAGTCTTGTTTCATTAATATGACCAAGTCTACAATGCCAAAGAAAAGCTTCATTTATATCTGAAAACTTTCTTTTATTAGTATGTTGTATATTGAAAACCGTGTGTTGGTTCAGGACGTAAATACCGTTATTTAGTGTACCATACCCAATCAACTCTTGATTCTGGTTAATGTTCATAACATTATTTTGCAATATAAAATGATATCCTTCATTGTCCAACAAAGAAACGGATATTATATTACATAGCATACTAGGTACTAAATAACACGGGTTCAAAACCAAAATACATCCCGAAGGCAACCCTAGATGATACTCTCCTACGGATATAGCATGTACATTGGAACCATTTCCAACCCGCAGAGTATGGTCACCTGTCTTTAAAACTCTACCGTTTCTCAATCCCTGCATACAATTGCAGATGTGAGAACCAGAACCGGTATCTAATACCCAAGATGCAGAGTTTAAAGAAAAACAGTTTCCAGTTACAAACACACCTGAAGTGGAAGCATCAACATGCTTCTTCTTCTTGAGATCGGCAACATATACAGCACAGTTGCGTTTCCAATGTCCTGACTTGTGACAGTAAAAACATTCTCATTTCCCGCTTCTCGCAGCCCCGGATTTGTCTTTCCCCTTTGCCTTTCCACCTCCAAATTTCTGTTTGATGGACTTCTTCTTCTTCTTTCCCTTGGCCTTAGCTTTTGGGAATGAAGAGGAAGATTGCCTAGCAAGTAGAGCGGGAGTCCTCGCCGTTTTCAACGTGTTCTCTGCACTTCTCAATATATTGAGAAGTTCAGGCAATGATTTCTCTAAATCATTCATATTGAAATTCACTATGAACGGAGCAAAGGCAGGGCGGGAGACTGTAGAACAATATCCGTATATTGCTTATTATCCATGGTCCATCCCAGTTCCTCAAGTTCTTCTATAAGACCAATCATTTTCAAAACATGGTCTCCTACTGATGGACCAGGGGCCATTCGCATCTGAAACAACTTTCGAGATGCTTCGTATTTCAAAGTACGAGATTGCTCTTCATACAACTCTTTTGTGTGAAGAAAGATGGATTGCACATCCATATTCTCGTGTTTCTTCTGATGGACATTGTCCATAGAAGCGAGCGCGAGGCACTTGGCCGTGTTGCAGTCATTATCCCAAGTTTTTCGGATCTCCCTTTCCGAGACAGATGATTCAGGTCCTGGGACGGGTGGGGCTTTGGTATTAAGGACATATGATAATTTATCATATGTGAGAGCAATGTTCAAGTTCCTCAACCATTCTTTATAATTTGGTCCTGTTAGTTTATTTTTTTCAAGTAGAAGCTTAAGTCCTGACATCGGTAACTGCCATTCGGAGAGAGAAAAGAATACACTTAGCGAAATGCTTTTGCAAAGAATTAGATTGGTTATTATTTTATCTAATCGATGTCTCCTACTGCTTTTATCAAATTTTCATTCAAAACCTAAAAAGAAAACTAGCCAGGATTAATTACATTCTACAGTTTCGCTAACCGGTCAGCCAGGCCAGTATCGGTACTTTGAGGGAGGTTCCCCATGCTTTCGCACGAACCTAATTAAACCGTTTTCCCAAAGGTCAAACCCCGTTAACACCTTTCTATACACCTAATAGATTAGCTAATTGGAAAGTGCAAAACTCTCCTGGAAGTAACACTTACTCACAGTGAGATCGGGATCCAGCTATCATATAGATGGTATGCAATCTTATTGCAAATTTCAACTCTTGAAACTCCCGATATTGTTTTTACCCCTAGTCACTTATGACCTTGGCTATGGTCAACATATCATAAGTACTAGTCAAGTTCTACCCGTCATTTCATGATTAACTAGACCCACCCATATGACCCTTGACTATGATCAACATAATCACATGAATGTCCTAACTGATCGCATCATATGCTTTGCAGGAAGACATCATTTAGCTACCGTACACTACGCCTTGACTATGATCAAAATACGCAGCATGAATACTAAGTACTCTGCTTCCTAAAATGACGGAGGGTTGCGGATGGTTTTTTATGAAAACTTTTAACGCTTTGAAATTGATCTCATTGTAGAATCAAAATAGTTAAGAAAAGGAGTGGCTTAAGCTCCGCATCTTTTGAAACTTGCATTTTTCATAAAAAGGCAGAGTGGGTTTCAAATCTGATTCTACAACATCTTTTAGGTTTCTTTTACTTTACCTTAATCTCATTAATGTGATCCCATCATTTAAGTTCCTAAGCCATCACAGAATAGAACATATACTTATACCATCCGCAATCGCCACAGTGTCCCGTTATGCACCGTTAGGTTACTTAACTAACGGTATAGCGGGGCGGGACTAGCGCGGGTGTAAAATATAAGCAACATTTATTATATATCATATATATAATAATAATCCATTCATCTCAGATACTAAGTAATCACATTACAGAATATCAACAGCAGAAGCACATAAAAGGATATCTAGGATGTCCGTATTTTGTATTAAGCCAACAATAGAAAAAACGGATTCCACAGTCGCGATGAATAGCCAAGCCCACACCCCTAGACCCCTATGAGAGCGGCAAGTGATCCTGCCAATTCTAGAGTTTAGGAGACCCGGTCTCGACTCCTCAAGATGGCCTCCCACTGAACCCTAGAACCCGGTCACTTGTGCTCCCCTCCTTGGGTCTATCCTAATGCGGAAAAGTAAATAATATACAATTGATTTATACATGAATGAAAATAAAACTCTCATCTCAAATAAAAACCCCCGGCTATTCATTCGTGACAATCCTACACATCATATCTCAACAACACATAATATCTCATATTATCAACATAAGCAAGTATGTGTATCCCGATTGTCGTTGATGTATAGCAACGAAAACGGAGATACACCGCATACTACACTTACGGTCGCAGAAAATAAAATGAAAAACTACAACATTTGGAATCCACAATCACTTTAGACATCGTAAATTCGAAATATCACATACTTCGCATTTCATGCCTAACTTTATGAATTCCACATATTGTATCACTTTCCAGATAAATAGACAATGTTAAACTTTTCGATCGAATAAACAAACACCCATGATTTCCCAAATAGCACAACACTTGAGCCGAGTTCAAAAATTTCTAGAACATGTCACAACCCCTTATGAACCAGCCGTAGAAGGGTCAAATCAACGCCTCACATGTGGCAACGCTAAACTACCACAAACCCAAGGGTTCAATGGCAGTTTTGATGGTCACATAATCGAGTTAAGGTTACGTTCTTCTAGAGGGTCCACAGATATGCTTGCATGTTTTTCTGAAAGTTTCAAAATCGGGAAAAATCCAACACTTGGAAGTTTTCCAATACGGGAAAAATTGTGTTTCTGATATTCGTTCAAACATTTTAACACGTTCTAAATTACCTGAAAAACTGAACGATGTTAAACTTTCCGATCGAATCAATGAATACAAAAGATCTCCAGAAAACTCAGCACCTGAGTAACTTTAAAAAATCTTAGAAGCCTGTAGTAACACATATGGATACACCCTAGGAAACACTTTCCTTAACTCCCAAGAACGGCCGCGGAACCGCCGCTAATAGCATGGTACGGCCGTGGTTCCGCAGCGCTTTAGAAAGAACAGTGAACAAAATTTCACAATTATCCATATATTTACCTGCTTAATTTTTTAATTATTTTTAATTTGAAAAATAACAAATTTTTAAAAAATTTCCAGAGAGCAGTCCAAATTAGTGTTTCGTGGTTCGATCGGATATTTAACTTTGCCTACGCATCGCCTAAAGCTCTAGCTTGGCTCTGATACCACTGTTGGGTTTACCTAGCACCTCGTCAAGGGTTTGGAAGCATCACATATGCCATAATCAAAATTTTAAAGGTGCTAAGTGAACTTGACAAGAATCATAACTAGAAATTTAGGGTCTCATGCAACTAAGCATCACATGCAAATGAAAAACTATCACTAAGAGTAGAGATTACAACCTTTGTAGATATCCCTCGGTGACTTCTTGGCACTATGAGAGTTTGGAACGGATCGATTGAAGCCTTCCTTGTCCACGATGATCCACCCGAAGTCCCTTTGCCCAAAGCTCCTTGCTTTACTTGATTCGTGAATGAAGTAGAGCAAACACCCTACACAAATCGGCTAGATGTGTGTAGTATGATGATTTGGTTTTTATTCAACAACTAAAACCCTTTCTTTTTATCAACTTCACTGTAGAGGAAAATCAAGAGAGAAAGAAGAAGATAATGGTGGCTAAGATTGAGCTCTTCAAAATTTTTCCACACCCTCTTTCACATATATCTTTCATATATTTGCTTCATATCTCATATGAATCCTTTTATAGAGATGAGAATGAATAATCAAACATTATATCATTCCCACTAAAACCATGGGTGGAAATTCTTTTCATTAAAAGTTAGGTAAAGTTTAGCCACTCATGGATAATGGAGCATGAGTGGATTTTCTTTACATTAACTTAAAATGACAAATATAAATAATTGCTCCAATATAAGACTTGCATTGCCACCAATTTTGTATCATCAACCATGATACAATGTATGTAAGTATGTGTCCATGCACATCATCATGTGCATACATGCATGCATACAAAATAGAAAAAGATTTAATTAAAGAATTAATCTAAATGTTATTTGTTAAATCAACACTTGATTTAGCAAATCGGTCATATCACATACGACCAGACCAATAGAAAATGCACGATTAATATACGTTATCACATAACCGTATTTAATTGGGTCTCCGCGCATATCTCATATGCACACCACATATTTTTGCCTGAGCTAAGAAACTTCATTGTAGGACTCTAAGACTCGTCAATATGCCGGCTGTAGGTGATGATCATATCAAATACCTACAGGCCGCGAGCGGCCAGCTAAACATAACGGCCACTCGGGTAATGAACGATCAGAAGAAAACCAGCGAAGCTGTCAAAACTCCCGTCGAGCCAACTGGCAACACTTACCGTACAGTCCGGTCTCTTCGTCAGATATGCTGCATATCGAGTCCAGGGATGGAATCGTCGACCCCAATAAATCAATAAGTCATGCCGGTGTATGGCTCATAACAGATCAAGAAACTACTGATAACTCTTATCAGTAAATCTCAGCAGCCCTGGCTAGGGACTTCATTTTATAGCCAATCGAGCATAGCACAACATCAACTCCCAATCCCGGGAGAGACGAAACCCCTCCTATCGCTCATCGTCTCCATGTGCCTCAAGACTGTACCCAAAGACCACCTGTTTGCACGACTCAGTAGAGCCGTGGTAGGGTGGAGATCAAAATATTGTGGGAGGACACACAAGGCTCTATGACGATCTCGGGTTTACAGACTAACCTGTACCAGTGTTACCTGAGAACTGCTATCCGACTATAGATATAATACCACATATGAGTTCTCGGCGAGTCCGTTCAGTGTACCCAGTGACCACTAAGCACCCGCATACAATCTTTGGTGTCACCTCACCAGATGGATATGGGATCATCCATCATATGGGACAAGAATGGTATACGCTAGTCTACTCTGGAATATCGATGCCTTGTCTCGATACACCCTCGACTAGGAACAGTTCGAGGATATGCTTATAAACTATGCGTGCCCCACTAGTATGATCCGCATCATAATCACAGTAGTCAAGCAAATATCCTTTGGGCTTTATCAACATGTGTAAATGATCAAATCTACATGTCAAGTTAAAGTAAACCAGATAGCATACTATCATGTTGAGCAAGAAAGTCATCTATTTCCATATATATATATGTCCAAGTTTCTGCTATCTATATAATGGTCTTTAGGGTATACATATATCTAACAAATTGAACCATCATTACGGAATGATAGTGAGATGGATGCTAAGTTGACCGCTTTAGAGAAGGGTATTGAAGTGATGATTGAGCTCGAGAATCAAACAGCTGCTACGCTAGCCCTGTGCATACAGCAGTCTGAGCAATTATTTCATGCTTAGGTTCAATCTTTGGCTAGAATAGAAGAACAAGCAAAACATTTAGCTGTGAGGATTCTAGGGAGTGAACACAGTCAATTGAAACCCAATAATGTTAATGTCTGTCATCTAGGAAGTCACCCGAGTGAGATAAACGATCAATTGAGTTTTGATGATTTCATAGATGACGATGCAATTGAATTGATTAAGTGTTATCAGGACACACAAGAAAAACCTCTGACTGATTTGTGCATTCCAATTTTAGAGGAGGAATCTTGTGATTTTTACGGGTATGGTTTGGATAGATTGGCAAAAGAGATCAATAATCAGGAACCCACAATTTTGTATCACCTAGTGATATTATTTCGGAAGAAATGTTAGTGTGGGAACCTACTTTTTTGGATGACATATACCTACCCATTTGTGAATATGATGAGGAAGAAATTGTATTGGGGGAGTCTGTGAACTATAATGATACGAATAGGATTGCGAAAAATCGTAGGGAAGAAGACAGTATTGAAAAATATTCTTTCATATCGAGTTTTGAGGAAATTTTTGCGGATGAACTTGATATTCTGGGTGAGTTTGAGTCAGGATCAATTTGGGAACATCCTAGGAACCTCTCTTTTGCCGAACATTTTGCGGATGAACCGGATGAACTCCAGTGTTTATACGAACTTGACTTTGGAACTCAACACATGCTTTTTGAACATTCAATTCATCCAGGAAACAATTTTTTGACCTCTTCAAAACTTCATCTTCAGCGTCTTCTGATCCCTATTTTTACACGCCCATGCCCTTCACTAACATCTAACATATACCTTTTCTTTTTCTTTTTCTTTTGTATATACATATTCTTTTACCAGCCATTGCACTATATAGACAAAATCTTTAAATGGATGGTATTAATTTCTGGACTAACCCAATCGTTTAACCTGTATATGCTGTAATTAGTCTTAGGGTTTTTTCTTTTTCTTGGAATAAAATTCTCACCCTGATGTCTAAGTCTAGCTACCGGAGACGAGGGCAATGATGAGGACATCGTAAAACTCAGGTTTGGGGGTGAGCACTGCGTTTATTTTGCTGCATCATGTGTATATTGTATATTCTGCATTGCATACATATTAAAAAACCTATAAAATTTGAAAAATTTTCTTCAAAAAATATAAAAACTTTTTCATGTTAGCTAGTGGGGGAACTTAGATTCAAAGTCTGACGGTTTGGTTGATAAGTTAGAAATAACTAAATCCTTTTCGAGAGACCGACGACCCAAAAAATAACCCTCCTTTGTGTTTAACCATAGTTGATATACGTCTTTTATAACACTTTACACGTGTCGTATGTTTTTGAGAAGTTGATGAAAGTCTGACATGTCTGTAAACTTTTAAAATTGATAAACATCTTTAGGATCAAACAAGTTTGTTTTGAGTTAAGTAATATCAAGAATAGTTCATACAGTGAAGTAGATATCAAGAATTTTATTGAGGTTTTAATAGAAGCTATAAGTCTGAAAAATAACCCATCTGGAACCTTGTTGAAGTAATTACACAACTTATCCACATGTAACGTCTTCGGATTTAAAAGAAAAAGATGGCTATATCTCCGTTTTCACTGAGTTCAGAATACTTTAAAATAAAATGAGTCTTTTGATTTGTGACCTTGGTAACTTGGGTAATTAATTCCTTGGGGTGTCTCCACAGCTAATGCCCTAAAACCATATGGTTTGGGAGTCATTGACCAAAAGCTCGCTAAGTTTCCAATTGCCAGATAAAACAAGCTAAGCAAGTAAGTTAAAATTCCTCACGGTTCTTTGTGGGAGAATAATCTTGGCAAAGACGAGTTTTCTATTAAAACAGTTTTTTCATAGAGATATGAAGGTTTGTATTTATTAAGAAGTTTTGCACGATAACGAAAGGTGTGTATTAACAACAACAGGTGAAAGGTAGGAGTGAAAAATAAGACTTAAGTTCTCTGTTAAAAATGATATATATTATGACTTGAAACCTAACTGGAGAATAAAACTTGAGAAAATCTTAACTCCTTTCAAACTCGTGTGATCCTTTAGAAGTCTATCGTGATCTGTAATTATGACATGATGACCCTAATCAAAGTTCTTAAAAAACTTATGGACATTATCCGCACAATCACGAAAAGACACGTATACGTTTATGTTAAACAAATTGTGAGGAGTGAAAAATAGGGTCTAACGTTTCTAACTTGGGTGATAGAACTTCCAACTTTGTTCTCTAACTTAAGATTAGAATCAACATTTTTTCCACGATGCTAACTTGACTGGATTTTGTGGGTGTAATCCGTTGAAAACCCTCATGAGACAACATTTCTCCTATTAGGGACACCTAGAAGTTTAACGGCTTGTTGCACATGCTCAGTGAAATCACGTTCCTTACGAAAGTGAGGCTAGGATTTTTTGTTTTGCTCGGGACGAGCAAAAGATAAGTTTGGGGGTATTTATTCATCACAGAAAACTGCATTTTAATACCCTTATTCATGATCTATTTTGTTATTTATCGGTACTTTTAACCAGTGTCCGCTCAGTAATTACAGATTACATGTGTTCGTGATAAAATACTGGAAACACATTCAAAATCACGGATATAACGTTTGGGATCCGACACTGCAAGCAGACCAAGAAACCAACCGATATCCGAACAGCTCTTTTGCCAATAATCATGTGTACACGTTTTTGGTCCAACACAATACAAGTGTGCACATAGCTCTTTGGTTCTTGGACCTAGGTGGGCTGCCCATGGAACACATGACATGAGTGAGTGGGCACATGGGGGGACAAGAGTTATTAATGCTAATAGTTTTGATGTGATGCATTGCTTCATGTTCCCTCCAAATCTCTGAATGCAATCCAAGTTATTTTAGACAAATCAAACAGAACTAGGATGATATTGGAGTAGACACAAGACCACCACATTAATACGAGCCCCTAATCTCGGATTTAGACCGACCACACCCTCTGTGGATCCGAGATCGCCGGCCCCTCTAGCCCCATTTGCCCCCATCTTTCACTATCCATTCCTTGCAGTCACATCACCTTATTTCTATTACTTGTTTAATCTTTTTTGGTGCCTATAAAAGCCAGATCAGTGAGCAAGGGAAGGGCTACCATGTAATATATGCTTTTTGATAGTTTGCTTTTGTTTTTGGTTTAGGCTTGAGTGTGAGTGGGCTTTAACATGGTCTCTTCTTCTTCCCTCCTGAAGCTTTCTCTTGAGAGCTTGATTATGGATGTTGAACAAGTTACCAATATCTTGTACCTCTTCTTCAAATGTTAATATATTGCTTTGTTTACTTGCTTCTTTTCTTTACTTGCTTTTCTTTTTATGATGTGTAACTAATCTTCTTTGGTTGTGGTTATGGTAAGGAAGTGAGATGAAAGGCTTTGCCTCCTCCTTCTCTTATGATTGTTTAATGTTCTTAATGTGATTCTAACTTAGAGATTATTTTATGTATTGATGTGATATGGTATTTTAAAACCATGGTTACTTTGTAACCACTTCATATACCATATTCACTCCCTTTCCCCATTTCACAATGTTTAAGTTAAAATCAATTTGGTGTTAAGTTTGCTAAGTTTGGATGTAGTATTTTGTGATTAAGTGACTTGACAAATCTCTTAGTTTCATATACTATATACAATCACAAACACTTAGCACACTTTATACTGAAATCATTTGCTCCCACTCACTATTTTGTGTTTTTGATGTTGTGGTATGCTTGCTAACCCTTGTGTTTAGTGTTGATACCCCAAACTTGGACATACAGACGGTAAGTGAACAAACGGACTCGTTTCGTGTTTTGCGGTGAACATCGAAATTTGATGACTTGTACTCCGCAACCACCTTGACAAGTCATGCTTCATGCTGGGATCGACGTAAGGACGGACAACTCATGATCAAGGTAGCGTCGAAGGAATCGTCGCGATTCGATCTTCCGAACCAAAGCCACAACAACTTCTTTCATAAATTCTTTCTTTGTTTTCATATTCTTTATTTTTGTGACTATTCTTTATTTTTGTGACTAACCTACCATTCATTATTTGTTGAACCTTAAATCACAAGACCTAATACACAATTCCCTGCGGATTGACCCGTACTTGCCGGCTTGCTACAACGCGCCGTGCACTTGCGGTTTATAAATTTTAAAACGTGAACGATCTCGCGTGCGCATTCCATTTCCTTAAAATCATATCCTTTTCCAAAACATACGCGTTTGCGCGTGTGGGTGAGTTACCAACAATAGGCCCGAGTGTTCGCTTTGACTCCTCAGGATGCGCAGGTATCCAATACCGTTGTGACAGGTACTCTTCCAATATATTCTTTCGATGCGCGGGTATTATTTGATCCAGGTTCCACATATTTTTATGTATCTATACACCTTCCACCGAGGTTGGGACGAGAGTCTACTTCGCTAGATTAGCCACTTGTTATGCGTTCGTGGACTGCCGCGAGAAGGCAGTCAGATTTAGTTTTTCGGGTGAGCCAGTTCTTGTTATTCAGGGAGACCGTAGTGCTACCCTTCCCAGTTTGATTTCTTCTCTTCACGCTAGCCAGCTCTTGAAGAAAGGATGTCAAGGATTTGTGGCGTATGTTCGTGATGCTGGAGCCGCAGAGGTCCTGTTGGACCAGGTCCCGATTGTGAGGGAATTTTCCGATGTCTTTCCTGACGAGCTGCCGGGTTTACCGCCAGAGCGCGATATTGAGTTCTTCTTTGACTTGATCCCCGGCACGGGGCCTATTTCTATACCGCCTTATCGGATGGCCCCGGCGGAGCTAAGAGAGCTGAAGGTTCAGTTGCAAGATTTTTTTTGGATCAGGGCTTATTCGTCCTAGTGTGTCGCCTTGGGGAGCTCATGTCCCATTCGTCAAGAAGAAAGACGGAAGTTTGTGTTTGTGCATCGATTATCGTCAGTTGAATTGAGTGATTGTGCGGAACAGATATCCCCTACCTCGCATTGACGATTTGTTGATCAGCTCCAGGGTGCGGGGCACTTCTCGAAGATTGACTTGTGGTTAGGTTACCATCAGTTGCCGGTTCGGAAGGATGATATTCTGAGGACTGCTTTTCGCACGCGCTACAGGAATTATGAGTTTTGGTGATGTCGTTCAGACTCACCAATGCCCCAGCAGCGTTCATAGATTTGATGAACCGCATATTCAGGCCGTGTCTTGATCAGTTTATCATCGTGTTCATTGATGACATCTTAGTATACTCCTGGAGCTGAGAGGAGCATGAGCAGCATCTGAAGATCATATTACATACTTTGAGAGAGCATCAACTGTTCGCAGAATTCTCCAAGTGTGCCTTCTGGCTTGACAGTGTCGATTTCTTGGGTCATGTGGTTACGAGAGATGGTATACGTATGGACCCGAAGAAGATTGAGTCCGTTCAGCATTGGCCCAGACCGGTATCAGTTTCTGAGGTCCGCAGCTTTTTGGGTTTGGCCGGGTATAATCGACGTTTCGTACAGGATTTTTCATGTATAGCTGCACCGTTAATCGGGTTGACCCGGAAGGGAGTTCCGCTTCGTTGGACCCAGGCATGCGAGTAGAGCTTTCAGCAGTTGAAGACTCATTTGACTCCTGTTCCAGTATTATCTTTGCCTTCAGAATCGGGCGGTTTTGTTGTCTATTGCGATACTTCTCGAGTGGGGCTAGGCTGTATGTTGATGCAGCACGGCAGGGTCGTCGCTTATGCTTCTCGGCAGTTCAAGAAGCACGAACAGAACTATCCCACTCATGACTTTAGAGATGACTGCAGTGGTTTTTGTACTCAAGATCTGGAGACACTACTTATACGACGAGTCGTGCCAGATATTCACGGACCATAAGAGCTTAAAGTACATCTTTCAGCAGCGAGATCTAAATTTGAGACAGCGCCGTTGGATGGAGCTAGTAAAGAACTATGACTGCGGGATTCTATATCATCCTGGCAAGGCGAATGTTGTGGCAGATGCTTTGAATCGGAGGCCCGAAGGTAGCTTGTCTTGTTGAGCGCAGTTCAGAGATAGTCGACGATAGATTGGCAGATTCTATTTGACAGCCGAGTACAGTTCGAGTTTACTTCGACCGGGGGACAGCTTGCCCATATCCATGCACGTCCACAGTTACTTGACCGTATCCATGAGGCACAGCCCAGCGATGCCCATTAGTCAGAGATCATGGAGCAGGTTCAACAGGGCAGAGATTCAGAGTTCGTGATCGATTATCATGGAGTACTACGATTTGGGACTCGACTATGTGTGCCAGATTCCGAGGGACCGAGACTCGAGATTTTAGAAGAGGCACATTAGTCGACATATAGTGTTCTTCCGGGTTCTACCAAGATGTACTATGACTTGAGAGAGGTCTTCTGGTAGGAAAGGATGAAGAGAGATGTCACGGATTTTGTTTCGAGTTTCCTGACTTGTCAGCAAGTCAAGGCCGAGCATCAGAGGCCAGCAGGAGAATTACTGCCTTTTCCCATTCCGGAGTGGAAATGGGAGCAGATCTCTATGGATTTTATCGTGAGTCTACCTAGAACCAAGCGAGGGTATGACTCTTTTTGGGTGATCGTGGACCGATTGACGAAAGTAGCTCACTTTCTCCCAGTGAAGAACACTTTCGGATTCTCTCAGTACGCTCAGATTTATATCGACGAGATTGTGCGACTATATGGAGTTCCGACATACATCATGTCTGACAGAGGCACCCAGTTCACCAGCCGACTATTGTAGAAACTTCAGGAGACTTTGGGCACCAATTGAGTTTCAGTACAACTTTCAATCTACAGACCGACAGTCAGTCAGAGAGGACCATTCAAACTCTTGAGGACATGCTCCGAACTTGCATTCTAGATTTCGGTGGCAGCTGGGATCGTCATTTGTCCTTGATAGAATTATCCTACAATAACAGCTTGCAGGAGATGATTCAAATGGAATCCTTCGAGGCTTTATATGGGAGGAGATGTCGATCACCGGTTTGTTGGACAAAGCTCAGTGAGAGCGGTGTTTTGGGGCCGCAGATTGTGCAGAAGACGACCGAGAAGATCCAGTTGATTCAGGATAGGATGAGAGCGGCCCAGAGCAGGCAGAAAACTTATGCTGATCGACGTCGGCGCAGACTCGAGTTCGCCGTGGGTGATCATGTGTTATTACGGGTTTCTCCATGAAGGGCGTGATGAGATTCGGAAAGAAATGAAAGCTTAGTTACAGATATGCGGGTCCTTTCGAGATTCTCGAGCGTGTCGGCATAGTTTCTTATCGTTTGTCTCTTCCACCCTTCTTCCTAGATGTTCACCTCGTATTTCACGTATCGATGCTCCACAAGTACCTTCATGACCCCTCTCACGCAACTCAGCACCAGACGATCCAGTAGGAGCGCAATCTTTCCTTCACGGAGCAGCGGAAAGGTGTGCAAGCTGCTTAAATCAATCTACGGATTAAAGCAGGCATCACGGAGTTGGAACATCTGTTTTGATGTGGCAGTCAAAGAGTTTGACTTCGTAAAAAACGTAGATGAACCTTGTATATACAAGAAGGTGGCAGAGAGTAAGGTCGTCTTCCCCGTATTGTACGTGGATGACATACTCTTGATAGGAAATGATGTTCCTATGCTGTACTCGGTCAAGCTCTTCTTATCAAAAAGATTCTCCATGAAGGATCTGGGTGATTCCTCCTACATCCTGGGGATTAAGATCTATAGAGATAGATCTAAACGGATACTAGGTGTTGGCTATAGTGCCCTCAAGTCAATTATTGGATCGCAGGCACGTGATTGCAATGATTGAGGGATGACTGATACCGGTAGAACAGTCTTACTCGAGATGATAGTATGCTATCTGGTTTGTCTTTATCATCGTGTATATGCTTCAGGTGACATTACAGATCACTATTACATGTATATAGAGCCTATATGATTCATTCTTGACTGCCAGCAGTATGATGGACATCATATACGTGGGAGCCCCTAGTCGTGGGAGTTTCGAGACTGGGCATCGATACTCCATAGTAGACTAGTGTATACTAATCGAGACCCCGATGAGGGGCGGTGGCCGGTCTCACAAGCCATTGGTATCAGTTGGTTCACCTAAGATGTATACAGGTGCTCATTAGGTTATGAGCATACCGGACAGACTCGCCAGGAACATGCTAGTTGTTATTATACTGATTGTCATATAGCAGTTCCCAGGTGACATGTGTACAGGTTAGTCTATCGACCTGAGATCGTCATTTGTCTCGTTTGAGTTCCCACTGTGGTTTGATTACTACCCTACCACGGCTCAAAGGAGTCGTGCAAACAAGTTTTAGTTGGGTACAGTCCCGAGCCACATGGAGGCAGTAAGCGGATCGTTAGGGGATTCGTCTCTTCCGATATTGGGGATTGATGTCGTGGTGTGCACGGGTGGCCATCACCAGATATCCTCTGCCAAGTTAGTCGAGAATTATTGATTCGGATCAGTAGTTTCTCAGGTGGTGATGGGCTTCAACCAACACTAAATATCAAGTTAATAGGGGCCTAACTTTATCCACCCCCTAAACTCGATATTCGATACTCATAGACGAACGGACCGAACTGTACGGATATTGTCACTGTCAGGCTCAGTAGGGGTTTCAGGATGAGTTTGCTCATCGGCCACCCTTTCGCTCAATACCTGGGTAGCCGTTACGTACAGCCAGTGCCACTGACATGATCGTGGTTAAACCTACCGCCAGCGTATTGATGAGTCTTTAGAGTCCCACACAGAGGGTTTTCCTGGTTTGGGAGAAACGATGTAGAGGCCGTATGGTTTTATGGCAGGGTTCGATCATATACATGCACTTGTGCACGGATCATGATCGGACAGATAATACTAGTGGGCTTTGGTTTAAGCCGGATCCTAGCAATATATTGTTGGATTATTTTCGTCTCGTTGTATTCGTATTCAGTCAAAATACAGATGCGGGTATGTATATACGGATGATGGGTATTCTTGTAATTCGTTACAAGATTACTTTAGTTGTTGCCATTTATTTTTGTGGATTAAACATTTAGGTTAATGTTTAGTGAGGTGGAAAGTGTGAGTGTGAGTTTTGGCTTTGTTTCTTTGGTGCATGCACTTGGTGACTCATGGTGATGAGTCATGCTTGGTTTTATTTTGTGTGATATATTTTGTGAGATATTATTGTGGTGAGGCAGTGAGATTCGAATGGGATTTTTCTTGAGTTGTTTTTAAGTTCTCACAAAATCTCACACAAGACTTGAGCCATTTTCTTCACATGCCTTTTTCTTTAGCTCACACTTTCCACTCTTGGCAACTTCTTCAACCTCCACCCAAACCCACTCATGAGTTGAGAATCCTTGGGTGTTTTGAGACAAAGTAATCACACGCATTCTCTACTTCATCTTGGTTATCTAGGTTAGCAAACTAGATACCCGAGTTTCTTCGGTTTTGAGACGGGAGCCCGTATTACTAACCCTCAACGTGGATCTTTTTCGATGTGGGGAGACCGGAGAGCAAACTTGATCAAGGAAGCCGCAAGGAGCTTGGGACAGAGGTTGAAGACCGAAGGACTCAGATCATTCGGTATAACCTCTCTAAATTTCTTTACCTATAGCTAGTATAGGGTTAATGGTACGATCCGGGAATCAGGTTCCGTTAGCGCAGGTCTCTAAAAGTTTTTGTTCCGCATTTGGCCACGGATTGATGGCTGGGGCGCTGGCATAACCCAACATGGTATCAGAGCTAACCCATTAACCCTATACTAATTCATTGCGACATTAGAAATCTGTCGTTTTTGTCGTGCAAAACTGCCGACAAAAATAGTTCCGAAAACTGAAAGTTTGAGATGTTTGCACACCCCGCGGGCTCATGGTTTGAACTGATAAGATGTGGGGTAGTGCATAGGCACCCCGAGGAAATCCTGGGGGGGACCGAACGGCTGGGCCTACTCCCCAAGACCACCACAAGGTGGTCTTGGCGGTGGGGACCCGAAACTCCCCCACCTTAGGCAGTTTCGGGTCTGCCTCACCCATGGCCACCTCGTGGTGGCCTCGGTGGTAGGGTACCCCTACTAGGCCTCCCGACTCGAAGTTAATTTCGTGCTCTAACTCCCCGTGAAGGTTCGGACGCGTTTCGTTTTGATTCGGACTTTCGAATTGGCCTTAAACGGTCGGTTTTTCGAACTTTAGCTCATTGTTTTTTCATGGTTTTGGAAATTGGTTTAGTTTGCTAATTGCGTGCTCAATTCTAATGTCATAGTTTTCAGTACATACATTACTATCTGTGACCGTGAATGTCATTAGAGCGGTACAACTCGTCTAACTGCTATATGCTCTTTTAGACGGGTTTGCGAACGTAACATTCACGTTGATGTTTTGTGTTGTGCTGTGGTTGTGGCGGGATCGTCATAGTGGATAGGTTGGGTGCAATGGTAGTACGGTTTGGATTTATTTATACATTTGATATCACGGGGTGAGCGTCCGACATGTGGACTGCCGTCACTGCCTGTTTGTATATTATTTATTTAGGGCACGACCGGGTTGAGGTCGATGTCACCGTTGTATATATTTTCTTTTCTGTACTAGGATTACCCTGCGATGGAATGCATGGATCGCCGGGTTCCAGAGGGCAACGGGCCCGCATCTCATGGCATTGAGATGGAAGGTGCCTCACTCTAGAATTGGCGGGCTATTCGCCGCACTCGTGGGGGGTACAGGTTAACCCAAGGATGGGTGCTCAAGTTACCGGATTCCGTGAAGTGCCGGGTTTCCCATTCACATTGATGAAGCGGGTTGCCTCACTTCTGGGTTTGGCGGGTGACTTGCCGCGCTCGTAGGGGTATAGGTTTTCATTGCACAGGCTATCCACACGACCCGGGGAACGTCGGGTTTCACTTGCGGCTCAAATGAAACCCGGGGCTCCCAGATTATCAGTATTGTTCTGTGATGCTTATCTGTGATGTTACATTTATCACGCCTGGAGAGATTGTTATATATTCTTATATATATACTAGTAGATGTTGTATATGTTTTTCACCCGCGCTAGTCCAGCCCCTGCTCTGTCGTTAGTTAAGTAACCTAACGGGTGATGACGAGGCCCAGTGGCGAATGCGGATGGCATATACGTACATCATATTTTCGTTCTTTTCTGGTGTGATTAATTGATGGGACCGCGTTGATTCTGATCAATGCAAGGAAAATAGACCTATTCGATGTTGTTGGAAAAAAATTTCAAAAGTTGTTATTACAAGGGCGTTTTCTTTTGTTTTGCACAACGGTATTCGGTTATGAATATCCAGCACCTCATTCGATAGGGCAAGAGCCGAGATCCCTTCACCGGGAGTGACCTCTTGGGCAGAAGTTTGCGTCCGGGTAATAACTTCACTATATTCGATTGCCTTTTTGCTTTGCATCGCGATATTCAGTTGGAATATCCTACACCTCATTCTACGAGGAAAGAGCCGAGATCCCTTCGCCGGGACTGACCTCTTTAGCAAAGGTTTTCGCCACTATATATTTGTAAAAATCAATCTGGTTCCTTCAACGATATCAAGTTCATTGTGTTAAAGGTTTTTTGCCAAAAACCATTCGTAGCCCTCCGTCATTTTAGACGGGTAGCACTTAGTATTCATGCTATGTTTGTTGGCCTTCGTCAAGGTATAGTGTATAGTAGCTATTTGTTACTTTTCTATTGCATAGATAAATGCGTTAGTTTGGGACAGTCGTACGTCCTTGTTGGCATTAGTCAAGGGCGAGTACGGGTGGGTTCAAATTAACCTGGACAATGATGGGTAGAACTTGACATGTGACTTTTGATTTGTTGGCCTTAGTCAAGGTCAAAAGAGCCTGGGGTAAAAATCACATCGGGAGTTTCAAACATACAGGAAACTTGCCAGGCATGCGCATACCTTCTGGAGTATGATAACTTGAGTGGATTCCATCAATTTATCATGGCATAGCAAAAGGGAAGGAGGTCCTCATACGGACGATGATAGTTGGATCCCGATTCCTACTAATGAGTTGGTTTACTCCTCGGGTGATTTTAGATGATCCCGACTAATTCTTCTTTTAGGGTTTGGAGGAGAATTTGAGGATAGGTGGGAGACATCCTGATAAGTTAAAGTGATTAACCATTCTGATTTAGGTTAGAGTGCACGCTGAGTGTTTCTTTTCTCTCTCTCTTTGGCAACGACCATGGCCCGACCCTAAACTAGAACTCATAAACTAAGTTAACCGAACCTTCTTAAAATACATTGGCTTTTGGATTGTCGGAGTTGCATACTTCATTGCCACTCCTACTTTTACACTTTTCTTTTCTCCGGAACATTCCGTATCACTACGAAGATCCACATTTATTGGATATGACCATCGTATAGTTACATACGAACTCGAAAAAACTTGTTTCAGATTCGAGAAAGGTTTTCGGTTCTGGAGAAATTGAATAGGACTATTCAGCTGTCTTTTCCTTTTACCTTCTCTCAGGTTGTGAGGGCTCCTAAGATTAGGAGAGGGTACACTTATTGCGCTTATTGGATAGTCTTCTTCCAAACCATAGGCAAGTGCCGAAAGGTGGGGAAGGAAGAAAACCAATTCGCCTAAATGTGGTGTACAGAAGGTAATAAGTAAAGACAAATAAAGGGATTAGGAAGAGGGCAAAGTAAATTGCGACTGCTATCATTCATGACGAAACCGCGTATATCATCTCCACTCCTACTTCACCTTTGAATTTCTCCAGAACACCCCGTTTCACTACGAAGATCCACATTTATTGGATAATCCATCGTATAGTTACATACGAACTCGAAGGAACTTGTTCCAATTCGGGAATGGATTCTGGTTCAGGAGAAATAGAATAAGGATTATTCAGTTGTCTTTTATCTTTACCTTCTCTCAGGTTGCGAGTGCTACTAGGATTAGGAGATTACACCTATTACGCTTATTGGATAGTCTTCTTCCAAACCATTGGCCGGTGCAAAACGGTAGGGAAGGAAGAAAACCATTTAGCCTAAGGGTGGTGTATAGAAGGTAATGAGTAAAGCCAAATAAAGGGATTTAGAGAGATGGTAAGGAAACATACGGTTAAAGTCATGAATCTGGAAAATGGAAGAGGCATTACTAGGAATACCCGGCTATCCCTTCGAAACATTTTCATGTTTCAGTTTCACTATGCGTTGTTAATTGAAAACTGATTTCCCAATTAGATCCTTGCTCCAGGGTATGTATTTACCAGGTTTGATTCTCACATATGTATGGTTTTACAGATGAGGAGTGGGAGTAAGTTATTGGGAATTAGGTGATTATATCCTCATTATATCGGAATTCGTTGTAATTGGTGATATTTGAGGAAATCACCTGGGGTTTTGCCTGACGGCAAATATTTGGTTTTGAATATCCGTTGTTATGCACCAATTTCAAACTGATATATCTGTATGTTTATTTTGTAAAGTGAGATGTGACTTTTTGAAATTATGTCCATGGCATTTACCTATATCAGTTGATGATTGGGTAAGGAGCATTGAACATCGGTGTAATTCTTCTTAACCATAATACAGTTTTCAACCTACGACGCACAGAGTTTGAGTTATTCAACTCAGGGGACTTATACAAAGTATTGTATATTGTCCAGTGTCCATTAGGACAGAGGGGGTAGTACTCGTACTATATTCTGTTTACTTATGACTTTTCCAGTTTTAAACAAGTATTTCACAGAAATACAAGGTCCAAGTTTTGAGAAGTTATAGGTACAAGAATAAAGTAGAGAACCATGTGTTGCAAATATCATGATTCTTCAAGGTGGTCGAAGATGTAGATACTTGTGTTTGGTATTCATTTGATAGTAATGGTTATGAGAACTTGCTTCTCTTTCAGGTTACTCATATCTGGATGCACTCCTAGTTGAGTAAGGCTGATCGGCCTCTCTCTATTTAGTTGACATGCACTGGAGACAGCTGCATGATTTGAATCTGGTTCCAATTAAATCGGTGCCTCTGTTTCTATATTGTATATAGAATGGTTCATATCTTAACGATGTTAAGGTATATGGAGTTGTCCGGCTTATGCTTAAAACCAGACTCTGGATAACTCAAGGCATATTTCTGTAATGGCAGTTTGTGGGTTATTTCGGGCTATGACGAGGGTTAACTTTCTACCATCTGGAAAATCAATAGTGATATTGTTCTTGACTCGCCACAGTTTTAGTAAAATGGACTTTTTCAGAAAACAGTAGTGGTAGTATGGTAGAACTGGAAGTGATTCCAGAACCATAAACGATTATTGAAAATTTAATAGAACCTAAATATTCACTCGGGTTTGACATTCCATTAGCCACTCCGCAGATATGGTGGGTAATCTCAGGCACCCGAGAGGTAGTTCGGTATCCTCAAAGACGGTGACAGGGAGGTTCTTGTTTACCCAGACTTGCCATTACTGCTGTTCTAGACTATGAGACCCTGCATGAGGATGAGTATAGCGTCGTTCTAAACAAGCTTTAGAAGTGTACGTGTATATGACTCTGCCAGAGGGTTGTTGTAGTCAGTGGGAGCAGCGGAAGCATAGTGGACAAGTAGCTTGTATCTGTTATAGACTAAAGCAAGTATAGTGTAGATAGATCATCTATTTTTGATCTGACAGTCATAGGCTTTGACTTCATCAGAATAGGAGATGGATCTGTTAAGAAGGTAGTAGGGTGTGATGTCCTGGTATTTGGATGACATACACTTTGTAGGAAGTGAAATTCCTATATTACGATCAGTTATACTGTGGTTGTCACACAGTAGTTTCTCCACATAGGATATGGATATTATATCAGGCATTCTGGTTACTGGATCTATGGTTTTAGATCAAGATTTAGGTAGTTTCCCAATCTGGGTACTTTGACACTATTCTAAAAGTGTTTTAGAATGGACGACTCCTGGCATGGTGGTGTACCTACAGGTGATGGAGTCACCCTCTCTAAAGGTGTCTTACAGACTAAAGGGGAAAGGGATGTGCATGATTGGTATATCACTTGCTTAGGCAATTGAGTCAACCATGAGATGTCAAGTACCACACCAGATGTTGTTTTTGCACTAGCTGCAATAAGTTTATATATTAATCCAATCCTGGAGAAACGTTCGGAAGCAGTTTATGAACATAAGTGGATGTTCTAGGGATTTGATAATGGCAGACTCCTTCAGAAGACGGTTATCATTCCAGGCTTCTAAGGTGACCTGGATGACAGAGTGACTGTCAGAGTTATAGCTTTCCCTCTTGACGAGGGGCAGCAGTTTGGACAGGTAGTCCAAGCGGATACTGAGGGAGGCATGGCGCAGGATACTGATTTAATTCAGTGGACGATACAGTCTAAGAAGTTTGCTGGATTTGGAGTTCATTGATGAACTGGGTCCCATCAGATATCCAGACATATTCTAAGACGGGTATTGCTCATTTCGGGAGATGGTTTTCTCCGCGAACTTGAGAAAAAGAGAGACATAGAAAGAAACATTGTTGCGGATCCACTCACTGAGGCTATTTCTCGAACGCAATAGTTTTACAAACGAGCTTTGTGAAACTGATTAGTAGAGAAGTTGGGTGTTCGGTATCACACGGGCTGTGAGGATGCGATACCGCAATAATTAGCCTTAAGTGCAAGTGGGAGATTGTTAGTTATAGTACCCTAAAGTCAATTATTGGATCGCAGGCACGTGATTTCAATGAATGAGGGAGGACCTATACCGGTAGAACAGTCTTACTCGAGATGATAGTATGCTATCTGGTTTGTCTTTATCATCGTGTACATGCTTCAGTTGACATTACAGATCACTATTACATGTTGATAGAGCCCATAGGATTCATGCTTGACTGCCAGCAGTATGATGGAGATCACATACGTGGGAGCTGGGGTCTATAAGCACATCCTTAAAATGTCCCTAGTCGAGGGAGTATCGAGACCGGGCATTGATACTCTAGAGTAGACTAGTGTATGCTGATCGAGACCCCGACGAGGGGCGGTGGCCGGTCTCACAAGCCATTGGTTTCAGTTGGTTCACCTAAGATATATACAGGTGCTCATTGGGTTATGAGTACACCGGACGGACTCTCCGGGAACATGCTAGTTGGTATTATACCTATTGTGAGATAGTAGTTCCAAGGTGACATGTGTACAGGTTAGTCTATCGACCTGAGATCGTCATTTGCCTCGTGTGTGTTCCCACTGTGCTTTGATTACTATCCTACCACGGCTCAAAGGAGTCATGCAAACAGGTTTTAGTTGGGTACAGTTCCGAGCCACACGGAAGCAGTGAGTGGATCGTCAGGGGGTTCGTCTCTCCTGGTATTGGGGGTTGATGTCGCTGTGTGCACGGGTAGCCATCACCAGAAATCCTTGGCCAAGGTAGTCGAAAATTACTGATTCGGATCAGTAGTTTCTCAGGTGGTGGCGGGCTACATACCGACACAAAATATCAAGTTATTAGGGGTCTTATTTTATCCACCCACCTCAACTCGATATGCGATACTCATAGACGAACGGACCGGACTGTACGGATATTGTCACTGTCAGGCTCAGTAGGGTTTCAGGATGAGTTTGCTCGTCGGCCTCCCTTTCGCTCAATACCTGAGTAGCCGTTACGTATAGCTAGTGCCACTGACGCGTTTTTGGTTAAACCCACTGCCAGCGTATTGACGGGTCTTTAGAGTCCCACATAGAGGGTTTCCCTAGTTCTGGCGAAACATTGTAGAGGTCGTATGGTTTTATGGCAGGGTTCGATCAAATACGTGCACTTGTGCACGGATCATAATCGGAAGAATAATACTAGTGGGCTTTAGTTTAAGCTGGATCCTAGTATTATTTTGTTAGATTATTTTCCTCTCGTTGTATTCTTATTCAGTCGGAATACGGATGCGGGTATGTATATACGGATGATGGGTATTCTTGTAATTCGTTACAAGATTACTTTAGTTGTTGCCATTTCTTTTAGTGGATTAAACATTTAGGTTAATGTTTAGTGAGGTGGAAAGTGTGAGTGTGAGTTTTGGCTTTGTTTCTTTGGCGCATGCACTTGGTGACTCATGGTGATGAGTCATGCTTAGTTTTGTTTTGTGTGAGATATTTTGTGAGATATTATTGTGGTGAGGCAGTGAGATTCGAATGGGATTTTTCTTGAGTTGTTTTTAACTGCTCACAAAATCTCACACAAGACTTGAGCTATTTTCTTCACTTGCCTTTTTCTTTATCTCACACTTTCCACTCTTGGCAACTTCTTCAACCTCCACCCAAACCCTCTCATGAGTTGAGAATCCTTGGGTGTTTTGAGACAAAGTAATCAAACATATTCTCTACTTCATCTTGGCTATCTAGGTTAGCAAACAAGATACCCGAGTTGCTTCGGTTTTGAGATGGGAGCCCGTATTACTAACCCTCAAAGTGGATCTTCTTCGATGTGGGGTGACCGGAGAGCAAACTTGATCGAGGAAGCTGCGAGGAGCTTGGAACAGAGGTTGGAGACCGAAGGACTCGGATCATTCGGTATAACCTTTCTAAACTCCTTTACATATAGCTAGTATAGGGTTAATGGTACGATCTGGGAATCGGGTTCCGTTAGTGTAGGTTTCTAAAAGTTTTTGTTCCGCATTTGGCCACGGATTAATGGCCGGGGCGCTGGCATAACCCAACACTGGGATTGTCCCAATCCAGGTACATTGACACCATACCAAAGAGGTTTAGTATGGAGGATTCCAAGCGTGGGAATTTACCCACGATCTCAGGAATCACTCTCTCCAAAGAGATGTCCTCCAAGACTGATTTGGAGAGGGCTAACATGCAAGATATACCCTATGCTTCGGCAGTCGGGTCTATCATATATGCGATGTTATGTACCCGACCGTATGCAGTGTACGCACTGGGTGTTGTAAGTGTTAGGTCCATGTTACCCCTCTCGGTACTTTTGGGGTTGCGGAAACGGTAAAACAAAATTTTTTCTGGACTTGGCGACATGGACCGTAAAAGCCGGATCTTTGCTAAACAATACACTAGCATCTTACTAGAGATTTATCTACTCGGTTAGGGGTTATACCTCAACTTGAACTCCTTCTCTTCTTGTTGTTCTTCTCCTTGCTTGCTCCGAGGGTTGATCCGGACTTTGGTCACTCAATTTGAACTCCTTCTCTTCTTGTTGTTCTTCTCCTTGCTTGCTCCGAGAGTTGATCCGGACTTTGGTCACCTCCGCGGCCTCCTTGAGTCGAAGACGATCCACCCAAGAGATGTGCACCGAGCTCCACCTCGAGCCGAGGTAACTAGGGCAAAGAGATTGCTAATCTAGAAGCCCTAGGTTGTGTAGAAGTGGTAGATGAATGGTTTTGTCTTTGTGGGATCTTTATCTTTCAACACATGAGATCAAAAGATAAATCAAGAGAAGGAAGAAGGAGGAGGAGCAACAACCATGGTTTATTTCTTTTCTTCTCACTTGAAAAACAAGAGAGAGAGTGAGAAAGAAATTATGATACAAAGAAAAGTAACCATGGTTGCAATAATGTAAAAACAACATCATTACTAATCCCATCAAGATAAAGTTTGATGGCTACATTGAAATGACCATTATCATAATCCAAAAGAAAAAGAAAAAGAAAAGAAGAGTGTAGATCCCTCTTCAAAGTCAATGGTCAACGCGGTCAACCGGTCAACAAAGTCAAGAGAGGTCAACGGGGTCAAATGGTCAATGCAATTAGCCATCATAAAATTATCACTAAAAGGATTAGTAAATGATATCCGCGGCTCATAATGGTTTTGACCAAACGAACTGTCAAAACCCTAATGAGTCCGCCTCAAAATGGTTTTGACCGAATCAACTGTCAAAACCCTAATGAGCCTGCCACATAACGGTTTTGGCCGAACCAACTGCTAAAACCCTAATGAGGCACCTCCTCCTTCACCGCTCCGGAAAACTGTGCATACACACCTGCATCCGTATTCCGTAGAATGCGGATGCACAGAAGACAAAACAAATCCATCCGTGCAATACTAGTATCCGGCTTAGAACAAAGCTCACTAGTATTGCCTGCCCGAACACCATACGCATACAAGTATACGTAAATGATCGCAGCCCTGCCGTAAAACCATACGGCCTCTACACGTTTTGCTCAGTGTAGGGAAACTCTCTATGTGGGACTCTAAAGACTCGACACTACGCTGGCAGTGGGTTTAACCACAGACCGCTAGCGGCACTAGCTGTACGTAACGGTCCCCAGGTAGATGTCGATAAGAAGGCCGATGAGGTGAACCCATCCGAACTCCTACTGAGCCTGTATGTGACAATCTCCGCACAGTCCGGTCTGTTCGTCTGATATATCGCATGGCGGGCCTAGGGCGGTAAACGTCAGTCCCCTAAAAGCGGTACAAGTCGTGTCGGAGTGAAGCCCAGAACACCCTGAGATAACATTGGAAGCCTACCAGTATATCTCGTTTGCCCGGGCCAGGGACTACTCGTGTAATGGCTCTCCTAGACACAGCGCGATGTCAACCCCCAATACCGGGAGAGATGAATCCTGTCTAACCGTCACTGCCTCCAACTGCTTCGGGACTGCTCCCAACTACTACCTGTTTGCATGACTCAGTAGAGCCATGGTAGGGTAGTAATCAAAGAACAGTGGGAACACACTCGAGGCGAAGTGATAGTGTCAAGTCAGCGGACTAAGCTGTACTCATGTCACCTGGGAACTGATAACTGACGATAGGTATAATACCAGCCACCAGTTCCCGACGAGTCCTGTCCAGTGTACTCGTAACCTAACGAGCACCCGCATACTATCTCAAGTACGACGTACTGACGGCTGTGGGACAGACTGTCTCCCGTGCTGGGATGAGAAGCGCATACGCTAGTCTACTCCGGAGTATCGATGCCCTATCTCGATACTCCCACGACTAGGGACGTGTATAAGGATGTGCTTGTGGATTACCCAGCCCCCACGAGTGTGATCGCCATCACAACGCCGGTAATCAAGCAAAGATCCTTAGGGCTCTACTAATGCGTATAGGTGATATAATAAATAAACACACATGTACACATTAAAGCAGAGACAAACCAAGTAGCATACTACTATATCGAGCAAGATTGTCTATACTGTAAGTATACGTTAGCGCCCCGGCAGTCTACAAACGCCAAAATGCGGAACAAAAACTTTTAACTGGCGCTATCGTATACTTTAACCCGGATCTGCCATTATTGCTAAACTAACAAACTGTAAAGAGTGTAGAAAGGTTATACCGAACGATCCGAGTCCTTCGTTCTTCAACCATCTTCCCACGCTCCGTTGCGGCTGCTCCGATCTCGTCGAACTCCGATATTCTCGTCGAGGTGGCACCACATCACCGATTCTTTAAACGGGCTCCCGCCTCTGACTCGAGGCAACTCGATCGTCAAGTTTGCTAAAAGAGACGACCAAGAATGATGTAGAGAATGAGTAGATGACTTTGTCTCACTTCGTTCAAGTCCGTGGACGATCGGTAAATGAAGTTGCCGAGGGAATCGGGTGATGGAATGAAATGAGCTGTGAATTCCATACACCCCGAAAATCTATCATATCCTTTTTACAACCATGAAAAACTATCAAGTGAGAGAGTGAGAGAGAAAGGAGGCCTTCCACTCATTATGAAGGAGGAGGGTGAGTGTAGGAGCAAGTGGTGACCTTAAGCAAAAAGCTTCTCACTAAATATCCTAAGGAAAACAAGAAGCTTTAATAACAAAGCATGAATCACTAATAACACCTCATCAAGTAATAAATGCAACCAATTAGAACACAACACCAATTAGCCTAGTCACCTCATCTAGAATCTTCTAGAACACTGACTCACCTCAACTGAAGAAAAGATAAATCCGTCTTTAACCGAATGTTAAAAGACGGCTGATAGAAAACTGGAAACTGGCAACTTCCAAAAGTGATCCTGAAACGACTTTCAGGATAACCCCGAAACTGTATAAATATACCCGCATTTGTATTACGACCGAATACAAATGCAACTGAGACAAAGATATTATACCTACTCAATATAATACTCGGATCCGGCTTAAACCAAAGCCGACCAGTATTATCTGCCCGAAAACTGACACGTGCGTAAACGCACGTGCATTTTCCGAACCCTGCCATAAAACCATACGGCCTCTACAACGTTTCGCCCGAACTTGGGAAACTGCCTGTGGGGGACTCTAATGACTCGTCAGTACCCTGGCAGTGGGTTTAACCACAAACCGTCAGCGGCACTAGCTATGCGTAACGGCTGCCCATGGACTGACCTCAAGGGAGACCGATGAGCACACTCAAGGGAGGCCGATGAGCGAACTCATCCAGAAACCCTACTGAGCCTAACAGTGACAATGTATATACAGTCCGGTCCGTTCGTCTATGAGTATCGCATATCTGCCTAGGGGGCTAGCAACGTCAGACCCCCAATAGCAGTATAAGTCGTGTCGGAGTGAAGCCTCAATACACCCTGAGATACTACTGGAGTACCTACCAGTAAATCTCCTACCATGGCCATGGATTTGTGTAATGGCTCTCCTAGACACAGCACGATCTCGCCCCCAATACCGGGAGAGACGAATCCCCTGCCGATCCGCTCACGTGCCTCCATGTGGCTCAGGACTGTACCCAAAAGCTACCTGTTTGCACGACTCCTTTGAGCCGTGGTAGGGTAGAAATCAAAGCACAGTGGGAACTCACACGAGACAAATGACGACCTTAGGTCGATGAACTAACCTGTACACATGTCACCAGGGAACTGCTATCTGACGGTAGATATAATACTAACTAGCAGATTCCCGGCGAGTCCTGTCCGGTGTACTCATAACCTAATGAGCACTTGTATACATCTTAGGTGATCCAACTGACACCAGTGGCTTGTGAGACCGGCCACCGCCCCTCGTCGGGGTCTCGACTGTATACACTAGTCTACTCCGGAGTATCGATGCCCTGTCTCGAAACTCCCACGACTAGGGACCACAATTAAGGATATGCATATAAACTACCCAACTCTCACGTATATGATCGCCATCATACTGTTGGTAGTAAAGCAAGATCCTAAGGGCTCTATCAAAGTGTAACATGCAATCAGTCACCTGAACATGTACACGACTGATAGAGGCAAACCAGATAGCATACTATCATCGCGAGTAAGACTGTGCTACCGGGATAGGTCCTCCGCAATCATTGCAATCACGTATCTGCGATCCAATAATTGACTATGAGGGCACTATCTCCAACAATCTCCCACTTGCACTCAAGGCTAATATTGCGATGTCGACTACTCACAGCCCGTGTGAAAACGAACATCCAACTTCTCTACTAATCAGTTTCACAAAGCCCGTTTGTAAAACTATTGTGTTCGAGAAATAGCCTCAGTGAGTGGATCCGCCTAGAAGTATCTTTCTATATCTCTCTTAATCTCAAGTTCGCGGAGAAAGCCATCTCCCGAATTGAGTAGTACCTGTCTTAGAATATGTCTGGATATCTGATGGGACCTTAGTTCATAAATGAACTCCATATCCAAACTTCTTAGACTGTATGGATCACTGAACCTAATCAGTATCCGGCACCATGCCACCCACAGTATCCTATGGAACCACCTGTCCATAATAATGTCCCTCGTCAGAGGGAAAACTAAAACTCTGACAATCACTCTGTCATCCATGTCACCTTTGAAGCCTGGAATGATAACCGTCTCCCGAAAGAGGCTGCCGTTATCAAATCCGTAGAACATGTACCAATGTTCTAAAACTGCTTCCTTATGTTTCTCCAGGATTGGATTAATACAAACTTATTGCATCTAGTGCAAAAACAACATCTGGTGTGGTACTTGACATCTCATGATTGACTCAATTGCCTAAGCAAGTGATCTGTCAATCATGCACATCCCTCTCCCCTTTAGTCTATACGACACCTTTAGAGAGGGTGACTCCATCACCTGCAGGTATACCACCATGCTAGGAGTCATTTATTCTAAAAAACCATTAGAATACTGTCAAAGTACCCACATTGGGAAACTACCCAAATCTAGATCTAAAACCATAGATCTAGAAACCAGAATGTCAAATATTATATCCATATCCTGTCTGGAGAAACAACTGTGTGACGACCACGGTTCAACCGATCGTAGTATAGGAATTTTACTTCCTACTCTATGTATGTCATCCAGATACCATGACATCACACCCTACTACCTTCTTAACTGATCCATCCCCTATTCTGATTGAAGTCAAACCCATGACTGTCATATCAAAATTAGATGATCTATCTCCGCTATAACTGCTCAAGTCTATGAATAGATATAAGCTACTTTCCCACTATGCTTCTGATGCTCCCACTGACTACGACAACCCTCCTACCGGGTCTCATATCCTGGAACAACAGTAGTGTCAAGTCTGGGTAGATAAGAACCTCCCTGTCACCGTCCTTGAGCCTACCGAAGTACCTCTCGGGTGTCTGAGGTTACCTACCATATCTGCGGAGTGGCTATTGGAATGTCAAACCTGATTGAATGTATAGGTCCTATTAAATTTTCCGTAATCGTTCGCGGTTCTGGATTCACTTCCAGTTCTACCATACTCCCACTACTGTTTTCTGAAAAAGATCCATTTTACTAAAACTGTGGCGAGTCAAGAACAATATCACTATTGATCTTGCAAATGGTAGAATATCAACCCTCGTCATAGCCAGGGTCAACCCACAAACAGCCACTACAGAAACGTGCCCTGAGTTATCCAGAGTCTGGTTTTAAGCATAAGCTGGACAACTCCCCGTACCTTAATTTCTTTTAAGGTACGATCCATTCTATATCCAATACAGAAACTTTGGCACTTATTTAATTGGAACCATATTCAAATCATGCAGCTGTCTCCAGTGCATATCGATTTAATGGAAAGAGGCTAATCAGCATTACTCAACTTAGGAAACCATCCAATTATGAGTAACCTGAAAGAGAAACATGTTTCTCAAAACCATCACTATCATCTGAATACCAATCACAAGAATCTACATCTTCGATCTCTTTGAAGAATCCCGATACTTGTGATACCTGGTTCTCTACTTTATTCTTATACCCACAACTTCTCAAAACTTAGACCTTATATTTCTACGAAACACTCGTCTAAATACTAGAGAAGTTATAAGTAAACAGAACATAGTACGAGGACCTACCCCTTTATCCTGAAGGACACTTGGACAACATACAATACTCTGTATAAGTCCGCTGAGTTAAACAACTCAAAACCTGTGCGTCGTAGGTTGGAAACTGTACCCTGGCAATTTCCTCAAATATCACCAATTTCAACGAATTCCGATACAATGAGGATGATCACCTAATTCCCAATATCTTACTCCCACTCATCATCTGTAAAACCATACAGATATGAGAATGAAACCTGGTAAATACATACCCCTGGAGTAAGTGTCTAATCAGGAAAACAGTTTTCCTTTAACGACGCACTGAAACATGAAAATGTTTCGTAGGGGTATCCTGGTATTCATAGTAATGCCTCTTCCATAATCCAATTCATGACTTCAACCGTATATTTTATTGCCATCTCTCCAAATCCCTTTATTTGTCTTTAGTCATTACCTTCTGTACACCATCGTTAGGCTAAATGGTTTTCTTCCTTCCCTACCGTTCGGCACCAGCCTATGGTTTGGAAGAAGACTATCCAGTAAGCATAATAGGTGTACCCTCCTAAACCAAGGAGTACTCGCATCTCGAGAGAAGGTGACGATAAAAGACAACTGAATAATACCTTATTCTTTTAAAGGTGAAATAGGAGTGGCGATGAAGTACGCGGTTTTGGTCGTGAATGATATCAGTCGCAATTTACTTTGCCCTCTTTCTAATCCCTTTATTTTGTCTTTACATATTACCTTCTGCACACCCTACTTAGGCTAATTGGTTTTCTTCATTCCCTACCTTTCGGCACCAGCCTATGGTTTGGAATAAGACTATCCAATAAGCGTAATAGGTGTACTCTCCTAAACCAAGGAGCTCTCGCAACCTGAGAGAAGGTGATAATAAAAGACAACTGAATAAACCAATTCTATTTCTCCTGAACCTGGATCCATCCTCGAAGAAGTCCCTTCGAGTTCGTATATAACCATACGATGGATCTATCCAATGGAAGTGGATATCCGTAGTAATACGGGTGTTCTGAGAAATTCAAAAGGTAAAAGAAGGAGTGGCAATGACTTATGCAACATAGACAATCCAAAAGCCAATATTTTAAGAAGGTTCGGTCAACCTGGTCACTGAGTCATAGTCTAGGGTCGGTCAAAGGTCGCTGCCAAAGAGAGAGAGAGAAAAGAAACACTCTGCGTGCACTCTAACCTAGATCAGAATGGTCATCACTTTATCTAATCCGGAAACCTCCCACTGTCCTGTCAAATTCTCCTCCAAACCTAAAGAAGAATCAATCGGGATCACCCGAAGAGTAAACCAACTCATCAGTGGGAATCGGGATCCAACTCTCATCGCATGATAACGTGATGGAATGCATCCACGTTACTCATACTCCAGATGGTATGCGCATACTTGGCAAGTTTCAGTTTCTTTAGAAACTCCCGATATGATTTATGCCCCATGCTCTTATGACCTTGGCGTATGTCAACAAATCATAAGTCACATGTCAAGTTCTGCCCGTCATTATCTTGTTAATTTGAACCCACCCGTACATACCCTTGACGTATGCCAACAAGGTAATACGACTGTCCCAAACTAACTCATCTATCTATGCAACAAATGAATACCCAGCAGCTACCAAACACTATGCCTTGACGTATGCCAACAAACATAGCTTGAATACTACTGACCATCCATAAGAAACGACGGAGGGCTACGGCTGGTTTTTGGCGAAAAACCTTTAGCGTAGTGAACTTGATATCGCTGAAGGAACCTGATAGCTTTTTAAAAATATAGTGGCGAAAACCTTTTGCTAAAGAGGTCACTCCCGGTAAAGGGATCTCGGCTCTTTCCTCGTAGAATGAGGTGCAGGATATTCCACTGAATACCGCTATGCAAAGCAACATGTAATCGACTATAGTGAAGTTATTACTCTGACGCAAACTTCTGCCCAAGGGGTCAGTCCCGGTGAAGGGATATCAGCCCTTGCCCCGTCGAATGAGGTGCAGGATATTCCACTGAATACCGCTATGCATAACAAAAGAAAACGTCTTTGCAATAACACTTTTTAAATTGTTCCAACAACTGTATACAGGTTTGTTTTAACTTTGCGTTGATCAGAATCAACACAGTCCCATCATTCAATCACACCAGAAAAGAACGAAAATAAAATGTACGTATATGCCATCCGCATTCGTCACTGGGTCCCGTCATCACCCGTTAGGTTACTTAACTAACGACAGAGCGGGGACTGGACTAGCGCGGGTGTAAAACATATACAACATCTAATAGTATATAAACCAATATACAATAATCGCTCCAGGCGTGATAGTATGCAACATTACAGAAAAGTAATAAGCATCACAGAACAATACAGATAATCTGGGATCCCCGAGTTTCACAGAGCCGCTGCTGAAACTCGACGTTCCCCTGTCGTGTGGATAGCTTGTGCAATGAAACCTAGACCCCTACGGGTGCGGCAAGTTACCCGCCAAAACCTGAAGCGAGGCAGTCCCCCACAGCATAGTGAATGGAACACCCGGCACTTCACGGAATCCGGTAAATTGAGCACCCCTCCTTGGGTCAACCTGTACCCCCTACGAGTGCGGCGAATAGTCTGCCAATTTTAGAGTGGGGCCCCTCTGCCTCCCAAAGCCATGAGATGCGGACCCGTTGCCCTCCAGTACCCGGCTATCCGTGCACTCCGTCTCGGGGCAAAACCTAGTACAGTAATGAAAAATAGTACAATAGGTACATCGACCGCAACCTGGTCGTGCCCCAAAAGAATATTATACAACAGGCAGTGACGGCAGTCCACAAGTTGGACGCTCGCCCCGCAATATCAAATGTACAAATAAACACAAACTGTACTACCATTGCACACTGCTATCCACCACGACAAATCCGCAACATCACAGCACAACACAGAACATCAACGCGAATGTCACGTTCGCAAACCCGTCTAAAAGAACTATAGCAATCAGACGCGGTTTACCGATCAAATGACATTCCCGGTCGGAGATATAATGTAAGCACTGTAAACTAACGTGTTTAAATTTCGATCGACCAAAGACCAAATATCAAAAAGTGGGCCCCACTGCTTACTGGTGAACAGTAACAAAATCTGGGCCAAAACGATATTTATCGAAAACCCCAAAATCCATCACAGAACCCACTGACAAAATTTGGAAGCACGTGCTCCCCACGTGGCCGCGGATGCGCGGCCAAACCATGGGTTTGGCCGCGTTTCCGCGGCTGCTTGGAGGAATCACGACCCCAAATTTTGTCGTGGCTCTTAAAAACGCCTGCACAGATTTTTAAGACATCCAGAAATAAATTTTGAGACCGTTTAAAATTAACAGAAACTGTCGGGCTAGGATTTTGCCGTTTTTGATTTTCGGTTCGATCGATGTTTTGAACGCGTTAGCACAAGTTAGTATAGCAAAATGGTGAGGCTCTGATACCACTGTAAGTATACGTTAGCGCCCCGGCAGTCTACAGACGCCAAAATGCGGAACAAAAACTTTTAACTGGCGCTATCGTATACTTTAACCCGGATCTGCCATTATTGCTAAACTAACAAACTGTAAAGAGTGTAGAAAGGTTATACTGAACGATCCGAGTCCTTCGTTCTTCAACCATCATCCCACGCTCCGTTGCGGCTGCTCCGATCTCGTCGAACTCCGATATCCTCGTCGAGGTGGCACCACATCACCGATTCTTTAAACGGGCTCCCGCCTCTGACTCGAGGCAACTCGATCGTCAAGTTTGCTAAAAGAGACGACCAAGAATGATGTAGAGAATGAGTAGATGACTTTGTCTCACTTCGTCCAAGTCCGTGGACGATCGGTAAATGAAGTTGCCGAGGGAATCGGGTGATGGAATGAAATGAGCTGTGAATTCCATACACCCCGAAAATCTATCATATCCTTTTTACAACCATGAAAAACTATCAAGTGAGAGAGTGAGAGAGAAAGGAGGCCTTCCACTCATTATGAAGGAGGAGGGTGAGTGTAGGAGCAAGTGGTGACCTTAAGCAAAAAGCTTCTCACTAAATATCCTAAGGAAAACAAGAAGCTTTAATAACAAAGCATGAATCACTAATAACACCTCATCAAGTAATAAATGCAACCAATTAGAATACAACACCAATTAGCCTAGTCACCTCATCTAGAATCTTCTAGAACACTGACTCACCTCAACTGAAGAAAAGATAAATCCGTCTTTAACCGAATGTTAAAAGACGGCTGATAGAAAACTGGAAACTGGCAACTTCCAAAAGTGATCCTGAAACGACTTTCAGGATAACCCCGAAACTTTATAAATATACCCGCATTTGTATTACGACCGAATACAAATGCAACTGAGACAAAGATATTATACCTACTCAATATAATACTCGGATCCGGCTTAAACCAAAGCCGACCAGTATTATCTGCCCGAAAACTGACACGTGCATAAACGCACGTGCATTTCCCGAACCCTGCCATAAAACCATACGGCCTCTACAACGTTTCGCCCGAACTTGGGAAACTGCCTGTGGGGGACTCTAATGACTCGTCAGTACCCTGGCAGTGGGTTTAACCACAAACCGTCAGCGACACTAGCTATGCGTAACGGCTGCCCATGGACTGACCTCAAGGGAGACCGATGTGCACACTCAAGGGAGGCCGATGAGCGAACTCATCCAGAAACCCTACTGAGCCTAACAGTGACAATGTATATACAGTCCGGTCCGTTCGTCTATGAGTATCGCATATCTGCCTAGGGGGCTAGCAACGTCAGACCCCCAATAGCAGTATAAGTCGTGTCGGAGTGAAGCCTCAATACACCCTGAGATACTACTGGAGTACCTACCAGTAAATCTCCTACCATGGCCATGGATTTGTGTAATGGCACTCCTAGACACAGCACGATCTCGCCCCCAATACCGGGAGAGACGAATCCCCTGCCGATCCGCTCACGTGCCTCCATGTGGCTCGGGACTGTACCCAAAAGCTACCTGTTTGCACGACTCCTTTGAGCCGTGGTAGGGTAGAAATCAAAGCACAGTGGGAACTCACACGAGACAAATGACGACCTCAGGTCGATGAACTAACCTGTACACATGTCACCAGGGAACTGCTATCTGACGGTAGATATAATACTAACTAGCAGATTCCCGGCGAGTCCTGTCCGGTGTACTCATAACCCAATGAGCACCTGTATACATCTTAGGTGATCCAACTGACACCAGTGGCTTGTGAGACCGGCCACCGCCCCTCGTCGGGGTCTCGACTGTATACACTAGTCTACTCTGGAGTATCGATGCCCTGTCTCGAAACTCCCACGACTAGGGACCACAATTAAGGATATGCATATAAACTACCCAACTCTCACGTATATGATCGCCATCATACTGTTGGTAGTAAAGCAAGATCCTAAGGGCTCTATCAAAGTGTAACATG
This sequence comes from Agapanthus africanus, assembly GCA_030015575.1. Lineage (NCBI taxonomy): Eukaryota > Viridiplantae > Streptophyta > Magnoliopsida > Asparagales > Amaryllidaceae > Agapanthus > Agapanthus africanus. The sequence goes on from CM057339.1 coordinate 429,009,017, forward strand.
CAATCAGTCACCTGAACATGTACACGACTGATAGAGGCAAACCAGATAGCATACTATCATCGCGAGTAAGACTGTGCTACCGGGATAGGTCCTCCGCAATCATTGCAATCACGTACCTGCGATCCAATAATTGACTATGAGGGCACTATCTCCAACATATACAACCGTGAATATCCCAAGCTTCCATCAAGTAATATACATACTAGTATGATACAGTAATGGCCTCTAGGGCATATACACTAACAATCTCCCACTTGCACTAAGGCCATGTACTGGCGTATCGAAGACCTATCATCTCGATCAGCCGCTCGAACTGAGTCTGGGGTAAGGCCTTCGTGAATGGGTCCGCTGTGTTGTCCTTTGTGTCCACTCTCCGCACCTCGATCTCCTCGCGATCAATGATCTCTCTGATCAGGTGATACCGCCTTAAGATGTGCCTGGATTTCTGATGGGACCTTGGTTCCTTCGCTAAAGCTATAGCCCCATTGTTATCGCAATACAAAGGTATTGGGTCAACAATGGATGGAACCACCTGAAGTTCACTTATGAACTTCTTCATCCAGACCGCCTCTTTTGCGGCATCGCTTGCAGCAATGTATTCAGCCTCCATCGTCGAGTCTGCGACGGTATCCTGTTTGGAACTCCTCCAACATACCGCCCCTCCGTTGAGGGTAAACACAAAACCCGAGACAGACGTGCTGTCATCTTTGTCACTCTGGAATCTTGAATCGGTAAAGGACTCGACCCTGAGGTCTCTATTACCGTAAACCAGGAACATCTCCTTAGTCCTTCTTAGATACTTGAGAATGTTCTTCACTGTTGTCCAGTAGTCCTCCCCTGGGTCTGACTGATACCGGCTTACCGCACTCAACGCGTAAGCTACATCTGGTCTTGTACATAGCATCGCATACATTATAGATCCTACCGCCGAAGCGTAGGGTATAGTGCTCATGCGAACCCTCTCCTCGTCAGTCTTAGGAGACATCTTCTTGGAGAGGGTAATTCCGTGCAATGCGGGTATGTTACCGTGCTTGGAACCCTCCATACTAAATCTCTTTAGTACGGTCTCTATGTACCTGGACTGCGAAAGTCCCAATAGTCTCTTGAATCTATCTCTATAGATCTTGATCCCCAAAATGTACGAGGCATCACCCAGGTCCTTCATAGAGAACCTTTGTGACAAAAATAGCTTGACCGATTGTAGCATAGGAAAGTCATTTCCTATCAAAAGAATGTCTTCCACGTATAAGACTAGGAATACGACAGTTCGTCCTACAATCTTCTTATAAACACAGGGTTCATCTTCGTTCTTGATGAAATCAAATTCCTTGATTGCCTCATCAAAACAGATGTTCCAGCTCCGCGATGCCTACTTTAATCCATAAATGGATTTAAGCAACTTGCACACCTTCCCGCCGCTCCCACTGTCTACGAAACCTTCTGGTTGATCCATGTAAACACACTCTTCCAAACAACCGTTTAGGAAAGCCGTTTTAACATCCATCTGCCAGATTTCATAGTCATGGAAGGCAGCAATGGCAAGTAGGATCCGAATGGATTTAAGCATAGCCACCGGAGAAAAAGTTTCGTCATAGTCCAAACCAGGTCTTTGACGAAAACCTTTTGCAACGAGTCTAGCCTTATAGGTTTCCATCTGCCCATCTACACCAAGTTTCCTTTTGTAGATCCATTTGCATCCAACGGGTTTTACCCCAGGTGGAGCAATATCCAAGGTCCACACTTTATTGGCGTACATGGACACTATTTCGGATTGCATTGCTTCCTGCCACTTATCAGAGTCCCTACTGATAATGGCCTGCCTGAAACTGGTAGGGTCATCTTCTTCCAAGATGCAATCCTCTCGATCCCCGTCTATGAGAAAACCGTAGTATCTCTCGGGCGGATGAGAAATCCTACCAGATCTGCGGAGTGGCTGAGGTTCTTCTGGTGTTATTGAATTCTGAGGTTCTATCAAATCTTCAGTTTCATTTTGTGGTCGCTGAATTTCTTCCAGTTCTACCGAAATCCCACTTGTTTCTTTTGCAAGAAATTGCCACTCTAAAAAGGTGGCGTGGTGAGATACAAACACCTTCTGTTCCTCGGTGTGGTAGAACAGATATCCTGTGGAGTTCTTAGGATATCCCACAAATTTACATAGAACTGAACGTGGCTGAAGTTTGTCCGGATTTTGTACTTTTACATAGGCCGAACAACCCCATATCTTAATACGTTTAAGATACGGCTTTTTACCATTCCATATCTCGAACGGTGTCTTAGGCACAGATTTAGACGGAACATCGTTCAATAGATATGCTGCTGTCAATAGCGCATGTCCCCAAAATGAAAGAGGTAACTCGGCATTACTCATCATGGAGCGAACCATATCCAGTAGGGTACGATTCCTCCACTCCGATACACCGTTGTGCTGTGGTGTATAAGGAGGAGTAAGCTGAGAGAGAATACCATTCTCTTTTAAGTAATCTAGGAATTCCGTGCTTAAGTACTCCCCTCCTCTATCAGACAGGAGGATCTTGATATTTTTGCCAGTCTGGTTCTCTACTTCGTTTCTGAATTCCTTGAATTTCTCAAAAGCTTCAGATTTGTGTTTCATCAGATACACATATCCGAACCTAGAGAGATCGTCAGTGAATGTGATGAAGTACGAGAACCCACCCCTTGCATGTATAGACATCGGACCACATACATCACTACATACGAGTCCCAAGAGCTCTGCTGCTCTTTCTCCATGTCCGGTGAACGGAGATTTGGTCATCTTTCCTTTGAGACAAGACTGACAAGTTTCATAAGATGAAAACTCGAACGCATCCAAGAGTCCATCTTTATGCAACTTACTCAATCTTTTCTCTCCGATATGACCAAGTCTACAATTCCACAAGTAGGATTCATTTGTATCTGAATTCTTCCTCTTGCGTGTGTTTTGTATGTTGAGAACTGTATTCTGATTTAGAACGTTGATATCATTACACAGTGTACCCTCTGCAACCAGTACTTTATGAAGGTAAATGTTCATGATATTTCTATCAAGAACAAAGTTATATCCATCTTTATCGAGTAAATGAACTGATATGATGTTGCAAACCATGGAGGGTACATTGTAGCAATCGTTCAAAATCATAGTCTTGCCATTTGGCAATACTAGGTGATATTCACCGACGGCTGCCGCATTAACTTGTGCTCCGTTCGCTACTCTGAGCGACATATCACCCGGTGCAACTTTCTACTTTTTCTCAGTCCCTGCAATAAATTACAGATATGAGATCCTGATCCGGTATCAAGTACCCAGGAGGTAGGGCTGACCGTAAAACAGTTCTCAATTACAAGAACACCTGAAGTAGATGCAAAACCATGCTTCTTCTTCAACTGGGTATCCTGGGAATCCATACAATCCCCTTTCCCTTGCTCATACTTATGACTGTTATCACAAGTTAGAGCTGAACCAACGTTCCCCAGCCCCGAATAAGAATTCGGATCGGTCAAGCGATACATTTTATTATCTTGATTAGGGCGTGAAAAGGTTGTTTCCTGGAGAGAGAGAAAAGAAACACTCAGCGTATGCTCTTGCAAGATTAGATTGGTTTATTAATTTATCTAACCAGGATGTCTCCCACTGTTTCCTCAAATTCTTCTTAAAACCTTTTAAAAGAAGAACTAGCCGGGATTTAATTTACGTCACAATACTTGCTTAACCTTTCAGCCAGGCTAGTGTCGGTACTTCGAGGGAGGTTTTCCATCGCTTTCGCGAAGTTCCTTAATTTAAGAACCTCTTTTCCCTGGGGGCGTAACCCCGCTAACACCTTTCTAGACACCTACTAGGTTTATAGCATTGATTGTTAAGTGAAATAATCTCCCGAGAGTAATCCAACTCATCAGTGGGATCAGGATCCAACTATCATTATATGATGACCTAGATGGAATCCACTCTAGTCACCACACTCCAGAAGGTATGCTAAATCTGCAAGTTTCAGTACTTTTGAAACTCCCGATGTAGTTTCTGCCCGTAGGACCCAAATGACCTTGACTGAGCCAACATATCAAAGGATCCTAGTCAAGTTCAACCCGTCATTATCTTGATTGCATTAGACCCGCCCGTACGAGTCCTTGACTGAGCCAAAATGACCGCACGACTGTCCTAACCAATCACTTTGTATCCTACGGAAAAATATTACATAGCTACCGTACACTACGCCTCGGCTGAGCATGAAATACGTAGCACGAATACTAAGCAATATCAATCCGAAATGACAGAGGGCTACGACTGGGTTTTGGCCAAAACCTGTTAACGTAATGAACTTGATATCGTTGAAGGAACGTGATACACACCCTTTTTAAAAATATAGTGGCGAAAACATTTGCTAAAGAGGTCACTCCCTGTGAAGGGATCTCGGCTCTTTCCTCGTCGAATGAGGTGCAGGATATTCCAAATTGAATACCTTGATGCAAAGCAAGAATAATCGACTATAGTGAAGTTATTATCCTGACGCAAACTTTTGTCCAAGGGGTCACTCCTGATGAAGGGATCTCGGCCCTTGCCCTGTCGACTGAGGTGCTGGGCATTCACAACCGAATACCTCGATGCAAAAAAAAAATGAACGTCCTTGTAATAACAGCTTTTTGAAAAACTTGTTCCAACAACGTCTTTTAGGTTTATTTTCTTGCATTAGTTTTATTTTCTTGCATTAGTTCTTTTAATGCGTCCCATCATTTAAATTCTACCATTGCAGAAAACAACCAAAATATGACGTACGCTTATGCCATTCGCATTCGCCACGGGGCCCCGTCATCACCAGTTAGGTTACTTAACTAACGACAGAGCGGGGGCTGTGCTAGCGCGGCTGTAAAACATAAGCAACGTCTAAATAGTTATTATATATAGATATACAGCAATGATAGCCAATCCAGATCACAGATGAACACTTTGGATATACTAAGAACCCGCGATTCGTTCGAGCCTGCAACGAAAATCGGATTACACAGTCGCGATGAATAGCCAATACCCCACCCAAGACCCCTATGGGTGCGGCAAACTACCCGCCAAGTACCCGAAGCGAAGCAACCTCCCTCAACGCCGTGAGTAGGCCACTCGGCACTTCGAGATACCCGATAGTTTGTGCACCCCCTCCATGGGTCTATCCTAGGAGCAAAAACAGTAAAATGAATTATACAATGACGGCTACAACCCCGACCCGGTTGTGCGGCCATACAAATAATATTACATCAATTTACAAATTTATTACATGAATGAAAGAAAAAGATACTCTCATCTCACATCCATCCCGGCTATTCATCCGCGACAATCCAACGAGTTCATATACACAAACCATCAACAACACAGATCACAGATATGTATAACCCCCACTAATCGACGTATAGCGATTAGTAGACGTTCAATACACATAAAACATTACAGATATAACCATTAGCCAAAGTCTACAGAACATCGACCAAAAATACGGATTTTTAAGCCCCAAAAACAAATTTTGCTTTCTGGAAAATCTGGGCAGAAAAGTCATATACCAAAAATCCCAAAATACCCAAATAAGAAAACTGCAGGAAAAAAATTCCCCAACAGAGCCAACTTGGCCGCGGTTCCGCGGCGCTTTAGACGAGTTACGGGATCGTTTTTCTCCAGTGTTCTCTAAAAAGCCTGAGCCGATTTTTAGTGCATGATTTATTGATTTTGGAACAGATCTGAAAATCGGCAGAAATTGAATTTTTCGGGGTGATTTTGCGGTTTTTCGTCCGGTCGAAATTCTAAATACTTTGCTAACATGCTAGGGTGTGTTTAGTTAGGCTCTGATACCACTGTTAGGTCCACGTTACCCCTCCCGGTACTTTCGGGGTTGCGGAAACGGTAGAACAAAAATTTTTCTGGACTTGGCAAAATGGACCGTAAAAGCCGGATCTTTGCTAAACAATACACTAGCATCCTAACTAGAGATTTATCTACTCGGTTAGGGGTTATACCTCAACTTGAACTCCTTCTCTTCTTGTTGTTCTTCTCCTTGTTTGCTTCGAGGGTTGATCCGGACTTTGGTCACTCAATTTGAACTCCTTCTATTCTTATTGTTCTTCTTCTTGCTTGCTCCGAGAGTTGATCCGGACTTTGGTCACCTCCGCGGCCTCCTTGAGTCGAAGACGATCCACCCGAGAGATGTGCACCGAGCTCCACCTCGAGCCGAGGTAACTAGGGCAAAGAGATTGCTAATCTAGAAGCCCTAGGTTGTGTAAAAGTGGTAGATGAATGGTTTTGTCTTTGTGGGATCTTTATCTCTCAACACATGAGATCAAAAGATAAATCAAGAGGAGGAAGAAGGAAGAGGAGCAACAACCATGGTTTATTTCTTTTCTTCTCACTTGAAAAACAAGAGAGAGAGTGAGAAAGAAATTATGATACAAAGAAAAGTAACCATGGTTGCAATAATGTAAAAACAACATCATTACTAATCGCATCAAGATAAATTTTGATGGCTACATTGAAATGACCATTATCATAATCCAAAAGAAAAAGAAAAAGAAAAGAAAAGTGTAGATCCCTCTTGAAAGTCAATGGTCAACGCGGTCAACCGGTCAACAAAGTCAAGAGAGGTCAACGGGGTCAAATGGTCAATGCAATTAGCCATCATAAAATTATCACTAAAAGGATTAGTAAATGATATCCGCGGCTCATAATGGTTTTGACCAAACGAACTGTCAAAACCCTAATGAGTCCGCCTCAAAATGGTTTTGACCGAATCAACTGTCAAAACCCTAATGAGCCTGCCACATAACGGTTTTGGCCGAACCAACTGCTAAAACCCTAATGAGGCACCTCCTCCTTCACCGCTCCGGAAAACTGTGCATACACACCTGCATCCGTATTCCGTAGAATGCGGATGCACAGAAGACAAAACAAATCCATCCGTGCAATACTAGTATCCGGCTTAGAACAAAGCTCACTAGTATTGCCTGCCCGAACACCATACGCATACAAGTATACGTAAATGATCGCAGCCCTGCCGTAAAACCATACGGCCTCTACACGTTTTGCTCAGTGTAGGGAAACTCTCTATGTGGGACTCTAAAGACTCGACACTACGCTGGCAGTGGGTTTAACCACAGACCGCTAGCGGCACTAGCTGTACGTAACGGTCCCCAGGTAGATGTCGATAAGAAGGCCGATGAGGTGAACCCATCCGAACTCCTACTGAGCCTGTATGTGACAATCTCCGCACAGTCCGGTCTGTTCGTCTGATATATCGCATGGCGGGCCTAGGGGCGGTAAACGTCAGTCCCCTAAAAGCGGTACAAGTTGTGTCGGAGTGAAGCCCAGAACACCCTGAGATAACATTGGAAGCCTACCAGTATATCTCGTTTGCCCTGGCCAGGGACTACTCGTGTAATGGCTCTCCTAGACATAGCGCAATGTCAACCCCCAATACCGGGAGAGACGAATCCTGTCTAACCGTCACTGCCTCCAAGTGCTTCGGGACTGCTCCCAACTACTACCTGTTTGCAAGACTCAGTAGAGCCGTGGTAGGGTAGTAATCAAAGAACAGTGGGAACACACTCGAGGCGAAGTGACAGTGTCAAGTCAGCGGACTAAGCTGTACTCATGTCACCTGGGAACCAATAACTGACGATAGGTATAATACCAACCATCAGTTCCCGACGAGTCATGTCCAGTGTACTCGTAACCTAACGAGCACCCGCATACTATCTCAAGTACGACGTACTGACGGCTGTGGGAAAGACTGTCTCCTGTGCTGGGATGAGAAGCGCATACGCTAGTCTACTCCGGAGTATCGATGCCCTATCTCGATACTCCCATGACTAGGGACGTGTATAAGGATGTGCTTGTGGATTCCCCAGCCCCCACGAGTGTGATCGCCATCACAACGCCGGTAATCAAGCAAAGATCCTAAGGGTTCTACTAATGCGTATAGGTGATATAATAAATAAACACACATGTACACATTAAAGCAGAGACAAACCAAGTAGCATACTACTATCTCGAGCAAGATTGTCTATACAACTGTGAATATCCCAAGCTTCCATCAAGTAATATACATACTAGTATGATACAGTAATGGCCTCTAGGGCATATACACTAACAGTAAGCAGGTATCAATCAGATCCTGGGGAGAATCACTGGACAGCTGTGAAGAACATTCTTGAGTACTTGAGAAGGACTAAAGAAATGTTCTTGGTGTATGCTAATGGTGAACTCCAAGTGGAGTCCTTTACCGACTCAAGCTTCCAGATTGATAAGGACGACTCTAAGTCGGTCTCTGGTTTTGTCTTCACTCTCAATGGAGGGACGGTTTGTTGGAAGAGTTCCAAGCAAGAAACCGTGGCAGACTCGACGTTGGAGGCTGAATACATCGCTGCCAACGATACCGCCAAAGAGGCTGTCTGGATGAAGAAGTTCATAACCGAACTAGGTGTGGTTCCGTCCATCGAGCATCCAATACCTTTGTATTGTGATAACAATGGAGCAGTGGATTTGGCCAAGGAACCCAGGTCCCATCAGCGACCCGGGCATATTCTGAGGCGGTATCACCTGATCCAGGAGATAGTTGATCACCGGGTGATCGAGGTCAGGAGAGTTGATATGAAGAATAACACGACGGATCCATTCACGAAGGCCATACCCCAGATGCAATTTGAGAGACTCTTCGGGATGTTGGGTACAAGATACTACAACAACTGGCCTTAGTGCAAGTAGGAGATTGTTAGTTGTATGTATGCCCTAAAGGCCATTATTGTACATGATTGTATATTATAGTGGATTCTTAGACATATATTGTCACGTCCCGCTTCCCAAAATATAGAATACGAGGGGTTGACAAGGCCAGCCATACTCCTACGGTCGAGGAAACATCCTGCCGTAGTCATACTTCGGCTTCTAGGTTTACATGGTAATCAGTAATCAATGCACAGGTAATGAGAAATGCAGTCACTAAATCAAAACAGATATAAAAACTAACCAGATAGAGATCAAGGAAAGATGGCACTGACGTCGCTGATCTAGATGTCTGCAATATTCTCAAGGTACGACAGGTGCTGATCCGAGCTAAGTCCACTTCTCGCTCTGAGCATGCATACTCAGGTCGTCAGAGTGACACAATTGCAATATATATAATGCAAAAGTAAACACGTGCAATGATGATGAACATGAAGTAGGAAATATAGAATGATGGCGCGCATGGAATAATTGGTACAAGTAAACAGTAAAGTAGGTATATTAAATCAGCAAGCAATGCATGTCAATGTTACTAACCCTATCAGTCTCTAAGTCTCACTGTCCAGGTCACTGAACCTATCGTCGGTCCAAGTGTGAGAGTCAACCACGTAGGAGTATTCCCAACCCAAGGGTAGGGCCCCAAGGGCAAGGGAACACGGGTCCGAATCACGCACGATAATAATCGGTAACTCCATCCATACGACTCCTAAAATCACGGTATATGCCGGAAATGGGACTCCCGAGATTCTGTTGAACTCACACTCAAACTACCCGACACCCCGTGGTCTATATCAAACCCCGACCATAAACCCAAATACAAGTCGGTCCATGACAAGTCTACGCGAGAACTGGAGATAGGATCTCCATCAAGCATGTCCCGACTGGTACCCAAGACAAATGGACAGTGTTTGACGTCTTACCTATGACACTAATATAAGTGCTCTATAACCGTCCTATTTCAGTCATGGTTACACTTATATATGTCCCATAGACGTCAACAATGCAATAAATTAACCGGGTTCGCTGATTGTGTACAAGTACGTGTCACTTCACTTATTCATTCATACTTCAACACTAACGTACTTGCCACAATCCAATCACTAATATCTATCACTGGGTAATGTACACGATCACTAGGTTACCAATGTATATGACATCTACATGATATGATGAGAATGCAATAATTATGATATGAATAAAATATCATCAGCCAGTGTCCTACCACTTGCATAATTTACTATAAATCATACATGCAAAATTAAGTGAAACAATATAAAGGGGGTAAGCAGTATGTCTAATTATCTATCTGTAAAAATTGGTTTCGCGTCAATCTGGTTTCAGGTTTGCTAGTTATGGACATTTCAATTTAAGTGTTCACTGTTGGAAATCCAGTTTCAGAACCGGGAGTCCGTTTCGTAACACGTTTTACTCCCAGTTGGGGTCATAATTAGGCAACACTATTGTTGAACAATATTTAGGGTTATCAGCAATATCCTATATCAACAGGGATTTATGGTTAGGTTAAGGTTGATGTGTAAAATCTGTCACTGCAGAATTCAGCTAGACACGTCGATATTATAAAATGTGTTAAAAATATCATACAGAAAAGGAATCCAGTGAAACCAGTGGGGTAAGAAAGCTAACTTAATTTTCTATGTAACTATATAGGGTTCCGCACATTCTCGCATTTGAAAAAGGGTATACCATGATTTTAAAACAGGGGTTAACTTGGATTTCTATTCTGGGCTGCAGTCCAGAATCGTAATTCTCCTCAGTTTTCTATATCATAACTAGTTCAAATTTAGAAATCAACTATAGAGTACTGTAGGTTAAACTGTTAGCTTTGATACGAGCCATGGAATGCTAAAATCCGATTTGTAAAAGATTTAATATGAATTTAACGGTCTATCGTGTTCAGGAAAATCCTGATTTCACAATGGTTATCGAAGGTGACATTTTATAGGTGAAACGATATTGATTTTCAACAAAATTTCTACAGTACTTCTGTAAACAGTAAACGGACTTAATGATCACAAATTCCACCATTCAAAGATAGGTTTTCACTTAAAGTTTAGCATTAAGTACTTGTTTATACGTATGGTGATCGAAGTTTTGGTTATGCAAAAATATAAATGATCATGCGTATAACATTAATAGCATATAAAGCTAGTGGAAATCACTTGCCTTGTTGACGATATCGCGGAGATGGTGGATCAGTCGGACGCTGCAATGCACGGCACGGATGTGAGAAACGGTCGTTGTGACGAAACCCGAGTTCGCGAGCCTTGGAATTGCAATAGCGTATCCTCGAATCCTTGCTTTCGATTGGCTACAGTTTTCACCGATCGGCGTGGGTGGAAGTACTTGAAAGCTCCGAGTTCGCAGAAGTGAGGCCGTCGATGGTGGATGGGTCGTTGCGCAGTTCTGGGTCATGGCCGGAGCAGGTGGAGTGAGCAAAGGGATCTCGGCTATGGGGCTTGGGGTTGGTGACGAGCTGTGGCGCGGCTGGGGTCGCGATGGTCGTGACGGGGCTCAGTTTGGTTGCAGGAATTGGCCGGGGGCTGGTTCTCGGCTACTTGGACCATGGAGGAGGTGGATGCAACGACGGTGGCCGGTGCAGGGAATGGTGACAACGTTGGTGCTCGGTGTGCAGGAGGTGGTCGGGGGTTTGAGGTCGTAGTGGCTGGAGGTGGCTGAGGTGGTCGCTGGCGACAGAGGAGGAGCTTGGCGGGTTCATCGGCGGCAGCAAGGGAGGGACTCGGGTGCAAGATTTGTCGGATATAGTGCCCTCAAAGTCAATTATTGGATCGCAGGTACGTGATTGCAATGATTGAGGGAGGACCTATACCGGTAGGACAGTCTTACTCAAGATGATAGTATGCTATCTGGTTTACCTTTATCAGTCTGTACAGCTTTTGGTGACATTGCTGTTCACTATTATATGTTGATAGAGCCCTTAGGATCTTGCTTGACTACTAATGATGGCGATCATATACGTGAGAGTTGGGTAGTCTATAAGCACATTCTTAATAGTGGTCCCTAGTCGTGGGAGTTTCGAGACAGGGCATCGATACTCCGGAGCAGACTAGTGTATACAGTCGAGACCCCGACGAGGGGCGGTGGCCGGTCTTACAAGCCACTGGTGTTAGTTGGATCACCTAAGATGTATGCAGGTGCTCATTGGGTTATGAGTACACCGGACAGGACTCGCCGGGAATCTGCTAGTTGGTAATATACTAAGCGTCAGATAGCAGTTCCCTGGTGACATGTGTACAGGTTAGTTCATCAACCTAAGATCGTCATTTGTCTCGTGTGAGTTCCCACTGCGCTTTGATTATTACCCTACCACGGCTCAAAGGAGTCGTGCAAACAGGTTTTAGTTGGATACAGTCCCGAGCCACATGGAGACAAGTGAGCGGATCAGCAGGGGATTCGTCTCTCCTGGTATTGGGGGTGAGATCGTGCTGTGTCTAGGAGAGCCATTACTTAAAGCCCTCGGCCGAGGCAGGAGATTTACTGGTAGGTACTCCAGTAGTTTCTCAAGGTGTTTTGGGCTACACTTTGACACGACTTATACCACTTTTGGGGGTCTGACGTTACCAGCCCCTTAGGCCCGATATGCGATGCTCATAGAAGAACGGACCGGACTGTACGTATATTATCACCGATAGGCTCAGTAGGGTTCAGGATGAGTTCGCTCATCAGCTTCCCTTTTGGTCAGTACATGGGCAACCGTTATGCACAGCTTGTGCCGCTGACGTGCTTATGGTTAAACCACTGCCAGGGTACTGACGAGTCTTTAGAGTCCCCCGTAGATAGTTTCCTAAGTTCGGGCGAAACGTTGTAGAGGCCGTATGGTTTTATGGCAGGGTTCGAAAATGCACGTGCACTTGTGCACGTGTCATAGTTCGAATAGATAATACTGGTGGGCTTTGGTTTAAGCCGGATTCAAGTATTATATTGAGTCGGAATATTTTAGTCTCTTGTATTCGTATTCGGTCGGAATACGGATACAGGTATGTATATACAGGTGAGGGGTATTCTCGTAATCCGTTACGAGACTACTTTAGAAGATGCATTTCTTTTTGGATTAATCATTTTGGTTTAAATGATTAATGGAAATTGTGACTCATGGTTGTGACACATTAATTCTAGAATGTTCACTAATGACTCATGTAATGAGTCATCTAGTGAATCATTAAGAATTAATGAGTTTTGTTTTGGGTTTGGATATTTGAGGAGATATTTTCATTAGATATTTCTCTTTGGTTTTTGATAAAGATAACATCATATATCTATTCACATGAGAAGAAAATAAGAGAAAAGTTTATGAGCTTAGTTTTTCTTTTGCTCTCTTGATTTTCTTGAGTTCACCATTTCCAATCCTTAGCATCTTCTTCAACCTCTACCCCAACCCTCTCATGTGATGAGAATCCTAGGGTGTTTGAGACAAAGTATTCTACTCGTTCTCTACTTCATCTTGTCATCTCTTTAATAGACTTGATGACCGAGTTGCCTCGGTATAGAGGCGGGAGCCCGTTTAAAGATTCGTTGACGTGGTGCCACCTCGATGAGAAGACAGGAGATCGGAGTTGCCGCAAAGGAGCGTGGGATGATAGATAAAGACCGAAGGACTCGGATCGATCGGTATAGCCTTTCTACCTCTTTACAGTTTGTTAGTTTAGCGTTAATGGAAAGATCCGGGTTATAGTATGCGATAGCGCTAGTTATAAAAGTTTTTGTTCCGCGTTTGGCGTCAGAATGACGGCCGGGGCGCTACCGTAGACTTACATGGTATCAGAGCCACGCCATTAACCTTTACTAGCTTGCTTTAACGTGTTTAAAACATCGATCGAACGAAATTTCCGAAACCGCATTTTCTTGTGTAAAGTTTTTTTCGAATTTTATTTATGGTCTAATAATTATTTTGGGCATCTCAGAAAATCAGGCAGGGTTTTTTAAGACTACAATAGAAATTTGGGCCACTGATTCAACCATAGTACCGCGGAACCGCAGCACAAGCATAGGTTTGGCCGCGGTTCCGCCGCAGGCTTGGTGCTTCAGTGTACCATATTTCTTCTGGTTGTCTTTCACTTGGAATTGTGGTCTCTGGAATATTTTGTTTGGGCCTAGATTTTGTTTGTATACTGCAGTTGTACGTGGGGCCCACTTCGAGAAGTTTTGTCGATCGAAATTTTAAACTTGTTAGTTTACAGTACTTACATTATATCTCCGACCGTGAATGTCATTCGGGCGGTAAATTGCGTCTAATTGCTATAGTTCTTTTAGACGGGTTTGCGAACGTGGCATTCGCATTGATGTTCTGTGTTGTGCTGTAATGTTGCGGATTTGTCGTGGTGGATAGCAGCGTGCAATGGTAGTGCAGTTTGGTTTTATTTGTACATTTGATATTGCGGGGCGAGCGTCCAACATATGGACTGCCGTCACTGCCTGTTTGTATAATATTCTTTTGGGGCACGACCGGGCTGAGGTCGATGTACCCGTTGTACATATTTTTCATTTCTGTACTAGGTTTACCCCGCGACGGAGTGCATGGATAGCCGGGTTCTGGAGGGCAACGGGTCCGCATCTCATGGCTTTGAGAGGCAGAGGGCCTCACTATAGAATTGGCAGACTATTCTCCGCACTCTTAGGGGTTATAGGTTGACCCAAGGAGGTATGCTCAAGTTACCGGATTCCGTGAAGTGGTGGGTGGTCCATTCACTTTGCTGTAGGGGGCTGCCTCGCTTCAGGTTTTGGCGGGTAACTTGCCGCACCCGTAGGGGTCTAGGTTTCATTGCACAGGCTATCTACACGACCAGGGGAACGTCAGGTTTCAGCAGCGGCTCTGTGAAACCCCGGGATCCCAGATTATCTGTATTGTTCTGTGATGCTTATTACTTTTCTGTAATGTTGCATTTATCACTCCTGGAGCGATTATTGTATATTGGTATATATACTTGTAGATGTTGTATATGTTTTACACCCGTGCTAGTCTAGTCCCCGCTCTGTCGTTAGTTAAGTAACCTAACGGGTGATGACAGGACCAAGTGGCGAATGCGGATGACATATACGTACATTATATTTTCGTTCTTTTCTGGTGTGATTAATTGATGGGACTGCGTTGATTTTGATCAATGCAAAGGAAAAAAAACATGTTTGGACATTGTTGGAATAGTTTTAAAAAGTGTTATTACAAGGACATTTTCTTTTGTTTTGCACAGTGGTATTCAGTTGGAATATCCTGCACCTCATTCGACGAGGCAAGGGCCGAGATCCCTTCACCGGAAGTGACCCTTTGGGCAGAAGTTTGCGTCAGGGTAATAACTTCACTATACTCGATTACTTGTTGCTTTGCATCGTGGTATTCAGTTGAAATATCCTGCACCTCATTCCACGAGGAAAGAGCCGAGATCCCTTCACCGGGAGTGACCTCTTTAGCGAAGGTTTTCGCCACTATATTTTCTAAAAAGCTATCAGGTTCCTTCAACGAGATCAAGTTCATTACGTTAAAGGTTTTTCACCAAAAACCAGCCGTAGCCCTCCGTCATTTTATATGAATGGTCTGTAGTATTCAAGCTATGTTGGTTTGGCCCTTAGTCAAGAGATAGTGATTGGTAGCTGCTGGGGTGTTCACATGTTGCATAGATAGATGAGTTGGTTTTGGACAGTCGTTCTGCCATTTGGCCAACGTCAGGGGTATGTACGGGTGGGTTCAAATTAACAAGATAATGATGAGAAGAACTTGACATGTGACTTATGATTTGTTGGCCCTTAGTCAAGGTCATAAGAGCATAGGGCAAAAATCCATATCGAGAGTTTCTAAAGAAACTGAAACTTGCCAGGCATGCGCATACCTTCTGGAGTGTGATAACATGAGTGGATTCCTTCACATTATCATGCGATGAGAGTTGGATCCCGATTCCCACTGATGAGTTGGTTTACTCTTCGGGTGATCCCGATTGATTCTTCTTTCAGGTTTGGAGGAGAATTTGACAGTACAGTGAGAGGTTTCTTGATTAGATAAAGTGATAACCATTCTGATCTAGGTTAGAGTGCACGCAGAGTGTTTCTTTTCTCTCTCTCTTTGGCAGCGATCATTAACCGACCCTACACTATGACTCAGTGACCAAGTTGACCGAACCTTCTTAAAATACTGGCTTTTGGATTGTCCGAGTTGCATAAGTCATTGCCGCTCCTTCTTTTACCCTTTCCATTTCTCAGAACACCTTGTATCACTACGAACATCCACTTCCATTGGATAGATCCATCGTATGGTTATATACGAACTCGAAGGGACTTTTTCGAGGATGGATTCATGTTCAGGAGAAATTGAATTGGTTTATTCAGTTGTCTTTTATCATCACCTTCTCTCAGGTTGTGAGGGCTCCTTGGTTTAGTAGAGTACACCTATTACGCTTATTGGATAGTCTTCTTCCAAACCATAGGCAGGTGCCGAAAGGTAGGGAATGAAGAAAACCAATCAGCCTAAGTAGGGTGTACAGAAGGTAATAAGTAAAGACAAATAAAGGGATTAGAATGAGGGCAAAGTAAATTACGACTGCTATCATTCACGACCAAACCGCGTACTTCATCGCCACTCCTACTTCACCTTTCCTTTTTTCTCCAGTTCGGGAGAAATAGAATAAAGTATTATTCAGTTGACTTTTATCATCACCTTCTCTCAGGTTACGAGTACTCTTTGGTTTAGGAGAGTACACCTATTATGCTTATTGGATAGTCTTCTTCCAAACCATAGGCTGGTGCCGAACGGTAGGGAAGGAAGAAAACCACTTAGCTTAAAGGGGTGTACAGAAGGTAATGAATAAAGACAAATAAAGGGATTTGAAGAGATGGCAAAGAAATATACGGTTATAGTCATGAATTGGATTATGGAAGAGGCATTACTAGGAATACTAAGATACCCCTACGAAACATTTTCATGTTTCAGTTTCACTATGCATTGTTAAAGGAAAACTGTTTTCCCGATTAGATACTTACTCCAGGGTATGTATTTACCAGGTATGATTATCACATCTATATGGTTTTACAGATGGTGAGTGGAAGTAAGTTATTGGGAATAAGGTGATCATCCTCATTATATCGGAATTCGTTGTAATTGGTGATATTTGAGGAAGTCACCTGGGTTTTTGCCGGAAGGCAAGTATTTGGTTTTGAGTATCCGTTGTTGTGCACCAATTTCAAACTGATATATCTGTACGTTTATTTTTATAAAGTGAGATATAACTTTTTGAAATTGTGTCCGTGACATTTACCTATATCAGTTGACGATTGGATAAGGAGCATTGAACAGCGGGGTAATTCTTAACCATAAGTACCGTTTTCAACCTACGATGAACAGGTTTTGAGTTATTCAACTCAGCGGACTTATACAGAGTATTGTATGTTGTCCAGTGTCCATCAGGACAAAGGGCTTGGTCCTCGTACTATGTTCTGTTTACTTGTGACTTCTCTAGTTTTTAGACAAGTGTTTCATAGAAATACAATGTCTAAGTTTTGAGAAGTTATAGGTATATGAATAAAGTAGAGAACCAGGTGTCGCAAGTATCGGGATTCTTCAAGGTGATCGAAGATGTAAATACTTGTGATTGGTAGTCAGTTGATAGTAATGGTTTTGAGAAAATTGTTTCTCTTTCAGGTTACTCATAATTGGATGCATTCCTAAGTTGAGTAATGTTGATCGGGCTCTTTCCATTAAGTTGATATGCACTGGAGACAGCTGCATGATTTGAATCTGGTTCCAATTAAATAAGTGCCAAAGTTTCTATATTGGATATAGAATGGTTCATATCTTAACGATGTTAAGGTACGGGGAGTTGTCCGGCTCATGCTTAAAACCAAACTGTGGATAACTCAAGGCACGTTTCTGTAATGGCAGTTTGTGGGTTGACCCAGGCTATAACGAGGGTTGATTTTCTACCATCTGGAAGATCAATAGTGATATTGTTATTGACTCTCCACAGTTTTAGTAAAATGGATTTTTTCAGAAAACAGTAGTGGGAGTATGGTAGAACTGGAAGAGATTCCAGAACCGCAAACGATTACGGAAAATTTAACAGGACCTAAAGATTCAATCAGGTTTGACATTCCATTAGCCACTCCACAGATTGTTAGTGTTTATGCCCTAGAAGGCCATTACTGTATCATACTAGCTTGTATATTACTTAATGGAAGCTTGGGATATTCACATGTATATAACAGTCTTGCTAAACATGGTAGTATGCTACTTGGTTTTTCTATCTTAATATGTGAGTGTACGTATTGATAGAGCTCTTAGGATCTTGCTTGTCTACCAGCGTTGTGATGGCAGTCACACTAGTGGGGGCTGGGTAGTCTACAAGCACATCCTTGTTCAGGTCCCTGGTCGTTGGATTATCGAGACAGAGCATCGATACTCCGGAGTAGACTGGTGTGTACGCTTCTCATCCCAGTTGGGGAGATGGTCTGTCCCACAGCCGTCAGTACGTCGTACTGGAGATAGTATACAGGTGCTCGTTAGGTTACGGGTACACCGGACAGGACTCACAGGGAACTGTTGGTTGGTTTGATACCAGTCGTCAGTGAACAGTTCCCAGGTGACATGAGTACAGCGTAGTCCGCAGACTTGACACTGCTACTTCGCCTCGAGTGTGTCCCACTGTTCTTAGATTGCTACCCTACCACGGCTCAAAGGAGTCGTGCAAACAGGTAGCAGTTGGGTGCAGTCCCGAGCACTTGGAGGCAGTGGCGGTTAGACAGGATTCGTCCCTCCCGGTATTGGGAGTAGATATCGTGCTGTGTCAGAGAGCCACTACGCAAAGTCCCTGGCCAGGGCAAGCGAGATTTGCTGGTAGGTTCCAGTAGTTTCTCAGGGTGTAATGGGCTTCACTCCGACACGACTTATACCGCTATTAGGGGACTGACGCTTGCCGCCCCCCTAGGCCCGATATGCGATAGTCTTGGACGAACGGACCGGACTGTATGGAGATTGTCACATCAGACTCAGTAGGAGTTCGGATGGGTTTACTCATCGGCCTTCTTATCGACAACTACCTGGGGACCGTTACGTACAGCTAGTGCCGCTTGCGGTCTGTGGTTAAACCCACTGCCAGCGTAGTAGTCGAGTCTCTAGAGTCCCACATAGAGAGTTTCCTACTCCAGGCGAAACGATATAGAGGTTGCATGGTTTTGCGACAAAGGGTTCGGACGCATACGTGCGTTTACGCGCGTACGACTTTCGGACGGTTTTTACCAGTCGGCTTTGGTTTAAGCCAGTTACTGGTATCCGGTTATTGGATTTATACAGTCTAAAGTTTTTCCGTATTTTTACGGATCGGAGGGGCGTTCTCGTAATTACTCGAGAAGCTTCTAGAAGATGTGACTAAGGAGGTTTCTTTTGGATAAGAGAGTGAGTCATGGTGGTGATTCATTCACTTCATTAATGCACATTTATTGCTTAATGACTCATGCTAATGAATCACCACAAGATATTTTATGAAGCATGCTTATTCATTTCCTTTATTGATTATTCTAAAATAAGAATGCTTCATAATATTATGATACACTCTCTCTCTTCTCTCATTATCTTATCTCACATTCTCTCTCCTCAAGCTCTCATCTTCAAACCCTAATCCTTAATCCTCATGTGTTGAGATCAAAGGATTAGTTAGACTAAACAATCCATAACCTACACTCTACATCATCCTTTCATCTTTGATTAGCAATCAAAGTTGATTAGTTACCTCAAGTTAGAGGTTTAGCTTGGAGTTTCGCTCTCGGGTGGATCGTCTACTACCTAGAGAAGGTCGAGGAGAACAAAGGAGGACACAAAGACGAAGGACTAGTTTCGATCGGTATAATCCCTTAACACTATAGTTTAGTATAGCTATGTGTTTGGTTATTATTTGTTTAGCTTCGATTCAAGCGGTTAGTCGATGTTCGTTGTTTAAACTTGATCGTTTTTGAAAATTCCGCCTCCCCATAAGTACTGGGGTGTACTACATCGACTTACAGTGGTATCAGAGCCTCGCTAAACAATAAATAACTTAATTGCAAATTTGTACGAATTTCGAACGGAAAAACAAAGCCGCAAAACCCTAATTCTGTCAAGTTTCTGTCGAAGTTAAAATCAAGTCAGAAAAATTTTCAGGTGTGTTCAGAGAGCTTGACATGACCACAGGAGAACACCCAAAAAATTTGGGCTTCTGATTCGTCTAAAGTGCCGCGGAAGGGCGGCGGATACCACCGATCCGCCGCGCAACCGCGGCCGAGTTGACGAGTCAGCAACTCGTTTTTTTTTGGTGGGTCCCCTGTGGTGTTTTGGGTTTTCTGGAATATTTAATTATTGCTCAGGTTACTGTTTAACAGAGCAGATTTTGGAGCAATATTGAAGTTGTTTATTCGATCGAATTGTACAGTATTTGCGTATTGGATTATATTTGTGATTGTTTTATGTGTTCGTAAACCTCCCCTAACTGCTAGTATGTCGGTTGGCAGGGGGTTGCACATTTCTGAAATGGTTATATCTGTTTGTGCATATAAACTGTATTGGACTGTTGTGGTGTATAGCCGGGGTTTGCAATGGGTTATTGATTAATTCATTTGTTGTAAATGTAATTTGTTGTAATATTATTTTCGCGGGGCACTTCCAGGTTGCGGTCGTAGCCACCGTTGTATTATTTCATTTTACTGTTTTTGCTCCTAGGACTGACCCAAGGTGGGGTACACAGACTGCCGGGTGGGTAGTTTGCCGTACCCGTAGGGGTCGAGGGTGGGGTAACGGCTATTCATCACAACTGTGTAATCTGTCTTTTCTTGCAGGCTCAAAAGAAATACAGATTGCTTGCAAATCCAATATTGTTTATCTGTGTTCTGGAATGAATATCATTGCGTCAGACGAATGTAAAATATCTATATTATGATAGCTATTTAGACGTCACTTATGTTTTACACCCGCGCTAGCCCAGCCCCCGCTCTGTCGTTAGTTAAGTAACCTAACGGGTGATGACGGGACCCCGTGGCGAATGCGGATGGCATAAGAGGACGTTGTATTTTCGTTGTTTTCTGCAATGATAGGTTAATGATGGGACGCATTATCAATAATGCAAAGTAAAACAAACCAAAGTTTAAATCGTTGGAACAATTTAAAAGAAACCACTCGGTTATTTTTAAAAACAGATATTTTTAAATGCGGAGACTTAACCACTCCTTTTAAAAGCTATCAGGTTCCTTCGGTTATATCAAGTTCACTACGTTCACGGTTTCGCCAAAACCATTCGTAGCCCTCCGTCATTTCATCTGGGTATTCAGTAGTATTCAAGCTATGTATTTTGACCTAACGCCAAGGCATAGTGTTTGGTAGCTGCTGGATATTCATTTGTTGCATAGATAGATGAGTTAGTTTGGGACAGTCGTATTATCATTTTGGCCGAACGTCAAGGATATATACGGATGGGTTCAAATTGACAAGATAATGATGGGTAGAACTTGACATGTGACTTATGACATTTTGACCTAACGCCAAGGTCATAAGAGCATGAGGCAAAAACTAATATCGGGAATTTCTAAAGAAACTGAAATTTGCAAAGAGATGCATACCATTTTGAGTTTGATGAATGTTGGTAGCATTCCTACAACATTATCAGACGATGATTTTTGGATCCCGATCCTACTGTGAGTATATGCTACTTATCAGGATATTCGTCACTTAACGATCAATGCTATAAACCTAGTAGGTGTCCAGAAAAGTGTCAGCGGGGTTACGCCCCCAGAGAAAAGAGGTTACTTAATTAAGGAACTTCGCGAAAGCGTTGGAAAACCTCCCTCGAAGTATCGACACCGGCCTGGCTGAACGGTTAAGCAAGTATTGTACGGTGAGAATAGTCTTGGCTAATTCTTCTTTTATGGTTTGAGGAAGGATTCGAGAAACAGTGGGAGCCATCCAGTTTAGATAAACTAAAAACCACTCTAAACTTGCAAGAGCATCATGCTAAAGAGTTTTCTTCTCTCTCTCCTAATTGCAGCGACCCTGAAAATGACTGGACTTAAGTTACTTTTAGAGAAAAATATACTGACGGGGCCAAACTATAAAGATTGGCTGCGGAATGTCAAGATGGGTTTGACCTATGACAAACTGGGGTACGTCCTCACCGCTACGGCACCTGCTGTCCCTGGTCCCAAATCCAGTAATGCGGATAAGGAAATCCGCAAAACCTGGGATTTAGATTGCGCGAGAGCCAAGTGCATCGTGCTTGCCTCGATGAACAATGAACATCAGAGGAGGCACGAGGATATGTCCCTTGATGGCATATTTCTCCATACAAAGGAACTTTATGGAGAGCAATCTCGTATAGCAAGATACGAGACCTCTAAGAAATTATTTCGAGCGAGGTTGGCTGTCGGATCATCGGTAGGTGAACATGTCCTACAGATGATTGGCTATATAGAAGAGCTCGCAGACCTTGGGACGACTTTGGATAATGAGCTCTATACAGACCTTGTTCTCCAGTCCCTTCCTCCCACCTACGCCCAGTTTATCCTCAACTTCAATCTTCAAGGAAAAGAAGTTGAACTTGCGGAACTCCTGAACAAGTTAAGGAGTGCAGAGGGCACCTTGCAGAAGGCAAGGGAAACACCCGCTATGTTTGTTGGCGGTTCATCTTCTTCCGGGTCCAAGGCTAGGGCCAAAGGAAGGAAGAAGAAGGCCGCACCCAGACCTAGAGGAGGTGTTAGTAAGGTGGGAGGGAAGGGAAAGAAAAAGAAAGCAGTACCGATAGTTGGTCAGGATGAGTGCTTCCATTGTCACAGGAAAGGGCACTGGAAGAAGGATTGCAAGGCGTGGAACGCCAAGAACCAGGAACCGAAGCAAGCTGTGGCTTCGACTTCAGGTGTGTTTGTAATTGAGAATTGTCTGTCGATCAACTCTACTTCCTGGGTATTGGATACCGGATCAGGATCTCATATTTGCAATTCATTGCAGGCACTGAGAAACCGTAGAGTGCTGAAGGAAGGTGATATGATCCTCAGGGTTGCTAACGGAGCTAGCGTGGGAGCTGCGTCCGTCGGGGATTATCACCTAGGATTGACGAGTGGACACATTTTGGTTTTACATAACTGTTATTTTGTACCCAGCTTAACGTGTAATATCATATCAGTTTCCTTGTTATCAAATAAAGGTTATGATTTCACGTTTGTAAGAGATGTTGTCAACATCCACCTTAATCATGGTTTGATTGGGTCAGGTACTCTAAATAACGGCATATATGTGTTAAACCAACTCCAAATTTTCAATGTCCAGAACACACTAAAAAGAAAGTCTCCAGATTTAAATAAAGCTTTCTTATGGCATTGTAGACTGGGTCACATCAATGAGAGAAGGTTGACTAAGTTGCATAGAGAAGGATATTTGGACACGTTCGAATATCAAACTTATGACACTTGTCAATCTTGTCTCAAAGGAAAGATGACAAAGACTCCATTCACTGGACAAGGAGTAAGAGCGAGCGAGCTCTTAGGACTCATACACAGTGATGTTGTCACGACCCGCAGGGTACGGAACGTGACTGGCACTTAAGTTTACGAAACGTCTAAAGGCGTCCGTAAAATAAGTAAGCCAAAGCCCAGAAAACAAAACCCATTAAGCAAAAGAG
This sequence comes from Agapanthus africanus, assembly GCA_030015575.1. Classification (NCBI taxonomy): domain Eukaryota; kingdom Viridiplantae; phylum Streptophyta; class Magnoliopsida; order Asparagales; family Amaryllidaceae; genus Agapanthus; species Agapanthus africanus. Next base: position 429,032,408 of record CM057339.1, read on the forward strand.
TGAAGAAAACCCAATCATTTGAAAGCAAGTTTATCAAATAAGTCATGAAAAACACTTTTAAAAACAATACCAATTTTTCCCGAAAATTTCGGCAGAGTCTCCTTTGTAAATACTGGCCCCCAAAAATGGGTACAACAAAATATATACATGAATCCACAAAATAGGGCATCCCCAAGCGGGAGCTAGCTCTTCGCCATACGGCGGTCACAAATCCCACGCAATGTAAATGACAACAAGCATAATAAAGCATAATAAAGCATAAGGAAGCATGAAAAAGTAGCATGTCGGCTCAAGTGAGCTCGACCCCAAATACAGTATAAAATCCACAAACCTCACAGTCTCATCTCTAGGTCAATATACAATAATCTGGTAGAACAGTAGATGGAGTACACTAGATACAAGAATATACAAGGTGGTACAAAAAATAACATAACCCACCTATGAGCAAATCTCGAGCTCAGGCAAAAGAGACAAAAGAACAAGTGCGCCCGCCGCTACTGAACTGACGGAGCGGACCTGCAAAAGACTGTGGCACAACGGGGGTGAGTTGCCAACTCGTGAGTAATAAATAACATCTACAAAGGCTATCGTATGCATGCACACAAGCATCCTAGCATCTAAAATACAGGTATGACTGGATGCACTAGCAGGTGTGTATATAACATCAGTGTACTAATATGTATGCAACATGAAAATCTGAGGTCTCAATAGGTATATATAAGAAATATTTTATCTCTTTTTGTTTTTGAAACTCTTTTAGAATGCCAGCATAATGTCAATGAATCGACGAAAATCGGTGTCCAGCAACGACACCCAAAAGCTGTCTCAAATCTCATAAATGTATCTCTGGCCTCAGCCGTCCGGCTGACCCATCTCAAATATCAATATCTCATCATCTAGCGGCCACGGTCGGTATCCTCTGGATATCCGCCGTCCCAAACAGTCACCGGTAGGTAATCCGTCCCCTGCCAGGCTCAACGTCATCACCACATTCCTCTTGCCCCGGGGTACCTTACCGGGCCCACCATGTACCCGTGCCGGTTCCTCCACTCCTCGACACGGATTTCCAAAGCCACAGCAAACTCATGGTGGACGACACTTACATCACTAGAAAACCGCAATTTACATGTTTTAAAAATATCATAAGTTTGGAAATTTTGCGGCTTTCCCCCGAAATCCAGCAATATCATAAAATCTCCAGAAATCCTCATAAGTGCATATATCAATGATAATGAATGCGTATGATATCAATAATCAAGTTGCGATGTGTGATTAATGGATTAAGCATGAACAATTAATATGATAAAGTACATGCACATGAATAGCAATTCTACGGTTTCATTTTAAGGAATTAAAGGCAATAGCACCAGTTTAAGTATCAATTAGTAAAAGTTTTAAATTTAAATGTTATCTAGTGTGGTGGCATGGCAATTACCAGGGTGTGTGTGTAAACATGAATAGTGCTCGTGCTGCATATAAAAAACCTGGTAATGGTGCATGTGTCCTACAATTGAGTTTGCGTATATGGGTATAACCTATCGATCTAATTGCAGCAATTATCATGCCAGTATTATTATTCTAATGTCACAAGTGATTATCCAATTTACTATTTTCCAGTTTACTAAATCTATCGGGCGACTTGCGCCATCCAGACGATCGTCCCCCGTAGATGTTAAATCTACTCACCGGGATTCCTGGCTAGCTGTGTCCGATCACCGCCTTTCCCTTTCGCGCCGCGTCTGACGTCTCCGCGACCGAACCTGGAATTTACATCAATACCAAACATAAGGTTACGTATCAAGAACGACGCAAAACCCCAACGAAACTACTAAAGTTCGCTAACTGGGTACAACGTGCACAAAGTGCGCGGACACACGCGAAAATCGCAAAAACTGCCAAAAACGCCGATTTGGGTCACCCGGCAAAACTAAAACCCGACTACCCAAAAACCGCACTCACGCATCCTAAAAGTCGTAGGACAAGCCAACAAGATCATCAAGATACCACAATTAATTCATCACATAACTTCTATAAAAATCTAGTAAGCAGAAATTGCAATTTGATGCAAACATCGACCCTTTAGCGACAAAGTCAACACCACCCAACACCAACATTCCAAACTAACCAAAAAGTTAGCCAATACACAAATTCTAAACCATTAACTAAGCTTAAAAAAAACTAATTTACATAACAAAACCTTCTCTTGATTTTTATAAATAGCAAACATAACCCAAACTATATATGAAATCCTTACTTTAACACTATATTTTAGCCTAATAAGCAAATTAACCACTTAGATTAAGGTTAGCAAAACACTAGATAGCAAATTAGGTTTAATCAACACAAATTAGGTTTAATCAACTCACTAAACAAGCTTCAAATATCATTTTCCATACATAACCCTCTCTTGAAAAACCTTAAAACAACAACTTTACAACTAAAATCAACTTCTAAAATTACCTAAATTAGCATAATTAAAGACTACATAACAAGGTAACCATATAGATTAGTTTACTAACAACTAGATTAACTAATAAACTACTTAATTAATTATCATGGTTCAAAACCTAGTTTCAATTTTCAAACAAAATCTAAGAAATCTAGATTACTACACTAAATTATCACTAAACCATATAATACATAAGCACTTAAACAAGAATTTAACAAGATAGAATTTATACCTCTTGATCAATAGATCAAGCAAGAAAGTTTCCTCCAAATGATGGCCTCAAACACCAAGATCCAAGCAAGAATGGCTAAGGAAAATGATAGCATATGGATTTTGTATGGATTTTTGAATAAACTATGGATTTTGATGTGGTTTTTTGATGAAATTTGAAGAAAAATGAAAAGAAAAGAGAGGAAGAAGAGGGGGGTTCAGTTTCGGCCAGAGGAGGTAAGGTGGGGGGTGTGGGCAAGTGGGGAAAAGTCTTGGTTCAAGTTTCCAAAGTCAATGTATCATATTTTAACCATTATATTTAAAATTAAATCCATAAACTAACAAATAACTCAAGAAACAACCAAGGAAAAGAGAGGCCAGAAATTTCTGGTCTTGGCCAAGGCTTGGGCTGTTCTTGGGCTGAGGGAAAAGATAGAGGGGTGTTACAAAAGAAATTTTATGCAAAAAGGCCCCCTACAACTCAAAAATTGCAAGTTTTAGCCCAAAATTCAATAATTTCGTTTCAATTCATAAAAATTGGTTAAAAATCAAAATAAATTACTAAAAATTCATGTTATCACTAGATTATAATTATCATAATTTTAGAGATTAAAATTAGCCCGGAAAAATTTGTATTTATTGCTTATTTAATGTATTTTCTTACCGGCTTAAAATAATATTAAAAAAATGAAAAATAGGGAAAAATTTTTAAATGACCAAAATTTCATATTAAACTCATTAGCTACTAAAAACAAGTAATTACCTATCCACTTTAAGTATAATTAGCCCTAAACTGCAAAATATCGAGAAAGACGGTTTTCGGAAAAATACCGAATTTTCACCGAATTTCAGGAAAACACCAAAACGACTTTTCAAGACGCTACAATCTTCCCCCCTTAAAGAAATTCGGTCCCCGAATTTAAGAATATAGCTACGCGTACCTTCGAAGAGATGGGGATATTTCTTCCTCATCTCGCCCTCGGTCTCCCAGGTAACCTCCTCGCTGCTCGGGCTACGCCAAAGGACCTTGACGGTTGGTATAATCTTCGATCTCAACTTCTTCACCTGCCGATCCAGGATGGCCACCGGCTGCTCTGCAAAGGAAAGGTCGCGCTCTAGCTGGACTGTCGGGTGCTGAATCGCATGCGAAGGGTCGTGAAGGTACTTGCGGAGCATCGAAACATGAAAAACGGGGTGAACATCGGGAAAGCTGGGTGGAAGAGCCAAACGATATGCAACAGCGCCGACACGCTCGAGGATCTCGAAGGGACCTACGAATCTAGGGCTAAGCTTCCCCTTTCGACCAAAACGCATCACGCCCTTCATCGGTGAGACCTTCAGAAAAACATGGTCGCCAACTGCGAACTCTAAACTGCGACGGCGCCTGTCTGCATACGATTTCTGCCTGCTCTGAGCCGCTCTCATCCGGTCTCGGATCAACTGTATCTTCGCTGTCGTCTCCTCAACAAGCTGCGGCCCCAAAATACTGCTCTCGCTGAGCTCTGTCCAACAAACGGGCGATCTGCATCTCCTCCCATACAATGCCTCGAAAGGTGCCATCTGAATAGTATCCTGGAAGCTGTTGTTGTAGGAGAACTCCACTAGAGGTAAATGACGATCCCAGCTACCCCCAAAGTCTAAAACGCACGCTCTGAGCATGTCCTCGAGAGTCTGAATGGTCCGCTCTGACTGTCCGTCTGTCTGCGGATGAAACGCTGTGCTGAAGCTCAAACGAGTGCCCAAAGCCTCCTGAAGTCTCTGCCAAAGTCGGCTGGTGAACTGAGTGCCTCGATCTGACACGATACAAGTCGGTACGCCATGTAGTCGCACGATCTCGTCAATATAGAGCTGAGCATACTGAGCGAAGCTGAAAGTCGTCTTCACTGGCAGGAAGTGAGCCGCTTTCGTCAATCTATCCACGATCACCCAGATGGAGTCGTACCCTCGACTGGTCCTGGGTAGACCCACAACGAAGTCCATCGAAATCTGCTCCCATTTCCACTCTGGAATGGGTAACGGCTGTAGCTCTCCTGCGGGCCTCTGGTGCTCGGCCTTGACTTGCTGACAAGTCAGGCATCTCGAAACGAACTCCGCAATGTCCCTCTTCATCCCGTCCCACCAGTAGGTCTCTCTCATATCATGGTACATCTTGGTGGAACCGGGGTGGACACTATACACTGATCGGTGTGCCTCCTCAAGAATGTCGCGCCGTAATCCATCAGCATCTGGTACGCACAGTCTACATCCATATCGTAAAATCCCCTGATCGTCAACCATGAACTCGGAAAATCTGCCCTGTCCCATCTGTGCCATGATCTCTGAGCAACGGTCGTCACTACGCTGTGCCTCATATATACGGTCAAGCAACTGTGGGCGTGCACGAACATGCGCGAGCTGTCCCCCTGTCTGAGTGAACTCGAACTCAACTCGGCTGTCGCATAACGTCTGCCAATCTGCTGACGACTGCCTCTGCACTGTGCGCAAAAAGGATAGACTACCCCCGGGCCTCCTACTCAACGCATCTGCCACCACATTCGCCTTGCCGGGGTGATATAAGATCTCGCAGTCGTAGTCTTTCACCAACTCCATCCAACGACGCTGTCTGAGGTTCAGGTCTCGCTGCTAAAATATGTACTTTAAGCTCTTGTGATCGGTGAATATCTGACATGACTCGCCGTAAAGGTAATGTCGCCAAATCTTCAGTGCAAAGACCACTGCAGCCATCTCCAAATCATGAGTGGGGTAGTTCTGTTCATGCTTCTTCAACTGCCGAGAAGCATAAGCGATCACCCGGCCATGCTGCATCAAAACGCATCCTAATCCCACTCGCGAAGCATCGCAGTAGACAACAAATCCGCCTGATCCCGAAGGTAAAGATAATACCGGCGCCGTAGTCAAACATGTCCGCAGCTGCTGAAAACTGCGCTCGCACTCCTCTGTCCAAACGAAAGGAACTCCCTTCCGGGTCAAACTGGTCAACGGTGCAGCTATACGGGAGAAGTCCTGAACAAAACGCCTGTAGTAGCCCGCCAAGCCTAGAAAACTACGGATCTCAGTAACCGATGTAGGTCGGGGCCACTGCTGAACAGCCTCAATCTTCTTCGGGTCCACACAAATGCCGTCTCTCGTAACCACGTGACCCAAGAATCCGACGCTGTCCAGCCAGAATGCACACTTGGAGAACTTCGCGAACAGCTGGTGCTCCCTCAGAGTCTGTAACGTAATCCGCAAGTGCTGCTCGTGCTCCTCTCTGCTCCGGGAGTACACCAAGATATCGTCGATAAACACGATGATGAACAAGTCAAGATACGGCCTGAATGTACGGTTCATCAAATCCATAAATGCTGCTGGGGCGTTGGTGAGTCCGAACGACATCACCAAAAACTCGTAGTGGCCATAGCGTGTACGGAAGGCTGTCCTCGGTATATCCTCCTGTCGGACTCGCAGCTGATGGTATCCTGATCGCAAGTCGATCCTCGAAAAATACCCCGCACCCTGAAGCTGGTCGAACAAATCATCAATGCGCGGCAACGGATATCTGTTCCGAACGGTAACTTTGTTCAGCTGGCGGTAGTCGATACACAAGCGCAAACTTCCATCCTTCTTCTTGACAAACAGGACCGGAGCACCCCACGGAGAAACACTCGGTCGAATAAGCCCCTTGTCCAACAAATCCTGCAACTGATCCTTCAGCTCTCGAAGCTCTGCCGGGGCCATCCGATAAGGCGGTATAGAAATAGGCCCCGAACCGGGAATCAAATCAATGCAGAACTCAACATCGCGCTCAGGCGGTAGCCCAGGTAGCTCATCAGGGAAAACATCAGGGAACTCACAAACTACCGGGACCTGGTCCAACGAAACCTCTGTAGCTCGAGTATCACAAACAAACGCTAAGAATCCCTGACATCCCTTCCGCAAGAGCTGACCAGCGCGAAGAGAAGAAATTAAGCTGGGAAGGGCGACACTGCGGTCTCCCTGAATAACAAGGACTGGCTCTCCCGGAAAGCTAAATCTGACTGCCTTCTCACGGCAGTCCACCGAAGCATAACAAGTGGCTAGCCAATCCATGCCCAGAAGCACATCAAAGTCCAACATATCGAGGAGTATCAAATCAACTGATGAATCCCTCTCCCCGATACGAACGGAACACAAACGAAAAACAAACCGAGCGACAAACGACTCGCCTACCGGAGTAACAACAACAAGCGGCTGGTCTAACGACGACGACTCACGGCCCAACATCGGTGCAAAGTGTGTAGAGACGTACGAATGTGTGGAACCTGGGTCGAATAATACCCGTGCGTCGAAAGAACAAACTGGCAAAGTACCTGTCACGACGGCATTGGATGCCTGCGCATCCTGCGGTGTCAAAGCAAAAACTTGGGCCTGTCCTCCACCGATAGCGGGCTGACCTCGACCTCGGCCTCTGCCTCCTCGTCCTCTCTGAACAGGACCGCCGCGTCCACGGCCTCTCGGTGCACCTAACTGTCGTGGAGCATCGCCTGGGGTAGGAAGTAGGGCTCTCTGAGGAGGGGGTGGTGATGGTGGTAGGGTCACGTGCGGAACTGTCGCTGCTCCCTGTCGTCTCACCGGGCAGTCTCTGACAAGATGGTGCAAACTCCCGCACCCAAAACATCCTGGCGACGGCTGCTGCCCCTGGGAATAAGAACCATATAACTGTCCCCGCCCAAATCCTCTGCCAGGCCTATCTCTCGGAAAGAATCTGGCGCGCTGCCTCTGAGGTGGTACATCTGTGCGCATCCTCTTCGGCCCAGAAACGGCCGAAGTCTGTGATATGCGTGCCTCCATCCGCAATGCCGTATCCCTAGCAGCTGAATAAGTGTCGTAGCGCTGGGCGCCAATGGCAAGATATAGCTGGGCATCAAGTCCCTGTACGAACCTCTTCACCATCTTCTCCTCGGTATCCACCAAATACTGAGCATATCGGGACAACTGAGTAAACTGGATGTCATACTCAGACACCGTCATCCCAGGTGTCTTGACTAAGGCCTCGAAGCTGCGAGCTCTGGCGTCACGAACGCTCTCTGGAAGGAAACGGGCTAGAAAGACCGCTGTAAACTCGACCCAAGTCATAGGCGGTAGATCTGCAGCTCGACCTCTCAAGACTGACTCCCACCATGTCTGCGCGAGACCCTCTAGCCGGAAACTGGCAAGCTCTACCCATCGATCATCCGAACATCTCAGCGAACGGCAGATCCTGGCTAAACTATCAAGGAACGTCTGTGGGTCCTCCGCTGCCTCGGTGCCGGTGAATACTGGAGGTCTCAGCCTCATGAAATCCTGTAGTGAAACCGGAATGGCCACGGTGGTGGTAGTAGGAGCAGGTATCATAGTCGTCTGTGATGTAGTAGGTACGTCATCCGGCCTCGGTGTACGACTGGCTGCAACTAGGGATCCTACCATCTGACGCAGCTCCTGCATGCCTCCCATCATCTGTCGCAACTCCTCCATACCGGTCTCGAGCCTATCCATACGGCCTGGGGAAGGTGGATCGGTCTGTCCCAGCGGCGTAGGCATACCACCCTGCTCAGTCCTAGTCTCGGACGAGCCAGCTCGAATCTCGTCTCTGGCGGCAGCCCTCTGTGCCCTCGTAGCCTTCGGCGGCATAGTGGCTGTCACAGGAAAACGGATAGTAAGGACAGTGCAATAGGATCATAGGATACACGGAATTGAAGAAGGAATTTTTTTCAAGCAAGTATATCCTAAAGTCACTTAGGCGGAGTACCGTATCGTAAGTATGCCGCGGACATACGCACGCTACGTTACCCTGCTTAAGTCACTTACTCCAAATACTAAGGGTCATCCTACACTCACAAAGGTAAAACCTATCGCTCTGATACCAACTTTGTCACGACCCGCAGGGTACGGAACGTGACTGGCACTTAAGTTTACGAAACGTCTAAAGGCGTCCGTAAAATAAGTAAGCCAAAGCCCAGAAAACAAAACCCATTAAGCAAAAGAGTGAAGAAAACCCAATCATTTGAAAGCAAGTTTATCAAATAAGTCATGAAAAACACTTTTAAAAACAATACCAATTTTTCCCGAAAATTTCGGCAGAGTCTCCTTTGTATTTGTCACGACCCGCAGGGTACGGAACGTGACTGGCACTTAAGTTTACGAAACGTCTAAAGGCGTCCGTAAAATAAGTAAGCCAAAGCCCAGAAAACAAAACCCATTAAGCAAAAGAGTGAAGAAAACCCAATCATTTGAAAGCAAGTTTATCAAATAAGTCATGAAAAACACTTTTAAAAACAATACCAATTTTTCCCGAAAATTTCGGCAGAGTCTCCTTTGTAAATACTGGCCCCCAAAAATGGGTACAACAAAATATATACATGAATCCACAAAATAGGGCATCCCCAAGCGGGAGCTAGCTCTTCGCCATACGGCGGTCACAAATCCCACGCAATGTAAATGACAACAAGCATAATAAAGCATAATAAAGCATAAGGAAGCATGAAAAAGTAGCATGTCGGCTCAAGTGAGCTCGACCCCAAATACAGTATAAAATCCACAAACCTCACAGTCTCATCTCTAGGTCAATATACAATAATCTGGTAGAACAGTAGATGGAGTACACTAGATACAAGAATATACAAGGTGGTACAAAAAATAACATAACCCACCTATGAGCAAATCTCGAGCTCAGGCAAAAGAGACAAAAGAACAAGTGCGCCCGCCGCTACTGAACTGACGGAGCGGACCTGCAAAAGACTGTGGCACAACGGGGGTGAGTTGCCAACTCGTGAGTAATAAATAACATCTACAAAGGCTATCGTATGCATGCACACAAGCATCCTAGCATCTAAAATACAGGTATGACTGGATGCACTAGCAGGTGTGTATATAACATCAGTGTACTAATATGTATGCAACATGAAAATCTGAGGTCTCAATAGGTATATATAAGAAATATTTTATCTCTTTTTGTTTTTGAAACTCTTTTAGAATGCCAGCATAATGTCAATGAATCGACGAAAATCGGTGTCCAGCAACGACACCCAAAAGCTGTCTCAAATCTCATAAATGTATCTCTGGCCTCAGCCGTCCGGCTGACCCATCTCAAATATCAATATCTCATCATCTAGCGGCCACGGTCGGTATCCTCTGGATATCCGCCGTCCCAAACAGTCACCGGTAGGTAATCCGTCCCCTGCCAGGCTCAACGTCATCACCACATTCCTCTTGCCCCGGGGTACCTTACCGGGCCCACCATGTACCCGTGCCGGTTCCTCCACTCCTCGACACGGATTTCCAAAGCCACAGCAAACTCATGGTGGACGACACTTACATCACTAGAAAACCGCAATTTACATGTTTTAAAAATATCATAAGTTTGGAAATTTTGCGGCTTTCCCCCGAAATCCAGCAATATCATAAAATCTCCAGAAATCCTCATAAGTGCATATATCAATGATAATGAATGCGTATGATATCAATAATCAAGTTGCGATGTGTGATTAATGGATTAAGCATGAACAATTAATATGATAAAGTACATGCACATGAATAGCAATTCTACGGTTTCATTTTAAGGAATTAAAGGCAATAGCACCAGTTTAAGTATCAATTAGTAAAAGTTTTAAATTTAAATGTTATCTAGTGTGGTGGCATGGCAATTACCAGGGTGTGTGTGTAAACATGAATAGTGCTCGTGCTGCATATAAAAAACCTGGTAATGGTGCATGTGTCCTACAATTGAGTTTGCGTATATGGGTATAACCTATCGATCTAATTGCAGCAATTATCATGCCAGTATTATTATTCTAATGTCACAAGTGATTATCCAATTTACTATTTTCCAGTTTACTAAATCTATCGGGCGACTTGCGCCATCCAGACGATCGTCCCCCGTAGATGTTAAATCTACTCACCGGGATTCCTGGCTAGCTGTGTCCGATCACCGCCTTTCCCTTTCGCGCCGCGTCTGACGTCTCCGCGACCGAACCTGGAATTTACATCAATACCAAACATAAGGTTACGTATCAAGAACGACGCAAAACCCCAACGAAACTACTAAAGTTCGCTAACTGGGTACAACGTGCACAAAGTGCGCGGACACACGCGAAAATCGCAAAAACTGCCAAAAACGCCGATTTGGGTCACCCGGCAAAACTAAAACCCGACTACCCAAAAACCGCACTCACGCATCCTAAAAGTCGTAGGACAAGCCAACAAGATCATCAAGATACCACAATTAATTCATCACATAACTTCTATAAAAATCTAGTAAGCAGAAATTGCAATTTGATGCAAACATCGACCCTTTAGCGACAAAGTCAACACCACCCAACACCAACATTCCAAACTAACCAAAAAGTTAGCCAATACACAAATTCTAAACCATTAACTAAGCTTAAAAAAAACTAATTTACATAACAAAACCTTCTCTTGATTTTTATAAATAGCAAACATAACCCAAACTATATATGAAATCCTTACTTTAACACTATATTTTAGCCTAATAAGCAAATTAACCACTTAGATTAAGGTTAGCAAAACACTAGATAGCAAATTAGGTTTAATCAACACAAATTAGGTTTAATCAACTCACTAAACAAGCTTCAAATATCATTTTCCATACATAACCCTCTCTTGAAAAACCTTAAAACAACAACTTTACAACTAAAATCAACTTCTAAAATTACCTAAATTAGCATAATTAAAGACTACATAACAAGGTAACCATATAGATTAGTTTACTAACAACTAGATTAACTAATAAACTACTTAATTAATTATCATGGTTCAAAACCTAGTTTCAATTTTCAAACAAAATCTAAGAAATCTAGATTACTACACTAAATTATCACTAAACCATATAATACATAAGCACTTAAACAAGAATTTAACAAGATAGAATTTATACCTCTTGATCAATAGATCAAGCAAGAAAGTTTCCTCCAAATGATGGCCTCAAACACCAAGATCCAAGCAAGAATGGCTAAGGAAAATGATAGCATATGGATTTTGTATGGATTTTTGAATAAACTATGGATTTTGATGTGGTTTTTTGATGAAATTTGAAGAAAAATGAAAAGAAAAGAGAGGAAGAAGAGGGGGGTTCAGTTTCGGCCAGAGGAGGTAAGGTGGGGGGTGTGGGCAAGTGGGGAAAAGTCTTGGTTCAAGTTTCCAAAGTCAATGTATCATATTTTAACCATTATATTTAAAATTAAATCCATAAACTAACAAATAACTCAAGAAACAACCAAGGAAAAGAGAGGCCAGAAATTTCTGGTCTTGGCCAAGGCTTGGGCTGTTCTTGGGCTGAGGGAAAAGATAGAGGGGTGTTACAAAAGAAATTTTATGCAAAAAGGCCCCCTACAACTCAAAAATTGCAAGTTTTAGCCCAAAATTCAATAATTTCGTTTCAATTCATAAAAATTGGTTAAAAATCAAAATAAATTACTAAAAATTCATGTTATCACTAGATTATAATTATCATAATTTTAGAGATTAAAATTAGCCCGGAAAAATTTGTATTTATTGCTTATTTAATGTATTTTCTTACCGGCTTAAAATAATATTAAAAAAATGAAAAATAGGGAAAAATTTTTAAATGACCAAAATTTCATATTAAACTCATTAGCTACTAAAAACAAGTAATTACCTATCCACTTTAAGTATAATTAGCCCTAAACTGCAAAATATCGAGAAAGACGGTTTTCGGAAAAATACCGAATTTTCACCGAATTTCAGGAAAACACCAAAACGACTTTTCAAGACGCTACAGATGTATGCGGTCCAATGTCTACACATGCGAGAGGTGGTTTTTCCTATTTCATTACTTTCACGGATGATTACTCAAGATACGGATTCATTTATCTGATGAAACATAAATCCGAGGCTTTTGAGAAATTCCAAGAGTATAAGAATGAAGTAGAAAACCAAACCGGCAAAAGTATAAAGACACTTAGATCTGATCGAGGTGGTGAATACTTGAGTGCCGAGTTCCTAGGTTACCTAAAAGAGAAAGGAATTCTCTCTCAGCTTACTCCTCCGTACACTCCACAGCATAACGGTGTATCGGAGAGACGGAATCGAACCCTATTGGATATGGTACGATCCATGATGAGTAATGCTGAGTTACCGCGATCTTTCTGGGGACATGCGCTAGAATCAGCGGCATATCTTTTGAACATGGTACCTACCAAGACTGTGCCTACCACTCCATATCAGATGTGGAGTGGGAAGAAACCCCATCTACAGTATATAAAGATTTGGGGATGTCCAGCTTTTGTAAAAAAGCAGCATGTGGACAAGCTCGAGGCACGCTCAGTACTGTGTAAGCTTGTGGGATATCCAAAGAACTCCAAGGGATATTATTTCTATTACGCAGAGGAACAAAAGGTTTTTGTTTCTCGTCATGCCCACTTCTTAGAAACTGAATTTTTAGAAAATCAGAAGAGTGGGAGCGAAGTAGAACTGGAAGAAATTCCAGAACCACAAGCTGTTGCTGAAAGTTTGGTAGAACCAGAGGTTCAAGAAGAACAGAACATTCCCGCACCCCTCCGCAGGAGTAGTAGGCCGTCTCGTCCGCCTGAGAGATACTACGGTTTTCTCATAGACGGGGATAGAGAGGATTGCATCATAGATGATGATGAACCTACTGACTTCCAGCAAGCCATCCAGAGCGGCGACTCGGTACGATGGCTAGATGCAATGCGGACCGAGATGGAGTCCATGTACACCAACAAAGTATGGACTTTGGACTTTGCTCCAGATGGGGTAAAACCCATAGGATGCAAATGGATCTTCAAGAAAAAGATTGGTGTAGATGGACAGGTGGAAACCTATAAGGCTAGACTTGTTGCAAAGGGTTTTCGTCAAAGACCTGGTTTGGACTACGACGAAACTTTTTCTCCAGTGGCTATGCTCAAATCCATTCGGGTCCTTCTTGCTATTGCTGCCTTCCATGATTATGAAATCTGGCAGATGGACGTAAAGACGGCTTTTCTGAATGGAAATTTAGAAGAGAGCGTCTATATGGATCAGCCAGAGGGTTTCAATCAGAGTGGGAGCAGCGGGAAAGTATGCAAGCTGCTTAAATCCATTTACGGACTAAAGCAGGCATCGCGGAGTTGGAACATCTGTTTTGATGAGACAGTCAAAGAATATGACTTTATCAAAAATCCAGATGAACCGTGCATATATAGTAAAGTTGTGGCCAGAAGTGTCGTATTCCTCGTCTTGTACGTGGATGACATTCTATTGATAGGAAATGACATTCCTATGCTACAATCTGTCAAAGGATTCTTGTCACACAGGTTCTCCATGAAAGACCTGGGTGATGCCTCTTACATTCTGGGGATCCGGATCTATCGTGATAGATCCAAGAGGATGTTGGGACTTTCGCAGTCCAGGTATATCGACACTGTACTGAAAAGATTCAGTATGGAAGATTCTAAGCGCAGTAATCTACCGGCTTGTCACGGAATCACCCTCTCCAAAGAGATGTCTCCCAAGACTGATTTGGAAAGGGAACGCATGTCTATTATACCCTACGCTTCTGCGGTAGGCTCTATAATATATGCGATGTTGTGTACCAGACCAGATGTAGCTTACGCACTAAGCGTGGTAAGCCGGTATCAGTCAGACCCAGGGGAGAAACACTGAATAGCAGTAAAGAACATTCTCAAGTACCTGAGGAGGACTAAGGAGATGTTCTTGGTTTACGGCGGAAAAGACCTCAGGTTGGAGGCCTTTGCTGATTCCGGCTTCCAGAGTGATAAGGACGATTCCAAGTCCATGTCGGGTTATGTCTTTACCCTCAATGGAGGGGCGGTGTGCTGGAAGAGCTCCAAGCAGGACACCGTTGCTGACTCGACGATGGAAGCGGAGTATATAGCTGCTTGCGATGCCGCAAAAGAAGCAGTCTGGATGAAGAAGTTCCTAACAGAACTTCAGGTGGTTCCTACCATAGTTGATCCAATACCTCTGTATTGCGACAACAACGGAGCTATAGCTTTAGCGAAGGAACCAAGGTCCCATCAGAAGTCCAGACACATCTTGAGGCGGTATCACCTGATCAAGGAGATCATTGATCGTCAGGAGATCGAGGTTCGGAGAGTTGCTTCAGAAGAGAACATTGCTGATCCATTCACGAAGGCCCTTCCTCAGATTCAGTTCGAGAGGCTGCTCGAGATCATTGGTCTGCGATATGCCAGTACATGGCCCTAGTGCAAGTGGGAGATTGTTAGTGTTTATGCCCTAGAAGGCCATTACTGTATCATACTAGCTTGTATATTACTTAATGGAAGCTTGGGATATTCACATGTATATAACAGTCTTGCTAAACATGGTAGTATGCTACTTGGTTTTTCTATCTTAATATGTGAGTGTACGTATTGATAGAGCTCTTAGGATCTTGCTTGTCTACCAGCGTTGTGATGGCAGTCACACTAGTGGGGGCTGGGTAGTCTACAAGCACATCCTTGTTCAGGTCCCTGGTCGTTGGATTATCGAGACAGAGCATCGATACTCCGGAGTAGACTGGTGTGTACGCTTCTCATCCCAGTTGGGGAGATGGTCTGTCCCACAGCCGTCAGTACGTCGTACTGGAGATAGTATACAGGTGCTCGTTAGGTTACGGGTACACCGGACAGGACTCACAGGGAACTGTTGGTTGGTTTGATACCAGTCGTCAGTGAACAGTTCCCAGGTGACATGAGTACAGCGTAGTCCGCAGACTTGACACTGCTACTTCGCCTCGAGTGTGTCCCACTGTTCTTAGATTGCTACCCTACCATGGCTCAAAGGAGTCGTGCAAACAGGTAGCAGTTGGGTGCAGTCCCGAGCACTTGGAGGCAGTGGCGGTTAGACAGGATTCGTCCCTCCCGGTATTGGGAGTAGATATCGTGCTGTGTCAGAGAGCCATTACGCAAAGTCCCTGGCCAGGGCAAGCGAGATTTGCTGGTAGGTTCCAGTAGTTTCTCAGGGTGTAATGGGCTTCACTCCGACACGACTTATACCGCTATTAGGGGACTGACGCTTGCCGCCCCCCTAGGCCCGATATGCGATAGTCTTGGACGAACGGACCGGACTGTATGGAGATTGTCACATCAGACTCAGTAGGAGTTCGGATGGGTTTACTCATCGGCCTTCTTATCGACAACTACCTGGGGACCGTTACGTACAGCTAGTGCCGCTTGCGGTCTGTGGTTAAACCCACTGCCAGCGTAGTAGTCGAGTCTCTAGAGTCCCACACAGAGAGTTTCCTACTCCAGGCGAAACGATATAGAGGTTGCATGGTTTTGCGACAAAGGGTTCGGACGCATACGTGCGTTTACGCGCGTACGACTTTCGGACAGTTTTTACCAGTCGGCTTTGGTTTAAGCCAGTTACTGGTATCCGGTTATTGGATTTATACAGTCTAAAGTTTTTCCGTATTTTTACGGATCGGAGGGGCGTTCTCGTAATTACTCGAGAAGCTTCTAGAAGATGTGACTAAGGAGGTTTCTTTTGGATAAGAGAGTGAGTCATGGTGGTGATTCATTCACTTCATTAATACACATTTATTGCTTAATGACTCATGCTAATGAATCACCACAAGATATTTTATGAAGCATGCTTATTCATTTCCTTTATTGATTATTCTAAAATAAGAATGCTTCATAATATTATGATACACTCTCTCTCTTCTCTCATTATCTTATCTCACATTCTCTCTCCTCAAGCTCTCATCTTCAAACCCTAATCCTTAATCCTCATGTGTTGAGATCAAAGGATTAGTTAGACTAAACAATCCATAACCTACACTCTACATCATCCTTTCATCTTTGATTAGCAATCAAAGTTGATTAGTTACCTCAAGTTAGAGGTTTAGCTTGGAGTTTCGCTCTCGGGTGGATCGTCTACTACCTAGAGAAGGTCGAGGAGAACAAAGGAGGACACAAAGACGAAGGACTAGTTTCGATCGGTATAATCCCTTAACACTATAGTTTAGTATAGCTATGTGTTTGGTTATTATTTGTTTAGCTTCGATTCAAGCGGTTAGTCGATGTTCGTTGTTTAAACTTGATCGTTTTTGAAAATTCCGCCTCCCCATAAGTACTGGGGTGTACTACATCGACTTACACAGATATGGTGGGTAACCTTAGACACCCGAGAGGTACTCCGGTAGCCTCAAGGACGGTGACAGGGAGGTTCTTGTTTACCCAGACTTGACAATACTGTTGTTCCAGGCTATGAGACCCGGCAGGAGGTTAAATATAGCGTCATTCTAAACTAGCTTTAGAAGTGCACGTATATATTATTCTGCCAGAGGGTTTTTATGGTCAGTGGGTGCAGTGGAAGTATAGTGGGCAAGTAGCTTATGTCTATTTATAGACTCGAGCAGATATAGCGGAGATAGATCATCTAATTTTGATGTGACAGTCATGGGTTTGAGTTCATCAGAATAGGGGATGGATCTGTTAAGAAGGTAGTAGGGTGTGATGTCCTGGTATATGGATGACATACACAGAGTAGGAAGTAAAATTCCTATACTACGATCGGTTGCACTGTGGTTGTCACACGGTTGTTTCTCCACACAGGATTTGGATATAATATCAGACTTCTGGTTACTAGATCTATGGTTTTAGATTTAGATTTGGGTTGTTTCCCAATGTTGGTACTTTGACAATATTCTAATAGTATTTTAGAATGGACGACTCCTGGCATGGTGGTGTACCTGCAGGTGATGGAGTTTCCCTCTCTGAAGGTGTCTTACAGACTAAAGGGGAGAGGGATGCGCATGATTGGCATATCACTTGCTTAGGCAATTGAGTCAATCGTGAGATGTCAAGTACCACACCAGATATTGTTTTTGCACTAGATGCAATAAGTTTATATTAATCCAATCCTGGAGAAACATTAGGAGGCGGTTTTAGAACATAAGTGGATATTCTACGGATTTGATGACGGCGGCCTCTTTCAGAGACGATTATCATTCCAGGCTTCCAAAGGTGATATGAATGACAGAGTGATTGTCAGAGTTATAGTTTTCCCTCTGACAAAGGGGGCAGTATTATGGACAGGTAGTCCAAGAAGATACTGTGGGAGAGATGATGCTGGATACTGATTAGTTTCAGTTGTCGATACAGTCTAAGAAGTTTGGATTTGGAGTTCATTTATGAACTAGGTCCCATCAGATATCCAGACATATTCTAAGACAGCTATTACTCAATTCGGTAGATGGCTTTCTCCGCGAACTTGAGATTAAGAGAGACATAGAAAGGAACATCAGGGCAGATCCACTCGCTGAGGCTATTTCTCGAACACAAGAGTTTTACAAACGGGCTTTGTGAAACTGATTAGTAGAGGAGTTGGATGTTCGGTGTCACACGGGCTGTGAGTATGCGACATCGCGATAATTAGCCTTAAGTGCAAGTGGGAGATTATTGGTTATAGTGCCCTCAAAGTCAATTATTGGATCGCAGGTACGTGATTGCAATGATTGAAGGAGGACCAATACCGGTAGGACAGTCTTACTCGAGATGATAGTATGCTATCTGGTTTGCCTTTATCAGTCGTGTACAGCTTTTGGTGACATTGCTATTCACTATTACACGTTGATAGAGCCCTTAGGATCTTGCTTGACTACCAACGGTATGATGGCGATCATATACATGAGAGTTGGGTAGTCTATAAGCACATCCTTAATAGTGGTCCCTAGTCGTGGGAGTTTCGAGACAGGGCATCGATACTCCGGAATAGACTGTTGTATACAGTCGAGACCCCGACGAGGGGCAGTGGCCGGTCTCACAAGCCACTGGTGTTAGTTGGATCATCTAAGATGTATACAGGTGCTCATTGGGTTATGAGTACAATGGACAGGACTCGCCGGGAATCTGCTAGTTGGTAATATACCAAGCGTCAGATAGCAGTTCCCTGGTGACATGTGTACAGCTTAGTTCATCGACCTGAGATCGTCATTTGTCTCGTGTGAGTTCCCACTGTGCTTTGATTATTACCCTACCACGGCTCAAAGGAGTCGTGCAAACAGGTTTTAGTTGGGTACAGTCCCGAGCCACATGGAGGCAAATGAGCGGATCGGCAGGGGATTTGTTTCTCACGGTATTGGGCGTGATATCGCGCTGTGTCTAGGAGAGCCATTACACAAAGCCCTCGGCCGAGGCAGGAGATTTACTGGTAGGTACTCCAGTAGTATCTCAAGGTGTTCTAGGCTACACTCTGACACGACTTATACCGCTTTTAGGGGTCTGACGTTACCAGCCCCCTAGGCCCGATATGCGATGCTCATAAACGAACGGACCGGACTGTACGTATATTGTCACTGATATGCTCAGTAAGGTTCAGGATGAGTTCGCTCATCAGGTACCCTTTTGGTCAGTGCATGGGCAGCCGTTATTCACAGCTAGTGTCGCTGACGTGCTTGTGGTTAAACCCACTGCCAGGGTACTGACGAGTCTTTAGTCCCCCACAGATAGTTTCCCAAGTTCGGGCGAAACGTTGTAGAGGCCGTATGATTTTATGGCAGGGTTCGAAAATACACGTGCACTTGTGCACGTGTCATATTTCGGACAGATAATACTGGTGGGCTATGGTTTAAGTCGGATCCAAGTATTATATTGAGTCGGAATATTTTAGTCTCTCGTATTCGTATTCGGTCGGAATACGGATACATGTATGTATTTACAGGTGAGGGGTATTCTCGTAATCCGTTACGAGACTACTTTAGAAGATGCATTTCTTTTTGGATTAATCATTTTGGTTTAAATGATTAATGGAAATTGTGACTCATGGTTGTGACACATTAATTCTAGAATGTTCACTAATGACTCATGTAATGAGTCATCTAGTGAGTCATTAAGAATTAATGAGTTTTGCTTTGGGTTTGGATATTTGAGGAGATATTTTCATTAGATATTTCTCTTTGATTTTTGATAAAGATAACCTCATATATCTATTCACATGAGAAGAAAATAAGAGAAAAGTTTATGAGCTTAGTTTTTCTTTTGCTCTCTTGATTTTCTTGAGTTCACCATTTCCAATCCTTAGCATCTTCTTCAACCTCCACCCTAACCCTCTCATGTGATGAGAATCCTAGGGTGTTTGAGACAAACTATTTTACTCGTTCTCTACTTCATCTTGGTCATCTATTTTAGCAGACTTGATGACCGAGTTGCCTCGGTATAGAGGCGGGAGCCCGTTTAAAGATCCGTTGACGTGGTGCCACCTCGATGAGGAGACAGGAGATCGGAGTTGCTGTAAAGGAGCGTGGGATGATAGCTATAGACCGAAAGACTCGGATCGATCGATATAGCCTTTCTACTTCTTTACAGTTTGTTAGTTTAGTGTTAATGGCAAGATCCGGGTTATAGTATGCGATAGCGCCAGTTATAAAAGTTTTTGTTCCGCGTTTGGCGACAGAATGACGGCCGGGGCGCTACCGTAGACTTACAGGGGTATGCAGGTGAGGGGGCTCTGGTTTGTGGTTCGGGTGGAGGGTGATAGTGTTGATGAAGGGGAGAGGAGGGCTCGTCGTCGTGGAGCGGGAGAGAGGACGTGGTCGGGTGGGGCAGTGGGTGAGGGAGATAGTGTAAGAAGTCGTGGTGGTGGTCACGACGATGGCAGGGAGGGGATGAAGGTGAGTGGAGGCGAAGGCAGAACGAGAGTGATGGGGAGAGAGATGGGTTTTGGTGAAGGAAGTGGTGGAGGTGAGGGAGCTCGACTTGTTTGAGAGAGAGAGGGAGACGAGGTTTAGGGAGGGAAGCAGCGCGCGCGCGAGGTCGTAGGTGGAGGAGTGGGGACATGGTCGCGACGAGGAGCGGGGGATCGGGAACGAGTGGCGACGTGGGGAAAAGAAAAAGAGCGGGAAAGAAAAGGACGAGGAAGGGAAACGGGTCGGGTCGTGAGAAAGGTTTGGGCCGGGTTCTTGGGGCGGGAAGGAAAATAAAAGAGAGATAGAGGGAGTGTAGGCTGGGTTGGGTTTAGTTTAGGAAAATAAAAAGGGATTGGATTAAATTAGGGTAAGGTATTTATAATTTAAACTAATTGGAAAAATTTGTAGAAAAATTTGGGTAAAATATTCGGAAGTTTATTTATTAAAATACAGTAATTATTTATAGGGACCGGGTATTAGATATATAGAGAGGACTTTCTTGCTCGACATGATAGTATGCTATCTGGTTGCTCTTTATCTTAACATGTAGACTTGTATTATGATACTGTCTTTCTCTCACATGTTGATAAAGCTCTTAGGATGTGTACTTGAATACTAGGACTATGATGGAGATCATACTAGTAAGGCCAGGGTAGTCCATAAGTTCATCCTTTAATTGTTCCCAGTCGAGGGTGTATCGAGACGGGGCATCGATATTCCAAAGTAGACTAGCGTATACGCTTCTTGACCCATATGATGGGCGATGGATAATCCCACATCCATTGGTATTTGACATCAAAGATGGTATACGGGTGCTCAGTGGAGACTGGGTACACTGAACAAGACTCGCCGAGAACTCCTAAATGGTATTATACCTCACGTCAGATAGCAGTTCTCTGGTGACACTAGTACAGGTTAGTCTGTAGACCCGAGATCGTCATAGTGTCTTGTGTGATTCCCACTATGCTTTGATTTCCACCTTAACACGTTCAAGAGAACATGCAAAACGGTGGTTTTTTGGTACAGTCCCGAGTCACATGGAGGAAATGAGTGATAGGAGGAGTTTCGACTCTCCCGGTATTGGGGGTTGATATTGCGCTGTGCTTAATTGGCTATAACAGGAAGACCCTGGCCAGGGCTGATACGGAGATTTACTGGTAAGTGTTATCAGTACTTTCTCGACCCGTTATGAGCCTCATATCGGCATGAATTATCAAGTTATTGTGGTCTAACGTTTACCACCCCTAGACTCGATATGCGACATATCAGATGAAGAGACCGGACTGTACGGTAGTGTTACTTATTGGATTCGCAGGGGTATGAACATGCTTGCTTGTTGATCTTCTGATCACTCAATACCCAGGTAGCCGTTACGTCCAGCTAGTACTACTGACGGCTTGTGGGTGACTGATATAATCATCACCTACTGCCGGCGTATTGACGAGTCTTTAGAGTCCTACACAGAGGTTTCCTAGCTCAGGA
The DNA here is from genome assembly GCA_030015575.1 of Agapanthus africanus. Lineage (NCBI taxonomy): Eukaryota > Viridiplantae > Streptophyta > Magnoliopsida > Asparagales > Amaryllidaceae > Agapanthus > Agapanthus africanus. The sequence goes on from CM057339.1 coordinate 429,054,175, forward strand.
GAAATGAAGTAGGAGCACATATATGATATGTGCGGGACCGAGATTAATACGTGTAAGTGATACTGTATTCTATTCTCGCGATATGTGATATTGGTCTGTTATATGTGATATACCCGGGTTATCGAATCAAAGTGTTGATTCGATAAGTTGATACAAATGATATTAGTCGGTTATATATGATATAGCCGGATTATTAAATTAAGTGTTAATTTAATAATTTAATGTATAAATATATATATTTGATATATTAACATACATTAACTAATATTAGCTCAGTTAAGCATTTCTTTTTCTCACTTGTGCACATTTAATATATATGTGATATATATTATTGTGTCATGCTTGTTACTACATACTACATGGGTGTATGAGACTCACACATGACATGGATAATTGAGGGTGTTTATTTATTTAAGGTAAATCAAAATTAGTCGGAAATTAGCACATGGTTGAAGCTTATGGAACCATTGACTTAGTCCACTAATTTTGTTTTACTTAAGATATTTATTAACCCAACCATTATCTTTAGCCATGGTTAAGTCTCTACAAGAGTTAGTATAAGATATTATCTCACCCATGGTTGCTATTCTCACTCATAACATTCTCTACTTCATCTTCTTCTTCACCAAAACAAAAAACTCTCTTGGTTTTAAAGTGGTGAAGAAAATTAGTGAGAAAAAGAATTCTAAAGTGAGCAAAAAATCCTACTTCATCAACCTACACAAGATTAGCCATTTAGTTTAGGTTGTTTGCTTCACTAATTCCCAATTAGAGAAGATGTAGCTTGAGTTGGAGATTCCTCGACATAGATCATTTTCGGCCTCGAAGACTTCAAGCAAGCTTGTTCTTTTCGAGTGGAGCCTAGCGAGAGTCCGGGAGACCACTACTTGCAGCGAATGGACTGTTACATGGAGCTTTTGAAGTGAAGAACCGGTCTACAAAGGTTGTATTCCTCATTCACTTTGTGTAATGTTTGATTACATCCATGCTTACCCTAATTCCTCTAGTTAGATCCTTAGTTTGGGTTACTTAGCACACTAAATTTTTAAATTGGCATGGTTGATGCCTTCTGAAACCTTGTAGTTGTGCTAGAGAACCCTACAGTAAGCTCGTTCCTTTCACCAAGTGGAGCCAAATATGAGTTCGAGGGACCACTTGGAGCTAAGGGACTACTACTTCGAGCTTTAGAAATGAAGGACCGGTCTACAAAGGTTGTATTCTCTATTCACTTTGTGTAAAGTTTGTTTACATGCTTACAAACCCTAATTCTCTAGTTCGATTCTAGGTTATTGTAGCTTAGACCTCTAAATTTTTAAAAATTGCATACTTGATGCATGTGGTAACCTAGTAGAGGTGCTAAGACACACTTTCATGGTATCAGAGCCAAGCTAGAGCATTAGGCATGATCTTGACGATGTTAAAGGGTTCGATCGAAGTTCAAAAACCCGCCTTTTACAAGTTTCTGTCCATTTTTTAAAAAGTAGATATTTTACAGATTAAAAATATGCAGAAAATTGTGCTGGGTATTTAATGGAACCCCAAGAAATACAAGGGCCCAACTTAAGTAAATGGTCGCGTAATGGCGGCAAAACCTAGGGTTTGGCCGCGGTTCCACGGCAAGTTTGGTGGGTTTGGGACTCCATTTTCTTATGCTACTCCATAGTAATATTTGGCAATTTCTGGGTATTTTTAGTTAGGCTCAAGTTGTTAAGGTCTCTGTGATTTATGGGTGTTTGATATATCGATCGAAAAGTTTAATATCATCTAGATTTTTATGATATGTGATACAATATTTGGAATCCACATTAATTAGTTTTGTGAAAACTAGTTTGTGTTTTGTAAATCTCGCGTTTTAGTCTCTTTTGGTCGATTGCCACGGAGTTTCGATTCGGATCAGAACTCCGTCATAATCGTGTATAGTACGCGAACACTAGCCGGAAAACACTACTAGATAGCTACGCCCCATTGCGCCGATCAAGTGACTATAGTAGAACACCGTAGCCAAAAGCATCTACTCGGGTGCTCGCGGCCGCAGTGTTCCGCCTAAGTACACTTCGTTAACGGCATCGGGGGTGCGGCAATCTATTAAAGTTTCCGACGAGCATTCGATCATTTATTCGGGAATCTTGTTGAATTACCCGACTGATATTGAAAAATGTTTTCAATTCCAGACATAAATGCATGATTTGAAGTGTTTGGCATGAAATCAGATATATAAGATATTCCGGGTTTATCATGTCTAAGGATATGCGGATTCTAATTATTGTATTTTTCATTTCTTTTCTGCGACTGCAAGTGTAATATGTGGTGTATCCTCAATCTCGTTGCTATATGTCAACGACATTCGGGATACGCATATTTACTTACGTTGATGACATGTGACGTTATGTGTTGCTGTGATATGTTATATTGGATCGTCGTGATTGAATAGCCGGGGGTTTTTGCGTGAGACAAGAGTTTTTCTATTTTCATTCATGTAAAAGTTGTATGTAATATTCTTTTATTGGGACACTTCCGGGTTGAGGATGATGTCACCATTGATGTATATTATTTACTTTTCCACATTATGATAGACCCAAGGCGGAGAGCATAAGTGACCAGGTTCTAGCGTCCAGTGGGAGACCATCTCGAGGAGTCGAGACTGGGTATCCTAATTCTAGAATTGGCAGGGTCACTTTCCCCTCTCGTAGGGGTCTAGGGATGTGGGTTTGGCTATTCATCATGACTATGGAATCCATGTTTTTCATTATTGGCTTAATTTAAAACACGGAGCTCCTAGTATATCCTATATTTCATATGTTTGTTTCTGCTGCCTGAGTTCTGTGGTGTAATCATATAACCGCGTGAGACGAATGATATATATATATATTATATATATAATAAACGTTGCTTATGTTTTGCACCCGATCTAGTCCAGCCCCCGCTCTGTCGTTAGTTAAATAACTTAACGGTGCATGACAGGGCCCCGTGGCGAATGCGGATGGCATAAGCGTACGTTCTATTTTCGTTTCTTCTATGATGTTTAGGAAACATAAATGATGGGATGTCATTAATAAGATTAATGAAAGAAAAGAAATCTAAAGATGTTGTAGAATCATTTTTTTCAAAAAGGTAGCTCTAGTTATTGCTTTACATAGTGATATTCCTTGATGGATATCCAGCACCTCATTCGATGAGGAAAGAGCCGAGATCCCTTCACCGGGAATGACCTCTTTAGCAAATGCTACACCCACTCGATTTGTTTTAAAAACTACTCGATTTTAAAAGCGAAGCTTAAACCACTCCTTTTCAAATCACTAGATTCTACAACGATATCAAGTTCATTACGTTAAAGGTTTTATTCAAAACCAGCCGTAGCTCTCCGTCATTTCAGATAAGTGCTATTTAGTATTCATGCTGCGTTTATTGACCTTGTCAAGGCATAGTGTACGGTACCTGATTAGTGCTTATCTGCCGCATATGATGCGATTGGATTAGGGTAGTCGTACGGATTTGTTGACCTTGTTAAGGGTCGTACGGATGGGTTTAATTCAATCATGAAATGACGGGTTGAACTTGACTAGCGCTTATGATTTGTTGATCTTGTTAAGGTCATAAGTTGCTAGGGTTAAAAACAGATATTAGGAATTTCAAGTGTTAAATTTGCAATGAGATTGCATACCTTCTATGAGATAGTCGGGTCTCGATACCCACTGCGAGTAAGTGTTACTCCTGGGAGAGTTTTGCACTTTACAATTAGCTAATCCAGAAGGTTTCTAAGAAAGGTGTTAACGGGGTTATGCCCCTGCGGAAACGAGGTTATTTAATTAGTTCCATGCGAAAGCACGGGGAGATTGTAAGTCGACGTTAGACACCCCACAAGATGCGGGGAGGCGGAATAGGTAAAACAATCATTTTGTTTAAAGTAACATCGAATAACTTTACGGATCTTTGCCAACCCCTATCTAACAACTATCTAGAAGTGATTAGCTATTATGATAGATGATTATACCTAACGATACAAGTCCTTCTTGTTCTTGTTGATCACCTCCTCATCGGCCTCCTCGATGTGATAGAAGATCCACCCGAGAGTTCCTTCTCCAATCTTTAACCTCTCACTTGAGGTAACTAGGTGGCTATGATTGCTAATCAAGGTAACCTAGAAGATATAGAGATGGATTAGGAACCTATTAGTCTTGCTAACCCTTGGGATCTCAACACATGAGAGGATTAGGGTTAGGTTTTTGAAGAGAGAGAGCTTGAGGAGAGAGAAAGTGTTTGTAATAATGAATTGAAAATATAACTCATTATGTATATAATGAAGCATAATAATTATCAAAATAAATCATTTAGATAATTACAACCATGCTTCATTTAATACAAATGAATGAATCATCTCATGAGTCATTAAGCAATAAATGCTTCATTAACTCATTTGGATGAATCACTCCATGAGTCACAAATTCAATTAATGCAAATTACACCTAAGCTTTCCACCTCACCTTTCTTCTAGAAGCTTCTCAACTAATTACGAGAAAGCCCCTCCCATCCGTAAAAACACGGAAATACTGAGACTATATAAATCCAATAATCCAATACTAGAATCTGGCTTAAACTAAAGCCCGCTAGTATAATCTGTCCGAACATCATACGTGCACAAGTACACGTATATGTCCGAACCCTGTCGTAAAACCATACGACCTCTATATCATTTCTCCTGAAGAAGGGAAACTCTCTGTGTGGGACTCTAAAGACTCGACACTATGCTGGCAGTAGGTTTAACCACAGGCCGCAAGCGGTACTAGCTGTACGTAACGGTCCCCAGGTAGATGTCGATAAGAAGTATGATGAGGAAACCCATTCGAACTCCTACTGAGCCTGATGTGACAATCTCCGTACAGTCTGGTTTTTTCGTCTAGGATTATCGCATATTGGGCCTAGGGGGCGGCAAGCGTCAGTCCCCTAAAAGCGGTATAAGTCATGTCGGAGTGAAGCCCATTACACCTTGAAAAGCTATTGGAAAACCTACCGGTAAATCTCGCTTGCCCTGGCCAGGGACTTTGCGTAATGGCTCTCCAAACACAGCACGATATCAACTCCCAATACCGGGAGAGACGAATCCTATCTAACCGCCACTGCCTCCAAGTGGTTCGGGACTGCACCTAACTGCTACCTGTTTGCTCGACTCCTTTGAGCTGTGGTAGGGTAGCAATCTAAGAACAATGGGAACACACTTGAGACGAAGCAGCAGTGTCAAGTCTGTGGACTATGCTGTACTCATATCACCTGGGAACTGTTAACTGACGATGGGTATAATACCAACCAACAGTTCCCTACGAGTCATGTCCGGTGTACCCGTAACCCAACGGGCACCTACATACTATCTCTAGTACAACATACTGATGGCTGTGGGACAGACCATCTCCCCTGCTGGGACGAGAAGCGTATACACTAGTCTACTATGGAGTATCGATGCCCTGCCTCGATAATCCTACGACTAGGGACCTGAAAAAGGATGTGCTTGTAGACTACCCAGCCCCCACTAGTGTGACTGCCATCACAACACTGGTAGTTAAGCAAGATCCTAAGGGCTCTATCAATATGTATTCGTGATATGTTAAAAGAAACATATAGCCATATTAAGATAGATATAAACCAAGTACCGTACTACTATATTGAGCAAGACTGTTAATATAACCGTGAATATCCCAAGATTCCATTAAGTAATATACAAGCCAGTATGATACAATAATAGCCCTATAGGGCATATACAATAACAATCCCCCACTTGCACTAGGGCCATGTACTGGCATATCGAAGACCTATCATCTCGAATAGCCTCTCGAACTGTGTCTAAGGTAAGGCCTTTGTGAATGGATCTGCAGTGTTCTCCTCTGTAGAAACTCTCCGTACCTCGATCTCCTGGCGACTAATGATCTCCCTGATCAGGTGATACCACCTTAAGATGTGTCTGGACTTCTGATGGGACCTGGGTTCCTTCACTAAAGCTATAGCGCCCTTGTTGTCACAATACAGCGGTATTGGATCAATAATGGTAGGAACCACCTGAAGTTCTGTTAGGAACTTCTTCATCCAGACTGCTTCTTTTGCGGCATCGCAAGCAGAGATATACTCCGCTTCCATCATCGAGTCAGCAACGGTGTCCTGCTTGGAACTCTTCCATCACACCGCCACTCCATTGAGGGTAAAGACATAACCTGACATGGAGTTAGAGTCATCCTTGTCACTCTGGAAGCTGGAGTCAGCAAAAGCCTCGATCTGGAGGTCTTTTCCGCTGTAAACTAAGAACATCTCCTTAGTCTTTCTCAGGTACTTGAGAATGTTCTTTACTGCTATCCAGTGCTTCTCCCCTGGGTCTAACTGATACCGGCTTACCACGCTTAGTGCGTAAGCTACATCTGGTCTGGTGCACAACATCGCATACATTATAGAGCCTACCGCAGAAGCGTAGGGTATAATTGACATACGATCCCTTTCCAAATCAGTCTTGGGAGACATCTCTTTGGATAGGGTGATTCCGTGACAAGCCGGTAAATTACCGCGCTTAGAATCTTCCATACTGAATCTTTTCAGTATAGTGTTGATTTACCTGGACTACGAAAGTCCCAACATCCTCTTAGATCTATCACGATAGATCTGGATCCCCAGAATGTAAGAGGCATCACCCAGGTCTTTCATGGAGAACCCGTGTGACAAGAATCCTTTGACAGATTGTAGCATAGGAATGTCATTTCCTATCAAGAGAATGTCATCCACGTACAAGACGAGGAATACGACAGTTCGTGCTACAATTTTACTATATATACATGGTTCATCTGGATTTTTGATAAAGTTATATTCTTTGACCGTTTCATCAAAACAGATGTTCCAACTCCGCGATGCCTGCTTTAGTCCATAAATGGACTTAAGCAACTTGCACACTTTCCCGCTGCTCCCACTTTGATTGAAACCTTCTGGCTGAGCCATATAGACGCATTCTTCCAAATTACCATTTAGAAAAGCCGTCTTTACGTCCATCTTCTAGATCTCATAATCATGGAAAGCAGCAATAGCAAGAAGGATCCGAATGGATTTGAGCATAGCCACTGGAGAAAAAGTCTCTTCATAGTCCAAACCAGGTCTTTGACGAAAACCCTTTGCAATAAGTCTAGCCTTATAGGTTTTCACCTATCCATCTACACCAATCTTCTTTCTGAAGATCCACTTGCATCCTATGGGTTTTACCCCATCTGGAGCAAAGTCCAAAGTCCATACTTTGTTGGTGTATATGGACTCTATCTCGGTCCGCATTGCATCCAGCCATCTTACTGAGTCGCCGCTCTGGATGGCCTGTTGGAAGCTAGTAGGTTCATCAATATCAATGAAGAAATCTTCTCTATCCCCATCTATGAGAAAACCATAGTATCTCTCAGGCGGATGAGACGGCCTACTACTCCTACGGAGGGGTGCGGGAATGTCCTATTCTTCTGGAACTTCTGGTTCTACCAAACTTTCAGTAGTAGTTTGTGGTTCTGGAATTTCTTCCAGTTCTATTGCGCTCCCACTTGTTTCCTTTTCTAAAAACCGTTGTTCTAGAAAATGGGCATTACGAGAAACAAAAACGTTTTGTTCTTCTGCGTAATAGAAAAAATACCCCTTGGAGTTCTTTGGATATCCCATAAACATACACTGTACTGAGCGTGCCTCGAGTTTGTCCGCATGCTGCTTTTTAACAAAAGCTGGACATCCCCATATCTTCAGATACTGAAGATAGGGTTTATTCCCACTCCACATCTGATATGGTGTGGTAGGAACGGTCTTGGTAGGAACCCTGTTCAAAGATATGCAGCTGATTCTAGTGCATAACCTAACAAAGATCGCGGTAACTCAGCATTACTCATCATCGAACGTACCATAACCAATAGGGTTCGGTTCCGTCTCTCCGATACACCGTTATGTTGTAGAGTGTATGGAGGAGTAAACTGAGAGAGAATCCCATTCTCTTTTAGGTAACCCAGGAACTCGGCACTTAAGTATTCACCACCTCGATCAGATCTCAGTGTCTTGATACTTTTGCCGGTTTGGTTTTCTACTTCATTCTTATATTCTCGGAATTTCTCAAAAGCCTCGGATTTATGTTTCATCAAGAAAATGAATCCATACCTAGAGTAATCATCCGTAAAAGTAATGAAATACGAAAAACCGCTTCTTGCATGTGTAGACATTGGACCACATACAACGCTGTGTATGAATCCTAAGAGCTCGCTCGCTCTTACTCCATGTCCAGAGAATGGAGTCTTTTTCATCTTTCCTTTGAGACATGATTGACAAGTGGCATAAGATTGATATTCGAATGAATCCAAATATCCTTCTCTATGTAACTTAGTTAACCTTGTCTTATTGATGTGACCCAGTCTACAATGCCATAAGAAAGCCTGATTTATATCTGGAGACTTTCTTTTTAGTGTGTTCTAGACATTGAAAATCTGCAATTGGTTTAACACGTATATACCGTTATCTATTGTACCGGACCCAATCAAACCATGATTAAGGTGGATGTTAACAACATCGCTTACAAACGTGAAATCATAACCTTCTTTTGATAACAACGATACTGATATGATATTACACGTTAAACTAGGTACACAAAAACAGTTGCGCAAAACCAAAATATATCCACTCGTCGATCCAAAGTGATAATCCCTTCAGGACACAGCATCCACGCTAGCTCCGTTAGCAACCTAGAGGGTCATATCACCAACCTTCAGCACTCTACGGTTTCTCAGTGCATGCAATGAATTGCATATATGAGATCCTGATCCGGTATCCAATACCCAGGAAGTAGAGTTGATTGACAGACAATTTTCAATTACAAACACACCTAAAGCCTAAGCCACAACTTGTCTCGGGTCCTGGTTCTTGGCATTCCAAGCTTTGGAATCCTTCTTCCAATGGCCTTTCCTGCGACAGTGGAAGCACTCGTCCTTTGCTACTACCGGCACCGCAACCTTTGCCTTTCCCTTGACTCCCACCTTACTAACACCACCTCTCGGTTTGGTACCGGCCTTCTTCTTTCTTCCGTTGGCCCTTGCCTTGGACCTGGAAGAGGAAGCACCACGAACAAACATAGTGGGTGTTTCCCTTGCTTTCTGCAAGGTGCCCTCTGCACTCCTTAACATGTTGAGGAGTTCTGGAAGTTCAACTTCTTTCCCTTGAATGTTGAAATTCAAGATAAACTGGGCGTAGGTGGAAGGAAGGGACTGAAGAACCAAGTCTTTATACAGATTGTTCTTTAATGTTGTCCCAAGGTCCGCGAGCTCTTCAATACAGCCAATCATCATAAGGACATGTTCCCCTACAGATGATCTGACGGCTAGCCTCGACTGAAAAAAGTTCTTCGAGGTCTCGTATCTAGCTATACGAGATTGCTCTCCATAAAGTTCCTTGGTGTGGAGAAATATAGATTCAAGATCCATATCCTCGTGCATCCTCTGATGTTCATTGTTAATAGAGGCAAGCACGATGCATTTGGCCTTCGCGCAGTCAATCTCCCAGGTCTTGCGGATTTTCTTATCCGCGACACTGGATTCTGGACCTAGGACGGGAGGGGCTTTAGTAATAAGGACATACCCCAATTTGTCATAGGTGATTTCCATCTTGACATTCCCGAACCAATCTTTATAGTTTGGCCCTGTTAAAATATTTTTATCTAACAATAACTTAAGGCCTGTCATGTTCTGGGTCGCTGCAATTAGGAGAGAGAGAAGAAAACACTTTAGCTGATGCTCTTGCAAGTATAAAGTGGTTGTTAGTTTATCTAAACAGGATGGCTCCCACTGTTTCTTGAATCCTTCCTCAAACCAAAAAGGAAGAACTACTCAGGATTATTCTCACCGTACAATTCTTGCTTAACCGTTCAGCCAGGCAAGTGTCGGTACTTCGAGGGAGGTTTTACGACGCTTTCGCGAAGTTCCTTAAATAAATAACCTCTTTTCTCTGGGGGCGTAGCCCCGCTGACACCTTTCTCGACACCTACTTGGTTTATAGCACTGATCGTTAAGTGACGAATCTCCTGATGAGTAGCGGATACTCATAGTAGGATCGGGATCCAAATATCATCATGTGATAAAGCTGAAGGAATCCTACCAAAATTATCACACTCCAAATGGTATGCAACTCTACCAAATTTCAGTTTCTTTAGAAATTCCCGATGTGGATTTTTGCCCCATGTTCTTATGACCTTGGCGTTGGTCAAAATGTCATAAGTCACATGTCAAGTTCTACCCATCATTATCTTGTTAATTTGAACCCACTCGTATATATCCCTGACGTTGGCCAAATGATAGTATGACTGTCCCAAACCAACTAATCTATCTTTGCAACAGATGAATACCCAGCAGCTACCAAACACTATGCCTTGGCGTTGGTCAAAATACATAGCTTGAATACTACTGAATACCCAAATGAAATGACGGAGGGCTAAGAATGGTTTTGGCAAAACCGTGAACGTAGTGAACTTGATATGATCGAAGGAACCTGATAGCTTTTTAAAAGGAGTGGTTTAAGCTCCGCAATTAAAATCTACTATTTTTTAAAAATAACCGAGTGGTTTCTTTTAAATTGTTCCAACGATTCAACTTTAGTTTATTTTCTTTGCATTAAAATAATGCGTCCCATCATTTAACCTATCATTGCAGAAAACAACGAAAATACAACGTCCGCTTATGCCATCCGCATTCGCCACTGGGCCCCGTCATTCACCCGTTAGGTTACTTAACTAACGACAGAGCGGGGGCTGGGCTAGCGCGGGTGCAAAACATAAGCAACGCCTACTAGATATCATATATAGATATTGTACATTCGTCAGACGCAATAATAGTCATTCCAGATCACAGATGAACATATTGGATATACAAGCAATCCACATTTCTTTTGAGCCTGCAAAGAAAGACGGATTGCACAGTCGCAATGAATAGCCAAAAACCCCACCCTAGACCCCTACGGGTATGGCAAACTACCCGCCAAGTACCCAAAGTGAAGCGGTCTCCCGCAACGACGTGAGTAGGCCACTAAGCACTTCAAAGTACCCGGTAATTTATGCACCCCACCTTGGGTCTATCCTAGGAGCAGAAAACAATAAATGAAATAATACAACGGTGGCTACAACCTCAACCCAGATGTTCCCTGCAAAAGAATATTACAACAAATTACAATTTACATTTGAATGAAAGAAACACTCATCTCACATCCCTGGCTATCCATTCACGACAATCCAACAAGTTCATATACACAAACCAGTAAAAACCATTACAGAAATGTGCAACCCCCTGCTAACCGACATACTAGCAATTAGGGAAGGTTTACGAACACATTAAACACAACACAGATATAATTCAGTTAGGCAAAGTTCTTAGAATTTCGATCAAGCAACATATATGAATCTACTCCAAACAATTCTTTGTGCACATAAAACCTGAGCAGAAACAATACATCCCAAAAAATACATTGATTGTTTGAATTTTCTTGATTGTGTAAATCAAATGATCCCCGGCAACGGCGCCATTTGATTGAATTGATTTACGATTATGTTTATCAAATGATCCCCGGCAACGGCGCCATTTGATTGATCTATTTCTTTGTGTGTCGATTTAGAAAATGAATTGAAATCACAATCAAAGAATTATTTGACCGCAATCAATAACGGTGTCGATTGTAGCGCCTTAGTAAGTGCGGATCGTCCACAGGGAAAGTGTAATCGTCCGTGTTTCGAATTAGATGAGTCGAAAATTTAAAGGGAAGAAAACAAACAATTCATGATTTGTAAATTGAAGTTCAAGAAGTAGAAAAAATCTAGATCTAAGAAAAAATTAAAATCAAGAATTGGGAATTTGTGATGATTTCCAAACCAACAATCAAGATTCGAAGTGTGGCTCGTAGGAGTAGATCGGATCTATAGATGTGATGAGATCTAATGATTACTCATTCTTATCCATTAACGAATTGATACTAGATCGATGTCGATTTATCGAGGTTAAGGATCTTGCGAAGAATGCTAGGGTTTCCTCATCTTATCCTTTGACCTTTCGATGAATCTCATTCAAAAACTAGCTTCAAGTTAATCAAATGATCGATCGTTGATCCCTAGTTTCGAGCGAACACAATCAAGAAAGCATCGTCTCGAAACTAGGTCATCGATCATTCGATTCACAAGAATTTACAAACGTTATAGGATTTAAGAATTTTAAAAGAATATAAATCATCATCATTCTATCGATCGTCTCGACTCCTTTACGAGCGGAGTTTTACTCAAACATTACAACAAGAACCACAATCACAAATTGAGATCGAACCATAATGCTTGAATTGAAAGATAAGCAAATTAAAAGAATCTCACCTTTATTTATTCAACAATTTGTTACACTTTGCTCAAAGAACTACAAGAATTTAAGAAGGGAACAAGATCGTCGAATCTGGCGTTGCATCGGCTCCTTGAGTCGTGGATCGGCTTGGACCACATGCTCCGATGATGTCCGGATTTGCTTCTAAAGGATCTCGGCTTCTTGCTTTGATTGAACTTAAAGATCTTGATCTTGGATTGGAATTAGGGTTAGGGTTTTGAGGCGCAAGTCGTGTCACTCAACTTGCAACAATTTAATGAACCCTAGTTAATGATTTTTTGAGCTAATGATGAACAATCTCAACCCTTAGATCTAGGCTCCTTTTTATAGCCCTCAAAACCTTAGATCTAGGATTTCAAATTTGAATTTCCCTCCAAAAGTTTGTTAGCTAGAGAGGCTTCTAGAAGTAGTTAGTTGGAGGGAGCTTCTAGAACTAGTTTGTTAGGAGCTTAATCAAGATTAGCTTAATTTAATGATCCTTACTGATCTGGCAGAAGCTTCGAGAGTTCTCTGGAGATTGTATTGGCTTGCTGAAGTTTAGGCACTGACAGAAGAATAATGCACTGAAAATTGAGTGATGACGTGGCATAGCCGCCGCGGATCCGCGGCACGTGCCTGCTTGTGCCGCGGATCCGCGGTCACGTGACTGCAGCACTGTGTCAATTTCCTTCTGGTGCTTTGGGCTGACTTTGGGGTATTTATCTGATATGTTGAATTGTGTAATTCCCTCTGTATTAATGTCAGATCAAACATCTTAGACGTGGCGTAATTTTTTATTAGCAATTTGACAATTTTGGCTCGGTTCCTGAAATTTCCTGCACAGACTTCGAAACAAGTGTTGCGCTACACAAGAATGATTCAATGCCATGATAAACAGTCAATTTCCCTAAAAATGCCAGTTTTAGTATACAGTACAGGTAATCCAGTATTTTACAGGTGTTTTGCTAATATGTGCAATATGCAAACCGAACACCTCTAGATGAATGCAAAAGATAGGGAAATTGACGTGTTAAAAATACATTATTTTCGACCGATCAAATTCCCCCAAACTTATTTTCGGTTGTCTCGTGTGAACTATTTTATTAAAAAGAGAAGGAGAAAATAAAGAAAGAGAAAAACTAACTAGCATACTTTCGTAGGAAACACGATTGCACTGGGCACGTGCAACAAGCCTTTAAACCTCTAGGTGTCCCTAGTAGGAGGAGCGTTGTGTCCTGAGGGTTTTCAGCGAATTGCACCCACAAAATCCAATAATAAAAGGAAGATCATGAATATTACATTTAAAGAAAAGAATTGTAAAAGAAAAGCCTTGAAAATTAGGGTTTCCAACTAAGCTAGCTTTTCGGTTGTCATGAGCCCTATCTTAATAGTCATGAAAAGATGTTAGAAATTACATAACCCCTCAATAAAATATCGTTTTATTCTTCATTCCTATCTTTCTTCCAAACATCGATCATATAACCCTACGTGTGTGTAATGAACATCCCTACACCCGGAGAATTCAATTCAAGCTATCATACTCTTGCCCATCGGCCTCAGTACTTTTTAATTAATGAATATTTAGATGAATTTTCCCACACACTTTCATGCGACCGTTAATACTTCTTGAGGTACTAACTGACCGATTACTCATGTGCTTTCTTATTTGGTGTATTTTCCTCGTCTTGCACCACCTGAGGCTTAGCAGTGACTCCTAGACCAGTTGGCCTTAGGGCACTAGATGAAGAGGTACCCTCGCTATATTTTTTTATTGCTGCCTTGGCGATAACAAACCAGTGTCCATTTTTTTTTACCATTTTATATTTTATTCATTTTTTTTATTTCCTTCATCATCGGCATTAAGACAAGAGCATTTCAAGGTATCCTCTACTATCCCGAGCTTCAAGACGTGTGTAAGTGCGAAAAGTAGGGTATCAACGTTCAAAATATTTGGCTTCCAAAATAGAAACTATTTTTCAGATTTATTTTTATCCTCAGATTAGTGACTTCCTTCATCTTACTAACCCTTGGGACAACGGCTCATAACTACTTATTACTAGTTCGTATAAGAAAACTTTTAATTTTCTTAAATTTTTCTAATCTCATGAATGTAATTTTTCACTATCTAATCTTTTATTATCTTATTTATATACAAAAATATTTTTATCTTTTTTGAAATTTTTTTTAAAATTTTTATAGGTTTTCAAAAATGTTTTGTGCTTATGCAAAGTAAGATGCAAATGATGCGAAAATAAGCACAAAGCTCCCCCAAACTTGTTTTCAACAGTGTCCTCACTGTTGCCATCTGCTAAATCTCGAAAAAACATGTAAGCTTGGGAGGAATTTATTAGTGGGGGCAAAATATTTAAGTGAAGATCCTCCCCCAAACTTATTCTTGACTCAAAATTTTGTAAAAATTTTCTTTTCAAGAGCCCGATTATACCCACCCAAACTTGAATTAAGCCATGTTAATCTTTTGAAAATCACATGAGGGGGTCAAAAATCAGTGGTCGATGCCAAGCTTTGTAAAGACCGAAAGTTAACACCAACCATTCAAAAATTTTATCAATGCAGTGCTCTGGTTGGTGGAAGAAGAAGTGGGGAAAGGGTAAGTGGTGGAATAGAATGTGTGTGCGTCTCATTTTGGAGAGACGATGCAGTGAATGTGATGGATTACTCGCATTCTTTTTACAATTCAGAAGAAGGGGTGGAGGTTCAATTTCATTGATTGGGAGATGATTCATCTCAACACCCGTGTCATTCAAAAATGCGAGTTCATCAGCGAAGATCTCCTCAAAAGTTCCATTAATACCCCGAAGAATAATGTCATCACAAAGTGCGGGGTGATCTTCAGACTCCAAAAACGGTTCATAATCAGTGTTAGTTGTTGACCCGGACATCTTGGTGGAAGAGTCCGTATGTGTATGATACATAGTTGGGTCAAACAATAACGTATGAAAAGAGTCAAGATCAGTATCGTGAGGGTCGTCAAATTCGCTGCTGTCGGCATCCATTAAGTCGACAGAACAGACCTGAGCAGTAGGTTCGGAGGGTACACTTCCCAACTTGTAAATGTTCAGCTCAATTGACCTATTCCCGAAAGATAGGGTCATAGAACCATTACGACAGTTGATGATAGCATTGGAAGTGGCCAAAAAGGGGCGACCTAAAATCACCGGAATTTGATTCCGTGGGTTCGCTACAGGCTGTGTATCAATTACAATAAAGTCCACAGGGAATACGAATTCCCCGATTTTTATTAACACATCCTCCAGTTCGCCCCTAGGTTTGGTGCTTAATCGGTCAGCCATCTGGAGAGTGCAATGGGTTGGTTTCAACTCTCCGATTCCTAACTGCTCATAGACTGAGAAAGGAAGCAGGTCAACACTTGCGCCAAGGTCAAGTAGAGCACGGTTGATGTGTTTCTCCCTAATAGAAATGGAAATCGTAGGATATCTAGGATCCTTGCGTTTCCTCGGTAATTGTTGGGAGAAAGCTGTGTCTACTGTCTTTGCTATGAATATCTTCTTGGGCACTTGAGTCTTCCTCTTTCTAGTGCACAAGTCTTTAAGAACTTTCGCATAAGCGGGGACTTGTCGTATTGCATCAAGAAGAGGGATGTTGATGTTAACCTGTTTAAACATCTCAGTGATCTTCTCCATATGTGGACTTGGTGTGTTACCCCTTAACCGATTCGGATAAGGAGCTTTAGCAATAAGCGATGGGTCCATCATAGGAGAAGGAAGTGTGTATGGAACCGATCCCAGAATAGAAGTGGGGATCGTCCGTGGAGGGATAGAAGAAATGGGCTGAGGTGGCGAGCCTTGTGGAAAACGAAGAATATGCTCGCAAGAAGGTGGTGGGGTAGAAGAACTGGGGTCAGAATTAGAAGTAGAAGTGGAAGGAAAGGTTTCAGCCGGGGTATCATTGATAGATTTTTCAGTGTCATCAATCTCTTCCCCAACGTGATTGTCAAGCACTCTTCCAGATCTCAACGTGATTGCATTCACATGATGTGAATAGCCAGGATTGGGTAAAGGTTGAGCTGGAAGTTTCCCTTTTTCTCTTGCACTCATTTCGGCTTTTAATCTTGCAATTTCTGCTTCCATCGATTTAATACTCTCGCTTTGGGACGCAGAGTTTTTCTCAATTTTATCGACAGAAGACTTCATTTCAGCCGAAACTTGCATGATATTTGTTAAGACAAAATTCATGTATTGTGCAAATGAAGAGGATTCATCAGTCCCGGTCAACTGTAAAGGACTAGACTGTGCAGGTGTGTTGACCGGATTTTGAAAATTTTGTGCTTGGAAGGGGTGCTGACTCAATTGTGTTTGATGTTGTGGTGGAGGGACCCTTTGGAAATTGTTTTGGGTTGGAACCATGTTTTGAGATTGTGATTGGTTCCAAGCAAAGTTAGGGTGATTCCTCCAACCCTGATTATATGTGGAAGAAAATGGATCATTTCAAGGTCTTTGAAAGGTAGAATTGATATGTTTATGACCTTGAAACGGAGAATTTCATGGACATTCTTCCGTCAAATGAGAAGGATCAGAACAACATCTACATACTGTTTTGGAGTGTGACATTTGATTTAGGGCGGCAGTTAAATTTTTTTTTCCATAGCATCAAATTTCTTGTGTAAAGCTGAAATTTCAGCTATAACTCCTATGGAAATATCATTGCCATCCCTAGTCGATTGACTCACACCCTCCCACTGTAACGATTTTTCTGCGAAATCTTCTAGGAATTTCCAAGCTTCCCCATCGTCTTTGGTCATAAAATTGCCTTGACACATGGATTCAAGGGTCTGTCTTGTGTTAGGATTAATGCCCTCATAAATGATTCTGCACAGATCCTATTTCAGGTGCCGTGATGTGGACATTGAACTAACAGATCCTTGAAGCGTTCAAGACATTTTGAAAATAGTTCATTTGGAAGCTGGGTAAATTGATTTATTTCGCTACGGAATCGAGCTGTCTTATGATGTGGGTAGAATTTCATAAGGAATGCTTTGACGAACTCTCCCCAGTTTAAGATGGAATGTGCGGTAGTGTTATAAAGCCACTTCTCGGCTATATCGCACAAGGTAAATGGGAGAAGACGAAGACGCATAGCATCCACAGAAAGCTGTGAAGTACCCATCATTGCGCATACATTTTCAAATTTGGTGATAAAGGCATATGCTTCTTCAGACTCGAGACCGTGATATTTTGGTAGAAGGTTGATGTATTGGGGTTTTATTTCAAAATTGTCCCCGTTGGCCGGTGGAATGGAAAGACAGGTGGAAAGGGGACCTCGTGTAGGATAGCATCTTTCTTGGAAAGACATGCGGGGTGGATTCTGCGCACCAACGGACGGTGGCAGAGTAGTGGTAAAGAAATTCGATGGAGACGGATCCATCGATGTGGGTGTGGTGGATGGTAAAGAAAAGGTAAATGTAGAAATACCGACTTCGGAGTCGATCGGGGAAACGCAGACTAAACGGGCACTAGAATCCCTGGTCCAACCTATCTTGCACTAAAAAGGGTTAGTACAAGTGGCAACGTGAATTATAATTAGGGGAAATGATATGATTGGTGTTTGTTTTGAAAAATATACGGATTTTTGAAAAAATGATGCAAATCACAACAAAAGCAACAAGAAAAACCCTAATTCTAGTGGTCGCTTAGGTCAAAGCTCTAGACCGCTCCTAAAAGACAAGTCGCAGGATCAATCCTCCACTGCCTCTTTGTCTCTCCTGTGGCCAGGTAAGTGCCAGGTTAGTGGGAGGTTCTCCACTACGTAAGTAGTGGGCCTAATTAAGTAACCACTAGCCTTCGACACACTTGCCTTAGACACCACAAAAGAAACGCGGATAAGCAATGAATTACCCACGGCCTTCTCTTATCCTAAGTGAGCGCGACGGTCCTTAGAGTCATCTCTAGATCTTTTTTAGTTAATGAGGGTAATGCGGATGCAAGTTTGTGATTTTTGGGGCTTAGGAAGGGTAATGAACACCCCACCTAATCTGAATTTGGTCGTGCCCCTTAATTTCCATATTAATATGCAAACAACCAAAAATAAAAAACACGCACAAATTTTTATTGCTTTTTGCGGTGCTGCGAATTTAGCAAAGAAACCTGCAACAAATTGTTAATTGGAGCAGATGAGGAAGGAGATAAGAAAGCAGAGGAGTCACCTGAGAAATTTTTTACTGTAGCGCCGCGTTTCAGCCGCGGGAGAGCACTAATGCTGCGGAAACGCGGTGGAAATAACAGATCACTGCACAAAATTTTGAGGCTCTAATTCTGATAACCTTCTAAGCTCTCTGGAATGATCAGAAAAAAATTTCCACAGCTCCAATGATTCCAGATTTCCTCGCAACAAATCACAACAACACATTTAGGGTTTGGGCGAATTTAGATCTAAAAATATAGATGGAATAAACTCTTCAACTCAAATTTCAAAATACGAACAATTAACGCACTATCCCCGACAACGGCGCCAATTGATTGTTTGAATTTTCTCGATTGTGTAAATCAAATGATCCCCGGCAACGGCGCCATTTGATTGATCTATTTCTTTATGTATCGATTTAGAAAATGAATAGAAATCACAATCAAAGAATTATTTGACCGCAATCAATAACGGTGTCGATTGTAGCGCATAAGTAAGTGCGGATCGTCCACAGGGAAAGTGTAATCGTCCGTGTTTCGAATTAGATAAGTCGAAAATTTAAAGAGATGAAAACAAACAATTCATGATTTGTAAATTGAAGTTCAAGAAGTAGAAAAAATCTAGATCTAAGAAAACATTAAAATCAAGAATTGGGAATTTGTGATGATTTCCAAACCAACAATCAAGATTCGAAGTGTGGCTCGTAGGAGTAGATCGGATCTATAGATGTGATGAGATCTAATGATTACTCAATCTTGTCCATTAACGAATTGATACTAGATCGATGTCGATTTATCGAGGTTAAGGATCTTGCGAAGAATGCTAGGGTTTCCTCATCTTATCCTTTGACCTTTCGATGAATCTCATTCAAAAACTAGCTTCAAGTTAATCAAATGATCGATCGTTGATCCCTAGTTTCGAGCGAACACAATCAAGAAAACATCGTCTGGAAACTAGGTAATCGATCATTCGATTCACAAGAATTTACAAACGTTATAGGATTTAAGAATTGTAAAAGAATCTAAATCATCATCATTCTATCGATCGTCTCGACTCCTTTACGAGCGGAGTTTTACTCAAACATTACAACAAGAACCACAATCACAAATTGAGATCGAATCATTATGCTTGAATTGAAAGATAAGCAAATTAAAAGAATCTCACCTTTATTTATTCAACAATTTGTTACACTTTGATCAAAGAACTACAAGAATTTAAGAAGGGAACAAGATCGTCGAATCTAGCGTTGCATCGGCTCCTTGAGTCGCGGATCAGCTTGGATCACATGCTCCGATGATGTCCGGCTTTGCTTCTAAAGGATCTCGGCTTCTTGCTTTGATTGAACTCAAAGATCTTGATCTTGGATTGGAATTAGGGTTAGGGTTTTGAGGCGCAAGTCGTGTCACTCAACTTGCAAAAATTTAATGAACCCTAGTTAATGATTTTTTTAGCTATTGATGAACAATCTCAACCCTTAGATCTAGGCTCCTTTTTATAGCCCTCAAAACCCTAGATCTAGGATTTCAAATTTGAATTTCCCTCCAAAAGTTTGTTAGCTAGAGAGGCTTCTAGAAGTAGTTAGTTGGAGGGCGCTTCTAGAACTAGTTTGTTAGGAGCTTAATCAAGATTAGCTTAATTTAATGATCCTTGCTGATCTGGCAGAAGCTCCGAGAGTTCTCTGGAGATTGTATTGGCTTGCTGAAGTTTAGGCACTGACAGAAGAATAATGCACTGAAAATTGAGTGATGACGTGGCATAGCCGCCACGGATCAGCGGCACGTGCCTGCTTGTGCCACGGATCCGCGGTCACGTGACAGCAGCACTGTGTCAATTTCCTTCTGGTGCTTTGGGCTGACTTTGGGTATTTATCTGATATGTTGAATTGTGTAATTCCCTCTGTATTAATGCCATATCAAATATCTGAGACTTGGCGTAATTTTTTATCAGCAATTTGACAATTTTGGCTCGGTTCCTGAAATTTCCTGCACAGACTTTGAAACAAGTGTTGCGCTATACAAGAATGATGCAATGCCATGATAAACAGTCAATTTCCCTAAAAATGCCGGTTTTAGTTTACAGTACAGGTAATCCAGTATTTTACAGGTGTTTTTCCAATATGTGCAATATGCAAACCGAATACCTCTAGATGAATGCAAAAGATAGGGAAATTGACGTGTTAAAAATACATTATTTTCGACCGATCATACATCAACACAGAAGAATAATTGAGCAAATTTGGGTTGACACGGCGATCGGCGGCGGTTCCGCGGCGGATCGCTTGGATCGGCGGCGGTTCCGCGACGGTTTAGACAATTCATGATCCCAAATTTCTTTAAAACCCCTGCTTGTATTTTTAAGGGTCCGTGAAAAATTTTTAGACCCCGTTTTAAAATCGGCAGAAACTATGTGAAAATGATGTTTTTTCGGGTTTGTTTTGCGATCGAATTTCTAACGACTTTGCTAACATGTTAGTTATGATTTATCTAGGCTCTGATACCACTGTAAGTCGACGTTAGATACCCCACAAGATGCGGGGAGGCGGAATAGGTAAAACAATCATTTTGTTTAAAGTAACATCGACTAACTTTACGGATCTTTGCCAAACCCTAATTATCAACTATCTAGAAGTGATTAGCTACTATGATAGATGATTATACCTAACGATACAAGTCCTTCTTGTTCTTGTTGATCACCTCCTCGTCGGCTTCCTCGATGTGATAAAAGATCCACCCGAGAGTTCATTCTCCAAGCTTTAACCTCCCACTTGAGGTAACTAGGTGGCTATGATTGCTAATCAAGGTAACCTAGAAGATATAGAGATGGATTAGGGATCTATTAGTATTGCTAACCCTTAGGATCTCAACACATCATAGGATTGGGGTTAGGTTTTTGAAGAGAGAGAGCTTGAGGAGAGAGAAAGTGTTTGTAATAATGAATTGAAAATATAACTCATTATGTATATAATGAAGCATAATAATTATCAAAATAAATCATTAAGATAATTACAACCATGCTTCATTTAATACAAATGAATAAATCATCTCATGAGTCATTAAGCAATAAATGCTTCATTAAATCATTTGGATGAATCACTCCATGGGTCACAAATTCAATTAATGAAAATTACACCTAAGCTCTCCACCTCACCTTTCTTCTAGAAGCTTCTCTACTAATTACAAGAAAGCCCCTCCCATCTAGAAAAACAAGGAAATACTGAGACTGTATAAATCCAATAATCCAATATCTGGCTTAAACTAAAGCCCGCTAGTATAATCTGTCCGAACATCATACGTGCACAAGTACACGTATATGTCCGAACCCTGTCGTAAAACCATACGACCTCTATATCGTTTCTCCTGAAGCAGGGAAACTCTCTGTGTGGGACTCTAAAGACTCAACACTACGCTGGCAGTGGGTTTAACTACAGGCCGTAAGCGGTACTAGCTGTACGTAACGGTCCACAGGTAGATGTCGATAAGAAGGACGATGTGGAAACCCATCCGAACTCCTACTGAGCCTGATGTGACAATCTCCGTACAGTCCGGTTTGTTCGTCTAGGATTATCGCATATCGGGACTAGGGGGCGGCAAGCATCAGTCCCCTAAAAGCGGTATAAGTCGTGTCGGAGTGAAGCCCATTACACCTTGAAAAGCTACTGGAAAACCTACCGGTAAATCTCGCTTGCCCTGGCCAGGGACTTTGCGTAATGGCTCTCCAAACACAGCGCGATATCAACTCCCAATACCGGGAGAGACGAATCCAATCTAACCGCCACTGCCTCCAAGTGCTTCGGGACTGCACCCAACTGCTACCTGTTTGCTCGACTCCTTTGAGCCGTGGTAGGGTAGCAATCTAAGAACAGTGGGAACACACTCGAGACGAAGCTGCAGTGTCAAGTCTGCGGCCTATGCTGTACTCATATTACCTGGGAACTGTTAACTGACGACGGGTATAATACCAATCAACACTTCCCTGCGAGTCCTGTCCGGTGTACCCGTAACCCAACGAACACCTACATATTATCTCTAGTACAACGTACTGATGGCTGTGGGACAGACCATCTCCCCTGCTGGGACGAGAAGCGTATACACTAGTCTACTCCGGAGTATCGATGCCCTGCCTCGATAATCCTACGACTAGGGACCTGAAAAAGGATGTGCTTGTAAACTACCCAGCCCCCACTAGTGTGACTGCCATCACAACGCCGGTAGTCAAGCAAGATCCTAAGGGCTCTATCAATACGTATTCGTGATATGTTAAAAGAAACATATATGCATATTAAGATATATATAAATCAAGTAGCGTACTACTATGTTGAGCAAGACTGTTAATATAACTGTGAATATCCAGAGATTCCATTAAGTAATATATAAGCTAGTATGATACAATAATGGCCCCTAGGGCATATACACTAACAGAGACTCCCTCAGAGTACCAATACCTGCCTGGCTGACTAATTGGTGAACTTATTGGGCGTAATTAATCCCGGCTAATCTTACCTTTTAGGGTTTGAAGGAAGATTTGATAAAAACAGTGGGAGCCATCCTGATTAGATAAGATAATAACCAATATAATCCTGTAAGAGCGCACGCTAAAGTGTTTTCTTCTCTCTCTCTCTCCAGGTAGCGACCATGACACGCCTTAATCAAGATAATAATATGGATGTATTGACCGAACCTGCTTATTATACCGAGCTAGGAAATGTTAGTTCCGCTTTTTCTTATGATTGTCATAAGTCTGAGCAAGGAATAGAGGAATATCAGGATTCTCATGCAACCCGAACGAAGAAAGAGCATGATGATGTATCTTCTTCGGGTGAGTTCGTTACCGAGAACCGTTGCTTAGTATGCCTTATGTCCTGGGTATTGGATACCGGATCAGGATCCCACGTTTGTAATATGTTACATGGGTTAAGAAGAAGTAGAGAACTGGGAAAGGGTGATACGTCTCTCGTAGTAGGGAATGGTACAATTGTTGCAGCCAAAGCAGTTGGCGAATATCACCTTGTAGTACCAAATGGTAATACATTGATTCTGAATGACTGTTATTTCGTACCAAAAATGATGTGCAATATGTTAGTGTTTATGCCCTAGAAGGCCATTACTGTATCATACTAGCTTGTATATTACTTAATGGAAGCTTGGGATATTCACATGTATATAACAGTCTTGCTAAACATGGTAGTATGCTACTTGGTTTTTCTATCTTAATATGTGAGTGTACGTATTGATAGAGCTCTTAGGATCTTGCTTGTCTACCAGCGTTGTGATGGCAGTCACACTAGTGGGGGCTGGGTAGTCTACAAGCACATCCTTATTCAGGTCCCCGGTCGTTGGATTATCGAGACAGAGCATCGATACTCCGGAGTAGACTGGTGTGTACGCTTCTCATCCCAGTTGGGGAGATGGTCTGTCCCACAGCCGTCAGTACGTCGTACTGGAGATAGTATACAGGTGCTCGTTAGGTTACGGGTACACCGGACAGGACTCACAGGGAACTGTTGGTTGGTTTGATACCAGTCGTCAGTGAACAGTTCCCAGGTGACATGAGAACAGCGTAGTCCGCAGACTTGACACTGCTACTTCGCCTCGAGTGTGTCCTACTGTTCTTAGATTGCTACCCTACCACGGCTCAAAGGAGTCGTGCAAACAGGTGGCAGTTGGGTGCAGTCCCGAGCACTTGGAGGCAGTGGCGGTTAGACAGGATTCGTCCCTCCCGGTATTGGGAGTAGATATCGTGCTGTGTCAGAGAGCCATTACGCAAAGTCCCTGGCCAGGGCAAGCGAGATTTGCTGGTAGGTTCCAGTAGTTTCTCAGGGTGTAATGGGCTTTACTCCGACACGACTTATACCGCTATTAGGGGACTGACGCTTGCCGCCCCCCTAGGCCCGATATGCGATAGTCTTGGACGAACGGACCGGACTGTATGGAGATTGTCACATCAGACTCAGTAGGAGTTCGGATGGGTTTACTCATCGGCCTTCTTATCGACAACTACCTGGGGACCGTTACGTACAGCTAGTGCCGCTTGCGGTCTGTGGTTAAACCCACTGCCAGCGTAGTAGTCGAGTCTCTAGAGTCCCACACAGAGAGTTTCCTACTCCAGGCGAAACGATATAGAGGTTGCATGGTTTTGCGACAAAGGGTTCGGACGCATACGTGCGTTTACGCGCGTACGACTTTCGGACAGTTTTACCAGTCGGCTTTGGTTTAAGCCAGTTACTGGTATCCGGTTATTGGATTTTTACAGTCTAAAGTTTTTCCGTATTTTTGCGGATCGGAGGGGCGTTCTCGTAATTACTCGAGAAGCTTCTAGAAGATGTGACTAAGGAGGTTTCTTTTGGATAAGAGAGTGAGTCATGGTGGTGATTCATTCATTTCATTAATGCACATTTATTGCTTAATGACTCATGCTAATGAATCACCACTAGATATTTCATGAAGCATGCTTATTCATTTCTTTTTATTCATTATTGAAAAATAAGAATGCTTCATAATATTATGATACACTCTCTCTCTTCTCTCATTATCTGATCTCACATTCTCTCTCCTCAAGCTCTCATCTTCAAACCCTAATCCTTAATCCTCATGTGTTGAGATCAAAGGATTAGTTAGACTAAACAATCCAAAACCTTCACTCTACATCATCCTTTCATCTTTGATTAGCAATCAAAGTTGATTAGTTACCTCAAGTGAGAGGTTTAGCTTGGAGTTTCGCTCTCGGGTGGATCGTCTACTACCTAGAGAAGGTCGAGGAGAACAAAGGAGGACACAAAGACGAAGGACTAGTTTCGATCGGTATAATCCCTTAACACTATAGTTTAGTTTAGCTATGTGTTTGGTTATTATTTGTTTAGCTTCGATTCAAGCGGTTAGTCGATGTTCGTTGTTTAAACTTGATCGTTTTTGAAAATTCCGCCTCCCCATAAGTACTGGGGTGTACTACATCGACTTACAGTGGTATCAGAGCCTCGCTAAACAATAAATAACTTAATTGCAAATTTGTACGAATTTCGAACGAAAAAACAAAGCCGCAAAACCCTAATTCTGCCAAGTTTCTGTCGAAGTTAAAATCAAGTCAGAAAATTTTTCAGGTGTGTTCAGAGAGCTTGACATGACCACAGGAGAACACCCAAAAAATTTGGGCTTCTGATTCGTCTAAAGTGCCGCGGAAGGGCGGCGGATCCCACCGATCCGCCGCGCAACCGCGGCCGAGTTGACGAGTCAGCAACTCGTTTTTTTTGGGTGGGTCCCCTGTGGTGTTTTGGGTTTTCTGGAATATTTAATTATTGCTCAGGTTACTGTTTAACAGAGCAGATTTTGGAGCAATATTGAAGTTGTTTATTCGATCGAATTGTACAGTATTTGCGTATTGGATTATATCTGTGATTGTTTAATGTGTTCGTAAACCTCCCCCAACTGCTAGTATGTCGGTTGGCAGGGGGTTGCACATTTCTGAAATGGTTATATCTGTTTGTGCATATAAACTGTATTGGACTGTTGTGGTGTATAGCCGGGGTTTGCAATGGGTTATTGTTTAATTCATTTGTTGTAAATGTAATTTGTTGTAATATTATTTTCGCGGGGCACTTCCAGGTTGCGGTTGTAGCCACCGTTGTATTATTTCATTTTACTGTTTTTGCTCCTAGGACTGACCCAAGGTGGGGTACACAGACTGCCGGGTGGGTAGTTTGCCGTACCCGTAGGGGTCGAGGGTGGGGTAACGGCTATTCATCACAACTGTGTAATCTGTCTTTTCTTGCAGGCTCAAAAGAAATACAGATTGCTTGCAAATCCAATATTGTTTATCTGTGTTCTGGAATGAATATCATTGCGTCAGACGAATGTAAAATATCTATATTTATGATAGCTATTTAGACGCCACTTATGTTTTACACCCGCGCTAGCCCAGCCCCCGCTCTGTCGTTAGTTAAGTAACCTAACGGGTGATGACGGGACCCCGTGGCGAATGCGGATGGCATAAGAGGACGTTGTATTTTCGTTGTTTTCTGCAATGATAGGTTAATGATGGGACGCATTATCTATAATGCAAAGTAAAACAAACCAAAGTTTAAATCGTTGGAACAATTTAAAAGAAACCACTCGGTTATTTTTAAAACAGATATTTTTAAATGCGGAGCTTTAACCACTCCTTTTAAAAGCTATCAGGTTCCTTCGGTTATATCAAGTTCACTACGTTCACGGTTTCGCCAAAACCAGTCGTAGCCCTCCGTCATTTCATTTGGGTATTCAGTAGTATTCAAGCTATGCATTTTGGCCAAAGTCAAGGCATAGTGTTTGGTAGCTACTGGGTTTTCATTTGTTGCATAAGATAGATGAGTTGGTTTGGGACAGTCGTATTACCATTTGACCAAAGTCAGGGGTATATACGGATGGGTTCAAATTGACAAGATAATGACGGGTAGAACTTGACATGTGACTTATGACATTTTGACCAAAGCCAAGGTCATAAGAGCATGGGGCAAAAACTAATATCGGGAATTTCTAAAGAAACTGAAATTTGCAAAGAGATGCATACCATTTTGAGTTTGATGAATGTTGGTAGCATTCCTACAACATTATCAGACGATGATATTTGGATCCCGATCCTACTGTGAGTATATGCTACTTATCAGGATATTCGTCACTTAACGATCAATGCTATAAACCTAGTAGGTGTCCAGAAAAGTGTCAGCGGGGTTACGCCCCCAGAGAAAAGAGGTTACTTAATTAAGGAACTTCGCGAAAGCGTTGGAAAACCTCCCTCGAAGTATCGACACCGGCCTGGCTGAACGGTTAAGCAAGTATTGTACGGTGAGAATAGTCTTGGCTAATTCTTCTTTTATGGTTTGAGGAAGGATTCGAGAAACAGTGGGAGCCATCCAGTTTAGATAAACTAAAAACCACTCTAAACTTGCAAGAGCATCATGCTAAAGAGTTTTCTTCTCTCTCTCCTAATTGCAGCGACCCTGAAAATGACTGGACTTAAGTTACTTTTAGAGAAAAATATACTGACGGGGCCAAACTATAAAGATTGGCTGCGGAATGTCAAGATGGCTTTGACCTATGACAAACTGGGGTACGTCCTCACCGCTACAGCACCTGCTGTCCCTGGTCCCAAATCCAGCAATGCGGATAAGGAAATCCGCAAAACCTGGGATTTAGATTGCGCGAGAGCCAAGTGCATCGTGCTTGCCTCGATGAATAATGAACATCAGAGGAGGCACGAGGATATGTCCCTAGATGGCATATTTCTCCATACAAAGGAACTTTATGGAGAGCAATCTCGTATAGCAAGATACGAGACCTCTAAGAAATTGTTTCGAGCGAGGTTGGCTGTCGGGTCATCGGTAGGTGAACATGTCCTACAGATGATTGGCTATATAGAAGAGCTCGCAGACCTTGGGACGACTTTGGATAATGAGCTCTATACAGACCTTGTTCTCCAGTCCCTTCCTCCCACCTACGCCCAGTTTATCCTCAACTTCAATCTTCAAGGAAAAGAAGTTGAACTTGCGGAACTCCTGAACATGTTAAGGAGTGCGGAGGGCACCTTGCAGAAGGCAAGGGAAACACCCGCTATGTTTGTTGGCGGTTCATCTTCTTCCGGGTCCAAGGCTAGGGCCAAAGGAAGGAAGAAGAAGGCCGCACCCAGACCTAGAGGAGGTGTTAGTAAGGTGGGAGGGAAGGGAAAGAAAAAGAAAGCAGTACCGATAGTTGGTCAGGATGAGTGCTTCCATTGTCACAGGAAAGGGCACTGGAAGAAGGATTGCAAGGCGTGGAACGCCAAGAACCAGGAACCGAAGCAAGCTGTGGCTTCGACTTCAGGTGTGTTTGTAATTGAGAATTGTCTGTCGATCAACTCTACTTCCTGGGTATTGGATACCGGATCAGGATCTCATATTTGCAATTCATTGCAGGCACTGAGAAACCGTAGAGTGCTGAAGGAAGGTGATATGATCCTCAGGGTTGCTAACGGAGCTAGCGTGGGAGCTGCGTCCGTCGGGGATTATCACCTAGGATTGACGAGTGGACACATTTTGGTTTTACATAACTGTTATTTTGTACCCAGCTTAACGTGTAATATCATATCAGTTTCCTTGTTATTAAATAAAGGTTATGATTTCACGTTTGTAAGAGATGTTGTCAACATCCACCTTAATCATGGTTTGATTGGGTCCGGTACTCTAAATAATGGCATATATGTGTTAAACCAACTCCAAATTTTCAATGTCCAGAACACACTAAAAAGAAAGTCTCCAGATTTAAATAAAGCTTTCTTATGGCATTGTAGACTGAGTCACATCAATGAGAGAAGGTTGACTAAGTTGCATAGAGAAGGATATTTGGACATGTTCGAATATCAAACTTATGACACTTGTCAATCTTGTCTCAAAGGAAAGATGACAAAGACTCCATTCACTGGACAAGGAGTAAGAGCGAGCGAGCTCTTAGGACTCATACACAGTGATGTATGCGGTCCAATGTCTACACATGCGAGAGGTGGTTTTTCCTATTTCATTACTTTCACGGATGATTACTCAAGATACGGATTCATTTATCTGATGAAACATAAATCCGAGGCTTTTGAGAAATTCCAAGAGTATAAGAATGAAGTAGAAAACCAAACCGGCAAAAGTATAAAGACACTTAGATCTGATCGAGGTGGTGAATACTTGAGTGCCGAGTTCCTAGGTTACCTAAAAGAGAAAGGAATTCTCTCTCAGCTTACTCCTCCGTACACTCCACAGCATAACGGTGTATCGGAGAGACGGAATCGAACCCTATTGGATATGGTACGATCCATGATGAGTAATGCTGAGTTACCGCGATCTTTCTGGGGTTATGCGCTAGAATCAGCGGCATATCTTCTGAACAGGGCTCCAACCAAGACTGTGCCTACCACTCCATATCAGATGTGGACTGGGAAGAAACCCTATCTTCAGCATATGAAGATTTGGGGATGTCCAGCTTTTGTTAAAAAGCAGCATGTGGACAAGCTCGAGGCACGATCAGTAAAATGTTTGTTTGTGGGATATCCAAAGAACTCCAAGGGATATTATTTCTATTACGCAGAGGAACAAAAGGTTTTTGTTTCTCGTAATGCCCATTTTCTGGAAAATCAGTTTTTAGAAAAGGAAATAAGTGGGAGCGAAATAGAACTGGAAGAAATTCCAGAACCACAAACTGCTACTGAAAGTTTGGTAGAACCAGAGGTTCAAGAAGAACAGAACATTCCCGCACCCCTCCGCAGGAGTAGTAGGCCGTCTCGTCCGCCTGAGAGATACTACGGTTTTCTCATAGACGGGGATAGAGAGGATTGCATCATAGATGATGATGAACCTACTGACTTCCAGCAGGCCATCCAGAGCGGCGACTCGGTACGATGGCTAGATGCAATGCGGACCGAGATGGAGTCCATGTACACCAACAAAGTATGGACTTTGGACTTTGCTCCAGATGGGGTAAAACCCATAGGATGCAAATGGATCTTCAAGAAAAAGATTGGTGTAGATGGACAGGTGGAAACCTATAAGGCTAGACTTGTTGCAAAGGGTTTTCGTCAAAGACCTGGTTTGGACTATGACGAAACTTTTTCTCCAGTGGCTATGCTCAAATCCATTCGGGTCCTTCTTGCTATTGCTGCCTTCCATGATTATGAAATCTGGCAGATGGACGTAAAGACGGCTTTTCTGAATGGAAATTTAGAAGAGAGCGTCTATATGGATCAGCCAGAGGGTTTCAATCAGAGTGGGAGCAGCGGGAAAGTATGCAAGCTGCTTAAGTCCATTTACGGACTAAAGCAGGCATCGCGGAGTTGGAACATCTGTTTTGATGAGACAGTCAAAGAATATGACTTTATCAAAAATCCAGATGAACCGTGCATATATAGTAAAGTTGTGGCCAGAAGTGTCGTATTCCTCGTCTTGTACGTGGATGACATTCTATTGATAGGAAATGACATTCCTATGCTACAATCTGTCAAAGGATTCTTGTCACACAGGTTCTCCATGAAAGACCTGGGTGATGCCTCTTACATTCTGGGGATCCGGATCTATCGTGATAGATCCAAGAGGATGTTGGGACTTTCGCAGTCCAGGTATATCGACACTGTAATGAAAAGATTCAGTATGGAAGATTCTAAGCGCGGTAATCTACCGGCTTGTCACGGAATCACCCTCTCCAAAGAGATGTCTCCCAAGACTGATTTGGAAAGGGAACGCATGTCTATTATACCCTACGCTTCTGCAGTAGGCTCTATAATGTATGCAATGTTGTGTACCAGACCAGATGTAGCTTACGCACTAAGCGTGGTAAGCCGGTATCAGTCAGACCCAGGGGAGAAACACTGGATAGCAGTAAAGAACATTCTCTAAGTACCTGAGGAGGACTAAGGAGATGTTCTTGGTTTACGGCGGAAAAGACCTCAGGTTGGAGGCCTTTGCTGATTCCGGCTTCCAGAGTGATAAGGACGATTCCAAGTCCATGTCGGGTTATGTCTTTACCCTCAATGGAGGGGCGGTGTGCTGGAAGAGCTCCAAGCAGGACACCGTTGCTGACTCGACGATGGAAGCGGAGTATATAGCTGCTTGCGATGCCGCAAAAGAAGCAGTCTGGATGAAGAAGTTCCTAACAGAACTTCAGGTGGTTCCTACCATACTTGATCCAATACCTCTGTATTGCGACAACAACAGAGCTATAGCTTTAGCAAAGGAACCAAGGTCCCATCAGAAGTCCAGACACATCTTGAGGCGGTATCACCTGATCAGGGAGATCATTGATCGTCAGGAGATCGAGGTTCGGAGAGTTGCTTCAGAAGAGAACATTGCTGATCCATTCACGAAGGCCCTTCCTCAGATTCAGTTCGAGAGGCTACTCGAGATCATTGGTCTGCGATATGCCAGTACATGGCCCTAGTGCAAGTGGGAGATTGTTAGTGTTTATGCCCTAGAAGGCCATTACTGTATCATACTAGCTTGTATATTACTTAATGGAAGCTTGGGATATTCACATGTATATAACAGTCTTGCTAAACATGGTAGTATGCTACTTGGTTTTTCTATCTTAATATGTGAGTGTACGTATTGATAGAGCTCTTAGGATCTTGCTTGTCTACCAGCGTTGTGATGGCAGTCACACTAGTGGGGGCTGGGTAGTCTACAAGCACATCCTTATTCAGGTCCCCGGTCGTTGGATTATCGAGACAGAGCATCGATACTCCGGAGTAGACTGGTGTGTACGCTTCTCATCCCAGTTGGGGAGATGGTCTGTCCCACAGCCGTCAGTACGTCGTACTGGAGATAGTATACAGGTGCTCGTTAGGTTACGGGTACACCGGACAGGACTCACAGGGAACTGTTGGTTGGTTTGATACCAGTCGTCAGTGAACAGTTCCCAGGTGACATGAGTACAGCGTAGTCCGCAGACTTGACACTGCTACTTCGCCTCGAGTGTGTCCCACTGTTCTTAGATTGCTACCCTACCACGGCTCAAAGGAGTCGTGCAAACAGGTGGCAGTTGGGTGCAGTCCCGAGCACTTGGAGGCAGTGGCGGTTAGACAGGATTCGTCCCTCCCGGTATTGGGAGTAGATATCGTGCTGTGTCAGAGAGCCATTACGCAAAGTCCCTGGCCAGGGCAAGCGAGATTTGCTGGTAGGTTCCAGTAGTTTCTCAGGGTGTAATGGGCTTTACTCCGACACGACTTATACCGCTATTAGGGGACTGACGCTTGCCGCCCCCCTAGGCCCGATATGCGATAGTCTTGGACGAACGGACCGGACTGTATGGAGATTGTCACATCAGACTCAGTAGGAGTTCGGATGGGTTTACTCATCGGCCTTCTTATCGACAACTACCTGGGGACCGTTACGTACAGCTAGTGCCGCTTGCGGTCTGTGGTTAAACCCACTGCCAGCGTAGTAGTCGAGTCTCTAGAGTCCCACACAGAGAGTTTCCTACTCCAGGCGAAACGATATAGAGGTTGCATGGTTTTGCGACAAAGGGTTCGGACGCATACGTGCGTTTACGCGCGTACGACTTTCGGACAGTTTTTACCAGTCGGCTTTGGTTTAAGCCAGTTACTGGTATCCGGTTATTGGATTTTTACAGTCTAAAGTTTTTCCGTATTTTTGCGGATCGGAGGGGCGTTCTCGTAATTACTCGAGAAGCTTCTAGAAGATGTGACTAAGGAGGTTTCTTTTAGATAAGAGAGTGAGTCATGGTGGTGATTCATTCATTTCATTAATGCACATTTATTGCTTAATGACTCATGCTAATGAATCACCACTAGATATTTCATGAAGCATGCTTATTCATTTCTTTTTATTCATTATTGAAAAATAAGAATGCTTCATAATATTATGATACACTCTCTCTCTTCTCTCATTATCTGATCTCACATTCTCTCTCCTCAAGCTCTCATCTTCAAACCCTAATCCTTAATCCTCATGTGTTGAGATCAAAGGATTAGTTAGACTAAACAATCCATAACCTTCACTCTACATCATCCTTTCATCTTTGATTAGCAATCAAAGTTGATTAGTTACCTCAAGTGAGAGGTTTAGCTTGGAGTTTCGCTCTCGGGTGGATCGTCTACTACCTAGAGAAGGTCGAGGAGAACAAAGGAGGACACAAAGACGAAGGACTAGTTTCGATCGGTATAATCCCTTAACACTATAGTTTAGTTTAGCTATGTGTTTGGTTATTATTTGTTTAGCTTCGATTCAAGCGGTTAGTCGATGTTCGTTGTTTAAACTTGATCGTTTTTGAAAATTCCGCCTCCCCATAAGTACTGGGGTGTACTACATCGACTTACACAATATAATATCAATTTCTTTATTAGATAAATAAGGATATAACTTTGTACTAGAGAAAAATGTTATGGACATTTTCTTAAATCAAGTGTTGATTGGATTTGGTACATTGTATAACGGTATATATGTTCTAAATCAAACTACAATTCTAAATATACAGAACACACACAAGAGAAAAAGTTCAGAAATGAATGAATCCTTATTGTGGCATTGTAGAC
Source organism: Agapanthus africanus (assembly GCA_030015575.1). Taxonomy (NCBI): domain Eukaryota; kingdom Viridiplantae; phylum Streptophyta; class Magnoliopsida; order Asparagales; family Amaryllidaceae; genus Agapanthus; species Agapanthus africanus. The sequence continues at coordinate 429,087,720 of CM057339.1, forward strand.
TTGGTCATATCAATACGACAAGACTAGCAAAGTTGCACAAAGATGGATATTTGAATCTGTTCGAATTTACATCTTATGAAACTTGTCAGTCATGTCTCAAAGGCAAGATGACCAAAACTCCATTTACTGGACATGGAGAAAGAGCTACTGAACTCTTGGGACTAATACATAGTGATGTATGTGGTCCTATGTCTACGCATGCCAGGAATGGTTCCTCATACTTTATTACATTTACCGATGATCTCTCAAGATTCGGACATGTGTTCTTGTTGAAACACAAATCTGAAGCTTTTGAGAAATTCAAGGAATACAGGTATGAAGTTGAGAACCAGACGGGTAAAAGTATTAAAATCCTACGATCTGATCGGGGAGGAGAATACTTGAGCACGGAATTCCGAGACTATTTAAAAGAGAATGTGATTCTCTCTTAGCTTACCCCTTCGTATACACCACAGCACAATGGAGTTTCGGGGCGGAGGATTCGCACCTTATTAGATATGGTGCGCTCTATGATGAGTAATGCTGAGTTGCCTATTTCCTTTTGGGGTTATGCACTTGAGAAAGATGCATACTTATTGAATCAATTTCCATCTAAATCAGTGCCTAAAACACCATATGAGATATGGAGTGGAAAGAGACCGTATCTTAAACGAGTTAAGATATGGGGTTGTCCGGCCTATGTTAAAAAATATAATCTGGACAAACTCGAGGCACGATCAGTTCTTTGCAAGTTTGTGGGATATCCAAGGAATTCACATGGATATGTCTTCTACCACACTGAGGAACAAAAAGTGTTTGGTTCTCAATATGCCACCTTTTTGGAAAAGGAATTTCTTGTAAAAGAAATTAGTGGCAATGAGGTAGAACTGGAAGAAGTTCTAGCTACACAAACTATAGCTGATAATTAGGTAGAACCAGAGGATTCGATAGTCCCTAATGAACCTCAGCCACTCCGCAGATCTAGTAGGGTTCCTCATCCACCTGAGAGATACTACGATTTTCTTATAGACGGTGGGAGTGAGGATTGCATCATGGAAGATGATGACCCAACTAGTTTCGAGCAGGCCATCATGAGTAGGAACTCTGTGAAATGGCTGGATGCTATGTGATCTGAGATGGAATCTATTTACACCAACAAAGTATAGACATTGGAAGTTGCTCCTGAAAGGGTAGAACCCATTGGGAGCAAATGGATCTTTAAGAAGAAACTTGTTGTAGGTGGAAAGGTTGAGACCTTCAAAACAAGACTTGTAACAAAAGGTTTTCGTCAACGACCGGGTGTCCATTATGATGAAACCTTTTCTCCGGTAGCTATGATTAAGTCCATCACGATGCTACTTGTCATTGCTGCATACCATGACTACGAATTCTGGCAGATGGACATCAAGATCGCTTTTCTAAATGGTGATTTAGAAGAGAGTACATGACACATCCAGAGGGCTTCGTAGATAGTGGGAGCAGCGGAAAGGCGTGCAAGCTACTTAAATTAATCTACGGATTAAAGAAGGCATCGCGGAGCTGGAACATCTGTTTTGATGTGGCAGTCAAAGAGTTTGACTTCATCAAAAACGTAGATGAACCTTGTATATACAAGAAGGTTGTAGAGAGTAAGGTTGTCTTCCTCGTATTGTACGTGGATGACATACTCTTGTTAAGAAATGATGTTCCTATGCTACACTCGGTCAAGCTCTTCTTATCACAAAAGTTCTCTATGAAAGATCTAGGTGATACCTGCTACATCATGCGGATTAAGATCTATAGAGTTAGAACTAAGCGGATATTGGGATTGTCCCAATCCAGGTACATTGACTGTTAGTTATATGTATGCCCTAGAGGCCATTATTATACATGTGATGTAAATTATAATGGATGCTTGGACATATATAGGGAGGAATTTCTTGCTCGGATGATAGTATACTATCTGGTTGCTCTTTATCTTAACATGTACACTTGTTGTCTCTCTATTACATGTTGATAAAGCCCTTAGGATGAGTACTTGACTACCAGGATTATGATGCAGATCATACTAGTGGGGCAGAGGTAGTCGGTAAATACATCCTTCAAATTTTCCTGGTCATGGGAGTATCGAGACAGGGCATCGATATTCCAGAGTAGACTAGTGTATACGCTTCTTGACCCATATAATAGGCGATGGATAATCCCACATCCATTGGTGTTTGACATTAGAGAAGGTATACGGGTGCTCAGTGGAGACTGGGTACACTAAACGGACTCGCCGAGAACTCCTAGATGGTATTATACGTCACGTCAGATAGCAGTTCTCTGGTGACACTGGTATAAGTTAGTCTGTGGACCCGAGATCGTCATAGAGTCTTGTGTGATTCACATTTTGCTTTGATTTTCACCTTACCACGTTCAAGAGATCGTGCAAAATGGTGGTTTTTGGGTACAGTCCCGAGTCACATGGAGGCAATGAGCGATAGGAGGAGATTTCGTCTTTCCCGGTATTGGGGGTTGATGTTGCGCTATACTTGATTATCCATAACAGGAAATTCCTGGCCAAGGTTGCTGAGATCTACTGGTAAGTGTTATCAGTAGTTTCTCGAACCGTTATAGGCCTCATATCGACATGACTTATCAGGCTACCGGGGTCTGACATTTACCACCCCCAGGCTGAGATATGCGACATATCTGATGAAGAGACCGGACTGTATGGTAGTGTTACTTATTGGATTCATGGGAGTATGAGCAGGCTTTCTTGTTGATCTTCTGATTGCTCAATACCCGGGTAGCCGTTACGTCCAGCTAGTACCGCTGACGGCTTGTGGGTGACTGATATGATCATTACCTACTGCCGGCGTATTGACGAGTCTTTAGAGTCCTACACAGAGGTTTCCTGGCTCAATCGAAACAAAGTAGGAGAACATATGTGATATGTGCGAGACCGAGATTAATGCGTGTATGTGATACCGTATTCTATTCCCGCGATATGTGATATCGGTCGGTTATATGTGCTATAGCCGGGTTATCGAATCAAGTGTTGATTCGATAAGTTGATACATATGATATTAGTCGGTTATATGTGATATAGCTGGATTATTAAATCAACTGTTGATTTAATAATTTAATGTATAATTATATAATTGATATATTAACCTACATTAACTAATATTAGCTCACTTAAGAATTCTTTTTCTCACTTGTGCATTTAGTATATATGTGATATATATTAATCTACATTTTTGTGTGTCATGCTAGATGATACATGAGACATGGGTGTATAAGACTCACACCATGCTTATCGTAATGATGGGTTTTATTTATTTAAAGTAAATAAAAATTAGTTGGAAATTAGTCACATGGTTGGAAACTTGGAGAAGCTTGTAGTGACCATTGACTTAGTCCGCTAATTTTGTTTTATATTAGATATTTATAAACCCAACCATTATCTTAAATCATGGTTATGTCTCTACATAAGTTATATGAGATATTTCTCACCCATGGTTGCCATTTTTCTAGACTTGCCCTTTTTCATGGTTGTTTTTCTTCATCTCCTTCCTCAAGCTCTCTAGCTTTTGGGAGGTGAAGAAAATTAGTGAGGAAATTATTTTTAAAGTGAGCAAAATTCCTACTTCATCAACCTATACTAGATTAGCCATTTAGTTTAGGTTGTTTGCTTCACAATTAGTGAAGAGGTAGCTTGAGTTAGTGTCTCCTCGACGTAGATCATCTTCGGCCTCGAAGACTTCAAGCAAGCTTGTTCCTTTCATCTTGTGGAGCCTTTCTAGTGTCCGGAAGTTCACTACTTGGAGCGAAGGGGATACTACATGGAGCTATTGAAATGAAGGACCAGTCTACAAAGGTTGTATTCCTTGTTCACTTAGATTTAAAGATGTTTACATACTTGTTTCGTCTAATTCTCTAGTTAAGATTCTCGGTTAGGGTTCTTTAGCACGCCAATTTTTTGAAAACGGCATGGTCGATGCCTCCCGAAACCTAGTGGCAGTGCTGTGGAACCCTGCAGTGGTATTAGAGCTAAGCTATAGAATTAGACGATGTTTGTAGAATTATGAAACCGAAACAACTCTGAAACACTCGAAACAAAAACCAAGTTTCTGTTGAAAATTTTTAAGTCGTCTAAAAGTTTTTTAAGCAGTTGCAGAATATTATATGAGATGTAACATGAACACCACAAAAATTTGAGCCCCCCTCACTGGATTTTGACCGGCCACAGGTGTTTAAAAACCGGTCCCACCGGTTTTGGTGTAGTCATCAGGCTTCAATTTTTGATGGTGTTCCAGTCTCTGGGGTTTGGTGTTTCAGGTGTTTCTTGTTTTTACTAGGATTGCATGTGATGTTATCTTTCTGTAAAAACAATTTGGGGTGTTTCGTAGTCGTAATTCTAACATCGTTTCGGGTAATCTTGACGACGTTAAAAAGTTCGAACGAATATCAAATACCTAATTTTTCTCACTCGCTGGAAATTTTCCAAGAGTTGGATTTTTCCAAGTTTAAAATCTTCAGAAAATCATGCAGGTGTTTTCTATGGACCCTCTAGAAGAACGAAATCCTAACTCGATTCTGTGACCGTCGAAACCACCACCAAACCCTAGGGTTTGCGGTAGTTCCACGGCGCCATAGGTGAGGCAAGGGTTGGCCCTTCTATGGTTGGTCCATAGGTGCTGTGGCATGTTCTGGGTATTTTTTAAACTGTACTCAAGTTTTGAGCTGTCTGGGAAATTTTGAGTGTATGTTGATTCGATCGAAAAGTTTAATATCGTCTAGCTATCTATGAATCGTGATGCAATATTTGGAATCAACAATATTTAGTTTTATGAAAACTAATTTGAATTTTATAAATCTAGCAATTCAATCTCATTTGATCGGTTACCATAGGATTTTGATGTGGATCAAAAGTCCGTCGCAATCACGTAGCGTACGCGGATACTTGCCGGGTAACCTTACTAGATAGCCACGTCCCATAGCCCCGACCAAGTGACTGTAGGAGAAACCCGTTGCAAAAAGCATCCTCCCGGGTGCTCACGGCCGTGATTTTCTTCCTTAGTGCACTTCGTCAACGGCGTCGGGGTGCGGCCGTCTACTAATGTTTCCGACGAGCATTCGATCAGGTTGTCGGGAATCTTGTTGAATTACCCGAGTGGTTATTGAAAAGTGTTTTCAATATCGAGACTAAAATGTGGGGTTTATAATTGCTAGGCATGCGATGTCTAAGGAATTCATTTGGTTAGGCATGAAATCCAAAGTATGTGATACATTGGGTTTATGATGTCTAAGGTGGTTGCGGATTCCAATTGTTCTAATTTTTCATTTTCTTTTCTGCGACCGTAAGTGTACTATGTGGTGTATCGCCGGTTTCGTTTCTATATGTCAACGACAATTGGCATATGCATATTTACTTACGTTGATGACATGTGATGTTATGTGTTGCTGTGATATGTTATATTGGATCGTCGTGTTTGAATAGCCGGGGTTTTTTATGTGAGATGAGAGTTTTTTCATTTTCATTCATGTAAAAACTTGTATGTAATATTCTTTGTTTGAGGCACTTCCAGGTTGAGGATGATGTCACCATTGATGTATATTATTTACTTTTCCTTATTAGGATAGACTCAAGGAGGGGAGCACAAGTAACCGAGTTATAGAGTCCAGTGGGAGACCATCTCGAGAAGTCGAGATCGGGTCTCCTAACTCTAGAATTGGTAGGGTTGCTTGCCTCTCTCGTAGGGGTCTAGGGATGTGGGTTTCGCTATTCATCGCGACCGTGGAATCCGCGTTTTTTAACGGCTTTATTTAAAACACGGAATTCCTAGTATATCCAATATTTTGTATGTTATCTTCTGCCGCTGATATTCTGTGATGTGATCATTTTATATGATGAGACGAATGTTGTTATTATATATATGATATATAATAAACGTTGCTTATGTTTTACACCCGCGCTAGCCCCGCCCCGCTATGTCGTTAGTTAAGTAATCTAATGGTGCAAAACGGGACACTGTGGTGAATGCGGATGGCATAAGCGTACGTTATATTTTCGTTTCTTCTGTGATGCTTAGGAAGCATAAATGATGGGACTTCATTAATGAGATTAATGAAATAAAAGAAACCTAATGATGTTGTAGAATCTTGTTTTAAAAACTGGTAGCTCTAGTTCATGCTTTGCAAAGCGGTATTCCTTGTAGAATATCCAGCACCTCATTCGATGAGGAAAGAGCCGAGATCTCTTCACCGGGAGTGACCTTTTTAGAAAAACTGGCAGATGCTACAACCCACTCGATTTTGTTTTTGATTGCTTTTTTAGTTCATGCTTTGCATAGTGATATTTAAGAAATATCCAGCACCCCATTCGATGAGGAAAGAGCTGAGATCCCTTCACCGGGAGTGGCCTCTTTAGCAAAACTAGTAAAAGCCTCAAGAACACACCTTTTCAAAATAACTCAATTCTACAACGATATCAAGTTCATTACGCAAAGGGTTTTCTTAAAAATCTGTCGTAGCCCTCCGTCATTTCAGATAAGGACTATTTAGTATTCGTGCTGCGTTTGTTGACCTCTGTCAAGGCGTAGTGTGCGGTAGCTGATTAGTGCTTATCTGCAAAGCATGTGATGCGATTGGATTAGGGTAGTCGTACGACCTTATTGACCTCTGTCAAGGGTCGTGCGGGTGAGTTTAATTCAATCATGAAATGGCGGGTTAAACTTGATTAGCGCACTATGGTTTGTTGACCTTTGTCAAGGACATAGGACGCTAGGGGTAAAATATTATCGGGAATTTCAAGTTTTGAAATTTGCAATAAGATTGCATACCTTCTATGAGATAGTTGGATCCCGATACTCGCTACGAGTAAGAGTTACTCCTGGGAGAGTTTTGCACATTACAATTAGCCGATCAAGTAGGTGTCTAGAAAGGTGTTAACGGGGTTACGCCCCTGGGAAAACGAGGTTTATTTTAATTAGGTCCGTGCGAAAGCACGGGAAACCTCCCTCAAAGTACCGACACTGGCCTGGCCGAAAGATTGGCGAACATGTAGGGTGTAATTAATCCCGGCTTGTAACTCTTTAGAAATCGTTATGCGAATTTTCCGTTTTTAGGGTAAAATAGTCGGTGTTTTCCGTAAAAACCTAGAAGGTATCTTTTTGCAGTATAGATTTCAGTGCACCTAGTTTAGCTAGGAAATTACTAGTTTGCGGGTTTTTGTAAGTCACTTGTAATTGTAGTGCATTTTAATAATTTTCCATAATTAAAGTAATATTTTAAGCTTTTAATTATGCACTTAATTAGTGGTAATTAAAATTTTGTTTGGGTTAATTATTACTAATGTGAATCTATGCTAATATAATCACTTGTTTAAGCTTTAAAATTTCTCTCCAAAATATATAGATATTTGTGTCACGACCCGAATATTACGACTCGTGACCGGCACTTAACCACGCAACGTCTATAGGCGTAACGCGACTAAGTAAGCAAAACCCAGAAATCAAAACCATTTAAAAGTAGCGAATGTTGAAAACATTTAATTAAGACATTTAGAAAACCTTAAATAGTTCAATAAGTTCTTTTAAAGTTACATTATCATTTAAATAATTTTGGCAGCATTTCCTTTGTAAAAGTAACCCCGAAATCGGGTATAAAACAGGATATGAGTGAAAATGAGATATAATGAAACCAAAACATTCCCAAACGGAAGTAATCATGCCCACCGGCGGAGACCATCATCACAAGAGTAATATACGACGCCGTAGCGAAGAATGAGCAATAAGTAAACATCATAGAATAAAAACTGCATAAATAAACCGTCGGCTCCCACGAGCTCGACACCAGAAATACAAAATATACATCATCGTCCTCACACAGTATCTAAGTACAGTACATATATAGTAGATGGAGGATACTAGATACAAAAAGGAGTATAATAAAAGTAATCAGATACCACAACCCACCTAAAAGCAAAACAGCTCTCGCACCAACTGTAGTGGTATCTGTAGCCAAAAGATGCAAAAGGCAGCCTGCCGCGACTACTCTGAAGGGCAACCTGCAAATTCTGTGGCACAACGGGGGTGAGTTGCCAACTCGTGAATAGAGATAACATATAAAGGTAATCGCGAGCATGCACGTACTGCGCTACTCTATCAAATGCCAGCAGATGATATCAATGCGTGATAAGCAGTATGTGCAATAATCATGCAAGTGCTCTATCAGGATGAAATGCATGATAATCAATGCTGAGCATGGGATAAACAACATCTACATGGAAACATCAACATGGAAAAATAATCGGTGCTCCAAACTGCACCCAAATCCCAAATAAACTCAGGCGCCGGCACTCCTATCGGCCCTCAAATCCTGTAAATATCTGAGAATCATGAGTGCCCAACATCGGCACTAAAAATATCATAAAATACTCGTGTCCAGCATTGACACGCAAATCCTCATATATCGGGCTCCGTCAGTCCGGATCAGCCCACGGGCTCTGTCTGCGGTATCGGCCCTCGGCCCCTGTAGTACAGATCATCCCGCATCCATCTCTCGACTCTGGTCAGTATCCTCCGGATAACCGCCAGGTCCAACCAATCACCGGTAGGTACTCACCACCCTGCCAGGCTCATCGTCTACTCCACGAAAAATATTTCTCGCCCCGGGGAACCATACCGGGTCCACCACGAACCCGCAAACGGATCATCCAACTCCTCGAATCGGGTTTCAAGAACATGTCTCAGCACCGAGAAAGCGCGTGGTGGACGCATCAAAATATCATATCACGAGGAACCGGGTTTTCAAATAGTGCATATTTTCTTAAATAATTCCACGGTCCTCAAAACCCAGAAATCACATGGAAATCCAACACCAATGAGTAAATCAAATGTGCTATGTACATCAAGCCATAATGTAGGTACAAGGGGAAACCGCTTTTAAAAATAATTTCTGTTTTTAAAGTCATCATGCGACTCCCAATTTCTATGAAAATCATATCGAATCATATGTGAAATGAACTACAGCAATATAATCATGGCAGTTCTACAGTGAGTGTATCATGGCAATTACTAACGGTGTGTGTGTAACATGCAGATTAGTGCTCGTGCAACATGAACCGTTAGTAATAGTGCGGTGTTCTATCAATTCTAAGTTTACTTACATATAGTAGGGAATGCAGTATGCAATGACAGTCAATGGGGTACATGCAACATATAATTATAAGGTCCTATCAGCCCTGACGGATAACGCCATGCGGGCGATATCCCCGTAGATGTTAAATCTACTCACCGAAGTCTCGCGCTAAGTGTAGCCGACGACTTGCTTCCCCTTCTTCTCAGTGTCCGTCTCACTCGCCTGCGAACCTAGAATCACACAATATATTACATATAAGCTCAAATCCACAAAAACGTGATATTAAGGTCAAACTAGAAACCCGTGTCGCAAACCAAGCGCGCGTGTGCGCGATACGCTAAGACGTGTGATTACGCACCTGAAACTACCCCGACGCGTCGCGATACGTAGAAATCCCAAACCACATGCGTATCACGCGTGTCGCGAAGTTTTAAAATACGAGAAATAGGGTAATTAGCTCCAGATTTTCCTACAGCAAGAATCACACAAAATTGCACATGCCATGAGTCTAAGGATAACAACAGACACCTATAGGGCCAAACCCCAACCCAAACCCACCCCATCTGGCCGCAATTTGCGGCCAGAATAAATATTTCGGCGGCCACTGTACGGAATTTGGGGGTCGGGTTCTACCTGGGGAATCAGCACCTAACAACTATACTGTAGTCATCTCAAAATTATTCTGAACTCACTGGGTCGATAGCAGATTACAGAAAGTAAGAACTTGCTTAAAAACGATGAATTTGCATCAAATAGGGATCTGGTGGTATTTTAGTGCAATTGGGGGCTAAGCTGGGTTAACATGGCCCTAACAACACTCCATCAACTTACTAAAACCAATGCATACATCACTTGGTCATGGTTCTCACTAATCACCACATATCGCACTAAAACGCACCAATAAACACTAATCGAAGCTAAGCTACACTAAAATAAGCAAACTAGGGGGTAAGTTCAGGAAGTATACCCCACACTCGACCCTAGGGAGCTGGAGGAAGAAGAAGGAGTAGAGGGAAGGAGCTGCAGCAGGAGTTGGGGCTGTTGCTGCTGCTAACTGCTGCTCACTGGTGTTGTTGCTGCTCGCTGTTGCTGCTGCTGTGATGCTTGCTGCTGCTGCTGAGCTTGCTGCTGCTGTTGCTGCTGAGATGGTGTGGGTGTGTGAGTGTGAGAGTGAGGTTGAGAGAAATGAGCACAAGAATGAGAGGGAATCATAACTCCCAATGTCAACCCCTCCACTCTCTCTCTTCATTAAATGCAAGCATGGCTTTTGCCATGATGCATTCTCTCTCTCTCATTCTCACCAAGTCAACACTCAAAAAGGGGAATTCAAATTAAAGCAACCCTCAATTAACTAATTAGACTTAATTAAAACCCAAAAGACTTAATCCCCTTGATTAAACCCACCATGGTTGCTAATAATGGTATTACCTCATTTTAAAACCCAAGCTTACATGCACATGTGTGTGCAAGCCTAGGAAAATTCTAGAAAAATATTTATTAATTTTGGAAAAATATTTGAAACTCAATTTGGTAAACTTTTTATTGAAAACCCTTTGTTTAAACATAAATAGCCACTAAACACATTCTAAGGTGTTACAATCTCCCCCCTTAAAGAAATTCGTCCCCGAATTTCAAAATCTAACTACACGTACCTTCGAAAAGACGGGGAAACTTGTTCCTCATCTCGCTTTCGGCCTCCTAAGTGACCTCCTCGCTGCTCTGACCACGCCAAAGTACCTTGACTGATTGGATGTCCTTCGATCTCAATTTCTTCACTTGTCGATCCAAGATCATCACCGGCTGCTCGGCATAGGAAAGGTCGCGCTCAAGCTGGATCGTCGGGTGCTGAATCGCATGTGAAGGATCATGAAGGTATCTGCGGAGCATCGAAACGTGAAATACGGGGTGCACATCTGGAAAACTGGGCGGAAGGGCTAACCGGTATGCAACTGCACCAACACGCTCGAGGATCTCGAAGGGGCCCACATATCTAGGACTGAGCTTCCCCTTCTTTCCAAACCTCATCACACCTTTCATTAGGGAGACCCTCAAGAAAACATGATCACCGACAGAAAACTCAAGTCTGCGCCGCCGACGGTCCGCATAAGATCTCTGCCTACTCTGGGCTGCTCTCATCCTATCGCGAATCAACTGGATCTTCGCGGTCGTCTCCTCAACAATCTGTGGCCCTAAGATACTTCTCTCACTGAGCTCTGTCCAACAGGTGGGCGATCTGCATCTCCTCCCATAAAGAGCCTCAAATGGTGCCATCTGAATGGTCTCCTGGTAGCTGTTATTATAGGAGAACTCTACTAAGGGTAAGTGATGATCCCAGCTACCTCCGAAATCTAATACACACACTCTGAGCATGTCCTCGAGAGTCTGAATAGTCCGCTCTGACTGTCCGTCGGTCTGCGGATGAAATACTGTGCTGAAACTCAAGCGAGTGCCCAAAGCCTCCTGAAGCCTCTGCCATAGTCGACTGGTAAACTGGGTGCCTCTGTCGGACACGATACACGTCGGAACTCCGTGCAGTCGTACAACCTCGTGGATGTAAATCTGGGCATACTGAGCAAATCCGAAAGTCGTCTTGACTGGTAGGAAGTGGGCCGCTTTCGTCAAACGATCCACGATCACCCAAATGGAGTCATACCCTCGCCAAGTCCTGGGTAGAGCCACAACGAAATCCATCGAAATCTGCTCCCATTTCCACTCCGGAATGGGTAACGGCTGTAGCTCTCCCGCGGGCCTCTGGGGCTCAGCCTTGACCTGCTAACAAGTCAGGCATCTCGACAAAAAATCTGTGATGTCTCTCTTCATTCCGTCCCACCAGTAAACACCTCTCATGTCATGGTACATCTTGGTGGAACCGGGATGAACACTATATACCGATCGATGTGCCTCCTCAAGAATCTCGCGCCGCAGTCCCTCAGCATCTGGTACGCACAGTCTAGCCCCAAATCGTAGTATCCCCTGATCATCGATCACGAGCTCGGAAAATCTTCCCTGTCCAATCTGTGCCATGATCTCTGAACATCGGTCATCACTGTGCTGTGCCTCATGTATATGGTCAAGCAACTGTGGGCGTGCACGAACATGCGCGATATGTCCTCTAATCGGCGTGAACTCGAATTATACCCGGCTGTCGCATAATATCTGCCAATCTGCCGACGACTGCCCCTGTACTGCGCTCAAAAAAGATAGACTACCCCCGGGCCTCCTGCTCAAAGCATCCGCCACTACATTCTCCTTGCCCGAGTGATACAAGATCTCACAGTCGTAATCGTTCACTAACTCCATCCATCGACGCTGTCTATGGTTCAGGTCTCGCTGCTGAAATATATACTTTAAACTCTTGTGATCAGTGAATATCTGGCACGACTCGCCGTATAGGTAATGTCGCCAGATCTTAAGTGCAAAGACCACTGCAGCCATCTCCAAATCGTGAGTGGGGTAGTTCTGTTCATGTTTCTTCAATTGTCGCGAAGCATACGCGATCACCCTGTCATGCTGCATCAATACGCACCCTAGCCCCACTCGAGAAGCATCACAATAGACCATAAATCCGCCTGATCCTGAAGGCAATGATAACACCGGTGCCGTAGTCAGCCGAGTCCGTAGCTGCTGAAAACTGTGCTCGCACTCCTCCGTCCAATCGAAAGGAACTCCCTTCCGGGTCAACCCGGTCAAAGGTGTACCAATACTGGAGAAGTCCTGCATAAATCGCCTGTAGTAACCGGCCAACCCCAAAAAGCTGCGAATCTCCGTAACCGATGTGGGTCGGGCCAACGCTGAACGGCATCGATCTTCCTCGGGTCTACACATATACCGTCTCGTGAAATCACATGCCCCAAGAAGTCTACGCTGTCCAGCCAGAAAGCACACTTGGAGAATTTCGCATAAAGCTGGTGCTCCCTCAAAGTCTGCAGTGTAATCCGCAGGTGCTGCTCATGCTCCTCACTACTCCGGGAATACACCAAGATATCGTCAATGAATACTATGATGAACAGATCCAAATATGGCTGGAAAATACGGTTCATCAAGTCCATGAATGTTGCTGGCGCATTGGTGAGCCCGAACGACATCACCAAAAACTCATAATGGCTGTAGCGCGTATGGAAAGCTATCCTACGAATGTCCTCCTGTCGAATCCGCAGCTGATGATAGCCCGATCGTAAATCGATCCTCGAAAAGTACCCTGCCCCCTGAAGCTGTTCGAACAAATCGTCGATGCGTGGCAAAGGATATCTGTTCCGCACTGTCACCATGTTCAGCTGGCGGTAGTTGATACATAGACGCAAACTGCCGTCCTTCGTCTTAACGAGCAGGACTGGAGCACCCCAAGGAGAAACACTGGGTCGAATATGTCCCTTATCCAGCAAATCTTGCAACTAACCCTTCAATTCTCGAAGTTCCGCCGGGGCCATCCGATAAAGCGGTATGGAAATAGGCCCCGAGTCAGGAACCAAATCAATACAGAAAGAAACGTCGCGCTCGGGCGGTAGCCCAGGAAGCTCGTCACGGAACACATCAGGAAACTCGCTGACAACCGGAACCTGATCCAATGGAACCTTTGTAGCGCTAGCATCGCAAACATAGGCGAGAAATCCCTGACATCCCTTCCTCAAAAGCTATCAAGCGCGAAAAGATGAAATCACACCGTGAGGGGCGGCACCACGATCCCTCAACACAACAAAAACCGACTCGCCGGGAAAACAGAATCTAACTGTCTTCTCACGGCAGTCCATAGAAGCATAGCACGTGGCTAACCAATCCATGCCCAAAAGAATGTCGAAGTCCAACATGTCAAGAAGGATCAGGTCGACAGGCAACTCCCTCTCGCCAATACAGACGGTACAGGATCGGAACACGTGCCTAGCAGCAAACGACTCTCGCACAGGAATGGTCACAACAAGTGGCTGATCAAGCAAACCGGACTCTCTACCCAAACTCGGCACGAAGTGTGAGGATACGTACGAGTGCGTGGATCCGGGATCGAACAACACGTGTGCATCAACAGAACATACTGGAAGGATACCTGAAACCACCGCATTGGACGCCTGCGCGTCCCGATGGGTCAAAGCAAAAACCCGCGCCTGTCATCCACCGATGACTGACTGCCCTCTGCCTCAGTCATCTCGCCCTCTCTGAGCAACTCCTCCACGCCCACGACCTCTCTGTGTATGAGTCTAACGTGGAGCAACGGTAGATACAACAGGCAACGCCCTCTGGGGTGGCGAAGGTGGTAAGGTAACATGCGGTACAGCTGCCTCCCTCCGGTGTATCTCAGGACAATCTCTAACGAGGTGAAGTAGACTGCCGCATCTAAAGCAACCTTGCGGTGACTGCTTGCTCTCCCGTGGATATGAGCTAAACATCTGGCCTCATCCCAGATCTCTGCCACTCCTCGTACCAAAACGGTACCTGTCGCGGCGTATGAATGACTGTCTCCATGCGGATATACTAGTACGAACTCTCTTCAGCTCTGGAACTACAGAAGTCTCAGCAAGGCGCTCCTCGACTAATAGGGCTGCGTTTACAGCTGCTGCATATGTCTCGTAATGCTGTGCGCTGATCGCAGGGAACAGTGGTGTAAGAAAGCCTCGAACAAATCTCTTGACTCGCAACTCCTCGGTAGCGACTAAATACGTGTCACGACCCGAAAGAGCACGTGACTGGCCCTCGAACCATATGAAATCTATAGGACTCCATCTGATCCAAGTAAGCCAAAGCCCAGAAATCTAAAACCATTTTAAGAGTAAGTGAAGAAAACTGGTTTAAAGAAGTGAAGGAAAATATGTTTGAAGTCGAGGTTTTTAAATAACTAAGCCGAAGGTGCATTTTTAAAAGGTAAAGTCTTTTCTAAAAATTTCGGCAGAGTTTCTTTTGTAAATACTGGCCCCGAACGGGATACAACAAGCATAACATATATACAATGATAAAAGGCATCCCCAAGCGGGAGCTAGCTCTTCGTCAATTGACGGTCACAACCACACATGCAATATAATATACAACGCCGATAGGCGAGGATCGATCCAAAAGGAACACAGTAAGCATGAAAACCGCAATACTACTAAGCGCGACTCTAAGGCCAAATAAAACATCACTAAAGTCTGAGTCTGAAACAATAAACAAATTTGGTTGATGGAAATTCTAGATACAAAGAATAATATAAGTACAATGGTGGTTTTGATGCAAAAGGAACCACCTACCAAATGCAATTCACCCGCAAGGAAGCAATGTGCCAGAAATGCCGCAAAGGAACCTGTACGGCAAAACCTGCAAGAACTGTGGCACAACGGGGGTGAGTTGCCAACTCGTGAATAGAAACATCTACAAGCAGAAACCGAATGCAAGACATAAACCTAAGTCAACGATCAGTAATATAATCCACAAGAGTACATCTGAGTGTGATAGGGTGGCAAGGTAACATCTAATCATGTATGTAATGCCAGGTACTCAGGTAATCACATGTCATCAGTATAAGGTATGTCTGCCTGAAGTAATATGATGAAATAACAATGATATCAATACACATATATTAGCGTCCCATACCACTAATATTGGTGTAAGGGTATATATAACAGCGCCCACATACCCTGTTATATATACAAAAGAAGTATGACAAGTGTAAATCCAGTCTATATATGAACCATGTCTGTATATATATATGTGGAACCCGTCTACCCGTCACCCACTAACGATAAGCATCATGTATGCAATGTGAGGATATAACAAAAGCATGGAAAAACATCATGAAACCCGTGTCTAGCATCGATACGTAAATCCTCATCCAGCGGGCTCCGTCAGTCCGGATCAGCCCGCGGGCTATGTCTGCGGAATCGGCCCTCGGCCCCAGCAGTACGCCCATCTCTCATCTCTGGTCGGTATCCCCCAGATATCCGCCGAGCTCAAATACAATCACCGGTAGGTGCTCGCCCGCCTCCAGGCTCAATCGGCAAACTCATCGATCATCTTGCCGAGGGGAACCATACCGGGCCCACCACGAACCCGCAAACGGAACCTCACCTCCTCGAATCGGGTTTCAAGCACACGTCTCAGCACCGAGAAAACGCGTGGTGGACGCACCGAAATATCATATCACGAGGTACCGGGTTTTTTCACAAAAGAGCATCTTTTCTTAAATAATCCCTCGGTCCTCAAATCAGAAATCACATGAAAATCCACATCAAGAAGTAAATCCAATGCGATGTGCTATGCAATCAATCCATGATGTATGCGACATGTAAAGGAAGGTAATCATATCGGAAATCATGCAACATGGAATAGTAATGTGCATATGTCGAGAGAAAACGCTCCTTTAGAATGAATCATCTAGGTTGTGTACAGGTACATGTGTACAATATGCCAAGCAAGAATCATACCATGAATGCAACAGTACTACGGTGTAGTGGCATGGCAATTATCGATGATGAAGTGTGTGAGCCGGCAAATGGTGTACGTGAAACATACGCATCATCGATAATGGTGCTGGTGTCCTAACAGCATGATAATAATATAGCAATGAACATATGCCAGCAATGCGAATAGCATTAAAAAGCAGATATCCAATAGTCAACACCACAGTGAAGTATCTACTATGCAAACTACATCTAAGTATCAGGTCGATCAGGAGGTGTAGGTGTGGAAACCACCTAAATCTGAGTCGGTATATATAGATATATAGTCGGTGATCCCGCCTCAATGTCATATCGTGAGATATCCTCTAGTTGTGAGTGCGGATCTATCATCAATATTGGCTCGTACGGTAAATCATCGTACGGCATTCCCAATAACTGGGTAGGGTTCAACATCTCACTGTCTCATCACATAACAGGTATCACTCTCATCAGATCAAAAGTCTGGGGGTACTACTCTATGTCTAGTACAAATCGATACCATCAGTAAGGTATACATGCGGGGGTAAACACATATCCCAACCCGCGAGAATCACAAGTCATATTCCACATATGAATCGTATCAAAGCACCGATCTCATGGCACCAAGCCCACATCATCGACTCATCTCCAAAGTCATCCCACATCATCAAACACAATGCAAGTACAAGTGATAAGCAAGGGTGTGTGTATAGGTGTAATTCTATCCTAGGGTTCGTGACTATGAACTACACTAGTCACTTCTAACCCTATACTATCCATAATACACCTAATATCACAATAACTACATAGTAATCTATCTACGGACTGCGGGGGTGCTATACGCCATCCACCCGACTTCCCCCTGTAGATATAATCTACTCACCTGTATCATCATTTGCGGACGTCACCACGTATTTGCTTGTCGTCCCGAGGTCTTCATGGGTACCTACACATCAAAATATCGTATATGCGCATTAAAATCACATCCAATCTAAAACGGCGCATGAAATCCAAAACGATACGATAAGGGGGCCTATAGGTGAAAACCTATGGCACACCTTCAAATCCAACAATGAATCCTCTATATCGTCGTAGGCACGACAAATAGTCGAGGCAAAACACAATCCACAATTTCAGAATCAAGAATACGGAATACGGAAACACGAATCCAAAACAGCAACTTAGGATATATGTCCCAGATTTCACCCTAGGTCAAACCAGATCAAATAAACAAGTCCAGGGTACTAAGCAGGGTGTATATGAGGTATGGAAGCAACATGGGCATGTGACTCTACAGGGTGGCCGGCCACATCCCCTAAAATCCCGGCCTCGCCGGCCCAATCATGGAGTGGGGTGCTCGTTTTCCTAGGGTGGCCTCCTGGGTGTCTAATTAGGGTCCTGCACAACATTCTAGCACTGTTTATTTTCCCAGTATGGGCTCGGGGTCACAGCAGGTTATCCATGTCTCAAAACAACACAAAAACACGACATCGAGCCAAAACTAAACTAAAGAAAGAGTTATACCTCACTTGTTCCTCCATAGGCAGCACCAACTTCCCAAGGTCAACAAAATCCTACTTTGCTCGGTTCATCTTGTAGAGGATAAGATGGGGACTAATATTTGTGAAAGGAGTTTGGGGTTTTGAGTATGTTTTAGAGATGAAGTGAGAGGATTTAGTGGAGGGGAGAAAGGGGCTAGGGCAGCAGCAAGGGAGAGGAAGAGGGAGAGAAATGAGAGGGAGAGGAATGGCTAAGGGTTATAAGGTCAATGGTCCATCTCTCTCTCTCACCTACCCTCATCATTTCTTTTTCTTTTCTTTTCCTTTTCTTTTTAAATCCAAACCTTCTCACATCAATAGTAAACCCAAATGATAAATCATGGCAAGAAAAATGCACAAGTGTAGGAAAAAGTGATATGTGCAAGTTTTGCACAAAATTGCCAAAAAACCCGATTAGCGATTTTAATCGCGATTAGCACTAAATTAGTGTCAAACTAATCACAAAAACTTAAAAATGTCATAATTCACTAATTTACCCTATTTTAGAATTTTCCATAATTTTTCATGATTTTTCTAACATTTTTCCTATTTATTTGCATTTAATATTAAAATAATCAATAAAATAATATTAAATTATAAAAATTCCCAAAATTAATATTTTATATTTTTGAAAATGTTACAATACGGGGCATAAACTGCTAGCTCTGTAAACAGCATGTCATACTCTGCCACTGTCATCTCTGGCGTCTGGCGCAAGGACTCAAATCTGCGTGCTCAGGCATCCCTAACACTCTGGGGAAGGAAACGGGCTAGAAATACTGTCACAAAATCCGTCCAGGTCATAGGAGGAAGACCTGCCACTCTGACCTTCTCAACTGAATCACACCACTTCTGCGCAAGACCTTCCAGGCGAAAGCTCGCGAACTCAACCCATCTCGCATCTGCGCATCTAAGGGAACGGCATATCCAGGCCATCCTATCAATGAAAGACTGTGGGTCCTTGGCTGTATCGGTGCCTGTGAAGACCGGAGGCTTCAGCCTCATAAACTCTGATAGCGACACTGTAATCACCTCCGTGGCTGCAGGGGCAACTGGCTTTGCGGTAGGTACCATCGCGGTCCCTGTGACGGGTGGAGCTACCTCTGGTCGCTGTGCTCGGAGTGTCTCCACTAGCGATCCTATCATCTGGCGCATCTCCTGCATGCTAGATCCCACCGTCTGGCGCATCTCCTGCATAACAGCCCCTAGCGTGGCGATCTGATCTGTCATAGGACGAACAGTCTGCTCGGGTAAAACGGGTGCACTGCCCGGATCAGTCCTCGTCTTGGACGAGTCAACTCGAATCTCGGCCCTCGCGGCCGCTCTTTGCGCCCTCGTAGTCTTTGGCGGCATAATGGCTGAAAGGAAATTAGGATTCGATAAGAATACGGAAATCGAATCACAAGAATATATATACTCAGAAGGAATTTAAATCAATAAGTCCTAAGGTCTCCTTGGCGGAGTTCCGAGTCGTGAGTATGCCGCGGAACATACACATGCTACGCCACTCTGCTTCAGTTACCTACTCCATCATACCAAGGTCATCCTATACTCCGAAAGGTTAAACCTACGTTCTGATACCAACTTTGTCACGACCCGAATATTTCGACTCATGACCGGCACTTAACCACGCAACTTCTACAGGCGTAACGCGACTAAGTAAGCCGAACCTAGAAATCAAAAGCATTTAAAAGTAGCAAGTGTTGAAAGCATTTAATTAAGATAATTAGAAAACCTTAAATAGTTCAATAAGTTCTTTTAAAGTTATGTTATCATTTAAATAATTTTGGCAGCATTTCCTTTGTAAAAGTAACCCCGAAATCGGGTATAAAACAGGATATGAGTGAAAATGAGATATAATGAAACCAAAACATTCCCAAACGGAAGTAATCACGCCCACCAGCAGAGACCATCATCACAAGAGTAATATACGACGTCGTAGCAAAGAATGAGCAATAAGTAAACATCACAGAATAAAAACTGCATTAAATAAACCGTCGTCTCCCACGAGCTCGACACCAGAAATACAAAATATACATCATCGTCCTCACACAGTATCTAAGTCTAGTACATATATGGTAGATGGAGGATACTAGATACAAAAAGGGGTACAATAAAAGTAATCAGATACCACAACCCATCTAAAAGCAAAACAGCTCTCGCACCAACTGTGGTGGTATCTGTAGCCAAAAGATGCAAAAGGCAGCCTGCCGCGACTACTCTGAAGGGCAACCTGCAAATACTGTGGCACAACGGGGGTGAGTTGCCAACTCATGAATAGAGATAACATATAAAGGTAATCGCGAGTATGCACGTACTGCGCTACTCTATCAAATGCCAGCAGATGATATCAATGCGTGATAAGCAGTGTGTGCAATAGTCATGCAAGTGCTCTATCAGGTAAAATAACTACAGGATGAAATGCATGATAATCAAAGCTGAGCATGGGATAAACAACATCTACACGGAAACATCAACATGGAAAAATAATCGGTGCCCCAAACTGCACCAAAATCCCAAATAAACTCAGGCGCCGACACACCCACCGGCTCTTAAATCCTGTAAATCTCTGAGAATCATAAGTGCCCAACATCGGCACTCAAAATATCATAAAATATTCGTGTCCAGTATCGACACGCAAATCCTCATATATCGGGCTCCGTCAGTCCGGATCAGCCCACGGGCTCCGTCTACGGTATCGGCCCTCGGCCCCGGTAGTATGGATCATCCCACATCCATCTCTCGACTCTGGTCAGTATCCTCCGGATAACCGCCAGGTCCAACCAATCACCGGTAGGTACTCGCCACCCTGCCAGGCTCATCATCTACTCTACGAAAAACATTTCTCGTCTTGGGGAACCATACCGGGTCTACCACGAACCCGCAAACGGATCATCCAACTCCTCGAATCGGGTTTCAAGCACACGTCTCAGCATCGAGAAAACGCGTGGTGGACGCACCAAAATATCATATCAAGAGGAACCAGGTTTTCAAAGAGTGCATCTTTTCTTAAATAATTCCACGGTCCTCAAAACCCAAAAATTATATGGAAATCCAACACCAATGAGTAAATCAAATGCGATGTGCTATGTACATCAAGCCATAATGTAGGTACAAGGGGAAACCGCTTTTAAAAATAATTTTCGTTTTTAAAGACATCATGCGACTCCTAATTTCTATCAAAATCTTATCGAATCATATGTGAAATGAACTACAGCAATATAATCATGGCAGTTCTACAGTGAGTGTATCATGGCAATTACTAACGGTGTGTGTGTAACATGCAGATTAGTGCTCGTGCAACATGAACCGTTAGTAATAGTGCGGTGTTCTATCAATTCTAAGTTTACTTACATATAGCAGGGAATACAGTATGCAATGACAGCCAATGGGGTAAATGCAACATATAATTATAAGGTCCTATCAGCCCTGACGCATAACGCCATGCGGGCGATATCCCCGTAGATGTTAAATCTACTCACCGAAGTCTCGCGCTAAGTGTAGCCGACGACCTGCTTCCCCTTCTTCGCAGCGTCCGTCTCACTCGCATGCGAACCTAGAATCACACAATATATTACATATAAGCTCAAATCCACAAAAACGTGATATTAAGGTCAAACTAGAAACTCGTGTCGCAAACCAAGCGCGCGTGTGCGCGATACGCTAAAACGTGTGATTACACGCCTGAAACTACCCCGACGCGTCGCGATACGCAGAAATCCCAAACCACATGCGTATCACGCGTGTCGCGAAGGTTTAAAATACGAGAAATAGGGTAATTAGCTCCAGATTTTCTTACAGCAAGAATCACACAAAATTGCACATGCCATGAGTCTAAGGATAACAGCAGACACCTATAGGGCCAAACCCCAACCCAAACCCTCCCCATCTGGCCGCAATTTGCGGCCAGAATAAATATTTCGGCGGCCACTGTAGGGAATTTGGGTGTCGGTTTCTACCTGGGGAATCAGCACCTAACAACTATACTGTAGTCATCTCAAAATTATTCTGAACTCACTGGGTCGATAGCAGATTACAGAAAGTAAAAATTTGCTTAAAAACAATGAATTTGCATCAAATAGGGATCTAGTGGTATTTTAGTGCAATTGGGGGCTAAGCTGGGTTAACATGGCCCTAACAACACTCCATCAACTTACTAAAACCAATTCATACATCACTTGGTCATGGTTCCCACTAATCACCACATATCGCACTAAAACGCACCAATAAACACTAATCGAAGCTAAGCTACACTAAAATAAGAAAACTAGGGAGTAAGTTCAGGAAGTATACCCCACACTCGACCCTAGGGAGCTGGAGGAAGAAGAATGAGTGGATGGAAGGAGCTGCAGCTGGAGTTGTGGCTGTTGCTGCTGCTAACTGCTGCTACTGCTGCTCACTGGTGCTGTTGCTGCTCACTGTTGCTGCTGCTGTTGCTGCTGAGATGGTGTGGGTGTGTGAGTGTGAGAGTGAGGTTGAGAGAAATGAGCACAAGAATGAGAGGGAATCATAACTCCCAATGTCAACCCCTCCACTCTCTCTCTTCATTAAATGCAAGCATGGCTTTTGCCATGATGCATTCTCTCTCTCTCTCAGTCTCACCAAGTCAACAATCAAAAAGGGGAATTCAAATTAAAACAACCCTCAATTAACTAATTAGATTTAATTAAAACTCAAAAGACTTATTCCCCATGATTAAACCCACCATGGTTGCTAATCATGGTATTACCTCATTTTAAAACCCTAGCTTACATGCACATGTGTGTGCAAGCCTAGGAAAATTCTAGAAAAATATTTATTAATTTTGGAAAAATATTTGAAACTCAATTTGGTAAACTTTTTATTGAAAACCCTTTGTTTAAACATAAATAGCCACTAAACACATTCTAAGGTGTTACAATTTGTGTAATTAAAATAAATTTTTAAAGAAATGAAATGAGGTAGCTTATGATATTTGTTGCATTAATGAGCATTTATTGTATTTTTAGCTAGATATTTCCACACATTTCACAAAACCCTCCCCATTTCTAGCTTTGGCCGAACCCCCCCCCCCCCAATTCTACCCTCTTTTTCTCTTGCACCAATTTCATCTCTCCAAGCTCACAAAAATTATTACAAATCATCAAATAATCACACAAACTCATAAATAAATCAATACCCATCATTCTTCATCACAAAACAAGCTTGGATCTTCAATCAAGTTATTATTTTTGGAGGCTAAACTTTGGATTTCTAGTTGCAAGTTTGTGATGCTTGTGAGGTATAAAATCCTAACCCTAAACTCTATTTGTTGTTTTAATACTTTAGCTAGCATATAAGATGTTTAATTTAAGCTTTCATTGCATGTTTAGAAATTTCTAGAAATGGTTTTTGATAATCAAGTTTGGGTTTTGTTTAGTGAAATGGTTAAGTGTGTTGTTTAGACAAAAGAAAACTTAACCTAGTTGCTAGATTGTTAAATGATATTTTTCTTAATTATCTAATTAGCTTAATTGCAAACTAAACTTTTACTAAATCCTATTTGTGTGAGATTAAAATTCTAGTAAGGATTTGTGTGGTTTAATCAAGCTATTATGAGATTATTATGATTACTAGTTTGAGTTAAACTTGTAGTTTGGAGCTAAAATGTTTAAATGTTGCTTACTAGATTTCGGTAAAGTTTAGGCGTGAGTTTCTATTAACATTGTGATGTGATATATTTTATCTTTCGCGCTATGAGTTGTGTTGTGAATGCGCGATCGGTACGATCGGGGTCTAGGCTTAGTGATTTTGTCGTTTAGCGTTCCTAGCTAGGGTTGTGCTGATGTCGTACGTGTTTGGTGCACTAGGTGCACAGTGTGTTTATCTTGTGGGCGTTATCTTTGCGTTACGCGTCTTTGTGTAGCTCTTGCTCTTGAGTTGGTTTCGTAGTGTCGCTACGCACGTTAGCCACTAGACGAACACTTGAGAGTATGTTTGGAGTTGGTGCGTCGGTCAAACGTAGTTGTACGTGTTATTGGTCGATTTCTAATATGCACTTGCTTTGTTGTTGTATGATTTTAGGATCGCCGGCGAGGACTTCGGACGCTGCGAAGAAGGGAAAGCAAGTGGTTGGCTTTACTTAGCCAGGATCGTTGTGAGTAGATTTAACATCTACAAGGGAATCGCCCGCATGGCGTTATGAGTCTGGGCTAGATTAAATGATATGACTATTAGTTATAAGTATATGGACATTGATTGTGCATGTGGACCTTTGTTGCATATCTCATTTCCTATTGTGTATGGACTTAGTATTAATAAGACACAATACCATTATTGACGGTTCATGTTTCACGAGCACTAATTGTATGCTACACACACACCGTCGATAATTGCCATGACATGCACAGCACCTATACATATGCGATATTGTATTGGTTAGGGACATTGAGACATTGATTCATATTCCTTTGTGCATATGACATATAACATACCTGTATATCTACATGCTTACACATATGCCTTGCTATGCTTACATGCTAGCTACCCGTATACCTATATGGTATTGTACCATTAGTGATAGGTATATACATATATGAGACATAGCTGCATGTACATATTGCATACATACTTACATGTACACTTACCTAGCTTGATACAGCTACACATATACCTGGAGGGTATTGTATCATTATTGACATGTATATACACATACCTAGCTTGATATAGCTAAACACATACCTGGAGGGTATTTCATCATTATTGATAGGTAGATACACATACCTTTCTATACCGACATGGTTACGCATACCTGGCTATAGCTACAGGTTCACCTTTATATGATATTGTATGGATTTTTGAGAACTTAGGAACCGCATGATATATTTAATAATTTGTTGCAGTTAAACAATGGTTTTTCCTTTATATGCTCATATTACTGTTTCATGTTGCATATATTATATTTCATGGATGTCGTATTGAGATATAGTTTTCATATGATGTTTTCTGGATGTTTTACTCCTGCGTATATATATATATATATATATATATATATATATATATATATATATATCAGTGGTATGGGACGCTGACATATATATGTATATATATGGTATATATATATCAGTGGTATGGGACGCTGTTATATATGTACACCTACCTAATATATCATCAAATGATCTATGCAAATATTCTTATTCATTACTTGATGTTTTCTGGATTTGAGGACCGTGGTAGTTTTCATGAAATTATGTATTATTTGAAAGTCCCGGTTTCTCTTGATATGATATTTCGATGCGTCCACCATGAGATTTCTCGGTTCTGAGATTTGTGATATATACCCGATTCGAGGAGTGGAGTGGGCCGTGTGCGGGTATATGGTGGAGCCCGGTATGGTTCCTCAAGGCAAGAAGATCGCAGATGATGGCGATGAGCCTGGCAGGCTGGGCTAGTACCTACCGGTGATAGTATTTGGACTCGGCGGTTATCGTGGTGATACCGACCGGAGTTATGTACATATGGATAAGCGGAATTTCGAGTGTCGAAGCTGGGCACTCGGGTTTCCGAGAGACGTATGATACGTACCTATCAGGGCCAGTCGTGCTGACAACACCTGATAGAGGAATATTTATGTGTCGATACTAGACACTAGTTTTCATAATGTTTTCGGGGTCGATGTTAGACACTCAGGTTTCATAAGACTTACAGGATGTGTTTTATTCCATACTCCGTATTTATTTGATATGTATTGCTTCATGTATTAATAGTACTTAATAGAGTACCTTTCTTGACTGTTGCATTTACATATTGCCATTTATTGCTATCAACTTGCATGTGATAAACCATCGCATTACTGTAACATTTCAGAAAAATGAAATATTATTTTTGCGAATTTTTATAATTAAATAATAAATATAATGAATATTTTAATATTTCGGTATAATTAAATACCGATAAATTGGGAAAAGTTTGGAAAATTATAGAAATTACTAAAAAGAGTGTGCTTTATGTGATTTAAGAAAATTAAGAGATTTTATGAATTTTTATACACTAATTTTGTGTTAATCGCGATTAAATATCGCTAATCGTGCATTAAACGTGTTTTGTGCACATGGCATGCACGTGTCTTTTTTTTTAGCATTGTTACAATTTGTCATGGCTTTCCTTTCTTTTTTATGCAAAGGTTTTGATTTAAGTTGGGAGAAGAAAAGAAAGGAAAATAAAAAGAAAAGAAAAGAAAACAATAAAGAAAGGGGTATGGGCATGAGAGAGAGAGGGTGAGGGGTCAACCAAGTCTTGGCTCATCTCTAACACTTCATCATCATCATCTTTTCTTCTTCTTCAGCCCCATGGCAGCACCTCCTCCCTCCCCCTCTTCAACCCTCACTTCATCATCAAAAACTCACCAAAAGTCCATCCCCACTTCAAAAAAAATGTGCACAAGCTCATGGCAAACACTTTGGACCAAGCAAGTTTGCATTTTGGGCACTTGGGGCAACTCAAGAAAATTCTTGAGTTGCTAAATGATGTAATCCCTTCACCAATCGTATTGTATTTCATTCACTTGAGCATCGAAACTAGTTTAGAGTTCATACGGTGTAGTTTAGTGAACTTTGAAAATTCAAGAAAAGGATTAGGGTTTGAATTGAATCCTACGGTTTAAGTGAGGCTTAAGATTGACCTTAAACCCCAGTAGGGATTGTAAAATGGATTGAAACCAGAGAATAGAAACCCAAACCCAAACTTTGAAACCCCGACATCGGCAGATTTTATGGAAATTGTGATGTATTTTGGTATCCGCTATCACCCGGGACACCTGAAAATTTTTTAGCATACACAGTGAGTCATGCAGGCACTCAGGAAGCTACCACAGAGACTCGAACACTAAAGCCCAAAGCCGGGCCAAAATTTTAATGTTCCTGGATGCAATTTGCGGCCAGGGTAGGGTAAAATGTGTTCATTTTTGGTTTAGGGCTCCTTTGGCTGTAAACTAGACTCTCCATATGTGCAAAATTGGCTAATTTGACCTAGGGTAAAATCTGGGACCATTTTCCTAAGTTGCTGCATTGTTTTACAACTTCGTTTTAACATGGATTTTGGTATTTGATATTTTGTTTCCGTCGTGTGGCGTTTGAACGTCAACGACTAGGTTTATCGGTCGTGTTTTGCATGCGAGGCTATATAAGCGTTTATTATGCCGTTTTGGTTTCCGACTTGATTTTAATGTGCATTACAATTGTGTTATCTATGTAGGTACCTTCACGTGGATTTCATACGATGAAGAAGAGGATGGCGATATCGACATCGGTAAGCAAGAATCGAGGTGAGTAGATTATATCTACGGGGGGAAGTCGGGTGGATGGCGTATAGCACCCCCGCAATTTCCTAAAGTATAACGCGAATGCGTTATGATAATATAGTTATATAATTTTATAGTATAGTAAGATGTGATTATTAGATAGATATACTTTAGAAGACTTCGTTTGATAGTGTCATTATTTTAGTTGTTGTCGCGGACCCTAGAATAGGTTTACACCCACACGCACACACACACTTGCATACCTTTATTTACATGTGCGTATATGGGGATATGTATATATATATGCATACACATGGGTATGGGACTATGTGTGTGTGTGTGTGTGTGTGTGTGTGTGTGTACGTATACATATACATGGATTATGAGGATAGTACTTGGGACGAGAGATGAGTCGATAAGATTGGGTTTGAGGCCATGAGATCGGTGATGTGACGTGGTTCGTATTATGAGATATGACACGATATTTAGCGGGTCCATTAGGCGTGGTGTTTTCATACTCACGCATGCATATACATAGATGGTATCAGTATTGTACTAGACGTAGACCAGTACCCAAGATCATGATATATGATGAAGAGGATACCAGATGAATAATGAGATAAATGTGATATTTGACCCGTACCGAGATTTGGGATGCCGTATGACGGATGTACCGTACAAGCTAATTATAATGATTTGATCCACACTCTTGAATCGAGGATATCATATTATATTTATATTGTATCCTACGTGATATTATTGAGGCGGTATCACCGACTATTATATTTATATGTATCGACTCAGATTTAGATGGTTTTCCCTTACCCTTTCGGTTAGATTGTTCGTTTTGTCCTGTAGTTTACTTGTAGATGTTAGACTAGACCCGAGTCATACCTATTTCAAAACTAACGAATCGTGAGTATTTTAAAGATAGGCCAAGAGATTATACGGATATTTTCAAAAGACGCATCTTTTCTTAAAACACCATAGCCCTTATTTTCTAAACACCACGATTCGTGTTATTTCAAATGGCAAAACTGTATGACATATATATATATTGATGTAGATTCTTCATTGTTGTGTTTATTATTCAGCTCCCTCATATTATTGCTGTTCGCATCGCATTTGCATGCTTATATTGTATTTCCATATGCCATTATTGAGATCATGCTATCAGGACACCAGCACCATTACCGATGACGCGTATGTTCCACATACACTTACTTGCCGGCTCACACACATCATCATCGGTAATTGCCATGTCACAGACACTTTAGAGAATATTATTTCATTGACATAGTTTGTTAGCTGATAGTTTCCACATGATATTAGTGTACTTTCCTTATATGCCAGTTTAGACATTGCACTTATTACTTGCAAATTCATGCATATTATTATTCACTGTTACGCAGTATTATGGATTTTTATGCCGATATTCACTATTTACTTACTCTTGATTTTTGGATTTCGGATTTTCATGAGATTTCGGGATTTGGGGGAAAACCGCAAGAATATATATAAACTTCTCTCTCCCTCCCTCTTTTTAAAATGCAAATTGCGGTTTTCTCATGATGTATGATTCGTCAACCATGAGTTTTCATGATAGCTGTTGGATTTCGAGACCCGTTTCGAGGAGTAGTATGGGTACATGGTGGACCCGGTATGGTACCCCGGGGCGAGAGTGATTTCACGGAGGATGATAAGCCTGGCAGGGGAAGACTGCCTACTGGTGATTGTTTGGCGCGGTGGATATCCGGAGGATACCATCCGTGGTCGTGTGACTTGATTATATGGGCCGATCCAGACTGACCGAGTCCGAGGTATCGAGACACTGTAATATTGAGATATGGGGATTTATGTTTTGTGTCGATGCTAGACACTGATTATGTTGATTTTATTGATGATGCCCCGTGTTATATAAAAAGAAATCTCACTAAAACATGAAAACAGTTTCTTCATTTACAGGTATTCTGTTTTCATTACTTTACATTCATACCTCATACTTATGATACATTGCTACCTGAGACACTGCCACGAGCACATGGGATTACACTTATGTATAGATGTTTACACTTGCCACCTTTTCTTGCTTTAGACTTATCATTTTGAGGTTTATATATATTTGATCGTATTGACCTAGGATGAGTCATGCATACGATTTCTGCTCGGTGATGTTTTCTACTCACGAGTTGGCAACTCACCCCCGTTGTGCCACAGTTTCTTACAGGTTTTGCCATACAGGTTTCGTTACGTCTTTGCTGGCACACTGCTTCCATTCCCGGTGATTTGCTTTGGTAGGTGGGTTCACTTGTATCGTGACCACCATTTTACTTTATTTTATTCATTGTATCTAGTAAACTCCATCAAAAAGACATGTATAGAGTCGCGTGTTGTATTATTATGGTTTTCTTGATGATTTGAGTTTCCTTTTTGAGTTTTGATCCTCGCCCTTCGGCGTTGTACATTATATTGCTTTCATGGTTGTGACCGTCAATTGACAAAGAGCTAGCTCCCGCTTGGGGATGCCTTTTATTATTCATGTTGTACCCCGTTCGGGGCCAGTATTTATAAAGGAAACTCTGCCGAAATTTTCAGAAAAGACTTGATGTTTTAAAAACGCAAATTCGGCTTAATTTATCAAAACACTTTCTTTAAAAATGGTTTAGATTTCTCGGATTTTGGCTTACTTGAATTAGATGGAGCGCTATAGACTTCATATGATTCAAGTGCCAGTCACGTGCCATTTCCGGGTTGTGAAAAAATTGGTATCAAAGCGCTAGGTTAAGCTTGGTTCGAGTCTAGGTTAGTCTATGCGGAGCCTAGGGCGTTCGTTTATATACGGAATCTAGGCTTGACCTTATGGAACATAGACTTAGTTGAGGGGGGTATTAGACCCGAACTTTCGTCGCGTAGGTTGACCTTAGTTGATGGAGTAGGTAACTTAAGGAGAGTGACGTACCGTGTGTATGTTCCGCGGCATACTTACGATACGCTACTCCTCTTAAGAAGCCTTAGGATGCACATTTCTTTGCACAGCATTATATTCATTCATGATCTATCCTCATCGATATCGGTTTATGGTTTTTCTGCCACGATTACACAGGCAGAGAGAGCTACGGCTAGAGTTGCGGTCAGCACGAGCTCGTCACGAACGAGGACTGACCAGGGCGTGATTCCAGGGACATACGATTGCATAGAGCGGCATCGTTTTATTGTGTTTTCGTGCCATGAGCGTTTGATGGATCGTTGTTATGAGATTACTCGGACGTGCAGATTAGCACCAGAGGATTGAGCCACTGATAGAGGCCAGCCAGATTATGATGACCATTGATGTATCACTTGTTCATGATGATTGAGGCACTATTCAGCGTGCAGACGAATGAGCCAGTAGTTACTGCAAACGATGAGATATCGCCCCAGATGTTGGAGCTATTGCAGTACGAGTTGTACTCAGAGATATGATAGATGGTCGCTAGCCATCCAAGGATGAATGACTAGGACATGGTTCGTTCGCTTACCCTGATGCGAGGTCATCAGATTGATTGATTCCAGCTTGAGGAGACTTTACACGGATATGTTGGGAGTCGATAGAGACGATCGAATGTCAGAAACCCATTTTCCAAGTTTAAAGTATTTGGAGAAAACATGCAACTCTACGGACCCTCTAGAAGAATGAAACCCTAACTCGACATAATGACCATGTGAAAGCCTTTGAACCTTCGAGTTTGCGGCAGTTCCACGGTGCCATTAATGAGGTTTGGGTTTTCCCTTCTACGGTTGGTCCATAGGTGTTGTGGCATGTACTCGATATTATTAAATTGTACTCAAGATGTTGATCTCTTGGGGGATTATGAGGTTTTGACGAGTCGATCGAATGGTTCGACTTCATTCGGATATCATGCGATGGGATGCATTGCTTGGGAGACTCCAGATACGAGTATAGCCATTGGAGCACAGTCCATGCAGCCACGAAGAGACGAGTCCGAAGCAGTCGACATTAGAGAAAAGTGGAGTAAGAGATTTGTATGAGATCTTGATGATATGACGTTCCACTCCGCCGACATCAGAGATGTGACATGCATACAGAGGCGTTGTATATGGATATATCTTCTAGAAGAAGTCGTGATGAGTATGCAGCCGTTCCGAAACAAGAAAAAAGCATTAGTAAAGGACGACGACTTCCGGGCAGTTCGGTAGAGACGAGATTTGGTTGAGACTTCGACAGAACCTTTCTGGAATAATATACGAGAAGACTTGGACCCAGGAGCGGTCATTTTGTGCACACCCAGCAGGCCAGAGTTCGGCACCGTCGACGAGACATGTTATGAGTGACCACGACAGTTGGCCAGAGATCCTTAGAGGATGTGCTTGAGCGGGACTATTCCGCCATACTTGATTTCGGTATTTTGGGCGATCTATTCGCATGATTTATTTTTGATGAATGAGTTTTATGATATTTGTTTTTGTGCACCATGGTTGCACCTACTGGGTATTTATATTTTGTGCGTAGTTATTGCACTTGAGATATTCTTTATACACCGTTGTGTTGATTTATGAGTTGTGCACAGTTATTGCACTTGATATCGTTTTTGTGCTTTGGCTGCACATGCTTATGATTTCATGGATTTCATATGGTTGGGTTGATTTTGTGCATATGGTATGCACCCGATTTGATTTTTGCACTCGGTATAGTTCATATATGCTTATAGTGCCTTGATACATATTTTTGTGCACGCGGTTGCACATGGTTATGAGATTATATACCACGGTATACTGGATTTGGATTTGAGATGTATTGTATACCGTCGATTTCGATTGCGATACTCGATATTTGTTTTGTGCACCTTGTGCACCTGATTGGATTCTTGCGCATATTTGACGCGCTTGGATTGGATTTTACGCATGTTCGGCGCTTGATATTGGATTTCGTGATTTCGTGCATGTTGGATAGACATGATTTAGATTTTATTCGTGCATGATGGGTGCACATGATTTGGATTTTCGCGCATGTTAGGCGCATGATATGAGATGCGATTTTGGTGCACACCAGATGCACTAAATCGGGATTCTTGGTGCATATCAGATGCACCTGATATTGCTGTCAGGCACACCCGTTGCCCTTGACAGATGTTTCGTGCACACCCGTTGCACTTAGATTTTGTTCTGTGCACATGTATGACATATTCATGGATTTTGATTTACGTGCGCACCAGACGCACGCGGCATTCTATGCACCTTTTGGGATCGATTTCTTATGGAGCAGTACGTTTTTATGACAATTAAGATTTTTTCCTACTAAGCTGGACTACTCAGAGGACAGTATCTGGATATATTTTGCATGCATTGATAGTTCTCGGAGGGATTTCCAAAAAGGGAGCTATAGTCTCAGTATTTACCAACGTGTCTGATATGACACGAAACGTTTAAAAACAAGAAAACCCTTCTAAATTGTTTTCAAAAACGGAGGGACGCGCATATTAAACAAAAAATATATACATATATGATTATTTTCTTACAATAGACGTCCGCCACTGTGCAGTGTTATGCGCATCGCACAGCAACATAAAAGGTTGGCATGCATTTCCTTCAGATGTTTACATGTATAGTTTTGATGTATATCCTATTGGTTTCGTTTTGGATTTGACATTGTGTCTTCACCATGACTCCGATGATTGCGGGATGCTTCACGGAGTTTTGATTTTGGGTTATCTGCTCATTGTTCATGCGCATGCATTGCGCTACGATGCGTTTTATGTATTGATGATTTCGGAGCCCCGACGACTTGGACTTTTACTGAAATGTTTTAGTATTTGAGGAGTTTAAATTTAAATTCGGGGACCGAATTTCTTTAGGGGGGAAGACTGTAACATTTCAGAAAAATGAAATATTATTTTTGGAAATTTTTATAATTAAATAATAAATATAATGAATATTTTAATATTTCGGTATAATTAAATACTGATAAATTGGGAAAAATTTGGAAAATTGTAGAAATTACTAAAAAGAGGGTTCTTTATGTGATTTAAGAAAATTATGAAATTTTATGAATTTTTATACACTAATTTTGTGCTAATCGCGATTAAATATCGCTAATCGTGCATTAAACATGTTTTGTGCACATAGCATGCACGTGTCTTTTTTTAGCATTGTTACAATTTGTCATGGCTTTCCTTTCTTTTTTATGCAAGGGTTTTGATTTAAGTTGGGAGAAGAAAAGAAAGGAAAATTAAAAGAAAAGAAAAGAAAACAATACAGAAAGGGGTATGGGCATGAGAGAGAGAGGGTGAGGGGTCAACCAAGTCTTGGCTCATCTCTAACACTTCATCATCTTCATCTTTTCATCTTCTTCAGCCCCATGGCAGCATCTCCTCCCTCCCCCTCTTCAACCCTCACTTCATCATAGAAAACTCACCAAAAGTCAATCCCCACTTCACAAAAAATGTGCATAAGCTCATGGCAAACAGTTTGGACCAAGCAAGTTTGCATTTTGGGCACTTGGGGCAACTCAAGAAAATTCTTGAGTTGCCAAATAAGGTAATCTCTTCACCAATTGTATTGTATTTCATTCACTTGAGCATCTAAACTAGTTTAGAGTTCATATGGTGTAGTTTAGTGAACTTTGAAAATTCAAGAATAGGATTAGGATTTGAATTGAATCCTAGGGTTTAATTGAGGATTAAGATTGACCTTAAACCCTGTAGGGATTGTAAAATGGATTGAAACCAGAGAATAGAACCCCAAACCCAAACTTTGAAACCCCGACATCGGCAGATTTTATGGAAATTGTGATGTATTTTGGTATCTGCTATCACCCGGGTCACCTGAAATTTTTTTAGCATACAAAGTGAGTCATGCAGGCACCCAGGAAGCTACCACAGAGACCCGAGCCCTGACCCCCAAAGCCTGGCCGCAATTTTAATGTTCCTGGCTGCAATTTGCGGCTAGGGTAGGGTAAAATGTGTTCATTTTTGGTTCAGGGCTCCTTTGGCTGTAAACTAGACCCTCCATATGTGCAAAATTGGCTAATTTGACCTAGGGTAAAATCTGGGACCATTTTCCTAAGTTGCTGCATTGTTTTACGACTTCGTTTTAACATGGATTTTGTTATTTGATATTTTGTTTCCGTCGTGTGGCGTTTGAACGTCAACGACTAGGTTTATCGGTCGTGTTTTGCATGCGAGGCTATAGGTTCTGACCTATAAGCGTTTGGTGTGCCGTTTTGGTTTCCGACTTGATTTTAATGTGCATTACGATTGTGTTATCTATGTAGGCACCTTCACGTGGATTTCATACGATGAAGAAGAGGATGGCGACATCGACATTGGCAAGCAAGAATCGAAGTGAGTAGATTATATTTACGGGGGGAAGTCCGGTGGATGGCGTATAGCACCCCCGCAGTTTCATAAAGTATAACGCGAATGCGTTATGATATTATAGTTATATACTTTTATAGTATAGTAAGATGTGATTATTAGCTAGATATGCTTTAGAAGACTTCGTTTGATAGTGTCATTATTTTAGTTGTAGTCGCGGACCCTAAAATAGGTTTACACCCACACGCACACACACACTTCCATACCTTTATTTACATGTGCGTATATGGGGATATGTGTATATATATACCCATAGTTATGGGACTATGTATATATATATATATGTATACATATACATGGATTATGAGGATAGTACTTAGGACCGGAGATGAGTCGATGAGATTGGGCTTAAGGCCATGAGATCGGTGATGTGACGTGGTTCGTATTATGAGATACGACACGATGTTTAGCGGGTCCTTTAGGCGTGGTGTTTTCATACACACGCATGCATATACATAGATGGTATCAGTATTGTACTAGACGTAGACCAGTACTCCAGATCATGATATATGATGAAGAGGATACCAGATGAATAATGAGATACATGTGATATTTGACACGTACCCAGATTTGGGATGCCGTACGACGGATGTATCGTACGAGTTAATTATGATGATTTGATCTGCACTCTTGACTCGAGGATGTCATATTATATTTATATTGTATCGTACGTGATATTATTGAGGCGGGATCACCGACTATTATATTTATATGTATCGACTCAGCTTTAAGTGGTTTTCTCTTACCCTTTCGGTTAGATTGTTCGTTTTGTCCTGTAGTCTACTGGTAGATGTTAGACTAGACTCGAGTCATACCTATTCCAAAACTAAGAAATCATGAGTTTTTTAAAGACAGGCCAAGGGATTATACAGATATTTTCAAAAGACGCATCTTTTCTTAAAACACCGTAGCCCTTATTTTCTAAAGACCACGATTCGTGTTATTTCAAATGGCAAAACTGGATGACACACACACACACACACACACACACACATATATATATATATATTGATGTAGATTCTTTATTGTTGTGTTTATTATTCAGCTCCCGCATATTATTTCTTTTCGCATCGCATTTGCATGCTTATATTGTATTTCCATATGCCACTATTGAGATCATGCTGTCAGGATACCAGCACCATTACCGATGATGCATATGTTCCACATACACTTACTTGCCGGCTCACACACATCATCATCGGCAATTGCCATGTCACGTACACTTTAGAGAATATTATTTCATTGACATAGCTTGTTAGCTGATAGTTTCGACATGATATTAGTGTACTTG
This sequence comes from Agapanthus africanus, assembly GCA_030015575.1. Lineage (NCBI taxonomy): Eukaryota > Viridiplantae > Streptophyta > Magnoliopsida > Asparagales > Amaryllidaceae > Agapanthus > Agapanthus africanus. The sequence goes on from CM057339.1 coordinate 429,123,644, forward strand.
CTTTATATACCAGTTTAGACATTGCAGTTATTACTAGCAAATTCATGCATATTATTATTCGCTGTTATGCAGTATTATGGAGTTTTATGACGATATTCACTATTTACTTACTCTTGATTTTTGGATTTCGGATTTTCATGAGATTTCGGGATTTGGGGAAAACCGCAAGAATATATATAAACTTCTCTCTCCCTCCCTCTTTTTAAAATGTAAGTTGCGGTTTTCTCGTGATGTATGAGTCGTCCACCATGAGTTTTCAAGATAGCTGTTGGATTTCGAGACCCGTTTCGAGGAGTAGTATGAACCGTCTCGGGTACATGGTGGACCCGATATGGTACCACGGGACGAGAGTGATTTCATGGAGGATGATGAGCCTGGCATGGGAAGACTACCTACGGTGATTGTTTGGCGCAGCGGATATTCGGAGGATACCGTCCGTGGTCATGTGATTTAATGATATGGCTGATCCGGACTGACGGAGCCCGAGGTATTGAGACACTGTGATATTGAGATATGGGGATTTATGTTTTATGTCGATGCTAGACACTAATTATGTTGATTTCATTGATGAGACCTCATGTTATATAAACAGAAATCTCACTAAAATATGAAAACAGTTTCTTCATTTACATATATTCTGTTTTCATTTTTTTACATTCATACCTCATACTTATGATACATTGCTACTTAAGGCACTGACACGAGCACATGGGATTACACTTATGTATGGATGTTTACCCTTTCCACCTTTTCATGCTTCAGACTTATCATTTTGAGGTTTATATATATTTGATCGTATTGACCTAGGATGAGTCATGCATACGATTTCTGCTCGGTGATGTTTTCTACTCACGAGTTGGCAACTCACCCCCGTTGTGCCACAGTTTCTTGCAGGTTTTGCCATACAGGTTTCGTTACGGTTTTGCTGGCACACTGCTTCCATTCCGGGTGATTTGCTTTGGTAGGTGGGTTCACTTGTATCGTGACTACCATTGTACTTTATTTTATTCATTGTATCTAGTAAACTCCATCAACCAGACATGTATATTTATTTCGACCTTAGAGTCACGCGTTGTATTATTATGGTTATCTTGATGATTTGAGTTTCCTTTTTGAGTTTTGATCCTCGCCCTTCGGCGTTGTACATTATATTGCTTGCATGGTTGTGACCGTCAATTGACGAAGAGCTAGCTATCGCTTGGGGATGCCTTTTATTATTCATGTTGTATCCTGTTCGGGGCCAATATTTAAAAAGGAAACTCTGCCGAAATTTTCAGAAAAGACTTGATGTTTTAAAAACGCATATTCGGCTTATTTTATCAAAACAGTTTCTTTAAAAATGGTTTAGATTTCTGGAATTTTGGCTTACTTGAATTAGATGGAGCCCTATAGACTTCATATGATTCAAGTGCCAGTCACGTGCCATTTCCGGGTCGTGACAAAGTTGGTATCAGAGCGCTAGGTTAACCTTAGTTCGAGTATAGGTTTGACTATGCGGAGCCTAGGGCGTTCATTTATATACGGAATCTAGGCTTGACCTTACGGAACATAGACATAGTCGAGGGGGTTATTAGACCCGAACTTTCTTCGTATAGGTTGACCTTGGTTGATGGAGTAGGCGACTTAAGGAGAGTGACGTACCGTGTGTATGTTCCGCGACATACTTACGATACGATACTCCGCTTAAGAACTCTTAGGATGAACATTTCTTTGCACAACATTATATTCATTCATGATCTGTTGGGATACCTACAACGGCAGCAAGGTTTCAGGAGATAGCTGATCACCGGGAGATCGAGGTCAGGAGTGTTGACACGAAGGACAACTGTTGGGATACCTACAACGAAAGCAAGGTTTCGGGAGGTATCATCCATGCCAAGTTAAAATTTTGCCATTATTGATAACCCTAAACCTAGGATCTTAACTAGAGAATCAAACATTACATTGCATGTTAACACAATAACATCTAAGAGTTAGGGATTACAACCTTTGTAGTCCGTTCCTTCGCTTCATAAGCTCCGTGTTGAGGTCCCTTCGCTACGATCATCATGTACCCGGACTCTAGAGAGGCTCCATGAAGAGAAAGATGCAACCTTGCTTCCAATCTTCAAAAACTAAGATGATCTACCTTGAAGAAACACTAACACGAGCTCTTGCTTCACTAGTCATGTATTAGTAAAGCAAACACCCTAATCTAAGTAGCTAGAATAGATGAGGATGATGAAGTAGGAATTTTGCTCTCTTTTGTTTTCAATTTCTCACTTTGAATCATCACAAAATAAAATCAAGCAAGCTTTTGTGAGCTTGAAGAAGATGAAGACGAAAGTGATGAATGAATTATTGTTAAGATTAGAAATGCAACCATAGTTCAATATGTGTCATGGCTAACTCATGAAGAGAATTAACCATAGGCTAGGGTTAAACTTAGGTTAACAAATATCAAGGATAAAACAAAAAGGGTGGATAAAGTCAAAGGAACAAGAAGCTTCCTCAAAGCTCATCCAAAAGAAAATGAATTATCCTTAATAAATTGTTAACCTAATCTAAAACCCTAGCATGGTTTAAACTCTAAACCCTAATTGCATTTGTAACCCTCACATGTTACAATATAATATATCACATATACAATATTTTATAACAAAAGAAAATAATACAATTAACATATATCACATATATACCAATGTATTATCAAGTGAGAAAAAGAATTTTTAAGTGAGCTTATATTATTTAATGTAATGTAATATATCAAATATATAATTATACATTAAATTATCGAATCAACACTTGATCCGATAATCCGGCTATTTCACAAATAACCAACTAATATAAAAAGTATCAGTTCATCGAATCAACACTTGATCCGATGACCCGGCTATATCACATATACCCGGCCAATATCGCATATCGCGAAAATCTAATACGGTATCACATACTCGTATTATTCTCGGTCCCGCACATATCACATATGTGCTTCTATTTCGTTTTTCCTGAGCCAGGAAACCTCTGTGTAGGACTCTAAAGAATCGTCAATACGCCGGCAGTAGGTGATGATCATATCAAACACCCACAAGCTGCAAGCGGTCGGCTAAACGTAACAGCTACCCAGGTATTGAGTGATCAGAAGATCAACAAGCAAGCCTGTACATTCTCCAGCGAATCCAATCAGTAACACTCCCATACAGTCCGGTCTCTTCGTCTGATATGTCGCATATCCAGTCTATGGGTGGTAAACGTCAGACCCCAGTAACCGATAAGTCGTGTCGATATGAGGTCCATAACAGTTCGAGAAACTACTGATAACTCTTACCAGTAAATCTCAGCAACCCTGGCCAGGGATTTCCAGTTATAGCCAATCGAACACAGCGCAACATCAACTCCCAATACCGGGAGAGACGAAACCCCTCCTATCGCTCATTGCCTCCATGTGATTCGGGACTGTACCTAAAAGCCACCATTTTACACGTTCTCTTGAAAGTAGTAAGGTAGAAATCAAAGCACAGTGGGAATCACACAAGACTCTATGACGATCTCGGGTCTACAGACTAACCTGTACCAGTGTCACCAGAGAACTGCCATCTGACATGAGGTATAATACCATCTGGGAGTTCTCGGTGAGTCCGTCCAGTGTACCCAGTCTCCACTGAGCACCCGTATCTCTGATGTCAAACACCAATGGATATGGGATTATCCATCTCCCATCTACATGGGTCGAGAAGAATACGCTAGTCTACTCTGGTATATCAATGCCCTGTCTCGATACACCTACGACTAGGAACATTTGAAGGATGTACTTAGCGACTACACTATCCCTACTAGTATGATCTACATCATAGTCCTGGTAGTCAAGTACTCATCCTAAGGGCTTTATCAACATGTAACATAGAGACAATCAGAGTACATGTTAATATAAAGAGTAACCAGATAGCATACTATCATGTCGAGCAAGAATGTCCTCCATATATATGTCCAAGCATCCACTACAATATACATCGTATGTACAGTAATGGCCTCTAGGGCATACATATCACTAACAATCTCCCACTTGCACTAGGGCCATCTGTTGTGGTATCTCATACCCAACAATTAGCCGTGGTTGAAGTATCTTATACTCAACCATCCCATAAAAGTCTCTACTGGGAAACAAGCCTTTGTGAGTGGATCCGTGCTGTTGTCCTCTATATCTACTCTCCTAACCTCGATCTCCCTGGAGATCAACTATCTCCATGATCAAGTGATACTGCCTAAGAATATGTCTGTGACTGATATTCAGTCGACCTTACCACCCAGGAAGCTTTCCAGTGATTCTCCCCAGGATCGATTGATACCATCTCACTACACCTATTGAGAATCCTAACATCCAATTAGATCTATCTCATAGATCCAAAACCCAGGATTTAGGAGGTATCACCTTGATCCTAGATGGAGAATCCTTATGATAAGAGGAGATTGACCGAGCATAGCATAGGAAACTCCTTCCCTATCAAAAGTATGTCATCCACGTACTATACGAGGATCACCACCATACTCCCTACTACCTTTTTGTATATACAAGGTTCATCTACCATTTTGATGAAGTCAAACTCTTTGACTACCACATCAAAACAGACGTTCCAACTCCGCGATGCCCGATTTATCCCATAAAACAACTTGCACACGTTTCCGCTGCTCCCACTGTCTACGAAGCCCTCTGGCTGTGTACTTATAGACGCTCTCTTCTAAATCACTATTTAGAAAAGCAGTCATGATACCCAACCGCCAGATATCATAGTCATGGTAAGTAGCAATGGCAAGTAGGATCTGGATGAACTCAAGCATAGCTATGAAAGTCTTAACTTTTCTATGTACACCAAATAATCTTCTCATGATATACTTGCTCTTGATGGGGATTTAACCCTTCAGATAAAGCAACCAAAGTCCATACTTTGTTGGTGTATATGGATTCCATCTCAGATCGCTTAGCATCCAGCCATTCTCACAGAGTCCCCACTCTTGATGGCCTGCTCGAAACTAGTTGGGTCATCATCTCATGATGCAATCCTCGCTCCCACTGTCATAGAGAAAACCGAAGTATCTCTCAGGTGGATAAGGAACCCTACCAGATCGGCGGAGAGGCTGAGGTTCGTTGGAAACTATTGAATCGTCTGGTTCTATCAAATCATCAGCTGTAGTTTGTATAGCTGGAACTCCTTCCAGTTCTACCTCATGACCACTAATTTCTTCATAAGAAATTCCCTTTCCAAAAGGTGGCATGCTGAGAAAACAAAACACCTTTTTCTCCTAAGTTTGGTAGAAGATATTCCCTTGCGAATGCTTAGGATATCCGACAGACTTCCACTTAACTGACCTTGCCTCGAGCTTGTCCGGATCATGCTTTTGACATAGGTCGGACAACCCCAAATCTTAACATCCTTAGGAGATGGGTTCTTCTCATTCCATATCATATATGGAGTAGTAGGCACCTGATTTTATTAGAACCCTATTCAATAGGTATGCAGCTTCACAAGTGCATAACCCCCAAAAGGAAATAGGCAACTCAGTAGTACTCATCATAGAGCACACCATATCACATAGGGTGCGCTTGCTCCGCCCCGATGCACCGACGTACTGTGGTGTATTCGGAGGAGTGGTGCTGAGAGAGAATCCCATTCTCCTATAGAATAGTCCAGGAATTTCGTGCTCAAGTATTCTCCTTCCTGATCACATCAAAGGACATAATACTTATACCCGTTTTGGTTCTCTACTTCTAACTTATATTCTTTGAATATCTCAAAAGCTTCAGACTTGTGTTTCAACAGGAACATATGTCTGGATCTTGAGAGATAATCAGTGAATGTAATGAAGTACAAAGAACCGGTCCTGGTATGTGTAGACAGGGGACCTTACATGCATCATCATGTATCAATCCCAAGAGTTCACTAACTCTTTCTCTGTTTCCAATAAACGGGGCTATGGTCATTTTATCTTTGTGACATGACTGGCAAGTTTCACAAGATGTAAGTTTAAACTGATTTAAATATGCATCTTAATGTAACTTAGCTAGTCGAGTCATATTGATATGACCTAGTCTACAATACCTTAAGAAGGATTCGTTCATTTCTGAACTCTTCCCATTGTGTGTGTTCTGTACGTTAAGAACTGTAGTTTGATTTAGAACGTCTATGCTTTTAGATAACGTGCCTGAACCGATCAACTCTTGATATAGGAAATGTTCAAAATATTATCCAACAATACAAAATTATATCCTTCTTTATCTCAATAAAGAGACTGATATTATGTTGTATATCAGGTTCGGTATCTAATAACATTCGTTCAGACCTGGGAAAGGAAACGATTTTCTGAGTTTGCCTTGTTGGCATGCTCCGTGGTCATAGCGCCTTTGATTGATTAGCTCGCCTTCGGGTTCTTAAGAAGAAAAAGAAGATCCCGGAGTTCAATCAATGTATTTGGTAATACAGGGTGATAACTGCCAATAGACTTGACTACAATACTTGCACCATTTTTAACTCTTAAAACTTATCACCCTTTCTCAGTTCTCTACCTTTTAGTAGCCCATGTAACATATTACATATGTGGGATCCTGATCCGGTATCTCATACCCAGGACGTAAAGGATACTGAGAAACAGTTCTCTGTAATGAACACACCCGAAGAAGATGTATCAGCATGCACTTTCTTCGTTTGGGCGGCACGTGAATTCTGGTAATCCCCTATTTCCTGCTCGGTCTTATAACAATTATAAGTTGGAGCGGGACCAACGTTCCCCTAGCCCAGCATAACAAGTGGGTTCGGTCAATACATCCGTATTATTATCTTGATTAAGGCGTGACATGGTCGCTACCTGGAGAGAGAGAGAAGAAAACACTCAGCGTATGCTCTTGCAAGATTAGATTGGTTATTAATTTATCTAATCAGGGTGGCTCCCACTATTTTAGTCAAATCTTCCTTCAAACCCTAAAAGGAGAGACTAGCCGGGATTAATTACGCTCTACAAGTTTGCCAATCTTTCAGCCAGGCCAGTGCCGGTACTTTGAGGGAGGTTCCCCGTGCTTTCGCACGGACCTAATTAAAATAAACCTCATTTTCCCAGAGGCGTAACCCCATTGACACCTTTCTAGACACCTAATTGATCGGCTATTTGTAATGTGTAAAACTCTCCCCGGAGTAACTCTTACTCGCAGCGGGTATCGGGATCCAACTATCTTATAGAAGGTATGCAATCTCATTGCAAATTTCAATACTTGAAATCCCCGATAACGTTTTTCCCCCAACAACTTATGAACTTGGCTAAGGTCAACAAATCATAAGCGCTAACCAAGTTCAACCCATCATTTCCCGATTGAATTAAACCCACCCGAACGACCCTTGGCTAAGTTCAATAAAGCCGCACGACTACCCTAACTCAATCGCATCATATGCTTATGCAGATAAGCACTAATCAGCTACCACACACTACGCCTTGGCTAAGGTCAACAAACACAGCACGAATACTAAGTAGTACTTATCTGAAATGACGGAGGGCTACAACAGGTTTTTATGAAAACCTTTTGCGTAATGAACTTGATATCGTTGTAGAATCAAATTATTTAAATGGAGTGTATTTTGAGGCTTTTACTAGTTTCGCTAAAGAGGTCACTCCCGGTGAAGGGATCTCAGCTCTTTCCTTATCGAATAAGGTGCAGGATATTTCACAAATACCACTATGCAAAGCGAGAACTAAAAAAGAAATCAAAAGACAAAACCGAGGGTTGTAGCATCTGCCAGTTATTGCTAAAGAGGTCACTCCCGGTGAAGGGATCTTGGCTCTTTCCTTATCGAATAAGGTGCTGGATGTTCTACAAGGAACACCGCTATGCAAAGCAACAACTAGAGCGACCTATTTTTGAAAATTCAATTCCACAACATCTTTAGGTTTCTTTTATTTCATTAATCTCATTAATGAAGTCCCATCTTTTAAGTTTACCTAAACATCACAGATAAATAAAACGTACGCTTATGACATCCGCATTCGCCTCGATGTCCCCTCGTGCACCGTTGGGTTAGGTAACTAACGGCAGAGCGGGGCAGTACTAGCGCAGGTGTAAAACATAAGCAACGTCTATATAATATATCATATATACTATATCCTGTATTCATCACAACATATCAAATGATCACATCATAGATATCGCAGCAGAAGAAACATATGAAATATTGGATATACTAGGAGGTCCGTGTTTTAATGCGAGCCTGTATAAAACACGGATTCCACGGTCGCGACGAACAGCCAATCCCATAACCCTAGTCCCCTATGAGAGCAGCAAGCAACCCTACCAATTCTAGAGTTAGGAGACCCGGTCTCGACTCCTCGAGATGGTCTCCCACTGGACCCTAGAACCCGGTTACTTGTGCTCCCCGCCTTGGGTCTATCCTAATGTGGAAAAGTAAATAATATACAATGGTGACATCATCCTCAACCAGGAATTGCTCCAATAAAAGAATATTACATACAATAAATTTTACATGAATGAAAATGAAAAACTCTCATCTCACATAAAACCCCCGGCTATTCAAAACACGACGATCCAATATAACATATCACAGCAACACATAACATCACTTGTCATCAACGTAAGTAAATATGCGTATCCTAATTGTCGTTGATGTATAGCAACGAAACCGGCGATACACCACATATTACACTTACGGTCGCAGAAAAGAAAGTGTAAAATTACAGTAGTTGGAATCCACAACCTCCTTAGACATCGCATGCCTAACCAAATGAATTCCTTAAACATCGCATGTCTAACAATTATAAACCCCGCATTTTAGTCTCAATATCGAAAACACTTTTCAATATCAAGTCGGGCAATTCAACAAGATTCCCGACATCCAGATCGAATGCTCGTCGGAAACTTTAGTAGACGGCCGCACCCCCGATGCCATCGACGAAGTGCACTAAGCCGGAACCCGTTGCTGCGAGCACCCGAACGGATACTTTTAGCGATGGGGTTCTCCTACAGTCACTTGGTCGGGGCTATGGGGCATGGCTATCTATTAAGTTTACCCGGCGAGTATCCGCGTACGCTACGTGATTGCGACGGACTTTTGATCACATCAAAATCCCGTGGCAATCGATCAAATGAGACTAAACTGCTAGATTTATAACATTCAAATTAGTTATCTCATAACTACATGTGGATTCCAAATATTGTATCACATTACAGAAAAAGCTAGACGATGTTAAACATTCCGATCGAATCAACAAACACTCAAAATTTCCCAATAGCTCAACACTTGAACTTAGTTTAAAAGCATCCATCACATTCCACAGTACCAATGGTCCAGCCGTAGAAGGGTCAAACCAACGCCCCACTTGTGGTACCGCTAAACCATCACAAACCCTAGGGTCTAGTGACAATTTTGACGTTCACAAAATCGAGTTAAGGTTTCGTTCTTCTAGAGGGTCCACCGCGTTGCTTGCACGATATTTGAATGTTCTTTAACTAAGGAAAAATCCAATACTTGGAAATTTTCCGACAGGTGAAAAAGTGAGTTATTGATATCCATTCGAACTTTTTAACACTCTCTAAACAATTAAGAAACCAAGCTAGAATTGCAAATACGAAAAACTCCGAATTACCTTTTGAGTAAATAAACATCTCATGCAAATTTAGCCAAAATAAACAACACCAAAAATACCAAACCCCAGAGACTTGAACACCACCCAAAACCCAAACCCCAAGTCCCTAAGAAATCCGAGCAGGCCGGATTTTAAGGCCTTCTGGCCGGCCAAATTCTGAGCATGGGGGTGGGTTTTGGGTTGTATTCATATTGTATCCCATACAATATTCTGTAACTGTTTGAAAAAATTTTAGAGCTCATTTTAAATTCGACAGAAACAAGGGTTTTGCAATGGGTGTTTCAGAGTTGTTTTGATTTTGTAATCCTACGCTTATCCGTCTAATTCTCTAGCTAGACTCTGATACCACCGTTGGGATACCTACAATGGAAGCAAGGTTTCGGGAGGCATCATCCATGCCAAGTTAAAATTTTTCCATTATAGATAACCCTAAACATAAGATCTTAACTAGAGAATCAAACATTACATAGCATGTTAACACAGAAATATCTAAGAGTTAGGGATTACAACCTTTGTAGTCCGTTCCTTCGCTCCATAAGCCCCGTGTTGAGGTCCCTTCGCTGCGATCATAAAGTACCCGGACTCTAAAGAGGCTCCATGAAGAGAAAGATGCAATCTTGCTTCCAATCTTCAAAAACTAAGATGATCTACCTTGATGAAACACTAACCGAAGCTCTTGCTTCACTAATCATGTATTAGTAAAGAAAATGCCCTAATCTAAGTGGCTAGAATGGATGAGGATGATGAAGTAGGAATTTTTCTCTCTTTTGTTTCCAATTTCTCACTTTGAATCATCACAAAATAAAATCAAGCAAGCTTTTGTGAGCTTGAAGAAGATGAAGAAGAAAGTGATGAATGAATTATTGTTAAGATTAGAAATGCAACCATAGTTCAATATGTGTCATGGCTAACTCATGTAGAGAATTAACCATAGGCTAGGGTTAAACTTGGGTTAACAAATATCAAGGATAAAACAAAAAGGGTGGATAAAGTCAAAAGAACAAGAAGCTTCCTCAAAGCTCATCCAAAAGATAATGAATTATCTTTAATAAAATGTTAACCCTAATCTAAAACCCTAACATGGTTTAAACTCTAAACCTTAGTTGCATTTGTAACCCTCATATGTTACAATATTATATATCACATATACAATATTTTGTAACAAAAGAAAGTAATACAATTAACATATATCACATATATATCAATGTATTATCAAGTGAGAAAAAGAATCTTTAAGTGAGCTTATATTAGTTAATGTAATGTAATATATCAAATTTATAATTATACATTAAATTATCGAATCAACACTTGATCCGATAATCCGGCTATTTTACAAATAACCGACCAATATAAAAAGTATCAGTTCATCGAATCAACACTTGATCCGATGACCCGGCTATATCACATATACCCAGCCGATATCACATATCGCGAGAATCTAATACGGTATCACATACTCGTATTATTCTCGGTCCCGCACATATCACATATGTGCTCCTACTCCATTTTTCCTGAGCCAGGAAACCTCTGTGTAGAACTCTGAAAAAATCGTCAATACGCCGGCCGTAGGTGATGATCATATCAAACACCCACAAGCTGCAAGCGGTCAGCTAAACGTAATAGCTAACCAGGTATTGAGCGATCAGAAGATCAACAAGCAAGCCTGTACATTCTCCTGCGAATCCAATCAGTAACACTCCCGTACAGTCCGGTCTCTTCGTCTGATATGTCGCATATCTAGTCTAGTGGTGGTAAAGTCAGACCCCAGTAATCGATAAGTCGTGTCGATATGAGGTCTATAACAGTTCGAGAAACTACTGATAACTCTTACCAGTAAATCTCAGCAACCATGGCCTAGGATTTCCAGTTATATCCAATCGAACACAGCGCAACATCAACTCCCAATACCGGGAGAGACGAAACCCCTCCCATCGCTCATTTCCTCCATGTGATTCGAGACTGTACCCAAAAGCCACCGTTTTGCACGTTCTCTTGAACGTGGTAAGGTGGAAATCAAAGCACAGTGGGAATCACACAAGACTCTATGACGATCTTGGGTCTACAGACTAACCTTTACCAGTGTCACCAGAGAACTGCCATCTGACGTGAGGCATAATACCATCCGGGAGTTCTCGGCGAGTTCGTCCAGTGTACCCAGTCTCCACTGAGCACCCGTATACTATCTCTGATGTCAAACACCAATGGGTCGCCCATCTACATGTGTCAAGAAGCATACGCTAGTCTACTTTGGTATATCGATGCCCTGTCTCGATACACCTACGACTAGGAATATTTGAAGGATGTACTTAGCGACTACACTGTCCCCACTAGTATGATCTACATCATAGTCCTGGTAGTCAAGTACTCAACCTAAGGGCTTTATCAACATGTAACATAGAGACAATCAGAGTACATGTTAAGATAAAGAGTAACCAGATAGTGTACTATCATGTCGAGCAAGAAAGTCCTCCATATATATGTCCAAGCATCCACTACAATATACATCGTATGTACAGTAATGGCCTCTAGGGCATACATATCACAAACAACAACACACCGGATCCATTCACGAAGGCCCTCCCCCAGATGCAATTTGAGAGACTTTTTGGGATGTTGGGTATGCGATACTGCAACAACTAGCCATTGTGCAAGTGGAAGATTTTTAGTCATATGTATGCCCTAGAAGCCATTATTGTATATTATAGTGGATGCTTGGACATATATATATATAGGACTTTCTTGTTTGACATGATAGTATGCTATCTGGTTGCGCTTTATCTTAACATGTACACTTATATTATTTTGTCTCTCTGTTACATGTTGATAAAGGCCTTAGGATGTTAGCTTGACTATCAGGACTATGATGCAGATCATACTAGTGGGGCTTGTGTAGTCCGCATGCACATCCTTTAACCGTTCCTAGTCGAGAGAGTATCGAGATAGGGCATCGATATTCCAAAGTAGACTAGTGTGTATGTTTCTTGACCCTGTATGGGGGCGATGGTTGATCCCACAACCATTGGTGTTTGATATTAAAGATTGTATATAGGTGCTCATTAGAGAATGGGTACACCGAACAGGACTCGCCGAGAACTCCTAGATGGTACCTTACTTATCGTTAGATAGCAGTTCTCTGGTGACACTGGTACAGGTTAGTCTATAGACCCGAGATCGTCATAGTGTCTTGTGTGGTTCCCACCGTGCTTTGATTTCCTCCATACCACGGCTCAAAGGAGTCGTGCAAACATGTGGATTTTGCGTACAGTCTCGAGTCACATGGAGGCAGTGAGCGATAGGAGGGGTTTCGTCTCTCTCGTTATTGGGAGTTGATGTTGCGCTAAGCTCGATTGTCTATAACAGCAAGTCCCTAGCTAGGGCTGATGAGATTTACTGCTAAGTGTTATCAGTAGTTTCTCAAATGGTTATAGGACACACATCGGCATGACTTATCATGTTACTGGGGTCTGATGATTCCACTCCTAGACATGATATGCGACATATCAGAGAAAGAGATCGGACTGTACGGTAAGTGTTGCTTATAGGCTTTGCGGGAGTTTGGACAAGCTTTCTTGTTGATCTTCTATTCGCTCAATACCTGGGTAGCCATTACGTCCATCTAGTACCGCTGACGGATTGTGGGTGACTGATGTAATCATTACCTACTTCTGGCGTATTGAAGAGTCTTTAGAGTCCCACACAGAGGTTTCCTAGCTCAAGCGAAATGAAGTAGGGCACATATGGTGATATGTCCGGGAGCTTGATTAAATACGAGTATGTGATACCGTATTCTAATCTCACGATATTTGATATCGGTTAGGTTATATTTGATATAACCGCATTGTTGAATCAAGTGTTGATTCAATGATATGTTATACGTATATTGAATATTTCTCGGTTATATGTGATATGACCGGGTTATTGAATCAAGTGTTAATTTAATAATTTGATATACATGTTTATATGATATTAGTAGGTTATATATGATATAACCGGATTATTGAATCAAGTGTTGATTTAATAATTTAATTTATATTTATAATTGATATATATATATATATATATCAACTAATATTTTTAGCTCACTAAAGATTTTATTCTCATCTAAATACATTTAATATATATGTGATATATATTAGTATATGTATTTATATAATGTATCATGCCTGATGATACATAGAACATGGGTGTATGAGATTCACACCAAGACAAAAAATAATTAGGGTGTTTATTTATTAAGAGTAAATCACAAATGAGGTGGAAATGAGCATGGCTTAAATGCTTGTGGAAGCATGTAGAAGCCATGACTCATCTCACCAATTTTGTTTTACTCTAGATATTTTATAACCAAACCATTATCTCTAGCTCATGGTTAACTCTCTACTTATCACTTTAGATATTTTCCTCACCCTAGTTCATTTTCTTCCTCTCCAGGTTTTCTTGAGTGGAAGAAAGAAAAAGAAAAAGAGATTTCTAAAGTGAGCAAAATTCCTACTTCATCAACCTACTCTCATCTAGCCCATAAGATTAAGTTGTTTGCTTCACTAATTCTTAATTAGTTAAGAGATAGCTTGAGTTAGAGTAACTTCAAGGTGGATCATCTTTGGTCTCGAAGACAACGAAGCAAGCTCATTCCTTTCATCAAATGGAGCCTAAGAAGAATTCGAGGGATCACTACTTTGAGCTAAGGGACTAGTACTTGGAGCTTTAGAAGTGAAGGACCGATCTACAAAGGTTGTATTCTCTATTCACTTAGTGTAAAATTTGTTTACATGCTTACAAACCCCAATTTTCTAGTTCGATTCTAGGTTAGTGCTGCTTAGACCTCTAAATTTTTAAAAATTGCATACTTGATGCATGTGGTAACCTAGTAGAGGTGCTAAGACACACTTTCAAAAACAATATTGTTCTCTCATGAATCTTTGAGTTTATAGAATAGGATGTTCCCTATGATAATTAAATTCTCTTTATGGGAGATTTTCCTTATGGATCTCAAATCCAGAGGAGGAACTAAGTTCTTTTAAAGGGTTAAACCCTTATTTCATATATAAAATAGGAAAGAGAGAGATTTTTATCTTTGTTTTTACCTATGGTTTTTCTTGGAAGTAGGAAGATGATCTTGCTTCAAAAGAGAATTAAATTCTCGGTTTTTTTGTGGATGTTTATGGGGCGTATTGTGTATATGGGACTTAGAGTTTCAGGTCCTTTATATAGGAGAGAAAACTTCAATTAGTTTGAGTAAATCTCTCACTGAGAGATATTAATTGATTTGATTGATCTTAATGATCACTTGGGGAATTTTATTCACCGGTGGATTCTTGATCCAGTGACATTCTGTTTAACAGAAAATATTTCTTGTTTGTTTTAACAAGATTAGGAAAATATCTTCCTAACATAGAATTTAATTCTATCTTCTGATTAATCAGTGATTTTTCAATCACCATTGGCTCTTTGATCTGAGAGTTCTTTGTTTAATAGAGAAAATCTTTCTTATTTAAGAAATATCAGGGAAATATTTTCACATGTAAAATTTGATTCTACCTTAAGCAAAATCGCTCCGATTTTGAGATCCAGCGCCTACGTGCTTTGCATGTGGATGCTCACGTGTTTAACGCGTGGGTGTTTTTATAGGATTTAATCATATTTAAAGACGGTACTCATATGCTTTGCATGTGAGTGCACACGTTAATACGTGGTGGCTGCCCTTCTATTTTTTATAAGAGAACAAATGCCCCCACCGTTGTTCACACGTGCCTTGCACGTGAATGCAACGGTGCCTAATTTATAGCCGCCGAATCACCTAGAGATACGAGGGAGTTGAACCGATCTCTCATCCTTTATAAATAGAGCCTTTGGCTCTGAAGAGACCGGAGTTTTCTTCTTCTTTATTCTTATTATTATTATTTTCTTTAGGAATTTAATTCTCTTTCAAAGCTTGGTTCTCCGCTCTCAAAGTTCTTTCGAACTAGATCGACTCTGCCAAATTTTTGGTAACGATGATTGATAGAGCTTATCTCTAAAACATATTTTGAACATTATCCCCTTTTTTGGAATTTCAGAGTTTAGCTCCATTAACATATTTAACAGAGCTTAGCTCTTGATTTTGGACCGATCATCTCCCTTTTGGAGATCTTTGAATTTTAAATTCATCATCATTTTTTTATAAATCATAGATCTTGATGTTTTGATTCAAGATCCTAATCGATAGATATTTTTGGAGTTTAACTCTAATTTTCTTTTTAGGGGTTTACCCTGCTGTCGATTTTGACATATTTTGTTTTTGAGGATTCTTGGAATTTAATTCCATTGTTTGATTCTTAACCCATAAGCTTCCCAAGTGGGAATTATGGTATTTAATCCCATTATCATTTTCTTGTTTACAGAGCTTAGCTCTTATTTGGAACAGTTTCCTCTTTTAGGAGTTTTAGGAATTTTATTCCATTTTAATTTTTTTTTTAAAGGGCTTAGCCCTAATGTTGTTCTTGAATATTCTTCCCCTTTGGGTTTTTTTAGGGTTTTAATCCTTATTTCATTTTTTAAACAGAGTTGAACTCTTTGTTATTAAAGGACCTACTTTTTGGGACTTTGGGAGTTTGACTCCACCCGTTCATTCTTTAATGAGAACTTTTTTTATTCTCTCAATAGGCACATGTTCCATTATTAATGAGCCGTCATTTTAATTTTGTAGGGTCTACTAGTTTTGGAGTTAGTGACTCCACAATTTTGGTCTTGTGTCAATTTTTCCAACACACGTATTTTTGTCTTTTCTTGATTCCTTTTCAGGCACCATGGCTGATCATTTGTACGATATCAGGGAAATCATTTTTAACAAATTCATTCGTTATTATGGGTCAGACTATTCTGACAACCAGTGTGAAGCCGTGCTGCATCACTTAGAAGCTCACTGCGGACGACTGTTTTCTCACCGCTCTTTGCTTCTGTAGATAGTGTTTGAAGAAATCTGGGATGCCTTGCCCAGAAATTTTAAGGTGATGCCACTCAAAGCGATTGATCAGGCCGAAGACAAAGTGCACTTGGTTTACCTAATGGGCCTGAGCTCTAAACGGCATAAGGATGATGTGATTACTCTCTTGCATCGCATATATCAGTAAAAAGCAATCATATCTTCATATGCTAGGATGGAAGATATCATTGGCAACCCCGAAGCCTGTCTCCGCAAATGGAAGCACAAGAAGATGGAAGATGATGCTTGGGAAGCCTTGTTGGGCTTTATTTTTGAGTTTAGGACCGATGTACCGATACTTGTATCTTGCCGCTGTAAACCTTGGACTATGGTTTGCTTCTATTTGTTTTTCACTTTTCAGTACTTATTCTCAATCGGCTTAGATTAGTTTTTTACTCGTTCCGGAGCATTCTGTTTACCCTTCCCTTAGGCATATGGATAAACTTATCCTAACGTTAAACATAGATAACCCCTTTTTATCATAGGAGTCCGCTAGGTTTATAGTATTGGATTAAGTCCATCATACCGTCGCGTTAGCTGTCTTCTTCTCAGTTTGCATTCATTGTGTTTCGAGCAGTCGTGCACTTGCCATATCGCCCATCCAATTGGATGTAGAGATACGACGTCTTAAGTAATCTGCTTAGGCTGGGTATATCCATATTGCCATCGGGTGATTCAGCGCTTAAGCAATACCGTAGCGCTTTACCTTGAGGTTAGACCCCATACATTGAGTCCCGTGGAAATCATAACTACAACTTTCCAAGGTGGGATGATATCCAACGGTCTTTAGGTGTATAGATGCTGCCATCGAGATCTGGAGCTAGAAATATACCATCACTACACTTCATCTTGAAAGTTGGGTCTTTGTCAACGCCGCATTCGTGCTCTGCTGGAGTGAATATGTCGTCTATGTAGTCTCTATGCTGTATCGGTTCCATCAAGACTTGGTTCTCTATCAAGAAACACATTGCACCTCTTCATTTACTTGTGGCCAACAATTTATTTTATAACATTATTTTTTCATTTTCCGCGATGCTTTATCATTTCAGCTTTAAAGTCGTGATTGCCTAATCATTGGCGCTATTTATTCGCGGTGCCCAATCATTTCGGCTATTTCTTTTAATTTTCACTCGCTGGTTTTTATTGTGAGTTTACCCAATCATTTCAGCTATTTCATTTTATCATCTCTCTCTTTTTTTATTTCCCAGTTTAATGACTTAGGGGTCAAGGATATGGGGCATAAGATTCTGGGTGTCGTCTGGCATCAATATCGCTAGCACTGAAGCATAATGCCAGGAGCAACTCATCATTTATCATTGCCTTTTTTGGACAAAGGTAGCTTAGAAGACGGGGTTAGGATCCCGTCAACTAAGGCTTTTCAATATTTACGAGCCATGAGGGTCTCGTAAAGTTATCTTCTTCTTATGAGTTGAGAGGATCTTATAGGTGCATTTTCTCCCTAGGAATCATGTGAACTCCTAAGTGAATCTCGTAAGTCATAAGGATCTTAGAAAAGTACTTTTCTCCTTGCAAGTCGAGAGGACTTACAAGTTTCGTCCACAATGTGGAACTTGGGTTTGTTTATGTTTGATTGTTCCCGTAGATTGTATACAAGAGTCGAGATCGAACTACCTGTAAGGTTATTTTATAGGGGTATATGATGGCTTAGGAACAGGTTCAGATCTGTAACCTAAGGTTTTTGAATTCTATAAGCCCTGATGGTCTCATAGAGAGGTGTTTTCTCTTTACGAGTCGAGGGGATCTCGTAAGTGTATATTCTCCTTGGAAATCGTAGAGATTCCTAAGTGTCTTTTACCTTTGTGAGTCGTAAGGATCCCACTTAGGAGTTCTCCTTGCAAGTCGAGAGGACTTTGCATGTGTATATTCCTTTTTTTTAACGAGTGTGCGCCCTTTCAGGTTTTCACAAGCTCGCCGGCTGTCCTGCTGTTTTTACTCATGAAGCCCTTTTGGGTTTTCATCCGTGTCCATTTTGCTTATGGACATACCATTTTTTTCAATTTTTTTTATTTTTTGACAAAATTTCATAGATGGTAGTTCAACATCGCTTGTCGGTGGGACTTGGGTTGACTTCATCGCTGGAGTAGCTGTGTAGCCGGTGGGGACTCGGTGTATAACCTCGCTAGTGGAACTTGATGGAGCTAAGGATCGTTTGTGCCAGTGGATTGTATACGGTTGGTTATATAATCCATACCGTAGGGCAACATATTAGTTTAGGGACATTGTGGTCCAACATCACTATACATAGGGTGATGTACTAGTTTAGGGACATTTCGGTCCAACATGCCCATGTTGGACATGTTGAGGGGCTTCCTGGCTCCCAGAGTTCTGACCTAAGAAGATAAGGAGTGGACATAAGCGTCGTCATTTATCATTGACCTAAGTTGCAACCCTTCAAGCATATCACTTCTTGAGAAATTGACCGTTTATTGGTCGATTTATTCTTTCTCCGTGCATATCCATGAGCGGTAAGCTTTACCTTGGAAGACTTCCTCTATAACATACGGGCCATCATAATTCGGCTCAAACTTCCCACGTTTTGCACGGTTAGGGATCATGGGTCTTTAGACAACCCGTACGAGTTTTTCTTGGCAGAATGTTCTCGGTCTGATCAATCTTTCATATGCTTGGGTCATCCTTGCTCGATAAGCTTCCAGGCTTCACTGTGCTGCGAGACAGGTCTTGTCGAGTCTATCAAGTTCTTCGAGTCGGAGTTGAGCATTATCTTGATCCATAAGCTTGTAGTGAACTGCCATCCTTAGCAAGGGAAGTTCTATCTCCAACGGGAGCACTGCTTCGGCTCCAAACACCAAAGCATAAGGTGTTTTCTTTATGGCCGTCTTGAACGTCGTTCGGTACACCTAAAGAGCTTCATACAGCCTTTCGTGCCAGTCCTTTATATTCTTGGACAACATCTTCTTTATGAGCTTTGTTAATATCTTGTTGAAGGCTTCAGTTATACAGTTGGCTCGAGGGTTATAGACGGAGGAATTGTAGGGTTACTTAGCATGACAACGAGGTTTCGAGAGGCATCGTCCATGCCATTTTCAAAAACTTGCAATGCTACTTAACCCTAACCCTAGAATCTTAACTTGAGAATTAGACAATACGATATATAAACAACTTTACATCTAAGTGAATATGGAATACAACCTTTGTAGACCGGTCCTTCACTTCAAATGCACCGTGTAGAAGTCCCTTCGCTCCAAGTAGTGGTGATCCGGACTCGCTATAGGCTCCACTAGTCGAAATGAACGAGCTTGCACAATGATCTTCGAGGCCGAAGATGATCTACTTTGAGGAGACGCCAACTCAAGAAACCTCTTCACTAATTAGGGATTAGTGAAGCTAACACCCTAAACTAAATGCTTAATCTAGTAGAGGATGATGAAGTAGGAATTTTGCTCACTTTAGAATTCTTTTTCTCACTCTATTTCTTTACCTCACCAAAACCTAGAGAGCTTTCTCTTGTTGAAGATGAAGATGAAGAGAATAATGGATGAGAGAGTGAATGGCAACCATGGGTAAGAAATATCTCATATAACCCTTGTAAAGACATAACCATGGCTAAAGATTAAGGTTAGGTTAATAAATATCTAATGCGAGACAAATTTAGTGGACTAAGTCAAGGGTTTCCACAAGCTTCCAAAGCTTGCAACCATGCTTAATTCCCACCAATTTAAATTATCATTAAATAAATAAAACTCTAATAATCTAATGGCAAGGTATAAGTCTCATACACCCATGTAGTGTGTATCATCAAGCATGACACAAAAAAGAAAACACAAATAATATATATCACATATATATTAAGTGTGCACATGTGAGAAAAGAAAAGTATAAGTGAGCAAATATTAGTTAATGTAAATTAGAATATTAAATATACAATTATACATTAAATTATCAAATCAACATTTGATTTAATAATCCGGCTATATCACATATAACCGACTAATATTATATACATCATCTAATCGAATCAACACTTGATTCGATAACCCGGCTATATCACATATAACTAACCGATATCACATATCGCGAGAATAGAATACGACATCATATACTCGTATTAATCTCGGTCCCGCACATATCACATATGTGCTCCTACTTCGTTTTACCTGAGCCAGGAAACCTCTGTGTAGGACTCTAAAGACTCGTCAATACGCCGGCAGTAGGTGATGATCATATCAAGTACCCACAAGCCGTCAGCGGTACTAGCTGGACGTAACGGCTACCTGGGTATTGAGCGATCAGAGGATCAACAAGCAAGCCTGCTCATACTTCTGTAAAGCCTGTCAATAACACTACCGTACAATCCGGTCTCTTCGTATGATATGTCGCATATCTAGTCTAGGGGTGGTAAACGTCAGACCCCAGTACCCGATAAGTTGTGCCGATGTGAGGCTTAAAACGGGTCGAGAAACTACTGATAACACTTACCAGTCGATATCCGTAACAGCCCTGGCCAGGGACTTCCTGTTGTAGCCAATCGAGCACAGCGCAACATCAACCCCCAATACCGGGAGAGACGAAACCCCTCCTATCACTCATTGCCTCCATGTGATTCGGGACTGTACCCAAAAGCCACCGTTTTGCACATTGTCTTGAACGTGGTAAAGTGGAAATCAAAGCACAGTGGGAATTACACAAGACTCTATAACGATCTCGGGTCTACAGATTAACCTGTACCAGTGTCACCAAAGAACTGCTATCTGACGATAGGTAAAATACCAACTAGGAGTTCTCGGCGTGTCCGTTCAGTGTACCCAGTCTCCACTGAGCACCCGTATACCATCTTTGATGTCAAACACCAATGGATGTGGGATCATCCATCTCCTATCATATGGGTCAAGAAGCGTATACGCTAGTCTACCCTGGAATATCGATGCCCCGTCTCGATACACCTTCGACTAGGAACAATTAAAGGATGTACTTGTGGACTACCCTAGCCCCACTAGTATGATCTCTATCACGGTCCTGGTAGTCAAGTACACATCCTAAGGGCTTTATCGACATGTGAGAGCAAGACAGTATCATAATATAAGTCTACATGTTAAGATAAAGAGCAACCAGATAGCATACTATCACGTCGAGAAAGAAAGTCCTCTCTATATATGTCCAAGCATCAACTATAATATACATCATGTGTACAATAATGGCCTCTAAGGCATACACATAACTAACAATCTCCCACTTGCACTAAGGCCAGTTGTTGTAGTATCGCATACCCAACATCCCGAAGAGTCACTCAAATTGTATCTGGGATATGGCCTTCGTGAGTGAATCCGCTGTGTTGTTCTTCGTGTCAACTCTCCTGACCTTGATCTTCCGGCGATCAACTATCTCCCGGATCAGGTGATACCGCCTCAGAATATGCGTGGATTGCTGATGGGACCTGGGTTCTTTGGCCAAAGTCACTGCTCCATTTTTATCACAATATAAAGGTATTGGATGCTCGATGGACGGAACCATTCCAAGTTCGTTTATGAACTTCTTTATCCAAACTGCCTCTTTGGCAGCATCGTTGGCAGCGATGTATTCAGCCTCCATCTTCGAGTCTACCACGGTTTCTTGTTTGGAACTCTTCCAACAAACCGCCCCTCTATTGAGGGTGAAGACAAATCCCGAGACCGACTTAGAGTCGTCCTTATCACTCTGGAAGCTCGAATCGGTAAAGGACTCCAATTGGAGTTCACCGTTACCATATACCAAGAACATCTCTTTAGTCCTTCTCAATTACTTGAGAATGTTCTTCACATCTGTCCAGTGACTCTTTCCTAGATCTGTTTGATACCTACTCACTACACTTAGTGAGTATGCTACATCGGGTCTGGTACATAGCATCGCGTACATGATAGCCTACTGCCGAAGCATAAGGTATCCCTTGCATGCGAGCTCTCTCCAAATCAATCTTGGGAGACATCACTTTAGAGAGTGAGTCCTGTGATCATGGGTAAATTCCCACGCTTGGATTATTCCATACTAAACCTCTTTAGTATGGTGTTAATGTACCTGGATTGGGACAATCCCAGTATCCATTTAGATCTATCTCTATAGATCTTAATCCCCAAGATGTAGGAGACATCACCTAGATCTTTCATTGAGAATTTATGTGATAAGAAGAGCTTGACCGAGTGCAGCATAGGAACATCATTTCCTATCAAGAGTATTTCATCCACGTAGAATACGAGGAAGACAACCTTACTCTCTGCCACTTTCTTGTATATACTAGGTTTATCTACGTTTTTGATGAAATCAAACTCTTTGACTACCACATCAAAATAGATGTTCCAACTCCGCGATGCCTGCTTTAACCCGTAGATGGATTTAAGCAGCTTGCATACCTTTCCGCTGCTCCCACTGTCTACGAAGCCCTCTGGCTGAGTCATGTACACTCACTCTTCTAAATCACCAATTAGAAAGGCGGTCTTAACATCCATTTGCCAGATTTCGTAGTCATGGTATGCAGCGATGGCAAGTAGGATCCAGATGGACTTAAGCATAGCCACTGGAGAAAAGGTTTCATCATAATCCACACCTGGTCGTTGACGAAAACCTTTTGCAATAAGTCTAGGTTTGAAAGTCTCAACTATTCCATCTACACCAAGTTTCTTCTTAAAGATCCATTTTCTCCCAATGGGTTTCACCCCTTCAGGAGAAACTTCCAAAGTCCATACTTTGTTGGTGTACATGGATTCTATCTCAGGTCGCATTGCATCCAGCCACTTCACAGATTCCCCACTCGTGATGGCCTGCTCGAAGCTAGTTGGGTCATCATCTTCCATGATGCAATCCTCGCTCCCAACATCAATGAGAAAACCATAGTATCTCTTAGGTGGATGAGGAACCCTACTAGATCGGCGGAGAGGCTGAGGTTCGTTGGAGACTACTGAATCCTCTGGTTCAACCAATTCTTCTGTCGTAGTTTGTATCGCTGGAACTTCTTCCAGTTCTACCTCCTCGCCACTAATTTCTTTTTCAAGAAATTCCTTTTCTAAAAAGGTGGCATTGCGAGAAACAAACACCTTTTGTTCCTCGGAACGGTAGAAGATATACCCACGTGAATTTTTGGAATATCCAACAAACTTACACAGAACTGACCTTGCCTCGAGCTTGTTTGGATTTTGCGTTTTAATATAAGCCGGACAACCCCATATCTTAATATAATTAAGACACTGTCTCTTCCCCTTACATATGTTATATGGAGTTGTAGACACAGATTTGGTAGGGACCATATTCAATAGGTGTATGGCTGTCTCAAGCGCATACCCCCAAAAGGAAATAGGTAACTCGGCGGTGCTCATCATAGAGCGCACCATATCTAATAGGGTGCGATTCCTCCGCTCTGATACATAGTTGTGCTGTGGTGTATACGGAGGAGTAAGATGAGAGAGAATCTCATTCTCTTTTAGATAGTCATGGAATTCCGTGCTCAAGTATTCTCCTCCTCGATTAGATCGAAGGATTTTAATACTTTTACCCGTTTGGTTCTCGACTTCATGCTTATATTCTTTGAATTTCAGAAAAGCTTCAGACTTGTGTTTCAACAGGAACACATGCCCGTATCTTGAGAGATTGTCAGTGAATGTAATGAAGTATGAGCAACCATTCCTGGCATGTGTAGACATGAGATCACATACATCACTATGTATCAGTCCTAAGAGTTCTGTAACTCTTTCTCCGTGTCCAGTAAACGGAGTTTTGGTCATCTTGCCTTTAAGACATGACTAGCAAGTTTCATAAGGTGATAATTCAAACGGATTCAAATATCCATCCTTATGTAACTTAGCTGGTCGTGTTGCATTGATATGGCCTAGTCTACAATGCCACAAAAAAGATTCGTTCATTTCTGAACTATTCCTTTTGTGTGTGTTTTGTATATTAAGAACTGTGGTTTGATTTAGAACGTATATGCCATTATTTAACGAACCTGATCCAATAAACTTTTTATTCAGGAAGATGTTCATAACATTATCCTGTACTACAAAATTATATCCTTCTTTACAAAATAAAGAAACTGATATAAGATTGCATATCAGGGTCGGTATGTAATAGCATTCATTCAGAATCAATGTATTACCTTTTGGTAACAAAAGGTGATATTCGCCAACTGCTTTGGCTGCAACATTTGCACCATTCCCTACTCTTACGGATTGATCACCCTCTCCCAGTTCTCCACCTTTCCTTAGCCCATGCAACATATTACATATGTGGGATCCCGATCCGGTATCTAATACCCACGACATAGAGTGAACTGAGAAACAGTTCTCGGTAACTAACAAACCCGAAGAAGATGCACCAACATGCTTATTCTCTGTTTAGATGGCGTGGGAATCCGGATATTCCATTATTTCCTACTCTGTCTTATAACAATTATAAGAAATAACGGAACCAACGTTCCCCTGCTCAGTATAACAAGCGGGTTCGGTCAATACATCCATATTATTATCTTGTTTAAGGCCTGACATGGTCGCTACCTGGAGAGAGAGAGAGACGAAAACACTTTAGCGTATGCTCTTGCAAGATTAGATTGGTTATTATCTTATCTAATCAGGATGGCTCCCACTGTTTTTATCAAATCTTCCTTCAAACCCAAAAAGGTAAGACTAGCCAGGATTAATTACAACTTACAAGTTCGCCAATCTTTTAGCCATGCCAGTGTCGGTACTTTGAGGGAGGTTCCCCATGCTTTCGTACGGACCTAATTAAAATAAACCTCGTTTTCCCAGGAGCATAACCCCGTTAACACCTTTCTAGACACCTACTTGATCGGCTAATTGTGATGTGTAAAACTCCTCCAGGAGTAACTCTTACTCGCAGTGGGTATCAGGATCCAACTATCTCATAGAAGGTATGCAATCTCATTGCAAATTTCAACACTTGAAATTCTCGATAATACTTTTACCCCTAGCAACCTATGACCTTGACGAAGGCCAACAAACCATAGGCTGCTAGTCAAGTTCAACCCTTACATTTCTTGATTGAATTAAACCCACCCGTACAACCCTTGACGAAGGCCAACAAAGTCGCACGACTACCCTAATCCAATTGCATCAAATGCTATAAGCAGATAAGTACTAATCAGCTACCGCACACTACACCTTGACGAAGGCCAACAAACGTAGCACGAATATTAACTAGTCTTTATCTGAAATGACGGAGGGCTACGACAGGTTTTTAAGAAAACCTTTTGCGTAATGAACTTGATATTGTTGTAAAAATAAGTGATTTTGAAAAGGAGTGTTTTTTAGGCTTTTACTAGTTTCGCTAAAGAGGTCACTCCCGGTGAAGGGATCACGGCTCTTTCCTTATCGAATAAGGTGCAGGATATTTCATAAATACCACTATGCAAAGAAAGAACTATAGAAGCAATCAAAAACAAAACCGAGTGAGTTGTAGCCTCTGCTAAATTTTTCTAAAGAGGTCACTCCCGGTGAAGGGATCTCGGCTCTTTCCTTATCGAATAAGGTGCTGGATATTCTACAAGGAATACCGCTATGCAAAGCAAAAACTAGAGCTACCCTTTTTGAAAATTTGATTCTACAACATCTTTTAGGTTTCTTTTCTTTCATTAATCTCATTAATGAAGTCCCATCATTTATGCTTCCTAAGCATCACAGAAGAAACAAAAATACAACGTACACATATGCCATCCGCATTCGCCACAGTATCCCGTTATGCACCGTTAGGTTACTTAACTAACGGCATAGCGGGGCGGGACTAGAGCGGGTGCAAAACATAAGCAACGTTTATTAAATATCATATATATAATAATAAAGCATTAGTCTCAAATATATAAAGTGATCACATCACAGAATATCAGCAGCAGAAGATAACATATGAAATATTGGATATACTAGGAATTCCGTGTTTTAAATTAAGCTAGTATAAAACACGGATTCCACGGTCGCGATGAATAGCCAAACCCACATCCCTACACCCCTACGAGAGCAGCAAGCAACCCTACCAATTCTAGAGTTAGGAGGCCCGGTCTCAACTCCTCGAGATGATCTCCCACTGGACTCTAGAAACCGATTACTTGTGCTCCCCACCTTGGGTCTATCCTGTTGGAAATAGTGCCCTCAAAGTCAATTATTGGATCACAGGCACGTGATTGCAATGATTGAGGGAGGACTTATGCCGGTAGGACAGTCTTACTCGAGATGATAGTATGCTATTTGGTTTATCTCTATCATCGTGTACTGCTTTAGGTGACCTTACGAGTCGCTATTACACGTTGATAGAGCCCAAAGGATTCTTGCTTGACTACCAGCAGTATGAGGGCGATCATATACGTGAGAGCTGGGGTCTATAAGCACATCCTTAAAAGGTCCCTGGTCGTGGGAGTTTCGAGATAGGGCATCGATACTCTAGAGTAGACTAGTGTATACAGTCGAGACCCCGACGAGGGGCGGTGGCCGGTCTCACAAGCCACTGGTGTCAGTTGGTTCACCTAAGATGTATACAGGTGCTCATTGGGTTATGAGTACACCGGACAGGACTCGCCGGAAACCTGCTAGTTGGGACATGTGTACAGGTTAGTTCATCGACCTGAGATCGTCATTTGTCTCGTGTGAGTTCCCACTGTGCTTTGATTACTACCCTACCACGCTCAAAGGAGACGTGCAAACAGGTTTTAGTTGGGTACAGTCCCGAGCCACATGGAGGCAGTGAGTGGATCTGCAGGGGTTCGTCTCACCCGGTATTGGGGGTGAGATTGCGCTGTGTCTAGGAGAGCCAGAACATGAAAAGTCCTTGGCCAAGGCAGGAGATTTGCTGGTAGGTATTCCAGTAGTATCTCAGGTTGTTCTGGGCTATACTCTGACATGACTTGTACCGCTATTGGGGGTCTGACTTTTACCAACCCCCTAGGCCCGCCATGCGATGCTCATAGACGAACGGACCGGACTGTACGGATATTGTCACTGACATGCTCAGTAGGGTGTCAGGATGAGTTCGCTCATCGACATCCCTTTTGGTCAATAGTTGGTGGTCCGTCACATATGGCTGATACCTCCGACGTGCTAGTGGTTAAATCCACAGCCATAGTATTGACGAGTCTTTAGAGTCCACCACATACAGTTACTCAGGTTTCGGGCGAACCGCTGTAGAGGCCGTATGGAGATATGGCAGAGTTCGATCAGATACGTGCAGTATTGCACGGATCAAGATCAGACGGTTTTTACTAGCCGGCTTTGGCTTAAGCCGGATCCTAGTATTAGATAGTGTAGTTTTGTCTCTTTGCATTTGTGTTCAGTGGGAATTCAAATGCGGGCATGTATTTGCAGTAGCGGGGTTTTCCTGTAATTTATTACGGGATCAATTTTCTGAAGTTGCCAGTTTCCATTCCGTTCCGGCCGGTTTTCCTTTGTTTCTTCGCGGCCGGACTTTCCGTTGAAGGGGGTTATTTGCAAGTGTGCAAATAACTTATTTGTGGAGGGCTTTCTTGCATATGTGTGGCTTCTATCATCATGAGATTCTTTATTGGTCTTTTCCTTTGCTTTTTGAGAATGGATTGATAAGTGAGATGAGTGTGACCATTTTCATTTGAGATTGATACCTTTTCTTTCTTTTAATCAAGCCTTTTCTTATGGTGAATATAATTCATTCTTTCCTCCACCATTCTTTTTGGAGAATGGCCGGCCACATCCTAAGAGAGAGGGAGAAGTTCATTTGTGTGGTGTGGCATATTTCTCCATCTCATATTTCTTGAAAGCACCATTTTTCTTATCTTGATTACTCCACATACCATGGCAACTACACTAAACCCCAAGAGACAATGACTACTACACTATTCTACAGCAAATCTTGGACGCGTCGGCTAGCCAACTTCGCGCCCGAGTTGCCTCGGTCCAGAGGTGGGAGCCCGTAAAAGTATCCGGCTACGTGGTGCCCTTTCCGACGATGACGTGATGGACGGAGATTCCGCGGGAGATCGGAGTGGAGACGAATACCGAAGGACACGGATCACTTGGTATACTTCTCTACCCATCTTGTTGTTTGCTAGTAGCTAGGTTAATGGCCCGCTCCGGGTGAAAAGTGCGCGGTGGTACCAGTTCAATAGTTTTTGAAGTTTTTCGTTTCCGCGTTTCCGGCGTCGGATAGACGGCCGGGGCGCCGCCGCGGACTTACATTGGTATCAGAGCCACGCCATTAACCATGCCTAGCTTGCTCTAGTATATTTAGAACTCGATCGAACAAAAATCCTCAAAAACCGTATTTTCCAATGCACTGTTCTCTGTCGAAATTTTTTCAGCTCCAAAAATTTTTCAGGTTGTTTCAGAATACTGTGCATGGAAAGATAAGAATTCTGGTAAAATTTGGTCGCGAGATCTGACTATACCGCCGCGGAACCGCGGCCAAACCCATGCTTGGGCCGCGGTTCCGCCGCGATTTTCACTGTTCATTGTGCCAAATTTTTCCAGAGGGCTTTAGACTTGGAAATAGGGGTTTTGGGATATTATTTTTGGGCCCACATTTTCTGTAAGTGCTACAGTACTGCTTGGGGCCCACTTCGGAAAAATTTGTTCGATCAGAAGTTTTAAACATGCCAGTTCACAGTATTTACATTATATCTGCGACCGTGAATGTCACTCGATCGGTAAATCCTGTCTAACTGCTATAACCCTTTTAGATGGATTTGCGAACGTGACATTCACGTTGATGTCCTGTGTTGTGCTGTGATGTTGCGGATCGGTCATGGGGGATAGCCTGGTTGCAATTTTAGTACAGTTTTTGTTTTATATGTACATTTGATATTGTGGGACGAGCGTCCGACATGTGGACTGTCGTCACTGCCTGTTTGTATTATTCTTTTAGGGCACGACCAGGTTGCGGTCGATATACCCGTTGTATGTATATTTTACTTTCTGTACTAGGATTACCCCGTGGAGGGGTGCACGGATAGACGGATTCTAGAGGGCAACGGGCCCGCATCTCATGGCGTTGAGACGGAGGGGGCTTTACTCTAGAATTGGCGGGCTATTCGCCCCACTCATAGGGGGTAAAGGTTGACCCAGGATGGGTGCCCAAGTTACCAGATTCCGTGAAGTGCTGGGTGGTCCATTCACGTTGCTGAAGGGGGCTGCCTCACTTCAGGTTTTGGCGGGTAACTTGCCGCGCCCGTAGGGGTCTAGGATTTCATTGCACAGGCTATCCACACGATCAGGGGAACGTCGGGTTTCAGTAGCGGCTCTGTGAAACCCGAGGATCCTAGATATCTGTATTGTTCTTTGATGCTGTACATTTCTGTGATGTTGCTTTTTATCACGCCTTGAGCGAAAATTATATATTATATATATTATAGTAGATGTTGTATATGTTTTGCATCCGTGCTAGTCCAGTCCCCGCTCTGTCGTTAGTTAAGTAACCTAACGGGTTATGACGGGACCCAGTGGCGAATGCGGATGACATATACGTACATCATTATTTTCGTTCTTTTGTGGTGTGATCAATTGATGGGACTGCATTGATTCGGATCAATGCAAGGTAAACAAACCTATTCTGATGTTGTTGGAACATTTTTCAAAAAGCTGTTATTGCAAGGGAATTTACTTTTGTTTTGCACAGTGGTATTCGGTTATGAATATCCAGCTCCTCAGTCGACGAGGAAAGGGCCGAGATCCCTTCACCGGGAGTGACCCCTTAGACAAAAGTTTGCGTCAGGGAAATAACTTCACTATAGCCGATTACTTTTTGCTTTGCATCGTGGTATTCAGTTGGAATATCCTGCACCTCATTCCACGGGGAAAGAGCCGAGATCCCTTCACCGGGAGTGAACTCATTAGCAAAGGTTATCGTAACTATATTTTTATAAAGCTATCCAGTTCCTTCAACGATATCAAGTTCATTACGTTAAAGGTTTTCGCCAGAAACCATTCGTAGCCCTCCGTCGTTTCATACGGGTAGCACGTAGTATTCATGCTATGTTTGTTGGCCTTCGTCAAGGCATAGTGTATGGTAGCTGCTTGTTACCTTTCTGCTGCATAGATAGATGCGTTGGTTTGGGACAGTCGTATAGCCTTGTTGACCTTCATCAAGGGCTTGTACGGGTGGGTTCAAATTAACCTGGATAATGACGGGTAGAACTTGACATGTGACTTATGATTTGTTGACCTTCGTCAAGGTCATAAGAGCATGGGGCAAAAATCACATCGGGAGTTTCAAAAGAACTGAAACTTGCCAGATATGCGCATACCTTCTGGAGTGTGATAGCGTAAGCGGATTCCGTCATGTTATCTTGCGATAATAGTTGGATCCCGATTCCCATTGATGAGTTGGTTTACTCCTCGGGTGATCCTGGCTAATTCTTCTTTCAGGTTTGGGGAAGAATTTGACGTTACAGTGGGAGGTTTCCAGATTAGATAAAGTGATAACCATTCTGATCTAGGCTAGAGTGCACGCTGAGTGTTTCTTTTCTCTCTCTCTTTGGCAGTGACCATTGACCTGACCCTAGACTATGACTCAGTGACCAAGTTGACCGAACCTTC
The DNA here is from genome assembly GCA_030015575.1 of Agapanthus africanus. Taxonomy (NCBI): domain Eukaryota; kingdom Viridiplantae; phylum Streptophyta; class Magnoliopsida; order Asparagales; family Amaryllidaceae; genus Agapanthus; species Agapanthus africanus. Next base: position 429,154,730 of record CM057339.1, read on the forward strand.
TTAACACTGGCTTTTGGATTGTCAGAGTTGCAAACCTCATTGCCACTTCTACTTTTACCCTTTTCTCCAGGACACCCCGTATTACTACGAATGTCCACTTCCATTGGACAAAACCATCGTATGGTTATATACGAACTCGAAGGAATTCGAGGATGCTTTCCGGTTCTGGAGAAAACGAATAGGACTATTCAGTTATCTTTTCCTTTTACCTTCTCTCAGGTTGCGAGTACTCCTTGGTTTAGGAGTAGTACACCTATTAAGCAAATTGGTTAGTCTTCTTTCAAACCTTAGGCTGGTGCCAAACGGTAGGGAATGAAGAAAACCAGTTAGCTAAACGGTGTACAGAAGGTATTAAGTAAAGAAAAAGAAAGGGATTAATAAGAGGGCAAAGTAAATTGCGACTGCTATCCACGACCAAACCAAGTATTTCTTCGCCAATCCTAAATCACCTTTGTATTTCTCCAGGACACTCCGTATCACTACGAAGATCCCAGTTTATTGGATAATCCATCGTATGGTTATATACGAACTCGAAAGGAACTTGTTCCAGTTCGGGGATGGATCCTCGTTCAGGAGAAATAGGAATAAGGTTCATTCGGTTGTCTTTTATCTTCACATTCTCTCGCATTGCGAGTGCTCCTAGGATTAGGACAGTACACCCATTATGCTTATTGGATAGTTTTCTTCCAAACCATAGGCTGGTGCCGAACGGTAGGGAAGGAAGAAAACCATTTGGCCTAAAGGGGTGTACAGAAGGTAATGACTAAAGACATATAAAGGGATTTAGAGAAATGGCAAAGAATTATACGGTTATAGTTGTGAATCTGGATAATGGAAGATGCATTACTAGGAATACCGGGATACCCCATCGAAACATTTCAATATTTCAGTTTCACTGTGTACTGTTAAAGGAAAACTGATTTCCCAATTAGACACTTGCTCCAGGGTATGTATTTACCAGGTATGATTCTTACATCTGTATGGTTTTACAGATGGTGAGTGGGAGTAAGTTATTGGGAATTAGGTGATCGTCCTCATTATATCGGGATTCGTTGTAATTGGTGATATTTGAGGAAGTCGCCTGGGTTGTTTGCCGGTCGGCAAATATTTGGTTTTGAATATCCGTTGTTATGCACCAATTTTAAATTGATATATCTGTACGTCTATTTTTATAGAGTGAGATATACCTTTTTGAAATTATGTCCATGACATTTACCTATATCAGTGGATGGTTAGGTACGGAGCCTTGAACAGCGGTGTAACTTTTCTTAACCATAAGTACAGTTTTCAACCTACGACACACAGAGAATGAGTTGTTAGACTCAGCGGACTTATACAGAGTTTTGTGTATTGTCCAGTGTCCATTAGGACAGAAGGGTTGGTTATCGTACTATATTCTGTTTACTTATGACTTCTCTAGTTCTTAGACAGGTGTTTCGTAGAAACACAGGGTCCAAGTTTTGAGAAGTTATAGGTATAAGAATAAAGTAGAGAACCAGGTGTTGCAAGTATCAGGATTCTTCAAGGTGATCGAAGATTTAGATACTTGTGTATGGTATTCAGTTGATAGTAATGATTAAGAGAACTTGCTTCTCTTTCAGGTTACTCATAATTGGAAGCACTCCTAAGTTGAGTAACGCTGATCGGCCTTTTTCCATTTAGTTGACATGCACTGGAGACAGCTGCATGATTTGAATTTGGTTCAATTAAATCAGTGCCTCTGTTTCTATATTGGATATAGAACAGTTCATATCTTGACATTGTTAAGGTACGGGGAGTTGTCCGGCTTATACTTAAAACCAGACTCCGGATAACTCAAGGCACGTTTCTGTAATGGCTGTTTTTGGGTTGACCCGGGCTATGACAAGGGTTGATATTCTACCATCTGGAAGATCAATAGTGATATTGTTCTTGACTCGCCACAGTTTTAATAAAAATGGATTTTTTTTCAGAAAACAGTAGTGGGAGTATAGTAGAACTGGAAGTTATTCCAAAACCGCAAACGATTACTGAAGATTTGATAAGAACCTAAAGATTCAATCTGGCTTGACATTCCATTAGCCACTCTGCAGATATGGTGGGTAACCTCAGCCACTCGAGAGGTACATCGGTATGCTCAAGGACGGTGGCAGGGAGGTTCTTGTTTACCCAGACTTTCCATTGCTGTTGTTCCAGACTGTGAGACCCGGCAGGAGGATGAGTATAGCGTCGTTCTAGACTAGCTTTAGAAGTGTACGTGTATATGACTCTGCCAGAGGGTTGTCGTAGTCAGTGGGAGTAGCGGAAGCATTGGTGGACATCAAGCTTATGTCTGTTTATAGACTAAAGCAGATATATCGGAGATAGATCATCTATTTCTGGTATGACAGTCATAGGTTTGACTTCATCAGAATAGGGGATGGATCTGTTAAGAAGGTAGTAGGGTGTGATGTCCTGGTATTTGATGACATACACAGAGTAGGAAGTGATATTCCTATACTACGATCGGTTATACTTTGGTTGTCACACAGTAGTTTCTCCACATAGGAATTGGATATTATATCGTACATTCTGGTTACTAGATCTATGGTTTTAGATCTAGATTTGGGTGGCTTCCCAATCAGGGTACTTAGATAGCATTCTAAGAGTATTTAGAATGGACGACTCCCGGTACGGTAGTATACCTGCAGGTGATGGAGTCACCCTCTCTAAAGGTGTCTTACAGACTAAAGGGGAGAGGGATGTGCATGATTGGCATATCACTTGCTCAGGCAATTGAGTCAATCATGAGATGTCAAGTACCATACCAGATGTTGTTTTTGCACTAGATGCAATAAGTTGACATTGATCCAATCCTGGAGAAGCAGTCGGAAGAAGTTTTAGAACATAAGTGGATGTTTTATGGACATGATAACGACAGCCTCATTCGGGAAACAGTTATCATTCCAGGCTTCCAAGGTGACCTGGACGACAAGGAGGTTGTCAGAGTTATAGTTTTCCTTCTGACGAAGGGCAGTATTTTGGACAGGTGGTCCAGGTGGATACTGAGGGAAGGCATGGCGCAGGATACTGATTAAGTTCAGTTGACGATACAGTCTAAGAAGTTTGGATTTGGAGTTCATTTATAAGCTAGGTCCCATCAGACATCTAGACACATTCTAAGACAGGTATTGCTCATTTCAGGAGATGGCTTTCTCCGCGAACTTGAGATAAAGAGAGACATAGAAAGAAACATCAGAGCGGATCCACTCACTGAGGCTATTCCTCGAACGCAATAGTTTCGTAAACGAGCTTTGTGAGACCGACTAGTAGAGGAGTTGGGTGTTCGGTATCACACGGACTGTGAGTATGCGACATCGCAATAATTAGCCTTGAGTGCAAGTGGGAGATTGTTGGATATAGTGCCCTCAGAGTCAATTATTGGATCACAGGCACGTGATTGCAATGATTGAGGGAGGACCTATGCCGGTAGGACAGTCTTACTCGAGATGATAGTATGCTATCTGGTTTATCTCTATCATCGTGTACTGCTTTAGGTGACCTTACGAGTCGCTATTACACGTTGATAGAGCCCTTAGGATTCTTGCTTGACTACCAGCAGTATGAGGGCGATCATATACGTAAGAGCTGGGGTCTATAAGCATATCCTTAAAAGGTCCCTAGTCGTGGGAGTTTCGAGACAGGGCATCGATACTCCAGAGTAGACTAGTGTATACAGTCGAGACCCCGACGAGGGGCGGTGGCCGGTCTCACAAGCCACTGGTGTCAGTTGGTTCACCTAAGATGTATACAGGTGCTCATTGGGTTATGAGTACACCAGACAGGACTCGCCGGGAACCTGCTAGTTGGGATTATACCTGATGTCAGATAGCAGTTCCCTGGTGACATGTGTACAGGTTAGTTCATCAACCTGAGATCGTCATTTGTCTCGTGTGAGTTCCCACTGTGCTTTGATTACTACCCTACCACGCTCAAAGGAGACGTGCAAATAGGTTTTAGTTGGGTACAGTCCCGAGGCACATGGAGGCAGTGAGCGGATCTGCAGGGGTTCGTCTCTCCCGGTATTGGGGGTGAGATCACGTTGTGTCTAGGAGAGCCAAAACATGAAAAGTCCTTGGCCAAGGCAGGAGATTTACTGGTAGGTATTCCAGTAGTATCTCAGGGTGTTCTGGGCTACACTCCGACACGACTTGTACCGCTATTGGGGGTTTGACTTTTACCAACCCCCTAGGCCCGCCATGCGATGCTCATAGACGAACGGACCGGACTGTACGGATATTATCTCTGACAGGCTCAGTAGGGTGTCAGGATGAGTTTGCTCATAGACGTCCCTTTTGGTCAGTAGCTGGTGGCCCGTCACGTATGGCTGATACCTCTGACGTGCTAGTGGTTAAATCCACCGCCATAGTATTGACGAGTCTTTAGAGTCCACCATATACAGTTACTCAGGTTTCGGGCGAAACGATGTAGAGGCCGTATGGAGTTATGGCAGAGTTCGATCAGATCCGTGCAATATTGCACGGATCGTGATCGGACGATTTTTACTAGCCGGCTTTGGCTTAAGCCGGATCCTAGTATTAGATAGTGTAGTTTTGTCTCTTTGCATTTGTGTTCAGTGGGAATACAAATGCGGGCATCTATTTGCAGTAGCGGTGTTTTCCTGTAATTTATTACGGGATCAGTTTTCTGAAGTTGCCAGTTTGCATTCCGTTCCGGCCGGTTTTCCTTTGTTCCTTCGCGGCCGGACTTTCCGTTGGAGGGGGTTATTTGTAAGAGTGCAAATAACTTATTTCTGGAGGGCTTTCTTGCATATGTGTGGCTTCTATCATCATGAGATTCTTTATTAGTCTTTTCCTTTGCTTTTTGAGAATGGATTGATAAGTGAGATGAGTGTGACCATTTTCATTTGAGATTGACACCTTTTCTTCTCTTTTAATCAAGCATTTTCTTATGGTGAATATAATTCATTCTTTCCTCCACCATTCTTTTTGGAGAGGGGCCGGCCACATCCTAAGAGAGAGGGAGAAGTTCATTTGTGTGGTGTGGCATATTTCTCCATCTCATTTTTCTTGCTAGGAAAAATGAAAGCACCATTTTTCTTATCTTGATTCCTCCACATACCATGGCAACTACACTAAACCCCAAGAGACAATGGCTACTACACTATTCTACAGCAAATCTTGGGCGCGTCGGCTAGCCAACTTCGCGCCCGAGTTGCCTCGGTCCAGAGGTGGGAGCCCGTAAAAGTATCCGGCTACGTGGTGCCCTTTCCGACGATGACGTGATGGACGGAGATTCTGCGGGAGATCGGAGTGGAGACGATGACCGAAGGACACGGATCGCTTGGTATACTTCTCTACCCATCTTGTTGTTTGCTAGTAGCTAGGTTAATGGCCCGATCCAGGTGAAAAGTGCACGGTGGTGCCGGTTCAATAGTTTTTGAAGTTTTTCGTTTCCGCGTTTCCGGCGTCGGATCGACGGCCGGGGCGCCGCCGCGGACTTACATATCCTAATGCGGAAAAGTAAATAATATACAACAATGGTGACATCATACTCATCCCGGAAGTGCCCCAATAAAAGAATATTACATACAATGAATTTTACATTAATGAAAATAAAATCTCTTATCTCACATAAAACCCCCGGCTATTCAAATCACAACGATCCAATATAACATATCACAGCAACACATAACATCACATGTCATCAACATAAGTAAATATGCGTATCCCAATTGTCATTGACATATAGCAACGAAACCGGCGATACACCACATATTACACTTACGGTCGCAAAAACATTTTTCAAACTACAATATTTGGAATCCACAATCACCTTAGACATCATAAATTGTCACGACCTGTAATTTAGCACTTGACCGGCACTTAAGTTACGCAACGTCTAAAGGCGTGACGTAAATCAAGTAAGCCGAAGACCAGAAAATGCAAACCTTTTTGCGGAAAATAATAGGGGTGCAGCTTTGAAATATGGTATAATGAATAATGTTTTGTCTTTTAAAATTTCGAGAAGCACCTCCCTTGTATATTTTGATCCAAAAACATATATAAAACAATATATAGGCATACCTAAGCGGGAGCTAGATCTTCGCCAACTGGCGGAATCATAACCACGCAATAACATATATACGACGCCCAACGGCGAAGATCAAACCAGAAAGAACAATAAACGAGCGAGACAACAAAACTCAAGAAGCGAACATAAACCCATCGCTATAAGTCTCGCACAAAACCCAAGTCTGATTAGGTTTACCAATATAAAATTCAAATCCTGATCCGATCTGATGTGATGTGATGGAGTTTTATCTAGATACAATAGAATATAATCAGTACGAGAGTGGGCACGATCCAAGATGTGTCCCACCTACCAAAGCAAACACCCTGGATGAAGCTGTGTGCCAACAATACCGCTACTGATCCCAAGCGGTCAAACCTGTAAGAACTGTGGCACAACGGGGGTGAGTTGCCAACTCGTGAGAAGAAAACATCAGCAAGTAGAAATCGAATAAAACAACGATTTCCTAGGTCACTATATCCTGAAGGTAATACTATGATATCTAGGGTGACTAAGTATGCATATATGTCAACAATCTATCAGTGAAATGACATATATAAATAAACATCCGACATCATATGCCTGTATGCATGTGGATATCATCCATGTGTCCATCAACGACACAACTCAATATCATAGAACCTGAGTGTCCAACACCGACACTCGAAACATCATGAAAGCATATGTATGTATGTATGTATGAGAATATCAACCACGTATGTCCATCAATGACACATCAAATATCATGGAACCTGGGTGTCCAACACCGACACTCGAAACATCATGAAACCCGTGTCCAGCATCGACACATAAATCCTCATATCTCTATCCCTCGGACTCCATCAGTTCGGATCGACCTACGGCTCTCTCAGTCCGGAACGGCCCATAACATCTCACGACTCCGGTCGGTATCCTCCAGATATCCGCCGAGCCCAAAACTATCACCGGTAGGTAGTGCTCCCCTGCCAGGCTCATCGTCTACATCTCGAGCTTCTTGCCCCAGGGTACCACACCGGGTCCACCATGTACCCGCAAACGGCCTCTTCCAGCTCCTCGAATCGGGTATGACATAACTCATAACCGAGAAAACACATGCTGGACGTCTCGAAATAACATATCAAGAGAAACCGCGTTTTTAAAACAATACACAATTTCATTTGAAATTGAACCGCGGTTCTCAAATCCAGAGATCTCATAAACACAGTATCTCAATGCATATAACCACAAAGTACAATGTATGCAACAAAGAATAGTAATATGAGCTTATCGGGTATATCATGTAAGCATATCCTAAGGTATGATGTATACAGCATAGAGTAGTAATATGAGCATATCTTGTATATCATGCAAGCATGTCAAGTGATAGTACTGAACAATGAGTGTACTTTTACTTTTAAGATTAATATCATAATAGGGAAGTTCTCCTGTATAAAAGGCACGACAATTCTACTGTGTAAGGACATGTCAATTCTACTGTGTAATGACATGGCAATTCTACTGTATCAGTGACATGGCAGTTACCGATGAAGAATATGTGTGAGCCGGTAAATCTGTGTATGTGTAACATGCGCATCAACGGTAATTGTGCAGGTGTACTAGCAAATGATATCATATAGCATTAAATACAAGCACGTGGTATGTACATTACGAGGGGTAATATCCAACACAACATGAACAATAAATGGGTGTATCTATCTACACAAGAATCATACGGTCACTTTTAAACGGTACACATCATCTCTTTGAAAATAGGTATGGTTCAGGTGGCAATCTCTATATCGGCGATCCCGCCTCATAACATCTGATATGACAATAATCCTCGATCATCATCCTTAAATCACTAGCGCGGATCAATCATCCGGTACATCTCATCACGTACGGTAATCTATCGTATGGGGTCATCAAACAGAATAGGGAATCTATCGACCTATACAATAATGAGGGTACGGATCTAAAGTTCCGTACGCCATATTACTCATTATACTCATAAATATGTATCTATACACATATATCTCAAATCACATTTTTATAAACGTCATATCTTATTTATATCGCCACACCCTATCTCAATCTCGTGTCGTGTTAATCAATCTCGATTTCATATTATACCATCACCAACTCATACTTGTTCTCTTTCAATTCGTACCTATCATGATTCACTTCTCATTTCATATTCTCATATGTCAATATATTCATTAGTGTCAACTTCTATTATATTATCGTTACAAAATCTTATAATCATGTCTGTAGCATATCCTTTATCAAAATACAATTATCAAACGATCTTCCATATCAATATTTGCGGGGGTGCTATACGCCATCCACCCAACTTACCCCGTAGATATAAATCTACTCACCAGCAATTCTCCTCACTTAGACGAAGTCGATGTGCTTCGTTGTCTCGGAAGTCCACACGAAGTACCTAAAATCAATACACAATCGAAATGCAAACACAATCAATATCCGAAAACCGATATGGCACATGGATTGCTTATAGGTTAGAACCTATAGCTTCCCATGCAAATTCAACCAAATAACCCTCGTCCGTTGACGTATAAACGACCAATGACAGAATCCAAACTCAAATCTAAAAACCACGTTTTAGAAATCAGAAAACGAAATTCAGCAACTAAGAAAATCCATCCAGATTTTGACTCAGGTAAAATTAGCCAATTTTGCATATCAGGTTGCTCTAGATATAGGATAAGGAAGCTACAGAACAAAAATCACCAGGTTCCACTCTGATGTGGCCGCAATTTGAGGCCAGAATGAATTAATTTGCGGCAATAAGTGAAGGGAATGGGCTCGTGTTTCAAGGGGTGCTTCTAGGTTGCCTGCGCATCTCTCTGTGTTTGCTAAATAATTCTCAGGTCCTCTGGGTTAGAGCAAATCCCAGAACCCCCTCACAAATCACACAAAATACGATATCGGCCGATTTCATAGTTCGTGTTTTGGTTTCTATTCTCGGGTCTTGGCCAGCAAAACACTCTCTAAGGTCTAGTAAACACTCCCTACACCTCAATTAACCACATAACAACATCTTATAATTTTCTAAAATCATAAACCTTACTAAATCAATATCTAAACTAGAATAGGATATATTAACACAAATACTTATCTAAAAGTGAAGGGATTACCTTGTTTGGCCACCTAGGAAAATTTTAGAGTTACTCAAAGTCTTCAAAATCCAAACTTGAAAGGTTCTAAGGGTTTAGAATAGGTTTGTGCATGTTTTTAATGAAGGGGACATGAGGTTTTGGCAAAGGAATGGAGATGATGCATGGGGGTAGTGAGATGAATGAGATGAAGCAATTGAGTTGAGGAACAATTAAGGAGAAAGGAAAGGGGAAGCAAAGTTTAATCCTTAGGCTCACTCTCTCACTTTCAAATATCCCCCTACACTCACTCTCTCACAAATATCTATTTTTGTTTCTTTCTCATATTCTTTTCACACTCAAACCCTTTTCTCTCTTTTGTTTTTCTTTTCTTGTCTTCTCCTTTCTCTTTTTCACAAGTCACACACACACACAACTCACAAACATATACACAAGCATAACATGCACATGACATGGTGCACAAGTCATGAAAAAAATGTAAAAATACGGATTTTGCCAAAAAATCCGATAAATATAATTATAATATATAAATCATTTTAATCTCCGATTAATTTCCAATTATTGGTATATACTTATACCATTTTACGAAAAATCTCTATTCGCAAATTCGAATAGTTTTCGCGAAATATATTATTTTAATATTAAATTTCCAAAAATAATATTTTTATATTTCTGAAATGTTACAGTCTTCCCCCTTAAATAAATTCAGTCCCCGAATTTAAATTTAAATCCCCAAATGCTAAAACTTTTCAATAATCAGTTCAAATCAACGGGGCTCCGAAATCACGGAAGATACTTAAATACCACAGCGCATCGTGTGCGCCTGAAAACGAGTACGAAACTCAAATCAAACTCCGTCAAGCATCACGCAATCACTAGAGTTATAAAGGAGATACGAATATCGAATTCCACTACTAGAATCCAAATGCACTATAGTCAAATCATAATACGTATATAGCACGCATCTTTGTAAAACCATTTTAAAAGCTGAAAAACTCATGCCAAATCTTTTTCAAATCTCCGTGCTATGCGTAGCTCACGGCACAAGTGGCGGACGATCATTTGTAAAGTAGTAAATTTATACTTATTTATGGTTTGCTCAAACTATACGTCCTGCCTTTTTGAAATATCCCAGAAGGTTCTCTTTATAAAATTTCGCGTCACTCGCGGACACGTAGGAAATAACGAGACTATAGCTCCTTTTTGAAAAACTTTGGTAACGTTTTATGCATGCAAAAGTACTCAGGCACTGTCCTCAGACCAGCCCTGCTCGGCTACTATATAATATAGTATCCATCGTCAAAACACGATACTCATAAATAAAATCAGCCTCAAAAGACGTATCCAACATCATATGCGTCTGGTGCGCAGGGAAAACCTAATCCAATACAAGTGCCACAAATATGTACAAAAGCAAAACTAAGTCCAACGGGTGTGCACGAAAGCATATGTCCAGTGCAACGGATGTGCACGACAACCATATCAAATGCATCTATAGTACATAAAGGCATTTGTCCAGTGCAACGGATGTGCAGGACAATCTCAACCCAGTGAACGGATGTGCATGAATGAAAATCCCAATCAAGTGCATTCAACATGCACGATTATAAATCTCAATCAATTGCAACCAACATGCACGAATATAAATCTCTATCAAGTGCATCCAACATGCACGAATAAAAATCTCTATCATGCGCCCAATATGCGCGAAAATCCAAATCAAGGGCGTCAGGTCCGTATAAAACATCCAGTGCAAATAGTATGCATGATAACAAACATCAAGTGCAGACGCTCACAAAAACATAATCTGGTGCAACAAATGCACAAAATACAAATCCGGTGCAACCAATGTACGAAATACCAATCTGGAGCAACTAATGCACGAAATACCAATCTGGTGCAACTAATGCACGAAATAAAAATCCCAAATGATCAAAAAAAAAAAACACCGAGCATGCCAAGGTGTATAAGATCATAAACGTGTGCAACTGTGTGCACAAAACATGAATCAATGCACTGCAAGCACATATAAGCTATACCGAGTGCATAAGTAAAGGCAAATGCATACAACATGCACGAAATCAAATCAACTGTATCGAATCCACGAGACCATAATTACGTGCTACGAAGGCACAAATCGATACCAAGTGCAATAGATATGCACAATTCATAAACCAATGTAGCGTGTATAAAATATAAATCAAGTGCCATAACTGTGCACCAAATATGAATCTCCGGTAGGTGCAACCATGGTGCAAAAAAACATAAATCACGAAACCCAATCATCGAAACTCAAGTCCAAGCGATAAAAGTGTGATAATCGGATCACAAAATGCAATCGCAATAACTGACAGTGAGGTACACCTCCTACAATGTCGAAAAATATGCCGGTACGTCCAAACTGGCAGAGCAAGATCATGTACTTTCCTCCTGCTAACGGTCTGGCATCTCCGGTCTATGGGTCCTCGTTTTCTCTGTGGATTACCAATCTCACGATCTTTCGGCTCGTCGGCCCGGTCAGGTGTACTAACGGAACAGTCCCGCTCTGGAACTCCTCTGATCACCGTTTGGCTAATCAACACGACCACTCTCAAACGGCACATTACTGACGGCAGCATCTTGCCCTCTGAATACACACGATATAACTGATGCAAATCTCTATCACTGTGGTGTCCTGGAAGAACCTGCTCATGGATTCTTCTAATCTCACCTATACCGAACTATATAAAGGTTGGCACACTTGCGTAACTCTTTTCTCATAACCGGAAAACTGTGTCCTCAGCACGGCTTTCATCTGAAATTTGGCTGTATGTAACGCCTCTGCATACACATCAATCCTCTGGCATCAACGGAGTGTAAGAAACGCTCGCTAATATCTCGCATGAACCTCTTGTTCCACTCGTCTTTATTATCGTCCACTTCGATGTCATCTCTTGTTGTCTGCGTATTGCAAATCATTCTCGGCTATGGTCAATCTGGAGTCTCTCTCACACGGACTCGAAATCCTGAACTCAGTATCTTCATCGCACTGTAGGAGATATCTAGCCGAACACATCATCGGAAACTCGTCCAATCCTCGGAGGAATACATTTTATTCATCCGTTCTCGATCAACTCACAACACAGCTGGTGACGTCCTTCCATCTGAAACTGGTCAACTTACCGATCTCACATCGGAGAATCCAACGAATAACGTCCTCTCTTAATCGATCTACTCTAGATCTGAGTAAGATCCTTCAATTGGAATTCTTCAACTCAACTGAGCCTACATCGGCACATCAAATCTGGCGAATCATATATGTCGCTCTACTTGAGATAGACTAGCTACCTCCTGTCACATCTCTGCCTGAAAGCTCCAGCTGTTTCAGCTCATAAGCTCTTGAAATGACATCCCATCAATCTCAGCAACAGCTGGGTCATCTGTCTATACGGTAGACAACATCATGATCTCTGAGGCAGGCTGTACATTAACAGTCCTCTCAATCCGGCAGCCTCTATCAATGGCCCGATCATCCGGTGTAAAACCGAACACTCGCCTCAAACGAGAGGTCACAACAAAAACACTAAATCGAGACGTTCCCATGTCACCAGAAATCACGATGGTCGGTCCTCTTCCATGACGAGCTCGCCTTGACCGCAACATTAGTAGCAGCTCAATCTGCGCTCTAACCATGGTGACAGGAACCTCAAGAAGGTATCAAAGAAGATAAATCACATGAACGGAAGAAATCATCATATCCCAAATGGATATATGATCATAGGAACGAATAGTATCAAAGATCTCAAGATATGAACATCCTAAGGTTTCTTAAGTGGAGTATCGTATCGTAAATATGTCGCGGAACATACGTACGGTATGTCATTCTACTCAAGCTACCTACTCCATCAATCAAGGTCAACCTATGAAACGAAAGTTCGGGTCTAATACCCCCCGTCAAGTTTAAGTTCCGTAAGGTCAAGCCTAGGTTCCGATATATAAATGCCCTAGACTCCGCATAGTCAAACCCAGACTCAAACTAAAGTTAAACCTAACGCTCTGAAACCAACTTTATCACGACCCGTAATTTAGCACGTGACCGACACTTAAATTACGCAACGTCTAAAGGCGTAACATAAATCAAGTAAGCCGAAGCCCAGAAAACCTAAACCATTTTGCGGAAAATAGTGGGGGCGCAGTTTTGAAATAAGGTATAATGAATCATGTTTTGTCTTTTAAAATTTCGGGCAGCATCTCCCTTGTGTATTTTGATCCAAAAACATATATACAACAATATATAGGCATCCCCAAGCGGGAGCTAGCTCTTCGCCAACTGGCGGAATCATAACCACGCAATAACATATATACGACGCCCAACGGCGAAGATCAACCCAGAAAGAAAAACAAACGAGCGAGACAACAAAACTCAAGAAGCGAACATAAACCCATCGCTATAAGTCTCGCACAAAACCCAAGTCTGACTAGGTCTACCAATATACAATTCTAGTCCTGATCTGATCTGATGTGATATGATGGAGTTTTATCTAGATACAATAGAATATAATCAGTACGAGAGTGGGCACGATCCAACATGCGTCCCACCTACCAAAACAAACACCCTGGATGAAGCTGTGTGCCAGCAATACTGCTACTGATCCCAAGCGGTCAAACCTGCAAGAACTGTGAGTTGCCAACTCGTGAGTAGAAAATATCAGCAAGTAGAAATCGAATAAAACAACGATTTCCTAGGTCACTATATCCTGAAGGTAATACTATGATATCTAGGGTGACCAAGTATGCATATATGTCAACAATCTACCAATGAAATGACATAACTAAATAAACATCCGACATCATATGCCTGTATGCATGTGGATATCATCCGCGTGTCCATCAACGACACAACTCAATATCATGGAACCTGAGTGTCCAACACCGACACTCGAAACATCATGAAAACTTATGTATGTATGTATGTATAAGGATATCAACCACGTATGTCCATGAACGACACATCAAAATGTAGGGTTCTTAGGCACAACCATAAAGTTTCACAAGACATCAAACATGCCGATCTAACTAGAGTATTAGGGTAAGAAACAACAAGTAAACAAATTTACTTCTAAGTGAATAATAAATACAACCTTTGTAGACCGGTCCTTCACTTCTAAAGCTCCATGTAGAAGTCCCTTCGCTTTGATCGTTGATCTCCCGAACTCTAGTATGGGTTCCCTTGGAGAAATGAACAACCTTGCTCGAAGTCTTCGAGGCCGAAGATGATCTACGTCGAGGAGACTAAAATCCAAGCTACCTCTTCACTAGGTGATGAACTTTGTGAAGAGAATACCCTAAACTAAATGGCAAGTAGTAGAGGATGATGAAATAGGAAGTGGGCTCACTTTAGATTTTATTTTCTCACAATATTTCTTCATGTTTCATGGAGCTAGAAAGCTAGAAGAAAGAGATGAAGAAAACTACTATGAAAAATGAAGCAACTCAAGAATGAAAAATCAAAATGAGGTGAGAATATCAACCATGGGTGAGTTAGTGTCATATACTAACCCTTGTAGAGACTTAACCATGGCTAAATAATAATGGTTAGGTTTAAAATATCTTAAGTAAAACAAATCAAGTGGACTTTGATCAATGGTTATCCAAGCATCATGAAGCTTCAAGCCATGACAAAAATGCCACCTAATTTGAATTACTTAAAATAAATAAAACCCTAAATTATAAGTTGCATGGTGTAAGTCATACACACACCCATGTTTGCATGTATCATCTAGCATGATACAATCATGTACACAAACATATATCACATATACACTATGCGCACATCAAGTGAGAAAACAATCTTAAGTGAGCCAATACTAGTTAATGTAAAGTAATATATCAAATATATAATTATACATTAAATCACTAAATCAACACTTGATTTAATGATCCGGTCATATCACATATAACCGACTAATATCATGTGTATCAATTTGTCAAATCAACACTTGATTCGATAACCCGGCTATATCGCATATAACCGACCGATGATACAAATCGTGAGAATAGAATACGGTATCACATACTCGTATTATTCTCGGTCCCGCACATATCGCATATGTTCTCCTACTCCATTTCGCCTGAGCCAGGAAACCTCTGTGTAGGACTCTAAAGACTCGTCAATACGCCGGCAGTAGGTGATGATCATATCAAATACCGACAAGCCGCAAGAGGCGTGCTAAGCGTAAGGGACACCTGGTATTGATTGATCAGAAGATCAACAAGCAAGCCTGCTCATACTCCTGCGAATCCAATCAGTAACACTGCCGTACAGTCTGGTCTGTTTGTCTGATATGTCGCATATCTCGCTTAGGGTTGGTAAACGTCAGACCCCAATAGCTTGATAAGTCATGCCGATGTAAGGTCCATAACGGGCATGAAACTACTGATAACACTTACCAGTAAATCACATCTACCCTGGCCAGGGATTTCAGTTATGGCCAATCGAGCATAGCGCAACATTAACCCCCAATACCGGGAGAGACGAATCCCCTCCTATCGCTCATTGCCTCCATGTGACTCAGGACTGTACCCCAAAAACACATGTTTTCACAACTCAGTAGAGCCGTGGTAGGGTAGAAATCAAAGCACAGTGGGAGACACACAAGACTCTATGACAATCTCGGGTCGACAGACTAACATGTACCAGAGTCACCAGAGAACTGCTATCTGACGTGAGGTATAATACCATCTAGGAGTTCTCGACGAGTCCGTTCAGTGTACCCAGTCTCCACTGAGCACCCGTATACCATCTCTTTTGTCAAACACCAATGGATATGGGATCATCCATCGCCCATCACATGGGTCGAGAAGATATACGCTAGTCTACTCTGGAATATCGATGCCCCGTCTCGATATTCCCAAGACTAAGAACATTGAAGGATGAACTCATGGACTACCCAGGCCCCACAAGTATGATCTGCATCATAATCCTGGAAGTCGAGTACACATTCTAAGGGCTTTATTAACATGTAACAGAGAGACAGTGAGTGTACATGTTAAGATAAAGAGCAACCAGATAGCTTACTATTATGTCGAGCAAGAAAGTCCTCCCTATATATGTCCCAGCATCCATTATAATATACATCTCATGTACAATAATGGCCTCTAGGGCATACATACAACTAACAATCTCGCACTTGCACTAAGACGAGTTGTTGTAGTATAGCATACTCAACGTCCTATAAAAGTCTCTCACAGGAAAGGCCTCAATGAGTGGATCCTCCGTGTTAACCTCTGAGTCCACTCTCCTAACCTCTGAGTGATCAGGTGATACTGCCTTAGAATATGTCTGGGTCACTGATGGGACCGGGGTTCCTGGGCCAAAACCACATCTCCATTGTCACACAATGGTAGGAACCTTGTTCATCTCATGAACAAATATACACCTAGACTCCCTCTTTGGTAGCATCTTTGGTAGCGATGTATCCAGTCTTTATCGTCTAGTTTGTCACGGTATCTAGCTTGAAACTCTTCCAACATACCGTCCCTCCACTGAGGGTAAAAACAATGCCTGTGACTGACATTCAGTCATCCTTACTACCCTGGAAGCTATCCAGTGATTCTCCCCAGGATCGATTGATACCATCTCACTACACCTAATGAGAATCCTAATATCCACTTAGATATATCTCACAGATCCAAAAACTAGGATTTAGGAGGTATCACCTAGATCCTATATGGATAATCAATGTGATAAAAGGAGATTGACCGAGTGTTGTATAGGAAACACCTTTCCTATCAAGAGTATGTCATCTACGTACAATACGAGGAAGACCACCTTACTCTCTACTACCTTTTTGTATATACAAGGTTCATCTACCATTTTGATGAAGTCAAACTCCTTGACTACCACATCAAAACAGACGTTCCAACTCCGCGATGCCTGCTTTAACGCATAAAGCAACTTGCACACGTTTCCGCTGCTCCCACTGTCTACGAAGCCCTCTGGCTGTGTTCTTATAGACGCTCTCTTCTAAATCACTATTTAGAAAAGCAGTCATGACACCCAACCTTCAGATATCGTAGTCATGGAATGTAGCAAATGGTAAGTAGGATCTGGATGGACTTAAGCATAGGTAATGGAGAAAAGGTTTCATCAAAAACCATACCTGGTTAATGGAAAGAACCTTTTTCAACAACTCTAGCTTTGAATGTCTCAACTTTTCCATCTACACCAAGTAATCTTCTCAAGATATACTTGCTTCTGATGGGGATTTAACCCTTCAGATAATGCAATCAAAGTCCATACTTTGTTGGTATACATAGATTCCATCTCAGATCGCTTAGCATCCAGCCATTCTTACAGAGTCCCCACACTTGATGGCCAGCTCGAAACTAGTTGGGTCATCATCTCATGATGCAATCCTCGCTCCCACTGTCATCGAGAAACTGAAGTATCTCTTAGGTGGATAAGGAACCCTACCAGATCGGCGGAGAGGCTGAGGTTCGTTGGGAACTTATTGAATCCTCTGGTTCTACTAAATCATCAGCTGTAGTTTGTATAGCTGGAACTCCTTCCAGTTCTACCTCATGACCAAAAATTTCTTTCATAAAGAAATTTCTTTTCTAAAAGGTGGCATGCCGAGAAATAAAACACCTTTTGTTCCTCGGTGCGGTAGAAGATATTCCCTTGCAAATGCTTGGGATATCCAACAAACTTTCATATAACTGACCTTGCCTCGAGCTTGTCTGGATTTTTCTTTTAGACATAGGCCAGACAACCCCAAATCTTAACATGCTTAAGACATGGGGTCTTCCCATACCATATCTCATATGGAGTGGTAGGCACCTGATTTGGTTGGAACCGAATTCAATAGATAGGCAGCTTCTCAAGTGCATAACTCCCCAAAAGAAAATAGGTAACTCAGCAGTACTCATCATAGAGCGCGCCATATCAAATAGAGTGCGATTGCTCCCTCCCGATACACCGTTATGCTGTGGTGTATATGGAGGAGTAATGCAGAGAGAGAATCTCATTCTCCTTTAGAATAGTCCAGGATCTTCGTGCTCAAGTATTCTCCTCCCTGATCACATCAACGGACTTAAATACTTATACCGGGTTTTGGTTCTCTACTTCTGCCTTATATTATTTGAATTTCTCAAAAGCTTCAGACTCGCGTTTCAACAGGAACATGTGTCCGAATCTTGAGAGATCATCAGTGAATGTAATGAAGTACAAAGAACCAGTCCTGGCATATGTAGATAGGGGACCACATACATCATCATGTATCATTCCCAATAGTTCATTAACTCTTTCCCTGTTTCAATTAAACGGAGCTATGGTCATTTTATCTTTGTGACATGACTGGTAAGTTTCACAAGATGTAAATTCAAACTGATTTAAATATGCATCTTAATGCAGCTTAGCTAGTCGGGTCGCTTTGATATGACCTAGTCTACAATGCCTCAAGAAGGATTCGCTCATTTCTGAACTTTTCCTCTTGTGTGTGTTCTATACATTGAGAACTTTGGTTTGATTTAGAATGTATATGTCATTAGATTATGTTCTTGAACTGATCAACTCTTGTTATAGGAAATTTTCAAAACATTATCCAACAAAACAAAATTATATCCTTCTTTAGTAAATAAAGAGACTGATATAATGTTGCATATCAGGTTCGGTATCTAATAACACTCGTTTAGAATCAATGTACTTGGAAATACAAAGTGATATTTGCCAACTGATTTGGCTGCAACAATTGCACCATTCTCTACAATTAGAGACATATCACCCTTTCCCAGTTCTCTACCTTTCTGTAGCCCATGTAACAGATTACATATGCGGGGATCCTGATCCGGTATCAAATACCCAGGACGTAGAGGATACTGAGAAACAGTTCTCGGTAACGAACACACCCGAAGAAGATGCATCAACATGCACTTTCTTCGTTTGGGCGGCTTAGGAATCCCGGTATTCCCCTATTTTCCTGCTCGGTCTTATAACAATTATAAGTTGGAGCGGGACCAATGTTCCCCACCTCAGTATAACAAGCGAGTTCGGTCAATACATCCATATTATTATCTTGATTAAGGCGTGACTTTGTCGCTACCTGGAAAGAGAGAGAAGAAAACACTCTGTGTGCGCTCTTGCAAGATTAGATTGGTTATATATATTTTATCTAATCAGGATGGCTCCCACTGTTTTTATTAAATCTTCCTTAAAACCTTAAAAGGAAAGACTAGCCGGGATTAATTACACCCTACAAGTTCGCCAATCTTTCAGCTAGGCCAGTGCCGGTACTTTGAGGGAGGTTCCCCGTGCTTTCGCACGGACTTAATTAAAATAAACCTCATTTTCCCAGGGGCGTAACCACGTTGACACCTTTCTAGACACCTACTTGATCGGCTAATTGTAAAGTGCAAAAATCTCCCTGGAGTAACAATTACTCGCAGTGGGTATCAGGATCCAACTATCTCATAGAAGATCTGCAATCTCATTGCAAATTTCAACACTTGAAACTCCCGATAATGGTTTTTACCCCTAGTGACTTATGACATTAACTATGGTCAACAAATCATAAGCACTAGTCAAGCTCTACCCGTCATTTTATGATTAATTATACCCACCCACATGACCCTTAACTATGGTCAACAAAGTCATATGACTGTCCGAACTAATCGCATCATATGCTGTGTAGGAAGACATCACTTAGCTACCGTACACTGTGCCTTAACTATGGTCAACAAACACAGCACGAATACTAAGTACTCTACTTTCTAAAATAACGGAGGGTTGCGGAAGGTTTTTAAGAAAACCTTTAACACTTTGAACTTGATATCGTTGCAGAATCAAATGATTTTAAATGGTGTGTTTTTTAGGCTTTTGCTAGTTTCTCTAAAGAGGTCACTCCCGGTGAAGGGATCTCGGCTCTTTCCTCGTTGAATGAGCTGCAGGATATTCACAATATCACTATGCAAAGAAAGAACTAGAAAAGCAATCAAAAGACAAAACCAAGGGTTGTAGCATCTGCTAGTTATTGCTAAAGAGGTCACTCCCGGTGAAGGGATCTCGGCTCTTTCCTCATCGAATAAGGTGCAGGATATTCTATAAAGAATACCGCTATGCAAAGCAACAACTAGAGCTACCTATTTTTGAAAATTCGATTCCACAACAACTTTAGATTTATTTTCTTTCATTAATCACATTAATGAATGTCCAATCATTTAAGTTACCTAAACATCACAGATAAATACAACGTACGCTTATGCCATCCGCATTCGCCACGAAGTCCCATCATGCACCGTTAGGTTAGGTAACTAACGGCAGGGCGGGGCAGGGCTAGCGCGGGTTAAAAACATAAGTAACGTCTATAATATATCATATATATTATAATGTATCCATCTCGGAGTGTAAAGTGATCACATCACAGAATATCAGCAGCAGAAGACAACATATGAATATTGGATATACTAGGATTTCTGGGTTTTAATTTAAGCCAGTATAAAACACGGTTTCCGCGGTCGTGATGAATAGCCAAACCCACATCTCTAGACTCCTACGAAAGCGGCAAACAACCCTACCAGTTCTAGAGTTAGGGGACCCGAACTCGATGCCTCGAGACGGTCTCCCTCTGGACTCTAGAACCCGGTTACTTGTGCTTCCCTCCTTGGGTCTATCCTAATGCGGAAAAGTAAATAATATACATCAACGGTGATAACTTCCTTAACCCGGAAGTGCCCCAATAAAAGAATATTACATACATGTTTTTACATGAATGAAAATGAAAAACTCTTATCTCACATTAAAAAAACCCGGCTATTCAAACACGACGATCCAATATAACATATCACAGCAACACATAACATCACATGTCATCAACGTAAGTAAATATGCGTATCCCAATTGTCATTGACTTATAGCAACGAAACCGGTGATACTCCATATATTACACTTACGGTCGCAGAAAAGAAAGTGAAAACTACAACAATTGGAATCCGCAACCTCCTTAGACATCATAAATCCAATGTATCACATACTTTGGATTTCATGCCCAACCAAATGAATTCCTTAAACATCGCATGCCTAACAATTATAAACCCTGCATTTTAGTCTCGATATTGAAAAAACTTTTAAATTTCAAGTCGGCCAATTCAACAAGATTCCCGACAATATTATCGAATACTCGTCGGAAACTTTAGTAGACAGCCGCACCTCCGATGCCGTCGACGAAGTGCACTTAGGCAGAACATCGCGGCCGTGAGCACCCGGATGGATGCTTTTGGCAACGGAGTTCTCCTACAGTCACCTTGTCGGGGCTATAGGGCGTGGCTATCTAGTAAGGTTACCCGGCGAGTATCCGCGTACGCTACATGCTTGCGACGGACTTTCGATCACATCAAAATCCCGTGGCAACCGATCAAATGTGACTAAATTGCTAGATTTATAAAATTCAAATATTGTGGATTCCAAGTATTGTATCATAATCACAGATAGCTAGACGGTGTTAAACCTTTCGACCAAATCAACGAATCCCCAAAATTTCCCAGAAAGTTCAATACTTGAGCAGTATTAAAAATACCCAGAAACATGCCCCAGTAGCTACGGACCAATCGTAGAAGGCTCGGTCCAAGCCTCACACATGGAGCCGCGGAACCGCCGCCAAACCCATGGTTTGGCCGCGGTTCCGCGGTCATGTTGTCGAGTTAGGGTGTCGTTCTTCTAGAGGGTCCATAGTTTTACCTGCATATTTCTCTGAATATTTTTAATGTGAAAAATTCCAACATCTTGAAAAATTTCTAGAAAGTGGGCAATATCGGGTTTTCGGAGTTCGTTCGAACTTTTAACTTCGCCTAGACAACTCTTAATGCTCTAGCAAGGCTTTGATACCACTGTAGGGTTCATAGGCACAACCACAAGGTAACAACCGTAACCTAGGATCTAACTAGAGTTTTAGGAGCTAAACTAGAATGTAAACAACTTTACTTCTAAGTGAATAAGAAATACAACCTTTGTAGACCGGTCCTTCACTTCTAAAGCTCCGTGTAGAAGTCCCTTCGCTGCGATCGTTGATCTCCCGAACTCTAGTATGGGTTCCCTTGGAGAAATGAACAACCTTGCTCGAAGTCTTCGAGGCCGAAGATGATCTACGTCGAGGAGACTCAAACCCAAGCTATCTCTTCACTGGATGATGAACTTTGTGAAGAGAAAACGCTAAACTAAATGGCAAGTAGTAGAGAATGATGAAATAGGAAGTGGGCTCACTTTAGATTTTATTTTCTCACAATATTTCTTCATGTTTCATGGAGCTAAAAAAGCTAGAAGAAAGAGATGAAGAAAACCACCATGAAAAATGAAGCAACTCCAGAATGAAAAATCAAAATGAGGTGAGAATAGCAACCATGGGTGAGTTAGTGTCATATACTAACCGTTGTGGAGACTTAACCATGGCTAAATAATAATGGTTAGGTTTAAAATATCTTAAGTAAAACAAATCAAGTGGACTTTGATCAATGGTTATCCAAGATTCATGAAGCTTCAAGCCATGACAAAAATGCAACCTGATTTGAATTACTTAAAATAAATAAAACCCTAAATTATATGTAGCATGGTGTAAGTCATACACACACCCATGTTTGCATGTATCATCTAGCATGATACAATCATGTACACAAACATATATCACATATACACTATGTGCACATCAAGTGAGAAAACAATCTTAAGTGAGCCAATACTAGTTAATGTAAAGTAATAAATCAAATATATAATTATACATTAAATCACTAAATCAACACTTGATTTAACGATCCGGTCATATCATATATAACCGACTAATATCACGTGTATCAATTTATCGAATCAACACTTGATTCGATAACCCGGCTATATCGCATATAACCGATCGATGATACAAATCGCGAGAAGAGAATACGGTATCACATATTCGTATTATTCTCGGTCCCGCACATATCACATATGTGCACCTACTCCGTTTTGCCTGAGCCCGGAAACCTCTGTGTAGGATTCTAAAGACTTGTCAATACGCCGGCAGTAGGTGATGATCATATCAAACACCCACAAGCCGCAAGAGGCGTGCTAAGCGTAACGGCCACTCGGATATTGAGCGATCATAAGATCAACAAGAAAGCCTGCTCATACTCCTGCGAATCCATTCAGTAACACTACCGTACAGTCCGGTCTGTTCGTCTGATATGTCGCATATCTCGCCTAGGGGTGGTAAACGTCAGACCCCAATAGCTTGATAAGTCATGCCGATGTAAGGTCCATAAAGGGCGTGAAACTACTGATAACACTTACCAGTAAATCACATCTACCCTGGCCAGGGATTTCCGTTATGGACAATCGAGCATAGCGCAACATCAACCCTCAATACCGACAGAGACGAATCCCCTCCTATCGCTCATTGCCTCCATGTGACTCGGGACTGTACCCAAAAACCACCTGTTTGCATGCCTCAGTAGAGCCGTGGTATGGTGGAAATCAAAGCACAGTGGGAGACACACAAGACTCTATGACGATCTCGGATCGACAGACTAACCTGTAGCAGTGTCACCAGAGAACTGCTATCTGACGTGAGGTATAATACAGTGAAGGAGTTCTCGGCGAGTCCGTTCAGTGTACCCAGTCTCCACTGAGCACCCGTATACCATCTTTGATGTCAAACACCAATGGATATGGGATCATCCATCGCCCATCATATGGGTCGAGAAGATATACGCTAGTATACTCTGCATCATAATCCTGGAAGTCGAGTACATATCCTAAGGGCTTTATTAACAGGTAACAGAGAGACAGTGAATGTACATGTTAAGATAAAGAGCAACCAGATAGCGTATTATCATGTCGAGCAAGAAAGTCCTCCCTATATATGTCCCAACATCCATTATAATATACATCGCATGTACAATAATGGCCTCTAGGGCATACATACAACTAACACAAATAACATGGAACTTGAGTGTCCAACACCGACACTCGAAATATCATGAAACCTATATCCAGCATCGACACGTAAATCCTGATATCTCTGTCCCTCGGACTCCATCAGTCCGGATCGACCTACGGCTCTCTCAGTCCGGATCGGCCCATATCATCTCACGACTCCGGTTGGTTTCCTCCAGATATCCGCCGAGCCCAAACTATCACTAGTAGGTAGTGCTCCCCTGCCAGGCTCATCGTCTACATCTCGAGCTTCTTGCCCCGGGGTACCACACCGGGTCAACCATGTACCCGCAAACAGCATCATCCAGCTCCTCGAATCGGGTATCACATAACTCATATCCAAGAAAACACATGGTGGACGTCTCGAAATAACATATCAAGAGAAACCGCGTTTTTAAAACAATACACAATTTCCTTTGAAATTAAACTGCGGTTCCCAAATCCAGAGATTTTATAAAAATAGCATCTCAATGCATATAACCATAAAGTACAATGTATGCAACATAGAGTAGTAATATGAGTATATCGGGTATATCATGTAAGCATATAACCCTAAGGTACGATGTATGCATCATAGAGTAGTAATATGAGCATATCGTGTATATCATGCAAGCATGTCAAGTGATAGTACTGAACAATGAGTGTACTTTAACTTTTAAGATTAATATCATGATAGGGAAGTTCTCCTATATAAAAGGCACGACAATTCTACTGTGTAAGGACATGGAAATTCTACTGTGTAATGACATGGCAGTTCTACTGTGTCAGTAACATGGCAGTTACCGATGAAGAATGTGTGTGAGCCGGCAAATCTGTGTATGTGTAACATGCGTATCAACGGTAATTGTGCAGGTGTACTAGCAAATGATATCATATAGTATTAAATACCGGCACGTGGTATGTACATCACGAGGGGTAATATCCTACACAACATGAATAATAAATGTGCGTATCTATCTACACAAGAATCATACGGTCACTTTTAAATGATACACATCATCACTTTGAAAATAGGTATGGTTCAGGTGGCAATCTCTATATCGGCGATTCCGCCTCATAACAGCCGATATGACAATAATTCTCGATCATCATCCTCAAATCACTAGCGTGGATCAATCATCCGGTACATCTCATCACGTACGGTAATCCATCGTACGGGGTCATCAAACAGAATAGGGAATCTATCGACCTATACAATAATGAGGGTACGGATCTAAAGTCTCGTATGGAATATTACTCATTATACTCATAATTTTGTATCTATACACATATATCTCAAATCACGTTTTTATAAACGTCATATCTAATTTATATCGCCACACCTCTATCTCAATCTCGTGTCGTGTTAATCAATCTCGATTTCATATCATACCATCATCAACTCATACTTGTTCTCTTTCAATTCGTACCTATCATGATTCACTTCTCATTTCATATTCTCATATGTCAATATATTCATTAGTGTCAACTTCTATTATATTATCGTTACTAAATCTTATAATCATGTCTGTAGCATATCCTTTATCAAAATACAATTATCAAACGATCTTCCATATCAATGTTTGCGGGGGTGCTATACGCCATCCACCCAACTTACCCCGTAGATATAAATCTACTCACCGGCAATTCTCCTCGCTTAGCCGAAGTCGATGTGCTTTGTTGTCTCGGAAGTCCACACGAAGTACCTAAAATCAATACACAATCGAAATGCAAACACAATCAATATCCGAAAACCGATACGGCACATGGATTGCCTATAAGTTAGAACCTATAGCTTCGCATGCAAATTCAACCAAATAATCCTCGTCCGTTGACGTATAAACGACCAATGATGGAATCCAAACTCAAATCTAAAAACCACGTTTTAGAAATCTGAAAACGAAATTCAGCAACTAAGAAAATCCATCCCAGATTTTGACTTAGGTAAAATTAGCCAATTTTGCATATCAGGTTGCTCTAGATATAGGATAAGGAAGTTACAGAACAAAAATCACCAGGTTCCACTCTGATGTGGCCGCAATTTGAGGCCACAATGAATTAATTTGCGACCATAAGTGAAGCAAATGGGCTCGTGTTTCAAGGGGTTGTTTCTAGGTTGCCTGCTCATCTCTCTATGTTTGCTAAATAATTCTCAGGTCCTCCGGGTTAGAGCAGATCTCAGAACCCCCTCACAAATCACACAAAATACGATATCGACCGATTTCAAAGTTCGTGTTTTGATTTCTATTCTCGGATATTGGCCAGCAAAACACTCTCTAAGGTCTAGTAAACACTCCCTACACCTTAATTAACCACATAACAGCATCTTATAATTTTCTAAAATCACAAACCTCACTAAATCAATATCTAAACTAGAATAGGATATATTAACACAAATACTTATCTAAAAGTGAAGTGATTACCTTGTTTGGCCACCTAGGAAAATTTTAGAGTTTCTCATAGTCTTCAAAATCCAAACTTAAAAGGTTCTAAGGGTTTAGAATATGTTTGTGCAAGTTTTTAATGAAGGGGACCTGAGGTTTTGGCAAAAGAATGGAGATGATGCATGGGGGTAGTGAGATGAATGAGATGAAGCAATTGAGTTGAGGAAACAATGAAGGAGGATGGAAAGGGGAAGCCAAGTTTAATCCATAGGCTCACTCTCTCACTCTCAAATATCCCCCTACACTCACTCTCTCACAAATATCTATTTTTGTTTCTTTCTCATATTCTTTTCACACTCAAACCCTTTTCTCTCTTTTGTTTTTCTTTGTTTTTCTTTTCTTTTCTTTTCCATTCTCTTTTTCACAAGTCACACACACACAACTCACAAACACAAACACAAGCATAACATGCACATGATACGGTGCACAAGTCACGGAAAAAATGTAAAAATACGAATTTTGCCAAAAAATCGGATAAATATCATTAAAATAAATAAATCATTTTAATCTCCGTTTAATTTCCAATTATTGGTATATACTTGTACCATTTTACGAAAAATCACTATTCGCAAATTCGAATAGTTTTCGCGAAATATATTATTTTAAAATTAAATTTCCAAAAATAATATTTTTATTTCACTGAAATGTTACATAAACCCGAAATATCACATACCTTGGATTTCATGCCTAATAATATGAATTCCAAGTATTGTATCACATTCCAGAAAAAGCTAGACGATATTAAACATTCTGATCGAATCAACAAACACCCAAAATTTCCCAAAGAGCTCAACACTTGAGCTTAGTTTAAAAATACTCAGTACATGCCACAGTACCTATGGACCAACCATAGAAGGGCTAACCCTTGCCTCACCTATGGCGCCGCGGAACTACCGCAAACCCTAAGGTTTGGCGGCGGTTCTTACGGTCACATAATCGAGTTAGAGTTTCGTTCTTCTAGAGGGTCCATCACATTACTTACATGATTTTTGAATGTTCTTTAACTTGGAAAAAATCCAACTCTTGAAAATTTTCCGTCGAGGGAAAAATTGGGTTATTGATATCCGTTCGTACTTTTTAACGCTGTCTAAATAACCCGAAATAATGTTAGAATTACGACTACGAAACACTCTGAATTTCTTTTATAGAAAATTAACAACTCATGAAATTTTAGAAAAAAAAAGCAACACATGAAACACCAAAACCCAGAGACTGGAACACCATAAAAAATTGAAGCCAAAACACCACCACAAAACCAGCCTGCTCGAATTTTTCCTTAATGTGGCCGGCCAAAATCCGACCATATTGCTTCAATTTTCTGTGGTGTTCATGTTATATCACATACAACATTCTGCAATTGCTTAAATAATTTTTAGTGCCCGTTTAAAAATCGACAAAAACTAGTTTTCATTGTTTCATGTTTCGGAGTAGTTTCGGTTTCATAATCTAACAAACATCATCTAATTCTCTAGCTTGGCTCTGATACCACTGTAGGGTTACTTAGAACGACAGAAAGGTTTCGGGAGGTATCGTCCATGCCATTTTCAAAAAATTTCCATGCTACTTAACTCTAAATCTAGAATCTTAACTTGAGAATTAGACAATACGATATATAAACAACTTTACATCTAAGTGAATATGGAATACAACCTTTGTAGACCGGTCCTTCAATTCAAATGCTCCATGTAGAAGTCCCTTCACTCCAATTAGTGGTGATCTGGACTCTCCGTAAGCTCCACTAGTCGAAATGAATGAGCTTGCACAATGATCTTCGAGGCCGAAGATGATCTACTTTGAGGAAACACCAACTCAAGCTACCTCTTCACTAATTAGGGATTAGTGAAGCTAACACCCTAAACTAAATGGCTAATCTAGTAGAGGATGATGAAGTAGGAATTTTGCTCACTTTAGAATTCTTTTTCACACTCTATTTCTTTACCTCACCAAAACCTAGAAAGCTTTCTCTTGTTGAAGATGAAGATGAAGAGAATAATGGATGAGAGAGTGAATGGCAACCATGGATGAGAAATATCTCATATAACCCTTGTAGAGACATAAGCATGGCTAAAGATTAAGGTTAGGTTAATAAATATCTAATGCAAGAAAAATTTAGTGGACTAAGTCAAGGGTTTCCACAAGCTTCCAAAGCATGCAACCATGCTTAATTCCCACCAATTTAAATTTGCATTAAATAAATAAAACCCTAATAATCTAATGGCATGGTATAAGTCTCATACACCCATGTAGTGTGTATCATCAAGCATGACACAAAAAAGAGAACACAAATAATATATATCACATATATATTAAGTGTGCACATGTGTGAAAAGAAAAGTATAAGTGAGCAAATATTAGTTAATGTAAATTAGCATATCAAATATACAATTATACATTAAATTATCAAATAAACATTTGATGTAATAATCCGGCTATATCACATATAACCGACTAATATTATATGTATCATCTTATCGAATCAACACTTGATTCGATAACCCGGCTATATCACATATAACCGATCGATATCACATATCGCGAGAATAGAATACATCATCACATACTCGTATTAATCTCGGTCCCGCACATATCACATATGTGATCCTACTTCGTTTTGCCTGAGCCAAGAAACCTCTGTGTAGGACTCTAAAGACTCGTCAATACGCCGGCAGTAGGTGATGATCATATCAAGCACCCACAAGCCGTCAACGGTACTAGCTGGACGTAACGGCTACCCGGGTATTAAGCGATCAGAAGATCAACAAGCAAGCCTGCTCATACTCCTGTAAAGCCTGTCTGTAACACTACCGTACAGTCCGGTCTCTTCGTCTGATATGTCGCATATACAGTCTAGGGGTAGTAAACGTCGGACCCCAGTAACCAATAAGTCGTGCCGATGTGAGGCTTATAACGGGTCGAGAAACTACTGATAACACTTACCACTAGATCTCCGTATCAGCCCTGGCCAGGGACTTCCTGTTATAGCCAATCGAGCACAGCGCAATATCAACCCCCAATACTGGGAGAGAAGAAACCCCTCCTATCGCTCATTGCCTCCATGTGATTCGGGACTGTACCCAAAAGCCACCGTTTTGCACGTTCTCTTGAACGTGGTAAGATGGAAATTAAAGCACAGTGGGAATCACACAAGACTCTATAACGATCTCGGGTCTACAGACTAACCTGTACCAGTGTCACCAGAGAACTGCTATCTCACGATAGGTATAATACCAACTAAGAGTTCTCGGTGAGTCCATTCAGTATACCCAGTCTCTACTGAGCACCCGTATACCATCTTTGATGTCATACAAGAATGGATGTGGGATCATCCATCGCCGATCATATGGGTGAAGAAGCGTATACGCTAGTCTACTCTGGAATATCGATGCCCTATCTAGAAACACCCTCGACTAGGAACAATTAAAGGATGTACTTGTGGACTACCCTGGCCCCACTAGTATGATCTATATCATAGTCCTGGTAGTCAAGTACACATTCTAAGGGCTTAATCAACATGTGTGAGCAAGACAGTGTCACAATATAAGTCTACATGTTAAGACAAAGAGCAACCAGATAGCATATTATCATGTCGAGGAAGAAAGGCCTCTCTATATATGTCCAAGCATCCACTATAATATACATCATATGTACAATAATGGCCTCTAGGGCATACACATAACTAACAGAAATATCTCTAGTCTATCTTGTGTTGCTTGGCAAAGCAGTTTATTTTGTGGCTTCTATATGCTGGTCCGTTATCCGAGATTATATGCCGTGGAACTCTGAACTGGTATATCACATGAGTTTTAAAGAAGTGGAGGATATTCTCCATTTTTACTTCTCTCGGTGGAACTGCTTCTGCCCGTTTAGAGAGGTAGTCGGTTGTTGCCCGGATGAAGCGACGTCCTTTAGATGACACCGATTCAATGGGGCCTATGATATCTGTCCCCCACATCTCGAACAGACAACTGGCTATGGTCGGATGCAGCGGATTGGGGTGCTGATGTATAAAGTTCCCGTGTATTTGGCATGAGTGGCATTGTGTCACATATTTCATGCAATCTTAAATCATCGTGGGTCAGTAGTAACCAATCATTTTGATTTTCAATTTCATCTTAGGACCGGCTTGATTGGACCCACAAAGACCATCGTGAATTTCTTGGACGAACTTGTTGGCTTTCTTCGGACCTAGACACCTCGGCCATATATGATCAAAAGACCTTTTATACAAAGTTCCATCGATTAGGGCGTATGACAACACTCGTTTGATGAGCTGGTGCCTTTGTGATGCATGTTCAGGCATCCGTTGGGATTTGAAGTGGTCTATAAAGACTTGCTTCCAATCTATAAAGACTTTGTTGATGTATAAAGTTCCCGTGCATTTGGCATGAGTGGCATCGTGTCGCATATTTGATGCAATCTTGAATCATCATGGGCCAGTAGTAACCCATCCTTTTTATTTTCAATTTCATCTTAGGAACGGCTTAATAGGACCCACAAAGACCGTCATGAATTTCTTGGACGAACTTTTTGGCTTCCTTCGGACCTAGACACCTCAGCCATATATGGTCAAAGGAACATTTATATAAAGTTCCATCGATTAGGGCGAATAACAACGCTCGTTTGATGAGCTGGTGCCTTTGTGATGCATGTTCAGGCATCCGTTGGGATTTGAAGTAGCCATTAAAGACTTGCTTCTAATCTTCATCTTCTTCTTCCTTTTCGGCTTGGAGAACCTTCTCTCCAAGTATCTTTTCTTCTTCTTCGGTTGTTTCCACTAGAGACTACGAAGGAAATTCGGCTGGCGATAGGATCTTGCAGCTTTGGACATTAATCCTTACATCATCGAGATTTTCATCTGCCAGTTCTTTGGCAAGTTTTGCCAATGCGTCTGCTTTGCTGTTTTCTGCTCGCGACGCACTTTCTAGTACACAAAAGGGAATCTGCATTAGTAGTTGTTGTAACCTTTCGTTATACCTTATTAGCTCCGGCTTGCATATCTTGTAGTCACCGTTCACTTGATTGACGACTAACTGCGAGTCTCTGTATATGACAAGATCCTTGATGCACATATCAATTGTGATTTTGAGACCGGCAATGAGAGCTTCATATTCAGCTTCGTTGTTGGTTATTGGTTTTGTCAATGAGAAGGCATAGCGAAGTATCCCACCTTGTGGAGTCACGAAGATAAGACAAACCCTGGCTTTGATTATTGGGGTGTTCATCTTCCATGCCGTCATTGAAGATGCTCCGTCGAAGTATAATTTCCAACGGACTTTCTTTCATTTTTTTTATTACTTGTGTTGAATGCATATTCACCAAGCATCTTACTATTTAACAGAGAGTCGGTCAGGATCAGATGCTCTGTAGGAAATCAGTGATGGCTTTTTCTTTTACCGCTTTGAGGGGGCGATAAACTATTGTGAATTCCATCAACAGAAGAGCCTATTTAGCGAGCCTCCTGGTCAGCATAGCCTTCGTCATAAGGTACTTGAGGGGGTCTACCTTCGATATAAGATGGACTTCATGCGCCAGGGCGTAATGTCTAAGCTTTATGATGGCAAAAATCAAAGCTAGGAAATGCTTTTCGATAGTAGAGTAATTGCTTTCTTCTCCTAGTAGGACTCGACATAGATAGTATAGAGCCCTCTTCTTTCCTTGGTCATTCTCTTGTGCCCATAGCATCCCTAGGGAGCCGTCAATGGCGGTTGTATAAAGGATAAGGAGTTTTCTCTTAACCGGAGCAGCCATGACCGGTAGATTCTATAAATATTTCTTGATCTCCTCCAGCGCCTGTTTAATTTTCTGGTCCTCTATGAATGGGTCCCTTTCATTATCAGATGGCTATATGGATTGCATTTCCTAGAGAGGTTGGCGATGAACCGTCGGATATAAGCGAGCTATCCTTAGAGAGATCACAGTTGTTTGAGATTCTTTGGAAGGGGCATTTCTATAATTGTCCTGATTTTGGAGGGATCTATCTCGATTCTTCGATAACGGATTATAAAACCAAGAAACTTCCATGATGAGACCCTGAACACACATTTCAGCGGATTCATCTTCAGGTTGTATTTTCGAAGGCGCTTGAAGACTGTCCATAGATGTTCCATGTGTTCTTTCATGTGACATGCTCTTGACTACGAGGTCGTCGATATAGCATCGACGATATTGTGTATCATGTCTCCGAATATGTTGGTCATCGCTCTTTGATATGTCACCCCAACATTCTTTAGTCCGAAAGGCATAACTTTGTAACAGTATATGTCTAAAGGTATGCGGAAGGCCGTATGCTTCTGATCTTCGGGATGCATCTTTATCTAATTATATCCTGACGATCCATCCATGAAGGAGAAGACCTCATGAGTGGAGGTGTTGTCGATCATCAGTTTAGTGACTGGTATGAAGAAGTCATCTTTTGGAAATGAATTATTGAGGTCTCGAAATTCCACGCAGATCCAGATGGACCTGTTCTTCTTCATCACAGGGAAGATATTGGCAATCCAGTTGGGGTATTGGACTTCCTGGATGAAACCGGAATCTATAAACTTCTTAACTTCAACACTGACACTCATCTCTAGTTCAAGACACATTCTCCTCGGAGATTGTTTGACAGGATTTATTCTCGGCATTATGGATAATTTGTGAACTGCTACATCTAGATCAAGACCTGACATCTCAGAGTAATTCCATACAAAGAAGTCTTTGTACTCCATGAGTACTACTTTTAGACCAGCTACTTGTTCATTTGAAAGCAGCTCGCTAACGAACGTGGGTTGAGGATCATCTTCGGTTCCCAAGTTTATCTTTTTCAATTCATCAACAGTGGTATGGATCCCTTCTTCCAGTTATTTTGGTGCTCGCGGCAGCTCCGAAATTTCCTCATCATCATTTGTGAAGCAGTCAAGACACTGAAGTGTATCTTCATCTCTCTTTTCATTGAGGAGTCTCATCATGTGGCAAGTGTGGGTGAGCTTCTGCTTCTTGGGCTGGTTATGCTTTGATTTGGCGAGATTGTCTCACATTGGGTTATACTTTTATGGAGGTTCCACTTTCCAGTTGTCACTCAATATGAACTTATCTTTCCTGTATTGATCTTCCACCCAGTCCTTGAAGGGAAAGCAATCTTCGATTGGATGACCAATGACCCGATGATAGGGACAGTAGTCGGGATGATCTA
Source organism: Agapanthus africanus (assembly GCA_030015575.1). Classification (NCBI taxonomy): domain Eukaryota; kingdom Viridiplantae; phylum Streptophyta; class Magnoliopsida; order Asparagales; family Amaryllidaceae; genus Agapanthus; species Agapanthus africanus. The sequence goes on from CM057339.1 coordinate 429,188,429, forward strand.
AAGCATTAGCTTCATGAGGTCGCTTAGACTTGGGAAGTATTAACATCTGGTGCTTCATGACGAGGTTAAATATTTTCCTCGTCTTATCCCAGGAAAAAGAATATCCCCGTCCGATCCACTCTATAAGAGGTAGCGATGAGCGACCTTATGGCTTGGATGTGGATGGCGTCCTATCTTCAATGTGGCCACCTTGAATATTTTCATTTATAAAGGAAGATACAAGCAGCTGTCGAGGAAGAGGATTATAGCTCGTCTCTCCCATAAATTTCCTGCTTCGGTATGATCTTCTAGCTACTTCACACAAAGTTGTTTCACCTATTCGATAGGCTTCTCTTATTAGCTTCTCAGTCGGGTCTTCTGGTGACAGAGTCGCGGTATTTTGCGGAGCTGAATTAATACAACTCATGGATTCATTATATCACCCGCTTGGGGGTAATTGCATGACCTTTCTGTATATGGTCATTATACCTTCTCCGAGTTCATCAACTTCCTGAATCGCTTCTTTCATCAGCAACTCAATTGGCTCTTCAGATAATCCGGTTGGAGTACTTTGCGAGGTTTCTTCACTTTGCTCAGCTGAGTTGTTTGCCATTCAAGTATCTTCCTTTTCGCTTAAGACATAGAATCTATGGGCTCGCTCCCTCTTCTTGGGTCAGACATAACCCAAACCAGTGGTATCGAACTTTCCATAGGATGTTATTTGACGGGTTCCTGGCACTTCCCAGATCCATCTATAATATTAGGCCTGAAGAACAGACTGTTCGAAGGGTATTCCATGCCGCTCAAGGAATTTTTTTAAATTCCTTGTATAATACTTTGGCATAGGGATTGGTTGCAATTTGTCGAGGCTTGGATTGATTCTATGCTAGACCTCTTTCTCCATCCTGGTCACTTTTGATTTGTAAAAGAGAATCGCCTTTTCTCCTTTATATTTGGGAGGCACGTGAAAGGTTATTAGATCTTACACACTGTATGTGTTGAGGGAGTCAAGTTCTATGAAATGGCGCTTTAGATCCATCGTAATATGTAGGGCTCGATCGGCTTCATCAGGGACCTTTACCCACGGATGAATGGAGAACACCATATCAGCTTCTTCCTCTTAGTCGCTACCGAAAATCGGAATAGGAGTTGACGATCTTGGTTTATCAGTTCCCCATGGAGGCTGACCCGTGAGTACTATTTCTTCCTCTTCTTCGGAGTCGCTTCCGAAGACAGGGATGGTGGCCGCTTGCACTTGTTTATCCTTCGGTTTGCCACACTTCTCAGTCTCTTCGAAGTCCAACAAGAAATACTTTGCATCTTCATATTTCCGTACTTTATTTACCGAGAACGGGTTGGCTCGCCTGTGATGGTGTGCTCTTGGCCATCCTTGAAATAATTCATACACTGATGTTGTGTAGAAAGGATGATGCTATACTGGTGTAACCAAGGTCTACCCAGTAAAGCTCTATAGCAATTCATGCCCTTGATACATGTAATTTGACGTCTGTGACAAGCTGTCCAAAGCAAAGTGTCAATACTATAAACCCCAGCGTTCTTGAAGACTGGGAGTCGAATCCAGAGATGGTGATTTTCTCTCGGCCGGGGTATCGTACATTCATGGATAGCTGCTTGAACAACTTAACATTTAACAGGTTGACCGAAGAACTGTTGTCGACTAGGATTTTATTTATCCTCTGATCATCATAGTACCCGAAGATGTAGAACGATCGATTGTGCTCGAACGTCCCCAGAAGAAGATCTTCTTTGCTGAAGGTGATGTCGGCCGTGTATATCTTCGCCATTTTACCCTTCCTCTCTTCTTCAGCAAAGTGTGATTGGAAATGGTCCGGTTCTTCAAGAGCTTTAATCAAAGGTTCCCGAAGCTCTTTAGACAAGAGCAGCACGTCATATATACTCTAGTACGAAAGTAACTTCTTACGATGGGCTAACACATTGTAGTCCACCTTATTCTTCTTGGGTACGTCCTTCGCAGCGAGCTCTTTAGCAACCTCTTTTCTAGGGTAATCTCCTCGAGTATTTTCCTCTTACCCTTATCTTGATTCTCAGGATTCTTATTTGTAGGCCTAAGATTCTTCTCAGGGAGAGTACGATTCCGCAGACGAATGTTGCTGCAGTCCTTTGCATTTTCTTCGTCTCCTGATAAGGAACATACATAGGGAAGATCGACAGGAGGTTCATCTTCCGAATCACTTCCGAAAGTCGGCACTACTCCTCCTTCTAAAGTCTGAGCCTTGGTCATATAATAGCTTTCGGTGATTTTCCTTACTTGGTCGTTTGCCTTGCAACCATCATATTGGGGCGGGTAAGCCTTGGCCATCCGCTTCTCCATTTTTAGATGCCTGTTATGGAGAACGTATTTTCGCAACCATTTCCCGAACGCTTTACACTCGTCGATGGGGTGGCTGTAACATTTTAGGAAATGGAAAATATTATTTTAAAATTTAAATAATAATATAATGAGTTTTACGGATATATATACCGTGTATGGATTTGAGTTTTCGTAAATTGGTATAACTATATACTTCTATTTTTAGAAAATAATTGAAATTTAAAATGAATTATTATTTATAAAAGCATTTATTTAAATGGACTTTTCATAAATTAGCATGTAATTATATCCATACAAGTGATGATATTAAAACTAATTGATATTTCCCTATTTTGTGCACTAACCAAAACTTTATTTGATAAACCATACTCAGTGTGCATGACATGTTAATGAGAGGGTTAACATTTTCATTTGTTTTTTAAATGATGGCTTTATTCTCTTCATGTGTGTTATATGGTTATTTTTTTTTAAATGAAAAAGAAAAGAAAATGAGAAAGAGTGGGAGACATGAGAGTATGGTTGCATTATTAAAATGAGTATGAGCATGTGAGAGAGAGGGGGGTTATGGTTGCTACAACCATTGTTCTTCTTCATATCTTTTCTTCATCTCTTTCTTCATCCTCTTCTTCTTCTCCTTCTCCTCCTCCAACCTCCCGCTACAACCACAAACCACCCCCACAAATCTCTCCAAAACACCATGAAACCTTCACAAAATATGTTCTTATCCTCATCCTAATCATGAATATGTGATCAAGTCTTCACTTTAGGGTCTTTTGCTAGCTTGGAAATTTCCTTAGGTCCCTATCTAAAGGTAAAATTCTCTCCTTAACCATATTATAAGTATACTTGCCATGAACAAACATTATTTAGAGTTAAAGCGTATGTTTTCTAGACTTGAGAATTCTAAAGTGAGTTTTGGTGGATAGAACTTGTAGTGGTGGGTATAGTAGGGATTTAGTGAGTGATTACAATCTCATTAGTGATAGATGGGGGCATTTGAGTGATAGTATTCTTGGTGTTAATGAGTTTTAAAGTTTCAATTGTTTGCTTTCATTAATTTTTGATGTTCAAATGAATTCTGGAGAAACTTGGCGTCTTTATAAGATAAACAAACAATTACATTGACATAGTTAGACCCCCAAAAGACCACCACAGAAGGACGAGACTCAAATTCCAAATTTAGATCGCCAGTGGCAGTTACTGTAGCAATTCTGGCGGCCCAATTTTTGAATTGGGTGTCGGGGTTTGGTCAGTAGCTTATATACTAGATAAGTAAGCCTCTCTGATACTTTGATTTTCCCCAGATGTCCCAAGGAAAAATCTAGGAGCACTTTGACTTTGTTTTAATGATGTTTTATGATTTTTGAAATTTGGTTTTTTTATTTCTATGTTAGAACTTGGTCGTTCGACATTCGTACGTCGACGCCGGGAGTATTTTATCGGATTTAGCACTCGTTGACCATAGGTTCTAACCTATGTGCACTTCGCTCTTCATATCGGTTTTGATATGGGTTTTTATGCGAATCGATATGGTTTCAATTATAGGTATAATCACAGGGACTTCCGAGACGGTGAAGAATGGCGAGGCACCGGTCGGCTTCAACTAGGGCGAGGCATTTAGGTGAGTAGATGTATATATACGGGGGAAGTCGGGTGGATGGCGTATAGCACCCCGCAACCATAGTAGTTAGGATAATATATATATTAGAATAATATACATAGTATAACCCCATGCGTATAGTTGTATACTTAGTAGATTATATATCTAGTTTCTATTTCATATCCATTGAGCTATATATACATATATACATATATTATGAGTACTTATTTTGATATAAGTATATATATGACATAAGAATGAATATTATATGAGATGACATGATATGAGATGAGATGACAAGAAATCATATGAGATGAGATGATGTACGTGACTATAGATCTTTACCATATTGATTGAATGATATCGTACGAAGGATATTCCGTACGTGATATGATGAGGATTGATTGCCGAATACGGCTGATATTTATTTTTGACTCGAGGAGTCTTACTAAAATCACAAAAAAGGAAATAATGAGATGTTTAGAGCCATACGTATTTTAAAAACTAATGAATCGTTACGTATTTTTAAATGATAACTTCAAGGGTGCGCTACGACTTTTCAAATGATATCTATTTCAAAAACATTGTAGTTCCTTATTTCAAAAACAACGTTTCGTGCTATTTTTAAACTATAACTGTATGGCTCACACGTAGTTGGATATTTTAATATTTTTTCACGTTACGATTTCATTATTCTGTATACGCTCGCATTTCGCTTTCCTTATTTTTGCAGACACTCGCGCTTAGATTATTTACGATATATACTATGTTTATACCTTTAATTTTGCTTAACTTCATGTGCTAGGACATACGCACCATTACCGATGATTCATGTTGTAAATGCACTTACTCGCATGTTACACTTGCACCTCATCGGTAATTTCCATGCCGCATACACATATAGAACTTACTATGTCACCCGTATCCCACCATACCCCGTTAGTATTATAGATTACTGTTTAGTACCCAGCAGCACATACTGTTCCGGATATCGTACTTTCTTTACATTGCTTATACGGACACGATTATATGAACAGACTTGCCAAGCAATATATTATTGTTCTGTTCCATTATTTTGCCATGTTCTTACGAGATTACATTTTCATGGGATTTCTGAGATTTGAGAAAACCGCATATATGATTTTATAAAACTTGTGAATGGTTTAAAAACGCAATTTTCTCTTGATATGATATTTCGGTGTCCACCATGAGTTTTCTCGGTTCCGAGCTATGATTATTATCCGATTCGACGAGTAAGGAGTCACCGTCTACGGATATATGGTGGACCTGATAAGGTACCCAGGGGAAAGAAGATCGTATAGAAAGGCGTTGAGCCTGGCTGGGAACACTACTTACAGGTGATAGTATGGGACTCGGTGGATATCCGAAAGATACCGACCGAAGTGATATGAAACTGATGAATATGATGGCCGGTCTAAGAGACGGCGTCCGAGATATGAGGATTTTACGTGTCAATGATGGACACGGGATTTATGAGGATTTCGAGTGTCGATGCTGGACACTTAGTGTATGATAATTTCGAGTGTCGTTGATAGACACTCATTGGATGATATATATAAAATATGCTATGGATGACATGTTAACACATATTGATACAGACACGATATTATACACACACGCGTTCACATTCGTTACCACATAACAAGATATTATTATCACCGTATGACCTAGGTAGATCGTTATGCATTCGATTTCTACCTAATAATGACTTCTACTCATGAGTTGGCAACTCACCCCCGTTGTGTCATAGTTTTCTTGCAAGACTGACCGCTTGGATCAGTAGCGGCTTACTGGCACATTTCTTCTTTGGGTGATTGCTTGGTAGGTGGGTTACATTACAAATCGTAACCCCCGGTTGTATATTTTTATTCATTTGTAATCTAGTTAAAAACTCCATCAACCAGACTTGTATATGTTTGGACTTAGGGAAGAGACTTGTATGATATTCTTTTATATGTTGAGTTTGGATGTAGTTAAGTTTGATGATGTTTTTGGTACTTCTTTTACTTTCTTTCTTGTGTTGATCTTTGCCTTAGGCATCGTATATATATTGTGTAGTTGTGTTTCTGCCGATTGGAGATGAGATAACTCCCGATTGGGGATGTTGATATATATATATATATATATATATATATATATATATATATATATATATATATATATATTGGTTTTTATCAAAATTTACAAAGGAGGTGCTGCCAAAATTTCAAATGACGAAAATGTTTTCAAACATTAGATACAATCCACTTGTATTTCTATAAACTCTACTTATACTTTACATAGAAGAACTTGATTTCATTAATAACCATTTTCCAAACTTCACCTCCATTATTTACTTAAAAGGTTTAGATTCCTGGTTTTCGGCTTACCTGGGTTACAGTGGGGTCCTATATACTTCACGTGATTCAAGTCCCGGACACGTGCCGTTTCCGGGTCGTGACAAAGTTGGTATCAGAGTGTTAGGTTTAACTTTTGTTCGAGTCTAGGTTTGACTATACGGAGTCTAAGGCGTAAATTCCGGAACCTGGGATTGACCTTACAGAACTTAGACCTGACTGAGTGGATATTAGACCCGAACTTTTGTTACGTAGGTTGACCTTGGTTGATGGAGTAGGTAACTCAATTAGAGTAACGTACCGTGTGTATATTCCGCGGCATATTTATGATATGATACTCCGCTTAAGTAACCTTAGGATATATATTTTGATATCCTTTTTCTATTTCTTCTTGTGATCTATCCTCATCAATACTTTTTTGTGTTTCCTATCACCATAGCTATGTGAGCCGAGAAGGTTGTGGCTAGAGATGCGGTCAAGGACGAGGACTGACCAGGGTGTTGTTCCGGTGACGTAAGAACAGATTGATTATTCTTTCATGTTATTTTTTCTCGTTTGAGGCCAGTGTTCTGGATCCGCACTAGATGGTCGTGTCATTGCCTGAGGCTGGTCAGATTGAGAGGTATGTTCACATACAACCTACTCTGAAGATCGTTGTTCTGTCTACCGTGCAGACAGATGTACCAGCTGTTGCTGAGATTGATGAGATATCGCTTCCAGAGTTCACGAAGCTGAAGCCGCATGAGTTTATGGGCAGGGATGTGACAGAGGATCCTTACTCATTCCTGGATAGGGAGACTAGGATATTTCGTTCATTGGGATGCTCCGATACGAGATCAGCTGAGTTGGTTAGTTTCTTCTTGAAGGGTCTTGCTCAGACCTGGTGTGAGTCGATCGAGAGAGGCCGAGTAGTACGTATTCCTCCGATGACTGGGACGAGTTCTTAAAGACATATTTAGCCAGATTTATTACACAGAATGTTAGAGATGCCCGAGTTCGTAGTTTTGAGTCTTTGCGTAAGACTCTGGATATGACCATAGCTGAGTATGAATTGTAGTTTATGCAATTATCGAGATGTGACTCCGATTTGGTTGATATTGAAGAGAAGTGGATTAAGAGGTTCGTGCGAGATCTTAATTAGTAGTTATTCCTCTCCGTTGATATTAGAGAATTGATACGTATGCAGAGGCGTTGGATATGGACACACTTTTAGAGGAAAGTCTTGATGAGATTGCAGCTGTTCCGGAACTGAAGCTGGTTCGTTTAAAGACTGCCAGCTTTCGAGCAGATCGGCAGAAGACGTGACGGCTTTTGCCCAGGATATTACAGCGATAGAGATTTATACCCAGGATTAGTTGTATAACATGTATTTAGAAAGCTAGAGGCCGCCGTTGTGATATGCTATGCTGGGAGTGGCCAGGTTACTTGGCCAGGAGATGTTCATAGAGGCGTCAGAGCGGAGCTGTTTCCGTCGCTACTCCTTACCATGCTGTCGAGCCGAGAGATCGTGGATTTGGTGGTCCGCAGAGAGAAAAAGGACCTAGAGATAGAGGACGCTAGACCGTGGGCAGAAGGCAATTGGAAATTCTTGCTCTGCCAGCTTCGGGTGCACAGGCACCTTTCGACATTGAAAGAAGTGTACTTCAATGTCATTTGTTTTTTACTTGTATTTTGGTGATTTGAGTATCACGCTTTTATCGTTTAGACTCTTATGTTTTGATGATTGAGTTTCATGATTGATATTTTCATGCACCGTAGCTGCACCTGATGGATATTTTTTTTGTGCACAGCAATTGCACTTGATTTATATTGTTATACATCCATTACACATGATTTATGTTTTTGTGCATATCCATTGCACTCAATATTGTTTTGTGCATGCGGTTGCCTATATTTATGATTTCGTACACCCCGATATACTTGATTGATTTTGTGCACGTTGTATGCACCTGATTTTGATTCGTGCACTTTAGATGCACTCGATGTTGCTTACTTGGTTATTCGATGATTTGATATGGTTTTCGTGCACGCCAGTTGCACTAGATTTATGTTTTCGTGCACCTAGTTGCACTTGATATTGATTTTTGGGCACCCTATCGCACTAGATGATTTTGTGCAAATCTGATGCATCTAATTTAGATTTTCGCGCACACTCGGCGCACTTGATGTAGTTTTGTGCACATTTGATGCACTTGAGAATTTTCATGCAAATCAGTTGCACTTGATTGATATTTTCGTACACCCTAAATGCACTTGATGTAGTTGTCGTGCACACCCGTTGCACTCGATTTTCGTTTCCGTGCATATTTGTTGTACTTGGTTTTGACTCGATTTTCATGCGCACCGGTCGCATGTGAGTTGGTTTTCATGCTCACCTGTGGGGTTGATTTCTTTTCGAGCATCGCGTTTTTATGATATATATATATATATATTATGTTATATAGTAGCAGAGCAGGACTGATCTGAGAGACGGTGCCTGAATGTTTCTGAATACATTGATAATTACAGAAGAGGATTCCAAAGAAGTTATAGTCTCGTTATTTTCCTACGTATCAGTAAGCGACACAAGATCTTACAAAAAGAAAGCCCATCTAAATTATTTTCAAAAGATGGGACATATATCTTAAGCGAAATGTGTGTGTGTGTGTGTGTATCTATATATATATATATATATATTGTTGGTTATGTATATGTCCTAGAGGCCATTGTTGTACATATGATGTGTATTATAATGGATGCTTGGATATATATATAGAGGATTTTCTTGCTCATCATGATAGTATGCTATTTGGTTTCACTTTATCTTAACATGTTGACTTGTATTGGTTTACTGTCTTACTCTCACATGTTGATAAAGCCCTTAGGATCTGTACTCGACTACTGGGACTATGATGAGATTTGTAAGTCCACGTTGCCCACCCCGGTACTTGCGGGGAGGCGGAAAACGGAATAAAAATCGGATTTTTATCAACTTAGGCAACATGGACTAGACTTTAAAGGATCTTTGCTAAACAAAAACTTGCTAAAGCTAACTACAAACTAGCTAAGTGCTAGAAAGGTTATACCTTGGGCTTTAAGTCCTTCTCTCCTTGCTCCTTGGAGTGGTGGAAGGAGGTCACCTTGGTCGTCTTCTCCTGTCAAAGAAAGATCCACCCGAAAGCCTCAACCTTTGGCTTCAACTCCAAGCTAGAAGTAACTAGGGTGCAAGAAGTGCTAGTCCTTGAACCCTAGATGAGAGTAGAGATGATCAAGAGAGGGTTTTTCTCAAGCTCAAGTGTTTCTCAACACATGAGAGGGAGAGAGCTTGAGGGAGAGGAGGAACAAGAGAGAGAAAAGATATGATAGAATGAGAATAATGTGAGCCATTCTCACTAATATGTGCATATTATTTTAATTAAATAATTAGCTAGATAATTGTCATGGTAATCATCACATGACCATTATCATTTCAATTTGCAAGGATCAAAAAGCATCTTCCAAAAGAAATGATGATGGTCAAAGTGTCAACCTAGGTCAACAAGTCAATGAAGTCAAATGGTCAACAACCATAACCATGCACAATTATTAAACTAATTATCAATTAACTATAATACACACATAAGCATTAGGGTTAATAAAATGACAATAGCCATTAACCCTAATCAAGGTCCTCTCCCTCGGTCTCAAACAACTGTGCATACGCACCCGCATTCGTGATCCGAGGAACACGAATACAAAGAGAAAAACCAATCCCAAATCATATACTAGGATCCGGCTTAAACCAAAGCCCGCTAGTATAAACTGTCCGGACAGCAAACGTGCACAAGTGCGCGGATGCGAACGAACCCTGTCGCAAAACCATGCGACCTCTACTCATTTTGCCTAAAGGCGAATAGCTCTCTGTGTGGGACTCTAAAGACTCGACACTACACCGGCAGTGGGTTTAACCACAGACCGCAAGCGGCACTAGCTGTACGTAACGGTCCCCAGGTAGATGTCGATAAGATGACTGACGAGGTGAACCCCATCTGAACTCCTACTGAGCCTGTATGTGACAGTCTCCGTACAGTCCGGTCTGTTCGTCTGATACATCGCATGGCGGGCCTAGGGGCGGTGAACGTCAGTCCCCTAATAGCGGTACAAGTCGTGTCGAAGTGTAGCCCAGAACACCCTGAGATAACATTGGAAACCTACCAGTATATCTCGCTTGCCCTGGCCAGGGACTACTCGTGTAATGGCTCTCCTGGACACAGCGCGATGTCAACCCCTAATACCGGGAGAGAAGAATCATGTCTAACCGTCACTGCCTCCAAGTGCTTTGGGACTGCACCCAAAAACTACCTGTTTGCACGACTCCTTTGAGCCGTGGTAGGGTAGTAATCAAAGTGCAGTGGGAACACACTCGAGGCGAAGTGACAGTGTCAAGTCAGCGGACTAAGCTGTACTCATGTCACCTGGGAACTGATAACTGACGATAGGTATACTACCAACCAACAGTTCCCGACGAGTCCTGTCCAGTGTACTCGTAACCTAACGAGCACCCGCATACTATCCCAAGTACGACGTACTAACGGCTGTGGGACAGACCGTCTCCCACACTGGGATGAGAAGCGCATACGCTAGTCTACTCCGTAGTATCGATGCCCTGTCTCGATAGTCCATCGACCAGGGACCTGTATAAGAATGTGCTTATAGATTACCCAGCTCCCACGAGTGCGAGCGCCATCACAACGCTGGTAATCAAGCAAAGATCCTAAGGGCTCTACTAATATGTATATCAGCAATATGCTAAAAGAAACACATGCACATATTAAAGCAGAGACAAACCAAGTAGCATACTACCATTTCGAGCAAGATTGTATATACATCTGTGAATATCCCAAGCTTCCATCAAGTAATATACAAACTAGTATGATACAGTAATGGCCTCTAGGGCATATACACTAACAATCTCCCACTTGCACTAAGGCCATGTACTGGCGTATCGAAGACCTATCATCTCGATCAGCCGCTCGAACTGAGTCTGGGGCAAGGCCTTGGTGAATGGATCTGTTGTGTTATCCTCTGATGCAACTCTCCGGACCTCGATCTCCTGGCGATCCACGATCTCCCTGATCAGGTGATACCGCCTTAAGATGTGTCTGGATTTCTGATGGGACCTGGGTTCCTTCGCTAAAGCTATTGCCCCGTTGTTGTCGCAATACATAGGTATTGGGTCAACAATGGACGGAACCACCTGATGTTCTCTCAAGAACTTCCTCATCCAGACAGCTTCTTTTGCGGCATCAGATGCAGCGATGTATTCCGCTTCCATAGTCGAGTCAGCAACGGTTTCCTGTTTGGAGCTCTTCCAACACACCGCCCCTCCATTGAGGGTGAAGACAAAACCCGACATGGACTTGGAATCATCCATGTCACTCTGGAAGCTGGAGTCAGCAAAGGCCTCAATCTGCAGGTCTTTTCCGCCATATACCAAGAACATCTCCTTAGTCCTTCTCAGGTACTTGAGAATGTTCTTTACCGCTATCCAGTGTTTCTCTCCTGGGTTCGACTGATACCGGCTTACAACGCTCAATGCGTATGCTACATCTGGTCTGGTACACAACATCGCATACATTATAGAGCCTACCGCAGAAGCGTAGGGTATAATAGACATGCGATCCCTCTCCAAATCAGTCTTGGGAGACATCTCTTTGGAGAGGGTGATCCCGTGACAAGCCGGTAGATTATCGCGCTTGGAATCTTCCATACTGAATCTTTTCAGTATGGTGTCGATGTACCTTGACTGTGAAAGTCCCAACATCCTCTTAGATCTATCACGATAGATCTGGATCCCCAGAATGTAGTTGGCATCACCCAGGTCCTTCATGGAGAACCTCTACGACAAGAATCCTTTGACTGACTGTAACATAGGAATATCATTTCCTATTAGGAGAATGTCATCCACGTACAAGACGAGGAATACCACAGTTCTCCCTACAATCTTACTGTAAATGCATGGTTCATCTGGATTTTTGATAAAGTCGAATTCTTTGACAGTATCATCAAAGCAGATGTTCCAACTCCGTGATGCCTGCTTAAGTCCATAAATGGACTTGAGCAACTTGCACACTCTACCGCTACTCCCACTCTGAATGAATCCTTCTGGCTGATCCATATAGACGCACTCTTCCAAATTTCCATTTAGGAAAGACGTCTTTACGTCCATCTGCCAGATTTCATAATCGTGGAAGGCAGCAATGGCAAGAAGGATCCGAATAGATTTCAGCATAGCCACTGGAGAAAAGGTTTCGTCATAGTCCAAACCAGGTCTTTGACGAAAACCCTTTGCTACAAGTCTAGCTTTATAGGTCTCAACCTGCCCATCTACACCAATCTTCTTTCTGAAGATCCATTTGCAGCCTACGGGTTTTACCCCTTCTGGAGCAAAGTCCAAAGTCCAAACTTCGTTGGTGTACATAGACTCCATCTCGGCCCGCATTGCATCCAGCCATTTTACCGAGTCACCACTCTGAATGGCTTGCTGGAAGCTAGTAGGCTCACCATAATCCATAGTGCAATCCTCTCTATCCCCATCAATGAGAAAACCGTAGTATCTCTCGGGCGGATGAGACTGCCTACTACTCCTGCGGAGTGGCGCTGGGATGTCCGGTTCTCTTGAGACTTTTGGTTCTTCCAAGCTTTCAGTAATAGCTTGTGGTTCTGGAATTTCTTCCAGTTCTATTGCGCTCCCACTTATCTGATATTCTAAAAATTCAGTTTCCAAGAAGCGGGCATGCTGAGAAACAAAAACCTTTTGTTCCTCCGCGGAATAGAAAAGATACCCCCTGGAGTTTGTTCATATCATAATATTGCATTTTATATTCCCCATTCTTATTCGTTTTATAAATAAACAGGTGCTTTTGACGCATGTCTGCTACATATTTCAGGTTACAGGTTCTTGGACAGAAAACAGTGAAAATGATGTAAAGACGATGAAAAAGTGGACTTTGACCAACAAACAGAAGACTCTTGATCAAGCCTACATCAAAGATAAAATTCATAAAGTACAAGGCAATGCAAGGTCCAAGATTACAAAGCGAACGGTTAAAAGTCCACCGCAATTATTCACTAGAGATCTGGAAGAAACATAGAAGCTATTTTAATAAAGAACCAAATAATAAGGAAGCCCAAAGATCCAAGGCCCAATACCTTCTTTTAAAGAGACAGAGACATAAAATTTTACCAAAGGTTGAAGTCTACTTTGACTAGGTCTTCCTAAGGATATTTTGGTAAATGTAGACATGCAAATCAATTGTAACCTAGGGTTTCCTATTCTCTATAAATAGGAACTCTACTCATTGTAATTTCTTATGCCTCCTTTTAATAATAAATTTTAGAATTCTTTTGGAGAGCATCGGTGTTTCTTTTCAATTCATGAATTCAGATCTGACAACCCTGCGTTGATGATTGGAGAGATGCATCTGTAAGTAGATTTAATTCCTTGCTCTAGTTTAGATTTCAATTCTTGCCCTAGGTAATTTTTATTCTCTGCCCTAAATAAATGTTCTTCAATTCCCTAATGAGTGAGTAGTTTTCTCGTTTGTTAGGGTTAGGAATGGGGAAGGATTTGAGAGACGAAGATCTCTCATCTCTTTTCTTTGCCAATCTTTTATGAAAATTAGAACTCCATGCATACCTTCTTATTCCGCTCCCTACGGCACTCTACCCTCGAGGTAACGGTGATTCCGTAGTCTAAAGGCCCGGATTCTAAGGTTTTCTATGGAGGTTAGGGTAAAGATTAAGAAAGGAAGGACAAGGATCTAGAGGAAGAATCAATCTTCCCAATCATCCTAATCCCCTTTGTTAAGATTTACCATAACACTAATATAATATCTTTAATTAAAGGCAATGGAAAGAGATGTAGATCTTTGTTTACCAAATTTTCCCTAAATCTAATCCTAGCAAGTTTCTAATCCTAGTATCATACAACTTCAATTTTTAGATTTAATAATCAATCCGAACACCCTTCGGAATTAACTCGTTAGCGCGATTAGGAAATTCACAACATCCCTGTGGACCGACCCGTACTCACCGGCTAGCTGCAAAGCGACGCCGTTCTTGATTGCGGTTACAAATATTTTTGATCTATCTTTTAGAAAGCGCAAGCACGCTGAGTCACTCAATCAAATGGCGCCGTTGCCGGGGATGGCGTAGAACTTTTCTTTTCGCAATTTCGGGTTAATCATAAAATTAAAAAGAAATCATAAAAACCTGAAAAATCACAAAAAAATATAAAAATATATCATCTGTTATTTTTGGAAAGGGTATCTTTGTGTGAATTTTGCAGGATCTACGCACAAATTCGGATCTGGAAATCTACAGAAAGCGAAACAGCAAATAAACGATCCTATCAACAGAAGATTGCAATAACAGAAGAACAGAAAAAATTTAGAGGACCGAGTCAACAAGTCAACCGCGCGATCTGGTGCAGCAAAAAAAAAAGCGCCGGAGGCTCTTCCGGCCGCGGAACCGCCGCCGGAGACCACTTCTGGCCGCGGAACCGCCGCGGCCTGGTCGGTTCAAAAAAAAAACAGGGGGCAGAAGCGCGGGAGAAAAAAAAAAGAGCTCTGTAAGTTTCTCTGTTCCTCCTCTGCAAAAATTTGCATATATTTTCTGAAAAATTCCTGCAAGATTTTGTGTGCTTTAAAAATCTTTCTCTTTCCAAATAACAATCTTGTGCAGGATTTTTGCGCCTAGATTAAAATAGAAATTGATTGCAAGTAATCTTTTTGTTGCACATCTTTTCTCGAAAATCTTTTTGCAGCATTTTTTTCCAAATAAAGATTCTTTGTGATATTCTTAAAATAATAATTGATTGCAAGTGATCTTTTCTGATTTGCATATCCTTAATTTTTTTGCTAAAAATATCTTTCCAAATAAAGAGAAAACGGAAAAAGGAAAATTTTAATTAGAAAACTTGCAAACCTTGAAATTCACAAAAAAGATTTGATTGTAAGTGATTTACTGTTTTGCATATCTTTAATCGGATTTTAAGGGGCTTTTAACCAACTCAGATTGGGTGGGGATTTCATCACCCTTCCCAGGACCCCAGAAAACATCTAAAGCATTTTGCATCGACCACAATTAATAAAAAATACTAGACTCAGCCCTAAGGAAATCGAGCTCAATAGGAAAAGGACTAGTATAGGCATCGACCGTTTATCCTAACTGATTTTGCGGTGTCTAGGCTAGTGGTTTTTAATTAGGCCCACTGTCGTGGTGGTTCCTTCCCACTTACCTAGCCGCAATTGGCGGTGAAGAGGCGGTTTGAGGTCCTATTTCTAGCCCTTTGGAACAGTTAGGAGCTGTCTAGCTGACCTAGGTGACCCTAGATCTAGGTCTGATTGTGCATTTCTGGTTGATTACATTTGTGTCTAAGCCCTTTATCGAAATTTTTTCTGCAAACAGTCTCAAATAAAGAGAAAAGGGAAAAAGGAATTTTTTTTAAAAAGACTTGCAACTTTTGTCGCTCGGAAATCCTTGCACCAACAAACTTTCTTTCTTTCTCCCTTTCTTCTAACATGGGTACCCCACATAACAAATCACTTGCCGAACTTTGGTATCCCGAACCTAATTTTGTGTCGTTCGGCAATTTGTTCGATCAATTTAAAGACGATCCTTCCTTACCTAAAATATCTTTGAAAGATCAAATAGAGGCGTGTGGGAGAAAAAGTTTGACTTTTCAACCCACTTTGTGTCAACCAAGTCAACCTTTACCACCTTCGTATGTTGACACCACTTTTTCAAGTCCTTCTATCACTCCTAAGCCGATGTCCATTGCTGAGCATATTGCTCAATCTCGCAACTGATCTTTCACCCCTCTCCACTCATCTAGTTCTAGGGATTCGCACGACTATTCACCTTTTTATCCACATGTTGACCCTACCCCTGTCCAACCACCCACTTCCTACCAGTCCTACCCGACTTTCCCACCGTCACTAGACCCTGTTCCTACACAGCCTTTTGGGAGTTTCACATATCCAAACAATTTTGAATCTTTTACCGAAACCCCCTCACCACCCAAGTCTAGTTTGGAAGAGGCGTTGGAGGCGTATATCGCAGCAACAAACAAAATGGTTAGGAATGTGGAAGCGTCCGTGGCCACCCTTATGCAACCTGCTGAACCGGTAGCTAGTTTTTCGCTAGCTCCAAATTTTTCAATGAATGAGGCGGCAGTTGGACAGAGTGAGAATGAGAGAGGATTTTCAAATCAAACCTACCCTTACCCAATTGAAGCCCACAACTCCTGTTTTCCATCGATTGCCCTAAATAGTTCACCTGTTGAAAATAAAAATGAGTTGTGTGATTTTGTAGTGTTTGATTTGCCAGATTGTGAGGAATCCCTTTCGAGTGAAACCGCACCTAATCCTTTCGATCTTTACACCTCCACTCTAGAACCTAAATCGATAGATATCCATGCTTTTGATGAGGTGTCTAAAGAAATTGACTTTCACTTGATTGAGGATATAGACGCCGGGAATATTTCGGATGATGAACCTGTCGATTTGCTTAAAATTTTATGTTCAAATCGTCATCCTGAGTTATTAAATGTTTCTCGCGAATCTCATATGCGTCTAGATTTTGATGATAATGGCATGGATGAGTTGAATATTCAGGATAGTATTGAGGAGAGTCTTGAGGATAATATTGAGGTTGAATTATTTTTATTTAATGTGTCTGATTTTCCAATTCATCCTCCTGAACCTTTGACTGTTATATCACCCTCTCTCCTTCCCATCGTTCCGACCCTGCTTGAAGACTGTGAGCTTGAAACCTTTTCCTTTGAATCTGACACAATTCTCACAGACGATAACACCTACGAGTGTTTCACTTTTTCGGACGATGTTGATGACGCACCGCCCGAGTTTGAGTCCTTTACATTTTCAGATGAGCCATCAGACTCGGTTGGTTACAGTCGTTTCGAACCATTGATGGAATCTTTCCAGTTCGACACAGTTTACTACGGTGAGAAAGATACTATCCCTAATTCACTCCCTTTCGTCTCTCCTATTGTCCCGACCGTGCAAGTGACCATGACGCTTTCATCTCAAATACCAAGTTCGGTGTACCCATGTTTTCTTGCGAATCTTGAGGGATTTGATCCCATTTCTCGACGACTAGATAGGTTAGCGCAATCGCTTATAACATATCGGTCATCACATATTGCGCTAATTTATTCACTCAATTTACACCCTCAAGATCGTACTCCGCTTCCTTCTTCTTTTCGCCATTCTTCTCCCCCACCGAGACCATATTCTACCATTCTTCTTTCCACACGGTCTCGCGTGTTTCTCATTTCTTTCCTTTCCACCCAATTCTTTCACCAACTAGATCATTAGCACGATAAGATTTTTGAATGGTTGGTGCTAACCTTTGGCTTGTGTAAGGCCAAGCTTAAGTTTGGGGGGACCTTGTTGTATATATGTATATATTTTTTGTTTTCTTTTCTATAAAAAAAAATTTCAAAAAAAAAATTATAAATAACTAAACAGGGGAGTGCCGATATTTTGACCCTCTTGGTTCAGCATGACAGTGAGGACACTGTCAAGTTCAAGTTTGGGGGTATGCTCGGTACGTCTTCTTCCTTCGCATTCATTTGTACATATTTTTGCATTTGCATATTTATTTGAAAGCCCATAAAAATTTCAAAAATTATAAAAATTATTGTATTCAATTTTGGCTAATTGACTCGAGTTTGATAAATAGGTTAACTGGCTAGGAACAACTAGATCTTAGACTTAGTGAATTAAAAACCCTAAAGATAACCGTCCTTAAAGTTTAACGGTAGAAAGTATATGTCTTTGTAGTTTATTTAGAAATAGGCAAATTTTGGGTTCACTTCTTGGGCTAAGTCAAAATAAGGGAAAAGTATTGATGTTCTTATTAGAGTATAACTTTGAAAAATAGTTCCTAGCTTAAGTCTGGATTCTGAAAACGTATACCCTACAATTTGCACAATCACGCACCTTGAAACTTGGAATAGTAGAAGAGACCTTGAAATGCTCTTGTCTAAGTCCTTAGTACGAAGAAAATTAAAGAAAAAAAAAGTGTGAATAAAGTATAAAAAAAAATGGACATTGGTTTTTGTGATTACTTAAGGCTGCAAAAATAGAAAAATATTTAGCGTGGGTGCTTCATCACCTAGTGCCTTAGACCAACTGGTTTGGGAGTCACTGCTAAAGGCTTGGGTGTTGCAAAACTAGGAAGTACGCTTTAAAGTGCAAATATATCTTGTAATCGGTTGTTGGTATCTCCAGAAGTATTAACGGTCGCATGAAGGATGTGTAAGCAAAAATTCAATTAAAAATTCACCTACTAATAAGTACTTTGGACAATGGACAAGGGTATGATTGCTTGATTTGAATTTCCAAGTGTAGGGGTGATTTATACACACGCGTGGGGATATGTGATTAGAGTTTAGATGAGAGAAAGGGATGATGAATAGAACTTGTATCTTTAGTAGAGTTGATAGAAATTCCTAAGTGGAGATGAAACCCTAGAAGGAAGACTTAAGAGATGCCGAAAGCTAAGTAATTCTATAGAACATATATAATCTTAAGTTAAATGATAAGGAAGTGTGAAGAATATGGGTGGATAATTTATAAGTAAAAGATAATAGAATTCCTTGTTGGAAAACCTAATTGGAGAATTAAAGTTAATGGGCGGAATTGATAGGATTTTGTGGGTAGTATCCGCTGAAAACCCTCAGGAGACAACACTCCTCCTACTAGGGACACCTAGAGGTTTAACGGCTTGTTGCACGAGCTCAGTGCAATCGCGTTTCCCTGCGAAAGTGTGGTTAGGATTTTAGTGAATAAAAATAAGTTTGCTCGAGGACGAGCGAAAGATAAGTTTGGGGGTATTTGTTCATATCATAATATTGCATTTTATATTCCCCATTCTTATTCGTTTTATAAATAAACAGGTGCTTTTGACGCATGTCTGCTACATATTTCAGGTTACAGGTTCTTGGACAGAAAACAGTGAAAATTATGTAAAGACGATGAAAAAGTGGATTTTGACCAACAAACAGAAGACTCTTGATCAAGCCTACATCAAAGATAAAATTCACAAAGTACAAGGCAATGCAAGGTCCAAGATTACAAAGCGAACGGTTAAAAGTCCACCGCAATTATTCACTAGAGATCTGGAAGAAATATAGAAGCTATTTTAATAAAGAACCAAATAATAAGGAAGCCCAAAGATCCAAGGCCCAATACCTTCTTTTAAAGAGACAGAGACATAAAATTTTACCAAAGGTTGAAGTCTACTTTGACTAGGTCTTCCTAAGGATATTTTGGTAAATGTAGACATGCAAATCAATTGTAACTTAGGGTTTCCTATTCTCTATAAATAGGAACTCTACTCATTGTAATTTCTTATGCCTCCTTTTAATAATAAATTTTAGAATTCTTTTGGAGAGCATCGGTGTTTCTTTTCAATTCATGAATTCAGATCTGACAACCCTGCGTTGATGATTGGAGAGATGCATCTGTAAGTAGATTTAATTCCTTGCTCTAGTTTAGATTTCAATTCTTGCCCTAGGTAATTTTTATTCTCTGCCCTAGATAAATGTTCTTCAATTCCCTAATGAGTGAGTAGTTTTCTCGTTTGTTAGGGTTAGGAATGGGGAAGGATTTGAGAGACGAAGATCTCTCATCTCTTTTCTTTGCCAATCTTTTATGAAAATTAGAACTCCATGCATACCTTCTTATTCCTCTCCCTACGGCACTCTACCCTCGAGGTAACGGTGATTCCGTAGTCTAAAGGCCCGGATTCTAAGGTTTTCCATGGAGGTTAGGGTAAAGATTAAGAAAGGAAGGACAAGGATCTAGAGGAAGAATCAATCTTCCCAATCATCCTAATCCCCTTTGTTAAGATTTACCATAACACTAATATGATATCTTTAATTAAAGGCAATGGAAAGAGATGTAGATCTTTGTTTACCAAATTTTCCCTAAACCTAATCCTAGCAAGTTTCTAATCCTAGTATCATACAACTTCAATTTTTAGATTTAATAATCAATCCGAACACCCTTCGGAATTAACTCATTAGCGCGATTAGGAAATTCACAACATCCCTGTGGACCGACCCGTACTCACCGGCTAGCTGCAAAGCGACGCCGTTCTTGATTGCGGTTACAAATATTTTTAATCTATCTTTTAGAAAGCGCAAGCACGCTAAATCAATTCAATCAGAGTTCTTTGGGTATCCCACAAACTTACATAGTACTGAACATGCCTCGAGCTTGTCCGCATGCTGCATTTTTACAAAAGCTGGACATCCCCATGTCTTAAGGTACTTGAGACAGGGTTTCTTCCCACTCCACATCTGATATGGGGTGGTAGGCACAGTCTTGGTTGGAGCCTTGTTCAAGAGATATGCAGCTGTTTCTAGCGCATAACCCCAGAAGGATCGCGGCAACTCAGCCTTACTCATCATGGAACGAACCATATCCAATAGGGTTCGATTCCACCTTTCCGATACACCGTTGTGTTGTGGTGTGTATGGAGGAGTAAGCTGAGAGAGAATTCCATTCTCTTTTAAGTAGCCCAGAAACTCGGCACTCAAGTATTCACCACCTCGATCAGATCTCAGTGTCTTGATACTTTTGCCTGTTTGTTTTTAAACTTCATTCTTGTATTCTTAAAATTTCTCAAAGGCCTCGGATTTGTGCTTCATTAAGAAGACATGCCCATACCTAGAGAAATCATCTGTAAAAGTAATGAAGTATGAATAACCACTTCGCGCATGTATAGACATTGGACCACACACATCACTTTGTATGAGTCCCAAGAGCGAGCTCGCTCTTTCTCCGTGTCCAGTGAACGGAGTCTTTGTCATCTTTCCCATGAGACAAGATTCACAATTGGCATAAGACTGATACTCAAACGGGTTTAGGTATCCCTCTTTATGTAACTTTGTTAACCGTGTCTCATTAATGTGACCCAGTCTACAATGCCATAAGAAAGCCTGATTTGTTTCCGGAGACTTTCTTTTAAGTGTGTTCTGGACACCGAAGACCCGAGCTTGATTCAAAACGTATATACCGTATTTCAATGTACCTGACCCAATCAGCACTTGATTTAGGTGGATGTTTACTACATCGCTTACAAAAGTAAAATCATATCCTTCCTTAGAAAGTAAGGATACAGATATGATGTTACAAGTCGCACCTGGCACATAAAAACAGTCAAGCGGGATCAATATCTGCCCAGTTGTCAGTCCTAAATGATATTCCCCTACGGATTCAGCATACATGCTCATTCCGTTAGCAACCCTGAGAGTCATATCACCTTTCCTGATAACCCTACGGTTTCTCAAAGCCTGTAACGAATTACAGATATGAGATCCTGATCCGGTATCCAATACCCAGGAAGTAGGGTTAACTGACATACAGTTCTCTATCACAAACACACCCGAAGCCGAAGCCACAACATGCTTCGAATTCTGGCTACTGGCTTTATAAGCCCTGCAATCCTTCTGCCCATGTTCATTCCCGTAACAATAGGAACATCCCTCTTTTACTACATTTGTTCCTGAAACTTCTGCCGTTCCCTTTCTTTCTACTTCCCTAGTTTCCTTTAGGGTAGTAGGTAGAGACTGTTGAACTGAGTCAGCATCTGACCCATTCTTCAACGTGGTCTTCAGGTCCGAAAGATCAAAAGAGCTGGTCTCTGTAAGGACGTTTCCCCCTACAGATAACCCGATAGCCAACCTCGCTGGAAGCAATTCGTTCGAGGTCTCATATCTTGCGATACGAGATTGCTCTCCATATAAAACTTTGTTATGGAGGAAGATAGAAGCTGAGTCCATCTTCTCGTGCTGCCTCTGGTATATACCATCAACTAAGGCTAACACGAGGCACTTGGCTTTCGCACAGTCTTCTTCCGATGTCCAACGAATATCTATATCCGTGACAGGGCAAATTGGACCTGAGACGGCAGGGGTTGGATCATTCAAGAGGTGTCCCAGCTTGTCCTGGGCAATGGACATCTGGACATACCTTTGCCAGTCATAACAGTTAGATTCAGTCATCTTTTTATCTAGATGTAACCTAGGTGCGGTCATTGGGTTGCTGCAATTAGGAGAGAGAAAAGAAACACTTTAGCATGATGCTCTTGCAAGTTTAGAGTGGTTTTTAATTTGTCTAAACTGGATGGCTCCCACTGTCTCTCGAATCCCTCCTCAAACCATAAAGGAAGAATTAGTCGGGATCCTTCTCACCGTACAATACTTGCTTAACCGTTCAGCTAGGCCAGTGTCGGTACTTCGAGGGAGGTTTTCCAACGCTTTCGCGAAGTTCCTTAATTAAGTAACCTCTTTTCCCTATGGGCGTAGCCCCGCTAACACCTTTCTAGACACCTACTAAGTTTGTAGCATTGATCGTTAAGTGAGAGTTTTCCCGAGGATTAGCATATACTCACAGTAGGATCGGGATCCAAATATCATCGCGTGATAAAATCGAAGGAATCCTACCAGAATCATCACACTCCAAATGGTATGCAACGCTAGCAAGTTTCAGTACTTATGAAACTCCCGATGTGGATTTTTGCCCCATGCTCTTATGACCTTGACGAAGGTCAACAAATCATAAGTCACATGTCAAGTTCTACCCGTCATTATCCAGGTTAATTTGAACCCACCCGTACATACCCTTGACGAAGGGCAACAAGGTAGTACGACTGTCCCAAACCAACGCATCTATCTATGCTACATATGAACACCCAACAGCTACCAATCACTATGCCTTGACGAAGGTCAACAAACGTAGCTTGAATACTATTGAATATCCATGCGAAATGACGGAGGGCTACGGATGGTTTTGGCGAAACCGTGAACGTAGTGAACTTGATCTAATCGATGGAACGAGATAGCTTTTAAAAGGAGTGGTTCAAGCTCCGCGTTTAAAAGTTTAGTTTTGAAAAGAACCGAGTGGTTTTCAAAGTGTTCCAATCGACTTTTACTTGGTTTATTTTCTTGCATTAGTTCTTTTAATGCGTCCCATCATTTAATCCTACCATTGCAGAAAACAACCAAAATATGACGTACGCTTATGCCATTCACATTCGCCACGGGCCCCGTCATCACCCGTTAGGTCACTTAACTAACGACAGAGCGGGGGCTGGGCTAGCGCGGCTGTAAAATATAAGCAACGCCTAAATAGTTATCATATATAAGTATATAGCAATGATAGACATTACAGATCACAGATGAATACATTGGATATACTAGGAATCCGCAATCCGTTCGAACCTGCAACGAAAAGCGGATTACACGGTCGCGGTGAATAGCCAATACCCCACCCAAGACCCCTACGAGTGCGGCAAACTACCCGCCAAGTACCCGAAGCGAAGCAACCTCCCTCACCACCGTGAGTAGGCCACTCGGCACTTCGAGATACCCGGTAATTTGTGCACCCCCTCCATGGGTCTATCCTAGGAGCAAAAACAGTAAAAAGAATTATACAATGACGGCTACAACCCCGACCCGGTTGTGCGGCCATACAAATAATAATATTACATCAATTTACATGTTACAAATGAATGAAAGAAAAGCAACACTCATCTCACATCCACCCCGGCTATTCACCCGCGACAACCCAACCCATTCATATACACAAACCATCATCAATCACAGATCACAGATATGTATAACCCCGACTAATCGACATATAGCGATTAGCCGACGTTCAATACATGCAAACATCACAGATATAACCTTTGTAGTCAAAGTGTAGTGAAGTTCGAAAAAAATACGGATTTATAGGCCCCAAAAAATAAATTTTTATTCTGGAAAATCTGGGCACATATAACATATCTTAAAAATCCTAAAACCAAACCAGAGATACATTGCACAAAACTCGACCCAGTGAGGAGTCCAAACGGCGGCGATTCCGCGGCAATAGCTTGCTATTGCCGCGGAAACGCGGCGGTTTAGACGACTCACTGGACCGGGTTTTGTGGTTATCTTTAAAAAATCCTGAGACGATTTTAGGAGTACAACAAATTTTGTTTTGACCAGAAAAAAATTTAACAGAAACTAGGGTTTTTGAAAACTCGGTTTTTGGATTTTTCGGTTTCGAACTTCGTTACACTTTGCTACCTAGCTAGTTTATGTTTAGTTAGGCTCTGATACCACTGTAAGTCCACGTTGCCCACCCCGGTACTTGCGGGGAGGCGGAAAACGGAATAAAAATCGGATTTTTATCAACTTAGGCAGCATGGACTAGACTTTAAAGGATCTTTGCTAAACAAAAACTTGCTAAAGCTAACTACAAACTAGCTAAGTTCTAGAAAGGTTATACCATGGGCTTTAAGTCCTTCTCTCCTTGCTCCTTGGAGTGGTGGAAGGAGGTCACCTTGGTCGTCTTCTCCCGTCAAAGAAAGATCCACCCGAAAGCCTCAACCTTTGGCTTCAACTCCAAGCTAGAAGTAACTAGGGTGCAAGAAGTGCTAGTCCTTGAACCCTAGATGAGAGTACAGATGATCAAGAGAGGGTTTTTCTCAAGCTCAAGTGTTTCTCAACACATGAGAGGGAGAGAGCTTGAGGGAGAGGAGGAACAAGAGAGAGAAAAGATATGATAGAATGAGAATAATGTGAGCCATTCTCACTAATATGTGCATATTATTTTAATTAAATAATTAGCTAGATAATTGTCATGGTTAATCATGACATGACCATTATCATTTCAATTTGCAAGGATCAAAAAGCATCTTCCAAAAGAAATGATGATGGTCAAAGTGTCAACCTAGGTCAACAAGTCAATGAAGTCAAATGGTCAACAATCATAACCATGCACAATTATTAAACTAATTATCAATTAACTATAATACACACATAAGCATTAGGGTTAATAAAATGACAATAGCCATTAACCCTAATCAAGGTCCTCTCCCTCGGTCTCAAACAACTGTGCATACGCACCCGCATTCGTGATCCGAGAAACACGAATACAAAGAGAAAAACCAATCCCAAATCATATATTAGGATCCGGCTTAAACCAAAGCCCGCTAGTATAAACTGTCCGGACAGCAAGCGTGCACAAGTACGCGGATGCGAACGAACCCTGTCGCAAAACCATGCGACCTCTACTCATTTTGCCTAAAGGCGAATAGCTCTATGTGTGGGACTCTAAAGACTCGACACTACGCTGGCAGTGGGTTTAACCACAGACCGCAAGCGGCACTAGCTGTACGTAACGGTCCCCAGGTAGATGTCGATAAGAAGACTGACGAGGTGAACCCCATCTGATCTCCTACTGAGCCTGTATGTGACAGTCTCCGTACAGTCCGGTCTGTTCGTCTGATACATCGCATGGCGGGCCTAGGGGGCGGTGAACGTCAGTCCCCTAATAGCGGTACAAGTCGTGTCGGAGTGTAGCCCAGAACACCCTGAGATAACACTGGAAACCTACCAGTATATCTCGCTTGCCCTGGCCAGGGACTACTCGTGTAATGGCTCTCCTGGACACAGCGCGATGTCAACCCCCAATACCGGGAGAGACGAATCCTGTTTAACCGTCACTGCCTCCAAGTGCTTCGGGACTGCACCCAAAAACTACCTGTTTGCACGACTCCTTTGAGCCGTGGTAGGGTAGTAATCAAAGTGCAGTGGGAACACACTCGAGGCGAAGTGACAGTGTCAAGTCAGCGGACTAAGCTGTACTCATGTCACCTGGGAACTGATAACTGATGATAGGTATACTACCAACCAACAGTTCCCGACGAGTCCTGTCCAGTGTACTCGTAACCTAACGAGCACCCGCATACTATCCCAAGTACGACGTACTAACGGCTGTGGGACAGACCGTCTCCCACACTGGGATGAGAAGCGCATACGCTAGTCTACTCCGGAGTATCGATGCCCTGTCTCGTTAGTCCATCGACCAGGGACCTGTATAAGGATGTGCTTATAGATTACCCAGCTCCCACGAGTGCGAGCGCCATCACAACGCTGGTAATCAAGCAAAGATCCTAAGGGCTCTACTAATATGTATATCAGCAATATGCTAAAAGAAACACATGCACATATTAAAGCAGAGACAAACCAAGTAGTATACTACCATTTCGAGCAAGATTGTATATACATCTGTGAATATCCCAAGCTTCCATCAAGAAATATACAAACTAGTATGATACAGTAATGGCCTCTAGGGCATATACACTAACAGAGATCATACTAGTGGGGCCACGGTAGTCGATGAGTACATCCTATAACTGTTCCTAGTCCATGGTATATCGAGACAGGGTATCGATACACCAGAGTAGACTAGCGTATACGCATCTTGACTCATATGATGGGCGATGGAAGATCCCATATCCATCGGTGTTTTGACATCAAAGATGGTGTACGGGTGCTCAGTGGAGACTGGGTACACTGGACGGACTCAACGAGAACTCCGAGATGGTGATATACCACACGTCAGATGGCAATTCTCCGGTGACACTGGTATAGGGTAGTCTGTAGACCCGAGATCATCATAGAGTCTTGTGTGATTCCCACTTTGCTTTGATTTCCACCTTACCACGTCCAAGAGGGCGTGCAAAATGGTGGCTTTTGGGTGCATTCCCGAATCACATGGAGGCAATGAGCGATAGGTGGGGATTCTTCTCTCTCGGTATAGGGAGTTGATGTTGTGCTGTGTTCGATTGGCTATAACTGGAAGTCCCTGGCCAGGGCTGATATAGAGATTTACTGGTAAGTGTTACCAGTAGTTTCTCGACCCGTTATGAGCCTCACATCGACACGACTTATCGGTTACTGGGGTCTGACGTATACCACCCCTAGACTAGATATGCAATATATCAGACGAAGAGACCGGACTGTACGGGAATGTTACTGATTGGATTCACAGGAGAATGTACAGGCTAGCTTGTTGATCTTCTGATCTCTCAATACCTGGGTGGCTGTTACATTTAGCTGACCGCTTGCAGCTTGTGGGTGTTTGATATGATCATCACCTGCTACCGGCGTATTGATGATTCTTTAGAGTCCTACATAGAGGTTTCTTGACTCAAGCAAAACGGAGTAGGGGCACATATGTGATATGTGCACGACCGAGGATAATGCGATATGAGATACTGTATTATATTCTCATGATATTTAGATATGAGCCGGGTCATCGGATCAAGTGTTGATTCGATGAATCGGTACATGATATATTAGTCGGTTATATTCGATATACCCGGATTGTCGGATCAAGTGTTGATTCGATTATTTAATGTATAATTATATATGTGATATATTACATTACATTATCTAATATTGGCTCGCTTTATTATTTCATTTTCTCACCGGATAATACATTGATATATATGCGATATATATTAATTGTATTATTTTCTTTTGTTACAAATATATAATATATATATGATATATATTATTGTAACATGATATGATTACTAATGCAACATGTTTAGTGGAGATTAAATAAGGTTAGGGTTTGAATTGGGTTAGTTCTTTCATGAACCTTCTAGAAGGTTTCTTTTTGTTTTGAGCTAAGATATTATGTTGATATTTTCTTATGACTCATTCTTTAACTCAACCCAAACCCTAGACTTAGTTAATTCTCTCCATGGGTTAGCCTAGTCACGGTTGACTATGGTTACATTATTAATCATATATCTTTTCATTATTCATCACAAAAGGATTAATGCATCATTTCTTCTTCTTCTTCAACCTTGAGCTTTGAGAAAGCTTACTAGGTTTTCATTTTGTGATGATTAAAAGTGAGAATTTGATATAAAAAGAAAGCATAAATACTACTCCATCATCCCCATCTAATCTAGCCAATTAGATTAGGGTGTTCACCTCATTAGAGTGAGTGAGCTTGAGTTATAGAAACTTCGAGGTAGATCATCGGAGAAAAGGAATACTACAAGCTAGCATGGATCGTTCGAGTTGTGGAGCCTCTCTTGAGTCCGAGAGATCGTGGATCGCAGTGAAGGGACTTTTACTCGGAGCTTATGGAGCGAAGGAGCGGACTACAAAGCTTGTAATCCCTCACTTTTAGTTGTAAAGATCTTTACTTGCATGTTAAACCCTAATAATCTAGCAAAGATCCCAGCTTTGGGTTGTTCGGCACGTCTAAATTTTTATTCGGGCATGGTTGATACCTTATAGACCTTCATAAGAGTATTTAGGAACCCTACAGTGGTATCAGAGCCTAGCTAGAGCATTAGGCGGCGTGTATACGAAGTTAAAACTCCGATCGAACCCCGAAACGTCGATTTGACCCCGTCTCTAGACAATTTGTAAAAATGTGATTTTTTTCTGTATTAAAAATACTTAAAAAAATCAGAACGGAATTATAAGTATCACTGTGAAAAACGAGGAAGTAAATCGTACGGACCGCCGCGGAACCGCGGCAATACCTTGCTTGTGCTGCGGATCCGTGGCCATACAGTTGGATTTGGCTTTTCTTTTGGCACAGTAATGACCGTAGCTGCTAGTTCATATTTCTGGGTATTTTTAATCTGACTCAAGTGTTGAGTGTTCTGGGGATTATTTTGAATTCTTTGATTCGATCGGAAAATATAATTTCGTTATATTTCCGGATAATTTAGAAACTATTAAAATGTTCGAACGGATATCATTAACTCATTTTTTTCCCGGCACGAAAAACTTTCAAGTGTTGAATTTTTCTTAGGTTTAAATCTTTCGGAAAAACGTGCAAGTAACACGGTGGTCCCTCTAGAAGAACACAAACCTTAACTCGATTATGTGACCGTCTGAACCGCCTCTAAACCTTAGGGTTTGGGGCAGTACGGCGTGCTACATGTGAAGCGTTGGCTTGACCCTTCTACGGCTGGACCATTGGTACTGTGACATATTCTGCGATTATTTGAACTCCGCTCAAGTGTTGAACTATTTAGGAAATCTTAGGTATTTGATTATCCGATCGGAAAGTTTAATACTATCTATTTATCTGGAATGTGATACAATATGTGGAATTCATATAGTTAGGCATCAAATGCGAAGTATGTGATATTTCGGATTTACGATGTCTAAAGTGATTGTGGATTCCAAATATTGTAGTTTTACAATTTCTTTTCTGTGACCGTAAGTATAGTATGTAGTTGTATTGCCGATTTTCGTTGCTATACATCAACGACGATCGGTGTATGCATACTTACTTACGTTGATAATATGAGATATTATGTGTTGCTGTGATATGTTATATTGGATCGTCGTGTTCTGAAGAGCCGGGGGTTTTATATGAGATGTGGGTTTTTATTTTCATTCATGTAAAATTCATTTGTATGTAATATTCTTTTATTGGGGCACTTCCGGCATGAGGTTGATGTCACCAGTGTATATTATTTACTTTTCCGCATTAGGAAGACCCAAGGAGGGGAGCACAAGTAACCAGGTTTTAGGGTCCAGTGGGAGGCCATCTCGAGGAGTAGAGACCGGGTCTCCTGTTAGTGTATATGCCCTAGAGGCCATTAATGTATCAACTAGTATGTATATTACTTGATGGAAGCTTGGGATATTCACAATTGTATAGACAATCTTGCTCGAAATAGTAGTATGCTACTTGGTTTATCTCTGCTTTAATGTGTACATGTGTTTCTTTATTATATCACCTATACACATTAGTGGAGCCCTTAGGATCTTTGCTTGGTTACCGGCGTTGTGATGGCGATCACACTCGTGGGGGCTGGGTAATCTACAAGCACATCCTTATACACGTCCCTAGTCGTGGGATTATCGAGACAGGGCATCGATACTCCGGAGTAGACTAGCGTATGCGCTTCTCATCCCAGTACGGGAAACGGTCTGTCCCACAGCCGTCAGTACGTCGTACTTGAGATAGTATGCGGGTACTCGTTAGGTTACGAGTACACTGGACAGGACTCGTCGGGAACTGATGGTTGGTATTATACCTATCGTCAGTTATCAGATCCCAGGTGACATGAGTACAGCTTACTCCGCTGACTTGACACTGTCACTTCGCCTCGAGTGTGTTCCCACTATTCTTTGATTACTACCCTACTACGGCTCTACTGAGTCGTGCAAACAGGTAGTAGTGGGGTGCAGTCCCGAAGCACTTGGAGGCAGTGACGGTTAGACAGGATTCGTCTCTCCCGGTATTGGGGGTTGACATCGCGCTGTGTCTAGGAGACCCATTACACGAGTTGTCCCAGGCCAGGGCAAGCGAGATATACTGGTAGGTTTCCAGTGTTATCTCAGGATGTTCTGGGCTTCACTCCGACACGACTTGTACCGCTATTAGGGGACTGACGTTTACCGCCCCCCTAGGCCCGCCATGCGATGTATCAGACGAACAGACCGGACTGTACGGAGATTGTCACATACATGCTCAGTAGGAGTTCGGATGGGTTTACCTCATCGGCCTTCTTATCGACATCTACCTGGGGACCGTTACGTACAGCTAGTGCCGCTTCCGGTCTGTGGTTAAACCCACTGCCAGCGTAGTGTCGAGTCTTTAGAGTCCCACACAGAGAGTTTCCCTGCACTGAGCGAAACGTGTAGAGGCCGTATGGTTTTACGGCAGGGCTGCGATCACTTACGTACACTTGTGTGCGTGTGGTGTTCGGGCAGGCAATACTAGTGGGCTTTGGTTTAAGCCGGATCCTAGTATTGCACGGATGGATTTGTTTTGTCTTCTGTGCATCTGCATTCTACAGAATGCGGATGCAGGTATGTATGCACAGTTTTCCGGAGCGATGAAAGAGGAGGTGCCTCATTAGGGTTTTTGGCAGTTGATTCGGCCAAAACCGTTATATGGCAGGCTCATTAGGGTTTTTGACAATTCGTTTGGTCAAAACCATTATGAGCCGCGGACATCATTTACTAATCCTTTTAGTGATAATTTTTTGATGGCTAATTGCATTGACCATTTGACCACCATGACCTCTCTTGACTTTGTTGACCGGTTGACCGTGTTGACCATTGACCTTCAAGAGAGGTCTACACTCTTCTTTTGATTTCATTATTCTTTTGATTATGAAAATGGTCATTTCAATGTAGCCATCAACTTTATCTTGATGGGATTAGTAATGATAATGTTTTGCATTATTGAACCATGGTTCATTTTTCTTTAGCTCATAATTCATTCTCATTTCTCTCTGCTCTTTCTCATGAGAAGAAAAGAAATGTTCCATGGTTGCTAGCTCCTTCATCTTCCTCCTCTTGACAAATTCTTTTGATCTCATGTGTTGAGAGAAAAAGAATCCACATAGACTAACACCTCCATCTTTCTCTTCTACACAACCTAGGGTACCAAGACTAGCAATCTTGTTGCCCTAGTTACCTCGGCTCGAGGTGGAGCTCGGTGTACATCTCTCGGGTGGATCGTCTTCGACTCAAGGAGGCCGCGGAGGTGACCAAAGTCCGTATCAACCCTCGGAGCAAGCAAGAAGAAGAACAACAAGAAGAGAAGGAGTTCAAGTTGAGGTATAACCCCTAACCGAGTAGATAAATCTCTAGTTAGGATGCTAGTGTGTAGTTTAGCAAAGATCCGGCTTTTACGGTCCATGTTACCAAGTCTAGAAAAAAAATTTGTTTTACCGTTTCCGCAACTCCGAAAGTACCGGGAGAGGTAACGTGGACCTAACAGTGGTATCAGAGCCTAGCTAAACACACCCTAGTATGTTAGCAAAGTATTTAGAATATCGACCGAACGAAAAAACCGCAAAACACCCCGAAAACCCTAAGTTTCTGCCGATTTTTTTCCTGCTCAAAAAATAATAAATCATGTCTTAAAAATCGGATAAGGCTTTTTATAGAACACTGGAGAAAAACGATCCCCTAACTCGGTTAAAGCGCCGCGGAACCGCGGCCGAGTTAACTCGGTTGTTGTTCTGGTTTCCTGCAGTGTTCTTATTTGGGTATTTTGGGATTTTTAGAATATGATTTTTCTGCCCAGATTTTCCAGAAAACAAAATTTGTTTTTGGGGCTTAAAAATCCGTATTCTTGGTCAATTTTCTGTAGACTTTGACTAATGGGTTGTATCTGTGATGTTATATGTGTATTGAACGTCTGCTAATCGCTATACGTCGATTAGTGGGGGTTATACATATCTGTGATCTGTAATGCTGATGGTTTGTGTATATGAACTCATTGGATTGTCGCGGATGAATAGCCGGGGTGGATGTGAGATGAGAGTTTCTTTTTTCTTTCATTCATGTACAAATTTGTAAATTGATGTAATATTATTTGTATGGCCGCACAACCGGGTCGGGGTTGTAGCCGTCATTGTATAATTCTTTTTACTGTTTTTGCTCCTAGGATAGACCCATGGAGGGGGTGCACAAACTACCGGGTATCTCGAAGTGCCGAGTGGCCTACTCACGGTATTGAGGGAGGTTGCTTTGCTTCGGGTACTTGGCGGGTAGTTTGCCGCACCCGTAGGGGTCTTGGGTGGGGTATTGGCTATTCATCGCGACCGTGTAATCCGCTTTTCATTGCAGGCTCGAACGAATCGCGGGTTCCTAGTATATCCAAAGTGTTCATCTGTGATCTGGATTGGCTATCATTGTTGTATATCTATATATAATAACTATTTAGGCGTTGCTTATGTTTTTTAGCCGCGCTAGCCCAGCCCCCGCTCTGTCGTTAGTTAAGTAACCTAACGGGTGATGACGGGGCCCCGTGGCGAATGCGAATGGCATAAGCGTACGTCATATTTTGGTTGTTTTCTGCAAGGGTAGGATTAAATGATGGAACTCATTAAAAGAACTAATGCAAGAAAATAAACCTAAAAGACGTTGGAACAATTTTTCAAAAAAAAGCTGTTATTACAAGGACGTTCACTTTTGTTTTGCATCGAGGTATTCGGTTATGAATGTCCAACACCTCATTCGACGAGGCAAGGGCCGAGATCCCCTTATCGGGAGTGACCCCTTGGACAAAAGTTTGTGTCAGGGTAATAACTTCACTATAGTCGATTATTCTTGCTTTGCATCGAGGTATTCATCTTATGAATGCCCAGCACCTCACTCGACGAGGAAAGAACCGAGATCCCTTCACAGGGAGTGACCTCTTTAGCAAAGGTTTTCGTCACTATATTTTCAAAAATGTGTATCACGTTCCTTCAACGATATCAAGTTCATTACGTTAACGGGTTTTTCACCAAAAACCCAGTAGTAGCCTTCCGTCGTTTCGGATTGATATTGCTTAGTATTCGTGCTACGTATTTTGTGCTCAGCCGAGGCGTAGTGTACGGTAGCTATGTAATATTTTTCCGTAGGATACAAAGTGATTGTTTAGGAAAGTCGTGCGGTCGTTTTGGCTCAGTCAAGGACTCATACGGGTGGGTTTAATCCAATCAAGATAATGACGGGTTGAACTTGACTAGGATCCTTTGATATGTTGGCTCAGTCAAGGTCACTTGGGTCCTAGGGGCAAAAACCACATCGGGAGTTTCTAAAGAAACTAAAACTTGCAGATTTAGCATAACTTCTGGAGTGTGGTGACTAGAGTGAATTCCATCTAGGTCATCACACAATGATAGTTGGATCCCGATCCCACTGATGAGTTGGATTACTCTCGGGAGATTATTTTCACTTAACGATCAATGCTATAAACCTAGTATGTGTCTAGAAAAGTGTTAGCGGGGCTACGCCCCCTGGGAAAAGAGGTTATTAAATTAAGGAACTTCGCGAAAGCGTTGGAAAACCTCCCTCGAAGTACCGACACTAGCTTGGCTGAAAGGTTAAGCAAGTATTGTGATGTGAATTAAATCCCAACTAGTTCTTCTTTTAAAAGGTTTTAAGAAAGAATTTGAGGAAACAGTGGGAGACATCCTGGTTAGATAAAATAATAAACCAATCTAATCTTGCAAGAGCACACGCTGAGTGTTTCTTTTCTCTCTCTCCAGGTAGCAACCATTTCACGCCCTAATCAAGATAATAAAATGTATCGCTTGACCAATCCGAATTCTTATTCAGGGCTGGGGAACGTTGGTTCAGCTTTAACTTGTGACAACAGTCACAAGTATGAGCAAGGGAAAGGGGATTGTATGGATTCCCAGGATACCCAGTTGAAGAAGAAGCATGGTTTTGCATCTACTTCAGGTGTTCTTGTAATTGAGAACTGTTTTACGGTCAGCCCTACCTCCTAGGTACTTGGTACCGGATCAGGATCTCATATCTGTAATTTATTGCAGGGACTGAGAAAAAGTAGGAAAGTTGCACCGGGTGATGTCGCTCAGAGTAGCGAACGGAGCACAAGTTAATGCGGCAGCCGTCGGTGAATATCACCTAGTATTGCCAAATGGCAAGACTATGATTTTGAACGATTGCTACTATGTAGCTTCCATGGTTTGCAACATCATATCAGTTTCTTTACTCGATAAAGATGGATATAACTTTGTTCTTGATAGAAATATCATGAACATTTACCTTCATAAGGTACTGGTTGCAGAAGGTACACTGTGTAATGGTATCTACGTTCTAAATCAGAATACAGTTCTCAATGTACCAAACACACGCAAGAGGAAGAATTCAGATACGAATAAATCCTACTTGTGGCATTGTAGACTTGGTCATATCGGAGAGAAAAGACTGAATATGTTGCATAAAGATGGACACTTGGATGCGTTCGAGTTTTCATCTTATGAAACTTGTCAGTCTTGTCTCAAAGGGAAGATGACCAAATCTCAGTTCACCGGACATGGAAAAAGAGCATCAGAGCTCTTGGGACTCGTACATAGTGATGTATGTGGTCCGATGTCTATACATGCAAGGGGTGGGTTCTCGTACTTCATCACATTAACTGACGATCTCTCTAGGTTCGGATATGTGTATCTGATGAAACACAAATCTGAAGCTTCTGAGAAATTCAAGGAATTCAGAAACTAAGTAGAGAACCATACTAGCAAAAGTATCAAGATCCTCCAGTCTGATAGAGGAGGGGAGTACTTAAGCACGGAATTCCTAGATTACTTAAAAGGGAATGGTATTCTCTCTCAGCTTACTCCCCCTTATACACCACAGTACAACGGTGTATCGGAGCAGAGGAATCATACCCTACTGGATATGGTTCGCTCCATGATGAGTAATGCCGAGTTGCCTCTTTCATTTTGGGGACATGCGCTGTTGACGGCAGCATATCTATTGAACGATGTTCCGTCTAAATCTGTGCCTAGGACACCGTTCGAGATTTGGAATGGTAAAAAGCCGTATCTTAAACGTATTAAGATATGGGGTTGTCCGGCCTATGTAAAAGTACAAAATTCGGACAAAC
This sequence comes from Agapanthus africanus, assembly GCA_030015575.1. Taxonomy (NCBI): domain Eukaryota; kingdom Viridiplantae; phylum Streptophyta; class Magnoliopsida; order Asparagales; family Amaryllidaceae; genus Agapanthus; species Agapanthus africanus. The sequence continues at coordinate 429,223,958 of CM057339.1, forward strand.
TTCAGGCACGTTCAATTCTATGTAAATTTGTGGGATATCCTAAGAACTCCACAGGATATCTGTTCTACCACACCGAGGAACAGAAGGTGTTTGTATCTCGCCACGCCACCTTTTTAGAGTGGCAATTTCTTGCAAAAGAAACAAGTGGGAGTTCGGTAGAACTGGAAGAAATTCAGCGACCACAAAATGTAACTGAAGATTTGACAGAACCTCAGAATTCAATAACCCCAGACGAACCTCAGCCACTCCGCAGATCTGGTAGGATTTCTCATCCGCCCGAGAGATACTACGGTTTTCTCATTGACGGGGATCGAGAGGATTGCATCTTGGAAGAAGATGACCCTACCAGTTTCAGGCAGGCCATTATCAGTAGGGACTCTGATAAGTGGCAGGAAGCAATGCAATCCGAAATGGAGTCCATGTACGCCAATAAAGTGTGGGCCTTGGATATTGCTCCACCTGGGGTAAAACCCGTTGGATGCAAATGGATCTACAAAAGGAAACTTGGTGTAGATGGGCAGGTGGAAACCTATAAGGCTATACTCGTTGCAAAAGGTTTTCGTCAAAGACCTGGTTTGGACTATGACGAAACTTTTTCTCCGGTGGCTATGCTCAAATCCATTCGGATCCTGCTTGCCATTGCTGCCTTCCATGACTATGAAATCTGGCAGATGGATGTTAAAACGGCTTTCCTAAACGGTTGTTTGGAAGAGTGCGTTTACATGGATCAGCCAGAAGGTTTCGTAGACAGTGGGAGCAGCGGGAAGGTGTGCAAGTTGCTTAAATCCATTCATGGATTAAAGCAGGCATCGCGGATCTGGAACATCTGTTTTGATGAGGCAATCAAGGAATTTGATTTCATCAAGAACGAAGATGAACCCTGTGTATATAAGAAGATTGTAGGACGAACTGTCGTATTCCTAGTCTTGTACGTGGACGACATTCTTTTGATAGAAAATGGCATTCCTATGCTACAATCGGTCAAGCTATTTTTGTCACAAAGGTTCTCCATGAAGGACCTGGGTGATGCCTCGTACATTCTGGGGATCAAGATCTATAGAGATAGATCCAAGAGACTACTAGGAATTTCGCAGTCCAGGTACATAGAGACCGTACTAAAGAGATTTAGTATGGAGGATTCCAAGCGCGGTAACATACCCACATTGCACGGAATTACCCTCTCCAAGAAGATGTCTCCTAAGACTGACGAGGAGAGGGTTCGCATGAGCACTATACCCTACGCTTCGGCGGTAGGATCTATAATATATGCGATGCTATGTACAAGACCAGATGTAGCTTACGCGCTGAGCGCGGTAAGCCGGTATCAGTCGGACCCAGGTGAGGACCACTGGACAGTAGTGAAGAACATTCTCAAGTACCTGAGAAGGACTAAGGAGATGTTCCTGGTTTACGGTAATGGAGATCTCAGGGTCGAGTCCTTTACCGATTCAAGCTTTCAGAGTGACAAAGATGACAGCAAGTCTGTCTCGGGTTTTGTGTTTACCCTCAACAGAGGGGCGGTATGTTGGAGGAGTTCCAAACAGGACACCGTCGCAGACTCGACGATGGAGGCTGAATACATTGCTGCAAGCGATGCCGCAAAAGAGGCGGTCTGGATGAAGAAGTTCATTAATGAACCTCAGGTGGTTCCGTCCATTGTTGACCCAATACTTTTGTATTGCGATAACAATGGGGCTATAGCTTTAGTGAAGGAACCAAGGTCCCATCAGAAATCCAGGCACATCTTAAGGCGGTATCACCTGATCAGGGAGATCATTGATCGCCAAAAGATCGAGGTGTGGAGAGTGGACATAAAGGACAAAACAGCGGACCCATTCACGAAGGCCTTGCCCCAGACTCAGTTCGAGCGGCTGATCGAGATGATAGGTCCTCGATACGCCAATACATGGCCTTAGTGCAAGTGGGAGATTGTTAGTGTATATGCCCTAGAGGCCATTACTATATCATACTAGTATGTATATTACTTGATGGAAGCATGGGATATTCACAGTTGTATAGACAATCTTGCTCGAAATAGTAGTATGCTACTTGGTTTGTCTCTGCTTTAATGTGTACATGTGTTTCTTTATTATATCACTTATACGCATTAGTGGAGCCCTTAGGATCTTTGCTTGGTTACCGGCGTTATGATGGCGATCACACTCGTGGGGGCTGGGTAATCCACAAGCACATCCTTATACACATCCTTAGTCGTGGGATTATCGAGACAGGGCATCGATACTCTGGAGTAGACTAGCGTATGCGCTTCTCATCCCAGCACGGGAGACGGTCTGTCCCAAAGCCGTAAGTACGTCGTACTTGAGATAGTATGCGGGTGCTCGTTAGGTTACGAGTACACTAGACAGGACTCGTCGGGAACTGATGGTTGGTATTATACCTATCGTTAGTTATCAGTTCCTAGGTGACATGAGTACAGCTTAGTCCGCTGACTTGACACTGTCACTTCGCCTCGAGTGTGTTCCCACTGTTCTTTGATTACTACCCTACCACGGCTCTACTGAGTCGTGCAAACAGGTAGTAGTTGGGTGCAGTCCCGAAGCACTTGGAGGCAGTGACGGTTAGACAGGATTCTTCTCTCCCGGTATTGGGGGTTGACATCGCGCTGTGTCTAGGAGAGCCATTACACGAGTAGTCCCTGGCCAGGGCGAGCAAGATATACAGGTAGGTTTCCAGTGTTATCTCAGGGTGTTCTGGGCTTCACTCCGACACGACTTGTACCACTATTAGGGGACTGACGTTTACCGCCCCCCTAGGCCCGCCATGCGATGTAACAGACGAACAGACCGGACTGTACGGAGATTGTCACATACAGGCTCAGTAGGAGTTCGGATGGGTTTACCTCATCGGCCTTCTTATCGACATCTACCTGGGGACCGTTACGTACAGCTAGTGCCGCTTGCGGTCTGTGGTTAAACCCGCTGCCAGCGTAGTGTCGAGTCTTTAGAGTCCCACACAGAGAGTTTCCCTGCACTGAGCGAAACGTGTACAGGCCGTATGGTTTTACGGCAGGGCTGCGATCACTTACGTACACTTGTGTGCGTGTGGTGTTCGGGCAGGCATTACTAGTGGGCTTTGGTTTAAGCCGGATCCTAGTATTGCACGGATGGATTTGTTTTGTCTTCTGTGCATCTACATTCTACGGAATGCGGATGCAGGTGTGTATGCACAGTTTTCCGGAGCGATGAAGGAGGAGGTGCCTCATTAGGGTTTTTGGCAGTTGATTCGGCCAAAACCGTTATGTGGCAGGCTCATTAGGGTTTTTGACAATTCGTTTGGTCAAAACCATTATGAGCCGCGGACATCATTTACTAATCCTTTTAGTGATAATTTTATGATGGCTAATTGCATTGACCATTTGACCACCATGACCTCTCCTGACTTTGTTGACCGGTTGACCGTGTTGACCATTGACCTTCAAGAGAGGTCTACACTCTTCTTTTGATTTCATTATTCTTTTGATTATGAAAATGGTCATTTCAATGTAGCCATCAACTTTATCTTGATGGGATTAGTAATGATAATGTTTTGCATTATTGAACCATGGTTCATTTTTCTTTAGCTCATAATTCATTCTCATTTCTCTCTCTTGCTCTTTCTCATGAGAAGAAAAGAAATGTTCCATGGTTGCTAGCTCCTTCATCTTCCTCCTCTTGACAAATTCTTTTGATCTCATGTGTTGAGAGAAAAAGAATCCACATAGAAAAACACCTCCATCTTTCTCTTCTACACAACCTAGGGTACCAAGACTAGCAATCTTGTTGCCCTAGTTACCTCGGCTCGAGGTGGAGCTCGGTGTACATCTCTCGGGTGGATCGTCTTCGACTCAAGGAGGCCGCGGAGATGACCAAAGTTCGTATCAACCCTCGGAGCAAGAAAGGAGAAGAACAATAAGAAGAGAAGGAGTTCAAGTTGAGGTATAACCCCTAACCGAGTAGATAAATCTCTAGTTAGGATGCTAGTGTGTAGTTTAGCAAAGATCCGGCTTTTACGGTCCATGTTGCCTAGTCTAGAAAAAAAATTTGTTTTACCGTTTCCGCAACCCCGAAAGTACCGGGACAGGTAACGTGGACCTAACATCTCCTAACCCTAGAATTGGCAGTGTTACTTGCCGCTCTCGTTGGGGTCTAGGGATGTGGGTTTGGCTATTCATCACGATCGTGGAATCCGTGTTTTATACAGGCCCGTATTAAAAACACGGACATCCTAGTATATCCAATATTTTATATATGTTCTTCTGCTGCAATGTTCTGTGATGAGATCATATTACTGCCTGAGACGAGTGCTTATACTATATATATATGCTGATATATAAATATTACTACTTTTGTTTCTTCTGTGATGCTTAGGAAGCATAAGCTGATGGGATATATTAATGAGATTAATAAAAAGAAAAGAAACCTAAAAGATGTTGTAGAATCAAAACTTTATAAAAAGGGTAGCTACAGTTTTGCTTTGTATAGCGGTATATATGATATACCATGCACCTTATTCGATGAGGAAAGAGCCGAGATCTCTTCACCGGGAGTGACCTCTGTAGTGAAACTGGCAGATGCTACAAACTCGCGGTTTAGTTTTTGACAGCTTATATAGTTCTTTCTTTGCACAGCGGTATATATGATATATCCTGCACCTTATTCGATGGGGAAAGAACCGGGATCCCTTCACCGGGAGTGACCTCTTTAGCGAAACTAGAAAAAGCCTAAAAAAAAAAAAAAAATCCTTTTTCACAAAAACCACTTGATTCTACGACGATATCAAGTTCATCACGCTCAAGGTTTTATGAAAAACCTGCGTAGCCCTCCGTCATTTCAGATAAAGACTAGTTAGTATTCGTGCTACGTTTGTTGACTATGTTAAGGCGTAGTGTGCGGTAGCTAATTAGTACTTATCTGTTAAAACATGAGATGTGATTGGATTAGGGTAGTTGTATGACTTTGTTGACTATGTTAAGGGTCGTACAGGTGGGTTTAATTCAATCGGGAAATGACGGGTTGAACTTGGCTAGCAATTATGATTTGTTGACTATGTTAAGGTCATAAGTTGCTAGGGGCAAAAGCATTATCGGAAATTTCAAGTGTTGAAATTTGCAATGAGATTGCATATCTCATATAAGATAGTTGGATCCCGATATCCACTGCGAGTAAGAGTTACTCCTGGGAGAATTTTACACAGGACAATTAAGTCGATCAAGTAGGTGTCTAGAAAGGTATTAACTGGGTTATGCCTCTGGGAAAACGAGGTTTATTTTAATTAGGTCCGTGCGAAAGCACGGGGAACCTCCCTCAAGTACCGACACTGATCTGGCTGAAAGATTGACGAAATTGTAGGGTGTAATTAATCCCGGCTAATCTTACCTTTTAGGATTTGAAGGAAGATTTGATGAAAACAGTGGGAGACATCCTGATTAGATAAGATAATAACCAATCTAATCTTGCAAGAGCATACGCTAAAGTGTTTTTCTCTCTCTCTCTCCAGGTAGCGATCATGTCAGGCCATAATCAAGATAATAATATGGATGTATTGACTGAACCCACTTATTATACTGAGCAGGGGATCGTTGGACCCGTTCTTTCTTATAAGAATTATAAGACTGAACAGGAAACATGAGGATATCTGGATTCTCATGCCGCCCAAACGAAAAGCAAGCATGCTGATGCATCTTCTTCGGGTGTGTTAGTTATTGAGAACTGTTTCTCAGTTCACCCTACATCCTAGGTATTAGATACCGGATCGAGATCCCACATATGTAAATTGTTACGAGGGCTACGTAAAGATAGAGAACTGGGAAAGGGTGATCATTCCGTACAAGTAGGGAATGGTACAAATATTGCAGCCAAAGCAGTTGGCGAATATCACCTTGTATTACCAAGTAGTAATACATTGATTCTGAACGAGTGCTATTATATACCGAACATGATGTGCAATATTATATCAGTTTCTTTATTAAGTAAAGAAGGATATAATTTTGTAGTACAGGATAATGTTATGAACATATTCCTAAATCAAAAGTTGATTGGATCAGGCTCGTTACATAATGTCATATACGTTCTCAATCAAAATACAGTCCTTAATATACAAAACACAAATAAAAGGAAGAGTTCAGAAATGAATGAATCCTTCTTATGGCATTCTAGACTTGGTCATATCAATGCGACACGACTAGCCAAGTTACATAAGGATGGATATTTGAATCCGTTCGAATTATCATCTTATGATACTTGCCATTCATGTCTCAAAGGCAAAATGACCAAAGCTCCGTTTAGTGGACACGGAGAAAGAGTTACGGAACTCTTAGGACTGGTACATAGTGATGTATGCGGTCCCATGTCTACACACGCCAGGAATGGTTCTTCCTACTTCATTACATTCACTGACGATCTCTCAAGATTCGGACATGTATTCTTGATGAAACACAAGTCTGAAGTTTTTGAGAAATTCAGAGAATATAAGCACGAAGTAGAGAACCAAACGGGAAAAAGTATTAAAATCCTTCGATCTGATCGAGGAAGAGAATACTTGAGCAATGATTTTCTGGATTATCTAAAAGAGAATGGGATTCTCTCTCAGCTTACTCCTCCTTATACACCACAGCACAACGGTGTATCGGAGCGGAGGAATCGCACCCTATTAGATATGGTGCGCTCTATGATGAGCAATGCTGAGTTGCCTATTTCCTTCTGGGGGTATGCGCTTGAGACAGCCATATACCTATTGAATCTAGTTCCATCTAAATCTGTACCTACCACACCATATGAGATATGGAGTGGGAAGAGACCATATGTTAAACGAGTTAAGATATGGGGTTGTCCGGCCTATGTCAAAAGGCAAAATCCGGACAAACTCGAGGCACGATCAGTTCTTTGCAAGTTTGTGGAATATCCAAAGAATTCTCAAGGATATTTTTTCTACCACGCTGAGGAACAAAAAGTGCTTGTTTCTCAATATGACACCTTTTTGGAAAAGAAATTTCTTGCAAAAGAAATTAGTGGCAAAGAGGTAGAGCTGGAAGAGATTCCAGCACCACAAACTACAACTGATAATTTATTGGAACCAGAGGATTCAGTAGTACCCGACGAACCCTAGCCTCTCCGCCGATCTAGTAGGGTTTCTCATCCACCTGAGAGATACTAAGGTTTTCTCATTGATGGTGGAAGCGAGGATTGCATCATGGAAGATGATGACCCGACTAGTTTCGAGCAGGCCATCACGAGTGGTGACTCTTTGAAATGGCTGGATGCAATGCGATTTGAGATGGAATCCATGTACACTAACAAAGTATGGACTTTGGAAAATGCTCCTGAAGGGGTAAAACCCATTGGGAGCAAGTGGATCTTTAAAAAGAAAATTGGTGTAGATGGAAAAGTTGAGACTTTCAAAGCTAGACTTGTTGCAAAGGGTTTTCGTCAACGACCAAGTGTGGATTATGACGAAACCTTTTCTCCAGTGGCTATGCTTAAGTCCATCCGGATCTTACTTGCCATTGCTGCATACCATAACTACGAAATCTGGCAAATGGATGTTAAGACCGCCTTTCTAAACGGTGATTTAGAAGAGTGCGTGTACATGACTCAGCTAGAGGGCTTCGTAGATAGTGGGAGCAGCAGAAAGATGTGCAAGCTGCTTAAATCCATTTATGGGTTAAAGCAAGCATCGCGGAGTTGGAACATCTGTTTTGATGTTGTAGTCAAAGAGTTTGACTGCATCAAAAATATAGATGAACCTTGTATTTATAAGAAGGTTGTAGAGAGTAAAGTTGTATTCCTCGTATTGTACGTGGATGACATACTCTTGATAGGAAATGATGTTCCTATGCTGCAATCAGTCAAGCTCTTCTTATCACAAAGATTCTCAATGAAAGATCTATGTGATGCCTCCTGCATATTGGGAATCATGATCTATAGAGATAGATCTAAACGGATATTGGGATTGTCCCAATCCAGGTACATTGACACCATACTAAAGAGGTTTAGTATGGAAGAATCCAAGCATGGGAATCAACCTACGATCTCTGGACTCACTCTCTCCAAAAAGATGTCTCCCAAGACTGATTTGGAGAGAGCTCGCATGCAAGGGATACCCTATGCTTCGGCAGTAGGCTCTATCATGTATGTGATGCTATGTACGAGACCCGATGTAGCATACTCACTAAGTGTAGTGAGTCGGTATCAAGCAGATCCTCGAGAGAGTCACTGGACAGCTGTGAAGAACATTCTCAAGTACTTACGAAGGACTAAAGAGATGTTCTTGGTGTATGGTAATGGAGAACTCCAGGTGGAGTCCTTTACCGATTCCAGCTCCCAAAGTGATAAGGACGACTCTAAGTCGCACTCGGGATTTGTCTTTACCCTCAATGGAGGGGCGGTATGTTGGAAGAGTTCCAAACAGGATACCGTTGCAGACTTGACGATGGAGGCTGAATACATCGCTGCCAACGATGCTGCCAAAGAGGCTGTCTGGATAAAGAAGTTCATTAGTGAGCTTGGTGTGGTTCCATGTTGAGCATCCAATACCTCTGTATTGCGATAACAATGGAGCTGTAGCTTTAGCCAAGGAACCCAGGTCCCATAAAAAGTCCAGACATATTCTGAGGCGGTATCACCTGATCAGAGAGATAGTTGATCGCCGGGAGATCGAGGTCAGGAGAGTAGATACGAAGGACAACACTGCTGATCCACTCACGAAGGCCATTCCCCAAATACAGTTTGAGAGATTATTCGGAATGCTAGGTATGAGATACTACAGCAGCAGGCCTTAGTGCAAGTGGGAGATTGTTAGTTATGTATATGCCCTGGAGGCCATTGTTGTACATATGATGTATATTATAATGGATTCTTGGATATATATAGAAAGGAATTTCTTGCTCATCATGATAGTATGCTATTTGGTTTCACTTTATCTTAACATGTTGTTTTGTATTGGTTTACTGTCTTACTCTCACATGTTGATAAAACCCTTAGGATCTGTACTCGACTACTGGGACTATGATGAGATCATACTAGTAGGGACACGGTAGTCGATGAGTACATCCTATAACTGTTCCTAGTCGAATGTATATCGAGACAGGGCATCGATACACCAAAGTAGACTAGCGTATACACATCTTGACCCATATGATGGGCGATGGATGATCCCATATCCATCGGTGTTTTGACATCAGAGATGGTGTACGGGTGCTCAGTGGAGACTGGGTACACTGGACGGACTCGTCGAGAACTCCCAGATGGTGATATACCACACGTCAGATGGCAATTCTCTGGTGACAATGGTACAGGGTAGTCTGTAGACCCGAGATCGTCATAGAGTATTGTGTGATTCCCACTTTGCTTTGATTTCCACCTTACCACGTCCAAGAGGGCGTGCAAAACGGTGGCTTTTAGGTGCAGTCCTGAATCACATGGAGGCAATGAGCGATAGGAGGGGATTCGTCTCTCCCGGTATAGGGAGTTGATGTTGTGCTGTGTTCGATTGGCTATAACTGGAAGTCCCTGGCCAGAGCTGATATAGAGATTTATTGGTAAGTGTTACCAGTAGTTTCTCGACCCGTTATGAGCCTCACATCGACACGACTTATCGGTTACTGGGGTCTGACGTATACCACCCCTAGACTAGATATACAACATATCAGACGAAGAGACCGGACTGTACGGGAGTGTTACTGATTGGATTCACAGGAGAATGTACAGGCTAGCTTGTTGATCTTCTGATCGCTCAATACCTGGGTGGCTGTTACGTTTAGCTGACCGCTTGCAGCTTGTGGGTGTTTGATATGATTATCACCTGCTACCGGCGTATTGACGATTCTTTAGAGTCCTACACAGAGGTTTCTTAACTCAGGCAAAACGGAATAGGGGCACATATGTGATATGTGCACGACCGAGGATAATGCGATATGAGATACCGTATTATATTCTCATGATATTTAGATATGAGCCGGGTCATCGGATCAAGTGTTGATTCGATGAATCGGTACATGATATATTAGTCGGTTATATTCGATATAGCCAGATTGTCGGATCAAGTGTTGATTCGATTATTTAATGTATAATTATATATATGATATATTACATTACATTATCTAATATTGGCTCGCTTTATTATTTCATTTTCTCACCGGATAATACATTGATATATATGCGATATATATTAATTGTATTATTTTCTTTTGTTACAAATATATAATATATATGTGATATTTATTATTGTAACATGATATGATTACTAATGCAACATGTTTAGTGGAGATTAAACAAGGTTAGGGTTTGAATTGGGTTAGTTCTTTCATGAACCTTCTAGAAGGTTTCTTTTTGTTTTGAGCTAAGATATTATGTTGATATTTTCTTATGACTCATTCTTTAACTCAACCCAAACCCTAGCCTTAGTTAATTCTCTACATGGGTTAGCCTCGTCATGGTTGACCATGGTTACATTATTAATCATATATTTTCATTATTCATCACAAAAGGATTAATGCATCATTTCTGCATCATTTCTTCCTCTTCTTCAACCTTGAGCTTTGAGAAAGCTTACTAGGTTTTCATTTTGTGATGATTAAAAGTGAGAATTTGATATAAAAAGAAAGCTTAAATACTACTCTATCATCCTCATCTAATCTAGCCAATTATATTAGGGTGTTCACCTCATTAGAGTGAGAGAGCTTGAGTTATAGAAACTTCAAGGTAGATCATCGGAGAAAAGGAATACTACAAGCTAGCATGGATCGTTCGAGTTGTGGAGCCTCTCTTGAGTCCGGGAGATCATGGATCGCGGCGAAAGGACTTCTACTCGGAGCTTATGAAGCGAAGGAGTGGACTACAAAGGTTGTAATCCCTCACTTTTAGTTGTAAAGATGTTTACTTACATGTTAAACCCTAATAATCTAGCAAAGATCCCGGCTTTGGGTTGTTCGGCACGTCTAAATTTTTATTTGGGCATGGTTGATGCCTTATAGACCTTCATAAGAGTGCCTAGGAACCCTATATATATATATATATATATATATATATATATATATTTCTTCACAAATGAATGTCCGCTACTTGTGCCGTGATATATGAATCATACGGCGATTTGAAAAGGATTATTCATGCATATATTTTTCAGCTACATAGATGATTTTATATGGATGTGTACTATATACGTATTGTAGCCTTGATTATATTGTGCTTGATTTAAACGGTCGATTTCATAAATTGCATTTTCTTCATAGCTTGTATGATTCGTATGGCATTTGTCAGAGTTTCGATTATTTTAGTTTTGCACTTGTTTTCATATGCACGCGTTGCACTACGATATTTCTAACTTGTCCGTAACTTCGGAGCCCCGTTGATTTGGTTTACTAAAATGTTTTAAGACTTGGGAGTTTAAATTTAAATTCGTAGACCGAATTTAAGTAAGTGGGGAAATTGTAACATTTCAGAAAACGAAAAATATTATTTTAGAATTTAGATAATAATATAATGAGTTTTACGGATATATATCGGGTATGGATTTGAGTTTTCGTAGATTGGTATAACTTTATACTTCTATTTTTCGAAAATAATTGGAATTTAAAATGAATTATTATTTATGAAAGAATTTATTTAAATAAAATTTTCATAAATTAGCATGTAATTATATCCATACAAGTGATGATATTAAAACTAATTGATATTTTCCTATTTTGTGCATTAACCAAAACATTATTTGCTGAACCATACTCAGTGTGCATGACATGTTAATGAGGGGGTTAACATTTTCATTTGTGTTTTAAATGATGACTTTATTCTCTTCATGTGTGTTATATGGTTGTTATTTTTTTTTAAAATGAAAAAGAAAAGAAAATGAGAAAGAGTGGGAGACATGAGAGTATGGTTGCATTATTAAAATGAGTATGGGCATGTGAGAGAGAGGGGGTTATGGTTGCTACAACCATTGTTCTTCTTCATATCTTTTCTTCATCTTCTCCTTCTCCTCCTCCAACCTCCCGCTACAACCACAAACCACCCCCACAAATCTCTACAAAACACCATGAAACATTCACAAAATATGTTCTTATCCTTATCCTAATCATGAATATGTGATCAACTCTTCACTTTGGGGTCTTTTGCTAGCTTGGAACTTTCCTTAGGTCCCCATCTAAAGGTAAAATTCTTTCCTTAACCATATTATAAGTATACTTGCCATGAACAAACCTTATTTAGAGTTAAACGTATGTTTTCTAGATGTGAAAATTCTAAAGTGAGTTTTGGTGGATAGAACTTGTAGTGGTGGTACAGTAGGGGTTTAGTGGGTGATTACAAGCTCATTAGTGATAGATGGGTTGAGTTTTGATGTTCAAATGAATTCTGGAGCAACTTGGTGTCTTTATAAGATAAACAATCAATTATATTGACCAAATTAGACCACCACAGAAAAACTAGACCCAAATTCCAAATTTAGATCGCCAGTGGCGGTTACTGTAGCAATTCCGGCGGCCCAATTTTTGAATTGGGTGCTGGGGTTTGGTCAGTAGCTCATATACTTAATAAGTAACCCTCTGTGATACTTTGATTTTCCCAAGATGTCCTAAGGAAAAATATAGGAGCACTTTGACTTGGTTTTAACGATGTTTTGCGAGTTTTGAAATTTGGTTTTCGAATTTCTATGTTGGGACTTGGTTGTTCGATATTTTTACATCGACACCGGGAGTATTTTATCGGATTTAGCACGCGTTGACTATAAGTTCTAACCTAGGTTCTTACCTTCGAAGTCCACAACTCATGGAGTATACATCTTTAGGGCGGCAGCTTCATTCCTTTTGACCAGGCTTCAGCGAAGTACTTTTCGGCCTTGGTTTTACTTCTCTTCTTTGGCAGCATATCTTGCTTTGGTCAGGGGGTTACATAACTCACATCTTCCGCGGCATGCCTTTTTAGACGTTGTTGTCTGGATTTTTCGTAGATAGCCAGCTCACGCCTATGATTTTCCTTGCTCCTCTAAAAGTCTTTCCTTAGAAGCTTCTCAATTGGGTCCTTTTTTGGCGAACTTGGAGCTTCGGTTATTGATTCTGCCCTCTATTTGATTGAATCGCTTTCGGACGCAGCTGGATCCTCATCATCATAGATAGAGGAGTGAGAGACCATGCGGCAGCTTTCCACACGGTCTTATGTTTCTTCCTCTAAGTCGTCATCTTCATCCTCTCTTCTATTTTCAAGGATGTGTTTGATAAACTTCTCAAGAGTAACGAGCAAACGTGCTTTCTGATTATATTCTTTTAGCATGTATATATACTTTTGGATATTTGTACAGCCATCGACGTGCTCAGCTGGCTGCACAGGCATCTTCACTTTCATCTTATTCTTCTTCTTTGAAGACTGCTTGACTTTAGGGCTTTTCCCTTTATCAATAGCTTTCAGAGTGGGACGTGGCTTCAACATCCCTTCTATGATCTCCGGTTCAAGCAGGATTTTCCACCTGATCGCAGGACATGCTTAGAACTTTTAACATTCTCTTCGTTTTGGGAGACAACGTCACCTCCCATGAGGTTTGTCCGACGAACGAGCAGGATGCCCCTGCGTATTGGTTCCTTTAAAGATATGCTTCTGAGGAGAATTCACCTTCCATTTATCAGGGATCATGAACTTTCCCTATTTATACTAATCCTCGACCCAGTTCTTGAAGACGTAACAGTCTTCAATCGGATGACTTACCACCTGATGACATGGTGTCACGACCCGAAGGTGTAACATGACTGGCACTTAAATCATGCAACGTCTAAAGTCGTAACGTGATTCAAGTAAGCCAAAATCCAAGAAATCTAAACCGTGAAATAAAATAGAGTGATAAACTACTTGTTTATAAAGTTAACTTAAACATGCAAGAGTTACATCAAAAATCTTTTAAAGGCACAAGTTTTATAAAAATTTCGGCAGCATCTCCATTGTAAATCTGGTCTCAAACCGATACATAACATAAATATACATAATCAAACATAAAAGGCATCCCCAAGCGGGAGCTAGCTTTTCGTCGAATTGGCGGAACACAAACACAGGAAAGAATATATCATAATAGTGCGAAAACAATAAAAGAGCAAGAAATAGAAAAACATCGCCTACAAGAAACATAAAAGTCGACTCACACGAGCTCGACACCAGATACCAAAATAATACAAGTGTCACGACCCGAAAGAGCACGTGACTGGCCCTTGAATCCTATGAAGTCTATAGGACTCCATCTGACCCAAGTAAGCCAAAAGCCTAGAAATCTAAAACCCTTTTTAAGAATAAGTAAAGAACTACATGTTTAAAAATCAATGTTTTTAAATAACTAAGCCGAATGTGCATTTTTAAAACAGTACAGTCTTTTCTCAAAATTTCGGCAGAGTTTCTTTTGTAAAACTGGCCCCGAATGGGGCACAACAAAGATAACAATATAAATATGCAATGATGAAGGCATCCCCAAGCGGGAGCTAGCTCTTCGTCCATCGACGGTCACAACCACACATGCAACAATAATATACAACGCCAAGTGGCGAGGATCAAACCCAAAAGAAAGCTCAAGCAACAAGAAAACGCAATACTACTAAGCGCGACTCTAAGGTCGAATAATACATCACTAAAGTCTAGGTCTGAAACAAAATACAAGTTTTGGTTGATGGAATTTCTAGATACAATGAAATAAATAAATACAATGGTGGTTCTTGATGCGAAAGAACCCACCTACCAAAAGCAAATCACCCGCAAGAAAGTAGTGTGCCAGAAATGCCGCAATGGTACCTGTACGGCAGAACCTGCAAGAACTGTGGCACAACGGGGGTGAGTTGCCAACTCGTGAATAGAAACATCTACAAGCAGAAACCGAAAGCAAGACATAATCCTAGGTCAATACGATCAGTACACAAAAATCCTCAATATAAAACATGCAGCCTATAATAAGGCTAGGGTAAATATCTAACCCGAGTGCAATCTCCTGTGTCTGTGTCAGTGCCTCAGATAACAATATAGCATATGAATGAGATATGAATGCGTGAAAACAGAATACATTCACATGAAACAACTGTTTTCATACTTTAGTGAGATTTCCCTTGTATTTTAAAAATAAGGTACCACAATGAAATCAGCATAAAACTGTGCCTAGCATCGGCACAAACGAAATCCCAATATCCTGATATCTCAAGTCTCAACCACAATATCTAGGGCGCCGTCAGTCCAGACCGGCCCCTACCATCCATCTCAAGACCACGACGGTATCCTCCGGATATCCGACGCGTCGGGTAAAATCACCGGTGGGTAGTGCTCCCCTGCAGGCTCACATCGTCATCACCACGCGCTTCTTGCCCCGGGGTACCTTACCGGGTCCACCATGTACCCGAAACGGTTCATCCGTCTCCTCGAATCGGGTTTTCATATATCACTCTAGCACCGAGAAAACACATGGTGGACGCACCGAAATATCATATCAAGGGAACCGGGTTTTTAAATGATTACATATTTGAAATAGCCACGGTTCCCAAATCCAGAAATCACATATAATCCAAACCAAAATGTAAGTCAATGATCTGATATGATATGTGCGTCAAACATAAATATCATGTCAAGTCACATATAGATGAGCTACAATATAATGATCAGATGTGATATAAGCATCAAATATGAGTATCAAGTCATGTCACATATAAATGAGCTGCGATATTATGATGCGATGTGACATATGTATCAGGTATGAATATCAAGTCAAAATCATATATGTTTGTGTACAGGTCTATGTGCACAATATGCCATGCGGAAATCATACCATGAATGCAGCAGTACTACAGTGTAGTGACATAGCAATTATCGATGATGAAGTGTGTGAGCCGGCAATCAGTGTACGTGGAACATACGCATCATCGATAATGGTGCTGGTGTCCTAACAGCATGATGGCAATGTAACAATAAGCACAAGTAATGCCATGCAAAAAGTATGAACAGGTGCAATCGAATAATCAACGCAATAGTGAAGAATCTAACTCAAAAGCTATATCATGCAACCTTGCCTTTTTAAATAAGACGAATCGGGGTCTTTGGTAAAACAAGGGCTACGGTGTTTAGAAAATAGACGCAACACATTTGAAAATATCCGTAGAATCCCCTTTTTCCTATCTTGAAATATTCCCGATTCGTTAGTTTGAAATAGGTATGACTCTGGTCTAATCTAACATCTACTCTGCAACTACTGATCTAAGTATCATGCAAGTCTAGAGGGGTATGGAAACCGCCTAAATCTGAGTCGATACATATATAAAGGTATATAGTCGGTGATCTCGCCTCAATGTCATATCATAAGATATCCTCGAGTTATGAGTGCGGATCTATCATCAATATCGGCTCGTACGGTAATCATCGTACGGCATCCCAATAGCTGGGTACGGGTCAACATCTCACTCTCTCATCACATAATAGGTATCACTATCATCAGATCACATAGTCTGGGGTACTACTCTATGTCTAGCACCAAACGATACCATCAATGAAGTATGCATGCGGGGTAAACACATATCCCAAGCCCGCAAGAAATCACAAGTCATATTCCACATATAGATCGTATCAAATCACCGATCTCACGGCACCAAGCCCACATCATCGACTCATCTCCAAGTCATCCCATATCATCAACCACAGTGCAAATATAAGAAAACACACAAGTGTATGCGTGTGGGTGCAAATCTATCCTATGGTTCGCAACTAGGAACTACGCTAGTTATTTCTACCCCTAATTAACCAAAACACACCAAAGCTATCACACACATAAATATACTACATAGTACTAATTACGGACTGCGGGGGTGCTATACGCCATCCACCCGACTTCCCCCTGTAGATATAATCTACTCACCTTGCATCATCATTTGCGGACGTCACCATGCATTTGCTTGCCGTCCCGAAGTCTTCATGGGTACCTACACAACAACATATCGTGTATGCGCATTAAAACCAAATCCGAGCTAAAACGGCGCATGAAATCCAAAACGATATGATAAGGGGGCCTATAGGTGAGAACCTATGGCACGCCTTCAAAACCATCAATAAATCCTCTATATCGTCGTATAAAAGCCAAATAGTCGAGGCAAAACGAAACACACCAATGCAGAAATGGAAATACGGAATACGGAAACTAAAGTCCAAAACAGCAACTCATGAAATACGTCCCAGATTTTACCCCAGGTCACTTTATACAAGTCTATATATACCAGGGGCCTAAACTAACAATGTAGGAGCTACAGAACCAATACGAGCCAAGGAGGTGGGACCCAGGCCGCAATTGGCGGCCAAAAGGGGAGAATTGGCGGCCGGGAAAGGGAGTTGGGGGCTAGGGTTTGGGGTGTTGCCTCTATGGTGCCTGCACATCTCAATTTCCACTCAATATCATTTTAGGGTCCTCGGGGTGATAGCAGATTCAAATTAACCTGCACAGATTACACAATTTCCCCGATATCGGTTTCTAAAATCCGTATTTCTGGTTCTAGCTTCAGGTTTTGGGTTCCAATTCATGCACTAGGGTGTTTACAAGTCCTCTACTGAGCTCAATTTCACATTACAACTCAAGTTTCTCTCAAACCCTAACTAGGTTTTCATCAAGTCCATAATATCACATAATATCGATATAATCTTAACATGGGGTTAAAGGAAATACTACAATTGAGCTAAGGGTTCAGTAATTACCTCACTTGGCAACTCAAGAACTTTCTTGAGTTGCCCTCTAGTGGCCAAAATCCATGCTTTCTTAGTCCATTGCGTAGATCTCAAGCTTGCGCATCTTTTTCGTGAAAGGGATGTGAGGTTTTGAGTTGATTTTTGAGATGAAATGAGGGATTGAAGGTGGAGGAAGGGGGGAAAAGGAGCAGCAGCAGCAGGAGCTCAAGATGAGGGAGAGGAATGAGGAGGAAAACCAAGGGAATGGCTAAGTGTTGGTCAAATGTGCCCATACACTCTTCTCACCAAACCTCCATTTCTTTATTCTTTTTCTTTTCCTTTTCTCTTTTAATCCTTAACCCAAACCTTCTCACCTCAATAGTAATCCCAAGTAAGAAACACATGAAAGAAAATGCATAAGTGTGAGAAAAAGTGATATGTGCAAGTTTTGCACAAATTTGCCAAAAACCCGATTAGCGATTTTAATCGCGATTAGCACTAAATTAGTGTCAAATTAATCACAAAAACTTAAAAATGTCATAATTCACTAATTTACCCTATTTTAGAATTTTCCATAATTTTTCATAGTTTTTCTAACATCTTTCCTATTTATTTGCATTTAATTATTAAAATAATCAATAAAATAATATTAAATAATAAAAATTCCCAAAATTAATATTTTATATTTTTGAAAATGTTACAATCTACCCCCCTTAAAGAAATTCGGTCCCCGAATTTAAATTTAAACCCCCACTACTAAAACAATTTCAGTAATAATCCATTTGTCGGGGCTCCGAAACATCAACACATAAAGAATATCATAAAATAAATGTACTACTCTACTAGAATCAATCCCCAAAATGCATATATAAGAATATCCTATGCGTCTGGTGCGCAAGGAATCAAAATCCATATATGTGTCAAACAGGTATAGAAAACAACATCTAAGTGCAACGGGTGTGCACGAAACATCTGTCGTAGGCAACGTGTGTGCTTGACAGAAAAAGCAGGTGCATATGAAATGCACGAAGAATTCCGATTTAGTGCATCTGGTATGCACCAAAATCGTATATCAAAACACTAAAGATGTATGAAAACTACGCTGGAAGTGCAAATCAAATCACTGAATACGATAGGCATGAAATCTCAATCAATATCTCAAATGTAATAACTCAGCGCAAAATATATAAATATCCAGTGGGTGCATGAAACAATATCATGAAACTCAATCATCAAAACTAAATCATGCAAGCAGAACGCACAAAATACCGAAATCCCAGAGTGACGGATACGTGATAATCGAATCTCAAAATCACAAATCATAAATACCGTCGTCGGTAGTTCCTCCTTCAAGGTCGAGAAGGAGTCGGTGCAATCCACTGCTAGCAGCGCAGGATATCTACTTGCTTCTTGCTCGCGGTCTGGCGTCTTCCGACTCTGGGTCCTTATCTTCTCTGCGGATTTCCTATCTCGCAGTCAATCGGCTCGTCGGCCCTGTCAGGTGTGTTAACGGGGACGATTCCGTTCTGGCACTTCTCTAGTCACCTCTCGGTCAATCCTCACGACCACTCGTAAGGCAGCATATCACTGGCGTCGGCCTCTGGCTCTCTGAATGCACGTCACACATCTGATCCTGGGTGCAAACATCATTGCAGCAATGTCCTGGAAGGAATCCTGCTCAAGGTCTCTTCCAATCATGCCTATGCTGACCTGTACCGAGGCTGGCTCTCTTGTACTACCTCTTCTCGCTTGATTGTCATCTGCATCCTCAACACAACATTTCTCGGAAACTGGTCACATTCCAACGTCTCTGTAAGCATATCAGGTCTCTAGTCTCGACGGGAAGCAATGACAGCTCGTCAGTGTCTCACACGAACCTCTTGTTCCAACTGTCTCCATCATTGTCCACTATGACGTCATGCCAAGCTACTATGCACTGCACTGTTCTCGGCCACGGTCAATCTGAAGCCTCTCGCACGGACTCGAAATCGCGTACTCTGTAGCTTCATCATTCTGTAGCAGATGTCAGGCCGAACAAATCCTCGGGAACACGTCTCAACCCTCGGAGGAAAACTCGTCACTCGTCCGCCCTTGATCAATTCGCAACACATCTGGGTAAGTTCCTTTATCCAAACCTGGTCAACTACCTCGTCGACGATGCCGAACTCTGGCCTGCTGGTGGTGCGCAAATGACCACTCCTAGGTCTAGGTCTTCTCGTATCGTTCCCCAGAAGGGTCCTGTCAAGGTTCCTTTCTCAAATCTCAATCCTGCCGAATTGCCCGGAAGTCATCATCCAATGCTGAAGCTAATTTTTATTCCGGAACGGCTGCATACTCATCGCGTGCCTTTCTGGAAGATATATCCACATACCACGCCTCGGGGTGCGTATCACATCTCTGATGTCAGCGGAGTGGGACGTCATCTCGTCGAAATCTCGTACGAACTCTTTTTCTTCACTCTGCTCAAATATCGACTGATTCGGACATAACTCATCGTGGCTACACGAACTGCGCTCCGACGGCTACGCTCGCATCTGGAGTCTCCCAAGCGGTGTCCCATCACGATATCCGAAAGATGTCGAACCATCCGATCGACTCGTCAGATCCTCATAATCCCCCAAGAGCTCACATCTCGGGTACAGTTTAATAGTATCGAGTACATGCCACAGCGTCGGTGGTCCAGCCGTAGAAGGGCAAACCCAAGCCTCACTAATGGCGCCGAGGAACCGCCGCAAACCCGAAGGTTCAAAGGCTTTCACACGGTCATTAAGTCGAGTTAGGGTTTCATTCTTCTAGAGGGTCCATAGAATCACCTGCATGTCTTTCCGTATACTTTAAACTTGGAAAATGGGCTCCTGACATTCGATCATCTCAATCGACTCTCAACGAACCTGCGTGAAGTCGTCTCTATCTGGAAACAATCTATCTGATGACCTCGCATCGGTAACGAACGAACCACATGTCCTAGTCATTCATCCTCAGGTGACTAGCGACTCTCTATCATCTCTCTGAGTATATGCTCACGTTGCAATGGCTCCAACCATCTGGGCGACATCTCGTCATTTGCAGCAGCAACTGGCTTATTCGCCTGTACGCCGAACAGCGCTTCAATCCTCCAGGAAGGGAAATACATAGGCGGTCATCTCTGAATCGGTCTGCTCTAGATCTGAGTAAGACTCTCCACACTGGAAATCTTCAACTCAACTGGGCCCGCTCTGGCGCAAAATCGGACGAATCACCTTCGTCTCTCAAATCGGGTAGACTAGCTATCATCTGTCGCATATCTGCCTGAAAGCTCCGGCAATCTCAGCTCGTAAGCTCCGAAAGCAACATCAAGTCGATCTCAGCAACAGCTGGTCCATCTGTCTGCACGGTAGGCGACATCATAATCTCTGAGGTATGCTGTACATCAACAGTCCTCTCTCAACTGGCAGCTCTAACAATGGCCCGATCATCCGGTGCAAATCCAAGCACTCGCCTCCACTAGAGGTCACAATCAGCAATACTAACTCGAGACATTCCCATGTCACCAGAAAACACAATGGTCGGCCCTCGTACCAAACGAGCTCACACCGGCCGTAATCCTAGAAGCAGCCCAAACTGCGCTCAAGCATGGTGACAGGAATCTCAATCGAGTATCAAAAGAGCACATCAATGGCAAGAAGGAAACAACAGATCCAAAGTGGATACATGATCATAGGAAGGAACAGCATCAATGAAGATATGATCATGAACTAATAGAATCGGGGATCTCAAATGGATGTACATCCTAAGGTTCCTTAAGCGGAGTGGCGTGTCGTAAGTATGCCGCGGAACATACCAACGGTACGTCACTCTACTTTAGTCACCTATTCCATCAACCAAGGGTCATCCTAATACGACGAAAGTTCGGGTCTAATACCCCCTCGACCAAGTCTAAGTCCCGTAAGGTCAAGCCTAAGTTCCGTATATAAACGACGCCCTAGGCTCCACATAGTCAAACTCAGACTCGAACCAAGGTCAACCTAGCGCTCTGATACCAACTTTGTCACGACCCGAAAGAGCACGTGACTGGCCCTTGAATCCTATGAAGTCTATAGGACTCCATCTGACCCAAGTAAGCCAAAAGCCTAGAAATCTAAAATCCTTTTTAAGAATAAGTAAAGAACTACATGTTTAAAAATCAATGTTTTTAAATAACTAAGCCGAATGTGCATTTTTAAAACAGTACAGTCTTTTCTCAAAATTTCGGCAGAGTTTCTTTTGTAAAACTGGCCCCGAATGGGGCACAACAAAGATAACAATATAAATATGCAATGATGAAGGCATCCCCAAGCGGGAGCTAGCTCTTCGTCCATCGACGGTCACAACCACACATGCAACAATAATATACAACGCCAAGTGGCGAGGATCAAACCCAAAAGAAAGCTCAAGCAACAAGAAAACGCAATACTACTAAGCGCGACTCTAAGGTCGAATAATACATCACTAAAGTCTAGGTCTGAAACAAAATACAAGTTTTGGTTGATGGAATTTCTAGATACAATGAAATAAATAAATACAATGGTGGTTCTTGATGCGAAAGAACCCACCTACCAAAAGCAAATCACCCGCAAGAAAGTAGTGTGCCAGAAATGCCGCAATGGTACCTGTACGGCAGAACCTGCAAGAACTGTGGCACAACGGGGGTGAGTTGCCAACTCGTGAATAGAAACATCTACAAGCAGAAACCGAAAGCAAGACATAATCCTAGGTCAATACGATCAGTACACAAAAATCCTCAATATAAAACATGCAGCCTATAATAAGGCTAGGGTAAATATCTAACCCGAGTGCAATCTCCTGTGTCTGTGTCAGTGCCTCAGATAACAATATAGCATATGAATGAGATATGAATGCGTGAAAACAGAATACATTCACATGAAACAACTGTTTTCATACTTTAGTGAGATTTCCCTTGTATTTTAAAAATAAGGTACCACAATGAAATCAGCATAAAACTGTGCCTAGCATCGGCACAAACGAAATCCCAATATCCTGATATCTCAAGTCTCAACCACAATATCTAGGGCGCCGTCAGTCCAGACCGGCCCCTACCATCCATCTCAAGACCACGACGGTATCCTCCGGATATCCGACGCGTCGGGTAAAATCACCGGTGGGTAGTGCTCCCCTGCAGGCTCACATCGTCATCACCACGCGCTTCTTGCCCCGGGGTACCTTACCGGGTCCACCATGTACCCGAAACGGTTCATCCGTCTCCTCGAATCGGGTTTTCATATATCACTCTAGCACCGAGAAAACACATGGTGGACGCACCGAAATATCATATCAAGGGAACCGGGTTTTTAAATGATTACATATTTGAAATAGCCACGGTTCCCAAATCCAGAAATCACATATAATCCAAACCAAAATGTAAGTCAATGATCTGATATGATATGTGCGTCAAACATAAATATCATGTCAAGTCACATATAGATGAGCTACAATATAATGATCAGATGTGATATAAGCATCAAATATGAGTATCAAGTCATGTCACATATAAATGAGCTGCGATATTATGATGCGATGTGACATATGTATCAGGTATGAATATCAAGTCAAAATCATATATGTTTGTGTACAGGTCTATGTGCACAATATGCCATGCGGAAATCATACCATGAATGCAGCAGTACTACAGTGTAGTGACATAGCAATTATCGATGATGAAGTGTGTGAGCCGGCAATCAGTGTACGTGGAACATACGCATCATCGATAATGGTGCTGGTGTCCTAACAGCATGATGGCAATGTAACAATAAGCACAAGTAATGCCATGCAAAAAGTATGAACAGGTGCAATCGAATAATCAACGCAATAGTGAAGAATCTAACTCAAAAGCTATATCATGCAACCTTGCCTTTTTAAATAAGACGAATCGGGGTCTTTGGTAAAACAAGGGCTACGGTGTTTAGAAAATAGACGCAACACATTTGAAAATATCCGTAGAATCCCCTTTTTCCTATCTTGAAATATTCCCGATTCGTTAGTTTGAAATAGGTATGACTCTGGTCTAATCTAACATCTACTCTGCAACTACTGATCTAAGTATCATGCAAGTCTAGAGGGGTATGGAAACCGCCTAAATCTGAGTCGATACATATATAAAGGTATATAGTCGGTGATCTCGCCTCAATGTCATATCATAAGATATCCTCGAGTTATGAGTGCGGATCTATCATCAATATCGGCTCGTACGGTAATCATCGTACGGCATCCCAATAGCTGGGTACGGGTCAACATCTCACTCTCTCATCACATAATAGGTATCACTATCATCAGATCACATAGTCTGGGGTACTACTCTATGTCTAGCACCAAACGATACCATCAATGAAGTATGCATGCGGGGTAAACACATATCCCAAGCCCGCAAGAAATCACAAGTCATATTCCACATATAGATCGTATCAAATCACCGATCTCACGGCACCAAGCCCACATCATCGACTCATCTCCAAGTCATCCCATATCATCAACCACAGTGCAAATATAAGAAAACACACAAGTGTATGCGTGTGGGTGCAAATCTATCCTATGGTTCGCAACTAGGAACTACGCTAGTTATTTCTACCCCTAATTAACCAAAACACACCAAAGCTATCACACACATAAATATACTACATAGTACTAATTACGGACTGCGGGGGTGCTATACGCCATCCACCCGACTTCCCCCTGTAGATATAATCTACTCACCTTGCATCATCATTTGCGGACGTCACCATGCATTTGCTTGCCGTCCCGAAGTCTTCATGGGTACCTACACAACAACATATCGTGTATGCGCATTAAAACCAAATCCGAGCTAAAACGGCGCATGAAATCCAAAACGATATGATAAGGGGGCCTATAGGTGAGAACCTATGGCACGCCTTCAAAACCATCAATAAATCCTCTATATCGTCGTATAAACGCCAAATAGTCGAGGCAAAACGAAACACACCAATGCAGAAATGGAAATACGGAATACGGAAACTAAAGTCCAAAACAGCAACTCATGAAATACGTCCCAGATTTTACCCCAGGTCACTTTATACAAGTCTATATATACCAGGGGCCTAAACTAACAATGTAGGAGCTACAGAACCAATACGAGCCAAGGAGGTGGGACCCAGGCCGCAATTGGCGGCCAAAAGGGGAGAATTGGCGGCCGGGAAAGGGAGTTGGGGGCTAGGGTTTGGGGTGTTGCCTCTATGGTGCCTGCACATCTCAATTTCCACTCAATATCATTTTAGGGTCCTCGGGGTGATAGCAGATTCAAATTAACCTGCACAGATTACACAATTTCCCCGATATCGGTTTCTAAAATCCGTATTTCTGGTTCTAGCTTCAGGTTTTGGGTTCCAATTCATGCACTAGGGTGTTTACAAGTCCTCTACTGAGCTCAATTTCACATTACAACTCAAGTTTCTCTCAAACCCTAACTAGGTTTTCATCAAGTCCATAATATCACATAATATCGATATAATCTTAACATGGGGTTAAAGGAAATACTACAATTGAGCTAAGGGTTCAGTAATTACCTCACTTGGCAACTCAAGAACTTTCTTGAGTTGCCCTCTAGTGGCCAAAATCCATGCTTTCTTAGTCCATTGCGTAGATCTCAAGCTTGCGCATCTTTTTCGTGAAAGGGATGTGAGGTTTTGAGTTGATTTTTGAGATGAAATGAGGGATTGAAGGTGGAGGAAGGGGGGAAAAGGAGCAGCAGCAGCAGGAGCTCAAGATGAGGGAGAGGAATGAGGAGGAAAACCAAGGGAATGGCTAAGTGTTGGTCAAATGTGCCCATACACTCTTCTCACCAAACCTCCATTTCTTTATTCTTTTTCTTTTCCTTTTCTCTTTTAATCCTTAACCCAAACCTTCTCACCTCAATAGTAATCCCAAGTAAGAAACACATGAAAGAAAATGCATAAGTGTGAGAAAAAGTGATATGTGCAAGTTTTGCACAAATTTGCCAAAAACCCGATTAGCGATTTTAATCGCGATTAGCACTAAATTAGTGTCAAATTAATCACAAAAACTTAAAAATGTCATAATTCACTAATTTACCCTATTTTAGAATTTTCCATAATTTTTCATAGTTTTTCTAACATCTTTCCTATTTATTTGCATTTAATTATTAAAATAATCAATAAAATAATATTAAATAATAAAAATTCCCAAAATTAATATTTTATATTTTTGAAAATGTTACAACAAGTCTCACAGTCTCGTCTCTAGTTCAAATATACAAGTGGTAGATGGAGTATACTAGATACAAAAGTAAATATACATGTTAGAAGACAAAAGAATATCCTCACAAACCCACCTACAAGTATCGCGCCCAAAAGTCCAAGCAAAAGGAATAGCAGAAGAGGTTGTAGCAGTGTTGTTAGTGATATATGCCCTAGAAGCCATTATTATATATTACTGGTTTGTATATTATATGTTAGAAGCTTGGGATATACACAGATATTATAACAGTCTTTCTCAATATGGTAGTATACTACTTGGTTTGATTCTACCTCAATATGTGAATGTGTTTATTTTAGCATATCACTTATACATATTGGTAGAGCCTTTAGGATCTTTGCTTGACTACCAGTGTTGTGATGGCAGTCACACTAGTGGGGACTGGGTAGTCTATAAGCACATCCTTATACAGATCCCTAGTCGTAGGATTATCGAGACGGGGCTGTTCACCGCCGGAAAAAGGACCGGGACGTCAGGACGTCCTGCCTAAATTCTGGGGGCAGATGCTATTTGGATTTATCCGTCCACCTCTCCGAAGATGCCAAGTTGATTTATGGCACCGTATATCAGAGGTTTGGACGGATGCGGCCGCTGTAGCAGACTTCGTCATATTCCCCCACGTTTGTGAGGGGTTTTTGATTATGGGGGCGCTCTTCCCTACAAGCGCAAGCCCCTGTAGTTAATTACGTTCCGCATCGCAATAACCACTTTCTCCTGCTCCAGAAGTTCACTTCGTGTCATGTATGTTTGTTTTATTTTTGGTTTGGGCTTCCCATGGATTGTATACGAAGACTAATTTATGTCGTCGCCAATAGGGCGTAGATTAGTCCAAATCCTTATACCTTAGATTTAAGTTTGTTTTATTTAAGGATCGTTAATCTGGTTTGAGATTAAGATCGAATTAAATGTATGTGAGCAGTTGGGGCTCGGTTGGTCTGAATCAGGAAGGTTCTATCCTCATGGGACCTAGCCAATTTGGGCTTGGTCCATTCAGTTTTTTTTTATTGAAAAGTGTCAAGCATTTGTTTGGGCTCTATATAATCAGTCTCCTTTTGTACAAAAAGGGCTGAGCACTTATATAAGTTCTGACACTCACATATAATCATGTGTGCTTTTAGTCATGGGGATTGCCCAATAAATGTTAAACACTTTATCCCTTTTGTCTTTGTATGGAGTGCCAGGCACTCTTTATGGAACCCATGTGAGGGACACGTGAGGCGCTAGATGCTGCCTAGTGAATACTAAGCACTCTTCCATTCTGTGGCGCCCATGAGAGGGACACATGGGATGCTGGGCGCAGTGCGCCGCTCATTGAGTGCTAAGCAGAGTGGCGCCCACCTGAGGGGTACGTGAGGCGCTGGGCGCCGCTCATTTAGTGCTAAGCACTCTCCTCTGTGGCGCCCAAGTGAGGGGCACGTGGGGTGCTGGGCGCTGGGTTCTTTTCTTGCTTAATGATCAATAGGATCTTTATTTTATATATGACTCTTTGGTTCTCAAGAAACAAGTTCTTCCCAATGAGAATTAAATTCTCATCATATGAGAGACTTGTCTTGTGGATCTCAAATCCAGAGAAAGAACTCAGTTCTTTGAGAATGGCTAAACCCTCCAATAGGTATATATTTTTACCTTTTTTATATATATATTTTTTATTTACCTAAAATTTCCAAGAAGGGAGCTCTTCTTCCTCGAGAATTTAATTCTCTGTTCTTTTTTAAGCTTTCTCCCTTTTTTTAAAGCTTATGGGGAGGTTCTTCTTTTTAGATATGCAGTCTTGGGTCTTTTATATAGTAGAGGCGAGTTTGTTAATTAGTTTTTGAAGAAATCTCTCATTAAGTGATTCTAAATGATTTGGGGATTTTTACCCACCATTAGATCTTTGATCCAAGGGATTTTGTTTTACAGAACAAGATTGGGGAAATATTTTCCTTTGCACAGAATTTATTCTGCAAAACGATGATTTTTAGTCACCATTGGATTTTTAATCTAACGGTCCTCTATTTTACAGAAGGCATAGAATTTTATTTTATGATCCAACCGAAAGTATCTTTCTTTTTTATAAAAAGATTTGAGGAATATTTCCTCTCAACAGAATTTAATTCTGAGTCTTGATGATTTATTATCTCCGTTGGATCTTTGATCCAACGGCTTTGTTTAACAGAGAGTAGAATTTAATTCTACATGGACGCCGGCACTCACGTGTTGTGCACGCGGGCACTAATTAGGGATTTAATTCCTTTATGTGCTTTGCACGTTGGCGCCCGCGTGAGAAGCACGTGCGGCGCCATATAAGAGGTTTTAAGTCTGGCGCCGGTGCCCTCGTGGAAGGCACGTGAGGCGCTGCCTCTTTGAAAATTTTGGAACAGAGCTTTGCTCTTTAATTGGGGGAAACAAATGCCCCCCACCGTTGCGCTCACGTGGCTCACATGTGAGTGCAGCGGTGGCACCTTTTCCCTCGTTCAATCTCCTGGGAGTTGAACCGTCTCTAAAAGTCTTATAAATAGGGCCTTTGGCCTTTGAGATGGTTGTTGTTCATCTTCTTTAGCCTTCTTCTTTTCTTGAGAATTTAATTCTCCTTTCAGAGCTCAGATCACTGTTCAAAGAAACTCTTTTAGAGTCAAAACTCTATCAATGTTTGGTAAGAACCATGACCATGTCTTAATGTCTGAGGAAACTCTCAAAGGAATCTCTTCATGTTTTAGGGTCTTTTAACCCATTAACAGAGCTTTGCTCATCTTTTGCAATGATCTCTTAGATATCTAAAAAAAATTACTTGAGTAGATTGTAGATCTTAAAGATCTTTTAGGGTTTAACCCTGTTAGAAACTTTGTTTTTTGAAGATTATTTCGAATTAAATTCCCTTTCTTGAGCGGAGTTCTGGGATGTTATTCCATTGTTCTATAGAGCCTGGCTCTGAAGAATTTCATTTAAAGAAATTCTCTTGGGAATTTTATTCCCTTCCTAATTTTCTTGATAGATTTGAAATCTGTTTGCAGAACACAGTTCTCGAGGGGATTTAACTCCAAAGTTTAATGATGTTTTCTCATTAAGTGAGAATCCTTTTGGATTTTATTTTTAGTGAGTGGTTTCCCCCATCATTGATGGGGCGTTACCTTGATTTTTTGGGGGCCCCCTGTCCCTTTCTTTTTTGAACTGCGGTGCAGTACAATTTTAGAATGTTAAAGCCTTGAACATTGTGTCGATAGCTAACCCTTCCCCTTTTGGTGCAGGTACTATGGCTTTTGATTCCTCCTTTCCCTTCGTACGTTCGGAGAGCACTTTTGTCGACGCGCCCGTAGATCGGGAAGTATTCGCACTTATTAAGGATCATGACCCAGAGCAAAAATCTCTTCATCTGTGAGGGTCATGGTATAGTCAAATTATTCGGGGTCAGCGTAGTTTTACTTGCGCAACGCCTTCGGAGCCGATCCCGGTGATCCATTATGTTGATCCTAGAAGAGGTCAACTGGACCTCGGAAGGTCGTCTTCAGCCTTCCATGGCCTCAATACTAGTCCAGTCACCGATGGTCTTGGACATTTTAGGGCGACGCATATGCCAAGGAGAGTCACGTCCTTAGAGGTAAGTTTACATGATAAGAATGACTCCCCGTCATTTGGCATGCTATCTACAGTGGGCCCGATATATCCCGTCGGCCAAGAAATCGCTGTTATTAAACACCAGATTGTATCCCGCGATCTACGTGTCCCTCTTTCACTATCACACTCCTCATGTGTGGTGGATCAAATCCTTTTTGGAACAATAGAACATCCCGACCCATACATTTCTCTTATCAGATCAGGAGGTTTCGATTTCATTGGAGGAGTTTGTAGAGATCTCCGGCTTACCTGTCAAAGGGGAGCACTATGAGGAGCTAATTCCCCCCGATGAGTATGTCTTCGCCACCAAATCAGTGGTAATGGGTCTTACTCCGGAAAATACCGTTCAACATCAGTTCCCAAACTTGATTAAGGTGTTGAATATGTACAAGAGTTTATTCTTAGAGTCTGGCGGGCACGGAGTTGGCTTCGCAGATTTCATCGCCCCTTACTTCGTCCAGAAGTTCTGTCTAAACATGCTGCGAAATTCGCGAAACTTGACGACCCGTTCGGGTTTAGTTCGGATAACTTGCCGACTGCGGAGGCGGATTTAAAGAGATTCTTTATTCCGGATACTCCAGTCGTCCCTTTAGCAGAGATTGCTGCCCCGGATGTTGACGAAGAGACGTTCTTTCTGGGGTTTATTGGCTTGTGGTTGAGTTGGTTTGCACTTCCAACGCACCCCCGCTACATGAGACAACTAGATCACTAGGGGTGCTAGACTAAGTGACCTAGAATGAGTAGAGTATGATTATGAGTAGCTTATCTTACTAAACCCTTGATTCTCAATTCATGAGACACTAGGGTTTTGAGAGGAAGAAGAAGAGAGCAAGCTTAGGAGAGAGAATGTATTTTTGATAATGATAAAAAAAATTGGAATGGATAACTTATATATGACCATTTTTCATGGCATGAAAAATATCTCATCAAAATATCTAGCTCAAAAATATCTCATCAAAATATCTATGGTCAACAAGTCAAGCCAAGTTAAATGGTCAACCAAGTAGCCATGCCAGAAAGATTATCATTTATCAAAAATAACTAATAACTTTTCTTTTCTCATATTTGCTTTGACCAAGTCAATGGTCAAAACCCTAATGAGATGTCTCCTTCTTCACCCCCACTCATCCGTATATGCATACCTGAATCCGTGCTCCGAGAAACATGAATACAATGAGACGAAGCTAATCCAATAATCAAATACTAGGATCCGGATTAAACCAAAGCCCACTAGTATTGTACGCTCAAACACCACACGCGCACAAGCACACGTATGTGATCGAACCCTGTCGTAAAACCATACGACCTCTACTCGTTTCGCCCGAAGCTGGGAAATCCTCTGTGTGGGACTCTAAAGACTCGATACTACGCTGGCAGTGGGTTTAACCACAGGCCGCAAGTGGTACTAGCGGTACGTAACGGTCCCTAGGTAGATGTTGATAAGAAGGCCAATGAGGAAACCCATCCGAACTCCTACTGAGCCTGAATGTGACAATCTTCGTACAGTCCGGTCTGTTCGTCTAAGAGTGTCGCATAACGGGCCTACGGGGCGGCAAGCGTCCGACCCCTAATAACGGTATAAGTTGTGTCGGAGTACAGTCCAAAACACCCTGAGAAACTACTGGAGTACCTACCAGTAAATCTCACATGCCCTGGCCAGGGACATTGTGTAAAGGCGTTCCGAACACAGTGCGACATCAACCCCCAATACCGGGAGAGACGAATCCTATCTAACCGCCACCGCCTCCAAGTGCTTCGGGACTACACCCAACTGCTACTTGTTTGCATGACTCAATAGAGCCGTGGTAGGGTAGAAATCTAAGAACAGTAGGAATACACTTGAGGCGAAGTAGTAGTGTCAAGTCAACAGACTAAGCTCTACTCATGTCACCTGGGAACTGCTAACTGACGATAGGTATAATACCAACCAATAGTTCCCGACGAGTCATGTCCAGTGTACTCGTAACCCAACGAGCACCTGCATACTATCTCCAGTACGACGTACTAATGGCTGTGGGACAGACCATCTCCCCTGCTGGGATGAGAAGCGTATACACTAGTCTACTCTGGAGTATCGATGCCATGTCTCGATAATCCTACGACTAGGGACCTGTATAAGGATGTTCTTGTAGACTACCCAGCCCCTACTAGTGTGACTTCCATCACAACGCTGGTAGTCAAGCAAAGATCCTAAGGGCTCTATTAATATGTATTAGCGATATGTTAAAAGAAATACATACACATATTAAGATAGATACAAACCAAGTAGCATACTACCATATCGAGCAAGCCTGTCATAAATCCGTGTATATATCCCAAGCTTCCAAAATGTAATATACACGCTAGTACTATACAATAATAGCCTCTAGGGCATATTACACTAACAATCACCCACTTGCACTAAGGCCATGTGCTGGCATTTCGCAGCCCTATCATCTCGAATAGCCTCTAGAACTTCGTCTGAGGGATGGCCTTTGTGAATGGATCTGCAGTGTTGTCTTCAGTAGTAACTCTCCGAACCTCGATCTCCCGGCGATCCACGATCTCCCTGATCAGGTGATACTGCCTCAAGATGTCTCTGGACATCTGATGGGACCTGGGTTCCTTCTCTAAAGCTATAGCCCCGTTGTTGTCACAATACAGAGGTATTGGATCAACAATGGACGAAACCACCTGAAGTTCTGTTAAGAACTTCCTCATCCAGACTGCTTCTTTTGCGGCATCAGAAGCTGCGATATACTCCGCTTCCATCGTTGAGTCAGCAACAGTGTCCTGCTTGGAACTCTTCCAACAGACCGCCCCTCCATTGAGGGTAAAGACATAACCCGACATGGATTTAGAGTCATCCTTGTCACTCTGGAAGCTGGAGTCAGCAAAGGCCTCGATCTGGAGGTCTTTTCCACCGTAAACAAAGAACATATCCTTAGTCCTTCTCAAGTACTTGAGAATGTTCTTTACTACTGTCCAGGACTTCTCCCCAGGGTTTGACTGATACTGGCTTACCACGCTCAGTGCGTAAGCAACATCTGGTCTGGTACACAACATCGCATACATTATGGAGCCTACAGTAGAAGCGTAGGGTATAATAGACATGTGGTCCCTTTCCAAATCAGTCTTGGGAGACATCTCTTTGGAGAGGGTGATTCCGTGACAAGCAGGTAAATTACCGCGCTTTGAATCTTCCATACTGAATCTTTTCAGTATGGTGTCGATGTACCTGGACTGCGAAATTCCCAACATCCTCTTAGATCTATCACGATAGATCTGGATCCCTAGAATGTAAGAGGTATCACCCAGGTCTTTCATGGAGAACCTGTGTGCCTAGAATCCTTTGACAGATTGTAGCATAGGAATGTCATTTCCTATCAAGAGAATGGCATCAACGTACAAGATGAGGAATACAACAGTTCGTGCTGCAATCTTACTATAAATGCATGGCTCATCTGGATTTTTGATAAAATCAAATTCTTTAACCGTTTCATCAAAACAGATGTTCCAACTCCGCGATGCCTGCCTTAGTCCATAGATGGACTTAAGCAACTTGCACACTTTCCCGCTGCTCCCACTCTGAATGAAACCCTCTGGCTGGTCCATATAGACATACTCTTCTAAATTTCCATTTAGAAAAGTGGTTTTTACGTCCATCTGCCAAATCTCATAATCGTGGAAGGCAGCAATGGCAAGAAGGATCCGAATGGATTTGAGCATGGCCATTGGAGAAAAGGTTTCATCATAATCCAAACCAGGTCTTTGACGAAAACCCTTCGCAACAAGTCTAGCCTTATAGGTTTCAACTTATCCATCTACACCAATCTTCTTTCTGAAGGTCCATTTGCATCCTACGGGTTTTACCCCTTCTGGAGCAATGTCCAAAGTCCATACTTTATTTGTGTACATGGACTCCATTTCGGTCCGTATTGCATCCAGCCATCTTATCGAGTCAGTGCTCTGAATGGCTTGCTGGAAGTTTGTCGGCTCATCATTATCAATGATGCAATCCTCTTTATCCCCATCTACGAGAAAACCGTAGTATCTCTCAGGCGGATGAGACAGCCTACTACTTCTGCGGAGAGGAGCAGGAATGTCCTAATCTTTTGAAACTTCTGGTTCCACCAAGCTTTCAGTAATAGCTTGTGGTTGTGGAATTTCTTCTAGTTCTATTGCGCTCCCACTTGTTTCTTTTTCTAAAAACTGATGTTCCAGAAAATGGGCATGACGAGAAACAAAAACCTTTTGTTCCTCTGTGTAATAGAAAAGATACCCCCTGGAGTTCTTTGGGTATCCCATAAACTTACAAAGTACTGAGCGTGCCTCGAGTTTGTCCGCATGCTGCTTTTTAACAAAAGCTAGACATCCCCATATCTTCAAATACTGAAGATAGGGTTTCTTCCCACTCCACATCTGATATGGAGTCATAGGCACAGTCTTGGTAGGAACCTTGTTCAAAAGATATGCAGCT
This sequence comes from Agapanthus africanus, assembly GCA_030015575.1. Lineage (NCBI taxonomy): Eukaryota > Viridiplantae > Streptophyta > Magnoliopsida > Asparagales > Amaryllidaceae > Agapanthus > Agapanthus africanus. The sequence continues at coordinate 429,257,921 of CM057339.1, forward strand.
GATTCTAGTGCATATCTCCAGAATGATTGCGGTAACTCAGCGTTACTCATCATGGAACGTACCATATCCAATAGGGTTCGATTCCTTCTCTCCGATACACCATTGTGTTGTGGTATGTATGGAGGAGTAAGCTGAGAGAGAATTCCATTCTCTTTTAAGTAATCCAGGAACTCTACACTCAAGTATTCACCACCTCGATCAGATATCAGTGTCTTGATACTTTTGCCGGTTTGTTTTTCCACTTCATTCTTATATTCCCGGAATTTCTCAAAGGCCTCGGATTTATGTTTCATTAAGAAAATATGTCCATACCAAGAGAAATCATCCGTAAAAGTAATGAAATAGGAATAACAACTTCTTGCATGTGTAGACATTGGACCACACACATCGCTGTGTATGAGTCCCAAGAGCTCACTCGCTCTTACTCCGTGTCCAGTGAACGGAGTCTTTGTCATCTTTCCTTTGAGACATGATTGACAAGTTGCATAAGATTGAAATTTGAAAGGATCCAAATAGCCTTCTTTATGTAACTTGGTTAACCTTGTCTCATTGATGTGACCTAGTCTACAATGCCATAAGAAAGCTTGATTTAATTCTGGAGTCTTTCTTTTATGTGTGTTCTGGACATTGAAAACTTGTAGTTGGTTTAATATGTATATACTGTTGTTTAGAGTACCTGACCCAATCAGACCATGATTAAGGTGGATGTTTACGACATCGCTTACAAATATAAAATCATAACCTTCTTTAGATAACAAAGATACTGAAATGATATACAAGTCAAACTAGGTACACAAAAATAGTTGCGTAAAACCAAAATATGTCCACTCGTCAATCCAAGGTGATACTCCCCTACGGATACAGCATCCACGCTCGCTCCGTTAGCAACCTTGAGGGTCATATCACCGGTCTTCAGAACTCTACGGCTTCTCAGTGCCTGCAAAGAAATGCATATATAAGATCCTGATCCGGTTTCCAATACCCAGGAAGTAGAGTTGATTGACAGACAGTTTTCAATTACAAACACACCTGAAGCCGAAACCACGACTTGCCTCGGGTTTTGGTTCTTAGCCTTCCAAGCCTTGCCATCTTTCTTCCAATGGCCCTTCTTGTGACAATAGAAGCATTGTTCCTTTCCTACTGTCGGCCCATCCACTTTTGCTTTTCCCTTGGCTTCCACCTTACTAACACCGCCTCTCGGTTTGGTAGGGGTCTTCTTCTTTCCTTTGGCATTCGCCTTGGACCTAGAAGAGGAAGCACCACCAACAAACAGAGCAGGTGTTTCCCTGGCTTTCTGCAGGGTGCCCTCTACACTTCTCAACATGTTGAGGAGTTCTGGAAGTTCAACTTCTTTACCTTGAATATTAAAATTCATGATAAACTGGGCATAGGTGGAAGGAAGGGACTGGAGAATCAAGTCTATAGACAGCCCGTTCTCTAACGTGGTCCCGATGTCCACGAGCTCCTCAATATAGCCAATCATCTTAAGAACGTGTTCCCCTACAGATGATCCGACGGCCAACCTCGCCTGAAATAGCTTCTTCGAGGTCTCGTATCTTGCGATATGAGATTGCTCTCCATATAATTCCTTGGTATGGAGGAATATGGATTCGAGATCCATATTCTCGTGCCGCCTCTGGTACTCATTATCCATAGAGTCCAGCACGAGGCACTTGGCCTTAGCGCAGTCAATCTTTCAGGTCTTACGAATTTTCTTATCCGCGGAACTGGATTCTGGACCTGGGACGGCGGGGGCTTTAGTAGTAAGCAGGTACCCTAATTTTTCATAAATGATTGCCATCTTGACATTCCTGAACCAATCTTTATAATTTGACCCTGTCAATATATTTTTATCTAATAGTAACTTAAGGCCAGTCTTGTTTGGTCGCTGCAATTAAGAGAGAGAGAGAGAAGAAACACTTTAGCATGATGTTGTTGCAAGTTTAGAGTGGTTTTTAGTTTATCTAAACAGGATGGCTCCCACTGTTTCTCGAATCCTTCATCAAACCATAAAAGAAGAATTAGTCAGGATTAATCTCACCGTACAATACTTGCTTAACCGTTCAGCCAGGCCAGTGCCGGTACTTCGAGGGAGGTTTTACGATACTTTCGCGAAGTTCCTTAATTAAATAATCTCTTTTCCGTAGGGGCGTAGCCCCGCTAACACCTTTCTAGACACCTACTTGGTTTATAGCATTGATCGTTAAGTGAAAAATCTCCCGAGGAGTAGCATATACTCACAATAGGATCGGGATCCAAATATCATCGTGTGATAATACTGAAGGAATCCTACCAACATTATCAAACTCTAAATGGTATGCAGCACTAGCAAGTTTCATTTTCTTTAGAAACTCCTGATGTGGATTTTTGTACCATGCTCTTATGACCTTGATGAAGGCCAACATATCATAAGTCACATGTCAAGTTCTACCCGTCATTATCCAGGTTAATTTGAACCCACTCGTACATACCCTTGACGAAGGCCAAAATAGCAGTACGACTGTCCTAAACCAACGCATCTATCTATACTACAGATAAATATTCAGCAGCTACCAATCACTATGCCTTGGCGAAGGTCAATATACATAGCTTGAATACTACTGAATATCTAACTGAAATGATGGAGGGCTACAAATGGTTTTGGCGAAACCGTGAACGTAGTGAACTTGATATAATCAAAGGAACCTGATAGCTTTTAAAAGGAGTGGTTTAAGCTCCGCATTTTAAAAGTTTTGCTGTTTTGAGAAAAAAAACCGAGTGGTTTTGAAATTATTCTAACGATTCAACTTTGGTTTGTTTTCTTAGCATTAATATAATGCAGTCCCATCAATTAATCCTACCATTGCAGAAAACAACGAAAATAAAACGTACGCTTATGCCATCCGCATTCGCCACGGGGCCCCGTCATCACCCGTTAGGTTACTTAACTAACGATAGAGCGGGGGCTGGACTAGCACGGCTGCAAAATATAAGCAACGTCTACTAGATATCATATATAGATACATACATTCGTCAGACGCAATGATAGGCATTCCAGATCACAGATGAACACATTGTATATACTAGGAATGCGCATTTCGTTTGAGCATGTAACGAGAGACGGATTACACGGTCATGATGAACAGCCAAAACCCCACCCTAGACCCCTACGGGTGCGGCAAACTACCCGCCAAATACCCGAAGTGAAGCAACCTCCTTCAACAAAGTGAGTAGGCCACTCGGCATTTCAAAGTACCCGGTAGTTTGTGCACCCCTCCTTGGGTCTATCCTAGGAGCAAAAACAGTAAAAGAAATAATACAACGGTGGCTACAACCTCAACCCGGATGTGCCCCGCAAAAATAATATTACATCTCTTTACAAATTTTACATCGAATGAAAGAATGAAAACCCGCATCTCACATCCCCGGCTATTCATCACGATGATCCAACAAGTTCATATACACAAACCAATATAAACATCACAGAAATGTGCAACCCCCAACTAACCAACATAAAGCAATTAGCAGAAGTTTACAAACACATTTATCACAACACAGATAAAATCCGATTAGCCAAAGTTTTTTAGAATTTTGATCAATAACCAAATTTTAATCTACTCCAGGTACAACACTGTACACAAAAATTCCTGAGCAGAAACAAAATATCCCAAGCAACACAAAATAACACAATGGACCACCAGAGAAAATTTGGACCAACTCGGAGTTGACTCGGTCGTGGATCGGCGGCAAAACTCTTGGTTCTGCCGCGGTTCCGCGGTGGTCTCATCGAGTTAGGTGCCCAAATTTCTTCAGTGATCTACAAATACCCTGCATGTATTTTTCAGGTCCCTGAAAATATTTTTAGACCAGATTTTAAATTCAACAGAAAGTGCATAAAATATTCGTGTTTTCGTGATTTTTCCGTGATCGAAATTCTAAAGACTTTGCTAACATATTAGTTATGGTTTAGCTAGGCTCTGATACCACTGTAAGTCGATGTTACCCACGCTACGTGTTTGCGGGGAGGCGGAATAGGTAAAAATGATTTTTTCAAACAAGATAACATCGACTATGCATAAGAATCTTTGCTAAACCCTAACTAACAAACTTACTAGGAGTTGTAACTAATATGTAAAATGATTATACCTCAACCTACAAGTCCTTATTTTCCTCTTTGATGTGAGCTCCTTGGAGTGGTAGTGGATGCGCATCCTCATCGGCTTCTCGAAGTAGTAGAAGGTCCATCCGAGAGTTCCAACCTTGAGCTAAACCTCCAAGATGAGGCAACTAGATCACTTAGGGTGCTAGACTAAGTGACCTAGAATGAGTAAAGTGTGATTATGAGTAGCTTATCTCATTAAACCCTTAATTCTCAACTCATGAGACACTAGAGTTTTGAGAGGAAGAAGTAGAGAGCAAGCTTAGGAGAGAGGATGTATTTTTGATAATGATAATAAAAATTGGAATGGATAACTTATATATGACCATTTGTCATGGCATGAAAAATATCTCATCAAAATATCTAGCCCAAAAATATCTCATCAAAATATCTATGGTCAACAAATCAAGCCAAGTCAAATGATCAACCAAGTAGCCATGCCAAAAAGATTATCATTTATCAAAAATAACTAATACTTTTCCTTTTCTCATATTTTCTTTGACAAAGTCAATAGTCAAAACCCTAATGAGATGTCTCCTTCTTCACCCCCTCTCATCTGTATATGCATACCCGCATCTGTGGTCCGAGAAACACGAATGCAATGAGACGAAGCTAATCCAATAATCAAATACTAGGATCCGGCTTAAACGAAAGCCCACTGGTATTGTCCGCTCGAACACCACACGCGCACAAGCACACGTATGTGATCAAACCCTCTCGTAAAACCATACGACCTCTACTCGTTTCGCCCGAAGCTGGGAAACCCTCTGTGTGGGACTCTAAAGACTCGACAATACGCTGGCAGTTGGTTTAACCACAGGCCGCAAGCGGTACTAGCTGTACGTAACGGTCCCTAGGTAGATGTCGATAAGAAGGACGATGAGGAAACCCATCCGAACTCTTACTGAGCTTGAATGTGACAATCTCCGTACATTCCGGTCTGTTCGTCTAAGAGTGTCGCATATCGGGCCTAGGGGCGACAAGCGTCAGACCCCTAATAGCGGTATAAGTCGTGTCGGAGTACAGTCCAAAACAACCTGAGAAACTACTGGAGTACCTACCAGTAAATCTCACTTGCCCTAGCCAGGAACTTTGTGTAATGGCGTTCCGAACACAGCGTGACATCAACCCCCAATACCGGGAGAGACGAATCCTATCTAACCGCCACTGCCTCCAAGTGCTTCAGGACTGCACCCAACTGCTACTTGTTTGCACGACTCAATAGAGCCGTGGTGGGGTAGCAATCTAAGAACGGTGGGAATACACTTGAGATGAAGTAGCAGTGTCAGGTCAACGAACTTAGCTGTACTCTTGTCACCTAGGAACTGCTAACTGACGATAGGTATAATACCAACCAACAGTTCTCGACGAGTCCTGTCCAGTGTACCCGTAACCCAACGAGCACGTGCATACTATCTCTAGTACGACGTACTAATGGCTGTGTGACAGACCATCTCCCCTGCTGGGATGAGAAGCGTAAACACTAGTCTACTCTGGAGTATCGATGCCATGTCTCGATAATCCTAAGACTAGGGACCTGTATAAGGATGTTCTTGTAGACTACCCAGCCCCTACTAGTGTGACTTCCATCACAACGCTGGTAGTCAAGCAAAGATCCTAAGGGCTCTATTAATATGTATTAGCGATATATTAAAAGAAATACATACACATATTAAGATAGATACAAACCAAGTAGCATACTACCATATCGAGCAAGACTGTCATAAATCCGTGTATATATCCCAAGTTTCCAAAATGTAATATACACGCTAGTACTATACAATAATAGCCTCTAGGGCATATTACACTAACAGCTTCCTAGTATTTAGACAGAACGCCTTGGTGCTGTTTATGAGGTACAACCCATATTGTTTTGCCCAACAATTGGGTTATAACCAAGGAGTTCCTCTTGAGGAATTCTTAGTTGAGCCGGTTGCCATGGAGGAGGGTACTCGCAGCGCAACGCATCATTTTATGCGATTGAATATGGGGTCCCATTTCTTTGTCAGCGAGCCGAGCCATGTGCCAAAAGCCTTGAATGCTTACGTCGCGTGGTACCAGCATGCGACATGTGATGTTATCAGGGAGGAAAGGCGGCTGCTACTCGACCATAAGGATGCTGTCCCAGCCGGTAATCTAGCAGTCCCGCTGAAGCGACGGACAATCATTCGTCCTTCATTAAGAGAAATCACTTAGGCGGTAATCCCACGAGCTTTCCCCAATAAGCTTCGACCGGATGTTCCTGCAACTGCGGTAACCATGGCATCCCTTCAATCGGGCATTGGTTCGAAGATCGATACCCTCCGTCCGAAGAAGACTGTCAAGCGAAAGCTTTTATCGTCGGCTGTTGGTGTCAGTTCGCAGAAGAAGAAGAAATCTCTACTCTCTGCTAATGTCGTGTTCGGCCAGGTACCTCATGCTCCTTATAGTGAGGGCATGTGCGAGTATGGCACCAATGAGGGTTTGTTTGATGCGCCTGTGACTGATTCCGACCTTCAGGCCGCCATTGAAGCGTCGAAACGACTAGCCCGTGAACAGGCGGCGTTAGCCTCTAATATGGAGTCGAGTATACTTCATTTACATTCTTCTGCATCTATCCCCTCCCCCTTATTGTGCTTTATTAACACCTCTCTTCCTTAATAGGTATCTCTGCCAAAGAAGCTCTCGCGGCTTCCCTCGAGACGTTTGAGGAGGAAAAGAGGCTTCACGCCTCCTTGGGCCTTGGTATAATTCGTTTCATTACACCCTTACTCTTTTAGTTCCTTTTATTCATAGTCTGACTCTTTTCCTTTATCCTATCATAGGGACCACCAAAACCCAGGTTTTCCCGATTATAGTGCCAATCCCAGGTGGTGATGCAGAAAAGCTTCCAGAGCTACCGACTACGGCCGAGGCCCTCCCAAGTGTTAGTTATATGTATTCCCCAGAGGCCATTACTGTACATGGGATGTATATTGTAATGCATGCTTGGACATATATAGGGAGGACTTTCTTGCTCGATATGATAGTATGCTATCTGGTTGCTCTTTATCTTAACATGTTGACTTGTATACGTGATACTGTCTTGCTCTCACATGTTAATAAAGCCCGTAGGATGTGTACTTGACTACCAGGACTATGATAGAGATCATACTAGTGGAGCCAAGGGTAGTCTACAAGTACACCCACATTGACCAAGTCCACTCATTTATTTTACTTGAAGATATTTATTAACTCAACCATTATTGTTAACCCATGGTTTATTCTCTACATGAGTTAGTGTATGACACTAACTCACCCATGGTTGCTATTCTCACCTCATGAGTTCATTCTCTCCTCACTTCTTCATCTTCCTCTTCATGAGAGAAAAAGCTTACTAGCTTTTTCTATGGTGAGAAAATATTGTGAGAAAAAGAAAACTAGAGCACATTTCCTACTACATCATCCTCTACTACTAGCCATTTAGTTAGGGTGCTTGCTTCACTAATTCATATATTAGTGAAGAGGTAGCATGAGCTTGAGTCTCCTCGACGTAGATCATCTTCGGCCTCGAAGACTTCGAGCAAACTTGTTCATTTCTCCAAGGCAACCCTTTTTAGAGTTCGGGAGATTACAACTCGCAGCGAAGGGACTACTACACGGAGCTTTTGAAGTGAAGGACCGGTCTACAAAGGTTGTATTCCTCATTCACTTTGATGTTAAGTTGTTAACATTACTTGTTCGTTTAAATATCTAGTTAAGATTCTATGGTTAGAGTTATTTAGAACGGCAAATTTTTGAAAACGGCATGGACGATGCCTCCCGAAACCTTGCTGCCGTCCTAGGTAACCCTACAGTAATATCAAAGCCAAGCTAGAGATTTAAATGATGTTTGTTAGATTACGAAACCGAAACTGCTCTGAAACTTGAAACACGAAATCCAGTTTCTGTCGAATTTAAAAAGCGTTCAAAAAATTTTTTAAACAACTGCAGAGTGTTGTATGTGATATAACATGAAAACTAGAAAAATTTAAGTCATTACTGAGAAATTTTGGCCGACCACTATACTCATGATCTCGGCCCAAATCCGAGCTCACCACCTGAAATTTTTCTTGTGTTCCAGTCTCTGGGTTTTGATGTTTCAGGTGTTGTATGTTTTTACTAAATTTGCATGTGATGTTAACTTTCTGCAAAAGCAACTCGGAGTGTTTCGTAGTCGTAATTTTAACATGTATTCAGTTATTTAGACGATGTTAAAAAGTTTGAACGGATATCAATAACCCAATATTTTTCCCCGCTGGAAATTTTCCAAGTGTATGGACGATGCCTCCCGAAACCGATATGGACGATGCCTCCCGAAACCTTGATGCCTTCCTAAGTAACCCTACAGTGGTATCAGAGCCAAGCTAAAGATTTAAATGATGTTTGTTAGATTACGAAACCGAAACAGCTCCGAAACTTGAAACACGAAATCCAGTTTCTGTCGAATTTAAAAAGCCTTCAAAAAATTTTTAAAACAGCTGCAGAATGTTGTATGTGATATAACATGAACACTAGCAAAATTTGAGGCATTTCTGAGAAATTTTGGCCGGCCACTATACCCATGATCTCGGCCCAAATCCGAGCTCACCCCCTGAAATTTTGCTTGTGTTCCAGTCTCTGGGTTTTGATGTTTCAGGTGTTGTTTTTTTTGCTAAATTGGCATGTGATGTTATCTTTATGCAAAAGCAACTCGGAGTGTTTCGTAGTCGTAATTCTAATATGTATTCGGTTTATTTAGACGATGTTAAAAAATTTGAACGGATATCAATAACCCAATTTTTTTCCCCGCTGGAAATTTTCGAAGTGTTGGACATTTTCCGAGTTTAAAATTTTCAGAAAATCTTGCAAGCGATTCTGTGGACTCTCTAGAAGAACGAAACCTTAAATCAATTATGTGACCATCAGAACCGCCACCAAACCCTAGGGTTTGTAGTAGTTCAGCGGTGCCACATGTGAGGCATGGTTGACCCTTCTACGGCTGGTTCATAGGAGCTGTGGTATCTTTCTGGGTACTTTTTGAACTCCGCTCAAGTGTTGAGCTTATCGGGAAATTTTGGGTTCTTGTTTATTTGATCAAAAAGTTTAACTTCGTCTAGCTATCTTTGATTGTGATATAATATTTGGAATCCACAATTAGTTATGAGATAACTAGTTTGAATTTTATAAATCTAGTAATTTAGTTTCATTTGATCGGTTGCCACGGGATTTTAATATGATCAAAAGTCCGTCGCAATTACGTAGTGTACGCGGATACTCACCGGGTAACCTTACTAGATAGCCACGCCCCATAGCCCCGACCAAGTGACTGTAGGAGAACCCCGTCACCAAAAGCATCCGTTCGGGTGCTCGCGGCAGCGATGTTCCACCTTAGTGCACCTCATCGACGGCGTCGGGGGTGCGGCCATCTACTAATGTTTCCGACGAGCATTCGATCAGGTTATAGGGAATCTTGTTGAATTATCCGACAGGTTATTGAAAAGTGTTTTCAATATCAAGACTAAAATGCAGGGTTTATAATTGTTAGGCATGTGATGTCTAAGGAATTCATTTGTTGGGCATGAAATCCAAAGTATGTGATACATTGGGTTTATGATGTCTAAGGTGGTTGCGGATTCCAACTGTTGTAGTTTTTCACTTTCTTTTCTGCGACCGTAAGTGTAATATGTGGTGTATCGCCGGTTTCGGTGCTATATGTCAACGACAATTGGGATACGCATATTTACTTACGTTGATGACATGTGATGTTATGTGTTGCTGTGATATGATATATTGGATCATCGTGTTTTGAATAGCTGGGGGCTTTTTATGTGATATGGGAGTTTTTCATTTTCATTCATGTAAAAGCTTGTATGTAATATTATTTTATTAGGGCACTTCCGGGTTGAGGATGATGTCACCATTGATGTATATTATTTACTTTTCTGCATTAAAATAGACCCAAATAGGGGAGCACAAGTAACCGGGTTGTAGGGTCCAGTGGGAGACCATCTCGAGGAGTCGAGACCGGGTCTCCTAACTCTAGAATTGGTACGGTTGCTTGCCACTCTCGTAGGGGTCTAGGGATGTGGGTTTGGCTATTCATCGCGACCGTGGAATTCGTGTTTTATACAGGCTTAAATTAAAACCCGGAATTCCTAGTATATCCAATATTTCATATATGTTCTTCTGCTGCTGATATTCTATGATGTGATCACTTTATATATTCTGAAACGAATGCCTATATTTTATATATATGATATATAATAAATATTATTGCTTTCGTTTCTTCTGTGATGCTTGTGAAGCATAAATATTGGGACTTCATTAATGAGATTAATGAAAGAAAAAGAAACCTAAAGATGTTGTAGAAACTTGTTTAAAAAATTGTAGCTCTAGTTCTTGCTTTGCATAGCGGTATTCCTTATAGAATATCCAGTACCTTATTCGATAAGGAAAGAGCCGAGATCCTTTCACCGGGAGTGACCTCTTTAGCGAAACTAGCAGATGCTATAAAATCTGGATTGTCTTTTGATTGCTTTTATAGTTTTTACTTTGCATAGTGGTATTTGTGAAATATCCTGCACCGCATTCAATGAGGAAAGAGCCGAGATCCCTTCACCGGGAGTGACCTCTTTAGAGAAACTAGTAAAAAGCCTAAAAAACACTCCTTTTTCAAAATCACTCGATTCTACAACGATATCAAGTTCATTACGCAAAAACTTTTCTTAAAAACTTGTCGTAGCCCTCCGTCATTTCAGATAAGTACTACTTAGTATTCGTGCTACGTTTGTTGGCTCCGTCAAGGCGTAGTGTGCGGTAGCTAACTAGTGCTTATCTGCTAGCATACGATGTGATTGGATTAGGGTAGTCGTGCGACTTTGTTGACCTCCGTCAACGGTCGTGCGGGTGGGTTTAATTCAATCAAGAAATGTACGGGTTGAACTTGACTAGCAGCCTATGGTTTGCTGGCCTCCGTCAAGGTCATAGGAGGCTAGGGGTAAAAACCATTATCGGGAATTTTAAGTGTTGAAATTTGCAATGAGATTGCATACCTTCTATGAGATAGTTGGATCCCGATACCCACTGCAAATAAGAGTTACTCCTGGGAGAGTTTTACACATTACAATTAGCCGATTAAGTAGGTATCTAGAAAGGTGTTAACGGGGTTACGCCTCTGGGAAAACGAGATTTATTTTAATTAGGTCCGTGCGAAAGCACGGAGAACCTCCCTCAAAGTACCGACACTGGCCTGGCCGAAAGATTGGCGAACTTGTAGGGTGTAATTAATCCCGGCTAATCTTACCTTTTAGGGTTTGAAGGAAAATTTGATAAAAACAGTGGGTGCCATCCTGATTAGATAAAATAATAACCAATCTAATCTTACTAAGAGCACACGCAAAGTGTTTTCTTCTCTCTCTCCTGGTAGCGACCATGTCACACCTTAATCAAGATAATAATATGTAACATTTAGAAAATTTGGAAATAAATAAAATTAATTAATTAAATAATAAAGTGTTAAATTAAAAAGTTATTGAAACCAAATAAGACAATTTCATAAGATATATGTAAAACAAATTAAATTTTAATTTTAGTATGCAACATAAATAAATTATAAGGGTTTTAATGATAAATTTTGCTTCATTTTAATAAAATGGTGATTATATAATAAAATAAGTTGTGAGGGGTTGTTATGTAAAGCTTAGGACTTTGTGCAAATTTAAAATTGTTAAGGGAATAAGTAGAAAAGAGATGGGATAAGATTTAGTTGAGAATTTTATCATAAGATAAACAAATTGGAAAAGAAATTCATTTCCACCACCTCCTTTCATGCACACACCTACCCCCACACCTCCTCCTTGCATGAGGATGGCACCCTTTAGCTTTTGACACCTCCTACATCACCTTATCCTTTCCTCTTCCATATATATAAAGTGTTCAGATCAATTAATCAATTTAAAACTTCTGAAAATTCAAATGAAAGAAAAGAAAACCAAAGCAACAAAGAAGAACAAGAGAAAAGAGAAGTAAAGAGCTAATCTAGGAATTTCCTCACCATTAAGCTAGGACTAGGAGCTTGTGCATCTTGGAGGGTGTTGTTCCAGCATATTACTTGAAGGTAAAATCCTTAATCACAGTAGGAATTTAGATTCAGTAACTAGTTCAAAAATTGAAATAAAAATTGTCTATAATATCGTATTTTAGTTAAAACCAGGATCTGTTTGAATCTGCTTTAGTTTAGATAAAAATTAACTTAACTAAACAGGGCCTTAATGATGTATGTAAGACCTAGAACAACCCATAGAAGCACGAACCAAGGGCATCGGTTTTGGGCCGGCGACATGAAGGAGGAATCCGGCGTCGTCGGATTTGTAAGGGAAGTTGGTGATTTGGGCTGTTGGGTAGGTCTCTGTGTAGAATTTTGGTTATTTTGGTATTGTTTAATTAAGTTAGTTTAACTGTATATAAAATATGAAAGCAAATATCAGAAAAAGGGATCTAAAATCTAAAATACGACACGGTTAAAACGTATCGCGATTTGTTTTCTGTCGCGATGCAGAGTTGGGTTAGATTTCAGTGAGGTTAAGTATTAGATCGTTTACAATGGCCGTACGTAGTGTAATTAGAACGTACAACTTGCGTTTTATTGATTTTGACGTATCGGAATGTAGTCATTTCCTTATACAAGTTATTACAATGATAGATTCAAATATGGGAACTTCGGAGGCCGCAAGGAAAGGAAAAGTATTGGCGATTCCTAAGTAGATACAACGTAATTCCGGTGAGTAGATTTATATCTACTGGGAAAGTCTGGTGGATGGCATATAGCACCCCCGCAACCTTATAAATAGTATTATGATTCTAATTAGCACAGTAGTTATCCAAGATATTGATATGTTATCGCATCTTATATGCCCTTCTTTTGCATAGAGTTCATATATAGTTTTAAGTAAGACAGGTACTTGATGTTGGATCCGTACGACATGGGTATGATTTGATGAGTTTGTACGAGGGATCATGCCGTACGTAAGATGATATGGATATAGCGATATGATGAGCTATAATACAAGAATTTATACATATTCGAAATAATAAACTTTGTATGCCGCATAACGGTCAATTTATCATTTAACTCGTAGAGCTAGGTTATATTCTGTTTTAGGATGTAATACTAGTATAAGCTATATTCTTTTAAAAACCACGGTTCGTTGTCTTTTAAATAAACTACCATGATGCGTGCCAGTTTCTAAAACAAATATCTATTTTAAATCTAGGGCAGCTTCCTTATTTCAAACTTAAGCGTTCCGATCATTTCTAAAGATAATGGTATAGCTCATAACAAGTAATTTCAATAAGTTCGTTTAGATTACTTTACATCTTTTGCCTTATATTATCCATGTTATACGTTTCTGCGTTACACACACTCTGATAGAACACTGCACAAATACCAATGATTTCCATGCTGCACAAGCACATAAATATATGTTACACTACACCTCATTGGTACTGCCATGTCACTGTAGAATAGTTCTGTTATATGTGTTAATATGTAGATTGTTACACCGTAGAAAACTTGCACAAATACTAATTATTGCCATGTTGCACAAGCACAGACGCGTATGCTACACTACACATCATTAGTAGTACCATGACCAAGTAGAATTGAGATCATTATGCCTATGTGATGAAGTCTTTCTTTATTCCTGTTGTAAATTACGAATATTACTAATATAATTATTGTATTGGATTTCTTTGGATTTTCTGGAGATTCTACTCCTGATGATATATATCGATGGCATGGGACACTGTTATATATGTATATATATAATATATCATCAATACAATCTATGCAAGTTTCTTATTTCTCACTTGATATTTTAATATTATGAGAAAACATCCACCATGAGTTTTGTATTTTCTGATTTTGATATCTGAACCGAGTTGGGGGTCATACGGTTGCGGATCTGTATGTTATCCAGACTGAGTCGGGGGGCATACAGTTGGATACATGGTGGACCCGGTCGAGACCGAGGGGCAGGATAGCCGCATTATAGGCGGGGAGCCTGACGAGGATACTCGATTCCGGAGATAGAAATGAGAACGGCAGATATCCAGGGGATACTGACCGTAGAAAGACACGAGCACAGTAGATATCCAGGTGATACTGACCGAGGTTCGATTAGGTACGGTAGATATCTAGGGGATACTGATCGTAGCCAGGATATCGGGTGGCGATCATCTGTTAAGATGGTGTCGACGGTATCTGCATTTACGTGTCGATGCCGGACACGAGAGATTTCAGGTTTCGATGTCGATGCTGGACATCTATTTGTATATTGATACGGTCATTATCATGAGGTGCATCGTTAGATATTATTTATTTGATTCCACCAGGACTGATCTGGGGGACAGTACCTGCATATATTTGTACAGACGTTCATAGACAAAAAGGGGATTCCCATACGGATTATAGATTCATGATTTGACTCATATGACATTGAGATATTATACTTGTGATTGCATGATAGTTAGTGTTGCACATATTCATATCATATAGTATATCGGTACAGATTATGATAGGATTATACTTATGACCTAGGTATCATCATGTATTTCGATTTCTACCTTTAGATGTACTTGTATTCACTGAGTTGGCAACTCATCCCCGTTGTGCCACAGTTTCTTGCAGGTTTCACCGCTTGGATTATCAGCGGCTTGGACATACATTCTTTTTCGGGGATTGATTGGTAAATGGGTTATTATTGTGTTATACACACTTTTGTTTATCCATATACTCTTGAATCTAGTGGAAACTCTATCAACTTAGAAGTGGTATATTATGGACATAGAAGCAAGACTTAGAGTTTATGCGTGGTGATGTCGCACTCTTTGGAGCCGATTTCTGATTTAGATTGTTGGTTGCTCCATCATTTGGACGTGGAGACTAGCTTCCATTGGGAGGCTATTTTATTATTGTGTTGTATTGGGTTTTACAAAAATTGTAAAGGAGGCGACGTCACATTTCAAAACATCATAGATGATTTTCAATATACTTAGTTAAATTCAAATGTAAATTTTAAACTGATTCCAATTAATGATTATTTAAACCTCACCTCCAATATTTTCAAAAAGGGTTTAGATTCCGGGTTTCGGCTTGCTTAGATTGCGTCGACGTTTTTAGATGTCACGTGATTTGAGTGCCGGTCATGTGCCACATTTGGGTCGTGACAAAGTTGGTATCAGAGCGTTTGGTTTAACCTTTGTTCGAGTCTAGGTTGACTATATGGAGTCTGGGAATATATTTTGTTACCTGGGCTTGACCTTATAGGACTTAGACTTGACTTTGGGGGTCTTATACCCGAACTTTCGTTTTATAGGATGACCTTGTTGATGGAGTAGGTACTAAGTAGAGTGACGTACCGTAAATATATTCCGCGACATATTTACGATATGATACTCCACCTATGTTACCTTAGGATTTGTATCTTGAGATCTTCCTTCTATTCCTTTCGTTGATCTATCTTCATCAGTGCATGATTGATTATTTTGATCACCATGTTTATGTGGGCCGAGAGGGCTGCAGTTAGAGATACGGTCAGAGCAGACTTGTCTAGGACAAGGACTGATCGGGGTGACTTTCCGATGATATAGCGACACGTCGTTTATTCATATTTGATCGAGTTCTAATAGTGGAGCGAGTTTCTTCGGGATCCGCACCAGATGGTAGAGTTATTGTTAGAGCTCAGGCAGACTTGAGACGTGAAGTTTTCCCCTCTCCGAGGATCATGGTGTTGGGTACTGTTCAGACAGTGGTATCAACCTTTGCTAAAATTATCGAGATGTTAATTTCGGAGTTCATGAAGTTAAAAGTTGACGATGTTACAAGTGTAGATGGATCGGCAGGATTCATAGCCGTTCAGGTGTGGGATGGTTAGGAATTTTTAATCCGTTGTAGCGCTTTGATACGAGATCGGTAAAATTGATGTACTTCTTCTGATGGAGTTTGTTCAGACCAGGTGCAAGTAGTTCAAGAAGGAGATCGTGTAGTAAGCTTTTCTCCGACAAATTAGGACGAGTCTTCGAAGGTGAGATTAGCCAGACTTCTCTACAGGGTATCAGAAGTAACGGATTCGCTGAATTCTCCAAGTGTGCTTTCTGGTTGGATAGTGTAGATTTCTTGGGTCACGTAGTTGTAAAAGATGGGATATGTGTAGACCCAAAGAAGATGGAAGCGGTACAACACTGGCCCAGACCTGTGTCAGTTACAGAGGTTCGAAGTTTCTTGGGTCCGGCCGGTTATTACAGACGTGATGTGCAGGATTTTCTCGGATCACTGCACCGTTGACCGGATTGACTAGAAAGGAAGTTCCATTTCGTTGGACAGATGCATGTGACAGAGTTTACATCAGTTAAAGACTCGATTGACGACTGCACCTGTCTTATCGTTACCTTCCGGGTCAGGTGGTTTCGTGGTATATTGTGATGCTTCTCGAGTAGGTTTAGGCTGTGTACTGATGCAGCACGGTAAGGTTGTAGCATATGCTTCTCGACAGTTGAAGAGGCACGAGCAGAACTACCCCACTCATGATTTGGAGATGGCTGTTGTAGTATTCGCACTGAAGATTTGGAGACATTACTTGTATGGAGAGTTATGCCAGATTTTCATAGATCATAAGAGCTTATAGTATATTTTTCAGCAGAGGGATCTGAATCTAAGGCAGCGTAGATGGATGGATCTCGTGAAGGATTACGGTTTTGAGATCTTGTATCATCCAGGCAAAGCAAATGTTGTGGCAGATGCCTTGAGTCAGAGGCCTGGAGGTAACTTATCTCGTTTGCGCACCTTACAGAGACAGTCTTCTACAGACTGGCAGACTTAATGTGATAGTCGTATTCAGTTCGAGTTCACATCTACAGGAGGACAGATAGCACATGTTCGCACCCATCCTCAGTTATTGTATCGTATTCGAGAGACACAGCCGTAGATGGTCGTATGACGGAGATCATGGATCAGGTTAGGCAGGGCAGAGAGTCGAAGTTCGTGATAGATGGCCATGGAGTATTACGTTTTGGGACTCGTCTTTGGGTGCCAGATTCAGATGGGCTGAGACATGAGATCTTAGAGGAGGCTCATAGATCAACTTACAGTATTCATCCTGGTTCCAACAAGATGTATCATGACTTGAGGGATGTTTATTGGTGGTAAGGAATGAAGAGGGACATTGCGGAGTTTGTTTCGATATGCTGGACTTGTCAGCAAGTCAAGGTAGAGCACCAGAGGCCGGCTGGAGAATTGCAGCCCTTACCCATTCCGGAGTGGAAATGGGAACAGATTTCCATGAATTTCGTGGTGGGTCTACCCAGGACTAGCAGAGGGTATGATTTCATCTGGGTGATTATAGATAGACTGACAAGGGCAGCTCACTTTCTACCAGTGAAGACGACGTATGGGTTTACGCAGTATGTTCAAATTTATATCGACGAGATTGTCCGATTGCATGGAGTTCCAACGTGCATAATATCGGATAGGGGTACCCAGTTTACTAGCAGGTTATGGCAGAAACTTCAAGAAGCTCTTGGTACACGATTGAGTTTTAGTACAGCTTTTCACCCACATACGGATGGTCAGTCAGAGCGGACCATTCGGACTTTAGAGGATATACTTCGAGCTTGCAGCCTTGATTTTGGTGATAGTTGGGATCGTCACCTACCTTTGATAGAATTTTCGTACAACAATAGTTTTCAGGAAACGATCCAGATGGCTCCCTTTAAAGATTTGTATGGAAGGAAATGTCGAACGCCTGTTTGCTGGAAGGAACTGAGCGAGAGTAGCATTTTAGGACCGCAGATAGTACAGGAAACTACGGAAAAGATTCAACTGATACGAGAAAGAATGAGAGCGGCCCAGTGCAGAAAGAAATCATATGCAGATCGATGACGTCGTAAACTCGAGTTTGATGTGGGTGACCATGTGTTCTTTCGTGTGTCTCCGATGACAGGTGTGATGCGTTTCAGGAAAAAGGGGAAGCTCAGCCCCAGATATGTCGGACATTACGAGATTCTGGAGAGAGTGGGTGCTGTAGCTTATCGTTTAACACTTCAACCAAGTTTTTCGATGTGCATCCGGTGTTTCACATTTCGATGCTTCGCAAATATCTTCAAAATCCTTCTCACGCGATCCAGCATCAGACCTTACAGCTTGAGCCGGATTTATCTCAGCCAGTCGCCATTCTAGACAGGCAGGCAAAGAAACTAAGATCGAGGGTACTTCCATCTGCAGAGGTTCTTTGGCAAGGAAAGAATCGCGAGGAGATTACTTCGGAAACCGAGGATGTGATGCGAAAGAAATTTCCACAGCTTTTTGAAGGTATATCTAGTTAAATTTAAATTCGGGGACCGAATTTTCTTAAGGGGGAATATTGTAACATTTAGAAAATTTGGAGATAAATAAAATTAATTAATTAAATAATAAAGTGTTAAATTAAAAAGTTGTTAAAACCAAATAAGACAATTTCATAAGATATATGTAAAACAAATTAAATTTTAATTTTAGTATGCAACGTAAATAAATTATAAGGGTTTTAGTGATAAATTTAGCTTCATTTTAACAAAATGGTGATTATATAATAACATAAGTTGTGAGGGGTTGTTATGTAAAGCTTAGGACTTTGTGCAAATTCAAAATTGTTAAGGGTATAAGTAGAAAAGAGATGGGATAAGGTTTAGTTCAAAATTTTATCATAAGATAAATCAAATTGGAAAAGAAATTCATTTCCACCACCTCCTTTCATGCACACACCCACCTCACACCTCCTCCTTGCATGAGGATGGCACCCTTTAGCCTTTGACACCTCCTCCTTCACCTTATCCTTCCCTCTTCCATATATATAAGGTGTTCAGATCAATTAATCAATTTAAAACTTCTGAAAATTCAAATGAAAGAAAAGAAAACCAAAGCAACAAAGAAGAACAAGAGAAAGGAGAAGTAAAGAGCTAATCGAGGAATTTCCTCACCATTAAGCTAGGACTAGGAGCTTGTGCATCTTGGAGGGTGTTCTTCCAGCATATTACTTGAAGGTAAAATCCTTAATCACAGTAGAAATTTAGATTCAGTAACTAGTTCAAAAAATGAAATAAAAATTGTCCATAATATCGTATTTTAGTTAAAACCACGATCTGTTTGAATCTGCTTTAGTTTAGATAAAAATTAACTTAACTAAACAGGGCCTTAATAATGTATGATAGACCTAGAACAACCTATAGAAGCACGAACCAAGGGCATTGGTTTTTGTCCGGCGACATGAAGGAGGATTCCGGCGTGGCCGGATTTGTAAGGGGAGTTGGTGATTTGGGCTGTTGGGTAGGTCTCTGTGTAGAATTTTGGTTATTAAGTTAGTTTAACTGTATATAAAATATGAAAGCTAATATCGAAAAAAGGGATCTAAAATCTAAAATACGACACGGTTAAAACGTATCGCGATTTGTTTTCTGTCGCGATGCAGAATTGGGTTAGATTTCAGTGAGGTTAAGTATTAGATCGTTTACAATGGTCGTACGTAATGTAATTACCACGTACAACTTGCGTTTTATTGATTTTGACGTATCGGAATATAGTCGTTTCCTTATACAAGTTATTGCAATGATAGATTCAAATACGGGAACTTCGGAGGCCGCAAGAAAAGGAAAAAGATTGGCGATTACTGAGTAGATACGACGTAATTCCGATGAGTAGATTTATATCTACTGGGGAAGTCGGGTGGTTGGCGTATAGCACCCCCGCAACCTTCTAAATAGTATTATGATTCTAGTTAGCATAGTAGTTATCCAAGATATTGATATGTTATCGCATCTTATATGTCCTTCTTTTGCATAGAGTTCATATATAGTTTTAAGTAAGACGGGTACATGATGTTGGATCCGTACGACATGGGTATGATTTGATGAGTTTGTACGAGGGATCATGCCGTACTTAAGATGATATGGATATAGCGATATGATGAGCTATAATACAAGGATTTATACATATTGGAAATGATAAACTTTGTATGCCGCATAACGGTCAATTTATCCTTTGACTCGTAGAGTTAGGTTATATTCTGTTTTAGGATGTAATACTTGTATGAGCTATATTCTTTTAAAAACCAGGGTTCGTTGTCTTTTAAATAAACTACCAGGATGCGTGCCAGTTTCTAAAACAAATATCTATTTTAAATCTAGGGCAGCTTCCTTATTTCAAACATAAACGTTCCGATCATTTCTAAAGATAATGGTATAGCTCATAACAAGTAATTACAATAAGTTCGTTTAGATTACTTTACATCTTTTGCCTTATATTATCCATGTTATACGTTTCTGCGTTACGCACACTCTGATAGAACACTGCACAAATACCAATGATTTCCATGCTGCACGAGCACATAAATATATGTTACACTACACCTCATTTGTACTGCCATATCACTGTAGAATCATTCTGTTATATATGTGTTAATATATAGATTGTTACACCGTAGAACACTTGCACAAATACTAATTATTGCCATGTTGCACAAGCACAGATGCGTATGCTACACTACACATCATTAGTAGTACCATGACCAAGTAGAATTGAGATCATTATGTCTATGTGATGAAATTACGTAGTCTTTCTTTGTTCCTGTTGTAAATTACGAATATTACTAATATAATTGTTGTATTGGATTTCTTTGGATTTTCTGGACATTCTACTCCTGATGATATATATCGGTGGCATGGGACACTGTTATATATGTATATATATAATATATCATCAATACAATCTATGCAAGTTTCTTATTTCTCACTTGATATTTTAATATTATGAGAAAACATCCACCATGAGTTTTGTGTTTTCTGATTTTGATATCCGAACCGAGTTGGGGGTCATACGGTTGCAGATCTGTATGTTATCCAGACTGAGTCGGGAGGCATACAGTTGGATACATGGTGGACCCGGTCGAGACTGAGGGACAGGATAGCCGCATTATAGGCAGGGAGCCTAACGAGGATACTCGATTCCGGAGATAGAAATGAGAACGACAGATATCCAGGGGATACTGACCGTAGAAAGACACGAGCACGGTAGATATCCAGGGGATACTGACCGGGGTTCGATTAGGTGCGGCAGATATCCAGGGGATACTGATCGTAGCCAGGATATCGGATGGTGATCATCTGTTGAGATGGTGTCGACGGTATCTGTATTTACGTGTCGATGCTGGACACGAGAGATTTCAGGTTTCGATGTCGATGCTGGACATCTATTTGTATATTGATACGATCGTTATCATGAGGTACACCGTTAGATATTATTTATTGGATTCCACCAGGACTGATCCGGAGGACAGTACCTGCATATATTTGTACAGACATTCATAGACAAAAAGGGGATTCCAATACGGATTATAGATTCATGATTTGACTCATATGGCATTGAGATATTATACTTGTGATTGCATGATAGTTAGTGTTGCACATATGCATATCATATAGTATATCGGTACAGATTAAGATAGCATTATACTTATGACCTACATGTATTTCGATTTCTACCTTTAGATGTACTTGTATTCACTGAGTTGGCAACTCATCCCCGTTGTGCCACAGTTTCTTGCAGGTTTTACCGCTTGGTTTATCAGCGGCTTGGACATACATTCTTTTTCGCGGATTGATTGGTAAGTGGGTTATTATTGTGTTATACACACTCTTGATTATCCATATACTCTTGTATCTAGTGGAAACTCCATCAACATAGAAGTGGTATATTATGGACTTAGAAGCAAGACTTGGAGTTTATGTGTGGTGATGTCGCACTCTTTGGAGTCGATTTCTGATTTAGATTGTTGGTTGCTCTATCGTTTGGACGTGGAGACTGGCTTGCATTGGGAGGTTATTTTATTATTGTGTTGTATTGGGTTTTACAAAAATTGTAAAGGAGGTGATGTTACATTTCAAAACTTCATAGATGCTTTTCAATATACTTAGTTAAATTCAAATGTAAATTTTAAACTGATTCCAATTGATGATTATTTAAACCTCACCTCCAATATTTTCAAAAAGGGTTTAGATTCCGGGTTTCGGCTTACTTAGATTGCGTCGACGTCTTTAGATGTCACGTGATTTGAATGCTGGTCACGTGCCACATTTGGGTCGTGACATAATATGGATGCATTGACCGAACCTGCTTTTTATACTGTGCTAGGGAACATTGGTTCCGCTCTATCTTATAACTGTTATAAGTTCAAGCAGGAAATTGGGGATATCCGGATTCCCATGCCACCCAATTGAAGAGGGTGCATGTTGATGCATCTTCTTCGGGTGTGTTCATTACCAAGAACTGTTTTTCAGTATCCTCTACGTCCTGGGTATTTGATACCGGATCAGGATCCCGCATATGTAATATGTTACATGGGCTACAGATAGGTAGAGAACTGAGAATGAGTGATATGTCTCTAAGTTTTAGAGAATGGTGCAATTGTTGCAGCCAAATAAGTTGGCAAATATCATCTTGTATTAATACATTGATTCTGAACGAATGTTATTATATACCGAACCTGATATACAACATTACATCGGTTTCTTTATTAAGTTAAAGAAAGATATAATTCTGTATTGGAGGATAATGTTGTGAACATTTTCCTGAATCAAGAGTTGATTCGATCAGGCACGTTATATAATAGCATATACATTCTAAATCAAACCACAGTTCAAAGTATCTAAAACACACACAAGAAGAGTAGTTCAGAAATGAACGAATCCTTTTTGTGGCATTGTAGACTAGGTCATATCAATATGACACGACCAGCTAAGTTACATAAGGATGAATATAAGAATCCGTTCGAATTTTCATCTTATGATACTTGCTAGTCTTATCTCAAAGGTAAAATGACCAATACTCCGTTTACTAGAAACAGAGAAAGAGTTACTAAACTCTTGGGACAAATACATGATGATGTATACGGTCCTATGTCTATAAATACCAAGGTTGGTTCTTCGTACTTTATTATATTCACTGATCATCTCTCAATATTCGGACATATGTTCCTGTTGAAACACAAGTCTTAAACTTTTGAGAAATTCAAGGAATATTAGCTTAAAGATAAAAAACCGACAGGTAGAAGTATTAAGACCTTCGATGTGATCGAGGAGGCGAATACTTGGGCATGGAGTTCCTGGATTTTCTAAACGGAGAATGTGATTCTCTCTCAGCTTACTCCTTCGTGTACACCACAGCACAACGGTGTATCGGGGCGGAGGTATCGCACCCTATAAGATATGGTGCGCTCTATGATGAGTACTGCTGAGTTACCTGTTTCCTTTTGGCGTTATGCACTTGAGAAGCTGCATACCTATTGAATGGGATTCCGTCCAAATCACAGCCTACCACTACATATGAGATATGGAATGGGAAGAGACCATGTCTTAAACGAGTTAAGATATGGAGTTGTCCGGCCTATGTTGAAAGGCAAAATCCGGACAAGCTCGAGGCAAGATCAGTTATGTAAGTTTGTTGGATATCCCAAACATTTGTTAGGGAATATCTTCTAACACACTGAGGAGCAAAAGGTATTTTCTTGTGAAGAAATTAGTGGTCATATTATAGAACTGGAAGGAGTTCCAGCTAGATAAACTAACAGCTGATGATTTAGTGGAACCAAAGGATTCAATAGTATCCAACGAACCTTAGCCTCTCTGCGAATCTGGTAGGGTTCCTCATCCACTTGAGAGATACTACGGTCTTCTCAGTGACAGTGGGAGCGAGGAATGTATCATGGTAGATGATGGCCCAACTAAGTTCAGCTAGGCCATCACGAGTGGGGACTCTGTGAAATGGCTGGATGCTATGCGATCAAAGATGGAATCCATGTACACCAACAAAGTATGACTTTGCATGTTGCACCTGAAAGGGTAAAACCCATTGGGAGCAAATGGATCTTGAGAAGATTCTTGGTGTAGATGGAAAAGTTGAGACTTTCAAAGCTATGCTTAAGTCCATCAGGATCAATGCGAGCATCGCGAAGTTGGAACATCTGTTTTGATGTGGCAGTCAAAGAGTTTGACTTCATCAAAATGATTGATGAACCTTGTATATACAAGAAGGTTGTAGAGAGTGAGGTTTTCTTACACGTATTGTACATAAATGACATACTCTTGATAAAATAAAGGGTTTCCTATGCTACAATTGGTCAAGCTCCTCTTATCACGACGATTCTCAATATAAGATCTGGATGATACCTACTACATCTTATGGATTATGATCTATGGTGATAGATCTAAGTGGATGTTGGGAGTGTCCCAAATCCAGGTACATTAACACCATACTAAAGGTGTTTAGTATGAAGAATTCTAAGCACGGTGGTTCGCCCACTTACTCAGGAATCACTATCTCCAAAAAGAAGTCTTCCAAGACTGATTTGGAGAGAGCTCGTGTGCAAGGGATACCCTATGCTTCGGCAGTAGGCTCTATCAGAGTATGCGATGTTATGTACCAGACCAGATGTAGATGACTCATTAGGTGTAGTGATCAGGAATCAATCAGATCTCGGGAGAATCAGTGGATAGCTGTGAAGGACATTCTTAAGTACTTGAGAAGCACTAAAAAAAAGTTCTTGGTTCCAGCTTCCAGAGTGATAAGTTCGACTGAAAGTCAGTCACAGGCATTTTCTTTACCCTCAATGGAGGGACCGTATGTTGGAAGAGTTCCTAGCTAGATACCGTGGCATACTAGACGATAAAGGATGAATAAATTGCTACCAACGATGCTACCAAAGAGGTTGTCTGGACATTACTTGTTCATGAGATGAACAAGGTTCCTACCATTGAGCGTCCAATAATTGTTATTGTGGCTACAATG
Organism: Agapanthus africanus; assembly: GCA_030015575.1. Taxonomy (NCBI): domain Eukaryota; kingdom Viridiplantae; phylum Streptophyta; class Magnoliopsida; order Asparagales; family Amaryllidaceae; genus Agapanthus; species Agapanthus africanus. The sequence goes on from CM057339.1 coordinate 429,282,907, forward strand.
GAGTTGTGGCTTTTGCCAAGGAACACCTATCCCATCATCGATCCATACATATTCTGAGGACAGTATCACCTGATCAGGGAGATGGTTGATCTCCAAGGGATCGAGGTAAGGAGAGTAGATTTTGAGGTTAACACGCCGGATCCACTCACCAAGTCCTGTTTTCCCAAATACTATTTGAGAGATTTTGGGATGGTTGAGTATGGGATACTACAACCACTGCTATACTGTTGGGTATTGGATACTACAACAGATGGCCTTAGTGGAAGTGGGAGATTGTTAGTTATATGTATACCCTAGAGGCCATTACTGTACATGGGATGTATATTGTAGTGGATTCTTGGACATATATAGGGAGGACTTTCTTGCTCGATATGATAGTATGCTATCTGGTTGCTCTTTATCTTAACATGTTGACTTGTATACGTGATACTGTCTTGCTCTCACATGTTGATAAAGCCCTTAGGATGTGTACTTGACTACCAGGACTATGATGGAGATCATACTAGTGGGGCCAAGGGTAATCCACAAGTACACCCTATAACTGTTACTAGTCATGGGAGTATCGAGACAGGGCATCGATACTCCAGAGTAGACTAGCGTATGCGCATCTTGACCCATATGATGGGCGATGGATGATCCCAAATCCATTGGTGTTTGACATCAAAGATGGTATACGGGTGCACAGTGGAGACTAGGTACACTGGACGGACTCGCCGAGAACTCCTAGATGGTATTATACCTATCGTCAGATAGCAGTTCTCTGGTGACACTGGTACAGGTTAGTCTGTCGACCCGAGATCGTCATAGAGTCTCGTGTGATTCCCATTGTGCTTTTATTTCCACCATACCACGGTAAAGAGATCGTGCAAAATGATGGTTTTTGGGTACAGTCCCGAGTCACATGGAGGCAATGAGCGATAGGAGGGGATTCGTCTCTCCCGGTATTGGGAGTTGATGTTGCGCTATGCTCGATTGGCCTTAACAAGAAATCCTTGGCCAGGGTTGCTGAGATTTACTGGTAAGTGTTATCAGTAGTTTCTCGAACCGTTATGGACCTTGCATCGGCATGACTTATCAGGCTATTGGGGTCTGACGTTATACCACCCCCAGGCTATGATATGCGACATATCTGACGAAGAGACCGGACTGTACGGTAGTGTTACTGATTGGATTTGCAGGAGTACGAGCAGGCTTGCTTGTTGATCTTCTGATCGCTCAATACCCGGGTGACTGTTACGTTTAGAAGACCGCTTGCGGCTTGTGGGTGTTTGATATGACATCACCTACTGCCGGCGTATTGACGAGTCTTTAGAATCCTACACAATGGTTTCCTGGTTCATGCGAAACGAAGTAGGGGAAAATATGTGATATGTGCGGGACCGAGATTAATTCGTGTATATGATACCGCATTCTATTCTCGCGATATGTGATATCGGTCGGTTATATGAGATATAGCCGGGTTATCGGATCAAGTGTTGATTCGATAGATTGTTCCGTAAGATATTAGTCGGTTGTATAGGATATAGCCGGATTATTAAATCAAGTGTTGATTTAATAATTTAATGTATAATTATATATTTGATATATTACCTTACATTAACTAATATTTGCTCACTTAAGATTTCCTTTCTCACATCTGTACACTTAGTATATATGTGATATATATTAATGTACATTATTTTGTGTCATGCTAGATGCCACATGGAACATGGGTGTATGAGACTTACACCATGGTTATGATAATCCTTAGGTTTTTATTTATCTTGGTAATTCATAAATTAGTAGTAATCAGTCATATGGTTCAAGCTTGTAGAAGCTTGTGGAACCATTTGTTGGACTTAGTGCCCTCAAAGTCAATTATTGAATCGCCGGTACATGATTGCAATAATTGAGGAGGACTTATACCGGTAGCACAGTCTTACTCGAGATGATAGTATGCTATCTGGTTTGCCTTTATCAGTCGTGTACAGGTTCAGGTGACTGATCATTGTTACACGTTGATAGAGCCCTTACGATCTTGCTTGACTACCAACAGTATGATGGCGATCATATACGTGAGAGTTGGGTGGTCTATAAGCGCATCCTTAATTGTGTTCCCTAGTCGTGGGAGTTTCGAGACAGGGCATCGATACTCCGGAGTAGACTAGTGTATACAGTCGAGACCCCGACAAGGGGCGGTGGCCGGTCTCATAAGCCACTGGTGTCAGTTGGATCACCTAAGATGTATACAGGTGCTCATTGGGTTATGAGTACACTGGACAGGACTCGCCGGGAACCTGCTAGTTGGTATTATACCTATCGTTAGATAGCAATTCCCTGGTGACATGTGTACAGGTTAGTTCATCGACCTGAGGTCGTCATTTGTCTCGTGTGAGTTCCTACTGTGCTTTGATTTCTACCCTACCACGGCTCAAAGGAGTCGTGTAAACAGGTATTTTTGGGGTACAGTCCCGAGTCACATGGAGGCAAATGAGCGGATCGGCAGGGGATTCGTCTTTCCGGGTATTGGGGGTGGAGATCGCGCTGTGTCTAGGAAAGCCATTACACCAAGTCCTTGGCCAAGGCAAGTGAGAATTACCGGTAAGTATTCCGGTAGTTTCTCAGGGTGTTCAGGGCTTGTCTCCGACACGACTTATACCGCTATTGGGGGTCTGACGTTACCAGCCCCCTAGGCCCGATATGCGATACTCATAGACGAATGGACCGGACTGTATATACATTGTCACTGTTAGGCTCAGTAGGGTTTCAGGATGAATTCGCTTATCGTCTTCCCTTGAGGTCAGTACATGGGCAGCCGTTACGAACAGCTAGTGCCGTTGACGGCTTGTGGTTAAACCCACTGCCAGGGTACTGACGAGTCATTAGAGTCCCCCACAGATAGTTTCCCAAGTTCGGGCGAAACGTTGTAGAGACCGTATGGTTTTATGGCAGGGTTTGGAAAATGCACGTGCGTTTACGCACGTGTCATATTTCGGGTAGATAATACTGGTGGGCTTTGGTTTAAGCCGGATCCATGTATTATACTGTGTAGATATAATATCTTTATCTCAGTTGCATTTGTATTCGGTCGTAATACAAATGCGGGTATGTTTATACTGTTACGGGGTTATCCTGAAATTCGTTTCGGGATCGCTTTTGAAAGTTGCCAGTTTTTCTATCACCCGTATTAAACATTCGATTTAATACGGATTTATCTTTTCTTGAGGTGAGTCATGAGTGTGGAAGGTTCTAGATGCTTCTAGATGGTGACTAGGATTATGACTCATTGGTGACTAGGTTAAGATGATTCATTGTATTCATTAATTGTTGATGCAAGGTGTTATCTTTGACTCATTCTTTTCTTTTAGTGCTAATAGTTACCCTCCCCGCTCCAACACTCACCCCCCCCCACCTTTTTAAGTAGTGGCCGGCCCTTTGTGAGGAGATGATGATTGATTTGCAAAAGAAAAATGATTTGATTTAGTTCATGAAAATTAGTATGTTCATTTCTCATTTACCCGATTCAAAAGGCAAATTCATTAACCGTTCATCCATGGCTTTGGATGAAGCAAGACAAAGTATTCTACTCATTTTCTATATCAATCTTGGTCATCTGTTCTAGCAAACTTGATGACCGAGTTGCCTCGGTATAGAGGCAGGAGCCCGTTTAAAGATCCGTAGATGTGGTGCCACCTCGACGAGGATCTTGGAGATCAGAGCAGCCGCAATGGAGGGTGGGATGATGGTTAAAGAACGAAGGACTCGGATCGTTCGGTATAGCCTTTCTACCCACTTTGTAGTTTGTTAGTTTAGCGTTAATGGCAGATCCGGGTTATAGTATGCGATAGCGCCAGTTATAAAAGTTTTTGTTCCTCATTTGGCGTCTGAAAGACTGCCGGGGCGCTACCTTATACTTACATGGTATCAGAGCCACACTATTAAGCTTTACTAACTTGTGCAAACGCGTTTAAAATATCGATCGAACGGATTTTTGAAAACTACAATTTTCAGTGTTAAAGTTTCTGTCGTTTTTAAAACAAGCCTAAAAATTATTTTGAGCATCACAGAAAAACGAGCAGACTTTTCTAAGAAAACTGGTGAAAATTGGTCACGTGATCTTACTGTTCCGCCGCGGATCCGCGGCCCGAACCAGGGTTTGGCAGCGGATCCGCCGCCGTATTGTGAGATCAATGCTTCAAATTTCTACAGTGTGTTCTTCATGGTAAATTGTGGTTTATGGAATATTTCTTTTGGGCCCAGATTTTATTACTGTACACCAGATGTACGTGGGGCCTACTTTGGGAAATTTTGTCGATCAAAATTTAAACGTGTTAGTTTACAGTACATACAATATATCTCCGACCGTGAATGTCATTTGAGCGGTAAATTGCGTCTAATTGCTATAGTTCTTTTAGACGGATTTGCGAACGTGACATTCGCGTTGATGTTCTGTGTTGTACTGTGATGTTGCGGTTTTGTCGTGGTGGATAGCAGTGTGCAATGGTAGTGCAGTTTGGATTTATTTGTACATTTGATATTGCGGGGCGAGTGTCCAACATGTGGACTGTCGTTACTGCCTGTTTGTATAATATTCTTTTGGGGCACGACCAGGCTGAGGTCGATGTACCCGTTGTACATATTTTTCATTTCTGTACTAGGTTTACCCCGCGACGGAGTGCACAGATAGACGGGTTCTGGAGGGCAACGGGTCCACATCTCATAGCTTTAAGAGGCAGAGAGGCCTCACTCTAGAATTGGCAGACTATTCGCCGCACTCGTAAGGGGTACAGGTTGACCCAAGGTGGGGTGCTCAAGTTACCGGATTCCGTGAAGTGCCGGGTGGTCCATTCACTTTGCTGTAGGGGCTGCCTCGCTTCAGATTTTGGCTGGTAACTTGCCGCACCCGTAGGGGTCTAGGTTTCATTGCACAGGCTATCCACACGACCAGGGGAACGTCGGGTTTCAGTAGCGGCTCTGTAAAACCCGGGGATCCCAGATTATCTGTATTGTTCTGTGATGCTTATTACTTTTCTGTAATGTTGCATATTATCACGCCTGGAGCGATTATTGTATATTGGTATATATACTATTAGATGTTGTATATGTTTTACACCCGCGCTAGTCCAGTCCCCGCTCTGTCGTTAGTTAAGTAACCTAATGGGTGATGACGGGACCCAGTGACGAATCTGGATGGCATATACGTACATTTTATTTTCGTTCTTTTCTGGTGTGATTAATTGATGGGACTGCGTTGATTCTGATCAATGCAAAGGAAAACAAACCTGTTAGGATGTTATTGGAACAGTTTTAAAAAGTGTTATTATAAAGACGTTTTCTTTTGTTTTGCACAGTGGTATTCAGTTGGAATATCCTGCACCTCATTCGACGAGACAAGGGCCGATATCCCTTCACCGGGAGTGACCCCTTAGGCAGAAGTTTGCGTCAGGGTAATAACTTCACTATAGTCGATTACAAGTTGCTTTGCATCGCGGTATTCAGTTGGAATATACTGTACCTCATTCCATAAGGAAAGACCCGAGATCCCTTCACCGGGAGTGACCTCTTTAGCAAAGGTTTTCGCCACTATATTTTTATGAAAAGCTATCAGGTTCCTTCAACGAGATCAAGTTCATTCCGTTAAAGGTTTTTCGCCAAAAATCAGCCGTAGCCTTCCGTCATTTCTTATGGATGGTCAATAGTATTCAAGCTATGTTTGTTGGCTTTCGTCAAGGCATAGTGTTTGGTAGCTGCTGGGGTATTCATTTGTTGCATAGATAGATGTGTTGGTTTGGGACAGTCTTATTACCTTGTTAGCTTTCGTCAAGGGTATGTACGGGTGGGTTCGAATTGACAAGAAAATGACGGGTAGAACTTGACATGTGACTTATGATTTGTTGGCTTTCGTCAAGGTCATAAGAACATGGGGTAAAAATCATATCGGGAGTTTCTAAAGAAACTGAAACTTGCCAGGCATGAGCATACCTTCTGGAGTGTGATAACGTGAGTGGATTCCGTCACGTTATCATGCGATGAGAGTTGGATCCCGATTCCCACTGATGAGTTGGTTTACTCTTCGGGGGATCCCGATTGATTCTTCTTTCAGGTTTGTAGGAGAATTTGACAGTACAGTGGGAGGTTTCCTGATTAGATAAAGTGATAACCTCTGATCTAAATTAGAGTGCACGCAGAGTGTTTCTTTTCTCTCTCTCTCTTTGGCAGCGACCTTTGACCGACCCTAGACTATGACTCAGTGACCAAGTTGACCTAACCTTCTTAAAATACTGGCTTTTGGATTGTCTGAGTTGCATAAGTCATTGCCACTCCTTCTTTTACCCTTTGCATTTATCAGAACACCCCGTATTACTACGGACATCCACTTCCATTGGATAGATCCATCGTATGGTTATATACGAACTCGAAGGGACTTCTTCAAGAATGGATCCAGGTTCAGGAGAAATAGAATTGGTTTATTCAGTTGTCTTTTATTATCACATTCTCTCAAGTTGCGAGGGCTCCTTAGTTTAGGAGAGTACACCTATTACGCTTATTGGATAGTCTTCTTCCAAACCATAGGCAGGTGCCGAAAGGTAGGGAATAAAGAAAACCAATTAGCCTAAGTAGGGTGTACAGAAGGTAATATGTAAAGACAAAATAAAGGGATTAGAAAGAGGGCAAAGTAAATTGCGACTGCTATCATTCACGACCAAACCGCGTACTTCATCGCCACTCCTACTTCACCTTTTCTTTTTTCCCCAGTTCGGGAGAAATAGAATATGGTATTATTCAGTTGTCTTTTATCATCACCTTCTCTCAGGTTGCGAGTACTCCTTGGTTTAGGAGGGTACACCTATTACGCTTATTGGATAGTCTTCTTCCAAACCATAGGCTGGTGCCAAACGGTAGGGAAGGAAGAAAACCATTTAGCCTAACGATGGTGTACAGAAGGTAACGACTAAAGACAAATAAAGGGATTTGGAGAGACGGCAAAGAAATATACGGTTGTAGTCATGAATTGGATTATGGAAGAGGCATTACTAGGAATACCAGGATACCCCTACGAAACATTTTCATGTTTCAGTGCATTGTTAAAGGAAAACTGATTTCCCGATTAGATACTTACTCCAGGGTATGTATTTACCAGGTTTCATTCTCGTATCTGTATGGTTTTACAGATGATGAGTGGGAGTAAGTTATTGGGAATAAGGTGATCATCCTCATTATATCGGAATTCGTTGTAATTGGTGATATTTGAGGAAGTCGCCTGAGTTTTTGCCAGATGGCATGTATTTGGTTTTGAGTATTTGCTGTTGTGCACCAATTTCAAAATGATATATCTGTACGTTTATTTTTATAAAGTGAGATATAACTTTTTGAAATTATTTCCTTGACATTTACCTATATTAGTTGACGATAGGGTAAGGAGCATTGAACAGCGGAGTAGTTCTTAACCATAAATACAGTTTTCAACCTACGATGCACAGGTTTTGAGTTATTAGACTCAGGGGACTCATACAGAGTATTGTATGTTGTCTAGTGTCCATCAGGACAAAGGGGTTAGTTCTCGTACTATGTTCTGTTTACTTATGACTTCTCTAGTTTTTAGACAAGTGTTTCGTAGAAATACAAGGTCTAAGTTTTGAGAAGTTGTGGGTATAAGAATAAAGTAGAGAACCAGATGTCGCAAGTATCGGGATTCTTCAAAGAGATCGAAGATGTAGATTCTTGTGATTGGTATTCAGTTGATAGTAATGGTTTTGAGAAACTTGTTTCTCTTTCAGGTGCCTCATAATTGGATGTATTTCTAAGTTGAGTAATGTTGATTAGCCTCTCTCCATTAAGTTGATATGCACTGGAGACAGCTGCATGATTAGAATCTGGTTCCAATTAAATAAGTGCCAAAGTTTCTATATTGAATATAGAATGGTTCATACCTTAACGATGTTGAGGTACGGGGAGTTGTCCGGCTTATGCTTAAAACCAGACTCTGGATAACTCAGGGCACGTTTCTGTAATGGCAGTTTGCAGGTTGGCCCAGGCTATGACGAGGGTTGACTTTTTATCATCTGGAAGATCAATAGTGATATTGTTCTGGACTCGCCACAGTTTTAGTAAAATGGATTTTTTTTCAGAAAGCAGTAGTGGGAGTATGGTAGAGCTGGAAGTGATTCCAGAACCGCAAACGATTACGGAAAATTTAATAGGACCTAATGATTCTATCAGGTTTGACATTCCAATAGCCACTCCGCAGATATGGTGGGCCGAGAGGTACTCCGGTAGCCTCAAGGACGGTGACAGGGAGGTTCTTGTTTACCCAGACTTGGCACTACTATTGTTCCAGGCTATGAGACCGGGCAGGAGGTTAAGTATAGCGTCGTTCTAAACTAGCTTTAAAAGTGCACGTATATATTATTCTGCCAGAGGGGGGTTGTGGTCAGTGGGAGCAGCGGAAGAATAGTGGGCAAGTAGCTTATATCTATTTATAGACTTGAGCAGTTATAGCGGAGATAGATCATCTAATTTTGATGTGACAATCATGGCTTTGACTTCATCAGAATAGAGGATGGATCTGTTAAGAAGGTAGTAGGGTGTGATGTCCTAGTATTTGGATGACATACACAGAGTAGGAAGTAAAATTCCTATACTACAATCGGTTATACTGTGGTCTTCACACAGTTGTTTCTCCACAAAGGATATGGATATAATATCAGACATTCTGGTTACTAGATCTATGATTTTAGATCTAGATTTGGGCGGTTTCCCAATGTGGGTACTTTGACAGTATTCTGATAGTTTTTAGAATAAGATGACTCCTGGTATGGTGGTGTACCTGCAGATGATGGAGTCACCCTCTCTAATGGTGTCTTACAGACTAAAGGGGAGAGGGATGTGCATGATTGGAAGATCACTTGCTTAGGCAATTGTGTCAATCGTGAGATGTCAAGTACCACACCAGATGTTGTTTTTGCACTAGATGTGATAAGTTTATATTAATCCAATCCTGAAGAAACATAAGGAGGCAGTTTTAGAACATAAGTGGATGTTCTACGGATTTGATGACGGCAGCCTCCTTCGGGGGACGGTTATCATTCCAGGCTTCAAAGGTGACATGGATGACAGAGTGATTGTCAGAGTTATAGTTTTCCCTCTGACGAAGGGGATAGTATTATGGACAGGTGGTCCAAGAGGATACTATGGGAGGCATGGTGCTGGGCACTGATTAGTTTCAGTGATCGATACAGTCTAAGAAGTTTGGATTTGGAGTTCATTTATGAACTAGGTCCCATCAGATATTCAGACATATTCTAAGACAGGTATTACTCAATTCGGGAGATGGCATTCTCCGCGAACTTGAGATTAAGAGAGACATAGAAAGAAACATCAGGGCAGATCCACTCACTGAGGCTATTTCTCGAACACAATAGTTTTACAAACGGGCTTTGTGAAACTGATTAGTAGAGGAGTTGGATGTTCGGTATCACACGGGCTATGAGTATGTGACATCGCAATAATTAGCCTTAAGTGCAAGTGGGAGATTGTTGGATATAGTGCCCTCAAAGTCAATTATTGGATCGCAGGTACGTGATTGCAATGATTGAGGAGGACCTATACCGGTAGCACAGTCTTACTCGAGATGATAGTATGCTATCTGGTTTGCCTTTATCAGTCGTGTACAGGTTCAGGTGACTGATCACTGTTACACGTTGATAGAGCCCTTAGGATCTTGCTTGACTACCAACAGTATGATGGCGATCATATACGTGAGAGTTGGGTGGTCTATAAGCGCATCCTTAATTGTGGTCCCTAGTCATGGGAGTTTCGAGACAGGGCATCGATACTCCGGAGTAGACTAGTGTATACAGTCGAGACCCCGACAAGGGGCGGTGGCCGGTCTCATAAGCCACTGGTGTCAGTTAGATCATCTAAGATGTATACAGGTGCTCATTGGATTATGAGTACACCGGACAGGACTCGCCGGGAACCTTCTAGTTGGTATTATACCTATCGTCAGATAGCAGTTCCCTGGTGACATGTGTACAGGTTAGTTCATCAACCTGAGGTCGTCATTTGTCTCGTGTGAGTTCCCACTGTTGTTTGATTTCTACCCTACCACGGCTCAAAGGAGTCGTGTAAACAGGTATTTTTTGGGTACAGTTCCGAGTCACATGGAGGCAAGTGAGCGGATCGGCATGGGATTCGTCTCTCCCGGTATTGGGGATGGAGATCGCGATGTGTCTATGAAAGCCATTACACCAAGTCCTTGGCCAAGGAAGGTGAGAATTACTGGTAAGTATTCCGGTAGTTTCTCAGGGTGTTCAGGGCTTGTCTCCGACACGACTTATACCGCTATTGGGGGTCTGACGTTACCAGCCCCCTTGGCCCGATATGCGATACTCATAGACGAATAGGCCGGGCTGTATATACATTGTCACTGTTAGGCTCAGTAGGGTTTCAGGATGAGTTCGCTCATCGGCTTCCCTTGAGGTCAGTACATGGGCAGTCGTTACGCACAGCTAGTGCTGCTGACGGATTGTGGTTAAACCCACTGCCAGGGTACTGACGAGTCATTAGAGTCCCCCACAGATAGTTTCCCAAGTTCGGGCGAAACGTTGTAGAGGCCGTATGGTTTTATGGCAGGGTTCGGAAAATGCACGTGCGTTTACGCACGTGTCATATTTCGGGCAGATAATACTGGTGGGCTTTGGTTTAAGACGGATCTATGTATTATACTGTGTAGATATAATATCTTTGTCTCAGTTGCATTTGTATTCGGTCGTAATACAAATGCCGGTATGTTTATACTGTTACGGGGTTATCCTGAAATTCGTTTCAGGATCGCTTTTGGAAGTTGCCAGTTTTTCTATCACCCGTATTAAACATTCGGTTTAATACGGATTTATCTTTTCTTGAGGTGAGTCATGAGTGTGGAAGGTTCTAGAAGCTTCTAGCTGGTGACTAGGATTATGACTCATTCATTGCATTAATTATTTGGTGACTGGGTTAAGATGATTCATTGTATTCATTAATTGTTGATGCAAGGTGTTATCTTTGACTCATTCTTTTCTTTTAGCGCTAATGGTTACCCCCCCTCCTACACTCACCCTCCACCTCTTCAAGTAGTGGCCGGCCCTTTGTGAGGAGATGATGATTGATTTGCAAAAGAAAAAGGATTTGATTTGGTTCATGAAAATTAGTATGTTCATTTCTCATTTACCCAATTCAAAAGGCAACTTTATTAACCGTTCATCTATGGCTTTGGATGAAGCGAGACAAAGTATTCTACTCATTCTCTACATCAATCTTGGTCATCTCTTCTAGCAAACTTGATGACCGAGTTGCCTCGGTATAGAGGCGGAAGCCCGTTTAAAGATCCGTAGATGTGGTGCCACCTCGACGAGGAGCTTGGTGATCGGAGCAGCCGCAACGGAGCGTGGGATGATTGTTAAAGAACAAAGGACTCGGATCGTTCGGTATAGCCTTTCTACCCACTTTGTAGTTTGTTAATTTAGCGTTAATGGCAGATCCAGGTTATAGTATGCGATAGCGCCAGTTATAAAAGTTTTTGTTCCGCATTTGGCGTCTGAAAGATGGCCGGGGCGCTACCGTAAACTTACACCATTGACCAAGTCCACTCATTTATTTTACTTGAAGATATTTATTAACTCAACCATTATTGTTAACCCATGGTTTATTCTCTACATGAGTTAGTGTATGACACTAACTCATCCATGGTTGCTATTCTCACCTCATGAGTTCATTCTCTCCTCACTTCTTCATCTTCCTCTTCATGAGAGAAAAAGCTTACAAGCTTTTTCTATGGTAAGAAAATATTGTGAGAAAAAGCAAACTAAAGAGAGCACATTTCCTACTTCATCATCCTCTACTATTAGCCATTTACTTTAGGGTGTTTGCTTCACTAATTCACATATTAGTGAAGAGATAGCATGAGCTTGAGTCTCCTCGACGTAGATCATCTTCGGCCTCAAAGACTTCGAGCAAACTTGTTCATTTCTCTAAGGCAACCCTTTTTAGAGTTCGGGAGATTACAACTCACTGCGAAGGGACTACTACACGGGGCTTTTGAAGTGAAGGACCGGTCTACAAAGGTTGTATTCCTCATTCACTTTGATGTTAGGTTGTTAACATTACTTGTTCGTTTAAATATCTAGTTAAGAGTCTATGGTTAGAGTTATTTAGAACGGAAAATTTTTGAAAACGGCATGGACGATGCCTCCCAAAACCTTGCTGCCGTCCTAGGTAACCCTACACCAAGGACACCACAGGAGGTGTTGCTGAAGCAACCGATGATGGACGCCATAGCAGTTCCGGAGGCCGAGCTCGGTTCGGACGACGACGTCCCTCTGTCGAAAGTTTTAAGGAGGTCGGTTCACACGGCCCAGGCTGAGAGGAAGCGTAGAAAGCAGGCTATGAGGGAACGTCAGGCTGTCCTGGCCGCGGGTGCAGGTTCGAGTGAAGTTCGACCTTCTGTCGTTCCCATGGCGGATGTCCCTTCTGACTTGTGTACTGCTCATCGGCAAGTCAAGCGCGCATATCGGGAAGAAGCCGAACGGCTGCTTCAAGGTATAACAACGCGCAGTCCCTTATTAGAACATAGAAACCATTTTTCCTCGAATCATGACACATATCTTTGTTCTAAAGCAGGGTCAAGTTCTGGAGATGGCCTGGCAGGTGAAGTGCCGGCAACTAAAGAGCCCGAAGTGGCCAACCCTTCTCTGGAATCTGAGACCGCTCTGACTGTCGCTTCTTCTCCCTGCGGATCCTTGATATCGGCGGGAGATGCCAGCATTACAACTGCCCTTATCGAGTCAGGAGATGAAGGTGTGGGTGATGAGTTCACTTTCCCAATGGAAACCGAGGAAGCCGTCACTACCGGTGACGCTTCTGGCTTGGTTTCGGTTTCTTACCTGTCAGGTACTCCTCGGGTTATTATCCTTGAGCTTTTAATCCTGCTAAGCATCTCTGATGATATTTCTTCTGTCCTGAGCATAGGCGCAGCAAACCCTGAAGCTGTACTAGCTGAAGAAGTACTGCCGGCCGTTGCCTTGACTATCACGGCTCCTTCTCCCTCTTCTGAGTCTCCCCGAATTTTGGAAGGTAAAGACTTCTCATTTATTTTCTTCACTGTAGATACCATTTTTTTCATTAACCATATATTATCGCAACATTGCAGGTGTAAGTCTACGGTAGCGCCCCGGCCATCAATCCGAGGCCAAACGCGGAACAAAAACTTTTTATAAAACCGGTGCTATTGTAGTCTTTCACCCGGATCGAACCATTAACACAAATTAGCTAACTAGAAAGATAATAGAAAAGCTATACCGATCGATCCGTGTCCTTCGGTCTTTAGCTACCATCTCTTGCTCCTCGCGGCATCTCCGATCTCGCTCGATTTCCGGTCCACTCGTCAAAAAGGGCACCACATCAAGAAGTCTTTTTACGGGCTCCCGCTTCAAACCGAAACAACTCGGACATGAAGTTTGCTAGACGACATGTCCAAGGTGATGTAGAGAATGTGTGTGATAAGTTTGTCTCAAGCATCCATTGATTCTCAACACATGAGAGTGTATGGATGGAGGTTGAAGATGAAGCCATGGTGGAACTTGTGAGCTAGAGGAAGAAGAAGAAGAAGAGCTTCTCTTTTCTATTGTGTTGGAATGAATTGTGAGAGCCATAGAATAATCTCAAAAGTTAACCCAAGGGTTAGTGGTTGTCCACTCTCTCTCCACCTCTCATTTCAACATAATAAACTATCACTAATGTGACATTTGCACAAGAAATAAGACCATGAGTCACCAATGAAGCACATGTCTCATTTAATGCACAAAATCATCACTCCCACTCACAATTTCCACTATCTAAACATTAACCCAAATGTTTAGTCCAACAAAAAGATATGGCAACATCTAAAGTAAACTCGTGATGGATCACAAGGATACCCCTCACCTGTATATACATACCTGCATCCGTATTCCGACTGAATGCAAATACGATGAGACGAAAGTAATCCAACAAATCTAATACTAGGATCCGGCTTAAACTAAAGCCCGCTAGTATGATCCGTCCAATCATGATCCGTGCACAAGTGCACATATATGATCTAACCCTGCCATAATACCATACGGCCTCTACAACGTTTCGCCCGAAACTTGGAAAACTATCTGTGGGGGACTCTAAAGACTCATAAATATGCTGGCAGTGGGTTTAACCTCAAGCACGTCAGTGGTGCTAGCTGTACGTAACGGGCGCCCAGGTATTGACCAAAAAGGAAGCCAATGAGCGAACTCATCCTGGAACCCTACTGAGCCTGTCAGTGACAACATCCGTACAGTCCGGTCCGTTCGTCAATGAGTATCGCATATCAGGCCTAGGGAGCTGGTAAATGTCAGACCCCCAATAGAGATATAAGTCGTGTCAGAGTGTAGCCCAAAACACCCTGAGATACTACTGGAATACCTATCATTAAATCTCTTGCCTTGGCCAAGGACTTCGTGTAATGGCTCTCCTAGACAAAACGCGGTCTCACCCCCAATATCGAGAGAGACGAAACCCCGGCCGATCCGCTCACTGCCTCCATGTGGCTCGGGACTGTACCCAACTAAAACCTGTTTGCACGACTCTTTGAGCCGTGGTAGGGTAGTAATCAAAGAACACTTAGAACTCACACGAGACAAATGACGATCTCAGGTCGATAGACTAACCTGTACACATGTCACCAGGGAAGACGCTAGGTATAAAACTAACTAGCATGTTCCCGGCGAGTCTTGTCCGGTGTACTCATAACACAATGAGCACCTGTATACGTCTTAGATGAACCAGCTGACACCAATGGCTTGTGAGACCGGCCATCGCCCCTCGTCGAGGTCTCAATCCGTATACACTAGTCTACTCATGGAGTATCGATGCCCGGTCTCGAAAACTCCCACGACTAGGGACACTTTAAGGATGTGCTTATAGATTACCCAACTCTCACGTATATGATCGCCATCATACTGCTGGTAGTCAAGCAAGAATCCTAAGGGCTCTATCAACGTGTAATAGTGATCTGTAATGTCACCTAAAGCATGTACACGATGATAAAGGTAAACCAGATAGCATACTATCATCTCGAGTAAGACAGTCCTACCGGTATAGGTCCTCCCTCAATCATTGCAATGACGTGCCTGCGATCCAATAATTGACTTTGAGGGCACTATATCCAACAATCTCCCACTTGCACTTAAGGATAATTATTGCGATGTCGCATACTCACAGCCCGTGTGATACCGAACACCAAACTCCTCTACTGATCAGTCTCACAAAGCTTGTTTGTGAAACTATTGCATTCGAAAAATAGCATCAGTGAGTGGATCCGCTCTGATGTTTCTTTCTATGTCTCTCTTTATCTCAAGTTCGTGGAGAAAGCCATCTCCCGAAATGAGCAATACCTGTCTTAGAATATGTCTGGATATCTGATGGGAGCTAGTTCACAAATGAACTCCAAATCTAAACTTCTTAGACTGTATCGTCAACTGAACTTAATCAGTATCCCGCGCCATGCCTCCCTCAGTATCCGTTTGGACCACTTGTCCAAACAACTACCCCTCGTCAAAGGGAAAACTATAACTCTGACAGCCACTCTGTCAACCTTGTCACCTTGGAAGCCTGGAATGATAACTACCTCCTGAAGGAGGCTGTAGTTATCATATCCCTAGAACATTCACTTATGTTCTAAAGATGCTTCCGAACGTTCCTCCAGGATTGGATTAATATCAACTTATTGCAACTAGTGCAAAAACAACATCTGGTGTGGTACTTGACATCCCATGATCAACTCAATTGCGTAAGCAAGTGATATGTCAATCATGCACATCCCTCTCCCCTTTAGTCTGTAAGATACCTTTAGAGAGGGTAACTCTATCACCTGCAGGTACGCTACCATGCCAGGAGTCGTCCATTCTAAAGCACCTTTAGAATACTGTCTAAGTACCCAGATTGGGACATTTCCCAAACCTAGATCTAAAACCATAGATCTAGTAACCAGAATGTCTGATATTATATCCATATCCTATGTGGAGAAACCAATGTGTGACAACCATAGTATAACCGATCGTAGTATAGGAAATTCACTTCCTACTATGTGTATGTCATCCAAATACCAGGACATCACATCCTACTACCTTCTTAACAGATCCATCTCCTATTCTGATGAAGTCAAAATCTATGACTGTCACATCAAAAATAGATGATCTATCTCCGCTATATCTGTTTTAGGCTATAAATAGACACAAACTACTTGTCCACTATGCTTCCGCTGCTCCCACTGACTACGACAACTCTCTGGCAGAGTCATATACACGTGCACTTCTAAAGCTAGTTTAGAACGACTCTATACTCATCCTCCTGCCGGGTCTCATAGTCTAGAACAGCAGTAATGGCAAGTTTGGATAAACAAGAACCTCCCTGTCACCGTCCTTGAGGCTATCGAAGTATCTCTCGGGCGCCTGAGGTTACCTACCATATCTGCGGAGTGGCTAATGGAATGTCTAACCTGATTGAATCTTTAAGTTCCTATTAAACTTTCAGTAATCATTTGCGGTTCTGGAATCAGTTCCAGTTCTGTCATACTCCTGCTACTGTTTTCTGAAAAATTCCATTTTACTAAAACTGTGGCGAGTCAAGAACAATATCACTATTGATCTTCCAGATGGTAGAAATTCAACACTCATCATAGCCTGGGTTAACCCACAAACTGCCATTACAGAACGTGACTTGAGTTATCCAGAGTCTGGTTTTAAGCATAAGCCGGACAACTCCGTATACCTTAACATCTTTAAGATATGATCCATTCTATATACAATATAGAAACAGAGGCACTGATTTAATTGGAACCAGATTCAAATTATGCAGCTATCTCCAGTGCATGTCAACTAAATGGAGAGAGGCCGATAAGCATTACTCAACTTAGGAGTGCGTCCAATTATGAGTAACCTGAAAGAGAAGCAAGTTCTCAAAACCATTATTATCAACTGAATACCCTACATAAGTATCTACATCTTCGATCACCTTGAAGAATATTGATACTTGCAACACGTAGTTCTCTACTTTATTCTTATACCAATAACTTCTCAAAACTTGGACCTTGTATTTCTACGAAACACATGTCCAAAACTGGAGAAGTCACAAGTAAACAGAATATAGTACGAGTACCAACCCCTCTGTCCTAATGGACACTGGACAACATACAATACTATGTATAAGTCCTCTGAGTCTAATAACTCATACCCCGTGCGTCGTAGGTTGACAACTGTACTATGGTAATGAATAATTACACCGTTGTTTAATGCTCCTTACCTAACCATCAACTGATATTGGTAAATGTCATGGAAATAATTTCAAAAAGTTATATCTCACTATGTAAAAATAAACATACAGATATATCAGTTTGAAATTGGTGCATAACAACGGATATTAAAAACCAAATATTTGTCGTCCGGCAAAAACCCAGGTGATTTCTTCAAATATCACCAATTACAACGAATCCCGATATAATGAGGATGATCACCTAATTCCCAATAACTTACTCCCACTCATCATCTGTAAAAACCATACAGATATGAGAATCATACCTGGTAAATACATACCTTGGAGAAAGGACTAATTGGGAAATCAGTTTTCTATTAACAATGCACAGTGAAACTGAAACATGTAAAATATTTCAAAGGGGTATCGGGGTATTCTTAGTAATGCCTCTTCCATTATCAGATTCATGACTGTAACCGCATATCTCTTTGTCATCTCTCCAAATCCCTTTATATGTCTTTAGTCATTACCTTCTGTACACCCGCTTAGGCTAAATGGTTTTCTTCCTTCCCTACCGTTCGGCACCAGCCTATGCTTTGGAAGAAGACTATCCAATAAGCGTAACAGGTGTACTCTCCTAATCTTAGGAGTACTCGCAACCTGAGAGAAGGTGAAGATTAAAGAAAACTGAATAAACCTTATTCCTATTTCTCCTGAACCAGAATCCATCCCTGAACTGGAACAAGTTCCTTCGAGTTCGTATATAACCATACGATGGATTTATCCAATGGAATTGGATGTTCGTAGTGATACGGGGTGTTCTGGAGAAATACAAAGGTGAAATAAGAATGGTAATGAAATACTTGGTTTGGTCGTGAATGATAGCAGTCGCAATTTACTTTGCCCTCTTTCTTAATCCCTTTATTTGTCTTTACTTATTACTTTCTGTACACCACACTTAGGCTAATTGGTTTTCTTCATTCCCTACCTTTCGGCACCTGCCTATGGTTTGGAAAAAGACTATCCAATAAGCGTAATAGGTGTACTCTCTCCTAATCCTAGGAGCCCTCAAAACCTGAGAGAAGGTAAAAGGAAAAGACAACTGAATGGTCCTATTCAATCTCTCCAGAACCAGAATCCATTCTCGAATCTGGAACAAGTTCCTTTGAGTTCGTATATAACCATACGATGGATTTATCCAATGGAAGTGGATGTTCGTAGTAATACGGGGTGTTCTGGAGAAATGCAAAGGGTAAAAGAAGGAGTGGCAATGATGTATGTAACTCAGACAATTCAAAAGCCAGTGTTTTAAGAAGGTTCGGTTAACTTGGTCATTGAGTCATAGTCTAGGGTCGGGTCATGGTCGCTGCCAAAGAGAGAGAGAAAAGAAACGCTCTGCATGCACTCTAACCTAGATCAGAATGGTTAATCACTTTATCTAATCAAGATGTCTCCCGCTATATCCTCAAATTCTTCTCCAAACCTGAAAGAAGAATTAGTCGGGATCACCCGAGTAGTAAACCAACTCATCAGTGAGAATCGGGATCCAACTATCATCGCATGATAACGTAATAGAATCCACTTACGTTATCACACTTCAGAAGGTATGCGCATACCTGGCAAGTTTCAGTTTCTTTAGAAACTCTCGATGTGATTTTTACCCCATGTTCTTATGACCTTGACGAAGGCCAACATATCATAAGTCACATGTCAAGTTTTACCCATCATTATCCAGGTTAATTTGAACCCACCCGTACATACCCTTGACGAAGGCCAAAATAGTAGCACGACTTTTCCAAACCAACGCATCTATCTATGCAACAGAAAAGTAACAAATAGCTACCATACACTATGCCTTGACGAAGGCCAACATACATAGTCATGAATACTAAGTGCTACCTGTCTGAAATGACGGAGGGCTACGAATGGTTTTTAGCGAAAACCCTTTAACATTATGAACTTGATATCATTGAAGGAACCAGATAGCTTATTACAAATATATAGTGGCGAAAACCTTTGCTAAAGAGGTCACTCCCGGTGAAGGGATCTCGGCTCTTTCCCCGTAGAATGAGGTGCAGAATATTCTAACTGAATACCACGATGCAAAGCAAAAAATAATCGACTATAGTGAAGTTATTACCCTGACGCAAACTTCTGTCTAAGGGGTCACTCCCGATGAAGGGATCTCGGCCTTTGCCTCGTAGAATGAGGTGCTGAATATTCATAACCGAATACCACTGTGCAAAACAAAAGAGAACGTCCTTACAATAACAGCTTTTTGAAAATTGTTCCAACAACATCGAATAGGTTTGTTTTCCTTGCATTGATCAGAATCAATGCAGTCCTATCAATTAATCACACCAGAAAAGAACGAAAATAAAATGTACGTATATGCCATCCGCATTCGCCACTGGGTCCCGTCATCACCCGTTAGGTTACTTAACTAACGACAGAACGTGGACTGGACTAGCGTGGGTGTAAAACATATACAACATCTACTAGTATATATATATATCAATATACAATAATCGCTCCAGGCATGATAAATGCAACATCACAGAAAAGTAATAAGCATCACAGAACAATACTGATATCTGGGAGCCCCGGGTTTCAATAAGCCTCAAGTGAAACCCGACGTTCCCCTGGTCGTGTGAATAGCTTGTGCAATGAAAACCTAGACCCCTACGAGCGTGGCAAGTTACCCGCCAAAACCTGAAGCGACGCAGCTCCCTTCAGTAAAGTGAATGGACCACCCATCACTTCACAGAATCCGGTAACTTGAGCACCCCTCCTTGGGTCAACCTGTACCCCTTACTAGTGCGGCGAATAGCCCGCCAATTCTAGAGTAAAGCCCCCTCTATCTCAAAGCCATGAGATGCGGGCCCGTTGCCCTCTAGAACCCGGCTACTCATACATCTACCTCGGGGTAATCCTAGTACAGAAAAGAAAATATGTACAACGGTGACATCGACCTCAACCCGGTCGTGCCCCAAAAGAATAATATTCAAACAGGCAGTGACGACAATCCACATGTCGGACGCTCGCCCCGCAATATCTAATGTACAAATAAAACTGAACTGTACTAACATTGCACCCAAGCTATCCACCACGACAAATCTGCAACTACACAGCACAACACAGAACATCAACGTGAATGTCACGTTCGTAAATCCGTCTAAAACAGCTATAGCAATTAGACAAGATTTACCGTTCGAGTGACATTCACGGCCGCAGATAGTAATATAAGCACTGTGAACTAATGTATTTAAAATTTCGATCGACAAAATTTCCCGAAGTGGGCCCCAAGCACAAATCCAGTACTGTAACAAATCTGGGCCCAAACAAGATATTCCAGAAACCATAATTCCATATGAAAAACACCCAAAAGGAAAACGGTGCACTGAATCGACTATTGCGCCGCGCAACCGCGGCAAATATGGTGGTTCCGCCGCGGTTCCGCGGTGTTATAGTTTGATCATGCTCCCAAATTTCTTCCAGAGTCTTAAAAAAGCCTGCACGATTTTCTGACATACCCAAAATAATTTTTAGACCAGTTTAAAAATTTGGCAGAAACTTGATGAATGGAAATGCGGTTTTGAAAATTTCGTTCGATCGATATTTTAAACATGTTAGAACAAGCTAGTAAGGGGTAATGGCATGGCTCTGATACCATGTAAGTCTACGGTAGCGCCCCGGCCGTCAATCCGAGACCAAACGCAGAACAAAAACTTTTTACAAAACCGGCGCTATCGTAGTCTTTCACCCGGATCGAACCATTAACACAAACTAGCTAACTAGAAAGATGATAGAAAAGCTATATCGATCGATCCGTGTCCTTCGGTCTTTAGCCACCATCTCTTGCTCCTCGCGGTATCTCTGATCTCGCTCGATCTCCGGTCTCCTCGTCGAAAAGGGCACCACATCAAGAAGTCTTTTTACGGGCTCCCGCTTCAAACCGAAGCAACTCGGACATGAAGTTTGCCAGCCGACATCTCCAAGGTGATGTAGAAAATTTGTGTGATAACTTTGTCTCAAGCATCCATTGATTTTCAATACGTGAGAGTGTATGGATGGAGGATGAAGATGAAGCCATGGTGGAACTTGTGAGCTAGAGGAAGAAGAAGAAGAAGAGCTTTTCTTTTCTATTGTGTTGGAATGAATTGTGAGAGCCATAGAATAATCTCAAGATTTAACCCAAGGGTTAGTGGCTGTGCACTCTCTCTCCACCTCACATTTCAACACAATAAACTATCACTAATGTGACATTTGCACAAGAAATAAGACCATGAGTCACCAATGAAGCACATGTCTCATTTAATGCACAAAATCATCACTCCCACTCATAATTTCCACCATCTAAACATTAACCCAAATGTTTAGTCCAACAAAAAGATATGGCAACATCTAAAATAAACTCGTGACGGATCACAAGGATACCCCTCACCTGTATATACATACCTGCATCCGCATTCCGACAGAATGCAAATGCGATGAGACGAAAGTAATCCAACAAATCTAATACTATGATCCGGCTTAAACCAAAGCCCACTAGTATGATCCGTCCGATCATGATCCGTGCATAACTGCACGTATATGATCGAACCCTGCCATAATACCATACGGCCTCTACAACTTTTCGCCCGAAACTTGGGAAACTATCTGTGGGGGACTCTAAAGACTCGTCAATACGCTGGCAGTGGGTTTAACCACAAGCACGTCAATGGTACTAGCTGTACGTAACGGACGCCCAAGTATTGACTAAAAGGGTAGCCGATGAGCAAACTCATCCTGGAACCCTACTGAGCCTATCAGTGACAATATCCATACAGTCCGGTCCATTCGTCTATGGGTATCGCATATCGGGCCTAGGGGGCTGGTAAACGCCAGACCCCTAATAGCGATATAAGTCATGTCGGAGTATAGCCCAGAACACCCTGAGATACTTCTGGAATACCTATCAGTAAATCTCCAGCCTTGGCCAAGGACTTCGTGTAATAGCTCTCCTAGACACAGTGCGATCTCATCCCCAATACCGGGAGAGACGAAACCCCTGCCGATCCGCTCACTGCCTCCATGTGGCTCGGGACTGTACCCAACTAAAACCTGTTTGCACGACTCTTTGAGCCGTGGTAGGGTAGTATTCAAAGCACAGTAGGAACTCACACGAGACAAATGACGATCTCAGGTCGATAGACTAACCTGTACACATGTCACCAGGGAACTGCTATTTGACGCTAGGTATAAAACTAACTAGCATATTCCCGGCGAGTCCTGTCCGGTGTACTCATAACCCAATGAGCACCTGTATACGTCTTAGGAGAACCAGCTGACATCAATGGCTTTTGAGACCGGCCATCACCCCTCGTCGGGGTCTCGATCCGTATACACGAAAAGAAAAAAAGGGGGTTGCCCCCACTCACGTGAGGAGGGAAAAGAGGCTCCCTTTTAGTGGGAGCCTCCCCCTCACGTGAGGGGGGAGAAAGGGGGCTCCCAAGATGGGAGCCTCCCCCTCACATGAGGGGGGAGAAAGGGGCTCCCAAAATATGAGCCTCCCTCTCACATGAGAGGGAGAAACCCAAAATGGGAGCCTCCCCGTCATATGAGAGGAAATAAAGGGGCTCCCAAAATGGGAGCCACCCACTCACATGAGAGGGAGCAACCCCCAATGGGAGCCTCCCCCTCACATGAGAGGGGACAAAGGGGTTCCAAAAGTTTTTTTTTAAAGGAGTTAGACTCCAAAAACATTTGTATGGAGTTAAACACCAAAAGAATTTTTATTTGTGGAGTTGAACTCCGAAAGAATTTTTATTATGGAGCTGAACTCCAAAAGAATTTTAAATGGAGTTCCACTCCTAAAAAGATTTAATATGGAGTTCAACTCCCCAAAAAGAATTTTATTTTGGAGTTAAACTCCAAAAGAATTTTTGTTGTGGAGTTAAACTCCAAAAGATTTTCTCCTTTCTCTTTTGAGAAGAAACCCAAAATGGGTTCTCTTGAAACTCTAAGATTTAGATCTTGGATGATAAAAAAAGAGACCATTTTTCTTCTCTTGATAGAGTCTTGGGAGGTGGGTTTATGGTAAAACTTTATTTAGTTTTAAAAAAAAAAGAGCTAAGCTCTTGATTTAATTGGAAAATGAAAAGGAAGAGGAAGAACTTGAGAGAGTGAGAATAGAAGCACAAACCCTGGAGATTTTTAAAGAATGGAAAAGTTCTTCTTTTATTTCATCATCATGTTGCCTCTTATAAGCTTACAAATTTACATATAGCCCATTGGGCTTTACAAAATGGCATTTTGCCCATCCCATGCCTCATGTGCTCATTTCTTTTGCACATGAGGCATGGGCTTTACCAAAATTTAGCTTTATGCCCTTTTTTCTTACATTTGTCCACAAAAATTACATCAAAAATTATTTATTACATGATTTTTATTTTGGCATGGGGGAGGCCGGCCGCTTCATGTTGGGGCTCGACTCGGGCATGAGCCCACTTGACCTGGGCTTGGGCCCACTTGGTTTGGGGTTGACTTTGACTTTGACTTGGTCAACCGGGGTATAATTTTTTACCCTAACAATATGTTCTTTGTTATACATGCTCATTTTTTCAAAATTAATATAACTCAACTTTTTCATTGTATAGATATACTTATGGAGCCTGGACCTATAGATACGAGTGTTCTATACTTGCAGGTTGACCACAGGTCAGCAAACGCCGTATTAATACAGGTAAAACTTTGTAATTTTATTTTTCTAATTACATATGTTATTTATATGTACTGATACAAGTCCTCTTATTGTAATTGACAGAGTGATCAGGTAATTACATGCGTTAACCACTCAGTTCAGAGCAGCAGGATCCCATCTGGAGATGCCCGTGTACAGGCTGAGTTGCAACGGGAAGGCTTTCATCTTCTATCCAGATTGGAGTTTATACGTCTGGATAGAGGCTTGATTAAGTCTTTGGTAGATAGATGGAGACAAGAAACCTCCACATTTCATTTTAGAGTTAGTAAGATGACTATCACCCAGCAGGACGTCGCTGTGCTGCTTGGTCTGCCTATAGACGGACAGGTGGTTGTTGTAGAGTACAACCACGATTAGTCAGATTTGTGTCCCCACTTATTGGGTAAGATTCCGTCTGTTGGGCAGAGGAGAGGCGATAGCATTAACTTGAATTAGCTATGGGAAGCGCTTAGTGTTGAGCCTACCATGAATGCTACGCCTGCGGTAATCGAGCACCACGCATGCGCCTATATTTTACATCATATAGGGGTAAAAGCAGAGTTAATCTTGCCTGGCTGGCGCTTTTAGCTGATCTCGACCAGTGTGCCACTTTATCGTGGGGAGTGCAATTTTGTCATTTCTCTATAACGAGCTGAGAATCGTTGTATTGATAGAGAAGAAGAGTTTTGGGGGCTGTTTAACGCTTCTTCAAGTATAAAATACTTAAAGCCGCATTCTACTAATTTTGCATAATTAAATTGATATTCATTCTAAATCATATTTAATTTCAAATATAGTCATGGACATCTCTATCTATTGGTCGCCCGATTATTACGACCCAGCATCTGCAACGAGTATGGTCATAACATGGCGCGATGCAAAAGTCCTCCAGTACCACGTCACCATTGGTAATCACCGCCTATACTTTGAAATACACACACATGCATATAAACACACATGCAAACATTAAAAAAAACATACATATACACGCACATACACGCACACATATGTTCTTTTTTATACATGCTCATTTTTTCAAAGTTAATATAACTCAACTTTTCCATTGTACAGATATACTTATAGAGCCTGGACCTATAGATTCGAGTGTTCTATACTTGCAGGCTGACCACAGGTCAGCAAATGCCGCATTAGTACAGGTAAAACTTTGTAATTTTATTTTTCTCATTACATATGTTATTTATATGTACTGATACAAATCCTCTTATTGTAATTGATAGAGTGATAAGGTAATTACATGCGTTAACCACTCAGTCCAGAGCAGCAGGATCCCATCTGGAGATGCCCATGTGCAGGCTGAGCTGCAACTGGTAGGCTTTCATTTTCTATCCAGATTAGAGTTTATACATCTGGATAGAGGCTTGATTACGTCTTTGATAGATAGATGGAGATCAGAGACCTCCACATTTCGTTTTAGAGTTAGTAAGATGACTATTACCCAGCAGGACGTCGCTGTGTTGCTTGGTCTACCTATAGACGGACATGTGGTTGTTGTAGAGCACAGCCACGATTGATCAGATTTGTGTCCCCGCTTATTGGGTAGGATTCCGCCTGTTGGGTAGAGGAGAGGCAATAGCATTAACTTGAATTAGCTGTAGAAGGCGTTTAGTGTTGAGCCTACCATGAATGCTACACCTGCGATAATCAAGCAGCACGCACGCGCCTATATTTTACATCAGATAGGAGTAAAAGAAGAGTTAATCTTGCCTGGCTGGCACTTTTAGCTGATCTCGACCAGTGTGCCACTTTATCGTGGGGAGTGCAATTCTGT
This sequence comes from Agapanthus africanus, assembly GCA_030015575.1. NCBI lineage: Eukaryota > Viridiplantae > Streptophyta > Magnoliopsida > Asparagales > Amaryllidaceae > Agapanthus > Agapanthus africanus. Next base: position 429,308,694 of record CM057339.1, read on the forward strand.
CATTCCTCTATAACGAGCTGAGAATCGCTGCATTGATGGAGCAGAAGAGTTTTGGGGGCTGTTTGACACTTCTTCAAGTATAAAATACTTAAAGCCGCATTCTACTAATTTTGCATAATTAAATTGATATTCATTCTAAATCATATTTTATTTCAGATATAGTCATGGACATATCTCTCTATTGGTCGCCCGACTATTACGACCCAGTTCGTTTTAGATAGCCAAAGACCATAGGGTTGCCAGTAAGTAATTGAACCTATACAGATATTTCAAGTTTCAAGTTTTTTTTTGGAATATTAACTTGTGTGTAATCTCTATGCAGGTAGAATGTGGCCAAGTCATAGGATGTGACACCGAATCGCAGCCTCTGCTTCTACCGCAACGAGTTCGACGTTATAAAGAAGTCATCTGTTACGTGGACACCGTACACACATGACCTTTTGGGCACTCTGGATCCATTATGCTTGGCAGGCGCCGGCTTTTGGCGTGCGTGGACACCGATCATCTGCAACGATGTTATTCAGATGCACGTGCCAGACCGTGACCTTCTCCAGTTCGGCTTGAAGCAGTACATACCAGGCACGGTGGAGCGGACACCGCGTCAAGGTGGAACGCTAGCTGGAGATGGTTGGCTCGTGGAGTATTATATTTTGGTTGGTCGATGGTTGGATGGGGTAAACAACATAGCCGATGAGATACAGCCAGGTATACTGATAGATCGGTACCTTACCTGGCATTGGATGATTACCCGCAGATTCATCATCACAGACGCCCCTCCGCCAACCATATATACGCCTCGAGAACCGATAGAGAGAGATTTGGTAAGTTTATATCAAACCTTATAAAACTATAATCTTATTTTTATGAATCAATATAGGTCTAAACCCTTTACGCGTTAGAGGATATAACTGATGAGGGGATTAGTGGCACTAGGGACTCAGCGAGCTGATTTATGAATATCAAGTCTCTCATCAGGAGTGTGATGACAAAGTACAAATTCACACGTCCACCGGCCATGCCTACACCACCCGTGCCTCCACCACCTGTGTCCACACCAACCATTCCTATCACCTATGCATGAACAAGACTTAGACGGGCACAGTCAGAGTCGTCCCAGCATCCCGATGAGTACGAGTATGGACCATCACAACCAGAACCGTCTAAGCCACCTGCCGTAGACGAAGCCGGACTGTCACAGCCTCGACGTCCTTTAGAAAAGAAGAAGAGGATACCAGAGATGTTGCGACGACTTCGTTAGATTGCACGAAGTGTTATATTGTGTTGTAGTCGAACTCGTATGGAGTCGGCTTCACTTTATTTATTTTACAGTGTTTATTATTTTCAACTTATTAGTCTTCGCCATTTGGACGTCGTATATTTTGCATGGATTGTGTCTCCACCGTTTGGGCATTGAGTCTCCGCCGTTTAGGCGTTGAGTTAGCTCCGTATATGGATGCTATTATTTTATTATTCTTGTACATGAATTTTATTCAAACGAAGGAGGTGTTGTCCGATTTTCAAACATTAATTCATCACAAAAAAACACTTTAATTCATTTTAATTAAAACGTTAATTCTCTCTCTCACACAAACACATGTTCATACACAATATATTGCATACACATAGTACACACATTCACAACATACACGCAATGTCGCAAATAAAATAGATAGCAAGAACAGTAACAACACCATAATTCATCACTAAAATTTCAGAAATAAATTCTCTTTAATACTGAGCTCTGCAGCAACAGATTTGATCCACTCTGTAATGGCATCAATGGCCTCACACCTACCGCGGAATCTCGAGTGAGTTCGAGATGGTTCAAAGTCCGACGGTGTATAAAGATGCGTCAGAGAGATCTTGTGGAGTACTCGATATTGCAACCAAAAAGAAGACCGATAAAATGAAAGAAGTGGAGACGACGATTTGCTTCCCCATGGTGGTTATGGGTTACTTCTTCAGGGGAGACAGGAGCGCATCCAATATGGCTAAATGCAAGAGCCGCAAGATTTCACCATCGATTTTCATCGGCCAGTTCATAACTCCCCTTAATCGATAGAGAATGCCTTCATAACTAGAATAGTCTATTCTCGTGTATACAGATTTCACGACAATGTAAGAGATGCACCTCTTGAGTTTATCGATTGATGGCAATCTTACAAATGAAAATCCAGATATTGAGAGAGAGCGAGACTGAGTCCTGAGAGGGAGAAAGATAGAGATGGTGATGGTGATGAGATCTGAGAGAGTGAGAGAGAGAACGATATAGAGAGTGAGATTTGAGAGAGAGAGGAAGAAATCGTTGTAACGTTCTGAAAAATCGTTAGGTGAAATTTCCGATAATCGGTAAAATAACCGGTGTTTTCCGTAAAAACCAAGATATAATTATTTTTCGATATAGACTTAAATATACCTATTCTAGCTATGTAATTGCTAGTATTTGATATTTAATTGGTCACTTACAAATTGTTAGTTTACTAAAATATTTTTACAAATTAATTATTTTTAATATTATTTTAAGATTGCACTAATACATTTAATTAGAGATAATTACAAATGAGATTGGGTTAATTATACAAATATGAACTATGACAACCTTAAACCTAGTTTGTAACATGTTTTCTTTTTCCCTTTTTGGTTGCAAGTTCTAGTTAATTCTAGGCTAATAGGAATTAGAATAAAATAAAATAAAAATAGAATAATTGAGGTAGGGTGTATTTTGAGGTATGGGTTGTGTGTGCTTTGACTAGAGCCCCGCCCCACACTCCCTCTCCCCTCTTCATGGTTCGGCCTTGCTGCAGTGTAGCCCCCCACACTTCACCACTTCATTATCCTCAAAATAAAAGATAAAAAGAATAAAGAATTGAATAAAGAAGAATGGTGTGAGATAATTGAAGTATGGGCTTTTTTTTCTTGACTTGGAATTTATTCCTGCACTCACACCTCACTCACTCTCCTTACCTCCTTTTTCTGGCCGAGCAAGGTAGCCCCCCCCCCCTTTCCCCCATTTTCCCACTTCTTTCCATCTCAATAATCTCACAAAAATCCACAATTAACCTCACAAATTCAAAGCTAAATCTTTACCCATTATTCCTTGGCCATTCAAGCATGGATCTTGGAGCTAGAGAACCAATTTGGAGGCTATGTTAGCATGCTAGATCTCTAAACTTGTGAGGTATAATTCTTAACCTAATGGCTAATTTGTTGATTAACTATTCTAATCTAAACTATTCAAGTGATAATTTGGTTCTAATTACTAGTTTGTGAATTAAAGAAAAGGGTTTGAAATTGAGTTAGGGTTTTTATCATTTGTTCATGGTTATAAAGTATAGTGTAACATCTTAAGGCATGCAAAATGTAATCTAGTTGTTAAATTATTAATTGTTATTTCTAAATTGTCCTAATTAAGCTATTTTGGAAACTAGATTTTAGGTTAATGAATATATGGGAGATTAAAAATCTAGTTAATAATGGGGTAGCCTAATTATGATGTAAAATGATCAATGTGGCCACTAGATTTGTTTAAACATCTAGATTTGTAACAAAATGGTTAAAAAAAGGCTTACTAGGTTTTTAGAAATAAATCGATTTGATTAATTTTGAGGTTTTGATGAGTTACAACTTATTTCATATAATATTTAGTATGTTGTGAAACCACGATTGGTACGTTTGGGTTTTAAGTTGGGGATTTTCACGTATAGTGACCCTAGTTGTAGTTTGTGGCGTTATCACGGCGCGTTTCGTGCACCAAGTGTGTGAGCGTCTAGTTAGTGCCCATGGTTATCTTGTATCGTTTGTTTCGGTGACTATCATTTATTTATCCTTTTAATTGCTTGTGTGCGATTCTAGGATCGGATGCAGAGGCGTCGGATGTGGCACGGAAAAAGACAAGGCGGAGATCGGATCAGATTAGCGGAGGCGTCCAGGTGAGTAGATGTATATCTACGGGGGAAGTCGGGTGGATGGCGTATAGCACCCCCGCAATTTCGTAGGGTATGATGTGTTTATATATATATATATATATATATATATATATATATATATATATATATATATACATATATATATATATATATATATATATATATCTGTGTGTGTGTGTGTTGTTGCTGCGAGATGTCTATACTTAGCAAGAAAGACTTTAGGAGACATGGGTTGGTTTTAGTGTAATTGAAATAAAGTAATTTTAGTTAGTTCCTTAGTCGCGAACCCTAGAGTAAGGTTGATATACACACACATGCACACACGTGATATGGTTTTGGGGTGTGTGTGTGTATGTGTGTGTGTGTGTGTGTGTGTGTGTGTATGCGTTGGTACATATACATATATATATATATACACACACACACACGGGTGATGAGGATAGTATATGATACTTGGAGGTGAGGCGATATGATCGGGCATGATGCCGTGAGATCGGTTATGTGATTAGGGTCGTGTTATGAGATACAACATGATATTATAGCGGATCGATGGGCGGTGTATTCCATACACACATGGATATATGTTGATGGTATCGGAATGTACTAGACTTTAGATCAGTACCCCTAGTTCATGATATTATGATAATGATACCATGTGAATAATGAGGTAAATGTGATAATTGACCCATACCCCGATTTTTGGGATGCCGTACGATGGATTTTACCGTACGAGATATAAATATGATGATTGATCCGCACTCTTGATTAGAGAATGTCGCATTATATATTTTATCGGTGACGCTATTAAGGCGAGATCACCGACTACTAGATATATCGACTCGGACTTAGGTGGATTGCCTTACCCTTTCGTTTAGTCTCTTAGCTTCGTCCTGTAGTTTACTTGGTAGATGTTAGACTGGGCTCGAGTGATACTTATTTACAAAACTAACGAATCGTGAGTATTTTAAAGACAGGTCGAGGGATACTACGTATTTTTCAAAGGATGTACATTTTCTTAAAAACACCGTAGCCCATATTTTCTAAAAACCACGATTCATGCTATTTCAATTATCAACACTGTAGGACTCGTATATAAAATGTATATTCTTCATTATTGCGATTACTATTCATTCTCCGTTTAATTCATGTTGTTCTCATCGCATTGCATGCTTATATCCGTGTTTCTTTAGTTATTATGACTCATGTTGTCAGGACACCAGCACCATTACCGATGATGCGTATGCTCCACGTACACTTACTTGCCGGCTCACACACATCATCATCGGTAATTGCCATGTCACGGACACTTTAGAGAATATTACTTCATGGATATAACTGCTAGCTGATAGTTTCAATATGTTATTACTATGCTAGTTTAAATATTGCATTCTTTACTTCGACACCCGTGCATGTATATATATATTCATTTGTCATGCAATATTATGGGGCTTTATGCCGGTATTTCACTGTTATTTACTCTCGAGTTCGGGATTTTGGATTTTCCATGAGATTTCTGGATTTTGAGAAACCGCGAGAATTTTATAAACTCATTTTCAGCTCAAAAGATAGAAATATGCGATTTTCTAGTGATATGATGTGAAATGTGTCCACCATGAGTTTTCTTGGCTCTTGAGTGGTATCATACACCCGATTTGAGGAGGAGGATGAACAGTCTGCGGGTGCATGGTCGACCCGGTGCGATACCCCGGAGGAAGATGGTCGCAGATGATGGCGTTGAGCCCGGCAGGGGAGCACTACCGACCGGTTATTTGTGACGTGGCGAATATCCGGAGGATACCGACGTAGTCGTGAGATTTGATGATATGGGCCAGTCTCGATTGCCGGAGCCCGGGGCCAGTCCGGATTGTCGGAGCCCGAGATATTGAGATTTGATGATATGGGCCAGTCCGGATTGCCGGAGCCCGTGATATTGAGACATTGAGATATTGAGATTTTATGATATGGGCCAGTCTATATTGCCGGGGCCCGAGATTTGAGTATTTTGTGTCGATGCTTGACATGGATTCTCTGTTGATTTCATTGATGATACTTCGGTTTTTATACAAAATCTCATTGAGATAAGAAAACAGCTTTCTCATTCATGATGTATTCTGCTTTCATTTTTATGCATCCGTACATCATATATGTGACATGTTGCTACCTGAGGCACTAACACGAGCACTTGATATTACACTTATGTTTAGATGTTCCAGGTTTTATATTGAGGATATTATTATTGTATGACCTTGGAGAGAGTCATATATGCGATTTCTTCTCGATGATATTTTCTACTCACGAGTTGGCAACTGATTGATCTTCTTCGTGTGTATTTGAAAATGTTTCACAACCAAAGAAATTTATACCGCAATCAATTGACGGTGTCTATTGTAGTTTCGTCAATGAGAACGGATCGTCCACTGAGATGTGTGTTTTGATTGATTTTGTTTTAGATGAGTCAAAATGAAAATGTAAAAGAAAATGCAAGAAAATTGATTCAAGATTTGAAAGATTTGATTTCAAGAAACATAAAGAAAAATAAAGATCTAGAATCAAGAATCAAAAATCAAGAAATCTCCCCAATCAATTTAGTTATCAAAATTTGTAGAATAGCTTGTAGAAATCGATCAAATTGGTAGCCATGATGAATACTAATTATAACTAATTTTATCTATTGAGGGATTGTAGCTAGAAAGATGATGATGAATGAAGATTATGGATCTATTGAAGAAACTAGGGTTTCTCCTTCTATCCCTTGTCTTTTCATAGATCATCATTCAAGTCTAATCTCTAGAAAAGAAAATCATCAATCATTCATCTCTAATTTGCAATGAAGTTATCACAAAAGTTATCTCGCTCCAAATTAGGTCATCGATGATTCATTTTCCTAGAGTTAACAATTCTCATAAGACTTAAAATTAGTAAAAGGATTTCATCACCAATAGATCTACCAATTCTCTCGATTCCTCCACAAGCGGAGATTTCACTCAAACATCATAAAAATAAATGAATCAAAGATCAAGAAGTTTCATAACGCAAGAATGTAAAGAAAGCAAGAAGTACAATTATCACCTTTATTAAATCGACGACTAATTACATATTCCCTCAATTTGAGGTTACAAGATGTTGCTCTCGATCGCTCCTTTTGAAGAGGTAACTAGATTCCGTCGAAGCTCGCTCCGCTCGATCTCCGTGAGACTTGGATCGTCTTGGATCTCGCTCTCTTGGTGGAGATTGGCTTCGCGGATAAAGGATCAATAGTTGCTTGCTTGATTTGCTTCTCAAAATGATCTTGATTTGGCTTTGGAATTGGATTTGGGCTAGGGTTTTGGTATCAAGTTGTGTCGCTCAACTTGAATTTGAATTTTGGCTCAATATGTGTAACTAATTCACCACTAATTAACAAACTATTCAACCATTCAACAACAACCTCAAACCCTTGGTTTAGATCTCCTTTTATAACCACTCATTTGAATCTTCCCTTCAAAGCTAGGTTGTTAGAGTAAGTCTTCTAGAATGAGGTTGTTAGAGGGAATATTCTAGACGAAGGTTGTTACTAGGAATATTCTAGAGTGAGTTTGTTATGCAGAGCCTTCTGAAAAAAGCCACGTGCTAATTTAAGCGTCCTGAAGAAGCGAGGCCGTTGAGAAGAAGCTTCTGGAGACAATCTGATTTGATGACGTGTCAAATAGACCGCGGATCCGCGGCCATATAATAGGCTCGCTGCATGAAATTTCTGTGGTCTTCTTCTGACAATGTTGGGGTCTTCTTCTGATACCTGGAATCTGACATTTCTTTCTTGGTTGCTGCCAGATCTCAAGTCTTGGACTTGATGCATTTTATCGGCACTTTTGTGATTCCGACTCTTTAACCTGAAGGTTTTCCTGCACACAATCTCGAGACAAGTGTTGATATATAAAAAATCATGCGAGTAATAATAAACACTTAATTTCCCTTTAGAATGCCGGTTATAATGTATAACACATGTTATTTGATATTTTGCAGACGAATTGCTAATATGTGCTATATTTATACCAAACACGCTTAAATGATTAGAAAGAGTAGGAAAATTAACGTGTTGAGAATGCACTATTTTCGAATGATCAAATTCCCCCAAACTTAATTTTGGTCGTCTCGAGTAAACATCTTTTATTTTTTATTTAAGAAAAGGAGAATATAAAGAAAAAGAAAAACTAACTAGCACACTTTCATAGGCAACACAATTGCACTGGGCACATGCAACAAGCCTTTAAACCTCTAGGTGTCCCTAGTAGGAAGAGTGTTGTCTCCTGAAGGTTTTCAGCGGATTGCACCCATAAAATCCCATAATAAAAGGAAGACCGTGAAAGTTACATATAAAGATAAGAATTTTAAAAGAAAGACTTTGAAAATCAAAGTTTCCAACTACACTAGCTTTTCAGTTGTTATGAGTCATGAAAAGATGTTAGAAATCACATCATCCCTCAATAAAACATCATCTTTATTCTTCGTTCCTACCTTTCTTCCAAACATCGATCATATACCCCTACGTGTGTGTAAATAACATCCCTACACTCGGAGAATTCAATTCAAGCTATCATACTCTTGTCCATCTATCTCAGTACTTTTAATTGATGAATATTTAGATGGATTTGCTCACACATTTTCATGCGACCGTTAATACTTCTTGAGGTACTAACCGACCGATTACTCATGTGCTTGTTGATTAGGTGTATTAGTATTTCCTCGTCTTGCAACACCTAAGGCTTAGCAGTGACTCCCAAACCAGTTGGTCTAAGGCACTGGGTGATGAAGCAACCTCGCTATATTTTTTTATTGCTGCCTTGGTGATAAAAAACCAGTGTTCATTTTTCTTCACCATTTTATATTTTATTCTTCATTTTTTTTTATTTTCTTCATACTTTGGCTTTTAGACAAGAGCATTTCAAGGTATCCTCTACTATCCCGAGTTTGAAGACGTGTGTAAGTGCGTATAGTAGGGTATCAACATTCAAATGTTTGGCTTCCAGAATAGGAACTATTTTTCAGACTTATTTTTATTCTCAGATTAGTGACTTCTTTAATCTTACTAACCCTTGGAACAACGGCTCATAACTACTTATTACTAATTCGTTTAAGAAAACTTCTAACTTTCTAGGTTTTCTTAAATTTTTCTAATCTTTTGAATGTAATTTTTCACTGTCTAATCTTTTGTTATCTTATTTATGTACAAAAAAATTATTTTTTATTTTTATTTTGTTTTGTGCTTATGTAAATGATGATGCAAAGTGATACGCAAATAAGCACAAACCTCCCCCAAACTTGTTTTCAACAATGTCCTCATTGTTGTCTTCTGCTAAAGATCAAAAACCTGTAGGCTTGGGAGGAATTTTATTAACGGGGGCAATAAATATGATCGTGAAAATCCTCCCCCAAACTTATTATTGGCTCACAATTTTGAGGACAACATTTATTTTCAAGAGCCAAAAATATACCCCCCAAACTTGAGTTAAACAATGTTAATCTTTTAAAATCACAAGAGGGGGTCCAAGTTATTGGTCAATGCCAAGCTTTGCAAAGACCGAAAGTCAACACCAACAATTCAAAGATTTTATCAGTGTAGTGCACCGGTTGGTGGAAGAACATGTTGTATAGAGTCAGGAAGAAGTGGGGAAAAGATAAGTGGTGTGATGGAATGGATTTGCGTCTCATTCTGGAGAGACGACACAGTGATAGTGATGGATAACTCGCATTCTTGTGAATGTCAAAAAGTAGTGGTGGAGGTTTAATTTCTTTGTTTTGAAGATGATTCATCTCAACACCCGTGTTTTCTAAAAATGCGAGTTCATCAGCGAAACTTTCATCGATATCCCGAAGAATAATGTCATTGGAAAGAACGGGATGATACACAGACTCCATAAAAAGTTCATCATCGACGTGAGATGTTGACCCGGACAACTCGAAAGAAGGGTCCGTACGTATATGATACATATCTGGGTCAAACAACAATGTATAAAGAAAGTCTGGATCTATATCGTGAAGCTGATCAAATTCGCTGTTGTCGACATCCATTAATTCGACAGAACATATTCGAGCATGAGGATCGGAGGGTTGACTTCCCAACTTATAAATGTTTAGCTCAATTGACCTATTCCCGAAAGATAGGTTCATAGAGCCGTTTCTACAGTTGATTACAGCGTTGGAAGTAGCCAAAAAGGGACGACCGAGAATCACAAGAATTTGGTTCCGTGGGTTCACTACAGGCTGTGTATCAAGAGCAATAAAGTCTACAGGGAATACAAATTCCCCAATTTTTATCAACACATCCTCAAGTTCAGCCCTAGGTTTGGTGATTGATCGGTCTGCCATCTGGAGAGTTGTGTGTGTGGGCTTTAACTCTCCGATACCTAATTGCTCATAAACCGAGTATGGAAGAAAGTTAACACTAGCGCCAAGGTCAACTAGAGCACGATTAATGTGTTTACCCCCAATAGAAATAGAAATAGTAGGACAGCCAGGGTCATTACGTTTCCTTGGTAATTGTTGGGGAAAAGCTGTGTCTGTAGTACTCGACATGAACACTTTTTTCGGCACTTGAGTCTTCCTCTTCCTAGTGCACAAGTTCTTAAGAATTTTCGTATAGGACGGAACTTGTTGGATAGCATCTAGGAGAGGGATATTGATGTTAACTTGCTTAAACATTTCCACATGCTTCTCCATTTGTGCATTAGGTTTGTTGGCCCTCAATCTGTTTGGAAATAGAGCTTTATCAATAAGTGTTGGGTCCAACATTTGTGGAGAAGTTTGTGGGGGTAGGAAAGATGAAGTGGGTGGAGGGTTCGAGCCTTAGGGAAAACGGAGAATAGGCTCGCTAGAAGAAGGAAAATTAGACGAAATAGGGTAAGAAGTAGAAGTGGGAGTGGAAGTGGAAGTAGAAGCCGGGGGTTCAATTGATTCCTCAACATCAATCTGTTCACCCACATGACTGTCTAGCACTCTTCCAGATCTCAACATGGTAAGTGAATTCATATTAGTGTAATGTGAAGTCCAGGATCAGGTAGTGGTTGAGCTGGAAGATTTCTTTTCTCTCCAGCACTCATTTTGGCTGTTTAACTGTGCAATTTGTTCTTCTATCGATTTAATACTCTCACCGTGGGAAGCGGAGTTCTTCTTTATGTCATCGACAAAAGACTTAAAATCAGCCGACATTTGCATGAAATTTGTCAGAAGCAAACTCTTGGTTTGTTCAAGTGCAGAGGTGTTATTGGTGCCGGCAGAAAATGGATCAAAGTTGTTAGCCGGGTTTTGAAAATTTTGTGGTTGGTAGGGGTGCCGACTCTGTTGTGGTGGTTGCTGTTGCTGTGGAGAGACCCATTGGAAGTTATTCTGGCTTGGATCCGTGTATTGAGTTTGGTGTTGGTTCCAAGAAAAATCAGGGTGATTCCTCCAACCTTGATTATATGTGGAAGAAGAAGAAGGATCGTTTCCAGGTCGTTGCTGAAATGCAGCATTAGTGTGACCTTGAAACGGTACATTCAAAGGACGTTCTTCCGTCAAATGTGATGGGTTGGAACAGCAACCACACATGGTTTTGGGAAGTGTGTATTGGTTTAGGGAAGCTGAAGAAATTATGTTTTCTATAGCGTCGAGTTTCCTTTGTATTGCGGCCATTTCGGCTCTCATCATGACGGAAACATCGAGCTGATTGATATCTTCCCTAGGCGATGGTGGTGTAACACTTTCCCATTGTAATGTGTTTTGAGCTAAATCTTCTAGGTATTTCCAAGCTTCACCATCATCTTTAGATAGGAATTGACAATGACACATGGTTTCAAGCATCTGTTTAGTCGTGAGATCAATACCCTCATAGATAACTCGACACAGATCCTATATAGGGATTCCGTGATGAGGACATTGTAAAAGAATATCCTTGAACCGTTCAAAGCATTTCCAGAATGGTTCATTGGGAAGTTGGGTAAATTTGAAGATTTCGCTCCGAACACGGCCGGTCCTGTGATTGGGATAAAATTTTTTAAGGAATGCTGCAACAAATTCATCCCATTTTGAAATAGAATGTGCGGTTGTATTATAAAGTCACTTCTCAACTAAATCGCACAAAGTGAATGGGAGAAGACGTAAACGCAGAGTGTCACGACCCGAAAGTACGGAACATGACCGGCACTTAAACTACGAACGTCTCAAGGCATACGTATTTTAAGTAAGCCGAAAACCCAGAAATCCAAACCAAGAAGAGTAGTAGAGAGTAGGAAAACCAATTTAAATCCAGAAGTTTTAATAGCATAAGCCGAATTATGTGGTTTTTAAAAACATCAAGTATTTTATGAAAATTTCGGCAGAGCCTCCTTTGTAAAAACTGGCTCCCAAACGGGATACAACATGAATAGTATACGAAATCAATAAAAGGCATCCCCAAGTGGGAGCTAGCTCTTCGTCAATCGACGGTCACAACCACACAAGCAATATAATATACAACGCCAACGGCGAGGATCAAAAACTCAAAGGAAACTCAAAACCACAAGAAATCTGCAGAAATAGACGCGCGACTCTAAGGTCGAAAGAATAACATCACTGGTCTCTATCTCAAAAATAAATACATGTTTGGTTGGTGGAACTTCTAGATACAACTGAATAATAATATACAATGTATAATGATGGGTATGATAGCAAAATTACCCGTTTTAGTACAAAACTCGATGTTTAAATAATTCCAGCGGCCATAATACTTATTAAATAACTTAAATAAGTCATAAAAACCATTTCCATAATTTAATCACATAAATTTGCATAATTTCCAAAATCCTAGTTTGCAAAAATATCAATTTTAACACTTTTTAATGTAAAATTCACAATTTTACAATTAAACTTGGTTTTGCATATTTTAAATGGTTAAACCACTCATGGAAATCTTAATGATGTGCTAAAAATCCTAACTAGATTTTAATCCCACATTTTTATTTAATTTCTAAAACCTAGTTAGCAATTTAGCATAATTATCACCATTTTAAATTAACAAATTAGCAAGTAGTATCCAACTTAGATTTTCATATAAATACATTTTAATCTCCTCATTACAACCATAAACTAAAGATAAAAACCTTAATTAAATTCAAACCCTAGTTTTGAATTTTCCAAATTTGCAATAAAACTCAATTAAACATCTAAATTGTTAACATTGAAGCAATTAAACAACAATATAAGCATAAGGTTAAAATTATACCTCATGAACCATGGATCAACATGAAATCTAGCCTCTCAAAATGCTCTCTTTCTCCTCAATCCAAACCACTTTGGGTCAAAGAATATTGGGTAAAGGATAAATGGTGAAATTGTGAGACTTTGGATTGATTTTTGAAGCAAAATGGAGAGATTTTGAAGGGAAAAGAAGTGGAGATATGAAGAGGGGCTATTGCATAATAGGGCTCGGCCAAATGGGGAGGGGAAGAGAGTGTGAGGTGATTGGAGAGAGAATGGGTCAAAAAGTCCATCACAATTACCTAACACCATACTTTAATAATTTATTGCTTTCTTTAATCTTTTATTCTTCTCTAAAGAGATGAGAATGGGGGGGGCTGAATTCGTCCATAAATTTGCAGGAAAAGTGAGTGGGTGGGGATGAGAGGGTGTGTGTGTGGAGCAATGAACACCAAACACCAATACAATATGCACCAAAACCCTTTTATTTTCACAAAATAAGCCTTTTTCTTCAATATTTTCTAAACCGTTTTGGCAAACGATTTCATTTCAAAAACCACATGATAAAATTTTATTTAATGTTTTATGATGCACAAAATTTGTTTCAACTCATTCCAATTTGTAATTTTCCCTAATTAAATATATTAGTGACGGCTTAAAATAATATTAAAATAATTAATTTCGGGAAATTTTTCAGAAAATTTGAAATTTCACCAGTGGCTCAATAAACACCAAATACTAGCAATTACATAGCTAGAATATGTATATTTAATTTTATAATAAAGATATTTGCATTTTGACTTTTTACAGAAAACCCCCTTATTTTACCGTTTTTTCGAAATTTCACCGAAACGATTTTCAAAACGTTACAATCTTCCCCCCTTAAAGAAATTCGGTCCCCGAATTTAAATTAAAACTCCCCCTAAATACTAAGACATCTAAGCCAAAACCATCAAGTCGTCGGGGTTCCGAATCGTAAATAAATAAAATAAATCGTAGCGCAGCGCGTGCGCATGAAAAATGAGCATATAACTCAAAATCAAAACTCCGTCAAGCATCCCGCAATCATCGGAGTCATGCTAAAGACACAAATTTCAAATCCAATACAAAACCAATATGACATAACTCGAAACTATACATGTAAAATATATTCAGGTACTGTCCTCTGACTAGTCCTGCTCAGTACGAAAACACATAGCAATATCATAAAAACGTACTGCTCTATAAGGAAAAAATCAATCCCAAAATATGCGTATGATACTACGCACGTCTTGTGCCCACGAAAATCAAAATCCATATATGTGCCATACCTGCGCACAGAAACAACATCTAAGTGCATCGGGTGTGCACGAAACATCTGTCCTGGCCAAGTGTGTGCCTGAAAGCAAAAACAGGTGCGTCTCATGCACGAAGAATCTCGATTTAGTGCATCTGGTGTGCACCAAATCGCATCTCAACATGCGCTCAACATGCACGAAAATCAAAACCAGGTGCATTCATTATGCACGAAATCATGAAATCCAATATTAAGCGCCGAACATGCGCAAAATCCAATCAGGTGCACAAGGTGCACAAAACAAATATCGAGTATCCCAATCGAAATCGAAGTCCAGTGCATCTAAGTGCACAAAAGGCGTATCACTGCACTGCAAGCATATATAAACTATACAGAGTGCAGGAACCAAATCATGTGCGTGCATACGCACAAAATCAACTCAAATGTCTAAAACCGTAAAATCACAAACATGTGAAACCCAAGCATGAAAACGATATCAAGTGCAACACTATGCAAGGATCGTAAATTCTCAATCATCAAAATCAAATCATGCGCATAAATCACCCAAAACATCGAAATCAATAATGGCGGAATAGTACCGCTCAAGTGCATCCTCTAAGAATCTCGAGCAAACTGTCGCGGTCACTGGTGGGACGTCTCGTCGATGATCATGAACTCTGGCCTGCTGGTGTGCGTAACAATGACCACTCCTGGGTCAAGGTCTTCACTGTGAATTACCAATCTTTCGGTCCATCGGCTCATCGGCCCTGTCAGGTGTGCTAACGGGGATAATCCCATTCTGGCACTTCTCTGGTCATCTCTCGGTCAATCATCGCGACCAATCGTAAGACAGCACATCACTGGCGTCGGCATCTGCCTCTCTGAATGTACGTGACACATCTGATCCTGGGTGCAAGTATCATTGCAGCAGTATCCTGGAAGGAATCCTGCTCACGGTCTCTTCCATGTCTCGTCTCTGCCAACTGTCCGGAAGTCATCGTCCTTTCCTATATCTGCATCTTGCTCCGGAACGGCTGCATACCCATCGCGACTCCTTCTGGAAGGTATATCCAGTACTCTGCCTCGGCATGCGTATCGCATCTCTGATGTCGGCGGAGTGGAACGTTGTCTTATCCAGATCTTGTACGGACCTCTTTACTCCACTTTCTCTAATGTCGACTGCTTTGGACTCGTCTCATCGTGGCTACATGGACTGAGCTCCAACGGCTATCCTCGTATCGGGAGTCTCCCAAGAAATGCATCTCACCATCTAGCATCCGAATTAAGTCGAGCCATCCGATCGAGTCGTCAAAACCTCATAATCCCCCAAGAGCTCAACCTCTTAGGCACAGTTTAATAGTATCGAGTACATACCACTGCAACGGTGGTCCAGCCATAGAAGGGCAAACCCAAGCCTCACTAATGGCGCCGTAGAACTGCCGCAAACCCGAAGGTTCAAAGGCTTTCACACGGTCATTAAGTCGAGTTAGGGTTTCATTCTTCTAGAGGGACCATAGAATTGCCTGCATGTCTTTCCGACTACTTTAAACTTGGAATAATAGGTTTCTGACATTCGATCGTCTCCGTCGACTCTCAACGTCTCCGCGTGAAGTCGTCTCTAGCTGGAATCAATCTATCTGATGACCTCGCATCGGGGTAGGCGAACGATCCACATGTCCTAGTCATTCATCCTCGATGACTAGCGATCTTCTATCATCTCTTAGTACAACTCATTCTGCACTAATTCCAGCATCTGGGGCAATATCCCGTCATTCGCAGCAATAACTGGCTCGCTCATCTGCACGCTAAACGGTGCCTCAATCATCAGGAGTAAGCAACACACCAGCGGTCATCAAAATCTGGCTGGCCTCTATCATTGGCTCAATCCTCTAGTGCTAATCTGCACATCCGAGCAATCTCATACGGCGATCCATCCAACGCTCGTGGCGTAAAACATAATCAAAAGACACCTCTCTACAATCGGGTGTCGCCGGAATCATACCCTGGTTAGTCCTCGTTCGTGACGAGCTCGTGATGACCGCAACTCTAGCCGTAGCTCTCCCTGCCCGTAATCGTGGCAGCAAAACCAAACTGGTACCGATGAGGCTAGATCAGGAAGGAATATAATACTGAACAAGGAAATGTACATCCTAAGGCTTCTTAAGTGGAGTGGCGTGTCGTAAATATGCCGCGGAACATACCAACGGTACGTCACTCTACTTTAGTCACCTATTCCATCAACCAAGGGTCATCCTACGCTCCGAAGGTAAAACCTAACGCTCTGATACAAACTTTGTCACGACCCAAAAGTACGGAACATGACCGGCACTTAAACTACGAACGTCTCAAGGCGTACGTATTCTAAGCAAGCCGAAAACCCAGAAATCCAAACCAAGAAGAGTAGTAGAGAGTAGGAAAACCAATTTAAATCCAGAAGTTTTAATAGCATAAACCGAATTATGCGGTTTTTAAAAACATCAAGTATTTTATGAAAATTTCGGCAGAGCCTCCTTTGTAAAAACTGGCTCCCAAACGGGATACAACATGAATAGTATACGAAATCAATAAAAGGCATCCCCAAGCGGGAGCTAGCTCTTCGTCAATCGACGGTCACAACCACACAAGCAATATAATATACAACGCCAACGGTGAGGATCAAAAACTCAAAGGAAACTCAAAACCACAAGAAATCTGCAGAAATAGACGCGCGACTCTAAGGTCGAAAGAATAACATCACTGGTTTCTATCTCAAAAATAAATACATGTTTGGTTGATGGAACTTCTAGATACAACTGAATAATAATATACAATGTATAATGATGGGTATGATACAAATAAACCCACCTACTAGCAAATCACCCGAAGGACACTATGCCCGCAAGACGTAATGAAACCTGTACGGCAAACCTGCAAGAAACTGGGGCACAACGGGGGTGAGTTGCCAACTCGTGAATAGAAAAACATCTACGAACAGAAATCGCATGTATGACGCAATCCTAGGTCATACGATCATAATATATCCTCAAAATATATAACCAGCAGCCTATAACAAGGCTAGGGTAAATATCTAACCCGAGTGTAATCTCATGTGCCCGTGTCAGTGCCTCAGGTAGCAATATATCATATGAATGAGGTATGAATGCATGAAAACAGAATACATGTAAATGAAGAACTGTTTTCATAATTTAATGAGATTTCCTTTGTATTTTTAAAATGAGGTATCGTAATGAAATCAGCATAAAACAGTGCCCAGCGTCGACACAAAACAAGTGTCCAAATATCTCGATATCTCTGTATCACAATCTCTGTACCTCAATATCTCAAAATCAATATCTAGGGTGCCGTCAATCCAGATCGGCCCCTACCATCCATCTCAAGACCACGACGGTATCCTCCGGATATCCGACGTGTCGGGTAATATCACCGGTCAGTAGTGCTCCCCTGCCGGGCTCAACGTCAACAACACATTCCTCTTGCCCCGGGGTACCGCACCGAGCCCACCATGTACCCGAAACGGTTCCTCCACTCCTCGAATCGGGTCTCGAAATCCATCAGCAAACTCATGGTGGACGACTCATATATCATGGGAAAACCGCACTTTTTATTTTAAAAGAGAGAAAAGGTTTATTTATGTTTTTGCGGTTTTCCTCCAAATCCAGAAAATCTCATGGAATCCGAATCCAAAACCTCAATAACACGTAAAATAGTGAATATATGCATGAGAATCCATGAATGCGGCATAACAATGAATAACAGTATGCATGAAGTAGCAGGTAATAACTACAATGTCTAAACTATTAGCTAACAGGCTATGTCAAGCAATAATATTTTCTAAGGTGTACGTGACATGGCAATTACCGATGAAGATGTGTGTGAGCCGGCAAGTAAGTGTACGTGGTACATACGCATCATCGGTAATGGTGCTGGTGTCCTAACAGCATGATATCAATAATGGAGTATGAAACATAATATAAGCATGCGATGCGAAGTAAACCACAATAATGAGCGGGAGCTGAATACTAGACGCAACTATAACTAATCTG
Source organism: Agapanthus africanus (assembly GCA_030015575.1). NCBI lineage: Eukaryota > Viridiplantae > Streptophyta > Magnoliopsida > Asparagales > Amaryllidaceae > Agapanthus > Agapanthus africanus. The sequence continues at coordinate 429,327,128 of CM057339.1, forward strand.
CATTAATCTAATATAAGTCCTACAAATGGTGCCTTTTGAAATAACACGAATCATGGGGTTTTGAAAATAGGGCTACGGTGTTTTTATGAAAAGATACGTCTTTTGAAATATCCGTAGGATCCCTTGGGCTGTCTTTTAAAATACCTACGATTCGTTAGTTTTTGAAATAGGTAAGAATCGAATCTAATCTAACAACTAAACTAAACTAAAGGTCTAAGCTAACCAGTTGGACTACAGGTAAGGAAACTGCCTAACATCTGAGTCGATACATATACATACCTGTATATATATTAGTCGGTGATCCCGCCTCAATAATATCATATCTGATACCATATCTATAATCAGACATCCCAAGTCAAGAGTGCGGATCAATCACCAAAATATAGCTCGTACGTAAATCCATCGTACGGCATCCCCAAATCTGGGTACGGGTTAATATCACATTCAATCACACAATTCATCTGGTATCTTCTTTATCAAATATCATGATCTGGGACAATGTCCTACGTCTAGTACAATACTGATACCGCCTAAGTATGCATACTGTTGGAGATAGTGCCCTCAGAGTCAATTATTGGATCACAGGCACGTGATTGCAATGATTGAGGGAGGACCTATCCCGGTAGGACAGTCTTACTCGAGATGATAGTATGCTATCTGGTTTACCTTTATCATCGTATACTGGTTCAGGTGACCTTACAGGTCGCTATTACACGCTGATAGAGCCCCTAGGATTCTTGCTTGACTGCCAGCAGTATGATGGCGATCATATACGTGAGAGCTGGTGGTCTATAATTACATCCTTAAAAGGTCCCTAGTCGTGGGAGTTTCGAGACAGGGCATCGATTCTTCAGAGTAGACTAGTGTATACAGTCGAGACCCCGACGAGGGGCGGTGGCCGGTCTCACAAGCCACTGGTGTCAGTTGGTTCACCTAAGATGTATACAGGTGCTCATTGGGTTATGAGTACACCGGACAGGACTCGCCGGGAACATGCTAGTTGGTCTTATACCTGACGTCAGATAGCAGTTCCCTGGTGACATGTGTACAAGTTAGTTCATCGACCTGAGATCGTCATTTGTCTCGTGTGAGTTCCCACTGTACTTTTATTACTACCCTACCACGGCTCAAAGGAGTCGTGCAAACAGGTTTTAGTTGGGTACAGTCCCGAGCCACATGGAGGCAGTGAGCGGATCTGCAGGGGTTCGTCTCTCCCGGTATTGGGGGTGAGGTCGCGCTGTGTCTAGGAGAGCCATTACACAAAGCCCTCGGCCGAGGCAGGAGATTTACTGGTAGGTATTCCAGTAGTATCTCAGGGTGTTCTGGGCTACACTCCGACACGACCTGTACCGCTTTTGGGGGTCTGACTTTTTCCAACCCCCTAGGCCCGACATGCGATGCTCATAGACGAACGGACCGGACTGTACGGATATTGTCACTGACAGGCTCAGTAGGGTGTCAGGATGAGTTCGCTCATCGACGTCCCTTTTGGTCAATAGCTGGTGGCCCGTCACGTATTGGCTTATACCTATGACGTGCTAGTGGTTAAATCCACAACCATAGTATTGACGAGTCTTTAGAGTCCACCACACTTTCAGTTACTCAAGCTTTCGGGCGAAACGCTGTAGAGGCCGTATGGAGATATGGCAGGGTCCGATCAGATACGTGCGGTATTGCACGGATCAGGATCGGACGGTTTGTACTAGTGGCCGTATGGATATATGGCAGGGTTCGATCAGATATGTGCGGTATTGCACGGATCAGGATCGAACGGATATTACTAGCCGGCTTTGGTTTAAGCTGGATCCTAGTTTAGTACAGTGTAGATTTTGTCTCATTGCATTTGTATCCGGTCGGAATACAGATGCGGGTGTGTATGCACAGTGTCGGGGTTTTCCTGTAATTTATTACGGGACCAGTTTTCTGGAGTTTCCAGTTTGCATTCCGTTCCGGCCGGTTTTCCTTTGTTTTTTCCCGGCCGGACTTTTAGGATGGAGGGTGTTATTTGCATGTTTGCAAATAACATATTGTGGAGGGTTTATTTGTGAGATGAGAGATTATGATAGCATCTTTAGATTCCCTTTCCATCTTTTCTTTTCATGCATCATTACATGTATTAATGAGATGAGATTGATTTGTGTTTAGATGTGAGGCTTGCTTTTGTGGATATGGTCACCATATGCTTTTACTACACTCACCCCTTTGTTAATTTCCTCCTTGTTAAGGCCGGCCACATCTTGGAGAGAAAAGGAGAGGAGTTCATTTTGATGAGGGAATTATCCATATCTCATTTGCATGCTTGCCACAAAGAAATCCTTCTCCTCTCCAAAGTTCATATTGATTCCTCCATCAAAGGCAACTTCACTACCCCAAATGAGACAACGATTCTACACTACATTCTACAGCAAATCTTGGACGCGTCGGCTAGCCAACTTCGCGCCCGAGTTGCCTCGGTATTGAGGTGGGAGCCCGTAAAAGATGCAGACGATGTGGTGCCCTTCCGGCAAGGATGTGACGAACGGAGATTCCGCGGGAGATCGGAGTGAAGACGAAGACCGAAGGACACGGATCGTTTGGTATAGCTCTCTTCCCTTCTCTTGTTAGCTAGCATTAGGTTAATGGTTACGATCCGGGTTTATTGTCCGCGGTAGCGCCAGTTTAAAGTTAAGGAAAAATTTTGATTCCGCATTTTGGCCTCGGATAGACGGCCGGGGCGCTGCCGTGGCGCAACATGGTATCAGAGCCATGCCATTAACCTAGTCTAGCTTGTTCTAGTGTGTTTTGCTTTTCCGATCGAACAAAAATTCCAAAACCGCGTTTTCTTCACATCAGTTTTCTGTCGATTTTTTCCGGGCTCGAAAAATTTTTCAGGTTGCAGAAAAGTAATGTACATGGAATTATAAGAACACTGGAAAAATTTGGTATCATGATCTCTCCGTACGACCGTGGAACCGCGGCCTTAACCCCCTATTGCCGCGGTTCCGCCGCAGGGTTATGGGTTCATGTCACCATTTCTTTTCAGTGGGCTTTTGGGCTGAAAATAGGGGTTTTGGTATACTTTGTTTGGGCCCAGATTTTCTGTGTGTGCTACAGTAAGTACTTGGGGGCCCACTTGGTAATTTTGATCGATCGGATATTTTAAACACATTGGTTCACAGTATTTACATTATATCTGCGACCGTGAATGTCACTTGATCGGTAAATCCTGTCTAACTGCTATAGCCCGGTTAGACGGATTTGCGAACGTGACTTTCACGTTGATGTTCTGTATTTATGCTGTGTTGTTGCGGATCGGTCGTGGGGATACCCTGGATGCAATGTTAGTACAGTTTTGTTTTATATGTACATTTGATTTTGCGGGGCAAGCGTCCGACATGTGGGCTGCCGTCACTGCCTGTTTGTATTATTCTTTTGGGGCACGACCTGGTTGCGGTCGATGTACCCGTTGTATGTATATTTTACTTTCTGTACTAGGATTACCCCGCGGAGGGGTGCACGGATAGCCGGGTTCTAGAGGGCAACGGGACCGCATCTCATGGCATTGAGACGGAGGGGGATTCACTCTAGGATTGGCGGGCTATTCGCCGCACTCGTAGGGGGTACAGGTTGACCCAGGAGGGGTGCCCAAGTTACCGGATTCCATGAAGTGCTGGGTGGTCCATTCATGGTGCTGAAGGGGGCTGCCTTGCTTCAGGTTTTGGCGGGTGACTTGCCGCGCCCGTAGGGGTCTAGGATTTCATTGCATAGGCTATCCACACGACCAGGGGAACGTCGGGTTTCAGCAGCGGCTCTGTGAAACCCGGGGCTTCCAGATATCTGTATTGTTCTGTGATGCTGTACATTTCTGTGATGTTTCATTTTATCACGCCTTGAGCGAATATAATATATTGGTATATATATTAGTAGATGTTGTATATGTTTTACATCCGCGCTAATCCAGTCCCCGCTCTGTCGTTAGTTAGCTAACCTAACGGGTAATGACGGGACCCAGTGGCGAATGTGGATGGCATATACGCACATCAGTATATTTTCGTTCTTTGTGGTGTGATCAATTGATGGGACTACGTTGATTCAGATCAATGCAAGCTAAACAAACCTATTCTGATGTTGTTGGAACATTTTTCAAAAAGCTGTTATTGCAAGTACGTTCACTTTTGTTTTGCATCGTGGTATTCATTTGGAATATCCTGCTCCTCAGTCGACGAGGCAAGGGCCGAGATCCCTTCACCGGGAGTGACCCCTTGGACAGAAGTTTGCGTCAGGGCATTAACATCACTATAGCCGATTACTTTTGCTTTGCATCGTGGTATTCAGTTGGAATATCCTGCACCTCATTCTACGGGGAAAGAGCCGAGATCCCTTCATCGGGAGTGACCTCTTTAGTAAAGGTTTTCGTCACTATATCTTTATAAAAGGCTATGCAGTTCCTTCAACGATATCAAGTTCATTACGTTAAAGGTTTTTCGCCAAAAACCAGTCGTAGCCCTCCGTCATTTCCTATGGGTATTATTTAGTATTCGTGCTGCGTTTGTTGACTCCGTCAAGGCGTAGTGTACGGTAGCTAAGTGGTGCTTGTTTGTTGCATAAATGGGATTGGTTAGGACAGTTGTGCGGCCTTGTTGACTCCGTCAAGGGCACGTACGGGTGGGTTTAATAAAATCCAGATAATGACGGGTTGAACTTGACTAGGACTCTTTGATTTGTTGACTCCGTCAAGGTCACTTGAGTCCTAGGGGTAAAAACACACATCGGGAGTTTCAAAAGAACTGAAACTTGCCAGGCATGCGCATACCTTCTGGAGTGTGGTAACTTGAGTGGATTCCGTCAAGTTATCATGCGATGATAGTTGGATCCCGATTCCCACTGATGAGTTGGTTTACTCCTCGGGTGACCCCGACTAATTCTCCTTTCAGGTTTGGGGAAGAATTTGAGGTTACAGTGGGAGGTTTCCTGATTAGATAAAGTGATAACCATTCTGATCTAGGTTAGAGTGCACGCTGAGTGTTTCTTTTCTCTCTCTCTTTGGCAGCGACCATTGACCCGACCCTGGACTATGACTCAGTGACCAAGTTGACCGAACCTTCTTAACACTGGCTTTTGGATTGTCAGAGTTGCAAACCTCATTGCCACTCCTACTTTTACTCTTTTCTCCAGGACACCCCGTATTACTACGAACGTCCACTTCCATTGGACAAAACCATCGTATGGTTAGATAGGAACTCGAAGGAATTTATTCGTGGATGGTTTCCGGTTCTGGAGAAAACGAATAGGACTATTCAGTTGTCTTTTCCTTTCACCTTCTCTCAGGTTGCGAGTACTCCTTGGTTTAGGAGATAGTACACCTATTATGCAAATTGGATAGTCTTCTTCCAAACCTTAGGCTGGTGCCGAACGGTGGGGAATGAAGAAAACCAATTAGCATAACGATGGTGTACAGAAGGTATTAAGTTAAGACAAAGCAAGGGATTAGTAAGAGGGCAAAGTAAACTGCGACTGCTATTCACGACCAAACCAAGTGTTTCTTCGCCAATCCTAAATCACCTTTGTATTTCTCCAGGACACTCCGTATCACTATGAAGATCCACAGTTTATTTGGATATTCCATCGTATGGTTATATACGAACTCGAAAGGAACTTGTTCCAGTTCGGGGATGGATCCTGGTTCAGGAGAAATAGAAATAAAGTTCATTCAGGTGTCTTTTATCTTCACCTTCTCTCGCGTTGCGAGTGCTCCTAGGATTAGGACAGTACACCCATTATGCTTATTGGATAGTCTTCTTCCAAACCATAGGCTGGTGCCGAATGGTAGGGAAGGAAGAAAACCATTTGGCCTAAAGGGGTGTGCAGACGGTAATGACTAAAGACATATAAAGGGATTTAGACAGATGGCAAAGAAATATACGGTTTTAGTTGTGAATCTGGATAATGGTAGAGGCATTACTAGGAATACCAGGATACCCTATCGAAACATTTCAATGTTTCAGTTTCACTGTGTACTGTTAAAAGAAAACTGATTTCCCGATTAGACACTTGCTCCAGGGTATGTATTTACCAGGTTGGATTCTCACATCTGTATGGTTTTACAGATGATGAGTGGGAGTAAGTTATTGGGAATTAGGTGACCATCCTCATTATATCGGGATTCGTTGTAATTGGTGATATTTGAGGAAGCCACCTGGGTTGTTTGCCGGTCGGCAAATATTTGGTTTTGAATATCCGTTGTTATGCACCAATTTCAAATTGATATATCTGTACGTCTATTTTTATGGAGTGGGATGTACCTTTTTGAAATTATGTCTATGACATTTACCTATATCAGTGGATGGTTAGGTAAGGAGCATTGAACAGCGGTGTAATTCTTCTTAACCATAAGTACAGTTTTCAAACTACGACGCACAGTGAATGAGTTATTAGACTCAAGGGACTTATACAGAGTATTGTGTATTGTCCAGTATCCATTAGGACAGAGGGGTTGGTCCTCGTACTATATTCTGCTTACTTATAACTTCTCTAGTACTTAGACAAGTGTTTCGTAGAAACACAGGGTCCATGTTTTGAGAAGTTATGGGTATATGTATAAAGTGGAGAACCAGGTATTGCAAGTATCGGGATTCTTCAAGGAGATTGAAGATGTAGATGCTTGTGTGTGGTATTCAGTTGATAGTAATGATTAAGAGAACTAGCTTCTCTTTCAGGTTACTCATAATTGGAAGCATTCCTAAGTTGAGTAACGCTGATCGGCCTCTCTTCCATTTAGTTGACATGCACTGGAGACAGCAGCATGATTTGAATCTGGTTCAATTAAATCAGTGCCTCTGTTTCTGTATTGAATATAGAACAGTTCATATCTTAACGATGTTAAGGTACGGGGTGTTGTCCGGCTAATGCTTAAAACCAGACTCTGGATAACTCAAGGCACGTTTCTGTAATGGCTGTTTGTGGGTTGACCCAGGCTATGACGAGGGTTGATTTTCTACCATCTGGAAGATCAATAGTAATATTGTTCTTGACTCGCCACAGTTTTAACAAAAATGGATTTTTCAAAAAAACAGCAGTGGGAGTATGGTAGAACTGGAAGTGATTCCAGAACCGCAAACGATTACTGAAAATTTGATAGGAACCTGAAGATTCAATCTGGCTTGACATTCCATTAGCCACTCCGCAGATATGGTGGGTAACCTCAGGCACTCCAGAGGTACTTCGGTATGCTCAAGGACGGTGGCAGGGAGGTTCTTGTTTACCCAGACTTGCCATTGCTGTTGTTCCAGACTGTGAAACCCGGCAGGAGGATGAGTATAGCGTCGTTCTGAACTTGCTTCAGAAGTGTACGTGTATATGACTCTGCCAGAGGGTTGTCATAGTCAGTGGGAGCAACGGAAGCATTGGTGGACAGGTGGCTTATGTCTATTCATAGACTTAAGCAGATATAGCGGAGATAGATCATCTATTTCTGACATGACAGTCATAGGTTTGACTTCATCAGAATAGGGGATGGATCTGTTAAGAAGGTAGTAGGGTGTGATGTCCTGGTATTTGGATGACATACACAGAGTAGGAAAGGAAACTCCTATACTACGATCGGTTATACTTTGGTTGTCACACAGTGGTTTCTCCACACGGGACTTGGATATTATATCAGACATTCTGGTTACTAGATCTATGGTTTTAGATCTAGATTTGGGTGGTTTCCTAATCTGGGTACCTTGACAACATTCTATGAGTATTTAGAATGGATGACTCCTGGCATGGTAGTGTACCTGCAGGTGATGGAGTCACCCTCTCTAAAGGTGTCTTACAGACTAAAGGGGAGAGGGATACGCATGATTGACAGATCACTTGCTTAGGCAATTGAGTCAATCATGAGATGTCAAGTACCACACCAGATGTTGTTCTTGCAGTAGGTGCAATAAGTTGATATTAATCCAATCCTGGAGAAACAGTCGGAAGTAGTTTTAGAACATAAGTTGATGTTCTAGGGATGTGATAACGACAGCCTCTTTTAAGAGACGGTTATCATTCCAGGCTTCCAAGGTGACATGGATGGCAGAGTAGCTGTCAAAGTTATAGTTTCTCCTTTTGACGAGGGGCAGTATTTTGGACAGGTGGTCCAAGGCAATACTGAGGGAGGCATGGCGCTGGGTACTGATTAAGTTCAGTTATCGATACAGTCTAAGAAGTTTGGATTTGGAGTTCATTTATGAGCTAGGTCCCATCTGATATCCAGACATACTCTTAGGCAGGTATTGCTCATTTCGGGAGATGGTTTTCTCTGCGAACTTGAGATATAGAGAGACATAGAAAGAAACATCACAGCGGATCCACTCACTGAGGCTATTCCTCGAACGCAATAGTTTCGCAAACGAGCTTTGTGAGACTGACTAGTAGAGGAGTTGGGTGTTCGGTATCACACGGGCTGTGAGTATGCGACATCGCAATAATTAGCCTTGAGTGCAAGTGGGAGATTGTTGGAGATAGTGCCCTCAGAGTCAATTATTGGATCACAGGCACGTGATTGCAATGATTGAGGGAGGACCTATCCCGGTAGGACAGTCTTACTCGAGATGATAGTATGCTATCTGGTTTACCTTTATCATCGTGTACTGGTTCAGGTGACCTTACAGGTCGCTATTACACGCTGATAGAGCCCCTAGGATTCTTGCTTGACTGCCATCAGTATGATGGAGATCATATACGTGAGAGCTGGTGGTCTATAAGCACATCCTTAAAAGGTCCCTAGTCGTGGGAGTTTCGAGACAGGGCATCGATTCTCCAGAGTAGACTAGTGTATACAGTCGAGACCACGACGAGGGGCGGTGGCCGGTCTCACAAGCCACTGGTGTCAGTTGGTTCACCTAAGATGTATACAGGTGCTCATTGGGTTATGAGTACACCGGACAGGACTCGCCGGGAACATGCTAGTTGGTCTTATACCTGACGTCAGATAGCAGTTCCCTGGTGACATGTGTACAGGTTAGTTCATCGACCTGAGATCGTCATTTGTCTCGTGTGAGTTCCCACTGTACTTTGATTACTACCCTACCACGGCTCAAAGGAGTCGTGCAAACAGGTTTTAGTTGGGTACAGTCCCGAGCCACATGGAGGCAGTGAGAGGATCTGCAGGGGTTCGTCTCTCCCGGTATTGGGGGTGAAGTCGCGCTGTGTCTAGGAGAGCCATTACACAAAGCCCTCGGCCGAGGCAGGAGATTTACTGGTAGGTATTCCAGTAGTATCTCAGGGTGTTCTGGGCTACACTCCGACACGACTTGTACCGCTTTTGGGGTCTGACTTTTTCCAACCCCCTAGGCCCGACATGCGATGCTCATAGACGAACGGACCGGACTGTACGGATATTGTCACTGACAGGCTCAGTAGGGTGTCAGGATGAGTTCGCTCATCGACGTCCCTTTTGGTCAATAGCTGGTGGCCCGTCACGTATTGGCTTATACCTCTGACGTGCTAGTGGTTAAATCCACAACCATAGTATTGACGAGTCTTTAGAGTCCACCACACTTTCAGTTACTCAAGCTTTCGGGCGAAACGCTGTAGAGGCCGTATGGAGATATGGCAGGGTCCGATCAGATACGTGCGGTATTGCACGGATCAGGATCGGACGGTTTGTACTAGTGGCCATATGGATAAATGGCAGGGTTCGATCAGATACGTGCGGTATTGCACGGATCAGGATCGAACGGATATTACTAGCCGGCTTTAGTTTAAGCCGGATCCTAGTTTAGTACAGTGTAGATTTTGTCTCATTGCATTTGTATCCGGTCGGAATACAGATGCGGGTGTGTATGCACAGTGTCGGGGTTTTCCTGTAATTTATTACGGGACCAGTTTTCTGGAGTTGCCAGTTTGCATTCCGTTCCGGCCGGTTTTCCTTTGTTCTTTCCCGGCCGGACTTTTAGGATGGAGGGTGTTATTTGCAAGCTTGCAAATAACATATTGTGGAGGGTTTATTTGTGAGATGAGAGATTATGATAGCATCTTTAGATTCCCTTTCCATCTTTTCTTTTCATGCATCATTACATGTATTAATGAGATGAGATTGATTTGTGTTTAGATGTGAGGCTTGCTTTTGTGGATATGGTCACCATATGCTTTTACTACACTCACCCCTTTGTTAATTTCCTCCTTGTTAAGGCCGGCCACATCTTGGAGAGAAAAGGAGAGGAGTTCATTTTGATGAGGGAATTATCCATATCTCATTTGCATGCTTGCCACAAAGAAATCCTTCTCCTCTCCAAAGTTCATATTGATTCCTCCATCAAAGGCAACTTCACTACCCCAAATGAGACAACGATTCTACACTACATTCTACAGCAAATCTTGGACGCGTCGGCTAGCCAACTTCGCGCCCGAGTTGCCTCGGTATTGAGGTGGGAGCCCGTAAAAGATGCAGACGATGTGGTGCCCTTCCGGCAAGGATGTGACGAACGGAGATTCCGCAGGAGATCGGAGTGGAGACGAAGACCGAAGGACACGGATCGTTTGGTATAGCTCTCTTCCCTTCTCTTGTTAGCTAGCATTAGGTTAATGGTTACGATCCGGGTTTATTGTCCGCGGTAGCGCCAGTTTAAAGTTAAGGAAAAATTTTGATTCCGCATTTTGGCCTCGGATAGACGGCCGGGGCGCTGCCGTGGCACAACACATACAGGTGTAAGAATTGCTACGTCAAAAGACCCGCTAAAACATCATGCCGTATCTCAATACGAACCAAATCACATCACCGATCTTCTGGCCTCAAGCCCAATATCATCGACTCATCTCAAATTCCAAATACTATCATCAAATCCAGTATATGAACACATAGTCCCATACCCATGTGAACACATAAATATATACTCCCATATACGCACATATAAAAGAAAGAATGTATGCAAGTATGTGTGTGTGTGCGTGTGTGAGTGCGACCACTACTCTAGGGTTTCGCAACTACACTAAACCAATCCAAAAATACCAAATATCCATCTTATCATCAATAATCTCAACAACATATAATCAATATCTGTGTGTATACGTATTCGTATACATCACCACGAACTGCGGGGGTACTATACTCCATCCACCCGACTTCTCCCCGTAGATATAAATCTACTCACCTGGTCCTCGCTCGCCGGTGCCGACGTCGCCATGCGCTTGCTTGTCGTCTCGAAGTCCATATGGGATACCTACATATCATAACGCACCATATCGCATTAAAATCCGACTCATGACCAAAACGACGTACGAAACCCACATAGGTCAAAACATATGGTTGCTTTCACAAATCGACCCAAAAACCCTCGACGTCGGCGTACAAATGCCAGACCATCGAGAAAAACCCAAATACACTCATTTGCACATTCACGAACACTAATTTTAATATAAAATAGGTTTAAACTCACAAAAACCCCCAAATTCACTCTAAAAGCCGTTTTTCCGAAAAACTAGCAAGCAAAATTACCCGTTTTAGTACAAAACTCGATGTTTAAATAATTCTAGCGGCCATAATACTTATTAAATAACTTAAATAAGTCATAAAAACCATTTCCATAATTTAATCACATAAATTTGCATAATTTCCAAAATCCTAGTTTGCAAAAATATCAATTTTAACACTTTTTAATGTAAAATTCACAATTTTACAATTAAACTTGGTTTTGCATATTTTAAATGGTTAAACCACTCATGGAAACCTTAATGATGTGCTAAAAATCCTAACTAGATTTTAATCCCACATTTTTATTTAATTTCTAAAACCTAGTTAGCAATTTAGCATAATTATCACCATTTTAAATTAACAAATTAGCAAGTAGTATCCAACTTAGATTTGCATATAAATACATTTTAATCTCCTCATTACAACCATAAACTAAAGATAAAAACCTTAATTAAATTCAAACCCTAGTTTTGAATTTTCCAAATTTGCAATAAAACTCAATTAAACATCTAAATTGTTAACATTGAAGCAATTAAACAACAATATAAGCATAAGGTTAAAATTATACCTCATGAACCATGGATCAACATGAAATCTAGCCTCTCAAAATGCCATCTTTCTCCTCAATCCAAACCACTTTGGGTCAAAGAATATTAGGTAAAGGATAAATGGTGAAATTGTGAGACTTTGGATTGATTTTTGAAGCAAAATGGAGAGATTTTGAAGGGAAAAGAAGTGGAGATATGAAGAGGGGCTGTTGCAGAATGGGGCTCGGCCAAATGGGGAGGGGAAGAGAGTGTGAGGTGATTGGAGAGAGAATGGGGTCAAAAAGTCCATCACAATTACCTAACACCATACTTTAATAATTTATTGCTTTCTTTAATCTTTTATTCTTCTCTAAAGAGATGAGAATGGGGGGGGGCTGAATTCGGCCATAAATTGGCAGGAAAAGTGAGTGGGTGGGGATGAGAGGGTGTGTGTGTGGAGCAATGAACACCAAACACCAATACAATATGCACCAAAACCCTTTTATTTTCACAAAATAAGCCTTTTTCTTCAATATTTTCTAAACCGTTTGGCAAACGATTTCATTTCAAAAACCACATGATAAAATTTTATTTAATGTTTTATGATGCAAAAAATTTGTTTCAACTCATTCCAATTTGTAATTTTCCCTAATTAAATATATTAGTGACGGCTTAAAATAATATTAAAATAATTAATTTCGGGAAATTTTTCAGAAAATTTGAAATTTCACCAGTGGCTCAATAAACACCAAATACTAGCAATTACATAGCTAGAATATGTATATTTAATTTTATAATAAACATATTTGCATTTTGACTTTTTACAGAAAACCCCCTTATTTTACCGTTTTTTCGAAATTTCACAGAAACGATTTTCAAAACATTACACAGAGCATCCAAAGACAGTTGTGACGTTCCAATCATTGCGCATACGTTTTTGAATTTGGAGATAAAAACGTATGCGTCTTCAGACTCAAGACCGTGAAATTTGGGTAACAGTTTGATAAATTGGGGGTTTATTTCAAAATTTTCCCCGTTGGCAGGTGGTATAGAAAGACAGGTGGGAAGGGGAACACGTGTAGGATAGCATCTCTCTAGGAGAGAAATGCGAGGAGGGTTCTGCGCACCTACGGGCGGTGGAAGAGTGGTGTTAAAATGTGATGGAAATCCGTCCATCGCGGTCGTGGTGGGTAGTGGGAAAGAAAACGAAGAATTACCGACTCTGGGGTCGATAAAAGAAACGCGGACAAGACGGGAAATAGAATCCCGTGTCCAGCCTAACATGTGCCAAACGGTTGTAGCACAAGTGGCAGCGTTAGTGATAATTAGAGAAAAGTTGGTTTGGTGTTTGTTTTGTTTTGAAAAATGACGGATTTTGAAAAATCAAATCACAAAAAAAATGCACAAGCAACCCTAGATCTAATGGTCACCTAGGTCAAGTTACTAGACCGCTCCTAGACTTCCAGAAGACAAACCGCAGGATAAATCCTCTACTGCCTCTTTATCCCTTCTGTGGCCAGGTAAGCGCCAGGTAAGTGGGAGGTTCTCCACTACGTAAGTAGTGGGCCTAATTAAGTAACCACTTTCCTTTGACACACTTGCCTTAGACACCACAAAAGAAACGCGGATAAGCAATAGATTACCCACAACCTTCTTCTGTCCTAAATGAGCGCGACGGTCCTTAGAGTCTTGTCTGGATATTTTTTAATTAATGAGGGAGATACGGATGCACGTTTGTGATTTTTGGGGCTTAGGAAGGATAATGAAATCCCCACCTAATCTGAATTTGGTCTTTGCCCCTTAATTTCCGTATTAAAATATGCAAACAAACACGATCAAAACACGCAACAAATTTTTCTTTTAGCGGCGCTGCGAATTTTGCAAAGAATCCTGCAGAAAAGTGTTATTGGATAAGATTAGAGAGAAGAAGAAAGAACAGAGGGTATACCACAGAAACTTGAATCATTGAAACGCCTAAACGGCGGCAGAACCGCCGCAAAAACGCACCATTCGCCGCGGATCTGGGGTGGGAAGGAGGAATTAGGGTTTCGAAATATTTCTGTAGCTTCCTTGACTCCTCTGGAATTTGCAGAACTTCTCTGAATCTTGATCGCACTGCTACAATGATTCCATATTCCCTCGCAAAAATTCACAACTAATCGTTAAGCACTTGATGCGATTTTGATCTAAAAAATTCTGATGGAATAATAAATATCAACTCAAATAACAAAAACGAACAAAATAGCACACATCCCCGGCAACGGCGCCATTTGATTCATCTTCTTCGTGTGTATTTGGAAATGTTTCACAACCAAAGAAATTTATACCGTAATCAATTGACGGTGTCTATTGTAGTTTCGTCAATGAGAACGGATCGTCCACTGAGATGTGTGTTTTGATCGATTTTGTTTTAGATGAGTCGAAATGAAAATGTAAAAGGAAATGCAAGAAAGTTGATTCAAGATTTGAAAGATTTGATTTCAAGAAACATAAAGAAAAATAAAGATCTAGAATCAAGAATCAAAAATCAAGAAATCTCCCCAATCAATTTAGTTATCAAGATTTGTAGAATGGCTTGTAGGAATCGATCAAATTGGTAGCCATGATGAATACTAATTATAACTAATTTTATCTATTGAGGGATTGTAGCTAGAAAGATGATGATAAATGAAGATTAGGGATCTATTGAAGAAACTAGGGTTTCTCCTTCTATCCCTTGTCTTTTCATAGATCATCATTCAAGTCTAACCTCTAGTAAAGAAAATCATCAACCGTTTATCTCTAATTTGCAATGAAGTTATCACGAAAGTGATCTCGCTCCAAATTAGGTCATCGAAGATTCATTTTCCTAGAGTTAACAATTCTCATAAGACTTAGAATTAGTAAAAGTATTTCATCACCAATAGATCTACCGATTCTCTCGATTCCTCCACAAGCGGAGATTTCACTCAAACATCATGAAAATAATGAATCAAAAATCAAGAAGTTTCATAACGCAAGAATGTAAAGAAAGCAAGAAGTACAATTATCACCTTTATTAAATTGACGACTAATTACACATTCCCTCAATTCGAGGTTACAAGATATTGCTCTCGATCACTCCTTTTGAAGAGATTACTAGATTCCGTCGAAGCTCGCTCCGCTCGATCTCCGTGAGACTTGGATCGTCGTGGATCTCGCGCTCTTGATGAAGATTGGCTTCGCGAATAAAAGATCGATGGTTGCTTGCTTGATTTGCTTCTCAAAATGATCTTGATTTGGCTTTGGAATTGGATTTGGGCTAGGGTTTTGGTATCAAGTTGTGTCACTCAACTTGAATTTGAATTTTGGCTCCAAATGTGTAACTAATTCACCCCTAATTAACAAACTATTCAACCATTCAACAACAACCTCAAACCCTAGGTTTTGATCTCCTTTTATAACCACTCATTTGAATCTTCCCTCCAAAGCTAGGTTGTTAGAGAGAGTCTTCTAAAATGAGATTGTTAGAGGGAATATTCTAGACGAAGGTTGTTACAAGGAATATTCTAGAGTGAGTTTGTTATGTAGTGCCTTCTGGAAGAAGCCACGTGCTAATTTAAACGTCCTGAAGAAGCAAGGCCGTTGAGAAGAAGCTTCTAGAAACATTCTGATTTGATGACGTGTCAAGTAGACCGTGGATCCGCGGCGGATCCGCCAACTCGGCCGCGGATCCGCGGCCATATAATGGGCTCGCTGCATGAAATTTATGTGGTCTTCTTCTGACAATGTTGGGGTCTTCTTCTGATATCTGGAATCTGACATTTCTTTCTTGGTTGCTGCCAAATCTCAAGTCTTGGACTTGATACATTTTATCGGCACTTTTGTGATTCCGGCTCT
Organism: Agapanthus africanus; assembly: GCA_030015575.1. Lineage (NCBI taxonomy): Eukaryota > Viridiplantae > Streptophyta > Magnoliopsida > Asparagales > Amaryllidaceae > Agapanthus > Agapanthus africanus. The sequence goes on from CM057339.1 coordinate 429,342,935, forward strand.
TTAACCTGAAGGATTTCCTGCACACAATCTCGAGACAAGTGTTGATATATAAAAAATCATGCGAGTAATAATAAACACTTAATTTCCCTTTAGAATGCCGGTTATAATGTATAACACATGTTATTTGATATTTTACAGAGGAATTGCTAATATGTGTTATATTTATACCAAACACCCTTAAATGATTAGAAAGAGTAAGGAAATTAACGTGGTGAGAATACGCTAATTTCAACTGATCGGCAACTCACCCCCGTTGTGCCATAATTTCTTGCAGGTTTGGCCGTACAGGTTTCATTGCGGCTTGCTGGCACACTGCTTCCTTCCGGGTGATTGCTTGGGTAGGTGGGTTCACTTGTATCGTGACCACCATTGTACTTTTATTTATATTCAGTTGTATCTAGTAAACTCCATCAACCAGACTTGTATTTATTTGGTAGACTTGGAAGACCAGTGTATATTCTTTCGACCGTAGAGTCGCGCGCTTGTATTATTATGATTTTTCTCTGGTTTTCTTGAAGATGTTGGTTTCTTTATGAGTTTCGATACCTGCCCTTCGGCGTTGTATATTATATTGCTTGCGTGGTTGTTTCCGCCAATTGGCGAAGAGCTAGCTACCGCTTGGGGATGCCTTTATTCATTATGTATATTATGCATGTTTGTACCCGTTTGGGGCCAGTATTTACAAAGGAGACTCTGCCGAAATTTTTGGGAAATATGATGTTGCTTTTAAATGTTTAATGACACTTATTTTGTTAAAACCACTTGCTTTAAAACAAGTTTTCCTTCACTTCTTCTTTTAAATGGTTTAGATTTCTGGTCTTTTGTCTTACTTGAATTAGGTGGGGTCCTATAGACTTCACATGATTCAAGTGCCAGTCACGTGCTATTTCGGGTCGTGACAAAGTTGGTATCAGAGCGCTAGGTTTAACCTTGGTTCGAGTCTAGGTTTGACTATGTGGAGTCTAGGGCGTATATATATATTCAGAACCTAGGCTTGACCTTACGGAACTTAGACTTGGTCGAGTGGGTATTAGTCCCGATCTTTCATTACGTAGGTTGACCTTGGTTGATGGAGTATGTGACTTAAGTAGAGTGACATACCGTGTGTATGTTCCGCGGCATACTTACGATACGCTACTCTGCTCAAGAAGCCTTATTATGTACATTTCTTTGCACCGTATTCTATTCGTTCCTCTGATCTATCTTCATCGATGTCGGATGGTGGTTTTTGTTACCACGATTGCACGGGCAGAGATAGTTGCGGCTAGAGTTGCGGTCGGCATGAGCTCTTCTTGGACGAGGACTGAGCAGGGCGTAATTCCGGTGACACACGATTGTATAGATGTGTCGTTTTATTGTATTTTTCATGACAAGAGCGTTTTGATGGATTGTTTTTACTAAGATTTCTTAAAAGTTCAGATCAGCACCAGAGAATCGGGCCACTGCTAGAGGCCGGCTAGAATGTGATGACCGTTAATGTATCGTCTATTCTTAAGGATTAAGGCATTGTTTATTGTGTAGACGAATGAGCCAGTTGTTGCTGCGACTGACAAGATATCGCCCCAGATATTTGAAGCAATTGCAGTGCGAGTTTGTACTTAGGGATATGATAGAAGATCGCTAGTCACCCATGGATGAATGACTAGGACATGTGGTTCGTTTGCATACCCCGATGCGAGATCATCAGATTGATTGATTTCAGCTAGAGAAGACTTCACACAGGCACGTTGAGAGTCGATAGAAAAACGGACGAAGGAAGAGTATTCCTCCGACGATTTGGAAGAGTTTCCGATGGCGTAGTTGGCCAGATACATAACACCAGATATTGAGCTGTCGAGTTCGTAGTTTCGGAAGGGAGACTCTAGATACGAGTATAGCCATTTGTAGCACAGTCCATATAGCTACGAAGAGACGAGTCCGAATCAGTCCACATTAGATAAAAGTGGAGTAAGAGGATCGTATGAGATTTTGACGAGATGGCGTTCCACTCCGTTAACATCAGAGGCGTTGAATATGGACCTATCATTTAGAAGAAGTTGTGATGAGTATGCAGCTGTTCCGGAATAAGAAATGGATTTAGTAAAGGGTGATAACTTCCGGGCAGTTCGGCAGAAACGAGATTTGGGAGAGACTCGACAGAATCTTTCTGGAATACTACACGAGAAGACTTGGACCCATGATCGATCGTATCACGCACACCCAACAGGCCAGAGTTCGGCATCATCGACGAGACATGTTATGAGTGACCACGATAGTTGGCCAGAGATTTTAGAGGATGTGCCATAGCGGAACTGTTTCTGTCATCATTCCATATCGGGCCGTAGAGCCGAGGAGTTATGTAACTGACAATCCGCAGTGAGAGATGGGAGCCTAAGGGCACATGGCCCCAGACCATGAATAGGAGGCAAGTAGATATCTTGCTCTGCTAGCATTGGATGCACCGACACCCTTCGACATTAGAGAAGGAGCTTATCGACGACAGTGTTTACGATTTGCGATTTGGTGATTCGAATATCACGTATCCATCATTTCGGAATTCAGTATTTTGGGCGATTTATTTGCATGATTGAGATTTTGTGCACCACAGTTGCACTCGACTTCAATTTGATGTCGTTCGAGATGTTTGATTTTGATTTCATGCCTATGGTATGTAGGTGATTTAACTTGTGCTTTCGGTGTGGTTTTCATGCACTTTTTGTACTTCGATTCGATTTTGTGCACGCCGATGCACGTGGTTATAAGATTATATACCACGGTATACCTGATTTGGATTGATGTATGTTGTATACCGTCGATTTCGATTGTGATATTTGATATTTGTTTTTGTGCACCTTGTGCACTTGATTTGGATTCTTGCGCATACTTGGCGCACTTGGTGCGATTTTGGTGCACACCAGATGCACTAAATCGAGATTCTTCGTGCATATCAGATGCACCTGATATTGTTGTCAGGAACACCCGTTGCCCTTGACAGGTGTTTCTTGTACACCCGTTGCACTTAGATTTTGTTTCTGTGCACACGTATGGCACATTCATTGATTTCAATTTCTGTGCGCACCAGACGCACGTGGTACTATTGCATATCCTATTGAGTATGATTTCCTTTGAGCAGTACGTTTTTATGATATTTACTATTTGGGTTAGTAACCGAGCAGGACTGTTCTGAGAACAGTACCTAGGTGTTTTTGTATACATCGATAGTTACCGAAGGGATTTCCAAAAAAGAGCTGCAGTCTCTATTTTTTTCCCTGTGTGTCCGAGATGACACGAAACATTTTACAAAGGAAACCCTTCTAAATTATTTTCAAAACGGCGGGACGTGTATGTTAAACAAAGAATATATATATATATATATATATATATATATATATATAGTTATTTTTCTTACAATAAACGTCCACTACTTGTGCTGTGATACGCGCATCGCACAGCGACTTGAAAAAGGGTTGGCATGCATATCTTTTAGATATTTTGACGAGTTTACAATGATGCGTACTATGTACATGTTATAGTTTTGATGTATATCATGTTGGTTTTCTTAGTGGACTTTGACATTGGTCTCTTCACCTTGACTCCGATTATTGCGTGATGCTTGACGGAGTTTTGATTTTGAGTTATTTGCTCGTTTTCCTTGCGCATGCATTGCGCTAAGATGTGTTTAAGTATTTACGATGTCAGAGCCCTGACAACTTGAGTGTTTTGCTGAAATGTTTTAGTATTTGGGGGAGTTTTAATTTAAATTCGGGGACCGAATTTCTTTAAGGGGGGAAGATTGTAACGTTCTGAAAAATCGTAAGGTGAAATTTCCGATAATCGGAAAAATAACTGGTGTTTTCCGTAAAAACTAAGATAAAATTATTTTTCGACATAGACTTAAATATACCTATTCTAGCTATATAATTGCTAGTATTTGATATTTAATTGGTCACTTATAAATTGTTAGTTTACTAAAATATTTTTACAAATTAATTATTTTTAATATTATTTTAAACATGCACTAATACATTTAATTAGAGATGATTACAAATGAGATTGGTTTAATTATACAAATGTGAACCATGACAACCTTAAACCAAGTTTGTAACATGTTTTCTTTTTCCCTTTTTGGTTGCAAGGTTCTAGTTAATTCTAGGCTAATAGGAATTAGAATAAAATAAAATAAAAATAGAATAATTGAGGTAGGGTGTATTTTAAGGTATGGGTTGTGTGTGCTTTGACTAGAGCCCCACCCCACACTCTCTCTCCCCTCTTCATGGTTCGGCATTGCTGCAGTGCAGCCCCCCACACTTCACCACTTCATTCTCCTCAAAATAAAAGATAAAAAGAATAAAGAATTGAATAAAGAAGTATGGTGTGAGATAATTGAAGTATGGGCTTTTTTTTCTTGACTTGGAATTTATTCCTGCACTCACACCTCACTCTCTCTCCTTACCTCCTTTTTCTGGCCGAGCAAGGTAGCCCCCCATTTCCCCTATTTTCCCACTTCTTTCCATCCCAAAAATCTCACAAAAATCCATCAAAAATCCACAATTAACCTCACAAATTCAAAGCTAAATCTTTACCCATTATTCCTTGGCCATTCAAGCATGGATCTTGGAACTAGAGAACCAATTTGGAGGCTATGTTAGCATGCTAGATCTCTAAACTTGTGAGGTATAATTCTTAACCTAATGGCTAATTTGTTGATTAACTATTCTTATCTAAACTATTCAAATAATAATTTGGTTCTAATTGCTAGTTTGTGAATTAAAGAAAAGGGTTTGAAATTGAGTTAGGGTTTTTATCATTTTTTCATGGTTATAAAGTATAGTGTAACATCTTAAGGCATGCAAAATGTAATCTAGTTGTTAAATTATTAATTGTTATTTCTAAATTGTCCTAATTAAGCTATTTTGCAAACTAGATTTTAGGTTTATGAATATATGTGAGATTAAAAATCTAGTTAATAATGGGGTAGCCTAATTATGATGTAAAATGATCAATGTGGCCACTAGATTTGTTTAAACATCTAGATTTGTAACAAAATGGTTAAAAAAAGGCTTACTAGGTTTTTAGAAATAAATCGATTTGATTAATTTTGAGGTTTTGATGAGTTACAACTTATTTCATATAATATTTAGTATGTTGTGAAACCACGATTGGTACGTTTGGGTTTTAAATTTAGAATTTTCACGTATAGTGATCCTAGTTGTAGTTTGTGGCGTTATCACGGCGTGTTTCGTGCACCAAGTGTGTGCGCGTCTAGTTAGTGCCCGTGGTTATCTTGTATCGTTTGTTTCGGCGACTATCATTTATTTATCCTTTTAATTGCTTGTGTACGATTCTAGGATCGGATGCAGAGGCGTCGGATGTGGCACGGAAAAAGACAAGGCGGAGATCGGATCAGATTAGCGGAGGCGTCCAGGTGAGTAGATGTATATCTACGGGGGAAGTCGGGTGGATGGCGTATAGCACCCCCGCAATTTCGTAGGGTATGATGCATATATGTGTGTGTGTGTGTGTGTGTGTTGTTGCGAGATGTCTATACTTAGCAAGAAAGACTTTAGGAGACATGGTTTGGTTTTAGTGTAATTAAAAGAAAGTGATTTTAGTTAGTTCCTTAGTCGCGAACCCTAGAGTAAGGTTGACATGCACGCACGTGATATGGTTTTGGGTGTATATGTTTATATGTATGTATGTATGTATGTATGTATGTATATGTATGTGTATGTGTGTGTGTGTGTGTGGATCCGTTGGTATACACACACACACATACACACACACACACACACACATACATATATGTATACACGGATGATGAGGATAGTATATGATACTTGGAGGTGGGTCGATATAATCGGGCATGATGCCGTGAGATCGGTTATGTGATTAGGGTCGTGTTATGAAATACAACATGATATTATAGCGGATCAATGGGCGATGTGTTTCCATACACACATAGATATATGTTGATGGTATCGGAATGTACTAGACTTTAGATCAGTACCCCTAGTTCATGATATTATGATAATGATACCATGTGAATAATGAGGTAAATGTGATAATTGACCCGTACCCCGATTTTTAGGATACCGTACGATGGATTTTACCGTACGAGATATAAATATAATGATTGATTCGAGGATGTCGCATTATATATTTTATCGTACGTGACGCTATTGAGGCGGGATCACCGACTACTAGATATATCGACTCGGACTTAGGTGGATTGCCTTACCCTTTCGTTTAGTCTCTTAGCTTCGTCCTGTAGTTTACTTAGTAGATGTTAGACTGGGCTCGAGTGATACTTGTTTACAAAACTAACGAATCATGAGTATTTTAAAGACAGGCCGAGGGATACTACGGATTTTTCAAAGGATGTACCTTTTCTTAAAAACACCGCAGCCCCTATTTTCTAAAAACCATGATTCGTGCTATTTCAAATGTCAACACTGTAGGACTCATATATAAAATGTATATTCTTCATTGTTGTGATTACTATTCATTCTCCGTTTAATTCATGTTGTTCTCATTGCATTGCATGCTTATACCTGTGTTTCTTTAGTTATTATGACTCATGTTGTCAGGATACGAGCACCATTACCGATGATGCGTATGCTCCACGTACACTTGCTTGCCGGCTCTCACACATCATCATCGGTAATTGCCATGTCATGAACACTTTAGAGAATATTACTTCATAGATATAACTGCTAGCTGATAGTTCCAATATGTTATTACTATGCTAGTTTAGATATTGCATTCTTTACTTCGACACCCGTGCATGTATATATATATATATATATATATATATATATATATATATATATTCATTTGTCATGCCATATTATGGGGCTTTATGCCGGTATTTCACTGTTATTTACTCTCGAGTTTGGGATTTCGGATTTTCCATGAGATTTCTGGATTTGGAGAAACCGCAAGAATTTTATAAACTCATTTTCATTTCAAAAGATAGAAATTTGCGGTTTTCTCGTGATATGATGTGAAATGTGTCTACCATGAGTTTTCTTGGGTCTTGAGCGGTATCATACACCCAATTCGAGGAGGAGGATGAACCGTCTACGGGTGCATGGTGGACCCAGTGCGGTATCCCGGGGCAAGATGGTCGAAGATGATGGCGTTGAGCACGACAGGGGAGCACTACCAACCGGTTATTTATGACGCGGCGGATATCCGGAGGATACCGACGTAGTCGTGAGATTTGATGATATAGGCCAGTCCGGATTGCCGGAGCCCGAGATATTGAAATTTGATGATAAGGGGCAGTCCGAATTGCCGGAGCCCGAGATATTGAGACATTGAGATATTGAGATTTTATGATATGGGCCAGCCCGGATTGCCGGAGCCCGAGATTTGAGTATTTTGTGTCGATACTTGACACGGATTCTCTGTTGATTTCATTGATGATATTTCGGTTTTTATACCAAATCTCACTGAGATAAGAAAACAGCTTTCTCATTCATGATGTATTCTGCTTTCATTTTTATGCATCCGTACATCATATATGTGACATGTTGCTACCTGAGACACTGACACGAGCACTTGATATTACACTTATGTTTAGATGTTCCAGGTTTTATATTGAGGATATTATTATTGTATGACCTAGGAGAGAGTCATACATGCGATTTCTTCTCGGTGATATTTTCTACTCACAAGTTGGCAACTCACCTCCGTTGTGCCACAGTTTCTTGCAGGTTTGGCCGTACAGTTTTCGTTGCGGTTTGCTGGCACACTGCTTCCTTCCGGGTGATTGCTTGGGTAGGTGGGTTCACTTGTATCGTGACCACCGTTGTACTTTTATTTATATTCAGTTGTATCTAGTAAACTCCATCAACCAGACTTGTATTTATTTGGTAGACTTAGAAGACCAGTGTATATTCTTTCGACCTTAGAGTCGTGCACTTGTATTATTATGATTTTTCTCTGGTTTTCTTGAGGATGTTTGTTTCTTTCTGAGTTTTGATCCTCGCCCTTCGGCATTGTATATTATATTGCTTACGTGGTTGTTTCCGCCAATTGGCGAAGAGCTAGCTCCCGCTTGGGGATGCCTTTTATTCATTATGTATACTATGCATGTTTGTACCCGTTTGGGGCCAGTATTTACAAAGAAGACTCTGCCGAAATTTTCGGGAAAATATGATGTTGCTTTTAAATGTTTAATGCCACTTATTTTGTTAAAACCACTTGCTTTAAAACAAATTTTCCTTCACTTCTTCTTTTAAATGATTTAGATTTCTGTGCTTTTGGCTTACTTGAATTAGGTGGGGTCCTATAGACTTCACATGATTCAAGTGCCAGTCACGTGCTATTTCGGGTCGTGACAATCGTACTCTTCATATAATGAACACAATCATTCATGGGTATGTGTTTTTTTGGCACAGTTGGCAACTGCATCCCAGAAAAACACATACCCGTGAATGATTGTGTTTCTTTTTGTGACGCACTTGCAAACCGTGCCATAAAAGACACAAACCCGTGAATGAGTGTTTCCCACAATCAGAGGAAAGCTCTGTTTTGAAATTCAAAATTCAAAAATTGAAGCAACGCTTCAGATCTAGCGCTAGGCGCGCTGCGCGCCACGTGTTAAACACGGATGCGCTAGCGCCAGGTGTGCTGAGCCGTAGGCAGTGCACCCCCAATCAGAGCAAAGCTCTGTTTTGAAATTTAAAATTCAAAAATTGAAGCAACGCTTCAGATCCAGTGCTAGGCGCGCTGCGTGCCACCTATCAAACACAGGTGTGCCAGCGCAAGCTGCTCTACGCTGCGTGCCACGTGTCAAACGTAGGTGCGCTAGCGCAAAGTGCACTGCGCTCTGAGCAGCGCACCACGTGCAAAGCACGGGTGTGCCAGCGCTGGAATTATAAAATTCCCCACCGTTAAATCAAAAGATCTAATAATAATGATAAATCATTAATTAATCAGAATTAAAATTCTGTTATGGAAAGATCTTTCCAATCTTGTTAAAAACAAGAAGATTGCTTTCTGTAAAACAGAAGCCCTAGGATCAAAGATCCAACGGTGGGGAAACATCCCCAAATAAATCAGAGAAAGATCTCTTTAACTGATTCAACAAATCAATTTTCCCTATATAAAGGCCCCAAGACTTCAAGTCTGATATAGAAAAAAACCCTATAAATTTTGAGAAATTCAAAGAAAGAAGAGAAAGCTCTCAGCAAAAGGAGATTATTTCTTCAAGGTAAAGATCATGAACGATGAACACAGAGATGAAATCATCTCATAAAAAGAAGAATTATCTTCTTAAAAGATCATAGATCTACAAAGACCAAGGTCTTTCATAAAAAAGATCAAAAGATCTCATCACATAATAAAAGAAGAAAATATTCTTCACACGGATCATTGATCTATAAAAGCAAGCCTTTCAAAACTAAGAACTGTTGTTCTTGAATCTTGAGACAAAGTCTCTTCTAAAAAGAACATAAATTTGTTCACAGATCATAAAATTGATCAAAATGCGCTTTGTGCTCACGAAATGAGCCTTGCGCTCTTGAGCAGCGTTTCTGTGCTCTCTGGACCGGTGCTCAGCACCAAAATGCGCCATGTGTCAACCACGTATGCAACTTGCGCTTTGCGCTTCTGAAACAGCGCATTGCGCTCATGGGCTGGCGCCGAGCGCAACACGTGTCATTCACGTATGCGCCAGCGCAATGCGCTCATAGATTAGCGCTCAGTGCTCACAAACTGGCATCTGCGCTTAGCGCGGAGCGCAACACTTACATGCACGCCACGTGGCAGAAGCGCACTGCACTTTTTTGATTGGCGCAAAACGCCTAGCACGCCACGTGTTGCGCTGACAGAACATAAATTGTTTCTATGAATGCTCTGCATTCAATACAAAAAATGTGTCAAGATCTAATGCTCAGCATTGATTAAAATGGCCAAGCCCAAATAAAGGCTCAATAGCCAGAATATACAATGTTAAAACATTTATTGGACTTAGCCCAATACTGGCCATAAGTCCTCAACTCATATTAATTAAGCCCATCTGCTCAAGAATACTTAACAGATCTCAGTCCCAAATTGGGCTGCAGATTTTTCAACCAATTCACACCGGTTCGAGGGTACATCTCTTTACTCCTCTGATGTTTGTCGTTGTAATCCTTCAACGTCTTCAGAGAGATGATGGGTCCTGACAACCACACATTTCTACGGACTGTGGGGTCCTTAAACTCATGGACTGTGATGTCCTTAAACTTTATAGACTGTGACGTCTTTAAACTACGGACTGTGGGGTCCTTAAACTCATGGACTACGATGTCCTTAACCTGGATCGAGATGTCCTTAAACTAACATTGGACCACCATGTCCTTAAACTGGTATTGGACCACTATGTCCTTAAACTGGTAATTGACCGCAATGTCCCTAAACTAAACAATAGAGCCCAAATGCTCTCTTGTTGGATCTAAACGATCCCGTTAAGTTGATCTTAGTCTGAAATGAGACTAACGTATCCTTAACAAACGTTTAAGTTGATCTTAGTCTCAAATGAGACCAGCATATCCTTAAACCTAACCCCAAAACCCAAATCTAAGAAAATACAGATTTGGACTAATCCACGTCCTACGGGCGACAACACAAATTAGTCTCCGTATACAATCCACGGGCAACCAAAAACAAAACAAACACCCACGACACGAACTGACCATCTGGAGAAGGAGAAAGTGGTTACCGCGATGCGGTAGCGTAATTAACTGCAGGGGCTTGCGCATGCAGGGAAGAGCGTCCCCATAATCAAAAACCCCTTAAATGAGGGGGAATCTGATGAAGTCTGCTACATCGGACGCATCCGTTTAAACCTTCGATACATGGTGCCATAAATAAACTTGGCATCTTCGGAGAGGTGGACGGATAGCACCAATTAGCATCTGCCCTCGGAATTTAGGCCCCGACGTCCCAACGTCCCGGTCGCGTCTTCCGGCGGGGAACAGATTCTGGCACACCCGGTAGGACCTTTTCCTCTTTCCACTCCACACTTCGTGTGTCGTGTTTCGTGAACGAATCGCGGTTTGCTATGGTTTCCCCTGGATTCGAGGTACTAAGATTTGGTGTCTTGCTCTATGCAGAAAACAGAAGATTAATGGCTTCAAACTGCACTCATTGCAACAACTCTCACTCCATCCTCACCGGAGGAGTGACCTACGGGCCTCAAGCGGCCTCCCTTTTCAAGATTCCAGTGGAGCAGGTAACTCAGGCCACCACTGGGCTGTTCTTTGGGACCATGCTCCCACCGATGAGCTTCAACACCGGTGTACCATCATAAGAAGCTCCCAAGAAGTCGGTCTTTGATCGACTTGCAACTACTGCGGCACCTCTCAGCGGGTCGCCCAAATCAAGCGCCTCAGTCTTTAACAGATTGGGCCAAAGCTCCAGTGGGCCCATAAAGAAGCCTGCGATACCAGAAAGGGTTATCCCAAAAAGGATAGCCATTCCTGCCTTTGAAGTCGTCAAGGCGGCTTCTCCTGCCAAAGGGTCGATCTTCACAAGACTGACTGTTTCGGCTCCCACTTCAGGCGAAGTCTTCAAAGCTACTTCTCCTGCCCAGAGGTCTGTCTTTGACAGATTTCATACTGCTTCTCAACGGACGTCAGTATTCGAGAGGCTGATACCAGCAGCACCTGACCGGGACTGGGGGCATGATGAAGTCACCCCCACAGCTGAACCAACACCATCCGTACGACATGCTCGCCGTCGTCACTGGCGCCGAGTACGGAAGGCTGGGGGCAGCTCTCCGTCTGTATTTACTCCACCAGCTCCAACGGTGGAAATCAATGCGGCTGTTCCAACTGGGAACAGCTTTGAACCGCTAAGGAGAGTCCGCAAGAACTCTCCAACTGCCACGCTGAAGAGATCTCCTCTACCTATGGAGATTACTACAGAAAAGAAGCCGGAGCAGCCCCCTCAATGGCTGCCCTCCAAAATTTATAAAGTCTGGCGACAGGTTTAGGGATCGGTGATTGATCAAGACCACTCTCGCCGGCCAAAGAAGCTTAAAGCTCGACAAGGAGAAAACCATCCTGTCAAGCCATCAAAGGCAACAGCCGTCTGGGTGTCCTCTACAACGGCTCCCTCAACGTCAACCGCTCATAAGTGAAGGAGGCCAGAGAGGGCCCCCGTGTCTGCGACGAATCGCAAGAACACTGAGTCTAAACGCTCCAAGTCTGGGGGCATGGTGGTGCACACTGTCTATATGGCATCCGGAAAAGAGGATATCCGTATCTCCACGGGTCATCGATCGCTTACGCGATCAGTGACTAAGGCTCAGGAGCAACAACAACAAAAGCTCCAAGAAATGCTGACAACCATAGCTGCACTCACTGGACCAAAAGCAGGCCCGGAAACATCCTCGGAGCAGCGTCATGAGCAGGAAACCGATGCTGAATTCCTTCGGAGAATGCTTGAGAAGAAGGACAAGGAGGCCGCGGAACAAGCGACCAATATAAAACAAATGGCCTTCCTATTCCAAGATATGGTGGGCATGATGATCTAGCCGGATCCTCCAGCCGAGGACCCCTCGATCATCATTAAAGACGACAGAGGGGAGACATCGAACCCTCCTCCGGCTCTTTCAACGGCCAAGGAGGAGATCATCTCTAAAGCCACGCTCGACGATTATCTTGCTCAGCAAATACGATCTCACCAGGCGAACGAAGTGGCCGGCCAAATTGTTAAAATTGGGCGACCATATCAAGGATGGTACGATCATATCAAGTACCCGCCGGGATATACGATCCCTAAATTTCATGTATACAAAGGAACGGGAAATACCCACCAACAAGTCGCCCAGTTCAGGGCTCTATGTGGCAACACCGGAGGTGATGATAAATTGCTACTTCATAAATTCGTCGACAGCTTGTCGGAGACGGCATTCGAGTGGTATTCTGAACTTCCAAACGACTCCGTCAAGACTTTCGCGGAAATGGAGTTGTTATTCACCCAGTGTTTCACGAGCGCCAGCGAACGTACCCCGATCACAGCATTGATCAACGCCAGAGTGAAGCCGGGAGAGACATGGGTGCAGTATGCAATCCGGTGGCGGAACCTATGGTCGAAATGCGAACAACGCATAGAAGAAGCTCCTGCCGTGGGCATGTTCGTGGGGACCCTTGACCCTCAGGCAACCATCTCCCAATTCATGATGTTCTTCAAGCCGACCACTTTCCAGGCCTTGATTGATAAGCTGGCCTAAATGGACCAGATGGGTCATAGATCGTCTTTTTCAAAGCCGGAACCGCGGAATGAAAAAGGCAAAGGGAAAACGACTTTTGTCTCTAATACCCAACAACAGCCGAACAACTTAAAGCCGGTCATTCGCCAAAACAACGTGCATCCACTCCCATCCCTCGAGGAGAGACTGGGACGCCCTTATTCGTTTCCCCAAGATAAAACAAGGAGATCATTTGAGCTGGCAGTGCATAACAGGCTCATCAACCTCCCGAATCCAAAATGACCGTTGCAACCTGGCGAGGCTAATAGTCCCAATTATTGCCCTTACCATCAAACGGTAAGCCATCCAATTGAAAATTGCTTCGTCTTTAAAGGCTGGATCGAAGACCAATACCAACAGGGCAAATTCGCACTGTCTGAGAATTGGAAAGTAAGCCCACCCCAGCCGCACGCTCTCAAAAAGACGGACACACCGGGGGCATTATGCTCTTTTGTAGAGGAAGCTCCATGAGAGATCGTTCTTTCAGCCAAGACTAAAAGAATGTTGAGGGATCTCCAAACATGCCCGGCGATCAGATGGAAAAATCCACTAGAACCCGAGATCATCGAAGGGATGCTGAAGCCACGCCCAACTCCAAAAATTGGTGGTGATAGCCAAAGCACTCACACTCAGCCGTCAAAGTCTTCGAAGAAGATGAAGAAGACCAAAAAGCCCGTGAAGCCTAGTGACAAGTGCACGGATTTGCAAAAGTAGTTTGACGCGTTGGAAGAATACAATCAAAAAGCGCGGGCTCCAATCACACTCCAAGAATTTCCCAACCACGTCCTTAAGGACGGAGATGATGACAATGGAGAAGACTCGTCGGATGAATCTGAAGATTATGTGGCAAGCTGCCATGTGATCCCTCACTCGTCGATAAACGATGAAGAAGCTCCTTACACAGAGAAGCTGGGGGCAGATCCTGAGCCAGAACTTCTAGGACCATCAGACGAAATGATTGATGCATTCCTGAACGAAGCCCGTCTTAAAAGCAAAGCTGATCGAGAGCGCGAGATAGCCATATTCGAGAAAGCCAAACGCCGGCGACTGGATGAAAGGGTCGAAACACTCCCACCGGATCAAAATACATCCGTCGAAAATAAAAGCAGGCTTAAGACAAAGAAAAGGTTCGCCAAAGCCATATCGATAGGAATGAAGCTTCCCTCTTTCGGAGGAAATTCTCCCACCGATATATATCTTAATGAAGCGGACGTACATCTTAACTTCTGCTTATATCATCGGAAGATTGCACACCCTACTAAAGAATGCAACGCATTTAGAAATTGGTGGCAAGGATACGTTGCTCACCGGCAACACTTCAAGAGGATGAAGCATGAAGCTCGTCGACAGCGAAAAAATGTGACAGACGAACAAGGAAGAGTCGTCGACAACTATCACATGGTTGACGGCAGAAGATCGCAAGCTCTCACCTTCGGGAGCAATTCTGAAGAAGAAATGGCTCTCAACCCTCTCTTCAAAGAATCCACCTCAGGGAAAGAGGAAGAAATGAAGAGCTGCGAGAACGTTCAGCAGCGCAATCGTACGCTACCCGAAAGGAATCTCGGACCCGCAAACAAGGGATCGAACAAAAGGGATAAGGGGAAGAGAAAAGCGACCTTCGTCGCCAATGCTCAACAACAACCGAGTAACCCGAGACCGTTTTTTCGTCAAAGAAACAATCTGCGATCCCTCGATAAGAAGTTGAAACGTCCTTACTCATTTCCGAGGGATAAAACAAGGAGACTGTTCGAACTGGCAGTGCGCAACGGGTTCATCACTGTAGGGTTCCTAAGAACACTAATGAGGTCTCACAAGTGATCAAACATGGCTAATTCAAAATTTTCCATGTGCCTACAAACCCTAATACGGATCGTTAACTAGATGTATAGACGATGCAATGCAAATAAACAACTTTATCTAAAAGGAAAGAGGCTACAACCTTTGTAGATCCGGTCCTCCACCTCCTAGGCTCCGTGATGACGTCCCTCTGCTGTCCATATCGAATCCCGGACTCTAGCATCGGCTTCAACGGAGAAATGGGCGGGCTAGGTCGTCGACTTCGATGCCGAAGATGATCTATGTCGAGGCAACTCAAGATCAAACTCCAACTTCACCAAGTCATGAAACTTGTGAAGAAAACACCCTATACTACTTGACAAGTGGTAGAGGATGAAGAAATAGGAAGTGGGTTCACTTTAGAATTGGATTTCTCACTCTTTTTCTCAAGTTGCCATTGATGGTTGCAAGGTTTCTTCATTGTTGAAGATGAAGAAGATGAAGAAAAAGAATATGATAAGTATATTCCAAATAGAAAATAAAATGAATACTAATCATATACCAACCATGGTTAAGTGTAGAGACTAAACTAGGGTTAGGTGAATGGTTAGGTTAAGGGAAGCAAACAAAATGGTCAAGCTTTCAACACTTCATGAAGCTTCATGAAAGAAACAAAGAAAGCCACCATTTCTATTTATCTTTTCCAAAATAAATAAACAAAATAAATAAATGAATAAGTAAACAAAACCCTAACCATTCATATAACCATGGTTTAATCATACACACAAACTCAAGTTAGCAAGTATCATCAAACATGATACAAACAAGTGCACAAAAGTATATCGCATATACAACTTGTGTACTTCAAGTGAGAAAATCCATTTAAAGTGAACAAATACTAGTTATTGCAAATTATTATATCAAATATATAATTATGCATTAAATCATTAAATCAATACTTGATTTAATGATCCGGTCATATCGCATACAACCGACTAGTATCCAATGTATCGACTTATCGAATCAATCCTCGATTCGATAACTAGGTTATATCGTATACAACCATTCGATACATTCATCGCGAGAATGGAATACGGTATCACATACACGCATTATTCTTGGTCCCGCACATATCTCATATGCGCTCCTATTTCGTTTCGCTTGAGCCAGGAAACCTCTATGTAGGACTCTAAAGACTCGTCAATACGCCGGCAGTAGATGATGATCATATCAAGCACCCACAAGCTGCAAGCGGTCTGCTAAACGTAACGGCCACCCGGGTATTGAGCGATCAGAAGATCGATGAGCAAGCCCGCTCACACTCCAGTAAATCCAACCAGTAACACTTACCGTACAGTCCGGTCTGTTCGTCTGATATGTTGCATATCTCGCCTAAGGGTGGTAAATGTCAGACCCCAGTAGCCTGATAAGTCATGCCGACGTAGGGTCCATAACATTCGTAAAACTACTGATAACACTTACCAGTAGATCACTGCAACCCTGGCCAGGGATTTCCTGTTATGGCCAGTCGCGCATAGCGCAACATCATCCCCCAATACCGGGAGAGACGAATCCCCTCCTATCGCTCATTGCCTCCATGTGAATCGGGACTGTATCCAAAAACCACCTGTTTGCACGACTCAGTAGAGCCGTGGTAGGGTGGAAATCAAAGCACGGTGGGAGACACACAAGACTCTATGACGATCTCGGGTCAACAGACTAAGCTGTACCAGTGTCACCAGAGAACTGCCATCTGACGTGAGGTATAATACCATCTGGGAGTTCTCGGCGAGTCCGTTCAGTGTACCCAGTCTCCACTGAGCACCCGCATACCATCTCTGATGTCAAACACTAATGTATATGGGATCATCCATCGCCCATCACATGGGTCGAGAAGATATACGCTAGTCTACTCTGGAATATCGATGCCCCGTCTCGATATTCCCACGACTAGGAACATTGAAGGATGTACTCATGGACTAACCAGGCCCCACTAGTATGATCTGCATCATAGTCCTGGAAGTCGAGTACACATCCTAAGGGCTTTATCAACATGTAACAGAGAGACAGAAATTATACATGTTAAGATAAAGAGCAACCAGATAGCGTACTATCATGTCGAGCAAGAAAGTCCTACCTATATATGTCCCAGCATCCACTACAATATACATCCAATGTACAGTAATGGCCTCTAGGGCATACATATAACTAACAATCTCCCACTTGCACTAGGGCCATCTGTAGCAGTGGTTGTAGTATCTAATACTCAACCATCACCTAAAAGTCTCTCTTTGGGAAAAGGCCTTCGTGAGTGGATCCGCCGTGTTGTCCTCTGAGTCTACTCTCCCAATCTCGATCACCCTGGAGATCAACTATCTCTATGATCAGGTGATACTGCCTCAGAATATGTCTGGGTCACTGATGGGACCAGGGTTCCTGGGCCAAAGCCACACTTCCATTGTCACACAATGGTGGGAACCTAGTTCATCTTATGAACCACTATACACCCAAACTGCCTCTTTGGTAGTATCTTTAATAGCAATGTTACCAGCCTTTTTCGTCTAGTTTGCCATGGTATCTAGCTTGGAACTCTTCCAACATACCGTCCCTCCACTGAGGGTAAAGACAATGCCTGTGACTGACATTCAGTCATCTTTATTACCCTGGAACACTTCCAGTGATTCTCCCCAGGATCGATTGATACCATCTCACTACATCTAGTGAGAATTCTAGCATCCAATTACATCTATCTCATAGATGAAAACTCAGGATTTAGGAGGTATCACTTTGATCCTATTGGAGAATCCTTGTGATAAGCGGAGATTGACCGAGCGTAGTATAGGAAACTCCTTCCCTATCAAGAGTACGTCATGTACGTACTCTACGAGGATCATCACCATACTCCAGACTACCCTTTTGTACATACAAGGTTCATCTACCATTTTGATGAAGTCAAACTCTTTGACTACCACATCAAAACAGATGTTCCAACTCCGCGATGCCTGCTTTATCCTGTAAAGAAACTTGCACACGTTTCCGCTGCTCCCACTGTTTACGAAGCCCTCTGGCTGTGTACTTATAGACGTTCTCTTCTAAAACATCATTTAGAAAAGTAGTCATGGCACCCAACCACCAGATATCGTAGCCATGGTATATAGCAATGGCAAGTAGGATCTGGATGGACTTAAGCATAGTCCCTGGAAAAGGTTTCATCATTATCCACGCTTGGTTGATGACGAAAAACCTTTAACAAGTCTAGCTTTGAAAGTCTCAACTTTTCCATCTACACCAAGCAATCTTCTCAAGATATACTTGCTCCTGATGGGAATTTAACCCTTCAGATTTAGCAGCCAAAGTCCATACTTTGCTGGTGTACATGGATTTCATGTCAGATCGCTAAGCATCCAGCCATTCTTACAGAGTCCCTACTCTTGATGGCCTGCTCGAAACTAATTGGGTAATCATCTCATGATGCATTCATCGCTCCCACTATCATCGAGAAACCGAGGTATCTCTCAGGCGGATGAGGAACCCTACTAGATCGGCGGAGAGACTGAGGTTCATCGGAAACTATTGAATCCTTTGGTTCTGTCAAATCATCAGCTGCAGTTTTGTATAGCTAGAACCTTTCCAGTTCTACAGAACTGACCTCGTCTCGATCTTGTCCGGATTTTGCTTTTGACATAGGCCAGACAATCCCAAATCTTAACTAACTTAAGATATGGGCTCTTCCCTTTCCATATCACATATGAAGTGGTAGGCAACTGATTTGATTTGAACCCTATTCAATAGGTATGCAGCTTCTCAAGTGCACAACCCCAAAAGGAAATAGGTAACTCAGTAATACTCATCATAGAGCACACAATATCTAATATTGTGCGATTGCTCCGCCCTGATACACCATTGTGCTGTGGTGTATTCAGAGGAGTAATACGGAGAGAGAATCTCATTTTCCTTTAGAATGGTCCAGGAATGCCATGCACAAGTATTCTCCTCCCTGATCTTATCATAAGACATAATACTTATACCCGTATTGGTTCTCTACTTCTAACTTATATTCTGTGAATACCTCAAAAGCTTCGGACTTATATTTCAACAGGAACATATGACTGAATCTTGAGAGATTATCAGAGAATATAATGAAGTATAAAGAACCAGTCCTGGCATGTGTAGATAGGAGACCTTATATACATCATCATGTATCAGTCCCAAGAGTTCATTAACTCTTTCTCTGTTTCCAATAAACAGGGCTATGGTCATCTAATCTTTGTGACATGACTGGCAAGTTTCACAAGATGTAAATTCCTGATTTAAATATGCATCTAAAATGTAACTTCAGCCAGTCGGGTCGCATTGATATGACCTAGTCTACAATGCCTCAAGAAGGATTCGTTTATTTCTGAACTCTTCCTGTGTGGTCTGTATAATAGGAACTGTAGTTTGATTTAGAACGTCAATGCTTTTAGATAACGTGCCTGAACCGATCAACTTTTGATATAGGAAATGTTCAAAACATTATCCAACAATACAAAATTATATCCTTTCTTTACTAATAAAGAGACTGATATGATTTTGTATATCAGGTTCGGTATCTAATAGCATTTGTTCAGAATCAATGTATTGGTAATACAGGGTGACAGTGACCAACAAACTTGGCTGCAACACTTGCCCTGTTTTCTGTCTCATGAAACTTATCACCCGTTCTCAGTTTTTCTACCTTTTTGTAGCCCTATGTAACAGATTACATATCTGGGATCCTGATCCGGTATCAAATACCCAGGATGCAGAGGATACTGAGAAACAGTTCTTTGTAATGAACACACCCGAAGGAGATGCATCATATGCACTTTCTTCGTTTGGGCGGCATAGGAATTCTGGTATTCCCCTATTTCCTTCTCTGTCTTATAACAATTATAAGTTGGAGCGGGACCAACGTTCCCCAGCTCAGTATAACAAGCGGGTTCGGTCAATAATCCGTATTATTATCTTGATTAAGGCGTGATATGGTCGCTACCTGGAGAGAGAGAGAAGAAAACACTCTGCGTGCGCTCTTGCAAGATCAGATTGGTTATTATTTAATCTAATCAGGATGGCTCCCACTATTTTTATCAAATCTTCCTTCAAACCCTAAAAGGAAAGACCAGCCGGGATTAATTACACTCTACAAGTTCGCCAATCTTTCAGCCAGGCCAGTGTCGGTACTTTGAGGGAGGTTCCCCGTGCTTTCGCACGGACCTAATTACAGTAAACCTCGTTTTCCCAGAGGCGTAACCCCGTTGACACCTTTCTAGACACCTACTTGATCGGCTAATTGCAAAGTGCAAAACTCTCCCAGGAGTAACAATTACTCGCAGTGGGTATCGGGATCCAACTATCACATAGAAGGTATGCAAACTCATTGCAAGTTTCAACACTTGAAACTCCCGATAAAGATTTTTACCCCTAGTACTTATGACCTTAACTATGGTCAACAAATCATAAGCACTAGTCAAGTTCTACCCGTCATTTCGTGATTAATTAGACCCACCCACATGACCCTTAACTAAGGTCAACAAAGTCACGCGACTGTCCTAACTAATCGCATCATATGCGGTGTAGGAAGACATCACATAGCTACCGTACACTGTGCCTTAACTAAGGTCAACAAACACAGCACGAATACTAAGTACTCTACTTCCTAAAATGACGGAGGGTTGCGAATGGTTTTTATGAAAACCTTTAACGCTTTGAACTTGATCTCGTTGCGGAATCAAATGGTTTTTAAATGGAATGTTTTTTAGGCTTTTCTAGTTTTGCTAAAGGGGTCACTCCTGGTGAAGGGATCGTCAGCCCTTTCCTCGTCGAATGAGGTGCGGGATATATCATATATATCACTGTGCAAAGCAAAAACTATAGAAGCGATCAAAAGACAAACCGAGGGTTGTAGCATTTGCCAGTTATTGCTAAAGGAGTCACTCCCGGTGAAGGGATCTCGGTCCTTTCCTCATCGAATAAGGTGCAGGATGTTCTACAATGAACACCGCGATGCAAAGCAAGAACTGTAGCTACCTGTTTTATTTTGAAATTCGATTCCACAACATCAATTAGGTTTATTTTCTTTCATTAATCTCATTAATGAATATCCCATCATTTAATTCCACCTAAACATCACAGATAAATATAACGTACGCTTATGCCATCCGCATTCGCCTCGATGTCCCGTCTGCACCGTTAGGTTAGGTAACTAACGCCAGAACGAGGCAGGGCTAGCGCGGGTGTAAAACATAAGCAACGTCTATATAATATATCATATATACTATATACTATATCTATCTGAACAAATCACATGATCACATCACAGATAACACAGCAGAAAATATCATATGAAATATTGGATATACTAGGACGTCCGTGTTTTCAATACGAGCCAGTATAAAACACGGATTCCACGGTCGTGATGAATAGCCAATCCCACACCCCTAGACCCCTACGAGAGCGGCAAGCAACCCTACCAATTCTAGGGTTAGGAGACCCGGACTCGACTCCTCGAGATGGTCTCCCACTGGACCCTAGAACCCGGTTACTTGTGCTCCCCTCCTTGGGTCTATCCTAATGCGGAAAAGTAAATAATATACAAATGGTGACATCATCCGCAACCTGGAAGTGCCCCAATAAAAGAATATTACATACAAGTTTTTACATGAATGAAAACGAAAAACAATCATCTCACATAAAAACCCCCGGCTATTCGAACACGGCGATCCAATATAATATATCCAGCAACACATAACATCACATGTCATCAACGTAAGTAAATATGCACATCCCAATTTTCGTTGACATATAGCAACGAAACCGGCGATATCACATATTACACTTACGGTCACAGAAAAGAAAGTGTAAAACTACAACAGTTGGAATCCGCAACCTACTTAGACATTACATGCCTAACCAAATGAATTCCTTAGACATCGCATGCCTAACAATTATAAACCCCGCATTTTAGTCTCAAAATCGAAAACACTTTTCAATATAAAGTCGGGCAATTCAACAAGATTCCCGACATCCTGATCGAATGCTCGTCGCAAACTTTAGTAGGCGGCTGCACCCCCGATACCGTCGACGAAGTGCACCAAGGCGGAACACCGCTGCCGCGAGCACCCAAACGGATGCTTTCGGCGACGGGGTTCTCCTACAGTCACTTGGTCGGAGCTATGGAGTGAGGCTGTCTATTATGTTTACCCGGCGAGTATCCGCGTACACTACGTGATTGCGACGGACTTTTGATCGTATCAAAATTTCGTGGCAACCGATCAAGTGAGACTAAACTGCTATGTTTATAATATTCATTCAGTTATCTCATAATTACTTGTGAATTCCAAATGTTGTATCACATTCCGGATAAATAGAAAAATGTTAAACTTTCCGATCGAACAATCGAACACCCAAGTTTTCCCGATACAGCTCAACACATAAAATAAGTCTAAAAACATTCAGTTCGTGCCTCAGTACCAACGGTCCAGCCGTAGAAGGGTCAAGCCAACGCCTCACATGTGGCACGTCGTACTGCCCCAAACCCTAAGGTTCAAAGGGCAGTTCAAGACGGTCGCATAATCGAGTTAAGGTTTGTTGTCTTCTAGAGGGACCACCACGTTACTTGCACTACTTAGAACGTCATTAAACTACGGAAAAATCCAACAACTGGAAATTTCCCGGCAGGGGAAAAAGTGGGTATTTATATTCGGTCGAACTTTTTTAACAGTTTCTAAAATATCCGGAAAAACCTAAACGAAGATAAATTATCCGATCGAATCAACGAGTCCCCAATACAACCCTAGAAAACTCAACACTTGAGTGGAATTAAAATATTCACAGAAAAAATTAACAAGAAAGGGCCTAAAATTAATTACATGAAATTTCAGGGACTAAGTCCAAATTTTGGCCGCGGAACCGCCGCCACCCATGGTTTTGCCGCGGTTCCGCGGTCAAATTATTGACTTAGGGGACCGTACTTCACAGTAATTCTTAGTTTTTCCTTCTTGTTTTTCTGAGAATTTTTAATTCACAAAAATCCACTGTTTGAAAAATTGTACAGAGAGGGTTGAAATCGGGGGATATCGGGTTCGATCGGACTTCTAGCTTCGTTCACACATCGCCTAAAGCTCTAGCTAGGCTCTGATACCACTGTAGGGTTCCTAGGAATACTAATGAGGTCTCACAAGTGATCAAACATGGCTAATTCAAAATTTTCCATGTGCCTACAAACCCTGATACGGATCGTTAACTAAATGTATAGACGATGCAATGCAAATAAACAACTTTATCTAAAAGGAAAGAGGCTACAACCTTTGTAGATCCGGTCCTTCGCCTCCTAGGCTCCGTGATGACGTCCCTCCGCTGTCCATATCGAATCCCGGACTCTAGCATCGGCTTCATCGGAGAAATGGGCGGGCTAGGTCGTCGACTTCGATGCCGAAGATGATCTACGTCGAGGCAACTCAAGATCAAACTCCAACTTCACCAAGTCATGAAACTTGTGAAGAAAACACCCTATACTACTTGGCAAGTGGTAGAGGATGAAGAAATAGGAAGTGGGTTCACTTTAGAATTGGATTTCTCACTCTTTTTCTCAAGTTGCCATTGATGGTTGCAAGGTTTCTTCATTGTTGAAGATGAAGAAGATGAAGAAAAAGAATATGATAAGTATATTCCAAATAGAAAATAAAATGAATACTTATCATATACCAACCATGGTTAAGTGTAGAGACTAAACTAGGGTTAGGTGAATGGTTAGGTTAAGGGAAGCAAACAAAATGGTCAAGCTTTCAACACTTCATGAAGCTTCATGAAAGAAACAAAGAAAGCCACCATTTCTATTTATCTTTTCCAAAATAAATAAACAAAATAAATAAATGAATAAGTAAACAAAACCCTAACCATTCATATAACCATGGTTTAATCATACACACAAACTCAAGTTAGCAAGTATCATCAAACATAATACAAACAAGTGCACAAAAGTATATCGCATATACAACTTGTGTACTTCAAGTGAGAAAATCCATTTAAAGTGAACAAATAATAGTTAATGCAAATTATTATATCAAATATATAATTATGCATTAAATCATTAAATCAATACTTGATTTAAAGATCCGGTCATATCGCATACAACCGACTAGTATCCAATGTATCGACTTATCGAATCAATCCTCGATTCGATAACTAGGTTATATCGCATACAACCATTCGATACATTCATCGCGAGAATGGAATACGGTATCACATACACGCATTATTCTCGGTCCCGCACATATCTCATATGCGCTCCTATTTCGTTTCGCTTGAGCCAGGAAACCTCTATGTAGAACTCTAAAGACTCGTCAATACGCCGGCAGCAGATGATGATCATATCAAGCACCCACAAGCCGCAAGCGGTCTGCTAAACGTAACGGCCACCCGGGTATTGAGCGATCAGAAGATCGACGAGCAAGCCCGCTCACACTCCTGTGAATCCAACCAGTAACACTTATCGTACAGTCCGGTCTGTTCGTCTGATATGTTGCATATCTCGCCTAGGGGTGGTAAACGTCAGACCCCAGTAGCTTGATAAGTCATGCATACATAGGGTCCATAACATTCGTGAAACTACTGATAACACTTACCAGTAGATCACTGCAACCCTGGCCAGGGATTTCCTGTTATGGCCAGTCGCGCATAGCGCAACATCATCCCCCAATACCGGGAAAGACGAATCCCCTCCTATCGCTCATTGCCTCCATGTGAATCGGGACTGCACCAAAAAACCACCTGTTTGCACGACTCAGTAGAGCCGTGGTAGGGTGGAAATCAAAGCACAGTGGGAGACACACAAGACTCTATGACGATCTCGGGTCAACAGACTAAGCTGTACCAGTGTCACCAGAGAACTGCCATCTGACGTGAGGTATAATACCATTTGGGAGTTCTCGGCGAGTCCGTTCAGTGTACCCAGTCTCCACTGAGCACCCGCATACCATCTCTGATGTCAAACACCAATGGATATGGGATCATCCATCGCCCATCACATGGGTCGAGAAGATATACGCTAGTCTACTCTGGAATATCGATGCCCCGTCTCGATATTCCCACGACTAGGAACATTGAACGATGTACTCATGGACTACCCAGGCCCCACTAGTATGATCTGCATCATAGTCCTGGAAGTCGAGTACACATCCTAAGGGCTTTATCAACATGTAACAGAGAGACAGAAATTATACATGTTAAGATAAAGAGCAACCAGATAGCGTACTATCATCTCGAGCGAGAAAGTCCTACCTATATATGTCCCAGCATCCACTACAATATACATCCAATGTACAGTAATGGCCTCTAGGGCATACATATAACTAACAATCACTCTGCCAGATCCAAAACATCCGTCGCAACCGGGCGATGTTAACAATCCTAACTATTGTCTCTACCACAGAGTAATGGGTCACCCACTCGAAGATTGCTACATCTTCAATGGCTGGATTGAGGATAAATACCAACAGGGCAAATTCGCGTTATCTTACAACTGGAAAGTGAACCCGCCACAACCACATGCTCAAAAAAAAGATGGACACGTCGGGAGCAACATGCTCTTTTATAGGGGAACCTCCATGAGAAAATGTTCTTTTGGCAAAAACTAAAAGAGTGCTGAAAGATTTTCAAACATGTCCGACCTATGAACAACGGACCGAAATTTCCTTAAACTAACGAAAGACCGAAACGTCGTTGAACTAACGATGGACCACAATGTCCTAAAACTTGCAATTGACCGAAACGTCATTAAACTAACGATGGACGGCAATGTCCTAAAACTTGCAATTGACCGAGACATCGATAAACTACTATGGGCCGCAGCATCCTAAGGCTGACACAAAATATATATATATATATATATATAAATAATTAAAAAAACAAAAAAAAAACGGTATGTCTATAAGCAAAATGGGCACGGATGAAAACCCGAAAGGGCTCCGTGAGTAAAAACAGCAGGGCTACCGGCGAGTTTTGTGAAAACCCGAAAGGGCGCAAGCTCGTTAAAAGACACTTGCAATGTCCTCTCGACCATGTAAGGAGAAACCACCTGCGTCAGATCCTTACGACTCACAAGGGAACAACACACTTAGGGATCCCCACGATTCCTATGGAGAAATTACACTTGCGAGATCCTCACGACTCATAAGGAGAACCCTCTTATGGGACCCTCACGGCTCATAAGATTCAAAAGTCTTAAGCTACAGGGATCTGAACCTGTTCTTAAGCGGCCACCACAACCTCCAATGCTGCCCTACAAGCGGTTCAGTATGGACCCTTGTATACAATCCACGGACGTGAATAAACATTTCCCTAACAAAGTCTCACCCACGACTAGGGATCTGTTTACACAGTGAACAGCCCTTATAAGTCCTCTCGACTTATAAGGAGAAAACACTCTTGTAAGATCCTTACGACTTATAAGAGACCATACACTTAGTAATCCTCACGATTCCTAAGGAAGAAATGCACCTACGAGATCCTCACGACTTGTAGGGAGAAATACCTTTATGAGACCCTTACGGCTCATGAAGTCAAAAGCCTTAGTCGACAGGATCTTAACCCTGTTTACTAAGCCACCTTTGTTCGAACCGACAAAGGCAAATGATGATTCTCTCCTGGCCATATCCCGGTTGTAGCGATGCTAATGCCTAAATCGGTATCAAATCCCAAACTCGCAGCAAAAAGACAGCGAGCCACAAATCCATACGAAATAGCCGAAATGATGGGGCAACTTGCAAACAAAATCAGCAAGTAAAAATGTATGCATCCATAATAACCGAAATGATTGGGCAACTCGCAATAAAAAGCAGCGAGTAAAAATAAAATAAATAGCCGAAATGATTGGGCACCGCGAAAAATAACCGAAATGATTAGGCAATCGCGACCTTCGAGATATAAAAAGCTGAAATGATAGAGCATCGCGGAAAGAAATAAAAAAAATATAAAATGAAATTGTATGCCCTACAGGAGAGATCACATCGATCCCTGTATACGATCCAGGGGAACAAACAAATAGGGAACCATATCTTCCCACTAGGCTCCATTAGAAAAAGAGCCAAGTCTCGACGGTCACATCTACAGCCTGAAGACCCATAACGGCGTTTCTTCGCAGTCCAGCAGGATGCAGATGCAACGTCAATAAAAGACCTCACGGTCGAAACAAAGCGGAGCGACGGAAAAATCCTAGCTCCACCTCAGCATTCGTCTTGTTACAGCAGACGCAATGCCAGCAAACGAAGCGAAGGCAAAATTCTTAGCTTCAGGGTCTTGACGGTAACTCATATAAAACCTGAAAGACTACCGGAGATCATCCCACATGGAGTGGTCACCACCTCGACGTTCGTCTCGATACAGCAGACGAGACGTCAACAATAGCGTCATTCCTCCAACAGGATTCGGACACTCCAAAACTAATGAAGCGAAGGCTAAATTCCTAGCTTCAGGGTCTTGACGATAACTTATATAAAACCTGAAAGACTATCAGAGATCATCCCACACCAGCGCGGAGTGGTCACCACCTCGACGTTCGTCTCGATACAGCAGACGAGATGTCACCCCAGCATTCTTCCTTCAACAGGATTCAGATGCGACAATCAAACAACGGAGCCATGGCAAAATCCCTAGTTCCAAACCTCGACGATTCTCCAACAACCTAGAAACAACCGCGACATTCGTCTCGATACAGCAGACGCAATGCCAGCAAACGAAGTGAAGGCCAAATTCCTAGCTTCAGGGTCTTGACGGCAACTCATATAAAACCTGAAAGACTATCGGAGATCATCCCACACCAGTGCGGAGTGGTTATGACTCATCGGGGCTCTCCAAAATGAGCCTAACCTCAAGTAAAAAGCGGCATGGCAAAATTCCTAACGCTTGCTCTTCCGACGGTCAAACTGCCTAGGAAGATTGCTTGAAGACATCTTGTCCAGCCCCCGAAGGGATCAGAGACACGACAGTCGCAAGGCTACTCGAACAGCAAGATTGCCTATCGAGGAATACATCAGCCAACGCGACGGTACGACGGACAAAACCCTAGTACCACAGACCCTAACGGACCTTTGTCGTAAAGAGCAAAGGTTAACTGTAACGTTAGGACATCCTTGCGAGAACTTCTCGATTTGTCTCGACTCGTAGGGAAAAGCCTTAGGCAGTGGGGATTAAAAAACCTATTTCCTAAGCACTGAGACCCTGCAAGTCGGTCCAAAATGGACCCTTGCATACTATTCACGGACCACACTCTCCAAAGTCGAATCTCGACAAGGAGGGAAACAACCACTTACGAGTCCTCTCGACTTGTAAGAGGGAAAAATTCTCTTGTGAGATCCTTACGACTCTCAAGTGAAACCACACTTGGGAATCCTCACGATTCTTAAGGAGAAAATGCACATACGAGATCCTCACGACTCGTAGGGAGAAAAGTCTTTATGAGACCCTCACGGCTCATGAAGTTGAAAAGTCTTAGGTAGCAGATCTGAACCTGCTTCCTAAGCCATCACCACCTCTCGAAGAGTTCAAGACGAAATGTTCTTTATTATCTACAGGCCATGCTTGCTAAGGTGACATGCTGATAACAAAAAAAAAGCAGAGATATGACACAAGACATTGCGAAAGAAATGTATCTTTTATTCATTCAATTGGGTACAAAATACATCGTATGAAAGAATAAAAAAGAATACATTTTATTCAAATGGCGCAAAAGCAACTATTGGGAAGGAAGCGTCTTAAGTAGGCCAATCAATTGCTCATCTACTCCACTCAGTCTCTCGTCATGATCAGCTGCCGCGGCCAACTCTGCTTCAATCTGAGCTCGTTGCTGCAAATAGGACGAAAGATGTTCCTCGACCGCCTGCTGAGCTGCCCCACGATTCTGTGCCTCCCGCTCGACGATCTCGAGCTTCTGCCTCAGCGTTAGCCCGTGAGAGATGCATCGCAGAAGGCCTTCAAAGATAGCTTTCAACTGTGCAGCATTCGCATCAACCTGAGCATGCAGTCAGGCAGATTTGCTTGAAGTTTCTTCACATTCCTTATGCTTCAAGGCCGTTTCTTGTTCAAGATGGCGGAAGTAAGAAGTGCTCTGCTCGACCCACGCCGCCCGTTGAGTGTTCACAGCCAGGACCTCTGGAACAGGACGTCCAACCTCGAGCTTATGCAGGAAAGCTTCAATTTCCCTGCAGCGATTAACCCAAGACTTAACGACACCCTCACTATGGAATTCACGAGCGTCGCTAGCATAGGGTTAACCTCCGAGGCAAAATCTGCAGCAGATGTGGGAGTCTCCACGTCAAGCTCCTCAATATAGTCGCTCAACATGCGCAGACTATTCGCGGCGCCTTTTGAGGATGCACGTCGAGAAAAAGGTTCGGCCGGCATTATGATGCGAGACTCGAATGGGGCTGGAGTTGATGTGGACGCTACAAAACAAATCACAATCAAATGTCAGCTCAAGAAATAAAGAAAATACACGAACAATAGAGTCTGCTATACCGGCTGCGACAGGGGGCAGAGCTGGGAGTACTGGTGGCGCAACGATAGTATCGTCCCATCCTTCAATTTGTAAGACTACAAGCAATACAAAGAAGAATTAGCAATAATGTGACTGGCAGTTAGAGAAAGGACGTCGTTTAGAAAAGATGCTCACTGACACCAGCAGACGGACTGATCTCTGACTGGAAAGAGAAGTGTGGGTGCAGCACCTGATACAGGTGATCAAAACGGACTCCTGCAAGGACGCAGTAATGCAATGTCAGTACATAAATTATACAGCCTAGAAATAAAACTGATGGGTCATAAGTCTGCACCTTCCAACATCTGAGATGATACGAGAGAAGGTAGAGAAGTGGTCACCGTCAAAGCGGTAACTGATGGCACTGCCTCGGGTAGCGCAACCTCAACGCTCGCTTTCAAAAAGAAAAGCAATGACCCAAAGTCTACCTGGTAAGTCGCCGGTCGGAACCATGACAAGGGCATCACTTGATGCAGTGACTGCTTCACCCTCTTCCATCAGGATGGTTTCGCCGCCGGTGGCTTCATCCCCCAACTCCACGAGAATCGTCATGATACTCGCAGCGCCAGGCAACAGCAGGGAGCCGTAAGGAGAAAGAGAGACGGTTGGAGCAGTGCCCGACTCTTGAGAAAGAGTGGCTACCTCGGGCTCGACGGCTGCAGCCATCTCGTCCGCCGCTACCTCGAGCTCGGCAATCGTAGCCACCTCACCTACCGTTGCCTCGGGTTCGACGATCGCAGCTATCTCCTCTACCGCTACCCCAGGCTCAGTGGTTTCCACCACTTGTTCGGAAAGACTAGGCCCTGCAAGATAGGATATATAAGAACCTGAAAGTTAAAACTTTGGCAAAAGAACCCAATGTCACATTACCTTGGGTCGATTTTTCGAGTGCCTCCCGAGCCGCACGTGCTGCCTGTCTGTGGGCGGTAGACAAGGCGGACGAATCATCCCCTGAAGGAGTAGGGGAAAAGGTAGCAGCACTTGAACCTGCACCCGCGGCCAAGGCGGCGTTACGCTCTCTTGCTGCACGCATTCTATGCTTCCTCTTCGCCCGGGCCGTGAGAGCGGATCTTCTCAAAACCTCCGTCAACGGGACGTCATCGTCCGCGCCAAAGGTTACCTCTGGAGCCATTATGGTATCCGTCATCGGTTGCTTAAGTGAAGCTTCTTTCAGCAACGCCGGCGGAACTGGAACTTCGATAACCGACCTTAGGGGGATCTCCGCACTGCCCTGCGAAGTTGGTATCACACCAGGAATAACTTGAGTAGAGGTAGTTCCTGTAATAAGATAAAAAGGAGGGTTCAGATTACCCATAAGAAACGGGAGTGGAGACACGGTGAACCGAAATGTACCGATGCCTAAGGATACTCGAAGTCTTTCCTTTTCCTCAAATGTCTTGAGGGAAGCTGCGAGAGCTTCTTCAATGGAAATGCCTATTAAAGAAGGAAAAGTATCAGTCAAAGCATGATGATAGAAATATGATGCAATGACGAAAGATACGGCTAATGGTTACCTGATTTCGCAAGAATAGCTAGTCCCGTTTCGTGGCTTGCCAATTGCTCAGAAGCTGCAATAGCAGCCGCCAGATCAGTATCATCTGGCAGCATGAATAGACCCTCATTTGTCCTATACTTGCTCAGACCCTCGCCGTAAGGAGCATGAGGCTCCTGGCCAAGTACAATGTCGACGGAAAAGATTGACTTCTTCTTCCTCTTCTGCGAGAGAGCTCCAGTTGCAGTCAGCACAAGCTTACGCTTGGTGGGCACTTTGGGGCGACGAGTCCCGATATCTGAGCCTACGCCAGATTCGGGGGAAGCTACATTTACCGTCTCCACGGGAGCACGGGGCACCGGTGGTACATCTACCGTCTCCATGGGAGCACGGGGCACCAGTAGCTCAGGCCTGTCGTTAGGGACTTAAATCACGGCAGCTTCTCTTAGCGAAGGAAGGACAATAGTCCGTCTCTTCAAGGGGAGGTTTCGGTCACTAGCAGGGGGTGCACCTTTGCGGTCGAGTAGCAGCCGCTTCTCCTCCTTGATAACAGCACCCATTGCATGTTGATACCAGGCCACATGTACATTAAAAGCCCTCGGGACACAACTTGGTTCGCTGATAAAGAAGTGAGACTCTGTATTCAAGCGCATGAAATGATGTAGCGCACCCCGCATTCCCTCTTCGGTGGCAACGGGTTCTACCAAGAAAGCCTCCAGCGGGACTCCCTAATTGTAACTCAGCTACTGGGCAAAACGATGAGGGTTGTATCTCATGAATAGCGCCGCATCGTTTTGCCTGAATACAAGAAAGCCTGGCCTGATGGAGTATAAATGAAGAATCTCCCTGGCTTTCAACACGGAGGCCCCGTCCTTAAAAATGTCTCGCAGTGACAGCACCGCCTGTGAAGTTTCCTGGCCGATGGTCAGGACTTTGTCTGTGAAAGACATACCATCTCCGACCGTGCGCGGACAAAGGAGCAAGCCCCTAGCTTCCCGCTGTGACGGACTCACGATGGAGGCGTCAACCAGCCGCATAATCCGAGGGAACTTGCATCTCTCGTAAAATGAAGGTCTCTTGTGAATGCCAAAGACCCCGAGCATGTGCAGCTCCATCCATGAAGTGAAGTAATGCATTGGGAAGTTGGCAGGATGCACCCCCGGTTCAGTGGTATCCGCCGCTACTCTAAGACCATGGTATAAGTGGGCTAACCCGGCGATCCCGATGGCCACATGTATTCCGGCGACCATGCAATGCGTGGGGTAGAAGACGGAAGCCCTTATGTAACGAAGATGCATAGGGAGCGCGAACCAACTCAACCATAGCCCAAGAAACCCAAGAAAGAATGCCTCCTTGTCAATGCCCGGGGCGGCGATTTCTGACAGAGAGATGATCGCAGCGTCAGGAAGAAAGAAGCCCTTCTGATCAGCTTCCAGTACCGGCTGACGGTCCAAGCCTAAGCCGAAGGGATCATCGAGCTTAGCAAACTTTTCGCCTCGTCACGACAAAATCTCCGGGCGAAGAAACCGGGCAATGAAGTCCGCAAAACTGACCCCCCAGCCTCCGGATTCAAGGAAGAGGCTCTCGTATAGGTTCAACACCTTTATCATGCTGGGGAACTGGTGCTGAATGGCGTTCTCTGGCGTGAGACCTATCACCACTGGCTTGGTGGAAAAAACGTATTCATCCGTAGGAAGCAGCTCCTCGTAGTGCTCCCCCCTAACTGGTAGACCAGAAACCTCGGCGAATTCTTCCAAGGAAATGGAGACCTCTCTATCCAATAGAAGGAAGGTATGGGTCGGGATGTTCCACTGCTCCAAAAACGCCTTGATCCACCATGTGGGAGGTGCAGAATACTGGAACAATGAATTGTAGACCGCAGGGTATAAGCCAAGCTTTAGCAGCTGCGATTTCTTCGCCGACAAGATGTACCGGGCCCACTACAAGTACCCGGCCGGATGACGGGGAGTCAGCCCGATGTTGTAGGGTTGTCCCTAAGGGTGCGACTCACCCTGGCATATGCGCCGCCCTAGGGTGTCCAAAGCCGTCGACGGCTGCACTGGTACTGCGGCGATTGAGGGCTGAAGGAGGCTCTCCAAAGTCCAATTAACCACCTCCACGGCATAGTTCACCGGGGGTGGATCTGCATACGGGATCGCCGAGATTGGCTCTAAAGGCATCGCACAAGAGAAGCTTCGACGACCTCTGATAATCTGATCGTACCATCAACCCCACAAGTGAAGATTTTTGTATTCCGGGTCACGGTCATTGATGAGCGCGAGAACCTCCCGGTCCACAGGTGCCTCAGAGAATCCTCCCTCTGAACGGACGAATGGAAACGTAGCATCGAAAGACATGTCGCCTGCAAAAAAGGGGGACAGAAGTCAACTGTCAGTGCTATAATTTAATTTTAAATTTTGACACTCGGTACTTTAAAATTTGTACCACACTGCAATGTAGTGGAAAGGGGACCAAAGGGGGACCCACAAAATCCAGATGATAATGCATCAATTAATAAAACAGCCTCATCATTGGATGAAACTGTTAATTAAATGAGGAAATCCTCAGGAAAATTCTCATTAAATGAGAGATCCCTCGGGAAAAGGAGAAAATCTTCCTTTGAGAGCAATGCTCTATGACAGAGTGACACTTGTCAAACTCTGATCATGAAGGAATAAAATTCCTTAAGAGCCAGGCTCTGTAATGATGATGGAAAAATCCATCAGAAAAGAATTAATTAAAATTAATTTTTATGAATTAAAAAAAATCTAGGATCTTCAAGATCCATGAACAAACTCTTAAGAGTTCTTCATCAAAGATTAATAAATCAACTTGATTCAAAAGAGGAAAGCTCTGTTCATGGGCTAAGAAACCCCAAGAAAAGATCTCTTTAAGATCTATGGGTTCAAGAGAGCAAAGCACTGTTAATGAAACCCTAAATGGGTTTTCTTTAGATCAAATATCTATGAAGAGCAAGGCTCTGATTAATGGGTGAAACCGTAATTTATTAAAAGTTTTAAACTTTACCTAAGTTTTGACAGAGTTCTGACTCTTAAAAGGTTCTTAAACAAGAGAGCTATGCTCTGTGGGAGAATGAAATTCTCAGAAGAGATAATTCTCAAGTAGAAGATAAAAAATCATCTAAGGGACCAAAGGTCCTATTTATAGGCATTGAAACGCCTCTTCAACTTCTGAGTTGATCCAAAGGCGCAGATGCTGCCACCGCTGCACTCACGTGTGCGCCACGTGAGCGCAACGGTGGGAGGGAATTTGTTTCCACCAATCAGAGCAAAACTCTATTTTGAAATTCAAAATTCAAAAATTGAAGCAACGCTTCAGATCTAGCACTAGGCACGCTGCGCGCCACGTATCAAACACGGATGCGCTAGCGCCAGGTGCGCTGCGCCCTAAGCAGTGCACCCCCAATCAGAGCAAAACTCTGTTTTGAAATTTAAAATTCAAAAATTGAACCAACGCTTCAGATCCAGTGCAAGGCGCGCTGTGCATCATGTGTCGAACACGGGTGCGCTAGCGCAAGCTGCGCTGCACTCTGCGCTGCGCTCCACGTATCAAACATAGGTGCGCTAGCGCAAAGTGCGCTAGCGCAAAGTGCGCTGCGCTCTGAGCAGCGCACCACGTGCAAAGCATGGGTGCGCCAGCGCTGGAATTATAAAATTCCCCACCGTTAGATCAAAAGATCTAATAATAATGATAAATCATTAATTAATCAGAATTAAAATTCTGTTATGGAAAGATCTTTCCAATCTTGTTAAAAACAAGAAGATTGCATTCTGTAAAACAGAAGCCCTAAGATCAAAGATCCAACGGTGGGGAAACATCCCCAAATCAATCAGAGAAAGATCTCTTTAAGTGATTCAACAAATCAATTTGCCCCATATAAAGGCCCCAAGACTTCAAGTCTAATATAAAAAAAAACCCTATAAACTTTGAGAAATTCAAAGAAAGAAGAGAAAGCTCTCAGCAAAAGGAGATTATTTCTTCAAGGTAAAGATCATGAACAATGAACACAGAGATGAAATCATCTCATAAAAAGAAGAATTATCTTCTTAAAAGATCATAGATCTACAAAGACCAAGATCTTTCATAAAAAAGATCAAAAGATCTCATCACATAATAAAAGAAGAAAATATTCTTCACACAGATCATTGATCTATAAAGGCAAGCCTTTCAAAACTAAGAACTGTTGTTCTTGAATCTTGAGAATAAGTCTCTTCTAGAAAGAACATAAATTTTTTCACAGATCATAAAATTGATCAAAATTCCCTTTGCGCTCATGAAATGAGCTTTGCGCTCTTGAGCAGCGCTTCTGTGCTCAGTGGACCGGTGCTCAGCACCAAAATGCGCCACGTGTCAACTACGTATGCAACTTGCGCTTTGCGCTTCTGAAACAGCGCAC
Source organism: Agapanthus africanus (assembly GCA_030015575.1). Lineage (NCBI taxonomy): Eukaryota > Viridiplantae > Streptophyta > Magnoliopsida > Asparagales > Amaryllidaceae > Agapanthus > Agapanthus africanus. Next base: position 429,378,396 of record CM057339.1, read on the forward strand.
TGCGCTCATAGGCTGGCGCTCAGCGCCGAGCGCAACACGTGTCATTCACGTATGCGCCAGCGCAATGCGCTCATGGATTAGCGTTCAGCGCTCACAAACTGGCATCTGCGCTTAGCGCGGAGCGCAACACTTACATGCGCGCCACGTGGCAGAAGCGCACTGCACTTTTTTGATTGGCGCAAAGCGCCTGGCGCGCCACGTGTTGCGCTGACAGATCATAAATTGTTCTGATGAATGCTCTGCATTCAATACAAAAAATGTGTTAAGATCTAATGCTCAGCATTGATTAAAAGGGCCAAGCCCAAATAAAGGCTCAATAGCCAGAATATAAAATGTTAAAACATTTATTGGGCTTAGCCCAATACTGGCCATAAGTCCTCAACCCATATTAATTGAGCCTATCTACTCAAAAATACTTAACAGATCTCAGTCCCAAATTGGGCTGCAGATTTTTCAACCAATTCACACCGGTTCGAGGGTACATCTCTTTACTCCTCTGATGTTTGTCGTTGTAATCCTTCAACGTCTTCAGAGAGGTGACGGGTCCTGACAACCACACATTTCTACGAACTGTGGGGTCTTTAAACTCATGGACTATGATGTCCTTAAACTTTATAGACTATGACGTCTTTAAACTACGGACTGTGGGGTCCTTAAACTCATGGACTACGATGTCCTTAACCTGGATCGAGATGTCCTTAAACTAACATTGGATCACCATGTCCTTAAACTGGTATTGGACCACTATGTCCTTAAACTGGTAATCGACCGCAATGTCCCTAAACTAAACAATAGAGCCCAAATGCTCTCTTGTTGGATCTAAACGATCCCGTTAAGTTGATCTTAGTCTGAAATGAGACCAACGTATTCTTAACAAACGTTTAAGTTGATCTTAGTCTCAAATGAGACCAACGTATCCTTAAACCTAACCCCCAAACCCAAATCTAAGAAAATACGGATTTGGACTAATCCACATCCTACGGGCGATAACATAAATTAGTCTCCGTATACAATCCACGGGCAACCAAAAACAAAACAAACACCCACGATACGAAGTGACCATCTGGAGAAGGAGAAAGTGGTTACCGCGATGCGGTAGCGTAATTAACTGCAGGGGCTTGCGTCTGCAGGGAAGAGCGTCCCCACAATCAAAAACCCCTCAAATGAGGGGGAATCTGACGAAGTCTGCTACATCAGATGCATCCGTTTAAACCTTCGATACATGGTGCCATAAATCAACTTGGCATCTTCGGAGAGATGGACGGATAGCACCAATTAGCATCTTCCCTCGGAATTCAAGCCCCGACGTCCCAACGTCCCGGTCGCGTCTTCCGGCGGGGAACAATGAGTATGTTTCTTTTTGGGGCGCAGTTTGTAACTGCGCCCAAAAAAAACAAAGTCCCATGGGTGAGTGGGTAATGCATGAAAAAGCAGCTAAGGGGAAATGAAAATGGTGTATTGGACGCATTTTAGAAATGTGCCTGATGATGCTCAATATCGGTGATCTCCCAGATCATGACACGTGGCAGATGACGTGTCCCAGAGCATGCAAGAAAGGGCCTACAGTGGCCGACCAGACCACTCCCATGCCCGTCCTACAAACAAAGCTGGCTCGCCTCCGACCCCCAGCACAATTGGCCTTCTCGGCCTCACAGCTCGTCTCCGGGCTACCGCAGAACCGAGATACCTCGGCTCTCCCGCTCTGTAATACCCCAGAGCAGTGTGGTCTTAAGACATCATGGTGATCTGCTCTGTCCACACTCAGTGCGGTCTGTTGCGGACATCTTGGTGATCTGAGTGAGGGGATCATTTCAGAACAATAGGATCGGGTCCTTAAAGCACATTCCGAAAGAGGACCGAACTGCATTATAAATATAATGATACCACCCTCAATTACAGAGGCGTCTTTTAAGTGAACCGGAACTACAGGAGCTTGAGAACTCCGTAGTTAAGCGTGCTCGGGCCAGGGAAGTCTTGGGATGGGTGACTTCCTGGGAAGTGGCCCCTGGTCGGGTCCAGTTCGCTCTAAAGGGAAAAACCGTGCGGTTTCGGCCAGAGCGGACAACACCATCTGTACTGGGGCGTTACATTTATGGTGGCCCATGCAAGTCCCTCAATAGTAGGTCTGTGGTTCAAGGACGGCCTATGCAAGTCCCTCAATAGTAGGTCTGTGGTTCAAGGACGAACCATTGTTCTTAGATGGGGGAATGTAATACCCCAGAGCAGTGCGGTCTTAAGACATCATGGTGATCTGCTCTGTCCACACTCAGTGCAGTCCGTTGCGGACATCTTGGTGATCTGACTGAGGGAGCCATTTCAGAACAATGGTATCGGGTCCTTAAAGCACATTCCGAAAGAGGACCGAACTGCATTATCAATATAATGATACCACCATCAATTACAGAGGCACCTTTTAAGTGAACCGGAACTACAGGAGCTTGGGAACTCCGTAGTTAAGCGTGCTCGGGCCAGGGAAGTCTTGGGATGGGTGACCTCCTGGGAAGTGGCCCCTGGTCGGGTCCGGTTCGCTCTAAAGGGAAAAACCGTGCGGTTTCGGCCAGAGTGGACAATACCATCTATACTGGGGCGTGGGGCGTTACACGCTCTCCCGCCGAGCTCATCTTCCGACGGCACCGCTCACAGGCGCAACCGCCATCCCGCGAATCTCGCCATGCGCGAGATATCCGCCGGCCACATCCCACGTCCCACGCCATCATGATCCCACATTAATGAGCCTGTCTCGCCATTAATGGGAGATCCCGCTCATCATGCGGGCGTGACGTCGGGAGCGTAACTGTCGGCGTGATTCTCGCGCCTGCCCTACCTGCTACCACCGCTATATAAACCCTTTCTTCAGACGGTTCAAGTAAGCCATTTTTACTCCACTAAGCCGTTACTCTGCTCGGATTTCCTCTCTAACTTGACTGTCGAAGGGTCCTCGGTGGTACAACCACCCCGAGACTTCCTTGCAGGTAGCTCGGCGACAACCAGCCTCAGACCTATTGAGATCCATACGCTTCAGGAGCCTGCCTCCAGATCCAATCTCAGCCATCCATCGCCGCCATCAGAAGATCAACGGAAGGTAACATCTTGGTGCGATCCAGGTCGCATCAGCTGGTGCCGTATGTGGGAACTCTTGATTCCACAAAAACAAAAGTTCATCTTCCGATCCCAATCTAATGGCGAGCGATCATCACGATGATCCAAGCACCAGCCGCCGCCTCCCCCTCAACGGAGGCATGGACGATCCTCCTCCGCTGAATGCCATCAACGCCCTTGCCGGCCGGATAGACCGACTCGCGTCCGTCGTGGAGGTGCTCATCCGCATCGAAACGGCAGGGCAAGACCCCCAGGTCGCCGCTCTCTCACCTCGGGACCGGGACCCCTACCAGAAGAGTGAAGACTTCGTTCGTGTCGGCGCTGCCGACCACCACCTCCCTACCTCCCACGGCCGCAGATCTCCCAGGCCAATACGTTCTGAGACCCGCTGGGCGCCCTACAGTTCCACACCGAGGTCCGTCGCCAGAGCACCTCTCCCCGAGATCCTTCGCGCACCTGTCCTTCCCGAGGAGATGTCGGTCAGCTCTCCTGTTACCAGGAATGACCGACACCCCCTCCCTCGACGGGGTCGCGCAGACGGGACTCGCCACGGCGGCTCGAAGACTACCTCGCCGGGGGATCTAAGGAACCTCATTGAGAGGAACCGGGGCCGTGGCCAGACGCAGGCCTCCAACAGCAGAGGCCAGGGATCAGACTGCACCGAATCGTCGGGGTACCACGGCCGACTCGACGCCCTCGAGAAGAAGATCCAGGGTATGCATCGGGAAAGTCACAGCTCGAGCGACGGGGCTAAGTACACCGCCGACTCACTCACCGAACCGTTCACCGAGGAGCTGCTCGCCGTACACGTCTCCTCTCGCAACAAGCCCCCGAAGGTCTCCCTCTTTGATGGAAAATCTGACACGAAGGACCACTTGGATGCATTCACCGCGGGAATGATCTTCCAAGACAACTCCGATGCCGCCCAGTACCGAGCCTCCCGACCACTCTCATCCGATCGGGACGAGACTGGTTCCGAAGACTCGAGCCACGCTCGATCTCAACTTTCGACGAGCTGGCCACTTAATTCCTCGGCCACTTCGTCGGGAACAGGCGGCAAAAACGCACAATTGACCATTTCTTCACGATCAAGAGCGGGGGCAAGGAGACGTTCAAAGCATACGTCACCCGCTTATACAATGCCCTTCTCGAGGTCCCAGAGCACCGGGACGAGACGGTCATCACGGCACTGAGGTCTGGTCTTAGGCACAAGGAGTGGTTACGCTCCTTTGCATTGGTGCAACCTAAGACCATGGCCGAGGTAAAGGCCTGGACCGAGCGCGAGGTCCAGCTCGAATCCGAGGTGAACGCAAATCTCCCCCGGGCAGAGCAAGCCGACCAAAAGAAAAGGGCAAGGGAAGAGAGAAGGGGACCTGAGCGGTCAAAGCCCTATCTCCCGAAGTTTCAGGAGTACACCCCGCTCAACGTCTCCCAGACAGTGCTACTAGAAGAGACCAAGGGCGAGGGGTTCTTCAAGCTTCCCCCGATCTCGCGCATGGCCTCAAAGCGAACCCGGGGCCCCTACTGCGGTTTTCACAGGTCGCTAGGCCACTCCACGGAGAGCTGTAAGCAGCTTCGAGACTACATCGAGGAGCTCATCCATTCAGGGCACCTCGCAGCGTACTTGAGGGACAAGCGGCAAGCTGGCCGCGAGCAGGAGCAGCGTCCCCCACCTGCCGAGCTGACCATCGGCCAAATCATGGTCGTGACGGCCGAGGATATGTCTGGTACCCATGAAGCTCGGTACCTTATGCCGGGCATAGAGGCCAACAGACATCCGAGGGGCTCAAGCTGCATGAATAAAAGCATCTACTAGCATGTATTTTCTTTTCAAGACAATGTACCGTCTTCTTGAGATCTTTTCTTTATATGTTTAAAGGGATCAATAAAGCATTGCAGGAAAGAAAAAGAATCTTATTCGTTCAAAGGGTACTATAGGCTCCTCAGCCGTACATAAAAAAGGGGGAATAATTACAACAGAGGGGGAATGGGGTGCAGAGAGCACTGCTCGTGGTACTCTGAGCATATTTCCTCCAGCCGAGCTCTCACGGCGTCTAATCTCTGCCTCCGACTCCCCCCGTGAGCGTCGGCATCATGCCTCAACTGATAACACTCAAGGACGAGCGCCTCTGAGCGGTTTAGCCGACTCGCAGAAATCAGGCCGAAACGCCTCAGAGACCTCAGCTTTCCAACGGCCTCGTCTTTCAGCTGTTCGGACAAGGGGCTGTAGAGCCCTGGTGACGCCCTCCAAATGGAGTACATCAACAGCTGAAGGAGGGGGGAGCGCCAGGGGAGCAATTAGCCGAAGTGACCCTCGATGCGGCCTATCACTAACTGCACCGTGTCATCATTGCAGTACTGGTCGTAGAGGTACACATCCTTGAAGTTTAAGATATCGGGGATGGTGAAAGGGAAATCCTCCATTCTGGCGTTTCGGGTGTGAGAAAAGGAGTAATCAACACTCCCACTTTTTTATAGCCCACAAACTCCTAGGAGTCCAATAGTCGCCCGTCTCACCCGTAGCACAGGTGCCACGGGGCGAACATCGCGCCTCCCTATGCGAAACTGAAACGATGCTACTCCGACGCTTCGCCTTCCCCACGCCCTCGTGACACGTGTCTCCCACGACTGCCCAACTCCTCGGTGCTCACCTTGGGAAGGTCGGAAAAAACCTCGCCAAGAGGCAACCGAGCAGTTTTACTGCTCGATCCATCCTTAGGGATCAAAGCCCTCGCCAAGAGGCAACTGAGCAGCTTCACTGGCAGCCGAGCAGCTACCCCGCTCAGCTATCCCTGGCTGGTAGATCCCCTACCCCACAACGCCAGTGATCAAAGCCCTTACCAAGAGGCAGCCGAGCGGCTACCCTGCTCGGCTATCCCTGGCTAGTAGCTCCCTACCCCACAAAGCCAGGGATCGAAGCCCTCACCAAGAGGCAGCCGAGCAGCTACCCTGCTCGGCTATCCCTGGCTGGTAGCTCCCCTACCCCACAACGCCAGGGATCAAAGCCCTCACCAAGAGGCAGCCGAGCGGCTACCCTGCTCGGCTATCCCTGGCTGGTAGCTCCCTACCCCCACAATGCCAGTGATCGAAGCCCTCGCCAAGAGGCACCAGGCAGCAACCCTGCTCAGCCATCCTTAAGGATCAAAGCCCTCGCCAAGAGGCACCGGGCAGCAACCCTGCTCGGCCCGTCCTTAGTAGGCCTCTAATGGCCCCTCCCACGCTAAGGATCAAAATCCCTCTCAAGAGGCAACCGGGCCCGCCCTTGCTCGGTTATCCCTGGCTGGTAGCTCCCTACCCCAACACATCAGGGATCAAAGCCCTCACCAAGAGGCACCGGGCAGCAACCCTGCCCGGCCCGTCCTTAAGGATCAAAAGCCCTCGCAAGAGGCAACCGGGCCCGCCCTTGTCCGGTTATCCCTGGCCGGTAGCTCCCTACCCCAACACACCAGGGATCGAAGCCCTTACCAAGAGGCATCCCCGCATCTACCCTACTCGGCTATCCCTGGCTGGTAGCTCCCCTACCCCACAATACCAGGAATCAAAGCCCTCACCAAGAGGAAGCCGAGCGGAAATCGAAGCCCTCGCCAAGAGGCAACAGGCAGCAACCCTGCTCGGCCCCATCCTTATTGTAGCGTCTTGAAAAGTCGTTTTGGTGTTTTCCTGAAAATCGGTGAAAATTCGGTATTTTTCCGAAAACCGTCTTTTTTGTTATTTTGCAGTTTAGGGCTAATTATACCTAAAATAGATAGGTAATTACTTGTTTTTAGTAGCTAATGAGTTACTTATTAAATTTTGGGCATTTAAAAAAATTTCCCTATTTTTCAATTTTTTAATATTATTTTAAGCCGGTAAGAAAATACATTAAATTAGCGATAAAAACAAATTTTTCCGAGATAATTTTAATCCTTAAAATTATGTTAATTAAAATCTAGTTGTAACATAAATTTTTAGTATTTTATTTTGATTTTTAACTAATTTTTACTATAAGAAACGAAATTTATTGAATTTAAGCCTAAACTTGCAATTTTTGACTTGTAGGGGGTCTTTTTGCATAAAATTTCTTTTGTAAAACCTCTCACTCTCTTCCCTCAGCCCTAAGACAGCCCCACCTTGATCAGGTCCAGAAATTTCTGGCCTCACCTTGATTTTTTCTTCATGTGTTGAAATGGTTGTTTTGAAAATTTATTTAAAATATAGTTTGTTGAAAGTATGGTGCTTTGACTTTGGGGGGTTGACTAGTGACTTTCCCACACACCCCACACCCTCCCCTTCCCTCTTTTCTGGCCGAGACCTGCTCCCCCTCCCCTTCATCTCTTTTCTTTTCATCTTCTCAAAATTCTTCAAGTTTACTTCAAAAAAAAATTGCAATTTAAAGCTTACAAATAAACCCATCCTTCATCCTTTTTTTTTCCTTCACCTCCCTAGCTTGGATCTTGATACTTGAGGCCATCAATTGAAGCAAATTTATTCTTGCTAGATCTCTAGTTGAGGTATAATTTCTTGCTAATTAAATTCTTTTGATTAAGTTTCTTAAGTTAAATTGTTGTATTGTTAATTTTGTGCTAAATTCTAATCTAGTTTTTTTTTTATAGTTCATGGCTTGAATTGTAATTAGGGTTAGAAATCCATTATTAGGTTAATTAATTTACTTTGTTATCTAGTGTTTTGCTAACCTAAATCTAAGAGGTGAACTTGCTATTGGGTTTGAAATTAGTGTTAGTTAAGTTTTTCTAGTATGGTTTTTAATTACAATTGCTAATAAGAAAAAAAATCAAGAAGAGGTTTGTGTATGGAATGTGGGTTTTGTAGCATGGTAAATAAGTTAAAATTGTGTTTTTGGTGGTTAACTAGTTGTGCGGATTGGATGGTTGTGTTGGACCGTGATAACCTTGCCGCTATTGTCGATGTTTGCACCAAATTGCTTTTCTAGCTTGCTAGTTTTTACTAAAATATTGTGATGAACTATTTGCGATGTCTTGATGACATTTTAGCGTGTCCTATGACATTTAGGATGCGTGTGTGCGGTTTTTTGAGTAGTCGGGTTTTAGTTTTGCCGGGCGACCAAATCGGCGATTTTTGGCAGTTTTTGCGATTTTCGCGTATGTTCCGCGCACCTTGTGCACGTTGTTCCTAGCTAGTGAACATTAGTATTTTCGTTTGGGTTTTGCGTCATTCTTGATATGTAACCTTATGTTTGGTATTGATGTAAATTCCAGGTTCGGTCGCGGAGACGTCAGACGCGGCACGAAAGGGGAAAGCGGTGATTGGACACAGCTAGCTAGGGATTCCGGTGAGTAGATGTAACATCTACGGGGGACTATCGTTGGATGGCGCGAGCCGCCCGATAGTTTTAGAAACTTAAAAGATTCTTGTAATGTTAGTAATTAGGGGTGTAATACTTGTATGATTATTTACTACATTCATGCCCTATATTGACATACCTATACGAAACCATTTAATAGGACACCTGCACCATTGCCAGGGTTTTATATGCAGCACGAGCACTATTCATGCTTACACACACACCCTGGTAATTGCCATGCCACCACACCAGATAACCTTTAAATTGAGCCCTTTTACTATATTGATACTTAAACTTACGCTATTGCTTTAATTCCTTAAAATGAAATCGTAGAATTGCTATTCATGTGCATGTACTTCATCATATTAATTGTTCACGCCTAATCTATCAATCATACATCGCAACTTGATTATTGACACCATATGCATTCATTATCATTGGCATATGCAGTTATGAGGATTTCTTGAGATTTTGTGATATTCTGGATTTTGGGGGAAAGCCGCAAAATTTCTAAACTTATTATATTTTTAAAATATGTAAATTGCGGTTTTCTAGTGATGTATGTGTCGTCCACCATGAGTTTGCTGTGGTTTTTGAGACCCGTTTCGAGGAGTTGGATGAACCGTCTCGGGTACATGGTGGGCCCGGTAGGGTACCCCGGGGCAAGAAGCTCGTGGTGCTGACGATGAGCCTGGCAGGGGACGGATTACCTACCGGTGACTTCATTGGGCACGGCGGATATCCAGAGGATACCGACCGGGGCCGCGAGAGGATGAGATATTGATATTGAGATGGGTCAGCCGGATGGCTGAGGCCAGAGACACTATGACATGGATTTATGAGATTTGAGACAGCTTTTAGGTGTCGTTGCTGGACACCGGTTCTCGTCGATTTCTTTGAGTATTATGCTGGCATTCTAAAAGAGTTTCAAAAACAAAAAGAGATAAAATGTTTCTTATATATACCTATTGAGACCTCAGATATTCATGTTGCATACATATTAGTACGCTGATGTTGTATACACACCTGCTAGTGCATCCAGTCATACCTGTATTTTAGATGCTAGGATGCTTGTGTGCATGCATACGATAGCCTTTGTAGATGTTATTTATTACTCACGAGTTGGAAACTCACCCCCGTTGTGCCACAGCCTTTTGCAGGTCCGCTCCGTCAGTACAGTAGCGGCGGGCGCACTTGTTCTTTTGCCTCCTTTGCCTGGACTCGAGGTTTTGCTCTTAGGTGGGTTATATCATTATTTTTGTACCACCTTGTATATTCTTTGTATCTAGTGCACTCCATCTACTGTATCTACCAGTATTATTGTATATTGACCTAGAGATGAGACTGTGAGATTTGTGGACTTTTATGCTGTATTTTGGGGTCGAGCTCACTTGAGTCGACATGCTGTTTTTCTTATGCTTCTTTATGATTATTTTGCATGCTGTCATTTTATATTGCGTGGGATTTGTGACCGCCTTGTGGCGAAGAGCTAGCTCCCGCTTGGGGATGCCCTATTTTGTTGGATTCATATATATTCTTGTTGTACCCATTTTGGGGGCCAGTATTTACAAAGGAGACTCTGCCGAAATTTTCGGAAAAATTGGTATTGTTAAGGGTTTTACATGACTTATTTGATAAACTCGCTTTCAATTGATTGGGTTTTCTTCACTCTTTTGCTTTTTGGTTTGGTTTTCTGGGCTTTGGCTTACTTATTTTACGGACGTCTTTAGACGTTTCGTAAACTTAAGTGCCAGTCACGTTCCGTACCCTGCGGGTCGTGACAAAGTTGGTATCAGAGCGATAGGTTTTACCTTTTTGAGTGTAGGATGACCCTTGGTAGATGGAGTAAGTGACTTAAGTAGGGTAACGTAGCGTGTGTATGTCCGCGGCATACTTGCGATACGGTACTCCGCCTAAGTGACTTTAGGATATACTTGCTTGAAAATTCCTTCTTCAATTCCGTGTATCCTATGATCTTATTGCACTGTTCTTACTATCTGTTTTCCTGTAACAGCCATTATGCCGCCGAAGGCTACGAGGGCACAGAGGGCTGCCGCCAGAGACGAGATTCGAGCTGGCTCGTCCGAGACTAGGACTGAGCAGGGTGGTATGCCTACGCCGCAGGGACAGACCGATCCACCTTCCCCAGGCCGTATGGATAGGCTCGAGACTGGTATGGAGGAGTTGCGACAGATGATGGGGGCATGCAGGAGCTACGTCAGATGGTAGGATCCCTAGTTGCAGCCAGTCGTACACCGAGGCCGGATGACGTACCTACTACATCACAGACGACCATGATACCTGCTCCTACTACTACCACCGTGGCCATCCTGGTTTCACTACAGGATTTCATGAGGCTGAGACCTCCAGTATTCACCGGCACCGAGGCAGCGGAGGACCCACAGACGTTCCTTGACAGTTTAGCCAGGATCTGCCGTTCGCTGAGATGTTCGGATGATCGATGGGTAGAGCTTGCGAGTTTCCGACTAGAGGGTCTCGCGCAGACATGGTGGGAGTCAATCTTGAGAGGTCGAGCTGTAGGTCTACCGCCTATGACTTGGGTCGAGTTTACAGCGGTCTTTCTAGCCCGTTTCCTTCCAGAGAGCGTTCGTGACGCCAGAGCTCGTAGCTTCGAAGCCTTAGTCAAGACACCTGGGATGACGGTGTCTGAGTATGACATCCAGTTTACACAGTTATCCCGATATGCTCAGTATTTGGTGGATACCGAGGAGAAGATGGTGAAGAGGTTCGTACAGGGACTTGATGCCCAGCTATATCTTGCCATTGGCGCCCAGCACTACGACACGTATTCAGCTGCTATGGATACGGCATTGCGGATGGAGGCACGCATATCACAGACTTCGGCCGTTTCTGGGCCGAAGAGGATTCGCACCGATGTACCGTCTCAGAGGCAGCGCGCCAGATTCTTTCCGAGAGATAGGCCTGGCAGAGGATTTGGGCGGGGACAGTTATATGGTTCTTATCCCCAGGGGCAGCAGTCGTCGCCAGGGTGTTTTGGGTGCGGGAGTCTGCACCATCTTGTCAGAGACTGTCCGGCGAGACGACAGGGAGCAGCGACAGTTCCGCATATGACCCTACCACCATCACCACCCCCTCCTCAGAGAGCCCTACTTCCTACCACAGGCGATGCTCCACGCCAGTTAGGTGCACCCAGAGGCCGTGGACGCGGCGGTCCTGTTCAGAGAGGACGAGGAGGCAGAGGCCGAGGTCGAGGTCAGCCCGCTACCGGTGGAGGACAGGCCCGAGTTTTTGCTTTGACACCGCAGGATGCGCAGGCATCCAATGCCGTTGTGACAGGTACCTTGCCAGTTTGTTCTTTCGACGCCCGGGTATTATTTGACCCAGGTTCCACATATTCGTACGTCTCTACACACTTTGCACCGATGTTGGGCCGTGAGTCGTCGTCGTTAGATCATCCGCTTGTTGTTATTACTCCGGTAGGCGAGTCGTTTGTCGCTCGTTTTGTATTTCGATTGTGTTCCGTTCGTATCGGGGAGAGGGATTCATCGGTTGATTTGATTCTCCTCGATATGTTGGACTTTGATGTGCTTCTGGGCATGGATTGGCTAGCCACTTGTTATGCTTCGGTGGACTGCCGTGAGAAGGCAGTCATATTTAGCTTTCCGGGAAAGCCAGTCCTTGTTATTCGGGGAGACCGCAGTGTCACCCTTCCCAGCTTAATTTCGTCTCTTCGCGCTGGTCAGCTCTTGCGGAAGGGATGTCAGGGATTCTTAGCGTGTATTTGTGATACTCGAGCTGCAGAGGTTCCGTTGGACCGGGTCCCGGTAGTTTGTGAGTTCCCTGATGAGCTACCTGGGCTACCGCCTGAGCGCGATGTTGAGTTCTGCATTGATTTGATTCCCGGCTCGGGGCCTATTTCTATACCGCCTTATCGGATGGCCCCGGCAGAGCTTCGAGAGCTGAAGGATCAGTTGCAGGATTTGTTAGATAAGGGGCTTATTCGACCTAGTGTTTCTCCGTGGGGTGCTCCGGTCCTGTTTGTAAAGAAGAAGGACGGAAGTTTGCGCTTATGTATCGACTACCGCCAGCTGAACAAAGTTACCGTTCGGAACAGATATCCGTTGCCACGCATTGATGACTTGTTCGACCAGCTTCAGGGTGCGGGATATTTTTCGAGGATCGACTTGCGATCAGGATACCATCAGCTGCGAGTTCGACAGGAGGATATACCGAAGACAGCCTTCCGTACACGCTATGGCCACTATGAGTTTTTGGTGATGTCGTTCGGACTCACCAACGCCCCAGCAGCATTCATGGATTTGATGAACCGTACATTCAGGCCGTATCTTGACTTGTTCATCATCGTGTTTATCGACGATATCTTGGTGTACTCCCGGAGCAGAGAGGAGCACGAGCAGCACTTGCGGATTACGTTACAGACTCTGAGGGAGCACCAGTTGTTCGCAAAGTTCTCCAAGTGTGCATTCTGGCTGGACAGCGTCGGATTCTTGGGTCACGTGGTTACGAGAGACGGCATTTGTGTGGACCCGAAGAAGATTGAGGCTGTTCAGCAGTGGCCCCGACCTACATCGGTTACTGAGATCCGTAGTTTTCTAGGCCTGGCGGGCTACTACAGGCGTTTTGTTCAGGACTTCTCCCGTATAGCTGCACCGTTGACCGGTTTGACCCGGAAGGGAGTTCCTTTCGTCTGGACGGAGGAGTGCGAGCGCAGTTTTCAGCAGCTGTGGACGTGTTTGACTACGGCGCCGGTACTATCTTTGCCTTCGGGATCAGGCGGATTCATGGTCTACTGTGATGCTTTGCGAGTGGGATTAGGATGCGTATTGATGCAGCATGGCCGGGTGATCGCTTATGCTTCTCGGCAGTTGAAGAAGCATGAACAGAACTACCCCACTCATGATTTGGAAATGGCTGCAGTGGTCTTTGCACTGAAGATTTGGCGACATTACCTATACGGCGAGTCGTGTCAGATATTCACCGATCACAAGAGCTTAAAGTACATATTTCAGCAGCGAGACCTGAACCTCAGACAGCATCGTTGGATGGAGTTGGTGAAAGACTACGACTGCGAGATCTTATATCACCCAGGCAAGGCGAATGTGGTGGCAGATGAGTTGAGTAGGAGGACCGGGGGTAGTCTATCCTTTTTGCGCGCAGTGCAGAGGCAGTCGTCAGCAGATTGGCAGATGTTATGCGATAGCCGAGTTGAGTTCGAGTTCACTCAGACAGGGGGACAGCTCGCGCATGTTCGTGCACGCCCACAGTTGCTTGACCGTATATATGAGGCACAGCGCAGTGACGACCGTTGCTCAGAGATCATGGCACAGAAGGGACACGGCAGATTTTCCGAGTTCGTGATTGACGATCAGGGGATTTTACGATATGGATCTAGACTGTGCGTACCAGATGCTGATGGATTGCGGCGCGACATTCTTGAGGAGGCACACCGATCAGTGTATAGTGTCCATCCCGGTTCCACCAAGATGTACCATGATATGAGAGAGACCTACTGGTGGGACGGGATGAAGAGGGACATTGCGGAGTTCGTTTCGAGATGCCTGACTTGTCAGCAAGTCAAGGCCGAGCACCAGAGGCCCGCAGGAGAGCTACAGCCGTTACCCATTCCAGAGTGGAAATGGGAGCAGATTTCGATAGACTTCGTTGTGGGTCTACCCAGGACCAGTCGAGGGTACGACTCCATCTGGGTGATCGTGGATAGATTGACGAAAGCGGCTCACTTCCTACCAGTGAAGACCACTTTCAGCTTCGCTCAGTATGCTCAGCTCTATATTGACGAGATCGTGCGACTACATGGCGTACCGACTTGTATCGTGTCAGATCGAGGCACTCAGTTTACCAGCCGACTATGGCAGAGACTCCAGGAGGCTTTGGGCACTCGTTTGAGCTTCAGCACAGCATTTCATCCGCAGACCGACGGACAGTCAGAGCGGACCATTCAGACTCTCGAGGATATGCTCAGAGCGTGCGTTTTAGACTTTGGTGGTAGCTGGGATCGTCATTTACCTCTAGTGGAGTTCTCCTACAACAACAGCTTCCAGGATACTATTCAGATGGCACCTTTCGAGGCATTGTATGGGAGGAGATGCAGATCGCCCGTCTGTTGGACAGAGCTCAGCGAGAGCAGCATTTTGGGGCCGCAGCTTGTTGAGGAGACGACAGCGAAGATACAGTTGATTCGAGACCGGATGAGGACAGCTCAGAGCAGACAGAAATCCTATGCAGACAGGCGCCGTCGCAGATTAGAGTTCGCAGTTGGCGACCATGTTTTTCTGAAAGTCTCTCCGATGAAGGGCGTGATGCGTTTTGGGCAAAAGGGGAAGCTTAGCCCTAGATTTGTAGGTCCCTTCGAGATCCTCGAGCGTGTCGGCGCAGTTGCTTATCGTTTGGCTCTTCCTCCCAGCTTTCCCGATATTCACCCCGTCTTCCATGTTTCGATGCTCCGCAAGTACCTTCACGACCCTTCGCATGCGATTCAGCACCCGACAGTCCAGCTAGAGCGCGACCTTTCTTTTGCAGAGCAGCCGGTGGCCATCCTGGATCGGCAGGTGAAGAAGTTGAGGTCGAAGATTATACCAACCGTCAAGGTCCTTTGGCGTAGCCCGAGCAGCGAGGAGGTTACCTGGGAGACCGAGGGCGAGATGAGGAAGAAATATCCCCATCTCTTCGAATGTACGCGTAGTTTTTTTTTTTTTTTAATTCGGGGACCGAATTTCCTTAAGGGGGGAAGATTGTAGCGTCTTGAAAAGTCGTTTTGGTGTTTTCCTGAAAATCGGTGAAAATTCGGTATTTTTCCGAAAACCGTCTTTTTTGTTATTTTGCAGTTTATGGCTAATTATACCTAAAATGGATAGATAATTGCTTGTTTTTAGTAGCTAATGAGTTACTTATTAAATTTTGGGCATTTAAAAAATTTTCCCTATTTTTCAATTTTTTAATATTATTTTAAGCCGGTAAGAAAATACATTAAATTAGCGATAAATACAAATTTTTCCGGGCTAATTTTAATCCTTAAAATTATGTTAATTAAAATCTAGTTGTAACATAAATTTTTAGTATTTTATTTTGATTTTTAACTAATTTTTACCATAGCAAACGAAATTTATTGAATTTAAGCCTAAACTTGCAATTTTTGACTTGTAGGGGGTCTTTTTGCATAAAATTTCTTTTGTAAAACTTCTCTCTCTCTTCCCTCAGCCCTAGGACAGCCCCACCTTGATCAGGTCCAGAAATTTCTGGCCTCACCTTGATTTTTTCTTCATGTGTTGAAATGGTTGTTTTGAAAATTTATTTAAAATATTGTTTGTTGAAAGTATGGTGCTTTGACTTTGGGGGGTTGACTAGTGACTTTCCCACACACCCCACACCCTCCCCTTCCCTCTTTTCTGGCCGAGACCTACTCCCCCTCCCCTTCATCTCTTTTCTTTTCATCTTCTCAAAATTCTTCAAGTTTACTTCAAAAAAAAATTGCAATTTAAAGCTTACAAATAAACCCATCCTTCATCCTTTTTTTTTCCTTCACCCCCCTAGCTTGGATCTTGATGCTTGAGGCCATCAATTGAAGCAAATTTATTCTTGCTAGATCTCTAGTTGAGGTATAATTTCTTGCTAATTAAATTCTTTTGATTAAGTTTCTTAAGTTAAATTGTTGTAGTGTTAATTTTGTGCTAAATTCTAATCTAGTTTTTTTTATAGTTCATGGCTTGAATTGTAATTCGGGTTAGAAATCCATTATTAGGTTAATTAATTTACTTTGCTATCTAGTGTTTTGCTAACCTAAATCTAAGAGGTAAACTTGCTATTGGTTTTGAAATTAGTGTTAGTTAAGTTTTTCTAGTATGGTTTTTAATTACAATTGCTAATAAGAAAAAAAATCAAGAAGAGGTTTGTGTATGGAATGTGGGTTTTGTAGCATGGTAAATAAGTTAAAATTGTGTTTTTGGTGGCTAACTAGTTGTGCGGATTGGATAGTTGTGTTGGACCGTGATAACCTTGCCGCTATTGTCGATGTTTGCACCAAATTGCTTTTCTAGCTTGCTAGTTTTTACTAAAATATTATGATGAACTATTTGCGATGTCTTGATGACATTTTAGCGTGTCCTATGACATTTAGGATGCGTGTGTGCGGTTTTTTGAGTAGTCGGGTTTTAGTTTTGCCGGGCGACCAAATCGGCGATTTTTGGCAGTTTTTGCGATTTTCGCGTATGTTCCGCGCACCTTGTGCACGTTGTTCCTAGCTAGTGAACATTAGTATTTTCGTTTGGGTTTTGCGTCATTCTTGATATGTAACCTTATGTTTGGTATTGATGTAAATTCCAGGTTCGGTCGCGGAGACGTCAGACGCGGCACGAAAGGGGAAAGCGGTGATTTGACACAGCTAGCTAGGGATTCCGGTGAGTAGATGTAACATCTACGGGGGACTATCGTTGGATGGCGCGAGCCGCCGGATAGTTTTAGTAACTTAAAAGATTCTTGTAATGTTAGTAATTAGGGGTGTAATACTTGTATGATTATTTACTACATTCATGCCCTATATTGACATACCTATACGAAACCATTTAATAGGACACCTGCACCATTGCCAGGGTTTTATATGCAGCACGAGCACTATTCATGCTTACACACACACCCTGGTAATTGCCATGCCACCACACTAGATAACCTTTAAATTGAACCCTTTTACTATATTGATACTTAAACTTACGCTATTGCTTTAATTCCTTAAAATGAAATCGTAGAATTGCTATTCATGTGCATGTACTTCATCATATTAATTATTCACGCCTAATCTATCAATCATACATCGCAACTTGATTATTGACACCATATGCATTCATTATCATTGGCATATGCAGTTATGAGGATTTCTTGAGATTTTGTGATATTCTGGATTTCGGGGGAAAGCCGCAAAATTTCTAAACTTATTATATTTTTAAAATATGTAAATTGCGGTTTTCTAGTGATGTAAGTGTCGTCCACCATGAGTTTGCTGTGGTTTTTGAGACCCGTTTCGAGGAGTTGGATGAACCGTCTCGGGTACATGGTGGGCCCGGTAGGGTACCCCGGGGCAAAAAGCTCGTGGTGCTGACGATGAGCCTGGCAGGGGACGGATTACCTACCGGTGACTTCATTGGGCACGGCGGATATCCAGAGGATACCGACCGGGGCCGCGAGAGGATGAGATATTGATATTGAGATGGGTCAGCCGGATGGCTGAGGCCAGAGACACTATGACATGGATTTATGAGATTTGAGACAGCTTTTAGGTGTCGTTGCTGGACACCGGTTCTCGTCGATTTCTTTGAGTATTATGCTGGCATTCTAAAAGAGTTTCAAAAACAAAAAGAGATAAAATGTTTCTTATATATACCTATTGAGACCTCAGATATTCATGTTGCATACATATTAGTACACTGATGTTGTATACACACCTGCTAGTGCATCCAGTCATACCTGTATTTTAGATGCTAGGATGCTTGTGTGCATGCATACGATAGCCTTTGTAGATGTTATTTATTACTCACGAGTTGGCAACTCACCCCCGTTGTGCCACAGACTTTTGCAGGTCCGCTCCGTCAGTACAGTAGCGGCGGGCGCACTTGTTCTTTTGCCTCCTTTGCCTGAACTCGTGGTTTTGCTCTTAGGTGGGTTATATCATTATTTTTGTACCACCTTGTATATTCTTTGTATCTAGTGCACTCCATCTACTGTATCTACCAGTATTATTGTATATTGACCTAGAGATGAGACTGTGAGATTTGTGGACTTTTATGCTGTATTTTGGAGTCGAGCTCACTTGAGTCGACATGCTGTTTTTCTTATGCTTCTTTATGATTATTTTGCATGCTGTCGTTTTATATTGCGTGGGATTTGTGACCGTCTTGTGGCGAAGAGCTAGCTCCCGCTTGGGGATGCCCTATTTTGTTGGATTCATATATATTCTTGTTGTACCCATTTTGGGGGCCAGTATTTACAAAGGAGACTCTGCCGAAATTTTCGGAAAAATTGGTATTGTTTTTAAAAAGGGTTTTACATGACTTATTTGATAAACTCGCTTTCAATTGATTGGGTTTTCTTCACTCTTTTGCTTTTTGGTTTGGTTTTCTGGGCTTTGGCTTACTTATTTTACGTACGTCTTTAGACGTTTCGTAAACTTAAGTGTCAGTCACGTTCCGTACCCTGCGGGTCGTGACACTTATTAGACCCCTTACGGCCCCTCCCGTGCTAAGGATCAAAAGTCCTCTCAAGAGGCAACCAACCCATCTACGTCTGCGCGATCTCCACCTCGACTTTGGGGGCATAGAGATACCGTCTTCCCGCCGGTCTTTGAAAACTTGGCAAGTGAACAGATTCAACTCGACGCGTAATCGCTAGACGAAGAACCGACACAACACAAAGGCAGTACTGTGCAAATACAAATGTTTACCGACAAAGGAAAATACGCGTGCAAACACAACTGCAAAAAGTTTTATTCACAAAGCCAAAAGTCTTTACAAGGGTATTGTGGGCTCCCCAGCCTTATCAAATTACCCGAAAGCTTCCAAAAAGAGAGGAGGAAAAGCCAAAAAATTCGGGGCACAAGCCCAGCCTAGAGCTCGCCTCCCTCATCACCATCGGCCGGAGGCATGACTACTGAAAGCGGGACCCGAGCACGGAGCTCACCATTGGCAAACTCCGGACATTGCTCCTTGACGGCATCAAGAGCTTTGTTCCATGCAATGGCGGAGGCCTCTCCAAGTTCGACGTAAAACTGGTCCGACCCCTTGTAATCAGTCACCGCCTTTCTAGCCCGAATCTCGGCAACCTCCGCCGCCTGAAGCGCCGCCTCGGTGCCCCGCCTGCCGGCATCCCTCTCCCTCTTCATGGCTGCAAAGCGATTGGCTAGTTCCACCAACTTCGTCTCGATGACTCGGTGGGACTCACTCAAACGGTGATAGGACTCCCGGCACTTCGAGACGGCGCGCTCCGCGACGGCCAATCAGGCTTCAAGGACGGCCATCCTCTCCCTCTCCAGACGCAGCTCAAGCCGCAGATCCTCGGCCTCCGACGAAGACTCTCCTGCTAACCTCACGGCATGAATAGCCCGCTCGGCCTCTATACGAGTAACGAGGGCGCAGTGCTGAAGGACCTGACGAAAAACAGCAGAGAGCCTTAGAGACACCCGAACTAAAGAAAGGGCGCTCGAAATAACGCTCGAGGGAGTACATACCTGAACTGCCTCCTGAGCGATAGCCGTCATTTGAGCCCTCAGGGTCCCCCACGGAATCTTGCCCCCGGCCGACTCCTCCATACCAGCAAGCAGGACGGCAGCAACGGAAAGCCCCGACGGGACCACGAAATGAACGTCCCCTTCCTGCATGGGAATCCCCTCCGGAATCTCTGTCGATGGAGCGTGAGAGACCATCCTCTTCCTCTTAAGACGAACCCCGTCTTCGTCCTTTCCTGCATCCCTCGTTTGGGGCTTGAGAACCCGTGGAAACCTCTGGCCGCCGCCGGGACAATCATCGGGAGCTCGTGACGAGGAAGATGGCCCCACCGTCGGCGGCACATTTGGTGCGGGACTCGGTTCAGCCGGAGGCATGGCCGCACCGACGGCCCCCCTCCGGGACTGAGCATCGAGGGCACCAAGAGTCCAGGATCGAACCATCGGTCCTGCCAAAGGGAGAAGCAGACTCAACTCAGAAAGAGAAAAAGCAGAGGAAAGAAAAATAAGACATCTAACCTAAGGGAGAAGTCCTTGGGAACGCAGAAATCCGACCTAAGAAGGAGAGCGCTGAGCTTACAAGATCAAGAACGATGAAAATATGAAGATAGGTCCGGAAGCGGACCCCACCTCTATTTATAGTCACCGGCGTCCTCATCCAACGGCGACAGTCGACTCCCGCCAAAAACAACTCTTCGTATTCGACGACCACGATCGCTCCACCTGTCGCACGAGCACTGGCCGTACCCCATCAGACACCAGAAGTCTGTGGCCCATCGCGTCAGCCAACCAACGCCCGACACGTGGCCTGTCGCTTCAGCGAAAGTACGCACGATCCGGCGCACCCTCTTTAATGCAAAGATCTCGCCCTGATTCGGTGGTATCATCCAGAAAATACTACGGATTACCCTGGGACACGTCCGACGATATCTTCGAAAAGAAGCTCACCTCGGGTGACCCGGAAGACCACTCTCGACCCGACCCATCAGCTGGTCGGGACAAGAGTGGGGGGTTAATGATGAAGCTCAATATCGGTGATCTCCCAGATCATGACACGTGGCAGATGACATGTCCCAGAGCATGCAAGAAAGGGCCTACAGTGGCCGACCAGACCACTCCCATGCCCGTCCTATAAACAAAGCTGGCTCGCCTCCGACCCCCAGCACAATTGGCCTCCTCGGCCTCACAGCTCGTCTCCGGGCTACCGCAGAACCAAGATACCTCGGCTCTCCCGCTCGTCCGCGAGCTCTCCCGCCGAGGTATCTTCCTCGGTCTCATCGACCGACTAACGGCACCGCTCACAGGCGCAACCGCCATCCCGTGAATCTCGCCATGCGCGAGATATCCGTCGGCCACATCCCACGTCTCATGCCATCACGATCCCCCATTAATGAGCATGTCTCGCCATTAATGGGAGATCCCGCTCATCACGCGAGCGTGACGTCAGGAGCGTAACTGCCGGCGTGATTCTCGCGCCTGCCCTGCCTGCTGCCACCGCTATATAAACCCCTTCTTCAGACGGTTCAACTAAGCCATTTTTACTCCACTAAGCCATTACTCTGCTCGGATTTTCTCTCTAATTTAACCGTCGGAAGGTCCTCGGTGGTACAACCACCCCGGGACTTCCTTGCAGGTAGCTCGGCGACAACCAGCCTCAGACCCATTGAGATCCACACGCTTCAGGAGTCTGCCTCCAGATCCAATCTCAGTCATCCATCGCCGCCATCAGCAGATCAACGGAAGGTAACATCTTGGCGCGATTCAGGTCGCGTCAGTGCCCAATGAAACTCAATGGCCGCACTTTCAAAGTGCGCCCATTAATGACTCAAATTTTTTGCTACATTTTTTAGGGGCGCGGTTTCAAACTGCGTCCCTTAAAAAGAATTTAACACGCCAGCGCAAGCGCTGAGCCGGTGCCCAGTGGTCAAAAATGGCATGCTTTTGTAATATCTTTTGAAAATGGCTTCTTTTTAATAATATTATTTTAAATAGTTTATTCCAAAAAAATTGTCCAAAAGATAATAACGGGTCGTAGGTATCTAATATTGTTGAAATCCTGAGGTGTTCAGAGTTTATGCACTAGGATATGAGATGGCAAGTGACGAAACTTGCAATTTACTATACAGTAGATACTCTTTTAACCAACTCTAGTACAAGATTGCACAGCACCGACAGACCATCGATGCTAATCCCATCACTGATGAGTCAAACTGTCAGGTGCTATATATATAGGCCAATTGTCGCTAGTCCGTTTTGATATTGTCTGTTTTGACGGTAGAATTGAATGAATGGTATCACCAACAGTTGATCTGAACCCTTGGTAAGTGTATTCCTCTTTTGTTTTAAAACAATTATACCAAAAGGCAGCGACAACGATATCCCCATCATATGCGTACTCATTGATTCCTAGTTCCCTACATAGTGTGTAAAGACAATGCATTAGAGTTTCCAACATGTGCTTCAAAACCTTAGGCAGGTCCATATACTGTCACACTGTTCACATAATTATCATAGTGCTTGGGTCATTTGCGGATACTATAGCTGATAGCTAAAGATCATTTCATATATGAGCATGCAAACTTGGTACAATGTCAAAAGTAATACAGTACATGTTTAAAAGGACGAGCGTAACCATCATGTTACTGTAAGCACCGCCTACATCCTTTTGATAATCTGCTATGGGTCAGTGTTATGTACTTCTACTCTTTTTGGGACGATGCATATACGAATCAAATATTAGTTATAGATGAACCATAGCTTCAATGGTATAACTTTGTGCTTCAGATTTTAAAAGTTTGCATCGATCCTGTTACCAACCTAGCTAGTCAAGTCAATCTGGAAGGAGTTAATCCATGTTCAAGTATGGTTTTGTTTTTTCTCGTCGCAGCTCCCGCTCACTTCGAGTTTATCTTAAGATTTGACAGCCGAGAGCTTATTTTAATATCGGATGTTCCTGAAAATTTGACTTGACCATTATCAAACCCAAGTACAATGCAAAATTAATACAGTTTATAACTAGAAGTATCTCTTCATTTGATGTCAATTTATGTAAAACTTAAAAAGGACGATCAAGATCATCGTGTTACTGTAAGCATCGCCCACATGCTTTCGATAATCTGTTGTGGGTCAGTGTTTATGTACTTCTATGACCGATGCATATATGGATCAAATTTTAGCTATGGATGAAGCACACATAGCTTCAATGGTAAAATCTTCATACTTCGTTTACATCAATCCGGCTTCCAACCTAGCTAGTCGAGCTGGAACGTGTTGATATATGTTCAAGCACGCACTGTTTATTTCTTTGCAGCTCCAGTTCACTTTAAGTTTGTCTTGAGATTAGACAGCCCGAGAGCTTATTTTAATATTGGATGTTGCAGAAAATTTGACTTAGCGAACCTAAAATTGTAGAAATAGAATTTGAACGGCTGGATCAGATAGAGGCTAAGGGTGACACAACTTTACTACCTGTAAAATAGGCATTGTTGATGGATGGCCGATGGCAAGGGGGGCCAGATCGCCGGTGATAAAATAGAAAATAGAAATACAAGGTAAAATTTGGAAACGAATTTGGTTTCATGCAAGGACAGGCTCAATCAGATTACTGGTCAAGAATGTGTTATTATGCATACACAAACATGAATGTGAAAAACAAAGCAGAACTCATACCAAATTAGTTCATTGAAGATATCAAATAGCAAGGCCCCTTTATCAATACTGAAAATACACTGAAAAGTATGCAACACTGTAAAGACTCCTGTGATCAGTACTCATATATCTAGGAGCCTAATACAGCATTTTACACCGAACATTAGTTCATGCGCACTGAAACAACATAGCAAGCGTCCAGAACCACGAAACACAAAATGCCCAAGCAAGGAAGCAACATTGCTATTCAACTCACTAGATCAACAAAAGAACCAATCCAGGGTTTTAGTTCCTTTGACGAGCTCTTATATGCACTTGGATAATAGTACAGCATGGCATTATAGGCAAAGAAAAAATTACAGTAATAAACAACAAACATATTCTACATATAGATACCCAAAAAATGGAGAAAAAAAAAACTAAAAAAACCAAATTAAAAAATGTCAGATTTATCATCCAGGCTTCCAACAGTAACTCTTTCTGCGTTTCTTGAGCTTTCTGAGAACCACAAGATCTCTACCTCGACGGGAAATGCTTCGTGTTATACGTACAAATGTACAATAAATAAGTGCAACTCAAATTCCAATCTTTCAGCTTTATATCCAAATGAAAAGCAAGTCTCATCGATTAGGTTTTTCCCCCCCGGCTACTACTCGAGTTTTTCCCACCAACACCCGATATCTGCCTTAAATTCGTAAGCACATCCTGTACATGCCTCTTTGTATTTCTATTGCCATGCCTAAGCGCTTCAATCAATGCCCTAACCAAATCTTGATCAGTTGAATACAATTGTACAATGCTCTCAACTCTAAGAAACTTATCAATAATGGAGATCAATCTCTCCTGAAGCTCCCCAGGTCTAACTTCTTTAAATAGACAAATTGCAGCATCAAATAAACCAATTTGTTTGAGTTCTTCAGCAGCGTTCTTGAGGCTTTGTGCATCTGAAAAAATAGTGGAAAGTGCCTCAACTGCCGCTATCTGCACTTGTGTGCTCGCGTCATTCATAAGATCGATCAATGGCTTAATCACATTCCCTTTTAATAAACATAAAGAATTATCGCCATCACATGGAGAATTATGAAGCGGACATAAGATTGTTGTCATTGAAGGTTTTCCGCAAATCAAGAACAATGGAATGCAAAATCCATTTGGAGGTTGAGGGTCCGAGTCTCTGGTTGAATTTAAAACCATTGAAGAATTTGATAGATATTTCAACCCAAGAGCTGCTGTTTGTTTTGCTTTTTCATTACGATTGCTGATTTGCTCACGAAAAATGCTCATGAAGTGATTGTCTTGAACAAGAGCTAAAATTTCTGGGTCGGGACTCTTGGCATAGTGCAATAACAGTCCCAAAAGGCCTTCCAACATGATTTTGGGATTTCTTGATTGCTTTGCAAAAGAATTTGACGTCTGCACTTTAAGATTGGTGACAGCCCATTTCAAAAGATCAGGCCCAAGGGTTGTTTTTACT
This sequence comes from Agapanthus africanus, assembly GCA_030015575.1. NCBI lineage: Eukaryota > Viridiplantae > Streptophyta > Magnoliopsida > Asparagales > Amaryllidaceae > Agapanthus > Agapanthus africanus. The sequence goes on from CM057339.1 coordinate 429,403,143, forward strand.
TCGATATTGGAGAATGGAAGTTTCGAGAGGATGCATGCGATTTCAGATCTCTCGCCAAATGGAGATTGAGAATCTAATAAGTTTTCCTTTAGTGGTAACAATCTGTTGGACGTTCTGAGCTCTTCAACCAGAACCTTCCCTAACTTCTCTGATATTAGATTTGTAAGCCTCAAAGCATGAGATCGATAACTTGGTTCTGTGTGCTCGAGATATGGTATGATGGTCGTGATGCCATTGCAAGTTCTTAGGTGTTTGGCTGCAAGATCTGTGTTACAGGAAATTTAAATAAATAAATAAATAAGCATTAACTTCCTCCAGAGATCAAAACTTTTTATTATAATTATTCCAAGCAGTGGATATTAGACTAGAATGGATAAGATGTCTGAAGTATACACTCATCATTTGTAGGTTAGATGGAAGATTACAACTTAAGATAAATAGTAATTAGCTCCTTTAGTTAAATCAAAACTGGTTGCGCGTATGATATATGTTTACATATGTTAGACATCAAGGAAAATTATCTTAGAATATTTTAAAGATTTTGTTAAAATATTAGAGAATTTTGATTTTTATTAGGGATTGTTGAAGATTTGATAAGATTTAGGCAGTTAGAATAAAAAATATAATATTTCTCGTTTGAGGATTTTTCTAGCCACATCATGCTAATAATCAAATTGGAATTTCAATTTGAAACCTTTCTAGCCACATCATGCTAATAATCAAATTGGAATTTCAATTTGAAACCACCAAGCTTTCGATGATGGCACTGTGAAGTTGCAACAATCTGTATACCAGTAGCTACTAGGATATTATATGATACATTCCAAAAGAGAAAATCGCTAATTGGTTTTTATCTACAAGTTTGTTACTAGGGTCTCCAGATGTCTAGAAACTATCAGTCATAAGTAGGATTAGTGTTGGATTTGACATGGCGAATCTAAATTCACGGTAAGCAATGCAAATTGTTTGCGGTATTTCTAGAGTCAAATCTCATACAATCATGCATTAAAGTTGGTCATGAAGGTACTTCACAAGTTAAGTAAAATTTTCAATCAACGAGCTTTTACAGCCCTGCTCTCCCCTTTCAAAAAAAAGGAAAGTGAAATTTGTTCCAAATGATACATTAGATATATGCATAATTAAATTTAAAACGTTATAAATGAACTACATATTTTGGGTGTTGCCACTTCCATTGGTCAAATGAACAATCGTCTTCTTGAATCCATTACCAATGAATGAATCTCCATTATTCAACCTATTTCTATTACTAAGAATCATTAAAAATGTCTTTTGAAAAATTGACCGGCGGTTGAAAAAGACAGAGCTAACTCTTCAAAAGCAAGCGAAAGAAGAAAAGGAATGTACACCAGTAAAAGCATGGTGTAGCATTAAAGGGCATGTTTGAATATTAGTCATCCAAAGGTAGTTATGAAGAGAAAGATGAGGTGAAAAGTTTCTCAAGAAAAAGAAAAATTACAAGGATGATTTAGAGCAAGAATGAGAAAATTGGGCAATTGCACGTAAATACCCAATGTTTCACGCGTTTGACAGATAAAATACCTAAGTTTCTGTGAGTTGCACATAAATACCTATCTTTAACACTAGCGGTTTGATGATTAACGGCGTTAACGGAAATTGCAAAATTCCTATTATACCCCCTGTCAAATAACCCTAACCCTAACCCTCTTCCCATCTTCTTCATCGACCTCGTTGCCGTCGACTCCAACCTTGCCGCCGCCTCCAACTCCAACCTCACCTCGTCAACTCCTCTCCCGCCCTCTCTCCTTGTCTTTCATTTAAAGAATCTTCTTTTCAATCATGCATTAACTTCGTGAATCTCCATTAGTTTCACGCATCATGCAATGGACTTGTATCGGGGGACTCACCGTCGCCAACTCCAAGCCAATTGAACCATAATTTTCAAGCCAACTCCAAGACAATTTTGTAATTTATGGACTTTAGTTTATTTTTTAAGTTAATTTCATTGAATATTTGTGAACCTTGAAGAATCTCCATTAACTAGGATAGGGTTATCAATTTATATTTTGTTTTGATACAATTATAACTTGTTTGAGATTTGAGAAGGAGAAGAAGATGAGGAAAAGAGGGAGTAGGTTAGAGTTCAATTTGAGAAGACGAATAAGAGGGCTAGGGTTAGGATTCAATTGGGGATGACGGGAAGAGGGCTATGGGTTTGGGCTCAATTTGAGAAGAGGGGCAAATTATCAAGAAATATCACGTGCAATACACGTGGGGATAAAAAGGAATATTCTGACGGTTGGCTAACAGTAGATAGTTAAGTGCTAACAGAGTAAAATGTTGGGTATTTATGTGCTACTAAATAACATAGGTATTTATCTGTCAAACGGCTGAAACCTTGGATATTTATATGCAATTTAGCCAAAGAGTTTAGAGCAAGCATTCTAAAAAAAGAAAAAACCTAATCCACAAATTGTTTCGAGTGCGAAAAACAAACACATATATAAGAGATTGCCATCAATTTAAGAAACAACAAAAAAGGCTTACGAAGAAAAATATAGCTATGTATATTAATTGCGAGAAATCAAAACCAAGTGTCTTCGAAAATGAACCTAACAAATTGGCCAAATTTTGCTCAAACAAATCCAAATATTTACTTAAAGGCTCTTGAAGATGACGCGACTCATGAATCACGTGACCCACTAACCTATGGAAAAACCTTGACGATACTTTATTTGAATCGAATGATCAATATAAAAATTAGAAATGAAAGATAGTAATTCATATTTCTTGTGAAAATAAAATAAATGAACTTAAAAAAGAAATTACTCACCATAAGATATTTGATAATCTTAAGAAAGATAATCAATTGAAGACCCAGAGTAAATCTGAAAATGTCCATTATTCTTTTCAAAAAAAATGGATGAATTTATTGCAAAATTAAAATACATAACATACGCCTAACCGAAAAAGCAATAATTATCATGCTCGTCATTCACACCAGCATTCTCATTCTTATGGAGGCATTCTGGACCAAATATTTGTGTTTATTGTATGAGATATGGACACATTTCCACCCATTATAGATTTAAAGATAATTTATCTTATTAAGTTTGGTGTGGGCTCCAAAGAGCGTCAAAACTAAATTATATTTGGATACTAAAATGCACTTCATCTTATGTTGTAGGTGTACTAAATGTCAACAAATGAAAAAGGTAAACTATTGATAGGAGTTGCTTGATGAAGTTTTGAAAATCATACGAGCGAAAATCATATGAGCGATCCTATCAAGCGATTTAAATGGAACACCCATCCGTGAGGTAGTTTTTATTTAAATTTTGCCTTCATATCTCATATGTTATTCGAATTTATGGTAATGAAAACTATGTCAAGATTTGATATTTTATATTTTCAATCAAAATTTGAGAACATTTGCATGTTTCACCTATTTATTTGTTTAGCCTTGTCGAGTATGAAAAAAGGTTTACCTACTAAAGTTATTTTAAATTTTAAATTGAAAGGTTTCATGCGGATTCATAGACAGCAAAATTTGACAGGAACTTTCATTTTCATTAGGGTTTTGTTTAATTCAAATACTTCTTTATTCTTGTGATTCTTGTTAGAGAAATTGTTAAAAAAGATTTGCATCTACTACAAGAGTTCGTTTTACGAGTTTGTATTTATAAATATTTTTTTGCTAAATAAATAATGCATAATGATTTTCGTTTCTTGAAAATTATACTAGTAGTTAAGGGGCTGTCTTTTCTCTAATCTTGGATTATATGAAATTTATCTCACCTCTATTTTAATTTTACCATTGGAAAAAAAGATAAAGTGATATATATATATATATATATATATATATATATATATATATGTGTGTGTGTGTGTTTTTTTCTTCACATGTTCGTTTATCGTTTATCATGTATCACGTTCTTAGTATATCAAGAATAAAAGATGAAAATTTATTCGTCTCGCCCTATCTATATTTTGATTATTGCCAAACATAGTGTTTCATATACTAACTTTTTTGTAAATAAATAAATGTGTCATATCAATAAAATGATGGAAGAAATTGAAATTTCGCCGAATTAAATTTAGATCATTTTGAATTCCAAAGAAAACAAGACAAGGTTTTGGATTTATAAATTATTTATACCCGTCTTTTATTCGGTTTATTTTTTCTCCTCTAGGAATTTTATTGTACAAAGGATAAAAATGCCAGAGAACTCAATATTACACACTTACACTTTCTCGTCATCTATCTAAAATAGAAATAATTTACTTATATTTATAGAGTTTTAAATTAGTTTTAATTATTTATTTAAACTGAAAAATATATATCTTATAAGCTTACAATAATATTTATTAATTTCATGAAAAAAAGTAGTAATTGTAATTTTCTTAGATTAAAGATATTTTCTTCATAACTTTTTTAGATCATTTATTATTTTATTATATTTTTAGAATTGCATTTCATCTAATTCAAATTCAAATACTACTAATTATGTTTCTAACTTATTGGGCCTATATACAAGTCAAAAATATGACGCATGCTTCATATATAGGATGCATTATAGATAATTACAAGTGGTATGGATGGGATTCTTGTATTTTATATTTGTATAGGAGTGCTCCAATGCAAACCGGTCCGCGCTTTAAAAAAAAAGGAAACTCCCGATCTATGACATATTTTAACGATCTGATCCGTTCAAGTTGATCACCTTACCATCAAATACATGTGTGTGAAAAGTCTATGGATTTGAAGACCTCTCATATATGAATTGATGGGTGTGAAAATAGACGACTTTCGATAATGCAACATAAACTTCATCCGATGCATAGACGACTTTCGATAATGCAACATAAACATCATCCGATGCATAACTTAGAGGTCTTCAAATCCTTTGATTTTTCATACACATTTGAGGCTAGGGTGATCAACTTGAACGGAGAGGATCGTTAAAATATGTAATAGATCGAGAGTTCCTGCTTTTTAAAAACGCGGACCGGTTCGCAACGGATCACTTCCATGTATGTATATATATATATATATATATATAAACGAATTACTGAAGAAAAGAGGCCTTTGAAGGCGTTTTCGTTAGGCGGCGTCAAAATTCTATATCCTTCACGATTTTTTCGACGATCGACACACATCAACTTTATCATGTAAGATGTGCATACACCAAATTTCATATGATTCCACCACTTTTTCACCATTGAATTAGCAAAGTAAAAAGTTATAAATTGTCGGTAAACCATTAATTTTGCACCCACTAAATCAAAGGTGAAAAGGTGGTATAATCACATGAAATTTTGTGTATCTACATCTTTAGATGATATAGATGGAGATAATGGGTGCCGCTCGTCGAAAAAATCGTAAAAGGCGTATTTTTTTGACGCCATAGAAGGAAATTCCCTCTTATGGCACCTTTCCTCCATTATCCTCTATCTATATATAAGGTAAATTTTACTAAGCCCCATCCACCTTTTGTGATTTTTTAAATAAAACCATTGAACTTTAAAAATACTATAAAACCCCACGAAACTACCAATATTATATAAAATCGTTAGTTTGATTAACTCGTGCAAGCCACAGTTGGACTAAATAACCCTAAAATCCACAATTGAACATTATAACCCCATGGATAGATTGAATAGACTCAAAATAAACGAAATATGATATTTTTCGACAAAAATACGTCTCGAAGTTTTTTATGAAAATACCTTTCAATTATAGCATTTTTAAAGTTTAATAGGGTTATTTCAAAAACCTCAAAAGGTGGATGGCGTTTAGTAAAATTTACCATATGCGCGCGCGCGCAGCGCGCGCGCGCGCACACACACACATATATATATATATATATATATATATATATATATATATATATTATGTTCAAACCTATTTTTCTTTAGCTTTATTGCTAATCTTATGCGTGCGGCCCGTTGTGGAATGTTTATAACCGTTGTGAGACAAGACATGCTAGTTGATATAAGAAGGGAACGATGGGCTACTAGACATCATGTGTGTGGGTGCAAAAATGAGAAAGCAAGCAATCAATGAAAATGTCGATCCTAATAACAAACTCTAAATGATGCACAAAAGATCCATCAATTAGATAATTATAATAAATAAAACATATAAAAAAATAATCTATTTATCGACAATTTAACTAATTTAAAATTTTGATTCTGTGATGATATCATAATATCCTAAAGTGCAAATGAACTAAACACCTTTTATACGTAATCTTATTATTATATTTGAGAAAATTAGATTAAATATTACTAGATCGAAATATTAAGTATTCAAATATTGATTTCTTCATCTCCAAATCCAATTATCCAATTCAATTTCTCTGTTAATTAACATCAAATAGACGAAGTTAGCTTTTATTACGATATATGTTGAAATCTTGGGCCATAACTATTTGTTGCTAGCTAACAAGGTATTCTTTGATGCATCTCTTTTCCATTTGTTTTTATTTCTTCGCATAAGCTTTGATGCAAATGGATATAATGATTTAAAATATACGTCAAAACTTGAATTTTTTAATAAGGGATCGAAGATCGCGATGATGAGTTGGTAATAATAACGGCGACAACGAGTTAACAGTGAGTTAACAAAAATATTGATGATGGATCTCGATGGTTAATGATGCGGCTTCCGACTTGGATCTGGATCCAATGGATTCTACTAATGATAATGACAGACGAACAGCGGCGATTAAGGTTTTGAGATCGACCGCAGCCGGTCTAGGGCTTCGACCGCAGCCTAAGGACAACTCCGCATAGTTGCAACTATCAAATCTCAATAGTAAACCTTTTTATTCAATCGTTCTCTTTTCAAAATAAGAGTCTAAGGTATATTTTATATTGAAACCCTAATAAAACTTGCAAAAGAAACCGGTCTCTAAGATTGCAATAATAACCTAACTAGGAAAGCAAACAAATAACATCTAAACCAAACTAAAAATCCTAATCTAATAATCCCTATCACTAGTGCTTATTTTTTGACTTATCAAAATCCAAGTTGCGCTCTCTTATTGGTTGCTTTAATATAAAAGCTATTGGCTCATTTATAATCAAAACATGAGGTGAAAAAAGTACTCTATTTTTTGCTAATTTCAAGTCTTTTTTCACTGCTTCTCTTTTACTCTTAATACTATATATGCTAACAAGGTTGTAAAATTCGTATACGGTATCCGTTCAGTTTGCCGATAGAGAAAGGATAACCAGATTATTCGGTGGTTATTCGGTTTATCCGGATTATTCAACTATCAATATTTTAATATGAATATTAAATACATTATATAAGAGTAAAGCTAATTTACACTCGGTACATAACCAACTTAGTTATGCCTTGTGCATAATTATTTCCATTTTCCCTTCAATCATGGATGAAGTAAAAATAGGTTTGTCGTTTACAATGAAAGAAAAGATAAAGAATCTTGTAATTAATAAGGCAATTGATTAATACAAGGAGAGAATCTCACAGGACTTTTATAAGATTATCTACTTACTCTTTTCTTTTGAATGATAAAAACTACCTACTATTTTATCCATAAATTAATGGCAAATGGAGTAATTATCCAAAGGGCATAACCAAACTGGTTATGCCCCATTATATAATATACACACACAAATAGATATCCAATATGCCTAAATATGCCCATGGGCTAATAGTAAAGCGTCTGAGTTAATCCAGAACATGGTAAGTCGTTTAGATATTAGGTATTTTTAAGAGAAAAAATAAAAAAAGATTTGAACTGACTGGTTTTAGGCCGGGTTTAAGTTTTATTATTCGACCCAATACCGACTGGTTATCCGTTATTCGACTGGATAACCGGTTTATTCGGCGGGTTATGGTTTATTCGGTTGATATCCAGTTTGACGAGATAATGGATCAGATATTGTATTTTCTGTTCGATTTGCGAACGTATTTGGATATCCGGCCGTATAATCCATTTTTTCCAACCTTATATGCTAGCAAGGTAAATTGGTCATTTTTTCATCAACATTTTACAAGAATTGTTTATATACTACTCTTTTATTTTATCAGACAATGGATTCAATTGTGCAATAACTACACTACTTTTAATTTTTTTGTGCAATCATGCAATTCTCTAAGAAGTTGGACCCTGTTAGTGAGTGAGAATATTTTGCTATAATGGAGGATCTGATGATTGTTACGACACTTCGTTAGAATTTTGGGTTATAAATTTATCAGTTTTGAATTATAAAACAATGCTTTGTATTGCTTTTATGATGCTTTATTAATCAGTCATGTCTCCAAAAAGGCATGTTGTGATTAATAACTGCTACAAATGCCAAAAGCCAATATATATAAGTAAAATCCTATATGTAGCCTGAATTTCTAAGGGAAAGCACAACACACTATGAATTGAATTGAAATTAAGTATTTGTTATTGTTATATAGTATATATGACTACTCTGTAGAGTTGTTCTTTTGTCGGCTATGGTTGACCTTTCTTCGGTTGTGGTCGAATCTTCAATCAATTGTGATCAATCAATGGCTTGGCCTTATCGAAGTCTCGGCTATAAATTTTCGTTTTTAGTTCCCTATCAACAATCATAAACAACACATTGGATCATCTCTATCATTATTCGATTTTATTAGTAATCAATTTCAATGATTGATCACTTTCATCAAGTCATCGTCACGACGTCACCACTAGTGAAAACAACAAGCTGATATTCATGTTTTCAAACAAACCAAGATAACAAACATTGTTCTACTCTATTTTCTAGTTCCAACCAATATAAATAGTGGCAAATTTTATTTAGCTCATTTTTATCAGTACAAATCTATTCAAGTCTATTTATAGCGCTACAAAGACCATTGCTTCGTTATTCAAATCCCAAATAAGATCCGATAGCACAAATTGAATAAAACCTGATTTGATACACAAACCAAATCTAAAATAGAATGATGTCCCTTACATTTTGGCATGGAGAGAACTGGCAAGCGTAAAGGACTTGTATCACCGAGAAAGGTGAAAGAATAAGCTATTTCGTAGATTTCGTTAGTAAGGTATCGTATTGGTTAACTTTCAGAGGTTAAGTTGATTAATTATTGAATGCCTCTTAGAGTCTAGATTTAGACTTATTTGACTTCAATTTCTGAAATATCATATTCGGATATTTTACGAAGAGTTGATATTTTTTAGTTTCACCATGTGATTATCAATCACAAACATTGCATCAAATGCTTTGAACTATGAAATTTATCAAGAACTAACAAACATATAGTTATAGGCCAAAAGGGGCCTGAAGGAACCCCTATGCCTCTCGACTCATAGTTTTATCACTTATTATCATAATTATCAAATGTTGAAGCTATTTGTGTGTGATGAACATATAGACTGGATTGCACTTGTTATTATACGTACATCACCATTTTTTGTCTTAGAGTTAACTTACATCATAGCTTGCTTGTTTTAATTATGTGTGCGCGCACACATTCAATTTCTCTTATCAATTAGAAAGATTTCTTCAAAGGTTGATTGTAACCTCTCGCGAAAAGATGGTTGTAAAGGTTTAATCATATTCGGTAAAACGAGGAAAATTGTGAAAAGTTTAGGAGAGCCTAAAGGTTTTCGGGGATGGACTAGTTATGAAATGTCGAACCATTTGAAATCTTTGTGTTTATATTTGCTCTCTTATCTCTTTATTTTATTGCATTTATATTCGGTTCAAATGTTATAATTTATGGTGTGTACTTAACTAGACTGCTAATTAGAAAAATTTGTTCGCCTTGTTCACCCTACTCTAGAGTTGTAGTTTGGTATTTCACCATTTTCGTGTCAGACATGTGCCAGACACGGAATCGTGTCCGACAGGTGCACGACACGTGTCAAACATGGAAATTTCGTGTCGCACATCAAATTGAGGTGACAGTGCAAATGAACAAAGGAAAGGCATGTTTTGGACACGAGTGGATACGGCAAAGTAGGTAAATCCTGCAATCGACATAAAACCTGCAGCAGCTTAACACTAATTCCATCTTTGCCTCTTTCTTTCTCCTTGCCTCTCTCTCGTTCCCATCAAGTGCAACGATGAAACTAAGAAGCCATCACCTCTTTCTCCTCTCCTTCATCAAATGAACCCATAATGAAAGCCATGCCTCTTTCGCCTCTTTCTAGTCAAGTGCCAAAAAAGCCCTCGACTCTTTCTCCTCAAATGCAACCATGACTAGAAAAAGATCCCTATGTCATTACCTGACGAAAAGAAGAAAAAAAAACTAATCTTGTTGAAGTTTTCTTGAATCTAACTTCAATTTGTTGACTTTTTCTTGCTATTTTACTCAATTTTGTTGTTGAGAAAAATTTTCATGCTGAAATGCAAAATTTCATTGCCAAGTTGTTCAATAAAAATCAATCCTCAACTGCTTATTGATTATTTTGTTAGGAAAAACGCTAAAATTTAAAAGGTTTTGCTGAAATTGTTAGGAAAATGCTGAAATTATATGGTTTTTGCTGAAATAGTTGAAGTTCTCCTGAAATAACTTAGGTTTTTGCTAAATTTTGTTAAATAATGAGGGAATTTTTTTTCGATACAGTATTTTTGTTTTATTTCTTATAAAATTATGTATATCTTATCTGTATGTAAATATATAGCTGTATCAATTTTGATGTATTGTCGTGTCGCATTATGTCTCGTATCTGTGACCCTATGTCCGTGTCCGTGCAACCTTGTTTTCAAGTATTAGGTCGCAAGATAACAAGTATATCAAGCTAGCATGTCACTTGACAATATGACTGCATACCGAAAAATGACCAGCTACGCATATAAGTAAGGTAGAGATCCATTAGAACACCTGATGCTTGGGGAGAAGATGCAACTCCACAAAGAATGTGAAGAACTTCAGCCTGACATGAGCATGCTGACTGAGAAAGAAGTTCCAAAAGCCTATGGATGATGAACTCTGACTGCATTTGATGCCCTTCTCTATCTGCAGATGATAATTCCCAATGCCCAGAGTTTGAAACAATATTTGCTATTGTTGATGCTGTCAAGTTCTTTATATCATCTTGTTGTCTCGTGAATAGAATGTCTGTGAGTGCTGGAAGCACACCAAAATCAATAAGAATAGCGGCGTTATCATCAAGTGTTGACAGATTATGCAGTGCCTGTAAGCTTGATGCCTTCGCCTCTAGCTTGGATAAGAGCATATTAACCAATATCTGACCACCTTTTCTAGCAATATACCCTTTGGCATTGTTTGTTAGCGGCATTTTCCCCACAAGAGTAGCCATCTGCATTTGTAAATCTTCAGTACCTATATTCAAAAAGAATAATTTGTTCGGGTTAGTTAAAGCTATTTGATACAGTTTTATATATATATATATATATATAAGGTTAATGGAGGAAAGGTGCCATAGGAGAGAATTTCCTCCTATGGCGTCGGAAAAATGCATCCTCCATGATTTTTTTCGACGATCGGCATACATCACCTCCATCTTTATCATCTAAGATATGGATACACCAAATTTCATGTGATTATACCATTTTTTCACCGTTGATTTAGTTGGTGCAAAATCAATGGTTTACCGACAATAGAACTTTTTACATTGCTAACTCAACGGTGAAAAAGTGGTGGAATCATATAAAATTTGGTGTATGCACATCTTAGATGATAACGATGATGATGATGGATGCCGATCGTCGGAAAAAATGGTGGAGGTTTTATTTTCTCGACGCCATAGGAGGAAATCCCCTCCTATGGCCTCTTTCCTCCATTATTCTCTCTCTCTCTCTCTCTCTCTCTCTATATATATATATATATAGGGTTGCAATACTAAGAGATTGCTACTGATATATGATATAATAGAAGCCAGGTGAAAAAAACGAAGACATGATTCTGATAGGTTATTAAGATTGAATACTGGATATTTGGCAACTAACATGAGAAAACTAAACTATGTGGGATTTCAAGAACTGGCAATAAATTCTGACAGATGCAGGAACTATATAGCACATTAAACAGAGAAAATGTTTCGTGGCTTAGAAAATATTGCCAAGCTAGCATTATTGAAATAACATTTTAGCTATGAAGAATGAAGATCTTTTATTACTTTATATGATGAAAGGCATACCTCCACAAAGTCGTGTAACTAACGGCGGATATCTTCCTGCCATTGCCAAGTGTTCTATATTCTCCTCCATCTTTTCGATATTTTTTAGGATGTCCTCGGCTAAATTAGATAATGCTGGATACTCCAAATTTCCAGCCAGACTTGAAAGAAGTACTAAAGCCCCTTTCTCCACTGCTATTTTTCTGCAATAACCTTCTTCAGATGAGAATTCAAGCAACAGCCGCAAAGCATAATCTCTTTCTTTCTCCAAACTTGCTGTCAGACTACGAATAGCCAATCTAGTCATACCTTCTTCGAGCATAATCATCTATATAAGGGGGGAAAAGGCGATGTGTATCATACTTGATGTCATAAATTCCTAGAATATAGCATCAGTAAACTTCACCAGAGAAATTGTCAAGAACACTACTATTTCAGAATTTGAAACAAATAAATATAGTTCTAAATGTATCTCTACTGTTCTTTTTGGGGTTTATAGCATATGCACACTCTGTTTCTTTGAAAATTACATATTTATCCTGCCTTCTGCATGCTTCCCTTCATGACCTAGTGTGTGTACACGCGCGTTTGCAAAGACACCAGCCAACAGTTATATACATTAGAATAAATGGTGCTAGAAAGATGCCAATACCCTTTGGTCATTAGTTTACAGGTTGGTGCTACATCAGTTGAGGATATTTCGGTCCTATATACAAATACTAAGCTGCAAACATGGTTTACATTGTTAAAAAGCCGTCAGTCCTGGTAACTTCTGGTCGACTGGAGCCTATAAGGCTATACCAGGAAAATTATCTGAAAGCACAAGGTCGTCAAGGGAAGTATTTAAACCCCAAGATGAGATTATAGATTTTCAAATAAGTTTAACAGCATTTACTTAACTATAAAAATTATAAATATGCTAAAAGCCCTCTCTTTTTTAAAAAGACGAGGGCAAAGCAAAGGTGAAGAAGGTCCCAAAAATGAGGTGGAATATTATATCTGTAATTTAGCGCGCATCGCATAACATCGCAACCTCCTTCATAGTCATGGTCGGTATATAAAGCCCGTTGTCGCAATAGTTTAGCATTAATTAACATAGTAGTGTTGTTGTGGAACCTTCTTACTAAATAGGGGGCTTTACCAAAACTGTGGTTTGACCGACTTGCGAGAAACCCACCTACTCTTTTCTGTTAACAAAAATCCTCCACCATGTGGTGTACTTTGGTAGCCAAAAAACAACCATATACTTTCATTCCGTCAACTATGCTATGAGAATTTCTGACGTATTCCTCGCATGACCCATCACATGATCCTTTACTTGACTATAAAAATAATAAGGCTTAAATGCAACAAACTCCCTAGTGATTTCAGCCCGTAGCAAATAACTATCCTATACTTTAAAAATTGCATAAAACTACCCTATCTAACGGTGCCCCGTTAGTATTAACGGTCCACATCATCACCACGTCAGTAGTAGCCGCCACATCATCATAAAAATCCAATCATTCACAAAATACCCTCATCTTCGTCACTTCCCCTCCATCACCATCGTCATCAGTCCCTTCCTCGACCATCCACGTCGCTGCTGCCTCCACCACCACCATCATCGTCAACCCCTCCACCGTCCTTTCTCGACCTCCCCAAAATAGCCGCTACCACCACCTCCACCACCATCATCATCAACCCCTCCACCTTTCACCGCCGCCACCTTCTCTACCACCACCTTTCACCGACGTCACCTCCTCCACCACCACCATCCCCTTGACTTCCCTCAAAATCATCGCTACCGCCGTCTCTATCATCATTATCTTCTTCTTCTCCACCACCGCCCACGGCCTCCTCCAAAATCGCCACAACCACCTCCATCATCATCATCATCCTCTCCACCACCCTCTTCCTCACCTTCCCATAAAATTGCCGCCACCCCCTTTCGCCACCACCCCCTTTCACCACCATGTCCATCATCGTCATCGTCATCCCCTCCAACACTCCCTTCTTCATCATCATCATCATCATCTTAGTTTATTAAAAAAAGTATTGTTTTCTCAGGGAAAAATATTGAGGGTAAAATTGTCTTTTTACCCATGGATTAACGGTGTTAACTTGGATCCGTTAGATAAGGTAGTTATCTACAGGTTTTAAAGTATAGGGTAGTTATCTGCCACGGGCTGAAACCACAATGGAGTTTGTTGTATTTAAGACAAATAATAAATATGCCAAAAGCCCTTTTTTTAAAAAAGACAAGGGCAAAGCAAAGGTGGAGAAGGTCCCAAAAATGAAGTGGAATATTATATCTGTAATTTAGTGCGCATCGCATAACATCCCAACCTCCTTCATAGTCATGGTAGATATATAAAGCCAGTTGTAGCAATTGTTTAACCATAATAAGAATATCGTTGGGGCGTCCCCTACTCAGCGACGCGCTACATCGGATCCCGAGTGTAGTGTTAAGTATGCAAGGGATTCTAGGTCGTCGTCCAGAAACCGCGCTACATCGGACCCCGGGTGTAGTGACAAATAAGCAAGGGTCGTCGTCCAGAAACGGCGCGCTACATCGGACCCCGGGTGTAGTGACAAATAAGCAAGGGTCGTCATCCAGAAACGGCACGCTACATCGGATCCCGGGTGTAGTGACAAATAAGGATCGTCGTCCAGAAACGGCGCACTACATCGGACCCCGGGTGTAGTGACAAATAAGCAAGGGTTTCATAGGATCCGTCTAGCTTCCTGAAACATAGGTTCCTTTACGGATAGACTAATAGAATTAATGAAGGTGATGATTAGAAGGAGAGTTGGTATTATGTGTTTGCAAGAAACTAAGTGGGTAGGTGAAAAGAGTAGAGTCATAAAGCCTTGGGTTATAAGCTTTGGTATACGGGTAAAGATAAAAATCGTAATGGGGTAGGCATAATCATAGATAGACGGTTGCTTGAGTATGTAGTTGAGATTAGGAGAAAAGATGATAGAATTTTACTGGTTAAGCTTATTCTAGGTGGAGAGATCATTAATGTTATTAGTGCTTATACACCACAAATAGGTCTTGATGACGCTAGTAAGCGTCTATTCTGGGAGGATTTAGACGAGATGGTGCAAAGTATACCTAGTGGAGAGAAGTTATTTATTGGTGGTGATCTTAATGGACATGTAGGTACTAGTCGTAGTTGGTTTGATACTATCCATGGAGGTTTTGGTTTTGGACAAAAAAATGAAGTAGGTGACTCGATTCTATATTTTGCCTTATCTTATGACTTGATCTTAGCAAACACCTGGTTTAGGAAAAAATAGTCCCACCTTATCACTTTTAGGAGCGGATCAAGTGCTAGTCAAATAGACTTTTTTCTGACGAAAAGAATAGATAGAGATTGTTGTATCTAAGGTAGTGTCAGGTGAGAGTATAACCACTCAACATAGTCTTTTAGTTCTAGATTTTCGATTTAGAAAAGGACCTAGGAAGATTAGACGTAAGGTAGAGCTTACAATTAAATGGTGGCGATTGAAAGAAGGTAACCAAAAGGATTTTATAGATCATGTAGTCCAAGAAGCGGATTGGCAGTCGAAAGATAATCCAGACAGAACATGGAACAAAATGGCTAGTTGTATCAAGAAGGTAGCTAGAGATATACTTGCTGAGTCGAGAGGTGGTGCTCCACCATCTAAGGACACATCATGGTGGAATGAAGAAGTAAAGGCTGCTATTAAAATTAAAAGAGATTCTTATAAAAATTTGAAGAAAAGTAGAGATGTGGAGAGATTTGAGAAGTATAAAATGGCTAAAAGGAAGTTAAGAAAGCTGTTCGAGAAGCTAAATCTAAAATCTACAAGGACGTGTACGAGAAATTAGACACTAAAGAGGCTGAAAATGATATATACCGGATTGCTCGGATGCGGAAAAGGAAGACTATAGATTTATGTGCAGTGAAGTGTGTCAAAAATGAAAATCAGAAGGTTTTAGTTCGAGATGAGGAAATCATGAAAAGATGGAGAAATTATTTTGACAAATTGTTCAATGAGAGCTTTACTAAAAATTTGGATTGACTTGTCATTCAATCTCAAAATATAAACCGTGATTTCATGCGTAAAATAAGACTACCTGAGGTTAAAGAAGCTTTGAACAGAATGAGTTTAAGAAAAGCGGTTGGTCCTGACGGGATTCCTATCGAGATTTGGAGATGCTTAGGAGAAATAGGCGTTAAATGGCTAACAGATCTGTTTAAATAAGATTTGGAAGACAAAAAAGATGCCAAATGAATAGAGGAAAAGTATCCTTGTACCTATCTACAAGAACAAGGGTGATATTCAAAGTTGCTCAAACTACCGTGGAATAAAACATGTGTCACACCATAAAACTTTGGGAGAGAGTGATTAAACACAGGCTAAGGATATTAAGATAACAGAGAACCGGTTTTGGGTTCATGCCTGGACGATCGACGACAGAGGCTATTCATTTGCTTCGTCAACTTGTTGAGCGTTTTCGAGAGAGGAGAAGAGATTTACATATGATATTTATTGATTTAGAAAAAGCGTACGACAAGATACCTAGAGAGATATTATGGGGGACAATGATGAAGAAGGGGGTCCCCGTCAAGTCTATTGACATAATCAAGGATATGTACAATGGAGTAGTGGCAAATGTCAGACCTTGTGGCGGCTTAACGAGTGATTTTCCGATTACAATTGGTTTACATCAAGGATCTGCAATAAGTCCATTCCTGTTTACCATCGTGATGGATGAGCTTACTAGAACTATCCAAGATGAGGTACCTTGGTGTATGCTATTCGCTGATGATATTGTTCTAGTAAATGAGACGAAAGCAGGGGTTAATGCCAAATTGGAATTATAGAGGCAAACATTGGAATCTCGGGGATTCAGATTGAGCAGGTCCAAGACAGCATATATGCATTGCAAAATTAGTAACCAAAGAAGTCAAAACCATATTGGTATAACATTGGAAGGGCAAGAGATATCACCGAGCGACCAGTTTAGATATCTAGGTTCCATCATCCAAAAGAATGGGGAGATCGATAGTGATGTTAATCAAAGGATCCAAGCTGGTTGGTTGAAATGGAAAAGTGCAACAGAGATTTTGTGTGATCGTTACTTTCCGTTAAAATTGAAAGGAAAGTTTTATCGGAGCGATGTTCGGCCTGCCTTATTATATGGTACAGAATGCTGGGCTCCTAAGAAGTATCATACACAGAAGATGCACATAGCGGAGATGCGCATGCTTCGTTGGATGTGCGGTAACACTAGAAAAGATAAGGTGCGAAATGAGGATATTCGTGCAAAAGTTGGTGTAGCACATGTAGAGGAGAAGATGAGGGAAAACCGGCTAAGATGGTTTGGTCATGTGCGACGCAGACCTATGGAAGCACCGGTTCGACAAATAGATACTCTCGATATGGGCAATGGCAAAAGGGCAAAAGAAGAAAACATGAATGGAGGTGATACGAAACGATATGGTTGCCAAAGGACTCGATGAAAGTATATTGTTCAATAGGAGTGAGTGGAGGCGGAGGATTCATGTGGTGGACCCGGCGTGATTCTCATGTTGGTTCATGTAGCATACCCCATATGCTTGGATAAAAGGCTCAGTTGTTGTTGTTGTTGTAGCAATAGTTTAGCATTAATTAACATTGCAGTGTTGCTGTGGAACCTTCTTAACTAAATAGGTGTCCTTACCAAAATTTGTGGTTTGACGGACTTGCAAGAAACCCACGTCTTTTCTGTTAACAAAAATCCTCCGCCATGCGGTTTACTTTGTTAGTCAAAATACTACCATATACTTTCATTCCGTCAACTATTCTATGAGAATTCCTGACATATTCCTCGCATGACCCCTCACATGATCCTGCTCTTTTGTATTTCCAAATTTCCATCATATTACTTGGAACTAACTCTCTTCCCTTCATTCTCTGTTTTTTTTATTTCAGGCTAGGCTTTTTTAACCTAAAATATGGCTGATTCGAGAAAGCTAACAATGAATACAACTGTATCAAAGAATGCCTCGATGAATTTTAAATCTAGGAATAATAATAATGCTAAATTGGGGAAAGAGCATAATGGATGCTTGTAGGATTTCGTTCACCACCGATTAAAAGAAACTTTAAATAAAATTAGATTTGCGGAGGATATTCTTGACACGAAGAGCTGAGATAACAAGATGGATGAGCTGCCAATAGGGTTACAAATGGATTTCAAGTTGAGTGTGAAAAGGTTGTCTATGGTTTAGGAAGTTGTTTTGGTGGTGACAAGAGGTCATTTAATTATAAGAAATGCATGGGTTTCTTTGCTAGCAAGGTAAAGTACAGGGTGGCTTTCACTAACAGAAATAGTACAGGCTGGTATTTTGCAAGTTGCAAATGTATGGTGGCCTTTTCCCCTACTAAATAACTCAAGAATGGCTGCATACTTTCTAAACTACAAGCACTAAAATGGCTTCTCTAGGCTGACCGCACACTAGAGTCTAGAGTTTAAGAAAGTACTCTTGCAAAAAACACAAGGACGCTAACATATTTTAAGAGCTATTCATTAAGGGAGCATGGTTGATAAATCCAATATATTATAAAATATATTAGTTTAGACACATTGTTTAACGATTACAACAGCAGCAAAACCTTAGTCTCAAATTTTTGGGGTTTCTCAATATGAGTCTATTTCTTCCATTTTGCTCCGTTAAGGGATGTATCCTCCGTCGTTTTAAAGCAACTGAATGACTGTCATTTTACATAATTGGAGGAAAGAAAAGAACGACGAGGAATAGTCATCATTGGAAAAGGAGAAGATGATACTAATAGTGTGCATCATGCAAGTTACAAATTTCAAGGATTCAATGTTAAGAATCAATGTTGTTAATGTTGAAAATTGAAAAGTTCCAAAGAGTTAGCAATGTTGTTAATGTTGAAAATTGAAAAATTCCAAAGATGTGGCCACTCTTTTTCCTGTTTTACTTTGTTTCTCTTATATAACTCTCCATTCTTAAGTCGTCAATGAATATAAGGATGTATCCACGACATTTGCAAAGAGGAACTTTCACATAGGAATATCCCTACTCTTATAATGCAAACACTTTAATGAGTCCAAATTGATTGTCTTTTAGTGTAGATGTAGAGAACCTCTACTTTTATAGCGGAAAAGTTATAAAAGAGAAAAATCATCTCCAAAGTTTCCTCTTCCTAGACAATCCATGTCGTCAATTCATATTTAAATTTTTAAATGATAAAACTAGCTCTCTCTCTCTCTCTCAAAAATATCTCACCCCACTCTCTTTTCATTTCAAAAAGAGAATTTCTTTTTCCAAAAGACCCATAAAAATATTAAAAGATTTTTTAAAATTTGAAAGATGAGCACAAACATCTTTTTATAGATATTTACAACTTCTTGGCTACAATAATATTAGAATGAATGATTTTTTTGCTTCAATAGTGTCATAATATTTCCAACCATTTTGCTACAAGAGTGTTGTAATAAGCTTAATAAATTGAGAATATTATTATCCTTAAATTGATAAATAAAAAATCAAATGTCACATTATACCTAAAAATTGATATTGTTTATTATTATATCTTAATAATGGTTGGCATCAATATATGACCTTTGTATGCATGCTCTATAAATGTAAGAGTGATGCAAAAACTTCTTTCGTTCCGCGTGCATCACACGTGCAAGAGACTAGTTTCATTATTCTTACATCCCATAACCATATATAAATCACCTTCAACCTAAAACTTGGTAGCATGTAACTACATGTCATTTAAAGAATAAACATTGCATATGAAATTTTGTAAAATTTAAAAAATTGTGCATACCACACAACTGAAGCTCCAAACAATATTTGCCAAAACAAGGACAAATAAAGAAGGCGCACCTTGCTTTCCTCATCCTTGGCCATGCTATACATCGCCATAAGCGCCTTGCACCTCATCTGCGACCCCACTCTCTTCGACCGGTCCATAAGTAATCTTGCAACCATACCCACAATCCCCGCATTCCTTACCTTGTATCTAATCTCAGGATACTCCTCAGAAATCCTATACACATCATCCAAAACCTTTTCCACACTCTCGGCCCCACCCGAACTCCCCTCTCCAAGACAACTCAATGCAAACTTCACTTGCAACTCCACATTTCTATTAACCCACTCCTCTATCGCACCCTTAAGCCCAATATTTGGCTTCACGTCCAAAACATTCAGCACTTGGCCCGTTACAGGGCAAGTCGGGTCTCTTCCATCTTCAACACACCGATCAAACCAATACTTAATCGCCATCCTTTCATAAGTTTGTGAAGATTCGGTCACCACCACGGGATCTTTCATCACTTCTTTCGTTAAAGGGCACAAAAAGTTTCTAAAGGGGGGGATTTGAGCTTCTTCTTCAAAATCAACATCTAGTTTTTTATCAGCAATTCGAGGCTCCGATGACCAACTATCAAATATCTTTTCTAAAGACATCAAGATCCTTCTTTCTTCGATTGTACTCAAAGCTGAGAGGTCAGATCGAAGTAGCTTGATCTGCTCAGCTAATTTATTGTAATTAGTAGAGTTCATACCTAAAGCTCGGGCAAGATCCATGATAATGGCGCTTTGAACTGCTTTCGAGCTCTGCCGAAGCTCCGCCTCTTTCTGAAGAGTGCAGTAGACTCTCTCCTCATTATCCGTGACCTAAATTTGGCATTTTATCAGAATTGAGCTCAAATTGTAGCAGAAAAAAAGAGGGCAAAGTGAGATTTTTTACCTTAAAATCAGCATTCTGCATGTCGAGCGAGAGATCAGCGATCTTCTTCCTCAGATCTGGGATTGAGGAGAGCGACGAATCGAGCAGAGCGAGCCAATTGCCGATTGATATCGTTAGATCTTTGAGAGAGAAACAAAGGGGTTTGCAGTTGATGAGGACGTAGATGGGGCTCTTCTTGTAGCTTTCTAGGGTTTTGAGGGCGGACTCGAGGTCGCCGGCGACGCCGCGGAGAGCGGTGGAGGCGGAGACGGAGGAAGTGAGGTCGGAGTGGACGGCGAGCTGGTGGGCGATAACGTGGAGGCGGGTGGCGAAGCGGGTGAAGATGCGGGGCGGGTCGGGTTGGGAAGCTGGCTCGAGCTCCGACCCGGAGATCTGGGAAATGATGCGGGTTATGGATCCGATAACGGCCGAGGAGGTGAGCGACGGTGGCATTTTGGAGAGAGAGAGGGGGGGATCGGGTCGGATCTTGGAGGAGACTTGAGAGGAGTGGGAGAGAGTGTGAAGTATTTGGGGGATTCCGGTTTGACTTCGATGTCAAAGTCTTTTCGGTTTAGATTTATTTCATTTTTCTTTTATCATTCATTATTGCATTGACTAATTATGTCAAAATTATGAACTTATGTAAATAACTGCTTTCATATTTTACCTATCTTTCACTTTTGTGTTAACGATGGCTGCTCGGCCAACACTCACAGCATGCGGGTGGGTCCTGCTAACTTAAACTCTAAGGAGTCGGATTCTTATTAGACCTAATTTGTACGAGGCCGACAGCATCTAAACTAGCTGCGATTTACCCTAGCTACATATAACTATTAGTATTACCTATTCATAAATGTATCTACCCACAATGTGTTCATCCTTCTACCTTTCTATGACTAATTTTTATATTTTTAGCTACAGGTCAACTTTTTCTTTGAAGATAATATTATCCATATCATATCATTATCAAGCAGTTACGGATCATATCGAGCAGTTAGATATCATATATACGGCTTGAGATATGGAACTGCGTAGCTACTATGATTCTTTTGCTATAACAAGAAAAAACCAAATGTGTACATATATTTTGTATACCACAATGAATAAAGTGAGAAATTATTATCCCAATAATATCATTTTCAACATGGTGTCGGAGCGATTATTATCTCACAATTATTTACCCTCATTTTGAACCTCCAAACGGGAGAACGTTTAAAACAGGCAGAGTACGAACAAAACAAAAGTTCATTTTTAGTTTAACCTGTTGGCTTACGCCGGCGTCCTGGCCATCAAATACGGTAGGTGCGTGATTGAGATAATTAAAGTTAACCGCAATCAAGACGGTGTCGCTTTGCAGCTAGCCGGTTGAGTACGGGTCGATCCACAGGGAGACGGAGCGTTTTACGTTCTTGTCGTAACGAGTTAATGCGCGTGGGCGAAATGTTCAAATCTAACCTATGTGTTATATGCAAGTATAAACCTTGTTAGGAAAATATACAATAGTGTAAGCTAGTGGATTCCGTACTCAAAACCTTTGAGCCGAACTTAACAATTGAAGCTAGAACAATCGGCAACAACGTGGATTAGGGTGCTTAAGTACGATATTCGTGGAATCCAGCTTATTGACCCTTGTCCGTCCGTTCTTTTCTCTTGCTTTCGCCTCCGGCCAAACCGAACGCAACCGGGTGCGGTTAGGAATCACCATTACCTTGGTAGGGTAGGGTGCCTAACGGAGCGCTTGCGTAACGTTTGGAAGGAGTTCAATGGAAAATACGGGAAAAAGAAATGAGCAAAGAAAGTTTAACTTACAATATCGTATTTATTCCTAACAACACCATATTAACAACCATTCACAAAACAAACCAAAAAGAGAGAACAAAAGGGAAGATAAACAAAGAAAAGAAAAGCATTATAAGAATGTAAATGACATGGTATTAAATTGCGAGTAAGTAAAGCATGTAATTAAAGTGCAAGAAAGTAAAGAACAAGTAATAAAAGAGCAAGAAATATAAAAGAGCAAGAATGAGAACCAAAGATCACATGACACACCATGGGTTCAATAGCCCAATCTTAAATTTGCAAGCTCAATTAAGAGGTTGCAAGATCAAGAAAGAGCTAAGAACTCAAGGCAAATGAAGGCATAAAAAAATGCTTTATTAAACTTCAAGAATGACACAACCCCTTGAGATCAATGACCAAACCTTAAACTTGCAAGCTCAATGAAGAGGTTGCAAGATCAAGTTAAGGTAGAGAGCTCAAGGGGGATTAGCTATGTACAAGAACTAAAAAGAAAACTTGGAAAAAGAATGATAAAAGTTGGACAAAAATTAGACAAAGTTGAGACCATGATGTTAGTGTATATGCCCTAGGGGCCATTATTGTATCATACTTGTATGTATATTACTTAATGGAAGCTTGTGATATTCACAGTTGTATATACAGTCTTGCTAAAAATGGCAGTATGCTACTTGGTTTGTCTACTTTAATATGTGCATATGTTTCTTGTAAAGTATCACTTATACATATTAGTAGAGCCCATAGGATCTTTGCTTGATTACCAGCGTTGTGATGGCAGTCACACTAGTGGGGCCTGGGTAGTTTATAAGCAACATCCTATACTTGTCCCTAGTCGCAGGATTATCGAGACTGGGCATCGATACTCCAGAGTAGACTAGTGTGTACGCTTCTCATCCCAGTTGGGGAGATGGTCTGTCCCACAGCCATCAGTACGTCGTACTGGAGATAGTATATAGGTGCTCGTTAGATTACGGGTACACCGGACAGGACTCGCAGGGGAACTGATTGGTTGGTATTATACCCGTCGTCAGTTAACAGTTCCCAGGTGACATGAGTACAGCATAGTCCGCAGACTTGACACTGCTACTTCGCCTTGAGTATGTCCCACTGTTCTTAGATTGCTACCCTACCACGGCTTAAAGGAGTCGTGCAAACAGGTAGCAGTTGGGTGCAGTCCCGAGCACTTAGAGGCGGTGGTGGTTAAACAGGATTCGTCTCTCCCGGTATTGGGAGT
This sequence comes from Agapanthus africanus, assembly GCA_030015575.1. Classification (NCBI taxonomy): domain Eukaryota; kingdom Viridiplantae; phylum Streptophyta; class Magnoliopsida; order Asparagales; family Amaryllidaceae; genus Agapanthus; species Agapanthus africanus. The sequence continues at coordinate 429,426,966 of CM057339.1, forward strand.
TGATATCGCGCTGTGTCAGAGAGCCATTACGCAAAGTCCCTGGCCAGGGCAAGCGAGATTTACTGGTAGGTTCCAGTAGTTTCTCAGGGTGTAATGGGCTACTCTCCGACACGACTTATACCGCTATTAGGGGACTGACGCTTGCCGCCCCCTAGGCTAGATATGCGATAGTCTTAGACGAACAGACCGGACTGTACGGAGATTGTCACATCAGGCTCAGTAGGAGTTCGGATGGGTTTCATCATCAGCCTTCTTATCGACATCTACCTGGGGACCGTTACGTACAGCTAGTGCCGCTTGCGGTTTGTGGTTAAACCCACTGCCAGCGTAGTGTCGAGTCTTTAGAGTCCCACACAGAGAGTTTCCCTGCTCCAGGCGAAACGGTATAGAGGTCGTATGGTTTTACGACAAGGGTTCGGACGCAAACGTATTTAAACGCACGTACGGTGTTCGGACAGTTTTTACTAGCTGGTTTTGGTTTAAGCCAGATTCTAGTATCAGGTTATTGGATTTATACAGTCTAAAGTTTTTCCGTGTTTTCACGGATTGGAGGGGCGTTCTAGTAATTTTCCGGGAAGCTTCTAGAAGCATGGTGACTTGAGGGTTAAGGTGGCATAGAATTTATTGCTTAATGACTCATTTGTGTGATTCATCCATGGAGTTAATTCTTCATTTATTGAGCTAATGACCCATGAGATGAATCACACAAGGTGAATGCATCAATCATGATGATTAATCATATATATTATTTATTTGATAAATTGTTATGGTTGTTATATTCTAATGAGTTCATTTTTCAATATCATTCTCATGCCCACCTTCTCTCTCCTCAAGATCTCTCATTCTTGAAACCCTAACCCTAACCACTTATGTGTTGAGATCAAGGGTTAGCTAGACTAATATATCCATAACCTCACTCTATATCCCCTAGGTAGCTTAGATTAGCACTTTGAGCAACCTAGTTATCTCAAGTTAGAGATCAAGCTTGGCGTAGGAGCTCTCGGGTAGATCGTCTTTGACTCGAGGAGGCCGTTGAGGTGCCGATGTTCCAAGGAGCTTACGAGGAGTGGAGGACAACGATGAAGACCCGAAGGACAAGTAACGTGAGGTATAACTTCGAATCCGAGTAGTTAAACCTCTCATAGTTTGCTAGTAACGGTTTAGATACGATTCATGCGCTCAAGTCCGTGTTACGAAGCTTTGATGATCGTTTTTCAAATATTCCGCCTCCCCGCAAGTTCGTGGGGTGCGTGACATGGACTTACAGTGGTATTAGAGCCAACTAAACCATTACTAGCTTGTTAGCAACTAATTAGAAGTTCGATCGACGGAAAACACGAAAACGAAACCCCGGAACCCTAACAGTTTCTGTAAATTTTAAACATGTCGAAAAAAATATTTGATATGCCTTAAAATTCACAGCAGGGAAATATAAGAATACTGGGAAAATACGAGCCCCTAACTCGGCAAGACGGCCGCGGATCCGCGGCAAGAAGGTGCTTTTGGCCGCGGATCCGCCGCCGAGTCAACCCCGAGTTGACTCGGATTTGCACAGTAATTCATATTGTATGGAGTTTTGTTTTCCTGTATGTTCTGTTTCTACCCAGGTTACTTCTGTGCTGGCTTGCAATTGGGGTAGACACGGAAAATGGTTGTCGATCGATGTTCTAAGATATTTGCTAATTGGGTTTTTATCTGTAATGTTTAATGTGCTCGTAAACCTCCCATAACTGCTAGTATGTCGGTTGGCAGGGGGTTGCACATTTCTGTAATGTTTACTGTTTGTGTATATGGACTTGATTGGAGTGTTGTGATGATTAGCCGGGGTTTTGAGATGGGTTTAATATTCATTCATTCGATGTAAATGTAATATAATGTAATATTCTTTTGCGGGGGCGCATCCAGGTTGCGGTTGTAGCCACCGTTGTATTATTTCTTTTTACTGTCTTTTGCTCCTAGGATAGACCCAAGACGGGGTACACAAACTACCGGGTACGTTGAAGTGTTTAGTGGCCTACTCACATTGTTGAGGGAGACCGCTTCACTTCAGGTACTTGGCGGGTAGTTTTCCGTACCCGTAGGGGTCTAGGGTTGGGGTAATGGCTATTCATCACAACTGTGTAATCCATCTTTTATTGCAGGCTCAAAGCAAATGCGGATTGCTAGTATATCCAATAAAGTTCATCTGTGATCTGGAATGCTTATTATTGCGTCTGACGAATGTACAATATCTATATATGATAGCTATTAGACGTCACTTATGTTTTACACCCGCGCTAGCCCAGCCCCCGCTCTGTCGTTAGTTAAGTAACCTAACGGGTGATGACGGGACCCCATGGCAAATGCGGATGGCATAAGAGGACGTGGTATTTTCGTTGTTTTCTGCAATGATAGGATAAATGATGTGACGCATTATTATAATGCAAAGAAAATAAACCATAGTTTAATCGTTGGAACGAATTTAAAAGAAACCACTCGGTTATTTTAAAAGATCAGGTTTTTTAAATTGCGGAGCTTTAACCACTCCTCTTAAAAAAGTATCAGGTTCCTTCGACTATATCAAGTTCACTACGTTCACGGTTTTGCCAAAACCATTCGTAGCCCTCCGTCATTTCTTATGGATGGTCAGTAGTATTCAAGCTATGTTTGTTGACCCTTAGTCAAGGCATAGTGTTTGGTAGCTGCTGGGGTATTCATTTGTTGCATAGATAGATGCGTTGGTTTGGGACAGTCGTATTACTTTGTTGGCCCTTAATCAAGAGTTTGTATGGGTGAGTTCAAATTAACCTGGATAATAACGGGTAGAACTTGACATGTGACTTATGATTTGTTGGCCCTTAGTCAAGGTCATAAGAGCATGGGGCAAAAATCCACATCGGGAATTTCTAAAGAAACTGAAATTTGCAGAGAGAAGCATACCATTTTGGAGTTTGATGAATGTTGGTAGGATTCCTTCAACATTATCATACGATGATATTTTGGATCCCGATCCTACTGTGAGTACATGCTACTTATCAGGAGATTCGTCGCTTAACGATCAATGCTATAAACCAAGTAGGTGCCTAGAAAGGTGTCAGCGGGGCTACGCCCCCAGAGAAAAGAGGTTATTTAATTAAGGAACTTCGCGAAAGCGTTGGAAAACCTCCCTCGAAGTATCGACACTGACCTGGCTGAACGGTTAATCAAGAATTGTACGGTGAGAATAGTCCTGGCTAATTCTTCTTTTATGGTTTGAGGAGGGATTCGAGAAACAGTGGGAGCCATCCTGTTTAGATAAATTAAAAACCACTCTAAACTTGCAAGAGCATCATGCTAAAATGTTTTCTTCTCTCTCTCTTAATTGCAGCGACCATGTGACCACGACTAGGTTACATCTAGATAACAAATTGACTGAATCCGACTTATATGACTGGCAAAGGTCTGTCCAGATGTCCATTGCCTATGACAAGCTGGACCACCCTATTACTACTCAAGATCCCGCCGTCCCAGGTCTAGTTTCCACTGTCACGGATATGAATATCCGTCAGACAAGGGAAAAAGATAAAGCGAAAGCTAAGTGCCTTGTGTTAGCTTCAGTTGATGGTGTATACCAGAAGCAGCACGAGAAGATGGACTTAGTTTCCATCTTTCTCCATAACAAAGATTTATATGGAGAGCAATCTTATATCACAAGATATGAAATCTCGAACGAATTAATTCAAGCGAGGTTGGCTGACGGGTCATCTGTAGGGGACAACGTCCTTACAATGACTGGCTGTATTGATCAGCTCAAGGACCTGAAGACCACGTTGGAGAAAGAGTCGGATACTGACTTGATTCTACAGTCTCTACCTTCTACCCTGAAGGAAACCAGAGAAGTGGAAGGAAAGAGAAGGGCAAAAGTTTCGGGACTGGATATAGTAAAAGAGGGACGTTCCTATTGTTATGGGATTGGGCATAGGCAGAAAGATTGCAGGGCTTTAGAAGCCAGTAGCCAGGATACGAAGCATGTTGTGGCTTCAGCCTCAAGTGTGTTAGTAATTGAGAACTGTTTGTCAATTAACTCTACTTCCTGGGTACTTGATACCGGAGCAGGATCTCATATCTGTAATTCATTACATGCTTTGAGAACCCGTAAAGTTATAAAAATAGGTGATTGGTCTCTCAGAGTTGCAAACGGAATGAGCGTGGACGCTGAATCCGTGGGAGAATATCGCCTAGGTTTGACAAGTGGGCAGATATTGATTCTACGTAACTGTCTGTATGTACCTAGTATGACTTATAATATCATATCAGTATCCTCACTTGCGAGAGAGGGATATGATTTTACATTCGTAAGCAATGTAGTACACATCCACCTAAATCAAGTTCTGATTGGGTCTGGTACATTAGATAACGGCATATACGTATTGAGTCAAGCTCAGGTTTTCAATATCCAGAACACACTTAAAAGAAAGTCTCCGGAATTAAATCAGGCTTTCTTATGGCATTGTAGACTAGGTCACATCAATGAGAGAAGGTTGACTAAGTTACATAAAGAATGATATTTGGATCCGTTCGAATATCAAACATATGCAACTTGTCAATCCTGTCTCAAAGGAAAGATGACAAAGACTCCGTTCACTGGACACGGAGTAAAAGCAAGCGAGCTCTTGGGACTCGTACACAGTGACGTGTGCGGTCCAGTGTCTACACATGCGAGAGGTGGTTATTCCTACTTCATTACTTTTACGGATGATTTCTCTAGGTATGGATATGTCTTCTTAATCAAGCATAAATCCGAGGCCTTTGAGAAATTCTAAGAATACAGGAATGAAGTGGAAAAACAAACAGGCAAGAGTATAAAGACACTGAGATCTGATCGAGGTGGTGAATACTTAAGTGCCGAGTTCCTGGGTTACTTAAAAGAGAATGGAATTCTCTCTCAGCTTACTCCTCCATACAGACCACAACACAACGGTGTATCAGAAAGGGGGAATCAAACCCTATTGGATATGGTTCGTTCCATGATGAGTAAGGCTGAGTTGCCGCGATCTTTCTGGGGTTATGCGCTAGAAACAGCTGCATATCTTTTGAACCAGGTTCCTACCAAAACTGTGCCTACCACACCATATCAGATGTGGAGTGGGAAGAAACCCTGTCTAAAACATTTTAAGACATGGGGATGTCCAGCTTTTGTAAAAAGGCAGCATGCGGACAAGCTCGAGGCACGCTCAGTGCAGTGTAAGTTTGTGGGATATCCAAAGCACCCCAAGGGATATTATTTCTATTACACAGAGGAACAAAAGGTTTTTGTTTCTCGTCATGCCCATTTCTTAGAAGCTGAATTTTTAGAAAATCAGAAGAATGAGAGAGAAATAGAACTGGAAGAAATTCCACAACCACAAACTACTAATGAAAGTTTGGTAGAACCAGAGATTTCAGAAGAAAGGGACATCCCGACGCCACTCCGCAGGAGTAGTAGGCAGTCTCATCCACCCGAGAGATACTACGGTTTTCTCATAGACGGAGATAGAGAGGATTGCACTATTGACTATAATGAGCCTACTAGCTTCCAGCAAGCCATTAAGAGCGGTGACTCAGTAAAATGGCTGGATGCAATGCGGACCGAAATGGAGTCCATGTACACTAACAAAGTATGGACTTTGGACATTGCTCCAGATGGGGTAAAACCCGTAGGATGCAAATAGATCTTCAAAAAGAAGATTGGTGTAGATAGACAGGTTGAAACCTACAAAGCTACACTTGTTGCAAAGGGTTTCCGTCAAAGACCTGGTTTGGACTATGACGAAACCTTTTCTCCAGTAGCTATGCTTAAATCCATTCGGGTCCTTCTTGCTATTGCTGCCTTCCACGATTATGAAATCTGGCAGATGGACGTAAAGACGGCCTTTCTAAATGGTAATTTAGAAGAGAGCGTTTATATGGATCAGCCAGAGGGATTCATTCTGAGTGGGAGCAGCGGTAAAGTATGCAAGTTGCTTAAGTCCATTTATGGACTAAAGCAGGTATCGCGGAGCTGGAACATCTGTTTTGATGATGCTATCAAAGAATTCGACTTTATCAAAAATCCAGATGAACCATGCATATACAGTAAGATTGTAAGGAGAGCTGTAGTATTCCTCGTCTTGTACGTGGATGACATTCTCCTAATAGGAAATGATATTCCTATGTTACAGTCAGTCAAAAGATTCTTATCACAGAAATTCTCCATGAAAGATCTGGGTGATGCCACCTACATTCTGGGGATCCGGATCTATCGTGATAGATCAAAGAGGATGTTGGGACTTTCGCAGTCCAGGTACATAGACACCATAGTGAAGAGATTCAGTATGGAAGATTCTAAGCGCGATAACCTACCGGCTTGTCACGGAATCACCCTCTCCAAAGAGATGTCTCCCAAGACTGATTTGGAAAGGGATCACATGTCGATTATACCCTACGCTTCAGCGGTAGGCTCTATAATGTATGCAATGTTATGTACCAGACCAGATGTAGCATACGCATTGAGCGTTGTAAGCCGGTATCAGGCAAACCCAGAGAATCACTGGATAGCAGTAAAGAAAATTCTCAAGTACCTGAGAAGGACTAAAGATATGTTCTTGGTGTATGGCGGAAAAGACCTCCAGATTGAGTCCTTTGCCGACTCCGGCTTCCAGAGTGACAAAGATGACTCCAAGTCCATGTCAGGTTATGTCTTTACCCTCAATAGAGGGGCGGCCTGTTGGAAGAGTTCCAAACAGGAGACCGTTGCTGACTCAACGATGGAAGCGGAGTACATAGCTGCTTGCGATGCCGCAAAAGAAGCTGTCTGGATGAAGAAGTTCCTCACAGAACTTCAGGTGGTTCCTACCGGTGTTGATCAAATACCTCTATATTGTGACAACAACGGCGCTATAGCTTTAGCGAAGGAACCCAGGTCCCATAAAAAATCTAGACACATCTTAAGGCGGTATCACCTGATCAGGGAGATTGTAGATCGTCGGGAGATCGAGATAAAGAGAGTAGAGACGGAGAATAACATTGTTGATCCATTCACAAAGGCCATTCCTCAGACGCAGTTTGAGAGGCTATTCGAGATGATAGGTCTACGATATTCCAGCTCATGGCCCTAGTGCAAGTGGGAGATTGTTAGTGTATATGCCCTAGGGGCCATTATTGTATCATACTTGTATGTATATTACTTAATGGCAGTTTGGGATATTCACAGTTGTATATACAGTCTTGCTAAAATTGGTAGTATACTACTTGGTTTGTGTCTACTTTAATATATGCATATGTTTCTTGTAACGTATCACTTATACATATTAGTAGAGCCCATAGGATCTTTGCTTGATTACCAGCGTTGTGATGGCAGTCACACTAGTGGGGGATGGGTAGTCTATAAGCAATATCCTATACTTGTCCCTAGTCGCAGGATTATCGAGACTGGGCATCGATACTCCAGAGTAGACTAGTGTGTACGCTTCTCATCCCAATTGGGGAGATGGTCTGTCCCACAGCCATCAGTACGTCGTATTGGAGATAGTATACAGGTGCTCGTTAGGTTACGGGTACACCGGACAGGACTCGCAGGGGAACTGATTGGTTGGTATTATACCCGTCGTCAGTTAACAGTTCCCAGGTGACATGAGTACAGCATAGTCCGCAGACTTGACACTGCTACTTCGCCTCGAGTGTGTCCCACTGTTCTTAGATTGCTACCTTACCATGGCTCAAAGGAGTCGTGCAAACAGGTAGCAGTTGGGTGCAGTCCCGAGCACTTGGAGGCAGTGGCAGTTAGACAAGATTCGTCTCTCCCGGTATTGGGAGTTGATATCGCGCTGTGTCAGAGAGCCATTACGCAAAGTCCCTGGCCAGGGCAAGCGAGATTTACTGGTAGGTTCCAGTAGTTTCTCAGGGTGTAATGGGCTACGCTCCGACACGACTTATACCGCTATTAGGGGACTGACGCTTGCCGCCCCTAGGCTAGATATGCGATAGTCTTAGACGAACAGACCGGACTGTACGGAGATTGTCACATCAGGCTCAGTAGGAGTTCGGATGGGTTTCCTCATCGGCCTTCTTATCGACATCTACCTGGTGACCGTTACATACAGCTACAGCTAGTGCCGCTTGCGGTTTGTGGTTAAACCCACTGCCAGCGTAGTGTCGAGTCTTTAGAGTCCCACACAGAGTGTTTCCCTGCTCCAGGCGAAACGATATAGAGGTCGTATGGTTTTACGACTAGGGTTCAGACGCATACGTGTTTAAACGCACGTATGGCGTTCGGACAGTTTTTACTAGCCGGTTTTGGTTTAAGCCAGATTCTAGTATCAGGTTATTGGATTTATACAGTCAAAAGTTTTTCCGTGTTTTCACGGATTGGTGGGGCGTTCTCGTAATTTTCCGGGAAGCTTTTAGAAGCATGGTGACTTGGGGGTTAAGGTGGCATAAGCATTTATTGCTTAATGACTCATTTGTGTGATTCATCCATGGAGTTAATGCTTCATTTATTGAGCTAATGACTCATGAGATGAATTACACAAGGTGAATGCATCAACCATGATGATTAATCATATATATTATTTATTTGATAAATTGTTATGGTTGTTATATTCTAATGAGTTCATTTTTCAATATCATTCTTATGCTCACCTTCTCTCTCCTCAAGCTCTCTCATTCTTGAAACCCTAACCCTAACCTCTCATGTGTTGAGATCAAGGGTTAGCTAGACTAATACATCCATAACCTCACTCTATATTCCCTAGGTAGCTTAGATTAACACTTTGAGCAACCTAGTTATCTCAAGTTAGAGATCAAGCTTGGCGTAGGAGCTCTCGGGTGGATCGTCTTTGACTCGAGGAGGCCGTTGAGGTGCCGATGTTCCAAGGAGCCTATGAGGAGTGGAGGACAGCGATGAAGACCCGAAGGACAAGTAACGTGATGTATAACTTCGAATCCGAGTAGTTAAACCTCTCGTAGTTTGCTAGTAACGGTTTAGATACGATTCATGCGCTCAAGTCCGTGTTACGAAGCTTTGATGATCGTTTTTCATATATTCCGCCTCTCCGCAAGTTCGTGGGGTGCGTGACATGGACTTACACATGAACCCTTGCCCACTGCCTGCTATATATAGGCACAAAAGAAAAGAAAATAAATAATAAAAATAGGGCTATGTGGCAGTAAGGAGGGGCCCACAGAAAGATGAAGCCCATTGGAGCAAGGGGGCCGGCCACACCGGAATTTGGTGGCATGTGCTCGGTTGAAATCCGAGCCCCCTGGCTCGGATTTGTAGTGTGGTCTTGTGTTGTCCCCATAAGTCCACTGGTGTTGTTTGTTTGGTCAGTAAAAGCTCTGGATACACTCAGGGCTTGGAGGGAAACTTGATGATACAAATCACATCACACCTTTATGCATTGAATGCTCCATTAATGCACATCACACCATGCCATTTGCACCATGATTCATGGCTGCCTCATTATGGTCTAAGCTATCAAAGAGCTAGTGCACAACTTGTCATGTGTTGGACCAAAATGTGTGTACACTAGTTTATTTATAAAAACTCTTTGATTCTAGATCGGTTTGCAGTTCTGGTTGCAGTGTCAGCTCACAAATGTAATATCCGTGATTCTGGATGTATTTCTAGTATTTTGTCACGGATACCTGTAATCTGTATTACTGAGCAAACACCGGTTAATAGTACCGATATATACAAAAAAATAGATAATGAATGGGTGGTAATAAAATGCAATATTCTGGTCTGAACAAATACCCCCAAACTTATCTTTTGCTCGTCCCGAGCAAAAAAAAATCCTAGCCTCACTTTCGCAGGGAACGCGATTGCACTGAGCGCGTGCAACAAGCCGTTAAACCTCTAGGTGTCCCTACTAGGAGTGTTGTCTCCTGAGGGTTTTCAGCGGATACTACCCACAAAATCCCGTCAAGCTAGTTTCATAAGTTAACATCGATTCTACTCCTACAGTTTAGTATCTACGTTAGAAATTCTATCATCCTAAGTTAGAAATATCCAACCCTTATGTTTCACACCTCCTATCTATTTAACCCCAGATCCTATACGTTTCAAAAAAGTTTAGAAAGATGTTGGTTCTCCTGAGTTTTCCTTCTAAAGCGCGGTCTCAAATCATGGATTTTTATCAGTTTTACGGAAAACATAAGTCTTATTCTTTATTTCTATCTTTCCTCCAAATATCGATTGTATACCCCTACGAGTGTGTAAATTATTCACCCCTACACTTAAGAATTCAATTCAAGCTATAGTACCCTGGCTCTAATACCTAATATTACTTCTTTTCATTAATGGTGGACGGTGCTGCTCTCACACCTTTCATGCGACTATTAATACTTCTTGAGGCACTAACGGACGATTACTGAATACGTGAGCTTAAAGCGTAAATAGCAGTTTCCAGGTCTTGACTTTATTCTATTTTTCTTTTCTTTTCTTTATTTTTCTTTTTCAAGACCGGATATATTTTTCAATGATGCTCTTTTTGGTGTTTAGCTTTAATTACCATTTTTTCTTTCATACTAGGTTTTCAGGCAAGAGTATTTCTAGGTATCCTCTACTATCCCAAGTTTCAAGGTGCGTGTATGTGAAGTTTGTAAGGTATATACTTTCTACATTTGGACTCAAGAATAGAAACTATTTTTCAGACTTATCCTTCAGTAAAGCTTCAATACTTTCCCTTCATCTTGAATTAACTCAAGAACTGAATTCAAGATTACCTATTTCTCAAAAAAAACTGTAAGGACGTATAATTACCAAGGTTAAATAAAATGAGCGTTATTTTTAGGGTTTTCAATTCCTAAGCCTAGGATTTAGTTATTTCTAACGTATCAACTAAGCTTTCGGAATAAAAATCTAAGTTACCCTATTAGCTAACTTGACGACAAAGTTTTTATATTTTTGGATTTTTTTTTGATTTTTGTGGGTTTTTAAATGAGTATGCAAATGCAAAATATACAAATGAATGCGAAAGAAGAAAACTTACCGAGCACACCCCCAAACTTAAACTTGACAGTGCCTTCACTGTCAGGCTACACCAAGAGAGTCAAAATTGTCGGCGCTCCTCCAAAAGAAAATTATATACAAAACAAAAAGAAAACCAAAATAAATATATACACAAAAAGGTTCCCCCCAAACTTAAGTGAAACAGTGTTTCCACTGTTTAAGCGGTGAAGTTCAGAGTTTAGGGGGGAAAGAACAGTATCAAGCTATACAAGGCCTTACAAAGGCCAAAAGTTAACACCAACCATTCAAAGATTTTATCGCTATAATGTACAAGTTGGTGAAAGAATGCGGAGAGGAAAGAAATGGAGAATACGCGAGACCGTATGGGGATAGAATTGGTATATGGTCCCGGTATATAAGAAGAAGAATGGCGGAAGGGAAAAAAAACAGAGTACGAACTTGAAGGTGAAAATGGAGTGAATAGATTAGCACAATTTGTGATGACCGATGTGTAAGAAGCATTTGTGCTAATCTATTAACCTGTTGAGAGATGGTGTCAAATCCCTCAAGATTCGTGAGAAACCATGGGTACGCCGAACTCGGTAAACCAGACACAAGAAATGAAAGTGATACGGTGTCTTGCAAGGTCGGAATGATGGAAAGAATGGAGGGAAGTGTTTGAGGAGGGGTATCAGGTAAAGCTTCAGGAGGGTGTACACAGTTAATGACAGGGATATGATGAATTGGAAAATCCGACTCATCAAGCAAAACTGGTTCATCCTAAAAAATATCCTCAAAATTTTCCTCAAAATTCAGCACATCCATGCATTTATCATCAAAATCCAGACGCATATGGAGTTCGGTAAAAACAGTTAAAGACTCGGGATGATGAATTTGAGAGAAAAACTCAGCCAAATCTACGGGTTCATCATCCAAAATATTCCCAGCGTCAATATCCTCAATCAAGTGAAAATCAATTTTCTCAGACACCTCATCAAAAGCATGGATTTCAATCGATTCTGGTTCTAAGATGGAAGTGTAGAGGTCAAAAGGATTGGGTGTGGTTTCACTCAAAAGGGACCCTTCACAATCGGGTAAATCAAACACTACAAAGTCGCACAACTCATTAACCCTTCTATCTTCAATCAGTGAATCGTTTGGAACATTAGATAGATATTCAAAACCGGAGTTGTGGGATTCAATTTGTGATGGGTAGGCTTGATTTGGAAGGGGGTACAACTCACTCTCACCACTCAAATTCTCAACCTGTCCTACCGCCTCATCATACATTGGAAAATTTGGAGCTAGTTGAAAACTAGCTACCGGGTCACTAGGTTGTACGAGGGCGGCTATGGACGCATTCAAATCCATCATCTGTTGGCATGACGTTACCCTAAAGTCTTCCAATGACTGTTCCAGACTAGACATGGGTTGTGAAGGGGTTTCAGTAAAAGATTTAAAGTTTGTTGGATACTGAAAACTCCCAAAAGGCTGTTCAGAAGCTATGTGTAGGGAAGGTGCAAAGGTCGGGTAGGACTGGTAGGAATTGAATGGCTGGACAGGAGTAGGATCAACATTTGGATAAGAAGGTGAATGGAATTGTTGATCCCAAGAGTTTGAAGTGGTGAAAAGAGTGAAAGATCGTCTACGAGATTGTTCAATATGTTCAGCAATAGACATGGGTCTTGGAGTTGCAACAGGACTCGAAAAAAGGGTATCAACGTGAGAAGGTGGTGAAGGTTGAAACAGTTGATACAAGGTGGATTGCGGGGTCCAGTTGTTCGTCCTAGACGCGTCTATCCGATATTTCAAAGAAATTTTCGGCCTGGATAGATCGTTCGAAATTCGACCAAAACAAGAACCGAAGGAAGTTATGTCTGGTTGTGGGTACCAAAGTTCGGTAAGAGTTTTTCGAGGTGGGGTACCCATGATATGATGAGAGAAAGAAAGAAAGGAAGAGAAAAGGAGGGGAAAAGAATGTGATTTTTTAGTTAGTTATTAACAAAAGAATGAAATGTACAAAAAAGAATCTGGACAAAAACAATCACGACACAAAATTACCATGCACCTAATCATTCTAGGGTTCACCTAGGTCAACTAGACCTGCTTAAGAACTTGATTGGCGAAGTAAAACTGTGTCGAGAAACGGGCTGAAGATATACTGATCACGAGGCCAGGTAAGTGCAGAGATAAGGGGAGGTTTTCCGACGCTTTCGCGAAGGTCCTTAATTAAATAACCCTTTCTCTTTTGGCGGTTTCGCCGTTAACACTTTCCTAGACATCCCGTAAACAATATATCGTTAAGCGGTGTTCTAAATACAATTAACCTCTCCTAGTGAGCGTGAAGTCCTTAAGGCTTAAAGTCTAGTTTCTTTTAAAATTTGTGCGGGTAAACGTTATGCTCATTTTCGTGATTTGTGGGCCACGGAAAAGGTGATGAACTCTTTTACCGTATGTTGTGGGGTTCGCTTGCCCTTAAGTCCGTATTAATGTATGCAATGCACAATTCAATAAAAATTCTATAAAGAATCAAATAATCGATTTTTAGTTTAAGCACGACACTGCAACAAATACGGGTCAGTAAAGTTTTAGCGTTTGGTAGCGAACTTGCAAAGAATCTTGCAAAGAATAGTATATTGGATGCGTCTGATTTAAGAAGAAGGTGTTTAAGAAATACGTACCGATAAATTTTCGGGTTTAGAAACCCCCGTTGAATCAAATCCGGTAAGCTTGAAAAGTTCATTTGCGCGGGTCAAAGTACCCGGATCTTTGGCACTGTACTTTGCAATCACCTTAACATTGAATGTGCACTTTGCTCCCCATGATCGAAGTTCGCAAATCCGCAAAAATCTACAAATGTCGGAAAAAACGGATGTCACGACCCGAAGGTACGGAACGTGACTGGCACTTAGATTACGAGACGTCTAAAGGCGTAACGTAACTTAAGTCAGCCAAAGCCCAGAAAATCTAAACCAAAATCAATAAGAGTGAAGGAAAACCTTTTATGAAAACAATTTTTTTAAGCCAATTTAGTTGTATTAACCCCTTTAAAAAATGTCATAATTTTCCAAAAATTTCGGCAGAGTCTCCTTTGTAAATACTGGCCCCCAAAATGGGTACAGCAAGATATATAAACCTGTAATGATATAATGGCATCCCCAAGCGGGAGCCAACTCTTCGCCCAAGGCGGATGACAACCACACGCAATATATATGTAATATCAAGCAAATAAGTATAAAGAAACACAAAAATACGAAAAACACAACGTCGGCTCAAGTGAGCTCGACCCCAGAGGAACCACATATACACAAATCTCTCAGTCTCATCACTAGGTCGCATATACAAAATAAGAAGTGGTAGATGGAGAATACCAGATACAATGATAGTACAAAACGAGACAAAGTGTCCTCGCAACCCACCTACGAGCAATGTCGCGAGTCAAAGCAAAAGAAGTCAATGAAAGGGTACGCCCCCCGCTACGAGGCTGACGGGTCCGACCTGCAAGACACTGTGGCACAACGGGGGTGAGTTGCCAGCTCGTGAGTAGAAAATAACATCTAATATGGCTATCTTAAGAATGCACGCAATTACGTCACAGCCTACATGTACTAACAAGATGCGATGCAAATCTGGATGTAACATGCTTGTAAAAATCAACACATAAAAAAAATCATGATGTATCTGATATGAGAAGTTTTATATCTTTTACTTAGTAAAACCCTTTTTTTTAAGTGAACTGAAATATCATCATAGAAATCAACTGAAATATGTGTCCAGCATCGATACAAACTATGTATATCTCGATATCTCATATCTCTGTATCTTAAATCCCAATATCTCGGGCTCCGGCAGTCCGGATCGACCCATATCATTAAATAACTCGACTACGGTCGGTATCCTCCGGATATCCGTTGCGTCACAAATAACCGGTAGGTAATGCTCCCCTGCCGGGCTCAACGCCATCATCTGCGATCTTCTTGCCCCGAGGTACCATACCGGGCCCACCATGTACCCGCAGACGGTGCATCCCCCTCCTCGAATCGGGTATCTAATACTGCTCAAGAACCGAGAAAACTCATGGTGGACGCCACACATTTCACATCACGAGAAAACCGCAAATTTCTGTTTTTAAAATGATAATAGGCTTTGAAAATTCTTGCGGTTCCCTCAAAAATCCAGAAATCTCATCAATACAGAAATCCTAAAAAAAATAATACATGTACATGTGGGAAAATGATACTGTCTATGATATCAATAACAGGAAATGCGATTTATGGCTAAAAGTTTAACATATAGAAGATGATGAAATACGATATGCATATGCGACTATCAGTTTAAGTATCAGGTATGATGCAATTGTCCTGATGCTAATCTAGCAGTTTTCTAAGTGTTCGTGGCATAGCAATATCCAAAGCGTGTGTGTGTTCACATGAAGAGTGCACGTGCAACATTAACAAATGGTAATAGTGCAAGTGTCCTATGAGGTAACATCGCCTATTTGCATATGAATGAGAGGGTACGATGCAATGAGATAGTTAACTAACTAACTATGCATATAGTCTGCAAGTAAATAAGTAATCCTAACTATGGGGCGCTTCGCGCCATCCAGACGATTTCTCTATAGATGTATACATCTACTCACCCGAACACCTCAGCTAGTCTGGTCCAACTACAGCCTTGCCTTTACGCGCCGCGTCCGATGCCTCCGCAACCGATCCTAGAATTGGCACAATGTAAAACGTAAGGCTAAAACACAATATCAATACCATTCGAGAAATCTAGTGTCCAAAAGCTAAACGCGTGTACTCGGATCATCGACACGTGAGCGTTAACATCTGAAACTACCCCGATCTGCTGTGGCATGCAGCAACACCAACCCAAGACATTGGAATGCACGTATCGCACAATATTCAAACGTCGTAATTAAAGTAAAATGGCTCCAGATTTTGATACGAGTAAAATTTGTCGATTTTGCATATACCAAAGACCTTACATATACTGCAGACAACCCTACACCCAACCTCACACTCAGAACCCCAAATCTGGCCGCAATTTGCGGCCAGAATGCATTTAATTGCGGCCATGGAGAGGAGTTTGGGTCTCGGACTTCGTGTGTGTATCCCTAGTCTATTGAGTACCCTCCAGTAAATGCAACTTATCACCACAACTTCTGGGTTGAAAGCAGATCTCGTTTGAACACAAATTTAAACTAAAATCGATAATTAAACAGTAATTTATGACATTTAGGTATTTTGGTGTAAACTCGATGGGTGGATTTGATCATTAGACACTAGTCACATTTAACTACTTTTTCAACCCACATAAACCCAAACTTATTCTAATCTTACCCTCAATTAACAAGTTAGCACTAATTACCAAATTAAACACTAATTAACTAAATAAACTAAGAGTTTAAAAATTTGGAAATCTAGTTTGGCTTAATACCTCAAGATAATAGAAGTTGACCCGCACTTGGCTTCCCAAGATGGTCTCACACTCCAAAACCCATGCTAGAATAGGCTAAAGAAAGTTGAATGAAGATGTAGATATGAATTTATGAGATTTTATTTGGATTTTTGGTAGATTTGTGATGGATTTTGAAGTAAAAGAAATAGGGAAATGGAGGAGGAATCATGCAGGGGATACTCTCGGCCAAGGGGAGGAGGTGGAGAATGAGAGAGAGAATTGTGTAGAATTTTCCATGAAAAATATCTCTCAAGTGCAATTAATGCCTTTCGCATCACTTTCTAAATTTAAAATTTCATTTAAATTCATTTTAAACCATGGAAACAACTAGACTTGTAATAACTTGATAAAATTTATGTTATCACTAGGTTTTTAGTTTGTAATGGTTCTTAAGTATGTAATTTACCCATTCAAATTTGTATTTATCACTAATTTAATGTATATTTAAAAGCTTAAAATAATATTAAAAATAATTAATTAAGGAATTTTTTTTAAATGACTAGAAATTTTTAAGTGACAATTAATTAACCAATTTCTAACAATTTCTTATCTAAATTTTGTATAATTAGGCCTATATTGAAAATAATTATTTTGACATTTTACGGAAATTACTGTTTATTTTACCGATTATCGAAAAACTACCTAAACGATATTCAAAGTGTTACAATCTTCCCCCCTTAAAGAAATTCGGTCCCCGAATTTAAAATTTAACTACACGTACCTTCAAAAAGATGGGGATATTTCTTCCTCATCTCGTCCTCGGTCTCCCAGGTGACCTTCTCGCTGTTCGGGCCACGCCAAAGAACCTTGACGGACGGTATAACCTTCGACCTCAATTTCTTCACCTGCCGATCTAGAATAACCACCGGCTGCTCGGTGAATGAAAGATCGCGCTCTAGCTGGATCGTTTGGTGCTGAATCGCATGAGAAGGGTCATGAAGGTACTTGCGGAGCTTCGAAACATGGAATACGGGGTGAACATCTGGGAAGCTGGGCGGAAGAGCCAACCGATAAGCCACCGAACCGACACGCTCTAGGATCTTGAAGGGACCAACATATCTAGGACTAAGCTTTCCTTTCCTCCCAAATCTCATCACGCCCTTCATTGGAGAGACCCTCAAGAAAACATGATCGCCAACAGTGAACTCGAGTCGGCGACGGCGCCTGTCAGCATATGATTTCTGCCTACACTGGGCCGCTCTCATCCTATCTCGAATTAGATGGATCTTTTCGGCCGTCTCCTGTACGATCTGCGGCCCCAAAATACTGCTCTTCCTGTGCTCTGTCTAACATATAGGCGATCGATATCTCCTCCCATATAAAGCCTCAAAAGGTGCCATCTGAATCATCTCCTGAAAGCTATTATTGTAGAAGAACTCGATCAAGGGCAAATGACGATCTCAGTTACCACCGAAATCTAAAACACAAGCTCTGAGCATGTCCTCAAGAGTCTGAATAGTACGCTCTGACTGACCGTCAGTCTGCGGATGAAAAGCTGTGCTAAAACTCAATCGGGTGCCCAAAGCCTCCTGAAGTTTCTGCCATAATCGGCTGGTAAACTGGGTGCCCCGGTCGGACACGATGCAAGTCAGGACGCCATGCAGTCGTACGATCTTATCGATATAAACTTGGGCGTACTGAGCAAATCCAAAAGTGGTCTTCACTGGCAGGAAGTAAGCCGCTTTCATCAAACGATCTACAATCACCCATATAGAGTCATACCCTCTACCGGTCCTGGGTAGACCCACAATAAAGTCCATAGAAATCTGTTCCCACTTCCACTCTGGAATGGGCAAAGACTGTAACTCACCGGCTGGCCTCTGGTGCTCGGTCTTGACTTGCCGACAAGTCAGGCATCTCGATACAAGGTCCGTGACATCCTTCTTCATCCCGTCCCACTAGTAAACATCTCTCAAATCATGGTACATCTTGGTGGAACCTGGATGAACACTGTATACTGATCTATGTGCCTCCTCAAGAATATCACACCTCAGTCCCTCAGAATTTGGTACGCACAGTCGAGTCCCAAATCGAAGTATCCCCTGATCGTCGATCATGAATTCGGAAACTCTGCCCCACCGAATCTGCTCGATAATCTCTAAAGTACGGGCATCACCGGACCGTGCCTTGCGGATACGGTCAAGTAACCGTGGGCGTGCTCTGAAATGGGCCACCTGTCCCCCTGTAGGAGTAAACTCGAACTCCACTCTGCTGTCACATAAAACCTGCCAATCCGCCGTCGACTGCATCTGCACTGCGCTCAAACAAGATAGACTACCTCCGAGCCTCTTACTCAAAGCATCTGCCACCACATTCGTCTTGCCCGGATGGTATAGAATCTCGCAGTCATAGTCTTTCACCAACTCCATCCAACGGCGCTGTCTCAGATTCAGATCTCGCTGCTGAAAGATATACTTCAAGCTCTTGTGGTCAGTGAATATCTGGCACGACTCGCCGTATAGGTAATGTCTCCAGATCTTGAGTGCAAACACCACTGCAGCCATCTCTAAATCATGAGTGGGGTAGTTCTACTCGTGTTTCCACAACTGCCGAGAAGAATACGTGATAACTCTGTCGTGCTGCATTAATACACAGCCCAGCCCCACTCGAGAAGAATCACAATATACCACGAAACCACCCGATCCTAAAGGCAATGATAACACTGGTGCAGTAGTCAGACGAGTCTTCAACTGCTGGAAGCTATCCTCACATTCCTCGGTCCAATCAAAAGGAACCCCCTTCTGGGTCAACCCAGTCAACGGTGCAGCAATACGGGAGAAATCCTGGATAAACGTCGATAATAGCCGGCCAGACCTAGAAAGCTGTGAACTTCTGTAACTGATATCGGTCTGGGCCAACGCTGCACTGCCTCGATTTTCTTCGGGTCCACACAAATACCATCTCTCATCACCACATGACCCAAGAAGTCGACACTATCTAACCATAATGCGCACTTGGAAAATTTAGCGAACAGCTGATGCTCCCTCAAAGTCTGCAATGTGATACGCAAGTGCTGCTCATGCTCCTCCCGGCTCCGAGAATGAACCAAGATGTCGTCAATGAACACAATGATGAACTGATCAAGATACGACCTGAATACACGGTTCATCAAGTCCATAAATGCTGCTGGGGCATTGGTGGGCCCAAATGACATCACCAAGAACTCATAATGACCATATCGTGTACGGAAGGCGGTCTTCGGAACATCCTCCTTCCGAACCCGCAACTGGTGGTAACCGGACCGTAAATCAACCCTCGAGAAATACCCTGCACCCTGGAGCTGATCAAATAAGTCGTCAATGCGGGGTAGGGGATATCTGTTCCGCACAGTAACCCGGTTCAGCTGACGATAATCGATGCATAAGCGCATACTGCCGTCCTTCTTCTTAATAAACAGGACGGGAGCACCCCAAGGTGACACACGCGGTCGGATAAGCCCTTTGTCCAGCAAGTCCTGCAACTGATCCTTCAGCTCTCTAAGCTCCGATAGGGTGGTATAGAGATAGGCCACGTGCCGGGGATCAAGTCAATGCAGAACTCAATCTCGCGCTCTGGCGGCAAACCAGGTGGCTCGTCAGGGAAGACATCAGGAAACTCTCTCACAACAGGGACCTGGTCCAACGGAACCTCCGCGGCGCTAATATCACAAACATAAGCTAAGAATCCCTGACACCCTTTCCTCAAGAGCTGACCAGCGCGAAGAGAAGAAATCAAACTAGGAAGGGTAGCGCTACGATCTCCCTGAATAACAAGAACCGGCTCACCAGGAAAACTGAACCTGACTGCCTTTTCGCGGCAGTCCACGGAGGCATAACAGGTGGCTAGCCAGTCCATACCAAGAAGAACGTCAAAGTACAGCATATCGAGGAGAATCAAATCAACTGAAGAATCTCTCTCCCCGATACGAACGGGACACGATCGGTACATAAAACGAGCAACAAACGACTCGCCTACCGGAGTAATGACAACAAGTGGCCGATCTAACGAAGAAGACTCTCGGCCCAACCTTGGTGCAAAGTATGTGGATACATAAGAATGTGTGGAGCCTGGATCAAATAATACCCGTGCATCAAAAGAACATACTGGCAGAGTACCTGTCACGACGGCATTGGATGCCTGTGCATCCTGAGGAGTCAACGCGAACACTCAGGCCTATCCACCACTAATAGCTGGTTGTCCTCTGCCTCTGCCTCTGTCACCTCGTCCTCTTTGAACAGGACCGCCACGCCCACGGCCTCTAGGAGCATCTGCCTGGCGTAGAACATCATCAGGGGTAGGAAGTAGAGCTCTCTGAGGAGGCGGTGAAGGTGGTAAGGTCATATGTGGGACTGTCGCCGCGCCCTGGCTCCTCGCAGTACAATTCTTAACACGATGATATGGACTCCCACAATGATAACATCCTGGCGATGGCTACTGACCCGGTAAATAAGAACTGAATAGCTGGCCTCGCATCATACCTCGACCACCACCATGTCCTATGAAGGGCCCGACACGACCTCTGCTTGCCATGCCCCTACCAAACCGCACTAGAGCTGATGTATCTGTACGAATCCTTTTCAGTCCTGAAACAACTGAAGTCTCTGAAGTGCGCTCCTCCAAAAGTAAGGCTGCATCCATCGCGACTGCATAAGTGTCAAAGTGCTGGGCACCGATGGCAAGAAATAACTGCGTGTCAAGCCCTCGCACAAACCTCTTTACCCTCTTCTCTTCAGTGTCTACTAGGTACGGAGCATATCGAGACAACTAGTAAACTGTATATCATACTCGGACACTGTCATCCCAGGAGTCTTGCGCAAAGACTCATAACTACGGGCTCGAGCATCTCGGACACTCTCCGGAAGAAAACGGGCAAGAAATGCAGCGGTGAACTCGTCCCAAGTCATAGGAAGTAGACCTGCAGCTCGGCCTCTCTCCACTGAATCATACCATGTCTGGGCAAGGCCCTCCAGATGAAAACTCGCGAACTCCACCCACCTATCATCAGAACACCTCAACGAACGACAAATCCTAGCCATCCTGTCAAGAAATTCCTGCGGGTCCTCTGTCGCATCCGTGCCGGTAAAAGCTGGAGGTCTCAGCCTCATAAACTCATGTAGTGATACGGGATAGTCACAGTAGTAGCAGGAGCAACCATCTGGGCAGCAGGTACAATCGTGGTCTGTGTGGTGGAAGGAACGTCCTCGGATCTCTGTGCCCGACTGGACTCAACTAAAGATCCCATCATCTGTCGCAACTCCTGCATACCGGCCTCTAATCTGGCAATACGGTCTGGAGAGGGCGGATCAATCTGACCCTGAGGGGTAGGCGTATCATCCTGCTCGATCCTCGCCTCAGACGAGCCCGCTCGAAGCTCATCCCTAGCGGCAGCCCGCTGAGCTCTCGTAGTCTTTAGCGGCATCGAAGCTGGAATAAGACATAGGAGTGATAAGAATATTGCAATTGAATCAAGGAATGCATGGAATCAAGAAGGGAAATACAAGCAAACACTTCCTAAGGTCACTTAGGCGGAGTACCGTATCGTAAGTATGCCGCGGAACATACACACGCTACGCCACTCTGCTTAAGTCACCTACTCCATCTACAAGGGGTCATCCTACACTCAGAAAGGTAAAACACAGGTTCTGATACCACATTTGTCATGACCCGAAGGTACAGAACGTGACTGGCACTTAGATTACGAGACATCTAAAGGCGTAACGTAACCTAAGTCAGCCAAAGCCCAGAAAATCTAAACCAAAATCAATAAGAGTGAAGGAAAACCTTTTATGAAAACGATTTTTTAAAGCCAATTTAGTTGTATTAACCCCTTTAAAAAATGTCATAATTTACCAAAAATTTCGGCAGAGTCTCCTTTGTAAATACTGGCCCCCAAAATGGGTACAACAAGATATATAAATCTGTAATGATATAATAGCATCCCCAAGCGGGAGCCAGCTCTTCGCCCAAGGCGGATCACAACCACACGCAATATATATGTAATATCAAGCAAATAAGCATAAAGAAACACAAAAATACGAAAAACACAACGTCGGCTCAAGTGAGCTCGACCCCAGAGGAACCACATATACACAAATCTCTCAGTCTCATCACTAGGTCGCATATACAAAATAAGAAGTGGTAGATGGAGAATACTAGATACAATGATAGTACAAAACGAGACAAAGTGTCCTCGCAACCCACCTACGAGCAATGTCGCGAGTCTGAGCAAAAGAAGTCAATGAAAGGGTACGCCCCCCGCTACGAGGCTGACGGGTCCGACCTGCAAGACACTGTGGCACAACGGGGGTGAGTTGCCTGCTCGTGAGTAGAAAATAACATCTAATATGGCTATCGTAAGAATGCACGCAATTACGTCACAGCCTACATGTACTAACATGATGCGATGCAAATCTGGATGTAACATGCTTGTAAAAATCAACACATAAAAAAATCATGATGTATCTGATCTGAGAAATTTTATATCTTTTACTTAGTAAAACCCTTTTTTTTTGAAGTGAACTGAAATATCATCATAGAAATCAACTGAAATATGTGTCCAGCATCGATACAAACTATGTATATCTCGATATCTCATATTTCTGTATCTTAAATCCCAATATCTCGGGATCCGGCAGTCCGGATCGACCCATATCATCAAATCACTCGACTACGGTCGGTATCCTCCGGATATCCGCCGCATCACAAATAACCGGTAGGTAATGCTCCCCTGCCGGGCTCAACGCCATCATCTGCGATCTTCTTGCCCTGAGGTACCATACCGGGCCCACCATATACCCGCAGACGGTGCATCCCCCTCCTCGAATCGGGTATCTAATACTGCTCAAGAACCGAGAAAACTCATGGTGGACGCCACACATTTCACATCACGAGAAAACCGCAAATTTCTGTTTTTAAAATGATAATAGGCTTTGAAAATTCTTGCGGTTCCCTCAAAAATCCAGAAATCTCATCAATACAGAAATCCTAAAAAAAACATAATACATGTACATGTGGGAAAATGATATTGTCTATGATATCAATAACAGGAAATGCGATTTATGGCTGAGAGTTTAACATATAGAAGATGATGAAATGCGATATGCATATGCGACTATCAGTTTAAGTATCAGGTATGATGCAATTGTCCTGATGCTAATCTAGCAGTTTTCTAAGTGTTCGTGGCATAGCAATATCCAAAGCGTGTGTGTGTTCACATGAAGAGTGCACGTGCAGCATTAACAAATGGTAATAGTGCAAGTGTCCTGTAAGTCGATGTAGTACACCCCAGTACTTATGGGGAGGCGGAATTTACAAAAACGATCAAGTTTAAACAACGAACATCGACTAACCGCTTGAATCGAAGCTAAACTCTAAATAACCGTATTCTAAAGTTTCATCTCACAAGAGATTAGGGATTATACCTAATGAAACCGGTCCTTCTTCTTTACGTCCTCCTTTGTTCTCCTCGACCTTCTCTAGGTAGTAGACGATCCACCCGAGAGCAAAACACCAAGCTTAACCTCTAACTTGAGGTAACTAATCAACTTTGATTGCTAATCAAAGATGATAGGATGATATAGAGTAAAGGTTATGGATTGTTTAGTCTAACTAAACCTTTGATCTCAACACATGAGGATTAAGGATTAGTATCTTGAAGATGAGAGCTTGAGGAGAGAGAATGTGTGATATGATAATGAGAGAAGAGAGAGAGTGTATCATAATATTATGAAGCATTCTTATTATCAAATAATCAATAAAGGAAATGAATAAGCATGCTTCACAAAATATCTTGTGATGATTCATTAACATGAGTCATTAAGCAATAAATGTGCATTAATGAAGTGAATGAATCACCACTATGACTCACTCTCTTTCCAAAACAAACCTCCTTAGTCACATCTTCTAGAAGCTTCTCGAGTAATTACGAGAACGCCCCTCCGATCCGTAAAAATACGGAAAAACTTTAGACTGTAAAAATCCAATAACCGGATACCAGTAACTGGCTTAAACCAAAGCCGACTGGTAAAATCTGTCCGAAAGTCGTACGTGCGTAAACGCACGTATGCGTCCGAACCCTTTGTCGCAAAACCATGCAACCTCTATATCGTTTCGCCTGGAGTAGGAAACTCTCTGTGTGGGACTCTAGAGACTCGACTACTACGCTGGCAGTGGGTTTAACCACAGACCGCAAGCGGCACTAGCTGTACGTAACGGTCCCCAGGTAGTTGTCGATAAGAAGGCCGATGAGTAAACCCATCCGAACTCCTACTGAGTCTGATGTGACAATCTCCATACAGTCCGGTCCGTTCGTCCAAGACTATCGCATATCGGGCCTAGGGGGGCGGCAAGCGTCAGTCCCCTAATAGCGGTATAAGTCGTGTCGGAGTAAAGCCCATTACACCCTGAGAAACTACTGGAACCTACCAGCAAATCTCGCTTGCCCTGGCCAGGGACTTTGCGTAATGGCTCTCTGACACAGCACGATATCTACTCCCAATACCGGGAGGGACGAATCCTGTCTAACCGCCACTGCCTCCAAGTGCTCGGGACTGCACCCAACTGCCACCTGTTTGCACGACTCCTTTGAGCCGTGGTAGGGTAGCAATCTAAGAACAGTGGGACACACTCGAGGCGAAGCAGCAGTGTCAAGTCTGCGGACTACGCTGTACTCATGTCACCTGGGAACTGTTCACTGACGACTGGTATCAAACCAACCAACAGTTCCCTGTGAGTCCTGTCCGGTGTACCCGTAACCTAACGAGCACCTGTATACTATCTCCAGTACGACGTACTGACGGCTGTGGGACAGACCATCTCCCCAACTGGGATGAGAAGCGTACACACCAGTCTACTCCGGAGTATCGATGCTCTGTCTCGATAATCCAACGACCGGGGACCTGAATAAGGATGTGCTTGTAGACTACCCAGCCCCCACTAGTGTGACTGCCATCACAACGCTGGTAGACAAGCAAGATCCTAAGAGCTCTATCAATACGTACACTCACATATTAAGATAGAAAAACCAAGTAGCATACTACCATGTTTAGCAAGACTGTTATATACATGTGAATATCCCAAGCTTCCATTAAGTAATATACAAGCTAGTATGATACAGTAATGGCCTTCTAGGGCATAAACACTAACAATCTCCCACTTGCACTAGGGCCATGTACTGGCATATCGAAGACCGATGATCTCGAGTAGCCGCTCGAACTGAATCTGAGGAAGGGCCTTCGTGAATGGATCAGCAATGTTCTCTTCTGAAGCAACTCTCCGAACCTCGATCTCCTGACGATCAATGATCTCCCTGATCAGGTGATACCGCCTCAAGATGTGTCTGGACTTCTGATGGGACCTTGGTTCCTTCGCTAAAGCTATAGCTCCGTTGTTGTCGCAATACAGAGGTATTGGATCAACTATGGTAGGAACCACCTGAAGTTCTGTTAGGAACTTCTTCATCCAGACTGCTTCTTTTGCGGCATCGCAAGCAGCTATATACTCCGCTTCCATCGTCGAGTCAGCAACGGTGTCCTGCTTGGAGCTCTTCCAGCACACCGCCCCTCCATTGAGGGTAAAGACATAACCCGACATGGACTTGGAATCGTCCTTATCACTCTGGAAGCCGGAATCAGCAAAGGCCTCCAACCTGAGGTCTTTTCCGCCGTAAACCAAGAACATCTCCTTAGTCCTCCTCAGGTACTTGAGAATGTTCTTTACTGCTATCCAGTGTTTCTCCCCTGGGTCTGACTGATACCGGCTTACCACGCTCAGTGCGTAAGCTACATCTGGTCTGGTACACAACATCGCATACATTATAGAGCCTACCGCAGAAGCGTAGGGTATAATAGACATGCGTTCCCTTTCCAAATCAGTCTTGGGAGACATCTCTTTGGAGAGGGTGATTCCGTGACAAGCCGGTAGATTACCGCGCTTAGAATCTTCCATACTGAATCTTTTCAGTACAGTGTCGATATACCTGGACTGCGAAAGTCCCAACATCCTCTTGGATCTATCACGATAGATCCGGATCCCCAGAATGTAAGAGGCATCACCCAGGTCTTTCATGGAGAATCTGTGTGACAAGAATCCTTTGACAGATTGTAGCATAGGAATGTCATTTCCTATCAATAGAATGTCATCCACGTACAAGACGAGGAATACGACACTTCTGGCCACAACTTTACTATATATGCACGGTTCATCTGGATTTTTGATAAAGTCATATTCTTTGACTGTCTCATCAAAACAGATGTTCCAACTCCGCGATGCCTGCTTTAGTCCGTAAATGGACTTAAGCAGCTTGCATATTTTCCCGCTGCTCCCACTCTGATTGAAACCCTCTGGCTGATCCATATAGACGCTCTCTTCTAAATTTCCATTCAGAAAAGCCGTCTTTACGTCCATCTGCCAGATTTCATAATCATGGAAGGCAGCAATAGCAAGAAGGACCCGAATGGATTTGAGCATAGCCACTGGAGAAAAAGTTTCGTCATAGTCCAAACCAGGTCTTTGACGAAAACCCTTTGCAACAAGTCTAGCCTTATAGGTTTCCACCTGTCCATCTACACCAATCTTTTTCTTGAAGATCCATTTGCATCCTATGGGTTTTACCCCATCTGGAGCAAAGTCCAAAGTCCATACTTTGTTGGTGTACATGGACTCCATCTCGGTCCGCATTGCATCTAGCCATCGTACCGAGTCGCCGCTCTGGATGGCCTGCTGGAAGTTAGTAGGTTCATCATCATCTATGATGCAATCCTCTCTATCCCCGTCTATGAGAAAACCGTAGTATCTCTCAGGCGGACGAGACGGCCTACTACTCCTGCGGAGGGGTGCGGGAATGTTCTGTTCTTCTTGAACCTCTGGTTCTACCAAACTTTCAGTAACAGCTTGTGGTTCTGGAATTTCTTCCAGTTCTATTGCGCTCCCACTCTTCTGATTTTCTAAAAATTCAGTTTCTAAGAAGGTGGCATGACGAGAAACAAAGACCTTTTGTTCCTCTGCGTAATAGAAATAATATCCCTTGGAGTTCTTTGGATATCCCACAAGCTTACACAGTACTGATCGTGCCTCGAGCTTGTCCACATGCTGCTTTTTTACAAAAGCTGGACACCCCCATGTCCTAAAATGTTTTAGACAGGGTTTCTTCCCACTCCACATCTGATATGGTGTGGTAGGCACAGTCTTGGTTGGAACCTGGTTCAAAAGATATGCCGCTGATTCTAGCGCATAACCCCAGAAAGATCGCGGTAACTCAGCATTACTCATCATGGATCGTACCATATCCAATAGGGTTCGATTCCGTCTCTCCGATACACCGTTATGCTGTGGAGTGTATGGAGGAGTAAGCTGAGAGAGAATTCCTTTCTCTTTTAGGTAACCTAGGAACTCGGCACTTAAGTATTCTCCACCTCGATCAGATCTTAGTGTCTTAATACTTTTGCCTGTTTGGTTTTCCGCTTCATTCTTGAATTCCAGGAATTTCTCAAAGGCCTCTGATTTATGCTTCATTAAGAAAACATATCCATACCTAGAGAAATCATCTGTAAAAGTAATGAAGTAGGAATAACCACCTCTCGCATGTGTAGACATTGGACCGCATACATCACTGTGTATGAGTCCTAAGAGCTCGCTCGCTCTTACTCCTTGTCCAGTGAATGGAGTCTTTGTCATCTTTCCTTTGAGACAAGATTGACAAGTGTCATAAGTTTGATATTCGAACATGTCCAAATATCCTTCTCTATGCAACTTAGTCAACCTTCTCTCATTGATGTGACCCAGTCTACAATGCCATAAGAAAGCTTTATTTAAATCTGGAGACTTTCTTTTTAGTGTGTTCTGGACATTGAAAATTTGGAGTTGGTTTAACACATATATGCCGTTATTTAGAGTACCGGACCCAATCAAACCATGATTAAGGTGGATGTTGACAACATCTCTTACAAACGTGAAATCATAACCTTTATTTGATAACAAGGAAACTGATATGATATTACACGTTAAGCTGGGTACAAAATAACAGTTATGTAAAACCAAAATGTGTCCACTTGTCAATCCTAGGTGATAATCCCCGACGGACGCAGCTCCCACGCTAGCTCCGTTAGCAACCCTGAGGATCATATCACCTTCCTCCAGCACTCTACGGTTTCTCAGTGCCTGCAATGAATTGCAAATATGAGATCCTGATCCGGTATCCAATACCCAGGAAGTAGAGTTGATCGACAGACAATTCTCAATTACAAACACACCTGAAGTCGAAGCCACAGCCTGCTTCGGTTCCTGGTTCTTGGCGTTCCACGCCTTGCAATCCTTCTTCCAGTGCCCTTTCCTGTGACAATGGAAGCACTCATCCTGACCAACTATCGGTACTGCTTTCTTTTTCTTTCCCTTCCCTCCTACCTTACTAACACCTCCTCTAGGTCTGGGTGCGGCCTTCTTCTTCCTTCCTTTGGCCCTAGCCTTGGACCCGGAAGAAGATGAACCGCCAACAAACATAGCGGGTGTTTCCCTTGCCTTCTGCAAGGTGCCCTCTGCACTCCTTAACATGTTCAGGAGTTCCGCAAGTTCAACTTCTTTTCCTTGAAGATTGAAGTTGAGGATAAACTGGGCGTAGGTGGGAGGAAGGGACTGGAGAACAAGGTCTGTATAGAGCTCATTATCCAAAGTCGTCCCAAGGTCTGCGAGCTCTTCTATATAGCCAATCATCTGTAGGACATGTTCACCTACCGATGACCCGACAGCCAACCTCGCTCGAAACAATTTCTTAGAGGTCTCGTATCTTGCTATACGAGATTGCTCTCCATAAAGTTCCTTTGTATGGAGAAATATGCCATCTAGGGACATATCCTCGTGCCTCCTCTGATGTTCATTGTTCATCGAGGCAAGCACGATGCACTTGGCTCTCGCGCAATCTAAATCCCAGGTTTTGCGGATTTCCTTATCCGCATTGCTGGATTTGGGACCAGGGACAGCAGGTGCCGTAGCGGTGAGGACGTACCCCAGTTTGTCATAGGTCAAAGCCATCTTGACATTCCGCAGCCAATCTTTATAGTTTGGCCCCGTCAGTATATTTTTCTCTAAAAGTAACTTAAGTCCAGTCATTTTCAGGGTCGCTGCAATTAGGAGAGAGAGAAGAAAACTCTTTAGCATGATGCTCTTGCAAGTTTAGAGTGGTTTTTAGTTTATCTAAACTGGATGGCTCCCACTGTTTCTCGAATCCTTCCTCAAACCATAAAAGAAGAATTAGCCAAGACTATTCTCACCGTACAATACTTGCTTAACCGTTCAGCCAGGCCGGTGTCGATACTTCGAGGGAGGTTTTCCAACGCTTTCGCGAAGTTCCTTAATTAAGTAACCTCTTTTCTCTGGGGGCGTAACCCCGCTGACACTTTTCTGGACACCTACTAGGTTTATAGCATTGATCGTTAAGCGACGAATATCCTGATAAGTAGCATATACTCACAGTAGGATCGGGATCCAAATATCATCGTCTGATAATGTTGTAGGAATGCTACCAACATTCATCAAACTCAAAATGGTATGCATCTCTTTGCAAATTTCAGTTTCTTTAGAAATTCCCGATATAAGTTTTTGCCCCATGCTCTTATGACCTTGACTAAGGGCCAACAAATCATAAGTCACATGTCAAGTTCTGCCCATCATTATCCTGTTGATTTGAACCCATCCGTATACTCTTGACTAAGGGCCAACAAAGTAATACGACTGTCCCAAACCAACTCATCTATCTATGCAACAAATGAATACCCCAGCAGCTACCAATCACTATGTCTTGACTAAGGGCCAAACAAACATAGCTTGAATACTACTGACCATTCATAAGAAATGACGGAGGGCTACGACTGGTTTTGGCGAAACCGTGAACGTAGTGAACTTGATATAACCGAAGGAACCTGATAGCTTTTAAAAGGAGTGGTTAAATCTCCGCATTTAAAATTATCTGTTTTAAAAATAACCGAGTGGTTTCTTTTAAATTGTTCCAACGATTTAAACTTTGGTTTGTTTTACTTTGCATTACAGATAATGCGTCCCATCATTAACCTATCATTGCAGAAAACAACGAAAATACAACGTCCTCTTATGCCATCCGCATTCGCCACGGGGTCCCGTCATCACCCGTTAGGTTACTTAACTAACGACAGAGCGGGGGCTGGGCTAGCGCTGGTGTAAAACATAAGTGACGTCTAAATAGCTATCATAATATAGATATTTTACATTCGTCTGACGCAATGATATTCATTCCAGAACACAGATAAACAATATTGGATTTGCAAGCAATCTGTATTTCTTTTGAGCCTGCAAGAAAAGACAGATTACACAGTTGTGATGAATAGCCGTTTACCCCACCCTCGACCCCTACGGGTACGGCAAACTACCCACCCGGCAGTCTGTGTACCCCACCTTGGGTCAGTCCTAGGAGCAAAAACAGTAAAATGAAATAATACAACGGTGGCTACGACCGCAACCTGGAAGTGCCCCGCAAAAATAATATTACAACAAGTTACATTTACAACAAATGAATTAAAACAATAACCCATTGCAAACCCCGGCTATAGACCACAACAGTCCAATACAGTTTATATGCACAAACAGATATAACCATTTCAGAAATGTGCAACCCCCTGCCAACCGACATACTAGCAGTTGGGGGAGGTTTACGAACACATTAAACAATCACAGATATAATCCAATACGCAAATACTGTACAATTCGATCGAATAAACAACTTCAATATTGCTCCAAAATCTGCTCTGTTAAACAGTAACCTGAGCAATAATTAAACATTCCAGAAAACCCCAAATTACACAGAGAAGCAACAGAAGAAAAATCGGCCGCTGACTCGCCAACTCGGCGGCGGAAGCGCGGCAACTCAGTGGCTGAGGCCGCGGTTCCGCGGCGAGTTGGTCGATTCAGTCGACTGTTTTTCTTGGGTGTTCTTCTGGTGTCATGTCAAGCACTCTGAGCTCACCTGAAAAATTTTCTGACATCGTTTTAAATTCGACAGAAACTTACATTTTTTAGGGTTTTCCGGCTTCGTTTTTCCGTTCGAAATTCGTACAAATTTGCAACTAGGTTATTTATTGTTTAGCGAGGCTCTGATACCACTGTAAGTCGATGTAGTACACCCCAGTACTTATGGGGAGGCGGAATTTACAAAAACGATCAAGTTTAAACAACGAACATCGACTAACCGCTTGAATCGAAGCTAAACTCTAAATAACCGTATTCTAAAGTTTCATCTCACAAGAGATTAGGGATTATACCTAATGAAACCGGTCCTTCTTCTTTACGTCCTCCTTTGTTCTCCTCGACCTTCTCTAGGTAGTAGACGATCCACCCGAGAGCAAAACACCAAGCTTAACCTCTAACTTGAGGTAACTAATCAACTTTGATTGCTAATCAAAGATGATAGGATGATATAGAGTAAAGGTTATGGATTGTTTAGTCTAACTAAACCTTTGATCTCAACACATGAGGATTAAGGATTAGTATCTTGAAGATGAGAGCTTGAGGAGAGAGAATGTGTGATATGATAATGAGAGAAGAGAGAGAGTGTATCATAATATTATGAAGCATTCTTATTATCAAATAATCAATAAAGGAAATGAATAAGCATGCTTCACAAAATATCTTGTGATGATTCATTAACATGAGTCATTAAGCAATAAATGTGCATTAATGAAGTGAATGAATCACCACTATGACTCACTCTCTTTCCAAAACAAACCTCCTTAGTCACATCTTCTAGAAGCTTCTCGAGTAATTACGAGAACGCCCCTCCGATCCGTAAAAATACGGAAAAACTTTAGACTGTAAAAATCCAATAACCGGATACCAGTAACTGGCTTAAACCAAAGCCGACTGGTAAAATCTGTCCGAAAGTCGTACGTGCGTAAACGCACGTATGCGTCCGAACCCTTTGTCGCAAAACCATGCAACCTCTATATCGTTTCGCCTGGAGTAGGAAACTCTCTGTGTGGGACTCTAGAGACTCGACTACTACGCTGGCAGTGGGTTTAACCACAGACCGCAAGCGGCACTAGCTGTACGTAACGGTCCCCAGGTAGTTGTCGATAAGAAGGCCGATGAGTAAACCCATCCGAACTCCTACTGAGTCTGATGTGACAATCTCCATACAGTCCGGTCCGTTCGTCCAAGACTATCGCATATCGGGCCTAGGGGGGCGGCAAGCGTCAGTCCCCTAATAGCGGTATAAGTCGTGTCGGAGTAAAGCCCATTACACCCTGAGAAACTACTGGAACCTACCAGCAAATCTCGCTTGCCCTGGCCAGGGACTTTGCGTAATGGCTCTCTGACACAGCACGATATCTACTCCCAATACCGGGAGGGACGAATCCTGTCTAACCGCCACTGCCTCCAAGTGCTCGGGACTGCACCCAACTGCCACCTGTTTGCACGACTCCTTTGAGCCGTGGTAGGGTAGCAATCTAAGAACAGTGGGACACACTCGAGGCGAAGCAGCAGTGTCAAGTCTGCGGACTACGCTGTACTCATGTCACCTGGGAACTGTTCACTGACGACTGGTATCAAACCAACCAACAGTTCCCTGTGAGTCCTGTCCGGTGTACCCGTAACCTAACGAGCACCTGTATACTATCTCCAGTACGACGTACTGACGGCTGTGGGACAGACCATCTCCCCAACTGGGATGAGAAGCGTACACACCAGTCTACTCCGGAGTATCGATGCTCTGTCTCGATAATCCAACGACCGGGGACCTGAATAAGGATGTGCTTGTAGACTACCCAGCCCCCACTAGTGTGACTGCCATCACAACGCTGGTAGACAAGCAAGATCCTAAGAGCTCTATCAATACGTACACTCACATATTAAGATAGAAAAACCAAGTAGCATACTACCATGTTTAGCAAGACTGTTATATACATGTGAATATCCCAAGCTTCCATTAAGTAATATACAAGCTAGTATGATACAGTAATGGCCTTCTAGGGCATAAACACTAACATGTCCTATGAGGTAACATCGCCTATTTGCATATGAATGAGAGGGTACGATACAATGAGATAGTTAACTAACTAACTATGCATATAGTCTGCAAGTAAATAAGTAATCCTAACTATGGGGCGCTTCGCGCCATCCAGACGATTTCCCTATAGATGTATACATCTACTCACCCGAACACCTTAGCTAGTCTGGTCCAACTACATTCTTGCCTTTACGCGCCGCGTCCGATGCCTCCGCAACCGATCCTAGAATTGGCACAATGTAAAACGTAAGGCTAAAACACAATATCAATACCATTCGAGAAATCTAGTGTCCAAAAGCTAAACGCGTGTACTCGGATCATCGACACGTGAGCGTTAACATCTGAAACTACCCCGATCTGCTGTGGCATGCAGCAACACCAACCCAAGACATTGGAATGCACGTATCGCACAATATTCAAACGTCATAATTAAAGTAAAATGGCTCCAGATTTTGATACGAGTAAAATTTGTCGATTTTGCATATACCAAAGACCTTACATATACTGTAGACAACCCTACACCCAACCTCACACTCAGAACCCCAAATCTGGCCGCAATTTGCGGCCAGAATACATTTAATTGCTGCCATGGAGAGGAGTTTGGGTCTCGGGCTTCGTGTGTGTATCCCTAGTCTAGTGAGTACCCTCCAGTAAATGCAACTTATCACCACAACTTCTGGGTTGAAAGCAGATCTCATTTGAACACAAATTTAAACTAAAATCGATAATTAAACACTAATTTATGACATTTAGGTATTTTGGTGTAAGCTCGACGGGTGGATTCGATCATTAGACACTAGTCATAGTTAACTACTTTATTCAACCCACATAAACCCAAACTTATTCTAATCTTACTCTCAATTAACAAGTTAGCACTAATTACCAAATTAAACACTAATTAACTAAATAAACTAAGAGTTTAAAAATTTGGAAATCTAGTTTGGCTTAATACCTCAAGATAATAGAAGTTGACCTGCACTTGGCTTCCCAAGATGGTCTCACACTCCAAAACCCATGCTAGAATAGGCTAAAGAAAGTTGAATGAAGAAGTAGATATGAATTTATGAGATTTTATTTGGATTTTTGGTGGATTTGTGATGGATTTTGAAGTAAAAGAAATGGGGAAATGGAGGAGGAATCATGCAGGGGATGCTCTCGGCCAAGGGGAGGAGGTGGAGAATGAAAGAGAGAATCGTGTAGAATTTTCCATGAAAAATATCTCTCAAGTGCAATTAATGCCTTTCACATCACTTTCTAAATTTAAAATTTCATTTAAATTCATTTTAAACCATGGAAACAACTAGACTTGTAATAACTTGATAAAATTTATGTTATCACTAGGTTTTTAGTTTGTAATGGTTCTTAAGTATGTAATTTACCCATTCAAATTTGTATTTATCACTAATTTAATGTATATTTAAAAACTTAAAATAATATTAAAAATAATTAATTAAGGAATTTTTTTTAAATGACTAGAAATTTTTAAGTGACAATTAATTAACCAATTTCTAGCAATTTCTTATCTAAATTTTGTATAATTAGGCCTATATTGAAAATAATTATTTTGATATTTTACGGAAATTACTGTTTATTTTACCGATTATCGAAAAACTACCTAAACGATATTCAAAGTGTTACAACGGATATTAGTGCGGAAAAGCGATATGAATTGCCCAAATACTTGCACACTAAAATTTAAAACTAGCAAACAATAAAAATGGGACAAAACCAGAACAATGGAGCACATAGGGATGTTTTTGGAGCAATTGGAGGTGGTACGGCCGGCGACGCCGGAATTTGTGGGTGTGTCGCCGGTTTTCCTTTGGGGAATGGGCTCCAATCTTTTTCTGGGTTCACACTGTTATACTAATGCCACACTGGTGTTGTTTGGTTTTTTTAGTTCAGAGCCAGAGTGCAAGCAGGTCAAATTTCAGAGAACATAAAGAGTTAGAAAATTTAGTGTTTTTGTTTTGGTTTTTTTATTTTTATTTTTATGTTGTTTTGAAAATAGGGTTAGTTGTATAGATGGGATGTACAATGATTAACCCGAAATAACAAGAATAAAAACGTTACCGTCTCCCCGGCAACGGCGCCATTTGATTGAGAGAATTAAAGTTAACCGCAATCAAGACGGTGTCGCTTTGCAGCTAGCCGGTTGAGTACGGGTCGATCCATAGGGAGACGGAGCGTTTTACATTCTTGTCGTAACGAGTTAATGAGCATGGGCGGAATGTTCAAATCTAACCTATGTGTTATATGCAAGTATAAAGCTTGTTAGGAAAATATACAATAGTGTAAGCTAGTAGATTCCGTACTCAAAACCTTTGAGCCGAACTTAACGATTGAAGCTAGAACAATCGGCAACAACGTGGATTAGGGTGCTTAAGTACGATATTTGTGGAATCCGGCTTATTGACCCTTGTCCGTCCGTTCTTTTCTCTTGCTTTCGCCTCTGGCCAAACCGAACGCAACCGGTCGCGGTTAGGAATCACCGTTACCTTGGTAGGGTAGGATGCCTAACGGAGCGCTTGCGTAACGTTTGGACGGAGTTCAATAGAAAATACGGGAAAAGGAAATGAGCAAAGAAAGCTTAACTTACAATATCGTATTTATTCCTAACAACACCATATTAACAACCATTCACAAAACAAAACAAAAAGAGAGAACAAAAGGGAAGATAAACAAAGAAAAGAAAAGCATTATAAGAATGTAAATGACATGGTAATAAATTGCAAGTAAGTAAAGCATGTAATTAAAGTGCAAGAAAGTAAAGAACAAGTAATAAAAGAGCAAGAAATATAAAAGAGCAAGAATGAGAACCAAAGATCACATGACACACCATGGGTTCAATAGCCCAATCTTAAACTTGGAAGCTCAATTAAGAGGTTGCAAGATCAAGAAAGAGCTAAGAACTCAAGGCAAATGAAGGCACAAAAAAGAATGCTTTATTAAACTTCAAGAATGATACAACCTCTTGAGATCAATGACCAAAGCTTAAACTTGCAAGCTCAATGAAGAGGTTGCAAGATCAAGTTAAGATAGAGAGCTCAAAGGGGGATTAGCTATGTACAAGAACTAAAAAGAAAACTTGGAAAAAGAATGATAAAACTTGGACAAAAATTAGACAAAGTTGAGACCATGATGTTAGTGTATATGCCCTGGGGGCCATTATTGTATCATACTTGTATGTATATTACTTAATGGAAGCTTGGGATATTCACAGTTGTATATACAGTCTTGCTAAAAATGGTAGTATGCTACTTGGTTTGTGTCTACTTTAATATGTGCATATGTTTCTTGTAACGTATCACTTATACATATTAGTAGAGCCCATAGGATCTTTGCTTGATTACCAGCGTTGTGATGGCAGTCACACTAGTGGGGGCTGGGTAGTCTATAAGCAACATCCTATACTTGTCCCTAGTCGCAGGATTATCGAGACTGGGCATCGTTACTCCAGAGTAGACTAGTGTGTACGCTTCTCATCCCAGTTGGGGAGATGGTCTGCCCCACAGCCATCAGTACGTCGTACTGGAGATAGTATACAGGTGCTCGTTAGGTTACGGGTACACCGGACAGGACTCGCAGGGGAACTGATTGGTTGGTATTATACCCGTCGTCAGTTAACAGTTCCCAGGTGACATGAGTACAGCATAGTCCGCAGACTTGACACTGCTACTTCGCCTCGAGTGTGTCCTACTGTTCTTAGATTGCTACCCTACCACGGCTCAAAGGAGTCGTGCAAACAGGTAGCAGTTGAGTGCAGTCCCGAGCACTTGGAGGCAGTGGCGGTTAGACAGGATTCGTCTCTCCCGGGATTGGGAGTTGATATCGCGCTATGTCAGAGAGCCATTACGCGAAGTCCCTGGCCAGGGCAAGCGAGATTTACTGGTAGGTTCCAGTAGTTTCTCAGGGTGTAATGGGCTACGCTCCGACACGACTTATACCGCTATTAGGGGACTGATGCTTGCCGCCCCTAGGCTAGATATGCGATAGTCTTAGACGAACAGACCGGACTGTACGGAGATTTTCACATCAGGCTCAGTAGGAGTTCGGATGGGTTTCCTCATCGGCCTTCTTATCGACATCTACCTGGGGACCGTTACGTACAGCTAGTGCCGCTTGCTGTTTGTGGTTAAACCCACTGCCAGCGTAGTGTAGTCTTTATAGTCCCACACAGAGAGTTTCCCTGCTCCAGGCGAAACGATATAGAGGTCGTATGGTTTTACGATAAGGGTTCGGACGCATACGTGTTTAAACGCACGTACGGCGTTCGGACAGTTTTTACTAGCCGGTTTTGGTTTAAGCCAGATTGCATCTACTGCAAAAAAAAACAACATCTGGTGTGGTACTCATGACCGACTCAATTGCCTAAGCAAGTGATCTGCCAATCATGCACATCCCTCTCCCCTTTAGTCTGTAAGACACCTTTAAAGAGGGTGACTCCATCACCTGCAGGTACACCACCATGCCAGGAGTCGTCCATTCTAAATACTTTTAGAATGTTGTCTAAGTACCCAGATTGGGAAACTACCCAAATCTAGATCTAAAACCATAGATCCAGTAACCAGAATGTCTGATATAATATCCAAGTTCTTTGTGGAGAAACCACTGTATGACAACCAAAGTATAACCGATCGTAGTATAGGAATATCACTTCCTACTCTATGTATGTCATCCAAATACCAGGACATCACACCCTACTACCTTCTTAACAGATCCATCCCCTATTCTGATGAAGTCAAACCTATGACTGTCACATCAGAAATAGATGATCTATCTCCGCTATATCTACTTTAGTCTATAAATAGACATAAGCCACTTGTCCACCAATGCTTCCGCTGCTCCCACTGACTACGACAACCCTCTGGCAGAGTCATATACACGTGCACTTCTAAAGACAGTTCAAAACGACGCTATACTCATCCTCCTGCCGGGTCTCATAGTCTGGAACGACAGCAATGGCAAGTCTGGGTAAACAAGAACCTCCCTGTCACCGTCCTTGAGGCTACCGGAGTACTTCTCGGGTGCCTGAGGTTACCCACCGTATCTGCGGAGTGGCCAATGGAATGTCAAACCAAATTGAATCTTTAGGTTCTTATCAAATTTCCAGTAATCGTCTGCGGTTCTGGAATCACTTCCAGTTCTACCATACTCCCACTACAGTTTTCTGAAAAAATCCATTTTGTTAAAACTGTGGCAAGTCAAGAACAATATCACTATTGATCCTCCAGATGGTAGAAAGTCAACCCTCGTCATAGCCTGGGTCAACCCACAAACCAGCCATTACAGAAATGTGCCTTGAGTTATCCAGAGTCTGGTTTTAAGCATAAGCCGACAACTCCCCGTACCTTGACATCGTTAAGATATGAACTGTTCTATATCTAATACAGAAACAGAGGCACCGATTTAATTGAACCAGATTCAAATCATGCAACTGTCTCCAGTGCATGTCAACTAAATGGAAGGAGGCCTATCAGCGTTACTCAACTTAGAATGCTTCCAATTATGAGTGACCTGAAAGAGAAACAAGTTTCTCAAAATCATACTATCAACTGAATACCATACACAAGTATCCACATCTTCGATCACCTTGAAGAATCCTGATACTTGCAATACCTGGTTCTCTACTTTATTCATATACCTATAACTTCTCAAAACATGGACCTTGTGTTTCTACGAACCACTTGTCTAAAAACTAGAGAAGTCATAAGTAAGCCGAATATAGTACGAGGACCAACCCCTTTGTCCTAATGGACACTGGACAACATACATTACTCTGTATAAGTCCTTTGAGTCTAATAACTCATTCCCTGTGTGTTGTAGGTTGAAAACTGTACTTATGGTTAAGAAGAATTATACCGCTGTTCAATGCTCCTTACCTAACCATCCACTGATATAGGTAAATGTCATAGACATAATTTCAAAAAGTTATATCTCACTCTATAAAAATAGACGTACAGATATATCAATTTGAAATTGGTGCATAGCAACGGATATTCAAAACCAAATATTTGCCGACCGGCAAACAGCCAAGGCGATTTCCTCAAATATCACCAATTACAACGAATTCCGATATAATGAGGATGATCACTTAATTCCCAATAACTTACTCCCACTCATCATCTGTAAAACAATACAGATTGAGAATCATACCTGGTAAATACATACCATGGAGTAAGGGCTAATTGGAAATCAGTTTTCTTTTAACAATACACAGTGAAACTGAAACATGTAAATGTTTCGTATGGGTATCCTGGTAATCCTAGTAATGCCTCTTCCATTATCCAGATTCACAAACTGTAACCGTATAATCTTTTCCATCTCTCCAAATCCCTTTATATGTCTTTAGTCATTATCTTCTGTACACCCCTTTAGGCCAAATGGTTTTCTTCCTTCCCTACCGTTCGGCACCAGCCTATGGTTTGGAAGAAGACTATCTAATAAGCATAATGGGTGTACTGTCCTAATCCTAGGAGCACTCGCAATGCGAGAGAAGATGAAGATAAAAGACAACCGAATAAAACCTTATTCCTATTTCTCCTGAACCAGAATCCATCCCCGAACTGGAACAAGTTCCTTTCGAGTTTGTATATAACCATACGATGGAGTATCCAATAAACTGTGGATCTTCGTAGTGATACGGAGTGTCCTGGAGAAATACAAAGGTGATTTAGGATTGGCGAAGAAATACTTGGTTTGGTCGTGAATAGCAGTCGCAATTTACTTTGCCCTCTTACTAATCCCTTGATATGTCTTTACTTAATACCTTCTATACACCATCGTTAGGCTAATTGGTTTTCTTTATTCACTACCAGTCGGCACCTGCCTATGGTTTGGAAGAAGACTATCCAATTTGCGTAATGGGTGTACTGCCCTAATCCAAGGAGCACTCGCAACCTGAGAGAAGGTAAAAGGAAAAGACAACTGAATAGTCCTATTCGTTTTCTCCAGAACCAGAAACCATCCTCGAATAAATTCCTTCGAGTTCGTATATAACCATATGATGGTTTTATCCAATGGAAGTGGACGTTTGTAGTAATACGGGGTGTTCTGGAGAAAAGGGTAAAAGTAGGAGTGGCAAAGAGGTTTGCAACTCTGACAATCCAAAAGCCAGTGTTTAAGAAGGTTCGGTTAATTTTGGTCACTGAGTCATAGTCTTAGGGTCGGGTCATGGTCGCTGCCAAAGAGAGAGAGAAAAGAAACACTCAGCGTGCACTCTAACCTAGATCAGAATGGTTATCAATTTATCTGATCAGGAAACCTCCCACTTGTACCGTCAAATTCTCCTCCAAACCTGAAAGAAGAATTAGTCGGGATCACCCGAGGAGTAAACCAACTAATCAGTGGGAATCGGGATCCAACTATCATCGCATGATAACGTGACGGAATCCGCTCACGTTATCACACTCCAGAAGGTATGCGCATATCTGGTAAGTTTCAGTTTCTTTTGAAACTCCCGATGTGGATTTTTGCCCCATGCTCTTATGACCTTAGCGTGAGGTCAAAATGTCATAAGTCACATGTTAAGTTCTACCCATCATTATCCAGGTTAATTTGAACCCACCCGTACCTACCCTTGAAGTAGGCCAAAATGGCAGTGCGACTGTCTCAAACCAACGCATTCTATCTATGCAACAGATAAATATCCGGCAGCTACCAATCACTATGCCTTGGCGTGAGGTCAAAATACATAGCTTGAATACTACCGAATATTTAACTGAAATGATGGAGGGCTACGAATGGTTTCTGGCGAAAACCTTTAACGTAATGAACTTGATATCGTTGAAGGAACCGGATAGCTTTATAAAAATATAGTGGCGAAAACCTTGCTAAAGAGGTCACTCTCGGTGAAGGGATCTCGGCTCTTTCCCCGTAGAATGAGGTGTAGGATATTCCAACTGAATACCATGATGCAAAGCAAAAGTAATCGACTATAGTGAAGTTATTGCCCTGACGCAAACTTCTGTCCATGGGGTCACTCCCGGTGAAGGGATCTCGGCCCTTGCCTCGTCGACTGAGGTGCTGGATATTCATAACCGAATACCACTGTGCAAAACAAAAGAGAACGCCCTTGCAATAACAGCTTTTTGAAAAATTTCCAACAACATCAGAATAGGTTTGTTTAGCTTGCATTGATCCGAATCAACGCAGTCCCATCAATTGATCACACCAATAAAGAACGAAAATAATGATGTACGTATATACTATCCGCATTCGCCACTGGGTCCCGTCATTACCCGTTAGGTTACTTAACTAACGACAGAGCGGGGACTGGACTAGCGCGGATGCAAAACATATACAACATCTACTAGTATATATATCAATATATAATATTCGCTCAAGGCGTGAAAAATGCAACATCACAGAAATGTAATAAGCATCACAGAACAATACAGATATCTGGGATCCCCGGGTTTCATAGAGCCGCTAACTGAAACCCGATGTTCCCCTGGTCGTGTGGATAGCCTGTGCAATGAAATCCTAGACCCCTATGGGCGCTGGCAAGTTACCCGCCAAAACCTGAAGTGAGGCAGCCACCTTCAGCAACGTGAATGGACCACCCAGCACTTCACAGAATCCGGTAACTTGGGCACCCCTCCTGGGTCAACCTGTACCCCCTACGAGTGCGGCGAATAGCCTGCCAATTCTAGAGTAAAGCCCCCTCCGTCTCAATGCCATGAGATGCGGCCCGTTGCCCTCTAGAACCCGGCTATTTGTGCACCCCTCCGTAGGGTAATCCTAGTACAGAAAATAAAATATACATACAACGGGTACATCGACCTCAGCCCGGTCGTGCCCCAAAAGAATAATATACAAACAGGCAGTGACGGCAATCCACATGTCGGACGCTCGTCCCGCAATATCAAATGTACATAATAAAACCAAACTGTACTAACATTGCATCCAGGCTATCCACCACGACAATCCGCAATATCACAGCACAACACAGAACATTAACGTGAATGTCACGTTCGCAAATCCGTCTAAAAGGGTTATAGCAGTTAGACAGGATTTACCGATCAAATGACATTCACGGTCGCAGATATAATGTAAATACTGTGAACTAACATGTTAAAATTTTCGATCGATCAAATTTACCAAAGTGGGCCCCAAGCACAACTGTAGCACTCAAAGAAAATTTGGGCCCAAACAGAATATTCCAAAACCCCCATTTCAATTCAGGAATCACTGGAAGAAATTTTGTGCAGTGTTTCTTCTTTGCTGCGGCGGAACCGCGGCCAAAGTAGGGTTACGGCCGCAGCTCCGCGGCTAAAGAGGAAGATCACTCCACGAAATTTCCCAGATTCCATTAAAAACCCTGCTGTATTTCTGAAACACACTGAAAAATTTTTCGAGCCAAAAAAATTTCGACAGAAAACTGATACTTGAAGATGCAGTTTGGGATATTTGTATCGATCGAAGTTTTAAACACACTAGAGCAAGCTAGACTAGGTTAATGGCGTAGCTCTAATACCAGTGTAAGTGCACGGCGGCGTCCCGGCCGTCAATCCGAGGCCAAAATGCGGAAACAATACTTTTCTTTAAACTTTAAAACCGGCACCACCGTGCACTATAAACCCGGATCGGGCCATTAATCTAATCCTAGCTAACTAGAGAAGGGTAGAGAGATATACCGAGCGATCCGTGTTCTTCGGTCTTCTCATCGTCATTCCGATCTCCCCGCGAATCTCCGGTCTTCATCTCCTCGTCGGAAGGGCACCACATCGCCGGGTTCTTTTACGGGCTCCCACCTCTGGACCGAGGCAACTCGGGCACGAAGTTGGCGAGTCGACGTGTCCAAGAAAACTGTAGATGAAGTGTAGGATGGTTTGTCTCTTGGGGTTACTAGAAGTTGCCTTTTGGTGGAGGAAATGAACTGTCACGACCCGAAAGAGCACGCGACTGGCCCTTGAACCATATGAAGTCTATAGGACTCCATCTGATCCAAGTAAGCCAAAAGCCCAGAAATCTAAAACCATTTTAAGAGTAAGTAAAGAAAACTGGTTTAAAGAAGTGAAGGAAAACATGTTTGAAGTCAAGGTTTTTAAATAACTAAGCCGAATATGCATTTCAAAAAAAGTAAAGTCTTTTCTAAAAATTTCGGCAGAGTTTCTTTTGTAAATACTGGCCCCGAACGGGGTACAACAAGAACAATGTATATATGCAATGAATAAGAGGCATCCCCAAGCGGGAGCTAGCTCTTCGTCAATCGACGGTCACAACCACGCAAGCAATAATATACAACGCTGAATGGCGAGGGTCAAATCCAAAAAGAAACTTAATAAGCATGAAAACCGCAATACTACTAAGCGCGACTCTAAGGTCGAATAATACATCACTAATGTCTAAGTCTGAAACAATATACAAGTTTTGTTTGATGGAATTCTAGATACAATGAATAATACATATACAAGGGTGGTTCTGATGCAAGAACCAACCTACCAAGCAAATCACCCGCAAAGGAAAGCAATGTGCCAGAAATGCCTCAATGGAACCTGTGCGGCAAAACCTGCAAGAACTGTGGCACAACAGGGGTGAGTTTCCAACTCGTGAATAGAGAATATCTACAAGCAGAAACCGAATGCATGACATAATCCTAGGTCAATACAATCAGATATATGTAAACCTCAAAGAATAAGCCTGAAGCATGATAAGGTGGCAATGTAACATCTAATCGTGTATGTAGTGCCAAGTAACCGTGCCAGTGCCTCAGGTAATAACATGTCATACATATAAGGTATGTCTGCATGAAGTAAATATGATGAAGTATCAAAATGAATATCAATACACATATATTAGCGTCCCATTCCACTAATATTGGTGTAAGGGTATATATAACAACGCCCTCATACCCTGTTATATATACAAATGAAGTATGATCAATGTAATAAAAGTCTGTATATATATGGATCCCGTCCACCTGTCACCCAATGACAACATGCATCATGCATGTAAATGTGAGGATATAATAAAAATCATGGAAACATCATGAAACCTGTGCCTAGCATCGGCACGTAAATCCTCGTCCATATGGGGCTCCGTCTGCGGTATCGGCCCTCGGCCCTGGCAGCATGGGTCAACTCATGTCCATCTCTCAACTCCGGTCGGTATCCCCCGGATATCCGCCGAGCTCAAATACAATCACCGGTAGGTACTCGCCTACCTCCAGGCTCAATCGGCATAATCCTTCGATCTTCTTGCCGAGGGGAACCATACCGGGCCCCACCATGTACCCTCATACGGCACACACACTCCTCGTATGGGGTATATAATCAGAACCGATAAATCTCATGGTGGCTGCGCAAATATCATAATCAAGGAAACCGGGTTTTTCAAATAAGTACATACTCTCCTTTGAAAAATCCCCACGGTTCCCAAATCCAGAAATATCATGAAAACGAATATCTCAATGCGTATAATCAGAAAGCATGATGTATGTGACATATAAATGAGATGTAAGTATAACAGTATATCATGCAACATAGAATACTGGTATGCACATACAAAGTCATATCCTGATGCAATAATACTATGTGTAGTGACATGGCAATTATCGA
Source organism: Agapanthus africanus (assembly GCA_030015575.1). Taxonomy (NCBI): domain Eukaryota; kingdom Viridiplantae; phylum Streptophyta; class Magnoliopsida; order Asparagales; family Amaryllidaceae; genus Agapanthus; species Agapanthus africanus. Next base: position 429,471,928 of record CM057339.1, read on the forward strand.
TGATGAAGTGTGTGAGCCGGCAAGCAAGTGTACGTGGAACGTATGCATCATCGATAATGGTGATGGTGTCCTAACAGCATGATTGCCATATAGAAATAAACACATGCAATGCGATGCGGAATAGAATAATCAATGCAACAGTGAAGAATCTATACCAATATGTACATGTCATGCGGTGGTGCCATTTGAAATAAGACGAATCGGGGTTTTGGTAAAATAAAGATTACGGTGTTTTTAAGAATAGGTGCGTCTTTTGAAAATACCCGTAGAATCCCTTTTATTTGTCCTTAAGATAATTCCCGATTCGTTAGTTTTGAAATAGGTATGACTCGGGTCTGGTCTAACATCTACCAAGCCAAGTTCATCAGGAGGGGTATGGAAACCACCTAAATCTGAGTCGATATATATAAATATAAAAGTTAGTGATCCCGCCTCAATAGTATCACGTACGATACAGTATATCATCTGACATCCTCGAGTCATGAGTGCGGATCTATCATCAATATAAAGCTCGTACGGTAAATCATCTTACGGCATTCCAATAGCTGGGTACGGTCAATATCATAATCAGCTCATCAATTATTTGGTATCCTCATCATCATATCACATAATCTGGGGTACTGATCTAAGTCTACTACAACTGATACCATCTACATGACTGCGTGTTTAAACACACGTCCAAAGGCCCGCTAGAGATCACATGTCGTATCCCAAATACGAATCATATCAAATCACCGATCTCGCGGCACAAAACCCAATATCATCGACTCATCTCCAATGTCGTCCAATATCCATCAAACATAGTGCAAGTATAATGAGTATGCAAGGGTGTACATGTAGGTGTAAATCTATTCTAGGGTTCGCGACTATAAACTACACTAGTTGCTTCTAACCCTAAACTATCCATAATACACCTAACCCAAAAACCACGACACACTATAAACCATCATATAGGTATATATATCAACTACGGACTGCGGGGGTGCTATACGCCATCCACCCGACTTGCCCCGTAGATATAATCTACTCACCATGTGTCTTCATTTGTCGACGTCGCCACGCGCTTGCTTGTCGTCCCGAAGTCTTCATGGGGTACCTACACATCAACGTATCATAATATGCGTATTAAAACCCAAATCAAAACTTAACACGGCACACGAAAACTAAAACGATACGCTATGGGGCCTATAGTGTTGGAGATAGTTCCCTCAGAGTCAATTATTGGATCACATGCACGTGATTGCAATGATTGAGGGAGGACCTATCCCGGTAGGACAGTCTTACTCAAGATGATAGTATGCTATCTGGTTTATCTTTATCATCGTGTACTGCTTTAGGTGACCTTACGAGTCGCTATTGCACGTTGATAGAGCCCCTAGGATTCTTGCTTGACTGCCAGCAGTATGAGGGCGATCATATACGTGGAAGCTGGGGTCTATAAGAACATCCTTAAAAGGTCCCTAGTCGTGGGAGTTTCGAGACTGGGCATCGATACTCCATTAGTAGACTAGTGTATACAGTCGAGACCCCGACGAGGGGCGGTGGCCGGTCTCACAAGCCACTGGTGTCAGTTGGTTCACCTAAGATGTATACAGGTGCTCATTGGGTTATGAGTACACCGGACAGGACTCGCCGGGAACCTGCTAGTTGGGATTATACTAGACGTCAGATAGCAGTTCCCTGGTGACATGTGTACAGGTTAGTTCATCGACCTGAGATCGTCATTTGTCTCGTGTGAGTTCCCACTGTACTTTGATTACTACCCTACCACGGCTCAAAGGAGTCATGCAAACAGGTTTTAGTTGGGTACAGTCCCGAGCCACATGGAAGCAGTGAGCGGATCTGCAGGGGTTCGTCTCTCCCGGTATTGGGGGTGAGGTCACGCTGTGTCTAGGAGAGCCATTACACAAAGCCCTCGGCCGAGGCAGGAGATTTACTGGTAGGTATTCCAGTAGTATCTCAGGGTGTTCTGGGCTACACTCCGATACGACTTGTACCGCTTTTGGGGGTCTGACTTTTACCAACCCCCTAGGCTCGCCATGCGATGCTCATAGACGAACGGACCGGACTGTACGGATATTGTCACTGACAGGCTCAGTAGGGTGTCAGGATGAGTTCGCTCATCGACGTCCCTTTTGGTCAATAGCTGGTAGCCCGTCACGTATGGCTAATACCTTTGACGTGCTAGTGGTTAAATCCACAGCCATAGTATTGACGAGTCTTTAGAGTCCCCCACACACAGTTACTCAAGTTTCGGGCGAAACGCTTTAGAGGCCGTATGGAGATATGGCAGGGTTCGATCAGATACGTGCGGTATTGCACGGATCGTGATCGGACGGGTTTTTACTAGCCGGCTTTGGTTTAAGCCGGATCCTAGTATTAGACAGTGTAGTTTTGTCTCTTTGCATTTGTGTTCAGTGGGAATACAAATGCGGGCATGTATATGCAGTCGCGGGCTTTTCCTGTAATTTATTACGGGATCAGTTTTCTGAAGTTGCCAGTTTGTATTCCGTTCCGGCCGGTTTTCCTTTGTTCCTTCCCGGCCGGACTTTCCGATGGAGGGGGTTATTTGCAAGTTTGCAAATAACTTGTTGTGGAGGGTTTTCTTGCATTTTGGTGGCATCATGATGGTTACTAGTATCATTAGATTCTATTTCCATCTCTTTCTTGCATTAAATGAGATTAGAATGTGATTTGAGATGGTTATCATTTCCCTTTTGATGTGGTCACCTCCTTGAGCTATCCTACACTCACCTCCCTTCTTGCTTTATTTTTCCTCTCCTCATTTTTCATAGAGTCCGGCCACATCTAGGTGGGAGAGGGAGAGATTCATTTTTGTGGTGGCACATATTTCTTCATCTCATTTTTCTTGTTTTGGAAAAAATGAAAGCACCATTTTTTCCTTAACCTCATTCCTCCATCTCCAATGGCAACATAAACCCCAATGAGACAAAGGTTCTACACTACAACCTACAGTACCCTTGGACGCGTCGGCTAGCCAACTTCGCGCCCGAGTTGCCTCGGTCCAGAGGTGGGAGCCCGTAAAAGAATCCGGCTACGTGGTGCCCCTTTCCGGCGAGGAGATGAAGACCGGAGATTCCGCGGGAGATCGGGACGACGACGAGAAGACCGGAGGACACGGATCACTCGGTATATCTCTCTTCCCATCTCTTGTTAGCTAGCATTGGGTTAATGGTTACGATCCGGGTTTTATTGTCCGCGGTAGCGCCGGTTAAAGTTAAGAAAAAATTTTGATTCCGCATTTTGGCCTCGAGCAGAAGGTCGGGGCGCTGCCGTGGCACAACATGGTATCAGAGCCACGCCATTAACCTAGTCTAGCTTGGTCTAGTATGTTTAAAGACTCGATCGAACAAAAATCCTAAAAACCGTATTTCGCGTGCATCAGGTTTCTGTCGAAATTTTTTGGACTCTAAAAATTTTTCAGGTTGTTTCAGAATGATGTGCAGGGTGTTCTAAGAATTCTGCAAAAATTTGGTGACCTGATTCCACTTTTCCACTGCGGAACCGTGGCCAAACCCATGCATTGGCCGCGGTTCCGCGGCCATAATATGTCCACGTGGCGCCAAATTTTTCCAGAGGCTCTTGGACTTGAAAATATGGGTTTTGGGACATTCTTTTTGGGCCCAGATTTTCTGTGAGTGCTACAGTAGTGCTTGGGGCCCACTTGGGTATATTTATTCGATCGGATATTTTAAACATGCTAGTTCACAGTATTTACATTATATCTGCGACCGTGAATGTCACTTGATCGGTAAATCATGTCTAACTGCTATAGCCCGGTTAGACGGATTTGTGAACGTGACATTCACGTTGATGTTCTGTGTTTATGCTGTGATGTTACGGATCGGTCGTGGGGGATAGCCTGGTTGCAGTGGTAGTACAGTTTTGATTTTATATGTACATTTGATATTGCGGGGCGAGCGTCCGACATGTGGACTGCCGTCACTGCCTGTTTGTATTATTCTTTTGGGGCACGACCGGGTCGAGGTCGATGTACCCGTTGTATGTATATTTTACTTTCTGTACTAGGATTACCCCAAGGTGGGGTGCACGGATAGCCGGGTTCTAGAGGGCAACGGGCCCGCATCTCATGGCGTTGAGACGGAGGGGGCTTTACTCTAGAATTGGCGGGCTATTCGCCGCACTCGTAGGGGGTACAGGTTGACCCAGGAGGGGTGCCCAAGTTACCGGATTCCGTGAAGTGCTGGGTGGTCCATTCACGTTGCTGAAGGGGGATGCCTCGCTTCAGGTTTTGGCGGGTGACTTGCCGCACCCGTAGGGGTCTAGGATTTTCATTGCACAGGCTATCCACACGACCAGGGGAACGTCGGGTTTCAGCAGCGGCTCTGTGAAACCCGGGGCTTCCAGATATCTGTATTGTTCTGTGATGCTGTACATTTCTGTGATGTTGCAATTTATCACTCCTTGAGCGAATATTATATATTGATATATATATTAGTAGATGTTGTATATATTTTGCATCCGCGCTAGTCCAGTCCCCGCTCTGTCGTTAGTTAGCTAACCTAACGGGTAATGACGGGACCCAGTGGCGAATGCGGATGGCATATACGTACGTCATTATTTTCGTTCTTTGTGGTGTGATCAATTGATGGGACTGCGTTGATTCGGATCAATGCAAGTTAAAAACAAACCTATTCTGATGTTGTTGGAACACTTTTCAAAAAGCTGTTATTGCAAGGACGTTCACTTTTGTTTTGCATCGTGGTATTCAGTTGGAATATCCTGCTCCTCAGTCGACGAGGCAAGGGCCGAGATCCCTTTACCGGGAGTGACCCCTTGGACAAAAAGTTTGCGTCAGGGCATTAACTTCACTATAGCCGATTACTTTTGCTTTGCATCGTGGTATTCAGTTGGAATATCCTGCACCTCATTCTATGGGGAAAGAGCCGAGATCCCTTCACCGGGAGTGACCTATTTAGCAAAGGTTTTCGTCACTATATTTTTATAAAAAGCTATGCAGTTCCTTCAACGATATCAAGTTCATTACGTTAAAAGTTTTTCGCCAAAAACTAGACGTAGCCCTCCGTCATTTCTTACAAGCATTGCTTAGTATTCGTGCTGCGTTTGTTGACTGTGTCAAGGCGTAGTGTTCGGTAGCTAAGTAGTGTTCGTTTGTGGCAAATTAATGGGATTGGTTAGGACAGTCGTGCGGCCTTGTTGACTGTGTCAAGGGCTCGTGCGGGTGGGTTTAATGCAATCCAGGATAATGACGGGTTGAACTTGACTAGGACTCTTTGATTTGTTGACTGTGTCAAGGTCACTTGGGTCCTAGGGGTAAAAATCACATCGGGAGTTTCTAAAGAAACTGAAACTTGCCAGATATGCGCATACCTTCTGGAGTGTGATAGCGTGAGCGGATTCCGTCACGTTATCATGCGATGATAGTTGGATCCCGATTCCCACTGATGAGTTGGTTTACTCCTCGGGTGATCCCGACTAATTCTTCTTTCAGGTTTGGAGAAGAATTTGAGGTTACAGTGGGAGGTTTCCTGACTAGATAAAGTGACAACCATTCTGGTCTAGGTTAGAGTGCACGCTGAGTGTTTCTTTTCTCTCTCTCTTTGGCAGCGACCATTGACCCGACCGTAGACTATGACTCAGTGACCAAGTTGACCGAACCTTCTAAACACTGGCTTTTGGATTGTCAGAGTTACAAACCTCTTTGCCACTCCTACTTTTACCCTTTTCTCCAGGACACCCCGTATTACTACGAACGTCCAATTCCATTGGACAAAACCATCGTATGGTTATATACGAACTCGAAGGAATTCGAGGATGGTTTCCGGTTCTGGAGAAAACGAATAGGACTATTCAGTTGTCTTTTCCTTTTACCTTCTCTCAGATTGCGAGTACTCCTTGGTTAAGGAGATAGTACACCTATTACGCAAATTGGATAGTCTTCTTCCAAACCTTAGGCTGGTGCCGAACGGTAGGGAATGAAGAAAACCAATTAGCATAACGATGATGTACAGAAGGTATTAAGTTAAGACAAAGAAAGGGATTAGTAAGAGGGCAAAGTAAATTGCGACTGCTATTCACGACCAAACCAAGTATTTCTTCGCCAATCCTAAATCACCTTTGTATTTCTCCAGGACACTCCGTATCACTACGAAGATCCACAGTTTATTTGGATATTCCATCGTATGGTTATATACGAACTCGAAAGGAACTTGTTCCAGTTCGGGGATGGATTCTGGTTCAGGAGAAATAGGAATAAGCTTTATTCGGTTGTCTTTTATCTTCACCTTCTCTTGCATTGCGAGTGCTCCTAGGATTAGGACAGTACACCCATTATGCTTATTGGATAGTCTTCTTCCAAACCATAGGCTGGTGCCGAACGGTAGGGAAGGAAGAAAACCATTTGGCCTAAAGGGGTGTACAGAAGGTAATGACTAAAGACATATAAAGAGATTTGGACAGATGGCAAAGAATTATACGGTTACAGTTGTGAATCTGGATAATGGAAGAGGCATTACTAGGAATACCAGGATACCCCATCGAAACATTTCAATGTTTCAGTTTTACTGTGTACTGTTAATAGAAAACTGATTTCCCAATTGGACACTTGCTCCAGGGTATGTATTTACCAGGTATGATTCTCACATCTGTATGGTTTTACAGATGATGAGTGGGAGTAAGTTATTGGGAATTAGGTGATCGTCCTCATTATATCGGAATTCGTTGTAATTGGCGATATTTGAGGAAGTCACCTGGGTTGTTTGCCGGATGGCAAATATTTGGTTTTGAATATCCGTTGTTATGCACCAATTTCAAATTGATATATCTGTACATCTATTTTTATATAGAGTGAGATGTACCTTTTTGAAATTATGTCTATGACATTTACCTGTATCAGTGGATGGTTAGGTAAGGAGCATTGAACAACGGTGTAATTCTTCTTAACCATAAGTACAGTTTTCAACCTACGACACACAGTGAATAAGTCACTAGACTCAGAGGACTTATACAGAGTATTGTATATTGTCCAGTGTCCATCAGGACAGAGGGGTTGGTTCTCTTACTATATTCTGTTTACTTATGACTTCTCTGGTTCTTAGACAAGTGTTTCGTAGAAACACCAGGTCTAAGTTTTGAGAAGTTATAGGTATAAGAATAGAGTAGAGAACCAGGTGTTGCAAGTATCGGGATTCTTCAAGGTGATCGAAGATGTAGATACTTGTGTATGGTATTCAGTTGATAGTAATGATTAAGAGAGCTTGCTTCTCTTTCAGGTTACTCATAATTGGAAGCATTCCTAAGTTGAGTAACGCTGATTGGCCTCTTTCCATTTAGTTGACATGCACTGGAGACGGCTGCATGATTTGAATCTGGTTCAATTAAATCAGTGCCTCTATTTCTATATTGGATATAGAACAGTTCATATCTTAACGATGTTAAGGTACGGGGAGTTGTCCGGCTTATGCTTAAAACCAGACTCCGGATAACTCAAGGCACGTTTCTGTAATGGCTGTTTGTGGGTTGACCCGGGCTATGACGAGGGTTGACTTTCTACCATCTGGAAGATCAATAGTGATATTGTTCTTCACCCGCCACAATTTTAGAAGAAATGGATTTTTTTCAGAAAACAGAAGTGGGAGTATGGTAGAACTGGAAGTGATTCCAGAACCGCAAACGATTACTGAAGATTTGATAAGAACCTAAAGATTCAATCTGGTTTGACATTCCATTGGCCACTCCGCAGATAAAGTGGGTAACCTCAGGCACTCGAGAGGTACTCCGGTAGCCTCAAGGACAGTGGCAGGGAGGTTCTTGTTTACCCAGACTTTCCATTGCTGTTGTTCCAGACTGTAAGGCCCGGCAGGAGGATGAGTATAGCGTCGTTCTAAACTGGCTTTAGAAGTGTACGTCTATATGACTCTGCCAGAGGGTTGTCATAGTCAGTGGGAGCAGCGGAAGCATGGTGGACAGGTGGCTTATGTCTATTTATAGACTAAATCAGATATAGCGGAGATAGATCATCTATTTCTGATATGACAGTCATAGGTTTGACTTCATCAGAATAGGGGATGGATCTGTTAAGAAGGTAGTAGGGTGTGATGTCCTGGTATTTGATGACATACACAGAGTAGGAAGTAATGTTCCTATACTATGATCGGTTATACTATGGTTGTCACACAGTGGTTTCTCCATATAGGACTTGGATATTATATCAGACATTCTGGTTACTAGATCTATGGTTTTAGATCTAGATTTGGGTGGTTTCCCAATCTGGGTACTTAGACAGCATTCTGAAGGTTTTTAGAATGGACGACTCCTGGCACGGTAGTGTACCTGCAGGTGATGGAGTCACCCTCTCTAAAGGTGTCTTACAGACTAAAGGGGAGAGGGATGTGCATGATTGACATATCACTTGCTTAGGAAATTGAGTCAATCATGAGATGTCAAGTACAACACCAGATGTTGTTTTTGCAGGAGATGCAATAAGTTGATATTAATCCAATCTGGGAGAAACATTCGGAAGCAGTTTTAGAACATAAGTGAATGTTCTAGGGATATGATATCGACAGCCTCTTTTAGGAGACGGTTATCATTCCAGGCTTCCAAGGTGACCTGGATGGCAGAGTGACTGTCAGAGTTATAGTTTTCCCTCTGACGAGGGGTAGTATTTTGGACAGGTGGTCCAGGTAGATACTGAGGGAAGGTATGACGCAGGATACTGATTAAGTTCAGTTGACGATACAGTCTGAGAAGTTTGGATTTGGAGTTCATTTATGAGCTAGGTCCCATCAGACATCCAGACACATTCTAAGACAGGTATTGCTCATTTCGGGAGATGGGCTTTCTCCGCGAACTTGAGATATAGAGAGATATAGAAAGAAACATCACAGCGGATCCACTCACTGAGGCTATTCCTCGAACTCAATAGTTTCGCAAACGAGCTTTGTGAGACTGACTAGTAGAGGAGTTGGGTGTTCGGTATCATACGGGCTGTGAGTATGCGACATTGCAATAATTAGCCTTGAGTGCAAGTGGGAGATTGTTGGAGATAGTGCCCTCAGAGTCAATTATTGGATCACAGGCACGTGATTGCAATGATTGAGGGAGGACCTATCCCGGTAGGACAGTCTTACTCAAGATGATAGTATGTTATCTGGTTTATCTTTATCATCGTGTACTGCTTTAGGTGACCTTACGAGTCGCTATTGCACGTTGATAGAGCCCCTAGGATTCTTGCTTGACTGCCAGCAGTATGAGGGCAATCATATACGTGGAAGCTAGGGTCTATAAGAACATCCTTAAAAGGTCCCTAGTCGTGGGAGTTTCGAGACTGGGCATCGATACTCCATTAGTAGACTAGTGTATACAGTCGAGACCCCGATGAGGGGTGGTGGCCGCTCTCACAAGCCACTGGTGTCAGTTGGTTCACCTAAGATGTATACAGGTGCTCATTGGGTTATGAGTACACCGGACAGGACTCGCCGGGAACCTGCTAGTTGGGATTATACTAGACGTCAGATAGCATTTCCCTGGTGACATGTGTACAGGTTAGTTCATCGACCTGAGATCGTCATTTATCTCATGTGAGTTCCTACTGTATTTTGATTACTACCCTACCACGGCTCAAAGGAGTCGTGCAAACAGGTTTTAGTTGGGTACAGTCCCGAGCCACATGGAGGCAGTGAGCCGATCTGCAGGGGTTCGTCTCTCCCGGTATTGGGGGTGAGGTCGCGCTGTGTCTAGGAGAGCCATTACACAAAGCCCTCGGCCGAGGCAGGAGATTTACTGGTAGGTATTCCAGTAGTATCTCAGGGTGTTCTGGGCTACACTCCGACACGACTTGTACCGCTTTTGGGGGTCTGACTTTTACCAACTCCCTAGGCCCGCCATGCGATGCTCATAGACGAACGGACCGGACTGTACGGATATTGTCACTGACAGGCTCAGTAGGGTGTCAGGATGAGTTCGATCATCGACGACCCTTTTGGTCAATAGCTGGTAGCCCGTCACGTATGGCTAATACCTCTGACGTGCTAGTGGTTAAATCTACAGCCATAGTATTGACGAGTCTTTAGAGTCCCCCCCACACAGTTACTCAAGTTTCGGGCGAAACGCTTTAGAGGCCGTATGAAGATATGGCAGGGTTCGATCAGATACGTGCGGTATTGCACGGATCGTGATCGGACGGGTTTTTACTAGCCGGCTTTGGTTTAAGCCGGATCCTAGTATTAGACAGTGTAGTTTTGTCTCTTTGCATTTGTGTTCAGTGGGAATACAAATGCGGGCATGTATATGCAGTCGCGGGCTTTTCCTGTAATTTATTACGGGATCAGTTTTCTGAAGTTGCCAGTTTGTATTCCGTTCCGGCCGGTTTTCCTTTGTTCCTTCCCGGCCGGACTTTCCGATGGAGGGGGTTATTTGCAAGTTTGCAAATAACTTGTTGTGGAGGGTTTTCTTGCATATTGGTGGCATCATGATGGTTACTAGTATCATTAGATTCTATTTCCATCTCTTTCTTGCATTAAATGAGATTAGAATGTGATTGGAGATGGTTATCATTTCCCTTTTGATGTGGTCACCTCCTTTAGCTATCCTACACTCACCTCCCTTCTTGCTTTATTTTTCCTCTCCTCATTTTTCATAGAGGCCGGCCACATCTAGGTGGGAGAGGGAGAGATTCATTTTTGTGGTGGCACATATTTCTTCATCTCATTTTTCTTGTTTTGGAAAAAATGAAAGCACCATTTTTTCCTTAACCTCATTCCTCCATCTCCAATGGCAACATAAACCCCAATGAGACAAAGGTTCTACACTACAACCTACAGTACTCTTGGACGCGTCGGCTAGCCAACTTCGCGCACGAGTTGCCTCGGTCCAGAGGTGGGAGCCTGTAAAAGAATCCGGCTACGTGGTGCCCCTTTCCGGCGAGGAGATGAAGACCGGAAATTCCGCGGGAGATTGGGACGACGACGAGAAGACCGGAGGACACGGATCACTTGGTATATCTCTGTTCCCATCTCTTGTTAGCTAGCATTGGGTTAATGGTTACGATCCGGGTTTTATTGTCCGCGGTAGCGCCGGTTAAAGTTAAGAAAAAATTTTGATTCCGCATTTTGGCCTCGAGCAGAAGGCCGGGGCGCTGCCGTGGCACAACATATAGGTTAGAACCTATGGGTACGCCTCCAAAACCAACAATCAATCCTCGATATCGTCGTATAAACGCCAGATAGTCGAGGTAAAAAACGATACGTAAATTCAGAATTAAAATACGGAATACGGAAACACGAATCCAAAACAACAACTAAGGAAATAGGCTCCAGATTTCACCCTAGGTCAAACTAGACAATTCTATACATACCAGGGGTCTAATCTACTGGTAAGGGGGCACCAAAACAAAAACGAAACAATTTGGTGGGATCCAGGCCGCAAATTGCGGCCAAATGGGTTAAATTTGCGGCCGGGAAAGGGAAGTAGGGGCTGGGGTCTTGGTGGTAGCTTCCTGGGTGCCTGCACATGTCACTGTCGAATCAATTTTAATTTAGGATGTCCCGGGTGATAGCAGATCCCAAATAACCTTCACAGATTTCACAAATTTTCCAATATCGGTTTCTACAAATTAGTATTTTGGGTTTAAGCTTCAGGGTTGGGTCTCAATTATAGAACTAAGGTGTTGGTGTAGTCTCTACTGAGCTCAATTTCCCATCACAACTCATAATTTCCTCAAACCCTAACTGGGTTTCCCTCAAGTCCACAAAATCAAACAATATCGGTTCTATCACAACATGGGGGTATAAGGAATGCTAAAATTAAGCTAATGGTTCAGTAATTACCTCATTTGGCAACTCAAGAATTTTCTTGAGTTGCCCCTAGTGGCCAAAATCCTTGCTTCCTTAGTCCAATGTGTAGATCTTGAGCTTGTGCACACTTTTAATGAAATGGGGGTAGGGTTTTGGTATTGTTTTTGAGGTGATTTGGGGCTTGAAGAGGGGAGGGTGAAGAGGGCAAGGGTTTCAGCTGAAGGAAAATGAAGAGGGAGAGAGATGAGGGAAATGAGAGGGAGAGAGAGAAAAGATCCAAGTCAAAATACACCATGCCTCATTAAAGCACTTGTCCCCTCTTTTTCTTTTCCTTTTTCTTTTTTTTTTCTTTTTCTCTCAAAATTCTTCTCCTAAGAATAGTAACCCCAAAGTAAAACCATGGCAATAAAAATGTAATACAAGTGTAGAAAAAGATATGTCCATGTTTTGCACAAAATTGCTAAAAAACCGATTAGCGATTTTTAATCGCGATTAGCACTAAATTAGCATATAAATAATTATAAAAACTTAAAAATGACATAATTCCATAAAATAACCTATTTAGAATTTTCCATAATTTTTTCAAATTTTTCTGTATTTAATTATACCTAAGTATTAAAATATTCATTAAAATAATATTAAATTATAAAAATTCCCAAAAATAATATTTTATTATTTTGAAAACGTTACAATCTACCCCCCTTAAAGAAATTCGGTCCTCGAATTTAAATTTAAACCCCCAAGTACTAAAACATTTCGGTAAAAATTCCAAATTGTCGGGGCTCCGAAAACATCAATACATAAAACACATCATAGCGCAATACATGCGCATAAGTAATGAGCGGATAACTCAAAATCTAAACTCCGTCAAGCTTCCTGCAATCATTGGAGTCATGGTAAAGACACAAATGTCAAATCCAAAACAGAACCAGCATGGTGTACATCAAAATTATACATGTATCTATGAAAGCTATATATGTAAATAACTAAGTAAATACATGCAAAAGTATGCGGGTACTGTCCTCTGACTAGTCCCGCTCAGTATGAAAACACATAGCAAATATCATAAAACGTAATGCTCTATAAGAATCAATCATAAGACATACAGAAGAATACCCCGTGCGTCTGGTGCGCACGGAGAACAAAATCCATATATGTGCCATACATGTGCACAAAACAACATCTAGGTGCAACCGGTGTGCACGAAACATCTGTCATCGTCAACGTGTGTGCCTGACAGCAAAATCAGGTGTATCTGACATGCACAAAGAATCCCGATTTAGTGCATCTGGTGTGCACCAAAATCATATCTCAAAACTTGCGCCCAACATGCGCGAAAATCCAAAATCGACGGTATACAGTACGGTTCACTCAAAATCAGGTATACCGCGGTGTATAAGCTCACAACCATGTGCATCAGCGTGCACAAATCAAATCAAAACACTAAAGGTGCACGAAAACTATGCTGGAAGCGTAAATCAAATCACTGGCATAAAATAGGCATGAAATCACAATCAATACCTCAACGTAATAACTCTGCACAAAATATGAATATCCAGTAAGTGCAGCCATGGTGCACAAAATCAAATATCATGAAACTCAGCCATCAAGACTAAATCATGAAAACCGAACGCCCAAATACCGAAATCCAAGATGACGGATTCGTGATAATCGAATCACAAAATCACAAATCATAAATACCACCGTCGGTAGTCCCTCCTTCAAAGTCGTGAATGTGTCGGTGCATCCAATGTTAGCAGCACAAGATATCTACTTGCCTCTTGCTCACGGTCTGGCGTCCTCTGCCTCCGGGTCCTTATCTTCTTTGTGGATTATCAATCTCACAATCAATCGGTTCATCGGCCCTGTCAGGTATGCTAACGGGGACGATTCCGTTCTGGCACTTCTCTGGTCATCGCTCGGTCAATCCTCACGACCACTCGTAAAGCAGCACGTCACTGGCGTCGGCCTCTGATTTCCTTGAATGTACATCACATCTGCTCATGGGCGCAAATATCATTGCAGCAGTGTCCTGGAAGGAATCCTGCTCAAGGTCTCTTCGGATCTTGCCTATGCCGATCTGTACGGAGGCTGGTACTCTTGCATAATCCTTTCTCACTCAATGGACATCTGCGTCCTCAGCACAGCATTCCTTCGGAAATTGGTCGCATGCCAACGCCTCTGTAAGCACATCAGGTCTCCGGTCCCGACGGAAAGTAAAGACAGCTCGTCAGCGTCTCGCATGAACCTCTTGTCCCGCTTGTCTGTATTATCGTCCACATCGACGTCACGTCTCTATCGGTGCACTGCAATGTTCTCGGCTACGGTCCATCCGAAGTCTCTCGCATATTCCTTTTCTGCCGAATTGCCCGGAAGTCATCGTCCATTGCTGAAGCTAATTCTTGTTCCGGAACGGCTGCATACTCATCGCGCCTTTTTCTGGAAGATATATCCATAACAAAGCCTCTGCGTGCGTATCGCATCTATGATGTCAGCGGAGTGGAACATCATCTCGTCGAAATCTCTTGCGAACTCTTTACTTTACTCTGCCTCAATGTCGACTGATTCGGACTCGTCTCATCGTGGCTGCATGGACTGTGCTCCAACGGCTATACTCGTATCTGGAGTCTCCCAAGCAAAGCATCCCATCACATGATATCCGAATGATGTTGAATCATTCGATCGACTCGTCAGAACCTCATAATCCCCCAAGAGATCATCATCTTGGGTACAGTTTATTAGTTTCGAGTACATGCCACAGCGTCGGTGGTCCAGCTGTAGAAGGGCAAACCCAAGCCTCACTAATGGCGCCGCGGAACTGCCGCAAACCCTAAGGTTCAAAGGCTTTCACACGGTCATTAAGTCGAGTTAGGGTTTCATTCTTCTAGAGGGTCCATGGAATCTCCTGCATGTTTTTCCGTATACTTTAAACTTGGAAAATGGGCTCCTGACATTCGATCGTCTTTGTCGACTCTCAACGTCTCCGCGTGAAGTCGTCTCTAGCTCGAAGCAATCTATCTGATGACCTCGCATCGGGGTAAGCGAACGAACCACATGTCCTAGTCATTCATCCTTGATGACTAGCGTCTCACCATCATCACTCTAAGTATACTCATGCTGCAGTAGCTCCAATCATCTGGGTGATATCTCGTCGTTTGCAGCAACAACTGGCTCATTCGTCTGTACGCTGATCAGCGCCTCTATCATCCTGAATAAGCGATATAACAATGGCCATCACATCCTGGCTAGCCTCTAGCAGTAGCCTGCTCCTCTGGTACCAATCGTCACGTCCAAGAAATCTCGTGAAAGCGATCTGTCAAACGCTCATGGCGCGAAAACACAATAAGACGACGCCTCTCAATGCAATCGTAAGTCTCTGGAATCACGCCCCGGTCAGTCCTCGTCCACGACGAGCTCATGCTGACGCAACTCAAGCCGTAGCTCACTCTGTCCGTGCAAACGTGGCAGCAAAACACAACCAGTATCAATGAGGATAGATCATAGGAATGAATATAATACTGTGCAAGGAAATGTACATCCTAAGGCTCCTTAAGCGGAGTGGCGTGTCGTAAGTATGCCGCGGAACATACCCACGGTACGTCACTCTACTTTAGTCACCTATTCCATCAACCAAGGGTCATCCTACGCGATGAAAGTTCGGGTCTAATACCCCCTCGACTAAGTCTAAGTTCCGTAAGGTCAAGCCTAAGTTCCGTATATATATAAACGCCCTAGGCTCCATATAGTCAAACTTAGACTCGAACCAAGGTCAACCTAGCGCTCTGATACCAACTTTGTCATGACCCGAAAGAGCACGTGACTGGCCCTTGAACCATATGAAGTCTATAGGACTCCATCTGATCCAAGTAAGCCAAAAGCCCAGAAATCTAAAACCATTTTAAGAGTAAGTAAAGAAAACTGGTTTAAAGAAGTGAAGGAAAACATGTTTGAAGTCAAGGTTTTTAAATAACTAAGCCGAATATGCATTTCAAAAAAAGTAAAGTCTTTTCTAAAAATTTCGGCAGAGTTTCTTTTGTAAATACTGGCCCCGAACGGGGTACAACAAGAACAATGTATATATGCAATGAATAAGAGGCATCCCCAAGCGGGAGCTAGCTCTTCATCAATCGACGGTCACAACCACGCAAGCAATAATATACAACGCCGAATGGCGAGGGTCAAATCCAAAAAGAAACTCAATAAGCATGAAAACCGTAATACTACTAAGCGCGACTCTAAGGTCGAATAATACATCACTAATGTCTAAGTCTGAAACAATATACAAGTTTTGGTTGATGGAATTCTAGATACAATGAATAATACATATACAAGGGTGGTTCTGATGCAAGAATCCACTTACCAAGCAAATCACCCGCAAAGGAAAGCAATGTGCCAGAAATGCCTCAATGGAACCTGTGCGGCAAAACCTGCAAGAACTGTGGCACAACGGGGGTGAGTTGCCAACTCGTGAATAGAGAAACGCTGGTATTGCCTCAATGGCACAGCCATAGTATTGACGAGTCTTTAGAGTCCCCCACACACAGTTACTCAAGTTTCGGGCGAAACGCTGTAGAGGCCGTATGGAGATATGGCAGGGTTCGATCAGATACGTGCGGTATTGCACGGATCGTGATCGGACGGGTTTTTACTAGCCGGCTTTGGTTTAAGCCGGATCCTAGTATTAGACAGTGTAGTTTTGTCTCTTTGCATTTGTGTTCAGTGGGAATACAAATGCGGGCATGTATATGCAGTCGCGGTGTTTTCCTGTAATTTATTACGGGATCAGTTTTCTGAAGTTGCCAGTTTGTATTCCGTTCCGGCCGGTTTTCCTTTGTTCCTTCCCGGCCGGACTTTCCGATGGAGGGGGTTATTTGCAAGTTGCAAATAACTTGTTGTAGAGGGTTTTCTTGCATATTGGTGGCATCATGATGGTTACTAGTATCATTAGATTCTATTTCCATCTCTTTCTTGCATTAAATGAGATTAGAATGTGATTTGAGATGGTTATCATTTCCCTTTTGATGTGGTCACCTCCATGAGCTATCCTACACTCACCTCCCTTCTTGCTTTATTTTTCCTCTCCTCATTTTTCATAGAGGCCGGCCACATCTAGGTGGGAGAGGGAGAGATTCATTTTTGTGGTGGCACATATTTCTTCATCTCATTTTTCTTGTTTTGGAAAAAATGAAAGCATCATTTTTTCCTTAACCTCATTCCTCCATCTCCAATGGCAACATAAACTCCGATGAGACAAAGGTTCTACACTACAACCTACAGTACCCTTGGACGCGTCGGCTAGCCAACTTCGCGCCCGAGTTGCCTCGGTCCAGAGGTGGGAGCCCGTAAAAGAATCCGGCTACGTGGTGCCCCTTTCCGGCGAGGAGATGAAGACCGGAGATTCAGCGGGAGATCGGGACGACGACGAGAAGACCGGAGGACACGGATCACTCGGTATATCTCTGTTCCCATCTCTTGTTAGCTAACATTGGGTTAATGGTTACGATCCGGGTTTTATTGTCCGCGGTAGCGCCGGTTAAAGTTAAGAAAAAATTTTGATTCCACATTTTGGCCTCGAGCAGAAGGCAGGGGCGCTGCCGTGGCACAACATATAGGTTAGAACCTATGGGTACGCCTCCAAAACCAACAATCAATCCTCGATATCGTCGTATAAACGCCAGATAGTCGAGGTAAAACACGATACGTAAATTCAGAATTAAAATACGGAATACGGAAACACGAATCCAAAACAACAACTAAGGAAATAGGCTCCAGATTTCACCCTAGGTCAAACTAGACAATTCTATACATACCAGGGGTCTAATCTACTGGTAAGGGGGCACCAAAACAAAAACGAGACAATTTGGTGGGGTCCAGGCCGCAAATTGCGGCCAAATAGGTTAAATTTGCGGCCGGGAAAGGGAAGTAGGGGCTGGGGTCTTGGTGGTAGCTTCCTGGGTGCCTGCACATGTCACTGTCCAATCAATTTTAATTTAGGATGTCCCGGGTGATAGCAGATCCCAAATAACCTTCACAGATTTCACAAATTTTCCGATATCGGTTTCTACAAATTAGTATTTTGGGTTTAAGCTTCAGGGTTCGGTCTCAATTATAGAACTAAGGTGTTGGTGTAGTCTCTACTGAGCTCAATTTCCCATCATAACTCATAATTTCCTCAAACCCTAACTGGGTTTCCCTCAAGTCCACAAAATCAAACAATATCGGTTCTATCACAACATGGGGGTATAAGGAATGCTAAAATTAAGCTAATGGTTCAGTAATTACCTCATTTGACAACTCAAGAATTTTCTTGAGTTGCCCCTAGTGGCCAAAATCCTTGCTTCCTTAGTCCAATGTGTAGATCTTGAGCTTGTGCACACTTTTAATGAAATGGGGGTAGGGTTTTGGTATTGTTTTTGAGGTGATTTGGGGCTTGAAGAGGGGAGGGTGAAGAGGGCAAGGGTTTCAGCTGAAGGAAAATAAAGAGGGAGAGAGATGAGGGAAATGAGAGGGAGAGAGAGAAAAGATCCAAGTCAAAATACACCATGCATCATTAAAGCACTTGTCCCCTCTTTTTCTTTTCCTTTTTCTTTTTTTTTCTTTTTCTCTCAAAATCCTTCTCCCAAGAATAGTAACCCCAAAGTAAAACCATGGCAATAAAAATGTAACACAAGTGTAGAAAAAGATATGTGCATGTTTTGCACAAAATTGCTAAAAAACCGATTAGCGATTTTTAATCGCGATTAGCACTAAATTAGCATATAACTAATTATAAAAACTTAAAAATGGCATAATTCCATAAAATAACCTATTTAGAATTTTCCATAATTTTTCCAAATTTTTCTGTATTTAATTATACCTAAGTATTAAAATATTCATTAAAATAATATTAAATTATAAAAATTCCCAAAAATAATATTTTATTATTTTGGAAACGTTACATGAACTATCGGGATAGGTCCTCCTGAGGATATGTAGTTCGAGCTCCTACCTTATAGCCGAGGTAACTAGGATACCTAGTTTGCTAAACTAGATAGCCTAGAGGATGTAGAATATAATGATGGATTAATATGTTTCTAAACACCCTAGATTTCTTAACACATGAGACTTTTAGGGTGGAGCTAGAGGAAGAAGAAGCACGAGGAGATGAGAGTGTGAAGTATGAAGCAACTCAAGAAAATGGCTAAGTGTTGTGAGCTTAAGAAAAGAATCAAGCTCACCAAAATATCGCATAACACAAACAAATATCAAGCATGCTTCAATAGTGAATCATGAGTCACCCCATGAGTCACTACAAAGCCATGCTTGATATAACGCCAAATACAACTCATCCTCCACCTCATTAATCATTTAATCCTAAATGGGTTAAAACTAAAATGAGGTGTAATCTTCTAGAAGCAATTTTATAATAAATTACAAGAATACCCCTCATCCGTATATACATACCTGTATCCGTATTCTGACAAAATATGAATACAAAAAGACGAAAATAATCCAACAATATAATATCAGAATCCGGCTTAAACCAAATCCCATTAGTATTATCCGTTCGAATCATAATACGTGCACAAGTGCACGTATATGATCGAACCCTACCGTAAAACCATACGGTCTCTACATCGTTTCGCCCGAAGCAGAGAAACCCTCTGTGTGGGACTCTAAAGACTCGTCAATATGCTGGCAGTGGGTTTAACCACAAGCATGTCGGCGACACTAGGTGGACATAACGGCTACCCAGCTATTGAACGAAAGGAAGGCCGACAAGTAAACTCATCTGATCACCTACTGAGCCTGTCTATGACAATATCCGTATAGTCTGGTCTGTTCGTCTAAGAGTATCGCATATCGAGTTTAGGGGGTGGATAAAGTCAGACCCCTAATAACGCGACATTTCGTGTCGGTATGGAGCCATCACCACCTGAGAAACTACTAATCCAAATTAGTAATTCTTGACTACCTTGACTAAAGATTTCTGGTGATGGCCACCCGTGCACTGCGCGACATCAACCCCTAATACCAGGAGAGACGAATCCCCGACGATCCGCTCACTGCCTCCATGCGGCTCGGGACTGTACCCAACTAAAACCTGTTTGCACGACTCCTTTGAGCCGTGGTAGGGTAGTAATCAAAGCACAGTGGAGACTCATACAAGACAAATGACGATCTCAGGTCGACAGACTAACCTGTACACATGTCACCTGAGAACTGCTATCTGACAATAGGTATAATACCAACTAGCATGTTCATGACGAGTCCGTCCAGTGTACTCATAACCCAATGAGAACATGTATACTATTTTAGATGACTAACTGACACCAATGGCTTGTGAGACCGGCCACCCCCCTCATCGGGGTCTCGATAAGTATACACTAGTCTACTCCGGAGTATCGATGCCGAGTCTTGATACTCCCTCGACTAGGGACATTTAAGGATGTGCTTATAGACCATTCAGCTCCCATGTATATGATCGCCATCATAATGCTGGTAGTTAAGAAAGAATCCTATGATACTATCAATATGTAATAGTGATCTATAATACCACATAATGCATGTACATGATGATAAAGACAAACCAGATAGCATACTATCATTTTGAGTAAGAATGTTCTATCCATATAGGTCCACCCTCAATCATCATAATCACCTGCCTGCGATTATGATAATTGCCTTGAGGGCACTATAGCCAACAATCTCCCACTTGCACTTAAGGTTAATTATTGCGGTGTCGCATACTCACAGCCCGTGTGTTACCGTACACCCAACTTCTCTACTAATCAGTATCACAAAGCATGTTTGTGAAACTATTGCGTTCAAGAAATAGCCTCAGTGAGTGGATCCGCTCCAGTGTTTCTATCTTTATCTCTATATATCTCAACTTCACGGAGAGAGGCTATCTCCCGAAATGAGAAATATCTGTCTTAGAATTTGTCTGGATATCTGATGGGACCCAGTTCACAAATGAACTCCAAATCCAACAAACTTCTCAGACTGTATCGTCCACTGAATTTAATCAGTATCCCATGCTAAGCCTTCCACAGTATCCGCTTGGACCACCTGTCCAACATACTTCCCCTCAAAAGAGGGAAAACTATAACTCTGACAGCCACTCTGTCATCCAGGTCACCTTGGAAACCAGGAAATGATAACCGCCTCCTGAAGAAGGCAGCCATTACCATATACCAAGAGCATCCACTTATGTTCATAACTGCTTCCTAATGTTTCTCCAGGATTGGATTAATATATGCTTATTGCAGCTAGTGCAAAAACAATATCTGGTATTGTACTTGACATCTCATGATTGACTCAATTGCCTAAGAAAGTGATATGCCAATCATTCAAATCCCTCTCCTCATCAGTCTAGAAGGCATCTCTTTAGAAATGGTGACTCCATCACCTGCGGGTACACCACCACGCCCATAGTCGTCCATTCTAAAACACTTTAGAATAGTGTCAAGTATCCGAATTGGGACACTTCCCAAATCTAGATCTAAAACCATAGATCTAGTCACCAGAATCTCTAATATTTTATTCAAATCCTATGTGGAGAAAACACCTTATGACAACCACAATATAACCGATCGTAGTATATGAATATCACTTCCTATCAAGAGCGTGTCATCCAAATACCAGGACATCTCTCCCTACTACCTTCTTACCAGGTTCATCTCTTGTTCTGATGAAGTCAAATTTTATGACTGTCACATCAAAACTAGATGATCTTTCTCCGCTGTACTTGCTTTAGTCTATAAGTAGACATAAGCATCTTGCCTACCACGCTTCTGCTGCTCCCACTGACTACAACAACCCTCTGGCAGAGTCATATACACGTGCACTTCTAAAGATAATTTAGAACGACGTTATACGCATCCTCCTTCCAGACCTCATAGTTTAGAACAACAATAATGGCAAGTATGGGTAATCAAAAACCTCCTTATCACCGTCCCTGCGGAGACCGAAGTACCTCTAGGGTGCCTGAGGTTACCCACTAAATCTGCGGAGTGGCTAATGGATCGTCGAAACCATTTGAATCATTAGGTTCTATTAAATTTTCAGTAATCGTTTGTGGTTCTGGAATCACTTCCAGTTCTACCATACTTCCACTAATGTTTTCTGAAAAGAATCCATTTTACTAAACTGTGGCGAGTCAAGAACAATAAAACTATTGATCTTCTTGATGGTAGAAAGTTAACCCTCGTCAAAGCCCAGGATAACCCACAAACTGCCATTACTGAAACATGCCTTGAGTTTGTTGGGTTACGCCAGCGCCCTGGCCATCAATCCGTGGCCAAATGCGGAACAAAAATTTAATAAACCGGCGCTAACGGAACCCGAGTCTACGGATCGACCCATAAGCCCTAGATAACAAAAACATGCAAAGGGTTAGAGTGATTATACCGAATGATCCGTGTCCTTCGGTCTTTAACCTCTATACCAAGCTCCTCGCGGCTTCCTTGATCAAGTTTGATCTCCGATCTCCCTTCATCGAAGACGATCTACATTGAGAGTTTATAATACGGGCTCCGACCTCAAAACTGAAGTAACTCGAGTATCTAGTTTGCTAACCTAGATAGCCAAGATGAAGTAGAGAGAGTGTGTGATTACTTTGTCTCAATACACCCTACATTTCTCAACACATGATACATATAGGGTGTGTAGGGTTTTCTTAGTGCCTCGTATAGGGTTTGGAAGCATCACACATGCCACAACTTTAATTTTAAGAGGTGCTAAGCAAACTTAACAAGGAATCGAACTAGAATAATTGAGTAACAATTAATAGTATCACATATAAAAGATTATCTAACACTAAGTGGAGAGACTACAACCTTTGTAGACCTCCTAGGGCAACTTCTTGGATCTCCTAAGGTTTGGAACGTCTCGCTTGAACGCTTCCAAGTCCACGACGATCCACCCGAAGTCCTTTGCTCAAAGCTTGTTGTTTCACTTGATCTATGAAATCCTTGAAGCAAACACCCCACACAAAGTAGCTAAAGATGTGTAGGATGATGAAGTGGTTTAGGTTCTCACTTAAAACCCTTTCTTTCTTTTAACCTCACTTAAATTTAGAACTCAAGAGAGAGCTAGAGAGAGGAAGATGAAGATGACAATATTTTCTTTTGGATGAATAATGATCTCATAATAATAATGAGAGAGAAAGAGAGATAAATATCATAAAATAAACCATGGTTAATAATAATATCTAGATATTTTGTGATAAGTTAAAGAGCAATGGAAATTAACCAAGGTTAAGTCAAAGGTCAACCATGGAAGTGTGTAGAAACAATGAGTCATTTGTGAAGAAATGAGTCATTAATTTAATTTCCTTTATCTTTAACTTAAAACAAAAATATCCATATATATAAATATGAACCATGTGAGTCTTATATTGCCATCTATGTTGTATCATCAACCATGATACAAATGCATGCATGTATGTGTGTATGCACATCAACATGTACATATATATGCATGCATCCATCTAAAGAAAAAGGTTTAAATAAATGAGATAAAAGTCAATATTAAATCAACACTTGATTTAATAAACCAGTCATATCTCATATGACCCGACTAATATAAAACACCCGATTAAAATACAGTATCATATACACATATTTAATCAAGCTCCCGCACATATCTCATATGCATACCACATCGTTTTGCCTGAGCCAGGAAACTTCTGTGTGTGACTCTAAGACTCGTCAATACGCCAGCAGTAGGTGATGATCATATCAAACACCTACAAGCCGCAAGCGGTCAGCTAAATGTAACGGCCACCCGGGTATTGAGCGATCAGAAGAAGAACAAGCGAACCTGTTAAAACTCCCGTCAATCCAACTGGCAACACTTACCATACAGTCCGGTCTCTTCGTCAGATATGCTGCATATTGAGTCTAGGGATGGAATCGTCGATCCCAATAACTCAATAAGTCATGCCGGTATTTGGTCTATAACAGATCGAGAAACTACTGATAACACTTATCAGTAATATCTCAGCAGCCCTGGCCAGGGACTTCCTGTTATAGTCAATTGTGCACAGCGCAACATCAACCCCCCAATACCGGGAGAGATGAAACTCCTCCTATCGCTCATTGCCTCTATGTGCCTCGGGACTGTACCCAAAATCCACCTGTTTGTATGACTCAGTAGAGCCGTAGTAGGGTGGAGATCAAGATACAGTGGAAGGACACACAAGACTCTATGGCGATCTCGGGTCTACAGACTAACCTGTACCAGTGTCATCTGAGAACTGCTATCCGACGTATGATATAATACCACATAGGAGTTCTCGGTGAGTCCGTTCAGTGTACCCAGTCTCATTTAGAACCCGTATACAATCTTTGGTGTCAGCACACCAGATGGATATGGGATCATCCATCGCCGATCACATGGAACAAGAATGGTATACGCTAGTCTACACTGGAATATCGATGCCCTATCTCGATATACCTACGACTAGGAACATTTCAAGGATATGCTTATAAACTACAGGTGTCCCACTAGTATGATCCACATCATAATCCCAGTAGTCAAGCCAATATCCTTTGGGCTTTACCAACATGTACCAAATGAGTAAAAACATGATCAAGTGAACATATGATAAAGAGAAACCAGATAACATACTATCATGTCGAGCAAGACTGTCCTCTGAATATATATATATATATATATATATATATATACACACACACACACACACACACACACACATCAGTACATACAATATCATATAATGGCCTCTAGGGCATACATATATCCAACAATCTCCCACTTGCACTAAGGCCAATTATTGGCGTATCTCATACCCAACATCTCAAAAAGTCGCTCATGCTGCGGCTGAGGGAGGGCCTTGGTGAATGGATCAGCAGTGTTATCCTTTGTATCTACTCTCTTGATCTCGATCTCGTGGTGATCAACTATCTCCCGGATCAGATGATATCGCCTCAGGATGTGTCTGGACTTCTGATGGGACCTGGGCTCTTTGTCCAACGCCATAGCCCCATTATTGTCACAATACAAAGGTATTGGATCAATAATGGTTGGAACTACTCCTAGCTCCGAGATGAACTTCCACATCCAGACGGCTTCCTTGGCAGCATCATTTGCAGCAATGTACTCATCTTCCATCGTTGAATCTGCAATGGTATCCTGTTTGGAACTCTTCCAACTTACCGTCCCTCCATTGAGGGTAAATGCAAACCCCGAAATAGACTTGCTGTCATCCTTGTCACTCTGGAAGCTTGAATCAGTAAAGGCCTCCATTTGGAGATCCCCGTTACCATACACCAAGAACAATTCTTTAGTCCTTCGCAAGTACTTAAGAATGTTCTTCACAGCAGTCCAGTGATTCTCCTCTGGGTTTGACTGATACCTGCTTACTACACTGAGTGCGTAAGCTACATCAGGGTGTGTACACATCTCATACATTATCGATCCTACGGCCGAAGCATAGGGAATAATTCTCATGCGAGCTCTCTCTTTATCAGACTTTGGGCAATCGTCCTTGGAGAGAGTGATTCCGTGGCAAGCGGGTAAGGCACCCCGCTTGGATTCTTCCATACTAAACCTCTTTAGGATGGTGTTGATGTACTTGGTTTGGGACAATCCCAATAACCGTTTGGATCTATCTCTATAGATCCGTATGCCCAATATATACGTGGCATCACCTAGGTCCGTCATGGAGAACCTTTGTGATAAGAATGATTTGACCGACTGTAGCATAGGAATATCATTTCCTATCAGAAGTATGTCATCCACGTACAATACGAGGAATGCGACATCTGGATTTTTGATGAAATCAAACTCTTTGATAACATCATCAAAACAGATGTTCCAACTCCGTGATGCCTGCTTTAATCCATAAATAGATTTAAGAAACTTACATGCTTTTCCGCTGCTCCCACTGTCAATGAAGCCCTCTGGCTGATCCACATAAACGCATTCATCTAAATCACCATTTAGAAATGCAGTTTTAACGTCCATCTGCCATATTTCATAGTCGTAGTGAGCAGCAATAGCAAGTAGGATCCGAATGGTTTTAAGCATGGCTACCGGAGAGAAAGTCTCATCATAGTCCAAACCTGGTCTTTGACGAAAACCTTTCGCTACCAACCTTGCCTTATAGGTCTCCACCTGTCCATCTACTCCGATCTTTCTTTTAAACATCCATTTGCAGCCTACAGGTTTTATCCCGGAGGGTACATCCTCCAAAGTCCATACTTTGTTGGTGTACATGGACTCTATTTCAGATCTCATGGCATCCAACCATTTCACAGAGTCACCACTCATGATAGCTTGATGAAAACTGGCAGGATCATCATCATCCATAATGCAATCTTCTCTATCACCATCAATGAGAAAACCGTAGTATCTCTCCGGTGGGCAAGAAGTCCTACCAGATCTACGGAGTGGCTGAGATTCATTAGATTCTGTTACAATATCAGTTTCAGCCAAGTCGTCATTTGTAACTTGTGTTTCTAGAACCTCTTCTAGATCTACCACATTGCCATCAATATCATTTGGAAAAATCTCATTTTCTAAAAATATGGCATACTGAGAAACAAACACCTTTTGTTCCTCCTTGTGGTAGAAAAGATACCCAAACGAATGTTTTGGATATCCCACAAATATACATTTGACCGATCGTGTCTCTAGTTTGTCTGGATTCTGCTTTTTGACAAAAGCCGGACAACCCCAAATCTTAACTCGTTTAAGAGATGGTCTCTTCCCATGCCATATCTCATATAGAGTGGTAGACACGGTCTTGGTTGGAACTTTGTTTAACAGAAAAGCTGCAGTTTCCAATGCATGCCCCCAAAAAGAGAGGGGTAACTCAGAATCACTCATTATGGATCGTACCATATCTAATAGGGTACGATTCCGTCGCTCTGACACACCGTTGTGCTGTGGTGTGTAAGGGGGAGTGAGCTGAGAGAGAATCCTATTCTCTTTTAGGAAGTCCAAGAATTCAGTACTTAAGTACTTTCCACCTCGATCTGATCGAAGTATCTTGATTCTCATTCCTGTTTGGTTTTCTATTTCAAGTTTGTACTCCTTGAATTTCTCGAGAGCTTCAGATTTATGTTTTATCAAAAACACATGACCAAATCTTGAGAAATCATCAGTAAAAGTTATGAAGTAGGAAAAACCGCCTCTTGCGTGTGTAGACATTGGCCCACATACATCACTATGTATGAGGCCTAGGAGCTCAGTAGCTTTTTCTCCGTGTCCAGTAAACGGAGTTTTGGTCATTTTACCTTTGATACAAGACTGGCAAGTTGCATAAGATTTATATTCAAAAGAATTTAAATATCCATCTTTATGAAGCTTGTTTAGTCTTGTTTCATTAATATGACCAAGTCTACAATGCCAAAGAAAAGCATCATTTATATCTGAAAATTTTCTTTTACTTGTGTGTTGAATGTTGAAAACAGTGTGTTGATTAAGGACGTATATCCCGTTATTGAGTGTACCACAACCAATCAACTCTTGATTAAGTCTAATGTTCATAACATTGTGTTGCATAGCAAAATGATATCCTTCATTGTCTAACAAAGAAACGGATATAATATTACAAAGTATACTTGGCACAAAATAACATGGGTTCAAAACCAATATACAACCCGATGGCAACCCTAGGTGATACTCTCCCACTGAAACTGCATTTACATTGGAACCATTTCCAACTTGGAGAGTATGATCACCTGTCTTCAAAACTCTTCTATTTCTCAACGCCCGCACAGAATTGCAAATATGAGAACCCGAACTGGTATCCAATACCCAGGAAGCAGAGTTAACAGAAAAACAGTTTTCAATCACGAACACACCTGAAGCTGAAGCATCACCATGCTTCTTCTTGAGTTCAAGGTACTGATTGATCTTTATTCTCGATGTGTCGGTTTTTAGAAAATGAATAGAAATCACAATCAAAGAATTATTTGACCGCAATCAATAACGGTGTCGGTTTGTAGCACGTTAGTAAGTGCGGATCGTCCACAGGGATTGTGCGATTCGTTCGTATTTGTTTTGCTTTGAATTGAAAATTTAATAAAAAAAGAAAAGCAAACGATTCAAGATTTATATCAATGAATTTCAAGAATCAACTAGATCTAACCAAGAATCAAGAAAGCGTTAAAAATCAAGAATCAAGAATTGATATAATTCCAATTGATTTAAGTTTCAAGATTTGAAGTAACGCTCGTAGGAGTCGATTAGATCATAGATGTGAAGAAGATTAGCAATTACCTTTTGTTATCCATTAACAAGTTGATGCTAAATCGATGTCGATTTATCGAGGATTAAGGATCTTGCGAAGAATTAGGGTTTCCTCATCCTATCCTTTGTCCTTTCGATGAATCACATTCATAAGATAGCTTCTAGGAAATCGAATGATCGATCGTTGATCTCTAGATCGTGCAAAAATAATCAAGAACGCATTTCGCATCAATCTAGATCATCGATCATTCAATTTTCAAGAATTTACAATCGTTATAGGACTTAAGAAAACGTTTAAAGATTCATCAACATCATCATTCTACCGATCGTCTCGACTCCTCCATGAGCGGAGTTTTATTCAAGCATCATCACAAAGAATACATTCAAGAATCGAAGTTGAATCATAATGCTTGAATTGAAATATAAGCAAGTTAAAAGAATCTTCACCTTTATTTATTCCACAATTTGTTACACATTGCTCAAGACTACAAGAATTTGAGAAGGAACAAGATTATCGAATCTAGCGTTGCATCGGCTCCTTGAATCGCGGATCGGCTTGGATCTCATGCTCCGATGAAGACCTGCTTCGCTTCTAAAGGATGGTTGAAGGCTTGCTTGCTAGAACTCAAAGGATCTTGAACTTGTGGTTTCTTGATTGGATTAGGGTTAGGGTTTGGAGGTGGCAAGTGTTGGGTTGAAGAGGTGATAGAATTTCAACAACAATCAACAACCAAAATGATGAACAACCTTTTCAAGTGAGGCCTAGGGTCCTTTTTATAGGTTTTGAAATCATTAGCTTCCTTAAGAAGCTTGGATTAGGTTAGCTTCCCTTGTAAGCTAGTTAGTTAGGTAGAAGCCTCTAGAACTAGTTAGTTAGGGTTTAGATTCCACCTTAAGCTAGGAGGTTAGGGAGAATGTTCTAGGCTCTTAAGGTAGTTAGGGTGAAGCTTGCTTTGGAAGCTAGGAGTGTTTAGCTTGTACAAGGAACCTTGCTGATCTGGCAGAATGTTCAGGAGTCTTCTGGAAATTGCAGTGTCTTGCTGAGGTGTACACACTGAGAGAAGAGGGCTGAACTGAAGAAATGTTGCTGACGTGGCAAGTCAGCCGCGGTTCCGCGGCTCAAGGCGGCTCCGGCCGCGGAACCGCGGCCATGTGGCTTCTTTGGAGCTTCATACTTCACATGTTTCCTTCTTCTGTCTTCAGGTGTACTTTCTGATATGTTGATTCCCTGAATTCCTTCTAGATCATTTCCAGATTTCAAATCCTTGAGTTGGCGTCTTTTTAACAGCACTTGTTTCACAAATTTGACCATTCTCCTGGAATTTTCCTGCACAGACTTCGAAACACAAGTTGCGCTACACAAGAATGATGCGATGCCATGAAATACAGTCAATTTCCCTTAAAGTGTCGGTTTTAAAGTATAACACATGCAATCTGGTATTTCACGACTGTTTTGCTAATATGTGCTATATGAATGCCGAACAGCTCTAGATGAGTGCAAATGATAGGGAAATTGCCATATTAAAAATGCAGTATTTTCGACTGATCAAATTCCCCCAAACTTATTTTCGGTCGTCTCGAGCGAACTGTTTTATTAAAAAGAGAAGGAGAAAATAAAGAAAGAGAAAAACTAACTAGCATACTTTCGTAGGCAACACGATTGCACTGAGCACGTGCAACAAGCCTTTAAACCTCTAGGTGTCCCTAGTAGGAGGAGTGTTATCTCCTGAGGGTTTTCAGCGGATTGCACCCAAAAAATCCAATAATAAAAGGAAGATCATGAATATTACATTTAAAGACAAGAATTGTAAAAGAAAAGCCTTGAAAGTTAGGGTTTCCAACTAAGCTAGCTTTTCGGTTGTCATGAGCCCTATCTTAATAGTCATGAAAAGATGTCAGAAATCACGTCCTCCTTCAATAAAACATCGTCTTTATTATTCATTCCTATCTTTCTTCCAAACATCGATCATATAACCCTACGTGTGTGTAAAGACATCCCTACACCCGGAGAATTCAATTCAAGCTATCATACTCTTGCCCATCAGCCACAGTACTTTTTAATTAATGAATATTTAGATGAGATTTCTCACACACTTTCATGCGACCGTTAATACTTCTTGAGGTACTAACCGACCGATTACTCATGTGCTTGCTTATTTGGTGTATTTTCCTCGTCTTGCACCACCTAAGGCTTAGCAGTGACTCCCATACCAGTTGGCCTTAGGGCACTAGGTGAAGAGGCACCCTCGCTATATTTTTTTTATTGCTGCCTTGGCGATAACAAAACCAGTGTTCATTTTTCTTTTCACCATTTTATATTTTCTTCATTTTTTATTTCCTTCATACATCGGCTTTTAGACAAGAGCATTTCAAGGTATCCTCTACTATCCCGGGCTTCAAGACGTGTGTAAGTGCGAATAGCAGGGTATCAACGTTCAAAATGTTTGGCTTCCAGAATAGAAACTATTTTTCAGACTTATTTTTATTCTCAGATTAGTGACTTCTTTCATCTTACTAACCCTTGGGACAACGGCTCATAACTACTTATTACTAGTTCGTATAAGGAAACTTCCAATTTTCTTGGTTTTCTTAAATTTTTCCAATCTCATGGATGTAATTTTTCACTACCTAAACTTTTATTATCTTATTTATGTACAAAAATGTTAAATATTAAATATTTTTATATTTTAAAATTTTAAATTTTTATGAGTTTTGAATTTTTTTAAATTTTTATAAGTTTTTTAAAGAAATGTTTTGTGCTTATGCAAATGATATGCAAATGATGCAAAAATAAGCAAAAACCTCCCCCAAACTAGTTTTCAACAGTGTCCTCACTATTGCCAACCGCTATATCTACAAAACCTGTAAGCCTGGGAGGAATTTATTAGTGAGGGCAAAATATATAAGTGAAGAACCTCCCCCAAACTTATTCTTTTCACTCACCTCCATTCAAAAGATGATGCAGTGATATACAGGACATGGAGATGAGACGGAGGAATTTTAATCAAGATAAAATGGCTCCTGTAAGAACAGGAGCTCCTCCGTGGGGTCAGTGGAAAAATACGGCTTTAGTCTATGTCCATTCACTTTGAAAAATGTGCCATTTTTAACATTTTCTACCTCTACTGCCCCGTGCGGGAATACAGACCGCACAACAAAAGGTCCCTTCCACCGAGATCGAAGCTTACCCGCGTGAAGGTGTAGTCGTGAATCATAAAGAAGGACTTGTTGACCAGGTGAAAATGTTTTCCTCAAAATGTTTTTATCGTGAAAAACCTTGGTCCTATTTTTTACGATTACAGCATTATCATAAGCTTCATCGCGGAGTTCGCTTAGCTCATTTAATTGCAGCTTCCGAAAGTTGCAGGCTTGGTTTAGGTCAAAGTTGATTTCCTTAATAGCCTACAATGCTTTATGCTCAATCTCGACTGGCAAGTGACATGCCTTCCCAAACACTATCCTATATGAAGACATCCCTAGGTCGGTTTTAAATGCAGTTCGGAATGCCCAAAGAGCATCCGTCAGTTTGGTCGACCAATCTTTTCTATTCTTAGCAACAGTCTTCTCCAGGATTTGTTTGATCTGTCTATTCGAAATCTCAGCCTGCCCGCTCGTTTGGGGATGATAGGGTGTAGAAAGTCTGTGGTTGATTGCGTATTTCCGCATCAGAGTCTCGAAAGACCTGTTGCAGAAATGTGTCCCGTTATCGCTAATGATAGCGCGTGGGTGTCCAAATCGTGAAAAGATATTTTCTTTTAAGAACTTAATGATAACCTTCTTGTCATTAGTGCGACATGGAATGGCTTCAACCCACTTTGAGACGTAATCAACCACAAGTAGTATGTACAAATTCCCAAAGGAGTTGGGAAAGGGACCCATAAAGTCAATGCCCCAAACATCGAAAATTTCAACCACTAAGATGGGTTGCTGAGGCATTTCATTTCTACGGGAAATCCTACCCGTGTGTTGACACTGTGTACAGGTTTTGCAATACTCAAATGCGTCCTTGAACAAGGTCAGCCAATAAAATCCGCATTGCAAAACCTTCTCCGCCTTCTTTTTAGGACCGAAGTGACCCCCACAGGCCTGATCATGACAAAAAGATAGAACACTCTTGAACTCCTCATTCGGGACACACCGGCGAATGATCTGGTCAGGACAATACTTAAACAGGTAGGGTTCATCCCAGTAAAAGTATTTTACTTGGGACAGAAAACGGTATTTGTCCTGTTTTGACCAATCGCTGGGTATCAGTCCCGTGGCAAGATAGTTCACAATATCCCTGAACCAAGGTTCATTGGATACGCTCAAGAGTTGTTCGTCCGGAAACGAATCATTGATCGGCAGGGTCACAGGGGAAGATGAGATGCGTGAAAGAAGGTCGGCTACAACGTTTTCACATCCTTTCTTATCTTTGATAACAAGATCAAATTCTTGTAATAGAAGGATCCAACGTATTAGCCTACCTTTTGCATCTTTCTTCGCCAGAAGATGTTTTAAAGCGGAATGGTCAGTGTACACAACTATAGGTGAGCCAATCAAGTAAGGCATGAATTTTTCTAATGCAAATACAACCGCCAAAAGTTCTTTTTCGGTAGTTGTATAGTTGATTTAAGCATCATTCAGGGTCTTACTCGCATAATAGATCACGAGT
Source organism: Agapanthus africanus (assembly GCA_030015575.1). NCBI lineage: Eukaryota > Viridiplantae > Streptophyta > Magnoliopsida > Asparagales > Amaryllidaceae > Agapanthus > Agapanthus africanus. The sequence goes on from CM057339.1 coordinate 429,504,586, forward strand.
GGCATCTTTTCAATGTGCTGTCCTAAGACTGCACAAACTGCAAAATCGGATGCATCACACATCAGCTCAAAGGGGCAGTCCCAATTTGGAGACGATAGAACGGGGGCTGTAGTGAGGGAGTGTTTGAGTGAGTCGAATGCTGCCTCACAATCCGAGTCAAAGTGGAAGGTCGTATCCTTGGCCAAGAGAAGAGTTAAGGGTCTAGCAATTTTGCTAAAATCCTTAATGAATCTTCTATAAAAGCCCGCATGGCCAAGAAATGATCGAATATCCTTGACGCTTTTGGGATGAGGAAGGTTTTGAATGATATCTATCTTAGCTCTGTCAACCTCAATGCCTTTCTGTGAAATAACATGTCCAAGCACAATTCCCTCTTGGACCATGAAATGGCATTTTTCCCAATTCAAGGTTAAGTTCTTCTCTTTGCAACGAGTAAGAACCGCGTCAAGATTCGATAGGCAATCGGAAAAGAGTCTCAAAAAATCGAGAAATCGTCCATAAAAATCTCCAAAAAATTCTCGACCATGTCAGAGAATATCCCAATCATACACCGCTGAAAGGTAGCGGGAGCATTGCATAACCCAAAAGGCATGCATCTATAAGCAAAGGTACCAAAAGGACAAGTAAAAGTGGTTTTATCTTGATCCTTTTTGGCTATGGGGACCTGATTATAGCCAGAGTATCCATCCATAAAGCAATAATACTCACGTCCAGCTAAGCGTTCCAGCATTTGATCAATGAAAGGTAGAGGAAAGTGGTCTTTCCTCGTGGCGGCATTGAGTTTTCTGTAATCAATACTTACACGTCACCCAGTTTGGGCGCGTGTCTGAATCAACTCATTTGCCTCATTGGTAATAACAGTGATGCCGGATTTCTTAGGGACGACATGTATAGGACTCACCCATTGGCTATCGGAGATTGGGTATATAATACCATTATCAAGGCATTTGACGATCTCTTTCATCACCGCTTCCTTCATGACGGGATTTAACCGTCTCTGTGGTTCTCGGGTTGGTCTGGCATCATTGATTGATTATATTTTCCGTTGCCGGGATTTAGAAAATTGTTAAGAGAAATCACAAACAAAAATATTTGACCGCAATCAATAACGGTGTCGGATGTAGCGCGTTAGTAAGTGCGGATCGTCCACAGGGAAAGTGAGATTCGTTCACTTTTCGAATTAGATGAGTCGAAAATTGAAAGAAAAGAAAACAATTCATGATTTGTAATTGAATATCAAGAATTAGAAAAATCTAGATCTAGAAAAAACATTAAAATCAAGAATTGAGATGTGTGATAATTTCCAACCAACAATCAAGATTCGAAATGAGGCTCGTAGGAGTAGATCGGATCTATAGATGTGATGAGATCTAATGATTACTCATTCTTATCCATTAACGAATTGATACTAGATCGATGAAAATTTACCGAGGGTTAAGGATCTTGCGAAGAATTTAGGGATTCCTCATCTCATCCTTTGTCCTTTCGATGAATCTCATTCAAATTCTAGCTTCTAGTTAATCAAATGATCAATAGTTGTTCCCTAGTTTCGAGTGAACACAATCAAGAAAGCATCATCTCGAAACTAGGTCATAGATCATTTGATTCACAAGAATTTACAAACATTATAGGATTTAAGAATTGTAAGAGTGTCTAAATCATCATCATCTATCGATCGTCACAACTCCTACACGAGCGGAGTTTTACTCAAACATCATAATAACAAACACAATCACAAATTGAGATCGAATCATAATGCTTGAATTAAAAGATAAACAAGATATAGAAATTTCACCTTTATTTATCGACAAATTTCGTTACAACTCTTTTGAATTTACAAAAGGAAGGAACTAGATCGTCGATTTCGGCTTCGCTCGGCTCCTTGAGTCGCGGATCTCCTTGAATCTCTTGCTCCGATGAAATCCGGCGTCGCTTTCTAAAGGTTTAAGGCTCTCTTGCTTGAATGGTACTCGGGATCTTGATCTTTATTTTTGAATTGGAATTAGGGTTAGGGTTTTGAGGCACAAGTTGTGTCACTCAACTTGTGGGTAGAAGATGATGAATGATTCTTGAACCACCTCAACCCTAGATCTAGGCTCATTTTTATAGAACTCAAAACCCTAGATCTAGGATTTCAAATTTGATTTTTCCCTCCAAAAGTTTGTTAAAGAGAGCCTTCTAGAAATAGTTTGTTAAGCCGAGCCTTCTAGATGCGCCACGTGGAGAATCGGGAGTCTTCTGGAAGCTTAGACCGTTAGAGATAGGCACGTGGCAAAATTTGAGGAATTGGCGCCATCAAGCCGCCGCGGTTCCGCGGCGCAAGCGGGCTCCCGCCACGGAACCGCGGCGCTATTGAAGCCTTGGGCTTGAGTCTCTTTTGGTGGTTCTTGGGCTGACATTTGGGCCTTTTTCGGATATGTTGAATTTTATTTGTCTTTCTAGATTTCTACCAGATCTCAAAACTTGGAGTTGGTGTATTTTTGATCAGCTCTTTTCCCAATTTTGGCTTTGTTCTTGCAATTTCCTGCACAATTTCTCGAGACAAGAGTTGCGCTATATAAGAATGATGCGATGCCATGATAAACAGTCAATTTCCCTAAAAATGACGGTTTTAGAGTATAACACATGCAATCTGGTATTTTACAACTGTTTTGCTAATATGTGTAATATGAATACCGAACACTTCTAGATGAGTGCAAATGATAGGGAAATTGACGTGTTAAAAATGCAGTATTTTCGACTGATAAAATTCCCCCAAACTTATTTTCGGTCGTCTCGAGCGAACTGTTTTATTAAAAAGAGAAGGAGAAAATAAAGAAAGAGAAAAACTAACTAGCACACTTTTGTAGGCAACACGATTGCACTGAGCACGTGCTACAAGCCTTTAAACCTCTAGGTGTCCCTAGTAGGAGGAGTGTTGTCTCCTGAGGGTTTTCAGCGGATTGCACCCACAAAATCCAATAATAAAAGGAAGATCATGAATATTACATTTAAAAAAAAGAATTGTAAAAGAAAAGCCTTGAAAATTAGGGTTTCCAACTAAGCTAGCTTTTCGGTTGTCATGAGCCCTATCTTAATGGTCATGAAAAGATGTCAGAAATCACGTCCTCCTTCAATAAAACATCATCTTATTCTTCATTCCTATCTTTATTCCAAACATCGATCATATCACCCTGCGTGTGTGTAAAGGACATCCCTACACTCGGAGAATTCAATTCAAGCTATCATACTCTTGCCCATTAACCTCAGTACTTTTTAATTAATGAATATTTAGATGTGCTCACACACTTTCATGCGACCGTTAATACTTCTTGAGGTACTAACCGACCGATTACTCATGTGCTTGCTTATTTGGTGTATTTTCCTCGTCTTGCACCACCTCAGGTATAGCAGTGACTCCCAGACCAGTTGGCCTTAGGGCACTAGGTGAAGAGGCACCCTCGCTATATATTTTTTATTGCCTTTGGTGATTACAAAACCAGTGTCCATTTTTCTCACCATTTTATATTTTCTTCATTTTTTTTTATTTCTTTCATACATCGGCTTTAAGACAAGAGTATTTCAAGGTATCCTTTACTATCCCGGGCTTCAAGACGTGTGTAAGTGCGAATAGCAGGGTATCAACGTTCAAAATGTTTGGCTTTCCAGAATAGAAACTATTTTTCAGACTTATTTTTATCCTCAGATTAGTGACTTCCTTCATCTTACTAACCCTTGGGACAACGGCTCATAACTACTTATTACTAGTTCGTATAAGAAAACTTCTAATTTTCTTAGTTTTCTTAAATTTTTCTAATCTCATGGATGCAATTTTTCACTATCTAATCTTTTATTATCTTATTTATGTACAAAAATGTTAAATATTTTTATATTTTGAAAATTTTAAAATTTTTATGGTTTTTGAAAAATTTTAAATTTTTATAGGTTTTTTAAAATTTTTAAATTTTTATAGGTTTTTATGGTTTTGAAATTTTTTACACAAAATGATGAACCAAAAATTTTTACACAAAATTTTTATGGGTTTTGAAATTTTTTAAATTTTTATAGGTTTTTAAAGAAATGTTTTGTGCTTATGCAAATGATATGCAAATGATGCAAAACTAAGCACAAACCTCCCCCAAACTTGTTTTCAACAGTGTCCTCACTGTTACCAACCGCTATATCTACAAAACCTGTAAGCCTGGGAGGAATTTAATAGTGGGGGCAAAATATATAAGTGAAGATTCTCCCCCAAACTTATTCTTTTCACTCACCTCCATTCAAAAAAAAAATGATGCAGTAATATACAGGACATGGAGGTGAGACGGAGGAATTTTAATCAAGATAAAATGGCTCCTGTAAGAACAGGAGCTCCTCCGTGGGGTCAGTGGAAAAATACGGCTTTAGTCTATGTCCATTCACTTTGAAAAATGTGCCGTTTTTAACATTTTCTACCTCTACTGCCCCGTGCGGGTATACAGACTGCACAACAAAAGGTCCCTTCCACTGAGATCGAAGCTTACCCACGTGAAGGTGTAGTCGTGAATCATAAAGAAGGACTTGCTGACCAGGTGAAAATGTTTTCCTCAAAATGTTCTTATCGTGAAAAACCTTAGTCATATTCTTTACGATTGCAACGTTATCATAAGCTTCATCGCGGAGTTCGCTTAGCTCATTTAATTGCAGCTTCCGAAAGTTGCAGGCTTGGTTTAAGTCAAAGTTGATTTCCTTAATAGCCCACAATGCTTTATGCTCTATCTCGACAGGTAAGTGACATGCCTTCCCAAACACTATCCTATATGGAGACATCCCTAGGTCGGTTTTAAATGCAGTTCGGAATGCCCAAAGAGCATCCGTCAGTTTGGTCGACCAATCTTTTCTATTCTTAGCAACAGTCTTCTCCAAGATTTGTTTGATCTGTCTGTTTGAAATCTCAGCCTGCCCGCTCGTTTGGGGATGATAGGATGTAGAAAGTCTGTGGTTGATTGCGTACTTCCGTATCAGAGTTTCGAAAGACCTGTTGCAGAAATGTGTCCCATTATCGCTAATGATAGTGATCAGTCGAAAATACTGCATTTTTAACACGACAATTTCCCTATCATTTGCACTCATCTAGAAGTGTTCGGTATTCATATTGCACATATTAGCAAAACATCACTGAAATACCAGATTGCATGTGTTAGACTTTAAAACCGGCACTTTTAGGGAAATTGTGTGTTTATCATAGCATCACATAATCCTTGTATTGCGCAACTCTTGTCCCGAGAAATTGTGCAGGAAATTCCAGAAACCGAGCTAAAATTGTGAAACAGTGCTGATAAAATACGCCAACTCAAAGGCTGGAGATCTGGCAGAGATCAGGGACTCAATTGGAAAATCAACATATCAAAAACATGCCCAAAACTCAGCCCAAGTATGTACCAGAAAACTCAAGCCCCAAGGCCCTCAAAGGACCGCGGATCCACAGCCCAAACCCCTTTGTCGCCGCGGATCCGCGGTGGTATGACGTCAGCAGCGCAGCAGATTTTCTCCACGTGTCCTATGTAACGGCTAAAGCTTCCAGAATACTCCAGAATGCCACGTGGCTTCATCTAGAAGGCTCGGCCTAACAACCTTACCCAAGAATATTCCTCATTCTAGAATATTCTCTCCAACAAACTTCTTCTAGAAGCCTCCTTATAACAACCTTCTTCTAGAAGCCTCCTTGTAACAACCTCATTCTAGAATATTCCCTCCAACAAACTTCTTCTAGAAGATTCTTTCTAACAACCTCATTTTGGAGGGAAAATTCAAATGAGGTAGTTCATTTTGGAGGGAAAATTCAAATTCAAATGAGGTAGTTCATTTTGGAGGGAAAATTCAAATTCAAATTTTAGGCTTAACTAACTTTTTGGAGGGAAATTCAAATTTCGGCTTAACAAACTCTTGGAGGGAAATTCAAAATTTAAAGCTTAACTAACTTTTTGGAGGGAAATTTAAATTATTTGATAACTAACTTGTGGGGGGAATTCAAATTTCAATTCTAAATCAAGAGGTCTATAAAAAGGAGCTTAGATCAAGGTTGCAAAATTGTTCAAGAATCACCACCATCTTCAACCCACAAGTTTAGTGACAAAAGCTTGTGCCAAATTCAATCCCCATCCCCAATTCAAAATCAAGATCAAGATCCCGAGAGCAATTTGAGCAAGAGAGCCTTCAACCTTTAGCAAGCGACGCCGGATTCCAACGGAGCAAGAGATCCACGCCGATCCGCGACTCAAGGAGCCGAGCGAAGCCGAAATCGACGATCTAGTTCCTTCCTTTTGTAAATTCAAGAGAGTTGTAACGAAATTTGTTGATAAATAAAGGTGAATTTTCTATACTCTTGCTTATCTTTTAATTCAAGCATAATGATTAGAATTCAATTTGTGATTGTGTTTGTGATCATGATGTTTGAGTAATCTCCGCTCGTGTAGGAGTTGTGACGATCTTTAGATGATGATGATTTAGATCTTTCTACAATTCTTAAATCCTATAATGTTTGGAAATTCTAGTTAATCAAATGATTAATAACCTAGCTTCGAGATGATGCTTTCTTGATCGTGTTCACTCGAAACTAGGGAACAACTATTAAACATTTGATTGATTAGAAGCTAGAATTTGAATGCGATCCATCGAAAGGACAAAGGATGAGTTGCGGAATTCCTAATTTTCTAGCAAAGATCCTTAAACCTCGATGAATTTTGTATCGATCTAGTATCAATTCATTATTGGATAAGAATTAGTAATCTTTAGATCTCATCACATCTATAGATCCGATCTACTCCTACGAGCCATACTTCTAGTATTGATTGTTGGTTGGAAATTATCTCTCATCCCTATTCTTGCTCTTTAATGTTTCTTTTAGATCTAGATTTTTCTTACTTTTTGATCTACAATTACAAATCATGAATTGTTTTCTTTTCTTTTGCTTAAATTTTCAACTCATCTAATTCAAGAATTGAACGGAACTCACTTTCCCTGTGGACGATCCGCACTTACTAACGCGCTACATCCGACACCATTATTGATTGCGGTCAAAATATTTTTGGTTGCGATTTCTAAAATCTATTTTCTAATACGACACAATCGGAAAATCGTATCAATCAAAATGGCGCCGTTGCCGGGGATCGTGTGCTATTTGTTCATTTTTTGAAATTTGAGTTGAAAAGTTTATTCCATCTAAAAATTTTAAAGATCAAAACTCGCGCAAAATACTAATACTTGTTGTTGTGGTTAATTGCAAGGAGATCTGGAGCTTGCTGGAAAATTGGAAAATTATTTGAAGAGTTCCAGAGAGCTTGGGAAGTGGCAAGGAGTGCTCTGGAAAAATTTAGTGCAGAGATCACACTATTCCACCGCGTTTCCGCGGCATGGGGAGCCAAATGCGGCGCTTCCGCGGCGAGATGAGGGCTTCTCTTTAAAATTTTCATCTGGTAATCTCTAACTTTCTTATCTCCTTCCTAAAATCTGCTCCAATTAACATTTCGTGCAGGTTTCTTTGCAAATATTCGCAGCGCGCAAAAAGCAAAATAAAGTGTGCTTGTTTTTGATTTGTGGTTGTTTGCATAACTAATACGGAAATTAAGGGGCACGGCCAAATCCAGATTAGGTGGGGAGTTCATTACCCCTCCTAGGCCTCAAAAATCACAAACCTGCATCCGCATTACCCTCATTAATTAAAAAATATCTAGAGATGACTCTAAGGACCGTCGCGCTCACTTAGGACAGAGGAAGGCCGTGGGTAATCCATTGCTTATCCGCGTTTCTCTTGTGGTGCCTAGGAAAGTGTGTCGAAGGCTAGTGGTTACTTAATTAGGCCCACTACTTACGTAGTGGAGAACCTCCCACTTACCTGGCACTTACCTGGCCACAGGAGGGACAAAGAGGCAGTGGAGGATTCTATCCTGCGTCTTGTCTTCTGGCAGTTAGGAGCGGTCTAGAGATTGGACCTAGGTGACCATAGATTTTTAGGGTATTGCTTGTTGCATCATATTTTCAAAATCCGTATCATTTTTCAAAACAAACACCGCACTCACTTCATTTCCCCTAATTATAAATCACGCTGCCACTTGTACTAACCCCTTTTAGTGTAAGATAGGCTGGACACGGGATTCTAGTGCCCGTCTTGTCCGCGTCCCCTCGATCGACTCCGAAGTCGGTATTTCTCCATTTACCTTTCTTTTACCCCCCACCACACCCACACCGATGGATCAGTCTCCATCAAACCTCTTTGCCGCTACTCTGCCGCCGTCCGTTGGTGCGCAGATTCCACCCCGCATCTCTCTCCAAGAGAGGTGCTACCCTTTGCGAGGTCCTCTCTCGACCTGCTTATCCATTCCACCAGCCAACGGGGATAACTTTGAGATTAAGCCCCAGTACATCAACCTTCTACCCAAATTCCACGGTCTCGAGACTGAAGACGCGTACGTTTTTATTACTAAATTTGAAAACGTATGTGCGATGATGGGTACATCACAACTTTCTGTGGATGCCATGCGTCTACGACTTCTTCCATTTACCTTGTGCGATATAGCCGAGAAGTGGCTGTATAACACCACCGCACATTCCATCACGAATTGGGAAGAATTCGTTGCGGCATTTCTTAAGAAATTCTACCCTATGCAAAAGACAGCTCGAATCCGTAGCGAACTCTATCAATTCTCCCAGCTTCCGGCTGAACCATTTTCAAAATACTTTGACCGATTCAAGGATCTTTTGGTTCAATGCCCACATCACGGCATCCCAAGATGGGAACTTTGCCGAATCATATATGAGGGCAGTAACCCTACCACTAAACAAAACCTTGAAAACATGTGTCAAGGCACCTTTATGACCAAGGATGATGGGGAAGCATGGAAATTTTTAGAAGAGTTCGCTGAAAAGTCACTTCAGTGGGAGACTGGAACCCAGCCATCGAGTAGGGGTGGCGTACACCAAATAGACGTGTCCATAGGTGTTCGAGCTGAGATGGCAGCAATGCAAAAGAAGCTCGACGCTATGGAACACAAATTCCTAGCAGCCTCCCTAAACCCAATTTCGCTCCCCAAAACCGTTTGTGGGTGCTGTTCTGATCCTTCTCACTTGACGGAAGAATGTCCATTAAACTCTCAGTTTCAAGGTCTCGAGCATACCAATGCCGCATTTCAAAGACCTGGAAACGACCCTTTTTCTTCTACATATAATCAGGGTTGGAGGAATCACCCAAATTTTTCTTGGAACCAATCCCAAAACACGGTTCCAAACCCGAATCAATTCCAACGGGTCCCTCCACCACAACAGCAACCACTTCAGCTCACCCAGCACCCCTACCAGTCATAAAATTTCCAAAACCAGATCAACACTCCTGCACCTTCTAATCCTATGCAGTCGACCTGTTCTGATGAGTTCTCTCAATTCGCTCAAACCATGAAATCACTCATGTCAAATTTCATGGAAGTGTCGGCCGAGGTTAAGTCTTCTGTTGGTGAGATAAAGAAAAACTCAGCGTCCCAAGCTGAGAGTATCAAAACGATGGAAGCTGAGATTGCACGACTTAAGGCCGAAATGAGCGCGAGAGAAAAAGGGAAACTCCCAGCTCAACCTGTACCCAATCCTGGCTATTCACATCATGTGAATGCAATCATCACGTTGAGATCTGGGAGAGTGCTGGATAACCATGTTGGGGAAGAAGTTGATGATATTGATGATCCTATCAACACCCCGGCTGAGACCTTTCCTTACACACACACTTCTGCTTCTGATTCTTGTTCTTCTACCCCACCGCCTTCTTACGAGCCTATTCTCCATTTCCCACTAGGCTCAACACCTCAGCCCACCTCTTTTACTCCTCCACAGACGATCCCCACTTCTATTTTGGGATCGGGGCCACACACACTTCCTTCTCCTATGATGGACCCAGCGCTCATTGCTAAAGCACCTTACCCTAATCGGTTAAGGGCTAACACATCGAGTCCACATAGGGAGAAGATTATGGGCATGTTCAAGCAAGATAACATCAACATCCCTCTCCTAGATGCCATCCAACAAGTCCCCGCTTATGCGAAAATTCTTAAGGACTTGTGCACTAGGAAGAGGAAGACTCAAGTGCCAAAGAAGGTCTTCATGTCTAATAGCATTAGCACTGCTTTTATCCCTCCACTACCAAAGAAACGTAAGGACCCAGGATGTCCTACGATATCGATTTCTATTGGGGATAAACAGATCAATCGTGCTCTTTTAGACCTTGGCGCCAGTGTTAACCTGCTTCCTTTCTCAGTCTATGAGCAACTAGGGATCGGAGAGTTGAAACCAGCCCATTGCACTCTCCAGATGGCTGACCGATCAATCACCAAACCTAGGGGTGAACTAGAGGATGTGTTAATAAAAATCGGGGAATTCGTATTCCCTGTGGATTTTATTGTACTTGATACACAGCCTGTAGCGAACCCACAGAATCAAATTCCGGTGATTTTAGGTCGTCCCTTTTTGGCCACTTCCAACGCTATCATCAACTGTCGTAATGGTTCTATGACCCTATCCTTTGGGAATAGGTCAATAGAGCTGAACATTTACAAGATTGGAAGTGTACCCTCCGAACCTACTGCTCATGTCTGTTCTGTCGACTTAATGGATGTCGACAGCAGCGAATTTGATGATCCTCCTGATACTGATCTTGACTCTTTTCATACGTTGTTGTTTGACCCAACTATGTATCATACACATACGGACTCTTCCACCGAGATGTCCGGGTCAACAACTAACACCGATTATGAATTGCTTTTAGAGTCTGAAGATCACCCCACACTTTGTGATGACATTATTCTTCGGGGTATTGATGAAACTTTTGAGGAGATCTTCGCTGATGAACTCGCATTTCTGAATAACACGGGTGTTGAGATGAATCATGTCCCAATCACTGAAATTGAACCTCCACCCCTTCCTCTGAACCGTAAAAAGAATGCGAGTAATCCATCACATTCACTGCTTCATCTCTTCAAAATGAGACGCACACACACTTTCTTCCACCCCTTACCCTTTCCCCACTTCTTCTTCCACCAACCCGAGCACTGCATTGATAAAATCTTCGAATGGTTGGTATTGATCTTCGGTCTTTGCAAAGCTTGGCATCGACCACTGATTTTTGACCCCCTCATGTGATTTTCAAAGCTTAACATTGCATAACTCAAGTTTGGGGGGGACAATTTTTCTGGCTCTTGAAATGAAAATTTTTACAAAAATTACGAGTCAAAAATAAGTTTGGGGGAGGATCTTCACTTATATATTTTGCCCCCACTAATAAATTCCTCCCAGGCTTACAGGTTTTTGTAGATATAGCGGATGGCAACAGTGCGGACACTGTTGAAAACAAGTTTGGGGGAGGTTTGTGCTTAGTTTTGCATCATGTGCATATCATTTGCATAAGCACAAAACATTTCTTTAAAAACCATAAAATTTTTTCAAAACCCATAAAAATTCTTGTGTAAATATTTTTCTTTTGGTTCATCAATTTTTGTAAATAGCTTTTCAAAACCCATTTCTTTGAAAATCTATAAAAATTTAAATTTTTTCAAAATCCATAAAAATTCGAAAATTTTCAAATATAAAAATATTTAATATTTATGATAATAAAAGATTAGATAGTGAAAAATTACATCCATGAGATTAGAAAAATTTAAGAAAACTAAGAAAATTAGAAGTTTTCTTATACGAACTAGTAATAAGTAGTTATGAGCCGTTTTCCCAAGGGTTAGTAAGATGAAGGACGTCACTAATCTGAGGATAAAAATAAGTCTGAAAAATAGTTTCTATTCTGGAAGCCAGACATTTTGAACGTTGATACCCTGCTATTCGCACTTACACACATCTTAAAGCCTGGGATAGTAGAGGATACCTTGAAATGCTCTTGTCTTAAAGCCGATGTATATATAAAAAAATATTTTGAAAAGTGGTGATAAAAATGGACACTGGTTTTGTTATCACCAAGGGAAAAAAAATATATAGCAAAGGGTGCTTCTTCACCTAGTGCCCTAAGGCCAACTGGTCTGGGAGTCACTGCTATGCCTGAGGTGGTGCAAGACTAGGAAAATACACCAAGCATGCAAGCACGGGAGTAATCGGTCGGTTAGTATCTCAAGAAGTATTAACGGTCGCATAAAAGTGTGTGAGCAATATCGTTTATCAAAAAGTACTGAGGTTGATGGGCAAGAGTATAATAGCTTGAATTGAATTCTCCGGGTGTAGGGATGTCCTTACACACACGCAGGGTTATATGATCGATATTTGGAAGACAGATAGGAATGAAGAATAAGACGATGTTTTATTGAGGGAGGACGTGATTTCTAACATCTTTTCATGACCATTAAGATAGGGCTCATGACAACCGAAAAGCTAGCTTAGTTGGAAACCCTAATTTTCAAGGCTTTTCTTTTACAATTCTTGTCTTTAAATGTAATATTCATGATCTTCCTTTTATTATTGGATTTTGTCGGTGCAATCCGCTGAAAACCCTCAGGAGACAACACTCCTCCTACTAGGGACACCTAGAGGTTTAAAGGCTTGTTGCACGTGCTCAGTGCAATCGTGTTGCCTACGAAAGTGTGCTAGTTAGTTTTTCTCTTTCTTTATTTTCTCCTTCTCTTTTTAATAAAACTGTTCGATCGAGACGATCGAAAATAAGTTTGGGGGAATTTGATCAGTCGAAAATACTGCATTTTTAACACGACAATTTCCCTATCATTTGCACTCATCTAGAAGTGTTCGGTATTCATATTGCACATATTAGCAAAACATCACTGAAATACCAGATTGCATGTGTTAGACTTTAAAACCGGCACTTTTAGGAAAATTGTGTGTTTATTATGGCATCGCATAATCCTTGTATTGCGCAACTCTTGTCCCGAGAAATTGTGCAGGAAATTCCAGAAACCGAGCTAAAATTATGAAACAGTGCTGATAAAATACGCCAACTCAAAGGCTGGAGATCTGGCAGAGATCAGGGACTCAATTGGAAAATCAACATATCAAAAACATGCCCAAAACTCAGCCCAAGTATGTACCAGAAAACTCAAGCCCCAAGGCCCTCAAAGGACCGCGGATCCACAGCCCAAACCCCTTTGTCGCCGCGGATCCGCGGTGGTATGACGTCAGCAGCGCAGCAGATTTTCTCCACGTGTCCTATGTAACGGCTAAAGCTTCCAGAATACTCCAGAATGCCACGTGGCTTCATCTAGAAGGCTCGGCCTAACAACCTTACCCAAGAATATTCCTCATTCTAGAATATTCTCTCCAACAAACTTCTTCTAGAAGCCTCCTTATAACAACCTTCTTCTAGAAGCCTCCTTGTAACAACCTCATTCTAGAATATTCCCTCCAACAAACTTCTTCTAGAAGATTCTTTCTAACAACCTCATTTTGGAGGGAAAATTCAAATGAGGTAGTTCATTTTGGAGGGAAAATTCAAATTCAAATGAGGTAGTTCATTTTGGAGGGAAAATTCAAATTCAAATTTTAGGCTTAACTAACTTTTTGGAGGGAAATTCAAATTTCGGCTTAACAAACTCTTGGAGGGAAATTCAAAATTTAAAGCTTAACTAACTTTTTGGAGGGAAATTTAAATTATTTGATAACTAACTTGTGGGGGGAATTCAAATTTCAATTCTAAATCAAGAGGTCTATAAAAAGGAGCTTAGATCAAGGTTGCAAAATTGTTCAAGAATCACCACCATCTTCAACCCACAAGTTTAGTGACAAAAGCTTGTGCCAAATTCAATCCCCATCCCCAATTCAAAATCAAGATCAAGATCCCGAGAGCAATTTGAGCAAGAGAGCCTTCAACCTTTAGCAAGCGACGCCGGATTCCAACGGAGCAAGAGATCCACGCCGATCCGCGACTCAAGGAGCCGAGCGAAGCCGAAATCGACGATCTAGTTCCTTCCTTTTGTAAATTCAAGAGAGTTGTAACGAAATTTGTTGATAAATAAAGGTGAATTTTCTATACTCTTGCTTATCTTTTAATTCAAGCATAATGATTAGAATTCAATTTGTGATTGTGTTTGTGATCATGATGTTTGAGTAATCTCCGCTCGTGTAGGAGTTGTGACGATCTTTAGATGATGATGATTTAGATCTTTCTACAATTCTTAAATCCTATAATGTTTGGAAATTCTAGTTAATCAAATGATTAATAACCTAGCTTCGAGATGATGCTTTCTTGATCGTGTTCACTCGAAACTAGGGAACAACTATTAAACATTTGATTGATTAGAAGCTAGAATTTGAATGCGATCCATCGAAAGGACAAAGGATGAGTTGCGGAATTCCTAATTTTCTAGCAAAGATCCTTAAACCTCGATGAATTTTGTATCGATCTAGTATCAATTCATTAATGGATAAGAATTAGTAATCTTTAGATCTCATCACATCTATAGATCCGATCTACTCCTACGAGCCATACTTCTAGTATTGATTGTTGGTTGGAAATTATCTCTCATCCCTATTCTTGCTCTTTAATGTTTCTTTTAGATCTAGATTTTTCTTACTTTTTGATCTACAATTACAAATCATGAATTGTTTTCTTTTCTTTTGCTTAAATTTTCAACTCATCTAATTCAAGAATTGAACGGAACTCACTTTCCCTGTGGACGATCCGCACTTACTAACGCGCTACATCCGACACCGTTATTGATTGCGGTCAAAATATTTTTGGTTGTGATTTCTAAAATCTATTTTCTAATACGACACAATCGGAAAATCGTATCAATCAAATAGCGCGTGGGTGTCCAAATCGCGAAAAGATATTCTCTTTTAAGAACTTAATGACAACTTTCTTGTCATTAGTGCGACATGGAATGGCTTCAACCCACTTTGAGACATAATCAACCGCCGGCAGTATGTACAAATTCCCAAAGGAGTTGGGAAAGGGACTCATAAAATCAATGCCCCAAACATCGAAAATTTCAACCACCAAGATGGGTTGCTGAGGCATTTCATTTCTCCGGGAAATTCTACCCGTGTACTGACATTGTGTACAGGTTTTGCAATAGTCAAATGCGTCCTTGAACAAGGTCGGTCAAGAAAATCCGCATTGCAAAACCTTCTCCGCCGTCTTTTTTGGACCGAAGTGACCCCCACAGGCCTGATCATGACAAAAAGAAAGAACACTCTTGAACTCCTCATTCGGGACACACCGGCGAATGATATGATCGGGACAATACTTAAATAGGTATGGATCATCCCAGTAAAAGTGTTTTACTTGGGACAGAAAACGGTATTTGTCCTATTTTGACCAATCGCTGGGTATCAGTCCTGTGACAAGATAGTTCACAATATCCCTGAACCAAGGTTCATTGGATACGCTCAAGAGTTGTTCGTCCGGAAACGAATCATTGATCGGCAGGGTCATAGGGGAAGATGAGATGCGTGAAAGATGGTCGGCTACAACGTTTTCACATCCTTTTTTATCTTTGATAACAAGATCAAATTCTTGTAATAGAAGGATCCAACGTATAAGCCTACCTTTTGCATCTTTCTTCGCCAGAAGATGTTTCAAAGCGGAATGGTCAGTGTACACAACTATAGGTGAGCCAATCAAGTAAGGCCTGAATTTTTCTAATGCAAATACAACCGCCAAAAGTTCTTTTTCGGTAGTTGTATAGTTAATTTGAGCATCATTCAGGGTCTTACTCGCATAATTGATCACGTGTGGCATCTTTTCAATGTGCTGTCCTAAGACTGCACTAACTGCAAAATCAGATGCATCACACATCAGCTCAAAGGGGTAGTCCAAATTTGGAGACGATAGAATGGGGGCTGTAGTGAGGGAGTGTTTGAGTGAGTCGAAAGCTGCCTCACAATCCGAGTCAAAGTGGAAGGTCGTATCCTTGGTCAAGAGAAGAGTTAAGGGTCTAGCAATTTTGCTAAAATCCTTAATGAATCTCCTATAAAAGCCCGCATGGCCAAGAAATGATCGGATATCCTTGACGCTTTTGGGATGAGGAAGGTTTTGAATGACATCTATCTTAGCTCTGTCAACCTCAATGCCGTTCCGTGAAATAACATGTCCAAGCACAATTCCCTCTTGGACCATGAAATTGCATTTTCCCCAATTCAAGGTTAAGTTCTTCTCTTTGCAACGAGTAAGAACTGCGTCAAGATTCGTTAGGCAGTCAGAAAAAAGTCTCCGAAAATCGAGAAATCGTCCATGAAAATCTCCAAAAAATTCTCGACCATGTCAGAGAATATCCCCATCATACACCGCTGAAAGGTAGCGGGAGCATTGCATAACCCAAAAGGCATGCGTCTATAAGCAAAGGTACCAAAAGGACAAGTAAAAGTGGTTTTATCTTGATCCTTTTTGGCCATGGGGACCTGATTATAGCCAGAGTATCCGTCCATAAAGCAATAATACGCACGTCCAGCTAAGCGTTCCAGCATCTGATCAATGAAAGATAGAGGAAAGTGGTCTTTCCTCGTGGCGGCATTGAGTTTTCTGTAATCAATACATACACGTCACCCAGTTTGGGCGCGTGTCTGAATCAGCTCATTTGCCTCATTGGTAATAACAGTGATGCCAGATTTCTTAGGGACGACATGTATTGGACTCACCCATTGGCTATCGGAGATTGGGTATATGATACCACTATCAAGGCATTTGATGATCTCTTTCATCACCGCTTCCTTCATGACGGGGTTCAACAGTCTCTGTAGTTCTTGGGTTGGTCTGGCATCATCCATCAAGTGTATATGATGTTCTACAATCAAGGGACTAATCCCTTTGATGTCCGCCATGGTCCAACCAAACGCCTCCCTATTAGATCTCAATACCGACAAAAGTGCATTCTCTTGCTCTGATGCTAGAGAAGCGGATATGATAACCGGTAAGGACTCATTCTCACCTAAATATGCATATTTAAGATGAGAAGGTAAAATTTTGAGATCTAATGCTGGCGGAGAAATAATAGAAGGTGGGATCATCGAGTGATTTTCGGAGTCACAAAGAAGCTCATAGCCTGTAAAAGATACAGACTCGGATGGTGATGAGTCAGGAGTGTCGGACTCAAGCGTGGAAATGGTGTCCTCACTAAGATCATGTGCAAGGTCAAACAGTGATGTGGTAGTGTCGTCGAGATCTGTAAAGCAAAGTTCCTCAACTCCGCAACTTTCGGGAGCAATCTCGTGGACAGAGCACACATCAAGGATATGAGCAGAGGGTTCTGATGGCTGACTTCCAATTTTGTAGATGTTTAGTTCAATGGTCATATTTCCAAATGATAAGTTCATTGAACCATTTCTACAGTTAATGACAGCATTGGAAGTGGCAAGGAATGGTCGACCCAAAATCACCGGAATTTGGCTCCGGGGGTTCGCTACAGGTTGTGTATCGAGAACAATGAAGTCTACAGGGAATACAAATTCCCCGACCTTTATCAACACATTCTCGAGTTCACCCCTAGGTTTGGTGATCAAACGGTCTACCATTTGGAAAGTGCAGTGAGCTGGTTTCAACTCTCCAATCCCTAGCTGCTCATAGACAGAGTATGGAAGTAGGTTAACACTTGCGCCAAGGTCTAAAAGAGCACGGTTGATGTTTTTACCCCCAATAGAAATCGATATCGTAGGACATCCTGGGTCCTTACGTTTCTTTGGTAGCTGAGGGATAAAAGCAGTGCTAATGTTATTAGACATGAAGACCTTCTTTGGTACTTGAGTCTTCCTCTTCCTAGTGCATAAGTCCTTAAGAATTTTCGCATAAGCGGGGACTTGTTGAATCGTATCTAGGAGAGGGATGTTGATGTTAACCTGTTTGAACATTTCCATAATTTTCTCCATATGTGGACTCGATTTGTTAGCCCTTAACCGATTCGGGTAAGGTGCTTTAGCAATGAGCGCTGGGTCCATCATAGGAGAAGGAAGTGGGGGTAGACGTGATCCCAAAAGAGGAGTGGGGATCGTCTGTGGAGAAATAGAAGAGGGTTGCTGAGGTGTCGAGCCTAGTGGGAAATGGAGAATAGGCTCGTGAGAAGGCGGTGGGGTAGAAGAACAAGGATCAGAAGCAGAAGTGTGTGTGTGCGGAAAGGTCTCAGCCGGGGTGTTGATAGGATTTTCAATATCATCAACTTCTTCCCCAACATGGTTATTCAGCACTCTTCCTGACCTCAACGTGGTGATGGCATTTACATTGTAATGCCCAGGATTCGGTAGGGGTTGGGACGGAAGTTTCCCTTTTTCTCTCGCACTCATTTCGGCTTTAAGTCGTGCAATTTCAGCTTCCATCGTTCTGATACTCTCAGCTTGGGACGCTGAGTTTTTCTTTATATCACTGACGGAAGACCTAACTTCGGCCGACACTTCCATGAAATTTGACAAGAGTGATTTCATGGTTTGAGTGAATTGAGAGAACTCGTCAGAACAGGTCGACTGCATAGGATTAGACGGTGTAGGAGTGTTGACCTGGTTTTGGAAATTTTATGACTGGTAGGGGTGCTGAGTGAGTTGAAGTGGTTGCTGTTGTGGTGGAGGGACCCTTTGGAATTGATTCGGGTTTGGAACCGTGTTTTGGGATTGGTTCCAAGCAAAGTTCGGGTGATTCCTCCAACCCTGATTGTACGTGGAAGAATATGGATTGTTTCTAGGTCTTTGAAATGCGGCATTGGTATGCTCGTGACCTTGAAACGGAGAGTTTAATGGACATTCTTCCGTTAAGTGAGAAGGATCAGAACAGCACCCACATACAGTTTTGGGGAGCGACATCGGGTTTAGGGAGGGTGCTAAAAATTTGTGTTCCATAGCTTCGAGCTTCTTTTGCATTGCTGCCATCTCAGCTCGAACACCTATGGACACGTCAATTTGGTGTACGCCACCCCTAGACGATGGCTGGGTTCCACTCTCCCACTGTAAGGATTTTTCAGCGAACTCTTCTAAAAATTTCCAAGCTTCCCCATCATCCTTGGTCATAAAGGTGCCTTGACACATGTTTTCAAGGTTTTGTTTAGTGGTAGGGTTAATGCCGTCATATATGATTCGGCAAAGATCCCATCTCGGGATGCCGTGATGTGGACATTGAACCAAAAGATCCTTGAAGCGTTCAAAGTATTTCGAGAATGGTTCAGTCGGAAGCTGGGTGAATTGATATAGTTCGCTACGGATTCGAGCTGTCTTTTGCATAGGGTAGAATTTCTTAAGGAATGCCGCAACGAATTCTTCCCAATTCGTAATGGAATGTGCGGTGGTGTTTGTTAGTGTTTATGCCCTAGAAGGCCATTACTGTATCATACTAGCTTGTATATTACTTAATGGAAGCTTGGGATATTCACATGTATATAACAGTCTTGCTAAACATGGTAGTATGCTACTTGGTTTTTCTATCTTAATATGTGAGTGTACGTATTGATAGAGCTCTTAGGATCTTGCTTGTCTACCAGAGTTGTGATGGCAGTCACACTAGTGGGGGCTGGGTAGTCTACAAGCACATCCTCATTCAGGTCCCTGGTCGTTGGATTATCGAGACAGAGCATCGATACTCTGGAGTAGACTAGTGTGTACGCTTCTCATCCCAGTTGGGGAGATGGTCTGTCCCACAGCCGTCAGTACGTCGTACTGGAGAGAGTATACAGGTGCTCGTTAGGTTACGGGTACACCGGACAGGACTCACAGGGAACTGTTGGTTGGTTTGATACCAGTCGTCAGTGAACAGTTCCCAGGTGACATGAGTACAGCGTAGTCCGCAGACTTGACACTGCTACTTCGTCTCGAGTGTGTCCCACTGTTCTTAGATTGCTACCCTACCACGGCTCAAAGGAGTCGTTCAAACAGGTAGCAGTTGGGTGCAGTCCCGAGCACTTGGAGGCAGTGGCGGTTAGACAGGATTCGTCCCTCCCGGTATTAGGAGTAGATATCGTGCCGTGTCAGAGAGCCATTACGCAAAGTCCCTGGCCAGGGCAAGCGAGATTTGCTGGTAGGTTCCAGTAGTTTCTCAGGGTGTAATGGGCTTCCCTCCGACACGACTTATACCGCTATTAGGGGACTGACGCTTGCCGCCCCCCTAGGCCCGATATGCGATAGTCTTGGACGAACGGACCGGACTGTATGGAGATTGTCACATCAGACTCAGTAGGAGTTCGGATGGGTTTTCTCATCGGCCTTCTTATCGACAACTACCTGGGGACCGTTACGTACAGCTAGTGCCGCTTGCGGTCTGTGGTTAAACCCACTGCCAGCGTAGTAGTCGAGTCTCTAGAGTCCCACACAGAGATTTTCCTACTCCAGGCGAAATGATATAGAGGTTGCATGGTTTTGCGACAAAGGGTTCAGACGCATACGTGCGTTTACGCACGTACGACTTTCGGACAGTTTTTACCAGTCGGCTTTGGTTTAAGCCAGTTACTGGTATCCGGTTATTGGATTTTTACAGTCTAAAGTTTTTCCGTATTTTTGCGGATTGGAGGGGCGTTCTCGTAATTGTACGAGAAGCTTCTAGAAGATGTGACTAAGGAGGTTACTTTGGATGAGGTTGTGAGTCATGGTGGTGATTCATTCATTTCATTAATGCACATTTATTGCTTAATGACTCATGCTAATGAATCACCACTAGATATTTTATGAAGCATGCTTATTCATTTCTTTTATTCATTATTCTTAAATAAGAATGCTTCATAATATATTATGATACACTCTCTCTCTTCTCTCATTATCTTATCTCATATTCTCTCTCCTCAAGCTCTCATCTTCAAGATACTAATCCTTAATCCTCATGTGTTGAGATCAAAGGTTTAGTTAGACTTAAGCATCCATTACCTTCACTCTATATCATCCTTTCATCTTTGATTAGCAATCAAAGTTGATTAGTTACCTCAAGTTAGAGGTGTAGCTTGGTGTCTTGCTCTCGGGTGGATCGTCTACTACCTAGAGAAGGTCGAGGAGAACAAAGGAGGACACAAAGACGAAGGACCGTTTTCATTAGGTATAATCCCTTAACACTATAGTTTAGTATAGCTATGTGTTCGGTTATTATTTGTTTAGCTTCGATTCAAGCGGTTAGTCGATGTTCGTTCTTTAAACTTGATCGTTTTTGAAAATTCCGCCTCCCCATAAGTACTGGGGTGTACTACATCGACTTACAGTGGTATCAGAGCCTCGCTAAACAATAAATAACTTAATTGCAAATTTGTACGAATTTCGAACGGAAAAACGATGCCGAAAAACCCTAATTCTGTCATGTTTCTGTCGAACTTAAAATGAAGTCCTAAAATTGTTCAGGTGTATTCAGAGAGCATGAAATGAACACAGAAGAACACCCAAAAAAAATTTGGGCTTCTGATTCGTCTACAGTGCCGCGGAAGGGCGGCGGATCCCACCGATCCGCCGCGCAACCGCGGCCGAGTTGACGAGTCAGGAACTCGTTTTTTTTGGGTGGGTCCCCTGTGGTGTTTTGGGTTTTCTGGAATGTTTAATTATTGCTCAGGTTACTGTTTAACAGAGCAGATTTTGGAGCAATATTGATGTTGTTTATTCGATCGAAATTGTACAGTATTTGCATATTGGATTATATCTGTGATTGTTTAATGTGTTCGTAAACCTCCCCTAACTGCTAGTATGTCGGTTGGCAGGGGGTTGCACATTTCTGAAATGGTTATATCTGTTTGTGCATATAAACTGTATTGGACTGTTGTGGTGTATAGCCGGGGTTAGCAATGGGTTATTGTTTAATTCATTTGTTGTAAATGTAATTTGTTGTAATATTATTTTGCGGGGCACATCCAGGTTGCGGTTGTAGCCACCGTTGTATTATTTTATTTTACTGTTTTTGCTCCTAGGACTGACCCAAGGTGGGGTACACAGACTGCCGGGTGGGTAGTTTGCCGTACCCGTAGGGGTCGAGGGTGGGGTAACGGCTATTCATCACAACTGTGTAATCTGTCTTTTCTTGCAGGCTCAAAAGAAATACAGATTGCTTGCAAATCCAATATTGTTTATCTGTGTTCTGGAATGAATATCATTGCGTCAGACGAATGTAAAATATCTATATTTATGATAGCTATTTAGACGCCACTTATGTTTTACACCCGCGCTAGCCCAGCCCCCGCTCTGTCGTTAGTTAAGTAACCTAACGGGTGATGACGGGACCCCGTGGCGAATGCGGATGGCATAAGAGGACGTTGTATTTTCGTTGTTTTCTGCAATGATAGGTTAATGATGGGACGCATTATCTATAATGCAAAGTAAAACAAACCAAAGTTTAAATCGTTGGAACAATTTAAAAGAAACCACTCGGTTATTTTTAAAACAGATATTTTTAAATGCGGAGCCTTAACCACTCCTTTTAAAAGCTATCAGGTTCCTTCGGTTATATCAAGTTCACTACGTTCATGGTTTCGCCAAAACCAGTCGTAGCCCTCCGTCATTTCTTATGGATGGTCAGTAGTATTCAAGCTATGCTTGTTGGCATACGTCAAGGCATAGTGTTTGGTAGCTGCTGAGGTATTCATTTGTTGCATAGATAGATGTGTTGGTTTGGGACAGTCGCATTACCTTGTTGGCATACGTCAAGGGTATATACGGGTGGGTTCAAATTAACAAGATAATGATGGGCAGAACTTGACATGTGACTTATGATTTGTTGGCATACGTCAAGGTCATAAGAGCATGGGGCAAAAACTTATATCGGGAATTTCTAAAGAAACTGAAATTTGCAAAGAGATGCATACCATTTGGAGTTTGATGAATGTTGGTAGGATTCCTTCAACATTATCATACGATGATATTTGGATCCCGATCCTACTGTGAGTATATGCTACTTATCAGGATATTCGTCACTTAACGATCAATGCTATAAACCTAGTAGGTGTCCAGAAAAGTGTCAGCGGGGTTACGCCCCCAGAGAAAAGAGGTTATTTAATTAAGGAACTTCGCGAAAGCGTTGGAAAACCTCCCTCGAAGTATCGACACCGGCCTGGCTGAACGGTTAAGCAAGTATTGTACGGTGAGAATAGTCTTGGCTAATTCTTCTTTTATGGTTTGAGGAAGGATTCGAAAAACAGTAGGAGCCATCCAGTTTAGATAAACTAAAAACCACTCTAAACTTGTAAGAGCATCATGCTAAAGAGTTTTCTTCTCTCTCTCCTAATTGCAGCGACCCTGAAAATGACTTGACTTAAGTTACTTTTAGAGAAAAATATACTGACGGGGCCAAACTATAAAGATTGGCTGCGGAATGTCAAGATGGCTTTGACCTATGACAAACTGGGGTACGTCCTCACCGCTACGGCACCTGCTGTCCCTGGTCCCAAATCCAGCAATGCGGATAAGGAAGTCCGCAAAACCTGGGATTTAGATTGCGCGAGAGCCAAGTGCATCGTGCTTGCCTCGATGAACAATGAACATCAGAGGAGGCACGAGGATATGGACCTTGATGGCATATTTCTCCATACAAAGGAACTTTATGGAGAGCAATCTCGTATAGCAAGATACGAGACCTCAAAGAACTTGTTTCGAGCGAGGTTGGCTGCCGGGTCATCGGTAGGTGAACATGTCCTACAGATGATCAGCTATATTGAAGAGCTCGCAGACCTTGGGACGACTTTGGATAATGAGCTCTATACAGACCTTATTCTCCAGTCCCTTCCTCACACCTACGCCCAGTTTATCCTGAACTTCAACCTTCAAAGAAAAGAAGTTGAACTTCCGGAACTCCTGAACATGTTAAGGAGTGCAGAGGGCACCTTGAAGACATCAAGGGAAACACCCGCTATGTTTGTTGGCGGTTCATCTTCTTCCGGGTCCAAGGCTAGGGCCAAAGGAAGGAAGAAGAAGGCCGCACCCAGACCTAGAGGAGGTGTTAGTAAGGTGGGAGGGAAGGGAAAGAAAAAGAAAGCAGTACCGATAGTTGGTCAGGATGAGTGCTTCTATTGTCACAGGAAAGGGCACTGGAAGAAGAATTGCAAGGCGTGGAACGCCAAGAACCAGGAACCGAAGCAAGCTGTGGCTTCGACTTCAGGTGTGTTTGTAATTGAGAATTGTCTGTCAATCAACTCTACTTCCTGGGTATTGGATACCGGATCATGATCTCATATTTGCAATTCATTGCAGGCACTGAGAAACCGTAGAGTGCTGAAGAAAGGTGATATGATCCTCAGGGTTGCTAACGGAGCTAGCGTGGGAGCTGCGTCCGTCGGGGATTATCACCTAGGATTGACGAGTGGACACATTTTGGTTTTACATAACTGTTATTTTGTACCCAGCTTAACGTGTAATATCATATCAGTTTCCTTGTTATCAAATAAAGGTTATGATTTCACGTTTGTAAGAGATGTTGTCAACATCCACCTTAATCATGGTTTGATTGGGTCCGGTACTCTAAATAACGGCATATATGTTTTAAACCCACTCCAAATTTTCAATGTCCAGAACACACTAAAAAGAAAGTCTCCAGATTTGAATAAAGCTTTCTTATGGCATTGTAGACTGGGTCACATCAATGAGAGAAGGTTGACTAAGTTGCATAGAGAAGGATATTTGGACTCGTTCGAATATCAATCTTATGACACTTGTCAATCCTGTCTCAAAGGAAAGATGACAAAGACTCCATTTACTGGACAAGGAGTAAGAGCGAGCGAGCTCTTAGGACTCATACACAGCGATGTATGCGGTCCAATGTCTACACATGCGAGAGGTGGTTATTCCTACTTCATTACTTTTACAGATGATTTCTCTAGGTATGGATATGTTTTCTTAATGAAGCATAAATCAGAGGCCTTTGAGAAATTCCTGGAATTCAAGAATGAAGCGGAAAACCAAACAGGCAAAAGTATTAAGACACTAAGATCTGATCGAGGTGGAGAATACTTAAGTGCCGAGTTCCTAGGTTACCTAAAAGAGAAAGGAATTCTCTCTCAGCTTACTCCTCCATACACTCCACAGCACAACGGTGTATCGGAGAGACGGAATCGAACCCTATTAGATATGGTACGATCCATGATGAGTAATGCTGAGTTACCGCGATCTTTCTGGGGGTATGCGCTAGAATCAGCGATACATCTTTTGAACAGAGTTCCAACCAAAACTGTGCCTACCACACCATATCAGATGTGGAGTGGGAAGAAACCCTATCTTCAGTACCTGAAGACGTGGGGATGTCCAGCTTTTGTAAAAAAGCAGCATCCGGACAAGCTCGAGGCACGCTCAGTAGAGTGTAAGTTTGTGGGATATCCAAAGAACTCTCATGGATATTGCTTCTATTACGCAGAGGAACAAAAGGTTTTTGTTTCTCGTCATGCCCGCTTCTTAGAAACTGAATTTTTGGAAAATCAGAAGAGTGGGAGCGAAATAGAACTGGAAGAAATTCCAGAACCACAAACTGCTACTGAAAGTTTGGTAGAACCAGAGGTTCAAGAAGAACAGAACATTCCCGCACCCCTCCGCAGGAGTAGTAGGCCGTCTCATCCGCCTGAGAGATACTACGGTTTTCTCATAGACGGGGATAGAGAGGATTGCATCATAGATGATGATGAACCTACTGACTTCCAGCAGGCCATCCAGAGCGGCGACTCAGTACGATGGCTAGATGCAATGCGGACCGAAATGGAGTCCATGTACACCAACAAAGTATGGACATTGGACTTTGCTCCAGATGGGGTAAAACCCATAGGATGCAAATGGATCTTCAAGAAAAAGATTGGTGTAGATGGACAGGTGGAAACCTATAAAGCTAGACTTGTTGCAAAGGGTTTTCGTCAAAGACCTGGTTTGGACTATGACGAAACTTTTTCTCCAGTGGCTATGCTCAAATCCATTCGGGTCCTTCTTGCTATTGCTGCCTTCCATGATTATGAAATCTGGCAGATGGACGTAAAGACGGCTTTTCTGAATGGAAATTTAGAAGAGAGCGTCTATATGGATCAGCCAGAGGGTTTCAATCAGAGTGGGAGCAGCGGGAAAGTATGCAAGCTGCTTAAGTCTATTTATGGACTAAAGCAGGCATCGCGGAGTTGGAACATCTGTTTTGATGAGACAGTCAAAGAATATGACTTTATCAAAAATCCAGATGAACCGTGCATATATAGTAAAGTTGTGGCCAGAAGTGTCGTATTCCTCGTCTTGTACGTGGATGACATTCTATTGATAGGAAATGACATTCCTATGCTACAATCTGTCAAAGGATTCTTGTCACACAGGTTCTCCATGAAAGACCTGGGTGATGCCTCTTACATTCTGGGGATCCGGATCTATCGTGATAGATCCAAGAGGATGTTGGGACTTTCGCAGTCCAGGTATATCGACACTGTACTGAAAAGATTCAGTATGGAAGATTCTAAGCGCGGTAATCTACCGGCTTGTCACGGAATCACCCTCTCCAAAGAGATGTCTCCCAAGACTGATTTGGAAAGGGAACGCATGTCTATTATACCCTACGCTTCTGCGGTAGGCTCTATAATGTATGCGATGTTGTGTACCAGACCAGATGTAGCTTACGCACTGAGCGTGGTAAGCCGGTATCAGTCAGACCCAGGGGAGAAACACTGGATAGCAGTAAAGAACATTCTCAAGTACCTGAGGAGGACTAAGGAGATGTTCTTGGTTTACGGTGGAAAAGACCTCAGGTTGGAGGCCTTTGCTGATTCCGGCTTCCAGAGTGATAAGGACGATTCCAAGTCCATGTCGGGTTATGTCTTTACCCTCAATGGAGGGGCGGTGTGCTGGAAGAGCTCCAAGCAGGACACCGTTGCTGACTCGACGATGGAAGCGGAGTATATAGCTGCTTGCGATGCCGCAAAAGAAGCAGTCTGGATGAAGAAGTTCCTAACAGAACTTCAGGTGGTTCCTACCATAGTTGATCCAATACCTCTGTATTGCGACAACAACGGAGCTATAGCTTTAGCGAAGGAACCAAGGTCCCATCAGAAGTCCAGACACATCTTGAGACGGTATCACCTGATCAGGGAGATCATTGATCGTCAGGAGATCGAGGTTCGGAGAGTTGCTTCAGAAGAGAACATTGCTGATCCATTCACAAAGGCCCTTCCTCAGATTCAGTTCGAGCGGCTACTCGAGATCATCGGTCTTCGATACGCCAGTACATGGCCCTAGTGCAAGTGGGAGATTGTTAGTGTTTATGCCCTAGAAGGCCATTACTGTATCATACTAGCTTGTATATTACTTAATGGAAGCTTGGGATATTCACATGTATATAACAGTCTTGCTAAACATGGTAATATGCTACTTGGTTTTTCTATCTTAATATGTGAGTGTACGTATTGATAGAGCTCTTAGGATCTTGCTTGTCTACCAGCGTTGTGATGGCAGTCACACTAGTGGGGGCTGGGTAGTCTACAAGCACATCCTCATTCAGGTCCCTGGTCGTTGGATTATCGAGACAGAGCATCGATACTCCGGAGTAGACTAGTGTGTACGCTTCTCATCCCAGTTGGGGAGATGGTCTGTCCCACAGCCGTCAGTATGTCGTACTGGAGATAGTATACAGGTGCTCGTTAGGTTACGGGTACACCGGACAGGACTCACAGGGAACTGTTGGTTGGTTTGATACCAGTCGTCAGTGAACAGTTCTCAGGTGACATGAGTACAGCGTAGTCCGCAGACTTGACACTGCTACTTCGTCTCGAGTGTGTCCCACTGTTCTTAGATTGCTACCCTACCACGGCTCAAAGGAGTCGTGCAAACAGGTAGCAGTTGGGTGCAGTCCCGAGCACTTGGAGGCAGTGGCGGTTAGACAGGATTCGTCCCTCCCGGTATTGGGAGTAGATATCGTGCTGTGTCAGAGAGCCATTACGCAAAGTCCCTGGCCAGGGCAAGCGAGATTTGCTGGTAGGTTCCAGTAGTTTCTCAGGGTGTAATGGGCTTCCCTCCGACACGACTTATACCGCTATTAGGGGACTGACGCTTGCCGCCCCCCTAGGCCCGATATGCGATAGTCTTGGACGAACGGACCGGACTGTATGGAGATTGTCACATCAGACTCAGTAGGAGTTCGGATGGGTTTTCTCATCGGCCTTCTTATCGACAACTACCTGGGGACCGTTACGTACAGCTAGTGCCGCTTGCGGTCTGTGGTTAAACCCACTGCCAGCGTAGTAGTCGAGTCTCTAGAGTCCCACACAGAGATTTTCCTACTCCAGGCGAAATGATATAGAGGTTGCATGGTTTTGCGACAAAGGGTTCGGACGCATACGTGCGTTTACGCACGTACGACTTTCGGACAGTTTTTACCAGTCGGCTTTGGTTTAAGCCAGTTACTGGTATCCGGTTATTGGATTTTTACAGTCTAAAGTTTTTCCGTATTTTTGCGGATTGGAGGGGCGTTCTCGTAATTGTACGAGAAGCTTCTAGAAGATGTGACTAAGGAGGTTACTTTGGATGAGGTTGTGAGTCATGGTGGTGATTCATTCATTTCATTAATGCACATTTATTGCTTAATGACTCATGCTAATGAATCACCACTAGATATTTTATGAAGCATGCTTATTCATTTCTTTTATTCATTATTCTTAAATAAGAATGCTTCATAATATATTATGATACACTCTCTCTCTTCTCTCATTATCTTATCTCATATTCTCTCTCCTCAAGCTCTCATCTTCAAGATACTAATCCTTAATCCTCATGTGTTAAGATCAAAGGTTTAGTTAGACTTAAGCATCCATTACCTTCACTCTATATCATCATTTCATCTTTGATTAGCAATCAAAGTTGATTAGTTACCTCAAGTTAGAGGTGTAGCTTGGTGTCTTGCTCTCGGGTGGATCGTCTACTACCTAGAGAAGGTCGAGGAGAACAAAGGAGGACACAAAGACGAAGGACCGTTTTCATTAGGTATAATCCTTTAACACTATAGTTTAGTATAGCTATGTGTTCGGTTATTATTTGTTTAGCTTCGATTCAAGCGGTTAGTCGATGTTCGTTCTTTAAACTTGATCGTTTTTGAAAATTCCGCCTCCCCATAAGTACTGGGGTGTACTACATCGACTTACAGTGTTATACAGCCACTTCTCGGCTATATCGCACAAGGTAAATGGAAGAAGACGTAGATGCATAGTATCCACAGAAAGTTGTGACGTACCCATCATTGCACATACATTTTCGAATTTGGTGATGAAAACGTAAGCGTCTTCAGTCTCGAGTCCGTGGAATTTGGGTAAAAGGTTGATGTATCGGGGTTTAATTTCAAAATTATCCCCGTTGGCTGGTGGAATGGATAAGCAGGTCGAGAGAGGACCTCGCAAAGGATAGCACCTCTCTTGAAGAGAGATGTGGGGTGGATTCTGCGCACCAACGGACAGCGGCAGAGCAGCGGTAAAGAGGTTCGATGGAGAAGGATCCATCGGTGTGGGTGTGGTGGTGGGTAAAAGAGAGGTAAATGGAGAAATACCGACTTCGGAGTCGATCGGGGGAACACGGACAAGTCGGGCACTAGAATCCCGTGTCCAGCCTATCTTGCACTAAAAAGGGTTAGTACAAGTGGCAGCGTGACTTATAATTACGGGAAATGAATGAATGCGATTGGTGTTTGTTTTGAAAAATGATACGGATTTTTGAAAATATGATGCGATCACAACAAATGCAACAAGCAGTACCCTAAAATCTAGTGGTCACCTAGGTCAGGCTCTAGACCTCTCCTAACTGCCAAAAGACAAGTCGCAGGATAAATCCTCCACTGCCTCTTTGTCTCTCCTGTGGCCAGGTAAGTGCCAGGTAAGTGGGAGGTTCTCCACTACGTAAGTAGTAGGCCTAATTAAGTAACCACTAGCCTTCGACACACTTGCCTTAGACACCACAAAAGAAACGCGGATAAGCAATGAATTACCCACGGCCTTCTCTTGTCCTAAGTGAGCGCGACGGTCCTTAGAGTTATCTCTAGATATTTTTTAGTTAATAAGGGTAATGCGGATGCAAGTTTGTGATTTTGGGGCTTAGGAAGGGTAATGAACTCCCCACCTAATCTGGATTTGGCCGTGCCCCTTAATGTCCGTATTAATATGCAAACAACCACAAAAATAAAAAACACGCACAATTTATTTTGCTTTTTGTGGCGCTGCGATTTTTCCAAAGAAGCCTGCAACAAATTGTTAATTGGAGCAGATGAGGAAGGAGATAAGAAAGTCAGAAAGCACCTGAGTGAAAATTTTACAGAGAATACTCCAAGAAGCCACGGAACCGCCGCAGGAGACGCTTGATGCCGCGGAAACGCGGTGGTTCAATGAGATCTCTGCACAGAAAAATTTGGTACTGTTCCTGTTCAACTCCTGAGCTCTCTGGAATTCTCCAAATAATTTTCCAATTGCACAGCAAGCTCTAGATTTTCTTGCAATTAACCACAACAACTCGTATAGTGTTTTGCGCGAGTTTTGATCTCAAAATTAAGATGGAATAAACTTTGCAACTCAAATTTCAAAAAATGAACAAATTAGCACACGATCCCCGGCAACGGCGCCATTTGATTGAAACGATTTTCCGATTGTGTAGTATGGAAAATTATGTAAAGAGAAATCACAACCAAAAATATTTGACCGCAATCAATAACGGTGTCGGATGTAGCGCGTTAGTAAGTGCGGATCGTCCACAGGGAAAGTGAGATTCGTTCACTTTTCGAATTAGATGAGTCGAAAATTTAAAGAAAAAAAAAGAAAACAATTCATGATTTGTAATTGAATATCAAGAATTGGAAAAATCTAGATCTAGAAAAAACATTAAAATCAAGAATTGAGATGTGTGATAATTTCCAACCAACAATCAAGATTCGAAATGAGGCTCGTAGGAGTAGATCGGATCTATAGATGCGATGAGATCTAATGATTACTCATTCTTATCCATTAACGAATTGATACTAGATCGATGAAAATTTACCGAGGGTTAAGGATCTTGCGAAGAATTTAGGGATTCCTCATCTCATCCTTTGTCCTTTCGATGAATCTCATTCAAATTCTAGCTTCTAGTTAATCAAATGATCAATAGTTGTTCCCTAGTTTCGAGTGAACACAATCAAGAAAGCATCATCTCGAAACTAGGTCATAGATCATTTGATTCATAAGAATTTACAAACATTATAGGATTTAAGAATTGTAAGAGTGTCTAAATCATCATCATCTATCGATCGTCACAACTCCTACACGAGCGGAGTTTTACTCAAACATCATAATAACAAACACAATCACAAATTGAGATCGAATCATAATGCTTGAATTAAAAGATAACAAGATATAGAAATTTCACCTTTATTTATCGACAAATTTCGTTACAACTCTTTTGAATTTACAAAAGGAAGGAACTAGATCGTCGATTTCGGCTTCGCTCGGCTCCTTGAGTCGCGGATCTCCTTGAATCTCTTGCTCCGATGAAATCCGGCGTCGCTTTCTAAAGGTTGAAGGCTCTCTTGCTTGAATGGTACTCGGGATCTTGATCTTGATTTTTGAATTGGAATTAGGGTTAGGGTTTTGAGGCACAAGTTGTGTCACTCAACTTGTGGGTAGAAGATGATGGATGATTCTTGAACCACCTCAACCCTAGATCTAGGCTCCTTTTTATAGAACTCAAAACCCTAGATCTAGGATTTCAAATTTGAATTTTCCCTCTAAAAGTTTGTTAAAGAGAGCCTTCTAGAAATAGTTTGTTAAGCCGAGCCTTCTAGATGCGCCACGTGGAGAATCGGGAGTCTTCTGGAAGCTTAGACCGTTAGAGATAGGCACGTGGCAAAATTTGAGGAATTGGCGCCATCAAGCGGCCGCGGTTCCGTGGCGCAAGCGGGCTCTCGCCGCGGAACCGCGGCGCTATTGAAGCCTTGGGCTTGAGTCTCTTTTGGTGGTTCTTGGGCTGACATTTGGGCCCTTTTCGGATATGTTGAATTTTATTTGTCTTTCTAGATTGCTACCAGATCTCAAAACTTGGAGTTGGTGTATTTTTGATCAGCTCTTTTCCCAATTTTGGCTTTGTTCCTGCAATTTCCTGCACAATTCCTCGAGACAAGAGTTGCGCTATACAAGAATGATGCGATGCCATGATAAACAGTCAATTTCCCTAAAAATGCCGGTTTTAGAGTATAACACATGCAATCGGGTATTTTACAACTGTTTTGCTAATATGTGCAATATGAATTCCGAACACTTCTAGATGAGTGCAAATGATAGGGAAATTGACGTGTTAAAAATACAGTATTTTCGACCGATCAATCATCCATCAAGTGTATATGATGTTCTACAATCAAGGGACTAATCCCTTTGATGTCCGCCATAGTCCAACCAAACGCCTCTTTATTAGATCTCAATACCGATAAAAGTGCATTCTCTTGCTCTGATGCTAGAGAAGTGGATATGATAACCGGTAAGGACTCATTCTCACCTAAATATGCATATTTAAGATGAGAAGGTAAAATTTTGAGATCTAATGCTGGCGGAGAAATAATAGAAGGTGGGATCATCGAGTGATTTTTGGAGTCACAAAGAAGCTCATAGCTTGTGAAAGATACATATTCGGGTGGTGATAAGTCAGGAGTGTCGGACTTAAGTGTGGGAAAGGTGTCCTCACTAAGATCATGTGCAAGATCAAACAGTGATGTGGTAGTGTCGTCGAGATCTGTAAAGCAAAGTTCATCAACTCCGCAACTTTCGGGAGCAATCTCGTGGACAGAGTACACATCAAGGATATGAGCAGAGGGTTCTGATGGCTAACTTTCAACTTTGTAGATGTTTAGTTCAATGGTCATATTTCCTAATGATAAGTTCATTGAACCATTTCTACAGTTAATGAAAACATTGGAAGTGGCAAGGAATGGTTGACCCAAAATCACCGGAATTTGGCTTCGGGGGTTTGCTACAGGTTGTGTATCGAGAACAATGAAGTCTACAGGGAATACAAATTCCCCGACCTTTATCAACACATCCTCTAGTTCACCCCTAGGTTTGGTGATCGAACGGTCCGCCATTTGGAGAGTGCAGTGAGCTGGTTTCAACTCTCCCATCCCTAGCTGCTCATAGACAGAATATGGAAGTAGGTTAACACTTGCGCCAAGGTCTAAAAGAGCACGATTTATGTTTTTACCCCCAATAGAAATCGATATCGTAGGACATCCTGAGTCCTTACGTTTCTTTGGTAGCTGTGGGATAAAAGCAGTGCTAATATTATTAGACATGAAGACCTTCTTCGGCACTTGAGTCTTCCTCTTCCTAGTGCACAAGTCCTTAAGGATTTTCGCATAAGCGGGGACTTGTTGAATAGCATCTAGGAGAGGGATGTTGATGTTAACCTGTTTGAACATTTCCATAATTTTCTCCATATGCGGACTCGATTTGTTTTCCCTTAACCGATTCGGGTAAGGAGCTTTAGCAATAAGCGCTGGGTCCATCATAGGAGAAGGAAGTGGGGGTAGACGTGA
The DNA here is from genome assembly GCA_030015575.1 of Agapanthus africanus. NCBI lineage: Eukaryota > Viridiplantae > Streptophyta > Magnoliopsida > Asparagales > Amaryllidaceae > Agapanthus > Agapanthus africanus. Next base: position 429,537,935 of record CM057339.1, read on the forward strand.
TCCCAAAAGAGGAGTGGGGATCGTCTGTGGAGAACTAGAAGAGCTATACTGAGGTGTCGAGCCTAGTGGGAAATGGAGAATAGGCTCGCGAGAAGGCGGTGGGGTAGAAGAACAAGGATCAGAAGTAGAAGTGTGTGTGTGAGGAAAGGTCTCAGCCGGGGTGTTATTGATAGGATTTTCAATGTCATCAATTCCTTCCCCAACATGGTTATTCAGCACTCTTCCTGATCTCAACGTTATGACGGCATTTACATTGTAATGCCCAGGATTCGGTAGGGGTTGAGACTGAAGTTTCCCTTTTTCTCTCGCACTCATTTCGGCTTTAAGTCGTGCAATTTCAGCTTCCATCGATATGATACTCTCAGCTTGGGACGCTGAGTTTTTCTTTATCTCATTGACGGAAGATCTAACCTCAGCCGACACCTCTATGAAATTTGACAAGAGAGATTTCATGATTTGAGTGAATTGAAAGAATTCGTCAGAACAGGTCATCTGCATAGGATTAGACGGTGCAGGAGTGTTGACCTGGTTTTGAAAATTTTGTGACTGGTAGGGGTGCTGAGTGAGTTGAAGTGGTTGCTGTTGTGGTGGAAGAGCCCTTTGGAAATTATTTTGGCTTGGAACCGTGTTTTGATGTTGTTGTTGTTGGTTCCAAGCAAAATTCGGGTGATTCCTCCAACCCTGATTGTACGTGGAAGAATATGGATCGTTTCTAGGTCTTTGAAATGCGGCATTGGTATGCTCGTGACCCTGAAACGGAGAATTTAATGGACATTCTTCTATTAAGTGAGAAGGATCAGAACAGCACCCACATACAGTTTTGGGGAGCGACATTGGGTTTAGGGAGGCTGCTGAAAATTTGTGTTCCATAGCTTCGAGCTTCTTTTGCATTGCTGCCATCTCAGCTCGAACACCTATGGACGCATCAATTTGGTGTACGCCACCCCTATTCGATGATTGGGTTCCACTCTCCCACTGTAAGGATTTTTCAGCGAACTCTTCTAAAAATTTCCAAGCTTCCCCATCATCCTTGGTCATAAAGGTGCCTTGACACATGTTTTCAAGGTTCTGTTTAGTGTTTGGGTTAATGCCCTCATATATGATTCGGCAAAGATCTCATCTCGGGATGCCGTGATGAGGACATTGAACCAAAAGATTCTTGAATCGTTCAAAGCATTTCGAGAATGGTTCAGTCGGAAGCTGGGTGAATTGATTTAGTTCGCTACGGATTCGAGCTGTCTTTTGCATAGGGTAGAATTTCTTAAGGAATGCCGCAACGAATTCTTCCCAATTCGTAATGGAATGTGCGGTAGTGTTATATAGCCACTTCTCGGCTATATCGCACAAAGTAAATGGAAGAAGACGTAGACGCATAGCATCCACTGAAAGTTGTGACGTACCCATCATTGCGCATACGTTTTCAAATTTGGTGATAAAAATGTATGCATCTTCAGTCTCGAGACCGTGGAATTTGGGTAGAAAGTTGATGTATTGGGGTTTAATCTCAAAGTTATCCCCGTTGGCTTGTGGAATGGATAAGCAGGTCGAAAGAGGACCTCGCAAAGGATAGCACCTCTCTTGGAGAGAGATGCGGGGTGGATTCTGCGCACCAACGGACGGCGGCAGATTAATGGTAAAGAAATTCAATGGAGATGGATCCATCGGTATGGGTGTGGTAGTGCGTAAAGAAGAAGTAAATGGAGAAATACCGACTTCAGAGTCGATCAAGGGAACGCGGACTAAACGGGCACTAGAATCCCGTGTCCAGCCTATCTTGCACTAAAAAGGGGTTAGTACAAGTGGCAGCGTGACTTATAATTAGGGGAAATGAATGAATGCGGTGTTTGTTTTGAAAAATAATACGGATTTTTGAAAAAATGATGCGATCACAACAAATGCAACAAGCAAAACCCTAATTCCAGGGGTCACCTAGGTCAAATCTCTAGACCGCTCCTAACTGCCAAAAGACAAGCCGCAGGATAAATCCTCCACTGCCTCTTTGTCTCTCCTGTGGCCAGGTAAGTGCCAGGTAAGTGGGAGGTTCTCCACTACGTAAGTAGTGGGCCTAATTAAGTAACCACTAGCCTTCGACACACTTGCCTTAGACACCACAAAAGAAACGCGGATAAGCAATGAATTACCCACGGCCTTCTCTTGTCCTAAGTGAGCGCGACGGTCCTTAGAGTCATCTCTAGATATTTTTTAGTTAATGAGGGTAAATGCGGATGCAAATTTTGTGATTTTTTGGGGCTTAGGAAGGGTAATGAACTCCCCACCTAATCTGGATTTGGTCTTTGCCCCTTAATTTCCGTATTAATATGCAAATAACCACAAAATCAAAAATACGCACAATTTATTTTGCTTTTTGCGGCGCTATGATTTTTGCAAAGAAACCTGCAGAAAATTGTTAATTGGAGCAGACAGAGGAGGATATAAGAAAGTAAGAAAGCACCTGAGTGAATTTTTGTACAGAGAAGCTCCTGTTCAACCGCGGTTCAGCCGCAATAGCTCCCTTACGCCGCGGATGCACGGTGGGATGAATAGTTCACTGCACAAAATTTTTACAGAGGGCTTCTGTGTAGCCCCTGAGTCCTCTGGAATATTCTGAATAATTTTTCACTTGCTCCACAGCTTCCAGATTTTCTCGTAATCAAATCACAACAACACGTTTAGATTTTGTGCGAATTTTGATCTCAAAATTGTAATGGAATAAATCTTTCAATTCAAATTTCAATAAAGAACGAATTAGCGCACGATCCCTGGCAACGACGCCATTTGATTGATCTTTATTTTCGATGTGTCGGTTTTTAGAAAATGAATAGAAATCACAATCAAAGAATTATTTGACCGCAATCAATAATGGTGTCGGTTTGTAGCGCGTTAGTAAGTGCGGATCGTCCACAGGGATTGTGCGATTCGTTCGTATTTGTTTTGCTTTGAATTGAAAATTTAATAAAAAAAGAAAAGCAAACGATTCAAGATTTATATCAATGAATTTCAAGAATCAACTAGATCTAACCAAGAATCAAGAAAGCGTTAAAAATCAAGAATCAAGAATTGATATAATTCCAATTGATTTAAGTTTCAAGATTTGAAGTAACGCTCGTAGGAGTCGATTAGATCATAGATGTGAAGAAGATTAGCAATTACCTTTTGTTATCCATTAACAAGTTGATGCTAAATCGATGTCGATTTATCGAGGATTAAGGATCTTGCGAAGAATTAGGGTTTCCTCATCCTATCCTTTGTCCTTTCGATGAATCACATTCACAAGATAGGTTCTAGGAAATCGAATGATCGATCGTTGATCTCTAGATCGTGCGAAAATAATCAAGAACGCATTTCGCATCGATCTAGATCATCGATCATTCAATTTTCAAGAATTTACAATCGTTATAGGACTTAAGAAAACGTTTAAAGATTCATCAACATCATCATTCTACCGATCGTCTCGACTCCTCCACGAGCGGAGTTTTATTCAAGCATCATCACAAAGAATACATTCAAGAATCGAAGTTGAATCATAATGTTTGAATTGAAATATAAGCAAGTTAAAAGAATCTTCACCTTTATTTATTCCACAATTTGTTACACATTGCTCAAGACTACAAGAATTTGAGAAGGAACAAGATCGTTGAATCTAGCGTTGCATCGGCTCCTTGAATCGCGGATCGGCTTGGATCTCATGCTCCGATGAAGACCGGCTTCGCTTCTAAAGGATGGTTGAAGGCTTGCTTGCTAGAACTCAAAGGATCTTGAACTTGTGGTTTCTTGATTGGATTAGGGTTAGGGTTTAGAGGTGGCAAGTGTTGGGTTGGAGAGGTGATAGAATTTCAACAACAATCAACAACTAAAATGATGAACAACCTTTTCAAGTGAGGCATAGGGTCCTTTTTATAGGTTTTGAAATCATTAGCTTCCTTAAGAAACTTGGATTAGGTTAGCTTCCCTTGTAAGCTAGTTAGTTAGGTAGAAGCCTCTAGAACTAGTTAGTTAGGGTTTAGCTTCCACCTTAAGCTAGGAGGTTAGGGAGAAGGTTCTAGGCTCTTAAGGTAGTTAGGGTGAAGCTTGCTTTGGAAGCTAGGAGTGTTTAGCTTATACAAGGAACCTTGCTGATCTGGCAGAATGTTCAGGAGTCTTCTGGAAATTGCAGTGTCTTGCTGAGGTGTACACACTGAGAGAAGAGGGCTGAACTGAAGAAATGTTGCTGACGTGGCAAGTCAGCCGCGGTTCCGCGGCTCAAGGCGGCTCCGGCCGCGGAACCGCGGCCATGCGGCTTCTTTGGAGCTTCATACTTCACATGTTGCCTTCTTCTGTCTTCAGGTGTACTTTCTGATATGTTGATTCCCTGAATTCCTTCTAGATCATTTCCAGATTTCAAATCCTTGAGTTGGCGTCTTTTTAACAGCACTTGTTTCACAAATTTGACCATTCTCCTTGAATTTTCCTGCACAGACTTCGAAACACAAGTTGCGCTACACAAGAATGATGCGATGCCATGAAATACAGTCAATTTCCTTTAAAGTGTCGGTTTTAAAGTATAACACATGCAATCTGGTATTTCACGACTGTTTTGCTAATATGTGCTATATGAATGCCGAACAGCTCTAGATGAGTGCAAATGATAGAGAAATTGCCATATTAAAAATGCAGCATTTTCGACTGATCAGGTACTCAGTACAGTTCCGCTTCCAGTGTCCCGTCTTCTTGCAGTGGAAACATTCTCCTTTCCCCGATTCCCCAACCTTGGACTTGTCTTTCCCCTTAACCTTTTTGACTCCTCCTTTTGGTTTGGTGGCTTTTTTCTTCATCTTTCCCTTGGCCATAGCCTTTGGGCGAGAGGAGGAAAAAGTCCCAGGACCCAAAACGGGAGTCTTCACTGACTTCAGTGTGTTCTCTGCACTCCTTAACATATTAAGGAGTTCAGGCAGTTCCTTCTCCATGTAGTGCATATTGAAGTTAACTATGAACTGAGCAAAGGTGGAGAGGAGAGACTGCAGAATAATATCCGTATATTGCCCATTGTCCATTGTCCACCTAAGGTCCTCAAGCTCTTCTATGAGAGCTATCATCTTTAGAACGTGGTCTCCTACTGCTGTGCCAGTGGCCATTCGCATTTGAAACAGCTTTCTGGATGCTTCGTATCGTATTACGTGAGATTGCTCTCCATACAACTCTTTTGTATGGAGGAATATGGATTGTTTGTCCATATTCTCGTGCTGCTTCTGATGTGTGTTATCCATCGATGCTAGCGCGAGGCATTTGGCCGTGGAACAGTCAGCGTCCCATGTCTTGCGGATTTCTTTATCCGCAACTGAAGATTTAGGACCTGGGCTGGACGGGGTTGGAGCGGTGAGGACATATGATACCTTATCATAAGTTAAGGCAATGTTTAGATTCCTCAGCCAATCTTTATAATTGGTCCCATTCAGTTTATTTTTATCTAATAAAAGCTTGAGTCCTGACATTTGAATCTGCTGTTAAGAGAGAGAAAAGAATACACTCAGCGAAAAGCTCTTGCAAAGATTAGATTGGTTATTATCTTGTCTAATCGATGTCTCCCACTGTTTTTATCAAATTTTCTTTAAAACCTTTTAAAAAGAAAACTAGCCGGGATTAATTACATTCTACAACTTCGCTAACCGTTCAGCCAGGCCGGTGCCGGTACTTGAGGGAGGTTCCCCGTGCTTTCGCACGAACCTAATTAAAATAAACCTCGTCTTCCCAGAGGCGTAGCCCCGTTTGACACCTTTCTTGACACCTACTGAGTTAGCTAATTGTAAAGTGCAAAATTCTCCCGGGAGCAACTTTTGCTCGCAGTGGGATCGGGATCCTACTATCATATAGAAGGTATACAATCTTATTGTAAATTTCAACTCTTGAAATTCCCGATATTATTTTTACCCCTAGTACTTATGACCTTAACTATAGTCAACATATCATAAGTACTAGTCAAGTTCTTCCCGTCATTTCGTGATTAATTAGACCCACCCATATGACCTTTAACAAAAGTCAATATAATCATATGAATGTCCTAACTAATCTGCATCATATGCAGTGTAGGAAGACATCACTCAGCTACCGTACACTGCGCCTTAACTAAAGTCAAAATACGCAGCACGAATACTAAGTACTCTACTTCCTAAAATGACAGAGGGCTGCGGATAGTTTTTAAGAAAACTTTTAACGCTTTGAACTTGATATCGTTGTAGAATCCAATGGGTTTAAAAGGAGTGGCTTAAGCTCCGCATTTTGAAACTTGCTTTTTCATAAAAGGCCGAGTGTGTTTCAAATCCGATTCTACAACATCTTTTTAGGTTCATTTATCTTTACATTAATCTCATTAATGTAGTTCCATCATTTAAATCCTAAGCCATCACAGAAAGAAACGAAAATATAACGTACGCTTATGCCACTCGCATTTGCCTTAGTGTCCCGTTATGCACCGTTAGGTTACTTAACTAACGGCATACCGGGACGGGGCTAGCGCGGGTGCAAAACATAAGCAACGTCTATTATATATCATATATATAATATTCCATTCGTCTCAGATATATATTAAAAGATTACATCAGATAATAAAAGCAGTAGAAGCACATTTAATATAGGATATCTAGGAGGTCCGTATTTTGTATTTAGCCAGCAATAGAAAATACGGATTCCACGGTCGCGATGAATAGCCAAGCCCACACCCTAGACCCCTACGAGAGCGGCAAGTGACCCTACCAATTCTGGAGTTTAGGAGACCCGGGCTCGACTCCTCGAGATGGCCTCCCACTGACCCGGTCACTTGTGCCCTCCTCCTTGGGTCTATCCTAATGCGAAAAAGTAAATAATATACAACACTGGTGACATAAACCTCAACCCGGAAGTGCCCCAAATAAAATAATATTACATACAATTTAATTTTACATGAATGAAAAGAAAACTCTCATCTCAAATAAAACCCCCGGCTATTCAATCACGACAATCCTGCACATCAAATCTCAGCAACACATAATATCATATATCATCAACGTAAGTAAGTATGCGTACCCCGATTGTCGTTGATGTATAGCAACGAAACCGGCGATAAACCACATACTACACTTACGGTCACAGAGAAACAAAATAAAAAACTACAACAATTGGAATCGTAACTGCCTTTAGACAACACAAACCCGGAATATCACATATACAAGATTTTATGCCTAACAATGTAAAGCTCGCATTTATGTCTCACCCATGAAAACACCTTTTCAAAATAAGCCGGATAATTCAACAATATTTCCGATTATTCCCGAGACCGAACTGCTAGATTTACACGCAACAAACAAATTTGTAGATTCCAATTATTGTATCACATACTAATAAACTAGACGCAGTTAAAACATTCGATCGAACGATTAAACACCCAAAAACTTCTCAGAAAGCTCAACACTTGAGCAGTTTTAAAAATTACCAGAAACTGCACAAAGTACATATGGGCCAGAGCAAGAAAGTACGGCCCCACCTGCACTAAAGGCACCGTGGAATCGCCGCGGAATGACCATTCCTGCCGCGGTTCCGCGGTCCTTTAGTGGAGTTACGGGTTCTTATTTCTTGTGGGCCCATAAAATACCCTGCTGAATTTTTAAAGTATTTTTAATGTGAAAAAATACACGTTTTTGAAAAAAGTCCAGAGAGAACCCCCTTGGGCGTCGTATTTCGTTCGTTTGAGGTTTTTAACGTCGTCTAGGTTATTCTAAAGCTCTAGCTTGGCTCTGATACCACTGTAGGGTTTCCTTAGTGCCTCGTATAGGGTTTGGAAGCATCACACATGCCACAACTTTAATTTTAAGAGGTGCTAAGCAAACTTAATTAGGAATCGAACTAGAATAATTGAGTAACAATTAATAGTATCACATATAAAAGATTATCTAACACTAAGTGGAGAGACTACAACCTTTGTAGACCTCCTAGGGCAACTCCTTGGATCTCCTAAGGTTTGGAACGGCTCACTTGAACACTTCCAAGTCCACGACGATCTACCCGAAGTCCTTTGCTCAAAGCTTGTTGCTTCACTTGATCTATGGAATTCCTTGAAGCAAACACCCCACACAAAGTAGTTAGAGATGTGTAGGATGATGAAGTGGTTTAGGTTCTCACTTAAAACCCTTTCTTTCTTTTAACCTCACTTAAATTTAGAACTCAAGAGAGAGCTAGAGAGAGGAAGATGAAGATGGCAATATTTTCTTTTGGATGAATAATGATCTCATAATAATAATGAGAGAGAAAGAGATAAATATCATAAAACAAACCATGGTTAATAATAATATCTAGATATTTTGTGATGAGTTAAAGAGCAAAGGAAATTAACCAAGGTTAAGTCAAAGGTCAACCATGGAAGTGTGTAGAAACAATGAGTCATTTGTGAAGAAATGAGTCATTAATTTAATTCCCTTTATCTTTAACTTAAAACAAAAATATCCATATATATAAATATGAACCATGTGAATCTTATATTGCCATCTATGTTGTATCATCAACCATGATACAAATGCATGTATGTATGTGTGTATGCACATCAACATGTAAATATACATGCATGCATCCATCTAAAGAAAAGGGTTTAAATAAATGAGATAAAAGTCAATATTAAATTAACACTTGATTTAATAAACCGATCATATCTCATACGACCCGACTAATATAAAACACCCGATTAAAATACGGTATCATATACACGTATTTAATCAAGCTCCCGCACATATCTCATATGCACACCACATCGTTTCGCCTGAGCCATGAAACTTCTGTGTGGGACTCTAAGACTCGTCAATACGCTAGCAGTAGGTGATGATCATATCAAACACCTACAAGCTGCAAGCGGTCAGCTAAACATAACGGCCACCCGGGTATTGAGCGATCAGAAGAAGAACAAGCGAACTTGTCAAAACTCCCGTCAATCCAACTGGCAACACTTACCGTACAGTCCGGTCTCTTCGTCAGATATGCTGCATATTGAGTCTAGGGATGGAATCGTCGACCCAAATAACTCAATACGTCATGCCGGTATTTGGTCTATAACAGATCGAGAAACTACTGATAACACTTATCGGTAATATCTCAGCAGCCCTGGCCAGGGACTTCCTGTTATAGCCAATCGTGCACAGCGCAACATCAACCCCCCAATACCGGGAGAGACGAAACCCCTCCTATCGCTCATTGCCTCCATGTGCCTCGAGACTGTACCTAAAATCCACCTGTTTGTATGACTCAGTAGAGCCGTAGTAGGGTGGAGATCAAGATACAGTGGGAGGACACACAAGACTCTATGGCGATCTCAGGTCTACAGACTAACCTGTACCAGTGTCACCTGAGAACTGCTATCCGACATATGATATAATACCACATAGGAGTTCTCGGTGAGTCCGTTCAGTGTACCCAGTCTCACTGAGCACCCGTATACAATCTTTGGTGTCAGCACACCAGATGGATATGGGATCATCCATCGCCCATCACTTAGAACAAGAATGGTATACGCTAGTCTACACTGGAATATCGATGCTCTGTCTCGATATACCTACGACTAAGAACATTTCAAGGATATGCTTATAAACTACAGGTGTCCCACTAGTATGATCCACATCATAATCCCAGTAGTCAAGCTAATATCCTTTGGGCTTTACCAACATGTACCAAATGAGTAAAAACATGATCAAGTGAACATATGATAAAGAGAAACCAGATAACATACTATTATGTCGAGCAAGACTGTCCTCTGAATATATATATTTATATATATATATACACACACACACACATCAGTACATACAATATCATATAATGGCCTCTAGGGCATACATATATCCAACAGGGTGGAGGTTGAAGAAGTTGACATGGCTGAAGAAAATGTGAGCTCAAGAAAAATGGCGGTGAGGAAAAAATTTGGCTTGTGTTTTGTGAGGTATTTTTTTATGAGCTCCTGTCTCAACTAAAGAAAAAAAACGTTGCCAAGATAAGATTTGTCACAACCCAAATATCTCACAAGCTCAAAAACAAATATCTCACAAGTCACCATGACTCATCCCATGACTCATAACCATGAGTCACCAAGTGCATGCACCAAGAGTTAATGAAAAATTCATGACTCACACTTTCCCACCAAATAAACATTTAAACCAAAATGTTTAATCCAAAATGAAATGGCAACATCTAAAGTAAACTTGTAACGAATTACAAGAATACCCCTCATCCGTATATACATACCTGCATCCGTATTCCGACCGAATACGAATACAACGAGTCGAAAATAATCCAACAATATAATACTAAGATCCGGCTTAAACCAAAGCCCACTAGTATTATCCGTGCACAAGTGCACGTGTATGTTCGAACCCTGCCATAAAACCATAAGGCCTCTACAACGTTTCGCCCGAAGCAGAGAAACCCTCTGTATGGGACTCTAAAGACTTGTCAATACGCTGGCAGTGGGTTTAACCACAAGCACGTCAGTGGCACTAGCTATACGTAACGGCTACCCAGGTATTGAGCGAAAGGGAGGTCGACGAGCAAACTCATCCTGAAACCCTTATTGAGCCTGACAGTGACAATATCCGTACAGTCCGGTCCGTTCGTCTATGAGTATCGCATATCGAGTCTAGAGGGTGGATAAAGTCAGACCCCTAATAACGCGACATTTAGTGTCGGTATGAAGCCCATCACCACCTGAGAAACTACTGATCCGAATCAGTAATTCTCGATTACCTTGGCCAAGGATTTTTGGTGATGGCCACCCGTGCACTCCGTGACATCAATCCTCAATACCGGGAGAGACGAATCCCCTGACGATCTGCTCACTGCCTCCATGTGGCTCGGGACTGTACCCAACTAAAACCTGTTTGCACGACTCCTTTGAGCCATGGTAGGGTAGTAATCAAAGCACAGTGAGAACTCACACGAGACAAATGACGATCTTAGGTCGATAGACTAACCTGTACACATGTCATCAGGGAACTGCTATCTGACAATAGGTATAATACCAACTAGCATGTTCCCGACAAGTCCGTCCGGTGTACTCATAACCCAATGAGCACATGTATACATCTTAGGTGAACCAACTAACACCAATGGCTTATGAGACCGGCCATCGCCCCTCGTCGGGGTCTCGATCAGTATACACTAGTCTACTCTTGGATTATCGATGCCCAGTCTCGAAACTCCCAAGACTAGGGACATTTTAAGGATGTGCTTATAGACCACCCAACTCCCACGTATATGATCGCCATCATACTGCTGGTAGTCAAGCATGAATCCTATAGGCTCTATCAACAGGTAATAATGATCTGTAATGTCACCTAAAACATATACACGATGATAAAGACAAACCAGATAGCATATTATCATCTTGAGTAAGACTGTTCTACCGGTATAGCTCCTCCCTCAATCATTGCAATCACGTGCCTGTGATCTAATAATTGACTTGAGGGCACTATAGCCAACAATCTCTCACTTGCACTTAAGGCTAATTATTGCGGTGTCGCATACTCACAGCCCGTGTGATACCGAACACCCAACTTCTCTACTAATCAGTTTCACAAAGCTCGTTTGTAAAACTATTGCGTTCGAGAAATAGCCTCAGTGATTGGATCCGCTCCAATATTTCTTTCTATGTCTCTCTTTATCTCAATTTTACGGAGAAAGCCATCTCCCGAAATGAGCAATACATGTCTTAGAATATGTTTGGATATCTGATGGGACCCAGTTCACAAATGAACTCCAAATCTAGCAAACTTCTTAGACTGTATCGTCCACTGAATTTAATCAGTATCTTGCGCCATGCCTCCCTCAGCATCCGCTTGGACCACCTGTCCAAACTACTGCCCTTCGTCAAGAGGGAAAACTACAACTTTGACAGTCACTCTGTCATCCAGGTCACCTTAGAAGCCTGGAATGATAACCGTTTCTCGAAGGAGGCTGCCGTTACTATATCCTTAGAACATCGACTTATGTCCCTAAACTGCTCCCGAACGTTTCTCAAGGATTGGATTAACAAATAAACTTATTGCATATAGTGCAAAAGCAACATCTGGTGTGGTACTTGACATCTCATGATTGACTCAATTGCCTAAGCATGTGATATGCCAATCATGCATATCCCTCTCCCCTTTAGTCTGTAAGACACCTTTAGAGAGGGTGACTCCATCACCTGCAGGTACACCACCATGCCAGGAGTCGTCCATTCTAAAACACCTTTAGAATAGTGTCAAAGTACCCAGATTGGGAAACTACACAAATCTAGATCTAAAACCATAGATCTAGTAACCAGAATGCCTGATATAATATCCATATCCTATGTGGAGAAATCACTGTGTGACAACCACAGTATAACCGATCGTAGTATAGGAATTATACTTCCTATAAGGTGCTTGTCATCCAAATACCAGGAAATCACACCCTACTACCTTTTTAACAGATCCATCTCCTATTCTGATGAAGTCAAAGCCTATGACTGTCACATCAAAAATAGATGATCCATCTCCGCTATACATGCTTTAGTCTATAAATAGACACAAGCTACTTGTCTACTATGCTTCCGCTGCTCCCACTGACTACAACAACCCTCTGGCAGAGTCATATACACGTGCACTTCTAAAGTTAGTTGAGAACGACGCTATACTCATTATCATGCCGGGTCTCATGGTCTAGAATAGCAGTAATGGCAATTCTGGGTAAACAAGAACCTCCCTGTCACCGTCGTTGAGGATACCGAAGTACCTCTCGGGCACCTGAGATTACCCACCATATCTGCAGAGTGGCTTAATGGAATGTCAAACCCGATTGAATTTTTAGGTTCTATTAAATTTTCAGTAATCGTTTGTGGTTCTGGAATCACTTCCAGTTCTACCATACTCACACTACTGTTTTCTGAAAAAGTCCATTTACTAAAACTGTGGCGAGTCAAGAACAATATCACTATTGATCTTCTAGATGGTAGAAAGTTAACCCTCGTCATAGCCCGGGATAACCCACAAACTACCATTACAGAAACGTACCTTGAGTTATCCAGAGTCTGGTTTTAAGTGTAAGCTGGACAACTCCATATACCTTAACATCGTTAAGATATGATCCATTCTATATTCAATATAGAAACAGAGACACTGATTTAATTGGAACCAGATTGAAATCATGCATCTGTCTCCAGTGCATGTCAACTAAATGGAAAGAGGCCGATCAGCATTACTCAACTAGGAGTGCATCCAGATATGAGCAACCTCAAAGAGAAGCTAGTTCTCAAAACCATTACTATCAACCGAATACCAAACACAAGTATCTACATCTTCGATCACCTTGAAGAATCCCGATACTTGCAGCACATGGTTCTCTACTTTATTCTTATACCTATAACTTCTCAAAACTTGGACCTTGTATTTCTACGAAACACTTGTCTAAAACTGGAGAAGTCACAAGTAAACAGAATATAGTACGAGCACCAACCCCTTTGTCCTAATGGACACTGGACAACATACAATACTTTGTATAAGTCCCCTGAGTTGAATAACTCAAATCCTGTGCGTCGTAGGTTGAAAACTGTACTTATGGTTAAGAAGAATTACACCGCTGTTTAATACTCCTTACCCAATCATCAACTGATATAGGTAAATGTCATGGACATAATTTCAAAACGTTATATCTCACTTTATAAAATAAACGTACAGATATATCGGTTTGAAATTGGTGCATAACAACGGATATTCTAAACCAAATATTTGCCGTCGGGTAAAACCCCAGGTGATTTTCTCAAATATCACCAATTACAACGAATTCCGATATAATGAGGATATAACCACCTAATTTCCAATAACTTACTCCCACTCATCATCTGTAAACCATACAGATGTGAGAATCAAATCTGGTAAATATATACCGTGGAGCAATGATCTAATTGGGAAATCAGTTTTCAATTAACAACGCATAGTGAAACTGAAACATGAAAATGTTTCGAAGGGGTAGCCGGGTATTCCTAGTAATGCCTCTTCCATTATCCAGATTCATGTCCGTGACCGTATATTTCCTTGCCATCTCTCCAAATCCCTTTATTTGTCTTTACTCATTACCTTCTGTACACCACCCTTAGGATAAATGGTTTTCTTCCTTCCCTACTATTTGGCACCAGCCTATGGTTTGGAAGAAGAATATCCAATAAGCGTAATAGGTGTACTCTCCTAATCCTAGGAGCACTCGCAACTTGAGAGAAGGTAAAGATAAAAGATAACTGAATAATTCTTATTCTATTTCTCCTAAACCGGAAACCATTCTTGAACTGGAACAAGTTCCTTCAAGTTCGTATGTAACTATACGATGGATTATCCAATAAGTATGGATCTTTGTAGTTGTGCGGGGTGTTCTGGAGAAATCAAAGGTGAAGTAGGAGTGGCGATGATCTACACGGTTTCGTCATGAATGATAGCAGTCGCAATTTACTTTGCCTTCTTTCTAATCCCTTTATTTGTCTTTACTTATTACCTTCTGTACACCACACTTAGGCTAATTGGTTTTCTTCCTTCCCCCACCTTTCGGCACCTACCTATGGTTTGGAAGAAGACTATCCAATAAGCGCAATAGGTATATCTTCTCCTAATCCTAGGAGCCCTCACAACGTGAGAGAAGGTAATAGGAAAAGATAACTGAATAGTCCTATTCAATTTCTCCAGAACCGGAAACCATTCTCGAACTTGAAACAAGTTTCTTCGAGTTCGTATGTAACTATACGATGGTCATATCCAATAAATGTGGATCTTTGTAGTGATACAGAATGTTCTGGAAAAATGCAAAGGGTAAAAGTAGGAGTGGCAATGAAGTGTGCAACTCTGACAATCCAAAAGCCAGTGTATTTTAAGAAGGTTCGGTTAACTTGGTTTATGAGTTCTAGTCTAGGGTCGGGACATGGTCGCTGCAAAAGAGAGAGAGAAAAGAAACATTTAGCGTGCACTCTAACTTAGATCAGAATGGTTAATCACTTTATCTAATCAGGATATCTCCCACTGTATCCTCAAATTCTCCTCCAAACCCTAAAGAAGAATTAGTCGGGATCATCTAAAATCACCCGAGGAGTAAACCAACTCATCAGTGGGGATCGGGATCTAACTATCATCGCATGATAACCTGATGGAATCCACTCAAGTTATCACACTCCAGAAGGTATGCGCATGTCTGGCAAGTTTCCTGTATGTTTGAAACCCCCGATGTGATTTTTACCCCATGCTCTTATGACCTTGACGAAGGTCAACAAATCATAAGTCACATGTCAAGTTCTACCCGTCATTGTCCAGGTTAATTTGAACCCACCAGTACATACCCTTGACGAAGGCCAACAAAGTAGTACGACTGTCCCAAACCAACGCATCTATCTATGCAACAGAAAAGTAACAAGCAGCTACCATACACTATGCCTTGACGAAGGTCAACAAACATAGCATGAATACTAAGTGCTACCCGTCTGAAATGACGGAGGGCTACGAATGGTTTTTGGCGAAAAACCTTTAACGTAGTGAACTTGATATCGTTGAAGGAACCGGATAGCTTTATACAAATATATAGTGACGAAAACCTTTGCTAAAGAGGTTACTCCCGGTGAAGGGATCTCGGCTCTTTCCTCGTGGAATGAGGTGCAGGATATTCCCAACTGAATACTACGATACAAAGCAAAAAAGTAATCGACTATAGTAAAGCTATTACCCTGACGCAAACTTCTGCCCAAGAGGCCACTCTCGGTGAAGGGATATCGGTTCTTGCCTCGTCGAATGAGGTGCTGGATATTCATAACCGAATACCGCTGTGCAAAACAAAAGAAAACATCCTTGTAATAACAGGTTTTGAAATCTGTTCCAACAATATTGAATAGGTATGTTTTTCTTGCATTGATCAGAATTAACGCAGTCCCATCAATTAATCACACCACAAAAGAACGAAAATATGATGTACGTATATGCCATCCGCATTCGCCACTGGGCCTCATCATCACCCGTTAGGTTACTTAACTAACGACGGAGCGGGGGCAGGACTAGCGCGGGTGCAAAACATATACAACATCTACTAGTATATATATAACTATATATAATAATCGCTCCAGACATGATAAATGCAACATCACAAATAAGAAATAAGCATCACAGAACAATACTGGCAATCTGGGAGCCCCGGGTTTCCTTTGAGCCGCAAGTGAAACCTAACGTTCCCCTGGTCGTGTGGATAGCCTGTGCAATGAAAACCTAGACCTCTACGAGCACGGCAAGTCACCCGCCAAAACCAGAAGTGAGGCAACCCCTTCATCAATGTGAATGGACCACCCGGCACTTCATGGAATTCGGTAACTTGAGTACCCCTCCTTGGGTCAACCTGTACCCCCTACGAGTGCGGCGAATAGCCTGGCAATTGTAGAGTGAGTCCCCCTCCGTCTCAATGCCATGAGATGCGGGCCCGTTGCCCTCTGGAACCCGACTACCGTGCACTCCATCGCGGGGTAATCCTAGTACAGAAAAGAAAATATGTACAACGGTGACATCGACCTCAACCCGGTCATGCCCCAAATAAATAATATACATACAGGCAGTGACGGCAATCCACATGTTGGACGCTCTCCCCACGATATCAAATGTACAAATAAATCTAAACTGTACTACCATTGCAACCAAGCTATCCACCACGACGATCCCTCCACAACCACAGCACAACACAAAATATCAACGTGAATGTCACGTTCGCAAACCCGTCTAAAAGAGCATATAGCAGTTATACGAGTTGTACCGCTCTAATGACATTCACGATCACATATAGTAATGTTTGTACTAAAAACTACGATATTAGAATTCCGCACGCAATTAGCAAACTATACCAATTTACAAAACCATGGGAAAAAACAGTGAGCTAAAGTTCCAAAAACCGACCGTTTAAAGCCAATTCGGAAGTCCGAATCAAAATGAAACGCGCCCGAACCTTCGCAGGGAGTTAGAGCACGAAATTAAATTCGAGTCGGGGGGCCTAAGGGGGGTGCCCTACCCTCGAGGCCACCACGAGGTGTCCAGGGGGTGAGGCAGACCCGAAACTGCCCAAGGTGGGGCAGTTTCGGGTCCCCACCGCTAAGACCACCTTGTGGTTGTCTTGGGGAGTGGGCCCAGCCGTTTGACTCCCCGGGGATTCCCCGGGGTGCCCATGCACCATCTCGCGGCTTCTCAGTTCAAACCGTGAGCCCGCGGGGTGTGCAAACATCTCAAACTTTCAGTTTTCGGAACTGTTTTTGTCGGCAGTTTTTGCATGACAAAAACGGCGGATTTCTAATGTCGCAATGAGTTAATTAAGGCTTATGGAGTGGCTCTGATACCAAGTTGGGTTACGCTAGCACCCCGGCCATCAATCCGTGGCTAAATGCGGAACAAAAATTTAATAAACCGTCGCTAACGGAACCTGAGTCTACGGATCGACCCATAAGCCCTACATAACAAAAACATGCAAAGGGTTAGAGTGATTATACCGAATGATCCGTGTCCTTTGGTCTTTAACCTTTATCCCAAGCTCCTCGCGGCTTCCTTGATCAAGTTTGATCTCCGATCTCCCTCCATCGAAGACGATCCACGTCGAGAGTTTGTAATATGGGCTCCGACCTCAAAACCGAAGCAACTCGAGTATCTAGTTTACCAACCTAGATAGCCAAGATGAAGTAGAGAGAGTGTGATTACTTTGTTTCAATACACCCTAGGTTTCTCAACACATGAGACATATAGGGTGGAGGTTGAAGAAGTTGCCATGGGTAAAGAAAATGTGAGCTTAAGAAAAAATTTGGCTTGCGTTTTATGAGATATTTTTTTATGAGCTCATGTCTCAACTAAAGAAAAAACGTTGCCAAGATAAGATCTGTCACAACCCAAATATCTCACAAGCTTAAAAACAAATATCTCACAAGTCACCATGACTCATAACCATGAGTCACCAAGTGCATGCACCAAGAGTTAATGAAAAATCCATGACTCGCACTTTCCCACCAAATAAACATTTAAACCAAAATGTTTAGTCCAAAATGAAAGGGCAACATCTAAAGTAAACTTGAAACTAATTACAAGAATACCCCTCATCCGTATATACATACCCGCATCCATATTCCGACTGAATACGAATAGAACGAGACGAAAACAATCCAACAATATAATACTAAGATCCGGCTTAAACCAAAGCCCACTAGTATTATCCGTCTGAATCATGATCCATGCACAAGTGCACGTATATGTTCAAACCCTACCATAAAACCATACGGCCTCTACAACGTTTTGCCCGAAGCACGGAAACCCTCTGTGTGGGACTCTAAAGACTCGTCAATATGCTGGCAGTGGGTTTAACCACAAGCACATCAGTGGCACTAGCTGTACGTAACGGCTATCTAGGTATTGAGTGAAAGGGAGGCCGACGAGCAAACTCATCCTGAAACCCCTACCGAGCCTGACAGTGACAATATCCGTACAGTCCGGTCCGTTCGTCTATGAGTATCGCATATCGAGTTTAGGGGGTGGATAAAGTCAGACCCCTAATAACGTGACATTTAGTATTGGTATGAAGTCCATCACCACCTGAGAAACTACTGATCCGAATCAGTAATTCTCGAGTACCTTGGACAAGGATTTCTGGTGATGGCCACCTGTGCACTCCGCGACATCAACCCCCAATACAAGAAGAGACGAATCCCCTGACGATCCGCTCACTGCCTCCATGTGGCTCGGGACTGTACCCAACTAAAACCTGTTTGCATGACTCATTTGAGCCGTGGTAGGATAGTAATCAAAGCACAGTGGGAACTCACACGAGACAAATGACGATATCAGGTCGATAGACTAACATGTACACATGTCACTGTTAGTTGTATGTATGCCCTAGAGGCCAGTATTATACAGATGATGTATATTATATTGGATGCTTGGACATATATAGAGAGGACTTTCTTGCTCGATATGATAGTATGCTATCTGGTTGCTCTTTATCTTAACATGTATACTTGTCTCTTGATACTGTCTTATAGTTACATGTTGGTAAAGCCCTTAGGATGTGTACTTGACTACCTGGACTATGATGCAGATCATATTAGTGGGGCCATGGTAGTCCATAAGTACATCCTTTAATGTTCCTAGTCGTAGGTGTATCGAGACAGGGCATCGATATACCAGAGTAGACTAGCGTATACGCTTCTCGACCCATGCGATGGGTGATGGATGATCCCATATCCATTGGTGTTTGACATCAGAGATGGTATACGGGTGCTCAGTGGAGACTGGGTACACTGGACGGACTCGCCGAGAACTCCCAGATGGTATTATACCTCACGTCAGATGGCAGTTCTCTGGTGACACTTGTGCAGGTTAGTCTGTAGACCCGAGATCGTCATAGAGTCTTGTGTGATTCCCACCGTGCTTTGATTTCCACCTTACCATGTCCAAGAGGGCGTGCAAAACGGTGGTTTTTGGGTACAGTCCCGAGTCACATGGAGGCAATGAGCGATAGGAGGGGTTTTGTCTCTCCCGGTATTGGGGGTTGATGTTGCGCTATGCTCGATTGGCCGTAACAGGGAAGTCCCTGGCCAGGGCTGATTTAGAGATTTACTGGTAAGTGTTACCAGTAGTTTCTCGACCCGTTATGAGCCTCGCATTGGCACGACTTATCGGTTATTGGGATCTGACGATTACCACCCCTAGACTTGATATGCGACATATCAGACGAGGAGACCGGACTGTACGGGAGGTGTTACCGGTAGGCTTTTACAGGAGTTGGAGCGGGCTTGCTTGCTGATCTTCTGATCGCTCAATACCCGGATGGCCGTTACGTCCAGCTAGTACCGCTGACGGCTTGTGGGTGCTTGATGTGATCATCACCTACTGCCGGCGTATTAACGAGTCTTTAGAGTCCTACACAGAGGTTTTACTGGCTCAGGCAAAATGAAATAAGAGCGCATATGTGATATGTGCGGGACCGAGAATGATGCGTGTATGTGATACCGTATTCTATTCTTGCGACTTTTTGTATCGCGAGGTTATATGTGTATAGCCGGGTTATCGAATCAAGTGTTGATTCGATAAGTGGATACATTGGATATTAGTCGGTTATATGCGATATGACCGGATTATTAAGTCAAGTGTTGATTTAATAATTTAGTGTACAATTGTATATTAAATATACTAATTTACATTAACTAACATATGTTCACTTATGGATTTTTCTCACATGTGCACAACTTTAATATATATGTGATATATATTAAAAAGTGTTTTCTTTTTGTATCATGGTTGTTGATACATCATTCATGGGTGTATGAGACTTACACCATGCTATTTATTATGTTGGGTTTTAATATTTAAAGTAATTACAAAATTAGTGGAGGATTAGATAAATGCATGAAGCTTGTGGAAGCTTGTGGATGCATTGACTAAGTCCACTAAGTTTGTTTTTACTATGGATATTTGTTAACCCAACCATAAGGATCAGCCATGGTTATGTCTCTACATGAGTTAGTATATGATACTCACTCACCATGGTTAGCTTTCTCACTTGATCATTATCTTTCTCTCTTTATTTTCTTCATCTTCTCCCTTGAGCAAAATAGCTCTCTAGGGTTTGATCCAAAGTGAGAAACATTGTGAGAAAATAAATTCTAAAGTGAACTCACTTCCTATTTCTCCATCCTCTACTAGACTAGCACTTTAGTTTAGGGTGTTTCCTTCACTAATTCTCTAGTTAGTGAAGTAGAAGCTTGAGTTGGCATCCCCTCGACGTAGATCATCTTCGGCCTCGAAGACTTCAAGTAAGGGCGCTCTTTTAGCCTCGTGAAGCCATGCAAGAGTCCGGGAGAACCACGATCACAGCGAAGGGACTTCAACAAGGAGCTAAAGAAGTGAAGGATCGATCTACAAAGGTTGTATTTCGTATTCACTTAGTGGTAGATGCTATTAACTTGCATGTGAAACCCTAATTTTCTAGCAAAGATCTTGTTTAGGGTTGTTAGGCACGGCTAAAATTTTAATCGGGCATGGTTGATGCTTTCTTAACCCTTGTTAGAGTGCCTAGTAAACCTACAGTCACCAGGGAACTGCTATCTGACAATAGGTATAATACCAATTAGCATGTTCCCGGCGAGTCCATCCGGTGTACTCATAACACAATGAGCACATGTATACATCTTAGGTGAACCAACTAACACCAATGGCTTGTAAGACCGTCCACCGCCCCTCGTCGGGGTCTCGATCAGTATACACTAGTGTACTCTTGGAGTATCGATGCCCAGTCTCGAAACTCCCACGACTAGGGACATTTTAAGGATGTGCTTATAGACCACCCAGCTCCCACGTATATGATCACCATCATTCTGCTGGTAGTCAAGCATGAATCCTATGGGCTCTATCCACATGTAATAGTGATCTGTAATGTCACCTAAACCATGTACACGATAATAAAGATAAAGCAGATAGTATACTATCATATCGAGTAAGACTGTTCTACCAGTATAGGTCCTCCCTCAATCATTGCAATCATGTGCGTGCGATCCAATAATTGACTTGAGGGCACTATAGCCAACAGAGTTCGCCCAGCTTCTAGTTTTAAGCATCAGCCGGACTACTCTATATACCTTAACATCGTTAAGATATAATCCCTTCTATATCCAGTACATAGAAACAGAGGCATTAATTTAATTGGAACCAGATTCAAAAATCATGCAGCTGTCTCCAGTGCATATCAACCAAATGGAAGGAGGCCATGCTGCATTACTCATCAAGGAATGCATCCACGAATGAGTAACCCGAAAGAGAAGCAAGTTCTCAAAACTATTACTTATGACGGAATACCTAACACAAGTATCTACATCTTCGATCACCTTGAAAAATCCTGATACTTCCAACAAATGGTTCTCTACTTTATTCTTATACCTATAACATCTCAAAACTTGGACCCTATATATCAACGAAATACCTGTCTAAAACTAGAGAAGTCATGAGTAAACAGAATATAGTACGATTACCAATTCCTTTGTCCTAATGGATATCGGACAACATACAATACTTTGTATAAGTTCACTGAGTTTAACAACTCAAACCGTGTGAGTCTTAGGTTGAAAAACTGGACTATGGTAAAGAAGAATTACACCGTTGCTGAATGCTCCTTATCTAACCATCAAATAATATAGGTAAATGTCATATACATAATTTCAAAAGGTTATATCTCACTTTATAAAATAAATGTACATATATATCAGTTTGAAATTGGTGCATATTAACGGATATTCAAAACCAAATATTTGCCGTCAGGCAAAACCTATGTGATTTCCTCAAATATCACCAATTACAAAGAATTCTGATATATATAGAGGATTTAATCGCCCAATTTCCAATATCTTACTCCCACTCACCATCTGTAACGCCATACAGATGTGAGAATCAAATCTGATAAATACTTAACCAGGAGTTAGAATCTAATTGGGAAAACATTTTTCAATTAACAGCGCATAGTCATGTTAGTGTATATGCTCTAGAGGCCATTACTGTATCATACTAGTTTGTATATTACTTGATGGAAGCTTGGGATATTCACCTTGTATTGACAATCTTGCCCAAAATAGTAGTATGCTACTTGGTTTGTTTCTACTTTAATGTATACATGTGTTTCTTATAGCATATCGCCTTTACACATTAGTGGAGCCCTTAGGATCTTTGCTTGATTACCAGCGTTGTGATGGCAGTCACACTCGTGGGGGCTGGGTAATCCACAAGCACATCCTTATGCAGGTCCCTAGTCGTAGGACTATCGAGACAGGGCATCGATACCTTGGAGTAGACTAGCGTATGCGCTTCTCATCCCAGCTTGGGAGACGGTCTGTCCCACAGCCGTCAGTACGTCGTACTTGAGATAGTATGCGGGTGCTCGTTAGGTTACGAGTACACTGGACATGACTCGTCGGGAACTGTTGGTTGGTATTATACCTATCGTCAGTTATCAGTTCCCAGGTGACATGAGTACAATTTAGTCCGTTGACTTGACACTGTCACTTCGCCTCGAGTGTGTTCCCACTGTTCTTAGATTGCTACCCTACCACAGCTCAAAGGAGTCGTGCAAACAGGTAGCAGTTGGGTGCAGTCCCGAAGCACTTGGAGGCAGTGACGGTTAGACATGATTCGTCTCTCCTGGTATTGGGGGTTGATATCGCGCTGTGTCTAGAAGAGCCATTACACAAAGTCCCTGGCCAGGGCAAGCGAGATATACTGGTAGGTTTCCAGTGTTATCTCAGGGTGTTCTGGGTTACACTCCGGCACGACTTGTACCGCTATTAGGGGACTGACGTTTACCGCCCCTAGGCCCGCCATGCGATACTCTTAGACGAACAGACCGGACTGTACGGAGACTGTCACATTCAGGCTCAGTAGGAGTTCAGATGGGTTTACCTTGTCAGTCTTCTCATCGGCATCTACCTGGGGACCGTTACGTACAGCTAGTGCCGCTTGCGGTCTGTGGTTAAACCCACTGCTAGTAAGTGTCGAGTCTTTAGAGTCCCACACAGAGGGTTATTCGCCTTTAGGCAAAACGAGCAGAGGTCGCATGGTTTTGCGACGGGGTTCGTTCACATCCGCGCACTTGTGCACGTTTGGTGTCCAGACAGATTATACTAGCGGGCTTTGGTTTAAGCCAGATCCTAGTATATGTTTCGGGATTGGTTTTATCTCATTGTATTCGTGATCCTCGGAACGCGGATACGGGTGTGTATGCACAGTTGACCGAGGCAGAGGCAGAGGCAGAGGACTTTCATTAGGGTTGATGACCGTTGTATTTTTCTTAACCCTAATGTTTATATATGAAATATGATTATTAATATTAATTAATTATAATTGTGTTATGGTTAGGGTTGTTGACCATTTGACTATGGTTGACTTGTTGACCTATGTTGACATATTGACCATCATCATTTCATATGAAAGATGCTCTTTGATTCTTGCAAAAGTAATTAATGTGAAATGATAATGGTCATTTCAAGATTAACCATCACAATTATCTTTAGTTAATTTTTTAATTATCATAATTCACATATATGTGAGAAGGTTGTCATTATCTTCTCAATTCTATCATTCTCATTCTCTCTCATCCTCTTCCTCTCTCTCAAAGCTCTCCCCTCTCATGAGTTGAGAACCATTCAGCTTGAGATAAAACCTTCAAAATTACTCTCTACTCTTTCTAAGGTTCTAGGTTTAGCACACCAAGCATCTTAGTTACTTCTAGTTTGAGGTAGGAGCCAAAGGTAGAGGCCCTCGGGTGGATCTTTCTTCGGCAAGAGAAGGCGACGAGGAAGACCCGTTCATCCCACTCCAAGGAGCAAGAAGAGAAGGACTTCAAGACTTAGGTATAACCTTTTAACCGAGTAGCTAACCTTTTTAGCTTGGTTGTTAGTTTATGTTTAGCAAAGATCCTCCTTTAGTTAGTCCATGTTGCCTAGAGTTGTAAAAATCCGTTTTTTATACCGTTTCCGCCTCCCCGTAAGCACTGGGGTAGGCAACGTGGACTTACAGTGGTATCAGAGCCTAGCTAAACAAAAACTAACTAGTTAGCAAAGTATCTAGAACTTCGATCGGAAAAAATCGCAAAACACGTTTTCTAAAACCTAAGTTTCTGCCGATTTTTATTTCTGCTCAAAAAATAATAAATCATGTACTAAAAATCGGCTCAGGCTTTTTTAAGAACTGTAGGGTTCCTAGGCACTCTCAAGAGGTCTCACAAGGCATCAACCATTCCAATTTCAAATTTTTAGGGTGCCGAGAAAACCTAACACGGATCGTTGACTAGAAGTTTAGGCGAAATACTAATCTAGTTAACAACTTAACTAAAGGAGAGAGGCTACAACCTTTGTAGATCCGTTTCTCCACTTCCTAAGCTCCACGTAGGCGTCCTCTCGCTGTCCTAGTTGGATCTCGGACTCTCGCATCGGCTTCATCGTCGAAATGAGCGGAATAGGTCGTCGGCTTCGTGCCGAAGATGATCTACGTCGAGGTTGCACAAGTTCAAGCTCCAACTTCACCAAGTAGTGAAACTTGTGAAGAAAACACCCAAAACAACTTGGCAAGAGGTAGAGGGTGAAGAAATAGGAGGTGGGTTCACTTTAGAATTGGATTTCTCACTTTAGAACTCAAGATGCCATTGATGGCATCAAGCTTTCTCTCTTGAAGATGAAGAAGAAGAAGTAGATAGAATATGATAAGTATTATGTAAAAAGAATAATAAAATCAATACTTATCATATACTCACCATGATCAAGTGTAGAGAGCAAACTAGGGTTAAGTGGATGGTTAGGTTAAGAGAAGAAAACAAAAATGGTCAATTATTCAACTCTTCATGAAGCTTCATGAAAGAAACAAATAATGCCACCATTTTTCTTTTCTTTTCCAAAATGAATAATCAATATAAATAAATGAATAAGTATATAAAACCCTAACCATTCATATAACCATGGTTTAATCTTTACACAAGCACAAGTCAACATGTATCATCAAACATGATACAAACATGTGCACAAAAGTATATCACATATACAACTTGCACATCAAGTGAGAAAATCCATTTAAAGTGAACCAATACTAGTTAATGCAAAGTAATATATCATATATATAATTATACATTAAATCATTAAATCAACACTTGATTCAATGATCCGGTCATGTCGCACATAACCGGCTAGTATACAATGTATCGATTTATCGAATCAATGATTCGATAACTAGGTTATATCGCATACAACCAATCGAAACATTCATAGCGAGAATGAAATACGGTATCACATACACGCATTATTCTCGGTCCCACACATATCTCATATGCGCTCCTATTTCGTTTCGCTTGAGCCAGGAAACCTCTGTGTAGGACTCTAAAGACTCGTCAATACGCCGGTAGCAGATGATGATCATATCAAGCACCCACAAGCCGCAAGCGGTCTGCTAAACGTAACGGCCACCCGGGTATTAAGCGATCAGAAGATCGACGAGCTAGCCCGCTCACACTCCTGTGAATCCAACCAGTAACACTTACCATACAGTCCGGTCTGTTCGTCTGGTATGTCGCATATCAAGTCTAGGGGTAGTAAACGTCAGACCCCAATAACCGATAAGTCGTGCCGATGTGAGGCTCATAACGGGTCGAGAAACTACTGGTAACACTTACCAGCAAATCTCTGAACAGCCCTGGCCAGGGACTTCTCTGTTACGGCCAATCGAGCACAGCGCAACATCAACCCCCAATACCGGGAGAGACGAAACCCCTCCTATCTCTCATTGCCTCCATATGACTCGGGACTGTGCCCAAAGACCACCGTTTTGCACGCCCTCGTAGACGTGGTAAGGTGGAGATCAAAGCACAGTGGGAATCACACAAGTCTCTATGACGATCTCGGGTCTACAGACTAACCTGCACAAGTGTCACCTGAGAACTGCCATCTGACGTGAGGTATAATACCATCTGGGAGTTCTCGGCGAGTCCGTCCAGTGTACCCAGTCTCCACTGAGCACCCGTATATCATCTCTGATGTCAAACACCAATGGATATGGGATCATCCATCGCCCATCTCATGGGTCGAGAAGCGTATACGCTAGTCTACACTGGTATATCGATGCCCCGTCTCGATACACCCACGACTAGGGACCATGAAGGATGTACTTATGGACTACCATGTCCCCACTAGTATGATCTGCATCATAGTCCAGGTAGTCAAGTACACATCCTAAGGGCTTTATCAACATGTAACTATAAGACAGTTTAAAGAGACAAGTGTACATGTTAAGATAAAGAGTAACCAGATAGCATACTATCATATCGAGCAAGAAAGTCATCTCTATATATGTCCAAGCATCCAATATAATATACATCATCTGTACAATACTGGCCTCTAGGGCATACATACAACTAACAATCTCCCACTTGCACTAGGGCCAGCTGCTGTAGTATCGCATACCGAGCGTCCCGAAGAGTCTCTCAAACTGTATCTGGGGAATGGCCTTCGTGAGTGGATCCGCCGTGTTGTCCTTCGTGTCAACTCTCCTGACCTCGATCTCCCGGCGATCAACTATCTCCCGGATCAGGTGATACCGCCTCAGAATATGCCTGGACCGCTGATGGGACCTGGGTTCCTTGGCCAAAGCCACCGCTCCATTGTTATCGCAATACAAAGGTATTGGATGCTCAATGGATGGAACCACTCCAAGTTCTGTAATGAACTTCTTGATCCAGACAGCCTCTTTGGCAGCATCGTTGGCAGCGATGTATTCAGCCTCCATCGTCGAGTCTGCCACGGTTTCCTGCTTGGAACTCTTCCAGCTAACCGCCCCTCCGTAAAGGGTAAAGACAAAGCCCGACTGCGACTTAGAGTCGTCCTTATCACTCTGGAAGCTCGAATCGGTAAAGGACTCTACTTGGAGTTCTCCGTTACCATACACCAAGAACATATCTCTAGTCCTTCGTAAGTACTTGAGAATGTTCTTCACAGCTGTCCAGTGACTCTCTCCAGGATCTGCTTGATACCGACTCACTACACTTAGTGAGTATGCAACATCGGGTCTGGTACATAGCATCGCATACATGATAGAGCCTACTGCCGAAGCATAGGGTATCCCTTGCATGCGAGCTCTCTCCAAATCAGTCTTGGGAGACATCTCTTTGGAGAGAGTGAGTCCAGAGATCGTGGGCAAGTTCCCACGCTTGGATTCATCCATACTAAACCTCTTTAGTATGGTGTCAATGTACCTGGATTGGGACAATCCCAATATCCGTTTGGATCTATCTTTATAGATCCTAATTCCCAATATGCAGGAGGCATCACCAAGATCTTTCATTGAGAATCTTTGTGATAAGAAGAGCTTGACCGATTGCAGCATAAGAATATCATTTCCTATCAAGAGTATGTCGTCCACGTACAATACGAGGAAGACAACCTTACTCTCTGCCACCTTCTTGTAGATACAAGGTTCATCTGGATTTTTGACGAAATCAAACTCTTTGATAACGACGTCAAAGCAGATGTTCCAACTCCGCGATGCTTGCTTTAATCCATAAATGGATTTAAGCAACTTGCACACCTTCCCGCTGCTCCCACTGTCTACGAAGCCCTCTGGCTGAGTCATGTATACGCACTCTTCTAAATCACCATTTAGAAAGGCGGTCTTAACATCCATTTGCCAGATTTCGTAGTCATGATATGCAGCGATGGCAAGCATGATCCGGATGGATTTAAGCATAGCCACTGGAGAAAAGGTCTCGTCATAGTCCACACCTGGTCTTTGACGAAAACCCTTTGCTACAAGTCTAGCTTTGAAAGTCTCCACTTTCCCATCTACACCAAGTTTTTTCTTGAAGATCCACTTGCTCCCAATAGGTTTTACCCCTTCAGGAGCAACTTCCAAAGTCCATACTTTGTTGGTGTACATGGATTCCATCTCGGACCGCATAGCATCCAGCCATTTCACTGAGTCCCCACTCGTGATGGCCTGCTCGAAGCTAGTTGGGTCATCATCCTCCATGATGCAATCCTCACTGCCACCATCAATGAGAAAACCATAGTATCTCTCAGGTGGACGAGAAACCCTACTAGATCGGCGGAGAGGCTGGGGTACGTCGGGCACCACTGAATCCTCTGGTTCTACTAAATCGTTAGTTGCAGTTTGTGGTGCTGGAACCTCTTCCAGCTCTACCTCTTTGCCATTAATTTCTTTTGCAAGAAATTCCCTTTCCAAAAAGGTGGCATGTTGAGCAACAAACACTCTTTGTTCCTCAGCTTGGTAGAAAAAATATCCTTGAGAATTCTTAGGATATCCCACAAACATGCAAAGGACTGATCGTGCCTCGAGTTTGTCCGGATTTTGCTTTTTGACATAGGCCGGACAACCCCATATCTTAATTCGTTTAAAATATGGTCTCTTCCCACTCCATATCTCATATGGTGTGGTAGGTACAGATTTAGACGGAACCAGATTCAATAGGTATATGGCTGTCTCAAGCGCATACCCCCAAAAGGAAATAGGTAACTCAGCATTACTCATCATTGAACGCACCATATCTAATAGGGTGCGATTCCTTCGTTCCGATACACCGTTGTGCTGTGGTGTATAAGGAGGAGTAAGCTGAGAGAGAATCCCATTCTCTTTTAGATAATCCAGGAATTCACTGCTTAAGTATTCACCTCCTCGATCAGATCGAAGAACCTTAATACTTTTGCCCGTTTGGTTCTCTACCTCGTGCTTATATTCTTTGAATTTCTCAAAAGCTTCAGACTTGTGTTTCAACAGGAACACATGCCCGTATCTAGAGAGATCGTCAGTGAATGTAATGAAGTAGGTCGAACCATTTCTGGCGTGTGTAGACATTGGACCGCATACATCACTATGCACCAGTCCCAAGAGTTCAGTAACTCTTTCTCCGTGTCCCGTAAACGGAGTTTTGGTCATTTTTCCTTTGAGACATGAATGGCAGGTGTCATAAGATGATAATTCGAATGAATTCAAATATCCATTCTTATGCAACTTAGCTAGTCGTGTCTCATTGATATGGCCAAGTCTACAGTGCCACAAGAAGGATTCGTTCATTTCTGAGCTTTTCCTTTTGTGTGTGTTTTGTATATTGAAGACTGTATTTTGATTGAGAATGAATATGCCATTATGTAGCGAGCCTGATGCAATCAACCTTTGATCCAGGAATATGTTCATAACATTATCCTTTACTACAAAATTATATCCTTCTTTACTTAATAAAGAAACTGATATAATGTTGCACATCATGTTCGGTATATAATAGCACTCATTCAGGACTAGTGTATTACCATTTAGTAATACCAGGTGATATATTCCAACTGCTTTGGCTGCAACATTTGCCCCATTCCCTACTTGAACGGAATGATCACCTTTTCCCAGTTCTCTACCTTTCCGTAGCCCATGTAACTGCTTACATATGTGGGATCCTGATCCGGTATCTAATACCCAGGACGTAGGGTGAACTGAGAAACAGTTCTCAATAACAAACACACCCGAAGAAGGTGCATCAACATGCACGTTCTCCGTTTGGGCGGCGTGAGAATCTAGATATTCTCCTGTTTCCTGTTCAGTCTTATAACATTTATAAGATAGAACGGGTCCAACTTTCCCCTGCACAGTATAACATGCGGGTTCGGTCAATACATCCATATTATTATCTTGATTAAGGCATGAAATGGTCGCTACCTGGAGAGAGAGAGAAGAAAACACTTTAGCGTATGCTCGTGCAAGATCAGATTGGTTATTATCTTATCTAATCAGGATGGCTCCCACTGCTTTTTATCAAATCTTCTTTCAAACCTTAAAAGGAAAAACTTGCCGGGATTAATTACACACTAAAAGTTCGCCAATCTTTCAGCCAGGCCAGTGTCGGTACTTTGAGGGAGGTCCCCCGTGCTTTCGCACGAACCTAATTAATGTAAACCTCGTTTTCCCAGAGGCGTAACCTCGTTAACACCTTTCTAGACACCTACTTGATCGGCTAATTGTAATGTGTAAAACTCTCCCAGGAGTAACTCTTACTCGCAGTGGGTATCGGGATCCAACTATCTCATAGAAGGTATGCAATCTCATTGCAAATTTCAACACTTGAAATTCCCGATAATGCTTTTGCCCCTAGCGATCTATGACCTTGACTAAGTCAACAAACCATAAATCGCAAGTCAAGTTCAACCCGTACATTTCCCGATTGAATTAAACCCACCCGTACGACCCTTGACTGAGTCAATAAGGCCGTGCGAATGCTCTAATCCAATCACATCTCATGTTGTTACAGATAAACATAATTTAGCTACCATACACTATGCCTTGACTAAGTCAACAAACATAGCACGAATACTAAATAATATCTATCTGAAATGACGGAGGGCTACGCGGGTTCTTTCAGAAAAAACCATGAGCGTAATGAACTTGATATCGTTGTAGAATCGAATGAAGTTTTGAAATGGAGTGATTTTGAGGCTTTTCTTGTTTTGCTAAAGGGGTCACTCCCGGTGAAGGGATCGTCGGCCCTTTCCTCGTCGAATGAGGTGCGGGATATATCATATATATCACTGTGCAAAGCAAAAACTCTTAAAAGTAATCAAAGCCAAACCGAGTGTGTAGCATCTGCCAGTTACTGCTAAAGGAGTCACTCCCGGTGAAGGGATCTCGGTCCTTTCCTCATCGAATAAGGTGCAGGGTATATCATATATACCGCTATGCAAAGCAAGAACTGTAGCTACCTGTTTTGTTTAAAATTTGATTCTACAACATCTTAGGTTTCTTTTCTTTCATTAATCACATTAATGAAGTCCCATCATTTAAATACCTAAACATCACAGATAAATACGACGTACACTTATGCCATCCGCATTCGCCTCGATGTCCCCTCGTGCACCGTTAGGTTAGGTAACTAACGACAGAGCAGGGCAGGGCTAGTACGGGTGCAAAACATAAGTAATGTCTATATAATATATCATATATACTATATATAGTATCTATCACAGAACATCACATGATCGCATCACAGATAACGCAGCAGAAGAAACATATGAAACATTGGATATACTAGGACGTCCGTGTTTTCAATACGAGCCAGTATAAAACACGGATTCCACGGTCGTGATGAATAGCCAATCCCACACTCCTAGACCCCTACGAGAGCTGCAAGCAACCCTACCAATTCCAGGGTTAGGAGACCCGGACTCGACTCCTCGAGTTGGTCTCCCACTGGACCCCAGAACCCGGTTACTTGTGCTCCCCTCCTTGGGTCTATCCTAATGCGGAAAAGTAAATAATATACAAAAGGTGACAACTTCCGCTACCTGGAAGTGCCCCAAATAAAAGAATATTACATACAAGTTTTTACATGAATGAAAATGAAAAAAACACTCATCTCACATAAAAACCCCCGGCTATTCAAACACGACAATCCAATATAACATATCCAGCAACATATAACATCACATGTCATCAACGTAAGTAAATATGCGCATCCCAATTGTCGTTGGCATATAGCAACGAAACCGGCGATATCACATATTACACTTATGGTCACAGAAAAGAAAGTGTAAAACTACAACAATTGGAATCCGCAACTTCTTTAGACATCGCATGCCTAATCAAATGAAATACTTAGACATCACATGCCTAACAGTTATAAACCTCGCATTTTAGTCTCATTATCGAAAACTCTTTTCAATATCAAGTGAAACTAAACTGCTAGATTTATAACATTCATTCAGTTATCACATAACTGTTTGTGAATTCCAATTATTGTATCCCATTCCGGATAAATAGAAAATATCAAACTTTCCGATCGAACATTCGAACACCCAAGTTTTCCCGATACCGTCCAACACATGAAATAGGTTCAAAGACATTCACTTCATGCCTCAGTACCAACGGTCCAGCCGTAGAAGGGTCAAGCCAACGCCTCACATGTGGCTCGCCGTACTGCCCCAAACCCTAAGGTTCAAAGGGCAGTTCAAGACGGTCACATAATCGAGTTAAGGTTTGTTGTCTTCTAGAGGGACCATCGTGTTACTTGCACTACTCAGAACGTCCTTAAACCACACAAAAATCCAACACTTGGATATTTTCCGGCAGGGGAAAAGTTGGGTATTTTCATTCGGTCGAAACTTTTAACATATTCTAAACATCCGGAAAACCACATCAACAAAATCTGATAATCCGATCGAATCAGCGAACTCCCAAAACACCCCAGAAAATTCAACTCTTGAATAAATATTAAAAATTCCCAGGAAAACCACCACTGGAAACTAACAATTACTGTGCAGAATTCTTTATTTAATGAGGCCGTACGGCCGCGGAACCGCCGCATGAGCCATGCTCATGCCGCGGAACCGCGGCGACTTGGTGGATTTGGGCTGTCGAATTTCACAGTAACTCTTAGATATTCCTGATGTTTTTCTGCATATTTTTAATTTGGAAAATTCCCAGATTTTAGAAAATGTACAGAGAGCATTTTGGAAATGGGGTTTCGGTTCGATCGGACTTCAAACTCCGTCTACGCTTCGCCTAAGGCTCTAGCTAGGCTCTGATACCACTGTAGGGTTCCTAGGCACTCTCAAGAGGTCTCACAAGGCATCAACCATGCCAATTTCAAATTTTTAGGGTGCCGAGAAAACCTAACACGGATCGTTGACTAGAAGTTTAGGCGAAATACTAATCTAGTTAACAACTTAACTAAAGGAGAGAGGCTACAACCTTTGTAGATCCGTTTCTCCACTTCCTAAGCTCCACGTAGGCATCCTCTCGCTGTCCTAGTTGGATCTCGGACTCTCGCATCGGCTTCATCGTCGAAATGAGCGGAATAGGTCGTCGGCTTCGTGCCGAAGATGATCTACGTCGAGGTTGCACAAGTTCAAGCTCCAACTTCACCAAGTAGTGAAACTTGTGAAGAAAACACCCAAAACAACTTGGCAAGAGGTAGAGGGTGAAGAAATAGGAGGTGGGTTCACTTTAGAATTGGATTTCTCACTTTAGAACTCAAGATGCCATTGATGGCATCAAGCTTTCTCTCTTGAAGATGAAGAAGAAGAAGTAGATAGAATATGATAAGTATTATGTAAAAAGAATAATAAAATCAATACTTATCATATACTTACCATGATCAAGTGTAGAGAGCAAACTAGGGTTAAGTGGATGGTTAGGTTAAGAGAAGAAAACAAAAATGGTCAATTATTCAACTCTTCATGAAGCTTCATGAAAGAAACAAATAATGCCACCATTTTTCTTTTCTTTTCCAAAATGAATAATCAATATAAATAAATGAATAAGTATATAAAACCCTAACCATTCATATAACCATGGTTTAATCTTTACACAAGCACAAGTCAACATGTATCATCAAACATGATACAAACATGTGCACAAAAGTATATCACATATACAACTTGGACATCAAGTGAGAAAATCCATTTAAAGTGAACCAATACTAGTTAATGCAAAGTAATATATCATATATATAATTATACATTAAATCATTAAATCAACACTTGATTCAACGATCCGGTCATGTCGCACATAACCGACTAGTATACAATGTATCGATTTATCGAATCAATGATTCGATAACTAGGTTATATCGCA
Organism: Agapanthus africanus; assembly: GCA_030015575.1. Classification (NCBI taxonomy): domain Eukaryota; kingdom Viridiplantae; phylum Streptophyta; class Magnoliopsida; order Asparagales; family Amaryllidaceae; genus Agapanthus; species Agapanthus africanus. The sequence goes on from CM057339.1 coordinate 429,572,068, forward strand.
TACAACCAATTGAAACATTCATCGCGAGAATGAAATACGGTATCACATACACGCATTATTCTCGGTCCCGCACATATCTCATATGCGCTCCTATTTCGTTTCGCTTGAGCCAGGAAACCTTTGTGTAGGATTCTAAAGACTCGTCAATACGCCGGTAGCAGATGATGATCATATCAAGCACCCACAAGCTGCAAGCGGTTTGCTAAACGTAACGGCCACCCGGGTATTAAGCGATCAGAAGATCGACGAGCTAGCCCGCTCACACTCCTGTGAATCCAACCAGTAACACTTACCATACAGTCTGGTCTGTTCGTCTGATATGTCGCATATCAAGTCTAGGGGTGGTAAACGTCAGACCCCAATAACCGATAAGTCGTGCCGATGTGAGGCTCATAACGGGTCGAGAAACTACTGGTAACACTTACCGGCAAATCTCTGAACAGCCCTGACCAGGGACTTCCCTGTTACGGCCAATCGAGCACAGCGCAACATCAACCCCCAATACCGGGAGAGACGAAACCCCTCCTATCGCTCATTGCCTCCATATGACTCGGGACTGTGCCCAAAGACCACCGTTTTGCATGCCCTCGTGGACGTGGTAAGGTGGAGATCAAAGCACAGTGGGAATCACACAAGACTCTATGACGATCTCGGGTCTACAGACTAACCTGCACAAGTGTCACCTGAGAACTGCCATCTGACGTGAGGTATAATACCATCTGGGAGTTCTCGGCGAGTCCGTCCAGTGTACCCAGTCTCCACTGAGCACCCATATATCATCTCTGATGTCAAACACCAATGGATATGGGATCATCCATCGCCCATCTCATGGGTCGAGAAGCGTATACGCTAGTCTACACTGGTATATCGATGCCCCGTCTCGATACACCCACGACTAGGGACCATGAAGGATGTACTTATGGACTACCATGTCCTCACTAGTATGATCTGCATCATAGTCCAGGTAGTCAAGTACACATCCTAAGGGCTTTATCAACATGTAACTATAAGACAGTTTAAAGAGACAAGTGTACATGTTAAGATAAAGAGTAACCAGATAGCATACTATCATATCGAGCAAGAAAGTCATCTCTATATATGTCCAAGCATCCAATATAATATACATCATCTGTACAATACTGGCCTCTAGGGCATACATACAACTAACAAGAACAGGCAAGAAAAACGATCCAGTGAGTCGACCAACTCACCACGGATCCGCGGCAAGAGCTTGCTCCTGCCGCGGATCCGCGGCCGAGTTGACTCGGCCGTGGATCGTTTCTCCTGCAGTTTTCTTCTGATGGTGTTTTATGATTTTTGAGATGGTTTGTTTCTGCCCAGAATTTCCAGAGAATAAGTTTGTTTTTGGGGTGGTTACAAATCCGTATTTTGATCGATTTTCTGTAGACTTTGGCTAATGGGTTATATCTGTGATGTGATATATGTATTGAACGTCTGCTAATCGCTATACATCGATTAGTGGGGGTTATACATATCTGTGATCTGTAATGTTGATGGTTTGTGTATATGAATTCATTGGATTGTCGCGGATGAATAGCCGGGGGGTTGTGAGATGTGAGTTTTCTTATTCTTTCAAGTCATGTAATATGTAAATTGATGTAATATTATTTATATGGCCGCACAACCGGGATGGGGTTGTAGCCGTCATTGTATAATTTCTTTTACTGTTTTTTGCTCCTAGGATAGACCCAAGGTGGGGTGCACAAACTACCGGGTATCTCGAAGTGCCGAGTGGCCTACTCACGGTGTTGAGGGAGGTTGCTTCGCTTCGGGTACTTGGCGGGTAGTTTGCCACACCCGTAGGGGTCTAGGGTGGGGTTTGGCTATTCATCGCGACTATGTAATCCGCTCTTCGTTACAGGCTCGTACGAAATGCAGATTCCTAGTATATCCAATGTGTTCATCTGTGATCTGGAATGGCTATCATTGCATGTGACGAATGTATATATTTATATATGATATCTATTTAGGCGTTGCTTATGTTTTGCATCTACGCTAGTCCAGCCCCCGCTCTGTCGTTAGTTAAGTAACCTAACGGGTGATGACGGGACCCCGTGGCGAATGCGGATGGCATAAGCGTACGTCATATTTTCGTTGTTTTCTGCAATGGTAGGATTAATTGATGGGACGCATTAAAATTAATGCAAGAAAATAAACCAAGTAAAAGTCGTTGGAACACTTTAAAAACCACTCGGTTCTTTTCAAAAACCAACTTTTAAATGCGGAGCTTGAACCACTCCTTTTAAAAGCTATCTAGTTCCATCGATTATCAAGTTCACTACGTTCACAGTTTCGCCAAAACCATTCGTAGCCCTCCATCATTTCAGTTAAATATTCGGTAGTATTCAAGCTATGTATTTTGACCTCACGCCAAGGCATAGTGATTGGTAGCTGCCGGATATTTATCTGTTGCATAGATAGAATGCATTGGTTTGAGATAGTCGTACTGCCATTTTGGCCTACGTCAAGGGTAGGTACGGGTGGGTTCAAATTAACCTGGATAATGATGGGTAGAACTTGACATGTGACTTATGACATTTTGACCTCACGCCAAGGTCATAAGAGCATGGGGCAAAAATCCACATCGGGAGTTTCTAAAGAAACTGAAACTTGCTAGCGCTGCATACCATTTGGAGTGTGATGATTCTGGTAGGATTCCTTCAGTTTTGTCACGCGATGATATTTGTATCCCGATCCTACTGTGAGTATATGCTACTCCTCCGGAACTTTCTCACTTAACGATCAATGCTATAAACCAAGTAGGTGTCTAGAAAGGTGTTAGCGGGGCTACACCCACAGGGAAAAGAGGTTATTTAATTAAGGAACTTCGCGAAAGCATTGGAAAACCTCCCTCGAAGTACCGACACTGGCCTGGCTGAACGGTTAAGCAAGAATTGTACGGTGAGATTGATCCCGACTAATTCTTCCTTTATGGTTTGAGGAGGGATTCGAGAGATGATTTGATCTCAAAAATATCTATTACCGCAATCAAGAACGGCGTCGCTTTGCAGCTAGCCGGTGAGTACGGGTCGGTCCACAGGGATGTTGTGAATTTCCTATTCGCTCAAACGAGTTAATTCCGATGGGAGCCGGATTGATTATTAAATCTAAAAACTAAATTAATCTATATCTAAGTCTTGCTAGGGTTAGGTCTAGGTTAAGTTTGGAAAGTCTATAAATCTCACCGCTTTCTATACCCATATGAAGATCTAATTAGGTGTTATGGTAATTATTAATAAAAGGGATTAGAATCATCGGGAAGATGTTTTCTTCCTCTTGTTTCTTGTCCTTCCTTTATCAATCCTTACCCTAACCTCCATGGAAAACGCACGCAACCGGGCCTTTATACTACGGTATCACCGCTATCTCGAGGGATAGGGTGCCGTAGGGAGCGGTATGTGCATGTATGCATAGAGTCCTATGAAAATATGATGGGAAAGAAAGGGGATGAGAGATCTTCGTCTCTTAAACCTTCCCCAGATCTAACCCTAACAAGCGAGGAGACTACTCACTCATTAGGGAATTAAAATACATTTATCTAGGGCAGAGAATAAAAGATTAACTAGGGCAAGGAATTAACTAGGGCAAGAATAGAAAATTAACCTAGGGCAGAAAATAAAGAACTTACAACTTGATGCTCTCCAAAAGAATTCTGAAATTTATTAATGAAGGGAGGCATAGCCTTTACAATGATTTAGAGTTCCTATTTATAGAGGATAGGAAACCCTAGGTTACAATTGATTCGCATGTCTACATTTACCAAAATATCCTTAGGAAGACCTAGTCAAAGTAGACTTCAAGCTTTGGTAAAATTTTATGTCTCTGTCTCTTTAAAAAGGAAGTATTGGGCCTTGAAATTTCCTTTGTGGGCTCTTCTGTCTTTGGGCTTCCTTATTATTTGGTTCTTTTATTAAAATAGCTTCTATGTTTCTTCCAGATCTCCAGTGAATAATTGCGGTGGGCTTTTAACTGTTCGCTTTGTAATGTTGGACCTTGCATTGCCTCGTACTTTGTGAATTTTATCTTTGATGCAGGCTTGATCAAGAGTCTTCTATTTGTTGGTCAAAGTCCACATTTGCATCGTATTTTCATCGTTTTCACTGTTTTCTGTCCAAGAACCTGTAACCTGTAATATGTAGCAGACATGCGTCAAAAGCACCTGTTTATTTGTAAAAAGAATAAGAATATGGAATATAATAATACAATATTATGGTGTGAACAAATACTCCCAATCTTTTCTTTTGCTCGTCCTCGAGCAAACTTATTTTTTATTCTCTACAAAAAACCTAACCGCACTTTCGCAGGGAAACGCGATTGCACTGAGTACGTGCAACAAGTCTCTAGGTGTCCCTAGTAGGAGGAGTGTTGTCTCCTGAGGGTTTTCAGCGGATACTACCCACAAAATCCTATCAATTTGGCTTTTTCGACTTTTGTTCTCCAATTAGGTTTTCTAACAGGGAATTCTATTATCATCGACTCGTAAATTATCCACCCATATTCTTCACACTTCCTCATCATCTAACTTAAGATTATATATGTTCTGCAGACCTACTTAGCTTTCGGCATTTCTTAAGTTTTCACTTCTAGGGTTTCATCTCCACTTAGGAATTTTTATCAACTCTACTAAAGATACAAGTTCTATTCTTCATTCCTTTCTCTCATCTAAACTCCAATCACATATCCCTACGTGTGTGTATAGATCACCCCTACACTTGGAAATTCAAATCAAGCAATCATACTCTCGTCCGTTGTCCGAAGTACTTCTTAATAGGTGAATTTTTAAATGAATTTTGCTTACACATCCTTCATGCGACCGTTAATACTTCTTGAGATACCAACAACCGATTACAAGATGTGTTTGCACATTAAAGCGTACTTCCTAGTCTTGCAACACCCAAGGCTTTAGCAGTGCCTCCCAAACCAGTTGGTCTAAGGCACTAGGTGATGAAGCACCCTCGCTAAATATTTCTATTTTTTACAGCCTTAAGTAATCACAAAAACCAGTGTTCATTTTTTTCTTTCTTTATTCACACTTGTATTTTTTTTTATTTTCTTCGTATTAAGGACTTCAGAGAAGAGCAGTTCAAGGTCTCCTCTACTATTCCAAGTTTCAAGGTGCGTGATTGTGCAAATTGTAGGGTATACATTTTCAGAATCTAGACTTAAGCTAGGAACTATTTTTCAAACTTATACTCTAATAAGAACATCAATACTTTTCCTTTGTTTCGACTTAGCCCAAGAAGTGAACTCAAAATTTGCCTATTTCTAAATAAACTACAAAGACATATACTTTCTACCGCTAAACTTTAAGGAAAGTTATCTTTAGGGTTTTTAATTTACTACGTCAAAGATCTAGTTGTTCCTAGCTAGTTAACCTATCTGTCAAACTCAAGTCAATTAGCCAAAATTGAATACAATAATTTTTATAATTTTTGAAATTTTTTAATTTTTACGGGTTTTAAAATAAGTATGCAAATGCAAAAATATGTACAAATGAATGCGAAGGAAGAAGATGTATCGAGCATACCCCCAAACTTAAACTTGACAGTGTCCTCACTGTCATGCTACACCAAGAGGGTCAAAATGCCGGCACTCCCCTGTTTATTTATTTATAATAATTTTTTTTATTTTATTGTTTTGAAATTTTTTTGTTATTTTTTTATAGAAAAAGAAAACAAAAAATATATATACATATATACAAAGGTTCCCCCCAAACTTAAGCTTGGTCTTACACAAGCCAAAGGTTAACACCAACCATTCAAAAATCTTATGGTGGTAATGGTCGAGTTGGTGAAAGAATGGAGTAGAAAGAAAAGAAATGAGAAACACACGAGACCGTGTGGAGGTAGAAACGGGATACGGTCTCGGTGGGGGAGAAGAATGGCGGAAAAGAGAAAGAAGTAGAGTACGATCTTGAGGGTGTAAATCGAGTGAATAAATTAGCACAATTTGTGACGACCGATGTGTTAAAAGCGATTGTGCTAACCTATCAACCCGTCGAGAAATGGGGTCAAATCCCTCAAGATTCGCAAGAAAGCATGGGTACTCCGAACTTGGTATAGGAGGTGAAAGCGTAACGGTCACTTGCACAGTCGGAACAATGGAAGGTAGGGAAGGGAGTGAATTAGGGATAGTCTTATTCTCACCGTAGTAAACTGTCTCGAATTGGAAAGATTCCATCAATGGTTCGAAACAACTGTAAGCAACCGAGTCTGATGGTTCAACTAACTCATCTGAAAATGTAAAGGACTCAAACTCGGGCGGTGAGTCATCAACATCGTCCGGAAAAGTGAAACACTCGTACGTGTTATCGGCAATGAGAACTGTGTCAGATTCAAAGTAAAAGTTTTCAAGCTCACAGTCGTCAAGCGTGATCTTGTGCGTGGTCGGAACGATGGAAAGGAGGGAGGGTGATTTAGTTAAAGGTTCAAGAGGATGGATTGGAAAATCAGACACATCAAACAAAAATGGTTCAACCTCAATATGATCCTCAAAACTCTCCTCAATACTATCCTCATAATTCTCCTCAATATTTGTCTCATCCATGCCATTATCATCATAATCAAGACGCATATGAAGTTCGGGAGAAACAATTAATGACTCGGGATGATGAGTTGGACATAAAATTTCAATCAAATCAACTGGTTCATCATCCAAAATATTCCCGGCGTCTATATCCTCAATCAAGTGAAAATCAATTTTTTCTGACACCTCATCAAAAGCATGGATATTTATCAATTCAGGTTCTAGATTGGAGGTGTAAAGATCGAAAGGATTAAGTGTGGTTTCACTCGAAAGGGGTTCTTCACAATCTGGCAAATCAAGCACTACAAAATCACACAACTCATCATATTGGACATATGTTTGAAAATTGGAGTTGTTGGATTTAATTGGGTATGGGTAGGTTTGATTTGGAAATCCTCTCACATTCTCACTTTGTCCAACCGCCTCCTTATACATTGAAAAATTTGAAGCTAGTTGAAAACTAGCTGCCGGTTCACAAGGTTGTCTAAGGGCGGTAATGGATGCTTCCACATTCCTAACCATTTTGTTTGTTGCTGCAATATAAGCTGCCAACGACTGTTCCAAACTAGACATGGGTGGTGAAGGGGTTTCGGTAAAAGATTCGAAATTGTTTGGATACGCGAAACTCCCAAAAGGCTGTGTAGAAACAGGGTCTAGTGAAGGTGGGCAAGTCGGGTAGGACTGGTAGGAAGTGGATGGTTGGATAGGATTAGGATCAACATGTGGATAAAAAAGTGGATGGACTTGTTGATTCCTAGAACTAGATGAGGGGAGAGGGGTGAAAGATCGGCTACGAGATTGAGCGATATGCTCAGCAATGGACATTGGTTTAGGAGTTATAGCAGGACTTGAAAAAATGGTATCAACATATGAAGGTGGTAAAGGTGGACATGGTTGACCCAAAGTGGGTTGCAAAGTCGAACTGTTTCTCCTAGACGTTTCTATTTGATCTTTCAAAGAAATTTTGGGCACGGAGGGATCTTCTTTAAATCGACCGAAACAATTGACGTACGACGCAAAGTTAGGTTCGGGATACCAAAGTTCGGCAAGAGATTTATGATGTGGGGTACCCATGATAGAAGAAAGGGGAAAAGAAAGAAGGTTGAGTGGTGCAAGGATTTATTTGCGGCAAAAATTTGCAAGTTGTTTTTATAAAAAAATTTCCTCTTATTTTTTTTTATTTGTTTTGCAAAAATGATTTTTGATAAAGGGCTATGACACACTTTCGATCAACCAAAAATGCACAATCAGGCCTAACTCTAGGGTCACCTAGGTCAGCTAGACAGCTCCTAACCGTTCCAAAGGGCTAGAAATAGGACCTCAAACCGCCTCTTCACCGCTAATTGCGGCCAGGTATGTGCCAGGTAAGTGGGAGGCTCCCCGCTACAAGTAGTGGTCCTAATTAAGTAACCACTTGCCTTGACACACTTGCCTAGACACCGCAAAGTCAGGTTAGGATTAACGGCTGATGCCTATAACTAGTCCTCTGTCCTATTGAGCTCGAAGTCCTTAGGGCTGAGTCTAGTATTTTTTAATTAATAGATGGTCAATGCATATGCCTTATGTGATTTCTGGGGTCCTGGGAAGGGTGATGAAATCCCCACCCAATCTGAATTGGTCAAAAGCCCCTTAAATTCCGATTAAAGATATCCAAAACAGTAAATCACTTGCAATCAAATCTTTTTATTTTATGCGCGGCGCAAAGAATCCTGCACAAGATTTGTTATTGAGAAGGGGGAAGATTTTTAAGCGCAAAGAATCCTGCAGGATATTTTTCAAAAGATATATTTTAGGTTGCAGAGGGAGGAAAAAGGAAACAAACAGTGAAAATTTAGCGCGATGACGTCAGCATGACGCGGCGGTTCAGCGGCGGGAGAGCGCTTGCGCGACGGAATGGCGGCGGTTTGGAGGCTTCAGGTCTTCAAAAAAATTGTGCTGTTATGATTTTCCAACCTATTTCTGTTCTGATGTATCGTTTTCTGTTTCGAACTCTGGATTTTTCCAGATCCGTCTCGATTGTAGATCCTGCAAAATTCAAACAAAAAATACCCTTCACAAAATACAAAGATGATAAATTTTTATAATTTTTGATTTTTTAGTTTTTATGATTTTTTTAATTAAGATTAACCCGAAATTTCAAAAAGTAAATAACACGACATTCCCGGCAACGGCGCCATTTGATTTGATCTCAAAAATATCTATTACCGCAATCAAGAACGGCGTCGCTTTGCTGCTAGCCGGTGAGTACGGGTTGGTCCACAGGGATGTTGTGAATTTCCTATTCGCTCAAACGAGTTAATTCCGATGGGAGCCGGATTGATTATTAAATCTAAAAACTAAATTAATCTATATCTAAGTCTTGCTAGGGTTAGGTCTAGGTTAAGTTTGGAAAGTCTATAAATCTCACCGCTTTCTATACCCATATGAAAATCTAATTAGGTGTTATGGTAATTATTAATAAAAGGGATTAGAATCATCGGGAAGATGTTTTCTTCCTCTAGTTTCTTGTCCTTCCTTTATCAATCCTTACCCTAACCTCCATGGAAAACGCGCGCAACCGGGCCTTTATACTACGGTATCACCGCTACCTCGAGAGATAGGGTGCCGTAGGGAGCGGTATGTGCATGTATGCATAGAGTCTTATGAAAATATGATGGGCAAGAAAGGGGATGAGAGATCTTCGTCTCTCAAACCTTCCCCAGATCTAACCCTAACAAACGAGGAGACTACTCACTCATTAGGGAATTAAAATACATTTATCTAGGGCAGAGAATAAAAGATTAACTAGGGCAAGGAATTAAATTTAACTAGGGCAAGAATAGAAAATTAACCTAGGGCAGAAAATAAAGAACTTACAACTTGATGCTCTCCAAAAGAATTCTGAAATTTATTAATGAAGGGAGGCATAGCCTTTACAATGATTTAGAGTTCCTATTTATAGAGGATAGGAAACCCTAGGTTACAATTGATTCGCATGTCTACATTTACCAAAATATCCTTAGGAAGACCTAGTCAAAGTAGACTTCAAGCTTTGGTAAAATTTTATGTCTCTGTCTCTTTAAAAAGGAAGTATTGGGCCTTGAAATTTCCTTTGTGGGCTCTTCTGTCTTTAGGCTTCCTTATTATTTGGTTCTTTTATTAAAATAGCTTCTATATTTCTTCCAGATCTCCAGTGAATAATTGCGGTGGGCTTTTAACTGTTCGCTTTGTAATGTTGGACCTTGCATTGCCTTGTACTTTGTGAATTTTATCTTTGATGTAGGCTTGATCAAGAGTCTTCTGTTTGTTGGTCAAAGTCCACATTTGCATCGTATTTTCATCGTTTTCACTGTTTTCTGTCCAAGAACCTGTAACCTGTAATATGTAAAGACATGCGTCAAAAGCACCTGTTTATTTGTAAAAAGAATAAGAATGAGGAATATAATAATACAATATTATGGTGTGAACCAGAGACAGTGGGAGCCATCCTGTTTAGACAAATTAAAAACCACTCTAAACTTGCAAGAGCATCATGCTAAAGTGTTTCTTCTCTCTCTCCTAATTGCAGCGACCAAATATCATGACTGGACTTAAGTTACTACTAGCTAAAATAAAATATACAGACAGGGCCAAACTACAAAGATTGGCTCAGGAATGTCAAAATGACAATCACTTATGACAAGTTGGGGTATCTCCTTACCACGAAAGCTCCCCCTGTCCCAGGTCCCAAAACCAGCGTCGCGGATAGGGAAATCCGTAAGACCTGGAAAATTGACTGCGCGAAGGCCAAGTGCCTCGTGCTTGCCTCTATGGACAATGAACATCACAGGAGGCACGAGAATATAGACCTCGAATCCATATTTCTCCATACAAAAGAACTGTATGGAGAGCAATCCCGTATCGTAAGATACGAAGTGTCGAAAAAGCTGTTTTCGGCGAGATTGGCCATCGGATCATCGGTAGTGGAACACGTGCTTAAGATGATTGGCTACATAGAGGAGCTCGCGGACCTTGGGACCACGTTGGAGAATGAGCTCTATACGGACTTGATTCTCCAGTCCCTTCCTTCCACTTACGCCCAGTTTATCCTGAACATCAACTTGCAAGAAAAGGAAGTTGAACTTTCAGAACTCCTCAACATGCTGAGGAGTGCAGAGGGCACCCTACAGAAAGGTAGGGAAACATCCACTTTGTTTGTAGGAGGATCTTCCTCTTCTAGGTCCAAGGCGAAATCCAAGGGAAAGAAGAAGAAAACCCCCACCAAACCAAGGGGCGGTGTTAGTAAAGTGGATACGAAGGGAAAGGCAAAGGCAACAAAGGTAGCGGGAAAGCTTGTGGATAAGGAAGAGTGCTTTTACTGTCATAAGAGTGGACACTGGAAAAAGGATTGCAGGACTTGGAAGGCCAGAAACCAGGATCTGAAGCAAGTTGCGGCTTCAGCTTCAGGTGTGTATGTTATTGAAAACTGTCTATCAATAAACTCTACTTCCTGGGTATTGGATACCGGGTTAGGATCTCATATCTGTAATTCTTTGCAGGCATTGAGAAAGCGTAGGGTTTTGAAGGCAGGTGATATGACCCTCAGAGTTGCAAACGGAGCTAGCATGGATGCTGAGGCCGTGGGGGACTATCACCTGGGAATGTCAGATGGACATGTTTTGGTTTTACGTAATTGTTATTTTGTACCCAATGTAACTTGTAATATCATTTATGTATCTTTAATATCTAAAGAAGGTTATGAATTTGCATTTGTAAGTAATGTTGTAAACATTCATCTTAATCAAGTTCTGATTGGGTCAGGTACATTAAGCAATGGTATATACGTATTAAACCAACCACAGATTTTTAATGTTCAGAATACACACAAAAGAAAGTCTCCGGAAACAAATCAGGCTTTCTTATGGCATTGTAGACTGGGTCACATCAATGAGAGAAGGTTGACGAAGTTACATACAGAAGGATATTTGGATCCGTTCGAATATCAATCATATGCAACTTGTCAATCCTGTCTCAAAGGAAAGATGACAAAGACTCTGTTCACTGGACACGGAGTAAGAGTGAGCGAGCACTTGGGACTCGTACACAGCGCCGTGTGCGGTCCAATGTCTACACATGCGCGAAGCGGTTATTCTTACTTCATTACTTTTACGGATGACTTTTCAAGGTACAAATATGTCTTCTTGATGAAACATAAATCCGAAGCCTTTGGAAAATTCCAGGAATATAAGAATGAAGTAGAAAAACAAACATGCAAAAGTATCAAGACACTGAGATCTGATCGAGGTGGTGAATACTTGAGTGCCGAGTTCCTGGATTACTTAAAAGAGAATGGAATTCTCTCTCAGCTTACTCTTCCATACACCCCGCAACATAACGGTGTATCGGAGAGACGGAACCGAATCCTATTGGATATGGTACGTTCTATGATGAGTAACGCTGAGTTACCGTGATCATTTTGGGGATATGCACTAGAATCAGCTGCATACCTTTTGAACCGAGTTCCAACTAAGACTGTGCCTACCACACCATATGAGATATGGAGTGGGAAGAAACCCTATTTTCAATATCTGAAAATCTGGGGATGTCCAGCTTTTGTCAAAAAGCAGCATGCGGACAAACTCGAGGCACGCTCAGTACTGTGCAAGTTTGTGGGATACCCAAAGAACTCCACGGGGTATCTTTTCTATTACGCAGAGGAACAAAAGGTCTTTGTTTCTCGTAATGCCCACTTTCTGGAACACCAGTTCTTAGAAAAGGAAATAAGTGGGAGCGCAATAGAACTGGAAGAAATTCAGATCAGGACATTCCTACGCCGCTCCGCAGAAGTAGTAGGCAGTCTCATCCGCCCGAGAGATACTACGGTTTTCTCATAGACGGGGATAGAGAGGATTGCATCATTGATAGTGATGAGCCGACTAAATTCCAGCAGGCCATTCAGAGCGTTGACTTGGTAAAATGGCTGGATGCAATGCGGGCCGAAATGGAGTCCATGTACACCAACAAAGTATGGACGTTGGACGTTACTCCAGATGGGGTAAAATCCGTAGGATGCAAGTGGATCTTCAAAAGGAAGATTGTTGTAGATGGACAGGTTGAGACCTATAAAGCTAGACTTGTTGCAAAGGGTTTTCGTCAAAGACCTGGTTTGGACTATGAAGAAACCTTTTCTCCAGTGGCTATGCTGAAATCCATTCGGATCCTTCTTGCCATTGCTGCCTTCCACGATTATGAGATTTGGCAGATGGATGTAAAGACAGCTTTTCTAAATGGAAATTTAGAGGAGTGTGTCTATATGGACCAGCCAGACGGTTTCATTCAGAGTGGGAGCAGCGGAAAGGTGTGCAAGTTGCTTAAGTCCATCTATGGACTAAAGCAGGCATCGCGGAGTTGGAACATCTGTTTTGATGAGACGGTCAAAGAATTTGGCTTTATCAAAAATCCAGATGAACCATGCATCTATAGTAGATTTGTAGCAAGAACTGTCGTATTCCTCGTTTTATACGTGGATGACATTCTCTTGATAGGAAATGACATTCCTATGCTACAATCTGTCAAAGGGTTCTTGTCACACAGGTTCTCCATGTAAATCGATGTACAACACCCCAGGACTTGCGGGGAGGCGGAATAATGAAAAACGATCTTGTTTTATGCGTAAACATCGACTAGAATCTTTGCTTAAACAATAACTAACAAGAAACCATAGAAGAGTTAACTACTATAATAAGTGATTATACCTAAAGAACCGTTTCCTTCGTCTTTCCGTTCTCCACGGCCTCTCCAGCCTTCTCTATGTAGTAGATGATCCACCCGAGAGCTTTACTACAAGCTTCACCTCTAACTTGAGGTAACTAGGTATCTTAAATCGCTAATCTAAGTAACCTAGGTAATATAGAGAATGGTTAAGGATTAAGTAGTCTACTCTAATCCTTGGTCTCAACACATGAGAGGGGAGGATTAGGGTTTGAAGAGAGAGAGCTTGAGGAGAGAGAAAGTGAGCAAGAGAATGAGATGAGATAATGATCTATCATAATATATATCAAGCATTATCATTTATCCAATAAAAGAAAATAAAGGATTAATAATCATGCTTCATAAATATAAGAGGGTGATTCATCTCCATGAGTCATTAAGCATTTATGACGCATTAATGACATGGATGAATCACTCAAATGACTCACTAATCTCATTTAATGCATACGCCACCTTAACCCCCAAGTCACCATCTTCTAGAAGCTTCGCGCGTAATTACGAGAACGCCCCTCCTATCCGTGAAAACATGGAAAAACTTTAGACTATATAAATCCAATAACCGGATACTAGAAACTGGTTTAAACCAAAGCCGGCTAGTAAAAACTGTCCGGATGTCATACGTGCGTAAACACACGTATGCGTCCGAACCCTTGTCGTAAAACCATACGACCTCTATATTGTTTCGCCTGGAGTAGGGAAACTCTCTGTGTGGGACTCTAGAGACTCGACTACTACGCTGGCAGTGGGTTTAACCTAATAGCGGTATAAGTCGTGTCGGAGCGAAGCCTATTACACCCTGAGAAACTACTGGAACCTACCAGCAAATCTCGCTTGCCCTGGCCAGGGACTTTGCGTAATGGCTCTCTGACACATCGCGATATCAACCCCCAATACCGGAAGAGACGAATCCTGTCTAACCGCCACTGCCTCCAAGTGCTCGGGACTACACCCAACTGCTACCTGTTTGCACGACTCCTTTGAGCCGTGGTAGGGTAGCAATCTAAGAACAGCGGGACACACTCGAGGCGAAGTAGCAGTGTCAAGTCTGCGGACTATGCTGTACTCATGTCACCTGGGAACTGTTAACTGACGACTGGTATAAAACCAACCAACAGTCCCCTGTGAGTCCTGTCCGGTGTACCCGTAACTTAACGAGCACCTGCATACTATCTCCAGTACGACGTACTGACGGCTATGGGACAGACCATCTCCCCAACTAGGATGAGAAGCGTACACACTAGTCTACCCCGGAGTATCGATGCCCTGTCTCGATAATCCTACGACTAGGGACCTGAATAAGGATGTGCTTGTAGAGTACCCAGCCCCCACTAGTGTGACTGCCATCACAATGCTGGTAGTCAAGAAAGATCCTAAGAGCTCTATCAATACGTATACTCACATATTAAGATAGAAAAACCAAGTAGCATACTACCATGTTTAGCAAGACTGTTATATACATGTGAATATCCCAAGCTTCCATTAAGTAATATACAAACTAGTATGATACAATAATGGCCCCTAGGGCATATACACTAACAATCTCCCACTTGCACTAGGGCCATGTACTGGCATATCGAAGACCGATGATCTCGAGTAGCCTCTCGAACTGAATCTGAGGTAGGGCCTTTGTGAATGGATCAGCAATGTTCTCTTCAGTAGCAACTCTCCGAACCTCGATCTCCCGACGATCAATGATCTCCCTGATCAGGTGATACCGCCTTAAGATGTGTCTGGACTTCTGATGGGACCTTGGTTCCTTCGCTAAAGCTATAGCTCCATTGTTGTCGCAATACAGAGGTATTGGATCAACAATGGTAGGAACCACCTGAAGTTCTGTTAGGAACTTCTTCATCCAGACCGCTTCTTTTGCGGCATCGCAAGCAGCAATATACTCCGCTTCCATCGTCGAGTCAGCAACGGTGTCCTGCTTGGAGCTCTTCCTGCACACCGCCCCTCCATTGAGGGTAAAGACATAACCTGACATGGACTTGGAATCGTCCTTATCACTCTGGAAGCCGGAATCAGCAAAGGCCTCCATCCTGAGGTCTTTTCCGCCGTAAACCAAGAACATCTCCTTAGTCCTCCTCAGGTACTTGAGAATGTTCTTTACTGCTATCCAGTGCTTCTCTCCTGGGTTTGACTGATACCGGCTTACCACGCTCAATGCGTATGCTACATCTGGTCTGGTACATAACATCGCATACATTATAGAGCCTACCGCAGAAGCGTAGGGTATAATCGACATGCGATCCCTTTCCAAATCAGTCTTGGGAGACATCTCTTTAGAGAGGGTGATTCCGTGACAAGCCGGTAGGTTACCGCGCTTAGAATCATCCATACTGAATCTTTTCAATATGGTGTCTATGTACCTGGACTGCGAAAGTCCCAACATCCTCTTTGATCTATCACGATAGATCTGGATCCCCAGAATGTTGGTGGCATCACCCAGGTCTTTCATGAAGAACTTCTGTGACAAGAATCTTTTGACTGACTGTAGCATAGGAATATCATTTCCTATTAGGAGAATGTCATCCACGTACAAGACGAGGAATACAACAACTCTCCCTATAATCTTACTGTATATGCATGGTTCATCTGGATTTTTGATAAAGTCATATTCTTTGACTGTTTCATCAAAACAGATGTTCCAACTCCGCGATGCCTGCTTTAGTCCATAAATGGATTTAAGCAGCTTTCATACTTTACCGCTGCTCCCACTCTGAATGAATCCCTCTGGCTGATCCATATAGACGCTCTCTTCTAAATTACCATTTAGAAAGGCCGTCTTTATGTCCATCTGCCAGATCTCATAATCGTGGAAGGCAGCAATAGCAAGAAGGACCCGAATGGATTTGAGCATAGCCACTGGAGAAAAGGTTTCCTCATAGTCCAAACCAGGTCTTTGACGGAAACCCTTTGCAACAAGTCTAGCTTTATATGTTTCAACCTGTCCATCTACACCAATCTTCTTTCTGAAGATCCACTTACATCCTACGGGTTTTACCCCATCTAGAGCAATGTCCAAAGTCCATACTTTGTTAGTGTACATGGACTCCATTTCGGTCCGCATTGCATCCAGCCATTTTACCGAGTCGCCGCTCTGAATGGCTTGCTAGAAGCTAGTAGGGTCGTCATTATCAATGACGCAATCTTCTTGATCCCCGTCTATGAGAAAACCGTTGTATCTCTCGGGCGGATGAGACTGCCTACTACTTCTGCGGATAGGCGCTGGTATGTCCCTTTCTTCTGAAACTTCTTGTTCTACCAAACTTTCAGTAACAGCTTGTGGTTCTGGAATTTCTTCCTGTTCTACTGCGCTCCCACTCTTCTGATTTTCTAAAAATTTAGTTTCTAAGAAGTGGGCATGACGAGAAACAAAAACCTTTTGTTTCTCTGCATAATAGAAATAATATCCCTTGGAGTTCTTTGGATATCCCACAAGCTTACACTGTACTGAGCGTGCCTCGAGCTTGTCCGTATGCTGCTTTTTTACAAAAGCTGGATATCCCCATGTCCTAAAGTGTTTTAGACAGGGTTTCTTCCCACTCCACATCTGATATGGTGTGGTAGGCACAGTCTTGGTTGGAACCTGGTTCAAAAAGATATGCAGCTGATTCTAGTGCATAACCCCAGAAAGATCGCGGTAACTCAGCCTTACTCATCATGGAACGAACCATATCCAATAGGGTTCGATTCCTTCTTTCCGATACACCGTTGTGTTATGGTGTGTATGGAGGAGTAAGCTGAGAGAGAATTCCATTCTCTTTTTAAGTATCCCAGGAACTCGGCACTTAAGTATTCACCACCTCGATCAGATCTCAGTGTCTTGATACTTTTGCCTGTCTGTTTTTCCACTTCATTCTTGTACTCTTGGAATTTCTCAAAGGCCTCGGATTTATGCTTCATTAAGAAGATATATCCATACCTAGAGAAATCATCCGTAAAAGTAATGAAGTAGGAATAACCACCTCTTGCATGTGTAGACATTGGACCGCACACGTCACTGTGTACGAGTCCTAAGAGCTCGCTCGCTCTTACTCCGTATCCAGTAAACGGAGTCTTTGTCATCTTTCCCATGAGACAAGATTCACAAGTGGCATAAGATTGATATTCGAACGGATTCAAATATCCTTCTTTATGTAATTTCGTTAATCGTGTTTCATTGATGTGACCTAGTCTACAATGCCATAAGAAAGCCTGATTTATTTCTGGAGACTTTCTTTTAAGTGTGTTCTGGACATTGAAAACCTGAGCTTGATTCAATACGTATATACCGTCATCTAATGTTCCGGACCGAATCAGAACTTGATTTAGGTGGATGTGAACTACATCACTTACGAATGTAAAGTCATATCCCTCTCTTGAAAGTGAGGACACTGATATGATATTACAAGTCAAATTAGGTACATACAGACAGTTACGTAGAATCAATATCTGCCCACTTGTCAAACCTAGGAGATATTCTCCCACGGATTCAGCGTCCACGCTCATTCCGTTTGCAACTCTGAGAGACAAATCACCTATCCTTATAACTTTACGGTTTCTCAAAGCATGTAATGAATTACAGATATGAGATCCTGCTCCGGTATCTAGTACCCAGGAAGTAGAGTTAATTGACAAACAGTTCTCAAATACAAACACACTTGAGGCTGAAGCCACAACATGCTTCGTATCCTGGCTACCGGCTTCCAAAGCCCTGCAATCCTTCTGCCAATGCCCGTTCCCATAACAATAGGAACATCCCTCTTTAGCTACACTAAGTCCTGAAACTTTTGCTCTTTCCTTCCTTCCTACTTTATTGACACCGTATATCGGTTTTGTAAAGGTCTTCTTCTTTTCACCCTTTGCTTTCGTCCTGGATGTAGAAGAAGAAGGTCCCCCATTAAGCAGAGCTTGTGTCTCCCTGGTTTCCTTCAGGGTGTAAGTAGAGGGTAGGGACTATGGAAATAAGTCAGCGTATGACCTGTTTCCCAACGTGGTCTCCAGGTCCTTGAGCTCATCAATATAGCTAGTCATTGTAAGGACGTTGTCCCCTACAGATGACCCGACAGCCAACCTCGCTTGATTTAAATCGTTCGAGGTCTCATATCTTGCGATATGAGATTGCTCTCCATATAAATCTTTGTTATGGAGAAAGATGAAAAATAAGTCCATCTTCTCATGTTGCTTCTGGTATACACCATCAACTGAAGCCAACACGAGGCACTTGGCTTTCGCTTTATCCTTTTCCTTTGTCTGATGGATATCCATATCCGCGACGGTGGAAACTGGACCTGGGACGGCGGGATCTTGAGTAGTAATAGGGTGGTCCAGCTTGTCATAGGCAATGGACATCTGGACAGATCTTTGCCAGTCAAATAAGTTAGATTCAGTCAACTTGTTATCTAGATGTAACCTAGTCATGGTCACAAGGTCGCTGCAATGAGAGAAAGAGAAGAAAACACTTTTAGCATGATGCTCTTGCAAGTTTAGATTGGTTTTTAATTTATCTAAACTGGATGGCTCCCACTGTTTCTCGAATCCTTCCTCAAACCATAAAAGAAGAATTAGCCAGGACTATTCTCACTGTACAATACTTGCTTAACCGTTCAGCCAGGCTAGTGTCGGTACTTCGAGGGAGGTTTTCCAATGCTTTCGCGAAGTTCCTTAATTAAATAACCTCTTTTCTCTGGGGGCGTAGCCCCGCTGACACCTTTCTCGACACCTACTTGGTTTATAGCATTGATCGTTAAGTGACGAATCTCCTGATAAGTAGCATATACTCACAGTAGGATCGGGATCCAAATATCATCGTATGATAATGTTGAAGGAATCCTACCAACATTCATCAAACTCCAAATGGTATGCAACACTAGCAAGTTTCAGTTTCTTTAGAAACTCCCGATATGGATTTTTGCCCCATGTTCTTATGATCTTGACTAAGGGCCAACAAATCATAAGTCACATGTCAAGTTCTGCCCATCATTATCTTGTTGATTTGAACCCATCCGTATATACTCTTGACTAAGGGACAAACAAAGTAATACGACTGTCCCAAACCAACTCATCTATCTATGCAACAAATGAATACCCCAGCAGCTACCAAACACTATGTCTTGACTAAGGGTCAAACAAACATAGCTTGAATACTACTGACCATTCATAAGAAATGACGGAGGGCTACGACTGGTTTTGGCGAAACCGTGAACGCAGTGAACTTGATATAATCGAAGGAACCTGATAGCTTTTTAAAAGGAGTGGTTAAAGCTCCGCAATTAAAAATTCTGCTCTTTTAAAATAACCGAGTAGTTTCTTTTAAATTTGTTCCAACGATTCAACTTTGGTTTATTTTCTTTGCATTAAAATAACGCGTCCCATCATTTAACCTATCATTGCAGAAAACAAAGAAAATACAACGTCCTCTTATGCCATCCGCATTCGCCACTGGGTCCCGTCATCACCCGTTAGGTTACTTAACTAACGGCAGAGCGGGGGCTGGGCTAGCGTGGGTGTAAAACATAAGTGATGTCTAAATAGCTATCATATATAGATATTGTACATTCTTCTGACGCAATAATAGGCATTCCAGATCTCATATGAACTTTATTGGATTTGCAAGCAATCCGCGTTTGTTTAGAGCCTGCAACAAAAGACGGATTACACAGTTGTGACGAATAGCCATTACCCCACCCTAGACCCCTACGGGTACGGCAAACTACCCGCCAAATACCCGAAGTGAAGCGGTCTCCCTCAACAAAGTGAGTAGGCCACTAAACACTTCAAAGTACCCGGTAGTTTGTGCACCCCACCTTGGGTCTATCCTAGAAGCAAAAACAGTAAAATGAAATAATACAACGGTGGCTACAACCGCAACCTGAATGTGCCCCGCAAAATAATATTACAACATATTACAATTACATTTAATGAATGAATATAACAACCCATCTCAAACCCCGGCTAATCATCACAACAGTCCAATACAGTTCACAACCACAAACAGTGAAACCATTACAGAAATGTGCAACCCCCTGCCAACCGACATACTAGCAGTTAGGGGAGGTTTACGAACACATTATACAAACATAGATATAATCAAATTAGCAAACATCGTATAATTTTGATCGAGCAAACACTTTAGATTCTACTCCAAAAACTTCTCTGTGCATCTGAGACTTTGAGCAGAAAAGAAACATTCCAGAAAACACAACAATATCACAAAAGAATAACAGGAGCAAACTGGGTCGAATCGGCCCCAACTAGGCCGCGGATCCGCGGCGGATCGGTGGGATCGGCCGCGGTTCCGCGGCTGTATAGCCGATTCACTAACCCATTTTCTCCAGTGTTCTTATCTTTCTATACTTGTTACTCTGCAGCAACCTGAAAAATTTTTAGAGCCTGTTTAAAATCGACAGAAACTGTGATAAATCGATGATGTTTCCGGTTCTTTTTGGGTTCGAAATTCTTACTACTTTGCTAATGAGTTAATTATTGTTTAGCGAGGCTCTGATACCACTGTAAGTCGATGTACAACACCCCACGACTTGCGGGGAGGCGGAATAATGAAAAACGATCTTTTTTTATGCGTAAACATCGACTAACCGAGAATCTTTTCTTAAACAATAACTAACAAGAAACCATAGAAGAGTTAACTACTATGATAAGTGATTATACCTAAAGAACCGTGTCCTTCGTCTTTCCGTTCTCCACGGCCTCTCCGGCCTTCTCTATGTAGTAGATGATCCACCCGAGAGCTTTACTACAAGCTTCACCTCTAACTTGAGGTAACTAGGTTTCTTAAATCGCTAATCTAAGTAACCTAGGTGATATAGAGAATGGTTAAGGATTAAGTAGTCTACTCTAATCCTTGGTCTCAACACATGAGAGGGGAGGATTAGGGTTTGAAGAGAGAGAGCTTGAGGAGAGAGAAAGTGAGCAAGAGAATGAGATGAGATAATGATCTATCATAATATATATCAAGCATTATCATTTATCCAATAAAAGAAAATAAAGGATTAATAATCATTCTTCATAAATACAAGAGGGTGATTCATCTCCATGAGTCATTAAGCATTTATGATGCATTAATGACATGGATGAATCACTCAAACGACTCACTAATCTCATTTAATGCATATGCCACCTTAACCCCCAAGTCACCATCTTCTAGAAGCTTCTCGCATAATTACGAGAACGCCCCTCCTATCCGTGAAAACATGGAAAAACTTTAGACTGTATAAATCCAATAACCGGATACTAGAAACTGGCTTAAACCAAAGTCGGCCAGTAAAAACTGTCCAGATGTCGTACGTGCGTAAACACACGTATGCGTCTGAACCCTTGTCGTAAAACCATACGACCTCTATATCGTTTCGCCTGGAGTAGGGAAACTCTCTGTGTGGGACTCTAGAGACTTGACTACTACGCTGGCAGTGGGTTTAACCACAGACCGCAAGCGGCACTAGCTGTACGTAACGGTCCCCAGGTAGATGTCGATAAGAAGGCCGATGATGAAACCCATCCGAACTCCAATTGAGTCTGATGTGGCAATCTCCGTACAGTCCGGTCTGTTCGTCTAAGACTATCGCATATCGGGCCTAGGGGCGGCAAGCGTCAGTCCCCTAATAGCGGTATAAGTCGTGTCGGACCGAAGCCCATTACACCCTGAGAAACTACTGGAACCTACCAGCAAATCTCGCTTGCCCTGGCCAGGGATTTTGCGTAATGTCTCTCTGACACAGCGCGATATCAACCCCCGATACCGGGAGAGACGAATCCTGTCTAACCGCCACTGCCTCCAAGTGCTCGGGACTGCACCCAACTGCTACCTTTTTGCACGACTCCTTTGAGCCGTGGTAGGGTAGCAATCTAAGAACAGTGGGACACACTCGAGGCGAAGTAGCAGTGTCAAGTCTGCGGACTATGCTGTACTCATGTCACCTGGGAACTGTTAACTGACGACTGGTATAAAACCAACCAACAGTCTCCTGTGAGTCCTGTCCGGTGTACCCGTAACCTAACGAGCACCTGCATACTATCTCCAGTACGACGTACTGACGGCTGTGGGACAGACCATCTCCCCAACTGGGATGAGAAGCGTACACACTAGTCTACTCCGGAGTATCGATGCCCTGTCTCAATAATCCTACGACTAGGGACCTGAATAAGGATGTGCTTGTAGAGTACCCAGCCCCCACTAGTGTGACTGCCATCACAACGCTGGTAGTCAAGAAAGATCCTAAGAGCTCTATCAATACGTATACTCACATATTAAGATAGAAAAACCAAGTAGCATACTACCATGTTTAGCAAGACTGTTATATACATGTGAATATCCCAAGCTTCCATTAAGTAATATACAAACTAGTATGATACAATAATGGCCCCTAGGGCATATACACTAACACTCTATGAAAGACCTGGATGATGCCTCTTACATTCTGGGGATCCGGATCTATCGTGACAGATCCAAGAGGATATTAGGACTTTCACAGTCTAGGTACATCGACACCATACTGAAAAGATTCAGTATGGAAGATTCCAAGCGCGGTAATCTACCGGCTTGTCACGGGATCACCCTCTCCAAAGAGATGTCTCCCAAGACTGATTTGGAAAGGGATCGCATGTCTATTATACCCTACGCTTCTGCGGTAGGCTTTATAATGTATGCGATGTTGTGTACCAGACCAGATGTAGCTTATGCACTGAGTGTGGTAAGCCAGTATCAGTCAAACCCTGGGGAGAAACACTGGATAGCGGTAAAGAATATTCTCAAGTACCTGAGAAGGACTAAGGAGATGTTCTTGGTGGATGGCGGAAAAGACCTCCAGATCGAGGCCTTTGCTGACTCCAGCTTCCAGAGTGACAAGGATGATTCCAAGTCCATGTCGGGTTATGTCTTTACCCTCAATGGAGGGGCGGTGTGTTGGAAGAGTTCCAAACAGGAAACCGTTGCTGACTCGATGATGGAAGCGGAATATATCGCTGCTGCAGATGCTGCAAAAGAAGCCGTCTGGATAAGGAAGTTCTTGACAGAACTTTAGGTGGTTCCGTCCATTGTTGATCCAGTACCTCTGTATTGTGACAACAACGGGGCTATAGCTTTAGCGAAGGAACCCAGGTCCCATCAGAAGTCCAGACACATCTTGAGGCGGTATCACCTGATCAGGGAGATCGTGGGTCGCCAGGAGATCGAGGTTCGGAGAGTTGCTACGGAAGATAACACTGCTGATCCATTCACGAAGGCCTTACCCCAGACTCAGTTCGAGCGGCTGATCGAGATGATAGGTCTTCGATACGCCAGTACATGGCCTTAGTGCAAGTGGGAGATTGTTAGTGTATATGCCCTAGAGGCCATTACTGTATCATACTAGTTTGTATATTACTTGATGGAAGCTTGGGATATTCACCTTGTATTGACAATCTTGCTCAAAATAGTAGTATGCTACTTGGTTTGTTTCTACTTTAATGTGTACATGTGTTTCTTATAGCATATCGCCTTTACACATTAGTGGAGGCCTTAGGATCTTTGCTTGATTACCAGCGTTGTGATGGCAGTCACACTCGTGGGGGCTGGGTAATCCACAAGCACATCCTTATGCAGGTCCCTAGTCGTAGGACTATTGAGACAGGGCATTGATACTCCGGAGTAGACTAGCGTATGCGCTTCTCATCCCAGCTTGGGAGACGGTCTGTCCCACAGCCGTCAGTACGTCGTACTTGAGATAGTATGCGGGTGCTCGTTAGGTTACGAGTACACTGGACAGGACTCGTCGGGAACTGTTGGTTGGTATTATACCTATCATCAGTTATCAGTTCCCAGGTGACATGAGTACAGCTTAGTCCGTTGACTTGACACTGTCACTTCGCCTCGAGTGTGTTCCCACTGTTCTTAGATTGCTACTCTACCATGGCTCAAAGGAGTCGTGCAAACAGGTAGCAGTTGGGTGCAGTCCCGAAGCACTTGAAGGCAGTGACGGTTAGACAGGATTCGTCTCTCCCGGTATTAGGGGTTGATATCGTGCTGTGTCTAGGAGAGCCATTACACAAAGTCCCTGGCCAGGGCAAGCGAGATATACTGGTAGGTTTCCAGTGTTATCTCAGGGTGTTCTGGGTTACACTCCGACACGACTTGTACCGCTATTAGGGGACTGACGTTTACCGCCCCCCTAGGCCCGCCATGCGATACTCTTAGACGAACAGACCGGACTGTACGGAGAATGTCACATTCAGGCTCAGTAGGAGTTCAGATGGGTTTACCTCGTCAGTCTTCTTATCGGCATCTACCTAGGGACCGTTACGTACAGCTAGTGCCGCTTGCGGTCTGTGGTTAAACTCACTGCCAGCGTAGTGTCGAGTCTTTAGAGTCCCATACAGAGGGTTATTCGCCTTTAGGCAAAACGAGTAGAGGTCGCATGGTTTTGCGACGGGGTTCGTTCACATCCGCGCACTTGTGCACGTTTGGTGTCCGGACAGATTATACTAGCGGGCTTTGGTTTAAGCCAGATCCTAGTATATGTTTCGGGATTGGTTTTATCTCATTGTATTCGTGTTCCTCGGAACACGGATACGGGTGTGTATGCACAGTTGACTGAGGCAGAGGCAGAGGACTTTCATTAGGGTTGATGACCGTTGTCTTTTTCTTAACCCTAATGTTTATATGTGAAATATGATTATTAATATTAATTAATTATAATTGTGTTATGGTTAGGGTTGTTGACCATTTGACTATGGTTGACTTGTTGACCTATGTTGACATATTGACCATCACCATTTCATATGAAAGATGCTCTTTGATTCTTGCAAAAGTAATTAATGTGAAATGATAATGGTCATTTCTAGATTAACCATCACAATTATCTTTAGTTAATTTTTTAATTATCATAATTCACATATATGTGAGAAGGTTGTCATTATCTTCTCAATTCTATCATTCTCATTCTCTCTCATCCTCTTCCTCTCTCTCAAAGCTCTCCCCTCTCATGAGTTGAGAACCATTGAGCTTGAGATAAAACCTTCAAAATTACTCTTTACTCTTTCTAAGGTTCTAGGTTTAGCACACCAAGCACCATAGTTACTTCTAGTTTGAGGTAGGAGCCAAAGGTAGAGGCCCTCGGGTGGATCTTTCTTCGGCAAGAGAAGGCGACGAGGACGACCCGTTCATCCCACTCCAAGGAGCAAGAAGAGAAGGACTTCAAGACTTAGGTATAACCTTTTAACCGAGTAGCTAACCTTTTTAGCTTGGTTGTTAGTTTATGTTTAGCAAAGATCCTCCTTTAGTTAGTCCATGTTGCCTAGAATTGTAAAAATCCGTTTTTTTATATCGTTTCCGCCTCCCCGTAAGCACCGGGGTGGGCAACGTGGACTTACAAGTCAAACTGAAACATGGAAATGTTTCGAAGGGGTAACTGGGTATTCCTAATAATGCCTCTTCCACTATCCAGATTCATGACGGTAACCGTATACTTCCTTACCCTCACTCCAATCTCTTTATATGTCTTTACTTATTACCTTCTGTACACCACACTTAGGCTAATTTGTTTTCTTCCTTCCTAACCCTTCGGCACCAGTCTAAGGTTTGGAAGAAGACTATCCAATAAGCGTAATAGGTTTACTTTCCTAATACCAGGAGCCCTCACAACCTGAGAGAAGGTAAAGGGAAAAGACAACTGAATAATCCTATTCCATTTCTCCCGAACCATAATCCATCCTCGAACTGGAATAATTTCCTTTGAGTTCGTATGTAACTATACGATGGAATATCCAAGCAATATGGATGTTCGTAGTGATACGAAGTGTTCTGGAGAAATTCAAAGTGGATGCAGGAGTGGCAGGGTATACGCAGTTTTGTCATGAATGATAGCAGTCGCAATTTCCTTTTGCCCTTATTCTAATCCCTTTATATGTCTTTACTTATTACCTTCTGTACACCATACTCAGGCTAATTGGTTTTCTTCCTTCCCTACCTTTCGGCACCAGCCTAAGGTTTGGAAGAAGACCATCCAATAAGCGTAATAGGTGTACTCTCCTAACACTAGGAGCTCTCGCAACCTGAGAGAAGGTAAAGGGAAAAGGCAACCGAATAATCCTATTCAATTTCTTCAGAACCATAATCCATCCTCGAACTGGAACAAGTTCCTTCGAGTTCGTATGTAACTATACGATGGAATATCCAAGCTATATGGATTTTCATAGTGATATGAAGTGTTCTGAAGAAATGCAAAGGGGATATAGGATTGGCAATGATATATGCGACTCCATGACAATCTAAAAGCCAAAGTGTTTTATGAAGCTTCGGTTAACTTGGTTTATGAGTTTTTAGTTTAAGGTCAGGCTATGGTCGCTGCCAAAGAGCGAGAGAAAAGAAACACTCAGCGTGCACTCTAACTTAGATCAGATTGGTTAATCACTTTATCTAATCAGGATGGCTCCCACTATTTCCTCGAATTCTCTTTCAAACCCTAAAAGGAGAATTAGTCGGGATCATCTAAAATCACCCGAGGAGTAATCTTACTCATCAATGGGAATTGGGATCCAACTATCATCGCATGATAACTTGATGGAAGCCACTCAAGTCACCATACTCCAGAAGGTATGCGCATTCCTGACAAGTTTCCTGTATGTTTGAAACTCCTGATGTGGTTTTCCCCCAAGCGCTTATGGTCTTGATAGAGACCAACATACCATAAGTCACAAGTCAAGTTCAACCCGTCATTGTCCTGGGTTAACTTAGACCCACCAGCATAAGCCCTTGATAGAGACCAAAGTGGCTATGCGTCTGTCCTAATTAATCACATATCTATGCAACAAACAAGCATTACTCAGCTACCATACACTATGTCTTGACAGAGGCCAACGTACACAACATGAATACTAAGCAATACTTGTAAGAAATGACGGAGGGCTACGGCTGGTTTTTGGCAAAAAACCTTTAACGTAATGAACTTGATATCGTTGAAGGAATCGAGTGGTTTTACAAATATATAGTGGAGCGAACTTTCACTAAAGAGGTCACTCCCTGTGAAGGGATCTCGGCTCTTTCCTCATCGAATGAGGTGCAGGATATTCCAAACTGAATACCACGATGCAAAGCAAAAGAATCGACTATAGTGAAGTTATTACACTAACACAAACTTTTGCTCAAGAGGCCACTCCCTATGAAGGGATCTCGGCTCTTGCCTCGTCGAATGAGGTGCTGGATATTCATAACCGAATACCACTGTGCAAAGCAAAAGGAAACGTCTGTAATGTCAGTTTTCTAAAAATTTGGTTCCAACAACATCAAATAGGTTTGTTTTCCTTGCATTAATCATAATTAATGCAGTCCCATCAATTAAACCATATCACACAAGAAAAGAACGAAAATACAATGTACGTATATGCCAATCGCATTCGCCACGGGGTCCCGTCATGCACCGTTACGTTACTTAACTAATGGCAGAGCGGGGGCTGAACTAACGCGGGTGCAAAACATATACAACATCTACTAGTATATATATAAATATATATAACATTCTTCCCAGGCATGATATAAGCAACATCACAGAAAAGTGATAAGCATCACAGAACATCTGGATAATCTGGGAGCCCCGAGTTTCTTTTGAGCCGCAAGTGAAACCCGACGTTCCTATGGTCGTATGGATAGCCTGTGCAATGAAAACCTGGACCCCTACGAGCGCGGCAAGTTACCCACCAATCCCAGAAGTAGGCTGTTAGGAATATGTATGCCCTAGAGGCCATTGTTGTATGATATAATGGATGCTTAGACAAATATATAGAGGATTTTTTTGCTCGACATGATAGTATGCTATCTGGTTGCCTTTATCTTAACATGTAGACTGCTATTATTATACTGTCTATCTCTCAAATATTGATAAAGCCCTTAGGATATGTACTTGACTACCAGGACTATAATTCAGATCATACTAGTGGGGCCAGGGTGGTCCAAAAGTACATCCTTTAACAGTTCTTAGTTGAGGGGATATCGAGATAGGGCATCGATATTCCAGAGTAGACTAGTGTGTACGTTTCTTTACCCTGTATGGGGCAATGGTTGATCCTACAACCATTGGTGTGTGATATCAAAGATTGTACACATGTGCTCATTAGAGAATGGGTGCACCGAACAGGACTCGCCGAGAACTCCTAATTGGTAGTATACCTATCGTCAGATAGCAGTTCTCTGGTGACACTGGTACAGCTTAGTCTGTAGACCTGAGATCGTCATAGAGTCTTGTGTGGCTCCCACTGTGCTTTGATTTCCTCTCTACCACGGGTCAAAGGAGTGGTGCAAACAGGTGGATTTTGGGTACAGTCCCGAGTCACATGGAGGCAGTGAGCGATAGGAGGGGTTTCGTCTCTCCCGGTATTGGGGGTTGATGTTGCGCTATGCTCGATTGGCTATAACTGGAATTCCCTGGCCAGGGCTGCTGATGAGATTTACTGGTAAGAGTTACCAGTAGTTTCTTGAACCGTTATAGGCCAGACATCGGCATGACTTATCACGTTACTGGGGTCTGACGATTCCACCCCTAGACATGATATGCGACATATCCGACGGAGAGACCGGACTGTACGGTAGTGTTACTTATAGGCTTCATGAGATTTTGGAAAATCTTTCTTATTGATCTTCTAATTGCTCAATATCTGGGTAGTCGTTACGTCCAGCTAGTACCGCTGACGGCTTGTGGGTGACTGATGTGATCATCACTTATTGCTGGCGTATTGACGAGTCTTTAGAGTCACACATAGAAGTTTCCTGGTTCAAGCGAAACAAAGTAGGGCACGTATGTTGATATGTTCGGGGGGCCCTGATTGAATACGAGTATGTGATACTGTATTTTAATATGGCAGTTATTTGTTATCAGTTAGGTTATATGCGATATAACCAGATTATCGAATCAAGTGTTGATTTGATAATGTGATATACAAATAAATGATATTAGTCGGTTATATGTGTTATAACCGGATTATTAAATCAAGTGTTGATTTAATAATTTGATATATATTATATTTGATATAATTATATATTAACTAATATTATTATCTCACTAATTATTCTTCATAATATATATTAATATATATATATATAGGTTAATGGAGGGAAGAGGCCATAGGAGGGGATTTCCTCCTACCGCGTCGAAAAAGTACGCCCTCCCTCATTTTTTCCGGCGATCGTCATCCATCATCTTCATCGTTATCATCTAAGATGTGGGTACACCAAATTTCATGTGATTCTACAACTTTTTCACCGTTGATTTTGCAATGTAAAAAGTTCTGTTGTCGGTAAACCGTTAATTTTGAACCTACTAAATCAACGGTGAAAAAGTTGTAGAATCACATGAAATTTGGTGTACCCACATATTAGATGATAACGATGAAGATGATGTGTGCCGATTGTCGGAAAAAATGAAGGAGGGTGTACCTTTTTGACGCCATAGGACGAAATTCCCTCCTATGGCATCTTTCCTCCATTATTCTAATATATATATATATATATATATATATATATATATTTATATATATTATGAAGCATGTCATGAAATTCTATTTTTGGAAAATAGAATAAAAGGTGGAAAAATGGAAGCATGGTGTGTAGCATAGGCTTTATCATTTTTATATTAGTTTTGACTCACTATTCAAGCATGGTTGCAATTTATTATTGCAAATAATTCCTTGCTTGAATGAGTGAGCCAAGGATGAGCCATTTTCATCACTTGAGTTATTTTTTCTTGAGTTGCTCTCTAGCTTGCTCTCATCTTCTTCCTCCTCTTCTTCATGCCTCAAAACTCCAACCCCTCACATATGATGTGAACCATAGAGTTTTGAACCAATTAGTGAGTAAACCAACACCCCTACTTCACCATCCTACACTTGATTGGCAATCAAGTGTAGTGTGTTTTCTTCACTAAAGATTATTTAGTGAAGAGGTGGCTTGAGCTAGAGGGACTTCGGGTGGATCGTCTTCGACGCGAAGATCACGGAGGAGGTTCGTTCAAACTCGAAGAGGAGCCTAGTGGAGTCGCGTGGACTACAACCCGGAGCTTAAGAAGAGAAGGACATGGTCTATAAAGGTTGTAACCATCTTCTCTTAACTTTTTTTTCTTTGGTATCAAAGTTAAACCCTAATCATCTAGCTAAAAATCTTGTTAAGTGTTAATTAGCACCCCAAAATTTTTAAAAATGATATGATTGATGCTTGTAAAACCAAGTGGTGGTGGTAAAAAATACTTTCATAGTTTCAGAGCCATAGCAAGAAGATTAGATGATGTTAGTTGAATTGCGAAACTGAAACGACTCCGAAACAGTTAACTCAAAACCCTATTCTCTGTTGTTTTTAAAACGGTCTCTAAATTTTTTTTAAACAACTGTAGAGAGCTATTTATGATGTATATAGAACACCACAAAAATTCGAGGCAAATACAAGAAATTTTGGCCGGCCACTTTAGCCTTAAAACCGGCGCCACCCGTTTTACTGTAGCAAAAGCCCTCAAATTTTTTTTGGTGGTCTGATCTATGGATTTAGGGTTTTATGTTATTTTTTGATTGACCCAGTTTGCATGTAATGTTAAAAATTCAGTTGGGGCTATACAGAGTATTTCGCAGTCGTAATTTTAACGTCATTACGGGTTTAAGTTTGATATGTGATACAATAAGTGGAATCCGCGGTTAATTAGTTTTGTGAAAACTAGTTAGTGATTGTAAGTCTAGCATGTTAGTCTCTTTTGATCGATTGCCACGAAGTTTCGATTCAGATCGAAACTCCGTCGCAATCGTGTATTATACGTGATCACCAAGTCGGGAATCTTGTTGAATTATCCGACTTATTATTGAAAAGTGTTTTCAATTTGATACTAAAATTCTAGGTTTATAGAGTTATGTTAGTTATATGTATGCCCTAGAGGCCATTACTGTACATACGATGTATATTGTAGTGGATGCTAGGACATATATAGGGAGGATTTTCTTGCTCGACATGATAGTATGCTATCTGGTTGTACTTTATCTAAACTTGTACTCTGATTGTCTCTATATTACATGTTGATTAAGCCCTTAGGATATGTACTCGACTACTGGGACTATGATGAGATCATACTAGTGGGGCCACGGTAGTCGACGAGTACATCCTATAATTGTTCCTAGTCGTGGGTGTATCGAGACAAGGCATCGATGCACCAGAGTAGACTAGCGTATACGCATCTTGACCCATATGATGGGCGATGGATGATCCCATATCCATCGGTGTTTGACATCAAGGATGGTGTACGGGTGCTCAGTGGAGACTGGGTACACTGGACGGACTCGCCGAGAACTCCCAGATGGTATTATACCATACGTCAGATGGCAGCTCTCCGGTGACACTGGTACAGAGTAGTCTGTCGACCCGAGATCGTCATAGAGTCTTGTGTGATTCCCACTGTGCTTTGATTTCCATCATACCACGTCCAAGAGGGCATGCAAAAAGGTGGCTTTTGGGTACAGTCCCGAATCACATGGAGGCAATGAGCGATAGGAGGGGATTCGTCTCTCCCGGTATAGGGAGTTGATGTTGTGCTGTGTTCGATTGGCTATAACCGGAAATCCCTGGCCAGGGTTGTTGAGATTTACTGGTAAGTGTTATCAGTAGTTTCTCGAACTGTTATAGACCTCATATCGACACGACTTATCGAGCTACTGGGGTCTGACGTTAACCACCCCTAGGCGAGATATGCGACATATCAGACGACGAGACCGGACTGTACGGGAGTGTTACTGTTTGGATTCACAGGAGAAGTTACAGGCTTGCTTGTTGATCTTCTGAGTGCTCAATACCTGGGTAGCTGTTACGTTTAGCTGACCGCTTGCAGCTTGTGGGTGTTTGATATGATCATCACCTACTGCCGGCGTATTGACGATTCTTTAGAGTCCTACACAGAGATTTCTTGACTCAGGCAAAACGGAGTAGGAGCACATATGTGATATGTGCGGGACCGAGGATAATGCGATATGTGATACCGTATTATATTCTCGCGATATTTGATATCAGTCGGGTCATCGGATCAAGTGTTGATTCGATGAATCGGTACGGATAAATATTAGCCGGTTATATGCGATATAGCCGGATTGTCGGATCAAGTGTTGATTCGATAATTTAATGTATAATAATATATATGATATATTAAATTGCATTAACTAATATTTGCTCACTAAAAGATTCTTTTTCTCACTCGGGTAATACATTGATATATATGCGATATATGTTAAATGTATTATTTTATTTTGTTACAATAAATATTGTATATGTGATATACAATATTGTAACATATTATAATTATTAATGCAACATGATTAGAGGAGTTTAAACATGATTAGGATTTGGATTAGGGTTAAACCTTCTAGTTGATTCTAGAAGCTTTTACTTTGTCATGATAAAGATATTTGAGTTGATCTTTATCCATGACTCACACTTAACCCAACCCAAACCCTAACCCTAGTAAACTCTCTACAATGGTTAGTACAACCATGGTTGCATAAATGATTATGATAACATTCTTTCTATTCATCACAAATGATTTATCATCTTCCTCCTCCTTCATTCTTCCATGAAAAACCTTGCTTGATTTTTCAAAGGTGATGAATAAATATGAGAAAAAGATAAATAAATAGAGCAAAATTCCTACTTCATCATCCTCATCTTCCCTTGCCATTTAGATGAGGGTGTTCACATCATTTCATGAGTGTTAGCTTGTGTTAAAGAAACTTCAAGGTAGATCATCGTAGTATCGAAGATCGGAAGCAAAGGTTGCGTCTTTCTCTTCGTGGAACCTCTCGAGAGTCCGGATCCCGATGATCGCAGCGAAGGGACCACAACACGGAGCATATGAAGTGAAGGACCGGATCTACAAAGGTTGTAATCCCTCTCACTTAGTGTTAAAATGTTTAGCATGTTGTTTTCGCCTAATCTCTAGTTTAAAGTTCCGTATTCGGGTTGTTCGGCACGGCTAAATTTTTATTCGGACATGGTTGATGCCTCGTAGACCCTTGTGCGCGTGCCTAGCAACCCTATAGTGGTATCAGAGCCAAGCTAGAGCTTTAGGCGAAGCGTAGACGGAATTTGAAGTCCGATCGAATCAAAACCCGAACCCAAAATAGCTCTCTGGACTTTTTCTAAAAACGTGGATTTTTCCAAATTAAAAATTCGTAAAAAATTCAGCAGGGAATTCTAAGAATTACGGTACAAAAACTTTTTGATGAACAGCAAATCTCGCGGCGTAACCGCGGCAGAAGCATGCCTTCTGCGGCGGTTCCACGGCGAAAATGTGACGTCATCAACTCGTATTTGCACAGTAACTTCTATTTAAATATGCTGGATTTTCTGGGAATATTTAATATTTATTCAAGAGTTGAATTTTCTGAGGTTATTTTGGGGATTCGATGTTTCGATCGGAGTATTAGATTTTGTCTATGTGGCTTTCCGGATAAATTTTAGAAACTGTTAAAAAGTTCGAACGGATGTCAATAACTCACTTTTTCCCCTGTCGGAAAATTTTTCAAAAGTTGGATTTTTCCTCGTGTTTAAGAATGTTCTAAGTCGTGCAAGTAACTCGATGGACCCTCTAGAAGACAACAAACCTTAACTCGATTATGTGACCGTCTTGAACTGCCCTTTGAACCTTAGGGTTTGGGGCAGTACGGCGTGCCACATGTGAGGCGTTTGCTTGACCCTTCTACGGCTGGATCATTGGTACTGTGGCATGTGATGGACATTTTTAAACTGATTTCAAGTGTTGAGATATATTGGGGAAATCTTGGGTACTTGACAATTCGATCGGAAAGTTTAACTTTTTCTATTTATCTGGAATGTGATACAATAATTGGAATCCACAAATAGTTATGAGATAACTGATTTGAATATTATAAACATAGCAGTTTAGTCTCAGATGATCGGTTGCCACGGAATTTTGATGTGATCAAAAGTCCGTCGCAATCACGTAGCGTACGCGGATACTCGCCGGGTAAACTTAATAGACAGCTACGCCCCATAGCCCCGACCAAGTGACTGTAGGAGAACCCCGTCGCCGAAAGCATCTGTTTGGGTGCTCGCGGCAGCGGTGTTCCGCCTTAGTGCACTTCGTCGACGGCATCTGGGGGTGCGGCCGTCTACTAAAGTTTGCGACGAGCATTCGATCAGGACGTCGGGAATCTTGTTGAATTGTCCGACTTGATATTGAAAAGAGTTTTCGATAATGAGACTAAAATGCGGGGTTTATAATTGTTAGGCATGGGATGTCTAAGGAATTCATTTGGTTAGGCATGCGATGTTTAAAAAGGTTGCGTATTCCAACTGTTGTAGTTTTACACTTTCTTTTCTGTGACCGTAAGCGTAGTATATGGTGTATCGCCGGCTTCGTTGCTATACATCAACGACAATCGGGATACGCATACTTGCTTACGTTGATGATATGAGATATTATGTGTTACTGTGATATGTTATATTGGATCGTCGCGTTTTGAATAGCCGGGGGTTTTATGTGAGATGAGAGTTTTTCTTTTTCATTCATGTAAAATTCATTTGTATGTAATATTCTTTTATTGGGGCACTTCCAGGTAGCGGAAGATGTCACCGTTGTATATTATTTACTTTTCCGTATTAGGTAGACCCAAGGCGGGGAGCACAAGTAACCGGGTTCTAGGGTCCAGTGGGAGACCATCTCGAGGAGTCGAGACCGGGTCTCCTAACCCTAGAATTGGCAGTGTTACTTGCCGCTCTAGTAGGGGTCTAGGGATGTGGGTTTGGCTATTCATCGCGACCGTGGAATCCGTGTTTTATACAGGCTCGTATTGAAAACACGGACGTCCTAGTATATCCAATATTTCATATATGTTCTTCTGCTGCAATATTCTGTGATGAGATCATATTACTGCCTGAGACGAATGTTTATATTATATATGAGATATATGTTATATTGCAGATTTCGTTTCAAAAATGTGATGCTTATGAAGCATATTAAAATGGGACTTCATTAATGAGATTAATGAAATAAAAGAAACCTAAGATGTTGTAGAAACTTGTTTATAAAAACTGGTAGCTACAGTTCTTGCTTTGCATAGCGGTGTTCCTTGTAGAACATCCAGCACCTTATTCGATAAGGAAAGGACCGAGATCCCTTCACCGGGAGTGACTCCTTTAGCAATAACTGGCAGATGCTACAAACTCGGTTTGTCTTTTGATTGCTTCTATAGTTTCTGCTTTGCACAGCGGTATATATGATATATCCTGCACCTTATTCGATGAGGAAAGGGCCGACGATCCCTTCACCGGGAGTGACCCCTTTAGCAAAACTAGAAAAGCCTCAAAAGCACTCCATTTAAAATCACTCGATTCTACGACGATATCAAGTTCATTACGCAAAGGGTTTTCTGAAAAACCCGTCGTAGCCCTCCGTCATTTCAGATAAGTACTAGTTAGTATTCGTGCTACGTTTGTTGACTATGTTAAGGCGTAGTGTGCGGTAGCTGATTAGTGCTTATCTGTATAAGCATATGATGCGATTGGATTAGGGTAGTCGTGCGACTTTGTTGACCATGTTAAGGGTCGTGCGGGTGGGTTTAATTCAATCGGGAAATGACGGGTTGAACATGACTAGCACTTATGATTTGTTGACCATGTTAAGGTCATATAGCTGCTAGGGGTAAAATATTATTGGGAATTTCAAGTGTTGAAATTTGCAATGAGATTGCATACCTTCTATGAGATAGTTGGATCCCGATACCCACTGCGAGTAAAAGTTACTCCTGGGAGAGTTTTACACATTACAATTAGCCGATCAAGTAGGTGTCTAGAAAGGTGTTAACGGGGTTACGCCTCTGGAAAAACGAGGTTTACTGTAATTAGGTTCGTGTGAAAGCACGGGGGACCTCCCTCAAAGTACCGACACTGGCCTGGCTGAAAGATTGGCGAACTTGTAGCGTGTAATTAATCCCGACTAGTCTTTCCTTTTAGGGTTTGAAGGAAGATTTGATTAAAACAGTGGGAGACATCCTGATTAGATATATTAGATAACCAATCTAATCTTGCAAGAGCATACGCTGAGTGTTTTCTTCTCTCTCTCTCCAAATAGCGACTATATCACGCCTTAATCAAGATAATAAAACGGATATATTGACCGAATCCGCTTGTTATACTGAGCTGGGGAACGTTGGTCCCGCTCCAACTTATAATTGTTATAGGACAGAGCAGGAAATTGGGGATTACCAGAATTCCCGTGCCGCCCAAACGAAGAAAGTGCATGTTGATGCATCATCTTCGGGTGTGTTCATTACACAAAACTGTTTCTCAGTATCCTTTACGTCCTGGGTATGTGATACCGGATCAGGATCCCGTATATGTAATCTGTTACATGGGCTACAGATAGGAAAAGAACTGAGAACGGGTGATAAGTTTCATGAGATAGAAAACGGTGCAAGTGTTGCAACTAAGTCTGTTGGTCACTATCAGCCTGTATTACCAGAATACATCGATTCTGAACAAATGTTATTAGATACCGAACCTGATATACAAAATCATATCAGTCTCTTTATTAGTAAAGAAAGGATATAATTTTGTATTGTTGGATAATGTTTTGAACATTTCCTATATCAAGAGTTGATCGGATCAGGCACGTTATCTAAAAGCATTGATGTTCTAAATCAAATTACAGTTCTTAGTATACGGAACACACAAAAGAGGAAGAGTTCAGAAATGAACGAATCCTTCTTGAGGCATTGTAGACTAGGTCATATCAATGCGACCCGACTGGCTGAAGTTACATTTAGATGCATATTTAAATTAGTTTGAATTTACATCTTGTGAAACTTGCCAGTCATGTCACAAAGATAAGATGACCACAGCTCTGTTTGTTGGAAACAGAGAAAGAGTTAGTGAACTCTTGGGATTGATACATGCTGATGTATGAAAGTCCCCTGTCTACATATGCCAAGATTGGTTCTTTGTACTTCATTACACTCTCTGATAATCTCTCAAGATTCAGACATATGTTCCTGTTGAAACACAAGTCCGAACCTTTTGAGATATTCACAGAATATAAGTTAGAAGTAGAGAACCAAAATACGGGTATAAGTATTATGTCCTTTGATGAGATCAAGGAGGAGAATACTTGAGCACGGAATTCCTGGACTATTCTAAAGGAGAATGAGATTCTCTCTCAGCCTTACTCCTCCGTATACACCACAGCACGTCGGTGTATCGGGGCGGAGCATTAGCACCCTATTTGATATGGTGTGCTCTATGATGAGTACTACTGAGTTTCCTATTTCCTTTTGGGAGTTATGCACTTGAGAAGCTGCATACCTATTGAATAGTGTTCGAATCAAATCAGTTGCCTACCACTTCATATGTGATATGGAAAGGGAAGAGCCCATATCTTAGGTTTGTTAAGATTTGGGATTGTCCGGCCTATGTCTAAAAGCAAAATCCGGACAAGCTCGAGGCAAGGACTGTTATGTAGAACTGGAATGGTTCCAGCTAAACAAACTGCAGCTGATGATTTTGTAGAACCAAAGGATTCAATAGTAACCAACGAACCTCAGCCTCTCCGCCGATCTAGTAGGGTTCCTCACCCACCTGAGAGATACTTCGGTTTCTCTATGACAGTGGGAGCGAGGATTGCGTCATGAGATGATGACCCAACTATTTTCGAGCTGGCCATCAGGAGTGGGACTCTGTAAGAATGGCTGGATGCTTATCGATCTGAGATGGAATCCTTATACACCAACAAAGTATGGACTTTGGTTGCTTTATCTGAAGGGTTAAATCCCCATTAGGAGCAAGTATATCTTGAGAAGATTACTTGGTGTACATGGAAAAGTTGAGACTTTCAAAGCTAGACTTGTTAAAGGTTTGCATCATTGACCAGGTATGGATTATGTTGAAACCTTTTTTAAGGATCTATGCTTAAGTCCATCCAGATCCTACTTGCCACGGCTACATACCATGACTACGATATCTGGTGGTTGGGTGTCATGACTGTTTTCTAAATGATGTTTTAGAAAAGAGCGTCTATAAGTACACAGCCAGAGGGCTTCGTAGACAGTGGGAGCAGCGGAAACGTGTGCAAGATGTTTTATATGATAAAACAGGCATCGCGGAGTTGGAACGTCTGTTTTGATGTGGTAGTCAAAGAGTTTGACTTCATCAAAATGGTAGATGAACCTTGTATATACAAAAAAGGTAGAAGGGAGTATGGTGGTGATCCTCGTAGAGTACGTGGATGACATACTCTTGATAGGGAAGGAGTTTCCTATGCTACGCTCGGTTAATCTCCGCTTATCACAAGGATTCTCCATATAGGATCAAAGTGATACCTCCTATATCCTGGGTTCTTGGATCTATGAGATAGATCTAATTGGATGTTAGGATACTCACTAGTTGTAGTGAGATGGTATCAATCGATCCTGGGGAGAATCACTGGAAAGGTTCCAGGGTGATAAGGACGACTGAATGTCAGTCGCAGGCTTGTCTATACCCTCAGTAGAGGGACGGTATGTTGGAAGAGTTCCAAGCTAGATACCGTGACATACTAGACGATTAAAGGCAAGATACATCGTTACCAAGGATGCTACCAAAGAGGCAGTCTGGATATATATAAGTTCATAAGATGAACTTCGTTCCTACCATTGTGTGATAATGGAGTTGTGGCTTTAGCCAAGGAACTACCGTCCCATCAGGAATCCAGATATAATTCTTAGGCAGTGTCACCTGATCATGGAGATGGTTGATCTCCAGGGAGATCGAGGTTCGGAGAGTAGACACTGAGGACAACAGCGCGGATCCACTCACAAAGGCCTTTTTCCCAGTAGAGACTTTTATGGGATGGTTGAGTATGAGATACTTCAACCGCAGCTAATTGTTGGGTATGCGATACCATAACAGATGGTCCTAGTGCAAGTGGGAGATTGTTAGTTATATGTATGTCCTAGAGGCCATTACTGTACATACGATGTATATTGTAGTGGATGCTAGGACATATATAGGGAGGACTTTCTTGCTCGACATGATAGTATGCTATCTGGTTGTACTTTATCTAAACTTGTACTCTGATTGTCTCTATATTACATGTTGATAAAGCCCTTAGGATATGTACTCGACTACTGGGACTATGATGAGATCATACTAGTGGGGCCACGGTAGTCGACGAGTACATCCTATAATTGTTCCTAGTCGTGGGTGTATCGAGACAAGGCATCGATGCACCAGAGTAGACTAGCGTATACGCATCTTGACCCATATGATGGGCGATGGATGATCCCATATCCATCGGTGTTTGACATCAAGGATGGTGTACGGGTGCTCAGTGGAGACTGGGTACACTGGACGGACTCGCCGAGAACTCCCAGATGGTATTATACCATACGTCAGATGGCAGCTCTCCGGTGACACTGGTACAGAGTAGTCTGTCGACCCGAGATCGTCATAGAGTCTTGTGTGATTCCCACTGTGCTTTGATTTCCATCATACCACGTCCAAGAGGGCGTGCAAAAAGGTGGCTTTTGGGTACAGTCCCGAATCACATAGAGGCAATGAGCGATAGGAGGGGATTCGTCTCTCCCGGTATAGGGAGTTGATGTTGTGCTGTGTTCGATTGGCTATAACCGGAAATCCCTGGCCAGGGTTGCTGAGATTTACTGGTAAGTGTTATTAGTAGTTTCTCGAACTGTTATAGACCTCATATCGACACGACTTATCGAGCTACTAGGGTCTGACGTTAACCACCCCTAGGCGAGATATGCGACATATCAGACGACGAGACCGGACTGTACGGGAGTGTTACTGTTTGGATTCACAAGAGAAGTTACAGGCTTGCTTGTTGATCTTCTGAGTGCTCAATACCTGGGTAGCTGTTACGTTTAGCTGACCGCTTGCAGCTTGTGGGTGTTTGATATGATCATCACCTACTGCCGGCGTATTGACGATTCTTTAGAGTCCTTCACAGAGGTTTCTTGACTCAGGCAAAACGGAGTAGGAGCACATATGTGATATGTGCGGGACCGAGGATAATGCGATATGTGATACCGTATTATATTCTCGCGATATTTGATATCAGCCGGGTCATCGGATCAAGTGTTGATTCGATGAATCGGTACAGATAAATATTAGCCGGTTATATGCGATATAGCCGGATTGTCGGATCAAGTGTTGATTCGATAATTTAATGTATAATAATATATATGATATATTAAATTGCATTAACTAATATTTGCTCACTAAAAGATTCTTTTTCTCACTCGGGTAATACATTGATATATATGCGATATATGTTAAATGTATTATTTTATTTTGTTACAATAAATATTGTATATGTGATATACAATATTGTAACATATTATAATTATTAATGCAACATGATTAGAGGAGTTTAAACATGATTAGGGTTTGGATTAGGGTTAAACCTTCTAGTTGATTCTAGAAGCTTTTACTTTGTCATGATAAAGATATTTGAGTTGATCTTTATCCATGACTCACACTTAACCCAACCCAAACCCTAACCCTAGTAAACTCTCTACAATGGTTAGTACAACCATGGTTGCATAAATGATTATGATAACATTCTTTCTATTCATCACAAATGATTTATCATCTTCCTCCTCCTTCATTCTTCCATGAAAAACCTTGCTTGATTTTTCAAAGGTGATGAATAAATATGTGAAAAAGATAAATAAATAGAGCAAAATTCCTACTTCATCATCCTCATCTTCCCTTGCCATTTAGATGAGGGTGTTCACATCATTTCATGAGTGTTAGCTTGTGTTAAAGAAACTTCAAGGTAGATCATCGTAGTATCGAAGATCGGAAGCAAAGGTTGCGTCTTTCTCTTCGTGGAACCTCTCGAGAGTCCGGATCCCGATGATCGCAGCGAAGGGACCACAACACGGAGCATATGAAGTGAAGGACCGGATCTACAAAGGTTGTAATCCCTCTCACTTAGTGTTAAATTGTTTAGCATGTTGTTTTCGCCTAATCTCTAGTTTAAAGTTCCGTATTCGGGTTGTTCGGCACGGCTAAATTTTTATTCGGGCATGGTTGATGCCTCGTAGACCCTTGTGCGCATGCCTAGCCACCCTACAAGTTAGGCATGAAATTTGGAATATGAGATATTTCGAGTTTATGATGTCTAAGGAAATACGGATTCTAATTATTATAGTTTTTCATTTCTTTTCTGCGACCGTAAGTGTAATATGTGGGGTATCCCAAATCTCGTTGCTATAAGTCAACGGAATTTGGGATACGCGTATTTACTTATGTTGATGATATGTGATATTATGTGTTGCTGAGATATGTTTTATTGGATCATCGTGATTGAATAGCCGGGGGTTTTACGTGAGATGAGAGTTTTTGTATTTTCATTCATGTAAAAATGTATGTAATATTCTTTTATCGGGGCACTTCCGGGTTGAGGATGATGTCACCATTGATGTATATTATTTACCTTTCCGTATTAGGATTGACCCAAGGAGGGGAGCACAAGTGACCGGATTCTAGAGTCCAGTGGGAGGCCATCTCGAGGAGTCGAGACCGGGTCTCCTAACTCTAGAATTGGAAGGGTTACTTGCCGCTCTCGTAGGGGTCTAGGGGTGTGGGATTGGCTATTCATCACGACCGTGGAATCTGTGTTTTACATTACTGGCTGAATTTAAAACATGTGTTAGTGTATATGCCCTAGAGGCCATTACTGTATCATACTAGTTTGTATATTACTTGATGGAAGCTTGGGATATTCACAATTGTATATACAATCTTGCTCGAAATGGTAGTATGCTACTTGGTTTGTCTCTGCTTTAATATGTGCATGTGTTTCTTTTAGCATATTGCTGATATACATATTAGTAGAGCCCTTAGGATCTTTGCTTGATTACCAGCGTGGTGATGGCGCTCACACTCGCGGGAGCTGGGTGATCTATAAGCACATCCTTATACAGGTCTCTAGTCGTTGGACTATCG
The DNA here is from genome assembly GCA_030015575.1 of Agapanthus africanus. Lineage (NCBI taxonomy): Eukaryota > Viridiplantae > Streptophyta > Magnoliopsida > Asparagales > Amaryllidaceae > Agapanthus > Agapanthus africanus. The sequence goes on from CM057339.1 coordinate 429,614,294, forward strand.
AGACAGGGCATCGATACTCCGGAGTAGACTAGCGTATGCGCTTCTCATCCCAGTATGGGAGACGGTCTGTCCCACAGCCGTCAGTACGTCGTACTTGAGATAGTATGCGGGTGCTCGTTAGGTTACGAGTACACTGGACAGGACTCGTCGTGAACTGTTGGTTGGTATTATACCTATCGTTAGTTATCAGTTCCCAGGTGACATGGGTACAGCTTAGTCCGTTGACTTGACACTGTCACTTCGCCTCGAGTGTGTTCCCACTGCACTTTGATTACTACCCTACCACGGCTCAAAGGAGTCGTGCAAACAGGTAGTTTTTGGGTGCAGTCCCGAAGCACTTGGAGGCAGTGACGGTTAGACAGGATTCGTCTCTCCCGGTATTGGGGATTGACATCGCGCTGTGTCCAGGAGAGCCATTACACGAGTAGTCCCTGGCCAGGGCAAGCGAGATATACTGGTAGGTTTCCAGTGTTATCTCAGGGTGTTCTGGGCTTCACTCCGGCACGACTTGTACCGCTATTAGGGGACTGACGTTCACCGCCCCCTAGGCCCGCCATGCGATGTATCAGACGAACAGACCGGACTGTACGGAGACTGTCACATACAGGCTCAGTAGGAGATCAGATGGGGTTCACCTCGTCAGTCTTCTTATCGACATCTACCTGGGGACCGTTACGTACAGCTAGTGCCGCTTGCGGTCTGTGGTTAAACCCACTGCCAGCGTAGTGTCGAGTCTTTAGAGTCCCACACAGAGAGCTATTCGCCTTTAGGCAAAATGAGCAGAGGTCGCATGGTTTTGCGACAGGGTTCGTTCACATCCGCGCACTTGTGCACGTTTGCTGTCCGGACAGTTTATACTAGCGGGCTTTGGTTTAAGCCGGATCCTAGTATATGATTTGGGATTGGTATTTCTCATTGTATTCGTGTTCCTCGGATCACGAATGCGGGTGCGTATGCACAGTTGCTTGAGACAGAGGGAGAGGACCTTGATTAGGGTTAATGGCTATTGTCATTTTATTAACCCTAATGATTATGTGTGTATTATAGTTAATTGATAATTAGTTTAATAATTGTGCATGGTTATGGATGTTAACTATTTGACTTCCTTGACTTGTTGACCTAGGTTGACACTTTGACCATCATCATTTCTTTTGGAAGATGCTTTTTGATCCTTGCAAATTGAAATGATAATGGTCATGTCATGATTAACCATGACAATTATCTAGCTAATTATTTAATTAGAATAATATACACATATTAGTGAGAAGGCTTGATATTATTCTCATTCTCTCATTTCATTTCTCTCTCTTGTTTTTCCTCTCCCTCAAGCTCTCCCCTCTCATGTGTTGAGAAACACTTGAGCTTGAGAAAAACCCTCTCTTGATCTTCTCTACTCTCATCTAGGGTTCAAGTATTAGCACTTCTTGCACCCTAGTTACTCCTAGCTTGGAGTTGAAGCCAAAGGTTGAGGCTTTCGGGTGGATCTTTCTTTGACGGGAGAAGACGACAAGGTGACCTCCTTCCACTACTTCTAGGAGCAAGGAGAGAAGGACAAAAAGACCAAAGGTATAACCTTTCTAGCTCTTAGCTAGTTATTAGTTAGCTTTAGCAAGTTTTTGTTTAGCAAAGATCCTTCTAAGCATAGTCCATGTTGCCTAAGCTCATAAAAATCCGATTTTTATTCCGTTTTCCGCCTCCCCGCAAGTACCGGGGTGGGCAACGTGGACTTACAACATGGACCTCCTAGTATATCCAATATTTCATATGTTGACTTCTGCTGCAATGTTCTGTGATGTCGATCATATAACTGCGTGAGATGAATGTTATATTATATATATGATATATAATAAACGTTGCTTATGTTTTGCACCCACTCTAGTCCATCCCCCGCTCCGCCGTTAGTTAAGTAACCTAATGGTGTATGACGGGGCCCCGTGGCGAATGCGGATGGCATAAGCGTACGTTCTATTTTCGTTTCTTTTTCTGTAATGTTTAAGGAAACATTAAATGATGAGATTTCATTAATGAGATTATTGAAAGAAAAGAAACCTAAAGATGTTGTAGAATCAAAAATTTTCAAAAAGGTAGCTGTAGTTCTTGCTTTGCATAGTGGTATTCATGAATATCCCGCGCCTCATTCGACAAGGAAAGAGCCGAGATCCCTTCACCGGGAGTGACCTCTTTAGCAAAACTAGCAAATGCTACAACCCACTCGGTTTATCATCATAGCTTCTGTAGTTCTTGCTTTGCATAGTGATATTCCTGAATATCTAGCACCTCATTCGATGAGGAAAGAGCCGAGACCCCTTCACCGGGAGTGACCTCTTTAGCAAAAGCTATACGGTTTGTTTTTGAAAAACTACTCGATTTTAAAAAGCGGAGCTTAAACCACTCCTTTTCAAAATCACTAGATTCTACAACGATATCAAGTTCATTACGCTAAAGGTTTTCTTAAAAACCAACACAGCCCTCCGTCATTTCAGATAAGTGCTATTTAGTATTCATGCTGCGTTTGTTGACCTCTGTCAAGGCGTAGTGTGCGGTAGCTGATTAGTACTTATCTGCCGCATGTGATGCGATTCGATTAGGGTAGTCGTACGACCTTGTTGACCTCTGTCAAGGGTCGTGCGGGTGGGTTTAAATCAATCACGAAATGAACGGGTTGAACTTGACTAGCGGCCTATGGTTTGTTGACCTCCATCAAGGTCATAGGATACTAGGGGTAAAACCAATTATCGGGAATTTCAAGTGTTGTAATTTGCAATAAGATTGCATACCTTCAATTTGATAGTTGGATCCCGATACCCAATGCGAGTAAGAGTTACTCCTGGGAGAGTTTTTCACTTTACAATTAGCTGATCTGGTAGGTGTCTAGAAAGGTGTCAACGGGGTTATGCCTCTAGGGAAACAAGATTTATTTTAATTAGGACCGTGCGAAAGCACGGGGAACCTCCCTCGGAGTACCGACACTTGCCTGGCTGAGTGGTTAGTGAACTTGTAGAATGTAATTAATCCCGGCTAATCTTACTTTTTATGGTTTGAAGGAAGATTTGATAAAAACAGTGAGAGCTATCCTTATTAGATAAAATAATAACCATATCTGATCTTGCAAAGAGCGCACGAAAATGTGATTATCCTTCTCTCTCTCTTGGTAGCGACCAATGACATGCATTAATCAAGATAATAATATGGGTATTGACCGAACCTGTTGGATATATGTATGCCCTAGAGGCCATTATATGTATAGTGGATGCTTGGACATGTATATATATATAAATAACTTTCTTATTCGACATGATAGTATGCTATCTGGTTTAATTTATCTTGACATGTTCATTTGATCATGCATCTTATTCATTTGGTACATGTTGATAAAACCCATAGGATATTTGCTTGACTACTGGGACTATGATACAGATCATACTAGTGGGACACGTGTAGTTTATAAGCATATCCTTGAACTGTTCCTAGTCGTGGGTGTATCGAGACGGGGCATCAATATTCCAGAGTAGACTAGCGTATACCATTCTTATCCCATGTGATGGGCGATGGATGATCCCATATCCATCTGGTGTGGTGACACCAAAGATTGTATGCGGGTGCTCAGTGGAGACTGAGTACACTGAACAGACTCGCCGAGAACTCCTATATGGTATTATATCTATCGTCGGATAGAAGTTCTCAGGTGACACTGGTACAGGTTAGTCTGTAGAGCCAAGATCGTCATAGAGTCTTGTGTGTCCTCCCACTGTACTTGGATATTCACCCTACCACGGCTCTACTGAGTCGTGCAAATAGGTGGATTTTGGGTACAGTCCCGAGGCACATGGAGGCAATGAGCGATAGGAGGGGTTTCGTCTCTCCCGGTATTGGGGGTTAATGTTGTGCTATGCTCGATTGGATATAACAGGAAGTCTCTGGCCAGGGCTGCTGAGATTTACTGATAAGTGTTATCAGTAGTTTCTCGATCTGTTATGAGCCATACACCGGCATGACTTATTGAGTTATTGGGGTCGACGAAACCATCCCTACACTCGATATGCAGCATATTTGACGAAGAGATCGGACTGTACGGTAAGTGTTGCCAGTTGGCTCGACGGGAGTTTTGACAGCTTCACTGGTTTTCTTATGATAGCTCAATACCCGGGTGGCTGTTACGTTTAGCTGACCGCTTGCGGCTTATAGGTGTTTGATATGATCATCACCTACTGCCGGCGTATTGACGAGTCTTAGAGTCTCACAAAGGAGTTTCCTAGCTCAGGCGAAACGATGTGGTGTGTTAGTTATATGTATGCCCTAGAGGCCATTACTGTACATACGATGTATATTGTAATGGATGCTTGGACATATATAGGGAGGACTTTCTTGCTCGACATGATAGTACGCTATCTGGTTGCTCTTTATCTTAACATGTACTCAGATTGTCTCTATGTTACATGTTGATAAAGCCCTTAGGATATGTACTCGACTACTGGGACTATGATGAGATCATACTAGTAGGGCCATGGTAGTCGACGAGTACATCCTATAACTGTTCCTAGTCGAGGGTGTATTGAGACAGGGCATCGATACACCAGAGTAGACTAGCGTATACACATCTTGACCCATATGATGGGCGATGGATGATCCTAAATCCATCGGTGTTTGACATCAAGGATGGTATACGGGTGCTCAGTAGAGACTGGGTACACTGGACGGACTCACCGAGAACTCCCAGATGGTATTATACCTCACGTCAGATGGCAGTTCTCCGGTGACACTGGTACAGAGTAGTCTGTTGACCCGAGATCGTCATAGAGTCTTGTGTGATTCCCACTGTGCTTTGATTTCCATCATACCACGTCCAAGAGGGCGTGCAAAAAGGTGGCTTTTGGGTACAGTCCCGAATCACATGGAGGCAATGAGCGATAGGAGGGGATTCGTCTCTCCCGGTATATGGAGTCGATGTTGTGCTATGTTCGATTGGCTATAACTGGAAATTCCTGGCCAGGGTTGCTGAGATTTACTGGTAAGCGTTATCAGTAGTTTCTCGAACTGTTACAGACCTCAAATCGACATGACTTATCGAGCTACTGGGGTCTGACGTTTACCACCCCTAGGCGAGATATGCAACATATCAGACGACGAGACCGGACTGTACGGGAGTGTTACTGATTGGATTCACAGGAGAATGTACAGGCTTGCTTGTTGATCTTCTGAGCGCTCAATACCTGGGTGGCTGTTACGTTTAGCTGACCGCTTGCAGCTTGTGGGTGTTTGATATGATCATCACCTACTGCCGGCGTATTGACGATTCTTTAGAGTCCTACACAGAGCTTTCTTGGCTCAGGCAAAACGGAGTAGGAGCACATATGTGATATGTGCGGGACCGAGGATAAAGTGGTATGTGATACCGTATTGGATTCCCGCGATATGAGATATCGGCCGGGTATATGTGATATAGCCGGGTCATCGTATTAGTCGGTTATATGCGATATAGCCGGATTGTCGGATCAAGTGTTGATTCGATAATTTAATGTATAATAATATATATGATATATTAAATTACATTAACTAATATTAGCTCATTAAAAGATTCTTTTTCTCACTCAGGTAATACATTGATATATATGCGATATATGTTAATTGTATTATTTTATTTTGTTACAATAAATATTATATATGTGATATATAATATTGTAACATGATATGATTATTAATGCAACATGATTAGTGGAGTTTAAATATGGTTAGGGTTTGGATTAGGGTTAAGACTTCTAGTAGATTCTAGAAGCTTTTCTTTTGTCTTGGAAAAGATATTATGCTTGATATTTTCAAGTGACTCACTTTTAACCCAACCCAAACCCTAGCCCTAGTTAAATCTCTACAAGGGTTTAGTTGACCATGGTTGCATTATTCATCATGTTTATCCTTTCATTATTCATCACAAAAGGATTCTATTATTGATTCATCTTCTTCTTCCTTCTTTCTTTCATGGAAAAAGCTTTCTAGCTTTTTTCCAAGTGATGAAATTGAGTGAGAATAAGATTATAAATGAGAGCAAAAATCCTACTTCATCATCCTCATCTACCCTTTCCATTTAGATGAGAGTGTTCACTTCATTTAGTGAGTGTTAGCTTGTGTTAATGAAACTTCAAGGTAGATCATCTATGTTATCGAAGATCGGAAGCTAGCTTGTATCTTTCTCTTCGTGGAACCTCTCGAGAGTCCGGAACACGATGATCGCAGCGAAAAGACCTCAACACGGAGCTTAGGAAGTGAAGGACCGGATCTACAAATGTTGTAATCCCTCTCACTTAGTGTTAAAGTGTTTAACATACTTGTTTTCGCATAAACTCTAGTTTAAAGATCCGGCTTTGGGTTGTTCGGCACGGCTAAAATTTTAATCGGGCATGGTTGATGCCTCGTAGACCCTTGTATGCGTGCCTAGCAACCCTAAAGTGGTATCAGAGCCAAGCTAGAGCTTTCGGCGAAGTCTAGGCGATGTTTAAAGTCCGATCGAATCCGGAAACCCCGACGAATACCCTTTTCTGGATATTTTTAAAAAATGTGATTTGTTTTGCATTAAAAATACTCAGAAAAACAAGCAGGAAAAACTAAGAATTACTGTGAAGTACGTCCCACTAATTCGCTCATTTAGCCGCGGAACCACCGCCAAACCCTTGGTTTGGCCGAGGTTCCGCGGCCAAAATTTTGAATTAGTCCCTGAAACTTCAAATATTTATTCTTAGGTCCTTTCTTGTCATTTTTTTCTGGGAATTGTTTAATTCCACTCAAGTGTTGAGTTTTCTAGGGTTGTATTGGGGACTCGTTGATTCGATCGGATAATTTAACTTCGTTTAGTTTGTCCGGGTAAATTTATAGAACGTGTTAAAAAGTTCGAACGGGTATCAATAACTCACTTTTTCCCCTGCCGGAAAATTTCCGAGCGTTGGATTTTTCCGTAGTTTAAGAACGTTCTAAGTCGTGCATGTAACGCGGTGGACCCTCTAGAAGACAACAAAGCTTAACTCGATTATGTGACCGTCTTGAACTGCCTCTAAACCTTAGGGTTTGGGGCAGTACGGCGTGCAACATGTGAGGCGTTGGCTTGACCCTTCTACGGCTGGACCATTAGTACTGTGGCATGCGATGGATGTTTTAAACTAATTTCAAGTGTTGAACTATTTGGGAAATCTTGGGTGTTTGATCATTCGATCGGAAAGTTTAACATTGTCTATTTATCTGGAATGTTATACAATATTTGGAATCCACAAGTAGTTATGAGATAACTAATTTGAATGTTATAAATCTAGCACTTCAGTCTCAGATGATCGGTTGCCACGGAATTTTGATGTAATCAAAAGTCCGTCGCAATCACGTAGCATACGCGGATACTCGCCAGGTAAACTTAATAGATAGCCACGCCCCATAGCCCCGACCAAGTGACTGTAGGAGAACCCCGTCGCCAAAAGCATCCGTTCGGGTGCTCACGGCAGCGGTGTTCTGCCTTAGTGCACTTCATCGACGGCATCCGGGGGTGCGGCCGTCTACTAAAGTTTGCGACGAGCATTCGATCAGGATGTCGGGAATCTTGTTGAATTGCCCGACTTGATATTGAAAAGTGTTTTCAATAATGAGACTAAAATGCGGGGTTTATAATTGTTAGGCATGCGATGTCTAAGGAATTCATTTGGTTAGGCATGCGATGTCTAAGCAGGTTGCGGATTCCAACTGTTGTAGTTTTACACTTTCTTTTCTGTAACCGTAAGCATAGTATGTGGTGTATCACCGGCTTCGTTGCTATACATCAACGACAATCGGGATACGCATACTTGCTTACGTTGATGATATGAGATATTATGTATTGCTGTGATATGTTATATTGGATCGTCGCGTTTTGAATAGCCGGGGGTTTTATGTGAGATGAGAGTTTTTTCTTTTTCATTCATGTTAAATTCATTTGTATGTAATATTCTTTTATTGGGGCACTTCCGGGCTGAGGATGATGTCACCATTGTATATTATTTACTTTTCCGCATTAGGTAGACCCAAGGCGGGGAGCACAAGTAACCGGGTTCTAGGGTCCAGTGGGAGACCATCTCGAGGAGTCGAGACCGGGTCTCCTAACCCTAGAATTGGCAGTGTTGCTTGCTGCTCTCGTAGGGGTCTAGGGATATGGGTTTGGCTATTCATCACGACCGTGGAATCCGTGTTTTATACAGGCTCGTATTAAAACACGGACGTCCTAGTATATCCAATATTTCATATATGTTCTTCTGCTGCAATGTTCTGTGATGAGATCATATTACTGCTTGAGACGAATGTTTATATTATATATATATGAGATATATGTTATATTGCAGATTTCGTTTCAAATGTGATGCTTGCGAAACATAATAAAATGGGACTTCATTAATGAGATTAATGAAACTAAAAAAAACCTAAGATGTTGTAGAAACTTGTTTAAAAACTGGTAGCTCTAGTTCTTGCTTTGCATAGCGGTGTTCCTTGTAGAACATCCAGCACCTTATTCGATAAGAAAAGAGCCAAGATCCCTTCACCGGGAGTGACCTCTTTAGTGAAACTAGCAGATGCTACAAACTCGGTTTGTCTCTTGATTGCTTCTATAGTTATTGCTTTTCATAGTGGTATATATGATATACCCTGCACCTTATTCGATGAGGAAAGAGCCGACGATCCCCTCACCGGGAGTGACCTCTTTAGCAAAACTAGAAAAGGCCTCAAAAACATTCCATTTAAAATCACTCGATTCTACAACGATATCAAGTTCATTACGCAAAGGGTTTTCTTAAAAACCTGTCGTAGCCCTCCGTCATTTCAGATAAATTCTACTTAGTATTCGTACTACGTTTGTTGACCTCCGTCACGGCGTAGTGTACGGTAGCTAATTAGTATTTATCTGCTTATGCATATGATGCAGATTGTTTTAGGTTAGTCGTGCGGCCTTGTTGACCTCCGTCAAGGGTCGTGCGGGTGGGTTTAATTCAATCAGGAAATGACGGGTAGAACTTGACTAGCAGCCTATGGTTTGTTGACCTCCGTCAAGGTCATAGGACGCTAGGGGCAAAATATTATTGGGAATTTCAAGTGTTGAAATTTGCAATGAGATTGCATACCTTCTATGGGATAGTTGGATCCCGATACCCGCTGCGAGTAAGAGTTACTCCTGGGAGAGTTTTACACATTACAATTAGCCGATCAAGTAGGTGTCTAGAAAGGTGTTAACGGGGTTACGCTCCTAGGAAAACGAGGTTTATTTTAATTAGGTCCGTGCGAAAGCGCGAGGAACCTCCCTCAAAGTACCGGCACTGGCCTGGCTGAAAGATTGGCGAACTTGTAGAGTGTAATTAATTCCGGCTAGTCTTTCCTTTTAGGGTTTGAAGGAAGATTTGACTAAAACAGTGGGAGACATCCTGATTAGATAAATTGATAACCAATCTAATCTTATAAAAGCGCACGCTGAGTGTTTTTCTTCTCTCTCTCTCCAGGTAGAGACCATATCACGCCTTAATCAAGATAATAATACGGATGTATTGACCGAACCCGCTTGTTATACTGAGCTGGGGAACGTTGGTCCCGCTCCAACTTATAATTGTTATAAGACAAAGCAAGAAATTGGGGATTACCAGAATTCCCGTGCCGCCCAAACGAAGAAAAGTGCATGCTGATGCATCTTCTTTGGGTGTGTTCATTACAGAGAACTGTTTCTCAGTATCCTTTACGTCCTGGGTATGAGATACCGGATCAGGATCCTGCATATGTAATTTGTTATATGGGCTACAGATAGGTAGAGAACTGAGAACGGGTGATAAGTTTTCATGAGATAGAAACGGTGCAAGTGTTGCAGCCAAGTCTGTTGGTCACTATCACCCTGTATTACCAGAATACATTGATTCTGAACGAATGTTATTAGATACCGAACCTGATATACAACATCATATCAGTCTCTTTATTAGTAAAGAAAAGATATAATTTTGTATAGGTGGATAATGTTTTGAACATTTCCTATATCAAGAGTTGATCGGTTCAGGCACGTTATCTAAAAGCATTGACGTTCTAAATCAAACTACAGTTCTTAGTATACGGAACTCACACAAGAGGAAGAGTTCATAAATGAACGAATCCTTCTTGAGGCATTGTAGACTAGGTCATATCAATGCGACCCGACTAGCTGAAGTTACATTAAGATGCATATTTAAATTTGTTTGAATTTACATCTTGTGAAACTTGCCGGTCATGTCACAAAGATAAGATAACCACAGCTCTGTTTATTGGAAATAGAGAAAGAGTTAGTGAACTCTTGGGATTGATACATGCTGATGTATGAAGGTCCCCTGTCTACACATGCCAAGACCGGCTCTTTGTACTTCATTACATTCTCTGATGATCTCTCAAGATTCAGACATATGTTCCTCTTGAAACACAAGTCTGAACCTTTTGAGATATTCACAGAATATAAGTTAGAAGTAGAGAACCAACAACGGGTATAAGTATTATGTCCTTTGATGAGATCAGGGAGGAGAATACTTGAGCACGGAATTCCTAGACTATTCTAAAGGAGAATGAGATTCTCTCTCGGCATTACTCCTCCGAATACACCATAGCACGATGGTATATCGGGGCGGAGCAATAGCACCCTATATGATATGGTGTGCTCTATGATGAGTACTACTGAGTTTCCTATTTCCTCTTGGGAGTTATGCACTTGAGAAGCTGCATACCTATTGAATAGGGTTCAAATCAAATCAGTTGCCTACCACTTCATATGTAATATGGAAAGGGAAGAGCCCATATCTTAAGTTTGTTAAGATTTGGGGTTGTCCAGCCTATGTCTAAAAAGAAAAATCCGGACAAGCTCGAGGCAAAGTCAGATCTGTAGAAGTTTGTTGGATATCCGAAGCATTCGCAAGGGAATATCTTCTACCTAACCGAGGAACAAAAGATGTTTTTGTTTCTCAACATGTCACCTTTGTGAAAGGGAATTTCTTGTGAAGAAATTAGTGGTTATGAGGTAGAACTGGAAGGAGTACCAGCTATACAAACTACAGTAGATGATTTGGTAAAACCAAAGGATTCAATAGTTTCCAACGAACCTCAGCCTCTCCGCCGATCTAGTAGGGTTCCTCACCCACCTGAGAGATACTTCGGTTTCTCTATGACAGTGGGAGCGAGGATTGCATCATGAGATGATGACCCAACTAGTTTCGAGCTGGCCATCAAGAGTGGGACTCTGTAAGAATGGCTGGATGCTTAGTGATCGGAGATGGAATTCTTATACACCAACAAAGTATGGACTTTGGTTGCTTTATCCGAAGGGTTAAATCCCCATCAGGAGCAAGTATATCTTGAGAAGATTACTTGGTGTACATGGAAAAGTTAAGACTTTCAAAGCTATGCTTAAGTCCATCCAGATCCTACTTGCCACGGCTACATACCATGACTACGATATCTTGTGGTTGGGTGTCATGCCTGCTTTTCTAAATGATGTTTTAGAAGAGAGTGTCTATAAGTACACAGCCAGAGGGCTTCGTAGACAGTGGGAGCAGCGGAAACGTGAGCATGATGTTTTATATGATAAATCAGGTATCGCGGAGTTGGAACATCTGTTTTGATGTGGTAGTCAAAGAGTTTGACTTCATCAAAATGGTAGATGAACCATGTATATACAAAAAGGTAGTAGAGAGTATGGTGGTGATCCTCGTAGAGTACGTGGATGACATACTCTAGATAGGGAAGGAGTTTCCTATGCTACGCTCGGTCAATCTCCGCTTATCAAAAGGATTCTCCATATAGGATCAAAACGATACCTCCTAAATCCTGGGTTTTGGATCTATGAGATAGATCTAATTGGATGTTAGGAAACTGACTAGTTGTAGTGAGATAGTATCAATCGATCCTGGGGAGAATCACTAGAAAGGTTCCAGGGTGATAAGGACGACTGAATGTCAGTCGCAGGCATTGTCTTTACCCTTAGCGGTGGGACGGTATGTTGGAAGAGTTCTAAGCTTGATACCGTGACATACTAGACGATTAAAGGCAAGATACATCGTTACCAAGGATACTACCAAAGAGGCTGTCTGGATATATATAAGTTCATGAGATGAACTTCGTTCCTACCATTGTGTGACAATGGAGTTGTGGCTTTAGCCAAGGAACTACCGTCCCATCAAAAATCCAGATATAATTCTTAGGCAGTATCACCTGATCATGGAGATGGTTGATCTCCAGGGAGATCGAGGTTAGGAGAGTAGACACAGAGAACAACAGCGCGGATCCACTCACAAAGGCCTTTTTCCCAGTAGAGACTTTTATGGGACGGTTGAGTATGAGATACTTCAACCACAGCTAATTGTTGGGTATGCGATACCAAAACAGATGGCCCTAGTGCAAGTGGGAGATTGTTAGTTATATGTATGCCCTAGAGGCCATTACTGTACATACGATGTATATTATAATGGATGCTTGGACATATATAGGGAGAACTTTCTTGCTCGACATGATAGTACGCTATCTGGTTGCTCTTTATCTTAACATGTACTCAGATTGTCTCTATGTTACATGTTGATAAAGCCCTTAGGATATGTACTCGACTACTGGGACTATGATGAGATCATACTAGTGGGGCCACGGTAGTCGACGAGTACATCCTATAACTGTTCCTAGTCGAGGGTGTATCGAGACAGGGCATCGATACACCAGAGTAGACTAGCGTATACGCATCTTGACCCATATGATGGGCGATGGATGATCCCATATGCATTGGTGTTTGACATCAAGGATGGTGTATGGGTGCTCAGTAGAGACTGGGTACACTGGACGGACTCGCCGAGAACTCCCAGATGGTATTATACCTCACGTCAGATGGCAGTTCTCCGGTGACACTAGTACAGAGTAGTCTGTTGACCCGAGATCGTCATAGAGTCTTGTGTGATTCCCACTGTGCTTTGATTTCCATCATACCTCGTCCAAGAGGGCGTGCAAAAAGGTGGCTTTTGGGTACAGTCCCGAATCACATGGAGGCAATGAGCGATAGGAGGGGATTCGTCTCTCCCGGTATAGGGAGTTGATGTTGTGTTGTGTTCGATTGGCTATAACTGGAAATCCCTGGCCAGGGTTGCAGAGATTTACTGGTAAGCGTTATCAGTAGTTTCTTGAACTGTTATAGACCTCAAATCGACACGACTTATCGAGCTACTGGGGTCTGACGTTTACCACCCCTAGGCGAGATATGCAACATATCAGACGGCGAGACCGGACTGTACGGGAGTGTTACTGATTGGATTCACAGGAGAATGTACATGCTTGCTTGTTGATCTTCTGAGCGTTCAATACCTGGGTGGCTGTTACGTTTAGCTGACCGCTTGCAGCTTGTGGGTGTTTGATATGATCATCACCTACTGCCGGCGTATTGACGATTCTTTAGAGTCCTACACAGAGCTTTCTTGGCTCAGGCAAAACGGAGTAGGAGCACATATGTGATATGTGTGGGACCGAGGATAATGTGGTATGTGATACCGTATTGGATTCCCGCGATATGAGATATCGGCCGGGTATATGTGATATAGCTGGGTCATCGTATTAGTCGGTTATATGCGATATAGCCGGATTGTCGGATCAAGTGTTGATTCGATAATTTACTGTATAATAATATATATGATATATTAAATTACATTAACTAATATTAGCTCACTAAAAGATTCTTTTACTCACTCGGGTAATACATTGATATATATGCGATATATGTTAATTGTATTATTTTATTTTGTTACAATAAATATTATATTTGTGATATATAATATTGTAACATGATATGATTATTAATGCAACATGATTAGTAGAGTTTAAACATGGTTAGGGTTTGGATTAGGGTTAAGACCTCTAGTAGATTCTAGAAGCTTTTCTTTTGTCTTGGAAAAGATATTATGCTTGATATTTTCAAGTGACTCACTTTTAACCCAACCCAAACCCTAGCCCTAGTTAAATCTCTACAAGGGTTTAGTTGACCATGGTTGCATTATTCATCATGTTTATCCTTTCATTATTCATCATAAAAGGATTCTATTATTGATTCATCTTCTTCTTCCTTCTTTCTTTCATGGAAAAAGCTTTCTAGCTTTTTTCCAAGTGATGAAATTGAGTGAGAATAACATTATAAATGAGAGAAAAAAATCCTACTTCATCATCCTCATCTACCCTTGCCCTTTAGATGAGAGTGTTCACTTCATTTAGTGAGTGTTAGCTTGTGTTAATGAAACTTTAAGGCAGATCATCTATGTTATCGAAGATCGGAAGCTAGCTTGTATCTTTCTCTTCGTGGAACCTCTCGAGAGTCCGGAATACGATGATCGCAGCGAAGGGACGTCAACACGGAGCTTAAGAAGTGAAGGACCGGATCTACAAAGGTTGTAATCCCTCTCACTTAATGTTAAAGTGTTTAACATACTTGTTTTCGCATAAACTCTAGTTTAAAGATCCGGCTTTGGGTTGTTCGGCACGGCTAAAATTTTAATCGGGCATGGTTGATGCCTCGTAGACCCTTGTATGCATGCCTAGCAACCCTATATGGTGTGCATATAAGATATGCGCGGGGACCCGATTAAATGCGTATTTAATCGGGCGTTTTTCTATTAGTCGGGTCGTATGTGATATGACCGATTTGTTAAATCAAGTGTTGATTTAACATTTGACTTTTGTCTTATTTCTTTATTAAACCCTTTTCTTTTTCTGTATGCATGCATGTATGCATATGTTTATGTTGATGCACATGATGATGTGCATGCACACATACATGCATACATTGTATCATGGTTGATGATACACAAATGGTGGCAATGCAAGACTCACATTGAAATATTTATCTATATAATTATTTTTTAGTTAAAGAAAAGATAATTCACTCATGGTTGATATTTATCTACTTTGACTACACTTGACCTAACAATTAACCATGAGTTAATTTTCTATGGTTCTTTTTACTCCTAAATAAATATCTAGATATTTATTAACCCATGGTTAAGGATGAGAGTGGAAAATATTTATATTTTCTATTCTCATTTATCTTTCATCATATATCATTATCTCTTGAGCAAAAAGCGTAACCACCATTATCTTCTTCCTCCTCCAAGCTCTCTTGAAATTTCTAAAGAGTGAGGTTGATAAAAAGAAAGGGTTTTGATTAGAGAATACAAACCACCTCATCATTCTACACCTCTGTAGCCCATTTGTGTCGGGTGTTTGCTATACTTCTTTTAAAGATCAAGGAAAGCAAAAAGCTTTGGGCAAAAGGGACTTCGGGTAGATCATCGTCTTAGTTATATGTATGCCCTAGAGGCCATTACTGTACATACGATGTATATTGTAGTGGATGCTAGGATATATATAGGGAGGACTTTCTTGCTCGACATGACAATATGCTATCTGGTTGCACTTTATCTTAACATGTACTCTTATTGTCTCTATTTTACATGTTGATAAAGCCCTTAGGATATGTACTCGACTACTGGGACTATGATGAGATCATACTAGTGGGGCCACGGTAGTCGACGAGTACTTCCTATAACTGTTCCTAGTCGAGGGTGTATCGAGACAGGGCATCGATGCACCAGAGTAGACTAGCGTACACGCATCTTGACCCATATGATGGGCGATGGATGATCCCATATCCATCGGTGTTTGACATCAAGGATGGTGTACGGGTGCTCAGTGGAGACTGGGTACACTGGACGGACTCGCCGAGAATTCCTGATTGAAAACGATTTCGGATTGTGTAGTTGGAAAATTTATAGAAATCACAACCAAAAATTATTTGACCGCAATCAACTACGGTGTCGGATGTAGATTGTAAGTGAGTGCGGATCGTCCACAGGGACAGTGTAATCGTTCGTCTTTTGAATTAGATGAGTCGAAACTTTAAAGAAAACAAAACAAAATAATTCATGATTTAAAGAATTGAAGTTCAAGAATTAGAAAAATCTAGATCTAATAACAAGAAAAAGATAGAATCAAGAATTGATAGTTTGTTGATTTTTCCAAACCAAATATCAAGAATCGAAATGAGGCTCGTAGGAATCGATCAGATCTATAGATGTGATGTAATCTTACATTGACGTATTCTTATCCTTCAATGAATTGATACTAGATCGATGATGATCGACAACAATTAGGGATTTCTAGTGAAACTAGGGTTTCATCTTATCCCTTGTTCTTTCGTCGATATCATTCACATTCTAGCCTCTAGTAAATTCAAGAAACGATCGTAGATCCCTAATTTCGAGCGATCACAATCAAGAAAGCATCGCTACGAAACTAGGTCATCGATTCTTGAACTTGCTAGGGTTTACAAAACTCATAGGACTTAAAATTCATTTTAAGATTTGTTACATCATCATTCTATTGATCGTCTCGACTCCGTTACGAGCGGAGTTTTACTCAAACATCACAACAAGAACTACAATTACGAATTTAGATCGAATCATGATGCAAGAATTTAAAGAAAACAAGATTAAAGAATTTCACCTTTTATTTATATCAACAATTTCATTACAATCGCTCAAGAACTACAAGAGGAAGAACTCGATCGTTGATTTGGCTTCGCTCGGCTCCGTGAGTCGCGGATCGGCTTGGATCACTTGCTCGATTGGAGATCGGCTCCGCTCATAAAAGGTTGAAGGGCTTCTTGCTTGATTGGTACTCAAGATCTTGAATTTGGAGTGGAATTAGGGTTAGGGTTTCGCACAAGTTTTGTCACTAGACTTGTGGAAGAAGATGAAGAATTGAAGAAGACTAAAGATTAATGATAGATTGATTACCTAAAGATTGATTAGCCTTTAACCCTAGGTCTAGGCTTCTATTTATAGATATCCAAACCCTAGATCTAGGATTTCAACTTTTAAGTTTCCCTCCAAAAGTTTGTTGAGGAAATTTGAATTTCCCTCCAAAAGTTAGTTAGAGGAGAAGCTTCTAGATGTGATTAGTTAGGAGGGAGCTTCTAGAAATAGTTTGTTAGGAGCTTAATTAGGATTAGCTTTGCTTAATGATCTTTGCTGATCTGGCAGAAGACTCTGGAGAATTTTGGAATTTGACGTGTCAAAATGAGGTGTAGGCCTTAAGATAGGAGTTTTGCACTGAAAATTGAGCGATGATGTGGCAATACCGCCGCGGAACCGCGGCTCAAGCCGGCTCCCGCCGCGGTTCCGCGGCTCTTTGGGGGCTTCATGGCTTGAAACTTCAATGGTAATTCTTGGGCTGTCTTATGGGCCTTTATCTGATATGTTGAATTTTATAATTCCTTCTGTATTGCTACCAGATCTGAAATCATTGAGTTGGCGTATTTTTTATCAGCTCTTTTGGTTTTGCTCCTGCAATTTCCTGCACAAATCTCGATACAAGTGTTGCGCAAATACATAGATGATGCGATTCCATGAAATGCGGTCAATTTCCCTTAAAGTGTCGGTTTAAAAGTCTAACACATGAAATCTGATATTTAACGACTGATTTGCTAATATGTGAAATATGAATGCCGAACACTTCTATTTGTGTGCAAATGATAGGGAAATTGCCGTGTTAAAAATACATTATTTTCGACTGATCAAATTCCCCCAAACTTAATTTCGATCGTCTCGAGCGAACTGTTTTATTAAAAAGAGAAGGAGAAAATAAAGAAAGAGAAAAAACTAACTAGCACACTTTCGTAGGCAACACGATTGCACTGAGCACGTGCAACAAGCCTTTAAACCTCTAGGTGTCCCTAGTAGGAGGAGTGTTGTCTCGTGAGGGTTTTCAGCGGATTGCACCCACAAAATCCAATAATAAAAGGAAGATCATGAATATTACATTTAAAGAAAAGAATTGTAAAAGAAAAGCTTTGAAAATTAGGGTTTCCAATTAAGCTAGCTTTTCGGTTGTCATGAGCCCTATCTTAATGGTCATGAAAAGATGTTAGAAATCATGTCCTCCCTCAATAAAACATCGTCTTATTCTTCATTCCTATCTTTCATCCAAATATCGATCATATAACCCTACGTGTGTGTAAAGGACATCCCTACACCCGGAGAACTCAATTCAAGCTATCATACTCTTGCCCATCAGCCTCAGTACTTTTTGATTAATGAATATTTAAATGTGCTCACACACTTTCATGCGACCGTTAATACTTCTTGAGGTACTAACCGACCGATTACTCCCGTGCTTGCTTACTTGGTGTATTTTCCTCGTCTTGCACCACCTCAGGCATAGCAGTGACTCCCAGACCAGTTGGCCTTAGGGCACTAGGTGAAGAGGCACCCTCGCTATATATTTTTTATTGCCCTTCGGTGATAACAAAACCAGTGTCCATTTTTCTCACCACTTTATATTTTCTTCATTTTTTATTTCCATCATACTTTTGGCTTTAAGACAAGAGCATTTCAAGGTATCCTCTACTATCCCAGGCTTTAAGACGTGTGTAAGTGCGAATAGCAGGGTATCAACGTTCAAAATGTTTGGCTTCCAGAATAGAAACTATTTTTCAGACTTATTTTTATCCTCAGATTAGTGACGTCTTTCATCTTACTAACCCTTGGGACAACGGCTCATAACTACTTATTACTAGTTCGTATAAGAAAACTTCTAATTTTCCTAGTTTTCTTAAATTTTTCTAATCTCATGGATGTAATTTTTCACTATCTAAACTTTCATTATCTTATTTATGTACAAAACATATTTTTATCTTTTGAAAATTTTTAAATTTTTTATAGATTTTCAAAAAAATGTTTTGTGCTTATGCAAAGTATGATGCAAATGATGCGAAAATAAGCACAAACCTCCCCCAAACTTGTTTTCAACAGTGTCCTCACTGTTGCCATCTGCTAAATCTCGAAAAACCTGTAAGCTTGGGAGGAATTTATTAGTGGGGGCAAAATATTTAAGTGAAGACCTTCCCCCAAACTTATTTTTGGCTCATCATTTTGTAAAAATTTTCTTTTTAGGAGCCAGAAAAAATATCCCCCCAAAACTTGAGTTATGCAATGTTAATCTTTTAAAATCACATGAGGGGGTCAAGAATCAGTGGTTGATGCCAAGCTTTGCAAAGACCGAATGTTAACACCAACCATTCAAAAATTTTATCAATGCAGTGCTCTGGTTGGTGGAAGAAGAAATGGGGAAAGGTTAAGTGGTGGAATAGAATGTGTGTGCGTCTCGTTTTGGAGAGACGATGCAGTGAATGTGATGGATTGCTCGCATTCTTTTTACAGTTCAAAAGAATGGGTGGAGGTTCAATTTCATTGATTGGGAGATGATTCATCTCAACACCCGTGTCATTCAAAAATGCGAGTTCATCAGCGAAGATCTCCTCAAAAGTTTCATCAATACCCCGATGAATAATGTCATCACAAAATACGGGGTGATCTTTAGACTCTAAAAACAGTTCATAATCAGTGTTAATTGTTGATCCGGACATCTCGGTGGAAGAGTCCGTATGTGTATGATACATAGTTGGGTCAAACAATAACGTATGAAAAGAGTCAAGATCGATATCAGGAGGATCATCAAATTCGCTGCTGTCGACATCCATTAAGTCGACAGAACAGACCTGAGCAGTAGGTTCGGAGGGTACACTTCCCAACTTGTAAATGTTCAGCTCTATTGACCAATTCCCGAAAGATAGGGTCATAGAACCATTACGACAATTGATAATAGCATTGGAAGTGGTAAAAAAGGGACGACCTAAAATCACCGGAATTTGATTCCGTGGGTTCGCTACACGCTGTGTATCAATTACAATAAAGTCCACAGGAAAGATAAATTCCCCGATTTTTATTAACACATCCTCCAGTTCACCCCTAGGTTTGGTGATTGATCGGTCAGCCATCTGGAGAGTGCAATGGGTTGGCTTCAACTCTCCGATACCTAGTTGCTCATGGACTGAGTATGGAAGCAAATTAACACTAGCGCCAAGGTCTAGTAGAGCACGGTTAATGTGTTTTCCCCCGATAGAAATGGAAATAGTAGGATATCCAGGATCCTTACGTTTCCTCGGTAATTGTTGGGGGAAAGCCGTGTCTATTGTTTTTGCCATAAAAATCTTCTTGGGCACTTGAGTCTTCCTCTTCCTAGTGCACAAGTTCTTAAGAGTTTTCGCATAGGACGGAACTTGTTGGATAGCATCTAGGAGAGGGATGTTGATGTTAACTTGCTTAAAAATGTTCATAATCTTCTCCATATGTGGACTCGGTGTGTTAGCCCTTAACCGATTAGGATAAGGTGCTTTAGCAATAAGCGCTGGGTCCATCATAGGAGAAGGAAGTGTGTGTGGACCCGATCCCAAAATAGAAGTGGGGATCGTCCGTGGAGGAGTAAAAGAGGTGGGCTGAAGTGGCGAGCCTTTTGGGAAACGAAGAATAGGCTCGGAAGAAGGTGGTGGGGTAGAAGAACTGGGGTTAGAATTGGAAGTGTGTGTGTGAGGAAAGGTCTCAGCCGGGGTATCATTGATTGATTTATCAGTATCATCAAACTCTTCCCCAACGTGATTGTCAAGCACTCTTCCAGATCTCAACGTGATTGCATCCACATCATGTGAATAGCCAGGATTGGGTAAAGGTTGAGCTGGAAGTTTCCCTTTCTCTCTTGCACGCATTTCGGCTTTTAGTTGTGCAATTTGTTCTTCCATCGATTTGATATTCTCATTTTGAGAGACAATGATCTTTATCACATTCTCGACGGAAGATTGCAAACTTGCCGTCCCTTGGATGGATTGTTTCATGAAAGTATCCAAGGTTTGTGCTAGTGCAGAGGTATTATCTGTACCGGTCAATTGCAAAGGACTAGACGGTGCAAAAGTGTTGGCCGGATTTTGAAAGTTTTGTGCTTGGAAGGGGTGCTGACTCAATTGAAGTGGTGGCTGCTGCTGTGGTGGAGGGACCCTTTGGAAATGATTCGTGTTTGGAACCATGTTTTGAGATTGTGATTGGTTCCAAGCAAAGTTAGGGTGATTCCTCCAACCCTGATCATATGTGGAGGAAGATGGATCGTTTCTAAGTCTTTGAAATGCGGCATTGGTATGCTCATGACCTTGAAACGGACATTCTTCCGTCAAGTGAGACGGATCAGAACAGCACCCACATACAGTTTTGGAGAGTGATATTTGACTTAGGGCGGTTAAGAATTTGAAATGTCAGCTCTAACTCCTATGGAAATATCATTGCCATCCATAGACGATTGACTCACACCCTCCCATTGTAAAGATTTTTCAGCGAAATCTTCTAGAAATTTCCAGGCTTCCCCATCATCTTTAGTCATAAAGTTGCCTTGACACATTGATTCAAGGGTCTGTCTTGTGTTAGGATTAATGCCCTCATAAATGATTCGGCACAGTTCCCATCTCGGGATGCCGTGATGTGGACATTGGATTAACAGATCCTTGAAACGTTCAAGACATTTTGAAAATGTTTCATTTGGAAGCTGGGTGAATTGATAGATTTCGCTACGGACTCGAGCTGTCTTTTGGTGTGGGTAGAATTTCTTAAGGAATGCTTTGACGAATTCATCCCAATTTGAAATGGAATGTGCGGTAGTGTTATATAGCCACTTCTCGGCTAAATCGCACAAGGTAAATGGGAGAAGACGAAGACGCAAAGCATCCACATACAACTGTGAGGTACCCATTATTGCGCATACATTTTCAAATTTCGTGATAAATACGTATGCGTCTTCAGACTCGAGACCGTGAAACTTTGGTAGAAGGTTGATGTATTGGGGTTTTATTTGAAAATTTTCCCCGTTGGCTGGTGGAATGGAAAGACAGGTGGAAAGTGGACCTCGTGTAGGATAGCACCTCTCTTGGAGAGAGACGCGAGGTGGATTCTGCGCACCAACGGACGGCGGCAGGGTAGTGGAAAAGAAATTTGATGGAGTAGGATCCATCAGTGTGGGTGTGGTGGTGGGTAAAAGAAAGGGTAAATGTAGAAATACCGACTTTTGGGTCAATGAGGGAACGCGGACTAACGGGCACTAGAATCTCGTGTCCAGCCTATCTTGCACTAAAAAGGGTTAGTACAAGTGGCAGCGTGAATTTATAATTAGGGGAATGATGAAAGAATGCGGTGTTTGTTTTGAAAATTGGACGGATTTTTTGAAAAAATGATGCAACAAAATAAATGCAACACACAAAACCCTAATATCTAGTGGTCACCTAGGTCAAACTCTAGACCGCTCCTAACTGCCAAAAGACAAGTCGCAGGATAGAATCCTCCACTGCCTCTTTGTCCCCCTGTGGCCAGGTAAGTGCCAGGTAAGTGGGAAGGTACTCCACTACGTAAGTAGTAATTAATAACCACTAGCCTTCGACACACTTGCCTTAGACACCACAAGAAAACGCGGATAAGAAATGAATTACCCACGGCCTTCTTCTGTCCTAAGTGAGCGCGACGGTCCTTAGAGTCATCTCTAGATATTTTTTAGTTAATGAGGGTAAATGCGGATGCAAGTTTGTGATTTTCGGGGCGTAGGAAGGGTAATGAACTCCCCACCTAATCTGGATTTGGTCTTTGCCCCTTAATATCCGTATTAATTATGCAAACAACCACAAAGATCAAAACAAGCACAAATTAATTTTTGCAATTTGCGCGGCGCTGCGATTATTTGCAAAGAAACCTGCACAAAATGTTAATTGGAGCAGATTTGGGAAGAGATAAGAAAGTATGGAAGTATACCTGAAAATTTGGAGCAGTGATCAAGTTAAACTACAGCGGATCCGCCGCAATAGCGCCCAAATGCCGCTGAACCGCGGTACTTTGGAGAGATTGCTGCAAAATATTTTCTTGAAAATGTTTCACTTCAACTCCTCAGCTCTCTGGAAATCTAAGAAAAATTTTATCAAACCTCCAATGATTCCAGATTCCCTCGCAATCAAATCACAATACACGTATTAGGGTTTGTGCAAGTTTAGATCGAACAATATAGATGGAATAAACTTTTCAACTTCAAATTTCAAAATACGAACAATTAGCGCACTATTCCCGGCAACGGCGCCATTTGATTGAAAACGATTTCGGATTGTGTAGTTGGAAAATTTATAGAAATCACAACAAAAAATTATTTGACCGCAATCAACTACGGTGTCGGATGTAGATTGTAAGTGAGTGCGGATCGTCCACATGGACAGTGTAATCGTTCGTCTTTTGAATTAGATGAGTCGAAACTTTAAAGAAAACAAAACAAAACAATTCATGATTTAAAGAATTGAAGTTCAAGAATTAGAAAAATCTAGATCTAATAACAAGAAAAAGATAGAATCAAGAATTGATAGTTTGTTGATTTTTCCAAACCAAATATCAAGAATCGAAATGAGGCTCGTAGGAATCGATCGGATCTATAGATGTGATGTAATCTTATATTGACGTATTCTTATCCTTCGATGAATTGATACTAGATCGATGATGATCGACAAGAATTAGGGATTTCTAGTGAAACTAGGGTTTCATCTTATCCCTTGTTCTTTCGTCGATATCATTCACATTCTAGCCTCTAGTAAATTCAAGAAACGATCGTAGATCCCTAATTTCGAGCGATCACAATCAAGAAAGCATCGCTACGAAACTAGGTCATCGATTCTTGAACTTGCTAGGGTTTACAAAACTTATAGGACTTAAAAATCGTTTTAAGATTTGTTACATCATCATTCTATTGATCGTCTCGACTCCGTTACGAGCGGAGTTTTACTCAAACATCACAACAAGAACTACAATTACGAATTTAGATCGAATCATGATGCAAGAATTTAAAGAAAACAAGATTAAAGAATTTCACCTTTTATTTATATCAACAATTTCATTACAATCGCTCAAGAACTACAAGCGGAAGAACTCGATCGTTGATTTGGCTTCGCTCGGCTCCGTGAGTCGCGGATCGGCTTGGATCACTTGCTTGATTGGAGATCGTCTCCGCTCATAAAAGGTTGAAGGGCTTCTTGCTTGATTGGTACTCAAGATCTTGAATTTGGAGTGGAATTAGGGTTAGGGTTTCGCACAAGTCTTGTCACTAGACTTGTGGAAGAAGATGAAGAATTGAAGAAGAGTAAAGATTAGTGATAGATTGATTACCTAAAGATTGATTAGCCTTTAACCCTAGGTCTAGGCTCTATTTATAGATATCCAAACCCTAGATCTAGGATTTCAAATTTTAAGTTTCCCTCCAAAAGTTTGTTGAGGAAATTTGAATTTCCCTCCAAAAGTTAGTTAGTGGAGAAGCTTCTAGATGTGATTAGTTAGGAGGGAGCTTCTAGAAATAGTTTGTTAGGAGCTTAATTAGGATTAGCTTTGCTTAATGATCTTTGCTGATCTGGCAGAAGACTCTGGAGAATTCTGGAATTTGACGTGTCAAAATGAGGTGTAGGCCTTGAGATAGGAGTTTTGCACTGAAAATTGAGCGATGATGTGGCAATACCGCCGCGGAACCGCGGCTCAAGTCGGCTCCCGACGTGGTTCCGCGGCTCTTTAGGGGCTTCATGGCTTGAAACTTCAATGGTAATTCTTAGGCTGTCTTATAGGACTTTATCTGATATGTTGAATTCTATAATTCCTTCTGTATTTCTACCAGATCTGAAATCATTGAGTTGGCGTATTTTTTATCAGCGCTTTTGGCTTTGCTCCTGCAATTTCCTGCACAAATCTCGATACAAGTGTTGCGCAAATACATAGATGTTGCGATGCCATGAAATGCGGTCAATTTCCCTTAAAGTGCCGGTTTAAAAGTCTAACACATGAAATCTGATATTTAACGACTGATTTGCTAATATGTGAAATATGAATGCCGAACACTTCTATTTGAGTGCAAATGATAGGGAAATTGCCGTGTTAAAAATACATTATTTTCGACTGATCAACTCCCAGATGGTATTATACCTTACGTCAGATGGCAGTTCTCTGGTGACACTGGTACAGCTTAGTCTGTTGACCCGAGATCGTCATAGAGTCTTGTGTGATTCCCACTGTGCTTTGATTTCCATCATACCACATCCAAGAGAGCGTGCAAAAAGGTGACTTTTGGGTACAATCCCGAATCACATGGAGGCAATGAGCGATAGGAGGGGATTCGTCTCTCCCGGTATAAGGAGTTGATGTTGCGCTGTGTTCGATTGGCTATAACCGGAAATCCCTGGCCAGGGTTGCTGAGATTTACTGGTAAGTGTTATCAGTAGTTTCTCGAACTGCTATAGACCTCAAATCGACACGACTTATCGAGCTACTGGGGTCTGACGTCTACCACCACTAGGCGAGATATGCGACATATCAGACGACGAGACCGGCTTCTACGGGAGTGTTACTGATTGGATTCATAGGAGAATGTACAGGCTTGCTTGTTGATCTTCTGAGCGCTCAATACCTGGGTGGCTGTTATGTTTAGCTGACCGCTTGCAGCTTGTGGGTGTTTGATATGATCATCACCTACTGTCGGCGTATTGACGATTCTTTAGAGTCCTACACAGAGGTTTCTTGGCTCAGGCAAAATGGAGTAGGAGCACATATGTGATATGTGCGGGACCGAGGATAATACGATATGAGATACCGTATTCGATTCTCGTGATATGAGATATCGGCCGGGTATATGTGATATAGCCGGGTCATCGTATTAGTCGGCTATATGCGATATAGGCTGATTGTCGGATCAAGAGTTGATTCGATAATTTAATGTATAATAATATATATGATATATTAAATTACATTAACTAATATTAGCTCACTAAAAGATTCATTTTCTCACGGGATAATACATTGATATATATGCGATATATGTTAATTGTATTATTTTCTATTGTTACAAATTATATTGTATATGTGATATATAATATTGTAACATGTTAGGGTTACAAATTTAACAATGGATTAGGGTTTAAACTTGGTTAGGGTTTGGATTAGGGTTAGCTTTTGCATGAAGCTTCCATGAATCTTCATGAAGCTTTGACTTTGTGGTTGCTTGATATTTTTGTAAGATATTATGTTAACCCAATCCAAACTATTAACTCTAGTTAACTCTCTACAAGGGTTAACTCTTTCATGCTTAACCCTTGGTTAGATTTGTAACCACTACAATAATTCATTGTTCATCACAAAAGGATTAAGTGATCATCTTCATTCTTTTTCTTCTTGCTTGAGTTTCTTCTTGAAAAAGCTTTCTTCTGTGATGAAAGTGAGTGAGAAAAAGCTTATAAATGAGAGCAAAAATCCTACTTCATCATCCTCATCTATCCTTGCCATTTAGATGAGGGTGTTCACTTCATATTATGAGTGTTAGCTTGTGTTAATGAAACTTCAAGGTAGATCATCTTTGTTATCGAAGATCGGAAGCAAGACTGCATCTTTCTCTTCGTGAAGTCTCTCGAGAGTCCGGAACACGATGATCACAGCAAAGGGACCTCAACTCGGAGCTTAAGAAGTGAAGGACCGGATCTACAAAGCTTGTAATCCCTTTCACTTAGTGTTAAAGAGTTTAACATGCTTGTTTTTGCCTAAACCCTAGTTTAAAGATCTGGCTTTGGGTTGTTCGGCACGGCTAAAATTTTAATCAGGCATGGTTGATGCCTCGTAGAACCTTGTGAGCGTGCCTAGCAACCCTACAGTGGTATCAAAGCTACTAGGCATTGGATGTCGACCTATGGGGGGTTCTCACTGTGTGACAGTGTGGCGAAGCATAGGCTCTTACCCCCAGGGTGTCCCGAGACCGGAAGGTGTTCTGGCGGGTTGTAGTCCTCACGAGGGGGCATGCGTAAAAAGTAGCGGCTGAGGGACCCGTTGGTGCCACGGCGACCCCATTGGATGGGGTGGCTGCCTGACTAACAGTGGTATCAGAGCCAAGCTAGAGCTTTAGGCGAAGTCTGAGCAAAGTTTAAAGTTCGATCGAACCCGGAAACCCCGACGAATACCCATTTCTGGATATTTTTCAAAAATATGATTTTTTATGAATTAAAAATGCTCAGAAAAACAAGCAGGAAAAACTAAGAATTACTGTGAAGTACGGTCCACTAAGTCGCTCACATGACCGCGGAACCTCGGCCAAACCAAGGGTTTGGCGGCGGTTCCGCGGCCAAAATTTGGACTTAGTCCCTCATATTTCATATATTTATTCTTAGGTCCTTTATTGACATTTTTTTCTGGGAATTTTTTAATTCCACTCAAGTGTTGAGTTTTATAGGGTTGTATTGGGGACTCGTTGATTCGATCGGATAATTTAACTTTGTTTAGTTTGTCCGGATAATTTTTAGAAACTGTTAAAAAGTTCGAACGGATATCAATAACTCACTTTTTCCCCTGTCGGAAATTTTTTCAAAAGTTGGATTTTTTCTCGAGTTTAAGAACGTTCTAAGTCGTGCAAGTAACGCGGTGGACCCTCTAGAAGACAACAAACCTTAACTCGATTATGTGACCGTCTTGAACTGCCTCTAAACCTTAGGGTTTGGGGCAGTACGGCGTGCCACATGTGAGGCGTTGGCTTGACCCTTCTACGACTGGACCATCAGTACTGTGGCATGTGATGGATATTTTAAAACTCCGCTCAAGTGTTGAGCTATTGGGAAATCTTGGGTGTTTGATTATTCGATCGGAAAGTTTAACATTGTCTATTTATCTAGAATGTGATACAATATTTGGAATCCACAGGTAGTTATGAGATAACTAATTTGAATGCTATAAATCTAGCAGTTCAGTCTCAGATGATCGGTTGCCACGGAATTTTGATGTGATCAAAAGTCCGTCGCAATCACGTAGTGTACGCGGATACTCGCCGGGTAAACTTAACAGACAGCCACGCCCTATAGCCCCGACCAAGTGACCGTAGGAGAACCCGTCGCCAAAAGCATCCGTTCGGGTGCTCGCGGCAGCGGTGTTCCGCCTTAGTGCACTTCGTCGACGGCATCGGGGGTGCGGCCGTCTACTGAAGTTTGCAACGAGCATTCGATCTGGATGTCGGGAATCTTGTTGAATTGCCCGACTTGATATTGAAAAGAGTTTTCGATAATGAGACTAAAATGCGGGGTTTATAATCGTTAGGCATGCGATGTCTAAGGAATTCATTTGGTTAGGCATGCGATGTCTAAGGAGGTTGCGGATTCCAACTGTTGTTGTTTTACACTTTCTTTTCTGTGACCGTAAGCGTAGTATGTGGTGTATCGCCGGCTTCGTTGCTATACATCAACGACAATCGGGATACGCATACTTGCTTACGTTGATGATATGAGATATTATGTGTTGCTGTGATATGTTATATTGGATCGTCGTGTTCTGAATAGCCGGGGTTTTTATGTGAGATGAGAGTTTTTTTTCTTTTTCATTCATGTAAAATTCATTTGTATGTAATATTCTTTTATTGGGGCACTTCCGGGCTGAGGATGATGTCACCATTGTATATTATTTACTTTTCCGCATTAGGTAGACCCAAGGCAGGGAGCACAAGTAACCGGGTTCTAGGGTCCAGTGGGAGACCATCTCGAGGAGTCGAGACCGGGTCTCCTAACCCTAGAATTGGCAGTGTTACTTGCCGCTCTCGTAGGGGTCTAGGGATGTGGGTTTGGCTATTCATCACGACCGTGAAATCCGTGTTTTATACAGGCTCATATTGAAAACACGGACGTCCTAGTATATCCAATATTTCATATATGTTCTTCTGCTGCAATGTTCTTTGATGAGATCATATTACTGCCTAAGTCGAATGTTTATATTATATATATGAGATATATGTTATATTGCAGATTTCGTTTCAAATTAGATGCTTGTGAAGCATAATAAAATGGGACTTCATTAATAAGATTAATGAAAATAAAAGAAACCTAAAGATGTTGTAGAAATTTGTTTAAAAACTGGTAGCTCTAGTTCTTGCTTTGCATAGCGGTGTTCCTTGTAGAACATCCAGCACCTTATTCGATAAGGAAAGAGCCGAGATCCCTTTTCCGGGAGTGACCTCTTTAGTGAAACTAGCAGATGCTACAAACTCGGTTTGTCTTTTGATTGCTTCTATAGTTCTTGCTTTGCATAGTGATATTTGTGAAATATCCTGCACCTTATTCGATGAGGAAAGGGCCGACGATCCCTTCACCGGGAGTGACCCCTTTAGCAAAACTAGAAAAGCATAAAAAATACTCCATTTAAAAATCACTCGATTCTACAACGATATCAAGTTCATTACGCAAAAGGTTTTCTTAAAAACCTATTGTAGCCCTCCGTCATTTCAGATAAGTACTAGTTAGTATTCGTGCTACGTTTGTTGGCTATGTTAAGGCGTAGTGTGCGGTAGCTGATTAGTGCTTATCTGTATAAGCATATGATGCGATTGGATTAGGGTAGTCGTGCGACTTTGTTGACTATGTTAAGGGTCGTGCGGGTGGGTTTAATTCAATCGGGAAATGACGGGTTGAACTTGACTAGCACTTATGATTTGTTGACTATGTTAAGGTCATATAGCTGCTAGGGGTAAAATATTATTGGGAATTTCAAAAGTTGAAATTTGCAATGAGATTCCATACCTTCTATGAGATAGTTGGATCCCGATACCCGCTGCGAGTAAGAGTTACTCCTGGGAGAGTTTTACACATTACAATTAGCCGATCAAGTAGGTGTCTAGAAAGGTGTTAACGGGGTTACGCCTCTGGGAAAACGAGGTTTACTTTAATTTGGTTCGTGCGAAAGCACGGGGGACCTCCCTCAAAGTACCGACACTGGCCTAGCTGAAAGATTGGCGAACTTGTAGCGTGTAATTAATCCCGGCTAGTCTTTCCTTTTAGGTTTGAAGGAAGATTTGATTAAAACAGTGGGAGAAATCATGATTAGATATATTAGATAACTAATCTAATCTTGCAAGAGCATACGCTGAGTGTTTTCTTCTCTCTCTCTCCAGGTAGCGACCATATCACGCCTTAATCAAGATAATAAAACGGATATATTGACCGAACCCGCTTGTTATACTGAGTTATAAGACAGAGCAGGAAATTGGGGATTACCAGAATTCCCGTGCCGCACAAACGAAGAAAGTGCATGCTGATGCATCATCTTCGGGTGTGTTCATTACATAGAACTGTTTCTCAGTATCCTTTACGTTCTGGGTATGAGATACCAGATCAGGATCCCGCATATGTAATCTGTTACATGGGCTACAGAAAGGTAGAGAACTGAGAACGGGTGATAAGTTTCATGAGACAGAAAATGGTGCAAGTGTTGCAGCCAAGTCTGTTGGTCACTATCACCTTGTATTACCAGAATACATTGATTCTGAACGAATGTTATTAGATACCGAACCTGATATACAACATCATATCAATCTCTTTATTAGTAAAGAAAGGATATAATTTTGTATTATTGGATAATGTTTTGAACATTTCCTATATCAAGAGTTGATCGGTTCAGGCACGTTATCTAAAAGCATTGACGTTCTAAATCAAACTACAGTTCTTAGTATACAGAACACACACAAGAGGAAGAGTTCAGAAATGAACAAATCCTTCTTGAGGCATTGTAGACTAGGTCATATCAATGCGACCCGACTAGCTAAGTTACATTTAGATGCATATTTAAATCTGTTTGAATTTACATCTTGTGAAACTTGCCGGTCATGTCACAAAGATAAGATGACCATAGCTCTGTTTATTGGAAACAGAGAAAGAGTTAGTGAACTCTTGGGATTGATACATGTTGATGTATGAAAGTACCCTATCTACACATGCCAAGACCGGTTCTTTGTACTTCATTACATTCTCTGATGATCTCTCAAGATTCAGACATATGTTCCTGTTGAAACACAAGTCCGAAGCTTTTGAGATATTCACAGAATATAAGTTAGAAGTAGAGAACCAAAATATGGGTATAAGTATTATGTCCTTTGATGTGATCAGGGAGGAGAATACTTGAGCACGGAATTCCTGGACTATTCTAAAGGAGAATGAGATTCTCTCTCAGCATTACTCCTCCGCATACACCACAACACGTCGGTATATCGGGGCGGAGCAATAGCACCCTATGTGATATGGTGTGCTCTATGATGAGCACTACTGAGTTTCCTATTTCCTTTTGGGAGTTATGCACTTGAGAAGCTGCATACTTATTGAATAAGGTTCAAATCAAATCAGTTGCCTACCACTTCATATGTGATATGGAATGGGAAGAGCCCATATCTTAAGTATGTTAAGATTTGGGGTTATCCGGCATATGTCTAAAAGCAAAATCCGGACAAGCTCGAGGCAAGGTCTGTTATATAGAACTGGAAAGGTTCCAGCTATACAAACTATAGCAGATGATTTGATAGAACTAAAGGATTCAATAGTTTCCAACGAACCTCAGCCTCTCCGTCGATCTAGTAGGGTTCCTCACCCACCTGAGAGATACTTCGGTTTCTCTATGACAGGGGAGCGAGGATTGCATCATGAGATGATGACCCAACTAGTTTCGGGCTGGCCATCAGGAGTGGGACTCTGTAAGAATGGCTGGATGCATATCAATCTGAGATGGAATCCTTATACACCAACAAAGTATGGACTTTGGTTGCTTTATCTGAAGGGTTAAATCCCCATCAGGAGCAAGTATATCTTGAGAAGATTACTTGGTGTACATGGAAAAGTTGAGACTTTCAAAGCTATGCTTAAGTCCATCCAGATCCTACTTGCCACGGCTACATACCATGACTACGATATCTGGCCGTTGGGTGTCATGACTGATTTTCTAAATTATGTTTTAGAAAAGAGCGTCTATAAGTACACAGCCAGAGGGCTTCGTAGACAGTGGGAGCAGCGGAAACGTGTGCAAGATGTTTTATATGATAAAACAGGCATCGCGGAGTTGGAACATCTGTTTTGATGTGGTAGTCAAAGAGTTTGACTTCATCAAAATGGTAGATGAACCTTGTATATACAAAAAGGTAGTAGGGAGTATGGTGGTGATCCTCGTAGAGTACGTAGATGACATACTCTTGGTAGGGAAGGAGTTTCCTATGCTACGCTCGGTCAATCTCCGCTTATCACAAGGATTCTCCATATAGGATCAAGGTGATACCTCCTAAATCCTGAGTTTTGGATCTATGAGATAGATCTAATTGGATGTTAGGATACTCACTAGTTGTAGTGAGATGGTATCAATCGATCTTGGGGAGAATCACTGGAAAGGTTCCAGGGTGATAAGGACGACTGAATGTCAGTCACAGGCATTGTCTTTACCCTCAGTGGAGGGATGGTATGTTGGAAGAGTTCCAAGCTAGATACCGTGACATACTAGATGATTAAAGGCAAGATACATCGTTACCAAAGATGCTGCCAAAGATGCAGTCTGGATATATATAAGTTCATGAGATGAACTTCGTTCCTACCATTGTGTGACAATGGAGTTGTGGCTTTAGCCAAGGAACTACCGTCCCATCAGTAATCCAGATATAATTCTTAGGCAGTATCACCTGATCATGGAGATGGTTGATCTCCAGGGAGATCAAGGTTAGGAGAGTAGACACAGAGGACGACAGCGCGGATCCACTCACAAAGGCCTTCTTCCCAGTAGAGACTTTTATGGGATGGTTGAGTATGAGATACTTCAACCGCAGCTAATTGTTGGGTATGTGATACCACAACAGATGGCCCTAGTGCAAGTGGGAGATTGTTAGTTATATGTATGCCCTAGAGGCCATTACTGTACATACGATGTATATTGTAGTGGATGCTAGGACATATATAGAGAGGCCTTTCTTGCTCGACATGATAGTATGCTATCTGGTTGCACTTTATCTTAACATGTACTCTTATTGTCTCTATTTTACATGTTGATAAAGCCCTTAGGATATGTACTCGACTACTGGGACTATGATGAGATCATACTAGTGGGGCCACGGTAGTCGAAGAGTACTTCCTGTAACTGTTCCTAGTCGAGGGTGTATCGAGACAGGGCATCGATGCACTAGAGTAGACAAGCGTACACGCATCTTGACCCATATGATGGGCGATGGATGATCCCATATCCATCGGTGTTTGACATCAAGGATGGTGTACGGGGGCTCAGTGGAGACTGGGTACACTGGACGGACTCGCCGAGAACTCCCAGATAGTATTATACCTTACGTCAGATGGCAGTTCTCTGGTGACACTGGTACAGCTTAGTCTGTTGACCCGAGATCGTCATAGAGTCTTGTGTGATTCCCACAGTGCTTTGATTTCCATCATACCACGTCCAAGAGAGCGTGCAAAAAGGTGGCTTTTGGGTACAATCCCGAATCATATGGAGGCAATGAGCGATAGGAGGGGATTCGTCTCTCCCGGTATAGGGAGTTGATGTTGCGCTGTGTTCGATTGGCTATAACCGGAAATCCCTGGCCAGGGTTGCTGAGATTTACTGGTAAGTGTTATCAGTAGTTTCTTGAACTGTTATAGACCTCATATCGACACGACTTATCGAGCTACTGGGGTCTGACGTCTACCACCCCTAGACGAGATATGCGACATATCAGACGACGAGACCGGCTTCTACGGCAGTGTTACTGATTGGATTCACAGGAGAATGTACAGGCTTGCTTGTTGATCTTCTGAGCGCTCAATACCTGGGTGGCTGTTACGTTTAGCTGACCGCTTGCAGCTTGTGGGTGTTTGATATGATCATCACATACTGCCGGCGTATTGACGATTCTTTAGAGTCCTACACAGAGGTTTCTTGGCTCAGGCAAAACGGAGTAGGAGCACATATGTGATATGTGCGGGACCGAGGATAATATGATATGAGATACCGTATTCGATTCTCGCGATATGAGATATCGGCCGGGTATATGTGATATAACCGGGTCATCGTATTAGTCGGTTATATGCGATATAGCCGGATTGTCGGATCAAGAGTTGATTCGATAATTTAATGTATAATAATATATATGATATATTAAATTACATTAACTAATATTAGCTCACTAAAAGATTCATTTTCTCATGGGATAATACATTGATATATATGCGATATATGTTAATTGTATTATTTTCTATTGTTACAAATTATATTGTATATGTGATATATAATATTGTAACATGTTAGGGTTACAAATTTAACAATGGATTAGGGTTTAAACTTGGTTAGGGTTTGGATTAGGGTTAGCTTTTGCATGAAGCTTCCATGAAGCTTCATGAAGCTTTGACTTTGTGGTTGCTTGATATTTTTGTGAGATATTATGTTAACCCAATCCAAACTATTAACTCTAGTTAACTCTCTACAAGGGTTAACTCTTTCATGCTTAACCCTTGGTTATATTTGTAACCACTACAATAATTCATTGTTCATCACAAAAGGATTAAGTGATCATCTTCATTCTTTTTCTTCTTGCTTGAGTTTCTTCTCGAAAAAGCTTTCTTTTGTGATGAAAGTGAGTGAGAAAAAGCTTATAAATGAGAGCAAAAATCCTACTTCATCATCCTCATCTATCCTTGCCATTTAGATGAGGGTGTTCACTTCATATTATGAGTGTTAGCTTGTGTTAATGAAACTTCAAGGTAGATCATCTTTGTTATCGAAGATCGGAAGCAAGACTGCATCTTTCTCTTCATGAAGCCTCTCGAGAGTCCAGAACACGATGATCGCAGCGAAGGGACCTCAACACGGAGCTTAAGAAGTGAAGGACCGGATCTACAAAGGTTGTAATCCCTCTCACTTAGTGTTAAAGAGTTTAACATGCTTGTTTTCGCCTAAACCCTAGTTTAAAGATCTGGCTTTGGGTTGTTCGGCAAGGCTAAAATTTTAATCGGGCATGGTTGATGCCTCGTAGAACCTTGTGAGCGTGCCTAGCAACCCTACACATCGTGGACGAGGAAAGCCTTTAGAGATCCGTTCCATACTCTTAAAGGTCTAAGGAGTCACCAAGGAAGGTCTACAAAGGTTATAATCTCTTCACTTAGTGATAGATTCTCTTTTGTATGTGATACTTGTTCATTGTTGCCCTAAAATTCTAGTTAAGATTCTAGTTTAGTTTATTTAGCACCTTTAAAATTTTAATTATGGCATGCGTGATGCTTCCAAACTCTAGATTAGGTGCTAGGTAAACCCAACAATGGTATCAGAGCCAAGCTAAAGCTTTAGAGTAACCTAGACGACGTTAAAAACCTCGAATGAACGAAACATGTCGTCCGAAACATGCTCTCTGAAAATTTTTCAAAAAGTTGGATTTTTTCACATTAAAAATACTCAGAAAATCGTGCAGGGTATTGTATGGGCCCACAGGAAGAACGAAGTCCTAACTCGACTCAACGACCGTGGAACCGCGGCCGAAAGGCTCATTTTGCGGTGGTTCTGCGGCACCATTGGTGAGGCGTGGACTGTGCCTTCTTGTGCTGGCCCGTATGTTCTTGTATCAGTCTCTAGTGTATTTTAAAATTGCTTAAGTGTTCAGTTTTCTGAGAATTATTTGGGTGATTGATCGTTCGATCGAATGTTTTAACTATGCCTAGTATATGTGAATGTGATACAATAATTGGAATCTACAAATTTGTTTGTTGCGTGTAAATCTAGCATTTCGGTCTCGGCATTAATCGGAAATCTTGTTGAATTATCCGACTTATTTTGAAAAGGTGTTTTCATGGGTGAGACCTAAATGCGAGCTTTACATTGTTGGACATGAAATCTTTGATATGTGATATCACGGATTTATGTTGTCTAAGGGCGGTTTAGATTCCAATTGTTGTAGTTTTTCATTTCTTTTCTGCGACCGTAAGTGTAGTATGTGGTGTATCGTTGTTTTCGTTGCTATACATCAACGACAATCGGGGTACGCATACTTACTTACGTTGATGATATATTATATTATGTGTTGCTGAGATATGATGTGCAGGATTGTCGTGATGGAATAGCTGGGGGTTTTATGTGAGATGAGAGTTTATTTTCATTCATGTAAATATCAATTGTATGTAATATTCTTTTATTTGGGGTACTTCCGGGTTGAGGATGATGTCGCCATTATTGTATATTATTTACTTTTCCGCATTAGGATAGACCCAAGGAGGGGAGCACAAGTGACCGGGTTCTAGGGTTCAGTGGGAGGCCATCTCGAGGAGTCGAGATCGGGTCTCCTAAACTCTAGAATCGGTAGGGTCACTTGCCGCTCTCGTAGGGGTCTAGGGGTGTGGGCTTGGCTATTCATCGCGACCGTGGAATCCGTATTTTCTATTGTTGGCTAAATACAAAATACGGACATCCTAGATATCCTTTTATTTTCATATGTACTTCTGCTGTTGATATTCTGTGATGTGATTACTTAGTATCTGAGACGAATGGATTATTATTATATATATGATATATAATAAACGTTGCTTATGTTTTACACCCGTGCTAGTCCCGCCCCGCTATGCCGTTAGTTAAGTAACTTAACGGTGCATAACGGGACACTGTGGCGAATGCGGATGGCATAATTTTACGTTCTATTTTCGTTTCTTTTCTGTGATGGCTTAGGAACTTAAATGATGGGACTATATTAATAAGATTAATATAAGAAAAAGAAACCTAAAGATGTTGTAGAATCAGATTTAAAACCCACTCGGCCTTTTTATGAAAAATGCAAGTTTCAAAAGATGCAGAGTTTAAGCCACTCATTTTCTAAACTGTTTTGATTCTACAACGAGATCAAGTTCAAAGCGTTAAATGTTTTCATAAAAACCATCCGCAACCCTTCGTCATTTTAGGAAGCAGAGTACTTAGTATTTGTGCTACGTATGTTGATTATAGTCAAGGCGTAGTATACGGTAGCTAAGTGATGTCTTCCTACAAAGCATATGATGCGATCAGTTAGGACATTTATGTGATTATGTTGATCATAGTCAAAGGTCATATGGGTGGGTCTAGTTAATCTCAAAATGACGGGTAGAACTTGACTAGTGCTTATGATATGTTGACCATAGCCAAGGTCATAAGCAGCTAGGGGTAAAAACCATATCGGGAGTTTCAAGAGTTGAAATTTTCAATGAGATTGCATACCTTCTATATGATAGATGGATCCCAATCCCACTGTGAGTAAGTGTTACTCTCAGGAGAGTTTTGCACTTTACAATTAGCTAATCCAGTAAGTGTCTAGAAAGGTATCAACGGGGTTTGACCTCTGGGAAAATGAGGTTTATTTTAATTAGGTCCGTGCGAAAGTACGGGGAACCTCCCTCAAAGTACCGACACTGGCCTGGCTGACCGGTTAGCGAAACTGTAGAATGTAATTAATTCTGGCTAGTTTTCTTTTAAGGTTTTGAAAGAAAATTTGATAAAAGCAGTAGGAGACACCGATTAGATAAGATAATAACCAATCTAAATCTTTGCAAGAGCATTTCGCTGAGTGTTTTCATTTCTCTCTCCTAATGGCAGATACCGATGACGGGACTTAAGCTTCTTTTAGAGAAAAATAAACTGACAGGACCGAATTATAAAGAATGGTTGAGGAACTTGAATATTGCACTCACATATGATAAAGTATCATTTGTCCTCACTACCAAAGCCCCACCCGTCCCAGGTCCTGAATCATCTGTTTCGGATAGAGAGATCCGAAAAACATGGGATATTGATTGTAACACGGCCAAGTGCCTCGTGCTTGCTTCTATGGACAATTACATCAGAAGCAGCACGAGAATATGAATGTTCAATTCATCTTTCTTCATACAAAGGGGTTGTATGAAGAGCAATCTCGGACTTTACGATACGAGACATCTCGAAAGTTGTTTCAGATGCGGATGACCCCTGGTACATCTGTAGGAGAACATGTTCTAAACATGGTTGGTCTTATAGAAGAACTTGAGGAACTAGGATGTACCATGTATAATGAGCAATATAAAGATATTGTTCCGCAGTCCCCCCCCCCCCCCGTCTTTGCTCCGTTCATTGTGAATTTCAATATGAACGATTTGGAGAAATCATTGCCTGAACTTCTCAATATGTTGAGAAGTGCAGAGAGTACGCTTAAGACAGCGAAAACTCCTGCTCTACTTGCTGGGCCATCTTCCTCTTCCATCCTAAAGGCCAAGGACAAGGGAAAGAAGAAGAAGAAACCCATCAAATCGAAAGGCGGAGTTCAAAGGGCGAAGGGGAAAGACAAATCCGGGGCCGCGGGTAGTGGAAAAGGAGAATGTTTTTACTGCCACAAGTCGGGATATTGGAAACGCAACTGTGCTCTGTATCTTGCTGATCTCAAGAAGAAGAAGCATACTGATGCTTCCGCTTCAGGTGTGTTTGTAACTAAAAACTGTTTTTCTATAAACTCTGTATCTTGGGTATTAGATACCGATTCTGATTCTCACATCTGCAATTGTATGCAGGGATTGAGAAACAATAGAGTTTTGAAGACTGGTAACCATACTCTGCGGGTTGGAAATGGTTCCAATGTACATGTTGTATCCGTAGGAGAGTATCATCTAGGGTTGCCTTCGGGTTGTATTATGGTTTTGAACCCTTGTTATTATGTACCTAGTATGCTATGTAATATAATATCCGTTTCTTTGTTGGACAATGAAGAATATCATTTTGTGTTGCAGAATAATTTTATGAACATTAACTTGAATCAACAGTTGATTGGGTATGGTACACTGAATAACGGTATTTACGTCCTGAACCAACACACAGTTTTCAATATACAACTTACTAATAAAAGAAAATTTTCAGATATAAATGAATCTTTTCTTTGGCATTGTAGACTTGGTCATATTAATGAAACAAGACTAAACAAGCTACATAAAGATGGATATTTAAATTCTTTTGAATATAAATCTTATGCGACTTGTCAGTCCTGTATCAAAGGTAAAATGATCAAAACTCCGTTTACTGGACATGGAGAAAGAGCTGTGGAACTCTTAAGCCTCAAATATAGTGATGTATGCGGACCAATGTCTACACATGCTAGAGGCGGTTTTTCATACTTCATTACTTTTACAGATGATTTCTCAAGATTCGGACACGTGTTTTTGTTAAAGCATAAATCTGAAGCTTTCAAGAAATTCAAGGAGTACAAACTTGAAGTAGAAAAACAAACAGGCTTGAGTATCAAGAAACATCAATCAGATCGAGGTGGAGAGTATTTGAGTACAGAGTTTTCAGACTTCTTAAAAGAGAATGGGATTCTCTCTCAGCTCACTTCCCCTTACACACCACAGCACAACGGTGTGTCAGAACAGAGGAATCATACCCTATTAGATATGGTACGGTCCATGATTTGTGATGCTGAGTTACCGATTTCCTTTTGGGGACATGCATTGGAGAATGTATCTGTTAAACAGGGTTCCAACCTGTAGGGTTACTAGGCACACTAAGGAGGCTCCACAAGGCATCGACCATGCCGGATTAAAATTTTCTATGTGCCGAACAACCCTTAGCAAGATCGTTAACTAGAGTTTAGGCGAAACTAAATGGAAGTAAATCACATTTACACTAAGTGAATGGAAATACAACCTTTGTAGATCCGGTCCTCTACTTCTTTAGCTCCGTGTTGACGTCCCTCCGCTGCGATCATCGGAATCCCGGACTCTAGCG
The DNA here is from genome assembly GCA_030015575.1 of Agapanthus africanus. Taxonomy (NCBI): domain Eukaryota; kingdom Viridiplantae; phylum Streptophyta; class Magnoliopsida; order Asparagales; family Amaryllidaceae; genus Agapanthus; species Agapanthus africanus. The sequence continues at coordinate 429,653,752 of CM057339.1, forward strand.
TCAGTTTCATCGGAGAAATGGGCGGGCTAGGTCGTTGACTTCGATGCCGAAGATGATCTACGTCGAGGCGACTCAAACTCAAGCTTCATCTTCACTAGGTCATGGATCTTGTGAAGAAAACACCCTATACAACATGGCAAGTGGTAGAGGATGAAGAAATAGGAAGTGGGTTCACTTTGGATTTGGATTTCTCACTTGATTTCATCACTTAGAATTTTCTAGCAAGTTTTTCTTTTCTTCATGAAGAAGAAGAAGAAGAAGAAGAAGAAGAAAGAAAAAGAATTAATTAAAAAGAAAATTCAAGTGATTCTTATCATATAGCAACCATGGGTTAGTTTAACTCATGTAGAGAATAAACTAGGGTTTAGGTAATGGTTAGGTTTAAGAATAAAAACAAAATGGTGAAGCTTCATGAAACTCCAAGAATAAAACAAAGAAAGCCACCATATTTGTTTTTGCCCAAAAAATAAATGAATAAAAATAAATAAATAAGGAAAATGAAACCCTAACCATTAACTAAACATGGTGTATAGCATACACACACCCAAGTTTGCATGTATCATCAAACATGATACAACCAAGTGCACAAAAATATATCACATATACTACTTGTGCACATCAAGTGAGAAAATCAATCTTAAGTGAACAATACTAGTCAATGTAAAGTAATATATCAAATATATAATTATACATTAAATCATTAAATCAATACTTGATTTAATGATCCGGTCATATCGCATATAACCGACTAATATCAAGTGTATCAATGTATCGAATCAACACTTGATTCGGTAACCAGGCTATATCACATATAACCGTCCGATGATACAAATCGTGAGAATAGAATACAGAATCACATACTGGTATTATTCTCGGTCCCGCACATATCTCATATGCGCTCCTATTTCGTTTCGCTTGAGCCAGGAAACCTCTGTGTAGGACTCTAAAGACTCGTCAATACGCCGGCAGCAGGTGATGATCATATCAAACACCCACAAGCCGCAAGCGGTCTGCTAAATGTAACGGCCACCCGGGTATTGAGCGATCAGAAGATCAACGAGAAAGCCCGCTCACACTCCTGTGAATCCAACCAGTAACACTTACCGTACAGTCCGGTCTCGTCGTCTGATATATCGCATATCTCGCCTAGGGGTGGTAAACGTCAGACCCCAGTAGCTCGATAAGTCGTGTCGATATGAGGTCTATAACAGTTCGAGAAACTACTGGTAACACTTACCAGTAAATCTCAGCAACCCTGGCCAGGGATTTCCGTTATAGCCAATCGAACACAGCACAACATCAACTCCCTGTACCGGGAGAGACGAATCCCCTCCTATCGCTCATTGCCTCCATGTGATTCGGGACTGTACCCAAAAACCACCGTTTTGCACGCCCTCTTGGACGTGGTAAGGTGGAAATCAAAGCACAGTGGGAATCACACAAGACTCTATGACGATCTCGGGTCTACAAACTAACCTGTACCAGTGTCACCAGAGAACTGCCATCTGACGTAAGGTATAATACCATCTGGGAGTTCTCGGCGAGTCTGTCCAGTGTACCCAGTCTCCACTGAGCACCCGTATATCATCTCTGATGTCAAACACCAATGGATATGGGATCATCCATCGCCCATTTGTATGGGTCGAGAAGGTATACGCTAGTCTACCCTGGTATATCGAATCCCCATCTCGATACACCCACGACTAGGGACCTTGAAGGATGTACTTATGGACTACCATGTCCCCACTAGTATGATCCGCATCATAGTCCAGGTAGTCAAGTACACATCCTAAGGGCTTTACCAACATGTAACAGAGAGACAATCAGTATACACGTTAAGATAAAGAGCAACCAGATAGCATACTATCATGTCGAGCAAGAAAGTCCTCCCTATATATGTCCCAGCATCCACTACAATATACATCCTATGTATAGTTATGGCCTCTAGGGCATACATATAACTAACACAACCAAGACCGTGTCTACCACTCCATATGAGATATGGAGTGGAAAGAGACCATCTCTTAAAAGAGTTAGGATATGGGGTTGTCCGGATTTTGTCAAAAAGCAGAATACAGACAAACTCGAGACACGATCGGTCATGTGTAAATTTGTGGGATATCCAAAACACTCATATGGATATCTATTCTGCCACAAGGACAAACAAAAGGTGTTTGTTTCTCAACATGCCACATTTTTAGAAAATGAGATTTTTACAAAAGGTAATGATGGCAATGCGGTAGAACTAGAAGAGGTTCTAGAGACACTAATTACTCATGACGAATTGGTTGAAACTGACGTTGCAGTAGAACTTTAAGAACCTCAGCCGCTCCGGAGATCTAGTAGAATTTCTCGCCCACCGGAGAGATACTATGGGTTTCTCATTGATGGTGATAGAGAAGATTGCATCACGGATGATGACGATCCTACTAGTTTTCAGCAAGCTATCACGAGTGGTGACTCGGTGAAGTCGCTGGATGCCATAAGATCCAAAATGGAGTCCATCTACACCAATAAAGTTTGGACTTTAGACGTTGCACCCCTGGGATAAAACCCATAGGTTACAAATGGATCTTTAAAAGAAAGATTGGTGTAGATGGACATGTAGAGACCTATAAAGTAAGGCTTGTAGCGAAAGGTTTTCGTCAAAGACCAGGATTGGACTATGATGAATCTTTCTCTCCAGTAGCAATGCTTAAATCCATTCGGATCCTACTTGCTATTGCTGCTCACTACGATTACGAAATCTGGCAGATGGACGCAAAAACTGCATTTCTAAATGGTGATTTAGAAGAATACGTTTTTATGGATCAGACAGAGGGTTTCATTGATAGTGGGAGCAGCGGGAAAGCATGTAGGTTGCTTAAATCCATTTATGGATTAAAGCAGGCCTCACGGAGCTGGAACATCTGCTTTGATGACACAATCAAAGAGTTTGATTTTGTCAAAAATATAGATAAACCATGCATTTATAAGAAGATTGTAGGGAGTACTGTCACATTCCTCGTATTGTACGTGGATGACATTTTCTTGATAGGAAATGATATTCCTATGCTACAATCGGTCAAACTATTCTTATCACAAAGGTTCTCTATGAAGTACCTGGGTGATGCCTTGTGCATTTTGGGCATAAGGATCTATAGAGATAGATTCAAGAGGTTATTGGGATTGTCCCAATCAAAGTACATTGACACCATCCTAAAAAGGTTTAGTATGGAAGATTCAAAGCGTGGTGCCTTGCCCGCTAGTCATGGAATCACTCTCTCCAAGGACTTCTGTCCGAAGACTGATGAAGAGAGAGCTCGTATGAGCATTATACCCTATGCTTCAGCCGTAGGATCTATAATGTATGTGATGTTATGTACTCGCCCTGATGTAGCTTATGAACTAGCTGTGGTAAGCAGGTATCAATGCAACCCTGGGGAGAAACATTGGATAGCAGTGAAGAACATTCTTAAGTACTTGCGAAGGACTAAAGAACTGTTCTTGGTGTATGGTAATGGGGATCTCCAAATGGAGGCCTTTACCGATTCCAGCTTCCAAAGTGATAAGGTTGACAACAAATCTATCTCAAGGTTTGTATTTACCCTCAATGGAGGGGCGGTTAGTTGAAAAAGTTCCAAACAGGATACCGTTCCAGACTCTCCGATGGAAGCTGAGTATATTGCTGCAAATGATGCTGCCAAGGAAGCCGTCTGGATGAGGAAGTTCATTGCGGAACTAGGAGTAGTTCCAACCATTGTTGATCGAATACCATTGTATTGTGATAATAATGGGGCTATGACATTAGCCAAAGAACCAAGGTCCCATCAGAAGTCTAGATACATCCTGAGGCGATATCATTTGATCCGGGAGATAGTAGATCGCCACGGGATCGAGATTCTTAGTAGATACAAAGACCAACACCGCGGATCCACTCACCAAGGCCCTTCCACAGCCGCAACATGAGCAACTTTTTGAGATGTTGGGTATGAGATACGCCAATAATTGACCTTAGTGCAAGTGTGAGATTGTTGGATATATGTATGCCCTAGAGGCCATTATATGTATAGTGGATACTTGGACATGTATATATATATATAAAGAGATGAATTTCTTGCTCGACATGAGTATGCTATATGGTTTACTTTATCTTGACATGTTCATTTGATCATGCATCTTATTCATTTGGTATATGTTGATAAAGCCCAGGATATTTGCTTGACTACTGGGACTATGATGCAGATCATACTAGTGGGACACGTGTAGTTTATAAGCATATCCTTGAACTGTTCCTAGTCGTGGGTGTATCGAGACGGGGCATCGATATTCCAGAGTAGACTAGCGTATACCATTGCTGTCCCATGTGATGGGAAATGGATGATCCCATATCTATCTGGTGTGGTGACACCAAAGATTGTATGCGGGTGCTCAGTGGAGACTGGGTACACTGAATGGACTCGCCGAGAACTCCTATATGGTATTATATATATCGTCGGATAGCAGTTCTCAGTTGACACTGGTACAGGTTAGTCTGTAGACCCAAGATCATCATAAAGTCTTGTGTGTCCTCCCACTGTACTTTGATCTCCACCCTACCACGGCTCTACTGAGCCGTGCAAACAGGTGGATTTTGGGTACAATCCTGAGGCACATGGAGGCAATGAGCGATAGGAGGGGTTTCGTCTCTCCCGGTATTGGGGGTTAATGTTGTGCTATGTTCGATTGGCTATAACAGGAAGTCCCTGGCCAGGGCTGCAGAGATTTACTGATAAGTGTTATCAGTAGTTTCTCGATCTGTTATGAGCCATACACCTGTTAGTTATGTATATGCCCTAGAGGCCATTGTTGTATATATGATGTATATTATAATGGATGCTTGGATATATATAGAGAGAGGACTTTCTTGCTCGTCATGATAGTATGCTATTTGGTTTCACTTTATCTTAACACGTTGACTTATATTAGTTTACTGTCTTGTTCTCACATGTTAATAAAGCCCTTAGGATATGTACTCGACTGCTGGGACTATGATGAGATCAAACTAGTGGGACCATGGTAGTCAACGAGTACATCCTATAACTATTCCTAGTCGAGGGTGTGTCGAGACAGGGCATCGATACACCAGAGTAGACTAGCGTATACGCATCTTGACCCATATGATGGGCGATGGATGATCCCATATCCATCGGTGTTTGACATCAAAGATGGTGTACGGGTGTTCAGTGGAGACTGGGTACACTGGACGAACTCGTCGAGAACTCCCAGATGGTATTATACCTCACGTCAGATGACAGTTCTCTGGTGACACTGGTACAGGTTAGTCTGTAGACCCGAGATCGTCATAGAGTCTTGTGTGATTCCCACCGTGCTTTGATTTCCATCATACCACATCCAAGAGGGCATGCAAAACGGTGGATTTTGGGTACAGTCCCGAATCACATGGAGGCAATGAGCGATAGGAGGGGTTTCGTCTCTCCCGGTATAGGGAGTTGATGTTGTGCTTTGTTCGATTGGCTATAACTGGAAGTCTCTGGCCAGGGAGGATATTGAGTACTACTGGTAAGTGTTATCAGTAGTTTCTCGACCTTTTATGAGCCTCACATCAACACGATTTACTGATTACTGGGGTCTGACGTATACCACCCCTAGACTAAATATGCAACATATCACATGAAGAGACCGGACTGTACGGTAGTGTTAATGATTGGATTCACAGGAGAATGTACAGGCTTGCTTGTTGATCTTTTGATCGCTCAATACCTGGGTGGCTGTTACGTTTAGCTGACCGCTTGCAGCTTGTGGGTGTTTGATATGATCATCACCTGCTACCGGCGTATTGACGATTCTTTAGAGTTCTACATAGAGGTTTCTTGACTCAGGCAAAACGGAGTAGGAGCATATATGTGATATGTGCGGGACCGGAAATAATACGATATAAGATACCGTATTCTATTCTCGCGATATTTGATATCAGCCGGGTCATCGGATCAAGTGTTGATTCGATGTATCGGTACATGATATATTAGTCGGTTATATACGATATAGCCGGATTGTCGGATCAAGTGTTGATTCGATAATTTAATGTATAATTATATATGTGATATATTAAATTACATTATCTAATATTGGCTCGCTTTATTATTTCATTTTCTCACCGGATAATACATTGATATATATGCGATATATGTTAATTGTATTGTTTTCTTTTGTTACAAAAATATATTATATATGTGATATATAATATTGTAACATGTTATGATTACAAATTCAACATGATTAGTGGAGATTAAACATGGTTAGGGTTTGATTTGGGTTAATCTTTTCTAGAAGCTTTTATTTTTTTTCTTGCAAAGATATTATGTGTTGATATTTTGCTTGATATTTTCTAACCCAACCCAAACCCTTCACCCTAGGTTAAATCTCTACATGAGTTAAAGTAACTCAAGGGTTGTATTGGTAACCATAGGTTTTATTCATTGTTCATCACAAAAGGAATCATTCTTCTACTTCTTCCTTGAGCTCTTAAAAAGCTTTCTAGGTTTTTCTTTTGTGATGATTTAGTGTGAGATTATGAAAACAAATGAGAGCCAAATTCCTACCTCATCATCCTCATCTTATCTAGCCTATTAGATTAGGGTGTTCACTTCATTAATACTCGATTAGTGAGTGAGAGCTTGAGTTAAAGAAACTTCAAGGTAGATCATCTTTGAAAAGGAAGACTTCAAGCATGGATCATTCGGGTTGTGGAGCTTCTCTTGAGTCCGGGAGATCATGGATCGCGGCGAAGGGACTACTACTCGGAGCTTATGAAGCGAAGGAGCGGACTATAAAGGTTGTAATCCCTCACTCTTAGTTGTAAATGTGTTTACTTGCAAGTTTAACCCTAATAATCTAGCAAAGATCCTCGCTTTGGGTTGTTCGGCACGTCTAAATTTTAAATCGGGCATGGTTGATGCCTTATAGACCCTTGTAAGAGTGCCTAGTAACCCTACAGTGGTATCAGAGCCAAGCTAGAGCTTTAGGCGACGTGTATACGAAGTTAAAAGTCCGATCGAACCCCGAAACGTCGGTTTTGAACCCCTCTCTGGAAATTTTTTAAAAATTTGATTTTTTCCGTATTAAAAATACTCAGAAAATTCAGCAGGCAATTCTATGGATAACTGTTAAATACGAGCCCCCAACTCCCTCTAGTCGTCGCGGAACCGCGGTAGGAACATGCCTTGCGCGGCAGTTCCGCGGCCGAACTTGGGTGTTAGGGACACGTGTCTGTAGGTAATATCCGTAGGTGCTTCTACATACTTCTGGGAATTTTTAATCTTGCTCAAGTGTTGAGTTCTCTGGAGATCTATTGTATTCGTTGATTCGATCGGAAAGTTTAACTTCGTTTTGTTTTCCGGATAATTTAGAACCTGTTAAAATGTTCGAACGGATATCAATAACTCGCTTTTTCCCGACACGAAATTTTTTCAAGTGTTGAATGTTTCTTGAGTTTAAAACTTTCGAAAAAACATGCAAGCATATCTGTGGACCCTCTAGAAGAACGTAACCTTAACTCGATTATGTGACCGTCAAAACTTCCACGAAACCCTTGGGTTTGTGGTAGTTTAGCGTTGCCACATGTGAGGCGTTGGTTTGACCCTTCTACGGCTGGTTCATTGGGGCAGTGACATGTTCTGGGATTTTTGAACTCCGCTCAAGTGTTGAGCTATTTGGGAATTCTTGGGTGTTTGATTATTCGATCGGAAAGTTTAACTTTGTCTATTTATCTAGAATGTGATACAATATGTGGAATTCATATAGTTAGGCATGAAATGCGAAGTATGTGATATTTCGGATTTACGATGTCTAAAGTGATTGTGGATTCCAAATGTTGTAGTTTTACACTTTCTTTTTTGTGACCATAAGCGTAGTATGTGGTGTATCGCCTGCTTCGTTGCTATATATCAACGACAATCGGGATACGCATACTTGCTTACGTTGATGATATAAGATATTATGTGTTGCTGTGATATGTTGTATTGGATCGTCGTGTTCTGAATAGCCGGGGGTTTTATGTGAGATGAGGGTTTTTATTTTTCATTCATGTAAAATTCATTTGTATGTAATATTCTTTTATTGGGGCACTTCCGGGATGAGGATGATGTCACCATTGTATATTATTTACTTTTCCGCATTAGGTAGACCCAAGGAGGGGAGCACAAGTAACCGGGTTCTAGGGTCCAGTGGGAGGCCATCTCGAGGAGTCGAGACCGGGTCTCCTAACCCTAGAATTGGCAGTGTTGCTTGCCGCTCTCATAGGGGTCTAGGAATATGGGTTTGGCTATTCATCGCGACCGTGGAATCCGTGTTTTATACAGGCTCGATGTAAAACACGGACGTCCTAGTATATCCTATATTTCATATGTTATCTTCTGCTGCAATGTTCTGTGATGAGATCATATTACTGCCTGAGACGAATGCTTATACTATATATATATGTTGATATATAAATATTACTTCTTTCGTTTCTTCTGTGATGCTTAGGAAGCATTAATTGATGGGATTTTATTAATGAGATTAATAAAAAAAATAAACCTAAAAAGATGTTGTAGAATCAAAACTTTATAAAAAGGGTAGCTACAGTTTTGCTTTGCACAGCGATATATATGATATACCCTGCACCTTATTCGATGAGGAAAGAGTCGAGATCGCTTCACCGGGAGTGAGCTCTTTAGCAAAACCGGCAGATGCTACAAACTCGCGGTTTAGTTTTTGACAGCTTAAATAGTTTTTGCTTTGCACAGCGGTATATATGATATACCCTGCACCTTATTCGATGGGGAAAGAGCCGAGATCCCTTCACCGGGAGTGACCTCTTTAGCGAAACTAGAAACGCCTCAAAAACACTCCTTTTTCAAAATCACTTGTTTCTACAACGATATCAAGTTCATTACGCTCATGGTTTTCTGAAAAACCTGCGTAGCCCTCTGTCATTTCAGATAGATATTACTTAGTATTCGTGCTACGTTTGTTGGCCTGCGTCAAGACGTAGTGTGCGGTAACTAATTGGTACTTATCTGCAACATGAGATGTGATTGGATTAGGGTAGTCGTACGGCTTTTTTGGCCTGCGTCAAGGGTCGTGCGGGTAGGTTTAATTCAATCAAGAAATGTACGGGTTGAACTTGACTAGCAGACTGTGGTTTGTTGGCCTGCGTCAAGGTCATAGGACGCTAGGGGTAAAAGCATTATCGGGAATTTCAAGTGTTGAAATTTGAAATGAGATTGCATACCTTCTATGAGATAGATGGATCCTGATACCCACTGCGAGTAAAAGTTACTCCTGGGAGATTTTTACACAGGACAATTAGCCGATCAAGTAGGTGACTAGAAAGGTGTTTACGGGGTTATGCCTCTGGGAAGACGAGGTTTATTTTAATTAGGTCCGTGCGTGAGCACGGGGAACCTCCCTCAAAGTACCAACACTGGCATGGCTGAAAGATTGGTGAATTTGTAGGGTGTAATTAATCCCGGCTAGTCTTTCCTTTTAGGGTTTGAAGGAAGATTTGATAAAAACAGTGGGAGACATCCTGATTAGATAAGATAATAACCAATCTAATCTTGCAAGAGCATACGCTAAAGTGTTTTCTTCTCTCTCTCTCCAGGTAGCGACCATGTCAGGCCTTAATCAAAATAATAATATGGATGTATTGACTGAACCCGCTTATTATAATGAGCAGGGGATCGTTGGTCCCATTCTTTCTTATAAGAGTTATAAGACTGAGCAGGAAATAGGAGAATATCTGGATTCTTATGCCGCCCAAACGAAGAACAAGCATGCTGATGCATCTTCTTCGGGTGTGTTAGTTATTGAGAACTATTTCTCAGTTCACCCTATGTCCTGGGTATTAGAGACCGGATCGGGATCCCACATATGTAAATTGTTATGTGGGCTACGTAAAGGTAGAGAATTGGGAAAAGGTGATCATTCCGTACAAGTAGGGAATGGTGCAAGTATTGCAGCCAAAGCAGTTGGCGAATATCACGTTGTATTACCAAGTAGTAATACATTGATTCTGAACGAGTGCTATTATATACCGAACATGATGTGCAACATTATATCAGTTTCTTTATTAAGTAGAGAAGGATATAATTTTATAGTACAGGATAATGTTATGAACATATTCCTGAATCAAAAGTTGATTGGATCAGGCTCGTTACGTAATGGCATATACGTTCTCAATCAAGATACATTCCTTAATATACAAAACACACACAAGAGGAAGAGTTCAGAAATGAACGAATCCTACTTATGGCATTGTAGACTTGGTCATATCAATGCGACACGGCTAGCTAAGTTACATAAGGATAGATATTTGAATCCGTTCGAATTATCATCTTATGATACTTGCCATTCATGTCTCAAAGGTAAAATGACCAAAACTCCGTTTAGTGGACACGGAGAAAGAGTTGAGGAACTCTTAGGATTGGTACATAGTGATGTATGCGGTCCCATGTCTACACATGCCAGGAACGGTTCTTCCTACTTTATTACATTCACTGACGATACATGTGTTCCTGATGAAAGACAAGTCTGAAGCTTTTGAGAAATTCAGAGAATATAAGAACGAAGTAGAGAACCAAACGGGCAAAAGTATTAAGATCCTTCGATCTGATCGAGGAGGAGAATACTTGAGCAATGAGTTTCTAGACTATCTAAAAGAGAATGGGATTCTCTCTCAGCTTACTCCTCCTTATACACCACAGCACAACGGTGTATCGGAGCGAAGGAATCGCACCCTATTAGATATGGTGCGCTCTATGATGAGTACAGCTGAGTTACCTATTTCCTTCTGGGGATATGCACTGGAGACAGCTGCAGACCTATTGAATATGGTTCCCACCAAATCTGTGCCAACTACTCCATATGAGATATGGAAAGGAAAGAGACCATATCTTAATTATGTTAGGATATGGGGTTGTCCGGCATATGTGAAAACACAAAATCCGGACAAGCTTGGGGCAAGGTCTATTCTGTGTAAGTTTATTGGATATCCCAAATATTCGCGAGGGTATATCTTCTACCACACCGAGGAACAAAAGGTGTTTGTTTCTCGGCACGCCACCTTTTTAGAAAAGGAATTTCTTACAAAAGAGATTAGTGGCTCTGAGGTAGAACTGGAAGAAGTTCCAGCAACACAAACTACGACAGAAGATTTAATGGAACTAGAGGATTCAGTAGTTCCAAACGAACCTCAGCCTCTCCGCCGATCTAGTAGGGTTTCTCATCCACCTGAGAGATACTACGGTTTTCTCATTGATGGTGGGAGCGAGGATTGCATCATGGAAGATGATGACCCGACTAGTTTCGAGCAGGCCATCACGAGTGGTGACTCTGTGAAGTGGCTGGATGCAATGCGATCTGAGATGGAATCCATGTACACCAACAAAGTATGGACTTTAGACGTTGCTCCTGAAGGGGTAAAACCCATTGGGAGCAAATGGATCTTTAAAAAGGAAATTGGTGTAGATGGAAAAGTTGACACTTTCAAAGTTAGACTTGTTGCAAAGGGTTTTCATCAACGACCAGGTGTGGATTATGACGAAACCTTTTCTCCAGTGGCTATGCTTAAGCCCATCCGGATCTTACTTGCCATTGCTGCATACCATGACTACGAAATCTGGCAAATGGATGTTAAGACCGCCTTTCTAAACGGTGATTTGGAAGAGTGCGTGTACATGACTCAGCCAGATGGCTTTGTAGATAGTGGGAGCAGCGGAAAGGTGTGCAAACTGCTTAAATCCATCTATGGGTTAAAGCAAGCATCGCGGAGTTGGAACATCTGCTTTGATGTTGTAGTCAAAGAGTTTGACTTCATCAAAAACGTAGATGAACCTTGTATTTATAAGAAGGTTGCAGAGAGTAAGGTTTTCTTCCTCGTATTGTACGTCAATGACATACTCTTGATAGGAAATGATGTTCCTATGCTGCAATCAGTCAAGCTCTTCTTATCACAAAGATTCTCAATGAAAGATCTAGGTGATGTCTCCTGCATACTGGGAATTATGATCTATAGAGATAGATCTAAACGGATACTGGGATTGTCCCAATCCAGGTACATTGACACCATACTAAAGAGGTTTAGAATGGAAGAATCCAAGCATAGGAACCTACCCACGATCTCTGGACTCACTCTCTCCAAAGAGATATCTCCCAAGACTGATTTGGAGAGAGCTCGCATGCAAAGGATACCCTATGCTTCGGCAGTAGACTCTATCATGTATGCGATGCTGTGTACCAGACCTGATGTAGCATACTCACTAAGTGTAGTGAGTAGGTATCTAGCAGATCCTGGAGAGAGTCACTGGATAGCTGTGAAGAACATTCTCAAGTACTTGAGAAGAACTAAGGAGATGTTCTTGGTGTATGGTAACGAAGAACTCCAGGTAGAGTCCTTTACCGATTCGAGCTTCCAAAGTGATAAGGACGACTCTAAGTCGCACTCGGGATTTGTCTTTACCCTCAATGGAGGGGCGGTGTGTTGGAAGAGTTCCAAACAGGATACCGTTGCAGACTCGATGATGGAGGCTGAATACATCGCTGCCAACAATGCTGCCAAAGAGGCTGTCTGGATAAAGAAGTTCATTACTGAACTTGGTGTGGTTCCGTCCATTGAGCATCCAATACCTTTGTATTGCGATAACAATGGAGCTGTGGCTTTGGCCAAGGAACCCAGGTCCCATCAGAAGTCTAGACATATTTTGAGGCGGTATCACCTAATCAGGGAGATAGTTGATCGTCGGGAGATCGAGGTCAGGAGAGTTGATACGAAGGACAACACTGCGGATCCACTCACAAAGGCCATTCCCCAGATACAGTTTGAGAGATTATTCGGGATGCTGGGTATGATATACTACAACAGCTGGCCTTAGTGCAAGTGGGAGATTGTTAGTTCTGTAGAGGCCATTGTTGTACATATGATGTATATTATAATGGATGCTTGGATATATATAGAGAGAGGACTTTCTTGCTCGTCATGATAGCATGCTATTTGGTTTCACTTTATCTTAACATGTTGACTTATATTAGTTTACTGTCTTGTTCTCACATGTTGATAAAGCCCTTAGGATATGTACTTGACTACTGGGACTATGATGAGACATACTAGTGGGGCCATGGTAGTCAACGAGTACATCCTATAACTGTTCCTAGTCGAGGGTGTGTCGAGACAGGGCATCGATACAATAGAGTAGACTAGCGTATACGCATCTTGACCCATATGATGGGCGATGGATGATCCCATATCCATCGGTGTTTGACATCAAAGATAGTGTACGGGTGCTCAGTAGAGACTGGGTACACTGGACGGACTCGCCGAGAACTCCCAGATGGTATTATACCTTACGTCAGATGGCAGTTCTCTTGTGACACTGGTACAAGTTAGTCTGTAGACCCAAGATCTTCATAGAGTCTTGTGTGATTCCCACTGTGCTTTGATTTCCATCATACCACGTCCAAGAGGGCATGCAAAACGGTAGTTTTTGGGTACAGTCCCGAATCACATGGAGGCAATGAGCGATAGGAGGGGTTTCGTCTCTCCCGGTATAGGGAGTTGATGTTGTGCTTTGTTCGATTGGCTATAACTGGAAGTCCCTGGCCAGTGAGGATATTGAGTACTACTGGTAAGTGTTATCAGTAGTTTCTCGACCTGTTATGAGCCTCATATTGACACGACTTATCGGTTACTGGGGTCTGACGTATACCACCCCTAGACTAGATATGCAACATATCAGACGAAGAGACCGGACTGTACGGTAGTGTTACTGATTGGATTCACAGGAGAATGTACAGGTTTGCTTGTTGATCTTCTGATCGCTTAATACTTAGGTGGCTGTTACGTTTAGCTGACCGCTTGCAGCTTGTGGGTGTTTGATATGATCATCACCTGCTACCGGCGTATTGACGATTCTTTAGAGTCCTACACAGAGGTTTCTTGACTCAGGCAAAACGGAGTAGGAGCACATATGTGATATGTGTGGGACCGGGAATAATACGATATAAGATACCATATTCTATTCTCGCGATATTTGATATCAGCCGGGTCATCGGATCAAGTGTTGATTCGATGTATTGGTACATGATATATTAGTCGGTTATATACGATATAGCCGGATTGTCGGATCAAGTGTTGATTCGATAATTTAATGTATAATTATATATGTGATATATTAAATTACATTATCTAATATTGGCTTGCTTTATTATTTCATTTTCTCACCGGATAATACATTGATATATATACGATATGTGTTAATTGTATTGTTTTCTTTTGTTACAAAAATATATTATATATGTGATATATAATATTGTAACATGTTATGATTACAAATGCAACATGATTAGTGGAGATTAAACATGGTTAGGGTTTGATTTGGGTTAATCTTTTCTAGAAGCTTTTATTTTGTTTCTTGCAAAGATATTATGTGTTGATATTTTCTAACCCAACCCAAACCCTTCACCCTAGGTTAAATCTCTACATGAGTTAAAGTAACTCAAGGGTTGTATTGGTAACCATAGGTTTTATTCATTGTTCATCACAAAAGGAATTCTTCTTCTTCTTCTTCCTTGAGCTCTTGAAAAGCTTTCTAGGTTTTTCTTTTGTGATGATTTAGTGTGAGATTATGAAAACAAATGAGAGCCAAATTCCTACCTCATCATGCTCATCTTATCTAGCCTATTAGATTAGGGTGTTCACTTCATTAATACTTGATTAGTGAGTGAGAGCTTGAGTTAAAGAAACTTCAAGGTAGATCATCTTTGAAAAGGAAGACTTCAAGCAAGCATGGATCATTCGGGTTGTGGAGCTTCTCTTGAGTCCGGGAGATCATGGATCGCGGCGAAGGGACTACTACTCGGAGCTTATGAAGCGAAGGAGCGGACTACAAAGGTTGTAATCCCTCACTCTTAGTTGTAAAGGTGTTTACTTGCATGTTTAACCCTAATAATCTAGCAAAGATCCTCGCTTTGGGTTGTTCGGCACCTATAAATTTTAAATCGGGCATGGTTGATGCCTTATAGACCCTTGTAAGAGTGCCTAGTAACCCTACAACACCGTCTTGACTTATTGAGTTATTGGGGTCGATGAAACCATCCCTAGACTCAATATGCAGCATATTTGACGAAGAGACCGGACTGTACCGTAAGTGTTGCCAGTTGGCTCGACGGGAGTTTTGACAGCTTCGCTGGGTTTCTTCTGATCGCTCAATACCCGGGTGGCCGTTACGTTTAGATGACAGCTTGCGGCTTGTAGGTGTTTGATATGATCATCACCTACTGGCGGCGTATTGACGAGTCTTAGAGTCCCACAAAGGAGTTTTCTAGCTCAGGCGAAACGATGTGGTGTGCATATGAGATATGCACATGGACCCGATTAAATGCGTGTATGTGATACCGTATATTAATCGGGCATTTTTCTATTAGTCGGGTCGTATGTGATATGACCGGTTTGTTAAATCAAGTGTTGATTTAACATTTGACTTTTGGCTTATTTCTTTATTAAACCCTTTTCTATTTTTGTATGCATGCATGTATGAATATGTTTATGTTGATGCACATGATGATGTACAAGCACACATACATGCATACATTGTATCATGGTTGATGATACACAAATAGTGGCAATGCAAGACTCACATGGAAGTATTTATCTATATAATTATTTTTGAGTTAAAGAAAAGATAATTCACTCATGGTTGATAGTTATCTACTTTGATTACACTTGACCTAACAATTAACCATGAGTTAATTTTCTATGGTTCTTTTTACTCCTAAATAAATATCTAGATATTTATTAACCCATGGTTAAGGATGAGAGTGGAAAATATTTATATTTTCTATTCTCATTTATCTTTCATAATATATCATTATCTCTTGAGCAAAAGGCTTAGCCACCATTATCTTCTTCTTCCTCCAAGCTCTCTTGAAATTTCTAAAGAGTGAGGTTGATAAAAAGAAAGGGTTTTGATTAGAGAATACAAACCACCTCATCATTCTACACCTCTCTAGCCCATTTGTGTAGGGTGTTTGCTATACTTATTTCAAAGATCAAGTAAAGCAAAGAGCTTTGGGCAAAGGGACTTCGGGTGGATCATCGTGGACGAGGAAGGCCTCTAGCGATCCGTTCCATACTCTCAAAGGTCCAAGGAGTCACCAAGGAAGGTCTACAAAGGTTTTAATCTCTTCACTTAGTGATAGATTCTCTTTTGTATGTGATACTTATTCATTGTTACCCTAAAATTCTAGTTAAGATTCTAGTTTAGTTTATTTAGCACCTTTAAAAATTTAATTATGGCATGTGTGATGCTTCCAAACTCTAGATTAAGTGCTAGGTAAACCCAACAGAACTAACTTATTATACCGGGCTAGGTTCCGCTTTATCTTATGATTGTTATAAATCTGAGTAAGGAATAGGGGAATATTAGGATTCCTACGCCACCTGTACGAAGAATGAGCTTGTTGATGCATCGTCTTCGGGTGTGTTCTTAACCGAGAACTGTTTCTCAGTTTGCTTTACGTCCTGGGTATTAGATACCAGATCAGGATCCCACGTATCTAATTTGTTACATGGGCTAAAGAGAGGTAGAGAACTGAGAAAGGGTAATAAATTTCTAACAGTAGGGAATGGTGCAATTGTTGCAGCCAAAACTGTTGGCGAATATCATCTTGTATTGCCAACTTGTAATACATTGGTTCTGAACGACTGTTACTACGTGCCAAATATGATGTGCAACATTATATCGGTTTCTTTGCTAACTAAAGAAGGATATAATCTCACATTAAAGGATAATGTTATGAACATTTTCCAGAATCAAGTGTTGATTGGGTTTGAAACGTTGTGCAACGGAATATACGTTCTTAATCAAAGTACAATTCTGAACATACAGAACACACACAAGAGGAAGAGTTCAGAAATGAACGAAGCCTTCTTATGGCACTGTAGACTAGGTCATATCAATACGACAAGACTAGTTAAGTTGCATAAAGATGGATATTTGAATCCGTTCGAATTTACATATTATGAAACTTGCCAGTCATGTCTCAAAGACAAAATTACCAAAACTCCATTTAGTGGACAAGGAGAAAGAGCCACTGAACTCTTAGGGCAGATACATAGTGATGTATGCGGTCCTATGTCTACACATGCCAGGAATAGTTCCGCGTACTTTATTACATTCACCGATGATCTCTCAAGGTTTGGACATGTGTTCTTGTTGAAACATAAGTCTGATGCTTTCAAGAAATTCAAGGAATATAAGTACGAAGTTGAGAACCAAACGGATAAAAGTATTAAAAATCTTTCGATCTGATCAGGGAGGAGAATACTTGAGCACGGAATTCCGAGATTATTTCAAAGAGAATGGAATTCTTTTTCAGCTTACTCCTCCGTATACACCACGGCACAACGGTGTATCGGAGCAGAGGAATCGCACCCTATTAGATATGGTGCGCTCTATGATGAGTATTGCTGAGCTACCGATTTCCTTTTGGGGTTATGCACTTGAGACAGCTATATACCTATTGAATAGGGTTCCAACCAAATCAGTAGCTACCATTCCATATGAGATATGGGAGGGGAAGAGACCATGTCTTAATTACATTAAGATATTGGGTTGTTCGGCTTATGTCAAAAAACAAAATCCGGACAAGCTCGAGGCAAGGTCAGTTCTGTGCAAGTTTGTAGGATATTCCAAACATTCGCAAGGGCATATCTTTTACCACACTGAGGAACAAAAAGTGTTTTCTGCTCAACATGCCACCTTTTTAGAAAAAGGAATTTCTTGTAAAAGAAATTAGTGGCAATGAGGTAGAACTGGAAGAAGTTCTAGCAACATAAACTGAAACTGACAATTTGGTGGAACCAGAGGATTCGATAGTTCCCAATGATCCCCAGCCACTCCGCAGATCTATTAGGGTTCCTCATCCACTTGAGAGTTACTACGGTTTTCTCATTGCATCATGGAAGATGATGACCCAACTGGTTTCGAGCAGGCCACCACAAGTGGGGACTTTGTGAAATGGCTGGATGCTATGCTATCCGAGATAGAATCCATGTACATCAATAAAGAATGGACTTTGGAAATTGCTCCTGAAGGGGTAAAATCCATCGGGAGCAAGTGGATCTTTAAGAAAAAACTTGGTGTAGATGGAAAATTTGAGACTTTCAAAGCTAGATTTGTAGCAAAAGGTTTTCGTCAACGACCTGGTGTCGATTATGATGAAACATTTTCTCCAGTGGTTATGCTTAAGTCCATCAAGATCTTACTTTCCATTGCTGTATACCATGACTACGAAATTTGGTAGTTGGACGTTAAGACCGCTTTTCTAAATGGTGATTTAGAAGAGAGCGTGTACATGATATAGCCAGAGAGCTTCGTAGACAGTGGGAGCAGCAGAAGCGTGTGCAAGCTGCTTAAATCCATCTACGGATTAAAGCAGGCATCGTGGAGCTGGAACATCTGTTTCGATGAAGCTGTCAAAGAGTTTGACTTCATCAAAACTGTAGATGAACCAAGTATATACAAGAAGGTTGTAGAGAGTAAGGCGGTCTTCCTCGTATTGTACATGGATGACATACTCTTGATAGGAAACGTTGTTCCTATGCTACACTCTGTCAATCTCTTCTTATCACACAAGTTCTCCATGAAAGATTTTGGTGATGCCTCCTGCATTCTGGGGATTAAGATCTATAGAGATAGATCTAAACGGATATTGGGATTGTTCCAATCCAGGTATATAGACACCATACTAAAGAGGTTTAGTATGGAAGATTCTAAGCGTGGTAATTTACCCACTTGTTCAGGAAGCACTCTCTCCAATGAGATGTCTCCCAAGACTGATTTGGAAAGGGCTCACATGCAAGGGATACCCTATGCTTCGGTAGTCGGGTCAATCATATATGCGATGTTATGTACCAGACCAGATGTAGTTTACCCACTAGGTGTAGTGAGCAGGTATCAATCAGATCCAGGGGAGAAACACTGGACAACTATGAAGAACATTCTTAAGTACTTGAGAATCACTAAAGAGATGTTCTTGGTGTATGGCAATGGTGAACTCCAAGTGGAGTCCTTTACCGATTCGAGCTTCCAGAGTGATACGGACGACTGTAGGTCGGTCTCAGGTTTTGTCTTCACCCTCAAAGGAGGGCCATTATGTTGGAAGAGTTCCAAGATAGATACTGTAGCAGACTCGACGATGAAGGCTGAATACATCGCTACCAAACAATGCTGCCAAAGAGGCTGTCTGGATGAAGAAGTTCATGAGATTAACTTGGTGAGGTTCCTACCATTGAGCATCCAATACTTGTGTATTATGATAACAATGGAGATGTGGCTTTTGTTAGTTATATGTATGCCCTAGAGGCCATTATTGTACATATGATGTATATTATAGAAGATGCTTGGACATATATAGGGAGGACTTTCTTGCTCGACATGATAGTATGCTATCTGGTTGCTCTTTATCTTAACATGTATACTTATTGTCTCTCTGTTACATGTTGATAAAGCCCTTAAGATGAGTATTTGACTACCGGGTGTTAGTTGTATGTATGCCATAGAGCCCATTATTGTACATATGATGTATATTATATTGGATGCTTGGACATATATAGAGAGGACTTTCTTGCTCGACATGATAGTATGCTATCTGGTTGCTCTTTATCTTAACATGTATACTTGTCTCTTGATACCGTCTTAAGATTACATGTTAGGAAAGCCCTTAGGATGTGTACTTGACTACCAGGATTATGATGCAGATCATACTGGTGGGGCCATGGTAGTCCATAAGTTCACACTTTAATGTTCCTAGTCGTGGGTGTATCGAGACAGGGCATCGATATACCAGAGTAGACTAGCGTATACGCTTCTCGACCCATGAGATGGGTAATGGATGATCCCATATCCATTGGTGTTTGACATCAGAGATGGTATACGGGTGCTCAGTGGAGACTGGGTACACTGGACGGACTCCCCGAGAACTCCTAGATGGTATTATACCTCACGCCAGATAGCAGTTCTCTGGTGACACTGGTACAGGTTAGTCTGTAGACCCGAGATCATCATAGAGTCTTGTGTGATTCCCACCGTGCTTTGATTTCCACCTTACCACGTTCAAGAGGATGTGCAAAAACGGTGGTTTTTGGGTATAGTCCCGAGTCACATGGAGGCAATGAGTGATAGGAGGGGGCTTCGTCTCTCCCGGTATTGGGGGTTGATGTTGCGCTGTACTCGATTGGCCATAACAGGGAAGTCCCTAGCCAGGGCTGATTTAGCGATTTACTGGTAAGTGTTATCAGTAGTTTCTCGATCTGTTATGAGCCTCATAACGGCATGACTTATTGGTTATTGGGGTCTGGCGTTTACCACCCCTAGACTTGATATGCGACATATCAGACGAGGAGACCGGACTGTACGGTAGTGTTACTGTCAGGCTTTCGCAGGCGTTAGAGCGGGCTTGCTTGCTGATCTTTTGATCGTTCAATACTCGGATAGCCGTTACGTCCGGCTAGTACCACTGATGGCTTATGGGTGTTTGATGTGATCATCACCTATTGCCAGCGTATTGACGAGTCTTTAGAGTCCTACATAGAGGTTTTTAACTGGCTCAGGCAAAATGAAGTAGGAGCACATATATGATATGTGCGGGACCGAGAATAATGCTTGTATGTGATACCGTATTATATTCTCGCGATTTATTCGTATCGGTCGGTTATATGTGATATAGCCGGGTTATCGAATCAAGTGTTGATTCGATAAGTTGATACAAATTATATTAGTCGGTTATATGTGATATAGCCGGATTATTAAATCAAGTGTTGATTTGATAATTTAATGTATAATTGTATATGTGATATACTGGATTACATTAACTAATATTAGCTCATTTAAGCATTTATTTTTTCTCACTTGTGTGCATGTGATATATATGTGATATATATTAATGTACATTGTTTTGTGTCATGGTTGTTGATACACACTACATGGGTGTATGAGAGTTACACCATACTAATTATAATGAGGGGTTTAAGTATTTAAAGTAAATCCAAATTAGTGGATAATTGTTCATATGCATGAAGCTTGTGGATGCATTGACAAAGTCCACTCATTTTGTTTTACTTAAGATATTTATTAACCTAACCATTATAATTTAGCCATGGTTATATCTCTACATGAGTTAGTATATGATACAAACTCACCCATGGTTGATTCTCTCACTTACTTAGTTCATTCTCATCTCTTTTCTTCATCTTCTTCCTCAAAGCAAAAGAGCTCTCTAGGGTTTGTTCCAAGTGAGAAAATATTGTGAGAAAAATAAAACTAAAGTGAGCCCACTTCCTACTTCATCATCTTCTACTAGATTAGCACTTTAGTATAGGGTGTTAGCTTCACTAATCTCTTAATTAGTGAAGTAGTAGCTTGAGTTAGTGTCTCCTCGACGTAGATCATATTTGGCCTCGAAGACATCAAGCAAGATCGTTCTTTTCACCTTGAGAAGCCATGAAAGAGTCCGGGACTTGGATTGCAGCGAAGGGACTTCAACTCGGAGCTTTAGAAGTGAAGGACCGGTCTACAAAGGTTGTATTCCGCAAACACTTAGATGTAAAGTAGTTTACTTTGTGTTTCATATGATTCTCTAGTTATCGATTCTAGTTTAGGGTTCTTTAAAACGGCAAATTTTTGAAAATGGCATGGACGATGCCTCCTGAAACCTTGCTGTCGTTCATAGGAACCCTACAGTGGTATCAAAGCATAGCTAGAGAATTAGACGGATTGTGTTAGATTACGAAACCGAAACAAACTCCGAAACTTTAAACCCTAAAATCCATGTTTCTGTCGATTTTTATACGAGCTCTAAAAATTTTTCAAACAAGTGCAGAATTATATATGTGTGATAACATGAACACTGATGAAATTTGGCGGCATTTGGGAACTTTTTGGCTGGCGAGACCACCCTCTATATCGGCCAAAACCGAGCCCCCTCTAAATTTTTCCAGTGTTCTAATGCATGGGTTTTGGTGCTTCAGGTGTTGTTTATTTTTGCTAAATTGTCATGTGATGTTAATTTACTATAATAACAACTCGGAGTATTTCGTAGTCGTAATTCTAACCGTTTTCGGGTTACTTTAGACGGTGTTAAAAAGTTCGAACGGATATCAAATACCCACTTTTTCCCTTGCCGGAAAATTTTCCAAGTGTTGGATTTTTTTCCGTAGTTAAAAAGAATTCAAACATCATGCAAGTTATGCGATGGACCATCTAGAAGAACAAAACCTTAACTCGATTATGTGACCGTCAGAACCGCCACCGAACCCTCGGGTTTGTGGTGGTTCAGCGGTGCCACATGTGAGGCGTTGGTTGACCCTTCTACGGCTGGTCCATTGGTATTGTGGCATGCGCTAAATAATTTTAAACTATGCTCAAGTGTTGAGCTTTCTGGGTAATTATGTGTGTTTGTTGATTCGATCGGAATATTTAACATCGTCTAGTTTTTCTGCGACCGTAAGTGTAATATGTGGTGTATCGCCGGTTTCGTTTCTATATGTCAACGACAATTGGTATACGCATATTTACTTATGTTGATGACATGTGATGTTATGTGTTTCTGTATATGTTATATTGGATCGTCATTTTTTGAATAGCCGGTTTTTTTTTATGTGAGATGAGAGTTTTTATTTTCATTCATGTAAAATTCAATGTATGTAATATTCTTTTATTGGGGCACTTCTGGGTTGAAGATGAGGTCACCATTGTTGTATATTATTTACTTTTCCGCATTAGGATAGACCCAAGGAGGGAGCACAAGTAACCGGGTTCTAGAGTCCAGTGGGAGACCAACTCGAGGAGTTGAGTCCGGGTCTCCTAACTCTAGAATTGGTAGGGTTGCTTGCCACTCTCGTAGGGGTCTCGGGATGTGGGTTTGGCTATTCGTTGCGACCGTGAAATCCTTGTTTTATATAGGCTCAAAATAAAACACGGACCTCCTAGTATATCCAATATTTCATATGTTTCTTCTGCTGCTCTGTGATGTGATCACTGTGGATTCTGAGACGAATGGATATACATTATATAAGAGATATATAGTAGACGTTGCTTATGTTTTGCACCCGCGCTAGTCTCGTCCCAGTATGCCGTTAGTTAAGTAACCTAACGGTGCATAACAGGACACTGTGGCGAATGCGGATGGCATAATCGTACGTTGTATTTTCGTTTCATTTTCTGTGATGCTTAGGAAGCGTAAATGATGGGACTTCATTAATATGATTAATGAAAGAAAAAGAAACCTAAAAGATGTTGTAGAATCAAATTTTCAAAAAAAAGGGTAGCTACAATATTTGCTTTGCATAGTGATATATGTGATATATCCTGCACCTTATTCGATAAGGAAAGAGCCGAGATCCCTTCACCGGGAGTGACCTCTTTAGCGAAACTAGCAGATGCTACAATACACGGTTTGTCTTTTGATTGCTATTGGAGTATTTCCTTTGCATAGAGATATATGTAATATATCCCGCACCTTATTCGATGAGAAAAGAGCCGAGATCCCTTCACCGGGAATGACCTCTTTAGCAAAACTAGTAAAACCCTTAAAACACTCCTTTTCAAAATCTACTCGATTCTACAACGATATCAAGTTCATTACACAAAAGGTTTTCAGAAAAACCTGTCGTAGCCCTCCGTCATTTCAGATAAGTCCTATTTAGTATTCGTGTTGCGTTTGTTGGCCTTTGTCAAGGCGTAGTGTGCGGTAGCTGAATGATGCTTATCTGCTTATGCATGTGATGCAGATTGGATTAGGGTAGTCGTACGACCTTGTTGGCCTTTGTCAAGGGTCGTGCGGGTGGGTTTGATTCAATCAGGAAATGAAGGGTTGAACTTGACTAGCAACCTATGATTTGTTGGCCTTTGTCAAGGTCATAGGGGGTTAGGGGGAAAATATTATCGGGAATTTCAAGTGTTGAAATTTGCAAAGAGATTGCATACCTTCTATGTGATAGTTAGATCCCGATACCTACTACGAATAAGAGTTACTCCTGGGAGAGTTTTACACAAGACAATTAGCCGATCAAGTAGGTGTCAACGGGGTTATGCCTCTGGGAAAACGAGATTTATTTTAATTAGGTCCGTGCGAAAGCACGGGGAACCTCCCTTAAAGTACCGGCACTGGCCTGGCTAAAAAATTGGCGAAATTGTAGGGTGTAATTAATCCCAGCTAGTCTTTCCTTTTAGGGTTTGAAGGAAGATTTGATAAAAACGGTGGGATCCATCCTGATAAATAAAATAATAACCAATCTGATCTTGCAAGAGCATACGCTAAATTGTTTTCTTCTCTCTCTCTCCAGGTAGCGACCATGTCACGTCTTAATCAAGATAATATAATGGATGTATTGACCGAACCCGCCTGTTATACTGTGCTGGGGAACGTTGGTTCTGTTAGTGTATATGCCCTAGGGGCCATTATTGTATCATACTAGCTTGTATATTACTTAATGGAAGCTTGGGATATTCACAGTTATATTAACAGTCTTGCTAAACATGGTAGTATGCTACTTGGTTATATCTATCTTAATATGTGTGTACGTATTGATAGAGCCCTTAGGATCTTGCTTTACTACCAGCGTTGTGATGGCAGTCACACTAGTGGGGGCTGGGTAGTCTACAAGCACATCCCTTTTCAGGTCCCTAGTCGTAGGATTATCGAGACAGGGCATCGATACTCCGGAGTAGACTAGTGTGTACGCTTCTCATCCTAGTTGGGGAGATGGTCTGTCCTACAGCCATCAGTACGTCGTACTGGAGATAGTATACAGGTGCTCGTTGGGTTACGGGTACACCGGACATGACTCGTAGGGAACTGTTGGTTGGTATTATACCCGTCGTCAGTTAACAGTTCCCAGGTGACATAAGCACATCATAGTCCTAGACGAACAGACCGGACTGTATGGAGATTGTCACATCAGGCTCAGTAGGAGTTCGGATGGGTTTCCTCATCGGCCTTCTTATCGACATCTACCTGGGGACCGTTACGTACAACTAGTGCCGCTTGCGATCTATGGTTAAACCCACTGCCAGCGTAATAGTTAAGTCTTTAGAGTCCCACACAGAGAGTTTCCCTGCTTCGGGCGAAACGATATAGAGGTCGTATGGTTTTACGACAGGGTTCGGACACACACGTGCATTTATGCACGTACGATGTTCGGACAGTTTTTACTAGCCGGCTTTGGTTTAAGCCAGATTCTAGTATCGGATTATTGGATTTATACAGTCTAAAGTATTTCCGTGTTTTCACGGATAGGAGGGGCGTTCTCGTAATTTGGCGAGAAGCTTCTAGAAGGATGATGACTTGGGGGCTAAGGTGGCATTTGCATTTATTGATTTAGTGACTCATTTGTGTGATTCATCCATGGAGTTAATGATGCATTTAATGACTAATGACTCATGAGATGAATCACACAAAGTGAATAAATGAAGCATGGTTTATAAATCATTTGATTTTATTCATTTGATAAATTATTATGCTTCATATATTCAAGATGAGATATTATTTCATTTCATTCTCACTCTCACCTTCTCTCTCCTCAAGCTCTCTCTCTTCAAACCCTAGCCCTAACCTCTCATGTGTTGAGATCAAGGGTTAGCAAGACTTATTAATCCCTAATCACACTCTATATTCCCTAGGTTGCTTTGATTAGCACTTTGTGTAAGTCCATGCTACCCTTCCCCGGTACTTACGGGGTTGCGGAAGTGGTGAAAAACGATTTTCAAGAGGGTGGTAACATGGACTCAAAATACGGATCTTTGTTAAACGACTAACTAACAACCTAACTTGAGTTTACCTACTCGGTTAGGGGGCTATACCTTTCTTGAACTCCTTCGTCTTCAACTCCTCCCGGTGTACGGATCGGCTTCACCTCGTCGTCTCCTTGCGCCGAAGATGGATCCACCCGAAAGCTTCTACCTTTGGCTTCTTCTTCGAACTTTGAAGAAACTAGATCACTTGGCTTGCTAGGCCTTGTGAACTAGAATGAGTAGAGGAATGTTTTGGTGTCTTTTTATCTCTAAGGCAATGAGTCTCAACACATGAGAATGGTTTGCCTTGAGCTAGAGAGAGCAAATGGAAGAGGGAGAGCTTGAGAATGAGAGAGCTCAAGAGAGAGAAAGTAAATGAAAGAATGAGCCAACCTCTTCTCATTCTCACCTCTCATAATCCAAAAGCATCATGAGCCATAATGATAATCAAGTATTATGTGATGGTTATCATATCACAAAAGGCAATATCATTTCATGCATTAAATGCAATGTGTGAACAAATAAGCAAGCCAAAAGTCTTTGCATGAAATGATAGCCATAGTAATGATGGTGGTCAACAAGTCCAACCTAGTCAACTGGTCAACAAAGTCAACAAGTCAACAAGGTCAACCTTTCAACCCAACCATGGCACAATAATACTTAATTATCATTAACCATATTTTTAATTCTCATTAGGGTTAAGCAAAGTCAATAGTCAACAGTCAACAACCCCAATGAGAATTCTCTGCCTCTGTCTCTCTGTCAACTGTGCATACACACCCGCATCCGCGTTCCGAGGAACACGAACACAAACGAGATAAAACCAATCCAAAAACGTACACTAGGATCTGGCTTAAACCAAAGCCCGCTAGTGTTAACTGTCCGGACACTGTACGTGCACAAATGCACGGATGTGACCGAACCCTGTCGCAAAACCATACGACCTGTCGCAAAACCATGCGACCCCTACTCTTTTGCCTAAAGGCGAATAGCTTTCTGTGTGGGACTCTAAAGACTCGACACTATGCTGGCAGTGGGTTTAACCACAGACCGCAAGCGGCACTAGCTGTGCGTAACGGTCCCCAGGTAGATGCCGACAAGAAGACTGACGGGGTGAAACCCATCTAAACTCCTACTGAGTCTGAATGTGACAATCTCCATACAGTCCGGTCTGTTCGTCAGATACATCGCATGGCGGGCCTAGGGGCGGTAAACGTCAGTCCCCTAATAGCGGTACAAGTCGTGCCGGAGTGAAGCCCAGAACACCCTGAGATAACACTGGAAACCTACCAGTATATCTCGCTTGCCCTAGCCAGGGACTACTCGTGTAATGGCTCTCCTAGACACAGCGCGATGTCAACCCCCAATACCGGGAGAGACGAATCCTGTCTAACCGTCACTGCCTCCAAGTGCTTCGGGACTGCACCCAACTACTTCCTGTTTGCACGACTCCTTTGAGCCGTGGTAGGGTAGTAATCTAAGTACAGTGGGAACACACTCGAGACGAAGTGACAGTGTCAAGTCAGCGGACTAAGCTGTACTCATGTCACCTGGGAACTGATAGCTGACGATAGGTATAGTACCAACCAACAGTTCCCGACGAGTCCTGTCCAGTATACTCGTAACCTAACGAGCACCCGCATACTATCTCAAGTACGACGTACTGACGGCTGTGGGACAGACCGTCTCCCACACTGGGATGAGAAGCGCATACACTAGTCTACTCCGGAGTATCGATGCCCTGTCTCGATAGTCCTGCGACTAGGGACCTGCATAAGGATGTGCTTATAGATTACCCAGCCCCACTAGTGTGACTGCCATCACAACGCTGGTAATCAAGCAAAGATCCTAAGGGCTCCACTAATGTGTATAGGTGATATACTAAAAATAAACACATGTACACATTGAAGTAGAAACAAACCAAGTAGCATACTACTATATTGAGCAAGATTGTCTATACAAGGTGAATATCCCAAGCTTCCATTAAGTAATATACAAACTAGTATGATACAGTAATGGCCTCTAGGGCATATACACTAACACTTTGAGTAACCTAGTTTCCTCAAGTTAGAGGCAAAGCTTGGAGTAGTAGCTCTCGGGTGGATCTTCTATTACAAAGAGAAGGCCGACGAGGAGGTGGTTAACGAGAAGAAGAAGGACTTGGTTCATTAGGTATAATCTTCTTTCATAGTAGCTAATTACTCCTATGATATTGTTAGTTAGAGTTTAGCAAAGATCCTTATGGTTAGTCGATGTTAGTTTAAAGAAAAAGATTGTTTTTCATATTTCCGCCTCCCCGCAACTCATGGGGTGTACAACGTCGACTTACAGTGGTATCAGAGCCTCGCTAAACCATAACTAACTTGTTAGCAAAGTCGTTAGAAATTCGATCGCAAAACGAACCGAAAAAAACATCAAATTGACCAAGTTTCTGTCGATTTTAAAACAGGGTCTAAAATTTTTTCAGGGACCCTTAAAATTACATGCAGGGAAATATAAGAATACTGGAGAAATTTGGGTTCCTGAATCGGCCAAACAGCCGCGGAACCGCGGCCGATCCAAGCGATCCGCCGCGGATCCACGGCCGAGTTGAAGCCGATTCACCCCAAAATTCCCCAGTAACTCTTCTGTGTTAATTTTGTTCTTTCTGGAATGTTTTGTTTCTGCTCAAGTCTCAGGTGCACAGAGAAGTATTTGGAGTAGAATCAATTGTGTTTGCTCGATCGAAATTCTACGATGTTTGGCTAATTAGATTATATCTGTGATTTGTATAATGTGTTCGTAAACCTCCCCTAACTGCTAGTATGTCGGTTGGCAGGGGGTTGCACATTTCTGTAATGATTTTATTGTTTGTGTTTATGAACTTGATTGGATCGTTGTGATGATTAGCCGGGGTTTGAGATGGGTTTTAATATTCATTCATTCGATGTAAATTGTAATATGATGTAATATTCTTTTGCGGGGCACATCCAGGTTGCGGTTGTAGCCACCGTTGTATTATTTCATTTACTGTTTTTGCTCCTAGGATAGACCCAAGGTGGGGTGCACAAACTACCGGGTACTTTGAAGTGTTTAGTGGCCTACTCACGTTGTTGAGGGAGACCGCTTCACTTCAGGTACTTGGCGGGTAGTTTGCCGTACCCATAGGGGTCTAGGGTGGGGTAATGGCTATTCATCACAACCGTGTAATCCGTCTTTCGTTGCAGGCCCAAAGGAAACGCGGATTGCTTGTATATCGAATAATGTTCATCTGTGATCTGGAATGCCTATTATTGCGTCAGACGAATGTACAATATCTATATATGATAGCTATTTAGACATCACTTATGTTTTACACCCGTGGTAGACCAGCACCGCTCTGTCGTTATTTAAGTAACCTAACGGGTGATGACGGGACCCAGTGGCAAATGCGGATGGCATAAGAGGACGTTGTATTTTCGTTGTTTTCTGTAATGATAGGTTAATTGATGGGACGCATTATATTAATGCAAAGAAAATAAACCAAAGTTGAATCGTTGGAACAGTTTAAAAGAAACCACTCGGTTATTTTTAAAAACAGAACATATTTTTAATTGCGGAGCTTTAACCACTCCTTTTAAAAGCTATCAGGTTCCTTCGATCATATCAAGTTCACTACGTTCACAGTTTCGCCAAAACCATTCGTAGCCCTCCGTCATTTCATTTGGGTATTCAGTAGTATTCAAGCTATGTATTTTGACCGACGCCAAGGCATAGTGTTTGGTAGCTGCTGGGTATTCATTTGTTGCATAGATAGATGAGTTAGTTTGGGACAGTCGTATTATCATTTGGCCAACGTCAGGGGTATGTACGAATGGGTTCAAATTAACAAGATAATGATGGGTAGAACTTGACATGTGACTTATGACATTTTGACCAACGCCAAGGTCATAAGAGCATGGGGCAAAAATTTATATCGGGAATTTCTAAAGAAACTGAAATTTGCAAAGAGATGCATACCATTTAGAGTTTGATGAATGTTGGTAGGATTCCTTCAGCATTATCATACAATGATATTTGGATCCCGATACTACTGTGAGTATCCGCTACTCATCAGGAGATTCGTCACTTAACGATCAATGCTATAAACCAAGTAGGTGCCGAGAAAGGTGTCAGCGGGGCTACGCCCCCAGAGAAAAGAGGTTATGTAATTAAGGAACTTTGCGAAAGCGTTGGAAAACCTCCCTCGAAGTACCAACACCGTCCTGGCTGAACGGTTAAGCAAGAATTATACGGTGAGAATAGTCCTGGCTAGTTCTTCCTTTTTGGTTTGAGGAGAGATTCGAGAAACAGTAGGAGCCATCCAGTTTAGATAAACTAAAAACCACTCTAAACTTGCAAGAGCATCATGCTAAAGTGTTCCCTCTCTCTCTCATTGCAGCGACCCAAAACATGACAGGCCTTAAGTTACTATTAGAGAAAAATATACTGACAGGGCCAAACTATAAAGATTGGCTGCGGAATGTCAAAATGGCTTTGACTTATGACAAATTGGGGTATGTCCTTACCACTAAGGCACTTGTTGTCCCTGGTCTAAAATCCAGTCTTGCGGATAAAGAAATCCAAAAGACCTGGGAGTTAGATTGTGCGAAGGCCAAGGGCATCGTGCTTGCCTCGATGAATCCATATTTCTCCATACGAAGGATCTGTATGGGGAGCAATCTCGTATAGCAAGATATGAGACCTCAAAGAACTTGTTTCAGGCGAGGTTGGCCGTCGGATCGTCTGTAGGAGAACATGTCCTAAAGATGATTGGCTATATAGAAGAGCTCACAGACCTCGGGACGACTTTGGAGAACGGGCTCTATACAGACTTGATTCTCCAGTCCCTTCCTTCCACCTACGCCCAGTTTATTCTGAATTTCAACATTCAAAGAAAAGAAGTTGAACTTCCAGAACTCCTTAACATGTTGAGGAGTGCAGAGGGCACCTTGCAGAAGGCAAGGGAAACACCCGCTATGTTTGTTCGCGGTGCTTCTTCTTCCGGGTCCAAGGCTAGGGCCAAAGGAAGGAAGAATAAGGCCGCTACCAAACCTAGAGGAGGTGTTAGTAAGGTGGGAGCTAAGGGAAAGAAAAAGATTGCGGTGCCAGTAGTGGCAAAGAACGAGTGCTTCCACTGTCGTAGGAAAGGGCACTGGAAAAAGGATTGCAAAGCTTGGAATGCCAAGAACCAGGAACCGAAGCAAGCTGTGGCTTCGACTTCAGGTGTGTTTGTAATTGAAAATTGTCTGTCAATCAACTCTACTTCCTGGGTATTGGATACCGGATCAGGATCTCATATATGCAATTCATTGCAGGCACTGAGAAACCGTAGAGTGCTGAAGGTTGGTGATATGACCCTCCAGGTTGCTAACGGAGCTAGCGTCGGTGCTGTGTCCGTAGGGGATTATCACCTCGGATTGACGAGTGGACATATTTTGGTTTTGCTTAACTGTTTTTGTGTACCTAGTTTAACGTGTAATATCATATCAGTTTCCTTGTTATCGAAAGAAGGTTATGATTTCACGTTTGTAAGTGATGTTGTTAACATCCACCTTAATCATGGTTTGATTGGGTCCGGTACACTAGATAACGATATATATGTCTTAAATCAATTACAGATTTTCAATGTCCAGAACACACTAAAAAGAAAGTTTCCAGATTTAAATAAGGCTTTCTTATGGCATTGTAAACTAGGTCACATCAATGAGACATGGTTAACTAAGTTACATAGAGAAGAATATTTAGATTCATTCGAATATCAATCTTATGCCACTTGTTAATCATGTCTCAAAGGAAAGATGACAAAGACTCCATTCACTGGACATGGAGTAAGAGCGAGCGAGCTCTTAGGACTCATACACAGCGATGTATGTGGTCCAATGTCTACACATGCAAGATGTGGTTTTTCCTATTTCATTACTTTTACGGATGATTACTCTAGGTACGGATTCATTTTCTTGATGAAACATAAATCCGAGGCTTTTGAGAAATTCCTAGAATATAAGAATGAAGTAGAAAACCAAGCCGGAAAAAGTATCAAGACACTAAGATCTGATCGAGGTGGTGAATACTTAAGTGCCGAGTTCTTAGGTTACCTAAAAGAGAAAGGAATTCTCTCTCAACTTACTCCTCCATACACTCCACAGCATAACGGTGTATCGGAAAGACGGAATCGAACCCTATTGGATATGGTACGTTCTATGATGAGTAATGCTGAGTTACCGCGATCTTTCTGGGGTTATGCGCTAGAATCAGCGGCATATCTTTTGAACAGGGTTCCTACCAAGACTGTGCCTACCACGCCATATCAGATGTGGAGTGGGAAGAAACCCTATCTTCAGTATCTGAAGATATGGGGATGTCCAGCTTTTGTTAAAAAGCAGCATACGGACAAACTCGAGGCACGATCAGTGCAGTGTAAGTTTGTGAGATATCCAAAGAACTCCAAGGGGTATTACTTCTATTACGTAGAGGAACAAAAGGCTTTTGTTTCTCGTAATGCCCATTTTCTAGAACAACAGTTTTTAGAAAAGGAAATAAGTGGGAGTGAAATAGAACTGGAAGAAATTCCAGAACCACAAACTACTACTGAAAGTTTGGTAGAACCAGTAGTTCAAGAAGAACAGGACATTCCCGCACCCCTCCGCAGGAGTAGTAGGCCGTCTCATCCGCCTAAGAGATACTACGGTTTTCTCGTAGATGGGGATAGAGAGGATTGCATCATTGATGATGATGAGCCTACTAGCTTCCAGCAGGCCATCCAGAGCGGCGACTCGGTACGATGACTTGATGCAATGCGGACCGAGATGGAGTCCATGTACACTAACAAAGTATAGACTTTGGACTTTGCTCCAGATGGGGTAAAACCCATAGGATGCAAATGGATCTTCAAGAAAAAGATTGGTGTAGATGGACAGGTGGAAACCTATAAGGCTAGACCTGTTGCAAAGGGTTTTCGTCAAAGACCTGGTTTGGACTATGATGAAACTTTTTCTCCAGTGGCTATGCTCAAATCCATTCGGGTCCTTCTTGCTATTGCCTCCTTCCATGATTATGAGATCTGGCAGATGGACGTAAAGACGGCTTTTCTAAATGGTAATTTGGAAGAGTGCGTCTATATGGATCAGCCAAAAGGCTTCAATCAGAGTGGGAGCAGCGGGAAAGTGTGCAAGTTGCTTAAGTCCATTTATGGACTAAAGCAGGCATCGTGGAGTTGGAACATCTGTTTTGATGAAACGGTCAAAGAATATGACTTTATCAAAAATCCAGATGAACCATGTATATATAGTAAAATTGTAGCACGAACTGTCGTATTCCTCGTCTTGTACGTGGATGACATTCTATTGATAGGAAATGACATTCCTATGCTACAATCTGTCAAAGGATTCTTGTCACACAGGTTCTCCATGAAAGACCTGGGTGATGCCTCTTACATTCTGGGGATCCGGATCTATCGTGATAGATCCAAGAGGATGTTGGGACTATCGCAGTCCAGGTATATCAACACTATACGGAAAAGATTCAGTATGAAAGATTCTAAGCACGGTAATCTACCGTCTTGTCATGCAATCACCCTCTCCAAAGAAATGTCTCCCAAGACTGATTTGGAAAGGGATCGCATGTCTATTATACCCTACGCTTCTGCGGTAGGCTCTATAATGTATGCGATGTTGTGCACCAGACCATATGTAGCTTACGCACTGAGCGTGGTAAGAAGGTATCAGTCAGACCTAGGGGAGAAGCACTGGATAGTAGTAAAGAACATTCTCAAGTACCTGAGAAGGACTAAGGAGATGTTCTTGGTTTACGGCGGAAAAGACCTCAAGATAGAGGCCTTTGCTAATTCCAGCTTCCAGAGTGATAAGGATGACTCCAAGTCCATGTCAGGTTATGTCTTTATCCTCAATGGAAGGGCGGTGTGCTGGAAGAGTTCCAAGCAGGACACCGTTGATGACTCGACGATGGAAGCAGAGTATATTGCTGCTTTCGATGCCGCAAAAGAAGCGGTCTGGATGAAGAAGTTCCTCACAGAACTTCAGGTGGTTCCTACCATTGTTGATCCAATACCGCTGTATTGCGACAACAACGGAGCTATAGCTTTAGCGAAGGAACCCAGGTCCCATCAGAAGTCCAGACATATCTTAAGGCGGTATCACCTGATCAGGGAGATCATAGATCGCCGGGAGATCGAGGTCCGGAGAGTTGCTACAGAGGAGAACACTGCTGATCCATTCACAAAGGCCTTACCTAAGATTCAGTTCGAGAGGCTACTCAAGATGATCGGTCTTCGATATGCCAGTACATGGCCCTAGTGCAAGTGGGAGATTGTTAGTGTATATGCCCTAGTGGCCATTATTGTATCATACTAGCTTGTATATTACTTAACTGAAGCTTGGGATATTCACAGTTATATTAACAGTCTTGCTAAATATGGTAGTATGCTACTTGGTTATATCTATCTTAATATGTGTGTACGTATTTATAGAGCCTTTAGGATCTTGCTTGACTACCAGCGTTGTGATGGTAGTCACACTAGTGGGGGCTAGGTAGTCTACAATCACATCCTTTTTCAGGTCCCTAGTCGTAGGATTATCGAGACAGGGCATCGATACTCCAGAGTAGACTAGTGTGTACGCTTCTCATCCTAGTTGGGGAGATGGTCTGTCCCACAGCCATCAGTACGTCGTACTGGAGATAGTATACAGGTGCTCGTTGGGTTACGGGTACACCGAACAGGACTCGCAGGGAACTGTTGGTTGGTATTATACCCGTCGTCAGTTAACAGTTCCCAGGTGACATGAGTAAAGTATAGTCCTAGACGAACAAACCGGACTGTACGGAGATTGTCACATCAGGCTCAGTAGGAGTTCGGATGGGTTTCCTCATCGGCCTTCTTATCGACATCTACCTGGAGACCGTTACGTACAGCTAGTGCCGCTTGCGGTTTGTGGTTATGTTAGTTATATGTATGCCCTAGAGGCCATTATTGTACATAGGATGTATATTGTAGTGGATGCTTGGACATATATAGGGAGGACTTTCTTGCTCGACATGATAGTATGCTATCTGGTTACTCTTTACCTTAACGTGTATACTGATTGTCTCTCTGTTACATGTTGGTAAAGCCCTTAGGATGTGTACTTGACTACCTGGACTTTGATGCGGATCATACTAGTGGAGACATGGTAGTCCACAAGCACATCC
Organism: Agapanthus africanus; assembly: GCA_030015575.1. NCBI lineage: Eukaryota > Viridiplantae > Streptophyta > Magnoliopsida > Asparagales > Amaryllidaceae > Agapanthus > Agapanthus africanus. The sequence goes on from CM057339.1 coordinate 429,688,764, forward strand.
TTCAAGGTCCATAGTCGTGGGTGTATCGAGACGGGGCATCGATATACCAGAGTAGACTAGCGTATACCTTCTCGACCCATACAGATGGGCGATGGATGATCCCATATCCATTGGTGTTTGACATCAGAGATGATATACGGGTGCTCAGTGGAGACTGGGTATACTGGACGGACTCGCCGAGAACTCCCAGATGGTATTATACCTTACGTCAGATGGCAGTTCTCTGGTGACACTGGTACAGGTTAGTCTGTAGACCCGAGATCGTCATAGAGTCTTGTGTGATTCCCACTATGCTTTGATTTCCACCTTACCACGTCCAAGAGGGCATGCAAAACGGTGGTTTTTGGGTACAGTCCCGAATCACATGGAGGAAATGAGCGATAGGAGGGGATTCGTCTCTCCCGGTATAGGGAGTTGATGTTGCACTGTGTTCGATTGGCTATAACCGGAAATTCCTGGCCAGGGTTGCTGAGATTTACTGGTAAGTGTTACCAGTAGTTTCTCGAACTGTTATAGACCTCATATCGACACGACTTATCGAGCTATTGAGGTCTGACGTTTACCACCCCTAGGCGAGATATGCGACATATCAGACGAACAGACCGGACTGTGCGGTAAGTGTTACTGGTTGGATTCACAGGAGTGTGAGCGGGCTTGCTCGTCGATCTTCTGATCGCTCAATACCCGGGTGGCCGTTACGTTTAGCAGACCGCTTGCGGCTTATGGGTGTTTGATATGATCATCACCTGCTGCCGGCGTATTGATGAGTCTTTAGAGTCCTACACAGAGGTTTCCTGGCTCAAGCGAAACGAAATAGGAGCGCATATGAGATATGTGCGGGACCGAGAATAATGCGTGTATGTGATACCGTATTTTATTCTCGCGATGAATGTATCGATTGGTTGTATGCGATATAACCTAGTTATCGAATCGAGGATTGATTCGATAAGTTGATACATTGGATACTGGTCGGTCATATGCGATATGACCGGATCGTTAAATCAAGTGTTGATTTAATGATTTAATGTATAATTATATATTTGATATATTACTTTGCATTAACTAGTATTGGTTCACTTAAAATGGATTTTCTCACTTGATGTGCACATTGTATATGTGATATATTTTTGTGCACTTGATTGTATCATGTTTGATGATACATGCAAACTTGGGTGTATGTTTGATTTAAACCTTGGTTAAGTAAATGGTTAGGGTTTTTATTTATTTATTCATTTAATTCTTTGGCATGAAATAAAATGGTGGCTTTCTTTGGATTTACTTGAAACTTCATGAAGCTTTGACCATTTTGTTTCTTTCCTAAACCTAACAATTCACCTAACCTTAGTTTATTCTCTACACTTGACCATGGTTGCTAATATGATAAGAATCACTTATTTTCTATTTTCCAATAATTCTTATCATATCTTCTTCTTCTTCTTCTTCTTCAAGAAGAAAGAAGCTTGCTAGCTTCAATGGTGATTTGAGAAAAAGAGTGAAAAATCCAATTCTAAAGTGAACCCACTTCCTATTTCTTCATCCTCTACCAGTTGCCAAGTAGTATAGGGTGTTTTCTTCACAAGTTTCATGACTTGGTGAAGTTGGAGCTTGATCTTGAGTTGCCTCGACGTAGATCATCTTCGGCATCGAAATCGACGACCTAGCCCGCCCATTTCTCCGATGAAGCCGACGCTAGAGTCCGGGATCCGATGATCGCAGCGAGGGAACATCTTCACGGAGCTAAGGAAGTGGAGGACCGGATCTACAAAGGTTGTAGCCCCTTTCACTTTAGTGTTAACTAGTTGCATGTTTCGCCTAATCTCTAGTTAACGATCGCATTAGGGTTTCTCGGTACCGCAAAATTTTGAAATTGGCATGGTTGATGCCTTGTGAGACCTCATTAGTGTGCCTAAGAACCCTACAGTGGTATCAGAGCCTAGCTAGAGCCTTAGGCGATGAGTAGACGGAGTTAGAAGTCCGATCGAACCGAAACCCTAATGCTAAATCCACTCTCTGTACATTTTCTGGAACTGTGGATTTTCCCAATTAAAAATACCCAAAAAATTCAGCAGGCAATTCTAGGAGTTACTGTGAAATTTGTACTCGTAATTCGATGAAACTGCGGCAGAACCGCAGCATTAGCCTGACTAATGCGGCGGTTCCGCGGCCACTTAGTCGCATCTTTCTTCGAAATTTCACAGTAATGTCCTTTTCGCATTCCTGATTCTTCTGGATATTTTTAATTTATACTCCACAGTGGATTTTTCTGGGTTGTATTGGGGACTCAATGATTCGATCGGAATGTTTAACTTCGTCTATGTGTTTTCCAGATATTTTGAATATGTTAAAAAGTTCGACCGAATATAAATACCCAATTTTTCCCCTGCCGGGAAATTTCCAAGTGTTGGATATTTCCGTAGTTTAATGACGTTCTAAGTAGTGCAAGTAACGCGATGGTCCCTCTAGAAGACAACAAACCTTAACTCGATTATGTGACCGTCTTGAACTGCCCTTTGAACCTTAGGGTTTGGGGCAGTACGGCGTGCCACATGTGAGGCGTTGGCTTGACCCTTCTACGGCTGGACCGTTGGTACTGAGGCATGAACTGGATGTTTTTAAACTTATTTCATGTGTTGAGCTGTATCGGGAAAACTTGGGTGTTTGAATGTTCGATCGGAAAGTTTAACATTTTCTATTTATCTGGAATGTGATACAATAATTGGAATTCATAAGTAGTTATGAGATAACTGATATGAATGTTATAAACATAGCACTTTAGTCTCACTTGATCGGTTGCCACGGAATTTTGATGTGATCAAAAGTCAGTCGCAATCACGTAGCGTACGCGGATACTCGCCGGGTAAACTTAATAGACAGCTACACCCCATAGCCCCGACCAAGTGACTGTAGGAGAACCCCGTCGCCGAAAGCATCCGTTCGGGTGCTCGCGGCAGCGGTGTTCCGCCTTGGTGCACTTCGTCGACGGTATCGGGGGTGCGGCCGCCGGCTAAAGTTTGCGATGAGCATTCGATCAAAATGGCGGGAATCTTGTTGAATTGCCCGACTTAATATTGAAAAGTGTTTTCGATAATGAGACTAAAATGCGGGGTTTATAGCAGTTAGGCATGTGATGTCTAAGGGATTCATTTGATTAGGCATGCGATGTCTAAAGAGTTTGCGGATTCCAACTGTTGTAGTTGTACACTTTCTTTTCTGTGACCGTAAGTGTAATATGTGATATCGCCGGTTTCGTTTCTATATGTCAACGACAATTGGGATACGCATATTTACTTACGTTGATGACATGTGATGTTATGTGTTGCTGGATATGTTATTTTGGATCGTCGTGTTTGAATAGCTCGGGGGTTTTTATGTGAGATGAGTGTTTTTCATTCTCATTCATGTAATAACTTGTATGTAATATTCTTTTATTAGGGCACTTCCAGGTTGCGGAAGTTGTCACCGTTGTTGTATATTATTTACTTTTTCGCACTAGGATAGACCCAAGGAGGAGGGCACAAGTAACCGGGTTCTGGAGTCCAGTGGGAGACCAACTCGAGGAGTCGAGTCCGGGTCTCCTAACTCTAGAATTGGTAGGGTTGCTTGCCGCTCTCGTAGGGGTCTAGGGGTGTGGGTTTGGCTATTCATCGCGACCGTAGAATCCGTGTTTTATATTGGCTCGTATTGAAAACACGGACGTCCTAGTATATCCAATGTTTCATATGATTCTTCTGCTGCGATATCTGTGATGTGATCATTTGATGTTCTGTGATAAATATTGTATATAGTATATATGATATATTATATAGACGTTACTTATGTTTTACACCCGCACTAGCCCTGCCCCGCTCTGTCGTTAGTTACCTAACCTAACGGTGCACGAGAGGACATCGAGGCGAATGCGGATGGCATAAGTGTACGTCGTATTTATCTGTGATGTTTAGGTACTTAAATGATGGGACTTCATTAATGTGATTAATGAAAGAAAAAGAAACCTAAAGATGTTGTGGAATCGAATTTCAAAATAAAACAGGTAGCTACAGTTCTTGCTTTGCATCGCGGTGTTCCTTGTAGAACATCCTGCACCTTATTCGATGAGGAAAGGGCCGAGATCCCTTCACCGGGAGTGACCCCTTTAGCAATAACTGGCAGATGCTGCACACTCGGTTTGTCTTTTGATTGCTTCTATAGTTTCTGCTTTGCACAGTGATATATATGATATATCCCGCACCTCATTCGACGAGGAAAGGACCGACGATCCCTTCACCGGGAGTGACTCCTTTAGCAAAACTAGAAAAGCCTAAAAAACACTCCATTTTAAAATCATTTGATCCTACAACGATATCAAGTTCATTACGCAATAGGTTTTCAGAAAAACCTGTTGTAGCCCTCCGTCATTTCAGATAAGTCCTACTTAGTATTCGTGCTGCGTTTGTTGACCTTGTCAAGGCGCAGTGTGGGGTAGCTAACCAGTATTTATCTGCTTATGCATATGATGCGGATTGGGTTAGGGTAGTCGTGCGGCCTTGTTGACCTTGTCATGGGTCGTGCGTGTGGGTTTGATTCAATCAAGAAATGACGGGTTGAACTTGACTTGCGGTCTATGGTTTGTTGACCTTGTCAAGGTCATAGATCGTTCGGGGCAAAATTATCGGGAATTTCAAGTGTTGAAATTTGCAATGAGATTGCATACCTTCTATGAGATAGTTGGATCCCGATACCCGCTGCGAGTAAGAGTTACTCCTGGGAGAGTTTTACACATTACAATTAGCCGATCAAGTAGGTGTCTAGAAAGGTGTCAACGGGGTTATGCCTCTGGGAAAATGAGGTTTACATTAATTAGGTCCGTGCGAAAGCACGGGGAACCTCCCTCAAAGTACCGGCACTGGCCTGGCTGAAAGATTGGCGAACTTGTAGCGTGTAATTAATCCCGGCTAGTCTTTCCTTTTAGGGTTTGAAGGAAGATTTGATAAAAACAGTGGGAGCCATCCTGATTAGATAAAATAATAACCAATCTGATCTTGTAAGAGCGCACGCTGAGTGTTTTCTTCTTTCTCTCTCCAGGTAGCGACCATATCACGCCTTAATCAAGATAATAATACGGATACATTGACCGAACCCGCTTATTATACTGAGCTGGGGAACGTTGGTCCCGCTCCAACTTATAAATGTTATATGACAGAGCAGGAAATAGGGGAATACCAGAATTTCTATGCCGCCCAAACGAAGAAAGTGCATATGATGCATCTCCTTCGGGTGTGTTCATTACAAAGAACTATTTCTCAGTATCCCCTACGTCCTGGGTATTAGATACCGGATCAGGATCCCGTAAATGTAATCCGTTACATGGGCTACAGAAAGGTAGAGAACTGAGAACGGGTGATAAGTTTCATGAGACAGAAAACGGGGCAAGTGTTGCAGCCAAGTCTGTTGGTCACTGTCACCCTGTATTACCAGTACATTGATTCTGAACAAATGCTATTAGATACCGTACCTGACATACAAAATCATATCAATTTCTTTATTTAGTAAAGAAAGGATATAATTTTGTATTGTTGGATAATGTTTTGAACATTTCCTATATCAAAAGTTGATCGGTTCAGGGACGTTATCTAAAAGCATTGATGTTCTAAATCAAACTACAGTTCTGAGTATACGGAACACACACAAGAGGAATAGTTCAGAAATGAACAGATCCTTCTTGAGGTATTGTAGACTAGGTCAGATCAATGTGACCCGACTAGCTAAAGTTACATTTAGATGCATATTTAAATCAGTTTGAATTTACATCTTATGAAACTTTCCAGTCATGTCACAGAGATAAGATGACCATAGCTCCGTTTACTGGAAACAGAGAAAGAGTTAGTGAACTCATGGGATGATACATGTTGATGTATGTAGGTCCCCTGTCTACACATGCCGAGACCGGTTCTTTGTACTTCATTACATTCTCTGATAATCTCTCAAGATTCAAACATATGTTCCTGTTGAAACACAAGTCCGAACCTTTTGAGATATTCACAGAATATGATTTAGAAGTAGAGAACCAAAATACGGGTATAAGTATTATGTCCTTTGATGTGATCGAGGAGGAGAATACTTGAGCACGGAAATCCTGGACTATTCTAAAGGAGAATGAGATTCTCCCTCAGAATTACTCCTCCGTATACACCATAGCACGATGGTATATCGGGGCGGAGCAGATACACCCTATTTGATATGGTGTGCTCTATGATGAGTACTACTGAGTTACCTTTTTCCTATTGGGTGTTATGCACTTGAGAAGTTGCATACCTATTGAATAGGGTTCCAATCAAATCAGTTGCTTACCGCTTCATATGTGATATGGAAAGGGAAGAGCCCATATCTTAAGTTAGTTAAGATTTGGGGTTGTCCGGCCTATGTCTAAAAGCAAAATCCGGACAAGCTCGAGGCAAGGTCTGTTATATAGAACTGAAAATGTTCCAGCTATACAAACTGCAGCTGATGATTTAGTAGAACCGAAAGATTCAATAGTAACCAACGAACCTCAGCCTCTCCGCCGATCTAGTAGGGTTCCTCACCCACCTGAGAGTTACTTCGGTTTCTCTATGACAGTGGGAGCGAGAATTGCATCATAAGATGATGACCCAACTAGTTGCGAGCTTGCCATCAGGAGTGGGACTCTGTAAGAATGGCTGGATGCTTAGCGATCTGAGATGGAATCCTTATACACCAACAAAGTATGGACTTTGGTTGCTTTATCTGAAGGGTTTAATCCCCATCAGGAGCAAGTATATCTTGAGAAGATTACTTGGTGTAGATGGAAAAGTTGAGACTTTCAAAGCTAGACTTGTTAAAGGTTTTCGTCATCAACCAGGCGTGGATTATGATGAAACCTTTTCTAAGTAGCTATGCTTAAGTCCATCCAGATCTTACTTGCCACGGCTGCATACCATGACTACGATATCTGGCGGTTGGGTGCCATGACTGCTTTTCTAAGTGATGTTTTAGAAGAGTGCGTCTATAAGTACACAACCAGAGGGCCTCGTAGACAGTGGGAGCAGCGGAAACGTGTGCAAGATGTTTTATGTGATAAAGAAGGCATCGCGGAGTTGGAACGTCTGTTTTGATGTGTTAGTCAAAGAGTTTGACATCATTAAAATGGTAGATGAACCTTGTATAAACAAAAAGGTAGTAGAGAATATGGTGGTGATCCTCGTAGAGTACGTGGATGACATACTCTTGATAAGGAAGGAGTTTCCTATGCTACGCTCGGTCAATCTCCGCTTATCACAAGGATTCTCCATAAAGGATCAAAGTGATACCTCCTAAATCCTGAGTTTTGATCTATGAGATAGAAGTAATTAGATGTTAGGATTCTCACTAGTTGTAGTGAAATGGTATCAATCGATCCTGGGGAGAATCACTGGAATGGTTCCAGGGTGATAAGGACGACTGAATGTCAGTCACAGACATTGTCTTTACCCTCAGTAAAGGGACGGTATGTTGGAAGAGTTCCAAGCTAGATACCGTGGCATACTAGACGATAAAGGCTTGATACATCGCTACTTAAGATACTACCAAAGATGCAGTTTGGTTGTATATTGGTTCATGAGATGAACTAGGTTCCTACCATTGTGTGACAATGGAAGTGTGGTTTTAGCCCAGGAACCCCGGTCCCATCAGTGACCCAGACGTATTCTGAGGCAGCATCACCTGATCATGGAGATAGTTGATCTCCAGGGTGATCGAGGTTAGGAGAGCAGACTCAGAGGATAACACGGCGGATCCACTCACAAAGGCCTTTTCCCAGAGAGAGACTTTTATGGGATGGTTGAGTATGAGATACTGCAACCACTGCTACAGATGGCCCTAGTGCAAGTGGGAGATTGTTAGTTATATGTATGCCCTAGAGGCCATTACTGTACATAGGATGTATATTGTAGTGGATGCTTGGACATATATAGGGAGGACTTTCTTGCTCGACAAGATAGTATGCTATCTGGTTACTCTTTACCTTAACGTGTATACTGATTGTCTCTCTGTTACATGTTGGTAAAGCCCTTAGGATGTGTACTTGACTACCTGGACTATGATGCGGATCATACTAGTGGGGACATGGTAGTCCACAAGTACATCCTTCAAGGTCCCTAGTCGTGGGTGTATCGAGACGGGGCATCGATATACCAGAGTAGACTAGCGTATACCTTCTCGACCCATACAGATGGGCGATGGATGATCCCATATCCATTAGTGTTTGACATCAGAGATGATATACGGGTGCTCAGTGGAGACTGGGTACACTGGACGGACTCGCCGAGAACTCCCAGATGGTATTATACCTTACGTCAGATGGCACTTCTCTGGTGACACTGGTACAGGTTAGTCTGTAGACCCGAGATCGTCATAGAGTCTTGTGTGATTTCCACTGTGCTTTGATTTCCACCTTACCACGTCCAAGAGGGCATGCAAAACGGTGGTTTTTGGGTACAGTCCCGAATCACATGGAGGCAATGAGCGATAGGAGGGGATTCGTCTCTCCCAGTATAGGGAGTTGATGTTGCACTGTGTTCGATTGGCTATAACCGGAAATCCATGGCCAGGGTTGCTGAGATTTACTGGTAAGTGTTACCAGTAGTTTCTCGAACTGTTATAGACCTCATATCGACACAACTTATCGAGCTATTGGGATCTGACGTTTACCACCCCTAGGCGAGATATGCGACATATCAGACGAACAGACCGGACTGTGCGGTAAGTGTTACTGGTTGGATTCACAGGAGTGTGAGCGGGCTTGCTCGTCGATCTTCTGATCGCTCAATACCCGGGTGGCCGTTACGTTTAGCAGACCGGTTGTGTCTTGTGGGTGTTTGATATGATCATCACCTGCTGCCAGCGTATTGACGAGTCTTTAGAGTCCTACATAGAGGTTTCCTGGCTCAAGCGAAACGAAATTGGACCGCATATGAGATATGTGCGGGACCAATAATAATGCGTGTATGTGATACCGTATTCTATTCTCGCGATGAATGTATCGATTGGTTGTATGCGATATAACCTAGTTATCGAATCGAGAATTGATTCGATAAGTCGATACATTGGATACTGGTCGGTCATATGCGATACGACCGGATCGTTAAATCAAGTGTTGATTTAATGATTTAATGTATAATTATATATTTGATATATTACTTTGCATTAACTAGTATTGGTTCACTTAAAATGGATTTTCTCACTTGATGTGCATATTGTATATGTGATATATTTTTGTGCACTTGATTGTATCATGTTTGATGATACATGCAAACTTGGGTGTATGTTTGATTTAAACCTTGGTTAAGTAAATGGTTAGGGTTTTTATTTATTTATTCATTTATTTATTTATTTATTTGGCATGAAATAAAATGGTGGCTTTCTTTGGATTTACTTGAAACTTCATGAAGCTTTGACCATTTTGTTTCTTTCCTAAACCTAACCCTTCACCTAACCTTAGTTTATTCTCTACACTTGACCATGGTTGCTAATATGATAAGAATCACTTATTTTCTATTTTCCATTAATTCTTATCATATTATCTTCTTCTTCTTCTTCTTCAAGAAGAAAGAAGCTTGCTAGCTTCAATGGTGATTTGAGAAAAAGAGTGAGAAATCCAATTCTAAAGTGAACCCACTTCCTATTTCTTCATCCTCTACCACTTGCCAAGTAGCATAGGGTGTTTTCTTCACAAGTTTCATGACTTGGTTAAGTTGGAGCTTGATCTTGAGTTGCCTCGATGTAGATCATCTTCGGCATCGAAGTCGACGACTTAGCCCGCCCATTTCTCCGATGAATCCGACGCTAGAGTCCAGGATCCGATGATCGCAGCGAGGGAACATCTTCACGGAGCTAAGGAAGTGGAGGACCGGATCTACAAAGGTTGTAGCCCCTTTCACTTTAGTGTTAACTAGTTGCATGTTTCGCCTAATCTCTAGTTAACGATCGCATTAGGGTTTCTCGGCACCGCAAAATTTTGAAATTGGCATGGTTGATGCCTTGTGAGACCTCATTAGTGTGCCTAGGAACCCTACAGGTTAAACCCACTAACAGCGTAGTAGTCGAGTCTTTTGAGTCCCACACAGAGAGTTTCCCTGCTTCGGGCGAAACGATATAGAGGTCGTATGGTTTTACGACAGGGTTCGGACACGCACGTGCATTTATGCACGTACGATGTTCGGACAGTTTTTACTAGCCGGCTTTGGCTTAAGCCAGATTCTAGTATCGGATTATTGGATTTATACAGTCTAAAGTATTTCCGTGTTTTCACGGATAGGAGGGGCGTTCTCGTAATTTGGCGAGAAGCTTCTAGAAGGATGATGACTTGGGGGCTAAGGTGGCATTTGCATTTATTGATTTAGTAACTCATTTGTGTGATTCATCCATGGAGTTAATGATGCATTTAATGACTAATGACTCATGAGATGAATCACACAAAGTGAATAAATGAAGCATGGTTGATAAATCATTTGTTTTTATTCATTTGATAAATCATTATGCTTCATATATTCAAAATGAGATATTATTTCATTTCATTCTCACTCTCACCTTCTTTCTCCTCAATCTCTCTCTCTTCAAACCCTAACCCTAACCTCTCATGTGTTGAGATCAAAGGTTAGCAAGAATTATTAATCCCTAATCACACTCTATATTCCCTAGGTTGCTTTGATTAGCACTTTGAGTAACCTAGTTTCCTCAAGTTAGAGGCAAAGCTTGGAGTAGTAGCTCTCGGGTGGATCTTCTATTATAAAGAGGAGGCCGACGAGGAGGTGGTTAACGAGAAGAAGAAGGACTTGGTTCATTAGGTATAATCTTCTTTCATAGTAGCTAATTACTCCTATGATATTGTTAGTTAGAGATTAGCAAAGATCCTTACGGTTAGTCGATGTTAGTTTAAAGAAAAAGATTGTTTTTCATATTTCCGCCTCCCTGCAACTCGTGGGGTGTACAACGTCGACTTACAGGTTCCGTTCTTTCTTATAACTGTTATAAGACTGAACAGGGAATAGGGACATATCCGGATTCCCACGCCGCCCAAACGAAGAATAAGCATGATGATGCATCTTCTTCGGGTATGTTAGTTATTGAGAACTGTTTCTCAGTCCACTCTACGTCCTGTGTATTAGATACCGGATCAGGATCCCACATATGCAATATGTTACATGGGCTAAGGAAAGGTAGAGAACTGGGAGTAGGTGATCATTCCGTAAGAGTAGGGAATGGGGCAAATGTTGCAGCCAAAGCAGTTGGCGAATATCACCATGTGTTACCAAGTGGCAACACATTAATTCTGAACGAATGCTATTACATTCCGACCCTGATATGCAATCTTATATCAGTTTCTTTATTAAGTAAAGAAGGATATAATTTTGTAGTACAGGATAATGTTATGAACATCTTCCTGAATCAAAAGTTGATTGGATCAGGCTCATTAAATAATGGCATATACGTTCTAGATCAAACTACAGTTCTTAACATACAAAACACACACATAAGGAAGAGTTCAGAAATGAACGAATCCTTCTTGTGGCATTGTAGACTAGGTCATATCAATGCGACACGGCCAGCTAAGTTGCATAAGGATGGATATTTGAATCCGTTCGAATTTTCATCTTATGACACTTACCAGTCATGTCTCAAAGGCAAGATGACCAAAACTCCATTTACAGGACACGGAGAAAAAGTTACGGAACTCTTGGGACTGATACATAGTGATGTATGCGGTCCCATGTCTACACATGCCAAGAATGGTTCCTCGTACTTCATTACATTCACTGATGATCTCTCTAGATTCAGACATGTGTCCCTGATGAAACACAAGTCTGAAGCTTTTGAGAAATTCAGAGAATATAAGTCCAAAGTCGAGAACCAAACGGGTAAAAGTATTAAAATCCTTCAATCTGATCGAGGAGGTGAATACTTAAGCAATGAATTCCTGGAATACCTAAAAGAGAATGGGATTCTCTCTCAGCTTACTCCTCCGTATACACCACAGCACAACGGTGTATCGAAGAGGAGGAATCGCACCCTATTAGATATGGTGCGCTCTATGATGAGCACTGCTGAGTTACCTATTTCCTTTTGGGGTTATGCGCTTGAGATATCATCATACCTATTGAATCAAGTTCCATCTAAATCTGTACCTACCACACCATATGAGATATGGAGTGGGAAGAGACCATATCTTAAACGAGTTAAGATATGGGGTTGTCCGGCCTATGTCAAAAAGCAAAATCCGGACAAACTCGAGGCATGGTCAGTTCTATGCAAGTTTGTGGGATATCCCAAACATTCACATGGATATCTTTTCTACCATGGCGAGGAACAAAAGGTGTTTGTTTCTCGACATGCCACCTTTTTAGAAAAGGAATTTCTTACAAAAGAAATTAGTGGCAACGAGGTAGAACTGGAAGAAATTCCGGCTACACAAACTGGAACTGAAGATTTAGTGGAACCAGAGGATTCGGTAGTTCCCAACGAACCCCAGCCTCTCCGCCGATCTAGTAGGGTTCCTCGTCTACCTGAGAGATACTACGGTTTTCTCATTGATGGTGGAAGCGAGGATTGCATCATGGAGGAGGATGACCCAACTAGCTTTGAGCAGGCCATCACGAGTGGGGACTCTGTGAAATGGATGGATGCAATGCGGTCCGAGATGGAATCCATGTACACCAACAAAGTATGGACTTTGGAAGCTGCTCCTGAAGGGGTAAAACCCATTGGGAGCAAGTGGATCTTCAAGAAAAAACTTTGTGTAGATGGAAAAGTGGAGACTTTCAAAGCTAGACTTGTTACAAAGGGTTTTCGTCAACGACCAGGTGTGGATTATGAAGAAACCTTTTCTCCAATGGCTATGCTTAAATCCATCTGGATCATGCTTGACATCACTGCATACCATGACTACGAAATCTGGCAAATGGATGTTAAGACCGCATTTCTAAATGGTGATTTGGATGAGTGCGTATACATGACTCATCCAGAGGGCTTCGTAGACAGTGGGAGCAGCGGAAAGGTGTGCAAGCTGCTTAAATCCATCTATGGGTTAAAGCAAGCATCGCAGAGTTGGAACATATGTTTTGATGTCGTTATCAAAGAGTTTGATTTCATCAAAAACGTAGATGAACCTTGTATATACAAGAAGGTGGCAGAGAGTAAGGTTGTCTTTCTCGTATTGTACGTGGATGACATACTCTTGATAGGAAATGACATTCCTATGCTGCAATCGGTCAAGCTCTTCTTATCACAAAGATTCTCAATGAAAGATCTAGAGGATGCCTCCTACATCTTGGGGATTAAGATCTATAGAGATAGATCTAAACGGATACTGGGATTTTCCCAATCCAGGTACATTGACACCATACTAAAGAGGTTTAGTATGGAAGAATCCAAGTGTGGGTTTTTACCCACGATCTCAGGACTCACTCTCTCCAAAGAGATGTCTCCCAAGACTGATTTGGAGAGAGCTCGCATGCAAGGGATATCCTATGCTTCGGCAGTAAGCTCTATCATGTACGCGATGCTATGTACCAGACCCGATGTAGCACACTCACTAAGTGTAGTGAGCAGGTATCAAGCAGATCCTGGAGAGAGTCACTGGACAGCTATGAAGAGCATTCTCAAGTACTTGAGAAGGACTAAAGAGATGCTCTTGGTGTATGGTAACGGAGAACTCCAAGTGGAGTCCTTTACCGATTCGAGCTTCCAGAGTGATAAGGACGACTCTAAGTCGCATCGAGATTTGTTTTTACCCTCAATGGAGGGGCGGTCTGCTGGAAGAGTTCCAAGCAGGAAACCGTGGCAGACTCGACGATGGAGGCTGAATACATCGCTACCAACGATGCTGCCAAAGAGGCTGTCTGGATGAAGAAGTTCATAACTGAACTTAGAGTGGTTCCATCCATTGAGAATCCAATACCATTGTATTGTGATAACAATGGAGCGGTGGCTTTGGCCAAGGAACCCAGATCCCATCAGCGATCCAGGCATATTCTGAGACGGTATCACCTGATCCGGGAGATAGTTGATCGCCGGGAGATCGAGGTTAGGAGAGTTGACATGAAGAACAACACAGCGGATCCACTCATAATGGCCATTCCCCAGATATAGTTCGAGAGACTCTTCGGGATGCTGGGTATGCGATACTACAGCAGCTGACCCTAGTGCAAGTGGGAGATTGTTAGTTGTATGTATGCCCTAGAGGCCATTATTGTACATATGATGTATATTATATTGGGTGCTTGGACATATATAGAGAGGACTTTCTTGTTCGACATGATAGTATGCTATCTGGTTGCTCTTTATCTTAACATGTATACTGGTCTCTTGATACTGTCTTAAGGTTACATGTTGGTAAAGCCCTTAGGATGTGTACTTGACTACCAGGATTATGATGCAGATCATACTAGTGGGGCCATGGTAGTCCATAAGTTCATCCTTTAATGTTCCTAGTCGTGGGTGTATCGAGACAGGGCATCGATATACCAGAGTAGACTAGCGTATACGCTTATCGACCCATGAGATGAGCGATGGATGATCCCATATTCATTAGTGTTTGACATCAGAGATGGTACACGGGTGCTCAGTGGAGACTGGGTACACTGGACGGACTCGCCGAGAACTCCTAGATGGTATTATACCTCACGTCAGATAGCAGTTCTCTGGTGACACTGGTACAGGTTAGTCTGTAGACCCGAGATCGTCTTAGAGTCTTGTGTGATTCCCACTGTGCTTTGATTTCCACCTTACCATGTTCAAGAGGACATGCAAAATGGTGGTTTTTGGGTACAGTCCCGAGTCACATGGAGGCAATGAGCGATAGGAGGGGTTTCGTCTCTCCGGTATTGGGGGTTGATGTTACGCTGTGCTCGATTGGCCATAACAGGGAAGTCCCTGACCAGGGCTGATTTAGAGATTTACTGGTAAGTGTTATCAGTAGTTTCTCGACCTGTTATGAGCCTCATATCGGCATGACTTATCGGTTATTGGGGTCTGACGTTTACCACCCCTAGACTTGATATGCGACATATCAGACGAGGAGACCGGACTGTACGGTAGTGTTACTGTCAGGCTTTTGCAGGAGTTAGAGCGGGCTTGCTTGCTGATCATCTGATCGTTCAATACCCAGTAGCCGTTACGTCCAGCTAGTACCGCTGACGGCTTGTGGGTGTTTGATGTGATCATCACCTACTGCCGGCGTATTGACGAGTTTTTAGAGTCCTACTTAGAGGTTTTACTGGCTCAGGCAAAACGAAGTAGGAGCACATATGTGATATGTGCAGGACTGAGAATAATGCGTGTATGTGATACCGTATTATATTCTCACGATTTATTCGTATCGGTCGGTTATATGTGATATAGCCGGGTTATCGAATCAAGTGTTGATTCGATAAGTTGATACAGATTATATTAGTCGGTTATATGTGATATAGTTGGATTATTAAATCAAGTGTTGATTTGATAATTTAATGTATAATTGTATATGTGATATACTAGATTACATTAACTAATATTAGCTCACTTAAGCATATATTTTTTCTCACTTATGTGCATGTGATATATATGTGATATATATTAATGTATATTATTTTGTGTCATGGTTGTTGATACACACTACATGGGTGTATGAGACTTACACCATACTAATTATAATGAGGGGTTTAAGTATTTAAAGTAAATCCAAATAAGTAGATAATTGTTCATATGCCTGAAGCTTGTAGAAGCTTGTGGATGCATTGATAAAGTCCACTCATTTTGTTTTACTTAAGATATTTATTAACCCAACCATTATAATTTATCCATGGTTATGTCTCTACATGAGTTAGTATATGATACAAACTCACCCATGGTTGATTCTCTCACTTAGTTCATTCTCATCTCTTTTCTTCATCTTCTTCCTCAAAGCAAAAGAGCTCTCTAGGGTTTGTTCCAAGTGAGAAAATATTGTGAGAAAAATAAAACTAAAGTGAGCCCACTTCCTACTTCATCATCCTCTACTAGATTAGCACTTTAGTATAGGGTGTTAGCTTCACTAATCTCTCAATTAGTGAAGTATTAGCTTGAGTTAGTGTCTCCTCGACGTAGATCATCTTCGGCCTCGAAGACTTCAAGCAAGATCGTTCTTTTCACCTTGAGAAGCCATGCAAGAGTCCGGAACTTGGATTGCAGCGAAGGGACTTCAATTCAGAACTTTAGAAGCGAAGGACCGGTCTACAAAGGTTGTATTCCGCAAACACTTAGATGTAAAGTATTTTACTTTGTGTTTCGTATGATTCTCTAGTTATCGATTCTAGTTTAGGGTTCTTTAAAACGACAAATTTTTGAAAATGGCATGGACGATGCCTCCCGAAACCTTGCTGTCGTTCATAGGAAACCAACACCGGGATTATGATGCAGATCATACTAGTGGGGCAAGAGTAGTTGGTAAGTAAATCCTTCAATTGTTCCTAGTCGTGGGAGTATCGAGACGGGGCATCGATATTTCAGAGTAGACTAGCGTATACGTTTCTTGACCCATATGATGGGCGATAGATGATCCCACATCCATTGGTGTTTGACATCAAAGATTGTATACGGGTGCTCTGTGGAGACTGGGTACACTGAACATGACTCGCCGAGAACTTCTAGATGGTATTATACCTCATGTCAGATAGCGGTTCTCTGGTGACACTGGTACAGGTTAGTCTGTAGTCCCGAGATCGTCATAGAGTCTTGTGTGATTCCCACTGTGCTTTGATTTCCACCTTACCATGTTCAAGAGAACGTGCAAAACGGTGGTTTTTAGGTACAATCCTGAGTCACATGGAGGCAATGAGTGATAGGAGGGGATTTCGTTTCTCCCGGTATTGGGGGTTGATGTTGCGTTATGCTCGATTAGCCATAACAGGAAATCCCTGGCCAGGGTTGCTGAGATTTACTGGTAAGTGTTATCAGTAGTTTCTCAAATCGATATGGGCCTCACATCGACATGACTTATCAAGCTATTGGGGTCTGACGTTTACCACCCCCAGGCTAGATATGCGACATATCAGACGAAGAGACCGGACTGTATGGTAGTGTTACTTATTGGATTCGCAGGAGTATGAGCAGGCTTGCTTGTTGATTTTCTGATCGCTCAATACTAGGGTAGCCATTACGTCCAGCTAGTACCGCTGACGGCTTATGGGTGGCTGATATGATCATCACCTACTGCCGGCGTATTGACGAGTCTTTAAAGTCCTACATAGAGGTTTCCTAGCTCAGGCGAAACGATGTAGGAGCACATATGTGATATGTGCGGGACCGAGATTAATACGTGTTTGTGATACCGTATTCTAATCTCGCGATATCTGATATCGGTCGGATATATGTGATATAGCCGGGTTATCGAATCAAGTGTTGATTCAATAAGTTGATAATATTAGTCGGTTATATATGATATGTTAGTTATATGTATGCCCTAGAGGCCATTACTGTACATTGGATGTATATTGTAGTGGATGCTGGGACATATATAGGTAGGACTTTCTTGCTCGACATGATAGCATGCTATCCGTTTGCTCTTTATCTTAACATGTATACTTACTGTCTCTCTGTTACATGTTGATAAAGCCCTTAGGATGTGTACTCGACTTTCAGGACTATGATGTAGATCATACTAGTGGGGCCGGGTAGTCAATGAGTACATCCTTCATTGTTCCTAGTCGTGGGAATATCGAGATGGGGCATCGATATTCCAGAGTAGACTAGCGTATATCTTCTCGACCCATGTGATGGGCGATGGATAATCCCATATCCATTGGTGTTTGACATCAGAGATGGTATGCGGATGCTCAGTGATGACTGGATACACTGAACGGACTCGCCGAGAACTCCCAGATGGTATTATACCTCACGTCAGATGGCAGTTCTCTGGTGATACTGGTACAGCTTAGTCTGTTGACCCGAGATCATCATAGAGTCTTGTGTGTCTCCCACTGTGCTTTGATTTCCACCCTACCACGGCTCTACTGAGTTGTGCAAACAGGTGGTTTTTGGGTATAGTCCCGATTCACATGGAGGCAATGAGCGATAGGAGGGGATTCGTCTCTCCCGGTATTGGGGGTTGATGTTGTGCTATGCTCGACTGGCCATAACTGGAAATCCCTGGCCAGGGTTGCACTGATTTACTGGTAAGTGTTATCAGTAGTTTCGTGCTTGTTATGGACCTTACATCGGCATGACTTATCGAGCTACTGGGGTCTGACGTTTACCACCCCTAGGCGAGATATGCGACATATCAGACGAACAGACCGGACTGTACGGTAATTGTTACTGGTTGGATTCACAGGAGTGTGAGCGGGCTTGCTCGTCGATCTTCTGATCGCTCAATACCCGGGTGGCCGTTACGTTTAGCAGACCGCTTGCGGCTTGTGGGTGTTTGATATGATCATCATCTGCTGCCGGCGTATTGACGAGTCTTTAGAGTCATACACAGAGGTTTCCTAGCTCAAGCGAAACGAAATAGGAGCACATATGAGATATGTGCGGGACCGAGAATAATGCGTGTATGTGATACCGTATTCTATTCTCGCGATGAATGTATCGAATGGTTGTATGTGATATAACCTAGTTATCGAATCGAGGATTGATTCGATAAGTCGATACATTGGATATTAGTCGGTCATATGCGATATGACCGAATCGTTAAATCAAGTGTTGATTTAATGATTTACTGTATAATTATATATTTGATATATTACTTTGCATTAACTAATATTTGTTCACTTTAGATGGATTTTCTCACTTGAAGTGCACATTGTATATATGATATAGTTTTGTGCACTAGTTTGTATCATGTTTGATGATACATGCAAACTTGGGTATGTGTATGCTTTAAACCTTGTTTAGGTTAATGGTTAGGGTTTTGTAATCTTTACTTATTTATTTATTCTTTTATTCATTTATTTTGTCAAGAATAAAATGGTGGTTAACTTTGTTTCTTTCTTGAAACTTCATGAAGCTTTGAAGCTTTGACCATTTTGTTTCTTAGCCTTAACCTAACCATTAAACCTAACCCTAGTTTATTCTATACACTTAATCATGGTTGCTATATGATAAGAATCACTTTATTTTCTATTTTCAATATTCTTATCATATTCTTTTCTTCTTCTTCTTCTTCAAGAAGAAAGAAGCTTGCTAGCTTCAATGGTGACTTGAGAAAAAGAGTGAGAAATCCAATTCTAAAGTGAACCCACTTCCTATTTCTTCATCCTCTACCACTTGCCAAGTAGTATAGGGTGTTTTCTTCATAAGTTTCATGACTTGATAAAGTTGGAGCTTGATCTTGAGTTGCCTCGACGTAGATCATTTTCGGCATCGAAGTCGACGACCTAGCCCGATCTTTTCTCCGATGAAACCACCGCGAGAGTCTAGGATTCCGATGGGTACAGCGGAGGGACGTCATCACGGAGCCGAGGAAGTGGAGGACCGGATCTACAAAGGTTGTAGTCACTTTCCTTTTAGGAAAAACTAAGAATTACTGTGAAGTACGGACCTCTAACTCAAAAATTCGACCGCGGAACCGCGGCCAAACCAAGGATTTGGCGGCGGTTCCGCGGCCAAAATTGTGACTTAGTCCCTGAAATTTCATGTAATTATTCTTAGGTCCTTTCTTGTTATTATTTTCTGGGAACTTTTTAATTCCACTCAAGTGTTGAGTTTTCTAGGGATGTTTTGGGGACTCGATGTTTCGATCGGATTGTTTAACTTTGTTTATGTTTTTCCGGATATTTTAGAACATGTTGAAAAGTTCGACAGGATATAAATACCCACTTTTTCCCCTGCCGGGAAATTTCCAAGTGTTGGATTTTTCCGTGGTTTAAAGACGTTCTAAGTAGTGCAAGTAACGCGATGGACCCTCTAAAAGACAACAAACCTTAACTCGATTATGTGACCGTCTTGAACTGCCCTTTGAACCTTAGGGTTTGGGGCAGTACGACGTGCCACATGTGAGGCGTTGGCTTGACCCTTCTACGGCTGGACCGTTGGTACTGAGGCATGAAGTGAATGTTTTTGAACCTATTTCATGTGTTGAGCTGTTTCGGGAAAACTTGGGTGTTTGATTGTTCGATCGGAAAGTTTAACATTTTCTATTTATCTGGAATGTGATACAATAATTGGAATTCACAAGTAGTTATGAGATAACTAATTTGAATGTTATAAACATAGCAGTTTAGTCTCACTTGATCGGTTGCCATGGGATTTTGATGTGATCAAAAGTCCGTCGCAATCACGTTGCGTACGCGGATACTCGCCGGGTAAACTTAATAGACAGCTACACCCCTTAGCCCCGACCAAGTGACTGTAGGAGAACCCCGTCGCTGAAAGCATCCGTTCGGGTGCTCGCGGTAGCGGTTTTCCGCCTTGGTGCACTTCGTCGACGGTATCGGGGGTGCGGCCGTCCACTAAAGTTTGCGACGAGCATTCGTTCTGGTTGCCGGGAATCTTGTTGAATTGCCCGACTTTATATTGAAAAGTGTTTTCGATATTGAGACTAAAATGCGGGGTTTATAATTGTTAGGCATGCGATGTCTAAGAAATTCATTTGGTTAGGCATGCGATGTCTAAAGAGTTTGCGGATTCCAACTGTTGTAGTTTTACACTTTCTTTTCTGTGACCGTAAGTGTAATATGTGATATCGCCGGTTTCGTTGCTATATGTCAACGACAATTGGGATGGGCATATTTACTTACGTTGATAACATGTGATGTTATGTGTTGCTGGATATGTTATATTGGATCGTCGTGTTTGAATAGCCTGGTTTTTTTTTATGTGAGATGAGTGTTTTTCATTTTCGTTCATGTAAAAACTTGTATGTAATATTCTTTTGTTGGGGCACTTCCAGGTTGCGGAAGATGTCTCCGTTGATGTATATTATTTACTTTTCCGCATTAGGATAGACCCAAGGAGGGGAGCACATGTAACCGGGTTCTAGGGTCCAGTGGGAGACCATCTCGAGGAGTCGAGTCCGGGTCTCCTAACCCTAGAACTGGTAGGGTTGCTTGCCGCTCTCGTAGGGGTCTAGGGGTGTGGGATTGGCTATTCATCACGACCGTGGAATCCGTGTTTTATACCGGCTCGTATTGAAAACACGGACGTCCTAGTATATCCAATATTTCATTTGATATTTTCTGCTGCGTTATCTGTGATGTGATCATGTGATTTGTTCAGATAGATATAGTATATAGTATATATGATATATTATATAGACGTTGCTTATGTTTTACACCCGCGCTAGCCCTGCCCCGCTCTACCGTTAGTTACCTAACCTAACGGTGCAGACGGGACATTGAGGCGAATGCGGATGACATAAGCGTACGTTATATTTATCTGTGATGTTTAGGTGGACTTAAATGATGGGATATTCATTAATGAGATTAATGAAAGAAAATAAACCTAAAAGATGTTGTGGAATCGAATTTCAAAAATTAAAACAGGTAGCTACAGTTCTTGCTTTGCATTGCGGTGTTCCTTGTAGAACATCCTGCACCTTATTCGATAAGGAAAGGACCGAGATCCCTTCACCGGGAGTGACTCCTTTAGCAATAACTGGCAGATGCTACAACCCTCAGTTTATCTTTTGATTGCTTCTATAGTTTTTGCTTTGCACAGCGGTATATGTGATATATCCTGCACCTTATTCGATGAGGAAAGGGCCGACGATCCCTTCACCGGGAGTGACCCCTTTAGCAAAACTAGAAAAGCCTAAAAAACGATCCATTTAAAAACCATTTGATTCCGCAACGAGATCAAGTTCAAAGAGTTAAAGGTTTTCATAAAAACCATTCGCAACCCTCCGTCATTTTAGGAAGTAGAGTACTTAGTATTCGTGCTGTGTTTGTTGACCTTAGTTAAGGCACAGTGTACGGTAGCTAAGTGATGTCTTCCTACACCGCATATGATGCGATTAGTTAGGACAGTCACGTGACTTTGTTGACCTTAGTTAAGGGTCATGTGGGTGGGTCTAATTAATCACGAAATGACGGGTAGAACTTGACTAGTGCTTAAGATTTGTTGACCATAGTTAAGGTCATAGGTGCTAGGGGTAAAAACCTTTATCGGGAGTTTCAAGTGTTGAAATTTGCAATGAGATTGCATACCTTCTATATGATAGTTGGATCCCGATACCCACTGCGAGTAATTGTTACTCCTGGGAGAGTTTTGCACTTTGCAATTAGCCGATCAAGTAGGTGTCTAGAAAGGTGTCAACGGGGTTACGCCTTTGGAAAAACGAGGTTTAGTTTAATTAGGTCCGTGCGAAAGCACGGGGAACCTCCCTCAAAGTACCGACACTAGCCTGGCTGAAAGATTGGCGAACTTGTAGAGTGTAATTAATCCCGGCTAGTTTTTTCCTTTTAGAGTTTGAAGGAAGATTTGATAAAAACAGTGGGAGCCATCCTGATTAGATAAAATATATAACCAATCTAATCTTGCAAGAGCGCACGCAGAGTGTTTTCTTTTCTCTCTCTCCAGGTAGCGACTATATCACGCCTTAATCAAGATAATAATAAGGATGTATTGACCGAACCCGCTTGTTATATTGAGCTAGGGAACGTTGGTCCCGCTCCAACTTATAATTGTTATAAGACAGAGCAGGAAATAGGGGAATACCAGAATTCCTATGCCGCCCAAACGAAGAAAGTGCATATGATGCATCTCCTTCGGTTGTGTTCAATATAAAGAACTGTTTCTCAGTGTCCTCTACGTCCTAGGTATTAGATACCGGATTAGAATCCCGCATATGTAATCTGTTACATAGGGCTATAGATAGGTAGAGAACTGAGAACGGGTGATAAGTTTCATGAGACAGAAAACGGGGCAAGTGTTGCAGCCAAGTCTGTTGGTCACTGTCACCCTGTATTACAAATACATTAATTCTGAACGAATGTTATTAGATACCGAACCTGATATACAAAATCATATCAGTCTCTTTATTAGTAAAGAAAGGATATAATTTTGTATTGATGGATAATGTTTTGAACATTTTCCTATTTCAAAAGTTGATCGGTTCAGGCACGTTATCTAAAAGCATTGATGTTCTAAATCAAACTACAGTTCTTAGTATACAGAACACAAACAAGAGGAAGAGTTCAGAAATGAATGATTCCTTCTTTAGGTATTGTAGACTAGATCATATCAATGCGACCCGACTAGCTAAGTTACATTTAGATGCATATTTAAATCAGTTTAAATTTACATCTTATGAAACTTGCCAGTCATGTCACAAAGATTAGATGACCATAGCTCCGTTTACTGGAAATAGAGAAAGAGTTAGTAAACTCTTGGGACTGATACATGATGATGTATGTAAGGTCCCATGTCTACACATGCCAAGACCGGTTCTTTGTACTTCATCACATTCTCTGATGATCTCTCAAGATTCAGTCACATGTTCCTGCTGAAACATAAGTCCGAACCTTTTGAGATATTCACGGAATATAAGTTAGAAGTAGAGAACCAAAAACCGGGTATAAGTATTATGTTCTTTGAAGATATCAAGGAGGAGAATACTTGTGCATAGAATTCTTGGACTATTCTAAAGCAGAATGAGATTCTCTCTCGGTATTACTCCTCTGTATACACCACAGCACAATGGTATATCAGGGCGGAGCAATAGCACCCTATATGATATGGTGTGCTCTATGATGAGTACTACTGAGTTACCTATTTTCTTTTAGGGGGTTATGCACTTGAGAAGTTGCATACCTATTGAATTGGGTTCGAATCAAATCAGTGCCTACCACTCCATATAAGATATGGTAAGGGAAGAACCTATCTCTTAAGTAAGTTAAGATTTGGGATTGTCCGGCCTATGTCAAAAGCAAAATCCGGACAAGATCGAGGCAAGGTCAGTTCTGTAGAACTGGAAAGGTTCCAACTATACAAAACTGCAGCTGATTTGACAGAACCAGAAGATTCAATAGTCCCCGACGAACCTCAGCCTCTCCGCCGATCTAGCAGGGTTCCTCACCTGCCTGAGAGATACTTCGGTTTCTCGATGACAGTGGGAGCGAGGATTGCATCATGAGATGATGACCCAACTAGTTTCGAGCAGGCCATCGAGAGTAGGGACTCTGTAAGAATGGCTGGATGCTTAGCGATCTGAGATGGAATCCATGTATACCAAAAAAGTATGGACTTTGGATGCTATATCTGAAGGGTTAAATCCCCATCAGGAGCAAGTATATCTTAAGAAGATTACTTGGTGTAGATGGAAAAGTTGAGACTTTCAAAGCTAGACTTGTTGAAGGTTTTCGTCATCGACCAGGCGTGGGTAATGATGAAACCTTTTCCAAGTGGCTATGCTTAAGTCCATCCGAATCCTACTTAACATTGGCTACATACCATGACTACGATATCTGGTGGTTGGGTGTCATGACTATTTTTCTAAATACTTATTTAGAAGGGAACGTCTATAAGTATACAGCCAGAGAGCTTCGTAAACAGTGGGAGCAGCGGAAACATGTGCAAGTTGCTTTACAAGATAAAGCAGGCATCGCGGAGTTGGAACATCTGTTTTGATGTGGTAGTCAAAGAGTTTGACTTCATCAAAATGGTAGATGAACCTTGTATGTACAAAAAGGTAGTATGGAGTATGGTGATGATCCTCGTAGAGTACGTGGATGACATACTCTTGATAGGAAAGGAGTTTCCTATGCTACGCTCGGTCAATCTCCTCTTATCACAAGGATTCTCCAGTAGGATAAAAGTGATACCTCCTAAATCCTGGGATTTGGATCTATGAGATAGATCTAAATGGATGTTAGACTTCTCACTAGGTTTAGTGAGATGGTATCAGTTGATCCTGGGGAGAATCACTGGAAAGGTTCCAGGGTGATAAGGGCGACTGAATGTCAGTCGCAGGCATTGTCTTTACCCTTAGTAGAGGGACGGTATGATGGAAGAGTTCCAAGATAGATACCGTGGCAGACTAGACGATAAAGGCTGGTAACATCGCTATTAAAGATACTACCAAAGAGGCAGTTTGGGTGTATATTGGTTCATAAGATGAACTAGGTTCCTACCATTGTGTGACAATGGAAGTATGGCTTTGGCCCAGGAACCATGATCCCATCAGTGACCCAGACATATTCTGAGGCAGCATCACCTGATCAAGGAGATAGTTGATCTCCAAGGTGATCGAGGTTAGGAGAGTAGACTCAGAGGACAACACGGCGGATCCACTCACAAAGGCCTTTTCCCAAAGAGAGACTTTTATGGGATGGTTGAGTAGGAGATACTGCAACCACTGCTACAGATGGCCCTAGTGCAAGTAGGAGATTGTTAGTTATATGTATGCCCTAGTGGCCATTACTGTACATTGGATGTATATTGTAGTGGATGCTGGGACATATATAGGTAGGACTTTCTTGCTCGACATGATAGTATGCTATCCGTTTGCTCTTTATCTTAACATGTATACTTACTGTCTCTCTGTTACATGTTGATAAAGCCCTTAAGATGTGTACTCAACTTCCAGGACTATGATGTAGATCATACTAGTGGGGTCGGGTAGTCAATGAGTACATCCTTCATTGTTCCTAGTCGTGGGAATATCGAGATGGGGCATCGATATTCCAGAGTAGACTAGCGTATATCTTCTCGACCCATGTGATGGGCGATGGATAATCCCATATCCATTGGTGTTTGACATCAGAGATGGTATGCGGGTGCTCAGTGATGACTGGGTACACTGAACGGACTCGCCGAGAACTCCCAGATGGTATTATACCTCACGTCAGATGGCAGTTCTCTGGTGACACTGGTACAGCTTAGTCTGTTGACCCGAGATCATCATAGAGTCTTGTGTGTCTCCCACTGTGCTTTGATTTCCACCCTACCACGGCTCTACTGAGTTGTGCAAACAGGTGGTTTTTGGGTACAGTCCCGATTCACATGGAGGCAATGAGCGATAGGAGGGGATTCGTCTCTCCCGGTATTGGGGGTTGATGTTGTGCTATGCTCGACTGGCCATAACTGGAAATCCCTGGCCAGGGTTGCACTGATTTACTGGTAAGTGTTATTAGTAGTTTCGTGCTTGTTATGGACCTTACATCGGCATGACTTATCGAGCTACTGGGGTCTGACGTTTACCACCCCTAGACGAGATATGCGACATATCAGACGAACAGACCGGACTGTACGATAAGTGTTACTGGTTGGATTCATAGGAGTGCGAGCGGGCTTGCTCGTCGATCTTCTGATCGCTCAATACCCGGGTGGCCGTTACGTTTAGCAGACCGCTTGCGGCTTGTGGGTGTTTGATATGATCATCATCTGCTGCCGGCGTATTGACGAGTCTTTAGAGTCCTACACAGAGGTTTCCTGGCTCAAGAGAAACGAAATAGGAGCGCATATGAGATATGTGCGGGACCGAGAATAATGCGTGTATGTGATACCGTATTCTATTCTCACGATGAATGTATCGAATGGTTGTTTGTGATATAACCTAGTTATCGAATCGAGGATTGATTCGATAAGTCGATACATTGGATATTAGTCGGTCATATGCGATATGACCGAATCGTTAAATCAAGTGTTGATTTAATGATTTAATGTATAATTATATATTTGATATATTACTTTGCATTAACTAATATTTGTTCACTTTAGATGGATTTTCTCACTTGAAGTGCACATTGTATATATGATATAGTTTTGTACACTAGTTTGTATCATGTTTGATGATACATGCAAACTTGGGTATGTGTATGCTTTAAACCTTGTTTAGGTTAATGGTTAGGGTTTTGTAATCTTTACTTATTTATTTATTCTTTTATTCATTTATTTTGTCAAGAATAAAATGGTGGCTAACTTTTTTTCTTTCTTGAAACTTCATGAAACTTTGAAGCTTTGACCATTTTGTTTCTTAGCCTTAACCTAACCATTAAACCTAACCCTAGTTTATTCTCTACACTTAACCATGGTTGCTATATGATAAGAATCACTTTATTTTCTATTTTCAATATTCTTATCATATTCTTTTCTTCTTCTTCTTCTTCTTCAAGAAGAAAGAAGCTTGCTAGCTTCAATGGTGACTTGAGAAAAAGAGTGAGAAATCCAATTCTAAAGTGAACCCACTTCCTATTTCTTCATCCTCTACTACTTTCCAAGTAGTATAGGGTGTTTTCTTCACAAGTTTCATGACTTGGTAAAGTTGGAGCTTGATCTTGAGTTGCCTCGACGTAGATCATCTTCGGCATCGAAGTCGACGACCTAGCCCGATCTTTTCTCCGATGAAACCACCGCGAGAGTTTAGAATTCCGATGGGTACAGCGGAGGGACGTCATCACGGAGCCGAGGAAGTGGAGGACCGGATCTACAAAGGTTGTAGTCACTTTCCTTTTAGTTAAAGTTGTTAACTTGTTATAGTATCGCCTATCCTCTAGTTACGATCTTGCTTAGGGTTTCTCGACACAAGAAAAATTTGAATTGGACATGGTTGATCAGTTGTAGAATCTCATGGGTGTGCCTAGGAACCATACAGACAATTTTGGCCGCGGAACCGCCGCCAAACCCTTGGTTTGGCCACGGTTCCGCGGTCGAATTGTCTGTAGGGTTCCTAGGCACACCCATAAGGTTCTACATGATATAGCCGGATTATTAAATCTAGTGTTGATTTAATAATTTAATGTATCATTATATATTTGATATATTAATTTACATTAACTAATATTAGCTCACTTAAGCATTTATTTTTCTCACTTGTGTACACTTAAGACATATGTGATATATATTATTGTGTCATGCTTGTTGCTACATGCAACATGGGTGTATGAGACTCACACCATGCTTATCATAATGAAGGTTTTATTTATTTAAAGTAAATCAAAATTAGTTGGAAATTAGTCACATAGTTTGAGCTTAGTGGAAGCTTGTAAAACCATTGACTTAGTCCGCTAATTTTGTTTTATTTGAGATATTTATTAACCCAACCATTACCTTAAGCCATGGTTAAGTCTCTACGTGAGTTAGTATGAGATATTATCTCACCCATGGTTGCTATTCGCACTCATTGATTCATTCATTCTATTCTCAACTTCATCTTCTTCTTCATCTCCAAGAGCTCACTAGGTTTTGAGGAGGTGAAGAAAATTAGTGAGAAAAACAAATCTAAAGTGTGCAAAATTCCTACTTCACCAACCTACACTAAATTAGCCATTTAATTTAGGTTGTTTTCTTTACTAATTCCTAATTAGTGAAGAGGTAGCTTGAGTTAGTGTCTCCTCGACGTAGATCATCTTCGGTCTCGAAGACTTCAAGCAAGCTTGTTCATTTCACCTTGTGGAGCCTTACCAGAGTCCGAAAGATCACTACTTGGAGCGAAGTGACTACTACATGGATCTTTTGAAGTGAAGGACCGGTCTACAAAGGTTGTATTCCTTGTTCACTTAGATGTAAAGATGTTTACATGCATGTTTCGTCTAATTCTTTAGTTAATATTCTAGGTTAGGGTTATTTAGCATGCCAAATTTTTGAAAACGGCATGGTCGATACCTCCCGAAACCTTGTGGCGGTGCTATGGAACCCAGCAGTGGTATTAGAGCCAATCTAGAGAATTAGACGATATTTGTAGAATTACGAAACCGCTATAACTCCGAAGCAATCAAAACATAACCCTAGTTTCTTTCGAATTTTTCAAAGCCTCTAAATTTTTTTTAAGCAACTGCAGAATGTTACATGATATGTAACATGAAAACTACACAAAAACGAACACCATCCGTCGGATTTGACCCGGAGAAATAGAGAAATTGACCGGTCAGGCCGGTTTTCTTGGCTAGTTCTGGCTTCGTTTTTATGTGGTGTTCTAGTCTCTGGGGTCTGGTATTTCAGGTGTTTTTTGTTTTTACTAAGATTGCATGTGATGTTATCTTTCTGTAAAGGAAATTCGGAGTGTTTCGTTGTCGTAATTCTAACATCGTTTCGGGTAATTTTGACAACGTTAAAAAGTTCGAACGAATATCAAATACCCATTTTTCTCCCTTGCTGGAAAATTTTCCAAAAGTTGGATTTTTTTAAGTTTAAAATCTTCAAAATATCATGCATGCGATTCTATAGACCCTCTAGAAGAACGATACCTAAACTCTACTCTTTGACCATGGAACCGCGGCTAAACCCTAGGGTTTGCGGCAGTTCCGCAGTGCTATGAGTGAGGCGTGGGTCGGCCCTCTACGGTTGGTCCATAGGTGCTGTGGCATGTTCTGGGTATTTTTAAACCGTGCTCAAGTGTTGAGCTCCCTGGGAAATTTTGGGTGTTCGTTGATTCGATCGAAACGTTTAATATCGTCTAGCTTTCTGTGGAATGTGACACAATATTTGGAATCCACAAAAATTAGTTTTGTGAAAACTAATTTGAATTTTATAAATTTAGCAATTTAGTCTCATTTGATTGGTTGCCACGGGATTTTTATGTGGATCAAAAGTCCGTCGCAATTACGTAGTGTACGCGGATACTCGCCGGGTAACATTACTAGATAGCCACACCCCATAGCCCCAACCAAGTGACTGTAGGAGAACCCCGTTTGCTTAAAGCATCCGTCCGGGTACTCGCGGCTGCGGTGTTCCGCCTAAGTGCACTTTGTCAACGACATCGGGGGTATGGCCGTTTGCTAAAGTTTTCGACGAGCATTCGATCAGGCTGTCGGGAATTTTGTTGAATTGCCCGATTTGTTATTGAAAAGTGTTTTCAATAACGAGACTAAAATGCAGGGTTTTTAATTGTTAGGCATGAAATTCGAAATATGTGATATTCTGGGTTTATGATGTCTAAGGAATTCATTTGGTTAGGCATGAAATCCGAAGTATGTGATATTTCGGGTTTATGATGTCTAAGATAGTTGCGGATTCCAATTGTTGTAGTTTTCACTTTCTTCTCTGCGATCGTAAGTGTAATATGTGGTGTATTGCCGGTTTCATTGCTATATGTCAACGACAATTGGGACACGCATATTTACTTACGTTGATGACATGTGATATTATGTGTTGCTGTGATATGTTATATTGGATCGTCTTGTTTGAATAGCCGGGTTTTTTTTTTATGAGATGAGAGTTTTTCATTTTCATTCATGTAAAAACTTGTATGTAATATTCTTTCATTGGGGCACTTCCGGGTTGAGGATGCTGTCACTATTGATGTATATTATTTACTTTTCCGTATTAGGATAGACCCAAGGTGGGGAGCACAAGTAACCGAGTTCTAGAGTCCAGTGGGAGACCATCTCGAGGAGTCGAGACCGGGTCTCCTAACTCTAGAATTAGGAGGGTTGCTTGCCGCTCTCGTAGGGGTCTAGGGATGTGGGTTTGGCTATTCATCACGACCGTGGAATCCGTGTTTTTTACCGGCTTAATTTAAAACACAGAATTCCTGGTATATCCAATATTTCATATGTGGACTTCTGCTGTTGATATTCTGTGATATGATCACTTTATATGATGAGACGAATATTGTTATTATATATATGATATATAATAAACGTTGCTTATGTTTTGCACCCGCGCTAGTCCCGCCCCGCTATGTCGTTAGTTAAGTAACCTAACAGTGCATAACGGGACACTGGCGAATATGGATGGCATAAGCGTACATTCTATTTTCGTTTCTTCTGTGATGCTTAGGAAGCATAATTGATGGGACTTTATCAATAAAATTAATGAAAAAGAAAGAAACCCAAGATGTTGTAGAATCAAATTTTCAAAAAGGGTAGATCTAGTTTTTGCTTTGCATAGCGGTATTCCTTGTAGAATTCCAGCACCTCATTCGATGAGGAAAGATCCCTTCACCGGAAGTGACCTCTTTAGAAAAAAGCTAGCAGATGCTACAACCCACTCGGTTTTGTATTTTAATTGCTTCTCTAGTTCTTGCTTTTCATAGTGGTATTCATGAATATCCAGCGCCTCATTCGATGAGGAAAGAGCCGAGATCCTTTCACAGGGAGTGACCTCTTTATCGAAACTAGCAAAAGCCTAAAAAACTCCTTTTCAAAAATCGCTTGTTTCTACAATGATATAAAGTTCATTACGCAAAAGGTTTTCTTAAAAACCTGTCGTAGCCCTCCGTCATTTCAGATAAGTACCACTCAGTATTCGTGCTACGTTTGTTGGCCTCCGTCAAGGCGTAGCGTGCGGTAGCTAACTAGTGCTTATCTGCAACATATGATGCGATTGGATTAGGGTAGTCGTGCGAATTTGTTGGCCTCGGTCAAGGATCATGCGGATGGGTTTAATTCAATCATGAAATGTACGGGATGAACTTGACTAGCAGCCTATGGTTTGTTGGCCTCCGTCAAGGTCAAAAGACGCTAGGGGCAAAATATTATTAGGAATTTCAAGTGTTGAAATTTGCAATGAGATCGTGTACCTTTTATGAGATAGTTGGATCCCGATACCCACTGCGAGTAAGAGTTACTCCTGGGAGAGTTTTGCACATTACAATTAGCCGATCAAAGTAGGTGTCTAGAAAGGTGTTAACGGGATTACGCCCCTGGGAAAATGAGGTTTATTTTAATTAGGTCCGTGCGAAAGCACGGGGAACCTCCCTCAAAGTACCGACACTGGCCTGGCCGAAAGATTGGCGAACTTGTAGGGTGTAATTAATCCCGGCTAGTCTTACCTTTTAGGGTTTGAAGGAAGATTTGATGAAAAACAGTGGGAGCCATCCTGATTAGATAAAATAATAACCAATCTAATATTGCAAGAGCGCACGCGAGTGTTTTCTTCTCTCTCTCTCTCCTGGTAGTGACCGTAACAAGCCTTAATCAAGATAAAAAAAAATATGGATGTATTGACCGAACCTGCTTATTATGCTGAGCTGGGGAACGTTGGTTCCGCTCTACCTTATAATTGTTATAAGTCTGAGCAGGAAATAGGGGAATACCGGGATTCCTATGCCACCCAATCGAAGAAAGAGTATGTTGATGCATATTCTTCGGGTGTGTTCGTTACCGAGAACTGTTTCTCAGTATCCTCTATGTCCTAGGTATGAGATACCTGATCATGATCCCACATATGTAATCTGTTATATGGGCTACAGAAAGGTAGAGAACTGGGATTGGGTGATATGTCTTTAAGTGTACAGAATGGTGCAATTGTTGCAGCCAAATGAATTGGAAAATATCACCTTGTATTACCAAGTGGTAAATACATCGATTCTGAACAAATGTTATTACATACCGAACGTGATATACAACATTACATCAGTTTCTTTATTAAGTTAAAGAAGGATATAATTTTTTATTACAGGATAATGTTGTGAAAATTTTCCTTAATCAAGAGTTGGTTAGATCATGCACGTTATGTAATGGCATATACGTTCTAAATCAAACCACGGTTCAAAGTATATAGAACTCACACAAGAGGAGTAGTTCAGAAATGAACAAATCCTTCTTGTGGCATTGTAGACTAGGTCATATCAATGCGACACGACTAGCTAAGTTACATAAGGATGAATATTTGAATCCGTTCGAATTTTCATCTTATAATACTTTCCAGTCTTGTCTCAAAGGTAAAATGACCAATACTCAGTTTACTGGAAACAGAGAAAGAGTTACTGAACTCTAGGGACTGATACATAGTGATGTATACGGTCATATATCTACAAATTTCAGGGTTGGTTCCTCGTACTTCATTATATTCACTGACCATCTCTCAAGATTCGGACATATGTTCCTGTTGAAACACAAGTTTGAAACTTTTAAGAAATTCAAGGAATATAAGTTTAAAGTTGAGAACCAGACGGGTAGAAGTATTAAAGTCCTTCGATGTGATCGGGGAGGAGAATACTGGAGCACGGAGTTCCTGGATTATTTAAAAGAGAATAGGATTCTCTTTCAGCTTACTCCTCCGTATACACCACAAAACTATAGTGTATCGGGGCGGAGGTATCGCACCCAATTAGATATGGTGCGCTCTATGATGAGTACTGCTGAGTTTCCTGTTTCCTTTTGGAGTTATGCACTTGAGAAACTTAATACATATTGAATGGGGTTCCATCCAAATCTGTGCCTACCACTCCTTATGAGATATGGAATAGGAAGATACCATGTCTTAAACCAGTTAAGATATGGGCTGTCCGGCCTATGTTGAAAGGCAAAATCCTGACAAACTCGAGGCAAGGTCAGTTCTATAAGTTTGTTGGATATCCCAAACATTTGAGAGGGTATGTCTTCTACCATTCTGAGGAGCAAAAGGTGTTTTATTTCTCAGCATGCCACCTTTTTAGAAAATGAATTTCTTATGGAAGAAATTTGTGGTCATGAGGTAGAACTGGAAGGAGTTCCAGCTAGACAAACTAACAGCTGATGATTTGGTGAAACCAAAGGATTCAATAGTCTCCAACGAACCTCAGCCTCTCCGCGAATATGGTAGAGTTCCTCATTCGCTTGAGAGATACTACGGTTTTCTCATTGAAAGTGGGAGCGAGGATTGCATCATGGTAGATGATGAACCAACTAGGATCGGGCTGGCCATCACAAGTGGGGACTCTGTGAAATAGCTGGATGCTATGCGATCTGAGATGGAATCCATGTACACCAACAAAGTATGACTTTGAAAGTTGCACCTAAAGGGGTAAAACCCATCTAGAGCAAATGGATCTTTAGAAGATTCTTGGTGTAGATGGAAAAGTTGAGACTTTCGAAGATAGACTTGTAGTAAAAGGTTTTCATTAATAACCAGGTGTGGATTATGATGAAACCTTTTCTCCCGTGCCTATGCTTAAGTCGTCCATTCTGCTTTAAAAGAATAAACTTTTCCTCCATTTCTGCCTTGGCGGTGGGAGGAAAATAATGATCTAGGAAGCACTCCTTAAACTTACTCCATTCAATCGGCTCGTCGAGTCTGCTTTCTTCCACCGACCACCATGTACGGGCTTCGTCTTCTAATTGAATCTTTATCACGTCCACTCTGTCTTCCTATGGAACCCTAGCGGCTGTCAATAAATTCTCCATGTTCACCAGCCATTGCTCCGCCTTAAGGGGTTCAGCTAGCCCTGTGAATGCAGCTGGGTGTAACCGTCGGAAGTCTGATACGGTACCAGCCCTAGCCTGATAAGCTAGTGGAGTAGCGCCCTCGGGGGCAGTAATGAGTGCGGAGGGTCCTCCTGCGGCGGTAATCGCCCTGAGTCCCTCAGTAAGCAAATCTGTCTTCCTCACCTGAGCTTTTGCGAGAGTGGTCAGTGCACTGAGTATTCTTTCCGTGCGGTCCTGAGAGATGGAGTCCGAGGAGGGGTCGTTCGGGGATGTCATATCACTGGAAGATTCAAAAGGATAGGATCAGATTCAAGGATGGAAATCAAGAGTAGTGAAACAAGAATAACGTAATACAGCATAGTTAATGTTATCCCTTGATACTAAACCTAGGCTCTGATACCAACTAAACCATGTCACGCCGCGCTTCCCAAAATACGGAATACGAGGTATGACTAGGCCAGCCATGCTCCTACGGTCAAGGGATTATCCCGCCGTAGTCACACTTCGGCTTCTAGCACTACATGGTAATCAGTAAATAAAGCACAGTATTAAAGGAATCACATCACTAATTTATTACATTAAAATTCCATTGTTCACAAAATTACAGATAATAAGAACAATAACTAACCAAGTTCAATCTCACGATCACTCTATGGAAAGCAGTAAAGATAGGGAGTACACCAGACTATATCTCTGTGAACTCGAAGGGTAGATCCGTCTCCTGTGCTGGTCCTCCCGCGGAATCTGAGCATGCATACTCAGGTCGTTAGAGCGACACAATAACAATATTATTATAATAAGGTGAAACAGGTAATACTGGAGTATGAACAATGTAAGTAATCACTATGTCACTATATGATGCAGAATATGTTATGTGTCCCTATCGGTCTCTAGGTCATGTTTGAAATCACATAGTGGAAGGAGGATCATGTTTAACAGGAGTCTCGTACATACCCGAGACAACGGCCCACATGCCCGGGACATAACCCTGTCAGCCGGATCGCTAGATCCTACCCTACACGTATCAGTATCACGGTTCGAATGATCATCCTCTAAACACGGTCCCGCTAAATACGATACTCTTTCCACTTTGATTTCCCCTTTTTCCCCAGGTTTACACTATTTATGATATTGATCTAGTTGTGTACAAGTATACCAATGGCACGGTTTTATCACTGTTCACTGTATTAATCATTGTCACGAATATTCACTTTCCATTGGTGTACTCGTCACTCCTAAACCAACATCTATCACGCACGATAATGCAATGTCCACACGCACTAACACTGAATATATGGCAAGGGTATGATATATGTATTGTATGCTACCAATAAGCTCTATATGTTATGAATCAATATGCATGTCATTAACTAAAATAATTTGCATAAATTAATATGTTAAGAATTCAGAAAAATAGTACAAGTAAGATAATTAGAACACTCAGTCAGAAATTCATCAAAATTTGTTTCAGTTCAATCGGGATTCCGGTTCTCAAGATATAGCTATTTCATTTTAAGTGCTCGCGGCTGGAAATTCAGTTTCAGAACTGAACGTCCGTTTCGCGACACGTATTACACACAGTTGGGCTCAGAATTTAGTGATATCACAGTTAAATGAAATCTAGGGTTTCCGATAGGGTATTCAACGCAATAGACGGATCCTCAATCGCATCTGTACGTTGAAAGTTATACACAGTTTAATGTCAGTATATCACTTCTGAATCTGTTCTGGACAGATATACGTTCTGCCCTTTTAAATACAGTTTAAAATAGCAAATTGCGATGAAACGGAATGGAACCACCTGTTTTATTTATCTAACAGAATTATATTTAATCTACGGTAGAGTTCCGTAACATACGACTTCAGGAAACACAGTGACACAAGTCTTTGGACAGAACGCAATAATCAGAAACGCTCTGGACTGCAGTCCAGAGTCGCATTCCGATCCAATTATCATCACGGTTACAGAACAGAAATCATTAGAATTTTACATAGGATTAAAGTTCGTCGAGTCGGATTTGATTTAAGCCCTCGAACGCAGCATTCCAGTTTGAGTATAATTTATGGTGATTTTATTCGTTTTCAGGTACGAGAAAATTCTAGTTTTAACGGCATATTTGGGGGTATCAATTTTTGTCACGAACAATCGTATTTTCCAGCGATATTCATACACAATATTTATTATCAAATGGGACAATAGAAAATATCAGTTTTCGTCAAAATAAACTATTATTTCCATTGGGATCTAGCATCGAGCACTTAGGTCATGATATGTACCGGTAATCGGCAAATCCGTAAACTAGATATTTTAGGTTTATACCACTAATATATTAGCATGAAGCAAGTAAACACTTGCCTGGAAACGTCTCGGGGTCGTACGGCAGCCGTGGCGTCATGGACGCGTGACGTACGCCGTGTAACGGATTCTCGCGAGCTTGGTTCGAAACAAGGGTTTTACGTCGGAGTTTCCCGGAGTCGTCTTGTGCGCGCTGGAAGCTTAGGGGGTGCTCTGTGGTTCGCCTGAGAAGTGTTGGGGTTGCCGACGGTCGACGGCGTCGCTCCGGCGATGGGCCGTAGTGGTGTTTGAGACTTGGGGTTATGGGATTTTTGAAGAGAGAGAGAAGAGAAGTGGTGGCTCGGGTTCTGTCGTAATGGGGATGATGCTGAGGAGAAGAGGGTGTGGAGGTCGACGACGTGATGGGGAGATCGCCGGTGTCGTGGGTGCCGGTGGTGGTCGAGCTCTGTTGCAATGGGTCGGGTGTGCAGGGGAGTTGGGTGTGCAAGGCTGGAGGCGAAGGTGGTTGTGTAGGGAGCTCAGTTGGTGGAAGGAAGTGAGCGAGGGAGAATGGTGGGGTCGACGAGGAGGTTCGCCGTCGTCGGAGGGAGTCGAGTGCGGTGGGTTCGTGAGTTTTCGAGAGAGAGAGAGATGAGGAATTTTTTTGGAAAACGAGAGGGGAGTGAGATGTGAGGGAGATAAGGGAGACGAGGTTGAAAACGTGAGGGTAACGGCAGGAGCGGGGGGGGCGTGGGCGTGAGGCGCGGCGGAGGAAAGGGATCGCGCGCGCGTGTTACGGGAGGTTACCGTTGAGGATTTTGAAGAAGATGAATAGGGTAACGGGTCGGGTCTGAAGCGGAGGCAGGCCGAATGGAGAACGGGCCGGGCTCGCAAAAGAAAAAGGAAATTAATTTCCTTTAAAAACGAAGTAGGCTGCATGGAAATTAAAGGGAATGGGCTGAGGGAAATTAAAGGGAATGGGCTGAGGGTTTAAATTTATTAAGGAATTTATTTAAGATTTTGGGAGTGGGCTGAGGGAAGCGGGCTGGGAAAAATTTGATTAATGGATTTATAAAAGTGTGGGCTGAGATAAGGTCTAGGGTTTTAAATTTAAAATGTTTTGCTTGTTTTAGTTTTGGGTACTAATTTAGTTTGGTTTTTTTGGGTTTGAACTATGATTTCAAAAGAGTTGGAAAAGTAAGGCTTAAATATCAAGCTTAACAACCAATAAAAAAAATACGAAGGAAAGAAAAGGAAATCACTAGAATTCAGAAAATAGGAAACTTTATTTAGAATGGAAACGGGGATTTACATCATACCCCCCTTAACAAAAATTTCGTCCTCGAAATTTTACAAGGATACAAGAATACAATGTACTAAACAAAGAGATGTGGATAACGATCACGGATATCTTCCTCCCGCTTCCAGGTGGATTCTCCTGGGGAACGACCGCCCCAAGACACTCGGACTAACGGAATGACCTTATTCTTC
Source organism: Agapanthus africanus (assembly GCA_030015575.1). Taxonomy (NCBI): domain Eukaryota; kingdom Viridiplantae; phylum Streptophyta; class Magnoliopsida; order Asparagales; family Amaryllidaceae; genus Agapanthus; species Agapanthus africanus. Next base: position 429,726,519 of record CM057339.1, read on the forward strand.
AGCACTTTCTCTCTGCTGTCGAGAATGGTAGTAGGCTGCTCCTCGTATGACAGATCGGTTCCCAAAACTAACTCTGAATGGTCCAGAACATGGCTCTCATCCCGAACATAACGCCGCAACTGTGACACATGGAAGGTATTGTGCACACCAGCTAGCGATGGAGGCAAGGCGAGTCGATATGCCACCTCTCCCACTCGCTCTAGCACCTCAAAAGGTCCGATGAAACGGGGACTAAGCTTTCCCCGACCTCCGAACCTGATAACTCCACGAGTAGGGGAAATCTTCAAGAACACATGATCTCCGACTTCGAACTCAAGTGCCCTTCTGCTGGTATCTGCCCAACTCTTCTGTCGATCCTGAGCTGTCTTAATACGCTGTCTGATCATTTGGACTTTGTCGACTGTCTGAACAATGAGTTCGGGGCCCAGTAGTCTTCGTTCTCCCACATCATCCCAACATACTGGGGATCGACACTTCCGCCCGTAAAGTGCTTCAAAAGGAGCCATCTGAATACTAGCCTGATAACTATTGTTATAAGAGAACTCGACTAGATGCAGATGGTCCTCCCAGGAACCCTAAAAGTCCAACATACAGGCTCTCAACATATCCTCGAGCGTCTGAATCGTACGCTCGGATTGTCCATCCGTCTGTGGGTGATAAGCTGTGCTGAATTTAAGGCGGGTTCCCAAACTCTCCAGTAAGCTCTTCCAAAAGTGCGACAAGAATCTCGTGTCCCGGTCTGACACAATGCTGACTGGAACACCGTGAAGTCGCACAATCTCCTGCATATATCTTTCTGCCAGTGATTCTATCGACTGTCCCACTCGGAAAGGTTGGAAGTGTGCAGCTTTTGTGAGGCGATCGACGATAACCCAAATAGCGTTATTTCCTCTAGGGCTCCGTGGTAAGGCCGTCACAAAATCCATAGTAATGTGCTCCCACTTCCATTCAGGTATCGGCAATGGTTGTAATAATCCTGCTGTCCTCTGATGTTCCGCCTTCACCTGCTGACATACCAAGCATCTGGATACAAACCTCGCAATTTCCCACTTCATTCCGTTCCACCAAAAGTGTCGCTTTAGGTCCTGATACATTTTTGTACCTCCTGGATGCACAGAATAAGCTGAACTGTGTGCTTCGGCCAAAACTTCTTCTCGAACATCTCCTTTAGGTACGCAGAGTCTGCTACCGAATCTCAGAGAGCCATCTTCATGTATAATCAAATCCGTTCTCAGTCCATCTTCCACTTGCTCTCTGAACTTTTGTAATCGGGGATCATCCGCTTGTGCAATCTTGATGCGATCCACCAAAGAAGATTGCACCTGTAGTTGCCAAAATTGACTGAGTGCGTTCGGCGTAACGACTTCAAGTTCAAGTCTCTGAAAATCCTCAATAATGCTCCTTTGATCGGTCAACATCATGACCGCCGGCTTGCGACTGAGCGCATCTGGTACAACATTCACCTTCCCCGGGTGATACTGAAGGTCCAAGTCGTAATCTGCCATCAGCTCTAGCCATCGGCGCTGCCTCATATTTAGTTCCTTCTGGGTGAAAACATACTTCAAACTTTTGTGATCTGTGTACACCTCCACTTTCTCACCCAATAGATAGTGCCTCCAAATCTTCAACGCAAAGACTACTGCAGCTAACTCCAAGTCATGTGTGGGGTAGTTCTTCTCGTGATTTCTCAGTTGTCGAGAGGCGTAAGCAACCACTCGGCCGTGCTGCATCAAAACACAGCCTAAACCCTTCCCTGAGGCATCACTGTGTATCACCAAACCACCGGAATCATCTGGTACAGTAAGAATAGGCGCCGTGGTTAACTTCTGCTTTAGTGTGTCGAATGCCTGAGTGCACTCCTCTGTCCATTTAAACGGCACGTCCTTCCGTGTCAGCCTCGTCAATGGTTCCGCGATTCTTGAGAAATCTTGGACGAATCTCCGATAATAACCTGCCAATCCCAGAAAGCTTCTGATCTCGGCCACTGACTTCGGCGTTGGCCAATCTTTGACAGATTCTATCTTTGCCGGGTCCACCGAGATGCCTTCGCCCGAAACAATATGTCCCAAAAACTGAACCTTGTCAAGCCAGAATTCACACTTGCTCAGCTTTGCATACAGCTTCTCTTCCCGAAGAATTTGTAGTACCATGCGCAAATGTTCAGCGTGCTCTTCCCGGGTCTTCGAGTAGACAAGTATGTCGTTGATAAACACAACGACGAACGTGTCCAAGTATTTCGCGAACACCCTGTTCATCAAGTCCATGAATATTGCTGGGGCATTGGTAACACCGAACGGCATCAGAAGAAACTCGTAGTGTCCGTATCGGGTCCTGAAAGCCGTCTTGCATACGTCCTCGGCTGCTACTCTGATTTGATGATATCCAGAACGAAGGTCCAACTTCGAGAATACCTTAGCTCCACTTAGCTGATCGAATAGGTCGTCAATGCGCGGTATTGGGTACTTGTTCTTTATTGTGACCTTGTTCAGCTCCCGATAATCTATACACATTCGCAGCGATCCATCCTTCTTCTTTACTAGCAGGACTGGTGCACCCCACGGTGAAGCGCTTGGCCGAATAAATCCCTTCCCCAATAGTTCTTCAACCTGCTTCTTCAATTCCGCCAACTCAACTGGTGCCATTCTGTATGGGGCCCTGGATACTGGGGCTGTACCTGGAATCAAATCAATTGAGAACTCCAAGATTCGAGGAGGTGGTAGACCTGGTAGATCTTCGGGAAATACATCCAGAAATTCCCGAACAATTACTGGAACTGGGCTCTTATCAATCTCCATAGCTGACAGTTCCTTGGGCTTGGCTCTATACTTAGCTGGCTCCAAAGATTCACTTCCGCCCTCGAAAATAAACTCCGGGTGATTGGGGATGCGGAAGATCACCTTCCTTGCATGACAATCGATAACTGCATGGAAAGTGCTCATCCAATCCATCCCGAGAATTGCGTCATAACTGCCTGTCCCGATCAGAAGGAAATTCGCATAGAATTCCCTGCCACACACTACAACTGGGCATAATCTACATTCTCGACTAGATATAATAATGCCATTACCCGTATGAATTTCCCATCCCTTGGTTAGTGGTTCATGTGGTATTGAGTGTGTATTAGTGAAATGCTCAGACAAGAAACAATGCGATGCTCCTGAATCAAATAGTACTCTAGCTGGCAAGGAATGTACGAGTAGAGTACCTGTAACCACATCTCCTGACGCTTCTGCCTGCTCGGCGGTCAAGGTGAAAGCCCGTCCCTGACCGCGACCTGTAAATGGTTGCCTCTGCTCCTGTGGCCTCTGCTGTGGCGGTCCAGAACCTCCCTGTATCTCTGCTCGCTCAGGGCAACTGTTAATCCTGTGCTGACTGGAACCGCAAATTAGGCACTGTCCCTTGGCACGGCGACAGTCCTTCTGGGTATGTCCTCCTCTACCGCAATAGCCGCAAGTTACGCTCTGTCTCTGGGGGCGATGCTGTGGTACAAACGGGCTCTTCATTTGTGTCGTTCCTGCTCTGTGAACTGGTATGGCTCCTCGAGAAGGCGCGTGGGTACGTGCTGGAACGACTGGGAGTCTTCTGAACTTGTTAATCAATTGCTCCTGAACTCTCGCCGCGTTGAGTACCTGTGCGAAAGTCTGTAAATCTAACGATGCAATCAACTGCTGCAACTCAAAATCTAACCCCTGAAGAAAGCGTCTTGCCCTGGTGGCCTCTGATTTGACCATGTATGGAGCAAAACGGCTCAGACGGTTGAACTCTGCCGCATATACGTCCACTGGGCGTCCATTCTGCTTTAAAAGAATAAACTTTTCCTCCATTTCTGCCTTGGCGGTGGGAGGAAAATAATGATCTAGGAAGCACTCCTTAAACTTACTCCATTCAATCGGCTCGTCGAGTCTGCTTTCTTCCACCGACCACCATGTACGGGCTTCGTCTTCTAATTGAATCTTTATCACGTCCACTCTGTCTTCCTCTAGAACCCTGGCGGCTGTCAATAAATTCTCCATGTTCACCAGCCATTGCTCCGCCTCAAGGGGTTCAGCTAGCCCTGTGAATGCAGCTGGGTGTAACCGTCGGAAGTCTGATACGGTACCAGCCCTAGCCTGATAAGCTGGTGGAGTAGCGCCCTCGGGGGCAGTAATGAGTGCGGAGGGTCCTCCTGCGGCGGTAATCGCCCTGAGTCCCTCAGTAAGCAAATCTGTCTTCCTCTCTTGAGCTTCTGCGAGAGTGGTCAGTGCACTGAGTATTCTTTCCGTGCGGTCCTGAGAGATGGAGTCCGAGGAGGGGTCGTTCGGGGACGTCATATCACTGGAAGATTCAAAAGGATAGGATCAGATTCAAGGATGGAAATCAAGAGTAGTGAAACAAGAATAACGTAATACAGCATAGTTAATGTTATCCCTTGATACTAAACCTAGGCTCTGATACCAACTAAACCATGTCACGCCCCGCTTCCCAAAATACGGAATACGAGGTATGACTAGGCCAGCCATGCTCCTACGGTCAAGGGATTATCCCGCCGTAGTCACACTTCGGCTTCTAGCACTACATGGTAATCAGTAAATAAAGCACAGTATTAAAGGAATCACATCACTAATTTATTACATTAAAATTCCATTGTTCACAAAATTACAGATAATAAGAACAATAACTAACCAAGTTCAATCTCACGATCACTCTATGGAAAGCAGTAAAGATAGGGAGTACACCAGACTATATCTCTGTGAACTCGAAGGGTAGATCCGTCTCCTGTGCTGGTCCTCCCGCGGAATCTGAGCATGCATACTCAGGTCGTCAGAGCGACACAATAACAATATTATTATAATAAGGTGAAACAGGTAATACTGGAGTATGAACAATGTAAGTAATCACTATGTCACTATATGATGCAGAATATGTTATGTGTCCCTATCGGTCTCTAGGTCATTTTTGAAATCACATAGTGGAAGGAGGATCATGTTTAACAGGAGTCTCGTACATACCCGAGACAACGGCCCACATGCCCGGGACATAACCCTGTCAGCCGGATCGCTAGATCCTACCCTACACGTATCAGTATCACAGTTCGAATGATCATCCTCTAAACACGGTCCCGCTAAATACGATACTCTTTCCACTTTGATTTCCCCTTTTCCCCCAGGTTTACACTATTTATGATATTGATCTAGTTGTGTACAAGTATACCAATGGCACGGTTTTATCACTGTTCACTGTATTAATCATTGTCAAGAATATTCACTTTCTATTGGTGTACTCGTCACTCCTAAACCAACATCTATCACGCACGATAATGCAATGTCCACACGCACTAACACTGAATATATGGCAAGGGTATGATATATGCATTGTATGCTACCAATAAGCTCTATATGTTATGAATCAACATGCATGTCATTAACTAAAATAATTTGCATAAATTAATATGTTGAGAATTCAGAAAAATGGTACAAGTAAGATAATTAGAACACTCAGTCAGAAATTCATCAAAATTTGTTTCAGTTCAATCGGGATTCCGGTTCTCAAGATATAGCTATTTCATTTTAAGTACTCGCGGCTGGAAATTCAGTTTCAGAACTGAACGTCCGTTTCGCGACACGAATTACACCCAGTTGGGCTCAGAATTTAGCGATGTCACAGTTAAATGAAATCTAGGGTTTCCGATAGGGTATTCAACGCAACAGACGGATCCTCAATCGCATCTGTACGTTGAAATTTATACACAGTTTAATGTCAGTATATCACTTCTGAATCTGTTCTGGACAGCTATACGTTCTGCCCTTTTAAATACAGTTTAAAATAGAAAATTGCGATGAAACGGAATGGAACCACCTGTTTTATTTAGCTAACAGAATTATATTTAATCTACGGTAGAGTTCCGTAACATACGACTTCAGGAAACACAGTGACACAAGTCTTTGGACAGAACGCAATAATCAGAAACGCTCTGGACTGCAGTCCAGAGTCGCATTCCGATCCAATTATCATCACGGTTACAGAACAGAAATCATTAGAATTTTACATAGGATTAAAGTTCGTCGAGTCGGATTTGATTTAAGCCCTCGAACGCAGCATTCCAGTTTGAGTATAATTTATGGTGATTTTATTCGTTTTCAGGTACGAGAAAATTCTAGTTTTAACGGCATATTTGGGGGTATCAATTTTTGTCACGAACAATCGTATTTTCCAGCGATATTCATACACAATATTTATTATGAAATGGGCCAATAGAAAATATCAGTTTCCGTCAAAATAAACTATTATTTCCATTGGGATCTAGCATCGAGCACTTAGGTCATGATATGTACCGGTAATCGGCAAATCCGTAAACTAGATATTTTAGGTTTATACCACTAATATATTAGCATGAAGCAAGTAAACACTTGCCTGGAAACGTCTCGGGGTCGTACGGCAGCCGTGGCGTCACGGACGCGTGACGTACGCCGTGTAACGGATTCTCGCGAGCTTGGTTCGAAACACGGGTTTTACGTCGGAATTTCCCGGAGTCGTCTTGTGCGCGCTGGAAGCTTAGGGGGTGCTCTGTGGTTCACCTGAGAAGTGTTGGGGTTGCCGACGGTCGACGACGTCGCTCCGGCGATGGGCCGTAGTGGTGTTTGAGACTTGGGGTTATGGGATTTTTGAAGAGAGAGAGAAGAGAAGTGGTGGCTCGGGTTCTGTCATAATGGGGATGATGCTGAGGAGAAGAGGGTGTGGAGGTCGACGACGTGATGGGGAGATCGCCGGTGTCGTGGGTGCCGGTGGTGGTCGAGCTCTGTTGCAATGGGTCGGGTGTGCAGGGGAGTTGGGTGTGCAAGGCTGGAGGCGAAGGTGGTTGTGTAGGGAGCTCAGTTGGTGGGGGGAAGTGAGCGAGGGAGAATGGTGGGGTCGACGAGGAGGTTCGCCGTCGTCGGAGGGAGTCGAGTGCGGTGGGTTCGTGAGTTTTCGAGAGAGAGAGAGATGAGGAATTTTTTTGGAAAATGAGAGGGGAGTGAGATGTGAGGGAGATAAGGGAGACGTGGTTGAAAACGTGGGGGTAACGGCAGGAGCGGGGGGGCGTGGGTGTGAGGCGTGGCGGAGGAAAGGGATCGCGCGCGCGAGTTACGGGAGGTTACCGTTGGGGATTTTGAAGAAGATGAATAAGGTAACGGGTCGGGTCTGAAGCGGAGGCTGGCCGAATGGAGAACGGGCCGGGATCGCAAAAGAAAAAGGAAATTAATTCCCTTCAAAAACGAAGTGGGCTGCATGGAAATTAAAGGGAATGGGCTGAGGGAAATTAAAGGGAATGGGCTGAGGGTTTAAATTTATTAAGGAATTTATTTAAGATTTTGGGAGTGGGCTGAGGGCAGCGGGCTGGGAAAAATTTGATTAATGGATTTATAAAAGTGTGGGCTGAGATAAGGTCTAGGGTTTTAAATTTAAAACGTTTTGCTTGTTTTAGTTTTGGGTACTAATTTAGTTTGGTTTTTAGGGTTTGAACTATGATTTCAAAACAGTTGGAAAAGTAAGGCTTAAATATCAAGCTTAACAACCAATAAAAAAATACGAAGGAAAGAAAAGGAAATCACTAGAATTCAGAAAATAGGAAACTTTATTTAGAATGGAAACGGGGATTTACAGTACCGCTGACGGCTTATGGGTGACTGATATGATCATCACCCACTGCCGGCGTATTGACGAGTCTTTAGAGTCCTACACAGAGGTTTCCTGGCTCAGACGAAATGAAGTAGGAGCACATATATGATATGTGCGAGACCGAGATTAATGCGTGTATGTGATACCGTATTCTAATCTCGCGATATGTGATATCGGTCGGTTATATGTGATATAGCCGGGTTATCGAATCAAGCGTTGATTCGATAAGTTGATACAAATGATATTAGTCGGTTATATATGATATAGCCGGATTATTAAATCAAGTATTGATTTAATAATTTAATGTATCATTATATATTTGATATATTAATTTATATTAACTAATATTAGCTTACTTAAGCATTTCTTTTTCTCACTTGTGTACACTTAATATATATGTGATATATATTATTGTGTCATGTTTGTTATATCATTTCACCTATGGTTGCTATTCTCACTCATGGATTCATTCATTCTATTCCCCACTTCATCTTCTTCTTTATCTCCATGAGCTCACTAGGTTTTGAGGAGGCGAAGAAAATTAGTGAGAAAAACAAATCTAAAGTGAGCAAAATTCCTACTTCACCAACCTACACTAGATTATCCATTTAGTTTAGGTTGTTTGTTTCACTAATTCCTAATTAGTGAAGAGGTAGTTTGAGTTAGTATCTTCTCGACATAGATCATCTTAGGCTTCGAAGACTTCAAGCAAGCTTGTTCATTTCTGTAACGTTTTGAAAATCGTTTCGGTGAAATTTCGGAAAATCGGTAAAATAAGTGGGTTTTCTGTAAAAAGTCAAAATACAAATATCTTTATTATAAAATTAAATATACATATTCTAGCTATGTAGTTGCTAGTATTTGGTATTTATTGAGCCACTGGTGAAATTTCAAATTTTCTGAAAAAAAAATTATTTTAATATTATTTTAAGCCGTCACTAATACATTTAATTAGGGAAAATTACAAATTGGAATGGGTTGATACAAATTTTATAATTCTTGACACATTAAACTAACATGTAAAATATTGTTTCTGAAACGAAATCATTTGCCAAAACGGTTTAGAAATTATTGAAGGAAAATGCTTTTTTGTTGAAATTAGCGAAAACTTGCAATTTGGTAACTTGAGAGGGTTTTTTTGCACAAAATTTCCTTGCAAATTTTCACAAATCCTCACCCTAACCTTTTGGCCGAGCCTTGCTGTCCCAAACCCTTTTGTCCCACTTCATATCTCACAAAACAAAGAAATAAAAAGAATTGAAGTGTAGATTATTATATAGTAATTGAGGTATGGGTTTATATACTTAATGTATGGTTCTTGACTTGTTCAAACTCCCCACACCCTCTCTCTCCTCTCCCCACCTGCATTTGGCCGAGCCCCCCATCTAGAACAGCCCCTTCACTTCTTCATCTCTCATTCTCTTCAAAAAATCCACAAAAATGCTTAAAAATCCATAAAATTTCAAAGCAAAATCCAAATCCAACTCTTACCCATTATTTCTTTGCCTTAGCTAACATGGATCTTGGAGCTAGAGAGCACGCTGGGAGGCCATGTTTGCATGGGATATCTCTAAAATTGTGGAGGTAAATCCTAACCCTAGTGTTTGGTTGTAGGTTAATTTCTTTGAATCAACTTAATTAAGTGTTTAATTTAGGTTTTTAAATTGCAAGTTTAAATTCTAGGAAAGGGTTTAATTTTTTTTATTAGGGTTGCTATCATTAAATTGTGGTCTTAATGAGTTGATTAACATGTTATTGTTATGTAAAACTTAACCTTGTTGCATCTTGCTAATTGCTACTTTTAAATTGTCCAAATTGCATAATATTGCAAACTAGGTTTTAAAAATTAAGTTAAATTGTTAGATAAAAATTATAATTATGGTTTCATAGCATTATTAACATTATATTGAGTGGTTTAATACTTTTAGTTCATGAAAATCCAAGCTAAATTGTTGTTTGTGCATTTTTGCTATAAATTGTTAAAATTTGGGTATATTGTAAACTAGGTTTTTGGGTTTAATGAAATTGATGAGAGTAAATTATGGAAATGATTTATATGACTTATTTAAGATATTTAATAAGTATATTGGCCGCTACATTCATTTAAACATCATGTTTTGTACAAAAACGGCGAATTGTGCTTGCTAGATTTTTCGGAAAAATGACTTTTAAGTGAAATTGGGGTTTTTGTGAGTTTTAACCTATTTTATATTAAAATTAGTGTTCGTGAATGTGAAAATGAGTGTATTTGGGTTTTTCTCGATGATCTAGCGTTTGTACACCGACGTCGAGGGTTTTTGGGTTGATTCGTGAAAGCAACCATAGGTTTTGACTTATGTGGGATTCGTGTGTCGTTTTGGTCATGAGTCGGATTTTAATGTGATACGATGCGTTGTGATATGTAGGTACCCCCATGTGGACTTCGAGACGACAAGCAAGCGCGTGGCGACGTCGGCACCGGCGAGCGAGGACCAGGTGAGTAGATTTATATCTACGGGGAGAAGTCGGGTGGATGGCGTATAGCACCCCCGCAGTCCGTAGTGTAGCTCATATATATATGTTTATATAGATGTTTTATGATACGAGACTGTTCATTCATATTATGGTTATGAGTTCATGGAGTACCTTTGGGTTAGTTGCGAAACCCTAGAGTAGTTGTTATACCCACATACGCACACACAGACTTGCATACTTTACTTTCTTGTGCACAGATTGGGATGTGTATATATGTATATATGCGTGGGTATGGGACTATGCATATGTACATTCATATACGCATGCTTGGATAATGAGGATAGTACTTGGGATTTAAGATGAGTCGATGAGATTTGATTTGAGGCTGTGAGATCGGTGATATAGCAGGGTTCGTATTTGAGATACGACATGACGTTGTAGCGGGTCCTTGAAGTAGTGTTTCACACCCGTGCATGCATACTTAGGCGGTATCAGTATTGTACTAGATGTAGATCAGTACCCCGATCATGATATTTGATAAAGAGGATACCAGATGAATAGTATGATGAATGCGATATTGACCCGTACCCAAATTTGGGGATGCCGTACGACGGATTTACGTACGAGCTATATATATTGATGATTGATCCGCACTCTTGACTTGGGATGTCTGATTATAGATATGGTATCGGATATGATATTATTGAGGCGGGATCACCGACTAATATATATACAGGTATGTATATGTATCGACTCAGATGTTAGGCGGTTTCCTTACCTGTAGTTCAGCTTGTTAGTTCAGCCGTATAGTTTAGTGTAGTTGTTAGACTAGATTAGACTCCTACCTATTTCAAAACTAACGAATCGTAGGTATTTTAAAAGAAAGGTCAAGGGATTCTACGGATATTTCAAAAGACGTATCTTTTCTTAAAAACACCGTAGCCCTTATTTTCAAAACACCGCGATTCTTGTTATTTCAAAAGGCACTATTGTAGGACTTATATTAGGGTAATGCAGATTAGTTATCGTTGTGTCTAGTATTCAGCTCCCGCACATTATTGCTGTTGCTCCGCATCACATACTTACATTGTTATTTCATATTGCATTGTTGATATTATGTTGTTAGGACACCAGCACCATTACCGATGATGCGTATGTACCACGTACACTTACTTGCCGGCTCACACACATCTTCATCGGTAATTGCCATGTCACGTACACCTTAGAAAATATTATTGCTTAACTTAGCTTGATAGCTAGTAGTTTGACATGATATTAGTGTACTTATCTTATATACCAGCTTAAATATTGTAGTTATTACTTGTCACTTCATGCATACTGTTATTCATTGTTATGCTATATTCATGGTTTTACATGCTATTGATGATTTGGATTCGGATTTCCATGATATTTTCTGGATTTGGGGGAAAACCGCAAAACTTGTATAAGCTTATTTCCTCTCTTTTAAATAAAAAGTGCGGTTTTCCCATGATGTATGAGTCGTCCACCATGAGTTTGCTGATGGATTTCGAGAACCGATTCGAGGAGATGGATGAACCGTTTCGGGTACATGGTGTACCCGGTAAGGTACCCCGGGGCAAGAAGCTCGTGGTGATGACGATGAGCCTGGCAGGGGGAAACTACCTACCGGTGATATTACCCGACGCGTCGGATATCCGGAGGGTACCGTCGTGGTCTTGAGATGGATGGTAGGGGCCGGTCTGGACTGACGGCACCCTAGATATTGAGATTGAGACATTGAGATTTCAAGATATTGAGGTACTGAGATTTGATGATACAGGCTAGTCCGGATAGCCGGAGCCTGAGATTTTGAGACATTGAGATTTATGTTTTGTGTCGATACTAGACACTGTTGATGCTGATTTCATTATGATACCTCATTTTAAAAATACAAAGGAAATCTCACTAAACTATGAAAACAGTTTCTTCATTTACATATATTCTGTTTTCATGCATTCATACCTCATTCATATGATATATTGCTACCTGAGGCACTGACACGGGCACACGAGATTACACTCGGGTTAGATATTACCCTAGCCATTATTATAGGCTGCATGTTATACATATATTTGAGGTTATATTATGATCATTGACCTAGGATTGCGTTAATTATACGATTTCTATTCGTAGATATTTTCCTATTCACGAGTTGGCAACTCACCCCCGTTGTGCCCCAGTTTCTTGCAGGTTTGCCGTACAGGTTTCATTACGGTTTGCGGGCATAGTTTCCTTCGGGTGATTTGTTAGTAGGTGGGTTTACTTATATCGTACCCCCCATTATATAACTTGTATATTATTACTCTGTTGTATCTAGAAGTTCCATCAACCAAACATGTATTTATTTTGAGATAGAGACCAGAGATGTTATTCTTTCGACCTTAGAGTCGCGTTATATTTCTGTGGAATTCTTGTTGTTTGAGTTTCCTTTTGAATTTTGATCCTCGACGTTGGCGTTGTATATATTATTGCTTGTGTGGTTGTGATCGTCGATTGACGAAGAGCTAGCTCCCGCTTGGGGATGCCTTTTATTGAATTCGTATACTATTCATGTTGTATCCTATTTGGGAGCCAGTATTTACAAAGGAGACTCTGCCGAAATTTTCAGGAAATATTTGATGTTTTTTTTAAGGGCATAATTCGGCTTATGCTATTAAAACTACTTGATTTAATTGGTTTTCCTTCACTCTACTTCTTTTCTTGGTTTGGATTTCTGGGTTTTCGGTTTACTTAGATTACGTACGCCTCGAGACGTTCGTAGTTTAAGTGCCGGTCTTGTTCCGTACTTTCGGGACGTGACAAAGTTGGTATCAGAGAGTTAGGTTTTACCTTCGGAGCGTAGGATGACCCTTGGTTGATGGAATAGGTGACTAAAGTAGAGTGACGTACCGTGGGTATGTTCCGCGGCATATTTACGATACGCCACTCCACTTAAGAAGCCTTAGGATGTACATTTCTTTGCTCAGTATTATATTCATTCCGATCTAGCCTCATCAGTACCAGTTATGGTTTTGCTGCCATGATTACGGGCAGGGAGAACTATAGCTAGAGTTGCGGTCAGCACGAGCTCGTCACGAACGAGGACTGACCAGGGCAAAATTCCGGCGACACACGATTGCGGAGATGTGTCTTTTTACTGTGTTTCCGCGCCACGAGCGTTTGGCGGATCGCCTTTATGAGGTTACTCGGATGTGCTGATCGACACTAGAGGATTGATCCAATGATAGAGGCCAGCCAGATTTTGATGACCGTTGGTGTGTTGCTTATTCATGATGGTCGAGGCACTGTTCAGCGTGCAGACGAGCGAGCCAGTTATTGCTGCGAACGACGAGATATTGCCCCAGATGCTGGAGTTAGTGCAGAACGAGTTGTACTAAGAGATGATAGAAGGTCGCTAGTCATCGATGATGAATGACTAGGACATGTGGATCGTTCGCCTACCCCGATGCGAGGTCATCAGATAGATTGATTCCAGCTAGAGACGACTTCACGCGGAGACGTTGGGAGTCGACAGAGACGATCGAATGTCAGAAACCTATTATTCCAAGTTTAAAATAGTCGGAAAGACATGCAGGCAATTCTATGGTCCCTCTAGAAGAATGAAACCCTAACTCGACTTAATGACCGTGTGAAATCCTTTGAACCTTCGGGTTTGCGGCAGTTCCACGACGCCATTAGTGAGGCTTGGGTTTGCCCTTCTACGGCTGGACCACCGATGCTGTGGTATGTACTCGATACTATTAAACTGTGCCCAAGATGTTGAGCCCTTGGGGGATTATGAGGTTTTGACAATCGATTGGATGGTTCGACTTAATTCGGATGCTAGGTGGTGAGATGCATTTCTTGGAAGACTCCCGATACGAGGATAGCCGTTGGAGCTCAGTCCATGCAGCCATGACGAGACGAGTCCGAAGTGGTCGACATTAGAGAAAAGTGAAGTAAGAGGTTCGTACGAGATCTTGATGAGACGACGTCCCACTCCGCCGACATCAGAGATGCGATACGCATGCCGAGGCATTGTACTGGGAGGTACCATCCAGAAGGAGTCGCGATGAGTATGCAGCCGTTCCGGAACAAGAAACAGATGTAGTAAAGGACGATGAATTCCGGACAGTTCGGCAGAGACGAGATTTGGGATAGACCTCGATAGGACTTTTTTGGAATAAATTACGAGAAGACTCGGACCCAGGAGTGGTCATGTTACGCACACCAGCAGGCCAGATTTCAGGATCGTCGATGAGATATGCTATGAGTGACCACGACAGTTGGCCAGAGATTCTTGGAGGATGTGCTTGAGCGGGACTATTCCCCCATACTTGATTTTGGTATTTTGAGCGATCTATTCGCATGATTTGGTTTTGATGATTGAGTTTCATGATATCGTTTTCATGCACCATGGTTGCACCTACTGAGTATTTACGATTTTTGCACAGTTGTTGCACTTGAGATAGTTTTCGTGCCTTGGTTCCTCATGTTTGTGATTATATGGATTTCATACAGTTGAGTTGATTTTGTGCATATGTACGCACACGATTTGATTCTTGCACTCGGTATAGTTCACATATGCTTGCAGTGCAGTGATTCGCATTTTGTGCACTTAGATGCACTGGACTTCGATTTCGATTGTGATGTTCGATATTTGTTTTGTGCACCTGATTGGATTTTGCGCATGTTCGGCGCTTGATATTGGATTTCATGATTTCATGCACGATGGATGCACCTGATTTGGATTTTCTCGCATGTTGGGCGCATATTATGAGATACGATTTTGGTGCACACCAGATGCACTAAATCGAGATTTTTCGTGCATGTCAGATGCACCTGATTTTGCTGTCAGGCACACACGTTGCCTACGACAGATGCTTTGTGCACACCCAATGCACTTAGATCTTGTTTCTGTGCATATGTATGTCACATATATGGATTTTGATTTCCGTGCGCACCAGACGCACGTAGTATTCATACGCGTATTTTGGGATTGATTTCTTATGGAGTGGTACATTTTTTATGATGATTGCTATGAGTTTTTGTACTGAGCAGGACTAGTCAGAGGACAGTACCTGAATATATTTTGCATGCATTGATGGTTATTGAAGGGATTTCCAAAAAGCGAGCTATAGTCTCAGTATTTACCTACGTGTCTGATATGACACGAAATGTTTAAAATAAGGAGACCCTTCTAAATTGTTTCCCAAAACGGCGGAAAGTACATTTCAAACAAAGGTATATATGTATATAGCTATTTTCTTATGATAAACGTCCGCCACTGTGCAGTGTTATGTGCATTGCACAGCAAATTAAAGGATTTGGCATGCATTTCCTCCTGATATTTGCATGTATAGTTCCGATTTATAGCATATCGGTCTTGCTTGAGATTTGGCATTCGTGTCTTCACCCTGACTCCGATGATTGCGGGATGCATGACGGAGTTTTGATTTTGAGTTTTATGCTCATTTTTCATGCGCATGCGTTGCGCTACGGTTTGTTTTATGTATTTACGATTTCGGAGCCTCGACGACTTGATGGTTTTGCTTAGATGTTTTAGTATTTGGGGGGGGGGGGTTTAATTTAAATTCGGGGACCGAATTTCTTTAAGGGGGGAAGATTGTAACGATTTGAAAATCATTTCGGTGAAATTTCGGAAAATCGGTAAAATAAGGGGGTTTTCTGTAAAAAGTCAAAATACAAATATCTTTATTATAAAATTAAATATACATATTCTAGCTATGTAGTTGCTAGTATTTGGTATTTATTGAGCCACTGGTGAAATTTCAAATTTTCTGAAAAAAAAATTATTTTAATATTATTTTAAGCCGTCACTAATACATTTAATTAGGGAAAATTACAAATTGGAATGGGTTGATACAAATTTTATAATTCTTGACACATTAAACTAACATGTAAAATATTATTTCTGAAACGAAATCATTTGCCAAAACGGTTTAGAAATTATTGAAGGAAAATGCTTTTTTGGTGAAATTAGCGAAAACTTGCAATTTGGTAACTTGAGAGGGTCTTTTTGCACAAAATTTCCTTACAAATTTTCACAAATCCTCACCCTAACCTTTTGGCCGAGCCTTGCTGTCCCAAACCCTTTTGGCCCACTTCATATCTCACAAAACAAAGAAATAAAAAGAATTGAAGTGTAGATTATTATATAGTAATTGAGGTATGGGTTTATATACTTAATGTATGGTTCTTGACTTGGTCAAACTCCCCACACCCTCTCTCTCCTCTCCCCACCTGCATTTGGCTGAGCCCCCCATCTAGAACAGCCCCTTCACTTCTTCATCTCTCATTCTCTTCAAAAAATCCACAAAAATGCTTTAAAATCCACAAAATTTCAAAGCAAAATCCAAATCCAACTCTTACCCATTATTTCTTTGCCTTAGCTAACATGGATCTTGGAGCTAGAGAGCACGTTGGGAGGCCATGTTTGCATGGGAGATCTCTAAAATTGTGGAGGTAAATCCTAACCCTAGTGTTTGGTTGTAGGTTAATTTCTTTGAATCAACTTAATTAAGTGTTTAATTTAGGTTTTTAAATTGCAAGTTTAAATTCTAGAAAAGAGTTTAATTTTTTTTATTAGGGTTGCTATCATTAAATTGTGGTCTTAATGAGTTGATTAACATGTTATTGTTATGTAAAACTTAACCTTGTTACATCTTGCTAATTGCTACTTTTAAATTGTCCAAATTGCATAATATTGCAAACTGGGTTTTAAAAATTAAGTTAAATTGTTAGATAAAAATTATAATTATTGTTTCATAGCATTATTAACATTATATTGAGTGGTTTAATGCTTTTAGTTCATGAAAATCCAAGCTAAATTGTTGTTTGTGCATTTTTACTATAAATTGTTAAAATTTGGGTATATTGTAAACTAGGTTTTTGGGTTTAATGAAATTGATGAGAGTAAATTATGGAAATGATTTATATGACTTATTTAAGATATTTAATAAGTATATTGGCCGCTTCATTCATTTAAACATCATCTTTTGTACAAAAACGGCGAATTGTGCTTGCTAGATTTTTCGGAAAAATGACTTTTAAGTGAAATTGGGGTTTTTGTGAGTTTTAACCTATTTTATATTAAAATTAGTGTTCGTGAATGTGCAAATGAGTGTATTTGGGTTTTTCTCGATGATCTGGCGTTTGTACACCGACGTCGAGGGTTTTTGGGTTGATTCGTGAAAGCAACCATAGGTTTTGACTTATGTAGGATTCGTGTGTCGTTTTGGTCATGAGTCGGATTTTAATGTGATACGATGCGTTGTGATATGTAGGTACCCCCATGTGGACTTCGAGACGACAAGCAAGCGCGTGACGACGTCGGCACCGGCGAGCGAGGACCAGGTGAGTAGATTTATATCTACGGGGAGAAGTCGGGTGGATGGCGTATAGCACCCCCGCAGTCCGTAGTGTAGCTCATATATATATGTTTATATAGGTGTTTTATGATACGAGACTGTTCATTCATATTATGGTTATGAGTTCATGGAGTACCTTTGGGTTAGTTGCGAAACCCTAGAGTAGTTGTTATACCCACATACGCACACACAGACTTGCATACTTTACTTTCTTGTGCACAGATTGGGATGTGTATATATGTATATATGCGTGGGTATGGGACTATGCATATGTACATTCATATACGCATGCTTGGATAATGAGGATAGTACTTGGGATTTAAGATGAGTCGATGAGATTTGATTTGAGGCTGTGAGATCGGTGATATAGCAGGGTTCGTATTTGAGATACGACATGACGTTGTAGCGGGTCCTTGAAGTAGTGTTTCACACCCGTGCATGCATACTTAGGCGGTATCAGTATTGTACTAGATGTAGATCAGTACCCCGATCATGATATTTGATAAAGAGGATACCAGATGAATAGTATGATGAATGCGATATTGACCCGTACCCAAATTTGGGGATGCCGTACGACGGATTTACGTACGAGCTATATATATTGATGATTGATCCGCACTCTTGACTTGGGATGTCTGATTATAGATATGGTATCGGATATGATATTATTGAGGCGGGATCACCGACTAATATATATACAGGTATGTATATGTATCGACTCAGATGTTAGGCGGTTTCCTTACCTGTAGTTCAGCTTGTTAGTTCAGCCGTATAGTTTAGTGTAGTTGTTAGACTAGATTAGACTCCTACCTATTTCAAAACTAACGAATCGTAGGTATTTTAAAAGAAAGTTCAAGGGATTCTACGGATATTTCAAAAGACGTATCTTTTCTTAAAAACACCGTAGCCCTTATTTTCAAAACACCGCGATTCGTGTTATTTCAAAAGGCACTATTGTAGGACTTATATTAGGGTAATGCAGATTAGTTATCGATGTGTCTAGTATTCAGCTCCCGCACATTATTTCTGTTGCTCCGCATCACATACTTACATTGTTATTTCATATTGCATTGTTGATATTATGCAGTTCGGACACCAGCACCATTACCGATGATGCGTATGTACGACGTACACTTACTTGCCGGCTCACACACATCGGTAATTGCCATGTCACGTACACCTTAGAAAATATTATTGCTTAACTTAGCTTGGTAGCTAGTAGTTTGACATGATATTAGTGTACTTATCTTATATGCCAGCTTAAATATTGTAGTTATTACTTGTCACTTCATGCATACTGTTATTCATTGTTATGCTATATTCATGGTTTTACATGCTATTGATGATTTGGATTCGGATTTCCATGAGATTTTCTGGATTTGGGGGAAAACCGCAAAACTTGTATAAGCTTATTTCCTCTCTTTTAAATAAAAAGTGCGGTTTTCCCATGATGTATGAGTCGTCCACCATGAGTTTGCTGATGGATTTCGAACCCGATTCGAGGAGTTGGATGAACCGTTTCGGGTACATGGTGTACCCGGTAAGGTACCCCGGGGCAAGAAGCTCGTGGTGATGACGATGAGCCTGGCAGGGGGAGACTACCTACCTGTGATATTACCCGACGCGTCGGATATCCGGAGGGTACCGTCGTGGTCTTGAGATGGATGGTAGGGGCCGGTCTGGACTGACGGCGCCCTAGATATTGAGATTGAGACATTGAGATTTCGAGATATTGAGGTACTGAGATTTGATGATACAGGCTAGTCCGGATAGCCGGAGCCTGAGATTTTGAGACATTGAGATTTATGTTTTGTGTCGATGCTAAACACTGTTGATGCTGATTTCATTATGATACCTCATTTTAAAAATACAAAGGAAATCTCACTAAACTATGAAAACAGTTTCTTCATTTACATATATTCTGTTTTCATGCATTCATACCTCATTCATATGATATATTGCTACCTGAGGCACTGACACGGGCACACGAGATTACACTCGGGTTAGATATTACCCTAGCCATTGTTATAGGCTGCATGTTATACATATATTTGAGGTTATATTATGATCATTGACCTAGGATTGCGTTAATTATGCGATTTCTATTCGTAGATATTTTCCTATTCACGAGTTGGCAACTCACCCCCGTTGTGCCCCAGTTTCTTGCAGTTTTGCCGTACAGGTTTCATTACGGTTTGCGGGCATAGTTTCCTTCGGGTGATTTGCTAGTAGGTGGGTTTACTTATATCGTACCCCCCATTATATAACTTGTATATTATTACTCTGTTGTATCTAGAAGTTCCATCAACCAAACATGTATTTATTTTGAGATAGAGACCAGAGATGTTATTCTTTCGACCTTAGAGTCGCGCGTTATATTTCTGTGGAATTCTTGTTGTTGGAGTTTCCTTTTGAATTTTGATCCTCGCCGTTGGCGTTGTATATATTATTGCTTGTGTGGTTGTGATCGTCGATTGACGAAGAGCTAGCTCCCGCTTGGGGATGCCTTTTATTGAATTCGTATACTATTCATGTTGTATCCCGTTTGGGAGCCAGTATTTACAAAGGAGACTCTGCCGAAATTTTCAGGAAATATTTGATGTTTTTTTAAGGGCATAATTCGGCTTATGCTATTAAAACTACTTGATTTAATTGGTTTTCCTTCACTCTACTGCTTTTCTTGGTTTGGATTTCTGGGTTTTCGGTTTACTTAGATTACGTACGCCTCGAGACGTTCGTAGTTTAAGTGTCGGTCTTGTTCCGTACTTTCGGGACGTGACAATTTCACCTTGTGGAGCCTTACTAGAGTCCAGAAGATCACTACTTGGAGCGAAGTGTTAGTTATATGTATGCCCTAGAGGCCATTACTGTACATACGATGTATATTGTAGTGGATGCTAGGACATATATAGGGATGATTTTCTTGCTTGACATGATAGTATGCTATCTGGTTGTACTTTATCTTAACATGTACTCATATTGTCTCTATATTACATGTTGATAAAGCCCTTAGGATATGTACTCGACTACTGGGACTATGATGAGATCATACTAGTGGGGCCATGGTAGTCGACGAGTACATCCTATAACTATTCCTAGTCGAGGGTGTATCGAGACAGGGCATCGATACACCAGAGTAAACTAGCGTATACGCATCTTGACCCATATGATGGGCGATGGATGATCCCATATCCATCGGTGTTTGACATCAAGGATGGTGTACGGGTGCTCAGTGGAGACTGGGTACACTGGACGGACTCGCCGAGAACTCCCAGATGGTATTATACCTTACGTCAGATGGCAGTTCTCTGGTGACACTGGTACAGCATAGTCTGTTGACCCGAGATCGTCATAGAGTCTTGTGTGATTCCCACTGTGCTTTGATTTCCATCATACCACGTCCAAGAGGGCATGCAAAAAGGTGTCTTTTGGGTACAGTCCCGAATCACATGGAGGCAATGAGCGATAGGAGGGGATTCGTCTCTCCCGGTATAGGGAGTTGAAGTTGCGCTGTGTTCGATTGGCTATAACCAGAAATCCCTGGCCAGGGTTGCTGAGATTTACTGGTAAGTGTTATCAGTAGTTTCTCGAACTGTTATAGACCTCATATCGACACGACTTATCGAGCTACTGGGGTCTGACGTTTACTACCCCTAGGCGAGATATGCGACATATCAGACGACGAGACCGGACTGTACGAGAGTGTTACTGATTGGATTCACAGGAGAATATACAGGCTTGCTTGTTGATCTTCTGAGCGCTCAATACCTGGGTGGCTGTTACGTTTAGCTGACCGCTTGCAGCTTGTGGGTGTTTGATATGATCATCACCTACTGCCAGCGTATTGACGATTCTTTAGAGTCCTACACAGAGGTTTCTTGGCTCAGGCAAAATGGAGTAGGAGCACATATGTGATATGTGCGGGACCGAGGATAATGCGGTATATGATACCGTATTGGATTCTCGCGATATGAGATATCGGCCGGGTATATGTGATATAGCCGGGTCATCGTATTAGTCGGTTATATGCGATATAGCCGGATTGTCGGATCAAGTGTTGATTCGATAATTTAATGTATAATAATATATATGATATATTAAATTACATTAACTAATATTAGCTCACTAAAAGATTCATTTTCTCACGGGATAATACATTGATATATATGCGATATATGTTAACTGTATTATTTTCTATTGTTACAAAATATATTGTATATGTGATATATAATATTGTAACATGTTAGGGTTACAAATTTAACATGGGATTAGGGTTTAAACTTGATTAAGGTTTGGATTAGGGTTAGCTTTTGCATGAAGCTTCCATGAAGCTTCATGAAGCTTTGACTTTGTGGTTGCTTGATATTATTTGTGAGATATTATGTTAACCCAATCCAAACTATTAACCCTAGTTAGCTCTCTACAAGGGTTAACTCTCTTATGCTTAACTCTTGGTTAGATTTGTAACCACTACAATAATTCATTGTTCATCACAAAAGGATTAAGGTCATCTTCTTCATTCTTCTTCTTCATGCTTGAGCTTCTTCATGAAAAAGCTTTGTTTTGTGATGAAAATGAGTGAGAAAAAGATTATAAATGAGAGCAAAAATCCTACTTCATCATCCTCATCTATCCTTGCCATTTAGATAAGGTTGTTCACTTCATATTATGAGTGTTAGCTTGTGTTATCGAAACTTCAAGGTAGATCATCTTGGTATCGAAGATCGGAAGCAAAGGTTGCATCATTCTCTTCGTGAAGCCTCTCGAGAGTCCACAACACGATGACCGCAGCGAAGGGACCTCAACACGGAGCATAAGAAGTGAAGGACCGGATCTACAAAGGTTGTAATCCCTCTCACTTAGTGTTAAAGCGTTTAACATGCATCTTTTCGCCTAAACCCTAGTTTAAAGATCCGGCTTCGGGTTGTTCGGCACGGCTAAAATTTTAATCGGGCATGGTTGATGCCTCGTAGAACCTTGTGAGCGTGCCTAACAACCCTACACGAAGGGACTACTACACGGAACTTTTGAAGTGAAGGACCGGTCTACAAAGGTTGTATTCCTTGTTCACTTAGATGTAAAGATGTTTACATGCATGTTTCGTCGAATTCTCTAGTTAAGATTCTAGGTTAGGGTTCTTTAGCATGCCAAATATTTGAAAACGGGATGGTCGATGCCTCCCGAAACCTTGTGGCGGTGCTATGGAACCCAGCAGCTTTGGCCTAGGAACCCCACTCCCATCAGTGATCCAGACATATTCTTAGGCGGTATCACCTGATCAGGGAGATAGTTGATCTCCAGGAGATCATGGTCAGGAGAGTTGACACAGAGGATAACACAACGGATCCACTCACCAAGGCCCTCCCCAGATGCTTATCGAGAGACTTTTTGGGATGTTAGGTATGAGATACTACAACAACTGGCCTTAGTGCAAGTGGAAGATTGTTAGGAATATGTATGCTCTAGAGGCTATTATTGTATGATATAGTGGATGTTTGGATATATATAGAGGACTTTCTTGCCCGACATGATAGTATGCTATCTGGTTGTCTTTATCTTAACATGTAGACTGCTATTATTATACTGTCTATCTCTCACATGTTGATAAAGCCATTAGGATATGTACTTGACTACCAGGACTATGATGCAGATTATACTTGTGGGGCCAGGGTGGTCTAAAAGTACATCCTTTAACAGTTCCTAGTCGAGGGGATATCGAGACATGGCATCGATATTCCAGAGTAGACTAGTGTGTACGTTTCTTGACCCTGTATAGGGCTATGATTGATCCTATAACCATTGGTGTGTGCCATCAAAGATTATACACAGGTGCTCATTAGAGAATGGGTACACCGAACAGGACTCGCCGAGAACTCCTAGTTTGTAGTATACATATCGTTAGATAGCAGTTCTCTGGTGACACTGGGACAGTTTAGTCTGTAGACCTGAGATCGTCATAGAGTCTTGTGTGGCTCCCACTATGCTTTGATTTCCTCCCTACTACGGCTCAAAGGAGTCGTGCAAACAGGTGGATTTTGGGTACAGTCCCGAGTCATATGGAGGCAGTGAGCGATAGGAGGGGTTTCGTCTCTCCCGGTATTAGGGGTTGATGTTGCGCTATGCTCGATTGGCTATAACTGGAAGTCCCTAGCCAGGGCTGCTGATGAGATTTACTGGTAAGAGTTACTAGTAGTTTCTCGAACCGTTATAGGCCAAACATCAGCATGACTTATTACGTTACTGGGGTCTGATGATTCCACCCCTAGACATGATATGCGACATATCAGACGGAGAGACCGGACTGTACGGTAGTGTTACTTATAGGCTTCATGAGATTTTGGACAAGCTTGCTTATTGATCTTCTAATCGCTCAATACCAGGATAGCCGTTACGTCCAGCTAGTACCGCTGACGGCTTATGGGTGACTGATGTGATCATCACCTACTGCTGGCGTATTGACGAGTCTTTAGAGTCCCACACAGAAGTTTCCTGGTTCAAGCGAAACGAAGTAGGGCACATATGTTGATATGTTCGGGGGGGGCCCTGATTGAATACGAGTATGTGATACCGTATTCTAATCTGGCAATTATTTGTTATCGGTTAGGTTATATGTGATATAACCGGATTTTCGAATCAAGTGTTAATTTGATAATGTGATATACAGATAAATGATATTAGTCGGTTATATGTGATATAACTAGATTATTAAATCAAGTGTTGATTTAATAATTTTGATATATATTATATTTGATATAATTATATACTAACTAATATTATTAGTTCACTAATTATTCTTATGTATATATATTAATATATATATATATATATATATATATATATATATATATATATTTTATGAAGCATGGCATGAAATGCTATTTTTGGAAAATAGAATAAAAGGTAGAAAAATGGGAGCATGGTGTGTAGCATGGGCTTTATCATTTTTATATTAGTCTTGACACACTATTCAAGCATGGTTGCAATTTATTATTGCAAATAATTCCATGCTTGAATGAGTGAGCCAAGGATGAGCCATTTTCATCACTTTTTTCTTGTGTTGCTCTCTAACTTGCTCTCGTCTCTTCTTCCTCTTCTTCATGCCTCAAAACTCCAACCCCTCACATGTGATGTGAACCATGGAGTTTTGAACCAATTAGTGAGTTAACCAACGCCTCTACTTCACCATCCTACACTTGATTGGCAATCAAGTATAGTGTGCTTCCTTCACTAAAGATTATTTAGTGAAGAGGTAGCTTGAGCTAGAGGGACTTCGGATGGATTGTCTTTGGCGCGAAGATCACGGAGGAGGTTCGTTCAAACTAGAAGAGGAGCCTAGTGGAGTCACGTGGACTACAACCCGGAGCTTAAGAAGAGAAGGACACGGTCTACAAAGGTTGTAACCATATTCTCTTAACTTAGTTTCCTTTGGTATCATAGTAAACCCTAATCATCTAGCTAATGATCTTGTTAAGTGTTAATTAGCACCCCAAAATTATTTAAAATGGCATGATTGATGCTTGTAAAACCAAGTGGTGGTGGTACAAAAAAATTTCAGAGGCAACCCCAATCAACAAAGTGAATAGACCATCCAGCTGTCACAACCCAATATTTGGCCCGTAACCAGTACTTAAACTACGTAACGTCTACAGGCGTACGCAACTTAAGTAAGCCGAAACCCATAAATCTAAACCACCAAAAACTTGATCAATAGAGAAAAACATAGTTTTAAACATTCGGAAAATCACAAGTAAAATTCTTAAAAATTTTGGCAGCACCTCCTTTGTAAAAACTAGCCCCGAAAACGGGTACAACATAGATAATATATAAAGCATCCCAAACGGGAGAAAATCACGCCCAACGGCGGAGACAACCACCACCAACAGATATACGACGCCGAAGCGAAGAAATATAAAAGAAAACTGCATAAGGAAGTAAACTTTTCACAAACCGGCTCCTACGAGCACGGTATCCAAAGTCACCAAAATAAGAATACAACACTGAATCCTCATAACTCGTCTCTAAGTCAAATACAAGAAGTGGTAGAGGGAGAATACTAGATCCAACAAAAAGATATACAATTTACAAACAGATAACCGCAAACCCACCTAAAAGAAAGGGCCTCACAGTCAAACGTAGCGGTATCCGCAAAAGTAGAGATGATAAGACGCCCGGCCGCGACTACTCAGAGGGTAAGTCCTGCAAAACACTGTGGCACAACGGGGGTGAGTTGCTAACTCGTGAATAGTAAATAACATCATACTGAAATCGCAAGTATGCACTAACAGCAATGATCAATAGCATGTAAACTGGTAGCATGAGTATGACAATATGAATATGCGACTATCATGACCAAGGTACACCACCAGGTACTATATCTACATGAATTAGTGCATATTAACTGAGCACTGAGTGCGGGAAACTAAATAATCTCATGCACAAATCATAAGCATGGAAAAGCCCGGTGTAAATCAACAACACCCCAAATCCCAAAAATACTTAGATCGGCCCTCAAATCCTGTAAGTCTCATGGAACCTGAGTGTCAAATATCGACACTCTAAAACATCATGAAAACCAGTGCCTATCATCGACACGTAAATACTCGTATCTGAACGTTCCTCGAACCCCAAGTATCGCACTTCGACACTTGTGTTCCACGTATCGGTCTTTCTGATATCCATACGTTCCTCGAAACCCAAGTATCCCACCTCGACACTTGTGTTCCACGTATCGGTCTCCAAAATCCATATATCTCTCGGAATATAAGTGCCTAACATCGACACTTGAAATTCCTATATCGCATGAAAACATATCTCAAATGCGTAAATCCATGTAAAATAGCATATGCAACATAAAACATCAATATGAGCATATCACGGGAAAAGTCCGCTATTTAAATGCATCAAGTCATTAAATATATCTCGCGGTTCCCAAATATCCAAATCCAAATTACATATATATACAGCGTCCCATTCCACCGATATATATGTTATAAAAAGCTGATCATGTAACAATAGCAAAGTGTATGTGTGAGCATGTAGGTATAGTATGGCATATATATAAGCATGTAGGTATACAGGTATCCTATATTTCATATGCGCTATCGTACAAGAATAACTACCTCTATGTCGCTAACCACTAGCAAGGTATATCAATGAACATTTGTGTTGTGCGTATCATGGCAATTACCGACAGTGTGCGTAGCATATCATTGGTGCGCGTGCAACATGGACTGTCAATAATAGTGCAGTGTACAAAGAATACAGGTTCAGGCACAACAGGTAGCTATATGCAATGAAATGCATGCATCATCTCTATATGAGCATATACAAATGCGGCTAATATCATATCATATCTAGCCCTGACGCTTAACGCCATACAGGCGATTTCCCCATAAATGTTAAATCTACTCACCGATGGTCTCGAGCTATGAAAATCCGACCACCTACTTCCCCTTATTCGCAGCGTCCGAAGTCCCCGCTTGCGACACTATAATTTCACAAACACATAAATAGTGCAAAAATCTCAGAAATCGACCAATATAACGTAAAACTTTGTTTTAAATAACGCACCAACACTAAACTAACTCACGAGTATCCGTCTAGTGGCTAACGTGTGTAACGATACCACAAAACCAACCCAAGTGCAGCAGCTGCACAAGATCACGATCCGTGTCGGATAACGTAACTGTTGGTTATATGTATGCCCTAGAGGCCATTACTGTACATTGGATGTATACTGTAGTGGATGCTGGGACATATATAGGGAGGACTTTCTTGCTCGACATGATAGTATGCTATCTGGTTGATCTTTACCTTAACGTGTACACAGATTGTCTCTCTATTACATGTTGGTAAAGCCCTTAGGATGTGTACTTGACTACCTGGACTATGATGCGGATCATACTAGTGGGGACATGGTAGTCCATAAGTACATCCTTCAAAGTCCCTAGTCGTGGGTGTATCGAGATGGGGCATCGATATTCCAGAGTAGACTAGCGTGTACCTTCTCGACCCATACAGATGGGCGATGGATGATCCCATATCCATTGGTGTTTGACATCAGAGATGATATACGGGTGCTCAGTAGAGACTGGGTACACTGGACGGACTCGCCGAGAACTCCCAGATGGTATTATACCTTACGTCAGATGGCAGTTCTCTGGTGACACTGGTACAGAGTAGTCTGTTGACCCAAGATCATCATAGAGTCTTGTGTGGTTCCCACTGTGCTTTGATTTCCATCTTACCACGTCCAAGAGGGCGTGCAAAACGGTGGTTTTTGGGTACAGTCCCGAGTCATATGGAGGCAATGAGCGATAGGAGGGGATTCGTCTCTCCCGGTATAGGGAGTTGATGTTGCGCTGTGTTCGATTGGCTATAACAGGAAATCCCTGGCCAGGGTTGCTGAGATTTACTGGTAAGTGTTACCAGTAGTTTCTTGAATTGTTATAGACCTCATATCGATACGACTTATCGAGCTATTGGGGTCTGACGTTTACCACCCCTAGGCAAGATATGCGACATATCAGACGACGAGACCGGACTGTACGGTAGTGTTACTGGTTGGATTCACTGGAGTGTGAGCGGGCTTGCTCGTCGATCTTCTGATCGCTCAATACCCGGGTGGCCGTTACGTTTAGCAGACCGCTTGCGGCTTGTGGGTGTTTGATATGATCATCATCTGCTGCCGGCGTATTGACGAGTCTTTAGAGTCCTACACAGAGGTTTCCTGGCTCAAGCGAAACGAAATAGGAGCGCATATGTGATATGTGCGGGACCGAGAATAATGCGTGTATGTGATACCGTATTTCATTCTCGCGATGAATATATCGATTGGTTGTATGCGATATAACCTAGTTATCGAATCAAGGGTTGATTCGATAAGCCGATACATTGGATATTAGTCGGTTATATGCGATATGACCGGATCGTTAAATCAAGTGTTGATTTAATGATTTAATGTATAATTATATATATGATATATTACTTTACATTAACTAGTATTGGTTCACTTTAAATGGATTTTCTCACTCGGATGTGCACATTGTATATGTGATATATTTTTGTGCACTTGTTTGTATCATGTTTGATGATACATACTTACTTGAGTTTTGTGTAAAGAATAAACCATGGTTATTTAAATGGTTAGGGTTTTGTTTTTCATATCTAATTATTCATTTATTTATTTATGGAAAAGATAATGAACAAAATGGTTTCTTTTCATGAAGCTTGTTGAAGCTTCATGAAGCTTTGACCAATCTAACCATTTTGTCTTCATCTCCTTAACCCTAACCATTCCTTTAACCTTGGTCAATTCTCTACACATAACTATAGTTAAAATTATGATAAGTATTCTTTTCTTTTCTATTTTCTAATTAACTTATCATAACATTATCATCTTCTTCTTCTTCTTCTTCTTCAAGATGAAGAACCTTGATTCCATCAATGGTGATTGATGAAAATGAGTGAGAAATCCAATTCTAAAGTCTACCCACTTCCTATTTCTTCATCCTCTACCTCTTACCAAGTAGTAGAGTGTGTTTTCTTCACAAGTTTTTGGACTTGGTGAAGTTGGAGCTTGATCTAGCGATGCCTCGACGTAGATCATCTTCGGCATCGTCGTCGATGACCTAGCCCGTCCATTCTCCGATGAAGCCGACGCTAGAGCCCGGGGTTCGACTTGGACAGCGAGGAGACTTCATTGCGGAGCTATAGAGGTGGAGCACCGGATCTACAAAGGTTGCATGTTCGTTCACTTAGTTAAAATGTTAACTAGTTTCTTTTGTCGCCTAGAATTCTAGCCAACGATCCGTAGTCTAGGGTTTCTCGGCACCGTAATTTTTGAAATTGGCATGGTTGATGCCTTGTGAGACCTCCTTGGTGTGCCAAGGAACCCTACAGTGGTATCAGAGCCTAGCTAGAGCCTTAGGCGATGCGTAGACGAAGTTTGAAACCCGAATACGCATCGAAACCCTAACACATCATGCTCTCTGGACTTTTTCTAAAAACTGGGATTTTTCCAGATTAAAAATGCTTAAAAAATTCAGCAGGGAAATCTAAGAATTACGATGCAAAAATTATTCCATGAACAGTAAATAGTGCGGCGGAACCGCGGCAGAAGCCTGCCTTCTGCGGCGATTCCGCGGCAGTATGATGACTTCAGACCTCTTGCTTTGCACAGTAATTCATCATTTCAGCAGCTGAGTTTTATGGGTATTTTTAATATTTTTTCAAGAGTTGAATTTTCTGGGGTGTTTTAGAGCTTCGATGTTTCGATCGGATTATCAAATTTCGTCTTTGTGTTTTTCCGGATAAATTTTAGAATATGTTAAAAAGTTCGACCGGATATAAATACCCAATTTTTCCCCTGTCGGGAAATTTCCAAGTGTTGGATTTTTCCGTGGTTTAAAGACGTTCTAAGTAGTGCAAGTAACGCAATGGACCCTCTAGAAGACAACAAACCTTAACTCGATTATGTGACCGTCTTGAACTGCCCTTTGAACCTTCGGGTTTGGGGCAGTACGGCGTTCCACATGTGAGGCGTTGGCTTGACCCTTCTACGGCTGGACCGTTGGTACTGAGGCACGAACTGAATGTTTTTAGACTTGTTTCATGTGTTGATCTATATCGGGAAAACTTGGGTGTTCGATTGTTCGATCGGAAAGTTTAACATTTTCTATTTATCTGGAATGTGATACAATAATTGGAATTCACAAGATGTTATGAGATAACTAAATGAATGTTATAAACATAGCAGTTTAGTCTCACTTGATCGGTTGCCACGGAATTTTGATGTGATCAAAAGTCCGTCGCAATCACGTAGCGTACGCGGATACTCGCCGGGTAAACTTAATAGACAGCTACACCCCATAGCCCCGACCAAGTGACTGTAGGAGAACCCCGTCGCCGAAAGCATCCGTTCGGGTGCTCGCGGTGGCGGCGTTCCGCCTTGGTGCACTTCGTCGACGGCGTCGGGGGTGCGGCCGTCTACTAAAGTTTGCAACGAGCATTCGATCAGGATGTCGGGAATCTTGTTGAATTGCCCGACTTGATATTGAAAAGAGTTTTCGATTTTGAGACTAAAATGCGGGGTTTATAATTGTTAGGCATGCGATGTCTAAGGAATTCATTTGGTCAGGCATGCGATGTCTGAGGTGGTTGCGGATTCCAACTGTTGTAGTTTTACACTTTCTTTTCTGTGACCGTAAGTGTAATATGTGATATCGCCGGTTTCGTTTCTATATGTCAACGACAATTGGGATGCGCATATTTACTTACGTTGATGACATATGATGTTATGTATTGCTGGATATGTTATATTGGATCGTCGTGTTTGAATAGCCGGGGGTTTTTATGTGAGATGAGTGTTTTTCATTTTCATTCATGTAAAAACTTGTATGTAATATTCTTTTATTGGGGCACTTCCAGGTTGCGGAAGTAGTCACCTTTTGTATATTATTTACTTTTCCGCACTAGGATAGACCCAAGGAGGGGAGCACAAGTAACCGGGTTCTGGAGTCCAGTGGGAGACCAACTCGAGGAGTCGAGTCCGGGTCTCCTAACTCTAGAATTGGCAGGGTTACTTGCCACTCTCGTAGGGGTCTAGGGGTGTGGGTTTGGCTATTCATCACGACCGTGGAATCCGTGTTTTATACTGGCTCGTATTGAAAACACGGACGTCCTAGTATATCCAATGTTTCATATGTTTCTTCTGCTGCGATATCTGTGATGCGATCATGTGATGTTCTTTGATAGATACTTTATATAGTATATATGATATATTATATAGACGTTACTTATGTTTTACACCCGCGCTAGCCCTGCCCCGCTCTGCCGTTAGTCACCTAACCTAACGGTGCACGAGGGGACATCGAGGCGAATGCGGATGGCATAAGTGTACGTCGTATTTATCTGTGATGTTTAGGTATTTAAATGATGGGACTTCATTAATATGATTAATGAAATAAAAGAAACCTAAGATGTTGTAGAATCGAATTTCAAAATAAAACAGGTAGCTACAGTTCTTGCTTTGCACAGCGGTATATATGATATATCCTGCACCTTATTCGATAAGGAAAGGACCGAGATCCCTTCACCGGGAGTGACTCCTTTAGCAATAACTGGCAGATGCTACACACTCGGTTTGTCTTTTGATAGCTTTTAAGAGTTCTGCTTTGCACAGTGATATATATGATATATCCCGCACCTCATTCGACGAGGAAAGGACCGATGATCCCTTCACCGGGAGTGACTCCTTTAGCAAAACTAGAAAAGCCTAAAAAACACTCCATTTTTAAAATCATTTGATTCTACAACGATATCGAGTTCATTACGCAATAGGTTTTCAGAAAAACCTGCCGTAGTCCTCCGTCATTTCAGATAAGTGGTAGTTAGTATTCGTGCTACGTTTGTTGGCCTGCGTCAAGGCGTAGTGTGCAGTAGCTAACTAGTATTTATCTGCTTATGCATATGATGCAGATTGGATTAGGGTAGTCGTGCGACTTTGTTGGCCTGCGTCAAGGGTCGTGCGGGTGGGTTTAATTCAATCAGGAAATGACGGGTTGAACTTGACTAGCGGACTATGGTTTGTTGGCCTGCGTCAAGGTCATAGGACGCTAGGGGCAAAATATTATCGGGGATTTCAAGTGTTGAAATTTGCAATGAGATTGCATACCTTCTATGAGATAGTTGGATCCCGATACCCGCTGCGAGTAATTGTTACTCCTGGGAGAGTTTTACACATTACAATTAGCCGATCAAGTAGGTGTCTAGAAAGGTGTTAACGAGGTTACGCCTCTGGGAAAACGAGGTTTACATTAATTAGGTTCGTGCGAAAGCACGGGGGACCTCCCTCAAAGTACCGACACTGGCCTGGCTGAAAGATTGGCGAACTTGTAGCGTGTAATTAATCCCGGCTAGTCTTTCCTTTTAGGGTTTGAAGGAAGATTTGATAAAAACAGTGGGAGCCATCCTGATTAGATAAAATAATAACCAATCTATTCTTGCAAGAGCGCACGCCGAGTGTTTTCTTCTCTCTCTCTCCTGGTAGCGACCATGTCACGCCTTAATCAAGATAATAATACGGAATATTGACCGAACCCGCTTGTTATACTGAGCTGGGGAATGTTGGTCCCGCTCCAACTTATAATTGTTATAAGACAGAGCAGGAAATTGGGGAATACCAGATTTCCCGTGCCGCCCAAACGAAGAGAGTGCATGATGATGCATCATCTTCGGGTGTGTTCATTACAAAGAACTGTTTCTCAGTATCCTCTGCATCCTGAGTATATGATACTGGATCAGGATCCCAGATATGTAATCTGTTACATAGGGCTACAAAAAGGTAGAAAAACTGAGAACGGGTGATAAGTTTCATGAGGCAGAAAACGGGGCAAGAGTTGCAGCCAAGTCTGTTGGTCACTGTCACCATGTATTGTAATACATTGATTCTGAACGAATGTTATTAGATACCGAACCTGATATACAAAATCATATCTGTCTCTTTATTAGTAAAGAAACGATAAAATTTTGTATTGCTGGATAATGTTTTGAACATTTCCTATATCAAAAGTTGATCGGTTCAGGCACGTTATCTAAAAGCATTGACGTTCTAAATCAAACTACAGTTCTTAGTATACTGAACACACACAAGAGGAAGAGTTCAGAAATGAACGGATCCTTCTTGAGGTATTGTAGACTAGGTCATATCAATGCGACCCGACTAGCTGGAGTTACATTTAGATGCATATTTAAATCAGTTTGAATTTACATCTTATGAAACTTGCCAGTCATGTCACAAAGATAAGATGACCATAGCTCTGTTTATTGGAAACAGAGAAAGAGTTAGTGAACTCTTGGGACTGATACATGATGATGTATGTAAGGTCTCCTGTCTACACATGCCAGGACTGATTCTTTATACTTCATTATATTCTCTGATAATCTCTCAAGATTCAGATCTATGTTCCTGTTGAAACACAAGTCCGAACCTTTTGAGATATTCACGGAATATAAGTTAGAAGTAGAGAACCAAGATACGGGTATAAGTATTATGTCCTTTGATGTGATCAAGGAGGAGAATACTTGGGCACGGAAATCCTGGACTATTCTAATGGAGAATGAGATTCTCTCTCAGCATTACCCCTCCGTATACACCATAGCACGATGGTATATCGGGGCAGAGCAATCACACCCTATATGATAAGGTGTGCTCTATGATGAGTACTACTGAGTTACCTATTTCCTTTTAGGGGGTTATGCACTTGAGAAGCTGCATACCTATTGAATTAGGGTTCAAATCAAATCAGTTGCCTACCACTTCATATGTTATATGGAAAGGGAAGAGCCCATGTCTTAAGCTAGTTAAGATTTGGGGTTGTCCGGCCTATGTCTAAAAAGCAAAATCCGGACAAGCTCGAGGCAATGTCAGTTATGTACAACTGGAAATGTTCCAGCTATACAAACTGCAACTGATGATTTGACAGAACCAAAGGATTCAGTAGATACCAACGAACCTCAGCCTCTCCGCCGATCTAGCAGGGTTCCTCACCCACATGAGAGATACTTCGGTTTCTCTATGACAGTGGGAGCGAGGATTGCATCATGAGATGATGACCCAACTAGCTTCGAGCTGGCCATCAGGAGTAAGACTCTGTAAGAATGGCTGGATGCTTAGCGATCTGAGATGGAATCCTTATACACCAACAAAGTATGGACTTTGGTTGCTATATCTGAAGGGTTAAATCCCCATCAGGAGCAAGTATATCTTGAGAAGATTACTTGGTGTACATGGAAAAGTTGAGACTTTCAAAGCTAGACTTGTTAAAAGTTTGCATCATTGACCAGGTGCGGATAATGATGAAACCTTTTCAAGTAGCTATGCTTAAGTCCATCCAGATCCTACTTGCCACGGCTACATACCATGACTACGATATCTGGTGGTTGGGTGCCATGACCGCTTTTCTAAATGATGTTTTAGAAGAGTGTGTCTATAAGTACACAGCCAGAGGGCCTCGTAGACAGTGGGAGCAGCGGAAACGTGTGCAAGATGCTTTATAGGATAAAGCAGGCATCGCGGAGTTGGAACATCTGTTTTGATAGATAGTCAAAGAGTTTGACATCATCAAAATGGTAGATGAACTTTGTATAAACAAAAAGGTAGTAGGGAGTATGGTGGTGATCCTCGTAGAGTACGTGGATGACATACTCTTGATAAGAAAGGAGTTTCTTATGCTACGCTCGATCAATCTCCGTCTATCACAAAGATTCTCCGTGTAGGATCAAAATGATACCTCCTAAATCCTGAGTTTTGGATCTATGAGATAGATTTAATTGGATGTTAGGATTCTCACTAGTTGTAGTGAGATGGTATCAATTGATCCTGGGAAGAATCACTGGAAGTGTTCCAGGGTGATAAAAACGACTGAATGTCAGTCGCAGGCATTGTCTTTACCCTCAGTAAAGGGACGGTATGTTGGAAGAGTTCCAAGCTAGATACCGTGACATACTAGACGATAAAGGCAGGATACATCGCTACTTAAGATGCTACCAAAGAGGCTGTTTGGGTGTATATTGGTTCATGAGATGAACTATGTTCCTCCCATTGTGTGACAATGGAGTTGTGGCTTATGCCAAGGAACGAAGGTCCCATCAGTGATCCAGACATATTCTAAGGCAGTATCACCTGATCATGAAGATAGTTGATCTCCAGGGTGATCGAGGTTTGGAGAGTAGACTCAGAGGACAACAAGGCGAATCCACTCACGAAGGCCTATTCCCAGAGAGAGACTTTTATGGGATGGTTGAGTATGAGATACTACAACCACTGCTACAGATGGCCCTAGTGCAAGTGGGAGATTGTTGGTTATATGTATGCCCTAGAGGCCATTACTGTACATTGGATGTATACTGTAGTGGATGCTGGGACATATATAGGGAGGACTTTCTTGCTCGACATGATAGTATGCTATCTGGTTGATCTTTACCTTAACGTGTACACAGATTGTCTCTCTATTACATGTTGGTAAAGCCCTTAGGATGTGTACTTGACTACCTGGACTATGATGCGGATCATACTAGTGGGGACATGGTAGTCCATAAGTACATCCTTCAAAGTCCCTAGTCGTGGGTGTATCGAGATGGGGCATCGATATTCCAGAGTAGACTAGCGTGTACCTTCTCGACCCATACCGATGGGCGATGGATGATCCCATATCCATTGGTGTTTGACATCAGAGATGATATACGGGTGCTCAGTAGAGACTGGGTACACTGGACGGACTCGCCGAGAACTCCCAGATGATATTATACCTTACGTCAGATGGCAGTTCTCTGGTGACATTGGTACAGAGTAGTCTGTTGACCCAAGATCGTCATAGAGTCTTGTGTGGTTCCCACTGTGCTTTGATTTCCATCTTACCACGTCCAAGAGGGCGTGCAAAACGGTGGTTTTTGGGTACAGTCCCGAGTCACATGGAGGCAATGAGCGATAGGAGGGGATTCATCTCTCCCGGTATAGGGAGTTGATGTTGCGCTGTGTTCGATTGGCTATAACAGGAAATCCCTGGCCAGGGTTGCTGAGATTTACTGGTAAGTGTTACCAGTAGTTTCTCGAATTGTTATAGACCTCATATCGACACGACTTATCGAGCTATTGGGGTCTGACGTTTACCACCCCTAGGCAAGATATGCGACATATCAGACGACGAGACCGGACTGTAGGTAGTGTTACTGGTTGGATTCACTGGAGTGTGAGCGGGCTTGCTCGTCGATCTTCTGATCGCTCAATACCCGGGTGGCCGTTACGTTTAGCAGACCGCTTGCGTCTTGTGGGTGTTTGATATGATCATCATCTGCTGCCGGCGTATTGACGAGTCTTTAGAGTCCTACACAGAGGTTTCCTGGCTCAAGCGAAACGAAATAGGAGCGCATATGAGATATGTGCGGGACCGAGAATAATGCGTGTATGTGATACCGTATTTCATTCTCGCGATGAATGTATCGATTGGTTGTATGCGATATAACCTAGTTATCGAATCAAGGGTTGATTCGATAAGCCGATACATTGGATATTAGTCGGTTATATGCGATATGACCGGATCGTTAAATCAAGTGTTGATTTAATGATTTAATGTATAATTATATATATGATATATTACTTTACATTAACTAGTATTGGTTCACTTTAAATGGATTTTCTCACTCGGATGTGCACATTGTATATGTGATATATTTTTGTGCACTTGTTTGTATCATGTTTGATGATACATACTTACTTGAGTTTTGTGTAAAGAATAAACCATGGTTATTTAAATGGTTAGGGTTTTGTTTTTCATATCTAATTATTCATTTATTTATTTATGGAAAAGATAATGAACAAAATGGTTTCTTTTCATGAAGCTTGTTGAAGCTTCATGAAGCTTTGACCAATCTAACCATTTTGTCTTCATCTCCTTAACCCTAACCATTCCTTTAACCTTGGTCAATTCTCTACACATAACTATAGTTAAAATTATGATAAGTATTCTTTTCTTTTCTATTTTCTAATTAACTTATCGTAACATTATCATCTTCTTCTTCTTCTTCTTCTTCAAGATGAAGAACCTTGATTCCATCAATGGTGATTGATGAAAATGAGTGAGAAATCCAATTCTAAAGTCTACCCACTTCCTATTTCTTCATCCTCTACCTCTTGCCAAGTAGTAGAGTGTGTTTTCTTCATAAGTTTTTGGACTTGGTGAAGTTGGAGCTTGATCTAGCGATGCCTCGACGTAGATCATCTTCGGCATCGTCGTCGATGACCTAGCCCGTCCATTCTCCGATGAAGCCGACGCTAGAGCCCGGGGTTCGACTTGGACAGCGAGGAGACTTCATTGCGGAGCTATGGAGGTGGAGCACCGGATCTACAAAGGTTGTATGTTCGTTCACTTAGTTAAAATGTTAACTAGTTTCTTTTGTCGCCTAGAATTCTAGCCAACGATCCGTAGTCTAGGGTTTCTCGGCACCGTAATTTTTGAAATTGGCATGGTTGATGCCTTGTGAGACCTCCTTGGTGTGCCAAGGAACCCTACAGTAACACGCGGACACAAAACACTAGATTATAGGAAAACGATCCCAGATTTTGCATACTGTAAATACTAAAAATTTAAACAGTACCAAACACCCCTAAACCTCGGCAGACAACTACCCATAAAAAAACCAACACCCATATCACCTCCAAAACCGGTGTCGCCGGAATTTGCAAAGGGGTCGCCGGCCAGGCCTGGTGAGGTGGGTCTCGTGTCTCAGGTGGGGTCGTAGGTTCACTAGTACATCACTAAAATTTTGTATGGTCACTCAGTAAAATTTCCAGGTCACAGCAGATCACAGAGATTCTAAAAAGACACTAAAAACACGATATTGCACTAATCGATATTTAAAGTGTTCTAAACAATAACCAATGAGCTACCCATCATAAAAACTCCTAATTAACAGTTTAGAGATTATACCTAACAAAACTTGCTCCCAAGATCCAAGCTTTCCTAGCTCCAAGTGATCATGAAGGCAAAACAAGACTTGAGGTATTTTTGTGATTTATTTTGGGAATTTTTGAGATTTATTGAGCTTGGATTGATGCAAATGGTGAAAGAAATGATCAAGGGTAGAAGAATGAAGAAGAATCTAGGCCAAGTGAGGAGGTGGGGGTTTTGTGTGGAGTTTTCTAGCAAGAATTGCAATAAATGTACATAAATGCACATGCATGCACATGCATGCACCTCATTCATTCTTTTCATTTTCTTTAAACTTTAATTCTAATACACAAATAAATATCTAGATATTATGTGAAGGTTTTATTAACTCAAACTTGATTTATTTTCAATAATTTCAAAGAAGAAAATTTTCCAATTTCCAATATGTAAATACCGCATTAAAATAATATTAAAAATAGGGAAAAATTCTATTTGAACCAAAATGTCCCATATACCCACAAAGTTTGCGCACTAGCTTTATTTTAGCTAAACTAGGTGCTGGCAAGTCTATTTAGACGTTTGATCACAGTCGGGTTAAAACGGAAAATACCGACAATTTTACCCTAAAACGGAAAAATTCGCATAACGATTTCTAAAACGTTACAATCTCCCCCCTTATAGAAATTCGTTCCTCGAATTAAAATTTTAACTACGCGTACCTTCGAAGAGATGAGGGAATTTCTTCCGCATCTCGCTCTCGGCCTCCCAAGTGATCTCCTCACTAGTAGGGCTACGCCAAAGAACCTTCACAGACGGCAAGACCTTTGACCGAAGTTTCTTCACCTGCCGATCCAAAATAACTACCGGCTGCTCGGTGAACGAAAGATCGCGCTCAAGCTGAACGGTCTCGTGCTGAATCATGTGAGAAGGATCATGAAGGTATCTACGAAGCATCGACACATGGAAAACGGGATGAACATCCGGAAAACTAGGCGGGAGCGCCAAACGATAAGCAACAGAACCCACTCGCTCAAGGATCTCGAAAGAACCTATAAATCTGGGACTGAGCTTCTCCCTCTTCCCAAACCGCATAACGCCTTTCATCGGAGAAATCCTGAGGAATACATGATCCCCCACTGCGAACTCAAGTCTGCGACGACGACGGTCGGCATAAGACTTCTGTCTGCACTGGTCTGCTCTCATCCTGTCCTGAATCAGCTGGATCTTCTTTATAGTCTCCTGAACTAGCTGGGGTCCCAAAACTCTACTCTCGCTGAGTTCGGTCCAACAGACTGGCGATCGACACCTCCTACCATATAAAACCTCAAAAGGTGCCATCTGAATAGTCTCCTGAAAGCTGTTGTTGTAGGAGAACTCAATCAACGGCAAGTGACGATCCCAACTGCTACCAAAATCAAGCACACATGCACGGAGCATATCCTCCAGAGTTTGTATAGTCCGCTCCGACTGACCATCGGTCTGTGGATGAAAAGCGGTGCTAAAACTCAACCGGGTACCCAAAGCTTCCTGGAGCTTCTGCTACCGACAGTTAGTAAACTTGGTGCCTCTGTCGGATACTATGCATGTGGGAACACCGTACAAACGCACAATCTCATCTATATACAACTGAGCGTACTGGCATAACCGAAAGTGGTCTTTACTGGAAGGAAGTGAGCCGCTTTCGTCAACTGGTCTACAATTTTCACGACCCAAAGTTCGGCCCGTGACCGACACTTAACCATGTGACGTCTACAGGCGTAACGCGACTAAGTAAGCTGAAACCCAGAAATCAAAACCATTAAAAGTATAGAGTGCTTAAAACATTTAGAAAACTTTAAGTTGTTTAGTAAAATTCTTTTGAGTTCAAGTTATTATTTTAAAATTTATGGCAGCATTTCCTTTGTAAAACTAGCCCCGAAATCGGGTACAAGGAAATATATGAGTAAAATGATATACAATAAGGAATAGGCATCCCAGACGGGAGCAATCATGCCTAACGGCGGAAATAACACCACAATGATAGTATACGACGTCGTAGCGAAGAAAGAGTAAAAATGAGTGAAGACAACATGAAATATAAAACTGCATAATAAAGTCGGTTCACAACGAGCTCGACACCAGAGTACAATAATATATATCGTCCTCACAACTGGTCTCTAAGTCCATACATAAGTAGTAGATGGAGATTACTAGATACAATGATGTATACAACTGGAAAATAAACAGATACCGCACGAAACCCACCTATCAGCAAAAGGGCTAGTATGCCAACTACAATGGTATCTGTGTCAAAAGATGTACGAAAGCAGGCTGCCGCGACTACTCCGAGGGGCAACCTGCAAACACTGTGGCACAACGGGGGTGAGTTTCCAACTCGTGAATAGTAGATAACATATAAAGGTAATCGCGAGTATACACGTGCTGCGATACTCTAACCTATGCCAACAGATAACATCTATATGATGAACTGGATCCTCAAATCATGCAACAAATGCGATCTAATAACATCTCTATGTGATGAGCAAGGTATGCAATAACCGTGCATAGCATGTGTACTCTAACAGGTACTACAGATACAGGATGAGATGTGCAATACTAAAATACTGAATATGGGAGTAAGTAAGATCTACACGGAATATCCACGTGGAAAATAACTGGTGTCCATCAATACACCAAATCCCAGAAAAGACTCAGGCGCCGTCATCCTCATCGGCCCTAAAATCCTGTAAATCTCATAGAATCGTGAGTTCCCAACATCGGCACTCGAAATATCATAAAATCAGCCGTGTCTAGTATCGACACGCAAATACTCAAGTATCGGGCTCCGTCCATCGGATCGGCCCACGGGCTCCGTCTGCGGAATCGGCCCTCGGCCCCGGCAGTACGCGTCGTCCCGTATCCATCTATCGACTCTAGTCGGTATCCTCCAGATAATCGCTAGGTCTAACCAATCACCGGTAGGTAGTAGTCCCTCTGCTGGGCTCACCGTCTAACAATACGAGTCTTCTTGCCCCGGGGTACCGTATCGGGTCCACCATGTACCCGCACTCGGTGCCTACCGCTCCTCGAATCGGGTATACTCACACAAACTCTCTGGAACCGAGAAAACTCATGGTGGACGCACTGAAATATCATATCAAGAGAAACCAGATTTTTAAAACAGTGCGTATTTTCTTAAAATGATACCACGGTTCTCAAATCCAGAAACCATATGAATCCAAAAACTCAATGCGTAAATCCATGCAATGTATCGTATGATACTGAGAGTAAAAGAAAGGGAAAACCGCTCTTTTAAAACAATCCAGTTTTGAAAATACCTCATGCGGTCCCTATTTTCATGAAATCGAATCAATATCATCCATGTATGTGACATATGTATGTATGTAGGTATGGATGTGCAAATGGATATATACGCGAATATGAGTGTAGCACTAGTATGAGTATACAGTGTGCATGTGCGCAGGTATGAAGATATCAATATATATGTGCACTGGTATGAATATACAGTGTGTATGTGCGCATGTATGAAGATATCAATATATATGTGCACTGGTATGAATATACAGTGTGCATGTGCGCAGGTATGAAGATATCAATATATATGTCAATATGCGACAAGTCATGACAATCAGCAATGATGCGGCACTCAAATTGATATGCATAATGCGTAGCAATTCTATAGTGCAAGTGTCATGGCAATCACTAATAGTGTGAGTGTAACATACAAATGGTGCTCGTGCAGCTTTAACCGTTAGTGACAGTGCAGTGTTCTATATCTACCATTACTATATGCAATGGGGGAGGTATGCTACGCTAATGCACATGAACATCTACGACTAAATATCCTATCACGCCCTGACGCTTAACTCCATACGGGCGATTTCCCCGTAGATGTTAAATTTACTCACCTGGTCGCGTGCTACACGTAGCCGACCACTTGCTTCCCTTTCTTGGCGGCGTCCGACGTACCCGCCTGCGAACCTGGAATAACACAAGGAATCCATAAATATAAGAAAAATTCTACAAAACGTGATATCGAAACAAAACGAGAAACTCGCGTCGCGAATTAACGCGCGTGTGTACGATATGCTGAAACGTGTGTATACGCGCCTAAAACTAACCCGACACGTCGCGACACGCTGGATCACAGAACCCACTCACGTATCGCGCGTATCGCGCGAACTAAACGTACTTGAAAAATGATATACTGTCCAAGATTCTACCCAGGTTAAAAACTTACAAAATTGCATAAACCATAGACCTTAGAAATGTAGCAGACACCTACAGAACAAATCCTAGCACCTATCTCCCAAGGCTGGCCGCAATTTGGGCCAGAAGGATTATTCCGGCGGCCTGGGTGTGGGGTCAGGGGCTCGTGCTCTGGTGGTGTGGTCTAGACCTAGTATACAGGCTCCAGTTTCCTTAATTTTTACCTGAACAACCCAGATCTAAAGCAGATTGCATAAAGGCTAAGTTTTGCTTAAAAAGGTTAAATTTTGCACAATTTGAAAACTTAGGGTATTTTAGTGCAATCTGGGGTTTAACTAGGTTTAAGTGGCCCTAATAGGACTTAATTAAGTTATTCTAACCAATACTAACCTCACTTAACCAAAGTTCACACTAATCACCATATATAGCACTAAAAACGCATAATTATCGCTAATCGAAGCTAAACTACACAAACTAAGCGAACAAAAGAATGAGTTTAGAGATTATACCCCTTAGGAATCCTACGAGCAAGGAGAAGGAGAAGAAGAAGAAGACTTGGTGCTGCTGGAGCTGCTGCTGCTGCAACTGGAGCTGATGTTGGTGTTGTTGCTCACTGCTGCTGCTGCTACTGCCTGCTTGCTGCTGCTGTTGCCTCTGGTGCTGTTGCTGATGCCCTTGCTGCTGCTGCTTGTGCTAGGGCGGCTGCTGTGAGAGAGAGAGAGAGAGAGAGAGAGAGAGAGTGTGTGTGTGTGTGTGAGTGAGAGTGAAGTGAGAAGAAAAAAATGAGAGGAAAGGAATGATAGCACAATGGGTCAACCCCTCTCTCTCTCTCTTCATTTAATACAAGCATGGCACTTGCCATGATGCCCATTCTCTCTCTCTCTCACTCTCTCACCAAGTCAACATATTCAAATCATTTCAAAAAAACAACCCTTAAATAAAATAACCAATTAAACTTAATTAAAACCCAAATAACTTAATTCCCATGTTTTAAACCACCATGATTGCTAATCATGGTTTAGCCCATTTTACCCTAGTTTACATGCACAAGTGTGTGCAAGCCTAGGAAAAATCTAATAAAATATTCATTAAATTTGGAAAAATATTTGAAACTCAATTTGGTAAACTTTTTATTAAAAACCACTTATTAAAATATAATTAGCCACTAAACACATCCTAAGGTGTTACAACAATCACCAAAATGGAGTCATACCCTCTACTAGCCCTGGGTAGACCCACAATGAGTCCATGGAAATCTGCTCCTATTTCCACTCCGGAACGGGTAAAGACTGCAACTCTCTAGCCGGTCTCTGATGCTCAGCCTTGACTTGCTGACAAGTCAGGCACCTCGAAACGAAGTCCGAAATATCGCGTTTCATCCCTTCCCACCAGTAAAAGTCTCTCAAATCATGGTACATCTTGGTGGAACCTGGATGAACGCTAAAGGCCGACTGATGTGTCTGCTCTAGGATCTCGCGTCTCAACCCATCAGCATCTGGTACACACAAGGGAGTCCCGCATCATAGTACACCCTGGTCATCAATCATGAACTTCAAAACTGTACCCTGTCGAACAAGCTCAAGAATCTCGGACAAACGGGCATCACTGGGTTGCGCCTCACGGATACGATCAAGTAGTAGTGGACGGGCGCGGACATGAGAAAACTGTCCCCCAGCGGAAGTGAACTCAAACTGCA
Organism: Agapanthus africanus; assembly: GCA_030015575.1. Classification (NCBI taxonomy): domain Eukaryota; kingdom Viridiplantae; phylum Streptophyta; class Magnoliopsida; order Asparagales; family Amaryllidaceae; genus Agapanthus; species Agapanthus africanus. Next base: position 429,770,351 of record CM057339.1, read on the forward strand.
CTCTACCATCACACAAGAGCTGCCAATCTGCAGAAGACTAACGCTGAACCGTGCTTAACTGGGACAAGCTACCCCCGGGCCTACGACTCAAAGCATCAGCTACCACATTCGCCTTGCCCGGGTGATAAAGGATCTTGCAATCATAATCCTTCACTAGCTCCATCCAACGGCGCTGTCTCAGATTCAGATCCCGTTGCTGGAAGATGTACTTCAAGCTCTTATGATCCGTGAAGATCTGACACGACTCCCCGTACAAGTAGTGTCTCTAAATCTTCAACGCAAAGACCACCGCGGCCATCTCAAGATCGTGAGTGGGGTAATTATGCTCGTGCTTCTTCAGCTGCCTAGAAGCATAAGCAATCACTCTATCGTGCTGCATCAGTACACAGCCGAACCCCACTCGAGAAGCATCACAATAAACAGCGTAGCCGCCCGATCCAGAAGGCAAAGATAGAACTGGTGCTGTCATCAACCGAGTCTTCAACTGCTGAAAACTCTGCTCTAACGCATCAGTGCAAAGGAAAGGAGCTCCTTTCTGGTTCAGTCCAGTCAGCGGTGCAGCGATACTTGAGAAATCCTGCACAAAACGGCGATAATAACCAGCTAAGCCCAAAAAGCAACGGACTTCAGTCACCGATACAGGTCTGGACCAAAGCTGTACAGCCTCGATCTTCCTCGGGTCCACAAGAATACCATCACCAGTCACCACATGACCCAGGAAGTCAATACTATCAAGCCAAAACGCGCACTTTGAGAATTTAACATACAACTGGTGCTCTCTCAATATCTGCAAAGCAATCCTCAAGTGCTGCTCATGCTCCTCACGACTCCTAGAGTAGACCAGTATGTCATCAATAAACACAATAATAAACTGGTCGAGGAACGGCCTGAAAATCCGGTTCATCAGATCCATGAACGATGCTGGCGCATTGGTGAGTCCGAACGACATCACCAAAAACTCATAATGCCCATAGCGCGTACGAAAAGCAGTCTTCGGAATGTCATCATTCCGAACCCGCAACTGATGATAACCCGAACGCAAATCAATCTTAGAAAAATGTTTCGCACCCTGGAGCTGATCAAATAAATCGTCAATGCGAGGCAAAGGATATCTATTCCGCACCGTAACTCGGTTCAATTGACGATAATCCACACATGGCCTCAAACTCCCGTCCTTCTTTTTGACGAACAGAACAGGAGCTCCCCACGGCGAAACACTCGGACGCACAAGTCACATATCAAGCAACTCTTGCAATTGATCTTTAAGCTCTCTGAGCTCTGCCGGAGCCATCCAATAAGGCGGTATAGAAATAAGCTCCGTGCCAGGAATCAGATCAATACATAACTCAATATCGCGCTCTGGCGGCAACCCAGGTAACTCATCGGGAAAGACGTCGAGAAACTCTCGCACGGTAGGAACCTGGTCCAACGACTCTACTGTGGCTCCAGTATCATGAATGAAAGCCAAGAATCCCCGACATCCCCTCCTTAAAAGCCGACTAGCGCAAAGGACAGAAATCAAACTGTGTGGGGCGGCACCACAGTCCCCCTGCACAACAAACACTGACTCGCCGGGAAAACAAAACCTAACTGTCTTCTCGCGGCAGTCCACGGACGCGTAGCAAGTAGCTAACCAGTCCATGCCCAGCAGAACGTCGAAGTCCAACATCTCAAGAAGGATCAAGTCGACGGGAAAATCTCTGTCCCCTATACGGACAGCACACGACCGGAACACGTATCATGCAACAAACGACTCTCCTACAGGAGTAGCCACGACCAGCGACTGATCTAGCCAACACGACTCTCGGCCTAACCTCGGCACGAAATGCGTAGAAACATACGAATGCGTAGATCCCGGATCAAAAAGAACATGTGCATCAAAAGAACATACAGAAAAGGTACCTGAAACCACGACATTGGACGCCTGAGCGTCCTGGTGAGTCAATGCAAACACCCGAGCCTGCCCTCTACCGGCAACTGGCTGACCTCCGCCTCTACCACCCCGCCCTTACGGTACAAAACCACCGTGACCCCGACCTCTCTGCACAAGAGTCTGACGCGGAGCAACAACCAGCATAAGGGGCAATGCCTTCTGAGGTGGAGAAGGTGGTAAGGTAACCTGCGGTACAGCTGCCTCGCTCACACGTGGCTCAGCACAATCTCGAACCCAATGACCCATACTCCCGCACCGGTAACATCTAGATACAAACTGCTGACCCTCCTGAGGGTAAGAGCTAAAAATCCGACCTCGTCCCGAACCTCCACTATCTGAACGGGAACTGTCACGACGTCTAAACGCCCGCCTCCCCGACGGATCACCAGTACGAACCCTCTTCGGTTCCGGAGCAACTGACGACTCAGAAAGATGCTCCTCTACCAACAGGGCTGCATCCACCGCTGCCGCATATGTGTCAATGCTGATGGCTAGGAACAATTGGGTAAGCAGGCCTCGAACAAACCTCTTCACCCTCATCTCCTCAGTCGCCACCAAGTACGGAGCATACATTGACAGCTCGGTAAACAGTACATCATACTCAGACACCGTCATCCCCGGAGTCTGGCGTAACGACTCAAATCTACGCGCTCGCCCATCCCTAACACTCGGTGGAAGAAAATGGGCGAGAAATACCGTCACAAACTCAGCCCAGGTCATAGGAGAAAGACCCGCGGCTCTGCCCCTCTCCAACGACTCACACCACTTCTGGGCCAGACCCTCCAGACGAAAGCTCGCAAACTCCACCCATCTCTCATTGGAGCATCGGAGCAAACGACAAATCCTAGCCATCCGGTCGATAAACGACTGTGGATCCTCAGTAGTATCTGTTCCAGTGAACACCGGAGGCCTCAGCCTCATAAACTCTGTCAGTGACACGGTAATAACCTCCGGAGCTTTCACTGCGACTGCCGGAACTATAGGTACCATCGTGGTCCCTACAACGGGTGGAACAACTGCTTGCCCCTGTGCTCGAATGGCCTCTACTAAGGTCCCCATCATTTGGCGCAGGTCTTGCATACCAGCCCTAATCATAGCAATGTGCTCCGGTACAACAGGCGTACCGCCCTGGTCAGTCCTCGCCTCAGACGATTCAACTCTGACCTCGACCCTCGCGGCCGCTCTCTGTGCCCTCGTAGTCTTCAGCAGCATATATGCTAGAAATCGAAACAAGATTCGATAAGGACACAGAAATCGAATCACATGGATGTAACAATCATGGAAGGAATACCAATCAATAAGTCCTAAGGTCACTTAGGAGGAGTACCGTGTCGTAAGTATGCCGCGGAACATACACACTCTACGTCACTCTGCTTAAGCTACCTACTCCATCATACCAAGGTCATCCTACACTCCAAAAGGTAAAAACTAGCGCTCTGATACCAACTTTGCCACGACCCAATATTTGGCCCGTAACCGGCACTTAAATTACGTAACGTCTACAGGCGTACGCAACTTAAGTAAGACAAAACCCAGAAATCTAAACCACCCAAAACTTGATCAATGGAGAAAAACATAGTTTTAAACATTCGGAAAATCACAAGTAAAATCTTTAAGTTTAGTTTTCGTTCTTAAAAATTTCGGCAGCACCTCCTTTGTAAAAACCAGCCCTGAAAACGGGTACGACATAGATAATATATAAAGCATCTCAAACGGGAGCAAATCACGCCCAACGGCGGAGACAACCACCACCAACATATATACGACACCGAAGCGAAGAAATATAAAAGAAAACTGCATAAGGAAGTAAACTTTTCACAAACCGGCTCCCAAGAGCACGGCATCCAAAGTCACTAAAATAATAATACAACTAAATCCTCACAACTCGTCTCTAAGTCAAATACAAGAAGTGGTAGATGGAGAATACTAGATCCAACAAAAAGATATACAATGTACAAACAGATAACCGCAAACCCACCTAAAAGCAAGGGCCTCACAGCCAAACGTAGCGGTATCCGCAAAAGTAAGATGATAAGACGCCCTGCCGCGACTACTCAGAGGGTAAGTCCTGCAAAACACTGTGGCACAACGGGGGTGAGTTGCTAAATCATGAATAGTAAATAACATCATACTGAAATCGCAAGTATGCACTAACAGCAATGATCAATAGCATGTAAACTGGTAGCATGAGTATGACAATATGAATATGCGACTATCATGATCAAGGTACACCACCAGGTACTATATCTACATGAATTAGTGCATATTAACTGAGTACTGAGTGCGGGAAATTAAATAATCTCATGCACAAATCATAAGCATGGAAAAGCCCGGTGTAAATCAACAACACTCCAAATCCCAAAAATACTCAGATCGGCCCTCAAAACTTGTAAGTCTCATGGAACCTGAGTGTCAAACATCGACACTCTAAAACATCATGAAAACCAGTGCCTATCATCGACACATAAATACTCGTATCCATCGTTCCTCGAAACCCAAGTATCCCACTTCGACACTTGTGTTCCACGTATCGGTCTTTCTGATATCCATACGTTTCTCGAAACCCAAGTATCCCACCTCGACACTTGTGTTCCACATATCGGTCTCTAAAATCCATATATCTCTCGGAATATAAGTGCCTAATATCGACACTTGAAATTCCCATATCGCATGAAAACATATCTCAAATGCGTAAATCCATTTAAAATAGCATATGCAACATAAAATATCAATATGAGCATATCACGGGAAAAGTCCGCTATTTAAATGCATCAAGTCATTAAATATATCTCGTGGTTCACAAATATCCAAATCCAAATTACATAAATATACAGCGTCCCATTCCACCGATATATATGTTATAAAAAGCTGATCATGTAACAATAGCAAAGTGTATGTGCGAGCATGTAGGTATAGTATGGCATATATATAAGCATGTAGATATACAGGTATGCTATATTTCATATGCGCTATCGCACAAGAATAACTACCTCTATGTCGCTAACCACTAGCAAGGTATATCAATGAACATTTGTGTTGTGCGTATCATGGCAATTACTGACAGTGTGTGTGTAGCATATCTTTGGTGCTCGTGCAACATGGACTGTCAATAATAGTGCAGTGTACAAAGAATACAGGTTCAAGCACAACAGGTAGCTATATGCAATGAAATGCATGCATCATCTCTATATGAGCATATACAAATGCAGCTAATATCATATCATATCTAGCCCTGACGCTTAACGCCATACGGGCGATTTCTCCGTAGGTATTAAATTTACTCACCAATGGTCTCGAGCTTTGAAAATCATTTAACCATTAGCTTCTCAACCATTCTTGTTCTTTTTGGATGTATGCATGCATGTATGCATTCATTCTTGTTCATGCACATATGGATGTGCATGCACACATGCATACATACATCATTCTATCATGGTTGTTTATACATAGAAAATGGTGACAATATGAGACTCACACCTTGGTTATTTATATGGATTATTACTTCTATTTGTTTTAAAACAAAATGAAAAAAGGAAAGGATAATTCATGGTGTGTTTCTACACTCTTCTTTGACCTAACCATGCTCACCTACTCTTAACCGTGGATTAAACTTTCCTTTCATGTTTTAACTCAAATTAAATAATATCTTTATCATTTAACCATGGTTTGAGATGAGAAGAAATAAATATATATACATATATTTTCTTTTTTCCTTTCATGAGATTATCTTTTCTCTTCTTCTCAAAAAAGCCATCATCTTCTTCAACCTTGCTCCTTTTGCTCTCTAGATTTTTCAAGTGAGCAAAATACTCAACAAGATAGGATTTTGAAGTGAGAAAGAGAACCACAACACCATTCTACACAAGTCTTTCCCACTTGTTTAGAGTGTTAGCTTCATTTCTTTCCTTTGATAAAGTGAAGTTGCTAGCTTGGACAAAGGAGCTTCAGGTGGATCGTAGTGGACGTTAGAAGACCTCAAGCTAATCGTTTTCCAACTCTCAAGTGGCCAAAGAGTCTATAAAAGGGAGCTACAAAGGTTGTACTCTCAAAACCCTAGCCTTTGTTACTTATGAAGTTGGTTAAAGATTTGAAACCCTAATTTTCTAGGATAGATTCTTTATATGCTTACTTAGCACCACAAAAATTTGATCTTTGTGACATGTGATGCTTCCAAACCTCTCATAGGATGCTAGGTAAACTAACATTGGTATCAGAGCCGACCTAGAACATTAGGCGATACTTTAGCGAAGCAAAAACTCCGATCGAACCGAAATACGGTATTTTGGGACACTCTCTGGACATTTTTTAAAATCTGTTATTTTTCAGAATTAAAAATCCTTAAAAAATTCAGCAGGCAAATATAAGCATAACTGTAAAATACAAGCCCATGAACAGTTAAATCCACCGCGGAACCGCGGCCAAAGCTTGTTTGGGCCGCGGCTCCGCGGCCGTACAGAGGCTATATTTTTTTATTTTTATACAGTAATGCTTATAATTGCTTGAATATATTTTTGGGTATTTTTAATCTGAATTTAGTACTGTTAGTTCTGGAGATTGTTTTGAGTTCATTGATTCGATCGGAATTTTAACTTCTTGTCTTTCCGGATAACTAGTAAGTATTGAATTGTTCGAACGAATGTCGTTTGCTCACTTTTCACGGGGTTTAAATATTTCGGATATATGTGCAAGTTTTGTGGTGGACCCTCTAGAAGACAACAAACCTTAACTCGATTATGTGACCATCTTGAACTGCCCTTTGAACCTTAGGGTTTGGGGCAGTACGGCGTGCCACATGTGAGGCGTTGGCTTGACCCTTCTACGGCTGGACCGCTACTACTGTATCACACTCCGGTTTTTTTGAACTCCGCTCAAGTGTTGAGCTTTAGGGAATTTTGGGTATTTGTACATTCGGTCGAAAACTTTAATACTGTCTATTTATCTGGAATGTGATACAATATGTGGAATTCATATAGTTTAGGCATGAAATACGAAGTATGTGATATTTCGCATTTATGATGTCTAAAGAGAATGTGGATTCCAAATATTGTAGTTTTACACTTTCTTTTCAGTGACCGTAAGTGTAGTATGTTCGATATCGCCGGTTTCGTTGCTATACATCAACGACAATCGGGGTACGCATACTTACTTACGTTGATGATATATGATATTATGTATTGCTGAGATATGATGTGCAGGATTGTCGCGATCGAATAGCCGAGGGGTTTTATGTGAGATGAGAGTTTTATATTTTCATTCATGTAAATTCAAATGTAATGTAATACTCTTTTATTTGGGGCACTTCCGGGTTGAGGTTGCTATCACCAGTGTTGTATATTATTTACTTTTCCGCATTAGGATAGACCCAAGGAGGGGAGCACAAGTGACCGGGTTCTGGGGTTCAGTGGGAGGCCATCTCGAGGAGTCGAGACCGGGTCTCCTAAACTCCAGGATTGGTAAGGTCGCTTGCCGCTCTCGTAGGGGTCTAGGGGTGTGGGCTTGGCTATTCATCACGACTGTGGAATCCGTATTTTCTATTGTTGGCTAAATACTAAATACGGACGTCCTAGTATATCCCACATTATATATATGTTTCTGCTGCCTGTGTTCTGTAATATCTGAGACGAATGATATATTATATATGAGATATATAGTAGACGTTGCTTATGTTTTGCACCCGCGCTAGTCCCGTCCCGTTATGCCGTTAGTTAAGTAACCTAACGGTGCATAACGGAACATTGTGGCGAATGCGGATGGCATAAGCGTACGTTGTATTTTCGTTTCTTTTATGTGATTGGCTTAAGGACTTAAATGATGGGATTACATTAATATGATTAATGTAAAGAAAATAAACCTAAATAGATGTTGTAGAATCAGATTTGAAAACCACTCGGCTCTTTATGAAAAAGCTATATTTCAAAACTGCGGAGCACAAGCCACTCCTTTTGAAAACCATTTGATTCTACGACAATATCAAGTTCAAAGCGTTAAAGATTTTCTTAAAAATCATTCGCAACCCTCCGTCATTTTAGGAAGTAAAGTACTTAGTATTCGTGCTACGTTTGTTGACCTTAGCCAAGGCGTAGTGTACGGTAGCTAAGTGATGTCTTCCTACAATGCATATGATGCAGATTAATTAGGACGGGTATATGACTTTGTTGACCTTAGCCAAGGGTCATGTAAACGGGTCTGATTAATCAAGAAATGACGGTCTGAACTTGACTAGTACTTGTGATTTGTTGACCATAGCCAAGGTCATAGGTACTAGGGGTAAAAATCATATCGGGAATTTCAAGTGTTGAGATTTGCAATGAGATTGCATACCTTCCATATGATGGTTGGATCCCGATCCCACTGTGGGCAATAGTTGCTCCTAGGAGAGTTTGCAGTTTACAATTAGCTAACTCATTAGGTGTCTAGAAAGGTGTTAACGGGGCTACGCCTCTGGGAAAACGAGGTTTACTTTAATTAGGTCCGTGCGAAAGCACGGGGAACCTCCCTCAAGTACCGACACTAGCCTGGCTGAACGGTTAGCGAAGTTGTAGACTGTAATTAATCCTGGCTAGTTTTCTTTTTAAGGTTTGAAAGAAAAACTTGATTAAAGCAGTGGGAGACATCGATTAGACAAGATAATAACCAATCTGATCTATGCAAGAGCTTTCGCTGAGTGTATTCTTTTCTCTCTCTTAATGGCAGATACCAATGACTGGACTCAAGCTTTTACTAGATAAAAACAAACTGAATGGGTCCAATTATAAAGACTGGCTGAGGAATCTGAAAATAGCCTTCACTTATGATAAAGTATCATATGTCCTCACGGCTTCAGCCCCGCCCATCCCAGGTCCAAAATCCTCAGTTGTGGACATTGAAGTCCGCAAGACATGGGATGCTGACTGTGCCACGGCCAAATGCCTCGCGCTTGCATCGATGGACAATACACATCAAAAGCAGCACGAGAATATGGACATTCAAACCATATTCCTCCATACAAAGGAGTTGTATGGAGAGCAATCCCGCGTATTACGATACAAAGCATCAAAGAAATTGTTTTAGATGCGAATGGCCCCTGGCACACCGGTAGGAGACCATGTTCTGAAGATGATAGCTCTTATAGAAGAGCTTGAGGACCTTGGATGGACAATGGACAATGAACAATATACGGATATTATTCTGCAGTCCCTCCCCTCCACCTTTGCTCAATTCATAGTTAACTTCAACATGCACGGCATGGAGAAGGAACTACCTGAACTCCTTAATATGTTAAGGAGTGCAGGGAGCACTATGAAATCAATGAAAACTCCCGTTATGACTATTGGGCAATCTTCTTCTTCTCGCCCAAAGGCTAAGGCCAAAGGAAAGAAAAAGAAGAAGCCCACCAATCCTAAGGGTGGAGTTAAAAAGGTGAAGGGAAAGGAAAAGTCCAAAGCTGGAGACTCGGGGAAAGGTGAATGTTTTCATTGCCACAAGACAGGACATTGGAAGCGCAACTGTATGGAGTACTTGAACCTCAAGAAGAAGCATGGGGATGCTTCCGCTTCAGGTGTGTTTGTGACAGAAAACTGTTTTCCAATAAACTCTGCTTCCTGGGTATTAGATACCAGTTCAGGTTCTCATATTTGTAATTCTATGCATGGGCTGAGAAATAGCAAAGTTTTGAAGACAGGTGACCATACTCTCCGCGTTGGAAATGGTTCCAATGTACATACAGTCGCAGTGGGAGAGTATCACTTGGGGTTGCCATCTGGGTGTATATTGGTTTTGAACCCATGTTATTTTGTACCAAGTATGCTTTGTAATATAATATCTGTTTCTTTGTTAGACAATGAAGGATATAATTTTGTATTGCAGAACAATGTTATGAACATTCACCTGAATCAAATGTTGGTTGGGTTTGGTACACTTAATAACGGGATATACGTCCTAAATCAACACACGGTTTTCAGTATACAACACACTAAGAAAAGAAAACTTTCAGAAATAAATGAAGTTTTTCTTTGGCAATGTAGACTTGGTCATATTAACGAAACAAGACTAAACAAGTTACACAAAGATAGATATTTAAACTCTTTTGAATATAAATCTTATGCGACTTGCCAGTCTTGTATCAAGGGTAAAATGACCAAAACTCCGTTTACCGGACACGGAGAAAGAGCTACTGAGCTCATAGGCCTCATACATAGTGATGTATGCGGGCCAATGTCTACACAGGCTAGAGGCGGTTTTTCATACTTCATTACGTTCACTGACGATTTCTCAAGATTCGGTCATGTATTTTTATTAAAGCACAAGTCCGAAGCTTTCGAGAAATTCATTGAATATAAACAAGAAGTAGAAAAACAAACCGGCTTGAGTATCAAGATGCTTCGATCAGATCGAGGTGGAGAGTATCTCAGTACGGAATTTGCAAACTTCCTAAAAGAGAATGGGATTCTCTCTCAGCTCACACCTCCTTACACACCACAGCACAACTGTATGTTTGAACGACGGAATAGGACCCTATTAGATATGGTCCGATCGATGATGAGTGATTCTGAGTTACCTGTCTCATTTTGGGGGCATGCATTGGAGACTGCAGCGTTTCTTTTGAATAGTGTTCCAACCAAAACCGTGTCTACCACGCCATATGAGATATTGCATGGGAAGAGACCATCTCTTAAGAGGATTAAGATTTGGGGTTGCCCGGCCTATGTTAAAAAGAAGAATCCGGACAAACTCGAGACACGGTCGGTCATGTGTAACTTTGTAGGATATCCAAAGAACTCATATGGATATCTATTCTACCATAAGGAGGAACAAAAGGTGTTTGTTTCTCAGCATGCCACATTCTTGGAAAAAGAGTTTTTCACAGATAAAGATGATGGCAATGTGGTGGATCTAGAAGAGGTTCTAGAGACACAAACTACAAATGACGACTTGGTTGAACCGGCTGTTGCAATAGAAACTGAAGAACCTCAGCCACTCCGTAGGTCTGGTAGGACTTCTCGCCCACCGGAGAGATACTACGTTTTCCTCATTGATGGTAACGGAGAAGACTGCATCATGGATGATGATGATCCTACCAGTTTTCAGCAAGCTATCACGAGTGGTGACTCTGTGAAGTGGCTAGATGCCATGAGATCCGAAATGGAGTCTATGTACACCAACAAAGTATGGACTTTGGACATTGTACCCCCTGGGGTAAAACCTGTGGGATGCAAATGGATCTTTAAAAGAAAGATTGGTGTAGATGGGCAGGTAGAGACCTATAAGGAAAGACTTGTGGCGAAGGGTTTTCGTCAAAGACCAGATTTGGACTATGAAGAAACTTTTTCGCCCGTAGCCATGCTTAAATCCATTCGGATCCTACTTGCTATTGCTGCTCACTACGACTATGAAATCTGGCAGATGGACGTTAAAACAGCATTTCTAAATGGAGATTTAGAAGAATGCGTTTATATGGATCAGTCAGAGGGCTTCATTGACAGTGGGAGCTGCGGGAAAGCATGTAGATTGCTTAAATCCATATATGGGTTAAAGCAGGCATCACGGAGTTGGAACATCTGTTTCGATGATGTTATCAAAGAGTTTGATTTCATCAAAAATCCAGATGAACCTTGTGTTTATAAGAAGGCTGTAGGAAGAGCTGTCACATTCCTCGTACTGTACGTGGATGACATTCTTCTGATAGGAAATGATATTCTTATGCTACAGTCGGTCAAATCTTTCTTATCACTAAGGTTCTCCATGAAGGACCTGGGTGATGCCACATACATCCTGGGCATAAGGATCTATAGGGATAGATCCAAAAAGTTATTGGGATTGTCCCAAACCAGGTACATCAACACCATCCTAAAAAGGTTTAGTATGGAAGACTCCAAGCGGGGTGTCTTACCCGCTTGCCATGGGGTCACTCTCTCCAAGGATTCTTGTCCAAAGACCGATGAAGAGAGAGCTCGCATGAGCATTATACCCTATGCTTTGGCAGTAGGATCTATAATGTATGCGATGTTATGTACACGCCCAGATGTAGCTTATGCACTTAGTGTTGTAAGTAGGTATCAATCCAACCTAGGGGAGAATCACTGGATAGCTGTGAAGAACATTCTTAAGTACTTGCGAAGGACTAAAGAATTGTTCTTGGTGTATGGTAATAGAGATCTCCAAATGGAGGCCTTTACCGATTCGAGCTTCCAGAACGATAAGGACGACAGCAAATCTATCTCTGGGTTTGTATTTACCCTTAACGGAGGGGCGGTAAGTTGGAAGAGTTCCAAACAGGATACCGTTGCAGACTTTACGATGGAAGCTGAGTACATTGCTGCGAATGATGCCGCCAAGGAAGCCGTCTGGATGAGGAAGTTCGTCTCGGAGCTAGGAGTAGTTCCAACCATTATTGATCCAATACCATTGTATTGTGATAATAATGGGGCTATGACGTTAGCCAAGGAGCCCAGGTCCCATCAGCGGTCCAGACACATTCTGAGGCGCTTTCATTTGATCCGGGAGATTGTAGATCGCCGCGAGATCGAGATTAAGAGAGTAGACACAAAGAATAACGTCGCGGATCCACTCACCAAGGCCCTCCCTCAGTCGCAGCATGAATGACTTTTTGAGATGTTGGGTATGAGATACGCCAATAACTGGCCTTAACTGGCCTTAGTGCAAGTGGGAGATTGTTGGATATATGTATGCCCTAGAGGCCATTATATGATAGTGGATGTATCTGTACATGTATATATATATATATTCAGTGCACATTCTTGCTCGACATGATAGTATGCTATCTGGTTCTACTTTATCTGACATGTTGATTTGATCATGCTTTTATTCATTCATACATGCTGATAAAGCCCTGAGGATATAGGCTTGACTACAGTGATTATGATAGAGATCATACTAGTGGGACATCTGTAGTTTATAAGCATATCCTGAAATGTCCCTAGTCGTAGGTGTATCGAGACGGGGCATCGATATACCAGAGTAGCCTAGCGTATATGATACTAGACCCATGTGATGGGCGATGGATGTTCCCACATTCATCGATGTTTGACATCAAGATCATATACGGGTGCTCAATGGTGACTGGGTACACTGGACGGACTCACCGACAACTTCTATATGGAATTATATCTATCGTCGGATAGCAGCTCTCAGGTGACACTGGTACAGGTTAGTCTGTAGACCCGAGATCGTCATAGAGTCTTGTGTGCTCTCCCACTGTACTTTGATTGCCACCCTACCACGGCTCTACTGAGTCGTGCAAACAGGTGGCCGTTGGGTACAGTCCCGAGACACACGAAGACGATGAGCGATAGGAGGGGTTTCGTCTCTCCCGGTATTGGGAGTTGATGCCGTGCTGTGCTCGACTGGTTATATAAGTAAGTCCCTGGCCAGGGCTGCTGAGATTTACTGATAAGTGTTATCAGTAGTTTCTCGATCTGTTATAGACCATTCACCGGCACGACTTATTGAGTTATTGGGGTCGACGTGACCATCCCTAGGCTCGATATGCAGCATATCTAACGAAGAGACCGGACTGTACGGTAGTGTTGCCGGTTGGCTCGACGGGAGTTGTAGCAGGTTCGCTTGTTTTCTTCTGATCGCTCAATACCCGGGTGGCCGTTACGTTTAGCTGACCGCTTGCGGCTTAGGGGTGTTTGATATGATCATCACCCACTGCCGGCGTATTGACGAGTCTTAGAGTCCCACAAAGGAGTTACCTAGTCCAGGCGAAATGTTGTGGTGCGCGTATGAGATATGCGTATGGACCCGGTTAAAATGCGCGTATGAGATACCGTATATTAATCGGGCGGCTTACTTTTGGTTAGGTCGTATGTGATATGGCCGGATTGATAAATCAAGTGTTGATTTATCATTTAACCATTAGCTTCTCACTAGAAATCCATTCTTGTTCTTTTTGGATGTATGCATGCATGTATGCATTCATTCTTGTTCATGCACATATGGATGTGCATGCACACATGCATACATACATCATTCTATCATGGTTGTTTATACATAGAAAATGGTGGCAATATGAGACTCACACCTTGGTTATTTATATGGATTATTACTTCTATTTGTTTTAAAACAAAATGAAAAAGGAAAGGATAATTCATGGTGTGTTTCTACACTCTTCTTTGACCTAACCATGCTCACCTACTCTTAACCATGGATTAAACTTTCCTTTCATGTTTTAACTCAAATTAAATAATATCTTTATCATTTAACCATGGTTTGAGATGAGAAGAAATAAATATATATACATATATTTTCTTTTTTCCTTTCATGAGATTATCTTTTCTCTTCTTCTCAAAAAAGCCATCATCTTCTTCAACCTTGCTCCTTTTGCTCTCTAGATTTTTCAAGTGAGCAAAATACTCAACAAGATAGGATTTTGAAGTGAGAAAGAGAACCACAACACCATTCTACACAAGTCTTGCCCACTTGTTTAGAGTGTTAGCTTCATTTCTTTCCTTTGATAAAGTGAAGTTGCTAGCTTGGACAAAGGAGCTTCGGGTGGATCGTAGTGGACGTTAGAAGACCTCAAGCTAATCGTTTTCTAACTCTCAAGTGGCCAAAGAGTCTATAAAAGGGAGCTACAAAGGTTGTACTCTCAAAACCCTAGCCTTTGTTACTTATGAAGTTGGTTAAAGATTTGAAACCCTAATTTTCTAGGATAGATTCTTTGTATGCTTACTTAGCACCACAAAAATTTGATCTTTGTGACATGTGATGCTTCCAAACCTCTCATAGGGTGCTAGGTAAACCTAACAAATCCGACCACCTGCTTTCCCTTGTTCGCAGCGTCCGATGTCCCCGCTTGCGACGCTATAATTTCACAAACACATAAACAGTGCAAAAATCTCAGAAATCAACCAATATAACGTAAAACTACGTTTTAAATAACGCACCAACACTAAGCTAACTCATGAGTGTCTGTCTAGTGGCTAACGTGCGTAACGAAACCACAAAACCAACCCAAGTGCAGCAGCTGCACAAGATCACGATCCGTGTCGGATAACGTAACACGCGAACACAAAACACTAGATTATAGGAAAACGATCCCAGATTTTGCATACTGTAAATACTAAAAATTTAAACAGTACCAAACACCCCTAAACCACAGCAGACAACTACCCATAAAAAAACCAACACCCATATCACCTCCAAAACCGGTGTCGCCGGAATTTGCAAAGGGGTCGCCAGCCAGGCCCGGTGGGGTGGGTCTCGTGTCTCAGGTGGGGTCTTAGGTTCACTAGTACATCACTAAAATTTTGTTTGGTCACTCAGTAAAATTTCCAGGTTACAGCAGACTACAGAGATTCTAATAAGACACTAAAAACACGATATTGCACTAATCGATATTTAAAGTGTTCTAAACAATAACCAATGAGCTACCTATCATAAAATCTCCTAATTAACAGTTTAGGGATTATACCTAACAAAACTTGCTCCCAAGATCCAAGCTTTCCTAGCTCCAAGTGATCATGAAGGCAAAACAAGACTTGAGGTATTTTTGTGATTTATTTTGGGAATTTTGGAGATTTATTGAGCTTGGATTGATGCAAATGGTGAAAGAAATGATCAAGTGCAGAAGAATGAAAAAGAATCTCGGCCAAGTGAGGAGGTGGGGGGTTTTGTGTGGAGTTTTCTAGCAAGAATTGCAATAAATGTACATAAATGCACATAAATGCATATGCATTCACCTCATTCATTCTTTTCATTTTCTTTAAACTTTAATTCTAATACACAAACAATATCTAGATATTATGTGAAGGTTTTATTAACTCAAACTTGATTTATTTGTAATAATTTCAAAGAAGGAAATTTCCCAATTTCCAATATGTAAATACCGCAATAAAATAATATTAAAAATAGGGAAAAATTCCATTAGAACCAAAACGTCCCATATACCCCCAAAGCTTGCGCACTTGATTTATTTTAGCTAAACTAGGTGCTGGCAAGTCTATATGGATATTTGATCACAGTCGGGTTAAAACGGAAAATATCGACAATTTTACCCTAAAACGGAAAAATTCACATAACGATTTCTAAAACGTTACACCAACACTTGACGAAATTTGGTAACTTGAGCACCCCTCCGTGGGACAACCTGTACCCCCTACGAGTACGGCGAATAGCCCACCAATTCTAGAGTGAGGCCCCCTCTTTCTCAACGCCATGAGATGCGGGCCCGTTGCCTTCTAGAATCCGGCTATTCGAACACTCCATCGCGGGGTAATCCTTGTACAGAAAAGAAAATTATATACAATGGTGACATCGACCTCAACCCAGTCATGTCCCAATAAAAGAATATACAAACTGGTAAAGACGGCAGTCCACATGTCGGACGCTCGCCCCGCAATATCAAATATACAAATGAATCTGAACTGTTCTGCTACCATTGCACCACTGGCTATCCACCACGACAATCCAACCACAACCTCAACACAACACAGAACATCAATGTGAATGTCATGTTCGCAAATCTGTCTAAAAGAACATATAGCAGTTAGACAAGTTATACCGCTCTAATGACATTCACGGTTGCATATAGTAATGTTTGCACTGAAAAACGCACAATTAAAATTTCGATCAACTAAACTTTTCCAAATTGGCCCCCAAATGCAAAACCAACACTCAAACAAATCTAGACCAAAACCAAAAATATCCCAAAAATCATATTTTCATGAACTAGAGCCCCAGAAAAAAATTAGGACACTGTAGCAAAAAAGGCGTCGCGGTTCCTCGGCAAAACGTGTCATTTTGCTTGGGTTCCGCGGCTGAGTTTTGGAGTTAGGTGCCCAAATTTTTTTATTAGCTCTAGTTTTGCCTGCATATATTTTTAAGATACCCAAAAAAAATTTTGAACTTTTAAATTCGACAGCAAGCATGCTAATATGAAAATACGATTCAGAAAAATTTGTCGATTGAGATTTTAACCTTGTGAAAACTAGCTAGTATGGGTTTATGGGTTGGCTCTGATACCATGTTGGGTTACGCCGGCGCCCTGGCCATCAAATGCGGCTGGTGCGGAACATAAACTGGCGTTTAAAACTAGACGCTAACGAAACCCGCCCTAAACGAACCATAAAACCTATAATAGCTAACTAACAAAGAGGAGTTTAGAATGGTTATACCGAATGCCCCGTGTCCTTCGGTCTTTAATCATCTTCCTAAGCTCCTAGTGGCCTCCTTGATCAAGCTTGATCTCCGGTCTCCCTCCATCGAAATGATCCACCTGAGGATATGTAGTTCGAGCTCCTACCTCATAGCCGTAACTAGGATACCTAGTTCGCTAAACTAGATAACCTAGAAGATGTAGAGTATAATGATGGATTAATATGTCTCTAAACACCCTAGCTTTCTCAACACATAAGACTTTTAGGATGGAGGTAGAGGAAGAAGAAGCATGAGGAGATGAGAGTGTGAAGCATGAAGCAACTCAAGAAAATGGCTAAGTGTTGTGAGATTAAGAAAAGAATCAAGCTCACCAAAATATCTCATAAAACAAACAAATATCAAGCATTCTTCAATAGTGAATCATGAGTAACTAGATGAGTCACCCCATGAATCACCCCTGAGTCACCCCATGAGTCACCACAAAGCCATGCTTGATATAAAGCCAAATACAACTCATCCTCCACCTCATTAACCATTTAATTCTAAATGGTTTAAAACTCAAATGAGGTGTAATCTTCTAGAAGTAATCTTGCAACAAATTACAAGAATACCCCTCATCCATATATACATACCCGTATCCATATTCCGACAAAATACGAATACAAAGAGACAAAAATAATCCAACAATATAATACCAGAATCCGGATTAAACCAAACCCCACTAGTATTATCCGTTCGAATCATGATACATGCACAAGTGCACGTATATGATCAAACCGTGTCGTAAAACTATACGGCCTCTACATCGTTTCGCCCGAAGCAGGGAAACCCTCTGTGTAGGACTCTAAAAACTCGTCAATACGCTGACAGTGGGTTTAACCACAAGCACGTCAGTGGCACTAGCTGTACGTAACGGCTACCCAGGTATTGAGCGAAAGGAAGGCCGACAGGCAAACTCATCCGATCGCCTACCGAGCCTGTCCGTGACAATATCCGTACAGTCCGGTCTGTTCGTCTAAGAGCATCACATATTGAGTCTAGGGGGTGATAAAGTCAGACCCCTAATAACGCGACATTTTATGTCGGTATGAAGCCCATCACCACCTGAGAAACTACTGATCCAAATCAGTAATTCTCGACTACCTTGGCCAAGGATTTCTGGTGATGGCCACCCGTACACTGCGCGACATCAACCCCCAACACCGGGAGAGACGAATCCCCGACGATCCGCTCACTGCTTCCATGTGGATCGGGACTGTACCTAACTAAAATATGTTTGCACGACTCCTTTGATCCATGGTAGGGTAGTAATCAAAGCACAGTGGGAACTCAAACGAGACAAATGACGATCTTAGATCAACAGACTAACCTGTACACATGTCACCTAGGAACTGCTATCTGACAATAGGTATAATACCAACTAGCATGTTCCCGGTGAGTCCGTCCAGTGTACTCATAACCCAATGAGCATCTGTATACTATCTTAGGTGACTAACTGACACTAATGGCTTCTGAGACCGGCCACCGCCCCTCTTCGGGGTCTCGATAAGTACACACTAGTCTACTCCGAAGTATTAATGTCGAGTTTCGATACTCCCTCGACTAGCGACATTTAAGGATGTGCTTATAGACCACCCAGCACCCACGTATATGATCGCCATCATAATGCTGGTAGTCAAGCAAGAATCCTATAGGCTCTATCAACATGTAATAGTGATCTGTAATACCACATAATGCATGTACATAGTGATAAAAACAAACCAGATAGCATACTATCATTTTGAGTAAGACTGTTCTATCCGTATTGGTCCTCCCTTAATCATCATAATCACCTGCCTGCGATTATGATAATTGCCTTGAGGGCACTATAGCCAACATAAACGAAAGGTTCTGGGTCTATGACTTCCCATAAATGCAAGTACTTATAGTTAATTATACCCTATTGTCTCAGGTTCGAACCTGGATGGGATATCTTGTTATGTCGCTTTAATAACATCACAGAAAGGAGGAGATCACATTGCAAATGGAGACAACATAAAATCTATTTCAATAAAATATCATGTTATATTGGTTTTGGATACAATATATTTAAATCAAATTGTACAAAGAGAGAATCAAGTTCTCAAAGACTTGAACATTGATGATTTGTGTAATGGTTCAAATTGATGGAGGTTTTAATATCAAATTGGTATTGAACAAAGCGTAGGCGGGCACTTCTCTTTTGAAGACCCCAGCCTTCTGTTCTTTTTCAGCATGGGCAAATACCCTAAGTGGGGCCCAATGCTATTTGAAGTATGGACAGGTGCCTCTTTTAAGGTATTCGACTTAGCTGAGTGGTGGTGGGTGTAACGACTATATTTTCATTGTAATTCTTTTTAATAAATAAAATATATTTGCTTCGAAATGATTCGTTTTGTAAAAAGAAATGGTTTTGAAAGATTTATTTTGATTTCTTTTAATATAAAGAATTTATTCGATTTTGTTTTGAAAGGAAAATTTTGAAAAAAGAATTTGTTTTATTAAAAGAAAAAAAAATTAGTATAAGAAAATGATTTATTCCGTTTATCTTTTAAATTATTCTCTTTTAAAACTCTGTATATATATGTTTTTATTTAATTATGTGCAGTAGTAAACTTGTATCTCATTGATTAAGTCATTGCATTGCTAGTCCATAACCCACATGTTTGAATCTTGAAACTTGTAATTATTTTTATCTATTTTATTTTTTAAAAAAACCTTTCATAACCTACGAACGACCTTTTATTTTGTCTTCTTTTAAACTCCCAAAATCAATGAAAATGGTTATGAATATATAATCAATTAGAATTATGATGACCATAATATCACACTTTATATGGTCATCTTCCCCCTTTTATTCTTGAAGCCTCAAGTTCGTCGAAATTCTCTATCGTCCGCTAGAATTGAAACAGTGAGCCGGTTGTTATACCGACCCACACCGTGTGTAAGCCCCTTTCCCCTTTCCTCTCTCACACTATTCGAATCTTGACCTTCTTATCATGCCTCATTCAAGTCAAACTTGTGATGTCGGTAAATTCCATGTTAAAGTGTTTCTCTTTATAAATTAAAATGTTAGTATAAAAATATATGGGTGTATAGTTGAAATGCTTGCCTATGTGATTGATATCGTTGTCAAGTGAATATTGCGATTTTTGTTTATTAGATAGTTTTGTTGAATTTTCATGAATATGGGAAGCATGAACGGTCCACGAAGTTTTTTATTAAATAAAAAAAAAGATTATTTTATTTAAAAGGACCTTTGTATTTGCTTGTTGGTTCAGGATAAGATTATGATCAATCCTCGTATGTATCTCATATATTTTAGCTCATATTTTGACTTACTGTTCTAGGAATGACGTGAGTGTGTTGCCATATCGTTTACCTTAGGAATCTAAAGTCTTTTTCTTATGTTGCATACATGTCGAAAAACTAACTCTTTTAGACTCTAATACGTCTTCGAAACAAGTTAATAATTAATTCCTCGTAACCTGAGATTCTACGGAAACTAGTCATAGCAATAGATAGATTTTTTATACGCGCTATAAAAATTTCAGATCAGATCGAATAACGGTTTAGGATTTTACGTCGTTTTAGTCACTGTTTTTAAAATCAGAAAACTGTTTTTATCGACCACATTTGAAGACACATAACTCCATCTACCGGGGTCCATTTTGAGCAAACTCAAGTGTTTTGGATATTTAGATCAAAAAATCTAGATTTTCTTAGTTTTAATGATTTTCTAAAAACCAACGTAAATTATAGAAATCTGCGTTATAAAATTATGTGATGAATCAAGACAAAATCTGTCCTGATTCGCACCCTGTTTTTAAATATGACATAACTCGAGCTCCCGATATCGGTTCGTGACAAATTTTAGATGTATAGATGCATAATTGATAGATCTATAACTTCCTATAGAAATGGTGACTCAGAAATGCATAGAACAAGCCGTTATATGCCCTGGAAAATAACCCATAGTTGCTGTCTAGAAATTAGAATTTCTGTTTTAAACCCTGATATTAATATGACCATAAGTAGAGCTTCATGAATCCAAATCATGCGGAACTTAGTTGTTTGGATAAGTAGACCGAAAGACCTATAAGTTTCTAATAACTTTTGAAACCTAAAAACCTACAGAAATTAACTTAAACCGTGTAAAATGTGCGACGGTGCTGGACAAATTCTTATCTGTTCTGCGCGACGTTACGAAAACGGATATATCTCCTAAACTAGTAGTCCTAATTAAGCAATACTTGAACTCACGTTTGTATAACATCTAGGGCTATATTTCTTGTTTAATCTCTGAATTCAATTGACTTGAGTAATTGGTAGTTCACAACACTTCTTTACAATATTGTTCTTGATTATTACTTGAATATTGTACTTGTCTCATTTCATACCATTGAACATGTGTAACCTTGTTTCTTGATCTCTAAATTGTTGCTTGTACATGATGACATGATTAAATATTATATGTTTGACATGAACCTTACCCGAACCATGAATACATGTTTACATGAACACTTGAACTCGACTTGAACTTATAAACCTTACTGTATTCATGGATTAATGTAAGACTTATATCATTATTCATAATTTAAAATACATAGGGTGTTGGGGTAGTTTGGATTGTGAATTCGATCAACGGAATCTCAGGAGTCCCATTACTAACACGTGACTCTTTGAATACTAACTCTTGAATCAGGTCCGTGTTTCCCTGCTCATGAATGATAGCTTTGGGTCTGTAAATACTCTTGCGGCGGTTAGAGTCCTATTACTAACTCTTGATTCAGGCCCGTATTTCCTTACCTCTGAACGATAGCCTTAGGTATTGAGAATACTCCCGCGATGGTTGACGCTCACACTCAAACTGACGATAGATTTGCTTACCCTTGTAGTGACCTCTTTAGACCATATTGCCAGTCATTTCATGTTCATCAGTTATACTTATGATATGCTTATGTTAACCGACACCATACTTATACTAAACTGCCATGCTTATGTGAAACTATCATGCTTATGTAGTTTGCCATGCTTACATGACATATCATATCGGTTCTTATATTTGCTATTATATCATCTTAATTTATTATCATACTTTATTGGGGACTTACCGAGTGCAAGTTCGCTGACGGACATTCCTTGTTTTCTTTCTTTCTTTAGGAATGTTCGTCAGGTGGCTTAGTGACAGAGGAGATTAAGCCGACCGAGAAGGATCACACTCGGCTTTCATTCCAGGTGGATTACTAGTTTTACCTTCAGCTTTATTTTCCAGTTTGCATACTTATTCGGGATTTGTTAGTTTTATTTCGTTGTATTAAAGATACGAACGTGTTGTCTTGTTTTGAACTTTGTGACTTGGTGTCACGACCCGAGTGTGGAACGTAACTGGCACTTAAACCACGCAATGTCTAGATGCGTAACGTAATTCAAGTAAGCCAAAATCCCAGAAATCTAAACCGTGAAATAAAAATAGAGTGATAATTACTTGTTTAAAAAGGTTAACTTAAACATTGCAAGAGTTACATCAAAAAATCTTTTAATGGCTCAAGTTTTATAAAAAATTCGGTAGCATATCCTTTGTAAAACTGGTCCCAAACTGATACATAATATGAATAAACATAAGCAATGATAAAAGGCATCCCCAAGTGGGAGCTAGCACTTCGCCAAATTGGCAGAACACAAACACAGGCAAGAATATATATAATAATAGTGCGAAAACAATAAAAGAGCAGAAATAGAAAACATTGCCCACAAGAAACATAAATTCGACTCACACGAGCTCGACACCACATACCAAACTAATACAAGTCTCACAGTCTTGTCTCTAGGATAAATAAACAAGTGGTAGATGGAGTATACTCGATACAAAAGTAGATATACATGGTGGAAGACAAAAGAATATCCTCATAACGCACCTACAAGTATCGCGCCCAAAAGTTGAAGCAAAGCAAAAGCAGAAACAGAAGCAGTGCGCCTACCGCGACAATGCTGACAGGTCGGTCCCGCAAGACACTATGGCACAACGGGGGTGAGTTACCAACTCGTGAGTAGTAAATAACATCTAATGAGACAATCATAAGCATGAACGCAAATGCGTCAAAACCTATGTATAAACCATGATGCGATGCACTAGTATGAATGCGACATGAATAAATGATCAAGCATGAAATCTGGGTACATCCGATGTGAGAAAAACTGAGTTTTATCTTAGTAGATTTTTTGTATGGTAAAACCAAAGTATCATCAATGGAAATAGCAAAATCCCGTGTCAAGCATCGACACTCAATATCTCAATATCTCGGGTTCCGTCTCTCAGATCGGCCCTCAATCCATCTGAATCATACGACTCCGGTCGGTATCCTCCGGGCCAATAATCACCGGTAGGTAATGCTCCCCTTCCAGGCACAACGTCTCTCTATACGATCTTCTTGCCCGGGGGTAGCTTACCGGGTCCACCATATACCCGTAGACGGTGCCTCCACTCTCCTTGAATCGGGTATATATATACGTGGCTCAAGAACCGAGAAAACTTATGGTGGACACCACACGTCATATCATGAGAAACCGCATTTTTCCTTTTTGAAATGATCATAAGTTTATAAAATCCACTTGCGGTTTCCTAAATCCAGAAATCTCATGAAAAACGGAAATCTCCAAGAAAATCATAATACATGAATATATCGATGATGGCGAATGTCCATGATATCAATATGATGCGACTAGATGAATGACTTGAAGATTATATGTCACAATGATGCACATGCAAGCATGCAAGTTATCAAGTAATTTCTATAGTGTACGTGACATAGCAATTACCACTGGCGTGTGTGTACATACAGAATAGTGCACGTGCGGCATGAACCATTGCTAATGGTGCAAGTTCCTAGGGTGATAATATCAATGCACATGATGATGCGTATGCAATATGGTTATGGTATAAGCATATGAATACAAGATTTGTAAATAGATCCTAACTATCAGGTGCTTTACGCCATCCAAATGATTCCCCGAGAGATGTTTAAATCTACTCGCTGGAATGCCTCGGCTAATCGAATTTGACCACCGCTCCCTATCCTAGTCGCGTCCGACGTCTCCGCAACTGATTCTAGAATCGTACAAACTTAGCACATGAGGCTAGAAATCAGATATAACGCGAAATCAAAACAATACGAAAGAACTATCCCCTACAAGTTAGACACGTGTAAACTAGATGCGCTAAACGTGTTCAACAACGTCTAAGACCACCCCTAGCGGCTGTTTTCCACAGAAAACGCCAAAACTAGAATAGAAATGTCCGTATCGTACATTAACAAAATGCTTAATTTTAGGTAAAACTGTTCTAGATTTTGATAGGGGTGCAACTAGAGAAAATTGCACACCAGAGGCCCAAAATATACAACAGAGAGCTCCCCACAAAACCCCAGTACCCAGCTCCCTCATCTGGCCGCAATTTACAGCCAGAATCATTAAATCTGCGGCCTCAGTTTAGGGTTAGCGGCTCGTGTTTTAAGGGTGAACTCCTAGTCTAATTGCGACCAGAATCATTAAATCTGCGGCCTCAGTTTAGGGTTGGGGGCTCGTGTTTTAAGGGTGAACTCCTAGTCTAATATCTATCTCACAGTAATTTCAACTTTCTTCTGCAACTACGGGGTTAACAGCAGATCATATATAAACAATAATCTCAACTAAAAACGGTATTTAAACACTTATTTGAAACATTATGGTGTTTTAGTGCAATTTGGTACATTAACAAGGCTAACTAAACTACTCTTAACCACCCTAATGAGTCATTAAAACTTTAAACTTGACCTAACACTCTCTTTAAAACTCTAAACTTGCTTTAAACACTTCCCTAAACCCTAATTAGGAATAAATAAAGCAAAGGATTACCAATACAAGTTAAGACATAGTTTCATACCTCAAAAGATTAGAAAGAGACCATAACTTGATAAGATTTGCCACCAAGAGAAGAAACTTGCTTGAAGGAAACCCTTGAAGAGGTTTGGATTAGGATTTTGGAAAGGTTTAGTGAAGGATTTGTGTTGATTTGGTTAGGGCTTTAGGTGAGGTACAGAGAGATTTAAGCTAAGGAGTTGGAGAAGAAAAAGAAGAGAAGAAAAGATGAAGAAAAATATTTAGAGAACGAGAGTGAGCTCAAGCCATGACTCCCCTTCTCCTCATAAATGCACCATGCCTCTCATTTTCCATTTTTATTTTCCTTTCTCTTAAAAATCTAGAACCATCCATGTTAAAAAAAGACTTAACCATAAGCAAAATGTGTCATGGTTGTAATAACATGTATTAAGCTATACTAACCTATGATTAACACTAGATTAGTGTGTATGTGCATGTTAAAATAATTTTTAATACTTTATAAATAAGGAAATAATTAAGTAAACAAGCAATTAAATAAATAACTAATTAAATACATAATTAATAAGTAATTACATAAGTAAATAAGTATATTTATGTCAATGTGGAAAATAATTATTAACTAGATTTTATGATCCTAAATGATTTTTAAAACGTTGCAATCTTCGCCCCCCCCCCTCTCTTAAAGAAATTCGGTCCCCAAATTTAAAATCTAACTACGCGTACCTTCGAAGAGATGTGGATATTTCTCCCACATCTCGCCCTCGGCTTTCCAGGTGACCTCTTTGCTATTCGGGTCACGCCAAAGAACCTTCACGGACGGTAAAAGCTTTGATCATAATTTCTTCACCTGCCGGTCCAGGACGACTACCGGCTGCTCGGGGAAAGAAAGATCGCGCTCCAGCTGGATCGTCTGATTCTGAATCCCGTGAGAAGGGCCATGAAGGTATTTGCGAAGCATCGATACATGAAATACGGGGAGAATATCCGGAAAACTAGATGGAAGTACCAAACGATAGGTAACGGTACTGACTCGCTCGAGAATCTCAAAAGGACTCACATATCTGGGACTAAGCTTCCCTTTTCTTTTCGAACCTCATCACGCCCTTCATCGGCGAGACCCGTCACCCACGGCGAACTCAAGTCTGCGACGGCGATGATCGGCATAAGACTTCTGCCTGCTCTGGGCCGCTCTCATCCTGTCCTGAATCAACTGGATCTTCTCTCTAGTATCCTGCACTATCTGCGGTCCCAAAATCCTACTCTCGCTGAGCTCTGTCCAACAAACTGGCGATCGACACTTTCTCCCATACAAGGTCTCGAAAGGTGCCAACTGAATCGTCTTCTGAAAGCTGTTATTGTAGGAGAACTCTATCAAGGGCAAGTGACGATCCCAACTGCCACCGAAATCTAGTACGCACACTCGGAGCATATCCTCGAGAGTCTATATAGTCCGTTCTGACTGACCATCGGTCTGCGGATGGAAAGCTGTACTGAAACTCAATCGGGTGCCCAAGTCCTCCTGAAGTTTCTACCAGAGACGGCTGGTGAACTGGGTGCCTCTATCGGAAACAATGCAAGTCGGAACGCTGTGTAGTCGCACAATCTCATCAATATAAATCTGAGCATACCGAGCAAATCCAAAAGTGGTCTTCACTAGAAGGAAGTGAGCCATTTTCGTCAACCGGTCTACAATCACCTAAATAGAGTCATACCCTCGACTGGACCTAGGTAGACCCACGATGAAATCCATAGAGATCTGCTCCCATTTCCACTCCAGAATGGGCAAAGGCTATAACTCTCGTGCCGGCCTCTGATGCTCAGCCTTGATTTGCTGGAAAGTCAGTCATCTCGAAACGAAATCTGCAACATCTTTTTTCATTCTTTCCCACCAGTAGATATCTCTCAAGTCACGATACATCTTGGTGGAACCCGGATGAACGTTGTATGCTGACTAATGCGCCTCCTCTAAGATCTCGCGTCTCAGCCCCTTAGAATCCGGTACGCATAGACGAGTCCCAAATCGTAGAACTCCCTGGTCATCAATCACAAACTCCGAATATCTACCCTGCCGAACCTGCTCCATAATCTCAGACAAACGAGCATCGTCGGGCCGTGTCTTCCGGATGCGATCAAGTAGAAGTGGACGGGCATGGACATGAGCATGTTGTCCCCCGGTGGAAGTGAACTCGAACTGTACTCTGCTGTCGCATAAGATATACCAATCTGTAGAAGACTGTCTCTGAACCGCGCTCAAATAGAACAGATTACCACCGAGCCTCCAACTCAAAGCATCAGCTACAACATTCTCCTTACCCGGTTGATAAAGGATTTTGCAGTCAGTTCTTCACGAGCTCCATCCAACGACGCTGCCTTAAATTCAGGTCCCGCTGCTGGAAGATGTACTTTATGTTTTTATGGTCCGTAAAGATCTGACATGACTCCCCGTACAAGTAGTGTCTCCAAATCTTGAGCGCAAAGACCACCGCGGCCATCTTCAAGTCGTGAGTGGGATAGTTTTGCTCATGCTTCTTCAACTGCCAAGAAGCATAAGCGACGACCCTGCCATGTTGCATCAACACGCAACCTAGACCTACTTGAGAAGCATCATAATAGATAATATAGCCGCCTGATCCTGAAGGCAAAGATAAGACTGGTGCAGTCATCAAACGAGTCAATTGCTGAAAACTCTGCTCACATACCTCGGTCCAAAGAAATGGAACTCCCTTCCGGGTCAATCCGGTCAGCGGTGAAGTGATACAAGAGAAATCCTGCACAAAACGTCGGTAATAACCGGCTCAGCCCAAGAAGCTGCGAACCTCCATCACTGAAACAGGTATGGGCCAATGCTGAAAGGCCTCGATCTTCCTCGGGTCCACTCGTATATCATCTCCCATAACCACATGACCCAAGAAATCAATACTATAAAGCCAGAAAGCACACTTCGAGAATTTAGCAAACAGCTGGTGCTCTCTCAATGTCTGCAATATAATCCTCAAGTGCTGCTCATGCTCCTCTCGACTCTTAGAGTACATCAGAATGTTGTCTATGAAAATAATAAGGAACTAGTCTAGAAACGGCCTAAAGACGCGGTTCGTCAAATCCATGAACGCTGCTGGGGAATTAGTGAGCCCGAATGACATCACCAAGAACTTATAATTCCCATAGCACATCCGAAAAGCAGTCTTCAGAATAGCATCATTCCAGACCCGCGATTGATGATAACCCGACCGCAAGTCAATCTTCGAAAAATCTCCCGCACCCTGGAGCTGATCAAATAAATCGTCAATGCGAGGTAGATGATACCTATTATGCATCGTAACTCGATTCAATTGACGATAATCAATGCACAATCTCATACTGCCGTCCTTCTTCTTGACGAACAGGATATGAGCTCCCCAAGGCGACACACTCGGACAAATAAGTCCATTGTCAAGCAAATCTTGCAACCGATCCTTAAGCTCCGCCGGAGCCATCCGATAAGGCGGTATATAAATAGGCCCCGTGCCGAGGATAAAGCCGATGCAAAACTCGATATCACGCTCTGGCGGCAATTCAGGTAACTCATCAGGAAATACATCGGGGAACTCTTTCACAATCAGAACCTGGTCTAACGGGACCTCTACGGCTCCAGCATCATGAATATATGCAAGGAATCCCCGACATCCTTTCCTCAAGAGCCGACTAGCACAAAGGGCAGAATTCATACTGGGAAGGGTGGCACTACGGTATCCCTAAACAATAAGAACTAGCTCATCGGGAAAACTAAATCTGACCGCCTTCTCACGGCAGTCCACGGACGCATAACAAGTGGCTAACAAGTCTATGCCAAGAAGAACGTCGAAGTCTAACATGTCGAGGAGGATCAAATCAACAGAAGAATTCCTATCCACAATACGAATGGAACATGACCAAAACACATGTCGAGCGATAAAAGACTCTCCTACGGGAGTAATCACAACAAGTGGCTGATCTAGCAAAGACGACTCTCGGCCCAACCTTGGTACGAAGTGTGTGGATACATAAGAATGCGTAGAACCTGGGTCGAACAATATGCGTGTGTCGAAAGAACACAGTGAAAGAGTACCTATCACAACTGCATTCGATGCCTGCGCATCGTGAGGAGTCAAAGCAAAAACTCGAGCCTGTCCTCTACCGGTACCCGGATGTCCTCTGCCTCTGCCACCTCAGCCTCTCTGAACAGGACTGCTATGAGTACGTCCTCTCGGAGCATCGGTCTGGCGTGGAGCAACAACGGGCGTAGGAGGTAAAGCTCTCGGAGGAGGGGTGAAGGTGGTAAAGTGATCTGTGGAATTGCTGCCTCGCCCTGGTGCCTCACAGTATAATGTCTGACACGGTGATGCAGACTCCCACATCGAAAACATCCTGGTGACGACTGCTGACCCTGTAAGTAAGAGCTGAATAACTTGCCCCGTATCATGCCTCGACCACCACCATGTCCTAGAAAGAATCCGCCACGGCCTCTGCCTTCCATATCTCTGCCAAACTGCATGGGAGTCACCTATACGAATCCGCTTCGGTCCTGGAATAGTCGTAGTCTCAGAAATATGCTCCTCTACCAATATGGCTGCGTCCATCGCTGCTGCATTGGTGTCAAAGTGCTGTGCGCCGATAGAAAACAACAACTGTGTGTCAAGGCCTCGCACGAATCTCTTGATGCACTTCTCCTCGGTGTCCACCAAGTAAGGAGCATATCTGGATAGCTGAGTGAACTGGATGTCGTACTCGGCCACAGTCATACCAGGAGTCTTGTGAAAAGACTTAAAACTATAAGCTCGAGCATCCATGATGCTCTGCGGAAGGAAACGAGCGAGAAACACCGTCGTGAACTCATCCTAGGTCATAGGAGGAAGACCTGCAGCTCGACCTCTCTCAACGGACTCACACCAAGTCTGGGCAAGACCCTCTAGACGAAAGCTAGCAAGCTCGACCGATCTCACATCGGAACATCTCCGGGAAATGAAAATCCTGGATATCCTATCGAGGAACATCGGTGGATCCTCTGCTGCATCTGTGCCAGTGAAAACCGGAGGCTTCAGCCTCATTAACTCCTGTAGTGATACCGTGATAGTCTCGGTAGCGGCATGTACAGCTGTCTGGATAGTAGGTACTATCACAGTCACCGTAGTGGGAGGAACATCATTAGATCTCGGTGCTCGGCTAACCTCGACTAAAGATCCAACCATCTGGCGCAAATCCTGAATACTCGCCTCCAGCCTAGCAATCCGTCCTGGAGAAGGTGGACCAATCTGCTCCTGAGGGGTAGGCACACCGCCCTGGCCGGTCCTCATCTCAGATGTGCCCGCCCTAACCTCATCTCTGGCGGTAGCCCTCTGGCCCCTTATAGTCTTCGGCGGCATAGTGGCTGGAACAAGAAACAAGATTTGATAAGAATATTGCAATTGAAACAAAATGATATACGGAATCAAGGAAGGAATTACAAGCAATTATCCTAAGGTCACTTAGACGGAGTATCGTATCGTGAGTATGCTGTGGAACATACACACGCTACGTCACTATGCTTGAGTCACCTACTCCATCATACCAAGGGTCATCTTACATTCAGAAAGGTAAAACCTAACGCTCTGATACCAACTTTGTCATGACCCGAGTGTGGAACGTGACTGGCACTTAAATCACACAACGTTTAGAGGCGTAACGTAATTCAAGTAAGACAAAATCCCAGAAATCTAAACCGTAAAATAAAAATAGAGTGATAATTACTTGTTTAAAAAGGTTAACTTAAACATTGCAAGAGTTACATCAAAAAATCTTTTAAAGGCTCAAGTTTTAGAAAAATTTCGGCAGCATCTCCTTTGTAAAACTGGTCCCAAACCGATACATAATAAAAATAAAGATAAGCAATGATAAAAGGAATCCCAAATAGGAGCTAGCTCTTCACCGAATTGGCAGAACACAAACACAGGCAAGAATATATATAATAATAGTGCGAAAACAATAAAAAAGCATAAATAGCAAACATCGCCCACAAAAAACGTAAAAGTCGGCTCACACGAGCTCGACACCACATACCTAAATAATACAATTCTTACAGTCTCATCTCTAGGTCAAATATACAAGTGGTAGATAGAGTATCTAGATACAAAAGTAGATATACATGGTGGAAGACAAAAGAATAAACTCATAACCCACTTACAAGTATCACGCCCAAAAGTCGAAGCAAAGCAAAAGCAGAAGTAGAAGCAGTGCGCCCGCCGCGATAATGCTGACGGGTCGGTCCTGCAAGACACTGTGGCACAACGGGGGTGAGTTTCCAACTCGTGAGTAATAAATAACATCTAATGAGACAATCGTAAGCATGCACGCAAATGCGTCAAAACCTATGTATAAACCATGATGCGATGTACTAGTATGAATGCGACATGAATAAATGATCAAGCATGAAATCATGATACATCTGATGTGAGAAAAACTGAGTTTTATCATAGTAGTTTTGGTATGGTAAACCCAAAGTATCATCAATAGAAACAACAAAATCCCGTGTCAAGCATTGACACACAATATCTCAATATCTCGGGTGCCGTCTCTCAGACCGGCCCTCAATCCATCTGAATCACACGACTCCGATCGGTATCCTCCGGATCTTCGCTGAGCTAATAATCACCAGTAGGTAATGCTCCCTTGCCAGGCTCAACGTCTCTCTATACGATCTTCTTGCCCCAGGGTACCTCACCGGGTCCACTATGTACCCGCAGACGGTGCCTCCTCTCTCATCGAATCGGGTATATATATACATGGCTCAAGAACCAAGAAAACTCATGGTGGACGCCACACATCATATCATGAGAAACCGCATTTTTCCTTTTTGAAATGATCATAAGTTTATAAAATCCACTTGCGGTTTCCCAAATCCAGAAATCCCATGAAAAACGGAAATCTCCAAGAAAATCATAATACATGAATATATCGATGATGGAGAATGTCCATTATATCAATATGATGCGACTAGATGAATGACTTGAAGATTATATGTCACAATGATGCACATGCAAGCATGCAAGTTATCAAGTAATTTCTATAGTGTATGTGACATAGCAATTACCAATGGCGTGTGTGTACATACATAATTGTGCACATGCGGCATGAACCATTGTGTAAGTCCCTGTCACGCACCCCACGTGTTCGCGGGGAGGCGGAATAAAGGAAAAACAATTATCAAAGCTTCATAACATGGACTTGAGCACACGGATCGTGTCTAAACCATTAATAACAAACTACGAGAGGTTTAACTACTCGGATTCGAAGTTATACCTCACGTTACAAATCCTTCGGGTCTTCATCGCTGTCCTCCACACCTCGTCGGCTCTATGCAACATGGGTACCTCAACGGCCTCCTCGAGTCAAAGACGATCCACCCAAGAGTCTATAGTCTGAGCTCCTATCTCGAATCTGAGATAACTACGGCTTCTAGTTTGCTAATCTAGAAGTCCTAGAGGGTGTAGAGTATTTAGATGGATTACTTAGTCACTTTAAAACCTAGGATTCTCAACACATGAGAGCTATTAGGGTTTGAGGATGAAGATGAAGACTTGAGGAGAGAGAAAGTGTTTTGGATAATCAATGAACCATCCTCATTTGTGAATATCATGAAGCATAATAATATCTCACCAAAATAAATATCTAGCTAATATTCATCATGCTTCATTTAATTCACAAGATAAATCATCTAATGAGTCATGGATCATTTAATGAAACTTACACCCCATCTCCTCCACCTCATTTAGTTTAAATCTAAAAAGAAATAAACAAAAATGAGTCACCTCCTTCTAGAACCTTCCCGACAAATTACGAGACTGCCCCTCCCATCCGTATTTCCGAAAAACACGGATAATCTGAGACTGAATAAATCCATCTGTATAATACTAGAATCTGGCTTAAACCAAAGCCTGCTAGTATTGTCTGCCCGATCATAGTATGTGGACAAGTGTACGTAAGTGATCGCGGCCCTGCCGTTAAACCATACGGCCTCTACACCTTTTGCCCGGTGCAGGGAAACTCTCTGTGTGGGACTCTAAAGACTCGACACTACGCTGTATGTGGGTTTAACCACAGGCCTCAAGCGGTACTATCTGTACGTAACGGTCCCTAGGTAGATGTCGATAAGAAGGTCGATGAGTAAACCCATCCAAAATCCTACTGAGCCTGATATGACAATCTCCGTATAGTCCGGTCTGTTCGTCAAGGACTATCGCATATCGGGCTAGGGGGGCGGTAAACGTCAGACCCCTAATAGCGGTATAAGTCGTGTCAGAGTGAAGCCCATTACACCTTGAGAAACTACTGGAGCATCTACCAGAAAATCTCGCTTGCCCTGGCCAGGGACTTTGCGTAATGGCTCTCCATACACAGCGCGATATCAACCCACAATACCGGGAGAGACGAATCCTGTCTAACCGCCACTGCCTCCAAGTGTTTCGGGACTGTACCCAACTACTACCTATTTAAACGACTCCTTTGAGCCGTGGTAGGGTAGTGATCTAAGTTGTAATACCCAGCCCCTTTTAAACCAAAATCCGTATTTTGTTACTTTATGATTCTATTTATTTTACTTATAATTTTATTCCTTCTAAATCCCATTATCTTTTTTTAACCCTAAAACTAAATCTTTTTCCATTTGATTTTATTCCCTAAGCCCACTATTTTTCTTTCTCTAATATCCCTTAGGCCCGGCCCTCATTTCTTTTCCACCATTTTTCTTCATTCCCCAGCCTTATACAACCCGAGCCCATAATTTCAATTCCATTGTAATTAATTCCTTTAAACTCTTCCTCAGCCCGTTATTATAATTCTTTTATTTATTTAGCCAGCCCAGCCGTTCACTCCTCCATTTCTTATCCAATTCCCTTTAATTTTCCCTCAGCCCACGAATTAAAAACCAAAACCATTTAGTGAGCTGGCCCAGCCCAATCCTTTATAACTTAATTTATTCTTAAAACCCAAAACAAATTCCGGCCCACTCCATATATATTTTTCCCAATAAAATCTCTACTCTAAAATCCGAGCCCAGCCCACTCTCCATTTTTCTAATCAAATTTTATTCTTTTTCCAAAGCCCAGCAGCCCGCTCACCTACCCGACCCGACCCACTAACCCCTTTCTTCTCCCCAACGGCTATCTTTCCCGCGCTTCTCGCCTCCGCCGACGCCCACGCTCGTGCCCCATCGCTCGCGCGCGTTACTCCCCACGACGCGCAACCCTGTCTCCCTCATCTCGTTCTCTCTCTCCCTCGTTCTCCATTTCTCTCCTTCTCTCTCGCCCTCCCTCTCCCTACAGAAACCCATCGTTTCGAGTCTCCTCGCCGCCGACGAGCTCCCCATCGTCCCGTCCGTCCTCCCTCGCATCTCACTCTCCTCTCCACCCACTACTCCACCACTCGCCTGCATACCCGACCCACCGCCAAGCTTAAACTCCCCCTCACGACGAGACACCACCCATCACCGACCCCTGCAACTTCTCCTCCACCGAGCCCCGCCGCGACCACCTCACACCACCTCCATCAACGACGCAACCATCTCCTTCTCCTCCTCACACAACCCCACTCTTCTCAAACTCCACCCGAGACGCCTCACCGCCATTCAACCACGCCGTCACCCTATCATCATCATCGTCGTCGTCGACATCGTCGTCGTCATATCTCTCACTATCACTCCCTCTCCGTTCTTCTCTCTCTCTCTCACTGCCTACTCTCTCTCTCTCTCTGCCTACTCTATCTCTAACTCTCTCGATCCCTCTTCTCACCCGACTCGAGCCACACAGTTGCCGACCCATCACCGGCCACCCAACACACTGCAGCCCCACCATCTAGAGCTGCGACCAACGCAGACACCCCGACGACGACCCGAGCCCCCACTGGCCGAGAACAGACCCGAGCTCATCCGGAGCCGTTGCCGTCGCGGTGCTAGCTCGTCGCGCGCCCGTACTGTACCTCGCTGCCGTGCACCTCCAGGCAAGTTCCCTACTTGCTACATGCTATCTTTTTGTTAATTACAAATCAACATCGTATATATTTCATGCTTTACTTTTCCGTTAGATTATTCGACACAACTGTTCGATGCTTGTTCTCATAGGAAATCATTATTTAATTTGACGGAACTCAATTGTATATGCTGGCCCGAATGGCTGTGAATCTAATGTGTGAATTTCGTTGGAAAATATGATCGTTAACGACTAAAACGACTACCCCCAAGTTTGCCTGTAAAACTGGATATTTTCTGTACCTGAAAACCGTAAAAATCACCATAAATTATATACATACTGGATTGATGCGTTCTAGGGCTCAAATCGAAGCCAACTCGACGAACTTTAACCCTAGACTAGTTTCCAGATATTTCTGTACTTAAACTGTGACAATATTTGGATCGGAGTGTGACTCTGGACTGCAGTCCAGAGCGACTCCAGTTGTGGTTCACTGTCCCGTAATGAACACCACCCTGTTTCCTTAATTCGTAGGTTGCGGAACTCCACTGTTTGTTATAGGTAAATCTGTTAGCTAGACAACACAATTGGTTTCATTCTGTTTCGTTATCGTTTGACATTAAATCTGCAATTTAATAGATGTGGACGTATAATAGTACAGAACAGATTCTGAGATGACATATTAATGTTAAACAGTGTATAACTCCTGACGTACAGATGCGATTGACGATCCGTCTGTTGCGTTGAAAACCTAACTGAAAACCCTAGATTTCATTCAACTGTAGCGTCGCTAAAATCTGATCCCAACTGTGATTAAAATGCGTTGCGAAACGGATTTCTGATTCTGAAACCAGATTTCCAGCCGTGAACGCTTGAAATGAAATGGCTATAATTAGTGATCCTGGAACCCGATTGGCATGAAACTAAATTCGATGGATAGATAACTGAACATACTAATTATTACCTGTTTATTGTTTCGCTAAACCGTACACGTTTGATTTATGATAATTTATGCAAGTGGTAGATTGTTGATTCATGACATCCTAAACATGCTTTATATATTGTTTGCGCATCATATCTTACACCTGTCATTGCATTGATAACCTAGTGATAACGTGGATTTACCCAGTGTTAGATTTTAGTGATGATTGTGGCAAGTATGTCAGTGTTCGTGTATCAGTGATTAAGTGAAAGTGATACGTACTTGTACACAATCAGTGACCCTATTATTCTGTTGCATTGTCGACGTCTGTGGGATGCGTGTACGTGTGACTATAAGTGGTATGGGACACTTATGGAAGCTCTTGCACAGGTGTCACAGATAAGGCACCAGACACTGCCATCTATCTTAGGTATTAGTCGGGACGTGCTTGATGGAGGACCTGCCTCCAGTTCTCGCGCAGACTTGTTACCGACCGATTGGTATTTAGGGTTATGGTTAGCGTTTGATGTAGACCACGGGGTGTGGGGTAGTTTAAGTGTGAGTTCAACAGAATCTCGGGAGTCCCATGCCGGCTTATATATTTAGGGAGATATATGGAGATTTACAGGGTATGTGATTATCACCGTGATATACATGTTGGGCCCGTGGTCCCTTGCCCTTGGGTTCTACCCTTGGGTGGAGGACACTCGCGAGTGGTTGACTCTCACACTTGGACTGACGATAGGCTTAGTGACCTGTACAGTGAGATTTAGAGACTGATAGGGATACTGGCATTGATATATCTTACTTACTGTGTTGACATACGTGGCATATCGTTCTACTGCTCTTACTGTTCCGCTGCATTGATTACCGCATATTCGTATCCATGTTGTCATTGATTTACTGTTATATATATCTATTACTACTGCTAGAATTGTCACAAAATTTTAAATATATTATATTGCTATTGTGTCGCTCTGACGACCTGAGTATGCGTGCTCAGTGTGAGGAGAAGTTTTAGCTTGGACCAGGACTAGACGTACATTACGGACATCTTGATTAGCTATCCAGAGTTATATTCGTTTGTTTCCCCTCAGGTCAGTTCTTTACATTGTTTCATTCAGTTACTGCATCTCTCATTACCTGCGCATCATTTACTGTTTACCATGAAAAACTAGAAGCCGAAGTGTGACTACGGCAGGACATTTCCTTGACCGTAGGAGCATGGCTGGCCTTGTCTACCCCTCGTATTCCGTATTTTGGGAAGCTGGGCGTGACATAAGTACAGTGGGAACACACTCGAGGTGAAGTAGCAGTGTCAAGTCGACGGACTAAGCTGTACTCATGTCACCTGGGAACTGCAATCTGACGATAGGTATAGTACCAACCTGCAGTTCCCGGCGAGTCCTGTCCGGTGTACCCGTAACCTAACGAGCACCTGCATACTATATCCAGTACTACGTACTGATGGCTGTGGGACAGACTATCTCCCCATGCCGGGATGAGAAGCGTATATACCAGTCTACTCCGGAGTATCGATGCCCCGTCTCAATAATCCAACGACCAGGGACCTGTATAGGATGTGCTTGTAGACTACCCAGCCCCCACTAGTGTGACTGCCATCACAACGCTGGTTATCAAGCAAAGATCCTAAGGGCTCTACTAATATGTATGAGCGATATATTAAAAGAAACACATGCACATATTAAAGTAGAAACAAACCAAGTAGCATACTACCATTTTTAGCAAGACTGTCAATACAACTGTGAATATCCCAAGTTTCCATTAAGTAATATACAATCCAGTATGATACAATAATGGCCTCTAGGGCATATACACTAACAATCCCCCACTTGCACTAGGGCCATGTACTGGCATATCGCAGACCTATCATCTCGAATAGCCTCTCGAACTGCGTCTGAGGAATGGCCTTTGTGAATGGATCAGCGGTGTTATTCTCCGTATCTACTCTCTTCACCTCGATCTCTCGGCGATCTACGATCTCCCTGATCAGGTGATACCACCTTAAGATGTGTCTAGACTTCTTATGGGACCTGGGTTCCTTCGCTAAAGCTATAGCGCCGTTGTTGTCGCAATACAGAGGTATTAGATCAACACTGGTAGGAACCACCTGAAGTTCAGTGAGGAAATTCTTCATCCAGACAGCTTCTTTTGTGGCATCGCAAGCAGCTATGTACTCCGCTTCCATCGTTGAGTCAGCAACAGTGTCCTGCTTGGAACTCTTCCAACAGACCATCCCTCCATTGAGGGTAAAGACATAACCCGACATGGATTTGGAGTCATCCTTGTCACTCTCGAAGCTGGAGTCAGAAAAGGCCTCGATCTGGAGGTCTTTTCCTCCATACACCAAGAACATCTCCTTAGTCCTCCTCAGGTACTTGAGAATGTTCTTTACTGCTATCCAGTGCTTCTCCCATGGGTTTGACTGATACCGGATTACAACGCTCAATGCGTATGCTACATCTGGTCCGGTACATAACATCGCATACATTATAGAGCCTACCGCAGAAGCGTGGGGTATAATCGACATGCGAGCCCTTTCCAAATCAGTCTTGGGAGACATCTCTTTGGAGAGGGTGATTCCGTGATAAGCCGGTAGGTTACCGCACTTAGAATCTTCCATACTGAATCTTTTCAATATGGTGTCTATGTACCTGGACTGTGAAAGTCCCAACATCCTCTTTGATCTATCAGAAAGATCTGGATCCCCAGAATGTAGGTGGCATCACCTAGGTCCTTCATGGAGAACTTCTGTGACAAGAATCCTTTGACTGACTGTAGCATAGGAATATCATTTCCTATTAAGAGAATGTCATCCACGTAGAAGACGAGGAATATTACAGCTCTCTCTACAATCTTACTATATATGCATGGTTCATCTGGATTCTTGATAAAGTCGAATTCTTTGACAGTATCATCAAAGCAGATGTTCCAACTCCGCGATGCCTGCTTTAGTCCATAAATGGACTTAAGCAACTTGCACACTTTACCGCTGCTCCCACTCTGAATGAATCCCTCTGGCTGATCCATATAGACGCACTCTTCCAAATTACCATTTAGAAAAGCCATCTTTACGTCCATCTGCCAGATCTCATAATCATGGAAGCCAGCAATGGCAAGAAGGACCCGAATGGATTTGAGCATAGCCACTGGAGAAAAGGTTTCGTCATAGTCCAAACCAGGTCTTTGACGAAAACCCTTTGCAACAAGTCTTGCCTTATAGGTTTCAACCTGTCCATCTACACCAATCTTATTTCTGAAGATCCATTTGCATCCTACGGGTTTTACCCCATCTGGAACAATGTCCAAAGTCCATACTTTGTTAGTGTACATGGACTCTATTTCGGTCCGCATTGCATCCAG
The DNA here is from genome assembly GCA_030015575.1 of Agapanthus africanus. NCBI lineage: Eukaryota > Viridiplantae > Streptophyta > Magnoliopsida > Asparagales > Amaryllidaceae > Agapanthus > Agapanthus africanus. Next base: position 429,809,541 of record CM057339.1, read on the forward strand.
CCATTTTACCGAGTCGCCGCTCTGAATGGCTTGCTGGAAGCTAGTAGAGTCATCACTATCAATGATGCAATCTTCTCGATCCCCGTCTATGAGAAAACCGTAGTATCTCTCGGGCGGATGAGACTGCCTACTACTTCTGCGGAGTGGCGCTGGGATGTCCCTTTCTTCTGAAACTTCTGGTTCTACCAAACTTTCAGTAACGGCTTGTGGTTCTGGAATTTCTTCCAGTTCTATTGCGCTCCCACTCTTCTGATTTTCTAAAAATTCAGTTTCCAAGAAGTGGGCATGATGAGAAACAAAAACCTTTTGTTCCTCTACGTAATAGAAATAATACCCCTTGGAGTTCTTTGGATATCCCACAAACTTACACTGTACTGAGCATGCCTCGAGCTTGTCTGCATGCTTCTTTTTAACAAAAGCTGGATATCCCTATGTCTTAAAGTGTTTAAGACAGGGTTTCTTCCCACTCCACATCTGATATGGTGTGGTAGGCATAGTCTTGGTTGGAACCTGGTTCAAAAGATATGCAGCTGATTCTAGTGCATAACCCCAGAAGGATCGAGGGAGCTCAGCCTTACTCATCATGGAACGAACCATATCCAATAGGGTTCGATTCCTCCTTTCTGATACACCGTTGTGTTGTGGTGTGTATGGAGGAGTAAGATGAGAGAGAATTCCATTATCTTTTAAGTATCCCAGGAACTCGACACTTAAGTATTCACCACCTCGATCAGATCTCAGTGTCTTGATACATTTTCCTGTTTGTTTTTCCACTTCATTCTTGTATTCCCGGAATTTCTCAAAGGCCTCGGATTTATGTTTCATCAAGATGATATGTCCATACCTAGAGAAATCATCCGTAAAAGTAATGAAGTAGGAATAACCACCTCTTGCATGTGTAGACATTGGACCGCACACGTCACTGTGTACGAGTCCCAAGAGCTCGCTCGCTCTTACTCCGTGTCCAGTAAACGGAGTCTTTGTCATCTTTCCCATGAGACAAGATTCACAAGTAGCATAAGATTGATATTCGAACGAATTCAAATATCCTTCTCTATGTAACTTAGTCAACCGTGTTTCATTGATGTGACCTAGTCTATAATGCTATAAGAAAGCCTGATTTATTTCCGGAGACATTCTTTTAAGTGTGTTCTGGACATTGAAAACCTGAGCTTGATTTAATACGTATATACCGTTATCTAATGTACCGGACCCAATCAGAACTTGATTTAGATGGGTGTTTACCATATCGCTTTCGAATGTAAAATCATATCCCTCTTTAGAAAGTGAGGATACTGATATGATATTACAAGTCAAACTAGGTACATACAAACAGTTACGTAGAATCAATATCTTCCCACTTGTCGGTCCTAGACGATATTCCCCCACGAATTCAGCGTCCATGCTCATTCCGTTCGCAACTCTGAGAGACATATCACCTACCCCGATAACTCTACGGTTTCTTAAAGCATGTAACGAATTACAGATATGAGATCCTGATCCAGTATCTAGTACTCAGGAAGTAGAGTTAATTGACAAACAGTTCTCAATTACAAACACACTCGAGGGAGAAGCCACGACATGCTTTGAATCCTGGCTACTGGCTTCCAAAGCCCTGCAATCCTTCTGCCAATGCCCATTCTCATAACAATAGAAACATCCCTCCTTCCTTACACCAAGTCCCGAAACTTTTGCCCTTCCCTTTCCTTCTACTTCACTGACACCGCATATCGGCTTTGTGGAGGTCTTTTTCTTTTCACCCTTTGCTTTCGCCTTGGATGCAGAAGAGGAAAGTCCCCCATTAAGCAGAGCGGGTGTCTCCCTGGTTTCCTTCAGGGTGTAAGTAGATGGTAGGGACTATGGAAATAAGTCAGCATATGGCCTGTTTCCCAACGTGGTCTCCAGGTCCGTGAGCTCATCAATATAGATAGTCATCATAAGGACGTCGTCCCCTACAGATGACCCGACAGCCAACCTCGCTTGAAGAAATTCGTTCGAGGTCTCATATCTTGCGATACGAGATTGCTCTCCATATAAATCTTTGTTATGGAGGAAGATGGAAATTAAGTCCATCTTCTCGTGCTGCTTCTGGTATACACCATTAACTGAAGCCAACACGAGGCACTTGGCATTCGCACTGTCCTTTTCCAATGTCTGACGAATATCCATATCCGCGACGGTAGAAACTGGACCTGGGACGGTGGGGGCTTGAGTAGTAATATGGTGATCCAGCTTGTCATAGGAAATGGATATCTGGACAGACCTTTGCCAGTCATAAAAGTCAGATTCGGTGAAATTGTTATCTAGATGTAACCTAGTCATGGTCACAAGGTCGCTACAGTTGAGAGAGAGAAGAAAACACTTTAGCATGATGCACTTGCAAGTTTAGATTGGTTTTTAATTTATCTAAACAGGATGGATCCCACTGTTTCTCGAATCCTTCCTCAAACCATAAAAGAAGAATTAGTCAGGACCGATTTCACCGTACAATACTTGCTTAACCGTTCAGCCAGGCTAGTGTTGGTACTTCGAGGGAGGTTTTATGATGCTTTCACGAAGTTCCTTAATTAAATAACCTCTTTTCCCTGGAGGCGTAGCCTTGCTAACACTGTTCTAGACACCTACCTGGTTTATAGCATTGATCGTTAAGTGACGAATCTCCCGATGAGTAACATATACTCACAGTAGGATCGGGATCCAAATATCATCGTGTGATAATGCTGAAGGAATCCTACCAACATTATCAAACTCCAAATGGTATGCAACACTAGCAAGTTTCAGTTTCTTTAGAAACTCCCGATGTGGATTTTTGCCCCATGTTCTTATGACCTTGACTAAGGCCAACAAATCATAAGTCACATGTCAAGTTCTACCCATCATTGTCCAGGTTAATTTGAACCCACCCGTATATACTCTTGACTAAGGCCAACAAAGTAATACGACTGTCCCAAACCAACACATCTATCTATGCTACATGTGAATACCCCAGCAGCTACCAATCACTATGCCTTGACTAAGGGCCAACAAACATAGCTTGAATACTACTGACTATTCTTATGAAACGACAGAGGGCTACGACTGGTTTTGGCGAAACCGTGAACGTAGTGAACTTGATATAACCGAAGGAACCTGATAGCTTTTTAAAAGGAGTGGTTAAAGCGCCGCAATTAAAAATTCTGCTCTTTTAAAATAACCGAGTGGTTTCTTTTAAATTTGTTCCAACGATTCAGCTTTGGTTTGTTTTCTTTGCATTAATATAATGCGTCCCATCATTTATCCCATCATTACAGAAAACAACGAAAATACAACATCCGCTTATGCCATCCGCATTCGCCACCGGGTCCCGTCATTCACTTAACTAACGACAGAGCGGGGGCTGGGCTAGCACGGATGCAAAACATAAGTAACGCCTACTAGATATCATATATAGATATTGTACATTCGTCAGACGCAATAATAGGCATTCCAGATCACAGATGAACAGATTGGATATACCAGGAATTCGCATTTCGTTTGAGCCTGCAACAAAAGATGGATTGCACGGTCGTGATGAATAGCCAAACCCCACCCTAGACCCCTACGGGTGCGGCAAACTACCCCCTAGTACCAGAAGTGAAATAGTCTCCCTCAACGACGTGAGTAGGCCATTAAACACTTCAAAGTACCCGGTAGTTTGTGCACCTCATCTTGGATCTATCCAAGGAGCATAAAACAGTAAATGAAATAATACAACGGTAGCTACAACCTCAACTCGGATGTGCCCCGCAAAAGAATATTACAACACATTACAATTTACATCGAATGAAAGATAAAAACTCTCATCTCACATCTCCGGCTATTCATCCACGATGATCCAATGAAATTCATATCCACAAACCAATATCCATCACAGAAATGTGCAACCCCCAACTAACCGACATACTAGCAATTAGCGGAGGTTTACGAACACATTAAACATCACAGATAAAACCTGATTAGCAAATAACTTAGAATTTCGATCGATAACCATTTTCCGTGTCTACCCCAAATGCAAGCCAGCACTGAAATAACCTGGGTAGAAACAAAATATACAGGAAAACAGAACACCCAAAAATAAGACAAACTGTGTAAATACGAGTCAACTCGGAGTCGACTCGGCCGCGGATCCGCGGCAGATTGCACCAACTCGCCGTGCTTCCACGGTCGTCTAACTTAGTTAGGGTCTCGTATTTCTCCAATATTCTTATAATTCCCTGCTGTGAATTTTCATGCCTCTGAAATAATTTTTTCGACAGGTTTAAAATTGACAGAAACTTGAGGGTTCCGGGGTTAAGTTTTCGTGTTTTTCCGACGATCGAAGTTCTAATCAATTGCTAACAAGCTAGTAAAGGTTTAGTAGGCTCTGATACCACTGTAAGTCCATGTCACGCACCCCACGTGTTCGCGGGGAGGCGGAATATATGGAAAACAATTATCAAAGCTACGTAACACGGACTTGAGCACACAGATCGTGTCTAAGCCATTACTAACAAACTACGAGAGGTTTAACTACTCGGATTCGAAGTTATACCTCACGTTACAAGTCCTTCGGGTCTTCATCGCTGTCCTCCACACTTCGTCGGCTCTATGCAACATGGGTACCTCAACGGCCTCCTCGAGTCAAAGACGATCCACCCGAGAGTCTATAGTCCGAGCTCCTATCTCGAATCTGAGATAACTACGGCTTCTAGTTTGCTAATCTAGAAGTCCTAGAGGGTGTAGAGTATTTAGATGGATTACTAAGTCACTTTAAACCCTAGGATTCTCAACACATGAGAGCTATTAGGGTTTGAGGAAGAAGATGAAGACTTGAGGAGAGAGAAAGTGTTTTGGATAATCAATGAACCATCCTCATTTGTGAATATCATGAAGCATAATAATATCTCACCAAAATAAATATCTAGCTAATATTCATCATGCTTCATTTAATTCACAAGATGAATCATCTAATGAGTCATGGATCATTTAATGAAACTTACACCCCATCTCCTCCACCTCATTTAGTTTAAATCTAAAAAGAATAAACACAAATGAGTCACCTCCTTCTAGAACCTTCCCGACAAATTACGAGACTGTCCCTCCCATCCGTATTTCCGAAAAACACAGATAATCTGAGACTGAATAAATCCATCTGTATAATACTAGAATCTGGCTTAAACCAAAGCCTGCTAGTATTATCTGCCCGATCATAGTACGTGCACAAGTGTACGTAAGTGATCGCGGCCCTGCCGTAAAACCATATGGCCTCTACACCTTTTGCCCGGTGCAGGGAAACTCTCTATGTGGGACTCTAAAGACTCGACACTATGCTGGCAGTGGGTTTAACCACAGGCCGCAAGCGGTACTAGCTGTACGTAACGGTCCCCAGGTAGATGTCGATAAGAAGGTCGATGAGTAAAACTATCCGAAATCCTACTGAGCCTGATGTGACAATCTCTGTACAGTCCGGTCAGTTCGTCAAGGACTATCGCATATCGGGCCTAAGGGGTGGTAAACTTCAGACCCCTAATAGCGGTATAAGTCGTGTCGGAGTGAAGCCCATTACACCTTGAGAAACTACTGGAGCATCTACCAGTAAATCTCGCTTGCCCTGGCCAGGGAATTTGCGTAATGGCTCTCCATACATAGCGCGATATCAACCCCCAATACCGGGAGAGACGAATCCTGTCTAACCGCCACTGCCTCCAAGTGCTTCGGGACTGTACCCAACTACTACCTGTTTGCAAGACTCCTTTGAGCCGTGGGAGGGTAGTGATCTAAGTACAATAGGAACACACTCGAGACGAAGTAGCAGTGTCAAGTCGACGGACTAAGCTGTACTCATGTCACCTGGGAACTGCAATCTGACGATAGGTATAGTACCAACTTGCAGTTCTCGGCGAGTCCTGTCCGGTGTACCCGTAACCTAACGAGCACCTGCATACTATATCCAATACTACGTACTGATGGCTGTGGGACAGACCATCTCCCCATCCTGGGATGAGAAGCGTATACACCAGTCTACTCCGGAGTGTCGATGCCCCGTCTCGATAATCCAACGACCAGGGACCTGTATAGGATGTGCTTGTAGACTACCCAGCCCCCACTAGTGTGACTGCCATCACAACGCTGGTAATCAAGCAAAGATCCTAAGGGCTCTACTAATATGTATAAGCGATATCTTAAAAGAAACACATGCACATATTAAAGTAGAAACAAACCAAGTAGCATACTACCATTTTTAGCAAGACTGTCAATACAACCGTGAATATCTCAAGCTTCCATTAAGTAATATACAATCCAGTATGATACAATAATGGCCTCTAGGGCATATACACTAACACAATGGTAATGGTGCAAGTGTCCTAGGGTGATAATATCAATGCGCATGATGATGCGTATGCAATATGGTTAAGGTATAAGCATATGAATTCAAGATATGTAAATAGATCCTAACTATCGGGCACTTTACGCCATCCAAAAGATTCCCCCATAAATGTTTAAATCTACTCATAGGAACACCTCGGCTAATCGAATCCGACCACCGCCTTCCCTTTCCTAGCTGCGTCCGACATCTCCACAACTGATTCTAGAATTGCACAAACTTAGTACATAAGGCTAGAAATCCGATATAACGCGAAATCAAAACAATACGAAAGGACTAACCCCTACAAGTTAGACACGTGTAAACTAGGTGCGCTAAACGTGTGCAACAACGTCTAAGACCACCCCTAGGGGCTGTTTTCCACAGAAAACGCCAAAACTAGAATAGAAATATCCGTATCGTACATTAACAAAACGCTTAATTTTAGGTAAAACTATTCCAGAATTTTATAGGGGTGCAACTAGAGAAAATTGCACACACCAGAGACCCAAAATATACAGCAGAGAGCTCCCCACAAAACCCCAGTACCTAGTTCCCTCATCTGGCCGCAATTTGTTGCCAGAATCATTAAATCTGCGGCCTCGGTTTGGGGTTGGGGCTCATGTTTTGAGGGTGAACTCCTAGTCTAATTACTATCTCACAGTAATTGCAACTTTCTTCTGCAACTACGGGGTTAACAACAGATCATATATTAACACTAATCTCAACTAAAAACGGTATTTAAACACTTATTTGAAACATTATGGCGTTTTAGTGCAATTTGGTAGATTAACAAGGCTATTAGACACTAAACTACTCTTAACCACCCTAATGAGTCATTAAAACTTAAAACTTGACCTAACCCTCTCTTTAAAACTCTAAACATGCTTTAAACACTTCCCTAAAACCTAATTAAGAATAAATAAAGCAAAGAATTACCAATAAAAGTTAAGACTTGGTTTCATACCTCAAAAGATTAGAAAGAGACCCTAACTTGATAATATTTGCCACCAAGAGAAGAAACTTGCTTGAAGGAAACCCTTGAAGAGGTTTGGATTAGGATTTTGGAATGGTTTAGTGAAGGATTTGTGTTGATTTGGTTAGGGCTTTAGGTGAGGTAGAGAGAGGTTTAAGCTAAGGAGTTGGAGAATAAAAAGAAGAGAAGAAGAGATGAAGAAAAATATCTAGAGAGTGAGAGTGACCTCAAGCCATGACTCCCACTCTCCTCAAAAATGCACCATGCCTCTCATTTTCCATTTTCCATTTTTATTTTCCTTTCTCTCAAAAATCTAGAACCATGCATGTTACAAAAAGACTTAACCATAAGCAAAATGTGTCATGGTTGCAATAACTTGTATTAAACTATACTAACCTATGATTAACAATAGATTAGTGTGTATATGCATGTTAAAATAATTTTTAATAATTTATAAATAAGGAAATAATTAAGTAAACAAGTAATTAAATAAATAACTAATTAAATACGTAATTAATAAGTAATTACATTAGTTAATAAGTATATTTATGTCGATGTGGAAAATAATTATTAACTAGGTTTTATTGAAAAACACATGTTACACCACTAATTAATCTATAATTATCCTAAATGATTTTTAAAACGTTATACTTGGATTGTAATAGATAGTTGGATTTTTTCTCTGGTTAAATTCTTTGTAAGTCCACGTTGCCATCCCCGGTACTTACGAGGAGGCGGAAACGGTATAACAATCAAATTTTGTCATGAGGAGCAACATGGACTAAACAAGGTCGGGATCGTGTCTAAACTAAACTAGCAAGCATATAAAGGAGCGTTAGCTACTCGGATGAAGAGTTATACCTAACTTGAACTCCTTCTTCTTGAAACCTTGTAGAGGTTGATGGTTCTTGCCTCGTAGCCTTCTTCCGTCGAAGATGGATCCACCTGAGGGTTCAACCTTTGGGCTCTTCCTCGAACTTTGAGTGAACTAGGATCTCCGGCTTGCTAAACCTTGAACCCTAGAGAGAGTAGAGAGTATCTATGGGGTGCTTTCTTTTTCAAGGTAAGGGATTCTCAACACATGAGAAGGAATCACCTTGAGCTTGAGGAAGAAGAAGATGAAATGAGGAGAGAGAATGATTATGATAGAATGAGCTCTTTTCTTTTGCAACCATAACTAAAAGAAAAGGAATTATCTAATTAATAATAATAATTGAAAATGAAAATAGTTGATGGTTGTATTTGGAATGACCACTATCATCACTTCATTAAATGAGTGTAAGCTAGAATCAAGGAGTATCCTTGCAAAGCAATGATGGTGGTCAACATTCAACCATGGTCAACAAGTCAACCATGGTCAACAAGTCAACAAAATCAACCATAACAATATTTTATTTAATTACTATTATTAATTGATATTTCATAAATCTATTAGGGTTTGGAAAATGACGACTGTCAACTGTGCATACGCACCCGTTCCGAAACCCTAAAGAAAAACCTCATCCTCTGCCTCAAGCAACTGTGCATACACACCTGTATTCTCGTTCCGAGGAACAAGAATACCGAGATATAAAAGCAACCCCAAAACATATACCAGTATCTGGCTCAAACCAGAGCCCGCCAGTATAATCCGTCCGGACTCCAAACGTGCACAAGTGCGCGGATGAGAACGAACCCTGCCGCAAAACCATGCGACTTCTACTCTGTTTTGCCCAGAGGCGAATACCCTCTGTGTGGGACTCTAAAGACTCGACACTACGCTGGCAGTGGGTTTAACCACAGACCGCAAGCGGCACTAGCTGTGCGTAACGGTCCCCAGGTAGACGCCGACAAGAAGGCTGACGAGGTGAAACCCCATCTGAACTCCTACTGAGTCTGAATGTGACAGTCTCCGTACAGTCCGGTCTGTTCGTCTAAGACATCGCATGTCGGGCCTAGGGGGTGGTAAAACGTCAGTCCCCTAATAGCGGTACAAGTCGTGTCGGAGTGAAGCCCAAAACACCCTGAGATAACACTGGAAGCCTACCAGTATATCTCGCTTGCCCTGGCCAGGGACTACTCGTGTAATGGCTCTCCTAGACACAGCGCGATGTCAACCCCCAATACCGGGAGAGACGAATCCTGTCTAACCGTCACTGCCTCCAAGTGCTTCGGGACTGCACCCAACCACCACCTGTTTGCACGACTCCTTTGAGCCGTGGTAGGGTAGTGATCAAAGTGCAGTGGGAACACACTCGAGGCGAAGTGGCAGTGTTAAGTCAGCGGACTAAGCCGTACTCATGTCACCTGGGAACTGATAACTGACGATAGGTATAATACCAACCTGTCAGTTCCCGACGAGTCCTGTCCAGTGTACTCGTAACCCAACGAGCACCCGTATACTATCTCCAGTACGACGTACTGATGGCTGTGGAACAGACCATCTCCCACACTGGGATGAGAAGCGCATACGCTAGTCTACTCCGGAGTATCGATGCCCTGTCTCGATAGTCCTACGACTAGGGACCTGTATAAGGATGTGCTTATAGATTACCCAGCCCCCACTAATGTGACTGCCATCACAACGCTGGTAATCAAGCAAAGATCCTAAGGGCTCCACTAATGCGTATAGGTGATATACTAATAAACACATGTACACATTGAAGTAGAAACAAACCAAGTAGCATACTACTATATTGAGCAAGATTGTTTATACAAGGTGAATATCCCAAGCTTCCATTAAGTAATATACAAACTGGTATGATACAGTAATGGCCTCTAGGGCATATACACTAACATTCTTGTTATCTATATTAATATTTCTTATAATACGCTTAACGTATTTATTTCTGTAAGTCGACGTTAGACACCCCACAGGATGCGAGGATGCGGAATAGGTAAAACAATCATTTTGTTCAAGTTAACATCGACTAACTTTACGGATCTTTGCTAAACCCTAACTAACAAACTATCTAGAAGTACTAAACTACTATGATAGATGATTATACCTCAAGATACTAGTCCTTCTTGTTCTTGTTGTTCACCTCCTCGTCGGCCTCCTCGATGTGATAGAAGATCCACCCGAGAGTTCCTCCTCCAAGCTTTAACCTCTCACTTGAGGTAACTAAGTGGCAAGGATTGCTAATCCAAGTGACCTCGAAGATATAGAAGTAGATTAAGGATCTATTAGTCTTGCTAACCCTTGGGATCTCAACACATGAGAGGATTAGAGTTAGGTTTAAGAAGAGGAGAGCTTGAGGAGAGAGAATGTGTTTGTGAGAATGAAATTGAATTATAACTCAATTGTGTATATATTATGAAGCATAAAATATCTTGCACAAATATCTTGCACAAATATCTTCATGCTTCATTTAATACAAATGAATGAATCATCTAATGAGTCATTAAAACAATTAATGCTTCATTAACTCATTTGGATGAATCATCTCATGAGTCACTAATTCATTTAATGCAAATTACACATAAGCTCTCCACCTCACCTTTCTTCTAGAAGCTTCTCGACTAATTACGAGAATGCCCCTCCCATCCGTAAAACACGGATATTCTGAGACTGCATAAATCCAATAATCCAATACTAGAATCTGGCTTAAACTAAAGCCCGCTAGTATAAACTGTCCGAACATCATACGTGCACAAGTACACGTATATGTCCGAACCCTGTCGTAAAACGATATGACCTCTATATCGTTTTGCCTGAAGCAGGGAAACTCTCTGTGTGGAACTCTAAAGACTCGACACTACGCTGGCAGTGGGTTTAACCACAGGCCGCAAGCAACACTAGCTGTACGTAACGGTCCCCAGGTTGATGTCGATAAGAAGGCCGATGAGAAAACCCATCCGAACTCCTACTGAGCCTGATGTGACAATCTCCGTATAGTCCGGTCTGTTCGTCTAAGACTATCGCATATCGGGCCTAGGGGCGGCAAGCGTCAGTCCCCTAAAAGCTGTATAAGTCGTGTCGGAGTGAAGCCCATTACACCTTGGGAAGCTACTGGAAATCCTACCAGTAAATCTCGTTTGCCCTGGCCAGGGACTTTGCGTAATGGCTCTCCAAACACAGTGCGATATCAACTCCCAATACCGGGAGAGACGAATCTTATGTAACCGCCATTGCCTCCAAGTGCTTCGGGACTGCACCCAACTGCTACCTGTTTGCACGACTTCTTTGAGCCGTGGTAGGGTAGCAATCTAAGAACAGTAGGAACACACTCGATACGAAGCAGCAGTATCAAGTCAACGGACTATGCTGTACTCATGTCACCTGGGAACTGTTAACTGACGACGGGTATAATACCAACCAACAGTTCCCTGCGAGTCCTGTCCGGTGTATCCGTAACCCAACGAGCACCTGCATACTATCTCCAGTACAATGTACTAATGGCTGTGGAACAGACCATCTCCCCTGCTGGGATGAGAAGCATATACACTAGTGTACTCTGGAGTATCGATGCCCTGTCTCGATAATCCTACGACTAGGGACCTGAAAAAGGATGTGCTTGTAGACTACCCAGCTCCCAGTAGTGTGACTGCCATCACAATGCTGGTAGTCAAGCAAGATCCTAAGGGCTCTATCAATATGTATTCGCGATATGCTAAAAGAAACATATACACATATTAAGATAGATATAAACCAAGTAGCATACTACTATGTTGATTAAGACTGTTAATACAACTGTGAATATCCCAAGCTTCCATTAAGTAATATACAAACTAGTATGATACAATAATGGCCCCTAGGGCATATACACTAACAATCTCCCACTTGCACTAGGGCCATGTACTGGCATATCGAAGACCTATCATCTCGAATAGCCTCTCGAACTATGTCTGGGGTAAGGCTTTTGTGAATGGATCTGCAGTGTTCTCCTCTGTAGCAACTCTCCGGACCTCGATCTCCTGGCGATCTATGATCTCCTGGCGATCTATGATCTCCTGGCGATCTATGATCTCCCTGATCAGGTGATACCGCCTCAAGATGTGTCTGGACTTCTGATGGGACCTGGGTTCTTTTGCTAAAGCTATAGCGCCGTTGTTGTCACAATACAGCGGTATTGGATTAACAATGGTAGGAACCACCTGAAGTTCTGTTAGGAACTTCTTCATCCAGACTGCTTCTTTTGCGGCATCGCAAGCAGCGATATACTCCGCTTCCATCGTCGAGTCAGCAACGGTGTCCTTCTTGGAACTCTTCCAGCACACCGCCCCTTCATTGAGGGTAAAGACATAACCTGACATGGACTTGGAGTCATCCTTGTCACTCTGGAAGCTGGAGTCAGCAAAAGCCTCGATCTGGAGGTCTTTTCCGCCGTAAACCAAGAACATATCCTTAGTCCTACTCAGGTACTTGAGAATGTTCTTTACTGCTATCCAGTGCTTCTCCCCTGGGTCTGACTGATACCGGCTCACCACGCTCAGTGCGTAAGCTACATCTGGTCTGGTACACAACATCGCATACATTATAGAGCCTACCGCAGAAGCGTAGGGTATAACTGACATGCGTCCCCTTTCAAAATCAGTCTTAGGAGACATCTCTTTGGATAGGGTGATTCCGTGACAAGACGGTAAATTACCGCGCTTAGAATCTTCCATGCTGAATCTTTTCAGTATAGTGTTGATATACCTAGACTGCGAAAGTCCCAACATCCTCTTAGATCTATCACGATAGATCTGGATCCTCAGAATGTAAGAGGCATCACCCAGGTCTTTCATGGAGAACCTGTGTGACAAGAATCCTTTGACAAATTGTAGCATAAGAATGTCATTTCCTATCAATAGAATGTCATCCACGTACAAGACGAGAAATACGACAGTTCGTGCTACAATTTTACTATATATACATGGTTCATCTGGATTTTTGATAAAGTCATATTCTTTGACCGTTTCATCAAAACAGATGTTCCAACTCCGCGATGCCTGTTTTAGTCTATAAATGGACTTAAGCAACTTGCAAACTTTCCCGCTGCTCCCACTCTGATTGAAACCTTCTGGCTGATCCATATAGACGCACTCTTCTAAATTACCATTTAGAAAAGCCGTCTTTACGTCCATCTGCCAGATCTCATAATCATGGAAGGCGGCAATGGCAAGAAGGATCCGAATGGATTTGAGCATAGCCACTGGAGAAAAAGTTTTGTCATAGTCCAAACCAGGTCTTTGACGAAAATCCTTTGCAACAAGTCTAGCCTTATAGGTTTCTACCTGTCCATCTACACCAATCTTTTTCTTGAAGATCCACTTGCATCCTATGGGTTTTACCCCATCTGGAGCAAAGTCCAAAGTCCATACTTTGTTGGTGTACATGGACTCCATCTCGGTCCGCATTGCATCCAGCCATCTTACCGAGTCGCCGCTCTGGATGACCCGCTGGAAGCTAGTAGGTTCATCATTATCAATGACGTAATCCTCTCTATCCCCGTCTATGAGAAAACCGTAGTATCTCTCAGGTGGATGAGACGGCCTACTACTCCTGCGGAGCGGTGCGGGAATGTCCTGTTCTTCTGGAACTTCTGGCTCTACCAAACTTTCAGTAGTAGTTTGTGGTTCTGGAATTTCTTCCAGTTCTATTGCGCTCCCACTTGTTTCCTTTCTAAAAACTGTTGTTCTAAAAAATGGGCATTACGAGAAACAAAAACCTTTTGTTCCTCTGCGTAATAGAAAAAATACCCCTTGGATTTCTTTGGATATCCCGCAAACTTACACTGTACTGAGCGTGCCTCGAGTTTGTCCGCATGCTGCTTTTTAACAAAAGCTGGACATCCCCATATCTTCAGATACTGAAGATAGGGTTTCTTCCCACTCCACATCTGATATGGTGTGGTCGGCACATTCTTGGTAGGAACCCTGTTCAAAATATATGCAGCTGATTCTAGTGCATAACCCCATAAAGATCGCGGTAACTCAGCATTACTCATCATGGAACGTACCATATCCAATAGGGTTCGGTTCTGTCTCTCCAATACACCGTTATGTTGTGGAGTGTATGGAGGAGTAAGCTGAGAGAGAATTCCTTTCTCTTTTAGGTAACCCAGGAACTCGGCACTTAAGTATTCACCACCTCGATCAGATCTCAGTGTCTTGATACTTTTGCCGGTTTGGTTTTCTACTTCATTCTTATATTCTCGGAATTTCTCAAAGGCCTCGGATTTATGTTTCATCAAGAAAATGAATCCATACCTAGAGAAATCATCCGTAAAAGTAATGAAATATGAAAAACCGTCTCTTGCATGTGTAGACATTGGACCACATACATCGCTGTGTATGAGTCCTAAGAGCTCGCTCACTCTTACTCCATGTCCAGTGAATGGAGTCTTTGTCATTTTTTCTTTGAGACATGATTGACAAGTGGCATAAGATTGATATTCGAACGGATCCAAATATCCTTCTTTATGTAACTTAGTTTATTTGTGGGATATCCAAAAGATTCATATGGATATCTTTTCTACCACAAGGAGGAACAAAGGTGTTTGTTTCTCGAAATGCCACATTTTTAGAAAATGAGATTTTTCCAAATGATACTGATGGCAATGTGGTAGATCTAGAAGAGGTTCTAGAAACACAAGTTACAAATGACAATTTGGTTGAACCTGATGTTGCAACAAAACCTAATCAACCTCGGCCGCTCCGTAGATCTGGTAGGACTTCTCGCCCACCGGAAAGATACTACGGTTATCTCGTTGATGGTGATGGAGAAGACTGCATCATGGATGATGATGACCCTACCAATTTTCAGCAAGCTATCATGAGTGGTGACTCTGTGAAGTGGCTGGATGCCATAAGATCCAAAATGGAGTCTATGTACACCAACAAAGTGTGGACTTTGGATGTTGTACCCTGTAGGGTAAAACCCATAGGGTGCAAATGGATATTTAAGAGAAAGATCGATGTAGATGGGCAGGTGAAGACCTATAAGGCAAGGCTTGTGGCGAAAGGATTTCGACAAAGGCCAGGACTGGACTATGATGAAACCTTTTCTCATGTAGCCATGCTTAAATCTATTCGGATCCTACTTGCTATTGCTGCTCACTACGACTATGAAATCTGGCAGATGGACGTTAAAACTGCTTTTCTAAATGGTGATTTAGAAGAGTGCGTTTATATGGATCAGCCAGAGGGCTTCATTGATAATGGGAGCAGCGGAAAAGCATGTAAGTTGCTTAAATCCATTTATGGATTAAAGCAGGCATCATGGAGTTGGAACATCTGTTTTGATGATGTTATCAAAGAGTTTGATTTCGTCAAAAATCCAGATGAACCTTGTGTTTATAAGAAGATTGTAGGAAGTACTGTCACATTCCTCGTATTGTACGTGGATGACATTCTTCTGATAGGAAACGACGTTCTTATGCTACAATTGGTCAAACAGTTCTTATCACAAAGGTTCTCCATGAAGGACCTGGGTGATGCCTCGTACATATTGGGCATGAAGATTTATATGGATAAATCTAAACGGTTATTGGGATTGTCCCAAACCAGATACATTAACACCATCCTAAAGAGGTTTAGTATGGAAGACTCCACACGGGGTTCTGTAACGTTTTGAAAATCGTTTCGGTGAAATTTCGAAAAATCGGTAAAATAAGGGGGTTTTCTGTAAAAATTCAAAATACAAATATTTTTATTATAAAAATTAAATATACATATTCTAGCTATGTAATTGCTAGTATTTGGTGTTTATTGAGCAACTGGTGAAATTTCAAATTTTCTGAAAAAAAAATTATTTTAATATTATTTTAAGCCGTCACTAATAAATTTAATTAGGGAAAATTACAAATTGGAATGGGTTGATACAAATTTTATAATTCTTGACACACTAAACTAACATGTAAAATATTGTTTCTGAAACGAAATCGTTTGCCAAAACGGTTTAGAAATTATTGAAGAAAAAAGGCTTTTTTAGTGAATTTAGTGTAAATGGATGTTTGGGGTATAGTATTTATCATTTTTCATCACCCCACACCCATACCCACACTCACACACCCCCATTTTTCCTTCCCCTTGGCTGAATTCAGCAGCCCCCCCTCAATTGTCCCCACTTGTGTTGCAAAAGAAAAGAAAGAAAAGAAAAGAGAATGATAGAAGTAAAAGGTGGACTTTTTGACCTCATTCACTCTCCAATCACCTCACACTCTCTTCTCCTCCCCATTTGGCCGAGCCCTCTTTTTTTCCCTGCACCACAACAGCCCCTATTTCTTCCTCTCTCATTTTGCATCAAAAAATTCAACAAAATGCCCAAAAACCAACACAAAAATCCCACAAAATCAAAATCCAACTCCTACCCATTTCTCATTAGCCAAAATTGCACGGATCTAGGGAACAAAATTTCAATTTGGGAGGCTATGTGTGCTTGTGGATCTTCAAAATTATTGGGTATAAATTCCAACCCTTTTTGCTTAATTTGTTAGTTAATTTCTTAAAGCTAATTAATTAAGTGATTAATTAGGTTTTAGATGTGTTTAATTGCATGATTAAGGAATTCAAGTTAGGGTTTTGTTGTGGAATTGGGTTATGATAAATTGTGCATGGTTATGTGATGTGGATTAACATCTTAAGTATTGTAGGAAGCTAATCTAGTTGTTAATTACAAACCATTACTTATAAAATGCCCTAATTAAGTTATTTTGCTAACTAGGGTTTTTGGAAAATTATGAAATGCTATAGGTTAAAATATAATTATGGTTTCATGTCATTATTAATATTATATTGAGTGGTTTAATACCTTTGGATCATGAAAATCCAAGCTAAATTGTTGTTTGTGTATTTTTGCTATAAAATTGTTAAAATTGGGTATTTTGTAAACTAGAATTTTGGGGTCAATGGAATTTAATGAGATTAAATTATGGGAATTGTTTTTATGACTTATTTAAGATATTTAATAAGTATTATGGCCGCTAGATTTGTTTAAACGTCGAGTTTTGTACTAAAACGGGTAATTTTTGCTTGCTAGATTTTCGGAAAAATGGCTTTTAAGGTAAATTTGTGGTTTTTGTGAATTCTAACATATTTTATATTATAATTAGTGTTCGTGAATGCGCAAATGAGAGTATTTGGGTTTTTCTCGATGGTTTGAAGTTTGTACATCGACATCGAGGGTTGGTTTGGCTATTCTTGCCTGCGTAGGCGATAGGTTTTGACATATGCGTGATACGCGTGCCGATTTGATTTTCGTATGCCGTTTCGATTTCGAATTTGGTTTTAATGCGATACGGTGCGTTATGATATGTAGGTACCCCATGTGGACTTCGAGACGACAAGAAAGCGCGTGGCGACGTCGGCACCGGCGAGCGAGGACCAGGTGAGTAGATTTATATCTACGGGGAGAAGTCGGGTGGATGGCGTATAGCACCCCCGCAGTCCGTAGTATAGTTCATATATATATGTTTATATAGGTGTTTTATGATACGAGAATGTTTATTCACGATATGATTATGTGTTCATGGATTAGCTTTGGGTTAGTTGCGAAACCCTAGAGTAGTTGTTATACCCACATACGCACACACAGACTTGCATACATTACTTTCTTGTGCATAGATGGGGATGTGTATATATGTATATACGCGTGGGTATGGGACTATGCATATATACATTCATATACACATGCATGGATGATGAGGATAGTACTTGGGATTTGAGATGAGTCGATGAGATCGGTGATATGGAAGGGTTCGTATTTGAGATACGACATGACGTTGTAGCGGGTCCCTGACGTAGTGTTTCACACACGTGCATGCATACTTAGGCGGTATCAGTATTGTACTAGACGTAGATCAGTACCCCGATCATGATATTTGATAAAGAGGATACCAGATGAATAGTATGATGAATATGATATTGACCCGTACCCAGATTTGGGATGCCGTACGACGGATTTACGTATGAGCTATATATTGATGATTGATCTGCACTCTTGACTTGGGAATGTTTGATTATAGATATGGTATCGGATGTGATATTATTGAGACGGGATCACTGACTGATATATATATATATATATATATATATATATATATATATATATATATGTATCGACTCAGATGTTAGGCGGTTTCCTTACCTTCAGTTAGCCTGTTAGTTTAGCCCTATAGTTTAGTATATTTGGTAGACTAGATTCGACTCCGACCTATTTCAAAAGCTAACGAATCACGGGTATTTTAAAAGACAGGTCAAGGGATTCTACGGATATTTCAAAAGACGTATCTTTTCTTAAAAACACCGTAGCCCTTATTTTCAAAACACCGCGATTTGTGTTATTTTTAAAAGGCACCATTGTTTGACTTATAGTTATCGTTGTGTCTAGTATTCTGCTCCCGCACATTATTGTTGTTCGCTCCGCATCGCATACTTATTGTAATTCATATTTCATTATTGATATCATGCTGTTAGGACACCAGCACCATTACCGATGATGCGTATGTACCACGTACACTTACTTGCCGGCCCACACACATCTTCATTGGTAATTGCCATGTCACGCACACCTTAGAAAATATTATTGCCTAATGTAGCTTGTTAACTAGTAGTTTTGACATGATGATTAGTTGCTTGCCTTATATGCTAGTTTAGACATTGTAGTTGTTACTTGTCACTTCATGCATACTGTTATTCATTATATGCCGCATTCATGGATGCTCATGCTTATATTCATGGTTTTACATGCTATGGATGATTCGGATTTCCATGATATTTTATGGATTTGGAGGAAAACCGCAAAACATATATAAACTGCTTTCTCTCTTTTTAAATAAAAATGCGGTTTTCCCATGATGTATGAGTCGTCCACCATGAGTTTGCTGATGGATTTCGAGACCCGATTCGAGGAGGCGGATGAACCGTTTCGGGTACATGGTGGGCCCGGTGCGGTACCCCGGGGCAACAAGATCGTGTTGTTGACGTTGAGCCTGTGCAGGGGAGTACGACCGACCGGTGATATTACCCGACGCGTCGGATATCCGGAGGATACCGTCGTGGTCATGAGATGGATGGTAGGGGCCGGCCTGGACTGACGGCGCCCTAGTCATTGTGATTGAGACATTGAGATTTCGAGATATTGAGGTACAGAGACTGTGATACAGAGATATCGAGATATTGGGATTACATTTTGTGCCGATGTTAGGCACTGTTTTATGCTGATTTCATTATGATACCTCATTTTAAAAATACAGAAATCTCACTAATTTATGAAAGAAGTTTTCTTCAGTACATGCATTCTGTTTCATGCATTCATACATCATCCATATGATATATTGCTACCTGAGGCACTGTCACGGGCACATGGGATTACACTCGGGTTAGATATTTACCCTAGTCATTGTTATAGGCTGCATGTTATATATATTTGAGGATATATTATGATCGTTGACCTAGGTTTGCGTTGTTCATGCAGTTTTTGTTCGTAGATGTTTTTCTACTCACGAGTTGGCAACTCACCCCCGTTGTGCCACAGTTCCTTGCAGGTTTTGCCGTACAGGTTTCATTATGGCTTTGCTGGCACTGCTTCTTTCGGGTGACTTGCTAGTAGGTGGGTTTATTGGTATCGTACCCATCATATTACTTGTATAATATTATTCAGTTGTATCTAGTAAATTCCATCAACCAAATATGTATTTATTTTGAGATAGAGACCAGTGATGTTATTCTTTCGACCTTAGAGTCGCGCGTTATATTTCTGTGGATTTCTTGTGGTTTTGAGTTTCCTTTTGAGTTTTTGATCCTCGCCATTGGCGTTGTATATTATATTGCTTGTGTGGTTGTGACCGTCGATTGACGAAGAGCTAGCTCCCGCTTGGGGATGCCTTTTATTGATTTCGTATACTATTCATGTTGTATCCCGTTTGGGAGCCAGTAGTTACAAAGGAAACTGCCGAAATTTTCAGGAAATATTTGATGTTTTTAAAACCGCATAATTCGGCTTATGCTATTAAAACTACTTGATTTTAAATTGGTTTTCCTTCACTCTACTACTTTTCTTGGTTTGGATTTCTGGGTTTTCGGCTAACTTAGATTACGTACGCCTCGAGACATTTCGTAGTTTAAGTGCCGGTCATGTTCCGTACTTTCGGGACGTGACAAAGTTGGTATCAGAGCGTTAGGTTTTACCTTCGGAGCGTAGGATGACCCTTGGTTGATGGAATAGGTGACTAAAGTAGGGTGACATACCGTGGTTATGTTCCGCGGCATACTTACGACACGCCACTCCACTTAAGGAGCCTTAGGATGTACATTTCTTTGCTCAGTATTATATTCATTCCGATCTAGCCTCATCGGTACCAGTTAGGTTTGCTGCCACGATTACGGGCAGGGAGAGATACGGCTAGAGTTGCGGTCAGCACGAGCTCGTTACAAACGAGGACTGACCAGAGCATAATTCCGGCTACACACGATTGTAGAGATGTGTCTTTTGATTGTGCTTTCGCGCCACGAGCGTTGGATGGATCACTGTATGAGATTACTTGGACGTGCCGATCAGCACTAGAGGATTGAGCCACTGACAGAGGCCAGCCAGATTTTGATGACCGTTGGTGTATTGCTTACTCATGATGATTGAGGCACTGTTCAGCATGCGGACGAGTGAGCCAGTTGTTGCTGCGGACGACGGGATATCGCCCCAGATGTTGGAGCTATTGCAATACGAGATTATACTAAGAGATGATAGAAGGTCGCTAGTCACCGAGGATGAATGACTAGGACATGTGGTTCGTTCGCTACCCCGATGCGAGGTCATCGGATAGATTGATTCCAGCTAGAGACGGCTTCACGCGGAGGCGTTGAGAGTCGACAGAGACGATCGAATGTCAGCAACCTATTATTCCAAGTTTAAAGTATTCGGAAAGACATGCAGGCAATTCTATGGACCCTCTAGAAGAATGAAATCCTAACTCGACTTAATGACCCTGTGAAAGCCTTTGAACCTTAGGGTTTGCAGCAGTTCCGCGGCGCCATTAGTGAGGCTTGGGTTTGCCCTTCTACGGCTGGACCATCGATGCTGTGGTATGTACTCGATACTGTTAAACTGTACCCAAGATGTTGAGCTCTTGGGGGATTATGAGGTTTTGACGAATCGATCGGATGGTTCGACTTCATTCGGATGCTAGGTGGTGAGATGCATTTCTTGGGAGACTCCAGCTACGAAGATAGCCGTTGGAGCTCAGTCCATGCAGCCACGACGAGACGAGTCCGAAGCAGTCGACATTAGAGAAAAGTGGAGTAAAGAGGTCTGTACAAGATCTGGATAAGATGACGTTCCACTCCGCCGACATCAGAGATGCGATACGCATGCCGAGGCATTGTGCTGGATATATCTTCCAAAAGGAGTCGCGATGAGTATGCAGCCGTTCCGGAACAAGAAACAGATATAGTAAAGGACGATGACTTCCGGACAGTTCGGCAGAGACGAGATTTGGGAGAGATCTCGACAGGACCTTTCTGGGACAAATTACGAGAAGACTTGGACCCAGGAGTGGTCATGTTACGCGCACCGGCAGGCCAGAGTTCAGGATCGTCGACGAGACATGCTATGAGTGACCACGACAGTTGGCCAGAGATTCTTGGAGGATGTGCTTGAGCGGGACTATTCCGCCATACTTGATTTTGGTATTTTGAGCGATCTATTCGCATGATTGATTTTGATGATTGAGTTTCATGATATTTATTTTCATGGACCATAGTTGCACCTACTGAGTATTTACGATTTTGCACAGTTGTTGCACTTGAGATAGATTTCGTGCCTTGGTTTCTCATGTTTGTGATTATATGGATTTCATATAGTTGAGTTGATTTGTGCGTGTATACGCATACGATTTGGTTCTTGCACTCGGTATAGTTCACATATGCTTGCAGTGCAGTGATTCGCATTATGTGCACTTAGATGCACTGGACTTCGATTGCGATTGTGATACTCGATATTGTTTGTGCACTTTTTGCACCTGATTGGATTTTGCGCATGTTCGACGCTTGATATTGGATTTCATAATTTCGTGCACGATGGATGCACCTGATTTGGACTTTCGCGCATGTTGGGCGCATGTTTTGAGATGCGATTTTGGTGCACACCAGATGCACTAAATCGAGATTCTTCATGCATGTCAGATGCACCTGTCTCTGCTATCAAGCATACACGTTGCCTATGACAGATGTTTCATGCACACCTGATGCACTTAGATGTTGTTTCTGTGCGCATGTATGGCACATATATGGATTTTGATTTCCGTGCGCACCAGACGCACGTAGTATTCATATGCATATTTTGGGATTGATTTCTTATAGAGAATTACGTTTTTATGATATTTGCTATGTGTTTTCGTACTGAGCAGGACTAGACAGAGGACAGTACCTGAATGTATTTTGCATGCATTGATAGCTATCGAAGGGAATTCCAAAAAGAGAGCTATAGTCTCAGTATTTACCTACGTGTCTGATATGACATGAGATGTTTAAACAAGGAAACCCTTCTAAATTGTTTAACAAAACGGCGGAACGTACATTTTAAACAAAAGGTATATATGTATATGGTTATTTTCTTACAATAGACGTCCGCCACTGTGCAGTGCTGCGAGCATCGCACAGCGATTTGAAGAAGATTTGGCATGCATTGCTTCCAGATGTTTTAATGATGTATATCATATTGATTTTCATTTTGGGATTTAGACATTGTGTCTTCACCAAGACTCCGATGATTGCGGGATGCTTGACGGAGTTTTGATTTTGAGTTATATGCTCATTTTTCATGCGCATGCGCTGCGCTAAGACTTGTTTTACGTATTTA
Organism: Agapanthus africanus; assembly: GCA_030015575.1. Taxonomy (NCBI): domain Eukaryota; kingdom Viridiplantae; phylum Streptophyta; class Magnoliopsida; order Asparagales; family Amaryllidaceae; genus Agapanthus; species Agapanthus africanus. The sequence goes on from CM057339.1 coordinate 429,832,635, forward strand.
TGAATTTGGAGCCGCGACGACTTGATGGTTTTGCTTAGATGTTTTAGTATTTGGGGGAGTTTTTAATTTAAATTCGGGGACCGAATTTCTTTAAGGGGGGAAGATTGTAACGTTTTGAAAATCGTTTCGGTGAAATTTCGGAAAATCGGTAAAATAAGGGGGTTTTCTGTAAAAAGTCAAAATACAAATATTTTTATAATAAAAATTAAATATACATATTCTAGCTATGTAATTGCTAGTATTTGGTGTTTACTGAGTCACTGGTGAAATTTCAAATTTTCTGAAAAAAAAAATTATTTTAATATTATTTTAAGCCGTCACTAATACATTTAATTAGGGAAAATTAAAAATTGGAATGGGTTGATACAAATTTTATAATTCTTGACACACTAAACTGACATGTAAAATATTGTTTCTGAAACGAAATCGTTTGCCAAAACGGTTTAGAAATTATTGAAGAAAAAAGGCTTTTTTAGTGAATTTAGTGTAAATGGATGTTTGGGGTATAGTATTTATCATTTTCCATCACCCCACACCCATACCCACACTCACACACACCCATTTTTCCTTCCCCTTGGCTAAATTCAGCAGCCCCCCCTCAATTGTATTGTGATAATAATTGGGTTATACCCTACGCTAGTCATGGAGTCACTCTCTCCAAAGACTTTTGCTCAAAGACTGATGAAGAGAGAGCTCGCATGAGCATTATACCCTACGCTTCTGCTGTAGGATCTATAATGTATGTGATGTTATGTACACGCCATTATGTAGCTTATGCACTGGGTGTAATAAGCAGGTATCAATCCAACCTAAGGGAGAATCACTGGACAGCGGTGAAGAACATCCTTAAGTACTTGCGAAGGACTAAAGTAATGTTCTTGGTATATGGTAACGGAGATCTCCAAATGGAGGCCTTTACCGATTCGAGCTTCCAGAGTGATAAGGATGACAACAAATCTATCTCTGGGTTTGTCTTTACCCTCAATGGAGGGGCGGTGTGTTGGAAGAGTTCCAAACAGGATACCGTTGTAGACACCACGATGGAAGCTGAGTATATTACTACAAATGATGCTGCCAAGGAAGCCGTCTGGATAAGGAAGTTCATCTCGGAGCTAGGAGTAGTTCCGACCATTATTGATCCAATACCATTGTATTGTGATAATAATAGGGTTATGGCGTTGACCAAAGAGCCCAGGTCCCATCAGCGATCCAGACACATCCTCAGGCGATATCATCTGATCCGGGAGATAGTTGATCGCCGCGAGATCGAGATTCGGATAGTAGATACAAAAGATAACACCGCGGATCCACTCACCAAGGCCCTCCCTCTGCCGCAGCATGAGTGACTTTTTGAGATGTTGGGTATGAGATACGCCAATAATTGGCCTTAGTACAAGTGGTTGATTATTGGATATATGTATGCCCTAGAGGCCATTATATAATAGTGTATGTACCTGTGTGTGTGTGTGTGTGTATTCAGGGGGCATTCTTGCTCGACATGATAGTATGCTATCTGGTTGCACCTTTTATCTTGACATGTTCATTTGATCATGCTTTCATTCATTTGGTACATGTTGATATAGCCCTTAGGATGATGCAGGACTACTGAGATTATGATGCGGATCATACTAGTGGGACATGTGTAGTCTATGAGCATATCCTTGAAATGTTCCTAGCCGTGGGTGTATCGAGACGGGGCATCGATATCACCATAGTAGACTAGCATATACATTACTTGTCCCATATGATGGGCGGTGGATGATCCCATATCCATTGGCGTGGTGACACCAAAGATCGTATATAGGTGCTCAGTGGAGACTGGGTACACTGAACGGACTCGCTGAGAACTCCTATGTGGTATTATATCTATCGTCGGATAGCAGTTCTCAGGTGACACTGGTACAGGTTAGTCTGTAGACCCGAGATCGTCATAGAGTCTTGTGTGTCCTCCCACTGTACTTTGATCTCCACCCTACCACGGCTTTACTGAGTCGTGAAAATAGGTGGATTTTGGGTACAGTCCCGAGGCACATGGAGGCAATGAACGATAGGAGGGCTTTTCATCCCTCCCAGTATTGGGGGTTGATATTGCACCATGTACGATTGGCTATAACAGGAAGTCCCTGGCCAGGACTGCTGAGATTTACTGATAAGTGTTATCAGTAGTTTCTCGATCTGTTATGAGCTATATACCGGCATGACTTATTGGGTTATTGGGGTCGGCGATACCATCCGTAGACTCACATATGCAGCATATTTGACAAAGAGACCGGACTGTACGGTAAGTGTTACCAGTTGGATCGACAGGAGTTTTAGCAGGTTTGTTTGTGTTTCTTCTGATCGCTCAATACCTGGGAGCCGTTACGTACAGCTTGTGCCACTGACGGTTTGTGGGCATGTGATGTGATCACTGCCTACTGCTAACGTATTGACGAGTCTTAGAGTCCCACAAAGAGGTCTCCTATCTCAAGCGAAAAGATGTGGGGTGCATATGTGATAAGCGCGGGAGCTCGATTAAATGCGTGTATTGGATACCGTATTTTAATCGGGTGTTTACTATTAGACGGGTCGTATGTGATATGACCGGGTTATTAAATCAAGTGTTGATTTAATATTAAGTCCATTAGCTCATTTATTAAAACCTATTTCTTTATGATGCATGCATGAGTGTATGTATATGTTGGTATGGATGCATACATGCAAGCATACATGTATCATGGTTGATGATACATTGGTGGTAGCAATGAAAGACTTACATGGCAACATATTTAGATATTTTGTTTATTTGAGAAAAGCAAAATGGCAACATGATCATGGTTGAATATTCAACTCTCTTGAGTTGACAATAGTCAATGGTTTTTTAGCCCATGGTTTTGTAGCCCATGGTTTTGCTTAACCTCAAGTTGCAAAATATCTAGATATTTTGTAACCATGGTTTAGCATGGATGACTTCACTTACTCTCATGAGTTTAGTGAGGGTTATCATATTATTCTCTCTTGTGTTTAGCTTGAGCCATCTCCTTCTTCCTCTCTCTCCTCAAAGCTCACTAGGATTTTAAAAGAAAGAGAAAGAATTAAAAAGAAAAGGTTTTTAATATAGAGCCAAACCCACATCACCATTCTACTTTAGTCTAGCCCACTAGTATGGAGTGTTTGCTTCATCTTCATCCTTGATCAAGTGAAGCTTGGAGCTTGGTGCAAAGAGACTTCGTGGTGGATCATCGTGGACGCGGAAGGATACAAGACAACCGACTCAAACCCTACACGATCCAAGGAGTCTAGGAGGAGGTCTACAAAGATTGTATTTTCTCCTCAATTAGTGTTAGACACTTTATAGTATGTGATACTATAGTTTGTTACTCTATTTTTCTAGTTTGATTCATGTTTGGAATTATTTAACACCCTCTAAATTTTTGTTATAGCATGTGTGATGCAACCCTAAACCTAGGATGGTGCTAGAGAATCCTTACATAGCCCAGTTTGCATGTGATGTTAACGTTCCTTTTAGGGCTATACGGAGTGTTTCGTAGTCGTAATTTTTACGTCGTTTTGGGTTTAAGTTTGATATGTAATACAATACTTAGAATCTGCAGTTAATTAGTTTTGTGAAAACTAGTTTGTTTGTAAATCTAGCATGTTAGTCTCTATTGATCGATTGCCATGAAGTTTCGATTTGGATCGAAATTCCATCGCAATCGCGTATCGTACGCGAATATTCGCCGAATAACTTTACTACATAGCCACGCCCCATAGCCCCGACCAAGTGACTTTAGGAGAACCCCGTTGCCAACAGCATCCACTCGGGTGCTCGCGGCCACGGTGTTCCGCCTAAGTGCACTTGGTCGACGGCATCAGGGGTGCGGTCATCTACTAAAGTTTCCGACGAGTATTCGATCGGGTAGTCAGGAATCCTATTGAATTACCCGACTAAGTTATTGAAAAGATTTTTCGATATGAGACTAAAATGCATGGTTTATAGGTTAGGCATGAAATTCGGAATATGAGATATTCCGGGTTTATGATGTCTAAGGAAAATGCAGATTCCAATTATTGTATTTTTCATTTCTTTTCTGCGACCATAAGTGTAATATGTGGTGTATCCCAAATCTCGTTGCTATATGTCAACGACATTCGGGATACGCGTATTTACTTACGTTGATGATATGTGATAATATATGTTGCTGTGATATGTTTTATTGGATCATCGTGATTAAATAGCCGGGGGTTTTATGTGAGATGAGAGTTTTTCAATTTTCATTCATATAAAAATGTATGTAATATTCTTTTATTGGGGCACTTCCGGGTTGAGGATGATGTCACCACTGATGTATATTATTTACTTTTCCGCATTAGAATAGACCCAAGGCGGGGAGCACAAGTAACCGGGTTCTAGAGTCCAGTAAGTGACCATCTCGAGGAGTCGAGACCGAGTCTCCTAACTCTAGAATTGGCAGAATTTCTTGCCACTCTCATAGGGGTCTATGGGATGCGGGTTTGGCTATTCATCATGACCGTGGAATCCGTGTTTTTCATTACTGGCTGAATTTAAAACACGGACCTCCTAGCATATTTAATATTTCATATGTTGACATATGCTGCTATGTTCTGTGATGTTGATCATATAACTGCGTGAGACGAATGCTATATATATATTATATATATAATAAACGTTGCTTATAATTTGCAACCGCGCTAGTCCAGCCCTCGCTCAGCCATTAGTTAAGTAACCTAACAGTGCATGACAGGGCTCCGTGGAGAATGCGGATGACATAAGCGTATGTTCTATTTTCGTTTCTTTTATGTGATGTTTAGGGAAACATAAATGATGGGACTTAATTAATGAGATTAATGGAACGAAAAGAAACCTAAAGATGTTGTAAAATCAAAATTTTCCAAAAGGTAGTTGTAGTTCTTTCTTTGCTTAGTGGTATTCCTTGATGAATATCCAGCACCTCATTCGATGAGGAAAGAGCCGAGATCCCTTCACCGGGAGTGACCTCTTTAGAAAAACTAGCAAATGCTACAACCCACTCGGTTTATCATCATAGCTTCTGTAGTTCTTGCTTTGCATAGTGTCACGTCCCGAAATAGCACGTGACTGGCCCTTGAATCATATGAAGTCTATAGGACCCCATCTAATTCAAGTAAGCCAAAAGCCCAGAAATCTAAAACCATTTTAAATAATAAAAGTGTTAGTTATATGTATGCCCTAGAGGCCATTACTGTACATAGGATGTATATTGTAGTGGATGCTAGGACATATATAGGTAGGACTTTCTTGCTCGACATGATAGTACGCAATCTGGTTGCTCTTTATCTTAACATGTATACTTTCAGTCTCTCTGTTACATGTTGATAAAGCCCTTAGGATGTGTACTCGACTTCCAGGACTATGATGTAGATCTTATTAGTGGGGTCTGGGTAGTCTATAAGTACATCCTTCAATGTTCCTAGTCGTGGGAATATCGAGACGGGGCATCGATATTCCAGAGTAGACTAGCGTATATCTTCTCGACCCATGTGATGGACGATGGATGATCCCATATCCATTGGTGTTTGACATCAGAGATGGTATGCGGGTGCTCAGTGATGACTGGGTACACTGAACGGACTCGCCGAGAACTCCCAGATGGTATAATACCTCACGTCAGATGGCAGTTCTCTGGTAACACTGGTACAGCTTAGTCTGTTGACCCGAGATCGTCATAGAGTCTTGTGTGTCTCCCACTGTGCTTTGATTTCCACCCTACCACGGCTCTACTGAGTCATGCAAACAGGTGGTTTTTGGGTACAGTCCCGATTCACATGGAGGCAATGAGCGATAGGAGGGGATTCGTCTCTCCCGGTATTGGGGGTTGATGTTGCGCTATGCTCGACTGGCCATAACTGGAAATCCCTGGCCAGGATTGCAGTGATATACTGGTAAGAGTTATCAGTAGTTTCACGCTTGTTATGGACCTTATATCGGCATGACTTATCAAGCTACTGGGGTCTGACGTTTACCACCCCTAGGCGAGATATGCGACATATCAGACGAACAGACCGGACTGTACGGTAAGTGTTGCTGGTTGGATTCACAGGAGTGTGAGCGAGCTTGCTCGTTGATCTTCTGATCGCTCAATACCCGGGTGGCCGTTACGTTTAGCAGACCGCTTGCGGCTTGTGGGTGTTTGATATGATCATCACCTGCTGCCGGCGTATTGACGAGTCTTTAGAGTCCTACACAAAGGTTTCCTGGCTCAAGCGAAACGAAATAGGAGCGCATATGAGATATGTGCGGGACTGAGAATAATACCAATATGTGATACTGTATTCTATTCTCGCGATTTGTATCATTGGACGGTTATATAAGATATAGCTGGGTTACCGAATCAAATGTTGATTCGATATATTGATACACTTGATATTAGTCGGTTATGTGCAGTATGACCGGATCATTAAATCAAGTGTTGATTTAATGATTTAATGCATAATTATATATTAGATATATTACTTTACATTGACTAGTATTGTTCACTTAAGATTGATTATCTCACTTGATTGTGCACATTGTATATATGATATATGTTTGTGCACTAGTTTGTATCATGTTTGATGATACATGCAAACTTGGGTGTGTGTATGGATTATACCGTGTTTAGGTTAAAGGTTTAGTTTTTTATTTAATTTATTTAATTTATGTAAAATAAAATGGTGGCTTACTTTGTCTTTGCTTGAAGCTTCATGAAGCTTTCAAGCATCTTTGACAAAGTCCACCATTTTGTTTTACATAAGATTTTCCTTAACCTAACCTTTAACTTAAACTTGAGTTTAGTCTCTACATAGGTTAATCTCACCCATGGTTGCTAAATGTTAAGCATCACTTGATTTTCTATTTTGATATTATTCATTCATTATTTTCTTTCTTCTTCTTCATCTTCTTCATGAAGAAGAAAACCATTGCTAGAAAATTCCAAGTGATGAATCCAAGTGAGAAATCCAAATCCAAAGTGAACCCACTTCCTATTTCTTCATCCTCTACCACTTGCCATGTAGTAGAGTGTGTTATCTTCACAAGTTTCATGACCTAGTGAAGATGGAGCTTGAGTTTGAGTCGCCTCGACGTAGATCATCTTCGGCATCGAAGTCAACGACCTAGCCCGATTATTTCTCCGACGAAACCATCACTAGAGTCCGGGATTCCGATGATCGCAGCAGAGGGACGTCAACACAGAGCTAGAGAAGTGGAGGACCGGATCTACAAAGGTTGTAGTCTCTTTCACTTAGTAGCAAAGTAGTTTGCTTGCTTAGTTTCGCCTTACCTCTAGTAACGATTGAGCATTAGGGTTCTTTGGCACATTGAAATTTTTGATTTTGGCATGGTTGATCAGTTGTAGAACCTCATGGGTGTGCCTAGGAACCCTACAGTGGTATCAGAGCCTAGCTAGAGCTTTAGGCGAAGTGTAGACGATGTTAGAAGTCCGATCGAACCCGAAACCCTAATTGAAAACCCTTCTCTGTACAATTTTTCAAAACTGTGATTTTTGTGAATTAAAAATATGCAGAAAAATCAGCAGGGATTTCTAAGCATTACAGTGAAGCACGTGACCCCAATTCGATAAAGTTGCCGCGGAACCACGACCATACCCTAGGTCACGCGGCGGTTCCGCGGCAATAAAGTGGCCTCTTTGTTCACTGTTTGCACTACTTAGAACGCGATGGACCCTCTAGAAGACAACAAACCTTAACTCGATTATGTGACCGTCTTGAACTGCCCTTTGAACCTTAGGGTTTGGGGCAGTACGGCGTGCCACATGTGAGGCGTTGGCTTGACCCTTCTACGGCTGGACCGTTGATACTGTGGCATGAAGTGAATGTTTTTAAACTTATTTCATGTGTTGAGCTGTTTCGGGAAAACTTGGGTGTTTGATTGTTTGATCGGAAAGTTTAACATTTTCTATTTATCTGAAATGTGATACAATATTTGGAATCCACAAGTAGTTATGAGATAACTGATTTGGATGTTATAAACATAGCAGTTTAGTCTCACTTGATCGGTTGCCACGGAATTTTGATGCGATCAAAAGTCCGTCGCAATCACGTAGCGTACGCGGATATTCGCCGGGTAAACTTAATAGACAGCCACACCCCATAGCCCCGACCAAGTGACTGTAGGAGAACCCCGTTGCCGAAAGCATCCGTTCGGGTGCTCGCGGCAGCAGTGTTCCGCCTTGGTGCACTTCGTCGACGGCATCGGGGGTGCGGCCGTCTACTAAAGTTTGCGACGAGCATTCGTTCTGAATGTCGGGAATCCTGTTGAATTGCCCGACTTGATATTGAAAAGAGTTTTCGATAATGAGACTGAAATGCGGGGTTTATAATTGTTAGATATGCGATGTCTAAGGAATTCATTTGATTAGGCATGCGATGTCTAAAGAGTTTGCGGATTCCAACTATTGTAGTTTTACACTTTCTTTTCTGTGACCGTAAGTGTAATATGTGATATCGCCGGTTTCGTTGCTATATGTCAACGACAATTGGGATGGGCATATTTACTTACGTTGATGACATGTGATGTTATGTGTTGCTGGATATGTTATATTGGATCGTCGTGTTTGAATAGCCGGGGTTTTTTATGTGAGATGAGTGTTTTTCATTTTCATTCATGTAAAAACTTGTATGTAATATTCTTTTATTGGGGCACTTCCAGGTTGCGGATGATGTCACCATTTGTATATTATTTACTTTTCCGCATTAGGATAGTCCCAAGGAGGGGAGCATAAGTAACCGGGTTCTAGGGTCCAGAGGGAGACCAACTCGAGGAGTCGAGTCCGGGTCTTCTAACTCTAGAATTGGTAGGATTGCTTGCCGCTCTCGTAGGGGTCTAGGGGTGTGGGATTGGCTATTCATCGAGACCATGGAATCCGTGTTTTATACTGGCTCGTATTAAAAACACGGACGTCCTAGTATATCCAATATTTCATATGATATTTTCTGCTGCTTTATCTGTGATGTGATCATGTGATATGTTCAGATAGATATTATATATACTATATATGATATATTATATAGACGTTGCTTATGTTTTACTCCCGCGCTAGCCCTGCCTCGCTCTAGCGTTAGTTACCTAACCTAACGGTGCAGACGGGACATCGAGGCGAATGCGGATGGCATAAGTGTACGTTATATTTATCTGTGATGTTTAGGTGGACTTAAATGATGGGACATTCATTAATGAGATTAATGAAAGAAAATAAACCTAAAAGATGTTGTGGAATCGAATTTCAAAAATAAAAACAGGTAGCTACAGTTCTTGCTTTGCATCGCGGTGTTCCTTGTAGAACATCCTGCACCTTATTCGATAAGGAAAGGACCGAGATCCCTTCACCGGGAGTGACTCCTTTAGCAATAACTGGCAGATGCTACAACCCTCGGTTTGTCTTTTGATTGCTTCTATAGTTTTTGCTTTGCATAGCGGTATATATGATATATCCTGCACCTTATTCGATGAGGAAAAGGCCGACGATCCCTTCACCGGGAGTGACCCCTTTAGCAAAACTAGAAAAGCCTCAAAAACATTCCATTTAAAAACTATTTGATTCCGTAACGAGATCAAGTTCAAAGCGTTAAAGGTTTTATTAAAAACCATTCGCAGCCCTCGGTCATTTTAGGAAGTAGAGTACTTATTATTCGTGCTGTGTTTGTTGACCATAGTCAAGGCACAGTGTACGGTAGCTAAGTGATGTCTTCCTACACCGCATATGATGGGATTAGTTAGGACAGTCGCGTGACTTTGTTGACCTTAGTTAAGGGTCATGTTGGTGGGTCTAATTAATCACGAAATGACGGGTAGAACTTGACTAGTGCTTATGATTTGTTGACCATAGTTAAGGTCATAGGTGCTAGGGGTAAAAACCTTTATCGGGAATTTCAAGTGTTGAAATTTGCAATGAGATTGCATACCTTCTATATGATAGCTGGATCCCGATACCCACTGCGAGTAATTGTTACTCCTGGGAGAGTTTTGCACTTTACAATTAGCCAATCAAGTAGGTGTCTAGAAAGGTGTCAACGGGGTTACGCCTCTGGGAAAACGAGGTTTACTTTAATTAGGTCCGTGCGAAAGCACGGGGAACCTCCCTCAAAGTACCGACACTGGCCTGGCTGAAAGATTGGCGAACTTGTAGAGTGTAATTAATCCCGGCTAGTCTTTCCTTTTAGGGTTTGAAGGAAGATTTGATAAAAACAGTGGGAGCCATCCTGATTAGATAAAATAAATAACCAATCTAATCTTGCAAGAGCGCACGCAGAGTATTTTCTTCTCTCTCTCTCCAGGTAGCGACCATATCACGCCTTAATCAAGATAATAATATGGAAGTATTGACCGAACCCGCTTGTTATACTGAGCTGGAGAACATTGGTCCCGCTCCAACTTATAATTGTTATAAGACAGAGCAGGAATTAGGGGAATACCAGGATTCCCATGCCGCCCAAACGAAGAAAGTGCATGAGATGCATCTCCTTCGGGTGTGTTCATTATAAAGAACTGTTTCTCAGTGTCCTCTACGTCCTAGGTATTAGATACCGGATCAGGATCCCGCAAATGTAATCCGTTACATGGGCTACAGAAAGGTAGAGAACTGAGAACGGGTGATAAGTTTCATGAGACAGAAAATGGGGCAAGTGTTGCAGCCAAGTCTGTTGGTCACTGTCACCCTGTATTACCAATACATTGATTCTGAACAAATGCTATTAGATACCGAACCTGATATACAAAATCATATCAATCTCTTTATTTATTAAAGAAAGGATATAATTTTGTATTGTTGAATATTGTTTTGAACATTTCAAAAGTTGATCGGTTCAGGCACGTTATCTAAAAGCATTGACGTTCTAAATCAAACTACAGTTCCTAGTATACAGAACACACACAAGAGGAAGAGTTCAGAAATGAACGAATCCTTCTTGAGGCATTGTAGACTAGGTCATATCAATGCGACCCGACTGGCTGAAGTTACATATAGATGCATATTTAAATCAGTTTGAATTTACATCTTGTGAAACTTGCCAGTCATGTCACAAAGATTAGATGACCATAGCTCCGTTTATTGGAAACAGAGAAAGAGTTAGTAAACTCTTGGGACTAATACATAGTGATGTATAAGAGTCCCCAGTCTACACATGCCAGGACCGGTTCTTTGTACTTCATTACATTCTCTGATGATCTCTCAAGGCTCAGTCACATGTTCCTGTTGAAACATAGGTCTGAAACTTTTGAGATAATCACCGAATATAAGTTAGAAGTAGAGAACCAAAAACCGGGTATAAGTATTATGTCCTATGATGGGATCAGGGAGGAGAATACTTGAGCATGGAATTCTTGGACTATTCTAAAGGAGAATGAGATTCTCTCTCAGTGTTACTCCTTTGTATACACCACAGCACAATGGTGTATCAGGGCGGAGCAATAGCACCCTATATGATATGGTGTGCTCTATGATGAGTATTACTGAGTTACCTATTTCCTTTTAGGGGTTATGCACTTGAGAAGCTGCATACCTATTGAATTGGATTCGAATCAAATCAGTGCCTACCACTCCATATAAGATATGGTATGGGAAGAGCCTATCTCTTAAGTAAGTTAAGATTTGGGATTGTCCGGCCTATGTCAAAAGCAAAATCCGGACAAGATCGAGGCGAGGTCAGTTCTGTAGAACTGGAAAGGTTCCAGCTATACAAAACTACAGCTGATGATTTGATAGAACCAAAGGATTCAATAGTCTCCGACGAACCTCAGCCTCTCCGCCGATCTAGCAGGGTTCCTCATCCGCCTGAGAGATACTTTGGTTTCTCGATGACAGTGGGAGCGAGGATTGCATCATGAGATGATAACCCAACTAGTTTCGAGCAGGCCATCAAGAGTGGGAACTCTGTAAGAATGGCCGGATGCTTAGCGATCTGAGATGGAATCCATGTACACCAACAAAGTATGGACTTTGGATGCTATATCTGAAGGGTTAAATCCCCATCAGAAGCAAGTATATCTTGAGAAGATTACTAGGTGTAGATGGAAAAGTTGAGACTTTCAAAGCTAGACTTGTTAAAGGTTTTTCGTCATCGACCAGGCGTGGATAATGATGAAACCTTTTCTAGTGGCTATGCTTAAGTCCATCCGGATCCTACTTGCCACGGCTACATATCATGACTACGATATCTGGTCGTTGGGTGTCATGACTGCTTTTCTAAATACTGATTTAGAAGAGAACGTCTATAAGTACACAGCCAGAGGGCTTCGTAAACAGTGGGAGCAGCGGAAACATGTGCAAGATGCTTTACAGAATAAAGCAGGCATCGCGGAGTTGAAACATCTGTTTTGATGCGATAGTCAAAGAGTTTGACTTCATCAAAATGGTAGATGAACCTTGTATGTACAAAAAGGTAGTAGAGAGTAAGGTGGTCATCCTCGTATTGTACGTGGACAACATACTCTTGATAGGAAAAGAGTTTCCTATGCTACGCTCGGTCAATCTCCACTTATCACATGGATTCTCCATATAGGATCAAAATGATACCTCCTAAATCCTGAGTTTTGGATCTATGAGATAGATCTAAATGGATGTTAGGATTCTCACTAGTTGTAGTGAGATGGTATCAGTTGATCCTGGGGAGAATCACTGGAAAGGTTCCAGGGTGATAAGGACGACTGAATGTCAGTCGCAGGCATTGTATTTACCCTCAGTGGAGGGACGGTATGTTGGAAAAGTTCCAAGCTAGATACCGTGGCACACTAGACGATAAAGGTTGGTGACATCGCTATCAAAGATACTACCAAAGAGGAAGTTTGGGTGTATATAAGTTCATGAGATGAACTAGGTTCCTACCATTGTGTGACAATGGAAGTGTGGCTTTGGCCCAGGAACCCCGGTCCCGTCAGTGACCCAGACATATTCTAAGGCAGCATCACCTGATCATGGAGATAGTTGATCTCCAGGGTGATCGAGGTTAGGAGAGTAGACTTAGAGGACAACACGGCGGATCCACTCACAAAGGCCTTTTTCCCAAAGAGAGACTTTTATGGGATGGTTGAGTATTAGTTACTGCAACCACTGCTATAGATGGCCCTAGTGCAAGTGGAAGATTGTTAGTTATATGTATGCCCTAGAGGCCATTACTGTACATAGGATGTATATTGTAGTGGATGCTGGGACATATATAGGTAGGACTTTCTTGCTCGACATGATAGTACGCTATCTGGTTGCTCTTTATCTTAACATGTATACTTTCAGTCTCTCTGTTACATGTTGATAAAGCCCTTAGGATGTGTACTCGACTTCCAGGACTATGATGTAGATCATACTAGTGGGGCCTGGGTAGTCCATGAGTACATCCTTCAATGTTCCTAGTCGTGGGAATATCGAGACGGGGCATCGATATTCCAGAGTAGACTAGCGTATATCTTCTCGACCCATGTGATGGGCGATGGATGATCCCATATCCATTGGTGTTTGACATCAGAGATGGTATGCGGGTGCTCAGTGATGACTGGGTACACTGAACGGACTCGCCGAGAACTCCCAGATGGTATAATACCTCACGTCAGATGGCAGTTCTCTGGTGACACTGGTACAGCTTAGTCTGTTGACCCGAGATCATCATAGAGTCTTGTGTGTCTCCCACTGTGCTTTGATTTCTACCCTACCACGGCTCTACTGAGTCATGCAAACAGGTGGTTTTTGGGTACAGTCCTGATTCACATGGAGGCAATGAGCGATAGGAGGGGATTCGTCTCTCCCGGTATTGGGGGTTGATGTTGCGCTATGCTCGACTGGCCATAACTGGAAATTCCTGGCCAGGGTTGCAGTGATATACTGGTAAGAGTTATCAGTAGTTTCACGCTTATTATGGACCTTATATCGGCATGACTTATCAAGCTACTGGGGTCTGACGTTTACCACCCCTAGGCGAGATATGCGACATATCAGACGAACAGACCGGACTGTATGGTAAGTGTTGCTGGTTGGATTCACAGGAGTGTGAGCGGGCTTGCTCGTTGATCTTCTGATCGCTCAATACCCGGGTGGCCGTTACGTTTAGCAGACCGCTTGCGGCTTGTGGGTGTTTGATATGATCATCACCTGCTGCCGGCGTATTGACGAGTCTTTAGAGTCCTACACAGAGATTTCCTGGCTCAAGCGAAACGAAATAGGAGCGCATATGAGATATGTGCGGGATTGAGAATAATACCAATATGTGATACTGTATTCTATTCTCGCGATTTGTATCATTGGACGGTTATATAAGATATAGCCGGGTTACCGAATCAAATGTTGATTCGATATATTGATACACTTGATATTAGTCGGTTATGTGCAGTATGACCGGATCATTAAATCAAGTGTTGATTTAATGATTTAATGTACAATTATATATTAGATATACTACTTTACATTGACTAGTATTGTTCACTTAAGATTGATTATCTCACTTGATTGTGCACATTGTATATATGATATATGTTTGTGCACTAGTTTGTATCATGTTTGATGATACATGCAAACTTGGGTGTGTGTATGGATTATACCATGTTTAGGTTAAAATTTTAGTTTTTTATTTAATTTATTTAATTTATGTAAAATAAAATGGTGGCTTACTTTGTCTTTGCTTGAAGCTTCATGAAGCTTTCAAGCATCTTTGACAAAGTCCACCATTTTGTTTTACATAAGATTTTCCTTAACCTAACCTTTAAATTAAACTTGAGTTTAGTCTCTACATAGGTTAATCTCACCCATGGTTGCTAAATGATAAGCATCACTTGATTTTCTATTTTGATATTATTCATTCATTATTTTCTTTCTTCTTCTTCATCTTCTTCATGAAGAAGAAAACCATTGCTAGAAAATTCCAAGTGATGAATCCAAGTGAGAAATCCAAATCCAAAGTGAACCCACTTCCTATTTCTTCATCCTCTACAACTTGCCATGTAGTAGAGTGTGTTATCTTCACAAGTTTCATGACCTAGTGAAGATGGAGCTTGAGTTTGAGTCGCCTCGACGTAGATCATCTTCGGCATCGAAGTCAACGACCTAGCCCGATTATTTCTCCGACGAAACCATCACTAGAGTCCGGGATTCCGATGATCGCAGCGGAGGGACGTCAACACAGAGCTAGAGAAGTGGAGGACCGGATCTACAAAGGTTGTAGTCTCTTTCACTTAGTAGCAAAGTAGTTTGCTTGCTTAGTTTCGCCTTACCTCTAGTAACGATCTAGCATTAAGGTTCTTTGGCACATGGAAATTTTTGATTTTGGCATGGTTGATCAGTTGTAGAACCTCATGGGTGTGCCTAGGAACCCTACAAAAAGAGGGAAAACTAGTTTTCAAGAAGTGAAGAAAACATGTTTTAAAAACAAGGTTTTTAAATAAGTAAGCCGAATATGCATTTTTTTTAAATTCTCAAGTCTTTTCTGAAAATTTCGGCAGAGTTTCCTTTGTAAATACTGGCCCCGAACGGGGTACAACATGAATAATATATGCATAATGATAAAAGGCATCCCCAAGCGGGAGCTAGCTCTTCGTCAAACGACGGTCACAACCACGCAAGCAATATAATATACAACGCCTAAAGACGATGATCAAAACTCAAAAGGAAACTCAAAATCAACAAGAAAACCATAATACTACAACGAGCGACTCTAAGGTCGAAATAATACACAACTGGTTTTCTAAGTCTGAATAAATATACAAGTTTGGTTGATGGAATTACTAGATACAACTGATTAAAATAAATACAAGGGTGGTCACGGTGCGAGTGAACCCACTGTTAGTTATATGTATGCCCTAGAGGCCATTACTGTACATACGATGTATATTGTAGTGGATGCTAGGACATATATAGGGAGGACTTTCTTGCTCGACATGATAGTATGCTATCTGGTTGTACTTTATCTTAACATGTACTCTGAATGTCTCTATGTTACATGTTGATAAAGCCCTTAGGATATCTAATGGACTACTGGGACTATGATGAGATCATACTAGTGGGGCCACGGTAGTCGACGAGTACATCCTATAACTGTTCCTAGTCGAGGGTGTATCGAGACAGGGCATCGATACACCAGAGTAGACTAGCGTATACGCATCTTGACCCATATGGTGGGCGATGGATGATCCCATATCCATCGGTGTTTGACATCAAGGATGGTGTACGGGTGCTCAGTAGAGACTGGGTACACTGGACAGACTCGCCGAGAACTCCCAGATCGTATTATACCTTACGTCAGATGGCAGTTCTCTAGTGACACTGGTACAGAGTAGTCTGTTGACCCGAGATCGTCATAGAGTCTTGTGTGATTCCCACCGTGCTTTGATTTCCTTCATACCACGTCCAAGAGGGCGTGCAAAAAGGTGGCTTTTGGGTACAGTCCCAAATCACATGGAGGCAATGAGCGATAAGAGGGGATTTGTCTCTCCCGGTATAGGGAGTTGATGTTGCGCTGTGTTGGATTGGCTATAACCGGAAATCCCTGGCCAAGGTTGCTGAGATTTACTGGTAAGTGTTACCAGTAGTTTCTCGAACTATTATAGACCTCATATCGACATGAATTATCAAGCTACTGGGGTCTGACGTTTACCACCCCTAGGCGAGATATGCGACATATCAGACGACGAGACCGGACTGTACGGGAGTGTTACTGATTGGATTCACTGAAGAATGTACAGGCTTGCTTGTTGATCTTCTGAGCGCTCAATACCTGGGTGGCTGTTATGTTTAGCTGACCGCTTGCAGCTTGTGGGTGTTTGATATGATCATCACCTACTGTCGGCGTATTGACGATTCTTTAGAGTCCTACACAGAGGTTTCTTGGCTCAGGCAAAACGGAGTAGGAGCACATATGTGATATGTGCGGGACCGAGGATAATGCGGTATGTGATACCGTATTGGATTCTTGCGATATGAGATATCGGCCGGGTATATGTGATATAGCCGGGTCATCGTATTAGTCGGTTATTTATGAAATAGCCGGATTATCGGATCAAGTGTTGATTCGATAATTTAATGTATAATAATATATATGATATATTAAATTACATTAACTAATATTAGCTCACTAAAAGATTCATTTTCTCACGGGATAATACATTGATATATATGCGATATATGTTAATTGTATTATTTTCTATTGTTACAAAATATATTGTATATGTGATATATAATATTGTAACATGTTAGGGTTACAAATTTAACAATGGTTTAGGGTTTAAACTTGGTTAGGATTTGGATTAGGGTTAGCTTTTGAATGAAGCTTCCATGAAGCTTCATGAAGCTTTGACTTTGTTTTTAGCTCGATATTTTGTTAACCCAATCCAAACCATTAACTCTAGTCAATTCTCTACATGGGTTAACTCCTTCATGCTTAACCCTTGGTTAGATTTGTAACCACTACAATTTTTCATTATTCATCACAAAAGGATTTTATTTATTCTTCTTCTTCCTTGAGTTCCTTTTTGAAAAAGCTTTCTAGTTTTGCTTTTGTGATGAAAGTGAGTGAGAAAAAGATTATAAATGAGAGCAAAAATCCTACTTCATCATCCTCATCTATCCTTTCCATTTAGATGAAGGTGTTCACATCATTTCATGAGTGATAGCTTGTGTTAACGAAACTTCAAGGTAGATCATCTATGTTATCGAAGATCGGAAGCAAGACCGCATCTTTCGCTTCGTGAAGCCTCTCGAGAGTCCAGAACACGATGATCGCAGCGAAGTGACCTCAACACGGAGCTTAAGAAGTGAAGGACCGGATCTACAAAGGTTGTAATCCCTCTCACTTAGTGTTAAAGAGTTTAACATGCTAGTTTTCGCCTAAACCCTAGTTTAAAGATCCGGCTTTGGGTTGTTCGGCATGGCTAAAATTTTAATCGGGCATGGTTGATGTCTCGTAGACCCTTGTATGCATGCCAAGCAACCCTACAGTGGTATCAGAGCCAAGCTAGAGCTTTAGGCGAAGTCTAGACGAAGTTTAAAGTCCGATCGAACCCGGAAACCCCGATGTTTACCCCTCTCTGTACATTTTTCAAAATTGTGATTTTTTATGAATTAAAAATGCTCAGAAAATAGAGCAGGAAAAACTAAGAATTACTGTGAAGTATGGCCCACTAATTCTCTAATATGACCGCGGAACCGCGGCCAAACCAAGGGTTTGGCGGTGGTTCCGCGGCCAAAATTATGACTTAGTCCTTGTAACTTCATGTATTTATTCTTAGGTCCTTTCTTGTCATTTTTTTCTGGGAATTTTTTAATTCCACTCAAGTGTTGAGTTTTCTAGGGTTGTATTGGGGACTCGTTGATTCGATCGGATAATTTAACTTTGTTTAATTTTTCCCGGATAATTTTAGAAACTGTTAAAAAGTTCGAACGGATATCAATAACTCACTTTTTCCCTTGTCGGAAAATTTTTCAAAAGTTGGATTTTTTTCTCGAGTTTAAGAACGTTCTAAGTCGTGCAAGTAACGTGGTGGACCCTCTAGAAGACAACAAACCTTAACTCGATTATGTGACCGTCTTGAACTGCCTCTAAACCTTAGGGTTTGGGGCAGTACGGCGTGCCACATGTGAGGCGTTGGCTTGACCCTTCTACGGCTGGACCATTGGTACTGTGGCATGTGATGGATGTTTTTAAACTGATTTCAAAGTGTTGAGATATATTGGGGAAATCTTGGGTGTTTGATTATTTGATCGGAAAGTTTAACATTGTCTATTTATCTGGAATGTGATACAATATTTGGAATCCACAGGTAGTTATGAGATAACTAATTTGAATGTTATAAATCTAGCAGTTCAGTCTCAGATGATCGGTTGCCACGGAATTTTGATGTGATCAAAAGTCCGTCGCAATTACGTAGCGTACGCGGATACTCGCCGGGTAAACTTAACAGACAGCCACGCCCCATAGCCCCGACCAAGTGACTGTAGGAGAACCCCGTCGCCAAAAGCATCCGTTCGGGTGCTCGCGGCAGCGGTGTTCCGCCTTAGTGCACTTCGTCGACGGCATTCGGGGGTGCGGCCGTCTACTAAAGTTTGCGACGAGCATCCGATCAGGATGTCGGGAATCTTGTTGAATTGCCCGACTTGATATTGAAAAGAGTTTTCGATAATGAGACTAAAATGCGGGGTTTATAATTGTTAGGCATGTGATGTCTAAGGAATTCATTTGGTTAGGCATGCGATGTCTAAGGAGGTTGTGGATTCCAACTGTTGTAGTTTTACACTTTCTTTTCTGTGACCGTAAGCGTAGTATGTGGTGTATCGCCGGCTTCGTTGCTATACATCAACGACAATCGGGATACGCATACTTGCTTACGTTGATGATATGGGATATTATGTGTTGCTGTGATATGTTATATTGGATCGTCGTGTTTTGAATAGCCGGGGTTTTATGTGAGATGAGAGTTTTTTCTTTTTCATTCATGTAAAATTCATTTGTATGTAATATTCTTTTATTGGGGAACTTCCGGGCTGAGGATGATGTCACCATTGTATATTATTTACTTTTCCGCATTAGGTAGACCCAAGACGGGGAGCACAGGTAACCGGGTTTTAGGGTCCAGTGGGAGACCATCTCGAGGAGTCGAGACCGGATCTCCTAACCCTAAAATTGGCAGTGTTGCTTGCCGCTCTCGTAGGGGTCTAGGGATGTGGGTTTGGCTATTCATCACGACCATGGAATCCGTGTTTTATACAGGCTCGTATTGAAAACACGGACGTCCTAGTATATCCAATATTTCATATATGTTTCTTCTGCTGAATGTTCTGTGATGAGATCATATTACTGCCTAAGACGAATGTTTATATTATATATATGAGATATATGTTATATTGCAGATTTCGTTTCAAATGTGATGCTTGTGAAGCATATAAAAATGGGACTTCATTAATGTGATTAATGAAACTAAAAGAAACCTAAAGATGTTGTAGAAACTTGTTTAAAAACTGGTAGCTCTAGTTCTTGCTTTGCATAGCGGTGTTCCTTGTAGAACATCCAGCACCTTATTCGATAAGGAAAGAGCCGATATCCCTTCACCGGGAGTGACCTCTTTAGTGAAACTAGCAGATGCTACAAACTCGGTTTGTCTTTTGATTGCTTCTATAGTTCTTGATTTGCATAGTGATATTTGTGAAATATCCTGCACCTTATTCGATGAGGAAAGGGCCGACGATCCCTTCACCGGGAGTGACCTCTTTAGCAAAACTAGAAAAGACTCAAAAACACTCCATTTAAAATCACTCGATTCTACAACGATATCAAGTTCTTTACGCTCATGGTTTTCTTAAAAACCTGCGTAGCCCTCCGTCATTTCAGATTAGTACTACTTAGTATTTGTGCTGCGGTAGTTTGGCCTCCGTCAAGGCGTAGTGTACGGTAGCTAACTAGTGCTTATCTGCTAGCGTACGATGCGATTGGATTAGGGTATTCGTACGGCGTAGTTTGGCCTCCGTCAAGGGTCGTGCGGATGGGTTTAATTCAATCAGAAAATGACGGGTTGAACTTGACTAGCGGACTATGGGTAGTTTGGCCTCCGTCGAGGTCATAGGACGCTAGGGGTAAAATATTATCGGGTATTTCAAGTGTTGAAATTTGCAATGAGATTGCATACCTTCTATGAAATAGTTGGATCCCGATACCCGCTGCGAGTAAGAGTTACTCCTGGGAGAATTTTACACATTACAATTAGCCGATCAAGTAGGTGTCTAGAAAGGTGTTAACGGGATTATGCCTCTGGGAAAACGAGGTTTACTTTAATTAGGTTCGTGCAAAAGCACGGGGGACCTCCCTCAAAGTACCGACACTGGCCTGGCTGAAAGATTGGTGAACTTGTAGCGTGTAATTAATCCCGGCTAGTCTTTCCTTTTAGGGTTTGAAGGAAGATTTGATTAAAACAGTGGGAGACATCCTGATTAGATATATTAGATAACCAATCTAATCTTGCAAGAGCATACGCTGAGTGTTTTCTTCTCTCTCTCTCCAGGTAGTGACCATATCACGCCTTAATCAAGATAATAATACGGATGTATTGACCCAACCCGCTTGTTATACTGAGCTGGGGAACGTTGGTCCCGCTCCAACTTATAATTGTTATAAAACAGAGCAGGAAATTAGGGAATACCAGATTTCCCGTGCCGCCCAAACGAAGAAAGTGCATGCTGATGCATCTTCTTCGGGTGTGTTCATTACAGAGAACTGTTTCTCAGTATCCTTTACGTCCTGGGTATGAGATACCGGATCAGGATCCCGCATATGTAATCTGTTACATGGGCTACAGAAACGTAGAGAACTGAGAACGGGCAATAAGTTTCATGAGACAGAAAACGGTGCAAGTGTTGCAGCCAAGTCTGTTGGTCACTATCACCCTGTATTACCAGAATACATTGATTCTGAACAAATGTTATTAGATACCGAACCTGATATACAACATCATATCAGTCTCTTTATTAGTAAAGAAAGGATATAATTTTTTATTGTTGGATAATGTTTTGAACATTTCCTATATCAAGAGTTGATCGGTTCAGGCACGTTATCTAAAAGCATTGACGTTCTAAATCAAACTACAGTTCATAGTATACAGAACACACACGAGAGGAAGAGTTCAGAAATGAATGAATCCTTCTTGAGGCATTGTAGACTAGGTCATATCAATGCGACCCGACTGGCTGAAGTTACATATAGATGCATATTTAAATTAGTTTGAATTTACATCTTGTGAAACTTGTCGGTCATGTCACAAAGATATGATGACCATAGCTCTGTTTATTGCAAACAGAGAAAGAGTTAGTGAACTCTTGGGATTGATACATGTTGATGTATGAAAGTCCCCTGTCTACATATGCCAGGACCGGTTTTTTGTACTTCATTACATTCTCTGATGATCTCTCAAGATTCAGACATATGTTCATGTTGAAACACAAGTCCGAAGCTTTTGAGATATTCACAGAATATACATTAGAAGTAGAGAACCAACAACGGGTAAAAGTATTATGTCCTTTGATGAGATCAAGGAGGAGAATACTTGAGCACGGAATTTTTGGACTATTCTAAAGGAGAATGAGATTCTCTCTCGGCATTACTCCTCCGTATACACCACAGCACGTCGGTGTATCGGGGCAGAGCAAACTCACCCTATTAGATATGGTGTGCTCTATGATGAGTACTACTGAGTTTCCTATTTCCTTTTGGGAATTATGCACTTGTGAAGCTGCATACCTATTGAATAGGGTTCAAATCAAATCAGTTGCCTACCACTTCATATGTGATATGGAAAGAGAAGAGCTCATATCTTAAGTTTGTTAAGATTTGGGGATGTCCGGCCTATGTCTAAAAAGAAAAATCCGGACAAGCTCAAGGCAAGGTCTGTTATGTAGAACTGGAAAGGTTCCAGCTATACAAACTGCAGCTGATGATTTGGTAGAACCAAAGGATTCAATAGTTTCCAACGAACCTCAGCCTCTCCGCCGATCTAGTAGGGTTCCTCACCCACCTGAGAGATACTTCGGTTTCTCTATGACGGTGGGAGCGAGGACTGCATCATGAGATGATGACCCAACTAGTTTCGAGCAGGCTATCAGGAGTGGGACTCTGTAAGAATGGCTGGATGCTTATCGATCTGAGATGGAATCCTTATACACCAACAAAGTATGGACTTTGGTTGCTTTATCTGAAGGGTTAAATTCCCATCAGGAGCAAGTATATCTTGAGAAGATTACTTGGTATACAAGGAAAAGTTGAGACTTTCAAAGCTATGCTTAAGTCCATCCAGATCCTACTTGCCACGGCTACATACCATGACTACGATATCTGGTGGTTGGGTGTCATGACTGCTTTTCTAAATGTTGATTTGGAAGAGAGCGTCTATAAGTACACAGCCAGAGGGCTTCGTAGATAGTGGGAGCAGCGGAAACGTATGCAAGATGTTTTATATGATAAAGCAGGCATCGCGGAGTTGGAACATCTGTTTTGATGTGGTAGTTAAAGAGTTTGACTTCATCAAAATGGTAGATGAACCTTGTATATACAAAAAGGTAGTAGGGAGTATGGTGGTGATCCTCGTAGAGTACGTGGATGACATACTCTTGATAGGGAAGGAGTTTCCTATGCTACGCTCGGTCAATCTCCGCTTATCAAAAGGATTCTCCATATAGGATCAAAGTGATACCTCCTAAATCCTGGGTTTTGGATCTATGAGATAGATCTAATTGGATGTTAGGATTCTCACTAGATATAGTGAGATGGTATCAATCGATCCTGGGGAGAATCACTGGAAAGGTTCCACGGTGATAAGGACGACTGAATGTCAGTCGCAGGCATTGTCTTTACCCTCAGTGGAGGGACGGTATGTTGGAAGAGTTCCAAGCTAGATACCGTGACATACTAGACGATTAAAGGCAAGATACATCGTTACCAAGGATGCTACCAAAGAGGCAGTCTGGATATATATAAGTTCATGAGATGAACTTCGTTCCTACCATTGTGTGACAATGGAGTTGTGGCTTTTTCCAAGGAACCCCATGTCCAATCTGAAATCCAGATATAATTCTTAGGCAGTATCACCTGATCATGGAGATGGTTGATCTCCAGAGAGATCGAGGTTAGGAGAGTAGACACAGAGGACAACAGCGCGGATCCACTCACAAAAGCTTTTTTCCCAGTAGAGACTTTTATGGGATGGTTGAGTATGAGATACTTCAACCACAGCTAATTGTTGGGTATGTGATACCACAACAGATGGCCCTAGTGCAAGTGGGAGATTGTTAGTTATATGTATGCCCTAGAGGCCATTATTGTACATACGATATATATTGTAGTGGATGCTAGGACATATATAGGGAGGACTTTCTTGCTCGACATGATAGTATGCTATCTGGTTGTACTTTATCTTAACATGTACTCTGAATGTCTCTATGTTGCATGTTGATAAAGCCCTTAGGATATGTACTGGACTAATGGGACTATGATGAGATCATACTAGTGGGGCCACGGTAGTCGACGAGTACATCCTATAACTGTTCCTAGTCGAGGGTGTATCGAGACAGGGCGTCGATACACCAGAGTAGACTAGCGTATACGCATCATGACCCATATGATGGGCGATAGATGATCCCATATCCATCGGTGTTTGACATCAAGGATGGTGTACGGGTGCTCAGTTGAGACTGGGTACACTGGACGGACTCGCCGAGAACTCCCAGATGGTATTATACCTTACGTCAGATGGCAGTTCTCTGGTGACACTGGTACAGAGTAGTCTGTTGACCCGAGATCGTCATAGAGTCTTGTATGATTCCCACTGTGCTTTGATTTCCATCATACCACGTCCAAGAGGGCGTGCAAAAAGGTGGCTTTTGGGTACAGTCCCGAATCACATGGAGGCAATGAGCGATAAGAGGGGATTCGTCTCTCCCGGTATAGGGAGTTGGTGTTGCGCTGTGTTCGATTGGCTATAACCGGAAATCCCTGGCCAGGGTTGCTGAGATTTACTGGTAAGTGTTACCAGTAGTTTCTCGAACTGTTATAGACCTTATATCGACATGACTTATCAAGCTACTGGGGTCTGACGTTTACCACCCCTAGGCGAGATATGCGACATATCAAACGACGAGACCGGACTGTACGGGAGTGTTACTGATTGGATTCACAGGAGAATGTACAGGCTTGCTTGTTGATCTTCTGAGCGCTCAATACCTGGGTGGTTGTTACGTTTAGCTGACCGCTTGCAGCTTGTGGTTGTTTGATATGATCATCACCTACTGCCGGCGTATTGACGATTCTTTAGAGTCCTACACAGAGGTTTCTTGGCTCAGGCAAAACGGAGTAGGAGCATATATGTGATATGTGCAGGACCGAGGATAATGCGGTATGTGATACCGTATTGGATTCTCACGATATGAGATATCGGCCGGGTATATGTGATATAGCCGGGTCATCGTATTAGTCGGTTATTTGTGAAATAGCCGGATTATCGGATCAAGTGTTGATTCGATAATTTAATGTATAATAATATATATGATATATTAAATTACATTAACTAATATTAGCTCACTAAAAGATTCATTTTCTCACGGGATAATACATTGATATATATGCGATATATGTTAATTGTATTATTTTCTATTGTTACAAAATATATTGTATATGTGATATATAATATTGTAACATGTTAGGGTTACAAATTTAACAATGGTTTAGGGTTTAAACTTGATTAGGGTTTGGATTAGGGTTAGCTTTTGCATGAAGCTTCCATGAAGCTTCATGAAGCTTTGACTTTGTTTTTAGCTGGATATTTTGTTAACCCAATCCAAACCATTAACTCTAGTCAATTCTCTACATGGGTTAACTCCTTCATGCTTAACCCTTGGTTAGATTTGTAACCACTACAATTTTTCATTATTCATCACAAAAGGATTTTATTTATTCTTCTTCTTCCTTGAGTTCCTTCTTGAAAAAGCTTTCTAGTTTTGCTTTTGTGATGAAAGTGAGTGAGAAAAAGATTATAAATGAGAGCAAAAATCCTACTTCATCATCCTCATCTATCCTTTCCATTTAGATGAGAGTGTTCACATCATTTCATGAGTGATAGCTTGTGTTAACGAAACTTCAAGGTAGATCATCTATGTTATCGAAGATCGGAAGCAAGACTGCATCTTTCTCTTCGTGAAGCCTCTCGAGAGTCCGGAACACGATGATCGCAGCGAAGTGACCTCTACACGGAGCTTAAGAAGTGAAGGATCAGATCTACAAAGGTTGTAATCTCTCTCACTTAGTGTTAAAGAGTTTAACATGCTAGTTTTCGCCTAAATCCTAGTTTAAAGATCCGGCTTTGGGTTGTTCGGCACGGCTAAAATTTTAATCGGGCATGGTTGATGCCTCGTAGACCCTTGTATGCGTGCCTAGCAACCCTATACCCACCTACCAAAGCAATCACCCAAAAAGGAAGCAGTGTGCCAGAAAAGCCGCAATAAAACCTGTACGGCAAAAACCTGCAAGAATTGTGGCATAACGGGGGTGAGTTGCCAACTCGTGAATAGAAAACATCACAGAGCAGAAATCGTATGTATGACTCAATCCTAGGTCAATACGATCAGTAATAATATATATATCCTCAAATAATAAAGTCTGAAGCATGATAAGGTGGCAAGGGTAAACATCTATACATCAGTGTAATACCAAGTGCTCGTGTCAATGCCTCTGGTAGCAATATATCATAAGTATGAGGTATGATCAATATAATCAATGTCCACTATATCAGGAAGTCTATGAGTATGTGGATATCATCCAACTATGTGATCAATGTCATCAATGTCAACTATATGTATATGGATCTCGTCCACGTGTCACCCAATGACATAAAGCATCATGCATGTAAATATCATAAAGCATATGCATGGAAGTATGAGGATATAAATCAGCGTGTGTCCCTCACGACACATCAAAATCATGGAACCTGAGTGTCTAGCATCGACACTCGAAAACATCATGAAACCTGTGCCCAGCATCGTCACGTAAATCCTCATATATCGGGCTCCGTCAGTCCAGATCGGCCCACGGGCTCCGTCAGTCCGGATCGGCCCGTATCATCTCTCGTCTCCGGTCGGTATCCTCCGGATATCCGCCGAGCTCAAATACTATCACCGGTAGGTAGTAGTCCCTCTGCCAGGATCACCGTCTGTATACACAGCATCCCTTTCTTACCCCGGGGTACCATACCGGGCCCCACCATGTACCCGCACACGGCTCACGACTCCTCCTCACATGGGGTATATATATATACATCAGAACCGATAAATCTCATGGTGGGCGCACTGAAATATCATATCAAGGGTAACCGGATTTTTAAAACAATACATACTCTCTTTTTGAAATACCCACGGTTCCCAAATCCAGAAATATCATGGAAACAACATATCTCAATGCGAGAAATCATAAAG
The DNA here is from genome assembly GCA_030015575.1 of Agapanthus africanus. Lineage (NCBI taxonomy): Eukaryota > Viridiplantae > Streptophyta > Magnoliopsida > Asparagales > Amaryllidaceae > Agapanthus > Agapanthus africanus. Next base: position 429,859,586 of record CM057339.1, read on the forward strand.
CGGGATATATGCGACATATGATAGAAATGTAAGCATATCCGTATATCATGCAACATAAAACAGTAATATGAACACATCGAGGGGAAAACCGCTCTTTTAAATGAATCCAGTTTTTAAAATATATCTTGCGGTTCCCAAATCTACAAAATAAATCCAGAATCATCTATGTATGTGCAAATACGTATGTATGCAAGTATGGGTGTACAATATATGTGTACACAAATATGAGTGTACAATATGTTTGTGCGCCAATATAGATGTACAAGTAGGTATATACACAAGTATGAGTGTACAATATGTATGTGCGCCAATATAGATGTACAAGTAGGTATATACGCAAGTATGAGTGTACAATATGTATGTGTGCCAGTATGTCATACAAGGAGTCATATCATGATGCAACAATCCTACTGTGTCGTGACATGGCAATTATCAATGATGAAGTGTGTGAGCCGGCAAACAGGTGTACGTGGAACATACGCATCATCGATAATAGTGCTGGTGTCCTAACAGCATGGGTTTAATGTAACAATAAACACATTTACATATGCATTGCGATGCAAATAGCAAGAAATGCGGAAATCGAACAATAAACGCAACAGTGAAGAATCTACATCAATATGTAAACATCATACGTTATGCCATTTGAAATAAGACGAATCGGGGTTTTTAGAAAAATAAGGGCTACGGTGTTTTAAGAAAAGATGTGTATTTGGAAAATATCCGTAGAATCCCCTTGCCTGTCTTTAAAATACTCACGATTCGTTAGTTTTGAAATAGGTATGACTCGAGTCTAGTCTAACATCTACTAAGTAAACTACAGATCTGAATAACAAGCTAATCGAAAAGGGTATGGAAACCACCTAAATCTGAGTCGATATATATATAAATATAATAGTCGGTGATCCCGCCACAATAGTATCACCTACGATACAATATACAATATGACGTCCTCGAGTGGAGTGCGGATCTATCATCAATATAAAGCTCGTACGTAAATCCGTCGTACGGCATCCCAAATCTGGGTACGGGTCAAATATCACATTCATCTCATCATTTATCCGGTATCCTTATCATCATGTCTCATGAACGGGGATACTGATCTAAGTCTAGTACAAACCGATACCATATATATATATATATATATATATATATATATATATATATATATATATATATATATATATATATATATATATATGCGTGTATGAAAATACACGCCTAAAGGCCCGCTAAAATCTCATGCCGTATCCCCTAATACGAACCACATCATATCACTGATCTCGTGGCACCATGCCCAATCTCATCGACTCATCTCCTCATATCATATACAATCCTCATCATCCATGTGTAGGTATACATATATATATATATATATATATATATATATATATATATATATATATATATATATATAGTCCCATACCTATGTGTGTGTGTGTATATACATATCCCCATATACGCACAAGTATATAACAGTAAGCATGTGTGTGCGTGTGGGTGTAAACCTATTCTAGGGTTCGCAATTAACAAGCTATACTAGTTCACTTCTAATAACCCTAAACTAACCATTGAACACCTAATCATATCCTGAAAATCCATGTCACACATAAAGAATATCATATAAATATATATACATATCATACTATTCATCGAACTGCGGGGGTGCTATACGCCATCCACCCGACTTCCCCCGTATATATAATCTACTCACATTGTGTCTTGCTTGCCGATGTTGATGTCGCCATCATCTTCTTCATCGTCTCGAATCGTCGTGGGAGTATGTACATGTCACACGTATTGCATCGCATTAAAACCAAATCGAAACCAAAACGACAAGCGGAACTCGCATAGGTCAAAACCTATGGTTTGCCCTCGCAAAACAACCCGATATCACTCGATATAGACATACAAACGTCACATGATCGAGATAAAGCACAAATACTAAAATCCAGAATTTAAAATACGCAAAACCATAACTCGAATCAAAATAGCAACACATGTATTCAGTCCCAGATTTTGATTAAGGTGCAATCAATGTTCCAAAACAATACTGGAGTGATGTATAAAGTGTAAATGAGCTATGGAAGCAACCAGGACCCTTTACTCTACAAGGTGGCCGGCCCCCTACCCTAAAATTCCGGCGACATCGGCCCTGGTAGGGAGTTGGGGTGTCATATTTGTAGGGTAGTCTCCTGGTAGTCAATATAGGGTAATGGTCTTGCTAGTTTTTTCAGTAAGTGTCTAGGGTCACTCCAGATTCCCTGTAGGCTACCAATCTAACACAAAACCCATGATTTGGTATATAAAGTTTAAGTCGTGGCAATGTCATAATACTACATTGTAGGAAATTGGTCCCAGATTTGGATGAGGGTGAAAACCATGTGAGCAAACAACACTGGGATGATATATAGGGTATATGTGACCTACAGAAGAAACCTGGACCTACACCCTCACCAAGTGGCCGAGCCCTCTCTCATGCCAAACCGGTCTCGCCGGCCCTGCATGCACCAGTGGGGTTCTTGATCTCAGGGTGACTTCCTAGGGCCAATTCTAAGCTCCTGAAGTTGTTTATTTTTCCAGTAAAAATCCCAGTTCATTCCAGATTTGCCTGCACACTCAAAGTTCACAAACCGACATTGTAAAGTTCTGTAAATCCGTATTTTTGGGTTTCAGGTTTGGTTAGGTCTGGTTTTTGGACAATTGGGGAGTTTAAGGTCACTACTAAAGTCCAATTACATAACCACAACTCAAAATAACCTTAACCCTCTCTAGGGTTTCCAAACTTCGCCAAATCGATACCAAACTTGAAAAGAGGCTTAAGCAATCGAAACACTACACTTTTTGTGAAAGGATATACCTCATTTAGCACCCATGAATCCTCCACAGTGCCAAAATGAAAGCTTTCTTGGTCCATAGTATAGCATGTGAGCTTGTGCACCTTTTTTGTGAAGTGGGAATGAGGTTTTGGGTTTGTTTTGGAGATGAAGTGGGGTGATTTGTGGAGGAGGGTGGAGAAGGGCAGCAGCAGCAGCAGCAGCATAGAGAGGGAGGGGAGAGGAAATAAGTGAATGAATGAAGAGGGAATGGCACAAGACCCATGTTGACCCATCACCCTCTCTTTCTCTCTCTTGCCCATACTTCTATATTCTATTCTTTTCTTTTCTTTTCTTTTCTTTTCTTTCTATTTTCCTTCTCTCCTCAATAGTGAACCCAAAGCAAAGAATGAAAAAAGATGATAAAGCCATGTAGGAAAATGTAACACAAGTGTGAAAAGATAAGGTGCATGTTTTGCATAAAACACGCTTAATCCGCGATTAGCACTAAAATAGTGTCAAATAAATCATAAAATTTCATAATTTGCATAAATCACATAAAACACCCTCATTTTAGTAATTTCTAAAAATTTCAAAAAATTTCCCCAATTTATCGGTATTTAATTATATCGCCTTATTAAAATATTCAATATAATACTATTTAATTATAAAAATTCCCAAAAATAATATTTTATTTTTTTTTTTGAAATGTTACACATAATGGTATTCCTTGATGGATATCCAGCACCTTATTCGATGAGGAAAGAGCCGAGATCCCTTTACCGGGAGTGACCACTTTAGCAAAAGCTAGTAAAAGCTATTCAGTTTGTTTTTGAAAACTACCTGATTTTAACAGCGGAGCATAAACCACTCCTTTTTAAAATCACTAGATTCTACAATGATATCAAGTTCATTACGGTAAAGGTTTTCTTAAAAACCAGCGTAGCCCTCCGTCATTTCAGATAAGTGCTATTTAGTAATCGTGCTGTGTTTGTTGAGCTTGTCAAGGCGTAGTGTGCGGTAGCTGATTAGTGCTTATCTGCCGCATGTGATGCGATTGGATTAGGGTAGTCGTACGGCTTTGTTGACCTTGTTAAAGGTCGTACGGATGGGTTTAATTCAATCAAGAAATGATGGGTTGAACTTGGCTAGAGCTTATAATTTGTTGACCTTGTTATGGTCATAAGTCGCTAGGGGTAAAAACAATTATCGGGGATTTCAAGTGTTGAAATTTGCAATAAGATTGCATACCTTCTATATGATAGTTTGATCCTGATACCCACTGCGAGTAAGAGTTACTCCTGGGAGAGTTTTGCACTTTATAATTTGCTAATCCAGTAGGTGTCAACGGGGTTATGCCTCTAGGGAAACGAGGTTTATTTTAATTAGGTCCGTGCGAATTCACGGGAAACCTCCCTCGGAGTACCGACACTGGCCTGGCTGACCGGTTAGAACTTATAGAATATAATTAATTCCGGCTAATCTTACCTTTTATGGTTTGAAGGAAGATTTGATAAAAATAGCGGGAGCCATCCTGATTAGATAAGATAATAACCATTCTAATCTTACAAAGAGTGTACACTAATGCGTTTCCTTCTCTCTCTCCGGGTAGCGACCAATGACATGCCTTAATCAAGATAATAATATGGATGTATTGACCGAACCCACTTATTATATTGGGCTAGGTTCCGCTCTATCTTATGACTGTCATAAGTCTAAGCAAGGAATAGGGAAAAATCAAGATTCGCACGCCACCCGTACGAAGAATAAGCATGTTGATGTATCGTCTTCGGGTGTTTTCTTAACCAAGAACTGTTTCTCAGTTTGCACTACGTCCTGGGTATTGGATACCGGATCAGGATTCCACGTATGTAATTTGTTACATGGGCTATAGATAGGTAGAGAACTAGGAAAGGGTGATAAATATCTAACAGTAGGGAATGATGCAATTGTTGCAGCCAAAGCAGTTGGCGAATATCATCTAGTGTTACCAACTGGTAACACAATGATTCTGAGCAACTGTTATTTCGTACCAAAAATATTGTGAATGTTTTCCTAAATCAAGTGTTGATTAGGTGTAACACCTTAGAACGTGTTTGTAGCTAATTATATTTTTTTATATATAGTTTTCAATAAAAAGTTTACCAATTTGGTTTTTAAATATTTTATCCTATTTAATGAGTATTTTATTAGATTTTTCCTAGGCTTGCACACACTTGTGCATGATAACTAGGGTTGTTTTGGGGGTTTAACCATTATTAGCAACATGGTGAACTAACCATTTTCCCTAATCTAGTTTAATATTGTATTAGGTGCTTTTGGGTTTTTATTTGTATATGATTCTTTTCAAAAATAAAATGAATTTGAAAAGGGTTTTTAAATGGTTTGAATGTTGACCTTAGTGAGAGAGAGAGAGAGGGTGCATTATGAGGCATGATGGCTTGCCCATGCCTTCAATTAATGAACAGAGAGAGAGGAGGGGGTTGACTTGTTGGTGTTCTCTCATTCTCACTCATTTCTCTCATCCTCTCACTCTCAAACTCACACACACACACCCACACCTCTCCTTCAGCAGCAGCAGCAGAGACCATCAGCAACAGCAACAAGGGAAGCAGCACCAGAAGAAGTAGCAGCACCAGAAGATAGCAACAGCAGCAGCTCCATCAGCAGCATACACCAGCATCAGCACCAGCAGCTCCGGCAGCAGTAGGAGGAGATGCAGTAGCAGCAGCAGCAGCCCAGGGCAGCAACATCAGCAGCCAAGGCTGCAGCAGCAATAGCAACTTCAGCAGCAGTAGCAGTAACAACATCAGCAGCAGCTGTAGCAGCAGCAGCTCCAGCAACTTGCAGAAGCTCTTCCTCCTCCATTCACTTCTTCACCTGCTTCCTAGGATCTCGTAGGGTATATTTCTGAACAAAATTTCCTAGTTTGCTTATCTTGTGTATAGTTTAGCTTCAGTTTGCGATAAATGTGAGTTTGGTGCTAGTTATGGTGTTTTATGTGGGATTTTGGTTAGAATGTGTTTGAGTTGGTTAACCTAGCTCATTCTAGTGTTGTTAGGTCACCTCAACTGAGATTCAACCCAGGTTTCACAAAAATACCATAGGTTTTCCATATTGTGCTAAATATCGTATTTTGGTGTCGTTTTGCGACATCTGTGATCTGCTTTTGACCCGGGGCCTTCAGGACAAAATTGAGAAAACTGGGGCATGCTCACTAGGTATAGATAACACTACCAGAACACGAGCCCCAATTGCTTCAACTTGGCCGCAAATTTAATGCATCTGGCCGCAAATTGCGGCCAGGAAGGGGAGTGGGGTGTTGGGTTCTTGGCTAGGGTTGTCTGCTATGTTGTATAGTGTTTTGGCATGTATAGTTTTGTAATATTTGACCTGTAGGAAAATCTGGGACAATATACCGTTTTTCATGTCCGTTGTGTTTGCGCGATACGCGCGATACGTGAGTTGGTTCTGTGATCCAGCGTATCGCGGCGTGTCGCGATGGTTTTAGACGCGTATACACACGTTTTAGCGTATCGTGCACACGTGCGTTTAGTTCGCGACGCGAGTTTCTCGTTTGGGTCCGATATCGCGTTTTGCGAGATATTTGGCTTATATATGATTTTTATGTCTAAATTGCAGGTTTGCAGGCGGGGACTACGGACACTGCTACAGGGGGAGCAGACGGTAGGATTCACCTAGCGTGGAGTGTAGGTGAGTAGATTTAACATCTACAGGGGAATCGCCTGCATGGCGTTATGCGTCTGGGCTAGGATTCTAATACTTGTCGCATATTCTACGTCATTGTTAGAATTGCGCATTTACCCTATTTTACTTAGATATAGTTGTACTGTGACTAGTAGCCGTAGGGCACTGCACACATTATTGACGGTTCATGTTGCACGAGCACGGATTGTATGCTACACACACCGTCAATAATTGCCATGTCACACACAACCCCTTATAGATACTATATTGCTTATCATACATGACATCTAGATTATCGGTATACCTATAGTGTATCTTACCATTAGTGATAGGTACATCTACACCGCTACAGGTATACCTTGCACATATTTTACTTATATCCAGGGGGGTATCCTTCATATTCTACTTATACCCAGGGGGTATACGACGTCTTTTACTTATAGGTAGACACCTATACTTAGTTGTACCTTATTGATTTTGCATACATCTGGTTTCAGCTACATATTCTCTTTTATATGCTCGCATTTCCGATATTTCGCATATATTTATTCCTGGATTTGCGCATTGTTTATTGGGATTTTAAATGATGTTTTCTGGATTTGGGAACCGCGGGAGTTCATGAAATTATGCATACATTGAAAAACCCGGTTTTCTTGATATGATATTTGCGCATCCACCATGAGTTTTATTGATGTTGATTTATATATACCCCTACGAGGAGGCGTCGAGGCCGTAGAGGGTACATGGTGGGGCCCGGTATGGTTCCCCTCGGCAAGAAGATCGATGGACTTTGCCGATTGAGCCTGGAGGCGGGCGAGTACCTACCGGTGACAGTACCCATGACTCAGCGGGGGATCACGGAGACACCGTTGGGAGTCATGTACGTATGCATACGTAGAAAGGCGAGGGTTAGAGCTAGGCACTCGTGCTTTCGGGATAGCGTATGATACGTGATCAGGATTTCTGTGTCGATGCTTGGCACATGGTTTTCATGATATTTCTTTAACACCTTTGTATATATAACAGGGGATTTAGCCGTTGTTATATATACCCTTACACCAATATTAGTGGAATGGGACACTAATATATGTGTATTGCCCCCATCATATTTATTTCTGCAAATATATATATTTAGGATGCTAGAATCTTACTTGAGATGTGATTTGGGATATTAGGTAATTCATTGAGATTGGATACAGGATACCTATGAGATTGTTGATTTGTACATTCGGGATATAGGAGATCTATTCGATATTGTACATTGAGAAGATGTGGGACTCATATGATATGAGAGCCCAACTTGGGGGCTGATTTGAGGATTTGGGATTTGAGTGTCTTGATGGATTGTGATCCTACCACGACGTCAGGTTTCCGTGGAAACGACATATTCCACCCCCTACCTCACACTTATCTATTTTATGCACAGTTTCATATATTGGTAGTACCTGTTAGTGTACCCTTATGATTGCTGCATATTTGCATTCTCATATCCCTATTGCATAGTTATTGCATACTAATGTCATCTTATTATTGCTTTACATATTGATTGTACCTGCTAGTATACTTTCCATTATTCGGCATTTACATGACATGTTATTACTGTAATCGCATATCTTAGATTCATGCTGTATGTACATTCCTGCGATTACCTGCATATGTTATCTACTATTCACGAATTGGAAACTCTCCCCCGTTGTGCCACAGGTGTTTCAGGTTGTTTCCCAGAGTAGTCGAGGCAGGCTATTCCGCTATTCAGCTATCATCTTTTGCTACAGATACCACATCAGCTCACAGTACTATTTTACTTAGGTGGGTTTTGGTGGTTATCTGTATTTTGTATTGTACATTCGTTGTATCTTGTACTCTCCATCTACTATTATGTTGCTGAGTTAGAGACTTGGTGAGGACGATAATATATATTATTTGTGGTTTGTTGTCTTTTATATACAGCTTTCTCTCTATTGTCTTTATTTCTTCGCTACGGCGTCGTATATTTGTGTTGTTTTCATCTTGGCTAGTTTTTACAAAAAGGGGTGTTGCCAAAATTTTAAAGAAGGAAAGTAGGACTTTTAAAGAATATGGGTTGCGATTTCAAATGTTTCAAAAACTTATATTATCTTTTCCGTATTTTCTTGGTTTAGATTTCTGGGTTTTGGCTTTCTTTTACTGCGTTACGTCTTTAGGCGTTACGTAGTATTAGGGCCGTCACGGGCCAATTTCGGGTCGTGACATTAGGTATGGTACATTGTATAACGGTATATACGTTCTAAATCACAAAACAGTTCTATGTATACAGAACACACACAAGAGGAACAGTTCGGAAATGAACGAAGCCTTCTTGTGCCATTGTAAACTAGGTCATATCAATGTGACAAGACTGGCTAAGTTCCATAAAAATGGATTTTTGAATCAGTTCGAATTTACATCTTATGAAACTTACCAGTCATATCTCAAAGGCAAGATGACCATAAACTCCGTTTACTGGACACGGAGAAAGAGCTACTGAACTCTTGGGATTGATACATAGTTATGTATGCGGTCCTGTGTCTACACATGCCAGGAATGGTTTCTCGTACTTTATTACATTCACCAATGATCTCTCAAGATACGGACATATGTTCCTGTTGAAACACAAATCTGAATCTTTTGAGAAATTCAAGGAATATAAGTATGAAGTTCAGAACCCGATGGGTAAAAGTGTTAAAATCCTTCGATCTGATCGGGGAGGAGAATACTTAAGCACGGAATTCAGAGACTACTTAAAAGAGAATGGGATTCTCTCTTAGCTTAATCCTCCGTATACACCACAGTACAACGGGGTATCGGGGCGGAGGAATCACACCCTATTAGATATGGCGCGCTCTATGATGAGTATTGCTGAGTTACCTATTTCTTTTTGGGGTTTTGCACTTGAGATAGCTGCATACCTATTGAATAGAGTTCCGACCAAATCCATTGCCTACCACACCATATGAGATATGGAATGGGAAGAGACCATCTCTTAAACGAGTTAAGATATGGGGTTGTCCGGCCTATGTTAAAAGAAAAATCCGAACAAGCTCAAGGCAATGTCAGTTCTGTGCAAGTTTGTAGGATATCCTAAATATTCACGAGGGTATATCTTCTACCACACTGAGGAACAAAAGGTGTTTGTTTCTCAACATGACACCTTTTTAGAAAAGGAATTTTTTGTGAAAGAAATTAGTGGTAATGAGGTAGAACTGGAAGAAGTTCCAGCAACACAAACAATAACTGACGATTTGGTGGAATCGGAGGATTCAGTAGTCCCCAACGAACCCCAGCCACTCCTCAAATCTAGTAGGGTTCCTCATCTACCTGAGAGATACTACGGTTTTCTCGTAGACAGTGGGAGCGAGGATTGCGTCATGGAAGATTATGACCCAACTAGTTTCAAGAAGGCCATCACAAGTGGAGACTCTGTAAAATAACTGGATGCTATGCGATCTGAGATGGAATCCATGTACACCAACAAAGTATGGACTTTGAAATTTGCTCATGAAGGGGTAAAACCCATCGGGAGCAAGTGGATATTGAGAAGATAATTGGTGTAGATGGAAAAGTTGAAACTTTCAAAGCTAAACTTGTAGCAAAAGGTTTTCGTCAACAACCTGGTGTCGATTATGATGAAACATTTTCTCCTGTCGCTATGCTTAAGTCCATCAGGATCCTACTTACCATTGTTGCATACCATGACTACGAAATATGGCAGATGGATGTCAAGACCGCTTTTCTAAATGGTGATTTAGAAGAGAGCATGTACATGACACAGCCAGAGGGCTTCGTAGACAGTGGGAGCAGCGGAAAGGTGTGAAAACTGCTTAAATCCATCTACGGATTAAAGCAGGTGTCGCGGAGCTGGAACATCTGTTTTGATGAAGCTGTCAAAGAGTTTGACTTTATCAAAAATGTAGATGAACCTTGTATATATAAGAAGGTTGTAGAGAGTAAGGTTGTCTTCCTCGTATTGTACGTGGATGACATACTCTTGATAGGAAACGATGTCCTATGCTACACTCGGTCAAGCTCTTCTTATCACATAAGTTCTCCATGAAAGATCTAAGTGATGCCTCCTACATCCTGGGGATTAATATCTATAAAGATAGGTCTAAACGGATGTTGGAATTGTCGCAATCTAGGTACATAGACACCATACTAAAGTGGTTTAGTATGGAAGATTCTAAGCATGGTAATTTACCCGCTTGCTCAGGAATCATTCTCTCCAAAGAGATATCTCCCAAGACTGATTTGGAGACGGCTCGCATGCAAGGGATACCCTATGCTTCGGCAGTCGGGTCAATCATGTATGCGATGTTATGTACTAGACCGGATGTAGCTTACTCACTAGGTGTAGTTAGTAGGTATCAATTAGATCCTGGGGAGAAACACTGGACAAATGTGAAGAACATTCTTAAGTACTTGAAAATGACTAAAGAAATGTTCTTTGTGTATGGTAACGGTGAACTCCAGGTAGAGTCCTTTACCGATTCGAGCTTCCAGAGTGATAAGGACGACAGTAAGTCGGTCTCGAGGTTTGTCTTTACCCTCAATGGAGGGGCGGTATGTTGGAAGAGTTCCAAGCTAGATACCGTAGCAGACTCGACGATGGAGGCTGAATACATCGCTACCAACGATGCTGCCAAAAAGGCTGTCTGGATAAAGAAGTTCATAAGATGGTTTAGGTAAGGTTCCATCCATTGAGCATCCAATACCTATGTATTGTGATAACAAAGGAGCTGTGGATTTGGCCAAGAAACGCAGGTCCCATCAGTGATTCAAACATATTCTTAGGTGGTATCACCTGATCAGGGAGATAGTAGATCTCCGGGAAATCGAGGTCAGGAAAGTTGACACAAAGGATAACACAGCGGATCCACTCACCAAGGCCCTCCCCAAGATGCTAATCGAGAGACTTTTTGGGATGTTGGGTATGAGATACTACAACAACTGGCCTTAATACAAGTGGGAGATTGTTAGAAGTATGTATGCCCTAGAGGCCATTATTGTATGATATAGTGGATGCTTGGACATATATATATAGGACTTTCTTGCTCGACATGATCGTATGCTATCTGGTTGCCTTTATCTTAACATGTAGACTAGTATTATTATACTGTCTCTCTCTTACATGTTGATAAAGCCCTTAGGATATGTACTTGACTACCAGGACTATGATATAGATCATACTAATGAGGCCAGGGTGGTCCACAAGTACATCCTTTAACAGTTCCTAGTCGAGGGGATATCGAGACAAGGCATCGATATTCCAGAGTAGACTAGTGTGTAAGTTTCTTGACCTTGTAGGGGACGATGGTTGATCCTATATCCATTGGTGTTTGACATCAAAGATTGTACGCAGGTGCTCATTAAAGAATGGGTACACCGAACAGGACTCACCGAGAACTCTTAGTTGGTACTATACCTACTGTCAGATAGCAGTTCTCTGGTGACACGGGTATAGGTTAATTTGTAGACCCGAGATCGTCATAGAGTCTTGTGTGGTTCCTACTATGCTTTGATTTCCTACCTACCACGGCTCAAAGGAGTCGTGCAAACAGGTGGATTTTGGGTACAGTCCCGAGTCACATGGAGGCAATGAGCGATAGGAGGGGTTTGGTCTATCCCGATATATGGAGTTGATGTTGCGCTATGCTCGATTGGCTATAACTGGAAGTCCCTAACTAGGGTTGCTGATGAGATTTACTGGTAAGAGTTACCAGTAGTTTCTCGAACCGTTATGAGCTATACATCGGCATGACTTATTAAGTTTCTGGGGTCTGACGTTACCACCCCTAGACTCGATATGCGATATATTAGACGAAGAAACCGGACACGGTAAGTGTTACTTAAAGGCTTCATGGGAGTTTGGACAAGCTTGCTTGTTGATCTTCTAATCGCTCAACACCTAGGTAGCCGTTACGTCCAGCTAGTACCGCTGACGGCTTTTGGGTGACTGGTGTGATCATCACCTACTACTAGCATATTGATGAGTCTTTAGAGTCCCATACAGAAGTTTTCTGGTTCAAGCGAAACGAAGTAGGGCACATATACTGATATGTGCAGGGGCCTGATTAAATACGACTATGAGATACCGTATTGTAATCTGGCGGCTATTTGTTAGCAGTTAGGTTATATATGATATAACCGGATTATCGAATCAAGTGTTGATTTGATAATGTGATATACAGATAAATGATATTAGTCGGTTATATGTGATATAACCGGATTATTAAATCAAGTGTTGATTTAATAATTTGATATATATTACATTTGATATAATTATATATTAACTAATATTATTAGCTCACTGATTATTTTCTTCATAAAATATATATTAATATATATATGATATATATATATATATTATATGAAGCATGGCATGGATTTTCTATTTTTAGAAAATAGAAAATAAGGTGTAAAATGTAGAGATATTTGTGGAATGGCAAGGCATAGGATTTTCCCATTTGTTTATTAGTCTTGACTCGCTATTCAAACATGGTTGCAATTTTTATTGCAATTTTATTCTATACTTGAATAAGTGAGGTCAAAGGGGTTGCCATTCTAGCCTTGCTTTTTCTCCTTGAGTTCATTTTTCTTCACATTAGACTTGAGCTCATGAGATGAGTTCTTCTCTCCAGCTTTCTTCATTCTCCTAATCACCTACTTCAATCTCTAAACCCTCACATGTGATATGAACCATAGAGCTTGAGATCCCTAGTGAGCAAACAATACCCCTACTTCACCATCCTACACTAGATTAACGCTTTGGTGTAGTGTGTTTCCTTCACTAAAAAGTTTAGTGAAGAGGTAGCTTGGATTGGCGGACTTTGGGTGGGTCATCTTCGGCACGAAGGTCATCGGAGGAAGTTCGTTCAAACTTCAAGTGGAGCCTAGCGGAGTCGCGTGGACTACAACCCGGAGCTTTAGAAGAGAAGGACACGGTCTACAAAGGTTGTAGCCATCCATCTCTTAATATAGTTTTTATGATATCTAGCTTAAACCCTAATCATCTAGTTAAAGATCATGGTTAGTGTTAATTAGCACCCCAAATTTTTTTAAAATGGCATGCTTGTTGCTAGTAAAACCCAGTGGTGGTCGTAATAAACACTTTCAGTTACAACCTTTGGCCTTTGTAGACCAAGTCCTTCACTTCTATAGCTCCAAGTAGTAGTCCCTAGAACTCTTCTTGGCTCCACTTGAAAAAAGGATCGAGCTTGCAATGTAGTCTTCGAAGCCGAAAATGATCCACCTTAAAATCTCTCTAACTCAAACTCACTCTTCACTAATCAAAGTATTAGTGAAGCAAACAAGCTAAACTAATGAGCTATATTAGTGTAGGTTGATGAAATAGGAGATATGGATCACTTAGAAATATTTTTCTCTTTATTTTTCCAACTCAAGAAAAACCCTAGAGATCTCTCTTGAGGAAGAAGATGAACTTGGGTGAGTGAAATTGTGAATGAGAGAATCAACCATGAGTTCAAGATAAGCTTGGATGAATAAATATCTTAGAGTAAAATAAAAGGAGAGGATGAGTCGTCGGTTTTCAATGCTTCTCCAAGCATCCAAGCCATGACTCATTTTCCACTCTTTTCATTTTCCTTTTAAATTTAATTAATCACAATAATCTTTAACCCTAGTGTGAGTCTCATACACCTATGTTCTATGTATCATCAACCATGATACAAATCTAATTTATATATATATATATACACACACACATACAATTATATTTCAAGAGAAGAAAATCTTTAGTGAGCTATAATATTAGTTAATATATAAATATATCAAATATAAATATATATCAAATTATTAAATCAACACTTGATTCAATAATCCGGTTGTATCATATATAACCGACGAATATCATATATATATGTAGATTAAATTATCAAATCAACACTTGATTCAATAATCCGGTTATATCACATATAACCGACAATATTCAATATTCAATATCAAATCAACACTTGATTCAATAATCCGGTCATATCATATATAACCGACCAATATCAAATATATATACATATAACAAATCATTGAATCAACACTTGATTCAATAATCCGGTTATATCATATATAACCTAACCGATATAAAATATCGCGTGATTAGAATACGGTATCAAATACTCGTATGTAATCAAAGCTCCCGCACACATCATCATATGTGCCCTACTTCGTTTAGCTTGAGCTAGGAAACCTCTACGTGGGACTCTAAAGACTTGTCAATACGCCAGCAGTAGGTAATGATCATATCTGATACCCACAAATCGTCAGCGGTACTAGCTGGATGTTGTTGGCTATAGTGCCCTCAAGTCAATTATTGGATCGCGGGCACGTGATTGCAATGATTGAGGGAGAACCTATACCGGTAGAACAGTCTTACTCGAGATGATAGTATGCTATCTGGTTTGTCTTTATCATCGTGTACATGCTTCAGGTGATATTACAGATCACTATTACATGTTGATAGAGCTCTTAGGATTCTTGCTTGACTACCGGCAGTATGATGGCGATCATATACGTGAGAGTCGGGTGGTCTATAAGCACATCCTTAAAGTGTCCCTAGTCATGGGTGTTTCGAAACTGGGCATCGATACTCCGAGAGTATACTAGTGTATACAGATCGAGACCCCGATGAGGGGAGGTGGCCGGTCTCATAAGCCATTGGTGTCAATTGTTCACCTAAGATGTATACAGGTGCTCATTAGGTTATGAGTACACCGGACGGACTCACCGGGAACATTCTAGTTGGTATTATACCTATTGTCAGATAGCAGTTTCCAGGTGACATATGTATAGGTTAGTCTATCGACCTGAGATCGTCATTTGTCTCGTGTGAGTTCCCACTGTGCTTTGATTATTACTCTACCACGGCTGAAAGGAGTCGTGCAAACAAGTTTTAGTTGGGTACAGTCCCGAGCCACATGGAGGCAGTGGGCGGATCGTCAGGGGATTCGTCTCTCCCGGTATTGGGGGTTGATGTCGCGGTGTGCATGGGTGGCCATCTCCAGAAATCCTCGGCCGGGGTATACGAGAATTACCGATCTAGGATCGGTAGTTTCTCAGTTGGTGATAGGTTTCATACCGACACTAAATTTCGCGTTATTAGGGGTCTTACTTTATCCACCCCCCTAGACTCGATATGCAATACTCATAGACGGACGGACCGGACTGTAGGATATTTTCACTGTCAGGCTCAGTAGGGTTTCAGGATGAGTTCGCTCGTCGTCCTCCCATTCGCTCAATACCTGGGCAGCCGTTACGTACAGCTAGTGCCACTGACGTGCTTGTGGTTAAACCCACTTCTACCGTATTGACGAGTCTTTAGAGTCCCACACAGAGGGTTTCCCTGATTCGGGCGAAACGTTGTAGAGGCCGTATGATTTTATGGCAGGGTTCGATCATATGCATGCACTTGTGCATGGATCATGATCGGACGGATAATACTAGTGGACTTTGGTTTATGCCGGATCCTAGTATTATAATGTTGGATTATTTTCGTCTCGTTGTATTCGTATTCAGTCGGAATACGGATGCAGATATATATATACAGATGAGGGGTATTCTCGTAATTCGTTACGAGTTTACTTTTGAAGTTGCCATTCTCTTTTTGTCTTAAACATTTAGTTTAATGTTTAATTGGTTGAAAATGTGAGTCATAGTTTTTTTATTAATTCATGCATTTTTTGGGCATGGAAATTTGTGAGCATTGGCTGGCAAATTCGTGGGCTTCATGATGTATCATGTTCATGCATTAATGGTTTTTGGATAGTTAAAGATATTTTCTTGAGGTAGATATTTTTTTGAGGGAAAATTATTGTGGCTATTGATTTTTCTTGTGTGTGGAATTCTTGTGTTGCAAAATTAATCACATACTCACCACTACACCAAATCCACAGAGAAGAATTTCGTTTGCTTTGCTAAGCCCATTTTTCCTTCACTGCCAATTTCTTGTGCTCACATTTCTCATCCATGGCACCTTCATTCACCTCCACCCAAATTCTTGGGTGCTTTAAAACAAAGTATTCACACGCTATCTCTACTTCATCTTGGGTATTTAGGCTAGCAAACTGGATGCCCAGGTTGCTTCGGTTTTGAAGCGGGAGCCTGTATTAAGAATCTTCCACGTGGATCGTCTTCGACGAGGGAGACCGGAGAGCGAACTTGTTCGGGGCAGCCGCGAGGAGCTTGGGAAGAGGTTGAAAACCGAAGGACACGGATCGATCGGTATAACCTCTCTAAACTTCTTTTACAGTTAACCAGTATAGGGTTAATGGTTCGATCCGGGAATCGAGTTCCGTTAGCGCTGGGTTTTAAAAGTTTTTGTTCCGCGTTTGTCCACGGATTGATGGCCGGGGCGCTGGCGTAACGTTACATGGTATCATAGCCAACCCATTAACCGCATACTAGTTGTTTAGACCATGTTAATCTATCGAAACCGAAACAACCCCAAAACAATACCCGATGCATTCCAGTTTCTGTCGATTTTTAAATTGTCTTCAAAAATTATTTTAGCAACTGCAGAAGACTACTTAGATGACTACTAGAACATACACCAAATACGAGCCCATTCCATCTTAATTTGGCCTAGCACATTGGGCAAAAATCCGATCTGGCCGGCCCCATTAATGAGTTTGGGTTTCAAATTTGCAGTGTGGTCTAGTCTCTGGAATGTTAGTTCAGTGGTATTGCTAGTTTAGCCCAGTTTGGATATGGTTTTATCTAGTTGTTTGGGGCTCTTCGGGGTTATTTCGAACTCGATATTTTTTAACATTGTTTAAAGTTTACAGTACTTACATTACTATCTGCGACCGTGAATGTCATTTGATCGGTACAACTTGTCTAACTGCTATAGTTCTTTTAGACGGGTTTGCGAACGTGACATTCACGTTGATGTTCTGTGTTGTGCTGTGTTGTTGCGGATTTGTCATGGTGGATAGCTTGGGTGCAATGTTAGTACGGTTTAGTTTTATTTGTACATTTGATATCGCGGGGCGAGCGTCCGACATGTGGACTGCCGTCACCGCCTGTTTGTATATTATTTGTTTGGGGCATGACCGGGTTAAGGTCGATGTCACCGTTGTACATATTTTTCTTTTCTGTACTAGGATTACCCCGCGATGGAGTACACAGATAGCCGGGTTCTAGAGGGCAACGGGTCCGCATCTCATGGCGTTGAGAAGGAGGGGGCCTCACTCCAGAATTGGCGGGCTATTTGCCGCACTCGTAGGGTGTACAGGTTGACCCAAGGAGGAAAGCTCAAGTTACCAGATTCCGTGAAGTGTCGGGTGGCCCATTCACTTTGATGAAGGGGGCTGCCTCGCTTCTGATTTTGGCGGGTAACTTACCGCACTTATAGGGGTCTAGGTTTTCATTGCACAAGCTATCCACATGACCAGGGGAACGTCGGGTTTCACTTGCGGCTCAAAGGAAACCCGGGGCTCCCAGATCATCAGTATTGTTCTGTGATGCTTATTGCTTATTTGTGATGTTGCATTTATCACGTCTGGAGCGATTATTATATATTGTTATATATATACTAGTAGATGTTGTATATATTTTACACCCGCTCTAGTCTAGTCCCCGCTCTGTCGTTAGTTAAGTAATCTAACGGGTGATGACGGGACCCAGAGGCGAATGCGGATGGCATATACATACATCATATTTTCGTTCTTTTCTGGTGTGATCAATTGATAGGACTGCGTTGATTCTGATCAATGCAAAGAAAATAGACCTATTCGATGTTGTTGGAACAATTTTCAAAAGCTGTTATTACAAGGACGTTTTCTTTTTTTTTGCATAGCGGTATTCGGTTATGAATATCCAGCGGCTCATTCGACGAGGCAAGGGCCGAGATCCCTTCACCAGGAGTGACCCCTTGGGCAGAAGTTTGCGTCAGGGTAATAACTTCACTATAGTCGATTACTTTTTGCTTTGCATCGTAGTATTCAGTTGAGAATATCCTGCACCTCATTCGACGAGGAAAGAGCTGAGATCCCTTCATCGGGAGTGACCTCTTTAGCAAAGGTTTTCGCTACTATATATTTATAAAAAAAACTATCCGATTCCTTCAACGATATCAAGTTCATTACAATAAAGGTTTTTCACCAATAACCATTCGTAGCCCTCCGTCATTTCAGATGGGTAGCACTTAGTATTCATGCTGTTTGTTGGCCTTCGTCATGGCATAGTGTATGGTAGCTATTTGTTACTTTTCTGTTGCAAAGATAGATGCGTTGGTTTGGGACAGTCGTACTACTATTTTGGCCTTCGTCAAGGGTATGTACGGGTGGGTTCAAATTAACCTGGATAATAACGGGTAGAACTTGACATGTGACTTATGATATGTTGGCCTTCGTTAAGGTCATAAGAGCATGGGGTAGAAATCACATCGGGAGTTTTAAACATACAGGAAACTTTCCAGGCATGCGCATACCTTCTGGAGTGTGATAACGTGAGTGGATTCCATCACGTTATCATGCGATGATAGTTGGATCCCGATACCCACTGATGAGTTGGTTTACTCCTCGGGTGATCCCGACTAATTCTTCTTTCAGGTTTGGAGGAGAATTTGAGGATACAGTGGGAGACATCCTGATTATATAAAGTAATTGACCATTCTGATCTAGGTTAGAGTGCACGCTGAGTGTTTCTTTTCTCTCTCTCCTTGGCAGCGACCATGTCCCGACCCTGGACTATAACTCAGTAACCAAGTTAACCGATCCTTCTTAAAACTCATTGACTTTTGGATTGTCAAAGTTGCATATATCATTGCTACTGCTACTTTTACCCTTTGCACTTCTCCGGAACATTCCGTATCACTACGAAGATCCACATTTATTGGATATGACCATCGTATAGTTACATACGAACTCGAAAAAACTTGTTTCAGATTCGAGGATGGTTTCCGGTTCTGGAGAAATTGAATAGGACTATTCAGTTGTCTTTTCATTTTACCTTCTCTCATATTGTGAGGGCTCTTAGGATTAGGAGAGTACACCTATTACGCTTATTAGATAGTCTTCTTCCAAACCATAGGCTGGTGCCGAACGGTAGGGAAGGAAGAAAACCATTTAGCCTAAGGGTGGTGTACAGAAGGTAATGAATAAAAACAAATAAAGAGATTTGGAGAGATGGCAAAGAGATATACGGTTACAGTCATGAATATGGATAATGGAAGAGGCATTACTAGGAATACCCGTATACCCCTTCGAAACATTTTCATGTTTCAGTCTCACTATGTGTTGTTAATTGAAAACTGATTTCCCAATTAGATCCTTACTCCACGGTATGAATTTACCAGGCTTGATTCTCACATCTGTATGGTTTTACAGATGATGAGTGGGAGTAAGTTATTAGGAATTGGGTGATTATATTCTCATTATATCGGAATTCGTTGTAATTGGTGATATTTGAGGAAATCGCTTGGGTTTTTCCTGATGGCAGATATTTGGTTTTGAATATCCGTTGTTATGCACCAATTTCAAACTGATATATCTGTACGTTTATTTTATAAAGTGAGATATAACTTTTTGAAATTATGTCCATGACATTTACCTATATCAGTTGATGGTTAGGTAAGGAGCATTAAACAGCGGTGTAATTCTTCTTAGCCATAGTACAGTTTTCAATCTTCGACACACAGGGTTTGAGTTACTCAACTCAGGGGACTTATACAAAGTATTGTATGTTGTCCAGTATGCATTAGGACAGAGGGGTCAGTACTCGTAATATATTCTGTTTACTTATGACTTCTCCAGTTTTAGACCAGTATTTCGTAGAAATACAAGGTCCAAGTTTTAAGAAGTTATAGGTACAAGAATAAAGTAGAGAACCATGTGTTGCAAGTATCAGGATTCTTCAAAGTAATCAAAGATATAGATACTTGTGTTTGGTATTCAGTTGATAGTAATGCTTTTGAGAAACTTTTTTCTCTTTCAGGTTACTCATATTTGGATTTACTCCTAAATTGAGTAATGATGATCGGCCTCTCTCCATTTAGTTGACATGCACTGGAGACTGCTACATGATTTGAATCTGGTTCTAATTAAATCAGTGCCTATGTTTCTATATTGTATATAGAATGGTTCATATCTTAACGATGTTAAGGTATATGGAGTTGTCCGGCTTATGCTTAAAACCAGACTCTGGATAACTCAAGGCACGTTTCTGTAATGGCAGTTTGTGGGTTAACCCAGGCTATGATGAGAGTTAACTTTCTACCATCTTGAAGATCAATAGTGATATTGTTCTTGATTCGCCACAGTTTTAGTAAACTGGACTTTTTCAGAAAACAGTAGTGGGATTATGGTAGAACTGGAAGTGATTCCATAACCACAGACGATTAATGAAAATTTAATAAGAACGTAAAGATTCAATCGGGTTTGACATTCCATTAGCCACTCCGCAGATATGGTGGGTAACCTCAGGCGCCCGAGAGGTACTTCGGTATCCTCAAAGACGGTGACAGGGAGGTTCTTGTTTACCCAGACTTGCCATTACTGTTGTTCTATACTATGAGACCCGGCATGAGGATGAGTATGTTAGTTATATGTATGCTCTAGAGGCCATTACTGTACATGCGATGTATATTGTAATGGATGCTTGGACATATATAGAGAGGACTTTCTTGCTCGACATGATAGTATGCTATCTGGTTGCTCTTTATCTTAACATGTACACCGATTGTCTCTATGTTACATGTTGATAAAACCCTTAGGATGAGTACTTGACTACCAGGATTATGATGCAGATCATACTAGTGGGGACATGGTAGTCGTCAAGTACATCCTTCAAATGTTCCTAGTCGAGGGTGTATCGAGATAGGGCAACGATATACTAGAGTAGACTAGCGTATAGCTTCTCTACCCATGAAGATGGGCGATGGATGATCCCATATCCATTGGTGTTTGACATCAGAGACAGTATATGGGTGCTCAGTGGAGACTGGGTACACTGGAGGGACTCGCCGAGAACTCCCAGATGGTATTATACCTCACGTCAGATGGCAGTTTTCTGGTGACACTGGTACATGTTAGTCTGTAGACCCGAGATCGTCATAGAGTGTTGTGTGATTCCCACTGTGTTTTGATTTCCACCTTACCACGTTCAAGAGAACGTACAAAACGGTGGCTTTTGGGTACAGTCCCGAATCATATGGAGGCAATGAGCGATAGGAGGGGTTTCGTCTCTCCCGGTATTGGGAGTTGATGTTGCGCTGTGCTCGATTGGCAATAACAGGAAGTCCCTGGCCAGGGCTGCTTCAGAGATATACCGGTAAGTGTTATCAGTAGTTTCTCGACCCGTTATGAGCCTCACATCGGAACTACTTATCGAGTTACTGGAGTCTGACGTTTACCACCCCTAGACGAGATATGCGACATATCAGACGAAGAGACCGGACTATACGGTAGTGTTACTAATTCGATTCGCAGGAGTATTAGCAGGCTTGCTTGTTGATCTTCTGATCGCTCAATACCCGGCTAGCCGTTACGTTTAGCAGACCTCTTGCGGCTTGTGGGTGTTTGATATGATCATCACCTACTGCCGACGTATTGACGAGTTTTTAGAGTCCTATACAGAAGTTTCCTGGCTCAAGCGAAACGGAGTAGGAGCACATATGTAATATGTGTTGGATATAGTGCCATCAAAGTCAATTATTGGATCGCAGGTACGTGATTGCAATGATTGAGGAGGACCTATACCGGTAGGACAGTCTTACTCGAGATGATAGTATGCTATCTGGTTTGCCTTTATCAGTCGTGTATAGGTTCAAGTGACTGATCACGATTACACGTTGATAGAGCCCTTAGGATCTTGCTTGCTACCAACAGTACGAGGGCGATCATATACGTGAGAGTTGGGTAGTCCATAAGCACATCCTTAATAGTGGTCCCTAGTCGTGGGAGTTTCGAGACAGGGCATCGATACTCCGGAGTAGACTAGTTTATACAGTCGAGACCCCGACGAGGGGCGGTGGCCGGTCTCACAAGCCACTGGTGTCAGTTGGATCACCTAAGATGTATACAGGTGCTCATTGGGTTATGAGTACACCGGACAGGACTCGCCGGGAACCTGCTAGTTGGTATTATACATATCGTCTGATAGCAGTTCCCTGGTGACATGTGTACAGGTTAGTTCATCGACCTGAGGTCGTCATTTGTCTCGTGTGAGTTCCCACTGTGCTTTGATTTCTACCCTACCACGGTTCAAAGGAGTCGTGCAAACAGGTAGTTTTTGGGTACAGTCCCGAGCCACGTGGAGGCACGTGAGCGGATCGGCAGGGGATTCGTCTCTCCCGGTATTGGGAGTGGAGATCGTGCTGTGTCTAGGAAAGCCATTACACCAAGTCCTTGGCCAAGGCAGGTGAGATTTACAGGTAGGTACTCCGGTAGTTTCTCAGGGTGTTCAGGGCTTGTCTCCGACACGACTTATACCGCTATTGGGGGTCTGACGTTACCAGCCCCCTAGGCCAGATATGCGATACTCATAAACGGACCGGACCGGACTGTATATACATTGTCACTGTTAGGCTCAGTAGGGTTTCGGGATGAGTTCGCTCATTGGCTTCCCTTGAGGTCAGTACATGGGCAGCTGTTACGCACAGCTAGTGCCGCTGACGGCTTGTGGTTAAACCCACTGCCAGGGTACTGACGAGTCATTAGAGTCCCCCACAGATAGTTTCCCAAGTTCGGGCGAAAAGTTGTAGAGGCCGTATGGTTTTATGGCAGGGTTCGGAAAATGCACGTGCGTTTACGCACGTGCCATATTTCGGGCAGATAATACTGGTGGGCTTTGGTTTAAGCCGGATCCGAGTATTATACTTTGTAGGTATAATATCTTTGTCTCAGTTGCATTTGTATTCGGTCGTAATACAAATGCGGGTATGTTTATACTATTACAGGGTTATCCTGAAATTCGTTTCGGGATCGCTTTTGGAAGTTGTCAGTTTCCAGTTTTCTATCACCCGTATTAAACATTCGGTTTAATGTGGATTTATCTTTTCTTCTTTTGGGTGAGTCATGAGGTGAGTCATGAGTGTGGAAGGTTCTAGAAGAGGTGACTAGGTTAGTGACTCATTGTTTGCTTTAATGAGTTGATGAGGTGTATTAGTGACTCATTCTTTTGCATTAATGATTCTTGTTCTTGCTAAGATCTTTTGTGAGAAGCTTTGCTTGTGGTCACCCCCCCTGCTCCTACACTCACCCCCCACCTCTATATATGGCCGGCCTCTCCCTTCCTCTTCTCTCACTCACTTGGTAGAAAAAAGATATGGTTGTTGATTAAAAAGTTTATGTGATTTAGTGTATGGAAATTTCATAGCTCATTTCTCATTTCATATCATTCCAAATGGCAACTTCATTAACCGTTCGTCCATGTCTTTGGACGAAGCGAGACAAAGTGTTCTACTCATTCTCTACATCAATCTTGGTTATCTCTTTTAGCAAACTTGATGACTGAGTTGCCTCGGGTCAGAGGCGGGAGCCCGTTTAAAGATCCGATGACGTGGTGCCACCTGGATGAGCAGATCGGAGATCGACGAGATCGGAGCAGCCGCAACGAAGCGTGGGATGATGGTTAAAGAACGAAGGACTCGGATCGTTCGGTTTAACCTTTCTACCCTCTTTACAGTTTGTTAGTTTAGCGTTAATGGCAGATCCGGGTTATAGTATGCGATAGCGCCAGTTATAAAAGATTTTTTTCCGCATTTTGGCGTCTGAAAGACGGCCGGGACGCTACCGTAGACTTACATGGTATCAGAGCCTCGCCATTAAGCTTTACTAACTTGTGCTAACACGTTTAAAATATCGATCGGACCGAATTTCAAAAAGTACAATTTTTCTATTCAATGTTTCTGTCGATTTTAAATCTGGTTTAAAAATTATTTTGATGATCCCAGAAAATTGAGCAGGGTTTTTTAAGCACACTGTAAAATTCCGGTCACGTGATCTTACTGTACCGCCGCGGATCCGCGGTCAAACCTAGGGTTTGACTTCGCATCCGCGGCCAGTATATAGGAACAGTGATCCAAATTGCTTCAGTGTGCTTGACTTGGTAAATTGTGGTTTTTGGTATATTTCATTTGGGCCCAGATTTTGTTACTGTACAGCAGATGTATGTGGGGCCTACTTTGGGAAATTTAGTCGATCGAAATTTAAACGTGTCAGTTTACAGTACTTACATTATATCTCCGACCATGAATGTCATTCGAGTGGTAAACCGCGTCTGATTGCTATAGTTCTTTTAGACGGGTTTGCGAACGTGACATTCGCGTTGATGTTCTGTGTTGTGCTGTGATGTTGCGGATTTGTCGTGGTGGATAGCAGTGTGCAATGGTAGTGCAGTTTGGATATATTTGTACATTTGATATTGCGGGGCGAGCGTCCAACATGTGGACTGCCGTCACTGCCTGTTTGTATAATATTCTTTTGGGGCACGACCGGGTTGAGGTCGATGTACCCTTTGTACATATTTTTTCATTTCTGTACTAGGTTTACCCCGCGACGGAGTGCACGGATAGCCGGGTTCTGGAGGGCAACGGGTCCACATCTCATGGCTTTGAGAGACAGAGGGGCCTCACTCTAGAATTGGCAGACTATTCGCCGCACTCGTAGGGGGTACAGGTTGACCCAAGGAGGGGTGCTCAAGTTACCGGATTCCGTGAAGTGCAGGGTGGTCCATTCACTTTGCTGTAGGGGCTGCCTCGCTTCAGGTTTTGGCGGGTAACTTGCCGCACCCGTAGTGGTCTAGGTTTCATTGCACAGGCTATCCACACGACCAGGGGAACGTCGGGTTTCAGCAGCGGCTCTGTGAAACCCGGAGATCCCAGATTATCTATATTGTTTTGTGATGCTTATTACTTTTCTGTAATGTTGCATATTATCACGCCTGGAGCGATTATTGTATATTGGTATATATACTAGTAGATGTTGTATATGTTTTACACCCGCGCTAGTTCAGTCCCCGCTCTGTCATTAGTTAAGTAACCTAACGGGTGATGACGGGACCCAGTGGCGAATGCGGATGGCATATACGTACATTTTATTTTCGTTCTTTTCTGGTGTGATTAATTGATGGGACTGCGTTGATTCTGATCAATGCAAAGAAAAACAAACCTGTTTGGATGTTGTTGGAACAGTTTTAAAAAGTGTTATTACAAAGACGTTTCCTTTTGTTTTGCACAGTGGTATTCGGTTGGAATATCCTGCACCTCATTCGACGAGGCAAGGGCCGATATCCCTTCACCGAGAGTGACCTCTTGGGCAGAAGTTTGTGTCAGGATAATAACTTCACTATAGTCGATTACAAGTTGCTTTGCATCGTGGTATTCAGTGGAATATCCTGCACCTCATTCCACGAGGAAAGAGCCGAGATCCCTTCACCGGGAGTGACCTCTTTAAGCAAAGGTTTTTCGTCACTATATTTTTATAAAAAGCTATCAGGTTCCTTCAACGAGATCAAGTTCATTACGTTAAAGGTTTTTCGCCAAAAACCAGCCGTAGCCCTCCGTCATTTCTTTTGGGTATTCAGTAGTATTCAAGCTATGTATTTTGACCAACGCCAAGGCATAGTGTTTGGTAGCTGCTGGGTATTCATTTGTTGCACAGATAGATGAGTTGGTTTGGGACAGTCGTTCTGCCATTTTGGCCAACGTCAAGGGCAAGTGTGGGTGGGTTCAAATTGACAAGATAGTGACGGGTAGAACTTGGCATGTGACTTATGACATTTTGACCAACGCCAAGGTCATAAGAGCATGGGGCAAAAATCATATCGGGAGTTTCTAAAGAAACCGAAACTTGCCAGGCATGCGCATACCTTCTGGAGTATGATAACGTGAGTGGATTCCGTCACGTTATCATGCGATGAGAGTTGGATCCCGATTCCCACTGATGAATTGGTTTACTCTTCGGGTGATCCCGATTGATTCTTCTTTTAGGTTTAGAGGAGAATTTGACAGTACTGTGGAAGGTTTCCTGATTAGATAAAGTGATAACCATTCTGATCTAGGTTAGAGTGCACGCAGAGTGTTTCTTTTCTCTCTCTCTTTGGCAGTGACTTTTGACCGACCCTAGACTATGACTCAGCGACCAAGTTGACCGAACCTTCTTAAAATACTGGCTTTTGGATTGTCCGAGTTGCATAAGTCATTGCTGCTCCTTCTTCTACCCTTTGAATTTCTCAGAACACCTCGTATCACTACGAACATCCACTTCTATTGGATAGATCCATCGTATGTTATATACGAACTCGAAGGGACTTCTTCGATGATGGATCCAGGTTCAGGAGAAATTGAATTGGTTTATTCAGTTGTCTTTTATTATCACATTCTCTCAGGTTGCGAGGGCTCCTTGGTTTAGGAGAGTATACCTATTACGCTTATTGGATAGTCTTCTTCCAAACCATAGGCAGGTGCCGAAAAGTAGGGAATGAAGAAAACCAATTAGCCTAAGTAGGGTGTACAGAAGGTAATATGTAAAGACAAAATAAAGGGATTAGAAAGAGAGCAAAGTAAATTGCGACTGCTATCATTCACGACCAAACCGCGTACTTCATCGCCACTCCTATTTCACCTTTAAAAGAATAAGGTATTATTCAGTTGTCTTTTATCATCACCTTCTCTCAAGATGTGAGTACTCCTAGGTTGAGGAGGGTACACCTATTATGCTTACTGGATAGTCTTCTTCCAAACCATAGGCTGGTGCCGAACGGTAGGGAAGGAAGAAAACCATTTAGCCTAACGATGGTGTATAGAAGGTAACGACTAAAGACAAATAAAGGGATTTGGAGAGATGGCAAAGAAATATACGGTTACAGTCATGAATTGGATTATGGAAGAGGCATTAATAGGAATACCAGGATACCCCTATGAAACATTTTCATGTTTCAGTGCATTGTTAAAGGAAAACTATTTTCCCGATTAGATACTTACTCCAAGGGTATGTATTTACCAGGTATGATTCTCACATCTGTATGGTTTTACAGATGATGAGAGGGGGTAAGTTATTGGGAATTAGGTGATCATCCTCATTATATCGGAATTCGTTGTAATTGGTGATATTTGAGGAAATCGCCTGGGTATAGTTTTCAACCTACGACGCACAGGTTTTGAGTTATTCAACTCAGCGGACTTATACAGAGTATTGTATGTTGTCCAGTGTCCATCAGGACAAAGGGGTAGGTCCTCGTACTATGTTCTGTTTACTTATGACTTCTCTAGTTTTTAGACAAGTGTTTCGCAGAAATACAGGATCTAAGTTTTGAGAAGTTGTGGGTATAAGAATAAAGTAGAGAACCAGATGTCGCAGGTATCGGGATTTTCAAAGAGATCGAAGATGTAGATACTTGTGATTGGTATTCAGTTGATAGTAATGATTTTGAGAAACTTGTTTCTCTTTCAGGTTACTCATAATTGGATGCATTCTTAAGTTGAGTAATGCTGATTAGCCTCTCTCCATTAAGTTGATATGCACTGGAGACAGCTGCATGATTAGAATCTGGTTCCAATTAAATAAGTGCCAAAGTTTCTATATTGAATATAGAATGGTTCATATCTTAATGATGTTAAGGTACGGGGAGTTGTCCGGCTTATGCTTAAAACCAGACTCTGGATAACTCAGGGCACGTTTCTGTAATGGCTGTTTATGGGTTGGCCCAGGCTATGATGAGGGTTGATTTTCTACCATCTGGAAGATCAATAGTGATATTGTTCTTGACTCGCCACAGTTTTAGTAAAATGGATTTTTTCAGAAAACAGTAGTGGGAGTATGGTAGAACTGGAAGTGATTCCAGAACCGCAAACGATTACGGAAAATTTAATAGGACCTATAGATTCAATCAGGTTTGACATTCCATTAGCCACTCCGCAGATGTGGTGGGTAATCTCAGACACCCGAGAGGTACTCCGGTAGACTCAAGGACGGTGACAGGGAGGTTCTTGCTTACCCAGACATGACACTACTGTTGTTCCAGACTATGAGACCCGGCAGGAGGTTAAGTATAACGTCGTTCTAAACTAGCTTTAGAAGTGCACGTATATATTATTCTGTCAGAGGGTTGTTGTGGTCAGTGGGAGCGGCGGAAGCATAGTGGGCAAGTAGCTTATGTCTATTTATAGACTTGAGCAGTTATAGCGGAGATAGATCATCTAATTTTGATGTGACAGTCATGGGTTTGAATTCATCAGAATAGAGGATGGATCTATTAAGAAGGTAGTAGGGTGTGATGTCCTGGTATTTGGATGACATACACAGAGTAGGAAGTAAAATTCCTATACTACGATCGGTTGTACTGTGGTCGTCACACAGTTGTTTCTCCAGACAGGATATGGATATAATATCAGACATTCTGGTTTCTAGATCTATGGTTTTAGATCTGGATTTGGGTAGTTTCCCAATGTGGGTACTTTGACAGTATTCTAATGGTTTTTAGAATAGAAGACTCCTGGCATGGTGGTGTACCTGCAAGTGATGGAGTCACCCTCTCTAAAGGTGTCTTACAGACTAAAGGGGAGAGGGATGCGCATGATTGGCAGATCACTTGCTTAGGCAATTGAGTCAATCATGAGATGTCAAGTACCACACCAGATGTTGTTTTTGCACTAGATGCTAAGTTTGTATTAATCCAATCCTGGAGAAACATAAGAAAGCAGTTTTAGAACATAAGTGTATGCTCTACGGATTTGATGACGGCAGCCTCCTCGGGAGACGGTTATCATTCCAGGCTTCAAAGGTGACATGGATAACAGAGTGATTGTCAGAGTTATAGTTTTCCCTCTGACGAGGGACAGTATTATGGACAGGTGGTCCAAGAGAATACTGTGGGAGGCATGGTGCTGGATACTGATTAGGTTCAGTTGACGATACAGTCTAAGAAGTTTGGATTTGGAGTTCATTTATGAACTAGGTCCCATCAGATATCCAGACATATTCTAAGACAGGTATTACTCGATTCGGGAGAAGGCTTTCTCCGCGAACTTGAGATTAAGAGAGACATAGAAAGAAACATCAGGGCGGGTCCACTCACTGAGGCTATTTCTCGAACACAAGAGTTTTACGAACGGGCTTTGTGAAACTGATTAGTAGAGGAGTTGGGTGTTCGGTATCACACGAGCTGTGAGTATGCGACATCGCAATAATTAGCCTTAAGTGCAAGTGGGAGATTGTTGGATATAGTGCCCTCAAAGTCAATTATTGGATCGCAGGTACGTGATTGCAATGATTGAGGAGGACCTATACCGGTAGGACAGTCTTACTCGAGATGATAGTATGCTATCTGGTTTGCCTTTATCAGTCGTGTATAGGTTCAGGTGACTGATCACGATTACACGTTGATAGAGCCCTTAAGATCTTGCTTGCTACTAACAGTATGAGGGCGATCATATACGTGAGAGTTGGGTAGTCCATAAGCACATCCTTAATAGTGGTCCCTAGTCGTGGGAGTTTCGAGACAGGGCATCGATACTCCGGAGTAGACTAGTGTATACAGTCGAGACCCCGACGAAGGGCGGTGGCCGGTCTCACAAGCCACTGGTGTCAGTTGGATCACCTAAGATGTATACAGGTGCTCATTGGGTTATGAGTACACCGGACAGGACTAGCCGGAAACCTGCTAGTTGGTATTATACATATCGTCAGATAGCAGTTCCCTGGTGACATGTGTACAGGTTAGTTCATCGACCTGAGGTCGTCATTTGTCTCGTGTGAGTTCCCACTGTGCTTTGATTTCTACCCTACCACGGCTCAAAGGAGTCGTGCAAACAGGTAGTTTTTGGGTACAGTCCCGAGCCACGTGGAGGCACGTGAGCGGATCGGCAGGGGATTCGTCTCTCCCGGTATTGGGGGTGGAGATCACACTGTGTCTAGGAAAGCCATTACACCAATTCCTTGGCCAAGGCAGGTGAGATTTACTGGTAGGTACTCCGGTAGTTTCTCAGGGTGTTCAGGGCTTGTCTCCGACACGACTTATACCGCCATTGGGGGTCTGACGTTACCAGCCCCCTAGGCCGGATATGCGATACTCATAGACGAACGAACCGGACTGTATATACATTGTCGCTGTTAGGCTCAATAGGGTTTCGGGATAAGTTTGCTCATCGGCTTCCCTTGAGGTCAGTACATGGGCAGCCGTTACGCACAGCTAGTGTCGCTGACGGCTTGTGGTTAAACCCACTGCCAGGGTATTGACGAGTCATTAGAGTCCCCCACAGATAGTTTCCCAAGTTCGGGCGAAAAGTTGTAGAGGCCGTATGGTTTTATGGCAGGGTTCGGAAAATGCACGTGCGTTTACGCACGTGCCATATTTCGGGCAGATAATACTGGTGGGCTTTGGTTTAATCCGGATCCGAGTATTATACTTTGTAGGTATAATATCTGTCTCAATTGCATTTGTATTCGGTCGTAATACAAATGCGGGTATGTTTATACTGTTACGGGGTTATCCTGAAATTCGTTTCGGGGTCGCTTGGAAGTTGCCAGTTTCCAGTTTTCTATCACCCGTATTAAACATTCGGTTTAATGCGGATTTATCTTTTCTTCTTTTGGGTGAGTCATGAGTGTGGAAGGTTCTAGAAGAGGTGACTAGGTTAGTGACTCATTGTTTGCTTTAATGAGTTGATGAAGTGTATTAGTGACTCATTCTTTTGCATTGATGATTCTTGTTCTTGCTAAGATCTTTTGTGAGAAGCTTTGCTTGTGGTCACCCCCTTTGCTCCTACACTCACCCCCCCCCCCCACCTCTATATATGGCCGACCCCTCCCCTCCTCTTCTCTCACTCACTTGGTAGAAAAAAGATATGGTTGTTGATTAAAAAGTTTATGTGATTTGGTGTATGGAAATTTCATAGCTCATTTCTCATTTCATATCATTCCAAATGGCAACTTCATTAACCGTTCGTCCATGGCTTTGGACGAAGCGAGACAAAGTGTTCTACTCATTCTCTATATCAATCTTGGTCATCTCTTTTAGCAAACTTGATGACCGAGTTGCCTCGGGTCAGAGGCGGGAGCCCGTTTAAAGATCCGATGACGTGGTGCCACCTGGACGAGCAGATCGGAGATCGACGAGATCGGAGCAGCCGCAACGGAGCGTGGGATGATGGTTAAAGAACGAAGGACTCGGATCGTTCGGTATAACCTTTCTACCCTCTTTACAGTTTGTTAGTTTAGCGTTAATGGCAGATCCGGATTATAGTATGTGATAGCGCCAGTTATAAAAGTTTTTGTTCCACATTTTGGCGTCTGAAAGACGGCCGGGGCGCTACCGTAGACTTACAATATGTGCGGGACCGAGATTAATACGATATGTGATACCGTATTATATTCTCGCGATATGTGACATAGGTCGGTTATATGTGATATAGCCGGGTTATCGAATCAAGTGTTGATTCGTTAAGTTGTTGCATTTGATATTAGTCGGTTATATGTAATATAGCCGGATTATTAAATCAATTGCTGATTTAATGATTTAATGTATAATTATATATTTGATATATTAAATTACATTAACTAATATTAATTCACTTAAGATTTCATTTCTCACTTGGTTTGTGCACATTGTATATATGTGATATATGCAAGTGTACATTATTTTGTGCCATACTTGATATATGGACATGGGTGTGTGTATGACTTACACCATGCTAGGGATTATCTAGGGTTTTATTTATTTAAAATTATTCAAAAATGGGTTGGACTTTGTCATGGCAAGAAGTTTTGAGAAGCTTATGGATGCATTGACTTAGTCTTCTATTTTTGTTTAGCTTAAGATATTTATAAACCCAACCATTAAACCTAGCCATGGTTAACTCTCTACAAAGGTTAACATATGATGTTAACTCACCTAAGGTTGCCATTCTTCACTTGGTTAATTCCATGAGTTCATTCTTATTCTTCTTCCAAAAAGCTTTCTAGCTTCAATGGAGATGTGAGAAAATAATGTAAGAAAATCAATTCTAAAGTGAGCTCATTTTCTACTTCATCATTCTCTACTACTTGCCATTTAGTATAGAGTGTTTGCTCCACTAATTTCACAATTAGTGAAGAGATAGCTTGGGTTAGTGTATCCTCGACGTAGATCATTTTCGGCCTCGAAGACTTCGATGCAAGCATATTCATTTCTTCATGGGAGCCTCTCTAGAGTCCGGGACTACATGATCGCAGCGAAGGGACTACTACACGGAGCTAATGAAGTGAAGGACCGGTCTACAAAGGTTGTATTCCTTGTTCACTTTACTTGCAAAGCAGTTTGCATTTCATTCCGTCGGATTTCTAATATACGATTCTAGGATTAGGGTTAGCTAGAATGGCAAATTTTTATTATGGCATGAGAGATGCCTCCCGAAACCTTGCTGTCGTGCTAGAGAATCCTGTAGTGGTATCAGAGCCATGCTAGAAAATTAGACGGATTTTGTTAAGATTACGAAACCGAAATACTCCGAAACTTGCAACGCCAAAAATTGGTTTCTGTTGATTTTAAAAAGTCCTCAAAATAAAATTTTAAACGACTGCATAATGTTATATGAGATATAACATGAACACAGACAAAAATTGAAGCAATTTTGGCAAAATTTGGCCGGCCACATCAGGCTAAATTCCGGCCTGCTCGGGTGAACAGTGCATTCTGGGCTTCAATTTTTGCCTGTGTTCCACTCTCTGGGTTTTTTATGTTTCAGGTGTTGTTTGTTTTTTCTAAGTTTGCATGTGATGTGATCTTACACTATAAGCAATTCGGAATGTTTCGTATTAGTAGTTTTAACATTGTTTCGGGTTATTCGCATGTTGTCTAGGCGAAGTTAAAAAGTTCGATTGAATGTCAAAAACCCATTTTTCCAAGTTTAACGTATTCGGAAAAACATGCAAGTAATTCTATGCACCCTCTAGAAGAATGAAACCCTAACTCGACTTTTTGGATCGCGGAACTGTGGTCGTACCCTAGGGTTTGCCGCAGTTCCGTGGCGACATGAGTGAAGCTTGGGTTTGCTCTTCCACGGCTGGTGCATAGGTACTATGGCATATTCTGGGTATTATTAAATTGTGCTCAAGTGTTGAGCCGTCGGGGAATTGTGGGGCTTTGATTAATCGATCGAAGAGTTTAACGTCGTCCGGATATCATGTGATGGGATACAATACTTGGAATCCACACTAGTTTGAATTTTATAAATCTAGCAATTTAGTCTCATTTGATCGGTTGCCACGGGATTTTGATGTGATCAAAAGTCCGTCGCAATCACGTAGCGTACGCAGATACTCGTCGGGTAACCTTATTAGATAGCCACGCCCCATAACCCCGACCAAGTGACTGTAGGAGAACCCCGTCGCCAAAAGCATCCGTTCGGGTGCTCGCGGCCGCGGTGTTCCGCCTTAGTGCACTTCGTCGACGGCATCGGGGGGTGCGGCCGTCTACTAAAGTTTTCGACGAGCATTCGATCAGGATGTCAGGAATCATGTTGAATTTCCCGACTTGATATTGAAAAGTGTTTTCGAGATCGAGACTAAAATGCGGGGTTTATAATTGTTAGGCATGTGATGTCTAAGAAATTTATTTGGTTAGGCATGTGATGTCTAAGGTGGTTGCGGATTCCAATTGTTGTAGTTTTTCATTTTCTTTTCTATGACCGTAAGTGTAATATGTGGTGTATCGCCGGTTTCGTTGCTATATATCAACGACAATTGGGATACGCATATTTACTTACGTTGATGACATGTGATGTTATGTGTTGCTGTGATATGTTATATTGGATCATCGTGTTTTGAATAGCCGGGGGTTTTATGTAAGATGAGAATTTTTCATTTTCATTCATGTAAAATTCATTGTATGTAATATTCTTTTATTGGGACACTTCCGGGTTGAGGATGATGTCACCATTGTATATTATTTACTTTTCCGCATTAGGATAGACCCAAGGCGGGGAGCATAAGTAACCGGGTTCTAAAGTCCAGTGGGAGACCATCTCAAGAAGTTGAGACCGGGTCTCCTAACTCTAGAATTGGTAGGGTTGCTTGACACTCTCGTAGGGGTCTACGGATGTGGGTTTGGTTATTCGTCACGACCGTGGAATCCGTGTTTTATACAGGCTTAATTTAAAACACGGAAATCCTAGTATATACAATATTTCATATGTTAACTTCTGCTGCTCTGTGATGCGATCACTGTGATATGTTCAGACGAATGCCTATATATTATATATATGAGATATAATTAATAATGCTGCTTTCGTTTCATATGTGATACTTGGGAAGCATAATAAATGGGACTTCATTAATAAGATTAATGAAGTAAAAGAAACCTAAAGATATTGTAGAAACTTGTTTTAAAAACTGGTAGCTCTAGTTCTTGCTTTGCATAGCGGTATTCCTTGTATAATATCTAGCACCTTATTCGATAAGGAAAGAGCCCAGATCCCTTCACCAGGAGTGACCTCTTTAGCAAAACTGATAGATGCTACGAACTCGGTTTGACTTTTGATTGCTTTTATAGTTTTTGCTATGCATGGTGGTATTTGTGAAATATCCTGCACCTTATTCGATAAAGAAAGAGCCGAGATCCCTTCACCGGGAGTGACCTCTTTAGTAAAACTAGTAAAAGCCTCAAAAATAATTCTTTTAAAATCACTCGATTCTACGACGAGATCAAGTTCATTACAAAAAGGGTTTTCTTAAAAACCTGTCATAGCCCCTCCGTCATTTCAGATAAGTACTACTTAGTATTCGTGCTACGTTTGTTGGCCTGCGTCAAGGCGTAGTTTGCGGTAGCTAACTAGTGCTTATCTGCAACATACGATGCGATTGAATTAGGGTAGTCGTGCGACTTTGTTGGCCTGCGCCAACGGTCGTGCGGGTGGGTTTAATTCAATCAGGAAATGTACGGGTTGAACTTGACTAGCGGACTATGGTTTGTTGGCCTGCGTTAAGGTCATAGGACGCTAGGGGCAAAATATTATCGGGAATTTCAAGTGTTGAAATTTGCAATGAGATTGCATACCTTCTATGAGATCGTTGGATCCCGATACCCACGGCGAGTAAGAGTTACTCCTGGGAGAGTTTTACACATCACAATTAGCCGATCAAGTAGGTGTCTAGAAAGGTGTTAACGGGGTTATGCCTCTAGGAAAACGAGGTTTTTTTTAATTAGGTCCGTGCGAAAGCACGGGGAACCTCCCTCAAAGTACCAACACTGGCCTGGCTGAAAAATTGGCGAACTTGTAAGGTGTAATTAATCCCGGCTAGTCTTTCCTTGTAGAGTTTGAAGGAAGATTTGACTAAAACAGTGGGAGCCATCCTGATTAGATAAATTAATAACCAATCTAAATCTTGCAAGAGCATACGCTGAATGTTTTCTTCTCTCTCTCTCCAGGTAGCGACCATGTCACGCCTTAATCAAGATAATAATATTGGATGTATTGACCATACCCGCTTGTTATACTGAGCTGGGGAACGTTGGTCCCGCTCCAACTTATAATTGTTATAAGACCGAGCAGGAAATAGGGGATTACCAGGATTCTCGTGCCGCCCAAAAGAAGAAAGTGCATGATGATGCATCTTCTTCGGGTGTATTCAATACCGAGAATTGTTTCTCAGTTTCCTTTACGTCCTGGGTATGAGATACCAGATCAGGATCCCACATATGTAAACTGTTAAATGGGCTACAGATAGGTAGAGAACTGAGAATGTGTGATAAGTTTTAAGAGTTAGAAACGGTGCAATTGTTGCAGCCAAGATGTTAGCAGTTATCACCCTGTATTACCAAATGCATTGATTCCGAACGAATGTTATTAGATACCGAACCTGATATACAACATCATATCAGTCTCTTTATTTAGTAAAGAAGGATATAATTTTGTACTGTTGGATTAATGTTTTGAACATTTCCTATATTAGGAGTTGATCGGATCAGGCACGTTATCTAAAAGCATATACGTTCTAAATCAAACAACAGTTCTTAACGTACAAAACACACACAAGAGGAAGAGTTCAGAAATGAACGAATCCTTCTTGAGGCATTGTAGACTAGGTCATATCAATGCGACCCGACTAGCTGAAGTTACATAAAGATGCATATTTAAATCAGTTTGAATTTACATCTTGTGAAACTTTGACCATAGCTCCGTTTATTAGAAACAGAGAAAGAGTTAGATGAACACTTGGGATTGATACATGATGATGTATGTAAGTCCCCTGTCTACATATGCTAGGACCGGTTCTTTGTACTTCATTACATTCACTGATGATCTCTCAAGATTCGGACATATGTTCCTGTTGAAACACAAGTCTGAAGCTTTTGAGAAATTCAAAGAATATAAGTCAGAAGAAGAGAACCAAAACGGGTATAAGTATTATGACCTTTGATGTGATCAGGGAGGAGAATACTTGAGCATGAAATTCCTGGACTATTCTAAAAGAGAATGAGATTCTCTCTAAGCATTACTCCTCCGTATACACCACAGCACGTTGGTATATCGGGGCGGAGCAATCGCACCCTATGTGATAAGGTCTGCTCTATGATGAGTACTACTGAGTTGCCTATTTCCTTTTGGGGATTATGCACTTGAGAAGCTGCATACCTATTGAATTGGGTTCCAACTAATTCAGGTGCCTACCACTCCATATGTGATATGATATGGGAAAAGCCCATCTCTTAAGAATGTTAAGATTTAGGGTTGTCCGGCGTATATCAAAAGCAAAATCCGGACAAGCTCGAGATAAGGTCAGTTCTGTGGAAGTTTGTTGGATATCCCAAGCATTCGCAAGGGAATATCTTCTACCACAGTGAGGAGCAAAAGGTGTTTTATTTCTCAGCATGGCACCTTTTGGAAAGGGAATTTCTTATGAAGAAATTAGTGGTCATGAGGTAGAACTGGAAGGAGTTCCAGCTATACAAACTACAGCTGATGATTTGGTAGAACAGAAGGATTCAATAGTTCAGGACGAACCTTGGCCTCTCCGCCGATCTGGTAGGATTCCTCACCCACCTGAGAGATACTTCGGTTTTCTCTATAACAGTGGGAGCGAGGATTGCATCATGAGATGATGACCCAACTAATTTCGAGCAGGCCATCAAGAGTGGTGACTCTGTGAGAATGGCTGGATGCTAAGCGATCTGAGATAGAATCCATATACACCAACAAAGTATGGAATTTGGTTGCTATATCTGAAGGGTTAAATCCCCATCAGGA
This sequence comes from Agapanthus africanus, assembly GCA_030015575.1. Classification (NCBI taxonomy): domain Eukaryota; kingdom Viridiplantae; phylum Streptophyta; class Magnoliopsida; order Asparagales; family Amaryllidaceae; genus Agapanthus; species Agapanthus africanus. The sequence continues at coordinate 429,897,299 of CM057339.1, forward strand.
GCAAGTATATCTTGAGAAGATTACTTGGTGTACATGGAAAAGTTGAGACTTTCAAAGCTAAGGCTTATTGCAAAAGGTTCTCGTCACTGACCAGGTGTGGATTATGATGAAACCTTTTCTCCGGTAGATATGCTTAAGTCCATCCGGATCCTACTTGCCACTGCTACATACCATAACTACGATATCTAGCGGTAGGGTGTCATGATTGCTTTTCTAAATAGTGATTTAGAAGAGTGCGTCTATAAGTACACAGCCAAAGGCCCTCGTAAACAGTGGGAGCAGAAGAAACGTGTGCAAGTTGCTTTATGATTTAAAGCAGGCATCGCGAAGTTGGAACATCTGTTTTGATGTGGTAATCAAAGTGTTTGACTTCATCAAAATGGTAGATGAACCGTATATATACAAAAAGGTAGTAGGGAGTATGGTGGTGATCCTTGTATTGTACGTGTATGACATACTCTTGATAAGAAAGGAGTTTTCTATGCTACACTCGGTCAATCTCCTCTTATCACAAGGATTCTCCATATAAGATCAAGGTGATACTACCTAAATCCTGGGTTTTGGATCTATGAGATAGATCTAAGTGGATGTTAGGATTCTGTCACGACGCAAAGTTTGGATGTGACCGGCACTTAGATTGTATGATATCTAAAGATACCTACACAACCCGAGTAAGCCAAAAACCAAGATCAAAACCCCTTTTTGCGGAATTTTAGAAAAACGTAGTTTTTAAGTAAAAATCACAGTTTTAAGTAATTAAGATCTTAACAGTAACTCCCTATTGAATTCATAACAAAACAGTTATAAAGTGTTAATTTGGTTGCATCCCTAGTTGGGATCAACAATGCCAACAGCGGAAATAAATTTACAACTTTATACTACATCAGTAAGAATCTCGGACATAAGTAAAAGAAATATCATTCCATATAACCAAACGATCTCATCTGTCAAATAATATACATACAACCACTTCTCGTTCTAAGTCATAATACAGGGTCTGATGGAGATATTCTAGATTCAATATACAATCCCAAAAAAGGAGGTTACTACATAGATAACCCACCTAGCAAAAGATGCGATAAAAGCTGATAAGTGAATCTGCACTGCTGCTAACCATCCACTCTACCCCTGCAAGGAACTGTGGCACAACGGGGGTAAGTTGCCAACTCAGTGAATAAAACTAATATATAACGGCTGATAATGTAAATATGACAACTATAACTAATTACGATAAGGATGAGTATGATGCATGATAGCATGTGAAAGCATGAATTTATACTAATAATCATATAAATCAAGAATGAAATCTCATCACTTATTTCCAATCAAGTTCATCTTTCCGTGTCCAACATCGACACAAATCTTCTGTTTCCCTCAGGCATCGTTCCTCAAACGATCATGTAATCAATAACACTGGTCGGTATCATCTAGATATCTGCCGTGTTTAACTACTATCTCCGGTATCGAGTATCCTCGCTAGGCTCCCCGCCTCAAATGTGGCTTTCCTGCCCTTCGGTCTCGACCGGGTCCACCATGAATCCGACTGTATAGCTCCTCCACTCAGTCCGGATAACGTAAAAATCCGCGACCGTATAGCTCCCCCACTCGGCCCGGAATAAAATCAAATTATAAAAACATCTCATGGTGGATATCTCATATCAATTTGAAGAATCACTGAATTTATGCAATAGTATAGGAAAACTCAAAACCATAAATTCTCAATAATACAATTTCCTCTTATACCAACTTTGAACATTTAAATACGAAACATGATAGCATTTATGCAAAGTACTACTGTTAATGATGTTTAAGGTATGATAGAACCATATTTAACAGGATAATTACTAAGTGTAAAAGTGACATGTTAATATCGACGAGGTGTAATGTAACATATAGATATGTGCATGTGCGGCATAACTCGTCGATTATTGTGCAGTGTTCTAACAACTACTAACATGGTGATGTATATTTATATATATGATGATGCATATGATCACATTAACATACAAAAGTCTAATTTTTATTTAAACAAAACTACGGGCGTATTACGCCATCTTCACAAGATCCCCCGGTAGATATTTAGTCTACTCACCGGAATACGTCGAATCGACTCAGATCACCAATTCTTTTCCTTTCCTTGCGGCCTCCGAAGTTTCCGTATTCGAATCTAATATCGAAATTAACTTATATAAGAAACGGCTAACTCTGATACAGCAAAATCATGAAAACACAAGTTGTACGTATTAACGATACCACGTACGACTATTTTAAACTATCTAACACCTATACTAACTGAGTTTTAACCTCTCGCTGTTTGCAACAGAAAACTTAAACGTGTTACGAATTTACCGTGTCGTATTTTAGAATTTTGATCCATTTTACGATATTAGTCCCCAGATTCCATATACTGCTAAATTAACTTAAATAAACAATACCAATTATCATAACACCTACACAGAGACCTACCCCAAAAACCCAAAACACCCATCTCTTCCAAAAATCCGGCGACGCCGGAATTCTCCTATAGGTCGCCGGCCAAAATCTGAGCCCCTTGGTTCGTACTTCTAGGGTTTGTTCTAGGTCCAACATACAATATTTAGGCATTTTTTGGTTAAGTTGATTTTACTCTGAATAATAGCAGATTACTACAAAGCTAAGTTATACCAAAAATACGATTTTTATCAATATTCGATTTCAACGTTAAACCAGTTACAGAACTAATTCCTACAGTGTTTAAAGATATTACCTACAAAGGATTGCTGGATGATCTCCCTCCTAGATGCACAAGCTCCTAGTTCCTAACTTGATGGTGAACTCCTTAGCCTAGTTTTTCTTCTCTTCTCTCTTTTCTTTTATTCTTCTTTGCTTGTTCTTAGTTTTCTTTAAAACATGAAATTTTCTGAATTTTAATCTGTTAAAATGATCTGAACACAATATATATGGTAAAGGAAAGAGTGAGGTGTAGGAGGAGGTGTCACCAACAAGGGTGTGCTACTCTCATGCAAGGAAGAGGTGTTGTGAAATGAAGGGTACATGCAAGTAGGTGGTGGCAATGCATTATCACTCCAAAATTGATTTATCTTGATATAATTTCTGATCTAAATTATTATCTAATCCCTTTTTCACTTTCACCCTCAACAATTTAAAGTTTGCACATTTTTCCTAAATTTTACAAAAAGACCCTTCACTACCTATGTTATTATATAAACACCATTTTATTAAAATGAAGCTAAATTTATCACCAAAACCCTTGTAATAGATTAATATTACATACTAATTTCAATTTAATTTGTTTCACATACTACTTATGAAAATGTCCTATTTTGTTTTAATAACTTTTTAAATTGGCATTTTATTATTTTATTGATTAATTTTATTTATTTCTAAATTTTCAAAAAATGTTATAATATTCCCCCTTAAGAAAATTATGTCCCCGAATTTAAAACTTAACTAGACGTACCATCAAAAAGATGTGGAAATTTCTTTCGCATCGCATTCTCGGTCTCCCAAGTAATCTCCTCGCGATTCGTTCCTTGCCAAAAAACCTTTACATATGGAAGTACCCTTGATCTCAGTTTCTTTGTCTGCCGGTAAAGAATAGCTACTGGCTGCACTGTGTAGGATAAATCCGGCTCAAGCTGTAAGGTTTGATACTGGATCGCGTGAGAAGGATCGTGAAGATACTTGCGAAGCATAGACACGTGAAACACCGGATGCACATCGGGAAAACTCGGTGGAAGTGCTAAACGATAAGCAACAGCACCCACTATCTCCAGAATCTCGTAAGGTCCGACATTTCTGGGGCTGAGCTTTCCCTTTTTTTCCCGAAACGCATCACACCTTTCATCGGAGATACACGAAGGAACACATGATCTCCCACCTGAAACTCGAGTCTACGACGTCGTCGATCTACATATGATTTATGTCTGCACTGGGCCGCTCTCATTCTGTCCCGTATCAACTGAATCTTTTCCGTAGTCTCATGTACTATCTGTGGTCCCAAAATGCTACTCTCGCTCAGTTCTGTCCAGCACACGGGTGATCGACATTTCCTCCCATACAAAGCTTCAAAGGGTGCCATCTGGATCGTCTCCTGAAAACTGTTGTTGTACGAGAATTCTATCAAAGGTAAGTGACGATCCCAACTACCACCAAAATCAATGCTGCAAGCTCGAAGCATATCCTCTAGCGTATGAATGGTCCGCTCTGACTGACCATCTGTCTGTGGGTGGAAAACTGTGCTAAAACTCAATCGTGTACCAAGAGCTTCTTGAAGTTTTTGCCATAGCCTGCTGGTAAACTGGGTACCACTATCGGATACTATGCACGTCGGAACTCCATGCAATCGTACAATCTCGTCGATATAAATCTGAGCATACTGTGCAAACCCATATGTCGTCTTCACCGGAAGAAAATGAGCTGCCTTTTTCAATCTATCTACAATCACCCAGATGGAGTCATACCCTCTGCTAGTCCTGGGTAGACCCACAACGAAATCCATGGAAATCTGTTCCCATTTCAACTCCGGAATGGGTAAAGGTTGCAACTCTCCTGCCGGCCTCCGGTGCTCGCGTTAGTTATATATATGCCCTAGAGGCCATTGTTGTACATATGATGTATATTATAGTGGATCCTTGGATATATAGAGAGAGGATTTTCTTGCTCGACATGATAGTATGCTATTTGGTTTCACTTTGTCTTAACATGTTGACTTGTATTAGTTTACTGTCTTACTCTCACATGTTGATAAAGCCCTTAGGATATGTACTCGACTACTAGGACTATGATGAGATCATACTAGTGGGGCCACGGTAGTCGATGAGTACATCCTATAACTGTTCCTAGTCGAGGGTGTGTCGAGACAGGGCATCGATACACCAGAGTAGACTAGCGTATACGCATCTTGACCCATATGATGGGTGATGGATGATCCCATATCCATTGGTGTTTGACATCAAAGATGGTGTACGGGTGCTCAGTGGAGACTGGGTACACTGAACGGACTCGCCGAGAACTCCTATATGGTATTATACCTATCGTCAGATAGCGGTTCTCCGGTGACACTGGTACAGGTTAGTCTGTAGACCCGAGATCGTCATAGAGTCTTGTGTGATTCCCACTGTGCTTTGATTTCCACCTTACCACGTCCAAGAGGGCCTGCAAAACGGTGGCTTTTGGGTACAGTCCCGAATCACATGGAGGCAATGAGCGATAGGAGGGGTTTCGTCTCTCCTGATATTGGGAGTTGATGTTGTGTCATGTTCGATTGGCTATAACTGGAAGTCCCTGGCCAGGGCTGATATGGAGTGCTGCTGGTAAGAGTTATCAGTAGTTTCTCGACTCTTTATTGGCCTTATATCGACACGACTTATCGGTTACTGGGGTCTAACGTATACAACCCCTAGACTAGATATGCAACATATCAGACGAAGAGACCGGACTGTATGGGAGTGTTACTGATTGGATTCACAGGAGAATGTACAGGCTTGCTTGTTGATCTTCTGATCGCTCAATACCTGGATGGCTGTTACGTTTAGCTGACCGCTTGCAGCTTGTGGGTGCTTGATATGATCATCACCTACTGTCGACGTATTGACGATTCTTTAGAGTCCTACACAGAGGTTTCCTGGCTCAGGCAAAACGGAGTAGGAGCACATATGTGATATGTGCGGGACCGAGAATAATACGATATGAGAAACCGTATTCTATTCTCGCGATATGAGATACCGGCCGGGTATATGTGATATAACCGGGTCATCGGATCAAGTGTTGATTCGATGAAATGGTACATGTTATATTAGTCGGTTATATGTAATATAACCGGGTTATCGGATCAAGTGTTGATTTGATAATTTAATGTATAATTATATATGTGATATATTACGTTACGTTAACTAATATAAGCTCGCTTTATTGATTCATTTTCTCACGGGATAATACATTGATATATATGCGATATATGTTAATTGTATTATTTTCTATTGTTACAAAATATATTGTATATGTGATATATAATATTGTAACATGTTAAGGTTACAAATTTAACATGATTTAGGGTTTAAACTTGGTTAGGGTTTGGATTAGCGTTAGCTTTTGCATGAAGCTTCCATGAAGCTTTGACTTTGTCTTTGGCTTGATATTTTGTGAAGATATTATGTTAACCCAATCCAAACCATTAACTCTAGTTAATTCTCTACAAGGGTTAACTCCTTCATGCTTAACCCTTGGTTAGATTTGTAACCACTACAATAATTCATTATTCATCACAAAAGGATTAGCTCATATCATTCTTCTTCTTCTTCAACCTTGAGTTTTGAGAAAGCTTTCTAGGTTTTCATTTTGTGATGATTAAAAGTGAGAATTTGAAAACAAAAGAGAGCAATATTCCTACTCCATCATCCTCATCTAATCTAGCCAATTAGATTAGGGTGTTCACCTCATTAGAGAGAGAGAGAGCTTGAGTTATAGAAACTTCGAGGTAGATCATCGGAGAAAAGGAAGACTACAAGCTAGCATGGATCGTTCGAGTTGTGGAGTCTCTCTTGAGTCCGGGAGATCGTGGATCGCGGCGAAGGGACTTCTATTCGGAGCTTATGAAGCGAAGGAGCGGACTACAAAGGTTGTAATCCCTCACTTTTAGTTGTAAAGATATTTACTTGCATGTTAAACCCTAATAATCTAGCAAAGATCCCGGCTTTGGGTTGTTCGGCACGTCTAAAATTTTATTCGGGCATGGTTGATGCCTTATAGACCCTTGTAAGAGTCAAACGCACGCTTAAAATATCGATCGACTAAGTTCCAAATTGGCCCCAATAGCAAAAACAGCACTGCACATAAAACTAGGCCAAAACAGAATATCACAAAAATCACATTTTCAAGTATATGAGCTACAGTGAAAATTTAAAGGCCCGTCGCCAATAAATGGCCGCGTAACCGCCGCCAATAGGGGGTAAGTGCGGCGGATCCGCGGCAATGTAGAGGCATCACGAGCCCAAATTTTTTGTGTAGCCTTAAAATCGCATGCACGGATTTTTAAGATGCCTGAAATAATTTTTTGATCGCTTTTGAAAATCGACAGCAAACAGAAAACGAAATCGTGATTTTGGCAATTTCCGTCGATCGATCTTTTAAGCACGTTTAAACAAGCCAGTAAGGGGTTTAAAGGGTGGCACTGATACCATGAAGGGTTCCGGCAGCGCCCGGGCCATCAAAACGCGGCCAAAATGCGGAACAAAAATTTTCTAAACTGGCGCTACCGCTACCCGATTTACGGATCGACCTTAAACCCTAAACTATCATGCTAACTAAGAGTTAGAATCGTTATACCGAGTTGATCCGTGTCCTTCGGTCTTCATTCCAAGCTCCTAGCGGCTCCTTGATGTGGTTTGGTCGCCGGTCTTCCTCCATCTCCGATGATCCACCCGAGGGAAACGGCGCATGCTCCAATCTCGACGAACGAGGTAACCGGCGCTCCAAAGTCGCTAGCTATGGAGAGTCGAGGTGTATGGAAGTGTCACTACATTTTTCTCTCTACCCAAAGTGCTCATAGAGCAACCATAGAAGATGAAGAAGGAGGTGATGAAGACTTGGCATGAACAACTAAGGAAATAGGCTAAGTCTTTTGTGTGTAGCATGAGAGAGTGAGAGAGAGCTAGTGTAAAAAATACCAAATGAAATGAACCACACTCCCCAAATGTGGCCGCCCCCCCCCCTTTCTCTCTCCTTCACACAAAAAATCATTTTCTTTTTACAATTTACCATTAAACAAATCCAACCATACTTCAAGCCCATACCTTGTCCATGTTCATGCCACCTCATACCCTCCACCTCATCATTAAACAAATGAATTTTCATAAATGGAAAATCAAATAATGAGGTGGCAAAACTTCTAGAAGCTATCCCGTATAAAATACGGAATACTTCCCGGTACATGTATCGAAATACATATACGCGTATTCGTACAAAAATACGAATAGCCAAGAGAGAAAATAAATAACGAACAATAATACAAGAATACATATATATAAATACATATGTAAATTATTAAATCAAAAACCCGATTTAATAATCCGGCATAATCCTAAGCCGCTAGTATTATCAACCGTCCGATTAAAGTTTGCGCAGCATGCACATATTTAATCGGACATCTGTATGTACCAACATACGTCATGTACACCATATCGCCTGAACCGTGAAAACCCTCTGTGTGGGACTCTAAAGACTCGTCAATACGCTGGCAGTGGGTTTAACCACAAGCACGTCAGCGGCACTAGCTGTACGTATCGGCTACCCAGATATTGAGCGAAAGGGAGGCCGACGAGCAAACTCATCCTGAACCCCTACTGAGCCTGACAGTGACAATATCCGTACAATCCGGTCTGTTCGTCTAAGATTATCGCATATCGAGTCTAGGGGGTGGATAAAGTCAGACCCCTAACAACGCGATATTCAGTGTCGGCATGATACCCATCACCTCCTGAGAAACTATCGATCCTGGATCGGTAATCCTCGTCTACTATGGCCATGGATTTGTGGTGATGGCCACCCGTACACAATGCGACATCAACCCTCAATACCGGGAGAGACGAATCCCCGACGATCCGATCACTGCCTCCATGTAGCTCGGGACTGTACCCAACTAAAAGCTGTTTGCACGACTCCTTTGAGCCGTGGTAGGGTAGTAATCAAAGCACAGTGAGAACTCACACGAGACAAATGACGATCTCAGGTCGACAGACTGACCTGTACACATGTCACCTGGGAACTGCCATCTGACAATAGGTATAATACCAACTAGCAGGTTCCCGGCGAGTCCGTCCAGTGTACTCATAACCCAATGAGCACCTGTATACTATCTTAGGTGAACAAACTAACACCAATGGCTTGTGAGACCTGTCCACCGCCCCTCGTCGGGGTCTCGATCAGTATACACTAGTCTACACTGGAGTATCGATGCCCGGTCTCGATACTCCTACGACTAGGGACATTTAAGGATGTGCTTATAGACCCCAGCTCCCACATATATGATCGCCATCATAATGCTGGCAGTCAAGCAAGAATCCTATGGGCTCTATCAACATGTACATGATGATAAAGACAAACCAAATAGTATACTATCATCTTGAGTAAGACTGTTTTATCGGTATAGGTCCTCACTTAATCATCATAATCACAAGTCCGCGACTATGATAATTGCCTTGATACCGAACACCCAACTTCTCTACTAATCGGTTTCGCAAAGCCCGTTTGCGAAAATGATTGCGTTCGAGAAATAGCCTCAGTGAGTGGATCCGCTCCAATGTTTCTTTCTGTATCTCTCTATATCTCAACTTCGCGGAGAAAACTATCTCCCGAAATGAGCAATACCTGTCTTAGAATTTATCTGAAAATCTGATGGGACCCAGTTCACAAATGAACTCCAAATCCAGCAAACTACTTAGACTGTATCGTCCACTGAATTTAATCAGTATCCTGCGCCATGCCTTTCCTCAGTATCCGCTTGGACCACCTGTCCAACATACTGTTCCTCAAAAGAGGGAAAAACTGTAACTCTGACAGTTACTCTGTCATCTAGGTCATCTTGGAAGCCCGAAATGATAACCGTCTCCTGAAGGAGGCTGCCGTTACCATATCCCCAGAACATTTACTTATGTTCATAAACTGCTTCCCAATATTTCTCCAGAATTGGATTAATATATGTTTATTGCAGCTAGTGCAAAAAACAATATCTGCTGCGGTACTTGACATTTCATGATTAACTCAATTGCCTAAGCAAGTGATATGCTAATCATGTAGATCCCTCTCCTCTTTAGTCTGTAAGACACCTTTAGAGAGGTTGACCCCATCACCTGCAGGTAGACCACCATGCCAGGAATCATCCATTTGATGTCAAAATACCCAGATTAGGATACTTCTCAAATCTAGATCTAAAACCATAGATCTAGTAACCAGAAACCCTGATATTACATCCATATCCTGTGTGGAGAAACAACTTTGTGACAACCATAGTACAACCGATCGTAGTATAGGAATATCTCTTCCTATTAAGTGCATGTCATCCTGAATCCTCGGACATCACACCCTACTACCTTCTTACCAGATCCATCTCCTATTCTGATGAAGTCAAAACCTATGACTGTCACATCAAAAATAGATGATCTATTTCCGCTATACCTGCTTTAGTCTATAAATAGACACAAGCTACTTGCCTACTATGCTTCCGCTGCTCTCACTGACTACAACAACCCTCTGGCAGAGTCATATATACGTGCACTTCTAAAACTAGTTTAGAACGACGCTATACTCATCCTCCTTCCGGGTCTTATAGTCTAGAATAACAGCAATGGCAAGTCTGGGTAAACAAGAACCTCCCTGTCACCGTCTCTGAAAAAACCGAAGTACCTCTCGGGTGACTGAGGTTACCCACCAAATCTGCGGAGTGGCTAATGGAACATCAAATCCAATTGAATCCTTATGTTCTATTAAATTTCCAGTAATCGTTTGTGGTGCTGGAATAACTTCCAGTTCTACCATACTCCCACTTCTGTTTTCTGAAAAAATCCATTTTATTAAAACTGTGGCGAGTCAAGAACAATATAAATATTGATCTTCCTGATGGTAGAAAGTTAACCCTCGTCAAAGCCCGGGATAACCCACAAACAGCCATTACTGAAACGTGCCTTGAGTTTATCCGGATTCTGGTTTTAAGCATCAGCCGGACAACTCCCTATACCTTAACATCGTTAAGATATAAATTGATTCTATATATATCTAATATAGAAACAAAGGCACTAATCTAATTTGGAACCAGATTCAAAATCATGCAGCTATCTCCAGTGCATATCAACCAAATGGAAAGAGGACAATCAACATTACTCATCTAGGAGTGCATCCATATATGAGTAACCTGAAAGAGAAGCAAGTTCTCAAAACCATTACTATTAACTGAATACCAAACACAAGTATCTACATCTTCGACTTTCTCGAAGAATCCTGATACTTACAACAAAAGGTTCTCTACTTTATTCTTATACCTATAACTTCTGAATATCTGTACCTTGCATTTCAACGAAATACATGTCCAGAACTGGAGAAGTCATAAGTAAACAGAATATAGTACGAGTACCAATCCCTTTGTCCTAATGGACACTGGACAACATACAATACTTTGTATAAGTCCCATGAGTTCAATAACTCAAACCATGTGCGTCGTAAGTTGAAAAACTATACTATGGTTAAGAAAAATTGCACCGCTGTTGAATGCACCTTACCTAATCACCAGCTGATATAGGTAAATGTCACAGACATAATATCAAAAAGTTATATCTCACTTTATAGAATAAATGTACAGATATATCAGTTTGAAATTGGTGCATAACAACGGATATTCAAAACCAAATATTTGCCATCCGGCAAAAACAAGATGATTTCCTCAAATATCACCAATTACAACGAATTCCGATATAATGAGGATCTAATCACCCAATTCCCAATATCTTACTCCCACTCACCATTCGTAATAACATACAGATGTGAGAAACTGATCTGGTAAATACATACTCTGGAGTTAGATTCCAATTGGGAAAACAGTTATCAATTAACATCGCACAGTAAAACTGAAACATGAAAATGTTTCAAAAGGGGTTAACTGGTATTCCTAGTAACGCCTCTTCCATTATCCTGAATCATGACAGTAACCATATACTTACCTGCCCTCACTACAATCCCTTTAATATGTCTTTACTTATTACCTTCTGTACACCTCCTTTACGCTAATTGGTTTTCTTCATTCCCTACCCTTCGACACCAGCCTAAGGTTTTAAAGAAGACTATCCAATAAGCGCAATAGATGTACTCTCCTAATCCCAGGAGCCCTCGCAACCTGAGAGAAGGTAAAGAGAAAAGACATATGAATAATCCTATTCAATTTCTCCTGAACCAGAATCCATCCTCGAAAAAGTTTCTTCGAGTTCGTATGTAACTATACAATGGATTTATCCAATGGAAGTGGATATCCGTAGTGATACGGAGTGTCCTAGAGAAATGCAAAATGGATGTAGGAGTGGCAGGGGTATACATGGTCTTTGTCGTGAATGATGGTGATCGCAATTTTCTTTGCCATTATTCTAATCCCTTTATATGTCTTTACTTATTACCTTTTGTACACCACAGTTAAGCTTGTTGGTTTTCTTCCTTCCCTACCGTTCGGCACCTGCGTATGGTTTGGAGGAAGACTATCCAATAAGCACAATAGGTGTAACCTATCCTAATCCTAGGAGCCCTCACAACCTGAGAGAAGGTAAAGAGAAAAGACAAACGAATAATCCTATTCAATCTCTCCAGAATCCATCCTCGAATCAGATCCTTCGAGTTCGTATATAACCATACGATGGATTTATCCAATGGAAGTGGACGTTCGTAGTGATACGAGGTGTTCTGGAGAAACGCAAAGGTGGTATAGAAATGGCAATGATGTATGCGACACCGTAACATTCCAAAAGCCAAAGTGTTTTAAAAAGGTTCGGTCAACTTGGTTTATGAGTTTTAATCAAGGGTCGGGTCATAGTCGCAGCCAGAGAGAGAGAGAGAGAGAAGAAACACTCAGCGTGCACTCTAACCTAGATCAGAATGGTTAATCATTTTATCTAATCTGGATGGCTCCCACTGTATCCTCGAATTCTCATCCAAACCTAAAAGGAGAATTAGTCGGAATCACCCGAGGAGTAATCCTACTCATCAGTGGGAATCGGGATCCAACTATCATCGCATGATAACTTGATGGAAGCCACTCAAGTCACCATACTCCAGAAGGTATGCGCAAGCCTGGCAAGTTTCCTGTATGTTTGAAACTCCCGATGTGATTTTTACCCCTAACGACTTCATGGCCTTGATAGAGACCAACGTGCCATAAGTCGCTAGTCAAGTTCAACCCGTCATTATCCAAGATTGATCTAAACCCACCCGCACAAGCCTTTGATAGAGACCAACGTGACTATGGGGCTGTCCTAGATAATCGCATATACATGCTACAGACACGCATCACGCAGCTACCGTACACTATGCCTTGATAGAGACCAACGTACATAGCACGAATACTACGAGATACCTATCTGAAATGACGGAGGGCTACGACTGTTTTTTGGCGAAAAACCTTTAACGTAATGAACTTGATATCGCTGAAGGTAACAAATAAATATAGTAGCGAAAACTTTTGCTAAAGAGGTCACTCCCGGTGAAGGGATCTCGGCTCTTCCTCGTATAATGAGGTACAGGATATTCCAAACTGAATACCACGATGCAAAGCAAAAGTAATCGACTATAGTGAAGTTATTACGTTGACGCAAACTTTTACTCAAGGGGTCACTCCCGATGAAGGGATCTCGGCCCTTGCCTCGTCGAATGAGGTGCAGGATATTCCAAACTGAATACCACTGTGCAAAGCAAAAGTGTACGTCTGTAATGTCAGTTTTTTAAGAACTTGGTTCCAACATCATATATATAGGTTTTTGATAAGAATCTATGCAGTCCCATCAATTAATCACACCAGAAAAGAACGAAAATAAAATGTACGTATATGCTATCCGCATTCGCCACTGGGTCCCGTCATCACCCGTTAGGTTACTTAACTAACGACAGAGCGGGGACTGGACTAGTGCGGGTGCAAAACATATACAACATCTACTAGTATATATAAGTATATATAACATTCGTCCCAGGCATGATATAAAGCAACATCACAGAAACATCACAGAAGCAACACAGAATGGTGGATAATCTGGAGCCCCGGGTATCACTTGAGCCGCAAGTGAGACCCGACGTTCCCTGTCGTGTGGATAGCCTGTGCAATGAAACCTAGACCCCTACGAGCGCGGCAAGTTACCCGCTAAAACCAGAAGCGGGGCAGCCCCTTCAGCAACGTGAATGGACCACCCAGCACTTCACGGAATCCGGTAACTTGAGCACCCCTCCTAGGTCAACCTATACCCCCTACGAGTGCGGTGAATAGCCCGCCAATTCTAGAGTAAAGTCCCCTCCGTCTGAATGCCTTGAGATGCGGACCAGTTGCCCTCTAGAACCCGGCTATTCGTGCACTCCACCTCCGGGTAATCCTAGTACAGAAAATAAAATAATATACAAGGGTGACATCGACCTCAGCCCGGTCGTGCCCCAAAAGAATAATATACAAACTGGCAGTGACGGCAGTCCACATGTCGGACGCCTCGCACCCGCAATATCAAATGTACAAATGAAATTAAACTGTACTAACATTGCACCATAGCTATCCACCACGATGATCCAACCAACATCACAGCACAACACAGAACATCAACGTGAATGCCACGTTCGCAAACCCGTCTAAAAGAACATATAGCAGTTAGACGGGTTTACCGATCAAATGACATTCACGGTCGCAGATATAAAGCATGTACTTTCAAGCGCACGCTTAAAATATCGATCGACTAAGTTCCAAATTGGCCCCAATAGCAAAAACAGCACTGCATATAAAACTGGGCCAAAACAGAATATCACAAAAATCACATTTCCAAGTATATGAGCTACAGTGAAAATTTGAAGGCTCGTCGCCAATAAATGGCCGCGTAACCGCCGCCAATAGGGGGTAAGTGCGGCGGATCCGCGGCAATGTAGAGGCATCACGAGCCCAAATTTTTTGTGTAGCCTTAAAATCGCCTGCAAGGATTTTTAAGATGCCTGAAATAATTTTTTGACCACTTTTGAAAATCGACAGCAAACAGAAAATGAAATCATGATTTTGGCAATTTCCGTCGATCGATCTTTTAAGCACGTTTAAACAAGCCAGTGAGGGGTTTAAAGGGTTGCTCTGATACCATGAAGGGTTCCGGCAGCGTCCCGGCCATCAAAACGCGGCCAAAATGCAGAACAAATTTCCTAAACTGGCGCTACCGCTACCCGATTTACGGATCGACCTTAAACCCTAAACTAGCATGCTAACTAAGAGTTAGAATCGTTATACCGAGTTGATCCGTGTCCTTCGGTCTTCATTCCAAGCTCCCAGCGGCTCCTTGATGTGGTTTGGTCGCCGGTCTTCCTCCATCTCCGATGATCCACCCGAGAGAAACGGCGCATGCTCCAACCTCGACGAACGAGGTAACCGACGCTCCAAAGTCGCTAGCTATGGAGAGTCGAGGTGTGTGGAAGTGTCACTACATTTTTCTCTCTACCCAAAGTGCTCATGGAGCAACCATAGAAGATGAAGAAGGAGGTGATGAAGACTTGGCATGAACAACTAAGGAAATAGGCTAAGTCTTTTGTGTGTAGCATGAGATAGTGAGAGAGAGCTAGTGTAAAAAATACCAAATGAAATGAACCACACTCCCCAAATGTGGCCGGCCCCCCCTTTCTCTCTCCTTCACACAAAAAATCATTTTCTTTTTACAATTTACCATTAAACAAATCCAACCATACTTCAAGCCCATACCTTGTCCATGTTCATGCCACCTCATACCCTCCACCTCATCATTAAACAAATGAATTTTCATAAATGGAAAAACAAATAATGAGGTGGCAAAACTTCTAGAAGCTATCCCGTATAAAATACGGAATACTTCCCGGTACATGTATCGAAATACATATACGCGTATTCGTACAAAAATACGAATAGCCAAGAGAGAAAATAAATAGCGAACAATAATACTAGAATACATATATATAAATACATATGTAAATTATTAAATCAAAAATCCGATTTAATAATCCGGCATAATCCTAAGCCGCTAGTATTATCAACCGTCCGATTAAAGTTTGCGCAGCATGCACATATTTAATCGGACATCTGTATGTACCAACATACGTCATGTACACCATATCGCCTGAACCGTGAAAACCCTCTGTGTGGGACTCTAAAGACTCGTCAATACGCTGGCAGTGGGTTTAACCACAAGCACGTCAGCGGCACTAGCTGTACGTATCGGCTACCCAGGTATTGAGCGAAAGGGAGGCCGACGAGCAAACTCATCCTGAACCCCTACTGAGCCTGACAGTGACAATATCCATACAGTCCGGTCTGTTCGTCTAAGAGTATCGCATATCGAGTCTAGGGGGTGGATAAAGTCAGACCCCTAACAACGCGATATTCAGTGTCGGCATGATACCCATCACCTCCTGAGAAACTATCGATCCTGGATCGGTAATCCTCGTCTACTATGGCCATGGATTTGTGGTGATGGCCACCCGTACACAATGCGACATCAACCCTCAATATCGGGAGAGACGAATCCCCGACGATCCGATCACTGCCTCCATATGGCTCGGGACTGTACCCAACTAAAAGCTGTTTGCACGACTCCTTTGAGCCGTGGTAGGGTAGTAATCAAAGCACAGTGGGAACTCACACGAGACAAATGACGATCTCAGGTCGACAAACTGACCTGTACACATGTCACCTGGGAACTGCCATCTGACAATAGGTATAATACCAACTAGCAGGTTCCCGGCGAGTCCGTCCAGTGTACTCATAACCCAATGAGCACCTGTATACTATCTTAGGTGAACAAACTAACACCAATGGCTTGTGAGACCTGTCCACCGCCCCTCGTCGGGGTCTCGATCAGTATACACTAGTCTACACTGGAGTATCGATGCCCGGTCTCGATACTCCTACGACTAGGGACATTTAAGGATGTGCTTATAGACCCCAGTTCCCACATATATGATCGCCATCATAATGCTGGCAGTCAAGCAAGAATCCTATGGGCTCTATCAACATGTACATGATGATAAAGACAAACCAGATAGCATACCATCATCTTGAGTAAGATTGTTTTATCGGTATAAGTCCTCACTTAATCATCATAATCACAAGTCCGCGACTATGATAATTGCCTTGAGGGCACTATAGCCAACACTACACTCGGTCAAGCTCTTCTTATCACAAAAGTTCTCCAAGAAAGATCTGGGTAATGTCTCCTACATCCTGAGGATTAAGATCTATAGAGATAGATCTAAAAGCATGTTGGGATTGTCCCCATCCAGGTACATTGACACCATACTAAAGAGATTTAGTATGGAAGATTCTAAGCGTGGTAATTTACCTACTTGCTCAGGAATCACTCTCTCCTAAGAGATGTCTCCCAAGACTGATTTGGAGAGGGCTCGCATGCAAGAGATACCATATGTTTCTGCAGTTGGGTTTAGCATGTACACGATATTATGCACCAGACCGGATGTAGCTTACGCACTTAGTGTAATAAGTAGGTATCAATCAGATCTTAAGAAGAAGCACCGGACAGCTGTGAAGAACATTCTTAAGTACTTGAGAATAAAGAAATGTTCTTGGTGTATGGTGACGGTGAACTCCAAGTGGAGTCCTTTAACGATTCGAGCTTTCAGAGTGATAAGAACGACAGAAAGTCGGTCTCGGGTTTTGTCTTCACCCTCAATTGAGGGGCGGTATGTTGGAAGAGTTCCGAGCAAGATACCGTGGCAGACTCGACGATGGAGGCTGAATACATCGCTGCCAACGATACTGCCAAAGAGGTTGTCTGGATGAAGAAGTTCATTGCTGAACTTGGTGTGGTTCCATCCATTGAGGATCCAATACCATTGTATTGTGATAACAATGGAGCTGTAGCTTTGGCCAAGAAACCCCGGTCCCATCAGGGATCCAGACATATTCTTAGGCGGTATCACCTGATCCGGGAGATAGTTGATCGCCGGGAGATCGAGATCAGGAGAGTTGACACGAAGGACAACACAGCGGATCCACTCACGAAGGCCCTTCCCCAGACGCAGTTTGAGAGAATTTTTGGTATGTTGGGTATGAGATACTACAACAACTGGCATTAGTGCAAGTGGGAGATTGTTAGGAATATGTATGCCCTAGAGGCCATTATTGTATGATATAGTGGATGCTTGGACATATATATAGAGGACTTTCTTGCTCGACATGATAATATGCTATCTGGTTGCTCTTTATCTTAACATGTACATTTGTATTGTTATATTGTGTCTCTGATACATGTTGATAAAGCCCTTAGGATATTAGCTTGACTACCAGGACTATGATGCAGATCATACTAGTGGGGCTTGTGTAGTCCGGAAGCACATCCTTTAACAGTTCCTAGTCGAGGGAATATCGAGACAGGGCATCGATATTACCGAGTAGACTAGTGTGTGCGTTTCTTAACCCTGTATGAGGCGATGGTTGATCTCACATCCATTGGTGTTTGAAATCAAAGATTTTACACAGGTGCTCATTAGAGAATGGATACACCGAACAGCACCCGCCGAGAACTCCTAGATGGTACCATACCTATCTTCATATAGGAGTTCTCTGGTGACACTTATACAGATTAGTCTGTAGACCCGAGATCGTCATAGAGTCTTGTGTGGTTCCCACTGTGCTTTGATTTCCTCCCTACCACGGCTCAAAGGAGTCGTGCAAACAGGTGGATTTTGGGTACAGTCCCGAGTCACATGGAGGCAATGAGCGATAGGAGGGGTTTCGTCTCTCCCGGTATAGGGAGTTGATATTGTGCTATGCTCGATTGGTTATAACAGCAAGTCTCTGGCCATGGCTGATGAGATTTACTGATAAGTGTTATCAATAAGTTTCTCGAACGGTTATTGGCCACACATCGGCATGACTTATCAAGTTACTGGGGTCTGACGATTCCACCCCTAGACTTGATATGCGACATATCAGACGAAAAGACCGGACTGTACGGTAAGTGTTGCTTATAGGCTTCACGAGAGTTTGGACAAGCTTGCTTGTTGATCTTATATTCATCCAATACCTGGGTAGCCGTTACGTCCAGCTAGCACCGCTAACGGCTTGTGGGTGATTGATATGATCAATACCTACTGCTGGCGTATTGACGAGTCTTTAGAGTCCCAGACAGAGGTTTCCTAGCTCAAGCGAAACGAAGTAGGGCAGATATGCTGATATGTGCTGGAGCTTGATTAAATACGAGTATGTGATACCGTATTCTAATCTCGCTATATTTGATATCGGTTAGGTTATATATGATATAACCGGATTATTGAATCAAGTATTGATTCGATGATTTGTTATATGTATATGTAGATATTTGATATTGTCCGGCTATATATGATATGACCGGAATATTGAATCAAGTGTTGATTTGATAATTTGATATAGATATAAGTGATATTAGTCGGTTATATAAGATATGACCGGATTATTGAATCAAGTGTTGATTTAATAATTTGATATATATTTTTATATTTGATATATTAATATATATTAATTAATATAAGCTCACTAATGATTTTCTTCTCTTGTTATATATATATATATTTATTTATTTATTTATTTATTTATTTATAAAATACTATTGTGTCCTAGTGGATGATACATAGAACATGGGTCTATGAGACTCACACCAAGACTAAAGATAATTAGGGTGATTATTTATTAAGAGGAAAATTAAAATGAGTTGGAAATGAGCATGGCTTAAATGTTTGTAGAAGCATGTAGAAACCATGACTCATCTAACTAATTTTATTTTACTCTAGATATTTTCTCACCCAACCCTTATTTTTAGCCCATGGTTAATCCTCTCATTCTCACTTGGAGATATTTTTCTTCACCCAAATTCATCTTCTTCCTCCTCTATTTTTTCTTGAGTTGGAAAATAAAAAGAGAAATGGATTTCTAAAGTAAGCAAAATGCATACTTTATCAACCTACACTTTACTAGCCCTTTAGTTTAGGTTGTTTGCTTCACTAATCCCTTGATTAGTGAAAAGGTAGCTTGAGTTAGAGAGGTTTCAAGGTGGATCATCTTCAGCTTCGAAGACAACGTAGCAAGCACGATCCTTTCTTCAAGTTGAGCCAAGAAGAGTTTTAGGGACTACTACTTGGAGGTTTAGAAGTGAAGGACTTGGTCTACAAAGGTTGTAACATTTTTCACTTTAGTATAGAACTTGTTTACTTGTTAAAAACCCTAATTCTCCTGTTCGATTCTAGGTTAGTATAGCTTAGCACACTAGATTTTTTTTAAATTGTTTACTTGATACTTGTATAAACCTAGCAGTGGTGCTAAAACATACAACATCCACCTAAATCAAGTTTTGATTGGGGCAGGTACACTAGATAACGGTATATACGTATTAAATCAAGCTCAAGTTTTCAACTTCCGGAACACGCTTAAAAGAAAGTCTCAAGAATTAAATCAGGCTTTCTTATGGTATTGTAGACTGGGTCACATCAATGAAACACGATTGACGAAGTTACAAAAAGAGAGATATTTGGATCCGTTCGAATATCAGTCCTATGCAACTTGTCAATCATGTCTCAAAAAAAAGATGACAAAGACTCCGTTCACTGGACACGGGGTAAGAGCAAGCGAGCTCTTTGAACTCATACACAGCGACGTGTGTGGTCCAATGTCTACACATGTAAGAAGTGGTTATTCTTATTTCATTACTTTTACGGATGATTTCTCAAGGTATAGACATGTATTCTTAATGAAACATAAATCCGAGACCTTTAAGAAATTCCGGAAATATAAGAATGAAGTGGAAAAACAAACCGGCAAAAGTATCAAGACACTTAGATCTGATCGATATGGTGAATACTTAAGTGCCGAGTTTCTGGATTACTTAAAAGAGAATGGAATTCTCTCTTAGCTTACTCCTCCATACACACCTCAACACAACGGTGTATCGGAAAGGCGGAACAGAATACTATTGGATATGGTACGTTCCATGATGAGTAACACTGAGTTGCCGCGAACCTTCTGGGGTTATTGTAGGGTTTCCTTAGCACCTTATCAAGGGTTTAGAAGCATCATACATGCCACAATAAAATTTTAGCGAGGTGCTAAGCAAACTTAACTATGAATCGAACTAGAAATATAGGGTAACAACTAATAGTATCACATACAATAAATAATCTACCACTTAGTGGAGAGACTACAACCTTTGTAGACCTCCTTGAGTGACTCCTTAGATCTCCTAGAGTTTGGAACGGCTCGCTTGAATCCTTCCTAGTCCACGACGATCCACCCGAAGTCTCTTTGCCCAAAGCTCCTTGCTTCACTTGATCAATGAGGAAGTGATGCAAACACTCTAAACTAATAGGCTAAACTAGTATAGAATGATTGTGTGGTTTGTTATCTCACTTAAAAACCCTTTCTTTTTCTTTTCCTCACACTCAAAAAAACTCAAGAGAGCTTGAAGAAGGAGGAAGATGAAGATGGCAAAGCTTTTTTCAAGATAATGATAATTCTTATGTTTTAAAATAAAAACAAAAGGATATATATGTGAAACACTCTCACATCCAACCATGGTTAAAAGAAATATCTAGATATTTTGTGATGAGTTAAAAGAACAGAGGAAATAAACCTAGGGTTAAGTCAATGGTAAACCCTAGAAGAGTGTAGAAAGAATGAGTCATTTGTTAATTTCCTTTTTCTTTTATCTCAAAACAAAAATACACATACTAATTTGAACCATGTGAGGAGTCTTGCACTGCCATCATCCATGTATCATCAATTATGATACACTTGTATGTATGTATGTGTGCATACATATCATCATGTGTATGTATATACATATATGCATACAAGCATAAAGAAAAGGTTTAATAAAAGTGAGCTAAAAGTCATTATTAAATCAACACTTGATTTAATAAACCGGTCATATCACATACGACCCGACCAATAGTAAACGCCCGATTAATATACGGTATCTAATACACGCATTTAATCGAGCTCCCGCGCATATCTCATATGCACACCACAGCGTTTTGCCTGAGCTGGGAAACTTCTGTGTGGGACTCTAAGACTCGTCAATACTCCGGCAGTAGGTGATGATCACATCAAACACCTACAAGCCGCAAACGGTCAGCTAAACGTAACGGCCACCCTGGTATTGAGCGATCAGAAGAAAAACAAGCGAACCTGTCAAAACTCCATCGAGCCAACTGGCAACACTTACCGTATAGTCCGATCTCTTCGTCAGATATGTTGCATATCGAGTCTATGGATAGTAACGTCGACCCCAATAACTCAATAAGTTATGCCGGTATATGTACTACAACAGATCGAGAAACTACTGATAACACTTATCAGTAATATCTCAGCAGCCCTGGCCAGTGACTTCCTGTTATAGCCAATCGTGCATAGCGCAACATCAACCCCCAATACCAGGAGAGACGAAACCTCTCCTATCGCTCATCGTCTCTATGTGCCTCGGGACTGTGCCCAAAATCCACCTGTTTGTACGACTCAGTAGAGCCATAGTAGGGTGGAGATCAAAGTACAGTGGGAGGACACACAAGACTCTATGACGATCTCGGGTCTACAGACTAACCTGTACCGGTGTCACCTGAGAACTGCTATCCGACGTATGATATAATACCACATAGGAGTTCTCGGTGAGTCCGTTCAGTGTACCCAGTCTCACTGAGCACCCGTATGCAATCTTTGGTGTCACCAGACCAGATGGATATGGGATCATCCATCACCCATCATATGGAACAAGAATGGTATACGCTAGTCTACTCTGGAATATCGATGCTCTGTCTCGATATACCTACGACTAGGAACATTTCAAGGATATGCTTATAAACTACAGGTGTCCCACTAGTATGATCCACATCATAATCCCAGTAGTCAAGCAAATATCCTAAGGGCTTTATCAACATGTATCAAATGAGTAAAAGCATGATCAAGTGAACATATGATAAAAAGAAATCAGATAGCATACTATCATGTCGAGCAAGACTGTCCTCTGAATATATATATATATATATATATATATATATATATATATATATATATATATATATATATAATGGCCTCTAGGGCATACATATATCCAACAATCTCCCACTTGCACTAAGGCCAATTATTGGCGTATCTCATACCCAACATCTCAAAAAGTCGCTCATGTTGCGGCTGAGGGAGGGCCTTGGTGAATGGATCCGCAGTGTTGTCCTTTGTATCTACTCTCTTAATCTCGATCTCGTGGCGATTAACTATCTCCCGGATCAAATGATATCGCCTCAGGATGTGTCTGGACTTCTGATGGGACCTGGGCTCTTTGGCCAACGCCATAGCCACATTATTGTCATAATACAAAGGTATTGGATCAATAATGGTTGGAACTACTCCTAGCTCCGAGATGAACTTTCTCATCCAGACGGCTTCCTTGGCAGCATCATTTGCAGCAATGTACTCAGCTTCCATCGTTGAGTCTGCAACGGTATCCTGTTTGGAACTCTTCCAACTTACCATCCCTCCATTGAGGGTAAATGCAAACCCTGAGATAGACTTGCTGTCATCCTTGTCACTCTGGAAGCTCGGTAAAGGCCTCCATTTGGAGATGCCCGTTACCAGACACCAAGAACAATTCTTTAGTCCTTCGCAAGTACTTAAGAATGTTCTTCACAGCAGTCCAGTGATTCTCCCCTGGGTTTGACTGATATCTGCTTACTACACTCAGTGCATAAGCTATATCAGGGCGTGTACACAATATCACATACATTATTGATCCTACCGAAGCATAGGGAATAATGCTCATGCGAGCCCTCTCTTCATCAGACTTTGGACAATCGTCCTTGGAGAGATTGACTCCATGGCAAGCAGGTAAGGCATCCCGCTTGGAGTCTTCCATACTAAACCTCTTTAGGATGGTGTTGATGTACATGGTTTGGGACAATCCCAATAATCGTTTGGATCTATCCCTATAGATCCGTATGCCCAATATGTACGTGGCATCACCCAGGTCTTTCATGGAGAACCTTTGTGATAAGAATGATTTGACCGACTGTAGCATAGGAATGTCATTTCTTATCAGAAGAATGTCATCCACGTACAATACGAGGAATGCGACAGTTCTCCCTACAGTCTTCTTATAAACACAAGGTTCATCTGGATTTTTGATGAAATCAAACTCTTTGATAACATCATCAAAACAGATGTTCCAACTCCGTGATGCCTGCTTTAATTCATAAATGGATTTAAGCAATTTACATGCTTTCCCGCTGCTCCCACTGTCAATGAAGCCCTCTGGCTGATCCATATAAACGCATTCATCTAAATCACCATTTAGAAATGCAGTTTTAACGTCCATCTGCCAGATTTCATAGTCGTAGTGAGCAGCAATAGCAAGTAGGATCCGAATGGATTTAAGCATGGCTACCGGAGAGAAAGTCTCGTCATAGTCCAAACCTGGTCTTTGACGAAAGCCTTTCGCTACCAACCTTGCCTTATGGCCTCCACCTGTCCATCTACACCAATCTTTCTTTTAAAGATCCATTTGCAGCCTACAGGTTTTATCTCAGAGGGTACATCCTCCAAAGTCCATACTTTGTTGGTGTACATGGACTCCATTTCGGATCTCATGGCATCCAGCCACTTCACAGAGTCATTACTCGTGATAGCTTGCTGAAAACTGGCAGGGTCATCATCATCCATGATGCAATCTTCTCTATCACCATCAATGAGAAAACCGTAGTATCTCTCCGGTGGGCGAGAAGTCCTACCAGATCTACGAAGTGGCTAAGGTTCATTAGATTCTGTTGCAACATCAGGTTCAACCAAGTCGTCATTTGTAACTTGTGTCTCTAGAACCTCTTCTAGATCTACCACATTGCCATCATCATCATTTGGAAAAATCTCATTTTCTAAAAATGTGGCATACTGAGAAACAAACACCTTTTGTTCTTCTTTGTGGTAGAAAAGATACCCAAACGAATGTTTTAGATATCCCACAAATATACATTTGACCGATCATGTCTCGAGTTTGTCTGGATTCTTCTTTTTGACAAAAGCCGGACAACCCAAAATCTTAACTCGTTTAAGAGATGGTCTCTTCCCATGCCATATCTCATATGGAGTGGTAGACACAGTCTTGGTTGGAACTTTGTTTAACAGAAAAGTTACAGTCTCCATTGCATGCCCCCAAAAGGAGAGGGGTAACTCAGAATCACTCATCATGGATCGTACCATATCTAATAGGGTACGATTCCGCCGCTCTGACAAACCGTTGTGTTGTGGTGTGTAAGGGGGAGTGAGCTGAGAGAGAATCCCATTCTCTTTTAGAAAGTCCAAGAACTCAGTACTTAAGTACTCTCCACCTCGATGTGATCGAAATATCTTGATTCTCATTCCTGTTTGGTTTTCTACTTCAAGTTTGTACTCCTTGAATTTCTCGAAAGCTTCAGACTTATACTTTGACCGAATCTTGAGAAATCATCAGTAAAAGTTATGAAGTAAGAAAAACCGCCTCTTGCATGTGTAGACATTGGCCCACATACATCACTATGTATGAGGCCTAGGAGCTCAGTAGCTCTTTCTCCGTGTCCAGTAAACGGAGTTTTGGTCATTTTACCTTTGATACAAGACTGGCAAGTTGCATAAGATTTATACTCAAAAGAATTTAAATATCCATCTTTATGAAACTTGTTTAGTCTTGTTTCATTAATATGACCAAGTCTACAATGCCAAAGAAAAGCTTCATTTATATCTGAAAATTTTCTTTTACTTGTGTGTTGAATGTTGAAAACTGTGTGTTGATTAAGGACGTATATCCCGTTATTAAGTGTACCATAACCAATCAACTCTTGATTTAGTCTAATGTTCATAACATTATGTTGCACAGCAAAATGATATCCTTCATTATCTAACAAAGAAACGGATATAATATTACAAAGCATACTTGGCACAAAATAACATGGGTTCAAAACCAATATACAACACGACGGCAACCCTAGGTGATATTCTCCCACTGAAACTGTATGTACATTGGAACCATTTCCAACCTGGAGAGTATGATCACCTATCTTCAAAACTCTGTTATTTCTCAACGCCTGCACAGAATTGCAAATATGAGAACCCGAACCGGTATCTAATACCCAGGAAGCAGAGTTTATAGAAAAACAGTTTTCAATCACGAACACACCTGAAGCTGAAGTATCACCATACTTATTTTTCTTGAGTTCAAGGTACTCAGTACAGTTCCGCTTCCAGTGTCCCATCTTCTTGCAGTGGAAACATTCTCCCTTCCCCGACTCCGCGGCTTTGGATTTGTCTTTCCCCTTCGCCTTCTTTATTCCTGCTCTCGGTTTGGTGAATTTCTTCTTATTCTTTCCCTTGGCCTTGGCTTTTGGGACGGAAGAGGAAGATTGTCCAACAAGCAGAGAGGGGGACTTCGCTTTCAGCGTGCTCTCCGCACTTCTCAACATATTGAGAAGTTCGGGTAGTGACTTCTCCATGTCATGCATATTGAAGTTCACTATGAATGGAGCAAAGGCGGAGGGAAGAGACTGTAGAACAATATCAGTATACTTTTCGTTATCCATTGTCCAACTGAGGTGCTCAAGCTCTTCTATAAGAGCTATCATCTTCAAAACGTGATCGCCTACTGATGTGCCTTGAGCCATCCGCATCTGAAACAACTTTCGAGATACTTCGTATCTCAGATTGCTCCCCATACAACTCTTTTGTATGGAGAAAGATGGATTGAACATCCATCTGCTCGTGTTGTTTTTGATGTGTATTGTCCATCGATACAAGCGCGAGGCATTTGGCAGTAGCACAATCACTATCCCACGTTTTGTGGATTTCCTTATCCGCAGTAGAAGATTTAAGGCTTGGGACGGGCGGGGCTTTGGCAGTGAGGACATATGATACTTTATCATATGTTAGAGCAATGTTTATGTTCCTTAACCTGTCTTTGTAGTTTGGTCCGGTCAGCTTGTTTTTATCTAGTAGAAGCTTAAGGCCTGTCATTGGTATCTGCCATTAAGAGAGAGAAAAGAATACACTCAGCGAAAGCTCTTGCAAAGATCAGATTGGTTATTATCTTGTCTAATCGATGTCTCCCACTGCTTTTATCAAATTTTCTTTAAAACCTTTTAAAAAGAAAACTAGCCGGGATTAATTACATTCTACAACTTCGCTAACCGTTCAGCCAGGTCAGTGCCGGTACTTTGAGGGAGGTTCCCCGTGCTTTCGCGCGGACCTAATTAGAATAAACCTCGTTTTCCCAGAGGCGTAACCCCGTTGACACCTTTCTAGACACCTAATGGGTTAACTAATTGTAAAGTGCAAAAACTCTCCCGGGAGCAACTCTTGCTCACAGTGGGATCGGGATCCTACTATCATATAGAAGGTATGCAATCTCATTGCAAATTTCAACTATTGAAACTCCCAATATTGTTTTTACCCCTAGCACTCATGACCTTAACTATGGTCAACATATCATAAGTACTAGTCAAGTTCTTCCCGTCATTTCGTGATTAACTAGACCCACCCACATGACCATTAACTAAAATCAACATAATCATATGAATGTCCTAACTAATCCGTATCATATGCGGTGTAGGAAGACATCACTTAGCTACCATACACTGCGCCTTAACTATAGTCAAAATACGCAGCATGAATACTAAGTACTCTACTTCCTAAAATGACGGAGGACTGCGGATAGTTTTTAAGAAAACTTTTAATGCTTTGAACTTGATATCGTTGTAGAATCCAATGGGTTTAAAAGGAGTGGCTTAAGCTCCGCACCTTGAAAACTTGCTTTTTCATAAAAAGTCGAGTGGGTTTCAAATCCGATTCTACAACATCTTTTTAGGTTCATTTTTCTTTACATTAATCTCATTAATGTAGTCCCATCATTTAAGTCCTAAATCCATCACAGAAAGAAACGAAAATATAACGTACGCTTATGCCATTCTCATTCGTCACGGTGTCCCGTTATGCACCGTTAGGTTACTTAACTAACGGCATACCGTGACGGGGCTAGCGCGGGTGCAAAACATAAGCAACGTCTATTATATATCATATATATAATATTCCATTCGTCTCAGATATATCAAATGATCACATCACAGAATATAAGCAGCAGAAGCACATATAATATAGGATATCTAGGAGGTCCGTATTTTGTATTTAGCCATCAATAGAAAATACGGATTCCGCGGTCGCGATGAATAGCCAAACCCACACTCGTAAACCCCTACGAGAGCGGCAAGTAACCCTACCAATTCTGGAGTTTAGGAGACCCGATCTCGACTCCTCGAGATGGCCTCCTACTGAACCCTAGAACCCGGTCACTTGTGCCCCCTTTCTTGGGTCTATTCTAATGCAGAAAAGTAAATAATATACAACAATGGTGACAACATCCTCAACCCGGAAGTGCCCCAAATAAAAGAATATTACATAAAATTGAATTTTACATGAATGAAAAGAAAACTCTCATCTCACATAAAAACCCCGGCTATTCAATCACGACAATCCTGCACATCATATCTCAGCAACACATAATATCATATATCATCAACGTAAGTAAGTATGCGTACTCCGATTGTCGTTGATGTATAGCAACGAAAACGGCGATACACCACATACTACACTTACGGTCACAGAGAAATAAAATGAAAAACTACAACAATTGGAATCGTAACTGCCCTTAGACAACACAAACCCGGGATATCACATATCCAAGATTTCATGCCTAACAATGTAAAGCTCGCATTTAGATCTCATCCATGAAAACACCTTTTCAAAATAAGTTGGATAATTCAACAAGATTTCCGATTACTCCCGAGACCGAAATGCTAGATTTACACGCAACAAACAAATTTATACATTCCAATTATTGTATCACATATACTAGGCGCAGTTAAAACGTTCGATCGAACGATCAATCACCCAAAGGACTCTCAGAAAGCTCAACACCTGA
Source organism: Agapanthus africanus (assembly GCA_030015575.1). Lineage (NCBI taxonomy): Eukaryota > Viridiplantae > Streptophyta > Magnoliopsida > Asparagales > Amaryllidaceae > Agapanthus > Agapanthus africanus. The sequence goes on from CM057339.1 coordinate 429,925,999, forward strand.
GCAGTTTTAAAATATACCAGAGACTGCAATAAGTACATACGGGCCATTACAAGAAGGCACAGTCCAAGCCTCACCAACGGCGCCGCGGAACCGCCGCAAAATGACCATTTTGGCCGCGGTTCCGCGGTCGTATAATCGAGTTAGGGCTTCGTTCTTCTTGTAGGCCCATAAAATACCCTGCACGATTTTCTGAGTATTTTTAATGTGAAAAATCCAACTTTTTGAAAAATTTCCAGCGAGGACCCTTCGGGCGTCGTATTTCATTCGTTCGAGATTTTTAACGTCGTCTAGGTTACTCTAAAGCTCTAGCTTAGCTCTGATACCACTGTAGGGTTTCCTTAGCACCTTATCAAGGGTTTAGAAGCATCATACATGCCACAATAAAATTTTAACGAGGTGCTAAGCAAAGTTAACTATGAATCGAACTAGAAATATAGGGTAACAACTAATAGTATCACATACAATAAATAATCTATCACTAAGTGGAGAGACTACAACCTTTGTAGACCTCCTTGAGTGACTCCTTGGATCTCCTAGAGTTTGGAACGGCTCGCTTGAATCCTTCCTAGTCCACGACGATCCACCCAAAGTCCATTTGCGCAAAGCTCCTTGCTTCACTTGATCAAAAAGGAAGTGATGCAAACACTCTAAACTAATAGGCTAAACTAGTATAGAATGATTTTGTGGTTTGTTATCTCACTTAAAAACCCTTTCTTTTTCTTTTCCTCACACTCAAAGAAACTCAAGAGAGCTTGAAGAAGGAGGAAGATGAAGATGGCAAAGCTTTTTTCAAGATAATGATAATTCTTATGTTTTAAAATAAAAACAAAAGGATATATATGTGAGACACTCTTACATCCAACCATGGTTAAAAGAAATATCTAGATATTTTGTGATGAGTTAAAAGAACAAAAGAAATAAACCTAGGGTTAAGTCAATGGTCAACCCTAGAAGAGTGTAGAAAGAATAAGTCATTTGTTAATTTCCTTTTTCATTTATCTCAAAACAAAAATACACATATTAATTTGAACCATGTGAGGAGTTTTGCACTGCCATCATCCATGTATCATCAATTATGATACACTTGTATGTATGTATGTGTGCATACATATCATCATGTGTATGTATATACATATATACATACAAGCATAAAGAAAAGGTTTAATAAAAGTGAGCTAAAAGTCATTATTAAACCAACACTTGATTTAATAAACCGATCATATCACATACGACCCGACCAATAGTAAACGCCCGATTAATATACGGTATCTCATACACGCATTTAATCGAGCTCCCGCGCATATCTCATATGCACACCACATCGTTTTGCCTGAGCTAGGAAACTTCTGTGTGGGACTCTAAGACTCGTCAATACTCCGGCAGTAGGTGATGATCACATCAAACACCTACAAGCCGCAAGCGGTCAGCTAAACGCAACGGCCACCCGGGTATTGAGCGATCAGAAGAAAAACAAGCGAACCTGTCAAAACTCCATCGAGTCAACTGGCAACACTTACCGTGCAGTTCGATCTCTTCGTCAGATATGTTGCATATCGAGTCTAGGGATGGTAACGTCGACCCCAATAACTCAATAAGTCATGCCGGTATATGGTCTACAACAGATCGAGAAACTACTGATAACGTCGACCCCAATAACTCAATAAGGCATGCCGGTAACTGGAGTAATTCTCATAGCAACCGCTAGAGTTACAGTTATGTGAGTTTTATATCTTTTGGGTTTTCACACGCACGGTTGCGTTATTTTACGTCTTAGCTCGTGTGGGACTTCGGAGTTCCGTTAATTGGAGCGGACTATATGTTTTAAAATTTGGACCCCGGAAATTTGATTTGAATTGATTGATTTGACTGAGAAAAATGTTTTAAGATTGGGGTTAAATTTAAATTCGGGGACCGAATTTCTTTAAGGAGGGGATATTGTAACATTTCGAAAAATTATAAATATCAATTTATAATTTAAAATATGAGAATAATGAGTTAACAAAATGATATCGCATATGAATTTTAGTATCGGATTTATCGCAAAAATGTAATTATTTTGGTAAAAATGGAGAAAAAGTTGTGATATCATAAAAATGGTATTTTAATTATTTTAACATGACATGAGATTTTATAATAAGATAATGGTATTTTAGTATTGTACTAAGTGTTTTATTTCTTTTAAAATCAATAATTTAGAGTTTGTAACATGGAGGTATTTTATTTAATAAGGGTTGTTTTATTTTTATGAGGGTATGGAATATGTTATGATTAAAACCTCACATACAACACACCCTCACACTCACATTTCTCACTCCACCTTCTCCTTCTCCCTTGACACCTCATGCTTGCTCTACATAAACCATGACATCTCCACATTATCTTATCACAACACTTAGAATTCCTTGAGCTCTTCAAACTGAAACCATCAGTTCCATCAAGCTCTCAACACTAATATTCCAAGTGTTCATCAAAACAAAAGAGAAAAACCTTGTTCCCTTCATCAAACATGTGCACATCATCAAGCTAGAGCCACTACAACCCCTAGGAGCTTCCACCATGCACTTCTTGAGCTGGATTTCTTTGTGCACCCTCTCCATAGGTATATCTCACCTTATTTGCAAGTTCTATTCTGTTTAAATATCTGTTCTTAGTGAGCAATATCATAAACTAGAACTTTTGTGATATTTGTGATGCTAAAATTGAATTTGAAACTACTAGGTAAACCCACTAAAAAAAACTAACAATATTAGGATATGGTGAGACCACTAGGAAACCACACCTAAGGCCCAAGCCCCTAAATCCCTTATTCAACCGACGGTTTTCCCTATTTGGCCGGCGCCGCCGGGTTTTCTATGGAGTTGTGTTTTGGGTTTTGTACTGTAGCTTTAATTGGTTATAATTTGAGCTACTGCATTGTTTGGTTTGTCCCAGATTTCATATAAAGAAATCTATGAGTGTTCTAGTAAGGTTTTATCTATGTTTCCGACATTTACGATACGGTTTTTCGTATTTCTGTACCGCGACTGAAATGTTGACGTTCGTACGTTAATATCAGGGGTATTTAGTCGTTTTTGGAGTAAGTAAGCTATAAGTTCTAATTTATAGATGCTTAGCTCATTATTTTGGTTTTGATATGATATTTACGCCGATCTATTACAAATACGATTGTAGGTACGATGGCAAAGGTTTCCGAGACGGCAAGGATGGACAAAGCAATCGTGGATTCGACGAGCTCGACAAGTTGGTGAGTATATTTATATTTACGGGGGAAGTCGAGTGGATGGCTTATAGCACCCCCACAACAAGTTAACTAGGATAGTTATGCTATCTAGTTAGTTGATCGCACGCTTTTGGTGTGTCGGGATTCAAAGTTCTAAGATTATAACCGCGATCAGGACGGTGTCGCTATGCAGCTAGCCGGTTGAGCACGAGTCGATCCACAGGGAGATGGTTGTATGTCCGTTCGAGTTTTAGACGAGTCAATAAAGAATGTGTATATGTTTGTTCAATTCTATCCTAAGTGTTATATGCAAGTATAAAATTGTTAAGAAAAAGATACGAAAGTGTAAGCTAAGGAAATCCGCACTCAAAACCTTTGAGCCGGGTCTTGACCAATTGAAGCTAGAGCAATCGGCAACAACGTGGATTAGGGGATTTAAGCACGGTATTCGTGGAATCCGGCTTATTTACCCTTGTCCTTCCGTTCTTGTCTCTTGCTTTTGCCTCCGGCCAAACCGAACGCAACCGGTCGCGGTTAGGAATCACCGTTACCTTGGTAGGGTAGAGTGCCTAACGGAGCGCTTGCGTAACGTTTGGGCGGAGTTCAAAGGAAAATAACGGGAAAAGGAAATGAGGAATGAAATCTTAACTTACAATATTGTATTTATTCTTAACAACAACATATTACAACCATTCACAAAACGAACTAAAAAGAGCAAAAGAAAAGATAAACAAAGAAAAGAAAAGATTACAAGCAAGTAATTAAAAGTGCATGGAATTTAAGTGCATGAAAGTAAAGCAAGTATTAAAGTGCAAGAAAGTAAATGAGCAAGAAATGAAACTAGGAACCATAGAACCCAAAACAAGACATGGGTTCAATAACCAAATCTTAAACTTGCAAGCTCAATTAAGAGGTTGCAAAATGAAGAAAAGGCAAAGAACTCATGGAGAATGAAGCACAAAAGAGAGAACATTATTGATTCCAAAATGATACAACCCCTTGAGATCAATGACCAAAGCTTAAACTTGCAAGCTCACTTAAGAGGTTGCAAGATCAAGTTAAGGTAGAGAGCTCAAGGGGGAAGCTAAGCAAAAGAATGATACAAAATAACCCTCATCTTCATTTAACATCCACTCAAAAGCTCTCACAACAATTTAATGGAGGAAAGATGAAGAAGAAGAAGAAGTTAAACTAAAAACTAACAAAAAGTGGGCATAAGAATTGATCCCATGGCTTGGCAAGTTCTGGGCTATTTATAGGCAGGAAGCAGAGAACCTAGGGCAACATTTAGAACAAACATGAACTGACCAAACTGCCCCCAAAGTATAAGACACTGCCGACTTAGTAAGGCCGCGATTCCACGGCCTAAACGTGCTTATGCCGCGGTTCCGCGGCCATTATGAGGAGTTAGGCCTTCTATTTTTGTCGGTATCCCTGGTTTTCTGTACTCTTCAGCGTGGTATATGTTGTTTCTCAGAATCTCTTCACAATATTTCCAGAATTTCAGCAGATCAAAAGGTGATGTGATGTGGATCTTTTGTCATGATTTTTCTTAAGCTCCGCGTAGATATGTTGGATCTTGTGTTGACATTGAGCTTTGTGCATGAAAATGACATTGATTTGCCATTTTGTCCCTTAAACTGGTGTGCGGCAACATACGGATAGAGAGAGGAGACCTGTGTTTTATCTGTGGTTGGCAGTAATCCGGAATTTGTCGTGCTTTTCCATGAATTTCACTGTTTAGAGCTGAGAACCTGTATCCTGCAATTAACTAGCAAACACGGCTTAAGAGTATCTACCGATAAGCAAACGAGCATAAGAATGGACGGTAGTAAAAGCAATATTTTGGTGTGAACAAATACCCCCAAACTTAACTTTTGCTCGTCCCGAGCAAAACCAATTATTCACAAAAAAGTCTTAACCGCACTTTCGCAGGGAACGCGATTGCACTGAGCACGTGCAACAAGCCGTTAAACCTCTAGGTGTCCCTAGTAGGAGGAGTGTTGTCTCCTGAAGGTTTTCAGCGGATTACACCCACAAAATCCCGTCAAGCTAGTGTCATAAGTTAACATTGTATCTACTCCTATAGTTTAGTATCTACGTTAGAAACTCTATCATCCTAAGTTAGAAACATCCAACCCTAATGCTTCACACCTCCTCTCTATTTAACTTCAGATTTTATACGTTCCAAAAAAGTTTAGAAAGATGTTGGTATCTCCTGAGTTTTCCTTCTTCAAGTGTGGTCTCAAATCATGGATTTTTATCAACTTTACAGAAAACATAAGTCTTATTCTTCATTTCTATTTTTTATCCAAACATCGATTGTATACCCCTACGTGTGTGTATATTTGCATCCCTACACTCAAGAATTCAATTCAAGCTATAATACCCATGCCCTAATACCTAATACTATTTCTTTTCATTAAGGATGGACGGATTTGCTCGCACACCTTTCATGCGACTATTAATGCTTCTTGAGGCACTAACGGCCGATTACTGAATGTGTGAGCTTAAAGCGTAAATAGCAGTTTCCAGGTCTTGACTTTATTCTATTTTTCTTTTTTTTTCTTTTTCTTTTTCAAGACCGGATATATTTTTCAATAAAGCTCTTTTGGTATTTAGCTTTAAATACCGTTTTTTTCTTTCATACTAGGTTTTCAGGCAAGAATATTTCTAGGTATCCTCTACTATCCCAAGTTTCAAGGTGCGTGTAAGTGCAGTTTGTAGGGTATATACTTTCTGAATTTGAACTCAAGAATAGAAACTATTTTTCAGACTTATCTTCCAGTAAAGCTTCAATACTTTCCCTTCATCTTGACTTAACTCAAGAACTGAACTCAAGATTACCTATTTCTCAAAAAAAAACTGTAAGGACGTATACTTACCAAAGTTAGACAGAATGAGGGTTATTTTTAGGGTTTTCAATTCCTAAGCCTAGGATTTAGTTATTTCTAACATATCCACTAAGCTTTCAGAATAAAAATCTAAGTTACCCTATTAGCTAACTTGACAACAAAGTTTTTATATTTTGGAAAATTTTCGATTTTTATGGGTTTTTAATAAGGTATGCAAATGCAAAATATACAAATGAATGCGAAGGAAGAAAGCTTACCGAGCACACCCCCAAACTTAAACTTGACAGCGCCCTCACTGTCAGGCTACACCAAGAGGGTCAAAATTGTCGGCGCTCCCTAAAAACAAATTATATACAAAACAAAAAGGAAAACAAAAATTATATACAAAAAGGTTCCCCCCAAACTTAAGTAAAACAGTGTTTCCACTGTTAAGCGTTGAAGTTCAGGATTAGGGGGGAAAAGAACAGTATCAAGCTATACAAGGCCTTACACAGGCCAAAAGTGAGCACCAACCATTCAAAGATCTTATCGTGATAAAGCAGTGGCTGGTGAAAGAATGCGGAGAGGTAAGAAATAGAGAATACGCGAGACCGTATGGATATAGAAGCGGGATACGGTCTCGGTATATGAGAAGAAGAATGGCGGAAGGGGGAAAGAAGTGGAATACGAACTTGAGGGTGGAAATGGATTGAATAAATTAGTACAATCTGTAATGATCGATGTGAAAAGATGGATTGTACTAATCTATCAATATGGCGAGAAATTGGGTCAAATCCCTCAAGATTCGTGAGAAACCATGGGTAAGCCGAACTTGGGAAACCAGACATATGAAATGAAAGTGATACGGTTTCTTGCAATGTCTGAACGATGGAAAGGATGGGGGGAAGTGATTGAGGATGGGTATCAATTAAGGGTTCAGGAGGGTGTACACAGTCAATAACAGGGACAAGATGAATTGGGAAATCCGACTCATCAAGCAAAACTGGTTCATCCTCAAAACTATCCTCAAAATTTTCCTCAAAATTCAGCACATCCATGCATTTATTCTCAAAATCCAGACGCATATGAAGTTCGGGAAAAACATTTAATGACTCGGGATGATGAATTGAAGAGAAAAACTCATCCAAATCTACGGGTTCATCATCCAAAATATTCCCGGCGTCAATATCCTCAATCAAGTGAAAATCAATATTCTCAGACACCTTAACAAAAGCATGGATATTAATCAATTCAGGTTCTTGAGTGGAGGTGTAGAGGTCAAAAGGATTGGGTGTGGTTTCACTCGAAAGGGACCCTTCACAATCGGGCAAATCAAACACTACAAAGTCACACAACTCATTATCTGTTCTATCTTTAATCAATGAATCGATTGGAACACTAGATAGACATTCAAAACCGGAGTTGTGGGATGCAAGTTGAAACGGGTAGGCTTGATTCGGAAGGGGGGTACAGCTCACTCTCTCCACTCAAATTCTCAACCTGTCCTACCGCCTCTTCATACATTGGAAAATTTGGAGCTAGTTGAAAACTAGCTACCGGGTCACTAGGTTGTATGAGGACGGCCATGGACGCATTCAAATCCATCATCTGTTGGTACGACGCTACCCTAAAATCTTCCAAAGACTGTTCCAGACTAGACATGGGTTGTGAAGGGGTTTCAGTAAAAGATTCAAAGTTGTTTGGATACTGAAAATTCCTAAATGGCGGTTCAGAAGCAATGTCTAGGGAAGGTGCAAAAGTCGGGTAGGACTGGTAGGAATTGAATGGCTGGACAGGAACAGGATCAACATTTGGATAAGAAGGTGAATAGAATTGTTGATCCCAAGAATCTGTAGTAGTGAAAGGAGTGAAAGATCGGCTACAGGATTGTTCAATATGTTCAGCGATGGACAAATGACGACTTGCAAAAGGGGTATCAACATAAGGGAGTGGGGGAGGTTGAAAAGGTTGATACAAAGTGGATTACGAAGGGCAAGTGTTTGTCCTAGACGCGTCTATCCGATCTTTCAAAGAGATTTTAGGCATGGAGGGATCGTTCGACGTTCGGCCAAAGCAAGAACCGTAAGAAGTAATGTCTGGTTGTGGGTACTAAAGTTCGGCAAGAGTTTTGCAAGGTGGGGTACCCATGATATGAAGAGAGAAAGAAAGAAAGGCAGAGAAAAGGAGGGGAAAAAGAATGTGAAATTTTTTTTTTTAGTTAGATATTAACAAAAGAATGAAATATACACACAAAAAGAATCTGGACAAAAACAATCACGACACAAAAATACCACACCCCTAATCGTTCTAGGGTTCACCTAGGTCAACTAGACCTGCTCCAGAACTTGATTGTCGAAGTAAAACTGTGTCGGGAAACGGGCTTAAGATACACTGATCACGAGGCCAGGTAAGTGCAGAGATAAGGGGAGGTTTTCCGACGCTTTCGCGAAGGTCCTTAATTAAATAACCCTTTCTCTTTTGGCGGTTTCGCCGTTAACAATTTTCTAGACACCCCGTAAACAATGTACCGTTAAGCGAGGTTCTAAACACAGTTAACTTCTCCTAGTGAGCGCGAAGTCCTTAAGGCTTAAAGTCTAGTTTCTTTTAAAGTTTGTGTGGGTAAACGTTATGCTCAAGTTCGTGATTTGTGGGCCACGGAAAAGGTGATGAAATCCTTTACCGTATGTTGTGGGGTTCGCTTGCCCTTAAGTCCGTATTAATGTATGCAATGCGCAATTCAATAAAAATTCTATAAAGAATCAAACAATCATTGTTTTTTTTTTAGTTTAAGCACGACACTGCAACAAATACGGGTTAGTCAATTTTTAGCGTTTGCTAGCGAACTTGTAAAGAATCCTGCAAAGAATAGTATATTGGATGCGTCGGATTTGAGAAGAAGGTGTTTAAGAAATACGTACCGTTAAGTTTTTGGGTTAGGAAAACCCCCCGTTGAATCAAATCCGGTAAGCTTGAAAAGTTCGCTTGCGCGGGTCAAACTACCCGGATCTTTGGCACTGTACTTTGCAATCACCTTAGCCTTGAACGTACACTTTGCTCCCCGCAATCGCAGTTCGCAAATCCGCAAAAATCTGCAGAAAATACAGTATAGTGGAATTCACAGAGAAGATAAAAGAAAAGACAAAAGGGGTGGAGAAAAAATTGGGCACAGAGGCCTCAATGGGACCGCGGAACCGCCGCGCAAGGCACCTTTTTTACCGCGGTTCCGCAGTCAAAATGTTAACTTGGGGATTTGTCTTTGGTCAACGAACTCCACTTCTTCTCTTTTCCAAAATAAAAACCTCTGTTTTCTTTTTGGATTTCCGTACTTGCTCCAGATTACCCTGCACACTTGCTCACAAAAATTATCAAAAATAACAAAAAGATTTTATTTTTTTATTTATAAATATATACAAAAAGAATATTAACCCGAATAACAAGAAAGAAAATACGCTACCATCTCCCCGGCAACGGCACCATTTGATCGCACGTTTTTGGCGTGTCGGGATTCAAAGTTCTAAAATTATAACCGCGATCAGGACGGTGTCGCTATGCAGCTAGCCGGTTGAGCACGGGTCGATCAACAGGGAGATGGTTGTATGTCCGTTCGAGTTTTAGACGAGTCAATAAAGAATGTGTATATGTTTGTTCAATTCTATCCTAAGTGTTATATGCAAGTATAAAGTTGTTAAGAAAAAAATACGAAAGTGTAAGCTAAGGAAATCCGCACTCAAAACCTTTGAGCCGAGTCTTGACCAATTGAAGCTAGAGCAATCGGCAATAACGTGGATTAGGGGATTTAAGCACGGTATTCGTGGAATCCGGCTTATTTACCCTTGTCCTTCCGTTCTTGTCTCTTGTTTTCGCCTCCGGCCAAACCGAACGCAACCGGTCGCGGTTAGGAATCACCGTTACCTTGGTAGGGTAGGGTGCCTAACGGAGCGCTTGCGTAACGTTTGGGCAGAGTTCAAAGGAAAATAACGGGAAAAGGAAATGAGGAATGAAACCTTAACTTACAATATTGTATTTATTCTTAACAACAACATATTACAACCATTCACAAAACGAACCAAAAAGAGCAAAAGAAAAGATAAACAAAGAAAAGAAAAGATTACAAGCAAGTAATTAAAAGTGCATGGAATTTAAGTGCATGAAAGTAAAGCAAGTATTAAAGTGCAAGAAAGTAAATGAGCAAGAAATGAAACTAGGAACCATAGAACCCAAAACAAGACATGGGTTAAATAACCAAATCTTAAACTTGCAAGCTCAATTAAGAGCTTGCAAAATCAAGAAAAGGCAAAGAACTCGTGGAGAATGAAGCACAAAAGAGAGAACATTATTGATTCCAAAATGATACAACCCCTTGAGATCAATGACCAAAGCTTAAACTTGCAAGCTCACTTAAGAGGTTGCAAGATCAAGTTAAGGTAGAGAGCTCAAGGGGGAAGCTAAGCAAAAGAATGATACAAAATAACCCTCATCTTCATTTAACATTCACTCAAAAGCTCTCACAACAATTTAATGGAGGAAAGATGAAGAAGAAGAAAACGTTAAACTAAAAACTAACAAAAATTGGGCATAAGAATTGATATCATGGCTTGGCAAGTTCTGGGCTATTTATAGGCAGGAAGTAGAGAACCTAGGGCAACATTTAGAACAAACATGAACTGACCAAACTGCCCCCAAAGTATAAGACACTACCGACTTAGTAAGGCCGCGGTTCCGCGGCCTAAGCATGCTTATGCCGCGGTTCCGCGGCCATTATGAAGAGTTAGGCCTTCTATTTTTGTCGGTATCCCTGGTTTTCTGTACTCTTCAGCGTGGTATATGTTGTTTCTCAGAATCTCTTCACAATATTTCTAGAATTTCAGCAGATCAAAAGGTGATGTGTTGTGGATCTTTTGTCATGATTTTTCTTGAGCTCCGCGTATATATGTTGGATCTTGTGTTGACATTGAGCTTTGTGCATGAAAATGACATTGATTTGCCATTTTGTCCCTTAAACTGGTGTGCGGCAACATACGGATAGAGAGCGGAGACCCGTGTTTTATCTGTGGTTGGCAGTAATCCGGAATTTGTCGTGCTTTTCCATGAATTTCACTGTTTAGAGCTGAGAATCTGTATCCTGCAATTAACTAGCAAACACGGCTCAAGAGTATCTACCGATAAGCAAACGAGCATAAGAATGGGCGGTAGTAAAAGCAATATTTTGGTGTGAACATTAGTTTTTAATATTATGTTAGATAACTTAGCTAATGGTATTGATATTATTTCGCATCTTGTAGGTAATTCCTGTGCATATATTTTAATATATGGTTATGGTGACATACGTACGTGATGAGAGATCCGTACGATATGGATATGGTATTGAATGGGTATAGTACCAGGGATCATACCGTACTTGAGATAATGTGGATAGTGTGTTGAATACGGCCAAGTTTCTTTTAGGCTCGTGGACCATGAATTACCCCGACTTGGGATGTTATGTTGAGTGAGCTATACTCTTTTAAAAACCAACGATTCGTTTTCCATTTTAAATGATAAATGACAAGGATGCGATACTATTTTCCAAAACGAATATCTATTTTAACTTAATGCAGCTTCCTTATTTCAAAATAACGTTTCGTTCCATTTTCAAACATAACGGTATAGCTCATAGTAATTAGTTACGTTAATAATTATGTGATACGCTTACCGATTGTATACGTTATCTGTTATACAAACACACTGATAAAACACTGCACAATTATCAATGAGTACTATGTTGCACGAGCACAGACGCATATGTACACTACACCTCATTGGTACTGCCATGACACTGTAGGACCGCTATACCACGTGATGTGTATGTAATTGCTGATATGATGCGTATGAATTCCGTGTGTCCGGAAATTTGATTGTAATTATATGCTACGGATATGGGTAGAATTACTTTCTGTTTTAAACACTTGCACAAATACTAATGATTGCCATACTGCAAGAGCACAGACGCGTATGCTACACTACACATCATTAGTATTGTCATGACGCGGTAGAACTGTTACATTTGTTTGCATGCCTGGCTATACTTACGTACGGTGCCTTTATTACATGTTGTTTAGTTGCGAATACCAGTACCATGGGTATTCGTATTCGATTCTTATGAGTTTTTCTAATATTTTTACTTTCGATGATATATATCAGTGGTATGGGACGCTGCTATATATATATATAATATCATCAGAGTGATATGTACAATTATTTTTTCTTCTTTATTTGATATTTCTGGATACGTTGAGTTGGCATCCATCACGAGTTTTGTGTTTTCTGATTCGATTTTATTCCGAACCGAGTGGGGGGCTATACGGTTACGGACGTGTTACTTATCCAGACTGAGTGTGGGAGATATACAGTCGGATACATGATGGACCCGGGTCAAGACCGAGGGGCAGAAAAACCGAGGTAAAGGCGGGGAGCCTAGCGAGGACACTCGATACCGGAGATAGAAATGAGCACGGCGGATATCCAGGAGATACTGACCGGGGCTAGGGATATCGAGGGGCGACCGATCTGTTGAGACGGTGTCGACGATATCTGAATTTGCGTGTCGGTGAAGGACACGACAGATATGATGACTTTGCGTGTCGGTGATGGACACGGGACATATGAGGATTTAGGGCGTCGATACTGGACACCCATATATTGATGTGTTGCGATCATTCGAGATATACCGTTATAGTTTATACGTTATAGTAGCCGACCAAGACTGATCCAAGGGACAGTACCTAAATACCTTTTTACCTGTTGATATATATAAAAGGGTTTCTAAACGAGCTATGGTCTCATTATTTTGACATGTCTAAAATGGCACAAGAATATTTAAAACTGTAAACCTCTTAAAACTCTTTACTAAACAGCGAGACGTATATCTTAAATAAGATACCTATTATACTTCATACTATTGCGTCTGCTTTTATGCCGTGACATACGTATTCCGCGACTATTTTAAGAAGGAATTTTACATACGAATTTTCGGCTACCTTATGGGATTATACCTGGATACGGGTCATATACATATGAGATGTTATATTTTAGATTCACGTGATGGATGGTGTTGCATTTGTGATATAGATATATATATATATATAGGATATAATAGTACTACACTTATGACCTAGGATATCGTTGTGCATTTCAATTTTCTACCTTCTGATATACTTTTATTCACTGAGTTGGCAACTCGCCTCCATTGTGCCCCAGTTTCTTGCTGGACTTACCGCTCGGATCATCAGCGGCTTACGACACACACTCCTTTTTCGGTGATTGCTTTGGTAGGTGGGTTACTGCTGTATCGTACCCACACTTGTATATTTATATTCTTTTGTATCTAGTTAACACTCCATCGACTTAAAACTTGTATATTGTGGACTTAGAAGCGAGACTTAGAGTTTGTGTGTTTGTAGGCGTCGCACTCGATGGAGTCGATTTTTTATACTTGTTGATCTTGTTTCGCTTTTCTTTTCTTCGCCTTTGGGCGTCATATATTATCTGCGTGGTTACTCCGCCGTTTGGGTGTGGAAGCTGCCTCCCGTTGGTATGATTTTTATATTATTATGCTTGTGTCAGGTTTTATTCAAAATTTACAAAGGAGGTGTTGCCGATTTTTAAAACGACATAAATGCTTTTGAAACATACCTGTTTAGACTTAAATGTTCATTTTAAACCGATTCCATCTAATGACTATTATAAACTTCACCTCCAATATTTTCGTAAAAAGGTTTAGATTCCGTGTTTTCGGCTTACTTGGACCACATCGACGTCTTTAGATGTCACGTGATTTAAGTGTTGGTCACGTGCCACTTTCGAGTCATGACACATTGTTCCCGCCAAAATTTTCGGCCAAGAGCTATTTGTTCTCTTACAAAAAAAGGGAGGATCCTCAAAAAACAGGCATCACGTGTAAAACACGTGGGCGCTCATATGCAAAGCAGATGAGCGCTGAACATAAATAACCAAGGGCCAAACAGGCCTCACGTGCAAACACGTGACCTTTTTATGGGCAGATTCTATCTATGCCTGAAAGCCTAATTGATAAAGTCACGTGCCCACACGTGATGGGCTCTTGAACCCACTGAATTAATAGAATTATATTCTAATTAAAAGGAATTAAAAGCATTTGTTCCCTCATGGGAACTGAATAAAATATATAAATAAAGCAGCAAGGAGAACCCCCAAAGGGGGCATCACGTGCCCACACGTGACCGGGTCTCACGTGCAGACACGTGACCTTTTACAGGCAAAGCCTAGATGTGCTGAATAAAATAAACAATTGAAAATGCTTAATCAGTGGGGTCACGTGCCAACACGTGATGGGTTCCTGAGCCCTCTGGACTAATAGAATTAAATTCTAATTAAATGTTGTATCCCCTGAACCAATAGAATTAAATTCTAATTAATTGCTTAATCAGTGAGGTCACGTGCCAACACGTGATAGACTCTTAAACTCTCTGAACTAATAGAATTAAATTCTAATTAAAAGGAATCGAAAACCCTAATTGGAAAAATATTTCTCTAGATCTTTCCAAACAAAAAAGATTGCACTCTGTAAAAGGGAGCACCGTTGGATTAAAAATCCAATGGTGATTAAAAATCACCAATTTATAGAAAGATTCTATACAAGGAAATATTTTCCTAAAATTTGTCAGGAACAACAAATAAAATATCTTTTGGATTAAAAATCTAATGGTGAATAAAATTCATCGAATGATCTAAAAGATCATGTTAGTTATAAAATCAATAAAAAATCTTTCAATGAAAGATTGACTAAACAAACTGATTCTTTTCTTTCTCCTATAAATAGGAGTCAAGAAGAAGAAAAAAATGAGGATACAACAACAGAGAGAGAATACGAAAAAAAGAGAAGAGAATTTAATTCTCCAGAGAGAAAAGAAGATCTCTTCAGAAAAGAAAGAAACCCTAGGTAAAAGAGGGAAAGAGATCATTCTATAAGCTCGCACAAAACAAAAGAGAATTTAATTCTCGAATTAAGAGTTTAACTCTTCTAAATAAGAACTCGGATCTTTCTCTGGTTGAAGATCTGCAGAAGCAGATATACCCATAAGTTGATAATTTAATTCTCATCGGGGAGATTCTGTCATGCAGATCTAAAACCTGAGGGAGGACTTAAGTTCAGAGAATTCTATTCTCCCACAAAGCATATAAGAATTTAATTCCTCCAACAAAGATAGGGTTTAACCCTTAATGCAAGAACTTAGTTCTTCTTTATGGTACTAAATCTGCAGAAGCAGATCTTCCCATAAGTTGAGAATTTAATTCTCATCAGGAAGATTCTGCCATGCAGATTTAAAGCTTAGAAGGAGAATTGGGTTTAAAGAATTTAATTCTTTTAAACACATAGGAATTTAATTTCTCAAAATAAAATTAGGGTTTAACCCTATAAGAGAATTTAATTCTTTTGAACACATAGGAATTTAATTCCTCTAAATAAAATTAGGGTTTAACCCTATAAGAGAATTTAATTCTT
Source organism: Agapanthus africanus (assembly GCA_030015575.1). Lineage (NCBI taxonomy): Eukaryota > Viridiplantae > Streptophyta > Magnoliopsida > Asparagales > Amaryllidaceae > Agapanthus > Agapanthus africanus. Next base: position 429,941,573 of record CM057339.1, read on the forward strand.
ATATAAGGGATTTATCTCTCCATGCACGTAAAAGGATCGAGTACCCAACATGATCACGTGGTAACACGTGACCCTCCATTCCAATAACCAAAAGAGAACGAATACGATTAGGTCGCGTGCTCTCATGTGACCCTTGAACAGACTTCTCAAAATAAAAAGGGCAGAATCGATTTTGGGTGCCTCATGTGTCCCCACATGACCTCTGACAAACACCTCTTTAAAAGAAAGAAAATGGGGTAAAACTGAGGGATTAATACCCAATGCATGGGCACCATCACGTGTACACACGTGATGGTCATAAAGATTAAGCGTTTAACACTTACTTGCATATTCTGAGAATAAAATAAAGGAAGTTTGGCCCAACACTCAAGCGCCTCACGTGACCCCACGTGAGCGCTTCTTTTTTTAGTGTTTAACACTATTTTGTGTGCTTCATCCTTAGTGTTTAACACTATTTTAAGCGCATCACGTGGGAGCACGTGATAGACGAGTGTACTCTAGTGTTTAACACTATATTGAGCCAATCTTAGCCCAAATTAGCTAAGTCTTCCAGAGGCAGGACCCCCCCTTTTTTTGACTGAACCTCAAATACACTCTTGTCTTCCAAAATTGATCATCTCATATGACATTTAAAGCAAAACCCAGAGTCTCCCAACCAATATTGGTTCAAGGGTACTTCTCTTCACTCCTCTGATATTTGTTGTTGTAATCCTTCAACGTTTTCAGATAGGTGACGGGTCCCGACAATCAGACATTCCATGGACTGTGAGGTCCTTAAACTCATAGACTATTGTTAGATATATGTATGCCCTAGAGGCCATTATATGTATAGTGGATGCTTGGACATGTATATATGTGTATAGATGACTTTCTTGCTCGACATGATAGTATGCTATCTGGTTTACTTTATCTTGACATGTCCATTTGATCATGCATCTTATTCATTTGGTACATGTTGATAAAGCCCATAGGATATTTGCTTGACTATTGCGACTATGATGCAGATCATACTAGCGGGACACTTGTAGTTTATAAGCATATCCTTTAACTGTTCCTAATCGTAGGTGTATCGAGAAGGGGCATCGATATTCCAGAGTAGACCAGCGTATACCATTCTTGTCCCATATGATGGGCGATGGATGATCCTATATCCATCTGGTGTGGTGACACCAAAGATTGTATGCGGGTGCTCAGTGGAGACTGGGTACACTGAACGTACTCGCCGAGAACTCCTATATGGTATTATATCTATCGTCGGATAGCAGTTCTCAAGTGACACTGGTACAGGTTAGTCTGTAGACCCAAGATCGTCATAGAGTCTTGTGTGTCCTCCCACTGTACTTTGATCCCCACCCTACCACGGCTCCACTGAGTCGTGCAAACAGGTGGTCTTTGGGTACAGGCCCGAGACACATGGAGGCAATGAGCGATAGGAGGGGCTTCGTCTCTCCCGGTATTGGGGGTTGATGTTGTGCTATACTCGATTGGCTATAACAGGAAGTCTCTGGCCAGGGCTGTTGAGATTTACTGATAAGTGTTATCAGTAATTTCTCGATCTGTTATGAGCCATACACCGGCATGACTTATTGAGTTATTGGGGTCGACGATTCCATCCCTAGACTCGATATGCAACATATCTGACGAAGAGACCGGACTATACGGTAAGTATTGCCAGTTGGCTCGACGGGAGTTTTGACAACTTTGCTGGTTTTGTTCTGATCGCTCAATATCCGGGTAGCCGTTACGTTTAGCTGACCGCTTGCGGCTTGTGGGTGTTTGATATGATCATCACCCACTGCCGGCATACCGACGAGTCTCAGAGTCCCACACAGAAGTTTCCTGGCTCAGGCGAAACGATGTGGTGTGCATATGAGATATGCGCAGGTACCCGATTGAATGCGAGTATATGATACCGTATGTTAATTGGACGCTTTTCTATTCGTCGGGTCGTATGTGATATAACCAGTCTATTAAATCAAGTATTGATTTAACATTTGACTTTTAATTTAAATTCTTTATTTAAACCCTTTTTCTTTAAAGAAGATGTATGCATGTATGTATACACATGTTGATGTGTATGGACACATACATGCATAGTGTGATGGTTGATGATACACAATTGGTGGCAATATAAGACTTGCATGGTTCAATATATATATATATATATATATATATATATATATATATATATATATTCTATTTGGATTATAAAAGGCAAATGGAAATTAAATCTTTAATGGGTTTTTCTACACTCTTCTTGACTTTGACCTAGCTTAAACCCATGGTTTACTTTTCATTTGGATTTTAACCCAAATGGAAAATATCTAGATATTATTGAACCATGGTTTGAAATGAGAGAAAGAAAATATATATACTTTCTTTTCTCATTTATTCATTAAGCTTATCATTATCTTTTTAACAAAAGCTTTTGCCATTATCTTCTTCTTCCTCCAAGCTCTCTTGAGTTTTCATTTGAGTGAGTTAGTGAAAAAGAAAGGGTTTTGATTAAAGAATACAAACCACCTCATCATTCCACATATATCTAGCCCATTTGTGTAGGGTGTTTGCTATACTTCTTTCACAAATCAAGTAAAGTAAGGAGCTTTGGGCAAAAGGACTTCGGGTGGATCATCGTGGACAAAGGAGCTTACTAGCAAGCCTTTTCAAACTCTCAACAATCCTAGGAGTCAACACAAGAGGACTACAAAGGTTGTATTCCTTTCACTTAATGATAATATGTTTATTGTATGAGATACTTTAAGTTGTTACCCTAGACTTCTAGTTAAAGATTCATGTTATGTTTGCTTAGCACCTCTACAAATTTTAAAATGGCATATGTGATGCTTCCATACTCTACAGTAGGTGCTACGGAAACCCAACAATGGTATCAGAGCCAAACTAGAATTTTAGACTCGGTGTTAGAACAATTACGAAAATGAAATCGACTCCGAAAAACACGATATGTGAAACCCTAATTTTGCTCTCTGAAAAATCTTTTAAAAGTCGTTGAAAAATTATTTAAACAACTGCAGAACATAGTATGGGATATTATAAGAACATGGGTGAAATACGGAGACTGGTGCTCTGAATTTGGCCGAGCACCAAGCCACCAGATCCGGCCTGGCCGGCCCCCCTGCCCCCTTTGCACCCCGTATTTCTCCAGTGCTCTGTTCTTCTGTCTTTGGGGTTTCGTGTATTGTTTGCGTAGCCTAAATTTTCATGTGATGATTATTTTGATTAGGGACTAATTCGTAGTGTTTCGTAGTCGTATAATCTAACACTGTATTGGTAACCTTGACAATGTTTAGCAGTTCGAACGAACTTCAAAACCCCACATCTTGACCCCGCTGAAATTTCCAAGTGTTGTAATTTTCCTAAGTTAACTTTATATTCAATAGTCGTGCAAGTGTTCCCATGGACCCTCTAGAAGAATAGAATAAGCTTAACTCGATTCTATGCCCACGGAACCGCGATCGAACCTTAGGGTTTGCCGTAGTTCCGTGGTGTCATAGGTGAGGCGTTGATTAACCCCTTCTACGGCTGGTCCATGAAAACTGTAGCGCGTTTTTGAGTATTTGTGATTTTGCTCAAGTGTTGAGCTCTCGGGGTAAATTGTGGGTGTATGTTGATTCGATCGAAACGTTAAACATCGTCTTGATATATGTGATTGTGATAATTGCAATTTGTTGTTTCTCACTTTCTTTTCTGCGACCGTAAGTGTAGTATATGGTGTATCGCCGGTTTCGTTGCTATACATCAACGACAATCGGGATTCGCATACTTGCTTACGTTGATGATATGAGATATTATGTGTTGCTGAGATATGATGTACAGGATTGTCGCGATCGAATAGCTGGGGGTTTTATGTGAGATGGGAGTCTTTATTTTCATTCATGTAAATATCAATTGTATGTAATATTCTTTTATTTGGGGTACTTCCGGGTTGAGGATGATATCACCATTATTGTATATTATTTACTTTTCCGCATTAAGATAGACCCAAAGAGATGAGCACAAGTGACCGGGTTCTAGGGTTCAGTGGGAGGCCATCTCGAGGAGTCGAGATCGGGTCTCCTAAACTCTAGAATTTGCAGGGTCACTTGCCGCTCTCGTAGGGGTCTAGGGGTGTGGGCTTGGCTATTCATCGTGACCGTGGAATCCGTATTTTCTATTGCTGGCTGAATACAAAATACGGACCTCCTAGATATCCTATTTTCATATGTGCTTCTGCTGATTGATATTCTGTAATGTGATTACTTAGTATCTGAGGCGAATGGATTATTATTATATATATGATATATAATAAATGTTGCTTATATTTTACACTCGAGCCAGTCCCGCCCCGCTATGCCGTTAATTAAGTAACCTAACGGTGCATAACGGGACACTGTGGCGAATGCGGATGATATAAGTATACATTCTATTTTCGTTTCTATCTGTGATGGCTTAGGAACTTAAATGATGGGACTACATTAATAAGATTAATGTAAAGAAAAAGAAACCTAAAGATGTAGAATCGGATTAGAAACACACTCGGCCTTTTTGTGAAAAATGCAAGCTTCAAAAGATGCGGAGCTTAAGCCACTCCTTTTCTAAACCATTTTGATTCTACAACGAGATCAAGTTTAAAGCGTTAAAGGTTTTCATAAAAAACATCCGCAACCCTCCGTCATTTTAGGAAGCAGAGTACTTAGTATTCGTGCTACGTATATTGATTATAGTCAAGGCGTAGTGTACTATAGCTAAGTGATGTTTCTTACAAAGCATATGATGCGATCAGTTAGGACATTCATGTGATTATATTGATCATAGTCAAGGGACATATGGATGGGTCTAGTTAATCTCAAAATGACGGGTAGAACTTGACTAGTGCTTATGATATGTTGACCATAGCCAAGGTCATAAGTAACTAGGGGTAAAAACCATATCGGGAGTTTCAAGAGTTGAAATTTGCAATGAGATTGCATACCTTTGTTAGTGTTTATGCCCTAGAAGGCCATTACTGTATCATACTAGCTTGTATATTACTTAATGGAAGCTTGGGATATTCACATGTATATAACAGTCTTGCTAAACATGGTAGTATGCTACTTGGTTTTTCTATCTTAATATGTGAGTGTACGTATTGATAGAGCTCTTAGGATCTTGCTTGTCTACCAGCGTTGTGATGGCAGTCACACTAGTGGGGGCTGGGTAGTCTACAAGCACATCCTTATTCAGGTCCCCGGTCGTTGGATTATCGAGACAGAGCATCGATACTCCGGAGTAGACTGGTGTGTACGCTTCTCATCCCAGTTGGGGAGATGGTCTGTCCCACAGCCGTCAGTACGTCGTACTGGAGATAGTATACAGGTGCTCGTTAGGTTACGGGTACACCGGACAGGACTCACAGGGAACTGTTGGTTGGTTTGATACCAGTCGTCAGTGAACAGTTCCCAGGTGACATGAGTACAGCGTAGTCCGCAGACTTGACACTGCTACTTCGCCTCGAGTGTGTCCCACTGTTCTTAGATTGCTACCCTACCACGGCTCAAAGGAGTCGTGCAAACAGGTGGCAGTTGGGTGCAGTCCCGAGCACTTGGAGGCAGTGACGGTTAGACAGGATTCGTCCCTCCCGGTATTGGGAGTAGATATCGTGCTGTGTCAGAGAGCCATTACGCAAAGTCCCTGGCCAGGGCAAGCGAGATTTGCTGGTAGGTTCCAGTAGTTTCTCAGGGTGTAATGGGCTACACTCCGACACGACTTATACCGCTATTAGGGGACTGACGCTTGCCGCCCCCCTAGGCCCGATATGCGATAGTCTTGGACGAACGGACCGGACTGTATGGAGATTGTCACATCAGACTCAGTAGGAGTTCGGATGGGTTTACTCATCGGCCTTCTTATCGACAACTACCTGGGGACCGTTACGTACAGCTAGTGCCGCTTGCGGTCTGTGGTTAAACCCACTGCCAGCGTAGTAGTCGAGTCTCTAGAGTCCCACACAGAGAGTTTCCTACTCCAGGCGAAACGATATAGAGGTTGCATGGTTTTGCGACAAAGGGTTCGGACGCATACGTGCGTTTACGCGCGTACGACTTTCGGACAGTTTTTACCAGTCGGCTTTGGTTTAAGCCAGTTACTGGTATCCGGTTATTGGATTTTTACAGTCTAAAGTTTTTCCGTATTTTTACGGATCGGAGGGGCGTTCTCGTAATTACTCGAGAAGCTTCTAGAAGATGTGACTAAGGAGGTTTCTTTTGGATAAGAGAGTGAGTCATGGTGGTGATTCATTCACTTCATTAATGCACATTTATTGCTTAATGACTCATGCTAATGAATCACCACAAGATATTTTATGAAGCATGCTTATTCATTTCCTTTATTGATTATTCTAAAATAAGAATGCTTCATAATATTATGATACACTCTCTCTCTTCTCTCATTATCTATTCTCACCTTCTCTCTCCTCAAGCTCTCATCTTCAAACCCTAATCCTTACACCTCATGAGTTGAGATCAAAGGATTAGTTAGACTAAACAATCCATAACCTTCACTCTACATCATCCTTTCATCTTTGATTAGCAATCAAAGTTGATTAGTTACCTCAAGTTAGAGGTTTAGCTTGGAGTTTCGCTCTCGGGTGGATCGTCTACTACCTAGAGAAGGCCGAGGAGAACAAAGGAGGACACAAAGACGAAGGACTAGTTTCGATCGGTATAATCCCTTAACACTTTAGTTTAGTTTAGCTATGTGTTTGGTTATTATTTGTTTAGCTTCGATTCAAGCGGTTAGTCGATGTACGTTGTTTAAACTTGATCGTTTTTGAAAATTCCGCCTCCCCATAAGTACTGGGGTGTACTACATCGACTTACAACCTTCTATATGATAGATGGATCTCGATCCCACTGTGAGTAAGTGTTACTTCCAGGAGAGTTTTACACTTTACAATTAGCTAATCCAGTAGGTGTCTAGAAAAGTGTCAACGAGGTTTGACCTCTGGAAAAACGAGGTTTATTTTAATTAGATCTGTGCGAAAGCACGGGGAACCTCACTCAAAGTACTGACACTGGCCTGGCTGACCGGTTAGCGAAACTGTAGAATGTAATTAATCCTGGCTAGTTTTCTTTTAAGGTTTTGAAAGAAAATTTGATAAAAGCAGTGGGAGATATCGATTAGATAAGATAATAACCAATCTAATTCTTTGCAAGAGCATTTCGCTGAGTGTATTCTTTTCTCTCTCCTAATGGCGGATACCGATGACGGGACTTAAGCTTCTTTTAAAGAAAAACAAACTGACATGACCGAATTATAAAGAATGGTTGAGGAACTTGAACATTGCACTCACATATGATAAAGTATCATATGTCCTCACTACCAAAGCCCCACCCGTCCCAGGATCTGAATCATCCGTTTCGGATAGGGAGATCCGAAAAACATGGGATATTGATTGTGACACGGCCAAGTGCCTCACGCTTGCTTCTATGGACAGTATCCATCAGAAACAGCACGAGAAGATGGATGTACAATCTATCTTTCTTCATACAAAGGAGTTGTATGAAGAGCAATCTCGGACATTACGATACGAGGCATCTAAAAGGTTGTTTCAGATACGTATGGCCCCTGGCACATCAGTAGGAGAACATGAAGATGATTGGTCTTATAGAAGAACTTGAGGAACTGGGATGGACCATGGATAATGAGCAATATACATATATTGTTCTGCAGTCTCTCCCCCCCCCCCCCCCCGCTCTTGCTCAGTTCATGGTGAATTTCAATATGAACGATTTGGAGAAATCATTGCCTGAACTTCTCAATGTGTTGAGAAGTGCAGAGAGCACGCTTAAGACAACGAAGACTCCCGCTCTGCTTGCTGAGCCATCTTCCTCTTCTATCCCAAAAGCCAAGGTCAAGGGAAAGAAGAAGAAGAAGTCCACCAAACCGAAAGGAGGAGTCCAAAAGGCGAAGGGGAAAGACAAATCTGGGGCCGCGGGAAGTGGAAAAGGAGAATGTTTTTACTGCCACAAGTCGGGACATTGGAAACGCAACTGTGCTGTGTATCTTGCTGATCTCAAGAAGAAAAAGCATGCTGATGCTTCCGCTTCAGGTGTGTTTGTAACTGAGAACTGTTTTTCAATTAACTCTGCATCTTGGATATTAGATACCGGTTCTGGTTCTCACATCTGCAATTGTATGCAGAGATTGAGAAACAGTAGAGTTTTGAAGACTGGAGACCACACTCTGCGGGTTGGAAATGGTTCCAATATACATGCTGTATCCGTAGGAGAGTATCATCTGGGGTTGCCTTCGGGTTGTATTATGGTTTTGAACCCTTGTTATTTTGTACCAAGTATGCTATGTAATATAATATCCGTTTCTTTGTTGGACAATGAAGGATATCATTTTGTGTTGCAGAATAATGTTATGAACATTAATTTGAATCAACAGTTGATTGGGTATGGTACACTAAATAATGGTATTTACGTCCTGAACCAACACACAGTTTTCAGTATACAACATACTAATAAAAGAAATTTTTCAGATATAAATGAAGCTTTTCTTTGGTATTGTAGACTTGGTCATATTAATGAAACAAGACTAAACAAGTTACATAAAGATGGATATTTGAATCCTTTTGAATATAAATCTTATGCAACTTGTCGGTCTTGTATCAAAGGTAAAATGACCAAAACTCCGTTTACTGGACACGGAGATAGAGCTGTGGAACACTTAAGCCTCATACATAGTGATGTATGCGGACCAATGTCTACACAAGCTAGAGGCGGTTTTTCATACTTCATAACTTTTACTGATGATTTCTCAAGATTCGGACACGTGTTTTTGTTAAAGCACAAATCCGAAGCTTTCGAGAAATTCAAGGAGTATAAAGTTGAAGTAGAAAAACAAACAGGCTTGAGCATCAAGAAACTTCGATCGGATCGAGGTGGAGGGTATTTAAGTACAGAGTTTTCAGACTTCTTAAAAGAGAATGAGATTCTCTCTCAGCTCACTCCTCCTTACACACCACAGCACAACGGTGTGTCAGAACGGAGGAATCGTACCCTATTAGATATGGTACGGTCCATGATGTGTGATGCTGAGTTACCGCTTTCCTTTTGGGGGCATGCATTGGAGACAGCGATGTATCTGCTAAACAGGGTTCCAACCAAGACCGTGTCTACCACTCCATATGAGATATGGAGTGGAAAGAGACCATCTCTTAAAAGAGTTAGGATATGGGGTTGTCCGGCTTTTGTCAAAAAGCAGAATCCAGACAAACTCGAGACACGATCAGTCATGTGTAAATTTGTGGGATATCCAAAGCATTCGTATGGATATCTATTCTACCACAAAGAGGAACAAAAGGTGTTTGTTTCTCAGCATGCCACATTTTTGGAAAATGAAATCTTTACAAATAGTACTGATGGCAATGCGGTAGAACTAGAAGAGGTTCTAGAGACACAAATTACTCAGGACGAATTGGTTGAAACTGATGTTATAGTAGAACTTCAAGAACCTCAGCCGCTCCGGAGATCTGGTAGAACTTCTCGCCCACCAGAGAGATACTATGGGTTTCTCATTAATGGTGATAGAGAAGATTGCATCATGGATGATGATGACCCTACTGATTTTCAGCAAGCTATCACAAGTGGTGACTCGGTGAAGTGGCTGGAAGCCATGAGATCCGAAATGGAGTCCATGTATACCAACAAAGTATGGACTTTGGACGTTGCGCCTCCTGGGATAAAACCCGTAGGGAGCAAATGGATCTTTAAGAGAAAGATTGGTATAGATGGATAGATGGAGACCTTTAAAGCAAGGCTTGTAGCGAAAGGTTTTCGTCAAAGACCAGGATTGGACTATGATGAAACTTTCTCTCCAGTAGCAATGCTTAAATCCATTCGGATCCTACTTGCTATTGCTGCTCACTACGATTATGAAATCTAGCAAATGGACGTTAAAACTGCATTTCTAAATGGTGATTTAGAAGAATGCGTTTTTATGGATCAGCCATAGGGTTTCATTGACAGTGGGAGCGGCAGGAAAGCATGTAGGTTGCTTAAATCCATTTATGGATTAAAGCAGGCCTCACGGAGCTGGAACATCTGCTTTGATGACACAATCAAAGAATTTAATTTTGTCAAAAATATAGATGAACCATGTATTTATAAGAAGATTGTAGGGAGTACTGTCACATTCCTCGTATTGTACGTGGATGACATTCTCTTGATAGGAAATGATATTCCTATGCTACAATCGGTCAAATTATTCTTATCACAAAGGTTCTCCATGAAGGACCTGGGTGATGCCTCCTGCATATTGGGCATAAGGATCTATAGAGATAGATCCAAGAGCTTATTGGGATTGTCCCAATCAAAGTACATTGACACCATCCTAAAAAGGTTTAGTATGGAAGATTCCAAGCGTGGTGCCTTGCCCGCTTATCATGGAATCACTCTCTCCAAAGACTTTTGTCCGAAGACTGATGAAGAGAGAGCTCGCATGAGCATTATACCCTACGCTTCAGCCATAGGATCTATAATGTATGCGATGTTGTGTACTCGCCCTGATGTGGCTTAGGCACTAGCTGTAGTGAGCAGGTATCAATCCAACCCAGGGGAGAAACATTGGATAGCAGTGAAGAACATTCTTAAATACTTACGAAGGACTAAAGAATTGTTCTTGGTGTATGATAATGGGGATCTCCAAATGGAGGCCTTTACCGATTCCAGCTTCCAAAGTGATAAGGATGACAGTAAATCTATCTCAGGATTTGTATTTAACCTCAATAGAGGGGCGGTAAGTTGGAAGAGTTCCAAACAGGATACCGTTGCAGACTCCACGATGGAAGCTGAGTATATTGCTGCCAAGGAAGCCCTCTGGATAAGGAAGTTCATCGCGGAAATAGGAGTAGTTCCAACCATTGTTGATCCAATACCATTGTATTGTGATAATAATGGGGCTATGGCGTTAGCCAAAGAACCGAGGTCCCATCAGAAGTCCAGACACATCCTGAGGCGATATCATTTGATCCGGGAGATAGTAGATCGCCAAGAGATCGAGATTCGGAGAGTAGATACAAAGAATAACACCGCGGATCCACTCACCAAGGCCCTTCCATAGCCGCAGCATGAGCGACTTTTTGAGATGTTGGGTATGAGATACGCCAATAATTGGCCTTAGTGCAAGTGGGAGATTGTTAGATATATGTATGCCCTAGAGGCCATTATATGTATAGTGGATGCTTGGACATGTATATATGTGTATAAATGACTTTCTTGCTCGACATGATAGTATGCTATCTGGTTTACTTTATCTTGACATGTTCATTTGATCATGCATCTTATTCATTTGGTACATGTTGATAAAGCCCATAGGATATTTGCTTGACTACTGCGACTATAATGCAGATCATACTAGTGGGACACTTGTAGTTTATAAGCATATCCTTTAACTGTTCCTAGTCGTGGGTGTATCGAGACGGGGCATCGATATTCCAGAGTAGACTACGTATACCATTCTTGTCCCATATGATGGGCGATGGATGATCCTATATCCATCTGGTGTGGTGACACCAAAGATTGTATGCGAGTGCTCAGTGGAGACTGGGTACACTAAACGGACTCGCCGAGAACTCCTATGTGGTATTATATCTATCGTCCGATAGCAGTTCTTAGGTGACACTAGTACAGGTTAGTCTGTAGACCCAAGATCGTCATAGGGTCTTGTGTGTCCTCCCACTGTACTTTGATCTCCACCCTACCACGGCTCTACTAAGTCGTGCAAAAAGGTGGTCTTTGGGTACAGTCCCGAGGCACATAGAGGCAATAAGCGATAGGAAGGGCTTCGTCTCTCCCGATATTGGGGGTCGATGTTGTGCTATGCTCGATTGGCTATAACAGGAAGTCCCTGTCCAGGGCTGTTGAGATTTACTGATAAGTGTTATCAGTAGTTTCTCGATCTGTTATGAGCCATACACCGGCATGACTTATTGAGTTATTGGGGTCGACGATTCCATCCTTAGACTCGATATGCAACATATCTGACGAAGAGACCGAACTGTACGGTAAGTATTGCCAGTTGGCTCGACGGGAGTTTTGACAGCTTTGTTGGTTTTGTTCTGATCGCTCAATATCCGGGTAGCCGTTACGTTTAGCTGACCGCTTGCGGCTTGTGGGTGTTTGATATGATCATCGCCCACTGCCGGCGTATTGACGAGTCTTAGAGTCCCACACAGAAGTTTCCTGGCTCAGGCGAAACGATGTGGTGTGCATATGAGATATGCACGGGGACCCGATTGAATGCGAGTATATGATACCGTATGTTAATTGGGCGCCTTTCTGTTCATCGGGTCGTATGTGATATGACCGGTTTGTTAAATCAAGTGTTAATTTAACATTTGAATTTTAGTTTAAATTCTTTATTTAAACCCTTTTTCTTTAAAGAAGATGTATGCATGTATGGATACACATGTTGATGTGCATGGACACATACATGCATAGTATCATGGTTGATGATACACAATTGGTGGCAATATAAGACTTACATGGTTCAATATATATATATATATATATATATATATTTGGATTATAAAAGGCAAATGGAAATTAAATCTTTAATGGGTTTTTCTACACTCTTCTTGACTTTGACCTAGCTTAAACCCATGGTTTACTTTTCTTTTGGACTTTAACCCAAATGGAAAATATCTAGATATTATTGAACCATGGTTTGAAATGAATGAAAGAAAATATATATACTTTCTTTTCTCATTTATTCATTAAGCTTATCATTATCTTTTTAACCAAAGCTTTTGTCATCATCTTCTTCTTCCTCCAAGCTCTCTTGAGTTTTCATTTGAGTGGGTTAGTGAAAAAGAAAGGGTTTTGATTAAAGAATACAAACCACCTCATCATTCTACACACATCTAGCCCATTTGTGTAGGGTGTTTGCTATATTTCTTTCACAAATCAAGTAAAGCAAGGAGCTTTGGGCAAAGAGATTTCGGATGGATCATCGTGGACAAAGGAGCTTACTAGCAAGCCTTTTCAAACTCTCGCAAGCCTTTTCAAACTCTCAACAATCCTAGGAGTCAACACACGAGGACTACAAAGGTTGTATTCCTTTCACTTAGTGATAATATGTTTATTGTATGAGATACTTTAAGTTGTTACCCTAGACTTCTAGTTAAAGATTCATGTTATGTTTGCTTAGCACCTCTACAAATTTTAAAGTGGCATGTGTGATACTTCCATACTCTACAGTAGGTGTTAGGGAAACCCAACAACTATGATGTCTTTAAACTGGACTATGATGTCCTTAAACCTTATGGACTGTGAGGTCCTTAAACTCATGGACTATGATGTCCTCAAATTTTACGGACTATGATGTCTCTAAACTACTATGGACTATGGGGTCCTTAAACTCATGGACTATGATGTCCTTAAACTTTACAGACTATGATGTCTTTAAACTGGACCGTAAAGTCCCTAAACTAAAACAATAGAGCCTAAATGCTCTTTAGTTGGATCTAAATGATCCTGTTAAGTAGATCTTAGTCTAAAATTAGACTAACGTATCCTTAACAAATGGTTAAGTTGATCTTAGTCTAAAATTAGACTAACGTATCCTTAACAAACTTTTAAATTGATCTTAGTCTCAAATGAGATTAACGATCCTTAAACCCAACCCAAACCCAAACCCAAATCTAAGAAAATACGGATTTTGACTAATCCACGCCCTACGGGCGCCAACATAAATTAGTCGCCGTATACAATCCACGGGCAACCAAAGATAAAACAAACACACACACGACACAAAGTGACCATCTGGAGAAGGAGAAAATGGTTACCGCGATGCGGTAGTGTAATTAACTGCAGGGGCTTGCGCCTACAGGGAAGAGCGTCCCCACAATCAAAAACCCCTCAAATGAGGAGGAATCTGATAAAGTCTGCTACATCGACCACATCCGTCTAAATCTTCGATGCACGGTGCTATAAATCAACTTGGCATTTTCGGAGAGGCGGACGGATAACACCAAATAGCATATGCCTCCAGATTGAGGCAAGACGTTTGTCTTCCCGGTTCTCGGCGGAGAACACACACATATAGACACGACCTAAGTCGAGAATTCCTTTAGGCGCACTACAACGTAACATGTAATTGTGACCTAATTGAAGACTTGGTTGTGTATGTTTAGCTTAGGGTTGGAAATAAGAGCATGTAACGGACGGATAAGGGGCACTAGGAATGGATTTAACGTTGGAAAACTTGCTTAAACTCGCAAATCTCATTCCCATGTCCTCCTAATCCCCGCTACTTCTGATTATTCCAATATCATTTCAAGAATGGCAAAATATAAGCACAAGACTAATCTTAACTCTACTAACCAATTCTAAACCTAACAAGTTTACTTGAATATAAAATACAAACACTTAGAATAGAATTGAACATACATATATATTCTTTAATTGACTCGTCTGAAAGAAGAACGAAAAACATACCATCTGCCAGTAGACGACCCATACTCAACCGGCTAGCTACAAAACGACACCATCTTGATTGCGGTAAGTAAGACATATAGAACACATAGCATAGCATAAACCTCGAACAATCAACGGGGCATCGATATTCCAGAGTAGACTAATGTGTACGTTTCTTGACCCTGTATGGGGGCGATGGTTGATTCCACAACCATCGGTGCTTGACACCAAAGATTGTACGCAGGTGCTCATTAGAGAATGAGTACACCGAACTTACTTGTCGAGAATTCCTAGATGGTACCATACCTATCGTCAGATAGCAGTTATCTGGCGACACTTGTACAGGTTAGTCTGTAGACCCGATATCGTCATAGTGTCTTGTGTGGTTCCACTGTGTTTTGATTTCCTCCCTACCACGGCTCTACTGAGTCATACAAACATGTGGTAGTTAGGTACAGCCCCGAGTCTTATGGAGGCGGTGAGTTATAGGAAGGGTATCGTCTCTCCCGGTATTGGGAGTTAATGTTATGTTATACTCGATTGGTTATAACAAGTCCCTGACCAGAGCTGATGAGATTTACTGATAAGTGTTTTCAGTAGTTTCTCGATTTGTTATAAACCACACATCGGCATGACTTATCAAGTTATTGGGGTCTGACGAATCCACCCCTCAGACCCGATATGCAATATATCAACCGAAGATATCGGACTGTACAGTAAATGTTGTTTATAGGCTCTATGGGAGTTTGGACAAGTTTACTTGTTGATCTTCTAATCATTCAATACTTAGGTTACCGTTACGTGCAGCTAGTATCGCTGACGGCTTATAGGTGTTTGATGTAATCATTACCTACTGCTAGCGTATTGGCGAGTCTTTAGAGTCCACATAGAGGTTTACTAGCTCAAGTGAAACAAAGTAAAGCATGGAGATATGTACTGGAGCTTAGTTAAATACGAGTATATGATACCGTATTCTAATCTAGTGTTAATTGATATTAGCTGGGTTATATATAATATAACTGGATTAATGAATCAAGTGTTGATTTAATAATTTGATATATATTAATTATGCTCACTTGATATTTTCTTCTCTTTATATATATTTATATAATGATATAAATATATATTCATATGTGATATGGTTGATTACACACAAGAGTTGTGTATATAAGAATATCATAAGGATTGAAGATAAGAAGATAATAATATCTTATTTGAATTAAAAGAAAAAAGAATGGGTCATTAGTTGAGAACCTCCTAGCAAGCATGACTCACTCTCTTTTCTTGATATTTCATATAAGTTTATCATTTTTTGATCTTATCCTATATCCTTGCTCATTCTTATCTCAATCATCATCATCTTCATCTTCTTCACTTCTTCTCAAGTGACACTATTCACTCAGGAGGGGAAAAAAAAAAGATTACTTCATCAATCTAAATCATTCTAGCAATTTAGTTTAGAATTTTATCTTCACTAATATTTTGATTAGTGTAGTGTGAACTTGAGTGTAAGTTGTCTCAAGATGGATCATTTTCGACGAAGAAGATAATAAGAATGCTCATTCTTTTCTTCAAGTAGAGCCCTAGAAGGAGTTCAAGAGACTACTATAAGGAGCTATTGAAGTGAAAGACTTGGCTACAAAGGTTGTAGCTTCTCTTCACTTAGTTAATAACTCTAGTTTGCCATCTTTGTAACCCTAACCCTTTAGTATGATCTTGATAGTAGACTTAGCCCTCTAAAAATTTTTAAATTGCATACTTGATTTTCTTAAAACCCTAGTAGAGGTGCTTACTTTCACTAGGTAGGGCCCATATCCCCGAGACTAGCTAAAAGTGGCCTTGGATGATGGGGATCCGAGAACTGCCTTACAAAGCAGATTCGGGTCTGCCTATCCTTCTGGCCACCTTAAGGTGGCCTAAAAGGGTGGGTACCTCCTAGGTGCCTTCAGGTCGACGTTAATTTTGTCTCGGGGCCATCCGCGAAGTTTCGGCTCAATCCGAGCTCATTTTGGACTCCCGGAGTGGGTTTTAACATGGAATTTTTGTTCGGTTTTTAGCACACTTGATTTTCGGTGTTTTGGAAAATTGAAGTGTTGGTTATTAGTATGCGGTATTCGATTGTCGTAGGCTTAGTGATGGTTACGTGTATCATAACGTTTGGTAAAATGTCGTCTAATTGCTATACATATCAATTTGATGGGGTAACGGAATTGATACTCGCAAGTTTACATGTTCTATGATGGATATTGCTTGTTGTTTATGGTTGTGTTAGATTTGTCACGATGGATAGCCTGGTATATATAGTATTAGATATAATTCTTTATGATATAATGCATATTCATATTGCGTGACGAGCGTCCGAAATATGGACTGTCATCATCGCGGCTTGAATTAATGTTTGGGGCGCGTCCTGGTTGCGGACGTAGTCACCATTGTATATTTAAGTTTTCATTACATGCACTAGGATTACCCCGCGGCGGAGTGCTTGAGTAGTCGGGTTCTAGAGGGCAACGGGCCTCCATCTCATGGTGTTGAGATCGGGGTGCCTTACTCTAGAATTGACGGACTATTCGCCGCTGTAACGACTCTAAATTTACTGTATGGAATTTTCCAGTTTAATGTACAGAAATGAGTTATACATCCTGAGATTGAGTTATACGTTAATTTTGTTAAATAACAACAAGAAACAATTTGTAGCTCACTGGTAAAGCCCTTGCACTGCTGTGACGTAGCCCCTGTGTTCGATCGCCATCAGAAGTGGCATCAATCCAGAGACCCAACCCCTCAGATCGGCCGGCGGAAATCCCTTTTAGGCCGGGTACCGACGGGTCAACCGAGGAAAATGATGCCCGGGCTTTGCACACTTGACTATTCCCCTACCCCTAACTCTCCTGCACTATTTGATTTCCCTGCAATCAAACAGAGACCCTTCATTTCACTATTTATCATCTTTTTAATACATTTTAATTCACTATTTTAATTCCAAAACCCTAATTCTACACTATAAATACCACCCCACCCTTTGGCTCAATATCATTCTAAAATTTCGAGCCAAAACTCTCAAAAAAATTCTCTAAGTACAAATGGAGTAAAGAGGAATTAGCAAGCGATCAATTTCAGGCTAAGGATCGAAACTATTCCGGCGCTCCCGAGACGCCATGATGACAACCCTCTCTTCTTATACCATTCTTTGAGCCTCCTAACTTGTAAATCCCTTACAATCTTCTTTTCTCTTCTTTAAAATCCATTTTTAAAACGAATATCGGTAAGTGGGGTTAATACCGATATCTATTTGCTAAACCCTAAAAACTCCAATTTTTATTACATATTGTTCATCCAAATTTTACACAATAATTATAATCTTAATTATAAATGTTTAGAATAAATTTTAACCTAAAATTCCATGCAAAATAACTTTAACTTAAGTTTTTCGTTAAAATACCATGAACTTTAAATATCACATCTTTTAGTATCGCTTAAACATACCTTAGGAAAACTTCACGGGGTAACGACCTACCCCTCACATACACTCTTGTTCCATAGCACGATGTCGTTGTGTGAATTTTGGTTACGAAGAAAATATTACATTAAAATACCACTCACTTTTAAAACGGTTTTCTTTTAAAACAATATTTTAAATTCCTTTACGAATATGCCTCTACAATCCTCTTTAGGGGACCCGCTATTGAATGGTGCGGATTATCGCACATTCTTGGGCTAGTAGAGCGAGATACAGACCTACTTACGAAGCATTCGGTCTCTAAAGGTTTTGAATACGGATTTTAAGAAAAACGAATTTTTCTAATTAAATAAAATTAATTTTTTATAATTATATAAAAATTACAAAATCCATATATTTTCAAAATATAATAAATTTACATTTTTTAAAATGAAAGAATTACAGGTTGCACTAAAATACCATCAAGATACCAACAAAAGACAAGTTTTACAATAAAATACCATGAACTTTCTAAGCTAAGCAATTATCACTAAAATACCTCAAATCCTTAAAATTCATATTCATGAAAACCCCAAATAATATAAATAAATACTCGAGATTTATTTTGAAATTTTATTTAAAATATTTTTCATAAAACCCCCTTGAGTTATATAAAACAATATTTAAGGACTTCAGTAAATATAAGTTTAAGCGGGATCAATTCTATTGAGCCCAGGGAGCCGGAGAAAGTGAGTGCCTGTCAATTTAAGGTAGAAAACTTAAGTGGTTGCTCAAAGGCGACCACGAACGAGAGGGTTTTCAGTCGAACGAGTGGAACGGAAACCAGGGCAAGTGAAGCGAAGGAAGGAACTGACGAAGCGAACGATAGAATTCCCATAACGGGAATTCCAACTACCGATTCATGAAAGCAAGTGAACGCAGTGAACGATTGAGACCATGTCGTCCTTGTGCAGCAGTTACCGATGACTCCCGAACCTAATTTAGGATCTAAATCAGTTACAAGTGTCTGACTCAGTCTGAGTCTAACTCAAACCTGAATCCAAACTCAAATCAGAGTCCAATTCAAACATGAATCCAAAGTCTAACATGAATACTTGAACTTGAACTTGAATACTTGAATTCAAATATCAATACCAAACATGAATACTTGACTTGACTTGACCGAACCATGGTTATAACTCTTGACATGACTTCTTAAATACATAATTACACCCTGAACCTAACTACTTGAACAACTTGTATCCATGGTTTCGGCAATACTTGTAAATATAACATATACAATACATTATGCGGGGATAACGGGGTAGATTGGTACGAAACGTATTAACGTGGCACGAGATGGTCACTTAAAAGACACCTACATGAACTCTCGTACCGTTGTCCTATGAGTTTTGACGGGATCTTGTACTACATTTTACCATAGTCCACGGGGTAAGATGGACTCCTCTCGTATATATAAATACCTACTGTATCAAGTTACAAACAACTTGTTAGTTATATATATGCCCTAGAAGCTATTACTGTACATGTGTATATTGTAGTGGATGCTTGGACATATATAGGGAGGACTTTCTTGCTCGACATGATAGTATGCTATCTGGTTACATTTTATCTTAACATGTACACTTATTATCTCTCTATTACATGTTGATAAAGCCCTTAGAATGAGTACTTGACTACAAGGATTATGATGCAGATCATACTAGTGGGGACAGGGTAGTCAGTAAGTACATCCTTTAAATGTTCCTAGTTGTGGGAGTATCGAGACAGAGCATCGATACTCCAGAGTAGACTAGCGTATACGCTTCTCGACCCATATGATGGGCGATGGATGATCCCACATCCATTGGTGTTTGACATCAGAGAAGGTATACGGGTGCTCAGTGGAGACTGGGTACACTGAACGAACTCGCCGAGAACTCCAAGATGGTATTATACCTATCGTCGGATAGCAGTTCTCTGGTGACATTGGTACAAGTTAGTCTGTAGATCCGAGATCGTCATAGAGTCTTGTGTGATTCCCACTGTGCTTTGATTTCCACCATACCACGGTCAAGAGATTGTGCAAAAAGGTGGTTTTTGGGTACAGTCCCGAGTCATATGGAGGCAATGAGCGATAGGAGGGGTTTCGTCTCTCCCGATATTAGGAGTTGATGTTGCTCTATGCTCGATTGGCCATAACAGGAAATCCCTGGCCAGGGTTGCTGAGATCTACTGGTAAGTGTTATCAGTAGTTTCTCGAACCGTTATGGACCTTGCATCGGCATGACTTATCAGGCTATTGGGGTCTGACGTTATACCACCCCCAGGATGTTGATATGCGGCATATCAGACGAAGAGACCGGACTGTACGGTAGTGTTACTGATTGGATTCGCAGGAGTACGTGCAGGCCTGCTTGTTGATCTTCTGATCGCTCAATACCCAGGTGGTCGTTACGTTTAGCAGACCGCTTGCGGCTTGTGGGTGTTTGATATGATCATCACCTACTATCGGCGTATTGACGAGTCTTTAGAGTCCTACACAGAGGTTTCCTGGCTCAAGCGATATGGAGTAGGAGCACATATGTGATATGTGTGGGACCGAGATTAATACTGTATGTGATATCGTATTCTATTCTCACGAAATGTGACATAGGTCGGTTATATGTGATATAGCCGGATTATCGGATCAAGTGTTGATTCGATAAGTTGTTACGTTTGATATCGGTCGGTTATATGTGATATAGCCGGATTATTAAATCAAGTGTTGATTTAATGATTTAATGTATAATTATATATTTAGTATATTAAGTTACATTAACTAATATTCATTCACTTAAGTTTTCTTTTCTCACTTGATTTGTGCATGTGTATATATGTGATATATATTAGTGTACAAAGTTTTGTGTCATGCTTGATGATACATGATTCATGGGGGAGTGTATGACTTACACCATGCTAAGTGATAATTTAGGGTTTTAATTTCTTAAGTAAATCAAAAATTGGTGGCATTTAGTCATGGCTAGAAACTTGGAGAAGCTTTGCTAACCATTGACTAAGTCCACAAGTTTTGTTTTACTAAAGATATTTATAAACCCAACTCTTATACTTAGCCATGATTATGTCTCTACAAGGGTTAGCATATGATGTTAACTCACCCATGGTTCTCATTCTCTACTTGATAATTGATCATGAGAGTTTTCTTCTTCTTCTTCCTCAAACATTTCTAGCTTCAATGGAAATGATGGAAAATGAGTGAGAAAATTATTTCTAAAGTGAGCAAAATTCCTACTTCATCATGCTCTACTACTTGTCATTTAGTATAGGGTGTTTGCTTCACTAATTCCATAATTAGTGATAGGGTGGCTTGGGTTAGTGTCTCCTCGACGTAGATCATCTTCGGCCTCGAAGATTTCGATGCAAGCTTGTTCATTTCTTCATGGGAGCCTCTCTAGAGTCCGGGAGTTCGTGATCGCAGCGAAGGGACTACAACACGAAGCTATTGAAGTGAAGGACCGGTCTACAGAGATTATATTCTCTCATTCACTTAGATGTAAAGAGTTTACATGTTTGATCGTCTGATTTTCTAGTAACGATTCTAGGGTTAGGGTTAGCTAATACGGCAAATTTTTGAAATTGGAATAGACGATACCTCCCGAAACCTTGCTGCCGTGCTAGGAAACCCAACAGTGGTATCAGAGCCATGCTAGAAAATTAGACGATGTTTGCTAAGATTACGAAACCGAAACTACTCCGAAACACCCGATACGAAAACTTGGTTTCTGTCGAATTTAAAAAGTCTTCAAAAAAAATTTTAAACAACTGCAGAATGTTGTATGTGATATGGCATCAACACAGAAGAAATTCGAGGCAATTTAGAAAATTTTGGGCTGGCCACAATCTGTAAAAATCCGGTATGCTCGGTTTTTTAGTGGAGTCTGGGCTTCAAATTTTTTGTATGTTCCAGTCTCTGGGTTTTGGTGTTTTAGGTGTTGTTTGTTTTTGCTAAATTTTCATGTGATGTAAACTTTCTGCAAAGGCAACTTGGAGTGTTTCGTAGTCGTAATTCTAACATGTATTCGAGTTATTTAGACGATGTTAAAAAGTTTGAACGGATATCAATAACCCAATTTTTCCCCGCTGGAAATTTTCCAAGTGTTGGATTTTTTCCGAGTTTAAAATTTTCAGAAAATCATGCAAGCGATTCTGTGAACCCTCTAGAAGAACGATACCCAAACTCGACCTTTTGGATCGCGGAACCGCGGTCATACCCTAGGGTTTGCCGCAGTTCCGTGGCAATATGAGTGAGGCATGGGTCGACCCTTCTACGGCTGGTTCATAGGAGCTGTGGCAGTTTCTGGGTACTTTTTGACCTCCGCTCAAGTGTTGAGATTGTTGGGAAATTTTGGGTACTTGATTATTCCATCGAAAAGTTTAACTTCGTCTAGCTATCTGTGATTGTGATACAATATTTGGAATCCACAAAAGTAGTTATGAGATAACTAGTTTGAATTTTATAAATCTAGCATTTAGTCTCAGTTGATCGGTTGCCACGGAATTTTGATGTGGATCAAAAGTCCGTCGCAATTACGTAGTGTACGCGGATACTCGCTGGGTAACCTTACTAGATAGCCACACCCCATAGCCCCAACCAAGTGACTGTAGGAGAACCCCGTTACCAAAAACATCCGTTCGGGTGCTCGCGGCCGCGGTGTTCCGCCTTAGTGCACTTCGTCGATGGCATCGGGGGGTGCGGCCGTCTGCTAAAGTTTCCGACGAACATTCGATCAGGTTATCGGGAATCTTGTTGAATTACCCGACTGGTTATTGGAAAGTGTTTTCAATATCGAGACTAAAATGCGGGGTTTATAATTGTTAGGCATGTGATGTCTAAGAAATTCATTTGGTTGGGCATGAAATCCAAAGTATGTGATACATTAGGTTTATGATGTCTAAGGTGGTTGCGGATTCCAATTGTTGTAGTTTTTCACTTTCTTTTCTGCGACCGTAAGTGTAATATGTGGTGTATCGCCGGTTTCGCTGCTATATGTCAACGACAATTGGGATACGCATATTTACTTACGTTGATGACATGTGATGTTATGTGTTGCAGTGATATGTTATATTGGATCGTCGTGTTTTGAATAACCGGGGGTTTTTATGTGAGATGAGGGTTTTTCATTTTCATTCATGTAAAAGCTTGTATGTAATATTCTTTTATTATGGCACTTCCGGGTTGAGGATGATGTATATTATTTACTTTTCCGCATTAGAATAGACCCAAGACGGGGAGCATAAGTAACCGGGTTCTAGGGTCCAGTGAGAGACCATCTCGAAGAGTCGAGATCGGATCTCCTAACTCTATAATTGGAAGGGTTGCTTGCCGCTCTCATAGGGGTCTAGGGATGTGGGTTTGGCTATTCATCACGACCGTGGAATCCGCATTTTTACTGGCTTAAATAAAACACGGAATTTCTAGTATATCCAATATTTCATATGTGATTCTTCTGCTGCTGATATTCTGTGATGTGATCACTTGATATGTTTTGAGACGAATGCTTATATTATATATATGAGATATAATAAATATTGCTGCTTTCGTTTCTTATGTGATCCTTAGGAAGCATAAAATTTGATGAGAACTCATTAATGAGATTAATGAAGTAAAAGAAACCTAAATATGTTGTAGAAACTTATTTTTAAAAACTGGTAGCTCTAGTTCTTGCTTTGCATAGCGGTATTCCTTGTAGAATATCCAGCACCTTATTCGATAAGGAATGAGCCGAGATCCCTTCACCGGAAGTGGCCTCTTTAGCGAAACTAGCAGATACTACAACCCACTCGGTTTGTCTTTTGATTGCTTCTATAGTTTTTACTTTGCATAGTGGTATTTGTGAAATATCCTGCACCTTATTCGATGAGGAAAGAGCCGAGATCCCTTCGCCGGGAGTGACCACTTTAGTGAAACTAGTAAAATCTCAAAAACACTCCTTTTCAAAATCACTCGATTCTACGACGATATCAAGTTCATTACACAAAAGGTTTTCTTAAAAACCTGTCGTAGCCCTCCGTCATTTCAGATAATTAGTATTTAGTATTTGTGCTGCGTTTGTTGGCCTTTGTCAAGACGTAGTGTGCGGTAGCTGACTAGTGCTTATCAGCTTAAGCATATTATGCGATTGGATTAGGGTAGTCGTGCGACCTTATTGGCCTTTGTCAAGGGTCGTGCGGGTGGGTTTAATTCAATCAGAAAATGACGGGTTGAACTTGACTAGCATCCTATAGTTTGTTGGCCTTTGTCAAGGTCATAGGAGGTTAGGGGCAGAATATTATCAGGAATTTCAAGTGTTGAAATTTGCAATGAGATTACATATCTTCTATGAGATAGTTGGATCCCGATACCCACTGCGAGTAAGAGTTGCTCCTGGGAGAGTTTTACACGTCACAATTAGCCGATCAAGTAGGTGTCTAGAAAGGTGTTAACGGGGTTACGCCCCTGGAAAAACGAGGTTTATTTTAATTAGGTCCGTGCGAAAGCACGGGGAACCTCCCTCAAAGTACCAACACTGGCTTGGCCGAAAGATTGGCGAACTTGTACGATGTAATTAATCCCGGCTAGTCTTACCTTTTAGGGTTTGAAGGTAGATTTGACTAAAACAGTGGAAGCCATCCTGATTAGATAAACTAATAACCAATCTAATCCTGCAAGAGCGCACGCAGAGTGTTTTCTTCTCTCTCTCTCCTGGTAGCGACCATGTCACGCCTTAATCAAGATAATAATATGGATGCATTGACCGAACCTGCTTATTATACTGAGCTAAGGAACGTTGGTTCCGCTCTAACTTATAATTGTTATAAGTCCGAGCAGGAAATAGAGGAATATCCGGATTCCCATGCGACTCAATCGAGAAATAAGCATGTTGATGCATATTCGGGTGTGTTCAATACCAAGAACTGTTTTTCAGTATCCTCTACGTCCTAGGTATGAGATACCGGATCAGGATCCCACATATGTAAGAGTTACATGGGCTACAGAGAGGTAGAGAACTGAGAATGAGTGATATGTCTCTAAGTGTTAGAGAATGGTGCAATTGTTGCAGCCAAGTCTGTTGGCGGATATCACCTTGTATTAATACATTGATTCTGAACAAATCTTATTACATACCGAACCTGATATACAACATTACATCATGTTT
Source organism: Agapanthus africanus (assembly GCA_030015575.1). Classification (NCBI taxonomy): domain Eukaryota; kingdom Viridiplantae; phylum Streptophyta; class Magnoliopsida; order Asparagales; family Amaryllidaceae; genus Agapanthus; species Agapanthus africanus. The sequence goes on from CM057339.1 coordinate 429,966,667, forward strand.
TTTACTGAGTTAAAGAAGGATATAATTCTGTATTGGAGGATAATATTGTGAACATTTTCCTGAATCAAGAGTTGATTCGATCAGGCATGTTATATAATAGCAAATACGTTCTAAATCAAACCACAGTTCAAAGTATCTAGAACACACACATGAGGAGTAGTTCAGAAATGAACGAATCCTTCTTGAAGCATTGTAGACTAGGTCATATTAATGCGACACGACCAGCTAAGTTACATAAGGATGAATATGAGAATCTGTTCGAATTTTCATCTTATGATACTTGCCGTAAAATGACTAATACTCCGTTTACTGGAAACAGAGGAAGAGTTAGTGAACTCTTCAGACGGATACATGATGATGTATTCAGTCCTATGTCTACAAATGCCAAGGTTGGTCCTTCGTACTTCATTATATTCACTGATCTTCTCTCAGGATTCGGACATATGTTCCTGTTGAAACAAAAGTCTGAAACTTTTAAGAAATTCAAGGAATATAAGCTTTAAATTGAGAACCAGACGGGTGGACGTATTAAAGTCCTTCGATGTGATCGAGGAGAAGAATACTTGGGCATGGAGTTCCTGGATTATTTAAAGGAGAATGTGATTCTCTCTCAGCTTACTCCTTCGAGTACACCACAGCACAACGGTGTATCGGGACGGAGGTATCGCACCCTATGAGATATAGTGCGCTCTATGATGAGTACTGCTGAGTTACCATTTTCTTTTGGGAGTTATGCACTTGAGAAGCTGCATACATATTAAATGGGGTTTCGTCCAAATCAGGGCTTACCACTACATATGAGATATAGTGTGGGGAGAGACCATGTCTTAAACGAGTTAAGATATGGGGTTGTCCGGCCTATGTTGAAAGGCAGAATCCGGACAAGCTCGAAGCAAGGTCGGGACTGTATAAGTTTGTTAGGATATCTCAAACATTTGTGAAGGAATATCTTCTACCACTCTGAGGAGCAAAAGGTGTTTTGTTTCTCAGCATGCCACCTTTTTAGAAAAGGAATTTCTTGTGAAGAAATTAGTGGACATGAGGTAAAACTGGAAGGAGTTCCAACTAGACAAACTAACAGCTGATGATTTGGTGAAACCAAAGGATTCAATAGTCTCCTACGAACCTCAGCCTCTCCACGAATCTGGTAGGATTCCTCATCCACTTGAGAGATACTACGGTCTTCTCGGTGACAGTGGAAGCGAGGATTGCATCATGATTGATGATGGCCCAACTAGGTTCAGGCAGGCCATTACGAGTAGGGACTCTGTGTAAAGGCTGGATGTTATGCGATCAAAGATGGAATCCATGTACACCAACAAAGTATGACTTTGTATGTTGCACCTGAAGAGGTAAAACCCATTGGGAGCAAATGGATCTTGAGAAGATTCTTGGTGTAAATGGAAAAGTTGAGACTTTCAAAGCTATGCTTAAGTCCATCAGGATCAATGCAAGTATCGCGGAGTTGGAACATCTGTTTTGAAAGAGTTTGACTTCATCAAAAAGATAGATGAACCTTGTATATACAAGAAGGTAGTAGAGAGTAAGGTTGTCTTCTACGTATTGTACGTAGATGACATACTCTTGATAGGAAATGGTCGGTCAAGCTCTTCTTATCACGGGGATTCTCAATAGAAGATTTGGATGATACCTACTACATCTTGTGGATTATGATCTATGGTGATAGATCTAAGTGGATGTTGGGAGTGTCCCAAATCCAGGTACATTAACACCATACTAAAGGGGTTTAGTATGGAAGATTCTAAGTGTGGTGGTTTGCCCACTTACTGAGGAATCACTCTATCCAAAAAGATTTCTTCCAAGACTGATTTGGAGAGAGCTCGCATGCAAGGGATATCCTATACTTCGGCAGTAGGCTCTATCATGTATGCGATGTTATGTACCAGACCAGATGTAGATGACTCACTAGGTGTAGTGATCAGGAATCAATCGGATCTTGGGAAAATCACTGGACGGCTGTGGAGGACCTTCTTAAGTACTTGAGAAGCACTAAAAGAATGTTCTTGGTTCCAGCTTCCAGAGTGATAAGGTCGACTAAGAGTCAGTCACAGGCATTGTCTTTACCCTCAGTGCAGGGACGGTATGTTGGAAGAGTTCCAAGCTAGATACCCTGACATACCATGACATACTAGACGATAAAGGCTGAATACATTGCTACCAATGATGCTGCCAAAGTGGCTGTCTGGGTATTACTTGTTCATGAGATGAACAAGGTCCCTACCATTGAGCATCCAATAACTGTTATTGTAACAACAATGGAGTTGTGGTTTTGGCCTAGGAACGAAGGTCCCATCAGCGTTCCAGACATATTCTGAGGCAAGTATCACCTGATCAGGGAGATGGTTGATCTCCAAGGGATCGAGGTAAAGAGAGTAGACACGAAGGATAACACAGCGGATCCATTCACAAAGGCCTTACCCCTAGAGAGACTTCTATGGGATGGTTGAGTATGGAATACTACAACCACTGCTTTATTGTTGAGTATTGGATACTACAACAGATGGCCTTAGTGCAAGTGGAAGATTGTTAGTTATATGTATGCCCTAGAGGCCATTACTGTACATGTGATGTATATTGTAGTGGATGCTTGGACATATATAGGGAGGACTTTCTTGCTCGACATGATATTATGCTATCTAGTTACACTTTATCTTAACATGTACACTTATTGTCTCTCTATTACATGTTGATAAAGCCCTTAGGATGAGTACTTGACTACAAGGATTATGATGCAGATCATACTAGTGGGGACAGGGTAGTCGGTAAGTACATCCTTCAAATGTTCCTAGTCGTAGGAGTACCGAGATAGGACATCGATACTTCAGAGTAGACTAGCGTATACGCTTCTCGACCCATATGATGGGCGATGGATGATCCCACATCCATTGGTGTTTGACATCAGAGAAGGTATACGGATGCTCAGTGGAGACCGGGTACACTGAACGAACTCGCCGAGAACTCCTATATGGTATTATACCTATCGTCGGATAGCAGTTCTGTGATGACACTGGTACAGGTTAGTCTGTAGACCCGAGATCGTCATAGAGTCTTGTGTGATTCCCACTGTGCTTTGATTTCCACCATACCACGGTCAAGAGATCGTGCAAAAAGGTGGTTTTGGGGTACAGTCCCGAGTCACATGGAGGCAATGAGCGATAGGAGGGGTTTCGTCTCTTCCGGTATTAGGAGTTGATGTTGCGTTATGCCCGATTAGCCATAACAGGAAATCCCTGGCCAGGGTTGCTGAGATCTACTGGTAAGTGTTATCAGTAGTTTCTCGAACCGTTGTGGACCTTACATCGGCATGACTTATCAGGCTATTGGGGTCTGACGTTATACCACCCCCCAGGCTGTTGATATGCGACATATCAGACGAAGAGACCGGACTGTACGGTAGTGTTACTGATTGGATTCGCAGGAGTACGAGCAGGCTTGCTTATTGATCTTCTGATCACTCAATACACGGGTGGTCGTTACGTTTAGCAGACCGCTTGCGGCTTGTGGGTGTTTGATATGATCATCACCTACTGCCGGCGTATTGACGAGTCTTTAGAGTTCTACACAGAGGTTTCCTGGCTCAAGAGAAACGGAGTAAGAGCACATATGTGATATGTACAGAACCGAGATTAATACTATATGTGATACCGTATTCTATTCTGGCGATATGTGACATAGATCGATTATATGTGATATAACCGGGTTATCGGATCAAGTGTTGATTCGATAAGTTGTTACATTTGATATTAGTCGGTTATATGTGATATAGCCGGATTATTAAATCAAGTGTTGATTTAATGATTTAATGTATAATTATATATTTAGTATATTAAGTTACATTAACTAATATCCATTCACTTAAGTTTTCTTTTCTCACTTGATTTGTGCATGTGTATATATGTGATATATATTAGTGTACAAAGTTTTGTCTCATGCTTGATGATACATGATTCATGGGTGTGTGTATGACTTACACCATGCTAAGTGATAATTTAGGGTTTTAATTTCTTAAGTAAATCAAAAATTGGTGGCATTTAGTCATGGCTAGAAACTTGGAGAAGCTTTGCTAACCATTGACTAAGTCCACAAGTTTTGTTTTACTAAAAATATTTATAAACCCAACTCTTATACTTAGCCATGGTTATGTCTCTACAAAGGTTAGCATATGATGTTAACTCACTCATGGTTCTCATTCTCTACTTGATAATTGATCATGAGAGTTTTCTTCTTCTTCTTCCTCAAACCTTTCAAGTTTCAATGGAGATGATGGAAAATGAGTGAGAAAATTATTTCTAAAGTGAGCAAAATTTCTACTTCATCATCCTCTACTACTTGCCCTTTAGTATAGGGTGTTTGCTTCACTAATTCCACAATTAGTGAAGGGGTAGCTTGGGTTAATGTCTCCTCGACGTAGATCATCTTCGGCCTCGAAGACTTCGATGCAAGCTTGTTCATTTCTTTACGGGAGCCTCTCTAGAGTCCGAGAGTTCGTGATCGCAGCGAAGGGACTACTACACGGAGCTACTGAAGTGAAGGACCGGTCTACAAAGATTGTATTCCCTCATTCACTTAGATGTAAAGAGTTTACATGTTTGATCGTCGGATTTTCTAGTAACAATTCTAGGGTTAGGGTTAGCTAATACGGCAAATTTTTGAAATTGGCATAGACGATGTCTCCCGAAACCTTGCTGCCGTGCTAGGCAACCCAACACAACTACGTTAGAATAACAAACATATAACTGTACAACTTACCAGTTTCATTTAACATTGCTTGTTCTATTCCATTCCTTCTTTTGGGACTTACCAAGCGCTAGTTCGCTAACGACATTCCTGTCTTTTCTTTCTTTGGAATGTTTGTCAGGAGGACCGGACTCTTAGGAGATCAAGCCTAGCCAGGAGGACTTGGACCATCTCACTGCCCAGCCGGACTTCTAGCTCTCCTTGTATTTACTTTCAATTTGTATGCCACTATTTAAGCATTGTTTATATCATTGTATCTTTTCATTTCCAAACAGTTGTATGTAAAATGAATGTAAATAAAAGTTGTTTGTTTATTTTATATCTCTTGTCATTCTTGTGTATTTTTACATATATTGCTTAATTACGCTTAACGTATTTATTTCTTAGTAAATACGTTACGGCCCGCCACGTCACTGTTTCCGTACATTGGGAAACGGGACGTGACAGGTTTTGTTGGCATATCGTGCCACGTTAATACGTTCCGTACCAATCTACCCCGTTATCCTTGCGTAATGTATTGTATAGGTTATATTTACAAGTCTTGCTGAAACCATGAATACAAGTTGTTCAAGTAGTCAGGTTCAGGATGTAATCATGTACATAACCATAGTTCGGTCAAGTCAAGTCAAATATTCATGTTTGGTATTGATGTTTGAATTTAAGTATTCAGGTTTAGGTTCAAGTATTCATGTTAGACTTTGGATTCATGTTTGAATTGGACTCTGATTTGAGTTTGGATTCAGGTTTGAGTAGACTCAGACTGAGTTGGACACTTGTAACTGATTTAGATCCTGAATTAGGTTCGGGAGTCATCGGTAACTGTTGCACATGGACGGCAGGATTTGTGTTTTTTTCCAAGACAATTACCATTGATAACTCCGTTAAGTTTTCTACCTTAAATAAGCAGGCACTCACTTTCTCCGGCTCCCTGGGGCTCAAGAGAATTGATCCCGCTTAAACCTATATTTACTAAAGTCCTTAAATATTGTTTTATATAACTCGAGAGGGTTTTATGAAAAATATTTTTAATAAAATTTCAAAATAAATCTCGAGTATTTATTTATATTATTTAGGGTTTTCATGAATATGAATTTTAAGGATATGAGGTATTTTAGTGATAATTGCTTAGCTTGGAAAGTTCATGGTATTTTATTGTAAAACTTGTCTTTTGTTGGTATATTGATGGTATTTTAGTAAAACTTGTAATTCTTTCATTTTAAAAAATGTAAGTTTATTATATTTTTAAAATATATGGATTTTGTAATTTTTATATAATTATAAAGGATTAGTTTTATTTAATTAGAAAAATTTGTTTTTCTTAAAAACCGTATTCAAAACATTTCGAGACCAAATGCTCCGTGAGTAGGTCTGCATCTCGCTCTACTAACCCAAGAATGTGCGATAATCCGCACCATCCAATAGCGGATCTCCTAAAGAGGGTTGTAGAGATATATTCGCAGAGGAATTTAAAATACTGTTTTAAAAGAAAACCGTTTTTAAAGTGAGTGGTATTTTAATATAATATTTTCTTCGTAATCAAAATTCATACAACGGCATCGTGCTATGGAACAAGAGTGTATGTGAGGGGTAGGTCGTTACTCCCTGAAGTTTTCCTAAGGTATGTTTAAGCGAAACTAAAAGATGTGATATTTAAAGTTTATGGTATTTTAACGAAACACTTAAGTTAAAGTTATTTTGTATGGAATTCTAATTTAAAATTTATTCTAAACATTTATAATTAAAATTACAATTATTGTGTAAAATTTGGATGAACAATATGTAAGAAAAATTGGAGTTTTTAGGGTTTAGCAAATAGATATCGGTATTAACTCCACATACCGATATTCGTTTTAAAAATGGATGTTTAAAGAAGAGAAAAGAAGATTGGAAAGGACTTACAAGTTAGGAGGCTCAAAGAAAGGTATAAGAAGAGAGGGTTATCGTCGTGGCGTCGCGGGAGCGCCGGAAGAGCTTCGATCCTTCGTCGGAAGTTGACCGCTTGCTAACTCCTCTTTACTCCACTTGTACTTAAAGAATTTTTTTTAGAGTTTTGGCTAGAAATTTCAGAATGACATTGAGCCAAAAGATGGGTGGTATTTATAGTATAGAATTAGGGTTTCGGAATTAAAACGGTGAATTAAAATGCATTAAAAAGATGATAAATGGTGAAATGAAAGATCTCTGTTTGATTGCAGGGAAATCAAATAGTGCAGGGGAGTTAGGGGTAGGGGAAGTGTCAAGTGTGCAAAGCCCGGGCATCATTTGCCTCAGTTGAACCGTCGATACCGACCTAAAAGGGATTTCCGTCGGCCGATCTGAGGGGTTGGGTCTCTGGATCGATGCCACGTATACTTCTCAGTGTTTAAACCCTTTTGCACATATTTGATTTTTTTGACTTTTCATTTTTTTATGTGTATTGCATGTGTAAACTTTTAGGCTTCCAAAAAATTAAAAAGAAAAATCAGGAAAAATAATATGTCTGATGGGGATCGAACACAGGGGCTACGTCACAGCAGTGCAAGAGCTTTACCAGTGAGCTACAAATTGTTTCTTACTGTTATTTAACAAAATTAACTTATAACTCAATCTCAGGCTGTATAACTCATTTCTGTATATTAAACTGGAAAATTTCGTACAGTAAATTCAGAGTCGTTACAGTCGCACTTTACAAATTCTGTACATTAAACTGGAAAATTGCTATTATTTTCTGGTTCAAATATATATATATATATATATATATATATATATAAGTAATAGTACATGTATCCTATACACGTACACATCATGTATCACATACACGAAATGCCGTCAATATCTTCTCAGTATCATATATTGTAGAGAGTGTGTATCATATACACTATACTAGAAACCGTATCATTAATACGGTTATTAAGTCAACACTTGACTTGATATTCCGGCTTTGAAACCGACTAGTATAACAATCGTCCGATTGAACATCTATATCCAATATACATGTTTTATCGAACTCATGTACGTATCCCTATAAGTACATCACATCACGTTTTGCCCGGGAAGGCACTTTCGTTGCGGGGCTCTAAAGACCTATCAATACGCTGGCAGTAGGTTATACAGGATCGTATCCGATTGAATCTGAAACACTTTCAGATTCAACCCCCTTTCGGGTTAACCGACAAGCTCATCAGCAGTGCTAGCTGTACGTAACGACTACCCAGGTATGAGCAAGATAAAGGCAGGTCGACGAACGAACTCATCCGGACCCAACAAAGTCTATAAGTGACAGTCACTGTACAGTCCGGTCTCTTCGTCAAGGAGTATCACATATCGGGTCTGGGGAGTGAAAATTGTCGGACCCCTAATAACCCGATAAGTCGTGCTGACAGAGAACTCATAACCAAAGAGATATAACTGGTAACACTTACCAGTTTATCTCTACTGCCGTGGCCACGGACTTCTGGTTATAGTCGTGTCCTGCACAGTGCGATATCAACTCCCAATACCGAGAGTGACGAATTCTCTCGACCGCTCACTGCCTCCATGCGCTTCGGGACTGTACCTAACAAAAACTTGTTTGCACGACTCAGTAGAGCCGTGGTAGGGTAATAATCTAAGTACAGTAGGAACACACACGAGGCACTGTGGCGATTTCAGGTCTAGGGACTATCCTGTACTCATGTCACCAGAGAACTGCTATCTGACTTTGGTATAATACCATCTAGGAGTTCTCGGCGAATTCTTCCAGTGTAACTCATCCAATGAGCACATGTATACAATCATCAGTGTCAAACACCAATGGCTATGGGATAAACCATCGCCCCGTACAGGGTCATGAAACGTATACACTAGTCTATACTCCTATGACTAGGGACATTTAAGAATATGCTTATAAACTACCAGGCCCTACTAGTATGATCCTTATCATAATCCTGGTAATCAAGCAAAGATCATATGGGCTTTATCTCATGTATTTACGGTACATGATATCTAGTATCTTGCATAAACATAACAGATAAAGACAAACCAGATAGCATACAATCATCTCGAGTAAAACTGTTGGTACAAGGCCTCCTCGAATTCAGTAATTGCATTCCCGTAACTACGATAATTGCCTTGAAGGCACCAATATCCAACAGATACAAAGCTCATCCTCGTTTTTTATGAAGTCAAATTTCTTGACTGTCTCATCAAAACAGATGTTCCGGCTCCACGATACCTGCTTTAATCCATAAATAGATTTAAGCAATTTGCACACCTTCTCGCCGCTCCCACTGTCTACGAATCCCTCCGGCTGATCCATATAAACGCACTCTTCCAAACTTCCGTTTAGAAAAGCCGTTTTTACGTCTATCTGCCAGATTTCATAGTCATGGAAGGCAGCAATGGCAAGTAGGATCCGAATGGATTTCAGCATAACCACTGGAGAAAAAGTTTCGTCATAGTCCACATCGGGGCGTTGACGAAACTTTTTGTAACAAGTCTATCCTTATAGGTTTCCACCGTCCATCTACATCAATCTTCTTTTTGAAAATCCATTTGCATCCAACAGGTTTTGCCCCGGGAGGAGCAATATCCAAGATCCAAACTTTATTGGTGTACATGGACTCCATTTCGGATCGCATAGCATCCAGCCATTTATCAGAGTCGCTACTGGTAACAGCCTGCTTGAAACTAGTAGGATTATTTTCTTCCAAGATGCAATCCTCTCGATCCCAGTTTATGAGAAAACCGTAGTATCTCTCGGTGGATGAGAAATCCTACTAAGATCTGCTGAGTGGCTGGGGTTCGTCTAGAACTATTGAATCTTGAGATTTCACCAAATCTTCAGTTTCAGCTTGTGGTTCCAGAATTTCTTCCGGTTCTACCGTGCTCCCACTAATTTCTTTTGTAAGAAACTCCATTTCCAAAAAGGTGGCGTGACGAGCTACAAACACCTTCTGTTCCTCAGTGTGGTAGAACAGATATCTTAGTGAATTCTTAGGATATCCCACAAACTTAAATAGAACCGATCGTGCCTCCAATTTGTCTGGATTTTACTTTTTAACATAAGTCGGACAACCTCACATCTTAATGAATTTAATATATGGTTTCTTACCACTCCATATGAAATATGGAGTGGTAGGCACGGATATGATCAGAACTTGATTCAAAAGATATACTGTTGTCTAAAGCGCATGTCCCCAAAATGAAAGAGGTGGATCAGCACTACTCATCATGAAGCGAACCATATCCAATAAGATACGGTTCCTCCGTTCCGATACACCGTTGTGCTGTAGTGAATACGGGGGAGTAAGTTGAGAGAGAATACCGTTCTTTTTTTGGTATTCTAAGAATTTCGTGCTTAAGTACTCCCCTCCTTTATCAGACCGGAGGATCTTGATACTTTTGCCAGTCTAGTTATCTACTTCATTTATGTATTCTTTGAATTTCTCAAAAGTTTCAGATTTGTGTTTCAAAAGATACACATATATGAACCTAGAGAGATCGTCAGTGAATGTGATGAAGTATGAGAACTCACCCCTTATATGTATAGTCATTGGACCATATACATCACTATGTATGAGTCCCAAGAGCTCTGTTGCTCTTTCTCCGTGTCCGGTGAACGGAGATTTGGTCATCTTTCCTTTGAGGCAAAACTGACAAGTTTCATAAAATGAAAATTTGAACGGATTCAGATATCCATCCTTATATAACTTAGATAGTCTTTTCTCATTGATATGACCAAGTCTACAATACCACAAGTAGTTTTCGTTCATATCTGAACTCTTCATCTTACGTGTGTTTTATATATTGAAAACTGTATTTTAATTTAGAACGTAGATACCATTACACAGTGTACCTTCTGCAACCAATACCTGATTAAGGTAAATGTTCATGATATTTCTATCTAGAACAAAATTATATCCATCCTTATCAGGTAAAGAAACTGATATGATGTTGCAAAGCATGGAAGGTATATAGTAGTAGTTGTTCAAAATCATAGTATTGCCGCTTGACAATACTAGGTGATATTCACCGACGGCAGCAACATCAATTTGTGCTCTGTTCCCTACTCTGAGGGACATATCACCAGGTCCAATCATCCTACTTTTTCTCAGTCTCTGCAATAAATTACAAATATAATATCCTTATCCGGTATCTAGCACTCAGGAGGTAGGACTGACCGAAAAACAGTTCTCAATAACAAGAACACCTGAAGGAGACACAATAGTATGCTTCTTCTTCATCGGGGTCATCAAAGAATTCATACAATGCTCTTTCCCTTACTCAAGCTCGTGACATTTGTCACAAGTCAGAGTCGAACTGACATCCCCCAACCCCGAATAAGAATCTGGGTCGGTCAAGTCATACATTTTATTATCTTGATTAAGACGTGACATGATTACTACCTGGAGAGAAAGAAAAGAAACACCCAGCGTGTGCTCTTACAAGTTTAGATTGGTTATTATTTTATCTAAACAGGATGGCTCCCACTGTTTTCTCGAATTCTCCTTCAAAACTTAAAAGAGAACTAGTCAAGATCATTAACACCTTACAAGTTCGCTAACCGTTCAGCCAGGTGGATGTTGGTACTCCGAGGGAGGTTCCACGTACTCTCGCACGGGCCTAATTAGAATAAACCACGTTTCCGCAAAGGCGTAGCCCCGTTAACACCTTTTTAGACACCTAATAAGTTAGCTAATTATGAGATGAAAAATATTTCCCAAGAGCAATCCTACTCATCAATGGGATTGGATCCAACTATCATCACGTGATAACCTAGATAGAAGCCACTATAGTCACCACACTCCAGAAGGTATGCAACACTAGCAAGTTTCCTGTATATTTGAAACTCCCGATGTAGTTTTTGCCCCTGGGACCTTAGTGACCTTGACAAATAATCAACAAATCAAAAGATCATAGTCAAGTTCAACACGTCGTTATCGAAGATTGTATTAGACCCACCCGTATGACCCTTGACAAATAATCAACAAAATCATGCGACTATCCTAACCAATCGTGTTATCTATGCTACAGACAATCATTACTTAGCTACCGTACACTACGCCTTGACAAATAATCAACAAACGCAGCACGAATACTAAGTACTGATTATCTGAAATGACGAAGGGCTACGGCCGGGATTTTGATGGAAAAAATCATTTAACGTAATGAACTTGATATCGTTGAAGGAACCAGGCAGTTTCGAAAAGGAGTGGTTTACGCTCCGCTTTTGAAAACTAGTGATTTTGAAGAAAACCGAGTAATCTTTAGTAACATAAACTTTTGCTCAAGAAATCACTTCCCGTCTAGGATCTTGCCTCCTCGAATGAGGTGCGGGATATTCATGACCGAATACCGCTATGCAAAGCGAAAGAATACGACTATAGTTTTTCAAAATTTGTTCCGACAACATCTTTTAGGTTTATTTTTTCTTGCATTAATTAAAATTAATGCAGTCCCATCAATTAATTCATATCACACCAGAAAAGAACGAAAATACATTGTACGTATATGTCATCCGCATTTGCCACGGGGCCCCGTCATGCACCGTTAGGTTACTTAACGGCAGAGCGGGGGCTGGACTAACGCGGATGCAAAACATATGCAACATCTACTAATAAGTGTGTGTGTAACCGTTCGTCCCAGGCATGATATAAGCATCACAGATAATCGATAAGCAATATGGAAAAGCGGATAATCTAAGAGCCCTGGATTTCATTCGAGCTGCAAATGAAACCCGACGTTTTCCGGTCGTGTGAATAGCATGTACAATGTATAACCAAAACCCCTACGAGTGCGGCAAGTTACCCTCCAATTCCAGAAGAGAGGCAACCCCAATCAACAAAGTAAATGGGTCACCCAACATTTCACGGAATTCGGTAACTTGAGCACTCTACCGTTGGTCATCCTATACCCCTACGAATGCGGCAAATAGCCTGCCAATTCTAAAGTAAGGCACCCTGGTCTCAACGCCATGAAATGGAGGCTTGTTGCCCTCCAGAACCCGGCTACTCGAGCACTCAGCCGCGGGATAATCCTAATACAGAAACGAAAAATATATACAGTGGTGACATCAACCTCAACCCGGTCGTGCCCTAATAAAATAATATACAACCAGGCAGAAACGACAATCCACATGTCGGACGCTCGCCTCGCAATAAAGAATATACAAATGAATCAAAACTGTACAACAAACATTGCACTAAAGGCTATCCATCACGACAATCCGTCGAAACCATCATAAAGATATCACAAGCAGCATCACAGATAAACAAGATGCGTGTAACCCCTTCTAATCAACGTATAGCGATTAGAAGACATTAAGCAACACATATACGCATCACATAAGCAAGTTAAAGAAAACCACGACGTTAGAATTCTGCGCACAATTAGCGAACAAAAACAATTTTCCAAAACATGAAAATCCAGTGAGCTAAAGTTCCCCAAAAAATTCGTTTTAAGCCAATCTGGAAATCGAAATGAACTCGAAACCCATCCAAATCTTCACGAAAGCGAAGGGTACAAAATTAACTGTCGATTGGGGGCCTAGGGGGATACCCAGCCCCAGGGGCCACCTCATGGTGGCCCCCAAAGGGAAGTAGACCCAAGAGCACCCTTTTAACTTGCTTTCGAGTAACCACCCTCCAAGGCCACCTTGTGGTGGTCTTGAGAGGTGAGCCCGACCTTCGGTCCCTCCGGGGTATCCCCGGGGTGCCCAAGCTTCATCCCGCGGTTTTTCGGTTCAAGCCGTGAGCCCGCGAGGTGTGCAAACATATTAAAAGCTCGATTTTAAGGACTATTTTTGTCGGCAGTTCGTGCGCGCGATAAAAACGGCGGATTTCTAACGTCGCTACGAACTATCTAAGGTTTATGGAGTGGCTCTGATACCATGTTAGATGGTGTCGCGCACTTTACTGGATTTGTGGAGAGGCGAAATTTTCAAAAAACAATTTTAAGCGGGCAACACCGACTAAAACCCCAAGGTCTACCGTAGCCCTAGATAACAAAACTTGCAAAGGTTCTAATTTACTATGAAAGTGATTTATACCTTTGTTTTCAAGTCCTTCGGGTCTTATCTTTTTCTTAAGCTCCTTGTCCGTCGGGATCGAGCTTGGTCGTCGGCCTCCTTATGTCGAAGACGATCCATCCGAGAGTCTTTGATTCAAGCTCCAATCTCAAAAGTGAGGTAACTAAAGTACCTAATTTGCTAATTTAGGTAGCTTAGAAGATGTAGAGTGTTAATTGGATTAATTTTATCTCAAACACCCTATGTTTCTCAACTCATAAAAGGGTTAGAGTTTGAGAAAGAAGAAGAGGTCAAGGAGGAGAGAGAATGACAAGGGTAGAATGATGTGAAGAATGGCTAAGGAAAAAAGACATGAAGCATTTCATTTTCATTAAAAATACCAGCCATGCTTGAATAGTATTTACAAATCAATAAAGAAATGCAATAGCCATACTTCATGCTATGCTTAAATCCACCTCACCCCCACCTCATTTTCTATTTACAATAAATAGAATATCACAAAATGATGTGTCCTCTTCTAGAAGCATTCTAGTATAAATACAAGAATACCAATACCGTATATACATATCCGTATTCGTACTATAAAAAATATAAATACCAAGAGATAAAATAATCCAATAATATAATACTAGATCATTATTAAATCAATACTTGATTCAATAATACGGCTTAATCTTAAGCCCGCTAGTATTATCCGTCCGAACAAAAATCCGTGTAGCTAGTACATGTATATGATCGGAACCCTGCACGTATAACCATACGGTCTCTACATCGTTTCGCCTGAATCAGGGAAACCCTTTGTGTGGGACTTTAAAGACTCGATAGTACGCTGGCAGTAGATTTAACCACAAGCACGCCAGCGGCACTAGTTGTACGTAACGGCTACCCAGATACCTATCGAAAAGAAGGTCAACGAGCAAACTCATCCGAACTCCTACTGAGCATATCCGTGACGATCTCCGTACAGTTCGGTCTGTTCGTCTGAGAATATCGCATGCCGGGTCTAGGGGGTGGAAAATGTCAGACCCCTAATAACCTGACAAGTCGTGCCGATGTGGCTCAAGACCATCCGAGAATCTACTGATCTAACTATTAATAATTCACAATCCACCCTGGCCAGGAACTTATGGTGTTGGACAACCGAACCCAGCGCGACATCGACTCCCTAAACCGGGAGAAACGAATCCCCAACAATCACTTACTGCCTCCATGTGGCTCGGAACTGTACCTAACTAAAACCCGTTTGCACGACTCAGTAGAGCCGTGGTAGGATAATGATCAAAGCACGGTGGAAACTCACACGAGACAAATGACGACCTCAGGTCGACAGGCGAGTTCTCGGCGAGTCCATGTGGTAGGGTAGTGATCAAAGCCAGTTCTCGATGAGTCCGTCCAGTGTACTCACCCTTAGTGAGCACATGTATACGATCTTAGGTGCCAAAGACCAATAGCTGTGGAACCAACCATCGCCTCTCGTCGGGGTCTAGAAACATATACACCAGTCGACTCCGGAGTATCAATACCCTATCTCAATACTCAACGACTAGAAACATTTAAGGATGTGATTATGAACTACCCAGCCCCCACAAGTATGATCGTCATCATAACGCTGGAGTCAAGCAATAATCCTACAGGCTTTATCAACATGTATTAACGATACGTATTAACAAGTAAAATATATACACGTGTTGAGATAACGACAAATCAGATAGCATACTATCATATCGAGCAAGATTGTCCTGTACATACATATGTCCAAGTATCCACTATTTATATATATACAATAATGGCCTTTAGGGCATACATATCCAACATATTCGAGCTCCATTTTGCCACTTATAACGTTTTGACTCCCTTTGGATTCTTGCTAAGCCTAGATGAGGCGACCAAGCGAGCTCGCACGAGACGAGCTTCTGCTGATCGAGCTCACGCTCGAATCCGCATGCTTGAAAGACTCGGCCTCGAGCATTTTGAGATTCTGTTTTAATGATCACATATTTTTTGGAGAAAATATCTGCGAACGTGTAAATTTGGATAGGCGAAATATCCTCCGTGCGTTACGCTTTCTCCAACAATGGATACTTTATAAAGCTCGCGTTTTGCAGAGATAAAATCAATTGAAAAATATGGGAAAACATAGAGAACTGAGATAGATCCTTTCCTCTACTTTTCATCTCTCTAAAATCCAGTGACCTGATTTTTCTAAGTTCGCTTTTTGGGCAAGACTGTGGTCGCATCAACCGGTCGGATTGCCGAGTGCACGGCGTGAAGGCTAACCTTGAGGGGGGTAGGTTTTCTTTTATCTTGAAAATAGACGGCCATTAATCCGGTTGCATCATTGGGGAGGCGGTATTAACGTGTTTTGACATGTCTCAATAAGTTCCTCAGTCTTTGTTTTAATTGTTTGTTTAATTTTTTTATTCGGGTTCTTCCTAAGATTTATTTGATTCGGGTAGTCGCCTATGTTGAATTGCATCTAACAGAGGCTGCACAAACAGCAACCTAAACATATAACTAATTTATGAATTTGTACATAAGCATGTGGGAAGTATGGCTACAGTTAGGAGATACAACGTTCTTGTTGATTTTAGACAAGCAAGGTTACTATTTCACCAAAAAAAAAAATTTAAAAATCCTTTTGCTGATTAATTGATCTGAATATAATTTCATTCTTGCAGGAAAAACAATTAAGTTCGGGAAATAGATTTTATGTTGCGATTAATTGGGCTACAACCTTAATATTTGATCAAGATATTACCTCGCTGAAATCGTATTTCGTACTATTCATGGGTTCATTGTTTTCTCACATTAGCAAAGTAGGTGTATTCCTTTATTTTTGACAAATCTATGTGAAGGTTGGTGTTTATTTGGTTGTAATGTTGTGTGTAAATTTCAAAAGTTACTGAGCTCTTCTTTGTATTTCATATCTGACAGCTTAGAAAAACACACAGTTATTTAGTTCGTGATGATTGTGCTTAGTGAGGGTGAATGATGCTCTGGTGCTTATAGATTTTATATAATTTCTCATCTAACAAGGAATCTAAAATGCATTTGATATAGAAATAAGACTACAGAATCTCACTTTAGTGAAATATTTTGGACATGCTTTGACTAAATTGTCAAACAATCTGAGCAATAAAGCAATGATAACAATATAACCATCCTTTTGAAGAAAGGGAGTATTACTCACATATAGGCAGGATGACTAATTCTATTATGCAAGTAATGTAGGAACTTTGGGAAACGAAGAAGAGAGAATTTGTGAAGGTTTTGAAACCCTAACCAAATACTCACCATTAGCCTCCTAACGGAATAATGGCAAATGCCAAAAAGATTTCTCTTTTTGGTTTGTTAGGGGACATTTTAGTGCAATTTAAATGTATAGGGTTTTTTTAAGTAAATACGAAGTATGGAAGGACTTTTTAGTAATTAACGGAGTATGAGTGGGTTTATTTTAGTAAAAAGCCCTTTCAGAAAATAAGAGCCAAACACCAATCCACAAAAATTTCACAAAACACATAAGAGAAAGCATGAGGGATATCTCTGATACAACATATTCTATACTGATTTATGCTATGGAGCCTTTTCTTGGGGAGTAATAATAGATAGAACCTGCAGCATTAGAGGATGAGTTTGAATAAGAAAATTATATACTGAGCTATAGTGAAATTCAGCTACAAATAATTTCAAACCTCATCTGTAAATTCGCGAAAAGCTTGACCATCCATAGCTTTATCCAATTCCTGGAAATGGGCAAGATTTGTTTGAGCATATAAATGACCACATGTTGCTTTTAATTTATTTTTTCCCCATCAATGCTCATCTTTTATTTATTAGTGTCTCCTGTGACACCCACAGACTCAAACCGATGAACTCTCACATCAAAGTGCATACATGTTTTATTGTACGAGCTATATGCTCCTTTGGTATGGCACGGCCCACGGGTTATTGAACAGGCAAAGTAGCAAAATGAAAGAGAGAGAAACAGTCTATTACGCTGAACGAAAGCTTGGGAGAAGATCAGAAATGGCATATAACTTGAAGCTTGGGGGGGGGGGGGGGGGTCCTGCAATTACTTATATATTCGTTACAATGCCGGTAATGACTTACGCTTTCTGGATCCTGAGAGCTATCAATCTTCTGGATCAGTTTCTGTAGGTCGGCATCCTCCAACAAATGTCTGATCTCACTAGATTCCGCTGTTTGCAGGAAAGTCTTTTAGAACACTACAAATATTATTAAGCATAAAGATCTAGATTATGAAAGAGATTCAGATACTTCATTATTTACTTCACAAGAAATTGACAAGCTAGTACTGAACTGAACGATAAATAAATAAATAAATAAATGTTCAGGGAAAATTAAATAAACATCATAGGCTACTTCAGAAAATTAATATGATAATCAATCGTTATCTTCATACTGCACTTAATTTTGCAATAAAATTGAAAGCAGAAATTATACTTATCTACTTTTTCTTTTTAGTATCAAGAAAGATTAGTAATAGATGCAGTGTGTGTGTAGAGAGAGAGAGAGAGAGGAATGATCCTATGAGAAGCACATAAGGTGAGAGCTATGAGAGAGAGACTGCAACCGTTGGATATTATTTGACGGTTGAGATTTAATAAACATTTTTTTTATTTATATATAGAAAGGAAAACCAAATCAAAACAAATTCTTTAAAAAATCCTTCAGGATCTCTCTCATATTAATATTTCTTTCTCAATATGGATTTCTTTTTTGGGGAAAAACATAGAAGGATGAATGATAAATTAAACAAAATGAATTTATTTTTATATCGATGATAAAAGTATGCTTAAGAACATAATCAATTATGTCTGAACCCACAAGTTGACATTGAGTGTTGAACCCACAAGTTGAGTTATTCCTCTTGATCTTCACATTATGTTTTGTTAATTATATTCTTCTTGCAAAATAAACTTTTTTAATTTAATTAAGATTGAGTAATGTTTTAAAATATTTTGTTTTCTCTATAAGGGAAAAGGTGTTTCTAATTTATTTTGATAGATTTTATCTCCAGTAGATTCTCTCTCAAAGAGAGGAAAGATATTCTACAAGATTTGGTAAGATTTAATTTGAATTATGTTATCTTTTCTATATTTACCTTTAAAAACAACTATTAAATTTCAGCCATCAAATAATGACTTATTTACACAATATTGTTTAGCACATGCGATGCACGTTTGTATATTTTAACACGGCAAAGATTTGAGAATTTTTTAAAAGAATTAGTTAAAATAATATAGATTTTAAAGGTTTTTCGCTGAATTTTTATTTTTTTAAAATTTAATAAGTTACCTATCTTAAATAATTTTTAAAAATCTTTATTATTTTAACAAAAAGTATTGAAGATATTTATCAAACAAAATATAAAGTGATTTAAACAACAACAAAAACTAACAAATCCATCCATATCTTATTAGTTTGATTATGTGCATCACACGTGCCATAATAAGTTGACACGTCATCGTTGTTTAGGTGACGGCAAATTAGAGGGGTTTCTTTTGCACATGCTCCGTACACCCCTCTTTTGGTATATATATAATGGAGGAAAGGTGTCACCTGTCACATGCCATAATTTTCTCCTATGGCGTCGAAAAAATATAGCGTCCATGGATTTTTTCGGCAATCAGCACCCACTATCATCTTTATCATGTAAGATGTGGATACACTTACTTTCATGTGATTCCGCCACTTTTTCACCGTTGATTTAGTGGGTGCAAAATTAACGGTTTACCGACAATAGAACTTTTTACATTGCTAATTCAAGGATGAAAAGATGGAGGAATCACATGAAATTTGATGTATCCACATCTTACATGATAAAGATGATGATGAATGCCGATCGTCAAATAAATCGGTGGAGGGTGTATTTTTTCGACGTCATAGAAAGAAATTCTCTCCTATGGCACATTTCCTCCATTATCCTTTTATATATAAGATTGACAGATAAAATGGGGCAAAATACCAATGGACCGCAGGTGTTTGTTGTTAATAACGCAATTTGGGTCATCTACTTCCTGTGACCTTTCCGGGGGCACAATAATTGCTGCACAAGATAAATATACGACATATTGAAAATTAAACAGAGAGTAGTTAACTTGATATTGAAAAAATAGCAAGTTAGAGAATCAAAAAGATCATCACTTAATCTGATTACACAAAGTTGGCACATTCAATACAGGCATGTGCAAGCTCACACAAAGAACTTAACGACAGCATACAACAATAAAGATCAATAACAAAAACATCAAAATTGTAGCTACCGGCAAAAGTCCATCTTTGAACTCACCCCAAATATTGAAGCAAAATTAACAAAGCGCTAAACACTGCTTCTAACTTAGAAACACCATATACATAATCAAAGTTATTTATCGGTATATAAGAACTTTTTTAGAATCACAAAGTAATTGGGGGCCGTCACTGTCCTCAAGTTTAAACATAAAAGTAATAATTAATTTTACCATCAGGTATATTTTGAGCCATTAGAATGCTTACGTGGTTCTACCACAGGAGGCGCAGACTGTTTGCATGGGATCTCTGCATCAATCACATAAAAGGAAAATTCAAACTTTGAAGAAATAAACAAATAGATTATGAGAAACTATACTACTATTTGTTAGTCTGCATTGGAGTAAGGAGCTCTTTGTTTGCAAGGAAATGCCAAAACTTATGGGAAGGGGGTTGGGGGGGGGGGGGGAAGACACTATTCATCAAAACAAAAAACAGCATATGGAATTGCCAATCCTTTATGTGTTTGCATGGAATAGGAATTGCAAGTTTTGGGAATTGACATCACCAAAATGGGAATTGACATCACCTTTTTGGCAATTCCAAATCCAAGCTTTTTGGATGTAATTGGCAAAGACACGTAGGATTAGGTATATTATTTTATTTGGGAAAAGTTATGATTACCTACTTTCTCTCTTTCTCTCTCTTCTCTTTATCCAATTCCCAAAACTCAATTCCCACTTTTCATTGTACAACCAAACAAAGGAAAAGATTGAAGGGGACAAAAACCATTCCAATTCTTTACAAACAAACAAGAGAATGGCAATTCCAGGAAACAAATTTTTTTGTTTGCAAGACCTCAATTCTCATTCTTGTTTTTTTTATTCCTACAAACAAACAGCCCCTAAAAAACATTATCACTGAGCAGAGTGCAACGACGCGGATGTTTTTCACTGCACCTCTCACGTCGGTACTAACTACTACGTTCAGGGCGTATGCAGAAAAATTCACCATAAAGGGCACCAAAAGAGCAAGACTTCATTAAGAGATCAAACTAAATATTATATAAAAAAAGGTTTTTTCCGCTAGCCCCCCAAACTTCGATATTTTTCTCTATCCCCCAATAGTTACTATTTACCTGTAACCCCTCTTAAACTAATAAGTTACTCCTGGGACCCCTGTTTAGCGTTTTTCGTCCATAAAAATTATATGGCCCCACCTACCCTGCGTTCTTTTTATTAGATTTTTCCTCCTTTTCGCATTTTCTCCCTTCCTCTCCCTAAAAAAAACTCTATGATTACCTTCATTTAGGGTTTCAAAAAGTCGATCTTATGAGTACATCGTTGAAGAAGAAAAGGATTGTGGCAAGAAGTAACTGCAGTAAGGCTGAAAAGGTATGGTAGTATTTGTGTTTTTTTTGCTTCTTTATTTATAATTTGATCTAAAAAATCTGAAGCTTTGGGTTTTTAGGCGTCGTTATGCTTGTGATAGAGAACGATGTTGAAATCGTTTTTCATTTTCATTCTAGGGTTAGGGTTTTGAATGGTTGCTAAGCTTTCAATTTGTTTCTGTTTTTAAGTATGATTTCTCCCGATTTCAAGATGTCGATGTATGTTGAGGTACGAGTTAAACTTAGATATGGTGGTGTGTGGAGGGAAATTCCAAGAACCTCAAGATCAAAATATGAAGTGGGTAAAGTTGTTTTGTGGTTAGATGTTGATAGATCAAGTTATTTGGATCTTTGTGCTAACATTGTGGAAACAACCTCTAACGAAGGGTCAAACTCTTTTAATTTCCTATCTAGATCATGGTTCCAATCCCCCCAAGTATATTAACCTTTTTGGTGATGAAGAGTACATATCAATGCTTCAAAGATATAGAGAGATGAATACAACTATTCAGATGTATGTCACACTCGAGAAAGCAACTCCTGTATCACCTCCTAAGCACAATCCTCTTGGCTAAGAAAAAAGAAAGAACTAGGTAAGCAAGCTCAACTCCATCAACAACGACAACAGCATCAACAACCACAACAACATCAACATATAAATCCATTCAGACAGCAGCAACAATCAAGTACAATACGCTATAACTCTACAAAAGGGAGAGAGAAAGTTCATGGAAAAAGAAAAAGAATTCCGAAAACATCAGATAGGTCATCAAGTGAAAGTGAGACACAAGAAGCTATTTATGCAACTACTCAAGAAACATAATATGGTTGTGAAGACGATTTGATTATTATCCTAAGAGTTTTGTTGACAATTTTGATGAGGCTTTTGATGAGGCTAATGACTACTTTGCACAAAACAAATACTATGAGATGGAGTGTAGTGATGACAGTAAAAAAGAAGGGGAAGCTGATAATGTGTGGGATCCATTTGAGAATGCAGCTTGGGATGTTGATGAAGAGAGCCCTGTAATAGAATGCGGTAAAAAATTTCCAGATATTCAGTCTCTTAGAATGGCTTTGAGGAAACATGCAATGAAGTCTAATTTTGAAATGAAATTCTCACACAATGAGAGAAAGACTATTGGCTATTTGCAGGTCCGAAGGTTGCCCATGGAGGGTCAGGGGAACAGCTATGTATGATGGGAAGACGTTCGAGATAACAGGAGTTGAGCCCAAGCACACATGTACAAGGGTAAACAAGATAGGAAACAAAATTGCAACAAAGTATTGGATTGCAAGAAAGATTTTAAAGCAAGTGAAAGAGAACCCTAACTACACACCAAAGCAAATTAGTTCATATCTTCATGAAATTTACTAATTGAAGAATATCCCCTACATGAGACTATGGAAGGCAAGGAAGATTGCAAGAGAAGCAATATATGGTGCAGTTGACTCAAATTATAAGTTCCTTCCAGGAATAAAAGCAGAGCTGCTAAAAAGAAACCCTGGAAGCCATGTGGAGTATATCTTAGAAGAGGATCATGCTTTCTTACGGTATTTTGTATCACTCAAAGCATGCGTAGATGGGTTTAAGCTTGGGTGCAGACCTTTCTTAGGTCTTGATGGCTGTCATCTTAGGGGAATGTCTGCAGTGGCTTTGGACGGAAACAATGGGTTATATCCTGTTGCTTATGTTATGTTGTGTGTGAGTCAGAAAGTGAGGGAAACTGGTATCGGTTCTTGGAGCAATTGAAAATTGTGCTAGGTGATTATGTGGAGAATGTTGTGTTCATTAGTGATCAAGAAAAGATGCATTTGATCTTCTTTCTATGTGTGAACACAGAGTATGTATGAGACATGTTTGGAAGAACTATAAGAAAGATTTTCCTGGAGACTTCTATGAGAGGATGGGGAGGGATGCTGCTAGGGCTTTCAATCAGTCCAGTAGAGATGCGGCTTTGTTAGAACTGGCACAACACTCTCAGCAAGCAATGAAGAGGATTACCAGCATAAAAACTAAATGGAATAGGTCCCAATTTTCAGAAAGATCATCACTATGTAACTAATAACCTAAGTGAGTCCTTTAATGCATGGATCATGGAGGCAAGATCACTACCTGTGTGTGATCTAATGGAGAGCATCAGATGCAAGGTGATGTAACGGATAGAAAGTAGAAATGGATAGCATTGAAGTGGAAAAGGAAACTTGTACCTACAGCAGAGAGATACATCATTGCTATTAGCAAAAGAATTAGTGCTTGGCAAATTAGAAGATCCACTCAATTTACTTTTGAGGCCTACAACGGAGCAATCACAAGAGTTGTGGATATCCAGGACAAGACGTGCACTTGCAGGAAATGGCAAGTGTGTGGATTACCATGTGTGCATGCAGCAACTTGCATTGGAAGCATTAGAAAATGTTTGTTGGTATAACTATGTGGATGAATACTTCATTATAGAAATGTATGTATAACTTAGTTATAATTAGTTTTTAATTAATTAGCTTCTAATTTATAACTTTATATGTTTTCTATCTTTGAATTGAATACCTTGCTAAGATTTTGTATATTAATATGTCTCGGGTTTCAGCTTGCTAACAACTTTCCAATACACCCACTTCCATCCAAAGATGAATGGGAAAATATGGACCTACCATATGAGATTCAACCTCCGCACTCGAAGAGACCAAGGGGCAGGCCTAAAAAGCAAGGAATCAGAGCAAAGGATGAAGATGTTGGAAGGAAAGGGCCTAAGCTAGCTAAAAGGAAGCGTCGTTGCGGTCGATGTGGCAAGTTCGGTTATCACAAGATTACATGTAAAGAGCCACTAATCCCCAGAGAACCACAACCATCACAGAACTCATGAATTAGAACTTCATAAGTTCCAAATAATGGTCAAAGTAGAGAACTTCATAATTATCACAAAGATTACAAGTGACCTTCACAAATTCCAAATACTAGTCAAGAACTTCACAAGTTTCAATACCATCACAATCACAAATTTCAGCAGCTTCACAATCCTTTCGCTGTAATTTTCAAAGCTCACAAGTTGATAGGTTTGTCGATGCAATGCCCGGCCAATCGGGCTATAGGTAAGCCTAAGTTAATTAGATTATTTCTATATTTTTCTAAATTGTATATATTTTATTTAATTATTCTTAGAGAGTGATTTCAAATTGTTTTGCAGAGCCTCAATGTCTCAATCAAACGTGAAGATACCAATTAGAAGACCAAGCAAGAGTTGAAAAGGCTTTGAAATTGTTCTAAAGCATTTGGGATGGAGTCAGTTCTTTTGTTAGGTTTATTTTGTTTAATGGTCATGGCATATGGTAGAATAAACTATTAGTTATCTGCAATGTTGTTTTTTTCTCAATGAAGGCTCATATTGACTACTTTTGTACAATCTGATGTCTATGTCCCAGATCTGAAGTGAAGTGGAATATGCATGCAATTTGTTAATATTACTGTATTGTTGTCGGTTGCTGTATTAGTTTTTTGGATCTTATCAATCTGAAATTTGATATAACTTGTCAGTGTTTGTTGTGTTGTTGCTTTTGCTGCATGCAATTCAAGTTGGTGACAGATTTAAGGTTGCTATGTTATTGTTGCTGGTGCTTCTATGTTGGTTTTAGTTCGTTTTAATCCATGGAAATGCTTTTGAAAATAGTTTAGCTAATATGTAGAAAGTTTAAGTTTCTTACATGCATTTAATATTTGAGTATATATTCCAAGATTGAGCTAATTTCAGATTTTTCAAAGATTATATATTTGTCAGATTTTTTAAACACATAGAATTAACTTATGTTGCTTGAGCTACTAAAACCATGGTATATGAATGTTCTGGCTTTTATAATCAGGTCTCAGTTTATGACAAATTTTATTTTCATGCAAAGTTTAATTTTGATGCTATTCTGTTGTTGCCAGGTTTTAAATCTGATGATGAATCATGTAGTATTAATTGCCAATTTCTCAAGTTATATGACTTACCAAAATATAAGACTTGTTCTAAGCACCAACCATGCAAGCATTATTTTCCAGGTTTTGCAAAGATCAATAGCCAAAGCTCATTGTACTCCTATCTACTTTTAATGCTTTTCTTCTTTCTCTCATTTTTTTCTTCCACGACGTACCCAGTTAAATGCAAGTATAAAAGACATTTAAAACAACAATTCCATTGCACTTTATAAGTTTCAAAATATACTACATTAACCATTACAAACCTTCCATAAATTAATATTACTTTACGAAAAACAATAAAACTCAAATACATTTTCATGGCACCCACACACATAAAACATAAAAGCAAATATACAAATGGCTACAAGAAGTTGATTTTTTCCATTAATTTACCATCTTCCACTTATTGCTTCCAACTTCCTCTCCAACATGTCCATTTTATGCATAATCACATCAAAATTCCATTTTAAAGCTTCAAAGCTCTCGCACCAAATTTCCCCTTCATCTCACCAAAAATTCTCTTTGACTCAGGGGCTAATGATTCTTTCCGTCTCAAATGCAATGGAATTCTTGGTGAGATCCTTCTTCCACACAATATAGCCGCAACCAATCAAATGTGGACCCTAATTTGGAATATTTAGAGAATTCGGCGACAAGAGAAAAGAAGCCTTAGGGCATGTTTGGATGCACACAATCCATAGGATAAAAATGCTAGATTCCATTTTTCCCCCGAATTAGTGCAATCCTTAAAAAAGGGTTGTTTGGATGACATTTTCATGGGTAGATCCAAGGGGGAAATACCCCAAATAGGTCCATTCTATGGGATAAAAAATTAGCTAAAACCTAATTATTTTTTCCTCAAACTTTCACTCTCCATCTTTTTGAAAACCGTGTTTGCTTTCTCTCTCTTTCAAAAAAAGAATATTTTAACTCAACCATGAATGAAAAGAAAATGTAAGTATTAAATACATATCCTTATACCAAACTATCCAAACATGTACAAGTTAAAAAAATCTTTAGAAATTTCATTTAATGGAATGCATGTGAATTCCAAGATTTATTTATCCAAAATGAAATCCCTAGAACTATTTTCCAAACTATCCAAACATGGCCTTCGATTAGAAAACTACTCCTAATTTAGAATATTTGGAGAATTCAATAAAGTGGGAAGAGAAGCATTGGATTAGAAAACCCTAATTTGAAATATCTGGGGAATATAGGGATTTTGCGCGTTGAATATAGGCTTTGGGGGTAATATATGTCATCTCCCGATGTGTTGCCGTTAATCCCTAACAGAGCTAACAGAATATTCTAAAAGATGTTCTTTTATTAATTGAGGGGGTAACAAGAGTAACTTAAAAGTTTAGGAAGGCCGCAAGCTATGAAGCACAGATACTCCAAACAGCCTAACGAATCGTCCCCAAATACGTATCGGACACTGATACTCTCAGAAACTCTTAAACGCGACTCGAAAACGTGAATCCTCTATTTTTTATTTAAACAAATCAAAAAAATTGGAAACTTTGGGATACTTTTTGATTTGCGAATTGGATATCTCGGTCGATTCATGATAATTATTTTTTCAATTCGAGACTGATATTTGACCCATTAACTTAAGCACAATTACTTTTACCTTTAACTCCGATACCTCTAGGCTTTTTAAAACATCAACAAATTCTAGGACTGATCCAGCGTCCTTTGGGATCTGGGACCCCATCGGAGATCACACACGACTTGAGACCTCGCCACAGCCTCTCCTGATCGATTCGAATCAGCTCTCTCTGGTTTATGGCTATATTTACGATTTAATATTATAAAGTCATGTTTTCAATATTTGTTCAATTGAAAGTAATTGAATACTATTTGAGAGAATTAGTATATGATGGGATCGAATTGGTATTTGAAATCAAAGACTTTTGATATAGAACATGATAATTGAGAATGCTACAATTGTATTCTTAGAATGGCATGCTAAAGTGTTAATGGAATATATGTGGTGTACTTCTGCCCTTCTATTTATTTATATATTTATTCAATATAAAAACGTATCCCGTAACTTAGGTTTTTGGAAAATTGTGTTTCTGCGTACCCGTATTGTATCGTTTCGGATAATCGTACCCGTTTTCGTGCTTCATAGGCTACAAGTAATTAGTAACTACGGTGCGGGGGACAGAGAAAAATATTGAAGTTTAAAAATGGTTAGATAATTTGAGAAGCGGTAGCAACATTTTTAACTAATTTATTTACAAACACACAAAAAAATTCTTTACAAAGGAGAAGCACAATAAAATTCACACTGCACTTAAATAAAAAATCCAAAAAATATAAATAAAAAATGTGTTTGTAGTGGGAATTGAACCCAAGGTCTTTTGTTAGGAAACAAAATGCATTACCACTTAGCCAAATCCTCCTCTTTATTTATGCCTTAAATATATATAATATATGTAAAAAAATCCTAACGCTCAGTTTGTATTCAATATCAGTCGCTCTCCCCCCCTTCCTAAATGTGCCCCCTCTAGTTGCTTAGTGGACCCGCCCCTATCCTACACAGAGACGAAAAGACCACTAATGGCCTAAAATAGAGAAGAAAGCATGTTAACCAATGAAAAGATTGATATCCTAAACAATTGATAATTGACGTACAATCCTAGAATTCTTCAAATTTTCTCATATTTTTTTATTCTTAAGTCGCAACATTTTAGCTATTGTTGAATTTCTACCTTGCTCATAAGCAGGAGTCGATAATAGTTAGATGCAACAGCACGAAAACATGGTAAACAATTAATTCTGCTAAAGATAACAAACCAAAACATAATAATACACTGGATTATTTGACGATACCTTTGTGCTTCTTAAAGCATACCAAAGAACAACTGCACATAAATTAAACGACATAACCAAATATTAGTACATTGCAGCAAAACAACTTCCTGCAAATATATCAAAGGACAATAAGAGCTACGAGTACATTCGATTCCAAAACCTTAATAAATATTTGTCCCGCCAAATTGAGAGAACATGAACATAGATGAGTATCACAACAAAACAAAAAAATTGATTTGTAAACCAAGTTCTTACAACAGTAAAAAGCACTTACCACAGACTTTTGGAGTTGGCTACATGAATCCTTCTTCCTATTTGATTTTTATTCGTATTTTCAATTAAATATTTTATATCTCTATGTTCCTCAAAAAAAAATCTTCTATTCAACTCTCATAACAACATTTTTTGACTAAAAAGGTTGAAAATGTGACTTGAAAATTCTCCGATATCACCTTCACAATGAAAGCAATTTGTTCCACTTTGATATCCAAATACGGGAAGAAAAGAAAAAGGGTAAATAGGAATCCTTACTATGGAAGAAGGCAAGATGGGCACTTGTACTTTGATTGTGCATCTTTGCATACTTCACATTGTTTAGAACCCATTGCCCACAATAAATCCTGTTGGAAAAAAAATTAATGAGTTCAAACCAACAATATGAGATTGGTAACAATTAACTAAGAATTATATGATGAATAAGCAAACTTATTGAAAGCCAAATCAACTGCCTCAGAAATTGCAAAAAATTTATGGGTTTGAATGAAAGAAATTTGAGAAGGGAAATGGGAGTTACCCTTGGTTTCTCTGACTTCTTTTTGGCAGAGGAGGTAGATGATTTCAATTCTTGATCGATTGAAATTGAAAAAGCATGAATCAATTAGGGTTCTTGGTTAATTGGATCCAGGATGGGCTTCCACTCTAACGAGTTAAGGCCCGATACAGCCCAAGCTTGGATATCCTCCCTTTTTCCCCTTCTGTATTTTGCCGTGTTCCTTTTGTTTTTCTTTATTTTTCTCTTTTTTGGAAAAATAGTTATAGGCCCCTAGGACCAAAAGATTCCCCGGCTTAATGTTAGATAAAGGTCTCTTATACTTATTTTTTTATGTTTTTCTTTAAAGCCTTCTGACCTATTTATTTGATACATTTTTGTGCACTTCCATATGCCCACGTGTGTTAGATCAACCAGTCAAAAAATCAAACTGTCATATTAACGCCAAATGAGAGGTGTACGGAACACGTGCAAAAGAAACGCCTCTAATTTTTTGCCATGTCAGCAATACCAATGTGTCAAAATATGATAATTTTAATTTTAAATTAAAAAAAGAAATTAAAAATGTTACAATACATCTCCTAACAAACTCTCCACAATCAAAAAAATTTTGAAACTTTCCGTATTCCCATGACTTCTCCACATATCTCCTCATGTTTTAAAAAAGGAAGAAGAATATGACTGCATGCATCTTTCAAAATATTGTTAATGGAAGAAATACAACACTGGTGGGAATTCAATTGTCAATAATTTAAAGAAAGATGAGATGAGTAAGAAGAAGGATGTCAAAGTATCCCCTCCCCACTGAAAAAAAGAATAAAATATTGGTTTGAAGTTATTAATGTATAGATTGTTTTTTCATAGGTTGTATCAATTGGAAGGAGAAGAAGGTGGGTAATTTATCACTAATTCTCAAATTGCTTTTAATTTTTTATTTGCAATGTTTTATGTAAGGATGGTTGTAATGTTTTTCATAGATATTTGTTGATATAAGTAAAATCTGTCATAAATGAAAGAAGAAGAAAAGAAAAGAAAAATAAAAGGAGTATAAGGCGGGTACTCATATCATTTACACATTCTAAGTTTATGAATTTTATAGATTATTTAATAATTTTGACAATAAGTGCATTCTCAAAGAGACATGTCACATAATTTTTCTTTATATAGAAGTGCAATATATATTTTTGTATGAAAATGAACCAATGAAATGTTTAGTAAGCATTATTTTGTATAAGACGAGCATCACAGGTGCAGAATATATAGCGGTGGTTAATTACTGCACACAGGGGTTGTTTGGCAGTTAGGAAATAGAGATGAAAAATCTTCTTTCATGTATTTGGTCAGCAACAAATTTAAATTCGAACTCGAAATAAAGATGCAAAAGCAATAAATTTGGTCGTAAAGAGTTGCAACTTTAGGAATGGTAAGTATAATAATTATTATAAGGAACAAAATACTTTACCGAGCCACAATTTGTCTACCCAAAAGTTTATCAAAGAGACAAAATGGTAGGACCCATAGATAATAGTGTCAAACAGATGGGCTCAAAGTGTTTGTCTCTTTGGTAAACGTTTGCAGGTAGAAAAAGTATTTTTGTCATTATGGGATGCCATATAAGTTTTGTATATGCCACATGTCCAAATTTGCAATAAATGTTGCATTTTGTATGGTGTTTTGTTCAACCATACAACAAAAAATGGTTTGGATTTAAAAATCCAATTGCAAAACCATAGATTTGGATTATTTTTTTGCAACAAATACCGCATGCAACAAATACATTTGTTGCATGAAAGCATATGATGCAATTCTTTTTCTTTTGCTAACCAAACATGCCCATAGTCTATTGACTACCATACAAAGACCTCCACTAGTGGGGGTGCCCCATCCAATGGCTATGCAAGAGCTTGCACCATGCAGCCCTTGCATAGTAGTTTTTGTCTTATTGGAGCCTTTGGGAGTAGGGATTGGGAGGCCCAGCTAGTATTTCCTCTTTAGATATTTTAACAGTGGATGTGAGGGCTAAACAAGAGGATTTTTTTTTTATAAAAATCATCAGTTAAATATAATGGAGGTTTATAAAAGCTCATATAGTCAGAAAAAGGGATATTTAGAATATTTTTATTAAGGATTTAGTGCAGATTTTAAAAGATATTTAATAGACATGTCAAAATATTTCTAAAAAAGATTTGAGATTTTTCTTATAAGAAAGTCATTATTTAATATAGCAGAGATATAAAATAGATTTTCAGTATATATTTTACAATATATAAAGATTTGACGACGTTTGAGCGGATAGATATGAGACTTCACGTTTTAATTGTAGGGCTGGCCTAGCACCTCGTCAAGAGTTCGGTAGCATCACACATGCCATAATCAAAAATTTAGAGGTGTTAAGTTAACCCGACAAGAATCGAAACTAGAAGTTTTAGGGATTATACAACTAAACATCACATGCAATTGTAAAACTATCACTAAGAGGAAAGATTACAACCTTTGTAGATCTCCCTCGGTGACTCCTTGGCACTATGAGAGTTTGAAACGGATCGATGGAAGCCTTCCTTGTCCACGATGATCCACCCGAAGTACCTTTGCTCAAAGCTCCTTACCTTACTTGTTTCGCAAACGAAGTAGAGTAAACACCCTACACAAATCGGCTAGAGGTGTGTAGTATGATGATGTGGTTTATGTTCTTCAATTGAAATCCTTTCTTTTGTCAATCTTCACTCAAGAGAGAAATCTAGAGAGGAAGAAGAAGATAATGGTGGCTTGAGCTTTCTTTCATATCACATATGATAACTTGTATTTTTCACACCCTTGCACTCAATTTTTTTTCTTGTTGTGTGCTTCTTGTTTCATATCACATATGAAGCTATTTATAGTGTTAAGAAAGGAATAATCACCATTATTCCATTACCACCATAATTATGAGTGGAAATTCTTTTCCTAAAAATTAAGCATGGGTGGAAATTCTTTTTATTAAGTTAATTAAAGTTTACCCACTAAAGAATAATGGAGAATTAGTGGATATTCTTTATATTAACTTAAAATGATAAATACAAATTAAAAGCTTCAATATAAGTCTTATATTGCCATCATTCTTGTATCATCAACCATGATACTATGTATGCATGTATGTGTCCATGCACATCATCATGTGCATACATGCATGCATACAAAAGGATTTACTAAAAAGATTAATCTAAATGTAATTAGTTAAATCAACACTTGATTTTACCAAACCGGTCATATCTCATACGATCGGACAAATAGAAAATGCCCGATTAATATACGTTATCACATAACCGTATTTAATCGGGTCCCGCGCATATCTCATATGCACACCACATCGTTTTGCCTGAGCCAGGAAACTTCATTGTGGGACTCTAAGACTCGTCAATACGCCAGCAGTAGATGATGATCATATCAAACATCCACAAGCCGCAAGAGGTCAGCTAAACATAACGGCCACCCGGGTATTGAAACGATCAGAAGAAAACCAGCGAAGCTGTAAAAACTCCCGTCGAGCCAACTGGCAACACTTACCGTACAGTCCGGTCTCTTCGTCAGATATGCTGCATATCGAGTCTAGGGATGGTATCGTCGACCCCAGTAACTCAATAAGTCATGCTGGTGTGTGGCTCATAACAGATCGAGAAACTACTGATAACTCTTATCAGTAAATCTCAGCAGCCCTGGCCAGGGACTTCATGTTATAGCCAATCGAGCATAGCACAACATCAACCCCCAATACCGGGAGAGACGAAACCCCTCCTATCGCTCATTGCCTCCATGTGCCTCGGGACTGTACCCAAAGACCACCTGTTTGCACGACTCAGTAGAGCCGTGGTAGGGTGGAGATCAAAGTATAGTGGGAGGACACACAAGACTCTATGACGATCTCGGGTCTACAGACTAACCTGTACCAGTGTTCCTGAGAACTGCTATCCGACGATAGATATAATACCACATAGGAGTTCTCTGTGAGTCCGTTCAGTGTACCCAGTCTCCACTGAGCACCCGCATACAATCTTTGGTGTCTCCTCACCAGATGGATATGGGATCATCCATCGCTCATCATATGGGACAAGAATAGTATACGCTAGTCTACTCTGGAATATCGATGCCCTGTCTCGATACACCCACGACTAGGAACAGTTCAAGGATATGCTTATAGACTACATGTGCCCCACTAGTATGATCCGCATCATAATCACAGTAGTCAAGCATATATCCTTTGGGCTTTATCAACATGTGTAAATGATTAAATCTACATGTACAGATAAAGTAAACCAGATAGCGTACTATCATTTTGAGCAAGAAATTCATCTATCTCTATAGATTATATGTCCAGGTTTCCACTATCCATATAATGGCCTTTAGGGCATACATATTACTAACAATCTCCCACTTGCACTAAGGCCAGTTATTGGCGTATCTCATACCCAACATTTCAAACAGTCGCTCATGCTGAGGCTGTGGAAGTGCCTTGGTGAATGGATCCGCTGTATTATCCTTTGTATCTACTCTCCGAATCTCGATCTCCTGGCGATCCACTATCTCCCGGATCAGATGATATCTCCTTAGGATGTGTCTAGATTTCTGATGGGACCTTGGTTCTTTAGCTAATGCTATAGCTCCATTATTATCGCAATATAATGGTATTGGATCAACAATGGTTGGAACTACTCCTAGTTCCGCAATGAACTTCTTCATCCAGACGGCTTCCTTAGCAGCATCACTTGCAGCAATATACTCAGCTTCCATCGTGGAGTCTGCAACGGTGTCCTGTTTGGAACTCTTCCAACTAACCGCTCCTCCATTTAGGGTAAATACAAACCCTGAGATTGATTTACTGTCATCCTTGTCACTTTGGAAGCTTGAATCGGTAAAGGCCTCCATCTGGAGATCCCCATTACCATACACCAAGAACAATTCTTTAGTCCTTCGCAAGTACTTAAGAATGTTCTTCACTGCTATCCAATGTTTCTCCCCTGGGTTGGATTGATACCTGCTTACTACAGCTAGTGCATAAGCTACATCAGGGCGAGTACACAACATCGCATACATTATAGATCCCACGGCTGAAGCGTAGGGTATAACGCTCATGCGAGCTCTCTCTTCATCAGTCTTCGGACAGAATTCCTTAGAGAGAGTGATTCCATGACTAGCAGGCAAGGCACCACGCTTGGAATCTTCCATACTAAACCTCTTTAGAATGGTGTCTATGTACTTTGATTGGGACAGTCCCAATAACCTCTTGGATCTATCTCTATAGATCCTAATGCCCAAAATGCGCGAGGCATCACCCAGGTCCTTCATGGAGAACCTTTGTGATAAGAATAGTTTGACCGATTGTAACATAGGAACATCATTTCCTATCAGGAGAATGTCATCTACGTACAATACGAGGAATGTGACAGTACTCCCTACAATCTTCTTATAAATACATGGTTCATCTTCATTTCTGACAAAATCAAACTCTTTGATTGTATCATCAAAGCAGATGTTCCAGCTCCTTGAGGCCTGCTTTAATCCATAGATGGATTTAAGCAATCTACATGCTTTCCCGCTGCTCCCACTATCAATGAAGCCCTCTGGCTGATCCATAAAAACGCATTCTTCTAAATCACCATTTAGAAATGCAGTTTTCACGTCCATCTGCCATATTTCATAATCATAGTGAGCAGCAATAGCAAGTAGAATCCTAATGGATTTAAGCATTGCTACCGGAGAGAAAGTTTCATCATAGTCCAAGCCTGGTCTTTGACGAAAACCTTTCGCTACAAGCCTTGCTTTATAGGTCTCCACCTGTCCATCTACACCAATCTTTCTCTTAAAGATCCATTTGCACCCAACGGTTTTTATCCCAGGAGGCGCAACGTCCAAAGTCCATACTTTGTTGGTGTACATTGACTCCATTTCAGATCTCATTGCTTCCAGCCATTTCACTGAGTCACCACTCGTGATAGCTTGCTGAAAACTAGTAGGGTCATCATCATCCATGATGCAATCTTCTCTATCACCATCTATGAGAAACCCATAGTATCTCTCTGGTGGGTGAGAAGTTCTACTAGACCTCCTGAGCGGCTGAGGTTCTTGAAGTTCTACTGCAACATCAGTTTCAACCAATTACTCCTGAGCAATTTGTGTCTCTAGAACCTCTTCTAGTTCTACCACATTGCCATTAGTACTTTCCGTAAAGAACTCATTTTCCAAAAATGTGGCATGCTGAGCAACAAACACCTTTTGTTCCTCTTTGTGGTAGAATAGATATCCATACGAATGTTTTGGATACCCCACAAATTTACACATGACCGATCGTGTCTCGAGTTTGTCTGGATTCTGCTTTTTAACAAAAGCCGGACAACCCCAAATCCTAAACCTTTTAAGAGATGGTCTCTTTCCATTCCACATCTCATATGGAGTGGTAGACACGGTCTTGGTTGGCACCCTGTTCAATAGATACATTGCTGTCTCCAATGCATGTCCCCAAAAGGAAAGCGGTAACTCAGCATCACACATCATGGATCGTACCATATCCAATAGGGTACGATTCCTCCGTTCTGACACACCATTGTACTGCGGCGTGTAAGGAGGAGTGAGCTGAGAGAGAATCCCATTCTCTTTTAAGAAGTCTAGAAACTCTGTACTTAAATACTCTCCACCTCGATCCGATCGAAGTTTCTTGATGCTCAAGCATGTTTGCTTCTCTACTTCAAGTTTATACTCCTTGAATTTCTCAAAAGCTTCAGATTTGTGCTTTATCAAAAACACGTGTCCGAATCTTGAGAAATCATCACTAAAAGTGATAAAGTATGAAAAACCACCTCTTGCAAGTGTAGACATTGGTCCGCATACTGTAACAACCCTAATTTTCTGTACAAACCTTTTCAAAATACAGAAAGGCACCCCTAAGTCTGAACACGATTTATAAGTTTGTTTTGCTTTAAAACAGCAAGATAGAGCTTATAGCTCATTGGTAGACCTTGCACTGTTAAGCCATAGCACCAAAATTCAAATCACATCAACTACACATTTTTATTTTTATTTTTAGAATTCCAAAAGGTTGCACGTGCACTGCACGTAAAACGAAAAGTCAAATTAATCGAACATTTGCACTGAGAACAACACCTACACGTAGCCTGCACCCTATGGTTGCATCAGTACATCCTATTCACTTCATAGTTATTGAAATGGACTTGTTTGGATCGCTACGTACATTTTACGTGCATTCATTCTTGGGGGTATACATTTTTATCAACCGGACATCAGATTATGATTTTAACTCGTCCGTATATTGTTTATATTTTAAAACTAAATTTTTAGACACAATCCGGGAATTTTTCGGAATACTTTTGTTTTAGCTTAAAAACCATGTTTATATATTATTATATTAATTACACTATTCATGCACTATTCATGCACTGTTCATAAACGTTAACAAAAATATATATTATATTATATTATATATTATTATTATAATATATATTATATTATATTATATATTATTATTTTAATATAATATAATATATAATATTATTAATTAATTATTTTTTATAAATTTCTTTTACTCTCTCCCTCTCTCTTCCACGCTCTCCCTCTCACCAACCCACTCCCTCGTTACGGCTCACCCACTCCCACTCTCTCTTTCTTTCTTCCTTCCTTTCACACTCCACTCCAATTCCCTCACGCCTCTTTCTCTCCTCTATATATATTCATTAACCCCCCACGATATTCTGTCACCTCCTTCACCACTATTCTCACCTCCCTCTTCTTCTCCTTTCTTATTTTTATTCTCTTTAATTTCTTGATCGGTATTTGTCCGGTAAACACCGGAGCCGTGTCGTCGCCGACGAGGCGAACAATCCAGCAGACGTTCTCATCCTGCATGGTCACGTTCTTATATAGCCAGTAAGTCTTTTTCCCCTCGTTTCTCTTTTAAATTGTTAACAAGTTGACAGTACCTGATGAAGTAAGTCCTCATCTCCTTTTCTATATTTTTATATCTCCTTCTTTAATGTCTTTTGCTAATTAATATGTGTAAGTCTTTTTCCCCTCGTTTCTCTTTTAAATTGTTAACAAGTTGACAGTACCTGATGAAGTAAGTCCTCATCTCCTTTTCTATATTTTTATATCTCCTTCTTTAATGTCTTTTGCTAATTAATATGTGTAAGTCCTTTTCCCTCCGTTTCTCTTTTCTTCCTTGCCTCTTGTCATGAATACATATAATCATTTTAAACTGCTTTGCTCAATATTATATATATATTATATTCCATGCTTAACAAAAGAAAAGATTTACATTTACATGAACTGCCATTACAATTCAAATCAATATTCAACATGAATCCATATATTCAATCTATACAACTTGACCGAACCGAACCATGGATATACATTCCATTTACATGGCTCTCCAGATATTCCATTTACATGATTATACAGTTACATCCATTTACTGATATCATGGTTTCGGCAAAGTCATCCAACTACCCAATTTATACAATATAATACAATCAAAACACTACGGGGTTTATAAGGGGTAGACTGGTACGGAAGGTGTTAAAAGTGGCACGAGACAGTAAGATTAAGACATCTAAATTCCGTTGCTGTTGTACCGTGGCCCAACGGTTCTTTGTACATTCCGTTTGCCCTAGTCTCTAGCATATAGAGACTCCTCTCGTATACACTGGCATTCTTCTGTACCAAGCTACAAACAACAGCGTTAACACAACATTATATCAATATATAATACAACTTTAAAAGATACCTTCTTACTCTGTCTATTCTATTTCTCCCCTATCTTTGGGACTTACCGAGCGATTGTTCGCTGACGGCATTCCTATTTCTATTCTTTCTTTGGAATGTCGTCAGGATGGCCCGACTCTAAGGAGCACGAGACCGACCAGGAGCATTTAGAGCAGACCACTGAGCAGCACGATCACTAGGCTTCACTTATACATTTACTTTTATTTCAGTTATGCCATTGTTTAGGCATCGCTTTCCATTCCATGTATTTACTTTTCCATGTACTGTAAAAGAATGTTAATGAATAAAGTTGCTGATATATTTTTCTCTTGTGCATTTTATTTATATTGCTTAGACACGCTTAGCGTATTTACTTCGGAGTAAATACGTAGCGGGCCTCGCCGCGTCCCCTTGCCCGTACACCGGGAAGCGGGACGTGACACATACATCACTATGTATGAGGCTTAAGAGTTCACCAGCTCTCTCTCCGTGTCCACTAAACGGAGTTTTGGTCATTTTACCTTTGATACAAGACTGGCAAGTCGCATAAGATTTATATTCAAACGGATTTAAATATCCATCTTTGTGTAGCTTGTTTAGTCTTGTTTCGTTAATATGACCAAGTCTACAATGCCAAAGAAAAGCTTCATTTATATCTGAAAACTTTCTTTTACTAGTATGTTGTATATTGAAAACTGTGTGTTGGTTCAGGATGTAAATACCGTTATTTAATGTACCAAACCCAATCAACTCTTGATTCAGGTTAATGTTCATAACATTATTTTGCAACATAAAATGATATCCTTCATTGTCCAACAAAGAAACGGATATAATGTTACACAGCATACTTGGTACAAAATAACACGGATTCAAAACCATAATACTTCCTGAAGGCAACCCTAGATGATACTCTCCCACGGATACAGCATGTATATTGGAACCATTTCCAACCCGCAGAGTATGATCTCCAACTTTTAAAACTCTACTGTTTCTCAATCCCTGCATACAATTGCAGATGTGAGAACCAGAACCGGTATCCAATACCCAGGATGCAGAGTTTAAAGAAAAACAGTTTTCAGTTACAAACACACCTGAAGTGGAAGCATCAGCATGCTTCTTCTTCTTGAGATCAGCAAGATATTCAGCACAGTTGCGTTTCCAATGTCCTGACTTTTTACAGTAAAAACATTCTCCTTTTCCACTTCCCATAGCCCCCACTTTTTCTTTCCCCTTCGCCTTTCTAACTCCACATTTCTGTTTGATGGACTTCTTCTTCTTCTTTCCCTTGGCCTTAGCTTTTGGGAATGATGAGGAAGATGGCCCAGCAACCAGAGCGGGAGTCCTTGCCGTTTTCAATGTGTTCTCTGCACTTCTCAACATATTGAGAAGTTCAGGCAATGATTTCTCCAAACCATTCATATTGAAATTTACTATGAACGGAGCAAAGGCAGGGGGGAGAGACTGAAGAACAATATCCGTATATTGCTCATTATCCATAGTCCATCCCAGTCCCTCAAGTTCTTCAATAAGACCTATCATTTTCAAAACATGGTCTCCAACTGATGCACCAGCGGCCATTCGCATCTGAAACAGCTTTCTAGATGCCTCGTATCTCAAAGTACGAGTTTGCTCTTCATACAACTCCTTTGTGTGAAGAAAGATGGATTGCACATCCATATTCTCGTGTTGCTTCTGATGGATATTGTCCATCGAAGCAAGCGCGAGGCACTTGGCCGTGTTGCAGTCAATTTCCCAAGTTTTCCGGATCTCCCTATCCGCGACAGATGATTCAGGTCCTGGGACGGGTGGGGCTTCAGTATTGAGAACATATGATACCTTATCATATGAGAGTGCAATGTTCAAGTTCCTCAACCATTCTTTATAATTTGGTCCTGTCAGTTTATTTTTCTCAAGTAGAAGCTTAAGTCCTGACATCTGTAACTGCCATTCGGAGAGAGAAAAGGATACACTTAGCGAATTGCTCTTTCAAAGAATTAGATTGGTTATTATTTTATCTAATCAATGTCTCCCACTGCTTTTATCAAATTTTCTTTCAAAACCTGAAAAGAAAACTAGCCAGGAATAAAATTTTCCTAGAAGTAACATTTACTTACAGTGAGATCGAGATCCAACTATCATATAGATGGTATGCAATCTCATTGCAAATTTCAACTCTTGAAATTCCCGATATGGTTTTTACCCCTAGTCACTTATGACCTTGGCTATGGTCAACATATCATAAGTACTAGTCAAATTCTACCCGTTATTTCGTGATTAATTAGACCCACCCATATGACCCTTGACTATGATCAACATAATCACATGAATGTCCTAACTAATCGCATCATATGCTTTGTAGGAAGACATCACTTAGCTACCGTACACTACGCCTTGACTATAATCAACATACGCAGCACGAATACTAAGTACTCTACTTCCTAAAATGACGGAGGGTTGCAGATGGTTTTTAAGAAAACCTTTAACGCTTTGAACTTGATCTCGTTGTAGAATCAAAACGGTTAAGAAAAGGAGTGGCTTAAGCTCCGCATCTTCTTGAAACTTGCATTTTTCATAAAAAGCCGAGTTTGTTTCAGATCTGATTCTACAACATCATTAGGTTTCTTTTCTTTACATTAATCTCATTAATGTGATCCCATCATTTAATTTCCTAAGCCATCACAGAATAGAACGTATACTTATACCATCCGCATTCGCCACAGTGTCCCGTTATGCACCGTTAGGTTACTTAACTAACGGCATAGCAGGACGGGACTAGCGCGGGTGTAAAATATAAGCAACGTTTATTATATATCATATATATAATAATAATCCATTCATCTCAGATACTAAGTAATCACATTACAGAATATCAACAGCAGAAGCAAATAAAAGGATATCTAGGATGTCCGTATTTTGTATCGAGCCAGCAATAGAAAATACGGATTCCACGGTCGTGATGAATAGCCAAGCCCACACCCTTAGACCCCTACGAGAGCGGCAAGTGATCCTGCCAATTCTAGAGTTTAGGAGACCCGGTCTCGACTCCTCGAGATGGCCTCCCACTGAACCCTAGAACCCGATCACTTGTGCTCCCCTCCATGGGTCTATCCTAATGCGGAAAAGTAAATAATATACAATTGATTTTACATGAATGAAAAATAAAACTCTCATCTCACAAAAACCCCCGGCTATTCAGTCACGACAATCCTGCTCATCATATCTCAGCAACACATAATATCTCATATCATCAACGTAAGTAAGTATGCGTATCCCGATTGTCGTTGACGTATAGCAACGAAAACGGCGATACACCACATACTACACTTACGGTCACAGAAAATAAAATGAAAAACTACAACATTTGGAATCCACAATCACCTTAGACATCATAAATTCGAAATATCACGTACTTCGTATTTCATGCCTAACTATATGAATTCCACATATTGTATCACATTTCAGATAAATAGACAATGTTAAACTTTTCGATCGAATATACAAACACCCTAGATTTCCCAAACTGCACAACACTTGAGCCGAGTTCAAAAGTTTCTAGAACATGCCACAGCACCTTATGGACCAACCGTAGAAGGGCCAAACCAACGCCTCACATGTGGCAACGCTAAACTACCACAAACCCTAAGGTTCAGTGATAGTTTTGACGGTCACATAATCGAATTATGGTTATGTTCTTCTAGAGTGTCCACAAATACGCTTGCATGTTTTTCGAAGATTTTGAACTAGGGAAAAATCCAACATTTGGAATTTTTCCAATACGGGAAAAAAAACTGTGTTTCTAATATTCGTTCAAACATTTCAACACGTTCTAAAATCTGAAAATCTGAACAAAATTAAACCTTTTCCAATCGAATCACCAAAACCAATATATCTCCAGAACACTCAACACTTGAGTGAGTTTTAAACATTTAAGAGGCATCTTTAGAATTTATCAGGTCCACTGTAGAAAACACTGTTCCTAATTCCCCAAAAGGGCCGCGGAAGGGCCGCACAAAGCATGATTATGCGGCGGATCCGCGGCGCTTTAGTGAGATCACTGAAAAAAATTTATATGGTAATTCTTAGATTTGCCTGCTGATTTTTTTAGGACCTTCAAATTTGGAAAAATCCAATATTTTAAAAAATTTCTAGAGAGCTGTCAAAATTGGTGTTTCGTGGTTCGATCGGACTTTTAATTTCGCCTGCGCATCGCCTAAAGCTCTAGCTTGGCTCTGATACCACTGTAGGGCTGGCCTAGCACCTCGTCAAGAGTTCGGTAGCATCACACATGCCATAATCAAAAATTTAGAGGTGTTAAGTTAACCCGACAAGAATCGAAACTAGAAGTTTTAGGGATTATACAACTAAACATCACATGCAATTGTAAAACTATCACTAAGAGGAAAGAATACAACCTTTGTAGATCTCCCTCGGTGACTCCTTGGCACTATGAGAGTTTGAAACGGATCGATGGAAGCCTTCCTTGTCCACGATGATCCACCCGAAGTACCTTTGCTCAAAGCTCCTTACCTTACTTGTTTCGCAAACGAAGTAGAGTAAACACCCTACACAAATCGGCTAGAGGTGTGTAGTATGATGATGTGGTTTATGTTCTTCAATTGAAATCCTTTCTTTTGTCAATCTTCACTCAAGAGAGAAATCTAGAGAGGAAGAAGAAGATAATGGTGGCTTGAGCTTTCTTTCATATCACATATGATAACTTGTATTTTTCACACCCTTGCACTCAATTTTTTTTCTTGTTGTGTGCTTCTTGTTTCATATCACATATGAAGCTATTTATAGTGTTAAGAAAGGAATAATCACCATTATTCCATTACCACCATAATTATGAGTGGAAATTCTTTTCCTAAAAATTAAGCATGGGTGGAAATTCTTTTTATTAAGTTAATTAAAGTTTACCCACTAAAGAATAATGGAGAATTAGTGGAT
Source organism: Agapanthus africanus (assembly GCA_030015575.1). NCBI lineage: Eukaryota > Viridiplantae > Streptophyta > Magnoliopsida > Asparagales > Amaryllidaceae > Agapanthus > Agapanthus africanus. The sequence continues at coordinate 430,009,292 of CM057339.1, forward strand.
ATTCTTTATATTAACTTAAAATGATAAATACAAATTAAAAGCTTCAATATAAGTCTTATATTGCCATCATTCTTGTATCATCAACCATGATACTATGTATGCATGTATGTGTCCATGCACATCATCATGTGCATACATGCATGCATACAAAAGGATTTACTAAAAAGATTAATCTAAATGTAATTAGTTAAATCAACACTTGATTTTACCAAACCGGTCATATCTCATACGATCGGACAAATAGAAAATGCCCGATTAATATACGTTATCACATAACCGTATTTAATCGGGTCCTGCGCATATCTCATATGCACACCACATCGTTTTGCCTGAGCCAGGAAACTTCATTGTGGGACTCTAAGACTCGTCAATACGCCAGCAGTAGATGATGATCATATCAAACATCCACAAGCCGCAAGAGGTCAGCTAAACATAACGGCCACCCGGGTATTGAAACGATCAGAAGAAAACCAGCGAAGCTGTAAAAACTCCCGTCGAGCCAACTGGCAACACTTACCGTACAGTCCGGTCTCTTCGTCAGATATGCTGCATATCGAGTCTAGGGATGGTATCGTCGACCCCAGTAACTCAATAAGTCATGCTGGTGTATGGCTCATAACAGATCGAGAAACTACTGATAACTCTTATCAGTAAATCTCAGCAGCCCTGGTCAGGGACTTCATGTTATAGCCAATCGAGCATAGCACAACATCAACCCCCAATACCGGGAGAGACGAAACCCCTCCTATCGCTCATTGCCTCCATGTGCCTCGGGACTGTACCCAAAGACCACCTGTTTGCACGACTCAGTAGAGCCGTGGTAGGGTGGAGATCAAAGTATAGTGGGAGGACACACAAGACTCTATGACGATCTCGGGTCTACAGACTAACCTGTACCAGTGTTCCTGAGAACTGCTATCCGACGATAGATATAATACCACATAGGAGTTCTCTGTGAGTCCGTTCAGTGTACCCAGTCTCCACTGAGCACCCGCATACAATCTTTGGTGTCTCCTCACCAGATGGATATGGGATCATCCATCGCTCATCATATGGGACAAGAATAGTATACGCTAGTCTACTCTGGAATATCGATGCCCTGTCTCGATACACCCACGACTAGGAACAGTTCAAGGATATGCTTATAGACTATATGTGCCCCACTAGTATGATCCGCATCATAATCACAGTAGTCAAGCATATATCCTTTGGGCTTTATCAACATGTGTAAATGATTAAATCTACATGTACAGATAAAGTAAACCAGATAGCGTACTATCATTTTGAGCAAGAAATTCATCTATCTCTATAGATTATATGTCTAGGTTTCCACTATCCATATAATGGCCTTTAGGGCATACATATTACTAACATTAATTTACTGGTATTTTTGTGCATGTGTCTATTTAAATAAGCGTCAATTGTCAAAAAGTTCTCTTGCCCGCCAGAGAGTTGTCTTAAAAACCATGATATGTTCAAAATTGTTGAAAATGATCAGTTCAAAATCTTTATGAAAAACTTCGCTGTATTTTATTTAGGCCTTTAATCTTGCCAACTACTTAGATATTATAGTCAACCGCTTATATATTACAATCAACTGTTTAGATATTATAGACAATTGGTATAAAGGGGTTTTAATTGGGCCCAGCTTTTTTTAAGGGCCGGGGCTTTTTGACAATTTACCCTTAAAATAAAGTTATTTTTGAGATATTTATATTCTTCACTAAAAATCTCTAAAATCCATTTTCTTAACTGCAGATTTTAAGAATATTTTCGTATCTTTCTCATATGATAGCAACATATACCCTAACCGCACATGCAAAGCCCAATGACGTGGATCATCTTAGAGGTAAGAAATTCGCTTTTTGAATATTTTATTCTTAAATGTGACGGCCTTTGCATTAACAGAGATTCTAAAAAGTATGAGAATATTTCAAACTAAACCCCCCATCTTTTTGCATTAATAAGGAAAAGAATTAAAATAGCAAAGATGCATAATATATTTCTTTAAATTATTTTCTTAAAAAATTAGTCAATATACATCCATGAACGCATAAACCCTTCCCTCTCTATTAGAAATGTAAACGAATAGAGCCGACTTCCTATTTGCAATCAATTATTTCCAAATAAGGATAATAATTTTTATTCCGATGTCTGTCCATAATTGCATCTTAAATAACTCTATGATACGGATATACTAACGCCTATATTCGTTCTGTATCCATATCCGACTTTCAAATGTATATATAACAGATATATGTCACGCCCCGCTTCCCAAAATACGGAATACGAGAGGTGACAAGACCGGCCATGTTCCCACGGTCGAGAAAATATCCTACCGTGGTCACACTTTGGCTTCTAGCATTACGTGATAATCAGTAATCAATACTCAGGTAATGAGAAATGCAGTCACTAGATACTACCAAAATAGATACAAAACTAATCAGATGGAAATCAAGGAAAAGACGTTGCTGGCGTGGCTGATCTAGATGTCCGCAATATGCTCGAGGTACGGCAGATCCTGATCTGAGCTAAGTCCACTTCTCACTCTGAGCATGCATACTCAGATCGTCAGAGCGACACAATAGCAATACATACACACACATATGTAAACACGTGCAATGATGATGAACATGAAGCAGTAAATATAGAATAATGACGCGAGCATGAAATAATCGGTACGGGCAAACAATAAAGCAGGTATATCGAATCAGTGATCAATGCAATATCCATGTCACTAAACCTACCAGTCTCTAAGTCTTACTGTCCAGGTCGCTAAACCTATCGTCAGTCCAAGCGTGAGCGTCAACCACCGCAGGAGTATCCCCAATCCAAGGATAGGCCCCAGAGGCAACGGAACACGGGCCCGAATCACGCTCGCTAATAATCAGCAATATCACCCATATGACTCCCAAAATCACTGTATATGCCGGCAGTGGGACTCCCGAGATTCCGTCGATCGAACTCACACTCAAATTACCCCACACCCATGGTCTACATCAAACACCGACTATGAACCAAAATACTAGTTGCTCCATGACAAGTCTACGCGAGAACTGGAGACAAGATCTCCATCATGCATGGCTCGACTAGTATTCAAGATAAATGGACAGTACTCGATATCTTACCTATGACACTAATATAAGTGCTTCCATAATCATCCCATACCAGTTATAATTACACTTACATATGCCCCATAGGCGTCGACAATACAATAATTAACTGGTTCCGCTGATTGTGTACAAGTACGTCACTTTCACTTATTCATCCACGCTTAACCCTGACGTACTTAGCACAATCCAAACACTAATATTTATCACTGGGTAATGTAACACGGTCACTGAGTTATCAATGTTTATGACCATTATTCAAATGAGGATATAACCACTACATGATATGATGAGAATGCAATTAATTATAATATGAAAGAACATAGCAGCCGGTGTCATACCGCTTGTAAAATTTATTATAAATCACACGTGCAGAATTAAGCAAAACCATATATAAGGGGTAAGCAGTATGTTTAATTATCTGTCCATAAAAATTGGTTTCACGTCAATCGGGTTTCAGGTTTGCTAGTTATGGTCATTTCATTTTAAGTGTTTACTGGTGGAAATCCAATTTCTGAACTAGAAGTCCGTTTCGTAACACGTTTCACTCCCAGTTGGGGCATAATTAGGCGACACTACAGTTGGATGATATTTAGGTTTATTAGTCAGGTTTCCAACGCACCAGATGGATCAATAATATCCACAGTGTGATGGGAGTTATGCATTGTTTAATATCGAGATATGCGTTCTGTCCTTGCTTGGGACAACAATACGTACTGATGGTTTAAAATGTGATTAAACTAGCAAACGATGATAAAAATGAATGAAACCACTACCCTTGGAAAACTAAAACAATTGTCTATGCAGGTATAATTAGCCCCGCACACTATCATAATTAAACATTGAGATTTCAGGGATACAAATGCAGGTCAAGGGGTAAGTTCCTGCACTGGACTGCGGTCCAAGGTCAGGTAAGTTCTTTGTTTTCAATATATAGAGAATATATCTAATAATAAAGCTACATGTCGGGTTAAATATTATGCAGTACCCTTCACAACGAACCCAAGCACGCTGCGATTGGATGTTTTTAGAATTAATTATGAATTTTACAGTGTCAAGTGTTCGGTAAATTGTGAGTTTCGGTATTAGGGTTAGGGCGTCACTTATGTGTGGAAAACGATATCGGTTTGCCACCAAATTTGTACATAGTGTTTGTTAACAGTGTTAGGGTCGAAATATCATGAGTTCCGCCATTGAAACACGTTTTAGTTTAGGTATTGCATCGAGCAGTTAGCACAACATATCACGGATTTTCGGGATCTTATGCCATCTACCCAACTCGAATATGATATCAATCCCTATAGTCTCCATGCCTTTAACGCCTGATTCTAAACTCAGTCCCGATCATTTACGCATATGAAACCAAGCACTACGACGTTGTTGCAATACGAACGATCATTTACTACAATTATAAATGTATATATAGTCTAAATGACCGCTTAGCCCTAATTAGTATAATATTAGCATGTAGGAGCAAGTGAAGGGTTCACTTGACTAGGATGATATCACAGAGATGATGGGTCGCTCGAACGCTGCGATGCACGTTACGGATGCGAAAACGGTCGTTGCGACAAAACCGGAGTTCGCGAGCCTTGGAATCGCAGTGGCGGAGCCTCGAATCTTTGCTTCCGATTGGCTACAGTTTGCACAGATCGACGTTAGTGGCGGTACCTGAAGGCTCCGAGTTCGCAGAGATGAGGTCGTCGATGGTGGAGTGGTCGACGTGCAATGCTGGGGCGTGGCCGGAGCAAGTGGAGGGAGCAAGGTAGTGGCGGATGTTGTTGTTTTCGGGGATGGCCACCACGATGGAGGCTGTGGGGCTCAAGGCTCTGGGTCAGAGAAGGCAACGAGGGGATGACGTCGCGAGGTTCGGATCTTCGGCGAGGTCTTGCGACGAGAGGGTGCGGGCAATGTGTTCTCGGGCACGGCTCTGTGAAGCGAGGAGGCTAGGGATCTAGGGAGTAAGAAGTGAGGAGACGAGGTCGAGGAAGAGGGGTCGGGGATCGGGGTGCAGCGACGTGGTGAAGAGCTCGGCGGCGATGAGCTCCGGCGAAGAGGTGCAGGATGAGGTGGGGGGCTGTTGGGTTTGAGGTTGTAGGGGAGAGGTTGCACAGGAGGGGAGGTGATAGAGAGGTGGTGGTTGCGGTGTCGGAGAGGAGGCGAGGTCGGCGGTGGAGGCGACGACGGCGACGAGGTGAAGGTGGAGGGTTCGTCGTGGGCGCGGTTGCAGGATGCTCGGGGTGATGGTGGTCGCGGAGTTGGGAGGAGGAGGAAATGGTGACGAGAGCGAGATGAGGCCGATGGGGATGATCGACGGCGATGGCGAGGCAGGATGAGAGCTACGTGAGGCGGGAACGAAAAAGGAAATGAAGGAGGAGAGAAAGAGATAGGGGGATTGAGAGAGATAGAGAGAGAGGATTTGACGGGAGGGGATCTCGGGGAGTTGGCGAGTGGGGTGGAATCGACGAGGGATGAGTCGTGGGAGCGGGCACGGGTCGTGGGTGTAACACCCGAGCCCAATGCTACTGTTTTTCAGTTACTGTTTGAGCATTAGGTGGTACTCATTTCATTTATCTTACCTGTTTGTGACTTACTGTAAAATTTTACCCGGCAAAGTCTTTTCTGCATATAACAAATTTTAGCATCTAAAATAAAATTAAAAATATTCATCTTGGTCTACTCGACACCCCTAACCCTGTGGTAGCGTCCGTGCATCGTGTTCTCGTCCCGTTCAGTGAAACGGGCGAGTTTGGACGGCTACGCGCGCGTACATGTGTCCGTCTTGGGGGTATACTTTTTAATCATAAAACACTTAATTTTAAAATTTAGAACCCGCTTAAAATCCTATTATTTAAATTTCAAATTTTTGGACCCAACCCGGGCGCGATTTGAAAATGTTTTATTTGACGCCAAAATCCCAAATTTTAATAATTTAAAACCTTCGAATATATTTCACTAACTTTACAAATCTTACTGTTAATATTAAATCTTTAAATCTTTTTAGTTTTTTAAACGTTTAAAATCTTTTACTTCAGCCAATCACGAGGCTGTTATCCCCGGAGCCCCACCCTCTCTCTCTCTCTCTCTCAATCTCTCTCTCTCTCTCTAACCTTATTCTCTTTCTCTCTCTCCTTTTAAATTTTCCCTCCTCTCGTTTTTTTTTTCCTCACGAGAAACCTGAGAACCCAACGAGCCTCGAACCCTAGCCACCGCCTCGTCCCCCGTCGCCGCCGCAACTCCGTCGCCGGCACCACCGTCACCCTCGCTCACGCCTCCTCGTCTCAACCACAACCCTCGTCCTCCTTCCCCGTGCGCCTGCATCCTCACGCGACCTTGGCCTCGCCGCTGCAGCCACCTGCTCACCACCGCGACCACTAGAAAACGTTCCAACGTCTCACCGCCGACGATCACCTCGTCGTCTTTCCCTCACCATCACCCTCCTTCTCTCGGTGCACCCCGACCAGACCTGCGACCACTTGCACACCAGCCACAGCCACCCGCAGCCCCTGCATGCCGTCGGACCGCCGTCTGTCGCCGCCGACGACCCCGTCCTCTTGTCCCTGACCTCGCACACCCCTCGGTAAGATACTTCCCTCCTCTTTCCCTTCTACCTTCCTTCTTGGCTAATGCTTTTGTAATCGGCAGTTTTTCCCCGTGATCGCTGTTCACCGCCGGAGCCCGGTCGACGCCGTCGACCGTCACGACCCCCTTCAACCCACAGTGAGTATCCTTCCCTTCTCCACCCTCCTTCCTTTCTTCTTTAACTTTCCTTTCTTTCTTGTCGCAAACTTGATTATTCACTGTTCACATTTTGGCCGGAATCCGACGATGTCGACGACGTGTCCCGACGATCCAGCGTGGTACCCCGACCCGCGTGGTTTCTTTGTTCGTTGTTTGGGTTCAATCCGTGAACCGTGCGCCCGTCCCGAGTTTCCCCGCCGACGTTACGTTCCGTTTTTCCCGGTTCGCGACCCGTCGAGGCAAGTACCCCTTGCTACTGTTTACCTCAATCAGAGCAAATCTCTGTTTAAATTCCAAGGTGTGAAAACAAGCAATACTTCTGTTTTTCTCCAATCAGAGCAAAGCTCTGTCTTGAAAATTAAAAAGAAAATTAAAGTTAAAATAAATGAAATAGCGTACTCCATAAGAGCTTTAGAGCAAAGCTCAAAAAAAAAAAATGGCGCAAGTGCGCAACTGCGCAAACTGCACAGTGCGCGACACGTGTCTGCGCAGTTGCGCAGTGCGCTGCGCGACACGTGTTAGCGCGCGCAGCTGCGCAAAATTAAAAAAAAAAATTGAAAAAAAATTGCGCAACTGCGCAGTGCGCGACACGTGTCTGCGCAGTTGCGCAGTGCTCTGCCCGACACGTGACAGCGCGCGCAGCTGCGAAAAAAAAAAATTGCGCAACTGCGCAAACTGCGCAGTGCGCGACACGTGTCTGCGCAGTTGCGCAGTGCGCGACACGTGTCTGCGCAGTTGCGCAGTGCGCTGCGCGACACATGTCAGCGCGCGCAGCTGCGCAAAAAAAAAAAAAAAGAAAACAAAAGAAAAAGATTGCGTAACTGCGCAACTGCGCAAATTGCGCAGTGCGCGACACGTGTCTGCGCAGTTGCGCAGTGCGCTGCGCGACACGTGTCAGCGCGCGCAGCTGCGCAAGATAAAAAAAAAAAAAAATCTGTTGCGCGACACGTGTCTGCGCAGTTGCGCAAGCACAGCTGCGCGACACGTGTCACGCGCTGGGGGAGTTGCGCAAAACAGAATAAATCTTTTCTGTTCTTGCTAAAACAAGAAGATTTTCTTCTGTAAAGCAGAAACCCTTGGATCAAAGATCCAACGGTGGGGAAAATTCCCCAAATCACTCAGAGAAAGATCTCTTTAACAACTTTAACTAATTTATGGGCACTATAAAAAGGACCCTAGACCTCATTTCAAGATCATGAACATCTTGCTAAAAAAAAGGGAGAAGAGAACTCTTGAGAACTCTTGAAGAATAAAAAAAAGGTAAAAACCTTTAAAAGAAGAGAATTCTCTTATGAACAAGATCATAGATCTTCAACGATAAATAAATAAAAAAAAATAAAAATAGTGCCTTGCACTTGTTTTATGAACCATCGGTTCTTGAACCTAAAAGGTTCTTAAATTAATAGTGCTATGCACTTTCATGATTGGTTCTCTGAGAGAAGAAAAACAAAGAAAACTTGTTTTTTTTTTTAAATCTAAATTCAATAGTGCCTTGCACTTGTTTTATGAACCATGGGTTCTTGAACCTAAAAGGTTATTAAATTAATAGTGCTTTGCACTTTTATGAACCTTTGGTTCTTGAAATAAAAAGGAAAAAACTTGTTATTCTTTGATCTAAATTAGATCAAGAAATCAAATACTGCTTTGCACTTCTTTTATGAACCATTGGTTCTTGAATCTAAAAGATTCTCAAATTAATAGTGCTTTGCACTTATAAATTTGCACTGTTGTGCTTTTTGATTGGCGCAAAGCGCTTGATAAATGCAATGCATTTTCTAAAGGGAAAGACCCAAACCAAAATGACCTGACAGGCCAAAATAGCAAGGCAATAAATGGGCAGAGCCCAAATAAATTGATGCTTTGCATCCTTTATATAAGGGCAGAGCCCAAATAAAATTGATGCCTTGCATCATTCCTAAAAGTGCAGAGCCCAAAACAAATTGATGCTCTGCATCTTTTCTGGGCAAGGCCCAAATAAAAATAAAAAAAGAAATGTAATGCAAAAGCAAATAAAATGTTGAACATTTCAACTGGACTTAGCCCAATTCTGGCCATAAGTCCTTAAATTAAATTGACTGAGCAAAATTGCTCTTCTAAATCAATTTACATCCGGTTCGAGGGTACATCTCCGAACTCCTTTGACATCCGTCGTTGTAATTCCTCAACGACGTCAAAGAGGTGACGGGTCCCAACGACCACACATCGATATGGACTGCGGGGTCTTTAAACTCGTGGACCGAAATGTCCATAAACTAATATCGGACCGAAATGTCCATAAACTAACATCGGACCGGAACGTCCCTAAACTAATATTGGACCGAAATGTCCATAAACTAACATCGGACCGAAATGTCCATAAACTAATATCGGACCGGAACGTCCATAAACTAATATCGGACCGAAACGTCCCTAAACTAATATCGGGCCACCACGTCCCTAAACTGGCGATGGACCACCACGTCCCTAAACTGGAAAGTGGACCACTACGTCCCTAAACTGGAATAATAGAGCCTCCAAATGCTCTTTTGCCGGATCTAAACGGTCCCGCATCCTTAGACATTTAAATGAATGATAAAACCCCAAATCAACTCTGGTTCAAGGGTACATCTCTGAACTCCTCTGACACCTATCGTTGTAATTCTTCAACGACGTCAGAGAGGTGACGGGTCCCGACGGCCATAAATGCGATGACGTCCCTAAACTGGAATATGGACCACCACGTCCCTAAACTGGAATATGGACCACCACGTCCCTAAACTGGCACAATAGAGCCCAAATGCTCTTTTGTCGGACCTAAACGATCCCGTTAAGTTGATCTTAGTCTCAAACTGGACTAACGTATCCTTAACAAACGTTCGAGTCGATCTTAGCCTCAAAAATGGCTAACGTATCCTCCAAACAGACTTTAGTCCCAAATTGGACTATGAATCTCCCAAACTGGAACAATAGAGCCCAAACGCTCTTTTGTCGGATCTAAACGATCACGTTAAGTTGATCTTAGTCTCAAACAGGACTAACGTATCCTTAACGAATGTTTAAGTTGATCTTAGCCGCAACGCGACTAACGTATCCTTAAACTAAAAACACCAAACCCAAATCTAAGTAAATACGGATTTGGACTAATCCACGTCCTACGGGCGACGGCATTACTCAGTCTCCGTATACAATCCACGGGCAACCACAAACAAAACAAACACACACGACACGAAGTGAAATTCTGGAGAAGGAGAAAGTTGTTACCGCGATGCGATAGCGTAATTAACTGCAGGGGCTTGCGCCTGCAGGGAAGAGCGTCCCCACAATCAAAAACCCCTCACCCTGAGGGGGAATCTGACGAAGTCTGCTACATCGGCCGCATCCGTCTAAACCTTCGATACACGGTGCCATAAATCAACTTGGCATCTTCGGAGAGATAGACGGATAAAACCAAATAGCATCTGCCCCGAACCTCAGGCACGGACGTCCTAATGTCACGGCCGCCGTTCGGAGGGGAACAGATTCCGGCACGCCCGGTGGGACCTTTTCCTCTTTCCACTCCACACTTCGTGTGTCGTGTTCGCGAACAAATCGCGGTTTGCTGTGATTGCCTATGGATTCAAGGTACTAAGATTTGGTGTCTTGCTCTATGCAGAAAACAGAAGATCAATGGCTTCGAACTGCATCGCCTGCAGCAACAACTCTCGCTCCGTCATTGCTGGAGGAGTGACTTATGGGCCCCAAGCGGCCTCCCTTTTCAAAATGCCGGTGGAGCAGGTGGCTCAAGCCACGACTGGACTATTTTTTGGGACTATGCTCCCACCAATGAGCTTCGACGCCCCAATGACACTGCAAGAAGCTCCAAAGAAGTCGGTCTTCGATCGACTTACCACTGCTGCGACCCCTCTCAGCGGGTCGTCCAACTCCGCTGCTTCAGTTTTTAACGGACTAGGCCAGAGCTCTAACAGGCTCATGAAGAAGCCTGCCATACCAGAAGGCGTTATCCCGAAACGGATAGCCATTCCAACTCCCGTTCCTGGTAAAACACCAAGGTTGCTTCCCATGTTCAGAAGTCCGCTTCTGACAGGTTGGTCGTCCCCGTTCAACGGACGTCGATCTTTAAAAGGCTGGTACCAGCATATTCTGACCAACACAGGGGGCATGAGGAGGTCACCCCTATATCTGAAACAATTCCATCAGCACGACATGCTCGACGTCGCCACTGGCGCCGAGTGAGAAAGGCTGGGGGCAACTCCCCCTCTGGACTGACTCCTCCAACTCTAATGGTGGAGATCGATACTGCTGTTCCAACCAGGAACAGCTTTGAGTTGCTGAACTCGGTGCGCAGAAACTCTCCTACTGCGGTGCTAAAGCGAACTCATTCATCTGTGAAGAATATTCCAGAGAAGAAGCTAGAGCAGCCCCTTCAACGGCTGTCCTCTAAAATTTACAAAGTCTGGCGACAGGTTCAAGAGTCGGTGATCGATCAGGACTGCCTCCGACGACAGAAAAAGATGAAGGTTCGGCAGGGGAAGGATTACTCTGTCAAACCACAAAAAGCAAAAGCTACTTGGGTGCCCACTACAACGGCTCCCTTAACTCCAATCACTCAAAAAAGGAGGCCGCAAGAAGCCCATGTGTCTTCGGCAAATCGCAAAGACACCGAACACAAACGCCCCAAGTCTGGGGGCATGGTGGTGCACACTGTTTATATGGCTTCTGGAAAGGAGGAAAGCCGCACTTCTACGGGCTACCGACCGCTCACCCGATCCGTGACGAAAGCCCAGGAGCAACAACAAAAGCTTCAGGAAATGATGAATACAATGGCTGCACTCACTGAGCCAAAAGAAAGCTCTGAAACGTCTTCGGATGAGCGTCAAGAACAAGAAACCGACGCTGACTTTTTACGCAGAGTTCTCGAAAAGAGGGACAAAGAAGCTGCAGAGCAGGCGGCTAACATAAAGCAGATGGCGCTCCTCTTCAAAGATATGGTAGGGATGATGTTACAGCCGGACCCTCCTGCTGAAGATCCTCCGATCGTCCTTGAAGACGACAGGGGAGAAACGTCAAATCCTCCGCCGGCTCTATCAACAGCCAAGGAGGAGGCAATCTCCAAAGTTGACCTAGACGAATATATAGCCCAGCAGATCCGGGTTCATCAGGCGAATGAAGCGGCTGGGCAAACTGTTAGAACCGGACGACCGTATCCGAGCTGGTATGACCAAATTAATTACCCGCCAGGATATACGATCCCTAAATTCCACGTATATAAAGGGACAGGGAATCCGCATCAGCATGTCGCTCAATTCAGGGCCTTATGCGGCAATACTGGAGGCGATGACAAATTGTTGCTACGTCAATTCGTCGGCAGCTTAGCAGAAACAGCCTTTGAATGGTATTCGGAGCTGCCTAACGACTCTATCAAAACATTTGCAGAGATGGAGCTGCTGTTTACACAAAGATTCGTGAGTGCTAGTGAACGCACTCCGATAACAGCACTGATAAATGCCAGGATAAGGCCAAGCGAAACGTGGGTCCAATACGCAACACGATGGCGGAACCTATGGTCGAAATGCGAACAACGCATAGAAGAGGCACCTGCGGTAGGCATGTTTGTGGGCACTCTCGATCCGCAAGCGACCATCTCGCAATTCATGATGTTCTTCAGGTCGACCACCTTCCAGGCCTTGATCGACAAATTAGCCCAAATGGACCAGATGGGCCATAGACCGTCTCCTCCAAGACCCGATCCCCGAAATGAGAAAGGAAAAGCGATCATCGTCGCCAACGCTCAGCAACAGTCGAGCAACTCAAAGCCGGTCGCTCGCCAAAACAACGTGCGTCTACGCCCATCCCTCGAAGAGAGGCTAGGACGTCATTACTCGTTTCCTCAGAATAAAACGAGAAGACTGTTCGAGCTGGCAGTGCGCAACAGACTCATTAATCTGCCGAATCCAAAACGTCCGTTGCAGCCAGGCGACCTTAATAATCCCAATTATTGCCCTTACCACCAAACGGTAAGTCACCCGATTGAGGATTGTTTCGTCTTTAAGGGATGGATCGAGGATCAATACCTGCAAGGCAAGTTCACGCTGTCTGAAAGCTGGAAGGTAAACCCCCCACAGCCGCACTCTCCAAAGAAGACGGACACGCCGGGGGCAACTTGTTCTTTCGTCGAGGATGAAAACGATGGAGAAAACTTATCGGATGAATCCGAAGACTACGTAGCGACTTGTCATGTGATTTCTCATTCACTGATGGATGAGGAGGAGGATCCTTGCGCTGAGAAATCAACGGCGGACCCTGAAACAGAAATTCCGCGGCCGTCAGACAAGTTGATCGATGCCTTCCTAAATGAAATTCGTTTGAAAGCAAAAGCCGATCAAGAGCATGAAATGGCCATACTGGAAAGAACCAAGGTATTCCCGTCAAATCAAAAGCCATACACTGCTGATAAAAACAAATTCAAGACGAGGAAACGGTTCGCCAAAGCTCTATCAGTTGGAATGAAGCTACCGCCCTCTGAAGAAAATTCTTTCTCTGAGGTAGAGATGCACCCTAACTTCTGTTTATATCATCAGAAGATCATACATCCTACCGAAGACTGCGAGTCCTTTAACTGTTGGTGGCAAGGGTATGTCGCTCAAAAGCGACACTTCGACAGGACAAAGTGTGAAGCTTGTGGACATCGGAAAAATACGATAGATGAGCGCAAAAGAGCCACCGCCGACTGTCATATAGCCGACTTCAAGGGATCACAAATTATCACCTTTGGAAGCGACTCTGACGAAGAAGCTACCCCCAACTCTTCCCTCGGGGAACCTATTTCAAAAATAAAGGAATTGAGAAGTTGCGAGAACGTTCAGCCATGCAATCGCATGCTACTCGGAAAAAATCCCGACCCCGTAAGCAAGGGATCGAACAAGAAGAACAAAGGAAAAGGAAAAAAGGCCCTCGTCGCCAGCACTCACCAACAATCAGGTGACCCTAGACCGGTTGCTTGCCAAAGCAACAAGCGGCAATCCCTCCAGGAAAAGTTGAAACGTCCTTACTCGTTTCCGCAAGATAAAACAAGGGGACTGTTCGAGCTGGCAGTGTGTGACAGACTCATCAATCTGCCGAGTCCAAAACGTCCGTTGTGGCCAGGCGATATTAATAATCCTAATTATTGCCCTTACCACCAAACGGTAGGTCATCTGATCGAGGATTGCTACGTCTTCAAGAACTGGGTTGAAGACCAACACCAACAGGGCAAGTTCGAGTTGTCCAAAATTTGGAAGGTGAACCCGCCACAACCGCATGCTCCGAAAAATATGGACATGCCGGGGGCATTATGCTCGTTCATAGGGAAGGCCTCCTAGACCGAAAAGTCAGTAAACTAGAAATTCGCCTCAAATACGGCAACGGTAGACCGAAATGTCGTTAAACTAACGACGGACCACTACGTCCTAAAACTGGATAACGGACCGAAACGTCCTTAAACTAACAACGGACCGAGATGTCCTTAAACTAATGACGGACCGCAATGTCCTAAAACTTGCAAAATGACCGAAACGTCGTTAAACTACTCCCAACCCGCAGCATCTTCAGGCTGACGTTAAAAAAAATAAAATAAAAATAAAAAATAATAATAACGGTATGTCCACAAGCAAAATGGGCACGGATGAAAACCCGAAGGGACTCCGTGAGTAAAAACAGCAGGGCTACCGGCGAGTGTTCGTGAAAACCCGAAAGGGCGCGACCTCGTTTAAAAAAAAGGAAGAAGAAAAAGAAAAGGAAAAAAAAAGAAAAAAAAAAAAAAGAATAAAAAAAAACGGTATGTCCACAAGCAAAATGGGCACGGATGAAAACCCGAAAGGGCTCCGTGAGTAAAAACAGCAGGACTACCGGCGAGTGTTTGTGAAAACCCGAAAGGGCGCAACCTCGTTGAGAAACACTTATAGGGTCCTCTCGACCCTGTAAGGAGAAACCACCTGCGTGAGATCCTTACGACTCACAAAGGAACAACACACTTAGGGATCCCCACGATTCCTAAGGAGAAAATACACTTGCGAGATCCTCACGACTCGTAAGGAGAACTCTCTTGTGGGACCCTTACGGCTCATAAGATTTGAAAGTCTTAAGTTACAGAGGCCTAAATCTGTGCTAAAGCAACCCCCACAACTTTCGACATTGCCCTACAAGTGGTCCTATATTGGCCCTTGTATACAATCCACGGGCGCGAATAAACATTTCCCTAACTAAGTCCCATCTGAGACTAGGGATGTGTTTGCACGGTGAACAACCCTTGTGAGTCCTCTCGACTCATAAGGAGATAACACTCTTGTAAGATCCTTACGACTTATAAGAGAACATACACTTAGGAATCCTCACGATTCCCAAGGAGAAAACACACCTACAAGATCCTCACGACTTGTAGGGAGAAATACCTTTGTGAGACCCTTACGGCCCATGAAGTCAAAAGCCTTAGCCGACAGGACCCCTAACCATGTTTACTAAGCCATCTTTGTTCGACATCGACGGAGGCAAATGATGATTCGCTCCTGGCAATATTCCAGTTGTAGCGATGCTGATGCCTAAATCGGTATCAAATTCCAAGTCCTTTCATGGCAGATGATGATTCGCTCCTGGCAATATCCCAGTTGCAGCGATACTGATGCCTAAACCGGTATCAAATTCCAAGTCCTTTCAAGGCAAATGATAATTCGCTCCTGGTAATATTCCAGTCGCAGCGATACTGATGCCAAGATTGGGATCAGACCCCAAATTCCCTACTCGCAAAATAAAAAAATAAAAAAAAATGCATACGAAATAGCCGAAATGATGGGGCAACTTGCAAACAGAATCAGCAAGTAAAAATGTATGTATACAAAACAGCCGAAACGATTGGGCAACTCGCAATAAAAAGCAGCGAGTAAAAACATAATAAACAGCCGAAATGATTGGGCAACTCGCAATAAAGAGCAGCGAGTAAAAATAAAGTAAACAGCCGAAATGATTGGGCATCGCGAAAAATAGCCGAAATGATTGGGCAATCGCGACCTTCGCGATATAAAAGCTGAAATGATAGAGCATCGCGGGAAAAAAAATTGAAAGAATGAAACTTTTGCCCTACAGGTGAAATCACATCGATCCCTGTATACAATCTAGGGGCACAGATAAAATGGAACAATACCTTCCCAACAGGCTCCACCAGAAAGCGAAGCCAAATCTCGACGGTTCATAGATAACCTAGAGACCTTCTCGACATTTGTCGCAATATTACGGACACGATGTCAACAAATGAAGCAAACGAAGATCCCGAGCTTCAGGGTCTCGACGTCAACGTCTACAGCCTAGAGAACAACAACGGTGTGCCTCCTCATTCCAACAGGACACAGATGTTACACCATCAAGCGGAGCGATGGCAAAATCCCAGCTTCACCTCAGCATTCGTCTCGATACAACAGACGCAATGTCAACAACGGCGTTCCTTCGCAGCCCAGCGGGGTGTACATGCAAAGTTAACAAAAGACCCCATGGTCGAAACAAAGCGGAGTGATGGCAAAATCCCAGCTCCACCTCAGCATTCGTCTCAATATACCAGACGCAGTGTAAGCAAATGAAGCGAAGGCCACATTCCTAGCTTCAACGTCTTTATGGTAACTCACATAAAACCGGAAAGACAATCGGAGACCATCTCACATGAAGTGGTCACCTCCTTGACGTTCGTCTCGATACAGTAGACGAAATGTCAACCTCAGCGTTCTTCCTCCAGCAGGGATTCAGACATGATAAAGCAAATGAAGCGAAGGCCACATTCCTAGCTTCAACGTCTTTACGGTAACTCACATAAAACCGGAAAGACAATCGGAGGCCATCTCACATGAAGTGGTCACCTCCTTGACGTTCGTCTCGATACAGTAGACGAAATGTCAACCTCAGCGTTCTTCCTCCAGCAGGGATTCAGACATGACAAGGCAAATGAAGCGAAGGCCACATTCCTAGCTTCAACGTCTTTACGGTAACTCATATAAAACCATAAAGACAACCGGAGATCATCTCGCACCAGCACAGAGTGGTCACCACCTCGACGTCCGTCTCGATACAGCAGACGAGATGTCGACCCCAGCGTTCTTCCTCCAGCAGGGATTCAGACATGACAAGGCAAATGAAGCGAAGGCCACATTCCTAGCTTCAACGTCTTTACGGTAACTCACATAAAACCGGAAAGACAATCGGAGATCATCTCGCATCAGCACAGAGTGGTCACCACCTTGACGTTCGTCTCGATACAGCAGACGAAATGTTAACCCCAGCGTTTGTCCTCCAACAGGATTTGAACACAACAAAGCAAATGAAGCGAAGGCCACATTCCTAGCTTCGACGTCTTGACGGTAACTCATATAAAACCGGAAAGACAACCGGAGATCATCTTGCACCAGCACAGAGTGGTCACCACCTCGACGATCGTCTCGATACAGCAGACGAGATATCACCCCAACGTTCGTCTCGACACAGCAGACGCAACGTCATCAAACAAATGGAGCCACGGCAAAATCCCTAGTTCCCACCATGACATTCATTTCGATACAGAGGACGCAATGCCAGCAAGCGAAGCAAAGGCCAAATTCCTAGCTTCAGGGTCTTAACGGCAAGTCATATAAAGCCTGAAAGAGTATCGGAGATCATCCCACACCAGCGCGGAGTGGTTATGACTCATCGGGGCTCTCCAAAATGAGCCCAACCTCAAGTAAAAAGCGGCATGGCAAATTCCTAGCGCTTGCTCTTCCGACGGTCAAACTGCCAAGGAGGATTGCTTGAAGACGTCTTGTCCAGCCCCCGAAGGGATCAGAGACACGGCAGTCGCAGGGCTACTCGAACATCACGATTGCCTATCGAGGACTATATCAGCTTATGCGACGGTACGATGGCCAAAACCCTAAGTACCACCGACCTTAACGGGCTTCTGTCGTAAAGAGCAGAGGTTAAATGCGACGTTAAGATGTTCTTGCGAGAAACGTTCGATTCGTCTCGACTTGTAAAAAATTGTCGAGGCGGCTCGACTCGTGAGATAAAGCCTTAGGCAGTGGGCATAAAAGAAGTCTGTTTCCTAAGCACTGGGACCCTGCAAGTCAATCCAAACTGGTCTCTTGCATACCATCCACGGGTCTCACTCTCCAACATCGAACTTCGACAGGGAGGGAAACAACCGCTTACAAGTCCTCTCGACTCGTAAGAGGGAAAAATTCTCTCGTAGGATCCTTACGACTTATAAGAGAAAACCACACTTAGGAATCCTCACGATTCCTAAGGAGAAAACCCACCTACGAGATCCTCTCGATCCGTAGGGAGAAAAGTCTCTATGAGACCCTCACGGCTCATAGAGTTGAAAAGTCTTAGGCAGCAGATCTGAACCTGCGGTCTAAGCCCTCGCTATCTCGTGAAGAAATCAAGAAGCTTACTCTATTACCTGCTAATTGTTACGACATGCTGAGAAAGAGGAAAAGCAACAGAAAGAGCACCCGATTTACGTTTGATCAAACGTTCAGGACGTATTCATTCATGCATGGGCAAAAAGACTCGGGACAAAGATATATAATAAAGACAAGCTGGGATAAAAAAAAATTTCCATTAATATTGCCCGAAGTTCTTACAGTCATAAAAATAATAAACGAAAGTTACAATGGAATAACCTCAGATCCAGGGCATGGATTGAGGAATTCAAAAGCGATCCTATCTATGACTTCCAAAGCCTCGCAGACCATCCTAGTGTGCTTCCTTTCGCGAGCACAAGCGTCAGGGTCCCTCCCGATGTCTTCCACCCTCCGATAAGCAGCGAGTATGACAGACTGTCGAAAGATCTCGTGCAAGAGGTCAATAAGACTGTCTCGCCGTCTCTTCGAGATAAAGTTCAATAGGTACACAGAGTGCACCTTGTCCTCAGCGGCATCCAACGCCTTAAGCGGCACACCGGAACAGAATAGGGGAAGCGCTTCCCAGATAGCTCCCACGATAAGTTTAAGAAGAAAGGAACGTCGGGGAAGCAGTGGACCGTTGTATGCGTCGAAGCGACTCATTATTTCAGCACACTCCTCGTTTGTGAATTCCCGATTTTGAGAGCGGCCAAGTTTGCGGATGCCCTCATGAGAGATGATCTCGTTAAGAGCATACATATGGGCGTCCATTGTTCCTATGAAAGAGGATCAACAGAATTATCAGAAAGACTGATTAAGCAAAACGATATAATGCACTGAGGAATAAAATGCCATATTTAAGTTCCAAGATCCATGAAGAATTCTTAAGAGTTCCTCTATATGATTTGGGAGGAGCAAAGCTCCATTAATGAAATGAGAAAATACAGGGAAAATCTTTTAGAGAGCAAAGCTCTATTAATGGAACTCTAATAGGGCTCTCCTTAGTCTTCTATAGACCCCCTTAGAGCAAAGCTCTACTAAGTGAAACCCTAAATGGGTTTTCTTTAGATCTGGGATCTATTGAGAGCAATGCTCCTAAAATTTATTTAATTTAATTAAAATTAATATTTTTACCTAAAATTCTCTAAAAGTTAGAACTTTTAAAAGTGTTTAAATAAGAGAGCAGGGCTCTGAGTTCTGAAAGTAAAATTTTAGAGATAAGAATCATCTAAGGGACCAAAGGTCCTATTTATAGGCATCAAGTGCCCTTTCAGCTTCCAAAAGATTGCGCGACGGTTCGGAGTCTACCACCGCTGCGCTCACGTTAGGAAGCCACGTAAGCGCAACGGTGGGGGGGCATTTGTTTACCTCAATCAGAGCAAAGCTCTGTTTAAATTCTAAGGTGTGAAAACAAGCAATACTTCTGTTTTTCTCCAATCAGAGCAAAGCTCTGTTTTGAAAATTAAAAAGAAAATTAAAGTTAAAATAAATGAAGTAGCGTACTCCATAAGAGCTTTAGAGCAAAGCTCAAAAAAAAAAAAAAAAAAAAAGGAAAAATGGCGCAAGTGCGCAACTGCACAAACTGCGCAGTGCGCGACACGTGTCTGCGCAGTTGCGCAGTGCGCTGCGCGACACGTGTCAGCGCGCGCAGCTGCGCAAAATTAAAATAATAAAAAAATAAAAAAATATAAAAAAAAAATTGCGCAACTGCGCAAACTGCGCAGTGCGCGACACGTGTCTGCGCAGTTGCGCAGTGCTCTGCGCGACACGTGTCAGCGCGCGCAGCTGCGAAAAAAAAAAGAAGAAGATTGCGCAACTGCGCAAACTGCGCAGTGCGCGACACGTGTCTGCGCAGTTGCGCAGTGCGACACGTGTCAGCGCGCGCAGCTGCGCAAAAAAAAAAGAAAAAAAAGAAAAAAAAAAGAAAAAGATTGCGCAACTGCGCAAATTGCGCAGTGCGCGACACGTGTCTGCGCAGTTGCGCAGTGCGCTGCGCGACACGTGTCAGCGCGCGCAGCTGCGCAAGAAAAAAAAAATTCTGTTGCGCGACACGTGTCTGCGCAGTTGCGCAAGCACAGCTGCGCGACACGTGTCACGCGCTGGGGGAGTTGCGCAAAACAGAATAAATCTTTTCTGTTCTTGCTAAAACAAGAAGATTTTCTTCTGTAAAGCAGAAACCCTTGGATCAAAGATCCAACGGTGGGGAAAATTCCCCAAATCACTCAGAGAAAGATCTCTTTAACAACTTTAACTAATTTATGGGCACTATAAAAAGGACCCTAGACCTCATTTCAAGATCATGAACATCTTGCTAAAAAAAAGGGAGAAGAGAACTCTTGAGAACTCTTGAAGAATAAAAAAAAGGTAAAAACCTTTAAAAGAAGAGAATTCTCTTATGAACAAGATCATAGATCTTCAACGATAAATAAATAAAAAAAAATAAAAATAGTGCCTTGCACTTGTTTTATGAACCATCGGTTCTTGAACCTAAAAGGTTCTTAAATTAATAGTGCTATGCACTTTCATGATTGGTTCTCTGAGAGAAGAAAAACAAGGAAAACTTGTTATTTTTTTAAATCTAAATTCAATAGTGCCTTGCACTTGTTTTATGAACCATGGGTTCTTGAACCTAAAAGGTTATTAAATTAATAGTGCTTTGCACTTTTATGAACCTTTGGTTCTTGAAATAAAAAGGAAAAAACTTGTTATTCTTTGATCTAAATTAGATCAAGAAATCAAATAGTGCTTTGCACTTCTTTTATGAACCATTGGTTCTTGAATCTAAAAGATTCTCAAATTAATAGTGCTTTGCACTTATAAATTTGCACTGTTGTGCTTTTTGATTGGCGCAAAGCGCTTGATAAATGCAATGCATTTTCTAAAGGGAAAGGCCCAAACCAAAATGACCTGACAGGCCAAAATAGCAAGGCAATAAATGGGCAGAGCCCAAATAAATTGATGCTTTGCATCCTTTATACAAGGGCAGAGCCCAAAAAAAATTGATGCCTTGCATCATTCCTAAAAGGGCAGAGCCCAAAACAAATTGATGTTCTGCATCTTTTCTGGGCAAGGCCCAAATAAAAATAAAAAAAGAAATGTAATGCAAAAGCAAATAAAATGTTGAACATTTCAACTGGACTTAGCCCAATTCTGGCCATAAGTCCTTAAATTAAATTGACTGAGCAAAATTGCTCTTCTAAATCAATTTACATCCGGTTCGAGGGTACATCTCCGAACTCCTTTGACATCCGTCGTTGTAATTCCTCAACGACGTCAAAGAGGTGACGGGTCCCAACGACCACACATCGATATGGACTGCGGGGTCTTTAAACTCGTGGACCGAAATGTCCATAAACTAACATCGGACTGAAATGTCCATAAACTAACATCGGACCGGAACGTCCCTAAACTAATATTGGACCGAAATGTCCATAAACTAACATCGGACCGGAACGTCCATAAACTAACATCGGACCGAAACGTCCATAAACTAATATCGGACCGAAACGTCCCTAAACTAATATCGGACCACCACGTCCCTAAACTGGCGATGGACCACCACGTCCCTAAACTGGAAAGTGGACCACTACGTCCCTAAACTGGAATAATAGAGCCTCCAAATGCTCTTTTGCCGGATCTAAACGGTCCCGCATCCTTAGACATTTAAATGAATGATAAAACCCCAAATCAACTCTGGTTCAAGGGTATATCTCTGAACTCCTCTGACACCTATCGTTGTAATTCTTCAACGACGTCAGAGAGGTGACGGGTCCCGACGGCCATAAATGCGATGACGTCCCTAAACTGGAATATGGACCACCACGTCCCTAAACTGGAATATGGACCACCACGTCCCTAAACTGGCACAACAGAGCCCAAATGCTCTTTTGTCGGACCTAAACGATCCCGTTAAGTTGATCTTAGTCTCAAACTGGACTAACGTATCCTTAACAAACGTTCGAGTCGATCTTAGCCTCAAAAATGGCTAACGTATCCTCCAAACAGACTTTAGTCCCAAATTGGACTATGAATCTCCCAAACTGGAACAATAGAGCCCAAACGCTCTTTTGTCGGATCTAAACGATCACGTTAAGTTGATCTTAGTCTCAAACAGGACTAACGTATCCTTAACGAATGTTTAAGTTGATCTTAGCCGCAACGCGACTAACGTATCCTTAAACTAAAAACACCAAACCCAAATCTAAGTAAATACGGATTTGGACTAATCCACGTCCTACGGGCGACGACATTACTCAGTCTCCGTATACAATCCACGGGCAACCACAAACAAAACAAACACACACGACACGAAGTGAAATTCTGGAGAAGGAGAAAGTTGTTACCGCGATGCGGTAGCGTAATTAACTGCAGGGGCTTGCGCCTGCAGGGAAGAGCGTCCCCACAATCAAAAACCCCTCACCCTGAGGGGGAATCTGACGAAGTCTGCTACATCGGCCGCATCCGTCTAAACCTTCGATACACGGTGCCATAAATCAACTTGGCATCTTCGGAGAGATAGACGGATAAAACCAAATAGCATCTGCCCCGAACCTCAGGCACGGACGTCCTAACGTCACGGCCGCCGTTCGGAGGGGAACAGCTACATGCTATACAATATATTTATATATGTATTGACACCCTAAACCTGTAAAATTAGCTTGGTACAATCGTTTTCCATTTCGGTTACAAAATTGCATTATATCATTTTACTGTTAAACATGGAATTTACAGTTTGCCAATTTGAACCTAATAATCAAATCTACCCGTTCAATCACATTTTACTGTTAAATAGCTGGTAGCAATTATCCCTGTAGTTCTGTTACATTCGGACACTCGCATGCTTTAACCTGAAATAACTGTATTGGACCGTTACATAAATTATTGCACCGCTAAGGGTGCTTAAACCTGTTAACATGACTAAACGGCTATATCGTTTTACTGCACTCTTGTAATTGGAATGAAACTGCTTATTATGTAATTCATTGCTTATCTCATGTTGTTAATACCCATGTTTGCTTATATATCCGATTGTGAGCACACCCATGATATTGTTTACATCTTGACCTGACATTGCTACATATGTATATATTGATACACCTGATATGGTACCGTATACTGTTGACTTGACCTGATGTACCATGACCCGACCCGTTACCTGATCTTGTGTCTAATGCCAACAAACCTGACATGTAGTCCTCATGGACCGTTCCTGTTGTCTATCCAGACAAACCTGCTTTTACCTGATCCTATGTTGGTATTAGTTCTTGATTACTGTATACCTGACCTGATATACATAACTCGGGGGTATGGGGATATCAAAGGTGAAACCGACTTGTAACTCAACAGTTCGATACCTGTTCTGATCAGTCTTACGGGCTAGGCCAGCCCCGGAGTGATGATGCTGACATCACTCGCCCATCCTGCTACCTGTTACTGCCTAGCGGCACGTCTCGGATTCAGCCCCGAGGATCTTGACCGTGGTCCCGGGCATACACGGGATACTATTGAGTTACATCGACGATTCATCAATTTGATTTCAAAGACTTTAGAATAGAAAACCTGATAGAACAGTTTAGTTTACCCACTGCACGCTATCCTGTACTGGTATGATTCATATTATTGTTATTCTCGCTGTATTCATGTTTATATTACATTGCCTGCTACACTGTTCATATTATATTACTTGATGACATGACGCGCTGACGTCTGGGTTTTGCATGGCCCAGATTCCGTACCGCTGTTGCAGTCCGAGCAGGAGTACTTCAGCCAGTAGGCTGAGCTGTGAGTTCAGTAGTAGTTAGTTTTATTTCCTGCATTTATTTCCTGATGTGAGCCCGCATTATTGGACACACTTTTCAGTTATTTGTATTGGATCATTTGCTTCCGCATTTATTTATTATTGACTCCTGTTATTCTGGATTATGGACATGTTTTAGATAGTTTTATCTTGTTCTTGATATCTCTACAGCCGTAATGTGACTGTGGATGGATACTTCCTACCCACAGGTAGCATGGTTGGCTATGTCACGTGCCCAATCTAGCGTATTCTGGGAAGCGGGGCGTGACAGTGGGGGAAGTGGGCGCGGCCGCTGGGGAAGTGGGAGAAACGAGCGGGAAAAGAGACGAAGGGGAGAAGAAGAAAGGGGATTGGGAGTCGGGTCGGGTTAGGGTCATGGGCCGGGTTTGGGTTTGGGATAGGGTTTTAATTAAGCATTTTAAAGGGATTAGTAATTTTTATTAGAAAAATATAGGAAAATATTTATAGGATATAATTAAATGGGAACAAAATATAGAGAAAATATTTATTTAAAATATGGAATGTATTTTCAACGGAACCGGGTATTACAATATATATGTCTTTTACTTTGAACGTATATAGTTTCTTATGTTCATTTCACATTTGTATCCATGCACGCTCTTACTGAGAAATTTTATGATGATTGTGACATAATTAGTTATTAGTTGACAAGTTACGTCGTAACAATCAAATATTGCCAAATGGATCTAAATATCCACATAAGCAACGCGAACAAAACGAATTAAAAAAGATATGTTGAGATAAGAATTCTTGATTTTTTTTGGAAAATTGTGATCTCTCTCTCCTCCCATTATTACACGTCTCTTCCAATCCATTTGATATCTTCTTCTTCCTCTATAATTTTATTCCAATTTAAGGGCTGATGGAAACCATTTGTTGTCTTGAAACAAAGCCAAATGATTCCAAGAGAAAAAAAAATTTCTTTTTTGCGTTTTCTCATATTGATATTTACATATATTTTGTTGATCTAATTATTTGTCTATGATTTTCCTCTATTAGGTTGGCTATAGAATATGATTTGTTATTTTAAAATAATGTAAATTCCAATATTTCTTTTTTCATTTTTAAAAATTATTCTAGGCAATCAAATAGATAATTGATATTTGTGCATAATCGATTCTCAAGATCATGTAATCCTACAAAATGAGCTCACATTTCATGCATCACTTAATCTGAGTTTTTGTTCAACACATTATCCTTCGTACTCTTTTTAAATATTTTTTTAATTGTGTTTTAAAATGTTTTTGACTGGATTTTTGAGAAATTTATAGTCATTTTTAGGAATAAAGCAAATGTGTATATATCTAATTTGATTTCCGAGAAATTTGTGACGATAGATTTGTCGACAGAAATATGTAGAAACGATAGTGCAACTAGCTCCTACAAAGACATAGATTCAAAGAGAAGTTCATACTTATGAAACAAAAATTAATTAATACAAGATTATGATACATCTACATATATGAAGTTAATAACAAATTCCAAACACATTTATGGTTGGAATTCTCAAGTTGACCAGAAATGACATTTTAAATGAGAACCATTTTTAATCTGAGAAAAATAAAGTCCTTTTTGTATTTCTCAACTACAAATTAAATTCTATGTAAAGGTTGGCCTTCAAAATGTCTAAAGCTTAACAGCTTAAGTATCTCGATATTCATTTTATTCAAAGAAATTCTTCCAAGGTATGGATGGCGCTCTCTATTGTTGAAAAAATTATCGAAACAAAAAGCGAGTTATAAAAATTGAGAAAATAAAATATACTGAAAAGTACAGCTGAGTTCTTTTCATCATTTTAATATATGAATTTTAGGAATTATATAATAAAATTATGCAACCAATATTCTATCTCTCCATTTAAGCAAAATTAAAATCATAGAAATGAAAAAATTAAATAAGAAAGAAACAAGAAGAGGAGCACTAAATTGAAGTTATGTATTGAAAAATTAAAGAAAATTAAAAAGAAACCTTAGCTTATAAGGTCTCAAAAGACATTTTATTTTGCCTTCTAAATTTGTTTTTTCTTTATCTTGGATTTCTTAATAAAAGAATTTTGTGGAGGGAGAGGAAGGTGCGAATCTATTTTTTTTCTAATTTCCATATAAAAATTTAGATTCTTATCTGAACAGATCTTTCTTTTCTTATTTTCTTATTGTTGCTTAAATGGGTATTTGGATCAACTTGGTAATATTTGATTGATTACAACCTAACGAGTCAGCTAATGACCGGTTATGTCACAACCACCATTTAATTTCCGCTTTCGTTTATGGAAATTATCTGTAACGCATACGTCGACGAGTATTAAATACGGATATGGTAACGGGCATATTTGGTTTGATCGGTATCATGCTCGTTTACATCCCTGCTCTCTCTATAAATGGAAGAAATTACAAATTTAGCGAAACCCTAGCACCAATTCCAAATCCTCTATCAAGCCATGGTGATCGCCGATCAAGAAGAAGACACCGGCGCTCATTTCGACTCGAGGAAGTCGATGTCGCCACCGGCGAAGAGGACGAAGACCCCATTCTCGACATGTAAGTTTCCCCCAATTCTCAACATTTAGGGTTTTTGAAACTCGTTGTGGTTGCTCTCTCTCTCTCTCTCTCTGAAATCGAAGCTGGAAGGAGCGAGGGAGCGGCAGTGTGAGGCTGCTGAGGCATAACGAGACTGGAAAAGTTCGGTTGGTGATGAGGCAGGCGAAGACGGGCAAGCTTTGCGCCAATCATTATTGTAAAGTTTTGATTTTGTTGGGTTTGGAATTTAGATTTGATTGGATTGGGGGGTATGAATTTGTGTTTTTGCTTTGGTTTTTGTAGTGTTTCCGGCGATGACAATGCAGGAGCATGTTGAGGATGTGAAGTCGTGTGTTTTGTGTTTGGCATGCACCAGATTTCTCTGATGGGGAGGTGAAGGAGGAGATGTTTTGTATTCGATTTGGATATGTTGAGAGTAAGATTTTTCCTTTTTTGTTTTATTGTACATTTAATCGTTATTTGATATATTTGTTTCATTTATGAATCGATTAATAATGGGGATACGATATTCTAATGCACGCTAGTGTAATTTAATTTAAACATTTACTAGGAAATAATCTCGCATAAATCCATTCTAGTGTTCATCTTCCTCACGAAGTAATTTCTTGTTAATTGTCCGTAACGTATTAATTAAATTTAGATGGATGAGCTTGAAGTTTTTGTTGTGCTTCTAGAATGAATTCAATGTGTTTTTTGATGTGAATTTTTGAATACAAGGATTTCATGTTTCTGTACATTTTAAAGAAATTCTGTTATAAAGTAGACATCACTAATAAATAGAGAATTAAAGATTCAATTCCTTTCTGTTAACATTTTTTATGGCACTATATATAGCTAGTTGTGGCTTTATGCCTCATTTTAGTTTACCCTCATAACTCTTTGGTAGAACTGTTAAACTTTCCATCGCATAAAAGAGCGATGATGCAATTTACACATGCTTTGCTATGTTCGTAATAAATGATTGGATAATATGTAGGGGAAACTATTTTGAAACGACGAGGATTGCCTTTGTAATGACTATCTTAGTTGATCTGGTTTTCCGTTACTTTTTGTAGTCTTCCTTAATTAGCATAAGTTATTTTAATTAATGTTCAGTAGCCGGATTCAAAGTGTACCTATCAGCCATCCACCTTGAGATCTTTTCTATTTGTTTATGGATGCTATATGTCCTCATTTGTCCAAAGCTTAGATGTTAAGTGATGAACCATGACGAGAGAGAGAGAGAGAGAGAGAGAGAGCGAGAGAGAGAGAGAGAGAGGGAGAAGTTTATACTGTTTCTCTTGTCAGGCGTATGAAAACGAGAAGAAAGTGATTGCTAAACCACCCAAGCTTCATTAATAAGAGAATAATGACAGCGAGATTACAATCCTTTCATACCAGTACATCACCTACATAAACAACAACACACACACACACACACACACACTACTAATAATAAGTCTTACTACAACATCATAATACTAATAGCATAACATCCACAACAAAGGCATGTAGTAGACCATGCCAACAACAAAAGGAAGCCTCATGTGCTTCAGCCCTGGTTCGACGCGGTCAAGCTTCACCTGAAGCACCGCCACCATCTCCTGCATTGTCTTGTGTCTCATCCCTGAACAGAGCCCTAGGTTGCAGAAGGCCTTGTTTCTTGATGATCCCTATCCAGAGTATACATAGGCTGTGAGTAAAAAAGATAAGTTGGCTAGTATCAGGTTTTTTAGCAGTTAAACAACACTCATTTCTATCAACCCACAAAGCCAAAAGTACAGTCGCAACAAGGCAATCCCATTCCCTACATCTATTTTTTTGGGATATGAGCATCCCTCCCCTCGTTCCACCAGAATCCAAATCCTAGTGGATATGAGTCCTCTCCAAAAAACTAATCGCCCAACCCCACATCCTATACACCCTTTCACATGCAAAAAAAACAGGTGATCGTTTGATTCTTTTTCATTTTGGCAAATCACACACTCCTCTGTCGACACCATGTTCCTCCTAACTAAGTTGCCCTAATCGGTAAAGAGTTGTTAGCAAGGATCCATAAAAAAAACTCACTTTTAGGGGAGCTGCCGTATTCCAGATAAAATTCGCTTCCTTCAAACTCTTTCCCCCAAAATTAATTACTTGATATGCAGACCTCACTGTGAATATACCTCCAAAGATTCTCTGCTTCAATTAATGCCCTACTTGTTGTATCCTCCCTACATTGTAGGTTCCACTTATTGCGTTTCCAAGCCCTAAGGACCACTAAATCCTTGTTTCAGACCACACGAAAGAGTTCTTGATACTCAAATTGTAATGGGATAGCCGAACACCAAATATCATACCAAAATATAGTACCCCAACCATTTCCCACAATCAATGTAGAGTTGGCGAAGTAAAATCCCTTGGCCTCAGCAATACCTTTCCAAAAGGATGAGGCACACGAAGACCGAGAAACCCTCCTAAATCTAAATCAATGTTACCCGGAACGCGGAACATTTCAGTACGAGGAACAAAAACAGGAACGCGGAACGCCACTGGTTGTGGAACCCGTTACGATAAGGATAGTCTTCCTCCATATGATTATTAAGACAGAATACATAGCTCCAGATTGTGTAGTATTTATGGATCGTGTGTGTGTGTACTTCAATTTTTTTTTTTTGCTAAAACAAACATATTTTTTAGTATAATCTAACTCAAACCCAATTATATGTCTCATTTAACATAAGTTTTTAATGGGTTCGATCGGAACGGTGATTGATAAACTATATTTTTTAGTACCAACCCATTAATAAACTAGTACTAATGCCCACTAATCAAATGGTGAACCCAATTATTACTTGGTATCTGACGATATCGGTATTGGAACTCAGATAGTCATTTAGGGATTGGAGTCGATCATCTCGGATCGGGATCAGCCTAGATTTCAATGCTTGGCGAAAACTAAAAAACCTCATTCAACTGGATGAAGACTATAATGTCCAATTTTACCTTATTGTATGTGAGTTACCTTATCAAAGGGGCATGTTTAAATTGTTTGAGACAGATCAAATCTCAAGTGATCTGACCCTATCAACATTTCCTGCAGTGCCTCAACCTTGACCTACTGACTTACTAGGGCTAACGGGTGGTAAAAATTGTATATATGTTTTTTTTGATAACCTGTCTTATGGCATATCATATGTTCTAGTAAAATTACTTTATTAGCATTTCAGGCAATTAAAACTGTTTATAGCACTCTTTTATTTTTTCCCCTTCTTCCTTGAGCTCAAATTCCTTTTCTTAAAAAAAAAATTCTCGCTTTCTTTGAACATTTCCTGCTTATGTTGGTGATACATTCAAACCTTTTTATTGTATTTTTAGTTTCTTTTCCGAATTTGAGAACTTATTTTGTTGTTGATGCCTCAGAACTCTTAGAATTGTTACATTCCCCTTTATTGACATTTCACTTTCGAATTAATTACCTCCTTTCTTTAAGCGGTTCGTGTTTTCCCTGTTTCCTCATCCCCTTATATATATATATTTTCCTGTGGTTTTAATCTAACTCTGAGGATTCTGCTCAGACTGTAGGCAATTTATGGATACTGTGGGTAGCATCACTCCCTCCGCAATAACGAAGAAAATGAGGAAAACAATGCAAATAATGCTGCTGGTAATAATGAAGAAAACGAGGGCAACGATGCAAATAATGCTGTTGGTGATAATGAAGAAAATGAGGGTAACGAAGCAAATAATGTTGCTGAGCTTCTGGAGAATTTGAATGTCTGACAACAAAAACTGAGGGAATTCAGAAGAGAAGTCAGAAAAAACGAAAAAAAGAAAGAAAATGAAAAGCTGAGAAATATTTAAATTAGCAAGTATATGGTATCCATTTTTTGCCACCTTCTTGTGCAGATTTTTGTTATCTGCATGAGTTCTTAGTGGGTCTCGTAAGATTTTAGAATGAATCGAGTTTTTTCGAGTAGAGAAAGTGAGACTTAGTCTCTATCAAATACATGGATGGAATGAATTCCCCCCCTTCTTTCTAACCAAAAATATGCTGTCGGTTTTAATTTTGTTCCTCGTGTTTCAGCTTGCATATTAATTGTATTACAATTTCCTATTATTCTACCATGTTATTGATTATGTTTAGTTTCGTGTTTGAGTGCCCCCTGGAAATAATTTTCAACCCATGATTTTGAGTTTTTATAGGCCATAGTAAGCTATTTTTGTCTTGTCCTTTCGAGTTGCTTCACAAGCAGGCTGAACTAGAATTTTGAGCGACTGATTTAGATTTTGATGCAGTTCTAGATCTTATAATTCTTAAAATTAAAAAAAAGGCTAAAACATTGAAAACTACTCCAAGCTAGAATTAGCTGAGAAACCTCTTTCAATTGGTGTTGTAAAAGGAGCGAAAGGAGCCCCGTCTCAGACGCAAGGCGCAACTATACGCTGAAGTGCGTCTCTCCATCCTTCAAGGTGTTGTGCAACGGTGAGGCGTGTGCTTAGGCGCTCGAGACACGCGCTTCACGTGCGCCTTGCGTCTTACGTGAGGCGCACGCCTCGTTTTAAGTGGATAGATTTAGGTAAATGGGTCAAACGGGTTTGGCTATTGGTTTTTCCGAATCCAAAATATAAAAATTAAATGGCTATTGGGCAACAGTAAGTCGAGACCAACTTGAGAGCATCCCAAGAGAGCTAGGGTTTTTCTCATTTACAAGATCGTCGTCGGCTGGTGTTTTCCGAGTTCTTTATCGGCTCGCCGGCAGCTCTTTGAGTTTGTCGGTGGCGGTTAGGGTCCCTTCATCTTCTCAGCTTTTTTGATTCTTGAGTTATAGTCTTTTCTTCTCTCGGTTAGAGCAATTTAAGAGCAAGCTAAAATATAAAATTAGGTATGCATTCTTCTCTTCTTTACCTTTCTTTCATTGGTGTTGGAGTTTTGAGTTCAAAGTTAAATTTTTTGAGTGGGAATTTATATGGTTGTTCTTATCTCATTATAAACTTGCACGCTTCACACACTCGGACACATCCCTCATGCGAGCGTCTTACACCTCGAGCGCATTAGACTCTATGCGTCTCGCACTAAGTCTTGTGCATTGAGCTTTCAATTACAAATCAAGAAAAGAAGAACAAATTGATCAGAGACAACAAGCTTACCTTATATTTACCAATCTCTTTCAAACATTCAAAGAATTATTCCCCGAAAGCACTTATCAATCTCTCTCAAATATTCAAAGATAATATATTTATGTAAAGCACTTACCAATCTCTCTCGATCAATCCAAATTGTTTTCAGACTTGATTATATTTAGAAGTATTATATCTCTTTCGGACTCTAAAAACTTTTGTGAGACCTTTTCTTTTTCTTTTTCTTTTCCATAAAAAAACAAAACATTTCGTGAAAATTATAAAAACAAAGAAAGGTGTAAAATACTACTTGCCGCATGTTTGACAATCATCTTTATATAATTCACACCTGCAAAACTAATGAAATGGTTGATTGTAAGCAGCACTTCACCTCTTTATCCTCGTCTATCACTCATCATTTTTTAACTGACAGGCTAGCAAATAATGGGATCAGCCTGAAAGTAAACTTAAATCATGAGTAAGGTTTTAATGCTACCTTGGACTAACTTAAAGATCGCTACGGTAATAGCCCAAACTCAAGAGGTACAATGTGGAATATCAGAGAAATTCAAATTAGGGGAGGCTCAGAAGGAAAGAAGTCCAGGGGATGGAAAGCGCCAACCTGGAGCAGGATTTGAAACAGCTGCTTCGCCAGTGCAGGCTTGCTCCGTATCCGTTTTCTTGGTGGAGGTGTCCTGGCTCTGTCTGTCATGAAAGTCAACTTTTCCATTTTCCTTCTTGTTCATCAGTTGAAGAACCCACAAGACTACTTCGTTCGACTTCCTTTTCTCATCTTCTCCTTTTTTCCGAAGAACGAGTCAAGAAAAATTAAAAACGGTTTCTAACCTCTCAAGAGGTCCGAGTCATCATGATCCTCCCCCTCCTCCCTGAGTCTCTAAATAATAAATTGCATTTAGCCCCCTCTTTCTCTTACTCTTTCATATCCCTTTGTAATTAAATATTGCATTGCTTCTTCTCCCTCTCTCCCTCCCTCTATAACCTTAGACTGCATTTAATTTAATTTTTCTATAGAAATTTTCAATATATATACACACGTGCATCACACGTGCGGACTTAGAACAGGATAAACAATCCAAATGAGAGTTGATAAGTACTGGACGAGTAAAAATAAGAGATGCTAGCTATATACAATTAACCGTTAAATATTAGCAAACTGTCAATTGTCAGAAATGTTTCCTTGTATATACATCATACATACTTTTAAAAGCATCACCTCGAAAAATTCAATAAGAATACAAGATACTCACAAAATAACCAAAAAAATAAAAAGGAAACGAAAAGCAAAACTATACAAGATGGTATCAGAATGTCACATAAGATGGTATCGGAATCACACGGACGCGGCTCCACCTGCACCACAACCCTGTTCAGCCTCCCCGATACAGCCCCGACACATCGGGCAGCTGGCCTGCACCCTCAACCACGCATCCACGCACTCCGGGTGATACACGTGCCCGCACCCCGGCAGCACCTTCACCTTCTCACCATCCATCACCACACTCAAGCATATCGAGCACATACACTCAGCCAGTTGGCAATCGCCTTCCCTGCAATGCAGCTGCACCACAGGCAACCTGCCGGCGACCCCCGGGTCGAGCCCGGACCTACCCAGCTGGCACTCGGGCGCCCCCCCGCCGCGCCGGCCCCTGCAGACCCGCCTGACGTAGAGGCAGAGGAGGACGAGGGAGATGAGGAGGACGGTGAGGACGATAATGAGGAGGTGGAGGCCGCCGACGTGGAGGCCGTGGAGGTGGAAGTTCTTGTCGTCGAGGTCCGGGTAGTGCCCATGGAAGTGGTGGGCATCTTGGTCAGCCATTCTTCGAATGGAATTATATCAACATGAATGCGATCGATCAGAGGCTTGCAACCTGGAAGGGTCGTTATATAGCTTTGCGTTTCTTGGGGGTGTGTCATGGTCTCATATATGGTGCATATTATATGCTTGGGGGTGTGTCATGATCAGTTGTAAATGATCACTAAATGGACAAGTTTGTTAGCGTGTGGAGTCATCTTGGATATGGCTTAGACGGTGGGGTTTTACTTTTTATTATTACTATGTTTGTGGCGAAAGAAACGCATAAAGGATATGCCGCGTTTGGTTTATAAAGTGGGACACTCTTTTCTTGTTGGTGATTTTAGATTTATTATAGTAATAAAGAGTCCGGTACTGAAGGATCAACCATTCAGTTCACGCGTACGGAAAGATGAAAAAGATTTCCCTCCCGTCGCATTAAGTCGGTTAATCTTTTAAGTTTTGTTAGGAGGGAAGAAGAAGGTTTCAAAATTCTCAGGAGGGTAATGTTATGCTAATAAATATAGTGAATGAAATTGGTGTAATTAAGGGCACAAGTGTATATATATATGTTGCATTGAAACCAATCAGTGAGCAAAATGTGCCAAGGAGAGAAAAGCAACGAGGAAAGAAATGATGATTAGATGATTTGTTATAAAATCATGAGCTAGTGACAGCTATCCACTTAAATTCTCATTGCAGCATACACTGTACATGATCAGATAGGGTTATGAGCTGGCACAACTTTTGAACGTCACTCAAGATTGTCACAACAAAAGTTAGGCCTTGGCTGCTTGGATGTGATACACGTGTTCTCAATTGAGATTAGCTTTGAGGTGCTTCTGAGCTAATCTTATCAGTTCCCCTTGTTTTGCATGAATTTTCTTTAACAATTTTTAGTCTTTATACTGTCATCAATTTTTGCTGATGATATCAGAAACTTTAGTTGATATAAAGAAAAATAATTAGAATGGTACGAGTGTGACAGTTCTGAGATACAATGTCATGAGCTGTTGCACATCATCTATGGGAAATTTACAGCGATAAAAAAGGCCAGGAATCTAGGCAAGTTGGTGAGTGCCATGGTGATATCTTCCTTTGTTTCAATGGACAATGTTGTCATGATATCCCTTTGTTTTTTGTGGTCTGCATTGTGATATGATATCCACTTGTGTTGTATAAAGCCTCTACCAATCTTCTTATCTCAAGAAAAGAAAGATAACATATTCTTTTCCCCAGTGCTTGTAGGTAAAATCATTACATAAAAGGGGAAACATGGGTTGTGACCGTTCACAGCTAGTTGATTGTAAACGACAAACATAGACCCCTCTAGATCCCCCTGCAACTTAAACTAAGAAACCCAGGAGTCATGACGGTCGACAGCCAACTAGCTAGGAACGTTCACAACCCCGTTACCTCATACATAAAACCACCCTGTAACTAACCATGCAAGTGAAAAATCACCCTGTGGTTCAAAAAGACCCTAAAAACTAAAACTTTCATCACAGATACAACTGCAGCAAGCAAACCACAGCATCAAGTTTAATCCAAAGACCAAGCGAAAAATAAACAAAGAAAAATCATCAGATACAATGCAGAAGTGAAACTCAATTGATTATAAATTAGGGCGGATATGGGTTCACATCGGTTATCATAACATTAAGGGAAATCATAAAGAAACAGAACTGCAATCATACTCATAACCACACATATATATAATAGCAGCTACAATGCAGTAGTGCAACTCATTAATTTTAAATTAAGGGGGATATGGGCTCATTTGACTTATCATAGTACATAAGGAAAATCATAATGAAACAAAATTGCACTCATACACTTAGTCAACCACAAATATAATAGCAGCTAACACAAATTTGCGCTCATAATATTCTACGAGGTTTCAACATCCGAGAGATCCAAATCGTGTCCGTAGACTTCGAAATCATCAGGGGTCCAACGACAAACAAGGTGGAGTTTGAAAGTAGCCATCTTAATCCCAAGCAATCGCTGAAAGAAAAAAAAATAAAATACATGAAGAGCTCTATATGGCAAAGGCTAGTATCATACTTGGGGCTTCCCTCAAGGAAATCCTTTCTCCATGTATCACAGTGTACGTTTTTATCGTTTAGGAAGAGAGAAGAAAAAGACTTCTTGATTCATTCTTAAGCTTTATTTTCTTATAAACTCCCTTTCTTTCTAAAGGAAAAACGCTTGAATGTATAATTTGAATCCTTTATTTCTTTTGGTTGGTTAGGAATTTCGCCATGGACCTCAAATCTTCAAAAAGTTGAGTTTCTTAATATAAAAGTTTGCAATCCTCAGATTTTTGCCATACAACCGATTTGTTCTTTTAAGATTGAGCATCCTTGCATTAGTGCACATACCAGTATACGAGATGATTCTGGGGATATAGGCTTTCCTTCTTCACATACTACAAAGTCTGAAACCAACTCTACAACACCTGCATTTCAAAGTAGTAGTGAAGTATATGATTAATATTTTCCCCCATGTTCGTGAAGGCACATAAAGTTTCATTTGGTCTTAATTTTATTGGACTAAAAAAATATTAAAAAACAAGAAATTAGGAACCTTTGTTCAAGCGAACAGGCATTCCTTGTTTGCGCAGGAATGGCTCCATTTCATGCGTGAATTGTTCCAATGGACCCTCCTTCAACTCCACCTTTAAGAAAAATAATAGAACTTTACCACACCATTATGTTTATAGGAAAAAGTACATAATAGTTATTTGACCAGTAAGTTACTCATAATAAAATATGCCTTGTGTGCGTGGAACATGCAATCTAACATTCATGCGGTACGGCTCTCAAGAAAAACCTTTCTCTGTGTTTGTGAAAAGCAGCAGATCAGGAAGATATTCTTCAAGTTGTCTTCTTGAAGACGGAATTGGGAATTATATATTCATATCTATTTTTACAACGATGAAAGATGGAAATGAGAGTGATAAGATTGGAGTAATGTAGAATGCTCATTTCTCTTTATGACAAGATCTTACGATTCATGAAGAAATGTCAAATACATATTAACAACATCAAATTTCAAACTACGAAAAAGGGAATACCAATTAAAAAGCATAAAAGTTCTATGATGCTGAAACCTGTTCTGTTGCGACGCTGCCTGTCCTGGCGAAATCATGCTCTTCAAATTTTTCAAAAACCCTGCACAAGTATAATTGTAAATAACCAACAAACCATGTGATGAAGCCTAATGAGTATTTTTGTATATCATGATTATAAGAGAGAATGATATTTACAAACTTATATCTAGGGTTGTATAAAGACAGATGCAGTTAGCTATTTATGGTCAGGCGGAAGCATAAGATGGTATTCATTGCTTAAATAATGTTTTTCTTACAAGCAAGTTTGAACCAAGAATGGACTATAACAAATCCTCCTTGCTTCCAATTAATGCCAACTCAATGAAAATGAAAATGAAAAGAGCATTATTACAAAAGACATGTTCACTACATTCAACAACATAACTACCCAACGTCCACCTCTTTCAAACATACTCTTCAGTCTACATAAACATCCATCTATAAACAGTTCATGGTTGCCGAACATTTGCTAGCATTTTTTAACATAGTTCATTATCAATATCAATAAAACAAATCTGTTTACAGTCTTCTACCAGGCCTACGTTGGATGCAAGTGGTTTAATTATTACAAGGCATACTGCATTTAGACTTCATATCAATGTTCTACACGGAACACGGAATGTTTCGGTACGGGGAACGAAAACAAAAACGTGGAACACCACTCAATATGAAACGTAATACGGTAGGGCAGTCTTCTTCCATATGCTTATACGAAATGAAAAATATACCTCTAGAGTGTTTTGGATCATTTGTATTTGTGCGTGTATGTATAATATACATATATAGTTTAATATCATTTGCTATCTATATTTAAATTCTCGAAAAATAAATTGTAAATATTATTTAGTATAATTTAACACAAACCCACTTTATGCTCATTTAACTTGAGTTCTAAATGAGTTAATTTGACTCTTTTGATCTAGATTGTAACGGTGATTCTCCCAATCCGGAATGCTAGTGTTCCTTAATTGAGAACAATCGTTTCAAATCGCAAACCGCCAACGGTTTAGTGATTTGTGATAGCCCAGCTTCATCCAATTTGGTTCGATTGAATATAACATCTAAGATAAGCACCAATCTTTCATTAAATAAAAATATGAAAACAAAGGAGGTGCATAATCTTAAACACGATGAATGAAGGCTCGGATCCAGCAATTTTGGCAAGGGGCACACAACATATTACAGAAGTTCGTTTAAAATTCTAAAAGCATGTTTGCGTGATATCTAAAAATGATTATATGATTCAAGCAGTAAAACTAATTCAAATACATACCAAAAATAATATTATTCACAACAACATTTTTCAAGGTTTCATATCGTGGATGGACTACATCAAATGGTCCAAGTTTTTGTTAAACTAAACATTAATCTATAAAACGCTTTATTATAAAACCAACTACTTGCTTTATGACGTGGGACTAAATTTTCTTTGTTAAAAAAAATCTCAATATGTTGCAACTTTCCTTGTTAATAAAAAATGTCGGTAGAATCCATATTTATTTAGCCAAATTTCAAAAATAAAAGTGCATTGGAAAATTGAACCAACAAACTTTCACTAAAGAGCCAACCATACTACCACATAGCTAAACGTTATTACTTTCCACATTATAATATATACTGCCCACATTATAATATATACTGCAATTCACTACTTGAAACCGATATCCTTTTTTTTTTTAAATTTAGGTGGGGGCACATGGCCCCCTCTCCAAATTATTTGAGACATGAGTATGACTAGATCTATTTGCAATTGCAGCTCCAATGTATTTATTCAAATTTACTGCTATGGTCCATCTATTACACAAATAACCAAGGAGTACGGATGCGTTCATGGATACTCATAGTTTAGGATACTTATTATGGTTCAGTCCTTATTGTGTCCTATGATTGTTTTAAGCATTTGCGCATAAGCCAGATTCTTAAGACTTTCTAATTCATATTTAGACGGTCTTAAAATTTAAGGCCCTTTTTGGGAATGGATTAAGTTTTCTAAACTAGAGTTTCAAAAAGTCAGCAAAAACTTGACTCCAAAATGCTAACTTTTCCTTGTTTGGCATTCATTTTGAAGTTGAGTTAACTGCAGTTTTCTAAACCCCGATATGATCTAAGTTTTCTAAACCCCATTTTCCCAAACACATCTCTTGTAACATAACTAGAGTCTTATTTTTAATTGGATTCTGGGGGCTTGCAAACCATAGTTTGCATCCTACCTCCACTTGAAAAATAAACTCCAATAATCCTAACTCCGAACAAAGCCTAAAAAATAACAACCTTAATAAACTAGACAATAGAAGCTTTCATCTAACCAATGGTAAAGACTACCATACATATTAATTTAACAATATTCATCCCCCATGATCGAATGCGCATGATATCATTCATACACTTGACATGAGATGTGATGGAGGCTGTGATCTGCTTCAGATGTTATCTTTCGTTGATCTGTAGAGAGTGTTGATGGATGGATGAGATTGAGTTTGAGGGTTGCCTCTTGATGCGTGTGGATCTCAATGAGCTTGATTTGACGATGAAGCCGAGCTACCTGCAAGGAAGTCCCGGGATGGTTGTACCACCGAGGACCCTCCGACGATCAAGTTAGTCGAAGTATTTGGGCAGAGTAACGGCTTGTTGGGGTAAAAATTGCCTTACCTGAGTCGTCTGAAGAGGGGTTTATATAGTGGTAGTCATGGGTTGGCGGGCGCGAGATTCCAACCGGCCGTTACGCCCCTGGCGTTGCGCCTGCGTGAAAGGCGGGATTCCCCATTAATGACGAGATATGCTCGTTAATGGGGGAACGCGATGGCGTGGAACGCGGGATCGTAGGCGGCGGATATCTTGCGTCTGGCTAGATTCGCAAAGCCGTGGCGGAGACGCCTGTGATCTATGTTGTGGATCGGTCGATGAGACTGAGGAAGCTAGGCTCGGTGGAAGGCTCGGGAACAAGCGGGAGGCCGAGGGAGCTTGTTTCAACGATAGCTCGGAAGCGAGCTAGGATGGCTAAGGGAACTCAGCGTGCGGGAGGGCTCGGAGGCGAGCCAATGGGTGTTTGTAAGGAGGGCACATGAGTGGTCTGGGAGGCCACCGAAGGTCAGGACCATCCTCGGGTCGAAAGCCTGAGGTATGCTTCCACTGTGCCTTTCTGGCTTCTTTCTAGTGAGCTTTGGGACACATCATCTGCCACGTGTCACGATCTGGAGAGTCCTCAGTACCGAGCATTATCATTAGCCCTCCACGCTCGGACCGACCCATTCATGGGTCGGATCGAGAGTGGTCTGGTCGGTTGCCTGAATCGAGTTCTTATTTGAAGACCTCGTCGGCGTGGATTCCCGGGCAATTAGTCGTATTTTTTCGATGGCGTCAGCGGATCAAGGAAGAGATATTGTATTAAAGAGGAAGCGCCGATACGGGCGTA
Organism: Agapanthus africanus; assembly: GCA_030015575.1. Lineage (NCBI taxonomy): Eukaryota > Viridiplantae > Streptophyta > Magnoliopsida > Asparagales > Amaryllidaceae > Agapanthus > Agapanthus africanus. Next base: position 430,049,292 of record CM057339.1, read on the forward strand.
CGTTTGCCGAAACGCTAGGCCACGTGTCCAGCGTTGGTTGGCTGACGTGGCGGGCCGCCAGTGTCCTTCGCTTGACGAAACGCGCCCAATGCGTGCGCGACAGGTGGACCGCTGATGTCCGTTGAATGCGAAGTGTTGTTTTGGCGGGAGACGATCGGCGCTGTAAGATGTGTTTGCCGACTGCTATAAATAGAGGTGGGATCCCACTCAGGGTCCACACTTCGCCATAATTTCCTCAGCCCTTCGTGTGCTAGCTCGGTGCTCTTCCCCTTAGATCGGATTTTTTGCATCCTTTCCTCGGTAGACTCCTTCCTTTGCTCAGGTTAGATGTCTTTCTCTAGGAAGTCCGTAGAAATAGTTCGGGTAGAGTCTAGAAAGTCTTCTGCAGCTTCCTCTTCTGCTTTTTCCTCTTCCTCGTCCGAATCCCCTCGGGAAGTTAGGGTTAGTCACGCTTCCCGGGGCCAAGCGGCGGGGACGGTCCCCAGAGCGGGTGTCAAGAGTGTTCGTGACGCGCCTTCCCTCCTGAGGCATGCGGATGAAGCTCGCCACAATCCGAGCTCGCTTCCACATTCCCCTCGGCTATTCGCTTCGGTTGGCCGGGGAGGGAGAGAGGGCAGACCAGGTACGGGTCAAGGAGATGCCTTGTACTCAGAGGCCTTTTGGGCCGGCATGCGTCTGCCCTTCTCCCCCGAGATGAGTGCGGCGTTGCGTTGCTTCCAATTAGCCCCGGGCCAGTTAGTGCCGAACTCGTGGAGGATTCTCCTCGGGTTCCTGGTTCGGTTGAGGCTGCAAGAGATCCTTTTTAGCCTGAACGTTCTCGTTTCTTCCCTCTGCTACAAAAATCATCCCGGCACTCGTAGGGACGAGCCTTGCAGGGTATATATTTATTTTCGAAAACACAGAGGAGGGACGCCCGGGTCGGGGGTCATAGTAGTGCCTTCTTCCATCCATGAATGGAAGCAGAAATTCTTGTTCGTCGGGCCACCTGAGGGTGAGGATTGGCATGTGCCCCGTCCAGCGGCACGGGGCCACCTGCCCTCGGATGAGACGGTCGAATGATCCCGATGCGATGGCGCTGTCGGAGTGGGAGCCCGTCCAACGGGCCGATATGTTGCTGTCTGAGCAGGCCCTCAGTTGGGCCGGGCTCAGCCCCGCTCAGTTTGCGGGTAAGTTGGGAGTTTAGGCGACTCGTTTAGACTTATGCATTTTTCTATTTTTCCTAGCGTTGCTAACTTCTTTGTATTTTCGCTTCTTTTTGCAGAGCCGATGGACCGATCAAAGTTCCGGACTGCCCTGGCTGAGAAGAAAGGGAGGAAGGCCGGAGGCGCCGGCCCGTCATGCCCCGCTGCGAGCCCGAGGCCGGCGGCGGCCGCTCCGGCCAAGCGCTCCAGCACGTTCCGGGCCTCGGAGACCGGCCACGGGCAAAGCCACAAACGCACTCGGGGGCAGGAGCCCCAGATCTTGGAGGTGGGAAACGAGGAAGATATTCCCGTGCCCCTCCTCAAGAGGCACCATAGGACGGTGTCCCGTACCCCAGCCTCTCCGATCTTCATGGACGAAGGGGATCTACGCTTCGAGGTGCCTTCGGGACTTTCCGTCGCCAACAGCCTGCTCTCGAAAATGGAAAGGTCGGCTGGGGGCAAGATTCCCCGGGGACCCTCAAGGCCCAAATGGCCGCCATAGCCCAGGAGGCCGTGTAGGTCGGTTTTCGCCTCTTGCTCGGGTTTTTATTTACTTTTTGTTTCGCAAGATCGGGCGCCCCTCTTTTCTTTCCAATCCCTCATTTGTTTTTCTCAGGTCCTCCAGCACCGCGCCCTTATCGTCAGCATGGAGGACGAGGTTGCCCCGACGATGCAGATCGCTGGCGAGTGCACCTCACGGGAGGAGGGCTTGAGCCGGGAGCTGCGCGAGGCGGAGAGGATCGCCGCCCTCGAAGACCGAGTGGCAGCCGAGGACCGGGTGAACTCCAACTGCCGGGAGACCATCCGGGTTATGATGGAGTCCAACAAGGCCGTCGAGACCAAGTTGGAGGATGCCAGGGTGCTCGCCGCCGCCCTGAAGAAGACCCGGGACACCCTCAAGAGGGAGAACGAGGCGATGAAGGAGGCGGTGAGGCGGCCGACCTCTGGACTGCGAAGGCGGTGGAGACCTACAAGACGTCGGATCAGTTCTACGTCGACCTCGCCGAAGCCTCGGCCTTCGTCTGGCATGATGCCCTTGACGCCGTCAAGACGCTGATGTCGGAGTTTCCCGACGCTAAGCTCCGGCTCGAGTACCCCCTCGAGGGTGAGGGGCATGGGATGCCTCCGGAAGAGTCGTCGGGAGGAAGACCCCTGGTGGGGGCGTCGGGGAGAAGGTGGTCACCCCGGCTCCCAGCGCCGAAGTCCCTGCGGTGGTTGCCGACCCTCAAACAGTCGTCCCGGCTCCCGAGGTGGCCGCGGAGCAGGTCGAGGTCCTTCCCGGCCCTGATGCCTAAGTCTCCCTGCGCTTTCCTTTTTTGTATATTTTTGTTTTTGTTTTGGGGTTTCGTAGGCCTTCGGGCGCTTTTGTAAGGCCGAGGAGCCCAGAATACCTTTGTAAAGACTTTTGAGTTGTGAATAAAGCCTTTTGCAGAATTTTTATTTGTAGCAATGTTCCAGTTTGTGGTAATGTTTCATTTTGCTCGCCTGGTGAATGTTTCCGGCGGTCGGTCCTTTAGTTGGCGATCGCGCGTCAAGTTAAATCCAGTCATTTGTCAAGTGTGCAAAGACCGGTGTAAGGTCAGCGTGTTTATGGCCCCGAAGTCGAGGTGGCGATCGCTCGTTGAGGGTAAGCCGAGTTGGACCGGCAACCGCTGCTGATAGACTGAGCAGGGTAGCTGCTCGCTGTCGCGAGGCTCTGCCTGTCCTTCCGAGACGTTTGAATGTCGGGAAGGGTGACCGTCGCGGGCGGCACGTGGCAGAGGCGCATAGGTGAGGCGAGGCGTCTCAGAATCAGCGTCGTTCCGACTTTGATTCGCCTAGAAACACGGGATACCCGCCATGTGACAGCACAGCATTGGAAGATTCGATTGAATCTCAGGATTCGCGCCCATGCGAGCGCAAATTTGGGTTCTTGGGGATTCTGCGGAGGCTATAAATAGAAAAGGAGACGCCAACTTTCCAGCATTGCTTTTCGAGATGGTCGGGCGTATCTATGCGATCGAAGAGATCATTACTCCTGATGACATCTATATATATGACCAGTCCATTTCTGAGAAGAGGTACCGGAGGATAGTCCGGCGCATCGAGGACCACATCGGTCGTTTCCTTCCTCGCCGATCTCCCTTCCTCCACTTGCTGATGTACGCAATTTGGAGGAGCTCCCCGAGGTTGTACAACCCCCTTGCCGAGGAACTGCTGGATGAGGCGCTCGACAAAGTGCATACGATCTTCTTAATTGGTCTCATTTCAAAGACCAGGCATGACCGATCCTTGGCCCTCATTTTGGAGTGCTTCCAAAAGAGACATATCGTCAGCCAGGGCTCGGCGGATGGAGCGTCAGGTGCCTCCGTGACGTTCCGGGTTCGCGTGCAGCACCAGCAGGAGCGGGTTGCGGAGACCAGGGCTCGGCTGACGGAGATCTCTTCGGAGTATCACCAGGAGTACTTTCTCGACCCCGTCCCCTGTTGTAATTTTTATTTTTGTGTAAGGCTGAGGAGCCCATAATACCTTATAAATAAATAAAGTTCTCCTTTTTGCGATGCTCTATTGTTTCCTTCTTATTACTAAAAAAGAACTTAGAAAAATTTACATCGCTCTGTCAAGGAAAGAATATGTATTCATAGACATTCCTTCAAAGGTACAACTTAGGCTTCTCGGCGTTGTAAGGCTGCGGAAATTTGCGACCCGTTGCATCTTGTAAGCGAAGCCCCGCCGGACAGGACTTCGGAGACGAGGATTGGACCGTCCCACTTCGAAGAAAACTTATGCAGCTTGCCCTGATCAACGAATTCGTTCCGCCTCAGGACCAAGTTCCCGATCCTGAAGGCGCGATACTTGACCCGCGCGTTATAGTAGCGGGCAGTCTGCTGTTGGTAAGCGGCGGCTCTAATCTGTGTGCGGTCCCGCTTTTCCAACAAGACATGCAAATTTGTCTGGAGTGCCGTGGTGTTCGCTTCGTCATCGAAATGCTCGACTCTGTGACTGGGCAGCCCGATCTCTGCTGGAACCATTGCCTCGGTGCCGTAGCAAAGACTGAAAGGGATCTCTCCGGTTGGGTCTTCTTCGATGTGCACAAGGCCTATAAGACCCCAGGTAATTCGTCGACCCAACTGCCCTGTCGTCCTTTGAGGCGAGCTCGAAGTCCTCGAATGACGTCCCTGTTAGTGACCTCGGCTTGCCCGTTGCACTGGGGGTACGCGACGGCGGCGATCTTCATCAGTATATGGTATTCGCTGCAGAATTCTTTAACTCTTTCGTTCTTGAAGTTCGTCCCGTGGTCGGTGATGATACACCTCAGGATCCTAAACCGGAATATTACGTTGTTCTGCAGGAACTTGATGGTCATGGTAGCTTCCGGTTTTCTGATAGGGACGGCCTCGATCCACTTCGTAAAGTAGTCCACCGCGACAAGGATGTACTTATGCCCGCCCGTACCTGTAGGGAGTTGGCCTATCATGTCTATTCCCCACTGGGCAAACGGCCATGAGGAGATCAGGGTAGTAAGCTCGGTAGCCGGAAGGCGGGGTATGCTGTCATAGAGTTGGCAACTCTTGCACCTTCTGACGATCTTCTGAGCGTCGTGGTAAATGGTCGGCCAGTAATACCCTTGGAGGAGTGTTCTTCTGGACTAATGTGCGGGTCCCTTGGTATGTTCCGTCGACCCCTTCATGGACCTCACGGAGGAAATAATCGGCTTCGTGGGGGTCGACGCACCGAAGCAGGGGTTGTGTAAAGGATTTCTTGTAGAGGTTCCCGTTGCTCCAGACGAAATGGCGAGATTTGGCTCGGAGGCGGGCCTCCCCATGATCTCCGGAGAGCGTACCCTCCTTCAGGAATTCGATGATGGGCTTCCTCCAATCTCGGTCCTCTTCCCGAGCTGTGTAAACTTGGAGTGATGTCGCTCCGTCTTCCACGCTGGGCCGCAGCAGGACCTCGAAGAGGATATTTCTCTTGTTGTTGGCCGAGTAGGAGGAAGCTAGCTTGCTCAGAACGTCGGCCTGGGCGTTTAGGTGTCGCGGGATCTGCTCCACTTGAACTTCGTCGAAGCCCTTTCGCAGCATTCCTACCTCGGCTAAGTACTTCACCATCAAGGGCTCCCGAGCCTCAAAACGGCCGGTCACTTGGCCGACGACCAGGACGAAGTTGCTACGGATTCGGATCGTCTTCAGCCCCAGTCCGGAGGCGATCCGCAGTCCAGCGAGGAGGGCCTCGTACTCAGCCGCATTGTTCGAGGCTTTGAACCCGAGCTTTAAAGAATACTCCATCTCTGCTTCGTTTGGGCCCTGAATGATGAGGCCGGCACCACATCCTTCCTCGGTTGTTGACCCGTCGACATAAAGGACCCAATCGAGGACGGAGTCGGGCGTCTCCTCGACCAAATGTTGTGATCCGAAGGCCGGCACGGGCACTGCCTCCTTGTTAGGGATAGTGCATTCGACAATAAAGTCGGCCAGGACTTGCGCCTTGATAGCTTGCCTTGGGCGGTACTTGATGTCGAATTGGGACAGCTCCCACTTCCACTTCTCCAAACGATCAGAAGACTTGGGGGAGGCGAGAATAGCCCCTAAGGGACGTTCGGTGAGCATGAGGATGGTGTGCGCCTGGAAATAGTGCCTTAGTTTCCTCGAGATCATGATGAGTGCCAGGAAAATCTTTTCTATGGCCGGGTATCTCGTTTCCGCGTCCTTGAAGACGTGGCTTACATAGTAGACCGGTTTTTGGACACCCTCGACTTCTCGAACGAGCACCGAACCTGCAGATCGATCGGACACCGCCAGATACAGCGAGAGCTCATCTCCTTCGACTGGCCGGGTGAGTAGTGGGGGAGTCGCCAGGTGCGCTTTCAATTGCTCAAAGGCGATCTGACACTCCTCCGACCATTCGAACCTTGGGATCTTCCTTAGAGTTTTGAAGAACGAGAGGCACTTTTCCCGAATCTCGACATGAAACGACTCAAAGCGGCTACACGTCTTATGAGCCGCATGATTTTGACGTTAGTCTTGGACGCGGCCATGTTGAGGATAGCGCTGATTTTCTCCGGGTTATCCTCGATTCCGCGGTGGGTGACCATGAAGCCAAGAAACTTTCCACTGGTGACCCTGAATGCGCACTTGGCGGGGTTCAGTTTCATCTTATATTTGCGGAGGATGTTGAAGGCCTCGTCCAGATTCTTGGCGTGCTGATCCGACGAGGTCGATTTGACGAGCATGACGTAAACCTCTATGTTTCTGCCGATCTGAGGCTTAAACATCCTGTTGACCAAGCCTTGGTACGTAGCTCCGGTGTTTTTGAGGCTGAAGGGTATCACTTTATAGCAATATACCCCCGGTCCGTTGTGAATGCGGTGAGCTCTTCGTCTACCGGATTCATACGGATCTGATTGTAGCCGGAAAAGGCATCCATAAAGCTGAGTAGCTCATGGCCCGCCGAACTGTCGACGAGCTGATCTATCCGAGAAAAGGATAGTTGTCTTTCGGGCAGGCCTTGTTGAGATCAGTGAAGTCGACGCACATGCGCCACTTCCCGCTGGCCTTTTTAACCATGACTACATTCGCCAACCACTTCGAGTAAGCCATGTTTCGAATGAAGTTGACTGCGAGCAGCCTGTCGACCTCTTCTTCGATCGCTTTTTGCTAATCGAAGCGAAGCTTCGTTTCTTCTGCCTGACGGGTCGGGCCGCCGAGTCGACCCCGAGCTGATGTGATATTATTTTGGGGTCTATCCCGGACATGTCGACGGACGCCCAGGCGAACACGTCCGAGTTCCCTCTGAGGAAGTGGATCAGGTCGTCGCGCCGAGCTCCCGTTAAGAGCGACCCGATTTGGACGGTTCGTTCGTTGTCCCCTTCGACGAGGGGGACCTCCGTTAGCGGCTCAACCGGGGCTTCTCGGATCTCTTTATGCTCGTCCCGAGTATCCAAAGATCCCCTGAAATCATCCGTGCCCTCAAGATCATTGCTTTTCTCCTCTGGCATGGACGTCGCTGTGAAGCAAATCTTCGCGGTTTGCTGGTTTCCATAAGCCCGACCTATCCTGCCTTGGTCGAGGAGGAACTTGATCGCCGGGTGGTAGGTCGATATCTGGGCCCGGAGGGAATTCAACGTTGGGCGTCCCAGAAGGATATTGTAGGCCGATGGAATTCTGGCGACGCACTCCACAGGCACGGTACGCGTATGGCCAATCTCCCCAATGTTAAGCTGGAGGGTGACCACGCTTTCTGCCGGGATGGAGTGATTAGTGAACCCCGACAGGATATGGACGGTCGGTCTGAGGTCCGACGGGGTGAGTCTCATACGTTGGAAGCAGTCGTAGAAGAGGATGTCTGCCGAGCTTTCTGAGTCGACCAGTATCCTCTGCTCCTCGTAACGGTAGACCAACGCTGTGATTACCAGAGGGTCGTTGTGAGCCAGGGATATCCCGTGAAGGTCTTCGTCGGTAAAGATGATGGGCTCGGCCGCTTTTACCCTCTTCCTGGGTCGGCTGCTAGCCCCAAGTGCACCCCCCCGCTGATACGACCATGATTTGGCTGTTTGTCAATTCGACGGGAGGGGGTCGTGCTCTTGTTCTCAATCGGCTTGTCGCTTGTCCCACAAGTATCTTGCCAGGTGCCCCGAGCGGATCAACTCCTCGATGTAGTCTCAGAGCTGTTTGCAGTTCTCGGTGGAGTGCCCCTGCGACCTGTGGAAAGCGCAATAGGGGCCTCATGTCCGTTTGGCCACCCTGTGACTAACCGGGAGAGTTTGAAGAACCTCTCCCCCTTTGCCTCCTCCAACAGCCCTGTTTGGGAGACGTTGAGCAGAGTGTACTCCTGGAACTTTGGGAAGTAAGGCTTCGGCCGCTCAATTTTCTTCTCATCCTCTTTTGCCCTTTTCTTCTGCTCGGCCCGAGGTAGGTTCGTATTTACCTCGGACTCTAGCTGGATCCCTCATTCAGTCCAGGCTTTTACCTCGGCCATGGTCTTAGGTTGCGCTAATGCAAAGGAACGGAGCCACACCTTGTGCCTAAGACCCGACCTAAGTGCAGTGATGACCGTCTCATCCCGGTGCTCTGGGACTTCGAGGATGGCGTTGTAGAAACGGGTGACGTATCCTTTGAAAGGCTCATTGTCCCCGCTCTTTATGGTGAAAAGATGATCGACGGTTCACTTCTGCCGTTTGTTCCCGACGAAATGGCCGAGGAACTGGGTAACCAGCTCATCGAAGGTAGAGATTGAGCGTGGCATGAGTCTTCGAAACCAGTCTTGTCCAGAACGGGTGAGAGTGGCGGGAAAGCACGGCATTGCGCGGTGTCGGAATTGTCCTGGAAACTCATTCCTGCTGTGAATGTGTCCAAATGGTCTTTTGGGTCGGATTTTCCGTCAAAAAAAAAGACCTTTAGGGGCTTGTTCCTGGAGGAGATATGGACAGCGAGAAGGTCCTCGATGAATGGCCTCGTAAGCAAGTCGACGGCGTACTTAGCCCCGTCGCTTGAGGAATGACTCTTCTGGTGTACGCCCTCGATCTTCTTTTCAAGGGCATCGAGTCGGTCATGGTATCCCAAAGATTCGGCACACTCGGATTTATGGCCCCTGCTGCTGCCGACCTGCGTCGTGCCGTGGTAACGGTTCCATTCTATGAGGTTCCGTAGGTCCCCTGGCGAGGTTGTCTTCGAGCTGCTATGGTGAGTCCCGTCCGTGCGAACCTGTCGAGAGAGGGGCGTCGGCCATGCTTGGGAGCAGGCGAGCTAACCGACACCTCCTCGAGAGGGACAGGAGCGTGATGGGCCTCAGGGCAGGACGCTCTTACATAGGACCTCAGCGTCGAGTGCCCACCGGGTCATCGAGTTGGTCGTCATGGGGGACCTGTGGCCGCCGGAGATAGCGAGGCGGTGCCCAGATGTGCCGGCACGGGCAGTGTCTTCTCTCCCCATGTGTCGCTCCCGAGGTGGGGGAACAGCGACTTGGGGGGCTTGTCCCGTCGTTTGGACACGGACAAAGCGCATCCACGACGGACGCGAACCGATCTATCCGAGCAGATAGGACGTGAATAGCGTTCGGGGGAGGAAAGGATCCACCCGCGTCTCCGTTGTGGGGAGGACGGCGGCTGGAGCTTGGATCGTCGCGATGATCACTCGCCATATGTTCGAGATCAGAAGATTAACTTTCGTTGAGTAAAACTTCGATGATTCCCACAAACGGCGCCAACTGATGGAAGTTGTGATCTCCTTCAGATATTATCTTCCATTGATCTGTAGCGAGCGTTGATGGATGACTGAGATTGAGTTTGAGGGTTGCCTCTTGATGCGTGTGGATCTCAATGGGCTTGATTTGACGATGAAGTCGAGCTACCTGCAAAGAAGTCCCGGGGTAGTTGTACCATCGAGAACCCTCTGACGATCAAGTTAGTCGAAGTATTTGGACAGAATAACGGCCTGTTGGGGTAAAAATTGCCTTACCTGAATCGTCTGAAGAGGGGTTTATATAGTGGTAGCCATGGTCTGGCGGACGTGAGATTCACGCCGGCCGTTACGCCCCTAACGTTGCGCCTGCGTGAAAGGCGGGATTCCCCATTAATGACGAGATATGCCCGTTAATGGAGGAACGTGATGGCGTGGAACGCGGGATCGTGGACGGCGGATATCTCGCGTCTGGCGAGATTCGCGGAGCCATGGTGGAAATGCCTGTATGATATGTGCAGTGGGTCGGTCGATGAGACTGAGGAAGCTAGGCTTGGCGGGAGACTCGGGAACGAGCGGGAGGCCGAGGGAGCTTGTTTCAGCGATAGCTCGGAGGCGAGCTAGGAGGGCTGAGGGAACTCAACGTGCGGAAGGGCTCAGAGGCGGGCCAATGGGTGTTTGTAAGGTGGGCACAAGAGTGGTCTGAGAGGCCACCAAAGGTGGGACCATCCTCGGGTCGAAGACCCGAGGTATGCTTCCACTGTGCCTTTCTTGCTTCTTTCTCGTGAGCTTTGGAACACGTCATCTGCCACGTGTCACGATCTGGGGGGTCCTCAGTACCGAGCATTATCAAGATGAATCTAATTAAAACCATACAAACACGGAGCAACCCTATTTCATCTTATAAGCAAGTTTTATAAGATACCTGTGAACCTCCTCTCTGTCCATATTAGTAAAGAAAAGCCCCGAATCGCCTCGCAAAAGCTGAAACAACCACCAATAAATTCATAAGTGCCACAAAATTCAATTATTCAACTTCTCCAGGTAAGACCCAAAACACAAAACTAAACCTTAGAAAGCTTATGAGAGCCAGGCTTTGCTTCGTCAGCCGTGGACCGACCCAATGAAATCTGCATAACTTTATTCGACCCGAGAAAAAACCTGCCAACAAGTTCAAATTTTGATTATAACCCATTACGAATAACAACAAACTAGACGAAACTAACATCAAAATTCCCCTGATATAACCTGCTACTAGATTTGAGCTGCTCCCTAAACTCTTTAAACTTCAAATTTCTCATATTCTCAAAAGAGAACACATATGCAGAACTGAAATCTTCCAGTGCTTGTTTAATTGCTCCAACAACTGCTTCTTTCTGAACCCTCCCCTTCTTCTTGGTCTTTGATAGTGTCACTAGAATTAGGGAAACACAATTAGATAACTTTCTGTAAGAAATTGAAGCAAAGATTGAAACTTTATTAGGTTCTTGAAGGTCTCACCTGCTCGATTGCGCTTGGATTTGGGCATTTTGACAAAAGTTTGAGATCAACTTCTGCTGCTGCGATGGGGGCTGCGGTCTTTAGGGTTAGGGTTTCAAACGTTAGGGTTTTAAGTCAGGGCTGGATTTTCCAATTGGGGAAAGCAGCTTGTAGGATTGTGCTGGGCTTAATGTTTGTAAGCGAACGCACGTGAGCCCAAGCTTATTTAGTTATAATTATTTTCCTTTTTTTTTTGGTTAAATTGTCAAGAAGCCGCGAGCTTTCTCGGGAGGTGTCTAAAAAACCTTCATATTTTCGAAATTGTTCGGAAGGGCTATTGTTTCAAAATCTTTGAGAAAACACGTGGACTGCATTTCATTTAGATCTTTATTCCCTCCAATTGCTTAGATATTACATTTAACTTTTTAGATATTTCCCTCTAACTGCTTAGATATTACAGACAACTGTTCACATATTTCCCTCTAACTGTTTAGATATTATAGGCAACTGTTCAGATATTACATGCAACTTTTAAGATACAATAGACAATTGCTTAGATATTACAGCCTACAAGCATAAAGGGGTTTTTAATTCAACCTCGGGTTACTTTTAACAGGAACAAAAGGCCCAAGGGTCTTTAACAAGTTTGAAGCGTGCGGTTTTTATTTATTTATTATAATTTACCCTTATTTTTATTGTTCTCTCTCTTAAATTAAAAGTAAAAGGAGAATTTATTTTTTTTGGAATAGGGTATTTTTTATTTAAAATTATTAAATTAGAGTATTTTATTTTCAAATTAGAAGAATATGGCGATTTCCTGGACCCCACCCACTTCTCTGTATAGAGGGCGGGTTCCAAGAACCCGCCTCCTGTATTTTATAGGAGAGGGCGGGTTCTAGGAACGAACCCGCCCTCTCCATTTTTCTTTGGAGGGCGGGTTCTGGGAACCCGCCATATTTTTTTTAAAAAAAAATAAATAAAATTATTTTATTTAAAACAAAATTCGAAAATATTATAAAATTGTTTTATATGCATGTGGTGTACAAAATGAATCCGTTAAATTTACAATACAAAAAAATCCTATCTGTTTGTAAAATGTAAATTCTATCTCGACGGTCAAATTTATAATATCAAAATGAATCCGTCAAATTTACAATACAAAAAAATCCTATCTGTTTGTAAAATTTAAAGAAGAGAAAAGTCATTTTTCAGGGTTGATTGTTCGAACATTTTTCCGGGTGAATACTTACTTTGTGTAAAGAAAAGAAAAGTCCTTGGCGATGGAGACTCCGCTCACCGCGTATTACGAAGATATATTCCGGAAAAGAGAACGCAGAGCACAATACTACAGATCCGAAAGGTTTGACACAACGGGGTTTCAAGTAACGGGGATGTTAGTGTATATGCCCTAGAGGCCATTACTGTATCATACTAGTATGTATATTACTTGATGGAAGCTTGAGATATTCACCTTGTATTGACAATCTTGCTCAAAATAATAGTATGCTACCTGGTTTGTTTCTGCTTTAATGTGTGCATGTGTTTCTTTTAGTATATCGCCTTTACACATTAGTGGAGCCCTTAGGATCTTTGCTTGATTACCAGCGTTGTGATGGCAGTCACACTCGTGGGGGCTGGGTAATCCATAAGCACATCCTTATGCAGGTCCCTAGTCGCAGGACTATCGAGACACGGCATCGATACTCCGGAGTATACTAGCGTATGCGCTTCTTATCCCAGCTTGGGAGACAGTCTGCCCCACAGCCGTCAGTATGTCGTACTTAAGATTGTATGCGGGTGCTCGTTAGGTTACGGGTACACTGGACATGACTCGTCGGGAACTGTTGGTTGGTATTATACCTATCGTCAGTTATCAGTTCCAAGGTGACATGAGTACAGCTTAGTCCGTTGACTTGACACTGTCACTTCGTCTCGAGTGTGTTCCCGCTGTACTTTGATTACTACCATATCACGGCTCAAAGGAATCGTGCAAACAGGTAGTTTTTGGGTGCAGTCCCGAAGCACTTGGAGGAGTGACGGTTAGACAGGATTCGTCTCTCCCGGTATTGGGGGTTGATATCGCGCTGTGTCTAGGAGAGCCATTACACAAAGTCCCTGGCCAGGGCAAGCGAGATAGACTGGTAGGTTTCCAGTGTTATCTCAGGTGTTCTGGGCTACACTCCGACACGACTTGTACCGCCAGTAGGGGACTGACGTTTACCGCCCCCTAGGCCCGCCATGCGATGTTCTTAGACGAACAGACCGGACTGTACAGAGACTGTCACATTCAGGCTCAGTAGGATTTCAGATGGGTTTACCTCGTCAGTCTTCTTATCGGCATCTACCTGGGAACCATTACGTACAGCTAGTGCCGCTTGCGGTCTGTGGTTAAACCCACTGCCAGCGTAGTGTCGAGTCTTTAGAGTCCCACACAGAGGGTTATTCGCCTTTAGGCAAAATGAGTAGAGGTCGCATGGTTTTGCGACAGGGTTCGTTCACATCCGCGCACTTGTGCACGTTTTGTGTCCGGACAGCTTATACTAGCGGGCTTTGGTTTAAGCCGGATCCTAGTATATGATTTGGGATTGGTTTTATCTCATTGTATTCGTGTTCCTCGGAACACGGATATGGGTGTGTATGCACAGTTGACTGAGGCAGAGGCAGAGGACTTTCATTAGGGTTGATGACCATTGTCATTTTCTTAACCCTAATGTTTATGTGTGAATTATGATTTATTAATATTAGTTAATTATAATTGTGCATGGTTAGGGTTGTTGACCATTTTACTATACTTGACTTGTTGACCTAGGTTGACAAGTTGACCATCATCATTCCATATGAAAGATACTCTTTAATCCTTGCAAAAGCATTTAATGTGAAATGATAATGGTCATTTCTTGATTAACCATCACAATTATCTTTAGTTAATTATCTATTTTTCATAATTCACATATATGTGAGAAGGTTGGATTATTCTTCTCATTCTATCATTCTCATTCTCTCTCCTCCTCTTCCTCTCTCTCTAGCTCTCCCCTCTCTTGAGTTGAGAACCATTTGAGCTTGAGATAAAACCCTCAAAAATACTCTCTACTCTTTCTAAGGTCCTAGGTTTAGCACACCAAGCACCTTAGTTACTTCTAGTTTGAAGTTGGAGCCAAAGGTAGAGACCCTCGGGTGGATCTTTCTTCGGCAAGAGAAGGCGACGAGACGATCCGTTCTTTCACTCCAAGGAGCAAGAAGAGAAGGACTTGAAGACCTAGGTATAACCCCCTTTCCGAGTAGCTAACTCTTTTAGCTTTGGTAGTTAGTTTTGTTTAGCAAAGATCCCTCCTTTAGCATAGTCCATGTTGCCTAGTGTTGTAAAAATCAAATTTTTCATAACGTTTCCGCCTCCCTGCAAGCACCGGGGTGGGCAACGTGGACTTACAGTGGTATCAGAGCCTAGCTAAACACAAACTAACTAGTTAGCAAAGTATCTAGAACTTCGATCGGAAAAAAATCACAAAACACTTTTCAAAAACCCTAAGTTTCTGTCGATTTTTATTTCTGCTCTAAAAATAATAAATCATACATGAAAAATTGGCTCAGGGTTTTCTAAAGACACCCACCAAAAACGATCCACTGAACCGGTCAAAGTGCCGCGGTTCCGCGGCAAGAACATGCTTCTTGCCGCGGATCCGCGGCCGAGTTGACTCGGCCGTGGACCGAGTTGACTCGGCCGTGGACCGAGTTTGGTGCAGTGTACTTAGTTGGAGGTTTTGGGATTTTTAATATGGTTTGTTTCTGCCCAGATTTTCCAGAGAACAAGTTAGTTTTTGGGGTGGTCATAAATCCGTATTTTTTGATCGAACTTCTTTACACTTTGGCTAATGGGTTATATCTATGATGTGATATATGTATTGAACGTATGCTAATCGCTATACGTCGATTAGTGGGGGTTATACATATCTGTGATCTGTAATGTTAATGGTTTGTGTATATGAATTCGTTGGATTGTCGCGGATGAATAGCCGGGGGGTTGTGAGATGAGAGTTTTCTTATTCTTTCAATTCTTGTAATAAGTAATTTGATGTAATATTATTTGTATGGCCGTGCAACCGGGTCGGGGTTGTAGCCGTCATTGTATAATTTCCTTTTACTGTTTTTGCTCCTAGGATAGACCCAAGGTGGGGTGCACAAATTACCGGGTATCTCGAAGTGCCGAGTGGCCTACTCACGGGGTTGAGGGAGGTTGCTTCGCTTCGGGTACTTGGCGGGTAG
Source organism: Agapanthus africanus (assembly GCA_030015575.1). Classification (NCBI taxonomy): domain Eukaryota; kingdom Viridiplantae; phylum Streptophyta; class Magnoliopsida; order Asparagales; family Amaryllidaceae; genus Agapanthus; species Agapanthus africanus. The sequence continues at coordinate 430,064,365 of CM057339.1, forward strand.
TTTGCCGCACCCGTAGGGGTCTAGGGTGGGGTTTGGCTATTCATCGCGACCGTGTAATCCGTTCTTCGTTACAGGCTCGTACGAATTGCGGATTCCTAATATATCCAATGTATTCATCTGTGATCTGGAATGGCTATCATTGCATGTGACGAATGTTTATATATATCTATATGATATCTAGTTAAGCATTGCTTATGTTTTGCATCCGCGCTAGTCCAGCCCCCGCTCTGTCGTTAGTTAAGTAACCTAACGGGTGATGACGGGACCCCGTGGCGAATGCGGATGGTATAAGCGTAAGTCATATTTTTGTTGTTTTCTGCAATGGTAGGATTAAATGATGGGACACATTGGAATTAATGCAAGAAAAAATAAACCAAGTAAAAGTCGTTGGAACACGTTCAAAACCACTCGGTTCTTTTCAAAACCAAATTTTAAATGCGGAGCTTGAGCCACTCCTTTTGAAAGCTATCTCTTTCATCGATTATATCAAGTTCACTACGTTCACGGTTTCGCCAAAACCATTCGTAGCCCTCCGTCGTTTCACATGAATGGTTAATAAGTATTCAAGCTATGTTTGTTGGCCAAAATCAAGGCATAGTGATTGGTAGCTATTGGGTATTCATGTGCAGCATAGATAGATGTGTTGGTTTGGGGCAGTCGTTCTGCCTTGTTGACCAAAGTCAAGGGTATGTGCGGGTGGGCTCAAATTAACCTGGAGAATGACGGGTAGAACTTGACATGTGACTTATGATTTGTTGGCCAAAGTCAAGGTCATAAAAGCATGGGGCAAAAATCCACATCGGGAGTTTCAAAAGAAACTGAAATTTGCTAGCGCTGCATACCATTTGGAGTGTGATGATTCTGGTAGGATTCCTTCAGTTTTGTCACGCAATGATATTTGGATCCCGATCCTACTGTGAGTATATGCTACTCCTCCGGAACTTTCTCACTTAACGATCAATGCTATAAACCAAGTAGGTGTCTAGAAAGGTGTTAGCGGTGCTACGCCCACAGGGAAAAGAGGTTACTTAATTAAGGAACTTCGCGAAAGCGTTGGAAAACCTCCCTCGAAGTACCGATACTGGCCTGGCTGAATGGTTAAGCAAGTATTGTGCGGTGAGATTGATCCCGACTAATTCTTCCTTTATGGTTTGAGGAGGGATTCGAGAGACAGTGGAAGCCATCCTGTTTAGACAAATTAAAAACCACTCTAAACTTGCAAGAGCATCATGCTAAAGTGTTTCTTCTCTCTCTCCTAATTGCAGCGACCATTTATCATGACTGGACTTAAGTTACTTCTAGATAAAAACATACTGACAGGGCCAAACTACAAAGATTGGCTCAGGAATGTCAAAATGGCAATCACTTATGACAAGTTGGGGTATCTTCTTACCACCAAAGCTCCCCCTGTCCCAGGTCCCAAAACCAGCGTCGTGGATAGGGAAATCCGCAAGACCTGGGAAATCGACTACGCGAAGGCCAAGTGCCTCGTGCTTGCCTCTATGGACAATGAACATCAGAGGAGGCACGAGAATATGGACCTCGAATCCATATTTCTCCATACAAAAGAACTGTATGGAGAGCAATCTCGTATCGCCAGATACGAAGTGTCGAAGAAGTTGTTTTCGGCAAGATTGGCCGTCGGATCATCAGTAGCGGAACACGTGCTTAAGATGATTGGCTACATAGAGGAGCTCGCGGACCTTGGGACCACGTTGGAGAATGAGCTCTATACGGACTTGATTCTCCAGTCCCTTCCTTCCACTTATGCCCAGTTCATCCTGAACTTCAACTTGCAGGAAAAGGAAGTTGAACTTTCAGAGCTCCTCAACACGCTGAGGAGTGCGGGGGGCACCCTACAGAAAGATAGGGAAACATCCACTTTGTTTGTAGGAGGATCTTCCTCTTCTAGGTCCAGGGCGAAAGCCAAGGGAAAGAAGAAGAAAACCCCCGCCAATCCAAGGGGCGGTGTTAGTAAAGTGGATACGAAGGGAAAGGCAAAAGCAACAAAGGTAGCGGGGAAGCTTGTGGATAAGGAAGAATGCTTTTACTGTCACAAGAGTGGACACTGGAAGAAAGATTGCAGGGCTTGGAAGGCCAGAACACAGGATCTGAAGCAAGTTGCGGCTTCAGCTTCAGGTGTGTATGTTATTGAAAACTGTCTATCAATAAACTCTACGTCCTGGGTATTGGATATCGGATCAGGATCTCATATCTGTAATTCTTTACAGGCGTTGAGAAAGCGTAGGTTTTTGAAGGCAGGTGACATGACCCTCAAAGTTGCAAACGGAGCTAGCATGGATGCTGAGGCCGTGGGGGACTATCACCTGGGAATGTCAGATGGACATGTTTTGGTTTTACGTAATTGCTTTTTTGTACCCAATGCAACTTGTAATATCAGTTCTGTATCTTTAATTTCTAAAGAAGGTTATGAATTTGCGTTTGTAAGTAATGTTGTAAACATTCACCTTAATCAAGTTCTGATTGGGTCAGGTACATTAAGTAATGGTATATACGTATTAAACCAACCACAGATTTTCAATGTCCAGAATACACACAAAAGAAAGTCTCCGGAAACAAATCAGACTTTCTTATGGCATTGTAGACTGGGTCACATCAATGAGAGAAGGTTGACAAAGTTGCATACAGAAGGATATTTGGATCCGTTCGAATATCAATCATATGCAACTTGTCAATCATGCCTCAAAGGAAAGATGACAAAGACTCCGTTCACTGGACACGGAGTGAGAGCGAGTGAGCTCTTGGGACTCGTACACAGCGACGTGTGTGGTCCAATGTCTACGCATGCACGAAGTGGTTATTCTTACTTCATTACTTTTACGGATGACTTTTCAAGGTACGGATACGTCTTCTTAATGAAACATAAATCCGAAGCCTTTGGAAAATTCCAGGAATATAAGAATGAAGTAGAAAAACAAACAGGCAAAAGTATCAAGACACTGAGATCTGATCGAGGTGGTGAATACTTGAGTGCCGAGTTCCTGGATTACTTAAAAGAGAATGGAATTCTCTCAGCTTACTCCTCCATACACTCCGCAACATAACGATTTATCGGAGAGACGGAACCGAACCCTATTGGATATGGTACGGTCCATGATGAGTAACGCTGAGTTACCACGATCATTCTGGGGATATGCACTAGAATCAGCTGCATACCTTTTGAACCGAGTTCCAACTAAGACTGTGCCTACTACACCATATCAGATGTGGTGTGGGAAGAGACCCTATCTTAATCACATTAAGACATGGTGATGTCCAGCTTTTGTCAAAAAACAGCATGCGAACAAGCTCGAGGCACGCTCAGTACAGTGCAGGTTTGTGGGATATCCAAAGAACTCCAAGGGATATTTCTTCTATTGCGAAGAGGAACAAAAGGTTTTTGTTTCTCGTCATGCCCACATCTTGGAAACTGAGATTTTGGAAAATCAGATAAGTGAGAGCACAGTAGAATTGGAAGAAATTCCAGAACCACGAGCTATTACTGAAAGCTTAGTAGAACCAGAGGGTTCGAAAGATCAGGACATTCCTACACCGCTCCGCAGAAGTAGTAGGCAGTCTCATCCGCCTGAGAGATACCATGGTTTTCTCATAGACGGGGATAGAGAGGATTGCATCATTGATAGTGATGAGCCGACTAGCTTCCAGCAGGCCATTCAGAGCGTTGACTCGGTAAAATGGCTGGATACAATGCGGACCGAAATGGAGTCCATGTACACCAACAAAGTGTCACGCCCCGCTTCCCAAAATACGGAATACGAGGGGTAGACAAGGCCAGCCATGCTCCTACGGTCAAGGAAAAATCCTGCCGTAGTCACACTTCGGCTTCTAGTTTTTCATGGTAAACAGTAAGTAATGCGCATGTAGGGAGAAATGCAGTAACTGAAACGAAACAATATAACGAACTGACCTGATGGGAACGAAAGGTATAACTCTGGATAGCTAATCAAGATGTCCGTGATGTACGTCTAGTCCTGGTCCAGGCTAAATCTTCTCCTCACACTGAGCATGCATACTCAGGTCGTCAGAGCGACACAATAACAATATAATATATATAAAATCATGTAACAATTCTAATAATGATCATAAGTCTATATAACAGTAGATCAGTGGCAATATGGGTATGAACATGCAGTAATCAATGCAGTGGAACCGTAAAAGTAGTAGAATGATATGCCACGAATGTCAACACGGAATGTAAGGTATAACAATGCCATTATCCCTATCAGTCTCTAAGTCTCACTGTACAGGTCACTAAGCCTATCGTCAGTCAAAGTGTGAGAGTCAACCACTCGTGAGTGTCCTCCACCCAAGGGCAAGGGACCACGGGCCCAACATGTATATCACGGTGAATATCACATACCCTGTAAATCTCCATATAACTCCCTAAATATATAAGCCGACATGGGAATCCCGAGATTCTGTTGAACTCATACTTAAACTACCCCACACCCCGTGGTCTACATCAAACGCCAACCATAACCCTAAATACTAATCGGTCTGTGACAAGTCTGCGCAAGAGCTGGAGGCAGGACCTTCATCAAGCACATCCCGACTAATACCTAAGATAAATGGCAGTGTCTGGTGCCTTATCTGCGACACCCGTGCAAGCGCTTCCATAAGTTTCCCATACCACTTATAGTCACACGTACATGCATCCCACAGACGTCGACAACGCAATAGAATAATAGGGTCACTGATTGTGTACAAGTACGTGTCACTTTCACTTATTCACGGATACACGCACACTGACGTACTTGCCACAATCATCACTAAAATCTAATATTGGGTAAATGCACGATATCACTAGGTTATCACTGCAACGATATGGGTATGATATGATACGTAAACAGTATATGAAGCATGATTAAGGTGTCATAAAATAGTATTCTATCACTTGCACGATTTATCATGAAATGTACGTGTATAGTTTAGCGAAACGATAAACAGGTAATAATTAGTATGTTCAGTTATCTATCCATTGAATTTAGTTTCATGCCAATCGGGTTCCAGGATCACTAATTATAGCCATTTCATTTTAAGCGTTCACGGCTGGAAATCCGGTTTCAGAATCAGAAATCCGTTTCGCAACGCATTTTAATCTCAGTTGGGATCAGATTTTAGCGACGTTACAGTTGGATGAAATCTAGGGTTTTCAGTAAGGTTTTCAACGCAACAGACGGATCTTCAATCACGTCTGTACGTCAGGAGATATACACTATTCAATACCAATATGTCAGTTCTGATTCTGTTGGGACTGTTATGCGTCCCGATCTTTTAAATTACAGAATAAATAACAACCGATGACGAAACAGAATGAAACCAATTGGGTTGTCTATCTAACAGATTTACCTACAATAAACAGCGGAGTTCCGCAACCTAAAAGTTAAGGAAATCTTGTGGTACCCATTACGGAACAGCAAGCAACAATTGGAGTCGCTCTGGACTGCAGTCCAGAGTCGCACTCCGATCCAAATATCGTCACAGTTTAAGTACAGGAATGTCTGGAAACTAGTATAGGGTTAAAGTTCGTCGAGTTGTCTTCGATTTGAGCCCTCGAACGCATCATTCCAGTGTGTATGTAATTTATAACGATTTTAACGGTTTTCAGGTACAACAAAATTTCAGTTTTACGATTAAACTTGGGGGTAGTCGTTTTAGTCGTTAACAGTCATATTTTCCAGCGAAATTTGCACATGTTATCCATACCTACAAGGGAAAATGTAATTTATCCAGTTCCGTCAAATTTGATAATGATTTCCTATGAGAACAAGTATCGAATAGTTGTGTCGAATAATCTAACGGAAAAGTAAAGCATGAATTATATACGATGTCGATTTGTAATTAACAAAAGTAGCATGTAGCAAGTAGGGAACTTGCCTGGACACATCTCGGGGATGCACGGAAGCGATGCGGTCTATTGTAATGGCCGACGCGATCACGACAAAGCTTGGCCTCGGCTCGAGCTTCGCTTGACGGCAACGACGGCGACTGAAACTGCGGCGTTGGTTGGCCGGAGCAGGGGAGGTGACGGTGCTGTGCGTCCGATGGCGAGAGATTGCAGAGGGAGGGAGATATTGAGAGGGAAATGAGTCAGAGAGAGAAGTGTTAGAGAAAGAAATGTAGAGAGAGAGAGAGAGTACTGAGAGAGAGAGAGGTGAGATGCAGGGAGAGAGAGACAGTGAGGAGGAGAGAGAGAGTACTGAGAGAGAGAGAGAGAGATGAGATGCAGGGGGAGAGAGACAGTGAGGAGGAGCATGAGAGAGAGGCAGAGTGAGAAAGAGAGAGAGAGGGGTGAAAACTGAGGATGATGGCGTTAATGATGATGATGATGATAATGAGGCGGTCGACGATGGTGCGGGGGGGGGGGGGGGGGTCGACGACGAGACGAGAAGCTCACCGGTCGTCGGCGCAGGGGATGTCGAGCTCGGGTGCAGGGGTTTGAGCTCGGCTGTGGGTTTGGGTGCTGGGTGATGGTGGCAGAGAAGAGAGAGGGAAGGTGGTGAGGAGACGAGGGCGGTGATGATGGGAGGAGGTGGTTGGAGGTGACGGCGGAGACGTGCTCGCGAGGTCGAGATGTGGGTTAGAGAGGGGAGAGTCGTCGGAGAGGAGAGCAGGAATTATGAGAGGAGAAAGAGACGTGTCACGAGGAGGGGTCGAAGGCGATGTCGTGGGTAACCCTCGCGAGCGCGAGCGTCGGTGGAGGCGAGAAGCGCGGCGACGTGGTCGCGAAAGAACGTGCGCGGGAATTGAGGAAAAATAGCCGTTGGGAGGAAGGAGATGAGTGGGGTAGCGGGTCGGGTCGGGGAAGAAGCGGGCGTGGGTTGGAATGGGCTGGGCCAGGGGTTCGCTGGAAAAAGAAATAAGGAAAATGGAAAAAAGGGCCGGGCTGAAGATGTGGGCTGGAGGTTAAAGAATTTATAATAAAAATGAAATTAAAGTTCTGGGCTCGGGCTGGGGCCTTAGTAAAAGAAATTAAGTTTATACAAAATAAAGAAATGGCTGAGGATAAGGAAAATATTGGATATAAAAGAGTTTGGGTTTTATTGATAAAAGAAAAATGGGGTTTAGAAGAAATAAATTATAAATAAGAATAAATAGAACAAAATACAGATTTTGATATAAAAAGGGGCTGGGTATTACATCATACCACCCTTACAAAAATTTCGTCCTCGAAATTTAAAATAGACGGTAAGTTATACAACCATAAGCGAAAGATATTACATTACACACTAACACATGAAGATTTACTTGAAATGCATGGACGAAGATATTCGAAGGTATAAATACGTAAGAATAACATACAAAAATATAGATATAAATAGGTATAAAGCAGGAACAACTATAAGGGTAACTACATATATACGGAAATATAAATAACAACAATAACGAACAATATTATTCGAGGCGTACTCGACAAAATCGAAACTCAAATACATGCACGTATAAGTATATTAAAGGTAGCACGACAGAAAAATAAGTATAAGGCACAATCATTTATAATAGTAAACATGGGCACAAATCCCGAAAATAAAATAACGAGAATAAAGTAGTGAAAATTAATCGGTAGGTTAAAACATCATACTAGTATGTATATTACTTGATGGAAGCTTGGGATATTCACCTTGTATTGACAATCTTGCTCAAAATAGTAGTATGCTACTTTGTTTGTTTCTGCTTTAATGTGTGCATGTGTTTCTTTTAGCATATCGCCTTTACACATTAGTGGAGCCCTTAGGATCTTTGCTTGATTACCAGCGTTGTGATGGCAGTCACACTCGTGGGGGCTGGGTAATCCATAAGCACATCCTTATGCAGGTCCCTAGTCGCAGGACTATCGAGACAGGGCATCGATACTCCGGAGTAGACTAGCGTATGCGCTTCTTATCCCAGCTTGGGAGACGGTCTGTCCCACAGCCGTCAATCCGTCGTACTTGAGATAGTATGCGGGTGCTCGTTAGGTTACGAGTACACTGGACAGGACTCGTCGGGAACTGTTGGTTGGTATTATACCTATCGTCAGTTATCAGTTCCCAGGTGACATGAGTACAGCTTAGTCCGTTGACTTGACACTGTCATTTCGCCTCGAGTGTGTTCTCACTGTACTTTGATTACTACCCTACCACGGCTCAAAGGAGTCGTGCAAACAGGTAGTTTTTGGGTGCAGTCCCAAAGCACTTGGAGGCAGTGACGGTTAGACATGATTCGTCTCTCTCGGTATTGGGGGTTGATATCGCGCTGTGTCTAGGAGAGCCATTATACAAAGTCCCTGGCCAGGGCAAGCGAGATAGACCGGTAGGTTTCCAGTGTTATCTCAGGTGTTCTGGGCTACACTCCGACACGACTTGTACCGCTAGTAGGGGACTGACGTTTACCGCCCCTAGGCCCGCCATGCGATGTTCTTAGACGAACAGACCGGACTGTACGGAGACTGTCACATTCAGGCCCAGTAGGAGTTCAGATGGGTTTACCTCGTCAGTCTTCTTATCGGCATCTACCTGGGGACCGTTACGTACAGCTAGTGCCGCTTGCGGTCTGTGGTTAAACCCACTGCCAGCGTAGTGTCGAGTCTTTAGAGTCCCACATAGAGGGTTATTCGCCTTTAGGCAAAATGAGTAGAGGTCGCATGGTTTTGCGACAGGGTTCGTTCACATCCGCGCACTTGTGTAGCGTCTTGAAAAGTCGTTTTGGTGTTTTCCTAAAATTCGGTGAAAATTCGGTATTTTTCCGAAAACCGTCTTTCTTGTTATTTTGCAGTTTAGGGCTAATTATACCTAAAATGGATAGGTAATTGCTTATTTTTAGTAGCTAATGAGTTAATTATGAAATTCTGGTCGTTTAAAAATTTTCCCTAATTTTTCAATTTTTTTAATATTATTTTAAGCCGGTAAGAAAATACATTAAATTAGCGATAAATACAAATTTTTCCGGGCTAATTTTAATCTCTAAAATTATGATAATTAAAATCTAGTGGTAACATAAATTTTTATTATTTTATTTTGATTTTTAACTAATTTTTATTATACGAAACGAAATTCATTTAATTTAAGCTTAAACTTGCAAATTTTGTAACTTGAGGGTTCTTTTTGCATAGAATTTTTTTTTGTGCAAATCTCACAACCTCACCCCTCCCATTTGGGCCGGCCCCACCCCCCAAATCAGCAGCCATGAATTTTCCCACCTCATTTTTGTCTCCATCTTTGTATTGAAACCTTATGTTGTTTAAAATATATTAATTTGTGTTTAGTTGTGAATGATTGCTTTGACTTTAGAAAATCCCACAACCACTCACACATTCCCCCCCATCCCTTTTCCTGCACGAATTCTGCAGCCCATCATTCTCCCCAAAATGAAAAATTCTCCTTCTCATTTTGCCTCTAAATTTCATCTCAAAATCCAAGAAAAATCCACAAATCCTTCACAAATTCAACCCAAATCCTTATTCTACCTCTTCTCACACCCCTATTAGTTTAAATTAAGGAGAAAAATGGCATCTTTGGAGGTAAATTATTCTTGCTAGATCTCAAATTGAGGTATAATTTCCATCAAGTTACTTTCTTTTTTTTGCTAAATTCCTTTAATTATATGGTATTAGTGTTAAAAGTTAGCTAATTTCTAATCTTGTTTTTTTTAAAAAGAGTAGTTTGTTTAAACTAGGGTTTTGAAGCCATGATAGTTAATTAAATTGTTTTGTAGTTGATCTAGTTGTTAATTAACTAATCTATATGGTTACCTTGTTCATGTAGTCTTCAAATTATGCTAATTTAGTTAATTTTAGAAGTGTGATTTGGTTGTAAATTGTTGTTTTAGGAAAATCTAGAAAGGGGTTAGTGTATGGAAATGGGTTGTGAAGCATGATTAATGAGTTGAATTAAGGTTTAGAAACCATTATTTAGTTGATTAAACCTAATTTGTTATCTAGTTGTTTTGCTAACCTAATCTAGAAGGTTAACTTGCTAATTGGGTTTGAAATTAGTGTTAGTTAAGTTTTTCTAGTATGGATTTTGATTTGCAATTGCTTTTGAGAAAAATCAAGAAAGAGTTGGTTGTGGAATTTAGGTTTTGGAGCATGGTTAATGTGTTGAAATTTTGTGTAGTGGTTATCTAATGGTGTGACTTGGGTGATTATGCTAGATTGTAGTCGTTTTGTCGCAAATCGGCGATTTTTGCACCGATTTTGGAATGCAAATGCTTACTAGTTTTGTTATAAAATTATGTGATGAATTATTTTTGATATCTTGATGATTGTAATGGCTTGTCCTACGACTTTTAGGATGCGTGAGTGCGGATTTTTGGGTAGTCGGGTTTTAGTTTTGCCGGGCGACCAAATCGGCGTTTTTTTGGCAGTTTTTGCGATTTTCGCGTGTGTTCCGCGCACTTTGTGCACGTTATACCTAGCTAGCGAACGTTAGTATTTTCGTTTGGGTTTTGCGTCGTTCTTGATATGTAACCTTATGTTTGGTATTGATGTTAATTCCAGGTTCGGTCGCGGAGACGTCAGACGCGGCGCGAAAGGGGAAAGCGGTGATTGGACACAGCTAGCCAGGGATTCCGGTGAGTAGATGTAATATCTACGGGGGACTATCGTTGGATGGCGCAAGCCGCCCGATAGTTTTAGTAACTTACAAGACCCTTAGTGATGTTAGTAATTAGGGGTGAAATACTTATTTGACTATTTGCTGCATCCATGCATTATATTGACATACCTATACGAAACCATTTTATAGGACACCTGCACCATTGCCAGGGTTTTTATATGCAGCACGAGCACTATTCATGCTTACACACACACCCTGGTAATTGCCATGCCACCACACTAGATAACCTTTAAATTTAAACCTTTTACTAATTGATACTTAAACTTGTGCTATTGCCTTTAATTCCTTAAAATGAAACCGTAGGATTGCTATTCATGTGCATGTACTTCATCATATTAATTGTTCATGCCTAATCTATTAATCACACATCGCAACTTGATTATTGATACCATATGCATTCATTATCATTGATATATGCACTTATGAGGATTTCTTGAGATTTTATGATATTGCTGGATTTCGGGGGAAAGCCGCAAAATTTCTAAACTTATTATATTTTTAAAGTATGTAAATTGCGGTTTTCTAGTGATGTAAGTGTCGTCCACCATGAGTTTGCTGTGGTTTTGGAAATCCGTGTCGAGAAGTGGAGGAACCGGCACGGGTACATGGTGGGCCCGGTAAGGTACCCCGGGGCAAGAGGAATGTGGTGTTGACGTTGAGCATGGCAGGGGACGGATTACCTACCGGTGACTGTTTGGGACGGCGGATATCCAGAGGATACCGACCGTGGCCGCTAGATGATGAGATATTGATATTTGAGATGGGTCAGCCGGACGGCTGAGGCCAGAGATACATTTATGAGATTTGAGACAGCTTTTGGGTGTCGTTGCTGGACACCGGTTCTCGTCGATTCTTTGAGTATTATGCTGGCATTCAAAAAGAGTTTCAAAAACAAAAAGAGATAAATGTTTCTTATATATACCTATTGAGACCTCAGATATTCATGTTGCATACATATTCGTACACTGATGTTGTATACACACCTGCTAGTGCACCCATTCATACCTGTATTTTAGATGCTAGGATGCTTGTGTGCATGCTACGATAGCCTTTGTAGGTGTTATTTATTACTCACGAGTTGGCAACTCACCCCCGTTGTGCCACAGTCTTTTGCAGGTCCGCTCCGTCAGTTCAGTAGCGGCGGGCGCACTTGTTATTTTGCCTCCTTTGCCTGGACTCGAGGTTTTGCTCTTAGGTGGTTTATGTCATCATTTTTGTACCACCTTGTATATTCTTTGTATCTAGTGTACTCCATCTACTGTTTCTACCAGTTTTATTGTATATTGACCTAGAGATGAGACTGTGAGGTTTGTGGACTTTTATGCTGTATTTTGGGGTCGAGCTCACTTGAGTCGACATGATGTTTTCTTATGCTTTATTATGATTATTATGCTTGTTGTCATTTATATTGCGTGGGATTTGTGACCGCCTTGTGGCGAAGAGCTAGCTCCCGCTTGGGGATGCCCTATTTTGTTGGATTCATGTATATTTTTGTTGTACCCATTTTGGGGGCCAGTATTTACAAAGGAGACTCTGCCGAAACATCCGATAAAATTGGTATTGTTTTTAAAAAAGGGTTTTACATGACTTATTTGATAACTCGCTTTCAATTGATTGGGTTTTCTTCACTCTTTTGCTTAATTGGTTTTGTTTTCTGGGCTTTGGCTTACTTATTTTACGGACGTCTTTAGACGTTTCGTAAACTTAAGTGCCAGTCACGTTCCGTACCCTTCGGGTCGTGACAAAGTTGGTATCAGAGCGATAGGTTTTACCTTTGTGAGTGTAGGATGACCCTTGGTAGATGGAGTAAGTGACTTAAGCAGGGTAACGTAGCGTGCGTATGTCCGCGGCATACTTACGATACGGTACTCCGCCTAAGTGACTTTAGGATATACTTGCTTGAAAAATTCCTTCTTCAATTCCGTGTATCCTATGATCCTATTGCACTATTCTTACTATCCGTTTTCCTGTAACAGCCAATATGCCGCCGAAGGCTACGAGGGCACAGAGGGCTGCCGCCAGAGACGAGATTCGAGCTGGCTCGTCCGAGACTAGGACTGAGCAGGGTGGTATGCCTACGCCGCAGGGACAGACCGATCCACCTTCCCCAGGCCGTATGGATAGGCTCGAGACCGGTATGGAGGAGTTGCGACAGATGATGGAAGGCATGCAGGAGCTACGTCAGATGGTAGGATCCCTAGTTGCAGCCAGTCGTACACCGAGGCCGGATGACGTACCTACTACATCACAGACGACCATGATACCTGCTCCTACTACTACCACCGTGGCCATTCCGGTTTCACTACAGGATTTCATGTATTCACCGGCACCGAGGCAGCGGAGGACCCACAGACGTTCCTTGACAGTTTAGCCAGGATCTGCCGTTCGCTGAGATGTTCGGATAATCGATGGGTAGAGCTTGCGAGTTTCCGACTAGAGGGTCTCGCGCAGACATGGTGGGAGTCAGTCTTGAGAGGTCGAGCTGCAGGTCTACCGCCTATGACTTGGGTCGAGTTTACAGCGGTCTTTCTAGCCCGTTTCCTTCCAGAGAGCGTTCGTGACTCCAGAGCTTGTAGCTTCGAGGCCTTAGTCAAGACACCTGGGATGACGGTGTCTGAGTATGACATCCAGTTTACACAGTTATCCCGATATGCTCAGTATTTGGTGGATACCGAGGAGAAGATGGTGAAGAGGTTCGTACAGGGACTTGATGCCCAGCTATATCTTGCCATTGGCGCCCAGCACTACGACACTTATTCAGCGGCTATGGATACGGCATTGCGGATGGAGGCACGCATATCACGAACTTCGGCCGTTTCTGGGCCGAAGAGGATGCGCACCGATGTACCGTCTCAGAGGCAGCGCGTCAGATTCTTTCCGAGAGATAGGCCTGGCAGAGGATTTGGGCGGGGACAGTTATATGGTTCTTATCCCCAGGGGCAGCAGCCGTCGCCAGGATGTTTTGGGTGCGGGAGTTTGCACCATCTTGTCAGAGACTGTCCGGTGAGACGACAGGGAGTAGCGACAGTTCCGCATGTGACCCTACCACCATCACCACCCCCTCCTCAGAGAGCCCTACTTCCTACCCCAGGCGATGCTCCACGCCAGTTAGGTGCACCGAGAGGCCGTGGACGCGGCGGTCCTGTTCAGAGAGGACGAGGAGGCAGAGGCCGAGGTCGAGGTCAGCCCGCTATCGGTGGAGGACAGGTCCGAGTTTTTGCTTTGACACCGCAGGATGCGCAGGCATCCAATGCCGTTGTGACAGGTACCTTGCCAGTTTGTTCTTTCGACGCACGGGTATTATTCGACCCAGGTTCCACACATTCGTACGTATCTACACACTTTGCACAGATGTTGGGCCGTGAGTCGTCGTCGTTAGATCAGCCGCTTGTTGTTGTTACTCCGGTAGGCGAGTCGTTTGTCGCTCGGTTTGTATTTCGTTTGTGTTCCGTTCGTATCGGGGAGAGGGATTCATCGGTTGATTTGATACTCCTCGATATGTTGGACTTTGATGTGCTTCTGGGCATGGATTGGCTAGCCACTTGTTATGCTTCGGTGGACTGCCGTGAGAAGGCAGTCAGATTTAGCTTTCCGGGAGAGCCAGTCCTTGTTATTCAGGGAGACCGCAGTGTCACCCTTCTCAGCTTAATTTCGTCTCTTCGCGCTGGTCAACTCTTGCGGAAGGGGTGTCAGGGATTCTTAGCGTCTATTTGTGATACTCGAGCTGCAGAGGTTCCGTTAGACCGGGTCCCGGTAGTTTGTGAGTTCCCTGATGTTTTCCCTGATGAGCTACCTGGGCTACCGCCTGAGCGCGATGTTGAGTTCTGCATTGATTTGATTCCCGGCTCGGGGCCTATTTCTATACCGCCTTATCGGATGGCCCCAGCAGAGCTTCGAGAGATGAAGGATCAGTTGCAGGATTTGTTAGATAAGGGGCTTATTCGACCTAGTGTTTCTCCGTGGGGTGCTCCGGTCCTGTTTGTCAAGAAGAAGGATGGAAGTTTGCGCTTATGTATCGACTACCGCCAGCTGAACAAAGTTACCGTTCGGAACAGATATCCGTTGCCGCGCATTGATGATTTGTTCGACCAGCTTCAGGGTGCGGGGTATTTTTCGAGGATCGACTTGCGATCAGGATACCATCAGCTGCGAGTTCGACAGGAGGATATACCGAGGACAGCTTTCCGCACGCGCTACGGCCACTACGAGTTTTTGGTGATGTCGTTCGGACTCACCAACGCCCCAGCAGCATTCATGGATTTGATGAACCGTACATTCAGGCCGTATCTTGACTTGTTCATCATCGTGTTTATCGACGATATCTTGGTGTACTCCCGGAGCAGAGAGGAGCACGAGCAGCACTTGCGGATTACGTTACAGACTCTGAGGGAGCACCAGCTGTTCGCGAAGTTCTCCAGTGTGCATTCTGGCTGGACAGCGTCGGATTCTTGGGTCACGTGGTTACGAGAGACGGCATTTGTGTGGACCCGAAGAAGATTGAGGCTGTTCAGCAGTGGCCCCGACCTACATCGGTGACTGAGATCCGTAGTTTTCTAGGCTTGGCGGGCTACTACAGGCGTTTTGTTCAGGACTTCTCCCGTATAGCTGCACCGTTGACCGGTTTGACCCGGAAGGGAGTTCCTTTCGTTTGGACAGAGGAGTGCGAGCGCAGTTTTCAGCAGCTACGGACTTGTTTGACTACGGCGCCGGTATTATCTTTACCTTCGGGATCAGGCGGATTTGTTGTCTACTGTGATGCTTCGCGAGTGGGATTAGGATGCGTATTGATGCAGCATGGCCGGGTGATCGCTTATGCTTCTCGGCAGTTGAAGAAGCATGAACAGAACTACCCCACTCATGATTTGGAGATGGCTGCAGTGGTCTTTGCACTGAAGATTTGGCGACATTACCTTTACGGCGAGTCGTGTCAGATATTCACCGATCACAAGAGCTTAAAGTACATATTTCAGCAGCGAGACCTGAACCTCAGACAGCGTCGTTGGATGGAATTGGTGAAAGACTACGACTGCGAGATCTTATATCACCCCGGCAAGGCGAATGTGGTGGCAGATGCGTTGAGTAGGAGGCCCGGGGGTAGTCTATCCTTTTTGCGCGCAGTGCAGAGGCAGTCGTCAGCAGATTGGCAGATGTTATGCGACAGCCGAGTTGAGTTCGAGTTCACTCAGACAGGGGGACAGCTCGCGCATGTTCGTGCACGCCCACAGTTGCTTGACCGTATATATGAGGCACAGCGCAGTGACGACCGTTGCTCAGAGATCATGGCACAGATGGGACAGGGCAGATTTTCCGAGTTCGTGGTTGACGATCAGGGGATTTTACGATATGGATCTAGACTGTGCGTACCAGATGCTGATGGATTGCGGCGCGACATTCTTGAGGAGGCACACCGATCAGTGTATAGTGTCCACCCCGGTTCCACCAAGATGTACCATGATATGAGAGAGACCTACTGGTGGGACGGGATGAAGAGGGACATTGCGGAGTTCGTTTCGAGATGCCTGACTTGTCAGCAAGTCAAGGCCGAGCACCAGAGGCCCGCAGGAGAGCTACAGCCGTTACCCATTCCAGAGTGGAAATGGGAACAGATTTCGATGGATTTCGTTGTGGGTCTACCCAGGACCAGTCGAGGGTACGACTCCATCTGGGTGATCGTGGATAGATTGACGAAAGCGGCTCACTTCCTGCCAGTGAAGACGACTTTCAGCTTCGCTCAGTATGCTCAGCTCTATATTGACGAGATCGTGCGACTACATGGCGTACCGACTTGTATCGTGTCAGATCGAGGCACTCAGTTCACCAGCCGGCTTTGGCAGAGACTTCAGGAGGCTTTGGGCACTCGTTTGAGCTTCAGCACAGCGTTTCATCCGCAGACAGAAGGACAGTCAGAGCGGACCATTCAGACTCTCGAGGACATGCTCAGAGCGTGCGTTTTAGACTTTGGTGGTAGCTGGGATCGTTATTTACCTCTAGTGGAGTTCTCCTACAACAACAGCTTCCAGGATACTATTCAGATGGCACCTTTCGAGGCATTGTATGGGAGGAGATGCAGATCGCCCGTTTGTTGGACAAAGCTCAGTGAGAGCAGCATTTTAGGGCCGCAGCTTGTTGAGGAGACTGTTGGAGATAGTGCCCTCATAGTCAATTATTGGATCGCAGGTACGTGATTGCAATGATTGCGGAGGACCTATCCCAGTAGCACAGTCTTACTCGAGATGATAGTATGCTATCTGGTTTGCCTTTATCAGTCGTGTACATGTTCAGGTGACTGATTGCATGTTACACTTTGATAGAGCCCTTAGGATCTTGCTTTACTACCAACAGTATGATGGCGATCATATACGTGAGAGTTGGGTAGTTTATATGCATATCCTTAATTGTGGTCCCTAGTCGTGGGAGTTTCGAGACAGGGCATCGATACTCCGGAGTAGACTAGTGTGTACAGTCGAGACCCCGACGAGGGGCGGTGGCCGGTCTCACAAGCCACTGGTGTCAGTTGGATCACCTAAGATGTATACAGGTGCTCATTGGGTTATGAGTACACCGGACAGGACTCGCAGGGAATCTGCTAGTTAGTATTATATCTACCGTCAGATAGCAGTTCCCTGGTGACATGTGTACAGGTTAGTTCATCGACCTGAGGTCGTCATTTGTCTCGTATGAGTTCCCACTGTGCTTTGATTTCTACCCTACCACGGCTCAAAGGAGTCGTGCAAACAGGTAGCTTTTGGGTACAGTCCCGAGCCATATGGAGGCACGTGAGCGGATCGGCAGGGGATTCGTCTCTCCCGGTATTGGGGGCGAGGTCGTGCTGTGTCTAGGAGAGCCATTACACAAATCCCACGGCCGTGGCAGGAGATTTACTGGTAGGTACTCCAGTAGTATCTCAGGGTGTTATTGGGCTTCACTCCGACGCGACTTATACTGCTATTGGGGGTCTGACGTTGCTAGCCCCCTAGGCGGATATGCGATACTCATTGACGAACGGACCGGACTGTATATACATTGTCACTGTTAGGCTCAGTAGGGTTTTTCGGAGGAGTTCGCTCATCGGTCTCCCTTGAGTTCGCTCCTCGGCCACCCTTGAGGTCAGTCCATGGGCAGCCGTTACGCATAGCTAGTGCCGCTGACGGTTTGTGGTTAAACCCACTGCCAGGGTGCTGACGAGTCATTAGAGTCCCCCACAGACAGTTTCCCAAGTTCGGGCGAAACGTTGTAGAGGCCGTATGGTTTTATGGCAGGGTTCGGAAAATGCACGTGCGTTTACGCACGTGTCGATTTTCGGACAGATGATACTGGTCGGCTTTGGTTTAAGCCGGATCCAAGTATTATATTGAGTAGATATAATATCTTTGTCTCAGTTGCATTTGTATTCGGTCGTAATACAAATGCGGGTATATTTATACAGTTTCGGGGTTATCCTGAAAGTTGTTTCAGGATCACTTTTGGAAGTTGCCAGTTTCCAGTTTTCTATCAGCCGTCTTTTAACATTCGGTTAAAGACGGATTTATCTTTTTCTTGAGATGAGTGTGGAAGCTTCTAGAAGTTTCTAGATGAGGTGACTAGGATTATTGGTGTTGAGTTTTCATTGGTTGCATTTAAGGGTTCATTAATGCATGATGACTAGGTTTGTGAGTCATGCTTTAACCTTAATGTTTTTTGTTTTCCTTAAGATCTTTTCTTCTTGATCTTTTAAGTGAGAAGCTTTCTTGTGGTCACCCCCTTCTCCTACGGTCACCTCCCTCTTGCTATATATGGCTTGCCCTCTCTCTCTCCTCATTCTCACTTGTTGATTTCATTTTAGAGAGAAAAGATTATGATAGGTTTTATCGGTGTATGGAATTTCACAGTCCATTTCATTCCATCACCCGATTTCCACGGCAACTTCATTAACCGATCGTCCACGGATTTGGACGAAGTGAGGCAAAGTCATCTACTCATTCTCTACATCATTCTTGGTCGTCTCTTTTGGCAAACTTGACGATCGAGTTGCCTCGAGTCAGAGGCGGGAGCCCGTTTAAAGAACCGATCATGTGGTGCCACCTCGACGAGGAGATCGGAGATCGACGAGATCGGAGCAGCCGCAACGGAGCGTGGGATGATGGTTGAAGAACGAAGGACTCGGATCGTTCGGTATAACCATTCTACACTCTTTACAGTTTGTTAGTTTAGCAATAATGGCAGATCCGGGTTAAAGTATACGATAGCGCCAGTTTAAAAGTTTTTGTTCCGCATTTGGCGTCTGTAGACTGCCGGGGCGCTAGCGTAGACTTACAGTGGTATCAGAGCCTAACCATTTTGCTATACTAACTTGTGCTAACGTGTTCAAAACTTCGATCGAACCGAAAAACCAAAACTGCAAAAATCCTACCTGACAGTTTCTGTTAATTTTAAACGGTCTCAAAATTTATTTCTAGATGTCTTAAAAATCTGTGCAGGGAATTCTAAGAGCCACGACGAAATTTGGGGTTGTGATCCCTCCAAGCTGCCGCGGAAGGGCGGCCAAACCCATGGTTTGGCCGCGCAACCGCGGCCACGTGGGGAGCACGTGCTCCCAAATTTTGTCAGTGTGTTCAGTGTTGGATTTTGTGATTTTTGTTATATATAGTTTTGGCCCAGGTTTTGTTACTGTTCACCAGTAAGCAGTGGGGCCCACTTTTTGATAATTGGTCTTTGGTCGATCGTAATTTAAACACGTTAGTTTACAGTGCTTACATTATATCTCCGACCGGGAATGTCATTTGATCGGTAAACCGCGTTTGATTGCTATAGTTCTTTTAGACGGGTTTGCGAACGTGACATTCGCGTTGATGTTCTGTGTTGTGCTGTGATGTTGCGGATTTGTCGTGGTGGATAGCAGTGTGCAATGATAGTACAGTCTGTGTTTATTTGTACATTTGATATTGCGGGGCGAGCGTCCAACTTGTGGACTGCCGTCACTGCCTGTTGTATAATATTCTTTTGGGGCACGACCAGGTTGCGGTCGATGTACCTATTGTACTATCTTTCATTACTGTACTAGGTTTTGCCCCGCGACGGAGTGCACGGATAGACGGGTTCGGGAAAGCAACGGGTCCGCATCTCATGGCTTTGAGAGGCAGAGGGGCCCCACTTCAGAATTGGCAGACTATTCGCCGCACTCGTAGGGGGTACAGGTTGACCCAAGGAGTGGTGCTCAATTTACCGGATTCCGTGAAGTGCCGGGTGTTCCATTCACTATGCTGTGGGGACTACCTCGCTTCAGGTTTTGGCGGGTAACTTGCCGCACCCGTAGGGGTCTAGGTTTCATTGCACAGGCTATCCACACGACAGGGGAACGTCGAGTTTCAGCAGCGGCTCTGTGAAACTCGGGGATCCCAGATATCTGTATTGTTCTGTGATGCTTATTACTTTTCTGTAATGTTGCATATTATCACGCCTGGAGCGATTATGTATATTGGCTTATATACTATTAGATGTTGTATATGTTTTACACCCGCGCTAGTCCAGTCCCCGCTCTGTCGTTAGTTAAGTAACCTAACGAGTAATGACGGGACCCAGTGACAAATGCGGATGGCATATACGTACATTTTATTTTCGTTCTTTTCTGGTGTGATTGATTGATGGGACTGCGTTGATTCTGATCAACGCAAAGTAAAAACAAACCTGTATACAGTTATTGGAACAATTTAAAAGGATGTTATTACAAAGACGTTTCTTTTTGTTATGCATAGCGGTATTCGGTGTGAATATCCAGCACCTCATTCGACGAGGCAAGGGCTGATATCCCTTCACCGGGAAAGATCCCTTGGACAGAAGTTTGTGTCAGGGTAATAACTTTACTATAGTCGATTACATGTTGCTTTGCATAGCGGTATTCAGTGGAATATCCTGCACCTCATTCCACGAGGAAAGAGCCGAGATCCCTTTACCGGGAGTGACCTCTTTAGCAAAAGGTTTTCGCCACTATATTTTAAAAAGCTATCAGGTTCCTTCAGCGATATCAAGTTCACTACGCTAAAGGTTTTTCGCCAAAAACCAGTCGTAGCCCTCCGTCGTTTCTTATGGATGGTCAGTAGTATTCAAGCTATGTTTGTTGGCATACGTCAAGGCATAGTGTTTGGTAGCTGCTGGGTATTCATTTGTTGCATAGATAGATGAGTTGGTTTGGGACAGTCGTATTACCTTGTTGGCATACGTCAAGGGTATGTACGGGTGGGTTCAAATTAACAAGATAATGACGGGCAGAACTTGACATGTGACTTATGATTTGTTGACATACGCCAAGGTCATAAGAGCATGGGGCAAGAAAATAATATCGGGAGTTTCTAAAGAAACTGAAACTTGCCAAGTATGCGCATACCTTCTGGAGTATGAATAACGTGGATGCATTCCATCACGTTAACATGCGATGAGAGTTGGATCTCGATTCCCACTGATGAGTTGGTTTACTCTTCGGGTGATCCCGATTGATTCTTCTTTAGGTTTGGAGGAGAATTTGACAGGACAGTGGGAGGTTTCCGGATTAGATAAACTGATGACCATTCTGATCTAGGTTAGAGTGCACGCAGAGTGTTTCTTTTCTCTCTCTCTCTTTGGCAGCGACCTTTGACCGACCTTAGACTATGACTCAGTGACCAGGTTGACCGAACCTTCTTAAAATACTGGCTTTTGGATTGTCTGAGTTGCATAAGTCATTGCCACTCCTTCTTTTACCCTTTGAATTTCTCAGAACACCCGTATTACTACGGATATCCACTTCCATTGGATAGAGCCATCGTATGGTTATATACGAACTCGAAGGGATTTCTTCGGGGATGGATCCAGGTTCAGGAGAAATAGAATTGGTTTATTCAGTTGTCTTTTATTATCACCTTCTCTCAGGTTGCGAGAGCTCCTTGGTTTAGGAGAGTACACCTATTACGCTTATTGGATAGTCTTATTCCAAACTATAGGCTGGTGCCGAAAGGTAGGGAATGAAGAAAACCAATTAGCCTAAGTAGGGTGTGCAGAAGGTAATATGTAAAGACAAAATAAAGGGATTAGAAAGAGGGCAAAGTAAATTGCGACTGATATCATTCACGACCAAAACCGCGTACTTCATCGCCGCTCCTATTTCACCTTTAAAAAGAATAAGGTATTATTCAGTTGTCTTTTATCGTCACCTTCTCTCGAGATGCGAGTACTCCTTGGTTTAGGAGGGTACACCTATTATGCTTACTGGATAGTCTTCTTCCAAACCATAGGCTGGTGCCGAACGGTAGGGAAGGAAGAAAACCAGTTAGCCTAACGATGGTGTACAGAAGATAACGACTAAAGACAAATAAAGGGGATTTGGAGAGATGGCAATAAAATATACGGTTGAAGTCATGAATTGGATTATGGAAGAGGCATTACTATGAATACCAGGATACCCCTACGAAACATTTTCATGTTTCAGTGCATTGTTAAAGGAAAAACTGTTTTCCCGATTAGACACTTACTCCAAGGGTATGTATTTACCAGGTTTCATTCTCATATCTGTATGGTTTTACAGATGATGAGTGGGAGTAAGATATTGGAAATTAGGTGATCATCCTCATTATATCGGAATTCGTTGTAATTGGTGATATTTGAGGAAATCGCCAGGGTACAGTTTTCCACCTACAACGCACAGGTTTTTGAGTTGTTCAAACTCAGCGGACTTATACAGAGTATTGTATGTTGTCCAGTGTCCATCAGGACACAGGGGTAGGTCCTCGTACTATGTTCTGTTTACTTATAACTTCTCTAGTATTTAGACGAGTGTTTCGTAGAAATACAAGGTCTAAGTTTTGAGAAGTTGTGGGTATAAGAATAAAGTAGAGAACCAGGTATCACAAGTATCGGGATTCTTCAAAGAGATCGAAGATGCAGATTCTTGTGATTGGTATTCAGATAATAATGATGGTTTTGAGAAACGAGTTTTCTCTTTCAGGTTACTCATAATTGGATGGTTTCCTAAGTTGAGTAATGCTGATTAGCCTCTTTCCATTAAGTTAATATGCACTGGAGACAGCTGCATGGATTGAATCTGGTTCCAATTAAATAAGTGCCAAAGTTTCTATATTGGATATAGAATGGATCGTACCTTAAAAGAAATTAAGGTACGGGGAGTTGTCCAGCTTATGATTAAAACCAGACACTGGATAACTCAGGGCACGTTTCTGTAATGGTTGTTTGTGGGTTGACCCTGGCTATGACGAGGGTTGATATTCTACCATTTGGAAGATCAATAGTGATATTGTTCTTGACTCGCCACAGTTTTAGTAAGATGGATCTTTTTAAGAAAACAGTAGTGGGAGTATGGTAGAACTGGAAGTGATTCCAGAACCGCGAACGATTACGGAAAATTTAATAGGACCTATATATTCAATCAGGTTTGACATTCCAATAGCCACTCCGCAGGTGTGATGGGTAACCTTAGACACCCGAGAGGTACTTCGGTAGGCTCAAGGACGGTGACAGGGAGGTTCTTATCTACCCAGACTTGACACTACTGTTGTTCCAGGATATGAGACCCGGTAGGAGGGTTGTCGTAGTCAGTGGGAGCGACGGAAGCATAGTGGGCAAGTAGCTTATATCTATTTATAGACTTGAGCAGTTATAGCGGAGATAGATCATCTAATTTTGATTTGACAGTCATGGGTTTGACTTCAATCAGAATAAGGGATGGATCTGTTAAGAAGGTAGTAGGGTGTGATGTCATGGTATATGGATGACATACACAGAGTAGGAAGTAAAATTCCTATACTACGATCGGTTGTACTGTGGTCGTCACACGGTTGTTTCTCCAGACAGGATATGGATATAATATTTAACATTCTGGTTTCTAGATCTATGGTTTTAGATCTGGATTTGGGTAGTTTCCCAATGTGGGTACTTTGACAGATATTCTAATGGTTTTTGGAATAGTTGACTCCTAGCGAGGTGGTGTACCTGCAGGTGATGGAGTCACCCTCTCTAAAGGTGTCGTATAGACTAAAGGGGAGAGGGATGTGCATGATTGGCAGATCACTTGCTTAGGCAATTGAGTCAATCATGAGATGTCAAGTACCACACCAAATGTTGGTTTTGCACTAGATGCAATAAGTTTGTATTAATCCAATCCTGGAGAAACATAAGGAAGCGGTTTTAGAACATTAGTACATGTTCTACGGATTTGATAACGGCAGCCTCTTTCGGGAGACGGTTATCATTCCAGGCTTCAAAGGTGACATGGATGACAGAGTGATTGTCAGAGTTTTAGTTTTCCTTCTGACGAAGGACAGTATTATGGACAGGTGGTTCCAGAGGATACTGTGGGTGGCATGGTGCTGGATACTGATTAGGTTCAGTGATCCATACAGTCTAAGAAGTTTGGATATGGAGTTCATTTATGAACTAAGGTCCCATCAGATATCCAGACATATTCTAAGACAGGTACTACTCAATTCGGGAGATGGCTTTCTCCGCGAACTTGAGATTAAGAGAGATATAGAAAGAAACTTCTAGGCGGATCCACTCACTGAGGCTATTTCTCGAACACAATAGTTTTACAAACGGGCTTTGTGAAACTGATTAGTAGAGGAGTTGGATGTTCGGTTTCACACGGGCTGTGAGTAGTCGACATCGCAATATTAGCCTTGAGTGCAAGTGGGAGATTGTTGGAGATAGTGCCCTCATAGTCAATTATTGGATCGCAGGTATGTGATTGCAATGATTGCGGAGGACCTATCCCAGTAGCACAGTCTTACTCGAGATGATAGTATGCTATCTGGTTTGCCTTTATCAGTCGTGTACATGTTCAGGTGACTGATTGCATGTTACACTTTGATAGAGTCCTTAGGATCTTGCTTTACTACCAACAGTATGATGGCGATCATATACGTGAGAGTTGGGTAGTTTATATGCATATCCTTAATTGTGGTCCCTAGTCGTGGGAGTTTCGAGACAGGGCATCGATACTCCGGAGTAGACTAGTGTGTACAGTCGAGACCCCGACGAGGGGCGGTGGCCGGTCTCACAAGCCACTGGTGTCAGTTGGATCACCTAAGATGTATACAGGTGCTCATTGGGTTATGAGTACACCGGACAGGACTCGCAGGGAATCTGCTAGTTAGTATTACATCTACCGTCAGATAGCAGTTCCCTGGTGACATGTGTATAGGTTAGTTCATCGACCTGAGGTCGTCATTTGTCTCGTATGAGTTCCCACTGTGCTTTGATTTCTACCCTACCACGGCTCAAAGGAGTCGTGCAAACAGGTAGCTTTTGGGTACAGTCCCGAGCCATATGGAGGCACGTGAGCGGATCGGCAGGGGATTCGTCTCTCCCGGTATTAGGGGCGAGGTCGTGCTGTGTCTAGGAGAGCCATTACACAAAGCCCACGGCCGTGGCAGGAGATTTACTGGTAGGTACTCCAGTAGTATCTCAGGGTGTTATTGGGCTTCACTCCGACGCGACTTATACTGCTATTGGGGGTCTGACGTTGCTAGCCCCCTAGGCGGATATGCGATACTCATTGACGAACGGACCGGACTGTATATACATTGTCACTGTTAGGCTCAGTAGGGTTTTTCGGAGGAGTTCGCTCATCGGTCTCCCTCGAGTTCGCTCCTCGGCCACCCTTGAGGTCAGTCCATGGGCAGCCGTTACGCATAGCTAGTGCAGCTGACGGTTTGTGGTTAAACCCACTGCCAGGGTGCTGACGAGTCATTAGAGTCCCCCACAGACAGTTTCCCAAGTTCGGGCGAAACGTTGTAGAGGCCGTATGGTTTTATGGCAGGGTTCGGAAAATGCACGTGCGTTTACGCACGTGTCGATTTTCGGACAGATGATACTGGTCGGCTTTGGTTTAAGCCGGATCCAAGTATTATATTGAGTAGGTATAATATCTTTGTCTCAGTTGCATTTGTATTCGGTCGTAATACAAATGCGGGTATATTTATACAGTTTCGGGGTTATCCTGAAAGTTGTTTCAGGATCACTTTTGGAAGTTGCCAGTTTCCAGTTTTCTATCAGCCGTCTTTTAACATTCGGTTAAAGACGGATTTATCTTTTTCTTGAGATGAGTGTGGAAGCTTCTAGAAGTTTCTAGATGAGGTGACTAGGATTATTGGTGTTGAGTTTTCATTGGTTGCATTTAAGGGTTCATTAATGCATGATGACTAGGTTTGTGAGTCATGCTTTAACCTTAATGTTTTTTGTTTTCCTTAAGATCTTTTCTTCTTGATCTTTTAAGTGAGAAGCTTTCTTGTGGTCACCCCCTTCTCCTACGGTCACCTCCCTCTTGCTATATATGGCTTGCCCTCTCTCTCTCCTCATTCTCACTCTCACTTGTTGATTTCATTTTAGAGAGAAAAGATTATGATAGGTTTTATCGGTGTATGGAATTTCACAGTCCATTTCATTCCATCACCCGATTTCCACGGCAACTTCATTAACCGATCGTCCACGTATTTGGACGAAGTGAGACAAAGTCATCTACTCATTCTCTACATCATTCTTGGTCGTCTCTTTTGGCAAACTTGACGATCGAGTTGCCTCGAGTCAGAGGCGGGAGCCCGTTTAAAGAACCGATCATGTGGTGCCACCTCGACGAGGAGATCGGAGATCGACGAGATCGGAGCAGCCGCAACGGAGCGTGGGATGATGGTTGAAGAACGAAGGACTCGGATCGTTCGGTATAACCATTCTACACTCTTTACAGTTTGTTAGTTTAGCAATAATGGCAGATCCGGGTTAAAGTATACGATAGCGCCAGTTTAAAAGTTTTTGTTCCGCATTTGGCGTCTGTAGACTGCCGGGGCGCTAGCGTAGACTTACAGAGACGACAGCGAAGATACAGTTGATCCGAGACCGGATGAGAGCGGCTCAGAGCAGGCAGAAATCCTATGCAGACAGGCGCCGTCGCAGATTAGAGTTCGCAGTTGGCGACCATGTTTTTCTGAAAGTCTCCCCGGTGAAGGGCGTGATGCGTTTTGGGCGAAAGGGGAAGCTTAGCCCTAGATTCGTAGGTCCCTTCGAGATCCTCGAGCGGGTTGGCGCTGTTGCATATCGTTTGGCTCTTCCTCCCAGCTTTCCCGATGTTCACCCCGTCTTCCATGTTTCGATGCTCCGCAAGTACCTTCACGACCCTTCGCATGCGATTCAGCACCCGACAGTCCAGCTAGAGCGCGACCTTTCTTTTGCAGAGCAGCCGGTGGCCATCCTGGATCGGCAGGTGAAGAAGTTGAGGTCGAAGATTATACCAACCGTCAAGGTCCTTTGGCGTAGCCCGAGCAGCGAGGAGGTTACCTGGGAGACCGAGGGCGAGATGAGGAAGAAATATCCCCATCTCTTTGAAGGTACGCGTAGCTATATTTTTAAATTCGGGGACCGAATTTCTTTAAGGGGGGAAGATTGTAGCGTCTTGAAAAGTCGTTTTGGTGTTTTCCTGAAATTCGGTGAAAATTCGGTATTTTTCCGAAAACCGTCTTTCTTGTTATTTTGCAGTTTAGGGCTAATTATACCTAAAATGGATAGGTAATTGCTTGTTTTTAGTAGCTAATGAGTTAATTATGAAATTCTGGTCGTTTAAAAATTTTCCCTAATTTTTCAATTTTTTAATATTATTTTAAGCCGGTAAGAAAATACATTAAATTAGCGATAAATACAAATTTTTCCGGGCTAATTTTAATCTCTAAAATTATGATAATTAAAATCTAGTGGTAACATAAATTTTTATTATTTTATTTTGATTTTTAACTAATTTTTATTATAGGAAACGAAATTCATTTAATTTAATCTTAAACTTGCAAATTTTGTAACTTGAGGGTTCTTTTTGCATAGAATTTTTTTGTGCAAATCTCACAACCTCACCCCTCCCATTTGGGCCGGCCCCACCCCCCAAATCAGCAGCCATGAATTTTCCCACCTCATTTTTGTCTCCATCTTTGTATTGAAACCTTATGTTGTTTAAAATATATTAATTTGTGTTTAGTTGTGAATGGTTGCTTTGACTTTAGAAAATCCCACAACCACTCACACATTCCCCCCCCATCCCTTTTCCTGCACGAATTCTGCAGCCCATCATTCTCCCCAAAAAGAAAAATTCTCCTTCTCATTTTGCCTCTAAATTTCATCTCAAAATCCAAGAAAAATCCACAAATCCTTCACAAATTCAACCCAAATCCTTATTCTACCTCTTCTCACACCCCTATTAGTTTAAATTAAGGAGAAAAATGGCATCTTTGGAGGCAAATTATTCTTGCTAGATCTCAAATTGAGGTATAATTTCCATCAAGTTACTTTCTTTTTTTTGCTAAATTCCTTTAATTATATGGTATTAGTGTTAAAAGTTAGCTAATTTCTAATCTTGTTTTTTTTAAAAAGAGTAGTTTGTTTAAACTAGGGTTTTGAAGCCATGATAGTTAATTAAATTGTTTTGTAGTTGATCTAGTTGTTAATTAACTAATCTATATGGTTACCTTGTTCATGTAGTCTTCAAATTATGCTAATTTAGTTAATTTTAGAAGTGTGATTTGGTTGTAAATTGTTGTTTTAGGAAAATCTAGAAAGGGGTTAGTGTATGGAAATGGGTTGTGAAGCATGATTAATGAGTTGAATTAAGGTTTAGAAACCATTATTTAGTTGATTAAACCTAATTTGTTATCTAGTTGTTTTGCTAACCTAATCTAGAAGGTTAACTTGCTAATTGGGTTTGAAATTAGTGTTAGTTAAGTTTTTCTAGTATGGATTTTGATTTGCAATTGCTTTTGAGAAAAATCAAGAAAGGGTTGGTTGTGGAATTTAGGTTTTGGAGCATGGTTAATGTGTTGAAATTTTGTGTAGTGGTTATCTAATGGTGTGACTTGGGTGATTATGCTAGATTGTAGTCGTTTTGTCGCAAATCGGCGATTTTTGCACCGATTTTGGAATGCAAATGCTTACTAGTTTTGTTATAAAATTATGTGATGAATTATTTTTGATATCTTGATGATTGTAATGGCTTGTCCTACGACTTTTAGGATGCGTGAGTGCGGATTTTTGGGTAGTCGGGTTTTAGTTTTGCCGGGCGACCAAATCGGCGTTTTTTTGGCAGTTTTTGCGATTTTCGCGTGTGTTCCGCGCACTTTGTGCACGTTGTACCTAGCTAGCGAACGTTAGTATTTTCGTTTGGGTTTTGCGTCGTTCTTGATATGTAACCTTATGTTTGGTATTGATGTTAATTCCAGTTTCGGTCGCGGAGACGTCAGACGCGGCGCGAAAGGGGAAAGCGGTGATTGGACACGGCTAGCCAGGGATTCCGGTGAGTAGATGTAATGTCTACGGGGGACTATCGTTGGATGGCGCAAGCCGCCCGATAGTTTTAGTAACTTACAAGACCCTTAGTGATGTTAGTAATTAGGGGTGAAATACTTATTTGACTATTTGCTGCATCCATGCATTATATTGACATACCTATACGAAACCATTTTATAGGACACCTGCACCATTGCCAGGGTTTTTATATGCAGCACGAGCACTATTCATGCTTACACACACACCCTGATAATTGCCATGCCACCACACTAAATAACCTTTAAATTTAAACTTTTTACTAATTGATACTTAAACTTGTGCTATTGCCTTTAATTCCTTAAAATGAAACCGTAGGATTGCTATTCATGTGCATGTACTTCATCATATTAATTGTTCATGCCTAATCTATTAATCACACATTGCAACTTGATTATTGATACCATATGCATTCATTATCATTGATATATGCACTTATGAGGATTTCTTGAGATTTTATGATATTGCTGGATTTCGGGGGAAAGCCGCAAAATTTCTAAACTTATTATATTTTTAAAGTATGTAAATTGCGGTTTTCTAGTGATGTAAGTGTCGTCCACCATGGGTTTGCTGTGGTTTTGGAAATCCGTGTCGAGGAGTGGAGGAACCGGCACGGGTACATGGTGGGCCCGGTAAGATACCCCGAGGCAAGAGGAATGTGGTGTTGACGTTGAGCCTGGCAGGAGACGGATTACCTACCGGTGACTGTTTGGGACGGCGGATATCCAGAGGATACCGACCGTGGCCGCTAGATGATGAGATATTGATATTTGAGATGGGTCAGCCGGACGGCTGAGGCCAGAGATACATTTATGAGATTTGAGACAGCTTTTGGGTGTCGTTGCTGGACACCGGTTCTCGTCGATTCTTTGAGTATTATGCTGGCATTCTAAAAGAGTTTCAAAAACAAAAAAGAGATAAATGTTTCTTATATATACCTATTGAGACCTCAGATATTCATGTTGCATACATATTCGTACACTGATGTTGTATACACACTTGCTAGTGCACCCATTCATACCTGTATTTTAGATGCTAGGATGCTTGTGTGCATGCTACGATAGCCTTTGTAGGTGTTATTTATTACTCACGAGTTGGCAACTCACCCCCGTTGTGCCACAGTCTTTTGCAGGTCCGCTCCGTCAGTTCAGTAGCGGCGGGCGCACTTGTTCTTTTGCCTCCTTTGCCTGGACTCGAGGTTTTGCTCTTAGGTGGGTTATGTCATCATTTTTGTACCACCTTGTATATTCTTTGTATCTAGTGTACTCCATCTACTGTTTCTACCAGTTTTATTGTATATTGACCTAGAGATGAGACTGTGAGGTTTGTGGACTTTTATGCTGTATTTTGGGGTCGAGCTCACTTGAGTCGACATGATGTTTTCTTATGCTTTATTATGATTATTATGCTTGTTGTCATTTATATTGCGTGGGATTTGTGACCGCCTTGTGGCGAAGAGCTAGCTCCCGTTTGGGGATGCCCTATTTTGTTGGATTCATGTATATTTTTGTTGTACCCATTTTGGGGGCCAGTATTTACAAAGGAGACTCTACCGAAACATCCGATAAAATTGGTATTGTTTTTAAAAAAGGGTTTTACATGACTTATTTGATAACTCGCTTTCAATTGATTGGGTTTTCTTCACTCTTTTGCTTAATTGGTTTTGTTTTCTGGGCTTTGGCTTACTTATTTTACGGACGTCTTTAGACGTTTCGTAAACTTAAGTGCCAGTCACGTTCCGTACCCTTCGGGTCGTGACAACTTGTGCACGTTTTGTGTCCGGACAGCTTATACTAGCGGGTTTTGGTTTAAGCCGGATCCTATTATATGATTTGGGATTGGTTTTATCTCATTGTATTCATGTTCCTCGGAACACGGATACGGGTGTGTATGCACAGTTGACTGAGGCAGAGGCAGAGGACTTTCATTAGGGTTGATGACCATTGTCATTTTCTTAACCCTAATGTTTATGTGTGAATTATGATTTATTAATATTAGTTAATTATAATTGTGCATGGTTAGGGTTGTTGACCATTTGACTATACTTGACTTGTTAACCTTGGTTGACAAGTTGACCATCATCATTCCATATGAAAGATGCTCTTTGATCTTTGCAAAAGTATTTAATGTGAAATGATAATGGTCATTTCTTGATTAACCATTACAATTATCTTTAGCTAATTGTCTATTTTTCATAATTCACATATATGTGAGAAGGTTCGATTATTCTTCTCATTCTATCATTCTCATTCTCTCTCCTCCTCTTCCTCTCTCTCTAGCTCTCCCCTCTCATGAGTTGAGAACCATTTGAGCTTGAGATAAAACCCTCAAAAATACTCTCTACTCTTTCTAAGGTCCTAGGTTTAGCACACCAAGCACCTTAGTTACTTCTAGTTTGAAGTTGGAGCCAAAGATAGAGGCCCTCGGGTGGATCTTTCTTCGGCAAGAGAAGGCGACGAGACGATCCGTTCTTTCACTCTAAGGAGCAAGAAGAGAAGGACTTGAAGACTTAGGTATAACCCCCTTTCCGAGTAGCTAACTCTTTTAGCTTTGGTAGTTAGTTTTGTTTAGCAAAGATCCCTTCTTTAGCTTAGTCCATGTTGCCTAGTGTTGTAAAAATCCGTTTTTTCATAACATTTCCGCCTTCCCGCAAGCACCGGGATGGGCAACGTGGACTTTAAGGGGAGTAATGAGAATCAATATACCGTAAACTTTAGAGATAAAGAGCTCTCTTCGTGCACATTTTACAAACAGATAGGATTTTTTTGTATTGTAAATTTGACGGATTCATTTTGATATTATAAATTTGACCGTCAAGATAAAATTTACATTTTACAAACAAATAGTATTTTTTTGTATTGTAAATTTGACGGATTCATTTTGTATACCACATTCATATAAAACAATTTAATAATTTTTTCGAATTAATTTTTTCGAATTTTGCTTTAAATAAAACAATTTTATTTTTTTAAAAATATGATGGGTTCTGGGAACCCGCCCTCCATAGAAAAATGGAGAGGGTGGGTTCTCTCCTATAAAATATAAGGGGCGGGTTAGAACCCGCCCTCTATACTGAGGAGGGGGTGGGGTCCAGGAAACCGTCCTATTTTTCTAATTTTAAAATAAAATATTCTAATTTAATAATTTTAAATAAAAAATACCCCATTTGGAAAAAAAACCCAAAGGAAAATTGTCTTGGGAATGTTCAGGGGGGGCTGTGAATTGCCTCACAAGAGGAGGGGGCGGGTCCCACTCACGTGGGTTGGACCCCCTGCCCCACACTACCTCTCGTGAGTGAACGTTCATGCGGCCATATTTCTCTTAAAATAATAATGATAAATAATAAATTTCGTATTTTTTTAACCAAAGTAAGAAAATAGTTGATCTTTTCCTAAAGCAGATCTATCAATCAACAGGGTTAATCTTGCTAAATCAATTAATACCAATATCTGTTCTTGTAATGCTCCCTTTTTTGGTCTCCTAATTAATTTTGTCCTCAATTAATCCTCTGTGTAGGCGTAATCACACTCATAAATTCGCGATTCGGGGATTATTTGACGAGGTTGGAAATTCGGATTCGGAGAACTATTCGGTAAAAATCGGCAGGTATTCGAGAAAGATTCGGCAAGTATTCGGGAAATGTTCGGGAAGGATTTCGAGCAAGAAATTAATATATGAGGCGTTCGGTTTTGATATTGCGAATTATTCGCTGTTTATTTGAATAATTCACAAATTATTTGTAAATAATTCGCGAATTATTTGTTCGCCAGCGGCGATTAAATCGGAGATTTAATCGGCCGATCAAAAACCCGTGAATTATTCACGAATGCGCCGAATAATTCGCGAATCATATTACTATAGTTGCAGTTGGCATTTACTTTCATCCTCATGCTAAACCATCCACCTACTCAACTCTGTATGGTCTTTCACAACTCTCAAGTCCTTCAGCCTTAAAAACAAGAAGTTTACAACAGCCAGAGTAGGTCTCTTTTACATTTGATTTCGGCAACAGGAACGATTATACGGTCAAGGAGTCCTATACTCACATAACAAAGCCAATCGATTATTTGACAACAACACTTCAACCAAAGAAAGGGTACTACACTAAAAGGAACTGGTGGTGCATCTGGAAACTTGTTAACAACCGTCTGCCCACAAAAGCCTGGTCACAACATCGAGGAATGCATCATTCTACCTCTTGTGTTCTTTGTGTCGATACCGATGACGGAGACTCCAACCACTTGTTTCGTGATTGCCAAGCTTGGAAGGATTACCATCACACTATTTATACAATACCTTGGAACAGAAATATTCTTAGTCAAACAAAGCTTGGACTTGATCTGCGTAAACATACCGTCAACAATAGAAGTGATGTAACGATCGTCTCCACCGCGTTTTGGACATGGTGGAAGGAGCGTAATGAGATTACTTTTGGCAGGAGAAGAGAACTTGATATCGAAAATGTCGCTAAGAATGAATGTTGTTTATCTTACTCTAGAGCAATTATGTATAAATCATGTAATTCAAAGTAATTAATATAATAGCACCGGAGTGCCTTCAAAGGAAAACAACTCCCACTCATTGAAATCCAAAAAAAAATCAAAAAAAAACTCTGTATGGTCTTCATCCCCCTCCCCCCCCGCACCCCCCACTAAGCGCACGCGCACTTAAAAGATCATTCAATAGATGAAGAATAAGTCCATTCTTACCGCAATCTTTACACTGATGGAAATTGATACAGGCCGTAGCTCTGTTGGCATGGACACTTCCCATCTTGAAGAAAGTGCGGGATTCAAACCCCAAAAATCTCAAGAGAGGAAGTGGCGACAAATTAACGCTTTTGGGGCAAATTCGTGGGTCCTGATGTGTGTGTGGTGTGTCCCCTAGGCATAGGTTAAGGCTAACGGGTCAGTGCCCAAAAAAAATGATACGAGGGGTTATAACATTTCGGAAATTTTTTTAAATGTTATTTTAGAATTTTAAATAATGATAAAAGGATTTTATTGAGATTATGCAATTTATTTGTAGAAACTAATTATTGTAAAAGGTTTTTAATTGTGTAAAGAGAGGGTATTGGTTTATGATAGGTTTATATTAACCCCTTACCCACGTCATATCATAGCATACACTATCATAGCAACACCTCCACCTTTCTCTACACTCTTTCTCTACACCTCCTTCTCATAGTTCTCAAGTTCATTTCATTTCCAAATTGAACATATCTATTTCCTTCAACCATCATCTCAAACCTTAGCCCCCTTCACTCAAAAACTATGAATCTTGCATCAATTTCATCTAAATTGTTCAAAACTTCAAGCTAAACCAATACAACTTCAAGAAGCCTCAAATAAACACTTCAAGAGCTTGGAATTTCTTTGACATCCATCCATATAGGTAAAGATTCATCTTTTTCAGGTTTTCCAAGTGTTTAAGTTTCAAAACACTTTGATAGATATCAGAAAAATAGGATTTTTATGCTCAAATGAATTCTGGGATGAACTAGGATCTTTATAATATATTCAGAGTGTAGAATTAACCTAATAGGATCATACACCCAAAAAAGCACGAATCCCTGATTCCATGTCCAAACCGCAAATTGCGGCTAGATTGATTTTATTTGCGGCCAGGTTTTGGAATTAGGGTGTGGGTCTTGGTCTGGGTTTGGTTTATGAGGAGATTAAGCCTCTGTAATACTTTGTTTTTCCCCAGATTCCCTAAGTCAAAATCTAGGAGTGTTTTTAATGTGGTAAGGTTTTAAGGTTTTTAAACTTGCGTATTCGTATTTATAATTCTGATTTCGATTGTTTTGGTTCAATTGCGATGCCGGGAGAGTAATTCCTTGTTGTTAGCATTCGCCTAACTTTTGTTGGTCATAGGTTCTAACCTATGGACATTTACTTGATATATCAGTTCCGATATGGTTTCTTATGTATGTTACGTGGTTATATAAATGTTAGGTTTCATTGCAGAGATCTCCAAGACGGCAATGGTGCGCAAGGCGATTGTCGGATACGACTAGTGCGATAGCACACTGCGAGTAGATTATATCTACGAGTAGGGAATCTGTAATACCCAGTTCCTTTAAAAGTAATTTTCGTATTTATAAATAAATATTTTCTATTTTTCTCAATTAAAATATTTCTAATTCCTATTTCTCTTTTCCTAACACTACCCAAACCGTAACCCTATTTCCCTTTTATATTTTCCTTTTCCATCAGTCAAGCCCACACTCTCTCTATCTCTCTTTTATTCCTTTTCCTGGCCCAAGAACCCACACCCGGCCCAACTTTCCCCCAACCCGACCCGACTTCACTCCCTCTCCCTCTTCTTCTCCTCCCCCGTTCTCTTTTCCCGTCCACGTTTTCCCCAACAGTTCCCGCTCACCACGCCCGCTCGCCACGACCCATCCATGCCCCCTCTTCTCGCAACCGCCGCAACCCCCCCGCCTGCATCTCCACACTCCCCTCTACCCTCCTCGCTCTCTCCTTCTCTTGACGTCTTTCTCTCCTCCCTCTCAAACTCTCGTTCTCCCTCTTACTCCCAAGACACCATAACCACCACCGCAACGCTGACCCACGCCGCCTCCACCATCGTCACCAACACCCTCGCCTCCTCCTCAAACCCCCGACCACTACCTGCACACCGAGCCCCATCCGCACCACCCACTTCCCGAGCACCGCGCTGCAACCCTTTCGCCCACAACCCATGCCCGCGCTCGTTGCCGCGCACGCTGCCGTGCTCGCCTGCATACTCCCTTGCCGAGCCTCCTACCTCGTCGGAACCCTCACCGCACTGGAGCTTTCTCCACTGCACAGACGAGCCAAGCTTCAAGCCAAACCGAGCCCAGCATTTCATCGAGCAGTCGAGCTCGTCACTATTGCCGCGGCTGCCGTGTTGTTGCTGCCTGTGTCGTCATTGCAGTCACCGTCGTCTCACTAACCTCGGCCACCCCCCCACGGTCCATCGTCGGCTCACCGCAACATCGAACCCAAGCTTGAGACAAGATCAAATCCCTTGTGGTTGCTGTGTGCTGTGCCCATGCAAATTGTCGTCATCGTCGCCGTCGTGCCATCGATCGCCGCCAGGCAAGTGAACCCCCTTTCACTTACTATAATCATGCTAAATATATTATAATTGGTTAATTATGAGTTAGTATATTGGATGAAGGTGAACATATATATATACGTGCTACATGTTCGATATTAAACTCTAAACCATAACCTATTTTAAAACACTTTAATTTGAGATAAACGAACCACTTTACTGTTAATGAATATCGTATAGAAGTTTGGATGCAAAATATCGAGATTATCACTATGAAATGACATCCTGATAACCCTTTCGAAATCTGAATTTTTCCGGACATGTTAGACTGTTAAAATACTAATAAATCATTTTCATATCGGATCTTAGCGTTCTATGGCTCGTGTCGAAGCCAACGGTTAAACCTACAGCACCCCATAGTTCATATTTGTATTTTTACAAGTTATAATAATGAATACTGAGGTGATTCGCGGCCATGAACTGCAGTTTGGGGCAGCGTCTAGTTCTGGATACCTGGCTTGGGAACACCTGTATACCCATTCTTTAAATTGGAAATGTGCGGAACCCTATACTATAGCGAAGATAAATCTGTTAGCTAATCATTAAAAGTGGTTTCATTTGTTTTTACTGTCGTTTACTATTTAAATTATATTTTAAATCAACAGAACATATAGCAGTCCCAAACAAGGGCAGAATGTATACCCCTTTATTGTAAAATGCATAACTTCCAGTACACCATGGATATTATTGATCTGTTTGATGCGTTGGAAACCTAAATGATAAACATAAATTTTGTTCAACTATAGCGTCGCCTAATTATGATCCCAACTAGGAGTAAAATGTGTTACGAAACGGACTTCCAATTCTGAAACCGGATTTCCAGCAGTGAACACTTAAATTGAAATGGCCACAACTGGCAAACCTGAAACCCGATTGACGCGAAACCAATTTTTACGAATAGCTAATTAAACATACTGCTTACCCCTTTTTCATTGTTTCGCTTAATTCTGCATGTATGATTTTTAGTAAACTATGCAAGTGGTAGGGCACTGGCTGATGATATTTTATTCATGTCATAATTATTGCATTCTCATCATATCATGTAGAGGTCATATACATTGGTAACCTAGTGATCGTGTACATTACCCAGTGATAGATATTAGTGTTTTGATTATGGCAGGTACGTAGTTTTAAAGTGTGATTGAGTAAGTGAAAGTGACACGTACTTGTACACAATCAGCAGACCCGGTTGATTTATTGCATTGTCGACATCTATAGGACAAATGTGAGTGTAACTATAATTGGTATGGGACGATTATGGAAGCACTCATATTAGTGTCATAGGTAAGGCACCAAACACTGTCCATTTATCTTGGGTACCAGTTGAGACATGCTTAATGGAGATCATGTCTCCAGTTCTCGCGTAGACTTGTCATGAACCGACTAGTATTTGAGTTTATGGCTGGTGTTTGATGCAGACCACGGGGTGTGGAGTAGTTTGAGTGTGAGTTCAACGGAATCTCGGGAGTCCCATTGCCGGCATATACAGTGATTCTGGGAGTCATACGGGTGATATTACTGATTATTAGCGAGCGACTCAGGCCCGTGTTCCCTTGCCCCTGGGGCCCTACCCTTGAGTGGGGGATACTCCTGCGTGGTTGACTCTCACACTTGGACTGACGATAGGTTTAGCGACCTGGACAGTGAGACTTAGAGACTAATAGGTTTAGTGACACACATTGATTACTGATTCGATATACCTGCCTTACTGTTTACCTGCTTTATTGTTTACCTATACTGGCTACTTCATGCTCATGTCACTACTCCATGCTTACTGTTTCATGTTCATCCTCATTGCATGTGTTTATATTTGTATTTCTATTTATTGCTGTTGTGTCGCTCTGACGACCTGAGTATGCATGATCAGAGTGAGAAGTGGATTTAGCTTGGACCAGGACCTGACGTACCTCGAGGACATCGCGGATATCTCGATCAGCGACTCAGCGCTATACTTCCTTGATCTCTATCTGGTTAGTTTTTGTATCTGTTTTGATTTAGTGACTGCATTTCTCATTACCTGTGCATTGATTACTGATTACCACGTAAAGCTAGAAGCCGAAGTGTGATTACGACAGGATGTTTCCTCGACCGTAGGAGCATGGCTGGCCTTGTCAACCCCTTGTATTCCGTATTTTGGGAAGCGGGGCGTGACATGGTTTTGTTGGTATCAGAGCCAGGTTTTGCTATGATTGGGATTGCAGTTTCCGAGTAGAGCTTGACAATTTAAGTCGCTCTTTCGGTCCAGATTATGAGCTGTTATCTTTGAAGTGAGTCCCTATTGTTCGTCATGCCATATTTTGACTCCGTCCGTTAGAGTTTTGGGTGACTTAGTAGAGTTATGTTATTGTAACTATGAACTGCAGTATAGTTACAAGGCAGCACTCTGCTTGAGTGACTTGGAGTTCTATATTTGATTTCGACTCGTTCGAGTTCACCTCACCCAATATTCTTATTTCATTGTCTATTCTATATCCTATTCTGATTCGTATTCCGTGTACCTTATATCGTCCTCAAATTTTTTGTTTCAGGACCATGACTTCCAATGACTCTTCTTCCAACTCTACTCCCCAGAGTCAGACCGTCGGGATTTTGAGTGTACTGCAAGGCTTGAAGGAAGCCCAGGAGCGAACAAACGACCTCTTAGCTGAAGGATTAAGAAGGCAAATGGCTCAGGCACCAGCGGAAGCCTCTAATCGTAAGAGAATCCCTGGTAAGCAAAAAAGAGATGTGAAGATGAAGAGCCCATTTGTTCCTCAGCAACGGAAGCAGCGGAGAACCCAACGTTGTGGTTATTGCGGGAGACCCGGACACCTTCAGAGAGGCTGTCGCAGAGCTAAAGGGTAATGCCTGATTTGTAGATCCAACGAGCACTTTATCAATGGTTGCCCTCGAAGGAAAGAGCTACAAGGAGGAGATTCGTCAACACCTTCCACATGTACTTGAGCAACTTGGTTACTTCATAGTTCGAGTTCGAGGATGATATGGACCCAGCACAAGATTCGGACTTGTCTCACGAGATTGCAGAGATAGACCTCGACGCGGAGTTATCACCTTTTCTGTTTTCAATAAAAATATTGTCACTCTTTAGTAAATGTTTCCTTTCGCTTAAAATCTTGTATCCGTTGAACTTTTAGTTTGAATACAATAAAATTGTGAGTTGTGATGTATGTATCGTCCCCTTGCCACTCATTTTCCTTATACCGCTTATTGCATCAGTATTCTAAATTTTGATTTTTCAGTCCTTACCTATCGTATATTTTCCTTGTGCTCCATAACCTTGGTTATTTTCCTTGTGTGTTCCACTATCTGATCATGAATCCCTCCTTTCAGGCCATAGCCAATCCTGGAGCAGCGCCGCCTATCGATGAGGACACTCGGTCCTGCGTTTCCTTGGACTGCATGCTGGTGAGTTCAGATGACGAGATCGATGGACCACAAGTTATTTTCGGCAACAACGATTCTGAGGACGAGGGAGTCGCAACCCCAGAAGTCGACATGATCAGTGACTCCGACGAGGAGGAAGATGACCCGAAGAGGACCCGATAGAGGAAGATCCTGAGGAAGGCACAGTAGAAGAAAATCCAGGAGAGGAAGACCCTGAGGAGAATCCAGTGGAAGAGAATCCCGAGGAAGGAGATCCAGAGGAGGTGAATCACGTGGAAGCAGACCACGAGGAAGAAGGACCAGGAGAAGAAGACCCCGTGGCAGAAGAACCTCCAGTGGCAATCCCTGCGAGGCTCTATAGAAATGAACGCCCTTATCTTAGCGTGAGAGCTTACTGAAACCTGTTGAACTTCCATAACCGCGACTGACGCAATTTATCTTTGTTCCTTCGGGCCAAATAAATCTATGTATAGCTTAGGTCCACTTTTATCTTTTGAGTTTGCCTTGTTTGAAATTCTTCTGGGAAAATAAATAATAATAAAGTTCCTGAGTGCGCACATTTTTGAGTATTGATTCGCATGATGCATTGACTGTTTTCCCTCCGGAGATTCATTACTCTTCACCCTTGCACCTTGTCGTGACCTGACCCTCGTCTCTTCTGTTGGAAATTGTGCCCTCAAAGTCAATTATTGGATCGCAGGCACGTGATTGCAATGATTAAGGGAGGACCTATGCCGGTAGGACAGTCTTACTCAAGATGATAGTAAGCTATCTGGTTTATCTTTATCATCGTGTACTGTTTTAGGTGACCTTACTGGTCGCTATTACACGTTGATAGAGCCCTTAGGATTCTTGCTTGACTGCCAGCAGTATGATGGCGATTATATACGTGGGAGCTGGGGTCTATAAGCACATCCTTAAAAGGTCCTTAGTCGAGGGAGTTTCGAGACAGGGCATCGATACTCCAGAGTAGACTAGTGTATACAGTCGAGACCCCGACGAGGGGCGGTGACCGGTCTCACAAGCCATTGGTGTCAGTTGGTTCACCTAAGATGTATACAGGTGCTCATTGGGTTATGAGTACACCGGACATGACTCGCCGAGAACATGCTAGTTGGTATTATACATGACGTCAGATAGCAGTTCCCTGGTGACATGTGTACAAGTTAGTTCATCGACCTGAGATCGTCATTCGTCTCGTGTGAGTTCCCACTGTGCTTTGATTACTACCCTACCACGGTTCAAAGGAGTCGTGCAAACAGGTTTTAGTTGGGTACAGTCCCGAGCCATATGGAGGCAGTGAGCAGATCGGCAGGGGTTTCGTCTCTCCCGGTATTGGGGGTGAGATCGCGCTGTGTCTAGGAGAGCC
Source organism: Agapanthus africanus (assembly GCA_030015575.1). NCBI lineage: Eukaryota > Viridiplantae > Streptophyta > Magnoliopsida > Asparagales > Amaryllidaceae > Agapanthus > Agapanthus africanus. Next base: position 430,105,153 of record CM057339.1, read on the forward strand.
ATTACACGAAGTTCTTGGCCAAGGCAGGAGATTTACTGGTAGGTATTCCGGTAGTATCTCAGGGTGTTCTGGGATACACTCCGACACAACTTGTACCGCTTTTGGGGGTCTGACTTTTACCAACCCTTTAGGCCCGACATGCGATACTCATAGACGAACGGACCGGACTGTACGGATATTGTTACTGACAGGCTCAGTAGGGTGTCAGGATGAGTTCGCTCATCGACCTCTCTTTTGGTCAATACCTGGTAGCCCGTTACGTACAGCTAGTACCACTGACGTGCTAGTGGTTAAATCCACAGCCAGTGTATTGACGAGTCTTTAGAGTCCCCCACAGACAGTTTCTTAAGTTTCGGGCGAAACGTTGTAGAGGCCGTATGGTATTATGGCAGGGTTCGATCATATACGTGCAGTCGTGCACGGATCATGATCGGACGGATCATACTAGTGGGCTTTGGTTTAAGCCGGATCCTAGTATTAGATTTGTTGGATTACTTTAGTCTCATTGCATTCACATTCAGTTGGAATGCGGATGCAAGTATGTATATACAGGTGATGGGTACTCTTGTGATCCGTCACGAGTTTACTTTAGTAGATGCCATTCTCTTTTTATTGTTGTAAACATTTGGATTAATGTTTACATGTGGAAATTGTGAGTGGAAATGATCATGAGGTGCATTTAATGTGACATGGACATGTTTAGTGACTCATGGTCTCTTTATTTATGCTAATGTCACATTAGGATTTGTTTATTGTGTTGATATGATGCTTGGAGAGAGAGTGGACAGCCATATAGGCTTGGGTTTGCTCTTGGATTTCTTATGCTAGCTCTCATTTTATCATCTCAACACAATAACACAAAAGGCTCCTCTCTTTTCTTTCTTCTTCTTGCTCACAACCTCTACCATGGCATCATCTTCTATCTCCACTCTAACCATCTCATGTGTTGAGAATCCTAGAGTGTTAAGAGACAAAGTTATCACACACATTCTCTACTTCACCTTGGACATGTCGACTAGCAAACTTCGTGTCCGAGTTGCTTCGGTTCGAAGCGGGGGCCCGTAAAAGGATTCGAAGATGTGGTGCCCTTTCCGATGAGGAGACCGGAGATCGAGCGAGATCGGAGATGCCACAAGGAGCTAAAGATGGTGGCTAAATACCGAAGGATACGGATCGATCGGTATAGCCTTTCTAACCTTCTTCTAGATTGCTAGTTAATGTTAATGGTTCGATCCGGGTTTATAGTATACGTTAGCGTCAGTTTCAAGTTTATGAAAAAGTTTTGTTTCCGCATTTTGGCCTCGGATTGACGGCCGGGGCGCTACCGTAGATTTACATGGTATCAGAGCCACGCCATTAACCTTTACTAGCTTGTTCTAACGTGTTTAAAATATCGATCGATCGAAATTTCCGAATCGTATTTCCATTTCAGTGTGCTTGCTGTCGAATTTCAAAGTTGTTCAAAAAATTAGTTTAGGCATCTTAAAAATACATGCAGGCATAATTAAAGCTACAGAAAAAGTTTGGAGACGTAACTCAAAAATTTCACCGCGGAACCGCCGCTAAATGTCGCATTTGGCGGCCCTTACGCGGCCCTTTTTAGGCTACAGTGCCCCAAATTTTTTCTGAGGGTTTAGTTCATGGAAATATGATTTTTGCGATATATAGTTTTGGCCAAGATTATTTTGAGTGCTGGAATTGTACTTGGGGCCCACTTCGGGAAATTTTGTCGATCGAAATTTTAAATAAGTTAGTTCGCAGTACTTACATTACTATCTGTGACCGTGAATGTCATTCGAGCGGTAAATCTTGTCTAATTGCTATAGCTCTTTTAGACAGATTTGCGAACGTGACATTCACGTTGATGTTCTGTGTTGTGCTGTGTTGTTGCGGATTTGTCATAGTGGATAGCTTGCGTGCAATGGTAGTGCAGTTTGGTTATATTTGTACATTTGATATTGCGGTGCGAGCGTCCGACATGTGGACTGTCGTCACTGCCTGTTTGTATATTATTCTTTTGGGGCACGACCGGGATGAGGTCGATGTACCCGTTGTATATATTTTTTTTTTCTGTATTAGGATTACCCCACGGTGGGGTGCACGGATAGCCGGGTTTTAGAGGGCAACGGGCCCGCATCTCATGGCTTTGAGACGGAGGGGGCTTCACTCTAGAATTGGCGGGCTATTCGCCGCACTCGTAGGGGGTATAAGTTGACCCAAGGAGGGGTGCTCAAGTTACCGGATTCCGTGAAGTGCTGGGTGGTCCATTCACTTTGTTGAAGGGGGATGCCTCGCTTCAGGTTTTGGCGGGTAACTTGCCGCGCCCGTAGGGGTCTAGGTTTTCATTGCACAAGCTATCCACACGACCAGGAGAACGTCGGGTTTCAGTTGCGGCTCAAAGGAAACCCGGGGATCCCAGATTATCTGTATTGTTCTGTGATGATTATTACTTTCTGTGATGTTGCATTTATCACGCCTTGAGCGATTATTATATATTGATATATATACTAGTAGATGTTGTATATGTTTTACATCCGCGCTAGTCCAGTCCCCGCTCTGTCGTTAGTTAAGTAACCTAACGGGTGATGACGGGACCCAGTGGCGAATGCAGATGGCATATACGTACATCGTATTTTCGTTCTTTATTGGTGTGCTCAATTGATGGGACTGCATTGATTCGAATCAATGCAAGCTAAACAAACCTATTTGATATTGTTGGAACAATTTTTCAAAAAGCTGTTATTGCAAGGACGTTCTCTTTTGTTTTGCACAGTGGTATTCGGTTATGAATATCCAGCACCTTAGTCGACGAGGCAAGGGCCGAGATCCCTTCACCGGGAGTGACCCCTTGGGCAGAAGTTTGCGTCAGGGTAATAACTTCACTATAGTCGATTACTTTTTGCTTTGCATCGTGGTATTCAGTTTGGAATATCCTGCACCTCATTCTACGGGGAAAGAGCCGAGATCCCTTCACCGGGAGTGACCTCTTTAGCAAAGGTTTTCGCCACTATATTTATAAAAAGCTATCCGGTTCCTTCAACGATATCAAGTTCATTATGTTAAAGATTTTTCGCCAAAAACCATTCGTAGCCCTCCGTCATTTCAGACGGATAGCACTTAGTATTCAAGCTATGTTTGTTGGCCTTAGTCAAGGCATAGTGTATGGTAGCTATTTGTTACTTTTCTGCAGTATAGATATATGCGTTGGTTTGGGACAGTCGTACAGCCTTGTTGGCCCTAGTCAAGGGCTTGTACGGGTAGGTTTAAATTAACCTGGACGATGACGGGTAGAACTTGACATGCGACTTATGAAATGTTGGCCTTCATCAAGGTCATAAGAGCATGGGGTAAAAATCATATCGGGAGTTTCTAAAGAAACTGAAACTTGCCAGGCATGCGCATACCTTCTGGAGTTTGATAACGTTAGTGGATTCCATCACGTTATCATGGGATGATAGTTGGATCCCGATTCCCACTGATGAGTTGGTTTACTCCTCGGGTGATCCCGACTAATTCTTCTTTCAGGTTTGGAGGAGAATTTGAGGATACAGTGAGAGGTTTCCTGATTAGATAAATTGATAACCGTTCTGATCTAGGTTAGAGTGCACGCAGAGTGTTTCTTTTCTCTCTCTCTTTGGCAGCGACCATGGCCCGACCCTAGACTATGACTCAGTGACCAAGTTGACCGAACTTTCTTAAAACACCGGCTTTTGGATTGTCTGAGTTGCATACCTCAATGCCACTCCTACTTTTACCCTTTTTCTCCGGAACATTTCGTATCACTATGAACATCCACTTCCATTGGATAAAACCATCGTATGGTTATATATGAACTCGAATGAACTTGTTTCAGATTCGAGGATGGTTTCCGGTTCTGGAGAAAATGAATAGGACTATTCAGTTGTCTTTTCCATTTTACCTTCTCTCAGGTTGCGAGTGCTCCTTGGATTAGGACGGTACACCTATTACGCTAATTTGATAGTCTTCTTCCAAACCATAGGCAGGTGCCGAAAGGTAGGGAATGAAGAAAACCGATTAGCCTAAGTAGGGTGTACAGAAGGTATTAAGTAAAGACAAATAAAGGGATCTGTAAGAGGGCAAAGTAAATTACAACTGCTATCATTCACGACCAAACCACGTATTTCATCGCCGCTCCTACTTAACCTTTGTATTTCTCCAGAACACCCCGTATCACTACGAACATCCAATTCCATTGGATAAATCTATCATATGGTTATATACGAACTCGAAGGAACTTTTTCGAGGATGGATTCTGGTTCAGGAGAAATAGGAATAAGGTTTATTCAGTTGTCTTTAATCTTCACCTTCTCTCAGGTTGCGAGTGCTTCTAGGATTAGGACAATACACCTATTACGCTTATTGGATAGTCTTCTTCCAAACCATAGGCTGGTGCCGAACGGTAGGGAAGGAAGAAAACCATTTAGCCTAAAGGGGTGTACAGAAGGTAACGACTAAAGACAAATAAAGGGATTTGGAGAGATGTCAAAGAAATATACGGTTATAGTCATGAATCTGGATAATGGAAGAGGTATTACTAGGAATACCCGGATACCTCTACGAAATATTTACATGTTTCAGTTTCACTGTGTATTGTTAAAAGAAAACCGATTTCCCAATTAGCCCTTACTCCAGGGTATGTATTTACCAGGTTTGATTCTCACATCTGTATGGTTTTACAGATGATGAGTGGGAGTAAGCTATTGGGAATTAGGTGATTGTCCTCATTATATCGGAATTCGTTGTAATTGGTGATATTTGAGGAAATCGCCTGGGCTGTTTGCCGGACGGCAGATATTTGGTTTTGAATATCCGTTGTTATGCACCAATTTCAAATTGATATATCTGTACGTTTATTTTTATAAAGTGAGATATAACTTTTTGAAATTATGTCTATGACATTTACCTATATCGGTTGATGGTTAGGTAAAGAGCATTCAACGGCGGTGTAATTCTTTATAACCATAGTACAGTTTTCAACCTACGACGCACAGGGTTTGAGTTATTCAACTCAGCGGACTTATACAAAGTATTGTATATTGTCCAGTGTCTATTAGAACAGAGGGGTTGGTCCTCATACTATACTCTGTTTACTTGTGACTTCTCTAGTTTTAGACAGGTGTTTCGTAGAAACACAATGTCATAGTTTTGAGAAGTTATAGGTATAAGAGTAAAGTAGAGAACCAGGTGTTGCAAGTATCGAGATTCTTCAAGGTGATCGAACATGTAGATACTTGTGTATGGTATTCAATTGATAGTAATGGTTTTTGAGAAACTTGTTTCTCTTTCAGGTTACTCATATTTGGATGCAGTCCTAAGTTGAGTAATGCTGATCGGCCTCTCTCCATTTAGTTGAATGCACTAGAGACAGCTGCATGATTTGAATCTGGTTCCAATTAAATCAGTGCCTCTATTTCTATATTGTATATAGAATAGTTCATATCTTAACATTGTTAAGGTACGGGGAATTTTCCGGCTTATGCTTAAAACCAGACTCTGGATAACTCAAGGCACGTTTCTGTAATGGCAGTTTGTGGGTTGACCCGGGCTATGACGAGGGTTGACTTTCTACCATCTGGAAGATCAATAGTGATATTGTTCTTGACTCGCCACAATTTTAATAAAAATGAATTTTTTCAGAAAACAGTAGTGGGAGTATGGTAGAACTGGAAGTGATTTCAGTACCACAAACGATTACTGAAAATTTGATAAGAAACTAAAGATTCAATCTGGATTGACATTTCATTAGCCACTCCGCAGATGTGGTGGGTAACCTCAGGCACCCGAAAGGTACTCCGGTAGCCTGAAGGACGGTGACAGGGAGGTTCTTGTTTACCTAGACTTGACACTACTGTTGTTCCAGGCTATGAGACCCGGCAGGAGGATGAGTATAGCGTCGTTCTAAACTAGCTTTAGAAGTGCACGTGTATATGATTCTGCCAGAGGGTTGTCATAGTCAGTGGGAGCAGCGGAAGCATAGTGGACAAGTAGCTTATGTCTATTTATAGACTAAAGAAGATATAACGGAGATAGATCATCTATTTTTGATGTGACAGTCATAGGTTTGACTTCATCAGAATAGGGGATGGATCTGTTAAGAAGGTAGTACGGTGTGATGTCCTGGTATTTAGATGACATACACAGAGTAGGAAGTGAAATTCCTATACTACGATCGGTTATACTTTGGTTGTCACACAGTGGTTTCTCCACATAGGACTTGGATATTACATCAGACATTCTGGTTACTAGATCTATGGTTTTAGATCTAGATTTGGGTAGTTTCCCAATCTGGGTACTTAGACAACATTCTAAAGGTGCTTTAGAATGGACGACTCCAGGCATGGTAGTGTGCCTGCAGGTGATGGAGTCACCCTCTCTAAAGGTGTCTTACAGACTAAAGGGGAGAGGGATGTGCATGATTGGCAGATCACTTACTTAGGCAATTGAGTTGATCATGAGATGTCAAGTACCACACCAGATATAGTTTTTGCACAAGATGCAATAAGTTGATATTAATCTAATCCTGGAGAAATGATCGGAAGCAGTTTTAGAACATAAGTGGATGTTCTAGGGATCTGATAATGGCATCCTCCTTCGAGAGACGGTTATCATTCCAGGCTTCCAAGGTGACATGGATGACAGAGTGACTGTCAGAGTTATAGTTTTCCCTCTGACGAGGGGCAGCAGTTTGGACAGGAGGTTCAAGCGGATACTGAGGGAGGCATGGCGCAGGATACTGATTAAGTTCAGTCGACGATACGGTCTAAGAAGTTTGGATTTGGAGTTCATTTATGAACTAGGTCCTATCAGATATCCAGACATATTCTAAGACAGGTATTGCTCATTTCGGGAGATGGATTTCTCCGCGAACTTGAGATAAAGAGAGACATAGAATGAAACATCAGGGCGGATCCACTCACTGAGGCTATTCCTCGAACGCAATAGTTTCACAAACGGGCTTTGTGAGACTGATCAGAAGAGGAGTTGGGTGTTCGGTATCACACGGGCTGTGAGTATGCGACATCGCAATAATTAGCCTTGAGTGCAAGTGGGAGATTGTTGGATATAGTGCCCTCAAAGTCAATTATTGGATCGCAGGCACGTGATTGCAATGATTAAGGGAGGACCTATGCCGGTAGGACAGTCTTACTCAAGATGATAGTATGCTATCTGGTTTATCTTTATCATCGTGTACTGCTTTAGGTGACCTTACAGGTCGCTATTACACGTTGATAAAGCCCTTAGGATTCTTGCTTGACTACCATCAGTATGATGACGATCATATACGTGGGAGCTGGGGTCTATAAGCACATCCTTAAAAGGTCCCTAGTCGAGGGAGTTTCGAGACAGGGCATCGATACTCCAGAGTAGACTAGTGTATACAGTCAAGACCCCGACGAGGGGCGGTGGCCGGTCTCACAAGCCATTGGTGTCAGTTGGTTCATCTAAGATGTATACAGGTGCTCATTGGGTTATGAGTACACCGGACAGGACTCGCCGGGAACATGCTAGTTGGTATTATACCTGACGTCAGATAGAAGTTCCCTGGTGACATGTGTACATGTTAGTTAATCGACCTGAGATCGTCATTTGTCTCGTGTGAGTTCCCACTGTGCTTTGATTACTACCCTACCACGGCTCAAAGGAGTCGTGCAAACAGGTTTTAGTTGGGTACAGTCCCGAGCCACATGGAGGCAGTGAGCGGATCGGCATGGATTTCATCTCTCCCGGTATTGGGGGTGAGATCGCGCTGTGTCTAGGAGAGCCATTACACGAAGTCCTTGGCTAAGGCAGGAGATTTACTGGTAGGTATTCCAGTAATATCTCAGGGTGTTCTGGGCTATACTCCGACACGACTTGTACCGCTTTTGGGGGTCTGACTTTTACCAACCCCTAGGCTCGACATGCGATACTCATAGACGAACGAACCGGACTGTACGGATATTGTCACTGACAGGCTCAGTAGGGTGTCAGGATGAGTTCGCTCATCGACCCCCCTTTTGGTCAATACCTGGTAGCCCGTTACGTACAACTGGTACCACTGACGTGCTAGTGGTTAAATCCACAGCCAGTGTATTGACAAGTCTTTAGAGTCTCCCACAGACAGTTTCTCAAGTTTCGGGTGAAACGTTGTAGAGGCCGTATGGTATTATGGCAGGGTTCGATCATATACGTGCAGTCGTGCACGGATCATGATCGGACGGATCATACTAGTGGGCTTTGGTTTAAGCCGGATCCTAGTATTAGATTTGTTGAATTACTTTAGTCTCATTGCATTCACATTCAGTTGGAATGCGGTTGCAGGTATGTATATACATGTGAGGGGTACTCTTGTGATCCGTCACGAGTTTACTTTAGAAGATACCATTCTCTTTTTATTGTTGTAAACATTTGGATTAATGTTTACATGTGGAAATTGTGAGTGGAAATGATCATGAGGTGCATTTAATGTGACATGGACATTTTTAGTGACTCATGGTTTCTTTATTTATGCTAATGTCACATTAGGATTTTTTTATTGTGTTGATATGATGCTTGGAGAGAGAGTGGACAGCCAAATAGGCTTGGGTTTGCTCTTGGATTTTTTATGCTAGCTCTCATTTTATCATCTCAACACAATAACACAAAATGCTCCTCTCTTTTCTTTCTTCTTCTTGCTCACAACCTCTACCATGGCATCTGTAAAACCCAGTTCCTTTGTATTTTTATCCGTAGTTCAACAATAATTCTATATATTTTATTTTTAATCTATTCCATATATATATATATATATATATTCTTCATCAAAATATTTTCGTATATTCCTATATTTCTAGTTTTCTAACTCTAATTGTTTTATATCCTAATCTAAAACCCTAGTTCTAATTATTTATCCTAAACCATAAACCCAAGTCCATATTTAATCACATTTTTCTTGAACCTATATTCCCAAAACCCACATACAAAATCCTATTAAACCCAAACCCTTCAAATTTATTCAGAAATCCCAGCCCAACACCCATTTTCGTTTACATAATTCCCTCAGCCCAATCTCTTGGCCCAAGCCCATCAATAAATGAAAAGAAATTCATTTTATTTAAACTTTTATCCCTCAGCCCACATCCCAAGCCCAACGGCCCGTCCCTCTTTTCCATTCCCTTATAATTCTTTTTATTTTATAAAAACCCCGGCCCAGCCCGTTTCCCCCAGCAACCCGACCCGGCCCACACCCTAATCCCTCCTTCTTCTTCCAACGGCTACTTCCCTTATTCCCGCTCACTGATCCCCGATCCGCTTCCTCCGCCCGCGCCCGCGCCCACGCCTACGCCCACGTCGTGCACCGTTACCCCCTCGCGATCCCCTCAATCTCCTCCCCTCGTCTCCCCTATCTCCCTCACACCCTCACTTCTCTCTCTCTCTCTCAAAATTCCTCACCTCTCTCTCGAAAACCCACTGCACTCGACTCCCTCCGACGACGACGGCGAACCTCCTCGTCGACCCCTCATTCATCATCCCTCGCTCCTCCTCCACCCACAGAACCTTCCTCCATCTTCCTCCACCAACCTAGAACCCCCACACACCCAACTCCTGTACACCCGAGCCTCACCTGCACCCATTCGACCACCACCCTACACCCATCTCGCCGGCGAGCCCCCACTGCACTTCGTCGACTCCCCCGCACCCTCCTCGTCATCAGCACCATCACCGTCACCTCCAAGCCCAAGCCCCTGCAACTCATCTCTCTCTCCCTCTCTCTCTCAATCTCTATCTCTCTCTCTCTACACTTCTCTCTCTCTCTCTCTCTACACTTCTCTCTCTCTCTCTCTCTCGCCCCCTCTGCAACTTCTCTCTCTCTCTCGCCTCGTCTCACCCAATGCCCTAGCCGCAACAGCCCCGTCACCAAGCTCGAGCCAAGCCCCAGCCTAGCCGAGACTCGTCGTGTGGTTGCTACTCCGTGCCCGTGCCGTGTCACTACTGCCTTCGCTTCCGTGCCATCAATTCATCGTCAGGCAAGTTCAATTACTTGCTTACATGCTAATCTACTCGTGTTACAAATTTACAAGTATAAGTTATGAATTTACAATTCCCGATAAAACTAAACGACATACCTGTTCGATACATGATCCCAATGAAAATACTCAACCAAATTGACGGAATTGGTTTGTTTATGTTGGCCCATGCAGTGATGAATACGGTGTATAAATTTCACTGGATAATACGACTGTTAATGACTAGAACGATTACCCCAAATATATCTGTAAAACTGGAACTTTCCCCGTATCTGAAAACCGTTAAAATTACCATAAAGTATGTATATACTGGAATGATGCGTTCGAGGGCTTAAATCGAAGCCGACTCGACGAACTATAACTTTATGCAAGTTTCTAATGGTTTCTGTACTTAAATTGTGACAATATTTGGATCGGAGTGCGACTCTGGACTGCAGTCCAGAGCGACTCTGGTTACTGTGTGCTGTCCCGTGATATGGACCACCTTGTTTCCTGAACTCGTATGTTGAGGAACTCCGCAGTTTATAAAAGGTGAATCTGTTATCTAGATAACACAAGTGGTTTCATTCCGTTTCATCGTCGTTTGCTATTTAAATTGTAAATTAAAAGAGCTGGACGTATAACTGTCCAGAACAGATTCAGAAGTGACAAACTAGTGATAAATAGTGTATAACTTTCGACGTACAGACATGATTGAGGATCTGTCTATTGCGTTGAATACCCTACTGAAAACCCTAGATTTAATTCAACTGTAGCGTCGCTAAATCCTGATCCCAACTAGGATTAAAATGCGTTGCGAAACGGACTTCCGATTCTGAAACCGGATTTCCAGCCGTGAACGCTTAAAATGAAATGGCCATAACTAGTGATCCTGAAACCCGATTGACGTGAAACCAAACTCGCTGGATAGATATTCAAACATACTATTTAATCCCCGTTCATCGTTTCGCTAAACTGTACAAGTATGATTTATGATAAATTATGCAAGTGGTAGAATACTGATTTATGACATCCTAATTATGCTTTACATACTGTTTACTCATCATATCATACATATGTCACTGCATTGATAACCTAGTGATCATGTGCATTACCCAGTGTTAGGTATTAGTGATGATTGTGCCAAGTACGTTAGTGTTCGTGCATGAGTGAATAAGTGAAAGTGACACGTACTTGTACACAATCAGTGAACCTTATTATTCTATTGCATTGTCGACGTCTGTGGGACGCGTGTACTTGTGACTATAAGTGGTATGGGACACTTATGGAAGCTCTTGCATGGGTGTCACAGATAAGGCACCGGACACTGCCATTTATCTTGGGTATTAGTCGGGACGTGCTTGATGGAGATCCTGTCTCCAGTTCTCGCGCAGACTTGTCATGGACCGACCGGTATTTGAGGTTATGGTTGGCGTTTGATGTAGACCGCGGGATGTGGGGTAGTTTGAGTGTGAGTTCAACAGAATCTCGGGAGTCCCATGTCGGCTTATATATATGGAGATATATGGAGATTTACAGGGTACATGATTATTACCGTGAGTTATATTTTGGGCCCGTGGTCCCTTGCCCTTGGGTGGAGGACACTCGCGAGTGGTTGACTCTCACATTGGACTGACGATAGGCTCAGTGACCTGTACAGTGAGACTTAGAGACTGATAGGGATAATGGCATTGATATACATTACTTACTGTGTTGACATACCTGGCATACTATTTTACTGCTTTACCGTTCACCTGATCTATTGGACACTTTATTGGTTACTGCATGTTCATACCTATATCGTCTTGATTTACTGTTATATACATCTATTATCACTGTTCGAGTTGCCACTTGCATCTATATGTTTATATTGCTATTGTGTCGCTCTGACGACCTGAGTATGCATGCTCAGTGTGAGGAGTGGATCTAGCCGGGACCAGGACCAGACGTACATCACGGACATCTTGTTTAGCTATCCAGAGTTATACCCTTTGGATTTCCATCAGGTCAGTTCTTTGTATTGTTTTGTTTCAGTTACTGCATTTCTCATTACCTGCGCATTATTTACTGATTACCACGTAAAGCTAGAAGCCGAAGTATGACTACGGCAGGATATTTCCTTGACCGTAGGAGCATGGCTGGCCTTGTCAACCCCTCGTATTCCGTATTTTGGGAAGCGGGGCGTGACATGGTTTTGTTGGTATCAGAGCCAGGTTTTGCTTCGTTTGGGATTGCAGTTTTCGGTGTATAGCTTGACAATCTAAGACATTCCTCGGTCTAGGTTGTAAACTTGTCATTCTTGATCCATATTTACATTGTGTGTTCTATTATCCATTCGCTAGGGTTTCAGGTGACTTGGCAAAGTTACGTGGTTGTAATTGTGGAATACATCATAGTTACACTACCGTACTCTGTTTAAGTGACTTAGAGTCCTACAGTTGATTTCCACTTATAATGAATTTCATCACACCCGATGTTCTTGATTCCTTGCCCAATCCATATTATATTTTAATTCTCATAACTTGTGCCTCATATCGCCCTCAAGATTATTGTTTCAGGGTCATGTCGCCTAACGACTCTTCCTCTATCACCACTCCTTAGAATCAGACCGTTGAGATTCTGAGTGTACTGCAAGGTCTGAAGGAAGCCCAGGAGCGAACGAACGACTTGTTGGCTGAAGGACTGAGAAGACAGGTGAATCAGGCACCAGCAGGAGTCTCCAATCGTAAAGGGATCTCTGTTAGACGAGGAAAAGAGAAGAAGATGAAGCGCCCATTTGTTTCCCCGCGACAGAAGCAGCAGAAGACCCAATGTTGTGGGTACTGTAAGAGGCCAGGACATCTTCAGAGGGATTGTCGCCGTGCCCAAGAGAAATGCCTGATTTGCGGATCTAGCGAACATCTTATCAACGGTTGCCCAAAAAGGAAGGAGCTACAAGGAGGAGACTCGTCCACACTCTCCACTTCTGCCAAGTGACGATTATTGCGTAGTTCGAACTTCGAGGATAAGGCGGACCCAGCGCAGGATTCAACTCGCGTGACGAGAATGCAGCGGTCTAGTAGTCAAAGAAGAATTTTCACGTTTTCTGCTTTCAGTAATAATGTTGTCACCCTATTGTAAATATTCTTTTCGTTTGAAATCCTGTATCCGTCGAACTTTTAGTTGAATGCAATAAAACCTTGAATCGTCATTTATGTATCATTCTCTTGCTTCTCCCCTTATTTATACTATTCATTACCACAATATTTTTAATTTTGATTTTTCAGTTCCTGCCCACAGCATATTTTTCCCGTACTCCGTACCCTTAGCTATTTTCTGATATGTTCCACTGTCTGATCATGACTCTTTCTTTTCAGGTCATGGCCCACCCTGGAGCAGCGTCGCATCTAGATGAGGATGCACAGTCATGCGTTTCCTTAGACCGCATACTGGTGAGTTCTGACGATGAAGTCAACGGTCCCTAGGTCATTTTCGGAAACAGCGATTCTGAGGACGAAGGAGACGCCGCCCCAGAGGTTGACATGATAGGCGATTCCGACGAAGAGGAAGGAGACCCTGAAGAGAACCCGATAGAGGAAGATCCCGAGGAAGATCCGATAGAAGAAAATCCAGTGGAGGAAAACCCCATGGAAGAGAATCCAGAAGAAGAGAATCACATGGAAGCAGATCTCGATGAAGAAGCTCCAGCCGAGGAAGAAGGACCAGAAGAACAAGACCCTGCGGTGGAAGGACTCCCAATGGCGATCCCTGCGAGGCGATATGGGAATGGACGCCCCTACCTGAGCGCGCGAGCCTACCGCAACCTGCTGAACCTCCACAACCGCGACTGACGGGATTTTTAGATGTTGTCTTCTCTGGCCAAATAAATCTATGTATAGTTTAGGGCCATCTGTTACTTTTCGATGGTGCTTTGTTTCGAATTTTCTAGAATGAAATAAACTTTCTGAGTTCGCAAATCTTTTGTTTACTGGTTCACTTGATGCTTGACTTTTTCCTTATACATTTATTTTTTCTCCTGAGACCCCTGACTGTCCACCCCTGTACCTTGTGCTGTTTCGACCCTCACTTAGATTAACAAGTACCGCACCCTGATCTTTGGAATGGGCCACCCTTCATCCTTCGTCTATGCTTCGTTTGAGATCCTTATGGGAGTGGAAATTGATAGTAAAATTTCCGAGTTGGCTGACCCTTCGAAATTTTTGATTCACATGATGTATCGACCGTTATCCTCCCCATACATTTTTCCCCTTGTAGTCCTTTGCTGCTCACCTTACTTCCTGTGCTGACCCGACCCCAACCTCTTTGATCTTCAGTCTAAGGCCGTCACACTCCGACCTTTTGTATGAGCCACACTCCATTGTAATCCCTACCCTAGCTAGCCCTATATATATATTTGTGCTTTTCCCTGTTACCCTAACTATATTTAGGGACATTGTTATTCAAAAATTTAGTTTTCATTATTTTGTATTTATCGAAGAGTGCGTGTTATTGACTACTCCGTTTTATGTATTTTAAGTACACTACTACTTTTCTCATTTTTCGGTAGCGCGACCATATGTATTACGCATATTATTTTGGTGCTAAGCTTCTTATTTTCACCATATGGTTTTCTAAGTTATGTTAAAATGGTTTGGTTGATACGTTATTCTAAAAATGTTTTAAACCACCGACAAGTCCTTCACTGCTTCATTATAATTATGCCTTATACTTATTATTTCTGCTGTGCTACTTTTGATATACTTATATGTGCACATATTTGGGTTTCGATTTTATCGAACGCGCCTTGATTATTATTGTTCGTTATTGTTATCTATATTCTCGTATACATGTAGTTCATCCTTATAGTTGTTCCTGCCTTATACCTATTTAGACCTATTCTTTTGTATGTTATTTTTACATATATATACCTTCAAAATTTTATCCACCCGTTTTAAGTAAATCACTATGTATTAGTGTTCGATGTGGTAACTTTTCGCTTATTATTTTATAGCTTGCCGTTATTTTAAATTTCGAGGACGAAATTTTTGTAAGGGTGGTATTATTGTAAAACTCAGTTCCTTTGTATTTTTATCCGTAGTTCAACAATAATTCTATATATTTTATTTTTAATCTATTCCATATATATATATATATATATATATTCTTCATCAAAATATTTTCCTATATTCCTATATTTCTAGTTTTCTAACTCTAGTTGTTTTATATCCTAATCTAAAACCCTAGTTCTAATTATTTATCCTAAACCATAAACCCAACTCCATATTTAATCACATTTTTCTTGAACCTATATTCCCAAAACCCACATACAAAATCCTATTAAACCCAAACCCTTCAAATTTATTCAGAAATCCCAGCCCAACACCCATTTTCGTTTACATAATTCCCTCAACCCAATCTCTTGGCCCCAGCCCATCAATAAATGAAAAGAAATTCATTTTATTTAAACTTTTATCCCTCAGCCCACATCCCAAGCCCAACGGCCCGACCCTCTTTTCCATTCCCTTATAATTTTTTTTATTTTATAAAAACCCCGGCCCAGCCCGTTTCCCCCAGTAACCCGACCCGGCCCACACCCTAATCCCTCCTTCTTCTTCCAACGGCTACTTCCCTTATTCCCGCTCACTGTTCCCCGATCCGCTTCCTCCTCCCGCGCCCGCGCCCACGCCTACGTCGTGCGCCGTTACCCCCTCGCGATCCCCTCAATCTCCTCCCCTCGTCTCTCCTATCTCCCTCACACCCTCACTTCTCTCTCTCTCTCAAAATTCCTCACCTCTCTCTCTCGAAAACCCACTGCACTCGACTCCCTCCGACGACGACGGCGAACCGCCTCGTCGATCCCTCATTCATCATCCCTCGCTCCTCCTCCACCCACAGAACCTTCCTCCATCTTCCTCCACCAACCTAGAACCCCCACACACCCAACTCCTGTACACCCGAGCCTCACCTGCACCCATTCGACCACCACCCTACACCCATCTCGCCGGCGAGCCCCGCACCCTACCTCGTCGACTCCCCCGCACCCTCCTCGTCATCAGCACCATCACCGTCACCTCCAAGCCCAAGCCCCTGCAACTCATCTCTCCCCCTCTCTCTGCAACTTCTCTCTCTCTCACTCAATCTCTGTTTCTCTCTCTCTGTTTTCCCTCTATCTCTCTCTCTCTACACTTCTCTCTCTCTCTCGCCCCCTCTGCAACTTCTCTCTCTCTCTCGCCTCGTCTCACCCAATGCCCTAGCCGCAACAGCCCCGTCACTAAGCTCGAGTCAAGCCCCAGCCTAGCCGAGACTCGTCGTGTGGTTGCTACTCCGTGCCCATGCCGTGTCACTACTGCCTTCGCTGCCGTGCCATCAATTCATCGTCAGGCAAGTTCAATTACTTGCTTACATGCTAATCTACTCGTGTTACAAATTTACAAGTATAAGTTATGAATTTACAATTCCCGATAAAACTAAACGACATACCTGTTCGATACATGATCCCAATGAAAATACTCAACCAAATTGACGGAATTGGTTTGTTCATGTTGGCCCATGCAGTGATGAATACGGTGTATAAATTTCACTGGATAATACGACTGTTAATGACTAAAACGATTACCCCAAATATATCTGTAAAACTGGAACTTTCCCCGTATCTGAAAACCGTTAAAATTACCATAAAGTATGTATATACTGGAATGATGCGTTCGAGGGCTTAAATCGAAGCCAACTCGACGAAATATAACTTTATGCAAGTTTCTAATGGTTTCTGTACTTAAATTGTGACAATATTTGGATCGGAGTGCGACTCTGGACTGCAGTCCAGAGCGACTCTGGTTACTGTGTGCTGTCCCGTGATATGGACCACCTTGTTTCCTGAACTCGTATGTTGCGGAACTCTAAAAGGTGAATCTGTTATCTAGATAACACAAGTGGTTTCATTCCGTTTCATCGTCGTTTGCTATTTAAATTGTAAATTAAAAGAGCTGGACGTATAACTGTCCAGAACAGATTCAGAAGTGACAAACTAGTGATAAATAGTGTATAACTTTCGACGTACAGACATGATTGAGGATCCGTCTATTGCGTTGAATACCCTACTGAAAACCCTAGATTTCATTCAACTGTAGCGTCGCTAAATCCTGATCCCAACTGGGATTAAAATGCGTTGCGAAACGGACTTCCGATTCTGAAACCGGATTTCCAGCCGTGAACGCTTAAAATGAAATGGCCATAACTAGTGATCTTGAAACCCGATTGACATGAAACCAAACTCGCTGGATAGATATTCAAACATACTATTTAATCCCCATTCATCGTTTCGCTAAACTGTACACGTATGATTTATGATAAATTATGCAAGTGGTAGAATACTGATTTATGACATCCTAATCATGCTTTACATACTGTTTACTCATCATATCATACATATGTCACTGCATTGATAACCTAGTGATCATGTGCATTACCCAGTGTTAGGTATTAGTGATGATTGTGGCAAGTACGTTAGTGTTCGTGCATGAGTGAATAAGTGAAAGTGACACGTACTTGTACACAATCAGTGAACCTTATTATTCTATTGCATTGTCGACGTCTGTGGGACGCGTGTACGTGTGACTATAAGTGGTATGGGACACTTATGGAAGCTCTTGCATGGGTGTCACAGATAAGGCACCAGATACTATCATTTATCTTGGGTATTAGTCGGGACGTGCTTGATGGAGATCCTGTCTCCAGTTCTCGCGCAGACTTGTCATGGACCGACCGGTATTTGAGGTTATGGTTGGCGTTTGATGTAGACCGCGGGGTGTGGGGTAGTTTGAGTGTGAGTTCAACAGAATCTCGGGAGTCCCATGCCGGCTTATATATATGGAGATATATGGAGATTTACAGGGTACATGATTATTACCGTGAGTTATATTTTGGGCCCGTGGTCCCTTGCCCTTGGGTCCTACCCTTGGGTGGAGGACACTCGCGAGTGGTTGACTCTCACACTTGGACTGACGATAGGCTCAGTGACCTGTACAGTGAGACTTAGAGACTGATAGGGATAATGACATTGATATACATTACTTACTGTGTTGACATACCCGGCATACTATTTTACTGCTTTACCGTTCACCTGATCTATTGGACACTTTATTGGTTACTGCATGTTCATACCTATATCGTCTTGATTTACTGTTATATACATCTATTATCACTATTCGAGTTTCCATTTGCATCTATATGTTTATATTGCTATTGTGTCGCTCTGACGACCTGAGTATGCATGCTCAGTGTGAGGAGTGGATCTAGCCGGGACCAGGACCAGACGTACATCACGGACATCCTGTTTAGCTATCCAGAGTTATACCCTTTGGATTTCCATCAGGTCAGTTCTTTGTATTGTTTTGTTTCAGTTACTGCATTTCTCATTACCTGCGCATTATTTACTGATTACTGTTAGTTATATGTATGCCCTAGAGGCCATTACTGTACATACGATGTATATTGTAGTGGATGCTTGGACATATATATGGAGGACTTTCTTGCTCGACATGATAGTATGCTATCTGGTTACACTTTACCTTAACGTGTATACTGATTGTCTCTCTGTTACATTTTGGTAAAGCCCTTAGGATGTGTACTTGACTACCTGGACTATGATGCGGATCATACTAGTGGGGACATGGTAGTCCATAAGTACATCCTTCAAGGTCCCTAGTCATGGGTGTATCGAGACAGGGCATCGATGCACCAGAGTAGAATAGCGTATACGCATCTTGACCCATATGATGGGCGATGGATGATCCCATATCCATCGGTGTTTGACAGCAAGGATGGTGTACGGGTGCTCAGTAGAGACTGGGTACACTGGACGGACTCGCCGAGAACTCCCAGATGGTATTATACCTTACGTCAGATGGCAGTTCTCTGGTGACACTGGTACAGCTTAGTCTGTTGACCCGAGATCGTCATAGAGTCTTGTGTGATTCCCACTGTGCTTTGATTTCCATCATACCACATCCAAGTGGGCGTGCAAAAAGGTGTCTTTTGGGTACAGTCCCGAATCACATGGAGGCAATGAGCGATAGGAGGGGATTCGTCTCTCCCGGTATAGGGAGTTGATGTTGCGCTGTGTTCGATTGGCTATAACCGGAAATCCTTGGCCAGGGTTGCTGAGATTTACTGGTAAGTGTTACCAGTTGTTTCTCGAACTGTTATAGACCTCATATCGACACGACTTATCGAGCTACTGGGGTCTGACGTTTACCACCCCTAGGCGAGATATACGACATATCAGATGACGAGACCGGACTGTACGGGAGTGTTACTGTTTGGATTCACAGGAGAATGTACATGCTTGCTTGTTGATCTTCTTAGCGCTCAATACCTGGGTGGCTGTTACGTTTAGCTGACCGCTTGCAGCTTGTGGGTGTTTGATGTGATCATCACCTACTGCCGGCGTATTGACGATTCTTTAGAGTCCTACACAGAGGTTTCTTGGCTCAGGCAAAACGGAGTAGGAGCACATATGTGATATGTGCGGGACCGAGGATAATGCGGTATGTGATACCGTATTGGATTCTCGTGATATGAGATATCGGCCGGGTATATGTGATATAGCCGGGTCATCGTATTAGTCGGTTATATGAGATATAGCCGGATTGTCGGATCAACCGTTGATTTGATAATTTAATGTATAATAATATATATGATATATTAAATTACATTAACTAATATTAGCTCACTAAAAGATTCATTTTCTCACGGGATAATACATTGATATATATGCGATATATGTTAATTGTATTATTTTCTATTGTTACAAAATATATTGTATATGCGATATATAATATTGTAACATGTTAGGGTTACAAATTTAACAATGGTTTAGGGTTTAAACTTGGTTAGGGTTTGGATTAGGGTTAGCTTTTGCATGAAGCTTCCATGAAGCTTCATGAAGCTTTGACTTTGTGGTTGCTTGATATTTTTGTGAGATATTATGTTAACCCAATCCAAACCATTAACTCTAGTTAACTCTCTACAAGGGTTAACTCTTTCATGCTTAACCCTTGGTTATATTTGTAACCACTACAATAATTCATTGTTGATCACAAAAGGATTAAGTTATCATCTTCATTCATTTCTTCTTCTAGCTTGAGTTCCTTCATGAAAAAGCTTTCTTTTGTGATGAAAGTGAGTGAGAAAAAGATTATAAATGAGAGTAAAAATCCTACTTCATCATCCTCATCTATCCTTGCCATTTAGATGAGGGTGTTCACTTCATATTATGAGTGTTAACTTGTGTTAAAGAAACTTCAAGGTAGATCATCTTTGTATCGAAGATCGGAAGCAAGACTGCATCTTTCTCTTCGTGGAACCTCTCGAGAGTCCGGAACACGATGATCGCAGCGAAGGGACCTCAACATGGAGCTTAAGAAGTGAAGGACCGGATCTACAAAGGTTGTAATCCCTCTCACTTAGTGTTAAAGAGTTTAACATGCTTGTTTTCGCCTAAACCCTAGTTTAAAGATCCGGCTTCGGGTTGTTCGGCACGGTTAAAATTTTAATCGGGCATGGTTGATGCCTCGTAGACCCTTGTGCGCGTGCCTAGCAACCCAACAGTGGTATCAGAGCCAAGCTAGAGCTTTAGGCGAAGTCTGAGCGAAGTTTAAAGTCCGATCGAAACACGAAACCCTAATCCGAACCCTTCTCTGGACATTTTCCAAAAACTGTGATTTTTTCACATTAAAAATACTTAAAAAAATCAGCAGGGAATTATATGGACACGTGTAAAAAATTACATTGTAATTCGTCTAAGCCGCCGCGGAACCGCGGCAGGAGCATGGGTCCCGCGGCGGTTCCGCTGCCGTAGAGGCTAATTAATGCTAAATTTTTGCACAGTAATGTCCGTACGGTTTTTCTGATTCTTTTGGGATATTTTTATTTTCACTCAAGTGTTGAGTTTTCTGGGTTGTATTGGGGACTTAATGATTCGATCGGATAATTTAACTTTGTTTAGTTTTTCCGGATAATTTTTAGAAACTGTTAAAAAGTTCGACCGGATATCAATAACTCACTTTTTCCCCAGTCGGATTTTTTTTCTTCAAAAATTGGATTTTTTCTCGAGTTTAGGAACGTTCTAAGTCGTGCAAGTAATGCGGTGGACCCTCTAGAAGACAACAAACCTTAACTCGATTATGTGACCGTCTTGAACTGCCTCTGAACCTTAGGGTTTGTGGCAGTACGGCGTGCCACATGTGAGGCGTTGGCTTGACCCTTCTACGGCTGGACCATTGGTACTGTGGCATGTGATGGATGTTTTTAAACTGATTTCAAGTGTTGAGATATATTGGGGAAATCTTGGGTGTTTGATTATTCGATCGGAAAGTTTAACATTGTCTATTTATCTGGAATGTGATACAATAATTGGAATCCACATGTAGTTATGAGATAACTAATTTGAATGTTATAAATCTAGCAGTTCAGTTTCAGATGATCGGTTGCCACGGAATTTTGATGTGATCAAAAGTTCGTCGCAATCACGTAGCGTACGTGGATACTCGCCGGGTAAACTTAATAGACAGCCACGCCCCATAGCCCCGACCAAGTGACTGTAGGAGAACCCCGTCGCCAAAAGCATCCGTTCGGGTGCTCGCGGCAGCGGTGTTCCGCCTTAGTGCACTTCGTCGACGGCATCCGGGGGTACGGCCGTCTACTAAAGTTTGCGATGAGCATTCAATCAGGATGTCGGGAATCTTGTTGAATTGCTCGACTTGATATTGAAAAGAGTTTTCGATAATGAGACTAAAATGCAGGGTTTATAATTGTTAGGCATGCGATGTCTAAGGAATTCATTTGGTTAGGCATGCGATGTCTAAGGAGGTTGCGGATTCCAACTGTTGTAGTTTTACACTTTCTTTTCTGTGACCGTAAGCGTAGTATGTGGTGTATCGCCGGCTTCGTTGCTATACATCAACGATAATCGGGATACGCATACTTGCTTACGTTGATGATATGTGATATTATGTGTTGCTGTGATATGTTATATTGGATCGTCGCGTTCTGAATAGCCGGGGGTTTTATGTGAGATGAGAGTTTTTTCTTTTTCATTCATGTAAAATTAATTTGTATGTAATATTCTTTTATTGGGGCACTTCCGGGCTGAGGATGATGCCACCGTTGTATATTATTTACTTTTCCGCATTAGGTAGACCCAAGGCGGGGAGCACAAGTAACCGGGTTCTAGGGTCCAGTGGGAGACCATTTCGAGGAGTCGAGACCGGTTCTCCTAACCCTAGAATTGGCAGTGTTGCTTGCCGCTCTCGTAGGGGTCTAGGGATGTGGGTTTGGCTATTCATCGCGACCGTGGAATCCGTGTTTTATACAGGCTCGTATTGAAAACACGGACGTCCTAGTATATCCAATATTTCATATATGTTCTTCTGCTGCAATGTTCTGTGATGAGATCATATTACTGCCTGAGACGAATGTTTATATTATATATATGAGATATATGCTATATTGCAGATTTCGTTTCAAATGAGATGCTTGTGAAGCATATTAAAATGGGACTTCATTAATGAGATTAATGAAATAAAAGAAACCTAA
The DNA here is from genome assembly GCA_030015575.1 of Agapanthus africanus. NCBI lineage: Eukaryota > Viridiplantae > Streptophyta > Magnoliopsida > Asparagales > Amaryllidaceae > Agapanthus > Agapanthus africanus. Next base: position 430,127,712 of record CM057339.1, read on the forward strand.
GATGTTGTAGAAACTTGTTTAAAAACTGGTAGCTCTAGTTCTTGCTTTGCATAGCGGTGTTCCTTGTAGAACATCCAGCACCTTATTCGATAAGGAAAGAGCCGAGATCCCTTCACCAGGAGTGACCTCTTTAGCGAAACTAGCAGATGCTACAAACTCGGTTTGTCTTTTGATTGCTTTTATAGTTCTTGCTTTGCAAAGTGGTATATATGATATATCCTGCACCTTATTCAATGAGGAAAGGGGCGACGATCCCTTCACCGGGAGTGACCCCTTTAGCAAAACTAGAAAAGCCTAAAAAACACTCCATTTAAAATCACTCAATTCTACAACGATATAAAGTTCATTACGCAAAGGGTTTTCTTAAAAACCTGTCGTAGCCCTCCTTCATTTCAGATAAGTAGTTTTTAGTATTCGTGCTGCGTTTGTTGACTTAGTCAAGGCGTAGTGTGCGGTAGCTGATTAGTGCTTATCTGCAAAGCATATGATGCGATTGGATTAGGGTAGTCGTGCGGCCTTGTTGACTCAGTCAAGGGTCGTGCGGGTGGGTTTAATTCAATCGGGAAATGACGGGTTGAACTTTACTTGCGGTCTATGGTTTGTTGACTCAGTCAAGGTCATAGATCGCTTGGGGTAAAATATTATTGGGAATTTCAAGTGTTGAAATTTGCAATGAGATTGCATACCTTCTATGAGATAGTTGGATCCCGATACCCGCTGCGAGTAAGAGTTACTCCTGGGAGAGTTTTACACATTACAATTAGCCGATCAAGTAGGTGTCTAGAAAGGTGTTAGCGGGGTTACGCCTCTGGGAAAATGAGGTTTACTTTAATTAGGTCCGTGCGAAAGCACGGGGAACCTCCCTCAAAGTACCGACACTGGCCTGGCTGAAAGATTGGCAAACTTGTAGCGTGTAATTAATCCCGGCTAGTTTTTCCTTTTAGGGTTTGAAGGAAGATTTGATTAAAACAGTGGGAGACATCCTGATTAGATATATTAGATAACCAATCTAATCTTGCAAGAGCATACGCTGAGTGTTTTCTTCTTTCTCTCTCCTGGTAGCGACCATATTACGCCTTAATCAAGATAATAATACGGATGTATTGACCGAACCCGCTTGTTATATTGAGCTGGGGAACGTTGGTCCCGCTCCAACTTATAATTGTTATAAGACAGAGCAGGAAATTGGGGAATACCAGATTTCCCGTGCCGCCCAAACGAAGAAAGTGCATGCTGATGCATTTTCTTCGGGTGTGTTCATTACAGAGAACTGTTTCTTAGTATACTTTACGTCCTGGGTATGAGATACCGGATCAGGATCCCGCATATGTAATCTATTACATGGGCTACAGAAAGGTAGAGAACTGAGAACGGGTGATAAGTTTCATGAGACAGAAAACGGTGCAAGTGTTGCAGCCAAGTCTGTTGGTCACTGTCATCCTGTATTACCAGAATACATTGATTCTGAACAAATGTTATTAGATACCGAACCTGATGTACAACATCATATCAGTCTATTTATTAGTAAAGAAATGATATAATTTTGTAATGTTGGATAATGTTTTGAACATTTCCTATATCAAGAGTTGATCGGTTCAGGCACGTTATCTAAAAGCATTGACGTTCTAAATCAAACTACAGTTCTTAGTATACAGAACACACACGAGAGGAAGAGTTCAGAAATGAACGAATCCTTCTTGAGGCATTGTAGACTAGGTTATATCAATGCGACCCGACTAGCTAAGTTACATTTAGATGCATATTTAAATCTGTTTGAATTTACATCTTGTGAAACTTGCCGGTCATGTCACAGAGATAAGATGACCACAGCTCCGTTTATTGGAAACAGAGAAAGAGTTAGTGAACTCTTGGGATTGATACATACTGATGTATGAAGGTCTCCTGTCTACACATGCCAAGACCGGTTCTTTGTACTTCATTACATTATCTGATAATCTCTCAAGATTCAGACATATGTTCCTGTTGAAACACAAGTCCGAACCTTTTGAGATATTCACAGAATATAAGTTAGAAGTAGAGAACCAAAATACGGGTTTAAGTATTATGTCCTTTGATGTGATCAAGGAGGAGAATACTTGAGCACGGAATTCCTGGACTATTCTAAAGGAGAATGAGATTCTCTCTCAGCATTACTCCTCCGTATACACCATAGCACTATGGTATATCGGGGTGGAGCAATAGCACCCTATGTGATATGGTGTGCTCTATGATAAGTACTACTGAGTTTCCTTTTTCCTTTTGGGTGTTATGCGCTTGAGAAGCTGCATACCTATTGAATAGGGTTCAAATCAAATCAGTTGCCTACCACTTCATATGTGATATGGAAAGGGAAGAGCCCATATCTTAAGTTTGTTAAGATTTGGGGTTGTCCGGCCTATGTATAAAAGCAAAATCCGGACAAGCTCGAGGCAAGGTCTGTTATGTAGAACTGGAAATGTTCCAGCTATACAAACTGCAGCTGATGATTTGGTAGAACCAAAGGATTCAATAGTTTCCAACGAGCCTCAGCCTCTCCGCCGATCTAGTAGGGTTCTTCACCCACCTGAGAGATACTTCGGTTTCTCTATGACAGTGGGAGAGAGGATTGCATCATGAGATGATGAACCAACTAGTTTCGAGCTGGCCATCAGGAGTGGGACTCTGTAAGAATGGCTGGATGCTTATCGATCTGAGATGGAATCCTTATACACCAACAAAGTATGGACTTTGGTTGCTCTATCTGAAGGGTTAAATCCCCATCAGGAGCAAGTATATCTTGAGAAGATTACTAGGTGTACATGGAAAAGTTGAGACTTTCAAAGCTATGCTTAAGTCCATCCAGATCCTACTTACCACGGCTACATACCATGACTACGATATCTGGCGGTTGTGTGTCATGACTGCTTTTCTAAATGATGTTTTAGAAAAGAGCGTCTATAAGTACACAGCCAGAGAGCTTCGTAGACAGTGGGAGCAGCGGAAACGTGTGCAAGATGTTTTATATGATAAAACAGGCATCGCGGAGTTGGAACATCTGTTTTGATGTGGTAGTCAAAGAGTTTGACTTCATCAAAATGGTAGATGAACCTTGTATATACAAAAAGGTAGTAGGGAGTATGGTGATGATCTTCGTAGAGTACGTGGATGACATACTCTTGATAGGGAAGGTGTTTCCTATGCTACGTTCGGTCAACCTCCGCTTATCACAAGGATTCTCCATACATGATCAAAGTGATACCTCCTAAATCCTAAGTTATGGATCTATGAGATAGATCTAATTGGATGTTAGGATACTCACTAGTTGTAGTGAGATGGTATCAATCGATCCTGGGGAGAATCACTGGAAAGGTTCCAGGGTGATAAGGACGACTGAATGTCAGTTGCAGGCATTGTCTTTACCCTCAGTGGAGGGACGGTATGTTGGAAGAGTTCCAAGCTAGATACCGTGAGTTACTAGATGATTAAAGGCAAGATACATCGTTACCAAGGATGCTACCAAAGAGGCAGTCTGGATATATATAAGTTCATGAGATGAACTTCGTTCCTACCATTGTGTGACAATGGAGTTGTGGCTTTTGCCAAGGAACCCCCCAGTCCCATCAGAAATCCAGATATAATTCTTAGGCAGTATCACCTGATCATAGAGATGGTTGATCTCCAGGGAGATCGAGGTTAGGAGAGTAGACACAGAGGACAACAACGCGGATCCACTCACGAAGGCCTTTGTCCCAGTAGAGACTTTTATAGGATGGTTGAGTATGAGATACTTCAACCGCAGCTAATTGTTGGGTATGTGATACCACAACAGATGGCCCTAGTGCAAGTGAGAGATTGTTAGTTATATGTATGCCCTAGAGGCCATTACTGTACATACGATGTATATTGTAGTGGATGCTTGGACATATATAGGGAGGACTTTCTTGCTCGACATGATAGTATGCTATCTGGTTACACTTTACCTTAACGTGTATACTGATTGTCTCTCTGTTACATGTTGGTAAAGCCCTTAGGATGGGTACTTGACTACCTGGACTATGATGCGGATCATACTAGTGGGGACATGGTAGTCCATAAGTACATCCTTCAAGGTCCCTAGTCATGGGTGTATCGAGACAGGGCATCGATGCACCAGAGTAGACTAGCGTATACGCATCTTGACCAATATGATGGGCGATGGATGATCCCATATCCATCGGTGTTTGACATCAAGGATGGTGTACGGGTGCTCAGTAGAGATTGGGTACACTGGACGGACTCGCCGAGAACTCCCAGATGGTATTATACCTTACGTCAGATGTCAGTTCTCTGGTGACACTGGTACAGCTTAGTCTGTTGACCCGAGATCGTCATAGAGTCTTGTGTGATTCCCACTGTGCTTTGATTTCTATCATACCACGTCCAAGAGGGCGTGCAAAAAGGTGGCTTTTGGGTACAGTCCCGAATCACATAGAGGCAATGAGCGATAGGAGGGGATTCGTCTCTCCCGGTATAGGGAGTTGATGTTGCGCTGTGTTCGATTGGCTATAACCGGAAATCCCTGGCCAGGGTTGCTAAGATTTACTGGTAAGTGTTACCAGTTGTTTCTCGAACTGTTATAGACCTCATATCGACACGACTTATCGAGCTACTGGGGTCTGACGTTTACCACCCCTAGGCGAGATATGCGACATATCAGATGACGAGACCGGACTGTACGGGAGTGTTACTGTTTGGATTCACAGGAGAATGTACAGGCTTGCTTGTTGATCTTCTTAGCGCTCAATACCTGGGTGGCTGTTACGTTTAGATGACCGGTTGCAGCTTGTGGGTGTTTGATGTGATCATCACCTACTGCCGGCGTATTGACGATTCTTTAGAGTCCTACACAGAGGTTTCTTGGCTCAGGCAAAATGGAGTAGGAGCACATATGTGATATGTGCGGGACCGAGGATAATGCGGTATGTGATACCGTATTAGATTCTCGCGATATGAGATATCGGCCGGGTATATGTGATATAGCCGGGTCATCGTATTAGTCGGTTATATGAGATATAGCCGGATTGTCGGATCAACCGTTGATTCGATAATTTAATGTATAATAATATATATGATATATTAAATTACATTAACTAATATTAGCTCACTAAAAGATTCATTTTCTCACAGGATGATACATTGATATATATGCGATATATGTTAATTGTATTATTTTCTATTGTTACAAAATATATTGTATATGCGATATATAATATTGTAACATGTTAGGGTTACAAATTTAACAATGGTTTAGGGTTTAAACTTGGTTAGGGTTTGGATTAGGGTTAGCTTTTGCATGAAGCTTCCATGAAGCTTCATGAAGCTTTGACTTTGTGGTTGCTTGATATTTTTGTGAGATATTATGTTAACCCAATCCAAACCATTAACTCTAGTTAACTCTCTACAAGGGTTAACTCTTTCATGCTTAACCCTTGGTTAGATTTGTAACCACTACAATAATTCATTGTTGATCACAAAAGGATTAAGTTATCATCTTCATTCATTTCTTCTTCTAGCTTGAGTTCCTTCATGAAAAAGCTTTCTTTTGTGTGATGAAAGTGAGTGAGAAAAAGATTATAAATGAGAGTAAAAATCCTACTTTATCATCCTCATCTATCCTTGCCATTTAGATGAGGGTGTTTACTTCATATTATGAGTGTTAGCTTGTGTTAATGAAACTTCAAGGTAGATCATCTATGTATCGAAGATCGGAAGCAAGACTGCATCTTTCTCTTCGTGGAACCTCTCGAGAGTCCGGAACACGATGATCGCAGCGAAGGGACCTCAACATGGAGCTTAAGAAGTGAAGGACCGGATCTACAAAGGTTGTAATCCCTCTCACTTAGTGTTAAAGAGTTTAACATACTTGTTTTTGCCTAAACCCTAGTTTAAAGATCCGGCTTCGGGTTGTTCGGCACGGCTAAAATTTTAATCGGGCATGGTTGATGCCTCGTAGACCCTTGTGCGCATGCCTAGCAACCCAACAATTACCATGTAAAGCTAGAAGCCGAAGTGTGACTACGACAGGATATTTCCTTGACCGTAGGAGCATGGCTGGCCTTGTCAACCCCTCGTATTCCGTATTTTCGGAAGCGAGGCGTGAAAACATCATCTTCTATCTCCACTCTAACCATCTCATGTGTTGAGAATCCTAGAGTGTTAAGAGACAAAGTTATCACACACATTCTCTATTTCACCTTGGACACGTCGGCTAGCAAACTTCGTGTCCGAGTTGCTTCGGTTTGAAGCGGGAGCCCATAAAAGGATTCGAAGATGTGGTGCCCTTTCCGATGAGGAAACCGGAGATCGAGCAAGATCGGAGATGCCGCAAGGAGCTAAAGATGGTGGCTAAATACCGAAGGACACGGATCGATCGGTATAGCCTTTCTAACCTTCTTCTAGGTTGCTAGTTAATTTTAATGGTTCGATCCGGGTTTATAGTATACGTTAGCGCCAGTTTCAAGTTTATAAAAAAGTTTTGTTTCCGCATTTTGGCCTCGGATTGACGGCCGGGGCGCTACCGTAGACTTACATCTTCAACATTCAGATTAAAAGTACTACTTTCCGACCTTTTGAATGGGCCATATTCCACTGTAATCCATACCCCGGCTAGCCCTTATACATTATTAGTGCTATTCATTATTATTATGATTACATTCAGTGACATCGTTATTCGAAAATTTAGTTTTCACTATTTTGTGTTTATCGAAAGAGAAATTTTGCGCGTTATTAACTACTTCCGTTTTACTCATTTTAAATGCTTTGCTATTCTTCATATTTTTTCAACAGCGTAAACATATATCGCACATACTATTTCGTTTTATTCTTCTTATTTCAACAATGCGGGTTTCCTCACGTTAGTTTAAATTGTTTGATCGATATATTTATTCTAAAATATTTTGGCCTATAGGCAAATCCTTCACTATTGTTTATTATTGTTATTCTATTTTTTCTTGTATTGTGCATATAGTTTATCATTATAGATGGTTATGCCTTTTGCTCACTTATGCTTGTTCTTTTAGATGCGTTATTTCTTATACATATATAGACCTTGGGTTTTCATTTAGCCGCTTCTGCGTAAATCGCTATAATAGTATTTGATTTTGTTGCCTTTCGCATTACATTTATAGCTTATTGTTTGTTTTGAATTTCGAGGACGAAATTTTATATAAGTGGGGTATGATGTAAATATTTTCGTATTTATAAATAAATATTTTCTATTTTTCTCAATTAAAATATTTCTAATTCCTATTTCTCTTTTCCTAACACTACCCAAACCCTAACCCTATTTCCCTTTTATATTTTCCTTTTCCATCAGCCCAGCCCACTCTCTCTCTATCTCTCTTTTATTCCTTTTCCTGGCCCAAGAACCCACACCCGGCCCAACTTTACCCCAACCCGACCCGACTTCACTCCCTCTCCCTCTTCTTCTCCTCCCCCGTTCTCTTTTTAAATGCTTACGTTTTCCCCAACAGCTCCCGCTTCCCATGCCCGCTCGCCACGACCCAGCCACGTCCCCTCTTCTCGCAACCGCCGCGACCCCCCTCGCCTGCATCTCCACACTCCCCTCTACCCTCCTCGCTCCCTCCTTCTATTCACGTCTTTCTCTCCTCCCTCTCTCACTTACGTTCTCCCTCTCACTCCCAAGACACCACAACCACCACCGCAACACCCACCCATGCAGCCTCCACCATCGTCACCAACACCCTCGCCTCCTCCTCAAACCCCCGACCACCACCTGCACACCGAGCCCCATCCGCACCACCCACTTCCCGAGCACCGCGCTGCAACCCCTTCACCCGCAACCCACGCCAGCGCTCGTTGCCACGCTCGCTACCGTGCTCGCCTGCATACTTCCTCGCCGAGCCTCCTACCTCGTTGGAACCCTCACCGCACGGGAGCTTTCTCCACTGCACAGACGAGCCAAGCTTCAAGCCAAATTGAGCCCAGCATTTCATCGAGCAGTCAAGCTCGTAACTATTGCCGCGGCTGCCGTGTTGCTGCTGCCTGTGTCGTCATTGCAGTCACCGTCGTCTCGCTAACCTCGGCCAGCCCCCCACGGTCCATCGTCGGCTCACCGCAACATCGAACCCAAGCTTGAGACAAGATCAAATCCCTTGTGGCTGCTGTGTGTTGTGCCCGTGCAAATTGTCTTCATCGTCGCCGTCGTGCCATCGATCGCCGCCAGGCAAGCGAACCCCCTTTCACTTGCTATAATCATGCTAAATATATTATAATTGGTTAATTATGAGTTAGTATATTGGATGAAGGTGAACCTATGTATATACGTGTTACATGTTCGATATTAAACCCTAAACCATAACCTATTTTAAAACACCTTAATTTGAGATAAACGAACCACTTTACTGTTAATGAATATCGTGTAGAAGTTTGGATGCAAAATATCGAGATTATCACTATGAAATGACATCCTGATAACCCTTTGAAAATCTGAATTTTTCCGGACATGTTAGACCGTTAAAATCCTAATAAATCATTTTATTATCAGATCTTAGCGTTCTATGGCTCGTGTCGAAGCCAACGGTTAAACCTACAGTACCCCATAGTTCATCTTTGTATTTTGACAAGTTATAACAATGAATACTGAGGCGATTCGCGGCCCTAAACTGCAGTTCGAGGCAACGTCTAGTTCTGGATACCTGGCTTGGGAACACATGTATACCCATTCTTTAAATTGGAAATGTGCGGAACCCTATACTATAATGAAGATAAATCTGTCAGCTAATCATTGAAAGTGGTTTCATTCGTTTCTACTGTCGTTTACTATTTAAATTATATTTTAAATCAACAGAACATAAAGCAGTCCCAAACAGGGGTAGAACGTATACCCCTTTATTGTAAAATGCATAACATCCAGTACACCATGGATATTATCGATCCGTCTGACGCGTTGGAAACCTAACTGATAAACCTAAATTTTGTTCAACTATAGAGTTGCCTAATTATGATCCCAACTGGGAGTGAAATGTGTTACGAAACGGATTTCCAATTCTGAAACCGAATTTCCAGCAGTGAACACTTAAATTGAAATGGCCACAACTGGCAAACCCGAAACCCGATTGACGCGAAACCAATTTTGACGAATATCTAATTAAACATACTACTTACCCCTTTTTCATTGTTTCGCTTAATTCTACATGTATGATTTTTAGTAAACTATGCAAGTGGTAGGACACTGGCTGATGATATTTTATTCATGTCATAATTATTGCATTCTCATCATATCATGTAGAGGTCATATACATTGGTAACCTAGAGATCGTGTACATTACCCAGTGATAGATATTAGTGTTTTGATTGTAGTGTTAAAGTGTGATTGAGTAAGTGAAAGTGACACGTACTTGTACACAATCAGCGGACCCGGTTGATTTATTGCATTGTCGACGTCTATGGGACAAATGTGAGTGTAACTATAATTGGTATGTGACGATTATGGAAGCACTCATATTAGTGTCATAGGTAAGGCACCAAATACTGTCCATTTATCTTGGGTACCAGTTGAGACATGCTTGATGGAGATCCTGTCTCCTGTTCTCGCGTAGACTTGTCATGGACCGACTTGTATTTGAGTTTATGGCTGGTGTTTGATGCAGATCACGGGGTGTGGGGTGGTTTGAGTGTGAGTTCAACGGAATCTCGGGAGTCCCATTGCCGGCATATACAACGATTCCGGGAGTCATACGGGTGATATTACTGATTATTAGCGAGCGACTCGGGCCCGTGTTCCCTTTCCCCTGGGGCCCTACCCTTGGGTGGGGGATACTCCTGCGTGGTTGACTCTCACACTTGGACTGACGATAAGTTTAGCGACCTGGACAGTGAGACTTAGAGACTGATAGGTTTAGTGACACGCATTGATTACTGCCTTACTGTTACCTGCTTTATTGTTTACCTATACTGGCTACTTCATGCTCATGTCACTACTCCATACTTACTGTTTCATGTTCATCCTCATTGCATGTGTTTATATTTGTATTTCTATTTATTGATGATGTGTCGCTCTGACGACCTGAGTATGCATGCTCAGAGTGAAAAGTGGATTTAGCTTGGACCAGGACCTGACGTACCTCGAGGACATCGCGGATATCTTGATCAGCGACTCACTGCTATATTTTCTTGATCTCTATCTGGTTAGTTTTTGTATCTGTTTTGATTTAGTGACTGCATTTCTCATTACCTGTGCATTGATTAATGATTACCACGTAAAGCTATAAGCCGAAGTGTGACTACGGCGGGATGTTTTCTCGACCGTAGGAGCATGACTGGCCTTATCAACCCCTCGTATTCCGTATTTTGGGAAGCGGGGCGTGACACACCCCGTAACGGCTCTGTATATCTCGCCAAAACGAGATCTTCGCCGCTCCACGTCCCGTGTCCCATGCCGATGCGTCTCTCCATTAACGAACGTATCCCGCTATTATTGGACGCATCCCGCCATTAATGGACGCATCCCGCCATCAACGCGAATATGACGCAGGGGCGTAATGGATTGCGAGAATCTCGCGCCGGTTCGCTCCATGCGACTGCTATATAAACCCTCTCTTCTAGACGACTCAGGTAACTCGAACTCATTCCAATATGCAGCTAGTCTGCCATTATTCCTCGGTACTTACTTGATCGTCGGAGGGTCCTACTGTGGTTACCTATCCCGGGACTTCCCTTGCAGGTAGCTCGGCGTCAACGACAACCTATTGAGATCCACACATTCAACCATCACACCAAATCTCAACCGTTCAGAATCGCTTGCAGCAAGATCAACGGAGGACAACATCTGAGGGAGATTCGGACCTCCATCACAGGAGGAGGAGGTCAGGGAGGGGAGGCCGGGTATGGCGGCGCCAGTGATTTACTACGGGAAGAGGGAGGAGGAGGAGAAGTTTTTTTTTATTATATATACTTTTTTAAATTAGGGTTATGTTAGATGCTGGGTATTTTGGAGTTTTTAAAAAAAATGTTGATGTTGCAGAGTCATTCATAACGTGGAACAATTAAATAGGGATGTTTCTTGTAATTGTGAAAAAGGGCAATTGAGTGTCACAAGTGCAAAACCTAAAGGAGGTTTTGGTAAACAATAATATTTTGAAAATTTGTCAGTCATTCTTAATTATATATCAACATAATTTTTTATTATTAACGCTTTTCATGTTTATGATAAAAAAAAATTGCACACAAATACATGCATATGATTGAATATTTTAATTCAACGCGGGTTTTTCTTTTCAGAAGTATAAGAATTTTAAAAAAAATTTCCTCAATTTTAACTACAAGTTTTCAAAGTGTCTATTATCTTAATTTAAATTTTTTTTATGATACACGTGCAAAAATAGATGATCTGGACAATCTAAGAATAAAAAATTAATCTAAAATAAACATGAGAGCGCTACTAAGCATGTCAATGGATCGAGTCTAGATCCGGACCCAACCCATTCTAGATGATAAAATCCGGATCCAGTATAAATTCTTCTTGACCCAGACCCAGATCCTACCCATACCCATTTAACTACTTAATAAATGGGTCGGGTCTGAATTTGTTTCGTTCATACCAGTTTTTAGACCCGGCCCATATATCTTATATATATCTTGAAGTATCTTTCTTCTATGCCTAATAATTCATAAATATTCTACTTTTGGCATTGATTTTTTTATATTTATAATATTTCTGTAGGTAACATGAATTCGAAAACTCCACAAAATGCTCAAGTTTGGAATGAGGTGCATTTACTGTAATTTCTTAGTTGATTAGTGTAAGAAACACCGAGATAAAACTTAGTTGTTGGATTTTTATTTTTCATTATACATAGATATGGATTATGTTTTTAAATTTTTAAAGTTTTGTTAGCAGACGTGGATTATACACTCAATTTAGTTTATATGTTGCGGATTTAGCTGTTAAGTTACAGCAGTTGCTGATTTTAGAAATAAAATTATCAATAGTTTGAGTAGATTTTTATTATGTGCTCACTTTTGAAAATTATTCATAAACTTTTAAATTATAGTAATGACTGATAAAAAATAAATTTGATAAATGGGTCCGGATAAACGGGTATGACCCAATTAATACTGGGTCTGAGTCTGGATCCACTACATATAATATCGTCGGGTAAATGGTCAGGTCTGGTCTGTTGGGGTAAAAATTTACACCCCAGTTGACCAAGTCAAAATCAAAGTCAACCCCAAGCCAAGTGGGCCCAAGCCCAGATCCAGTGGGTCCATGCCCGGGTCGAGCCAGAACATGAAGCGGTCGGCCTCCCCCCATGCCAAGATAAAAATTTTGTAATAAATAATTTTGTTGCATTTCCTTTATTTTATTTTATGGATAAATGTAAGAAAAATAGGCATAAAGCCAAATTTTTGTAAAGCCCATGGCTTATGTGCAAAAAGAAATGGCACATGAGCCATGGGATAGGCAAAATGCCATTTTTGTGAAGCCCAAGGGGCTATGTGTAAAGTGTATAGCCTATAAAGGCAAGAATAATGAAATATCCCAACAACTTTTCTCTCTCCAAAAAAGTTTCAGATCTGAGATCTTTCTTCCTTCTTCAAGGTTCCAAAACCTTCTTCTTTCTTTTGAATTAAATCAAGAGTTTTACTCTTCATTTTTCAAAACTAAATAGTTTTCCACCATAAAACCCATTAAGGGGAACTCAGATCTGCCATCAGATCTCAAAAAGAAAAAATTTTTAAATCTCACATCTCTTTATCTCCAAGATCCGGCCAGCAAAGGAAGAAGAATGACCCATTTCCTTAACCCAAAGCATCTTAGGAGTTTAACTCCACCCTATTTTCTCTTTAGAGAATTTCCGGGGCTAAAAACCCCCCTTTTCCTCGCTGGTGCGCTAGCGCTCGAGCGCAAAGCGCCCGCGTGCCGACACGTGGCGCGCTTGCGCTCCAGCGCAAAGCTCCCGCGTGCCGACACGTGGCGCGCTTGCGCTCCAGCGCTCTGCGCTCGAGCGCAAAGCGCCCGCGTGCCGACACGTGGCGCGCTTGCGCTCAAGCGCCCAGGCGCTGGCCTCACGCATCCTTTGGATGTCTCTTTCCCCTTTTTTTTTTTTATATATATATACATATGTATACAGATGTACACATACACATACTCCACGACACGTCCCTGTTAGAAAAAATTTCTAACGGGGCGCTGCCCCGCACCCCGCAAGGGGGCTGCTAGCCCCCTTGACCCCCAGCCCGCTATCCGGGTAGCGGGCCCCCCGTAAAAACTCTGCGTGGCTCCCGATATATTCAAACCCCCCTTTCAAAACACAACACACGTACACTGCACATTGAGTTCAGATGACCATTTTAACCCGTTAATCGGAGGTTCCCTCGCCCCAAAGGCGATGGGTAATTAACGGCAGTTTAGTCCGCGGCTGCCGGAGATTTTGATCCCCACAATCAATAAACCCCGGCCTACCCTAGGCAGGGGGAATCTGTAGTATACGCCTGACAAGCGCGCGCGTATTCCCATCTCAATGGGGTGACGAAAAACACCCTACAGATTCTGGCACGCCCGGTGGGACCAATCTCTCCTCCCATATTTCGGGTTAAACGTTCATGCGAACTCAATCAATATACATATCGATTGCCTATACTGAAATGATGTTTTCTTTTCGTGCAGCAATCAACTTTCAACAACAATGTCTCCCAAGACGAATTCAACTTCCAAAGCGACCCCGATTCCGTACGTGGTCAAGATCAACGCTCGTGTGGTTCTCCCCGCAAGCCTCAGTCGACAATGGGAGGAACCGCCCCGCCAGTTTGGCTCTGTCATCATCTACCCTGCCGGAAGCGCTTATCTGGCAGAGATCCCGGCGGAACAGGTGGCCAAGCCGGTCTCAAGGGGTAAGAGGCCGAATGTCGTGATCGCCAAGGCACCACAACCGAAACTTAAGATGGTGTCTGAACGAGTCCCTGGCGCTCTAGCTGGGGGCAAGACTTCCGATGCGAAGGGCAACATTAAATGTTGCATACGAGCTTAGGCGATGACTCCAACAAATGCACAATCGGGCGTATCTCCAAGGCCCTCCATCAACCGGTCTGCGGCGTCTTCCCAAAGAGCCGAAGTCCGTCAGGTACTTAGAACAGAAAAGTTAAGGCAGAAGCGGCTCAGGTATCGAGCCAACAAAAGGGCCAAGGCTTCGGCCAAATGGAATCGTGTGAAGTTCCAAGTGCAGGGTTGCCCCGCGACGACGGCTGAGTCGGACGTAAGAATCAACAATTCCTTCGAGCCTCTAAAGTGGGTTCAGAAAAATGCCATGATCGCCAGAATCAAGAAGACAGCGGTCCGAACAGTGCCACAAAGAGACGTGTCCCGGCCCCAACATAAAAAGTACGACACTATCTCTTCAAGGGTCTATCAGGTGCTCTGTGCCGCACGAAGGCAGCGGGGCAAACCCAGGAAAGAAGCGCCGGCACCATTTAAGAACCTGGTTAGGCCAGCCGCCTTCAATCGACTACCAGCTACCGAAACAAGGGGGTCAAGACAGCGATCCGTGAAATCAGCTGCCAATGATAGAAAGACGTACGGATATACCATCCATACGGTCTATATGGTGGGCGGGCGCCCTAACGACAACCTTCGCAGCAAAAGCAAGGACGGGGCCACCACATCCCAAGCCCAATCTAGCATGAATGTGGTTGCCGCCGCCCAAGAACAGCCGCCCCCGCTGGATGAAGAAAACCCTCTCGATGAGGATGATAGGCAGATAGACCCCTCGGTCCATGTAGAGTCAAGCTCGGACAGTGAGGAAGAGCCGACTTTCCGCCCCAGGACTGCGGAGCAGGAGCTGCTTCAAGAGCTTCGAAAACAGCTCAGGAGCAAAGATAAAGAGATGGCCAAGCTCTATTCGAAGATTGATGACTTAACGAACGTGGTGATGCAGCTTACGACTTAAATTGGTCGAGCGCCTCCCAATCAGGCACAAGCCACTACTAATCAGCCGGGTGATGACAATCCGAGGTAGTCAATGCCTGTTCCTTTGGGACCAAGACTGGTTGAGCCGAATGAAAGCCGACCACATTCCGCTTCTGGGGATGCCTTGGCCCCAGATAGCACTATCCCGCTAACACAGGATCGGATAATGGATTTGGTCACCAGCAAGGTTAAAACATTGGTGGCCGAAGCTGAAGCTCAGAAAGAAATTGGCAGTAGTGGGCGGCCATATCCCGCGCAATACGATCTGATTGAGTTCCCAAGCGGCTACGTCATTCCTAAGTTCGGAAGATTTGATGGAACGGGGAATGCAAATCAACACGTCGCCCACTTCAAAGCATCGTGCGGAAATACAGGGGGCAATGACGCGCTCCTTCTTCGTCAGTTTGTCAACAGCCTGACCGGCGTCGCCTTCGACTGGTATGCGAGTATACCGGACGGGTCCGTCATTACCTTTGCCCAAATGGAGTCCCTGTTTCGGCAAAGGTTCATGAGTGTCAGTGATAAAATCTCCATTGTCGACCTTGTGAGGACCAAGCCGGGGAAGAATGAAAGCAACACCGACTTTATCGCCCGATGGCGTAATCTCACAGTCAAGTGCGAACCGCCGCTGGAGCAGGACCAGTCCGTCAGCCTTCTCATTGGGAACCTCAGCAATTGGATGGTCCCATTCTTATATACGACGGGCCTCAAGACATTTCAGGAGCTAACCAAGAAAGTCCAAATGCTGGAACGCTCGAAGCAAGAGTCCCCGCCGGATTCTCAAAGAGACAAAACTTGGAAAAGCAAGCGGGAGGACAACCGTAGAAGCGGGAGTTCCAGCAGTACCAATGTTTTCAATGCCTCCGACAATGAAGAAAAGCGAAGGGCGGGCGAATCCAAAGCCAACCGGTCTCGAAAGACATTGCTGGGAGGAGATGGGCCTTCCCTAGAGGAGAAAAAGAATAAGGTTTACTCTTTCAGAAGGGACAAGGTCAGCAAGATATTTAAAGATGCCTTGAACAATGGCCTACAATTGCCGGAGTCGAAAAGACCCCAAGAAGCAAAAATGACCGACAATCCTCTGTATTGCCCGTACCACCGAGTAGTGAGCCATGCGATCGAGGATTGCTATATCTTCAAAGACTGGGTCGAGAAGCAGTACAAGGCCGGAGAGATCGAGCTGTCCAAAAGCGTGTTGGTGAACAAGGTTTACTCTTTCAGAAGGGACAAGGTCAGCAAGATATTTAAAGATGCCTTGAACAATGGCCTACAATTGCCGGAGTCGAAAAGACCCCAAGAAGCAAAAATGACCGACAATCCTCTGTATTGCCCGTACCACCGAGTAGTGAGCCATGCGATCGAGGATTGCTATATCTTCAAAGACTGGGTCGAGAAGCAGTACAAGGCCGGAGAGATCGAGCTGTCCAAAAGCGTGTTGGTGAACAATCAAGTTGCAACCGCCAACTTTATACAGACAGAAATTGAAGCCTTCTGGGAGCAGACAGCTGAACCTGCTGCCCTGAAAAAGGAAACTGACTCATCGCGGCCTCCGTGGAGTACGCACATATCTAATAAGACGAAGAAAATGCTAAAGCTACTTCAGAAAGAGCCCAGGATGGAATGGGAAGGACAGAAGAAGCCTACCAGTCCAGCTGCCAATGCGGCTCCATCAGGCTCAAAATCCAAGAAGCTCAAGAAGAAGAAAAGTGCAGCTCGGCGCGAAAAAGAGTCTGCAGGGAGATCGACCATTCAAAAATATATCGATTCCCTCGAAGAATATGAACAAAAGGAAAGAACATTGATTCAATTGAAGGAGTTCTTCCCTGTACAAGCGGCTGAAATTCTGGAGGAGTTAGAAGAAGACTCCAATGAAGAGATCCCAGTAGTGACCTGCTACGCCATCCATCTTGGCAGCGACTCCGAGGATGAGCTCTGTTTTCCCGAAGAGGACGAGGAGCTTACCACAAAGGCCAATCAAATCCAGCTCAGAAGCGGCAGAGCTCTACCACAAAATCAGGGCAACGCCCCAAAAGGGAAGGAAAAACAAGTCGCTAATGAAGAAGATGGCAGAGAACCGGCCGATGAAAACATAAGTCCTTCCTTGGTGGACTATAATGTCTTGGCACATCTCTGGAAGCTTCCATCTCTCCTAAGCATCTACGACGCCTTGGTCCTATCTAAGGAGCTTAGAGATGTTCTCATTCACGCTCTACAAAACCCCGAGCGGTATCAGGCTCACTTTGCGGAAATTAATATGAAAGAAGCCCAGCACGCTTTGCATGCCGCCGCAGTCACATTTAAGGATGAAGGCTTGCTACTGGGAACGGCTGAGCATAATCGGCCGCTTTACGTGACCGGGTACAGCGACGGAGATCGAATTAATCGCATATTGATTGATCCGGGGTCCTCAGTGAACATCATGAACTTGCGAACTCTGAAGAGTTTGTCAATGGACGTCCGACACCTGTCAAGGGAAAGGATTGTCATTCAAGGCTTCAACCAAAATTGCCAGCAAGTTCTGGGGTCTATAGCTTTGCCAATCAAATTCGGGGATCTGCAAACTGAAGCTAAGATATACGTGATCGACGCCGACACGTCTTATAAGATTCTCTTAGGGCGGCCGTGGCTCCACGATTACGGCATCATTCCGTCAACTCTCCATCAATGCATGAAGTATACTAAAAATGGCGAAGAAAGACGCATTGACGGAGACATCCAGCCGTTCGGTGTGCATGAAGTCCGATATGAAGATTCTCGGTACTTTATGAACCACCAAAATGCTAAGCCACAACTGACTGAGGATAGACCGGCCCCAAGACTCAAAAGCAAATCTGTGCCGGCTGTCACTTTCAAAGGCAAAAATACCCAAGTGCGCCCGCATTTCGGCAGCGACACCGATGAGTCCGATGCTGGAAGCCCGTCCTTCCGCAAAACTCGCCCTCATTTCGGCAGCGATACGGACGAATCTGTTACTGAAGGCCCGTCTAGCAGCAAAGTCCGCCCTCATCTTGGCAGTGACACTGAAGAGTCAGAAGAAGAGGACCTGCCGTGCAACAGCTGTGCAGATCGGCCCCCCATGCAGCAAGCGAAACTACGAGAGACCTTCGAAGTCGCAGAAGGGTCCCTGGCAATCACAAGGGTGCCGGAATGGATGTGCAAAGAGCTCGACGCATTGTCAGTCTCTACCGTGGACCAGCTGAAAACTTTCTACGTGCCCGGGAGGAAAAATGGACAGAAGGGCATCCTGTTTTACAGGTCAAACCCCGTTGTGCACCCAGACGACCTTTCTGTCGCATGCCTTCCCTATGAGAGAGGCATAAGAGCTGTCCTCAATCCCAGATACTATGCGCCCGAGATGCGGGAATACTTTAAGAAGTGCGGATGCCGGTTATATCAAACGGAGTCCGAAGCAAAGTTTTACGAAGGGCTATGGTATCCGCCCCAGGTCTGAGCACTCATCGATGGACGAATTCCAGATAGACGGGGCATAGGCTACATTCAACCTGATTCCAAAGCGTGCTACATGATCCATGTTGGTGAGGCCAGCGAAAGATCGAATAATGATGATGAGATAGCCGAGCCAGAAGAAGCTCCTCAAGAGCTCGAAGATGGCGGACAAGCAACCTTTGATGAGCTAACCGAGATCGACTTAGGAACGCCCGATAATCCAAGGCCGACCTACATCAGCTCACTCTTGTCGGAGGAAATGAAAGAGCAGATAATTGCCCTGCTGCGTGAGTTCGTCGACTGCTTCGCGTGGACATACAAAGAAATGCCTGGCCTTTCCCCCGAGGTAGCCGTGCATAAGCTGGCTATATCTCCTGATGCTAAGCCTGTCAAACAAGCTCCTCGAAGAATGAGAAGGGAGTTGGAAGAAAAGGTCATCGAGGAAACCAAGAAACTCATCGATGCCGGCTTCATCAGGGAAGAGAAATATGCAGACTGGATCGCATGCATAGTCCCAGTGAAGAAGAAAAATGGGCAGATCCGAGTTTGTGTCGATTTCAGGGACCTCAACAAGGCATGTCCTAAAGACGACTTTCCGCTACCAGTCATGGAAATGATGGTCGATGACACCTCAAATTACGAACTATTCACCTTTATGGATGGCTCGTCTGGATATAATCAGATCAAGATGTCGCCTGAGGATGAGAAGCACACAGTATTTCGAACCCCGATCGGAATATATTGCTAGAAGGTAATGCCATTCGGACTGAAGAACGCAGGTGCTACATATCAAAGGGCAATGACTAATATCTTTGATGACCTAATCCATAAAGTCGTCGAATGCTATGTTGATGATCTGGTCGTCAAGACTAAAGCCAAGGCCGATTATATCCAAGATCTCAGGACCGTTCTCACCAGACTGAGGGAATACGATCTGAAGATGAATCCTCTGAAGTGCGCCTTTGGCGTGTCATCGGGAAGATTCCTGGGCTTCATAGTCCGACATTGAGGGATCGAAGTTGACCCATCAAAGATAAAGGCCATCATGGAGATGCCCCCTCCGAAGAGTCTGACGCAGCTAAGATCTTTTCAAGGCAAGCTTGCTTATATACGGAGGTTTATCTCAAATTTATCGGGGAGATGTAGGCCCTTCTCAAAGCTCATGAAGAAAGGAGCTCCTTTTATCTGGGAGGCCGAATGTCAAGCAGCGTTCGAAAGCATCAAACAATACTTGTTGCACCCTCCAGTGCTGGCCGCTCCCATTCCAAATAAACCGCTGATTCTCTACACTGCCGCGCTGGACGAGTCACTTGGTGCGCTCCTTGCCCAGAATAATGAGGAGGGAAAAGAAAATGCCCTCTACTACCTCAGTCGAACTCTAGTCGGGGCGGAACACAACTACTCCCCAATCAAAAAGCAATGCCTGGCTCTGATATTTGCTATGAAGAAGCTGAGGCACTATCTGCTCGCTCATCGGGTTATGCTGATCTCCAAGGTCGACCCGCTCAAACACTTGATGACCAGAGCGAGCCTAGCCGGCAGAATGGTAAGATGGGCTGTTATGCTACTTGAGTTTGACATAGTTTACACTCCTCAGAAAGCAGTAAAAGGGCAAGCTCTTGCAGACTTTCTCGCTGCTCATCCCATACCAGAAGGGTCGCCGCTAAATTGTGAGTTACCCGATGAACAAGTGCTGCACCTCGAGGAAGATGAGCCATGTTGGGAGCTCTACTTTGATGGAGCCTCGTCAATAAGGACCTCCAGTAAATCAAGCGTCCCGAAGATAAAAGCAAGGATAGGATTGGTGTTCATCACACCATCAATGGGAACCCTACGGCGTTCTTTTGCTCTCACCGAGCCTCGAACAAACAATGAAGCTGGGTATGAAGCTCTGATAGCTGGTTTGGAGCTCGCCATAGAAATGGAAATCCGTCGGCTACGAGTTTACGGTGACTCCCAGCTCGTCGTCAACCAAGTAAGCGGCGATTATAAGATATACAAACCCGAATTAGCTTGGTACAGAGGCCGAGTGGTGGAACTCATGAAACGGTTCACTCATATTGAACTAACGAGAGTCCCTAGAGCGTTGAACGGAAAAGCCGACATACTCGCTCGCCTAGCCAAAGAGCTGGCTGATCCTGACATGGATGAAATTCTGATCATAGTCAGGAGCCAACAAATTCTACCCCCAGTCTCTCCATGAGAAGAGGAAAGCGCGGAACAGAAGAGCAGTCCTGCCGAAGAAGCTTCGATCGTCCAAGACGAGCCCGATTGGAGAGAACCCTTCATAGAGTACCTCCGATATGACAAGCTACCCGAAGAAAAATCTGCGAGGATTCAGCTGAAGAAAAGAGCTCTCCGATACGTGTTTGTAAATGACACGTTATACCGCAGGTCATATGACCAACTCTGGCTCAGGTGTCTGTCATTGGCCGAAGCCCAAAAGGTCATGAAAGATGTTCACTCGGGCGTTTGCGGTGCTCACCAATCTGGCCCCAAGATGCGAATTCAAATTAAACGGCTTGGGTATTATTGGCCCACCATGATACGGGATTGCGGAGAGCATGCAAAGAAATGTCAGATCTGCCAAATCCATGGTGATTTCATTCACAAGCATCCCAACCCATTGCATCCTACAGTGGCGTCGTGGCCCTTCGAAGTTTGGGGCACCGACATTGTTGGCCCAATTGATCCTCCGTCATCTAAAAGCCACCGGTTCATACTGGCCTCGACAGACTACTTCTCTAGATGGGCTGAAGCTGTCTCGCTAAAAGAAGTTAAGACAAAAGATATTCTGACATTCTTCCAGCATAATATTCTATACCGCTTCGGTACACCAAGAAGAATCATTTCTGACAACGGGCCTTCTTTCAAGAGCTTCAATGTCTCAAGGTTCGCTACTCAGCACAAGATAGACTGGAGACATTCCTCCATCTATAATCCAAGAGCCAATGGGCTAGCCGAAGCCTTCAATAAGACTCTATGCAAGCTCCTGAGGAAAAATGCTTCAGCCAACAAGAGAGACTGGAATCTCAAGCTTCACGAGGCATTGTGGGCATATCGTACCATGCACCGTACTCCAACTCAGTCCACTCCATACTCATTGCTCTTCGGAGTGGAGGCGGTCCTCCCCCTCGAAGTCGAAGTTCCAAGCTTAAGAATGGCCGTTCAGCATGAGTTGACAGAAGAGGAAAACGTGCTCCTTCGACTTGAAGAACTCGATGCCCTCGAAGAAAAGAGGCTCGCGGTGCAGCAAAATCTAGAGCTATACCGAGCCCAAATGTCACGGGCCTATGACAAGATAACTCGTCTCCGCGCTTTCAAGAAAGGTGAATTGGTGTTGGTCCTCAAAAGACCGATCATCCTCAATCGACATGCCAAGGGAAAATTCGAGCCAAACTGGGAAGGACCATACGTCATTGAGAAAGTGTTCGACGGAGGATCCTACCAACTAATAAGTGCAGAGGGAGAAAGGCCCATGCCACCCATCAATGGACGATATCTCAAGAAATACTACACGTGAATGCTCCAAGTTGCAGGCGAATTGAGCACATCAGCCCTACGGTCTGGATCAGACATCCTGCAAAACCGTATACAATCCACGGGCGTAAATGACCCCTATTTCTCCCAAATCCTGCCGGTGAGACTACTTTAAAGTCCCACCAGCAGCAAAAAAAAGAAAAAAAAAAGAAAAAGAAAAAAAAGAAGAAGAAATAAACGGTATGTCCACAAGCAAAATGGGCACGGATGAAAACCCGAAAGGGCTCCGTGAGTAAAAACAGCAGGACTACCGGCGAGTCTGTGAAAACCCGAAAGGGCGCAAACTCCTGAAAAGAGATGAAATACACTCACAAAGTCCTCTCGACCTTGTGAGGAGAAAACCCCTGCGTGAGATCCTTACGACTCACAAAGGAGCAACACACTTAGGAATCCTCACGATTCCTAAGGAGAAAATACACCTGCAGGATCCTTACGACTCGTAAGGAGAAAATGCTTTTATGGGACCCTCACGGCCCATAAAATTGAAAAGCCTTAGGTGATAGGGACCCAAACCTGTCTCCTAAGCCATCGTTCCCCAACGGGAAACGGCAAATGATGAGTCGCTCCTGGCATTTCGCTTCAGTGTTAGCGGTGCTGATGCCGACCAAAAACCCAAATCCCAAATCCCAAGTCCCCCCAAGGCAAATGATGAGTTGCTCCTGGCATTATTCCAGTGCAGCAATGCAGATGCCAAACAAAAAAAAACCAATCCCCAAATCCTCTCGGGGAAAATGATGAGTTGCTCCTGGCATTATTCCAGTGCAGCAATGCAGATGCCAAACAAAAAAAACCAATCCCCAAATCCTTTCAAGGACAGATGATGATTCGCTCCTGGTACCATATTCCAGCGTAGCGATGCTGATGTCAACCAAAATCACATCAAGTCAAACAACCAATGACCTCCCTGGCAGAATCAAATTCCACCTCGGAAATAAGTCAACTTCATCCCTGACGCCGCAAGAAGCGGGGCAAGCCAAATCCAGAATCGACCGTCCACGTCGCTAAAATGGCAGCACCGACCGTCCACGTCGCTAAAAGGGCAGCATCGACCGTCCACGTCGCTAAAATGGCAGCACCGACCTTCCACGTCGCTAAAAGGGCAGCACCGACCGTCCAAGTCGCTAAAATGGCAGCATCGACCGTCCACGTTGCTAAAAGGGCAGCACCGACCGTCCACGTCGCTAAAAGGACAGCACCGACCGTCCACGTCGCTAAAATGGCAGCACCGACCGTCCACGTCGCTAAAAGGGCAGCAACGACCATCCAAGTCGCTAAAATGGCAGCATCGACCGTCCAAGTCGCAAAAAGGGCAGCACCGACCGTCCACGTCGCTAAAATGGCAGCACCGACCGTCCACGTCGCTAAAAGGGCAGCATCGACCGTCCATGTTGCTAAAATGGCAGCACCGACCGTCCAAGTCGCTAAAATGGCAGCACCGACCGTCCAAGTCGCAAAAATGGCAGCGCAGGATTCCTACAAAGCGGGAACCAGATCACTCCGGGCCAGGGAAAACGTCTATCACGGACACTCCGTCTCGGAGACATGTCAAGCAACGACCGTCCATGTCGTAAAAAGGGCAGTGCCAGCTTCCCAAAAAGCGGGAACCAAATCAGGTCGCCTCCACGTGAAAGAAGATCCATCAATTTCATGCACACGACCCACATATGTGGTGTGCATTTATTGATGGGGGGCAATTTGTTGGGGTAAAAATTTACACCCCGGTTGACCAAGTCAAAATCAAAGTCAACCCCAAGCCAAGTGGGCCCAAGCCCAGATCCAGTGGGCCCATGCCCGGGTCGAGCCAGAACATGAAGCGGTCGGCCTCCCCCCATGCCAAGATAAAAAATTTGTAATAAATAATTTTGTTGTATTTCCTTTATTTTATTTTATGGATAAATGTAAGAAAAATAGGCATAAAGCTAAATTTTTGTAAAGCCCATGGCTTATGTGCAAAAAGAAATGGCACATGAGCCATGGGATAGGCAAAATGCCATTTTTGTGAAGCCCAAGGGGCTATGTGTAAAGTGTATAGCCTATAAAGGCAAGGATAATGAAATATCCCAACAACTTTTCTCTCTCCAAAAAAGTTTCAGATCTGAGATCTTTCTTCCTTCTTCAAGGTTCCAAAACCTTCTTCTTTCTTTTGAATTAAATCAAGAGTTTTACTCTTCATTTTTCAAAACTAAATAGTTTTCCACCATAAAACCCATTAAGGGGAACTCAGATCTGCCATCAGATCTCAAAAAGAAAAGATTTTTAAATCTCACATCTCTTTATCTCCAAGATCCGGCCAGCAAAGGAAGAAGAAGGACCCATTTCCTTAACCCAAAGCATCTTAGGAGTTTAACTCCACCATATTTTCTCTTTAGAGAATTTCCGGGGCTAAAACCCCTCTTTTCCTCGCTGGTGCGCTAGCGCTCGAGCGCAAAGCGCCCACGTGCCGACACGTGGCGTTCTTGCGCTTGAGCGCAAAACGCCCACGTGCCGACACGTGGCGTGCTTGCGCTCCAGCGCCTCGCGCTCGAGCGCAAAGCGCCCGCGTGCCGACACGTGGCGCGCTTGCGCTCCAGCGCTCTGCGCTCGAGCGCAAAGCGCCCGCGTGCCGACACGTGGCGCGCTTGCGCTCCAGCGCTCTGCGCTCGAGCGCAAAGCGCCCGCGTGCCGACACGTGGAGCGCTTGCGTTCCAGCGCTCTGCGCTCGAGCGCAAAGCGCCCGCGTGCCGACACGTGGAGCGCTTGCGCTCCAGCGCTCTGCGCTCGAGCGCAAAGCGCCCTCGTGCCGACACGTGGCGCGTTGCGCTCCAGCGCTCTGCGCTCGAGCGCAAAGCGCCCACGTGCCGACACGTGGCGCGCTTGCGCTCAAGCGCCCAGGCGCTGGCCCCACGCATCCTTTGGATGTCTTTTCCCCTCCTTTTTTTTATATATATACATATGTATACAAATGTACACATACACATACTCCACGACACTGTCCCTGTTAGAAAAAATTTCTAACGGGGCGCTGCCCGTACCCCGCAAGGGGGCTGCTAGCCCCCTTGACCCCCAGCCCGCTATCCGGGTAGCGGCCCCCCCGTAAAAACTCTGCGTGGCTCCCGATATATTCAAACTCCCCTTTCAAAACACAACACACGTACACTGCACATTGAGTTCGGATGACCATTTTAACCCGTTAATCGGAGGTTCCCTCGCCCCAAAGGCGAGGGGTAATTAACGACAGTTTAGTCCGCGGCTGCCGGAGATTTTGATCCCCACAATCAATAAACCCCGGCCTACCCTAGGCAGGGGGAATCTGTAGTATACGCCTGACATGCGCGCGCGTATTCCCATCTCAATGGGGTGACGAAAAACACCCTACATGGTCTATAAAAAAATGAATGGGTATGGGACATGATAGACCCGACCCAAACCTGCCCATTTACACGCCTAAGCGCCACATGGCCTCCCACCTCATTGTAATAGTAGAGATATTTTTGGGTCTTTTACAGAATGGTCCCTCAAAACTTGGATAATTACAGAAAAACTCAATACTTGATAATTATTATTTACTCCCCTAAAACCTTTAAATTGTTACCTTTAATTTACTCCCCCTTCAATATTTCCATCCAAAAATAACCCCGTTGTTAGGAATTTGTTAATACCTCCTCAATTACCCTCAATTTCATTCAGGAATTGATATTTTTTCCTATTTCAAAGCTCTCTCCCTAATTACCTTCGACTGATCTTCTTTCGATTTAGATTTTTCTCTTATTCTTTTTTTGTGAATCTGAACATATTCGCATTCCACTAGTGCATGGAAAAAGAAGGTCGAGAAAGAAGATCCCGTTTTCATGGTGAATTGAGTTTTGATAGAGCTAATCTCTAACCTTAATTTTGATTTGGGGCCAGACTTGGGGATTTTAGATGTAAGAGAAGTGTTGGATATAGTGCTCTCAAGTCAATTATTGTAATCGCAGGCACGTGATTGTGATGATTGAGGGAGGACCTATACGGATAGAACAGTCTTACTCGAGAGGATAATATGCTATTTAGTTTGTCTCTATCATCATGTACATGCTTTATATGGTATTACAGATCATTATTACATGTTGATAGAGCCCATATGATTTTTGCTCGACTATCAGCATTATGATGGCGATCATATACGTGGGAGCTGGGTGGTCTATAAGCACATCCTTAAATGTCCCTAGTCGAGGGAGTATCGAGACTGGGCATCGATACTCCGGAGTAGACTAGTGTATACTTTTTGAGACCCCAATGAGGGGCGGTGGCTGGTCTCATAAGCCATTGGTGTCAGTTAGTCACCTAAGATAGTATACAGATGCTAATTGGGTTATGAGTTATACTGGACGGACTCGCCGGAAACATGCTAGATGGTATTATACCTATTGTCAGATAGCAGTTCTCAGGTGACATGAGTACAGATTAGTCTATCGACCTGCCATCATCATTTGTCTCGTGTGAGTTCCCACTGTGCTTTGATTACTATCCTACCACGGCTCAAAGGAGTCGTGCAAACATATTTTAGTTGGGTACATTCCCGATCCACATAAAGGCAGTGAGCGGATCGTCGGGGATTCGTCTCTCCCGGTATTGGGGGTTGATGCCGCGCTGTGCACGGGTGGCCATCACCAGATATCCTTGGTCAAGATAGATGAGAATTACTGATATGGATCAGTAGTTTCTCAGTGGGTGATGGGCTTCACACCGACACGAAATATCGCATTATTAGGGGTCTGACTTTATCCACCCCCTAAACCCGATATGCTATACTCTTAGACGAACAAACCGGACGTATGGAGATTATCACAGACAGGCTCAGTAGAGGTTCAAATGAGTTTGCTCGTCGGCCTTCCCTTCGCTCAATACCTGGGTAGCCGTTATGTACAGCTAGTGCCGCTGACGTGCTTGTGGTTAAACCCACTGCCAGCGTATTGACGAGTCTTTAGAGCCCCACACAGAGGGTTTCCCTGGTTCAGACGAAATGATATAGTTTCCGTATTTTGATACATGCAGGTCTCCGATCTAATGATTGTACTAGTTACCCGGACTTTCGATCAGATGGTTGATAATACTAGCCGGCTCGGATTTGAGCCGGATTATTAAATCATGTATTGATTTAATAATTTACGTATATGTATTTCGATATGTATATTCTAATATTATGTTCTTTATGTTATTCTATCTTTTTGGGTATTCGTATTTTGGTATGAATACTGGTATGTATATACAGATGAGTGTATTCCGTATTTATACGGAAAATATTCTAGAAAGTGGACACCTCATTTTGGATTATCCATTTATTAATTTAAATGGAAATGAGGTGTAAAGGTAGTGAGGTGAGAATGGTGAGAACCATACTTGAATAATGTTGACCAATCAATTGTTAATTCATTTGTGCAAACTATTCAAGTATGGTTGCTAAATGTTTATTGAAAAATATGTTTTACAAAACCATGCTTCATCTTTTTCTCTCTCATGGGATTTCTCATTCTCACCATTTTTGCTTCCTCTCTCTTCACTACCTTTCTTGTGCTCCTCCTCCTTCTTCTTCATCTTCTACCCTACCATCTCATGTGTTGAGAATCAAGGGTAGAAAAGAGATATATACACACTTAGAGCAACTCATTATATCCCTAGGCACTCTAGATTAGCAACTTAGAGTCCCTAGTTGCTTCACTAGATTCTTAGTGTGGAGCTAGAGCCATGAGCTATATCTCTTGGATGGATTATCTTCGACGGAGGAAGACCGGCGGCCAAGCTCGACCGAGGAGACCTCAAGGAGCCAAATAAGAGGGTAGAAGACCGAAGGACATGAATCATTCGGTATAACACTTTTATCCTTTGTAGCTAGTTTTAGGTTTATGACTCGATTCTAGGACGGGTTTTTTAGCGCCAAATTTTTTAAACACTATTTTTATTCCACATCAGCCACGGTCGATGCCAAGGGCGCTAGCAAACCCCAACATGGTATCAGAGCAACCCCATAAACCTTTACTAGCTAGTTTGCACAAGTTTAAAATATCAATCGACGGAATTTTCCGAATCGTATTTCCAAAACAATTGCTTGCTGTTCGAATTTCAAAGTTGTTCAAAAAAATTTCTGGTTGTATTAAAATTATGTGCAGGCAAAACTAGAGCTAAGAAAAAAATTTGGGCACCTAATCCCAAAAAACGACTGCGGAACAGAAGCAAAATGGCACATTCCGCGGCTGAACCGCGGCCCTTTTTGGGCTACAATGCGCCAAATTTTTTCTGGGGTCCAAGTTCATGAAAATATAATTTTTAGGATTTTTGGTTTTGGCCCAGATTTGTTTGTGTATGGATTTGTACTTTGGGGGCCAATGCGGAAAATTTTAATCGATCAAAATTTTAAATTTGTATTTTTCTGAGTATTTATTTCTGCGACCGTGAATATAATTGAGCGGTATAACCCGAATAATTTCTATATGTTCAATTAGACGGGTTTGCGAACATGACATTCACGTTGATATTCTGTGTTGTGCTGATATTGTGGATGGATTATTGTGGTGGATAACCTATAATGCAATAGTAGTAGTACAGTTCAGATTAATTTGTATATTCATTATTACGGGCGAGCGTCCAACATGTGGACAGCCGTTTCTGCCAGATCGTATATTCTTTTATTAGGACACGACCGGGTTGAGGTCGATGTCGCCATTGTATATATACTTTTCTTTTCTGTACTAGGATTACCCCACGGTGGAGTGCTCGAGTAGCCGGGTTCTAGAGAGCAACGAGCCCGCATCTCATGGCGTTTAGACGGAGGGGGACTCACTTTAGAATTGGCGGCCTATTCCCCGCACTCGTATAGGGTATAGGATGACCCACGGAGGGGTGCTCAAGTTATCGGATTCCGCGAAGTGTTGTGTGGCCCATTCAATTTGTTGATTGGGGTTTCCTCACTTCTGAGATTGGCAGGTAATTTTCCGCACTCGTAGGGGTCTTGGTTATACATTGCACATGCTATCCACACAACCGGGGAACGTCGGGTTTCATTTGCTGCTCAAAGGAAACCCGGGTCTCCTAGATTATCAGTTATTCTGTGTTGCTTATCGCTTTTCTGTGGTGTTTCTTATATCATGCCTGGGACGAATGTTATACACACACACACACACACACTAGTAGATGTTGTATATGTTTTGCATCCGCGCTAATCCAGCCCCCGCTCTGCCGTTAGTTAAGTAACCCAACGGTGCATGATGGGGCCTCGTGGCGAATGCGGATGGCATATATGTACATTGTATTTTCGTTCTTTTCTGGTGTGATATAGATTAATTGATGGGACTGCGTTAATTTTGATTAATGTAAGGAAAAACAAACCTAAATGATGTTGTTGGAACCAATTTTTGAAAACTGACATTAGTTTCCTTTTGCTTTGCACAGCGGTATTCGGTTATGAATATCCAGCACCTCATTCGACGAGGCAAGAGCCGAGATCCCTTCATGGGGAGTGACCTCTTGGGCAAAAGTTTGCGTTGTTCCCTCATAAAATATCAGGAAAAACCCCAATGGGGCATCACGTGCTCACACGTGACCAAGGGTCACGTGCTGACACGTGATGGTTTCCTGGGACTCTGTTATAATAGAATTAAAATTCTAATCAAGCAAGAAATTAGTGGAGTCACGTGCCCACACGTGATGAGCCTTTAAAGAACCCACTGAAAGAATTAAAAGGCATAATAAAATGGCAAGGAAAGATCCCAATGAGGCATCACGTGTCTACACGTGACCGAGGGTCACGCGATGACACATGATGATTCCTTAGCTCTTTAAAAACAACAGAATTAAATTCTGGTTAAAATGTTAATCAAGGGGGTCACGTGTCAACACGTGATGGGTTCCTAAGCTCCTTAATTAATAGAATTAAATTCTACAGAAATGATCAAACAGTGGGATCACGTGCCAACACGTGATAGGCTCTTAAGCTTTCTGAACTAATAGAATTAAATTCTAATTAAGGGAAATCGAAGACCCTAACTGGAAAAATATTTCTTTAAATCTTTCCAAACAAAAAAGATGGTGCTCACATTTGTCTGGGTTCAGCCCCCTATTATTTAGCAATGCTAAACATGCGTCATTGTAATAACTTCACTATAGTCAATTCTTTTGCTTTGCATCTTGGTATTCAGTTAGGAATATGCTGCACCTCATTTAATGAGGAAAGAGCCTAGATCCTTTCACAGGGAGTGACCTCTTTGGAAAAATTTTACGTAACTATAAACTACTCGGTTTTCTTCAAAACCATGGTTTTCTACAAAACTACTAGTTTTAAAAATGCGGAGCTTAAACCACTCCTTTTTCAAAAACTGCTCGAGTTCCTTCAACGATATCAAGTTCATTACGTTAAAGGTTTTTCGCCAAAAACAGCTGTAGCCCTCCGTCATTTCCTACGAGTAATGCTTAGTATTCGTGCTGCGTTTGTTGACTCAGTCTAGGCGTAGTGTACGGTAGCTAAGTGGTGCTTGTTGTAGCATACGATGCGATTGGTTAGGACAGTCGTGTGGCCTTGTTGACTCCGTCAAGGGCTCGTATGGGTGGGTTTAATGCAATCAAGATAATGACGGGTTGAACTTGACTAGGACTCTTTGATTTATTGACTCCGCCAAGATCACTAGGATTCTAGGGAAAAAACCATATTGGGAGTTTCAAACATAAAGGAAACTTGCCAGGCATGCGCATACCTTCTGGAGTGTGGTGACTTGAGTGGCTTCCGTCGATGATAGTTGGGTCCCGATTCCCACTAATGAGTAGGTGTTACTCCTCGGGTGATTTTCAGATGATCCTGACTAATTCTCCTTTTAGGGTTTGAAGGAGAATTCAAGAAAACAGTGGAAGCCATCCTGATTAGATAAAGTGATTAACCAATCTAATCTAGGTTAGAGTGCACGCTGGGTGTTTCTTTGCTCACTCTCTTTGACAACGACCATGGCCTGACCTTAAACTAAAACTCATGAACCAAGTTAATCGAATCATTTTAAAACACTTTGGCTTTTGGATTGTCATTAAGTCGCATATTTCTCTGCCGCTCCTACTTTCCCTTTGCATTTCTCTAGAACACTCTGTATCACTACGAAAATCCATATTGCTTGGATATTTCATCGTATAGTTACATACGAACTCGAAGAAACTTGTTTTAGTTCGGGGATGGATTCCGGTTCTGGAGAAATTGAATAGGATCATTCGGTTGTCTTCTCTCTTTACCTTCTCTTAGGTTGTAAGAGCTCCTAGTGTTAGGAGAATACACCTATTACGCTTATTGGATAGTCTTCTTCCAAACCATAGACATGTGCCGAAAGATAGGGAAGGAAGAAAACCAATTAGCCTAAGTGTGGTATACATACGGTAACAAGTAAAGACATATAAAGGGATTAGAGTGAGGGAAAAGAAAATTGTGACTGCTATCATTCACGACAAAGCCGCGTATATCTCTGCCACTCCTACTTTCCCTTTGCATTTCTCCAGAACACTCCGTATCACTACGAAGATCCATATTGCTTGGGTATGCCATTGTATAGTTACATACGAACTCGAAAAAACTTGTTTCTGTTCGAGGATGGATTCCGGTTCTGGAGAAATTGAATAAGATTATTCGGTTATCTTTTCTTTTTCGCTTCTCTCAGGTTGGGAGAGCTCCTAGTATTAGGAAAGTACACCTATTACGCTTATTGGATAGTCTTCTTCCAAACCTTAGGCTGGTGCCGAAAGGTAGGGAAGGAAGAAAACCAATTAGCCTAAGTATGGTGTACAGAAGGTAAGAAGTAAAGACATATAAAGGAATTGGAGTGAGGGCAAGGAAATATATGACTACTGTCATGAATCTGGATAATGGAAGAGGCATTATTAGGAATACCTGGCTACCCTTTCGAAACATTTTCATGTTTCAATTTTACTGTGCGGTGTTAATTGAAAACTTTTTTCCCAATTAGATTCTCACTCCAGGGTATGTATTTACCAGACTTTATTCTAACATCTGTATAGTATTACAGATGCTGAGTGGGAGTAAGATATTAGGAATTACGTAATTAAATCCTCAATATCAGAATTCTTTGTAATTGGTGATATTTGAGGAAATCACCTGGGTCTTCCTTAACGAAATATTTGGTTTTGAATATCTATTGTTATGAACCAGTTTGAAACTGATATATCTATACGTTTATTTTATAAAGTGAGATATAACTTTTTGAAATTATGTTTATGATATTTACCTATATCAGTTGATAGTCAGGTAAGGTGATTTCAACAACGGTGTAATTCTTCTTAACCATAACACAGTTTTCAACCTACGACGCACAAGGTTTGAGTTATTAAACTCAGAGGACTTATACAAAATATTGTAAGTCGATGTACAACACCCCACGACTTGCGGGGAGGCGGAATAATGAAAAACGATCTTTTTTTATGCGTAAACATCGACTAACCGAGAATCTTTGCTAAACTATAACTAACAAGAAACCATAGAAGAGTTAACTACTATGATAAGTGATTATACCTAAAGAACCGTGTCCTTCGTCTTGTCGTTCTTCACGTTCTCTCCGGCCTTCTCTATGTAATAGATGATCCACCCGAGAGCTTAACTTCAAGCTTCACCTCTAACTTGAGGTAACTAGGTTTCTTAAATCGCTAATCTAAGTAACCTAGGTGATATAGAGAATGGTTAAGGATTAAGTAGTCTACTCTAATCCTTGGTCTCAACACATGAGAGGGGAGGATTAGGGTTTGAAGAGAGAGAGCTTGAGGAGAGAGAAAGTGAGCAAGAGAATGAGATGAGATCATGATCTATCATAATATATATGAAGCATAAACAATATCAAGATAAATCAAATAAATGATTTAACAACCATGCTCCATAAATATAAATGGGTGATTCATCTCCATGAGTCATTAAGCATTTATGATGCATTAATGACATGGATGAATCACTCAAATGACTCACTAATCTCATTTAATGCATATGCCACCTTAACCCCCAAGTCACCAACCTTCTAGAAGCTTCTCGTGTAATTACGAGAACCCCCCTCCTATCCGTGAAAACACGGAAAAACTTTAGACTGTATAAATCCAATAACCGGATACTAGAAACTGGCTTAAACCAAAGCCGGCTAGTAAAAACTGTCCGGATGTCGTACGTGCGTAAACACACGTATGCGTCCGAACCCTTGTCGTAAAACCATACGACCTCTATATCGTTTCGCCTAGAGTAGGGAAACTCTCTGTGTGGGACTCTAGAGACTCGACTACTACGCTGGCAGTGGGTTTAACCACAGACCGCAAGCGGCACTAGCTGTACGTAACGGTCCCCAGGTAGATGTCGATAAGAAGGCCGATGGGGAAACCCATCCGAACTCCTACTGAGTCTGATGTGACAATCTCCGTACAGTCCGGTCTGTTCGTCTAAGATTATCACATATCGGGCCTAGGAGGCGGCAAGCGTCAGTCCCCTAATAGCGGTATAAGTCGTGTCGGAGTGAAGCCAATTACACCCTGAGAAACTACTGGAACCTACCAGCAAATCTCGCTTGCCCTGGCCAGGGACTTTGTGTAATGGCTCTCTGACACAGCGCGATATCAACCCACAATACCGGGAGAGACGAATCCTGTCTAACCGCCACTGTCTCCAAGTGCTCGGGACTGCACCCAACTGCTACCTGTTTGCACGACTCCTTTGAGCCGTGGTAGGGTAGCAATCTATGAACAGTGGGACACACTCGAGGCGAAGTAGCAGTGTCAAGTCTGCGGACTATGCTGTACTCATGTCACCTGGGAACTGTTAACTGACGACTGGTATAAAACCAACCAACAGTTCCCTGTGAGTCCTGTCCGGTGTACCCGTAACCTAACGAGCACCTGCATACTATCTCCAGTACAACGTACTGACGGTTGTGGGACAGACCATCTCCCCAACTGGGATGAGAAGCGTACACACTAGTCTACTCCGGAGTATCGATGCCCTGTCTCGATAATCCTATGACTAGGGACCTGAATAAGGATGTGCTTGTAGACTACCCAGCCCCTACTAGTGTGACTGCCATCACAACGCTGGTAGTCAAGTAAGATCCTAAGAGCTCTATCAATACGTATACTCACATATTAAGATAGAAAAACCAAGTAGCATACTACCATGTTTAGCAAGACTGTTATATACATGTGAATATCCCAAGCTTCCATTAAGTAATATACAAACTAGTATGATACAATAATGGCCCCTAGGGCATATACACTAACAATCTCCCACTTGCACTAGGGCCATGTACTGGCATATCGAAGACCGATGATCTCGAGTAGCCTCTTGAACTGAACCTGAGGTAGGGCCTTTGTGAATGGATCAGCAATGTTCTCTTCAGTAGCAACTCTCCGAACCTCGATCTCCCGACTATCAATGATCTCCCTGATCAGGTGATACCGCCTTAAGATGTGTCTGGACTTCTGATGGGACCTTGGTTCCTTCGCTAAAGCTATAGCTCCGTTGTTGTCGCAATACAGAGGTATTAGATCAACAATGGTAGGAACCACCTGAAGTTCTGTTAGGAACTTCTTCATCCAGACCGCTTCTTTTGCGGCATCGCAAGCAACAATATACTCCGCTTCCATCGTCGAGTCAGCAACGATGTCCTGCTTGGAGCTCTTCCAGCACACCTCCCCTCCATTGAGGGTAAAGACATAACCTGACATGGACTTGGAATCGTCCTTATCACTCTGGAAGCCGGAATCAGCATAGGCCTCAATCTTGAGGTCTTTTCCGCCGTATACCAAGAACATCTCCTTAGTCCTCCTCAGGTATTTGAGAATGTTCTTTACTGCTATCCAGTGCTTCTCCCCTGGGTCTGACTGATACCGGCTTACCACGCTCAGTGCGTAAGCTACATCTGGTCTGGTGCACAACATCGCATACATTATAGAGCCTACCGCAGAAGCGTAGGGTATAATAGACATGCGTTCCCTTTCCAAATCAGTCTTGGGAGACATCTCTTTGGATATGGTGATTCCGTGACAAGCCGGTAGATTACCGCGCTTAGAATCTTCCATACTGAATGTTTTCAGTACAGTGTCGATATACCTGGACTGTGAAAGTCCCAACATCCTCTTGGATCTATCACGATAGATCCGGATCCCCAGAATGTAAGAGGCATCACCCAGGTCTTTCATGGAGAACCTGTGTGACAAGAATCCTTTGACAGATTGTAGCATAGGAATGCCATTTCCTATCAATAGAATGTCATCCACGTACAAGACGAGGAATACGACAGTTCTTGCTACAACTTTACTATATATGCATGGTTCATCTGGATTTTTGATAAAGTCATACTCTTTGACCGTTTCATCAAAACAGATGTTCCAACTCCGCGATGCCTGCTTTAATCCATAAATGGATTTAAGCAACTTGCATACTTTCCCGCTGCTCCCACTCTGATTGAAACCCTCTGGCTGATCCATATACACACACTCTTCTAAATTTCCATTCAGAAAAGCCGTTTTTACGTCCATCTGCCAGATTTCATAATCATGGAAGGCAGCAATAGCAAGAAGGACCTGAATGGATTTGAGCATAGCCACTGGAGAAAAAGTTTCGTCATAGTCCAAACCAGGTCTTTGACGAAAACCCTTTGCAACAAGTCTAGCCTTATAGGTTTCCACC
The DNA here is from genome assembly GCA_030015575.1 of Agapanthus africanus. Classification (NCBI taxonomy): domain Eukaryota; kingdom Viridiplantae; phylum Streptophyta; class Magnoliopsida; order Asparagales; family Amaryllidaceae; genus Agapanthus; species Agapanthus africanus. The sequence continues at coordinate 430,163,297 of CM057339.1, forward strand.
TGTCCATCTACACCAATCTTTTTCTTGAAGATCCATTTGCATCCTATGGGTTTTACCCCATCTGGAGCAAAGTCCAAAGTCCATACTTTGTTGGTGTACATGGACTCCTTTTCGGTCCGCATTGCATCTAGCCATCGTACCGAGTCGCTGCTCTGGATGGCCTGCTGGAAGCTAGTAGGTTCATCATCTTCTATGATGCAATCTTCTCTATCCCCATCTATGAGAAAACCGTAGTATCTCTCAGGCGGATGAGACGGCCTACTACTCCTGCGGAGGGGTGCGGGAATGTCCTGTTCTTTTTGAACTACCGGTTCTACCAAACTTTCAGTAGTAGTTTGCGGTTCTGGAATTTCTTCCAGTTCTATTTCGCTCTCATTTATTTCCTTTTCTAAAAACTGATATTCTAGAAAATGGGCATTACGAGAAACAAACACCTTTTGTTCCTCTGCGTAATAGAATAGATACCCCTTGGAGTTCTTTGGATATCCCACAAACTTACACTTTACTGATCGTGCCTCGAGCTTGTCCACATGCTGCTTTTTAACAAAAGCTGGACATCCCCATATCTTCAGATACTGAAGATAGGGTTTCTTCCTACTCCACATCTGATATGGCGTGGTAGGCACAGTCTTGGTAGGTACCATGTTCAAAAGATATGCCGCTGATTCTAGCGCATAACCCCAAAAAGATCGCGGTAACTCAGCATTACTCATCATGGAACGTACCATATCCAATAGGGTTCGATTCCTTCTCTCCGATACACCGTTATGCTGTGGAGTGTATGGAGGAGTAAGCTGAGAGAGAATTCCTTTCTCTTTTAGGTAACCTAGGAACTCGGTACTCAAGTATTCACCACCTCGATCAGATCTTAGTGTCTTGATACTTTTGCCGGTTTGGTTTTCTATTTCATTCTTAAACTCTTGGAATTTCTCAAAAGCCTCGGATTTATGTTTCATCAGATAAATGAATCCGTACCTTGAGTAATCATCCATGAAAGTAATGAAATAGGAAAAACCACCTCTTGCATGTGTAGACATTGGACCACATACATCGCTGTGTATGAGTCCTAAGAGCTCGCTCGCTCTTACTCCATGTCCAGTAAATGGAGTCTTTGTCATCTTTCCTTTGAGAAAAGATTGACAAGTGGCATAAGTTTGATATTCGAACGAGTCCAAATATCCTTCTCTATGTAACTTAGTCAACCTTCTCTTATTGATGTGACCCAGTCTACAATGCCATAAGAAAGCTTTATTTAAATCTGGAGACTTTCTTTTTAGTGTGTTCTGGACATTGAAAATTTGGAGTTGGTTTAAGACATATATACCGTTATCCAGTGTACCGGACCTAATCAAACTATGATTAAGGTGGATGTTAACAACATCACCTACAAACGTGAAATCATAACCTTTATTTGATAACAAAGAAACAGATATGATATTACACGTTAAGCTGGGTACACAAAAATAGTTATGTAAAACCAAAATGTGTCCACTCGTCAATCCCAGGTGATAATCCCCTACGGACACAGCTCCCACGCTAGCTCCGTTAGCAACCATCAGGGTCATATCACCATCCTTCAGCACTCTACGGTTTCTCAGTGCCTGCAATGAATTGCAAATATGAGATCCTGATCCGGTATCCAATACCCAGGAAGTAGAGTTGATTGACAGACAATTCTCAATTACAAACACACCTGAAGTCGAAGCCACAGCTTGCTTCGGTTCCTGGTTCTTGGCGTTCCACGCCTTGCAATCCTTTTTCCAGTGCCCTTTCCTATGACAATGGAAGCACTCATCCCGGGCCACTACCGGTACCGCAAACTTTTTCTTTCCCTTCCCTCCCACCTTACTTACACCTCCTCTAGGTTTGGTGGAGGTCTTCTTTTTCCTTCCTTTGGCCCTAGCCTTGGACCCGGAAGAAGAAGCACCGCTAACAAACATAGCGGGTGTTTCCCTTGCCTTCTGCAAGGTGCCCTCTGCACTCCTCAACATGTTAAGGAGTTCCGGAAGTTCAACTTCTTTTCTTTGAATGTTGAAGTTCAGAATAAACTGGGCGTAGGTGGAAGGAAGGGAATGGAGAATAAGGTCTGTATAGAGCTCATTATCCAAAGTCGTCCCACGGTCCGCGAGCTCTTCTATGTAGCCAATCATCTTTAGGACATGTTCTCCTACCGATGATCCGACAGCCAACCTCGCTCGAAACAAGTTCTTAGAGGTCTCGTATCTTGCTATACGAGATTGCTCTCCATAAAGTTCCTTTGTATGGAGAAATATGGCATCTAGTTCCATATCCTCGTGCCTCCTCTGATGTTCATTGTTCATCGAGGCAAGCACGATGCACTTGGCTTTCGCGCAATCATACTCCCAGGTTTTGCGGATTTCCTTATCCGCATTACTGGATTTGGGACCTAGGACTGCAGGTGCCTTAGCGGTGATGACGTACCCCAATTTGTCATAGGTCAAAGTCATTTTGACATTCCGCAGCCAATCTTTATAGTTTGGCCCTGTCAGTATATTTTTCTCTAAAAGTAACTTAAGTCCAGTCATTTTCAGGGTCGCTGCAATTAGGAGAGAGAGAAGAAAACTATTTAACATGATGCTCTTGCAAGTTTAGAGTGGTTTTTAATTTATCTAAACTGGATGGCTCCCACTGTTTCTCGAATCCTTCCTCAAACCATAAAAGAAGAATTAGCCAGGACTATTCTCACTTTACAATACTTGCTTAACCGTTCAGCCAGGCTGGTGTCGGTACTTCGAGGGAGGTTTTCCAACGCTTTCGCGAAGTTCCTTAATTAAATAACCTCTTTTCTCTGAGGGCGTAACCCCGCTGACACCTTTCTTGACACCTACTTGGTTTATAGCATTGATCGTTAAGTGACGAATATCCTGATGAGTAACATATACTCGCAGTAGGATCGGGATCCAAATATCATCGTATGATAATGTTGAAGGAATCCTACCAACATTCATCAAACTCCAAATGGTATGCAACTCTTTGCAAATTTCAGTTTCTTTAGAAATTCCCGATATATATTTTTGCCCCATGCTCTTATGACCTTTGCGTTGGTCAAAATGTCATAAGTCACATGTCAAGTTCTACCCATCATTATCTTGTTAATTTGAACCCATCCGTATATATCCTTGACGTTGGCCAAAATGATAATACGACTGTCCCAAACTAACTCATCTATCTATGCAACAAATGAATACCCAGCAGCTACCAAACACTATGCCTTGGCGTTGGTCAAAATACATAGCTTGAATACTACTGAATACCCAAATGAAATGACGGAGGGCTACGAATGGTTTTGGCGAAACCGTGAACGTAGTGAACTTGATATGACCGAAGGAACCTGATAGCTTTTAAAAGGAGTGGTTAAAGCTCCGCAATTAAAAAAATATCATCTGTTTTAAAATAACCGAGTGGTTTCTTTTAAATTGTTCCAACGATTCATCTTTTGGTTCATTTTCTTTGCATTATAAATAATGCGTCCCATCATTAACCTATCATTGCAGAAAACAACGAAAATACAACGTCCTCTTATGCTATCTGCATTCGCCACTGGGTTCCGTCATCACCCGTTAGGTTACTTAACTAACGGCAGAGCGGAGGCTGAGCTAGCGCGGGTGTAAAACATAAGTGACGTCTAAATAGCTATCATATATAGATATTTGTACATTCGTCTGACGCAATAATAGGCATTCCAGATCTCATATGAACTTTATTGGATTTGCAAGCAATCCGCGTTTGTTTAGAGCCTGCAATAAAGACGGATTACACAGTTGTGATGAATAGCCATTACCCCACCTTAGACCCCTACGGGTACGGCAAACTACCCGCCAAATACCCGAAGTGAAGCGGTCTCCCTCAACAAAGTGAGTAGGTTACTAAACACTTTAAAGTACCCAGTAGTTTGTGCACCCCACCTTGGGTCTAACCTAGGAGCAAAAAACAGTAAAATGAAATAATACAACGGTAGCTACAACCGCAACCTGGATGCGCCCCGCAAAATAATATTACAACATATTACAATTACATCGAATGAATGAATATAACAACCCATCTCAAACCCCGGCTAATTATCACAACAGTCCAATACAGTTCACAAACACAAACAGTAAAAACCATTACAGAAATGTGCAACCCTCTGCCAACCGACATACTAGCAGTTAGGCGAGGTTTACGAACACATTATACAAACACAAATATAATCAAATTAGCAAACTTCGTATAATTTCGATCGAGCAAACATATCAGATTCTACTCCCAAAACTTCTCTGTGCACCTGAGACTTGAGCAGAAAATAAACATTCCATAAAATACACAAATATCACAGAAGAGTTACTGGTGGAAACAGGGTTGAATCGGCCCCAATTCGGCCGCGGCGGATCGGTGGGATCGGCCGCAGTTCCGCGGCTGTATGGCCGATTCAGGAACCCATTTTTCACCAGTGTTCTTACAATTCTCTGTAGGTTATTCTGCAACTCCCTGAAAAATTTTTAGAGCCTGTTTTAAATTCGACAGAAACTTGTGATATCGATGTCGTTTTCTGGTTCGTTTTGCGTTTGAAATTCATACGACTTTGCTAATGAGTTAATTATTGTTTAGCGAGGCTCTGATACCACTGTAAGTCGATGTACAACACCCCACGACTTGCGGGGAGACGGAATAATGAAAAACGATCTTGTTTTATGCGTAAACATCGACTAACCGAGAATCTTTGCTAAACTATAACTAACAAGAAACCATAGAAGAGTTAACTACTATGATAAGTGATTATACCTAAAGAATCGTGTCCTTCGTCTTTTCGTTTTCCACGTCCTCTCCGGCCTTCTCTATGTAATAGATGATCCACCCGAGAGCTTAACTTCAAGCTTCACTTCTAACTTGAGGTAACTAGGTTTCTTAAATCGCTAATCTAAGTAACCTAGGTGATATAGAGAATGGTTAAGGATTAAGTAGTCTACTCTAATCCTTGGTCTCAACACATGAGAGGGGAGGATTAGGGTTTGAAGAGAGAGAGCTTGAGGAGAGAGAAAGTGAGCAAGAGAATGAGATGAGATCATGATCTATCATAATATATATGAAGCATAAACAATATCAAGATAAATCAAATAAATGATTTAACAACCATGCTCCATAAATATAAATGGGTGATTCATCTCCATGAGTCATTAAGCATTTATGATGCATTAATGACATGGATGAATCACTCAAATGACTCACTAATCTCATTTAATGCATATGCCACCTTAACCCCCAAGTCACCAACCTTCTAGAAGCTTCTCGCGTAATTACGAGAACGCCCCTCCTATCCGTGAAAACACGGAAAAACTTTAGACTGTATAAATCCAATAACCGGATACTAGAAACTGGCTTAAACCAAAGCCGGCTAGTAAAAACTGTCCGGATGTCGTACGTGCGTAAACACACGTATGCGTCCGAACCCTTGTCGTAAAACCATACGACCTCTATATCGTTTCGCCTGGAGTAGGAAAACGGATGCAGCAAGAAAACGGATGCGCTATTAGAGACTCGACTACTACGCTGGCAGTGGGTTTAACCACAGACCGCAAGCGGCACTAGCTGTACGTAACGGTTCCCAGGTAGATGTCGATAAGAAGGCCGATGAGGAAACCCATCCGAATTCCTACTGAGTCTGATGTGACAATCTCCGTACAGTCCGGTCTGTTCGTCTAAGACTATCGCATATCGGGCTTAGGGGGCGGAAAGCGTCAGTCCCCTAATAGCGGTATAAGTCGTGTCGGAGTGAAGCCCATTACACCCTGAGAAACTACTGGAACCTACCAGCAAATCTCGCTTGCCCTGGCCAGGGACTTTGCGTAATGGCTCTCTGACACAGCGCGATATCAACCCCCAATACCGGGAGAGACGAATCCTATCTAACCGCCACTGCCTCCAAGTGCTCGGGACTGCACCCAACTGCTACCTGTTTGCACGACTCCTTTGAGCTGTGGTAGGGTAGCAATCTAAGAACAGTGGGACACACTCGAGGCGAAGTAGCAGTGTCAAGTCTGCGGACTATGCTGTACTCATGTCACCTGGGAACTGTTAACTGACGACTGGTATAAAACCAACCAACAGTTCCCTGTGAGTCCTGTCCGGTGTACCCGTAACCTAACGAGCACCTGCATACTATCTCCAGTACAACGTACTGACGGCTGTGGGACAGACCATCTCCCCAACTGGGATGAGAAGCGTACACACTAGTCTACTCCGGAGTATCGATGCCCTGTCTCGATAATCCTACGACCAGGAACCTGAATAAGGATGTGCTTGTAGACTACCCAGCCCCCACTAGTGTGACTGCCATCACAACGCTGATAGTCAAGCAAGATCCTAAGAGCTCTATCAATACGTATACTCACATATTAAGATAGAAAAACCAAGTAGCATACTACCATGTTTAGCAAGACTGTTATATACATGTGAATATCCCAATCTTCCATTAAGTAATATACAAAATAGTATGATACAATAATGGCCCCTAGGGCATATACACTAACAAGTATTGTATGTTATCCGATGTCTATTAGGGCAAAGGGGTTGGTACTCATACTATATTCTGTTTACTTTTGACTTTTCTAGTTTTAGACAAGCATTTCGTTGAAATACAAGGTCCAAATTTTGAGAAGTTATAGGTATAAGAATAAAGTAGAACACCATACATTGCAAGTATCAGGATCCTTCGGGGTGATCGGAGGTGTAGATACATATGCTAGGTATTTCGCTGTAAGTAATATATTTGAGAACTTGCTTCTCTCTCAGGTTACTCATCCGTGAGTACGCTCCTTGATGAGTAATGCTGCTTGTCCTTCTTCCATTTAGTTGATATACACTGGAAATAGCCGCTTGATTTTTGAATATGGTTCCAATTAAATTAGTGTCTTTTTTTCTATATTGGATATAGAATGGATTCATATCTTAACGATGTTAAGCTATATGGAGTTTTTTGGCTTATACTTAAAACCAAAATCCGATAAACTCAAGGCACGTTTCAGTAATGGCAGTTTGTGGGTTATCCCGGACTTTGACGAGGGTTAACATTCTACCATTTGGAAGATCAATGTTCCCCTCCGAAAGACGCCGCGACGTCAGGGACGTCTTGCATGAAATTCGGGGCAGATGCTAATTGGTGCTATCCGTCTACCTCTCCGAAGATGCCAAGTTGATTTATGGCACCATGTATCGAAGGTTTAAACGGATGGCGTCCGATGTAGCAGACTTCGTCAGATTCCCCCTCGCTTGAGGGGTTTTTGATTGTGGGGACGCTCTTCCCTGCAGGCGCAAGCCCCTGCAGTTAATTACTCTACCGCATTGCGGTAACAACTTTCTCCTTCTCCAGATGGTCACTTCGTGTCGTGTATGTTTGATTTGTGTTTAGTTGCCCATGGATTGTATACGGAGACTGAGTTATGTCGTCGCCCGTAGGGCGTGGACTAGTCCAAATCCATATTATCTTAGATTTGGGTTTGGGGGTTTGTGTTTAAGGATACGTTAGCCTCGTTTGAGACTAAGATCGACTTAATCGTTTGTTAAGGATACGTTAGTCTAGTTTTAGACTAAGATCAACTTAACGGGATCGTTTAGATCCAACAAGAGAGCGATTAAGGGAGCCCTGTTGTTTAGTTTAGTGACATTGCGGTCAATAGGTAGTTTAAGGACATTGCGGTCTAATGTTAGTTTTAAGACATTGTGGTCAAGGTTAAGGATGTCGTAGTCCGTGGATTTAAGGACTCCACAGTCCGACGTTAGTTTTAAGACATCACGGTCAAGGTTAAGGACGTCATAGTCCGTTGTTAGTTTTAAGACATTCCAGTCAAGGTTAAGGACGTCATAGTCCGAGGGTTTAAGGACCCCACAGTCCGGCGTTAGTATTAAGACATCACGGTCAAGGTTAAGGACCTCATAGTCCGAGGATTTAAGGACTACACAGTCCGGCGTTAGTTTTAAGACATCCCGGTCAAGGTTAAGGACCTCATAGTCCGAGGATTTAAGGACTACACAGTCCGGCGTTAGTTTTAAGACATCCCGGTCAAGGTTAAGGACCTCATAGTCCATGAGCTTAAGGACCCCACAGTCCGTATCAATGTGTGGTCATCGGGACCCGTCACCTCTTTGAAGACGTTGAGGAATTACAACGCCAAGTATCAAAGGAGTGAAGAGATGTACCTTTAAACCAAGGTAGATTAAGTGATCTGTAGTCCAATTTGGAAACTAAGATCAATTATTATATTATGAGCCCATTGGCCCAGTTAAGTTTGAATTGAGGACTTATGGCCAGCTCGGGGTAAGTCCAATCATGTTTGGAATATTGGCCCTCTGTTGGTTCATTGAAGGAGAGGCTTTGCCTCTGGAAACTTAGCCAATTGGGCTAAAGCTAGTGTTAAACACTAGAGACCAACAGTGTTGAACACTGGGAATAAGATTAACAAGTTAGTGTTAAACACTAAAAGATAATCAGTGTTGAACACTGGGAACATAGTTTTCAATTTAGTGTTAAACACTAAGAAAATCAGTGTTAAACACTGCAAAAAGAGTTTTCCAAATTAGTGTTAAACACTAAGAAAATCAGTGTTAAACATCGGGGATAAAGTCTTCAGCTTAGTGTTAAACACTAAGGAGAGAGGGGTCACGTGTGGACACGTGAGAGTGCCCTGATTCTCCTTATTTTATTCAGCGGATCGGTGTTTAACACTTTAATTATGACGACCATCACGTGTGAGCACGTGATGGAAGCCCATGCTCTGTCTATTATAATGCTCACTAGGGGTCACGTGGTAGCACGTGAGGGCGCCCTAGAGCTCTTTTCTGTTCCTTTTGCCCTTTTCTTTGTGTGCTTTAGAGGTCACGTGGGACACGTGAGGCATTGCCTCAAAGTTCTTTTCTGTGGATCTTTACAGGGGTCACGTGGTAGCACGTGACTCTGGTTCTTTGCATGTTTTAAAGATCTGTTCATCTTTTAAGAATTAAATTCTTCATAGGGTTAAACCCTAGCAATAAACTTTAGAGAAATTAAATTCCTATTTTCTTCTGAAGAATTATATTCTTAAATAAGGTTAAACCCTAATTTCTTTTCTGTAAAGAATTAAATTCTGGTATAGGGTGAAACCCTAATTTCTTTTTTAAGGGAATTAAATTCCTGTGAGTTTGAGAGAATTAAGTTCTCAATTAGGGTTAAACCCTAGTTTTGTCCATTCTGAAGGAATTAAATTCCTAGGGTTAAACCCTAATTTTATCTTAAAGGAATTAAATTCCTGTAATTCTGTGAGAATTAAATTCCAAAACTCAATTCCTGCACTATGTTTTAGATCTGCATGGCAGGATCTCAACCCAATGAGAATTAAATTCTCAATTCATAGGGAGATGTGCACTTTGCAGATCCTCAACCAGAGACAGAACTAAGTTCTTTTCTTTATATAAGAGTTAAACTCTTTTGAGAATTAAATTCTCTTGTGAACCTTCCCTTTTCTTTTCTTACCTAAGGTTTTTCTTTTGCAGAGAATTAAATTCTTCCTTTTGAATTTTCAAGATTCCAAGGCTCTATATCTCTCTCTCTGTATGTCTCTCCAAACAAAAAAGGTCCCCCCTCTTCTTTTCTTGGCTCCTATTTATAGGAGAATGGAAAGAATCAATCTGTTTGGTAAATCTCTCATTGAGAGATTTGATTTGTTCATTGAGAGATTTGATTTATATTTATCATTAATCTGGGCCTTTAGATTATTAAGTGAATTTTATTCACCATTGGATTTTAAATCCAAAGATATCTCTTTGTTATTTCGGTTAGATTTAGGGGGAAATCTTTCCAAGTCCAAGATTTTTCCATAAATTGGTGATATTTAATCACCTTTAGATTTTTAATCCAACGGTTTCAGATAATCCTTTTTCATTTTGGAAAGATTTGAAAGATCTTCCCTCAGAATTTAATTCTGTCAAAGAAAAAGGCTTTTAAAGCCGGTCACGTGTGGCCACGTGACCCCTAGTCACGTGTAGGCACGTGACCCCTGGAATGGGCTTCTCTTCTTCTGCGCTCTGTTCTCTGGCCACTGCTTTAACCATCACGTGCCAACACGTGACCACTGGTCACGTGTGAGCACGTGATGCAGCACGTGATGCCTCTTCTGAAGCTTCTTCTTGACTTTTAATTAGAGAACAAATATGCTCTGTGCCGCTGCTTAACCATCATATGCCAACACGTGATCACTGGTCACGTGTGAGCACGTGATGCCTCTTCTGAATCTTCTTCTTGACTTTTAATTATAGAATAAATATGCTCCGTGCCGCTACTTGACCATCACGTGCCAACACGTGACCACTGGTCACGTGTGAGCACGTGATGCCTCTTCTGAATATTTTCCATCAGGGAACAAATGCCCCCACAGCATTGTTCTCATGTGTCTGCACGTGAGTGCAACGCTGTCACTTTTGTGACCGTCGGATCTGTCTTGGGAGTAAGGTAGATGAAACGTTTTCCATCCCATCCTATAAATGCCCATGTCCTTTCAGAAGAGCCTCCACTTTTGCTCATTTTCCTCCTTGCATACTTTTTTTTCTGAGAATTTAATTCTCCTTTCCAGAGTTTAGTTCTCTGTTCCAAAAATTTTCCATAGTTTAACTCTGTTGACTGATTCCTTTTCCTCAGGTAATCATCTTGAGCGAACGAAGAACTTTTATACATAAAATTCTCTGGATTTTAAATCCACCTCAAAGGTTTCACCCTTTTAACATGAACCCATTTTCTTCAAGTTCATCAACAAAAAATAGAAAACCATTTAATCTTCAAACAATAGATTTCTTAGGGTTCATATGATCTTTAGGGAGATGATGGTGACGATTCAAATCCATGGAATTTAACTCCATCCTAAAAAAAATGTTTCTGGGAATTTAATTCCCCTTTTCAAAAGGAATTTAATTCCTACGAAGAACTAAGTTCTTCCCATGGAGGCTTCTTAGGGTTTTCTTGCCTTGGGTTGTCCTTCTGTAATCAATGAAGAAGAAGCTTGCAATAATGTCTTTTGTGGGAATTTAATTCCCTTGATCCTGTTTGATTTGTTGTAGAGCCCAAGGTGGATTTCTTTTAGGGGAGTGTGTAGGGTTATTTGAAGTCCCCTGTTTATTTAATTAGAATATTCCCTTTGTCTCATTATGATTACTGTGCCTCATCATTAGCCAGCCGTCATCTTGATTTCGTGGGACCCATGTGTTTTGTAGCCAATGGTCCTACCAAGCAAGTCCTCTGTCACTTTATTCAACTGTCTTTATATATTTATGCTCATATATATATATATATACATATACATATACATACATATATATATATATATATATATATATATATATATATATGTTCTTGGCTTCATTTTTGACGGTTTTCCTTTACTTTGTTTCAGGTGCGATGGCTTCTGTTCCGTGCTTTCCCTTTACTCGCTCAAAGGCCGCTTTTCCTCAATCACCATCCGACGAAGAAGCGATGGCGATGATCCGGGCTAATGACCCGAACTGCACTAGCTTACTTCTATGGGGGACTTGGTATAGCCATATCATCCGAGGTCGCCGGAGTTTCCTCTGTGAAGTGCCGACAGAGCCCACTTTCCCGTTCTTGCCGATGGACCCTCCGATGACGGTTTTTGCTGTGGAGATGCCAAATTGGACTCCAACGGGACGGCTCGAGCCTTCAACAACCGGTATCCCGAACCACCCGATCCCTGCTATAGATATCCTGGGACGACGCATTTGTCAGGGTGAGGCCCACCCATGGGGACAGATTTATAAGATAGGGCTCACTCCTCGACACCCCACGGGCTACCTCCTCTGGGCTCGCTATATCCTTGCTACCCATCGTGCGCGGCTGCAGAAGGTCGGGCTTTACCAGGCAATATATGCGTCGCTCTTCCATTATCAATCCCCGCATGTCTGGTGGGTTAAGGCGTTCTTGAATCAATGGAATCTCCCCACCAACACCTTTCTTCTGGGGCACAGAGAGGTTTCGATCTCTTTGGGGGAATTTTTTGAGATCTCGGGGCTGCCAATTCGAGGGACACTTTATGAGGAGTTGTTGCCCTCTGATGAATACGTCTTTGAACCCGAGCCCGCACTGCTTGACGGCTTGTCTGCCGAGAACGCCGTCCGCCACAAGCGTCCCAGCTTGATCAAGGTGCCGGGTATCTTTGATCGATTGTTCACCGAATCTGAGGAGCAGGGCGTTACTTTTAAGAGTTTCATTTCTTGTTTCCTTTGCGAGGGCGTCTTGTCGAAAACAGATCCGAAGTTTGCAAATATCAAAGACCCCTTTGGGTTTGGTCCGAAGAAGCTGCCGACTAATGAATCGGATCTACCGCAGTACTACATTCCCATAATGTCGCCGATGTCTTTCGAATCCATCGAAGCTCCCGGCATGGATGAGGAGACGTTCTTCGTTGGGTTTATCAGTGTCTGGCTCAGCTGGTTTGTCATCCCTATGCATCGCCGCTTTATGAGAGCTTCGGTCATCTATCCGGCTCACCGTATAGCTGAGGGAACGCGGCTGGCCATTGGCATCCCGGCGTTGGCGCATCTCTATCACGGGTTGGATGCTGCAGCTAATACTTCCATCCCTGGCGTAGATGTGGTAAATTTCTCGCTTCACTACTTTACGTCTTGGATCGAAATGCACATCTTGGGTGCGTTTTCTACGCATCAAAGGCCCGCATTCTACGACGCTTATACCTTCCCGAGGCTTATGCGATTGGTAGATGCTTCTGCCGCTGACCCGACTCAATTCGGGGCTATTCGGGCGTTGATTTCTCCTTATGCTACTACTGGCGGATTGGTTTTTAATGATCGGGTCTTATTTTCTTTGGCGGGTTCAGCCCAGCCGCTTTGGGACCGGTCAATAGATAACGCGCCCTCTTTGAAGCCCCGGTAGGCCGCGCACTTATACGCAATCAGACCGGGTTACCTAGTATTCCGTCAGGATAGCGCGGCCCTTTTCATGCGGTACAATCCGCACCGCTTTGCCCGACAGTTTGGTTATGATCAGGGTGTCCCGTTTGAGGCTTTCATAGTCGCGCCGGTTCCTTCGCTCGAGGCCGTTCGAGATGCCGTCCATCATTTTGTGAGGCTGAACACCAGTTCTCAGTTCATGATCCCTGATGGTGATTACGTGCCCCGATGCGTGGGGTCGTTCACGGGCTGGTATCTCCATCGAGTCAACCCGATTATTATTGAGGAAAGAAGGGTGCTTCTTGGTCATGGTGCTCCTACTCAGGTTCCGACCACGAGAGCTACGCTGCGACCGCACGCCCCGGTCCGCTTTCCTCTGAGGGATACCGGCACCGCGCTTATTCCGGGGGAGTCGGGGGTGGATCTTACTCCAACAGCTGGTATGCCTATGGGTACTCGGTCGTGGGGTAGACGGGCTCAGGTAACAGCGCCACCACCCAAGGCAGCACCGCCCCCTGCGGCATCGACAATGGCGGTGTCATCCTCGGTTGTGGCACCGGGTGAGGGTGACAGGGATGAGGGTGTTGAGGGCGACGTGGGCCGACGCCGCACTAAGGCTTCGGGGGGGGGGGGGGGAAGAAACGGTCGTCTTCGGCGGCCGTTTCTGGATCTAAGAGGCGGAGGAGGGTAGCCACCAACTTACTTGATTCTTTAACGGAGTCTGAGCCCATACTTCCAGATGAGCCGTTGGTCGTGCAAGAGTCGGACGCTGGTCTTCTCTTCCCGGGCTCGGCTGCCGAGGAGGCCGCATAATTGGCTGAGGCCATAAGACGTTCTAAAGATGAGTCTCAGAACGCAAGGGTTCCGAAGAAACCCTATCATGCCGTGATCTTCTATGAAGACCCCTCATGGATCCGGCGGCGATTTATTGGTCCTTTGGAGGAATGGGGAGAACGGGCCCTGAAGCAGGCCGCTTCGGAGGATGCTGCGGACGCGCTTTCCTTATGGACTGGCGGCCACGAGTCCACCCTCGAACCCCGGCGAGCACGTCTCCTTGAAAAGGAGAACCGGCTTGAAGAAGCCATATTGAAGGCTTCCCTGCGCATTGGTATGTTTTTTTATACTTCTTTGCGGTTTTTTCCAGATTGTTTATGCTCGTATATATGTATTCTGATTTCTTCTATGGATTGTGCAGAGTCCTCGGCGATGGGGGAGGTCCCTACGGGCTTGTTGAAGCTAAAGCCCGTTGACGTTCCCGATGCAGCCTTGTTCAATGTAGAGGGGGCTGACGAGGCTGTTCCTCTTGCCATAGAGCCTCCAGTGGCGGTTCCTGATCACGGAGCGCTTGTTCCTTTGGAAGAGGCTCCTTTGGGGGTTGCCGTCCCAACGATTCTCCCTGCGGGCGGCCCAGAGGCTGGAGGAGAGGTAGCCGGGACTACTCTCCCTTTGCTGGAGCCGGAGATCACGGCGGAGGCCGTTGAAGCCGCCATCCCCCCGTCTCAGAATGGGAGGAGTGTTGAAGGTAACCTTCAACATTTTAAATTGGAAATTTTTCTGTCGTCTAAACTCTTTTATTTTCCCAGAATTGCGCGGGCTGGCGGCCTCTATTGCTGATTTGTCTCCCTGGCAATCGTTTCATCGTCTGTTGGAGATGGCAGCTCCGCAGGCGATCTCCCCTCAGCGCATCGTCCTTTCCTCTGGGCAAGGTTAGCGTCGTTCGCCATTTTTTATTATAGCATTGTCGATATTCTGCGAAATAACATTGATGTCTCTTACAGTTTTGGAGGCCGATGACGAGGTCGAGGTCGTTGAAGGGCCAGGGGAACCTTCATCTCCTACTTGCATGACCGTAGGTAAGTGACATTTCAATATAGTCCCACTTGTTCTTTTGCTTAAGAGTTTTACTGACATTTTCCAAATCCGAACAGCCCTGCCAGCCCCCATAGCGCTGGAATCGCGTATCGCTATGCCGCCCGACACCTATGCTTTGCGAGCCTCAGAGCGCTTGGCCCAGTTAAGCCTTGTATCCTTGTCGTCTTTGATCGAGGAGCTTCGTGCTGGCAGCGTAACCACAGCTGAAGCATTTGCCGCCGAAGCTAACGGTTCTCTTCCTTTTCTTGCCACCTACCATAGCGAAGAGGTGGTGCGAGTCTGGGTGGAGTTCTGTCGGCAGGTGGAGGCTTGCTTGCATGCCCTTGAGTGTTCCCGCCTTTCCTCGGAGGCCGTGGCTGCAAAGGCGGAGTTGCGAGGGTTGATAGCACGATGCGCGACAAACATGGCATCATGCGAGAAGAGGCTCGGCCGAAAATTCTCGGAAAGGGAGTTGGCCTCTAAGGCATTGAGCGAGCTTCAAACCAGCCTTACAGCCAAAGCCAATAAAGCGTATGAACTCTGGCGGGTACTTCAAGAGTCTATCAGAGAGGTGGTGGCTCTTGATAAAGCTGTCGTGTTCACTCGCAAAAGGGTCGAGGCTCACAATGTCGCTGAGAAAGGGCTCGAAGGCCGGCTCGCCTCGTATCAGGCCCAGCAGGCTCAGGCGGAGGCTTGTCTTCTGGCGATCCTGAATCATGAAGCTATGGCCCAGCAAAAGCAGGATGAGCTAGCAAAATTTCTAAATCACCCGCCGGCTTGAAAAACTTGTATCTTTTCCTTTCTTTTTGTACACACTCCTGAATGAGAGTATCTTCCTTTTGTTCTTTCATGAATTGTACTTTGTATTCATTTTGGTTTATGAATAAAGACATATTTTTCTTTTCAATGGTGTGTCTCTTTTTATTGAATGTGTTCTGCGAACAATTTATCTTGGTCTCCTTGCAGGGCAGCGATGGCTTAGGATTCAGGGTTAAGATCTGCCTCATAAGACTTTTGAGCTTTATGAGCCGTGAGGGTCTCATAAAAAGTTTTTCTCCCAACAGGTCGAGAGGATCCCGTAGGTGTTAGTTCCTCTTAAGAATCGTGAGGATTCTTAAGCGGGTTTTCCCTTGGGAGTCGTAAGGATCTCACAAGAGATTTTTCTTCCTTACGGGTCGTGAGGATCCGCAAGTGCTGGGTGCAGTCGCCCTTATCCGTATTTCACGGGGTCAGGGGTTGCTTTAGGATGTTTTTCAAGGTACCGTAGTTTAAAGACATCGCGGTCAAGGTTAAGGACATCATAGTCCATGGGTTTAAGGACTCCACAGTCCAACATTAGTTTTAAGACATCACGGTCAAGGTTAAGGACATCATAGTCCGTGGATTTAAGGACTCCACAGTCCGATGTTAGTTTTAAGACATCACGGTCAAGGTTAAGGACGTCATAGTCCGTGGATTTAAGGACTCCACAGTCCAATGTTAGTTTTAAGACATCACGGTCAAGGTTAAGGACGTCATAGTCCGTGGATTTAAGGACTCCACAGTCCGATGTTAGTTTTAAGACATCTCGGTCAAGGTTAAGGACCTCATAGTCCGTGGATTTAAGGACTCCACAGTCCACGAACGCGTGGTTACTGGGACCCGTCACCTCTTTGAAGACGTTGAAGAATTACAACGCCAAATATCAAAGGAGTGAAGAGATGTACCCTTTAACCAAGATAAAATCAGTCTAGAATCATCATGGTTGATCGTTAATTTTTAGACATTACGGTCGAGGTTAAGGACATCATAGTCCGTGGATTTTAAGGACTCCACAGTCCGGTGTTTGCTCTGGATGCTTCACACGGGTTCACTGCCGTGCTTGGCGAGGACCAGGCTCCGCTCTGGGCGTTTTCTGCGGGGTCAAAGAGTGACGTTATCCGCGTTTCACGTGACCAGGAATTTTGCACTAGATGCTTCATACGGGTTCACTGCCATGTTCGGCGAGGACTACGCTCCGCTCTAGATGCTTCACACGGGTTCACTGCCGTGCTCTGCGAGGACCAGGATCCGCTCTGGACGTTTTCCACGGGGTCAAAGAGTGACGTTATCCGCGTTCCACGTGACCAGGAATTTTGCTCTAGATGCTTCACACGGGTTTACTGCCGTGTTCGGCGAGGACTAGGCTCCGCTCTGGATGCTTCACACGGGTTCACTGCCGTGCTCTGCGAGGACCAGGATCCGCTCTGGACGTTTTCCACGGGGTCAAAGAGTGACGTTATCCACGTTCCACGTAACCAGGAATTTTGCTCTAGATGCTTCACACGGGTTCACTGTCGTGTTCGGCGAGGACTAGGCTCCGCTCTGGATGCTTCACACGGGTTCACTGCCGTGCTCTGCGAGGACCAGGATCCGCTCTGGACGTTTTTCACGGGGTCAAAGAGTGACGTTATCCGCGTTCCACGTGACCAGGAATTTTGCACTAGATTCTTCACACGGGTTCACTGCCGTGTTCGGGGAGGACTAGGCTCCGCTCTGGATGCTTCATACGGGTTCACTGCCGTGCTCTGCGAGGACCAGGATCCGCTCTGGACGTTTTCCACGGGGTCAAAGAGTGACGTTATCCGCATTCCACGTAACCAGGAATTTTGCTCTGGATGCTTCCCACGGGTTCATTGCCGTGTTCTGCGAGGACCAGGCTCCGCTCTGGACGTTTTCCACGGGGTCAAAGAGTGACGTTATCCGTGTTCAACGTGACCAGGAATTTTGCACTAGATGCTTCACACGTGTTCACTGCCGTGTTCGGCGAGGACTAGGCTCCTCTCTGGATGCTTCACACTGGTTCACTGCTGTGCTCTGCGAGGACCAGGATCCGCTCTGGACGTTTTCCACGGGGTCAAAAAGTGACGTTATCCGCGTTCCACGTGACCAGGAATTTTGCTGATTGTATCCGCATTTCACGGAATGAGGGTTTGACTCTTGGTGATCTGTATATCGCCGAGCCATGGAACTGGGAGTTGCCGCTGTTCCGCTTCGCTTGAAGTTGTGTCCGTTGTTACAAGACGAGTATTGAGACGATCTCTAGATCACTTGCGGCCCGTCGAGATTTGGCTTCTTCTTATGATGAAACCTGGGGGAGGAGTATGATCCCTTCTTTGTTTGCGTCCCTGGATTGTATACAGGGATAGATGTAACATCACCTGTAGGGCGTAAATTTCATTTTTATTTTATTTCTTTTTCTGCGATGCTCTATCATTTTAGCTTTTATATCGCGAAGGTCGCGATTGCCCCATCATTTCGGATATTTTTCGCGGTACCCAATCATTTCGGCTATTTATTTTATTTTTACTCTCTTCTTTTTATTGCGAGTTACCCAATCATTTCGGCTATTTTTCAAGCATACATTTTTACTTGCTGCTTTTTATTGCAAGTTGCCCCATCATTTCGGCTATTTCATATGCATGTGTGGCTCGCTAACCTTTTCGCTGCAAGCTTGGATTAGACACCGATTTTGGCATCAGCACCGCTACAACTGGGATATTGCCAGGAGCGAATCATCATTTTTCTCTGTCGATATCGAACAAAGGTGGCTTAGTAGACAGGGTTAGGATTCTATCGACTAAGGCTTTTGACTTCATGAGCCGTAAGGGTCTCATAAAGGTATTTCTCCCTACAAGTCGTGAGGATCTTGCAGGTGTGTTTTCTCCTTGGGAATCGTGAGGATTCCTAAGTGCATGTCCTCTTGCAAGTCGTAAGGATCTTACAAAAGGGTTTTCTCCTTATAAGTCGAGAGGACTTACAAGGGTTGTTCGCCATATGAACATTTCCCTAGTCACGGATGGGACTTGGTTAAGGAAATGTTTATTCGCGCCCGTAGATTGTATACAAGGGTCAGTATTGAGCCACTTGTAGGGCAATATCGAAGTTTGTGGGGGTTGCTTAAGAACAGGTTCAGGTCTCTGTAACTTAAGACTTTCAAGTCTTATGAGCCGTGAGTGTCCCATAAGAGAGTTCTCCTTACGAGTCGTGAGGATCTCGCAAGTGTAATTTCTCCTTAGGAATCGTGAGGACTCCTTAGTGTGTTGCTCCCTTGTGAGTCGTAAGGATCTCACGCGGGTGGTTTCTCCTTACAAGGTCGTGAGGACCCTGCAAGTGTCCTTTAACGAGGTTGCTCCCTTTCGGGTTTTCACAAACACTCGCCGGTAGCCCTGCTGTTTTTACTCACGGAGCCCTTTCGGGTTTTCATCCGTGCCCATTTCGCTTATAGACATACCGTTTTTTATTTTATTTTATTTTTTCTTTTTTATATATTTTTTGTATCGGCTTTGAGATGCTGCAATCCACCGTAGTTTATCGACATCTCGGTCAATAGCTAGTTTTGGGACATAGTGGTCCATTGTTAGTTTAAGGACGTTTCGGTCCGTTATTAGTTTAAGGACATTTCGGTCCGTTGTTGAAGAAGGCCGGTTACTACTTATAGAGTTCGGGCTTAGGAAGATAGCGAGCGGACATAGTCGTCGTCATCTATCATTGACCTAAGCCTTAATCCGTCAAGTGTAGTATTTCTTCAGGAAGCGACCGTTTATTGGTCTAAAAGGTCTCTCACCGTGCATATCCATGAGCAGATACGCTCCACCCTGGTAGACCTTGTCTATGATATACGGGCCTTCATAGTTTGGCTCGAATTTTCCCCGCTTGGCGCGATTGGGGATCATAGGTCTTTTGACCACTAGCACGAGTTCGCCTTGGCGGAATGTCCTCGGCCTGGTCAATTTTTCATATGAGCGCGTCATATTTGCTTTGTAAGCCTCTAGATTTTGTTGCGCTATGAGCCGGGTCTCATCAAGGGCATCAAGCTCCTCAAGCCGAAGGTGAGCATTTTCTTCGTCCGTCAGCTCGTAGTGGACCGCCACTCGTAGAGAGGGTAACTCTATCTCGAGGGGGAGTACTGCTTCGGTCCCGAATACCAACGCGTATGGCGTTGTGTTCGTGGCTGTCTTGAACGTAGTTCGATATGCCCAAAGAGCTTCTTGCAGTCTCTCGTGCCAGTCCTTTTTGTTTCGGCACACCGTCTTCTTCACGATCTTTGTCAAGGTTTTGTTGAAAGCCTCGGCTAGACCGTTAGCTCGGGGATTATAAACTGAGGAGTATCTCCAGTCTATGTTGTGTTTTGTGCGAAGCGACTGATCTTGTGGCTTCTGTAGGCTGGACCGTTATCGGAGATGATCCGTCGTGGAGTTCCAAACCGATAAATGACGTGCGTCTTGAAGAAATGGAGAATATTCTCCATCTTCACTTCCCTTAACGGTACCGCTTCTGCCCATTTGGAGAAGTAATCAGTCGTCTCCAGGATGAAACGATGTCCCCTGGACGATGCTGGTTCGATAGGGCCGACTATGTCAGTTCCCCACATTTCGAACGGCCAGCTAGCCACCGTTGGATGTAGAGGATTTGGGTGCTGGTGGATGAAGTCCCCATGAATTTGGCATGAGTGGCATTGCTTCGCATACTCGAGGCAGTCCTGGATCATTGTGGGCCAATAATAACCCATTCGTTTGATCTTCAGCTTCATCTTTGGGCCCGCTTGATGAGAACCGCAGAGTCCGTCGTGAACTTCCTGAACGACTCTTTTCGCTTCGTCATGTCCCAGGCATCTCAACCACAGAGAGTCAAATGACCTCTTGTACAGAGTATTATTGACGAAGGCGAATGACAGAGCTCGTTTCACAAGCTGATGTCTAGAGGACGCATCTTTAGGCGTTCGACGAGATTTGAAGTAGTCTATGAAGACTTCTCTCCAATCTTCAACCTTCTCTTGGCCATTTATTTGCAGGGCCGTCTGCTCAGTTGCTTCCTTTTCCTCGGATGATTCCGGCGATATTTCTGCCGGAGCAAGAACCCGACGGCTTTGTACCACGATTCTTACGTCATCAAGGTTCTCGTCGGCTAATTCTTTAGCAAGCTTGGTTAATGCATCTGCTTTACTATTTTCGGCACGCGGTATGCTTTCCAAGGTGTAGGAGGGGATTTGAGTCAGCAGTCGCTGTACTCTCTCGCCATACTTTACCAGCTCTGGCTTGCATGTTTGGTAATCGCCGTTTACTTGACTGATG
The DNA here is from genome assembly GCA_030015575.1 of Agapanthus africanus. NCBI lineage: Eukaryota > Viridiplantae > Streptophyta > Magnoliopsida > Asparagales > Amaryllidaceae > Agapanthus > Agapanthus africanus. The sequence continues at coordinate 430,184,182 of CM057339.1, forward strand.
ACCAACTGGGAGTCTCCGTATATAAGGAGGTTTTCAATTCCCATGTCGATGGCGATCTCGAGACCCGCTATCAAAGCTTCGTATTCAGCCTCGTTGTTCGTCCTCGGCTCTGTCAAGGAGAAAGCAAAGCGCATTATCCCCCCTTGTGGAGTTACGAAGATGAGACCTACCCCTGACTTGATTACAGAGGTGCTTTGTCTGCGCTTCTTCATGGAAGACGCTCCGTCAAAGTAGAGTTCCCACCGGGTACCACTTCCGTCGATCGTGTCAAATGCATGTTCGTCTGGAAGCTCGCATTTCAAAGGAGAGTTGGCAGGTATCGGATGCTCAGCGAGGAAGTCGGCGATGGCCTGACCTTTCACTGCCTTAAGAGATTGATAAGTTATTGAGAACTCCATTAAGAGTAAGGCCCACTTAGCGAGTCTCCCTGTCAATATGGCCTTTGACATCAGATATTTGAGGGGGTTCACCTTTGATATAAGACGGACTTCATGCGCCAATGCATAGTGCCTGAGTTTCGTTATCGCGAAGATTAACGCTAGGCAGTGTTTTTCGATGGGAGAATAATTGCTTTCTGCTCCCAGCAGAACTCGACTCAAATAATAGAGAGCTCTTTCCTTCCCTTGGTCGTTCTCTTGTGCCCATAACACGCCTAAGGAACCTTCGAGGGCTGTGGTATAAAGAATAAGAGGCTTTCCCTTTACTGGAGCAGCTAACACCGGCGGGTTCTGCAGATATTGCTTGATCTCGTCCAGCGCGCCTTGGCATTTGTGATCCTAGACGAACGGGGTTCCCTTCTTCATCAGGTGACTGTAAGGGCGGCACTTGCCTGAAAGGTTGGCTATAAATCGCCGGATGTACGCAAGCTTCCCCTAGAGAGACCGCAATTGTTTGAGAGTCCTTGGCGGTGGCATTTCCATGATGGCCTTGATCTTCGACGGATCTATCTCAATGCCTCGGTGCCGGACAATGAATCCTAGGAATTTGCCTGAGGACACCCCGAACGCGCATTTGAGAGGGTTCATCTTCAAGTTGTATTGCCGAAGGCGTTGAAATACGGTCTTCAGATGCTCGAGATGTTCCTCGTATGATTTGCTTTTCACGACGAGGTTGTCGATATAGCATTCAACGATTTCATGTATGAGGTCATCGAAGATCTTCGTCATGGCCCTTTGATAGGTGGCACCGGCGTTCTTTAGACCGAAGGGCATCACCTTGTAGCAGAATATTCCTAGAGGGGTCCGAAAAGCGGTATGCTTCTGGTCTTTGGGATGCATCTTTATCTGATTATACCCTGATGAGCCGTCCATAAAAGAGAAAACCTCGTGAGTGGACGTGTTATCTATCATCAGCTCGGTTACCGGTACTGGGAAATCGTCCTTCGGGCAAGCTTTATTGAGATCCCGGAAGTCCACGCATATGCGCACTGTCCCATTTTTCTTCATTACAGGGACGATGTTGGCGATCCAGTCAGGATATTGAACTTCTTGGATAAACCCAGAATCGATCAGCTTCTTGACTTCGGCGTTGATGCTCATCTCAAGGTCGAGCCGCATTCTTCTCGGCGCTTGTTTGACTGGCTTGATATCCGTGGATATTGCCAATTTATGTACAGCAATTTCTTGATCTAGTCCTGGCATTTCAGAATAGTTCCATGCGAAGCAATCTCTATGCTGCATAAGCACGTCTTTTAACGCAGCCATCCTTTCTCCAGATAGAAATTCGCTGACAAATGTCGGTCGCGGGTCGTTTGTTGTCCCCAACTCAATCTTCTTGAGGTTATCTGCAGTAGTATGTATGCCATCTTCCAGCTCTTTCGGCGCTGGTGGAAATTCTGAGATTACCTCGTCGTCATTGTTTTCGAAGCACCAAGGAAGGTATCCATATCCTCGGGCTCCCTTTTTGATATTGTTATCATATGACAAGTACGAACTCGCTTCCAAGCCCGATGTGGATCTGGTTCTGCTCTTGTGGCTTTGGGTTCGTGCTATTGTGGCGGCGTTACCTCCAGCTGCTGGATAAAGCAAACCTGCCTTGCTGGTACTGGTCTTCGACCCAGTTCTTGAAGGTGAAGCAGTCTTCGATAGGGTGTCCTATGGCTCGGTGATAAGAGCAATAGCCTGGATGAGAGACCTCGTTAACTTGCTCAGGATGCTTAGATTCCGGAAGTGTAATCATTCGATGTTTTAAAGCGAGATCAAGTATCTTCCGTGTTTTATTCTGAGGAAAAGAATATGCCTGACTCATCTTCTTCATAAGGGACAAATCCGGACCGCTCGATTTTCGATCGCGTGACCCTTTGACCCCGCGTTGTCGCTATCGAACGCCTTTTCTGCTCTTTGACTTGTTTCTACCTCTGCGTCGGGCCTTTTGCATAACAGGTTGACAGGGAGGAGTATTTTCGTCTTTTTCAGCCTGTTGAAGAAGACGTTGCGTCCTGACTTTCTCGTAGATGGCCATTTCGCGGCTATGGTCGTCCCGAGCTTTTTGACCCGCTTTCCTGATAAGCTTGTCCATTCGCTCTTCAAATGACGGACTCGGCACTTTGATTGCGGGATCTAGTTTTGATAAGGTGTCGGCGTTTCCCGACAGGGCGTCCTCCTATTCATCGAAGTTATATACGGCGTAGCTACCGTGGAATCGTTCTCGTTTCCAGGATCTCACATATCCGAGCCCAAGCGTTTCCATTTTCCCGTTGGGCAACTTGCGCTGAGTCCCAGGGACATCCCAAATCCTGTTATAGAATCGAGCTTGTCGAATAGTCTGTCTTAAAGGCACCCCTTGGCGCTTCAATAGCCTTTTTAGTCCGTTCATGTAATATCTGGGCAAACGGATGGGTTGGAGTCTGTCAAGTGTAGAATCCGCGCCATGCCAGATTTCTTTCTCTACTCTTGTTTCCGTGGACCGGTAGAACAGGATCGCCTTTTCATCCTTTCGCTTGGGAGGGACATAAAACGTCTGCAGGTCCTGCACATTGTAAGCTTCAAGTGCAACAAGGTCTTTGTAGTGCTCCCGCGGAATCATGGTAATTTGCAAACTCCGATCATTGCCGGGGGATGCTTGTATTGACGGCCGACTGGAGAATACGACATTAACCTCATCTTCCGAGTCACTTCCGAAGATTAGTATGGGGGCGGACGGTCCCGGGTTGTTGCGTCGAGACGGCCCAGCGTAAACTATCTCTTCTTCTTCTTCGGTATCACTCCCGAAAACAGGAATGGCGGCAGCGGCTTTGTTCTCCGGTTTTCGACACCTCTCCGTGTCCTCGAAATCTGGCAAAAAGTACTTTGCATCTTTATATTTGCGGACTTCGTTCACGGAGAATGGGTTCAGCTTGCCTGTCACGGTATACTCGAGACCATCCTTGAAATACTTCATACACTGATGTTGTGTAGAAGGGATGATGTTGTACTCGTGTAACCAAGGACGACCGAGCAAGGCGTTGTAGCAGGTCTTAGCATCAATGACGTGAAACTTAATGTCCGTGACGAGCAGTCCGAAGCATAATGTTAGTATTACAGATCCGAGAGTTCGTGACGACTGGGAGTCGAAACCGGAGATGGTAATTTTGTCGCGAACGAGGTGCTGAACGCTCATGCAGATTTCCTTCAACACCCGAACATTAAGGAGATTGACGGAGGATCCATTATCGACCAGGATTTTGCCTATCTTGATATCATGGCAGTATCTAGAGACATATAGGGGACGGTTGTGGTCGCACGTCCCAAGGAGAAGGTCTTCATCACCGAACGTGACATCGGCTGTGTGCACTTCTTCCAGTTCATCCTTCATCCTTTCTTCGGCGAGGAAGGCTTGGAATTGCTCGGGCTCTTGTAGCGCCTTGATTAATGAATCTCTCACTTCTTTTGATAATAAGAAGGCGTCGAGAATGTTGAGCTGCGAGGGTAGTTTCCTCAGGTGCGCTAGGATGTTGTAGTCCACCTTACTCTTCTTAGGCGGGTCCTTGGCAGTCAGCTCTTTCATAACTTGGTCATCTAAGGCGATATCCTCAGCGACCTTTTCCTTTCCCTTATCTTTTCTAGTTGCAGGTCTGAGGTTCTTTTCGGGAAGCGTGCGATTGCGCAGCTAAATATTTTCGCAGGCCTCTGGTTCTTCCTCTTTTCCCGAGGTGAACTCTTTAAAGAGGGGGCTAAGAGCCAGTTCCTCGTCAGAATCGCTCCCGAACGTGAACACTTGCGGTCTCCCGGCGTTGACCGTGTAACAGTTACCGGTGGTTCTTTTGTGTCCTTCGGTCGTATTTCTCTGCTCCCGACGAGTTCTGTGTTTCATTCGCTTAAAATGTTGCCGGTGAGCAACATATCCCTGCCACCATATCTTAAAAGCGTCGCACTCCTCAGTGGGGTGTGAAATTTTCTGATGATATGAGCAGTAATTAGGGTGCCTTTCCGCCCCTTGAGCGTGTTTTCTTCCGAGGGTGGTAGTTTCATTCCTATTGACATGGCTTTGGCAAACCTTTTCCTCGTCTTGAATATGTTTTTATCCGCATCGGATGTCTTTCGATCTGGCGGGAGTGTTCGACTCTTTCGTTTAGTCGCCTGCGTTTGGCTCCTTCTGATGCGGCCATCTCACGCTCCTGGTCGGCTTTACTTTTCAAACGAATCTCGTCTAGAAAGGCGTCGATCATTTCGTCTGTCGTCCACACCAGTTCTGGTTCAGGCTGTGCCCCCAGTTTCTCAGTGCCAGGAGTTTTTTCATCGTCCGTAAACGAGTGGGAGATCACATGACAACTCACCACATATCCTTCGGATTCATCCGACGAGCTCTCCTCATTATCTTCCTCCCGAAAGACGTGGTTGAGGAACTCTTGGAGTGTGATGGGAGTCCGCGCCTTTTGATTGTACTCCTCCAGCGCGTCAATCTTTTGGTTGGCTTAAAGAACATCATGAACCGTGAAATAGTTGCATGACGATCTAGGGTACCCCCGAACATACCCACCGCGGGCGCTTCCTCAATGCGTTGTTCGCATTTCGACCTCAAGTTTCGCCGGCGTATAGCGTACTGGACCCACGTCTCGCCCGGTTTCACCCTGGCATTGATTAGCGCAGTTATCGGAGTGCGTTCGCTGGCGCTCGCGAATCGCTGTGTAAATAGCAGCTCCATTTCCGTAAATGTTTTGACGGAGTCGTTCGGGAGCTCAGAGTACCACTCGAACGCTGTTTCTGACAAGCTGCCGACGAATTGGCGAAGCAAGAGCTTATCGTCGCCGCCCGTGTTGCCACAAAGCGCCTTGAACTGGGCAACATGCTGATGGGGATTGCCCGTCCCCTTGTAGACATGGAATTTCGGTATTGTATAGCCCGGTGGGTACTTGATCTGATCGTACCAGCTTGGATATGGTCGCCCCGTTTTTACGACCTGACCGGCTGCCTCAGTCGCCTGGTGATCCCGTATCTGCTGAGCTATATATTCGTCCAAGTCAGCTTTGGAGATCGTCTCCTCCTTGGCTGTTGACAGAGCCGGTGGAGGATTTGACGTTTCTCCCCTGTCGTCTTCAAGGACGATTGGAGGATCTTCAGCAGGAGAATCTTGTTGGATCATCATTCCCACCATGTCCTGGAACAGGAGGGCCATTCGTTGTATATTGGCTGCTTGTTCGACAGCCTCTTTATCCTTCTTCTCCAATATCCTACGAAGGAATTCAGCGTCAGTTTCTTGCTCCTGGCGTTGATCAGATGACGCTTCGGGGCTTTCTTTCGGCCCAGTGAGTGCGGCCATCGCGTTCATCATTTCTTGGAGCTTCTGCTGTTGCTCCTGAGCTTTGGTCACTGACCGTGTAAGCGGCCTATGACCCGTAGATGCACGGCTGTCCTCCTTCCCGAACGCCATGTAAACGGTGTGCACCACCATGCCCCCAGACTTAGGGCGTTTAGGCTTACTGTCTTTGACATTAGCTGTAGGTGTGGGGACCCTCTCTGGCCTTCCTCTCTTTTGAGTAGTCAACGTGGAGGGAGCCATTGCAGCAGGCACCCAAGTGGTTGTCGTCCTTTGTGATTTGACAGGACGGTTCTTTTCTTCCTGAACTTTCACCTTCTTCTGCCGGTGAGAGTGATCTTGAATGATTACCGAGTCCTGAACCCGTCGCCAGACCTTATAAATTTTGGAGGACAGCCGTTGAGGGGGCTGCTCTGGCTTTGTTTCTGTAACATCCTCCGCAGGTGGATGGGATCTTTTGAGAACCGCAGTTGGCGAATTTCTGCGTACCTTGTTTAGCAGCTCAAAGATGTTCCCGGTTGGAACAACAGCCTCAATTTCCACCGTTGGAGCTGGAGGAGTTAGCCCGGAGGGGGAGTTGCCCCCAGTCTTCCTTATCCGGTGCCAGTGGCGACGTCGGGCATGACGGGTTGTTGGGATTGATTCAGCGACGGCTTCGTCTTGCCTCCTGTTCTGGGGAGGGGCTGCTGCCGGTGTCAGCCTTTTGAAGACCGACGTTCGTTGAGAAGATACGTCCATCCGGTCAAAAACAGATTTCTGAGCGGGAGCGGGAACGAGGGTAGTCAGTTTCGCGAAGACCGACCCTCTGGGAGGAGAAGCCGCCTTGACGACTTCGGGAGCAGCTGTCTTCTTTGGGATGGCCACCTCAGGTATCATGGGCTTCTTGGCGGGCCCTTTGGAGTTCAGGCTCAGTCTGGTGAATACCGAGGAGTTGGACGACCCGTTTAGAGGGGCCGTGGGAGTAGCAAGTCGATCAAAGACCGACTTCTTTGACACTTCCGGTACGGGCATTGGGATGTTAATGTTCATCGGCGGGAGCATGGTCCCAAAGAATAGGCCGGTGGTAGCTTGAGTCACTTTTTCCACAGGCATAGTAAACAGGGAAGCGGCCTGCGGTCCATAGGCTACACCTCCAGGTGAGGCGGAGCGTCGGTTGCATTTGCAGTTGGAGCAGTTGCCAGCCATTGATCCTTTTGCTTTATGCAGCAAACGAAACGCCAAGTCTTAGTACTTCGAAACCCAAGGGCAACCATTAGCGAACCGCGATTGGTTCGCGAATCACGACACACGAAGTGTGGAGTGGAAAGAGGAAAAGGTCCCACCGGGCGTGCCAGAATCTGTTCCCCTCCGAAAGACGCCGCGACGTCAGGGACGTCTTGCCTGAAATTCGTGACAGATGCTAATTTGTGCTATCCGTCTACCTCTCCGAAGATGCCAAGTTGATTTATGGCACCATGTATCGAAGGTTTAAACGGATGGCGTCCGATGTAGCAGACTTCGTCAGATTCCCCCTCGCTTGAGGGGTTTTTGATTGTGGGGACGCTCTTCCCTGCAGGCGCAAGCCCCTGCAGTTAATTACGCTACCGCATTGCGGTAACAACTTTCTCCTTCTCCAGATGGTCACTTCATGTCGTATGTGTTTGATTTGTGTTTGGTTGCCCGTGGATTGTATACGGAGACTGAGTTATGTCGTCGCCCGTAGGGCGTGGACTAGTCCAAATCCGTATTATCTTAGATTTGGGTTTGGGAGTTTGGGTTTAAGGATACGTTAGCCTCTTTTGAGACTAAGATCGACTTAAACGTTTGTTAAGGATACGTTAGTCTAGTTTTAGACTAAGATCAACTTAACGGGATCGTTTAGATCCGACAAGAGAGCGATTAAGGGAGCCATGTTGTTTAGTTTAGTGACATTGCGGTCAATAGGTAGTTTAAGGACATTGCGGTCCAATGTTAGTTTTAAGACATCGCGGTCAAGGTTAAGGACGTCGTAGTCCGTGGATTTAAGGACTCCACAGTCCGATGTTAGTTTTAAGACATCACGGTCATGGTTAAGGACGTCATAGTCCGTTGTTAGTTTTAAGACATTCCGGTCAAGGTTAAGGACGTTATAGTCCGAGGGTTTAAGGACCCTACAGTCCGGCGTTAGTTTTAAGACATCACGGTCAAGGTTAAGGACCTCATAGTCCGAGGATTTAAGGACTCCACAGTTCGGCGTTAGTTTTAAGACATCCCGGTCAAGGTTAAGGACCTCATAGTCCGAGGATTTAAGGACTCCACAGTCCGGCGTTAGTTTTAAGACATCCCGGTCAAGGTTAAGGACCTCATAGTCCATGAGCTTAAGGACCCCACAGTCCGTATCAATGTGTGGTCATCGGGACCCGTCACCTCTTTGAAGACGTTGAGGAATTACAACGCCAAGTATCAAAGGAGTGAAGAGATATACCATTAAACCAAGGTAGATCAAGTGATCTGTAGTCCAATTTGGAAACTAAGATCAATTATTATATTATGAGCCCATTGGCCCAGTTAAGTTTGAATTGAGGACTTATGGCCAGCCCGGGGTAAGTCCAATCATGTTTGGAATATTGGCCCTCTGTTGGTTCATTGAAGGAGAGGCTTTGCCTCTGGAAACTTAGCCAATTGGGCTAAAGCTAGTGTTAAACACTAGAGACCAACAGTGTTGAACACTGGGAATAAGATTAACAAGTTAGTGTTAAACACTAAAAGATAATCAGTGTTGAACACTGGGAACAGAGTTTTCAAATTAGTGTTAAACACTAAGCAAATCAGTGTTAAACACTGCAAATAGAGTTTTCCAAATTAGTGTTAAACACTAAGAAAATCAGTGTTAAACACCGGGGACAAAGTCTTCAGCTTATTGTTAAACACTAAGGAGAGAGGGGTCACATGTGGACACGTGAGAGCGCCCCGATTCTCCTTATTTTATTCAGCGGATCAGTGTTTAACACTTTTATTATGACGACCATCACGTGTGAGCACGTGATGGAAGCCCATGCTCTATCTATTATAATGCTCACTAGGGGTCACGTGGTAGCACGTGAGGGCGCCCTAGAGCTATTTTCTGTTCCTTTTGCCTTTTTCTTTGTGTGCTTCAGAGGTCACGTGGGGCGCGTGAGGCATTGCCTCAAAGTTCTTTTCTGTGGATCTTTACAGGGGTCACGTGGTAGCACGTGACTCTGGTTCTTTGCATGTTTTAAAGATCTGTTCATCTTTTAAGAATTAAATTCTTCATAGGGTTAAACCCTAGCAATAAACTTTAGAGGAATTAAATCCCTATTTTCTTCTGAAGAATTATATTTTTAAATAGGGTTAAACCCTAATTTCTTTTCTGTAAAGAATTAAATTCTGGTATAGGGTGAAACCCTAATTTCTTTTTTAAGGGAATTAAATTCCTGTGAGTTTGAGAGAATTAAGTTCTCAATTAGGGTTAAACCCTTGTTCTGTTCATTCTGAAGGAATTAAATTCCTAGGGTTAAACCCTAATTTTATCTCAAAGGAATTAAATTCCTGTAATTCTGTGAGAATTAAATTCTCAAAACTCAATTCCTGCTCTATGTTTTAGATCTGCATGGCAGAATCTCAACCCAATGAGAATTAAATTCTCAATTCATAGGGAGATGTGCACTTTGTAGATCCTCAACCAGAGAAAGAACTAAGTTCTTTTCTTTATATAAGAGTTAAACTCTTTGGAGAATTAAATTCTCTTTTGAAGCTTCCCTTTTCTTTTCTTACCTAAGGTTTTTCTTTTGCAGAGAATTAAATTCTTCCTTTTGAATTTTCAAGATTCCAAGGCTCTATATCTCTCTCTCTGTATGTCTCTCCAAACAAAAAAGGTCCCCCCATTTCTTTTCTTGGCTCCTATTTATAGGAGAATGGAAAGAATCAATCTCTTTGGTAAATCTCTCATTGAGAGATTTGATTTGTTCATTGAGAGATTTGATTTATATTTATCATTAATCTGGGCCTTTAGATTATTAGGTGAATTTTATTCACCATTGGATTTTAAATCCAAAGATATCTCTTTGTTATTTCGGTTAGATTTAGGGGGAAATCTTTCCAAGTCCAAGATTTTTCCATAAATTGGTGATATTTAATCACCTTTAGATTTTTAATCCAACGATTTCAGATAATCCTTTTTCATTTTGGAAAGATTTGAAAGATCTTCCCTCAGAATTTAATTCTGTCAAAGAATAAGGCTTTTAAAGCCGGTCACGTGTGGCCACGTGACCCCTGGTCACGTGTCGGCACGTGACCCCTGGTCACGTGTCGGCACGTGACCCCTGGAATGGGCTTCTCTTCTTCTGCGCTCTGTTCTCTGGCCGCTGCTTTAACCATCACGTGCCAACACGTGACCACTGGTCACGTGTGAGCACGTGATGCCTCTTCTGAAGCTTCTTCTTGACTTTTAATTAGAGAACAAATATGCTCTATGCCGCTGCTTAACCATCACGTGCCAACACGTGATCACTGGTCACGTGTGAGCACGTGATGCCTCTTCTGAATCTTCTTCTTGACTTTTAATTAGAGAACAAATATGCTCTGTGTCGCTGCTTGACCATCATGTGTCCACACGTGACCACTGGTCACGTGTGAGCACGTGATGCCTCTTCTGAATCTTTTCCTGATTTTTAATCAGGGAACAATCAATAGTTATATTGTTCTCGACTCGCCACCCGTCTTAGTAAAATGAATTCTTTTCAGAAAATATTAGTGGGAGTATAGTAGAACTGGAAGTGATTCCAGAACCATAAATGATTACTGAAAATTTAGTAGAACCTAAAAATTCAATTGAATTCGACAATCCATTAACCACTCCGCAGATTTGGTGGGTAACCTCAGCTACCCGAGAGGTACTTCGGTCTCCTCAAGGACGGTGATAGGGAGGTTTTGATGACCCAAGCTTGTAGCAACTGTTGTTCTAGACTACGAGATCTGGCAGGTGGATGAGTATAACGTCGTTCTAAATTAGATTTAGATGTGCACGTGTATATGAATCTGCCAGAGGGTTGTTGTAGTCAGTGGGAGCAGCTGATGCATGGTAGGCAAGTAGCTTATGTCTATTTATAGACTAAAGCAAGTATAGCGGAAATAGATCATCTATTTTTGATGTGACAGTCATAGAGTTTGACTTCATCAGAATAACAGATGGACCTGGCAAGAAGGTAGTAGGGAGTGATGTCCTGGTATTTGGATGACATGACCTTTATAGGAAATAATATTCCTATACTACGATCGGTTATACTGTGGTTGTCACAAGGTATTTCTCCACATAGGATTTGGATAAAATATAAGGGATTCTGGTCATTAGATCAGTGGTTTTAGATTTAGATTTGGGAAGTGTCCCAATTTGGGTACTTTGACACTATTCTAAAGTGTTTTAGAATGGACTAATCCTGGCGTGGTGGTGTACCCGTAGGTGAGGGAGTCACCCTCTCTAAAGAGATGTCTTCTAGACTGACGAGGAGAGGGATTTGCATGATTGTATATCTCTTGCTTAGGCAATTGAGTCAATCATGAGATGTCAAGTACCACACCTGTAATAACTCCAATTTTTGTGTACATAAATTTTATTTAAAGTTAATATATACTTGAGGTATTTACATTTTCTGTGAGTACTATAAGTATTTAATTTAATTTTGAATAGCAACTAAGAGCTTGTAGCTCACTGGTAAGACCTTGCACTGTTGAACCAAAGCACCAGAGTTCAAATCCCATTAGTCACATTAATTTTTTATTAATTTTATTTTAATCTTTTTAGAAGCCCAAGAGTCTACACATGCATAACTCGTAAAAACCAAGAGTCACACATAAAACAAACGAGTTCAAGAGGTAGACCAAGAGATAGGGGACACGTGGCGGCGAGACTCAGTGGAATCGGGCCGGCGGCGCGGCTGACTCGGCCGGCGGCGCTTGGTCAACTCACCCGAAACCCTATTTTTCTTCTTTTCTCTTGGTCTCTTGAACTCCCCCATAACCCCTGTTTGGTTTAATTTCCCTGCACATTTACAGAGCAATTTAAATCACACATTTAATCCATTTTAATACAATATTTATCACACCCTTTCATCTACCCTAAACCCTAATTTTTCCTATAAATACTACACCTAAAATCACCCATCCTCACTTCCAAATCTCTGTCCAAACTGTCAAGAAAATTCCAGAGACTTTTTGTGTGCAAGTTGAGTTAGCAAAGGGCGAAGCTTCGGCGAACTTCCGACGATGATCCGAGGAGTTTCCGGCGACGAAACGACACACCGGTGCTTCCCCAACCTTCCTCTTTCTCTTCTCTTGGCTCTAATCCCATAAGTCCCTTCTTCCCTTTCTTTTTACTATTCTAAAAATTTAAAATTCTAACACCGGACGGAAGTGGAGTTAATCCGACTTCCGATTCGGTTTTTCCTTAAAAATCATATTTTCTTAAACACAATAATACCAAACTCTCACATCATGATCATTAAACATTTACAAAACATATTAACAAGTTTTATATCAAAATAATTTATATTTCAATTTTTATAGCACTTTTACAGAAAAATACCATATAGTTTAGTTTCGACATAAAATATCATTACCCCTTGCTATACATTTAGATAGTTCATTAGGTAATGACCTACCTCCTTACAACACTCATATGTAACATAACACGATGATCTTTGGGAACATACTTTTGGGAAAATACGATTTTACACAAAACTACCTCAAACATATAAAAACCTTTTTCTACAAGATATGTATTGTTAACAAATCCTTGCAATGCACCACTTCAACCCATTTCGGGGAACCCGTTCTGGATGGTGCGGGTTATCGCACATTCTCGGGCTTAGTAGTGCGAGATGCAGACCTCCGTAAGGAGCATACGGTCTCGAAAGATTTAAAAATACAATTTTCTTTAGAAAATGTGATTTCTATTATAAATAAAACTTATATTTTTAATAAATAAATATATATGTAATTGATATCAAAATATCTATTTTTAATATTTATAAAATTCCACATTTCCAAAATTCAAGAAAAACATTCCATTTAGAAGAAAATACCATACAAGTCCAATATTATAAATAAATACCATAAATTATGAAAAATAGGTTTTATTCACTAGAAATGTCACAATAATAAAATATATATTAATGAAAACTTTAAAGACGATAATAAAATACTTGATGTGTATTTTGAAAATTATACAAAATTATTTTTACATAAACCCCCCTCAAGTTCTATAAATTACCCTAAGGACCCTAGTAAACATAGGTTTAAGCGGGACCCGTCTCTTGAGCCTCAGGGAGCCGGAGATATGGGTGCTTGCCTATTTATGGTAGACAACTTAACAAACGTTGTTATCAACACAGTAATCGTCTTTGAAAAAGACACAAATTCTGCCGTCCATGTGCAGCGGTTACTAATAGCATCAAAACATAATTCAAGATTCAATTTCTTTTCTAATTGTCTGACTCAGACTGAGTCTCAATATAATCAATCTGACTTGAATGCGATTCAAGTATATATAAAAATTCAATATGAATCCATATATTCAATCTGTTCAATCTATACAACTTGACTAAACCGAACCACGGATATACATCCATCTACATGATTTTCCAGTTACATCCATTTACTGATATCATGGTTTCGGCAAGTCATCCATCTATACAAATACAAACAATACAATCAAGACATCGTGGGGTTTAAGGGGTAGATTGGTACGGAATGTGTTAAAAGTGGTACGAGACTGCAACCATTAAGACACCTAACCTAAATTCAATTGCCGTTGTATCGTGGCTGAACAGTTCCTTGTATTCTGTCCACCATAGTCTCTGGTCTATTGAGACACCTCTCGTATACACTGGCCTCTTCTATACCAAATTACAAACAACAGCGTCAACACTAAATACAACATTATAACAATATAATACCACTTTAAAAGTTACACACTCTCTCTCTGTCTATTCTACTTCTCCCTTATCTTTGGGACTTACTGAGCAATTGTTCGCCGACGACATTTCTTCTCTTTCTTCTTTGGAATGTTGTCAGGTGATTCGGACCTTTAGGAGATCGAGCCCCCCAGCGAGGACTTGGATCAGCTAGCCTTTGACCTGGAGCTCTAGATACTTGTACATTTCATTTAAGTACTTTCATTTCTGTTATGCCACTGTTTAGGCATTGCTTTTCATTCCGTGTATTTACTTTTCAGATGTATTGTAAAAAGAATGTGAATAAATAAAGTTGTTATTCAATTATATCTATTGTCTCTGTCTCTTGTGCATTTTACTTATATTTCTTAGATACGCTTAGCGCGTTTACTTCAGAGTAAATATGTAGCGGCCAGTCGCGTCCTCTGCCCGTACACTGGGAAGTGGGGTGTGACAGGTTTTGTTGGTGGCCCATGCAGGTCAGAGCTGTATGGAACCCTACCATGTAGTTCTGTTCTGCGTGGACAACCTAAGCAATATAACACAAGAACCGGCAACTGAAAACATTCTTTATAATTCATATTCCTTGAATCTTATCATTTTATATATTTTGAATCTGTCCTAACCCAAAAATTTTCATTCAAGGTTATGGATTCCCCGAACAACACCATCACCAATTTCAACAACACTCCACCTCCACTACCAATTACACCTGCCGTCGCTGCTCCGATCAACGAGCAGACGGTTCTACTTGAGACAATCTGCAGCATCGTTGAAGGACAGCAACAACAGACTGCTATTCTAATGAACCGGCCAGAAGCGGAAGCCCCAGGAGTGAAGCAATTCAGGGCCTTGCACCCCAAGCAATTCTCAGGAAAAGAGAGCCCTCTAGAAGCTGAGGAATGGGCTCAAAGTATCGAAGATGATCTGGCAGCGGCATAAGTGCGAGAGGTAGCTTGGGTTCGTGTTGCGAAACTGCAGCTCACGGACAATGCACGGGTTTGGTGGAAGGCGGAAGAAAGCCGTCTTGATCAACCCATCGAATGGAAGACTTTCCGCGACATGTTCGACGCAAAGTACTTCCCTGAGACTGCCAGGTTCGATATGGAACAGCAGTTCATCCATCTGCAACAAGGTTCAATGTGAACCAAGTCAGCAGATGGATATGACGCTGAGTTCACCATGCTCAGTCGGTAAGATATGTCTCAATAATTTGATTTTTCAATAAATTACATACTACACAGCTAACACAATACTTTCATAGATTTGCGGCACACCTGATACCGACGGATGAGATCAGAGCCCGTCGATTTCAACAAGGGTTAGATCCGGAGATCCAGGCTGCACTAGCCACAGGAGATTTTACGACCTATGAATCGGCTCTGAAAGCTGCCCGCCATTATGAGGCAGTGGTAAAGATGAGGGGCAGATCTCAATCTGCTAGGATTAAGCGCCCTGCCAACCAGATGGCAGGAGGAGCCTTATCAAGGCCATCTTTTGTACCAAGGAGACCGGGAGTACCAATCAACTGGCCCAGCCCAGCCTTTTATACCTACTGCAAGAGAGATGGGCATCTGATGAAAGACTGCTGGCGAGCCAACCGTCTTTGCTTAGTCTGCGGCTCAGCTATTCATGATATTGGGTCTTGTCCCAGAAGATACAACCCAATTACTGCACACAGGCCAGCAATCAATTATCAGCAGAAACCGGCCATTTAGGCACCTGCTCCAAGACTAGCTCTCCCTGCTCCACCACCTAGAGGACCACCGACTGTACCTCCTCCTCATCAATTCCATCAAGCTCAATGAAACATTCCGAGGAATGCTCCTCCGGCCAGAAGGAATGTACCACGGCGACAGGCTTTCACGATGACCGTGGAAGAAACTGAGGCCACTAGCGAAGCATCACTGGTAACCCTTTCTTCTCAAGCTTTTCATTCAGTCTTAATACCTATCCACATATTTTCCTATACCTAAAACATATCTCATATACCTTAGGTACAATCTTAGTATCCTTACTCTCTGCACTAGCACTTTTAGATACTGGAGCATCTCATTGCTTTATGTCGCAACGGTTCGTCCGAACTCATGCGATTCCAGTCACACCGTTTGTATCCAGTTGGAATGTCAGGTCAGGAAATGGAATTCTAAAGGCAACAATGGGATACAACTTGTATCCAGTAGTCGTTTGCAGCAGAGAATTCTATGCTGACTTCAAGGTGCTGGACATACCGAACTTCGATATGGTTCTAGGTATGGATTGGCTCGGAACATTTTATGCTACCATTGACTGTCGTCAAAGGAGGGTAGTATTCGAGATTCCAGACCATCCGGGTTTCTATTTCAAAAGAGGAGACCGTACCCTGGAGCCAAGTACTTACAAGGCAAAACCAAAGAAGGCAGTGATTGTAGCAATTCAAGCGGAGGAAAGATCAAAACCAGAAGTAGTTCGAGAGTTCGACAATGTGTTTCCTGACGATATATCAGGTTTGCCTCCCGATCGAGCTCTTGAATTCAATATTGATTTAATACCAGGAGCGCAACCAGTGATCAAAGCACCTTATCGATTAAGTCCGGAAGGTTTGAAGGAGGTCCGAACTCAGTTGGACGAATTATTGGCGAAAGAATGGATTCGTCCCAGCACGTCAAGTTGGGGATCACCAGTACTGCTTGTGAAGAAGAAGGAAGGTTCATACAGAATGTGCATCAATTATAGAGTCTTGAACAAAGTAACGATAAAGAACAAGTATCCGCTACCGCGTATCGATGATTTATTCGATCAGCTAAGTGGATCTTGTGTTTTCTCCAAATTAGATCTTCGTTCAGGTTATCATCAGGTGAAGGTCAAGGAAGCTGATATCAATAAAACAACTTTCAGACCTCTCTATAGTCATTACGAATTTCTTGTGATGCCATTTGGAGTGACCAACGCACCAGCAATATTCATGAACCTAATGAATCAAGTTTTCCGGGAGTACTTAGACAGGTTTGTTGTCATCTTTATCGACGACATCCTGGTGTATTCAAAGAGTCAGAAAGAACATGATGAGCACCTACGAATTGTTCTGGAAACTCTACGACAACATCAACCATATGCCAAGTACAGCAAGTGTGAGTTTTGGCTAGATCAAGTTGGTTTCCTCGGACACATTGTATCAGGCGAAGGAATCTCTGTGGATCTAGCGAAAGTTTTAGCAGTAAGCGAATGGCCGACACCAAAGTCAGTGAATGACATTCGAAGTTTCTTGGGTCTAGCTGGATATTACAGAAGGTTCATTGAAGGCTTTTAAAAGACAGCAACACCCCTGAACAAGCTCACACGTAAAGATGAATAATTCGTATGGTCAGAAGCATGCGAACAAGTTTTCGTAGAACTCAAATCAAGATTGATATTAGCACCTATTCTCGTTATTCCAGACCAATCTGGAGGTTTCGAAGTGCATTGTGATGCATCCAGTAAGGGATTAGGATGTGTTCTTCATCAACACGGAAGAGTTGTGGTTTATGCTTCAAGACAACTGAAGACTCATGAGCGCAATTATCCGACGCATGATTTGGAGTTGGCATCCGTAATTTTTGCTCTTAAAATTTGGCGCCATTATCTTCTTAGTGAACGAGTCAACATATATACAGATCATAAGAGTCTGAAATATGTGTTTACTCAGAAGGAGTTGAATATGCAGCAGAGACGATGGTTAGAACTCATGGCGGACTTCGACATCAAGCTGCAATATCACCCAGGAAAGGTGAATGTGGTACCTGATGCCCTTAGTCGCCAACCATTAGCAATGAATCTCACCGCTCAGTGGAAGCTTCAACAAGACTTGCATCAGATGGAGATTAACTAGTCATGCCAGGTAACGCTTCAAGTTTGATGAATTTACAAGTTCAATCTACCATTGTCAATCAGATCAAAGCAGCTCAAGCAAGTGATTCTAAGTTGCAAAAGATCAGAGAACAAGTGGAGAATGGACTCAGAACAGACTTCATCATCCATGAAGACGGATCTTTGAGGTACGGCAATAGATTGTGTGTACCAAAAGGTTCTGTTCGGAAAGAGTTAATGAAAGAAGCTCACAGCTCTCCCTACTCAGTACACCCTAGAGGTACAAAGATGTACAAAGATCTACGTCAGAATTACTGGTGGCATGGAATGAAGCATGAAGTAGCCAGAAGCGTCGCAAAATTCTTGGTGTGTCAGCAAGTAAAGGATGAACATCACAAGACTGCTGGATTACTTCAACCGTTACCAATCCCAGAATGGAAGTGGCAACACATCACGATGGATTTTGTGACTGCTCTTCCTCGCAGCACAAAGGGTAACGATGCGGTATAGGTTATTGTGGATCGACTCACAAAGTCGGCTCACTTCATCCCATTTCGAGTTGGCCAATCAACTGAGACATTAGCAAAGAAGTACATGGAGGTAAGAATCTAAGTAAGATTTTAAATCTTCAAATATGTACTATCTTTGATACCCATGAACTCATACAGGAAATTGTGAGACTTCATGGAGTACCAGTCTGCATTATCTCCGATCGTGACACCAGGTTCCGATCGCAATTTTGGCAAAGTCTGCAAGCGAGCTTGGGAACAATTCTGAACTTCAGCACAGCTTATCATCCACAAATTGATGGTCAGTCTGAGCGAACTATTCAGATCTTGGAAGATATGCTCAGAGCATGTATGTTGGACTTCGGAGGATCGTGGGAAGATCACCTACGCCTTATGGAGTTTTCATACAACAACAACTACCAAGCAAGTATTGGAATGACACCTTTTGCAGCGCTCTATGTAAGGAAGTGTCGATCGCCATTAAGTTGGGACGACATCGGAGATAGGGAACTTCTTGGACCTGAGATGATAGCAGCAACAGTTGACGTAGTTCGTACTATCAGGGAAAGAATGCGCATAGCCCAAAATCGACAGAAAAACTGAGCTGATGCAAAGCGCCGTCATTTGGAGTTCCAGCCGGGAGATCATGTATTTCTGAAGATATCTTCGAACCGTGGAGTGATCCGATTTGGAAGACGGGGTAAGCTTAGTCCAAGGTACATTGGACCATTCGACATACTCGAACGAGTCGGTGAAGTGGCTTATCGCTTGGTAGTTCCACTCTCATTGGAAGGAGTGCACAGTGTGTTCTACATATCCCAATTTAAAAGGTATGTGGGTGACCCCAGCCATATTCTCGATCATTCCGAGCTCACTATACAACCCGACTTATCTTGTGAGCAACAACCTGTCGAAATCCTGGACAGGAAAGTGAAGTCACTTCGGAACAAGGAAGTCAACTTGGTTCGAGTGATGTGGAGAAAAGACACTCCAGGAGAATCGACATGGGAAAGGTAAGATGAGATGCGTGCAAGATATCCTCACTTATTTGTAAACTAGTCCTTAAAATAAATTATAAATTTTGAGAACGAAAGTTTTGTAAGGAGGGTAGACTGTAACAACTCCAATTCTTGTGTACATAAATTTGATTTAAAGTTAATGTATACTTGGGGTATTTACATTTCCTGTGAGTACTATAAGTATTTAATTTAATTTTGAATAGCAAGCAAGAGCTTGTAGCTCATTGGTAAGACCTTTCACTGCTGAACCAAAGCACCAGAGTTCAAATCCCATTAGCCACATTAATATTTTTATTAGTTTTCTTTTAATTATTTTAGAAGCCCCAAGAGTCTACACGTGCATAACTCGTGAAAACCAAGAGTCACACACAAAACAAACGAGTCTAGAAGGTAGACCAAGAGACAGGGGACACATGTCGGCGAGACTCGGCCTGACTCGGTCGAATAGGGCCGGCGGCGCGGTTGACTCGGCCGGCGCCGCCGGGTCAACTCGTCCGAAACCCTATTTTTCTTCTTTTCTCTTGGTCTCTTGAACTCCCCCATAATCCCTGTATGGTTTAATTTCCCTGCACATTTACAGAGCAATTTAAATCACACATTTAATCTATTTTAATACAATTTTTATCACACTCTTTCATCTACCCTAAACCCTAATTTTTCCTATAAATACCACACCTAAAATCACCCCTCCTCACTTCCAAATCTCTGTCTAAACTCTCAAGAAAATTCCATAGACTTTTTGTGTGCAAGTGGAGTTAGCAAAGGGCGAAGCTCCGGCGAACTTCCGACGACGATCCGAGAAGTTTCCGGCTACGAAACGACGCACTGGTGCTTCCCCAACCTTCCTCTTCCTTTTCTCTTGGCTCTAATCCCGTAAGTCCCTTCTTCCCTTTCTTTTTACTATTCTAAAAATTTAAAATTCTAAAACCCGACGGAAGTGGAGTTAATCCGACTTCCGATTCAGTTTTTCCTTAAAAATCATATTTTTTTAAACACAATAATACCAAACTATCACATCATTATCATTAAACATTTACAAAATATATTGACAAGTTTTATATCAAAACAATTTATATTTCAAGTTTTATAGCACTTTTATAGAAAAATACCATATAGTTTAGTTTCAACATAAAACATCATTACCCCTTGTTATACCTTTAGATAGTTCACGAGGTAATGACCTATCTCCTCACAACACTCATATGTAACATAGCACGATGATCTTTGGGAACATACTTTTGGGAAAATACGATTTTAAACAAAACTATCTCAAACTTATAAAAACCTTTTTCTACAAGATATGTATTTTTAACAAATCTTTGCAATGAGCCGCTACAATCCATTTCGGAGAACCCGTTCGGGATGGTGCGGGTTATCGCACATTTTCGGGCTTAGTAGTGCGAGATGCAGACCTCCGCAAGGAGCATACGGTCTCGAAAGATTTAAAAATACAATTTTCATTAGAAAATGTGATTTCTATTATAAATAAAACTTATATTTTTAATAATAAATATTTGTGTAATTAATATCAAAATATCTATTTTTAATATTTATAAAATTCCACATTTCTAAAATTCAAGAAAATATTCCATTTACAAGAAAATACTATACAAGTCCAATATTACAAATAAATACCATAGATTATGAATAATAGGTTTTATTCACTAGAAATGTCACAATGATAAAATATACATTAATGAAAACTTTAAATACGATAATAAAATACTTGAGGTGTATTTTGAAAATTATACAAAATTATTTTTACATAAACCCCCCCTCAAGTTCTATAAATTACCCTAAGGACCCTAGTAAACATAGGTTTAAGCGGGACCAGTCTCTTGAGCCTCAGGGAGCCGGAGATATGGGTGCTTGCCTATTTAAGGTAGACAACTTAACAAACGGCGTTATCAACATGGTAATCGTATTTGAAAAAGACACAAATCCTGCCGTCCATGTGCAGCGGTTACCGATAGTATCAAAACATAATTCAGAATTCAATTTCTGTTCTAATTGTCTCACTCAAACCGAGTCTCAATATAATCAATCTGATTTGAATGCGATTCAAGTATATATAACAATTCAATATGAATCCATATCTTCAATCTGTTCAATCTATACAACTTGACCGAACCGAACCATGGATATACATCCATCTATATGATTCTCCAGTTACATCCATTTACTGATATCATGGTTTCAACAAGTCATCCATCTATATAATTTATAATACAAAATAATACAATTTACAATACAATACAATCTAGACATCACGGGGTTTAAGGGGTAAATTGGTATGGAAGGTATTAAAAGTGGCACGAGACTGCAACCATTAAGACACCTAATCTGAATTCAATTGCCGTTGTACCATGGCTGAACGGTTCCTTGTATTCCGTCCACCGTAGTCTCTGGTCTATTGAGACTCATCTTGTATACACTGGCCTCTTCTGTACCAAACTACAAATAACAACGTTAACACTAAATATAACATTATAACAATATAATACCACTTTAAAGGTTACACACTCTCTCTCTATGTCTATTTTACTTCTCCCTTATCTTTATAACTTACCGAGTGATTGTTCGCTGACGACATTCTTTCTCTTTCTTCTTTGGAATGTTGTCAGGTGATTCGGACCTTCAAGAGATCGAGTCCACCAGCGAGGACTTGGATCAGCTGCCTTCGACCCGGAGCTCTAGATACTTGTACATTTCATTTTAGTACTTTCGTTTCTGTTATACCACTGTTTAGGCATTGCTTTTCATTCTATGTATTTACTTTTCAGATGTATTGTAAAAAGAATGTGAATAAATAAAGTTGTTGTTCAATTATATCTATTGTCTCTGTCTCTTGTGCATTGTACTTATATTGCTTAGATACGCTTAGCGTGTTTACTTCAGAGTAAATACGTAGCGGCCAGTCGCGTCTTCTGCCCGTATACTGGGAAGCGGGGCGTGACAACACCAGATATTGCTTTTGCACTAGCTACAATAAGCATATATTAAATGTCCCTAGTCGAGAGAGTATCGAGATTGGGCATCGATACTCCGGAGTAGACTAGTGTATACTTTTCGAGACCCCGACGAAGGGCGGTGGCCAATCTCACAAGCCATTGGTGTCAATTAGTTACCTAAGATAGTATACAGATGCTCATTGGGTTATGAGTTACGCTGGACGGACTCACCGGGAACATACTAGATGGTATTATACCTATTGTCAGATAGCAGTTCTCAGGTGACATGAGTACAGGTTAGTCTGTCGACCTGAGATCGTCATTTGTCTCGTGTGAGTTCACACTGTGCTTTGATTACTACCCTACCATGGCTCAAAAGAGTCGTGCAAATAGGTTTTTGTTGGGTACAGTTCCGAACCACATGGAGGCAGTGAGCGGATCGTCGAGGATTCGTCTTTTCCGGTATTTGGGGTTGATGTCACGCTGTGCACGGATGGCCATCACCAGAAATCCGTGGCCAAGGTAGACGAGAATTACTGATTTGGATCAGTAGTTTCTCTGTGAGTGATGAGCTTCATACCGACACGAAATATCGTGTTATTAGGGGTCTAATTTTATCTACCCTCCTAGACCCGATATGCGATACTCTTAGACGAACAGACCGGACTGTATGGAGATTGTCACAGACAGGCTCAGTATGGGTTCGGATGAGTTTGCTCGTCGGCCTTCCTTTCCCTCAATACCTGGGTACCCGTTACGGCTAGTACCGCTGACGTGCTTGTGGTTAAATCCACTGCCAGCGTATTGACGAGTCTTTAGAGTCCTACACATAGGGTTTCTCTGATTCAGGAAAAATGATGTAGTAGCCGTATTTTGATACATACAGGGCTCCGATCGAATGATTGTACTAGTTATCCGGACTTTCGATCGGACGGCTGATAATACTAGTCCGCTTGGGTTTGAGCCGGATTATTAAATCAGGTATTGATTTAATAATTTACGTATATGTATTTCGATATATATATTATAGTATTATGTTTTTTTGTATTATTCTATCTTTTTGGGTATTTGTATTTTGGTACGAATACATGTATGTATATACAGATGAGTGTATTCCGTATTTATACGGAAAGCATTCTAGAAAGTGGACACCTCATTTTGGATTATCCATTTATTAATTTAAATCGAAATGAGGTGTAAAGGTAGTGAGGTGAGAATGGTGAGAACCATGCTTGAATAGTGTTGACAAATGAATTGTTAATTCATTTATGCAAACTATTCAAATATGGCTGCTAAATGTTTATTGAAAAATATGTTTTACAAAACCATGCTTCATCTTTTTCTCTCTCATGGGATTTCTCATTCTCACAATTTTTTCTTTCTCTCTCTTCACTATCTTTTTTGAGCTCCTCTTCCTTCTTCTTCATCTTTTACCCTACCATCTTATGTTTTGAAAATTATGGGTAGAAGAGAGATAAATACACACTTAGAGCAACTCACTACATCCCTAAGCATTCTAGATTAGCAACCTAGAGTCCTTAATTGCTTCACTAGATTCTCAGCGTAGAGCTAGAGCCATGAGCTACATCTCTCAGGTGGATCATTTTCGACGGAGGAGGACTGGCGGCCAAGCTCGATCGAGAAGACCTCAAGGATCCAAAGAAGAGGATAGAAGATAGAAGGACACGAATCATTCGGTATAACACTTCTATTCTTTGTAGCTAGTTTTAGGTTTATGGCCAGGGCGCTAGCAAACTCCAACAAGAAGGGCTTGAGGGTTTACAACTCCAGTCCCGGCATCTCTCCGTTAGATTCCTAATGGGGTGAAAGAAAAATTGGTAACTCGTGGGACCTTTTAATATTCTTTAGAGTTTTGGAGAAGTAAATAATACTTATCAAGTATTAGGGTATTTTAGTAATCAGACAAGTTTCCGAGACTATTTAGTAAAAAAAGCAATATTTTTTTATATTTCATGTAAAAATGTAATTTGAATCATTCCTACCAAAGATAGATATGAAAATTCTACAAGGTATGAAAAAAAAAGATTTAAGGAGGTTACATACAACTTCTCCAATTTCAAGATGCATGTGTTTTGTATTTTGCTTTTACTTTTTTATAAGCAATAAGTGTGTGTACCATGAGCGCGAGAGAGATGATGTGGAGAAACAAAGGCATGTTCGGTTAGCAATAAAAAGGAATTGCAACCTTTGATGCATGTAGCGGTTGTTACAAAAGAAATGGCCTAAATATGTTGTTTGGTTATCTTCAAGTTTTGTAATTGGAGTTTCAAATCGAAACCATTTTTGTGTTTGGTTGAAGAAAATAGTAAAGGAAATGCAACATTTGTTGTAAATTTACATATATGGGCATCTACAAAGCTTATGTGGCATCCTATAACAGTCATTATACTCAACATTCCCAAAGTTGCAACTCTTGTTGCAACCAAAATGTGTGCAACAAATGTTGCAAGAACTTGATGCTTTTTGCATCTCCATTTTTATTTTCAACTCAGGTTTGTTGCCAACCAAACAAAAACAAAGACAATGAAGATTTCAATTGTTGCATGAATCTCTATTTCCAAGCTTCCACGCTACCTTGTGAAGAACTTTTTTATTCTATCCATGTAAATATGCATTTATCCATGAAAATTTGCAAAAATTACAAAACAGTAGTACTTTGGGGAAGGCAACAGAGGTGCAAAATTTATTACCAATAAAAAACATAGGTGCAAAATTGACAAAAATATTGGCCTAAGCAGCTCCTTAACGTTATTAGAGCGACTTCTAACCAATTGAGCTAATAGAGCAATTAAATTTAAATTGTACCTCATACTATAGGTATGTGAAATTTACTAATGAATTGAGGCTCTAATAACTGCTTGGAAGCCAAATTTTTATAGCAAAACAATCAATTTATCTATCTATCTGTATCTATAATTTACATATAAAAGCTATATCAAAACATATTCTAGTGAATATTTTCACTTCTATTTTGTTTGTATGTGCGAAATTTAGTTTAGGCCCCTAATTTTCTATGTGTAAAAATTTGTGTAAATCCCCGACTCTCTATAAAATGTAAATTAACCCCATTCTAAGCTCATTTGTATGCGCAAAAATTAGTTTGGATCCCTGACTTTCTATGAAATGTAAACTAACCTCATTCTAAACGCATATCTGTAATACCCGGTCCCTTTGTATACCAATATCCGTATTTTCGTTACCCTAAAATTTATTTATTTTATAATTATTAATTTGTAGTATTTTAACATCCCTTTTTTCCTTTCGTATTTTCTTCCCTCCTATTAGCCGAGCCACTTCCCTATATCTATTTTCGATTTTTAATTTATTTCCTTTAAACCCAAACCCTAATTTTTCCTTTTTCTCCCCCTTATAAACCCAGCCCACACCTTTTCTTTAGAAAATATAATTTCCCGGCCCACTCCCCTCTTTTCTCATCAATTTTTTCCTTACTCCCTCCCGGCCCAGCAGCCCAACCCCGCTCACCTCTACCCGACCCGCTTTTAACGCTCTTCTCCTCAACGTCACTTTTCCCGCCCATTCTTTCTTTCTCCCCACGTCTTTCCCCCACGTCGCCGACGCGCCGCTCGCCGACCCACGTCCCCATGACCGCGCGAACTCCTCAAGCACCCTCGTCTCCCCTTACTCCTCTCTCCCTCGCACTCTCGAACTAACTCCTCTCTCTCTCTCAACCGCGACTCCTCCCCTCCTCGCTCTCTCGAAAACTGCCTTCGAGCACCCCTACACCCAACGACGACGACGTCGAGGACGACCACTACAGCCACCTCGTCGACTCCCTCGCTCTCCCCTCTCCATCACCAGAGACCCGACTCACTCCCTTCAGCCGAGCTTGACTCCCCTGCACCCATCTCGGCCGTCCCCTTGCACTCGACGCCGGCGACTCCATCTCCCTCTACCTCAACTGCACCACCGTCCTCTACCCACGACCACCACCGAGCTCCCCTATCCTTGACCACAACCTCCTCTAGCTCACCACCTCTCTCCTTGCCTCTACCCCCAAGTCGATGCACCTCTGCACACCGCCAGAGCTCCAAGCGGTTGCCGTCTGGATCATCGCAGTTGAGATGCCGAGCCCAAGCTCCTCTCCGCTGCCCTCGCCACCGTAGCCGCTACCGAGCTGTCAAGCTCACGCTCAATCCATGGCCAAATTCTAAGCCTGAGGCAAAACCCCGAGCCTCGCCCCGGTTCCTGCCCCCTCACCGTGCGCCTCGCTGTCCTTTCCCTCCAGCGCCGACCATCTGCGACACCTTCTCACCGCTACAGCAAGTAACCCCGCCACCTTCGACGCCTCCCCGTCCCAGTCGAGCTTGAGCCTAGTCGTCGCCGTACCGTGTTCGTGATGCGAACGTGCCGTTGCCGCTGCCATACCGTCGTCGACACATCTCTAGGCAAGTACCCTACTTGCTACATGATAATTTATTCCTGTTACAAACCGAAATCGTATAAATTCCGTGTTTACAATTCATGATAAATCATAGGACGTAACTGTTCGATGCAAGATCCCAATGAAAACTTTCGTTTAATTTGACGAAACTCGATTGTATATTTTGGCCCGTATGGCAGTGAACCTTGTGTTGAAATTTCACTGGAAAATATGACTGTTAATGACTAAAACGAACACCCCCTAATACACTCCTAAAAACTGGGAATTTCCCGCATCTGAGAATTGTTAAAATCACCATAAATTGTGTACATATTGAAATGATGCGTTCAAGGGATCAAATCGAATCCGACTCGACGACCTGTAACCCTATGCGAGTTTCTGATGGTTTCTGTACTGAAATTATGGCGAGACTTGGTCCGGAGAGCGGCTCTGGACTGCAGTCCAGAGCAACTCTGGTTATTGTTTTCTGTCCCGTAATGTTTACTACTTTGCTTCCTGAACTCGTATGTTGCGGAACCCTACTCCTTATTGAAGTTGAATCTGTTAACTAAATAACTCAAGTGATTTCACCCTGTTTCATCGTCGTTTACTATTTAATATGCAATTTAAAAGATCTGGACGTATAGCAGTCCCAGACAGAACCAAAACTGATACCCTAATGTTGAATAGTGCATAACTTTTGACGTACAGACGCGATTGAGAATCCGTCTATTGCGTTGAAAACCTCATTGAAAACCCTATATTTAATTCAATTGTAGTGTTGCTAAATTCTGAACCCAACTGGGATTAAAATGCGTTGCGAAACAGACTTCCGATTCTGAAATCGGATTTCCAGCAGTGAACGCTTAAAATGAAATGGCCATATCTAGTGATCCTGAAACCCGATTTACATGAAACTAAATTTTCTGGACAGATAATCAACCATACTACTTATCCCCTGTTCATTGTTTCGCTAATTTTGGCATGTATGATTTATGATAAATTATGTAAGTGGTAGGATACCGACTTATGACAGCTTAATTATGCCTTGCACACTGTTTTTCTCATCACATCATATATATGTCATTGCATTGGTAACCTAGTGATCATGTGCATTACCCAGTGTTAGGTATTAGTGGTGATTGTGGCAAGTACGTTAGTGTTCTTGCATGAGTGGATAAGTGAAAGTGACACGTACTTGTATACAATCAGTGGACCCTATTGTTCTATTGCATTGTCGACGTCTGTGAGACGCGTATAAGTGTGACTATAAGTGGTATGTGACACTTATGGAAGCACTTGTATGGGTGTCATAGGTAAGGCACCAGACACTGTCCATTTATCTTGGGTATCAGTCGGGAGGTGCTTGATGGGGATCTTGTCTCCAGCTCTCGAGCAGACTTGTCACGGACCGACCGGTATTTGAGGTTATGGTTGGCGTTTGATGTAGACCACGGGGTGTTGGGTAGTTTGAGTGTGAGTTCAAAAGAATCTCGGGAGTCCCATGCCGGCATATATATATGGAGATATATGGAGATTTACAGGGATATTACGTGATTATTATCGTGAGTTATATTTTGGGCCCATGGTCCCTTGCCCTTGGGTTCTACCCTTGGGTGGAGGATACTCACGAGTGGTTGACTCTCACACTTGGACTGACGATAGGCTTAGTGACCTGTACAGTGAGACTTAGAGACTGATAGGGATAGTGACATTGACATGCATTACTTACTGTATTGACACACCTGACATACTATTTTACTGCTTTACTGTTCACCTGATCTATTAGACACTGCATTGGTTACTCCATGGTCATATCTTTACCGTCTTGATTTACTGTTATATATCTATTATCACTGTTCGAGTTACAACTTGCATCTACATATATATATTGCTATCGTGTCGCTCTGACGACCTGAGTATGCATGCTCAGAGTGAGGAGTGGATCTAGCCTGGATCAGGACCTGACGTACCTCGAGGACATCGCGGACATCTTGACCAGCTACCCAGAGCCGTACTCTCTTGATTCCCATCTGGTTAGTTCTTTGCATTTGTTTTGATTTATTATACTGCATTTCTCATTACCTGTGCATTGTATTACTGGTTACCATGTAAAGCTAGAAGCCGAAGTGTGATTACGGCAGGATATTTCCTTGACCGTAGGAGCATGGCTGGCCTTATCAACCCCTTGTATTCCGCATTTTGGGAAGCGGGGCGTGACAATATCAGCATAGAAATAATATTCACCAAAATTAGGTTAAATATGTAGTTTTCTTCAAAATTTAAATTGATATCATTCTAGGCCTATCATAATATATAAATAATATCAAGGTAATAGAAAATAAATATCGGTCCCTTGATATTTTGTAATAGTCATGACATGTTGATAACTTATTTATATTTTTTCCTTTTGTTCTGTTTTTACCTCTTTCAATTTTTTCATTTCATAGGTTATAGCACGACAACAAAACTGAAAATTATTTAATCTGTTCCCCCGCACAATGCATGGACACAAAATCCAATATTGTTATATTATTTGTAACTTGTAATATCTCATTTTTATGAACTTCATATGAAAAAATAACTGAAGGATTAACTTTAAAATCCTTGAACATTTTCTTCGGATTTTCAATACCTTTCTTGTTATAAAATATAGAAATTGTGAAATATTTAAAAATCTTTAATTTTTCTTCAGTTTTTCAATATTTTGATTGTCATAGCACACGAGAATCACGCAATGTACAAAAATTCCAATTTCTTTTATTTTTATCAAATTTTCAACATTTTGCACGTTATAGTACACGAATATGGTGTAATTTAATTTTCTAAAAATTTCAATTTTTCAATATTTTATTTTTTATAATATAAGAAAATATGAAATACTAAAGAATAAGTTATTTTTTAATCATTTATTCAATATTTTCTATTATATAACAAAAGAAAATCTCATTTTTTGTTTTCTTTCTTTTCAATATTATGCATGTTACACAATTTTTCAATAATAATTTGCTTGAAAAACAATGTAATAATATGTAGATGATGATAATTGTGCTCGATAAAAATTTTGTTTCAAAGAAAACTAATATACAAATAGTAATAATTTTTTTGCGAACAGACAAAAATATATTTGAAGCACAAAATAAATTCAACTATGTCTCCCACAGAACATGTCCAATAAGAAAAGAAATAACATAATATCGAATTTATATATTTTAATCAGCACAAATAATAATTGTAAAGTTAAATTAATGGAAAAAAAAGAAAGAAAGTAGTGTTTTAGATTTTTGCTGCTTTTATGATTTCATGTGCTCTATCATGCAACATATTGAAAAAGTGAAGGGAACATAATGTGTTTTAGAATTCTTTAAATTTTGTGGTTTTCATTTGTTTTAGCGAGAAAAATATTATAAAATCTGAAGGAAAAAAGGACAAAAAAATCAATTTTCATGCTCTATATACAAAGTGAATTAATTTAAAAAACAAAGAAAAAAGAAAATTTTGAGATATTAGAAACTTACATGATTTAAATTGTAAAACAAAAAAAAACAAAAAGAAATTTAAGGCTTTTTAAGATTTAGCGCTTTTCGCGTGCTATAAAAAAGCAAAATATCGAGAAATAGGAAAAAACAAAAAAATAATATTTTTAAAAGTTCACGATCTTTAAGTGCTATATGAACCAAAGTGTAGAAAAACCAGATAAAACAAAATATTTTAAGATTTTTGCAATTTTTCGTAATTTCCGAGTTGCAAAATATTGGAAATTTGAAGAATTTTTTTGAATTTTGAAAAGTCTTTGGTTTCGTGTGCTAAAGAAAAATACTAATAATATAAGTAAGTAGAAAACTTTTGATCTTGCAAATATCACAATTTTCTTGTGCTATATAGCGAGTAAAATATTGAAAATCCGAATAAAAAAAGGAAATTTTGAGATTTTTAAAATTACACAAATTTCATATGGCAGCGTGCGAAGTGTTGTAAATTTGAAGAAAATAAATAATGTTTTCGGAGTTTTGTAAATTTCGCTGTTACCATGTGCTATAAAATACAAAATATTAAAATCCCGAATAAGATGGAAAATTTTGAGATTTGTAAAATATTAGTGTAACATGCGTAATATAGAAAATAGAATATTGGAAAATAGAAATTTTGCGATTATTTGCTTCACCATACTCGTGTATACAACATGCAAAATGTTGAAAATTTAAAGAAAACAAAAAAATATGGGATTTTTGGATATCACATGATTCTCATGTGTTATAACAATTAAAATATTGAAAAACTGGATTTTTGTTATGATTTTAACAGATTTCACATTTCTATATGTTATAACAAGAAAAATATTAAAATCTAAAGAAAATGCCAAAGTATTTGAAAATTAAATTTTCATATATTTTTCGTATCAGTTCATAAATATTTGATTTTACAACTAATAAATAACACAAAAATAAACTTTAAAGTTAATATGATTATTCTCGACATTAGATTTCATGCCTGCTTATTGTAGGGGGACATTGCTAGTATGATTTATAGTTCTATGATCTAGAATTAAGAAATGAGAAAAATGTTAGTTGTATGTATGCCCTAGAGGCCATTATTGTACATATGATGTATATTATAGTGGATGTTTGAACATATATAGAGAGGACTTTCTTGCTCGACATGATAGTATGCTATCCGATTGCTCTTTATCTTAACATGTATACTTGTCTCTTGATACTGTCTCATAGTTACATGTTGGTAAAGCCCTTAGGATGTGTACTTGACTACCTGAATTATGATGCAGATCATACTAGTGGGGCCATGGTAGTCTATAAGTTCATCCTTTAATGTTTCTAGTCGTGGGTGTATCGAGACGGGGCATCGATATACCATAGTAGACTAGCGTATACGCTTCTCGACCCATGAGATGGGCGATGGATGATCCCATATCCATTGGTGTTTGACATCAGAGATGGTATACGGGTGCTCAGTGGAGACTGGGTACAGTGGACGGACTCGCCGAGAACTCCTAGATGGTATTATACCTGACGTCAAATAGCAGTTCTCTGGTGACACTGGTACAGGTTAGTCTGTAGACCCGAGATCGTCATAGAGTCTTGTGTGATTCCCACTGTGCTTTGATTTCCACCTTACCATGTTCAACAGGACGTGCAAAACGGTGGTTTTTGGGTACAGTCCCGAGTCACATGGAGGCAATGAGCGATAGAAGGGATTTCGTTTCTCCCGGTATTAGGGGTAGATGTCGTGCTGTGCTCGATTGGCTATAACTTGGAGTCCTTGTCCAGGGCTGATTTAGAGATTTACTGGTAAGTGTTATTAGTAGTTTCTCGACCCGTTATGAGCCTCGTATCAGCATGACTTATCGAGTTATTGGGGGTCTGACGTTTAACACCCCTAGACTTGATATGCGACATCTCAGACGAAGAGACCGGACTGTACGGTAGTGTTACTGATAGGCTTTACAGGAGCTAGAGCGGGCTTGCCTGTTGATCTTCTGATCGCTCAATACCCGGGTAGCAGTTACGTCCAGCTAGTACCGCTGACGGCTTGTGGGTGCTTGATATGATCATCACCTACTGCCGGCGTATTGACGAGTCTTTAGAGTCCTACACAGAGGTTTTATTGGCTCAGGCAAAACGAAGTAGGAGCACATATGTGATATGTGCGGGACCGAGATTAATACGAGTATGTGATACCGTATTCTATTCTCGCGATATTTGTATCGGTTGGTTATATGTGATATAGCCGGGTTATCGAATCAATTGTTGATTCGATAAATTGGTACATATATAATATTAGTCAGTTATATGTGATACAGCCGGATTATTAAATCAAGTGTTGATTTGATAATTTAGTGTATAATTGTATATTTGATATACTAGTTTACATTAACTAATATTAGCTCACTTAAGAATTTATTTTTCTCACATGTGCACACTTAATATATATGTGATATATATTAATTGTGTTTTATTATGTGTCATTCTTGATGATACATGCAACATGGGTGTATGAGACTTACACCATGATAAAGATAATGTAGGATTTATTTATTTATAGTAATTCAATTATTAGTTGGAAATTTGTCACATGGCACGAAGTTTTGAGAACTTTGGAGAATCATTGACTTAGTCCACTAGTTTTGTCTAACACTAGATATTTGTTAACCCAACCATTATCTAAACTCATGGTTAAGTCTCTACATGAGTGATATTAGATATTTTCTCACGCATGGTTGCCATTCACTCTCACAACATTATCTCTCTTCATCTTCTTCTTCAAAACTCAAGAGCTCTCTAGGTTTTGTTCAAGTGAGAAATAAAAGTGAGAAAATTAATTCTAAAGTGAGCAAAAATTCTACATCATCATCCTCTACCAGATTAGTACTTTAGTATAGGGTGTTAGCTTCACTAATCTCTCATTAGTGAAGTAGTAGCTTGAGTTAGTGTCTCCTCGACGTAGATCATCTTCGGCCTCGAAGACTTCAAGCAAGTTCGTTCGTTTCACCTTGAGAAGCTATGCCAGAGTCCGGTAGATCACTACTTGGAGCAAAGAGACTACTACAAGGAGCTATTGAAGTGAAGGACCGGTCTACAAAGGTTGTATTCCGTTATCACTTAGAAGTAAAGTAGTTTACTTTATGTTTCGTATGATTCTCTAGTTAATGATTCTAGTTCAGGGTTCTTTAAAATGGAATTTTTTTGAAAATGGTATGGACGATGCCTCCCAAAACCTTGCTGTCGTTCATAGGAACTCTACAGTGGTATCAGAGCCTAGCTAGAGAATTAGACGGATTGTGTAGGATTACGAAACTGAAACTACTCCGAAACATAAAACATAAAAACCTGCATTCTGTCGTTTTTTAAATGAGCTCTAAAATTTTTTCAAACAGTTGCAAAATGTTGTATGAGACATTATATGAACACAGAAGAAATTTGAACCCAGACGGCCAGAATTTGGCCGAGCACAATTGCCCAAAATCCGAGCAGGCCGGCCCCTTAGGGGATTTCTGGCTTCAAATTTTTTTTATGTTCTGGTCTCTGGGTTTTGGTGTTTCAGGTGTTGTTTGTTTTTTTTTCCAAATTTGCATGAGATGTTAATTTACTATAAAGGCAACTCGGAGTGTTTCATAGTCGTAATTCTAACAGTTTTTCGGGTTATTTAGATGGTGTTAAA
Source organism: Agapanthus africanus (assembly GCA_030015575.1). NCBI lineage: Eukaryota > Viridiplantae > Streptophyta > Magnoliopsida > Asparagales > Amaryllidaceae > Agapanthus > Agapanthus africanus. The sequence goes on from CM057339.1 coordinate 430,217,725, forward strand.
AAGTTCGAACGGATATCAAATACCCACTTTAACCCTTGCCGGGAAATTTTCCAAGTGTTGGATTCTTCCTTAGTTTAAAACTTTCAGAAAATCATGAAAGCGAATCTGTGGACCCTCTAGAAGAATGAAACCCTAACTCGATTATGTGACCGTCAGAACAGCCACTAAACCCTAGGGTTTGTGGTAGTTCAGCGGTGCCACATGTGAGGCATTGGTTGACCCTTCTACGGCTGGTTCATAGGAGCTGTGGCATGTTCTTGAACCTTTTGAACTACGCTCAAGTGTTGAGCTTTTTGGGTAATTTTGGGTGTTTGTTGTTTCGATTGGAATGTTTAACATCGTCTAGCTATTTGTGGAATGCGATACAATATGTGGAATTCATATAGTTAGGCATGAAATCCGAAGTATGTGATATTTTGGGTTTATGATGTCTAAGGTTATTGTGGATTCCAAATGTTGTAGTTTGACATTTTATTTTCTGCGTCCGTAAGTGTAATATGTGGTGTATCGCCGGTTTCGTTGCTATATGTCAACGACAATTGGGATACGCATATTTACTTACGTTGATGACATGCGATATCATGTATTGCTGTGATATGTTATATTGGATCGTCGTGATTTGAATAGCCGGGTTTTTTTTATGTGAGATGAGAGTTTTTTATTTTCATTCATGTAAAATTTATTGTATGTAATATTCTTTTACTGGGGTACTTCAGGATTGAGGATGATGTCACCATTGTTGTATATTATTTACTTTTCCGCATTAGGATAGACCTAAGGAGGGGAGCACAAGTAACCGGGTTCTAGAGTCCAGTGGGGGACCAACTCGAGGAGTCGCGTCCGGGTCTCCTAACTCTAGAATTGGTAGGGTTACTTGCCGCTCTCGTAGGGGTCTAGGGATGTAGGTTTGGCTATTCATCGCGACCGTGGAATCCGTGTTTTATACAGGCTAAAAAAAACACGGACTTCCTAGTATATCCAATATTTCATATGTTTCTTCTGCTGCTCTGTGATGCGATCACTGTGGATTCTGAGACGAATGGCTATATATTATATATGATATATATAATACACGTTGCTTATGTTTTGCACCCGTGCTAGTCCCGTTCCGCTATGCCGTTAGTTAAGTAACCTAACGGTACATAACGGGACACTGTGGCGAATGTGGATGGCATACGCGTACGTTGTATTTTTGTTTCATTTCCTGTGATGCATAGGAAGCATAAATGATGGGACTTCATTAATGAGATTAATGAAAGAAAAGAAACCTAAAAGATGCTGTAGAATCAAATTTTCAAAAAGGGTAGCTCTAGATCTTGCTTTGCATAACGGTATTCCTTGTAGAATATCCAGCACCTTATTCGATAAGGAAAGAGCCGAGATCCCTTCACCGGGAGTGGCCTCTTTAACGAAACTGGAAGATGCTACAACCCACTCGGTTTGTCTTTTGATTGCTTTTATAGTTTCTGCTTTGCATAGTGGTATTTATGAAATATCCTGCACCTTATTCGATAAGGAAAAAGCCGAGATCCCTTCACCGGGAGTGACCTCTTTAGCAAAACTAGTGAAAGCCTAAAAAACACTCCTTTTCAAAAATCACTTGTTTTTACAACTATATCAAGTTCATTACGCAAAAGGTTTTTCTAAAAACCTGTCGTAGCCCTCCATCATTTCAGATAAGTACTACTTAGTCTTCGTACTACGGTAGTTTGGCCTCCGTCAAGGTGTAGTGTTCGGTAGCTAACTAGTGCTTATCTACAACATGAGATGCGATTGGATTAGGGTATTCGTACGACGTAGTTTGGCCCCCGTCAAGGGTCGTGCAGGTGGGTCTAATTCAATCAAGAAATGAACGGGTTAAACTTGACTAGCACCCTATGGGTAGTTTGGCCTCCGTCAAGGTCATAGGACGCTAGGGGTAAAATATTATCGGGAATTTCAAGTGTTGAAATTTGCAATAAGATTGCATACCTTCTATGAGATAGTTGGATCTCGATACCCACTGCGAGTAAGAGTTACTCCTGGGAGATTCTTACACTTTACAATTAGCCGATCAAGTAGGTGTCTAGAAAGGTATCAACGGGGCTATGCCTCTGGGAAAACGAGGTTTACTTTAATTAAGTCCGTGCGAAAGCACGGGGAACCTCCCTCAAAGTACCGGCACTGGCCTGTCTGATAGATTGGCGAACTTGTAGGGTGTAATTAATCCTGGCTAGTCTTTCCTTTTAGGGTTTGAAGGAAGATTTGATAAAAACAGTGGGAGCCATCCTGATTAGATAAAATAATAACCAATCTGATCTTGCAAAAGCATACGCTAAAGTGTTTTCTTCTCTCTCTCTCTCTCTCCAGGTAGCGACCATGTCAGGCCTTAATCAAGATAATAATATGGATATATTGACCGAACCCGCTTGTTATAATGTGCAGGGGAACGTTGGTTCCGTTCTTTCTTATAAATGTTATAAGACTGAACAGAAAATAGGGGAATATCCGGATTTCTACGCCGCCCAAACGAAGAATAAGCATGTTGATGTATCTTTTTCGGGTGTGTTAGTTATTAAGAACTGTTTCTCAGTTCACTTTACGTCTTGGGTATTAGATACCGGATAGGGATCCCACATATGTAATATGTTACATGGGCTAAGGAAAGGTAGAGAACCGGGAATGGGTGATCATTCCATAAGATTAGGGAATGGTGCAAATGTTGCAGCCAAAGCAGTTGGCGAATATCACCTTGTATTACCAAATGGTAATATATTGATTCTGAACGAATGCTATTACATTCCGACCCTGATATGCAATCTTATATCAGTTTCTTTATTAAGTAAAGAAGGATATAATTTTGTAGTACAGGATAATGTTATGAACATCTTCCTGAATCAAAAGTTGATTGGATCAGGCTCGTTAATTAATGGTATATACGTTTTAAATCAAACCACAGTTCTTAACATACAGAACACAAGAGGAAGAGTTCAGAAATGAATGAATCCTTCTTGTGGCATTGTAGACTAGGTCATATCAATGCGACATGACTAGCTAAGTTACATAAGGATGGATATTTGAATTCGTTCGAATTTTCATCTTATGACACTTTCTAGTCATGTCTCAAAGGCAAAATGACCAAAACTCCGTTTACCGGACACGGAGAAAGAGCTAGTGAGCTCTTGGGACTGATACATAGTGATGTATGTGGTCCCATGTCTATACATGCCAGGAATGGTTCCTCGTACTTCATTACATTCACTGACGATCTCTCTGTTGGCTATAGTGCGCTCAAGTCAATTATTGGATCGCAGGCACGTGATTGCAATGATTGAGGGAGGACCTATACCGGTAGGACAATCTTACTCAAGATGATAATATGCTATCTGGTTTGTCTTTATCATCACTATTACATGTTGATAGAGCCCATAGGATTCTTGTTTGACTACCAGTATTATGATGGCGATCATATACGTGGGTGCTGGTGGTCTATAAGCAAATTCTTAAATGTCCCTGGTCGTGGGAGTATCGAGACTGGGCATCAATACTCCAGTGCAGACTAGTGTATACTGATCGAGACCCCGACGAGGGGCGGTGGCCAGGTCTCACACGCCATTGATGTCAGTCTGTTCACCTAAGATAGTATACAGGTGCTCATTGGGTTATGAGTACACTGGACGGACTCGCCGGGAATCTGCTAGTTGGTATTATACCTATTGTCAGATAGAAGTTCCCAGGTGACATGTGTACAGGTTAGTCTGTCGACCTGAGATCATCATTTTTATCGTGTGAGTTCCCACTGTGCTTTGATTACTACCCTACCATGGCTCAAAGGAGTTTTGCAAACAAGTTTTAGTTGGGTACAGTCCCGAGCCACATGGAGGCAGTGAGCGGATCGTCGGGGATTCGTCTCTCCTGGTATTGGAGCTTGATGTCGCGCAGTGCACCGGTGGCCATCACCAGAAATCCTTGGCCAAGGTAGTTGAGAATTACTGATCTAGGATCAGTAGTTTCTCAGGTGGTGATGGGTTTCATACCGACACGAATTATCGTGTTGTTAAGGGTCTGACTTTATCCACCCCCTAGATCTGATATGCGATACTCTTAGACGAACATACCGGACTGTACGGATATTGTCACTGTTAGGCTCAGTAGGGTTCCTGGATGAGTTCGCTCATCGATTTCCCTTTCGCTCAATACCTCGGCAGCCGTTACGCACAGCTAGTGCCACCGACGTGCTTGTGGTTAAATCCACAGCCAGCGTATTGATGAGTCATTAGAGCCCCCCCACAGAAAGTTTCCCAAGTTCGGGCGAAACGTTGTAGAGGCCGTATGGTTTTATGGCAGGGTTCGATCATATACGTGCACTTGTGCACGGATCATGATCGGACGGATCATACTAGTGGGCTTTGGTTTAAGCCGAATCCTAGTATTAGATTTGTTGGATTTCTTTCGTCTCATTGCATTCGCATTCAGTCGGAATGCGGATGCAGGTATGTATATACAGGTGAGAGGTATTCTTGTGATCCATCACGAGTTTACTTTAGTTGATGCCATATCTTTTTATTGTATTAAACATTTTGGTTTAAATGTTTAATTAGGTTGAAATGGTGAGCTCAAGTCATCATGAAGAGCATTAAATGTGGCATGTGCATGGGTGATGACTCATGGTGTTATTTTTTGTGCCATGTCCATTTATTTGTTTGTTTATTGGGTGGGATTGACATGGGGAGAGAGAGAGGGCAGCCACAAGAGTGTGGGGTTGGCTCTTGAGATTTCATTCTAGTGCTCTCTCATTTTTATCTAGAAAAACTCTTCTTCTTCTTTCTTCTCTTGAGCTCACCATCTCCTCATCAATGGCTTCTTCTTCAACCTCCATCCATACAATCTCATGTGTTGAGAATCAATGGATGAATTGAGACAAAGTTATCACACGCATTCTCTACTTCACCTTGGACATGTCGGCTAGCAAACGTCATGTCTGAGTTGCTTCGGTTTGAAGCGGGAGCCCGTATAAAGATTCCTCGATGTGGTGCCACTTCGACAAGCGAGACCGGAGAGCGAAGTTCGTCGGGGCAGCCGCGACAAGCATGGGACGGAGATTGAAGACCGAAGGACACGGATCGATCGGTATAATCTCTAAAACCCCTTTACAGTTTTGCTAGTTAACGGTTAATGGAACGTTCCGAGTATTTGGTTGTGATAGCGCCAAGTTTGAAAAGTTTTTGTTCCGCATTTGGCCTCGGATTGATGGCCGGGGCGCTGTCGTAACCCAACACTCTCAAGGTTCGGACATATGTTCCTGATGAAACACAAGTTTGAAGCTTTTGAGAAATTCAAGGAATATAAATCCGAAGTCGAGAACCAAACGGGTAAAAGTATTAAAATCCTTCGATCTGATCGAGAAGGTGAATACTTGAGCACGGAGTTCCTGGACTTTCTAAAAGAGAATGGGATTCTCTCTCTGCTTACTCCTCCGTATACACCACAGCACAATGGTGTATCGGAACGGAGGAATCACACCCTATTAGATATGGTGTGCTCTATGATGAGCACCGCTGAGTTACCTATTTCCTTTTAGGGGTATGCGCTTGAGACAACGACATATCTATTGAATCGAGTTCCCACCAAATCAGTGCCTACCACTCCATATGAGATATGGAATGGGAAGAGGCTGTATCTTAATTTTATTCAGATATGGGGTTGTCCGGCCTATGTGAAAACACAAAATCCGGACAAGCTCGAGGCAAGATCAGTTCTGTGTAAGTTTATAGGATATCCCAAATATTCGCGAGGGTATATCTTCTACCATTCCGAGGAACAAAAGGTGTTTATTTCTCGACATGCCACCTTTTTAGAAAAAAAGGTTTTCTTATGAAAGAAATTAATGGCAAGGAGGTAGAACTGGAAGAAGTTCCGGCTATACAAACCACGACAGATGATTTGGTGGAACCAGAGGATTTGGTAGTTCCCAACGAACCTCAGCCTCTCCGCCGATCTAGTAGGGTTCCTCATCACCTGAGAGATACTACGGTTTTCTCATTGATGGTGGAAGCGGGGATTGCATCATGGAGGATTATGACCCAACTAGTTTCGAGTAAGCCATCACGAGTGGGGACTCAGTGAAGTGGCTGGATGCAATGCTATCTGAGATGGAATTCATGTACACCAACAAAGTATGGACTTTGGAAGTTGCCCCTGAAGAGGTAAAACCCATTGGGAGAAAATGGATCTTTAAGAAGAAACTTGGTGTAGATGGAAAAACTGAGACTTTCAAAGCTAGACTTGTTGCAAAAGGTTTTCGTCAACGACCAGGTATGGATTATGATGAAACCTTTTCTGCAGTGGCTATGCTTAAGTCCATTCGGATCCTACTTGCTATTGCTGCATACCATGACTACGAAATCTGGCAAATGGATGTTAAGATCGCCTTTCTAAATGGTGATTTATAGGAGTGCGTGTACATGACTCAGCCAGAGGGCTTCGTAGACAGTGGGAGCAGCGGAAAGGTGTGCAAGCTGCTTAAATCCATATACGGGTTAAAGCAAGCATCGCGGAGTTGGAACATCTGTTTTGATGTCGTTGTCAAAGAGTTTGACTTCGTCAAAACGTAGATGAACCTTGTATATACAAGAAGGTGACAGAGAGTAGGGTTGTCTTCCTCGCATTATATATGGATAACATACTCTTGATAGGAAATGATATTCCTATGCTGCAATCGGCCAAGCTCTTCTTATCACAAATATTCTCAATGAAAGATCTAGGTGATGCCTCCTACATCTTGGGGATTAAGATCTATAGAGATAGATCTAAACGGATACTGGGATTGTCCAAATACAGATACATTGACACCATACTAAAGAGGTTTATTATCGAAGAATCCAAGCGTGGGTTTTTACCCACGATCTCAGGACTCACTCTCTCCAAAAAGATGTCTCCCAAGACTGATTTGGAGAGAGCTCTCATGCAAGGGATACCCTATACTTTGACAGTAGGCTCTATCATCTACGCAATACTATGTACCATATCCGATGTAGCATACTGACTAAGTGTAGTGAGTAGGTATCAAGCAGATCCAGGAGAGAGTCACTGGACAGCTGTGAAGAGCATTCTCAAGTACTTGAGAAGGACTAAAGAGATGCTCTTGGTGTATGGTAACAGAGAACTCTGTTCTCCTCCGAACATAGAGACGCGACCGCGTAGGTCCGTCTTGCCTGCATTTGGGGGCAGATACTATTTGGTGCTATCCGTCCACCTCTCCGAAGATGCCAAGTTGATTTATGGCACCGTGTATCGGAGGTTTGGACGGATGCGGTCGTTGTAGCAGACTTCATCAGATTCCCCCTCCTTTGAGGGGTTTTTGATTGTGGGGACACTCTTCCCTGCAGGCGCAAGCCCCTGCAGTTAATTACGCTACCGCATCGCGGTAACCACTTTCTCCTTCTCCAGATGGTCACTTCGTGTCGTGTGCGTTTGTTTTACTTTTGGTTGTCCGTGGATTGTATACGGAGACTAATTTATGTTGTCGCTCGTAGGGCGTGGATTAGTCCAAATCCGTATCTTCTTAGATTTGGGTTTGGGGTTGGGTTTAACGATATGTTAGTCTCACTTGAGACTAAGATCAACTTAAACATTTGTTAAGGATACGTAGTCTAATTTCAGACTAAGATCAACTTAATGGGATCATTTAGATCCAACAAAAGAGCATTTGGGCTCTATTGTTTAGTTTAGGGACATTGCGGTCCATTGTTAGTTTAAGGACATTATGGTCCATGGAGTTTAAGGACATCATAGTCCATAGTTTAAAGACGTCATAGTCTGTGGATTTAAGGACCCTACAGTCCGAGGTTAAGGACATCATAGTCCATAGGTTTAAAGACCCCACAGTCCGAGGTTAAGGACATCATAGTCCATGGGTTTAAGGACCCCACAGTCCAAGGTTAAGGACATCATATTCCATGGGTTTAAGGACTCCACATTCCAAGATTAAGGACATCATAGTCCATGGGTTTAAGGACCCCACAGTCCATGGAATGTCTGGTTGTCGGGACCCGTCACCTCTCTGAAGACGTTGAAGGATTACAACGACAAATATCAGAGGAGTGAAGAGATGTACCCTTGAACCAATATCCCGATTTGGGGATCTGTAGTTGGATTGATTTAAGGATCGTTAATCTCGTTTGGGATTAAGATCAACTTAAATGTTTGTTAAGGATACGTTAGTCTAATTTTAGATTAAGATCTACTTAACAGGATCATTTAGATCCAACAAAAGAGCATTTGGGCTCTGTTGTTTAGTTTAGGGACATTGCGGTCCAAGTTCAGATGCCAACATGGGTTTGGAAATGCACCAGATAGTTATTGGTCATTGGGACCCACCACCTCTCTGAAGACGTTGAAGAATTACAACGACATGTATCAGAGGTGTGAAGAGATGTACCCTTGAACCAAAGTTGATTGAAAGGGCTCTGGGAATTATTTTGAATGTCAAGAGCATGGTTGAAGTTCAGTTTCAGGAGATCTTGCCTCTGGAAAACTTGGCTAGTTCAGGCTAAGATTAGCTTGGATACAGTGTTAAACACTAGAGCACTCAGCTATCACGTGCTCCCACGTGATGCGCATAGAATAGTGTTAAACACTAGGGATGAAGCGCACAAAATAGTGTTAAACACTAAAAAAAGAAAAGCGCTCACATGGGGTCACGTGAGGCGCTTGAGTATTGGGCCAGACTTCCCCTATTTTATTCCCAGAATATTCAAATAAGTGTTAAACACTTAGTCTTCATGGCCATCACGTGTGGGCATGTGATGGATATCCATGCACTGGATATAAAAGGATTTGTTAGGGGTCACATGGGGACACGTGAGGGCGCCCATGCATTGGGTATTAATCCTTCTGTTTTTTCTATCTTCTCTTTTTTAGAGAGGTGTTTGCCAGGGGCCACGTGGGGACACGCGAGGCACCCAAAATGGTTTCTGCCTTTTTATTTTGAGAAGTCTGTTCAAGGGTCACGTCGGAGCACGTGACCTAATCTTATTTGTTCTCTTTTGGTCATTGGAGGGAGGGTCACGTGTTGCCACGTGATTATGTTGGGCACTTGATCTCTTTACGTGCATGGAGAGATGAATTCCTTATTCAAGAATTAAATTCTCTTATAGGGTTAAACCCTAATTTTGTTTAGAGGAATTAAATTCCCATATGTTCGAAAGAATTAAATTCTTTAAACTGAATTCTCCCTCTAAGTTTTGGATCTGCATGGCAGAATCTTCCCTATGAGAATTAAATTCTCAATTTATGGGGAGATCTGCTTCCGCAGATTTTCAGAAGAGTTAAACTCTTAGTTTGAGAATTAAATTCTCTTTTTATTTTGTGTGAGCTTATGGGATGATCTCGTTCCCTCTCTTACCTAGGATTTCTTTCTTTTATGAAGAGACTTTCTTTTCTCTATAGAGAATTAAATTCTCTTCTTTTTTCACTCTCTGTTGTTGTATATCTCCTTTTTTTTTCTTTGGCTCTTATTTATAGGAGAAAGAAAAGAATCAGTTTGTTTAGTCAATCTTTCATTGAAAGATTTTGATTGATTTTGTAACCAACATGATCTTTTAGATCACTCGATGAATTTTTAATCCAAAAGATATTTTATTTGTTGTTCCTGGCAGATTTTAGGAAAATCTTTCCTTATATAGAATCTTTCTATAAATTGGTGATTTTTAATCACCATTGGATTTTTAATCCAACGGTGCTCCACTTTACAGAGCGCAATCTTTTTGTTTGGAAAGATCTATGGAGATATTAGGGTTTTTGATTTCCCTTAATTAGAATTTAAATCTATTGTTTCAGAGGGTCTAGGAACCCATCACGTGTTGGCACGTGATCCAGCAATTAATTAGAATTTAATTCTATTCGCTCAGAGGACTTAAGAATCCATGACGTGTTGGCACGTGACCCCACCAGTTATGCATTTCATTAGAATTTAATTCTATTATTTCAAAGAGCTCAGGGGCTCATCACGTGTTGGCACGTGACCCCACCAGTTATGCATTTCATTAGAATTTAATTCTATTATTTCAAAGAGCTCAGGGGCTCATCACGTGTTGGCACGTGACCCCTGATTGGTCCAAAAATATAAGTTAACCGTAATCAAGAACGGCGTCGCTATGCAGCTAGCCGGTGGGTACGGGTCGATCCACAGAGATGGATAGTTTCCTTAATGTGCTTTTACGAGTTGATTCCAAATGTTTTTTTGGTTGGTTTATTAAATCTATAAAAACCTAGATCTATCAATAAACTAATTTAATCTAAATTAAAGTCTTGCTAGGGTTAGGATTAGGGGAAGTTTGGAGATTAAAGGTTTCCTCACAGCTTTCAATGCCATATTTTTGATCAATTAGATGTTACGGTAATTATCAATGAAGTGGATTAGAATCTTTCGGGAAGATGTTTCTTCCTCTAGATTCTTATCCTTCCTTTATCGATAATTACCCTAACCTCCATGGAAAACACGCGCAACCGGGCCTTTATACTACGGTGTCACCGTTACCTCGAGGGGTAGGGTGCCGTAGGGAGCGGTTGTGCGTGTATGCATGGAGTTCTAATTCTTAGTTATGAAATGGCATGAAATGGGTGAGAGATCTCATCTCTCAAACCTTTCCCTAAGGCTATCCCTAACAAGCGAGGAGATTACTCGCTCATTAGGGGATGAAAAGACATACTAATTAAAAGAATTAAAACAAAGAAATAAATTTACTTACTAGTTTGATGGCTCCCTCCAAACAATATAGAACAGATCTGAATAAACTCCCAACAATTCTGAATTTTATTGATTGAAAAGAGGCATAAGGTTTTACAATTTTCGATTACAATTTATAAGTAAACAGGAGAATTTAGGGTTCCGGGATTCACACATGTGCAATTACAGATTTACCCACGAAAAATCCCAACACCCGCACCGACACCAGAAGTTTCCACCGACATGGGCACTTAATGGCCGCGGAACCGCGGCATTTGTTGGCTTGGGCCGCGGTTCCGCGGCCCTTTGGTGAGCTCAGCTCACCAAACTTCCTGGGATGCATACTGGGTATTTGAGATTTCTATTTCCATAGTTCTTTTCTCTGTTGGGCTTCTTATTCTTCTCCAGATGTTTCAGTGAAAACTTGTAGCGATCTTTTAACCGTTTACCTTGACATTTTGGACCTTGCACTGTTCTTCGTCTAGGCTTGACTAGGATCCGTCTATTTGTTGGTCAAAAGTCCGTTTTCTGTATCAACTTTCGTCTTTTTCACTGTATTCGCATCCAAGAGCCTGTATCTGTAACATGCAACAAACGTGCGTCAAGAGTACCTTTTTATTTATAAAACGGATAAGAATAGGGGGATGAAAAATGCAATATTATGGTCTGAACAAATACCCCTAAACTTATTTTTTGCTCGTCCTCGAGCAAACTTATTTTTTATTCACTAAAATCCTAACCACACTTTCACAGGGAAACGCGATTGCACTGAGCACGTGCAACAAGCCGTTAAACCTCTAGGTGTCCCTAGTAGGAGGAGTGTTGTCTCCTGAGGGTTTTCAGCGGATTACACCCACAAAATCCTATCAACTCGGCCCATTGACTATTGTTCTCCAATTAGGTTTTCTAACAAGGAATTCTATTATTGTCGACCCGTAAATTATCCACCCATATTCTTCACGCTTCCTCATTATTTAACTTAAGATTATATATGTTATGTAGACCTACTTAGCTTTCGACATCTCTTAAGTTTTCCTTCTAGGATTCCATCTCCACTTAGGAATTTCTATCAACTCTATTAAAGATACAAGTTCTATTCTTCATTCCTTTCTCTTATCTAAACTCCAATCACATATCCCCACGTGTGTGTAAATATCACCCCTACACTTGGAAATTCAAATCAAGCAATCGTACTTTCGTCCATTGTCCAAAGCATTTCTTAATAGGTGAATTTTTAATTGAATATTGCTTACATATCCTTCATGCGACTGTTAATACTTCTTGAGGTACCAACAACCGATTACAAGATGCGTTAGCACTTTAAAGCGTAATTCCTAGTCTTGCAACACTCAAGGCTTTTAGCAGTGACTCCCAAACCAGTTGGTCTAAGGCACTAGGTGATGAAGCACCCTCGCTAAATATTTTTCTATTTCTGCAGCCTTAAGTAATCACAAAAACCAGTGTCCATTTTTTTTCTTCATTCACATTTTTTTCTTTTATCGTACTAAGGATTTTAGACAAGAACATTTCAAGGTCTCTTCTACTATTCCAACTTTCAAGGTGCGTGAATGTGCAAATTGTAGGGTATACATTTTCAGAATCTAGACTTAAGCTAGGAACTATTTTTCAAACTTATGCTCTAATAAGAACATCAATACTCTTCCCTCATTTTGACTTAATCCAAGAATTGAACCCAAAATTTTCCTATTTCTAAATAAACTACAAGGCATATACTTTCTACCGTTAAACTTTAAGGAATGTTATTTTTAGGGTTTTTAATTCACTAAGTTTGAGATCTAGTTGCTCCTAGCTAGTTAACCTATATGTCAAACTCTAGTCAAATAAGGCAAAAATTGAATACAATTATTTTTTTTAATTTTTCAAAAATTTTCAATTTTTATGGGTTTTCAAATAAGTATGCAAATGCAAAAATATGTACAAATGAATGCGAAGGAAGAAGACGTACCGAGCATACCCCCAAACTTGAACTTGACAGTGTCCTCACTGTCATGCTAAACCAAGAGGGTCAAAATACCGGCATTTCCCTGTTTATTTATTTATACTTTTTTTTATTGTTAAGGAAAACAAAAATATTTACAGAAAGGCCCTCCCCCAAACTTCATTTAAACTATGTTAGACATTACTGCCAAACCTTGCATAGATCAAACGTTAACACCAACCGGTTGAAAAATTTATCAGTAAAGAGTATCAGTTGGTGGAAGAATAAGTCGTAGCGATCCATAAAGAATTGGGGAAGATAGAAGTGATGGTATGGAAGGTATGGAGGTGAATAGACAGGAGGTGATGATGAATCAAAACGAGAATGCGAATGATCAGCAATCAGTGGAATGTCGGCATTCTCGTAGCTTCTCAAAAGAAATGGGGGTGGTTCAACTTCTAAAGGAGGAGGTTGACTAACCACAATATCCCCAAGATGTTTCTGTGGGTCCTCTATTGACTTGACATCATCCATCAATTGCATATGATATTCAATTATAAGGGAACTGATCTCCTCGATGTCCGCCATAGTCCAACCGAAAACTTGCCGCCTATCTTGTAAGACCTTTAAAATAGCATTCTCTTGCTCGAAGGCTAGAGAGGCTGATATTATAATGGGAAAAGTCTCATTCTCACCTATGTAAGCATATTTAAGGTGAGGTGGCAAGGACATGAGTTCGAGTTTCGGAGGCGAAAGAATCATTGCTGAATCTACCTCGAACTCAAAGGACTCCAACACAGGTTCGAAATCACTGCAAACAACCGATTCAGATGGTTCAACTAACTCATCCAAAAATTCAAAAGACTCATATTCGGGCTGTGAGTCGTCATCATCCGAAAAAGTGAAACATTCATAATCCATATCGGTTGTGTCAACGGTGGTAGGCTCAAGGAGGGACGCACTAGAGGCGTCAAAACCGTTTTCATCAAACAAGAATCTTTCAAGCTCGCAGTCCTCCTGCGTGATTTCGTGAATAGAGCAAACTTCTCGTGTACTAGTTTTAGGCACGGGGGGCAGACTTCCCATCTTATAAATATTGAACTCACTAGACATCTTCCAAAAGGATAGAGTCATGGAGCCATTGCGACGATTTATTACAGCATTGGAAGTGGCCAAAAATGGTCGACCGAGGATCACCGGAATTTGGTTTCTTGGGTTAGCAACAGGTTGTGTATCCATAACAATAAAATCAACGGGGAATATGAACTCCCCAACTTTGATCAACACATCCTCTAGCTGACCCCTTGGATGGGTGATTGATCGATCAGCCATTTGGAGAGTACAACGAGTGGGTTTCAACTCTCCAACCCCTAATTGTTCGTACACGGAGTAGGGAATCGGGTTAACACTAGACCCAAGATCTAAAAGTGCTCGATTAATTTTCTTATCCCCAATTGTGATTGAAATCGTAGGACAGCCGGGGTCCTTTCGTTTTTGGGGTAAGGTTTGATGGTGGTTAATAGCATTGCTCACTGCACTAGCCACTAGCACTTTCTTGGGTACTTGAGATGCCTTTCTCTTCGAGGTGCATAAGCCCTTTAAGATTTTCGCGTATGAAGGGACTTGTTGGATTGCATCTAAGAGAGGTATATTTATGCTAACCTGCTTAAATATCTCCACAATCTTCTCCACTTGTGCATTTGGTTTATTAGGACTCAACCTGTTTGGGAATAGAGCATTTTGAAAATTAGTTGAGTCAAATGTCTGTGGAGTAGAATGTGGAGTAGGAACGGATCCCGGTGTAGATGTGTTCATGTTGTGAGAAATGGGTCCGTTCGAGCTAGAAGAAGTAGAGCCATGCGAAGGGTGGAGAATAGGCTCTAAAGAAAAAGGTGAAGAAGAAAGTGAAGAATGGGAAGATGACGATGGAGAAAAAGAAGAAGAAGAAGAACCACCGGCGAGGATGTCATCACTAGTTCCCATATTATTTTGCAACACTCTTCCGGATCTCAACGTGGTCACCGCATTTACATTGTGATTGGGATATGCGTTTTGTGTGTGACCGGGATTTGGCAATGGTTGAGATGGAAGCTTTCCCTTTTCTCTCTCGCGCAACGCAGCAGTTAATTGTGCAATTTGTGCCTCAATAAATTTGATACTTTGATCGTGTGAGGCATTGTTATGCATCAAAGACTGAACATAATTTTCAAATCTTGCTGCGGATTCAGTAGATTGCTTGAGAAATGCATCTAGACTTTTTTCGAGCGAGATAACCTTATCATCATTTGGTTGAACCAAATTGTTCGTTTGATTTGTATAAGGTTGTTGTTGGAAAGGTTGCTGGTTTTGAGTTTGTGAAGGTGCTTGTTGTTGTTGTGGAGGAGGTCTTTGGAAATTGTTATTCCCTTGGAACTGTTGATTTGGGTGACTCCTCCACACCGGATTGCATGTCGAAGAGGACGGATCGTTTCTTTGTCGTTGCTGAAATGCAGCATTGACTTGATCCTGTCCTTGAGTAGATGCATTATAAGGACACTCTTCGGTTAGATGCGATGGATTCAAACAACAAGCACAAACAGTTCGCGTGGGTAAAGCAGGGGCAGGAGAAGACGATGAGATTTTGGTCTCAATGGCTTCTAGCTTTTTCATAAGTGCGGCCATCTCGGCCTTCATAGCAATCGACATATCTACTTGATGTATGCCTGCCCTAGATTGACCAACAGAAGAAGATGATGTGGTCTTCGTACTCTCTCACTGAATTGTTTGCTCACTAAGATCCTCAAGAAACTGCCAAGCTTCGTCGCTAGACTTGGAGAGAAAATGACCTTGACATATGGTTTCTAGCAACTGCTTCGTTGCAGAGTTCAATCCCTCGTATAATGTTTGGCAAAGTTGCCAACTTTCGATCCCGTGATGAGGGCATTGAACAAGTAGGTCTTTAAATCTCTCGAAGCACTTCCAAAATGGTTCGGAAGGAAGCTGTGAAAATTGTATAATCTCGTTACGGATTCTAGCAGTTTTGTGATGAGAATAGAACTTTTTCAGAAAAGCTCTCACAAACTCGTCCCAATTTCTAATGAAATGTGATGCGGTGCTGTATAGCCACTTCTCGGCTAGGTCACATAAGGTGAAAGATATGACCCTTAGCCTTATAGCGTCATCACTTAATTGGGTCGTTTTCATCATAGCGCACAAATTTTGGAATATATTGATAAAGATATACGCATCTTCAGATTCCAAACCATGAAATTTTGGCAGCATATTGATGAAATGTGGTTTTATTTCAAAATTGTCCCCATTTGCCGGTGGGGGTGAAAGACATGTAGGTAAAGAAGTGCGGACGGGGTAGAAGAGATCCTGGAGCGCAACTCGTGCGGGCGCTACAACAGGCGGAAGATTCGGGTTATTCGCACCTAACGGAGGTGGAATCATTCCCGTCGGTAAGGTATCGTTGGGGTTGAATCCCGACATACCTACGGAAGAAGAATTTGAAGGTGGAGGTAAGGAAATGGAGGGAATTTCGACTTCGGTGTCGAAGGGTTCGTCGGTCGGTACCAACGAAACACGGACTAATCGGGCGTTAGTATCCCTAGTCCAAAGTGACATACACTAAAGGAGTAGTGTAGTCAGAAAAATAGAAAAACAGAATGTGGGGGTAAGATAACGTCAATGAAGGGAAGTGAGTGGAAGTGAGTTACAAGTTTTCTTAGCGGCAAGTTGCAAGTTTTGAAAAGATTTTTCTTTTTTTCTTTTTATTTATGTGAGAGTTTTGCAAAGAAGTTTTGAAAAGAGACTCATGACACAAATGTATCAACCACACATGCACAGTCAGGCCTAGATCTAGGGTCGCCTAGGTCTGCTAGACAGCTCCTAACTAGGGCTAGAAATAGGACCTCAAACCGCCTCTTCACCGACAAGTACGGCCAGGTAAGTGGGAAGGAACCACAATAGTGGGCCTAATTAATAACCACTAGCCTTGACACCGCAAAGTCAGTTAGGATAAACGGTCGATGCCTATACTAGTCCTTTTCCTATTGAGCTCGATGTCCTTAGGTCTGAGTCTAGTATTTTTTAATTAATTGTGGTCGATGCACATGCTTTAGGTGTTTTCTGGGGTCCTGGGAAGGGTGATGAAATCCCCACCCAATCTGAGTTTGGTCAATTAGCCCCTTAAAGTCCAATTAAAATATGCAAAACAATAAAATTCACTTGCAATCAATTTTTAGCGCGGCGCAAAGAAACCTGCAGAAAATCTGTTATTTAGAAGGGGAGAGAAGATTTTTAGCGCAAAGAAATCCTGCAGAAAATTTTCACAAAAGATATATGTGGATTTTCAGAGGGGAGAAGGAGAAAACAGACCAGAAAATATCGCGCACTGAAGGGCCAAAGTGGCCGCGGTTCCGCGGCTATTGGTATGTCAACGCCGCGGTTCCGCGGTATTCTGGTAGAATTAGGGCTCTGTAAAAATTGTACGGCTCTGTTGTGACGTTTCTCCTCTGTTCTGATATGCACTTTTCTAATTTGCCCTCTGTAAAATTCCAGATCCGAGCTTCTTCGCTATTCCTGCAAAATTCAAAAGATACACCCTTCAAACAGATCAAAATTGATAATTTTTTTATTTCCTTTTTTTTATTTTCAGATTTTTATAATTTTTAAAATTTATATCAACCCGAAATTACACAGAAAGAAATTTTACGCCATCCCCGGCAACGGCGCCATTTGATTGGTCCAAAAATATAAGTTAACCGTAATCAAGAACGGCGTCGCTATGCAGCTAGCCAGTGAGTACGGGTCGATCCACAGAGATGGGTAGTTTCCTTAATGTGCTTTTATGAGTTGATTCCAAATGTTGTTTTGGTTGGTTTATTAAATCTATAAAAACCTAGATCTATCAATAAACTAATTTAATCTAAATTAAAGTCGTGTTAGGGTTAGGATTAGGGGAAGTTTGGAGATTAAAGGTTTCCTCACAGCTTTCAATGCCATATTTTTGATCAATTAGATGTTACGGTAATTATCAATGAAGTGGATTAGAATCTTTCGGGAAGATGTTTCTTCCTCTAGATTCTTATCCTTCCTTTATCGATAATTACCCTAACCTCCATGGAAAACACGCGCAACCGTGCCTTTATACTACGGTGTCACCGTTACCTCGAGGGGTAGGGTGCCGTAGGGAGCGGTTGTGCGTGTATGCATGGAGTTCTAATTCTTAGTTATGAAATGGCATGAAAGGGGTGAGAGATCTCATCTCTCAAACCTTTCCCTAAGGCTAACTCTAACAAGCGAGGAGATTACTCGCTCATTAGGGGATGAAAAGACATACTAATTAAAAGAATTAAAACAAAGAAATAAATTTACTTACTAGTTTGATGGCTCCCTCCAAACAATATAGAACAGATCTGAATAAACTCCCAACAATTCTGAATTTTATTGATTGAAAAGAGGCATAGGGTTTTACAATTTTCGACTACAATTTATAAGTAAACAGGAGAATTTAGGGTTCCGGGATTCGCACATGTGCAATTACAGATTTGCCCACGAAAAATCCCAACACCCGCACCGACGCACCGACACCAGAAGTTTCCACCGACACGGGCACTTAATGGCCGCGGAACCGCGGCATTTGTTGGCTTGGGCCACGGTTCCGCGGCCCTTTGGTGAGCTCAGCTCACCAAACTTCCTGGGATGCATACTGGGTATTTGGGATTTCTATTTCCATAGTTTTTTTCTCTGTTGGGCTTCTTATTCTTCTCCAGATGTTTCAGTGAAAACTTGTAGCGATCTTTTAACCGTTTTCCTTGACATTTTGGACCTTGCACTGTTCTTTGTCTAGGCTTGACTAGGATCCGTCTACTTGTTGGTCAAAAGTCCGTTTTCTGTATCAACTTTCGTCTTTTTCACTGTATTCGCATCCAAGAGCCTGTATCTGTAACATGCAACACACGTGCGTCAAGAGTACTTGTTTATTTATAAAACGGATAAGAATAGGGGGATGAAAAATGCAATATTATGGTCTGAACAACCCCATCTCCAATTGTGTATTTAAGCGCCCATAACTTCGCTCATAGAAGGTCACGTGTCGCCACGTGATGTCCGATCACGTGTGGACACGTGATGCTCCTTTTAGGTATTTCCTTGCTTCTGTATTCAGTTCCCATGAGCACGTGTTTTACACGTGATGCCTGCTTTTTTTAGGATTCTCCCCTTTTTTTTGTAAGGGAACAAGTAGCTCTCGGCCGAAAATTTTGGCGTGAACAAACTCCAAGTGGGGCCCTTTACCGATTCGAGCTTCCAGAGTGATAAGTTCGACTCTAAGTCGCACTCGGAATTTGTCTTTACCCTCAACGGAGGGGTGGTATGCTGGAAGAGTTCCAAGCAGGAAACCGTGGCAGACTCGAAGAGGGAGGCTGAATTCATCGCTGCCAACGATGCTGCCAAAGAGGCTGTCTGGATGAAGAAGTTCATAACTGAACTTGGAGTGGTTCCATCTATTGAGTATCCAATACCTTTGTATTGTGATAACAATAGAGCGGTGGTTTTGGCCAAGGAACCCAGGTTCCATCAGCGATCTAGGCATATTCTGAGGCGGTATCACCTGATCCGGAAGATAGTTGATCGTCGGGAGATCGAGGTCAGGAAAGTTAACACGAAGAACAACACAGCGGATCCACTCACGAAGGCCATTCCCCAGATACAGTTCGAGAGACTCTTCGGGATGTTGGGTATGCGATACTACAACAGCTGGCCCTAGTGCAAGTGGGAAATTGTTAGTATGTATATTACAGTGGATGCTTGGACATATATAGAGAGGATTTTCTTGCTCGACATGATAGTATGCTATCTGGTTGCTCTTTATCTTAACATGTATACTTGGCTCATGATACTGTCTCATGGTTACATGTTGGTAAAGCCCTTAGGATGTATACATGACTACTAGGATTATGATGCAGATCATACTAGTGAGGCCATGGTAGTCTATAAGTTCATTCTTTAATGTTCCTAGTCGTGGGTGTATCGAGATGGGGCATCGATATACCAGAGTAGACTAGCGTATACTCTTCTCGACCCATGAGATGGGTGATGGATGATCGCATATCCATTGGTGTTTGACATCAGAGATAGTATACGGGTGCTCAGTGGAGACTGGGTACACTGGACGGACTCGCCGAGAACTCCTAAATGGTATTATATCTGACGTCAGATAGCAGTTCTCTGGTGACACTGGTACATGTTAGTCTGTAGACCCGAGATCGTCATAGAGTCTTATGTAATTCCCACTGTGCTTTGATTTCCACCTTACCATGTTCAATAGGACGTGCAAAACGGTGGTTTTTGGGTACAGTCCCAAGTTACATGGAGGCAATAAGCGATAGGAGGGGATTTCGTCTCTCCCGGTATTGGGGTAGATGTCGTGCTGTGCTCGATTGGCTATAACTGGAAGTCCCTAGCCAGGGCTGATTTAGAGATTTACTGGTAAGTGTTATCAGTAGTTTCTCGACCCGTTATAACCCTCATATCGGCATGACTTATCGATTTATTGGGGTCTGACGTTTACCACCCCTAGACTTGATATGCGACATCTCAGACGAAGAGACCGGACTGTACGGTAGTGTTACTGATAGGCTTTACAGGAGCTAGAGCGGGCTTGCTTGTTGATCTTCTGATCGCTCAATACCCGGGTAGCAGTTACGTCCAGCTAGTACCGCTGACAGCTTGTGGGTGCTTGATATGATCATCACCTACTGCCGGCGTATTGACGAGTCTTTAGAGTCCTACACAGAGGTTTTACTGGCTCAGGCAAAACGAAGTAGGAGCACATATGTGATATGTGCGGGACCGAGATTAATACGAGTATGTGATACCGTATTCTATTCTCGCGATATTTGTATCGGTTGGTTTTATGTGTTATAGCCGGGTTATCGAATCAAGTGTTGATTCGATAAATTGGTACATATATAATATTAGTCAGTTATATGTGATACAGCCGGATTATTAAATCAAGTGTTGATTTGATAATTTAGTGTATAATTGTATATTTGATATACTAGTTTACATTAACTAATATTAGCTCACTTAAGAATTTATTTTTCTCACATGTGCACACTTAATATATATGTGATATATATTAATTGTGTTTTATTATGTGTCATGCTTGATGATACATGCAACATGGGTGTATGAGACTTACACCATGATAAAGATAATGTAGGATTTATTTATTTGTAGTAATTCAATTAGTAGTTGGAAATTTGTCACATGGCACGAAGTTTTGAGAACTTTGGAGAAGTTTTGAGAACTTTGGAGAACTATTGACTTAGTCCACTAGTTTTGTCTAACACTAGATATTTGTTAACCCAACCATTATCTAAACTCATGGTTAAGTCTCTACATGAGTGATATTAGATATTTTCTCACGCATGGTTTCCATTCACTCTCACAACATTATCTCTCTTCATCTTCTTCTTCAAAGCTCAAGAGCTCTCTAGGTTTTGTTCAAGTGAGAAATAAAAATGAGAAAATTAATTTTAAAGTCAGCAAAAATCCTACATCATCATCCTCTACTAGATTAGCACTTTAGTATAGGATATTAGCTTCACTAATCTCTCATTAGTGAAGTAGTAGCTTGAGTTAGTATCTCCTCGACGTAGATCATTTTCGACCTCTAAGACTTCAAGCAAGTTCGTTACTTTCACCTTGAGAAGCCATGCTAGAGTTCGGTAGATCACTACTTGGAGCAAAATGACTACTATAAGGAGCTATTGATGTGAAGGACCGGTCTACAAAGGTTGTATTCCGTTATCACTTAGAAGTAAAGTAGTTTACTTTATGTTTCGTATGATTCTCTAGTTAAAAATTCTAGTTTAGGGTTCTTTAAAACGGCAAAATTTTTGAAAATGGTATGGACGATTCTTCCCGAAACCTTGCTGTCGTTCATAGGAACCCAACAAAAAAGAAGAAAGAAAAAAATGGGTTAACTGGATAGTTAAGAAATAATTGGCACTAATTTAATCCAAGTAAACTTAGCCATCCAACTTAAACTGACAGAACTTAACTGATTGTTGTAATTAATTTAATTTAAACTTTTGGGTGTGGTATTTAGAAATGCCAAACTTTGGATGTGTTTTATTGAAATATAAAAGTTTTAGGTGTGGTATGTCAAGATAACCTTTTAAAATAATGTAACATTTCAGAAAAATTTTAAATGTTATAATAAAATTTAAATAATACTAAAAAGAGGTTTATTAAAAATTATGGTAGTTAAGTGTAGTAGTAACTAATTATAAAAGGTTTTTATTTGTAAAAAGGGGTTTTATTTGTAAAAGGGTTTTTAATAATTATGAGAGGAGTGGTATATGTTAAGAGTTGAAAACATGCATACACACTACAACACTCATACACCCTCTCATCCCTCCACCTCATACTCAGCCTACACACACCTCCTCCTTATGATTTTCTCATTGTTCATTTGGATAAATCATTCTAACTGACCTATTCCTTCCTCAAAATTCTTTACTCAAACAAAATTAAACACCAGTTCATCACCTGGCCAAGACAAATGAGTTATTCATGGTGTTTTTCTTAAAAACTCAAGATAAAGAAAGTACCAAATTCAAGACGATCTAAGTTTGCAACCATGAGCTTGGAAGTTTTGTAATCTCTCTTTAATTAGGTAAAAATTCATCATTTACTAGTTTTTAAGTGCTTTAACTTTCAAGGTTTTGGTATGATATCATAAAAAGTTATGTTTTATAGGATTTTTGATATTAAAATGGTATCTGCTATAACTAATGAACTCTGAAAAATGTTTTGAGAATATTCTGAGATGGTGAGAACAACTTGAGACCACATCCCAAGTCCGTAACCAATTGGACCCTCCTTGGCCGCCAATTAATTGCGTTTGGCCGTAAATTGCAGCTGGAACTTGGAGTTAGGGTGTGGGATTTTTACAGGAGCTTCATGACATCTTAACTAGACTATTGTATACTATATTTTTTCTTAGGTCACTTGTATCAAAATCTGGAACAAATATCCTATAAAAGTTCAATATTTTACATTTTAAAAACTTAAGTTTTGATTTTCGTTATCGCAAGGGGTAGTTCGATACCGATAACACACATTAAAATACGTCAATCGTACGTTCTGGTCTTTTTGCATTAGAAGTATAGTAACGTAAGCATTTCGATTTTTATATATATACGCTTGGATTAATATATAGACTCGGTCGCGGAGACGTCTTGCACGGCGAGGAAGGGCAAGGTATTCGCGAGTTTCGTCTATTGTGTACTGATATTAGGTGACTAGAGGGACATTTACAAGTGGGAATTCGGGTGGATGACATATAGCACCCCCGACAAGCAGAAGCTTTATAAAACTCCGTATCGGTTTCTAGACACTATTAGCGATAAGAAACCATATTTATGTCATATGCATTACATTGAGTACCATGCCGTCTTTATTGTATGTCAAACTTGCTGGAATAGATATAGTGAATAGAATACAACCAAAAATACCAACGATTGGCATATTGCACAATCACATACGCATATACTACACTACACATTATTGGTATTGCCATGACACTTAGAAACTGCTATGCTATTAGTATTTTAACGGCATCCATGCTAGTCGAAATGATTGTGTACTACGATTTTGATCTTTGAATATTATTGTCATATATATCAATGTGTTGTAGTTGCCTACTATTGCAAGACTGAACTGTTCATTATTGATATCATAGATTTGATATTTTTATGGATTTGAAAAACTGCGGGTATTTTTTATAAAACGGATTATGTTTTCAAAAGTGTGGTTATCTCGTGATATGATGATTTGGCATCCACCATGAGTTTTTGTTTTCATGATGAGATATCCGAATCAAGAGAGGGGTTAACCGATTACGGATATATGGTGGACTTGGTACAACTCTGGAGGGTAGGAAGACCGTAGGGAGGTACGGGGAGCCTAATGAGGATGATCGATACCGGAGGTGACATTGGAGCGAGGCAGATATCCGGAGGATTCCGACCGTGATTGAGTTGATATCAGGAGATGACCGATCGGTTGGATGGTTCTTACGATATTCAGATTTTGTGTCGATGATGGACACAAGTTTTATGAGGATTTGATGATGATGGATATTATTATTATTCATTCATATAGTACTTGCATTCATTATTATACATATCATATTATATCTTGTGATGTATACTTCTATTCACTGAGTTGGCAACTCACCCCCGTTGTGCCTTAACTCCTTCAGGGTAGATCGCACAGACGCATAGCAGCGTCGTGGATTCATACTTTGGAGTACATCATTGATTTTGCTAGGTGGGTTACACGTATAGTGACCGCCTCTTTTGTGATATTGTATCTTGTATCTAGTGTCGCTCCATCAGACCGCCTGCATATTTTTTTTGACTTAGATTGAGTTTGTAACTTTGTGTATATTCTTTTAGGTCGTACTCAGATAGAGTCGACTAGTTAGCTTTATTACGCAGTTTATTTTATATTTTCTTGTGATCCTTCGCTTTCGAGCGTCGTATATAACTGCGTAGTTATGATTCCACCATTAGGCATTGAGATAGCTCCCAAGTGGGGATGCCCTTATAATTATATGTATATATACCTATTTTTATCAGTAATTACAAAGGAGGTGCTGTCGAAATTTCAAATAACGAAAACATTTTTACCCTATTTTCAAAACACTTGGCATATGTTTTTAAGTAAACAATTTTTGTAAATAAATTGTGTTTCATATTAAATAACCTTTTTGAAAATTTCACCTTCTTTATTATTTAAAAAGGTTTAGATTTTGGTTTTTGGCTTACTTGGGTTGCGTCGACATCTCTAGACGTCATGTGATCTAAGTGCCGGTCATGTGCCAATTTGGGTCGTGACAAAATTGGTATTAAAGTGCTAGCTTTAACCTTTGTCGAGTTTATATTTGACTATATGGAGTCTAAGGTATATATTTCGGAACCTAGGCCTAACCTTACGGAACTTAGACTTGACTTTGGGGGTATTAAACCCAAACTTTCGTTTCATAGATTGACCTTGATATGATAGAGTAGGTAATTTAAGCAGAGTACCGTAGTGTATGTATGTTCCGCGACATATTTATCATATGAAACTCCACTTAAGTGACCTTAGGATTATGTCTTGTTAACAATTTTCCTCGACTCTCTGCATCCTTTTGTTCCCGTTTTTACACCTTATCAACTTTCATTTCTTTGTTCCAGTTTTCATGGCTACGCGAGTTGAGAGAGCCGCAGCTAGAAATGCAGCCAGGGGAGATCTATCGGTGATAGAGACTGACCAGCAGACCATCCCGATGGCATAGGGACGAGTCGATCCTCCTATCCCCGACCGGATGACTAAATTAGAAGAGAGTGTGTTGGGCTTACAGCAGATGATGGGACAGTTGGCTGAGACCACCCGGATTCAGAGGCAGGATCATGCATAGTCTATTATAGAGCCTATTGTACAGCCCGTTCGGACAGTTGCATTTGTTGTCGCAGGGGTTGTGGAGGTATCACTTTTGGTGTTTATGAGACTGAAGCCTCCGGTGTTCAACAGAGGATCCTCAGTCATTCTTCGACAGGATAGTTAGGATCAGTAGTGTTAGTGTATATGCCCTAGAGGCCATTACTGTATCATACTAGCTTGTATATTACTTAATGGAAGCTTGGGATATTCACAGTTGTAAATACAATCTTGCTCAAAATGGTAGTATGCTACTTGGTTTGTTTCTACTTAAATATGTGCATGTGTTTCTTTTAGCATATCGCTTATACATATTAGTAGAGCCCTTAGGATCTTTGCTTGATTACCAGCGTTGTGATGGCAGTCACACTCGTGGGGGCTGGGTAATCTATAAGCACATCCTTATACAGGTCCCTAGTCGTAGGACTATCGAGACAGGGCATCGATACTCCGGAGTAGACTAGCGTATGCGCTTCTCATCCCAGCAGGGGAGATGGTCTGTCCCACAGCCATCAGTACGTCGTACTGGAGATAGTATGCAGGTGCTCATTGGGTTACGAGTACACTGGACAGGACTCGTCGGGAACTGTTGGTTGGTACTATACCTATCGTCAGTTATCAGTTCCCAGGTGACATGAGTACAGCTTAGTCCGCTGACTTGACAATGTCACTTCGCCTCGAGTGTGTTCCCACTGTACTTTGATTACTACCCTACCACGGCTCAAAGGAGTCGTGCAAACAGGTAGTAGTTGGGGGCAGTCCCGAAGCACTTGGAGGCAGTGACGGTTAGACAGGATTCGTCTCTCCCGGTATTGGGGGTTGACATCGCGCTGTGTCTAGGAGAGCCATTACACGAGTAGTCCCTGGCCAGGGCAAGCGAGATATACTGGTAGGTTTCCAGTGCTATCTCAGGGTGTTCTGGGCTTCACTCCGACATGACTTGTACCGCTATTAGGGGACTGACGTTTACCGCCCCCTAGGCCCGCCATGCGATGTATCAGACGAACAGACCGGACTGTACAGAGAGATTGTCACATTCAGACTCAGTAGGAGTTCAGATGGGTTTCACCTCGTCAGTCTTCTTGTCGGCATCTACCTGGGGATCGTTACGCACAGCTAGTGTCGCTTGCGGTCTGTGGTTAAACCCACTGCCAGCGTAGTGTCGAGTCTTTAGAGTCCCACACAGAAAGCTATTTGCCTTTAGGCAAAAGAGTAGAGGTCGCATGGTTTTGCGACAGGGTTCGGTCACATCCGTGCACTTGTGCACGTACAGTGTCCGGACAGTTAACACTAGCGGGCTTTGGTTTAAGCCAGATCCTAGTGTACGTTTTGGGATTGGTTTTATCTCGTTTTTATTCGTGTTCCTCGGAACGCGGATGCGGGTGTGTATGCACAGTTGACAGAGAGAGACAGAGGCAGAGGATTCTCATTGGGGTTGTTGACTGTTGACTGTTGACCGTTGACTGTTGACTATTGACTTTTGGCTAAACCCTAATGAGAATAAGATATATGATTAACATTAATATTAATTAAGTATTATAGTGACATGGTTGTTGAGGGGTTGACTTGTTGACTTTGTTGGCCGGTTGACTAGGTTGGACTAGTTGACCATCATCATGACAATGGCTATCATTCCATGGCAAAGACTTTTGCTTGCTTGTTTATTTATGCAAAATGAGTGCATGAAATGATATAGCCATTTTGACTTAAACCATCACACAATACTTGATTACTATTTTTGTTATGATGGCTTTTGGATTATGAGAGGTTGGATGAGAAAAGAGTGGCTCATTTCTTTGATTTGCTTTCTCTCTCTTGAGCTCTCTCATTCTCAAGCTCTCCCTCTTCCTCTTGCTCTCTCTAGCTCAAGGCAAACCATTCTCATGTGTTGAGACTCATTGCCTTAGAGATAAAAAGATTCCAAAACATTTCTCTACTCATTCTAGTTCATAAGGCCTAGCAAGCCAAGTGATCTAGTTTCTTCAAAGTTCGAAGAAGAAGCCAAAGGTAGAAGCTTTCGGGTGGATCCATCTTCGGTGCAAGGAGACGACGAGGTGAGGCCGATCCGTACACCGGGAGGTGTTGAAGACGAAGGGGTTCAAGAAAGGTATAGCCCCCTAACCGAGTAGGTAAACTCTTGTTAGGTTGTTAGTTAGTCGTTTAACAAAGATCCGTATTATGAGTCCATGTTACCACCCTCTTGAAAATCGTTTTTCACCACTTCCGCAACCCCGTAAGCACCGGGGAAGGGTAGCATGGACTTACAGTGGTATCAGAGCCTAGTTAAACACTATCTAACATGTTAGCAAAGTAAGTAGAAGTTCGATCGAAGAAAAAGTAGCGAAACGAACCCGTAAAATCAAGTTTCTGCCGAATTTGTTTTCTGTCCAAAAAATGATAAATCTTATCTTAAAAATCGGCTCAGGCTTTTGTGTAAACACCCAAGAAATTTGGTCCATCGACTCGGTCAAAGCGCCGCGGAAACGCGGCGGGAGCATGCTCCCGCCGCGGTTCCGCGGCCGAGTTGACTCGGTCGAGGAAACTATTTCTAAAAGAGTGTTTCTGGGGTTGTTTTGGGATTTTTGGGATATGTGTTTTCTGCCTAGATTTTACAGAAAGAAAAATTAGTTTTTGGGGCTTGAAAATCCGTATTTTTTTTCGAACTTCTAAAGACTAAGGCTAACGGGTATATATCTGTGATGTGTTATATGTATTGAACGTCCGCTAATCGCTATATGTCGATTAGTGGGGGTTATACATATCTGTGATCTGTAATGATTGATAGCATGTGTATATGAATTCTTTGGATTGTCGCGGATGAATAGCCGGGGGTTGTGAGATGAGAGTTTTTCCTTTTATCTTTCAATTCATGTAATATGTAAATTGATGTAATATTATTTTTGGCCGCACAACCGGGTCGGGCTTGTAGCCGTCATTGTATAATTTCTTTTTACTGTTTTTGCTCCTATGATAGACCCAAGGTGGGGTGCACAAGCTACCGGGTATCTCGAAGTGCCGAGTGGCCTACTCACGTCGTTGAGGGAGGTTGCTCCACTTCGGATATTTGGCGGGTAGTTTGCCGCACCCGTAGGGGTCTAGGGTGGGGTATTGGCTATTCATCGCGACCGTGTAATCCGCTTTTCGTTACAGGCTCGTACGAATTGCGGATTCCTAGTATATCCAATATGTTCATCTGTGATCTGAAATTTCTATCATTGCAATATATCTATATATGATATTATTTAGGCGTTGCTTATGTTTTGCAGCCCGCTAGCCCAGCCCCCGCTCTGTCGTTAGTTAAGTAACCTAACGGGTAATGACGGGGCCCCGTGGCGAATGCGAATGGCATAAGCGTACGTTATATTTTGGTTGTTTTCTGCAATGGTAGGATTAAATGATGGGACGCATTAAAAGAACCAATGCAAGAAAAATACGCATTAAAAGAACTAATGCAAGAAAAAATAAACCAAGTAAAAGTCGTTGGAACACTTTCAAAAACCACTCGGTTTCTTTTCAAAAAATAACTTTTAAAACGCGGAGCTTAAGCCACTCCATTTAAAAGCTATCAAGGTTCCTTCGATTATATCAAGTTCACTACGTTCAAGGTTTCGCCAAAACCATTCGTAGCCCTCCGTCGTTCCGTATGAATATTCAATAGTATTCAAGTTATGTTTGTTGACCTTCGTCAAGGCATAGTGATTGGTAGCTGTTGGGTGTTCATATGTAGCATAGATAGATGCGTTGGTTTGGGACAGTCGTATTACCTTGTTGACCTTCGTCAAGGGTATATACGGGTGGGTTCAAATTAACCTGGACAATGACGGGTAGAACTTGACTTGTGACTTATGATTTGTTGACCTTCGTCAAGGTCATAAGAGCATGGGGCAAAAATCCACATCGGGAGTTTCAAAAGAACTGAAACTTGCTAGCGTTGCATACCATTTGGAGTGTGATGATTCTGGTAGAATTCCTTCAGTTTATCACACGATGATATTTGGATCCCGATCCTACTGTGAGTATATGCTACTCCTCCGGAACTTTCTCACTTAACGATCAATGCTATAAACCAAGTAGGTGCCTAGAAAGGTGTTAGCGGGGCTACGCCCACAGGGAAAAGAGGTTATTTAATTAAGGAACTTCGCGAAAGCGTTGGAAAACCTCCCTCGAAGTACCGACACCAGCCTGGCCGAACGGTTAAGCAAGTATTGTACGATGAGATTGATCCTGACTAATTCTTCCTTTATGGTTTGAGGAGGGATTCGAGAGACAGTGGGAGCCATCCTGTTTAGATAAATTAAAAACCAATCTGAACTTGCAAGAAGCATCATGCTGAGTGTTCTCTTCTCTCTCTCTTAATTGCAGCGACCCAGTGACCAGACATAGGTTACATCTAGATAATAAAATGACTGAATCTGACTGTTTTGACTGGCAAAGGTCTGTCCAGATGTCCATTGCCCATGACAAGCTGGGACACCTCTTAACTAATCAAACCCCTGCCGTCTCAGGTCCAGTTTCCCCTGTCACGGATATTTACATCCGTAGGACATCGGAAAAGGATTGTGCGAAAGCCAAGTGCCTCGTGTTAGCCTCAGTTGATGGTGCAAACCAGAGGCAGCACGAGAAGATGGACTCAGTTTCTATCTTCCTCCATAACAAAGATTTATATGGAGAGCAATCTCGTATCGCAAGATATGAGACCTCGAACGAATTGCTTCAAGCGAGGTTGGCTGTCGGGTCATCTGTAGGGGACAACGTCCTTACAGAGACCAGCTATTTTGAGCTCACGGACCTGGAGACCACGTTGGAGAATGGGTCAAGTACTGACTTAATTCTACAGTCCCTGCCCTCTTCTTATACCCTGAAGGAAACCAGGGAAGAAGAAGGAAAAGCAAGGGCAAAAGTTTCAGGACTGGATGTAGTAAAAGAGGGACGTTCCTATTGTAACGGGAATGAACATTGGCAGAAGGATTGCAGGGCTAGCAAAGCCAGTAGCCAGAATTCGAAGCATGTTGTGGCTTCAACTTCGGGTGTGTTTGTGATAGAGAACTGTATGTCAGTTAAACCTACTTCCTGGGTATTGGATACCGGATCAGGATCTCACATCTGTAATTCATTACAGGCTCTGAGAAACCGTAGGGTTATCAGGAAAGGTGATATGACTCTCAGGGTTGCTAACGTAATGAGCATGGATGCTGAATCCGTAGGGGAATATCATCTTGGACTGACAACTGGGCAGATATTGATTTTGCGTAACTGTTTGTATGTACCAGGTGCGACTTATAATATCATATCTGTATCCTTACTTTCTAAGGAAGGATATGAATTTACTTTTGTAAGCGATGTAGTAAACATCCACCTAAATCAAGTTATGATTGGGTCAGGTACATTAAATAACGGGATATACGTATTAAATCAAGCTCAGATATTCAGTGTCCAGAACACACTTAAAAGAATGTCTCCGGAAACAAATCATGCTTTCTTATGGCATTGTAGACTGGGTCACATCAATGAGACACGATTAACTAAGTTACATAAAGAGGGATACTTGAATCCGTTCGAGTATCAGTCTTATGCCACTTGTGAATCTTGTCTCATAGGAAAGATGACAAAGACTCCGTTCACTGGACACGGAGTAAGAGCGAGAGAGCTCTTGGGACTCATACACAGTGATGTGTGTGGTCCAATGTCTACACATGCGCGAAGTGGTTATTCATACTTCATTACTTTCTCATATGATTTCTCTAGGTATGGACATGTCTTCTTAATGAAGCACAAATCCGAGGCCTTTGGGAAATTTCGGGAATACAAGAATGAAGTTGAAAAACAAACAGGCAAAAGTATAAAGACACTGAGATCTGATCGAGGTGGTGAATACTTGAGTGCCGAGTTTCTGGACTACTTAAAAGAGAATGGAATTCTCTCTCAGCGTACTCCTCCATACACACCACAACACAACGGTGTATCTGAAAGGCGGAATCGAACCCTATTGGATATGGTTCGTTCCATGATGAGTAAGGCTGAGTTACCGCAATCTTTCTGGGGTTATGCACTAGAAGCAGCTGCATATCTCTTGAACAAGGCTCCAACCAAGACTGTGCCTACCACCCCATATCAGATGTGGAGTGGGAAGAAACCCTGTCTTAAGTATCTTAAGATATGGGGATGTCCAGCTTTTGTAAAAAAGCAGCATGCGGACAAGCTCGAGGCACGCTCAGTACTGTGTAAGTTTGTGGGATACCCAAAGAACTCCAGGGGGTATCTTTTCTATTCCGCAGAAGAACAAAAAGTTTTTGTTTCTCCGCATGCCCACTTCTTGGAAACTGAATTTTTGGAAAATCAGATAAGTGGGAGCGCAATAGAACTGGAAGAAATTCCAGAACCACAAGCTGTTACTGAAAGCTTGGATGAACCAGAAGTTTCAGGAGAACCGGACATTCCTGCGCTGCTCCGCAGGAGTAGTAGGCAGTCTCATCCGCCCGAGAGATACTACGGTTTTCTCATAGACGGGGATAGAGAGGATTGCACTATCGATTATGATGAGCCTACTAGCTTCCAGCAAGCCATTCAGAGCGGTGACTCGATAAAATGGCTGGATGCAATGCGGACCGAAATGGAGTCCATGTACACCAACAAAGTATGGACGTTGGACGTTGCTCCAGACGGGGTAAAACCCGTAGGATGCAAGTGGATCTTCAAAAGGAAGATTGGTGTAGATGGACAGGTTGAGACCTATAAGGCTAGACTTGTTGCAAAGGGTTTTCGTCAAAGACCTGGTTTGGACTATGACGAAACCTTTTCTCCAGTGGCTATGCTGAAATCCATTCGGGTCCTTCTTGCCATTGCTGTCTTCCACGATTATGAAATTTGGCAGATGGACGTAAAGACGGCTTTCCTAAATGGATATTTGGAAGAGTGCGTCTATATGGATCAGCCAGAGGGATTCATTCAGAGTGGGAGCAGCGGTAAAGTGTGCAAGTTGCTCAAGTCCATCTATGGACTCAAGCAGGCATCGCGGAGTTGGAACATCTTCTTTGATGATACTGTCAAAGAATTCGACTTTGTAAAAAACCCAGATGAACCATGTATTTACAGTAAGATTGTAGGGAGAAGTGTGGTATTCCTCGCCTTGTACGTCGATGACATTCTCCTAATAGGAAATGATATTCCTATGTTACAGTCAGTCAAAGGATTCTTGTCACAGAGGTTCTCCATGAAGGACTTGGGC
Organism: Agapanthus africanus; assembly: GCA_030015575.1. Classification (NCBI taxonomy): domain Eukaryota; kingdom Viridiplantae; phylum Streptophyta; class Magnoliopsida; order Asparagales; family Amaryllidaceae; genus Agapanthus; species Agapanthus africanus. Next base: position 430,250,080 of record CM057339.1, read on the forward strand.
GATGCCAACTATATTTTGGGGATCCAGATCTATCGTGATAGATCTAAAAGGATGTTGGGACTTTCACAGTCAAGGTACATCGACACCATACTGAAACGATTCAGTATGGAAGATTCCAAGCGCGGTAATCTACCGGCTTGTCACGGAATCACCCTCTCCAAAGAGATGTCTCCCAAGACTGATTTGGAAAGGGCTCGCATGTCATTAATACCCTACGCATCTGCGGTAGGATCTATTATGTATGCGATGTTGTGTACCAGACCAGATGTAGCATACGCATTAAGCGTTGTAAGCCGGTATCAGTCGAACCCAGGGGAGAAACACTGGATAGCAGTAAAGAACATTCTCAAGTACCTGAGAAGGACTAAGGAGATGTTCTTGGTGTATGGCGGAAAAGACCTCCAGATCGAGGCCTTTGCTGACTCCAGCTTCCAGAGTGACAGGGATGACTCCAAGTCCATGTCGGGTTATGTCTTTACCCTCAATGGAGGGGCGGTTTGCTGGAAGAGTTCCAAGCAGGAAACCGTTGCTGACTCAACTATGGAAGCGGAGTACATAGCTGCTTGCGATGCCGCAAAGGAAGCTGTCTGGATGAAGAAGTTCCTCACGGAGCTTTAGGTGGTTCCTACCAGTGTTGATCCAATACCGCTGTATTGTGACAACAACGGCGCTATAGCTTTAGCGAAGGAACCCAGGTCCCATCAGAAGTCCAGGCACATTTTGAGGCGGTACCACCTGATCAGGGAGATCGTAGATCGCAGGGAGATCGAGGTGAAGAGAGTAAATAAAGAAGATAACACTGCTGATCCACTCACGAAGGCCTTACCCCAGACTCAGTTCGAGCGGCTGATCGAGATGATAGGTCTTCGATACGCCAGTTCATGGCCTTAGTGCAAGTGGGAGATTGTTAGTGTATATGCCCTAGAGGCCATTACTGTATCATACTAGCTTGTATATTACTTAATGGAAGCTTGGGATATTCACAGTTGTAAATACAATCTTGCTCAAAATGGTAGTATGCTACTTGGTTTGTTTCTACTTAAATATGTGCATGTGTTTCTTTTAGCATATCGCTTATACATATTAGTAGAGCCCATAGGATCTTTGCTTGATTACCAGCGTTGTGATGGCAGTCACACTCGTGGGGGCTGGGTAATCTATAAGCACATCCTTATACAGGTCCCTAGCCGTAGGACTATCGAGACAGGGCATCGATACTCCGGAGTAGACTAGCGTATGCGCTTCTCATCCCAGCAGGGGAGATGGTCTGTCCCACAGCCATCAATACGTCGTACTGGAGATAGTATGCGGGTGCTCGTTGGGTTACGAGTACACTGGACAGGACTCGTCGGGAACTGTTGGTTGGTACTATACCTATCGTCAGTTATCAGTTCCCAGGTGACATGAGTACAGCTTAGTCCGCTGACTTGACACTGTCACTTCGCCTCGAGTGTGTTCCCACTGTACTTTGATTACTACCCTACCACGGCTCAAAGGAGTCATGCAAACAGGTAGTAGTTGGGTGCAGTCCCGAAGCACTTGGAGGCAGTGACGGTTAGACAGGATTCGTCTCTCCCGGTATTGGGGGTTGACATCGCGCTGTGTCTAGGAGAGCCATTACACGAGTAGTCCCTGGCCAGGGCAAGTGTGATATACTGGTAGGTTTCCAGTGCTATCTCAGGGTGTTCTGGGCTTCACTCCGACACGACTTGTACCGCTATTAGGGGACTGACGTTTACCTCCCCCTAGGCCCGCCATGCGATGTATCAGACGAACAGACCGGACTGTACAGAGAGATTGTCACATTCAGACTCAGTAGGAGTTCAGATGGGTTTCACCTCGTCAGTCTTCTTGTCGGCATCTACCTGGGGATCGTTACGCACAGCTAGTGTCGCTTGCGGTCTGTGGTTAAACCCACTGCCAGCGTAGTGTCGAGTCTTTAGAGTCCCACACAGAAAGCTATTTTCCTTTAGGCAAAAGAGTAGAGGTCGCATGGTTTTGCGACAGGTCGCATGGTTTTGCGACAGGGTTCGGTCACATCCGTGCACTTGTGCACATACAGTGTCCGGACAGTTAACACTAGCGGGCTTTGGTTTAAGCCAGATCCTTGTGTACGTTTTGGGATTGGTTTTATCTCGTTTGTATTCATGTTCCTCGGAACGCGGATGCGGGTGTGTATGCACAGTTGACAGAGAGAGACAGAGGCAGAGGATTCTCATTGGGGTTGTTGACAGTTGACTGTTGACTATTGACTTTTGGCTAAACCCTAATGAGAATAAGATATATGATTAACATTAATATTAATTAAGTATTATAGTGACATGGTTGTTGAGGGGTTGACTTGTTGACTTTGTTGACCGGTTGACTAGGTTGGACTAGTTGACCATCATCATGACAATGGCTATCATTCCATGGCAAAGACTTTTGCTTGCTTGTTTATTTATGCAAAATGAGTGCATGAAATGATATAGCCATTTTGACTTAAACCATCACACAATACTTGATTACTATTTTTGTTATGACGGCTTTTGGATTATGAGAGGTTGGATGAGAAAAAAGTGGCTCATTTCTTTGATTTGCTTTCTCTCTCTTGAGCTCTCTCATTCTCAAGCTCTCCCTCTTCCTCTCTCTAGCTCAAGGCAAACCATTCTCATGTGTTGAGACTCATTTCCTTAGAGATAAAAAGACTCCAAAACATTTCTCTACTCATTCTAGTTCACAAGGCCTAGCAAGCCAAGTGATCTAGTTTCTTCAAAGTTCGAAGAAGAAGCCAAAGGTAGAAGCTTTCGGGTGGATCCATCTTCGGCGCAAGGAGACGACGAGGTGAGGCTGATCCGTACACCGGGAGGAGTTGAAGACGAAGGAGTTCAAGAAAGGTATAGCCCCCTAACCGAGTAGGTAAACTCTTGTCAGGTTGTTAGTTAGTCGTTTAACAAAGATCCGTATTATGAGTCCATGTTACCACCCTCTTGAAAATCGTTTTTCACCACTTCCGCAACCCCGTAAGCACCGGGGAAGGGTAGCATGGACTTACAAGCAGGTCCTTGAGGTGTTCAGATGAGAGGTCGATGGAGCTGATTGGTTTTCGGTTGGAGGGACTTGCCCAGACTTGGTGCGAGTCGATAGAGAGAGGTCGAGCAGCCGATCTTCCTTCGATGACTTATGCAGAGTTTTCCAAGGTTTTTCTAGCCCGATTCCTTCCGCAATGTGTGAGAGATGCCAGAGCTCACAGTTTTAAGGCGTTGCACAAACCCATAAGTATGTCGGTAGCCGACTATGATTTGCAGTTTACCCAGCTGTCACGTTATGCTCCGTACTTAGTTCCTACCGAGAAGTTTATGGTGAAGAGATATATGAGGAGTCTTGATACTCAGTTGTTCCTTGCTCTCAGCGCCTAGCACTTCGCTACATATGCTGAGGCCATAGACGCAGCGATACGAGTAGAGGAGCATCTGAATAAGACCACGGTTTTTCCGGAACCGAAGAGGGTGCGTCCTAGCATTCCAGTTTCCAAACAGAGAAAATGTGGCAGATTCATTCCTGGATGTGGTAGCGGCAGAGGTTAGACTCAGGGTCAGATGTATAGCTCGTATCCTGAAGGCAGAAGTTAACGTCGACGTGTTTTAGCTGTGGGAGTCCAGATCATTTCTACAAGGACTGTCCCACAAGACGCCAGGACGGGACCGCGAGTTTTCAGACCACTTTACCCCTTCCACCCTATTTTCAGATGGCCTTATTTACTCCGCCTGACACTATTCCGCCCCAGACATTCGCTCCAAGAGGCCGCGATATTGGTGGTCGTGCACAGAGAGGACATAGGGGCAGAGGCAGAAGACCCAAGGGAAAAGGTAAGGATTAGGCTAGGGTTTTCTCCTTGACACCTCAGGATGCCCATGTTAGGATCCGGCGCCCGCTCCGCGGAAGCCGCGGCCGAGGCGGAAGCGAAAAACAAAAATTCTTGCGAGCACCTGAGTCCCTTAAAACCCAAAATTCGAACCATATACCTAAACTAGCTATACTACAAGTGCAAGAGGTTGAGGAATACAACCTTTGTCACGTGTCCACCTAATTGTGGAAGACCCCTCCAAGCTCATAGCCGCCGGGATCGCGCTTGAGAATCTACCACCCTTTACCGAAGACGATCCACCCGAGAGAACGCAGAGGAGGCTTAAACCGACGATCCAAAGTCACTAGGTTTGGATGGCCGGTGATGTAGGAATACTCCACTAAATTTTTCTTTCTAGGATCTTGCTCAAATAATGGAGCAAGAAGAAGAAGGAGAAGGAGAAGATGAAGCATGGAGCTAACCATGGAGGAAGTAAGGAAGAATAAAATCTCATCAAGTGTAGAAGTGGGCATGGCTTACTCTTTATCAACCATCCCTCAATAGTGCTCCCAAATGAAAAAAAAACATTTTAAAATTAAAGCCATGCCTCTCTACATATATTGCACCATGCTTCATTAACTCCATATGCCACCTCAATTCCCTTTTAATTTTCTAAATAGAAAATTAAATATGTGGTGTCCTTATTCTAGAAGCATTGTCGTATAAATACGGAATACTTCACCTTGTATATGTATCGCTACATATACGCGTATCCGTATAAAAATACGGATAACACCAAAGAGAGAAAATAACTAGTGAACAATAATACTAAAATACATGTATCAAAATACATATATAAATTATTAAATCAAAACCTGATTTAATAATCCGGTTTAATCCTAAGTCGGCTAGTATTATCAACCGTCCGATTAAAGTCCGTGTATCACGTACACGTATTTAATCGGACCCCTGCACGTAGCACCGTACAGCTTCTACATCTGTCGCCTGAACCGGGAAAACCCTCTGTGTGGGACTTGTTCGCCGCCGAAAACAGAGACGGAACCACGTAGGTTCGTCTTGCCTGAATTTGGGGGCAGATGCTATTTGGTTTTATCCGTCCACCTCTCTGAAGATGCCAAGTTGATTTATGGCACCGTATATCGGAGGTTTGGACATATGCGGCCGTTGTAGCAGACTTCGTCAGATTTCCCTCGTTTGTGAGGGGTTTTTGATTGTGGGGACGCTCTTCCCTACAGGTGCAAGCCCCTGCAGTTAATTAGGTTACCGCATCGCCGTAACCACTTTCTCCTGCTCCAAAGGTCACTTTGTGTCGTGTGTGTTTGTTTTATTTGTGGTTGCCCGTGGATTGTATACGGAGACTAATGTATGTTGTCGCCCGTAGGGCGTGGATTAGTCCAAATCCGTATTTTCTTAGATTTGGTTTTGGTTTGGGTTTAAGGATCGTTATTCTCATTGAGATTAAGATCAACTTAAACGTTTGTTAAGGATACGTTAGTTTAATTTTATACTAAGATCTACTTAACAGGATCATTTAGATCTAACAAAAGAGCATTTGGACTCTATTGTTTTAGTTTAGGGACGTTGCGGTCCAATGGGTTTAAGGACATCATAGTCCATATCAGTTTAGAGACATCATAGTCTGTAAAGTTTAAAGACATCATACTCTATGAGTTTAAGGACCTCACAGTCCATAAAGTTTAAGGACATCATAGTCCGTGAGTTTAAAGACGTCATAGTCTGTGTAGTTTTGGTTCAACCGTTTGGAGATGCACCAAAAGTTATTGGTTATTGGGACCCTCCATCTCTCTGAAGACGTTGAGGAATTACAATGACATATATCAGAGGTATGAAGAGATGTACCCTTGAACCAATATTGGTTGGGAGATCTGTAGTCAAGTTTGGGACTAAGATCAGTTAAAAAGATTTATGAGCGTATGGGCTCAATTAATCTGAATTAGGGATCTATAGCCAACCTGGGCTCGACCCACTCAGTTAAAATGTTGAACATTTAATTAGGCTCAGTCAATGCTGAGCATTGGTTTGGGTTCTGACAATTTTTTTGTCTTTTTGTCCTTTACTGAGTGTTAGACACTCTTTATTATGGCGCTAGGCACCAACCAATGAGTGCGGAGCGCTCTTTATTAAGTAGCGCCCATGTGAGGAGCACGTGGCGTGCTTGGCGCTGAGCGCCAACCAATAAGTGTGGAGAGCTCCTTATTAAGTAGCGCCCACGTGAAGAGCACGTGGCGCGCTTGGCGCTGAGCGCCTGCCAATGAGTGTGGAGCACTCCTTATTAAGTAGCGCCTACGTGAGGAGCATGTGATGCGCTTGGCGCTGAGCGCCAGCCAATGAGTGCAGAGCGCTCCTTGCGCCAGCCAATGAGTACAGAGCGCTCCTTATTAAGTAGCGCCTATATGAGGAGCACGTGGCGCGCTTGGCGCTGAGCGCCAGCCAATGAGTGCAGAGCGCTCCTTATTAAGTAGTGCCCACTTGAGGAGCACGCGGCGCGCTTGGCGCTGAGCGCCAGCCAATGAGTGCAGAGCGCTCTTGATCAATTTTGTGCTCTGAGAATTAAGTTTTCGTTTATAAGTGACTTTTTCTCGTGGCTCTAAGAACAAAGTTCTTATTTTTATAGAAGATGTTACAATCTCTTCTATTTTTGTGAAAGATTTTGTCTTTGTGGATCTGTGATCTGAAGAGAATTATGTTCTTCACCCCCCTTTTATGATGAGATGCTATGATCACTTTTGTGAAAGACCTCTGTCTTATAGATCTATGATCTAGAAAAAGAACTGAGTTCTTCTTCTTTTATGAGATTCTTTGATCTCTCTGTTTTATTTATCTTGAAGAAGTTCTTCTTTTCAGAGCTTGCTCTTCTTTTTTTTTTTTGAAATTTCTCAAAGTTTGTTGGGGGGGGGTTCCTCTATCTAAGACTTGAAGTCTTGGGTCCTTTATATAGGGGAGGTTGATTTGTTGAATCAGTTAAGGAAATCTTTCCTCTGATTGATTTAGGGATGTTTCCCACCGCTGGATCTTTGATCCAAGGGCTTCTGTTTTACAGAAGACAATTTTCTTGTTTTTAACAAGATTGGGAGAATATTTTCTCATACAGAGCTTATTCTGTATCTTAGTGATTTTTAATCACCATTGGATCTTTGATCCAACGGTGCTCTGATTTACAGAGCACAATCTTTCCTGTTTGGAAAGATTCTGAGGAGTATTTTATTAACAGAATTTTATTCTGGTAATTTGATGATTTTTAATCATTTTTGTTGGATCTTTGATCCAAGGTGGGGATCATTCAGTTCTAGCGCTAGCGCTCTCGTGTTTTGCACGTGAGCGCTGCATCAGAGTCTTTGACTCTTGGTGCTAGCACACTTAGCGCTAGTGCTCTCGTGCTTTGCACGTGAGCGCTGCATCAGAGCCTTTGACTCTAAAAGCTTGGCGTATTTAGCGCTAGCGCTCTCGTACTTTGCACGTGAGCGTTGCATCAGAGTCTTTGACTCTTAGAGCCGGCGCATTTAGCACTAGCGCTCTCGTGCTTTGCACGTGAGCGCTGCCTCAGAGTCTTTGACTCTTAGTGCTGGCGCTCTTGGTGCTAGCGCACTCGTGCTTTGCACGTGAGGCGCTGATCAGTCGAAAATATTGCATTTTTAACACGACAATTTCCCTACCATTTGCACTCATCTAAAGGTGTTCGGTATTAATATAGCACATATTAGCAAAACAGTCGTAAAATACCAGATTACCTGTGTTGTATACTAAAACCGACATTTCTGAGGGAAATTGAGTGTTTATCATGGCATCGCATCATTCTTGTGTAGCGCAACACTTGTTTCGAAGTCTGTGCAGGAAATTCCAGGAGAAAAGCCAAATCTGTGAAAATAATGCTGATAAAATACGCCAACTCAAAGACTAGAGATCTGGAAGTGATCAAGGACTAATTTTGAGATTCAACATATCAGGAAATATACCTAAAGCCAACAGAAAGCAGTGCAAGAAAATAGATGCACCAAGGCACCAGAACGGCCGCGGATCCGCGGCCGGAGCATGGCATGCGCGGCGCATCCACGGCCACCTAGTGATGACGTCAGCTCATTTCTTCTGCAGTATTCTTATCTCAAGGTGTACACTCATTTCAGCCACTCAAAACACCAGAATTCTCCAGAGTCTTCTGCCAGATCAGCAAGCTCCTTGTTCAAGCGATCTTCCAAGCTTCCAAAGCAAGCTTCTCACTTAACAAACTAAACCTAGAAGCTTCCCCCTAACCTCCAAGCTTATGAAGGAAGCTAAAGCCTAACTAACTACTTCTAGAGACTTCTACCTAACTACCTAGCTTACAAGGGAAGCTAACCTAAACCAAGCTTACAAAGGAAGCTAATCATTCTTAAGGCTATAAAAGGAACCCTAGGCTTCACTTTGAAAGGTTGTTGAAGGTTGTTCATTCTATCACCTCTTCCACCCATAAGTTGAGTGACACAACTTGTGACTCAAAACCCTAAATCCCCAATTCAAATTCCAAAGCCAAAATCAAGAACTTCGAGTACCAAATCAAGCATGAAGCCTTCGATCCTTTAGGAAGCTACGCCGGACTTCATCGGAGCAAGTGATCCAAGCCGGTCCGCGACTCAAGGACCCGAGCGAAGCCGAAACCGACGATCATGTTCCTTCCTCTTGTAGATCTTGAGAGTTGTAACTAAATTGTTGATAAATAAAGGTGAAATTTCTTTATCTTGCTTTCTTTAAATTCTTGCATCATGATTCGATCTCAATTCTTGATTGTGGTTCTTGTTGTGATGTTTGAGTAAAACTCCGCTCGTAAAGGAGTCGAGACGATCAATAGAATGATGATGTAACAAATCTTAAAACAATTCTTAAGTCCTACGAGTTTGTAAACCCTAGCAAATTGAAGAATCGACGACCTAGTTTCGATACGATGCTTTCTTAATTGTGTTTGTTCGAAATTAGGGATCCACGATCGATTCTTGAATTTACTAGATGCTAGAATGTGAATGATATCGGCGAAGGAACAAGGGATAGATGATGAAACCCTAGTTTCACAAGAAATCCCTAATTCTCGTTGATCATCATCGATCTAGTGTCAATTCATCGATGGATAAGAATAAGTAATCAATAGATTTCATCACATCTATAGATCCGATCGATTCCTACGAGCCTCACTTCGATTCTTGATATTTGGTTTGGAAATCATAAATTCTCAATTCTTGATTTTAATGTTTTCTAGTTATTAGATCTGTAAGTCGATGTAGTACACCCCAGTACTTGTGGGGAGGCGGATTTTACAAAAACGATCAAGTTTAAATAACGAACATCGACTAACCGCTTGAATCGAAGCTAAACTCTAAATAACCGTATCCTATGAGTTTCTTTTCATAAGTGATTAGGGATTATACCTAATGAACCGGTCCTTCTTCTTTATGTCCTCCTTGGTTCTCCTCGGCCTTCTCTAGGTAGTAGACGATCCACCCGAGAGCAAAACTCCAAGCTAAACCTCTAACTTGAGGTAACTAATCAACTTTGATTGCTAATCAAAGATGAGAGAATGATAAAGAGTGTAGGTTATGGATTGTTTAGTCTAACTAAACCTTTGTTCTCAACACATGAGGATTAAGGTTAGTATCTTGAAGATGAGAGCTTGAGGAGAGAGAATGTGTGATATGATAATGAGAGAAGAGAGAGAGTGTATCATAATATTATGAAGCATTCTTATTATCAATAAATCAATAAAGGAAATGAATAAGCATGCTTCACAAAATATCTTGTGATGATTCATTAACATGAGTCATTAAGCAATAAATGTGCATTAATGAAGTGAATGAATCACCACTATGACTCACTCTCTTTCCAAAACAAACCTCCTTAGTCACATCTTCTAGAAGCTTCTCGAGTAATTACGAGAACGCCCCTCCGATCCGTAAAAATACGGAAAAACTTTAGACTGTAAAAATCCAATAACCGGATACCAGTAACTGGCTTAAACCAAAGCCGACTGGTAAAATCTGTCCGAAAGTCGTACGTGCGTAAACGCACGTATGCGTCCGAACCCTTTGTCGCAAAACCATGCAACCTCTATATCGTTTCGCCTGGAGTAGGAAACTCTCTGTGTGGGACTCTAGAGACTCGACTACTACGCTGGCAGTGGGTTTAACCACAGACCGCAAGCGGCACTAGCTGTACGTAACGGTCCCCAGGTAGTTGTCGATAAGAAGGCCGATGAGTAAACCCATCCGAACTCCTACTGAGTCTGATGTGACAATCTCCATACAGTCCGGTCCGTTCGTCCATGACTATCGCATATCGGGCCTAGGGGGGCGGCAAGCGTCAGTCCCCTAATAGCGGTATAAGTCGTGTCGGAGTGAAGCACATTACACCCTGAGAAACTACTGGAACCTACCAGTAAATCTCGCTTGCCCTGGCCAGGGACTTTGCGTAATGGCTCTCTGACACAGCACGATATCTACTCCCAATACCGGGAGGGACGAATCCTGTCTAACCGCCACTGCCTCCAAGTGCTCGGGACTGGACCCAACTGCCACCTGTTTGCACGACTCCTTTGAGCCGTGGTAGGGTAGCAATCTAAGAACAGTGGGACACACTCGAGGCGAAGTAGCAGTGTCAAGTCTGCGGACTACGCTGTACTCATGTCACCTGGGAACTGTTCACTGACGACTGGTATCAAACCAACCAACAGTTCCCTGTGAGTCCTGTCCGGTGTACCCGTAACCTAACGAGCACCTGTATACTATCTCCAGTACGACGTACTGATGGCTGTGGGACAGACCATCTCCCCAACTGGGATGAGAAGCGTACACACTAGTCTACTCCGGAGTATCGATGCTCTGTCTCGATAATCCAACGACCAGGGACCTGAATAAGGATGTGCTTGTAGACTACCCAGCCCCCACTAGTGTGACTGCCATCACAACGCTGGTAGACAAGCAAGATCCTAAGAGCTCTATCAATACGTATACTCACATATTAAGATAGAAAAACCAAGTAGCATACTACCATGTTTAGCAAGACTGTTATATACATGTGAATATCCCAAGCTTCCATTAAGTAATATACAAGCTAGTATGATACAGTAATGGCCTTCTAGGGCATAAACACTAACAATCTCCCACTTGCACTAGGGCCATGTACTGGCATATCGTAGACCAATGATCTCGAGTAGCCTCTCGAACTGAATCTGAGGAAGGGCCTTCGTGAATGGATCAGCAATGTTCTCTTCTGAAGCAACTCTCCGAACCTCGATCTCCTGACGATCAATGATCTCCCTGATCAGGTGATACCGCCTTAAGATGTGTCTGGACTTCTGATGGGACCTTGGTTCCTTCGCTAAAGCTATAGCTCCGTTGTTGTCGCAATACAGAGGTATTGGATCAACTATGGTAGGAACCACCTGAAGTTCTGTTAGGAACTTCTTCATCCAGACTGCTTCTTTTGCGGCATCGCAAGCAGCTATATACTCCGCTTCCATCGTCGAGTCAGCAACGGTGTCCTGCTTGGAGCTCTTCCAGCACACCGCCCCTCCATTGAGGGTAAAGACATAACCCGACATGGACTTGGAATCGTCCTTATCACTCTGGAAGCCGGAATCAGCAAAGGCCTCCAACCTGAGGTCTTTTCCGCCGTAAACCAAGAACATCTCCTTAGTCCTCCTCAGGTACTTGAGAATGTTCTTTACTGCTCTCCAGTGTTTCTCCCCTGGGTCTGACTGATACCGGCTTACCACGCTCAGTGCATAAGCTACATCTGGTCTGGTACACAACATTGCATACATTATAGAGCCTACCGCAGAAGCGTAGGGTATAATAGACATGCGTTCCCTTTCCAAATCAGTCTTGGGAGACATCTCTTTGGAGAGGGTGATTCCGTGACAAGCCGGTAGATTACCGCGCTTAGAATCTTCCATACTGAATCTTTTCAGTACAGTGTCGATATACCTGGACTGCGAAAGTCCCAACATCCTCTTGGATCTATCACGATAGATCCGGATCCCCAGAATGTAAGAGGCATCACCCAGGTCTTTCATGGAGAACCTGTGTGACAAGAATCCTTTGACAGATTGTAGCATAGGAATGTCATTTCCTATCAATAGAATGTCATCCACGTACAAGACGAGGAATACGACACTTCTGGCCACAACTTTACTATATATGCACGGTTCATCTGGATTTTTGATAAAGTCATATTCTTTGACTGTCTCATCAAAACAGATGTTCCAACTCCGCGATGCCTGCTTTAGTCCATAAATGGACTTAAGCAGCTTGCATACTTTCCCGCTGCTCCCACTCTGATTGAAACCCTCTGGCTGATCCATATAGACGCTCTCTTCTAAATTTCCATTCAGAAAAGCCGTCTTTACGTCCATCTGCCAGATTTCATAATCATGGAAGGCAGCAATAGCAAGAAGGACCCGAATGGATTTGAGCATAGCCACTGGAGAAAAGGTTTCGTCATAGTCCAAACCAGGTCTTTGACGAAAACCCTTTGCAACAAGTCTAGCCTTATAGGTTTCCACCTGTCCATCTACACCAATCTTTTTCTTGAAGATCCATTTGCATCCTATGGGTTTTACCCCATCTGGAGCAAAGTCCAAAGTCCATACTTTGTTGGTGTACATGGACTCCATTTCGGTCCGCATTGCATCTAGCCATCGTACCGAGTCGCCGCTCTGGATGGCCTGCTGGAAGTCAGTAGGTTCATCATCATCTATGATGCAATCCTCTCTATCCCCGTCAATGAGAAAACCGTAGTATCTCTCAGGCGGATGAGACGGCCTACTACTCCTGCGGAGGGGTGCGGGAATGTTCTGTTCTTCTTGAACCTCTGGTTCTACCAAACTTTCAGCAGTAGTTTGTGGTTCTGGAATTTCTTCCAGTTCTATTTCGCTCCCACTTATTTCCTTTTCTAAAAACTGATTTTCCAGAAAATGGGCATTACGAGAAACAAAAACCTTTTGTTCCTCTGCGTAATAGAAATAATATCCCTTGGAGTTCTTTGGATATCCCACAAACATACATTTTACTGATCGTGCCTCGAGCTTGTCCACATGCTGCTTTTTAACAAAAGCTGGACATCCCCAAATCTTCATATGCTGAAGATGGGGTTTCTTCCCAGTCCACATCTGATATGGAGTGGTAGGCACAGTCTTGGTAGGAGCTCTGTTCAGAAGATATGCCGCTGATTCAAGCGCATAACCCCAGAAAGATCGCGGTAACTCAGCATTACTCATCATGGATCGTACCATATCCAATAGGGTTCGATTCCTTCTCTCCGATACACCGTTATGCTGTGGAGTGTATGGAGGAGTAAGCTGAGAGAGAATTCCTTTCTCTTTTAGGTAACCTAGGAACTCGGCACTCAAGTATTCTCCACCTCGATCAGATCTAAGTGTCTTTATACTTTTGCCGGTTTGGTTTTCTACTTCATTCTTATACTCTTGGAATTTCTCAAAAGCCTCGGATTTATGTTTCATCAGATAAATGAATCCGTATCTTGAGTAATCATCCGTGAAAGTAATGAAATAGGAAAAACCACCTCTCGCATGTGTAGACATTGGACCGCATACATCACTATGTATGAGTCCTAAGAGCTCGCTCGCTCTTACTCCTTGTCCAGTGAATGGAGTCTTTGTCATCTTTCCTTTGAGACAAGATTGACAAGTGTCATAAGTTTGATATTCGAACGTGTCCAAATATCCTTCTCTATGCAACTTAGTCAACCTTCTCTCATTGATGTGACCCAGTCTACAATGCCATAAGAAAGCTTTATTTAAATCTGGAGACTTTCTTTTTAGTGTGTTCTGGACATTGAAAATTTGGAGTTGGTTTAACACATATATGCCGTTATTTAGAGTACCGGACCCAATCAAACCATGATTAAGGTGGATGTTGACAACATCTCTTACAAACGTGAAATCATAACCTTTATTTGATAACAAGGAAACTGATATGATATTACACGTTAAGCTGGGTACAAAATAACAGTTATGTAAAACCAAAATGTGTCCACTCGTCAATCCTAGGTGATAATCCCCGACGGACGCAGCTCCCACGCTAGCTCCGTTAGCAACCCTGAGGATCATATCACCTTCCTTCAGCACTCTACGGTTTCTCAGTGCCTGCAATGAATTGCAAATATGAGATCCTGACCCGGTATCCAATACCCAGGAAGTAGAGTTGATCGACAGACAATTCTCAATTACAAACACACCTGAAGTCGAAGCCACAGCTTGCTTCGGTTCCTGGTTCTTGGCGTTCCACGCCTTGCAATCCTTCTTCCAGTGCCCTTTCCTGTGACAATGGAAGCACTCATCCAGGCCAACTACCGGTGCTGTAAACTTTTTCTTTCCCTTCTTTCCCACCTTACTAACACCTCCTCTAGGTCTGGGTGCGGCCTTCTTCTTCCTTCCTTTGGCCCTAGCCTTGGACCCGGAAGAAGATGAACCGCCAACAAACATAGCGGGTGTTTCCCTTGCCTTCTGCAAGGTGCCCTCTGCACTCCTTAACATGTTCAGGAGTTCCGCAAGTTCAACTTCTTTTCCTTGAAGATTGAAGTTGAGGATAAACTGGGCGTAGGTGGGAGGAAGGGACTGGAGAACAAGGTCTGTATAGAGCTCATTATCCAAAGTCGTCCCAAGGTCCGCGAGCTCTTCAATATAGCCGATCATCTGTAGGACATGTTCACCTACCGATGACCCGACAGCCAACCTCGCTCGAAACAATTTCTTAGAGGTCTCGTATCTTGCTATACGAGATTGCTCTCCATAAAGTTCCTTTGTATGGAGAAATATGCCATCTAGGGACATATCCTCGTGCCTCCTCTGATGTTCATTATTCATCGAGGCAAGCACGATGCACTTGGCTCTCGCGCAATCTAAATCCCAGGTTTTGCGGATTTCCTTATCCGCATTACTGGATTTGGGACCAGGGACAGCAGGTGCCGTAGCGGTGAGGACGTACCCCAGTTTGTCATAGGTCAAAGCCATCCTGACATTCCGCAGCCAATCTTTATAGTTTGGCCCCGTCAGTATATTTTTCTCTAAAAGTAACTTAAGTCCAGTCATTTTCAGGGTCGCTGCAATTAGGAGAGAGAGAAGAAAACTCTTTAGCATGATGCTCTTGCAAGTTTAGAGTGGTTTTTAGTTTATCTAAACTGGATGGCTCCCACTGTTTCTCGAATCCTTCCTCAAACCATAAAAGAAGAATTAGCCAAGACTATTCTCACCGTACAATACTTGCTTAACCGTTCAGCCAGGCCGGTGTCGATACTTCGAGGGAGGTTTTCCAACGCTTTCGCGAAGTTCCTTAATTAAAGAACCTCTTTTCTCTGGGGGCGTAACCCCGCTGACACTTTTCTGGACACCTACTAGGTTTATAGCATTGATCGTTAAGCGACGAATATCCTGATAAGTAGCATATACTCACAGTAGGATCGGGATCCAAATATCATCGTATGATAATGTTGAAGGAATCCTACCAACATTCATCAAACTCCAAATGGTATGCATCTTCTTTGCAAATTTCAGTTTCTTTAGAAATTCCCGATATAAGTTTTTGCCCCATGCTCTTATGACCTTGGCTTTGGTCAAAATGTCATAAGTCACATGTCAAGTTCTACCCGTCATTATCTTGTCAATTTGAACCCATCCGTATATACCCCTGACTTTGGTCAAATGATAATACGACTGTCCCAAACTAACTCATCTATCTTATGCAACAAATGAAAACCCAGTAGCTACCAAACACTATGCCTTGACTTTGGCCAAAATGCATAGCTTGAATACTACTGAATACCCAAATGAAACGACGGAGGGCTACGACTGGTTTTGGCGAAACCATAAACGTAGTGAACTTGATATAACCGAAGGAACCTGATAGCTTTTAAAAGGAGTGGTTAAAGCTCCGTATTTAAAAATATCTGTTTTAAAAATAACCGAGTGGTTTCTTTTAAATTGTTCCAACGATTTAAACTTTGGTTTATTTTACTTTGCATTACAGATAATGCGTCCCATCATTAACCTATCATTGCAGAAAACAACGAAAATATAACGTCCTCTTATGCCATCCGCATTCGCCACGGGGTCCCGTCATCACCCGTTAGGTTACTTAACTAACGACAGAGCGGGGGCTGGGCTAGCGCGGGTGTAAAACATAAGTGACGTCTAAATAGCTATCATAATATAGATATTTTACATTCGTCTGACGCAATGATATTCATTCCAGAACACAGATAAACAATATTGGATTTGCAAGCAATCTGTATTTCTTTTGAGCCTGCAAGAAAAGACAGATTACACAGTTGTGATGAATAGCCGTTTACCCCACCCTCGACCCCTACGGGTACGGCAAACTACCCACCCGGCAGTCTGTGTACCCCACCTTGGGTCAGTCCTAGGAGCAAAAACAGTAAAATGAAATAATACAACGGTGGCTACGACCGCAACCTGGAAGTGCCCCGCGAAAATAATATTACAACAAATTACATTTACAACAAATGAATTAATCAATAACCCTTTGCTAACCCCGGCTATACACCACAACAGTCCAATACAGTTTATATGCACAAACAGATATAACCATTTCAGAAATGTGCAACCCCCTGCCAACCGACATACTAGCAGTTGGGAGAGGTTTACGAACACATCAAACAATCACAGATATAATCCAATACGCAAATACTGTATTTTTCGATCGAATAAACAACTTCAAAATTGCTCCAAAATCTGCTCTGTTAAACAGTAACCTGAGCAATAATTAAATATCCCAGAAAACCCCAAATGTCACAGGGGACCCACACAAGAAAAACGAGTCCATGACTCGGCCAAAGCGCCGCGGATGCGCGGCAGATCCCACCGATCCGCCGCGCTTCCGCGGCCGAGTTGCCGATTCATGGGCTCGAATTTCTTGGGTGTTCTCCTGGACCCATTTCTAGCTCTCTGAACACTCCAGAAAAATTTTAGGACTTCATTTTCACTTCGACAGAAACTTAACAGAACTAGGGTTTTCCGGGATCGTTTTTTCGTTCGAAATTCGTACAAATTTGCGATTAAGTTATTTAGTGTTTAGCGAGGCTCTGATACCACTGTAAGTCGATGTAGTACACCCCAGTACTTGTGGGGAGGCGGATTTTACAAAAACGATCAAGTTTAAATAACGAACATCGACTAACCGCTTGAATCGAAGCTAAACTCTAAATAACCGTATCCTATGAGTTTCTTTTCATAAGTGATTAGGGATTATACCTAATGAACCGGTCCTTCTTCTTTATGTCCTCCTTGGTTCTCCTCGGCCTTCTCTAGGTAGTAGACGATCCACCCGAGAGCAAAACTCCAAGCTAAACCTCTAACTTGAGGTAACTAATCAACTTTGATTGCTAATCAAAGATGAGAGAATGATAAAGAGTGTAGGTTATGGATTGTTTAGTCTAACTAAACCTTTGTTCTCAACACATGAGGATTAAGGTTAGTATCTTGAAGATGAGAGCTTGAGGAGAGAGAATGTGTGATATGATAATGAGAGAAGAGAGAGAGTGTATCATAATATTATGAAGCATTCTTATTATCAATAAATCAATAAAGGAAATGAATAAGCATGCTTCACAAAATATCTTGTGATGATTCATTAACATGAGTCATTAAGCAATAAATGTGCATTAATGAAGTGAATGAATCACCACTATGACTCACTCTCTTTCCAAAACAAACCTCCTTAGTCACATCTTCTAGAAGCTTCTCGAGTAATTACGAGAACGCCCCTCCGATCCGTAAAAATACGGAAAAACTTTAGACTGTAAAAATCCAATAACCGGATACCAGTAACTGGCTTAAACCAAAGCCGACTGGTAAAATCTGTCCGAAAGTCGTACGTGCGTAAACGCACGTATGCGTCCGAACCCTTTGTCGCAAAACCATGCAACCTCTATATCGTTTCGCCTGGAGTAGGAAACTCTCTGTGTGGGACTCTAGAGACTCGACTACTACGCTGGCAGTGGGTTTAACCACAGACCGCAAGCGGCACTAGCTGTACGTAACGGTCCCCAGGTAGTTGTCGATAAGAAGGCCGATGAGTAAACCCATCCGAACTCCTACTGAGTCTGATGTGACAATCTCCATACAGTCCGGTCCGTTCGTCCATGACTATCGCATATCGGGCCTAGGGGGGCGGCAAGCGTCAGTCCCCTAATAGCGGTATAAGTCGTGTCGGAGTGAAGCACATTACACCCTGAGAAACTACTGGAACCTACCAGTAAATCTCGCTTGCCCTGGCCAGGGACTTTGCGTAATGGCTCTCTGACACAGCACGATATCTACTCCCAATACCGGGAGGGACGAATCCTGTCTAACCGCCACTGCCTCCAAGTGCTCGGGACTGGACCCAACTGCCACCTGTTTGCACGACTCCTTTGAGCCGTGGTAGGGTAGCAATCTAAGAACAGTGGGACACACTCGAGGCGAAGTAGCAGTGTCAAGTCTGCGGACTACGCTGTACTCATGTCACCTGGGAACTGTTCACTGACGACTGGTATCAAACCAACCAACAGTTCCCTGTGAGTCCTGTCCGGTGTACCCGTAACCTAACGAGCACCTGTATACTATCTCCAGTACGACGTACTGATGGCTGTGGGACAGACCATCTCCCCAACTGGGATGAGAAGCGTACACACTAGTCTACTCCGGAGTATCGATGCTCTGTCTCGATAATCCAACGACCAGGGACCTGAATAAGGATGTGCTTGTAGACTACCCAGCCCCCACTAGTGTGACTGCCATCACAACGCTGGTAGACAAGCAAGATCCTAAGAGCTCTATCAATACGTATACTCACATATTAAGATAGAAAAACCAAGTAGCATACTACCATGTTTAGCAAGACTGTTATATACATGTGAATATCCCAAGCTTCCATTAAGTAATATACAAGCTAGTATGATACAGTAATGGCCTTCTAGGGCATAAACACTAACAAGATCTAAATTTTACTAGTTCTTGAACTTCAATTCTATAAATCATGAATTGTTTCTTTTCTTTAAATTTTCGACTCATCTAATTTGAAATACGAACGATTACACTTTCCCTGTGGACGATCCACATTTACTAACGCGCTACAATCGACACTGTTATTGATTGCGGTCAAAATATTTTTGGTTGTGATTTCTATACACACTTTCTAACATACACAACGAGATTTAGAATCAATCAAATGGCACCGTTGCCGGGGATAGTGCGCTAATTCGTTCGTTTTTGAAATTTGAGTTGAAAAGTTTATTCCCTTATAATTTTGAGATCAAAATTCTCACAAAACACTAATCAATTCGTTGTGATTTGTTGCGAGGAAATCTGGAATCATTGGAGCTGTGGAATTTTTTTTTGGATCATTCCAGAGAGCTAACAAGGTGAACAGTAGCTTGTGCACAAATTTATGTGCAGTGATCCCAATACCCAACCGCCTTTCCGCGGCATTAGGCAGCCCCCACCGCGTTTCCATGGCTCTTCAGGCAGGTCACTGTACCAAATTCACTCAGGTATCTTCTTACTTTCTTATCTCCTCCTCAATCTGCTCTAATTAACAATTTTCTGCAGGTTTCTTTGCAAAATTCACAGCGCCGCAGAAAGCAATAAAAATTGTGTGTATTTTGATTTTTGGTTGTTTGCATATTAATACGGAAATTAAGGGGCATGGCCAAATCGAGATTAGGCGGGGAGTTCATTACCTTTCCTAAGCCCTAAAAATCACAAACTTGCATCCGCATTACCCTTATTAACTAAAAGAAATCTAGAGATGACTCTAAGGACCGTCGCGCTCACTTAGGACAGAAGAAGGCCGTGGGTAATTCATTGCTTATCCGCGTTTCTTTTGTGGTGTCTAAGGCAAGTGTGTCGAAGGCTAGTGGTTACTTAATTAGGCCCACTACTTACGTAGTGGAGAACCTCCCATTTACCTGGCACTTACCTGGCCACAGGAGAGACAAAGAGGCAGTGGAGGATTGATCCCGCGACTTGTCTTTTGGCAGTTAGGAGCGGTCTAGAGCTTTGACCTAGTGACCACTAGAATTAGGGTTTTGCTTGTTGCATTTGTTGTGATCGCATCATTTTTTTCAAAAAAAAATCCGTATATTTTTCAAAACAAACACCAATCACATTCATTCTTTCCCCTAATTATATTCACACTGCCACTTGTACTAAACCCTTTTAGTGCAAAATAGGCCGGACACGGGATTCTAGTGCCCGTTTAGTCCGCGTTCCCCCGATCGACTCCGAAGTCGGTATTTCTACATTTACTTCTTCTTTACCCACCACCACACCCACATCGATGGATCCATCTCCATCGAACTTCTTTACCACCAATCTGCCGCCGTCCGTTGGTGTGCAGAATCCACCTCGCATCTCTCTCCAAGAGAGGTGCTATCCTACACGAGGTCCTCTTTCGACCTGTCTCTCCATTCCACCAGCCAACGGGGACAATTTTCAGATTAAACCCCAATACATCAACCTTCTACCCAAATATCACGGTCTCGAGACTGAAGACGCATATGTCTTTATTACCAAATTTGAAAATGTATGCACAATGATGGATACTTCACGACTTTCTGTGGTTGCTATGCGTCTTCGTCTTCTTCCATTTTCCTTGTGCGATATAGCCAAGAAGTGGCTGTATAATACTACCGCACATTCCATTACGAATTGGGAAGAATTCGTCAAAGTATTCCTTAAGAAATTCTACCCAAATCATAAGACAACTCGAGTCCGTAGCGAAATCAATCAATTCACCCAGCTTCCAAATGAAACATTCTCGAAGTGTCTTGAACGCTTTAAGGATCTGTTAGTTCAATGTCCACATCACGGAATCCTTAGATGGGATCTGTGCAGAATCATATATGAGGGCATTAATCCTAACACAAAACAGACCCTTGAATTAATGTGTCAAGGCAACTTCATGACCAAAGACGATGGGGAAGCTTGGAAATACTTAGAAGATTTCGCTGAAAAATCTTTACAGTGGGAGAGTCAATCGTTTAGGGGTGGCAATAACCAATCGGAAGTTTCCATATGAGTTAGAGCTGACATTTCAGCTATACAAAAGAAACTCGAGACTATGGAGAATAAATTTTTAGCTGCCGCCCTAAATCAAATGTCACTCTCCAAAACTGTATATGGATGCTGTTCTGATCCTTCTCATTTGACGGAAGAATGTCCACTAAATTCTCCGTTTCAAGGTCATGAGCATATCAATTCTGCTTTCCAACAACGACCTAGGAACGATCCATATTCTTCCACATATAATCAGGGTTGGAGGAATCACCCTAATTTTGCTTGGAACCAACAACAAAATCAAAACACGGTTCCAAATCAAAACAATTTTCAAAGGGCTCCTCCACCACAACAGCAACCACTTCCATTGAGTCAGCATCCCTTCCAAGCACAAAACTTTCAAAATCCGGTCAACACACCTGCATCGTCTAATCCTTTGCAGTTGACCGGGACTGATGAATCCTCTTCATTCATGAATTTGCTTTGGACAATAAAGTCTTCCGTCGATAAAATTGAGAAAAACTCTGCGTCCCAAAGCGAGACTATTAAATCGATGGAAGAAGAAATTGCACGATTAAAAGCTGAAATGAGTGCAAGAGAGAAAGGGAAACTTCCAGCTCAACCTTTGCCCAATCCTGGCTATTCACATCATGTGAATGCAATCACGTTGAGATCTGGAAGAGTGCTTGACAATCATGTTGGGGAAGAGATTGATGACACTGAAAAATCTATCGATGATACCCCGGCTGAGACCTTTCCTTCCTCTTCCACTTCTAATTCTGACCCCAGTTCGTCTACCCCACCACCTTCTTCCGAGCCTATTCTCCGTTTTACCCAAGGCTCGACACCTCAGCCCATCTCTTCTAGTCCATCGAAAACGATCCCCACTCCTATTCTTAGATCGTTCCCACCCACACGATCTTCTCCAGTGTTGGACCCTGATCTTTTTGCTCAAGCTCCTTACCCGAATCGGTTAAGGGGAAACAGACCAAGTCCACAAATGGAGAAGATCACTGAAATCTTGAAACAGGTTAACATCAACATCCCTCTTCTAGATGCTATCCAACAAGTCCCCGCTTATGCGAAACTCTTAAGGACTTGTGCACTAGAAAGAGGAAGACTCAAGTGCCCAAGAAGATATTCATGGCAAAGACAGTAGACACAGCTTTCCCCCAACAATTACCGAGGAAACATAAGGAACCTGGTTATCCTACTATTTCCATTTCTATCGGGGAAAAACACATCAACCGTGCTCTACTAGACCTTGGCGCAAGTGTTAACCTGCTTCCTTTCTCGGTCTACGAGCAGTTAGGGATCAGAGAGTTGATACCAGCCCATTGCACTCTCCAGATGGCTGACCGATCTAGCACCAAACCTAGGGGTGAACTGGAGGATATGTTAATAAAAATCGGGGAATTTGTATTCCCCGTGGACTTTATTGTAATTGATACACAGCCTGTAGCGAACCCACGGAATCAAATTCCGGTGATTCTTGGTCGCCCCTTTTTGGCCACTTCCAATGCTATAATCAACTGTCGTAATGGCTCTATGACCCTATCCTTCGGGAATAGGTCAATTGAGCTGAACATTTACAAGTTGGGAAGTGTACCCTCCGAACCTACTGCTCAGGTCTGTTCTGTCGACAGCAGCGAATTTGACGATCCTCATGATACTGATCTTGACTCTTTTCATATGTTGTTGTTTGACCCAACTATGTGTCAAACACATACGGACTCTTCCACCGAGTTGTCCGGATCAACAACTAACACTGATTATGAAATACTTTTAGAGTCTGAAGATCACCCCGCGCTTTGTGATGACATTATTCTTCGGGGTATTAATGGGACTTTTGAGGAGATCTTCGCTGATGAACTCGCATTTTTGAATGACACGAGTGTTGAGATGAATCATCTCCCAATCAATGAAATTGAACCTCCACTCCCTCTTCTGGACTGTAAAAAGAATGCGAGTAATCCATCACATACACAACATCGTCTCTCCAAAATGAGACGCACACACATTCTATTCCACCACTTACCTTTTCCCCACCAACCAGAGTACTGCATTGATAAAATTTTCGAATGGTTGGTGTTAACTTTCGGTATTTGCAAAGCTTGGCATCGACCAATGATTTTTGACCCCCTCATGTGATTTTCAAAGATTAACATGGCTTAACTCAAAGCTTGGGGGGGTATAGTCTGGCTCCTGAAAAGAAAATCTTTACACAAAATGATGAGCCAAAAATAAGTTTGGGGGAGGATCTTCACTTAAATATTTTGCCCCCGTTAATAAATTTCCTCCCAAGCTTACAGGTTTTTTGAAGATTTAGCGGATGGCAACAGTGAGGACACTGTTGAAAATAAGTTTGGAGGAGGTTTGTGCTTATTTTCGCATCATTTGCATCATACTTTGCATAAGCACAAAACATTTTAAAACCTATAAAAATTTAAAAATTTTCAAAAAAATAAATATTTTTTGTACATAAATAAGATAATAAAAGATTAGATAGTGAAAAATTACATCCAAAAGATTGGAAAATTTTTAGAAAACTAAGAAAATTAGAAGTTTTCATATACGAACTAGTAATAAGTACTTATGAGCCGTTGTCCCAAGGGTTAGTAAGATGAAAGAAGTCACTAATCTGAGGATAAAAATAAGTCTGAAAAATAGCTCCTATTCTAGAAGCCAAACATTTTGAACATTGATACCTTACTATACGCACTTGCACACGTCTTGAAGCTCGGGATAGTAGAGGATACCTTGAAATGCTCTTGTCTTAAAGCCAAAGTATGAAGGAAATAAATAAAAAAATGAATAAAATATAAAGTGGTGACAAAAATGAACACTGGTTTTGTTATCGCCAAGGCAACAATAAAAAAATATAGCGAGGGCGCCTCTTCACCTAGTGCCCTAAGGCCAACTGGTCTGGGAGTCACTGCTAAGCCTTAGGTGGTGCAAGACGAGGAAAAACAATAAATAAGCAAGCACATGAGTAATCGGTCGGTTAGTACCTCAAGAAGTATTAACGGTCGCATGAAAGTGTGTGAGAAAATCTAAATATTCATTAATTAAAAAGTACTGAGGCAGATGGACAAGAGTATGATAGCTTGAATTGAAGTCTCCGAGTGTAGGGATGTCTTTTACACACACGTAGGGTTATATGATCGATGTTTGGAAGAAAGATAGGAATGAAGAATAAAGACGATGTTTTATTGACGGATGATGTGATTTCTGACATTTTTTTCATGACTATTAAGATAGGGGTCATGACAACCGAAAAGCCAGCATAGTTGGAAACCCTAATTTTCAAAGTCTTTCTTTTACGATTCTTGTCTTTATATGTAATATTCATGGTATTCCTTTTATTATTGAATTTTGTGCATGCAATCCGCTGAAAACCCTCAGGAGACAACACTCCTCCTACTAGGGACACCTAGAGGTTTAAAGGCTTGTTGCACGTGCTCAGTGCAATCGTGTTGCCTACGAAAGTGTGCTAGTTAGTTTTTTCTCTTTCTTTATTTTCTCCTTCTCTTTTAAATAAAACAGTTCGCTCGAGACAACCGAAAATAAGTTTGGGGGAATTTGATCAGTCGAAAATATTGCATTTTTAACACGACAATTTCCCTACCATTTGCACTCATCTAGAGGTGTTCGGTATTAATATAGCACATATTAGCAAAACAGTCGTAAAATACCAGATTACCTGTGTTGTATACTAAAACCGACATTTCTGAGGGAAATTGAGTGTTTATCATGGCATCGCATCATTCTTGTGTAGCGTAACACTTGTTTCGAAGTCTGTGCAGGAAATTCCAGAAGAAAAGCCAAATCTGTGAAAATAATGCTGATAAAATACGCCAACTCAAAGACTAGAGATCTGGAAGTGATCAAGGACTAATTTTGAGATTCAACATATCAGGAAATATACCTAAAGCCAACAGAAAGCAGTGCAAGAAAATAGATGCACCAAGGCACCAGAACGGCCGCGGATCCGCGGCCGGAGCATGGCATGCGCGGCGGATCCACGGCCACCTAGTGATGACGTCAGCTCATTTCTTCTGCAGTATTCTTATCTCAAGGTGTACACTCATTTCAACCACTCAAAACTCCAGAATTCTCCAGAGTCTTCTTCCAGATCAGCAAGCTCCTTGTTCAAGCTAACTTCCAAGCTTCCAAAGCAAGCTTCTCACTTAACAAACTAAACCTAGAAGCTTCCCCCTAACCTCCAAGCTTATTAAGGAAGCTAAAGCCTAACTAACTACTTCTAGAGACTTCTACCTAACTACCTAGCTTACAAGGGAAGCTAACCTAAACCAATCTTACAAAGGAAGCTAATCATTCTTAAGGCTATAAAAGGAACCCTAGGCTTCACTTTGAAAGATTGTTGAAGGTTGTTCATTCTATCACCTCTTCCACCCACAAGTTGAGTGACACAACTTGTGACTCAAAACCCTAAATCCCCAATTCAAATTCCAAAGCCAAAATCAAGAACTTCGAGTACCAAATCAAGCATGAAGCCTTCGATCCTTTAGGAAGCTACGCCGGACTTCATCGGAGCAAGTGATCCAAGCCGATCCGCGACTCAAGGAGCCGAGCGAAGCCGAAACCGACGATCATGTTCCTTCCTCTTGTAGATCTTGAGAGTTGTAACTAAATTATTGATAAATAAAGGTGAAATTTCTTTATCTTGCTTTCTTTAAATTCTTGCATCATGATTCGATCTCAATTCTTGATTGTGGTTCTTGTTGTGATGTTTGAGTAAAACTCCGCTCGTAAAGGAGTCGAGACGATCAATAGAATGATGATGTAACAAATCTTAAAACAATTCTTAAGTCCTACGAGTTTGTAAACCCTAGCAAATTGAAGAATCGACGACCTAGTTTCGATGCGATGCTTTCTTAATTGTGTTCGCTCGAAATTAGGGATCCACGATCGATTCTTGAATTTACTAGAGGCTAGAATGTGAATGATATCGGCGAAGGAACAAGAGATAGATGATGAAACCCTAGTTTCACAAGAAATCCCTAATTCTCGTTGATCATCATCGATCTAGTGTCAATTCATCGATGGATAAGAATAAGTAATCAATAGATTTCATCACATCTATAGATCCGATCGATTCCTACGAGCCTCACTTCGATTCTTGATATTTGGTTTGGAAATCATAAATTCTCAATTCTTGATTTTAATGTTTTCTAGTTATTAGATCTAAATTTTACTAGTTCTTGAACTTCAATTCTATAAATCATGAATTGTTTCTTTTCTTTTCTTTAAATTTTCGACTCATCTAATTTGAAATACGAACGATTACACTTTCCCTGTGGACGATCTGCACTTACTAACGCGCTACAATCGACACCGTTATTGATTGCGGTCAAAATATTTTTGGTTGTGATTTCTATACACACTTTCTAACATACACAACGAGATTTAGAATCAATCGCACGCTAAAAGCGTGTCGGATGTTCAAAGTTCTAAAGTATAACCGCGATCAGGACGGTGTCGCTATGCTGCTAGCCGGTTGAGCACGGGTCGATCCACAGGGAGATGGTTGTATTTCCGTTCTTGTCTTAGACGAGTCAATAAAGAATTTGTATGAGTTTGTTCAATCTAACCTATGTGTATTATTTGCAAGTATAAAGTTGTTAAGAAGAAGATGCGAGATTGTAAGCTAAAGAAATCCGTACTCAAAACCTTTGAGCCGAGTCTTAACCAATTGAAGCCAGAGCAATCGGCAACAACGTGGATTAGGGGATTTAAGCGCGGTATTCGTGGAATCCGGCTTATTTACCCTTGTCCTTCCGTTCTTGTCTCTTGCTTTCGCCTCCGGCCAAACCGAACGCAACCGGTCGCGGTTAGGAATCACCGTTACCTTGGTAGGGTAGGGTGCCTAACGGAGCGCTTGCGTATCGTTTGGGCGGAGTTCAATGGAAAATAACGGGAAAAGGAAATGAGCAAGGAGATATTAACTTACAATACCGTATTTATTCTTAACAACGGTAATTACATTCATTCACAAAAAGAACCAAAAAGAGAGAACAAAAAGAACAAAGAAAAGAAAAGATTACAAGTAAATAAGTGCATGGAATTAAATTGCAAGTAAGTAAAGCAAGGTAATAAAAAGAAAGTAATAAAAAGCAAGAAAGAAAACTAGAAACTAGAACTCAAGACAAGCATGGGATCAATAGCCAACCCTTAAACTTGCAAGCTCAATCAAGAGGTTTCAAGATCAAGAGAAGGGTAAAGAACTCATGTGAAGTGAAGAACTAATTCCATAAGAAAATACGACCCTTGAGCTCAATAACAAACCTTTAAACTTTCAAGATCAATGAAGAGGTTGAAAGATCAAGAGAAAGCAAGGATCTCAAGGGGAAATTAAACAAAAGAGAATGATACAAAAACCCTCATCTTCATTGATCTTCCACTCAAAAAGCTCTCACTACAATTATCATGGAGGAAAGAATGAAGAAGAAGAAGAAGAAGACTAAAACCTAACAAAAAGAGGCAAAAGAATGGACTCCTTGGTTTAGCTCAGAACTGGGGTATTTATAGGCAGGGAGCTGGAAATATAGGGCAACATTCTGACCCTATAGGAAAAGGCAAACCTACCCATGAAAAATAATCATCTGAGGAGACTATACGGCCGCGGTTCCGCGGCCTAAGAGCGCTTATGCCTCGGAACCGCGGCCATTTAGATGATTTGACATGTCGTATTTTGTGGCTTTGTCAACTCTTCTGTCCTATGTTGTTCTACATATACCAAATTGCAAATTGCTTCCACAATTGCTTCAGATCTGCACAGTCCAAACATAGCTACACTTTTGATTGATTTGACCTTTCTCCCTCGAGCTCCGTGCACCCATTGATTCTTATGCTTCCCCTCTCTTGCTCCATGCTTGTCCGAGACACGAATGACCACTGTCATATGTCTTGTCTCTGGAACTGGTACACGGCACTGGACGGATACGGATGACCGGAACCCGGCTTTTATCTGTTGTCAACAGATGTTCTGGATTTTGGCGCAACAGTGGAGATTTTGTGTCAATTGCGTTATTTTGGACTAGAAAACTGTGGCCTGTAAATATGTAGCAAACATGGATAAAAAGCACCTGCCTATAAACAAACGAGCGTAAGAATGGACGGTATAGAATGCAATATTCTGGTATGAACAAATACCCCCAAACTTAACTTTTGCTCGTTCCGAGCAAAACCAATTATTCACAAAAATAATATCCTAACCGCACTTTCGCAGGGAACGCGATTGCACTGAGCGCGTGCAACAAGCCGTTAAACCTCTAGGTGTCCCTAGTAGGAGGAGTGTTGTCTCCTGAGGGTTTTCAGCGGATTACACCCACAAAATCCCGTCAAGCTAGTGTCATAAGTTAACATCGATTCTACTCCTACAGTTTAGTATTTACGTTAGAAACTCTATCATCCTAAGTTAGAAATATTCAACCCTTATTTTTCACACCTCCTATCTATTTAACCTTAGGTCTTATACGTTCCAAAAAAGTTTAGAAAGATGTTGGTTCTCCTGAGTTTTCCTTCTAAAGTGCGGCCTCAAATCAGGGATTTTTATCAACTTTACAGAAAACACAAGTCTTAATCTTTATTTCTATATTTTATCCAAACATCGATTGTATACCCATACGTGTGTATATATTTGCACCTCTACACTCAAGAATTCAATTCAAGCTATAATACCCTTGGCCTAATACCTAATACTACTTCTTTTCATTAAGGATGGACGGATTTGCTCACACACCTTTCATGCGACTATTAATGCTTCTTGAGGCACTAACGACCGATTACTGAATGTGTGAACTTTAAAGCGTAAATAGCAGTTTCCAGGTCTTGACTTTATTCTATTTTTTCTTTTTCTTTTTCTTTTTCTTTTTCTTTTTCAAGACCGGATATATTTTTCAACATACTCTTTTGGTGTTTAGCTTTAAATACCGTTTTTTCTTTCATACTAGGCTTTCAGGCAAGAGTATTTCTAGGTATCCTCTACTATCCCAAGTTTCAAGGTGCGTGAGTGCAGTTTGTAGGGTATATACTTTCTAAATTTGAACTCAAGAAAAGAAACTATTTTTCAGACTTAACCTTCAGTAGAGCTTCAATACTTTTCCTTCATCTTGACTTAACTCAAGAACTGAACTCAAGATTACCTATTTCTCAAAAAAAACTGTAAGGACGTATACTTACCAAAATTAGACAGAATGAGGGTTATTTTTAGGATTTTCAATTCGTAAGCCTAGAATTTAGTTATTTCTAACATATCAACTAAACTTTCAGAATAAAAATCTAAGTTACCCTATTAGCTAACTTGACGACAAAGTTTTTATATTTTTGGAAAATTTTCGATTTTTGTGGGTTTTTAATAAGGTATGCAAATGTAAAATATACAAATGAATGCGAAGGAAGAAAGCTTACCGAGCATCTGGTTTACCAAGTTCGGCTTACCCATGGTTTCTTACGAATCTTGAGGGATTTGACCCAATCTCTCGACGGGTTAATAGATTAGCACAATCGCTGTTTACACATCGCTCATCACAAATTGTGCTAATCTATTCACTCCATTTGCACCCTCAAGTTCGTACTCCACTTCTTTTTCCCTTCCGCCATTCTTCTTCTGATATATCGAGACCGTATCCCGCTTCTATCTCCATACGGTCTCGCGTATTCTCCATTTCTTTTCTCTACGCCTTCTTTGACCAACCACTGCTTTTTCACGATAAGATCTTTGAATGGTTGGTGCTCACTTTTGGCCTGTGTAAGGCCTTGTATAGCTTGATACTGTTCTTTCCCCCCTAATCCTGAACTTCAACGCTTAACAGTGGAAACACGGTTTTACTTAAGTTTGGGGGGGACGTTTTTTTTGTATATATATATTTTTTTTCCTTTTTGTTTTGTATATAATTTGTTTTTAGGGAGAGCGCCGACAATTTTGACCCTCTTGGTATAGCCTGACAGTGAGGGCACTGTCAAGTTTAAGTTTGGGGGTGTGCTCGGTAAGCTTTCTTCCTTCGCATTCATTTGTATATTTTACATTTGCATACCTTATTAAAAACCCACAAAAATCCAAAATTTTCCAAAAATATAAAAACTTTGTCGTCAAGTTAGCTAATAGGGTAACTTAGATTTTTATTCTGAAAGTTTAGTTGATATGTTAGAAATAACTAAATTCTAGGCTTAGGAATTGAAAATCCTAAAAATAACCCTCATTCTGTCTAATTTTGGTAAGTATACGTCCTTACAGTTTTTTTTTGAGAAATAGGTAATCTTGAGTTCAGTTCTTGAGTTAAGTCAAGATGAAGGAAAAGTATTGAAGCTCTACTGAAGGTTAAGTCTGAAAAATAGTTTCTTTTCTTGAGTTCAAATTTAGAAAGTATATACCCTACAAACTGCACTTACACGTACCTTGAAACTTGGGATAGTAGAGGATACCTAGAAATACTCTTGCCTGAAAGCTTAGTATGAAAGAAAAAACGGTATTTAAAGCTAAACACCAAAAGAGTATGTTGAAAAATATATCCGGTCTTGAAAAAGAAAAAGAAAAAGAAAAAGAAAGAGAAAAAATAGAATAAAGTCAAGACCTGGATACTGCTATTTACGCTTTACAGTTCACACATTCAGTAATCGGTCGTTAGTGCCTCAAGAAGCATTAATAGTCGCATGAAAGGTGTGTGAGCAAATCCGTCCATCCTTAATGAAAAGAAGTAGTATTAGGTATTAGGCCAAGGGTATTATAGCTTGAATTGAATTCTTGAGTGTAGGGGTGCAAATATACACACACGTAGGGGTATACAATCGATGTTTGGATAAAAGATAGAAATAAAGAATAAGACTTGTGTTTTCTGTAAAGTTGATAAAAATCCCTGATTTGAGGCCGCACTTTAGAAGGAAAACTCAGGAGAACCAACATCTTTCTAAACTTTTTTGGAACGTATAAGACCTAAGGTTAAATAGATAGGAGGTGTGAAAAATAAGGGTTGAATATTTCTAACTTAGGATGATAGAGTTTCTAACGTAAATACTAAACTGTAGGAGTAGAATCGATGTTAACTTATGACACTAGCTTGACGGGATTTTGTGGGTGTAATCCGCTGAAAACCCTCAGGAGACAACACTCCTCCTACTAGGGACACCTAGAGGTTTAACGGCTTGTTGCACGCGCTCAGTGCAATCGCGTTCCCTGCGAAAGTGCGGTTAGGATATTATTTTTGTGAATAATTGGTTTTGCTCGGGACGAGCAAAAGTTAAGTTTGGGGGTATTTGTTCATACCAGAATATTGCATTCTATACCGTCCATTCTTACGCTCGTTTGTTTATAGGCAGGTGCTTTTTATCCATGTTTGCTACATATTTACAGGCCACAATTTTCTAGTCCAAAATAACGCAATTGACACAAAATCTCCACTGTTGCGCCAAAATCCAGAACATCTGTTGACAACAGATAAAAGCCGGGTTCCGGTCATCCGTATCCGTCCAGTGCCGTGTACCAGTTCCAGAGACAAGACATATGACAGTGGTCATTCGTGTCTCGGACAAGCACGGAGCAAGAGAGGGGAAGCATAAGAATCAATGGGTGCACGGAGCTCGAGGGAGAAAGGTCAAATCAATCAAAAGTGTAGCTATGTTTGGACTGTGCAGATCCGAAGCAATTGTGGAAGCAATTTGCAATTTGGTATATGTAGAACAACATAGGACAGAAGAGTTGACAAAGCCACAAAATACGACATGTCAAATCATCTAAATGGCCGCGGTTCCGCGGCATAAGCGCTCTTAGGCCGCGGAACCGCGGCCGTATAGTCTCCTCAGATGATTATTTTTCATGGGTAGGTTTGCCTTTTCCTATAGGGTCAGAATGTTGCCCTATATTTCCAGCTCCCTGCCTATAAATACCCCAGTTCTGAGCTAAACCAAGGAGTCCATTCTTTTGCCTCTTTTTGTTAGGTTTTAGTCTTCTTCTTCTTCTTCTTCTTCATTCTTTCCTCCATGATAATTGTAGTGAGAGCTTTTTGAGTGGAAGATCAATGAAGATGAGGGTTTTTGTATCATTCTCTTTTGTTTAATTTCCCCTTGAGATCCTTGCTTTCTCTTGATCTTTCAACCTCTTCATTGAGCTTGAAAGTTTAAGGGTTTGTTATTGATCTCAAGGGTCGTATTTTCTTATGGAATTAGTTCTTCACTTCACATGAGTTCTTTACCCTTCTCTTGATCTTGCAACCTCTTGATTGAGCTTGCAAGTTTCAGGGTTGGCTATTGATCGCATGCTTGTCTTGAGTTCTAGTTTTTAGTTTTCTTTCTTGCTTTTTATTACTTGCTTTTTATTACCTTGCTTTACTTACTTGCAATTTAATTCCATGCACTTATTTACTTGTAATCTTTTCTTTTCTTTGTTCTTTTTGTTCTCTCTTTTTGGTTCTTTTTGTGAATGAATGTAATTACCGTTGTTAAGAATAAATACAGTATTTTAAGTTAATATCTCCTTGCTCATTTCCTTTTCCCGTTATTTTCCATTGAACTCCGCCCAAACGATACGCAAGCGCTCCGTTAGGCACCCTACCCTACCAAGATAACGGTGATTCCTAACCGCGACCGGTTGCGTTCGGTTTGGCTGGAGGCGAAAGCAAGAGACAAGAACGGAAGGACAAGGGTAAATAAGCCGGATTCCACGAATACCGCTCTTAAATCCCCTAATCCACGTTGTTGCCGATTGCTCTGGCTTCAATTGGTTAAGACTCGGCTCAAAGGTTTTGAGTACGGATTTCTTTAGCTTACAATCTCGTATCTTCTTCTTAACAACTTTATACTTGCAAATAATGCACATAGGTTAGATTGAACAAACTCATACAAATTCTTTATTGACTTGTCTAAGACAAGAACGGAAATACAACCATCTCCCTGTGGATCGACCCATGCTCAACCGGCTAGCTGCATAGCGACACCGTCCTGATCGCGGTTATACTTTAGAACTTTGAACATCCGACACGCTTTTAGCGTGCGATCAGTCATTGGATGACGTATTTCCGCAACGAGATCATGTGCTGACGTATTTCCGTGACGGGGTCATGTGCTGACGTATTTCCGAGATGGGGTCATTGAATGACGTATTTCTGAGACGGGGTCATTAGATGATGTATTTCCGAGACGCGGTCATGTGCTGATGTATTTCCGCGATGGGGTCATGTGCTCAGGTATTTCCGCGACGGGGTCATGTGCTGACTTATTTCCGCGACGGGGTCATGTGTTGACATATTTCCGCGACAGTGTCATTGGATGAAGTATTTCCACGACGGGGTCATTTGCTGACGTATTTCCGCGACGGGGTCATGTGCTGACGTATTTCCACGACGGGGTCATTGGATGACGTATTTCCGTAACAAGGTCATGTACTGACGTAGTTCTGCGACGGGATCATTGGGTGACGTATTTCCGCGACAGGGTCATATGCTGACGTATTTCCGCGACGGGGTCATTGGATGATATATTTCCGCAAGGAGGTCATGTGCTGATGTATTTTCGCGACGGGGTCATTGGATGACTTATTTCCGCAACAGGGTCATGTGCTGACGTATTTCCGCGACGGGGTCATGTGCTGACGTATTTCCGCGACGGGGTCATGTTGACTTGCTTCGTTTTCTGCGGTGTCGGGACTGACTCTAGGTTGTGTGTGAATCGTAGAGTCTTGGAACTGGGGACTTTGCCATGGCTCTGATTGGTGGTGTCGTGTCCATATCCTGCTGACATGAGGAGGAACGCCGTTGCTAATCTTTAGGCTGTAGATGTTGCCGGTGAGATCTGGCTTCCTTTTGATAGGGCCTAGTGGGGAAATGTGGTCCCCCTTTTGTTTACGCCCATGGATTGTATACAGAGATCAGTATGGACTTACCTGCAGGGCAAAAGTTTCATTCTTTCATCATTTTTCATTTTTTTATTTCTTTCCACAATACTCTATTATTTCAACTTTTTTTATCGCGAAAGTCGCGATTGCCCAATCATTTAGGCTATTTTTCGCGGTGCCCAATCATTTCGGGTTTTTTTTACTCGCTGTTTTTTATTGCGAGTTACTCAATCATTTCGGCTATTTTTGTATGCATATATTTTACTCGCTGATTTTTATTGCGAGTTGCCCAAACATTTCGGCTATTTCATATGCATTTTTTTTCGAGTATGGAACTCATGGTCTGATACAAATCTTGCATCAGTATCGCTGCGACTGGAATGTTGCCAGGAGCGAATGATCATTTTCCGTGAAAGAACTTGGAATTTGTTACCGATTTAGGCATCAGCATCGCTACTACTGGAACATTGCCAGGAGCGAATCATCATTTGCCTCTGTCGATTCGAACAAAGGTGGCTTAGCAAACAGGGTTAGGATCCTGTCGACTAAGGCTTTTGACTTCATGAGCCGTAAGGGTCTCATAAAGGTGTTTCTCCCTACGAGTCGTGAGGATCACATAGGTGCGTTTTCTCCTTAAGAATCATGGGGATTCTTAAGTGTATGTTCTCTTGTAAGTCGTAAGGATCTTGCAAGAATGTTTTCTCCTTGTAAATCGAGAGGACCTACAAGTGCTTGTTCATCAAATGAGGGCCTTCCTCGTTGTTGGTGGGACTCGGCAAGGAAATAATTATTTATGCCCGTGGATTGTATACAAGGGTCAGTATTGAACCGCTTGTAGGGCAATCTGGGAAAGGTGGTGGCTTAAGAACAGGTTCAGATCCCTATAGCTTAAGGCTTTTGAATCTTATGAGCCGTGAGGGTCTCATAAGAGGGTTCTCCTTACGAGTCGTGAGGATCTCGTTAGTGTAATTTCTCCTTATGAATCGTGGGGATCCCTAAGTGCGTTGCTCCTTTGTGAGTCGTAAGGATCTCATGCAGGTAGTTTTCTCCTTACAAGGTCGAGAGGACCTTGCAAGTGTCTTTTAACGAGATTGCGCCCGTTCGGGTTTTCACAAACTCGCTGGTAGCCCTGTTGTTTTTACTCACGGAGCCCTTTCGGGTTTTCATCCGTGCCCATCTTGCTTATGGACGTAACGTTTTTTTAACGAGTCTGCGCCTTTTCGGGTTTTCACAAACTCGCTGGTAGCCCTGCTGTTTTTACTCACGGAGCCCTTTCGGGTTTTCATCCATGCCCATTTTGCTTATGGACTTACCGTTTTTTTAGCAGCTCTAGGATGTTGCGGTTTGTAGAAGTTTAACGACGTTTCGGTCAGTAGTTAGTTTTATGACATTTCGGTCCATTTCTAGTTTAGGGACGTTTCGGTCCGTTATTAGTATAGGGACGTTACGGTCCATCGCACGTTTTCGAGACGAGGTTCCGTCGGATGCTACTTATAGAGTTTGGGCTTGGGAAGATAGCGAGCGGACATAGGCGTCGTCATCTATCGTTGACCTAGGCCGTGACTCGTCAGGCGTAGTATTTTTTCAAGAACTGGCCGTTTATTGGCCTGAAGGGTCTTTCACAATGCATATCCATGAGCAAGTAAGCCCCACCTTGGTAGACCTTGTCTATGATGTACGGGCCTTCATAATTCGGCTCGAATTTCCCCCGTTTGGTACGATTGGAGATCATAAGTCTCTTGACCACTAGCATGAGTTTGCCTTGGCGGAATGTTCTCGGCCTAGTCAATCTCTCGTATGAGCGTGTCATCTTTGCTTTGTAAGCCTCCAAGTTTTTTTGCGCCATAAAACGAGTTTCATCGAGGGCATCGAGCTCCTCAAGCCGAAGATGAGCATTCTCTTCGGCTGTTAGCTCGGTATGGACCGCCACTCGTAGAGAGGGTAGCTTTATCTCCAAGGGAAGTACTTCTTCAGCGCCGAATACCAATGCATACGGCGTTGTGTTTGTGGCCGTTTTGAACGTGGTCCGGTATGCCCAGAGAGCCTCATGCAGTCTTTCGTGCCAGTCCTTCTTATTTCGGGACACCATCTTCTTTATGATCTTCGTCAAGGTCTTGTTGAAAGCCTCAGCTAGACCATTATCTTGGTGATTATAGATCGAAGATTATCTCCAGTCTATATTATGCTGTTGTGCGAAGCTGCTGATTTTGTGACTTCTGTAGGCTGGCCCGTTATCGGAGATAATCTGTCGCGGAGCGCCGAATCAATAGATGACGTGTGTCTTGAAGAAATGGAGGATATTCTGTGTCTTAACTTCTCTTAGCTGTACTGCTTCTGCCCACTTAGAGAAGTAATCGGTTGTCGTCAATATGAACCGATGTCCTCTGGATGATGCCGGTTCGATAGGCCCAATTATGTTGGTTCCCCACATTTCGAACGACCAGCTAGCCACTATTGGGTGTAGCGGGTTTGGATGCTGGTGGATGAAGTCTCCATGAATCTGGCATGAGTGGCACTGCTTTGCATATTCGAGACAGTCTTGAACATTGTAGGCCAATAGTAGCCCATTCTTTTGATTTTCAGCTTCATCTTTAGCCCGGCTTGATGAGAACCGCAAAGTCCGTCGTGAGTTTCTTGGACGACTCTCCTTGGTTCTTCTGGTCCCAGGCATCTCAGCCATAGAGAGTCGAACGATCTCTTATACAGCGTTTCATTGATGAAGACAAAGGACAGAGCTCGTTTCATGAGCTGATGTCCTGAGGATGCATCTTCAGGTGTTCGACGGGATTTGAAGTAGTCTATAAAAACTTCTCTCCAATCTTTAGCCTTTTTCTGGTTTTTTATTTGTAGGGTCGTTTGCTTGGTCGCTCCTTTTTCTTCGGACGACTCCGGAGATATTTCTGCCGGTGCAAGAACCCGACGGCTTTGCACAACGATCCTCACATCATCGAGATTTTCATCAGCCAATTCTTTAGCGAGCTTGGCTAGTGCATCAGCTTTGCTATTTTCAAGCGCCTCGTTCAGGAATACGTCAATCATCTCGTCTGATGGTTCTAGGAGTTCCGGTTCGGGATCTGCCCCCAGTTTCTCTGCATCAGGAGCTTCTTTGCCATTTATCGAGTGAGAGATCATTTAGCAGCTCGCCACATAGTCTTCAGGCCCTTCTGAAGAATCGTCTCCTTCGTCAGCGTCATCGTCTTCATTCTCAAGAACATGCTTAAAGAATTCGTCCAACGTGATTGGAGTCCGTGCCTTCTGGTTATATTCTTCCAGTGCATCGATGTATTTCTGCAGACCTGTACGGCTGTCTTTGCGTTGGACGGGCTTCTTATCCTTCTTCTTTTTCTTTAAAGACTTTGGAGGCTTGACTTGAATGTTTTGTCCACCATCACCAACTTTCAGCATTGGGCGCGGCTTCATCATCCCTTCAATGACCTCAGGTTCCAGCGGACTCTTCCATCTGATTGCTGGGCATGCTTGGAGTTCCTTCAGCATTCTTTTCGTTTTGGCTGAAAGAGCGACCTCCTATGAAGCTTCTTCTACAAAAGAGCACGATGCCCCTGGTGTGTCCACCTTTTAAGAGCGTGCGGCTGGGGCGGGCTTACTTTCCAATTCTCGGACAGCGTGAATTTTGCTTATTGGTATTGGTCTTCAATCCAGCCTTTGAAGATGAAGCAATCTTCAATTGGATGACCTACTACTCGGTGATAGGGGCAATAATTGGGATTGTTGACATCACCGAGCTGTAATGGACGTCTCGGATCCGGCAGGGTGATGAGTTTATTGCGCACCGCCGGCTTGAACAGTCTCCTCGTTTTATCCCAGGGAAACGAATAAGGGCGCTTCAGCTTCTCGTTAAAGAATCGCTGTTTATCATCTTGGCGATCAGTTGGTTTTGGACCACTGGGTTGCTGCGGAGCATTGGCGATGAAGGTAGCTTTCTCTTTTCCCTTTTTGTTTTGAGGCTCAATCTTCGAAGAAGACGGTCTATGACCCATCTGATTCATTTGGACCATCTTGTCAATCAAGGCCTGGAAGGTAGTCGGCTTGAAAAACATCATGAACTGGGATATGGTTGCCTGCGGATCAAGAGTTCCCACAAACATTCCCATTGCAGGAGCTTCCTCTATACGCCGTTCGCACTTCGACCATAGATTCCGCCACTGTATCACGTACTGAACCCATGTTTCGCCTGGCTTCACCCTGGCGTTAATTAATGCGGTGATCGGGGTGCGCTCGCTAGCGCTTGCGAATATCTGTGTAAACAGTAGCTCCATTTCTGCAAATGTCTTAACGGAGTCGTTCGGGAGTTCAGAGTACTATTCAAACGCCATCTCCGACAAGCTGCCAACAAACTGGCGAAGCAGCAGTTTTTCGTCACCCCCAATATTACCGTACAAGGCCCTGAATTGAGCAACGTGCTGGTGTGGATTCCCCGTCCTCTTATATACATGGAATTTAGGGATCGTATATCCCGGCGGGAACTTTATTTGGTCATACCAACCCGGATAGGGTTGTCCAATCTTAACAATTTGGCTGGCCGCTTCGCTCGCCTGATGGGTTCGTATCTGTTGAGCGATATAGTCACCCAGGGTGGCTTTGGAGATCGTCTCCTCTTTGGCTGCTGATAGAGCCGGAAGAGGGTTTGATGTCTCCCCTCTATCGTCTTTAAGGATAATCAGGGGGTCTTCAGCTGGAGGATCCGTCTCTATCATCATCCCGACCATATCTTGGAGTAAAAGCGCCATTCGTTTTATGTTGGCCGCTTGTTCCGCGGCCTCTCTGTCTCTCTTCTCGAGAATTCTGCGGAGGAACTCAGCATCGGTTTCTTGTTTTTGACGCTGCACTGACGACGTCTCCGGGCTTTCTTTTGGCCCAGTGAGTGCGACCATCTGTGTTAGCATCTCCTGGAGTTTTTGCTGTTGTTGCTCCTGAGCCTTTGTCACTGATCTGGTGAGAGGTCGATGGCCCGTGGAAATACAACTATCCTCTATCCCGGATGCCATATAAACAGTGTGCACCACCATGCCCCCAGACTTGGGGCGTTTAGATTCAGTGCCCTTTAGATTCTTCGCAGACACGGGGATTTTCTCCGGCCTTCTTCTTTTGTGAGCGGTCGAAATTGAGGGGGCCATTGCAGCGGGCACCCAAGTAGATGACACCTTCTGTGGTACAACAGGGTGGTCCTTCTCTTGTCGAACTTTCATCTTCTTCAGTCGGCGGGAGTAGTCTTGGTTGATCATCGAGTCTTGGACCTGTCGCCAGACCTTGTGAATTTTAAAGGAAAGCCGCTGAGGGGGCTATCTGGATTTGTCTTTGTAGCATTCTCCACAGGTAGAGGAGATCTTTTCAGGACGTCAGTCGGAGAGTTCTTGTGAACCCTCCTGAGTGGTTCAAAGCTATTTCCGATTGGAACAGCAGCGTCGACTTCCACCGTTGGAGCCGGCGGGGTAAGTCCAGATGGGGAATTGCCCCCAGCTTTCCTCACTCGGTGCCAGCAGCGACGTCGAGCATGCCTTGCGGACGGGACCACCTCTGCTGTTGGATGAGCTTCTTTATGCCCCCCCGCTCTGGGTTGTTGTTGGTGCCAGCCTATCGAAGACCGACGTCTTCTGAGAGGGAATGATCAATCTTGAAAAGACGGACTTTTTGGCAGGGGAAGCAAACTTTGTTACTTCGCCTGGAGCGAGAGCTGGAATGGCCTGTCTTGCGAAGACCGACCCCTTCGCAGGAGAATCCGCTTTGGCGACTTCAGGAGAAGGAATTGCTATTCATTTTGGGATAACCTCCTCAGGTATCGCGGGCTTCTTCACGGGCCCATTAGAGTTTGGGCCCAGTTTGTTAAAGTCTGAGGCGTTGGATTTGGAAGACCCATTGAGAGGGGCCGTGGTAGTCGTATGCCGATCAAAGACCGACTTCTTCGGAGCTTCTTGCGACGGTAGTGAGGGTTAAAGCTCATGGGTGGGAGCATGGTCCCAAAGAACAGCACAGTGGTGGCTTGCGTCACCTGTTCCACTGGCATCTAGAAAATGGAGGCCGCTTGAGGCCCATAAGTCACTCCTCCAGTAGGGAGGGAGTAGGAGTTGTTGCAGTTGTTGTAGTTGGTGCAGTTGAAATCCATTGATTTTCTATTTTTTGCACGGAGCAAGACACCAAATCTTAGTATCTCGAATCCAAGGGCAACCATAGTAAACCGCGATTCGTTCGCGAAACATGACACAAGAAGTATAGAGTGGAAAGAGGAAAATGTCCTACCGGGCGTGCCAGAATCTGTTCGCCGCCGAAAACAGAGACGGAACCGCGTGGGTTCGTCTTTCCTGAATTTGGGGGCAGATACTATTTGGTTTTATCCGTCCACCTCTCCGAAGATGCCAAGTTTATGACACCGTATATCAGAGGTTTGGACAGATGCGGCCGTTGTAGCAGACTTCGTTAGATTCCCCCTCGTTTGTGAAGGGTTATTGATTGTGGGGACGCTCTTCCATGCAGGCGCAAGCCCCTGCAGTTAATTATATTACCGCATCGCGGTAACTACTTTCTCCTGCTCCAGAAGCTCACTTCGTGTCGTGTGTGTTTGTTTTATTTGTGGTTACCCGTGGATTGTATACGGAGACTAATGTATGTTGTCGCCCGTAGGGCGTGGATTAGTCCAAATCCGTATTTTCTTAGATTTGGTTTTGGTTTGGGTTTAAGGATCGTTATTCTCATTGAGATTAAGATCAACTTAACCGTTTGTTAAGGATACGTTAGTCTAATTTTAGACTAAGATCTACTTAACAGGCTCATTTAGATCTAACAAAAGAGCATTTGGACTCTATTGTTTTAGTTTAAGTACGTTGCGGTCCAATGGGTTTAAGGACATCATAGTCCATATTAGTATAGAGACATCATAGTCTGTAAAATTTAAAGACATCATAGTCTATGAGTTTAAGGACCTCACAGTCCATAAAGTTTAAGGATATCATAGTCCATGAGTTTAAAGACGTCATAGTCTATTTAGTTTTGGTTCAACCGTTTGGAGATGCACCAAAAGTTATTGGTTATTGGGACTCTCCATCTCTCTGAAGACGTTGAGGAATTACAACGACATATATCAGAGGTATGAAGAGATGTACCCTTGAACCAATGTTGGTTGGGAGATCTGTAATCAAGTTTGGGACTAAGATCAGTTAAAAAGATTTATGAGCGTATGGGCTCAATTAATCTGAATTAGGGATCTATGGCCAACTTGGGCTCGGCCCACTCAGTTAAAATGTTGAACATTTAATTAGGCTCAGTCTTTTTTTATTTAACAATGTTGAGCATTGGTTTGGGTTCTGACAATTTTTTTGTCTTTTTGCCTTTTACTGAGTGTTAGAAACTCTTTATTATGGCGCTTGGCACCAACCAATGAGTGCGGAACGCTCTTTATTAAGTAGCGCCCACGTGAGGAGCACGTGGCGCGCTTGGTGCTGAGCGCCAACCAATGAGTGCGGAGAGCTCCTTATTAAGTAGCGCCCACGTGAGGAGCACGTGGCGCGCTTGGCGCTGAGCGCCAGCCAATGAGTGCGGAGCACTCCTTATTAAGTAGCGCCCACGTGAGGAGCACGTGGCGCTGAGCGCCAGCCAATGAGTGCAGAGCGCTCCTTGCGAGCGCCAGCCAATGAGTGCAGAGCGCTCTTGATCAATTTTGTGCTCTGAGAATTAAGTTCTCGTTTATAAGAGACTTTGTCTCGTGGCTCCAAGAACAAAGTTCTTATTTTTATAAAATATGTTACAATTTCTTCTGTTTTTGTGAAAACTTTGTCTTTGTGGATCTGTCTGAAGAGAATTAAGTTCTTCTCGCCCTTTTTATGATGAGACGCTATGATCTCTTTTGTCAAAGACCACTTTCTTATAGATCTATGATCTAGAAAAAGAACTAAGTTCTTCTTCTTTGATGAGATGCTTTGATCTATCTATTTTATTTACCTTGAAGAAGTTCTTCTTTTCAGATCTTGCTATTCTTTTTTTTTTTTGAAATTTCTTAATGTTTGTGTGTGTGTGTGGGGGGGGGGTCCTCTATCTAAGACTTGAAGTCTTGGGTCCTTTATATAAGGGAGGCTGATTTTTTGAATCAGTTAAGGAAATCTTTCCTCTGATTGATTTGGAGATGTTTCCCACCGTTGGATCTTTGATCCAAGGGCTTCTATTTTAAAGAAGGCAATCTTCTTGTTTTTAACAAGATTGGGAGAATATTTTCCCATACAAAGCTTATTCTGTATCTTAGTGATTTTTAATCACCATTGGATCTTTGATCCAACGGTGCTCTGATTTATAGAGCACAATCTTTCCTGTTTGTAAAGATTCTGAGGAGTATTTCCTTAACAGAATTTTATTCTGGTAATTTGATGATTTTTAATCATTTCTGTTGGATCTTTGATCCAAGGTGCGGAACATTCAGTTCCAGCGCTAGCGCTCTCGTGTTTTGCACATGAGCGTTGCATCAGAGTCTTTGAATCTTGGTGCTAGCACACTTAGCTCTAGCGCTCTCGTGCTTTGCACGTGAGTGCTGCATCAGAACCTTTGACTCTTAGCGCTTGGCGCATTTAGCGCTAGCGCTATCATGCTTTGCATGTGAGCGCTGCATCAGAGTTTTTGACTCTTAGAGCTGGCGCATTTAGCGCTAGCGCTCTCGTGCTTTGCACATGAGCGCTGCCATAGAGTCTTTGACTCTTAGCGCTGGTGCTCTTGGTGCTAGCGCTCTCGTGCTTTCCACGTGAGGTGCTGCCTCAGTACTGAAGGTGCCTTTTCACCTTCTTTCTCCGCTTTTCCTGAGTCAGACTTCTCTTTCCCAATTCCTTCTCTTAACAGAGCTTGGAAACAGTTCCATCATGCACAGAATTTTCTGTGCCTAGACTTAAATGTCTATCTTTATAATTTGAAGTAAAGCTTCTCTTCTCTCTCACTTTCAGAGAATTGTTTTATCAGAGAAGAGCTATGGCTTGTAATCGTCCACATGCTCGCCGGTAACCATGGGAGGTGCCAATTGAGGAAATCGTTCCTCGTTTTGCTGCCCGCTTGGTGAACCCTGCTCTTACGGATGACCAATGCGACACTGTGCTGTACGGGCTCTTGACTCGTAGAGGATCTCCTCTCCCCATCGGCTCCATTTGGCTCCAGATGGTTTTCTTATCTGTGATCAATGATATTCCCTCTCCTCCGGCGGAGATGACTCCGGCAATGCTCGACGCCGTGGAAGACAAGATCGAGTGCTTCCACGAGGCACTTCTAATCACCACAGCTCTGAGGGATCGCTCTGTTCGGCTGCTAAGTCAGATACGGGCTCAGCGGGACATCATTTCTGCCTTTGCTGATGGGAGCGGTGCTGACCGATGAGTAGCTACTCCTCGTGAAGATCGCCGCTTTGTCATGGTGGAGAAGGCAGAGAGGCAGTTAGATAATTTTATCCATAGTTTTGTGAATCCCTGTACTTTCGATCCTATGTTTGGTGATCTATTTCCTGTAGAATAAAATGTTCAATTAAATA
The DNA here is from genome assembly GCA_030015575.1 of Agapanthus africanus. Lineage (NCBI taxonomy): Eukaryota > Viridiplantae > Streptophyta > Magnoliopsida > Asparagales > Amaryllidaceae > Agapanthus > Agapanthus africanus. The sequence goes on from CM057339.1 coordinate 430,293,338, forward strand.
CTTTGTTTTTGTCGTTGAACATATGTTCTTCCTTTGATGTGTGCATGTGCGTATATGAATGTGCCTAGTTTCACATATATCTGTAAACGAAACTTAAGCCGGTATAAACAGGAACAAATAGCTCTTGGCCAAAGATTTTGGCAGGAACAAGACTCTAAAAACTCAACAATAAGCTGGCAGTGGGTTTAACCACAAGCACGTCAGCGGCACTAGCTGTACGTAATGGCTATCCAGGTAGTTGTCGAAAGGGGGGTCGATAATCAAGTACGTCCTTACCCTAATGAGCCTGAATGTGACAATCTTCGTACAGTCCGGTCTCTTCGTCAAAGAGTATCGCATATCGGGTCGAAGGGGTAGATAACGTCAGACCCCTACTAACCCGATAAGTCATGTCCGCGTCTAGCTCATCACCAACTAAGATACTATTGATCAACTATCAGTAAATCTCCCTTACCGTGGCCACGGATTTCTTGTGATAGCCAACCGAATACAGCGCGATATTGACTCCTAATACTAGGAGAGACAAATCCCTAACAGTCGACCACTACCTCCATGTGGCTCGGGACTGTACCCAACTAAAATCTATTTGCATGACTCCTTTGAACCGTGGTAGGGTAGTAATCAAAGTACAATGGGAACTCACACGAGACAAATGACGACTTCAGGTCAAAGGACTAACATGTACTCATGCCACCTGAGAACTTCCATCTTACGATAGGTATAATACCATCTAAAAGTTCTCGGTGAGTCTGTCCAGTGTACTCACCTCCAGTGAGCACCAATATACTATCTTAGGTATTACAACGCCAATGACTTGTGAGACCGGCCACTGCCCCTTGTCGGGGTCTCGACGCGTATACACTAGTCTACTCTGGAATATTGATTCCCAGTCTCGATACTCTCACGACTAGGGACATTTAAGGATGTGCTTATAAGCTACCCAGCTCTCACGTATATGATCGCCATCATAATGCTGGTAGTCAAGCAAGAATCCTACGGGCTTCATCATTATATATTAGCGACACGCAATAATATGTAAAACGTGTACACATCAATGATAAAGAAAAACCAGATAGCATACAATCATTTTGATTAAGATTTTTCTACCTGTATAGGTCCTCCCTCAATTATCATAATCGCGTGCCTGCAATTACAATAATTGCCTTGAGGGCACTATATCCAATAGCCCAGACATCCAATGCGGTGGTTACAGGTACTCTTCCAGTGTGTTCCTTTGATGCGCATATTTTGTTTGATCCCGGTTCTATGCATTCATATGTATCTTCACATTTTACACCTACACTAGGTAGAGATTCGTCATTGTTAGACCTACCACTAGTTGTGGTTACTCCAGTGGGAGATTCTTTCATAGCCTGACATGTATTCAGGTCATGCTCCATACAGATTGGTGAAAGAGAGTCATTAGTCGATCTGATTCTTCTCGATATACTAGACTTCGACATACTTCTCTGTATAGATTGGTTGTCCGCTTGACATGCATATGTTGATTGCCTCAGGAAATCGGCCAGATTCTGTTTTCCTGGTGAGCCGGTTTTTGTAGTTCAGGGGTATCGCAGTGCTGCTCCTGCCAATATGATTTCTGCACTTTATGCTAATCGGCTTTTGAAGAAAGGATGTAATAGGTTTTTAGCATTTATTCGGGATATTGGAGCAGTAGAAAATCTATTGGACCAAGTTCCGATTGTGTGAGAGTTTCCCGACGTGTTCCCTGATGAGCTACCAGGGTTGCCGCCGGAGCGCGATATTGAGTTCTGCATTTACCTGATTCCCGGTGCGGGGCCTATTTCTATATCGCCCTATCGGATAGCCCCGACAGAGCTCAAGGAGCTTAAGAATCAGTTGCAGGAGTTGCTTGATAGAGGACTTGTTCGTCCTAGTGAATCGCCTTGGGGAGCTCCTATCTTATTCGTTAAAAAGAAGGACGGCAGCATAAGATTGTGTATTGATTATTGTCAGCTGAATCGTATTACGATGTGGAATAAGTATCCATTAGCTCGTATTGACGATTTATTTGATCAGCTATAGAGAGCATGATATTTCTTGAAGATTGATTTGCGGTCTGGGTATCATCAGTTGCAAGTTTGGAATGATGAGATTCTGAAGACTGCTTTTCGGACACGCTACGGGCATTATGAGTTCTTGGTAATCTCGTTCGGGCTCACCAATGCCCCAGCAGCGTTCATGGATCATCTGAACAAATATCTTCAATCCATTTCTCGATCAGTTTATTATCGTATCCATTGACTATATATTGATTTACTCTAGGAGTCGAGAGGATCACGAGCAGCATTTGAGGATTGCGTTGCAGACTTTCCGAGAGCATCAGCTGTTTGCCAAATTCTTGAAGTACGCTTTCTGGCTTGACAGCGTGGAATTCTTGGGTCATATCATTACGAGAGATGGGATGCAGGTTGATCTAAAGAAGATTAAAGCGGTGTAGCATTGGCCCAGATCTGTTTCTGTGACTGAAATTCGTAGCTTTCTAGGCTTAATAGGGTATTAATGTCGCTTTGTGCAGGATTTCTATCGTATTGAGGCACCTATGACCGGTTTGACCCGGAAGGGAGTTCCGTTTCTGTAGACTGATGAGTGTGAATAGAGTTTCCATCAGTTGAAAACTCGTCCGACGACTACGCCAGTTCTATCCTTACCTTCAGGCTCAGGTGGTTTCGTTATGTATTGTGATGCGTCTCGTGTGGGCTTAGATTGCGTGTTGATGCAGCACGACAGAGTTATTGCTTATGCTTCCCGATAGTTGAAGAAACACAAGCAGAATTACCCTGCCCATGACCTAGAGATGGCCGCGGTGGTCTTTGTGCTTAAGATTTGGAGACATTACTTGTATGTAGAATCGTGCCAGATATTTACTGACCACAGAGTCTGAAGTACATATTTCAGCAGCAGGATTTGAATTTGAGGTAACGTCGTTGGATGGAACTTGTGAAGGACTATAATTGTGAGATTCTTTATCATCCAGGCAAGACGGATGTAGTAGCTAATGCATTGAGTCGAAGGCCTGGAGGTAGCTTGTCTTATTTGGGCGCAGTTCTGAGACAGTTGACTGCTGATTGGTAGATCTTGTGCGATAGTGGTATACAATTTGAGTTTACATCCGCAGGTGGACAGTTTGCTCATGTTCGTGCTCGTCCGTTTCTGCTCAATCGTATTAAAGAGGCACAGTTCGGAGATGCCCGCATATATGATATTAAGGAGCAGGTCCAGCAGGGGATAGATTTTGAATTTGTGATCGACAACGAGGGAGCGTTGCGGTTTGGGACTTGTCTGTGTGTGCCCGACTCTGATGGGTTGAGACGTGAGATGTTGGAAGAGGCACATCAGTCTGCTTATAGCATTCATCCTGGGTCTACCAAGATGTATCACGATTTGCGAGACGCGTACTAGTGGGAAGGGATGAAACGAGATGTGTCTGACTTCGTTTCGAGATGCCTGACTTGTCAGCAAGTCAAGGCCGAGTATCAGAGGCTGGCAGGAGAGTTGCAGCCTTTACCCGTTTCGGAGTGGAAATGAGAGCAAATTTCCATGGATTTCATTGTGTGTCTACCTAGGTCCACCAGAGGGTATGAATCGATTTGGGTGATTGTGGATCGGTTAACGAAGGCGGCTCACTTTGTTTCAGTAAAGACCACTTTTGGATATACTCAGTATGCCCATATATACATTGATGAGATTGTGCAGTTGCACGGCGTTCCGACCTGAATACATTCTGATAGAAGCACGCAGTTTACTAGTCGTCTATAGCAGAAGCTTCAGGATACTTTAGACACTCGCTTGAGTTTCAGTACTGCTTCCAACCACAGACCGATGGCCAGTCAAAGCGTACTATTCAGACTCTTGAGAATATGCTCCGAGCATATATGCTAGATTTAGGTGGCAGTTGGGATCGTCACTTGCCCTTGATTGAGTTCTCCTATAATAATAGCTTACATGAGACGATTCAGATGACACTTTTCGATGCGTTATATGGGAGAAAGTGCCGATCGCCGATTTGTTGGACCGAGCTTAGCAAGAGTAGCCTCGTAGGACCTCAGTTGGTTTAGGAGACTACCGAGAAAATCCAGTTGATTCGTGATAGGGTGAGGACCGCCCAGAGCAGGCAGAAATTTTATGCTGATCGCCGTCGCTGAAGACTTGAGTTCGCTATAGGTGACCATGTGTTTCTTCGGATTTCTCCGATGAAGGGTATGATGTGATTACGGAAAAAGAGGAACCTCAGTTCCATATATGTCCGACCCTTCGAGATTCTAGAAAGAGTGGGAGTCGTAGTTTATCGGTTAGCGCTCCTGCCCAGCTTTCCAGATGTGCACCCTGTGTTCCATGTGTCCATACTTCGCAAGTACCTTCATGATCCTTCTTACGCTATTCAGCATCAGACTATACAGCTAGAGCGTGATTTATCTTACACTGAGAAGCTGGTGACTATTCTTGACCTGTAGGTGAAAAAACTGAGATCTAGGATACTCCTTTTTGTTAAGATTCTATGGCGTGGACCGTCTAGTGAAGAAGTCACCTGGGAAGTTGAGACGGAGATGAGGAGGAAATTTCCCCATCTCTTCGAAAATACGTGTAGTTGGATTTTAAATTCGGAGACCGAATTTTCTTAAGAGCGGAATATTATAACATTTCAGAAAAATTTCAAATGTTATAATAGAATTTTAAATAATGCTAAAAAGAGGTTCAATAAAAATTATGGTAATTAAGTGTAGTAGCAACTAATTATAAAAGGTTTTTATTTGTAAAAAAGGGTTTTATTTGCAAAAGGGTTTTTAATAATTATGAGAGCAGTGGTACATGTTAAGAGTTAAAAACACACATACACACCACAACACTCATACACCCTTTCATCCCTTCACCTCATGCTCATCCTACACACACCTCCTCCTTATGATTTTCTCATTGTTCATTTGGATAAATCATTCTAACCGAACTATTCCTTCCTCAAAATTCTTTACTCAAACAAAAATAACCACATGTTCATCAACTAGCCAAGGAAAATGAGTTGTTCATGAAATTTTTCTCAAAAACTCAAGATAAAGCAAGTACCAAATTCAAGATGATCCAAGTTTGCACCCATGAGCTTGGAAGTTCTGTAACCTATCTTTAACTAGGTAAAAATTCAACTTTTACTAGTTTTTAAATGCTTTAAGTTTTAAAGTTTTAGTATAATATTATAAAAAGCTACGTTTTGTAGGATTTTTGATATTAAATTGGTATCTGTTATAACTAATGAACTCTGAAAAATATTTTGAGAATATTCTGAGATGGTGAAAACAATTAGAGACCACACCCCAAGCCCGTACCTAATTGGACCCCCTTTGGCCGCCAATTAATTCCGTTTGGCCGCAAATTGCGGCTAGAACTTGGAGTTAGGGTGTGGGATTTTTACAGTAGCTTCATAACATCTTAACTAGACTACTGTATACTCTATTTTCTCTCAGGTCACTTGTATCAAAATCTGGAAAAAATATCCTATAAAAGTTCAATGTTTTACGTTTTAAAAACTTAAGTTTTGATTTTCATTATCACCGGGAGTAGTTCGAGACTGATAATGTAAGTCTACGGTAGCGCCCTGGCCGTCTGTACGAGGCCAAAATACGGAAACGAAAACTTTTTCAAACTAGAAAAACGGCGCTATCGTATGCTTAAAACCCAGATCGAACCATTAACCTAATGCTAGCTAACAAGAGAAGGGATAGAATGCTATATCGATCGATCCGTGTCCTTCGGTCTTTGGCCACCATCCCAAGCTCCTCGCGGCATCTCCGGTCTCGATCTCCTCGTCGGAAAGGGCACCACATCATCGATTCTTTTTACGGGCTCCCGCTTCATCCGAAGCAACTCGGGCACGAAGTGTGCTAGCCGACGTGTCCAAGGTGTTCTAGAGAATGTTTGTGATCACTTTGCCTCTTGCATCCATGAGTTTGGATGGAGGTAGAAGGTGTTGCCATTAATAGAGGCTATGAGCTAGAGGAAGAAGAAGAAGAAGAGAAGAAACTCTTTTTCCTTTTCTTGTGTTGTGATGCTATGAATAATGAGAGTGAGAGTGTGAAAAGAAAAATACAAGACCAAATATAATCCCATGGCAGCTGTAACATCTTCAAAAATATAAAATATTAATTTTGGGAATTTTTATAATTTAATATTATTTTATTGATTATTTTAATATTAAATGCAAATAAATAGGAAAAATGTTAGAAAAATTATGAAAAATTATGGGAAATTCTAAAATAGGTTAAATTAGTGAATTATGACATTTTTAAGTTTTTGTGATTAGTTTGACACTAGTTTAGTGCTAATCGCGATTAAAATCGCTAATCGGGTTTTTTGGCAATTTTGTGCAAACTTGCACATATCACTTTTTCTACACTTGTGTATTTTTCTAGCCATGGTTTTCATTTGGGTTTACTATTGGTGTGAGAAGGGTTGGGTTTTTAAAAGAAAAGGGAAAAGAAAAGAAAATGGTATAATGATGAGAGAGGAAACAAGTCAACCCCACCTTTTTGCACCATGCCTTCATCATTTCCCCATCTCCTTTCTCTCTCCCCTTCTTCCCTTGTTGCTGCTGCTGCCCTCTTCCCTCACTCTCCCTCTTCACTAAAACCCTAGATTCATCTCATAAAACACCCCAAAACCCCAATCTCCTTTCATTAAAAATGTGCAAAATCCCTAGATCTACACATGGAGCTAAAGAAGCATGGATTTGGCCACTAGAGGGCAACTCAAGAAAATTCTTGAGTTGCTAATGAAGGTAATTTCTGAACCATTTGCTTAATTATAGCCTTTCCTATAACCCCATGTTAAGATTATATCGATAATGTGTGATATTATGGATTTGATGAAAACCTAGTTAGGGTTTGAGAGGAACTTGGGTTGTATTGTGAAATTGAGTTCAATTGAGGATACACCAACACCCTAGTGTGTGAATTGAGACCCTAACCTGAAGCTAGAACTCATAATACGGATTTTAGAAACCAATATCGGGAGAAAAACTGGAATCTGCCACTGTTAAATTGAATCTGCTATCACCCCGAGAACCCTAAAATAATATTGAGTGGGAATTGAGATGTGCAGGCAACATAAAGGCAACACCCAAAACCCTAGCTCCCCACTCCACCTTCTGGCCGCCAAAAACTCCATTCTGGCCGCAAATTGCGGCCAGACCAGTGAGGATTCTCCTCGTTTTCTGTGCACAGCCCCAATTCCTCATTTCTTGGCCCTGGGTACTTCTAGTTTTGACAGATTCTTCCTAGGGTGAAATCTGGGACATATATCCTATGTTGTCGTTTTGGATTCGTGTTTCCGTATTCCGTATTTTTGGATTCTGAAATGGTGGAATGTGTTTTGCCTCGACTATTGTCGTTTATACGACGATATAGAGGATTATGGATGGTTTTGAAGGCGTGCCATAGGTTCTCACCTATAGGCCCCTTTATCGTATCGTTTTGGAGTTTATGCGCCGTTTTAGATTGGATTTGGTTTTAATGCGCATATACGATATTTTGATGTGTAGGTACCCATGAAGACTTCGGGACGACAAGCTACGTGGTGACGTCCGCAATTGGTGATGCAAGGTGAGTAGATTATATCTACGGGGGAAAGTCGGGTGGATGGCGTATAGCACCCCCGCAGTCCGTAGATAGTTTATTATATAGTATTGTGATATTAGGTGTATTTTGGTTATGTAGGGTTAGAAGTGACTAGTGTAGTTCATAGTCGCGAACCCTAGGATAGAATTACACCTATACACATACCCTTGCTTTTCACATGTACTTACACTGTGATTGATGATATGTGACGACTTGGGAGATGAGTCGATATTGTGGGCTTGGTGCCCTGGGATCGGTGATTTGATGCGATTCATATGTGGGATATGACTTGTGTTTCTTGCGGGCTTGGGATGTGTGTTTACCCCCGCATGCATACTTTACCGATGTTACCGTTTGTACTACAGATAGAGTAGTACATCCAGACTATATGATCTGATGATGGTGATATTTGTTATGTGATGAGACAGTGAGATGTTGACCCCTACCCAGCTTTTGGGAATGCCGTACGATGATTTACCGTACGAGCTGATATTGATGATAGATCCGCACTCATAGCTAGAGGATATCTTACGATATGACATTGAGGCGGGATCACCGACTATATATATACTTAGACTCAGTTTTAGGTGGTTTCCACACCTACCCCTCCTGATTTGACAGGATACTTAGATGTAGTTTGCATAGTAGATTCTTCACTGTGCTGCTGATTACTAGATTTCCGCATATTCATGCTATTCGCATTGCTGGCATATGTTCATTACCATGTTATTATCATGCTGCTAGGACACCAGCACCATTATCGATGATGCATATGTTTCACGTACACTATTTGCCGGCTCACACACTCATCATCGATAATTGCCATGTCACTACACAGTAGTACTATTACATTCGTAATATGATGCTTCCTTTGACATATGCGCATTCCTATTCCATGTTGCATGATTTCCGATATGATTACTCTCTTTGCATGTCGTATATATATCATGGATTGATTGCATAGTACATCGCATTGGATTTACTGCTGGATGTTGGATTTTCATGTGATTTCTGGTTTTGAGGACCGTGGGGTTATTTAAGAAAAGAGGCACTTTATGAAAACCCGGTACCTCGTGATATGATATTTCGGTGCGTCCACCACGCGTTTTCTCGGTGCTGAGACGTGTGCTTGAAACCCGATTCGAGGAGGTGATGTACCGTTTGCGGGTTCGTGGTGGGCCCGGTATGGTTCCCCTCGGCGAGATGATCGATGGTTATGCCGATTGAGCCTGGAGGCGGGCGAGTACCTACCGGTGATTTTACCTGAGCTCGGCGGATATCCGGGGGATACCGCCTGGAGCCGAGAGATGGGCATACTGCCGGGGCCGACGGGCCGATATCCGCAGACGGAGCCCAGAGATGGACATGGGTTGACTCATACTGCCGGGGCCGAGGGCCGATATCCGCAGACGGAGCCCCATACGGATGAGGATTTACGTGTCGGTGTTTGGCACGGGTTTCATGATGAGTTTTCCATGATTTTGGTTATATCCTCACATTGCATACATGATGCTTGCTGTCAGTGGGTGACAGGTGGACGGGTTCCACATATATACAGACTGGATTTACACTTATCTTACACCAATATTAGTGGTATGGGACGCTAATATATGTGTATTGATATTATTGATATTTCTTCATTGATACTTCATGCAGACATACCTTACACTGATGACATGTTGTTACCTGAGTACCTGGCACTATATACATGATTAGATATTACCTTGCCACCTTATTACACTCAGACGTACTCTTGTGGATAATTTACTGATCGTTGACTTAGGATTATGTCTTGCATTCGATTTATCCTTGTAGATGTTTCTATTCACGAGTTGGCAACTCACCCCCGTTGTGCCACAGTTCTTGCAGGTTATGCCGTACAGGTTCTATTGCGGCATTTCTGGCACACTACCTTCTTGCGGGTGATTTGCTTTTGGTAGGTGGATCCTTTTGCATCAAGAATCCCCATTTTGTACTTATTTATTTATTGTATCTAGAAATGTCCATCAACCAAAACTTGTATATTCTTTCAGACTCAGGGACAGTGTTGTATTATTCGACCTTAGAGTCGCGCTTAGTAGTATTGCGGTTTTCTTGCTACTTTTGAGCTTTCTTTTGGTTTTGATCCTCGCCACTTGGCGTTGTATATTATCATATCATTGTGTGGTTGTGACCGTCGATTGACGAAGAGCTAGCTCCCGCTTGGGGATGCCTTTATCATTTTATATATTGTTATTCATGTTGTACCCCATTCGGGGCCAGTTTTACAAGAGAAACTCTGCCGAAATTTTTAGAAAAGACTTATTGTTTTCAAAACATACCTTCGGCTTAGTTATTTAAAAACCTTGATTTCAAACCTGTATTTCTTCACTTCTTTAAACCAGTTTTCTTTATTATTCTTCAAAATGGTTTTAGATTTCTGGGCTTTTGGCTTACTTGGATCAGATGGAGTCCTATAGGCTTCATATGGTTCAAGTGCCAGTCACGTGCTCATTCGGGGCGTGACAAAGTTGGTATCAGAGCCAGGTTGACCTTGGTTCAAGTTTAAGTTTGACTATGTGGAGCCTAAGGAGTTGTTTACATACGGAACTTAGGCTTGACCTTACGGAACTTAGACTTGGTTGAGGGGGTGTAAACCCGAACTTTCGTCGTTTTAGGATGACCCTTGGTTGATGGATTAGGTGACTAAAGTAGAGTGACGTACCGTTGGTATGTTCCGCGGCATACTTACGACACGCCACTCCGCTTAAGGAACCTTAGGATGGACATTTGTTTTGAGATTAGTGATTCTTTTCATATCCTGGATTATTCATCCATTTGAGATCCCCGATTCTATTAGTTTCATGATCATACCTCCATTGATGTTGTTCCTTCCTATGATCATGTATCCCCTTTGGATCTGTTGTTTCCTTTCTTGCCTTTGATGTGCTCTCTTTTGATACTCGATTGAGATCCATGTCGCCATGTTTGAGCGCAGTTTGGGCTGCTGCTAGGGTTACGGCCGATGTGAGCTCGTTTGGTACGAGGGCCGACCTTTGTGTTTTCTGGTGACATGGGAACGTCTCGAGTTAGTGTGGTGATTGTGACCTCTAGTGGAGGCGAGTGCTTGGTCTTGCACCGGATGATCGTGCCTTTGTTAGAGCTGCCAGTTGAGAGAGGACTGTTGATGTACAGCATACCTCAGGGATTATGATGTCGGCTACCGTGCAGACAGATGGACCAGCTGTTGCTGAGATTGACAGGATGTCGCTTTCGGAGCTTACGAGCTGAGATTGCCGGAGCTTTCGGGCATAGATGCGGCAGATGCTAGCTAGTCTACCCGATTTGAGAGACGAATGTGATTCGTCCGATTTTGCGCCAGAGCGGGCCCAGATGAGTTGAAGATTTCCAGTGTGGAGAGTCTTACTCAGATCTAGAGCAGGCTGATTCAGAGACGACCGCCATTGTATTGCCCTTCCTGGAGGATTGAGGCATTGTTCGACGTACAGGTGTATGAGCCAGTAGTTGCTGCAAATGATGAAATATCGCCCAGATGATTGGAGCTACTGCAGCATGAGCATGTACTTAGAGAGATGATAGCGAGTCGCTAGTCACCGAGGATGAATGACTAGGACGTGTGGTGAGTTCGCTTACCCCGATGCGAGGACATCAGGCGGATTGATTCCAGATAGAGACGACTTCACGCAGGTTCGTGAGAGTCGATAGAGACGATCGAATGTCAGGAGCCTATTTTCCAAGTTTAAAGTATACAGAAAGACATGCAGGTGATTCTATGGACCCTCTAGAAGAATGAAACCCTAACTCGACTTAATGACCGTGTGACAGCCTTTGAACCTTAGGGTTTACGGCGGTTCCGCGGCGCCATTAGTGAGGCTTGGGTTTGCCCTTCTACGGCTGGACCACCGACGCTGTGGCATGTACTCGATACTATTAAGCTGTACCCGAGATGTGAGCTCTTGGGGGATTATGAGGATCTGACGAGTCGATCGGATGGTTCGACATCTTTCGGACATTGTGATGGGACACTGCTTGGGAGACTCCAGATACGAGCATAGCCGTCGGAGCGCAGTTCATGCAGCCATGATGAGACGAGTCCGAATCAGTCGACATTTGAGCAAGGTGGAGTAAAGAGTTCGTACGAGATTTCGACGAGATGACGTCCCACTCCGCTGACATTAGAGATGTGATACGCACCCAGAGGCGTGGTTTATGGATATATCTTCCAGAAAGAAGCGCGATAAGTATGCAGCTGTTCCGGAATAAGCGTGAGCTTCAGCATTGGATGATGACTTCCGGGCACTTCGGCAGGATTGAGATTTGAGAAAGGAATCTCGGCAGGACCTTTCTGGAGTACGATACAAGAAGACTTAGACCCAGAGTGGTCATTTTGTGCACACCCAGCAGGGCAGAGTTTAGCATTGTCGACGAGGTAGTTGACTAAGTTCGGATAGAGGAGCTTAACCAGATGCATTGCAAATTGATCAAGGATGGACGAGTGACGAGTATTCCTCCGATGGTTGAGACGTGTTCCCGAGGACCAGTTCGGCCTGACATCTGCTACAGAGTGATGAAGCTACAGAGTACGAGATTTCGAGTCCGTGTGAGAGACTTCGGATTGACCGTGGCCGAGACAGTGCAGTGCATAGTAGCTTGGCGTGACGTCATAGTGGACGATGATAGAGACAGTTGAAACCAGAGGTTCGTGTGAGACACTGACAAGCTGTCATTGCTTCCCGTCGAGACTAGAGACCTGATTTGCTTACAGAGACGTTGCGATGTGACCAGTTTCTGGAGAAATGTTGTTCTGAGGATACAGGTGTCTTTTGAGCGAGAAGAGGTTGTGCAGGAGAGCCAGCCTCTGTACAGATCGGCATAGGCATGATTGGAAGAGACCTTGAGCAGGATTCCTTCCAGGACATTGCTGCCATAATGTTTGCACCCAGGATCAGATGTGTGACGTGCTTTCAGAGAGCCAGAGGCCGACGCCAGTGATATGCTGCCTTACGAGTGGTCGTGAGGTTTGACCGAGAGGTGACCAGAGAAGTGCCAGAACGGAATCGTCCCCGTTAGCACACCTGACAGGGCCGATGAGCCGATTGACCGCGTGATAGGTAATCCGCAGAGAAGATAAGGATCCAGAGAGTCAGAAGACGCCAGACCGTGAGCAAGAGGCAGGTGGATGTCCTGCACTGCTAGCTGTGGATTGCACTGACTCCTTCTCGACCTCGAAGGAGGAACTACCGAAGACGGTAATTGTGATTTGTGATTTTGTGACTCGATTATCACGTATCCGTCATTTTGGATTTCGGTATTTTGGGTGTTCTGTTTGCATGATTTAGTTTTGGTGACTGAGTTTCATGATATTGGTTTCATGCACCCACTGGATATTTATATATTTTGCGCAGAGTTTTCATGCATTTTGGTGTTATACTTTGATTCGTGCACGCTGATGCACACGATTGTGAGATTTCCTTTGCGGTACACCTGATTTTGGTTTGAGACGCATTTTATAGTTGATTTTGACCCGGATCTTGATGGTTGGTTTTGCACTCCGTAACTGGTGATGTGCTTTACACCTATTCGATGTTTGTTATTGGATTTCGTGATTCCGTGCATGTTGAGTGCGCAGGGTTTAAATTTTCATTCGTGCACGATAGATGCACAGATTTGGATTTTCGCGCATGTTGGGCGCATGTTTTTAGATACGATTTTGGTGCGCACACCGATGCACTAAATCGAGATTTCTTCGTGCATGTTAGATGCACCGGACCTTGGCTGTCAGGCACATACGTTGCCCCTGACAGAGGTTTCGTGCACACCCGTTGCACCTAGATGTTGTTTTGTGCACTTGTTTAGCACATATTGGATTTTTCATTTCCGTGCGCACCAGACGCACAGGATTGTGTTATGTACATTTTTGAGATTTATTCCCTTTGGAGCAGTACCTTTTATGATGTTGGGTTTTTGCTTTCATGCTGAGCAGGACTAGTCAGTAGACGATACCTGGATATACTTTTGCATGTTTTACATCAGCTTTTTACGTGTATAGATTGGATATCTACATGTGTAGTTTCGATCCATATCATATCGGTTTTGTATTGGATTTGACATTGTGTTTTTACATCGACTCCGATGATTGCGGGATGCTTGACGGAGTTTTGTTTTTGAGTTATCTGCTCAGTACCCTTGCGCATGCATTGCGCTGTGACGTTCTTTGTGTTGATGATTTCGGAGCCCCAACGACTTTGGTTTATTACTGAGATTATTTTAGTAGTGGGGGTTTAAATTTAAATTCGGGGACCGAATTTCTTTAAGGGGGGTAGATTGTAACATCTTCAAAATATAAAATATTAATTTTGGGAATTTTTATAATTTAATATTATTTTATTGATTATTTTAATATTAAATGCAAATAAATAGGAAAAATGTTAGAAAAATTATGAAAAATTATGGGAAATTCTAAAATAGGGTAAATTAGTGAATTATGACATTTTTAAGTTTTTGTGATTAGTTTGACACTAGTTTAGTGCTAATCGCGATTAAAATCGCTAATCGGGTTTTTTGGCAATTTTGTGCAAACTTGCACATATCACTTTTTCTACACTTGTGTATTTTTCTAGCCATGGTTTTCATTTGGGTTTACTATTGGTGTGAGAAGGGTTGGGTTTTTAAAAGAAAAGGGAAAAGAAAAGAAAATGGTATAATGATGAGAGAGGAAACAAGTCAACCCCACCTTTTTGCACCATGCCTTCATCATTTCCCCATCTCCTTTCTCTCTCCCCTTCTTCCCTTGTTGCTGCTGCTGCCCTCTTCCCTCACTCTCCCTCTTCACTAAAACCCTAGATTCATCTCATAAAACACCCCAAAACCCCAATCTCCTTTCATTAAAAATGTGCAAAATCCCTAGATCTACACATGGAGCTAAAGAAGCATGGATTTGGCCACTAGAGGGCAACTCAAGAAAATTCTTGAGTTGCTAATGAAGGTAATTTCTGAACCATTTGCTTAATTATAGCCTTTCCTATAACCCCATGTTAAGATTATATCGATAATGTGTGATATTATGGATTTGATGAAAACCTAGTTAGGGTTTGAGAGGAACTTGGGTTGTATTGTGAAATTGAGTTCAATTGAGGATACACCAACACCCTAGTGTGTGAATTGAGACCCTAACCTGAAGCTAGAACTCATAATACGGATTTTAGAAACCAATATCGGGAGAAAAACTGGAATCTGCCACTGTTAAATTGAATCTGCTATCACCCCGAGAACCCTAAAATAATATTGAGTGGGAATTGAGATGTGCAGGCAACATAAAGGCAACACCCAAAACCCTAGCTCCCCACTCCACCTTCTGGCCGCCAAAAACTCCATTCTGGCCGCAAATTGCGGCCAGACCAGTGAGGATTCTCCTCGTTTTCTGTGCACAGCCCCAATTCCTCATTTCTTGGCCCTGGGTACTTCTAGTTTTGACAGATTCTTCCTAGGGTGAAATCTGGGACATATATCCTATGTTGTCGTTTTGGATTCGTGTTTCCGTATTCCGTATTTTTGGATTCTGAAATGGTGGAATGTGTTTTGCCTCGACTATTGTCGTTTATACGACGATATAGAGGATTATGGATGGTTTTGAAGGCGTGCCATAGGTTCTCACCTATAGGCCCCTTTATCGTATCGTTTTGGAGTTTATGCGCCGTTTTAGATTGGATTTGGTTTTAATGCGCATATACGATATTTTGATGTGTAGGTACCCATGAAGACTTCGGGACGACAAGCTACGTGGTGACGTCCGCAATTGGTGATGCAAGGTGAGTAGATTATATCTACGGGGGAAAGTCGGGTGGATGGAGTATAGCACCCCCGCAGTCCGTAGATAGTTTATTATATAGTATTGTGATATTAGGTGTATTTTGGTTATGTAGGGTTAGAAGTGACTAGTGTAGTTCATAGTCGCGAACCCTAGGATAGAATTACACCTATACACATACCCTTGCTTTTCACATGTACTTACACTGTGATTGATGATATGTGACGACTTGGGAGATGAGTCGATATTGTGGGCTTGGTGCCCTGGGATCGGTGATTTGATGTGATTCATATGTGGGATATGACTTGTGTTTCTTGCGGGCTTGGGATGTGTGTTTACCCCCGCATGCATACTTTACCGATGTTACCGTTTGTACTAGAGATAGAGTAGTACATCCAGACTATATGATCTGATGATGGTGATATTTGTTATGTGATGAGACAGTGAGATGTTGACCCCTACCCAGCTTTTGGGAATGCCGTACGATGATTTACCGTACGAGCTGATATTGATGATAGATCCGCACTCATAGCTAGAGGATATCTTACGATATGACATTGAGGCGGGATCACCGACTATATATATACTTAGACTCAGTTTTAGGTGGTTTCCACACCTACCCCTCCTGATTTGACAGGATACTTAGATGTAGTTTGCATAGTAGATTCTTCACTGTGCTGCTGATTACTAGATTTCCGCATATTCATGCTATTCGCATTGCTGGCATATGTTCATTACCATGTTATTATCATGCTGCTAGGACACCAGCACCATTATCGATGATGCATATGTTTCACGTACACTATTTGCCGGCTCACACACTCATCATCGATAATTGCCATGTCACTACACAGTAGTACTATTACATTCGTAATATGATGCTTCCTTTGACATATGCGCATTCCTATTCCATGTTGCATGATTTCCGATATGATTACTCTCTTTGCATGTCGTATATATATCATGGATTGATTGCATAGTACATCGCATTGGATTTACTGCTGGATGTTGGATTTTCATGTGATTTCTGGTTTTGAGGACCGTGGGGTTATTTAAGAAAAGAGGCACTTTATGAAAACCCGGTACCTCGTGATATGATATTTCGGTGCGTCCACCACGCGTTTTCTCGGTGCTGAGACGTGTGCTTGAAACCCGATTCGAGGAGGTGATGTACCGTTTGCGGGTTCGTGGTGGGCCCGGTATGGTTCCCCTCGGCGAGATGATCGATGGTTATGCCGATTGAGCCTGGAGGCGGGCGAGTACCTACCGGTGATTTTACCTGAGCTCGGCGGATATCCGGGGGATACCGCCTGGAGCCGAGAGATGGGCATACTGCCGGGGCCGACGGGCCGATATCCGCAGACGGAGCCCAGAGATGGACATGGGTTGACTCATACTGCCGGGGCCGAGGGCCGATATCCGCAGACGGAGCCCCATACGGATGAGGATTTACGTGTCGGTGTTTGGCACGGGTTTCATGATGAGTTTTCCATGATTTTGGTTATATCCTCACATTGCATACATGATGCTTGCTGTCAGTGGGTGACAGGTGGACGGGTTCCACATATATACAGACTGGATTTACACTTATCTTACACCAATATTAGTGGTATGGGACGCTAATATATGTGTATTGATATTATTGATATTTCTTCATTGATACTTCATGCAGACATACCTTACACTGATGACATGTTGTTACCTGAGTACCTGGCACTATATACATGATTAGATGTTACCTTGCCACCTTATTACACTCAGACGTACTCTTGTGGATAATTTACTGATCGTTGACTTAGGATTATGTCTTGCATTCGATTTATCCTTGTAGATGTTTCTATTCACGAGTTGGCAACTCACCCCCGTTGTGCCACAGTTCTTGCAGGTTATGCCGTACAGGTTCTATTGCGGCATTTCTGGCACACTACCTTCTTGCGGGTGATTTGCTTTTGGTAGGTGGATCCTTTTGCATCAAGAATCCCCATTTTGTACTTATTTATTTATTGTATCTAGAAATGTCCATCAACCAAAACTTGTATATTCTTTCAGACTCAGGGACAGTGTTGTATTATTCGACCTTAGAGTCGCGCTTAGTAGTATTGCGGTTTTCTTGCTACTTTTGAGCTTTCTTTTGGTTTTGATCCTCGCCACTTGGCGTTGTATATTATCATATCATTGTGTGGTTGTGACCGTCGATTGACGAAGAGCTAGCTCCCGCTTGGGGATGCCTTTATCATTTTATATATTGTTATTCATGTTGTACCCCATTCGGGGCCAGTTTTACAAGAGAAACTCTGCCGAAATTTTTAGAAAAGACTTATTGTTTTCAAAACATACCTTCGGCTTAGTTATTTAAAAACCTTGATTTCAAACCTGTATTTCTTCTCTTCTTTAAACCAGTTTTCTTTATTATTCTTCAAAATGGTTTTAGATTTCTGGGCTTTTGGCTTACTTGGATCAGATGGAGTCCTATAGGCTTCATATGGTTCAAGTGCCAGTCACGTGCTCATTACCGATCGATCCGTGTCCTTCGGTCTTTGGCCACCATCCCAAGCTCCTCGCGGCATCTCCGGTCTCGATCTCCTCGTCGGAAAGGGCACCACATCATCGATTCTTTTTACGGGCTCCCGCTTCATCCGAAGCAACTCGGGCACGAAGTGTGCTAGCCGACATGTCCAAGGTGTTCTAGAGAATGTTTGTGATCACTTTGCCTCTTGCATCCATGAGTTTGGATGGAGGTAGAAGGTGTTGCCATTAATAGAGGCTATGAGCTAGAGGAAGAAGAAGAAGAAGAGAAGAAACTCTTTTTCCTTTTCTTGTGTTGTGATGCTATGAATAATGAGAGTGAGAGTGTGAAAAGAAAAATACAAGACCAAATATAATCCCATGGCAGCCCCCCTCTCTCTCCTTATCATATCAAGCACAAAACAATCCATTAATGTGACATATTTGCAAGAAAAGAGACCATGACTCATGATACAAGTCCATGTCACATTAATGCATTGTCATGATGATTTCTAGCCCACTAATTCCATTATCCAAACATTAATCCAAATGTTCGGTCCAACAAAAAGATCCGGCAACATCTAAAGTAAACTCGTGACGGATCACAAGGATACCCCTCACCTGTATATACATACCTGCATCCGCATTCCGACTGAATACGAATGCGATGAGACTAAAGTAATCCAACAAATCTAATACTAGGATCCAGCTTAAACCAAAGCCCACCAGTATGATCCGTCCGATCATGATCCGTGCAATACCGCACGTATAAGATCGAACCCTGCCATATATCATACGGCCTCTACAACGTTTCGCCCGAAACTTGAGAAACTGTCTGTGGGGAACTCTAAAGACTCGTCAATACATTGGCTGTGGATTTAACCACTAGCACGTCAGAGGTACTAGCTGTACTTATCCGTACAGTCCGGTCCGTTCTTCTATGAGCATCGCATAGCGGGCCTAGGTGGTTGGTAAAAGTCAGACCCCCAAAAGTGGTACAAGTCGTGTCGGAGTGTAGTCCAGAACACCCTGAGATACTACTCGAATACCTACCAGTAAATCTCCTGCCTTGGTCAAGGACTTCGTGTAATGGCTCTCCTAGACACAGCGCGACCTCACCCCCAATACCGGGAGAGACGAACCCCTGCAGATCCGCTCACTGCTTCCATGTGGCTCGGGACTGTACCCAACTAAAACCTGTTTGCACGACTCCTTTAAGCCGTGGTAGGGTAGTAATCAAATTACAGTGGGAACTCACACGAGACAAATGACGATCTCAGGTCGATGAACTAACCCGTACACTTGTCACCAGGGAACTCCTATCTGACGTCAGGTATAATACCAACTAGCATGTTCCCGGCGAGTCCTGTCCGGTGTACTCATAACCCAATGAGCACCTGTATACATCTTAGGTGAACCAACTGACACCAGTGGCTTGTGAGACCAGCCACCTCCCCTCGTCGGGGTCTCGACTGTATACACTAGTCTACTCTGGAGTATCGATGCCCTGTCTCAAGAACTCCCACGACTAGGGACCTTTTAAGGATGTGCTTATAGACCCTAGCTCCCACGTATACGATCGCCATCATACTGCTGGCCGTTAAGCAAGAATCCTAGGGGCTCTATCAACGCGCAATAGTGACCTGTAAGGTCACCTAAAGCAGTACACGATGATAAAGATAAACCGGATAGCATACTATCATCTCGAGTAAGACTATCCTACCGGCATAGGTCCTCCCTCAATCATTGCAATCACATGCCTGTGATCCAATAATTGACTCTGAGGGCACTATATCCAACAATCTCCCACCTGCATTCAAGGCTAATTATTGCGATGTCGCATACTCACAGCCCGTGTGATACCGAACACCCAACTTCTCTACTAATCAGTCTCACAAAGCCCGTTTGCGAAACTATTGCTTTCGAGGAATAACCTCAGTGAGTAGATCCGCCATGATGTTTCTTTCTATGTCTCTCTTGATCTCATGTTCGCGGAGAAAGCCATCTCCCGAAATGAGCAATACCTGTCTTAGAATATGTTTGGATGTCTGATGGGACCTAGTTCATAAATGAACTCCAAATACAAACTTCTTAGACTGTATCGTTAACTGAAACCAATCAGTATCCTGCGCCATGCTTCGCTTAGTATCCGCTTGGACCATCTGTCTAAAATACTGCCCCTCGTCAGAGGGAAAACTATAACTCTGACAGTCACTCTATCATCCAGGTCACCCTGGAAGCCTGGAATGATAACTGTCTCCTGAAGGAGGATGCCGTTATCATATCCTTAGAACATCCACTTATGTTCTAAAACTGCTTCCGGTCGTTTCTCCAGGATTGGATCAATATCAACATATTGCATCTCTTGCAAAAACAACATCTGGTGTGGTACTTGACATCTCATGATCAACTCAATTGCCTAAGCAAGTGATCTGCCAATCATGCACATCCCTCTCCCTTTTAGTCTGTAAGACACCTTTAGAGAGGGTGACTCCATCACCTGCAGGTACACTACCATGCCAGGAGTCATCCATTCTAAAACACCTTTAGAATACTGTCTAAGTATCCAGATTGGGACACTACCCAAATCTAGATCTAAAACCATAGATCTAGTGACCAGAATGTGTAATATTATATCCAAGCCCTATGTGGAGAAACCACTGTGTGACAACCAAAGTATAACCAATCGTAGTATAGGAATTTTTACTTCCTACTCTGTGTATGTCATCCAAATACCAGGACATCACACCCTACTACCTTCTTAACAGATCCATCCCCTATTCTGATGAAGTCAAACCTATGACTGTTACATCAAAAATAGATGATCAATCTCCGCTATATCTGCTTTAGTCCATAAATAGACATAAGCTACTTGTCCACTATGCTTCCGTTGCTCCCACTGACTACGACAACCCTCTGGCAGAGTCATATACACGTGCACTTCTAAAGCTAGCTTAGAACTACACTATACTCATCCTCCTGCCGGGTCTCACAGTCTGGAACAACAGCAATGGCAAGTCTGGGTAAACAAGAACCTCCCTGCCACCGTCCTTGAGCATACCGAAGTACCTCTCGAGCGCCTGAGGTTACCCACCATATCTGCGGAGTGGCTAATGGAATGTCAAACCAGATTGAATCTTGAGGTTCTTATCAAATTTTCAGTAATCGTTTGCGGTTCTGGAATCACTTCCAGTTCTACCATACTCCCACTACTGTTTTCTAAAAAAATCCATTTTTATTAAAACTGTGGCGAGTCAAGAACAATATCACTATCGATCTTCCAGATGGTAGAAAGTCAACCCTCGTCATAGCCTGGGTCAACCCACAAACATCCATTACAGAAACGTGCCTTGAGTTATCCAGAGTCTGGTTTTAAGCATAAGCTGGACAACTCCCCGTACCTTAACAATGTTAAGATATGAACTATTCTATATCCAATATAGAAACAGAGGCACTGATTTAATTGGAACCAGATTCAAATCATGCAACTGTCTCCAGTGCATGTCAACTAAATGGAAGGAAGCCGATCATCGTTACTCAACTTAGGAATGCTTCCAATTATGAGTAACCTGAAAGAGAAGCAAGTTCTCATAATCATTATTATCAACTGAATACCATATACAAGTATCTACATCTTCGATCACATTGAAGAATCCTGATACTTGCAACACCTGGTTCTCTACTTTATTCATATACCTATAACTTCTCAAAACTTGGACCTTGCATTTCTACGAAATACATGTCTAAGAACTAGAGAAGTCATAAGTAAACAGAATATAGTACGAGGACCAACCCCTCTGTCCTAATGGACACTGGACGACATACAATACTCTGTATAAGTCCCCTGAGTCGAATAACTCAAACCCTGTGTGTCGTAGGTTGAAAACTGTACTTATGGTTAAGAAGAATTACACCGCTGTTTAATGCTCTTTACCTAACCATCCACTGATATAGGTAAATGTCATGGACATAATTTCAAAAAGGTACATCTCACTCTTTAAAAATAGACGTACAGATATATCAATTTGAAATTGGTGCATAACAGCGGATATTCAAAACCAGATATTTGCCGTCGGGCAAACTACCCAGGTGGTTTCCTCAAATATCACCAATTACAGCGAATTCCGATATAATGAGGATGATCACCTAATTCCCAATAACTTACTCCCACTCATCATCTGTAAAACCATACAAATGTGAGAATCAAACCTGGTAAATACATACCCTGGAGCAAGGGCTAATTGGGAAATCAGTTTTCTTTTAACAATACACAGTAAAACTGAAACATGTAAATGTTTCGTAGGGGTATCCGGGTATTCCTAGTAATGCATCTTCCATTATCCAGATTCACAACTGTAACCGTATATTTCTTTGCCATATCTCCAAATCCCTTTATATGTCTTTAGTCATTACCTTCTGTACACTTTCGTTAGGCTAAATGGTTTTCTTCCTTCCCTACCGTTCGGCACCAGCCTATGGTTTGGAAGAAGACTATCCAATAAGCGTAATAGGTGTATTGTCCTAATCCTAGGAGCACTCGCAACACGAAAGAAGGTAAAGATAAAAGACAACTGAATAAACCTTATTCCTATTTCTCCTGAACCATAATCCATCCCCGAACTGGAACAAGTTCCTTTCGAGTTCGTATATAACCATACGATGGAGTATCTAAATAACTATGGATCTTCGTAGTGATACGGAGTGTCCTAGAGAAATACAAAGGTGAAGTGAGAGTGGTAATGAAATACTTGGTTTGGTCGTGAATAACAGTCGCAATTTACTTTGCCCTCCTTCTAATCCCTTTATATGTCTTTACTTAATACCTTCTGTACACCGTTTAGGCTAAATGGTTTTCTTCATTCCCTACCTTTCGGCACCAGCCTATGGTTTGGAAGAAGACTATCCAATTAGCGTAATAGGTGTACCGTCCTAATCCAAGAAGCACTTGCAACCTGAGAGAAGGTAAAAGGAAAAGACAACTGAATAATCCTATTCGTTTTCTCCAGAACCGGAAACCATTCTCGAATAAATTCCTTCGAGTTCGTATATAACCATATGATGGTTTTATCCAATGGAAGTGGACGTTCGTAGTAATACGGGGTGTTCTGGAGAAAAGGGTAAAAGAAGGAGTGGCAATGAGGTTTGCAACTCAGACAATCCAAAAGCCAGTGTTTAAGAAGGTTCGGTTAACTTGGTCACTGAGTCATAGTCAAGGGTCGGGTCATGGTCCCTGCCAAAGAGAGAGAGAGAAAAGAAACACTCTGCGTGCACTCTAACCTAGATCAGAATGTTTATCACTTTATCTAATCAGGAAACCTCCCACTGTAACGTCAAATTCTCCTCCAAATCTGAAAGAAGAATTAGTCGGGATCACCCGAGGAGTAAACCAACTCATCAGTGGGAATCGGGATCCAACTATCATCGCATGATAACGTGATGGAATCCACTCACGTTATCACACTCCAGAAGGTATTCGCATATCTGGCAAGTTTCAGTTTCTTTAGAAACTCCCGATGTGATTTTCACCCCCATGCTCTTATGACCTTGACTTTGGCCAACAAATCATAAGTCACATGTCAAGTTCTACCTGTCATTATCCAGGTTGATTTGAACCCACCCGTACCTACCCTTGACTTTGGCCAACAAGGCAGTACGACTGTCCCATACCAACGCATCTATCTATGCAACAGAAAAGTAATAAATAGATACCATACACTATGCCTTGACTTTGGCCAACAAACATAGCATGAATACTACGTGCTACCCGTCTGAAATGACGGAGGGCTACGAATGGTTTTTGGCGAAAAACCTTTAACATAATGAACTTGATATTGTTGAAGGAACCGGATAGCTTTTTATAAAAATATAGTGGCGAAAATCTTTGCTAAAGAGGTCACTCCCGGTGAAGGGATCTCGGCTCTTTCCCCGTAGAATGAGGTGCAGGATATTCCAACTGAATACCACGATGCAAAGCAAAAAGTAATCGACTATAGTGAAGTTATTACCATGACGCAAACTTCTATCTAAGGGTCACTCCCGGTGAAGGGATCTCGGCCCTTGCCTCGTCGACTATAGTGCTGGATATTCATAACCGAATGCCACTGTGCAAAACAAAAGAGAATGTCCTTGCAATAACAGCTTTTTTTGAAAAATGTTCCAACAACATCAGAATAGGTTTGTTTAGCTTGCATTGATCCGAATCAACGCAGTCCCATCAATTGATCACACCAATAAAGAACGAAAACAATGATGTACATATATGCCATCCGCATTCGCCACTGGGTCCCGTCATCACCCGTTAGGTTACTTAACTAACGACAGAGCGGGGACTGGACTAGCGCGGATGCAAAACATATACAACATCTACTAGTATATATATCAATATATAATATTCGCTCAAGGCATGATAAAAAATGCAACATCACAGAAATGTAATCAGCATCACAGAACAATACAGATATCTGGGATCCCCGAGTTTCATAGAGCCGCTACTGAAACCTGACGTTCCCCTGGTCGTGTGGATAGCCTGTGCAATGAAATCTTAGACCCCTACGGGCGCGGCAAGTTACCCGCCAAAACTTGAAGCGAGGCAGCCCCCTTCAACAAAGTGAATGGACCACCCAGCACTTCACGGAATCCGGTAACTTGAGCACCCCTCCATGGGTCAACCTGTACCCCCTACGAGTGCGGCGAATAGCCCGCCAATTCTAGAGTAAAGCCCTCTCTGTCTCAAAGCCATAAGATGCGGGCCCGTTGCCCTCTAGAACCCAGCTATCCGTGCACCCCACCGTGGGGTAATCCTAGTACAGAAAGTAAAATATACAACGGGTACATCGACCTCAGCCCGGTCGTGCCCCAAAAGAATAATATACAAACAGGCAGTGACGACAGTCCACATGTCGGACGCTCGCCCCGCAATATCAAATGTACATATACAACCAAACTGTTCTACCATTGCATCCAGGCTATCCACCACGACAAATCCTCAACATCACAGCACAACACAGAATATCAACGTGAATGTCACGTTCGCAAATCCGTCAAAAAGGGCTATAGCAGTTAGACAGGATTTACCGATCAAATGACATTCATGTTCGCAGATATAATGTAAATACTGTGAACTAACATGTTTAAAATTTTCGATCGACTAAATTTCCCGAAGTGGGCCCCAAGCACAATACCCAGTACTCAAAAAAGTCTGGGCCCAAAAAGAATATACCAAAAACCCCAATTTCAAGTCAGAGACCCACTGTAGAAATGTGGTGCACTGTGGCTACAGTACGGCCGTGAATCCGCGGCCAAAACGTGGTTTTGGCCGCGGATCCGCCGCGCTACAGAAAAATCAGCCCACCAAATTTTCTCAGTTTTCTTAGAAAAGCCTGCACATATTTCTGCAATGTACCAAATAATTTTTCAAGCACAAATAAAATTCGACAGAAAGTGCATATTTGAAACTGTGGTTTTTGGAAAATTCGTTCGATCGAACTTGTAAACACGTTAGAGCAATCTAGACTAGGTTAATGGCGTGTCTCTGATACCATGTAAGTCTACGGTAGTGCTCCGGCCGTCTGTACGAGGCCAAAATGCGGAAACGAAAACTTTTTCAAACTAGAAAAATGGCGCTATCGTATGCTTAAAACCCGGATCGAACCATTAACCTAATGCTAGCTAACAAGAGAAGAGATAGAATGCTATACCGATCGATCCGTATCCTTCGGTCTTTGGCCACCATCCCAAGCTCCTCGCGGCATATCCGGTCTCGATCTCCTCGTCGGAAAGGGCACCACATCATCGAATCTTTTTACGGGCTCCCGCTTCATCCGAAGCAACTCGGGCACGAAGTGTGCTAGCCGACGTATCCAAGGTGTTGTAGAGAATGTTTGTGATCACTTTGCCTCTTGCATCCATGAGTTTGGATGGAGGTAGAAGGTGTTGCCATTAATGGAGGCTATGAGCTAGAGGAAGAGGAAGAAGAAGAGAAGAAACTCTTTTTCCTTTTCTTGTGTTGTGATGCTATGAATAATGAGAGTGAAAGTGTGAAAAGAAAAATACAAGACCAAATATAATCCCATGGCAGCCCCTCTCTCTCTCATTATCATATCAAGCACAAAACAATCCATTAATGTGACATATTTGCAAGAAAAGAGACCATGACTCATGATACAAGTCCATGTCACATTAATGCATTTTCATGATGATTTCTAGCTCACTAATTCCATTATCCAAACATTAATCCAAATGTTCGGTCCAACAAAAAGATCCGGCAACATCTAAAGTAAACTCGTGACAGATCACAAGGATACCCCTCACCTGTATATACAAACCTGCATCCGCATTCCGACTGAATGCGAATGCGATGAGACTAAAGTAATCCAACAAATCTAATACTAGGATTCGGCTTAAACCAAAGCCCATTAGTATGATCCGTCCGATCATGATCCGTGCAATACCACACGTATAAGATCGAACCCTGCCATATATCATACGACCTCTACAATGTTTCGCCCGAAACTTGAGAAACTGTCTGTGGGGAACTCTAAAAACTTGTCAATACATTGGCTGCAGATTTAACCACTAGCACGTCAGAGGTACTAGCTGTACGTAACGGGCTATCAGGTATTGACCAAAAGGGAGGTCGATGAGCGAACTCATCCTGACACCCTACTGAGCCTGTCAGTGACAATATCCGTACAGTCCGGTCCGTTCGTCTATGAGCATCGCATGGCGGGCCTAGGGGGTTGGTAAAAGTCAGACCCCCAAAAGCGGTACAAGTCGTGTCGGAGTGCAGTCCAGAACACCCTGAGATACTACTGGAATACCTACCAGTAAATCTCCTGCCTTGGCCAAGGACTTCGTGTAATGGCTCTCCTAGACACAGCGCGACCTCACCCCCAATACCGGGAGAGACGAACCCCTACAGATCCGCTCACTGCCTCCATGTGGTTCGGGACTGTACCCAACTAAAACCTGTTTGCACGACTCCTTTGAGCCATGGTAGGGTAGTAATCAAAGTACAGTGGGAACTCACACGAGACAAATGACGATCTCAGGTCAATGAACTAACCCGTACACATGTCACTAGGGAACTGCTATCTGACGCCAGGTATAATACCAACTAGCATGTTCTCGGCGAGTCCTGTCCGGTGTACTCATAACCCAATGAGCACCTGTATACATCTTAGATGAACCAACTGACACCAGTGGCTTGTAAGACCGGCCACCGCCCCTCGTCGGGGTCTCGACTGTATACACTAGTCTACTATGGAGTATCGATGCCCTGTCTCGAAAACTCCCATGACTAGAGACCTTTTAAGGATGTGCTTATAGACCCCAGCTCCCACGTATATGATCGCCATCATACTGCTGGCTGTCAAGCAAGAATCCTAAGGGCTCTATCAATGCGCAATAGTGACCTGTAAGGTCACCTAAAGCAGTATACGATGATAAAGATAAACCAATTAGCATACTATCATTCGAGTAAGACTGTCCTACAGGCATAGGTCCTCCCTCAATCATTGCAATCACGTGCCTGTAAGTCCACGTTGCCCACCCCGGTGCTTGCGGGGAGGCGGAAACGTTATGAAAAATCTGATTTTTACAACACTAGGCAACATGGACTAACCAAAGGAGGGATCTTTGCTAAACAAAACTAACTACAAAGCTAAAGAGAGTTAGCTACTTGGAAAGTGGGTTATACCTAGGTCTTCAAGTCCTTCTCTTCTTGCTCCTTGGAGTGAAAGAACGGGTTCTCCTTATCGCCTTCTCTTGCCGAAGAAAGATCCACCCGAGGGCTTCAACCATTGGATCCAACCTCAAACTAGAAGTAACTAAGGTGCTTGGTGTGCTAGACCTAGGACCTTAGAAAGAGTAGAGAGTGTTTTTGAAGGGATGAGCTCAAGCTCAAATGGTTCTCAACTCATGAGAGGGAAGAGCTAGAGAGAGAGAGGAAGAGGAGGAGAGAGAATGAAAATGAACAAGTGAGAAGAATAAATCAACCCTTCTCACATATATGTGATTTATGAAAAATAGATAATTAGCTAAGATAATTGTCATGGTTAATCAAGAAATGACCATTATCATTTCACATTAAATGCTTTTGCAAGGATCAAAGAGCATCTTTCATATGGAATGATGATGGTCAACTTGTCAACCATGGTCAACAAGTCAAGTATAGTCAAATGGTAAACAACCCTAACCATGCACAATTATAATTAACTAATATTAATAAATCATAATTCACACATAAACATTAGGGTTAAGAAAATGACAATGGTCATCAACCCTAATTAAAGTCCTCTGCCTCTGCCTCTGTCTCAATCAACTGTGCATACACACCCGTATCCGTGTTCCGAGGAACACGAATACAATGAGATAAAACCAATCCCAAATTATATACTAGGATCCGGCTTAAACCAAAGCCCGCTAGTATAAGCTGTCCAGACACCAAACGTGCACAAGTGCGCGAATGTGAACGAACCCTGTCGCAAAACCATGCGACCTCTACTCATTTTGCCTAAAGGCGAATAACCCTCTGTGTGGGACTCTAAAGACTCGACACTACGCTGGCAGTGGGTTTAACCAAAGACCGCAAGCGGCACTAGCTGTACGTAACGGTCCCCAGGTAGATGCCGATAAGAAGACTGACGAGGTAAACCCATCTGAACTCCTACTGATCCTGTATGTGACAGTCTCCGTACAGTCCGGTCTGTTCGTCTAAGAACATCGCATGGCGGGCCTAGGTGGGTGGTAAACGTCAGTCCCCTACTAGCGGTACAAGTCGTGCCGGAGTGTAGCCCAGAACACCTGAGATAACGCTGGAAACCTACCAGTCTATCTCGCTTGCCCTGTCCAGGGACTTTGTGTAATGGCTCTCCTAGACACAGTGCGATATCAACCCCCAATACCGAGAGAGACGAATCCTGTCTAACCGTCACTGCCTCCAAGTGCTTCGGGACTGCACCTAAAAACTACCTGTTTGCATGACTCCTTTGAGCCATGGTAGGGTAGTAATTAAAGTACAGTGGGAACACACTCGAGGCGAAGTGACAGCGTCAAGTCAACGGACTAAGCTATACTCATGTCACCTGGGAACTGATAACTGACGATAGGTATAATACCAACCAACAGTTCCCGACGAGTCCTGTCCAGTGTACTCGTAACCTAACGAGCACCCGCATACTATCTCAAGTACGACGTACTGACGGCTGTGGGACAGACCGTCTCCCGAGATGGGATAAGAAGCGGATACGCTAGTCTACTCCGGAGTATCGATGCCCTGTCTCGATAGTCCTGCGACTAGATACCTGCATAAGGATGTGCTTATGGATTACCTAGCTCCCACGAGTGTGACTGCCATCACAACGCTGGTAATCAAGCAAATATCCTAAGGGCTCCACTAATATGTAAAGGCAATATGCTAAAAGAAACACATGGACACATTAAAGCAGAAACAAACCAAGTAGCATACTACCATTTTGAAGAAGAATGTCAATACAAGGTGAATATCCTAAGCTTCCATCAAGTAATATACAATCCAGTATGATACAGTAATGGCCTTTAGGGCATATACACTAACAATCTCCCACTTGCATTAAGGCCATGTACTGGCGTATCTAAGACCTATCATCTCGATCAGCCGCTCGAACTGAGTCTGGGGTAAGGCCTTGGTGAATGGATCAGCAGTATTATCTTCTGTAGCAACTCTCCGAACCTCGATCTCTTGGCGACCCACGATCTCCCTGATCAGGTGATACCGCCTCAAGATGTGCCTGGACTTCTGATGGGACCTGGGTTCCTTCGCTAAAGCTATAGCTCCATTGTTGTCACAATACAGCGGTATTGGATCAACAATAGTAGGAACCACCTGAAGCTCCGTGAGGAACTTCTTCATCCAGACAGCTTCCTTTGCGGCATCTGCAGCAGCGATATATTCCGCTTCCATCGTCGAGTCATCAACGGTTTCCTGTTTGGAACTCTTCCAACACACCGCCCCTCCATAGAGGGTAAAGACATAACCCGACATGGACTTGGAATCATCCGTGTCACTCTGGAAGCTGGAGTCAGCAAAGACCTCGATCTGGAGGTCTTTTCCGCCATACACCAAGAACATCTTCTTAGTCCTTCT
This sequence comes from Agapanthus africanus, assembly GCA_030015575.1. Classification (NCBI taxonomy): domain Eukaryota; kingdom Viridiplantae; phylum Streptophyta; class Magnoliopsida; order Asparagales; family Amaryllidaceae; genus Agapanthus; species Agapanthus africanus. Next base: position 430,323,399 of record CM057339.1, read on the forward strand.
CAGGTACTTAAGAATGTTCTTTACCGCTATCCAGTGTTTCTCCCCAGGGTTTGACTGATACCGGCTTACCACACTCAGTGCATAAGCTACATCTGGTCTGGTACACAACATCGCATACATTATAGAGCCTACCGCAGAAGCGTAGGGTATAATAGACATGCGATCCCTTTCCAAATCAGTCTTGGGAGACATCTCTTTGGAGAGGGTGATCCCGTGACAAGCCGGTAGATTACCGCGCTTGGAATCTTCCATACTGAACATTTTCAGTATGGTGTCGATGTACCTGGACTGTGAGAGTCCAAATATTCTCTTGGATCTGTCACGATAGATCCGGATCCCCAGAATGTATGAGGCATCACCCAGGTCTTTCATGGAGAACCTGTGTGACAAGAACCCTTTGACAGATTGTAGCATAGGAATGTCATTTCCTATCAAGAGAATGTCATCCACGTATAATACGAGGAATACAACAGTTCTTGCTACAAATCTACTATAGATGCATGGTTCATCTGGATTTTTGATAAAGCCAAATTCTTTGACCGTCTCATCAAAACAGATGTTCCAACTCCGCGATGCCTGCTTTAGTCCATAGATGGACTTAAGCAACTTGCACACCTTTCCGCTGCTCCCACTCTGAATGAAACCCTCTGGCTGGTCCATATAGACACACTCCTCTAAATTTCCATTTAGAAAAGCGGTCTTTATGTCCATTTGCCAAATCTCATAATCGTGGAAGGCAGCAATGGCAATAAGGATCCGAATGGATTTCAGCATAGCCACTGGAGAAAAGGTTTCGTCATAGTCCAAGCCAGGTCTTTGACGGAAACCTTTTGCAACCAGTCTAGCTTTATAGGTCTCAACCTGTCCATCTACACCAATCTTCCTTTTGAAGATCCACTTGCATCCTACGGGTTTTACCCCATCTGGAGCAATGTCCAACGTCCATACTTTGTTGGTGTACATGGACTCCATTTCGGTCCGCATTGCATCCAGCCATTTTACCGAGTCAACGCTCTGAATGGCCTGCTGGAAGCTAGTCGGCTCATCACTATCAATGATGCAATCCTCTCTATCCCCGTCTATGAGAAAACCGTAGTATCTCTCGGGCGGATGAGACTGCCTACTACTTCTGCAGAGCGGTGTAGGAATGTCCTGATCTTTCGAACCCTCTGGTTCTACTAAGCTTTCAGTAATAACTCGTGGTTCTGGAATTTCTTCCAGTTCTACTGCGCTCCCACTTATCTGATTTTTCAAAAACTCAGTTTCCAAGAAGTGGGCATGGCGAGAAACAAAAACCTTTTGTTCCTCTTCGCAATAGAAGAAATATCCCTTGGAGTTCTTTGGATATCCCACAAACTTGCACTGTACTGAGCGTGCCTCGAGCTTGTCCGCATGCTGCTTTTTGACAAAAGCTGGACATCCCCATGTCTTAATGTGATTAAGATAGGGTCTCTTCCCACACCACATCTGATATGGTGTAGTAGGCACAGTCTTAGTTGGAACTCGGTTCAAAAGGTATGCAGCTGATTCTAGTTCATATCCCCAGAATGATCGCGGTAACTCAGCGTTACTCATCATGGACCGTACCATATCCAATAGGGTCCGGTTCCGTCTCTCCGATACACCATTATGTTGTGGAGTGTATGGAGGAGTAAGCTGAAAGAGAATTCCATTCTCTTTTAAGTAATCCAGGAACTCGGCACTCAAGTATTCACCACCTCGATCAGATATCAGTGTCTTGATACTTTTGCATGTTTGTTTTTCTACTTCATTCTTATATTCCTGGAATTTTCTAAAGGCTTCGGATTTATGTTTCATTAAGAAGACATAACCGTACCTTGAAAAGTCATCCGTAAAAGTAATGAAGTAAGAATAACCGCTTTGTGCATGCGTAGACATTGGACCACACACGTCGCTGTGTACGAGTCCCAAGAGCTCGCTCACTCTTACTCCGTGTCCAGTGAACGGAGTCTTTGTCATCTTTCCTTTGAGACAGGATTGACAAGTTGCATATGATTGATATTCGAACGGATCCAAATATCCTTCTGTATGTAACTTCGTCAACCTTCTCTCATTGATGTGACCCAGTCTACAATGCCATAAGAAAGTCTGATTTGTTTCCGGAGACTTTCTTTTGTGTGTATTCTGGACATTGAAAATCTGTGGTTGGTTTAATACGTATATACCATTGCTCAATATACCTGACCCAATCAGAACTTGATTAAGGTGAATGTTTACAACATTACTTACAAACGCAAATTCATAACCTTCTTTAGAAATCAAAGATACATAAATGATATTACAAGTTGCATTGGGTACAAAAAAGCAATTACGTAAAACCAAAACATGTCCATCTGACATTCCCAGGTGATAGTCCCCCACGGCCTCAGCATCCATGCTAGCTCCGTTTGCAACTTTGAGGGTCATGTCACCTGCCTTCAAAAACCTACGCTTTCTCAACGCCTGCAAAGAATTACAGATATGAGATCCTGATCCGGTATCCAATACCCAGGACGTAGAGTTTATTGATAGACAGTTTTCAATAACATACACACCTGAAGCTGAAGCCGCAACCTGCTTCAGATCCTGTGTTCTGGCCTTCGAAGCCCTGCAATCTTTCTTCCAGTGTCCACTCTTGTGACAGTAAAAGCATTCTTCCTTATCCACAAGCTTCCCCGCTACCTGTGTTGCCTTTTCCTTTCCCTTCGTATCCACCTTACTAACACCGCCCCTTGGTTTGGCGGGGGTTTTCTTCTTCTTTCCCTTGGCTTTCGCCCTGGACCTAGAAGAGGAAGATCCTCCTATAAACAAAGTGGATGTTTCCCTACCTTTCTGTAGGTTGCCCTCCGCACTCCTCAACATGTTGAGGAGCTCTGCAAGTTCAACTTCCTTTTCTTGCAAGTTGAAGTTCAGAATGAACTGGGCGTAAGTGGAAGGAAGGGACTGAAGAATCAAGTCCGTATAGAGCTCATTCTCCAACGTAGTCCCAAGGTCCGCGAGCTCCTCTATGTAGCCAATCATCTTAAGCACGTGTTCCGCTACCGATGATCCGACGGCCAATCTCGCCGAAAACAACTTCTTCGACACTTCGTATCTGGCGATACGGGATTGCTCTCCATACAGTTCTTTTGTATGGAGAAATATGGATTCGAGGTCCATATTCTCGTGCCTCCTCTGATGTTCATTGTCCATAGAGGCAAGCACGAGGCACTTGGCCTTCGCGCAATCGATCTCCCAAGTCTTACGGATTTCCTTATCCGCGACGCTGGAGGTGGGACGTGGGACAGGGGGAACTTTGGTGGTAAGACGATACCCCAACTTGTCATAAGTGATTGCCATTTTGACATTCCTGAGCCAATCTTTGTAGTTTGGCCCTGTCAGTATGTTTTTATCTAGAAGTAACTTAAGTCCGGTCATGATAATTGGTCGCTGCAATTAGGAGAGAGAGAAGAAACACTTTAGCATGATGCTCTTGCAAGTTTAGAGTGGTTTTTAATTTGTCTAAACAGGATGGCTCCCACTGTCTCTCGAATCCCTCCTCAAACCATAAAGGAAGAATTAGTCGGGATCAATCTCACCGTACAATACTTGCTTAACCGTTCAGCAGGGCTAGTGTCGGTACTTCGAGGGAGGTTTTCCAACGCTTTCGCGAAGTTCCTTAATTAAGTAACCTCTTTTCCCTGTGGGCGTAGCCCCGCTAACACCTTTCTAGACACCTACTTGGTTTATAGCATTGATCGTTAAGTGAGAAAGTTCCGGAGGAGTAGCATATATTCACAGTAGGATCGGGATCCAAATATCATCGCGTGACAAAACTGAAGGAATCCTACTAGAATCATCACACTCCAAATGGTATGCAGCGCTAGCAAGTTTCAGTTCTTTTGAAACTCCCGATGTGGATTTTTGCCCCATGCTCTTATGACCTTGACTTTGGCCAACAAATCATAAGTCACATGTCAAGTTCTACCCGTCATTCTCCAGGTTAATTTGAGCCCACCCGCACATACCCTTGACTTTGGCCAACAAGTTAGAACGACTGCCCCAAACCAACACATCTATCTATGCTGCACATGAATACCCAATAGCTACCAATCACTATGCCTTGACTTTGGCCAACAAACATAGCATGAATACTTATTGACCATTCATGTGAAACGACGGAGGGCTACGAATGGTTTTGGGGAAACCGTGAACGTAGTGAACTTTATATAATCGAAGGAACGAGATAGCTTTCAAAAGGAGTGGTTCAAGCTCCGCATTTAAAATTTGGTTTTGAAAAGAACCGAGTGGTTTTGAAAGTGTTCCAACGACTGTTACATGGTTTATTTTTTTTTCTTGCATTATTTCTAATGCGTCCCATCATTTAAACCTACCATTGCAGAAAACAACGAAAATATGGCGTACGCTTATGCCATCCGCATTCGCCACGGGGTCCCGTCATCACCCGTTAGGTTACTTAACTAACGACAGAGCGGGGGCTGGACTAGCGCGGATGCAAAACATAAGCAACGCCTAAATAGATATCATATAGATATATATAAACATTCGTCACATGCAATGATAACCATTCCAGATCACAGATCAATACATTGGATATACTAGGAATCTGCAATTCGTACGAGCCTGTAACGAAGAACGGATTACACGGTCGCGATGAATAGCCAAACCCCACCCTAGACCCCTACGGGTGCGGCAAACTACCCGCCAAGTATCCGAAGTGAAGCAACCTCCCTCAACAACGTGAGTAGGCCACTCGGCATTTCGAGGTACCCGGTAGTTTGTGCACCCCACTTTGGGTCTATCCTAGGAGCAAAAACAGTAAAAAGAAATTATACAATGACGGCTACAACCCCGACCCGGTTGTGTAGCCATACAAATAATATTACATCAATTTACATATTACAAGAATTGAAAGAATAAGAAAACTCTCATCTCACAACCCCCGGCTATTCATCCGCGACAATCCAACGAATTCATATACACAAACCATTAACATTACAGATCACAGATATGTATAACCCCCACTAATCGACGTATAGCGATTAGCGGACGTTCAATACATACATCACCTCACAGATATAACCCATTAGCCAAAGTGTAAAGAAATTCGATCAAAATACGGATTTGTGACAACCCCAAAAACTAACTTGTTCTCTGGAAAATCTGGGTGGAAACAAACTATATTAAAAATCCCAAAACCTCAGCAGAAGAACACTGCACCAAACTCGGTCCACGGCCGAGTCAACTCGGTCGCGGATCCGCGGCAAGAAGCATGTTCTTGCTGCGGAACAGCGGCGCTTTGACCGGTTCACTAGATCGTTTTTGGTGTGTTTCTTAACAAAACCCTGAGCCGATTTTTGAAGCATGATTTATTATTTTTAAAGCAGAAATAAAAATCGACAGAAACTTAGGGTTTTGAAAAATAGTTTTGCGATTTTTTCCGATCGAAGTTCTAGATACTTTGCTAACTAGTTAGTTTGTGTTTAGCTAGGCTCTGATACCACTGTAAGTCCACGTTGCGCACCCCGGTGCTTGCGGGGAGGCGGAAACGTTATGAAAAATCTAATTTTTACAACACTAGGTAACATGGACTAACCAAAGGAGGGATCTTTGCTAAACAAAACTAACTACAAAGCTAAAGAGAGTTAGCTACTCGGAAAGTGGGTGATACCTAGGTCTTCAAGTCCTTCTCTTCTTGCTCCTTGGAGTGAAAGAACGGGTTCTCCTTGTCGCCTTCTCTTGCCGAAGAAAGATCCACCCGAGAGTTTCAACCTTTGGCTCCAACCTCAAACTAGAAGTAACTAAGGTGCTTGGTGTGCTAGACCTAGGACCTTAGAAAGAGTAGAGAGTGTTTTTGAAGGGATTATCTCAAGCTCAAATGGTTCTCAACTCATGAGAGGGGAGAGCTAGAGAGAGAGGAAGAGGAGGAGAGAGAATGAAAATGAACAAGTGAGAAGAATAAATCAACCCTTCTCACATATATGTGATTTATGAAAAATAGATAATTAGCTAAGATAATTGTCATGGTTAATCAAGAAATGACTATTATCATTTCACATTAAATGCTTTTGCAAGGATCAAAGAGCATCTTTCATATGGAATGATGATGGTCAACTTGTCAACCATGGTCAACAAGTCAAGTATAGTCAAATGGTCAACAACCCTAACCATGCACAATTATAATTAACTAATATTAATAAATCATAATTCACACATAAACATTAGGGTTAAGAAAATGACAATGGTCATCAACCCTAATTAAAGTCCTCTGCCTCCGTCTCAGTCAACTTTGCATACACACCCGTATCCGTGTTCCGAAGAATACGAATACAATGAGATAAAACCAATCCCAAATCATATACTAGGATCCGGCTTAAACCAAAGCCCGCTAGTATAAGCTGTCCGGACACCAAACGTGCACAAGTGCGCGGATGTGAACGAACCCTGTCGCAAAACCATGCGACCTCTACTCATTTTGCCTAAAGGCAAATAACCCTCTGTGTGGGACTCTAAAGACTCGACACTATGCTGGCAGTGGGTTTAACCACAGACCACAAGCGGCATTAGCTGTACGTAATGGTCCCCAGGTAGATGCCGATAAGAAGACTGACGAGGTAAACCCATCTGAACTCCTACTGAGCCTGTATGTGACAGTCTCCATACAGTCCGATCTGCTCGTCTAAGAACATCGCATGGCGGGCCTAGGGGGGCGGTAAACGTCAGTCCCCTACTAGCGGTACAAGTCGTGCCGGAGTGTAGCCCAGAACACCTGAGATAATACTGGAAACCTACCAGTCTATCTCGCTTGCCCTGGCCAGGGACTTTGTGTAATGGCTCTCCCAGACACAGCGCGATATCAACCCCCAATACCGGGAGAGACGAATCCTGTCTAGCCATCACTGCCACCAAGTGCTTCGGGACTGCACCCCAAAACTACCTGTTTGCACGACTCCTTTGAGCCGTGGTAGGGTAGTAATCAAAGTACAGTGGGAACACACTCGAGGCGAAGTGACAGTGTCAAGTCAACGGACTAAGCTATACTCATGTCACCTGGGAACTGATAACTGACGATAGGTATAATACCAACCAACAGTTCCCGACGAGTCCTGTCCAGTGTACTCGTAACCTAACGAGCACCCGCATACTATCTCAAGTACGACGTACTGACGGCTGTGGGACAGACCGTCTCCCAAGCTGGGATAAGAAGCGCATACGCTAGTCTACTCCGGAGTATCGATGCCCTGTCTCGATAGTCCTGCGACTAGGGACCTGCATAAGGATGTGCTTATGGATTACCCAGCCCCCACGAGTGTGACTGCCATCACAACGCTGGTAATCAAGCAAAGATTCTAAGGGCTCCACTAATGTGTAAAGGCGATATGCTAAAAGAAACACATGCACACATTAAAGCAGAAACAAACCAAGTAGCATACTACCATTTTGAGCAAGAATGTCAATACAAGGTGAATATCCCAAGCTTCCATCAAGTAATATACAATCCAGTATGATACAGTAATGGCCTCTAGGGCATATACACTAACAGTGCCTGTGATCCAATAATTGACTCCGAGGGCACTATATCCAACAGATAACACATGTTAAAATACGTCAATCGTACGTTATGGTCTTTTTGCATTAGAAATATAGTAGCGTTTTTGTTTCGATCCTTATACACACACACACACACACACACACTTGGGTTAATAAATAGGCTCGGTCGTGGAGATGTCTGACATGGCGAGGAAGGGCAAGGCATTCACAAGCTTCGTCTCGTGCGTACTAATATTTGGTGAGTAGGGGGGCATTTACAAGTGGGAACTCGGGTGAATGGCATATAGCACCCCCGACTACAAGAACCTTTATAAAACTCCATATCGGTTTCTAAACACTATTAGCGATACGTAACCATATTTATGCCATATGCATTACATTAAGTATCATGCCATTTTTATTGTATATCATACATATTGGATTAGATATATTGAATAGGACACAAGCACAAATACCAACGATTGCCATGTTGCACAATTACATTCGAATATACTACACTACAAATCATTGGTATTGCCATGACACTTAGAAATTACTATGCTATTAATACTTTAACGGCATCCATACTAGTCGAAATGATTGTGTACTACAATTTTGATGTTTGAATATTATTGTCATATATATCCATGTGTAGTAGTTGTCCACTATTGCAAGACTGAACTATTCATTATTGATATCATAGATTTGATATTTCTATGCATTTAAGAAACCGTGGGTATCTTTTTTAAAACGGATTAGGTTTTCTAAAGTGAGGTTTTCTCATGATATGATGATTTGGTATCCACCATAAATTTTGGTTTTCATGATGAGATATCCGAATCGAGAGAGCGGTTAACCGATTATGGATACATGGTGGACCCAATATGACTCCGAGAGGCAGGAAGGCCGTAGAAAGGTACGGGGAGCCTAGCGAGGATGATCGATACCGGAGGTGATATTGGAGCGCGGCGGATTTCCGGAGGATTCTGACCGTGGTTAAGTTGATATCAGGAGAGGACCGATCGGTTGGACGGTACCTACGATATTCAGATTTTGTGTCGATGATGGACATGAGTTTTATGAGGATTTGATGATGATGGATATTATTATTATGAGATTTCATTCATATGGTACTTGCATTCATTATTATATATGGCATATTATATCTTGTAATGTATACTTATATTCACTAAGTTAGCAACTCACCCCCGTTGTGCCTTAGCTCCTTGCAGGGTAGACTACACAAACATACAGCAGCGTCGTAGATTCATACTGTGGAATACATCACAGATTTTGCTAGGTGGGTTACTCGTATAGTGACCACCTCTTTTGTGATATTGTAACTTGTATCTAGTGTTACTTTATCAGACCACCTGTATATTCTTTTGACTTAGATCGAGTTTGTGATTTTATTTATATTCTTTTAGGTTGAACTCTGACAGAGTCGGCTAGTTAGCTTTATTACGCAGTTCATTTTATATTTGCTTGTGATTCTTCGCCTTTGAGCGTCATATATGACTGTGTGGTTATGATTCCGCCATTGGACGTTGAGATAGTTTCCAAGTAGGGATGTCCTTATAATTATATGTATTTATACCTGTTTTTATCAGTAATTACAAAGGAGGTGTTGTCGAAATTTCAAATAACGAAAACATTTTTATTCTATTTTCAAAACACTTGACATATATTTTTGAGTAAACAATTTTTGTAAATAAATTGTGTTTCATATTAAATAACCTTTTAAAATCTTCACCTTTTTTATTATTTAAAAAGATTTAGATCTTGGTTTTTGGTTTACTTGGTTCGCGTCGATATCTCTTGTTCGTCATGTGATCTCAGTGCGTGATTATGATAGTTTTAAAGAGGGGATTCCCCGTAAGGGGGGGGGGGGAGGGAGGGAGAGATTTTTAAAATTTTAAAACTTGATGATATGGATAGATTAAAATGAAAGGATTAGTTTGGTGCTTTTTAAAAAATATCATTTTCTATGTTTATTTCTTAAAAAATACAGGCCATCTATTGATGGCATGGGCTACACCATTGAAGTTTGCATTATGTAAGATCTAGTATTTTTGCACGTGCGATGCATGTATGTATATTTTGAGCAACATATATATTAAAAGCATGTATAAAGTTTTTACTTCTTTATAATTTCAAGTTTTTATGTGGATATTTTATTTATTTTTAACTAAAAGTTTTCAAATAGTCTATTATCTTAATTAAAAGTATTAAAAATCATTTTAAATCTTGATTGTTTAATACTAATATTTATCAACGCGCATCACACGTGCAAATCTTCTTAAATCTTGATTGTTTAATACTAGTATGTATCAACGTGCGTTACTCGTACAAAAAATAGATGGCGTGGACCATCTAATTTTTTATTATTAATTACAAATAAGTGTGAATGCCAACTCCTCCATTTTTCATTTTGCATTATAACAATAGAGATACTAGTTGTTGTTTTTTGTTTGCATGTACATAAATGAAAGAAGTTTGGATTGTATATGGGATTAAAAAAAATAGAAAATTAAAATTTATTCTCTTAAAAAAACAACAGAGCATATATGCAAATGGCATGCCATTCATTCTAAATATATACTAATAAATAATGTCAATATAACATTATACTGGCGGTAGTTTTCGGAATAATCTATAAAGATGGAAAACGATCAAAGCCCACGTTATTTATTTGTGAAAAAAGTCCATGGTATTTATTTGGAAAATGGTTAAGAACAAAATCTATGGTATTTATATGAACAACGATAAAAGTCCATGGTATTTATTTGCAAACAACAAACAAAACCATAATTATTTTGAGGTTTTGCATCATATAAGTGAAAAATGACGAAACTTCATTCTATTTATCTGCAAAAGAAACAAACTTGATGGTATTTATCTGAAAAATGATAAGAGGTCATGGTATTTATTAAAAACATTAAAAATGCTTATCTATAAACGTTAAAAATGCAGGGCATGCCATGTTATTTATTTTTAATAAATATAATTCATGGTATTTATACGAAAGTTTGAAAGCCCATGGTATCTTAGCGAAAATATGTGGTTTTTTTTAAATTGATGGCAAACTGTAAATGTTGAGAAGTGCTGTGTGATGGTAGGACTATAATTAAGGTCAATGGCAGATTGTAATTTTTCAAAATGGTAGAACCGCTAAATAATGGAAAGTTCTGTCAAAATGATCAGACTCATATGTGATGTGAAGGATTTACCAATAATCTAGAAAACTTAATACATTGGAAAAAAATAGATTATATACATATGGTTCACAAATTTATTCGATATAAAAGTTCATGGTATTGATCTGTGACAAACAAAGTTCATGATATTTATCCAAAGAACAGTAAAATACCATGGTATTTATTTGTAAAAAAATCCATGGTATTTATCTAAAGAGTAGTGGAAGTCAATGATATTTATTTATGAAAAAAAAATCCCAAGAAAATTAGTGGAAGTCTATTGCATTTATTCGTAAAAAACAAAGTCGACGGTATTTATCCAGAACATGTTGAAAGTTCATGGTATTTATTCGCAAGTTGCAAAGTCGATCATATCTATCCGAAAAGCGTTGGTATTTATTCCTAAGAAACAAAATCGATGGTATTTATAGAAAAACGTTAGTATTTATTCATAAGAAATAAAGTCCATGGTATTTATCTGAAATAAAATACAGTATCTATCCAAAAAACTTTGAAAGTTGTATTTTAGAGAAAATCTAGTGGGGTTCATGGTACTTTTGAAATCACATTCCTAAATCACATTTCATTGTAAAGATAAAACTAATATAGGATTAAAATTGTATTTATGTACGATGAAAGAGAAAGTTAGGGAGTTAAGTTAGGGTTTTTTTTTAATCAAGTGGCCTACGTCCAAACTTTTTTGCTTCAGCATATGAAGCAAGTGGATACCACTTGCTTAAGAGCATCCTCTCTCAACTTTTTTTAAATAATTGTCCTCAATGTATAGTTGTAATTTCAAAAATACTATCATTGTGGATTGAATATGATTAAGCTGATGGCAAAAACGTAAATAATTTTAAGTTCTGCTAAAGTGAAAATTTCACTACCCATATTATGACTCGGAAATGACACATGATCGGCACTTGAATCACGTGAAATCTATACGATCCCATATTAACCCAAGTAAGACAAAAACCAGGAATCTGAACCGATTTTTATAAAAAAATAGCAAAGGTGAAGTTTTGAAACGGTTTTACTAATATGAAATCAAGTTTGGTTTGAAAATATTACTATCGTTTAAAAATTGGGCAACACCTCTTTTATAAATTTTGATAAAACAGCAACAATAAATATAATAATACATCTCCAACACGCGAGCAAAATCAACGCCTAACGACAGATCCACAACCACGCAATGTGTGTGTGTATATATATATATATATATAGAGAGAGAGAGAGAGATAGAGAGAGAGAGAGAGACGTCTCGACGAAGGATCAAAATACAGAAAGTAAAAAAAATAAAAATACACCAAGTTGACTCAAAACGAGTCTAACAACTACAACAACCAAGGTCACGAAAAATGACTTGGTTTTTAATGGAGTACTTTTAAATACAAATAGGTACAAGGCAAATACCGATACAAAAAATAACCCACCACTCAAAATATGTGCAACCACGTCCATAAGACAGAATACGTGCCAAACTAGTCGCTACTGATCCAAGCGGTCAAATCTGCACAGAACTATGGCACAACGGGGTAAGTTGCCAACTCGTAAATAGTATTATATAACGAGCTAAAAATTGTATGGATAAGCGGTGAAATATCTAAACAAGATAAATGTGTACATCAAAGAGGGTAAAATGACATGCATCGAAACTAGAGATCAAGCAATGAAATATATGATGATAAACCCTCATGTACAACTCGCGTGCCATTATTCCATATGTAAATCTGTGTGTGGGGTTATCATGTCAATATTAACTAAACAACATCAAGCCCGGTACAGGCATAACATAACCATAAGTATCTGAAAGTATGTGAGTCACGGAAATAAACACAATACAATGCAATATAATGATCCATCATCAATAAACGGTAACTCACTACGTACAAATATACCGGTGTCAAATCACGATTACCATAACCGTAGTGCATTGTCTATAGCACACGACCAAACATAAATAGAAGTAAGGCTATAATACATATAGCATACACCCATATACAATCCTATAAAAATAGCCGAAAGATGTGTGTATATTAAATCTTTTCAAAATAGCCGTATGATGTTTGTATCACGGCACTAGTAGCAGACGTTGATGTGTAAAGAAAATATATGTTTCATTTAAGTATACGTCCCACTCTTGTTTATTTGAAAATGATATAGAAGGGGTTTCTTTTGAAAGTTTCTGTACCGATCATAGTCACGTGAAAAATATGAGACTACAACTCTTTATTAAACCCTCTTCACTATATATTAATATATGAAAATACTATTCAGGTACTGTCTCGTGGACCAGTCATGTTCGGATACTATATATGCAGCATACTATATCTCATCAGTGTAGCGCATCTATCTTGATCGCTCACATATATATAATATATTCATCTTAGTACATGGCATCTATATCGATTCCTCACATATATATCCGTAGAGACATCCTGTGTCAACTACCCTCAATCTCTTATGGGTTGATCACATATATATCACCGGACGACATCCCGTGTCTCCCTAACTCAATCTCTCATGGATTGATCACAATCAATATAATGGATCCCCGGCTATATCCACTGTGTCCAATAATAATTCTCTTTCTCATATTCTTTCCATATATATATACTCAATCTATTGTTAGGGTTCCTAGCGCCCTAACCGTCACAACCGCGGCTTATGCGGAATGAAAAACAAAAATCCAGAGACGCTAAAAGCTACAAAACCTAGAATATAAACCAAACACATGAACTAGAAAAACTACAATGAGATTTTAGCTACTATGATAGAAGGGTTATACCAAATGATCCGTGTCCTTCGGTCTTCTACCCCTTCCTTAGCTCCTTGGGGTCTCCGTGATCGAGCTTGACTGCCAGTCTTCCTCTGTCGAAGATGATCCACTCTAGAGATATGGCTCATTGCTCTAGCTCTACACTAAGAATCAAGTGGAGCAACTAAAGTTCCTAACTTGTTACACTAGAAAGTTTAAAGATGTAGTGAGTTGTTCTAGTATTTTTCTACCCCACTTCCACCCTTGATTCTCAACACATGAGAGTGTAGGAAGGAAAAAGAAGGAGGAGCTCAAGAAAAGAGCAAGTGAAGAGAGAGAAAGAAAATGGTGAAATGAATCAACTCTCACAAAATGAAAATAGCTAGCATGGTTTTGTTCAAAGCAATTTTCAATTAGAAAATTGCAACCATACTTGAATAGTGCATGTAAATGCAATAAACAAATACAAAACCATTTCCATCACCATTCTTTCTCCATGTCTCACCTTTACACCTCACTTCTATTTTAACAAAAATAGGAAAATCAATGATGAGGTGTCCACCTTCAAGAATGTTTTCCGTATAAATGCAGAATATACTATACCGTATATACATATCCGTATTCATATCAAAATATGAATACCCAAAAAGATAGAATAATACAAAGAACATAATGCTAGAATATACATATCGAAAATATATATATGTAAATTATTAAATCAATACCTTATTTAATAATCCGGCTTAATCCTAGGCCAACTAGTATTATCAAACGTCCGATCAAAAGTCCGGGTAACTAGTACACTCATTTGATCGGAACCCTGCACGTACCAAAATACGACCACTACATCATTTCACCTGAACTGGGAAAATCCTCTGTGTGTGACTCTAAAGACTCGACAGTACGCCGACAGTGAATTACTGGAAAAATCCATAACCACAAGCACATCAGCAGCACTAGCTATACGTAACGGCTACCCGGGTATCTATTGAAAAGGAAGGCCGACGAGCAAGCTCATCCGAACCCTTACTGAGCCTATCTGTGACAATCTTCGTACAATCTGGTCTCTTCGTCTAAGAGTATTGCATACCGGATCTAGGGGTGGTAAACGTCAGACCCTAATAACCCGATAATTCATGCCGATGTGGCTCAGGACCAATCCGATAAACTATTGATCTAACTATCAGTAAATCTCAACTGCCTTAGCCAAGGTGTTATGGTGCTGGCCAACCGAACACAGTGCGATATCGATTCCATATACCGGGAGAGACAAATCCCCAATAATCGCCCACTGCCTCCATATGGCTTGCGACTGCACCCAACTAAAACCTGTTTGCACGACTCAGTAGAGTCGTGGTAGGGTAGTAATCTAAGCACAGTAAGAACTCACACGAAACAAATGACGATCTCAGGTCTAAAGACTAACATGTACTTATGTCACCTGAGAACTGCTATCCGACGATAGGAATAGTACCATCTAGAAGTTCTTGACAAGTTCGTCCAGTATACTCACCCCCAATAAGCACCTATATACGATTTTAGGTTCTAAAGACCAATGGCTGTGGGACCAACCAACGCCTTTCGTTGGGGTCTAGAAATGTATATACCAGTCTACTCCAGAATATCGATATCTAGTCTTGATACTCTCACGACTAGGGACATTTAAGGATGTGCTTATGGACTACCCAGCTCCCACATGTATGATCACCATCATAACGCTGGTAGTCAAGCAATAATTCTATGGGCTATATCAACATGTATTAATGATACGTAATAACAAGTAAAACATATACACATTAATATGATAAAAACAATCATATCAAGCAAGATTGTCCAGTACATACATATGTCTAAGCCTCCACTATACACACACACACACACACAATAATGACCTCTAGGGCATACATATCCAACAATCTCCCACTTTTACTAAGACCATATATTGGCGTATCGAGTATCCAATATTTGCTCTAGGGCCAGTTGTTGGCGTATCGCATACCCAATATCTCAAATAGTCTCTCGAATTGTGCTTGAGGGAGGGTCTTGGTGAATGGAACCGCCGTGTTATCTTTTGGGTCTACTCTCTGCACTTCGATCTCCCTGATCAGGTGATACCACCTCAAGATGTGACTGGATCTCTGATGGGACCTGGTTCCTTTGCTAAAACCATAACCCCATTGTTGTCGCAATACAAAGGTATTGGATCAACGATGGACAGAACCACTTCAAGTTCAGTAATTGTAACACCCTAGTACGGTTATACGATATTAATGGGTATTTTAAATCTTACTTTATATTTCTTTATTTTAGTCTTTTAGCCTGTGAGTGATTCGAATTGTAATAATAGTTCTCTGACCCGACCCGCATGTGTGAAACCCAGTATCGTGTTAGATTATATTTGATATTAATCAGTAAACCGAATCTATGTGAATCTAGTATTACATATAACATATATCTAAACCATCATATATCTTTTAGCAACCACAAGTTAAAGATAAGTTATATTTTGCTAATTGCCACCACATGGTTAATCATCTCATATCTTATTTTGGTTTTATTCTATCACATTTAAATCTCAAGTTATTGAATACCAATTATTTATTAAATTTAGATATATATTTAAAATCCTTTCAAATCTTATATTAGGAGGTATAATTTATTTAAAATATATTCTTGCATTATGATTTAAAAATCTACGTATATATATTATTTAGCAAAATATATTTTTAACGAGATTTTAGTGAAGTTTGGGTGTAGTTTGATATTATCTATATACCCTAAAACTATAATATATATATTATACATACAGTTTATATTTTATTTAAAACCCAACTCTCTTTCTTTCTTCCTCTATGTTCTCTCTCCTTCTCTCTCTCCTCTTCTCGTCCCGAGCCTAAAACCCACGCACTTCATCTCCATTCTTCCTCCCCTCACCGTCGTCGCCTTCCTCTTCACCTCTAACACCGACCCTAACCCATGTCACCTGCACCCTGCCATCTTCACCTCATCAACATCACCTCTCTTCATCCTCGTCGCCACTATCATTGCACCCATCACCGCACCTTCTTTCTCACCTCGCCATTGTTTCCTCACCTCGCCGTCGACCTCTCCCTTCTCTATCTCATCGTCATCACCATCCTCACCTTCATCAACTCCTCCTCACCTTCTCTAGTACCCCTAAACACCACCATCACCGGCATCATCTTCTTCTTCTTGATCTTCTTCTCCCTGGTCCCAACACCAGAGCGACCGTCGTCTCCACCTTGCACTCGTCGCCGACGATCACGACCCAGACCCTATCTCCTTCCTCTGCAAATCCCCGAGATCCCCTCATCCTAAAAACCCTCGGTAGCACCTTCATCCCTCGACCTCCTCATCGCTACCCCGATCTCTCGTCGTTGCCTTCGACCAAAATATCAGCACCCGAGCCCTATGCAGAGCACGAACAGATCCCCCAGTGCAGTATATCGCCACTTTTAGCCGAGGTCGTGATTGCGTCGTGGTTTTACCGATTAAGGTAAGTTTATCTTGCAACATGCTACTTTATCTATACTAAATATATATCTATTATATACAGATATTTATAATGATGCAATTTATTATCAAAATACAATTTTATAAAAAAATCTGTACATAACACTAACACATGCTAGTTACTTATATCTATGTGTATGTGTGTGTATAGTGTCATCAATATACAGTTTCATATAGAAAACTCGTATTTTGATTACCTAGTTTACACTATTACGTGTATAGTTACAATTCATAAATTTTGTGCAAAAATAGAATTGAATACAGTTTAAGTGATACAGTTTAATTTATAATAATTAACAAATGTAAAACGTTATTACAACTACGATTATATTTATATTTAAACAAGTAATACTGAATATATCCATTCTGTTATAGCTAGATAACCATAATGATAATAGTACCGATTTTTAGTATAATTAGTTGCGCAATTAAATATCTATCCTGTTTAATACACAATACCTGACATGCCTGCGATCT
The DNA here is from genome assembly GCA_030015575.1 of Agapanthus africanus. Lineage (NCBI taxonomy): Eukaryota > Viridiplantae > Streptophyta > Magnoliopsida > Asparagales > Amaryllidaceae > Agapanthus > Agapanthus africanus. Next base: position 430,340,898 of record CM057339.1, read on the forward strand.
ACTGTTCTTGTTTATAACTATTACCTGCAATAACTACCGATGCCAATAATACTATATTGTTATCCTGTTTTACCTGACTTGTTATCTTACTAGATAAGATCTGTACACGATTGTTTCTGTGTTGGCATTAGGTAGACATTATATTGATACCTGACTTGAACATGAAACCTGTTAGTGTAAGATGCCCTAGATGCCATTATTGTATAGTACTAGTTTGTATATATTACATTTTGGAAGCTTGGAATATATACACGGATTTATAACAGTCTTCATCAATATGGTAGTGTCACGACCCGAATATTTCGACTCGTGGCCGGCACTTAACCACGCTACGTCTACAGGCGTAACGCGACTAAGTAAGCCGAACCCAGAAATCAAAACCATTTAAAAGTAGCGAGTGTTGAAAACATTTAGTTAAAACATTTAGAAAACCTTAAATAATTCGATAAGTTCTTTTAAAGTTACGTAATCATTTAAATAATTTTGGCAGCATTTCCTTTGTAAAAGTAGCCCCGAAACCGGGTATAAACAGGATATGAGTAAAAATGAAATATAATGAAACAAAACATTCCCAAACGGGAGCAATCACGCCCAACGGCGGAAACCATCATCACAAGAGTAATATACGACGCCGTAGCGAAGAACGAGCAATAAGTAAACATCACAAAAATATAAACTACATATAAAAACAGTCGGCTCCCACGAGCTCGACACCAGAATACAAAATATACATCATCGTCCTCACACTGTCACTAAGTCTAGTACATATATGGTAGATGGAGAATACTAGATACAAAAGGAGTACAATAAAAGTAATCAGATACCACAACCCACCTAAAACAAAACAGCTCTCGCACTGTAGTGGTATCTGTAACCAAAAGATGCAAAAGGCAGCCTGCCGCGACTACTCTGAAGGGCAACCTGCAAATACTGTGGCACAACGGGGGTGAGTTGCCAACTCGTGAATAGAGATAACATATAAAGGTAATCGAGAGCATGCACGTACCGCGCTACTCTAACATATGACAGCAAGTAAGGTCTATATGCGACAAGTAGTAGGTGAAATAATCATGCAAAGGCTCTGTCTGGTAAAACGACTAGAGGATGAAATGCATGATAAACAATGCTGAGCATGGGATACACAACATCTACATGGAAATATCAACATGGAAACATAATCGGTGCCCCAAACTGCACCCAAATCCCCAAATAAACTCAGGCGCCGGCACTCTCCTTGGCCCTCAAATCCTGTAAATCTCTGAAAATCATGAGTGCCCAACATCGGCACTCAAAATATCATAAAATACTCGTGTCCAGCATCGACACGCAAATCCTCATATATCGGGCTCCGTCAGTCCGGATCAGCCCACGGGCTCCGTCTGCGGTATCGGCTCTCGGCCCCGGCAGTACGGATCATCCCGCATCCATCTCTCGACTCTAGTCAGTATCCTCCGGATAACCGCCAGGTCCAACCAATCACCGGTAGGTACTCGCCACCCTGCCAGGCTCATCGTCTACTCCACGAAAAACATTTCTCGCCCCGGGGAACCATACCGGGTCCACCACGAACCCGTAAACGGATCATCCAACTCCTCGAATCGGGTTTCAAGCACACGTCTCAGCACCGAGAAAACGCGTGGTGGACGCACCAAAATATCATATCACGAGGGACCGGGTTTTCAAATAGTGCATCTTTTCTTTAAATAATTCCACGGTCCTCAAAACCAGAAATTTCATGGAAATCCAACACCAATGAGTGAATCAAATGCGATATGCTATGTACATCAAGTCACAATGTAGGTACAAGGGAGAACCGCTTTTTTAAAATAGTTTCAGTTTTCAAAGACATCTTGCGGCTCCCAAATTTCTGTGAAAATCATAACGAATCATATATGAAATGAACTACAGCAATATAATCATGACAGTTCTACAGTGAGTGTGTCATGGCAATTACTAACGGTGTGTGTGTAACATGTAGATTAGTGCTCGTGCAACATGAACCGTTAGTAATAGTGCGGTGTTCTATCAATTCTAAGTTTACATACATATAGCAGGGAATGCAGTATGCAACAGTAGTATACATGACAGTCAATGTAGGAAAAATGCAATGTATAACTATAAGGTCCTATCAGCCCTGTCGCATAACGCCATGCGGGCGATATCCCCGTAGATGTTAAATCTACTCACCGAAGTCTCGCGCTAAGTGTAGCCGACTACTTTCTTCCCTTTCTTCACGGCGTCCGTCTCACTCGCCTGCGAACCTAGAATCACACAATATAACACACATAAGCTCATATCCACAAAAACGTGACATTAAGGTCAAACTAAAAACCCGTGTCGCAAATCAAGCGCGCGTGTGCGCGATACGTAAAAACGTGTGATTACGCGCCTGAAACTACCCTGACGAGTCGCGATACGCAGAAATCCCAAACCACATGCGTATCACGCGTGTCGCGAAGGTTTTAAATACGAGAAATAGGTAAATAGTTCCAGATTTTCCTACAGCAAGAATAACACAAAAATACACATGCCAGGAGTCTAAGGGTCTCAGCAGACACCTAAAGGACCAAACCCCAACCAAAACCCTCCCCATCTGGCCGCAATTTGCGGCCAGATCGAATTTTCCGGCGGCCTGTACATGAAGTATGGGGGTCGGGTTCTACCTGGGGGATCATCACCTAACCACTATGCTGCAGTCTTCTCAAAATCAATCTGAACTCACCGGGTCGATAGCAAATTACAGAAGGTCAAAATTTACTTAAAAACGATGAATTTGCATCAAATAGGGATCTGGTGGTATTTTAGTGCAATTGGGGGCTAAGTCGGGTTAACATGGCCCTAACAACACTCCAGCAACTTACTAACACCAAAACATACTTCACTTGGTCATGGATCCTACAAATCACCACATATCGCACTAAAACGCACCAATAACCACTAATCGAAGCTAAGCTACACTAAATAAGCAAACTAGGGGGTAAGTTCAAGAAGTATACCCCACACTCGACCCTAGGGAGCTGGAGGAAGAAGAAGAAGTGGAGGGAAGGAGCTGCAGTTGAAGTTGTGCTGTTGCTGCTGCTCACTGATGCTGTTGCTGCTCACTGTTGCTGCTGCTGTGATGCTTGCTGTTGCTGCTGAGATGGTTGCTGCTGCTGCTGGGGATGCTTGCTGCTGCTGCTGCTGTGGAGGTAAGTGTGTGTGTGAGTGTAAGAGTGAGGTTGAGAGAAAAGATTACAAGAATGAGAGGGAATCATAACCCCAATTGTCAACCCCTCCATTCTCTCTCTTCATTAAATGCAAGCATGGCTTTTGCCATGATGCATTCTCTCTCTCTCATTCTCACCAAGTCAACACTAAAAGGGGAATTCAAATTAAAGCAACCATCATAAAACTAATTAAACTCAATTAAAACCCAAAGGGCTTAATCCCCATGATTAAACCCACCATGGTTGCTAATCATGGTATTACCTCATTTTAAAACCCTAGTTTACATGCACATGTGTGTGCAAGCCTAGGAAAATTCTAGAAAAATATTTAATAAATTTGGAAAAATATTTGAAACTCAATTTGGTAAACTTTCTATTAAAAACCCTTTATTTAAATATAATTAGCCACTACTCACATTCTAAGGTGTTACAATTTCTCCCCCTTAAAGAAATTCGTCCCCGAATTTCAAAATTTAACTACACGTTCCTTCGAAAAGACGGGGGTACTTTTTCCTCATCTCGCTTTCGGTCTCCCAAGTGACCTCCTCGCTGCTCGGGCTACGCCAAAGTACCTTGACTGATGGAATGTCTTTCGATCTCATTTTCTTCACTTGTCGATCCAAGATCATCACCGGTTGCTCTGCATAGGAAAGGTCGCGCTCAAGCTGGATCGTCGGGTGCTGAATCGCATGCGAAGGATCATGAAGATATCTACGGAGCATCAAAACGTGAAATACGGGGTGCACATCTGGAAAACTGGGCGGAAGGGATAACCGGTATGCAACTGCACCAACACGCTCGATGATCTCGAAAGGGCCCACATATCTGGGACTGAGCTTTCCCTTCTTCCCAAACCTCATCACACCTTTCATTGGGGAGACCCTCAAGAAAACATGATCACCAACAGAAAACTCAAGTCTACGCCGCCGACGGTCCGCATAAGATCTCTGCCTACTCTGGGCTGCTCTCATCCTATCGCGAATCAACTGGATCTTCGCGGTCGTCTCCTCAACAATCTGTGGCCCTAAGATACTGCTATCACTGAGCTCTGTCCAACAGGCGGGCGATCTGCATCTCCTCCCTTAAAGAGTCTCAAACGGTGCCATCTGAATGGTCTCCTGGTAGCTGTTATTGTAGGAGAACTCTACTAAGGGTAAGTGATGATCCCAGCTACCTCCGAAATCTAATACACATGCTCTGAGCATGTCCTCGAGAGTCTGAATAGTCCGCTCTGACTGTCCGTCGGTCTGCGGGTGAAATGCTGTACTGAAACTCAAGCGAGTGCCCAAAGCCTCCTGAAGCCTCTGCCATAGTCGACTGGTAAACTGGGTGCCTCTGTCGGACACGATACATGTCGGAACTCCGTGCAGTCGTACTATCTCGTCGATGTAAATCTGGGCGTACTGAGCAAATCCGAAAGTCGTCTTCACTGGCAGGAAGTGATCCGCTTTCGTCAAACGATCTACGATCACCCAAATCGTAGTACCCCCTGATCATCGATCACGAACTCGGAAAATCTGCCCTGTCCAATCTGTGCCATGATCTCCGAACATCGGTCATCACTGCGCTGTGCCTCATTTTTGCGGTCAAGTAACTGTGGTCGTGCACGAACATGCGCGATCTGTCCTCCAATCGGCGTGAACTCGAACTGTATCCGGCTGTCGCATAATATCTACCAATCTGCCGACGACTGCCCCTGTACTGCGCTCAAACAAGATAGACTACCCCCGGGCCTCCTGCTCAAAGCATCCGCCACCACATTCGCCTTGCCCGGGTGATACAAGATCTCGCAGTCGTAATCCTTCACTAACTCCATCCATCGGCGCTGTCTAAGGTTCAGGTCTCGCTGCTGAAATATATACTTTAAACTCTTGTGATCAGTGAATATCTGGCACGACTCGCCGTATAAGTAATGTCGCCAGATCTTAAGTGCAAAAACCACTGCAGCCATCTCCAAATCGTGAGTGGGGTAGTTCTGTTCATGTTTCTTCAATTGTCGCGAAGCATACGCGATCACCCTGTCATGCTGCATCAATACGCACCCTAACCCCACTCGAGAAGCATCACAATAGACCACAAATCCGCCTGATCCTGAAGGTAATGATAATACCGGTGCCGTAGTCAGCCGAGTCCGTAGCTGCTGAAAACTGTACTCGTACTCCTCCGTCCAGTCGAAAGGAACTCCCTTCCGGGTCAACCCGGTCAAAGGTATAGCAATACTGGAGAAGTCCTGCACAAATCTCCTGTAGTAACCGGCCAACCCCAAAAAGCTGCGAATCTCCGTAACCGATGTGGGTCTGGGCCAACGCTGAACGGCCTCTATCTTCCTCGGGTCTACACATATACCGTCTCGTGAAATCACATGCCCCAAGAAGTCTACGCTGTCCAGCCAGAAAGCACACTTGGAGAATTTCGCATAATGCTGGTCGAACCCGCAGCTGATGATAGCCCGATCGTAAATCAAGTCCATGAATGCTTCTGGCGCATTGGTGAGTCTGAACGACATCACCAAAAACTCATAATGGCCGTAGCGCGTACAGAAAGCTGTCCTAGGAATGTCCTCCTGTCGAACCCACAGCTGATGATAGCCCGATCGTAAATCGATCTTCGAAAAGTATTCTGCCCCCTGAAGCTGGTCGAACAAATCGTCGATACGTGGCAAGGGATATCTGTTCCGCACTGTCACCCGGTTCAGCTGACGGTAGTCGATACACAGACGCAAACAGCCGTCCCTCTTCTTGACGAACAGGACTGGAGCACCCCAAGGAGAAACACTGGGTCGAATAAGTCCCTTATCCAGCAAATCTTGCAATTGATCCTTCAATTCTCAAAGTTCCGCCGGGGCCATCCGATAAGGCGGTATAGAAATAGGCCCCGTGCCAGGAACGAAATCAATACAGAAAGAAATGTCACGCTCGGGCGGTAGCCCAGGAAGCTCGTCAGGGAACACATCAGGAAACTCGCTAACAACCGGAACCTGATCCAATGGAACCTCCGTAGCGCTAGCATCACAAACATAGGCAAGAAATCCCTTACATCCCTTCCTCAAAAGCTGTCCAGCGCGAAAAGAAGAAATCACACTGTGAGGGGCGGCACCACGGTCCCCCAACACAACAAAAATCGACTCGCCGGGAAAGCAGAATCTAACTGTCTTCTCACGGCAGTCCACATAAGCATAGCACGTGGCTAACCAATCCATGCCCAAAAGAACGTCGAAGTCCAACATCTCAAGAAGGATCAAGTCGACAGGCAACTCCCTCTCGCCAATACAGACGGTACAGGATCGGAACACGTGCCTAGCAACAAACGACTCTCCCACAGGAGTGGTCACAACAAGCGGCTGATCAAGCAAACCGGACTCTCTACCCAAACTCGGCACGAAGTGTGTGGATACGTACGAGTGCGTGGATCCGGGATCGAACAACACGTGTGCATCAACAGAATATACTGAAAGGATACCTGAAACCACCGCATTGGACACCTGCGCGTCCCGATGCGTCAAAGCAAAAACCCGCGCCTGTCCTCCACCGGTGACTGACTGCCCTCTGCCTCGGTCATCCCGTCCTCTCTGAGCAACTCCTCCACGCCTACGACCTCTCTGAGTATGAGTCTGACGCGGAACAACGGTAGGTACAACAGGCAACGCCCTCTGGGGTGGTGAAGGTGGTAAGGTAACATGCGGTGCCGCCGCCTCCCTCCGGTGTATCTCAGGACAATCTCTAACGAGGTGAAGTAGACTGCCGCATCTAAAGCAACCCCGCGACGACTGCTGACTCTCCTGGGGATACGAACTAAACATCTGGCCTCGTCCCGAATCTCTGCTACCCCTCGTACCAGAACGATACCTGTCACGGCCTCTGAATGACTGCCTCCGTGCGGATATACTAGTACGAACTCTCTTCGGCTCTGGAACTACCGAAGTCTCAGCAAGGCGCTCCTCGACTAATAGGGCCGCATCTACAGCTGCTGCGTAGGTCCGTAGTGCTGCGCGCTGATCGCAAGGAACAGTGGTGTAAGCAAGCCTCGAACAAATCTCTTGACTCGCAACTCCTCGGTAGCCACTAAATACGGGGCATAAACTGCTAGCTCTGTAAACAGCACGTCATACTCTGCCACTGACATCTCCGGAGTCTGGCGTAAGGACTCGAACCTGCGTGCTCTAGCATCTCTGACACTCAGTGGAAGAAAGCGGGCAAGGAATACTGTCACAAACTCCGTCCAGGTCATAGGAGGAAGACCTGCCGCTCTACCCTTCTCAACTGAATCACACCACTTCTGCGCAAGACCTTCCAGGCGAAAGCTCGCGAACTCAACCCATCTCGTATCTGCGCATCTGAGGGAACGGCATATCCGGGCCATCCTATCAATGAAAGACTGTTGGTCCTCGGCTGTATCGGTGCCTGTGAAGACCGGAGGCTTCAGCCTCATGAACTCTGATAGCGATACTGTAATCACCTCCGTGGCTGCAGGGGCAACTGGCTGTGCGGTAGGTACCATCGCGGTCTCTGGAACGGGTGGAGCTACCTCTGGTCGCTGCGCTCGAAGCGTCTCAACTAGCGATCCTATCATCTGGCGCATCTCCTGCATGCTGGATCCCACCGTCTGGCGCATCTCCTGCATACCTGCCCCTAGCGTGGCGATCTGATCTGTCACGGGAGGAACAGTCTGCTCAGGTACAACGGGTGCACTGCCCGGATCAGTCCTCGTCTCGGACGAGTCAACTCGAATCTCGGCCCTTGCGGCCGCTTTCTGTGCCCTCGTAGTCTTTGGCGGCATAATGGCTGAAAGGAAATTAGGATTCGATAAGAATACGGAAATCGAATCATAAGAATATATATACTCAAGAAGGAATTTAAATCAATAATTCCTAAGGTCGCCTTGGCGGAGTACCGTGTCGTGAGTATGCCGCGGAACATACACACGCTACGCCACTCTGCTTCAGCTACCTACTCCATCATACCAAGGTCATCCTACACTCCGAATGGTAAAACCTACGCTCTGATACCAACTTTTTCACGACCCGAATATTTCGACTCGTGACCGGCACTTAACCGCGCTACGTCTACAGGCGTAACGCGACTGAGTAAGCCGAACCCAGAAATCAAAACCATTTAAAAGTAGCGAGTGTTGAAAACATTTAGTTAAAACATTTAGAAAACCTTAAATAATTTGATAAGTTCTTTTAAAGTTACGTAATCATTTAAATAATTTTGGCAGCATTTCCTTTGTAAAAGTAGCCCCGAAACCGGGTATAAACAGGATATGAGTAAAAATGAAATATAATGGAACAAAACATTCCCAAACGGGAGCAATCACGCCCAACGGCGGAAACCATCATCACAAGAGTAATATACGACGCCGTAGCGAAGAATGAGCAATAAGTAAACATCACAGAAATATAAACTGCATATAAAAACAGTCGGCTCCCACGAGCTCGACACCAGAATACAAAATATACATCATCGTCCTCACACTGTCACTAAGTCCAGTACATATATGGTAGATGGAGAATACTAGATACAAAAGGAGTACAATAAAAGTAATCAGATACCACAACCCACCTAAAACAAAACAGCTCTCGCACCAACTGTAGTGGTATCTGTAGCCAAAAGATGCAAAAGGCAGCCTGCCGCGACTACTCTGAAGGGCAACCTGCAAATACTGTGGCACAACGGGGGTGAGTTGCCAACTCATGAATAGAGATAACATATAAAGGTAATCGCGAGCATGCACGTACCGCGCTACTCTAACATATGACAGCAAGTAAGGTTTATATGCGACAAGTAGTAGGTGCAATAATCATGCAAAGGCTCTGTCTGGTAAAACGACTACAGGATGAAATGCATGATAAACAATGCTGAGCATGGGATAAACAACATCTACATGGAAATATCAACATGGAAACATAATCGGTGCCCCAAACTGCACCCAAATCCCCAAATAAACTCAGGCGCCGCCACTCTCCTCGGCCCTCAAATCCTGTAAATCTCTGAAAATCAAGAGTGCCCAATGATTGATGATAAAATTCAAGACTGTGTCGTGTGTAACTCGAATGAATTTCTTTGTGTCGGTATTTAGAAAATGAATAAAATTCACAATCAAAGAATTATATTTGATCGCAATCAACTACGGTGTCGGATGTAGATTGTAAGTGAGTGCGGATCGTCCACATGGATTGTGCGATTCGTTTTTATATTTGATTTTTTTGAATTGAAAAGTTAATCGAAAAGAAAAGAAAACATGATTCAAGATTTTATCGATTGATTCAAGTGTCACTAATCTAATCAAGAATCAAGAAAATGATAAACAATCGAGAATTGGGTTTCGATGATATTTCCAACCAAATGTCAAGAATCTAAATGAGGCTCGTAGGAATCGATCGGATCTATAGATGTGATATAATCTCAAGATATCGTGTTCTTGTCCTTCGAAGAATTGATACTAGATCGATGATGATCGACGAGAGTTAGGGCTTCCTCATGAAACTAGGGTTTCATCATTTAACCCTTGTTCTTTCGTCGATATCATTCACATTCTAGCCTCTAGTAATTTCAAGAAACGATCGTAACTCCCCAATTTCGAGCGATATCAATCAAGAAAGCATCGCAACGAAATGGGTCGTCGGTTCTTGAACTTTCTAGGGTTTACAAAACTCGTAGGAATCAAGAATCGTTTTCAGATATATTACATCATCATTCTATTGATCGTCTCGACTCCTCGACGAGCGGAGTATCACTCAAACATCACAACAAGAACTACAACTAGAAATTGAGATCGAATCATGATGAAAGAATTTAAAGAAAACAAGATAAAAGAATATCACCTTTTATTTATATCAACAATTTGATTACAGTCGCTCAAGAACTGCAAGAGGAAGAACTAAATTGTCGATCTGGCGTCGCTTTTCTCCTTGAGTCGTGGATCGGCTTGGACCACTTGCACTGTTGAAGATCGGCTCCGCTCATAAAAGGTTGCAAGGCTTCTTGCTTGATGGGGTACTCGGGATCTTGGCTTTTGATTGGAATTAGGGTTAGGGTTTCACACAAGCCTTGTCACTAGACTTGTGGAAGAAGAAGATGAAGAAAGAGAGTGAATGGATCAATCAATTTCAATGAATGAATAATTTTTTACAAGTGATCCTAGGGTCTTATTTATAGATCTCCCAAACTTTAAGCCTTGAGTTTGAAATAGAAGTTCCCTCCAAAAGTTTGTTGAAAGACTTCTAGAAGCAGTTAGTTAGGCTTAGCTTAGGGTTTAAGCTAGGGTTTAAGGAGAAGTTTCTTGAATGATAGGCTAGTTTAGTGTAGCTCCAAGGGTTTGCTGATCTGGCAGAAGTCTCTGGAGTCTTCTGGAAACTGAAGTACATTTATGAACTGTAGCCACTGAGAGAGGAGTTTTGCACCAAAAATGAGAAGCTAACTCCTTGGACCCACCGCGGATCCGCGGCGCAAGCAGGCTCCTGCCGTGGATCCGCGGCTCTTTATGGGGCTTGGGCTTTGGGCTTTCTGGTGTGGTCTTGGGATGATATTTGGGGCTTCATCTGATATGTTGAATTGTATTTGTCCCTTTGGATTGATACCAGATCTCAAAACTTGGAGTTGATGTAATGTTTATCAGCTTCTCTTGATAATTCTGGCTTTTGTTCCTGCAAATTCTCGAGACAAGTGTTGAACAATATGGCGATGATGCGATGCCATGAAATGCGGTCAATTTCCTTTATAGTGTCGGTTTTAGAGTCTAATACATGCAATCTGATATTTAACGACTGATTTGCTAATATGTGAAATATGACTTCCGTACACTTCTAAATGAATGCAAATGATAGGGAAATTGCCGGTTAAAAGATGCAATATTTTCGACTGATCAAATTCCCCCAAACTTAATTTCGATCGTCTCGAGCGAACTGTTTAATTAAAAAGAGAAGGAGAAAATAAAGAAAGAGAAAAACTAACTAGTACACTTTCGTAGGCAACACGATTGCACTGAGCACGTGCAACAAGCCTTTAAACCATTAGGTGTCCCTAGTAGGAGGAGTGTTGTCTCCTGAGGGTTTTCAGCGGATTTCACCCACAAAATCCAATAATAAAAGAAAGATCATGAATATTACATTTAAAGAAAAGAATTGTAAAAGAAAGATTTTGAAAATTAGGGTTTCCAACTAAGCTAGCTTTTCGGTTGTCATGAGCCCTATCTTAATGGTCTTGAAAAGATGTTAGAAATCACGTCCTCCCTCAATAAAAAATCGTCTTATTCTTCATTCCTATCTTTCTTCCAAACATCGATCATATAACCCTGCGTGTGTGTAAAGATATCCCTACACCCGGAGAATTCAATTCAAGCTATCATACTCTTGCCCATCAGCCTCAGTACTTTTTAATTAATGAATATTTAGATGAGATTGCTTACACACTTTCATGCGACCGTTTATACTTCTTGAGGTACTAACCGACCGATTACTCCTGTGCTTGCTTACTTGGTGTATTTTCCTCGTCTTGCACCACCTCAGGCATAGCAATGACTCCCAGACCAGTTGGCCGTAGGGCACTAGGTGAAGAGGCACCCTCGCTATATATTTTTTTATTGCCCTTGGTGATAACAAAACCAGTGTCCATTTTTCTCACCACTTTATATTTTCTTCATTCATCATTTTTTTTATATTTCCTTCATACTTTTGGCTTTAAGACAAGAGCATTTCAAGGTATCCTCTACTATCCCAGGCTTTAAGACGTGTGTAAGTGCGAATAGCAGGGTATCAACGTTCAAAATATGTGGCTTCCAGAATAAAAATTATTTTTTAGACTTATTTTTATCCTCAGATTAGTGACGTCTTTTATCTTACTAACCCTTGGGACAACGGCTCATAACTACTTATTACTAGTTCGTATAAGAAAACTTCTAATTTTCTTGGTTTTCTTAAATTTTTCTAATCTCATGGATGTAATTTTTCACTATCTAAACTTTCATTATCTTATTTATGTACAAAAAAATGTTTTTATATTTTTGAAATTTTTTAAATTTTTATAGGTTTTCGTAAATGTTTAGTGCTTATGCAATGTATGATGCAAATGATGCAAAAATAAGCACAAATCTCCCCCAAACTTGTTTTCAACAGTGTCCTCACTGTTGCCATCTGCTAAATCTCGAAAAACCTGTAAGCTTAGGAGGAATTTATTAGTGGGGGCAAAATATATAAGTGAAGATCCTCCAAACTTACTCTTTTCACTCACCTCCATTCAAAAGATGATGCAATGATATACTGGACATGAAGGTGAGATGGAGGAATTTTAATCCAAATAAAATGGCTGCTGTAAGAACAGGAGCTCCTCCGTGGGGTCAGTGGAAAAATACGGCTTTAGTCTATGTCCATTCACTTTGAAAAAGGTGCAGTTTTTAACATTTTCTACTTCTACTTCCCTGTGCGGGTATACAGACCGCACAACAAAAGGTCCCTTCCATCGAGATCGGAGCTTACCCGCGTGAAGGTGTAGTCGTGAATCATAAAGAAGGACTTGTTGACCTTGTGTAAATGTTTTCCTCAAAATGTTTTTATCGTGAAAACCTTGGTCCTATTCTTTATGATTACAGCGTTATCATAAGCTTCATCGTGGAGTTCGCTTAGCTCATTTAGTTGCAGCTTCCGAAAGTTGCAAGCTAAGTTTAGATCAAAATTTATTTCTTTAATAGCCCACAATGCTCTATGCTCTATCTCGACTGGTAAATGACATGCTTTTCCAAACACTATCCTATATGGAGACATCCCTAGGTCGGTCTTATATGCAGTTCGGAATGCCCAAAGAGCATCCGTCAGTTTGGTCGACCAGTCTTTTCTATTTTTAGCAACAGTTTTCTCCAGGATAAGTTTGATTTGTCTGTTTGAGATTTCATCCTGCCCGCTTGTTTGGGGATGATAGGGTGTAGAAAGTCGGTGGTTGATTGAGTATTTCCGCATCAGAGTCTCGAACGACCTGTTGCAGAAATGTGTCCCATTATCGCTAATAATAGCGCGTGGGTGTACAAATTGCGAGAAGATGTTCTCTTTTAAGAACTTAATGACAACTTTCTTGTCATTAGTGCGACATGGAATGACTTCTACCCACTTTGAGACATAATCAACCGCCAGCAGTATGTACAAATTCCCAAAGGAGTTGGGAAAGGGACCCATAAAATCAATGCCCCAAATATCGAATATTTCAACAACCAGAATGGGTTGCTGAGGCATTTCATTTCTCTGGGAGATTCTACCCGTGTACTGACATTGTGTACAGGTTTTGCAATGCTCAAATGCGCCCTTGAATAAGGTCGGCCAATAAAATCCACATTGCAAAACCTTTTCCGCCGTCTTTTTAGGACCAAAGTGACCCCCACAGGCCTGATCATGACAAAAAGAAAGAACACTCTTGAACTCTTCTTTCGGGACACACCGGCGGATGATCTGATCAGGACAATACTTAAACAAGTATGGATCGTCCCAGTAAAAGTGTTTTACTTGGGAAAAAAAACGGTATTTGTCCTGTTTTGACCAATCGCTGGGTATAAGTCCCGTGACAAGATAGTTCACAATATCCCTGAACCATGGTTCATTGGATACGCTCAAGAGCTGTTCGTCAGGGAACGAATCATTGATCGGCAGGGTCACAGGAAAAGATGGTCAGCTACTACGTTTTCACATCCTTTCTTATCTTTGATAACAAGATCGAATTCTTGTAACAGAAGAATCCAACGTATTAGTCGACCTTTTGCATCTTTCTTCGCCAGAAGATGTTTTAAGGCGGAATGATCAGTATACACAACTATAGGTGAGCCAATTAAGTAAGGCCTGAATTTTTCTAATGCAAATACAACCGCTAAAAGTTCCTTTTCGGTGGTTGTATAATTGATTTGAGCATCATTCAGGGTCTTACTTGCATAGTATATCACGTGTGGCATCTTTTCGATGTGCTGTCCTAAGACTGCACCTACTGCAAAGTCGGATGCGTCACACATTAGCTCAAAGGGGTAGTCCCAGTTTGGTGATGATAAAACGGGGGCTGAAGTGAGTGAGTGTTTAAGTGAGTCGAAAGCTGTCTCGCAGTCCGAGTCAAAATGGAAGGTCGTATCCTTGTCCAGAAGAAGAGTTAAAGGTCTAGCAATTTTGCTAAAATCCTTAATGAATCTTCTATAAAAGCCCGCGTGGCCAAGGAAAGATCGAATATCTTTGACGCTTTTGGGATGAGGGAGGTTTTGAATGACATCTATCTTAGCTTTGTCAACCTCAATGCCTTTCTGTGAAATGACATGTCCAAGAACAATTCCTTCTTGGACCATGAAATGGCATTTTCCCAGTTCAAAGTTAAGTTCTTCTCTTTGCAACGAGTAAGAACAGCGTCAAGATTCGCTAGGCAATCAGAAAAAGAGTCTCCAAAAATCGAGAAATCGTCCATAAAGATCTCCAGAAAATTCTCTACCATATCAGAGAATATCCCCATCATACACCGCTGAAAGGTAGCGGGAGCATTGCATAGCCCAAAGGGCATGCGACTGTAAGCAAAGGTACCAAAAGGACAAGTAAAAGTGGTTTTATCTTGATCCTTTTTGGCGATGGGGACCTGATTATAGCCTGAGTATCCGTCCATAAAACAATAATACTCTTGTCCAGCTAAGCGTTCCAGCATTTGATCAATGAATGGTAGAGGAAAGTGGTCTTTCCTCGTGGCAGCATTGAGTTTTCTATAATCGATACATACACGCCACCCAGTTTGGGTGCGTGTCTGAATCAACTCATTCACCTCATTGGTTATAACAGTGATGCCGGATTTCTTAGGAACGACATGTATAAGACTTACACATTGCCTATCGGAGATGGGGTATATAATACCATTATCTAAGCATTTGACGATCTCTTTCATTACCGCTTCCTTCATGACGGGATTCAACCGTCTCTGTGGTTCTCGGGTTGGTCTGGCATCATCCATCACATGTATATGATGTTCAACTATCAAGGGACTAATCCCTTTGATGTCCGCCATACTCCAACCAAACGCCTCTTGTTAGATCTCAATACCGATAAAAGTGCATTCCCTTGCTCTAATGCAAGAGAAGCGGATATTATAACCGGTAAAGACTCCTTCTCACCTAAATAAGCATATTTCAAATGAGAAGGTAAAATTTTGAGATCTAATTCAGGCGGAGAAATGATAGAAGGAGGGATCATCGAGTGATTTTTGGATTTACAAAGAAGCTCAGAGCCTGTGAAAGATACAGACTCGGGTGGAGAAAAGTCAGGAGTGCAGGACTCAAGTGTAGGTAAAGTGTCCCCACTAAGATCTTGTGTGAAATCAAACAGAGATGTGGTAATGTCATCGACATCAGTAAAGCAAAGTTCCTCAGCTCCACAACTATCGGGAGCGATCTCATGGACAAAGCACACATCTAAAATATGAGCAGAGGGTTCTGATGGCTGACTTCCAACTTTGTAGATATTTAGTTCAATGGTCATATTTCCAAATGATAAGTTCATTGAACCGTTTCTACAGTTTATAACAGCGTTGGAAGTGGCAAGGAAAGGACGACCCAGAATCACCGGAATTTGGCCCCGGGGGTTTGCTACAGGCTGTGTATCAAGTACAATGAAGTCTACAGGGAAAACAAATTCCCCGACCTTTATCAACACATCCTCTAGTTCACCCCTTGGTTTGGTGATTGAACGGTCTGCCATTTGGAGAGTGCAGTGAGCAGGTTTTAGCTCTCCAATCCCTAATTGCTCATATACAGAATATGAAAGTAGGCTAACACTTGCGCCAAGGTCTAAAAGTGCACGATTTATGTTTTTACCCCCGATAGAAATCGATATTGTAGGACATCCTGGGTCCTTTCGTTTCTTTGGTAGCTGGGGAATAAAAGCAGTGCTAATATTATTAGACATAAAGACCTTCTTTGGCACTTGAGTCTTCCTCTTCCTAGTGCACAAGTCCTTAAGAATTTTCGCATAAGCGGGGACTTGTTGAATCGCATCTAGGAGAGGGATGTTGATGTTAACCTGTTTGAACATTTCCATAATTTTCTCCATATGAGGACTCGTTCTATTACCCCTTAACCGATTCGGGTAAGAAGCTTTCGCAATAAGCGCCGGGTCCATCATAGGAGAAGGAAGAGGGGGTAGACGAGATCCCAAAAGAGGTGTGGGGACCGTCTTTGGAGAACTATAAGGGTTGGGTTGAGGTGTCGAGCCTAGTGGGAAATGAAGAATAGGCTCGCGAGAAGGTGGTGTGGTAGAAGAAGAATGATCAGAATTAGAAGTGTGTGTGTGAGGAAAGGTCTCAGCCGGGGTGTTGATATGATTTCCAATATCATCAATACTTTCCCCGACATGATTGTTCAGCACTCTTCCCGATCTCAACGTTGTGACGGCATTTACATTGTAATGCCCAGGATTCTGTAGGGGTTGAGAGGGAAGTTTCCCTTTTTCTCTCGCACTCATTTCGGCTTTAAGGCGTGCGATTTCAGCTTCCATCGATCTGATAATCTCAGCTTGAGACGCTGAGTTTTTCTTTATCTCACTGACGGAAGTTCTAACCTCAGCCGAAACCTCTATGAAATTTGACAAGAGTGATTTCATGGTTTGAGTGAATTGAGAGAATTCGTCAGAACAGGACAACTGCATAGGATTAGACTGTGCAGGAGTGTTGACCTGGTTGTGGAAATTTTGTGACTGGTAGGGGTGCTGAGTGAGTTGAAGTGGTTGCTGTTGTGGTGGAGGAAGAGCCCATTGAAAATTATTCGTGTTTGGAACCTTGTTTTGAGATTGTTATTGTTGGTTCCAAGCAAAATTCGGGTGATTCCTCCAACCCTGATTGTACGTGGAAGAATATGGATCGTTTCTAGGTCTTTGAAATGCGGAATTAGAATGCTCATGATCTTGAAACGCAGAGTTTAATGGACATTCTTCCGTTAAATGAGACGGATCAGAACAGCACCCACATACAGTTTTGGGGAGCGACATTGGGTTTAGGGAGGCTGCAGAAAATTTGTGTTCCATAGCGTCGAGCTTCTTTTGCATTGCTGCCATCTCAGCTCGAACACCTATGGACACATCTATTTGGTGTACGCCACCCCTATTCAATGGTTGGGTTCCACTCTTCTACTGTAGTGATTTTTCAGCGAACTCTTCTAAATACTTCCACGCTTCCCCATCATCTTTAGTCATAAAAGTACCTTGACACATGTTTTCAAGGCTCTATTTAGTGTTTGGGTTAATGCCCTCATAAATGATTCGGCATAATTCCCATCTCGGGATGCCGTGATGAGGACACTGAACCAATAGATCCTTGAAACGTTCAAAGCATTTAGAGAATGGTTCAGTAGGGAGCTGGGCAAATTGATTCAGTTCGCTACGGATTCGAGCTGTCTTTTGTATTGGGTAAAATTTCTTAAGGAATGCAGCAACGAATTCTTCCCAATTCGTAATAGAGTGTGCGGTAGTGTTATATAGCCACTTCTCGGCTATATCGCACAAGGTAAATGGAAGAAGTCGTAGACGCATCGCATCCACTGAAAGTTGTGACGTACCCATCATTGCGCATACGTTTTCAAATTTGGTAATGAAAACGTAAGCGTCCTCAGTCTCGAGTCCGTGGAATTTGGGTAAAAGGTTGATGTATTGGGGTTTAATCTCAAAGTTGTCCCCATTGGCTGGTGGTGTGGATAAGCAGGTCGAAAGAGGACCTCGAATAGGGTAGCACCTCTCTTGGAGAGAGATGCGGGGTGGATTCTGCGCACCAACGGACGGCGGCAGATTAGGGTTAAAGAAGTTTGATGGAGGTGGATCCATCGGTGTGGGTGTGGTAGTGGGTAAAGGAAAGGTAAATGGAGAAATATCGATTTCGGAGTCGATAAAGGGTACGCGGACTAAACGGGCACTAGAATCCCGTGTCCAGCCTATCTTGTACTAAAAAGGGTTAGTACAAGTGGCAGCGTTGACTTATAATTAGGGGTAATGAATGAATGCGGTGTTTGTTTGGAAAAAGGGGACGGATTTTTGAAAATATGATGCAACACAACAACTGCAGCACACAAAACCCTAATTCTAGGGGTCGCCTAGGTCAGATCTCTAGACCGCTCCTAACTTTCAGAAGACAAGACGCAGGATAAATCCTCCACTGCCTCTTTGTCTCTCCTGTGGCCACGTAAGTGTCAGGTAAGTGGGAAGGTACTCCACTACGTAAGTAGTGGGCCTAATTAATAACCACTAGCTTTCGACACACTTGCCTTAGACACCACAAGAAAACGCGGATAAGCAATGAATTACCCATGGCCTTCTTCTGTCCTAAGTGAGCGCGACGGTCCTTAGAGTCATCTCTAGATCTTTTTTAGTTAATTGGGGTAAATGCGGATGCAAGTTTTGCGATTTTCGGGGCCTAGGAAGGGTAATGAACTCCCCACCTAATTTGGAATTGGCCGTGCCCCTTAATATCCGTATTTAGAATGCAAACAACCAAGAAACAAAAACACGCACAAATTTAATTTTGCAATTTGCGTGCTGCGATTATTTGCAAAGAAGCTTGCAGAAATTTATTAGTTGGAGCAGAGAAAGGAGAAGAGAAGAAAGTAAGAAGTTACCTGAGGAATTTTGATGCAGAGAGGGCTTCACCAAGAAGTGGAACCGCCGCAAATGATGGCTCCCACCGCGGAAACGCGGTCGTATGTGATGATCTCTGCGCCAAAATTCAACAGCAGCTTGCTGTTGATTTCCTCTGCTCTCTGGAAATTTCCAAAAATTTTCTTCAATTGCACAACAGCTCCAGATTTCCTTGCAATGAACCACAACAAATCGTTTAGATTTTGTGCGAATTTTGATCTCAAAATAACAATGGAATAAATCTTTCAATTCAAAATTCAATATAAAACAAATTAGCGCGTAATCCCCGGCAACGGCGCTATTTGATTGATGATAAAATTCAAGACTGTGTCGTGTGTAACTCGAATGAATTTCTTTGTGTCGGTATTTAGAAAATGAATAAAATTCACAATCAAAGAATTATATTTGACCGCAATCAACTACGGTGTCGGATGTAGATTGTAAGTGAGTGCGGATCGTCCACAGGAATTGTGCGATTCATTTTTATATTTGATTTGTTTGAATTGAAAAGTTAATCGAAAAGAAAAGAAAACATGATTCAAGATTTTATCGATTGATTCAAGTGTCACTAATCTAATCAAGAATCAAGAAAATGATAAACAATCGAGAATCGGGTTTTGATGATATTTCCAACCAAATGTCAAGAATCTAAATGAGGCTCGTAGGAATCGATCGGATCTATAGATGTGATATAATCTCAAGATATCGTGTTCTTGTCCTTCGAAGAATTGATACTAGATCGATGATGATCGACGAGAGTTAGGGCTTCCTCGTGAAAATAGGGTTTCATCATTTAACCCTTGTTCTTTCGTCGATATCATTCATATTCTAGCCTCTAGTAATTTCAAGAAACGATCGTAACTCCCCAATTTCGAGCGATATCAATCAAGAAAGCATCGCAACGAAATGGGTCGTCGGTTCTTGAACTTGCTAGGGTTTACAAAACTCGTAGGAATCAAGAATCGTTTTCAGATATATTACATCATCATTCTATTGATCGTCTCGACTCCTCGACGAGCGGAGTATTACTCAAACATCACAACAAGAACTACAACTAGAAATTGAGATCGAATCATGAAGCAAGAATTTAAAGAAAACAAGATAAAAGAATATCACCTTTTATTTATATCAACAATTTGATTACAGTCGCTCAAGAACTACAAGAGGAAGAAATAAATTGTCGATCTGGCGTCGCTTTTCTCCTTGAGTCGTGGATCGGCTTGGACCACTTGCTCTGTTGAAGATCGGCTCCGCTCATAAAAGGTTGCAAGGCTTCTTGCTTGATGGGGTACTCGGGATCTTGGCTTTTGATTGGAATTAGGGTTAGGGTTTCACACAAGCCTTGTCACTAGACTTGTGGAAGAAGAAGATGAAGAAAGAGAGTGAATGGATCAATCAATTTCAATGAATGAATAATTTTTTACAAGTGAGCCTAGGGTCTTATTTATAGATCTCCCAAACCTTAAGCCTTGAGTTTGAAATAGAAGTTCCCTCCAAAAGTTTGTTGAAAGACTTCTAGAAGTAGTTAGTTAGGCTTAGCTTAGGGTTTAAGCCAGGGTTTAAGGAGAAGTTTCTAGAATGATAGGCTAGTTTAGTGTAGCTCCAAGGGTTTGCCGATCTGGCAGAAGTCTCTGGAGTCTTCTGGAAACTGAAGTACATTTATGAACTGTAGCCACTGAGAGAGGAGTTTTGCACCAAAAATGAGAAGCTAACTCCTTGGACCCACCGCGGATCCGCGGCACAAGCAGGCTCCTACCGCGGATCCGCGGCTCTTTATGGGGCTTGGGCTTTAGGCTTTCTGGTGTGGTCTTGGGATGATATTTGGGGCTTCATCTGATATGTTGAATTGTATTTGTCCCTTTGGATTGATACCAGATCTCAAAACTTGGAGTTGTGTAATGTTTATCAGCTTCTCTTGATAATTCTGGCTTTTGTTCCTGCAAATTCTCGAGACAAGTGTTGCGCAATATAGGGATGATGCGATGCCATGAAATGCGGTCAATTTCCTTTATAGTGTCGGTTTTAGAGTCTAATACATACAATCTGATATTTAACGACTGATTTGCTTATATGTGAAATATGACTACCGTACACTTCTAAATGAATGCAAATGATAGGGAAATTGCCGGTTAAAAGATGCAATATTTTCGACTGATCACCCAACATCGGCACTCAAAATATCATAAAATACTCGGGTCCAGCATCGACACGCAAATCCTCATATATCGGGCTCCGTCAGTACGGATCAGCCCACGGGCTCCGTCTGCGGTATCGGCTCTCGGGCCCGGCAGTACGGATCATCCCGCATCCATCTCTCGACTCTGGTCAGTATCCTCCGGATAACCACTAGGTCCAACCAATCACCAGTAGGTACTCGCCACCCTGCCAGGCTCATCGTTTACTCCACGAAAAACATTTCTCGTCCCGGGAAACCATACCGGGTCCACCATGAATCCGTAAACGGATCATCCAACTCCTCGAATCAGGTTTCAAGCACACGTCTCAGCACCGAGAAAACGCGTGGTGGACGCACCAAAATATCATATCACGAGGGACCGGGTTTTCAAATAGTGCATCTTTTCTTTAAATAATTCCACGGTCCTCAAAACTAGAAATTTCATGGAAATCCAACACCAATGAGTGAATCAAATGCGATATGCTATGTACATCAAGTCACAATGTAGGTACAAGGGAGAACCGCTTTTTTAAAATAGTTTTAGTTTTCAAAGACAGCTTGCGGCTCCTAAATTTCTATGAAAATCATAACGAATCATATATGAAATGAACTACAGCAATATAATCATGAAAGTTCTACAGTGAGTGTGTCATGACAATTACTAACGGTGTGTGTGTAACATGTAGATTAGTGCTCGTGCAACATGAACCGTTAGTAATAGTGCGGTGTTCTATCAATTCTAAGTTTACATACATATAGCAGGGAATGCAGTATGCAACAGTAGTATACATGACAGTCAATATAGGAAAAATGCAATGTATAACTATAAGGTCCTATCAGCCCTGACGCATAACGCCATGCGGGCGATATCCCCGTAGATGTTAAATTTACTCACCGAAGTCTCGCGCTAAGTGTAGCCGACGACTTTCTTCCCTTTCTTCACGGCGTCCGTCTCACTCGCCTGCGAACCTAGAATCACACAATATAACACACATAAGCTCAAATCCATAAAAACGTGACATTAAGGTCAAACTAAAACCCGTGTCGCAAATCAAGCGCGCGTGTGCGCGATACGTAAAAACGTGTGATTACGCGCCTGAAACTACCCTGACGCGTCGCGATACGCAGAAATCCCAAACCACATGCGTATCACGCGTGTCGCGAAGGTTTTAAATACGAGAAATAGGTAAATAGTTCCAGATTTTCCTACAGCAAGAATAACACAAAAATACACATGCCAGGAGTCTAAGGGTCTCAGCAGACACCTAAAAGACCAAACCCCAACCAAAACCCTCCCCATCTGGCCGCAATTTGCGGCCAGATCGAATTTTCCGGCGGCCTGTACATGAAGTATGGGGGTCGGGTTCTACCTGGGGGATCAGCACCTAACCACCATGCTGCAGTCTTCTCAAAATCAATCTGAACTCACCGGGTCGATAGCAGATTACAGAAGGTCAAAATTTACTTAAAAACGATGAATTTGCATCAAATAGGGATTTGGTGGTATTTTAGTGCAATTGGGGGCTAAGTCGGGTTAACATGGCCCTAACAACACTCCAGCAACTTACTAACACCAAAACATACTTCACTTGGTCATGGATCCCACAAATCACCACATATCGCACTAAAACGCACCAATAACCACTAATCGAAGCTAAGATACACTAAATAAGCAAACTAGGGGGTAAGTTCAAGAAGTATACCCCACACTCGACCCTAGGGAGCTGGAGGAAGAAGAAGAAGTGGAGGGAAGGAGCTGCAGTTGAAGTTGTGCAGTTGCTGCTGCTCACTGATGCTGATGCTGCTCACTGTTGCTGCTGCTGTGATGCTTGCTGTTGCTGCTGAGATGGTTGCTGCTGCTGCTGCTGCTGTGGAGGTAAGTGTGTGTGTGAGTGTGAGAGTGAGGTTGAGAGAAAAGATTACAAGAATGAGAGGGAATCATAACCCCAAATGTCAACCCCTCCATTCTCTCTCTTCATTAAATGCAAGCATGGCTTTTGCCATGATGCATTCTCTCTCTCTCATTCTCACCAAGTCAACACTAAAAGGGGAATTCAAATTAAAGCAACCATCATAAAACCAATTAAACTGAATTAAAACCCAAAGGGCTTAATCCCCATGATTAAACCCACCATGGTTTCTAATCATGGTATTACCTCATTTTAAAACCCTAGTTTACATGCACATGTGTGTGCAAGCCTAGGAAAATTCTAGAAAAATATTTATTAAATTTGGAAAAATATTTGAAACTCAATTTGGTAAACTTTCTTTTAAAAACCCTTTATTTAAATATAATTAGCCACTACTCACATTCTAAGGTGTTACAGGTAGTATGCTACTTGGTTTTTATCTATCTTAATATGTGTATATGTTTCTTTTGACGTATCGCTAATACATATTGATAGAGCCCTTAGGATCTTTGCTTGACTACCAGCGTTGTGATGGAAGTTACACTAGTGGGGGATGGGTAGTCTACAAGCACATCCTTATACAGATCCCTAGTCGTAGGATTATCGAGACAGGGCATCGATACTCCAGAGTAGACTGGTGTATACGCTTCTCATCCCAATAGGGGAGATGTCCTGTCCTACAGCCATCAGTACGTCGCACTGGAGATAGTATGCAGGTGCTCATTGGGTTATGAGTTACACTGAACGGACTCGTGGGGTACTGATGGTTGGTACTATACCTATTGTCAGGTAGCAGTTCCCAGGTGACATGAGTACATCTTAATCCGTCGACTTGACACTGCTACTTCGCCTCAAGTGTGTTCCCACTGTTCTTAGATTACTACCCTACCACGGCTCTATTGAGTCGTGCAAACATGTAGTAGTTGGGTGCAGTCCCGAAGCACTTGGAGGCAGTAGCAGTTAGATAGGATTTGACTCTCCCGGTATTGGGGGTTGATGTCGCGCTGTGTTCGGACAGCCATTACACAAAGTCCCTGGCCAGAACAAGCGAGATTTACTGATAGGTACTCCAGTAGTTTCTCAGGATGTTTTGGGCTGTACTCCGACATGAATTATTGCGCTATTAGGGGTCTGACGTTTACCACCCCCTAGGCCCGATATGCAATACACTTAGATGAACAGACCGGACTGTACGGAGATTGCCACAGACAGGCTCAGTAGGAGTTCGGATGAGTTTGCTCGTCGACCTTATTATCGACAGATACCTGGGTAGCCGTTACGTGCAGCTAGTACCGCTAACGTGTTTGTGGTTAAACCTACTGCCAGCGTACTATCGAGTCTTTAGAGTCCCACACAGAGGGTTTCCCTATTTCGGGTGAAACAATGTAGAGGTCGTATTGTTTTGCGACAGGGTTCGATCATATACGTGTACCTTGGCGCTTGTGATATTCGAGCGGACAATACTAGTGGGCTTTGGTTTAAGCCGGATCCTAGTATTTGATTATTGGATTAGTTTCGTCTCATTGTATTCGTGTTTCTCAAAACATGGATGCGGGTATGTATATACGGATGAGAGGAGCATTCTTGTAATTACTCAAGATTGTTATAGAAGGAGACACCTCATTAGGGTTTTGACCATTGATTTGATTAAAACAATTATGAGGTGGAGGAAAGTATTTGTTATTTTTTGCAAATGATAATTGTGGCATGGCTACTTGTTTTCACCACTTGACTTGGTTTGACCACTTGACTTGGTTTGACTATTTGACTTAGATATTTTTTTGTGAGATATTTTGTGGCACTAGATATTTTGGATGAGATATTTTCTTGCCATACTTGTAGTCATATCAAGTAAGCCATCTCATTTTATCATTATCAAAAAACCATTTCTCTTTCCTCAGGTTCACTCTCTTCTTCTTCTCCTCAACTCATAGCTCTTATTGTCTCATGTGTTACGAATCCAAGAGCTAGTGAGACTTAGCTACCCAAAATCACTCTCTACTCATTCTAGGCTACTTAGTTTAGCACACCAAGTGACCAAGTTGCCTCAACTTGAAGGTTAAGCTCAAGGTTGGAATTCTCATGTGGATCTTCTTCGACTTCGAGAAGCCGACGAGGAGGCGCTATCCATTTCCACTCCAAGGAGCTCACAAAGAGAAGGAGGACAGTGAGAAGACAAGAAGGACACGATACTATAAGGTATAACATTCATCCGAGTAGTTAAACCTCATATAGTTTGCTAGCTAAGGTTTTATATTCGATCCTTGCTTCAAGTCGGTGTTGCGAAGCCCGTAAAAATCATTTTTTGCTAATTCCGCCTCTCCACGAACACGTGGTGTGCGCGACATTGACTTACAGTGGTATCGGAGCCTCTCATAAACCCTAGGTAGCTTGTAGCGATGTTAGAATTCCGCCGTTTTTGTCGCGTAAAAACTGCCGACAAAAACAGTTTTCAAAAATGATGTTTTGAGTTATTTACACACCCCGCGGGCTCACGGTTTGAACCAAGAAGCCGTGGGGTGAAGCGTGCGCACCCCGAGGACAGCCCCGGGGGGGGGGACCAACAGCCAGGACCACCCCCCAAGACCACCATAAGGTGGACTTGGAGGCTAGTAACCCGAGACCACCAAAGATTGGTGCTCTCGGGTCTGCCTCCCCTTGGGGGCCACCTCGTGATGGCCCCCGAGGGTGTGTACCCCTCTCGAGGCAGCAATCGTGGCTATTACTGTTTCATGTTGCATGAAAACAGTATATGCTTTCTTTTGAAATAACCACGGTTCTCAAATCCAGAAATCTCATGAAAACAAAATCTCATGAAAACAGCATATCTCAATGCGTAAAAGCGTAAAGCATGATGTATGCAACATATAACAGAATGTAAGCATATCCGTATATCATGCAACATGAAACATTAATATGCACATATCGAGGGAACACCGCTCTTTTAAAAGAATTCCAGTTTTTAAAATATATCATGCGGTCCCCAATTCTCCAAAACCAAAGCCAGCATCATCTATGTATGTGCAATAAGTATGTATGTAGGTATGGATGCACAAGTAGATAGTACGCAAGTATGAGTGTACAATATGTATGTGCGCAAGTATGGATGTACAAGTGGTATATACGCATGTATGAGTGTACAATATGTATGTGCGCCAATATAGATATATAAGAGGTATATACGCAAGTATGAGTGTACAATATGTATGTGCGCAAGTATGGATATACACGTGGTATATACGCATGTATGAGTGTATAATATGTATGTGCGCAAGTATGGATGTACAAGCGGTATATACGCATATATGAGTGTGCAATATGTATGTGCGCTAATATGGATGTACAAGTGGTATATACGCAAGTATGAGTGTACAATATGTATGTGCGCAAGTATGAGTGTACAAATGTGTATGTGCGCAAGTGTGGTGTACAATATGTATGTACACAAGTATGGTGTACAATAAGTATGTATGCAAGTATGTCATGCAAGGAGTCATATCCTGATGCAGCAGTTCTACTGTGTAGTGACATGGCAATTATCGATGATGAAGTATGTGAGCCTGCAAATCTGTGTACGTGTAACATACGCATCATCGATAATGGTGTAGGTGTACTAGCACCGGTATAAGTAATGCAACGCGAATAACATGAATGCAGCATAAGGTAAATCATCAGCTAAAAGCTATAAGGTATACGTGTCTACAAGACCGAGTCGGTGAATCTATCAATCGGCATCCAGCCACACAACATCGCGTACGGTACAATCCATCGTACGACATCCTCTAGTCAAGGGTATGGATCAATCATCAAGTCAACTCATCAGGTACAGAAAATCATCGTACGGCGGCATTAAGCTGGTAGGGATCCTATCGACCTTTACGACAAAGAGGGTACGGACCTAACGTCACGTACGACATATCAATCAAGATTCACTGTAATACCCCAGGTGGAGTTGGGGCTGAATACCATCTACCCCGTGAGAAGTGAGATGTTATCCGGTATCGAGGTGGGGATGTAACCGATACGGATGCACACGGGGACCCACCAGAACAATGGGGAGTATCGAATTCCATTCCGAAAGAGGGCACGATCTGAACTATAAATGGAATGATACCACTCTTATAACACAGAGGCGCCTTATGGATGAATCGGAACTCTGGAGTTTGAAGAACTCCGTAGTTAAGCGTGCTTGAGCCAGAGAAATTCTGGGATGGGTGACCTACTGGGAAGTACCCACGGGTTCATTTAAAGGGACAAAACTGTGCGGTTTCGGCCAAAGCGGACAATACCATCTGTGTTTGGGGGTGGGTCGTGACAAATATGGTG
This sequence comes from Agapanthus africanus, assembly GCA_030015575.1. Classification (NCBI taxonomy): domain Eukaryota; kingdom Viridiplantae; phylum Streptophyta; class Magnoliopsida; order Asparagales; family Amaryllidaceae; genus Agapanthus; species Agapanthus africanus. The sequence goes on from CM057339.1 coordinate 430,368,129, forward strand.
GCCCATGCAGGTCCCTCAGTACTAGGTCTGTGGTTCGAGGATGAACCATTGTTTAAAGGTGGGGAGAATGTCGGGCCCAGTTCTTGCTCACGGAACAAAGTGCCACACGGAACAAAGTGCCACGCCAATTGTCATGCAAAGGGGGCGGGGGCCACCTCTTGAATCCGTGGGGCCACCTCTTGAGTCCCTGGGACCCACTGTAGAACAATGGGGAATCTTCGGAACACATTCCGAAAGAGGACCGGACTGCATTATAAATATAATGATATCACCCTCAATTACAGAGGCGCCTTTTAAGTGAACCGGCACTACAGGAGTTTGAGAACTCCATAGTTAAGCGTGATTGAGCCAGGGAAGTTCTGGGATGGGTGACCTCCAGGGAAGTGGCCCCTGGTCGGGTCCGGTTCGCTCCTAAGGACAAAACCGTGCGGCTTCGGCCAGAGCGGACAATATTCTCTGTATTGGGGGTGGGGCGTGACAATATTTATATCACATATTGCTTAGTTGTACATCCAACATTATTTAATGTAATACCCCAGGTGGAGTTGGGGCTGAATACCACGTACCCCGTGAGAAGTGAGATGTTATTCGGTATCGAGGTGGGGATGTAACCGATACGGATGCACACGGGGACCCACCAGAACAATGGGGAGTATCGAATTCCATTCCGAAAGAGGGCACGATCTGAACTATAAATGGAATGATACCACTCTTATAACACAGAGGCGCCTTTTGGATGAATCGGAACTCTGGAGTTTGAAGAACTCCGTAGTTAAGCGTGCTTGAGCCAGAGAAATTCTGGGATGGGTGACCTACTGGGAAGTAGCCCCGGGTTCATTTAAAGGGAAAAAACCGTGCGGTTTCGGCCAAAGCGGACAATACCATCTGTGTTTGGGGGTGGGTTGTGACAAATATAGTATCGGAGCCGGTCTCCCAAAAGTAAGTCTGTGGTTCGAGGACGAACCATTGTTCTAAGTGGGGGGGGGGGGGATGTAATACCCCAGGTGGAGTTAGGGCTGAATACCACCTACCCCGTGAGAAGTGAGATGTTATCCGGTATCGAGGTGGGGATGTAACCGATACGGATGCACACGGAGACCCACCAGAACAATGGGGACTATCGAATTCCATTCCGAAAGAGGGCACGATCTGAACTATAAATGGAATGATACCACTCTTATAACACAGAGGCTCCTTTTGGATGAATCGGAACTCTGGAGTTTGAAGAACTCCGTAGTTAAGCGTGCTTGAGCCAGAGAAATTCTGGGATGGGTGACCTACTGGGAAGTAGCCCCGGGTTCATTTAAAGGGAAAAAACCGTGCGGTTTCGGCCAAAGCGGACAATACCATCTGTGTTTGGGGGTGGGTCGTGACAAATATGGTATCAGAGCCAGTCTCTCAAAAGTAAGTCTGTGGTTCGAGGACGAACCATTGTTCTAAGTGGGGGGGGGATGTAATACCCCAGGTGGAGTTAGGGCTGAATACCACCTACTCCGTGAGAAGTGAGATGTTATCCGGTATCGAGGTGGGGATGTAACCGATACGGATGCACACGGAGACCCACCAGAACAATGGGGAGTATCGAATTCCATTCCGAAAGAGGGCACGATCTGAACTATAAATGGAATGATACCACTCTTATAACACAGAGGCGCCTTTTGGATGAATCGGAACTCTGGAGTTTGAAGAACTCCGTAGTTAAGCGTGCTTGAGCGTGGGTCGTGACAAATATGGTATCAGAGCCAGTCTCTCAAAAGTAAGTCTGTGGTTCGAGGACGAACCATTGTTCTAAGTGGGGGGGGGGGAATGTAATACCCCAGGTGGAGTTAGGGCTGAATACCACCTACCCCGTGAGAAGTGAGATGTTATCCGGTATGGAGGTGGGGATGTAACCGATACGGATGCACACGGAGAGACCCACCAGAACAATGGGGAGTATCGAATTCCATTCCGAAAGAGGGCACGATCTGAACTATAAATGGAATGATACCACTCTTATAACACAGAGGCGCCTTTTGGATGAATCGGAACTCTGGAGTTTGAAGAACTCCGTAGTTAAGCGTGCTTGAGCCAGAGAAATTCTGGGATGGGTGACCTACTGGGAAGTAGCCCCGGGTTCATTTAAAGGGACAAAACCGTGCGGTTTCGGCCAAAGCGGACAATACCATCTGTGTTTGGGGGTGGGTCGTGACATTCACAATATTATATATATATATATATCTATATGCCTATGTCTCAGGTCACATCCATAACAATCTCATATCGGGGCCCCCGGGTTCATTTAAAGGGACAAAACCGTGCGGTTTCGGCCAAAGCGGACAATACCATCTGTGTTTGGGGGTGGGTCGTGACATTCACAATATTATATATATATATCTATATGCCTATGTCTCAGGTCACATCCATAACAATCTCATATCGGGGGACCGGCAAGGTATCAATTATTTCAATCGACCCGCATCCGTATACCAACAAATCATCATATCACATGTCAAATCGTATTCTCTTTTCATCATAGTTATATCTCACATAAAGTCAAGTTTACATATACATTCTACCTTTACTATAAGCATAAGTATCTAATCTAACATACACACCCGAACCATACAATCAGTTTTTAAAAGGTGCGAATCGTAGTTTTGAAAGTAGGGGTTACGGTGTTTTTAAGGAAAAGATATCGTTTGAAAATCCGCAACGTCCTTCAAGGTATCTGTTTAAAAGAAGCATACGATTCTTCGGTTTCGAAATAGGTATGGTTCGGATGACATAATTACGTCGGCTATCTAGTCCTATAGTACCCTAAACGGCAATATTGTTAAACGTCATCCTCAAATTCCGTCATCACATACTAGTTGTATCAAAACACTTCTAACTATCCTTTAGTTTATAATATGGTTTCACTAACCATATTTTAACTCTAACCCTAGTTTCCTAATCTAGGTTTTCTTAACCATATACTACAAATCGGTTTCCACCAAAACATTGCGGGGGTGCTATACGCCATCCACCCGACTTCCCCCGTAGATATAGATCTACTCACCTTGATCTTCGCTTGCTGGAGTCGATGACGCCACTCTCATCCTCGGAATCCATGCGAAGGTACCTATAATATAAACATAATCGCAAATGCTATTAGAATCGAGTTCGGAAAACCGATACGGCATACGGATCGCCAATAGGTTAGAACCTATAGCCCACGCATGCAAAACCAATCAATTATCCCTAGTTGTTGATGTACAAACATCCAACAACCAAATAAAATATCAAATACTAAAATCCAATTTCAGAATATGGAAAACATGAAAACAACAACATAGGAAAACCACTCCCAGATTTCACCTTAGGCCAAACTAAGAGATTTTGCACATTGGGTTGCTCTAGATAGACTATATAAAAGATACAGACCAAGTACGAGCTATATCCAACCTATCCAGACCGCAATTTGCGGCCAGGAATTGGGGTAAGAGGCTAGGGTTTCAGTGGTAGCTTCCTAAGTGCCTTCATGACTCCCTGTGTTTGCTAAATAAATCCTAGTGCCCCCGGGTGTTAGCAGATCTCTAAACAACCTCATAATTTTCACAAATTCCCGATATTGGGGTTTCTAGGTTTGGGGTTCTATCTCAGGTTTCAGTCCATGAAACTAACTCTAGAGGGGTTATAAGGTCTCTACTAAACCTTAATTTCATTTTTGGATTCAATTCCAACCCTAACCTCTTCTAGAAATTTCCAAAGTTCACATATCCACACTAAATCGATTCTAAACTTAAACTGGAATATCACAAACTAAAAAATAAACTAATTGGTAGAGATTATACCTCATTAGTGCCACCAAGCAAAACCCTAGAAGTCCCAAGTCTTCAAAATCTAACTTTTCTTGGTCCAATGTGTAGAGGATGAAGTGAGGATTATCTTTTGTGAAGGAAGTATAGGGTTTTGGTGCGGGAATTAAGATGGGTCATGAGGGTAGAATGAGGGAGCTTGAAGGTGAAGAAGGAGAAGAAAATGGTGGGGGAAAAAATGGTTGAGGCAGTACTCTCCCTCTCTCTCTCTTTCTCACTCTCATTCTCTCTCCTAGCATGGTCTCATATCATCATTATGTCCCTTCTCTCTCCCCTCAATCATTCCTCTTTTCTTTTCTTTTCTATTCTCACCAATAAACACATAAACCCAAATAAAACAACACAAATGAAACAACACATAACATGTCATGGTGCACTAACCACGGAAAACTGTAGAAACACGGATTTGGCTTAATCGCGATTAGCAGTGCACTAATCGGGTTTTCATTTAAACTACATATAATAAAAAAATACCAAATCCTTTAAATATATATTTTTTAAATGAATAAATCATTTTAATTTCCATTTATTTCACAATTATCGGTATATATTTATACCCTTTTTCGAAAACCCTAATTTCGCAAATCGGGCAGTTTTCGGGAAATATATTATTTTAATATTATATTCCAAAATTAATATTTTATATTTTCTGAAATGTTACAGTCTTCCCCCCTTAAATAAATTCGGTCCCTGAATTTAAATTTAAACCCCCAATTCCTAAAACATTTCAATAATCAGCTCAAATCAACGGGGCTCCAAAATCATGGAAGATGCAAAAACAACACAGCGTGTCAAGTGCGCATGAAAATAAGTACAAAACTCAAAAACCGAACTCCGTCAAGCATCACGCAAATCATCGGATTTGCACGCATATCTTCGGAGTTACAATAGAGATACAGATCTCGAAATCCTCTACTGAAATCCAATATACACTAGTTAAATACTATAATACGTGTATAGTACGCATCCTTGAAAACTCCAAAATCTGAATAAAATATATGCAAAATCTTTTCTGAATCGCCGTATGATGCGTAACTCATGGCACAAGTGACGGACGCTCATTTGTAAAATAATAATATATGTCTATATATGTTTTGCTAAATATGCGTTCCGTCGTTTCAAAATATCCCCAAAAGGTTTTCCTTAAAAAAACGTTCGTGTCGCTCACGGACACGTAGGAAATAGCGAGACTATAGCTCTTTTTCAAAAAGATCTTGGTAAACTTTTAATGCATGCAAATTACTCAGGTACTGTTCTCAGATCAGTTCTGTTTGGCCACTATATAATATGGTGCCCAATACGAAAACAAAGTGCTCAAAAAGAAAAATCAGCCTCAAAAGGCGTACCCAAAAATCACGTGTGTCTGGTGCGCATGGAAATCAAATCCAAACACAGGTGCCACAATATGCACAAAAGCAAAACTAAGTGCAACAGGTGTGCACGAAAACATCTGTCCAGTGCAACGGGTGTGCACGACAACACATCTGGTGCATTAAATGCACGAAATACAATCAATAACTCAAACGCATAAAAAGCAACACCGAGTGCACCAAGGTGTATAAATAGAAAAAAATGTCTTCAACTATGTGCACAATATCCGTATCAATGTACTACAAGCACATGTGAGCTATACCGAGTGCAAAAATCACATCATCCGTATGAAATCCACGAAATCATAAACACATGCTACTGAGGTACAAAATCGACATCAAATGCAGTGGATATGCACAAATCGCAAATTAACACAACGGTGTATAAAATATATATCAAGTGTGATAACTATGCGCAAAAATATAAATACCCAGTAGGTGCAGCCATGGTGCACGAAAACGATATCATGAAACTCAATCATCAAAACTCAAAATCCAAGCGATATAAGCGTGATACTCGGATCACAAACGCAAATCGCAATAAATGACATCGAGGTACACCTCCTACAATGTCGAAAAATGTCGGTGTGCCCAAAACGGGCAGAGCAAGAACATCCGCTTGCCTCCTGCTTACGGCAGGGCGTCCTATGTCTCGGGGTCCTCATTTTCTCCTCGAATTACCAATCTCGCAATCCATCGGCTCATCGGCCCGGTCAGGTGTGCTAACGGGAACGATTCCGCTCTAGCACTTCTCTGGTCATCTCTCGGCCAATCATCACGACCACTCGTAAAGCAGCACGTTACTGGCGTCGGCCTCTGGTCCTCTGAATACTCGTAACACAACTGATCTTCGGTGCAAATCTTATTGCAACGGTGTCCTAGAAGGAACCTGCTCAAGGTCTCTTCCGATCTTGCCTATGCTGAACTGTACGGAGGCTGGTACTCTTGCATAATCTTTTCTCGCTCTCTGGACATCTGCGTCCTCAGCACAACATTTCTTCGGGAACTGGTCGCATCCCAACGTCTCTGTAGACATATCCGATCTTTAATCTCAATGGGGAGTAACAACATCTCGTCAGCATCTCGCACGAGCCACTTGTTCCACTCGTCTTTATCATCGTCCACTTCGACGTCACGTCATACTATCTGCGCACTGCAACTGTTCTCGGCCACGGTCAATCCGAAGTCTCTCACACGGATTCGAAATCACGAACTCGGTATCTTCATCACTCTGTAGAAGATCTTTAGCCGAACACATCCTCGGGAACTCGTCCCAACCATTGGAGGAATGCTCAATACTCGTCCGTTCTCGATCAGCTCATAACGCATCTGGGTGAGGTCCTCTATCCGAAGCTGGTCAGCTTGCTGATCTCTCATCACATGATATCCAGACGACGTTAAACGTTTCGATCGATTCGTCAAATTCCCAAAATATCCCGAAAGCTCAACACCTGAGCACAGTTTAATAATATTTGGTACATACCACAGTACCTCTGGACCAGCCGTAGAAGGGCAAACCCAAGCCTCACTGATGGCACCGCTAAACTGCCGCAAACCCTAAGGTTCAAAAGAGGTTCTATGGTCATCATGTCGAATTAGGGTTTCATTCTTCTAGAAGGCCCATAGAATTACTTGCATGTTCCTCCGAATACATTAAACTTGGAAAAATGGGTTTTCTGACATTCGTTCGAACTTTTTAACTTCGCCTAGGCGACATGCGAATCCCCTTCGTCCGCATGCTAAACAATGCCTCAATCCTCCAGGAAAGACGATACATCAACGGTCATTTCTGAATCGGCCTACTCTAGATCTGACTCAACTAAGCCTGCGTCGGCGCATCAATCTGACGAATCACCTTCGTCTCTCAAATCGGGGTAGACTAGCTATCATCTGTCGCATCTCTGCCTAGGAGCTCCAGAGATTTCAGCTCGTAAAGTCTGGAGGCGACATCCTATCAATCTCAGTAACAGCTGGGTCATTTGTCTGCACGGTAGACGACTTCACAATCTCTGAGGTCGGTTGTACATCAACAGTCCTCTCGCAACTGGCAGCTCTAACAATGGCCCGATCATCCGGTGTAAAACCAAATACTCGCCTCTACAAGAGGTCACAACACAAACACTACATCAAGACATTCCCATGTCACCAGAAAACACAATGGTCAGTCCTCGTCCATGACGAGCTCGCCCTGACCGCAACACTAGCAGCAGCTCAAACTGCGCTCAAACCATGGTGACCGGAACCTCAATCGAGTATCGATAAAAACATATCAAAGGCATGAAAGGAAACGACAGATCCAGAATGGATACATGTTCATAAGAAGGAACATCATCAATGAGAGTATGATCATGAAAATGAATAGAATCAAGGATCTCAAATGGATGTATAATATGGGTATGAAGAGAATCATAAGTCTCAAAAATATGTACATCCTAAGGTTTCTTAAGTGGAGTATCGTATCGTAAATATGCCGCGGAACATACGTACGGTACGTCACTCTACTCAAGCTACCTACTCCATCAATCAGGGTCAACCTATAAAACGAAAGTTCGGGTCTAATACCCCCCGTTCAAGTCTATGTTCCGTAAGGTCAAGCCTAGGTTCTGAAATATATACACACCCTAGACTCTGCATAGTCAAACATAGACTCGAATCAAGGTTAAACCTAGCGCTTTGATACCAACTTTGTCACGACATGAAATATTAGCTCGTGACCAACACTTATATCACGCAACGTCTAAAGGCGTAACGTAATTCAAGTAAGCTGAAACCCAGAAATCTAAATCTTTTTAAGAAAATAAAGGAGGTGAAGTTTTGAAATAAAGGTATAATGAAATCAAGTTTTCTTAATGCATAGAAAAGGAACATAAAAATGAAAGTGAAATATACTAGTTTGAAAACGTGTTTCATCTTTTAAAAATTTAGGCAGCACCTCCTTTGTATATTTTGATCCAAAACCACAATACATGATAATATAAAAAAGGCATCTCCAAGCGGGAGCTAGCTCTTCTCCAATCGGCGGATCCACAACCACGCAAAGCAAAGAATTAAGTATACGACGCCCAACGGTGAAGTTCACCACAAAAGATAAAGTAAAGCAAGACATGAAAACCATAAGTAGCGGGAAACCCCTCGCTCTAAGTCTCGTAACCATAAATCTCACTAAGTATCATTACTTACACAAATACTAATTTTGATTGATGGAGTTGACTATATACAATCAACAACAACAACAACAACTGAGCCTTTTATCCCAAGCATATGGGGTAGGCTACATGAACCAACATGAGAATCACGCCGGGTCCAGCACATGAATCCTCTGTCTCCACTCACTTCTATCGAACAATATACTTTCATTGAGTCCTTTGGCAACCATATCGTTTCGTATCACCTCCATCCATGTTTTCTTCGGTCTCCCTTTTGCCCTTTTACCATTACCCATATCGAGAGTACCTATTCGTCGAACCGGTGCTTCCACAGGTCTGCGTCGCACATGACCAAACCATCTAAGCCGGTTTTCCCGCATCTTCTCCTCCACGGGTGCTACACCAACTTTTGCACGAATATCCTCATTTCGCACCTTGTCTTTTCTAGTGTTACCGCACATCCAACGAAGCATGCGCATCTCCGCTACATGCATCTTCTGTGTATGATGCTTCTTAGGAGCCCAGCATTCTGTACCATATAATAAGGCAGGCCGAATAGCGCTCCGATAAAACTTCCCTTTCAATTTTAACGGAAAGTTACGATCACACAAAATCCCTGTTGCACTCCTCCATCTCAACCAACCAGCTTGGATCCTTTGATTAACATCACTATCGATCTCCCCATTCCTTTGGATGATGGAACCTAGATATCTAAACTGGTCGCTCGGTGATATCTCTTGCCCTTCCAATGTTATACCAATATGGTTTTGACTTCTCTGGCTACTAAATTTGCAGTGCATATATGCTGTCTTGGACCTGCTCAATCTGAATCCCCGAGATTCCAATGTTTGTCTCCATAATTCCAATTTGGCATTAACCCCTGCTTTCGTCTCATTTACTAGAACAATATCATCAGCGAATAGCATACACAAAGGGACCTCATCTTGGATAGTTCTAGTAAGCTCATCCATCACGATGGTAAACAGGAAAGGACTTAATGCAGATCCTTGATGTAAACCAATAGTAATCGGAAAATCACTTGTTAAGCCACCGCAAGTTCTGACATTTGCCACTACTCCGTCGTACATATCCTTGATTATGTCAATATACTTGACGGGGACCCCCTTTTTCATCATTGTCCCCCATAATACCTCTCTAGGTACCTTGTCGTACGCTTTTTCTAAATCAATAAATATCATATGCAAATCTCTTCTCCTCTCTCGAAGCGCTCGACAAGTTGACTATATACAATATGAAATATAAATACAAGAGTGGGTATGATACAAATGCCCCACCTACCAATGCAAAACACCTAAATGAAGCTATGTGCCAGCGATGCCGCTACGGATCCATGCGGTCAACCTGCAAGAACTGTGGCACAACGGGGTAAGTTGCCAACTCGTGAGTAGAAAAATATCTACAAGTAGAAATCGAATAAATAACGACTCCTAGGTCAACTATATCATAAAAGTAATACTATGATATCTAGGGTGACCGGGTCTGTATATATGCCAACACTATAAATAAATGCCTACCAGCATGTGGATAACATCCAACAATATAATCAATGTATATATGCATGTGGATCTCGTCCAACCATATGATCAATGTACGTATCCAAGTGGATCTCGTCCAACCATATGATCAATATATGTATGCAAGTGGATCTCGTCCAACCATATGATCAATGTATGTAAATATCATAAAAGCATATGCATGAAAATATGAGGATATAAATCAACGTGTGTCCCTGGAGACACATCAAGATCATGGAACCTGAGTGTCCAGCATCGACACTCGAAACATCATGAAACCCGTGTCTAGCATCGACACGTAAATCCTCATATCTCGGGCTCCGTCAGTCCGGGTCCGCCCATATCATCTCTCGACTCCGGTCGGTATCCTCCGGATATCCGCCGAGCCCAAATACTATCACCGATGGGTAGTGCTCCCCTGCCAGGCCCACCTTCTAACAATACGAGTCTTCTTGCCCCGGGGTACCTCACCGGGTCCACCATGTACCCGCAGACGATGCCTACTGCTCCTCGAATCGGGTTTCACATGCCACTCTCAGAACCGAGAAAACACATGGTGGACGCACTGAAATATCATATCAAGAGAAACCGGGTTTTTAAAACAGTACATGCTTTCTTTTGAAATAGTCACGGTTCTCAAATCCAGAAATCTCATGAAAGCAGTATATCTCAATGCGTAAAAGCGTAAAGCATGATGTATGAAACATATAACAGAATGTAAGCATATCCGTATATCATGCAACATGAAACAGTAATATGCACATATCGAGGGAACACCACTCTTGTAAATGAATCCAGTTTTTAAAATATATCATGCGGTCCCCAATTCTCCAAAACCAAAACCAGCATCATCTATGTATGTGCAATAAGTATGTATGTAGGTATGGATGCACAAGTGGTACATACGCAAGTATGAGTGTACAATATGTATGTACGCAAGTATGGATGTACAAGTGGTATATACGCATGCATGAGTGTACAATATGTATGTGCGCCAATATGGATGTACAAGTGGTATATACGCAAGTATGAGTGTACAATATGTATGTGCGCAAGTATGGATGTACAAGTGGTATATACGCATGTATGAGTGTACAATATGTATGTGCGCAAGTATGGATGTACAAGTGGTATATACGCATGTATGAGTGTACAATATGTATGTGCGCCAATATGGATGTACAAGTGGTATATACGCAAGTATGAGTGTACAATATGTATGTGCGCAAGTATGGATGTACTCAAGTATGGTGTACAATATGTATGTACGCAAGTATGCTGTACAATAAGTATGTACGCAAGTATGTCATGCATCCTGATGCAGCAGTTCTACTGTGTAGTGACATGGCAATTATCGATGATGAAGTGTGTGAGCCGGCAAATCTGTGTACGTGTAACATATGCATCATCGATAATGGTGCAGGTGTACTAGCACCGGTATAAGTAAAGCAATGCGAATAACATGAATGCAGCATAAGGTAAATCAACAGCTAAAAGCTATAAGGTATACGTGTCTACAAGACCGAGTCGGTGAATTTATCAATCGGCATCCAGCCACATAACATCGCGTACAGTACAATCCATCGTACGACATCTTCTAGTCAAGGGTATGGATCAATCATCAAGTTAACTCATCAGGTACGAAAAATTATCGTACGGCGGCATTAAGGCGGTAGGGATCCTATCGTCTTTTACGACAAAGAGGGTACGGACCTAACGTCACGTACGACATATCAATCAAGATTCACAATATTATATATATATATATATATATATATATATATATATATATATGCCTATGTCTCAGGTCACATCCATAACAATCTCATATCGGGGGATCGACAAGGTATCAATTATCTCAATCGACTCGCATCTGTATACCAACAAATCATCATATCACATGTCAAATCGTATTCTCTTTTCATCATAATTATATCTCACATAAAGTCAAGTTTACATATACATTCTACCTTTACTATAAGCATAAGTATCTAATCTAACATACACACCCGAACCATACAATCAGTTTTTAAAAGGTGCGAATCGTAGTTTTGAAAGTAGAGGTTACGGTGTTTTTAAGGAAAAGATATCGTTTGAAAATCCGCAACGTCCCTCAAGGTATCTATTTAAAAGATGCAGACGATTCTTCAGTTTGGAAATAGGTATGGTTCGGATGACACAATTACGTCGGCTATCTAGTCCTATAGTACCCTAAACGGCATACAATCAGTTTTTAAAAGGTGCGAATCGTAGTTTTGAAAGTAGGGGTTACGGTGTTTTTAAGGAAAAGATATCGTTTGAAAATCCGCAACGTCCCTCAAGGTATCTATTTAAAAGATGCAGACGATTCTTCATTTTGGAAATAGGTATGGTTCGGATGACACAATTACGTCGGCTATCTAGTCCTATAGTACCCTAAACGGCAATATCGTCAAACGTCATTCTCAAATTCCGTCATCACATACTAGTCGTATCAAAACACTTCTAACTATCCTTTAGTTTATAATATGGTTTCACTAACCATCTTTTAACTCTAACCCTAGTTTCCTAATCTAGGTTTTCTTAACCATATGCTACAAATCGGTTTCCACCAAAACTTTGCGGGGGTGCTATACGCCATCCACCCGACTTCCCCCGTAGATATAGATCTACTCACCTCGATCTTCGCTTGATGGAGTCGATGACGCCACGCTCATCCTCGAAATCCACATGAAGGTACCTACAATATAAACATAATCGCAAATGCTATTAGAATCGAGTTCGGAAAACCGATACGGCACACGGATCGCTTATAGGTTAGAACCTATAGCCCACGCATGAAAAACCAACCAATTATCCCTAGTTATTGATGTACAAACATCCAACAACCAAATACAATATCAAATACTAAAATCCAATTTCAGAATACGGAAAACATGAAAACAGCAACATAGGAAAACCACTCCCAGATTTCACCCTAGGCCAAACTAAGAGATTTTGCACATTGGGTTACTCTAGATAGACTATATAGAAGCTACAGACCAAGTACGAGCCATATCCAACCTATCCAGGCCGCAATTTGCGGCCATATTGCATTAATTTGTGGCCATGAATTGGGGTAAGGGGCTAGGGTTTCAGTGGTAGCTTCCTAGGTGCCTGCATGACTCCCTGTGTTTGCTAAATAAATCCTAGTGCCTCCGGGTGTTAGCAGATCTCTAAACAACCTCATAATTTTCACAAATTCCCGATATCGGCATTTCTAGGTTTGGGGTTTGGGGTTCTATCTCAGGTTTCAGTCCATGAAACTAACTCTAGAGGGGTTATAAGGTCTCTACTAACCTTAATTTCATCTTTGGATTCAATTCCAACTTAAACCTCTTCTAGAAATTTCCAAAGTTCACACATCCACACTAAATCGATTCTAAACTTAAACTAGAATATCACAAACTAAAAACTAAACTAACTGGTAGAGATTATACCTTATTAGTGCCACCAAGCAAAACCGTAGAAGTCCCAAGTCTTCAAAATCTAACTTTTCTTGGTCCAATGTGTAGAGGATGAAGTGGGGATTATCTTTTGTGAAGTAAGTATAGGGTTTTGGTGAGGGAATTGAGATGGGTCATGAGGGTAGAATGAGGGAGCTTGAAGGTGAAGAAGGAGAAGAAAATGGTGGGGGGGAAAATGGTTGAGGCAGCACTCTCCCCCTCTCTCTCTTTCTCACTCATTCTCTCTCTTAGCATGGTTTCATATCATCATTATGTCCATTCTCTCTCTCCCCTCAATCATTCTTCTTTTCTTTTCTTTTCTTTTCTATTCTCACCAATAAACACATAAACCCAAATAAAACAACACAAATGAAACAACACGTAACATGTCATGGTGCACTAACCACGAAAACTACAGAAACACGGATTTGGCCTAATCGCGATTAGCAGTGCACTAATCGGGTTTTCATTTAAACTGCATATAATAAAAAAAATGCCAAATCCTTTAAATATATTTTTTTAAATGAATAAATCATTTTAATTTCCATTTATTTCACAATTATCGGTATATATTTAAACCCTTTTTCGAAAACCCCAATTTCGCAAATCGGGCAGTTTTCGGGAAATATATTATTTTAATATTAAATTCCAAAAATAATATTTTATATTTTCTGAAATGTTACAATTGCCCGGAGATCGTGTAAGTCCACGTTGCCCACCCCGGTGCTTACGGGGAGGCGGAAAACGGAATAAAAATCAAATTTTTATCAACTATAGGCAACATGGACTAGACAAAGAAGGATCTTTGCTAAACAAAAACAAGCTAAAGCTAACTAGAAACTAGCTAAGTGTTAGAACGGTTATACCTAGGGCTTTATGTCCTTCTCTCCTTGCTCCTTGGAGTAGTAGAAAGAGGTCACCTTTATCGTCTTCTCACGTCGAAGAAGGATCCACCCGAAAGCCTCGACCTTTGGCTTCAACTCCAAGCTAGAAGTAACTAGAGTGCTAGAAGTGCTAATCCTAGAACCCTAGATGAGAGTAGAGATTATCAAGAAGAGGTTTTTCTCAAGCTCAAGTGTTTCTCAACACATGAGAGGGGAGAGCTTGAGGGAGAGGAAGAACAAGAGAGAGAAAGTGAATGATAGAATGAGAGAATAATAACCATTCTCACATATATGTGTGAATTATTTTAATTAGATAATTAGTGAGATAATTGTCATGGCTTAATAAAGACATGACCATTATCATTTCATATTTAATGCTAATTGCAAGGATCAAAGAGCATCTTTTATATGGAATGATGATGGTCAATATGTCAACTAAGGCCAACAAGTCAAGATAGTCAAATGGTCAACAACCATAACCATGCACAATTATATTAAACTAATATCAATTAACCATAATTCACACATAAGCATTAGGGTTAATAAAATGACAATAGTCATTAACCCTAATCAAAGTCCTCTCCCTCTGTCTCAAGCAACTGTGCATACGCACCCGTATTCGTGATCCGAGGAATACGAATACAATGTGATAAAACCAATCCCAAATCATATACTAGGATCTGGCTTAAACCAAAGCCCGCTAGTATAAGCTGTCCGGACAGCTAACGTGCATAAGTGCGCGGATGTGAACGAACCCTGTCGCAAAACCATACGACCTCTACTCATTTTGCCTAAAGGCGAATAGCTTTCTGTGTGGGACTCTAAAGACTCAACAATACGCTGGCAGTGGGTTTAACCACAGACCGCAAGCAACACTAGCTGTACGTAACGGTCCCCAGGTAGATGCCGATAAGAAGACTGACGAGGTGAACCCCATCTGAACTCCTACTGAGCCTGTATGTGACAGTCTCCATACAGTCCGGTCTGTTCGTCTGATACATCGCATGGCGGGCCTAGGGGGGCGGTGAACGTCAGTCCCCTAATAGCGGTACAAGTCGTGTCGGAGTGTAGCCCAGAACACCCTGAGATAACACTGGAAACCTACTGGTATATCTCGCTTGCCCTGGCCAGGGACTACTTGTGTAATGGCTCTCCTAGACACAGCGCGATGTCAACCCCCAATACCGGGAGAGACGAATCCTGTCTAACAGTCACTGCCTCCAAGTGCTTCGGGACTGCACCCAAAAACTACCTGTTTGCACGACTCCTTTGAGCCGTGGTAGGGTAGTAATCAAAGGGCAGTGGGAACACACTCGAGGCGAAGTGACAGTGTCAAGTCAACGGACTAAGCTGTACTCATGTCACCTGGGAACTGATAACTGACGATAGGTATAATACCAACCAACAGTTCCCGACGAGTCCTGTCCAGTGTACTCGTAACCTAACGAGCACCCGTATACTATCTCAAGTACGACGTACTGACGGCTGTAGGACAGACCGTCTCCCACATTGGGATGAGAAGCGCATACGCTAGTCTACTCCGGAGTATCGATGCCCTGTCTCGATAGTCCAACGACTAGGGACCTGTATAAGGATGTGCTTATGGATTACCCAGCTCCCACGAGTGTGAGCACCATCACAACGCTGGTAATCAAGAAAAGATCCTAAGTGCTCTACTAATATGTATATCAGCGATATGCTAAAAGAAACACATGCACATATTAAAGCAGAGACAAACCAAGTAGCATACTACCTTTCGAGCAAGATTGTAAATACAACTGTGAATATCCCAAGCTTCTATCAGGTAATATACAAACTAGTATGATACAGTAATGGCCTCTAGGTCATATACACTAACAATCTCCCACTTGCACTAAGGCCATGTACTGGCGTATCGAAGACCTATCATCTCGATCAGCCGCTCGAACTGAGTCTGGGGCAAGGCCTTGGTGAATGGATCTGCTGTGTTATCTTCTGAAGCAACCCTCCGGACCTCGATCTCCTGGCGATCCACGATCTCCCTGATCAGGTGATACCGCCTTAAGATGTGTCTGGATTTCTGATGGGACCTGGGTTCCTTCGCTAAAGCTATAGCCCCGTTGTTGTCGCAATACAGAGGTATTGGGTCAACAATGGACGGAACCACCAGAAGTTCTTTCAAGAACTTCCTCATCCAGACAGCTTCTTTTGCGGCATCAGATGCAGCGATGTATTCCGCTTCCATAGTCGAGTCAGCAACGGTTTCCTGTTTGGAGCTCTTCCAACACACCGCCCCTCCATTGAGGGTGAAGACAAAACCCGACATGGACTTGGAATCATCCTTGTCACTCTGGAAGCTGGAGTCAGCAAAGGCCTCAATCTGGAGGTCTTTTCCGCCATACACCAAGAACATCTCCTTAGTCCTTCTCAGGTACTTGAGAATGTTCTTTACCGCTATCCAATATTTCTCCCTAGGGTTTGACTGATACCTGCTTACCACACTCAGTGCATAAGCCATATCCGGTCTGGTACACAACATCACATACATTATAGAGCCTACCGCAGAAGCGTAGGGTATAATAGACATGCGATCCCTCTCCAAATCAGTCTTGGGAGACATCTCTTTGGAGAGGGTGATCCCGTGACAAGCCGGTAGATTACCGTGCTTGGAATCTTCCATGCTGAATCTCTTCAGTATGGTTTGATGTACCTGGACTGTGAAAGTCCTAATATCCTCTTGGATCTGTCACGGTAGATCTGGATCCCCAGAATGTATGAGGCATCACCCAGGTGTTTCATGGAGAACCTGTGTGACAAGAACCCCTTGACAGATTGTTGCATAGGAATGTCATTTCCTATTAAGAGAATGTCATCCACGTACAAAATGAGGAACACTACAGTTCTCGCTACAAATATACAATAGATGCATGGTTCATCTGGATTTTTGATAAAGCCAAATTCCTTGACCGTCTCATCAAAACAGATGTTCCATCTCCGCGATGCCTGCTTTAGTCCATAAATGGACTTAAGCAACTTGCACACCTTTCCGCTGCTCCCACTCTGAATGAAACCTTCTGGCTGGTCCATATAGACACACTCTTCTAAATGTCCATTTAAAAAAGCTGTCTTTACGTCCATCTGCCAAATCTCATAATCGTGGAAGGCAGCAATGGCAAGAAGGATCCGAATGGATTTCAGCATAGCTACTGGAGAAAATGTTTCGTCATAGTCCAAGCCAGGTCTTTGACGAAAACCCTTTGCAACCAGTCTAGCTTTATAGGTCTCAACCTATCCATCTACACCAATCTTCCTTTTGAAGATCCACTTGCATCCTACGGGTTTTACGCCATCTGGAGCAATGTCCAACGTCCATACTTTGTTGGTGTACATGGACTCCATTTCGGTCCGCATTGCATCCAGCCATTTTACCGAGTCGACGCTCTGAATGGCTTGCTGGAAGCTAGTAGGCTCATCACAATTTATGATTCAATCCTCTCTATCCCCGTCAATGAGAAAACCGTAGTATCTCTCGGGCGGATGAGACTGCCTACTACTCCTGCGGAGTGGCGTGGGAATGTCCTGATGTTTCGAACCCTCTGGTTCTACTAAGCTTTCAGTAATAGCTTGTGGTTCTGGAATTTCTTCCAGTTCTATTGCGCTCCCACTTAGTTCTTTTTCTATGAACTGGTGTTCTAGAAAGTGGGAATTACGAGAAACAAGGACTTTTTGTTCCTCTGCGTAATAGAAAAGATATCCCCTGGAGTTCTTTGGGTATCCCACAAACTTGCACAGTACTGAGCGTGCCTCTAGTTTGTCCGCATGCTGCTTTTTGACATAAGCTGGACATCCCCAAATCTTCAGGTATTGAAGATAGGGTTTCTTCCCACTCCATAACTCATATGGTGTGGTAGGCACAGTCTTAGTGGGAACTCGATTCAAAAGGTATGCAGCTGATTCTAGCGCATATCCCCAGAACGATCGCGGCAACTCAGCGTTACTCATCATGGACCGTACCATATCCAATAGGGTTCGGTTCCGTCTCTCCGATACACCGTTGTGTTGTGGAATGTATGGAGGAGTAAGCTGAGAGAGAATTCCATTCTCTTTTAAGTAACCCAGGAACTCGGCACTCAAGTATTCACCACCTCGATCAGATCTTAGTGCCTTGATACTTTTGCCTGTTTGTTTTTCTACTTCATTCTTATATTCCTGGAACTTTTCAAAACCTTCGGATTTATGCTTCATCAGGAAGACATGTCCGAACCTTGAGAATCATCCGTAAAAGTAATGAAGTAAGAATAACCGCTTCGCGCACGTGTAGACATTGGACCGCACACGTCGCTGTGTACGAGTCCCAAGAGCTCGCTCGCTCTTTCTCCGTGTCCAGTGAACGGAGTCTTTGTCATCTTTCCTTTGAGACAGGATTGACAAGTTTCATACGATTGATATTCGAACGGATCCAAATATCCTTCTGCATGTAACTTAGTCAACCTTCTCTCATTGATGTGACCCAGTCTACAATGCCACAAGAAAGTTTTATTAATTTCTGGAGACTTTCTTTTGTGTGTATTCTGGACATTGAAAATCTGTGGTTGGTTTAATACGTATATACCGTTGTTCAATGTACCTGACCCAATCAAAACTTGATTAAGGTGAATGTTCACTACATTACTTATAAATGCAAATTCATAACCTTCTTTAGATAATAAAGATACATAAATGATATTACAGGTTGCATTTGGTACATAATAACAACTACGCAAAACCAAAAAGTGTCCATCCGACAATCCCAGGTGATAGTCCCCCACGGCCTCAGCATCCATGCTAGCACCGTTTGCAACTCTGAGGGTCATGTCACCTGTCTTCAAAACTCTACGCTTTCTCAACGCCTGCAAAGAATTACAGATATGAGATCCTGATCCGGTATCCAATACCCAGGATGTAGAGTTTATTGATAGACAGTTTTCAATAACATACACACCTGAAGCTGAAGCTGCAACTCGCTTCAAATCCTGTGTTCTGGCCTTCCAAGACTTGCAATCCTGTTTCCAGTGACCACTTTTGTGACAATAGAAGCATTCTTCCTTCCCCACCAGCTTTCCCGCTATCTTTGTTGCTTTTCCTTTTCCCTTTGTATCCACTTTACCGACACCGTCTCTTGGTTTGGCGGGGGCTTTCTTCTTCTTACCTTGGCTTTCGCCCTGGATTTAGAAGAGGAAGATCCTCCTACAAACAAAGTGGATGTCTCCCTACCTTTCTGTAGGGTGCCCTCAGCACTTCTCAACATGTTCAGAAGTTCGGAAAGTTCAACCTCCTTTCCTTGCATGTTGAAGTTAAGGATAAACTGGGCGTAAGTGGAAGGAAGGGACTGGAGAATCAAATCAGTATAGAGTTCATTCTCCAACGTGGTCCCAAGGTCCGCGAGCTCCTCTATGTAGACAATCATCTTAAGCACGTGTTCCGCTACCGATGATCCGACGGCCAACCTTGCCGAAAACAACTTCTTCGACACTTTGTATCTGGTGATACGAGACTGCTCTCCATACAGTTCTTTTGTATGCAGAAATATGGACTCTAGGTCCATATTCTCGTGCCTCCTCTGATGTTCGTTGTCCATCGAGGCTAGTACGAGGCATTTGGCCTTCGCGCAATCTATCTCCCATGTCTTACGGATTTCCTTATCCGCGACGCTGGAGGTGGGACCTGGGACAGGGGGAGATTTGGTGGTAAGGACATACCCCAACTTGTCGTAAGTGATTGCCATCTTGACATTCCTGAGCCAATCTTTGTAGTTTGGCCCTGTCAATATGTTTTTATCTAGTAATAACTTAAGTCCGGTCATGTTGAATGGTCGCTGCAATTAGGAGAGAGAAAAGAAACACTTTAGCATGATGCTCTTGCAAGTTTAGATTGGTTTTTAATTTGTCTAAACTGGATGGCTCCCACCGTCTCTCGAATCCCTTCTCAAACCGTAAAGAAAGGATTAGTCAGGATCAATCCCACCGTACAATACTTGCTTAACCGTTCAGCCAGGCCAGTGTCGGTACTTCGAGGGAGGTTTTCCAATGCTTTCGCGAAGTTCCTTAATTAAGTAACCTCTTTTTCCTGTGGGTGTAGCCCCGCTAACACCTTTCTAGACACCTACTAGGTTTATAGCATTGATCGTTAAGTGAGAGTTTTCCCGAGGAGTAGCATATACTCACAGTAGGATCGGGATCCAAATATCATTGCGTGATAAAACCGAAGGAATCCTACCAGAATTATCACACTCCAAATGGTATGCAGCGCTAGCAAGTTTCAGTGCTTATGAAACTCCCGATGTGGATTTTTGCCCCATGCTCTTATGACCTTGGCGTGAGGTCAAAATGTCATAAGTCACATGTCAAGTTCTTCCCATCATTATCCCGGTTAATTTGAACCCACCCGTACCTACCCTTGACGTAGGCCAAAATGGCAGTACGACTGTCTCAAACCAACGCATTCTATCTATGCAACAGATAAATATCCGGCAGCTACCAATCACTATGCCTTGGCGTGAGGTCAAAATACATAGCTTGAATACTACCGAATATTTAACTGAAATGATGGAGGGCTACGAATAGTTTTGGCGAAACCGTGAACGTAGTGAACTTGATATAATCGATGGAACGAGATAGCTTTTAAAAAGAGTGGTTCAAGCTCCGCGTTTAAAAGTTTAGTTTTGAAAAGAACCGAGTGGTTTTCAAAGTGTTCCAATCGACTTTTACTTGGTTTATTTTCTTGCATTAGTTCTTTTAATGAGTCCCATCATTTAATCCTACCATTGCAGAAAACAACCAAAATATGACGTACGCTTATGCCATTCGCATTCGCCACGGGGCTCCGTCATCACCAGTTAGATTACTTAACTAACGACAGAGCGGGGGCAGGGCTAGCGCGGCTGTAAAACATAAGCAACGCCTAAATAGTTATCATATATAAATATATAGCAATGATAGACATTACAGATCACAGATGAATACATTGGATATACTAGGAATCCACAATCCGTTCGAGCCTGCAACGAAAAGCGGATTACACGGTCGCGGTGAATAGCCAAATACCCCACCCAAGACCCCTACGGGTGCGGCAAACTACCCGCCAAGTACCCGAAGCGAAGCAACCTCCCTCAACACCGTGAGTAGGCCACTCGGCACTTCGAGATACCCGGTAGTTTGTGCACCCCTCCATGGGTCTATCCTAGGAGCAAAAGCAGTAAAAAGAATTATACAATGACGGCTACAACCCCGACCCGGTTGTGCGGCCATACAAATAATAATATTACATCAATTTACATATTACAATGAATGAAAGAAAAAGAAACACTCATCTCACATCCACCCCGGCTATTCACCCGCGACAATCCAACGCATTCATATACACATACCATCATCAAACACAGATCACAGATATGTATAACCCCGACTAATCGACATATAGCGATTAGCCGACGTTCAATACATATAAACATCACAGATATAACCATTTAGTCACAGTGTAGTGAAGTTCGATAAAAAATACGGATTTATAGGCCCCCAAAAACAAATTTCTATTCTGGAAAATCTGGGCACATATAAACCATCTTAAAAATCCCAAAACCAAACCAGAAAAACACTGCACCAAACTCGACCCAGAACCGAGCCAAAACGGCCGCGGTTGCGCGGCAATAGCTTGCTATTGCCGCGGAACCGCGGCGCTTTGAGCGAATCACTGGATCGTGTTTGGTGGTTTTCTTCACAAAACCCTGAGATGATTTTTGGAGTATGATTTATTTTGTTTTGAACAGAAAATTTTTTAACAGAAAGTTAAGGTTTTGAAAACTCGGTTTTTCAATTTTTTTCGATTGAACTTCCATACACTTTACTACCTAGCTAGTTTATGTTTAGTTAGTCTCTGATACCACTGTAAGTCCACGTTGCCCACCCCGGTGCTTACGGGGAGGCGGAAAACGGAATAAAAATCAAATTTTTATCAACTATAGGCAACATGGACTAGACAAAGAAGGATCTTTGCTAAACAAAAACAAGCTAAAGCTAACTAGAAACTAGCTAAGTGTTAGAACGGTTATACCTAGGGCTTTATGTCCTTCTCTCCTTGCTCCTTGGAGTAGTAGAAAGAGGTCACCTTTATCGTCTTCTCACGTCGAAGAAGGATCCACCCGAAAGCCTCGACCTTTGGCTTCAACTCCAAGCTAGAAGTAACTAGAGTGCTAGAAGTGCTAATCCTAGAACCCTAGATGAGAGTAGAGATTATCAAGAAGAGGTTTTTCTCAAGCTCAAGTGTTTCTCAACACATGAGAGGGGAGAGCTTGAGGGAGAGGAAGAACAAGAGAGAGAAAGTGAATGATAGAATGAGAGAATAATAACCATTCTCACATATATGTGTGAATTATTTTAATTAGATAATTAGTGAGATAATTGTCATGGCTTAATCAAGACATGACCATTATCATTTCATATTTAATGCTAATTGCAAGGATCAAAGAGCATCTTTTATATGGAATGATGATGGTCAATATGTCAACTAAAGCCAACAAGTCAAGATAGTCAAATGGTCAACAACCATAACCATGCACAATTATATTAAACTAATATCAATTAACCATAATTCACACATAAGCATTAGGGTTAATAAAATGACAATAGTCATTAACCCTAATCAAAGTCCTCTCCCTCTGTCTCAAGCAACTGTGCATACGCACCCGTATTCGTGATCCGAGGAACACGAATACAATGAGATAAAACCAATCCCAAATCATATACTAGGATCTGGCTTAAACCAAAGCCCGCTAGTATAAGCTGTCCGGACAGCAAACGTGCACAAGTGCGCGGATGTGAACGAACCCTGTCGCAAAACCATGCGACCTCTACTCATTTTGCCTAAAGGCGAATAGCTCTCTGTGTGGGACTCTAAAGACTCGACACTACGCTGGCAGTGGGTTTAACCACAGACCGCAAGCGGCACTAGCTGTACGTAACGGTCCCCAGGTAGATGCCGATAAGAAGACTGACGAGGTGAACCCCATCTGAACTCCTACTGAGCCTGTATGTGACAGTTTTCGTACAGTCCGGTCTGTTCGTCTGATACATCGCATGGCGGGCCTAGGGGGGCGGTGAACGTCAGTCCCCTAATAGCGGTACAAGTCGTGTCGGAGTGTAGCCCAGAACACCCTGAGATAACACTGGAAACCTACTAGTATATCACGCTTGCCCTGGCCAGGGACTACTTGTGTAATGACTCTCCTAGACACAGCGCGATGTCAACCCCCAATACCGGGAGAGACGAATCCTGTCTAACCGTCACTGCCTCCAAGTGCTTCGGGACTGCACCCAAAAACTACCTGTTTGCACGACTCCTTTGAGCCTTGGTAGGGTAGTAATCAAAGTGCAGTGGGAACACACTCGAGGCGAAGTGACAGTGTCAAGTCAATGGACTAAGCTGTACTCATGTCACCTGGGAACTGATAACTGACGATAGGTATAATACCAACCAACAGTTCCCGACGAGTCCTGTCCAGTGTACTCGTAACCTAACGAGCACCCGTATACTATCTCAAGTACGACGTACTGACGGCTGTAGGACAGACCGTCTCCCATACTGGGATGAGAAGCGCATACGCTAGTCTACTCCGGAGTATCGATGCCCTGTCTCGATAGTCCAACGACTAGGGACCTGTATAAGGATGTGCTTATGGATTACCCAGCTCCCACGAGTGTGAGCGCCATCACAACGCAGGTAATCAAGAAAAGATCCTAAGGGCTCTACTAATATGTATATCGGCGATATGCTAAAAGAAACACATGCACATATTAAAGCAGAGACAAACCAAGTAGCATACTACCATTTCGAGCAAGATTGTATATACAACTGTGAATATCCCAAGCTTCTATCAGGTAATATACAAACTAGTATGATACAGTAATGGCCTCTAGGTCATATACACTAACAATCTCCCACTTGCACTAAGGCCATGTACTGGCGTATCGAAGACCTATCATCTCGATCAGCCGCTCGAACTGAGTCTGGAGCAAGGCCTTGGTGAATGGATCTGCTGTGTTATCTTCTGAAGCAACCCTCCGGACCTCGATCTCCTGGCGATCCACGATCTCCCTGATCAGGTGATACCGCCTTAAGATGTGTCTGGATTTCTGATGGGACCTGGGTTCCTTCGCTAAAGCTATAGCCCCGTTTTTGTCGCAATACAGAGGTATTGGGTCAACAATGGACGGAACCACCAGAAGTTCTTTCAAGAACTTCCTCATCCAGACAGCTTCTTTTGCGGCATCAGATGCAGCGATGTATTCCGCTTCCATAGTCGAGTCAGCAACGGTTTCCTGTTTGGAGCTCTTCCAACACACCGCCCCTCCATTGAGGGTGAAGACAAAACCCGACATGGACTTGGAATCATCCTTGTCACTCTGGAAGCTGGAGTCAGCAAAGGCCTCAATCTGGAGGTCTTTTCCGCCATACACCAAGAACATCTCCTTAGTCCTTCTCAGGTACTTGAGAATGTTCTTTACCGCTATACAATGTTTCTCCCCAGGGTTTGACTGATACCTGCTTACCACACTCAGTGCATAAGCCACATCCGGTCTGGTACACAACATCGCATACATTATAGAGCCTACCGCAGAAGCGTAGGGTATAATAGACATGCGATCCCTCTCCAAATCAGTCTTGGGAGACATCTCTTTGGAGAGGGTGATCCCGTGAGAAGCCGGTAGATTACCGCGCTTGGAATCTTCCATGCTGAATCTCTTCAGTATGGTGTCGATGTACCTGGACTGTGAAAGTCCTAATATCCTCTTGGATCTGTCACGGTAGATCCGGATACCCAGAATGTATGAGGCATCACCCAGGTGTTTCATGGAGAACCTGTGTGACAAGAACCCCTTGACAGATTGTAGCATAGGAATGTCATTTCCTATTAAGAGAATGTCATCCACGTACAAAATGAGGAACACTACAGTTCTCGCTACAAATCTACAATAGATGCATGGTTCATCTGGATTTTTGATAAAGCCAAATTCCTTGACCGTCTCATCAAAACAGATGTTCCATCTCCGCGATGCCTTCTTTAGTCCATAAATGGACTTAAGCAACTTGCACACCTTTCCGCTGCTCCCACTCTGAATGAAACCCTCTGGCTGGTCCATATAGACACACTCTTCTAAATGTCCATTTAAAAAAGCTGTCTTTACGTCCATCTGCCAAATCTCATAATCGTGGAAGGCAGCAATATCAAGAAGGATCCGAATGGATTTCAGCATAGCCACTGGAGAAAATGTTTCGTCATAGTCCAAACCAGGTCTTTGACGAAAACCCTTTGCAACCAGTCTAGCTTTATAGGTCTCAACCTATCCATCTACACCAATCTTCCTTTTGAAGATCCACTTGCATCCTACCGGTTTTACCCCATCTGGAGCAATGTCCAACGTCCATACTTTGTTGGTGTACATGGACTCCATTTCGGTCCGCATTGCATCCAGCCATTTTACCGAGTCGACGCTCTGAATGGCTTGCTGGAAGCTAGTAGGCTCATCACAATCTATGATGCAATCCTCTCTATCCCCGTCAATGAGAAAACCGTAGTATCTCTCGGGTGGATGAGACTGCCTACTACTCCTGCGGAGTGGCGTGGGAATGTCCTGATGTTTCGAACCCTCTGGTTCTACTAAGCTTTCAGTAATAGCTTGTGGTTCTGGAATTTCTTCCAGTTCTATTGCGCTCCCAATTAGTTCTTTTTCTATGAACTGGTGTTCTAGAAAGTGGGAATTACGAGAAACAAGGACGTTTTGTTCCTCTGCGTAATAGAAAAGATATCCCCTGGAGTTCTTTGGGTATCCCACAAACTTGCACAGTACCGAGCGTGCCTCTAGTTTGTCCGCATGCTGCTTTTTGACATAAGCTGGACATCCCCAAATCTTCAGGTATTGAAGATAGGGTTTCTTCCCACTCCATAACTCATATAGTGTGGTAGGCACAGTCTTAGTGGGAACTCGGTTCAAAAGGTATGCAGCTGATTCTAGCGCATATCCTCAGAACGATCGCGGCAACTCAGCGTTACTCATCATGGACCGTACCATATCCAATAGGGTTCGGTTCCGTCTCTCCGATACACCGTTGTGTTGTGGAGTGTATGGAGGAGTAAGCTGAGAGAGAATTCCATTCTCTTTTAAGTAACCCAGGAACTCGGCACTCAAGTATTCACCACCTCGATCAGATCTTAGTGCCTTGATACTTTTGCCTGTTTGTTTTTCTACTTCATTCTTATATTCCTGGAACTTTTCAAAAGCTTCGGATTTATGCTTCATCAAGAAGACATGTCCGAACCTTGAGAAATCATCCGTAAAAGTAATGAAGTAAGAATAACCGCTTCACGCATGTGTAGACATTGGACCGCACACGTCGCTGTGTACGAGTCCCAAGAGCTCGCTCGCTCTTTCTCCGTGTCCAGTGAACGGAGTCTTTGTCATCTTTCCTTTAAGACAGGATTGACAA
Organism: Agapanthus africanus; assembly: GCA_030015575.1. Taxonomy (NCBI): domain Eukaryota; kingdom Viridiplantae; phylum Streptophyta; class Magnoliopsida; order Asparagales; family Amaryllidaceae; genus Agapanthus; species Agapanthus africanus. The sequence continues at coordinate 430,394,865 of CM057339.1, forward strand.
GTTGCATACGATTGATATTCGAACGGATCCAAATATCCTTCTGCATGTTTATGTTTTTAACAGAAAGTTAGGGTTTTGAAAACTCGGTTTTTCAATTTTTTTCGATTGAACTTCCATACACTTTACTACCTAGCTAGTTTTTGTTTAGTTAGGCTCTGATACCACTGTAAGTCCACGTTGCCCATCCCGGTGCTTACGGGGAGGCGGAAAACGGAATAAAAATCAAATTTTTATCAACTATAGGCAACATGGACTAGACAAAGAAGGATCTTTGCTAAACAAAAACAAGCTAAAGCTAACTAGAAACTAGCTAAGTATTAGAACGGTTATACCTAGGGCTTTATGTCCTTCTCTCCTTGCTCCTTGGAGTTGTAGAAAGAGGTCTCCTTTATCGTCTTCTCACGTCGAAGAAGGATCCACCCGAAAGCCTCGACCTTTGGCTTCAACTCCAAGCTAGAAGTAACTAGAGTGCTAGAAGTGCTAATCCTAGAACCCTAGATGAGAGTAGAGATTATCAAGAAGAGGTTTTTCTCAAGCTCAAGTGTTTCTCAACACATGAGAGGGGAGAGCTTGAGGGAGAGGAAGAACAAGAGAGAGAAAGTGAATGATAGAATGAGAGAATAATAACCATTCTCACATATATGTGTGAATTATTTTAATTAGATAATTAGTGAGATAATTGTCATGGCTTAATCAAGACATGACCATTATCATTTCATATTTAATGCTAATTGCAAGGATCAAAGAGCATCTTTTATATGGAATGATGATGGTCAATATGTCAACTAAGGTCAACAAGTCAAGATAGTCAAATGGTCAACAACCATAACCATGCACAATTATATTAAACTAATATCAATTAACCATAATTCACACATAAGCATTAGGGTTAATAAAATGACAATAGTCATTAACCCTAATCAAAGTCCTCTCCCTCTGTCTCAAGCAACTGTGCATACGCACCAGTATTCGTGATCCGAGGAACACGAATACAATGAGATAAAACCAATCCCAAATCATATACTAGGATCTGGCTTAAACCAAAGCCCGCTAGTATAAACTGTCCGGACAGCAAACGTGCACAAGTGCGCGGATGTGAACGAACCCTATCGCAAAACCTTGTGACCTCTACTCATTTTGCCTAAAGGCGAATAGCTCTCTGTGTGGGACTCTAAAGACTCGACACTACGCTGGCAGTGGGTTTAACAACAGACCGCAAGCGGCACTAGCTGTACGTAACGGTCCCCAGGTAGATGCCGATAAGAAGACTGACGAGGTGAACCCCATCTGAACTCCTACTGAGCCTGTATATGACAGTCTCCGTACAGTCCGGCCTGTTCGTCTGATACATCGCATGGCGGACCTAGGGGGGCGGTGAACGTCAGTCCCCTAATAGCGGTACAAGTCGTGTCGGAGTGTAGCCCAGAACACCCTGAGATAACACTGGAAACCTACCAGTATATCTCGCTTGCCCTGGCCAGGGACTACTTGTGTAATGGGTCTCCTAGACACAGCGCGATGTCAACCCCCAATACCGGGAGAGACGAATTCTGTCTAACCGTCACTGCCTCCAAGTGCTTCGGGACTGCACCCAAAAACTACCTGTTTGCACGACTTCTTTGAGCCGTGGTAGGGTAGTAATCAAAGTGCAGTGGGAACACACTCGAGGCGAAGTGACAGTGTCAAGTCAACGGACTAAGCTGTACTCATGTCACCTGGGAACTGATAACCGACGATATGTATAATACCAACCAACAGTTCCCGACGAGTCCTGTCCAGTGTACTCGTAACCTAACGAGCACCCGTATACTATCTTAAGTACGACATACTGACGGCTGTGGGACAGACCGTCTCCCACACTGGGATGAGAAGCGCATACGCTAGTCTACTCTGGAGTATCGATGCCCTGTCTCGATAGTCCAACGACTAGGGACCTGTATAAGGATGTGCTTATGGATTACCCAGCTCCCACGAGTGTGAGCGCCATCACAACGCTGGTAATCAAGCAAAGATCCTAAGGGCTCTACTAATCTGTATATCAGCAATATGCTAAAAGAAACACATGCACATATTAAAGCAGAGACAAACCAAGTAGCATACTACCATTTCGAGCAAGATTGTATATACAACTGTGAATATCCCAAGCTTCCATCAAGTAATATACAAACTAGTATGATACAGTAATTGTCTCTAGGGCATATACACTAACAGATCGAGGTACGAAGAGTTTCTACAGAGGACAACACAGCAGATCCATTCACAAACGCCATCTCTCAGACACAGTTCGAGAGGCTATTCGAGATGATAGGTCTGCGATATGCCAGCACATGGCCTTAGTGCAAGTAGGAGATTGTTAGTGTAATATGCCCTAGAGGCCATTATTGTATAGTACTAGTTTGTATATTATATTTTTGAAGCTTTGGGTATGCACACGGATTTATAACAGTCTTGCTCAATATGGTAGTATGCTACTTAATTTGTATCTATCTTAATATGTGTATATGTTTCTTTTGACGTATCGCTAATACATATTGATATAGCCCTTAGGATCTTTGCTTGACTACCAACGTTGTGATGGCAGTCACACTATTGGTGGCTGGGTAGTCTACAAGCACATCCATATACATGTCCCTAGTCGTAGGATTACCGAGATAGGGCATCGATACTCCAGAGTAGACTGGTGTATACGCTTCTCATCCCAGCAGGGGAGATGGCCTGTCCCACAGCTTCAGTACGTCGTACTGGAGATAGTATGCAGATACTCATTGGGTTATGAGTTACACTGGACGGACTCGTGGGGTACTGCTGGTTGGTACTATACCTATCGTCAGGTAGCAGTTCCCAGGTGACATGAATACATCTTAGTCCGTCGACTTGATACTGCTATTTCGCCTCAAGTGTGTTCTTACTGTTCTTAGATTACTACCCTACTACGGCTCTATTGAGTCTTGCAAATAGGTAGTAGTTGGGTGCAGTCCCGAAGCACTTGGAGGTAGTGGCTGTTAGATAGGATTCGTCTTTCCCGGTATTGGGGGTTGAAGTCGCGCTGTGTTCGGAAAGCCATTACACAAAGTCCTTGACCAGGGCAAGCGAGATTTACTGATAGGTACTCCAGTAGTTTCTCAGGGTGTTTTGGGCTGTACTCCGACATGAATTATTGCGCTATTAGGGGTCTGACGTTTACCGCCCCCTAGGACCGATATGCGATACTCTTAGACGAACAGACCAGACTGTACGGTGATTGCCACAGACAGGCTCAGTAGGAGTTCGGATGAGTTTGCTCGTCGGTCTTCTTATCGACAGGTACCTGGGTAGTCGTTATGTGCAGCTAGTACCGCTGACGTGCTCGTGGTTAAACCAACTTTCAGCGTACCGTCGAGTCTTTATAGTCCCATACAGAGGGTTTCCCTGCTTCGAGCGAAACAATGTAGAGGTGGTTTGATTTTACGACAGGGTTCGATCACATACGTGTACTTATGCGCGTGTGATGTTCGAGCGGACAATACTAGTGGGTTTTGATTTAAGCCGGATCCTAGTATTTGATTCTTGGATTAGTTTCGTCTTATTGTATTCGTGTTTCTCAAAACACGGATGTGGGTATGTATATACGGATGAGAGGGGCATTCTTGTAATTAATCAAGATTGTTATAGAAGGAGACACCTCATTAGGGTTTTGACCATTGACTTGATTAAAATAATTATGAGGCGGAGGAAAGTATTTTTTATATTTTGCAAATGATAATTGTGGCATGGTTACTTGTTTTGACCACTTGACTTGGTTTGATCACTTGACTTAGATATTTTTTGTGAGATATTTTGTGGCACTAGATATTTTGGATGAGATATTTTCTTGCCATGCTTGTAGTCATATCAAGTAAGCCATTTCATTTCATCATTATCAAAAAACCATTTCTCTTTCCTCAAGTTCACTTTCATCTTCTTCCTCTCAACTCATAGCAATTATTGTCTCATGTGTTGAGAATTTAAGAGCTAGTGAGACTTAGCTACCCAAAATCACTCTCTACTCATTCTAGGCTACTTAGTTTAGCACACCAAGTGACCTAGTTGCCTCAACTTGGAGGTTAAGCTTAAGGTTGGAACTCTCGGGTGGATCTTCTTCGACTTCGAGAAGCCGACGAGGAGGCGCTATCCATTTCCACTCCAAGGAGCTCATGAAGAGAAGGAGGATAGTGAGAAGACAAGAAGGACACGATTCTACGAGGTATAATATTCATCCGAGTAGTTAAACCTCATATAGTTTTCTAGCTAGGGTTTTATGTTCTATCCTTGCTTCAAGTCGGTGTTGCGAAGCCCGTAAAAATCATTTTTTTGCTAATTCCGCCTCCCCGCGAACACGTGGGGTGCACAACATTGACTTACAAAACCTGGGGGAAACGGGGAAATCAAGAATGTAACCGAAACGTAACTCAAAAGGATATTATTGTTTGTCGTGATTCCGGACATGAACGGAATAACCATTGTTTATTGTACCGTGGTCCCATGGGAAATGAATGGAATATATTGTACCGTGGTCCCGTGGCGAATGAACGGGATATATTCTGTTGAGCTATAAGAAGGATTATATTAATTGGTTTCAAATACCTGTAGAATAGATAACCTAGAAACACAGATTTCAGGATGCACATGTGATATTTATAGCATTCAGTTATATCACCTGTGATTGCCATGTTTATGATTGTACCTTATTTTGCAAGTGACACTCTATATGGAACATTGTTCTGTTTATAAATTATTACGGTGATATTTATGACGCACTGACGTCTGGGTTTTGCATGGCCCAGTTTCTTTAATCTTGTCGCATGAAGATCGAAAATATTTTGACAAGTAAGCCGAGCAGTGAGGAGCTTTGCTGATTTGTTTAGAGATGTTTAGTTTATTTTATTTTCTAGTAATGGTTTAAAGTTATGATCCCATAAGGGACGTAATTAGGGTATTATTTCTTGATTGGGTCTTTATTCATTTCCGCTATCTTTAATATTATTATTTTATTGTGGCAGATGGACATGTGATGGTTAGATTTTTTTATTTACTGTTCTTGATATCTAATTGACAGCCGTAATGTGACTATGGAAGGATTTTTTTTCTCGCCATAGGTAGTATAATTGGTTTTGTCATGTACCGTATTTACGTATTTTGGGAAGCGGGACATGACAAGGTTTTGTTGGTATCAAAACGCATAGGTTTTAGGATTAGTCGGGTTTGGTTCAACTTGTAGTTGGGTATTGGACCCAATACACTGACCAGGAAGCCTAGAATTAGGAACTAGCCCTGCCACATTTCTGCGTTGCCGGTCTTGAATGTTTAGTTTATCGACTTTTTATTTATTGAATCATGTTTCAGTTGCTAATCCTCTTCAGTGTTCTTGGCTTCAGAATCATGGTAGATAGAGATTTGTGGGTATACCGGAGGCGTGTGGATGATGCCGCATTACTTGGGGTCGTACGTGGTATGCTAGAGAACCAGAAGTGTCAAACAGAATTGAACCAGCGGCATGCCGATGCTTTCCAAGTAGGCCTGAGGACGGCCCAACATACTGCTATCACAACAGCTAACAGGGCAGCTGCTCCTAGTCCAACACAGCGTGAGGGCACCATGGCGAACTTCAGGAAGCTCAGTCCGTCCACATTTACAGGATTAGAGGGGCCATTGCCAATGGAGTAGTGGCTAGTGGTTACAGAGAACCTTCTTGTTGCCACACAGATTCCAGATGAGAAAAGGGTGGAGGACGGCCCAACATACTGCTATCACAACAGCTAACAGGGCAGCTGCTCCTAGTCCAACACAGCGTGAGGGCACCATGGCGAACTTCAGGAAGCTCAGTCCGTCCACATTTACAGGATTAGAGGGGCCATTGCCAATGGAGTAGTGGCTAGTGGTTACAGAGAACCTTCTTGTTGCCACACAGATTCCAGATGAGAAAAGGGTGGATGTAGTACGCATCCAATTAGTAGATTACGCTCGTGAGTGGTGGCTTATTGAGGAGACCTGTCTGACCAAGCCGACCATCTAGGCGATTTTTTCGCGAAATTTCTTGAAGAAGTTGTTTCCGCAATCTGCTAGGGAGGAAATGAAAGAGAAGTTCAGTAGTTTGAAGCAGAATGGCGAATCCATTGATACACATGCAGCTGAGTGGACCCGGCTCAGTTGATTTGTGGGGAGCTTGGTTTGCCAACGAGGTAGATAGGGCAAGACGGTTTATGTATAGCTTGAATGTGGAGATTTAGAGACACATCATATCATTGGGATTGACCACCTTCTCCTAAGTTCTCAAGATGGTTAGAGAACAATAGAGTTTATCAGTAAGAGTAAAGGGTACTCAACAACAAGAAATTGTAGTGCATAAGACTCTGTATGCACCAATCAGAGTTCCTGGACATAGAGGCATTCCGGTAAATAGATAGAGGATGATATCTATGTAAAGGACCTTTGTTTCAATGTAGAAGAATGATGCGATTTGTGATTACTGCCTACAATCGGGTCATTTCCTGAGGGAGTGCCGGATGAGGCTTGGGCAGTATCTGATTTGCGGAGCTGCCGATCAGCGGATTAATACTTGTCCATCAAGAGTTCAGTTAAAGAGTGATGCTCCGAGGGAACAGCAAAAGCAAATTACTTAGAGGCCTAATCAGGGGCGGGCCTTCACCTTGACGGTCGAGGAGGACAAAACTTCAGAAGATATTGTTTCAGGTATCCTACTCGTTTATAATTTTTCCGCATTGGCATTATTCGATTCTGGTGCATCCCACTGCTTTATGTCTGTAACGTCCTAAAACGTGATTAGAGTTAATTATACATTAATTAAGTGATATAACATGGGTTTTCAATAAAACTTAGTTAGTAATTATTTTCACATATTTTTTATTCAATTATTTATTTATTTATTTATTTGATTATTTATTTTTAAAATATATGCGCGCGCGGACACACACATGTATTTATATTCTAATCTAGTTTTAACAACATGTTAGTTTATGTTAAAACATATTTTTTGTAGCCATGATAACTTAACCATATTTAATTTTTCTTTTCATACTATTTTAACTAATTAAATGGTTTTAATAAGAGGAAGAAAAAAAGGAAAATAAAAATGATGAAGGAGACATGAATTGATGAGCATTTAATGAAGGAGGAAAAAAATGGGTATGGCTATCATGAGCCATATCTCTCTTTCCCTTCTCATTTTTATTCCTTCTCATCTCTTCTTCTTCTTCTTCATTCCCTTTCCCCTCTTTCTCCACCTCCTCTCTTGAAAATTTTATCCCACAACAAATAAGCTCTTAATCGCAAAACCATCACTAATCCCACAAACCATGGTTTAGTCTCTTCAAGAGTCTTGAAGTTTTGCATGTTTAGAGCTTTCTTCAAGTCTTTGTGAGGTAATGATTAAACCTTTGAGTATGTTTTATTAAACTCTTGTTTTAACAAAGTTTTTACTTAAACAATTCCTAATTTAAAAGAAGTCTTTATCTTGTGGTGTTATGAGTTTTAAAATGGAGTAGAGGTGATTTTGGGGTTATGAAAGTTCTTAGGATAGCTATGACCTAAACTAGGTTAGATAAGAGTGTTTTGGTGTTAAATATCCTTATTTAAACAGTAAGTTACACTAAACCACCCTAATATTTTAATTAGTGTCAAAACTTGTAATTAGTTAATGGTTGAGATTCCAAATCAAATCTGCTATCAAACTAGTGATCACAGTGATAAGTTACGATTACTGGAAGCTTGTTATAGGATCCTGAGTGCACCCTCGAAATCCGAACCCCTATATCCCAAGTCTGGCCATTAAGTTATTGATATTGGCCGCAATTTGCGGCCAATCAAGGGGTTTTGGTTGTAGGTTTTTGACAGGGGCTCTCTAGGACTCTATTTAGACCTCTGGTGTATACAAGTTTTTCTAATTTTGTATACACAAGAATTTGGGAATGTTTTCCCCTATTTTAAACGATATGTTAACGTGCGATACGGATATTCCAATTCTCTTTTTAGAGTTTTGTGTAGTTAACGGCCCTTAAGGTTAGTCTTAGATGTTGTTGCATACGTTTAACACACTAAGTTAACACGTGGTAACTTGTGGAAGGTAGTTCGTTCGTGTAGTGTATGTGTACGTGTTATTTCGGAATTTTAGCTTCACGTGTTAAGGTTTTGTTCGATGCCAGGATTGGTTGCGGAGACTACGGATATGGCAAGGAAAGGGAAGGAGGCGATCGGATTCGAGTAGCTCGAGGCCATTCCAGTGAGTAGATTTAATATCTACAGGGGAATCGCCTGGATGGCGTTAAGCGTCGATGGCTAGATTCTAGTTATAAAACCTTATACCATGTGCATAAGCATTATAATGTGTATCCTATTACTCTCTACACATTGACATATCCTTATTAGGACACTTGCACCATTACCAATGGTTCATGTCGCACGTGCACTAACTCATATGTACACACACACACCATTGGTAATTGCCATACCATGTACACTATTGAACTTGCCACGATATCCAACATTTGCACTACATCTTTATTGGTAGATAGATTTTCATTCATTTGTACTAGCGTGCATCATGTCCATATCATGCACATTGTTATTATCACCATATTCTCATATGATATTTTATGAGATTTCGGTTTTCTTGAGATTTAGGAAACCGCAAAACACATTTTCAAAACTTGAATTATTAAACACGCGGTTTTCCCTTGATATAATATTTGATGCCCACTATGAGTTTTCTCGGTTCTGAGTGATGAGTATACCCGATTCGAGGAGTGAGGAAACACCGTCTGCAGGTACATGGTGGACCCGGTACGGTACTCCGGGGCAAGAAGATCGTATAGAAAGGCGTTGAGCCCGGCAGGGGAACACTACCTACCGGTGATAATATGGAAACTCGGAGGATATCCGGAGGATACCGACCAGAGTTATATGATCAGATGGATATTAGGGCCGATCAGAGTGACGGCGCCTGAGATATTGGGATTTCGAGCGCCGATACTTGATACCGGTTTTATGATGATTTATCGATGATACTTCTTTTTTAAGCTGTTTCATATAGTAGTTACACCCTGATGTTATACTTTGCTCATTATTTATGCTGCATCCATACTGTTATATATTATCAGAATCTCATGAGCTAGCAACTCACCCCCGTTGCTACGTTCATGCTTGCGATTACCACGCATGATATTATTTACTACTCATGAGCTAGCAACTCACCCCCGTTGTGCCACAGTGTCTTACAGGGCCGATCCTTCAACGTAGTCACGGTGGGGCATACCACATTTGCTGCTGCTACAACCGTTACTTTAGGACGTGATATTTTGTAGGTGGGTTGCGAGTATTCTTTTGCCATCTACCTTGTACTCTATTCATTGCATCTAGTATACTCCATCTACCACATGTATATTTGACTTAGAGACGAGACTGAGAGATATTGTATTATATTAGACTCTGGGTGTCGTGTTCTTGCAAGTTGATTCTTGTGCAATGTTGTGGTTGTTGTTTTCATCTATTATTTACATATTTCTCCGCCCATGGCGTCGTATATGCAGTTATGTGTTGTGTTCTGCCAAGAGGCATGAGATTACTCCTGCTTATGTATATTCTTGTTTATATATATCGGTTTAGATCAGATTTTATAAAGGAATTGCTGCCGAAAATTTTAACAACTCAAGATTAAAAAGGTTTTGATATAACTGTTCTACTTTCAAGTTGATACTATAAACAAATTGTTCCCGCCAAATTTTCTGGCTATGAGCTACTTGTTCCCTTATAAAAAAAAGGGAGATAAGAAAGAGGAAAAGAATCCTCATATTTTGGAATCACGTGTTAAACACATGAGCGCGCATATGCAAAGCATATAAGCACTGAAAATAAATAACTAAGGGCCAAACTGGCCTCACATGTAAAATACGTGGGCGCTCATATGCAAAGTATATGAGCGCTGCACATAAATGACTAAAGGCCAAACATGCCTCACGTGTTAAATACGTGAGCGCTCATATGCAAAGTATATGAGTGCTGAATAAAATTAACCTAAAGGCCAAACTGGCCTTACGTGTTAAACACGTGAGCGCTCATATGCAAACATACGAGCGCTGGACATAAATAACCAAAGGCCAAATAGGCCTTACATGTTAAACACGTGAGCGCGCATACGCAAAGCATATAAGGGTTGAAAACAAATAACTAAGGGACAAACTGTCCTCACGTGTTAAACACGTGGACGCTCATATGCAAAGCATATGAGCGCTAAATATAAATGACCAAAGGCCAAACATGCCTCATGTGTTAAACACATGAGCGCTCATATGCAAAGCATATGAGCGTTGAATAAAACAAACCTAAAGGCCAAACTGGCCTTAAGTGTTAAACACGTGAGCGCTCATATGCAAAGCATATGAGCACTGAACATAAATAACTAAAGGCCAAACATGCCTCATGTGTCAAACACGTAAGCGCTCATATGCAAAGCATATGAGCGCTGAAAGTAAACAGGCTAAAACCCATACTAGGGGTCACGTGTTAAACACGTGAGTTCTCTTGCCGCTTTCGTTGGCAGCGCTCACATGCAAAGCATATGAGCACTCTAATTTAAAATGCTCACATCTGATAGAATTAAATTCTATGTAATAAAATTAAATTTTATTTGGGAAATATTTTCCCTGATCTTCCTAATACGGAAAAATCTTTCTCTAACAGAGAATCTTGGATTTAAAATCCAATTGTGATAAAACATCATCAATTAAACCATTTGATTGAACTAAATTCTATGTGGGAAATATTTCCCTGATCTTTCTTAAACTAGAAAGATCTTCTCTGTTAAACATAGGACCCTTGGATCAAAAATCCAACGGTGATTATAAAATCACTCATCGATCAACTAATAGAATAAAATTCTATCTTAGAAAAATATTTTCCTAATCTTGTTAAACTAATAAGATATTTATATGATAGAATAAAATTCTAATCTTGTTAAACGAACAAGATATTCATATGATAGAATAAAATTCTATATGATAGAATTAAATTCTATATTGGAATAAAATTTCCTAATCTTGTTAAACAAATAACAAATCTTCTCTGTTAAACAGAGAGCCTTTGGATTAAAAATCCAATAGTGAATAAAATTCACCGATTGATCTAAAAGATCATTTTGATTGATCATGAAATCAATCATGATCTCTCAATGAGAGATTTTCTCAATAAATTGATTTTTCTCTTCTCCTATAAATAGGAGCAAAGAGATAAATCAATGGGGAGAACATGGAAGGGGAGGAGGAAAAAAGGATAGGAGACCCCCCATAAGCTTCTGTAAAAATACAGAAGGCTCTCAAAACAACAGAGAATTTAATTCTCTCAAAGAAAAAGATTTCCCTCCTAAAAACCCTAGGTAAAGAAAAAAAAGAGATTAAAATATCTCTTTTACCTAACATACCATATCTAAGGGTTTAACCCTTCTCAAAGAAATTAGTTCTTTCTCTGGATCTGAGATCTACAAGACAAGTCTCTCACAAGTTGAGAATTTAATTCTGATCGGGAAGATCTTGTTCTTGAGAATCAAAGATTCAGGGAAGAACAAGGTTGAACATGAAGAACATGGAGTCCATAATACTCCAGGAACTTAGTTCCTTAAAATCAAAAACTTAGTTCTTAAAGAACCCGATCCAAGATCATCAAAATAGTGATCTTGCTGATCGTTAATGGTCAAAATACCATTAACAGAGATTTAAGTTCTCTAAAAATATCAACAGAAATTAAATCTCCAATAGAACTCAACACCTTATGTGAAAAACACGTGAGCGCTCAAGGCCAAGTTACATAGCGCCTCACGTGAAACAGACGTGAGCGCCTGAAAAAGTTATTGCTTAGCACTAGTGCAGCGCCTCACGTGAAACACACGTGGGCGCCACAAGAAGATAGTGCTTAGCACTAGTGCAGCGCCTCACGTGAAACATACGTGGGCTCCATAAAAAGCTAGTGCTTGGCACTATTTCAGCGCCTCATATGAAACACATGTCAGTGCTGTATAACTGAGTGTTTAGCACTGTTGGGTAGTACAGAAACCCAGTCTTAGTCCAAATTGGCTAAGTTTTCTGAGATTAAAACTCTTTGATTCTTCAACGGAGCCCATATGCTCGTGATTTCCAAACTGATCATAGTCTCAAATATGACTAATGATCTCTCATTGATGATATCCAAAATGATATTCATCCCATATCTCCTAAGATAATATTAGTCACAAATAAGGCTAATGATTCTTAGACGATCAACCATGATCTTTCCCCTCAAATACGGGATTTGGTTTAAGGGTACATCTCTCTACACCTCTGATATATATAGTTGTAATTCCTCAATGTCTTCAGAGAGGTTGCGGGTCCCGACAACCAGCAACTTCTTCCATCCCACATTAATGCACTTCCAAATTGACGTGCACACTTCAAATCAGACCGCACCCCAAATTGGGTGCATTCCATATCACCATTGTTCACTCCATCACGTAACAAATACACATGCACACAAGATGAATAATGGACCGAAATGTCCTTAAACTAACATTCGTCCCCAAAATGGGAATGTTGGACCGAAACGTCTTTAAACTAATATTTGCTTCAAACATGACGATGGTGGACCGTGATGTCCTTAAAATAAAATAACTGAGCCCATATGCTCATTTGTTTCTAAGTTGATCTTAATATCAAATATGACTAACGATTCTTAGATCAAACTCAAATATCTTATGAACGGATGGACCTCACAAATGTGGGAAATGCATCCTAAGTTCATTCCTGTTGGCAAACCAAGCTAACAATGTAGACCCCGTCATGCAAATCCTTGACCCAAACCCAAATCTCAAATATACGAATTTAGACTAATCTGCACCCTACGGGCGACGACATAAATTAGTCTCCGTATACAATCCACGGGCAACTCAAAATAAAACAAACACAACACGACACGAAGTGAACTTCCGGAGCAAGAGAAAGTAGTTATCGCAATGTGGTAACGTAATTGACTGCAGGGGCTTGCGCCTGCAGGGAAGAGCGTCCCCACAATTAAAAACTCCTCACAAACGAGGGGAAATCTGATGAAGTCTGCAACAACAGTCGCGTCTTTCCAAACCTCTGATATACAGTGGCATAAATCAACTTGGTATCTTTGGAGAGGTGGATGGATAGGTCCAGATAGTATCTGCCCCCAAATTATGGCAAGACATTCAATCCCAGTTCGTCTCTGTTTTCGGCGGGAACAGATTCTGGCACTCCCGGTGGGACCTCTTCCTCTTTCCACTCCACACTTCGTGTGTTGTGTTTTTCCGCGATCAAATAATCGCGGTATATATGTTAGTAGTTGCCCTTGGGTGATGGGATACTGTAGCCGGCGTATCATCTCTATGCAGAATGGCGTTTTCTTCCATTCACCACAACTCAGGCTCTATCACATCTGGTGGAGTAAAGTATGGGCTACTTGCAGCCTCAAATCTCTGCAATTCGACTCTTCAAGAAATCAATGGGCTTCTCTTTGGGTCTATGCTCCCACCTCCTACCCTCGGTACCTAAACGCCGAAGGAGGAATCTCAGAAGAAGTCTGTCTTCCACAGGCTGACACATCAAGCTTCTTCTTTGCTGACGGAATTGATCTCCAAAAAACTATCTTCCAAAGGCCATGGTCGACACAGGGGGCAGAATATTCAAGCTCTCAAAGAAAACATGGGGCAGGCTCAGTAAAATCCTGAGCTTAATCAAATTCCAGCCGTAAGAAACGGTCGACGTCGATATTGGCGTCATACAAAACAAGCTGGGGGCAGTTCTCCGTATGGTCCTGTTTCAACCCCCAGTGGCGATACTGTTGTTCCAACCGGGAACAGTTTCGAACTGTTGTGAAGGGTCAGAAAAAATTCTCCCATCGCAATATTGAAGAAATCTCCGCAACCTATGGAGATCCGACGAGAGCAAAAACCAGTTCGCTCCCTAAAAGAACTTTCCTCATCTATATATAAGGTGTGGAAGCAGGTGAAGGACTCAGTCGCCAACCGCGGCACTTTCACTAAACGTCAGCCAAATTCTGACAAATTCCCTTTCAAATACAAGGGGACTCATCCCAAGATGGTTTCTGATACAACGGTTCCTCCCAAAGCCAAAGCGGCTTCTCACAAAAAAGAGATGCCTAATAAATCCAAATGCCCGAGGCAAACTCCAAGGGTCAAGATTCTAGATGACCCAAGCCTGGGGGCATGGTAGTTCACACAGTCTATGTGGTGAACTCCAAAGTCGAAGTTCGAGCTTCTACTAGTCATCGAACTCAAACTTGGTCCCTGACAAAAGTTCAACTGCAACGTGAAAAGATGTAGGAGATGCTCGCTTAGGCGGCGGCATTTGCTAATCCGTCGCCTCAGAAAATCCTAAGGACGCACCCGGAGAAAGAGTAGGGAAGGAGTCGGATATTGATTTCCTAAAATGGGCTCCCAAAAAGAGAGATGAAGAAGCGGCATGGATGTCCGCTAAAATGACCCAGATGGCCTTTCTGATCCAGAATATGGTTGGAATGATGGTTCAATCAGAACCACTGGCAGATGAACCGCCGTTAGTTGCTTTCAAAGATAAGGGTGACATTGCAAATTCTCTACAAGCCTCATCAATGGCCGAAGAGGAAATGATTCCAAAAGTAAAGTTGGACGAATATATCGCTCAGTAAATCAAAGCTCACTATGCCAGTGATACTGCAAATAGATCGATCAAGACTGGTCAACCATATCCGGCGTGCTACGATCAAATACAGTACCCGCCAGAGCACACACTTCCAACGTTCCACATGTACAAAGGAACTGGGAATCCTCGCCAGCACATCGCATATTTTAAATCCATGTGCGGCAACACTGGAGAAAATGACATATTGGTCCTTCGACAGTTCATCAACAGCCTGACAGGCATCGCCTTCGAATGGTACACGGGACTGCCAAATGATTCTGTAAAGACCTTCGACGAGATGGATATGCTTTTCTGTTAGAGGTCTACTAGTGTAAATAAACACACTACTAGCGGCGTTGGTCAACGAAACGTTTGAACTGTATGAGACCAGGGTTCAATATGTTACCCGATGGAGAAATCTTTGGTCAAAATGCGAGCAACGCATCGACGAAACTGTAGCCGTGGGAATGTTCATAGCTATGCTTGACCCAAATTCAAAGGTGTTCCCATTTATGGCCATCTTCAAGCCAACGACCTTCCAAGAGCTCATAGATAAAATGGCTCGATTGGATCAGATGGGTCAAAATCCTTCCTCATCCGATGAAGATGAATGAAAAGCAAATGTAAGATGGCGTTTGTCGCCAACGCTGAATAAGATGAGCAGCCCTGAAGCAATATATCGCCAAAATAGCGACCGCGTGGGTGCTCTCCCCCCTTCCAAAATATACACAGGGGCATATTCCTCACTGGCGGAAGAATCTCTATATGAGATGGTCCTTTCCTCTCAAAGAACAGAAAGGATATCAAGGGACCTATAAACGGGTCCTACAATCAAGTGGAATATCCCGCTTGAACAAAAAAAACCATGGGAGAGATGTGAAATCCATGTCCCACTCTGAATCAGACGATGAGAGGAAAAAAACCCCAAGTCAAGTTCATTCTTCCAAGGAAGAGGAAAACTCGGCAGAAGGAATGACGTGATATCCCGTTCCTTCGTATATGAAGAAGATGCTCCATCAGTATCGGAAAGCGACATTGATGAGCAGGGGGCAAGTGCAGTGTAAAATGCCAGGTACTTCCCGCAAAACAACCCGATGGGCACGATGATAGATGAAGCAGTCCAAGAAAGTGAAGATAGTTTAAGTTGTGAAGTGTCCATGCAAACAAAGGACATGTAGCAGTGCCTCAGCAAACAAGAGTTGGAAGGGATGGGTTATGCAACTCTCCGACTGAATGATAAAATGGACCGAAACATCCCTAAACTAACGCGTTCCCCTAAAAAACGGGAATGTTGAACTGAAACGTCCTTAAACTAACAACAGACCGAAACATCCTTAAACTAATATTCGTCCCAAAAACAGGAATGTTTGACTGAAACATCCTTAAACTAATACTCTCCTCGAACATGGTGATAATGGACCGAGAAGTCCCTAAACTAACAAGCCGCCTCAAACATGGCGATAACAGACCGAGATGTCCCTAAACTAACAACGGAATGAGATGTCCTTAAACTAAAACTTCGCCTCAAACATGGCGATAATGGACCGAGACGTCCCTAAACTAATAATGGACCGAAACATTCCTAAACTAACATGTTCCCCCAAAAAACGGGAATGTTGGACCGAGATATCCCTAAACTAACAACGGACCGAAACGTCCTTAAACTAATAT
This sequence comes from Agapanthus africanus, assembly GCA_030015575.1. Taxonomy (NCBI): domain Eukaryota; kingdom Viridiplantae; phylum Streptophyta; class Magnoliopsida; order Asparagales; family Amaryllidaceae; genus Agapanthus; species Agapanthus africanus. Next base: position 430,411,232 of record CM057339.1, read on the forward strand.
TCGTCCCCAAAATGGGAATAATAGACCGAAAAGTCCTTAAACCAAAAATTCACCTCAAATATGGAAATAATGGACCGGAACATTCTTAAACTAGCGCATCACCCCAAAAACGGCGATATGCTCTTTTGAGATCTATATTGCAATTGAAGTCCTAACGGCGAAGGTTGCAACTCAAGTCCTATCGGCTACACAGCTACTCCAATGATGAAGCCACCCCTAAGTACCACCGGCAAATAGGTGGGTCACCTACGACGAACCTACTTTAAAGAGTTCTATCGTTCGCAAAAAAAAAAACGGTATGTCCACGAGTGAAATGGGCACGGATGAAAACCCGAAAGGGCACCGTGAGTAAAAACAGCAGGACTACCGGCGAGTTTGTGAAAACCCGAAAGAGCGCAAAAAAAGAAAAAAAAGAAAAAAGAAAAATGGTATGTCCACAAGCAAAATGGGCACGGATGAAAACCCGAAAGGGTGCCATGAGTAAAAATAGCAGGACTGTTGGCGAGTTTGTGAAAACCCGAAATGGCGCAATCTCGTTTTAAGAAAAAAGAAAAAAACGGTGATTATAAAATCACCCATCGATCATCTGATAGAATTAAATTCTATGTGATATAATTAAATTATATTTGGGAAATATTTTTCCTGATCTTCCTAATATAGAAAGATCTTTCTTTAATAGAGAATCTTGGATTTAAAATCCAATTATGATAAAATATCACCAATTAAACCATTTGATAGAATTAAATTCTATATGGGAAATATTTCCCTGATCTTCCTCAAACTAGAAAGATCTTCTCTGTTAAACAGAGGACCTTTGGATCAAAGATCCAACGGTGATTATAAAATCACCTATCGATTATCTGATAGAATATAATTTTATCTTAGGAAAATATTTTACTAATCTTATTAAACTAACAAGATATTCATATGATAGAATAAAATTCTAATCTTGTTAAACTAACAAGATAATAAAATTCTATGTGATAGAATTAAATTCTATGTTGGAATAAAATTTCCTAATCTTGTTAAACAAACAAGAAATATTCTTTGTTAAACAGAGAACCTTTGGATTAAAAATCCAATGGTGAATAAAATTCACCGATTGATATAAAAGATCATTTTGATTGATCATGAAATCAATCATGATCTCTCATTGAGAGATTTTCTCAACAAATTGATTTTCCTTTTCTCCTATAAATAGAAACAAAAAGATTAATCAAGGGGGAGAACAAGGAAAGGGGAGGAAAAAAGGAGAGGAGACCCCCATAAACTTCTGTAAAAATACAGAAGGCTCTCAAAACAACAGAGAATTTAATTCTCTTAAGGAAGAAGATATTCCCCCTAAAAACCCTAGGTAAAGAGAAAAAAAGAGATCAAAATATCTCATTTACCTAACATACCATATCTAAGGGTTTAACCCTTCTTAAAGAACTTAATTCTTTCTCTCGATCTGAGATTTACAAGACAAGTCTCCCATAAGTTGAGAATTTAATTCTTATCGGGAAGATCTTGTTCTTGAGAATTAAAGATTCAGAGAAGAACAAGGTTGAACATGAAGTCTATAATACTCCAGGAACTTAGTTCCTTCAAATCAAGAACTTAGTTCTTAAAAAACCTGATCCAAGATCATCAAAATAGTGATCTTGGTGATCGTTAATGATCAAAATACCATTAACAGAGATTTAAGTTCTCTAAAAATATCAACAGAAATTAAATCTCCCAAAGAGCTCAACGTCTCATATGAAAAACACGGGAGCACTCAAGGCCAAGTTACATAGCGCCTCACATGAAACGCACGTGAGCGCCTGAAAAGGTTAGTGCTTAGCACTAGTGCAGTGCCTCACGTGAAACACACGTGGGTGCCATAAAAAGCTAGTGCTTAGCACTAGTGCGGCGATTCACATGAAACACACGTGTACGCTACAAAAAACAAGTGCTTAGCACCATTTCAGCGCCTCACGTGAAACACACGTCAATGCTGTATAATTGAGTGCTTAGCACTGCTAGGTAGTACAGAAACCTAGTCTTAGCCTAAATTGGCTAAGTGTCCTGCCCATATGCTCGTGATTTCCAAACTGATTCTAGTCTCAAACATGACTAATAATCTCCCATTGATGATATCTAAAATGATATTCATCCCATATCATCTAAGATAACCTTAGTCTCAAATAAAGCTAATGATTCTTAGATGATCCACCAAGATCTTTTTCCTCAAATATGGGATTTGGTTTAATGGTACATCTCTCCACACCTCTGATATATGTCGTAATTCCTCAATGTCTTCAGAGAGGTGGCGGGTCCCTACAACCAACAACTCCTTCCATCCCATATTAATGCACTTCCAAATTGACATGCACACTTCAAATCAAAACGCACCCCAAATTAGTGCATACCATATCACCATTGTTCACTCCATCACGTAATAAATACACGTGCATGCAAGATGAATAATGGACCGAAATGTCCTTAAACTAACATTCGTCCCCAAAATGGAAATGTTGGACTGAAACGTCTTCAAACTAATATTCGCTCCAAACATGGCGATAATGGACTGTGATGTTCTTAAACTAAAATAATTGAGCCCATATGCTCATTTATTTCTAAGTTGATCTTAATCTCAAATATGACTAACGATCCTTAGGTCAAACTCAAATATCTTATCAACGGATTGACCTCACAAATGTGGGAAATGCGTCCTATGTTTATTCCCGTTGGCAAACCAAGCTATCAACGTGGACCCCATCAAGCAAATCCTTGACCCAAACCCAAATCTCAAATATACAGATTTGGACTAATCTGCGTTCTACGGGAGACGGCATAAATTAGTCTCTGTATACAATCCACGGGCAACCTAAAATAAAACAAACACAATACGACACGAAGTGATCTTCCGGAGTAGGAGAAAGTGGTTATCGCAACACGGTAACATAATTAAGTGCAGGGGCTTGTGCTTGCAGGGAAGAGCATCCCCACATTCAAAAACCCCTCACAAACAAGGGGGAATCTGATGAAGTCCGCTACAATGGCCGCGTCTGTCCAAACCTTCGATATATGGTGCCATAAATCAACTTGGTATCTTTGGAGAGGTGGATGGATAAGTCCAAATAGTATCTGCCCCCAAATTCAGGCAAGATTTTCAATCCCAGTCCGTCTCTGTTTTTGGCGGGAACACAAGTATTTTTACTACTCTAATTTTATTCACGGTTTAAATTCTGGGTTTTGGTTTACTTGAATTACGTTACGCCTTCAGACGTTGCGTGATTTAAGTGCCGGTCAAGTTCCTTATTTGGGTCGTGACAATGTCGTCCAAGTTTATTAGTACACACTCTATCCCACACACGACCCTATCTAGCTGTTGGGATACACACACTGAGAATGGGAGAATTATATCTAGTAGTGAGTGCAAGGGTTGTTCGATTGTTATTTGCGGATGGGAGTTATTCACGGATTTCTTGGTGATTGATACTGACGGTTATAATGTCGTTTTAGGAATGGATTTTGTTGGTATTTTCCATTCTCACATTGATTGTAGGATGAAGAAAATGATTTTCTAAATTCCCGGACATCCGGAGTTTGTATTCTTGGGAGGTAGAAAATATGTCAGGCCAGTCGAATTTAGGGCTAAGCCGAAAAGTACAGCTTTTTCATCTATGGAATTAATCAAGGAGGAAGCACCAGTAGTGGTTTGGGATTTCATGGATGTGTTTGAGGACATCTCGGGTTTACCGCCAAAACAAGATGTGGAGTTCGCGATTGACCTTATTCCAAGAGCAACACCAATTTCAAAGGATTATTATCTGATAGCACCGGTGGAACTGGAAGAGCTAAAGAAATAATTTTCTGAATTACTAGAGAAGGGCTGAATTTGCAGCAACGGTTCACCATGGGGAGCTCCAGTTCTTTTAGTAAAAAAGAAAGATGGCACGCGGAGGATGTGCATCGACTATCGAAAGTTAAATCGAGTGATTATTAAGAATAAGTACCCGATCCCTCACATAAGTGAATTATTCAATCAACTCGGTAGCGCGAGAGTATTCTCGAAGTTGGATTTGAGATCGAGATATCATCAAGTTCGAGTGAAAGAAGGAGACATTTGCAAGATAGCGTTCCAAACTCAATATGGGTATTACGAGTATTTGGTTATGCCATTTGGCGTTACTAACGCACCGGTGATATTTATAGATTTGATGAACCGAATTTTTTCACCATTTCTAGATCAGTTCGCAGAAGTATTCATTGACGATATTTTGGTCTATTCAAGGAGCAAAGAAGAGCATGAAGAACGCTTAAGAATCACATTACAAGCGTTGAGACAATAAAAGTCATATGCTAAGATGAGTAAGTGCGAGTTTTGGCTCGAAGAAGTGAAATTCATGGGTCACGTTGTATCTAGAGATGTAATTGCAGTTGACCCCGAAAAGAATGTAGCTGTTCATGATTGGCCAATTCCAAAGAATGTGGGGGAGATCAGATATTTCCATGGGCTTACTGGATATTATAGAAGGTTTGTGGAGAACTTCTCTCGAATAGCAGAACCATTGACCATGCAACACGTAAGGAGGTACCGTTCGTATGGACTGAGAAATATGCATCAGCTTTTGAAGCGTTGAATCAAAGATTGACAATCTCTCCTATCTTAACAGTGCCAGATAGTTTAGGAGAATTAGTTATTCACAGCGACACATCTGGGAAAGGCTTGGGATGTGTCTTGATGCAGCATGGAAAGGTTGTAACGTATGCGTCAAGGCAATTGAAGACTCATGAGAAGAACTAGCCAACTTATGACTTGGAACTAGCAGCGGTTATTTTTGCGCTGAAGATTTAGAGACACTACTTATTGGGCGAAAGGGTAGAAGTGTTTACTGATCACAAGAGCTTAAAGCACGTATTCATATAGAAAGAGCTCAATATGATGCACCGTAGATGGTTGGAGATGAGGTCTAGTTATGATCTTGATCTAAAGTACCATCCGGGGAAATTTAATGTAGTACCGGATGCTTTAAGTCGGTTGCCAGTGATATTGATGTTGACTACACAAAAGGAGATTATAACAAAGTTTCAGAGATTTGAGTTGGAGATTGTATTACCAGGTTCTTCAGGACAGTTGATGTAGTTGCAAGTACAGTCATCCATGATTGATAGCATTAAAGAAGCACAGTTGCATGATACTAGATTGCAGAAATTTCGAGGACAAGTGGAAGCGGGACTTCGAACAGATTTATTGATTCATGAAAATGGTTCTTTGAGATATGGAAGTCGTCTGTATGTGCCTAAAGGAGATGTTCGTGAAGAAGTTATGAAGGAAGCTTATAGTTCCACATATTTAGTACATCCAGGAGGTACGAAGATGTATAGAGATTTGCGACAACACTTTTGGTGGGAAGACATGAAAAGAGAGATTGCTCGTTATGTGTCGAGATTCTTGGTGTGTCAGCAAGTCAAGGATGAACATCAAAAGGTGGTTGGTTTGTGGCCACCACTTTCGATTTCTCAGTGGAAATAGGAACATATAACCATGGATTTCGTGATAGCCATACCACGGAGTCCAATGGGTAATAACGCAGTTTGGGTGGGTATCGATCAACTGACAAAGGCGGCTCATTTCATACCATTTCGAGTTGGTCAGTCGACGGAGGCTTTGGCAGATCGGTACATGCATGAGATTGTGAGATTGCATAGGGTACCAGTGGGTATTGTTTCTGATCGTGATACTCGGTTCTTATCATATTTTTGGAGGAGTCTATAAGAAATTTTGGGAACTCGCTTGAAGTTTAGTATGGCCTACCATTCTCAGACAGATGGACAGTCTGATAGGACGATCCAAACTCTTGAAGATATGCTGAGAGCTTGCATGTTGGACTTCAAGGGTTCGTAGGAGGATCATTTACATTTAATGGAGTTTTCATACAATAACAGTTTTCAGGCAACTATACATGGCTCCATTCGAAACATTGTACGGTCGTAAGTATCACTCGCCTATTTGTTAGGACGATATTGGAGAAAGAAGATTGTTGGGACTAGAACTTATTATGCAAACTGTGGAGAAATTTAACTTGATTCGTGATCATATGAAGGTGGCACAAGATCGATGGAAAAGTTGGGCTGATACTAGAAGGAGACCTTTGGAGTTTGCTGTTGATGATCTTGTGTTCTTGAAGATATCACCGACTACGGGAGTAATCCAATTTGGTAGTCGAGGCAAGCTTAGTCCTCGATTCGTGGGGCATTTCAATATCATTGAGCGTGTTGAAGAGGCAGCTTATTGATTTGCTTTACTACCATCTTTGGCGGGTGTTCATGACGTGTTTCATGTATCTCAACTCCGCGAGTATGTTCGAGATGAGACGCACATCCTTGATCACTTGGAACTAACAGTGAGAGAAGATTTAACTTATGTAGATCAACCAATGGCTATTGTGGATCGACGAGAAAAGGTTCTCAAGAATAAAGTAATCCTTCTAGTACTTGTTTCATGGGAAAATCGTTCGCATGGAGAATCTATTTGGGAACGTGAAGAAGAGATTCGAAAAAAATTTCTACACTTCTTTTCTTAGATCTGTATCTTCATTGTTCTTGTCTTTTCTTGTTTCGTGAATTTCAAGGAAAAAATTCTTTTGTAGTTGGGTATAATGTAACACCCTAGTACGGTTATACGATATTAATTGGTATTTTAAAACTTGCCTTATATTTCTTTTATTTTATTCTTTTAGGTTGCGAGTGATTCGAATTGTAGTAATGGTTATCCGACCCGACCCGCATGTGTGAAACCCAGTATGTTGCTAGATTATATCTGATATTTATCAGTAAACTAAATCTATTTGAATCTAGTATAATATATAACATATATCTAAATTATCATATATCCTTTAGCAGCCACAAATTAAGGATAAATTATATTTTGGTAACTACCATCACATGGTTAATCATCCCATATCTTATTTTGGTTTTATTCTATCACGTTTAAATCTCAAGTTATCGAATACCAAATATTTATTAAATTTAGATATATATTTAAAATCCTTTTAAATCTTATATTAGGGGGTATAATTTATTTAAAATATATTCTTGTATTATGGTTTAAAAGTCTACGTATATATGTTGGGATTCCTAGCGCCCTGGCCGATGACCGCAGCCGTTGAGAAACGAAAAACTTTCACTTTTTAAAACTTGGCTCTAGAAAACACATCATAGAATCTAACCAAATATCGAAACTAGAAAACTAGAGGAGTCTAACTACTCTGTTAGAAGGTTATACCTAAAGACACGTGTCTTTCGGGTCTTCGCTTCTCTTCTTAAGCTCTTTGAGGTCTCTTAGATCAACCTTGCTTAATAGCCTTCTTGATCCTAGATGATCCAATCGAGAGTTTATGATTCAAGCCGAGCTTCACAAATGAAGTTACTTAATAACCTAGTTTGCTAATGTAGGTTACTAAGGAGATGTAGTGAGTTTTCTAGTGTATTTCTATCTCCCTTCCTTTCTTGATTCTCAACACATGAGATGGTAGGGTGGAAAATGAAGAAGAAAGAGGAGGAATTCAAGAAAGGAAAGTGAGGAGAGAGAAGCTCATGGTGAGAATGAGATCAAAACTTGTGTGAAAAATAACAAACCATCATTTTGTATATCTCATTTTTTCAATATAAAATCACAACCATGTTTGAATAGTTTGCACAAATGAATATTCAATTCATTTGCCAACACTATTGAAGTATGGTTCTCACCATTCTCACCTCACTACATTTACAACTCATTTCCATTTAAAAGAATAAATGGATAAATAAAAAATGAGGTGTCCACCTTCTAGAATGTTTTTCGTATAAATACGAAATACACTCTACCGTATATACATACCCGTATTCATACCAAAATACGAATACTCAAGAGATAGAATAATACTACTAATATAATACTAGCATTAAATCAATATCTGATTTAACAAACCGGCTTAATCCTAAGCCCGCTAGTATCATCAACCGTCCGATCAAAAACCTGGATAACATTAGAATATACATATCAAAATATGTATATGTAAATTATTAAATTAATACATGATTTAAGAATCCGGCTTAATCCTAAACCGGCTAGTATTATCATTCGATCAAAACCCTGCACGTATAAACATACAGCCACCACATCGTTTCGCCTGAATCAGAGAAATCCTCTGTGTGGGATTCTAAATTCTCGACAGTATGCTGGCAGTGGGTTTAACCACAAGCACGTCAACGACACTAGCTGTACATAACGGCTACCCATGTACCTGTCAAAAAAAAGGCCGACGAGCAAGCTGATTCGGACCTCTACTGAGCCTATCCGTGACAATCTCCATATAGTCCGGTCTCTTCGTCTAAGAGTATCGCATACCGGATCTAGGGGGTGATAAACGTCAGACCCCTACTGACCCGATAAGTCATGTCTATTTGGCTCAGAACCTATCTGAGAAACTACTGATCTAACCATCAGTAAATCTCAACTGCCTTGGCCAAGATCTTATGGTTCTGTCCAACCGGACATAGTGCGATATCAACTTCCAATATCGGGAGAGACGAATCCCAGACAATCACTCACTGCCTCCATGTAGCTCGGGACTGCACCCAACCAAAACATGTTTGCACAATTCAGTAGAGTCGTGGTAGGGTATTGATCAAAGCACAGTGATTACCCACACGAGACAAATAATGATTTCAGGTCCAAAGACTAACATGTACTCATGCCACCTAAGAACCGCTATCTGACGATAGGTATAATACCATCTAAAGGTTCTCGACGAGTCTGTCCAGTATACTCACCCCCAGTGAGCGCCTGTATACAATCTTAGGTGATCACACCAATGGTTGTGGGACCAACCATCGCCCATCATCGGGGTCTAAAAACGTATACACAAGTCCACTCTGGAATATCGATGCCTGGTCTCGATATTCCTTCGACTTGGGACCTTTAAGGATATGCTTATGGACTACCCAGCTCCCACAAGTATGATCGCCATCATAACGCTGGTAGTCAAGGAAAATCCTACGGGCTTATCAACATGTATTCGCCATATGTGATATCAAGTATAACATATGCACATGTTAAGATAAAGTCAAACCATAATAGTATACTACTATATCGAATCTTTATCAATATGTGTAAACAATATAAAGCAACAAAAGAAAGAAATACACATATTAAGACAAAGACAACTCAAATAATATATTATATACAACTGAGCAATATTGTCATGTACATACATATCCCTAGCATCCTATACAATATAGGCCTTTAGGGTATACATATCCAACAATATGTATTATTCTCCAAAATATATTTTTAACGAGATTTTGGTGAATTTTGGGTGTAGTTTGATATTATCTATATACCCTAAAACTATAATATATATAAACTATACTATATATATTATATACATATAGTTTATATTTTATTTAAAACCCAACTCTTCATCTTTGTTTCTCTCCTTCTCTCTTGCCTTCTCGTCCTGAGCCAAAACCCACACACCTCACATCCTTTCTTCCTCCCCTCACCGTCATTGCCTTCGTCTTCACCTCTAACACCGACCTTAACACACGTCACCTACACCCTGCCTTCCTTACCTCCACAACATCACCTCTTGTCGTCCTCGTCGCCACTCTCACCGCACCCATCACCGCACCATCTTTCTCGCCTCGCCATTGTTTCCTCACCTCGCCGTCGACCTTGCCCTTCTCCATCTCATCATCGTCACCATCCTCACCTTCATCAACTCCTCCTCCTCCTCTTCGCCAGTACCCCCGAACACCACCATCACCGGCATCTTCTTCTTCTTCTTCTTCTTGTTCTTCTTCTCCTTGGTCCCATCACCGAAGCCGACCGCTGTTTCCACCTTGCTCCTTTTGCTAACGATCACGACCCAGACCCCATCTCCTTCCTGGTCAAATCCCTGAGATCCCCTCATCCCAAAAACCCTCGGCAGCACCTTCATCCCCCAACCTCCTCGTCGCCACCCCAATCTCTCGCCGTCGCCTTCGACCCAAACATCAGCACCTGAGCCCTCTGCAGAGCACAAGCAGATCCCCAGCGCAGTATATCATCACTTTTGGCCGAGGTTGTGATTGCGTCGTGGATTTACCGATCAAGGAAAGTTTCTCTTGCAACATACTACTTTATCTATACCAAATATATCTATTATTTACAGAAATTTATAATGATGCAATTTATTATCAAAATACAATTTTATAAAGAAAAACTGTATATAACACCAACACCTGCTAGTTACTTATATCTACGTGTGTGTGCAGTGTCATCAATATACAGTTTCATTTAGAAAACCCGTATTTTGATTACCTAGTTAACACTATTACGTATATAGTTACAATTCATAAATATTGTGCAAAAGTATAATTGAATACAGTTTAAATGATACGGTTTGATTTATAATAATTAACAAGTGTAAAACGTTATTATAACTACATTTAGATTTATATTTAAACAAGTAATACAGAATATTGTTAGGAATATGTATGCCCTAGAGGCTATTATTGTACATGTGATGTATATTATAGTGGATGCTTGGATATATATATAGAGGACTTTCTTGCTCGACATGATAGTATGCTATTTGGTTACTCTTTATCTTAACATGTTGACTCGTATTCTTTACTGTCTTGCTCTCACATGTTGATAAAGCCCTTAGGATATGTACTTGACTACCAGGATTATGATGAAATCATACTAGTGGGGCCAGGGTGGTCCATAAGTACATCCTTTAATCAGTTCCTAGTCGTGGGAATATCGAGACCAGTGCATCGATATTCCAGTGTAGACTAGTGTGTACGTTTCTTGTCCGTTAGAGGGTGATGGTTGATCCCACAACCATTGGTGTGTGACATGAAAGATTGTACACAGGTGATCATTGGAGAATGGGTACATCGAACAGGACTCGCCGAGGAATCCTATGTGGTAGTATACCTTTCGTTAGATAGCAGTCCTATGGTAACACTGGTACAGGTTAGTCTGTAGACCCGAGATCGTCATAGAGTCTTGTGTGGCTCCCACTGTGCTTTGATTTCCTCCCTACCACGGCTCAAAGGTGTCGTGCAAACAGGTGAATTTTGGGTAAGTCCCGAGTCACATGGAGGCAATGAGCGATATGAGCGGTTTCGTCTCTCCCGGTATTGGGGGTTGATGTTGCGCTATGCTCGATTAGATATAACTGGAAGTCCCTGGCCAGGGCTGCTGCTGAGATTTACTGATAAGATTTATCAGTGGTTTTTAAAACCGTTATAGGCCAGACATTGGCATGACTTATCACGTTACCGGGGGCTGACGTTTACCACCCCTAGACAAGATATGCGACATATCAGACGAATAGACCGGACTGTACGTTAGTGTTACTGATAGGCTTCATGGAGAGTGTGGACGAGCTTGCTTGTTGATCTTCATATCGCTCAATACCCGGGTAGCCGTTACGTCCAACTAGTACCGCTGACGGCTTATAGGTGATTGATGTGATCATCACTTACTGCTGGCGTATTGACGAGTCTTTAGAGTCCAACACAGAAGTTTCCTCGTTCGAGCGAAACGAAGTAGGACACATATGTTGATATGTGCGTGGGCCTGATTAAATATGAGTATGCGATATCGTATTATAATCTGATAGTTATCTGATGTCGATCAGGTTATATGTGATATAACTGGATTATCAAATCAAGTGTTGGTTTGATAATGTGATATTCAGACTAATGATATTAGCTGGTTATATATGACATAACCAGATTATTAGATCAAGTGTTGATTTAATAATGTGATATATATTATATGTGATATAATTATATCTTAACTAATATCATTAGCTCACTAATTGCTTTATATATATATATATGTATGTATGTATATTTGATATATATAAATATATATATTATTATATGAAGCATGACATTTTTTTCTATTTTTAGAAAATAGTAAAATGAGGTGTAAATTGTGGTGATATTTGTGGAATGGGCAAGGCATGGGTTTTATTCTTTGTTTATTAGTCTTGACTCACTATTCAAGCATGGTTGAAATTTAGAATTGTATTTTTATTCTATGCTTGAATAAGTGAGGAAATAGAGAGCCATTTTGAGTTTACTCTCATCATTTTCATTCTTCATGCCTTAGCCATTTCTTGAGCTCTTGCTTCCTCTTGCTCTCTACAATTTTCTTCACCTCACTTCCAAGTTCAAACCCTCACATGTGATGTGAATCATTGAACTTGTGAAAATCCCAGTGAGCAAATTAAACCCTTACTTCACCATCACACATTGGATTAGCAATTTGATGTGGAGTGTTGCCTTCACTAATGAGATTAGTGAAGGGTTAGCTTGAGCTTATGGACTGCGTATGGATTTTCTTTGGCGCGAAGATCACGAAGGATGTTCGTTCAACTCGAAGAGGAGCCTAGTAGAGTCGTGTGGACTTCAACCCGGAGCTATTGAAGAGAAGGACTCGATTTACAAAGGTTGTGTGCTCTTTTCTTATCTTTAGTTCATCACATCATAAAGGAAAACCTTAATAATCTAGTAAAGATCTTGTTAGTCTAGCTTAACACCTAATAAAAATTTGAATTTGGCATGCTTGATGCTACTAGAACCTCATGGTGGTGCTAAGGTCGAATTTCATGGTATCAGAGCCAAGCTAGAACATTAGGGTAATTTTTAGCGATGTTAGAAATCCGTCGTTTTTGTCGCGCAAAAACTGTCGATAAAAACAATTTCAAAAATTGATGTTTTGAATTGTTTGCACACCCCGCGGGCTCACGGTTTGAACCGAGAAGCCGCGGGGTGGAGAGTGCACACCCTGGGGACACTCCGGGGGGACCAGTGGTCGGACCCATACCCCAAGACCACCACAAGGTGGCCTTGGGGGTGGGTGACTCGAGAGCACCCCAACTGGGTGCTCTTGGGTCTGCCTACCCTAGGGGGCCACTTCGTGGTGGCCTCTGGGGGTGGGTACCCTCCGAAGCCCCCTATTCGACAGTTAATTTTGGGATCTTCGCCTCTGCGAAGATTCAGGCGGGTTTCAAGTTCGTTTCGACTCCCGGATTAGCTTAAAACGATCGGGGAGGAGTAGAAGCGCTGGTCCCCTTTGGTCAAGTGCTTGTGCCGGTCCTTCACTCGATCTTAAGAAAAGGATTTTATCACAAAGAATTAGGGGACTTGCTCGGCCCTGCGGGGCTGTGTGCCAGGGTCGGTTCCCAAAAGGATCGTTCGCTTCGCCGTCGCAATTGCGTATTGTACGCGATCACTAAGTCGGGAATCTTGTTGAATTATCCGACAACCAATTGAAAAGAGTTTTCAATTTGAGACTAAAATGCAAGTTTTATATGTTAGGCATGAAATCCAGAATATGAAATATTCCGGGTTTATGATGTCTAAGGATATTGCGGATTCTAATTATTGTAGTTTTCTGTTTTCTTTTCTGCGACCGTAAGTGTAATATGTGGGATATCCCAATCTCGTTGCTATATGTCAACAAGTTTTAGGTATACACATATTTGCTTTCGTTGATGATATGTGATATCATATGTTGCTGTTGATATGATTTATTGGATCGTCGTGAAAGAATAGCTGGGTTTTTCTTATGTGAGATGAGAGTTTTTATTTTCATTCATGTAAAATCTGTATGTAATATTCTTTTATTGGGTCACTTTCGGGTTGAGAATGATGTCACCGCTGTTGTATATTATTTTCTTTTCCGCATTAGGATAGACCCAAGGCGGGGAGCATAAGTAACCGGGTTCTAGAGTCCAGTACGAGACCATCTCAAGGAGTTGAGACCGGGTCTCCTAACTCTAGAATTGACAGGGTTACTTGCCGCTCTCGTAGGGGTCTAGAGATGTGGGTTTGGCCATTCATCACGACTGTGGAATCCGTGTTTTAAATTACTGGCTAAATTTAAAACACTGACATCCTAGTATATCCAATATTTCATATGTTGCTTCTGCTGCTTGATTCTGTGATGTTGATCATATAACTGCGTGAGACAAATGTACTATTATATATATGATATATAATAAACGTTGCTTATGTTTTGCACCCGCGCTAGTCCAGCCCCCGCTCTGCCGGTAGTTAAGTAACCTAACGGTGCATGACGGGGTCCCGTAGCGAATGCGGATGGCTTAAGTGTACATTCTATTTTCGTTTCATTTTTCTGTAATGTTTAGGAAACATTAATTGATGGGACTTCATTAATGAGATTAATGAAAAGAAAGAAACCAAAAGATGTTGTAGAATCAAATTTTCAAAAAGGGTAGCTCTAGTTATTACTTTGCATAGTGGTATTCCTAGATGAATATCTAGCACCTCATTCAATAAGGAAAGAGCCGAGATCCTTTCACCATGAGTGACCTCTTTAGCGAAACTAGAAAATGCTACAACTCACTCGGTTTTGTTTTTGATTGCTTCTGTAGTTCTTGCTTTGCGTAGTGGTATTCCTGAATATCCTGCACCTCGTTCGATGAGAAAAGAGCCGAGATCCTTTCACCGGGAGTGACCTCTTTAGCAAAACTAGCAAAAGCCTAAAAAACACTCCTTTTTCAAAAACATTAGATTCTACAACGATATCAAGTTCATTACGCTCATGGTTTTCTTAAAAACCTGCGTAGCCCTCCGTCATTTCAGATAAGTGCTATTTTAGTATTCGTGCTACGGTAGTTTGGCCTCCGTTAAGGCGTAATGTATGGTAGCTGATTAGTAGTTATCTGTAGCATGATATGCGATTGGATTAGGGTAGTTGTACGACATTGTTTGGCCTTCGTCAAGGGTCGTGCGGGTGGGTCTAATTGAATCAAGAAATGAACGGGTTAAACTTGACTAGCGCCCTATGGGTAGTTTGGCCTCCGTCAAGGTCATAGGACGCTAGGGGTAAAAACTATTATCGGGAATTTCAAGTATTGAAATTTGCAATGAGATTGCATACCTTCTATGTGATAGTTGGATCCCGATACCCACTGAAAGTAAGAGTTACTCCTGGGAAAACTTTGCACTTTACAATTAGCCGATCAAGTAGGTGTCTAGAAAGGTGTCAATGGGGTTATGCTTCTGGGAAAACGAGGTTTATTTTAATTAGGTCCGTGCGAAAGTACGGGGAACTTCCCTCGGAGTACCGATACCTGCCTGGTCGAACGATTGGCGAACCTGTAGGGTGTAATTAATCCCGGCTAATATTACCTTTTAGGGTTTGAAGGAAGATTTGATAAAAACAGTGGGAGCCATCCTGATTAGATAAGAAAATAACCAATCTAATCTTGCAAAGAGTGCACGCTAACGCGTTTCCTTCTCTCTCTCTCTCTCCAGGCAGCAACCAATGCTACGCCTTAATCAAGATAATAAAATGGATGTATTGACCGAAACCTCCTTTTATACAGGGCTAGGGAACGTTGGTCCCGCTCTATCTTATGACTGTCATAAGTCTGAGCAAGGGATAGGGGTATATCAAGATTCCCATGCCACCCATGCGAAGAAAAAGCATGTTGATGCATCTTCTTCGGGTGTGTTCGTTACCGTGAACTGTTTCTCAGTTTGTTCTACGTCCTGGGTATTGGATACCGGATCAGGATCCCACGTATGTAATTTGTTACATGGGCTAAAGAAAGGCAGAGAACCGGGAAAGGGTGATAAATCCCTAACAGTGGGGAATGGTGCAATTGTTGCAGCCAAGGCGGTTGGCGATTATCACCTTGTATTACCAACTGGTAATACATTGATTCTGAACGACTGTTACTACGTACCAAAGATGATGTGCAATATTATATCGGTTTCTTTGCTAACTAAAGAAGGATATAATCTCACATTAGAGGATATGTTATGAACATTTTCCAGAATCAAGTGTTGATTGGATCTGGTACGTTATGTAACGGAATATACGTTCTTAATCAAAGTACAGTTTTTAACGTACAGAACACAAACAAGAGGAAAAGTTCAGAAATGAACGAAGGCTTCTTGTGGCACTGTAGACTAGGTCATATCAATGCGACAAGACTGGCTAAGTTGCATAAAAATGGATATTTGAATTCGTTCGAATTTTCATCTTATGAAACTTGCCAGTTATGTCTCAAAGGCAAGATGACCAAAACTTCATTTACTGAACACTGAGAAAGAGCTACTGAACTCTTGGGATTGATACATAGTGGTGTATGCGGTCCTATATCTACACATGCCAGGAATGGTTTTTCGTACTTTATTACATTCATCGATGATCTTTCAAGGTTCGGACATGTGTTTTTGTTGAAACACAAGTCTGAAACTTTTGAGAAATTCAAGGAATATAAGTGCGAAGTTGAAAACCAGACGGGAAAAAGTATTAAAACCCTACAATCTGATCAGGGAGAAGAATACTTGAGCGGGGAATTCCGAGACTATCTAAAATAGATTAGGATTCTCTCTCAGCTTACTCCTCTGTATACACCACAGCACAACGGTGTATCGGAACGGAGGAATCGCACCTTATTAGATATGGTGCGCTCTATGATGACTACTGCTGAGTTGCCTATTTCTTTTTGGGATTATGCGCTTGAGACAGCTGTATACCTTTTGAATAGAGTTCCGACCAAATCAGTGCCTACCACTCCATATGAGATATAGAATGGGAAGAGACCATATCTTAATTTTATTCAGATATGGGGTTGTCCGGCCTATGTGAAGACACAAAACCCGGACAAGCTCGAGGCAAGGTCAGTTCTTTGCAAATTTATAGGATGTCCCAAACATTCGCGAGGGTATATCTTCTACCACTCCGAGGAACAAAAGGTGTTTGTTTCTCGACATGCCACCTTTTTAGAAAAGGGATTTCTTGTTAAAGAAATTAGTGGCAATGAGGTAGAAATGGAAGAAGTTCCAGCAGCACAGACTACAACTGACGATTTGGTGGAACCATAGGATCCAATAGTACCCAACGAACCCCAGCCACTCCACAGATCTAATAGGATTCCTCACCCACCTGAGAGATACTATGGTTTTCTCATAGACGGTGGGAGTGGGGATTGCATCATGGAAGATGATGACCCTACTAGTTTCGAGCAGGCCATCACGAGTGGGGACTCTGTGAAATGACTGGATGCTAACGCCTTGAAAAGTCGTTTTGGTGTTTTCCTGAAAATCGGTGAAAATTCGGTATTTTTCCGAAAACCGTCCTTTTTGTTATTTTGCAGTTTAGGAATAATTATACCTAATTTGGATAGGTAATTGCTTGTTTTTAGTAGCAAATGAGTTACTTATGAAATTCTGGTCGTTTAAAAATTTTCCCTAATTTTTCAATTTTTAATATTATTTTAAACCGGTTAGAAAATACATTAAATTAGCGATAAATACAAATTTAAATGGGCTAAATTTAAGCTTTAAAATCATGTTAATTAAAATCTAGTTGTAACATAAATTTTTAGTAATTTATTTTAAGTTTTAACTAATTTTTATTATGGAAAACGAAAATTATTGAATTTAAGCTTAAACTTGCAATTTTGGACTTGTAGGGGGTCTTTTTGCAAAAAAAATTTTGTGCACTCTCTCACACACATCCTCACATCTCCTTGGCTGTCCCAAACTGCAGAAAATTCCCCCTCTCTCTTTTGTTTTAAAATTCTTTTGTTAGGGATGATTTGGGTTGAATGTGTAGGTTTTAAAATATTGTATTTTGGAGGTATGGTGTATTTGACTTTGGGTATGGTTTGACCTTGACTTTCCCACACCCCACACCTTTCCCCTCCTCCCTCCTCTGGCCGAAATCTGCAGCCCCTCCCCTCTTCATCATTTTTCTTTTCATCTTGTTCTAAAATTCATCAAGTTGCTCCAAAATTTCAATATTAAACTCACAAATTAAACCCCATTCTTCATCCCTTTTTCCTTCACCTCCCTTGCTTGGATCATGATGCTTTGAGGCCATCAATTGAAGCAAATTTCTTCTTGCTAGATCCATAGATTTGAGATATAATTTCTACTCTTTTAAGTTGATATGGTTAGAATTCCTTAATCTAGTTGTTTAGTGTTAATCCTAATCTAGTTTTTTTTTTAGTTAATGGTTGAAAATTAAACTAGGGTTTCTTGAAGCCATGTTTTAGTTAATTAAATCTTTTTAATTAATCTAGTTGTTTACTTAACCAATCTATATGGTTACTTTGCTTAAGTGGCTTGATGTTATGCTAATCTAAGTTAACTTGTGTGGAATTTTCATTGTTGTTGCTAATTGCCAAAGATCAAGAGAAGGGTTTGTGTTGGAATTATGGTTTGATGCATAGTTAATGGTTTAAAATTAGTGTAATGGCTAGCTAGTGGGTTAGTTTGGATTGTTGTGTTGGAGTGTGTTAACTTTGTCTCTAATTGTCGATGTTTGCACCAAATTGCAATTCTAGCTTACTAGTTTTTATTAAAATATTGTGATGAATTAATTGTGATGTCTTGATGACATTTTTAGCGTATCCTATGACTTTTAGGATGTGTCAGTGCGGATTTTGAGTGTTCGGGTTTCAGTTTTTTCCGGGCGACCTAATCGACGATTCTAGTTAGTTTTGCGATTTTCGCGTGCGTTCCGCGCACCTGTGCACGTTGTACCTAGCTTGTGAACGTTAGTATCTTCGTTTTGGTTTTGCGTCGTTCTTGATATGTAACCTTATGTTTGGTATTGATGTAATTCCAGGTTCGGTCGCGGAGACATCAGACGCGGCTCGAAAGGGAAAAGCGGTGATTGGACGTGACTAGCTAGGGATTCCGGTGAGTAGATGTAACATCTACGGGGGACTATCGTTGGATGGCGCAAGTCGCCCGATAGTTTAGTTGCTTAAAAAGATTCTTAGTAATATTAGTAATTAGGGGTTTAATACTTGTATGATTATTTTCTACATTCATGCCTTATATTGACATACATATACGAACCCATTCTATAGGACACATGCACCATTGCCAGGGTTTTTATATGCAGCACGAGCACTATTCATGCTTACACACACACCCTGGTAATTGCCATGCCACCACACTAGATAACCTTTAAATTAAAACCTTTTACTATAATTGATACTTAAACTCGCACTATTGCTTTAATTCCTTAAAATGAAATCGTAGGATTGCTATTCATGTGCATGTGCTTCATCATATTATTTGTTCATGCCTAATCTATTAATCACACATTACAACTTGATTATTGATACCATATGCATTCATTATCATTGACATATGCACTTATGAGGATTTCTTGAGATTTTATGATATTTCTGGATTTCGGGGGAAAGCCGCAAAATTTCTAAACTTATTATATTTTTGAAATATGTAAATTTTTCTAGTGATGTAAGTGTCGTCCACCATGAGTTTGCTGTGGTTTTCGAGATCCATGTCGAGGAGTGGAGGAAATGACACGGGTACATGGTGGGCCCGGTATGGTACCCCGGGGCAAGATGAATGTGGTGTTGACGTTGAGCCTGGCAGGGGACGGATTACCTACCGGTGACTTCATTGGGCATGGCGGATATCCAGAGGATACCGACCGGGGCCGCGAGAGGATGAGATATTGATATTGAGATGGGTCAGCCGGATGGCTGAGGCCAGAGACAACATGACATGGATTTATGAGATTTGAGACAGTTTTTAGGTGTCGTTGCTGGACACAGATTGTTATCGATTCTATGAGTATTATGCTGGCATTCTAAAAGAGTTTCAAAAACAAAAAGAGATAAAATGTTTCTTATATATACCTATTGAGACCTCAGATATTCATGTTGCATACATACACCTGCTAGTACACTGATGTTGTATACACACCTGCTAGTGCATCCGGTCATACCTGTATTTGAGATGCTAGGATGCTTGTGTGCATGCATACGATAGCCTTTGTAGATGTTATTTATTACTCACGAGTTGGCAACTCACCCCCGTTATGCCACAGTCTTTTCCAGGTCCGCTCCGTCAGTACAGTAGCGGCGGGCGCACTTGTTTCTTTTGCCTCCTTTGCCTGGACTCGAGGTTTTGCTCTTAGGTGGGTTATATTACTATTTTTGTACCACCTTGTATATTCTTTGTATCTAGTGTACTCCATCTACTGTATCTACCAGTATTATTGTATATTGACCTAGAGACGAGACTGTGAGATTTGTGGACTTTTTATGCTGTATTTTGGGGTCGAGCTCACTTGAGTCGACATGCTGGTTTTTTTTCATGCTTCCTTATGATTATTTCGCATGTTGTTGCTTTATATTGCGTGGGATTTGTGACCGCCTTGTGGCGAAGAGCTAGCTCCCGCTTGGGGATGCCTTATTTGTTGGATTCATATATATTCTTGTTGTACCCATTTTGGGGGCCAGTATTTATAAAGGAGACTCTGCCGAAATTTTCGGAAAAAAATTGATATTGTTTTTAAAGAGGTTTTATATGACTTATTTGATAAACTCGTTTTCAATTGATTGGGTTCTCTTCACTCTTTTGCTTATTTGTTTTGGTTTCTGGGCTTTGGCTTACTTATTTTACGGACGTCTTGAGACGTTTCGTAAACTTAAGTGCCAGTCACGTTCCGTACCCTGCGGGTCGTGACAAAGTTGGTATCAGAGCGATAGGTTTTACCTTTTTGAGTGTAGGATGACCCTTGGTAGATGGAGTAAGTGACTTAAGTAGTGTAACGTAGCGTGTGTATGTCCGCGGCATACTTGCGATACGGTACTCCGCCTAAGTGACTTTAGGATATACTTGCTTGAAATTCCTTCTTCATTTCCGTGTATCCTATGATCCTATTGCACTGTCCTGTTTCCTGTACCAGTCACTATGCCGCCGAAGGCTACGAGGGCACAGAGGGCTGCCGCCCGAGACGAGATTCGAGCTGGCTCGTCCGAGACTAGGACTGAGCAGGGTGGTATGCCTACGCCGCAGGGACAGACCGATCCACCTTCACCAGGCCGTATGGATAGGCTCGAGACTGGTATGGAGGAGTTGCGACAGATGATGGGGGGCATGCAGGAGCTACGTCAGATGGTAGGATCCCTAGTTGCAGCCAGTCATACACCGAGGCCGGATGACGCACCTACTACATCCCAGACTACTAAGATACCTGCTCCTACTACTACCGCCGTGACCATCCCGGTTTCACTACAGGATTTCATGAGGCTGAGACCTCCAGTATTCACCGGCACCGAGGCAGCGGAGGACCCACAGACGTTCCTTGACAGTTTAGCCAGGATCTGTCGTTCGCTGAGATGTTCGGATGATCGATGGGTAGAGCTTGCGAGTTTCCGACTAGAGGGTCTCGCGCAGACATGGTGGGAGTCAGTCTTGAGAGGTCGAGCTGCAGGTCTACCGCCTATGACTTGGGCCGAGTTTACAGCAGTCTTTCTAGCTCGTTTCCTCCCAGAGAGCGTTCGTGACGCCAGAGCTCGTAGCTTCGAGGCCTTAGTCAAGACACCTGGGATGACGGTGTCTGAGTATGACATCCAGTTTACACAGTTATCCCGATATGCTCCGTATTTGGTGGATACCGATGAGAAGATGGTGAAGAGGTTCGTACAGGGACTTGATGCCCAGCTATATCTTGCCATTGGCGCCCAGCACTACGACACTTATTCAGCTGCTATGGATACAGCATTACGGATGGAGGCACGCATATCACAGACTTCGGTCGTTTCTGGGCCGAAGAGGATTCGCACCGATGTACCGTCTCAGAGGCAGCGCGCCAGATTTTTTCCGAGAGATAGGCCTGGCAGAGGATTTGGTCGGGGACAGTTATATGGTTCTTATCCCCAGGGACAGCAGCCGTCGCCAGGGTGTTTTGGGTGCGGGAGTCCGCATCATCTTGTCAGAGACTGTCCGGCGAGACGACAGGGAGCAGCGACAGTTCCGTATGTGACCCTACCACCATCACCACCCCCTCCTCACAGAGCCCTGCTTCCTACTACCGGCGATGCTCCACGCCAGTTAGGTGCACCCAGAGGCCGTGGACGCGGCGGTCCTGTTCAGAGAGGACGAGGAGGCAGAGGACGAGGTCGAGGTCAGCCCGCTATCGGTGGAGGACAGGCCCGAGTATTTGCTTTGACACCGCAGGATGCGCAGGCATCCAAATGCCGTTGTGACAGGTACCTTTCCAGTTTGTTCTTTCGACGCACGGGTATTATTTGACCAGGTTCCACACATTCGTACGTCTCTACACACTTTGCACCGATGTTGGGCCATGAGTCGTCGTCGTTAGATCACCCGCTTGTTGTTGTTACTCCGGTAGGCGAGTCGTTTGTCGCTCGTTTTGTATTTCGTTTGTGTTCCGTTCGTATCGGGGAGAGGGATTCATCGGTAGATTTGATTCTCCTCGATATGTTGGACTTTGATGTGCTTCTGGGCATGGATTGGCTAGCCACTTGTTATGCTTCGGTGGACTGCCGTGAGAAGGCAGTCAGATTTAGCTTTCCGGGAGAGCCAGTCCTTATTATTCAGGGAGACCGCAGCGTAACCCTTCCCAGCTTGATTTCGTCTCTTCGCGCTGGTCAGCTCTTGCGGAAGGGATATCAGGGATTTTTAGCGTATATTTGTGATACTCGAGCTGCAGAGGTTCCATTGGACCGGGTCCCGGTTGTTTGTGAGTTCCCTGATGTTTTCCCTGATGAGCTACCTAGGCTACCACCTGAGCGCGATGTTGAGTTCTGCATTGATTTGATTCCCGACTCGGGGCCTATTTCTATACCGCCTTATCGGATGGCCCCGGCAGAGCTTCGAGAGCTGAAGGATCAGTTGCAGGAATTGTTAGATAAGGGGCTTATTCGACCTAGTGTTTCTCCGTGGGGTGCTCCGGTCCTGTTTGTCAAGAAGAAGGATGGAAGTTTGCGCTTATGCATCGACTACCGCCAGCTGAACAAAGTTACCGTTCGGAACAGATATCCGTTGCCACGCATTGATGATTTGTTCGACCAGCTTCAGGGTGCGGGATATTTTTCGAGGATCGACTTGCGATCAGGATACCATCAGCTGCGAGTTCGACAGGAGCATATACCGAGGACAGCTTTCTGCACACGCTACGGCCACTATGAGTTTTTAGTGATGTCGTTCGGACTCACTAACGCCCCAGCAGCATTCATGGATTTGATGAACCGTACATTCAGGCCGTATCTTGACTTGTTCATCATCGTGTTTATCGACGATATCTTGGTGTACTCCCGGAGCAGAGAGGAGCACGAGCAGCACTTGCAGATTACATTACAGACTCTGAGGGAGCACCAGTTGTTCGCAAAGTTCTCCAAGTGTGCATTCTGGCTGGACAGCGTCGGATTCTTGGGTCACGTGGTTACGAGAGACGGCATTTGTGTGGACCCGAAGAAGATTGAGGTTGTTCAGCAGTGGCCCCGACCTACATCGGTTACTGAGATCCATAGTTTTCTAGGCCTGGCGGGCTACTACAGGCGTTTTGTTCAGGACTTCTCCCGTATAGCTGCACCTTTGACCGGTTTGACCCGGAAGGGAGTTCCTTTCGTTTGGACAGAGGAGTGCGAGCGCGGTTTTCAGCAGGTGCGGACATGTTTGACTACTGCGCCGGTATTATCTTTGCCTTCGGGATCAGGTGGATTTGTGGTCTACTGTGATGCTTCGCGAGTGGGGTTAGGATGCGTATTGATGCAGCATGGCCGGGTGATCGCTTATGCTTCTCGGCAGTTGAAGAAGCATGAACAGAACTACCCCACTCATGATTTGGAGATGGCTGCAGTGGTCTTTGCATTAAAGATTTGGCGACATTACCTATATGGCGAGTCGTGCCAAATATTCACAGACCACAAGAGCTTAAAATACATATTTCAGCAGCGAGACCTGAACCTCAGACAGCGTCGTTGGATGGAGTTGGTGAAAGACTACGACTGCGAGATCTTATATCACCCAGGCAAGGCGAATGTGGTGGCAGATGCGTTGAGTAGGAGGCCCGGGGGTAGTCTATCCTTTTTGCGCGCAGTGCAGAGGCAGTCGTCAGCAGATTGGCAGATGTTATGCGACAGCCGAGTTGAGTTCGAGTTCACTCAGACATGGGGGACAGCTCGCGCATGTTCGTGCACGCCCACAGTTGCTTGACCGTATATATGAGGCACAGCGCATTGACGACCGTTGCTTAGCGATCATGGCATAGATGGGACAGGGAAGATTTTCCGAGTTCGTGATTGATGATCAGGGGATTTTACGATATGGATCTAGACTGTGCGTACCAGATGCTGATGGATTGCGGCGCGACATTCTTGAGGAGGCACACCGATCAGTGTATAGTGTCCACCCCGGTTCCACCAAGATGTACCATGATATGAGAGAGACCTACTGGTGGGACGGGATGAAGAGGGACATTGCGGAGTTTGTATCGAGATGCCTGACTTGTCAGCAAGTCAAGGCCGAGCACCAGAGGCCCGCAGGAGAGCTACAGCCATTACCCATTCCAGAGTGGAAATGGGAGCAGATTTCGATGGATTTCGTTGTGGGTCTACCCAGGACCAGTCGAGCGTATGACTCCATCTGGGTGATCGTAGATCGATTGACGAAAGCGGCTCACTTCTTGTCAGTGAAGACGACTTTCAGCTTCGCTCAGTATGCCCAGCTTTACATCGACGAGATCGTGCGGTTGCATGGCGTACCGACTTGTATCGTGTCAGATCGAGGCACCCAGTTCACCAGCCGACTTTGGCAGAGACTTCAGGAGGCTTTGGGCACTCGTTTGAGCTTCAGCACAGCGTTTCATCCGCAGACCGACGGACAGTCAGAGCGGACCATTCAGACTCTCGAGGACATGCTCAGAGCGTGCGTTTTAGACTTCGGCGGTAGCTGGGATCGTCATTTACCTCTAGTGGAGTTCTCCTACAACAACAGCTTCCAGGATACTATTCAGATGGCACCTTTCGAGGCATTGTATGGGAGGAGATGCAGATCGCCCGTCTGTTGGACAGAGCTCAGCGAGAGCAGTATTTTGGGGCCACAGCTTGTGGAGGAGACGACAGCGAAGATACAGTTGATCCAAGACCGGATGAGAGCGGCTCAGAGAAGGCAGAAATCGTATGCAGACAGGCGCCGTCGCAGATTAGAGTTCGCAGTTGGCGACCATGTTTTTCTGAGGGTCTCTCCGATGAAGGGCGTGATGCGTTTTGGGCGAAAGGGGAAGCTTAGCCCTAGATTCGTAGGTCCCTTCGAGATCCTCGAGCGTGTCGGCGCTGTTGCATATCGTTTGGCCCTTCCACCCAGCTTTCCCGATGTTCACCCCGTCTTCTATGTTTCGATGCTCCGCAAGTACCTTCACGACCCTTCACATGCAATTCAGCACCCGACAGTCCAGCTAGAGCGCGACCTTTCGTTTGCAGAGCAGCCGGTGGCCATCCTGGATCGGCAGATGAAGAAGTTGAGATCGAAGATTATACCAACCGTCAAGGTCCTTTGGCGTAGCCCGAGCAGCGAGGAGGTTACCTGGGAGACCGAGGGCGAGATGAGGAAGAAATATCCCCATCTCTTTGAAGGTACGCGTAGTTATATTTTTAAATTCGGGGACCGAATTTCTTTAAGGGGGGAGGATTGTAACGCCTTGAAAAGTCGTTTTGGTGTTTTCCTGAAAATCGGGGAAAATTCGGTATTTTTCCGAAAACCGTCCTTTTTGTTATTTTGCAGTTTAGGACTAATTATACCTAATTTGGATAGGTAATTGCTAGTTTTTAGTAGCAAATGAGTTACTT
Source organism: Agapanthus africanus (assembly GCA_030015575.1). NCBI lineage: Eukaryota > Viridiplantae > Streptophyta > Magnoliopsida > Asparagales > Amaryllidaceae > Agapanthus > Agapanthus africanus. Next base: position 430,436,875 of record CM057339.1, read on the forward strand.
ATGAAATTCTGGTCGTTTAAAAATTTTCCCTAATTTTTCAATTTTTAATATTATTTTAAGCCGGTTAGAAAATACATTAAATTAGCGATAAATACAAATTTAAATGGGCTAAATTTAAGCTTTAAAATCATTTTAATTAAAATCTAGTTGTAACATAAATTTTTAGTAATTTATTTTAAGTTTTAACTAATTTTTATTATGGAAAACGAAAATTATTGAATTTAAGCTTAAACTTGCAATTTTGGACTTGTAGGGGGTCTTTTTGCAAAAAAAATTTTGTGCACTTTCACACACACATCCTCACATCTCCTTGGCTGTCCCAAACTGCAGAAAATTCCCCCTCTCTCTTTTGTTTTAAAATTCTTTTGTTAGGGATGATTTAGGTTGAATGTGTAGGTTTTAAAATATTGTATTTTGGAGGTATGGTGTATTTGACTTTGGGTATGGTTTGACCTTGACTTTCCCACACCCCACACCTTTCCCCTCCTCCCTCCTCTGGCCGAAATTTGCAGCCCCTCCCCTCTTCATCATTTTTCTTTTCATCTTGTTCTAAAATTCATCAAGTTGCTCCAAAATTTCAAGATTAAACTCACAAATTAAACCCCATTCTTCATCCCTTTTTCCTTCACCTCCCTTGCTTGGATCATGATGCTTTGAGGCCATCAATTGAAGCAAATTTCATCTTGCTAGATCCATAGATTTGAGGTATAATTTCTACTCTTTTAAGTTGATATGGTTAGAATTCCTTAATCTAGTTGTTTAGTGTTAATCCTAATCTAGTTTTTTTTAGTTAATGGTTGAAAATTAAACTAGGATTTCTTGAAGCCATGTTTTAGTTAATTAAATCTTTTTAATTAATCTAGTTGTTTACTTAACCAATCTATATGGTTACTTTGCTTAAGTGGCTTGATGTTATGCTAATCTAAGTTAACTTGTGTGGAATTTTCATTGTTGTTGCTAATTGCCAAAGATCAAGAGAAGGGTTTGTGTTGGAATTATGGTTTGATGCATAGTTAATGGTTTAAAATTAGTGTAATGGCTAGCTAGTGGGTTAGTTTGGATTGTTGTGTTGGAGTGTGTTAACTTTGTCGCTAATTGTCGATGTTTGCACCAAATTGCAATTCTAGCTTACTAGTTTTTATTAAAATATTGTGATGAATTAATTGCGATGTCTTGATGACATTTTTAGCGTATCCTATGACTTTTAGGATGTGTCAGTGCGGATTTTGAGTGTTCGGGTTTCAGTTTTTTCCGGGCGACCTAATCGACGATTCTAGTTAGTTTTGCGATTTTCGCGTGCGTTCCGCGCACCTGTGCACGTTGTACCTAGCTTGTGAACGTTAGTATCTTCGTTTGGGTTTTGCGTCGTTCTTGATATGTAACCTTATGTTTGGTATTGATGTAATTCCAGGTTCGGTCGCGGAGACGTCAGACGCCGCTCGAAAGGGGAAAGCGGTGATTGGACGTGACTAGCTAGGGATTCCGGTGAGTAGATGTAACATCTACGGGGGACTATCGTTGGATGGCGCAAGTCGTCCGATAGTTTAGTAGCTTAAAAAGATTCTTAGTAATATTAGTAATTAGGGGTTTAATACTTGTATGATTATTTGCTACATTCATGCCTTATATTGACATACATATACGAACCCATTCTATAGGACACATGCACCATTGCCAGGGTTTTTATATGCAGCACGAGCACTATTCATGCTTACACACACACCCTGGTAATTGCCATGCCACCACACTAGATAACCTTTAAATTGAAACCTTTTACTATAATTGATACTTAAACTCGCACTATTGCTTTAATTCCTTAAAATGAAATCGTAGGATTGCTATTCATGTGCATGTGCTTCATCATATTATTTGTTCATGCCTAATCTATTAATCACACATCGCAACTTGATTATTGATACCATATGCATTCATTATCATTGACATATGCACTTATGAGGATTTCTTGAGATTTTATGATATTTCTGGATTTCGGGGGAAAGCCGCAAAATTTCTAAACTTATTATATTTTTAAAATATGTAAATTTTTCTAGTGATGTAAGTGTCGTCCACCATGAGTTCGCTGTGGTTTTCGAGATCCGTGTCGAGGAGTGGAGGAAACGTCACGGGTACATGGTGGGCCCGGTATGGTACCCCGTGGCAAGATGAATGTGGTGTTGACGTTGAGCCTGGTAGGGGACGGATTACTTACCGGTGACTTCATTGGGCACGGCGGATATCCAGAGGATACCGACCGGGGCCGCGAGAGGATGAGATATTGATATTGAGATGGGTCAGCCGGATGGCTGAGGCCAGAGACACTATGACATGGATTTATGAGATTTGAGACAGTTTTTAGGTGTCGTTGCTGGACACAGATTGTTGTCGATTCTATGAGTATTATGCTGGCATTCTAAAAGAGTTTCAAAAACAAAAAGAGATAAAATGTTTCTTATATATACCTATTGAGACCTCAGATATTCATGTTGCATACATACACCTGCTAGTACACTGATGTTGTATACATACCTGCTAGTGCATCCGGTCATACCTGTATTTTAGATGCTAGGATGCTTGTGTGCATGCATACGATAGCCTTTGTAGATGTTATTTATTACTCATGAGTTGGCAACTCACCCCTGTTGCGCCACAGTCTTTTCCAGGTCCGCTCCGTCAGTACTGTAGCGGCGGGCGCACTTGTTTCTTTTGCCTCCTTTGCCTGGACTCGAGGTTTTGCTCTTAGGTGGGTTATATTACTATTTTTGTACCACCTTGTATATTCTTTGTATCTCGTGTACTCCATCTACTGTATCTACCAGTATTATTGTATATTGACCTAGAGACGAGACTGTGAGATTTGTGGACTTTTTATGCTGTATTTTGGGGTCGAGCTCACTTGAGTCGACATGCTGTTTTTTTTTCCATGCTTCCTTATGATTATTTCGCATGTTGTTGCTTTATATTGCGTGGGATTTGTGAACGCCTTGTGGCGAAGAGCTAGCTCCCGCTTGGGGATGCCTTATTTGTTGGATTCATATATATTCTTGTTGTACCCATTTTGGGGGTCAGTATTTACAAAGGAGACTCTGCCGAAATTTTTTGAAAAAAATTGATATTGTTTTTAAAGAGGTTTTATATGACTTATTTGATAAACTCGTTTTCAATTGATTGGGTTCTCTTCACTCTTTTGCTTATTTGGTTTTGGTTTCTGGGCTTTGGCTTACTTATTTTACGGACGTCTTGAGACGTTTCGTAAACTTAAGTGCCAGTCACGTTCCGTACCCTGCGGGTCGTGACATTCCAGCAGCACAGACTACAACTGACGATTTGGTGGAACCATAGGATCCAATAGTACCCAACGAACCCCAGCCACTCCACAGATCTAATAGGATTCCTCACCCACCTGAGAGATACTACGGTTTTCTCATAGACGGTGGGAGTGAGGATTGCATCATGGAAGATGATGACCCTACTAGTTTCGAGCAGGCCATCATGAGTGGGGACTCTGTGAAATGACTGGATGCTATGAGATCCGAGATGGAATCCATGTACACCAACCAAGTATGGACTTTGGAAGTTGCCCCTGAAGGGGTAAAACCCATTGGGAGCAAGTGGATCTTCAAAAAGAAGATAGGTGTAGATGAAAAAGTTGAGACTTTCAAAGCTAGTGTTGTAGCAAAAGGTTTTCATCAACGTCCCGGCGTCGACTATGATGAAACCTTTTCTCCTGTCGCTATGCTTAAGTCCATCAGGATCCTACTTGCCATTGCTGCATACTATGACTACGAAATATGGCAGATAGACGTCAAGACCGCTTTTCTAAGTGGTGATTTAGAAGAGAGCGTGTACATGACACAGCCAGAGGGCTTCGTAGACAGTGGGAGCAGCGGAAAGGTGTGCAAGCTGCTTAAATTCATCTATGGATTAAAGCAGGCGTCGTGGAGTTGGGACATCTGTTTTGATGAAGCTATCAAAGAGTTTGACTTCATCAAAAATATAGATGAACCTTGTATATATAAGAAGGCTGTAGAGAGTAAGGCGGTCTTCCTCGTATTGTACGTGGATGACATACTCTTTATAGGAAACGATGTTCCTATGCTACACTCGGTCAAGCTCTTCTTATCACTCAAGTTCTCCATGAAAGATCTTGGTGATGCCTCTTACATTCTGGGGATAAAGATCTATAGAGATAGATCTAAACGGATTTTGGGATTGTTCCAATTCAGGTACATAGACACCATACTAAATAGGTTTAGTATAGAAGATTCCAAGCGAGGTAATGTACCCGCTTGTTCAGGAATCACTCTCTCCAAAGAGATGTCTCCCAAGACTGATTTGGAGAGGGCTCGCATGCATGGGATACCCTATGCTTCGGCAGTAGGCTCTATCATGTATGCGATGCTATGTACCAGACCGGATGTAGCTTACTCACTAGGTGTAGTGAGCAGGTATCAATCAGATCCTGGAGAGAAACACTGGAAAGCTGTGAAGAACATTCTTAAGTACTTGAGAAGAACTAAAGAAATGTTCTTGGTGTATGGTAACGGTGAACTCCAGGTGGAGTCCTTTACCGATTCGAGCTTCCAGATGATAAGGACAACAGTAAGTCGGTCTCGGGTTTTGTCTTTACCCACAACGGAGGGGCGGTGTGTTGGAAGAGTTCCAAGCAAGACACCGTAGAAGACTCGACGATGGAGGCTGAATACATCGCCTCAATGTTGCTGCCAAAGAAGCTGTCTGGATGAAGAAGTTCATTGCTGAGCTTGGTGTGGTTCCATCCATTGAACATCAAATACATGTGTATTGTGATAACAATGGAGCGATGGCTTTGGCCAAGGAACCTAGTTCCTATCAGAGATCTAGACATATTCTGAGATGGTATACCTGATTAGGGAGATAGTAGATCGCCGGGAGATCGAGGTCAGGAGTGTTGACACGAAAGACAACGTAGCGGATCCACTCACGAAGGCCCTTACCTAGATACAATTTGAGAGACTTTTTAGGATGTTGGGTATGAGATACTACAACACATGGCCTTAGTGCAAGTGGGAGATTGTTAGGAATATATATTCCCTAGAGGCCATTATTGTACATGTGATGTATATTATAAAGGATGCTTGGACATATCTATAGAGGACTTTCTTGCTCGACATGATAGTATGGTATCTGGTTACTCTTTTTCTTAACATGTTGATTGTTATTCTTTACTGTCTTGCTCTCACATGTTGATAAAGCCCTTAGGATATGTAATTGACTACCAGGATTATGATGAGATCATACTATTGGGGCTAGGGTGGTCCATAAGTACATCCTTTAATCAGTTCCTATTCATGGGAATATCGAGACCAGGGCATCGATATTCCAGTGTAGACTAGTATGTATGTTTTTTGTCCCTTAAAAGGCGATGGCTGATCCTACAACCATTGGTGTATGACATCAAAGATTGTACACAGGTGCTCGTTGGAGAATGGGTATACCGAACAGGACTCGCCAAGAACTCCTATGTGGTAGTATACCTATCGTCAGATAGCAGTCCTCTGGTGACACTGGTACAGGTTAGTCTGTAGACCCGAGATCGTCATAGAGTCTTGTGTGGCTCCCACTATGCTTTGATTTCCTCCCTACCACGGCTCAAAGGAGTTATGCAAACAGGTGGATTTTGGGTACAGTCCCGAGTCACATGGAGGCAATGAGCGACAGGAGGGGTTTCGTCTCTCCCGGTATTGGGGGTTGATGTTGCGCTATGCTCGATTGGATATATTTGGAAGTCCCTGGCCAAGGCTGCTGCTGAGATTTACTGATAAGAGTTATCAGTAGTTTCTCAAACCGTTATAGGCCAGACATCGGCATGACTTATCACGTTACTGGGGGTTGACGTTTACCACCCCTAGACATAATATGCGACATATCAGACGAATAGACCAGACTGTACGGTAGTGTTACTGATAGGCTTCATAGAGTGTATAGACGAGCTTGCTTGCTGATCTTCATATCGCTCAATATCCGGATAGCCGTTACGTCCAGCTAGTGCCGCTAACGGCTTTTAGGTGATTGATGTGATCATCGCCTACTGCTGGCGTATTGACGAGTCTTTAGAGCCCCACACAGAAGTTTCCTGGTTCGAGCGAAACGAAGTAGAGTACATATGTTGATATGTGTGTGGGCCTGATTAAATATGAGTATGCGATACCGTTTTATAATCTGGCAGTTATCTGATGTCGGTCAGGTTATATGTGATATAACCGGATCATCGAATCAAGTGTTGGTTTGATAATGTGATATTCAGATTAATGATATTAGTCGGTTATATATGATATAACCAGATTATTAGATCAAGTGTTGATTTAATAATGTGATATATATTATATGTGATATAATTATATCTTAATTAATATCATTAGCTCACTAATTGCTTTATATATATATATATGTTAATGTATATTTGATATATATAAATATATATATTATTATATGAAGCATGGCATGTTTTTCTATTTTTAGAAAATAGAAAAATGAGGTGTAAATTGTGGAGATATTTGCGGAATGGGCAAGGCATGGGTTTTATTATTTGTTTATCAGTCTTGACTCACTATTCAAGCATGGTTGCAATTTAGAATTGCATTTTTATTCCATGCTTGAATAAGTGAGGAAAGAGAGAGCCATTTTGAGTTTACTTTCATCATTTTCATTCTTCATGCCTTAGCCATTTCTTGAGCTCTTGCTTCCTCTTTCTCTCTACAGTTTTCTTCACCTCACTTCCAAGTTCAAAACCTCACATGTGATGTGAATCATTGAACGTGTGAAAACCCTAGTAAGCAAATTAAACCCCTACTTCACCATCACACATTGGATTAGCAATTTGATGTGGAGTGTTGCCTTCACTAATGAGATTAGTGAAGGGTTAGCTTGAGCTTGTAGACTTCGTGTGGATCGTCTTTGGTGCGAAGATCACGAAGGAGATTCGTTCAACTCGAAGAGGAGCCTAGTAGAGTCGTGTTTACTTCAACCCGGAGCTATTGAAGAGAAGGACTAGAACTACAAAGGTTGAATGCTCTTTTCTTCTCTTTAGTTCATCACATCACAAAGGCAAACCCTAATAATCTAGTAAAGATCTTGTCAGTCTAGCTTAGCACCTATTAAAAATTTGAATTTGGCATGCTTGATGCTACTAGAACCTCATGGTGGTGCTAAGGTCGACTTTCAAATATATCCATTCCGTTATTGCTAGATAAACATAGCGATTATAGTACTACTTTTATTGTGATTAGCTGCGCAATTAAATATCTATCATGTTTAATACACAATACCTGATATGCCTGTGACCTACTGTTCTTGTTTATACCCGTTACCTACAATAACTAGCTATGCCAACAATACTGTATTGTTATCCTATTTGAGCTGACTTGTTATCTTGGTAGACAAGATATGTACACGACTGTTCCAGTGTTGGTATTAGGAAGACATTATATTGATACCTGACTTAAACATGAAACCTAGGAGGAAAAGGGAAATCAAGAATGTAGCCGAAACATAACTCAAAAGGATATTATTATGTGCCGTGATTCCGGGCGTGAATGGAATAACCATTGTTTATTGTACCGTGGTCCTATGGGGAATGAACATGATATATTATACTATGGTTCCGTAGGGAATGAACGGGATATATTCTGTTGAGTTAAGAGGAGGATTACATTAATTGGTTTCAAATACCTATAGAATAGATAACCTAGGAATACAGACTTTAGGATACACGTGAGATACCTATAGCCTGCAGTTATATCACCTGTGATTGCCATGTTTATGATTGTACCTTGTTTTGCAAGTGACACTCTATATGACACATTATTCTTTTTTTATATTATTATGATGATATTAATGACGCACTGACGTCTGGGTTTTGCATGGCCCAGTTCTTTTAACCTTGTCACAGGAAGATCGAGAATATTTTGACAAGCAAGCTGACCACTGAGGAGCTTTGCTGATTAGTTTAGAGATGTTTAGTTTATTTTATTTTCTAGTTGCGGTTTAACATTGTGATCTGTTGGAACTTCACCCGTGCGTGCTTTTATGGTTTTGAAAGAAAAGGTTTTGGAAATGCGGCGTACGCGAGCTCGGTCTCGTTTTAAAATTTATAAACCATAAGTGCATGGCGTGTTGTAGCAAGCCGGCAAGTACGGATCGATTCACAGGAAATTGGTAATTAGAGATTGTTGTTAAAGGTTCAAAGAGAAAGAATTTGGTTTGTCACGAAATTAAGAGAAATACGAAAATATAGCACAAGGTTAAGAAAACGGTCGTTGCTCCGGTTCGGATGGTTGAATCGTGGAGAATTTTTCGACGCCCTCTTGATGATGAGTTGTTCCGTCCATGTGTTGATTCTGACGTGAAGCATGGTTTGTCAAGACATTCGCGAAGCACAAGTCATCAAGATATCGAAGTACAACACGAAGAATGAAACGGTTCTGTTACGTTCTTACTTACCATTCTTATGTCTGCGCATGATGTATCAACGCTAAGCACAAGGGTTAGCAATCATACAACATCAACACATATCAATTTGCAAATAAGAAATAAAGGGTTGCATTACTTTTGCCATGTAGGTGGGTGATAGTATATGGTATATGCTTGATGAGGTGTGTCAAGTATCATAAGCAAAATACAATATCTAAACTACCTAGAAAGCATAACACAAATTTGATTCTAACCTTAACATTGCAAACGATGATAATGAAAGAACATGGTATATGATAAAGGTTACAAGTAACCATCAAAATCAACATACCATATCAAACATTTCCCTTGAGCAATCTTCAAGTTACAATCCCATTTAAACACATTAAATATTCATAAGAAGAGGAGGAGGAAGGCAAAGTCATTCATCTCACATACTCACCATCACCACAACTACAAAGATTACTCAAACATTATATAAAAGAAAATGAATAACACAAAAGAAAGAACATATAGGAAAATACAAGAACAAAGATTTAAAGCAAAAAAAAAGTGCAAGTTCTTTATTTACAAAAGTGGAAGGGTTGAGCTACAAGGTAGATAACAACTATAACCTCCTTAATGGAGTACTCAAGTGAAAGCTTAAAGAGGGAAGAAGAAGAAGCTGTCAAGAGTTACATACTATTCTTACTCATAAAGCCAACCCAAAACTAAATCTGAGATCTGCTATTTATAAGCAATCAAAAATCAAAAGTTGCATATACAAGTGGACTAAATATATCAAAAGAGACCCACCAAACTTGGACGAACCCATTTAGCCAAGATTTGGCCGCAATTTACGATAAAGTGGATTAAATTTGTGGCGAAGAAATAGAGGATGGGGCCCACCTTTGGTCTGTGGTCTTCTGGTCTCTTGAGCATATCTCTGTAGCTGCAATTCATTCTAATTCCCACTTGGATGCAATATGAAGATATGAACAGAGAGGGAAGTGATTAAGTAGCCTTAGGTTCACACCTCACATCAACTCTTTTTCAAATACTCATTACCATGCCCACTTGTGCACCCACTTGCTTAAATCCATTTGCAAAGCACCATGATGGTGTTTGCCTACTTGATGCCACATGATGGTTGTTCATACCAGAATATTGCATTTAATATCGCCCATTCTTACGCTCATTTGTTTATAGGTAGGTGCTTTTAATCTGTGTTTGCTATATATTTACAGGCTACAGGTTCTTAGTCCAAAATAACGCAATTGATACAAAATCTCCACTGTTACGCCAAAATACAGAACATCTGTTGACAGCAGATACAAGCCGGGTTCCGGTCATCCGTATCCGTCCAGTGCCGCGTACCAGTTCCAGAGACAAAACATATGACAGTGGTCATTCGTGTCTCGGACAAGCACAGAGCACGAGGGGGGCAGCACAAGAATCAATGGGTGCGCGGAGCTCGAGGGAGAAAAGGTCAAAAGTATTATTTTTGATGCCATTTTGGACCGTTGCAGATCTGAAACAATTGTGGAAGAAATTTGCAATTTGGTACATGTAGAACAACATAAGATGGCAACACAAGGAAACCCAGAAAATTCGAGACCACAATTCCACAAAAGCACGGCGGAACCGCCGCCAAATGTGGGTTTCCGCGGCAGATCCGCCGCGGTTTTGTGTCATCATCTGACCAAATTTTGGGGGTAGCTTTGTCATTTCATTTGGGGCCAGAATGTTGCCCTAGGGTTTCAGCATGCAGCCTATAAATAGCCCAGTTTTTTGCAAGCCAAAGGTCTTCTTCATGTCTAGATTTCCATTCTCTCTTTGTTAGGATTTAGCTTAGTTTCTTCTTCTTCTTCATTCTTTCCTCCATGAAAATTGTAGTGAGAGCTTTTTGAGTGGAAGATCAATGAAGATGAGGGTTATTTTTATCTTGTCTCTTTTATTTATTGTCTTGTAATTTTATTATCTTGTATTGTAATTTTATTATTTGTTGTTAACTAGTTGTTGTTATTTCTTTTCTTGTTCTCTTTTCTTTTCTTCTTTTATCCGTATTTTCAAGCGATGATACTTGACGGAGTTCCTTGCTAAGGTGAGGACCCAATAGTTAGCTTGCTTCACTTGTAAAACCGTATTTTCTTCTTTTCTTCCTTCTTGTTTTGTTTTCTTTTCTTTTATGATGTGTGAATAATTTCCCTCTTGTTAAGGCTAAGGAAGGTGGTATGAGGGACGAAGAAATCCCTTGTGCTTCTTTTCGCCAAATATCTTGAAACGAACCCCGACCAAACAAACACAACCCCCTCACTTAGGCGCTCTATGTGTGACATGTAGCCGCGACCTAAGTTGAGAAGTCCTTTAAGCGCGCTACAACGTGACATGTAGTTGTGACTTATTTGGATACATGGTTGCAGGTGTTTGGCCGAGGGTTGGAAATAAGCGTATTTAGCGGACGGAAAAGGGGCACTAGGAATGGATTTAGCGTTGGAAAGCTTGGTTAAACTCGCAAATCCCATTCCTATGTCCTCCTAATCCCCGCTACTTTCGATTATTCCAACATCGTCTTAAGGATAGCAAAAGACATGCAAAAGACTAATCCTAACTCTACTAACCGACCTTAACCTTAACAAGCTTACTTGAACATAAATACGAACACTTAGGATAGACTTGAACATACATATACACATTCTTTATTGACTCGTCTAAAACTCGAACGGACATACAACCATTTCCCTGCGGATCGACCCGTGCTCAACCGGCTAGCTGCGAAGCGACACCGTCCTGATCGCGGTTATAACTTTAGAACTTTGAACATCCGACACGCCAAAAGCGTGCGATCAATGGTTCATGCCCACTTGCATGATACCATGACTTGTTTACACTTGATCATGTTGGACCAAAACAAGATTTTATTTGTACACAGCTTCAATTGTTGCAAAACTTATTTGACTTGATCTGTATTCTGTCATGTTTGTAGTTTCGGCTAAAAACCGTCATTTCTATGCATGTTGTGTACCGTCTCCAGTGTTTTTGCCTGTGTACCTGTAATCTGTACTAATGAGCAGGCACATATTAGATAGCATTGTTTATTGATTAAATGATAGGAAATGAGTAGTATTAAAATATAATAAGTCATGCCGAGCAAATACCCCTAAACTTATCTTTTGCTCATCCCGAGCAAAACAAAATTCTAACATCATTTTCGCAAGGAACACGATTGTACTGAGCCCGTGCAACAAGCCATTAAACCTCTAAGTATCCCTAATAGGAGGAGTTTTGTCATCTGAGGATTTTCAGCGGATTGCACTCACAAAATTCCGTCATGCTAGTTTCGTAAGGAAACTATCGATTCTAATCCTAAGGTTTAGTATCAAAGTTAGAAGTTTTATTATCCTAGTCAGAAACGTCCAACCCTTATATTTCACTCGTCGCATCACATTTAACATAATTTCATATATCTTTACGTGATTGTGCAAATAGTGTCGTTAAGTTTTAAAAACTTTGATTAGGGTCATCATGTCATAAATACGGACCAGGAAAGACTTCTAAAAGATCACACGAGTTTGAAAAGACTTAAGATTTTCTCAAATTTCATTCTCTAGTTAAATTTCAAGTCAGAAATTATATCATTTTTAACAGAACCAAGTCTTATTCTTCACTCCTACTCTTTACATGTCTTTGTTCATACACACTTTTCCAATCGTGCAAAAAGTCTTATAATCATAATAATTGAAACTTTCATATTTCCACTGAAAAAACTGTTTATAATAGAAAAATCGTCCCTGCCAAGATTATTCTCCCGTAAAGAACCATGAGGACTTTTAATTTGGAGATAACACTTGCTTGATTTGCTTTGTTTGGAGATTGGAGAATTAGCGAGTTTTAGTTCAATGACTCCCAAACTTGATGGTTTTAGGGCATTAGGTGTGGAGACACTCCTAAGAATTAATTGCCCAAGTTACCACGGCCACAAAACAAAAGACTTATTTTGTTGCGTTTAAAATATTCTGAAAGCAGTGCAAACGGAGATATTACTGGTTTTTCTTTTTCATCCAAAAGACGTGTTCGTGTGGATAATGTGTGTAATCACTCCAACAAAGTTCCAGATGGGTTATTTTTCAGACTTAAGCTTCCATTAAAACTTTCAATATTATTCCTCATATCCACTTCACTTTATGAACTATTCTTGATATTATTTAATTCAGAACAAATCTATTTGATCTTAAAGATATTTATCAATTTTCAAAAGTTTAAAGACATTTCAGGCTTTTCATCTAATTCTCAAAAACTTACGACATGTGTAAGGTGGTATAAAAGACGTATATTAGTTACGGTTAAACTCAAAGGAGGGTTATCTTTCGGGTTTTCAATTTCTCGAAAAGAATATAGTTGTTTCTATCTTATTTACTAAACCGTCAGATTTCGAGTCTAAGTTTCTCCGCTAGCTAACTAGACAACAAAGTTTTTATGTTTTGAAAAAATTTCAAATTTTTATGGGTTTCTCAATATATATGCAATGCAAAATTTATACATGACGCAGTAAAGTAAACGGAGTGCTCACCCCCAAACCTGAGATTTACGATATTCTCATCGTTGGTCCCGTCTTCGGTAGCTAGACTTAGACATCAGGGTGAGTTTTTATTCACAAAAAGAAAAATCTAAGAGTTAATTACAGTATTTACAAGTTAAGAGATTGCGTTAGTCCAGAAATTAGTACCTGCAATTCAAAATTTTTATTGATATAAGGCCAGGGCTGGTAAAATAGAGAGTATATGAAAAAGAAAAAAATGTACATGTTAGCGGTTTGGTCAAATGTTAGTAATGGGCCTGGGTATGTGAAAGTAGGGATCGAAAAATGTTAAATGTGAAGTCGAAGTTTTGAAGGAGTCAAAGAATTGTTGCCCGAATGAATTGCATGTGCAAGAAGCATGCGTTGAGTTTCGAGGTCAGATTTGTTTAAAAACTGAAGTTCATCCTCAAAAAGTTCAACAAAAGAAAGGTCTATAAGATGTTCCCAAAGTGATCCTAACTCAAACTCACAAAGAATATCAAGTTCTTCCGCAAATAACTCCTCAAAACTCGGCATGAAAGATTGTTTCTCAAGTTTGTCTTCTTCCATATAATCTTCCACAATCATATTCTCCTTAATACGGCTCACATCTCCCAAAACAACTTCTCTCTCATCACATTCACATATGTGTAGGTCCTTGTCATCTAAAAATGTAGGTGCCCACTCTAAAGTTTCGTCAAAAACTTCTTTAATTGGTAAAACTATAGTCGTGGGCTCCATATCCTTAATTTTCTCTAACAATCTATCCCAACCATATGTGTCAAAATCATACGTTTCTTCCTCTAAAATTTCTTCAATATAATCAGTCAGTGCAAGAATCTTATTTTCAGTTAGTATATCGGTTAAATTATTCTCAAGATCACAAGTGATAAGAGGCCTATTTGATACCTGAAGGCTGGTGTTGGACTAACTCGGAGGGTTTTCTTTTATGTCCTGATAACATTCAGTCAACTCAATTACATCATCATCATCTATGAAATCATCAAAATTTGTTTGATCTTTTATCTCACTCAGCTGACTTCTTAGATGACAGATATTGACATTATTGGGCTCAAATTGACCGTATTCACTCCCTAAAATCTTTACAGCTAAATGTTTCACTTGTTGGTCGATTCTAGCCAATGATGGAGCTTGAACGTGAAACAATTGATCAGATTGTTGTATGAATATGGCTAGCATCGAAATTGCTTGATTCTCAAATACAATCATCACTTCAATGCCTTTCTCTAAAGCGGTCAACCTAATATCCATCTCACTATCATACCCTATTGATGTGTCAATTTTTTCAGTAAGAAAGGGTTGTGATGATAGTGATGCTAAAATATTCATCTTGTCGACCTCTTTCTCTAAATTTTCAATCAGTTGCTCTATGTTTGAAGTTGGATTGGGTTCAAGAGTGTTAGTGTTGGGTTACGGCAGCTCCCCGGCCATCAATCCGTGGCCAAATAGTGAACAAAAACTTTTAAAACCCGGCGCTAACGGAACCCTAATCTAAGGATCACACCATTAACCCTATACTAGTTATATAAAAGGAGTTTAGAGAGGTTATACCAAACGATCTGTGTCCTTCGGTCTTCAACCTCTGTCCCAAGCTCCCCGCGGCTTCCTTGATCATGTTTGATCTCCGGTCTCCCTACATCGAAGAAGATCCACGTCGAGGGTTAGTAATACGGGCTCCCGCCTCAAAACCGAAGCAACTCGGGTATCTAGTTTGCTAGCTTAGATAGCCAAGATGAAGTAGAGAGTGTGTATGAATATTTTGTCTCAATACACCCAAGGATTCTCAACTCATGAGAGGGTTTGGGTGGAGGTTGAAGAAGATGCCATGAGTGAAGAGTGTGAGCTCAAGAAAAAGTAGGTGAAGAAAGTTGTGAAGTGTTGTGAGCTATTTGTAAGAGTGAGCAACTAAAGAAAAGCCCCACCAAAAAAAGTATCTACCCCCTTCACAAAATATCTCACAATCCTCACTAGAAATATCTTAGCCAAAACAAAAACCCATCATGCCACCATGACTCATCACCATGAGTCACAAGTGCACATGCATGAACCACGAGTCACACTTTCCACACAAAATAAACATTTAAACTAAATGTTTAACACAAAATGAAAAAGTATCTTCTAAAGTAAATTTGTAACGAATTATAATAATACCCCTCATCCGTATATACATACCCGCATCCGTATTCCAACTGAATACGAATACAAAGAGACAAAAATAATCCAACAATATAATACTAGGATCCGGCTTAAACCAAAGCCCACCAGTATTATCCGTACGATCATAATCCGTGCACAAGTGCCCATATATGATCGAACCCTACCATAAAACCATACGGCCTCTACAACGTTTCGCCCGAATCAGGATAACCCTCTGTGTGGGACTCTAAAGACTCGTCAATACGCTGTCAGTGGGTTTAACTGTAAGTCCATATTGCGACCCCCGGTTCTTACGGGGAGGCGGAAACGGTATAAAAACAAATTTTTTATCGCAAGAGGCAACATGGACTAAACAAGGTCGGGATCGTGTCTAAACTAAACTAGAAAACTTGCTAAAGAGACTTAGCTACTCGGATGAAGGTTATACCTAAAATTGAACTCCTTCTTCTTCAAACCTTGTAGAGGTTGATGGTTCTTGCCTCGTAGCCTTCTTCCGTCGAAGATGGATCCACCTGAGGGTTCAACCTTTGGGCTCTTCCTCGATCTTTGAGTGAACTAGGGCTTCCGGCTTGCTAAACCTTGAACCTAGAATGAGTAGAGAGTATCTAGGGGTTGTTTTCTTTTCAAGGTGAGGGATTCTCAACACATGAGAAGGAGTCACCTTGAGCTTGAGGAAAAAGAAGATGAAGTGAGGAGAGAGAATGATTATGAAAGAATGAGCTCTTTTCTTTTGCAACCATGACTAAAAGAAAAGGAATTATCTAATTAATAATAATAATTCAAAAATGAAATAGTTGATGGTTGTATTTGGAATGACCACTATCATACTTTCAATAAATGAGTGTAAGCATGAATCAAGGAGAATCCTTTCAAAGCATGATGGTGGTCAACATTCAACCATGGTCAACAAGTCAACCATGGTCAACAAGTCAACAAAATCAACCATAACAATATTTCATTTAATTACTATTATTAATTGATATTTCATAAATCTATTAGGGTTTGGAAAAAGACGACTGTCAACTGTGCATACGCACCCGTTCCGAAACCCTAATGAAAATCATCTTCCTCCTCCTCAAAAACTGTGCATACACACCTGCATTCTTGTTCCGAAGAACAAGAGTACTGAGAAATAAAAGCAACCCCAAAACATATACCGGTATCTGACTCAAACCAGAGCCAGCCAGTAATATCCGTCCGGACTCCAAACGTGCACAAGTGCGCGGATGAGAACGAACCCTGTCGCAAAACCATGCGACCTCTACTCTGTTTTGCCCAGAGGCGAATACCCTCTGTGTGGGACTCTAAAGACTCGACACTACGCTGGCAGTTGGTTTAACCACAGACCGCAAGTGGCACTAGCTGTGCGTAACGGTCCCCAGGTAGATGTCGACAAGAAGGCTGACGAGGTGAAACCCCATCTGAACTCCTACTGAGTCTGAATGTGACAGTCTCCGTACAGTCCGGTCTGTTCGTCTGATACATCGCATGTCGGGCCTAGGGGGCGGTAAAACGTCAGTCCCCCAATAGCGGTACAAGTCGTGTCGGAGTGAAGCCCAAAACACCCTGAAATAACACTGGAAACCTACCAGTATATCTCGCTTGCCCTGGCCAGGGACTACTCGTGTAATGGCTCTCCTAGACACAGCGCGATGTCAACCCCCAATACCGGGAGAGACGAATCCTGTCTAACCGGCACTGCCTCCAAGTGCTTCGGGACTGCACCCAACCACCACCTGTTTGCACGACTCCTTTGAGCCGTGGTAGGGTAGTGATCAAAGTGCAGTGGGAACACACTCGAGGCGAAGTGCCAGTGTCAAGTCAGTGGACTAAGCTGTACTCATGTCACCTGGGAACTGATGACTGACGATAGGTATAATACCAACCTGTCAGTTCCCGACGAGTCCTGTCCAGTGTACTCATAACCTAACGAGCACCCGTATACTATCTCCAGTACGACGTACTGATGGCTGTGGGACAGACCATCTCCCACACTGGGATGAGAAGCGCATACGCTAGTCTACTCCGGAGTATCGATGCCCTGTCTCGATAGTCCTGCGACTAGGGACCTGTATAAGGATGTGCTTATAGATTACCCAGCCCCCACTAGTGTGACTGCCATCACAACGCTGGTAATCAAGCAAAGATCCTAAGGGCTCCACTAATGCGTATAAGTGATATAGTAAAATAAACACAAGTACACATTGAAGTAGAAACAAACCAAGTAGCATACTACTATATTGAGCAAGATTGTTTATACAAGGTGAATATCCCAAGCTTCCATTAAGTAATATACAAACTAGTATGATACAGTAATGGCCTCTAGGGCATATACACTAACAATCTCCCACTTGCACTAAGGCCATGTACTGGCGTATCGAAGACCTATCATCTCGATCAGCCGCTCGAACTGAGTCTGGGGTAGGGCCTTGGTGAATGGATCTGCAGTGTTCTCTTCTGAAGCAACCCTCCGAACCTCGATCTCCTTGCGATCCACGATCTCCCTGATCAGGTGATACCGCCTCAAGATGTGCCTGGATCTCTGATGGGACCTGGGTTCCTTCGCTAAAGCTATAGCCCCGTTGTTGTCGCAATACAGAGGTATTGGGTCAACAATGGACGGAACCACCTGAAGTTCTTTTAAGAACTTCCTCATCCAGACAGCTTCTTTTGCGGTATCAGATGCAGCAATGTATTCCGCTTCCATAGTCGAGTCTGCAACGGTTTCCTGTTTGGAGCTCTTCCAACACACCGCCCCTCCATTGAGGGTAAAGACGAAACCCGACATGGACTTGGAATCATCCTTGTCACTCTGGAAGCTGGAGTCAGCAAAGGCCTCGATCTGGAGGTCCTTTCCGCCATACACCAAGAACATCTCCTTAGTCCTTCTTAGGTACTTGAGAATGTTCTTTACCGCTATCCAGTGTTTCTCCCCAGGGTTTGACTGATACCGGCTTACCACACTCAGGGCATAAGCTACATCCGGTCTGGTACACAACATCGCATACATTATAGAGCCTACCGCAGAAGCGTAGGGTATAATAGACATGCGATCCCTCTCCAAATCAATCTTGGGAGACATCTCTTTAGAGAGGGTGATCCCGTGACAAGCCGGTAGGTTACCGCGCTTGGAATCTTCCATACTGAATCTCTTCACTATGGTGTCGATGTACCTGGACTGAGAAAGTCCTAATATCCTCTTAGATCTATCACGATGGATCCGGATCCCCAGGATGTATGAGGCATCATCCAGGTCTTTCATGGAGAACCTGTGTGACAAGAACCCCTTGACAGATTGTAGCATAGGAATGTCATTTCCTATTAAGAGAATGCCATCCACGTATAAAATGAGGAATACTACAGTTCTCGCTACAAATCTACTATAGATGCATGGTTCATCTGGATTTTTGATAAAGTCAAATTCCTTGACCGTCTCATCAAAACAGATGTTCCAACTCCGCGATGCCTGCTTTAGTCCATAGATGGACTTAAGCAACTTGCACACCTTTCCGCTGCTCCCACTCTGAATGAAACCCTCTGGCTGATCCATATAGACACACTCCTCTAAATTACCATTCAGAAAAGCGGTCTTTACGTCCATCTGCCAAATCTCATAATCGTGGAAGGCAGCAATGGCAAGAAGGATCCGAATGGATTTCAGCATAGCCACTGGAGAAAAGGTTTCGTCATAGTCCAAGCCAGGTCTTTGACGGAAACCCTTTGCTACAAGTCTAGCTTTATAGGTCTCAACCTGTCCATCTACACCAATCTTCCTTTTGAAGATCCACTTGCATCATACGGGTTTTACCCCGTCTGGAGCAATGTCCAACGTCCATACTTTGTTGGTGTACATGGACTCCATTTCAGTCCGCATTGCATCCAGCCATTTTACCGAGTCAACGCTCTGAACGGCCTGCTGGAAGCTAGTAGGCTCATTATAATCTATGATGCAATCCACTCTATCCCCGTCTATGAGAAAACCGTAGTATCTCTCGGGCGGATGAGACTGCCTACTACTTCTGCGGAGCGGCATAGGAATGTCCTGTTCTCTCGAACCCTCTGGTTCCTCTAAGCTTTCAGTAATGTTTTGTGGTTCTGGAATTTCTTCCAGTTCTACTGCGCTCCCACTTATCTGGTTTTCCAAAAACTCAGTTTCCAAGAAGTAGGCATGACGAGAAACAAGAACTTTTTGTTCCTCTTCGTAGTAGAAAAGATACCCCTTGGAGTTCTTTGGGTATCCCACAAACTTGCACTGTACTGAGCGTGCCTCGAGCTTGTCCGCATGCTACTTTTTTACAAAAGCCGGACATCCCCACGTCTTAAAGGATTTAAGACAGGGTTTCTTCCCACTCCACATCTGATATGGTGTGGTAGGCACTGTCTTAGTAGGAACTTGGTTCAAGAGATGTGTAGCTGTTTCCAGTGCATAACCCCAGAAAGATCGCGGTAACTCAGCCTTACTCATCATGGACCGTACCATATCCAATAGGGTTCGGTTCCGTCTCTCCGATACACCGTTGTGTTGCGGAGTGTATGGAGGAGTACGCTGAGAGAGAATTCCATTCTCTTTTAAATAGTCCAGGAACTCGGCACTCAAGTATTCTCCACCTCGATCCGATCTTAGAATCTTAATACTTTTGCCTGTTTGTTTTTCAACTTCATTCTTGTAATCCCGAAATTTCTCAAAGGCCTCGGATTTGTGCTTCATTAAGAAGACATGTCCATACCTAGAGAAATCGTCTGTGAAAGTAATGAAGTATGAATAACCGCTTCGCGCATGTGTAGACATTGGACTTCACACGTCGCTGTGTATGAGTCCCAAGAGCTCGCTCGCTCTTTCTCCGTGTCCAGTGAACGGAGTCTTTGTCATCTTTCCCATAAGATAAGATTCACAAGTGGCATAAGACTGATACTCGAACGGATCCAAGTATCCTTCTTTATGTAACTTAGTCAACCGTGTCTCATTGATGTGACCCAGTCTACAATGCCATAAGAAAGCCTGATTGATATCTGGAGACTTTCTTTTGTGTGTATTCTGGACATTGAAAATCTGTGGTTGGTTCAATACGTATATACCATTGCTCAATGTACCTGACCCAATCAGAACTTGATTAAGGTGAATGTTTACAACATTACTTACAAACGCAAATTCATAACCTTCTTTAGAAACCAAAGATACAGAAATGATATTACAAGTTGCGTTGGGTACAAAAAAGCAATTACGCAAAACCAAAACATGCCCATCTGTCATTCCCAGGTGATAGTCCCCCACGGCTTTAGCATCCATGCTAGCTCCGTTCGCAACTCTGAGGGTCATGTCACCTGCCTTCAAAAACCTACGGTTCTCAACGCCTGCAAAGAATTATAGATATGAGATCCTGATCCGGTATCCAATACCCAGGAAGTAGAGTTTATAGAAAGACAGTTTTCAATAACATACACACCTGAAGCTGAAGCCGCAACCTGCTTCAGTTCCTGTGTCCTGGCCTTCCAAGCCCTGCAATCTTTCTTCCAGTGTCCACTCTTGTGACAATAGAAGCATTCCTCTTTACCCACAAGCTTCCCCGCAATCTTTGTTGCCTTTTCCTTTCCCTTCGTACCCACTTTACTAACACCGCCTCTTGGTTTGGCAGGGGCTTTCTTCCTCTTTCCCTTGGCTTTCGCCTTGGACCTGGAGGAAGAAGATCCTCCTACAAACAAAGCGGGTGTATCCCTACCCTTCTGTAGGGTGCCCTCTGCGCTCCTCAGCATATTGAGGAGTTCTGAAAGTTCAACTTCCTTTTCTTGCAAGTTGAAATTCAGTATGAACTGGGCGTAAGTGGATGGAAGGGACTGGAGAATTATATCCGTATAGAGTTCACTGTCCAACGTGGTCCCAAGTTCCGCGAGCTCCTCAGTGTAGCCAATCATCTTAAGCACGTGGTCCGCTACCGATGATCCGACGGCCAACTTTGTCGAAAACAACTTCTTCGACACTTCGTATCTTGCGATACGAGACTGCTCTCCATACAGTTCTTTTGTATGGAGAAATATGGATTCCAAATCCATATTCTCGTGCCTCCTCTGATGATCGTTGTCCATCGAGGCAAGTACGAGGCACCTGGCCTTCGCGCTGTCAATCTCCCAAGTCTTACGGATTTCCTTATCCGCGACGCTGGAGGTGGGACCTGGGACGGGGGGAGCTTTGGTGGTAAGAAGATACCCCAGCTTGTCGTAAGTGATTGCCAACTTGACATTCCTGAGCAAATCTTTGTAGTTTGGCCCTGTCAATATGTTTTTATCTAGAAGTAACTTAAGTCCAGTCATTTCGATTTGGTCGCTGCAGGGGGGAGAGAAGAAACACTTTAGCACGATGCTCTTGCAAGTTTTAGAATGGTTTTTAATTTGTCTAAACAGGATGGCTCCCACTGTCTCTCGAATCCTTCCTCAAACCATAAAGGAAGAATTAGTCAGGATCAATCCCACCGCACAATATTTGCTTAACCGTTCAGCCAGGCCAGTGTCGGTACTTCGAGGGAGGTTTTCCAACGCTTTCGCGAAGTTCCTTAATTAAATAACCTCTTTTCCCTGGGGGCGTAACCCCGCTAACACCTTTCTAGGCACCTACTAGGTTTATAGCATTGATCGTTTAGTGAAAAATTTCCCGAGGAGTAGCATATACTCACAGTAAGATCGGGATCCAAATGTCATCGCGTGACGAAACTGAAGGAATCCTACCAGAATCACCACACTCCAAATGGTATGCAAATCTAGCAAGTTTCAGTACTTATGAAACTCCCGATGTGGATTTTTGCCCCATGCTCTTATGACCTTGACTAAGGCCAACAAATCATAAGTCACATGTCAAGTTCTACCCGTCGTTATCCAGGTTAATTTGAATCCACCCGTATCTACCCTTGACTATGGCCAACAAGGCAATACGACTGTCCCAAACCAACGCATTCTATCTATGCAACATATGAATACCCACCAGCTACCAAACACTGTGCCTTGACTAAGGTCAACAAACACAGCTTGAATACCGTTGAATATTCATATGAAACGACGGAGGGCTACGAATGGTTTTGGCGAAACCGTGAACGTAGTGAACTTGATATAATCGATGGAACGAGATAGCTTTTAGAAGGAGTGGCTCGAGCTCCGCATTTAAAAGTTAGTTTTGAAAAGAACCGAGTGGTTTTTCGAAAGTGTTCCAACGACTTTAACTTGGTTTATTATCTTGCATTAGTTCTTTTAATGCGTGATATTCTTGCATTAGTTCTTTTAATGCGTCCCATCATTTAATCCTACCATTGCAGAAAACAACCAAAATATGACGTACGCTTATGCCATATGCATTCGCCACGGGGCCCCGTCATCACCCGTTAGGTTACTTAACTAACGACAGAGCGTGGGCTGGGCTAGCGCGGCTGTAAAACATAAGCAACGCCTAAATAGAAAGCAATGATAGACATTACATATCACAGATGAATACATTGGATATACTAGCAATCCGCAATCCTTTCGAGCCTGCAACGAAAAGCGGATTACACGGTCGCGGTGAATAGCCAAATACCCCACCCAAGACCCCTACGGGTGCGGCAAACTACCCGCCAAGTACTCGGCAGTTTGTGCACCCCTCCGTGGGTCTATCCTAGGAGCAAAAACAGTAAAAAGAATTATACAATGACGGCTACAACCCCGACCCGGTTGTGCGGCCAAACAAATAATATTATTACATCAATTTACATTTACAATGAATGAAAGAAAAACAAAAGCTCATCTCACATCCACCCCGGCTATTCACCCGCGACAGTCCAACACATTCATATACACATTCCAATATCAAACACAGATCATGTATAACCCCGACTAATCGACTTATAGCGATTAGCCGACGTTCAATACATGCAAACATCACAGATATAACCAACATAGCCAAAGTGTAGCGAAGTTCGAAAAAAAATACGGAATTATAGGACCCCAAAAGCAAATTTCTGTTCTGGAAAATCTGGGCATATATAATATATTTTAAAAATCCCAAAACCAACACAGACACACACTGCACGAAAAACGATGCACAGAAGACGACAAACGGCGGCGCTTCCGCGGCACATGCCTACCTCGTGCGGCGGAAGCGCGGCGGTTTGAATGAATTAGGGCATCGTTTTTCTTGGGTGTTCACACAAAACCCTGAGCCGAATTTACAAGTATAAAGTTTTTCATTTAGAGCAGAAAAAATTTTAACAGAAACTTAGGGATTTGTTTTTCCGGTTTTGTGATTTTTTCGGTTCCGAACTTCGTTACACTTCGCTACCAAACTGGTTTAAGTTTAGTTAGGCTCTGATACCACTGTAAGTCCATATTCCGACCCCCGGTTCTTACGGGGAGGCGGAAACGGTATAAAAACAAATTTTTTATCGCAAGAGGCAACATGGACTAAACAAGGTCGGGATCGTGTCTAAACTAAACTAGCAAACTTGCTAAAGAGACTTAGCTACTCGGATGAAGGTTATACCTAAACTTGAACTCCTTCTTCTTCAAACCTTGTAGAGGTTGATGGTTCTTGCCTCGTAGCCTTCTTCCGTCGAAGATGGATCCACCTGAGGGTTCAACCTTTGGGCTCTTCCTCGATCTTTGAGTGAACTAGGGCTTCCGGCTTGCTAAACCTTGAACCTAGAATGAGTAGAGAGTATCTAGGGTTGTTTTCTTTTCAAGGTGAGGGATTCTCAACACATGAGAAGGAGTCACCTTGAGC
This sequence comes from Agapanthus africanus, assembly GCA_030015575.1. Classification (NCBI taxonomy): domain Eukaryota; kingdom Viridiplantae; phylum Streptophyta; class Magnoliopsida; order Asparagales; family Amaryllidaceae; genus Agapanthus; species Agapanthus africanus. The sequence goes on from CM057339.1 coordinate 430,460,775, forward strand.
TTGAGGAAGAAGAAGATGAAGTGAGGAGAGAGAATGATTATGAAAGAATGAGATCTTTTCTTTTGCAACCATGACTAAAAGAAAAGGAATTATCTAATTAATAATAATAATTCAAAAATGAAATAGTTGATGGTTGTATTTGGAATGACCACTATCATACTTTCAATAAATGAGTGTAAGCATGAATCAAGGAGAATCCTTTCAAAGCATGATGGTGGTCAACATTCCACCATGGTCAACAAGTCAACCATGGTCAACAAGTCAACAAAATCAACCATAACAATATTTCATTTAATTACTATTATTAATTGATATTTCATAAATCTATTAGGGTTTGGAAAAAGACGACTGTCAACTGTGCATACGCACCCGTTCCGAAACCCTAATGAAAATCATCTTCCTCCTCCTCAAAAACTGTGCATACACACCTGCATTCTTGTTCCGAAGAACAAGAGTACTGAGAAATAAAAGCAACCCCAAAACATATACCGGTATCTGACTCAAACCAGAGCCAGCCAGTAATATCCGTCCGGACTCCAAACGTGCACAAGTGCGCGGATGAGAACGAACCCTGTCGCAAAACCATGCGACCTCTACTCTGTTTTGCCCAGAGGCGAATACCCTCTGTATGGGACTCTAAAGACTCGACACTACGCTGGCAGTGGGTTTAACCACAGACCGCAAGCGGCACTAGCTGTGCGTAACGGTCCCCAGGTAGATGTCGACAAGAAGGCTGACGAGGTGAAACCCCATCTGAACTCCTACTGAGTCTGAATGTGACAGTCTCCGTACAGTCCGGTCTGTTCGTCTGATACATCGCATGTCGGGCCTAGGGGGCGGTAAAACGTCAGTCCCCCAATAGCGGTACAAGTCGTGTCGGAGTGAAGCCCAAAACACCCTGAGATAACACTGGAAACCTACCAGTATATCTCGCTTGCCCTGGCCAGGGGCTACTCGTGTAATGGCTCTCCTAGACAGAGCGCGATGTCAACCCCCAATACCGGGAGAGACGAATCCTGTCTAACCGGCACTGCCTCCAAGTGCTTCGGGACTGCACCCAACCACCACCTGTTTGCACGACTCCTTTGAGCCGTGGTAGGGTAGTGATCAAAGTGCAGTGGGAACACACTCGAGGCGAAGTGCCAGTGTCAAGTCAGTGGACTAAGCTGTACTCATGTCACCTGGGAACTGATGACTGACGATAGGTATAATACCAACCTGTCAGTTCCCGACGAGTCCTGTCCAGTGTACTCATAACCTAACGAGCACCCGTATACTATCTCCAGTACGACGTACTGATGGCTGTGGGACAGACCATCTCCCACACTGGGATGAGAAGCGCATACGCTAGTCTACTCCGGAGTATCGATGCCCTGTCTCGATAGTCCTGCGACTAGGGACCTGTATAAGGATGTGCTTATAGATTACCCAGCCCCCACTAGTGTGACTGCCATCACAACGCTGGTAATCAAGCAAAGATCCTAAGGGCTCCACTAATGCGTATAAGTGATATAGTAAAATAAACACAAGTACACATTGAAGTAGAAACAAACCAAGTAGCATACTACTATATTGAGCAAGATTGTTTATACAAGGTGAATATCCCAAGCTTCCATTAAGTAATATACAAACTAGTATGATACAGTAATGGCCTCTAGGGCATATACACTAACAATCTCCCACTTGCACTAAGGCCATGTACTGGCGTATCGAAGACCTATCATCTCGATCAGCCGCTCGAACTGAGTCTGGGGTAGGGCCTTGGTGAATGGATCTGCAGTGTTCTCTTCTGAAGCAACCCTCCGAACCTCGATCTCCTTGCGATCCACGATCTCCCTGATCAGGTGATACCGCCTCAAGATGTGCCTGGATCTCTGATGGGACCTGGGTTCCTTCGCTAAAGCTATAGCCCCGTTGTTGTCGCAATACAGAGGTATTGGGTCAACAATGGACGGAACCACCTGAAGTTCTTTTAAGAACTTCCTCATCCAGACAGCTTCTTTTGCGGCATCAGATGCAGCAATGTATTCCGCTTCCATAGTCGAGTCTGCAACGGTTTCCTGTTTGGAGCTCTTCCAACACACCGCCCCTCCATTGAGGGTAAAGACGAAACCCGACATGGACTTGGAATCATCCTTGTCACTCTGGAAGCTGGAGTCAGCAAAGGCCTCGATCTGGAGGTCCTTTCCGCCATACACCAAGAACATCTCCTTAGTCCTTCTTAGGTACTTGAGAATGTTCTTTACCGCTATCCAGTGTTTCTCCCCAGGGTTTGACTGATACCGGCTTACCACACTCAGGGCATAAGCTACATCCGGTCTGGTACACAACATCGCATACATTATAGAGCCTACCGCAGAAGCGTAGGGTATAATAGACATGCGATCCCTCTCCAAATCAATCTTGGGAGACATCTCTTTAGAGAGGGTGATCCCGTGACAAGCCGGTAGGTTACCGCGCTTGGAATCTTCCATACTGAATCTCTTCACTATGGTGTCGATGTACCTGGACTGAGAAAGTCCTAATATCCTCTTGGATCTATCACGATGGATCCGGATCCCCAGGATGTATGAGGCATCACCCAGGTCTTTCATGGAGAATCTGTGTGACAAGAACCCCTTGACAGATTGTAGCATAGGAATGTCATTTCCTATTAAGAGAATGTCATCCACGTATAAAATGAGGAATACTACAGTTCTCGCTACAAATCTACTATAGATGCATGGTTCATCTGGATTTTTGATAAAGTCAAATTCCTTGACCGTCTCATCAAAACAGATGTTCCAACTCCGCGATGCCTGCTTTAGTCCATAGATGGACTTAAGCAACTTGCACACCTTTCCGCTGCTCCCACTCTGAATGAAACCCTCTGGCTGATCCATATAGACACACTCCTCTAAATTACCATTCGGAAAAGCGGTCTTTACGTCCATCTGCCAAATCTCATAATCGTGGAAGGCAGCAATGGCAAGAAGGATCCGAATGGATTTCAGCATAGCCACTGGAGAAAAGGTTTCGTCATAGTCCAAGCCAGGTCTTTGACGGAAACCCTTTGCTACAAGTCTAGCTTTATAGGTCTCAACCTGTCCATCTACACCAATCTTCCTTTTGAAGATCCACTTGCATCATACGGGTTTTACCCCGTCTGGAGCAATGTCCAACGTCCATACTTTGTTGGTGTACATGGACTCCATTTCGGTCCGCATTGCATCCAGCCATTTTACCGAGTCAACGCTCTGAACGGCCTGCTGGAAGCTAGTAGGCTCATTATAATCTATGATGCAATCCTCTCTATCCCCGTCTATGAGAAAACCGTAGTATCTCTCGGGCGGATGAGACTGCCTACTACTTCTGCGGAGCGGCATAGGAATGTCCTGTTCTCTCGAACCCTCTGGGTCCTCTAAGCTTTCAGTAATGTTTTGTGGTTCTGGAATTTCTTCCAGTTCTACTGCGCTCCCACTTATCTGGTTTTCCAAAAACTCAGTTTCCAAGAAGTAGGCATGACGAGAAACAAGAACTTTTTGTTCCTCTTCGTAGTAGAAAAGATACCCTTTGGAGTTCTTTGGGTATCCCACAAACATGCACTGTACTGAGCGTGCCTCGAGCTTGTCCGCATGCTACTTTTTTACAAAAGCCGGACATCCCCATGTCTTAAAGGATTTAAGACAGGGTTTCTTCCCACTCCAAATCTGATATGGTGTGGTAGGCACTGTCTTAGTAGGAACTTGGTTCAAGAGATGTGTAGCTGTTTCCAGTGCATAACCCCAGAAAGATCGCGGTAACTCAGCCTTACTCATCATGGACCGTACCATATCCAATAGGGTTCGGTTCCGTCTCTCCGATACACCGTTGTGTTGCGGAGTGTATGGAGGAGTACGCTGAGAGAGAATTCCATTCTCTTTTAAATAGTCCAGGAACTCGGCACTCAAGTATTCTCCACCTCGATCCGATCTTAGAATCTTAATACTTTTGCCTGTTTGTTTTTCAACTTCATTCTTGTAATCCCGAAATTTCTCAAAGGCCTCGGATTTGTGCTTCATTAAGAAGACATGTCCATACCTAGAGAAATCGTCTGTGAAAGTAATGAAGTATGAATAACCGCTTCGCGCATGTGTAGACATTGGACTTCACACGTCGCTGTGTATGAGTCCCAAGAGCTCGCTCGCTCTTTCTCCGTGTCCAGTGAACGGAGTCTTTGTTATCTTTCCCATAAGACAAGATTCACAAGTGGCATAAGACTGATACTCGAACGGATCCAAGTATCCTTCTTTATGTAACTTAGTCAACCGTGTCTCATTGATGTGACCCAGTCTACAATGCCATAAGAAAGCCTGATTGATATCTGGAGACTTTCTTTTGTGTGTATTCTGGACATTGAAAATCTGTGGTTGGTTCAATACGTATATACCATTGCTCAATGTACCTGACCCAATCAGAACTTGATTAAGGTGAATGTTTACAACATTACTTACAAACGCAAATTCATAACCTTCTTTAGAAACCAAAGATACAGAAATGATATTACAAGTTGCGTTGGGTACAAAAAAGCAATTACGCAAAACCAAAACATGCCCATCTGTCATTCCCAGGTGATAGTCCCCCACGGCTTTAGCATCCATGCTAGTTCCGTTCGCAACTCTGAGGGTCATGTCACCTGCCTTCAAAAACCTACGGTTCTCAACGCCTGCAAAGAATTATAGATATGAGATCCTGATCCGGTATCCAATACCCAGGAAGTAGAGTTTATAGAAAGACAGTTTTCAATAACATACACACCTGAAGCTGAAGCCGCAACCTGCTTCAGTTCCTGTGTCCTGGCCTTCCAAGCCCTGCAATCTTTCTTCCAGTGTCCACTCTTGTGACAATAGAAGCATTCCTCTTTACCCACAAGCTTCCCCGCAATCTTTGTTGCCTTTTCCTTTCCCTTCGTACCCACTTTACTAACACCGCCTCTTGGTTTGGCAGGGGCTTTCTTCCTCTTTCCCTTGGCTTTCGCCTTGGACCTGGAGGAAGAAGATCCTCCTACAAACAAAGCGGGTGTATCCCTACCCTTCTGTAGGGTGCCCTCTGCGCTCCTCAGCATGTTGAGGAGTTCTGAAAGTTCAACTTCCTTTTCTTGCAAGTTGAAATTCAGTATGAACTGGGCGTAAGTGGATGGAAGGGACTGGAGAATTATATCCGTATAGAGTTCACTGTCCAACGTGGTCCCAAGTTCCGCGAGCTCCTCAGTGTAGCCAATCATCTTAAGCACGTGGTCCGCTACCGATGATCCGACGGCCAACTTTGTCGAAAACAACTTCTTCGACACTTCGTATCTTGCGATACGAGACTGCTCTCCATACAGTTCTTTTGTATGGAGAAATATGGATTCCAAATCCATATTCTCGTGCCTCCTCTGATGATCGTTGTCCATCGAGGCAAGTACGAGGCACCTGGCCTTCGCGCTGTCAATCTCCCAAGTCTTACGGATTTCCTTATCCGCGACGCTGGAGGTGGGACCTGGGACGGGGGGAGCTTTGGTGGTAAGAAGATACCCCAGCTTGTCGTAAGTGATTGCCAACTTGACATTCCTGAGCCAATCTTTGTAGTTTGGCCCTGTCAATATATTTTTATCTAGAAGTAACTTAAGTCCAGTCATTTCGATTTGGTCGCTGCAGGGGGGAGAGAAGAAACACTTTAGCACGATGCTCTTGCAAGTTTTAGAATGGTTTTTAATTTGTCTAAACAGGATGGCTCCTACTGTCTCTCGAATCCTTCCTCAAACCATAAAGGAAGAATTAGTCAGGATCAATCCCACCGCACAATACTTGCTTAACCGTTCAGCCAGGCCAGCGTCGGTACTTCGAGGGAGGTTTTCCAACGCTTTCGCGAAGTTCCTTAATTAAATAACCTCTTTTCCCTGGGGGCGTAACCCCGCTAACACCTTTCTAGGCACCTACTAGGTTTATAGCATTGATCGTTTAGTGAAAAATTTCCCGAGGAGTAGCATATACTCACAGTAAGATCGGGATCCAAATGTCATCGCGTGACGAAACTGAAGGAATCCTACCAGAATCACCACACTCCAAATGGTATGCAAATCTAGCAAGTTTCAGTACTTATGAAACTCCCGATGTGGATTTTTGCCCCATGCTCTTATGACCTTGACTAAGGCCAACAAATCATAAGTCACATGTCAAGTTCTACCCGTCGTTATCCAGGTTAATTTGAATCCACCCGTATCTACCCTTGACTATGGCCAACAAGGCAATACGACTGTCCCAAACCAACGCATTCTATCTATGCAACATATGAATACCCACCAGCTACCAAACACTGTGCCTTGACTAAGGCCAACAAACACAGCTTGAATACCGTTGAATATTCATATGAAACGACGGAGGGCTACGAATGGTTTTGGCGAAACCGTGAACGTAGTGAACTTGATATAATCGATGGAACGAGATAGCTTTTAGAAGGAGTGGCTCGAGCTCCGCATTTAAAAGTTAGTTTTGAAAAGAACCGAGTGGTTTTTCGAAAGTGTTCCAACAACTTTAACTTGGTTTATTATCTTGCATTAGTTCTTTTAATGCGTGATATTCTTGCATTAGTTCTTTTAATGCGTCCCATCATTTAATCCTACCATTGCAGAAAACAACCAAAATATGACGTACGCTTATGCCATATGCATTCGCCACGGGGCCCCGTCATCACCCGTTAGGTTACTTAACTAACGACAGAGCGTGGGCTGGGCTAGCGCGGCTGTAAAACATAAGCAACGCCTAAATAGAAAGCAATGATAGACATTACAGATCACAGATGAATACATTGGATATACTAGCAATCCGCAATCCTTTCGAGCCTGCAACGAAAAGCGGATTACACGGTCGCGGTGAATAGCCAAATACCCCACCCAAGACCCCTACGGGTGCGGCAAACTACCCGCCAAGTACTCGGCAGTTTGTGCACCCCTCCGTGGGTCTATCCTAGGAGCAAAAACAGTAAAAAGAATTATACAATGACGGCTACAACCCCGACCCGGTTGTGCGGCCAAACAAATAATATTATTACATCAATTTACATTTACAATGAATGAAAGAAAAACAAAAGCTCATCTCACATCCACCCCGGCTATTCACCCGCGATAGTCCAACACATTCATATACACATTCCAATATCAAACACAGATCATGTATAACCCCGACTAATCGACTTATAGCGATTAGCCGACGTTCAATACATGCAAACATCACAGATATAACCAACATAGCCAAAGTGTAGCGAAGTTCGAAAAAAAATACGGAATTATAGGACCCCAAAAGCAAATTTCTGTTCTGGAAAATCTGGGCATATATAATATATTTTAAAAATCCCAAAACCAACACAGACACACACTGCACGAAAAACGATGCACAGAAGACGACAAACGGCGGCGCTTCCGCGGTACATGCCTACCTCGTGCGGCGGAAGCGCGGCGGTTTGAATGAATTAGGGCATCGTTTTTCTTGGGTGTTCACACAAAACCCTGAGCCGAATTTACAAGTATAAAGTTTTTCATTTAGAGCAGAAAAAATTTTAACAGAAACTTAGGGTTTTGTTTTTCCGGTTTTGTGATTTTTTCGGTTCCGAACTTCGTTACACTTCGCTACCAAACTGGTTTAAGTTTAGTTAGGCTCTGATACCACTGTAAGTCCATATTCCGACCCCCGGTTCTTACGGGGAGGCGGAAACGGTATAAAAACAAATTTTTTATCGCAAGAGGCAACATGGACTAAACAAGGTCGGGATCGTGTCTAAACTAAACTAGCAAACTTGCTAAAGAGACTTAGCTACTCGGATGAAGGTTATACCTAAACTTGAACTCCTTCTTCTTCAAACCTTGTAGAGGTTGATGGTTCTTGCCTCGTAGCCTTCTTCCGTCGAAGATGGATCCACCTGAGGGTTCAACCTTTGGGCTCTTCCTCGATCTTTGAGTGAACTAGGGCTTCCGGCTTGCTAAACCTTGAACCTAGAATGAGTAGAGAGTATCTAGGGTTGTTTTCTTTTCAAGGTGAGGGATTCTCAACACATGAGAAGGAGTCACCTTGAGCTTGAGGAAGAAGAAGATGAAGTGAGGAGAGAGAATGATTATGAAAGAATGAGATCTTTTCTTTTGCAACCATGACTAAAAGAAAAGGAATTATCTAATTAATAATAATAATTCAAAAATGAAATAGTTGATGGTTGTATTTGGAATGACCACTATCATACTTTCAATAAATGAGTGTAAGCATGAATCAAGGAGAATCCTTTCAAAGCATGATGGTGGTCAACATTCCACCATGGTCAACAAGTCAACCATGGTCAACAAGTCAACAAAATCAACCATAACAATATTTCATTTAATTACTATTATTAATTGATATTTCATAAATCTATTAGGGTTTGGAAAAAGACGACTGTCAACTGTGCATACGCACCCGTTCCGAAACCCTAATGAAAATCATCTTCCTCCTCCTCAAAAACTGTGCATACACACCTGCATTCTTGTTCCGAAGAACAAGAGTACTGAGAAATAAAAGCAACCCCAAAACATATACCGGTATCTGACTCAAACCAGAGCCAGCCAGTAATATCCGTCCGGACTCCAAACGTGCACAAGTGCGCGGATGAGAACGAACCCTGTCGCAAAACCATGCGACCTCTACTCTGTTTTGCCCAGAGGCGAATACCCTCTGTATGGGACTCTAAAGACTCGACACTATGCTGGCAGTGGGTTTAACCACAGACCGCAAGCGGCACTAGCTGTGCGTAACGGTCCCCAGGTAGATGTCGACAAGAAGGCTGACGAGGTGAAACCCCATCTGAACTCCTACTGAGTCTGAATGTGACAGTCTCCGTACAGTCCGGTCTGTTGTCTGATACATCGCATGTCGGGCCTAGGGGGCGGTAAAACGTCAGTCCCCCAATAGCGGTACAAGTCGTGTCGGAGTGAAGCCCAAAACACCCTGAGATAACACTGGAAACCTACCAGTATATCTCGCTTGCCCTGGCCAGGGACTACTCGTGTAATGGCTCTCCTAGACACAGCGCGATGTCAACCCCCAATACCGGGAGAGACGAATCCTGTCTAACCGGCACTGCCTCCAAGTGCTTCGGGACTGCACCCAACCACCACCTGTTTGCACGACTCCTTTGAGCCGTGGTAGGGTAGTGATCAAAGTGCAGTGGGAACACACTCGAGGCGAAGTGCCAGTGTCAAGTCAGTGGACTAAGCTGTACTCATGTCACCTGGGAACTGATGACTGACGATAGGTATAATACCAACCTGTCAGTTCCCGACGAGTCCTGTCCAGTGTACTCATAACCTAACGAGCACCCGTATACTATCTCCAGTACGACGTACTGATGGCTGTGGGACAGACCATCTCCCACACTGGGATGAGAAGCGCATACGCTAGTCTACTCCGGAGTATCGATGCCCTGTCTCGATAGTCCTACGACTAGGGACCTGTATAAGGATGTGCTTATAGATTACCCAGCCCCCACTAGTGTGACTGCCATCACAACGCTGGTAATCAAGCAAAGATCCTAAGGGCTCCACTAATGCGTATAAGTGATATAGTAAAATAAACACAAGTACACATTGAAGTAGAAACAAACCAAGTAGCATACTACTATATTGAGCAAGATTGTTTATACAAGGTGAATATCCCAAGCTTCCATTAAGTAATATACAAACTAGTATGATACAGTAATGGCCTCTAGGGCATATACACTAACATTAACCACAAGCACATCAGTGACACTAGCTGTACGTAACGGCTACCCAGGTATTGAGCGAAAGGGAGGCCGACGAGCAAAATCATCCTGAAACCCTACTGAGCTTGACATTGACAATATCCATACAGTCCGGTCCGTCCGTCTATGAGTATCGCATATCGAGTCTAGGGGGTGGATAAAGTCAGACCACTAATAACGCGATATTTCGTGTTGGTATGAAGCCCATCACCACCTGAGAAACTACTGATCCGAATCAGTAATTCTCGACTACCTTGGCCAAGGATTTTTGGTGATGGCCACCCGTGCACTCCGCCAAATCAACCACCAATATCGGGAGAGACGAATCCCCTGACGATCTGCTCACTACCTCCATATGGATCGGGACTGTGCCCAACTAAGATCTGTTTGCACGACTCCTTTGAGCCATGGTAGGATAGTAATCAAAGCACAGTTGGAATTCACACGAGACAAATGACGATCTCCGGTCGATAGACTAACCTGCACACATGTCACCAGGGAACTGCTATGTGACAATAGGTATAATTCCAACTAGCAGGTTCCCGGCGAGTCCGTCCGGTGTACTCATAACCCAATGAGCACCTGTATACATCTTAGGTGAACAAAATAACACCGATGGCTTGTGAGACCGGCCACCGCCCTTCGTCGGGGTCTCGATCAGCATATACTAGTATACTCTTAGAGTATCGATGCCCAGTCTCGAAACTCCTACGACTAGAGACACTTTAAGGATGTGCTTGTAGACCACCCAGCTCTCACATATATGATCGCCATCATACTGCTGGTAGTCAAGCAAGAATTCTATGGGCTCTATCAACATATAATAGTGATCTGTACTGTCACTTGAAGTATGTACACAATGATAATGATAAACCAGATAGCATACTATCATCTCGAGTAAGACTGTTCTACCGGTATAGGTCCTCCCTTAATCATTGCAATCACGTGTCTGCGATCCAATAATTGACTTGAGGGCACCATAGCCAATAATAGGAGGTGGAAAATTTTCAAAATTCTTGTACGGTTGGTCATCCCTTATGAAAGGGTAGTTTTCAACAATGTGGGAAGAATCTTGACAATTTGAACAAAAGAATTGGGTATGTGTATTAACAAAAGAATATGGCTCATGAAAAATGGAATTGAACTGTGTATCACCCATATCAACAAGAACTCACGAAATCACAAAAACAAATAATACCACACCCCTAATAGTCTATATTATGATAAGTCAACTAGAGCTGCTCAAGAACCTGATTGTCGAAGTAAAATTATGCCGAGAAACGGGCTCAAGGTATAAGGATTACGAAGCCAGGTAACTGTAGAGATAATGGAAGGTTTTCCAACGCTTTCGCGAAATTCCTTAATTAGAATAACCCTTTCTCTTTTGGCGGTTACGCCGTGAACACTTGTCTAGACACCTCGTGAACAATATAATATTAAGCGGTGTTCTAAACACAATTAACTTGCCCTATTGAGCGTGAATTCTTAAAGTCAGAGTTCTAATTGATTTTAAAATTACTGTGGGTATGCAAGAATGCCGTTTTGTGATTTTTGGGCCACGGAAAAAGTTGATGAAATCCTTTACCGTATCTTGTTTGGTTCTCGTGCCCTTAATATCTGTATTAAGATGCAAATGCACAAATCAATAAAAGAATTTAAGCAAATCAATCAAGAAAATCATTTTCGTTTTAAGCTTAAACGCTGCAACAAATACGGGTTAGTTCTTTGTTCTATTGGCGGCAAATTTTTCGAAGAATCCTGCAGAAAATAGAATAGTGGACTACGTCGGATTTGAGCGAAGGTGTTAGAAAAATACGTGCCAATATGATTTGGGATAAGAAACCCCTATTGAAGTGATCACGGGTACATGAATGTTTCCTTGTGCGGGTCAAACTATCCGGATCTTTGTCACTGTAGTTCACTAACTCCTTGTTATTGAAATTGAACTTTGCTCCGCATGATCGCTGCTCGTAATTCCGTTGAAATCTGAAAATTTCGGAAAATACGATATTTAGTGCAAAAAGCGATACATATGGCTAATTAGCTGCACACACACAATTGTGAAATTTTGCATATACCAATAGATCACAAATGGGACATAGAAGCAAATAACAAAAAAATGGAACAATAGGAGGCAGATAGGCCGCAAATTGCGGCCATTAAGAATTTTTTGGCGGACAACTCTTTGAGTTGGTACTTCAACTTTTCACTGTGTGCTTCTTGTCCTGTTAGTGTCCTAATGTTATATGCAAAATCTTACAAGTAAACTCAGTGTGATAGCAGATCAAAAAGACAGAGAACAAATGTTAGAAAAGTTAGTTTTGTTTGTTTTGTTTTTGAAATTTTTTAGTTAAAGTTAGTTTGTATATACAATTGAACCAGAAATAATAATCCTTAATGACTACCGCTTCCCCGGCAACGGTGCCAAAAACTTGTTGGAATTTCACTCGCGCGCGCTTTTATGGTTTTGAAAGAAAAGGTTTTGGAAATGCGGCGCGCGCGAGCTCGGTCTCGTTTTAAAATTTATAAACCACAAGTGTACGGCACGTTGTAGCAAGCCGGGAAGTACGGGTCGATCTACAGGGAATTGGTGATTAGAGATTGTTATTAAAGGTTCAAAGAGAAAGAATTCGGTTTGTCATGAAATTAAGAGAAATATGAAAATATAGCGCAAGGTTAAGAAAATGGGCATGGCTCCGGTTCAGATTGTTGAATCATGGCAAATTCTTCGACGCCCTCTTGATAATGAGTTGTTCCGTCCATGTGTTGATTCCGACAGGAAATATGGCTTGTCAAGACGTTCACGAAGCACAAGTCATAAAGATGTCAAAGTACAACGCGAAGAATGAAACGGTTCCGTTACGTTCTTACTTACCATTCTTATGTCCGCGCATGATGTATCAACACTAAGCACAAGGGTTAGTAAGTATACAACATCAACACACATCAATTTCCAAATAAGAAGTAAAGGGTTGCATTACTTTTGCCATGTAAATGGGTGATAGTATATGGTATATGCTTGATGAGTTGTGTCAAGTATCATAAGAAAAATACCATATCTAAACAACCTAGAAAGCATAACAAAAATTTGATTCTAATCTTAACATTTCAAATGGTGATAATGAGAGAATAAGGTATATGATAAAGGTTACAAATAACCATCAAAATCAACATACCATGTCAAACATTTCTATTGAGCAATCTTCAAGTTACGATCCCATTTAAGCACATTAAACATTCATAAGAGGAGGGGGAAGGCAAAACCATTCATTTCACATCCTCACCATCACCACAACCACAATAATTACTTAAACATTATATAAAAGAAAATGAACAATACAAAAGAAAGAACACATAAGAAAACACAAGAACAAATATTTAAAACAAAAGAAAGTGCATGTTCTTTATTCACAAAAGTGGAGGACTTGAGGTACAAGGTAGATAACAACTTCAACCTTCTTAATAGAGCACTCAAGTGAGAGCTCAAAGAGGGAAGAAGAAAAATCTATCAAGAGTTACACACTATTCTCACTTCCAAATCCAACCCAGAACTAAATTTGAGATCTGCTATTTATAGGCAATCTAAAATCAAAAGTTGCATATACAAGTGGACTAAATATATCAAAAGGGACCCACCAAACTTGGACGAACCCATTTAGCCCAGATTTGGCCACAATTTGCGGCCAAGTGGATTAAATCTACGGAAAGAAATGGAGGATGGGGCCCACCTTTGGTCTGTGGTCTTCAGGTCTCTTGAGCATCTCTCTGTAGTTGCAATTCATTCTAATTCCCACTTGGATGCAATCTGGAGATATGAACAGAGAGGGAAGTGATCAGGCGGCCTTGTGTTCACATCTCACATCAACTCTTTTTCAAATACTCATTACCATTCCAACTTGTGCACCCGCTTGCTTAAATCCATTTGCAAAACACCTTGATGGTATTTGCCCACTTGATGCCTCATGATTGTTCATGCTCTCTTGCATGATATCATGACTTTTTTACACTTGATCATGTTGGACCAAAATTAGATTTTATTTGTACACAAGTTTAATTGTTGCAAAACTTATTTGACTTGATCTGTATTCTGTCATGTTTGCAGTTCCGGCTAAAAACCGTCATTTCCGTGCATGTTGTGTACCGTCTCCAGTGTTTTTGCATGTGTACCTGTAATCTGTACTAATGAGCAGACACAGATTAGATAGCACTGTTTATTAACAAAATGATAGGAAATGAGTAGTATTAAAATGTAATAAGTCATGCCGAACATGATCCCATATGGGACGTAATTAGGATATTATTTCTTGACTGGGTCTTTATTCGTTTTCGCTATCTTTTTTGTTATTATTTTATTGTGGCAGATGGACATGTGATAGTTAGATTTTTTTTATTTACTGTTCTTGATATCTAATTGACAGCCATAATATGACTATGAAAGGATTTTTCCTCGCCATAGGTAGTATGATTGGCTTTGTCACGTACCGTATTTACGTATTTTAGAAAGCAGAGCATGACAGTAATGGACTTCTTCATCCAGACCGCTTATTTTGCGGTATCGTTGGTAGCAATGTATTCAACCTCCATCGTCGAGTCTACGATGGTGTACTGTTTGGAGCTCTTCCAACAGACTGTCCCTCCGTTGAGGGTAAATACAAAATCCGAGATAGACTTGTTGTCATCCTTGTCACTCTGGAAGCTCGAGTTGGTAAAAGACTCCATCTGGAGGTCCCCGTTACCGTACACCAAGAACAATTCCTTAGTCCTTCTCAAGTACTTAAGAATATTCTTCACTTCTATCAAGTGGTTCTCACCTGGGTTTGACTGATATCGGCTCACCATGCTAAACATGTAAACTACATCTGGTCTGGTACATATCATTGCATATATTATAGATCCTACCGCCAAAACATAGGGTATAATGCTCATGCGAGCCCTCTCCTCATCAGTCTTAGGAGATATCTCTTTGGAGAAGGTGATTTCGTGTAAAGCGGGATTGGAATCTTCCGTACTAAATTTCTTTAGTATGGACTCTATGTCCGTGCACTGTGAAATTCCCAACAATCTCTTGGATCTATCTTTATAGATCTTAATCCCCAGAATGTAGGAGGCATCATTGAGGTCTTTCATGGAGAACCATTGTGACAAGAAAAACTTAACCGATTGTATTTTAGGAATGTCTAAGTACCCCGGCCTCCATCCTGAGGCCAAATGCGGAAGCGATGGCTAATTTAAATTTTCTTGAACCGGCACCACCGCGCACTAGAACCCGGATCGGGCCATTAATTAGTCCTAGCTAACTACTAGATGGGAAAGAGAGATATACCGAGTGATCCGTGTCCTCCGGTCTTCTCGTCGTCGTCCCGATCTCCCGCGGAGTCTCCGGTGTCCACCTCGTCGCCGGAAGGGCACCACGTCGCCTGCTTCTTTTACGGGCTCCCACCTCTATACCGAGGCAACTCGGGCACGAAGTTGGCGAGCCGACGTGCCCAAGGTTTGCTGTAGAATGTGTAGTGCTCAAGTCTCATTTGGGGTAGAGGATGTTGCTTTTGTGGTGGAGGAAAATGAACATGGAGAGAGGTGAGGAAAAATGTAGCATACAAAGAATGAGATTAACATTTTTCTCACAACCAAAAGGAAAGCCCCACCCCCTCACAAGTGGCCGGCCATTCCTATATGTGAATGGAGAGAGAGAGCAAAGACAAGGAGGTGGGTGGAAAGCTAGTGATGATGAGAAAATCAAATGATCACAACAAAACCCAACACTCCAACAACAACCATCATCATATCCAAAGTCAAGCAATCATGAAAACTATCATGAAGCAAAAAGTCAAGTCAATGGATGGTGCACCATCATGATACAATAATAATGCAAAGAACACCCTCCACAAATGCTTATTTGCACAAATGCAAATAAGCCCTCCTCCACCAATCTTCGGCCAATGAGCGATACAAAGGAAATTGGCTGAAACGAAAAACAAACTGGCAACTCCAGAAAACTGGTCCCGTAATAAATTACAGGAAAACCCCGATACTGTGTATACACACCCGCATCTGTATTCGGACCGAATACAAATGCAATGAGACAAAATCTACACTGTACTATACTAGGATCCGGCTTAAACTAAAGCCGGCTAGTGATATCCGTTCGATCCTGATCCGTGCAATACCGCACGTATCTGATCGAACCCTGCCATATATCCATACGGCCTGTAGTACAAACTGTCCGATCCTGATCCGTGCAATACCGCACGTATCTGATCGAACCCTGCCATATCTCCATACGGCCTCTACAGCTTTTCGCCCGAAAGCTTGAGTAACTGAATGTGTGGTGGACTCTAAAGACTCGTCAATACTATGGCTGTGGATTTAACCACTAGCACGTCAGAGGTATTAGCCATACGTGACGGGCCACCAGCTATTGACCAAAAGGGACGTCGATGAGCGAACTCATCCTGACACCCTACTGAGCCTGTCAGTGACAATATCCGTACAGTCCGGTCCGTTCGTCTATGAGCATCGCATGGCGGGCCTAGGGGGTTGGTAAAAGTCAGACCCTCAAAAGCGGTACAAGTCGTGTCGGAGTGTAGCCCAGAACACCCTGAGATACTACTGGAATACCTACCAGTAAATCTCATGCCTCGGCCGAGAGCTTCGTGTAATGGCTCTCCTAGACACAGCGCGACCTCACCCCCAATACCGGGAGAGACGAACCCCTGAAGATCCGCTCACTGCCTCCATGTGGCTCGAGACTGTACCCAACTAAAACCTGTTTGCACGTCTCCTTTGAGCGTGGTAGGGTAGTAATCAAAGTACAGTGGGAACTCACACGAGACAAATGACGATCCCCTGGTCGATGAACTAACCTGTACACATGTCACCAGGGAACTGTTATCTGACGTCAGGTATAAGACCAACTAGCATGTTCCCGGCGAGTCCTGTCTGGTGTACTCATAACCCAATGAGCACCTGTATACATCTTAGGTGAACCAACTGACACCAGTGGCTTGTGAGACCAGCCACCGCCCCTCGTCGGGGTCTCGACTGTATACACTAGTCTACTCTGGAGTATCGATGCCCTGTCTCGAAACTCCCACGACTAGGGACCTTTTAAGGATGTGCTTATAGACTACCAGCTCCCACGTATATGATCGCCCTCATACTGCTGGTGGTCAAGCAAGAATCCTAGGGGCTCTATCAACGTGCAATAGTGACCTGTAAGGTCACCTAAAGCAGTACACGATGATAAAGGTAAACCAGATAGCATACTATCATCTTGAGTAAGACTGTCCTCCTGGGATAGGTCCTCCCTCAATCATTGCAATCACGTGCCTGTGATCCAATAATTGACTCTGAGGGCACTATCTCCAACAATCTCCCACTTGCACTCAAGGCTAATTATTGCGATGTCGCATACTCATAGCCCGTGTGATACCGAACACCCAACTCCTCTACTGGTCAGTCTCACAAAGCTCGCTTGCGAAACTATTGCGTTCGAGGAATAGCCTTAGTGAGTGGATCCACCTTGATGTCTCTTTCTATTTCTCTCTATATCTCAAGTTCGCGGAGAAACCCATCTCCCGAAATGAGCAATACATGTCTTAGAATGTGTCTGGATGTCTGATGGGACCTAGCTCATAAATGAACTCCAAATCCAAACTTCTTAGACTGTATCGTCAACTGAACTTAATCAGTATCCTGCGCCATGCCTCCCTCAGTATTGCCTTGGACCACCTGTCCAAAATACTGCCCCTCGTCAGAAGGAAAACTATAACTCTGACAAACTCCTTGTTGTCCAGGTCACCTTGGAAGCCTGGAATGATAACTGTCTCCCGAATGGGGCTGTCGTTATCATATCCCTAGAACATCCACTTATGTTCTAAAACTGCTTCCGACTGTTTCTCCAGGATTGGATCAATGTTAACTTATTGCATCTAGTGCAAGAACAACATCTGGTGTGGTACTTGACATCTCATGATTGACTCAATTGCCTGAGCAAGTGATCTGCCAATCATGAACATCCCTCTCCTCTTTAGTCTGTAAGACACCTTTAGAGAGGGTGACTCCATCACCTGCAGGTACACTACCGTGCCAGGAGTCGTCCATTCTAATTACTCTTAGAATGCTGTCTAAGTACCCTTAATTGGGAAACCACCCAAATCTAGATCTAAAACCATAGATCTAGTAACCAGTATGTCTGATATAATATCCAAGTCCTGTGTGGAGAAACCACTGTGTGACGACCAAAGTATAACCGATCGTAGTATAGGAATATCACTTCCTACTCTGTGTATGTCATCCAAATGCCATGACATCACACCCTACTACATTCTTAACAGATCCATCCCCTAATCTGATGAAGTCAAACCTATGACCGTCACATCAGAAATAGATGATCTATCTCCGCTATATCTGCTTTAGTCTATAAATAGACATAAGGCACTTGTCCATTATGCTTCCGTTGCTCCCACTGACTACGACAACCCTCTGGCAGAGTCATATACACGTACACTTCTAAAGCTAGTTTAGAACGACGCTATACTCATCCTCCTGCTGGGTCTCGCAGCCTGGAACAACAGCAATGGCAAGTCTGGGTAAACAAGAACTTCCCTGTCACCGTCCTTGAGGCTACCGGAGTACCTCTCGGGTGCCTGAAGTTACCCACCTTATCTGCAGAGTGGCCAATGGAATGTCAATCCAGATTGAATCTTTAGGTTCCTTATCAAATCTTCAGTAATCGTTTGCGGTTCTGGAATCACTTCCAGTTCTACCATACTCCTACTACTGTTTTCTGAAAAAATCCATTTTTATTAAAACTGTGGTGAGTCAAGAACAATATCACTATTGATCTTCCAGATGGTAGAAAGTCAACCCTCGTCATAGCCTGGGTCAACCCACAAACAGCCATTACAGAAAACGTGCCTTGAGTTATCCAGAGTCTGGTTTTAATCATAAGCCGGACAACTCCCCGTACCTTAACACCGTTATGATACGAACTGTTCTATATCCAATATAGAACCAGAGGCACTGATTTAATTGAACCAGATTCAAATCATGCAGCTGTCTCCAGTGCATGTCAACTAAATGGAAAGAGGCCGATCAGCGTTACTCAACTTAGGAATGCTTCCAATTATGAATAACCTGAAAGAGAAGCAAGATCTCTTAATCATTACTATCATCTGAATACCATACTCAAGTATCTACATCTTCGATCACTTTGAAGAATCCCGATACTTGCAATATCTGGTTCTCTACTTTATTCAAATACCTACAACTTCTCAAAATTCAGACCTTGTGTTTCCACGAAACACTTGTCTAAAAACTAGAGAAGTCATAAGTAAACCGAATATAGTACGAGGACCAACCCCTCTGTCCTGATGGACCCTGGACAACATACAATACTCTGTATAAGTCCCTTGAGTCTGATAACTCATTCACTGTGTGTCGTAGGTTGAAAACTGTACTTATGGTTAAGAAGAATTACACCGCTGTTTAATGCTCCTTACCTAACCATCCACTGAAATAGGTAAATGTCACAGACATAATTTCAAAAAGATAAATCTCACTTTATAAAAATAGTCGTACAGATGTATCAATTTGAAATTGGTGCATAACAGCGGATATTCAAAACCAAATATTTGCCAACCGGCAAACAACCCAGGTGACTTCCTCAAATATCACCGATTACAACGAATCCCGATATAATGAGGATGATCACCCAATTCCCAATAACTTACTCCCACTCATCATCTGTAAAACCATACAGATGTGAGAATCATACCTGGTAAATACATACCCTGGAGCAAGTGTCTAACTGGGAAATCAGTTTTCCTTTAACAGTACACAGTGAAACTGAATCATTGAAATGTTTCGATGGGGTATCCTGGTATTCCTAGTAATGCCTCTTCCATTATCCAGATTCACAACTGTAACCGTGTAATTCTTTGCCATCTTTCCAAATCCCTTTCTATGTCTTTAGTCATTACCTTCCGTACACCCCTTTAGGCCAAATGGTTTTCTTCCTTCCCTACCGTTCGGCACCAGCCTATGGTTTGGAAGAAGACTATCCAATAAGCATAATGGGTGTACTGTCCTAATCCTAGGAACACTCGCAAAGCGAGAGAAGGTGAAGATAAAAGACAACCGAATAAACCTTATTCCTATTTCTCCTGAACCAGAATCCATCCCCGAACTGGAACAAGTTCCTTTCGATTTCGTATATAACCATACGATGGATTATCCAATAAACTGTGGATCTTCGTTGTGATACGGAGTGTTCTGGAGAAATACAAAGGTGATTTAGGATTGGCGAAGAAATACTTGGTTTGGTCGTGAATAGCAGTCGCAGTTTACTTTGCCCTCTTACTAATCCCTTGCTTTGTCTTAACTTAATACCTTCTGCACACCATCGTTATGCTAATTGGTTTTCTTCATTCCCCACCGTTCGGCACCAGCCTAAGGTTTGGAAGAAGACTATCCAATTTGCGTAATAGGTGTACTATCTCCTAAACCAAGGAGTACTCGCAACCTGAGAAAAGGTAAAAGGAAAAGACAACTGAATAGTCCTATCCGTTTTCTCCAGAACCTGAAACCATCTTCAAATAAATTCTTTCGAGTTCGTATCTAACCATACGATGGTTTTGTCCAATGGAAGTGGACGTTCGTAGTAATACGGGGTGTCCTGGAGAAAAGGGTAAAAGTAGGAGTGGCAATGAGGTTTGCAACTCTGACAATCTAAAAGCCAGTGTTTAAGAAGGTTCGGTCAATTTGGTCACTGAGTCATAGTCTCAGGGTCGGGTCAATGGTCGCTGCCGAAGAGAGAGAGAGAAAAGAAACACTCAGCGTGCACTCTAACCTAGATCAGAATGGTTACCAATTTATCTAATCTGGAAACCTCCCACTGTACCGTCAAATTCTCCTCCAAACCTGAAAGAAGAATTAGTCGGGATCACCCGAGGAGTAAACCAACTCATCAGTGGGAATCAGGATCCAACTATCATCGTATGATAACGTGACGGAATCCGCTCACGTCATCACACTCCAGAAGGTATGCACATATCTGGCAAGTTTCAGTTTCTTTAGAAACTCCCGATGTGATTTTTACCCCATGCTCTTATGACCTTGGCGTGAGGTCAAAATATCATAAGTCACATGTCAAGTTCTACCCGTCATTGTCCAGGTTGATTTGAACCCACCCGTACATACCCTTGACGAAGGCCAAAATAGTAGTACGACTGTTCCAAACCAACGCATCTATCTATGCAACAGATAAATACCCGGCAGCTACCAATCACTATGCCTTGGCGTGAGGTCAAAATACATGGCTTGAATACTACCGAATATTTAACTGAAATGACGGAGGGCTACGAATGGTTTCTGGCGAAAACCTTTAACGTAAAGAACTTGATATCGTTGAAGGAACGGATAGCTTTTTAAAAATATAGTAACGAAAACCTTTGCTAAAGAGGTCACTCCCGGTGAAGGGATCTTGGCTCTTTCCCCGTAGAATGAGGTGCAGGATATTCCAACTGAATACCACGATGCAAAGCAAAAGTAATCGGCTATAGTGAAGTTAATGCCCTGACGCAAACTTCTGTCCAAGGGGTCACTCCCGGTGAAGGGATCTCGGCCCTTGCCTTGTCGACTGAGGAGCAGGATATTCCAACAGAATACCACGATGCAAAACAAAAGTGAACGTCCTTGCAATAACAGCTTTTTGAAAAGTGTTCCAACAACATCTGGTTAGGTTTGTTTTTAACTTGCATTGATCCGAATCAATGCAGTCCCATCAATTGATCACACCACAAAGAACGAAAATAATATGACGTACGTATATGCCATCCGCATTCGCCACTGAGTCCCGTCATTACCCGTTAGGTTAGCTAACTAACGACAGAGCGGGGACTGGACTAGCGCGGATGTAAAACATATACAACATCTACTAATATATATACCAATATATTATATTTCGCTCAAGGCGTGATAAAAAATGCAACATCACAGAACAATACAGATATTTGGGATCCCCGGGTTTCACAGAGCCCCTACTGAAACCCGACGTTCCCCTGGTCGTGTGGATAGCCTGTGCAATGAAGTCCTAGACCCCTACGGGCGCGGCAAGTTACCTGCCAAAACCTGATGCGAGGCAGCCCCCTTCAGCACCTTGAATGGACTACCCAGCACTTCACGGAATCCGGTAACTTGGGCACCCCTCCTGGGTCAACCTGTACCCCCTACGAGTGCGGCGAATAGCCCGCCAATCCCAGAGTGAGGCCCCCTCCGTCTCAATGCCATGAGATGCGGGCCCGTTGCCCTCTAGAACCCGGCTATCCGTGCACCCCTCCGCGGGGTAATCCTAGTACAGAAAGTAAAATATACATACAACGGGTACATCGACCGCAACCTGGTCGTGCCCCAAAATAATAATACAATCAGGCAGTGACGGCAGTCCACGTGTCGGACGCTCGCCCCGCAATATCAAATGTACATAATACAACCACAACTGTACTAGCATTGCATCCAGGCTATCCCCCACGACCAATCCGCAACATCACAGCATAACACAGAACATCAACGTGAAAGTCACGTTCGCAAATCCGTCTAACCGGGCTATAGCAGTTAGACTGGATTTACCGATCAAGTGACATTCACGGTCGCAGATATAATGTAAATACTGTGAACTAATGTGTTTAAAATATCCGATCGATCAAATTTTAACAAGTGGGCCCCAAGTACTACTGTAGCACATCAAGAAATTCTGGGCCCAAAATTAATATTCCAAAAACCCTATTTTCAACCCAGAAAGCAACTGCAGAAATTTGATACGGTAAGGAAATCAATGTGCGGCGGAACCGCGGCCCAAGGGGGGGTTTGGCCGCGGTTCCGCGCTCCCATTGTCTAGTTACTGTATCGAATTTCTACAGAATGCTTAGAACTTTCAGTACATCACTATTCAACAACCTGAAAAAAATTTCGAGCCAGAAAAAAATCAACAGAAAACTGATGCATGTGTTATTGGGTTTTCGGAACATTTGTTCGATCGGAAATGTAAAACACATTAGACAAAGCTAGACTATGTTAATGGCGAGGCTCGGATACCACTGTAAGTGCACGGCGGCGCCCCGGCCTCCATCCCGAGGCCAAATGCGGAAGCGATGGCTAACTTTAAATTTTCTTGAACCGGCACCACCGCGCACTAGAACCCAGATCGGGCCATTAATTAGTCCTAGCTAACTACTAGATGGGAAAGAGAGATATACCGAGTGATCTGTGTCCTCCGGTCTTCTCGTCGTCGTCCCGATCTCCCGCGGAGTCTCCGGTGTCCACCTCGTCGCCGGAAGGGCACTACGTCGCCTGCTTCTTTTACGGGCTCCCACCTCTATACCGAGGCAACTAGGGCACAAAATTGGCGAGCCGACGTGCCCAAGGTTTGCTGTAGAATGTGTAGTGCTCAAGTCTCATTTGGGGTAGAGGATGTTGCCTTTGTGGTGGAGGAAAATGAACATGGAGAGAGGTGAGGAAAAATGTAGCATGCAAAGAATGAGATTAACATTTTTCTCACAACCAAAAGGAAAGCCCCACCCCCTCACAAGTGGCCGGCCATTCCTATATGTGAATGGAGAGAGAGAGCAAAGACAAGGAGGTGGGTGGAAAGCTAGTGATGATGAGAAAATCAAATGATCACAACAAAACCCAACACTCCAACAACAACCATCATCATATCCAAAGTCAAGCAATCATGAAAACTATCATGAAGCAAAAAGTCAAGTCAATGGATGGTGCACCATCATGATACAATAATAATGCAAAGAACACCCTCCACAAATGCTTATTTGCACAAATGCAAATAAGCCCTCCTCCACCAATCTTCGGCCAATGAACGATACAAAGAAAATTGGCCGAAACAAAAAACAAACTGGCAACTCCAGAAAACTGGTCCCATAATAAATTACAGGAAAACCCCGATACTGTGTATACACACCCGCATCTGTATTCGGACCGAATACAAATGCAATGAGACAAAATCTACACTGTACTATACTAGGATCCGGCTTAAACTAAAGCCGGCTAGTGATATCCGTTCGATCCTGATCCGTGCAATACCGCACGTATCTGATCGAACCCTTCCATATATCCATACGGCCTGTAGTACAAACTGTCCGATCCTGATCCGTGCAATACCGCAAGTATCTGATCGAACCCTGCCATATCTCCATACGACCTCTACAGCTTTTCGCCCGAAAGCTTGAGTAACTGAATGTGTGGTGGACTCTAAAGACTCGTCAATACTATGGCTGTGGATTTAACCACTAGCACGTCAGAGGTATTAGCCATACGTGACGGGCCACCAGCTATTGACCAAAAGGGACGTCGATGAGCGAACTCATCCTGACACCCTACTGAGCCTGTCAGTGACAATATCCGTACAGTCCGGTCCGTTCGTCTATGAGCATCGCATGGCGGGCCTAGGGGGTTGGTAAAAGTCAGACCCCCAAAAGCGGTACAAGTCGTGTCGGAGTGTAGCCTAGAACACCCTGAGATACTACTGGAATACCTACCAGTAAATCTCATGCCTCGGCCGAGGGCTTCGTGTAATGGCTCTCCTAGACACAGCGCGACCTCACCCTCAATACCGGGAGAGACGAACCCCTGAAGATCCGCTCACTGCCTCCATTTGGCTCGAGACTGTACCCAACTAAAACCTGTTTGCACGTCTCCTTTGAGCGTGGTAGAGTAGTAATCAAAGTACAGTGGGAACTCACACGAGACAAATGACGATCCCCAGGTCGATGAACTAACCTGTACACATGTCACCAGGGAACTGTTATCTGACGTCAGGTATA
Organism: Agapanthus africanus; assembly: GCA_030015575.1. Taxonomy (NCBI): domain Eukaryota; kingdom Viridiplantae; phylum Streptophyta; class Magnoliopsida; order Asparagales; family Amaryllidaceae; genus Agapanthus; species Agapanthus africanus. Next base: position 430,485,374 of record CM057339.1, read on the forward strand.
AGACCAACTAGCATGTTCCCGGCGAGTCCTGTCCGGTGTACTCATAACCCAATGAGCACCTGTATACATCTTAGGTGAACCAACTGACACCAGTGGCTTGTGAGACCAGCCACCGCCCCTCGTCGGGGTCTCGACTGTATACACTAGTCTACTCTGGAGTATCGATGCCCTGTCTCGAAACTCCCACGACTAGGGACCTTTTAAGGATGTGCTTATAGACTACCAGCTCCCACGTATATGATTGCCCTCATACTGCTGGTGGTCAAGCAAGAATCCTAGGGGCTCTATCAACGTGCAATAGTGACCTGTAAGGTCACCTAAAGCAGTACACGATGATAAAGGTAAACCAGATAGCATACTATCATCTTGAGTAAGACTGTCCTCCTGGGATAGGTCCTCCCTCAATCATTGCAATCACGTGCCTGTGATCCAATAATTGACTCTGAGGGCACTATCTCCAACAGATTAGAAAATCAATCAAAATCTTTCAATGAGAGATTTTCTAAACAAATTGATTCCCTTCTTTCTCCTATAAATAAGAGCAAAGAAACAAAGAGAGAAAGGAGGAAAGAGAGAAAAGAGAGAGAGAAACCCCCTCGTACTTAGAGAATTTAATTCTCCAGAGAAAAGTAGGCCTCTTAAAAGAGAAAAAGAAACTCTAGGTAAGAGAAGGAATGAAATACAGAGAATATCTCATCTCCTTTTCACTTCCATAAGAGTTTAACTCTTCTAAAAAAGAACTTAGTTCTTCCTTTGGTTGAGATTTGCAGAAGCAGATCTCCCCACAAGTTGAGAATTTAATTCTTATTAGAGAGATCCTGCCATGCAGATCCAAAACCTTGGGGAAAATCTAAGTTCAGAGAATTTAATTCTCCCAAAAAGTATATAGGAATTTAATTCCTTATGGTGAAAGATCTGCAGAAGCAGATCTTCTCATAAGTTGAGAATTTAATTCTCATCGAGGAGATTCTGCCATACAGATCCCAAAACCTAAGAGAAAATAAAAACTAAGTCCTAAGAATTTAATTCTTACAAAACAGTGGGCTTGAAAGTCTCAAAACTCAAGATCTCCATGCACGTAAAAAGATTAGCACCCAACATGATAATGGCCGATCACATGATCCCACGTAAGCACCCTTGATGAGTGAAAGAGTACACTAAGATTAGGGTCATGTGATCCCACGTGACCCCACTAAAAGTGCTTAGCAATTCCAAAAGAGAAAGGGTATAAACCCCAGAATCAGTTATCACTTTTGTGACGCCTCACGTGATCCCACATGGCCTTCTAAAAGTGCTTAGCACTTATACAGAAAAGGAAATGAGCCCAAATGCAGCGCTTACATTTGGATAATACCTCATGTGTCCGCAGGTGACCATTTAATAAAACAATTGCTTAGCACTCGTATGGAGAGAAATATATCGAAAAGCAGCGCTCATATCTTGAAGGCGCCTCACGTGTCCATACGTGAGCACCGGCAGGGAGCTAAGTGTTTAACACTTCATATAAAAGAATACAAGTAAAACAAAAAAGAAGAGGGGTGTCAGAACCCAAATGAATGCTCAGCACTGTGAACAAAAAAAGGACCGAGCCCAAACAAATGTTCAACATTTTATTCAAAACTGAGTGGATTAAGCCCAAGTTGGCCTCAAGTCCATAATTTAGATCAACCAAGCCCATGTGCTCACAATCTTTTTTAATTGGTCTTAGTCCCAAACCTCACTACACATCTTCCAATCAACATTGGTTCCAGGGTACATCTCTTTATACCTCTGATACATGTCGTTGTAATTCTTCAATGTTTTCAGAGAGATGGAGGGTCCCAATAACCAATAACTTTTGGTGCATCCCCAAACGGTTAAACCAAAACCATACAGACTATGATGTCTTTAAACCTCACAGACTATGACGTCATTAAACCGGACTATGATGTCTCTAAACCCGATGGACCGCAATGTTCCAAAACTAATGATGGACCGCAACATCCCTAAACTAAACTCTATGGACTACGATGTCCTTAAACTCTATGGACTATGATGTCCTTAAACTTATGGACCGCAACGTCCCTAAACTAAACTCCATGGACTATGATGTCCTTAAAACCAATGGACCGCAATGTCCTGAAACTAACTATGGACCGTAACGTACTTAAACTAAATTGATAGGGCCCAAATGCTCTTTCATTGGATCTAAATGATCTTAAAATCCTGTTGAGTAGATCTTAGTCTAAAATTAGACTAATGTATCCTCAACAAACGTTTGAGTTGATCTTAATCTAAAACAAGATTAACGATCTTTAAACCACCCCAAACCCAAATATAAGAAAATATGGATTTGGACTAATCCACGCCCTACGGGCGACAACATAAATTAGTCTCCGTATACAATCCACGGGCAACCAAAAATAAAACAAATACACACAACACGAAGTGAACATCTAGAGCAGGAGAAAGTGGTTACCGCTACGCGGTAACGTAATTAACTATAGGGGCTTGCGCCTGCAGGGAAGAGCGTTCCCACAATAAAAAAAAACCCTCGCCAACGAAGGGGAATCTGACGAAGTCTGCTACAACGGCCGCATCTGTCTAAATCTCTGATACACGGTACCATAAATCAACTTGGCATCTTCGTAGAGGTGGGAGGATAAAACCAAATAGCATCTGCCCCTAAAATTCAGGCCAGGCGTCCTAACGTCCCGGTCGCGTCTTTCGGCGGCGAACAATCTACACATGCCAAGAATGGTTCCTCATACTTCATTATATTCACTGACGATCTCTCAAGATACGGACATGTATTCTTGATGAAACACAAGTCTGAAGCTTTTGAGAAATTCAAAAAATATAAGCATGAAGTTGAGAACCAGACGGGTAAAAGTATTAAAATCCTTTGATCTGATCGGGGAGGAGAATACTTGAGCACGAAATTCCGTGACTATCTAAAAGAGAATGGGATTTTCTCTCAGCTTACTCCTCCGTATACATCACAGCACAACGGTGTATCGGAACGGAGGAATCGCACCCTATTAGATATGGTGTGCTCTATGATGAGCACCGCTGAGTTACCTATTTCCTTTTGGGGTTATGCGCTCGAGACAGCCGCATACCTATTGAATAGAGTTCCAACCAAATCGGCGCCTACCACTCCATATGAGATATGGAATGGGAAGAGATCATCTCTTAAACGAGTTAAAATATGGGGTTGTCCGGCCTATGTTAAAAAGCAAAATACGGACAAGCTCGAGGCAAGATCTGGTCTATGTAAGCTTGTGGGATATCCATAAGATTCCTATGGATATATCTTATACCACGGTGAGGAACAAATGGTGTTTGTTTCTCAATATGCCACCTTTTAGAAAAGGAATTTCTTATAAACGAAATTAGTGGCGAAGAGGTAGAGTTGGAAGAAGTTCCAACAAAACAAACTACAATTGAAAATTTAGTGGAACCAGAGAATTCGATAGTTCCCAACGAACCTCAACCTCTCCGCCGATCTAGTAGTGTTCCTCATCCACCTGAGAGATACTACGGTTTTCTCATTGATGATAGGAGAGAGGATTATATCATGGAAGATGATGAACCAACTAGCTTCGAGCAGGCCATCACGAGTGGGGACTCTGTGAAATAGCTGGATGCAATGCGATCTGAGATGGAAACCATGTACACCATGTTGGGTTACCTACAACGGCAGCAAGGTTTCGGGAGGCATCATCCATGCCAAGTTTAAATTTTTGCCATTCTAGATAACCCTAAACCTAGATCTTTAACTAGAGAATCAAACAAAACTATATGTTAACAACTTAACATCTAAGAGTTTGGGATTACAACCTTTGTAGTCCATTCCTTCACTTCATAAGCTCCGAGTTGAAGTCCCTTCGCTGCGATCATCAAGCTGCCGGACTCTATAGAGGCTCCATGAGGTGAATGAAACATGCTAGATTGAAGTCTTCATTAATCCAAGATGATCTACCTTGAGGAATCATAAACCCAAGCTTTCACTTCATTAATAAGGTATTAGTGAAGGTAACACACTAATCTATATGGCCAGTATAGAAGAGGATGATGAAGTAGGAATTTTTCTCTCTTTAAAACTTCATTTCTCACAATATATCATCACTTGATCAATAGCTAGTGAGCTCAACTCATGAGCAAGAAGAAGTTGAAGAAGATAATGATTTAAGTGATGAAAATATCTCTTCTCATCTGGATATATATGCAACCATGGAGGGGTGAGAATATCACAAACCCAAACTCATGTAGAGAGTTAACCATGGTAAATGGTTAATGGTTAGGTTACATAATATCTTAAGTAGAAACAAAAGAGTGGACTAAGTCAAAGCTTATCTAAAAGCTTCTCCAAGCTTCTAGCTTTAATTAAGTCCACTAATTTGTGATTACTTAATGATAAATGAAACCCTAACATAAACCCTAACATGGTATGAGTCTCATACACACATGTTGCATGTGTAACCAAACATGTTACAATATTATTTATCACACATATAATATTTATGTAACAATAGAAAACAATACAATAAACATATATCACATATATGTTAAATGTATCACAAGTGAGAATAATAAATACTTAAGTGAGCATAATATATATATATATATATATATATATATATATATATATATCATTCCATCGAATCAACACTTGATCCGATAAGCCGGCTATATCACATATAACCGGCCGATATCACATATCGCGAGAATAGAATACGGTATCACATACGCGCATCAATCTCGATCCTGCACATATCACATATGTGCTCCTACTCCGTTTTTCCTGAGCCAATAAACCTCTGTGTAGGACTCTAAAGACTCGTCAATACGCCGACAGTAGGTGATGATCATATCAAACACCCACAAGCTGCAAGCAGTCAGCTAAACGTAACAATAACCCGGGTATTGAGCGAGCAGAAGATCAACAAGAAAGCCTGTACACACTCCTGTGAATCCAGTTAGTAACACCCCCGTACAGTCCGGTCTCTTCGTCTGATATGTCGCATATCTAGTTTAGGGGTGGTAAACGTCAGGCCCCAGTAACCGATAAGTCAGGTAGATGTAAGGCTCATAACAGGTCGAGAAACTACTGATAGCACTTACCAGTAGCACTCCATATCAGCCCTGGCCAAGGACTTCCAGTTATAGCCAATCGAACACAACACAATATCAACTCCCTACACCGGGAGAGACGAAACCCCTCCCATCGCTCATTGCCTCCATGTGATTCGGGACTGTACCCAAAAGCCACCTTTTTGCATGCCCTCTTGGACGTGGTAAGGTGGAAATCAAAGCAAAGTGGGAATCACACAAGACTCTATGACGATCTCGGGTCTACAGATTAACCTGTACCAGTGTCACCAGAGAAGTGCTATCTGACGATAGGTATAATACCATCTAGGAGTTCTCGACGAGTCCGTTCAGTGTACCCAGTCACCACTGAGCACCCGTACACCATCTTTGATGTCAAACACCAATGGATATGGGATCATCCATCGCCCATCATATGTGTTAAGATGCGTATACGCTAGTCTACTCTGGTGTATCGATGCCCTGTCTTGATACACCCTCGACTAGGAACAATTATAGGATGTACTCGTTGACTACCCTGGCCCTACTAGTATGATCTCATCATACTCCTAGTAGTCAAGTACATATCCCAAGGGCTTTATCAACATGTGAGAGCAAGACAGTAAACCAATACAAGTCAACATGTTAAGACAAAGTGAAACCAGATAGCATACTATCATATCGAGCAAGAAAGTCATCTCTATATATATCCAAGCATCCACTATAATATACATCATATGTACAACAATGGCCTCTACGGCATATATATAACTAACAATCTCCCACTTTCACTAAGGCCAGCTGTTGTAGTATCTCATACCCAACATCTAGAAGAGTCTCTCAAATTGTATCTGGGGAATGGCCTTTGTGAGTGAATCCGCAGTGTTGTCCTTCATGTCAACTCTCCTGACCTCAATCTCCCGGCGATCAACTATCTCCCGAATCAGGTGATACAGCCTCAGAATATGCCTGGATCTTTGATGGGACCTGGGTTCCTTGGCCAAAACCACAGCTCCATTGTTATCACAATACAAAAGTATTGGATGCTCAATGGATGGAACCACTCCAAGTTTAGTAATGGACTTCTTTATCCAGAGAGCCTCTTTGGCAGCATCGTTGGCAGCGATGTATTCAGCCTCCATCGTCGAGTCTGCAACGGTTTCCTGTTTGGAACTCTTCCAACACACCGCCCCTCCAGTGAGGGTAAAGACAAAACCCGAGTGCGACTTAGAGTCGTCCTTATCACTCTGGAAGCTCGAATCGGTAAAGGACTCCACCTGGAGTTCTCTGTTACCATACACCAAGAACATCTCTTTAGTCCTTCTCAAGTACTTGAGAATGTTCTTCACAGCTGTCCAGTGATTCTCTCCAGGATCTGCTTGATACCGAATCACTACACTTAGTGATTATGCTACATCGGGTCTGGTACATAGCATCGCATACATGATAGAGCCTACTGCCAAAGCATAGGGTATCCCTTGCATGCGAGCTCTCTCCAAATCAGTCTTGGGAGACATCTCTTTGGAGAGAGTGAGTCCAGAGATCGTGGGTTGGTTCCCATGCTTGGATTCTTCCATACTAAACCTCTTTAGTATGGTGTCAATGTGCCTAGATTGGGACAATCCCAGTATCCTTTTTGATCTATCTTTATATATCTTAATTCCCAAAATGCAGGAGGCATCACCTGGATCTTTCATTGAGAATCTATGTGATAAGAAGAGCATGACCGAGTGCTGCATAGGAACATCATTTCCTATCAAGAGTATGTCATCCACGTATAATACGAGGAAGACAACCTTACTCTCTGCCACCTTCTTGTATATACAAGGTTTATCTATGTTCTTGATGAAGTCAAACTCTTTGACTACAACATCAAAACAGATGTTCCAACTCCGCGATGCCTGCTTTAACCCATAGATGGATTTAAACAGCTTGCACACCTTTCCGCTGCTCCCACTGTCTACGAAGCCCTTTGGCTGAGTCATGTACACCCACTCCTCTAAATCACCATTTAGAAAGGCGATCTTAACATCCATTTGACAGATTTCGTAGTCATGGTATGCATCAATGGAAAGTAGGATCTAGATGGACTTAAGCATAGCCACTGGAGAAAAGGTTTCGTCATAATCCACACCTGGTTGTTGACGAAAACCCTTTGCAACAAGTCTAGCTTTGAAAGTCTCAACTTTTCCATCTACACCAAGTTTCTTCTTAAAGATCCATTTGCTCCCAATGGGTTTTACCCCTTCAGGAGCAACTTCCAAAGTCCATACTTTGTTGGTGTACATGTATTCCATCTCAGATCGCATTGCATCCAGCCACTTCACAGAGTCACCACTCGTGATGGCCTTCTCGAAGCTAGTCGGGTCATCATCTTCCATGATGCAGTCCTCGCTCCCACCGTCTATGAGAAAACCATAGTATCTCTCAGGTGGATGAGAAACCCTACTACATCGGCGGAGAGGCCGAGGTTCGTTGGCTACTATTGAGTCCTCTTGTTCCACTAAATCATCAGTTGTAGTTTGTTCTGCCGGAACTTCTTCCAGCTCTAGCGCTTCGCCACTAATTTCTTTTGCAAGAAATTCCTTTTCTAAAAAAGGTGGCATGTCGAGAAACAGACACCTTTTGTTCCTCGCCATGGTAGAAAAGATATCCATGTGAATGTTTAGGATATCCCATAAACTTACAAAGAACTGACCGTGCCTCGAGTTTGTCTGGATTTTGCTTTTTGACATAGGCCAGACAACCCCATATCTTAACTTGTTTAAGATATGGTCTCTTCCCACTCCATATCTCATATGGTGTGGTAGGTACAGATTTAGATGGAACTTGATTCAATAGGTATGCAGCTGTCTCCAGTGCATATCCCTAAGAGGAAATAGGCAACTCACCGGTGCTCATCATAGAGCGCACCATATCTAATAGGGTGCGATTCCTTCGCTCCGATACACCGTTGTGCTGTGGTGTATAAGGAGGAGTAAGCTGAGAGAGAATCTCATTCTCTTTTAGATAGTCCAGAAACTCATTGCTCAAGTATTCTCCTCCTCGATCAGATAGAAGGATCTTAATACTTTTACCCGTTTGGTTCTCGACTTCGTTCTTATATTCTTTGAATTTCTCAAAAGCTTCGGACTTGTGTTTCAACATAAACACATGTCCGTATCTTGAGAGATCGTCAGTGAATGTAATGAAATACGAGGAACTATTCCTGGCATGTGTAGACATGGGACCGCATACATCACTATGTATCAGTCCCAAGAGTTCCGTAACTCTTTCTCCGTGTCCACTAAACGGAGTTTTGGTCATTTTGCCTTTGAGACATGAATGGCAAGTTTCATAAGATGATAATTTGAACGTATTCAAATATCCATATTTACGTAACTTAGCTAGTCGTGTCGCATTGATATGACCTAGTCTATAATGCCATAAGTAGGATTCATTCATTTCTGAACTCTTCCTCTTGTGTGTGTTCTGTACATTAAGAACTGTAGTTTGATTTAGAACGTATATGCCATTATTTAACGAGCCTGATCCAATCAACTTTTGATCCAGGAAGACGTTCATAACATTATCCTGTACTACAAAATTATATCCATCTCTACTTAATAAAGAAACTGATATAAGATTTCATATCATGGTCGGAATGTAATAGCATTCGTTCAGAATCAATGTATTACCATTTGGTAATATAAGATGATATTCGCCAACTGCCTTGGCTGCAACATCTGCACCATTCCTTACTCTTTCGGAATGATTGCCCATTCCCAGTTCTCTACCTTTACGTAGCCCACGTAACATATTACATATGTGGGATCCCGATCCGGATCTAATACCCAGGACGTAGAGTGAACTGAGAAACAGTTCTCGATAACTAACACACCCGAAGAAGATGCATCATCATGCTTATTCTTCGTTTGGGCGGCATGAGTATCCGAATATTTTCCTATTTCCTGCTCGGAGTTATAACATTTATAAGTGGGAGCGGGGCCAACGTTCCCGTGCTCAGTATAATAAGCGGGTTCAGTCAATACATCCATATTATTATCTTGATTAAGTCCAGACATGGTCGCTACCTGGAGAGAGAGAAGGAAACACTTTAGCATATGCTCTTGCAAGATTAGATTGGTTATTATCTTATCTAATCAGGATGGCTCCCACTGTTTTCATCAAATCTTTCTTCAAACCCTAAAAGGTAAGACTAGCCGGGATTAATTACACCTTACAAGTTCGCCAATCTTTCAGCCAGGTCAGTGTTGGTACATTGAGGGAGGTTCCCAGTGCTTTCGCACGGACCTAATTAAAATAAACCTCATTTTCCCAGAGGCATAACCCCGTTAATACTTTTCTAGACACCTACTTGATCGGCTAATTGTCCTGTGTAAAACTCTCCCAGGAGTAACTCTTACTCGCAGTGGGTATCAGGATCCAACTATCTCATAGTAGGTATGCAATCTCATTGCAAATTTCAACACTTGAAATTCCCAATAATTCTTTTTCCCCTAACGCTCTATGATCTTGACAAAGGCCAACAAACCATAGGATGCTAGTCAAGTTGAACCCGTCATTTCCCGATTGAATTAAACCCACTCGTACGACCCTTGACAAAGGCCAACAAGGTCGTACGACTATCCTAATCCAATCACATCACATGTTTAAACAGATAAGTACTAGTCAGCTACCGCACACTAGGCCTTGACAAAGGCCAACAAACGCAGCACGAATACTAAGTAGTACCTATCTGAAATGACGGAGGGCTACACAGGTTTTTCAGAAAACCTTGAGTGTAAAGAACTCGATATCGTTGTAGAAACAAGTGATTTTGAAAAGGAGTGTTTTTGAGGCTTTTTCTAGTTTCTCTAAAGATGTCACTCCCGGTGAAGGGATCTCGGCTCTTTCCTTATCGAATAAGGTGCTGGATATTCTACAAGGAATACCGCTATGCAAAGCAAAAACTATAGAAGCAATCAAAAACTAAACCGTGAGTTTGTAGCATCTGCTAGTTTCGCTAAAGAGGTCACTCCCGGTGAAGGGATCTCGGCTCTTTCCTTATCGAATAAGGCGCTGGATATTCTACAAGGAATACCGCTATGCAAAGCAAAACTAGAGCTACCCTTTTTTATAAATTTGATTCTACAACATCTTTTAGGTTTCTTTTCTTTCATTAATCTCATTAATGAATCCCATCATTTATGCTTCCTAAGTATCACAGAAGAAACGAAAGCAGTAATATTTATATATCATCATATATATATAGTATAAGCATTTGTCTCAGGCAGTAATATGATCTCATCACAGAACATTGCAGCAGAAGAAACATATGAAATATTGGATATAATAGGAGGTCCGTGTTTTATTTTGAGCCTGTATAAAACACGGATTCCACGGTCGTGATGAATAGCCAAACCCACATCCCTAAACCCCTACGAGAGCGGCAAGCAACCCTACCAATTCTAGGGTTAGGAGACCCGGTCTCGACTCCTCGAGATGGCCTCCCACTGGACCCTAAAACCCGGCTGCTTGTGCTCTCCGCCTTGGGTCTATCCTAATGCGGAAAAGTATATAATATACAATGGTGACATCATCCTCAACCCGGAAGTGCCTCAATAAAAGAATATTACATACAATGAATTTTACATGAATGAAAATAAAAACTCTCATCATACATAAAACCCCCGGCTATTCATAACACGATGATCCAATATAACATATCACAGCAACACATAACATCACATGTCATCAATGTAAGTAAATATGCCTATCATAATTGTCGTTGACATATAGCAACGAAAACGGCGATATACCACATATTACACTTACGATCGCAGAAAAGAAAGTGTAAAACTACAACATTTGGAATTCACAAACTCCTTAGACATCATAAATCTGAAATATCACATACTTCGCATTTCATGCCTAACTGTATGAATTCCACATATTGTATAACATTACAGAAAAAGCTAGACAATATTAAACATTCCGATCGAATCAACAAACACCCAAAGTTTCCCAAATGCTCAACACTTGAGCGTAATTTAGAAGTATCCATCACATGCTACAGTAGTAGTGAACCAGCCGTAGAAGGGTCAACAAATGTCTCACTTGTGGCACCGCTAAACCACCAAAAACCCAAGGATTCAGTGACGGTTTTGACGTTCACAAAATCGAGTTAAGGTTTTGTTCTTCTAGAGGGCTCACCGCATCACTTGCACGATATTTGAATGTTCTTTAACTAAGAAAAAGATCCAACTCTTGAAAATTTTCAGCAAGGGAAAAAGCGGGTATTTGATATCCGATCGAACTTTTCAATACCGTCTAAAATAACCGAAACAGAAGCTAGAATTTCGAATACGAAACACTCCGAATTTTTAATGCAGTAAATTAACATCACATGTAATTTTAGCAAAAATAAACAACACCACAATTTCCAAACCCCAGAACCTGGAGCACACCACAAAACCCAAAGCCAAACCCCACCATCCAACCGACGTCGCCGGAAAACCTCGCCTAGTCGCCGGCCCAGATCCGAGCAAGGGGGTGGGTTTTGTGCTATGTTCATATTGCATCACATACAACATTTTGCAACTGTTAAAATAATTTTTTTACACCTGAAAAAATTCGACAGAAACTAGGGTTTTCCGTCGGGTGTTTCGGAGTTGTTTCGGTTTCGTAATCCTAGACTTATCCATTTAATTCTCTAGCTAAGCTCTGATACCACTGTTGGGTTACCTACAATGGCAGCATGGTTTCGGGAGGCATCATCCATGCCGAGTTTAAATTTTTTCCATTCTAGATAACCCTAAACCTAGATCTTTAACTAGAGAATCAAACAAAACTATATGTTAACAACTTAACATCTAAGAGTTTGGGATTAAAACCTTTGTAGTCCATTCCTTTACTTCATAAGCACTGAGTTGAAGTCCCTTCGCTGCGATCATCAAGCTCCCGGACTCTATAGAGGCTCCATGAGGTGAATGAAACATGCTAGCTTGAAGTCTTCACTAATCCAAGATGATCTACCTTGAGGAATCACAAACCCAAGCTTTCACTTCACTAATAAGGTATTAGTGAAGGTAACACACTAATCTATATGACTAGTATAGAAGAGAATGATGAAGTAGGAATTTTGCTCTCTTTATAATTTCATTTCTCACAATATATCATCACTTGAACAATGGCTAGTGAGCTCAACTCATGAGCAAGAAGAAGATGAAGAAGATAATGATTAAGTAATGAAAATATCTCTTCTCATTTAGATATATATGCAACCATGGATGGGTGAGAATATCACAAACTCTAACTCATGCAGAGGGTTAACAATGGAAAAGGGTTAATGGTTAGGTTACATAATATCTTAAGTAGAAACAAAAGAGTGGACTAATTCAAAGCTTATCCAAAAGCTTCTCTAAGATTCTAGCTTTGATTAAGTCCACTAATTTGTGATTACTTAATGATAAATGAAACCCTAACATAAACCTTAACATGGTATGAGTCTCATACACACATGTTGCATGTGTAACCAAACATGTTACAATATTATATATCACATATATAATATTTATGTAACAATAGAAAACAATACAATAAACATATATCACATATATGTTAAATGTATCACAAGTGAGAATAATAAATACTTAAGTGAGCATAATATATATATATATATATATATATATATATATATATATATATCATTCCATCGAATCAACACTTGATCCAATAAGACGGCTATATCACATATAACCGGCCGATATCACATATCGCGAGAATAGAATATGGTATCACATACGCGCATCAATCTCGATCCCGCACATATCACATATGTGCTCCTACTCCGTTTTTCCTGAGCCAAGAAACCTCTGTGTAGGACTCTAAAGACTCGTCAATACGCCGGCAGCAGGTGATGATCATATCAAACACCCACAAGCTGCAAGCGGTCAGCTAAATATAACAGCCACCCGGGTATTGAGCGAGCAGAAGATCAACAAGAAAGCATGTACACACTCCTGTGAATCCAGTCAGTAACACCCCCGTATAGTCCGGTCTCTTCGTCTGATATGTCGCATATCTAGTCTAAGGGTGGTAAACGTCAGACCCCAGCAACCGATAAGTCGTGTCGATATAAGGCTCATAACAGGTCGAGAAACTACTGATAACACTTACCAGTAGCACTCCATATCGGCCCTGGCCAGGGACTTCCAGTTATAGCCAATCGAACACAGCACAACATCAACTCAATATACCGGGAGAGACGAAACCCCTCTTATCGCTCATTGCCTCCATGTGATTCGGGACTGTACCCAAAAGCCACCATTTTGTACGCCCTCTTGGACGTGGTAAGGTGGAAATCAAAGCAAAGTGGGAATCACACAAGACTCTATGACGATCTCGGGTCTACAAACTAACATGTACCAGTGTCACCAGAGAACTACTATCTGACGATAGGTATAATACCATCTAGGTGTTCTCGGCGTGTTCGTTCAGTGTACCCAGTCTCCACTGACCACCCGTACACCATCTTTGATGTCAAACACTAATGGATATGGGATCATCCATCGCCCATCATATGGGTCAAGATGCATATACGCTAGTCTACTCTGGTGTATCGATGCCCTGTCTTGATACACCCTCGACTAGGAACTATTATAGGATGTACTCGTTGACTACCTTGGCCCCACTAGTATGATCTCAGCATAGTCCTAGTAGTCAAGTACATATCCCAAGGGCTTTATCAACATGTGAGAGTAAGACAGTAAACCAATACAAGTCAACATGTTAAGACAAAGTGAAACCAGATAGCATACTATCATATCGAGTAAGAAAGTCCTCTCTATATATATCCAAGAATCCACTATAATATACATAATATGTACAATAATAGCCTCTAGAGCATATATATAACTAACACACCAACAAAGTATTGACTTTGGAAGTTGCTCCTGAAGGGGTAAAGCCCATTGGGAGCAAATGGATTTTTAAGAAGAAACTTGGTGTAGATGGAAAAGTTGAGACTTTCAAAGCTAGACTTTGTTGCAGAGGGTTTTCGTCAACGACCAGGTGTGGATTATGATGAAACCTTTTCTCCAGTGGCCATGCTTAAGTCCATCCGGATCCTACTTGCCATTGCTGCATACCATGACTACGAAATCTGGCAAATGGATGTTAAGACCGTCTTTTTAAATAGTGATTTAGAAGAGAGCGTGTACATGACTCAGCCAGAGGGCTTCGTGGACAGTGGGAGCAGCGGAAAGATGTGCAAGCTGCTTAAATCCATCTATGGGTTAAAGCAGGTATCGCGGAGTTGGAACATCTGTTTTGATGTTGTAGTCAAAGAATTTGACTTCATTAAAAACGTAGATGAACCTTGTATATACAAGAAGGTGGCAGAGAGTAAGGTTGTCTTCTTCGTATTGTACGTGGATGACATAGTCTTGATAGGAAATGATGTTCCTATGCTGCACTCGGTCAAGCTCTTCTTATCACAAAGATTCTCAATGAAAGATCTAAGTGATGCCTCCTACATCTTGGGGATTAAGATCTTTAGAGATAGATCTAAACGGATACTGGGATTGTCCCAATCCAGGTATATTGACACCATACTAAAGAGGTTTAGTATGGAAGAATCCAAGCGTGGGAATCTACCCACGATCTCTGGACTCACTCTCTCCAAAGATATGTCTTCCAAGACTGATTTGGAGAGAGCTCGCATGCAAAGGATACCCTATGCTTCGCAGTAGGTTCTATCGTGTACGTGATGCTATGTACCAGACCTAATGTAGCATACTCACTAAGTGTAGTGAGTAGGTATTAAGCAGATCCAGCAGAGAGTCACTGGACGGCTGTGAAGAACATTCTCAAGTATTTGAGAAGGACTAAAGAGATGTTCTTGGTGTATGGTAACGGAGAACTCCAAGTGGAGTCCTTTACCAATTTGAGCTTCTAGAGTGATAAGGACGACTCTAAGTCGGTCTCTTGATTTGTCTTTACCCTCAATAAAGGAGAGGCTTGTTAGAAGAGTTCCAAACAGGAAACCGTGGAAGACTCGACGATGGAGGCTGAATACATCGCTGCCAACGATACTGCCAAAGAGGCTGTTTGGATGAAGAAGTTCATAAACGAACTTGGAGTGGTTCTGTCAATCGAGCATCCAATACCTTTGTATTGTGATAACAATGGAGCAGTGGCTTTGGCCAAGGAACCTAGGTCCCATCAGAGATCCAGGCATATTCTGAGGCGGTATCACCTGATCCAGGAGATAGTTGATCGCCGGGAGATCGAGGTCAGGAGAGTTGACATGAAGAACAACACAGCGGATCCACTCACGAAGGCCATACTCCAGATATAATTTGAGAGACTCTTCAGGATGTTGGGTATGAGATACTACAACAACTGGCCTTAGTGCAACTGGCCTAGAGGCCATTATTATACATGTGATGTATATTATAGTGGATGCTTGGATATATACAGAGAGGACTTTCTTGCTCGACATGGTAGTATACTATCTGGTTGCTCTTTGTCTTAACATGTAGATTAGTATTATGATACTGTCTTGCTCTCATATGTTGATAAAGCCATTAGGATGTGTACTTGACTACTAGGACTATGATGGAGATCATACTAGTGGGGCCAGGGTAGTCCACAAGTACATCCTATAATTGTTCATAGCCGAGGGTGTATCGAGACAGGGAATCGATACTCCAGAGTTCACTAGCGTATAAGCATCTTGACCCATATGATGGGCGATGGATGATCCTACATCCATTGGTGTTTGACATCAAAGATGGTGTACGGGTGCTCAGTGGAGACTGGGTACACTGAACGGATTCACCGAGAACTCCTAGTTAGTATTATACCTATCGTCAGATAGAAGTTCTCTGGTGACATTGGTACAGGTTAGTCTGTACACCCCAGATTGTCATAGAGTCCAGTGTAAAGGAGGGGTTTCGTCTCTCCCGGTATTGGGGGTTGATGTTGCGTTGTGTTCGATTGGCTATAACAGGAAGTCCCTGGCCAGGGCTGATATGGAGATCTACTAGTAAGTGTTATCAGTAGTTTCTCGATCCGTTATGAGCCTCACATCGACACGGCTTATCGGTTACTGGGGTCTGACGTTTACCACCTCTACACTGGATATGCGACATATCAGACGAAGAGATCGGACTGTACGGTAGTGTTACCGACAGGATTTACAGGAGTGTGAGCAGGCTTGCTTGTTGATCTTCTGATCGCTCAATATCCGGATGGCCGTTACATTTAGCTGACCGCTGACGGCTTGTGGGTGACTGATATGATCACCACCTACTGCCGGAGTATTGACGAGTCTTTAGAGTCCTACACAGAGGTTTTCTTGCTCAGGCGAAACGGAGTAGGAGCATATATGTGATATGTGCGGGACCGAGATTAATACGTGTATGTGATACCGTATTCTATTCTCGCGATATGTGATATCGGCCGGTTATATATGATATAGCCGGGTCATCGGATCAAGTATTGATTCGATGAAATGATAAATTTTATATTAGTCGGTTATATGTGATATAACCGGATTATTAAATCAAGTGTTGATTTAATAATTTAATGTATAATTATATATTTGATATATTACATTACATTAACTAATATTAGCTCACTTAAGCATTTCTTTTTCTCACTTATGATACATTGATATATATGTGATATATGTTAAATGTATTGTTTTCTTTATGCACACATAAATATATATGCGATATATATTCATGTGTCATGCTAGGTTACACATGCAACAAGGGTTTATGAGACTTACACAATGCTAGGATTAATATGGGTTAATATTTATTATTAAGCAAATTCAAAATTATTGGAGAATTAGTCATGGTTGTGAGCTTAGATGAAGCTTGTAGAACATTGACTAAGTCCACCTCTTTTGTTTTTATTTAAGATATGTATTAACCTAACCTTTAACCCTTAGCCATGATTTATTCTCTACATGGGTTAAGGTATGACAAAACTCACCATGGTTGCATTTCTAACCTCACTCTCTCATTCACTTCATCTTCTTCTTCATCTCATTC
This sequence comes from Agapanthus africanus, assembly GCA_030015575.1. Taxonomy (NCBI): domain Eukaryota; kingdom Viridiplantae; phylum Streptophyta; class Magnoliopsida; order Asparagales; family Amaryllidaceae; genus Agapanthus; species Agapanthus africanus. The sequence continues at coordinate 430,502,494 of CM057339.1, forward strand.
AGCTCTCTTGACTTTGAGAAATAGAAGAAAAATTATGAGAAATTAAATTCTAAAGTGAGCAAAATTCCTACTTCATCATCCTCTTCTATACTAGCCATATAGTTCAGGGTGTTAGCTTCACTAATTCCATATTAGTGGAGTGATAGCTTGAGTCTGTGTTCCCTCGACGAAGATCATCTTGGATTTTGAAGACTTCAAGTAAGCATGCCTCATTCTCTTTGTAGAGCCTCTCAAGAGTCCGGGAGTTCTTTGATCACAGCGAAGGGACTACTACTTGGAGCCAATGAAGTGAAGGAATCGACTACAAAGGTTGTAATCCCTACTCACTTAGTTGTAAAGTTGTTTACATATCATTTTCGTATGATTCTCTAGTTAACATCCTAGGTTAGGGTTCTTTTAGCACGGCAAAATTTTTAATTTGGCATGGATGATGCCACCCGAAATCTTGCTGTCGTGCTTAGGAACCCTACAGAATCCTATGGACTCTGTCAACATGTAATAGTGATCTTTAATACCACATAATGCATGTACATGATGATAAAGACAAACTAGATAGCATACTATCATTTTGAGTAAGACTGTTCTATCCGTATAGATCCTCCCTCAATCATCATAATCACCTGCCTGTGATTACAATAATTTCCTTGAGTACACTATAGCCAACAATCTCCCACTTGCACTTAAGGCTAATAATTGCGGTGTTGCATACTCACAGCCCGTGTGATACCGATCACCCAACTTCTCTACTAATCAATCTCACAAAACCCGTTTGTGAAACTATTGCGTTCGAGAAATAGTCTCAGTGAGTGGATCCGCTCCAATATTTCTATCTTTATTTCTCTATATCTTAACTTCGCGGAGAAAAACTATCTCCCAAAATGAGCAATACCTGTCTTAGAATTTGTCTGGATAACTGATGGGACCCAGTTCACAAATGAACTCGAAATCCAACAAACCTCTTAGACTGTATCATCCACTAAATTTAATCAGTATTCTGCGACATACCTCCCACAGTATCCGCTTGGACCACTTTTCCAACAGACTGCCCCTCAAAAGAGGGAAAACTATAACTCTGACAGTTACTCTGTCATCCAGGTCACCTTGGAAGCCTGAAATGATAATCGCCTCTTGAAGGAGGTTGCCATTATCATATACCATGAACATTCACTTATGTTCATAACCGCTTCCCAATGTTTCTTCAGGATTGGATTAATATATACGCTTATTGCAGCCAGTGCAAAAGCCATATCTGGTGTTGTACTTGACATCTCATGATTGACTCAATTGCCAAAGCAAGTGATATGTCAATCTTGCAAATCTCTCTCTTCATCAGTCTAGAAGACATCTCTTTAGAGAGGTTGACTCCATCACCTGCGGGTACACCACCACGCCAGAATTCGTCATTCTAAAACACTTTTAGAATAGTGTCAAAGTACCTAAATTGGGACACTTTCCAAATTTAGATCTAAAACTATAGATCTAGTCACCAGAATCCCTGATATTTTATCCAGATCCTATATGGAGAAATCACCTTGTGACAACCACAGTATAACCGATCGTATTATAGGAAAATCACTTTCTATCTAGAGCATGTTATCCAAATACCAGGATATCACTCCCTATTATTTTCTTACCAGGTCCATCTGTTGTTTTGATGAAGTCAAACTCTATGATTGTCACATCAAAACTAGATGATCTATTTCCACTATACCTGTTTTAGTCTATAAATAGACATAAGCTACTTTCCCACTATGCTTCCGCTGCTCCCACTGACTACAACAACCCTTTAGCAGAGTCATATACACGTGCACTTCTAAAGTTAATTTAGAACGACGTTATACTCATCCTCCTGCTAGATATCATAGTCTAGAACAGCAGTAGTATCAAGTTTGGGTAATCAAAAACCTCCTTGTCACCGTCTTTGAGGAGACCAAAGTACCTCTCGGGTGTCTGAGGTTACCCACCAAATCTGCGGAGTGGCTAATGGATTGTTGAAACCAATTGAATCATTTGGTTCTACTAAATTTTCAGTAATCGTTTGTAGTTCTGGAATCACTTCCAGTTCTAACATACTCCTACTAATGTTTTCTGAAAAGAATTCATTTTACTAAAACTGTGGCGAGTCAAGAATAATATAACTATTGATCTTCCCAAATGGTAGAATGTTAACCCTCGTCAATGCCCGGGATAACCCACAAACTACCATTACTGAAACGTGCCTTGAGTTCGTCCAGATTATGGTTTTAAACATACAACTCCATATACCTTAACATCGTTAAGATATGAATCCATTTTATATCTAATATAGAAACAAAGGCACTAATTTAATTGGAACCAGATTCAAAAAACATGCAGCTGTTTCCAGTGGATATCAACCAACTGGAAGAAGGCCGAGAAACATTACTCATCAAGGAATGCATCCACGTATGAGTAACCTGAAAGAGAAGTAAGTTCTCAAAACTATTACTTATAACGGAATACCTAACACAAGTATCTATATGTTCGATTATCTTGAAGAATCTTGATACTTGCAACATATGGTTCACTACTTTATTCTTATACCTTTAACTTCTCAAAATTTGGACCTTGTATTTCAACGAAATATTTGTCTAAAACTAGAGAAATCATGAGTAAACAGAATATAGTACGAGTACCAACCCCTTTGTCCTAACGGACATCGGACAACATACAATACTTTGTATAAGTCCACTGAGTTTAATAACTCAAACTCTGTGCGTCGTAGGTTGAAAAACTGTACTATGGTTAAGAAGAATTACACCGTTGTTGAATGCTCCTTACCTAACCATCAACTGATATAGGTAAATGTCATAGACATAATTTCAAATGGTTATATCTCACTTTATAAAATAAACGTACAGATATATCAGTTTGAAATTGGTGCATAACATCGGATATTCAAAACCAAAAAATTTGCCGTCAGGCAAAACACAGGTGATTTCCTCAAATATTACCAATTACAAAGAATTCTGATATATATTAAGGATCTAATCACCTAATTCCCAATATCTTGCTCTCACTCAGCATCCGTAACGCCATACCGATGTGAGAATCAAATCTGGTAAATACATATCTGGAGTCAGAATCTATTTGGGAAAATAGTTTTTAATTAACACCGCACAGTAAAACTGAAACATGAAATTTTTTTGAAGGGGTAGCTTGGTATTCCTAGTAATGCCTCTTCCACTATCCAGATTCATGACAGTAACCGTATACTTCCTTGCCCTCACTCCAATCCCTTTATATGTCTTTACTTATTACCTTATGTACACCATACTTAAGCTAATTGATTTTCTTCCTTCACTACCCTTCGGCATCAGCCTAAGGTTTGGAACAAGACTATCCAATAAGTGTAATAGGTGCACTCTCCTGAGACCAGGAGCCCTCGCAACCTGAGAGAAGGTAAAGAGATCAAACAACTGAATAATCCTTATTCTATTTCTCCAGAAACAGAAACCATCCTCAAACTGGAACAAGTTCCTTCGAGTTCGTATGTAACTATACGATGGCATATCCAAGCAATATGGATCTTCATAGTGATACGAAGTGTTCTGAGAAAAGCAAAGCTGAAGTAGGAGTGGCAGGGGTATACGCGGTTTTGTCATGAATGATAGCAGTCGCAATTTCCTTTGCCCTTACTCTAATCCCTTTATATGTCTTTACTTATTACCTTCTATACACCATACTTAGGCTAATTGGTTTTCTTCCTTTCCTACCTTTCGGCGCCTGCCTATGGTTTGGAAGAAGACTACCTAATAAGCATTATAGGTGTACTTTCCTAATACCAGGAGCTCTCGCAGCCTGAGAGAAGGTACAGAGAAAAGACAACCGAATAATCCTATTCAATTTCTCCAGAGCCAAAATCCATCCTCGAACTGGAACAAGTTCCTTCGAGTTCGTATATAACTATACGATTGAATATCCAATAAATATGGATCTTCGTAGTGATATGGGGTGTTCTGGAGAAATACAAAAGGAAAGTAGGAGTGGCAATGATATATGCGACTAAATGACAATCTAAAAGCTAAAGTGTTTTAAGAAGGTTTGGTTAACTTGGTTCATGGGTTTTAGTTTAGGGTCGGGTCATGGTCGCTGCCAAATAGAATGAGAAAAGAAACACCCGGCGTGCACTCTAACTTAGATTAGATTGGTTAATCACTTTATCTAATCAGGATGACTCCCATTATTTTATCGAATTCTCCTTCAAACTCTAAAAGGAGAATTAGTCGGGATCATCTAAAATCACCCGAGGAGTTACACCTACTCATCAGTGGAAATCAGGACCCAACTATGATCGCATGATAACTTGATGGAAGCCACTCAAGTCACCACACTCCAGAAGGTATGCACATACCTGGCAAGTTTCCTATATGTCTGAAACTCCCGATGTGGTTTTTATCCCTAGGACCCATGTAACCTTGACGAATAATCAACAAATCAAAAGGTCCTAGTCAAGTTCAACCCGTCATTATCCAAGATTGCATTGGACCCACCCGCATGACCCTTGAAGAATAATCAACAAAGTCACACGACCGTCCTAGCCAATCGCATTATCTATGCTACAGAATAGTAGTACAGAGCTACCGCACACTATATCTCGGCGAATAGCAACGAAAAACGTAGCACGAATACTAAGCTATACTAATATGAAATGACGGAGGGCTACGGCTGGTTTTTGGCAAAAAGCCTGTAACGTAATGAACTTGATATCGTTGAAGGAACCGAGTGGTTTTACAAATATATAGCGGCGTAAACTTTAGCTAAAGAGATTACTCCCTATGAAGGGATCTCGGCTCTTTCCTAATCGAATGAGGTGCAGGATATTCCTGACTGAATATCACGATGCAAAACAAAAGAATCGATTATAGTGAAGTAATTACACTGATGCAAACTTTTTCCCAAGAGGTCACTCCCTGTGAAGGGATCTCGGCTCTTGCCACGTCGAATGAGGTGTTGGATATTCATAACCGAATACCGCTGTGCAAAGCAAAAGGAAACGTCTGTAATGTCAGTTTTAAAAAACTTGGTTCCAAAAATATCATATAGGTTTGTTTTCCTTGTATTAATCAGAATTAATGCAGTCCCATCAATTAAACATATCACCAGAAAAAAGGAACGAAAATAAAATGTACGTATATGCCATCCGCATTCGCCATGGGGCCCCGTCATGCACCGTTAGGTTACTTAACTAACAGCAGAGAAGGGGCTGGACTAGCGCGAGTGCAAAACATATACAATATCTACTACTATATTTATAAATATATATAACATTCGTCCCAAGCATGATATAAGAAGTATCACAGAAAAGCGATAAGCATCACAGAATCACGGATAATGTGGGAGCCTCGGGTTTCCCTTGAGCCGCAAATGAAACCCGACGTTCCCCAGGTCGTGTGAATAGCCTGTGCAATGAAAACTTAGACCCCTACGAGCGTGGCAAGTTACCCGCCAATCCCAGAAGTGAGGCAATCCTAATCAACAAAGTGAATGGACTACCCTACACTTCACGAAATCCGGTAACTTGAGCACCCCACAGTGGGTCAACCTGTACACCCTACGAATGCGTCGAATAGCCCACCAATTCTAGAGTGAGGCCCCCTCCATCTCAATGCCATGAGATGCGGGCCCGTTGCCCTCTAGAATCCGGCTATTCGTGCACTCCACCGCAGGGTAATCCTAGTACAGAAAAGAAATATATATACAATGGAGACATCGACCTCAACCCAGTCGTGTCCTAATAAAAGAATATACAATCTGGCAGAGACGACGGTCCACATGTCGGACGCTCGCCCCACAATAACAAATATACAAATGAATCTCAACTGTACTACTACCATTGCACCACAAGCTATCCACCACGACAATCCAACTACAACCTCAGCACAACACAGAACATCAACGTGAATGTCATATTCGCAAACCCGTCTAATAGAACATATGGCAGTTAAACGAGTTATACCGCTCTAATGACATTCACGGTCGCAGATAGTAATGTATGTACTGAAAACTTATAAACGGTGTTAAAAATAGCGACTTCGAAATACTCTGTATTGCTCCCAAACCAAAGATAACATAATATGTAATCTGGGCAAAAACAAACAATACCAAAAACCCAATATTCAAGATTTCAGAACACACAAAAATTACAAAACCCAACTCCCTCACAAAACCCCCGGCGCCGGGAAAATTCATGATCTCGGCGGCCGTACAGAGGAATTTGGGGCTCATTTTTTATGTGTTCTAGTTGTCACATAAATAGCCTTCTGCAATTGTTTAAAAAAAATTTAGAAGACTTATAAAAATTGACAGAAACTTGAAAATTGTGCGTATTGTTTCGGAGTTGTTTCGGTTTCGTTAATTTATACATCATTTAAACTTCTAGTTAGGGGTTTATGGGCTAGCTCTGATACCATGTTGGTTTACGCCAACGTCCTGGCCATCTACCATAACCGTTTGCGGAAGAAATTTTTTATAAACCGGCGCTAGAACAACTCGATAACCCGGATCTACCATAAACCTATAAGTTGGAAAACTAAAAAGGAGTTAGAATGGTTATACCGAATGATCCGAGTCCTTCGGTCTTCTACCATCTTCCTAAGCTCTTAGTGGTCTCCATGATCAAGCTTGATCGTCAGTCTCCCTCAGTCGAAGATGATCCACCCGAGGATTTATGGTTCGAGCTCCAACATCATAGCCGAGGTAACTAGGGTACCTAGTTCGCTAAACTAGATAGCCTAGAGGATGTAGAGTCTAATGATAGATTAATATGTCTCATAACACCTTAAGTTTCTCAACACGTGAGACTTTTAGGGTGGAGGTAGAAGAAGGAAGCAACAGAGGATGAGAGTGTTGTGTGAAGCAACCATGAAAATGGCTAAGTGTTGTGAATGAATTATTAAGCATGCCAATAATTCACCATCCTAATAAATTAAGCATGCTACCTAAAACATTAGTCACCCCATGAGTCAATAAGTAGCCATGTTCCAATAAATGCAAACAACACTTCATCCTCCACCTCATTTAACTATTTAAACAAAATGGTTATACACAAAAATGAGGTGGCATCTTCTAGAAGCACCTTGTAATAAATTACAAGAATACCCATCATCCATATATACATACCTGTATCCGTATTCCGAAAAATACGAATACAAAGAGGCAAAAATAATCCAACAATATAATACTAGGATCCGGCTTAAACTAAAGCCCGCTAGTATTATCCGTCCGAATCATGATACGTGCACAAGTGCACGTATATTATTGAACCCTACCGTAATACCATACAGCCTTTACATCGTTTCGCCGAAGCAGGGAAACCCTCTGTGCACGACTCTAAAAACTCGTCAATACACTGGCAGTGGGTTTAACCACAAGCACATCAGCGGCACTAGCTGTACGTAACAGCTACCCAGGTATTGAGCGAAAGGAATGCTGACGAGCAAACTCATTCGAACCCCTACTGAGCCTATCCTTGACAATCTCCGTACAGTCCGGTCCGTTCTTCTAAGAGTATCGCATATCGGGTCTAGAGGTAGATAAAGCCAGACCCCTAATAACGCGATATTTCGTGTCAGTATGAAGCCCATCACCAAATGATAAACTACTGATCCAAATCAGTAATTCTCGTCTGCCTTGTCCAAGGATTTTTGTTGATGGCCACCCGTGCACTACGCGACATCAACCCCCAATACTGGGGGAGACGAATCCCCGACGATCCGTTCACTGCCTCCATGTGACTCGAGACTGTACCCAACTAAAACCTGTTTGCATGACTCCTTTGAGCCGTGGTAGGGTAGTAATCAAAGCATAGTGGGAAATCACACGAGAAAAATGACGATCTCAGGTCGACAGACTAACCTGTACACATGTCACCTGGGAACTGCTATCTGAAAATAGGTATAATGCCAACTAGCATATTCCCGGCGAGTCCGTCCAGTGTACTCATAACCCAATGAGCACCTGTATACTATCTTAGGTGACTAACTGACATCAATGTCTTGTGAGACCGGCCACCGCCCCTCGTCGGGGTCTCGATAAGTATACACTAGTCTACCCTATCGATCGATGCCCAGTCTCGATACTCCCGCGACTAGAGACATTTAAGGATGTGCTGATAGACCACCCAGCTCTCACATATATGATCGCCATCATAATACTGGTAGTCAAGCAAGAATCCTATGGGCGCTATCAACATGTAATAGTGATCTGTAATACCACATAATACATGTACATGATGATAAAGACAAACCAGATAGCATACTATCATTTTGAGTAAGACCGTTCTATCCGTATAGGTCCTCTATCAATTATCATAATCACCTGCCTGTGATTACAATAATTGCCTTGAGGGCACTATAGCCAACAAGAATGCTTCTTCTTCATTAGTGCAAGCGAATAATATGTACGGTAAGCGTAGTGTAAACAAACAGTAATTAGATATATATTACAAGTAACCCTCCCCCCCCACATATTTGTAAAGTATAATGAAACGTTGGTTGTAAATAAGGAGGCTACAGTATTTTAAATATGTAAATTCCCTTTTCAAATCCAACAACACATCCTTATTATCTCTTTTGAAAATATGAAATAAATTGTTGTTGTGAAATTAGGGGTTATACTCTGAATATCATAATCTCCCAATAAGGGTAAAATAAGACTCCACTAGTCAAAATCAATAAAGCCGTAATTGGCTAATCCTCATCATCATCATGCCATCCAGTACAGAATCCTCTCCTCATACGATGACCACTAGATACATCATTATATAGTAATAATGATCGGTATGAATATCTAATCTACATACCCAACAAGCTGCAATAGTAGTGCAGACTTCAAATCTATGCACACACATAGCAACTCGTACGGACATCAAGTCTGCGTACGCACACAACGACCGATGCGAACCTCTCGTTAACACACCCACACAATGATCGACATGGACATCTTGTGTCATGTACACACACATCGACCAGTATGAACCATTAGTTGTATACTCACCTAACAATAAGTACGGACATCTTGTCTCATACGCACACCTAATATAAATCGTATAATAACATAACCCCACTATAACGTCAATTTTGCAATGATATGTAAGCATGTCAGTTCTACGTGGCATGGCAGTACTAATGATGTGTAGTGTAACTTGCGAGTCTGTGATTGCGTAACATGGCAATCATTAGTATTTATGCTTATGTTCTACAAAGTGTTTCTATTATCGGACACGTCTAAACCTACACGACATGTATCCTAAGCACATTCAATGTTTCACGGGGGTGCTATATGCCATCCACCCGATTCCCCACTCGTAGATATAATCTACTCACAGTGTGCGATCGCACTAGTCGTATCCGAGAATCGCCTTGCGCATCTTTGCCACCTCGGAGGTCTCCGCAAGCCTAACATTCATATAGCTACGTAACGCACATAGAAAACTATATTGGAACCGATATATCAAGTAAAGGTCTATAGGTTAGAACCTATGACCAACAAAAGCTAGGCGAATGCTAACAACAAGGAATTACCCTCCCGGCATCGCAATTCAACCAAAACAATCGAAACCAGAATTATAAATATGAATACGCAAGTTTAAAAATCTTAAAACCTTGCCAAAACCACATTAAAACACTTCCAGATTTTGACTCGGGGAATCTAGGAAAAAACAAAGTATCACAGAGGCTTAATCTCCTCATAAACCAAACCCAGACCAAGACCCACACCCTAATTACAAAACTTGGCCGCAAATAAAATCAATTGAGCCGCAATTTGTGGTTTGGACATGGAATCAGGGGTTCGTACTTCTGTGGGTGTCTTCTGGTGATCCTATTGTAAGGAGTTTTTCGTCACCCCATTGAGATAGGAATACGTGTCGCTTGCCAGGCGTATACAGATTCCCCCTGCCTAGGGTAGGTTGGGTTTATTGATTGTGGGGATCCAAATCTCCGGCAACCACAAACAAAGCTGTCATTAATTACCCATCGCTTTTTGAGTAAGGGAACCTCCGATTGACAGGTAAAACTGGTCATGCGAACTCAATATACAGTGTGTGTGTGTGTTGTGTTTTGAAGGGGTCTTGGACGTATTGGCGGCTTCGCAGAGTTTACGGGGAGAAGCGTCCTAAGGGCATGTGGGTGCCGGGCACCCGCGGGCTACATGAGCGGCGCGTGGGCGCTAGGCGCCTGCGGGCCACATGAGTGTGGACGCTGGGCGCCAGCGGGCCACGTGCCCTCTACGCGGGCGATGGGCTCCAGCGGATCATGCGCCCTGCACGCGGGGCCTGAGCGTCCGCAGAAAAAGGGGCTTAGCCCCTGAACTGGGAGTTGAACTTCCGAGTGACTTTTGGAGTTAAACTCCTAAAAAAGGATCTTTTGTGGAGTTAAACTCTTAAAAGATCTTGATTTTTGGGGTTCAACTCCTTCAAGAATTCGGATCTTGGAGTTGAGCTTCTTAGAGATTGGTTTAGAGTTAAACTCTTAAAGATGAGATTCTTGTTCGGAGTTAAACTTCCAAAAGATTTTCGAAAATGATGAAAGGGGGCCCCTTTCTTCTTCCTTGAGCCCTGGATCTTCTCTTGAGCCTTGGATCTTCCCAAAATGGGATTTTTGGAGATAGGTCTCCTTCTTCCTCCTCTTTGTTGGCTGGATCTTGGAGAAAAGGGGATACGACTTAAAAATCTCCCTTTTTAGAGATTTGATGGGAGATCTGAGCTTCCCTTCAAGGGTTTTTGTGATGAAAAGCTATTTTGTTTGGAAAAGGAAGAGTTAAACTCTCGATTTAATTCAAAGAAACGAAGTAGGTTTAAAACCTTGAGGAAGGAGAAGGAAGCACAGAACCCTAATTTTTGAGGGGAATGAATTTTTCTCCTTTATTTCATCATCATGTTGCCTTATATAGGCTTAAAAGTTTACACATAGCCTCTTGGGCTTTACAAAATGGCATTTTTCTCATCACATGCCTCTTGTGCTTATTTCTTTTGCACATGAGCCATGTGCTTTACAGAAATTTGGCTTTATGCCCATTTTCCTTACATTTATTCATAAAAATTACATCGAAATTATTTATTACATAATTTTCTTCTTGGCATGGGGGAGGCCGGCCTCTTCATGTTCGGGTCCGACTTGGGCATGGGCCCACTTGATTGAGGATTGGTCCCACTTGATTTGGAGTTGACTTTGACTTTGACTTGATCAACCGGGGTGTAATTTTTGACCCCCAACACCTACCAGGTCAATTCTACACTCTGAATATATTATAAAGATCCTAGTTCATCCCAGAATTCATTTGAGCAAAGAAATCTTACAAAAATACTATTTTTCTGACATCCATCAAAGTGCTTTGAAACTTAAACACTTGGAAAACCTGAAAAAGATGAATCTTTACCTATATGGATAGATTTCAAAGGAAGTCTAAGCTCTTGAAGTGTTTACTTGAGGCTTCTTGAAGTTGTATTGGTTCAGCTTGAAGTTTTGAAAAATTTATATGAAATTGATGCAAGATTCATATTTTTTGAATGAAGGAGGCTAAGGTTTGATATGATGGTTGAAGGAAATGGATATGTTCAGTTTGGAAATGAAATGAACTTGAGAATTATAAGAAGGAGGAGGTGTAGAGAATGAGTATAGAGAAAGGTGGAGGTGTTACTATGATAGTGTATGCTATGGTATGATGTGGGTGAGTGGTTAATATATACCTATCATTTACCAATATCCTCTCTTTACACAATTAAAAACAATAATTACTTTCTACAAATAAATAACATAATCTTAATAAAATCCTTTTATCATTATTTAAAATTCTAAAGTAACATTTAAATTTTTTCCGAAATGTTTCAATATCCCCCTTAAATAAATTCGGTCCTCGAATTTAAATTTAAACCCTAAATCATAAAACGTTTCAATACATCAAATCAACGGGGCTCCGAAACTTCACACAAGCTCAAAATACTACATAATGTGTGATAACGGTTTAAATAGCATATGTACAAGCAAGCGCATCCTAATGAATCATGTACAAATAGAAAACCATCATCGATAAGCATCATCGAAGTCCTGTGCCAATTATCGACACCAGAAATACCAAAAATATCATAATGCAATGTGTATGCATATGGAATGAACGTGTGAAACCCAGATAACTGGAACTTCAACACTCGCTATGCTAACCACACTAGCTACAATATTACGTGCAATGTATGAAAATGAAACCAATATCAAGTGCATCGAGTATGCACAAAATGACACTCAAATGCAACAGGTGTGCACGAAAACAAAGCGATACTTCGCTCACCAAAATATCGAAGCCAAAATAAAGGTGATGTCCAGATCACCGAAAATATCAAATCCAAAACAAGGAGTGGTACTCCGATCACCCTAAAACACAAATCAAGACACAAATCAACGCAACTGACATTGAAGCGTACATGCTTCAACGTCGAAAGGTGCTTGGGCACCCGGAGCAAGGACTCTCGCTTGCCCACCGCTCACGGCCTGATGTCCTCTATCTCTGGATCCTTATCCTCTCTGTACAGGACCAGTATATCCACTACCCATCTGATTCCCGGATGAAATATGAGTAATCACCGGTGGAAGGAGAAAAGAAAACGAAGCAGCAAGTCAGGAAGCTATCATGTTCTGACGCCTGGCAGGACAGTTCCTGGCTTTATGACAGGGCTTCATACAATTAAAACACAACCGGGTTGGCTTATGTATCCTATCGGTGTCGAATGGATGCTCTCGGGGCCATCCACTCCATCACCACTCTCCTACTCAACCGATGGAGTCTCCACTCAAGCTCATTTCGGTTTTAGAATCACTCCAATATCAAAATAACGTTCCTCTATCTCCATGGCCACATCTAATGCCTCTGCATAGGTATCGAAATGCTGGGCACCAATAGATAAAAAAAGCTGCACATCAAGTCCACTCACGAATCTCTTAGTCTGAATCTCTTCCGTATGAACCAAATAAGGATCATATCGTGATAACTGGGTGAACTGAAGTTCATACTCAGCTATTGTCATGTCCGGAGTCTTGAGCAAAGACTAAAACTACACGCTCGGGCGTCTCTGGCACTCTGAGGTAGGAATCGGATCAAGAAAACCTTGGAAAACTCGTCCCAAGCCATAGAAAGAAGACCTACTGCTCGGCGTCTCTCGATCGAATCAAATCATGTTTGAGCAAGACCCTCTAAACAAAAACTGGATAACTCCGCTAATCTCTTATCAGAGCATCTCATCAAACGAAATATCCTCTCCATGGCCTCTATCGATCGAATCACACCAGGTCTGAGTGAGGCCCCCTAAACAACAACTGGCTAACTCAAATGATCTCTCATCAGAGCATCTCATAAAACGAAATATCCTCATTATTCAGTCGAGGAACGACAACGGATCCTCTGACATATACATACCAGTAAACATCGGAGGCCTCAGCCTCATAAATTCTGGAAGCGACACATCTATCGTCTCTATCACCAGAGGCATAACTGATCTCCGAACACCGTGCTGTGTCAAAATTTCTAGAGCTGGATAGGCAATGACAGGTCTCTGGGTCCGAATAGTCTCAGCCAACGACCCAATCAACCGATGTAGATCCTAAAAACTCGTCTCCAAATGAGAAATCCTACCTGAATACGAAAGATCAACTTGTTCCACTGTCACCGGTGAATCATCCTGGTCAGTCCTCGCTTTAGACAAGCCTGTCCTGACCCCAACATGAATCGTAGCCCACTCGGCTCATGCAGTCCCTGGCAACATAGTGACTGGAATAAGAAACAAACAAGGATCGGCTTCCGAATCACAACGGAAAAGCAATGCAATGCTACTAACTCAGAAGGAAACAAATAGAATTATAAAAGAATTTGAAATAATTCCTAAAGTTACTTAAGAGGAGTGTCGTGTCGTAAATATATTGTGGAACATACGTACGGTATGCAACTCTACTTAAGCTACCTACTCTATCATACCAAGGGTAGCCTATTGTAACGCCCTAGATTCGGTTAGGGTTAGTTTAAACGTTAATGCTGGTTTACTGTAAAAAGTTTACCAATTCGGGTTTTTCACATTTTATAACATTTAATTAATAATTTATTATTATTTGTTATGGCATGCACGCATGTGTGCACGTTAATGTGAGGGTTTGTTTGTGTTAATCTTGTTCTTAGCAACCATGACAACTTAACCCTTAACCTGATCTTTTGCTTTAATCTAATCCCTTGCTTTGCCTTAACCCTAATCCTTGATATTTTGGGTGAGATATTTTTTTGGATAGAAGAGGTGGCATGTGAGTAGTGTGAATGCATTTATGTAAGAGTTAATGTTGTGGTGCACTCACCCTTAACCTCACCTCTCTCTCTCTCTTCTCTTCACACCTCACTCATTATCTCTCTCACTTATTTCCTTCTCATTATTTCTTCACTTCTCTCATCTCAACTGAACACTTTGCTAATCCCTTCACTAATTCATCACAAACTTCACAAAATCTCACCAAAATCACTTCTTTTGTCTTGTTTTGCCTCTTGAATGCCTTGGAGCTTGGAAAGCTAGGATCTTTGAGTTCTTTTGGTTAGGTAATGATCTCTATCTGTTCTTTATATTGTTTTTGTGTTGTGTAGTCTTGTAGTACTGTTTAGATCGTTTAAAGTTAAGTTTTTGTGCAAATATCATATTTTTTAGTGTCGTTTGTGATATCTATGTTCTACTGTGACCCGGAATGTGTACTAGAAAATCTAACAATGTAGTTGTGTTGTACCTGAGACCCTGAGCCTTCACCTCAAGCACGAACACCCCTGCTCGGACCATGGCCGGCGACGAGAAGGGAAAATCGGGCGACATCGGTTTTGGGGTTGAGTTAGGGTGTGGGTTTTTGTGGGTAGGTGTCTGCAGTGGTTTAGGTGTGTTTGGTCTTGTTTGGTTGTTGAGTTTTCTTTATATACAAAATATGGTATCACATAGGTAGTTTCCAGTGTTACGACTACGCGCGATACGTTAACCGACACTGTCCATGCACTTTATTCTGGTTTTGCTCTTAGGTTGGTTTCGTAGTGTTGCTACGTATGTTAGCCACTAAACGAACACTTGAGAGTACGTTTGTGTTATCGCATTGGTCAGCGTAGTTTGTTCGTGTTTTGGGTTTATTGCTAATATATATACTTGCTTTGTTTTGTTATGTTTTAGGTTCGCAGGCGGGGACTTCGGGCGCTGCGAAGAAGGGGAAATAGGTGGTAGGCTTTACTTAGCCATGAGCGTTGGTGAGTAGATTTAACATCTATAGGGGAATCGCCCGCATGGCGTTATGCGTCTGGGATAGAGATGTTATGTTATTGTCGCATATTCTATTGCATATATAGAGTTGCGCATACACCTTATTGCTTAGTTATTTGTTGTGCTTAGACTTGTACCCTTAGGACATTGCACTATTATTGAAGGCTCATGTTGCACGAGTACTGATTGTATGCCATACACACCGTCAATAATTGCCATGACACGCACACCACACATACATATCTGCTATTGTTTCGTTAGGGAAATTGAGACATTGATTCATATTTCTTGTTGCATATGGCATATAGCATACCTGTATACCTACATGCTTACACATATGCCTTGACATGCTTACATGCTGGTTACCTATATACCTATATGGTATTGTACCATTAGTGATAGGTATATACACATATGAGACATAGCTACATGTATATCTTGCAAACATACTTACACTTATACCCGGAGGGTATATTACATCATTACTGATATGTAGATACATATACCTTGCTATACCTACAAGTTTATACATATATCTGGCTATAACTATATGTTCACCTTTATTTGATATTATATAGACTTGGAGAAATTAGGAACCGCATCATATTTATATTAACTTGTTGCAAAATAACGACTTTTCCATTATATGCTCGCATTTCAATTTTATGTTGCGTATATTATATTCATGGATTTTCGCATTGAGATATGTATTTTTCATGATATTTTCTGGATTTGAGGACCGTGGTAATTTCATGAAATTTTTCATTATTTGAAAAACCCGGTTTCTCTTGATATGATATTTCAGCAGCCACCATGAGTTTTATCGGTTCTGATATATATACCCCATGCGAGGAGCGTCGTGGGCCGTGTGAGGGTACATGGTGGGGCCCGGAGGTACCCGTGGGCAAGACGATTGAAGGGCCTTGCCGATTGAGCCTGACAGGGGAACCATACCTACCAGTGACAGTACCTATGACTCGGCGATTACGTAGGGATACCGATGGGAGTCATGTATGTATGGATACGTCGAAAGGCGAGGGTCAGAGCTAGGCACTCGAGCTTTCGGGATAGCGTATGATACGTACCTATCAGGGAGCCAGTCGTGGTGATAGCACCTGATAGATCATCCTTTATGTGTCAATGCTAGACACTTGTTTTCATGATATTTTTACTCTTAAGTATATATAATAGTGGAATGGGACGCTGTTATATATACATACATACATACATATATATATATATATATATATATATATATATATATTAGTGGAATATGATGCTAATATATATGTGTACATATCAATTCATATATATGTATACATATCAATTCATATATATCATCATAATTATTCATGCAAATATACTTAGGATATTTGAGATTCACTTGATATTGGATTCGGGATATTTGAGATTCACTTGATATTGGATTCAAGATATTTGAGATTCACTTAATATCGGATACAGGATATATGAGATTTACTTGATTTTGTACATTCAAGATATATGAGATTTATTTGATATTGTACATTCAGGATTTATAAGACTTACATGATATGAGAGATACATATACCTTGCTATAACTACATGTTTATACATATATCTGGCTATACCCACATGTTCACCTTTATTTGATGTTATATAAACTTGGAGAAATTAGGAACATCATGATATTTATATTAACTTGTTGTAGTTAAATAGCGGCTTTTCCTTTATATGTTCGCATTTCAGTTTTATGTTGCGTATATTATATTCATGGATTTTCGCATTGAGATATGGATTTTTCATGATGTTTTCTGGATTTGAGGACCGTGGTAGTTTCATGAAATTATGCATTATTTGAAAAACCTGGTTTCTCTTGATATGATATTTCAGCAGTCACCATGAGTTTTATCGGTTCTGATATATATACCCCATGCGAGGAGCGTCGTGGGCCGTGTGAGGGTACATGGTGGGGCCCGGAGGTACCCCGGGGCAAGACGATTGAAGGACCTTACCGATTGAGCCTGACAGGGGAACCATACCTACCGGTGACAGTACCTATGACTCTGCGGTTATCGTGGGGATACCGACGGGAGTCATGTACGTATGGATACGTCGACAGGCGAGGGTCAGAGCTAGGCACTCGAGCTTTCGGGATAGCGTATGATACGTACCTATCAGGGAGCCAGTCGTGGTTACAGCACCTGATAGATCAGCCTTTATGTGTCGATACTAGACACTTGTTTTCATGATATTTTTACTCCTAAGTATATATAACAGTGGAATGGGACGCTGTTATATATGCATATACATACATATATATATATATATATATATATTTGTGGAATGGAACGCTAATATATATGTATACATATCAATTCATATACATCATCATAATTATTCATGCAAATATACTTAGGATATTTGAGATTCACTTGATATTGGATTTAGGATATTTGAGATTCACTTGATATTGGATTTAGGATATTTGAGATTCACTTGATATTGGATTCAGGATATTTGAGATTCACTTGATATCGGATACAGGATATATGTGATTTACTTTATTTTTTACATTCAGGATATATGAGATTTATTTAATTTGTACATTCAGGATTTATAAGACTTACTGATATGAGAGCCAATTTGGCGGCTGATTTGAGGAATTGGGATTTGGATTGTCTTGATGGATTTTGGTCTTACCACGATGTCAGGATTATGTGGAAATGACATGTTTCATCCCATACTCCACATTTATTGTTTATGCACTGCTTCATGTATTAGCAGTACCTGATAGAGTACCTTCCATGACTGTTGCATTTACATACTTTTATTTTATATGCACTGCTTCATGTATTAGTTTTACCTGCTAGAGTACCTTTCATGACTGCTGCATATATACATTGTCATATCATTACTTCATGTATTAGTAGTACCTGATAGAGTACCTTACATGATTGTTGCATACAGATTGTCATATTATTGCTTCATGTATTAGTTGTACCTGCTAGTGTACCTTTCCTGACTATTGCATGCATATGACCATTTATTGCTATTAGCTTGCATATGTTAGTTTCGCGCTGTGCGTGCATACTTGCGATTATCTGCATATGTTATTTACTATTCACGAGTTGGCAACTCACCACCGTTGTGCCACAGTATTTTGCAGGTTGTTCCCCAGAGTAGTCGAGGCAGGCTATTCTCATCTATCGTATCATCTTTTGCTGCGGATACCGCTTCGGCTCACAGTGTGCAGTTTTGCTTTAGGTGGGTTTGTGGTTATCCGTTTATGTTCTTGTATATTCGTTGTATCCTGTACTCTCCATCTACCACTTTCATGTGTATGACTTAGAGACTTGATGTGAGGACGATATTGTATATTTTGGTGACTTGGATGTCTTTTATACAATTTCTTTGTATCGTCTTTTATTTCTTTGCTACGGTGTCGTATATCTGTTGTGGTGGTTGTTTTCCGCCTTTGGGCGTGTTTTTGCTCCCGTTTGGGGATGCTTTACTTATATCTTTGTTGTACCCATTTTTTGCGTTGGTTTTTACAAAGGAGGTGCTGCCAAAATTTTAAATGAAGAAAAGTTGGACTTTAAAAAATTTGGGTTGAGATTTCAAAGGTTTTAAAAATTGTTCTTAATTCTTACTACTTTTGATGTTTAGATTGTTGGGTTTTCGGGTTACTTAAATTGCATTACGCCTGTGGACGTTGCGTAGTTTAAGGGCCGTCGCGTGCCAATTTCGCGTCGTGAAAAAGTTGGTATCAGAGCGCTAGGTTTTACCTTTCGGAGTGTAGGATGACCATGGTAAGATGGAGTAGGTAGCTTAAGCAGAGTAACGTAGTGTGTGTATGTCCGCGGCATACTCACGACGTGGTACTCCGCCTAAAGTTACCTAAGTACTAATTTCTTGAATTCCTTCCTTGATGATACATATCCTTGTGATTCGATTTCCGTGTTCATATTGAATCCTTTTTCCATTTATAGCCTTTGTCGCCGATGACTATGGGGACTCAGAGTGATGCAGCGAGGGCCGAGGTCAGAGTTGACTCGGGTGGGACGAGGACTGACCAGGATGGCACGCTCGTTGCACAGGAGCAGATAGATCCGCCTTCGACAGATCGTATCGATAGACTTGTGGCAAAGATGCAGGACTTGCGCCAGACGATGAGGTCTTTGGTTGAGGCCGGTAGAGTTCAGCTACAGGAGGTTGTCACCCTATTACCCAGTTGTTCCTTGCGATCAGCACGCAGCATTATGTTACTTACACAACACCAGTGGACGCAGCCCTAGTTGACGAGGCACATTTTCGAGAGACTTTGGGAGTTCGTGGACCGTGGAGGACTCGTACGGGTGTGTCAGCCCCAAGAAAGAGGTTCAGTCATCGAGACAGATTTCGTGAGCGTCGCGGGAGTAGCAGAGGCTTGGGACGAGGACAGTCGTTCAGCTCTCATCCACAGTACGGTCAGCAGTCATCGAGTGAATGTTTCTGGTGCGGGAGCCTTCATCACCTCATCAGGAATTGTTCCTTAGCACTGCGTCAGGGTCATATTCAGAGAGGTCATGGACGCGGAAGGTTCGCTCAGAGGGGACAGGTTGGTAGAGGAGGAGTTCATCCAGTTGCGGGTAGGGGGCAGACACGAGAGTTTGCTTCTACTCATCGGGACGCGCGGGCGTCCAATGTGGAGTTTTCAGGTATTCTTAATTCGTATGTTCTTTTGATGTACTTGTTTGTTTTACACACTTTGTGCCATGGTTGGGCCGAGAGTCGTGTTAGCTAGATCTGCCGTTTGTGGTGTTAACTTCTGTCAGCGATTCTTTTGTTGCGCGACACGTGTTTCGGTCGTGTGCCAATCGGATAGGAGATAGAGATTCGTCCGTCGTTTTGATCCTTCTAGAGATGTTGGATTTGACGTTCTTCTGGGCATGGACTGGTTAGTTACGTGCTAGGCGTCTGTGGACTGCCGCGAGAAAATAGTCAGGTTTTGTTTTCCCGGCGAGTTAGTTCTCGTAGTGCAGGGGGGCAGTGGTGCCGCCTCTCACAGCTTGAATTCAGTCTTTTTCACTAGTCGGCTTTTGAGAAGAGGATGTCGAGGATTGTTGGCTTTCATTCGCGATACCGGAGCCACTGGATTTGTTGGACCGGGTTCCTATCGTGCGAGAGTTTTCCGACGTTGTTCCAGATGAGCCGGCAGAGCTTAGGGAGCTTAAGAATCAGCTGCAGAGTTGTTTGTTGGGGGGCTTGTGCGTCTGAGAGTTTCACTTTAGGAAGCTTCTATTCTGTTTGTCAAGGAGAAGGACGGCAGTTTGAGGTTGTGTATTAATGGATCGTTAATTGAACCGGCTTACGGTGCAGATAGGTATCCTTTACCTCGCATTGACGATTTCTTGATCAGCTCCAGAGTGCGAGATATTTTTCTAAGTTTATTTGGGATCAGGTCATCATTGGTTGCGGGTTCGGAGTGATGACATTCCGAAGACTGCTTTTGTGCGTGCTACGGGCAGTATGTGTTTTTGTGGTGTCGTTGGACTCACCAATGCCCTAGCAGCATTCGTGGATATGATGAACCAGATATCTTCAGGCCGTTCCTCGACCAGTTTATTGTTGTGTCATTGATGACATTCTGGTCTTTTCCAAGAGTCGTGAGTTACGTGAGCAGCACTTGAGGATTTGTTTTGCAGATAATGGGATTGCAACGGCTGTTTGCTAAATTCTCGGAGTGTTCCTTCAGGCTTGATTGTGTTGACTCTTAGGTCTTGTAGTTATGGGAGACGGTTTTCGTATGGTCCCAAGGAAGATCGAGGCCGTATAGCTTAGGCCCAGACTTGTGTACATGACGGAGGTCCGTAGATTTTTGGGCTTAGCAGGTTGTTACCGCCGTTTCGTGCAGGATTGCTTGTGTATCGCTGCACCGTTGACTGAACTGACCGGAAAGGATGTTCTTTTTCTTTGGACTGAGGCATGCGTGCGGAGTTTTCGACAGTTGAAGACTCGGTTGACAACTGCACCAGTTCTTTCTTTGCTTTCTGGTTCAGGAGACTTTGTTGTTTAACTTCGATGTTTCGCGAGTGGGGCTCGATTTTGCATTGATGAGGCACTTTAGAGTTATCTCTTTTGCTTCCCGACAGTTGGAGGAAGTACGAGCAGGATATCCCACTCATGATCTGGAGATGGCCGCGATGGTCGTGCGTTGGAGATTTGAGACACTACTTGTTCGGAGAGTCGTGTCAGATTTTCATGGACCACCAGAGCTTAATGTACATCTTCCTGCAGCGGGTTTTTATTGTTGAGACAGCGCCGTTGGATGGAGCTTGTGGAGGATTGTGTTTGTGAGATCCTTTATTACCCGTGGCAAGGCGATTGTGGTAGCTGATGCTGGAGTCGTAGGTCCGGGGTTAGCTTGTTCCAGCTGTGCGCAGTTTAGAGACAGTCTTCTGTAGATTTATAGTTCTTGTGCGATCGTTGAGTACGGCTTAAGTTCGTCCCTACTGAGGGGACAACTTGCTCATGTCCGCACCTGTCCATTTTTTTCCTTAATCGTTTTAACGAGGCACAGCCCGTCGATGCTCGTTTGTCAGAGATTCTTGAGCATGCTCGGCTGGGTAAAGATTCGGAGTCCTTAATTTATGACCATGGTATGCTACGTTTAGGGACGCGTTTGTGTGTACCTGATACTATTGGGTAGAGATGCGAAATCCTAGAGCAGGCACATCAGTCAGATTTCTGTGTTCATTCAAGTTCCACCAATATGTGACGTGACTTGTGAGATAGTTACGGGTGGGCAGGAATGAAGGGTGAAGTTTCGGATTTCGTTTCAAGATGTCTGTCCTGTTGTGAGCTAAGGTTCAGCATTTGAGACCGGCCGGAGAGTTGCAACCTTTAACCGTTCCGGAGTAAGAATGGGAGCAGATCTCCATGAATTTCGTTGTGGTGTCTACCCCAGTTTAGTCAGCATGTGACTCCATTTGGGTGTTTGTTGTCCGGTTTTGCTCAGTTTGCTCAGTTGTTCTTTGTTAAGTTTGTGCGTTTGCACGGAGTTCCTTCATGCGTGGTATCCAATGGAGGCACCCTGTTCACTTGCCGTCTTTGGCAGAAGCTTCAGGAAGCCTTTGGTACTGGTTGAGCTTTAGCTCTGCCTTTCCATTCGCAGGACGAGGGTTTGTGAGAGCGGGGTATACAGACTCTGGAGGATATGCTTGTGCGTACGTACTAATTGTTGTCGGCAGTTGGGATCGTCACTTGCCATTGTTTGGGTTCTCCTTCGATAGCTGTTATCAGGAGACACTCTAATTGGCAACCTTTAGGTTTTGTTTGGTAGGTCGTGTCGATCGACGGTCTATTTTTCTGACTCTGCAAGAGTAGGATTTTTGGACCCCTGCTTGTCGAGAGGCTTCGGAGAAGATCCAGTTGGTTCTGGTCAGGATGAGGGCAGCCCAGTGCAGACAGAGGTCTTATGCCGACCGTGGTGGTCGCAGACTTTAGTTCGCAGTGGGAGATCATGTATTCCTACGGATCTTTCCGATGAAATACGTGTTGAGTTTTGGTAAGCTTGTCCCAGGATTGTAGGTCCTTTTGAGATCTTCAAGCGAGTTAGTTCCGTTACCTTTAATTTGGCACTTCCGTCCAGATTATTGAGTATTCACCCCGTATTCCTTGTGTCGATACTTTGCAAATACCTTCATGACCTTTCTCACATGATTTGGTACCGGACCATTTAGCTTGGACGCGATCTTTTTGTTCATCGGCAGCCAACTGTGTTAGTGGCTCGGCTGGTGGAGGAACTTCGGTCAAAGGGTCTTGTCATCTGTGGAGGGTTTTCTTGGGCTTAGCCGTATAGTGAGGTTATCACTTGGAGGGCTGCGAGAGAGATTTGGGAGTTTGGTACTCATCTCTTTGAAGGTACGCTTAGTGAGAATTTTAAATTCGGGGACGAATTTTCATAAGGGGGGAGATTATAACGCTCTAGATTCGGTTAGGGTTAGTTTAGACGTTAATGCGGGTTTACTGTAAAAAGTTTACCAATTCGGGTTCCTCACATTTTATAACATTTAATTAATAATTTATTATTATTTGTTATGGCATGCACGCACGTGTGCACGTTAATGTGAGGGTTTGTTTGTGCTAATCATGTTCTTAGCAACCATGACAACTTAACCCTTAACCTAATCCTTTGCTTTAATCTAATCCCTTGCTTTGCCTTAACCCTAATCCTTGATATTTTGGGTGAGATATTTGTTTTGTAGAGTAGAGGTGGCTTGTGAGTAGTGTGAATGCATTTATGTGAGAGTTAATGTTGTGGTGCACTCACCCTTAACCTCACCTCTCTCTCTCTTCTCTTCACACCTCACTCATTATCTCTCTCACTTATTTCCTTCTCATTATTTCTTCACTTCTCTCATCTCAACTGAACACTTTGCTAATCCCTTCACTAATTCATCACAAAATCTCACCAAAATCACTTCTTTTGCCTTGTTTTGCCTCTTGGATGCCTTGGAGCTTGGAAAGCTAGGATCTTTGAGTTCTTTTGCTTAGGTAATAATCTTTATCTGTTCTTTATATTGTTTTTGAGTTGTGTAGTCTTGTAGTTTCAGTTTAGATCGTTTAAAGTTAAGTTTTTGTGCAAATATCGATTTTTTTAGTATCGTTTGTGATATCCGTGTTCTGCTGTGACCCGGGGTGTGTACTAGAAAATCTAACAATGTAGCTGTATTGTACCTGAGACCCTGAGCCTTCACCTCAAGCACGAACACCCGTGCTCGGACCATGGCCGGCGATGAGAAGGGAAAATCCGGCGACATCGGTTTTGGGGTTGAGTTAGGGTGTGGGTTTTTGTGGGTAGGTGTCTGCAGTGGTTTATGTGTGTTTGGTCTTGTTTGGTTGTTCAGTTTTCTCTATATACAAAATATGGGATCACATAGGTAGTTTCTAGTGTTACGACTACGCGCGATACGTTAACCGACACGGTCCGTGCATTTTATGCTGGTTTTGCTCTTGGGTTAGTTTCGTAGTGTTGCTACGTATGTTAGCCACTAAACGAACACTTGAGAGTACGTTTGTGATGTCGAGTTGGCCAGCGTAGTTTGTTCGTGTTTTGGGTCTATTCCTAATATATATACTTGCTTTGTTGTGTTATGTTTTAGGTTCGCAGGCGGGGACTTCGGGCGCTGCGAAGAAGGGGAAATAGGTGGTAGGCTTTACTTAGCCAGGAGCGTTGGTGAGTAGATTTAACATCTACAAGGGAATCGCCCGCATGGCGTTATGCATCTGGGATAGAGATGTTATGTTATTATCGCTTATTCTATTGCATATATAGAGTTGCGCATACACCTTATTGCTTAGTTATTTGTTGTGCTTGGACTTGTACCCTTAGGACACTGCACTATTATTGATGGCTCATGTTGCACGAGCACTGATTGTAAGACACACACACCGTCAATAATTGCCATGACACGCACAACACACATACATATCTGCTATTGTTTGGTTAGGGAAATTGAGACATTGATTCATATTTCTTGTTGCATATGACATATAGCATACCTGTATACCTACATGCTTACACATATACCTTGACATCCTTACATGCTAGTTACCTGTATACCTATATGGTATTGTACCATTAGTGATAGGTATATACACATATGAGACGTAGCTACATGTACATCTTGCATACATACTTACACTTATACCCGGAGGGTATATTACATCATTACTGATAGGTAGATACATATACCTTGCTATACCTACATGTTTATACATATATCTGGCTATAGCTACATGTTCACCTTTATTTGATGTTATATAAACTTGGAGAAATTAGGAACATCATGATATTTATATTAACTTGTTGTAGTTAAATAGCGGCTTTTCCTTTATATGTTCGCATTTCAGTTTTATGTTGCGTATATTATATTCATGGATTTTCGCATTGAGATATGGATTTTTCATGATGTTTTCTGGATTTGAGGACCGTGGTAGTTTCATGAAATTATGCATTATTTGAAAAACCTGGTTTCTCTTGATATGATATTTCAGCAGTCACCATGAGTTTTATCGGTTCTGATATATATACCCCATGCGAGGAGCGTCGTGGGCCGTGTGAGGGTACATGGTGGGGCCCGGAGGTACCCCGGGGCAAGACGATTGAAGGACCTTACCGATTGAGCCTGACAGGGGAACCATACCTACCGGTGACAGTACCTATGACTCTGCGGTTATCGTGGGGATACCGACGGGAGTCATGTACGTATGGATACGTCGAAAGGCGAGGGTCAGAGCTAGGCACTCGAGCTTTCGGGATAGCGTATGATACGTACCTATCAGGGAGCCAGTCGTGGTTACAACACCTGATAGATCAGCCTTTATGTGTCGATACTAGACACTTGTTTTCATGATATTTTTACTCCTAAGTATATATAACAGTGGAATGGGACGCTGTTATATATGCATATACATACATACATATATATATATATATATATATATATATATATTAGTGGAATGGAACGCTAATATATATGTATACATATCAATTCATATACATCATCATAATTATTCATGCAAATATACTTAGGATATTTGAGATTCACTTGATATTGGATTTTGGATATTTGAGATTCACTTGATATTGGATTTTGGATATTTGAGATTCACTTGATATTGGATTTAGGATATTTGAGATTCACTTGATATTGGATTCAGGATATTTGAGATTCAATTGATATCGGATACAGGATATATGTGATTTACTTGATTTTTTACATTCATGATATATGAGATTTATTTAATATTGTACATTCAGGATTTATAAGACTTACATGATATGAGAGCCAATTTGGCGGCTGATTTGAGGAAATTGGGATTTGGATTGTCTTGATGGATTTTGGTCCTACCACGATATCAGGATTCCGTGGAAATGACATGTTTCATCCCATACTCCACATTTATTGTTTATGCACTGCTTCATGTATTAGTAGTACCTGATAGAGTACATTCCATGACTGTTGCATTTACATACTTTTATTTTATATGCATTGCTTCATATATTAGTTGTACCTGCTAGAGTATCTTTCATGACTGTTGCATATATACATTGTCATATCATTGCTTCATGTATTAGTAGTACCCGATAGAGTACCTTACATGATTGTTGCATACAAATTGTCATATTATTGCTTCATGTATTAGTTGTACCTGCTAGTGTACCTTTCATAACTATTGCATACATATGACCATTTATTGCTATTAGCTTACATATGTTAGATTCGCGCTGTACGTGCATACTTGCGATTACCTGCATATGTTATTTACTATTCACGAGTTGGCAACTCACCCCCGTTGTGCCATAGTGTTTTGCAGGTTGTTCCCCAGAGTAGTTGAGGCAGGCTATTCTCATCTATCGTATCATCTTTTGCTGCGGATACCGCTTCGGCTCACAGTGTGCAGTTTTGCTTTAGGTGGGTTTGTGGTTATCCGTTTATGTTCTTGTATATTCATTGTATCCTGTACTCTCCATCTACCACTTTCATGTGTATGACTTAGAGACTTGATGTGAGGACGATATTGTATATTTCGGTATCTTGGATGTCTTTTATACAGTTTCTTTTTATCGTCTTTTATTTCTTCGCTATGGCATCGTATATCTGTTGTGGTGATTGTTTTCCGCCTTTGGACGTGTTTTTGCTCCCGTTTGGGGATGCTTTACTTATATCTTTGTTGTACCCATTTTTGGGGTTGGTTTTTACAAAGGAGGTGCTGCCAAAATTTTAAATGAAGAAAAGTTGGACTTTAAAAAATTTGATAAAAGAAGTACTATAAACATAATAATACAACATCCCCAACACGGGAGCAAAATCAACGCCCAATGGAAGATCCACAACCACGCAATACACACACACACGACGTCTCGGCGAAGGATCAAAATGTGGAAAGTAAAAAAGAATAAATATACATCAAGTCGACTCAAAACGAGTCTGACAACCACAACAACAACTAAGGTCACGAAAAATAACTATACTTGGTCTTTGATGGAGTACTTCTAGATACAAATAGGTACAAGGTAAATGCCGATACAAAATATAACCCACCACTCAAAATATGCGCAACCACGCCCACAAGACAAAAAATATGCCAAACTAGACGCTACTGATCCAAGCGGTCAAAGCTGCACAGAACTACGGCACAACGGGGGTGAGTTTCCAACTCGTGAATAGTATTATATAACAAGCTAAAAATAGTATGGATAAGCGGTGAAATATCTAAACAAGATAAATATGTACATCAAGGAGGGTAAAATGGTATGCATCGAAACTATAGTTCAAGTAATGAAATATATGATGATAAACCCTCATGTACAACTCGTGTGTCGCTATCCCATATGTAAATCTATATGTGGTTATCATGTCAATATCAACTAAACAATATCAAGCCCGGCACGGGCATAACATAAGCACAAGCATCTGAAAGTATGTGAGTTACGGAAATAAACGCAATACGATGCAATGTAATGATGATCCATTATCAATAAACGATAACTCACTACGTAAAAATATACCGGTGTCAAATCATGATCACTATAGCCGTAGTGCATTGTCTATAGCACACGACCAAACATAAATAGAACCAAGTCTATAATACATATAGCACACACCCATATGCAATCCTATAAAAATAGCAGAAAGATGTATGTATGTTAAATCTTTTCAAAATAACTGTATGATGTGTGTATCACGACACTAGTAGCGGACGTTGATGTCTAAAGAAAATATATGTTTCATTTAAGTATACGTCTCGCACTTGTTTATTTGAAAATGATGTAGAAGGAATTTTCTTTTGAAAGTTCTGTGCCGATCATAGGCACGTGGAAAATATGAGACTATAACTCTTTATAAAACTCTCTTCAGTATACATCGATATATGAAAAAAATATTCAGGTATTGTCTCGTAGACCAGTCCTATTCAGCTACTATATATGCAGCATACCATATGTCATCAATACAGGACATCTATCTCGATCCTTCACATACATATAATATATCCATCTCGGTGCAGGGATCTATATCGATCCCTCACATATATATCCGTAGAGACATGCTATGTCAACTACCCTCAGTCTCTTATGTATTGATCACATATATATCACCGGACGACATCCCGTGTCTCCTTACTTCAATCTCTCATGGATTGATCATAGTCAACATGTATCATGGATCCTCGACTATATCCACCATGTCCAATCATAAGCCTCTTTCTCATATTCTTTCCATATATATATACCCAATCTATCACATCATATTTTCGCATCCCTTAGTCTGTGTGAACTAGTCATGGCACAGACGGGTAGTATATAACAGCACTAGCGAATGTAATAATAGTAACATGAATGATAATATAAGGGTAGCACATTTGATAAAATGAATAACGAACGAGCGAATAACATATACAGTAAGCGTAGCGTAAATGAACAGTAATTAGATATATATTGCAAGTAACCCTATATATATACACATTTGTAAAGTATAACGAAACATTGGTTTATAGAGGCTACGGTGTTTTAAAATATGTAAATTCCCTTTTCAAATCCAATAGAACATCCTTGTTATCTTTTTTGAAAATATGAAACGGATCGTTTTTGTGATATTAGGGATTACACTCCAAATATTATAATCTCCCAATCAGGGTATAATAAGACTCCATGAGTCAAAATCAATAAAACCGTATTCGGCTAATCCTCATCTTCATGTCATCCAGTACAGAACTCTCGCCCCGTACAATGACCACTAGATACATCATTATATAGTAATAATGATCAGTACGGATATCTAATCTACGTGCCTAGCTAACACAACGCAATAGTAGTGCGGATTTCAAGTCTACGCACACACAT
Organism: Agapanthus africanus; assembly: GCA_030015575.1. NCBI lineage: Eukaryota > Viridiplantae > Streptophyta > Magnoliopsida > Asparagales > Amaryllidaceae > Agapanthus > Agapanthus africanus. The sequence continues at coordinate 430,531,641 of CM057339.1, forward strand.
AGCAACTCGTATGGACGTCAAGTCTATATACACACACATCGACCGATGCAGATCTCTCATCAACGCACCCGCACAACGATCAATATGAACATCCCGTGTTATGTACACACACGACGACCAGTACGAACCTCTAGTCTCGTACTCTCCTAACAATAAGTACGGACATCTACTCTTGTACGTGCACCCAATATAAATCGTATAATAGCATAACCCTACTATAACGCTAGTTCTGCCATGATATGTAAGCATGGCAGTTCTACGTGGCATGGCAGTACTAATGATATGTAGTGTAACATGCAAGTTTGTGATTGTGCAACATGGTAATCATTAGTATTTGTTCTTGTGTTCTACGAAGTGTTTCTATTATAAGTCGACTAAACGATACAAACGGAATATACTACATACCGGACACGTCTAAACACACACGGCATGTATCCTAAGCACATTCAATGATATAATAAACAATATGTTTCACGGGGGTGCTATACGCCATCCACCCGATTCTGTAATACCCCATGTATTATCCGGTATACCCATATATACAAGATAAGCATGGGGACCCACTATAAAACAATAGGGAATTTTCGGAATACATTCCGAAAGAGGACAGATCTGTACTATAAATGGAATGATACCACTCTTCAATACAGAGGCGCCTTTTAAGTGAACTGGCACTACAGAAGTTTGAGAACTCCGTTGTTAAGTGTGCTCGGACCAGGGAAGTCCTGGGATGGGTGACGTCCTGGGAAGTGGCCCTTAGTCGGGTCCGGTTCGCTCCGAAGGACAAAACCGTGCTGTTTCGGCCAAAGCGGACAAAACTCTCTGTATTGGGGGTGGGGCATGACAGAATGGTATCAGAGCTGGTTCCTCAATAGTAGGTCTGTGGTTCGAGGACGAACCATTGTTCTAAGTGGGGAAGAATGTAATACCACATGTATTATCCTGTATACCCATATATACCAGATAAGCATGGGGACCCACTATAAAACAATGGGGAATCTTCGGAATACATTCCGAAAGAGGAGAGATCTGTACTATAAATGGAATGATACCACTCTTCAATACAAAGACGCCTTTTAAGTGAACTGGCACTACAGGAGTTTGAGAACTCCGTAGTTAAGTGTGCTCGGGCCAGGGAAGTCCTGGGATGGGTGACCTCCCGGGAAGTGGCCCTTGGTCGGGTCCGGTTCGCTCCGAAGGACAAAACCGTGCGGTTTCGGCCAGAGCGGAAAATACTCTCTGTATTGGGGGTGGGGCATGACAGGGTGCTTGGGCTCCGTGCTCTCGGTTGAACAAGGAAGCCGAGGAAAGCTCAGTTCGTTGGATAGCTCGGAGACGAGCGAGGAAGCCGTGAAAGCTCGGCTGCAGGATTGCACGGGGGTGAGTTGTTGGCTGGTTGCTAGACGCATAGGGAAGGTACTCCGGAGAGGTCTCCGAAAGGTCAGATGCAACCTCGGAGACGAGGTGCCGAGGAAAGTCCCCCATGCATCATACTAATTCTACCTCCGTGACACCCAGGAATCTAGTGGGCTTATGTGGACGACACGGCATCTGCTACATGTCATAATCTGGTTAATTCTCGTTTATGAGCCTTATCATTATCCCCCCACTCTCACTCTGACCTATTTATGGGTTGGGTCGAGAGTGGTAAGCCCGGTTTTTAATAATTCAGCCTAGCATTTCCCTATAATGGGTTGTCCGAGGAAGATGTGACGTTTGGCGGTTACTCCTCCTAGATCCTTCGATCCATGTGGCAGCTCATGAAGCGCCTCAATTCCCGTCCATATCTTTGGTGACGTCGGCGGATCAGTGAAATGATTGCGCTTTAAAGGGGGGCACCGTTTCACTTGCTCGGTCAGTTGGGCTACGTGCCACGTGTCCGCCACTGGATGGCGAGACGCGAGGGGTTATCATCCGAAACCTGGCATGGGAGGACGTGTCTAATGGCCGGTAGCCACGCGGAGTCCTGGTGGCCGCTAGGTGTGACGCTTTGTTTCGGCAAGAACGGATTTGGGCCGTTGGATGCCTTCTTGCTGAGTGTATAAATAAGGGGTCATCCCATGGCTGGTACCTCGCCCTAGTCGTCTCTTGTCGTCTGAAGATTGCCCGGCGTACATCTGCTTAGGTCGGAAGTTCACCTAAAAAAAACTTTTCTCAGCCAATCCTTCCTTGAATCAGGTTAGAAGTCTTCCTCCGAAGTATCTATTGATGTAGTTGGGGTTGAGTCGGGCGATGAGGCTTCATCTTCTGAAGCTGAGTCCAGCGGGTCTTCTTCTTTCTCGGCTTCCGATAGCCGAAAGAGTTCTTCTTCCTCTTCATCTTCGTCTTCTGTGTCGAGCTCTCCCCCCAAGGGGAACGACGTCCTTGTCATTCGTCGTCGGGGGACGAAAAGGGCCCCGAAAGCGCGCATCGGAAATAACCGTGATGCGCCCTCAGTTTGGAACTGTTTGGATGAGCTTTCTGACATCCGGGCTCATTTTCATAGCCCCCCTGGCAATTCACTCCGTCGGGCTAAGGAGAGCGAGCAGGCAGACTAGGTGCAGGGCAACGAGATTGCTCTGTACTTGGAAGAGTTCCGGGCAGGGACGCGTCTGCGCATCTCGCCTGATGTTTGCGCCATGCTCTATTGTTTCCGTCTCGCTCCGGGCCAGCTAGCGCCGAATTCGTGGAGAATCTTCCTCGGGTTTCTGGTCCAGTTGAAAATTGATCGGATCCTTTTTGATTTGATCATTCTCCTCTCCTTTCTTTGTTACAAAAATCACCCCGGTACCAGTAAGGACGAACCGAGCTGGGTGTACCTTTCGTTCAAAAAACATAAGGGTAGGGCGGCCGGGTCGGAGGTAGTGGTCGTCCCTTCTTCCATCCACGAATGGAAGGAGAAGTTTGTCTTCATCGGGCCCCCAGAGGGTGAGGATTAGGCTATTCCCATCAAGTGGCATAGGGTCGATTGTCCTACGGTTAGACAGTCGAATGCCCCAGAGGCAAGGGTGGTGTCATAGTGGGAACCGATCCAGCGGGCTGATGTCCTACTTTACGAGCAGGCTTTGAGCCGGGCGGGACTCAGTCCTACGCACTTTGTGGGTATGTTAGGGCTTTCGCCGATTTATTTAGACTTAGGCAAAATTTTTCTGTTTTTGGTCGCTGATCTTTGTCTTATGTGTATTTCACAGAGACGATGGATTGCTCGAAGTTTATGGCTGTCATGGCCGCCAAGGCTCTGGGGAGGAAGGACGGTGGCGCGAGCATGTCCCAATCCACTCCGGGCACGGCTCATTGGCAAGAACCATCGGCCAAGGTTTCCGTACCCCCTCCCCCCCCCGTTCCGGAGGAACGCCGCGAGGAGGGTGGAAGCACGCCTATGATCCGGCACCCCGGGCTTGGACGGAGGTGCCGCCCTCTGCCGAATCTCTGCTCAAGAGACAGAAGAGAGTGGTTTCCCGGCTACCCCCGACCGGGATTCAGGTGCAGGAGGGCGAATTCTGCATCAAGGTGCCCTCGGGGCTCTCTGTGGCCGACAGTTTACTGGTGGATATAGAGAAGGAGGCGGGGGCCAAGATTCCCCGAGGTACCATGAAGGCCTAAGTGGCGGCGATAGCTCAAGATGTCGTTCAGTTCTGTAACTCTCCAAGAATTTTTCCAAGTGTTTTATCTCCTTACATGATTCCTGTTTTCCTCAGGTCCTCCAGCATTGCGCCCTTCTTGCCTCCATGGAGTCCGAAGAGCTGGCCCCGGCGATGAAGAAGGCCGGTGAATCTTCCTTGCAAGAGGAAGAGCTCCTCGCCCAGCTGTAACAGGGGGAAGAAAAGGTGGCTCTTCTCGACTCGAGATTGATTGCGGAGGGCCTGACGGTCACTAAACTGAAGGAGTCCAATCGGCTCCTGACCGACTCTAACCAGGCTATCCTGGTCCAGATGGAAGAGATCAACGGCTCTTCGATTCCATGAAAAGGAAGATGGACTCGTTCAAAAGGGATACCTGGGAGTCCTACGAGGCGGCAAATCTTGCAGAGAGCCGAGTGGAAAGGGACGTGGAGGAGTATAAGGCTTCCAATCAATTCTATATTGACCTCGCCGACTCTACGGCCGTCGGGCGGCACAACGCCCATGATGTCGTCAAGGAAGATATGCCTGGGTTTGATGACCAGGAGCTTCGCGCAAGGTATCCTCTTGCCGAGGAAGTGCCATAGGGGGCGGCATTTGGCCAGCTGATGGAGGCGAGGCGGCGGGCGGTAGCGCCGAGCCGGAGGTCGCCATCGTAGTCCCTAACGAAAGCGCTGAGCAAGGAGAAGTGGCGGCCGAGAAAGCAGTTTGAGCTACCCCCGTTTTGGTTATTAAATTTTGTAAGCCTACGGGCATTTTGTAAGGTTGAGGAGCCCATAATATCTTATATATAGTATTGAATATAAATAAAGTGTTTTAGCCCGCCTATAGAGTGTTTCTACTTTTGCAAGTGTAGATAAGTCGGTGTCTCGCGGATGTCCTGTATATGTAAAGTAGAGTGTCGAGTTTTGAGCGAGCGCGACATAAGAGCGAGAGAAAGCTAAGTATAGGTAGACCGACGTCCTCCCTCACCCCGGGGCCGAGGGCCGTGTACGAATGAGCGAACGCCAAGTATAGGTTGACCGGCGTCCTCCCTTACCGTGGAGTCGAGGTGACGATCGAACGTCGCGTATGAAAGAGCGAACGCCAAGTATAGGTAGACCGGCTGATTAGTCTAAAATATTGCACATTTGAATAAATATTTTCCCCACTATTGTCAAGTACTAAAAAGTGTTTATTATAATTATATAACATATGAGATTATTATCATATGTTTCTACATTATAATTAACATAATGAGGGAAAATAAATGCATATAATAATTATATGAAATATTAGTAATTATAATATGCATATCATATCAAATATTTCTAATCAACATTCTTAAAATTTAATATCATATAAAATGGTCAGGATAATATCTCAAAAATACCAAATACTACTAACACTGTGACTTAAGATATTGTGCAGATATTAGCTCAGGTCTGGAATCCAATAGATCCGGGGCAAATCGGCATGTCGGAATCAAATCTGCCAAAAATATAGTACCAAATCATAAGATCTTGCAACGGCAGAGACTCAGAGCATTATTCTCAGAATATAGACATCAAGAGGATCTCCACATGTCAACAGAAGAGAGCGAAAAAAAATCCCAATTCATGATTCCACTAGGTTGCCGCGGTTGGGCGGCCAAACATACCAATATGTGGTGGATCTGCGGCATACATAAAGCCGTAGGAGGTGAAATTTTGTATTATGGATCTTAACAACATATATTCACATAGGGAATCTAGGGTTTTTGATTTTGGGACTATATATAGGACCGAAAGATTCACATTAAATATCATCACCGAAGAGATCAAGAGGTCCAAGCGATCCACGCATCCGAGTGATCATCAGCTAGTCATCTACTTCCAACAAGAGAGAGAGAGCAAAAACTAGGATTCTTGTAATCTACCTTCAAAGGATTTGTAAATGCAATAGTTGATTAATAAAAGTGGTGTTTTTATTATTTTTTTTGCAATTAATTTCCGCACTTACTTTTCTGCTTCTACTTTTCTGCATCTTAATTATATTTTCATTCTTCAACCTTTCTTCTAACTTAACAATGAGCGAGTAATTCCTATATTGCTAGGGTTCGTAGGATAGGGTAGAACAATGGATGAGAAAATCTCTTAACTTCTTTTATACATTTTAAAGTCTATAAATTTGAGCAAAATAAATGTTAACCTTTTTATCGGGCGCGCTACCAACTTATTGATAGTCACGACCACGATTTGAGATCTATTTAACACTTGTTTTGTTAAGGGTTAGAAATGAATAGAGATCAATTCAAGGACAAGGGTTAGTTGAGTGGAAGCCCTAGTTTCTTCCATAAACTCTAATCTACATTCATCACTATCGATCTAGTTTTAAACTATTAAAAGATAAAATAAGTCATTTTTAATTATTCATCCATTACCACCAAGTCATATGAACCCTACAAGCCTTTTTCTTAAAAATTTTACATCCATATTAAAATAGATTTAGAACCAATCAACCTATCTTCTATCAACTCGTCTAAACCAAGAAAAGAGTTCACGTTTCCCTGCGGACGACCCGTACTCAACATGGCTAGCTACTAGCGACACCGTCTTGATTGCGGTTATTTACAAAAACACTTTGTTTAACAGATCAATCAAATGGCACCGTTGTCGGAGAAATGGTCGTAATTTTTTTCTTGTTATTCGGGTTGATTTTTTATAAAATCCGGAAACTATAAAATAAAATAAAATAAACCGCATTTTGTGTATTTAACGATTATTGTGCGAGTTTTGTAGGGGAATCTGGAGTAACTGGAGCAAGAAAATAAAGATTCAGAGACTATCAACATGAAATAGAGGAGAATAGGAGGGCCCTGAAGAAAAATTAGCAAGAGATCCCTCAAGACGGCGGCGGAACCGCGGCGGAAAAAGGCTTATTGCGGCGGAACCGCGGCACGTTGGTAGATTTGGACCCCCAAAATCCTCAGGTAATTTCCTAATATCTTTCTCTCTCCTCTAAAGCTCTATAAACTGATTCTACCTGCAGCATTCTTTGCAAATATCGCTGCTAAAAATCTTTTTGCGTGTTTAAGATTTTGGTTTGTTTTGCATATCTAAAACTGACATTAAAAGGAAATAAACCCAAATTCAGATTAGGTGGGAATTTCATCACCCTTCTTAGGCCCCACAAATCACAAAACGAGCATACTTTCACCATACATTAATTGAAAAATATCTAGACCAAGCCTCTAAGGACCGTCGCGCTTAATTAGGACAGAGGAAGGTCGTGGGTAATTTATCGCTTATCTGCATTTCTCTTGTGGTGTCTAGGAAAGTGTGACTAAGCAAAGTGGTTACTTAATTTGGTCCACTATTTCGGTGATTCGTATAGCGGATACCTCCCACTTACCTGGCACTTATCTGGCCACAAGAGTGATAAAGAGGTCATAGAGAATTGATCCTGCGACTTATCCTTTAGAAGTCTAGGAGCGGTCTAGTGACTTGACCTAGGTGACCCTAGTTCTAGAGATTGATTATGCATTCTGTGATTTGTTGAGTCAAGCCTCAAGTCTCTCATTCAAAGCCAAAAAATTTCCAAAATCCAAAAAGAGCTTAAATGGGTAACCCAAACAGACGAACTCTTGCCAAGCTTTGCTATCCAGAACCAGATATATCTTGTTTTCATAACTGCTTTGGTACAAAATCCGACTCTACCATGTCTTTAAGTGATAGGATAGAGCAAGAGGAAAAGAACAGTTGGATACCTGATCAGTCGAAAATATTGCATTTTTAACACATCAATTTCCCTACTATTTGCAATCATCTAAAGGTGTTAGGTATGAATATAGCACATATTAGCAAATTGTCTGTAAAATACCAAATAACATGTGTTATACATTATAACCGGCATTTTGAGGGAAATTATCTGTTTATTATTGCACGCATGATCTTTGTATATCGCAACACTTGTCTCGAGATTGTGTGCAGAAAATTCCAGGAAAAAGAGCCGGAAGTGCTAAAAGTGCTGATAAAAATACACCAAGTCCAAGACTTGTGATCTGGCAGTAAACAAGAAAGATTTATAAAATTCCTGAGATCAGAAAAGTACCATGAGGCCAACACAATTCAGCACAAGAAAAATCATGCACCAAGACCATCAAACGGCCGCGGATCCGCGGCCGAATCGGCCGATCCGCCGCGGATCCGCGGCCGATCCAACTCAGAGGCGGCAGCATCTTTTCCCGAGGCTCTCTTTTCAATTACAAAACTTCTTCAAGACGCTAGAAATCTCCAGAAGCTTCTCTCTAACAGCCTAGCTTCTCATGCAAGCCTAATACCTACCAAGCTTCTCAAGCAAGCTAGATAACTAACTCAATCTAGAACCTTACTTCATAACTACCAAGCTTACAAGAGAAGCTAAACCTAGCTTAGCTTCTAAAGGAAGCTAGATCAAGCTTCTAGGGGAAGCTAAAGGGAAAGACTATAAAAGGAGAGCTAAACCTAGGGTTTGGGGTTACACAATTTAGTAGTGCATCAATTAGCAAAAACCCAATCTAATCCTACACAAATTGAGTGACACAATTTGAGCTAATTCAAGATCCATTGAGATAAAGATTGAGCGAAGACCGAAGATCCTTTATTTGCAACGTCGTTCGCCATCCGAGCAAGAGATCCATGAAGATCCGCGACTCACGACGATCGAGCCAAGCAAAGATCGACGCCAAATTCCTTATCAATTGAGTGAGCTAGAGCTAGTCTTGTAAACTTGAGTGAGAGTTGTAATTTGAAGAAGATCTAAATAAAGGTGAAAATCGTTATTCTCGCTTTCTATTCATTTGCGCATTATGATATTCTTCATTCCTGATTATTTTATGATGACGCGTGAGTAAATTCCCCGCTTGTGGAGGATCCGAGAGAATTGATAGATCTAGTGATGATCAAATCTTAATACTAAGTCTTATGTCTTATGAAATTTATGAACCTTAGATAAAAAGAATCGTTGATGACCTAATTTGGAGCGATATGACTTCTTGATTATTTCGTTGCAAATTAGGGATCAAACTATCGGTGATCTTCTTTGCTAAAGGATAGATCCGAATGATTATGATTGAAAAGACAAGGAATAGTGAAGGAGAAACCCTAGTTTCTTCAATTAATCCATAATCTTCAATCATCATCATCATCAATCTATCTACAAATATTCAATAGATAAGATTAGGAATCATTATATTCATCATCAGCTATTAAATCAATTGGATCCTACAAGCTATTCTTCATTATCTTGATAAATCAAAGTGATTGGGAAAATTCTTAATTCTTGATTATAGTTCTTTAGTTCCTTTGTGTTTTGAGATATCAACTCCTATAAATCTTGAATCATTTTTCTTGCTATTTCTTTTATCTTTTCTTTTCAACTCAAATAAAATGAATTCGAGCAAATCACATTTTCCCTGTGGACGATCCGCACTCGCTAACGAACCTACAATTGACACCGTTATTGATTGAGGTTTACAAATTTCTTTGGTTGTGATCTTTACACTTTTCTAAACACGACATCGAAATCGATTATATCAATCAAATGGTGCCGTTGCCGGGGATAGTGTACTAATTTGTTCGTTTTTGAAATTTGAGTTGAAAAATTTATTATTCCATCAGAATTTTTAGTTCAAAATTCGCATAAACGCTAAACGATTTTGTTGTGATTTGTTGCAAAGAGATCTGGAATCTGTGGAGCGAGTGGAAAATTTTTCTGAATATTCCAGAGTGTTTAGGGAGTGAACAGGAACAGTTCCTGAAATTTTTGTGCAGTGATCTCTTCTTCCTATGGCGGAACCACGGTCTTTGTAGCCTAATCGCGGCGGAAGAGCGGCGAACCTAGGGTTTCGCTGTACCAAATTTGCTCGGTGACTTTCTTACTTTCTTATCTCCTCCTTGATCTCGCTGTACCAAATCGCGGCGGAAGCGCGGTGACTTTCACACTTTAGCATGATGCTCTTGCAAGTTTAGATTGGTTTTTAATTTATCTAAACAGGATGGCTCCCACTGTCTCTCGAATCCCTCCTCAAACCATAAAGGAAGAATTAGTCAGGATCAATCTCACCGTACAATACTTGCTTAACCGTTCAGCCAGGCCAGTGTCGGTACTTCGAGGGAGGTTTTCCAACGCTTTCGCGAAGTTCCTTAATTAAATAACCTCTTTTCCCTGTGGGCGTAGCCCCGCTAACACCTTTCTAGACACCTACTTGGTTTATAGCATTGATCGTTAAGTGAGAAAGTTCCCGAGGAGTAGCATATACTCACAGTAGGATCGGGATCCAAATATCATCGCGTGACAAAACTGAAGGAATCCTACCAGAATCATCACACTCCAAATGGTATGCAGCGCTAGCAAGTTTCAGTTCTTTTGAAACTCCCGATGTGGATTTTTGCCCCATGCTCTTATGACCTTGACGAAGGCTAACATATCATAAGTCACATGTCAAGTTCTACCCGTCATTGTCCAGGTTAATTTGAACCCACCCGTACATACCCTTGACGAGGGCCAAAATAGTAGGACGACTATCCCAAACCAACGCATCTATCTATGCTACAGATAAATATTCAGCAGCTACCAAACACTATGCCTTGGCGAAGGTCAAAATACATAGCTTGAATACTACTGAATATTTAACAGAAATGACGGAGGGCTACGAATGGTTTTGGCGAAACCGTGAACGTAGTGAACTTGATATAATCGATGGAACGAGATAGCTTTTAAAAAGAGTGGTTCAAGCTCCGCATTTAAAAGCTGGTTTTTGAAAAGAACCGAGTGGTTTTGAAAGTGTTCCAACGACTTTTACTTGGTTTATTTTCTTGCATTAATTCCAATGCGTCCCATCATTTAATCCTACCATTGCAGAAAACAACGAAAATATAGCGTACGCTTATGCCATCCGCATTCGCCACGGGCCCCGTCATCACCCGTTAGGTTACTTAACTAACGACAGAGCGGGGGCTGGACTAGCGCGGATGCAAAACATAAGCAACACCTAAATAGATATCATATAGATATATACATTCGTCACATGCAATGATAGCCATTCCAGATCACAGATGAACACTTTGGATATACTAGGATCCACGATCCGTTCGAGCCTGCAACGAAAAACGGATTACACGGTCGCGATGAATAGCCAAACCCCACCCTAGACCCCTACGGGTACGGCAAACTACCAGCCAAGTACCCGAAGCGAAGCAACCTCCCTCAACCCGTGAGTAGGCCACTCGGCACTTCGAGATACCCGGTAGTTTGTGTACCCCACCTTGGGTCTATCCTAGGAGCAAAAACAGTAAAAAGAAATTATACAATGGCGGCTACAACCTCGACCCGGTTGTGCGGCCAAATAAATAATATTACATCAATTTACAAATTTTACAATGAATGAAAGAAAAAGAAACTCTCATCTCACATCCACCCGGCTATTCATCCGCGACAATCCAACGAATTCATATACACAAACAATCAACAGTACAGATCACAGATATGTATAACCCCCACTAATCGACGTATAGCGATTAGTAGACGTTCAATACATATATCACAACACAGATAATATCTATTAGCCAAATTCTATGGAATATCGATCAAAATACGGATTTGTAACCACCCCAAAATCAATTTTTTCTCTGGAAAATCTGGGTAGAAACAACATGTATTAAAAATCCCAAAACAGACAAATAAAAACACTGCAGAAAACCCGGTCCACGGCCGAGTCAACTCGGCCGCGGATCCGCGGCAGGAAGCATGTTCTTGCCGCGGATCTGCAGCGCTTTGACCGAGCCACTGGATTGTTTTTCTGCTGTGTTTTTACAAAACCCTGAGCCAATTTTTCATGTATGACAAATAATTTTTTGAACAGTATAAAAAATCGATAGAAAGTTGGTTTTTCCGGACGTGTTTTGCGTCTTTTTTCCGATCGATATTCTAAATACTTTGCTAACTTGCTAGTTTATGTTTAGCTAGGCTCTGATACCACTGTAAGTCCACGTTGCTCACCCCGGTTCTTACGGGGAGGCGGAAACGCGAAAAACGATTTTTAAGCGCAAGGCAACATGGACTAAAACACGGATCTTTGCTAAACTATGAACTAGCAAACTACAAGAGGCATTATCTACTATGCCATAGAAGTTATACCTCACGAAACCGGTCCTTCGGGTCTTCTCTCCGTTGTCCGGCTCGTCCATCCACGCTCCGAGGGTCGATCCGGATCTTGGTCACCTCCGCGGCCTTCTTGAGTCGAAGACGATCCACTCGAGAGATGTACACCGAGCTCCACCTCGAGCCGAGGCAACTAGGGCAACAAGATCGCTAGTCTTGATGTCCTAGGTTATGTAGAAATAGTAGATGGAAGTGTTTGTCTATGTGGATTCTTTTTCTCTCAACACATGAGATCAAAAGAAGAAATCAAGAGGAGGAAGAAGGAGGAGCACTAGCAACCATGGAGCTTTTCTTTTCTTCTCACTTTCAAGAGAGAGAATGAGAATGAAGAAATGAAATTGTTCACTAAAGAAAATGAACCATGGTTGCAATAATACTAAACATCATCATTACTAATCCTATCATGATAAAGTTGATGGCTACATTGACTTGACCATTTTCATAATCCAAAAAGAAAAAGAAAACCAAAGAATATTTTAGACCTTTCAAGAAGATCCTAGTCAACTTTGGTCAAACGGTCAACAAAGTCAAGATGGTCAAAGCAATTAGCCATAACATAATTATCAATAAAAGGATTAGTAAACAATGTCCCCGGCTCATAATGGTTTTGACCGAACCAACTGCCAAAACCCTAATGAGGCACCTCCTCCTTCTCCGCTCCGCAAAACTGTGCATACACACCCGCATCCGCATTCCATAGAATACGAATGTACAGAAGACAAAACAAATCCATCCGTGCAATACTAGGATCCGGCTTAAACCAAAGCCCACTAGTATTGCCTGCCCGAACAGCATACGCACACAAGTGCACGTAAGTGATCACAGCTCTGCCGTAAAACCATACGGCCTCTACACGTTTCGCTCAGTGCAGGGAAACTCTCTGTGTGGGACTCTAAAGACTCCACACTACGCTGGCAGTGTGTTTAACCACAGACCGCAAGCGGCACTAGCTGTACGTAACGGTTCCCAGGTAGATGTCGATAAGAAGGCCGATGAGGTAAACCCATCCGAACTCCTACTGAGCCTGTATGTGACAATCTCCATACAGTCCGGTCTGTTCGTCTGATACATCGCATGGCGGGCCTAGGGGTGGTGAACGTCAGTCCCCTAATAGCGGTACAAGTCGTGTCGGAGTGTAGCAAAGAACACCCTGAGATAACACTGGAAACCTACCAGTATATCTCGCTTGCCCTGGCCAGGGACTACTCGTGTAATAGCTCTCCTAGACACAGCGCAATGTCAACCCCCAATACCGGGAGAGACGAATCCCGTCTAACTGTCACTGCCTCCAAGTGCTTCGGGACTGCACCCAACTACTACCTGTTTGCACGACTCCTTTGAGCCGTGGTAGGGTAGTAATCTAAGTACAGTGGGAACACACTCGAGGCGAAGTGAAAGTGTCAAGTCAGCGGACTAAGCTGTACTCATGTCACCTGGGAACTGATAACTAACGATAGGTATAATACCATCCATCAGTTCCCGACGAGTCATGTCCAGTGTACTCGTAACCTAACGAGCACCCGCATACTATCTCCAGTACGACGTACTGATGGCTGTGGGACAGACCACCTCCCGTGCTGGGATGAGAAGCGTATACGCTAGTCTACTCCGGAGTGTCGATGCCCTGTCTCGATAGTCCTACGACTAGGGACCTGTATAAGGATGTGCTTATAGATTACCCAGCCCCCACAAGTATGACTGCCATCACAACGCTGGTAATCAAGCAAACATCCTAAGGGCTCTACTAATATGTATAAGCGATGTGCTAAAAGAAACACATGCACTTATTGAAGTAGATACAAACCAAGTAGCATACTACCATTTTGAGCAAGATTGTTTATACAACTGTGAATATCCCAAGCTTCCATTAAGTAATATACAAGCTAGTATGATACAGTAATGGCTTCTAGGGCATATACACTAACACCATTAACCAATTTCTGCAAGATTCTTTGCAAAAATTCGCAGCGCCGCAAAAAGAAAAAAAAATTGTGCGTGTTTGATCTTGGTTGTTTGCATTTTTAATACGAAAATTAAGGGGCAAAGAACAAATTCAGATTAGGTGGGGAGTTCATTACCCTTCCTAAGCCCAAAAAATCATAAAACTGCATCCGCATCACCCTCATTAACTAAAAAATATCTAGACATGACTCTAAGGACTGTCGCGCTCACATAGGACAGAAGGAGGTTGTGGGTAATCTATTGCTTATCCGCGTTTCTTTTGTGGTGTCTAAGGCAAGTGTGTCTAAGGAAAGTGGTTACTTAATTAGGCCCACTACTTACGTAGTGGAGAACCTCCCACTTATCTGGCACTTACCTGGACACAGGAGAGACAAAGAGGCAGTGGAGTATCTATCTTGCGACTTGTTTTCTGGAAGTCTAGGAGCGGTCTAGAGACTTGAACTAGGTGACCACTAGATCTAGGGTTGCTTGTGCATTGTTTGTGTGATTTGATTTTTCAAAAATCCATATTTTCTTTTTCAAAACAAACACCAAACTCATCTTTTCCTCTAATTATCATAACGCTGCCACTTGTGCTAAACCATTTAGTGCATGCTCGGCTGGACACGGGATTCTAGAGCCCGTCTTGTCCGCGTTCCTCCTATCGACTCCGAAGTCGTTATTTCTACGTCTGCTTGTTCTTTACCCTCCACCACACCCACTTCGATGGACGGTTCTCCATCGAACTTCTTTAACACTACTCTTCCACCGTCCGCAGGTGCGCAGAATCCACCCCGCATCTCTCTCCAAGAGAGATGTTATCCTATGCGAGGTCCTCTTTCGACCTGTCTTACCATTCCACCAGCCAATGGGGACAATTTTGAAATCAAACCACAATACATCAATCTTCTACCGAAATATCACGGTCTCGAGTCGGAAGACGCATACGTCTTTATTACCAAATTTGAAAATATATGCGCTATGATGGGTACTTCACAGCTTTCTGTGGATGCTATGCGTCTACGTCTTCTCCCATTTACTTTGTGCGATATAGCCGAGAAGTGGCTTTATAACACAGCCGCACATTCTATTTCGAACCGAGGAGAATTCGTAACAGCTTTCCTAAAGAAATTCTACCCGAATAATAAAACAGCTCGAGTCCGTAGTGAAATAAATCAATTTACTTAGCTTCCAAATGAACCATTCTCGAAGTGTTTTGAACGCTTCAAGGATCTGTTAGTTCAATGTCCACATCACGGAATTCTTAGATGGGATCTGTGCAGAATCATATATGAGGGCATTAATCCTACAACAAAACAGACCCTTGAATCCATGTGTCAAGGCACCTTCATGACTAAAGATGATGGTGAAGCATGGAGATTTTTAGAAAATTTCGCTGAAAAATCTTTATTGTGGGAGAGTGTAAGTCAGCCATCATCTAGGGGTGTCAATAACCAATCTGATGTTTCCATAGGAGTTAGAGCTGAAATGGAAGCAATGCAAAAGAAATTCGAAACTATGCAAAATAAATTTTTAGCCGCCGCCCTAAATCAGATGTCACTCTCCAAAACTGTCTATGGATGCTGTTCTGATCCATCTCATCTTAAGGAAGAATGTCCTTTAAATTCTCCGTTTCAAGGTTATGAGCATATTAATGCTGCTTTCTAATAAAGACCTAGAAATGATCCATATTCTTCCACGTATAATCAGGGTTGGAGGAACCACCCTAACTTTGCTTGGAACCAATCACAAAATCAAAACACGGTTCCAAACCAAAACAACTTTCAAAGGGGTCCTCCACCACAACAGCAACCACTTCAATTGAGTCAGCACCCCTACCAATCACAAAACTTTCAAAATTCGGCCAACACTTCTGCACCATATGAAAATTCTTTGCAAATGGCCGGTACTGATAATTCCTCTGCACTCGAACGAACATTGGATACTTTTATGAAACAATCCATCCAAGTGACGGCAAATTTTCAATCTTCCTTCGATAATATGATGAAGAGCATTGTCTCTCAAAATGAAAATATTAAATCGATGGAAGCACAAATTGCCCGTATAAATGCTGAATTGAGTGCTAGAGAAAAAGGGAAACTTCCAGCTCAACCTTTACCCAATACTGGCTATTCACATCATGTGAACGCTATCACCACGTTGAGATCTGGAAGAGTGCTTGACAACGATGTCGGTGAAGAGATTGATACTAATAATGATGAATCAATCTATGATACCCCGGCTGAGACTTTCCCTTCCACTTCTGCTTCTACTTCTGACCCCAGTTCGTCTACCCCACCATTTTCTTCTGAGCCTATTCTCCGTTTTCCTCAAGGCTCGACACCTCAGCATATTTCTTCTAGTCCACCAAAGACGATCCCCACTCCTATTCTTGGATCGTTCCTACCCACACGATCTTCTCCAATGTTGGACCCCGCTCTTATTGCTAAAGCTCCTTATCCGAATCGCTTAAGGGGAAACAGACCAAGTCCGCAAATGGAGAAGATCATGGAAATCTTTAAACAGGTTAACATCAATATCCCTCTTCTAGATGCAATACAACAAGACCCTGTGTAGGGTGTTTTCGTCACCCCATTGAGATGGGAATACGTGCGCTCTTGTCAGGCGTACTACAGATTCCCCCTGCTTAGGGTAGGCGGGGGTTTATTGATTGTGGGGATCCGAATCTCCGGCAGCCCCGGACTAAGCTGCCGTTAATTACCCCTCACACTTGGAGCGAGAGAACCTCCGATTGACGGGTTAAACTGGTCATGCGAACTCAATGTGCAGTGTTGTGTTTTGGAGGGGTTTTGGATATATCGGGGACCCCGCAGAGTTTTTACGGGGGTCCCGCTACCCGGATAGCGGGCTGGGGATCAAGGGGGCTAGCAGCCCCCTTACGGGGTGAGGGGCAGCGCCCCGTTAGAAATTTTTTATAGCGAAGGACAGTGTCGTGGAGTATGTGTGTGTGCACATATGTATACATATGTATATATATATATATGTATATATATATAAAAGGGGGGAAAGGCATCCAAAGGATGCATGGGGCCAGCGCCAGCGCTTTGAGCGCAAGAGCACTAGCGCACCACGTGGGCGCTCGGGCGCTAGCGCTTTGGGCGCGCGGGCGCTAGCGCAAGAGCTCTAGCGCTCCACGTGTCAACACGTGGGCGCTAACGCAAGAGCGCTAGCGCCCCACGTTTCAGCACGTGGGCGCCAGCACTTTGGGCGCTAGCGCTAGCGCTTTGAGCGCTAGCGCCCCACGTGTCAGCACGTGGGCGCTCGGGCGCTAGCGCTTTGGGGCGCTAGCGCAAGAGCGCTAGCGCTTTGAGCGCTAGCGCTCCACGTGGGCACTCGGGTGCTAGCGCTTTGGACGCTAGCGCAAGAGCGCTAGCGCTTTGAGTGCTAGCGCCCCACGTGTTGAACACGTGTGTGCTCGGGCGCTAGCGCTTTGGGCGCTAGCGCAAGCGCGCAATAGGGACTTGGTCCCTGCAATGGGAGTTGTACTCCCAGAAAGGAACACTTGTTATTTTGTTTGTGTGTGTGTGTGTGTGTGTGTGTATAAGAGGAGTTAAACTCCTAGAATGTTTGAAGCTGATGAAGGGCTTCTCCCTTTGAGCCCTAGTTCTTCCCCAAAGTGGGGTTTCTGGAGATGGGTCTCCTTCTTCTTCCTTTGTTGGCCGGATCTTGAAGATCGAGAGGTGTGAGATTTTAAAAATCTCTTCTTTCCGAGATCTGATGACAGATCTGAGTTCACCTTTGTGGGTTTTGTGGTGAAAAACTATTTAGTTTTGGAAAAGGAAGAGTAAAACTCTTGATTTAATTGAAAAAGGGGAAGAAGGTTTAGAACCTTGATAAAGGAGCAGGAGGCACAAAGAATCCTAGTTTTTGGGGGAATGAAAAGTTGTATTAGATATTTTCATCATGTTTCCTTATATAGGCTTACATATTTACATATAGCCCCTTGGGCTTTTCAAAATGGCATTTTGCCTATCCCATGGCTCATGTGCCATTTCTTTTTGCACATAAGCCATGGGCTTACAAAAATTTAGCTTTTTGCCCATTTTGCTTACATTCATGTACAAAAAAATACATCAAAATTATTTGTTATATGATTTTTTATGTTGGCATGGGGAGGCTGGCCGCGGGCTTGACTTGGGCATGGGCCCGCTTAACCTGGGCTTGGGCCCACCTGGTTTGGGGTTGACCTTGACTTTGACTTGGTCGACCAGGGTGCAAATTTTGACCCCAACAAAGTGCCCCCCATCAATGAATGCACACCACGCATACGAGTTGTGTGCATGAAATTGATGGATCTTGAAGATGGACTTCGAGGTGGAACATCATTCTAGGGGCGGAGCATCATCCCGGGGATCGGAGCATCATTCCGATTTGCGGAGCATAATTCCAGGGTCGGAGTATCCCCCGGGGAGCATGATTCCCAATATCGGAGCATTATTCCGATTTGCGGAGCATAATTCCAAGGTCAAAGCATCATTCCGAAGAGTCGGAGCATAATTCCGAAGAGTAGAGGCATGATTCCAAGGATCGGAGCATCATTCCGAAGAGCGGATCATGATTCCAAAGATCGGAGCATCATTCCGAAGAGCAGAGCATGATTCCAAGGATCGGAGCGTCATTCCGAAGCGCGGAGCATGATTCCAAAGGGGTCGGAGCGTGATTCCAAAGGGGTCGGAGCATCATTCCGAAGGATCGGAGCATCATTCCGAAGCGCATAGCATAATTCCAAGGGTCGGAGCATTATTCCGAAGAGCGGAGTATGATTCCAAAGATCGGAGCATCATTCAGAAGAGCAGAGCATAATTCCAAGGGTCGGAGCATCATTCCGAAGAGCGGAGCATGATTCTAAATATCGGTGCATCATTCCGAAGAGCGGAGCATGATTCTAAATATCGGAGCATCATTCCGAAGAGCGGAGCATAATTCCAAGGGTTGGAGCGTCATTCCGAAGAGCCGGAGCATAATTCCGAGGATCGGAGCATCATTCCGAAGGGTCGGAGCATGATTCCAGGTACCGGAGCATCATTCCGAAGAGCGGAGCATGATTCCAAGGGGGTTGGAGCGTAATTCCGAGGATCGGAGCATCATTCCGAAGAGCGGAGCATGATTTCGGGGATCGGAGCATCATTCCGAAGAGCGGAGCATAATTCCAAGGGCCGGAGC
Organism: Agapanthus africanus; assembly: GCA_030015575.1. Taxonomy (NCBI): domain Eukaryota; kingdom Viridiplantae; phylum Streptophyta; class Magnoliopsida; order Asparagales; family Amaryllidaceae; genus Agapanthus; species Agapanthus africanus. Next base: position 430,550,525 of record CM057339.1, read on the forward strand.
ATCATTCCGAAGAGCCGGAGCATAATTCCGAGGATCGGAGCATCATTCCGAAGGGTCGGAGCATGATTCCATGGATCGGAGCATCATTCCGTAGGGAGGAGCATGATTCCAGGGATCGGAGCATCATTCCGAAGGGCGGAGCATGATTCCAGGGATCGGAGCATCATTCCGAAGGGCGGAGCATGATTCCAAGGATCGGAGCATCATTCCGAAGAGCGGCAAACATTCTGACCGAAGCATAATTTCGATGCAGAGGTTGATTCCCAGGCGAAGCGTAATTCCGACAGGGAAAGCAGATACTCTAAGGAGAAACATGATTTCAACACGGGGCACACTCTGAGACAAAGCATGATTCCGGCGCAGAGCTTATTAGCTGAATTGATTCCAAGACGGAGCATAATTCCGACGGGAAGGTCGTTGGTTGATTCCGAGCCGAGGCATAATTCCGACAGGGAAGGCAGATACGCCGAGGCGAAGCATGATTTCGACACGGGGTGCATTCTGAGACGAAATATGATTCCGACACAGAGCTTGTTGGTTGATTTGATTCCGAGGCGGAGCATAATTCCGGCAGGGAAGGTAGATATCTCAAGGCGAAGTATGATTTCGACACGGGGTAAATTCTGGGACGGAGCATGATTCCGCCGCAGACGTTGTTGGTTTGATTTGTTTGGCATCAGCATCGCTACACTGGAATATGGTACCAGGAGCGAATCATCATTTGCGCTTGCTTATCAGGAGGCAGGTTTTAGGTCCCTATCACCTAAGACTTTTCAATCTTGTGAGCCGTAAGGGTCTCACAAAGCATTTTCTCCCTACGGGTCGTAAGGATCCCGTAGGTGTATTTTCTCCTTAGGAGTCGTGAGGACCCCCAAGTGTGTTGCTCCTTTGTGAGTCGTAAGGATCTCACGAGGGAATTTTCTCCTCACAAAGTCGAGAGGACTTTGCGAGTGCATTTCATCTCTTTTTCATGAGTTTGCGCCCTTTCGGGTTTTCACAAACTCACCGGCAGTCTTACTGTTTTTACTCACGGAGCTCTTTCGGGTTTTCATCCGTGCCCATCTTGCTTGTGGACATACCATTTTTTTTTTATTATTTTTGGTGGGACTTTGAATGTGGTCTCACTGGTAGGACTTGGGAGAGATTGGGATTGTTTTACGCCCGTGGATTGTATACGGTTTTACAGGATGTATGATCCAGACCATAGGGCTGGAAAATTTCGGGGCTTTGTTGGCGTCTGCATCGCTACACTGTAATATAGTACCAGGAGCGACTCATCATTCGCCATTGGGGTATGGGATTTGGAATCTGGTTGGCGTCTGCATCGCTGCACTGGAATATGGTACCAGGAGCGACTCATCATTCGCCATTAGGGCATGGGATTTGGAATCCGGTTGGCGTCTGCATCGCTGCACTGGAATATGGTACCAGGAGCGACTCATCATTCGCCGTTGGGGTATGGGATTTGGAATTTGGTTGGCGTCTGCATCGCTGCACTGGAATATGGTACCAGGAGCGACTCATCATTCGCCGTTGGGGCATGGGATTTGGAATTTGGTTGGCGTCTGCATCGCTACACTGGAATATGGTACCAGGAGCGACTCATCATTCGCCCCTTGGGGTATGGGAAGCGATGGTTTAGGAGATAGGTTTAGGTCCCTATCACCTAAGACTTTTCAATTTTATGGGCCGTGAGGGTCCTATAAAAGCATTTTCTCCCTACGAGTCGTAAGGATCCTGTAGGTGCATTTTCTCCTTAGGAGTCGTGAGGACTCCTAAGTGTGTTTTTCCTTCGTGAGTCGTAAGGATCCCACGAAGGTTTGTTCTCCTCATGTATCGTGAGGATACATGAGTGGGTCTTCCCAATGGAGCATAATTCCAAGGGCGGAGACCAGCCGCGTAACTGGTGGTTGCAGTGGGGCATGGGTATAATGAGAATTATTTGAGCCCGTGGATTGTATACGGTGGTCAACTTGGGGACCAACCGTAGGGCTGGGGGAATTTTGGAGAATCGGATTTTGGTTGGCGTCTGCATCGCTGCACTGGAATATGGTACCAGGAGAGACTCATCATTCGCCGTTTTTTTTACCGCGATTGCTCTATCATTTCAGCTTTTCTTATCGCGAAGATCGCGATTACCCTATCATTTCGGTTTTTATTCGCGGTTGCCCTATCATTTCGGCTTATCTTTATTTTTCTTTTATTTACACATTTTTTGTTTATATATATATATATATATATATATTTTACATTCCCAGTTTAACGACTTAGAGGTCGATTATTCCCAGTTTAATGACATGGTGGTCAATTGTTCCCAGTTTAATGACGTGGTGGTCGATTGTTCCCAGTTAAATGATGTGGTGGTCGATTGTTCCCAGTTTAATGACGTGGTGGTCGATTGTTTTCAGAGAAAGGCAGATGTCTGAGAGAATCAGCTTCACGAAGAACTTCGGTCTCCGTTTGTATGAAATTGGCGGTCGCAGCTGAACTGTTTGTTAACACGCCTTTAGACAGTTCTATCTCTCCTTCCTTGTATTGCTTTTCGACCCAATTCTTGAAGACGAAACAGTCCTCAATGGCATGACCTATCACTCTTTGATAGGTGCAGTATTTGGGGTCATCGGTCATATTCGCTTCTTGCGGTCTTTTTGACTCTGGCAGTTGTAGACCGTTCCTCAGGGCGTCTTTGAATATTTTGCGGATTTTGTCCCTCCTGAAGGAATAGACCTTATCCAGCTTCTCTTTCAGTGGAGATTCTCCTCCTTCTCCGAACACTGGCTTCCGAGGCTGGTTGGCACTAGGCCCGCTCATCCCTTGCTTATTTCGGTTAGCCGAAGTGTTGAAAGAATCAGAATCATCGGAGTTTCCGCCTTTGCGATTATCGTCCTTTCGGTTTCTCCAGGACCTATTGTTATTTTCGGAATCCGAGGAGGACTCCTGCTTTGAGCGCTCCAGCATTTGAACTTTCCTGGTCAGCTCTTGGAATGTTTTGAGACCCGCGGTGCATAGAAACGGGGCTATCCAATTGTTGAGATTTCCGACAAGGAGACTGACAGATTGGTCCTGCTCTATCGGCGGTTCATATTTGACGGAGAGATTGCGCCATCTGGTTATAAAATCCATGCTGCTTTCGTTGTTCTTGGGCTTGGTCCTTACGAGCTCGGCAATGGTGATCTTATCGTTGACGCTCATAAATCTTTGTCGAAACAAAGATTCCATTTGGACGAAAGTAGTAATGGAGCCATCCGGTATGCTCGCGTACCAGTCGAAAGCAACATCGGTCAAGCTATTAATGAACTGGCAGAGGAGAAGCGCATCGTTGCCCCCAGTATTCCCGCATGAGGCTTTGAAGTGGGCGATGTGCTGATTCGCATTTCCCGTCCCATCAAATCTTCCGAATTTAGGGATGAAATAGCTGCTAGGAAATTCTACCAGATCATACTGAGCAGGATATGGTCTCCCACTACTGCTGATATCTTTTTGCGCTTCGGCTTTGGCTACCAAGGTTTTGACTTTGTTGGCAACCAAATCCATGATTTGATCTTGAGTCAGCGGGCTACTGTCATCGGTAGCCAAGACATTTGCTGAGATAGGATGCGACTGATTTTCATGCGGTCCGCCCACTTTTGGATTTAAGGGAACGGGCGTCGGCTGTTTCGGGACACCATTTCCCGGTTCATGAGAGCCCTGCGCCTGATTGGGCGGCTGAGAGGCAAGTTGGGCCGTGAGCTGTAAGACGACGTTTGTCAAGTCGTCGATCTTTGAGTAGAGCTTGGCCATCTCCTTGTCTTTGCTTCTGAGCTGCTTTCGGAGCTCTTGGAGAAGTTGCTGCTCTGCGGTCTTAGGACAGAAAGTTGGCTCATCTTCGCTTTTCGAGCCTGACTCCTCATGAATTGAGGGTTCTCTCTGCCTATCAGCCTCATCGAGAGGGTTTTCATCATCCAGCGGAGGCGTCTAGTCTTGAGAAGTGAGAGCTATATTCACACCAGGATGGATTTGAGATGTGGTGGCCCTATCCTTGCTTTTGCTGCGAAGGTTGTCGCTGGGACGCGTGCCCACCATGTAGACGGTGTGGATAACACATTCAGCCATCCCCTCATCTTTGGCGGGGTAACCCTGTTCCTCGAACCTCATGAGGTTAGCCTAGCAGGAGCCCTAGCCCTTTTGTTGGCTCTATACCTGAGCCTTTTCTGCCTTAGCTTCTCAATTTTAAAGGCCTGGCGGGCATCTGCTTCCTGGGAAGCAACCGTGAGTCGATTAGCGGGGAGCTTAGAGAAGACACCCGATCGAGCAGTTGTCAGAGGCACCGCCGGAGCTTGCTCGGGACGCCTTGTGGCCTTGTTGGTGTTGATGTCCTTGCCCCCAGCTGGGGCCAAGGAGAGTCGTTCAAACACCGAGTTCCGTTTGAGTTGGGGCGCCTTCGAGACCACCACATTTGGCCTCGTGCCTTTCGAGACCGGCTTGTCTGCCACCGGGGCTCGAAGAGCTGGGATGGCGTTAATTGACACGAACAGGATAGAGCCGAATGGTAGCGGCGGATCATCCCATTGTCGCCCGATACTGGCCGGAAGGACCTTCCTGGCGTCCATCTTCAACGTGTAGGAGATGGGAGCCGTGCTGAGAGCTGAGCTCGTCTTTGGAGACATCGTTGAGAAGTGATTGCTTGAAAACCTGCATGAAAAGGCATTATTTTAGTATAAATATCGATATGTATATTGATTGAGTTCGCATGAATGCTTAACCTGAAATATGGGAGGAGAGATAAGTCCCACCGGGCGTGCAAGAATCTGTAGGGTGTTTTTCGTCACCCCATTGAGATGGGAATACATGCGCGCTTGTCAGGCGTACTACAGATTCCCTCTGCCTAGGGTAGGCGGAGGTTTATTGATTGTGGGGATCCGAATCTCCGGCAGCCGCGGACTAAGCTGCCGTTAATTACCCCTTACACTTGGAGCGAGAGAACCTCCGATTGACGGGTTAAACTGGTCATGCGAACTCAATGTGCAGTGTTGTGTTTTGGAAGGGTGTTGGATATATCAAGGGCCCCGCAGAATTTTTACGGGGGTCCCGCTACCCGGATAGCGGGCTGGGGGTCAAGGGGGCTAGCAGCCCCCTTACGGGGTGCGGGGCAGCGCCCCGTTAGAAATTTTTTCTAGCGGAGGACAGTGTCGTGGAGTATGTGTGTGTGCATATATGTATACATATGTAGATATATATATATATATATATATGTATGTATGTATATATATATATATATATAGGGGAAAGGCATCCAAAGGATGCGTGGGGCCAGCGCCAGCGCTTTGAGCGCAAGAGCGCTCGCGCACCACGTGTCAGCACGTGGGCGCTCGGGCGCTAGCGCAAGAGCGCTAGCGCCCCATGTGTCAGCACGTGGACGCTCGGGCGCTAGCGCTTTGGGGCGCTAGCATAAGAGCTCTAGCGCTCCACATGTCAGCACGTGGGCGCTCCGGCGCTAGCGCTTTGGGCGCTAGCGCCCCACGTGTCGAACACGTGGGCGCTCGGGCGCTAGCGCAAGAGCGCAATAAGGACTTGGTCCCTGCAATGGGAGTTGTACTCCCAGAAAGGAACACTTGTTATTTGGTGTGTGTGTGTGTGTGTGTGTGTGTGTAAGAGGAGTTAAACTCCTAGAATGTTTGAAGCGGATGAAGGGCTTCTCCCTTTGAGCCCTAGTTCTTCCCCAAAGTAGGGTTTCTGGAGATGGGTCTCCTTCTTCTTCTTTTGTTGACCGGATCTTGAAGATCAAGAGGTGCGAGATTTTAAAAATCTCTTCTTTCCGAGATCTGATGACCCTTTTGTGGTGAAAAACTATTTAGTTTTGGAAAAGGAAGAGTAAAACTCTTGATTTAATTGAAAAAGGGGAAGAAGGTTTAGAACCTTGATGAAGGAGAAAGTGGCAAAAAGAACCCTAGTTTTTGGGGGAATGAAAAGTTGTATTAGTTATTTTCATCATGTTGCCTTATATAGGCTTACATATTTACATATAGCCCCTTGGGATTTTCAAAATGGCATTTTGCCTATCTCATGGCTCATGTGCCATTTCTTTTTGCACATAAGCCATGGGCTTACAAAAATTTAGCTTTATGCCCATTTTTCTTACATTCATGTACAAAAAATACATCAAAATTATTTGTTACATGATTTTTTATGTTGGCATGGGGAGGCTGGCCGCGGGCTTGACTTGGGTATGGGCCCGCTTGACCTGGGCTTGGGCCCACCTGGTTTGGGGTTGACCTTGACTTTGACTTGGTCAACCGGGGTTCAAATTTTGACCCCAACACCCTGCTTATGCGAAAATTCTCAAGGACTTGTGCACTAGGAAGAGGAAGACTCAAGTTCTCAAGAAGGTATTCATGTCAAAGATCGTAGACACAGCTTTTCCCCAACAATTACCTAGGAAACGTAAGGATCCTGACTATCCTACTATTTCTATTTCTATTGGGGATAAACACATTAACCGTGCTCTACTTGACCTTGGCGCAAGTGTTAACCTGCTTCCTTACTCAGTTTATGAGCAGTTAGGTATCGGAGAGTTGAAACCAGCTCACTGCACTCTCCAGATGGCCAACCGATCAATCACCAAACCTAGGGGTGAACTAGAGGATGTGTTGATAAAAATCGGGTAATTTGTATTCCCTGTGGACTTTATTGTACTTGATACACAGCCTGTAGCAAACCCACGGAATCAAATTCCGGTGATCCTTGGTCGCCCCTTTTTGGCCACTTTCAATGCTATAATCAACTGTCGTAATGGCTCTATGACCCTATCCTTCGGGAAGATGTCAATTGAGCTGAACATTTACAAGTTGGGAAGTGTACCCTCCGAACGCTCTGCTCAGGTCTGTTCTGTCGAATTAATGGATGTCGACAGCAGCGAATTTGATCAACCTCATGATACTGATCTTGACTCTTTTCATATGTTGTTGTTTGACCCAACTATGTATCATACACATACGGACTCTTCCACCGAGTTGTCCGGGTCAACATCTAACACTGATTATGAACCATTTTTGGAGTCTGAAGATCACCCCGCGCTTTGTGATGACATTATTCTTCGGGGTATCGATAAGTGCTTTGAGGAAATCTTCACTGATGAGCTCGCATTTTTAGCAAACACGGGTGTTAAGATGAATCCAACTCAATACAAAGAAATTGAACCTCTACCCCTTCTTCTGGACTATAAAGAAAATGCGAGTAATCCATCACAATCATTGAGTCGTCTCTCCAAAACGAGACGCAAACACATTCTATTCCACCACTTACCTTTTCCCCACTTCTTTCTGGCTCCGTATAACATGTCATTCCACCAACCGATGCATTACACTGATAAACTTTTCGAATGGTTAGTGTTGAATTTCAGTCTTTGCAAAGCTTGGCGTCGACCAATAACTTTGACCCCCTCTTATGATTTTCAAAGTTTAACATTGTTTAACTCATGTTTGGGGGGGTATAATCTGGCTCTTGAAAATAAATTTTTTTACTCAAAATGGTGAGCCAATGAATAAGTTTGGGGGAGGATTTTTATGATCATATTTATTTCCCCCGTTAATAAATTTCCTCCATGGCTTACAGGTTTTTGTGATTCAGCATATGACAACAGTGATGACACTGTTGAAAACAAGTTTGGGGGAGGTTTGTGCTTATTTACGCATCACTTTGCATCATACTTTGCATAAGCACAAAACATATAATAAAAAAAAATTTGTACATAAATAAGATACTAAAAGATTAGATAGTGAAAAATTACATCCAAAAGATTGGAAAATTTTAAGAAAACCAAGAAAATTAGAAGTTTTCTTAAACGAACTAGTAATAAGTAGTTATGAGCCGTTGCCCCAAGGGTTAGTAAGATGAAGGAAGTCACTAATCTGAGGATAAAAATAAGTCTGAAAAATAGTTCCTATTCTGGAAGCCAAACATTTGAATGTTGATACCCTACTATACGCACTTACACACGTCTTGAAACTCGAGATAGTAGAGGATACCTTGAAATTCTCTTGTCTAAAAGCCAAAGTATGATGGAAATTATAAATGAAGAAAATATAAAATGGTGAAGAAAAATGAACACTGGTTTTGTTATCGCCAAGGCAGCAATAAAAAAATATAGCGAGGGTGCTTCATCACCTAGTGCCTTAGACCAACTGGTCTGGGAGTCACTGCTACGCCTTAGGTGGTACAAGACGAGGAAAATACTAATACACCTAATAAGCAAGCACATGAGTAATCGGTCGGTTAGTACCTTAAGAAGTATTAACGGTCGCATGAAAAATGTGTGAGCAAATCCATCTAAATATTCATTAAAAAGTACTGAGGCAGATGGACAAGAGTATGATAGTTTGAACTGAATTCTCCGAGTGTAGGAATGTCTTTTACACACACGTAGGGGTATATGATCAATGTTTAGAAGAAAGATAGGAATGAAGAATAAAGACGTTGTTTTATTGAGAGATGATGTGATTTCTAACATCTTTTCATGACTATTAAGATAGGGCTCATGACAACCGAAAAGCTAGTATAGTTGGAAACTCTAATTTTCAAAGTCTTTCTTTTATAATTCTTATCTTTATATGTAACTTTCACGGTCTTCCTTTTATTATTGGATTTTGTGGGTGCAATCCGCTGAAAACCCTCAGAAGACAACACTCCTTCTACTAGGGACACCTAGAGGTTTAAAGGCTTGTTGCACGCGCTCGGTGCAATCGTGTTGCCTACGAAAGTGTGCTAGTTAGTTTTTCTTTATTTTCTCCTTCACCTGAATAAAACAAGTTTGCTCGAGACGACCAACATTAAGTTTGGGGGAATTTGATCAGTCGAAAATATTGCATTTTTAACACATCAATTTTCCTACTATTTGCAATCATCTAAAGGTGTTCGGTATGAATATAGCACATATTAGCAAATTGTCTGTAAAATAGCAAATAACATGTGTTATACATTATAACCGGCATTTTGAGGTAAATTGTGTGTTTATTATTGCACACATGATCTTTGTATATCGCAACACTTGTCTCGAGATTGTGTGCAGGAAATTCCAGGAAAAAGAGCCGGAAGTGCTGATAAAAATACACCAAGTCCAAGACTTGTGATCTGGCAGTAAACAAGAAAGCTTTATAAAATTCCTGAGATCAGAAAAGTACCATGAGGCCAACACAATTCAGCACAAGAAAAATCATGCACCAAGACCATCAAACGGCCGCGGATCCGCGGCCGAATCGGCCGATCCGCCGCGGATCCGCGGCCGATCCAACTCAGAGGCGGCAGCATCTTTTCCCGAGGCTCTCTTTTCAATTACAAAACTTCTTCAAGACGCTAGAAATCTCCAGAAGCTTCCCTCTAACAGCCCAGCTTCTCATGCAAGCCTAATACCTACCAAGCTTCTCAAGCAAGCTAGATAACTAACTCAATCTAGAACCTTACTTCATAACTACCAAGCTTACAAGAGAAGCTAAACCTAGCTTAGCTTCTAAAGGAAGCTAGATCAAGCTTCTAGGGGAAGCTAAAGGGAAAGACTATAAAAGGAGAGCTAAACCTAGGGTTTGGGGTTACACAATTTAGTAGTGCATCAATTAGCAAAAACCCAATCTAATCCTACACAAATTGAGTGACACAATTTGAGCTAATTCAAGATCCATTGAGATAAAGATTGAGCGAAGACCGAAGATCCTTTATTTGCAACGTCGTTCGCCATCCGAGCAAGAGATCCATGACGATCCGCGACTCACGACGATCGAGCCAAGCAAAGATCGACGCCAAATTCCTTATCAATTGAGTGAGCTAGAGCTAGTCTTGTAAACTTGAGTGAGAGTTGTAATTTGAAGAAGATCTAAATAAAGGTGAAAATCGTTATTCTCGCTTTCTATTCATTTGCGCATTATGATATTCTTCATTCTTGATTATTTTATGATGATGTGTGAGTAAATTCTCCGCTTGTGGAGGATCCGAGAGAATTGATAGATCTAGTGATGATCAAATCTTAATACTAAGTCTTATGTCTTACGAGATTTGTGAACCTTAGCTAAAAAGAATCGTTGATGACCTAATTTGGAGCGATATGACTTCTTGATTATTCGTTGCAAATTAGGAATCAAACTATCAGTGATCTTCCTTGCTAAAGGCTAGATCCGAATGATTATGATTGAAAATACAAAGGATAGTGAAGGAGAAACCCTAGTTTCTTCACTTAATCCATAATCTTCAATCATCATCATCATCAATCTAGCTACAAATATTCAATAGATAAGATTAGGAATTATTATATTCATCATTAGCTATTAAATCAATCGGATCCTACAAGCTATTCTTCATTATCTTGATAAATTAAAGTGATTGGGAAAATTCTTGATTCTTGATTATAGTTCTTTAGTTCCTTTATGTTTTGAGAGATCAACTCCTATAAATATTGAATCAATTTTCTTGCTATTTCTTTTATCTTTTCTTTTCAACTCAAATAAAACGAATTCGAGCAAATCACATTTTCCCTGTGGACGATCCGCACTCGCTAACGAACCTACAATTGACACCGTTATTGATTGCGGTTTACAAATTTCTTTGGTTGTGATCTTTACACTTTTCTAAACACGACATCGAAATCGATCATATCAATCAATACCCTACTTAAGTTCCTATCAACCGCATCAAAATTCAACATCTTCTTATGCAGATAATCCGTTTAAAATGAGTGAGGGAACTTCTAAACACATGTCCATCGCTGAGCATACTGCGAAGGCTGAACGCCAAAGTTTCAATCTTTTCACTAATCCAAAACCATTACGACAAAAAAAACCATCATTTCCATATGAAAATATTGATACTCGTTTTGAGGCGAATATGGCATCTTTTACACCCATGACCATTGCTGAACAAATAGCAAATTTCAGTCGCCAACTAACCAACCTCTCTCAATATTCTTCATATCATAGTGTTGATCCTAATCCTATTTATGAAACTTGGGTTCACCCTTCTAATTCTTATCCACAATACCAAACTTTCACACGCTCTCATGTTGACACTTATCTTGAGGCTAATGGGACAAGTCATAGACGCAAGTCAATTGTGGAACACATTGAACTCGTCCGTAGCCAGCAATTAAGGGCATCTCTTCTTAACATTTCTCTTCAGGGTAATGCGGAAAATCATTAACGCATGTCAATTGCTGAACACATTGAACTTGCCTGTATCCAACAATTAGATACTTCCCAACCATACTCAACTTCTTCACCTTATCTAGACAATGCTCCTGAAAATCAATTAGGAAGTTCCACGGTTCAAAGAGAATTCTTCATTGGAACTTATTCACAACCCATGTCTAGTCTTGAAGTAGAGTTGGAATTGAGTAGTAAAGATCAAGAGATCCATCAAAATCAAACCAAAACCAATTATTTTGATCTCGACACCTTCCATCCTGCACCCCAACCAAATACATTTGATGTTCAACCGCTTCATAGTCTAAGTGATGAGGTGCCCGAGAATAACATGTTTGACTTTGCTAATAGTGAGTGTGAAAGAGAGGTTGACACCATTTCAAATCAAACCAATCCTTATTCGACTACACTTGATATTTCAAACCTTCCAACTCCTTCAAGTGAACCAAGTGATTTATCGATTGAGGACAGTATAATTGATGAATTATTGAATACCTATTCGTTTGATTTGACCGAAGGTATTAGTAAGAGCGGTGATGAGAATATCGTTGAAGATGAACCCATTATATTGGATGAGTTGGATTCTCCTACCCATCATGTCCCTTCTATTGAATACGAACATCTTCCTGTACAATTAACCGTTCCTATTCTTACCACCGACCTATCCGTTGAGCAGAACGATATCCGGCCTTCATCTCCCATATCTAGTTCAACAATGCTCGACACCCAAATTTGTTTACCCATCTCATCACCCACTTTCTTTGGTTCTTCTAATCTTTTTTCAACTCCACCGAGTTTTGATAAATCGTACTCTGATATTTCGAGTTCTATGATTCTTGAAAGATCACTCGATTTAGACTGTTTTGAGGAGGAGGGGGACGATCATTTCAAATCTCCTACTTCTATAATTTCTGACGAATCGAGGTTTTTGAATCCTGGTGCGCATAAGACTAACCTTGGAATTTTCAACCGTCCTAGTGAATCTGCATATTCCATCAATATAGATATTGATGAAATTATTACTCGAACTAGATGAAAGTTTTGAAGACATTTTTGCCGAAGAACTCGCATTCCTAAAAGACATTGATGTTGTGATGAATCAACCTCCATTCGAAGAAGTTGAACCTCCACCCTTTTTTCTTATCAAGTACAAGAATGTGAATATTCCACCTATTCCTTATCTTTCACATTCGCATTTTCATCCACTATCACTGTTTTGTCTTTATCAACCGAGACGTAAACTCGTTCAATTACACTTCTTCTCTCCACCCCACTTCTTCATATCTATCTGTGACATGATCTTCTACCAACTATAGTGTCACATTGATAAAATATTCGAATGGTTGGTGTTAACTTTTGGTCTTTATATATCTTTGCATAGACCAATAATTTTACCCTCCCTCTTAAAATTTTAAATGCTTAATACTGTTTCACTCAAGTTTAGGAGGAGGGGGAGAAAAATATTTTGGCTCTTGAATGAAAAACAAATTTTTACACGGTTATGAACCAAAAACGGGTTTGGAGGAGGATTTCACTATCATTGACTTTTTATTCCCCTTTACTAATCATTAAGAACTTTTCCTCCCAGGTCTACAAGTTTTGAGCTTAAAAGATGACATCAGTGAGGACACTGCTGCAAATTGGTTTGGGGGAGGTTTGTGGTTATTCACGCATTATTTTGCATTATAATAATTAAAAGCATAAATTTTTTTTGATAATAAAAGTTAGGAAGTGAAGAATACATATGAAAGATAGAAAGAGATTTAAGAAATGCAAGAAAATTAAATATTTTTAAAACGAAGCTAGTAATTGGTAGTCAATAGCTGTTGTCCCAAGGGTTAGTAAGATGGATTGAATCACTAATCTGAAGATAGAAATAAGTCTGAAAAATAGTCCATATTCTTGAGTCCAAACATCTGAACGTCGATACCCTACTATACACACTAGCACACATCTTGAAACTTGGGATAATAGAGGATACCTTAAAATGCTCTTGTCTGAAAGCCTTAGTATGAAGAAAGTATATATATATATATATATATATATATATATATATATATATATAAACAAAAATAAAAATGGTGAAGAAAAATCAACACTGGTTTTGTAATTACTTAAGGCAGCATAAAAAGATATAGCTATGGTGCCTTATCACATGGTGCCTTAGACCAACTGGTTTGGGAGCCACTGCTAAATATTAAGTGTTGCAAGACTGGGATATTGCTAATTGCGCATAAATGAATGAGCATATTTGGTAATCGGTTGGTTAGTACCTCAAGAAGTATTAACGGTCGCATGAAAAATGTGTGAGCAATTCTATCTATAAAACATTCACCGACTAAAAAGTACTGAAGAAGATAGACAAGAGTATGATAGCTAGAATTGAATTCTTTAAGTGGAGGGATGTATTTTATACACACATAGGGATATATGATCGATATTTGGAAGAAAGGTAGGAAGGAAGACTAAAAGCGATGTTTTATTGAGGGATGATGTGACTTCTGATATCTTTTCATGACCATTAAGATAGGGCTTATGGCTAGTAAAAAGCTAATTTAGTTTGAAACTCTTATTTTCAAGTTCTTTCTCTTATATGTTCTTTATCTGTATATGTAATTTTCATCATCTTTCTTTTATTATAGAATTTTGTGGGTGTAATCTGCTGATAACCCTCAGGAGACAACACTCCTTCTACTAGGGACACGTAGAGTTTTAAAGCCTTGTTGCACGTGCTCAGTGCAATCGTGTTGCCTATGAAAGTGTGCTAGGTTTTTCTTTTTCTCTTTTATAACTAGTTTGCTCGGGACGATCGAAGTTAAGTTTGGGGGTATTTGATTAGTCTAAAATATTGCACATTTGAATGAATATTTGCCCCACTATTGTTAAGTACTAAAAGGTGTTTATTGTAATTATAGAACATATGAGGGTTTATGTGTAAAAAGTTTATTATCGTATGTTTCTACATTATAATTAACATAATGAGGGAAAATACATGCATATAATATTTATATGAAATATTAGTAACTAAAATATGCATATCATATCAAATATTTCTAATTAATATTCTTAAGATTTAATATCATATAAAATGGTTAGGATAATATCTCAAAAATACCAAATACTACTAACACTATGACTTGAGATATTGTGCAGATATTAGCTCAGGTCTGGAATCTAAGAGATCCGGGGCAAATCGGGATGTCGGAATCAAATCTGCCAAAAATATAGAACCAAATCATAAGATCTTGCAACGGCAGAGACTCAGAGCATTATTTTCATAATATAGACTTCAAGAGGATCTCCACATGTCAACAGAAGAGAGCAGAAAAAATCCCAATTCATGATTCCACAACGTTGCCGCGGTTAGGCGGCCAAACATACTAATATGCGGCGGATCCGCGACATACTTGTAGCCGTAGGATGTAAAATTTTGTATTATGGATCTTAACAGCATATATTCACATAGGGAATCTAGGGTTTCTGGTTTTGGGACTATATATAGGAACGAGAGCTTCACATTAAAGATCATCACCGAAGAGATCAAGAGGTCCAAGCGATCCATGCATCCGAGTGATCATCAGCTAGTCATCTACTTCCAACAAGAGAGAGAGAGAGAGAGAGAGAGCGGAAGCAAAAACTAGGGTTCTCATAATCTACCTTCAAAGGATTTGTAAATGCAATAGTTGATTAATAAAGATGGTGTTTTATTATTCTTTTTGCAATTAATTTCCGCACTTACTTTTCTGCATCTACTTTTCTGCATCTTAATCATGTTTTCATTCTTCAACCTTTCTTCTAACTTAACCATGAGCGAGTAATTCTTAGCTTGCTAGGATTCGTAGAATAGGGTAGAACAATGGTTGAGAAAATCTCTTAATTTCTTTTATACATTTTAAAGTCTATAAATTTAGCAAAATAAATATTAACCTCCTTATTGGACGCGCTACCAATTTATTGATAGTCACGACCACGATTTGAGATCTGTTTAACACTTGTTTTGTTAAGGGCTAGACATGAATAGAGATCAATGCAAGGACAAGGGTTAGTAGTAGGAAAACCCTGGTTTCTTTCAAAAACCCTAATTTACATTCATCACTATCGATCTAGTTTTAAACTATTAAAATATAAAAGAAGTCATTTTTAATTATTCATCTATTATTACCAAGTCCTATGAACTCTACAAGCATTTTTCTTATAAATTTTATATCCATATTAAAATAGATCTACAACCAATCAACCTATCTTCTATCAACTCGTCTAAAGTAAGAAAAGAGTTCACGTTTCCCTGCGAACTAGCCATACTCATCGCGGCTAGCTACTAGCGATACCGTCTCGGTTGCGGTTATTTACAAAAAACACTTTTTTTAGCAGATCAATCACCGGCGTCCTCCCTCACCCCGGAGTTGAGGTGACGATCGAGCACCGCGCACGAACAAGCGAATGCCAAGTATAGGTAGACCGGCGTCCTCCCTCATCCCGGACTCGAGGTGATGATCGAGCGCCATGCACGAACAAGCGAACGCCAAGTATAGGCAGACTGGCGTCCTCCCTCACCCCAGAGTCGAGGTGACGATCAAGCACCGCGCACGAACAAGAGAACGCCAAGTATAGGTAGACCGGCGTCCTCCCTCACCCCGGAGTCGAGGCGACGATCGAGCACCGTGCACGAACGAGCGAATACTAAGTATAGGTAGACCGGCATCTTCCCTCACCCCGGATTCGAGGTGACGATCAAACGCCGCGTGTGATCGAGCGAACGCCAAGTATAGGTAGACCGGCATCCTCCTTCACCCCGGAGTTGAGGTGACAATCGAGCGCCACATATGAACGAGCGAACGCTAACTATAGGTAGGTCGGCATCCCTTGATTCATCCTTGGAAGAGCCGAGCAGGAAACTACTCGGCCGCTTCTTGACGAGGGCCTTAGATCCTGTAATACCCAGTTCTTTTATACGCCAATATTCGTATTTTTATAAAAGGGTCACTTACAAAATTTACTTATTTATATTTATAATTATTTTAAGTATTTTAAAACCCTAATCCCTTCATTTTATCTTGTTTCCTTTTATAAACCTAACCTTATTATCTATTTTCCATTTTTTCCTTTTTCCTTTTTATTTCCCGAGCCCGGCCCATCCCCCTCTCCCATCCCCAATTAATTTCGTTTCCTCCCGAGCCCGGCCCATCTCCTTCTCCCTTTCCCAATTAATTTCATTTTCTCCCGAACCCGGCCCATCTCCCCAACCGACCCGACCCAACTCCCCTCCCTTCTTCTTCTTTCCCCCACGCTCTTTTCCCTTCCCGCTTATTTCCCTTTTCCCCCACGACGCGCACGTTCCCGAGCCCCACTTCTCGTCGCGGCCACGTCCCCGCTCCCTTACCTATGACCGCACGCGCATGCTCACTTACCTCCACTGACCTCGTCCCTCTCTCTCCCTTCACCCTCACTGCACCCACAAACCCCGCGAAGGCACACCCCATCGCCACAGCCCCGACCTCGTCTTCAACCTTTGCCCTCACCTGCATCACCTCCGTCCCCTCACCGGCGAGCACCCCAACGTCCCCTTCTCCTCCTCACAACACCATAACCACTTCCTCTCCCGAGCACCACTACTGCACACCCCTGGCCATTGACACCCACCTCCAACTCCACCGAACACTAACCCCTGCAACCACCGCCGACGAACGCCGCACCACCACAACGAGACCCCCCGTGCATCGCCGAGCCGCTACCGTCAACGAACCCCTCCACGTCCGCCTGCCACCTCCGACCACTGTACGACCTCCCCCGACACCATCTTCATCACCACACCGGGCTCACCTCTGAGCTCACTGCCGGTCACCTTCCAAGCCGCTGCCGTATGGACCACCACAGTCAAGACGTCAAGCTTTAGCCCCTCTCCGCTGCACTCGAGCCTTAGCCACAGCTGATCACTGTTCAAGCCGAACTCGATCATCGAAGAACCAAGGACGTCACCGTATCATTGCTTCTGCTGTCCATCAATTTGTCGGAGTCGTCGCCACCTTTCCACGTCGATCGAGGCAAGTGCTCGCCACTTGCTTACATGCTACAGTAATGAATAGATCAATATATATGTTTATGTTCACACAAAATTACCGCAGTGTTTTAAATGGTAAACCGTATTAATTCTAGTAATATTGATTTAGGTCACAATCTAGTCTAAAATCTAGCAATAACATCGTATGGAAATAGTGAAATCCAATAGTGCTTGTCTAGTTAAATGAAACGGATGTTCGACTGCGAACCGAATGCTTAAATCTAGACTTTGATGCATAACCTTAAATGAAAACTTGTCTTTAAATGGAGGAACTTGTGATCATTAAACCCGCCTATTGTTTACCGATGTGCTGTAGAAATTTATTCGTAAACTACGGTCGTTTCACCTATGTGATGCTGCTCCCGATAGTCAGTACGAAACCTGAATTTTCTGAACATGCTAGACCGTTAAATTCGTATTAAATCTTTTATAAGTCGGATTTCGGCGTTCCATGGCTCGAATCGAAGCCAACGGAATACTCTACAGAACCCTTTAATTTATATTTAATGTTGAACTAGTTACAATAGAGAAAACTGCGGTGAATCACGATTCTGGACTGCAGTCCAGAGCAGTGATTCCAGGTAAAGCCTGTTTTTAATCCACTGATTATCCTTGCACCAATGCGGAAATGTGCGGAATACTATATCGTTACGAAGAGAATTGAGTTAGCTTCCTTATCCCACTGGTCTCACTGGATTCTTCAACTGTATGATATTTTTAACATATTTTGTAACGTCGGTATGTTCTGCTGAATTCTGCAGTAACAGATTCTATACATCAACCTTAACCTGACCATAACTCCCTGTTGATATAGGATATTACTTATCTGCCAATTGAGTTGGAAACCTAACGGATAAAGCTAAATATTGTTCTACTATAATGTCGCCTAATTACGATCCCAACTGGGATTAAAATGTGTTACGAAACGGACTTCCAATTCTGAAACCGGATTTCCAGCAGCGAACACTTAAATTGAAATGGCCGTATCTAGCAAACCTGAGACCCGATTGGTGCGAAACCAATTTTGATGGATAGATAATTAAACATACTGCTTACCCCCCTTTACGTTGTTTCACTTAATTCTGCATGTATGATTTATAGTAAATTATGCAAGTGGTAGGACACCGACTAATGATATTTTGTTCATATCACAACTATTGTATTCTCATCACATCATATAGATGTCATTGCATTGGTAACCTAGTGATCATATGTATTACCCAGTGTTAGGTATTAGTATTTGATTGTGGCAAGTACGTTAGTGTTAAGCATGAATGGATAAGTGGAAGTGACACGTACTTGTACACAATCAGCGGACCCTATTGATTTATTGTATTGTCGACGTCTATGGGACATGTATAAGTGTAACTATAATTGGTATGGGATGATTATGGAAGCACTTATATTAGTGTCATAGGTAAGGCACCAAATACTGTTCATTTATCTTGAGTACCAGTCGAGACATGCTTGATGGAGATCCTGTCTCCAGTTCTCGCGTAGACTTGTCATGGACCGACTAGTATTTGAGTTTGTGGTCGGTGCTTGATGTAGACCATGGGGTGTGGGGTAGTTTGAGTGTGAGTTCAAAAGAATCTCGGGAGTCCCATTGCCGGCACAAACAACGATTCTGGAGATATATGGGGATATTACTGATTATTAGCGAACGACTCGGGCCCGTGTTCCCTTGTCCTTGGGTCCTACCCTTGGGTAGGGGATACTCACGAGTGGTTGACTCTCACACTTGGACTGACGATAAGTTTAGCGACCTGTACATTGAGACTTAGAGACTGATAGGGTTAGTGACATTGACATGCATTGCTTATTGATTCAATATACCTGCCATACTGTTTACTGCTTTACTGTTTACCTGCTCTATTAGCTACCTGTATTGGCTACTTCATGCTCACGTCATTATTCCATACTTAATGTTTCATATTTATCATTATTGTACGTGTTCACATTTGTATCTATATATACATATATTGCTATTGTGTCGCTCTGACGACCTGAGTATGCATGCTCAGAGTGAGAAGTGGATCTAGCTTGGACCAGGACCTGACGTACCTCGAGGACACTGTGGACATCTTGATCAACAACCCAGAGCTATACTTCCTTGATCTCTATCTGGTTAGTTCTTTGTATTTGATTTGATTTAGTGACTGCATTTCTCATTACCTGTGCATTGATTACTGATTACCACGTAAAGCTAGAAGCCGAAGTGTGACGACGGCAGGATATTTCCTCGACCGTAGGAGCATGGCTGGCCTTGTCAACCCCTCGTATTCCGTATTTTAGGAAGAGGGGCATGACAGATCCGTAGAGTTTACGGGAAAGCAGCTGCCTTCAGCGGATGAGCCGAGCAGGAAACTACTCGGCCACCTCTTGACGAGGGCCTTGGATCCGCATAGTTGCCGGCAGGGAGCTGCCTTCAGGGGATGAGACGAGCAGGAAACTACTCGGCCGCCTCTTGACGAGGGCCTTAGATCCGCAGAGTCACCAGGCAGGAAGCTGCCTTCAGCGGATGAGCCGAGTATGAAACTACTCGGCCGCCTCTTTACGAGGGCCTTCGTATTTTTGGCCTTCTTGATTCCGGGGATTTCCTAGGAATGTCGTTCAACCTTCCATGACCCGCATGTGGGGGAAGAGACTAGTAATCGGATGCTACATAGTCACGCCAAATTGGGAAAGTGCGATATTCCGTGATCTGTGTTATGACGCAAGAAGATCTCGGCCGTTGGAAGATTTTTTTTGAGGCTATAAATATCGAAGGTATGGTCTCACCTTCGGATACCCACATTGACTTCCTTCTAGCCATTTCGTTTCTTCCAGATGGCAGGCCGCGTATACACCATCAGGGAGATCATATCTCAGGATGATGTGTATTTCTATGATCTCGATCGTTCCGAGGCGACTTATGAGGCCGTGATAGGTCGTCTGGAGGGCCACTGCGGGCGTCTACTTTCCCGCCGATCTCCTCTCCTGTAAGTGATAATTTACGCGATATGGAGGTCTTCCGAGGGTCTTTATAATGCTCTGTCCCCGCAGGAGATGGATGAGGCATTCGATAAGATGCATACGGCCTACAAGATTGGCCTGATCTCGAAGAGCAGGCAGGATCGCTCGGTGGACATTCTTCTCGAATGTTTCCAGCAGAGATTGGTCGTGGTGTCGTGTTCGGCGGTAGGGGGCCGCAGCGAATTCGTAGCTTCCAGGGTCTATGGGTACCGACAAAGGGAGCGGGTGGAGATTGTCTGGGCTCGGCTGGAGGAACTCTCTTCCGAGTATCACCGTCAATGTTTTCTTAACCCACTTCCTCTTTTGCTGTAATAGTTGTAAGGCTGTGGAGCCAAGAATACCTCCGAATAAATTTTCAATAAATTTTATTTTGGCCAAGGTTACGGTGTATTATCTATTTCTCCTCCCTTTTTTAAATATATTTTTGTGCATCGGCCGACCTGTACCTTCTCCCTGCCCCCTAACTCGAAGCCGAGGAAAGGAAGGAAGAGTTGGGCCCCTGGGTCGGTGCAGAAGTCTATTTGCGTAAGAGCTCGGCTTAGAAATTTCAGTCAATGTGGAAGGGAATTGTATTATTCGGAAAGGGGTACAATTTAAGCTTTACGGCGTTATATAGCCAAGGAAAATTATGCCCTCTGGAGTCTTGGATGCGGTAGGCTCCACCAAGCAAGGCCTCTGTCACGAAGAATGGCCCGTCCCACTTCGGGGAGAACTTATGTAACTTCTCTTGGTCTACGAATTCGTTTCGTCGTAAGACCAAGTCTCCTGTCTTGAAGGCTCGATATTTAACTCGGGCGTTGTAGTAGCGGGAGGTCTGCTGCTGATAAGCAGCCATTCTGATTTGTGCTCGATCTTTTTTTCCAACAAGATGTCCAAGTTGCTTCTTAGCACCAAGGTGTTAGCCTCGTCGTCAAAGTGCTCGACCCGATAACTGGGCAATCCAATTTCTGCGGGGATCATTGCCTCGGTATTGTAGCAGAGGCTGAATGGGGTTTCTCTTGTAGGTGTCTTTATTGATGTCCGCAGTGCCCACAGTACCCGAGGCAGTTCCTCAACCCAACCGCCTTTCCTACCCTCCAGACAGGCTTGGAGCCCGCGAATGACACCTCGGTTCGCTATTTCATCTTTCCCGTTGAATTGGGAATGTGTGACGGCGGCGAACTTCATCAATATGTGATAGTTGCAAAATTCTTTGACTTTTTCATTTTCGAAGTTGGTTCCATGGTCGGTGACGATGCACCTTGGGATTCCGAATTGGGAGATTATATTGTTCTGTAGGAATTTTATTATAGAGGCGGCGGCCGGTTTCCTGATCGGCACGGCTTCAATCCAATTTATGAAGTAGTCTACGAAGACAAGAATGTACCTATGTCCACCCGTGCCGGTAGGGAGCAGGCCCACCATATCCATCCCCCACTGCGCAAATGGCCAAGGGGAGCTCAATGGCGTTAATTCGGTGGCGGGAAGATGAGGGATGCTACCAAAGTGTTGGCAGTTCTTGCATCTTATGACCAGTTTTCCGGCATCTTGGTGTATTCCCGGCCAATAATACTCCTGGAGCAGCGTCTTTTGGACCAGGCGGCGGGCCCCTTGATGTACCCCTCCGACCCCTTCGTGTATTTCTTATAAGACGTAGTCTTCTTCGTGGGGATCGACGCATCAGAGCAGAGGTTGAGTGTACGATTTCTTGTACAGGTTTCCTTTGCTCCATACGAAATGGTGACCTTTTGGTCGAAGTCGGCAAGCCTCGGCCTGGTCTTTCGAAAGTACCTTATCTTTCAGAAATTCTACAATGGGCTTTCTCCAATCCGGGACATCTCCTCGAGTCGTGTAGATTTGGAGTGTTGCCTCTTCATCTTCCACGTTAGGTCGCGGTAGGACATCGAAGAGGATATTTCTTTTGTGATTAGCTGAATAGGAAGAGACGAGTTTGCTCAGGGAATCGACCTCGGTGTTCAAGTTTCTGGGAATTTGCTCCACTTGGACCCCATCGAAATTTTTCCAAAGCCTTCTTACCTCCGCCAGGTACTTTATCATTAGTGGTTCCCGGGCTTCGAAACGCCCGGTTACTTGGCCGACGACTAGCGCGGAGTCGCTGCGTATCCTGATGGTCTTTAGCCCCACTCCGGAGGCGATTCATAGCCCGGCCAATAAGGCCTCGTACTCTGTGGTGTTTCTCGTCACCTTAAAACCAAGCCGCAGAGAGTACTCCATTTCTGCCTCATTCGGGCTGCGGATAATTAGGCCGGCCCCACTCTCTTCCTCTGTGGAGGATCCGTCCACGTAGAGTACCCAGTCCGGGATTGGGCTGGGCACCTCCTCGATTGAGGGTCTTGGGTCGGGGCCATATGCTGTCATTCCTTTCTTAGTGGGAACGACAATGAAATCGGCTAAGGCCTATGCTTTGATAGCCTATCTGGGTCGGTATTTGATGTCGAATTGGGACAAATCCCACTTCCATTTCTCTAAGCGGCCCGACGATTCGGGGGAGGCGAGGATATTCCCTAAAGGTCGTTCAGTGAGGACGAGGATCATGTGTGTCTGAAAATAGTGTCGTAGTTTCCTGGAGGCGACGACAAGCGCAAGGACTATTTTTTCTATGGTCGGGTATCTGGTCTCTGCATCTTTAAAAACATGGCTCACGTAGTAAACCGGTCTCTGTATACCTCCGAATTCTCTGATGAGCAATGAGCCGGCGGCTTGGTCGGAGACGGCTAGATATAGTAACAGCTCGTCGCCCTCGACCGGTCGGGTGAGAAGTGGTAGGGTCGCCATGTGTGCCTTGAGTTGTTCGAAAGCGTTTTGGTACTCCTCGGACCATTCGAACATGGAAATTTTCGTTAGGGCTCCGAAGAAAGAGAGGCACTTTTCTCCGGATCTAGACATAAAGAAACTCAACGAAGCCACCCTCCCGGTGAGTCGCATGATATCGACATTGCTCTCGGGCGTCGCCATGTTGATGATGGCGCTGATTTTCTCTAGGTTTGCTTCGATTCCTCGGTAGGTAACCATAAATCCAAGGAATTTCCCGCTTGTGACGCCGAACACACATTTAGCTGGATTCAGCTTCATCTTGTACTTCCAAAGGACGTTGAATGTTTCGCCGAGGTCTGTAGTGTGTTCGGCTGATGAGGCAGATTTCACGAGCATGTCGTCGACTTAGACTTCCATGTTTTTCCCAATTTGTGGTTTGAACAGTTTGTTGACCATTCGCTGGTACGTGGCTCTGGTGTTCTTGAGTCCGAAGGGCATTACCCTGTTGTAGTAGACTCCCCGATCAGTAGTGAAGGCGGTCAGATCTTCATCGGTCGGGTTCATCCGGATCTGATTATAACCAGAGAAAGCATCCATGAAGCTTAGTAATTCATGACCGGCCGAGCTGTCTACTAGCTGATCTATCCGAGAAAGTGGGTAGTTTTCTTTGAGGTAAACCTTGTTCAGGTCAGTGAAATCGACACACATGCACCATTTCCCGTTTGCTTTCTTGACCATGACCACATTTTCCAGCCAATCCGAGTAGTCCAGGTTCCTAATGAAGTCGGCTGCGAGCAGTCGGTCCACTTCTTCCTCTATCGCCTTTTGTTTCATTGGTATGCAACTTCTTTTCTTTTATCGGATTGGCTTGGCTTTTGGGTCGACCCCGAGCTTGTGGGAGATCACCTCAGGGTCGATCACGGGCATGTCTGCTGGTGTCCAAGTGAACACATCCGAGTTGTTCCGGAGAAACCAGATCAGGTCTTCACGAACGCTTCCTGTCAGCTTCCTGTCAAAAGAGAGCTGATCTGGATAGTCCGGCCGTCAACTCCCTCTATGAGGGGAACTTCTGCTAAAGCTTCCAGCGAGGCGTCTCGAATTTCCTTTTGGTCATCGCGTGTGTCCAGGGATCCCTGAGGACCGTGCGTGTCTCCAAAATCGTCGCCCTGCTCCCCGGCGGGAGATGTTGAGGCGAGACAGATCCTGACAGTTTTCTGGTCTCTATAGGTTTGGCCTATCCCCCGTTATCCAAAAGGAACTTGAGCGCGAGGTGGAAGGTTGAGATCTGAGCTCGGAGGGCGTTTAGGATAGGGCGTCCCAGGAGGATATTATAGGACAACAGGATCTTGGCAACGAGTAAGTTCATCAGTACGGTTCGCGTTCTGCCTGCTTCCCTAATGTTGAGGAAGAGGGTGACCGATCCCTCGGCCAAGACGGAATGGTTGGTGAACCTGGAGAGGACGTGGGAGATCGGTTGGAGGTCGGACGAATTTAATCCCATATGCTGGAAATAGCCATAGAATAGGATATCTGCTGAGCTCCCTGAGTCGACCAATATTCTTCGGACCCCGTAACAGTGAACCCAGGCTGTTATCACAAGGGGTCATTGTGTAGGAGTGATATGCCGTGAAAGTCTTCGTCGGTGAAGGTGATCGGGTCATCCTTTCTGCACTTCTTGTGGGGCGGATCACTCATGGCTATGACTGGTAGGAGGCGGCGGTCTCCCCGCTGTTCGGAGCTGAACCCATCGAAATGACCATGATCTGATCGATCGTTAACTCCCCGGGAGGGGGTTGGTCTTTTTGCTGCTGGTCCGCCTACCGCTTTTCTTGTAAGTATTTCTCCAGGTGACCAGAGTGGATCAGTTCCTCAATATAGTCATGGAGTTGTTTGCAACTCTCGGTCAGGTGCCCCCGTGACCTATGGTAGGCACAGTATGGGCCGCGGTGTTTCTTGTCTGTCCTCTGAGTAGCCGGCGGGTGTTTAGAAAACCTCTCGCCCTTAGCCTCCTTTAGCAGCTCGGTCTGGGAGACATTCAGAGGAGTGTAATCATGAAACCTCGGAGAATAGGGTTTTGGACGGTCGGCTTTCTTTTTCTCGTCTTTGTCCCGCCTTTTTCGGTTTCCTTGGTTGCCCCGAGGTAGGTTGGCGTTCACCTTCGACTCGAGTTGGATTTCTCGCTCGATCCATACTTTTACTTCGGCCATGGTCTTAGGTTGCGCTAATGCAAAAGAGCGGAGCCACTCTCTGTGCCTAAGACCAGACCTCAGGGCTGTAATAACCATTTCTTCTCGGTGCTCGGGAACTTCTAGGAGGGCACTGTAGAAGCGGGTGACGTATCCCTTGAAGGATTCCCTGTCTCCGCTCTTGATGGTGAACATGTAGTCGACCGTCTTTTTTTATTGTCGGTTTTCGACGAAATGACCAAGAAATTAGGTTGCTAGCTCGTCAAAGGTCGAGATCGAGCGCGGCATAAGCCTTCGGAACTAATCCCAGCCGGCCCGGATGAGGGCGTTGGGGAAATCTCGGCATTGAGCCGCATCTAAGTTATCTTGGAAGCTCATGCCCACCGTGAACGCGTCCAAGTGGTCCTCCGGGTCGGACTTCCCGTCGAAGAGGGCCACTTTAGGCGATTTGTTCTGGAACGAGACATGATTGTAACAAATTTCTTGATTGGATGTAAAAGTATCAATTCAAATAGTCCCCGGCAACGGCGCCATTTGATTGAATGAAAAATTCAAGACTGTGTATATCGAATAAAACGAATAAGTTTCTTTGTGTCGGTATTTAGAAAACTGAATAAAATTCACAATCAAAGAATTGTTTTGACCGCAATCAACTATGGTGTCGGATGTAGATTGTAAGTGAGTGCGGATCGTCCACAGGGACAGTGTAATAGTTCGTCTTTTGAATTAGATGAGTCGAAACTTTAAAGAAAACAAAACAAAACAATTCATGATTTATATTTAAAGTTCAAGAATTAGAAAATATAGATCTAATAACAAGAAAAAGATAGAATCAAGAATTGATAGTTTGATGATTTTTCCAACCAAATTTCAAGAATCGAAATGAGACTCGTAGGAATCGATAGGATCTATAGATGTGATGCAATCTTATGATGACGTATTCTCATCCTTCGATCGATCGATACTAGATCGATGATGATCGACGAGAATTAAGGATTTCTAGTGAAACTAGGGTTTCATCATTTATCCCTTGTTCATTCGTCGATATCATTCACATTCTAGCCTCTAGTAAATTCAAGAAACGATCGTAGAACCCTAATTTCGAGCGATAACAATCAAGAAAGCATCGCTACGAAACTAGGTCATCGATTCTTGAACTTGCTAGGGTTTACAAAACTCGTAGGACTTAAAAATCGTTTTGAGATTTGTTACATCATCTTTCTATTGATCGTCTCGGCTCCTTTACGAGCGGAGTTTTACTCAAACACCATCACAAGAACTACAATTATAAATTGAGATCGAATCATAATGCGAGAATTTAAAGAAAACAAGATTAAAGAATTTCACCTTTTATTTATATCAACAATTTCATTACATTCGCTCAAGAACTACAAGAGGAAGAACTCGATCGTCGATTGGGCTTCGCTCGGCTCCGTGAGTCGCGGATCGGCTTGGATCACTTGCTCGATTGGAGATCGGCTCCGCTCCTAAAAGGTTGAAGGGCTTCTCGCTTGATTGGTACTCGGGATCTTGAATTTGGGTTGGAATTAGGGTTAGGGTTTCGCACAAGTCTTGTCACTAGACTTGTGGAAGAAGATGAAGAGAATAGAGATTTAGGAATGGGAGATTAACTAACTAAAGATTGATTACCTAAAGATTGATTAAAGATTGATTAGCCTTTAACCCTAGGTCTAGGCTTCTATTTATAGATATCCAAACCCTAGATCTAGGATTTCAAATTTTAAGTTTCCCTCCAAAAGTTTGTTGAGAAAATTTGAATTTCCCTCCAAAAGTTAGTTAGAGGAGAAGCTTCTAGATGTGATTAGTTAGGAGGGAGCTTCTAGAAATAGTTTGTTAGGAGCTTAATTAAGATTAGCCATGCTTAATGATCTTTGCTGATCTGGCAGTAGCTTCGAGATCCTTCTGGAATTTGAAGTATCAGAAAGGAATGTGGGCCCAGAGATACAAATTGCGCGCTGAAAATGACTTGCTTACGTGGCCAAACCGCCGCGGAACCGCGGCGTAAGCCGGCTCCTGCCGCGGTTCCGCGGCTCTTTTGAGGGCTTAGGGCTTGAGTCTTCTGTATTGAATTTGGGCTGACATATGGACCTTTGTTTGATATATTGAATTTTGTTTTGTCTTCTGTGTCACTACCAGATCTGAAATCATTGAGTTGGCGTATTTTTGATCAGCTCTTTTGGCTTTGTTCCTGCACTTTCCTGCACAAATCTCGACACAAGTGTTGCGCAAATACAGAGATGATGCGATGCCATGAAATGCGGTCAATTTCCCTTAAAGTGCCGGTTTAAAAGTATAACACATGCAATCTGATATTTTATGACTGATTTGCTAATATGTGAAATATGAATACCGAACACTTCTAAATGAGTGCAAAAGATGGGGAAATTTCCGTGTTAAAAATACATTATTTTCGACTGATCAAGACACGCTCAGCTAGTAGCTGTTCTGTAAAGGGCCTTGTGAGCGAATCAGCGGAGTACTTCGCCCCTTCGCTGACCGTACAGTCATTTTGTCATATGTCTTCGATTTTCTTTTCGAGGGCATCGATTCGTTGTTGGTACCTTGAGGATTTTTCATAGTCGGAGCGCCTGCTATCTCTGTTCTGGGCTTACGCGATGGAGCGGTTTCGGCTTCGTTCTATCACGCTCCTTAAAGCTTTGGGACGGACCCTTCGTGGATAGTCCCGATGTTTGCCGTATGCGTGGCCTCGATGGAAGTGGTGACGTGGGTCTTGCCTGGATTCAGGCGATCTGACCGACACCTCTTCAGGGGGCGAGAAAGCCCGGCTGGTGTTGATGTGATAGCCTGGTCTCACCTGAGATCGGGGTGTCGAGTTGTCCGGCGCCCAAAGGGTCATGGAATCATTTCCCGCATGCGGGTCATGACTTCCGGAATCGGCACGCCGGTGTTCGGTTGCATTAAGATGAGCGTGAGTGAAGTCGAGGGCCTGACCCATACCAGTTAGCCTTAGGGCATTAGGTGAAGAGGCACCCTCGCTATATATTTTTTTATTGCCCTTGGTGATAACAAAACCAGTGTCCATTTTTCTCACCACTTTATATATTTTTTTTATTCATTTTTTTTTATTATTTCCTTCATACTTTTGGCTTTAAGACAAGAGCATTTCAAGGTATCCTCTACTATCCCAGGCTTCAAGACGTGTGAAAGTGCGAATAGCAGGGTATCAACGTTCAAAATGTTTGGCTTCCAGAATAGAAACTATTTTTCAGACTTATTTTTATCCTCAGATTAGTGACGTCCTTCATCTTACTAACCCTTGGGACAACGGCTCATAACTACTTATTACTAGTTCGTACAAGAAAACTTCTAATTTTCTTAGTTTTCTTAAATTTTTCTAATCTCATGGATGTAATTGTTCACTATCTAATCTTTTATTATCTTATTTATGTACAAAAAAATGTTTTTATATTTTTGAATTTTTTTAAATTTTTATAGGTTTTCGAAAATGTTTTGTGCTTATGCAAATGATATGCAAATGATGCAAAAATAAGCACAAACCTCCCCCAAACTTGTTTTCAACAGTGTCCTCACTGTTGCCATCTGCTAAATCTCGAAAAACCTGTAAGCTTGGGAGGATTTTATTAGTGGGGGAAAAGTATTTAAGTGAAGAACCTCCCCCAAACTTATTTTTGACTCATCATTTTGTAAAAAATTTCTTTTCAAGAGCCAGAAAAAAATGCCCCCCCCAAACTTGAGTTATGCAATGTTAATCTTTTAAAATCACATGAGGGGGTAAAAAAAATCAGTGGTCGATGCCAAGCTTTGCAAAGACCGAATGTTAACACCAACTATTCAAAAATTTATCAATGCAGTGCTCTGGTTGGTGGAAGAAGAAGTGGGGAATGGTTAAGTGGTGGAATAGAATGTGTGTGCGTCTCATTTTGGAGAGACGATGCAGTGAGTGTGATGGATTACTCGCATTCTTCTTACAAGTCAGAAGAAGGGGTGGATGTTCAATTTCAATGATTGGGACATGATTCATCTCAACACCCGTGTTATTCAGAAATGCGAGTTCATCAGCGAAGATCTCTTCAAAAGTTTCATCAATACCCTGAAGAATAATGTCATCACAAAGTGCGGGGTGATCTTCAGACTCTAAAAACTGTTCATAATCAGTGTTAATTGTTGACCCGGACATCTCAGTGGAAGAGTCCGTATGTGTATGATACATAGTTGGGTCAAACAATAACGTATGAAAAGAGTCTAGATCAATATTAGGAGGATCATCAAATTCGCTGCTGTCGACATCCATTAAGTCGACAGAACAGACCTGAGCAGTAGGTTCGGAGGGTACACTTCCCAACTTGTAAATGGTCATCTCAATTGTCCTCTTCCCGAAGGATAGGGTCATAGAACCATTACGACAGTTGATGATAGCATTGGAAGTGGCCAAAAAGGGGCGACCTAAAATTACCGGAATTTGATTCCGTGAGTTCGCTACAGGCTGTGTATCAATTACAATAATGTCCACAGGGAATATAAACTCCCCTATTTTTATTAACACATCCTCTAGTTCACCCATAGGTTTGGTGATTGATCGGTCAGCCATCTGGAGAGTGCAAGGAGATGGTTTCAACTCTCCGATCCCTAACTGCTCATAAACTGAGAAAGGAAGCAGGTTAACACTTGCCCCAAGATCTAGTAGAGCACGGTTAATATGTTTTTCCCCAATAGAGATGGAAATAGTAGGATATCCAGGATCCTTACGTTTCCTTGGTAATTGCTGGGGGAAAGCCGTGTCTACTGTTTTTGCCATGAATATCTTCTTGGGCATTTGTTTCTTCCTCTTTCTAGTGCACAAGTCTTTAAGAACTTTCGCATATGCAGGGACTTGTTGGATAGCATCTAGAAGAGGGATGTTTATGTTAACCTGTTTAAACATCTCAGTGATCTTTTCCATATGTGGACTTGGTGTGTTAGCCCTTAACCGATTAGGATAAGGTGCTTTAGCAATAAGCGCTGGGTCCATCATAGGAGAAGGAAGTGTGTATGGAACCGATCCCAGAATAGAAGTGGGGATCGTCCGTGGAGGAGTAAAAGAGGTGGGCTAAAGTGGCGAGCCTTTTGGGAAACGAAGAATAGGCTCGGAAGAAGGTGGTGGGGTAGAAGAAGTAGGGTCAGAACTAGAAGTGTGTGTGTGAGGAAAGGTCTCAGCCGGGGTGTTGATAGGATTTTCAATATCATCAACTTCTTCCCCAACATGATTATCAAGCACTCTCCCAGATCTCAACGTGATTGCATCCACATGATGTGAATAGCTAGGATTAGATAAAGGTTGAGCTGGAAGTTTCCCTTTTTCTCTTGCACGCATTTCAGTTTTTAGTTGTGCAATTTGTTCTTCCATCGATTTGATATTCTCATTTTGAGAGACAATGATCTTTATCACATTCTCGATGGAAGATTGCAAACTTGCCGTCCCTTGGATGGATTGTTTCATGAAAGTATCCAAGGTTTGTGCTAGTGCAGAGGTATTATCTGTACCGGTCAATTGCAACAAGTTTTCATGTGGTGCAAAAGTGTTGGCCGGATTTTGGAAGTTTTGTGCTTGGAAGGGGTGCTGACTCAATTGAAGTTGTGGTTGATGTTGTGGTTGAGGGACCCTTTGGAAATGATTCGTGTTTGGAACCGTGTTTTGAGATTGTGATTGGTTCCAAGTAAAGTTAGGGTGATTCCTCCAACCCTGATTATATGTGGAAGAATAAGGATCGTTCCTAGGTCCTTGTTGGTAAGCAGAATTGATAAGCTCATGACCTTGAAACGGACATTCTTCCGTCAAGTGAGACGGATCAGAACAGCAGCCACATACAGTTTTGGAGAGTGACATTTGACTTAGGGCGGCAGCTAAAAATTTGTTTTCCATAGTCTCGAGTTTTTTATTGATAGATGCAATGTCAGCTCTAACTCCTATGGAAATATCATTGCCATCCCTAGACGATTGACTCACACCCTCCCACTGAAAAGATTTTTCAGCGAAATCTTCTAGAAAGTTCCAGGCTTCCCCATCATCTTTGGTCATAAAATTGCCTTGACACATGGATTCAAGGGTCTGTCTTGTGTAAGGAGTAATGCCCTCATAAATGATTCGGCACAATTCCCATCTCGGGATGCCGTGATGTGGACATTGGACTAATAGATCCTTAAAACGTTCAAGACATTTTGAAAATGTTTCATTTGGAAGCTGGGTGAATTGATAGATTTCGCTACGGACTCGAGCTGTCTTTTGATGTGGGTAGAATTTCTTAAGGAATGCTTTGACGAATTCATCCCAATTTGAAATGGAATGTGCGGTAGTGTTATATAGCCACTTCTCGGCTAAATCGCACAAGGTAAATGGGAGAAGACGAAGACGCAAAGCATCCACAGACAACTGTGAGGTACCCATCATTGCGCATACATTTTCAAATTTCGTGATAAACACGTATGCGTCTTCAGACTCGAGACCGTGAAATTTTGGTAGAAGGTTGACGTATTGGGGTTTTATTTGAAAATTTTCCCCGTTGGCTGGTGGAATGGAAAGACAGGTGGAAAGTGCGCCTCGTGTAGGATAGCACCTCTCTTGGAGAGAGATGCGAGGTGGATTCTGCGCACCAACGGACGGCGGCAGGTTAGGGTTAAAGAAGTTTGATGGAGGTGGATCCATCGATGTGGGTGTGGTAGTGGGTAAAAGAAAGGGTAAATGTAGAAATACCGACTTTAGGGTCGATGAGGGAAATGCGGACTTAACGGGCACTAGAATCCCGTGTCCAGCCTATCTTGCACTAAAAAGGGTTAGTACAAGTGGCAGCGTGAATTTATAATTAGGGGAAATGATATGAATGTGGTATTTGTTTTGAAAATTGGACGGATTTTTGAAAAAAATGATGCAACACAACAAATGCAACACACAAAACCCTAATTCTAGTGGTCACCTAGGTCAAACTCTAGACCGCTCCTAACTGCCAAAAGACAAGTCGCAGGATAAATCCTCCACTACCTCTTTGTCCCCCTGTGGCCAGGTAAGTGCCAGGTAAGTGGGAAGGTACTCCACTACGTAAGTAGTGGGCCTAATTAATAACCACTAGCCTTCGACACACTTGCCTTAGACACCATGAGAAAACGCGGATAAGCAATGAATTACCCACGGCCTTCTTCTGTCCTAAGTGAGCGCGACGGTCCTTAGAGTCATCTCTAGATATTTTTTAGTTAATGAGGGTAAATGCGAATGCAAGTTTGTGATTTTCGGGGCCTAGGAAGGGTAATGAACTCCCCACCTAATTTGGATTTGGTCGTGCCCCTTAATATCCGTATTAATATGCAACAACCACAAGAATCAAAACAAGAACAATTTAATTTTTGCAATTTGCGCGCTGCGATTTATTTGCAAAGAAACCTGCAGCAAAATGTCAATTGGAGCAGATTTAGGAGAGAGATAAGAAAGTTAGAAGTTACTGTGAAAATTTTGTGCAGAGAGGCTTCCACAGAGGCACGGAACCGCCGCAAATCTTGGCTAAAACCGCGGATCCGCCGCCGTTGGTACTGTTCACTCTACCAAATTTCAACAGTAGCTTGCTGTTGATTTCTCCAACTCTCTGGAAATCTCCAAAAATTAATTCAAGTGCACAGAAAGCTCCAGATTTCCTCGCACAAATCACAACAACATGTATTAGTGTTTGCGCAAGTTTTTGATCTAAAAATAAAGACGGAATAAACTTTTCAACTCAAATTTCAAAATACGAACAATTAGCGCACTATCCCCGGCAACGGCGCCATTTGATTGTAACAAATTTCTTGATTGGATGTAAAAGTATCAATTCAAATAGTCCCCGGCAACGGCGCCATTTGATTGAATGAAAAATTCAAGACTGTGTATATCGAATAAAACGAATAAGTTTCTTTGTGTCGGTATTTAGAAAACTGAATAAAATTCACAATCAAAGAATTGTTTAAACCGCAATCAACTACGGTGTCGGATGTAGATTGTAAGTGAGTGCGGATCGTCCACATAGACAGTGTAATAGTTCGTCTTTTGAATTAGATGGGTCGAAAATTTAAAGAAAAGAAAACAAAACAATTCATGATTTATATTTGAAGTTCAAGAATTAGAAAATATAGATCTAATAACAAGAAAAAGATAGAATCAAGAATTGATAGTTTGATGATTTTTCCAACCAAATTTCAAGAATCGAAATGAGGCTCGTAGGAATCGATAGGATCTATAGATGTGATGCAATCTTATGATGACGTATTCTCATCCTTCGATCGATTGATACTAGATCGATGATGATCGACGAGAATTAGGGATTTCTAGTGAAACTAGGGTTTCATCATTTATCTCTTGTTCATTCGTCGATATCATTCACATTCTAGCCTCTAGTAAATTCAAGAAACGATCATAGAACCCTAATTTCGAGCGATAACAATCAAGAAAGCATCGCTACGAAACTAGGTCATCGATTCTTGAACTTGCTAGGGTTTACAAAACTCGTAGAACTTAAAAATCGTTTTGAGATTTGTTACATCATCTTTCTATTGATCGTCTCGGCTTCTTTACGAGCGGAGTTTTACTCAAACATCATCACAAGAACTACAATTACAAATTGAGATCGAATCATGATGCGAGAATTTAAAGAAAACAAGATTAAAGAATTTCACCTTTTATTTATATCAACAATTTCATTACATTCGCTCAAGAACTACAAGAGGAAGAACTCGATCGTCGATTGGGCTTCGCTCGGCTCCGTGAGTCGCGGATCGGCTTGGATCACTTGCTCGATTGGAGATCGGCTCCGCTCCTAAAAGATTGAAGGGCTTCTCGCTTGATTGGTACTCGGGATCTTGAATTTGGGTTGGAATTAGGGTTAGGGTTTCGCACAAGTCTTGTCACTAGACTTGTGGAAGAAGATGAAGAGAATAGAGATTTAGGAATGGGAGATTAACTAACTAAAGATTGATTACCTAAAGATTGATTAAAGATTGATTAGCCTTTAACCCTAGGTCTAGGCTTCTATTTATAGATATCCAAACCCTAGATCTAGGATTTCAAATTTTAAGTTTCCCTCCAAAAGTTTGTTGAGGAAATTTGAATTTCCCTCCAAAAGTTAGTTAGAGGAGAAGCTTCTAGATGTGATTAGTTAGGAGGGAGCTTCTAGAAAT
This sequence comes from Agapanthus africanus, assembly GCA_030015575.1. Taxonomy (NCBI): domain Eukaryota; kingdom Viridiplantae; phylum Streptophyta; class Magnoliopsida; order Asparagales; family Amaryllidaceae; genus Agapanthus; species Agapanthus africanus. Next base: position 430,584,871 of record CM057339.1, read on the forward strand.
AGTTTGTTAGGAGCTTAATTAAGATTAACCTTGCTTAATGATCTTTGCTGATCTGGCAGTAGCTTCGAGATCCTTCTGGAATTTGAAGTATCAGAAAGGAATGTGGGCCCAGAGATACAAATTGCGCGCTGAAAATGACTTGCTTACGTGGCCAAACCGCCGCGGAACCGCGGCGCAAGCCGGCTCCTGCCGCGGTTCCGCGGCTCTTTTGAGGGCTTAGGGCTTGAGTCTTCTGTGTTGAATTTGGGCTGACATATGGACCTTTGTTTGATATATTGAATTTTGTTTTGTCTTCTGTGTCACTACCAGATCTGAAATCATTGAGTTGGCATATTTTTGATCAGCTCTTTTGGCTTTGTTCCTGCACTTTCCTGCACAAATCTCGACACAAGTGTTGCGCAAATACAGAGATGATGCGATGCCATGAAATGCGGTCAATTTCCCTTAAAGTGCCGGTTTAAAAGTCTAACACATGCAATCTGATATTTTATGACTGATTTGCTAATATGTGAAATATGAATACCGAACACTTCTAAATGAGTGCAAAAGATGGGGAAATTGCCGTGTTAAAAATACATTATTTTCGACTGATCAAGACACGCTCAGCTAGTAGCTGTTCTGTAAAGGGCCTTGTGAGCGAATCAGCGGAGTACTTCGCCCCTTCGCTGACCGTACAGTCATTTTGTCATATGTCTTCGATTTTCTTTTCGAGGGGATCGATTCGTTGTTGGTACCTTAAGGATTTTTCATAGTCGGAGCGCCTACTATCTCTGCTCTGGGCTTGCGTGATGGAGCGGTTTCGGCTTCGTTCTATCACGCTCCTTAAAGCTTTGGGACGGACCCTTCGTGGATAGTCTCGATGTTTGCCGTATGCGTGGCCTCGATGGAAGTGGTGACGTGGGTCTTGCCTGGATTCAGGCGATCTGACCGACACCTCTTCAGGGGGCGAGAAAGCCCGGCGGGTGTTGATGTGATAGCCTGGTCTCACCTGAGATCGGGGTGTCGAGTTGTCCGGCGCCCAAAGGGTCATGGAATCATTTCCCGCATGCGGGTCATGACTTCTGGAATCGGCACGCCGGTGTTCGGTTGAATCAAGATGAGCTTGAGTGAGGTCGAGGGCCTGAGCATGCCCTTCCGTCTTCCTGCATACGTTGTTATTCCTGGGAGGGGGAACTGCGGTTTGGCGGATATGGTCGGCCGTTTGAACGCAGACGAGCGCATCCACCATCGTCATGAGCCTATCGATCCGAGCGAATAAGGCGTTGATGACGTTGGGAGGGGGAGTACGACCGCTCTCGCCTCCGTTATGGAGGACGAGACGGCTCGTGCCGGGATCATCGCGGTTGTCGTTTTCCATTGAATCGAAGTTGGAGGATCAACTTTTTGGGTGAAGAAGCTTCTCACGTTCCTACAAACGACGCCAACTGATGGAGGTCCGAATCTCCCTCAGATGTTGTCCTCCGTCGATCTTGCTGCAAGCGGTTCTGAACGGTTGAGATTTGGTGTGAGGGTTGAATGTGTGGATCTACATGGGTTGTCGTTGACGCCAAGCTATCTGCAAGGAAAGTCCCAGGATGGGTAACCACCGTAAGACCCTCCGACGATTAAGTACCGAAGAATAATGGCAGGGTAGTGGCGTATTGGAATGAGTTCGAGTTACCTGAGTCATCTGGAAGAGAGAGTTTATATAGCGGTCGTATGGAACGAATCGGCACGAGATTCTCGCTGTCCGTTACGCCTCTGTGTCACGTTCGCGTTGATGGCGGGGTGCAACCATTAATAGAGGGATACGCTCGTTAATGGAGAGACGTTCCAGCGTGGGACGCGGGATGTGGAGCGGCGGAGATCTCGTTTTGGCAAGATATACGGAGCCTCTACGGGGACGCTTAGGCTCCGTGCTCTCGGTTGAACAGGGAAGCCGAGAAAGCTCAGTTCGGTGGATAGCTCAGAGATGAGTGAGGAGGCCGTGAAAGCTCGGCTGCAGGATTACTCGGGAGTGAGTTGTTGGCTGGTTGCTAGACGCATAGTGAAGATAATCCGGGAAGGTCTCCGAAAGGTCGGATGCAATCTCGGAGAAGAGGTGCCGAGAAGTCTCCTATGCATCATATTAATTCTACCTCCGTGGCCCCCAGGAATCTAACGGGTTTACGTGGACGACACTTCATTTGCTACGTGTCGTAATCTGGGGAATTTCCGTTTATGAGCCTTATCATCCTGCCTCGACCACCTCTCGCCGGCTTTCCCCACAACCCCCCCTCCCTTTGCCCATTACCAACCCCATCCCTCAACCCCCCTCTCCCCCGTTCCAACACCCCCCTGCTCATGTCGTGATCTCCACCATCATCTTCATCATCAAGCCATCATCTTCTTGAGTGGCGAAAGCAGTAAAAAGTTTTGTAGGGTCAAAGCTAGAATGCATTATAATCAAAATAACTTATATATCAAACTTACTGCTATATATTTTTAAAACTAAAAGTGTAGACCACACTATTTTATAAATTTGTAGCTTTCCAAACTTAAACTAAGGTGTTTAGAAATACAATCTAGTGGCTTAACCACTAGGCTAACTTCTCATGTATTAATCTTTGCCCAATATGCATATGCATATTTATAGTTGGTATAAAAGCAAACCAATCAATTCCATATATAACATTTGTCGGAGGCTTGCCGGGAAAACCCCCCAACCCCCTCTCCTTTTGTCCCCCGATTCCGCCCCTGGTCTTCTTCGTCCTCTTATCTCATCTTTTCTTTTTTCACTGTTCTCTCGCCGTCGGCAACTTTCTCTACGATCATCTTCATTAAATTTTCCAAATTAATATTTAATAATTATTCATAATTTTTTATTAATAATTAATTATTACTTAATTAATTATGAAAAAACAAAATGGTCATTTGATATGAACAATTCATCCTTTTAATGTTAACCGTTAAATCAAGATAGTTTTTAAACAAAAGGATAGTGTTCTGTCGTGCATCCAAACCTAAGTCGAGTTTTCGTTAAATAAGCCAATATCTATTAAAATCTCCTAAATATTTTTCTTGAAATAAAACATATAAAAGTGCAATGGGCTGCAAAATTCTAGTAAGTTTTAATACTACGTTGCATTAACCAATATGTTGACATCTTAGCCACTCTTTAGGCAAAATTTTTGCGTACATCCTTAATTACTAGAATTGTGCACGTGTGTTAAGTTTATATATGTTAGGCATCCAAAAATATTCAGAAAGATTTTAAAGACATTTGATAAAAGAAAATAGTAATATTTTGTAAGTTTGCAATATTCATACTTAAGATTTGAGTATAATCAATGAAATTTTATTATTTTATCAAAGTTATAAGAAAACTCTTTTTAGTTCTCCGTATTAATTTTGAAAGTTTGAATCTCTCTTACTAAAATTAGATGCGCAAAATTTCTCTGTGTAATAAAATATTTAAGAGGGTGGCATGCTTTTGTCTTATACGATGCCCATACCATTTTGTCAATTTCCCACAAAAGTCAGAAAATTTGGAAAAAAAATTCTCAGTTCAAAAATGTCACCTTTTAAGTTATCTCTCTTTCATTAATTACTTATCAAAAACCAATGAGCAATAACTCACTTGGTAGGTAGAAGGCTTCTTTTTCTGGAAGGAGACAGGAAAGAAGTAATACTTTTTCTACCGAGTGCGATGGACTCCACATAGGCTATCAAGGTTCTCATTGGATATAAGATGAGCCATATTATCCACTACTTAGGTATTTGTATCTTATACCTCACCTTGTATCCAATGAGAGCCTTGATAGTCTATGTGGATTCCACCGCACCGGTATGAAAAGTATAACTCGACAGAAAAATGGTCACAGCTTAACGCTTTCGGAGCAAATTCGTGGGTTTTCGGGATGCATTTGTGTTGTGTGCTTGTTTGGGCTGCATGCCTGGGATTAGGCATACGGGCTGGTTAATAAATCAGAAAGAAAAAACTTCCAAAAGTGGAAGGAAAAGAAACGCACATGCATCTTGAGACTGAAAAAATGGTACATCATTATTCTCATATACCTATTACATAAAAAAGAATACTCTTTTTAAGAAAACAGTAGATTTTAAAAAAGTTAATATTGCAACTTTAACATAAAAATTTAACTTTTAAATAATCTTATATCTAACATATATACACGTGTGTTAAAAATTTAACTTTTAAATAATCTTATAATATCTAACATATATACACGTGTGCAACTTGAAATTTTTTCAGTGAGTAATAAATATGAGAGAGAGGGATAAGGTGAGAAGGCATATCTTAAATTAAGAAAAATTCCAAACAATTTAAAAACTTTTCTTACCTTTTTTTATAAAGTTATGAAAATATATCGGGAGGCCCCTGAGCTCTAGTTACCTTGAGCTCTAGTTACTAGTATTTTGCATGTGCTGATGCATGTTTGTATATTTTGAATAACATGTATATATCGCACTGAAAACGTGTATAAATTTGTTTTTATCTTGTACATTACATGAAAATTTCTAAATATATCTATAGTTTTTCTAAAATTAAATTCAATGAATACGGTTAGTGGTAATATTAAAATTAAGAAATTTATGAGCTATATAAAGATATTCAAACTTATATATAAATTTGTAAGATATATCTTTTTTTTGGGCTTTAGCCATTGGAGCATGAAAGAGAATTTGTAATGAATGAGAGAGAAAAATGATTATTGACTTTTCAATTTCTTATTTCTGTCCTTTGTGATAGATGAGAGGGATATCTCCGATTTTTAACTTTGGCTATTAGAATTTTGCCATTTTTTTTCCATTTTTCATTTGGTTGATTAATGACGGATTTCTAGTTATGATAGTAAAATTATGGTTATTTCACCAAAATCCCCCATTTAGTTTGTCGTAGTATCCGGAAATGCCTTCGAAGTACCGTCGTTAGTCCAAAACCCCTGAAATTTCAAACTGTTACTCCACAACCCCCTCGATGTTAAATTCAGGTTTTAAGTGGTCATGTGACCCGTCACATGACTACTGTTGAGTCTTTTCTTCCCAATTTACCCTTCTTCATTATAACAAAACTCTTGCTTAAAAAAAACAGAAGGCATTTCCCTGCACTCCTCACCATCTTCTCTGATGAGCAGCAACCATTGCCCTCACTGTTGGGGATAATAGTAGGGAGAAGATAACACTACATGGAACAATGCTACGACCAATCCACGCAAATTACGCAATAACAACGAAAGATAAAACAATATATAAACACGAGAACAATAGAATCAAATTAGAGAGATAAGGGATTTGTTAACAAACTTCATCCACCATATCGTTAGTCCCCGGCAGAACGGAATCTACAAATTTCTTATAGATTTTTGAATCAAGTTTACACGAAGAGCAAGCCTAGGAGATTTCTCATAAATTTCTCTATTAGCCGTCACCATATCTCTATACAAAAGATTTAATAGCGTTAAAATTTCATCATACGAGAGACACTATTTATAGCCAAACCTTGATCCTATACAAATTAGATTTAAAAAGAATATGATTAATATTCGATTCACACATAAAACCCGTGCGAAGACGTTTGATGAAAACTTCGTCAGACGTCCGTCGTCTCTATGTATTGGCTTCAGCTTCTTGGAAGACGTCTTCTACTCCTTGGTCAGACGTCTTCCTGCGCACTGTGACGACTCTGGATTTGGCCAGACTTCTGTCACTTTACTTTCAGACATCTGGCGTCGCTCTACTCTTTTGGTTCCATGCTCGTGCATGCCAGACGTCTGAACTTCCATGTTTAGACGTCTGTGTTAGTGTATATGCCCTAGGGGCCATTATTGTATCATACTAGCTTGTATATTACTTAATGGAAGCTTGGGATATTCACAGTTATATAACAGTCTTGCTAAACATGTTAGTATGCTACTTGGTTTTATCTATCTTAATATGTGTGTACGTATTGATAGAGCCCTTAGGATCTTGCTTGACTACCAGCGTTGTGATGGCAGTCACACTAGTGGGGGCTGGGTAGTCTACAAGCACATCCTTTTTCAGGTCCCTAGTCGTAGGATTATCGAGACAGGGCATCGATACTCCGGAGTAGACTAGTGTGTACGCTTCTCATCCCAGTTGGGGAGATGGTCTGTCCCACAGCAATCAGTACATCGTACTGGAGATAGTATACAGGTGCTCGTTGGGTTACGGATACACCGGACAGGACTCGCAGGGGACTGTTGGTTGGTATTATACCCGTCGTCAGTTAACAGTTCCCAGGTGACATGAGTACAGCATAGTCCCCAGACTTGATACTGCTACTTCGCCTCAAGTGTGTCCCACTGTTCTTAGATTTCTACCGTACCACGGCTCAAAGGAGTCGTGCAAACAGGTAGCAGTTGGGTGCAATCCCGAGCACTTGGAGGCAGTGGCGGTTAGACAGGATTCGTCTCTCCCGGTATTGGGAGTTGATATCGCGCTGTGTCATAGAGCCTTACGCAAAGTCCCTGGTCAGGGCAAGCGAGATTTACTGGTAGGTTCCAGTAGTTTCTCAAGGTGTAATGGGCTTCACTCCGACACGACTTATACCGCTTTTAGGGGACTGACGCTTGCCACCCCCTAGGCCTGATATGCGATAGTCCTAGACGAACAGACCGGACTGTATGGAGATTGTCACATCAGGCTCAGTACGAGTTCAGATGGGTTTCCTCATCGGCCTTCTTATCGACATCTACCCGGGGACCGTTACGTACAGCTAGTGCCGCTTGCGGTCTGTGGTTAAACCCACTGCCAGCGTAGTAGTCGAGTCTTTAAAGTCCCACAGAGAGAGTTTCCCTGCTCCAGGCGAAACGATATAGAGGTCGTATGGTTTTACGACAAGGGTTCGGACGCATACGTGTTTAAACGCACGTACGATGTTCGGACAGTTTTTACTAGCCGGCTTTGGTTTAAGCCAGGTTCTAGTATCGGATTATTGGATTTATACAGTCTAAAGTTTTTCCGTGTTTTCACGGATAGGAGGGGCGTTCTCGTAATTTGGCGGGAAGCTTCTAGAAGTATGGTGACTTGAGGGCTTAGGTGGCATTTACATTAAATGCATTTGTGACTCATTAGATGAATCATTCAAGTGAGTTAATGAAGCATTTATTGCTTAATGACTCACTTGATGATTCATTGCATATATTAAATGAAGAATGATGATAAATCATAGATTTATTTTATTTGATTTTCTTTATGCTTCATGATATATTAGAAGTGAGAAACATTTTCATCATAATCTTGCTCACCTTCTCTCTCCTCAAGCTCTCTCTCTTCAAACCTTAATCCTACCCTCTCATGTGTTGAGATCAATGATTAGCTAGACTATTTAATCCATAACCATACTCTATATCATCTAGGTGATTTTGATTAGCAACTAAAGAAACCTAGTTACCTCAAGATTAGAGGCAAAGCTTAGAGTAGAAGCTCTCGGGCGGATCGTCTATTACATAGAGGAGGCCGACGAGGAAGTGGATAACGAGAAGACGAAGGACTAGGTTCATTAGGTATAATCTCTTTTCATAGTAGTTAACAACTCCTATGTTAGTGTTAGTTATAGTTTAGCAAAGATCCATTCGGTTAGTCGATGTTGCTTCAAATAAAATGATTGTTTTTCATATTTCCTCCTCCCCGCAAGTCGTGAGGTGTACAACGTCGACTTACAGTGGTATCAGAGCTTCGCTAAACAATAATTAACTTATTAGCAAAGTCGTTACAATTTCGAACGCAAAACGAACTGGAAAAAATATCGTATTCACCAAGTTTCTGTCGAATTTAAATCGAGGTCTAAAATTTTTTCAGGGACCTATAAAAATACAAGCAGGGAAATATAAGAATACTGGAAAAAATTGGGTGCATGAATCGGCCAAACAGCCGCGGAACCGCGGCCGATCCCACCGATCCGCCGCGGAACCGCGGCCGATCCCACCGATCCGCCGCGGATCCGCCGCGGATCCGCGGCCGAGTTGAAGCCGATTCAGTCCAATTTTCCCCAATAACTCTTCTGTGAATATTTTGTCTTTTCTGGAATGTTTATTTTCTGCTCAAGTCTCAGGTGCACAGAGAAGTTTTAGAGTAGAATCTAATGTGTTTGCTCGATCGAAATTATACGATGTTTTGCTAATTAGATTATATCTGTGAACTGTTTAATGTGTTCGTAAACCTCCCCTAACTGCTAGTATGTCGGTTGGCAGGGGGTTGCACATTTCTTTAATGATTTTACTGTTTGTGATTATGAACTTGATTGGATTGTTGTGATGATTAGCCGGGGTTTGAGATGGGTTTCTATATTCATTCATTCGATGTAATTGTAATATGTTGTAATATTATTTTGCGGGGCACATCCAAGTTGCGGTTGTAGCTGTAAGTCCACGTTACCTCTCCCGATTCTTTCGGACTTGCGGAAATGGTGAAAAAAGATTTTTAGGGTTTAGGTAACATGGACTACGAAAACGGATCTTTGCTAAACTACACACTAGCAACTAACAAGAGAGTTATCTACTCGGTTAGGGGTTATATCTCAACTTGAACTCCTTCTTCTTGGACTTTTTGTAGTGGTCCGATGGTGCTTTCCTCGTTGCCTTCTCTTGTCGAAGATGGATCCACCCGAGGGTTTCTTCCTTGAGCTCCTTTCTCGAACTTTGAGAAAACTAAAGTCTCCGGCTTGCTAGATCTTCAACCTTAGGAAGAGTAGAGAGCGGCTTTGGGTGTTTTATCTCCAAGGAGAGGTTTCTCAACTCATGAGAATGATTCTCCTTGAACTAGAGGAGGAGGCACATGAAGAGAGGAGAGAGAATGGTTATGATAGAATGAGAATATTTTTTACAACCATAACAATATAAGTGAATTATCAAATTAATAATATTAATCCAAAATGAAAAAGGTGATGGTTGGTTTGATAAGACCATTATCATTTCACATTAAATGATTTTTCAAAGATCAAAGAGCATCTAGAAAAGAAATGATGATGGTCAAAGTTTCAACCATGGTCAACTAGTCAACCTTGGTCAACAAGTCAACAAACCCAACCATGACACAATTTCATTTAAATAACATTATTAATTGATATATCACAAATTCATTAGGGTTTGAAAAAAGACGACTGTCAACTGTGCATACGCACCCGTTCCAAAACCCTAATAAAAAACCTCTTCCTCCGCCTCAATCAACTGTGCATACACACCCGCATTCGTGTTCCGAGGAACATGAATACTATGAGATAAAACTAACCCCAAAGCATATACTAGGATCTGGCTCAAACCAGAGCCCGCTAGTAATGTCTGTCCGGACGCCAAACGTGCACAAGTGCGCGGATGTGAACGAACCCTGTCGCAAAACCATGCAACCTCTACTCTGTTTTGCCCAAAGGCGAATAACCCTCTGTGTGGGACTCTAAAGACTCGACACTACGCTGGCAGTGGGTTTAACCACAGACCGCAAGCGGCACTAGCTGTACATAACGGTCCCCAGGTAGATGCCGATAAGAAGACTGACGAGGTAAACCCCTCTGAACTCCTACTGAGCCTGAATGTGACAATCTTCTTACAGTCCGGTCTGTTCGTCTGAGAACATCGCATGGCGGGCCTAGGGGGCGGTAAACGTCAGTCCCCTACTAGCGGTACAAGTCGTGTCGGAGTGTAGCCCAGAACACCTGAGATAACACTGGAAACCTACCAGTCTATCTCGCTTGCCCTGGCCAGGGACTTTGTGTAATGGCTCTCCTAGACACAGCGCGATATCAACCCCCAATACCGGGAGAGACGAATCCTGTCTAACCGTCACTGCCTCCAAGTGCTTCGGGACTGCACCCAAAAACTACCCGTTTGCACGACTCCTTTGAGCCGTGGTAGGGTAGTAATCAAAGTACAGTGGGAACACACTCGAGGCGAAGTGACAGTGTCAAGTCAACGGACTAAGCTGTACTCATGTCACCTGGGAACTGATAACTATGATAGGTATAGTACCAACCAACAGTTCCCGACAAGTCCTGTCCAGTGTACTCGTAACCTAACGAGCACCCGCATACTATCTCAAGTACGACGTACTGACGGCTGTGGAACAGACTGTCTCCCTAGCTGGGATGAGAAGCGCATACGCTAGTCTACTCCGGAGTATCGATGCCCTGTCTCGATAGTCCTACGACTAAGGACCTGCATAAGGATGTGCTTATGGATTACCCAGCCCCCACGAGTGTGACTGCCATCACAACGCTGGTAATCAAGCAAAGATCCTAAGGGCTCCACTAATATGTAAAGGCGATATGCTAAAAGAAACACATGCACACATTAAAGCAGAAACAAACCAAGTAGCATACTACTATATTGAGCAAGATTGTCTATACAAGGTGAATATCCCAAGCTTCCATCAAGTAATATACAAAATAGTATGATACAGTAATGGCTTCTAGGGCATATACACTAATAGTAGCCACCGTTATATTATTTCATTTTACTGTTTTTGCTTCTAGGATAGACCCAAGGTGGGGTGCACAAACTACCGGGTACTTTGAAGTGTTTAGTGGCCTACTCACGTTGTTGAGGGAGACCGCTTCACTTCGGGTACTTGGCGGGTAGTTTGCCGTACCCGTAGGGGTCTAGGTTGGGGTAATGGCTATTCACCACAACTATGTAATCCGTCTTTCATTGCAGGCTCAAAAGAAACGCGGATTGCTTGTATATCCAATAATGTTCATCTGTGATCTGGAATGCCTATTATTGCGTCTGACGAATGTACAATATTTATATATGATAGCTATTTAGACGTCACTTATGTTTTACACCCGCACTAGCCCAGCCCCCGCTCTGTCGTTAGTTAAGTAACCTAACGGGTGATGACGGGACCCAGTGGCGAATGCGGATGGAATAAGAGGATGTTGTATTTTTGTCGTTTTCTGCAATGATAGGTTAATGATGGGACGCATTATTATTAATGCAAAGAAAATAAACCAAAGTTGAATCGTTGGAACAGTTTAAAAGAAACCACTCAGTTATTTTAAAACAGAGGATATTTTTAATTGCGGAGCTTTAACCACTCCTTTTAAAAGCTATCAGGTTCCTTCGATCATATCAAGTTCACTACATTTACGGTTTCGCCAAAACCATTCGTAGCCCTCCATCATTTCATTTGGGTATTCAGTAGTATTCAAGCTATGTATTTTGACCAACGCCAAGGCATAGTGTTTGGTAGCTGCTGGGTATTCATTTGTTGCATAGATAGATGAGTTAGTTTGGGACAGTCGTATTATCATTTTGGCCAACGTCAAGGATATGTACGGATGGGTTCAAATTAACAAGATAATGATGGGTAGAACTTGACATGTGACTTATGACATTTTGACCAACGCCAAGGTCATAAGAGCATGGGGCAAAAATTTATATCGGGAATTTCTAAAGAAACTGAAATTTGCAAAGAGATGCATACCATTTGGAGTGTGATGAATGTTGGTAGGATTCCTTCAGCATTATCATACGATGATATTTGGATCCTGATCCAACTGTGAGTATATGCTACTCATCAGGAGATTCGTCACTTAACGACCAATGCTATAAACCAAGTAGGTGTCGAGAAAGGTGTCAGTGGGGCTACGCCCCCAGAGAAAAGAGGTTATTTAATTAAGGAACTTCGCGAAAGCGTTGGAAAACCTCCCTCGAAGTATCGACACCGGCCTGGCTGAATGGTTAAGCAAGTATTGTACGGTGAGAATAGTCTTGGCTAGTTCTTCCTTTTTGGTTTAAGGAGGGATTCGAGAAACAGTGGGAGCCATCCAGTTTAGATAAACTAAAAACCACTCTAAACTTTCAAGAACATCATGCTAAAGTGTTTTCTCTCTCTCTCTCTCCTAATTGCAGCGATCCAGATTAGAAAAAAATATATTGACAGGGCCAAACTATAAAGATTGGCTGCGGAATGTCAAAATGGTTTTGACCTATGACAGATTGGGGTATGTCCTCACCGCTAAGGCACCTGCAGTCCCAGGTCCCAAATCCAGTAATGCGGATAAGGAAATCCGCAAAACCTGGGAGTTAGATTGCGCGAAGGCCAAGTGCATCGTGCTTGCCTCGATGAATAATGAACATCAGAGGAGGCACGAGGATATGGATCTAGATGCCATATTTCTCCATACAAAGGAACTTTATGGAGAGCAATCTCGTATAGCAAGATACGATACCTTAAAGAACTTGTTTCAAGCGAGGTTGGCCGTCGGATCATCGGTAGGAGAACATATCCTAAAGATGATTGGCTATATAGAAGAGCTCGCAGACCTTGGGACGACTTTGGATAATGAGCTCTGTACAGACCTGATTCTCCAGTCCCTCCCTTCCACCTACGCCCAGTTTATTCTGAATTTCAACATTCAAAGAAAAGAAGTTGAACTTTCAGAACTCCTTAACATGTTAAGGAGTGCAGAGGGCACCTTGCATAAGGTAAGGGAAACACACACTATGTTTGTTCGCGGTGCTTCTTCTTCCGGGTCCAAGGCTAAAGCCAAAGAAAGGAAGAATAAGGCCGCCACCAAACCTAGAGGAGGTGTTAGTAAGGTGTGAGCGAAGGGAAAGAAAAAGATTGCGGTGCCAGTAGTGGCCAAGGATGAGTGCTTCCATTGTCATAGGAAAAGGCACTGGAGGAAAGATTGCAAGGCGTGGAACACCAAGAACCACGAACCGAAGCAAGCTGTGGCTTCGACTTCAGGTGTGTTTGTAATTGAGAATTGTCTGTCAATCAACTCTACTTCCTGGGTATTGGATACCGGATCAGGATCTCATATATGCAATTCATTGCAGGCACTGAAAAACCGTAGAGTGCTGAAAGTTGGTGATATGACCCTGATGGTTGCTAACGGAGCTAGCGTGGGAGCTGTGTCCGTAGGGGATTATCACCTGGGATTGACGAGTGGACATATTTTGGTTTTACATAACTGTTTTTGTGTACCTAGTTTAACGTGTAATATCATATCAGTTTCCTTGTTATCAAATAAAGGTTATGATTTCACGTTTGTAAGCGATATTGTTAACATCCACCTTAATCATGGTTTGATTGGGTCCGGTACACTGGATAACGGTATATATGTCTTAAACCAATTCCAGATTTTCAATGTCCAGAACACACTAAAAAGAAAGTCTCCGGATTTAGACAAGGCTTTCTTATGGCATTGTAGACTAGGTCAAATCAATGAGACAAGGTTAACTGAGTTACATAGAGAAGGATATTTGGATTCATTCGAATATCAATCTTATGCCACTTGTCAATCATGTCTCAAAGGAAAGATGACAAAGACTCCATTCACTGGACATGGAGTAAGAGCGAGCGAGCTCTTAGGACTCATACACAGCGATGTATGTGGTCCAATGTCTACACATGCAAGAGGTGGTTTTTCCTATTTCATTACTTTTACGGATGATTACTCTAGGTACGGATTCATTGTTCTGATGAAACATAAATCCGAGGCTTTTGAAAAATTCCAAGAGTATAAAAATGAAGTAGAAAACCAAACCGGCAAAAGTATCAAGACACTGAGATCTGATCGAGGTGGTGAATACTTAAGTGCCGAGTTCCTAGGTTACCTAAAAGAGAAAGGAATCTCTCTCAGCTTACTCCTCCATACACTCCACAGCATAACGGTGTATCGGAGAGACGGAATCGAACCCTATTGGATATTGTATGTTCCATGATGAGTAATGCTGAGTTACCGCGATCTTTCTGGGGTTATGCGCTAGAATCAGCGACATATCTTTTGAACATGGTTCCTACCAAGACTGTTCCTACCACACCATATCAGATGTGGAGTGGGAAGAAACCCTATCTTCAGTATCTGAAGATTTGAGGATGTCCAGCTTTTGTTAAAAAGCAGTATGCAGACAAGCTCGAGGCACGATCAGTACAGTGTAAGTTTGTAGGATATCCAAAGAAGTCCAAGGGGTATCTATTCTATTACGCAGAGGAACAAAAGGTTTTTGTTTCTCGTAATGCCCATTTTCTAGAATATCAGTTTTTAGAAAAGGAAATAAGTTGGAGAGAAATAGAACTGGAAGAAATTCCAGAACCACAAACTACTACTGAAAGTTTGGTAGAACCAGTAGTTCAAGAAGAACTGGACATTCCCGCACCCCTCCGCAGGAGTAGTAGGCCGTCTCATCCGCCTGAGAGATACTACGGTTTTCTCATAGATGGGGATAGAGAGGATTGCGTAATTGATGATGATGAACCTACTAGCTTCCAGCAGGCCATCCAGAGCGGCGACTCGGTACGATGGCTAGATGCAATGCGGACCGAAATGGAGTCCATGTACACCAACAAAGTATGGACTTTGGACTTTGCTCCAGATGGGGTAAAACCCATAGGATGCAAATGGATCTTCAAGAAAAAGATTGGTGTAGATGGACAGGTGGAAACCTATAAGGCTATACTTGCTGCAAAGGGTTTTCGTCAAAGACCTGGTTTGGACTATGACGAGACTTTTTCTCCAGTGGCTATGCTCAAATCCATTCGGGTCCTTCTTGCTATTGCCTCCTTCCATGATTATGAGATCTGGCAGATGGACGTAAAGACGGCTTTTCTAAATGGTAATTTGGAAGAGTGCGTCTATATGGATCAACCAGAAGGCTTAAATCAGAGTGGGAGCAGCGGGAAAGTATGCAAGTTGCTCAAGTCCATTTATGGACTAAAGCAGGTATCGCGGAGTTGGAACATCTGTTTTGATGAAACAGTCAAAGAATATGAATTTATCAAAAATCTAGATGAACCAGGTATATATAGTAAAGTTGTAGCACGAACTGTCCTATTCCTCGTCTTGTACGTGGATGACATTCTATTGATAGGAAATGACATTCCTATGCTACAATCTGTCAAAGAATTCTTGTCACACAGGTTCTCCATGAAAGACCTGGGTGATGCCTCTTACATTCTAGGGATCCGGATCTATCGTGATAGATCCAAGAGGATGTTGGGACTTTCACAGTCCAGGTATATCAACACTATACTGAAAAGATTCAGTATGGAAGATTCTAAGCGTGGTAATCTACCGGCTTGTCACGGAATCACCCTATCCAAAGAGATGTCTCCCAAGACTGATTTGGAAAGGGATCGTATGTCTATTATACCCTACGCTTCTGCGATAGGCTCTATAATGTATGCGATGTTGTGCACCAGACCAGATGTAGCTTACGCACTGAGCGTGGTAAGCCGGTATCAGTCAGACCTAGGGGAGAATCACTGGATAGCAGTGAAGAACATTCTCAAGTACCTGAGAAGGACTAGGGAGATGTTCTTGGTTTACGGCGGAAAAGACCTCAAGATCGAGGCCTTTGCTGATTCCGGCTTCCAGAGTGATAAGGACGATTCCAAGTCCATATCAGGTTATGTCATTACCCTCAATGGAGGGGCAGTGTGCTGGAAGAGTTCTAAGCAGGACACCGTTGCTGACTCGACGATGGAAGCGGAGTATATTGCTGCTTGCGATGCCGCAAAAGAAGCGGTTTGGATGAAGAAGTTCCTAACAGAACTTCAGGTGGTTCCTACCATTGTTGATCCAATACCTCTGTATTGCGACAACAACGGAGCTATAGCTTTAGCAAAAGAACCAAGGTCCCATCAGAAGTCCAGACACATCTTAAGGCGGTATCACCTGATCAGGGAGATCGTAGATCGCCGGGAGATCGAGGTCCAGAGAGTTGCTACAGAGGAGAACATTGCTGATCCATTCACAAAGGCCTTACCTCAGATTCAGTTCGAGAGGCTACTCGAGATCATCGGTCTTCGATATGCCAGTACATGGCCCTAGTGCAAGTGGGAGATTGTTAGTGTATATGCCCTAGGGGCCATTATTGTATCATACTAGCTTGTATATTACTTAATGGAAGCTTGGGATATTCACAGTTATATAACAGTCTTGCTAAACATGGTAGTATGATGCTTGGTTTTATCTATCTTAATATGTGTGTACGTATTGATAGAGCCCTTAGGATCTTGCTTGACTACCAGCGTTGTGATGGCAGTCACACTAGTGGGGGCTGGGTAGTCTACAAGCACATCCTTTTTCAGGTCCCTAGTCGTAGGATTATCGAGACAGGGCATCGATACTCCGGAGTAGACTAGTGTGTACGCTTCTCATCCCAGTTGGGGAGATGGTCTGTCCCACAGCCATCAGTACGTCGTACTGGAGATAGTATAAAGGTGCTCGTTGGGTTACGGGTATACCGGACAGGACTCACAGGGGACTGTTGGTTGGTATTATACCCATCGTCAGTTAACAGTTCCCAGGTGACATGAGTACAGCATAGTCTGCATACTTGACACTGCTACTTCGCCTCAAGTGTGTCCCACTGTTCTTATATTGCTACCCTACCATGGCTCAAAGGAGTCATGCAAACAGGTAGCAGTTGGGTGCAGTCCCGAGCACTTGGAGACAGTGGCGGTTAGACAGGATTCGTCTCTCCCGGTATTGGGAGTTGATATCGCGCTTTGTCAGAGAGCCATTACGCAAAGTCCCTGGCCAGGGCAAGCGAGATTTACTGGTAGGTTCCAGTAGTTTCTCAAGGTGTAATGGGCTTTACTCCGACACGACTTATACCGCTTTTAGGGGACTGACGCTTGCCGCCCCTAGGCCCGATATGCGATAGTCCTAGACGAACAAACCGGACTGTATGGAGATTGTCACATCAGGCTCAGTACGAGTTCAGATGGGTTTCCTCATCGGCCTTCTTATCGACATCTACCCGGGGACCGTTACGTACAGCTAGTGCCGCTTGCGGTCTGTGGTTAAACCCACTGCCAGCGTAGTAGTCGAGTCTTTAGAGTCCCACAGAGAGAGTTTCCCTGCTCCAGGCGAAACGATATAGAGGTCGTATGGTTTTACGATAAGGGTTCGGACGCATACGTGTTTAAACGCACGTACGATGTTCAGACAGTTTTTACTAGCCGGCTTTGGTTTAAGCCAGGTTCTAGTATCGGATTATTGGATTTATACAGTCTAAAGTTTTTCCGTGTTTTCACGGATAGGAGGGGCGTTCTCGTAATTTGGCGGGAAGCTTCTAGAAGTATGGTGACTTGAGGGTTTAGGTGGCATTTACATTAAATGCATTTGTGACTCATTAGATGAATCATTCAAGTGAGTTAATGAAGCATTTATTGCTTAATGACTCACTTGATGATTCATTGCATATATTAAATGAAGCATGATGATAAATCATTTAGATTTATTTTATTTGATTTTCTTTATGCTTCATGATATATTAGAAGTGAGAAACATTTTCATCATAATCTTGCTCACCTTCTCTCTCCTCAAGCTCTCTCTCTTCAAACCCTAATCCTACCCTCTCATGTGTTGAGATCAAGGATTAGCTAGACTATTTAATCCATAACCGTACTCTATATCATCTAGGTGACTTTGATTAGCAACTAAAGAAACCTAGTTACCTCAAGATTAGAGGCAAAGCTTGGAGCAGAAGCTCTCGGGTGGATCGTCTATTACATAGAGGAGGCCGATGAGGAAGTGGATAACGAGAAGATGAAGGACTAGGTTCATTAGGTATAATCTCTTTTCATAGTAGTTAACAACTCCTATGTTAGTGTTAGTTATAGTTTAGCAAAGATCCTTTCGGTTAGTCGATGTTGCTTCAAACAAAATGATTTTTTTTCATATTTCCGCCTCCCCGCAAGTCATGGGGTGTACAACGTCGACTTACAGTCTGAGGAAGAAAACTTTACAATACTAAAATTCTCCCATTTAGAGATTATTTCGCCTTGACTTCCAAAAACTAGTAGATTTCATACAATTCCGCTATCTGCTCTCCTCATCAAATTCTCAAAGAGATTCACCAACCTGAAACAGAGATCCAGCTTATTTCTGATTACAACCTTGGTAAACATATCCGCATGATTCTTTTCTCCTACGATCTTCTGCAATTTCAACTCACCATCTTCCAACGCTATGCGTATAAAATGGTACCACATCTTGATGTGCTTTGTCCTAGAGTGATATGCAGCGTTCTTGGCCAAGTGTATCGCACTTTGACTATCGCTCTACAAGGTATTAAAATCCTGTTTCTTACCCAATTGTTCGAGTAACCCCTGTAACCATATCATCTCTTTACTGGCTTCCGTGATGGCTACATATTCGGCCTCCGTCGTTGACAATGCCACAATCTTTTGCAACCGGAAGATCCAACTGATTACTGTTCCCCCAACCGTGAATACACACTCTGTTGTGTTTTTCCCATTATCTCGACCACCTGAGTAGTCTACATCAATATGAACTTGCACATTGAGTGAATTACGCCTGAAGCATAAACAATTACTGGATGTTCCGCGGCGACTTCAAGGAGTTAGGGTGTCGTATTTTAGGGTAATCCTTAGGATTCCCTGCTGATTATTTTGAGTATTTTTAATGCAGAAAAAATCACATTTGTACAAAATTTCTAGAGAGGGGGTCAAAATTGACGTATCGGGTTCGATCGGACTTTTATCTTCGTATACACGTCGCCTAATGCTCTAGCTAGGCTCTGATACCACTGTAGGGTTCCTAGGCACTCATATAAGAGTCTATAAGAGAGAGGGATTACAACCTTTGTCGTCCGCTCCTTCACTTCATAAGCTCCGAGTAGAAGTCCCTTCTCCGCGATCCATGATCTTCCGGACTCAAGAGAGGCTCCACAACCCGAATGATCCATGCTAGCTTGTAGTCTTCCTTTTCTCCGATGATCTACCTTGAAGTTTGTTTAACTCAAGCTCTCACTCACTAATGAGGTGAACACCCTAATCTAATTGGCTAGATTAGATGAGGATGATGAAGTAGGATTTATGCCCTTTTTTTTTATCAAATTCTCACACTAATTCATCACCAATCTCAAAGCTAGAAAGCTTTGCAAGGAGGAAGAAGAAGAAGATGAATGAATAATCCTTTTGTGATGAATAATGAAAAAGATTATATGATTACAAATGCAACCATGGTCAAAGATGACAAGGCAAACCATTGTAGAGAGTTAACTAGGGTTAAAGGTGTGGTTTGGGTTAGGAAAATATCTCACAAAATATCCATCATAATATCTTTGCAAAAAACAAAATAAAACCTTCTAGAAGCATTATGAAAGAACTAACCCAAATCAAACCCTAACCATGTTTAATCTCCACTAATCATGTTGCATTAGTAATTATAATATGTTACAATATTATATATCACATATATAATATATTTTTGTAACAAAAGAAAATAATACTATTAACATATATCGCATATATATCAATGTATTATCCGGTGAGAAAATGAAATAATAAAGCGAGCCAATATTAGATAATGTAATGCAATATATCATATATATAATCATACATTAAATTATCGAATCAACACTTGATCCGACAATCCGGCTATATCGAATATAACCGACTAATATATCCATGTACCGATTCATCGAATCAACACTTGATCCGATGACCCGGCTCATATCAAAATATCGCGAGAATATAATACGGTATCTCATATCGTATTATCCTCGGTCCTGCACATATCACATATGTGCTCCTACTCCGTTTTGCCTGAGTCAAGAAACCTCTGTGTAGGACTCTAAAGAATCGTCAATACGCCGGTAGCAGGTGATGATCATATCAAACACCCACAAGCTGCAAGCGGTCAGCTAAACGTAACAGCCACCCAGGTATTGAGCGATCAAAAGATCAACAAGCAAGCCTGTACATTCTCCTGTGAATCCAATCAGTAACACTCCCGTACAGTCCGGTCTCTTCGTCTGATATGTTGCATATCTAGTCTAGGGGTGGTATACGTCAGACCCCAGTAACCGATAAGTCGTGTCGATGTGAGGCTCATAACAGGTCGAGAAACTACTGGTAACACTTACCATTAAATCTCTATATCAGCCCTGACCAGGGACTTCCAGTTATAGCCAATCGAACACAGCACAACATCAACTCCCTATACCGGGAGAGACGAATCCCCTCCTATCACTCATTGCCTCCATGTGATTTGGGACTGTATCCAAAAGCCACCGTTTTGCATGCCCTCTTAGACGTGGTAAGGTGGAAATCAAAGCACAGTGGGAATCACACAAGACTCTATGACGATCTCGGGTCTACAGACTACCCTGTACAAGTGTCACCGGAGAACTGCTATATGACGTGAGGTATAATACCATCTGGGAGTTCTCGGCGAGTCCGTCCAGTGTACCCAGTCTCCACTGAGCACCCTTACACCATCCTTGATGTCAAACACCGATGGATATGGGATCATCCATCGCCCATCATATGGGTCAAGATGCGTATACGCTAGTCTACTTTGGTGTATCGATGCCCTGTATCGATACACCCTCGACTAGGAAAAGTTATACGATGTACTCATCGACTACTCTGGCCCCAATAGTATGATCTCATCATAGTCCCAGTAGTCGAGTACATATCCTAAGGGCTTTATCAACATGTGGGAGTAAGACAGTAAATAAATACAAGTCAACATGTTAAGATAAAGTGAAACCAAATAGCATACTATCATGACGAGCAAGAAAGTCCTCTCTATATATATCCAAGCATCCATTATAATATACATCATATGTACAACAATGGCCTCTAGGGCATATACATAACTAACAATCTCCCACTTGCACTAAGGCCAGTTGCTGTGTTATCTCATACCTAGCATCCTGAATAATCTCTCAAACTGTATTTGGGGAATGGCCTTCATGAGTGGATCCGCAGTGTTGTCCTTCATATCAACTCTCCTGACCTCGATCTCCCGGCGATCAACTATCTCCCTGATCAGGTGATACCGCCTAAGAATATGTCTGGACTTCTGATGGACCTCGGTTCCTTGGCCAAAGCCACAGCTCCATTGTTATCACAATACAGAGGTATTGGATGCTCAATGGATGGAACCACACCAAGTTCAGTAATGAACTTCTTTATCCAAACAGCCTCTTTGGGAGCATCGTTGGCAGCGATGTATTCAGCCTCCATCGTCGAGTCTGCAACGGTATCCTGTTTGGAACCCTTCCAACATACCGCCCCTCCATTGAGGGTAAAGACAAACCCCGAGTGCGACTTAGAGTCGTCCTTATCACTTTGGAAGCTCGAATCGGTAAAAGACTCCACCTAGAGTTCTCCGTTACCATACACCAAGAACATCTCTTTAGTCCTTCGTAAGTACTTGAGAATGTTCTTCACAGCTGTCCAGTGACTCTCTCTAGGATCTGCTTGATACCGACTCACTACACTTAGTGAGTATGCTACATCGGGTCTGGTACATAGCATCGCATACATGATAGAGCCTACTGCCGAAGCATAGGGTATCCGTTGCATGCGAGCTATCTCCAAATTAGTCTTGGGAGACATATCTTTGGAGAGAGTGAGTCCAGAGATCGTGGGTTGGTTCCCACGCTTGGATTCTTCCATACTAAACCTTTTTAGTATGGTGTCAATGTACCTGGATTGGGACAATCCCAGTATCCGTTTAGATCTATCTCTATAGATCATAATTCCCAATATGCAGGAGGTATCACCTAGATCTTTCATTGAGAATCTTTGTGATAAGAAGAGCTTGACTAATTGCAGTATAAGAACATCATTTCCTATCAAGTGTATGTCATCGACGTACAATACGAGGAAGAAAACCTTACTCTCTGCAACTTTCTTATAAATACAAGGTCCATCTTCATTTTTGATGAAGTCAAACTCTTTGACTACAACATCAAAGCAGATGTTCCAACTCCGTGATGCTTGCTTTAACCCATAAATGGATTTAAGCAGTTTGCACACTTTTCCTCTGCTCCCACTATCTACGAAGCCCTCTGCCTGAGTCATGTACACGCACTCTTCTAAATCACCGTTTAGAAAGGTGGTCTTAACATCCATTTGCCAGATTTCGTAGTCATGGTATGCAGCAGTGGCAAGTAAGATCCAGATGGACTTAAGCATAGCCACTGGAGAAAAGGTTTCGACATAATCCACACCTGGTAGTTGACGAAAACCCTTTGCAACAAGTCTAGCTTTGAAAGTCTCAACTTTTCCATCTACACCAATTTTCTTTTTAAAAATCCACTTGCTCCCAATGGGTTTTACCCCTTCAGGAGCATTTTTCAAAGTCCATACTTTGTTGGTGTACGTGGATTCCTTCTCAGATCGCATTGCATCCAGCCATTTCACAGAGTCACCACTTGTGATGGCCTGTTCGAAACTAGTCGGGTCATCATCTTCCATGATGCAATCCTCGCTTCCACCATCAATGAGAAAACCGTAGTATCTCTCAGGTGGATGAGAAACCCTACTAGATCGGCGGAGAGGCTGGGGTTCGTCGGGGTACTACTGAATCCTCTGGTTCCATTAAATCTTCAGTTGCAGTTTGTGTCGCTGGAACTTCTTCCAGTTCTACCTCATTGCCACTATCTTGTTTCATAAGAAAACCCTTTTCTAAGAAGGTGGCATGTCAAGAAACAAACACTTTTTGTTCCTCGGAGTGATAGAAGATATACCCTTACGAATGCTTGGGATATCCAATAAACTTGCATAGAACTGATCTTGCCTCGAGCTTGTCCGGATTTTGTGTTTTCACATATGCCGGACAACCCCATATCTTAATATAATTAAGATGTGGTCTCTTTCCTTTCCATATCTCATATGGAGTGGTTGTCACAGATTTGGTGGAACCCTATTCAATAGGTCTATGGCTGTCTCAAGCGCATACCCCCAGAAGGAAATAGGCAACTCAGCAGTGCTCATCATAGAGCGCACCATATCTAATAGGGTGTGATTCCTCCGTTCCGATACACCGTTGTGCTGTGGTGTATAAGGAGGAGTAAGCTGAGAGAGAATCCCATTCTTTTTTAGATAATCTAGGAACTCATTGCTTAAGTATTCTCCTCCTCGATCAGATCGAAGGATCTTAATACTTTTGCCCGTTTGGTTTTCTACTTCGTGCTTATATTCTCTGAATTTCTCAAAAGCTTCAGACTTGTGTTTCATCAGGAACACATGTCTGAATCTTGAGAGATCGTCATTGAATGTAATGAAGTAAGAAGAACCGTTCCTGGCATGTGTAGACATGGGACCGCACACATCACTATGTACCAGCCCTAAGAGTTCCATAACTCTTTCTCCGTGTCCACTAAACGGAGTTTTGGTCATTTTTCCTTTGAGACATGAATGGCAAGTTTCATAAGATGATAATTCGAACGGATTCAAATATCCATCCTTATGTAACTTAGCTAGCCGTGTCGCATTGATATGACCAAGTCTACAATGCCATAAGTAGGATTCGTTCATTTCTGAACTCTTCCTCTTTTTTGTGTTTTGTATATTAAGGACTGTATTTTGATTGAGAATAAATATGCCATTATGTAATGAGCCTGATCCAATCAACTTTTGATTTAGGAAGATGTTCATAATATTATCCTGTATTACAAAATTATATCCTTCTTTGCTTAATAAAGAAACTGATATAATGTTGCACATCATGTTCGGTATATAACAACACTCATTCAGAATCAATGTATTACTACTTGGTAATACTATGTGATATTCGCCAACTGCTTTGGCTGCAATATGTGTACCATTCCCTACTGTTACGGAATGATCACCCTTTCCCAGTTCTCTACCTTTACGTAGCCCATGTAACAAATTACATATGTGGGATCCCGATCCGGTATCCAATACTCAGGACGTAGGGTGAATTGAGAAACAATTCTCAATAACTAACACACCCGAAGAAGGAGCATCAACATGCTTGTTCTTCGTTTGGGCGGCGTGAGAATCCAGATATTCTTCTGTTTCCTACTCAGTCTTATAACTCTTATAAGAAAGAACGGGACCAACGATCCCCTGCTCAGTATAATAAGCGGGTTCAGTCAATACATCCATATTATTATCTTGATTATGGCCTGACATGGTCGCTACCTGGAGAGAGAGAGAGAGAGAAGAAAACACTTTAGCGTATGCTCTTGCAAGACTAGATTGGTTATTATCTTATCTAATCAGGATGTCTCCTACTGTTTTTATCAAATCTTCCTTCAAACCCTAAAAGGTAAGATTAGCTGGGATTAATTACACCCTACAATTTCGTCAATCTTTCAGCCAGATCAGTGTCGGTACTTGAGGGAGGTTCCCTGTGCTTTCGCACGGACCTAATTAAAGTAAACCTCATTTTCCCAGAGGCATAACCCCGTTAAGACCTTTCTAGACACCTACTTGATCGGCTAATTGTCCTGTGTAAAATTCTCCTAGGAGTAACTCTTACTCGCAGTGGGTATCAGGATCCAACTATCTCATAGGAGGTATGCAATCTCATTGCAAATTTCAATACTTGAAATTCCCGATAATGCTTTTACCCCTAGCGTACCATAACCTTGACGCATGCCAAACAACCCACAGTCCATTAGTCAAGTTCAACCCGTACATTTCGTGATTGAATTAAACCCACCCGTACGACCCTTGACGCATGCCAAACAACGCCGTATGAATACCCTAATCCAATCGCATCTCATGCTACAGATAAGTAATAATCAGCTACCGTACACTACGCCTTGACACATGCCAAACTAGCGCAGCACGAATACTAAATATTACTTATCTGAAATGACGGAGGGCTACACATGTTTTTCAGAAAACCATGAGCATAAAGTATAAGTCTACGGTAGCGCCCCGGCCGTCTGTCCGAGGCCAAAATGCGGAAACAAAACTTTTTCTTAACTTGAAACTGGCGCTATCGTATACTTTTTCCCGGATCGAACCATTAACCTACAACTAGCAACTAGAGAAAGGTTAGTGTGGCTATACCGATCGATCCGTGTCCTTCGGTCATTGGCCACCGTCCCAAGCTCCCCACGGCATCTTCGATCTCCGATCTCCTCGTCGGAAGGGCACCACATCGAGAAGTCTTTTTACGGGCTCCCGCTTCATCCGAAGCAACTCGGGCACGAAGTGTGCTAGTCGACGTGTCCAAGGTAGAAGTAGAGTAGTGTAGAACTCTTTGTCTCAAGTCATCCAAGCTCATGGATGATGGTTAATTGAAGTTGCCATTTTGGTGAAGATGGAGGAATGAATTTTTGGAGATGAGCAAAGGATTTTGTTGCAAGGAAATGAGATTAATCCCTTCTCAAAAATTTGGACAGCCAAGTCTTGTAGTGGCCGGCCATCATTTGAGAGGAGAGATGTGAGTGTATAAAGCAAAGGGAAAAAGGGTGATAACAAGGAAAAAAGGTCACACCAAAGTCATTCTCAAATCCCATCTCATTAATGCAAGCAATGAGCACAAATAATGCACAAAAGAAAGCAAGCATTCCAAGATCAGCCCAGAAATCTGCTGGGGCCCCAGCACCACAAAAAAAAACCTCCTTTGCTAATTGCACATTTCTAAATAAGCCCCTCAAAAGAAAAATCAGCCAAGGAGCAAAAGAAAAGGAATTTGGCCAAAAGGGAAAAACAAGCTGGCAACTTCAAAAAACGATCCGGTAACAAATTACAGGATAACCCCGCTACTGTATATACATACCCGCATTTGTATTTCGACCGAATACAAATGCAAAGAGACAAAATCTACACATTATATTACTAGGATCCGGCTTAAACCAAAGCCCGCTAGTATTATCCGTCCGAACCATAACACGTGCACAAGTGCACACGTATGTTCGAACCCTGCCATAAATCCATACGGCGTCTACAACGTTTCGCCCGAAACTTGAGAAACTGTCTGTGGGGGACTCTAAAGACTCATCAATACTTTGGCTGTGGATTTAACCACTAGCACGTCAGAGGTACTAGCTGTACGTAACGGGCCAGTATTGACCAAAAGGAAGGTCGATGAGCTAACTCATCTTGATACCCTACTGAGTCTGTCAGTGACAATATCCGTACAGTCCGGTCCGTTCGTCTATGAGCATCGCATGTCGGGCCTAGGGGGTTGGTAAAAGTCAGACCCCCAAAAGAGGTACAAGTCGTGTCGGAGTGTAGCCCAGAACACTCTGAGATACTACTGGAATACCTACCAGTAAATCTCCTACCTTGGCCAAGGACTTCGTGTATTGGCTCTCCTAGACACAGCGCGATCTCACCCCCACTACCGAGAGAGACGAACCCCTGCCGATCCGCTCACTGCCTCCATGTGGCTAGGGACTGTATCCAACTAAAACCTGTTTGCACGACTCCTTTGAGCTGTGGTAGGGGTAGTAATCAAGCACATTAGGAACTCACACGAGACAAATGACGATCTCAGGTCGATGAACTAACCTGTACACATGTCACCAGGGAACTGCTATCTGACGTCAGGTATAATACCAACTAGCATGCTCCCGGTGAGTCCTGTCCGGTGTACTCATAACCCAATGAGCACCTGTATCACATCTTAGGTGAACCAACTGACACCAATGGCTTATGAGACCGGCCACCGCCCCTCTTCGGGTCTCGACTGTATACACTAGTCTACTAATGGAGTATCGATGCCCAGTCTCGAAACTCCACGACTAGGGACCACTTTATGGATGTACTTATAGACTACCCAAACTCTCATGTATATGATCGCCATCATACTGCTGGTAGTCAAGCAAGAATCCTATGGGCTCTATCAACGTGCAATAGTGACCTGTAAGGTCACCTAAAGCAGTACACGATGATAAAGATAAACCATAGTAGCATATTATTCTTTATTAATGTGTAATAGTGAACTACAATGTCACCTAAAGTATGTACACGATGATAAAGACAAACCAGATAGTATACAAACCTCTCGAGTAAGACTGTCCTACCGGTATAGGTCCTCCCTCAATCATTGCAATCACGTGCATGCGATCCAATAATTGACTCTGAGGGGCACTATATCCAACAATCTCCCACTTGCACTCAAGGCTAATTATTGCGATGTCGCATACTCACAGCCCGTGTGATACCGAACACCCAACTCCTCTACTAATCTGTCTCACAAAGCCCGTTTGCGAAACTATTGCGTTCGAGGAATAGTCTCAGTGAGTGGATCCGCTCTAATGTTTCTTTTCTATGTCTCTCTTTATCTCAAGTTCGCGGAGAAAGCCATCTTCCGAAATGAGCAATACCTGTTTTAGAATATGTCTGGATATCTGATGGGATCTAGTTCATAAATGAACTCCAAATCCAAACTTCTTAGACTGTATCGTCAACTGAACCTTATCAGTAACTTGTGCCATGCCTCCCTCAGTATCCTTTTGGACCACCTGTCCAAACTACTGCCCCTCGTAAGAGGGAAAACTATAACTCTGACAGTCACTCTGTCATCCAGGTCACCTTGGAAGCATGGAATGATAACTGTCTCCCGAAGGAGGATGCCGTTATCATATCCCTAGAACATCCACTTATGTTCTAAAACTGCTTCCGATCGTTTCTCCAGGATTGGATCAATATTAACATATTGCATCTCGTGCAAAAAACAGACCATCTGTGGTGGTACTTGACATCTTATGATCAACTCAATTGCTAAGCAAGCGATCTGCCAATCATGCACATCCCTCTCCCCTTTAGTCTGTAAGACACATTTAGAGAGGGTGACTCCATCACCTGCAGGTACACTTCCATGCCTGGAGTCGTCCATTCTAAAGCACCTTTAGAATGCTGTCTAAGTACCCTGATTGGGAAACTACCCAAAATCTAGATCTAAAAACATAGATCCAGTAACCAGAATGTCTGATATGAAATCCATGTCCTTTGTGGAGAAACCACTGTGTGACAACCAAAGTGTAACCGATCGTAGTATAGGAATTTCACTTCCTACTCTGTGTATGTCATCCAAATACTAGGACATGACACCCTACTACCTTCTTAACAGATCCATCCCCTATTCTGATGAAGTCAAACCTATGACTGTCACATCAGAAATAGATGATCTATCTCCGCTATTTCTGCTTTAGTCTATAAATAGACATAAGCCACTTGTCCACTATGCTTCCGTTGCTCCCACTGACTACGACAATCCTCTGGTAGAGTCATATAGACGTACACTTCTAAAGCTAGTTTAGAACGACGCTATACTCATCTTCCTGCCGGGTCTCACAGTCTGGAACAACAACAATGGCAAGTACGGGTAAACAAGAACCTCCCTGTCACCGTCCTTGAGGCTACCGGAGTACCTCTCGGGTGCCTGAGATTACCCACCATATCCGCGGAGTGGCCAATAGAATGTCAAACTAGATTGAATCTTTAGGTTCTTATCAATTTTTTAGTAATCGTTTGCGGTTCTGGAATCACTTCCAGTTCTACCATACTCCCACTACTGTTTTCTGAAAAAAATCCATTTTTATCAAAACTGTGGCGAGTCAAGAACAATATCACTATTGATCTTCCAGATGGTAGAAAGTCAACCCTCGTCATAGCCCGGGTCAACCCACAAACAGCCATTACAGAAACGTGTCTTGAGTTATCCAGAGTCTGGTTTTAAGCATAAGCCGGACAACTCCCCGTACCTTAACATCGTTAAGATATGAACCGTTCTATATCCAATATAGAAACAGAGACACTGATTTAATTGGAACTAGATTCAAATCATGCAGCTGTCTCCAGTGCATGTCAACTAAATGGAAGGAGGCCGATCAGCGTTACTCAACTTAGGAATGCATTCAGATATGAGTAACCTGAAAAGAGAAACAAGTTTATCAAAAATCACTATCAACTGAATACTATACACAAGTATCTACATCTTCGATTAGCTTGAAGAATCCTGATACTTGCAACACCTGGTTCTCTGCTTTATCCTTATACCTGTAAATTCTCAAAACTTAGACCTTGTATTTCTACGAAACACTTGTCTAAAAACTAGAGAAGTTAAAAGTAAACAGAACATAGTACGAGGACCAATCCCTCTGTCCTAATGGACACTGGACAATATACAATGCTTTGTATACGTCCCCTGAGTCTAATAACTCCTTCCCTGTGTGTCGTAGGTTGAAAACTGTACTTATGGTTAAGAAGAATTACACCGTTGTTTAATACTCCTTACCTAACCATCCACTGATATAGGTAAATGTCATAGACATAATTTCAAAAAGTTATATCTCACTTTATAAAAATAAACATACAGATATATCAATTTGAAATTGGTGCATAACAACGGATATTCAAAACCAAATATTTGCCGTCCGGCAAACAACCCAGGCGATTTCCTCAAATATCACCAATTACAACGAATCCCGATATAATGAGGATGATCACCCAATTCCCAATAACTTACTCCCACTCATCATCTGTAAAACCATACAGATGTGAGAATCAAACCTGGTAAATACATACCCTGGAGAAAGGGCTAATTGGGAAATTAGTTTTCTTTTAACAATACACAGTGAAACTGAAACATGTAAATATTTCGAAAGGGTATCTGGGTATTCTTAGTAATGCCTCTTCCATTATCAGATTCACAACTGTAACCGTATATTTCTTTGCCATCTCTCCAAATCTCTTTATATGTCTTTAGTCCTTACCTTCTGTACACCCCTTTAGGCTAAATGGTTTTCTTCCTTCCCTACCGTTCGGCACCGGCCTATGGTTTGGAAGAAGACTATCCAATAAGCATAATGGGTGTACTCTCCTAATCCTAGGAGTACTCGTAACCTGAGAGAAGGTGAAGATAAAAGACAACTGAATAAATCTTATTCCTATTTCTCCTGAACCAGAATCCATCCCTGAACCGGAACAAGTTCCTTCGAGTTCGTATATAACCATACGATGGAGTATCCAAATAACTGTGGATCTTCG
This sequence comes from Agapanthus africanus, assembly GCA_030015575.1. Classification (NCBI taxonomy): domain Eukaryota; kingdom Viridiplantae; phylum Streptophyta; class Magnoliopsida; order Asparagales; family Amaryllidaceae; genus Agapanthus; species Agapanthus africanus. The sequence goes on from CM057339.1 coordinate 430,614,565, forward strand.
TAGTGATACGGAGTGTTCCGGAGAAATACAAAGGTGAAGTAGGAGTGGCGATGAAATACTTGGTTTGGTCGTGAATAACAGTCGCAATTTACTTTGCCCTCTTACTAATCCCTTTATTTGTCTTTACTTAATACCTTCTGTACACCTTTTAGGCTAAGTGGTTTTCTTCATTCCTTACCGTTCGGCACCTGCCTATGGTTTGGATGAAGACTATCCAATAAGTGTAATAGGTGTACTGTCCTAATCCAAGGAACACTCGCAATCTGAGAAAAGGTAAAAGGAAAAGACAACTGAATAGTCCTATTCGTTTTCTCCAGAACCGGAAACCATCCTCGAATAAATTCCTTCGAGTTCATATATAACCATACGATGGTTTTATCCAATAGAAGTGGATGTTCGTAGTAATATGGGGTGTTCTGGAGAAAAAGGGTAAAAGTAGGAGTGGCAATGAGGTATGCAACTCTGACAATCCAAAAGTCAATGTTTTAAGAAGGTTCGGTTAACTTGGTCACTGAGTCATAGTCAAGGGTCGGGTCATGGTCGCAGCCAAAGAGAGAGAGAAAAGAAACACTCAGCGTGCACTCTAACCTAGATCAGAATGGTTATTAATTTATCTAATCAGGAAACCTCCCACTGTATCCTCAAATTCTTCTCCAAACCTGAAAGAAGAATTAGTCGGGATCACCCGAGGAGTAAACCAACTCATCAGTGGGAATCGGGATCCAACTATCATCGCATGATGACATGATGGAATCCACTCACGTTATCACACTCCAGAAGGTATGCACATGCCTGGCAAGTTTCAGTTTCTTTAGAAACTCCCGATGTGATTTTTACCCCATGCTCTTATGACCTTGACCTAGGCCAACATATCATAAGTCACATGTCAAGTTCTACCCGTCATTATCCAGGTTAATTTGAACCCACCCGTACATACCCTTGACGAAGGCCAAAATAGTAGTACGACTGTCTCAAACTAACGCATCTATCTATGCAACAGAAAAGTAACAAATAGCTACCATACACTATGCCTTGACGTAAGCCAACATACATAGTATGAATACTAAGTGCTACCTTTCTGAAATGACGGAGGGCTACGAATGGTTTTTGGCGAAAAACCTTTAACGTAATGAACTTGATATCGTTGAAGGAACCTGATAGCTTTTTATAAAAATATAGTGACGAAAACCTTTGCTAAAGAGGTCACTCCCGGTGAAGGGATCTCGGCTCTTTCCCCGTAGAATGAGGTGCAGGATATTCCAACTGAATACCACTATGCAAAGCAGAAGGCAATCGGCTATAATGAATTTATTACCCTGACGCAAACTTCTGTCCAAGGGGTCACTCTCGGTGAAGGGATCTCGGCCCTTGCCTCGTCGACCGAGGTGCTGGATATTCATAACCGAATACCACTGTGCAAAACAAAAGATAACGTCCTTGCAATAACAGCTTTTTGAAAAATGTTCCAACAACATCAGAATAGGTTTGTTTAGCTTGCATTGATCCGAATCAATGCAATCCCATCAATTAGTCACACCACAAAAGAACGAAAATACGATGTACGTATATGCCATCCGCATTCACCACTGGGTCTCATCATCACCCGTTAGGTTACTTAACTAACGACAGAGCGGGGAATGGACTAGCGCGGGAGTAAAACATATACAACATCTACTAGTATATATATCAATATATAATAATCGCTCAAGATGTGATAAAATGCAACATCACAGAAATGTAATAAGCATCACAGAACAATACAGATAATCTTGGATCCCCGGGTTTCATAGAGCCGCTACTGAAACCCGACGTTCCCCTGGTCGTGTGGATAGCCTGTGTAATGAAATCCTAGACCCCTACGGGCGCGGCAAGTTACCCGCCAAAACCTGAAGAGAGGCAGCCCCCTTCAACAAAGTGAATGGACCACCCAGCACTTCACGAAATCCGGTAACTTGGGCACCCCTCCTTGGGTCAACCTATACCCCCTACGAGTGCGACGAATAGCCCGCCAATTCTAGAGTAAAGCCCCCTCCGTCTCAAAACCATGAGATGCAGGCCCGTTGCCCTCTAGAACCCGGCTATCCGTGCACCCCACCACGGGGTAATCCTAGTACAGAAAGTAAAATATACAACGGGTACATCGACCTCAGCCCGGTCGTGCCCCAAAAGAATAATATACAAACAGGCATTGACGGCAGTCCACACGTCGGACGCTGGCCCCGCAATATCAAATGTACAAATAATACCAAACTGTACTACCATTGCATCCAGGCTATCCACCACGACAAATCCGCAACCTCACAGCACAACACAGAACATCAACGTGAATGTCACGTTCGCAAATCCGTCTAAAAGAACTATAGCAATTAGACAGGATTTACCGATCAAATGACATTCACGGTTGCAGGTATAATGTAAATACTGTGAACTAACATGTTTAAAATTTTCGATCGACAAAATTTCCCGAAGTGGGCCCCAAGCACAACTGCTGCACTGAAAATAATCTGGGCCCAAACAAATAATACCAAAAACACCAATTCCAACACAGAGACCACTGTAGGAAAAATGGTGCATTGAAGGCACAAAGTGGCGGCGGAACCGCGACCAAAAGAGGGGTACTGCCGCGGTTCCACGGCGGAACAGTGTCTTCATGAAACCAAATTTCTGCAGTGGTCTTATAAATGCCTGCACGTATTTCTGCAACATACCAAATAATTTTTTGACAACAAAAGAAAATCGACAGAAACTGCATGACTTGAAATCGCGGTTTCGGAATTTTCGTTCGATCGAAGTTCTAAACAAGTTAGAGCAAGCTTGTAAAGGTTAATGGCATGGCTCTGATACCATGTAAGTCTACGTTAGCGCCCCGGCCGTCTGTCCGAGGCCAAAAAGCGGAAAAAAAACTTTTTCTTAACTTGAAACTGGCGTTATGGTATACTTTTTCCCGGATCGAACCATTAACCTACAACTAGCAACTACAGAAAGGTTAGTGTGGCTATACCGATCGATCCGTGTCCTTCGGTCTTTGGCTACCATCCCAAGCTCCCGGCGGCATCTTCGATCTCCGATCTCTTCGTCGTAAGGGTACCACATCGAGAAGTCTTTTTACGGGCTCCCGCTTCATCCGAAGCAACTCGGGCACGAAGTGTGCTAGTCGACGTGTCCAAGGTAGAAGTAGAGTAGTGTAGAACTCTTTGTCTAAAGTCATCCAAGCTCATGGATGATGGTTAATTGAAGTTGCCATTTTGGTGAAGATGGAGGAATGAATTTTTGGAGATGAGCAAAGGATTTTGATGCAAGGAAATGAGATTAATCCCTTCTCAAAATTTTGGACAGCCAAGTCTTGTAGTGGCCGGCCATCATTTGAGAGGAGAGATGTGAGTGTATAAAGCAAAGGGAAAAAGGGTGATACCAAGGAAAAAAGGTCACACCAAAGTCATTCTCAAATCCCATCTTATTAATGCAAGCAATGAGCACAAATAATGCACAAAAGAAAGCAAGCATTCCAAGATCATCCCAGAAATCTGCTGGGGCCCCGGCACCACAAAAAAACCCTCCTTTGCTAATTGCACATTTGCAGATAAGCCCCTCAAAGGAAAAATCAGCCAAGGAGCAAAAGAAAAAGAATTTGGCCAAAAGGGAAAAACAAGCTGGCAACTTCAAAAAACGATCCGGTAAAAAATTACAGGATAACCCCGCTACTGTATATACATACCCGCATTTGTATTTCGACCGAATACAAATGTAAAGAGACAAAATCTACACATTATAATACTAGGAACCGGCTTAAACCAAAGCCCGCTAGTATTATCCGTCCGAACCATAACACGTGCACAAGTACACGCGTATGTTCAAACCCTGCCATAAATCCATGCGGCCTCTATAACGTTTCGCCCGAAACTTGAGAAACTTTCTGTGGGGGACTCTAAAGACTCGTCAATACTTTGGCTGTGGATTTAACCACTAGCACGTCAGAGGTACTAGCTGTACGTAACGGGCCACCACGTATTGACCAAAAGGGAGGTCGATGAGCGAACTCATCCTGACACCCTACTGAGTATGTCAGTGAAAATATCCGTAAAGTCCGGTCCGTTCGTCTATGAGCATCGCATGTCGGGCATAGGGGGTTGGTAAAAGTCAGACCCCCAAAAGGGGTACAAGTCGTGTCGGAGTGTAGCCCAGAACACCCTGAGATACTACTGGAATACCTACCAGTAAATCTCCTGCCTTGGCCAAGGACTTCGTGTAATGGCTCTCCTAGATACAGCGCGATCTCACCCCCAATACCGGGAGAGACGAACCCCTGCCGATCCGCTCACTGCCTCCATATGGCTCGGGACTGTACCCAACTAAAACCTGTTTGCACGACTCCTTTGAGCCATGGTAGGGTAGTAATTAAAGCACAGTGGGAACTCACACGAGACAAATGACGATCTCAGGTTGATGAACTAACCTGTACACATGTTACCAGGGAACTGCTATCTGACGTCAGGTATAATACCAACTAGCATGCTCCCGGCGAGTCCTGTCCGGTGTACTCATAACCCAATGAGCACCTGTATATATCTTAGGTGAACCAACTGACACCAATGGCTTGTGAGACTGGCCACTGCCCCTTGTCGGGGTCTCGACTGTATACACTAGTCTACTAATGGAGTATCGATGCCCAGTCTCGAAACTCCCACGACTAGGGACCACTTTAAGGATGTGCTTATAGACTACCCAACTCTCACGTATATGATCGCCATCATACTGCTGGTAGTCAAGCAAGAATCCTATGGGCTCTATCAACGTGCAATAGTGATCTGTAAGGTCACCTAAAGCAGTACACGATGATAAAGATAAACCATGGTAGCATACTATTCTCTATCAACGTGTAATAGCGAACTACAATGTCACCTAAAGCATGTACACGATGATAAAGACAAACCAGATAGTATACAAACCTCTCGAGTAAGACTGTCCTACCAGTATAGGTCCTCCCTCAATCAATGCAATCACGTGCCTGCGATCCAATAATTGACTCTGAGGGCACTATATCCAACATAAAGAACTTGATATCGTTGTAGAAATAAGTGATTTTGAAAAGGAGTGTTTTTGATGTTTTTCTAGTTTCGCTAAAGAGGTCACTCCCGGTGAAGAGATCTTGGCTCTTTCCCTATCGAATAAGGTACAGGATATATCATATATACCACTGTGCAAAGCAAGAACTATAGAAGCTGTCAAAAACGAAACCGTGATTTTGTAGCATCTGCCAGTTTCGCTAAAGAGGTCACTCCCGGTGAAGGGATCTCGGCTCTTTCCTCATCGAATAAGGTGCAGGGTATATCATATATACCGCTATGCAAAGCAAAACTATAGCTACCCTTTTTATAAAGTTTTGATTCTACAACATCTTTTAGGTTTCTTTTCTTTTTATTAATCTCATTAATATATCCCATCTGTTTATGCTTCCTAAGCATCACAGAAGAAACGAAAGTAGTAATATTTATATATCAGTATATATATAGTATAAGCATTCGTCTCAGGCAGTAATATGATCCCATCACAGAACATTGCAGCAGAAGAACATATATGAAATATTGGATATACTAGGACGTCCGTGTTTTATATCGATCCTGTATAAAACACGGATTCCACGGTCGCGATGAATAGCCAAACCTACATCCCTAGACCCCTACGTGAGCGGCAAGTAACACTACCAATTCTAGGGTTAGGAGACCCAGTCTCGACTCCTCGAGATGGCCTCCCACTGTACCCTAGAACCCGGTTACTTGTGCTCCCCTTCTTGGGTCTACCTAATGCTGAAAAGTAAACAATATACACTGGTGACATCAACCTCATCCCGGAAGTGCCCCAATAAAAGAATATTACATACAAATGAATTTTACATGAATGAAAATAAAAACCCTCATCTCACATAAAACCCCCGGCTATTCAGAACACGACGATCCAATATAACATATCACAGCAACATATAATATCTCATATCATCAACGTAAGTAAGTATGCATACACCGATTGTCTTTGATGTATAGCAACGAAAACCGGCGATACAACTACATACTACACTTACGGTCACAGAAAAGAAAGTGTAAAACTACAACATTTGGAATCCACAATCACTTTAGACATCGTAAATCCGAAATATCACATACTTCGCATTTCAGGCCTAACTAAATGAATTCCATATATTGTATCACATTCCAAATAAATAGACAATATTAAACTTTCAAAGCGAATAATCAAATACCCAAGATTTCCTAAATAGCTCAACACTTGAGCGGAGTTCAAATAATCTCAGAATATGTCACAGTACCAATGGTTCAGCCGTAGAAGGGTCAAACCAACGCCTCACATGTGGCAACGCCGTACTGCCCCAAACCCTAAGGTTTAGAGGCGGTTCAGACGGTCACATAATCGAGTTAATGTTTGTGTTCTTCTAGAGGGTCCACCGCGTTACTTGCACGTTTTTCCGAAAGATTTAAACTCAAGAAAAATTCAACACTTGAAAGTTTTTCGTGCCGGGAAAAAGTGAGTTAATGATATCCGTTCGAACAATTTAACAGTTTCTAAAATATCCGGAAAACAAAACGAAATTATACTTTCCGATCAAATCAACGAATACAAAGGAATCCCCAGAACACTCAACACTTGAGTAAGATTAAAAATACCCAGAAGCATGTACAAACACCTACGGATTAACCCTTCCAATACGATCCCCTAACACCAAAGTTCGGCCGCGGAACCGCCGCGGGAAGCATGCTTCTGCCGCGGTTCCGCGGCGACTTCAAGGAGTTAGGGTGTCGTATTTTAGGGTAATCCTTAGAATTCCCTGCTGATTTTTTTGAGTATTTTTAATGCAGAAAAAATCACATTTGTACAAAATTTCCAGAGAGGGGGTCAAAACCGACGTATCGGGGTTCGATCGGACTTTTAACTTCGTATACATGTCGCCTAATGCTCTAGCTAGGCTCTGATATCACTGTAGGGTTCCTAGGCACTCATACAAGGGTCTGTAAGGCATCAACCATACCCGATTTAAAATTTAGACGTGCCGAACAACCCAAAGCAAGGATCTTTGCTAGATAATTAGGGTTACACTTGCAAGTAAACATCTTTACAACTAAGAGAGATGGATTACAACCTTTGTAGTCCGCTCCTTCACTTCATAAGCTCTGAGTAGAAGTCCCTTCTCCGCGATCCATGATCTCCCGAACTCAAGAGAGGCTCCACAACCCGAATGATCCATGCTAGCTTGTAGTCTTCCTTTTCTCCGATGATTTACCTTGAAGTTTGTTTAACTCAAGCTCTCACTCACTAATGAGGTGAACACCCTAATCTAATTGGCTAGATTAGATGAGAATGATGAAGTAGGATTTATGCTCTCTCCTTTTTTTATCAAATTCTCACACCAGTCAATCACTAATCTCAAAGCTAGAAAGCTTTGCAAGGAGGAAGAAGAAGAAGATGAATGAATAATCCTTTTGTGATGAATAATGAAAAAGATTATATGATTACAAATGCAACCAAGGTCAAAGATGACAAGGCAAACCATTGTAGAGAGTTAACTAGGGTTAAAGGTGTGGTTTGGGTTAGGAAAATATCTCACAAAATATCCATCATAATATCTTCGCAAGAAACAAAATAAAACCTTCTAGAAGCATCATGAAAGAACTAACCCAAATCAAACCCTAACCATGTTTAATCTCCACTAATAATGTTGCATTAGTAATTATAATATGTTACAATATTATATATCACATATATAATATATTTTTGTAACAAAAGAAAATAATACTATTAACATATATCGCATATATATCAATGTATTATCCGGTGAGAAAATGAAATAATAAAGCGAGCCAATATTAGATAATGTAATGCAATATATCATATATATAATCATACATTAAATTATCGAATCAACACTTGATCCGAAAATTCGGCTATATCGAATATAACCGACTAATATATCATGTATCGATTCATCGAATCAACACTTGATCCGATGACCCGGCTCATATCAAAATATCGCGAGAATATAATACGGTATCTCATATCGTATTATCCTCGGTCCTGCATATATCACATATGTGCTCCTACTCCGTTTTGCCTGAGTCAAGAAACCTCTGTGTAGGACTCTAAAGAATTGTCAATACGCCGGTAGCAGGTGATGATCATATCAAACACCCACAAGCTGCAAGCGGTCAGCTAAACGTAACAGGAACCTGGGTATTAAGCGATCAGAAGATCAATAAGCAAGCCTGTACATTCTCCTGTGAATCCAATCAGTAACACTCCCGTACAGTCCGGTCTCTTCGTCTGATATGTTGCATATCTAGCCTAGGGGTGGCATACGTCAGACCCCAGTAACTGATAAGTCATGTCGATGTGAGGCTCATAACAGGTCGAGAAACTATTGGTAACACTTACCAGTAAATCTCTATATCAGCCCTGGCCAGGGACTTCCAGTTATAGCCAATCGAACACAACACAACATCAACTCCCTATACCGGGAGAGACGAATCCCCTCCTATCGCTCATTGCCTCCATGTGATTCGGGACTATACCCAAAAGCCACCGTTTTGCACGCCCTCTTGGACGTGGTAAGGTGGTAATAAAAGTACAGTGGGAATCACACAAGACTTTATGACGATCTCAGGTCTACAGACTACCCTGTACGAGTGTCACCGGAGAACTGCCATATGACGTGAGGTATAATACCATCCGGGAGTTCTCGGCGAGTCCGTCCAGTGTACCCAGTCTCCACTGAGCACCCATACACCATCCTTGATGTCAAACACCGATGGATATAGGATCATCCATCTCCCATCATATGGGTCAAGATGCGTATATGCTAGTCTACTCTGGTGTATCGATGCCCTGTCTCGATACACCCTCGACTAGGAACAGTTATAGGATGTACTCATCGACTACTCTGGCCCCACTAGTATGATCTCATCATAGTCCCAGTAGTCGAGTACATATCCTAAGGGCTTTATCAACATGTGAGAGTAAGACAGTAAACAAATACAAGTCAACATGTTAAGATAAAGTGAAACAAAATAGCATACTATCATGAAGAGCAAGAAAGTCCTCTCTATATATATCCAAGCATGCATTATAATATACATCATATGTACAACAATGGCCTCTAGGGCAAATACATAACTAACAATCTCCCACTTGCACTAAGGCCAGCTGCTGTAGTATCTCATACCTAGAATCCCGAATAATCTCTCAAACTGTATTTGGGGAATGACCTTCATGAGTGGATCCGCAGTGTTGTCCTTCGTATTAACTGTCCTGGCCTCGATCTCCCGGCGATCAACTATCTCCCTGATCAGGTGATACCGCCTCAGAATATGTCTGGACTTCTGATGGGACCTGGGTTCCTTGGTGAAAGCCACAGTTCCATTGTTATCACAATACAGAGGTATTGGATGCTCAATGGATGGAACCACACCAAGTTCAGTAATGAACTTCTTCATCCAGATAGCCTCTTTGGCAGCATCGTTGGCAGCGATGTATTCAGCCTCCATCGTCGAGTCTGCAACGGTATCCTGTTTGGAACCCTTCCAACATACCGCCCCTCCATTGAGGGTAAAGACAAATCCCGAGTGCGACTTAGAGTCGTCCTTATCACTTTGGAAGCTCGAATCGGTAAAGGACTCCACCTGGAGTTCTCCGTTACCAAACACCAAGAACATCGCTTTAGTCCTTCGTAAGTACTTGAGAATGTTCTTCACAGCTGTCCAGTGACTCTTTCCAGGATCTTCTTGATACCGACTCACTACACTTAGTGAGTATGCTACATCGGGTCTGGTACATAGCATCGTATACATGATAGAGCCTACTGCCGAAGCATAGGGTATCCGTTGCATGCGAGCTCTCTCCAAATCACTTCTAAAGATTCATGTAGTAGTCCCTTCTCTCCAAGTAGTGAACACTCGGACTCTAGTAAGGGTTCACATGAAGAAATGAACATGCTTGCTCAATATCTTCGAGGCCGAAGATGATCTACGTCGAGAAAACTCAAGCCCATGCTATCTCTTCACTAATTGTAGATTAGTGAAGCAAACACCCTAAACTAAATGGCTAATATAGTAGAGGATGATGAAGTAGAAAATGGTCTCACTTTAGATTTATTTTTTTTCACAATATTTCTTCACTTCCTCAAAACCTAGAGAGCTTGAATGAGATAAGGAAGAAGATGAAGATGAGAATCAACAAGAGAATGAGAGGAGGTTAGAAATGCAACCATGGTGAGTTAGTGTCATACACTAAACCATGTAGAGAATAAATCATGGCTAAGTGATTATGGTTAAGTTTATAAATATCTGTAAGTAAAACAAATTTGGTGGACTAAGTCAATGGTTGTGATGAGCTTCTCCAAGCTTCCAGCCATGACTAAATTCCACACAAATTTGAATTACAAAAATAAATAAAACCCTAAACATTATCATGGTCATGGTGTAAGTCTCATATACCCAAGTTGCATATATAACCTAGCATGATACAATAATATATATCACATATATATCATGTATGCACAAGTGAGGAAAAAAATGGTTAAAGTGAGCTAATATTAGTTAATGTAATTCAATATATCACATATATAATTATACATTAAATTATTAAATTAACACTTGATTTAATAATTTGGCTATATCACATACAACCGACTAATATCAAATGTAACAATTTATCGAATCAACACTTGATCCTATAACCCGACTATATCACATATAACCGACCGATATCACATATCGCGAGAATAGAATGCGGTATCATATGCGCGCATTAATCTCGGTCCCGCACATATCACATATGTGCTCCTACTTCATTTCGCATGAACCAGGAAACCTCTGTGTAAGACTCTAAAGACTCGTCAATACGCCGGAAGTAGGTGATGATCATATCAAGCACCCACAAGCCCCAAGTGGTCTGCTAAACGTAACGTCCACCCGAGTATTGAGCTATCAGAAGATCAACAAGCAAGTCTGCTCATACTCCTGCGAATCCAATCAGCAACACTACCGTACAGTCCGGTCTCTTCATCAGATATGTCGCATATCACAGCCTGGGGGTGGTATAACGTCAGACCCTAATAGCCTGATAAGTCATGCCGATGTAAGGTCCATAACGGTTTGAGAAACTACTGATAACACTTACCGGTAGATCCCAGCAACCCTGACCAAGGATTTCCTGTTATGGCCAATTGAGCATAGCGCAACATCAACTCCCAATACCGGGAGAGACGATCCCCTCCTATCGCTCATTGCCTCCATATGACTCGGGACTGTACCCAAAAACCACCTTTTTGCACGATCTCTTGACCGTGGTATGGTAGAAATCAAAGCACAGTGGGAATCACACAATACTCTATGACGATCTCGGGTCGACATACCAACCTGTACCAGTGTCACCAAAGAACTTCTATCTGACGATAGGTATAATACCATCTAGGAGTTCTCGGCGAGTCCGTTCAGTGTACCCAGTCTCCACTGAGCACCCGTATACCTTCTCTGATGTCAAACACCAATAGATATGGGATCATCTATCGCCCATCATATGGGTCGAGAAGTGTATACGCTAGTCTACTCTGGAATATCGATGCCCTGTCTCGATGCTCCCACGACTAGGAACAATTGAAGGATGTACTTGCCGACTACCTCTGCCCCATTAGTATGATCCGCATCATAATCCTGGTAGTCAAGTACTCATCCTAAGGGCTTTATCAACATGTAATAGAGAGACAATAAGTGTACATGTTAAGATAAAGTGCAACCAGATAGCATACTATCATGTCGAGCAAGAAAGTCCTCCCTATATATGTCCAATAATCCACTACAATATACATCGCATGTACAATAATGGCCTCTTGGGCATACATATAACTAACAATCTCCAACTTTCATTAAGGCCATTTGTTGCAGTATCTCATACTCAACGTCCTATAGAAGTCTCTCTAGGGTAAGGCCTTTGTGAGTGGATCCGCCGTGTTATCCTTCGCATTAACTCTCCTGGCCTCGATCCCCTGGAGATCAACCATCTCCCTGATCAGGTGATACTTGCCTCAGAATATGTCTGGATCGCTGATAGGATCATCGTTCCTAGGCCAAAGCCACAACTCCATTGTTGTCACAATAACAGTTATTGGACACTCAATGGTAGGAACCATGTTCATCTCATGAACAAGAAATGTCCAGACAATCACTTTGGCAGCATCGTTGGTAGCGATGTATTAAGCCTTTATCGTCTAGTATGCCACGGTATCTAGCTTGGAACTCTTCCAACATACCGTCCCTCCACTGAGGGTAAAGACAATGTCTGTGACTGACTTTCAGTCGACCTTATCACTCTGGAAGCTCGAACCAAGAAAATTCATTTAGTGCTTCTCAAGTACTTATAAATGTCCTCCACAGCGGACCAGTGATTTTCCCAAGATCCGATTGATTTCTGATCACTACACCTAGTGAGTTAGCTACATCTGGTCTGGTACATAACATCGCACACATGATAGATCCTACTGCCGAAGCATAGGGTATCCCTTGCACGCGAGCTCTCTCCAAATCAGTCTTGGGAGACATCTTTTTGAAGAGAGTGATCCATGAGTAAGTGGGCGAATCACCACGCTTAGAATCTTCCATACTAAACCCCTTTAGTATGGTATTAATGTACTTGGATTTGGGACACTCCCAATATCCATTTAGATCTATCACCATAGATCATAAACTAGAAGACGTAGTAGGTATCATCCAGATCTTCATGGAGAATCCTCGTGATAAGAGGAGCTTAACTGAGTGTAGCATAGGAAACCATTTCCTATCAAGAGCATGTCATCTACGTACAATACGTGGAAGATAACCTTACTCTCTACAACCTTCTTGTATATATAAGGTTCATCTTCCTTTTTGATGAAGTCAAACACTTTGACTATCACATCGAAACAGATGTTCCAACTCCGTGATGCGCGCATTGATCCGGATGGACTTAAGCATAGTTTTGAAAGTCTCAACTTTTCCATCTACACCAAGAATCTTCTCAAGATCCATTTGCTCCCAATAGGTTTTACCCTTTCAGGTGCATCATACAAAGTCATACTTTGTTGGTGTACATGGATTCCATCTTTGATTGCATAGCATCCAGCCTTTTCACAGAGTTACCACTCGTGATGGCCTATATGAACCTAGTTGGGCCATCATCTCATGATGCAATCCTCGCTCCCATTGTCACCGAGATGACCGTAGTATCTCTCAAGTGGATGAGGAACCCTACCAGATTCGCGAAGAGGTTGAGGTTCGTTGGAGACTATTGAATTCTTTAGTTTCACCAAATCATCAGCTGTTAGTTTGTCCAGCTGGAACTCCTTTCAGTTCTACCTCATGACCATAAATTTCTTCACAAGAAATTCCTTTTTCTAAAAAGGTGGCATGCTGAGAAACAAAACACCTTTTACTCCTCAGTGTGGTAGAATATATTTCCTTGCGAATGTCTGGGATATCCAACAAACTTATACAGAACTGACCTTGCCTCGAGCTTGTCCGGATTTTTCTTTTCAACATAGGCCGACAACCCCATATCTTAACTCGTTTAAGACATGGTCTCTTCCCATACCATATCTCATATGGAGTGGTAGACACTGATTTGGATGGAACCCCATTCAATAGGTATGCAGCTTCTCAAGTGCATAACACCTAAAAGAAAATAGGTAACTCAGTAATACTCATCATAGAGCATGCCATATCTCATAGGGTGCGATACCTCCACCTCGATACATCGTTATGTTGTGGTGTAGTCGAAGGAGTAAGCTGAGAAAGAATCACATTCTCCTTTAAATAATCCAGGAACTCCATGCCCAATTATTCTCCTCCTCGATCACATCGCAAGACTTAATATTTTTACCCGTCTGGTTATCAACTTCAAGCCTATATTCCTTGAATTTCTCAAAAGTTTCAGACTTGTGTTTCAACAGGAACACATGTCCGAATCTTGAGAGATCGTCGATGAATGTAATGAAGTACAAAGAACCATCTCTGGCATTTGTAGACATAGGACTATATACATCACCATGTATCTGTCCCAAGAGTTCAGTAACTCTATCTCTGTTTCCAGTAAACGGAGTATTGGTCATTTTACCTTTGAGACAAGACTGGCAAGTATCATAAGATGAAAATTCAAACAGATTCTCTTATTCATATTTATGTAACTTAGCTGGTCGTGTCACATTGGTATGACCTAGTCTACAATGCCACAAGTGGGATTCGTTCAATATTGAACTACTCCTCTTGTATGTGTTCTACATATTTTGGACTGTAATTTGATTTAGAACGAATATGCTATTATATAACGTGCCTGATCTAATCAACTCTTGATTCAGGAAAATGTTCACAACATTATCCTCCAATACAGAATTATATCATTCTTTAACTCAATAAAGAATTTGATGTAATGTTGTAAATCAGGCTCGGTATCTAATAACATTTGTTCAGAATCAATGTATTTACCTTTTGGTAATACAAGGTGATATTTTCCAACTGACTTGGCTGCAACGATTGCACCATTCTCCAACACTTAGAAACATATCACCCTATCCCAGTTCTCTACCTCTCTGTAGCCCATATAACAAATTATAAATGTGCGATCCTGATCAGGTATCACATACTCAGGACGTAGAGGAGACTGAGAAACAGTTCTTGGTAACGAACACACCCGAAGAATATACATCAACAGGATTATCTCTCGATTGGGTCGCGTGAAAATCCGGATATTCCCTTATTTCCTGCTCGGACTTATAACAATTATAAGTTGGAGCGGAACCAACGTTCTCTAGCTCAGTAAAATAAGCAGGTTCAGTCAATGCATCTATATTATTATCTTGATTAATGCGTGACATGGTCGCTACCAGGAGAGGGAGAGAGAGAGAGAGAGAGAGAGAGAAGAAAACACTCTGCGTGCGCTCTTGCAAGATCAGATTGGTTATTATTTTATCTAATCAGGATGGCTCCCACTATTTTTATCAAATCTTCCTTCAAACTCTAAAAGGTAAGACTTGCCGGGATTAATTACACCCTACAAGTTCGCCAATCTTTCGGCCAGGCCAGTATCGGTACTTTGAGGAAGGTTCTCTGTGCTTTCGCATGGACCTAATTATAATAAATCTCGTTTTCCCAGGGGTGTAACCCCGTTAACACCTTTCTAGACACCTACTTGATCGGCTAATTGTAATGTGTAAAACTCTCCCAGGAGTAACTCTTACTCGCAGTGGGTATCGGGATCCAACTATCTCATAGAAAGTATGCAATCTTATTGCAAATTTCAACACTTGAAATTCCCGATAATATTTTGCCCCTAGCGTCCTATGACCTTGACGGAGGTCAACAAACCATAGGCTGCTAATCAAGTTCAACCCGTCATTTCCTGATTGAATTAAACCCACCCGCACGACCCTTGACGGAGGTCAACAAGACCGTACGACTGCCCTAATCCAATCGCATCGTATGCTACAGATAAGCACTAATCAGCTATCGCACATCACGCCTTGACGGAGGTCAACAAACTTAGCACGAATACTAAATACTACTTATTTGAAATGACGGAGGGTTACGACAGGTTTTTATGAAAACCTTTTGCGTAATGAACTTGATATCGTTGTAGAATCGAGTGATTTTGGAAAGGAGTGTTTTTTAGGCTTTTACTAGTTTTGCTAAAGAGGTCACTCCCGGTGAACGGATCTCGGCTCTTTCCTCATCGAATGAGGTGCAGGATATTTCATAAATACCACTATGCAAAGCAAAAACTATTGAAGTAATCAAAAGACAAAACGAGTGGGTTGTAGCATCTGCCAGTTTCGCTAAAGAGGTCACTCCCGGTGAAGGGATCTCGGCTCTTTCTTTATCGAATAAGATGCTGGATATTCTACAAGGAACACCGCTATGCAAAGAATGAACTAGAGCTACCAGTTTTTAAAACAACTTTAGGTTTCTTTTATTTAATTAATCTCATTAATGAAGTCCCATCAATTATTTGCTTCACAAGCATCACAGAAGAAATGAAAGCAGTAATAGTTACTATATATCATCATATATATAATATAAGCATTTGTCTCAACATATCAAGTGATCACATCACAGAATATCAGCAGCAGAAGAACACATATGAAATATTGGATATACTAGGAATTCCGTGTTTTAAATTAAGCCAGTATAAAACACGGATTTCACGGCCGCGATGAATAGCCAAACCCACATCCCTAGACCCCTACTAGAGCAGCAAGCAACCCTACCAATTATAGAGTTAGGAGACCCGGTCTTAACTCCTTAAGATGGTCTCCCATTGGACCCTAGAACCCGGTTACTTGTGCTCCCCGCCTTGGGTCTATCCTAATGCGGAAAAGTAAATAATATACATCAATGGTGACATCATCCTCAATCCGGATGTGCCCGAATAAAAGAATATTACATACAAGCTTTTACATGAATGAAAATGAAAAACTCTCATCTCACATAAAAACCCCCTGCTATTCAAAACACGACGATCCAATATAACATATCACAGCAACACATAATATCGCATGTCATCAACGTAAGTAAATATGCGTATCCCAATTGTCGTTGACATGTAGCACGGAATCGGCAATACACCACATATTACACTTACGGTCGCAGAAAAGAAAGTGAAAAACTATAACAATTGGAATCCGCAACCATCTTAGACATCGTAAACCCAATGTATCTCATACGTTGGATTTCATGCCTAACCAAATGAATTCCTTAGACATCACATGCTTAACATTTATAAACCCCGCATTTAAGTCTCGATATTGAAAACACTTTCCAATAACCTGTCGGGTAATTTAACAAGATTCCCGATAACCTGATCGAATGTTCATCGGAAACTTTAGTAGACGGCCGCACCCTTGATGTCGCGACGAAGTGCACTTAGGCGGAACACCGTGGTCGCGAGCACCCGAACGGATGCTTTTGGTGACGGGGTTCTCCTACAGTCACTTGGTCAGGGCTATGGGTGTGGCTATCTAGTAAGGTTATCCGGCGAGTATCCGCGTACTCTAAGTAATTACGACGGATTTTTGATGCTCATCAAAATTCCGTGGCAACCGATCAAATGAGACTAAACTGCTAAATTTATAAAATTCAAACTAGTTATCTCATAACTAATTTTGTGGATACCAAATATTGTATCAAAATCATAGATAGCTAGACGATGTTAAACTTTTCGATCGAATAAACAAACACCCAAAATTTCCCAAAGAGCTCAACACTTGAGCGGAGTTCAAAAAGTACCCAGAATATGCCACAGCTCTTATGAACCATCCGTAGAAGGGCCGACCCATGCTTCACTCATGTCGCCACGGAACTGCCGCAAACCCTAGGGTATGACCACGGTTCCGCGATCCAAAAAGTCAAGTTTGGGTATCGTTCTTCTAGAGGGTCTACATAATTGCTTGCATGATTTTCTGAAGATTTTAAATTAGGAAAAAATCTAACTCTTGGAAAATTTCCAGTGGGGGAAAATATGGGTTATTGATATCCGTTCGAACTTTTTAACGTCGTCTAAATAACCCGAATAGATGTTAGAATTACGACTACGAAACACTCCGAATTGCCTTTGCAGAAAGTTAACATCACATGCAAATTTAGCAAAAACAAGCAACACCTGAAACACCAAAACCCAGAGACTGGAACACCGTGAAAATTTGAAGCCAGAATTCCACCAAGGAACCGGTGAGCTCAGATTTTAAGGGTATGTGTCCGGCCACATCATGACCAATTTGCTTCAAATTTATATGGTGTTCATGTTATATCACATACAACATTCTGCAGTTGGTAAAAATTTTTTTTTACACCTTTCAAAATTCGACAGAAACTAGGATTGTATATCAGGTGTTTCAGAGTTGTTTCGGTTTCATAATCTAACAAATATCGTTTAAATCTCTAGCTTGGCTCTGATACCACTGCAGGGTTCCCTACGGCGGCAGCAAGGTTTCGGGAGGCATCGTCCATACCGTTTTCAAATTTTTGCCGTACTAAAGAACCCTAACCCTAGAATCTTAACTAGAGATTTAGACAATACAACAATGTAAACAACTTTACATCTAAGTGAATGAGGAATACAACCTTTGTAGACCAGTCCTTCACTTCTAAAGCTCTGTGTATTAGCCCCTTCGCTCCAAGTAGTGAACACCCAGACTCTAGTAAGGGTTCACATGAAGAAATGAACATACTTGCTCAATATCTTCGAGGCCGTAGATGATCTACGTTAAGGAGACTCAAGCTCACGCTACCTCTTCACTAATTGTAGATGTCACGACCCGAAATAGTAGCTCATGACCAGCACTTGAATCACGCAACATCTAAAGGAATAACGGAATTCAAGTAAGCTGAAACCCAAAAATCTAAACCTTTTTAAGAAAATAAAGGAGGTGAAGTTTTGAAATAAAGGTATAACGAAATCAAGTTTTTTTAATGCATAGAAAAGAACATGAATGATGCAAGTGAAATTTACTAGTTTGAAAACATGTTTCGTCTTTTAAAAATTTTGGCAGCATCTCCTTTGTATATTTTGATCCAAAACCACAATTACATAATAAGAATAATGGCATCCCCAAGTGGGAGCTAGCACTTCGCCAAACGGCGGATCACAACCACGCAATATAGCATAAATAAGTATACGACGCCCAACGGCGAAGTTCACCACAAAAAGATAAAGAAATGAGCAAGATATAACCCCAAAATTGAATATAAAACCCATCGCTCAAATCTCGCAACTACAAGTCTCACTAAGTCTCATCACTTATACAATTACAACTTTTGATTGATGGAGTTAACTAGATAAAATATGAAATGTAGATATAAGAGAGGGAATGATACAGGTGTCCCACCTACCAATGCAAAACACCCGAATGCAACTGTGTGCCAGCGAAGCCGCTACTGATCCAAGCGGTCAACCTGCAAGAACTGTGGCACAACGGTGGTGAGTTTCCAACTCGTGGGTAGAAAAATATCAATAGATAGAAATAGAATAAACAACGACTCCTAGATCAACTATATCATAAAGGTAATACTATGATATCTAGGGTGACCGGGTCGGTATATGTGCCAACAAGGTAGTCAATACCTATACGCATGCAGATAACATCCAAAAATAATAATCAATGAATGTATATGGATCTCGTCCAACCATAATCAAGATATGTATGCATGTGGATCTCGTCCACCCATATAATCAATGTCTGTATGCACGTAAATATCATAAAGGAGTGTGCATGAAAGTATGAGGATATATATCAACGGTGTCCCTCCCGACACGTCAAAATCATGGAACCTGAGTGCCTAGCATCGACACTCGAAAACATCATGAAAACAGTGCCCAGCATCGGCACGTAAATCCTCATATATCGGGCTCCGTCAGTACGGATCGGTCCACGGGCTCCGTCAGTTCGGATCGGCCCAAATCATCTCTCGACTCCGGTCGGTATCCTCCGGATATCCGCCGAGCCCAAATACTATCACCGGTAGGTAGTAGTCCCTCTGCCAGGCTCACCGTCTACTACACAGCGATCCGTTCTCGCCCCGGGGTACCATACCGGGTCCACCATGTACCCGTAATCGGCCTCATCCGCCTCCTCGAATCGGGTTTCAAATGTCGCTCTCAGAACCGAGAAAACACATGGTGGACACACTGAAATATCATATCAAGAGAAACCGGGTTTTTAAAACAACACATAATCTCTTTTGAAATATCCACGGTTCTCAAATCCAGAAATCTCATGAAAACAGCATATCTCAATGCGTAAAATAATAGAGCATGTTGTATGTGACATATAAAAAGAAATGCGAGCATATCCATGTATCATGCAACATGGAACAGTGTTATGACATATTAAGGGGAAAACCGCTCTTTTAAAATGATTCCAGTTTTTAAAGTATAACATGCGGTTCCCAATTTTATAGAATAAAATCAATTATCTATGTAGGTACAATATGTATATGCGCAAGTATGGATGCATCAATGTATATGTCATGATGTAGCAACCCTACTGTGCAGTGACATGGCAATTATCGATGATGAAGTGTGTGAGCCGGCAAATATGTGTACGTGTAACATACGCATCATCGATAATGGTGCAAGTGTACTAGCACAGGTATAAGCGATGCAATGGAAATAATATGAATGCAGCATAAGGTAAATCATAGGCAAAGGCTGACGGGTATACGTATCTAATATGACCGAGTCGGGGAATCCATCAATCGGCATCTAGCCTCACAACCTCGCGTACAGTATAATCCATCGTACGGCAACCTCTGGTCAAGGGTAAGGATCAATCATCAAATCAACTCGTCACGCACGGAAAATCATCGTACGGCGGCATTAAGCTAATAGGGATCCTATCATCCTATAAGACACAACATTCTATATATGTAAATATATCTATTTACCTATGTCCCAGGTGACATCCGCAATAATCTCATATCAGGGGACCGACAGGGTACAAATCATCTCGATCGACCCGCATCCGTATACCAACATATCATCATATCCGCCTTATATTCTTTCATCGCTTTTATATCACACATCAAATCTAATCTACATAAACATTCTATCTCTACTAACTATAAGTATCTAATCTAACATACACACCCGAACCATACAATCCGATTTTTAAAGAAGTGAATCGTAGTTTTGCAAATAGGGGTTACAATGTTTTTAAGAAAAAGATATCATTTGGAAATCCTTAACAACCCTCAAGATATATATATATAAAAGATACGTACGTCTCTTTGCTTTAGAAAAAGGTATGGTTCGGATGACGCATCTACATCGACTATCTAGTCCTACAGTACCCTAAACGGCAATATCGGCAAACGTCGTCCTCGAATCCCGTCATCACATAATAGCCGTATTATCTCATTTCTAACTATCCTTAGTTTCAATATAGTATCACTAACTATTCTTTATTATAACCCTAGTTTCCTAATCTAGGTTTCCTAACCATATTCTATAATCAGTTTCCAACACAACTTTGCGGGGGTGCTATACGCCACCAACCCGACTTCCCCTGTGGATATAGATCCACTCACCTGATTTTCGCTCGCCGAAATCGATGACGCCACGCTCCGTCGCCTCGGAATCCATGCGAAGGTACCTAAAATAATTAACAGTCACAATACGTATTAAAATCGAATCCGGAAAACCGATATGGCGCACGGTGTGCTCATAGGTTAGAACCTATGGCCTATACGTGCAAAACAATCAAACAACCCCTGTTGTCGATGTACAAACATCCGACAACCAAATACAAATCCAAATATCAAGAAAGTGCATTTTAAAATACAGAAAACATAGCCTAAAACACACCAAAATGCTCCCAGATTTTCCCCAGGTGACAATTAGCCAATTTTGCATATAGGAGGGGTCTATTTTAGTGCAAAAGGAGCCATGGACCAAAACTGAGACCCTATTTCCCTGCTCTAGCCGCAAATTACGGCAAGAATGGATAAATCTGCGGTCTTGGGTTGGGGTATGGGGCTAGGGTTTCAGTGGTAGCTTCCTAGATGCCTGCACGACTCCCAGTAATTGCAAAATTATTTTTAGAGGCTCCGGGTGTTAGCAGATTCCATTTTACATCCACAGAATTCACAATTCTTCCGATATCGGTTTCTAAATCCGTATTCCGGGTTTCTAGTCTCTAGTTTGAGTCTTAACTCTAACACTAGGGGGTTTGTGTGGCCTCTACTGAGCTTAATTACCCATCACCACTCTCAATTCCCATTAACCCTAACTAGGTTTTTCCTAAGTCCACAAAACCACTCGATATCGATTCAAATCTAACATGGGGGTATAAGTAATGGAAACATTAAGCTTATGGTTCAGAAATTACCTTATTTGTCAACTCAAGAAAATTCTTGAGTTGCCCCAAGTGGCCAAAATCCTTGCTTTCTTGGTCTAATGTGCTTCCCTTGAGCTTGTGCACAAAATTTGTGAAATGGGGGTAGGGTTTTGAAGTGTTTATTGAGGTGATTTGAGGGGGTTGAAGATGGAGGAGGAGAGGGTGCTGCCTTGGGCTGAAGAAGGAAGGCAAAAATGAAGGAGAATGATGGAGGAGAGAATGTCTTGGTTAAAGTAATCCCTCACCTTTCTCTCTCTCACCCATACCTCAATTATTCAAATCTTTTCTTTTTCTTTTCTTTTCTTTTCCCCTCTCAAATAAATCATCAACCATGACAGAAACATGTAGGAATCCATGGAAAAATATGTAACAAGTGTAGAAAAAGATACGGTGCATGTTTTGCACAAATACGCTTAAAGCGCGATTAGCGATTTTTAATCGCGATTAGCGCTAAATCAGCATATAATTAATCATAAAAACTTAAAATTCTCATAATTCACATGAAACGCCCTCCTTCAGTAATTTCCATAATTTTCCAAAAAATTCCCCCCATTTATCGGTATTTAATTATACCGAAATATTAAAATATTTGATATAATATTATTTAATTATAAAAATTCCCAAAAACAATATTTTATTTTTCTGAAGTGTTAAAATCTTCCCCCCTTAAAGAAATTCGGTCCTCGAATTTAAATTTAAACCCCTCATGCTAAAACATTTCAGTAAAAATCCAAGTCGTCGGGTTTCCGAAATCATAGAAAACGCTGAAATAGCACAACGCGCCAAGTGCGCGTGAAAACGAGTAAAAACTAAAAATCAAACTCCGTCAAGCGTCACGCAAATCATTGTTAGTGTATATGCCCTAGAGGCCATTACTGTATCATACTAGATTGTATATTACTTAATGGAAGCTTGGGATATTCACATTGTATAAACAATCTTGCTCAATATAGTAGTATGCTACTTGGTTTGTTTCTACTTCAATGTGTACTTGTGTTTATTTTAGTATATCACTTATACGCATTAGTGGAGCCCTTAGGATCTTTGCTTAATTACCAGCGTTGTGATGGCAGTCACACTAGTGGGGGCTGGGTAATCTATAAGCACATCCTTATACAGGTCCCTAGTCGCAGGACTATCGAGACAGGGCATCGATACTCCGGAGTAGACTAGCGTATGCGCTTCTCATCCCAGTGTGGGAGATGGTCTGTCCCACAGCCATCAGTACGTCGTACTGGAGATAGTATACGGGTGCTCGTTGGGTTACGAGTACACTGGACAGGACTTGTCGGGAACTGACAGGTTGGTATTATACTTATCGTCAGTCATCAGTTCCCAGGTGACATGAGTACAGTTTAGTCCGCTGACTTGACACTGGCACTTCGCCTCGAGTGTGTTCCCACTGCACTTTGATCACTACCCTACCACGACTCAAAGGAGTCGTGCAAACAGGTGGTGGTTGGGTGCAGTCCCGAAGCACTTGGAGGCAGTGACGGTTAGACAGGATTCGTCTCTCCCGGTATTGGGGGTTGACATCGCGCTGTGTCTAGGAGAGCCATTACACGAGTAGTCCCTGGCCAGGGCAAGCGAGATATACTGGTAGGCTTCCAGTGTTATCTCAGGATGTTTTGGGCTTCACTCCGACACGACTTGTACCGCTATTAGGGGACTGACGTTTTACCGCCCCCTAGGCCCGACATGCGATGTATTAGACGAACAGACCGGACTGTACGGAGACCGTCACATTCAGACTCAGTAGGAGTTCAGATAGGGTTTCACCTCGTCAGCCTTCTTGTCGGCATCTACCTGGGGACCGTTACGTACAGCTAGTGCCGCTTGCGGTCTGTGGTTAAACCCACTGCCAGCGTAGTGTCGAGTCTTTAGAGTCCCACACAGAGGGTATTCGCCTCTGGGCAAAACAGAGTAGAGGTCGCATGGTTTTGCGACAGGGTTCGTTCTCATCCGCGCACTTGTGCACGTTTGGAGTCCGGACGGATATTACTGGCTGGCTCTGGTTTGAGTCAGATACTGGTATATGTTTTGGTGTTGCTTTTATCTCTCAGTATTCATGTTCCTCGGAACAAGAATGCAGGTGTGTATGCACAGTTGTTTGAGGAGGAGGAAGAGGACTTTCATTCGGGTTTCGGAACGGGTGCGTATGCACAGTTGACAGTCGTCTTTTTCCAAACCCTAATGGATTTATGTTATATCAATTAATAATATTAATAAAATGAAATTGTGTCATGGTTGGTTTTTATGTTGACTTGTTGACCATGGTTGACTTGTTGACCATGGTTGAAGTTTTGACCATCATCATTACAAAAGAAAGATGCTCTTTGATTCTAGCAAATTCATTTAATGTTTGAAATGATAATGGTCATTCATAAACCTTCCATCAACCTTTTCATTTTCATTATAATTATTAATTTGATAATTCTTTTGCTTTATGTTATGGTTGCAAAAGAAAAAGAGCTCATTCTTTCATTTAGCTTCTCTCTCCTCACTTCATCTTCTTCTTCCTCAAGCTCAAGGAGAATCCTTCTCATGTGTTGAGAATCCCTCTCCTTGAAAAGAAAAACACCCCTTAGACAATCTCTACTCACTTTAGGATCAAGGGTTTAGCAAGCCGGAGATTCTAGTTCACTCAAAGTTCGAGAAAGAGCCCGAAGGTTGAACCCTCAGGTGGATCCATCTTCGACGGAAGAAGGCGACGAGGAGAGAACCATCAACCTCCACAAAAGTTTGAAGAAGGAGTTCAAGTTAGGTATAACCACTTTGCCGAGTAGTTAACTCTCCTTTGCATGTTTGCTAGTTTAGTTTAGACACGATCCCGACCTTGTTTAGTCCATGTTGCTCCTCATGACAAATTTTGAATGTTATACCGTTTCCGCCTCCTCGTAAGTACCGGGGATGGCAACGTGGACTTACAGTGGTATCAGAGCCTAACTAAACTTAAACTAGCTTTGTAGAAAAGTGTATGGAAGTTCGAAACCGAAAAATCGCAAAACCGGAAAAACAAAAACCCTAAGTTTCTGTTGAATTTTTTTTTGCTCTAAATGAAAAAATTTATACTCCTAAAGTCGGCTCAGGGTTTTGTGAGAACACCCACCAAAAACGATCCCATGAATCCTTGAAACCGCCGCTCTTCCGCGGCCCCAGCTATTCTTCTCGCCGCGGATCCGCCGCCGTTTGGGATCTTCATGTGATCGTGTTTTGTGCAGTGTTCTTCTGGTAGGGTTTTGGGATTTTTCAAATATGTTATATGTGCCCAGATTTTCCAGAACAGAAATTTGCTTTTGGGGTCCTATAAATCCATATTTTTTTTCGAACTTCGCTACACTTTGTCTATATTGGTTATATCTGTAATGTTTGAATGTATTGAACGTCGGCTAATCGCTATAAGTCGATTAGTCGGGGTTATACATCTCTGTGATCTGTGTTTGATATTGGAATGTGTATATGAATGTGTTGGACTGTCGCGGGTGAATAGCCGGGGTGGATATGAGATGAGCTTTTGTTTTTCTTTCATTCATTGTAAATGTAAATTGATGTAATATTATTATTTGTTTGGCCGCACAACCGGGTCGGGGTTGTAGCCGTCATTGTATAATTCTTTTTACTGTTTTTGCTTCTAGGATAGACCCATGGAGGGGTGCACAAACTGCCGAGTACTTGGCGGGTAGTTTGCCGCACCCGTAGGGGTCTTGGGTGGGGTATTTGGCTATTCACCGCGACCGTGTAATCCGCTTTTCGTTGCAGGCTCGAAAGGATTGCGGATTGCTAGTATATCCGATGCATTCATCTGTGATCTGTAATGTCTATCATTGCTTTCTATTTAGGCGTTGCTTATGTTTTACAGCCGCGCTAGCCCAGCCCCCGCTCTGTCGTTAGTTAAGTAACCTAACGGGTGATGACGGAGCCCCGTGGCGAATGCATATGGCATAAGCGTACGTCATATTTTGGTTGTTTTCTGCAATGGTAGGATTAAATGATGGGACGCATTAAAAGAACTAATTCAAGAATATCACGCATTAAAAGAACTAATGCAAGATAATAAGCCAAGTTTAAGTCGTTGGAACACTTTCGAAAAGCCACTCGGTTCTTTTCAAAACTAACTTTTAAATGCGGAGCTTGAGCCACTCCTTCTAAAAGCTATCTCGTTCCATCGATTATATCAAGTTCACTACGTTCACGGTTTCGCCAAAACCATTCGTAGCCCTCCGTCGTTTCGTATGAATATTCAATAGTATTCAAGCTATGTTTGTTGACCTTCGTCAAGGCATAGAGATTGGTAGCTGTTGGGTGTTCATATGTAGCATAGATAGATGCGTTGGTTTGGGACAGTCGCATTGCCTTGTTGACCTTCGTCAAGGGTATATACGGGTGGGTTCAAATTAACCTGGAAAATGACGGGCAGAACTTGACATGTGACTTATGATTTGTTGACCTTCGTCAAGGTCATAAGAGCATGGGGCAAAAATCCACATCGGGAGTTTCATAAGTACTGAAACTTGCTAGATTTGCATACCATTTAGAGTGTGGTGATTCTGGTAGGATTCCTTCAGTTTCGTCACGCAATGATATTTGGATCCCGATCCTACTGTGAGTATATGCTACTCCTCGGGAAATTTCTCACTAAACGATCAATGCTATAAACCTAGTAGGTGCCTAGAAAGGTGTTAGCGGGGCTACGCCCCCAGGGAAAAGAGGTTCTCTAATTAAGGAACTTCGCGAAAGCGTTGGAAAACCTCCCTCGAAGTACCGACACTGGCCTGGCTGAACGGTTAAGCAAGTATTGTGCGGTGGGATTGATCCCGACTAATTCTTCCTTTATGGTTTGAGGAGGGATTCGAGAGACAGTGGGAGCCATCCTGTTTAGACAAATTAAAAACCATTCTAAACTTGCAAGAGCATCGTGCTAAAGTGTTTCTTCTCTCCCTCCTAATTGCAGCGACCAATCGACATGACTGGACTTAAGTTACTTCTAGATAAAAACAAACTGACAAGGCCAAACTACAAAGATTGGCTCAAGAATGTCAAAATGGCAATCACTTACGACAAGCTGGGGTATCTTCTTACCACCAAAGCTCCCCCCGTCCCAGGTCCCACCTCCAACGTCGCGGATAAGGAAATCCGTAAGACTTGGGAGATTGATTGCGCGAAGGCCAAGTGCCTCGTGCTTGCCTCTATGGACAATGAACACCAGAGGAGGCACGAGAATATGGATTTGGAATCCATATTTCTTCATACAAAAGAACTGTATGGAGAGCAGTCTCGTATCGCAAGATACGAAGTGTCGAAGAAGTTATTTTCGGCAAAGTTGGCCGCCGGATCATCGGTAGCGGACCACGTGCTTAAGATGATTGGCTACATTGAGGAGCTCGCGGAACTTGGGACCACGTTGGAAAGTGAACTCTATACGGATTTAATTCTCCAGTCCCTTCCATCCACTTATGCCCAGTTTATACTGAACTTCAACTTACAAGAAAAGGAAGTTGAACTTTCAGAACTCCTCAACATGCTGAGGAGCGCAGAGGGCACCCTACAGAAAGGTAGGGAAATACCCGCTTTGTTTGTAGGAGGATCTTCTTCCTCTAGGTCCAAGGCAAATGCCAAGGGAAAGAGGAAGAAAGCCCCCGCCAAACCAAGAGGCGGTGTTAGTAAAGTGGGTACGAAGGGAAAGGAAAAGGCAACAAAGATTGCGGGGAAGCTTGTGGGTAAAGAGGAATGCTTCTATTGTCATAAGAGTGGACACTGGAAGAAAGATTGCAGGGCCTGGAAGGCCAGGACACAGGAACTGAAGCAGGTTGCGGCTTCAGCTTCAGGTGTGTATGTTATTGAAAACTGTCTTTCTATAAACTCTACTTCCTGGGTATTGGATACCGGATCAGGATCTCATATCTGTAATTCTTTGCAGGCGTTGAGAAACCGTAGGTTTTTGAAGGCAGGTGACATGACCCTCAGAGTTGCGAACGGAGCTAGCATGGATGCTAAAGCCGTGGGGGACTATCACCTGGGAATGACAGATGGGCATGTTTTGGTTTTGCGTAATTGCTTTTTTGTACCCAACGCAACTTGTAATATCATTTCTGTATCTTTGGTTTCTAAAGAAGGTTATGAATTTGCGTTTGTAAGTAATGTTGTAAACATTCACCTTAATCAAGTTCTGATTGGGTCAGGTACACTGAGCAATGGTATATACGTATTGAACCAACCACAGATTTTCAATGTCCAGAATACACACAAAAGAAAGTCTCCAGATATCAATCAGGCTTTCTTATGGCATTGTAGACTGGGTCACATCAATGAGACACGGTTGACTAAGTTACATAAAGAAGGATACTTGGATCCGTTCGAGTATCAGTCTTATGCCACTTGTGAATCTTGTCTCATGGGAAAGATGACAAAGACTCCGTTCACTGGACACGGAGAAAGAGCGAGCGAGCTCTTGGGACTCATACACAGTGACGTGTGTGGTCCAATGTCTACACATGCGCGAAGCGGTTATTCATACTTCATTACTTTCACAGACGATTTCTCTAGGTATGGACATGTCTTCTTAATGAAGCACAAATCCGAGGCCTTTGAGAAATTTCGGGATTACAAGAATGAAGTTGAAAAACAAACAGGCAAAAGTATTAAGATTCTAAGATCGGATCGAGGTGGTGAATACTTGAGTGCCGAGTTCCTGGACTATTTAAAAGAGAATGGAATTCTCTCTCAGCGTACTCCTCCATACACTCCGCAACATAACGGTGTATCGGAAAGGAGGAATCGAACCCTATTAGATATGGTTCGTTCCATGATGAGTAAGGCTGAGTTACCGCGATCTTTCTGGGGCTATGCACTAGAAGCAGCTGCATATCTCTTGAACAAGGCTCCCACCAAGACTGTGCCTACCACTCCATATCAGATGTGGAGTGGGAAGAAACACTGTCTTAAGTACCTTAAGATATGGGGATGTCCAGCTTTTGTAAAAAAGCAGCATGCGGACAAGCTCGAGGCACGTTCGGTACAGTATAAGTTTGTGGGATACCCAAAGAACTCCAGGGGGTATCTGTTCTATTCCGCTGAGGAACAAAAGGTTTTTGTTTCTCAACATGCCCGCTTCTTGGAAACTGAGTTTTTGGAAACCCAGATAAGTGGGAACGCAATAGAACTGGAAGAAATTCCAGAACCACAAGCTATTACTGAAAGCTTGGAAGAGCCAGTAAGTTCAAAAGAACAGGACATTCCTATGCCGCTCCGCAGGAGTAGTAGGCAGTCTCATCCGCCCGAGAGATACTACGGTTTTCTCATAGACGGGGATAGAGAGGATTGCATCATAGATTATGATGAGCCTACTAGCTTCCAGCAGGCCGTTCAGAGCGTTGACTCGGTAAAATGGCTGGATGCAATGCGGACCGAGATGGAGTCCATGAACACCAACAAAGTATGGACGTTGGACATTGCTCCAGATGGGGTAAAACCCGTAGGATGCAAGTGGATCTTCAAAAGGAAGATTGGTGTAGATGGACAGGTTGAGACCTATAAAGCTAGACTTGTAGCAAAGGGTTTCCGTCAAAGACCTGGCTTGGACTATGACGAAACCTTTTCTCCAGTGGCTATGCTGAAATCCATTCGGATCCTTCTTGCCATTGCTGCCTTCCACGATTATGAGATTTGGCAGATGGACGTAAAGACCGCTTTTCTAAATGGAAATTTAGAGGAGTGTGTCTATATGGATCAGCCAGAGGGTTTCATTCAGAGTGGGAGCAGCGGAAAGGTGTGCAAGTTGCTTAAGTCCATCTATGGACTAAAGCAGGCATCGCGGAGTTGGAACATCTGCTTTGATGAGATGGTCAAGGAATTTGGCTTTATCAAAAATCCAGATGAACCATGCATCTATAGTAGATTTGTAGCGAGAACTGTAGTATTCCTCGTTTTATACGTGGATGACATTCTCTTAATAGGAAATGACATTCCTATGCTACAATCTGTCAAGGGGTTCTTGTCACACAGGTTCTCCATGAAAGACCTGGGTGATGCCTCATACATCCTGGGGATCCGGATCCATCGTGATAGATCCAAGAGGATATTAGGACTTTCTCAGTCCAGGTACATCGACACCATAGTAAAAAGATTCAGTATGGAAGATTCCAAGCGCGGTAACCTACCGGCTTATCACGGGATCACCCTCTCTAAAGAGATGTCTCCCAAGACTGATTTGGAGAGGGATCGCATGTCTATTATACCCTACGCTTCTGCGGTAGGCTCTATAATGTATGCGATGTTGTGTACCAGACCGGATGTAGCTTATGCACTGAGTGTGGTAAGCCGGTATCAGTCAAACCCTGGGGAGAAACACTGGATAGCGGTAAAGAACATTCTCAAGTACCTGAGAAGGACTAAGGAGATGTTCTTGGTGTATGGCGGAAAAGACCTCCAGATCGAGGCCTTTGCTGACTCCAGCTTCCAGAGTGACAAGGATGATTCCAAGTCCATGTCGGGTTTCGTCTTTACCCTCAATGGAGGGGCGGTGTGTTGGAAGAGCTCCAAACAGGAAACCGTTGCAGACTCGACTATGGAAGCGGAATACATCGCTGCATCTGATGACGCAAAAGAAGCTGTCTGGATGAGGAGGTTCTTGAAAGAACTTCAGGTGGTTCCGTCCATTGTTGACCCAATACCTCTGTATTGCGACAACAACGGGGCTATAGCTTTAGCGAAGGAACCCAGGTCCCATCAGAGATCCAGGCACATCTTGAGGCGGTATCACCTGATCAGGGAGATCGTGGATCGCAAGGAGATCGAGGTTCGGAGGGTTGCTTCAGAAGAGAACACAGCAGATCCATTCACCAAGGCCCTACCCCAGACTAAGTTCGAGCGGCTGATCGAGATGATAGGTCTTCGATACGCCAGTACATGGCCTTAGTGCAAGTTGGAGATTGTTAGTGTATATGCCCTAGAGGCCATTACTGTATCATACTAGATTGTATATTACTTAATGGAAGCTTGGGATATTCACCTTGTATAAACAATCTTGCTCAATATAGTAGTATGCTACTTGGTTTGTTTCTACTTCAATGTGTACTTGTGTTTATTTTAGTATATCACTTATACGCATTAGTGGAGCCCTTAGGATCTTTGCTTGATTACCAGCGTTGTGATGGCAGTCACACTAGTGGGGGCTTGGTAATCTATAAGCACATCCTTATACAGGTCCCTAGTCGCAGGACTATCGAGACAGGGCATCGATACTCCGGAGTAGACTAGCGTATGCGCTTCTCATCCCAGTGTGGGAGATGGCCTGTCCCACAGCCATCAGTACGTCGTACTGGAGATAGTATACGGGTGCTCGTTGGGTTACGAGTACACTGGACAGGACTCGTCGGGAACTGACAGGTTGGTATTATACCTATCGTCAGTCATCAGTTCCCAGGTGACATGAGTACAGCTTAGTCCGCTGACTTGACACTGGCACTTCGCCTCGAGTGTGTTCCCACTGCACTTTGATCACTACCCTACCACGGCTCAAAGGAGTCGTGCAAACAGGTGGTGGTTGGGTGCAGTCCCGAAGCACTTGGAGGCAGTGACGGTTAGACAGGATTCGTCTCTCCCGGTATTGGGGGTTGACATCGCGCTGTGTCTAGGAGAGCCATTACACGAGTAGTCCCTGGCCAGGGCAAGCGAGATATACTGGTAGGCTTCCAGTGTTATCTCAGGGTGTTTTGGGCTTCACTCCGACACGACTTGTACCGCTATTAGGGGACTGACGTTTTACCGCCCCCTAGGCCCGACATGCGATGTATTAGACGAACAGACCGGACTGTACGGAGACTGTCACATTCAGACTCAGTAGGAGTTCAGATAGGGTTTCACCTCGTCAGCCTTCTTGTCGGCATCTACCTGGGGACCGTTACGCACAGCTAGTGCCGCTTGCGGTCTGTGGTTAAACCCACTGCCAGCATAGTGTCGAGTCTTTAGAGTCCCACACAGAGGGTATTCGCCTCTGGGCAAAACAGGTCAGAGGTCGCATGGTTTTGCGACAGGGTTCGTTCTCATCCGCGCACTTGTGCACGTTTGGAGTCCGGACGGATATTACTGGCTGGCTCTGGTTTGAGTCAGATACTGGTATATGTTTTGGGGTTGCTTTTATCTCTCAGTATTCATGTTCCTCGGAACAAGAATGCAGGTGTGTATGCACAGTTGTTTGAGGAGGAGGAAGAGGACTTTCATTCGGGTTTCGGAACGGGTGCGTATGCACAGTTGACAGTCGTCTTTTTCCAAACCCTAATGGATTTATGTTATATCAATTAATAATATTAATAAAATGAAATTGTGTCATCGTTGGTTTTTATGTTGACTTGTTGACCATGGTTGACTTGTTGACCATGGTTGAAGTTTTGACCATCATCATTACAAAAGAAAGATGCTCTTTGATTCTAGCAAATTCATTTAATGTTTGAAATGATAATGGTCATTCATAAACCTTCCATCAACCTTTTCATTTTCATTATAATTATTAATTTGATAATTCTTTTGCTTTATGTTATGGTTGCAAAAGAAAAAGAGCTCATTCTTTCATTTAGCTTCTCTCTCCTCACTTCATCTTCTTCTTCCTCAAGCTCAAGGAGAATCCTTCTCATGTGTTGAGAATCCCTCTCCTTGAAAAGAAAAACACCCCTTAGACAATCTCTACTCACTCTAGGATCAAGGGTTTAGCAAGCCGGAGATTCTAGTTCACTCAAAGTTCGAGAAAGAGCCCGAAGGTTGAACCCTCAGGTGGATCCATCTTCGACGGAAGAAGGCGACGAGGAGAGAACCATCAACCTCCACAAAAGTTTGAAGAAGAAGGAGTTCAAGTTAGGTATAACCACTTTGCCGAGTAGTTAACTCTCCTTTGCATGTTTGCTAGTTTAGTTTAGACACGATCCCGACCTTGTTTAGTCCATGTTGCTCCTCATGACAAATTTTGATTGTTATACCGTTTCCGCCTCCTCGTAAGTACCGGGGATGGCAACGTGGACTTACAATCATCGTATTTGCACGCATATCCTCGGAGTTACAATAGAGATGCAGATCTCGAAATCCACTTCTAAAATCCAATATACACTAGTCAAATACTATAATACGTGTACAGTACGCATCTTTGAAAACAAAGTGCTCAAAAGCAAAATCATTTTCAAAAGGCGTATCCAATAATCACATGCGTCGGTGTGCATGGAAATCAAATCCAAATATAGGTGCCACAATATGCACAAAAGCCCAAAACTACGTGCAACGGGTGTGCACGAAAGCATCTGTCCACTGCAACGGGTGTGCATGACAACAATATCTGGTGCACCTATTGTGCACGAAAACAACATCTGGTGCATCAAATGCACGAAATACAATCAATATCTCAAACGCATAAAAAGCAACTCCGAGTACACCATGGTGTATAAATCAAAATCGTGTGCAATTGCGTGCACAAAATACGTATCAATGCACTACAAGCACATATAAGCTATACCGAGTGCAGGAATCAAATCATCCGTATGAAATCCATGAAATCATAAACACATGCTACGAAGGTACAAAATCAACATCAAATGCAATGGATATGCACAAATCGCAAATCAACACAACGGTGTATATAAAATATATATCAGGTGCGGTAGCTATGCGCAAAAATGTAAATACCTAGTAGGTGCAACCATGGTGCATGATTAGTCGAAAATAATGTATTTTTAACACGGCAATTTCCCTATCATTTGCACTCATTTAGAAGTGTTCGGCATTCATATTTCACATATTAGCAAATCAGTCATAAAATATCAGATTGCATGTGTTAGACTTTTAAACCGGCACTATAAAGGAAATTGACTGCATTTCATGGCATCGCATCATCCCTACATTTGCGCAACACTTGTTTTGAGATCTGTGCAGGAAAATCCAGAAGAAAGGCCAAAAATTTACACGGTACCGATCAAACATGACGCCAACTCAATGATTTCAGTTCTGGTATCAATCCAAAGGGACAAACAAAAATCAACATATCAAAGAAAGCTCCAAATATTAGCCCAAGACCACAGAAGAAGCCCCAAGCTCCAAGCCTCCTACATGGCCGCGGAACCGCGGCGGGAGCCTGCTTGCGCCGCGGTTCCGCGGCCGTCTTGCCACGTCACCTTCTCAATTTTAGTGCACAATGTTTCTATCAGTGGCTACAGCTCAGAATGACACAACAAATTCCAGAAGACTCCAGAGACTTCTGCCAGATCAGCAAGCTTTGGGATCAACACTAAACTAGCCTATCATTCTAGAAACTTCTCCCTAAACCCTAGCTTAAACCCTAAGCTAAGCCTAACAAACTCTTTCTAGAAGTTCCTCAACAAACTTTTGGAAGGAACTTCTCAAGGCTTAGGGTTTGGGTGCTTTATAAATAAGACCCTAGGCTCACTTGTAAATCATCATGGAAAAATCCCTCCATTAGTTCATTTTAGAGCCATTCTATCTCTTTCTTCATCTTCTTCTTCCACAAGTCTAGTGAGAGGACTTGTGTGAAACCCTAACCCTAATTCCAATCAAAAGCCAAGATCCCGAGTACCCCATCAAGCAAGAAGCCTTGCAACCTTTTATGAGCCGAGCCGATCTTCAACGGAGCAAGTGGTCCAAGCCGATCCGCGACTCACGAAGCCGAGCAAAGCCAAGTCGACAATTTAGTTCTTCCTCTTGTAGTTCTTGAGCAACTGTAATAAAATTGTTGATATAAATAAAAGGTGAAATTCTTTTATCTTGTTTTATTTAAATTCTTGCATCATGATTCAATCTAAATTTCTAGTTGTAATTCTTGTTGTGATGTTTGAGTAATACTCCGCTCGTCGAGGAGTCAAGACGATCAATAGAATGATGATGTAATATATCTTAAATCGATTCTTGAGTCCTACGAGTTTTGTAAACCCTAGCAAGTTCAAGAATCGACGACCCAATTCGTTGCGATGCTTTCTTGATTGATATCGCTCGAGATTGGGGAGTTACGATCGTTTCTTGAAAGTGCTAGAGGCTAGAATGTGAATGATATCAACGAAAGAACAAGGGTTAAATGATGAAACCCTAGTTTCATCAAGAAAGCCCTAACTCTCGTCGATCATCATCGATCTAGTATCAATCCTTCGAAGGACAAGAACACGAAATCTTGAGATTACATCACGTCTATAGATCCGATCGATTCCTACGAGCCTCATTTAGATTCTTGACATTTGGTTGGAAATATCATCGAAACCCTGATTCTCGATTGTTTATCATTTTCTTGATTCTTGATTAGAATTGTGACACTTGAAACATTTGATAAAATCTTGAATCATGTTTTGTTTTCTTTGCGATTAACTTTTCAATTCAAACAAAGCAAATATAAAAGCGAATCGCACAATCCCTGTGGACGATCCGCACTCGCTTACGATCTACAATCGACACCGTAATTGATTGCGGTCAAATATATTTCTTTGATTATGAACTTTATTCATTTTCTAATTACCGACACAAAGAAACTCATTCGTTTTATTCGATTCACACAGTCTTGAATTTTTAAGTTCAATCAGTGCACGAAATCAAAATCAGGAAACTCATCATCAACACTCAAATCCAAGCGATATAAATGTGATGCTTGGATCACAAACGCAAATCGCAACAAAGGATATTGAGGTACATCTCCTACAATGTCGAAAAATAAATTGGTGCGCCTAAAACCGGCAGAACAAGAATATCCGCTCACCTCCTGCTCACGGTCTGGCATCCTCGGTCTCTGGGTACTCATCTTCTCCTCGGATTACCAATCTCGCAATCCATCGGCTCATCGGCCCTGTCAGGTGTGCTAACGGGAACGATTCCGTTCTGGCACTTCTCTGGTCATCTCTCGGTCAATCATCACGACCACTCGTAAGGCAGCACGTTACTGGCTTCGGCCTCTGTCTCTCTGAATGCACGTGACACATCTGATCCTGGGTGCAAATCTCATTGTAGCAGTATCCTGGAAGGAATCCTGCTCAGGGTCTCTTCCGATCTTGCCTATGCCGAACTGTACGGAGGCTGGTAGTCTTACATAATCTTTCCTCATTTTTTGAACATCTGCGTGTTCCACACACATTTCCTCGGAAACTGGCCGTATCCCAACGCCTCTGTATGTATATCAGATCTTTGATCTCGACGGGGAGTAATAACAGCTCGTCAGCGCATCGCACGAACCTCTGGTTCCACTTGTCTTTATCGTCGTCCACTATGACGTCACGCCACGCTGTCTGCGCACTGCAACTGTTCTCGGCCACGGTCAATCTGAAGTCTCTCGCACGGACTCGAAGTCACGTACTCTGTAGCTTCAGCACCCTGTAGAAGATATCTGGCAGAACACGTCCTCGGGAACTCGTCCCAACAATCGGAGGAATACTCAATACTCGTCCGTCCTCGATCAACTCACAACACATCTGGGTGAGGTCCTCTATCCAAAACTGGTTAGCTTGTTGATCTCTTATCACATGATATCTGGATGGCGTCAAACTTTTCGATCGAGTCATCGAGGTCCTAAAATTTCCCGAAGGCTCAGCACCTGAGCACAGTCTAAAAATCTCTGGTACATACCACAGCACCTCCGGACCAGCCGTTGAAGGGCAAACCCAAGCCTCAATGATGGCACCGCTAAACTGCCACAAATCCTAAGGTTCAAAACGGTTCCATGGTCATCATGTCGAGTTAGGGTTTCATTCTTCTAGAGGGTCTACAGAATTACCTGCATGTTCCTCCGAACACTTTAAACTTGGGAAAAATGGGTTTCTAACACTCGCGACATGCGGATACCCTTCGTTCGCACGCTAAACAATGCCTCAATCCTCCAGGAAAGGCGATACATCGGCGGTCATCTCTAGATCCGAGTAAGATTCTCTCCACACTGGAAATCTTCAACTCAACTGGGCCTGCACACATCAATCTGACGAATCACCTTCGTCTCTCAAATCAGGGTAGACAAGCTATCATCTGTCGCATTTCTGCCTGGAAGCTCCGGCTATCTTAGCTCGTAAGCTCTGGAAGCGACATCCCATCATCTCAGCAACAGCTGGGTCACCTGTCTGCATGATAGGTGACATCAAAATCTCTGAGGTATGTTGTACATCAACAGTCCTTTCGTAACTGGCAGCTCTAACAATGGCCCGATCATCCGGTGTAAAACCAAGCACTCGCCTCCACAAGAGGTCACAATCATCAATACTAACTCGAGACGTTCCCATTTCACCAGAAAACACAATGGTCGGCCCTCGTACCAGACGAGCTCGCCCTGACCGTAACACTAGCAGCAGCTCAAACTGTGCTCAAACTATGGTGACAGGAACCTCAATCGAGTATCGAATAAAGCAGATCAACGGCATGAGAGGAAACTACAGATCCAGAATGGATACATAATCATAAGAAGGAACAACATCAATGAAAGTATGATCATGGAAACAAATAGAATCAAGGATCTCAAATGGATGTATAATCATGGATACGAAGAGAATCACTGGTCTAAAAAATATGTACATCCTAAGGTTTCTTAAGTGGAGTATCGTATTGTAAATATACCGCGGAATATACGTACGGTACGTCACTCTACTCAAGCTACCTACTCCATCAATCAGGGTCAGCCTATGAAACGAAAGTTCGGGTCTAATACCCCCTGTTCAAGTCTAAGTTCCGTAAGGTCAAGCCTAGGTTCCGAAATACATAACCGCTCTAGACTCCGCATAGTCAAACATAGACTCGAACCAAGGTTAAACCTAGCGCTCTGATACCAACTTTGTCACGACCCGAAATAGTAGCTCGTGACCAACACTTGAATCACGCAACGTCTAAAGGAGTAACGGAATTCAAGTAAGCTGAAACCCAGAAATCTAAACCTTTTTAAGAAAATAAAGGAGGTGAAGTTTTGAAATAAAGCTATAATGAAATCAAGTTTTCTTAATGCATAGAAAAAACATGAATGATGCAAGTGAAATTTACTAGTTTGAAAACATGTTTCGTCTTTTAAAAATTTTGGCAGCACCTCCTTTGTATATTTTGATCCAAAACCACAATTACATAATAAGAATAATGGCATCCCCAAGTGGGAGCTAGCTCATCCCCAAACGGCGGATCACAACCACGCAATATAGCATAAATAAGTATACGACGCCCAACGGCGAAGTTCACCATAAAAAGATAAAGAAATGAGCAAGATATAACCCCAAAAGTGAATATAAAACCCATCGCTCAAATCTCGCAACTACAAGTCTCACTAAGTCTCATCACTTATACAATTACAACTTTTGATTGATGGAGTTAACTAGATACAATATGAAATGTAGATACAAGAGTGGGAATGATACAGGTGTCCCACCTACCAATGCAAAACACCCGAATGCAACTTTGTGCCAGCAAAGCCGCTACTGATCCAAGCGGTCAACCTGCAAGAACTGTGGCACAACGGGGATGAGTTGCCAACTCGTGAGTAGAAAAATATTAACAGATAGAAATCGAATAAACAACGACTCCTAGGTCAACTATATCATAAAGGTAATACTATGATATCTAGGGTGACCGGGTCGGTATATGTGCCAACAAGGTAGTCAATACCTATACGCATGCGGATAACATCCAACAGTAATAATCAATGCATGTATATGGATCTCGTCCAACCATAATCAAGATATGTATGCATGTGGATCTCGTCCACCCATATAATCAATGTCTGTATGCACGTAAATATCATAAAGGAGTGTGCATAAAAGTATGAGGATATATATCAACGGTGTCCCTCCCAACACATCAAAATCATGGAACCTGAGTGCCTAGTATCGACACTCGAAAACATCATGAAAACCGTACCCAGCATCGGCACGTAAATCCTCATATATCGGGCTCCGTCAGTCCGGATCGGCCCATATCATCTCTCGACTCCGGTCGGTATCCTCCGGATATCCGCCGAGCCCAAATGCTATCACCGGTAGGTAGTAGTCCCTTTGCCAGGCTCACCATCTACTACACAGCGATCCGTTCTCGCCCCGGGGTACCATACCGGGTCCACCATGTACCCGCAATCGGCCTCATCCGCCTCCTCTAATCGGGTTTCACATGTCGCTCTCAGAACCGAGAAAACACATGGTGGACGCACTGAAATATCATATCAAGAGAAACCGGGTTTTTAAAACAATAAATAATCTCTTTTGAAATATCCACGGTTCTCAAATCCAGAAATCTCATGGAAACAGCATCTCTCAATGCGTTAAATAATAGAGCATGATGTATGCGACATATAAAAAGAAATGCGAGCATATCCGTGTATCATGCAACATGGAACAATGTTATGACATATTAAGGGGAAAACCGTTCTTTTAAAATGATTCCAATTTTTAAAGTATAACATGCGGTTCCCAATTTATCGAATAAAATCAGTTATCTATGTAGGTACAATATGTATATGCGCAAGTATGGATGCATCAATGTATATGTCATGATGCAACAAACCTACTGTGTAGTGACATGGAAATTATCGATGATGAAGTGTGTGAGCCGGCAAATATGTGTACGTGTAACATACACATCATCGATAATGGTGCAAGTGTACGAGCACAGGTATAAGCGATGTAATGGAAATAATATGAATGCAGCATAAGGTAAATCATAGGCAAAGGCTGACGGGTATACGTATCTAATATGACCGAGTCGGGGAATCCATCAATCGGCATCTAGCCTCACAACCTCGCGTACGGTATAATCCACCGTACGGCAACCTCTGGTCAAGGGTAAGGATCAATCATCAAATCAACTCGTCACGCACGGAAAATCATCGTACGGCGGCATTAGGCTAATAGGGATCCTATCATCCTATAAGACACAACATTCTACATATGTAAATATATCTATGTACATATGTCCCAGGTCACATCCTCAATAATCTCATATCAGGGGACCGGCAGGGTACAAATCATCTCGATCGACTCGCATCCGTATACCAACATATTATCATATCATCATATCCGCCTTATATTCTTTCATCGCTTTTATATCACATATCAAATCGAATCTACATAAACATTCTATCTCTACTAAGTATAAGTATCTAATTTAACATACACACCCGAACCATACAATCCGATTTTTTAAGAAGTGAATCGTAGTTTTGCAAATAGGGGTTATGGTGTTTTTAAGAAAAAGATATCATTTGGAAATCCGTAACATCCCTCAAGATATATATTTAAAAGATACATACGTCTCTTTGTTTTAGAAAAAGGTATGGTTCGGATGACGCATCTACATCGACTATCTAGTCCTACAGTACCCTAAACGGCAATATCGGCAAACTTCGTCCTCGAATCCCGTCATCACATAATAGCCGTATTATCTCATTTCTAACTATCCTTAGATTCAATATAGTATCACTAACTATTCTTTACCATAACCCTAGTTTCCTAATCTAAGTTTTCTAACCATATTCTATAATCAGTTTCCAACACAACTTTGCGGGGGTGCTATACGCCATCCACCCGACTTCCCCCGTGGATATAGATCTACTCACCTGGTCTTCGCTCATCGAAATCGATGACACCACGCTCCGTCGCCTCGGAATCCATGCGAAGGTACCTACAATAATCAACAGTCGCAATACGTATTAAAATCGAATCCGGAAAACCGATATGGCGCACGGTGTGCTCATAGGTTAGAACCTATGGCCTATACGTGCAAAACAATCAAACAACCCCTGTTGTCGATGTACAAACATCCGACAACCAAATACAAATCTAAATATCAAGAAAGCACATTTTAAAATACGGAAAATATAGCCTAAAACACACCAAAAATGCTCCCAGATTTTCCCCATATGACAATTAGCCAATTTTTCATATAGGAGGGGTCTATTTTAGTGCAAAAGGAGCCATGGACCAAAACTGGGACCCTATTTCCCTACTCTGGCCGCAAATTGCGGCCAGAATGGATAAATCTGTGGCCTTGGGTTGGGGTATGGGGCTAGGGTTTCAGTGGTAGCTTCTTAGGTGCCTGCACGACTCCCAGTAATTGCAAAATTATTTTTAGAGGCTCCGGGTGTTGGCAGATTCCATTTTACATCCACAGAATTCACAATTCTTCCGATATCGGTTTCTAAATCCATATTCCGGGTTTCTAGTCTCTGGTTTGAGTCTTAATTCTAACACTAGGAGGTTTGTGTGGCTTCTACTGAGCTTAATTACCCATCACCACTCTCAATTCCCATTAACCCTAACTTGGTTTTTCCTAAGTCCACAAAACTACTCGATATCGATTCAAATCTAACATGGGGGTATAAGTAATGGAAACACTAAGCTTATGGTTCAGAAATTACCTTATTTGGCAACTCAAGAAAATTCTTGAGTTGCCCCAAGTGGCCAAAATCCTTGCTTTCTTGGTCCAATGTGCTTCCCATGAGCTTGTGCATAAAATTTGTGAAATGGGGGTAGGGTTTTGAGGTGTTTATTGAGGTGATTTAAGGGGGTTGAAGATGGAGGAGGAGAGGGTGCTGCCTTGGGCTGAAGAAGGAAGGCAAAAATGAAGGAGAATGATGGAGGAGAGAATGTCTTGGTCAAAGTAAACCCTCACCTTTCTCTCTCTCACCCATACCTCAATTATTCAAATCTTTTCTTTTTCTTTTCTTTTCTTTTCCACTCTCAAATAAATCATCAATCATGATAGAAACATGTAGGAAGCCATGGGAAAATATGTAACAAGTGTAGAAAAAGATACGGTGCATGTTTTGCATAAATACGCTTAAAGCGCGATTAGCGCTAAATTAACATATAATTAATCATAAAAACTTAAAATTCTCATAATTCACATGAAACACCCTCCTTTAGTAATTTCCATAATTTTACAAAAATTTCCCCCTATTTATCGGTATTTAATGATACCGAAATATTAAAATATTCGATATAATATTATTTAATTATAAAAATTCCCAAAAATAATATTTTATTTTTCTGTAGTGTTACAGTAGATTAGTGAAGCAAACACTCTAAACTAAATGGATAATATAGTAGAGGATGATGAAGTAGGAAATGGGCTCACTTTAGATTTATTTTTTTTTCACAATATTTCTTCACTTCCTCAAAACCTAGAGAGCTTGAGGGAGATGAGGAAGAAGATGAAGATGAGAATCAACGAGAGAATGAGAGGAGGTTAGAAATGTAACCATGGTGAGTTAGTGTCATACACTAACCCATGTAACGAATAAACCATGGCTAAGTGATTATGGTTAGGTTTATAAATATCTTTAAGTAAAACAAATTTGGTGGACTAAGTCAATGGTTGTGATGAGCTTCTCCAAGTTTCCAACCATGACTAAATTGCACACAAATTTGAATTACCAAAATAAATAAAACCCTAAACATTATCATGGTCATGGTGTAAGTCTCATACACCCAAGTTGCATATATAACCTAGCATGATACAATAATATATATTACATATATATCATGTATACACAAGTGAGAAAAAGAAATGGTTAAAGTGAGCTAAAATTAGTTAATGTAATTCAATATATCACATATATAATTATACATTAAATTATTTAATCAACACTTGATTTAATAATCCGGATATATCACATACAACCGACTAATATCAAATTTAACAATTTATTGAATCAACATTTGATCCGATAACTCGGCTATATCACATATAACCGACCGATATCACATATCGTGAATAGAATGCGGTATCACATACATTCATTAATCTCGGTCCCGCACATATCACATATGCGCTCCTACTTCATTTCGCACGAACTAGGAAACGTCTGTGTAGGACTCTAAAGACTCGTCAATACGCCGGCAGTAGGTGATGATCATATCAAGTATACACAAGTCGCAAGCGGTCTGCTAAATGTAATAGCCACCCGGGTATTGAGCGATCAGAAGATCAACAAGCAAGCCTGCTCATACTCCTGCGAATCCAATCAGTAACACTACCGTACAGTCCGGCTTCTTCA
Organism: Agapanthus africanus; assembly: GCA_030015575.1. NCBI lineage: Eukaryota > Viridiplantae > Streptophyta > Magnoliopsida > Asparagales > Amaryllidaceae > Agapanthus > Agapanthus africanus. The sequence goes on from CM057339.1 coordinate 430,657,461, forward strand.
TCAGATATGTCGCATATCACAGCCCGGGGGTGTTATAACGTCAGACCCCAATAGCCTGATAAGTTATGCCGATGCAAGGTCCATAATGGTTTGAGAAACTACTGATAACACTTACCAGTAGATCTCAGCAACCCTTGCTAGGTATTTCCTGTTATGGCCAATCGAGCATAGCGCAACATCAACTCCCAATACCGAGAGAGACAAATCCCCTCCTATCGCTCATTGCCTCCATGAGAATCGGGACTATATCCAAAAACCACCTTTTTGCACGATCTTTTGACCGTGGTATGGTGTAAATCAAAGCACGGTGGGAATCACAAAATACTCTATGACGATCTCGGGTCGACAGACTAATCCGTACCAGTGTCACCAGAGAACTGCTATGTGACGATAGGTATAATACCAGCTAGAAGTTCTCGTGGAGTCCGTTCAGTGTACCCAGTCTCCACTGAGCACCCGTATACCTTCTCTGATGTCAAACACCAATGGATATAGGATCATTTATCGCCCATCATATGGGTCGAGAAGCGTATACGCTAGTCTACTCTGAAATATCGATGCCCTGTCTCGATGCTCTCACGACTAGGAACAATTGAAGGATGTACTTTCCGACTACCTCTGCCCCACTAGTATGATCCGCATCATGATCCTGGTAGTCAAGTACTCATCATAAGGGATCTATCAACATGTAATAGAGAGACAATAAGTGTACATGTTAAGATAAAGTATAACCAGATAGCATACTATTATGTCGAGCAAGAAATTCCTCCCTATATATGTCCAAGCATCCACTACAATATACATCACATGTATAGTAATGGCTTCTAGGGCATACATATAACTAACAAAGCCGACTTTGAGTATATGGTTTTGGTGCATGGTCACGTGGGTATCACGTGACGCAGCTGGGTGATCTTGGCGCATGGTCACGTGGATATCACGTAGCGCATGGAGGGGTTTGTGAATGTTTGGCGCATTCCTATATGTATATCACGTGGCGCATAGGTTTCTGGCGCTGACATATTTGGCTCGTCTTGTCGGCTTGGTGCATGCCCATGTGCAGGGCATGTGGGGCAAAACACTTGGAGTTTTCCAGAGATTAATCTCTGTATTTTAGAAACTTAAGTTTCTTAAAGCTTAAGCTTATGTTTCAATGGTCTGTTTGGCCATTAAAACCTTCAAGATCAATATTTTAAGATCTTGGATTTTGTTTTTTTTTTCAAGATATGAACTTTGGATCTCCCGAAGTTTAAATTTCAATTTTTCCATGTCAATCTTTAGGATTTTGATGTTTTTTTGTCATCATTTCTGTGAAGGGGATTCTTAAGTTTTCCTCCAAAGCCTAGATCTTAAGATCGAACACCTCTCTATGAAATCTTAAGTTTTCAACAAGGAGGGTTTTGACTTAAGGATCTATGATCCAAAGGAAGAACTTAAGTTCTTGTTTGAAGGTTAACCTTCTTTTTTATGGAGATTGATCTCTTTACCTAGGGGATTTTGAAGGAAAGAGGAGAAAGTGGCCGAAGTCTCTATTTTCTCAAAGTTTATGGAGGGTCTCTCTATATCGATGCCTTTGCCCCCTTTTTTATTTATAGGAGAGGGGATAGTTAGGAAAGTAGAGAAGATCTCTTATATAAGATCTCTTTAATTGATCTTAAGATTAACCGAGATGCTTAAGCATCGTTGGATCTTTGAACCAAGGGCTTCTGTTAACAGAGTTGATATTTTTCTTGTTTTTAGAAAAATATGTAGAATATTTATTGTTAACAAGTCATATATCTTTCTGTTTATGAAAGATAATGGAAATTAATTTCCCAAAATAAAGCTTAAGCTTTAATGAAGCGGGTGCTTCAAAGCTTGGCACCACATGCATTGCACGTGGTGCAGTGCCAGATAAGTATTGACACTTGTTTGCGCCAACAAGTATCGGCTCCATTTGAGCCGATAAGGCATTGGTACTGTCACGACCCGAATGTGGCACGCGACCGACACTTACATCACGTGACATTTAAAGACGTCGACGCGATCTAAGTCAGCCAAAAACCTGGAATCTAAACCTTTTTATGAAAATATTGGAGGTGAAGTTTAAATATAATCATTAGATGGAAACAGTTTAAAATGAACATTTAAGTCTAAATAAACATGTTTGAAAAGCATCTATGACGTTTTAAAAATCGGTAACACCTCCTTTGTAAATTTTGAATAAACCTAATATAAGCACAATAATATATACATTATTACAACGGGAGCTAGCTTCCATGCCTAAATGGCGGAGCAACCACACAGATAAATATACGACGTCAAATGGCGAAGAAAACAAAGCGAAATAAGAAACAACAAGAAACAAAAAGAAACAAGAAAGTTGACTCCAACGAGTGCGACACCCAAAAACACATAACTCTAAGTCTCGCTTCTAAGTCTACAATATACAAGTTTTAAGTTGATGGAGTTTAACTAGATACAAAAGAATATATACATGCAAGTGTGGGTATGATGCAACAGCAACCCACTTACCAAAGCACTCACCGAAAAGAAGTGTGCGCTACAATCCGCTGATAATCTGAGCGGTAACTCCTGCAAAAAACTGGGGTACAACGGGGTGAGTTACCAACTTAGCGAATAAAAGTATATCACAAGGTAGAAATCAAAGTGCACAACGATAGCCTATGTCATAAGTATAGTACTATCATAATCCGTACTAATATATATAAAATGCATAAGTACTATAAATGAAACACTATCCATCACGTAAACCAAAATATACCATCTCATATGTATATAACCTGTATCCAGGTATAACCCTATAAAATAGCCGAAATATGTACGTAAAACTTCTTATTAAAATAGCCGCGGAATACGTATGTCACGGTATAAAAGCAGACGTAATAGTATGAAGTATAATAGGTATCTTATTTAAGATATATGTCTTGCTGTTTAGTAAAGAGTTTTAAGAGGTTTACAGTTTTAAAGATTCTTGTGTCATTCTAGACATGTCAAAATAATGAAACTATAACTCGTTTTAGAAACCCTTTTATATGTATCGACTAATAAAATAACATTCAGGTACTGTCCTCCGGATCAGTCCTGGTCAGTTACAACAACGCACAACATCAATATATGTGTGTCCAGCATCGACACCCTAAATCATCAAATCTCTCGTGTCCATCACCGACATGCAAATCCAGATATCGTCGAAACCGTCTCAACAGATGGTCGCCCCTCGATATCCCTAACCCCGGTCAGTATCCCCTGGATATCCGCCGTGCTCATCTCTATCTCCGGTATCGAGTGTCCTCGCTAGGATTCTCGCCTCTAATGCGGCTTTCCTGCCCCTCGGCCTCGACCGGGTCCACCATGTATTCGACTGTATATCTCCCTACTCAGTCTGGATACGTAACACATCCGTAAGCCCCCCCACTCGGTTTGGAATAAAATTGAATCAGAAAACACAAAATTCATGGCGGACGTCAACTCATCATATCCAAAAATATCAAGTAAAGAATAATAATTGCACATATCACTCTGATGATATTATATATATATCAGCGTCCCATACCACTGATATATATCATCGATAGTAAAAATATCATAAAACTCATAAGAATCGAATACGAATACCCATGTTACTGGTATTCGCAATTACTCGGCAGGCAACAAATGCACAGTACGTAAGTATAATCAGGCATGCAAACAATGTAACGGTTGTACTGTGTTATGACAATACTAATGATGTATAGTGTAGCATATGCGTCTATGCTCGTGCAGCATGATAATCATTAGTATTTGTGAAAGTGTTCTATAAGTGTTTAAAGAAAAAGTAATTCTACCTATATCCGTAGTATATAATTACAATCAAATTTTCCGGATATAGGGAATTCATAACGCCTCATATCAGCATTAACGTACACATCACGCGGTATAATGGTCCTATTGTGTCATGGCAGTACCAATGAGTTGTAGTGTAATATATGCATCTGTACGCATGCAACATAGTACTCATTGGTAGTTGTGCGGTGTTCTATCAGTGTGTTCGTATAACGGGAACAGATCTAATCGATAAGCATATCGCGAATAGTAAAGTAAAGCTAAGCGTATCACGTAAATATTAAACGTAACTAATTGATATGAGCTATACCATTGTCTTTGAAAATAGAACGAAACGTTATTTTGAAATAAGGGAGCGACATTAAGTTAAAATAGATATTCGTTTTATAAAATAGTATCGCATCCTTATAATTTATCATTTAAAAGGGAAATGAATCGTTGGTTTTTAAAAGTTTATAGCTCACTCCATACGTAACGTCCCAAGTCGGGATAGCTCACGACTCCACGAATCCAAATGACACTTCGCCGCAATCGGCACACTATCCACATTACCACAAGTGCGGTATGATCCCTCGTACTACACCCATCCAATACCATATCCATATCGTGCGGATCTATTGTCACGTACGTATGTTACTATAACTATATATTAAAATATATGCACATGAATAACCTACTAGATGCGAAATAACATCAATACCATTAGCTAAGTTATCTAACATATCATTAATAACTAACTAGATATCATAACTATCCTAGTTAAATGGTTGCGGGGGTTCTATACGCCATCCACCCGACTTCCCCCATAGATATAAATCTGCTCACCAACTTGTCGAGCTCGTCGAAATCCATGCTTGTTTTTTCCGTCCTTGCCGTCTCGGAAACCTCCGCGATCGTACTTACAATCGTATTTGTAACATATCGGCGTAAATATCATATCTAAACTAAAACAAGGAGCTAAGCACCCATAAGTTAGAACCTATGGCTTACTTACTCCAAATACGACAAAATATCCTTGATATTAACGTACAAACGTCAACATTTCAGTCGTGGTATAGAAATACGAAAAACCGTATCGAAATGTCGGAAACATGGATAAAACAATACTAGAACATTCTCAGATTTCTCTATATGAAATCTGGGACAAATCAAACAATACAGTAGCTTATAATATTGCCAAATACCTCTACATACCAAAACTAAAAACACAAAGCTACAAGAAAACCGGCAGCGCCGGCCAAAACGAGAAAACCGCCGGGTGAACTAGGGATCTAAGGGCTCGGGCTTTAGGGTACATCTCCTATTGGTCTCTGCATATCCTAATTTTATTAGTTTTTCTAGTGGTTTATCCTAATAGTTTCAGATTCGATTTTAGTATCACAAAAGTTCTAGTTTAAGATATTGCTCACTAAAATCATATATATAAATAGGATAGAACTTGCAAATGAGATATACCTATAGAGAGGGTGCACAAAGAAAACCAGCTCAGAAGTGCATATGGAAGCTCCTAGGAGTTGTAGTGGCTCTAGCTTGAGGATATGCTCAATTTTGATGAAGGGGTTCATGGCTTATGAGTGAGGTGTTAAACTTTGAGATGAGGTTGAAGGAGAATGAGTTTGTGTTCAGTTTGAGACAGAAAGAATGAATATGTGTAATTAGAGGAGGGAGGTAGATGGAAAAGAGTGGGGTGGAGGGTTGTAGCATGAGGTGGAGGGAGGAGGGTGTGTGTGAGGGTGTGTTGTATGTGAGGGTTTAATCCTAGCATAACATATACCATACCCTCTTATCAAATAAAAACAAACCCTTTTTAAATAAGTTCCCTCATTTTAAAACCCAATACATTTTGCAAATAAATACCCCTTACCTATAAATACCTTTATGTTACTAGAATCTAAACTCTTTATTTTAAAAGAAATGAAACACTTATTATAAAATCTCATGTTATGTTAAAACTGTTAAAATATTATTTTTATGATACGACACATTTTTCTCCATTTTTATCAAAATAATTACATTATTTGCTGATATAAGTCCGATACCAAAATTAATATGTGATATCATTTTTGTAAACTCATTATATTCATATTTTAAATTATAAATTATTATTTCTAATTTTCCAAAATGTTACAATATCCCCTCCTTAATGAAATTCGGTCCCTGAATTTAAATTTAACCCCCATCTTAAAACCATTTTCTCAGTCAAATTAACTCAATTCAAATCAAATTGCCGGGGTCTAAATTTTAAAACATATAGTCCGCTCCAGATAACGGAACTCCGAAGTCCTACACGAGCTAAGACGGAATATAACACAACTTTGCGCGTGAAAACTAAAAAAGGTATAAAAATCACATAACTGTAACTCTACGGTTATTATGAGAATTACTTCAGTTATGACGCAAAATTCCAAATACGAAAACTATTGTGTATATCAAGTACACGATCATTGCCATAGTCGTAGTGCAATATCTGTAGCAATTGACCAAGCGAGAATAAAAACCAAATCTATAACATACATCATCAAGTGTAATGCACAAAAACGAAATCAACCCTAACGGGTTTGCACGAAAATACAAACCACATGCCATGGATATGCATGAAAACAAAAACAACGCTAAGTGTAACAAGTATGCACGAAAATAAAACCCACTGCATCAAATGTGCATGGAGCCAATATTAAGTGCATCTAGTATGCACAAAATCGACATTAAGTGCATCGGGGTGCACAAAATCAACAAAACGTGCAACTGATGTGCACAAAATCATATCTAGTATGCCTAGAGTATATAAAAATATCTCAATCAAGTGCAACCGACGTGCACAGAAATATCAGTCTAGTGCATCTGGTGTGCACAACACTCCAATCGAGTGCAGTCACCGTGCACAGAAATCTCAAACAAATACACCTGGTGTGTACAAAACATCAATCAATTGCAACTGATATGCATGGAAATCTCAAACAAGTGCACCTGGTGTGCATAAATCATCAATCAAGTGCAACTGATGTGCACAGAAATCTCAAACAAGTGCACCTGGTGTGCACAAATCATTTGTGTGACCCTCAAATCCTCAAAACACATAAGTCAAAATAACGGACGAGTTGTCCTTCCTTCAACGTCGAAAATGCAATATTCGGATCTCCAAAACGCAAATAAAAAACAATTAACACCAAAGTGCACTCTCTTCAATGTCGAAAGGTGCCTATACATCCAGAACTGGCAGAGTAAGGATTACCAGTTGCCTTCTGCACACGGTGTTACGTTCTTTGTCTCCGACTTCTTGTTTTTTCTGTGGATCACCAACGCCATGGCCTCTTTACACTATCATCTGGTAGGGATCAGCGATATAAATAGTCCTATGCTGATACTTCTCAAGAAGACACTTCCTTGCCAAGTAGTCCAGTATCTCGCAATGCCACATGTCGACGACGGCGATCTCTAATCCCTGCATGCGCGCCAAGCAACTGACCCTGGGTCCAAATCTCAATTATTATAGAATCCTGGAAAGAACCCGTCATTGTTCCTGCCGATCTCATCTATCCAATCTGCCCGGAACTAGTACTCCTTAATGAATCCACTTCCGTTTCGGAACAACTGCAATCTCATCAAGATTTTCCCATGAATGTGGGGTCATACACAACGCCTCTGTATACATATCGAATCTCCAGTATCGACGTGGAAAAACAATTGCGCGTTGAAACTTCACACCAATCTCCTGTTCAATTACTCTTCAGTATCAGTCAAATAAGGAGCGTATCGTGATAATTACATGAATTGCAAGTCATACTCGGTTATGATCAAGCTCGAAGTCTTACATAAAAATCGAAAATACGAATCCGGCATCTCTGACACTCTGTCAAAGAATCTAGCTAAGCCCACCTTCGAGAACTCATCCCAATTCGTCGGAGGAAAACTCACTACACGTTCTCTCTCGAGTGACGTATATCAGGTCTGAGCAAGACCCACAAAAGAAGCTAGTCAATTTCACCGCTCTCGCATTGGAGTGTCTCCCTGAATTAAATATCCTAGCCATCATACCCCTGAATGACTAAGATCCTCTGGCTTATCTATACTCGTAAACACCGGCGACTTTTAGTTTCATGAACTCTAAAAGCAACACCTCGCTAATCTCAGTAACGGTTGGTACAACTGTCTGAACAGTAGGCAACACAATGATCTTTGGAGTAGGGTAAACATCATGCCTCTAAGTCCGGCTAGTCTCCACCGATGACCCGACCCTATGGTACGGATCCTAAGGAAAACTCGCTTCAAAACTAGAAATCCGATCATATTAGGATAAACAACATATTCCTATGTCACCGGAATATCACCCTGGTCAGTCTTCTTCCCAAACATGTCTGCCCTGATCGTATCTCTAACCGCAGCCCTCTCGGCTTGCGTAGACACGGTGACTGGAATAACCAACATGTATCGATGATGATAGATCAACTGAACGAATAGAAGAAAAGATCTCAAGATATATATACTAAGATAACTCAGGCGGAATATCGTATAGTAAATATGCCGCGGAACATATGTACGGTACGTCACTTTGCTTAGTAGCTACTCCATCAATCAAGGTCATCCTACGTAACGAATGTTCGGGTAAGAACCCTAAAGTCAAGTCTAAGCTCCATAAGGTCTAACCTAGGTAATGAAAGTGTATGCCTAGACTCCACATAGTCAAACCTAGAATCGAACAAAGGTTAAACCAAAACACTCTGATACAAACTTTGTCACGACCTAAAAGTGGCACGTGACCGACACTTACATCACGTAACATCTAAAGACGTCGACGCGATCCAAGTCAGCCAAAATCCTGGAATATAAACCTTTTATGAAAATATTAGAGGTGAAGTTCAAAAATAGTCATTAGATGGAAACAGTTTAAAATAACATTTAAGTCTAATTAAGCATGTTTGAAAAGCATCTATGACGTTTTAAAAATTGCAGCACCTTCTTTGTAAATTTTGAATAAACCTAATAGAAGCACAATAATATATACAATATCCCAATAGGAGCTAGCTTCTACGCCCAAATGGCGGAGCAACCACGCAGATAAATATACGATGCTAAATGGAGAAGAAAACAAAGAGAAAAAAGAAACAACAAGAAACAAGAAAGTCGACTCCAACGAGTGTGACACCCATAAAAACATAATTCTAAGTCTCGCTTCTAAGTCCACAATATACAAGTTCTAAGTCGATAGAGTTTTAACTAGATACAAAGGAATATATACATGCAAGTGTGGGTACGATACAACAGCAGCCCACCTACTAAAGCAATCACCGAAAAGAAGTGTGTACCACAATCCGCTGATGATCCAAGCGGTAATTCCTGCAAGAAACTGGGGCACAAAGGGGATGAGTTACCAACTCAGCGAATAAAAGTATATCACAAGGTAGAAATCGAAGTGGACAACGATAACCTAGGTCATAAGTATGTACTATCATAACCCGTACTGATAGATATAAAATGTATAAGTACTATAAATGCAACACTATCCATCACGTAAACCAAAATATACCATCTCATATGTATATAACCTATATCCAGGTATAACCCTATAAAGTGGCCGAAATATGTTTGTAAAACCTCTTATTAAAATAGCCGTGGAATACGTATGTCACGGCATAAAAGCAGACATAATAGTATGAAGTATAATAGGTATCTTATTTAAGATATACGTATTGCTGTTTAGTAAAGAGTTTTGAGAGGTTTACAGTTTTAAAGATTCCTGTGTCATTCTAGGCATGTCAAAATAATGAGACTATAGCTCGTTTTAGAAAACCCTTTTATATGTATCGACCAATAAAATAGTATTCAGGTACTATCCCCGGGATCAGTCCTGATCGGCTACAACAACGCACAACATCAATATATAGGTATCCAGCATCGACATCCTAAATCATCAAATCTCTCGTGTCTATCACCGACACGCAAATCTAGATATCGTCGACACTGTCTCAACAGATGGTCACCCCTCGATATCCCTAGCCCCGGTCAGTATCTCCTGGATATCCGCCGTGCTCATCTCTATCTCCGGTATTGAGTGTCCTCGCTAGGTTCCTTGCCTCTAATGCGGCTTTCCTGTCCCTCGGTCTCGACCGGCTCCACCATGTATCCGACTGTATATCCCCCCACTTAGTTTGGATACATAACACGTCCGTAACCGTATAGCCCCCCACTCGGTTCAGAATAAAATCGAATCAGAAAACACAAAACTCATGGTGGACGTCGACTCATCATATCCAGAAATATCAAGTAAAGAAGAATAATAATTGCACATATCACTCCGATGATTATATATATATATATATATATATATATATATATATATATATATATATATATCAGCGTCACATACCACTGATATATATCATCCATAGTAAAAATATCACAAAAACTCATCAGAATCGAATACAAATACAAATACCCATGTTACTGGTATTCCCAATTACTCGGCAGGCAACAAATGCACAGTACGCAAGTATAATCAGGCATGCAAACAATTGTAACAGTTCTACTGTGTCATGGAAATAGTAATGATGTGTAGTGTAGCATACGCGTCTGTGCTTGTGCAGTATTGCAATCATTAGTATTTGTGAAAGTGTTTTATAAGTGTTTAAAACAAAAGTAATTCTACCTAAATCCATAGCATATAATTACAATCAAATTTCCCGGATATAGGGAATTCATAACGCCTCGTGATAGCATTAACATACACATCACGCGGTATAACGGTCCTACTGTGTCATGGCAGCACTAATGAGGTATAGTGTAACATATGCATCTGTGCGCGTGCAACATAGTACTCATTGGTAGTAGTGCGGTGTTCTACCAGTGTGTTCGTATAACGGGAATGGATCTAATCGATAAGCGTATTGCGAACAGTAAAGTAAAGCTAAGTGTATCGCGTAAATATTAAACGTAACTAGTTGATATGAGCTATACCATTGTCTTTGAAAATGGAACGAAGCGTTATTTTGAAATAAGAAAGCGGCATTAAGTTAAAATAGATATTCGTTTCAGAAAATAGTATCGCATCCTTATCATTTATCATTTAAAAGGGAAACGAATCGTTGGTTTTTAAAAGTGTATAGCTCACTCCATACGTAACGTCCCAAGTCGGGATAACTCATGACTCCACGAATCCAAATGATACTTGGCTGCAATTGGCACACTATCCACATTACCACAAGTATGGTATGATCCTTCGTACTATACCCATCCAATACCATATCCATATCGTACGGATCTATTTTCACGTACGTATATCACTATAACTATATATTAAAATATATGCACATGAATAACCTACTAGATGGGAAATAACATCAATATCATTAGCTAAGTTATCTAACATATAATAACAACTAACTAGATAGCATAACTATCCTAGTTAAATGGTTGTGGGGGTGCTATATGCCATCCACCCAACTTCCCCCATAGATATAAATCTACTCACCAACTTGTCGAGCTCTTCGAAATCCACGATTGTTTTGTCCGTCCTTGCCTTCTCGGAAATCTCCACGATCGTACCTACAATCGTATTTGTAACATATCGGCGTAAATATCATATCAAAACCAAAACAAGGAGCTAAGCACCCATAAGTTAGAACCTATTGCTTACCTACTCCAAATACGACAAAATACCCTTGATTAACGTACGAACGTCAACATTTCAGTCGCGGTACAGAAATACGAAAAACCGTATCGGAATGTCGGAAACATGGATAAAACAATACTAGAACACTCCTAGATTTCTATATATGAAATCTGGGATAAATCAAATAATACAGTAGCTTATAATATTGCCAAATACCTCTACTAAACACAAAGCTATAGGAAAACCAGCGGCGCCGGCCAAAACGAGGAAACCTCCGGGTGAACTAGTGATCTAGAGGCTCGGGCTTTAGGGTACATCTCCTATTGGTCTCTGCATATCATAATATTATTAGTTTTTCTAGTGGTTTATTCTAATAGTTCCAAATTCAATTTTAGTATCACAAATATCACAAAAGTTCTAGTTTATGATATTGCTCACTAAGAACAGATATATAAACAGGATAGAAATTGCAAATCAGGTGAGATATACCTATAGTGAGGGTGCACAAAGAAATCCAGCTCAGAAGTGCATGTGGAAGCTCCTAGGAGTTGTAGTGGCTCTAGCTTAAGGATATGCTCAATTTTGATGAAGGAGTTCATGTCTTATGAGTGAGGTGTTAAACTTTGAGATGAAATTGAAGGAGAATGAGTTTGTATTCAGTTTGAGATAGAAAGAATGAATATGTGTAATTAGAGGAGGGTGGTAGATGGAAAAGAGTGAGGTGGAGGGTTGTAGCATGAGGTGGAGGGAGGAGGGTGAGTGTGAGGGTGTGTTGTATATGAAGGTTTAATCCTAGCATAACATATAACATACGCTCATATCAAATAAAAAAAACCTTTTTAAATAAGTGCCCTCATTTTAAAACCCAATACATTTTGCAAATAAATACACCTTACATATAAATACCTTTATGTTACTAGAATCTAAACTCTTTATTTTAAAAGAAATGAAACACTTATTATAAAATCTCATATTATGTTAAAACAATTAAAATATCATTTTTATGATATCACGCCTTTTTCTCTATTTTTACCAAAATAAATACATTTTTTGCAGATATAACTCTGATACCAAAATTCATATGCGATATCATTTTTATAAACTCATTATATTCATATTTGAAATTATAAATTAATATTTATAATTTTCCAAAATGTTATAGGCACTACCTACGCCAAATTGTCCTTGGTGTTACCCTAGTAGACATGGAGCTTATGCTTTGAGCCCATTATTTAGGCGGTATCAAATTCCCTCCAACCTGACGCTCACGTGCATTTCACGTGGGAGCCATGGTGTCAAGATCTGGGCCGTTAGATCCACTCCGAGATTTGCGAGAAGCCCAACCGACTCCACTCCCTATAAGTAAAGCTTAAGTTCATGGGTAGGCCGTGCCTTCTTCATTTTCTTTCTTTAAGAACTTAAGTTCTTCATTTCATAGAGCTTAAGCCATGGGTTTTAAAGCTTATGCTTCAGTTTTTTTTAATGTCTAATCAAGGATATGTCATGTCAAGATTTTTCTTGAACGTCACATTATAAAACTTTGGGTAAGAACCCAGATTTTTGAGCTTAAGCTCAATTATTTATTTTAAATACCCACTTTGGGATTTTCAATGCTTATGTTCAGACGCTTCTTCCCTATTTTGGGACTTTGAAGTTTATGCTTCTATAGAAAATATTTAATTTCTTATAGGGCATGTGCTTCTGCGCCAATTTTTAAATGGGGCCAAGTTTAAACTTTAACTTAGTGGGTTCTCTTAGCTTTGAAGCCGGAGACTCCACAGCGTTAAAATTTCAGAGTTTTTTGTATTTTCAAGTCGATGTTCCTTTTGCCTCCCTTTGCAGATACCATGGACAGTCATTTGTTTTCCATCAAGAACATCATCTTTTATGCTGACATTCGCTCTTATGGGCCAAGCTATACTGACACCTAATATGAAGCCGTGTTGCATTGCTTCGAGGATCATTGTGGGCGATTGCTCCCTCACTGCTCTTCCATGTTGCAGATAATTTTTAAAGAGATCTTGAATGATACGCCCGGGCTTTCCGAGGCGTGGTCACTCAAAGTACTTGATCAGGCCGAGGACAAAGTACACTCGGTCTATCTGATGGGCTTGATTTATAATAACCGTAGGGACTACACGACTACTCTACTACATCAGATTTATCAACAGAAAGCGATAATATCCTCATACGAGAGGACGGAGGATATGAATGGTGATTCAAAGATTGTCTTCGTGAACAAGCACACTTTCATGCCCCGCTTCCTAGTGTACGGGGAAGGAGACGTGGTGGGCCGCGACATATTTACTTAGAAGTAAACACGTTAAGCGTAAATAAACAATATAAATGTAAAGCAAAAGAATGACAAGAGATATAATATAAATAGCAACTTTTATTAATATCCATTCTTTACATACAACTGAAAGAAAAGTACAATGATAGAAAGCGATGCCTAAACAGTAGCATATGAACTGAAAAGAAATAAGTATAAGTAAAAGCCTAGAAGTCTAGCTCCTCTGTGAACTGCTCCAAATCGTCCTGACTGGGCTCGATTGAAAGTCTACCCTAGCACCACCATGAGGTTTAAACCGGCATCAAGCATGCAATTTAAAAAAATTTGGGTGCTAAGCTACACTAAGGATCAAACTAGATGATTAGGATTTATATGATATAAAACACTTTAACACTAAGTGAAGGAGGCAACAACCTTTGTAGACCGTGTCCTTCTCTTCTAAAGCTCCGGGTTGTAGTCCCTATGAATCCTCTAGGATCCACTTGAAGAAGGTACAAGCTTCCTACGCGATCTTCGTGCCGATGATGATCCGCTCGAAGTCCTCTAATTCAAGCTACTTCTTCACTAAACTCTCTTTAGTGAATGAAACACCCTAAACTCAAGTGCTAATCAAGTGTAGAATGGTAAAGTAGGGGTTCTAAGCTCACTAGGATTTGATCAAAGCTCTATGGTTCACATCATATGTGAGTGTTAGGGCTTTGAGACATGAGGAAGAAGAAGAAAAAAAAATGGAAAGAGCTAAAAAATGTCTAAGGCAAAAAAAGAACTAATGAACCAAGAGCAAGTGTAGAATGGCTACCCTCTTGACCTCACTCATTCAAGCATGAGATAAATTGCAATAATAAATTGCAACCATTCTTGAATAGTGAGTCAAGACAAATAAATAAATGATATGTGCCATGCTTCACTCATGTCTAAACAATCTCCCCATTTTCCACATCTTTTTCTATTTTCCCAAAATAGAAATTCCAACCATGGTTCTTAAATATAACACACACACACACACACACACACACACTCACACTACATATACATATATCATATATGAGGTTAATGGAGGAAAGAGGCCATAGGAGGGAATTTCCTTCTATGGCGTCGAAAAAATCACCCTCCCTCATTTTTTCCGACGATCGGCACCCACTATCTTCATCGTTATCATCTATGATGTGGGTACACCAAATTTCATGCGATTCTACAACTTTTTCACCGTTGATTTAGTAGGTTCAAAATTAACGGTTTACCGACAATTGAACTTTTTACATTTCTAAATCAATGGTGAAATGGTTGTAGAATCACATGAAATTTGGTGTATCCACATCTTAGATAATAACGATAAAGATGGTGGGTGCCGATCGGCGGAAAAAATGAGGGAGGGTGTATTTTTTCGACGCCGTAGGAGGAAATTCCCTCCCATGGCATCTTTCCTCCATTATTCTCATCATACATACATACATACATACACACACACACAGATATATATATATATATATATATATATATATATATATATATATTAATATTGTAAGTCCACGTTACCCGTCCCCGGTTCTTTGGGGTTGTGGAAATGGTGAAAAACAATTTTTCTTTGGGGGTAACATGGACTCAAAATACGGATCTTTGTTAAACAACTATCTAACAACCTAACTAGGAGTTTTACCTACTCGGTTAGAGGTTTATACCTTAACTTGAACTCCTTCTCTTCGACTCCTTGTGGTGGTCGGATGGTTCTCTCCTCGTCGTCTCCTTGTGCCGAAGATGGATCCACCTGAAAGCTTCTACCTTTGGCTCCAACCTCAATCTTGAGGAAACTAGAACACTTGGTTTGCTAGACCTTGTATACTAGGATGAGTAGAGAAGTGTTTTGGGTTTTATCTCTATGGTTCTTGCTTCTCAACACATGAGACAATAGAACCATGAACTAGAGAGAGAGCAAGAGGAAGAGGGAGAGCTTGAGGATGAGAGAGAATGAGAATGATAGAATGAGCAAGACTTTTCTCACCCTTGCTCTCATAATCAAAAATAATCATAACCAATAATAATAATTGAGTATTATGTGATGGTTGTTATCATATCAAATGGCAATATCATTTCATGCACTCATTTTGTAAAGTATAACAAGCAAGCAAAAGTCTTTGCCATGAAATGATAGTCATTGTAATGATGATGGTCAACAAGTCCAACCTAGTCAACCGGTCAACTAAGTCAACAAGTCAACAAAGTCAACCTTTCAACCCAACCATGGCACAATAATACTTAATTAATATTATCATTACTCATATTTCTTATTCTCATTAGGGTTTAGCAAAAGTCAACAGTCAACAGCCCTAATGAGAATCCTCTGCCTCTGTCTCTCTGTCAACCGTGTATACACACCAACATCCACGTTCCGAGGAACACGAATACAAACGAGATAAAACCAATCTCAAAACGTACACTAGGATCTGGCTTAAACCAAAGCCCGCTAGTGATAACTGTCCGGACACTAAACGTGCACAAGTGCACTGATATGACCGAACCCTGTCGCAAAACCATGCGACCTCTACTCTTTTGCCTAAAGGCGAATAGCTCTCTGTGTGGGACTCTAAAGACTCGACACTACGCTGGCAGTGGGTTTAACCACAGACCGTAAGCGGCACTAGCTGTGCGTAACGGCCCCCCAGGTAGATGCCGATAAGAAGACGGACGAGGTGAAACCCATCTGAACTCTTACTGAGCCTGAATGTGACAGTCTCCGTACAGTCCGGTCTGTTCGTCTGAGAATATCGCATGACGGGCCTAAGGGGCGGTAAACGTCAGTCCCCTAATAGCGGTACAAGTCGTGTCGGAGTGTAGCCCAGAACACCCTGAGATAACACTGGAAACCTACCAGTATATCTCGCTTTCCCTGGCCAGGGACTTTGTGTAATGGCTCTCCTAAACACAGCGCGATATCAACCCCCAATACCGGGAGAGACGAATCTTGTCTAACCGTCACTGCCTCCAAGTGCTTCGGGACTGCACCCAACTACTACCTGTTTGCACGACTCCTTTGAGCCGTGGTAGGGTAGTAATCTAAGTACAGTGGGAACACACTCGAGGCGAAGTGACAGTGCCAAGTTAGCGGATTAAGCTGTACTCATGTCACCTGGGAACTGATAACTGACGATAGGTATAGTACCAACCAACAGTTCCCGATGAGTCCTGTCCAGTGTACTCGTAACCTAACGAGCACCCGCATACTATCTCAAGTACGACGTACTGACGGCTGTGGGACAGACCGTCTCCCCTGTTGGGATGAGAAGTGCATACGCTAGTCTACTCCGGAGTATCGATGCCCTGTTTCGATAGTCCTACGACTAGGGACCTGCATAAGGATGTGCTTGTGGATTACCCAGCCCCCACGAGTGTGACTGCCATCACAACGCTGGTAATCAAGCAAAGATCCTAAGGGCTCCACTAATGTGTATAGGTGATATACTAAAAGAAACACATGTACACATTAAAGTAGAAACAAACTAAGTAGCATACTACTATTTTGAGCAAGATTTTCTATACAAGGTGAATATCCCAAGCTTCCATTAAGTAATATACAAACTAGTATGATACAGTAATGGCCTCTAGGGCATATACACTAACAATCTCCCACTTGCACTAAGGCCATGTACTGGCGTATCGAAGACCTATCATCTCGATCAGCCACTCGAACTGAGTCTGGGGTAAGGCCTTCGTGAATGGATCAGCAGTGTTATCTTCCGTAGCAACTCTCGGAACCTCGATCTCCTGGCGATCCACGTTCTCCCTGATCAAGTGATACCGCCTCAAGATGTGTCTGGACTTCTGATGGGACCTGGGTTCCTTCGCTAAAGCTATAGCCCCGTTGTTGTCACAATACAGAGGTATTGGATCAACAATGGACGGAACCGCCTGAAGTTCTGTCAAGAACTTCCTTATCCAGACAACTTCTTTTGCGGCATCCGCAGCAGCGATATATTCCGCTTCCATCGTCGAGTCAGCAACGGTTTCCTGTTTGGAACTCTTCCAACACACCGCCCCTCCATTGAGGGTAAAGACATAACCCGACATGGACTTGGAATCATCCTTGTCACTCTGGAAGCTGGAGTCAGCAAAGGCCTCGATCTGGAGGTCTTTTCCGCCATACAGCAAGAACATCTCCTTAGTCCTTCTCAGGTACTTGAGAATGTTCTTTACCGCTATCCAGTGCTTCTCCCCAGGGTTTGACTGATACCGGCTTACCACACTCAGTGCATAAGCTATATCTGGTCTGGTACACAACATCGCATACATTATAGAGCCTACCGCAGAAGCGTAGGGTATAATAGACATGCAATCCCTTTCCAAATCAGTCTTGGGAGACATTTCCTTGGAGAGGGTGATCCCGTGACAAGCCGGTAGATTACCGCGCCTGGAATCTTTCATACTGAATCTTCTCAGTATGGTGTCGATGTACCTGGACTGTGAAAGTTCTAATATCCTCTTGGATCTATCACGATGGATCCGGATCCCCAGAATGTAAGAGGCATCACCCAGGTCTTTCATGGAGAACCTGTGTGACAAGAACCCTTTGACAGATTGTAGCATAGGAATGTCATTTCCTATCAAGAGAATGTCGTCCACGTATAAAACGAGGAATACGACAGTTCTTGCTACAAATCTACTATAGATGCATGGTTCATCTAGATTTTTGCTAAAGCCAAATTCTTTGACCGTCTCATCAAAACGGATGTTCTAACTCCGCGATGCCTGCTTTAGTCCATAGATGGACTTAAGCAACTTGCACACCTTTCCGCTGCTCCCACTCTGAATGAAACCCTCTGGCTGGTCCATATAGACACACTCCTCTAAATTTCCATTTAGAAAAGCGGTCTTTACGTCCATCTGCCAAATCTCATAATCGTGGAAGGCAGCAATGGCAAGAAGGATCCGAATGGATTTCAGCATAGCCACTGGAGAAAAGGTTTCGTCATAGTCCAAACCAGGTCTTTAACGAAAACCCTTTGCAACAAGTCTAGCCTTATAGGTCTCAACCTGTCCATTTACACCAATCTTCCTTTTGATGATCCACTTGCATCCTACGGATTTTACCCCATCTGGAGAAACGTCCAACGTCCATACTTTGTTGGTGTACATGGACTCCATTTCGGTCCGCATTGCATCCAGCCATTTTACCGAGTGAACGCTCTGAATGGCCTGCTGGAAGCTAGTCGGCTCATCACTATCAATGATGCAATCCTCTCTATCCCCGTCTATGAGAAAACCGTAGTATCTCTCGGGCGGATGAGACTGCCTACTACTCCTGTGGAGTGGCGCAGTAATGTCCTGATCTTTCGAACCCTCTGGTTCTACTAAGCTTTCAGTAATAGCTCGTGGTTCTGGAATTTCTTCCAGTTCTATTGCGCTCCCACTTATCTGATTTTCCAAAAACTCAGTTTCCAAGAAGTGGGCATGACGTGAAACAAAAACCTTTTGTTCCTCTTCGCAATAGAAGAAATATCCCTTGGAGTTCTTTGGATATCCCATAAACTTGCACTGTACTAAGCGTGCCTCGAGTTTGTCCGCATGCTGCTTTTTGACAAAAGCTAGACATCCCCATGTCTTAATGTGCTTAAGATAAGGTTTCTTCCCACACCACATCTGATATGGTGTGGTAGGCACAGTCTTAGTTGGAACTCGGTTCAAAAGGTATGCAGCTGATTCTACTGCATATCCCCAGAATGATCGCGGTAACTCAGCGTTACTCATCATGGAACGTACCATATCCAATAGGGTCCGGTTCCGTCTCTCCGATACACCGTTATGTTGCGGAGTGTATGGAGGAGTAAGCTGGGAGAGAATTCCATTCTCTTTTAGGTAATCCAGGAACTCGGCACTCAAGTATTCACCACCTCGATCAGATCTCAGTTTCTTGATACTTTTGCCTGTTTGTTTTTCTACTTCATTCTTATATTCCTGTAATTTTCCAAAGGCTTCGGATTTATGTTTCATTAAGAAGACATATCCGTACCTTGAAAAGCCATCCGTAAAAGTAATGAAGTAAGAATAACCGCTTCGCGCATGTGTAGACATTGGACCACATACGTCGCTGTGTACGAGTCCCAAGAGCTCGCTCGCTCTTATTCCGTGTCCAGTGAACGGAGTCTTTGTCATCTTTCCTTTGAGACATGATTGACAAGTTGCATATGATTGATATTCGAACGGATCCAAATATTTTTCTGTATGTAACTTCGTCAACCTTCTCTCATTGATGTGACCCAGTCTACAATGCCATAAGAAAGCCTGATTTGTTTCCGGAGACTTTCTTTTGTATGTATTCTGGACATTGAAAATCTGTGGTTGGTTTAATACGTATATACCATTGCTTAATGTACCTGACCCAATCAAAACTTGATTAAGGTGAATGTTCACAACATTACTTACAAATGCAAATTCATAACCTTCTTTAGATAATAAAGATACAGATATGATATTACAGGTTGTATTAGGTACAAAATAACAATCACGCAAAACCAAAACATGTCCATCTGACATTCCCTGGTGATAGTCCCCCACGGACTCAGCATCCATGCCAGCTCCGTTTGCAACTCTGAGGGTCATATCACCTGCCTTCAAAACCCTACGCCTTCTCAGTGCCTGTAAAGAATTACAGATATGAGATCCTGATCCGGTATCCAATACCCAGGATGTAGAGTTTATTGATAGACAGTTTTCAATAACATACACACCTGAAGCTGAAGCCGCAACTTGCTTCAGATCCTAGTTTCTGGCCTTCCAAGCCCTGCAATCCTTTTTCCAGTGTCCACTTTTGTGACAGTAAAAGCACTCTTCCTTCCCCACAAACTTTCCCGCTACCTTTGTTGCCTTTTTCTTTCCCTTCGTATCCACTTTACTAACACCGCCCCTTGGTTTGGTGGGGCTTTCTTCTTCTTTCCCTTGGCTTTCGTCTTGGACCTAGAAGAGGAAGATCCTCCTACAAACAAAGTGGATGTTTCTCTACCTTTCTGTAGGGTGCCCTCCGCACTCCTCAGCATGTTGAAGAGTTCTGAAAGTTCAACTTCTTTTTCTTGCAAGTTGAAGTTCAGGATAAACTGGGCGTAAGTGGAAGGAAGGGACTGGAGAATCAAGTCCGTGTAGAGCACGTTCTCTAATGTGGTCCCAAGGTCCGCGAGCTCCTCAATGAAGCCAATCATCTTAAGCACGTGTTCCGCTACCGATGATCCGACGGCCAATCTCGCCGAAAACAGCTTTTTCGAGACTTCGTATCTGGCGATACGGGATTGCTCTCCATACAGTTCTTTTGTATGGAGAAATATGGATTCAAGGTCCATATTCTCGTGCCTCCTCTGATGTTCATTGTCCATAGAGGCAAGCACGAGGCACTTGGCCTTCGCGCAGTCGATTTCCCAGGTCTTACGGATTTCCTTATCCGCGACGCTGGTTTTGGGACCTGGGACAGGGGGAGCTTTGGTGGTAAGGAGATACCCCAACTTGTCATAAGTGATTGCCATTTTGACATTCCTGAGCCAATCTTTGTAGTTTGGCCCTGTCAGTATGTTTTTATCTAGTAGTAACTTAAGTCCAGTCATGATGTTTGGTCGCTGCAATTAGGAGAGAGCGAAGAAACACTTTAGCATTATGCTCTTGCAAGTTTAGAGTGGTTTTTAATTTGTCTAAACAGGATGGCTCCCACTGTCTCTCGAATCCCTCCTCAAACCAAAAAGGAAGAATTAGTCGGGATCAATCTCACCGTACAATACTTGCTTAACCGTTCAGCCAGGCCAGTGTTGATACTTCGAGGGAGGTTTTCCAACGCTTTCGCGAAGTTCCTTAATTAAATAACCTCTTTTCCCTGTCGGGGTAGCCCCGCTAACACCTTTCTAGACACCTACTTGGTTTATAGCATTGATCGTTAAGTGAGAAATTTCCCGAGGAGTAGCATATACTCACAGTAGGATCGGGATCCAAATATCATCGCGTGACAAAACTGAAGGAATCCTACCAGAATCATCACACTCCAAATGGTATGCAGTGCTAGCAAGTTTCAGTTTCTTTTGAAACTCCCGATGTGGATTTTTGCCCCATGCTCTTATGACCTTGACTTTGGCCAACAAATCATAAGTAACATGTCAAGTTCTACCCTTCATTCTCCAGGTTAATTTGAACCCACCCGTACCTACCCTTGACTTTGGCCAACAAGGCAGTACGACTGTCCCAAACCAACACATCTATCTATGCTGCACATGAATACCCAATAGCTACCAATCACTATGCCTTGACTTTGGCCAACAAACATAGCTTGAATACTATTGACTATCCATGTGAAACGACGGAGGTCTACGAATGGTTTTGGCGAAACCGTGAATGTAGTGAACTTGATATAATCGATGGAACGAGATAGCTTTTAAAAGGAGTGGCTTAATCTCCGCGTTTAAAAGTTGTTTTTGAAAAGAAACCGAGTGGTTTTGAAAGTGTTTCAACGACTCTACTTTGGTTTATTTTCTTGCATTAATTTAATGCGTCCCATCATTTAATCCTACCATTGCAGAAAACAACGAAAATATGACGTACGCTTATGCCATCCGCATTCGCCATGGGGCCCCGTCATTACCCGTTAGGTTACTTAACTAACGACAGATCTGGGGCTGGACTAGCGCGGATGCAAAACATAAGCAACGCCTAAATAGATATCATATATAGATATACACATTCGTCACATGCAATGATAGACATTCCAGATCACAGATGAACACATTGGATATACTAGGAATCCACATTCCGTACGAGCCTGTAACAAAGAGCGGATTACACGGTCGCGATGAATAGCCAAGACCCCATCCTAGACCCCTACGGGTGCGGCAAACTACCCGCCAAGTACCCGAAGCGAAGCAACCTCCCTCAACACTGTGAGTAGGTCACTCGGCACTTCGAGATACCCGGTAGTTTGTGCGAACCACCTTGGGTCTATCCTAGGAGCAAAAACAGTAAAAGAAATTATACAATGACGGCTACAACCCCATCCCGGTTGTGCGGCCATATAAATAATATTACATCAATTAAAAATTACATGAATTGAAAGAAAAAGAAAACTCTCATCTCACAACCCCCCGGCAATTCATCCGCGACAATCCAATGAATTCATATACACATACCATCAACATTACAGATCACAGATATGTATAACCCCCACTAATCGATGTATAGCGATTAGAAGACGTTCAATACATATATCACATCACAGATATAACCCGTTAGCTAAAGTCTGTAGAAGTTCGATCAAAATACGGATTTTTAAACCCCAAAACCAAATTTTGCTTTCTGGAAAATCTGGGCAGAAAAATCATATTCCAAAAATCCCAAAATACCCTAGTATATACACTGCAGCAAAGCCGATCCACGGCCGAGTCAACTCGGCCGCGGATCCGCGACAAGAAGCTGTTCTTGCCGCGTTTCCGCGGTGAGTTGGTCGGTTCTGTGGATCGTTTTTCTGCAGTGTACACTAAAAACCCTGAGTCGATTTTTGGTAAATGTTAAATAATTTTTACAGCAGTTTAAAAATCGACAGAAAGTTTGAATTCCGGGCATGTTTCGTGACTTTTTCTCCGATCGAACTTCTAGTTACTTTGCTAACATGTTAGATAGTGTTTAACCTGGCTCTGATACCACTGTAAGTCCACGTTACCCGTCCCCGGTACTTTGGGGTTGCGGAAATGGTGAAAAACAATTTTTCTTTGGGGGTAACATGGACTCAAAATACGGATCTTTGTTAAACAACTATCTAACAACCTAACTAGGAGTTTTACCTACTCGGTTAGGGGTTTATACTTTAACTTGAACTCCTTCTCTTCGACTCCTTGTGGTGGTCGGATGGTTCCCTCCTCGTCGTCTCCTTGTACCGAAGATGGATCCACCTGAAAGCTTCTACCTTTGGCTCCAACCTCAATCTTGAGGAAACTAGAACACTTGGTTTGCTAGACCTTGTATACTAGGATGAGTAGAGAAGTGTTTTAGGTTTTATCTCTATGGTTATTGCTTCACAACACATGAGACAATAGAACCATGAACTAGAGAGAGAGCAAGAGGAAGAGGGAGAGCATGAGGATGAGAGAGAATGAGAATGATAGAATGAGCAAGACTTTTCTCACCCTTTCTCTCATAATCCAAAATAATCATAACCAATAATAATAATTGAGTATTATGTGATGGTTGTTATCATATCAAATGGCAATATCATTTCATGCACTCATTTTGTAAAGTATAACAAGCAAGCAAAAGTCTTTGCAATGAAATGATAGCCATTGTAATGATGATGGTCAACAAGTCCAACCTAGTCAACCGGTATTGAGAGATTAGAAGATCAACAAGAAAGCTTGTCCAAACTCCCATGAAATCTATAAGTAACACTTACCATACAATCCAGTCTCTTCGTCTGATATGTCGTATATCGAGTTTAGGGGTGGAACCGTCAGACCCCAGTAACTTGATAAGTCATGTCGATGTATGACGCATAACTGTTCGAGAAATTACTAATAACTCTTACCAGTAAATCTCATCAACCCTGGCCAGGGACTTACTGTTATAGCCAATCGAGTATAGCGCAACATCAACTCCCAATACCGGGAGAGACTAAACCCCTCCTATCACTCACTGCTTCCATGTGACTCTGGACTGTACCCAAAATCCACCTGTTTGCACGACTCCTTTGAGCCATGGTAGGGAGGAAATCAAGGCATAGTGGGAGCCACACAAGACACTATGATGATCTCGGTTCTACAGACTAACCTGTACCAGTGTCACTAGAGAACTGCTATCTGATGATAGGTATGGTACCATCTAGGGGTTCTCGGCGAGTCCTGTTCGGTGTACCCATTCTCTAATGAGCACATGTGTACAATTTTTGATGTCAAACACCAATGGTTATGGGATCAACCATCGCCCCCTACAGGGTTAAGAAACGTACAAACTAGTCTACTCTGGAATATCGATGCCCTATCTCGATACTCCCTTAACTAGGAACTGTTAAAGGATGTTCTTGTAGACTACACAAGTCCCAGTAGTATGATCCATATCAAGCAAACATCCTAAGGGTTTTATCAACATGTATCAGAGAGATAGTATAATAATACAAGTGTACATGTTAAGATAAAGAGTAACCAGATAACATACGATCATGCCGAGAAAGAAAGTCTTCTATATATATATGTCCAAGCGTCCATTATATCATACAATAATGGCCTCTAGGGAATAAATATTCCTAACAATCTCCCACTTGCACTAAGGCCAGTTGTTGTAGTATCTCATACCCAACATCCCAAAAAACTCTCAAACCGCGTCTGGGGAAGGGCCTTCGTGAGTGGATCCGCTACGTTGTCCTTCGTGTCAACTCTCCTGACCTCGATCTCCCGTCGATCTACTATCTTCCGGATCAGGTGATACCGCTTAAGAATAAGTCTGGATTGATGATGGACCGGGGGTTCCTTTGCCAAAGCCACAGCTCCATTGTTATCACAATACATAGGTATTGGATGCTCAATGGATGGAACCACACCAGTTCAGCTATGAACTTCTTCATCCAGACAGCCTCTTTGGCAGCATCGTTGGCAGCGATGTATTCAGCATCTATCGTCGAGTCTGCTACGTTATCTTGCTTGGAACTCTTCCAACATATCGCTCCTCCATTTAGGATGAAGAAAAAACCCGAGACCAACTTACTGTCGTCCTTATCACTCTGGAAGCTCGAATTGGTAAAAGACTACACTTGGAGTTCTCCATTGCCATACACCAAGAACATTTCTTTAGTCCTTCTCAAGCATTTAAGAATGTTCTTCACAGCTGTCTAGTGGTTTTTCCCAGGATCTGATTGATATCTACTCACTACACTTAGTGAGTAAGCTACATCCGGTCTGGTATATAACATCGCATACATGATAAACCTGACTGCCGAAGCATAGGGTATCCCTTACATGCGAGTCCTCTCCAAATCAGTCTTGGGAGATATCTCTTTGGAGAGAGTAATTCCTGAGCAAGCGGGTAAATTATCACGTTTAGAATCTTCCATACTAAACCTCTTTAGTATGGTGTCTATGTACCTAGATTGGGATAATCCCAACATCCGTTTAGATCTATCTCTATAGATCTTTATCCCCAGGATGTAGGAGGCATTACCCAGATCTTTCATGGAGAACTTGTGTGATAAGAAGAGCTTGACCGAGTGTAGCATAGGAACATCGTTTTCTATCAAGGGTATGTCATCCACGTACAATACGAGGAAGACAACCTTACTCTCTACAACCTTCTTGTATATACAAGGTTCATCTACATTTTTGATGAAGTCAAACTCTTTGATAGCTTCATCAAAACAGATGTTCCAGCTCCGCGATGCCTGCTTTAATCCGTAGATGGATTTAAGCAGCTTGCACACCTTTCCGCTGCTCCCATTGTTTACGAAGCCCTCTGGCTTAGTCATGTACACGCTCTCTTCTAAATCACCATTTAGAAAAGCGGTCTTGACGTCCATCTGCCAAATTTCGTAGTCATGGTATGCAGCAATGGCAAGTAGGATCCTGATGGAATTAAGCATAGCGACAGGAGAAAATGTTTCATCATAGTCAACACCGGGTCGTTGACGAAAACCTTTTGCTACAAGTCTAGCTTTGAAGGTCTCAATCTTTCCATCTACACCAATTTTCTTCTTAAAGATCCATTTTCTCCCGATGGGTTTTACCCCTTCAGGAGCAACTTCCAAAGTCTATAATTTGTTGGTGTACATGGATTCCATCTCAGATCGCATAGCATCCAGCCATTTCATAGATTCTCCATTAGTGATGGCCTGCTCGAAACTAGTTGGGTCTGTTAGTTATATGCATGCCCTAGAGGCCATTACTATACATGGGACGTATATTGTAGTGGATGCTTGGACATATATAGGGAGGACTTTCTTGCTCGACATAATAGTATGCTATCTAGTTGCCTTTTATCTTAACATGTATACTTAGAGTCTCTCTATTACATGTTGATAAATCATACTAATAGGGCAGAGGTAGTCGGCAAGTACATCCTTCAATTGTTCCTAGTCGTGGGAGTATCGAGACAGGGCATCAATACTCCAAAGTAGACAAGCATATGCGCTTCTCGACCCATGTGATGGGCGATGGATGATCCCATATCCATAGGTGTTTGACATCAGAGAAGGTATATGGGTGCTCAGTGGAGACTGGGTACACTGGACGGACTCGCCGACAACTCCTAAATGGTATTATACCCTATCGTCAGATAGCACTTCTCTGGTGACACTGGTATAGGTTAGTCTGTCGACCTAAGATCGTCATAGAGTCTTGTGTGATTCCCACTGTGCTTTGATTTCCACCATACCACGGTCAAGAGATCGTGCAAAAAGGTGGATTTTAGGTACAGTCCCGAGTCACATGGAGGCAATGAGCGATAAGAGGGGATTCATCTCTCCCGGTATTGGGAGTTGATGTTCCGCTATTCTTGATTGGCCATAACAGGAAATCCCTGGCCATGGTTGCTGAGATCTACTGGTAAGTGTTATCAGTAGTTTCTCGAACCGTTATGGACCATGCATCGACATGACTTATCAGGCTATTGGGGTCTGACGTTATACCATCCCCAGGCTGTGATATGCGACATATCTGACGAAGAGACCGGACTGTACGGTAGTGTTACTGATTGGATTCGCAGGAGTATGAGCAGGATTGCTTGTTGATCTTTCGATCGCTCAATACCCGGGTGGCCGTTATGTTTAGCAGACCGCTTGCGGCTTGTGGGTATTTGATATGATCATCACCTACTGCCGCCGTATTGACGAGTCTTTAGAGTCCTACACAGAGGTTTCCTGGTTCATGGGAAACGGAGTAGGAGCACATATGTGATATGTGCGGGACCGAGATTAATGCACGTATGTGATACCACATTTTATTCTCGCGGTATGTGACATCTTGCGGGTGTATGAGATATAGCCGGGTTATCGGATCAAGTGTTGATTCGATAAGTTGTTACATTAGATTTTAGTCGGTTATATGTGATATTGCCGGATTATTAAATCAAGTGTTGATTTAATAATTTAATGTAGAATTATATATTTGATATATTAAATTACAATAACTAATATTAGCTCACTTAAGTATTTCTTTTTCTCACTTATGATACATTAATATATATGTGATATATGTTAATTGTATTCTTCTTTGCACACAAAATATATATATGATATATATATTATTGTGTCATGTTAGGTTATACATGCAACAGGGGTGTATTAGACTCAGACCATGCTTTAGGTTAATGGTGTGATTCTATTTATTTTAAGTAATTCAAATAACTTGGAAATTAGTCATGGTTGAGCTTGGATGGAAGCTAGTAGAACATTGACTTAGTCCACTTGTTTGTTTTACTTAAGATATTTTTTTAACCTAACCCATTAACACTTAGCCTTGGTTTAGTCTCTATAAGAGTTAGTGCATGTCATATACTCACCATGGTTGCATTTCTAACCTCAAGTGATTTATTCTCTTCATCACTTCATCTTCTTCTTCCTCTTGAAAGCTTTCTAGCTTTTGATCAAGTGATGAAATATTGTGAGAAAATAAAATCTAAAGTGAGCACATTTCCTACTTCATCATCCTCTACTATATTAGCCATTTAGTTTAGGGTGTTTGCTTCACTAATCTACCATTAGGGAAGGGATAGCATGAGCTTGAGTCTTCTCGATGTAGATCATCTTCGGCCTCGAAGACATTGAGCAAGCTTGTTCATTTTTTCATGTGAACCCTCTCTAGAGTCCGGAAGTTCACTACTTGCAGCGAAGGGACTACTACACAGAGCTTTGAAGTGAAGGACCGGTCTACAAATGCTGGATTCCGCATTCACTTAGATGTAAAGTGTTTACATTGTTTGTATCGTATGATTCAGTAGTTAAGATTCTAGGGTTAGGGTTGTTTAGAACGGAAAATTTTTGAAAACGGCATGGACGATGCCTCCCAAAACCTTGCTGCCGCGCTACATAACCCTACAGTGGTATCAGAGCCAAGCTAGAGATTTAAATGATGTTTGTTAGATTACGAAACCGAAACTGTTCCGAAACTTGAAGCACTAAATCTGGTTTCTGTCGAATTTTTAAAGGTGTCAAATTTTTTTTTAGCAACTGCAGAATATTGTATGTGATATAACATGAGCACCATACAAATGTGAAGCATTTCCACAAGTTTTTGGCCGGCCACAACACCCCAAAAACCGAGCTCACCGGGTCCATTTGGGAATATGGGCTTCAAATTTTCATGGTGTTCCAGTCTCTGGGTTTTGGTGTTTCAGGTGTTGCTAGTTTTTGCTAAATTTGCATGTGATGTTAACTTTCTGCAAAAGCAATTCAGAGTGTTTCGTAATCGTAATTCTAACATCTATTAGGGTTATTTTGACGACGTTAAAAAGTTCAAACGGATATCAATAACCCAATTTTCCCTCGCTGGAAAATTTTCAAGAGTTGGATTTTTTCCGAGTTTAAAATCTTCAGAAAATCATGCAAGCGATTTTGTGGACCATCTAGAAGAACGATACCCAAACTCGACTTTTTGGATCGCGGGACTGCAAGCATACCCTAGGGTTTGCGGCAGTTCCGTGGCGACATGAGTGAGACATGGGTCGGCCCTTCTATGGATGATTCATAGGAGTTGTGGCATGTTCTGGGTACGTTTTTGAACTCCACTCAAGTGTTGAGCTCTTTTGGAAAGTTTGGGTGTTTTTTTATTCGATCGAAAAGTTTAACATCGTCTAGCTATCTGTGATTGTGATACATATTTGGAATCCACATAACTAGTTATGAGATAACTAGTTTGAATTTTATAAATCTAGAAGTTTAGTCTCATTTGATCGGTTGCCACGGAATTTTGATGTGGATCAAAAGTCCATCGCGATTACTAGTGTACGCGGATACTTTCCGGGTAACCTTACTAGATAGCCATACCCATAGCCCCGACCAAGTGACTGTAGGAGAACCCCGTCGCCAATAGCATCCGCTCGGGTGCTCGCGGCCGCGGTGTTCCACCTTAGTGCACTTCGTTGACAGTATCGGGGGTGCGGCCGTCTACTAAAGTTTCCGACGAGCATTCGATCAAGTTATCGGGAATCTTGTTAAATTACCCCCACAGGTTATTGGAAAGTGTTTTCAATATCTAGACTAAAATGCAGGGTTTATAATTGTTAGGCATGTGATGTCTAAGGAATTCAAATGGTTGGGCATGAAATCCAAAGTCTGTGATACATTGGGTTTATGATGTCTAAGATGGTTGCGGATTCCAATTGTTGTAGCTTTTCACTTTCTTTTCTACGACCGTAAGTGTAATATGTGGTGTATCGCCGGATTCATTTCTATACGTCAACGAAAATTGGGATACACATATTTACTACGTTGATGACATGTGATGTTATGTGTTGCTGTGATAAGTTATATTAGATCGTCGTGTTTTGAATAGCCGGGGTTTTTATGTGAGATGAGAGTTTTTCATTTTCATTCATGTAAAAGCTTGTATGTAATATTCTTTTATTGGGGCACTTCCGGGTTGAGGATGATGTCACCATTGATGTATATTATTCACTTTTCCTCATTAGGATAGACCCAAGGAGGAGAGCACAAGTAACCGGGTTCTAGGGTCCAGTAGGAGACCATCTCGAGGAGTCGAGACCGGGTCTCCTAACTTTAGAATTGGTAGGGTTGCTTGCCGCTCTCGTAGGGGTCTAGGGATGTGGATTTGGCTATTCATCGCGACCATGGAATCCGCGTTTTTTACTGTCTTAATTAAAACACGGAATTCCTAGTATATCCAATATTTCATATGTGTTCTTCTGCTGCTGATATTCTTTGATGTGATCACTTGATATGTTTTGAGACGAATGCCTATATTATATATTTGATATATAATAAGTATTGCTGCTTTCGTTTCTTCTGTGATGCTTAGGAAGCATAATTTGATGGGACTTCATTAATGAGATTAATGAAATAAAAGAAACCTAAAGATGTTGTAGAAACTTGTTTTAAAAAAACTGGTAGCTCTAGTTCTTGTTTTGCATAGCGGTATTCCTTGTAGAATATCCAGCACCTTATTCGATAAGGAAAGAGCCGAGATCCCTTCACCGGGAGTGACCTCTTTAGCGAAACTAGCAGATGCTACAACCCACTCGGATTGTCTTTTGATTGCTTATATAGTTTTTGCTTTCCATAGTGGTATTTGTGAAATATCCTGCACCTTATTCGATAAGGAAAGAGACGAGATCCCTTCACCGAGAGTGACCTCTTTAGCGAAACTAGTAAAAGCCTAAAAAACACACCTTTTCAAAATCACTCGATTCTACAACGATATCAAATTCATTACGCAAAAGGTTTTCTTAGAAACCTGTCGTAGCCCTCCGTCATTTCAGATAAGTACTACTTAGTATTCGTGCTGCGGTAGTTTGGCCTTCGTCAAGGCATAGTGTTCGGTAGCTAACTAGTGCTTATCTGCAGCATGAGATGCGATTGGATTAGGGTATTCGTATGGCGTAGTATGGCCTCCGTCAAGGGTCGTGCAGTTGGGTCTAATTCAATCAAGAAATAAACGGGTTGAACTTGACTAGCGCCCTATGGGTAGTTTGCCCTCCGTCAAGGTCATAGGATGCTAGGGGTAAAAACCATTATCGGGAATTTCAAGTGTTGAAATTTGCAACGATATTGCATACCTTCTATGAGATAGTTGGATCCCGATACCCACTGCGAGTAAGAGTTACTCCTGGGAGAGTTTTGCACATTACAACTAGCCGATCAAGTAGGTGTCTAGAAAGGTGTTAACGGGGTTACACCCCTAGGAAAACGAGGTTTATTTTAATTAGGTCCATGCGAAAGCACGGGGAACCTCCCTCAAAGTACAGATAGTGGCCTGGCCGAAAGATTGGCGAACTTGTAGGGTGTAATTAATCCCGGCTAGTCTTACCTTTTAGGGTTTGAAGGAAGATTTGATAAAAAAAAAGTGGGAGCCATCCTGATTATATAAACTAATAACCAATCCGATCTTGCATGGGCGAACGCAGAGTGTTTTCTTCTTTCTCTCTCTCCTGGTAGTGACCATGTCACGTCTTAATCAAGATAATAATATGGATGCATTGAATGAACCTTCTTATTATACTGAGCTAGGGAAACGTTGGTTCTGCTCCCACTTATAATTGTTATAAGTCCGAGCAGGAAATAGGGGAATATCCGGATTTCCATGCGACCCGATCGAGGAATGAGCATGTTGATGCATATTCTTCGGGTGTGTTCATTACCAAGAACTGTTTTTCATTATCCTCTACGTCCTAGGTATGAGATACCGCATCAGGATCCCATATATATAATATGTTACATGGGCTACAGAAAGGTAGTGAACTGAGATTGGGTGATATGTTTCTAAGTATTAGAGAATGGTGCAATTGTTGCAGCCAAATGAGTTGGCAAATATCACCTTGTATTACCAAATAACAAATACATTGATTCTGAACGAATGTTATTACATACGGAACCTGATATACAACATTACATCAAATTCATTATTGAATTAAAGAAAGATATAATTTTTTATTAGAGGATATGTTGGGAACATTTTCCTGAATCAAGAGTTGATTGGATCAGGCACGTTATGAAATTGCATATACGTTCTAAATCAAATCACAGTTCAAAATATGTAGAACATACAAGAGGAGTAGTTCAGAAATGAACGAATCCTTCTTGTACCATTGTAGACTAGATCATACCAATGCGACACGACCAGCTAAGTTATATAAGGATGAATATGAGAATCTGTTCAAATTTTCATCTTATGATACTTTATAGTCTTCTCTCAAAGGTAAAAATGACCTATACTTCGTTTACTCTAAATAGAGAAAGAGTTACTGAACTCTTGGGACGGATACATGATGATGTATACGGTCCTATGTTTACAAATTCCAGGGTTGGTTCTTGGTACTTCATTACATTCATCGACTATCTCTCAAGATTCAGACATGTGTTCTTGTTGAAACACGAGTCTGAAACTTTTGAGAAATTCAAGGAATATAAGCTTGAAGATTAAGAACCAGACGGGTAAAAGTATTATGTCCTACGATGAGATCGGGGAAGAGAATACTTGTGCATGGAATTCCTGTAGTTTCTAAAAGGAGAATGGGATTCTCTCTCAGCTTACTCCTTCGTATACACCACAACACAACGGTGTATCGGGCGGTGGTATCGCACCCTATGAGATATGGCGCGCTCTATGATGAGTACTGCTGAGTTACCTATTTCCTTTTGGTATTATTCACTTGAGAAGCTGCATACCTATTGAATGGGGTACCATCCAAATCAGTGCCTACCACTCCATATGAGATATGGAATCGGAAGAGACCATGTCTTAAACGAACTACTTTTTTATAGTTTAATGATGGATTCTCTATTTATTAAATTTACTAAAGTTTTCGTTAATAAAAGATATGGGGTTGTCCGGCCTATGTTGAAAAGAAAAATTCGGAAAAACTCAAGGCAAGGTTAGTTCTGTATAAGTTTGTTGGATATCCCGAACATTAGTGAGGTATATCTTCTACCACACTGAGGAGCAAAAGGTGTTTTGTTCCTCAGCATGCCACCTTTTTAGAAAAGGAATTTCTTGTGAAGAAATTAGTGGTCATGAGATAGAACTGGAAGAAGTTCCATCTAGACAAACTAACAGCTGATGATTTTGGTGAAATCAAAGGATTCAATAGTCTCCAATGCACCTAAGCCTTTCCGCAAATCTGGCAGGGTTCCTCATCCACTTAATAGATACTACGGTCTTCTCAGTGACAGTGGGAGCGAGGATTGCATCATGGTAGATGATGGCCCAACTAGGTTCATGTAGGCCATCACAAGTGGAGACTTTGTGAAAAGGCTGGATGCTATGCGATCAGAGATGGAATCCATATACACCAACAAAGTATGACTTTGAATGTTGAACCTGAAGGGGTAAAACCTATTAGGAGAAAATGGATCTTGAGCAGATTCTTAGTGTAAATGGAAAAGTTTAGACTTTCAAAGCTATGCTTAAGTCCATCAGGATCAATGCAAGCATCACGGAGTTGGAACATCTGTTTTGATGTGGCAGTCAAAGAGTTTGACTTCATCAAAAAGGAGGATGAACCTTGTATATACAAGAAGGTTGTAGAGAGTAAGATTTTCTTCCACGTATTGTACGTAGATGACATACTCTTGATAGGAAATGGTTTCCTATTCTACACTCGGTCAAGCTCCTCTTATCACAATGGTTCTCCATAGAAGATCTGGATGATACCTACTATATCTTGTGGATTATGATCTATGGTGATAGATCTAAGTGGATGTTGGGAGTGTACCAAATCCAGGTACATTAACACCATACTAAAGAGTTTAGTATGAATGATTCTAAGCGTGGTGGTTCGACCACTTACTCATGAATCACTCTCTCCAAAAAGATGTCTTTCGAGACTGATTTGGAGAGAGCTCGCGTGCAAGGGATACCCTATGCTTCGGCAGTAGGCTCTATCATGTATACGATGTTATGTACCAGACCAGATGTAGCTAACTCACTAGGTGTAGTGATCAGGAATCAATCGGAACTTGGGAGAATCACTGAAAAGCTATGGAGGACATTCTTAAGTACTTGATGAAGCACTAAAAGAAAGTTCTTGGTTCCAGCTTCCAGAGTGATAAGTTCAACTGAAGGTCAGTCATAGGCAGTGTCTTTACCCTCAGTGGAGGGACGGTATGTTGGAAGAGTTCCAACCTAGATACCGTGGAATACTAGACGATAAAGGCTGAATATATCGCTACCAACGATACTACCAAAGTGGCTATCTGGACATTTCTTGTTCATAAGATGAACATGGTTCCTACCATTGAGCGTCCAATGACTGTTATTGTGACAACAATGGAGTTGTGGCTTTGGCCTAGGAACACCGGTCCCATCAGCGTTCTAGACATATTCTGAGGACATTATCACCTGATCAAAGTAGATGGTTGATCTCCAAGGGATCGAAGTTAGGAGAGTAGACGCGAAGGATAACATGGCGGATCCACTCACAGAGGCCTTTCCCTAGAGAGACTTCTATAGGACGTTGAATATGAGATACTGCAATAAATGGCCTCAGTGCAAGTGGCAGATTGTTAGTTATATATATGCCCTAGATGCCATTACTGTACATGGGATGTATATTGTAGTGGATGCTTGGACATATATAGGGAGGACTATCTTGCTTGACATAATAGTATGTAATCTGGTTGCTCTTTATCTTAACATGTACACTTATAGTCTCTCTATTACATGTTGATAAAGCCCTTAGGATGAGTACTTGACTACCAGGATTATGATGCAGATCATACTAGTGGGGCAAAGGTAGTTGGCAAGTACATCCTTCAATTGTTCCTAGTCGTGGGAGTATCGAGACAGGGTATCGATACTCCAGAGTAGACTAGCGTATGCGCTTCTCGACCCATGTGATGGGCATTGGATGATCCCATATCCATTGGTGTTTGACATCAGAGAAGGTATACGGGTGCTCAGTGGAGACTGGGTACACTGGACGGACTCGCCGAGAACTCCTAAATGGTATTATACCTATTGTCAGATAGCAGTTCTCTGGTGACACTGGTACAGGTTAGTCTGTCGACCCGAGATCGTCATAGAGTCTTGTGTGATTCCCACTGTGCTTTGATTTCCACCATACCACGGTCAAGAGAACGTACAAAAAGGTGGATTTTGGGTACAGTTCCGAGTCACATGGAGGCAATGAGCGATAGGATGGGATCCATCTCTCCCGGTATTGGGAGTTGATGTTGCACTATGCTAGATTGGCCATAACAGGAAATCCCTGGCCAGGGTTGCTGAGATCTACTGGTAAGTGTTATCAGTAGTTTCTCGAACCGTTATGGACCTTGCATCGGCATGACTTATCAGGCTATTGGGGTCTAACGTTATACCACCCCTAGACTGTGATATGCGACATATCTGACGAAGAGACCGGACTGTACGGTAGTGTTACTGATTGGATTCACTGGAGTATGAGTAGACTTATTTGTTGATCTTCTGATCGATCAATACCCGGGTGGCCGTTACGTTTAGTAGACCGCTTGCGGCTTGTGGGTGTTTGATATGATCATCACCTACTGCCGGCGTATTGACGAGACTTTAGAGTCCTACACGGAGGTTTCCTGGTTCATGCGAAAGGGAGTAGGAGCACATATGTGATATGTGCGGGACCAAGATTAATCCGCGTATGTGATACCGCATTCTATTCTCGTGATATATGACATCGTGCGGGTGTATAAGATATAGCTGGGTTATCGGATCAAGTGTTGATTCGATAAGTGTTAGTTATATGTATTCCGTAGATGACATTACTGTACAAGTGATGTATATTGTAGTGGATGCTTGGACATATATATGGAGGACTTTCTTGCTCAATATGATAGTATGCTATCTGGTTGCTCTTTGTCTTAACATATTGACTTGTATAAGTGATATTGTCTTGCTCTCACATGTTGATAAAACCCTTAGGATGTGTACTTGACTACCAGGATTATGATGTAGATCATACTAGTGGGACCAAGGGTAGTCTATAAGTACACCCTATAATTGTTCCTAGTTGAGGGAGTATCGAGACGGGGCATCGATACTCCAGAGTAGACTAGCATATACGCTTCTCGATCCATATGATGGGCGATGGATGATCCCACATCCATTGGTGTTTGACATAAGAGAAGGTATACGGGTGCTCGGTGGAGACTGGGTACACTGAACGGACTCGTCGAGAACTCCTAGATAGTATTATACCTATCGTCGGATAGCAGTTATCAGGTGAAATTGGTACAAGTTAGTCTGTAGACCCGAGATCGTCATACAGTCTTGATTCCCAACATGCATTGATTTCCACCATACCACGGTCAAGGGATCATGCAAAAAGGTGATTTTTGGGTACAGTCCCGAGTCACATGGAGGCAATGAGCGATAGGAGGGGTTTCGTCTCTCCCGGTATTGGGATTTGATGTTGCGCTATGTTCGATTGGCCATAACAGGAAATCCCTGGCCAGGGTTACTGAGATTTACTGGTAAGTGTTTTTAGTAGTTTCTCAAACTTTTATGGACCTTGCATCGGCATGACTTATCAGGCTATTGGGGTCTGACGTTATACCACCCCTAGGCTGTGATATGCGACATATCTGAAGAAGAGACCGGAATGTACGGTAGTGTTACTGATTGGATTTGCAGGAGTACGAGCAGGTTTTCTTGTTGATCTTCTGATCGCTCAATACCCGGGTGGCCGTTACGTTTAGCAGACCGCTTGCGACTTGTGGGTGTTTGATATGATCATCACCTACTGCCGGCGTATTGACGAGTCTTTAGAGTCTTACACAGAGGTTTCTTGGTTCATGCGAAATGGAGTAGGAGCACATATGTGATATGTGCGGGACTGAGATTAATGCACGTATGTGATACCGCATTCTATTCTCGCGATATATGTATCGATTGGTTATATGTGATATAACCGGGTTATCGGATCAAGTATTGATTCGATAAAGGATACATTTGATATTAGTCGGTTATATGTGATATAGCCGGATTATTAAATCAAGTGTTGATTTAATAATTTAATGTATAATTATATATTTGATATATTACATTACATCAACTAATATTAGCTCACTTAAGCATTATTTTTTCTCACTTATGATACATTAATATATATATATGTGATATATGTTAATTGTATTGTATTCTATTTGCACAAAATATATGTTATATATATTGTTGTTTCATGCTTGGTTACACATGCAACATGGGAGTATGAGACTCACACCATACTAGGTTAATGCTAGGGTTTTATTAGTTTTAAGTAATTCAAATATTTGGATTTAGTCATGGATGAGCTTGGAGAAGCTAGTATAACATTGACTTAGTTCACTTGTTTGTCTAGCTTAAGATATTTATTAACCCAACCCTTAACCTTTAGCCTTGGTTTATTCTCTACAAGGGTTTGGCATGGCATATACCAACCATGGTTGCATTTCTAACCTCACGAGATTATTTTCTCTTCATCACTTTCATTTTCATCTTCTTCTTGCTCTTTGAAGCTCTCTTGATTTTCAAGTGATGAAATTGAGTGAGAAAATAAAATCTAAAGTGAGAAAAATTCCAACTTCATCATCCTCTACTATTAGCCATTTAGTTTAGGGTGTTTGCTTCACTATTCTCACCATTAGTGAAGAGGTAGCATGAGCTTGAGTCTTCTTGACGTAGATCTTCTTCGGTATCGAAGACATTGAGCAAGGTTGTTCTTTTCTTCACGTGAACTCTCTCTAGAGTCCGAGAGTTCACCATTTGCAGCGAGTGGACTGCAACATGGAGCATGAGAAGTGAAGGACCGGTCTACAAAGGATGTATTCCGCATTCACTTAGATGTAAAGTAGTTTACATGTTTATTCGTCGGATTTTCTAGTAACGATTCTAGGGTTAGGGTTAGCTAGAATGTCAAATTTTTGAAATTGGCATGGACGATACCTTCCGAAACCCTGTTGCCGTGCTAGACAACCCTGCATTTGTATCAGAGCCATGCTAGAAAATTAGACGATGTTTGTTAGATTACGAAACCGAAACGAATTCGAAGCTTGTAACTCCATGACCTAGTTTCTGTCGAATTTTTTTTGGGCTCTAAAATTTTTTTAAACAACTGCAGAGTGTTATATGTGATATAACATGAACATCACCAAAATTTGGGGCCTTTTTACCTAAACATGGCCGGCTACAATGGCTATATTTTCGAGCTCACCGGGTGAAATGTGGAGTTCTGGCTTCAAAGTTTAGTAGTGTTCTAGTCTTTGGGTTTTGTGGTTTCTGGCGTTGTTTGTTTTTGATAAAATTGTTTGTGATGTTAATTTTCTGCATAGGAAACTCGGACTATTTCGTATTTGTAATTCTATTGTTTATTTCGGGTATTTTAGACGGTGATAAAAGTTCGAACGAATATCAATAACTCATATTTTCCCTTGCTGGAAATTTTCCAAGTGTTGGATTTTTCCTAGTTTAAAATATTCAGAAAATCATGTAGGTGATTCTGTTGACCCTCTAGAAGAACGAAACCCTATCTCGATTCTATGACCGTCAGAACTTCCATCAAACCCTAGGGTTTGTGGTAGTTTAGCGATGCCATAGGTGAGGCATTAGTTGACCCTTCTACGGCTGGTTCATAGGTGCTATGGCATCGTCTGAGTACCTTTTAAACTCCGCCCAAGAGTTGAGCTCTTTGGGAAATTTTGGGTGTTTGTTTATTCGATCGAAAAGTTTAACATCGTCTAGCTATCTGTGATTGTGATACAATATTTGGAATCCACATAATTAGTTATGAGATATCTAGTTTGAATTTTATAAATCTAGCAGTTTAGTCTCATTTGATCAGTTGCCACGGAATTTTGATGTGGATCAAAAGTCCATCGCAATTACGTAGTATACGCGGATACTCGCCGGGTAACCTTACTAGATAGCCACGCCCCATAGCACCGACCAAGTGACTGTAGAAGAACCCCGTTGCCAAAAGCATCAGTTTGGGTGCTCGCGGCCGTGGTGTTCCGCCTTAGTGCACTTCGTCGACGAGATCGGGGGTGCGGCCGTCTACTAAAGTTTCCGACAAGCATTCGATCAGGTTATCGAGAATCTTGTTGAATTACCCGACAGGTTATTGGAAAGTGTTTTCAATATCGAGACTAAAATGTGGGGTTTATAATTGTTAGGGATGTGATGTCTAAGGAATTCATTTTGGTTAGGCATGAAGTCCAAAGTATGTGATACATTGGGTTTATGATGTTTAAGATGGTTGCGGATTCCAATTGTTGTAGTTTTTCACTTTCTTTTCTGCGACCGTAAGTGTAATATGTGGTGTATCGCCGGTTTCGTTGCTATATGTCAACGACAATTGGAATACGCATATTTACTTTCGTTGATGACATGTGATGTTATGTGTTGCTGTGATATGTTATATTGGATCGTCGTGTTTTTAATAGCCGGGGGTTTTTATGTGAGATTTTCATTTTCATTTATGTAAAAGCTTGTATGTAATATTCTTTTATTAGGGCACTTCCGGGTTGAGGATGATGTCACCATTGATGTATATTATTTACTTTTCCGCATTAGGATAGACCCAAGGCGGGGAGCACAAGTAACCGAGTTCTAGGGTCAAGTGGGAGACCATATCGAGGAGTCGAGACCGGGTCTCCTAACTCTAGAATTGGTAAGGTTGCTTGCCGCTCTCGTAGGGGTATAGGGATGTGGGTTTGGCTATTCATCGCGACGGTGGAATCCGTGTTTTATACTGGCTTAATTTAAAACACGGAATTTCTAGTATATCCAATATTTCATATGTGATTCTTCTGCTGCTGTTATTTTATGATGTGATCACTTGATATGTTCTGAGATGAATGCCTATATTATGAGATATAATTAATATTGCTGCTTTCGTTTCATCTGTGATGCTTAGGAAGCATAATTAATGGGACTTCATTTATGAGATTAATGAAATAAAAAAAACCTAAAGATGTTGTAGAAATTTGTTTAAAAACTGGTAGCTCTAGTTCTTTCTTTGCATAGCGGTATTCCTTTTAGAATATCCAGCACCTTATTCGATAAAGAAAGAGCCGAGATCCCTTCACCCGGAGTGACCACTTTAGCGAAACTAGCATATACTACAACCCACTCGGTTTGTCTTTTGATTACTTCTATAGTTTTTGCTTTGCAAAGTGGTATTTTTGAAATATCATGCACCTTATTCGATGAGGAAAGAGCCGAGATCCCTTCACCGGGAGTTACCTCTTTAGCAAAACTAGTAAAATCCTAAAAAACACTCCTTTTTTAAAACCACTCGATTCTACAACGATATCAAGTTCATTACGCAAAGGGTTTTCTTAAAAACCAGTCGTAGCCCTCCGTTATTTCAGATAAGTATTACTTAGTATTCGTGGTACGTTTGTTGACCTCTGTCAAGGCATAGTGTGCGGTAGCTGACTTGTGCTTATCTGCTAACTACGATGCGATTGGATTAGGGTAGTCGTGCGGCCTTGTTGACCTCCATCAAGCGTCATGCGGGTGGGTTTAATTCAATCATGAAAGGTACGGGTAGAACTTGTCTAGCAGCCTATGGTTTATTGACCTCCGTCAAGGTCATAGGAGGTTAGGGGCAAAATATTATCGGGAATTTCAAGTGTTGAAATTTGCAATGAGATTGCATACCTTCTATGAGATAGTTGGATCCCGATACCCACTGCTAGTAAGAGTTATTCCTGGGAGAGTTTTACACATTACAATTAGTCGATCAAGTAGGTGTCTAGAAAGGTGTAACGGGGTTACACCCCTGGGAAAAAGAGGTTTATTTTAATTAGTTTCGTGCGAAAGCACGGGGAACCTCCCTCAAAGTACCGACACTGGCCTGGTCGAAAGATTGGCGAACTTATAGGGTGTAATTAATCCCGGCTAGTCTTACCTTTTAGGGTTTGAAGGAATATTTGATAAAAACAGTGGGAGCCATCCTTATTAGATAAACTAATAACCAATCTGATCATGCAAGGGCGCACGCAGAGTGTTTTCTTCTCTCTTTCTCCTGGTAGCGACCATGTCACACCTTAATCAAGATAATAATATAGATGCATTGACCGAACCTTCTTATTATACTGAGCTGGGGAACGTTGGTTCCGCTCTATCTTATAATTGTTATAAGTCCAAGCAGGAAATAGAGGAATACCAGGATTCCTATGCGACCCATTCGAGGAATGAGCATGCTGATGCATATTCTTCGGGTGTGTTCATTTCCAAGAACTGTATCTCAGTAACCTCTACGTCCTAGGTATGAGATACCAGATTAGGATCCCACAAATGTAATATTTTACATGGGCTACAGAAAGGTAGAAAACCGAGAATGGGTGATATGTCTCTAAGTGTTAGAGAATGGTGCAATTGTTTCAGCCAAATCAGTTGGCAGATATCACCTTGTATAAATACATTGATTCTGAACAAATGTTATTAGATATCGAACCTGATATACAACATTACATCAGATTCTATATTAAGTTAAAGAAGGATATAATTCTGTATAAGAGGATAATGTTGTGAACATTTTCCTGAATCAAGAGTTGATTCGATCAGGCACGTTAAATAATAGCATATACATTCTAAATCAAACCACAGTTTAAAGTATGAAGAACACACACAAGAAGAGTAGTTCAGAAATGAACGAATCCTTCTTGGGGCATTGTAGACTAGGCTATACCAATGCGACACGACCAACTAAGTTACATAAGGATGAATATGAGAATCTGTTCAAATTTTCATCTTACGATACTTGCCAGTCTTGTCTCAATGGCAAAATGACCAATACTCCTTTTACTGGAAACAGAGAAAGAGTTAGTGAACTCTTGGGACGGATACATGATGATGTATATGGTCATATGTCTACAAATTCCAGGGTTGGTTCTTTATACTTCATTATATTCACTGATCTTCTCTCATGATTCGGACATATGTTCTTGTTGAAACACAAGTCTGAAACTTTTGAGAAATTCAAGGAATATAAGCTTGAAGTTAAAGAACCATACGGGTAGAAGTATTAAGTCCTTCGATGTGATCAAGGAAGAGAATACTTGCGCATGGAATTCCTGGAATTTCTAAAAGGAGAATGTGATTCTCTCTCAGCTTACTCCTTCGAGTACACCACAGCACAACGATATATCGGGACGGAGGTATCGCACCCTATGAGATAAGGTGCGCTCTATGATGAGTACTGCTGAGTTGTCTGTTTTCTTTTGGGTGTTATGCACTTGAGAAGCTGCATACCTATTGAATGGGGTTCCGTCCAAATCAGGGCCTACCACTACATATGAGATATGGAATGGGAAGAGACCATGTATTAAACTAGTTAAGATATGGGGTTGTTCGGCCTATGTTGAAAGGCAGAATCCGGACAAGCTCGAGGCAAGGTCAGTTATGTGTAAGTTTATTAGGATATTCCAAACATTTGCGAGGATATATCTTCTACCTAACTGAGGAGAAAAAGGTGTTTTGTTTCATAGCATGCCACCTTTTTAGAAAAGGAATTTCTTGTGAAGAAATTAGTGGTCATGAGGTAGTACTGGAAGGAGTTCCAGCTAGAAAGACTAACAGCTGATGATTTGGTGAAATCAAAGGATTCAATAGTCTCCAACGAACCTCAGCCTCTCCACGAATCGGGTAGGGTTCTTCATCCACTTGAGAGATACTGCGCTATTCTCGATGACAGTGGGAGCGAGGATTGCATCATGGTTGTTGATGGCCCAACTAGGTTCAAGCAGGCCATCACGAGTGGCGACTCTGTGAAAAGGCTGGATGCTATACGATCAAAGATGGAATCCATGTACACCAACAAAGTACGACTTTGCATGTTGCACCTGAAGGGGTAAAACCCATTGGGAGCAAATGGATCTTGAGAAGATTCTTGGTGTAGATGGAAAAGTTGAGACTTTCAAA
This sequence comes from Agapanthus africanus, assembly GCA_030015575.1. Lineage (NCBI taxonomy): Eukaryota > Viridiplantae > Streptophyta > Magnoliopsida > Asparagales > Amaryllidaceae > Agapanthus > Agapanthus africanus. Next base: position 430,700,722 of record CM057339.1, read on the forward strand.
GCTATGCTTAAGTCCATCAGGATCAATGCAAGCATCGCAGAGTTGGAGCATCTGTTTTGATGTGACAGTCAAAAAGTTTGATTTCATTAAAATGGTAGATGAAACTTATATATACAAGAAGGTTGTAGAGAGTAAGGTTTTCTTCCACGTATTGTACGTAGATAACATACTCTTGATAGGAAATGGTTTCCTATGCTACACTCGGTTAAGCTCCTCTTATCATGAGGATTCTCAATTGAAGATCTGGATGATACCTACTACATCTTCTGAATTAAGATCTATGGTGATAGATCTAATTGGAAATTGGGAGTGTCCCAAATCGAGGTACGTTAACACCATACTAAAGGGTCTTTGTATGGAAGATTCTAAGCGTGGTGGTTCGCCCACTTACTGAGGAATCACTCTCTCCAAAAAGATTTCTTCCAAGACTGATTTGGAGAGAGCTCGCGTGCAAAGGATACCCTATACTTCAGCAGCATGCTCTATCATGGGTGCGATGTTATGTACCAGACCAGATGTAGCTAACTTACTAGGTGTAGTGATTAGGAATCAATCGGATCTTGGGAGAATCACTGGACGGCTGTGGAGGACATTCTTAAGTACTTGAGAAGCACTAAAAGAAAGTTCTTGGTTTGAGCTTCCAGAGTGATAAGGTCGACTGAAAGTCAGTCACAGGCATTGTCTTTACCCTAAGTGGAGGGACGGTATGTTGGAAGAGTTTCAAGCTAGATACCGTGACATACTAGACGATAAAGGCTGAATACATTGCTACCAATGGTGCTGCCAAAGTGGTTGTCTTGGCATTTCTTGTTCATGAGATGAACATGGTTCCTACCATTGAGAGTCCAATAACTGTTATTATGACAAAAATGGAGTTGTGGTTTTGGCCTAGGAACGAACGTCCCATCAGCGTTCCAGACATATTCTGAGGACAGTATCGCCTGATCAGGGAGATGGCTGATCTCCAAGGGATCGAGGTTAAGGAGATTTGATACGAAGGATAACACGGCGGATCCACTCACCAAGGCATGCTTTCCCAAATACTATTTGAGAGATTTTGGGATGGTTGAGTATGGGATACTACAACCACCACTATATTGTTGGGTATAGGATACTTCAACAGATGGCCTTAGTGCAAGTGGGAGATTGTTAGTTATATGTATGCATTAGAGGCCATTACTGTACATGGGAAGTATATTGTAGTGGATGCTTGGACATATATAGGGAGGAATTTCTTGCTCGATATGATAGTATGCTATCTGGTTGCTCTTTGTCTTAACATGTTGGCTTGTATAAGTGATGCTGTCTTGCTCTCGCATGTTGATAAAGCCCTTAGGATGTGTACTTGACTACCAGGACTATGATGTAGATCATACTAGTTGGGCCAAGGGTAGTCCATAAGTACACCCTATAATTGTTCCTAGTCTAAGGAGTATCGAGACGGGGCATCGATACTCCAGAGTAGACTAGCGTATACGCTTCTCGACCCATATGATGGGCGATGGATGATCCCACATCCATTGGTGTTTGACATAAGAGAAGGTATATGGGTGCTCAGTGGAGACTGGGTACACTGAACGGACTCGCCAAGAACACCTAGATGGTATTATACCTATCATCGGATAGCAGTTCTTAGGTGACACTGGTATAGGTTAGTCTGTAGACCCGAGATTGTTATAGAGTCTTGTGTGAATCCCACCATGCTTTGATTTCCACCATACCATGGTCAAGAGATCGTGCAAAAAGGTGGTTTTTGGGTACAATCCCGAGTCACATGGAGGCAATAAGCGATAGGAGGGGTTTCATCTCTCCCATTATTGGGAGTTGATATTGCGCTGTGTTCGATTGGCTATAACAGGAAATCCCTGGCCAGGGTTGCTGAGATTTACTGGTAAGTGTTATCAGTAGTTTCTCAAACCGTTATGGACCTTGCATCGGCATGACTTATCAGGCTATTGGGGTCTGACATTATACCACCCTAGGCTGTGATATGCAACATATCTGACGAAGAGACCTGACTGTACGGTAGTGTTACTGATTGGATTCGCAGGAGTATGAGCAGGTTTGCTTGTTGATCTTCTGATCGCTCAATACCCGGGTGGCCGTTACGTTTAGCAGAATGCTTGCAGCTTGTGGGTGTTTGATATGATCATCACCTACTGCCGGCGTATTGAAAAGTCTTTAGAGTCCTACACAGAGGTTTCCTGGTTCTTGCGAATGGAGTAGGAGCACATATGTGATATGTGCGTGACCGAAATTAATGCACGTATGTGATACCGCATTCTATTCTCGCGATATATGTATAGATTGGTTATATGTGATATAGCCAGGTTATCGGATCAAGTGTTGATTCGATAAAAGGATACATTTGATATTAGTCAGTTATATATGATATAGCCGGATTATTAAATCAAGTGTTGATTTAATAATTTAATGTATAATTATATATTTGATATATTATATTACATCAACTAATATTAGCTCACTTAAGCATTATTTTTTCTCACTTATGATACATTAATATATATATATACATGTGATATATGTTAATTGTATTATATTCTATTTGCATAAAATATATAAGTGATATATATTGTTGTGTTATGCTTGGTTACACATGCAGCATCGGAGTATGAGACTCAAACCATGCTAGGTTAATGCTAGGGTTTTATTAGTTTTAAGTAATTTAAACATTTGGAATTAGTCATGGATGGGTTTGGAGAAGCTAGTAGAATATTGACTTAGTCCACTTGTTTGCCTAGCTTAAGATATTTATTAACCCAACTCTTAACCTTTAGCCTTGGTTTATTCTCTACAAGGGTTTGGCATGGCATATACCAACCATGGTTGCATTTCTAACCTCACGAGATTATTTTCTTTTCATCACTTTCAGTTTCATCTTCTTCTTGCTCTTTGAAGCTCTCTTGATTTTCATGAAGTGATGAAATTGAGTGAGAAAATAAAATCTAAAGTGAGCAAAGTTCCTACTTCATCAACCTCTACTATTAGTCATTTAGTTTAGGGTGTTTACTTCACTATTCTCACCATTGGTGAAGAGGTAGCATGAGCTTGAGTCTCCTCGACGTAGATCTTCTTCAGCGTCGAAAACATTGAGAAAGGTTGTTCTTTTCTTTAAGTGAACCCGCTCTAGAGTCCGGGAGTTCACCATTCGCAGCGAAGGGACTACAACATGGAGTTTGAGAAGTGAAGGACTGGTCTACAAAGGTTGTATTCCGCATTCATTTAGATGTAAAGTAGTTTACATGTTTATTCGTCAGATTTTCTAGTAACGATTCTAGGGTTAGGGTTAGCTAGAATGGCAAATTTTTGAAATTGGCATGGACGATGCCTCCCAAAACCTTGTTGCCGTGCTAGACAACCCTGCAATAAGTTGTTACGTTAGATATTAATCAGTTATATGTGATATAGCCGGATTATTAAATCAAGTGTTGATTTAATAATTTAATTTGAATTATATATTTGATATATTAAAGTACATTAACTATTATTAGCTCACTTAAGCATTTCTTTTTCTCACTTATGATACATTAATATATATGTGATATATGTTAATTGTATTCTTCTTTGCACACAAAATATATATATATATGATATATATTATTGTGTCATGTTAGGTTATACATGCAACAATGGTGTATTAGACTCACACCATGCTTAGGTTAATGGTGTGGTTTTATTTATTTTAAGTAATTCAAATAACTTGGAAATTAGTCATGGTTGTGCTTGGATGGTAGCTAGTAGAACATTGACTTAGTCCACTTGTTTGTTTTACTTAAGATATTTTTTAACCTAACCCACTAACACTTAGCCATTGTTTAGTCTCTACAAGGATTAGTGTATGTCATATACTCACCATGGATGCATTTCTAACCTCAAGTGATTTATTCTCTTCATCACTTCATCTTCTTCTTCCTCTTGAAAGCTTTCTAGCTTTTGATCAAGTGATGAAATATTGTGAGAAAATAAAATCTAAAGTGAGCCTATTTCCTACTTCATCATTCTCTACCATATTAGCCATTTAGTTTAGGGTTTTTGCTTCACTAATCTACCATTAGGGAAGGGGTAGCATGAGCTTGAGTCTCCTCGACGTAGATCATCTTCGGTCTCGAAGAAATTGAGCAAGCCTGTTCATTTCTTCATGTGAACCCTCTCTAGAGTCCGGGAGTTCACTACTCGCAGCGAAGGGACTACTACACGGAGCTTTAGAAGTGAATTACCGGTCTACAAAGGTTGTATTCCGCATTCACCTAGATTTAAAGTGTCTACATTGTATGTATCGTATGATTCTCTAGTTAAGATTCTAGGGTTAGGGTTGTTTAGAACGACAAATTTTTGAAAACAGCATGGACGATGCCTCCCAAAACCTTGCTGCCGCGCTGTATAACCCTACAAGGTCATCTTCTTCTATGATGCAATCCTCGCTCCCACCGTCTATGAGAAAATCGTAGTATCTCTCAGGTGGATGAGGAACCCTACTAGATCTGCGTAGTGGATGAGGTTCGTTGGGGATTATTGAATCCTCTGGTTCTTCCAAATATTCAGTTATAGTTTGTGTAGCTGGAATTTCTTCCAATTCTATCTCATGACCACTAATTTCCTTCATAAGAAATTCCTTTTCTAAGAAGGTGATATGTTGAGAAACAAACATCTTTTGTTCCTCAGTATGGTAGAAAATATATCCATATGAATCCTTTGGATATCCCACAAACTTGCACAAAATAGACCTTATCTTGAGCTTGTCCGGATTTTTCTTTTTAATATAGGCCGGACAACCCCATATCTTAACTCGTTTAAGAGATGGTTTCTTCCCATTCCATATCTCATATGGAGTGGTAGGCACAGATTTGGTCAGAACCCTATTCAATAGATATGCAGCTGTCTCAAGTGCATAACCCTAAAAGGAAATAGAAAACTCAACATTACTCATCATTGAGCGCACAATTTCTAATAAGGTGCGATTCCTGCGCTCCGAAACTCCATTGTGCTGTGGTGTATAAGGAGGAGTAAGCTGAGAGAGAATCCCATTCTCTTTTATGTAGTCTCTGAATCCCATGCTCTAGTATTCTCCACCCTGATCAGATCGTAGGACTTTAATACTTTTACCCGTCTGGTTCTCAACTTCGTACTTATATTCCTTGAATTTCTCAAAAGATTCAGATTTGTGTTTCATCAGGAACACATATCCGTATCTTGAGAGATCATCGGTGAATATAATGAAGTATGAGGAACCATTCCTGGCATGTGTAGACATAGGACCGCATACATCACTGTATATCAGTCCCAAGAGTTCAGTAGCTCATTCTCCATGTCCAGTAAACAGAGTTTTGGTCATCTTCTGTTTGAGACATGACTCTCAAGTTTCATAAGATGTAAATTTGAACTGATTCAAATATGCATCTTTATGCAACTTAGCTAGTCTTGTCGCATTGATATGACCTAGTCTACAATGCCACAAGAAGGCTTCGTTCATTTCTGAACTTTTCCTCTTGTGTGTGTTCTGTATGCTTAGAACTGTCGTTTGATTTAGAACGTATATACCATTACATAACGTACCAAACCCAATCAACATTTGATTTAGGAAAATGTTCATAATATGATCCACCAATACAAAATTACATCCTTCTTTATGCAACAAAGAAACTTATATAATCTTGCACATTATGTTTGGTATGTAATAACAGTCGTTCAGAATCAATGTATTACCATTTGGTAATACTATGTGATATTCGCCAACTGCTTTGGCTGCAAAAATTTCTCCATTCCCTACTTTTAGAAACATATCACCCTTTCCCAGTTCTCTACCTTTTCTTAACCCATGTAACAAATTACATACGTGCGATCTTGATCCGGTATCCAATACCCAGGACGTAGAGCATACTGAGAAACAGTTCTCGGTTACGAACACACCCGAAGACGATGCATCAGCATGCTCCTTCTTCATTCGGGTGGCGTGGGAATCCGGGTATTCACCTATTCCTTCCTCAGACTTGTGACAATCATAAGAAAAAGCGGAACCAAAGTTTTCCAGCTCAGTATAATAAGCGGGTTCGGTCAATACATACATATTATTATCTTGATTAAGGCGTGTCATTGATCGCTACTTGGAGAGAGAGAGAGAAGTAAACGCTTTAGTGTGCGCTCTTTGCAAGATTAGATTGATTATTATCTTATCTAATCAGGATGGCTCCCACTGTTTTTATCAAATCTTTCTTCAAACCATAAAAGGTAAGATTAGCCGGGATTAATTACAACCTACAAGCTAGCCAATCGGTCAGCCAGGCAGGTATTGGTACTCCGATGGAGTCTCCCCATGCCTTCGCATGGAGCTAATTAAATAACCATGTTTCCACTGGGGCATAACCTCGTTAACACCTTTCTTAGACACCTACTGGATCAGCTAATTGTAAAGTGGAAAACTCTCTCAGGAGTAACAATTACTCGCAGTGGGTATCAGGATCCAACTATCTCATAGAAGGTATGCAATCTCATTGCAAATTTTAACACCTGAAATAGCCAATATCTGTTTTTACCCCTAGCGACTTGACCTTGGCTATGGTCAACAAATCATAAGCGCTAGCCATATTCGACCCGTCATTTCGTGATTGAATTAAACCCACCCGTACGACCCTTGGCTAAAGTCAACAAAGCCATACGACAACCCTAATCCAATCGCATCACATGCGGCAGATAAGCACTAATCAGCTACCGTACACGCCTTGGCTATGGTCAACAAACGCAGCACGAATACTAAATAACACTTATCTGAAATGATGGAGGGCTAAGACTGGTTTTGTTGAAATTTTTTAACGTAATGAACTTAATATCGTTGTAGAATCTAGTGATTTGAAAAGGAGTGGTTTTTGTAGCATTTGCTAGTTTTTCTAAAGAGGTCACTCCCGGTGAAGGGATCTCGGCTCCTTCCTCATCAAATGAGTTGCTGGATATTCATCAAGGAATACCACTATGCAAAGAAAGAACTAGATAAGCTATAAAAAAAACCGAGTGGGTTATAGCATTTGCTAGTTTTGCTAAAGAGATCACTCTCAGTAAAGAGATCTTGGCTCTTTCCTGATCGAATGAGGTGATGGATATTCATCAAGGAATACCACTATGCAAAGCAAGAACTAGAGCTACCTTTTTGAAATTTTTTGATTCTACAACATTTTTAGCTTTCTTTTCTTTCCATTAATCTCATTAATGAAGTCCCATCATTTATCTTTCCCTAAACATCACAAAAAAATGAAAGTAGAACATACGCTTATACCATCCGCATTCGCCACGGGGCCCATCATGTAACGTTAGGTTACTTAATTAACGGCAGAGCGGGAGATGGACTAGAACGGGTGCAAAACATAAGCAACGTTTATTTTATATATATATATATATATATATATATATATATATATAGCATTCGTCTCACGCAGTTATATGATCACAGAACATAAGCAGCAGAAGTCAACATATGAAATATTGGATATACTAGGAGGTCCGTGTTTTAAATTAAGCCAATAATGAAAAACACGGATTCCACGATCATGATGAATAGCCAAACCCACATCCCTAGACCCCTACGAGAGCGGCAAGCAACCCTGCCAATTCTAGAGTTAGGAGACCCGGTCTCGACTCCTCGAGATGGTCTCCCACTAGACTCTATAACCCGGTTACTTGTGATCCCCGCCTTGGGTCTATCCTAATGCGGAAAAGTAAGTAATATACATCAATGGTGACATCATTCTCAACCCGGAAGTGTCCCAATAAAAGAATATTACATACTAATTTTACATAAATGAAAATGAAAAACTCTCATCTCACGCAAAAACCTCTGGCTATTCAATCACGACGATCCAATATAACATATCACAGCAACACATAACATCATATATCATCAACGTAAGTAAATATGCGTATCCCGATTTCTGTTGATATATAGCAACGAGATCGGGTATACCCTACATATTACACTTACGGTCGCAGAAAAGAAATGAAAAACTATAATATTAAGAATCTGCAAATACCATAGACATCATAAACACGGAATATCACTTATTCCGAATTTCATGTTTAACCTATAAACCTTGGATTTTAGTCTCGGATTGAAAACACTTTCCAATAACTTAGTCGGGTAATTCAACAAGATTCCCGACTACCTGATCGAATGCTCGTCGGGAACTTTAGTAGATAGCCGCACCCCCGATGCCGTCGACGAAGTGCACTTAGGCAGAACACCATGGCTGCGAGCACCCGAGTGGATGCTTTTGGCAACGGGGTTCTCCTACAGTCACTTGGTCGGGGCAAGAGGCATAGCTATCTTGTAGTGTTACCCAACGAGTGTTCGCGTACCATAAGCAATTGGGACGGAGTTTTGATCCGAATCAAAACTCTGTGTCAATTGATTAACCGAGACTTAAACACTAGATTTATCGATCACTAACCAGTTTTCACAAAACTAATTATTGTGGATTCCAAATATTGTATCACAATCACAATCTAGACAATGTTAAACATTTCGATCGATTTACACCCACAAAATCCAGAGACCTCAACAACTTGAGCATCACAAAAAACATCCAGAAAGCACCAAATATCAACATAGAGCAGCACAAGAAAAACGAACCCACAATACTACAAAATTGCGGCAGAACCGCGGCTAAAATGGGGTTTAGGCCGCGGTTCTGCGGCGCTTTGAAACTATTGGGGCCTCGAATTTCTTGAGGCTCCATTAAATACCCTGCATAATTTTCTGCATATTTTTAATCTTGAAAATTTCAACTTTTGAAAAATGGACAGAAACTTGACATTTTGCGGGTTTCGAAACTCGATCGAACACTTAAACGTCGTAAAGACTTATCCTAATTTTCTAGCTTGGCTCTGATACCATGAATGTCTACCCTACCATCACCATGAGGTTTAAACCGGCATCAAGCATACAATTTTAAAATTTTAAGGTGCTAAGCTACACTAACTAAGGATCAAACTAGATGATTATGGTTTATATGATATAAAACACTTTAACACTAAGTGAAGGAGGCAATAACCTTTGTATACTGCGTCCTTTTCTTCTAAAGCTCCGGATTGTAGTCCCTATGACTCCTCTAGGCTCCACTTGAAGAAGGTACGAGCTTCCTACACAATCTTTGTGCCGAAGATGATCCTCCCGAAGTCCTCTAATTCAAACTACCTCTTCATTAAACTCTCTTTAGTGAAGAAAACAACCTAAACTCAAGTGCTAATCAAGTGTAGGATGGTGAAGTAGGGGTTCTAAGCTCACTATGATTTGATCAAAGCTCTATGGTTCACATCACATGTGAGCGTTAGGTCTTTGAGACATGATGAAGAAGAAGAAAGAAAATGAAGAGAGCTCAAAAATGGCCAAGGCAAAAAATGAACTAATGAACCAAGAGAAAGTGTAGAATGGCTACCCTCTTGACCTTACTCATTCAAGCATGGGATAAATTGCAATAATAAATTGCAACTATGCTTGAATAGTGAGTCAAGACAAATAAATAAATGATATGTGCCATGCTTCACCCATGCCAAAAAAATCTCCCCATTTTCGACCTCTTTTTCTATTTTCCCAAAATAGAAATTCCAACCATGGTTCTTAAATAATATATATATATATATATATATATATATATATATATATAGAGAGAGAGAGAGAGAGAGATATGTATATGTATATGTATATGTATATATGTGTATGTATATATGTATATATGTGTATGTATGTATATATATATATATATATATATATATATATATATTAAGATAAGAAAATAATTAGTGAGCAATAATATTAGTTAATGTATAATTATATCAAATATAAATATACATCAAATTATTAAATCAACACTTGATTTAATAATCCGGTTATATCACATATAACCGACAAATATCATTTATCTGTATATCACATTATCAAATCAACACTTGATTCAATAATACGGTTATATCATATATAACTTAACCGATATTAAATAACCGCCAGATTAGAATACGGTATCGCATACTCGTATTTAATCAGGCCCCCGCACATATAAACATATGTGCCCTACTTCGTTTCGCTTGAACTAAGAAACCTTTGTGTGGGACTCTAAAAACTCGTCAATACGCCAGCACTAGGTAATGATCACATCAGTTACCCACAATCCGTCAGCGGTACTAGCTGGACGTAACGGCTACCCAGGTATTGAGCGATTAAAAGATCAACAAGCAAGCTTGTCCAAAATCCCATGAAGCCTATAAATAACACTTACCGTACAGTCCGGTCTCTTCGTCTGATATTTCGCATATCGAGTCTAGGGGTGGAACCGTCAGACCCGAGTAACTTGATAAGTCATGCCGATATATGTCTCATAACGGTTTGAGAAACTACTGATAACTCTTACCAGTAAATCTCATCAGCCCTGGATAGGGACTTACTGTTATAGCCAATCGATCATAGGGCAACATCAACTCCCAATACCGGGAGAGACGAAACCCCTCCTATCGCTCACTGCCTCCATGTGACTTGGGACTGTACCCAAAATCCACCTGTTTGCATGACTCCTTTGAGCCATGGTAGGGAGGAAATCAAAGCACAGTGGGATCCACATAAGTCACTATGACGATCTCGGTTCTACAGACTAACCTGTACAAGTGTCACCAGAGAACTGCTATCCGACGATTGGTATGGTACCATCTAAGAGTTCTCGGTGAGTCATATTCGGTGTACACATTCTATAATGAGCATCTGTGCACAATCTTTGATGTCAAACACCAATGGTTATGGGATCAACCATCGCCCCCTACAGGGTCAAGAAACGTGCACACTAGTCTACTCTGCAATATCGATGCCCTGTCTCGATGCTCCCTCGACTAGGAACTGTTAAAGGATGTGCTTGTAGACTACACAAGTCCCAGTAGTATGATCCGCATCATAGTCCTGGTAGTCAAGAAAACATCCTAAGGGCTTTATCAACATGTATTGGAGAGATAGTATAATAATACAAGTGTGCATGTTAAGATAAAGAGAAACCAATTAGAATACTATCATGCAGAGCAAGAAAGTCTTCTATATATATGTCTAAGCATACACTATATCATAAAATAATAGCCTTTAGGGCATACATATTCCTAACACGATCTCCTGAGAGTCGGGTCCTCCTGATGAACATTCCAAAGAAAGAAGAGACATGAATGTCGTCAGTGAACTAGCACTCGGTAAGTCCTAAAAGATAGAATAGAATAGAAAAGTAAAGAGAATCGAACTGGTAAATTATCTGTTGTTATGCTAACGTAGTTGTTTGTAGCTTGGTATAGAATGTGTCAGTGTATACGAGAGGAGTCCAACTATCCCATGGACTATGGTAACATGTAAGTACAAGGCCCCGTCAAAACCCATGGGACACTGGCATATGATTTTCATGTAGGTGTCTTTTAGTGTTCATCATCGTGACACTTTTAACACATTCCGTACCAATCTACCCCATTAAAAACCCCGTAGTGTATATTGTATTGATTGTATTGATTTGTAGTTATCAGACTTGCCGAGACCATGGTATATGTTGTTCATATAAACTGATTCAGGATGTAAATGGTAGTCATGTAATCAAGTTCAAGATATAGCCATGGTTCGGTCAAGTCAAGTCATGTTGCATGTTTGATATTGTTATGGTATTCATGTTCAAGTATTCATGTTTAGATTCATGTTGACATGGATTCATATTGAATTGGAGTTATGACTGGATTCATGTTCAAGTTCAAGTAGTCATGTTGGTATATTGGATTCATGTTGAATTTGATTCTTATTTGGATTGGATTCAGATTGATTTGGACTCAGACTTGAGTTAGACATTTTAAAACTGATTTGGATCGTGATTTTTGATTAAGGTGTTATCGGTAACTGCTGCACATGGACGGCAGGATTTGTCTTTTTCCAAGAAAATTACCATTGATAACTCCGTTTTAGTTTTCTAACGTAAATAGGTAAGCACCCACTTTCTCCGTCTCCCTGAGGCTCAAGAGAATTGGTCCCGCTTAAACCTATATTTATTAGGGTCCTTAATGTAATTTTATATAACTCGAGGGGGTTTTATGAAAAATATTTTATAGTATACATTCAAACCAACCTCAAGTATTTATTTATGTTATTTAGGGTTTTCATGGATGTAAATTTTTAAAGGGTGAGGTATATTAGTGAATATATACCTAGCTTGAATAATTCAATGTATTTTAGTGTAAAGTTCGACTTGTATTGATTCTTGATGGCATTTCATGAAAATTGTAATTCTTTTATTTTCTAGAAAACATGGAATTTTATTATATATTAAAAATATATGGTTTGATAATATTTATATAATTATTAAAATTAATTTAATTTCTTAAGTATAAAATCTCGTTTTTCTTAAAAATCGTATTAAAAATTCCATCGAGATCGTATGCTCCATGAGGAGGTCCGTGTAAGCGGACGATAATAAAGACGAATACCACACTTCTCGCTACAATTTTACTATAAATGCATGGTTCATCTGGATTTTTGATGAAGTCGAATTCCTTGACCGTCTCATCAAAACAGATGTTCCAACTCCGCGATGCCTGCTTTAATTCATAAATGGATTTAAGCAAGTTGCACACTCTTCCGCTGCTCCCACTCTCTATGAAACTCTTCGGCTGATCCATATATACACACTCTTCCAAAATTCCATTCAAAAAAGCGGTCTTTGCATCCATCTGCCAAATTTCATAATGGAAGGTAGCAATGGCAAAAAGGATCTAAATGGATTTGAGCATAGCCACTAGTGAAAAGGTTTCATCATAGTCCAAACCAGGTCTTTAACGAAACCTTTTGCAACAAGTCTAGCCTTATAGGTTTCAATCTGTCCATCTACACCAATCTTCTTTCCGAAGATCCATTTGTTGCCTATGGGTTTTATCCCTTCTGGAGCAATGTCCAAATTACATATTTTGTTAGTGTACATAGACTCCATTTCGGTCCGCATTGCATCCAGCCATTTTACCGAGTCTCTGCTCTGAATGGCTTACTGGAAGCTAGTTGGCCCATCATCGTCGATGATGCAATTCTCTCTATCCCCGTCCAGGAGAAAACCATAGTATCTCTCTGGCGGATGACACTACCTACTAGTCCCGCGGAGTGGCGAGGGGATGTCCGGTTCTTTCGAAACTTTTGGTTCCACAATGCTTTCAGTAATATCTTTTGGTTCTGGAATTTCTTCCAGTTCTATTGCGCTCCCGCTTATCTCTTTTTCAAAAAATTGTGTTTCTAAAAAGTGCGCATGTCGAGAAACAAAAACTTTTTGTTTCTTTGTGTAGTAGAAAAGATACCCCCTGTAGTTCTTTGGGTATCTCACAAACTTACACAGTACTGAGCGTGCCTCAAGTTTTTCCGCATGCTGCTTTTTCACAAAAACTGGACATCCCCATATCTTAAGGTACTTAAGATTGGGTTCTATCCCACTCCACATTTAATATGGTGTGGTAGGAACTGACTTAGTAGGAACCTTGTTCAAAAGATATGCAGCTGATTTTAGTGCATAACCCCAAAAGGATCGTGGCAACTCAGCATTACTCATCATGGAACATACCATATCCAATAAGGTTCTGTTCCATCTTTCCGATACACCGTTGTGTTGAGGTGTGTATGGAGGAGTAAGCTGAGAGAGAATTCCATTCTCTTTTAAGTAATCCAGAAACTCGGCACTTAAGTATTCACCGCCTCAATCAGATCTAAGTGTCTTGATATTTTTGCCGGTTTGTTTTTCTACTTCATTCTTTTATTCCTGGAATTTCTCAAAGGCTTCGGATTTATGTTTCATCAAGAATACATGTCCATACCTTAAGAAATCATCCGTAAAAGTAATTAAATAGGAATAACCACTTCTTGCATGTGTAGACATTGGACCACACACGTCGCTGTGTATGAGTCCCAAGAGCTCGCTCGCTCTTTCTCCGTGTCCAATGAACAGAGTCTTTGTCATCTTTCCTTTGAGACATAATTGAAAAGTTGCATAAGACTGATATTCGAACGGATCCAAATATCCCTCTTTATGTTACTTTGTCAATCGTGTTTCATTGATATGGCCCAGTCTACAATGCCATAAGAAAGCCTGATTTAAATCTGGAGACTTTCTTTTAAGTGTGTTCTGGACATTGAAAACCTGAGCTTGATTTAATAGGTATATACTGTTATCTAGTGTACCTGACCCAATCAAAGTTTGATTTAGGTGGATGTTGACAACATCTCTTACAAATGTAAAATTATAACATTCTTTAGAAAGTAAAGATACAGAGATGATATTACAAGTCAGACTAGGTACATACAAACTGTTACGCAAAATCAAAATCTGCCTACTTGTCAATCCGATGTGATATTTCCCTACGGATACAGCATCCATGCTCATTCCGTTAGCAACCCTGAGAGTCATATCACCTGCCTTGATAACTCTACGGTTTCTTAGAGCCTGTAATGAAATACAGATATGAGATCCTGATCCGGTATCAAGTACTCAGGAAGTAGAGTTAATTGACAGAGAGTTTTTAATCATAAGCACACCCGAAACCGAAGCCACAATGTGCTTCAAATCCTGGTTTCTGGTTTTCCAAGCCCTGCAGTCCTTCTGACAATGCCCTTTTCCACGACAATAGAAACATTCCTCCTTCCCTACTATTAGCCCTGAAACTTTTGCCCTGTCCTTTCCCTCTACCTTACTGAAACTGCCTATCAGCTTGGTGAAGGCCTTCTTCTTCTCTCCCTTGGCTTTTGCCTTGGATCTAGAAGAGGAAGATTCTTCAATGAGCAGAGCGGGTGTCTCCCTAGATTTCTGCAGGGTGCCCTCAGCACTCCTCAAGATGTCGAGGAGCTTTGGAAGTGAAACTTCCTTTCCTTGAATGTTGAAATTAAAGATAAACTGGGCATAGGTGGAGGGGAGCGACTGTAGAATCAAGTTAGTACATAACTCGTTCTCCAACGTGGTCCTAAGGTCCCGATCTTTTCAATATAGCTAATCATCATAATGACGTGGCCCCTACAGATGACCCGACAGCCAAGCTCGCCTGAAACAATATCTTCGAGGTCTCATATCTTGCGATACGAGATTGCTCTCCATATAAGTCCTTGATATGGAGGAAGATGGAAGCTAAGTCCATCTTCTCAGGCTGCCTCTGCTGTTCATAATCCATTTGGGCTAACACGAGGCACTTAGCTCTCGCACAATCCTTTTCCCATGTCTTACGGATATCAACATCCGCGAAGGTGGAATCTGGACCTGGGACGGCGGGGGCTTTGGTAGTAAGGAGGTAGTCTAGCTTGTCATAGGTAATGGCCACCTGGACATTTCTTAACCAATCTTTATAGTTTGGCCCAGTCAATTTATTATTATCTAGCAGTAACCTAAGTCCGGTCATTATGGTCGCTGCAAAAGAGAGAGAGAAGAAACACTCAACATGATGGTCTTGCAACTTTAGATTGGTTATTAGTTTATCTAAACAGGATGGCTCCCACTGTTTCCTCGAATCCTCCTTCAAACCATGAAAGAAGAATTAGTCAGGATTAATCTCACGTTACGATTCTTGCTTAACCTTTCGGCCAGGCTAGTATCGGTACTTCGAGGGAGGATTTCTAACGCTTTCGCGAAGTTCCTTAATTACATAACCTCTTTTCCCTGGAGTCTTGGCCCCGCTAACACCGTTCTAGACACTTACTTGGTTTATAGCATTGATTGTTTAGTGAAAAAATCTCTCGAAGAGTAGCGTTTACTCACAATAGGACCGGGATCCAAATATCATCGTATGACAACCTTGAAGGAATCCTACCAAAATTATCACAGCTCAAATGGTATGCAACACTAGCAAGTTTCAATTTCCTTACAAACCTCCGATGTGGATTTTTGCCCCAAACTTTTATGACCTTGACGAAGGCCAACATATCATAAGTCACAAGTCAAGTTCTACCCGTCATTGTCCAGGTTAATTTGAACCCACCCATAAATATCATTGACGAAGGCCAAAATAGTAGTACGAATGTCCCAAACCAATGCATCTATTTATGCTTCAGATGAATACCCAGCAGCTACCAATCACAATGCCTTAGCGAAGGTCAAAATACATAGCTTGAATACTACTGAATTCCCATCTGAAATGACGGAGGGCTACGAATGGTTTTGGCGAAACCGTGAACGTAATGAACTTGATATAGTCGAAGGAACCATGATAGCTTTTAAAAGTAGTGGTTTAGACTCCGCATTTAAAAGTTGCTTTTTGAAGAAAACCGAGTGATTTTGAATCTGTTCCAACGATTTAAGCTTTGGTTTGTTTTTTCTTGCATTAATCAATGTTAATGTGGTCCCATCATTTAAACCTATCATTGCAAAAAATAAACAAAAATATAGCGTATGCTTATGCCACCCACATTTGCCACGGGGCCCTGACATGCACCGTTAGGTTACTTAACTAACGGCAGAGCGGGGGCTGGACTAGCGCGAGTGCAAAACATAAGCAACATCTACTCTCTCTCTCTGTATATATATATATATATATATATATATATATATATATATCCATTCTTCTCACGCAATAATAGGCATTCCAGATCACAGATGAATATATTGGATATACTAGCAATTCCGCGTTTCGTTTAAGCATATAACGAAAGACGGATTCCACGGTCGTGATGAATAGCCAAACCCCACCCTAGACCCCTACAGGTGCGGTAAACTACCCGCCAAATTCCTGAAGTGAAGCAACCTCCATCAGTAAAATGAGTAGGCTACTCGGCACCTCAAGAACCCGGTAGTTTGTGCACCCCACCTTGGGTCTATCCTAGGAGCAAAAAACAGTAAATGAAATAATACAACGGTGGCTACAAGCTCAACCGGGATGTGCCCCACAAAATAATATTACATCACATTTACAAATTTCATGAATGGAAGAAAAGAAAAGTCTCTTCTCACATCCCCCTGGCTATTCATCCACGATGATCCAATACTCTATATACACAAACCACAATCATAGATTACAGCTATGTGCAACCCCATTAATCGACGTATTGCGATTAGCAGACGTTTAGCATCATATATCCAAACACAGAAAACCCGATTAGCCAAGTAACTTAGAATTTCGATCGATTAACTAAATCCATGTTTACCCCATGCACAATCCATTACACAAACAATCTGGGCAGAAACCGATTATTTCCAAAATCACGATTCCAGAACATAGACCCACAGAAGAAAATAAGACCGAGTCAACCTTGACTCGGCCGCGGAACGGCGGCAAAACACACTGTTCTGCCGCGGTTCCGCGGTGGTCTTGGAGACTCACGAACCTATTTTTCTCCTGTGTTCATAAAAAACCCCGCTTTTATTTTTAAGGCCTTTGAAATAAGTTTTAGACCAGTTTTGAAAATCGAAAGAAAACAAGGTTTTTGAATCGTGATTTCAGGATTTTTCGTCGATCGAATTTCTAACTACTTGCTAACTAGCTAGTTAAGGTTTAGTAAGCTCTGATACCGCTGTAAGTCGATGTCGCGCAACCCGCGGCTTCGTAGGGAGGCGGAATTTATAAAAAAAGATTTTTATGAGCTTCGCAACACCGACTAAACTCCAGGATCTTTACGGAACCTTAACTAGCTAAACTAACTAGGAGGTTTAACTGCTATGAGGAGTTTTTATACCTCCGTGAACTAGTCCTTCGGATCTTCTTTTCCTCCTCCCCTTGGCTCCTCGAGGAACTGATGGAGGTTGCAACTTCGGCCTCCTCACGTCAAAGTTGATCCACCCGAGAGTGTACTTCAAGCTCCTATCTCTAACCCAACTTAACTAGGGTACTTAGTTCGCAAATCTAACTAGCCTAGGTGATGTAGAGTAGATAATGGATTGTTTTATCTCACAAGATCCTATATTTCACAACTCATGTGAGGGTTAGAATCTTTTTGAGGATGAATGGGGGAACTTGGAAAGAGAGTGAGAGAATGAAAATGAGCAAGTGAAGTGCTAAGTGTGTAGAATGGCTAATATCTCTACTCACTTATTAAACCATAGATTAATATCCAATAGAATATATCACCCATGCTTCAATAGTGAGACCAAACAAATAAACAAATCAAAATAGCTATACTTCACCCATGCCAAGTATGTCTCTCCAATTACACCTCATTAATCTATTTTGCAAAAATAGATAATCCAATAACGAGGTGTCCCCTTCTAGAAGCATACCTTGTAAAATTACAAGAATGCCCTCACCGTATATACATACCCGTATTCTAACTTTGAAAAATACGAATACAATAAGATGATAACAATCCAATAATATAATACTATAATCCGGCTTAAACTAAAGCCCACTAGTATTACCCGACCGAAACGACATCCGTGTAGCTTGTACACATATGTGATCGGGACCCTGCCATAAAACCATACGGCCTCTACACCGTTTCGTTCGAAGCAGGGAAACCCTCTGTGTGGGACTCTAAAGACTCGACAGTACGCAGGCAGTGGATTTAACCACAAGCACGTTAGCGGTATTAGTTGCACGTAACGGCTACCCAGGTATCTGTAGATAAGAAGACCGATGAGCAAACTCATCCGAACTCCTACTGCGCCTATCTATGACAATCTACGTACAGATCGTTCTGTTCGTCTGAGATACTCGCATATCGTGCTAGGGGGATGGTAAACGTCAGACCCCTGATAGCGCAATAAGTTGTGCTGGAGAAGAGCCAAAAACACCATGAGAAACTACTAGAGTGCCTACCAGTAAATTTCTCTTACCCTGGCCAGGGACTTTGTGTAATAGCTTTTCGAACAAAGCGCGATATCAACCCTCAATACCGGGAGAGACGAATCCTATCTAACCACTACTGCCTATAAGTGCTTCGGGACTGCGCCCAACTACTACCTGTTTGCATGACTCCTTTGAGCCGTGGTAGGGTAGTAATCTAAGAACAGTGGGAACACACTCGAGACGAAGTAGCGATGTCAAGTCCGTGGACTAACCTGTACTCATGCCACCCGGGAACTGCCATCTGACGATAGGTACACTACCAACCAGCAGTTTCTAATGAGTCCTGTCCAGTGTAACTCATAACCTAATGAGCACCTGTATACTATCTCTAGTACGACGTACTAATGGCTGAGGGACAGACCATCTCCCCTGCTGGGATGAGAAGCGTATACACTAGTCTACTCTAGAGTATCGATGCCCCATCTCTATAATCCTACGACTAGGGACCTGCATAAGGATGTGCTTATAGACTACCCAACCCCCACTAGTATGACTTCCATCACAATGCTGATTGTCAAGCAAAGATCCAAAGGGCTCTACCAATATGTATAAGCGATATGCTAAAAGAAACACATTCACATATTGAGGTAGAATAAAACCAAGTAGCATACTACCATTTCGAGCAAGACTGTTATTATAACTGTGAATATCCCAAGCTTCCAATATGTAATATACAATCCAATATGATACAATAATGGCCTCTAAGGTATATCTCACTAATAGTCTGCATCTCGTTCTACTAGTCCCGAGGATGTGCGATAATCCGCACCATCCAATTGCGGGTTCCCCAAAATGGGTTGTAGAGGCACAATCGCAAAGAATTAAGTGATACAATTTAAAGAAATCCGGGTTTTTAATAGTTTAAGGTATTTTGATGAAAAGTCATATTTTGCCACAAAAATATTGTTCAAGAGAATCGTGCTATGTCAAGATGTGTGTATGTGAGAGGTAGGTCATTACCTCGTGAGGTTTTCTAAAGGTTTGCTAAGCAAACTAATAAAAGATGTCGTATGTAAAATTCAGGGTATTTAAACATAAAAGCTTAATTAAAGTTATTTAACATAGAGTTTTAGAGTGAAATTGGTTTCTAAACATTAGTTAAATGATTGCAAGTAAGGTATATACATGAGTACAAGTGATTCTTAAGAAGAATTGTGGTTTTCAAAGGTTTTAGAAACAAATGTCGGTATAACTCCACTTACCGACATGTTTTGAAAAAGAGAAGTTTTATAGTAGAAAGAGAAGAAGAGATATGGGACTTACTTGCTAAAAGAATAAAGGGGATGAAGAGGAAGAGAGTAATAGTCTTCGTAGAGTCGCGGAGTCGTCGGAATCATCTCGAATCCTCACCGGAAATTGACCTTTGGCTAACTCCACTTGTACTCTTCTTAGACTTAGAAATTTTTGAGAATTTTGATAATAGATTTCAGAATGAAGAGGGCTAGGGCATGGGGTTGTATTTATAGGCTGAAATTAGGGTTTTGGAATGGAAGAAAGAATTAAAAATGCATTAAAAATTGGATTTAAAGCTAAATATTAATTCTCTGGATAATTGCAGGGAAAATAAACAGAACAGGGATAGTGGGATAGGCCAAGGGGTTTAGTGGGTAAAACATGGAGACCATCCCCTACGGTCGACCCATCGGCGTCGGCCTCTTCCCCAATCCCGCCGGTCGATTTTGAGAGGTGAGCCGTCGGATTGTGTGCATGTGTCCCTCTCTGCATAATTATCATTTTACACATGTTTATTTCTTCTATCTTTTCATTTTTGCGTATATTGCACGTGTAAACTTTTGGGCTTCAAAAAAGTTTAAAATAAAAACTCAGAAAAATAATATGTTGCTGATGGGATTCGAACACAAGGGTTACGTCACAGCAGTGCAAGACTTTACCAATGATCTACAAGTGCTTTCTTACTGTTCTTAAACAAATTAAATTTATAACTTGTACTCAGGATTTCAAACTCTATTCTGTACATTAACTTTAAAATTTACAGTAAAATTAGAGTCGTTACATTCTACCCTACTTACAAAAATTTTGTCCACGAAATTTACAATTATATAAGGACTAATTTACAAATAAGCAAGGGAATCTTGCACGCATGTCGTCTTCTCGCTCCCAAGTTGATTCTCCAGGCGAATCTTTTCTCCACATCACTCGGACCAAGTTTACTTCCTTGTTCCTCAGTGACTTTACCTTTCGGTCCAGGATTTCAACGGTTTGCTTCTCACAAGATAGATTTGTTTGTATAGTGAGCTTAGAGTGATTAAGGATGTGGCTAGGGTCACTCACATATCTTCAAAGCTGGGATATGTGGAACACGTTGTACACTCCTTCCAATGAGGGTGGTAGTGCTAACCGATATGCCACTTCTCCGACTCTTTCGAGTATGTCGAACGGTCCTATATATCTCGGACTGAGCTTACCCCTCTTGCTAAAGTGAATTACTCTACGGTTTGGAGAGATCTTTAAGAAGACATGATCTCCCGATTGGAACTCCACGTGTCGTCGCTTTACATTAGCTCAGTGCATTTTTCTGTCTTGGGTTATGCGCATTCTTTCCCTGATCGTGCGATCTATGTCCACAGTTGTCACGATCATCTATGGTCCAAGGAGTTCCCTATCTCTGATGTGATCCTAACTTAGTGGTGAATGACACTTCCTTCCATAGAGCACTGCAAATGGTGCCATTCCAATACTCGCTTGGTAGCTGTTGTTGTATGAAAACTCCACAAGATGTAGGTGATTTTCCCACGATCCTCCGAAGTCTAACATACAAGCACTTAGCATGTCTTCTAGAATCTGAATTGTTCACTTAGACTGTCCATCTATTTGTGGATGGTAAATTGTGCTGAAGTTCAGACTCGTTCCCAAGCTAGCTTGCGGATTTTGCCAAAACTGCGATCGGAATCTGATGTCACGATCGGAGACAATGCAAACCGGTACTCCATGTAATCTCACGATCTCCTGCATGAGTTCATTGGTATCAGAAATAGTATATCTTGAGGTTAAATCTTACATTAGATTTGTGTTTACCTCCATGTATTTCTTTGCTAGCATCTTGGTAGATTGG
Source organism: Agapanthus africanus (assembly GCA_030015575.1). NCBI lineage: Eukaryota > Viridiplantae > Streptophyta > Magnoliopsida > Asparagales > Amaryllidaceae > Agapanthus > Agapanthus africanus. The sequence continues at coordinate 430,722,593 of CM057339.1, forward strand.
CCAACTCGAAATGTGATTAAGTGAGCCGACTTGGTGAGTCGATCCATAATAACCCATACTGCATCGTTACCTTTCGTGCTACGAGGAAGAGCAGTCATGAAATCCATGATAATGTGTTGCCATTTCCATTCTGGGATAAGTAACGATTGAAGTAAACCAGAAGTTCTGTGATGTTCAGCCTTCACTTGCTAACACACCAAGAACTTGGTTACGCTTATGGCCATTTCATGCTTCATTCCATGCCACCAATAATGTTGTCGTAGATCTTTGTACATCTTTGTACCACCAGGGTGTACTGAGTACGGAGAGTTGTGAACTTCTTTTATCAATTCTTTCCGAATAGAACCTTGTGGTACACACAACCAGCTTCCATATCTCAAAAATCTGTCTTCGTGGATGATGAAGTCTGTTCGAAGTCCACTTTCTACTTGTTCTCGAATCTTTTGCAACTTAGCATCACTTGCTTGAGCTGCTTTGATCTGATTAATAATAGTAGACTGAACTTCTAAGTTCATCAAATACGAAGCGTTACTTGGCATAACCACTTCTATCTCCATCTTGTGCAATTCTTGCTGAAGCTTCCACTGTGCGGTGAGACTCATTGATAACGGCTGACGACTAAGTGCATCAGGAACTACATTCACCTTCCTTGGATGATATTGTAGGTTAATGTCGAAGTCCGCCATAAGTTCTAGCTATCTTCTCTGCCGCATATTCATTTCTTTCTGAGTAAACACATACTTCAGACTTTTGTGGTCCGTGTATATATCTACCCGTTCTCCAAGAAGATAGAGGTGCCAAATCTTAAGTGCAAAGATAACGGCTACCAACTCTAAGTCATGTGTTGGATAATTGCGCTCATGAATCTTCAGCTGTCTTGATGCAAAAGCTACAATCTTTCCATGCTGGTGTAGAACATATCCTAATCCCTTACCGGATGCATCGCAATACACAACGAAACCTCCAGATTGATCCGGTATTACGAGAATAGGTGTTGATGTTAATCATGACTTGAGTTCTACAAAAGCTTGTTCATATGCTTCTGACCACACGAATGCTTCATCTTTATGTGTGAGCTTGGTCAGGGGTGTTGCAATCTTTGAAAAACCTTCAATAAATCTTCGATGGTATCCTGCTAAACGCAAGAAACTTTGAATGTCCTTCACTTTCTTTGGTGTCGTCCATTCGCTTACTGTTGATACTTTAGCTGGATCCACAGAGATTCCTTCACCTGAAACGATATGTCCGAGAAATCCGACTTGATCTAGCCAAAATTCGCACATGCTGTACTTGGCATAGAGTTGATGCTGTCGCAAAGTCTCCAGGACAATCCGCAATTGTTCAGCGTGCTCTTTCCGATTCTTTGAATACACCAGGATGTCGTCGATCAAAATAACAACAAACCTGTCTAGGTACTATTGGAAAACTTGGTTCATCTGATTCATGAAAATAAAAGGTGCATTGGTCACTCCAAATGGCATCACGAGAAACTCATAATGACCATACCGAGTCCTGAATGCCGTCTAGGAATATCAGACTCTTTGACCTTCACCTGATGAAAGCCCAAACGAAGGTCTAACTTTGAGAAAACATAAGACCCACTTAGCTGACCGAACAGATCGTCGATGCGCAGTAGTGGATACTTGTTCTTTATCGTGACTTCGTTCAGAGCTCTGTAGTCTATGCACATCCTGTATGTGTTGGAGATAGTGCCCTCATAGTCAATTATTGGATCGCAGGTACGTGATTGCAATGATTGCGGAGGACCTATACCGGTAGGACAGTCTTACTCAAGATGATAGTATGCTATCTGGTTTGTCTTTATCAGTCGTGTACATGTTCAGGTGACTGATTACATGTTACACTTTGATAGAGCCCTTAGGATCTTGCTTTACCACCAACAGTATGATGGCGATCATATACGTGAGAGTTGGGTGGTTTATACGCATATCCTTAATTGTGGTCCCTAGTCGTGGGAGTTTCGAGACAGGGCATCGATACTCCGGAGTAGACTAGTGTGTACAGTCGAGACCCCGACGAGGGGCGGTGGCCGGTTTCACAAGCCACTGGTGTCAGTTGGATCACCTAAGATGTATACAGGTGCTCATTGGGTTATGAGTACACCGGACAGGACTCGCCGGGAATCTGCTAGTTAGTATTATATCTATCGTCAGATAGCAGTTCCCTGGTGACATGTGTACAGGTTAGTTCATCGACCTGAGGTCGTCATTTGTCTCGTGTGAGTTCCCACTGTGCTTTGATTTCTACCCTACCACGGCTCAAAGGAGTCGTGCAAACAGGTAGCTTTTGGGTACAGTCCCGAGCCATATGGAGGCACGTGAGCGGATCGGCAGGGGATTCGTCTCTCCCGGTATTGGGGGCGAGATCGTGTTGTGTCTAGGAGAGCCATTACACAAAGCCCACGGCCGTGGCAGGAGATTTACTGGTAGGTACTCCAGTAGTATCTCAGGGTGTTATTGGGCTTCACTCCGACACGACTTATACTGCTCTTGGGGGTCTGACGTTACTAGCCCCCTAGGCAGATATGCGATACTCATAGACGAACGGACCGGACTGTATATACATTGTCACTGTTAGGCTCAGTAGGGTTTTCCGGATGAGTGCGCTCATCGGCATCCCTTGAGGTCAGTCCATGGGCAGCCGTTACGCATTGCTACTGCCGCTGACGGTTTGTGGTTAAACCCACTGCCAGGGTACTGACGAGTCATTAGAGTCCCCCACAGACAGTTTCCCAAGTTCGGGCGAAACGTTGTAGAGGCCGTATGGTTTTATGGTAGGGTTCGGAAAATGCACGTACGTTTACGCACGTGTTATTTTTCGGGCAGATGATACTGGTCGGCTTTGGTTTAAGCCGGATCCGAGTATTATATTGAGTATGTATAATATCTTTGTCTCAGTTGCATTTGTATTCGGTCGTAATACAAATGCGGGTATATTTATACAGTTTCGGGGTTATCCTGAAAGTTGTTTCAGGATCACTTTTGGAAGTTGCCAGTTTCCAGTTTTCTATCAGCCGTCTTTTAACATTCGGTTAAAGGCGGATTTATCTTTTCTTCAGATAAGAGTGAGTCATCATTCTAGAAGGTTCTAGAAGTGATGAAGTGGCTAATGAGTCATCTTGACATTAATGGTTGCATTAATGACTTGATGAGGTGTTTATGTGAGTCATGCTTTAGTTTTAATGATTCTTGTTTTGGTTAAGATCTTTTGTGAGAAGCTTTTCTCTTATGGTCACCCCCTCTCTCTCCTACACTCACCTCCCTCATTACATATATGTGGCCGGCCCCCTTGAGTGAGAGAGAGAGAAATTGATTTCATTTTTGGAGAGAAAAGACTATGGTTAAGGGTGCATGGAAATTTCATTACCTCTTTCATTCCATCACCCGATAAAAATGGCAGCTTCATTAACCGATCGTCCACGGATTTGGACGAAGTGAGACAAAGTCATCTACTCATTCTCTACATCATTCTTGGTCGTCTCTTTTAGCAAACTTGACGATCGAGTTGCCTCAAGTCAGAGGCGGGAGCCCGTTTAAAGAATCATCGATGTGGTGCCACCTCGACGAGGATATCGGAGATCGACGAGATCGGAGCAGCCGCAACGGAGCGTGGGATGATGGTTGAAGAACGAAGGACTCGGATCGTTCGGTATAACCTTTCTACACTCTTTACAGTTTGTTAGTTTAGCAATAATGGCAGATCCGGGTTAAAGTATACGATAGCGCCAGTTAAAAAGTTTTTGTTCCGCATTTGGCGTCTGTAGACTGCTGGGGCGCTAGCGTAGACTTACAGTGGTATCAGAGCCTCACCATTTTTCTATACTAACTTGTGCTAACGCGTTTAAAACATTGATCCGACCGGAAATCGAAAATTGCAAAATCCAAGCTTGACAGTTTCTGTTGATTTTAAATGGTCTCCAAAAAAAAATTTTTCTGCATGTCTTAAAAATCTGTGCAGGCTTTTCTAAGAACCACGACAAAATTTGGGCACGTGACTCCACCAAACTGCCGCGGAAACGCGGCCAAACCCGTGGTTTGGCCGCGCATCCGCGGCCACTTGGTGAGCTCATGCTCCCAAATTTTGTACAGTGGGTTCTCTGTTGGAAATTGAGATTTTTGGTATATATCTTTTGGGCCCAGGTTTTGTTACTGTTCACCAGTGAGTCGTGGGGCCCACTTCTTGATATTTGGTCGATCGAAATTTAAACATGTTAGTTTACAGTGCTTACATTATATCTCCGACCGGGAATGTCATTTGATCGGTAAACCGCGTCTGATTGCTATAGTTCTTTTAGACGGGTTTGCGAACGTGACATTCGCGTTGATGTTCTGTGTTGTGCTGTGATGTTGCGGATTTGTCGTGGTGGATAGCAGTGTGCAATGGTAGTACAGTTTGAGTTTATTTGTACATTTGATATTGCGGGGCGAGCGTCCAACTTGTGGACTGCCGTCACTGCCTGTTGTATAATATTCTTTTGGGGCACGACCAGGTTGCGGTCGATGTACCTATTGTACTATTTTTCATTACTGTACTAGGTTTTGCCCCGCGACGGAGTGCACGGATAGCCGGGTTCTGGGGGGCAACGGGTCCGCATCTCATGGCTTTGAGAGGCAGAGGGGTCCCACTCTAGAATTGACAGACTATTCGCCGCACTCGTAGGGGGTACAGGTTGACCCAAGGAGGGGTGCCCAAGATTACCGGATTCCGTGGAGTGCTGGGTGGTCCATTCACTATGCTGTAGGGGGCTACCCCGCTTCAGGTTTTGGCGGGTAACTTGCCGCACCCGTAGGGGTCTAGGTTTCATTGCACAGGCTATCCACACGACAGGGGAACGTCGAGTTTCAGCAGCGGCTCTGTGAAACTCGGGGATCCCAGATTATCTGTATTGTTCTGTGATGCTTATTACTTTTCTGTAATGTTGCATATTATCACGCCTGGAGCGATTATTGTATATTGGTTTATATACTATTAGATGTTGTATATGTTTTACACCCGCGCCAGTCCAGTCCCTGCTCTGTCGTTAGTTAAGTAACCTAACGGGTGATGACGGGACCCAGTGACGAATGCGGATGGCATATGCGTACATTTTATTTTCGTTCTTTTCTGGTGTGATTAAATGATGGGACTGTGTTGATTCTGATCAACGCAAAGTAAAACAAACCTGTTTACAGTTGTTGGAACAAATTTAAAAAGTGTTATTGCAAAGACGTTTTCTTTTGTTTTGCATAGCGGTATTCAGTGGAATATCCTGCACCTCATTCGACGGGGCAAGGGCCGATATCCCTTCACCGGGACTGACCCCTTGGGCAGAAGTTTGCGTCAGCGTAATAACTTCACTATAGTCGATTACAAGTTGCTTTGCATAGCGGTATTCAGTGGAATATCCTGCACCTCATTCCACGAGGAAAGAGCCGAGATCCCTTTACCGGGAGTGACCTCTTTAGCAAAAGGTTTTCGCCACTATATTTTAAAAAGCTATCAGGTTCCTTCAGCGATATCAAGTTCACTACGTTAAAGGTTTTTCGCCAAAAACCAGCCGTAGCCCTCCGTCACTTCTTTTGGGTATTTAGTAGTATTCAAGCTATGCATTTTAGCCAAAGTTAAGGCATAGTGTTTGGTAGCTGCTGGGTATTCAATTGTTGCATAGATAGATGAGTTAGTTTGGGACAGTCGTTCTGCCGATTGGCCAAAGTCAGGGGCATGTGCGGGTGGGTTCAAATTGACAAGATAGTGACGGGTAGAACTTGGCATGTGACTTATGACACTTTGACCAAAGCCAAGGTTATAAGAGCTTGGGGCAAAAATCATATCGGGAGTTTCTAAAGAAACTGAAACTTGCCAAATATGCGCATACCTTCTGGAGTATGAGTAACGTGGATGCATTCCATCACGTTATCATGCGATGAGAGTTGGATCCCGATTCCCACTGATGAGTTGGTTTACTCTTCGGGTGATCCCGATTGATTCTTCTTTAGGTTTGGAGGAGAATTTGACAGGACAGTGGGAGGTTTCCGGATTAGATAAAGTGATAACCATTCTGATCTAGGCTAGAGTGCACGCAGAGTGTTTCTTTTCTCTCTCTCTTTGGCAGCGACCTTTGACCGACCCTAGACTATGACTCAGTGACCAAGTTGACCGAACCTTCTTAAAATACTGGCTTTTGGATTGTCTGTGTTGCATAAGTCATTGCCACTCCTTCTTTTACCCTTTGCATTTCTCAGAACACCCGTATTACTACGGATATCCACTTCCATTGGATAGATCCATCGTATGGTTATATACGAACTCGAAGGGACTTTTTCGAGGATGGATCCAGGTTCAGGAGAAATAGAATTGGTTTATTCAGTTGTCTTTTATTATCACCTTCTCTCAGGTTGCGAGAGCTCCTTGGTTTAGGAGAGTACACCTATTACGCTTATTAGATAGTCTTATTCCAAACCATAGGCTGGTGCCGAAAGGTAGGGAATAAAGAAAACCAATTAGCCTAAGTAGGGTGTGCAGAAGGTAATATGTAAAGACAAAATAAAGGGATTTGAAAGAGGGCAAAGTAAATTGCGACTGATATCATTCACGACCAAAACCGCGTACTTCATCGCCACTCCTATTTCACCTTTAAAAGAATAAGGTATTATTCAGTTGTCTTTTATCATCACCTTCTCTCGAGATGCGAGTACTCCTTGGTTTAGGAGGGTACACCTATTATGCTTACTGGATAGTCTTCTTCCAAACCATAGGCTGGTGCCGAACGGTAGGGAAGAAAGAAATCTATTTAGCCTAACGATGGTGTACAGAAGGTAACGACTAAAGACAAATAAAGGGATTTGGAGAGATGGCAATAAAATATACGGTTGAAGTCATGAATTGGATTATGGAAGAGGCATTGCTATGAATACCAGGATACCCCTACGAAACATTTTCATGTTTCAGTGCATTGTTAAAAGAAAAACTGTTTTCCCGATTAGACACTTACTCCAAGGGTATGTATTTACCAGGTTTCATTCTCATATCTGTATGGTTTTACAGATGATGAGTGGGAGTAAGATATTAGGAATTAGGTGATCATCCTCATTATATCGGAATTCGTTGTAATTGGTGATATTTGAGGAAATCGCCAGGGTACAGTTTTCCACCTACAACGCACAGGTTTTGAGTTGTTTAACTCAGCGGACTTATACAGAGTATTGTATGTTGTCCAAGTGTCCATCAGGACAAAGGGGTAGGTCCTCGTACTATGTTCTATTTACTTATAACTTCTCTAGTATTTAGACGAGTGTTTCGTAGAAATACAAGGTCTAAGTTTTGAGAAGTTGTGGGTATAAGAATAAAGTAGAGAACCAGGTATCACAAGTATCGGGATTCTTCAAAGAGATCGAAGATGTAGATTCTTGTGATTGGTATTCAGATGATAGTGATGGTTTTGAGAAACGTGTTTCTCTTTCAGGTTACTCATAATTGGATGGATTCCTAAGTTGAGTAATGCTGATTAGCCTCTTTCCATTAAGTTGATATGCACTGGAGACAGCTGCATGATTTGAATATGGTTACAATTAAATAAGTGCCAAAGTTTCTGTATTGGATATAGAATAGTTCGTACCTTAAAAGATATTAAGGTACGGGGAGTTGTCCAGCTTATGCTTAAAAACCAGACTCTGGATAACTCAGGGCACGTTTCTGTAATGGCTGTTTTGTGGGTTGACCCTGGCTATGACGAGGGTTGATATTCTACCATTTGGAAGATCAATAGTGATATTGTTCTTGACTCGCCACAGTTTTAGTAAAATGGATCTTTTTCAGAAAACAGTAGTGGGAGTATGGTAGAACTGGAAGTGATTCCAGAACCGCAAACGATTACGGAAAATTTAATAGGACCTATATATTCAATCAAGTTTGACATTCCAATAGCCACTCCGCAGATATGGTGGGTAACCTCAGACACCCAAGAGGTACTTCGGTAGGCTCAAGGACGGTGACAGGGAGGTTCTTATCTACCAAGACTTGACACTACTGTTGTTCCAGGCTATGAGACCCGGTAGGAGGGTTGTCGTAGTCAGTGGGAGCATCGGAAGCATGGTGGGCAAGTAGCTTATGTCTATTTATAGACTAGAGCTGTTATAGCGGAGATAGATCATCTAATTTTGATATGACAGTCATGGGTTTGACTTCAATCAGAATAGGGGATGGATCTGTTAAGGAGGTTGTAGGGTGTGATGTCATGACATACACGGAGTAGGAAGTAAAATTCCTATACTACGATCGGTTGTACTGTGGTCGTCACACTGTTGTTTCTCCAGACAGGATATGGATATAATATTTGACATTCTGGTTTCTAGATCTATGGTTTTAGATCTGGATTTGGGTAGTTTCCCAATGTGGGTACTTTGACAGATATTCTAATGGTTTTTAGAATAGTTGACTCCTAGCATGGTGGTGTACCTGCAGGTGATGGAGTCACCCTCTCTAAAGGTGTCGTATAGACTAAAGGGGAGAGGGATGTGCATGATTGGCAGATCACTTGCTTAGGCAATTGAGTCAATAATGAGATGTCAAGTACCACACCAAATGTTGGTTTTGCACTAGATGCAATAAGTTTGTATTAATCCAATCCTGGAGAAACATAAGGAAGCAGTTTTTGAACATAAGTGCATGTTCTACGGATTTGATAATGGCAGCCTCCTTCAGGAGACGATTATCATTCCAGGCTTCAAAGGTGACATGGTTGACAGAGTGATTGTCAGAGTTATAGTTTTCCCTCTGACGAAGAGGGACAGTATTATGGACAGGTGGTCCAAGAGAATACTGTGGGTGGCATGGTGCCGGATACTGATTAGGTTCAGTGATCGATACAGTCTAAGAAGTTTGGATTTGGAGTTCATTTATGAACTAGGTCCCATCAGATATCCAGACATATTCTAAGACAGGTATTACTCGATTCAGGAGATGGCTTTCTCCGTGAATTTGAGATTAAGAGAGATATAGAAAGAAATTTCTAGGCGGATCCACTCACTAAGGCTATTTCTCGAACACAATAGTTTTACAAACGGGCTTTGTGATACTGATTAGTAGAGGAGTTGGGTGTTGGTTTCACACGGGCTGTGAGTACGCAACATCGCAATAATTAGCCTTGAGTGCAAGTGGGAGATAGTTGGAGATAGTGCCCTCATAGTCAATTATTGGATCGCAGGTACGTGATTGCAATGATTGCGGAGGACCTATACCGGTAGGACAGTCTTACTCAAGATGATAGTATGCTATCTGGTTTGTCTTTATCAGTCGTGTACATGTTCAGGTGACTGATTACATGTTACACTTTGATAGAGCCCTTAGGATCTTGCTTTACCACCAACAGTATGATGGCGATCATATACGTGAGAGTTGGGTGGTTTATACGCATATCCTTAATTGTGGTCCCTAGTCGTGGGAGTTTCGAGACAGGGCATCGATACTCCGGAGTAAACTAGTGTGTACAGTCGAGACCCCGACGAGGGGCGGTGGCCGGTCTCACAAGCCACTGGTGTCAGTTGGATCACCTAAGATGTATACAGGTGCTCATTGGGTTATGAGTACACCGGACAGGACTCGCCGGGAATCTGCTAGTTAGTATTATATCTATCGTCAGATAGCAGTTCCCTGGTGACATGTGTACAGGTTAGTTCATCGACCTGAGGTCGTCATTTGTCTCGTGTGAGTTCCCACTGTGCTTTGATTTCTACCCTACCACGGCTCAAAGGAGTCGTGCAAACAGGTAGCTTTTGGGTACAGTCCCGAGCCATATGGAGGCACGTGAGCGGATCGGCAGGGGATTCGTCTCTCCCGGTATTGGGGGCGAGATCGTGCTGTGTCTAGGAGAGCCATTACACAAAGCCCACGGCCGTGGCAGGAGATTTACTGGTAGGTACTCCAGTAGTATCTCAGGGTGTTATTGGGCTTCACTCCGACACGACTTATACTGCTCTTGGGGGTCTGACGTTACTAGCCCCCTAGGCAGATATGCGATACTCATAGACGAACGGACCGGACTGTATATACATTGTCACTGTTAGGCTCAGTAGGGTTTTCCGGATGAGTACGCTCATCGGAATCCCTTGAGGTCAGTCCATGGGCAGCCGTTACGCATTGCTACTGCCGCTGACGGTTTGTGGTTAAACCCACTGCCAGGGTACTGACGAGTCATTAGAGTCCCCCACAGACAGTTTCCCAAGTTCGGGTGAAACGTTGTAGAGGCCGTATGGTTTTATGGCAGGGTTCGGAAAATGCACGTGCGTTTACGCACGTGTTATTTTTCGGGCAGATGATACTGGTCGGCTTTGGTTTAAGCCGGATCCGAGTATTATATTGAGTAGGTATAATATCTTTGTCTCAGTTGCATTTGTATTCGGTCGTAATACAAATGCAGGTATATTTATACAGTTTCGGGGTTATCCTGAAAGTTGTTTCAGGATCACTTTTGGAAGTTACCAGTTTCCAGTTTTCTATCAGCCGTCTTTTAACATTCGGTTAAAGACGGATTTATCTTTTCTTCAGATAAGAGTGAGTCATCATTCTAGAAGGTTCTAGAAGTGATGAAGTGGCTAATGAGTCATCTTGACATTAATGGTTGCATTAATGACTTGATGAGGTGTTTATGTGAGTCATGCTTTAGTTTTAATGATTCTTGTTTTGGTTAAGATCTTTTGTGAGAAGCTTTTCTCTTATGGTCACCCCCCTCTCTCCTACACTCACCTCCCTCATTACATATATGTGGCCGGCCCCCTTGAGTGAGAGAGAGAGAAATTGATTTCATTTTTGGAGAGAAAAGACTATGGTTAAGGGTGCATGGAAATTTCATTACCTCTTTCATTCCATCACCCGATAAAAATAGCAGCTTCATTAACCGATCGTCCACGGATTTGGACGAAGTGAGACAAAGTCATCTACTCATTCTCTACATCATTCTTGGTCGTCTCTTTTAGCAAACTTGACGATCGAGTTGCCTCAAGTCAGAGGCGGGAGCCCGTTTAAAGAATCATCGATGTGGTGCCACCTCGACGAGGATATCGGAGATCGATGAGATCGGAGCAGCCGCAACGGAGCGTGGGATGATGGTTGAAGAACGAAGGACTCGGATCGTTCGGTATAACCTTTCTACACTCTTTACAGTTTGTTAGTTTAGCAATAATGGCAGATCCGGGTTAAAGTATACGATAGCGCCAGTTAAAAAGTTTTTGTTCCGCATTTGGCGTCTGTAGACTGCCGGGGCGCTAGCGTAGACTTACAGTATGAACCTTCCTTCTTCTTTACAAGCAAAACTGGAGATCCCCAACTTGAAATACAGGGACGAATCCATCCTTTCTTCAGAAGTTCGTCCAGCTGAGTAGAGATCTCCTTCAATCTTTCAGGGCTTAACCGATAAGGTGCTGATCACCGGTTGTGCACTAGGTACTAAGTCAATACTGAATTCAAGAGCTCGATCGGGAGGCAAACTTGATATGTCTTCAGGAAATACATCCTCGAACTATCGAACTACCTCTGGCTTGTCATCTTCCGCTTGTATTGTTGCTATCACTGCCTTCCTTGGTTTAGCTTTGTAGGTGCTAGGTTCCAGGGTACGGTCTCCACTCTTGAAATAAAAGACCGGATGATCTGGTATCTCGAACACTAACCTCTTCTGACGACAGTCGATGGTAGGGAAGAAAGTTCCTAACCAGTCCATACCTAAGACTACATCGAAGTTCGGTATGTCCAACACCTTGAAGTCCGCATAAAATTCTCTGCTGCAGACGACCACTGGACACAGATCATATCCCATAGTTTCGTTTAGAACGTCGTTCCCTGAACTGACATTCCATCTGGATACGAGCGGTTTAACTGTATTCGCATGAGTTCGGACGAATTGTTGCGACATAAAGCAATGTGATGCTCCAGTATTGAAGAATGCTAGTGCAGGAATGGAAGCTACTAAGATTTTACCTAAGTTGTGTAGAATATGTTTAGGTATAGAAAAAGAATATATATTGTTTTAAATAAGGATTGACAAGGTTTGAAAGATTGGGAACACCAGTGATGACTTGGCCAGTGGCTTTAGCTTCTTCCACACTCATTGTGAAAGTCTGTCGCCTAGGTACATTCCTCCTTGCTGGAGGCGCATTCCTCTGTCCGTGCCTCTGTCCTTGAGGCATGTTCCTTTATGCCTGATGGAACTGACGAGGAGGCTGTGCAGGAGTTCCACAAGGAGGTGAAACTGGGAGAGCAAAACGAGGTGCAGGAGCCTGGATAGCTGGCCGCTGTGGATAGGCGATCGTTGGTCGGAGTGCGGGGCTGGGGTGAGACGACGTGGGCAATCTCCAATGGCATGAGTGGATGCGCCACAAACTAAGAATAGGCGGTTAGCACGCCTGCATTCCTTCGCCAGGTGTCCATTCTTCCTGCAATAGAAGCAAAATTATGGACTAGGCCGGTTAAATGGTACTCACGGTATCTTGGGTACAAAAGGTGGCCTGGAAAAGGCTCCTCCTGCCATCTGAGTGGCAGGGCGCTTCACACCGGCAGTATGAGGTCTGACTTTCTTTTTCACCACTACCTTATATCGTCGGGCATCCATCAGCGCAAGATCATGGGTTGGGAAATCCCCTGTAGCTAATGCAGCTTGAATCTTTGGGTCCAACCCTTGCTGAAATCTTCTTGCCCGGATCTCAGTAGTCGGGATCAAGTGTACCACAAACCTATTACGGTCTCGTGTTAGCAATGTAGTATGTGATATTAGGTAATTGAATATTAAGACATATCTTACCTGCTAAGCATGGTGAACTCAGCATCGTATTCATCCACTGATTTGTTCTACATTGAACCTTGTTGCAGGTGGATGAATTGCTGTTCCATATCAAAACGGGTAGTCTCGGGGAAATATTTCGCATCGAACATGTCGCGAAAAGTCTTCCATTCAATTGGCTAGGCAAGACGGCTTTCGGCATCCTTCTGCCTTACTCTGGTGTTGTCTATGAGTTGTAGCTTCGCAACTCTCACCTAAGCAATCTCTGGCACTTGTGCTGTTGCCAGATCATCTTTAATGGACTGATCCCATTCCTCTGCCTCTAGTGGGCTCTCTTTCCCAGAAAAGTTCTTAGGGTGCAATGCCTGGAATTGTTTGACTCCAGGTGCCTCAGTCTTTGGGCGGTGTAGAAAGATAGCAGTCTGCTGCTGCTGACCCTCCAAGAGGCTCTTAATTGTCTCAAGCAATACTGTCTGCTCATTGATAGGAGCTGATACGGTAGGTGGTGGTGGTAGAGGAGGTGAAGTTTTTCCATTCACGTTGGTACTCGTGTTGTTGGGAGAATCCATAACCTTGAGAGAAAAAGTAGGGTTAGGATAGATTCAAGGAATTGAAATGTAAAAAATGTATAGTTGTTGATTCTTATAATTTTTATGATATATTGCTTAGTTTTCCATGAAGAACTGACCTGCATGGGCCGCCAACAAAACCTGTCACACCCTGCTTCCCAGTATACGGGGAAGGAGACGTGGCGGGCCGCGACGTATTTACTCAAAAGTAAATACGTTAAGCGTAAATAAACAATATAAATGTAAAGTACAAGAATGAAAAAAGATGTAATATAAACAGTAATTTTTATTAATATTCATTCTTTACATACAACTGAAAGAAAAGTACAATGATAGAAAGAGATGCCTAAACAGTGGCATATGAACTGAAAATAAATAAGTACAAGTAAAAGCCTAGAAGTCTGGCTCCTCTGTGAACGGCTCCAAATCGTCCTGACTGGGATCAATCTCGTGAGAGTCGGGTCCTCCTGACGAACATTCTAAAGAAAGAAGAGACAGAAATGTCGTCAGCGAACTAGCACTCGGTAAGTCCCAACAGATAGAATAGAATAAACAAGTAAAGAGAATAGAACTGGTAAATTATCTATTGTTATGCTAACGTAGTTGTTTATAGCTTGGTACAGAATTTGTCAGTGTATACGAGTGGAGTCCAACTATCCCGTGGACTATGGTAACATGTAAGTACAAGTCCCTGTCAAAACCCACGAGACAATGGCACAAGATGTTCATGTAGGTGTCCTTCAGTGTCCATCATCGTGCCACTTTTAACACATTCCGTACCAATCTACCCCGTTAAAACCCCCGTAGTGTATATTGTATTGATTCTATTGATTTGTAGTTATCAGATTGCCGAGACCATGGTATAAGTTGTTTATATAAACTGATTCAGGATGTAAACGGTAGTCATATAGTCAAGTTCAAGATATAGCCCTGGTTCGGTCAAGTCAAGTCATGTTGCATGTTTGATATTGTTCTGATATTCATGTTCAAGTATTCATGTTTAGATTCATGTTGACTTGGATTCATATTGAATTGGAGTTATGACTGGATTCATGTTCAAGTTCAAGTAGTCATGTTGGTATATTGGATTCATGTTGAATTTGATTTTTATTTGGATTGGATTCAGATTGATTTGGACTCAGACTTGAGTCAAATATTTTAAAACTGATTTGGATCCTGATTTTTTATTAAGGTGTTATCGGTAACTGCTGCACATGGACGACATGATTTGTATCTTTTTCTAACACAACTACCAGTGATAACTCCGTTTTAGTTTTCTAACATAAATAGGCAAGAACCCACTTTCTCCGGCTCTCTGAGGCTCAAGAGAATTGGTCTAGTTTAAACATATATTTACTAGGGTCCTTAATATAATTTTATATAACTCAAGGGGGTTTTATGAAAAATATTTTATAGTATACTTTCAAAATAACCTTAAGTATTTATTTATGTTTATGGTTTTCATGAATGTAAATTTTTAAAGGGTGAGGTATATTAGTGAATATATACCTAGCTTGAATAGTTCAAGGTATTTTAGTGTAAAGTTTGACTTGTATTGATTCTTGATGGTATTTTCATGAAAATTGTAATTCTTTTATTTTCTAGAAAATATGGAATTTTATTATATATTAAAAATATATGGTTTGATAATATTTATATAATTATTAAAAATTCATTTTATTTATTAAGTAGAAAATCTTGTTTTTCTTAAAAATCGTATTAAAAATTCCATCTAGATCGTATGCTCCGTGAGAAGATCTGTAAGAAGATGTGTGCTAATCTACACCATCCAATAGAGGGTTCCCCAAAATGGGTTGTAGAGGCACAATTGCAAAGAATTAAGTAACACAATTTTAAAAAATCCGGGTTTTTAATAGATTAAGGTATTTTGATGAACATTTGTATTTTGCCACAAAAATATTGTTCAAGAGAATCGTGCTTATGTGAGAGGTAGGTCATTACCTCATGAGGTTTTTCTAAAGGTATGCTAAGCAAAATAATAAAATATGTCGTATGTAAATATCATGGTATTTAAACGTAAAAGCTTAATTAATGTTATTTAACATGGAGTTTTAGAGTGAAATTGGTTTCTAAACATTAGTTAAATGATTGCAAATAAGGTATATACATGAGTACAAGTGATTCTTAATAAGAATTATGGTTTTCAAAGGTTTTAGAAACAAATGTCGGTATAACTCCACTTACCGACATGTTTTGGAAAAGAGAAGTTTTATAGTAGAAAGAGAAGAAGAGATATGGGACTTACTTGCTAAAAGAATAGATGGGACGTAGAGGAAGAGAATAGTAGTCTTCGTGGAGTCGCGTGGTCGCCGGAATCATCTCGAATTCTCGCCGAAAATTGTCCTTGGGCTAACTCCACTTGTTCTCTTCTTAGACTTAGAAATTGTTGAGAATTTTGATAATAGATTTCAGAATGAAGAGGGCTAGGATATGGGGTTTTATTTATAGGATGAAATTAAGGTTTTGGAATGGAAGAAAGAATTAAAAATGCATTAAAAATTGGATTTAAAGCTAAATTTTAATTCTCTAGATAATTGCAGGGAAAATAAATAGAACAGGTGTAGTGGAGTAGGCCAAGAGGTTTAGTAAGAAAAACACGGAGGCTATCTCCTATGCTGATGAAGCCTTGCTTGATTTTATATTCGAATTCTTCAATCCTTGTACCGATGCTAGTATTTTGCCATTATAAGCTTGAAATGAACTTTATTTTGAATGTTTGTCCTTTATAATCCATCTTTGGACATATGAATTCAAAACACCTTTTGTTTCTTTTATATCGACACTTCTTTTTCTTTTCGGTGCTGAAATGAATTAGCTTAGTTTATTTACTCATTTCGGAGCGTTCGGTTTACCTTACCCTTAGGTATAGGTAAACTCAGACTGACGTTAACATACCCCTGCTAGTATAAGAGGTCATTAGGTTTGTGGTACTGGGTTTAGTCCGTCGCACCATTGAGTTAGCTAACTTCTTCTCGATTTGCGTCCCATAGGTAGCGGTTCGAGTAACTACACACTTGGCATATCTTCCATCCGTTCTGAGGCGGAAACACGACATCTCAAGTAACCTTCCTAGGCTAGTGTATCCATATTGCCGTCAGAAAATTCAGCGTTAGGTGTCACTGATTGATACTTCCTTTGTGTGTCGGTTTAGAAAATAGAATTCACAATCAAAGAATTATTTCACCGCAATCAATAACGGTGTCGGATTGTAGCGCGTTAGCGAGTGCAGATCGTCCAAAGGGATTGTGCGATTCGTTCGTATTTTGATTTGTTTGAATTGAAAATTTAATAGAAAAGAAAAGAAAACATGATTCAAGATTTTTATCAATGAGTTTCAAGTATCACTATTCTAATCAAGAATCAAGAAAACGATAAACATCGAGAATCAAGTATCGATAGAATTCCAATCACTTTAGGTTTCAAGATTTGAAGTATAGCTCGTAGGAATCGATTCGGTTGTAAATGTGAAGAAGATTCAAGATTATGATTTCTTATCCATTAACAAATTGATGCTAAATCGATGTAGAATTCATCGAGGATCAAGGATCTTGCGAAGAATTAGGGTTCTTCATCCTATCTTTTGTCCTTTCGATGAGTCACATTCACTAGATAGCTTCTTGAAAGTTGGATGATCGATCGTTGATCTCTAGATCGTGCGAAAGGAATCGAGAACGCATTCGCATAGATCTAGATCATCGATCATTCAATTTTCAAGAATTTACAATAGTTTTAAGACTTAAGAAATCTTTTGAAGATTTGTCAACATCATCATTTTACACTCGTTTCGATTCCTCCACGAGCGGAGTTTTATTCAAGCATCATCACAAAGTACATATTCAAGAATCGAAATATAAGCATAATGCTCGAATTGAAATGTAAACAAGTTTAAAGAATCTTCACCTTTATTACATCAAAAAGTAGTTACAACTCTCAAGATTTATAAGAGGTAGGAACTTCGCTCGTCGAATCTAGCAACGCTCGGCTCCTTGAGTCTTGGATCGCTTGGATCTCGTGCTACGTTGAAGTCCGGCTTCGCTTCAAAGGATCGTCGAAGACTTTCTTGGCTTGCACTCAAAGGATCTTGAATTCTTGATCTTGGATTGGATTAGGGTTAGGGTTTTAGCACAAGTCTTGTCACTAGACTTGTGGGTGGAAATTGGGGAAGATGAAGATTGAACTAGAATTTAGCCAACAATGAGCAACTAAGGATTAGCCATTTCAAGTGAGCCTTGGGGTCTATTTATAGGTTTCCTAAACCCTAGGTCTAGGAATTCAAATTTGAGTTTTCCCTCCAAAAGTTAGTTAGAGGAAGAGGCTTCTAGAAGTAGTTAGTTAGGGGATTAGCTTCTACCCTAAGCTAGGAGATTAGGGGGAAGGTTCTAGGTCCTTAATGGAGATTAGGTGAAGCTTGTAGAGGAAGCTAAGAGTGTTTAGTTAGGAACCCAATGGCTTGCTGATCTGGCAGAAGGTTCGAGAGACATCTGGAAAATGTAGTGCCTTTCTGAAGTGTACACACTGAAGTAAGGGTACTGGTGCAGAGAATTAGGGCTGACGTGGCAAGGACACCGCGGAACCGCGGCACGTGCCTCCTTATGCCGCGGATCCGCGGTCACGTGAGGGGCTCAATGTGCCTCCTTTCTTCAGATACTTTGGGCTGCCTTTGGGATAGCTATCTGATATGTTGAATTGTGTAATTCCTTCTATATTAATACCAGATTCCAAATCCATGAGTTGGCGTCTTTTTAACAGTCTTCGTTTGTAAATTTGACCAATCTTCTGTAATGTCCTGCACAGACTTCGAAACACAAGTTGCGATATATATGAATGATGCCATGCTATGAAATGCAGTCAATTTCCCTTATAGTGCCGGTTTTAAAGTCTAACACATGCAATCTAATATTTTACGACTGATTTGCTAATATGTGCTATATGAATGTCGAACACTTCTAGATGAGTGCAAATGATAGGGAAATTGCCGGTTTAAAGATGCAGTATTTTCGACTGATCAGTCACCATGATCTTTTAACTTGAGGTCAGACTGTTATTTGTCACTAGGAAGTCATAACCGTACCTTTTTGAAGCGAGATGACATCCAATGGTTTTTAGGCTTATATGTATTGCCATTGAGACTTAGTGTTAGGAATATGCCATTACTCCGCTTTCATTTTGACCCTTTGGTCCTTGTTGACGCCGTGGCTATACTCTGCTGGAGTATATTGGACGTCAAGATAGTCTCCAAGCTATGTGTGTTGCCATCGAGACTTAATTCTACCTCTGGCAGAGCATGGTGAAACACATTGCTCCTCTTCATTTGTTCGTGCCCGTGGATTGTATACAGAAGTCAGTATTGTCCAACCTGTAAGGCAGAAAATTTTCCTTTCTTCTTATTTTTATATATCCGTGACTGCTTTATCATTTCAACTTTTCTTATCGCGAAAGTCGTGATTGCCCTATCATTTCGGCTATTTTTCGCGGTTGCCTAACTATTTCGACTATTTCATTTTATTTACTCGCTGCTTTTTATTGTGAGCCGCCCAATCATTTCGGCTTTTTTATTTACTCGCTACTTTTTATTGCGAGTTGCCCAATCATTTTTTCAATTTAACGACTTAGGGGTTGGGAGTTTGGACTTCAAGTCGGTATCAGCGTTTCTAACACGGTAGCACGTATGCTAGGAGCAATTCATCATCTGCCTGTGGAAACTTGGGATTTGATACTTGTTTTGCTATTAGTATCGCTATAACCGGAATATTGCCAGAAGCGACTCATCATATACCGTTGCCCATTTAGACAATAGTGGCTTAGAAGACAGGTTTAGATCCTTGTCAACTAAGGCTTTTTTACATTATGAGCCGTAAGGGTCTCATAAAAGTATTTTCTCCATACGAGTCGAGAGGATCTCATAGGTGTGTCTTCTCCTTAGAAGTCACGAGGATCCTAAAGTGTTTGTTCTCTTGTGAGTCGTAAGGATCTTACAAGAGTGTTTTCTCCTTGCATGTCGAGAGGACCTCGCAAGTGTATTTTCTTCTTAGGAACCTTGAGGATCCCTAAGTGTACTTTTTTCTTGTGAGTCGTATGGATCTCATAGGAGTGTTTTCTTTTCACGAATTTTCACCCTTTCGAATTTTCACAAACTCGCGGGTAGTCCTGCTTTTTTTACTCATGGAGTCTTTTCGGGTTTTCATCCATTCCCTTTTTTCTTATGGACGTACCTATTTTTTTAACCTTGTACAGCCGGTAGAACTCTCGGATGTAGCTTCATTGAGGGTGACCCAACATCGCTTGTCGATGGGACTTAGGGACAATATAGTTTGTCTGTGCCCGTGGATTGTATACCGTAGTCAATTTGGAGACTGGCTGTAGGGCAGAATGCCAGTTTAGCGACATAGCGATCCATCGGGGGACTTTAAAGGTGCAACTTTTGTTGTGAATTGCCCATGGATTGTATACGGTGGCCAATTTGGAAACTAACCGCTGGGCAGAGATATTTACGGTCTTGACTTAGGAAGATAGGGAGCGTACATGGGCGTCATCATCTATCATTAAACCAAGTCAGTACTCTTCAAGAATAGTATTTCTTGAGGAAACAACCATTTATCGGTCGAAGGAGCCTTTCACTATGCATGTTCATCAGCATGTAAGCTTCGCCTTGGTTGGCTTTCTCTATGATATACGGGCCTTCATAATTCGGCTCGAATTTTCTGCGTTTAGCGCAACTGGGGATCATCGCTCTTTTGATGACCAATACGAGTTCTCCTTTGTGAAACATCCTAGGTCTTCGGTCAGGTCAGCCTTTCATGTACCTGGGTCATTCTTTCCCGGTGGGCTTCCAAGCTTTGTTGTGCTTGTAAATCCCTTGTGCCCTCGTCGCGGAGGCTGAGACTAATGCGGAAGCGGAAAACAAGAATTATTGAGAGAGCAACTAGAGACTATAACCTAGTGATCGATCCAAACACCAAAACTGGAAAGCAAACATGCAAAGGTTAGGGAATACTATTTTCAACACGCGTCTACCCAATCATGGAAAACCCCTCCAAGCTTCTTATATACCGTTTGGAACAAGCTCGTATGGCGACCGTCCTTACCGATGATGATCCACCCGCGAGATCCGATCCAAGCTCCGACTTTACCTAGTGAAGCGACCAACGCTCCAAGCTCACTACAAATGGAGAGTGGGGATGTAGAAATTTTCCACTATCTTTTTCTCTCTATTTTGATGTTAGGAATATGTATGCCCTAGAGGCCATTATTGTACATTATTGTATATTATAGTGGATGCTTAGACACACACACACACACACATATATATGACTTTCTTGCTCGATATGATAGTATGCTATCTGGTTGCTCTTTATCTTAACATGTACACTTATTATACCGTCTCTCTGATACATGTTGATAAAGACCTTAGGATGTGTACTTGACTACCAGGACTATGATGCAGATCATACTAGTTGGGCCAGGGTAGTCCACAAGTACATCCTTTAATGGTTCCTAGTCTAAGGAGTATCGAGACAGGGTATCAATATTCCAGAGTAGAATAGTGTGTACGTTTCTTGACCCTGTATAGGGTGATGGTTGATCCCATAGCCATTGGTGTTTGACATCAGAGATTGTACACAGGTGCTCATTAGAGAATGGGTATACTGAACAGGACTCGCCGAGAACTCTTAGATGGTATTATATCTATCGTCAGATAGCATTTCTCTGGTGACACTGGTACAGGTTAGCCGGTAGACCCGAGATCGTCATAGAGACTTATGTGGTTCCCACTGTGCTTTGATTTCCTCCCTACCACGGCTCAACGGAGTCGTGCAAATAGGTGGATTTTGGGTACAGTCCCGAGTCATATGGAGGCAATGAGCGATAGGAAGGGTTTCGTCTATCCCGGTATAGGGAGTTGATGTTACGCTATACTCGATTGGCTATAACAGGAAGTCCCTGGCAAGGGCTGATGATGAGATTTACTGGTAAGTGTTATCAGTAGTTTCTCGAACCGTTATGAGCCTCACATCGGCATGACTTATCAAGTTACTGGGGTCTGATGTTTACCACCCCTAGACTCGATATGCGACATATTAGACGAAGAGATCGGACTCTACGGTAAGTGTTGCTTGTAGGATTCATGGGAGTTTGGACAAGCTTTCTTGTTGATCTTCTATTCGCTCAATACCTGGGTAGCCGTTATTTTCAGCTAGTACCGCTGACGACTTGCGGGTAACTGATGTGATCATTACCTACTGCTGGCATATTGACGAGTCTTTAAAGTCCCACACAGAGGTTTCCTAACTTAAGAGAAACGAAGTAGGGCACAAATGTGATATGTGCGGGACCTTGATTAAATACGTGTATGTGATACCGTATTCTAATCTCGCGGTATATTATATCGGTCAGTTATATGTGATATAACCAGGTTATTGAATCAAGTGTTGGTTCGATAAAATGATATACATATAAAATATATTAGTCGATTATATATGATATAGACGGATTATTAAATCTAATGTTGATTTAATAATTTGATATATAATTATATATATATTTGATATATTAATATATTAACTAATATTATCTCACTAAAGAATTTCTTCTCTTGATGTATGTGTATATATATATATGTGTTGATATATATATTTATGTGATATATATATATAGATATATATATTTGTATATATATATATATTTGTATATATATATATATTTGTGTGTGTGTGTATTATATATATACTATTGTGTCATGTTGGATGATACATAGAACATGGGTGTATGAGGCTCACACCAAACTAAAGATAATCAGGGTAATTATTTATTTAGAGTAAATTCAAAATGAGGTGGAAATTAGCATGGCTTAGATGCTTGTGGAAGCATGTAGAAGCCTTGAATAATTCCACTAATTTTGTTTTACTCAAGATATTTTATAACCCAAACATTATCTTTAGCCATGGTTAACACTCTACAT
The DNA here is from genome assembly GCA_030015575.1 of Agapanthus africanus. Classification (NCBI taxonomy): domain Eukaryota; kingdom Viridiplantae; phylum Streptophyta; class Magnoliopsida; order Asparagales; family Amaryllidaceae; genus Agapanthus; species Agapanthus africanus. The sequence continues at coordinate 430,744,908 of CM057339.1, forward strand.
GATATCTATGAGATATTTATTTTTCACCCATGGTTCAATACTAGTTAATCTTCATCATCTCATTCTTTGCTCTCTAGCTTTTCTTGGAGTGAAAAAGGGAAAGAGAAAGTGATTTCTAAAGTGAGAAAAATTCCTACTTCATCAACCTGTTGGATATGTATACCCTAGAAGCCATTATTGTATATGTATACATGTGGATGCTTGGACATATATATGTACATGATAGTCTTGCTCGATATGATAGTATGATATCTGGTTTGTTTTTATCTTAACATGTGCATATGTTTTACTTGCTATTACGTATTATTCATACATGTTGATATTGCCCGTAGGATCATTGCTAGACTACATATATGGTGATGGCGATCATACTTGTGGGAGCTGGGTAGTCGGTACGCACATCCTTAAATGGTCCCTAGTCGTGAGAGTATCGAGACTTGGCATCAATATTCCGGAGTAGACTAGTGTATATGTTTCTAGACCCCGATGAGGGGCGATGGTATGGTCGCGCAACCATTGGTCTTTTGCACCTAAGATCGTATACACGTGCTCAATGGGTGTGAGTACACCGGATGGACTCACCGAGAACTTCCAGATGGTACTATACCTATCGTCAGGTGGAAGTTCTTAGGTGAGATGAGTACAGGTTAGTCTTTAGACCTGAGGTTGTCATTTTTCTCGTGTGAGTTCCCACTGTGCTTTGATCACTACCCTACCACGGCTTTACTGAGTCGTGCAAACAGGTTTTGATTGGGTATAGTCTCGAGCCACATGGAGGCAGTGAGCGATTGTCGGGGATTCATCTCTTCCGGTATAGAGAGTTGATATCGCACTGTGTTCAATTGGTCAGGACCTTAATACCTTGGCCAAGGCAGTTAGGATTTACTGATAGACTGATCAGTAGTTTCCCAGATTGGTCCTGGGCCACATTGACATGAATTATCGGGTTATTAGGGTCTGACGTTTACCATCCCCTAGACTCGGTATGTGATACTCTCAGACGAAGAGACCGGACTGTACGGAGATTGTCACAGATAGGCTCAGTGGAGATCCGGATGAGTTTGCTCGTCGGCCTTCCTTTTCGACAGGTACCCGGGTAGCCGTTACGTACAGCTAGTGCCGCTGATGTGCTTGTGGTTATGGATTTATCCAGTAACTCACTACCGGCGTACTGTCGAGTCTTTAGAGTCCCACACAGAAGGATTCCCTGGTTCAGGCGAAATGATGTAGTAGCCGTATTGGATACGTGCAGGGTTCCGATCGATTAATGTACTTAGTACCCGGACTTTCGATCGGATAGTTGGTAATACTAGCCGGATCAGGTTTGAGCCGGATTATTAAATCATGTATTGATTTAATAATTTACATATATGTATTTCGATATGTATATTCTAGTATTATGTTCTTCTTGCTATTCTGTCTCTTTAAGCATTCGTATTTTTATCCAAATGCAGGTATGTACATACGGTAGACTGTAATCCGTATTTTAATACGGATAACATTTTAGAAGGTGGACACCTCATTAGTCTTTTTCTTTTTGTTTGATAAATGGAAATGAGGTGTAAATTGAAGGAGAGGGAGGTATGGTGAGAGCCATGGCTTCAATAGTTGACAAATGAATTATTAATTCATTTGTGGCAACTATTTAAGCATGGTTGACATATTATATTGATGGATATTATTTTACAAAATCATTGCCATCTATTTTCTCTCACATGCTTGTTCATTATTTTTGCATCTCACCATTTTGCTTCACCTCCTTCTCCTTCTCTTGAGCTTCACCACCTTCACCATCTTCCTCCTATCTACACTCTCATGTGTTGAGAAACAAGAGAGGAGGCAAGATAGAGATAGTAGAACACTCAGAACTTCACACTACATCCTAGAGTTCTTGGATTAGCATCCCAATTTTTCTAGTTGCTCCTATTGATACTTAGTTAGGAGCTAGAGCCATGGATCACATCCCTTGAATGGATCATCTACGACAAAGGAGGACCGGAGAACAAGCTTGATTCCGGAGAACCGATGGAACGGGAAAAGAAGATCAAGCACATTCAAGGTGGCCGCTGGGAGCACATGATGAAGAAAGAAGACCGAAGGACACGGATCGTTTGGTGAGGCTTTCTTATCATAATATATAACACTCTTAGTTTAGCTAGTTAAGTATATGGTTAGATCCGGTTTCTTGGGTTATTCTAGCACCGTTTTTACTTTGATAGAAAAAAATTTGTTTCTCAAACCGCCACGGATGATGGCTTGGGCGTTAGGGTAACCCAACATGGTATCAGAGCCAACCCATAAACCGGTACTAGCTTCTTCTAACGTGTTTGAAATATCCATCGACCGAAATTTTCGTAACCGCAATTCTAAAATTATAGTTTCTGTCGATTTTTTAAAGTGGTCGAAAAATCATTTTCAGTGTATCAAAAATTCGTGCAGGTTTTTTTTAGAGCAACACAAGAAATTTGAGACTATAAACCCTCAACTACGCCGTGGAAGCGCCTCCGAACATGCTTGTTTGCAGTGATTCCGCGGCCAAAGTTGGGTTACTGTGCTCAAAATTTCTACAGTTGCTCTATTTTATGGAATTGTGGTTTCTGGAATATTTATTTCTTGGGCCCAGATTTGCTTGAGTACTGGATTAGCACTTGGGGCCTATTCGGAAAAGTTTAATCGATCAAAATTCTAAAATATGTGTTTAGTTATCAGTACATAGATTAGCATTTGCGACCGTGAATGTCATTCGATCGGTATAACCCGTCTAACTGCTATATGTTCTTTTAGACGAGTTTGCGAATGTGACATTCACGTTGATGTTCTGTGATTGTGCTGATATTATTGTAGGATTGTCGTGGTAGATAGCCGGTGGTGAAATGGTTTAGTACAGTTTAAGATTCATCTGTACATTTGTTATTGTAGGGCGAGCGTCCGACATATAGACAACCGTTTCTGCCGTGTTGTATATTATTTTATTGGGGCACGATCGAGTTGAGGTCGATGTCACCTTTGTACATATATTTTTCATTTTCTGTACTAGTTTTACCCCACGGTGGAGTGAATGAATTGCCGGGTTCTAGAGGGAAAAGAGCCTGCATCTCATGGCGTTGAGACGGAGGGGGCTTCACTCTAGAATTGGCGGGCTATTCGCCGCACTCGTAAGGGGTATAGGTATGACCCACAGAGGAGCGCTCAAGTTACCGAGTCCTATGAAGTGCTGGGTGGCCCATTCATTTTGTTGATTATGGTTGCCTCACTTCTGGGATTGGCGGGTAACTTTCCGCACTCGTAAGGGTCCAGGTTTCCATTGCACGGGCTATCCACACGATCGGGAACGTCGGGTCTCATTTGTGGCTCAAATGAAACCTGGGGCTCCAAGATTATCCACCATTCTGTGTTGCTTGTTGAGATTCTGTGTTGTTGTTATTATCATTCCTGGGACGAATGTTATATATATTTATATATATACTAGTAGATGTTGTATATGTTTTGCACCCACGGTAGTCCAGCCCCCGCTCTATCGTTAGTTAAGCAACCTAACGGGTGATGACAGGGCCCCGTGACGAATGCGGATGGCATATATGTACATTTTATTTTCGTTCTTTTCTGGTGTGATAGGTGTTAAATGATGGGACCGCATTAATTTTGATTAATGCAAAATAAGAAACATAAAAAATGTTGTTGGAATAAATTTCGAAAAACTATAGTTATATTCTTTCGCTTTGCATAGTAGTATTCGGTCATGAATATCTAGCGCCTCATTCTACGAGGCAAGAGCCGAGATCCCTTCACGGGGAGTGGCCTCTTGAACAAAAGCTTATACTGTAGATTACTCAGTTTTTTCAAAACCAAAAGTTTACAAAAGCGGAGCCTAAACCACTCCTTTTCAAAACTGCTCGGTTTCTTCAACGATATCAAGTTCATTACGTTAAAGGGTTTTTTCGGCCAAAAACCCAGCCGTAGCCCTCCGTCATTTCTTACAAGTGTTGCTTAGTATTCATGCTGCATATGTTGACCGTGTCAAGGCGTAGTGTACGGTAGCTGAGAAATACTTGTTTGTGGCATATGATGCGATTGGTTAGGACATGAAAGGTTACGCTAGTGCCCTGGCCAACTACCATGGCCAAATGCGAAACAAAATTATTTCTAACAATTAGAACATGGCACTAGAATATCCTTTAACCCAGATCTTTCCATAAACCTATCTAGCAAAAATAAAGTGCTATCTACTATGAAAGAAGTCTTACCAAATGATCCAAGTCCTTCGGTCTTCTTTCCTCTTCGTTAGCTCCAAGTGGCCACCTTGAACATGCTTGATCTTCTTTGTTAGCTCCTTTGGTTCTCCGCGATCGATCTTGATCTCCGGTCCTCCTTTGTCGTAGATGATCCACACAAGAGATATGATCTATGGCTTTAGCCCCACACTATATGTCAAGTGGATCAACTAGAGAGCTTGGGTTGCTAAACTAAGTAGTCTAGGATGTAGTGTGATGATCTAAGTGTTTTACTATCTCTTTCTTATCTCTTCACTTGTTTCTCAACTCATGAGATGGTAGCGAAGAGGAAGATGATAGCGGTGGAGGAAACTCAAAAGGAGGGAGGAGGGTAAAGAAAAAATGGGAGCTCAAGAAAATAATGAAGCATGCATGAGAGAGAAAATCAACACCAAGGTTTTGTGTATGAATTCTCATGAATAAACAGGTGTAGCCATGCTTCAATAGTAACCATAAATGAATAAAGAATTCATTTGTGAACTATTCTCACCATGCCACTCACCATGCCACCCTCTCCTTAATTTCCACTTCATTTCCATTTATCAATAAATGGAAAAGTCTATGATGAGGTGTCCACCTTCTAGAAGATAATCTGTAATAAAATACGGATTACAGTCTGCTGTATATACATACCTGCATTCGGATAAAAACACGAATGCCCAAAAAGATAGAATAACACGAGGAACGTAATACTAGAATATACATATCGAAATACATATATGTAAACTATTAAATCAATACCTAATTTAATAATCCGGCTCAAACCCAAGCCGACTAGTATTACCAACTGTCCGATCGAAAGTCCAAATAATAAGTACATCAATCGATCGAGACCATGCACGTATCCAATATGGCTACTACATCATTTCGCCTGAACCAGGAAAACCCTCTGTGTGGGACTCTAAAGACTCGACAGTACGCCAGCAGTGAGTTACTGGATAAATCCATGACCACAAGCACGTCAGCAGCATTAGATGTACGTAACGGCTACCCGGGTACCTGTCAAAAAGGATGGCCGACGAGCAAGCTCATCCGGATCCCTACTGAACCTATCTATGACAATCTCCGTACAGTCCGGTCTCTTCGTCTAAGAGTATCACATACCGGGTCTACGGGGTGGTAAACGTCAGATCCTGATAACTTGGTAATTCATGCTAATATGGCTCATGACCAATCCGGAAAACTAATGATCAGCCTATCAGTAAATCCCAACTTCTTTGGACAAGGTCTTATGGTCCTGACCAATCAAACACGGTGTGGTATCGACTCCCAATACCGGGAGAAATGAATCCCCGACAATCGCTCACTGCCTCCATGTGGCTCGGGACTGTACCTAACCAAAATATGTTTGCACAACTCAGTAGAGCCGTGGTTGGGTAGTGATCAAAGCATAGTGGGAACTCACACGAGATAAATGACGATCTCAGGTCTAAAGACTAACCTGTACTCATGTCACCTGAGAACTTCCATCTGACGATAGGTATAGTACCATCTGGAAGTTCTCGGTGAGTCCGTCCGGTGTACTCACCCCCAGTGATCACCCATATACGATCTTAGGTGCGAAAGAACAATGGTTGCGGGACCATACCATCGCCCCTCGTCGGGGTCTAGAAATGTATACACTAGTTTACCCCGGAATATCAATGCCCGGTCTCGATACTCCCAAGGCTAGGGACCATTTAAGGATGTGCGTACCGACTACCTAGCTCCTATAAGTATGATCACCATCACAACGCAGGTAGTCTAGAAATAATCATACGGGCTTTATCAACATGTATAAGAGATATGTAATAGCAAGTAAAACATACACATGTTAAGATAAAGACAAACCAGATAGCATACTATCATATTGAGAAAGACTGTCCTGTATGTATGTGTGTGTGTGTGTGTGTGTGTGTGTGTGTGTGTGTGTGTGTGTGTCCAAGTATTCACATGTATACATATACAATAATGGCCTCTAGGGCATACATATCCAACAATCTCCCACTTGCACTATGGCCATTTATTGGTGTACCGAGTATCCAACGTCTGCTCTAGGGCCAGCTGCTGGCGTACCGCATACCCAACATCTCAAAAAAAATTTCGAATTGTGCTTGAGGAAGGGCCTTGGTGAATCGATCCGCAGTGTTGTCTTTTGTATCCACTCTCCACGCCTCGATCTCCCGACGATCAATGATCTCCCTGATCAGGTGATACCGCATTAAGATGTGTCTGTATTTCTGATGGGACCGCGGTTCCTTCGCTAAAGTTGTAGCCCCATTGTTATCGCAATACAAAGGTATTGGGTCAATAATGGACGGAACTAACTGAAGTCAAATCCTTTGACTGTTTCATCAAAAAAAATGTTCCAGCTCCGCGGTGCCTTCTTTAATCTATAAATGGATTTAAGCAACTTACACACCTTCCCGCTGCTCCCACTGTCTACAAAACCTTCTGTTTGATCCATATAAACGCACTCTTCCAAACTTCCGTTTAGAAATACCATTTTTACATCCATCTGCCAGATTTCATAGTCATGGAAGGCAGTAATGGCAAGTAGGATCTGAATGGATTTGAGCATAGCCACTGGAGAAAAGGTTTCGTCATAGTCCAGACCTGGTCTTTGACGAAAACCTTTTGCAATGAGTCTAGCCTTATAGGTTTCCACCTACCCATCTACACCAAGTTTCCTTTTGTAGATCCATTTGCATCCAACGGGTTTTATCCCAGGTGGAGCAATATCCAAGGTCCACACTTTATTGGTGTACATGGACTCCATTTCGGATCGCATAGCATTCAACCACTTATCAGAGTCCTTACTGATAATGGCCGGCCTGAAACTAGTAGGATCATCTTCTTCCAAGATGCAATCCTCTCGATCCCTGTCTATGAGAAAACCGTAGTATCTCTCGGACGGATGAGATATCCTACCAGATCTGCGGAGTGGCTGAGGTTCGTCTGGGATTATTGAATGTACTGGTTCTATCAAACCTTCGGTTATAGTTTGTCCTTCTAGAATTTCTTCCAATTCTACCGTGCTCCCACTTGTTTCTTTTGCAAGAAATTGCCACTCTAAAAAGGTGGCATGGCGAGTAACTAACACCTTCTATTCCTCGGTGTGGTAGAACAGATATCTCATCGAATGTTTTGGGTATCCTACAAACTTACATAAAACTGATTGTGCCTCTAGTTTGTCCGGCTTCTTCGTTTTCACATAGGCCGGACAACCCCATATCTTAATGAATTTAAGACATGGTTTCTTTCCACTCCATACTTCATATGGAGTCTTAGGCATAGATTTAGACGGAACCTGATTCAATAGGTAGGCTGCTATTTCAAGCGCAAATCCCCAGAATGAAAAGGTAACTCGGTATTACTCATCATGGTGCGGACCATCTCCAATAGGGTGCGATTCCTCCGCTCTGATACACCGTTGTGCTGTGGTGTATACGGAGGAGTAAGCTGAGAGAGAATTCCATTCTCTTTTAGGTAATCTTGGAATTCCGTGCATAAGTACTCCCCTCTCCTATCAGATCGGAGGATCTTGATACTTTTTCCAGTCTGGTTCTCTACTTCCTTTCTGAATTCTTTGAATTTCTCAAAAGCTTCAGATTTGTGTTTCATAAGATACAGATATCCGAATCTAGAGAGATCGTCAGTGAATGTGATGAAGTACGAGAACCCACCTCTTGCATGTATAGACATTGGACCACATATATCACTGTGTATGAGTCCTAAGAGCTCTACTGCTCTTTCTTCGTGTCCGGTGAACGGAGATTTGGTCTTCTTTCCTTTGAGACAAGATTGATAAGTTTCATAAGATGAAAATTCGAACGTATCCAAAAGTCCATCTTTATGCAACTTACTCAGTCTTTTCTCTCTGATATGACCAAGTCTACAATACCACAAGTAGGACTCGTTCACATCTGAACTCTTTCTCTTGTGTGTGTTTTGTATACTGAGAACTGTGTTTTGATTAAGAACATAGATACCATTACACAGTGTACCTTCTGCAACCAATACCCGATTAATGAAAATGTTCATGATATTTTTATCAAGAACAAACTTATATCCAACTTTATCAGTGAAACTGATATGATGTTGCAAACCATAGAAGGTACATAGTAGCAATTGTTCAAAATCATACTATTGCCTCTTGGCAATGCTAGGTGATATTCACCGACGACAGTATCATTAACTTGTGCTCCGTTCCCTACTCTGTGGGACCTATCACCTGGTCCAACTATCCTACTTTTTCTCAGTCCCTGCAATAAATTACAGATATGAGATCCCGATCCGGTATCTAGTACTCAGGAGGTAGGACTGACCGAAAAACAGTTCTCAATAATAAAAGCACCTGAAGAAGAGGCAATAGTGTGCTCTTCTTCGTTGGGGGTCATCAAGGAATCCATGCAGTCCTCTTTCCGAAGCTCATACTCTTGACTGTTATCATAGTTAGAGCTGAACTGACGTTCCCCAGCCCCGAATAAGAATTCGGATCTGCCAAGTGAACATCTTATTATCTTGATTAGGGCGTGAAATGGTTGCTACCTGGAGAGAGAAAAGAAACACTTAGCGTGCACTTCTTGCAAGATTAGATTTGTTATTGATTTATCTAACCAGGTTGGCTCCCCCTATTTCCTAAAATTCTTCTTCAAACCTTAAAAGAAGAACTAGTCAGGATTAATTGCACGTCACAATACTTGCTTAACCTTTTAGCCAGGCTAGTGTCGGTACTTAGAGGGAGGTTTTCCAACGCTTTTGCGAAGTTCCTTAATTACATAACCTCTTTTCACTGGAGGCGTAGCCCCGTTAATACCGTTCTAGACACCTACTTGGTTTATAGCATTAATTGTTAAGTGAGATAATCTCCCGAGAGTAATCCTACTCATCAGTGGGACCGGGATTCAACTATCATCGTATGATGCACAAGATGGAATCCACTCTAGTTACCACACTCCATAAGGTATGCTAAATCTGCAAGTTTCCTGTATATTTGAAACTCCCGATGTGGTTTTTTCCCCTAGGACCCAAGTGACTTTGACTAAAGATCAAAATGTCAAAAGGTCCTAGTCAAGTTCAACACGTCATTATCCTGATTGTATTAGACCCACCCGCGTGAGCCTTGACTAAAGATCAAAATGTTCGTACAACTATCCTAACCAATCGCATTAACATGCAACGAAAAAGTATTACATAGTTACCGAACACTATGACTCGACTAAAGGTAGAAATACGCAGCACGAATACTAAGCACTACCAATCCGAAATGACGGAAGGCTACGACTGGGATTTTGGAGAAAAAAACTGTTAACGTAATGAACTTGATATCGTTGAAGCAACCTGAGTAGTTTTGAAAAAAGTGGTTTAAGCTCCGCTTTTGAAAACTTATGGTTTTGAAAAAAATTGAGTAATCTATAGTATAGACTTCTGCTTAAGAGGTCACTCCCCGCGAAGGGATCTCTGCTCTTGCCTTCTGGAATGAGGTGCTGGATATTCATGATCGAATACCACTATGCAAAGCGAAAGAATATAGCTATAGTTTTTCGAAATTTGTCCCAACAACATCTTTTAGGTTTATTTTCTTGCATTAATCAAAATTAATGCGGTCCCATCAATTTAATCCTATCACACCAGAAAATAACGAAAATATGATGTACGTATATGCCATCCTCATTCGCCACGGGGCCCTGTCATCATCCGTTAGGTTACTTAACTAACGATAAGGCGGGGGTTGGACTAGCGCGGGTGCAAAACATATACAACATCTGCTAGTATATTTATAAATATATATAACAATCGTCCCAGACATGATAATAAGCAACATCACAGAATCTCTGCCAACAATACAGAAAGGTGGATAATCTTGGAGCCCCGGGTTTCATTTGAGCCGCAAATAAAACCCGACGTTCCCGGTAGTGTGGATAGCCTGTGCAATGAAAACCTGGACCTCTACGAGCGCGACAAGTTACCCGCCAATCCCAGAAGTGAGGCAACCCCTTTCAACAAAGTGAATGGGCCACCCAGCACTTCACGGAATCCGGTAACTTGGGCGCCCCTCCGTGGGTCATCCTATACCCCCTACGAGTGCGGAGAATAGCCCGCTAATTCTAGAATGAAGCCCCATTCGTCCCAACGCCATGAGATGCGGGCTTGTTGCCTTCTAGAACCCGTCTATTAGTGCACTCCACCGTGGGGTAATCCTAGTACAGAAAATGAAAATAATATGTACAAATGGTGACATCGACCTGTAAGTCTACGGTAGCGCCCCGGCCGTCTACAGACGCCAAATGCGGAACAAAAAACTTTTAACTGGCGCTATCGTATACTTTAACCCGGATCTGCCATTATTGCTAAACTAACAAACTGTAAAGAGTGTAGAGAGGTTATACCGAACGATCCGAGTCCTTCGTTCTTTAACCATCATCCTACGCTCCGTTGCGGCTGCTCCGATCTCGTCGATCTCCGATCTGCTCGTCCAGGTGGCACCACGTCAACGATTCTTTAAACTGGCTCCCGCCTCTGACTTGAGGCAACTCAGTCGTCAAGTTTGCTAAAAGAGATGACCAAGAATGGTGTAAAGAATGAGTAGAAGACTTTGTCTCGTTCCGTCCAAAGCTATGGACGAACGGTTAATGAAGTTGCCATGGGAATCGGGTGATGGAATGAAATGAGCTGTGAAATTCCGTACACCCCAAAATCTGTCATAATCTTTTTACCAGATGAAACATCAAGTGAGAGAGAGAGAGAAGATGGGGCCGGCCATCTTATAGGAATGGGGGGGTGAGTGTAGGAGAGAGGAGAGTGACCACAAGAGTGTGAACACAAATAAATATCTTGTGTGAACACAAATAAATATCTAGTGTGAACACACAGTGTGAACATAAAGAAAGCAACCAATGAAACAATAACACCTCACCGCTTCTAGAACCTTCTAGAAGCATCCACACTCTTCCAAAGAAAAGATAAATCCGTCTTTAACCGAATGTTAAAAGACGGCTGATAGAAAACTGGAAACTGGCAACTTCCAAAAGTGATCCCGAAACGAATTTCAGGATAACCCCGTAACTGTATAAATATACCCGCATTTGTATTACGACCGAATACAAATGCAACTGAGACAAAGATATTATATCTACTCAATATAATACTCGGATCCGGCTTAAACCAAAGCCCACCGGTATTATCTGTCCGAAAAATAACACGTGCGTAAACGCACGTGCATTTTCCGAACCCTGCCATAAAACCATACGGCCTCTACAACGTTTCGCCCGAACTTGGGAAACTGTCTGTGGGGGACTCTAACGACTCGTCAGTACCCTGGCAGTGGGTTTAACCACAAACCGTCAGCGGCACTAGCTATGCGTAACGGCTACCCATGGACTGACCTCAAGGGAGGCCGATGAGCGAACTCATCCGGAAACCCTACTGAGCCTAACAGTGACAATGTATATACAGTCCGGTCCGTTCGTCTATGAGTATCGCATATCTGCCTAGGGGGCTAGTAACGTCAGACCCCCAATAGCAGTATAAGTCGTGTCGGAGTATAGCCCAATAACACCCTGAGATACTACTGGGGTACCTACCAGTAAATCTCCTACCACGGCCGTAGGCTTTGTGTAATGGCTCTCCTAGACACAGCACGATCTCGCCCCCAATACCGGGAGAGACGAATCCCCTGCCGATCCGCTCACGTGCCTCCATGTGGCTCGGGACTGTACCCAAAAACTACCTGTTTGCACGACTCATTTGAGCCGTGGTAGGGTAGAAATCAAAGCACAGTGGGAACTCACACGAGACAAATGACGACCTCAGATCGATGAACTAACCTGTACACATGTCACCAGGGAACTGCTATCTGACGATATGTATAATACCAACTAGCAGGTTCCCGGCGAGTCCTGTCCGGTGTACTCATAACCCAATGAGCACCTGTATACATCTTAGGTGATCCAACTGACACCAGTGGATTGTGAGACCGGCCACCGCCCCTCGTCGGGGTCTCGACTGTACACACTAGTCTACTCCGGAGTATCGATGCCCTGTCTCGAAACTCCCACGACTAGGGACCACAATTAAGGATATGCGTATAAACCACCCAACTCTCACGTATATGATCGCCATCATACTGTTGGTGGTAAAGCAAGATCCTAAGGGCTCTATCAAAGTGTAACATGTAATCAGTCACCTGAACATGTACACGACTGATAAAGGCAAACCAGATAGCATACTATCATCTCGAGTAAGACTGTCCTACCGGTATAGATCCTCCGCAATCATTGCAATCACGTACCTGCGATCCAATAATTGACTCTGAGGGCACTATCACCAACAATCTCCCACTTGCACTTAAGGCTAATTATTGCGATGTCGAATACTCACAGCCCGTGTGAAACCGAACATCCAACTCCTCTACTAATCAGTTTCACAAAGCCCGTTTGTAAAACTTTTGTGTTCGAGAAATAGCCTCAGTGAGTGGATCCGCCTAGATGTTTCTTTCTATATCTCTCTTAATCTCAAGTTCGCGGAGAAAGCCATCTCCCGAATCGAGTAATACCTGTCTTGGAATATGTCTGGATATCTGATGGGACCTAGTTCATAAATGAACTCCAAATCCAAACTTCTTAGACTGTATCGATCACTGAACCTAATCAGTATCCTGCACCAAGCCTCCCACAGTATCCTCTTGGACCACCTGTCCATAATACTGTCCCTCGTCAGAGGGAAAACTGTAACTCTGACAATCACTCTGTCATCCATGTCACCTTTGAAGCCTGGAATGATAACCGTCTCCCGAAGGAGGCTGCCGTCATCAAATCCTTAGAACATGCACTTATGTTCTAAAACTGCTTCCTTATGTTTCTCCAGGATTGGATTAATACAAACTTATTGCATATATTTCAAAAACAACATTTGGTGTGGTACTTGACATCTCATGATTGACTCAATTGCCTAAGCAAGTGATCTGCCAATCATGCACATCCCTCTCCCCTTTAGTCTGTAAGACACCTTTAGAGAGGGTGACTCCATCACCTGCAGGTACACCACCATGCTAGGAGTCATCTATTCTAAAAACCATTAGAATACTGTCAAAGTACCCACATTGGGAAACTACCCAAATCCAGATCTAAAACCATAGATCTAGAAACCAGAATGTCAAATATTATATCCATATTCTGTCTGGAGAAACAATTGTGTGACGACCACAGTACAACCGATCGTAGTATAGGAATTTTACTTCCTACTCTTTGTATGTCATCCAAAAACCATGACATCACACCCTACTACCTTCTTAACAAATCCATCCCCTATCCTGATTGAAGTCAAACCCATGACGGTCACATCAAAATTAGATGATCTATCTCCGCTATAACTGCTCAAGTCTATAAATAGACATAAGCTACTTGCCCACTAAACTTCCGCTGCTCCCACTGACTACGACAACCCTCCTACCGGGTCTCATATCCTGGAACAACAGTAGTGTCAAGTCTGGGTAAACAAGATCCTCCCTGTCACCGTCCTTGAGGCTACCGGAGTACCTCTCGGGTGTCTGAGGTTACCCATCATATCTGCGGAGTGGCTAATGGAATGTCAAACCTGATTGAATCTTTAGGTCCTATTAAATTTTCCGTAATCTTTTGCGGTTCTGGAATCACTTCCAGTTCTACCATACTCCCACTACTGTTTTCTGAAAAAGATCCATTTTACTAAAATTGTGGCGAGTCAAGAACAATATCACTATTGATCTTCCAAATGGTAGAAAATCAACCCTCGTCATAGCCAGGGTCAACCCACAAACAGCCATTACAGAAACGTGCCCTGAGTTATCCAGAGTCTGGTTTTAAGCATAAGCTGGACAACTCCCCGTACCTTCTCATCTTTTAAGGTACGAACTATTGTATATCCAATATAGAAACTTTGGCACTTATTTAATTGGAACCATATTCAAATCATGCAGCTGTCTCCAGTGCATATCATCTTAATGGAAAGAGGCTAATCAGCATTACTCAACTTAGGAATCCATCCAATTATGAGTAACCTGAAAGAGAAACACGTTTCTCAAAACCATCACTATCATCTGAATACCAATCACAAGAATCTATATCTTCGATCTCTTTGAAGAATCCCGATACTCGTGACACCTGGTTTTCTACTTTATTCTTATATCCACAACTTCTCAAAACTTAGACCTTGTATTTCTACGAAACACTTGTCTAAATACTAGAGAAGTCATAAGTTAACAGAACATAGTACGAGGACCTACCCCTTTATCCTGATGGACACTTGGACAACATACAATACTCTGTATAAGTCCGCTGAGTTAAACAACTCAAAACCTGTGCGTCGTAGGTTGAAAACTGTACCCTGGCGATTTCCTCAAATATCACCAATTACAACGAATTCCGATATAATGAGGATGATCACCTAATTCCCAATAACTTACTCCCACTCATCATCTGTAAAACCATACAGATATGAGAATGAAACCTGGTAAATACATACCCTTGGAGTAAGTATCTAATCGGGAAAACAGTTTTCCTTTAACAATGCACTGAAACATGAAAATGTTTCGTAGGGGTATCCTGGTATTCATAGTAATGCCTCTTCCATAATCCAATTCATGACTATAACTGTATATTTCACTGCAATCTCTCCAAGTCCCTTTATTTGTCTTTAGTCGTTACCTCCTGTACACCATCGTTAGGCTAAATGGTTTTCTTCCTTCCCTACCGTTCGGCACCAGCCTATGGTTTGGAAGAAGAAGATCCAGTAAGCATAATAGGTGTACCCTCCTAAACCAAGGAGTACTCATATCTTGAGAGAAGGTGATGATAAAAGACAACTGAATAATACCTTATTCTTTTAAAGGTGAAATAGGAGTGGCGATGAAGTACGCGGTTTGGTCGTGAATGATAACAGTCGCAATTTACTTTGCCCTCTTTCTAATCCCTTTATTTTGTCTTTACATATTACCTTCTGCACACCCTACTTAGGCTAATTGGTTTTCTTTATTCCCTACCTTTCGGCACCTGCCTATGGTTTGGAATAAGACTATCCAATAAGCGTAATAGGTGTACTCTCCTAAACCAAGGAGCTCTCGCAACCTGAGAGAAGGTGATAATAAAAGACAACTGAATAAACCAATTCTATTTCTCCTGAACCTGGATCCATCCTCGAAGAACTCCTTTCGAGTTCGTATATAACCATACGATGGATCTATCCAATGGAAGTGGATGTCCGTAGTAATACGGGTGTTCTGAGAAATACAAAGGGTAAAAGAAGGAGTAGCAATGACTTATGCAACATAAACAATCCAAAAGCCAGTATTTTAAGAAGGTTCGGTCAACTTGGCCACTGAGTCATAGTCTAGGGTCGGTCAAAGGTCGCTGCCAAAGAGAGAGAGAAAAGAAACACTCTGCGTGCACTCTAACCTAGATCAGAATGGTTATCACATTATCTAATCCGGAAACCTCCCACTGTCCTGTCAAATTCTCCTCCAAACCAGAAAGAAGAATCAATCGGGATCACCCGAAGAGTAAACCAACTCATCAGTGGGAATCAGGATCCAACTCTCATCGCATGATAACGTGATGGAATGCATCCACGTTACTCATACTCCAGAAGTTATGCGCATACTTGGCAAGTTTCAGTTTCTTTAGAAACTCCCGATATGATTTTTGCCCCATGCTCTTATAACCTTGGCTTTAGTCAAAATGTCATAAGTCACATGCCAAGTTCTACCCGTCACTATCTTGTCAATTTGAACCCACCCGCACATGCCCCTGGCTTTGGCCAAATGGCAGAACGACTGACCCAAACCAACTCATCTATCTATGCAATAAAATGAATACCCAGCAGCTACCAAACACTATGCCTTAACTTTGGCTAAAATGCATAGCTTGAATACTACTGAATACCCAAAAGAAGTGACGGAGGGCTACGGCTGGTTTTTGGCAAAAAACCTTTAACGTAACGAACTTGATATCGCTGAAGGAACCTGATAGCTTTTTAAAATATAGTGGCGAAAACCTTTTGCTAAAGAGGTCATTCCTGGTAAAGGGATCTCGGCTCTTTCCTCGTGGAATGTGGTGCAGGATATTCCACTGAATACCACGATGCAAAGCAACTTGTAATCGACTATAGTGAAGTTATTACCCTGACGCAAACTTCTGCCCAAGGGGTCAGTCCCGGTGAAGGGATTTCGGCCCTTGCCCCGTCGAATGAGGTGCAGGATATTCCACTGAATACCTCTATGCATAACAAAAGGAAACGTCTTTGCAATAACACTTTTTAAATTTGTTCCAACAACTGCAAACAGGTTTGTTTTACTTTGCATTGATCAGAATCAACGCAGTCACATCAATCGATCACACCAGAAAAGAACGAAAATAAAATGTACATATATACCATCCGCATTCATCACTGGGTCCAGTCATCACCCGTTAGGTTACTTAACTAACGACAGAGCGGGGACTGAACTAGCGTGGGTGTAAAACATATACAACATCTAATAGTATATAAACCAATATACAATAATCGCTCCAGGCGTGATAATATGCAACATTACAGAAAAGTAATAAGCATCACAGAACAATACAGATAATCTGGGATCCCCGAGTTTCACAGAGCCGCTGCTGAAACTCGACGTTCCCCTGTCGTGTGGATAGCTTGTGCAATGAAACCTAGACCCCTACGGGTGCGGCATGTTACCCGCCAAAACCTGAAGCGAGGCAGCCCCCTACAGCAAAGTGAATGGACCACCCAGCACTTCACGGAATCCGGTAATCTTGGGCACCCCTCCTTGGGTCAACCTGTACCCCCTACGAGTGCGGCGAATAGTCTGCCAATTCTAGAGTGAGGCCCCTCTGCCTCTCAAAGCCATGAGATGCGGACCCATTGCCCTCCAGAACCCGGCTATCCGTGCACTCCGTCGCGGGGTAAAACCTAGTACAGAAATAGAAAAATAGTACAACAGGTACATCGACCGCAACCTGGTCGTGCCCCAAAAGAATATTATACAACAGGCAGTGACGGCAGTCCACATGTTGGACGCTCGCCCCGCAATATCAAATGTACAAATAAACTCAAACTGTACTACCGTTGCACACTGCTATCCACCACGACAAAATCGCAACATCACAGCACAACACAGAACATCAACGCGAATGTCACGTTCGCAAACCCGTCTAAAAGAACTATAGCAATCAGACGCGGTTTACCGATCAAATGACATTCTCGGTCGGAGATATAATGTAAGCACTGTAAACTAACATGTTTAAATTTCGATCGACTAAATATCACGAAGTGGGCCCCACGAACATCTATTGAACAGTAACAAAATCTGGGCCCAAAAGATATATACCAAAAACCCCAAATTCTAACAGAGAAGACATTGTGCAAATTTGGTGCACTGATTCAATAGAATGGCCGCGGATGCGCGGCCAAACCATGGGTTTGGCCGCGATTCCGCGGCATTATAGTCGAATCACTTGCCTAAATTTGGTCGGTGTGCTTAAAAAACCCTGCACAGATTTCTGTGATATGTAGAATAATTTTAGGACTCCATTTAAAATCGACAGAAACTGTGAACTTGAATTTTGCAGTTTTTGATTTCCGGTTCGATCGATGTTTAAACGCGTTAGCACAAGTTAGTATAGCATAATGGTGAGGCTCTGATACCACTGTAAGTCTACGGTAGCGCCCCGGCCGTCTACAGACGCCAAATGCGGAACAAAAAACTTTTAACTGGCGCTATCGTATACTTTAACCCGGATCTGCCATTATTGCTAAACTAACAAACTGTAAAGAGTGTAGAAAGGTTATACCGAACGATCCGAGTCCTTCGTTCTTTAACCATCATCCCACGCTCCGTTGCGGCTGCTCCGATCTCGTCGATCTCCGATCTGCTCGTCCAGGTGGCACCACGTCAATGATTCTTTAAACGGGCTCCCGCCTCTGACTTGAGGCAACTCGGTCGTCAAGTTTGCTAAAAGAGACGACCAAGAATGATGTAGAGAATGAGTAGAAGACTTTGTCTCGTTCCGTCCAAAGCTATGGACGAACGGTTAATGAAGTTGCCATGGGAATCGGGTGATGGAATGAAATGAGCTGTGAAATTCCATACACCCCAAAATCTATCATAATCTTTTTACCAGATGAAACATCAAGTGAGAGAGAGAGAGAAGAGGGGGCCGGCCATCTTATAGGAATGGGGGGGTGAGTGTAGGAGAGAGGAGAGTGACCACAAGAGTGTGAACACAAATAAATATCTAGTGTGAACACAAATAAATATCTAGTGTGAACACACAGTGTGAACATAAAGAAAGCAACCAATGAAACAATAACACCTCTCCGCTTCTAGACCTTCTAGAAGCATCCACACTCTTCCAAAGAAAAGATAAATCCGTCTTTAACCGAATGTTAAAAGACGGCTGATAGAAAACTGGAAACTGGCAACTTCCAAAAGTGATCCCGAAACGAATTTCAGAATAACCCCGTAACTGTATAAATATACCCGCATTTGTATTACGACCGAATACAAATGCAACTGAGACAAAGATATTATATCTACTCAATATAATACTCGGATCCGGCTTAAACCAAAGCCCACCGGTATTATCTGTCCGAAAAATAACACGTGCGTAAACGCACGTGCATTTTCCGAACCCTGCCATAAAACCATACGGCCTCTACAACGTTTCGCCCGAACTTGGGAAACTGTCTGTGGGGGACTCTAATGACTCGTCAGTACCCTGGCAGTGGGTTTAACCACAAACCGTCAGCGGCACTAGCTATGCGTAACGGCTGCCCATGGACTGACCTCAAGGGAGGCCGATGAGCGAACTCATCCGGAAACCCTACTGAGCCTAACAGTGACAATGTATATACTGTCCGGTCCGTTCGTCTATGAGTATAGCATATCTGCCTAGGGGGCTAGTAACGTCAGACCCCCAATAGCAGTATAAGTCGTGTCGGAGTATAGCCCAATAACACCCTGAGATACTACTAGAGTACCTACCAGTAAATCTCCTGCCATGGCCGTGGGCTTTGTGTAATGGCTCTCCTAGACACAGCACGATCTCGCCCCCAATACCGGGAGAGACGAATCCCCTGCCGATCCGCTCACGTGCCTCCATATGGCTCGGGACTGTACCCAAAAACTACCTGTTTGCACGACTCCTTTGAGCCATGGTAGGGTAGAAATCAAAGCACAGTGGGAACTCACACGAGACAAATGACGACCTCAGGTCGATGAACTAACCTGTACACATGTCACCAGGGAACTGCTATCTGACGATATGTATAATACTAACTAGCAGGTTCCCGGCGAGTCCTGTCCGGTGTACTCATAACCCAATGAGCACCTGTATACATCTTAGGTGATCCAACTGACACTAGTGGCTTGTGAGACCGGCCACCGCCCCTCGTCGGGGTCTCGACTGTACACACTAGTCTACTCCGGAGTATCGATGCCCTGTCTCGAAACTCCCACGACTAGGGACCACAATTAAGGATATGCGTATAAACCACCCAACTCTCACGTATATGATCGCCATCATACTGTTGGTGGTAAAGCAAGATCCTAAGGGCTCTATCAAAGTGTAACATGTAATCAGTCACCTGAACATGTACACGACTGATAAAGGCAAACCAGATAGCATACTATCATCTCGAGTAAGACTGTCCTACCGGTATAGATCCTCCGCAATCATTGCAATCACGTACCTGCGATCCAATAATTGACTCTGAGGGCACTATCACCAACACGACCTCAACCCGGTCGTGCCCCAAACAAATAATATACAACCCGGCAATGATGGCAGTCCACATGTCGGACGCTCGCCCCGCAATAACAAATGTACAAATAAATACCGACTGTACTATTAATATTGCACCACATGCTATCCACCACGACTATCCAACCACAATCACAACACAAGCAAAAAACATCAACGCGAATGTCATGTTCACAAACTCGTCTAAAAGGACATAAAGCAGATAGATGGGTTTACCGATAAAATGATATTAACGGTCGTAGATGCTAATCTAAGTACTGATAACAATTAAATAGTTGTTAAAATATAACAATTTCTAAACACTACAAATTGCCCCAAACTGAAAGACAACAGTATATCCAACCTGGGCAAAAATAGACAACACTTGAAACTCAAACCTCAAGAGACAAGAACACTGGCCAAAACTCGATGCAATTCCCTTTCAGAAAAATGGTGAGGCTGGTTTTACCCTTGTTTTGGCCGGCCAAAAATGGTTGGAATCGTGTCGTTTTTTGTCAATGTTCATCTCTCTGTATAAAGAGCACTCTACAATTGCTTAAAAAAATTTTGAAGCCTCTGAAAAATTGACAGAAACTTGAAATTTGGTTTCAATGTTATAGAGTTGTTTCGGTTTCGTTGTTTTAACATTGTTTAGACTTGCTAGTATAGGGTTTATGTGCTGTCTCTGATACTATGAAAGGTTACGTTAGTGCCCCGGCCAAGTACCGTGGCCAAATGCGGAACAAAATATTTTCTAACGATTAGAACATGGAATTAGAATAACCTTTAACCCGGATCTTTCCATAAACCTATCTAGGAAAACTAAATTGCTATCTAATATGAAAGAAGTCTCACCAAACGATCCAAGTCCTTCGGTCTTCTTTCCTCTTCGTTAGCTCCAAGTGGCCACCTTGAACATGCTTGATCTTCTTTGTTGGCTCCTTTGATTCTCCGCGATCGATCTTCATCTCCTGTCCTCCTTTGTCGTAGATGATCCACCCGAAGGATATGATCCATGGCTTTATCTCTACACTATATGTCAAGTGGAGCAACTAGAGAGCTTGGGTTGCTAAACCAAGTAGTCTAGGATGTAGTGTGATGATCTAAGTGTTTTGCTATCACTTTCTTACCTCTTCACTTGTTTCTCAACTCATGAGATGGTAGTGAAGAGGAAGATGATAGAGGTGGAGGAAACTCAAGAGGAGGGAGGAGGGTGAAGCAAAACTGGGAACTCAAGAAAATAATGAAGCATGCATGAGAGAGAAAATCAACACCAAGGTTTTGTGTATGAATTCTCAAGAATAAACAAGTGTAGCCATGCATCAATAGTAACCACAAATGAATAAAGAATTCATTTGTGAACTATTGAAGCCATGCCACACACCATGCCTCCCTCTCCTTAATTTCCACCTCATTTCCATTTATCAATAAATGGAAAAGTCCATGATGAGGTGTCCACCTTCTAGAAGGTAATCTGTAATAAAATAAGGATTACAGTCTGCTGTATATACATACCTGCATTCGGATAAAAACACGAATGCCCAAAGAGATAGAATAACACGAAGAACGTAATACTAGAATATACATATCGAAATACATATATGTAAACTAATAAATCAATACTTGATTTAATAATCCGGCTCAAACCCGAGCCGGCTTGTATTACCAACTGTCCGATCGAAAGTCCGAATACAAAGTACATCAATCGATTGAGACCCTACACGTATCTAATACGGCTACTACATCATTTTGCCTGAACCAGGGAAACCCTCTGTATGGGACTCTAAAGACTCGACAGTACGCCGGCAGTGAGTTACTGGATAAATCCATAAGCACAAGCACGTCAGCGGCACTAGCTGTACGTAACGGCTACCTGGGTACCTGTCGAAAAGGAAGGTCGACGAACAAGCTCATCCGGATCCCTACTGAGCCTATCTGTGATAATCTCCATACAGTCCGGTCTCTTTGTCTAAGAGTATCGTATACCAGTTCTAGGGGGTGGTAAACGTCAGACCCTGATAACCTGGTAATTCGTGCTGATATGGCTCAGGACCAATCCGAAAAACTACCGATCATCCTATCAGTAAATCCCAACTGCCTTGGCCAAGGTTTTATGGTCCTGACCAATCAAACACAGTGCGATATCGACTCCCAATACCGTGAGAGACGAATCCTCGACAATCGCTCACTGCCTCCATGTGGCTCGGGACTGTACCCAACCAAAACATGTTTGCATGACTCGGTAAAGCCGTGGTAGGGTAGTGATCAAAGCACAGTGGGAACTCACACGAGACAAATGACGATATCCGGTCTAAAGACTAACCTGTACTCATGTCATCTGAGAACTTCCATCTGACGATAGGTATAGTACCATATCGAAGTTCTCAGCGAGTCTGTCCGGTGTACTCACCCCAAGTGAGCACATGTATACGATCTTAGGTGCGAAAGACTAATGGTTGCGGGACCATACCATCGCCCCTCGTCGGGGTCTAGAAACGTATACACTAGTCTACTCCGGAATATCGATGCCCAGTCTCAATACTCCCACGACTAGGGACCATTTAAGGATGTGCGTACCGACTATCCAGCCCCTACAAGTATGATCACCATCACAACGGAGGTAGTCTAGAAATAATCCTACAGGCTTTATCAACATGTATAAGAGATATGTAATAGCAAGTAAAACATACACATGTTAAGATAAAGAAAAACCAGATAGCATACTATCGTATCGAGAAAGACTGTCATATATATATATATATATATATATATATATATATATATATGTCCAAGCATCCACATGTATACATATACAATAATGGTCTCTAGGGCATACATATCCAATAAGACCGTCGTATGACCGTTTTGACTGTGTCAAAGGTCATGCGGGTGGGTCTAATGCAAATCTGGACAATGACGGGTTGAACTTGACTAGCAACTTATGAAAAGTTGACTGTGTTAAGGTCATAAGTCATTAGGGGAAAAAACCACATCGGGAGTTTCAAATAAATAGGAAAATTGCTAGTGTTGCATACCTTCTGGAGTGTGGTAACTAGAGTGGCTTCTATCTAGGTTATCACACAATGATAGTTGGATCTCGATTCCACTGATGAGTAGGATTACTCTTGGGAGATTTTCTCACTTAACAATCAATGCTTTAAACCAAGTAGGTGTCTAGAACAGTGTTAGCGGGGCTACGGCTCCAGGGAAAACATGTTATGTAATTAAGGAACTTCGCTAAAGCATTGGAAAACCTCCCTCGAAATACCTACACTAGCCTGCCCGAAAGGTTAAGCAAGTATTGTGACGTGCGATTAATCCCAGCTAGTTCTCCTTTTTATATGTTTGAAGGAGAATTCGAGAAAACAGTAGGAGCCATCCTGATTAGATAAACTAATAACCAATCTAATCTTGCAAGAGCGCACACCGAGTGTTTCTTTTCTCTCTCTCCAGGTAGCAACCACTTCATGCCTTAAACAAGATAATAAAATTTATTGCTTGACCAATCCTAATTCTTATTCGGGGGTGGGGAACGTCGGTTTAGCTCTAATTTATGACAGCAGTCATGAGTATGAGCAATGGAAAGAGGATTGCATGAAATTCTTGATGACCCCATCGAAGAATAAGCATACCAATGCGTCTCCTTCAGGTGTTATTGTTATTGAGAACTGCTTTTCGATCAGTCCTACCTCCTGAGTACTAGATACAGGATCAGGATCTCATATCTGTAATTTATTACACGGACCGAGAAATAGTTGGATGGTTGGACCTGGTGATATGTCCCTCAGAGTAGGGAACGGAGCAAAAGTTGATGCTTCTGCCATCAGTGAATATCACCTAGCATTACCAAATGGCAATACTATGATTTTGAACAATTGCTATTATGTACCTTCCATGGTTTGCAATATCATATCAGTTTCTTTACTTGATAAAGATGGATATAACTTTGTTCTTGATAGAAATATCATGAACATTTACCTTAATCAGGTATTGGTTGTAGAAGGTACACTGTGTAATGGTATCTATATTCTAAATCAAAATACAGTTCTCAATATACAAAACACATGCAAGAGGATGAGCTCTGAACTGAACGAATCCTATTTATGGAATTGTAGACTTGGTCATATCGGATAGAAAAGACTAAGTAAGTTGTATAAAGATGGATATCTGAATACGTTTGAATTTTCATCTTATGAAACTTATCAGTCTTGTCTCAAAGGAAAGATGACCAAATCTCCGTTCACCGGACATGGAGAAAGAGCAGCAGATCTCTTGGGACTCATACATAATGGTGTGTGTAGTCCAATGTCTATACATGCAAGGGGTGGGATCTCGTACTTCATCACATTCACTGACAATCTCTCTAGGTTCGGATATGTGTATCTCATGAAACACAAATCTGAAACTTTTAAGAAATTCAAAGAATTCAGATATGAAGTAGAGAACTAAACTAGCAAAAGTATCAAGATCCTCCGATCTGACAGAGGAGGGGAGTACTTAAGTACATAATTCCTAGATTACCTAAAAGAGAATGGAATTCTCTCTCAGCTTACTCCTCCGTATACACCACAGAACAACGGTGTATCGGAGCGGAGGAACCGTACCCTGTTAGACATAGTTCGCTCCATGATGAGTAACGCCGAGTTGCCTCTTTCATTCTGGAGATATACGATTCAGACAGCGGCACATCTTTTGAATCAAGTTCCATCTAAATCCGTGCCTAAAACTCCATATGAAATATTGAGTGACAAGAGTTTGTATCTTAAACGTGTTAAGATTTGGGGTTGTCTTGCTTATGTCAAAAAGCAGAACCCAGACAAACTCGAGGCACGATCAGTTTTATGTAAGTTTGTGGGATACCTAAAGGATTCTAATGGGTATCTATTCTACCACGCAGAGGAACAAAGGATTATTGTTTCTCGGAATGCCAAATTTTTAGAATGGCAGTTTCTTGCAAAAGAAACTCGTGGGAGCACGGTAGAACTGGATGAAATTCCAGAAACACAAACTATAACTGAAGATTTGGTGGAACCGCTAGATTCGGTAATACCCGACGAACCTCAGTCACTCCGCAGATCTAATAGGATTTCTCATCCGCCTAAGAGATACTATGGTTTTCTCATAGACGGGGATCGAGAGAATTGCATCTTGGAAGAAGACGATCCTACTAGTTTCAGGCAGGTCATTATCAATAAGGACTCTGATAAGTGGCTGGATGCCATGTGATCCAAAATGGAGTCCATGTACACCAATAAAGTGTAGACCTTGGATGTTTCTCTACATGGGGTAAAACTCGTTGGATGCAAATGGATCTATAAAAGGAAATTTGGTGTAGATGGGCAGGTGGAAACCTATAAGGCTAGACTTATTGTAAAAGGTTTTCATCAATGACCAGGTGTGGACTATAACGAAACCTTTTCTCCAGTGGCTATGCTCAATCCATTCGGATCCTATTTGTCATTGTTGTCTTCCATGACTATGAGATCTGGAAAATGGACGTGAAAACGGCTTTTATGAATGGAAGTTTAGAAGAGTGTGTTTATATGGATCAGCCGGAATGTTTTTTAGCCAGTGGGAGCAGCGGGAAGGTGTGCAACCTGCTTAAATCCATTTATGGATTAAAGCAGGTATCGCAGAGCTGGAACATCTGTTTTGATGAAACAGTCAAGGGATTTGACTTCATCAAGAATGATGATGAGCCTTGTATATATAAGAAGATTGTAGGCCGAACTTTCGTGTTCCTAGTCTTGTACGTAGATGACATTCTTTTGATAGGAAACGATATTCCTATGTTACAATCGGTCAAGCTGTTCTTGTCACAAAGGTTTTCCATGATGGACCTGGGTGATGCCTCATACATTTTGGGGATTAAGATCTATAGAGATAGATCCAAGAAATTACTGGGACTTTCACATTGCAGGTACATAGAGAACGTACTAAAGAGATTTAGTATGGAAGATTCTAAGCGCGGTAACATACCCACATTGCACGGAATCATCCTCTCCAAAGAGATTTCTCCCAAGACTGATGAGGAGAGGGTTCGCGTGAGCACTATAACCTACGCTTCGGTGGTAGGATCTATAATATATGTGATGCTTTGTACCTGACCAGATGTAGCTTACGCGCTTAGCGTGGTGAGCTGGTATCAGTCTAACCCAGGTGAGAACTACTGGACAGCTGTTAAGAACATTCTGAAGTACCTAAGGAGGACTAAAGAACCGTTCTTGGTATTCGGTAACGAGGACTTCCAAGTGGAGTCTTTTACTGATTCGAGCTTCCAGAGTGACAAGTATGACAACAATTCTATCTCGAGTTTTGTGTTTACCCTCAACGGAGGGGTGGTCTGTTGGAAGAGTTCCAAACAGGACACCGTTGCAGACTCGACGATGGAAGCAGAATACATTGCTGCCAACGATTCCGCAAAAGAAGCCGTCTGGATTAAAAAGTTCATTACTGAAATTCAGGTGGTTCCATCCAATGTTAACCCAATACCTGTTCATTGCGACAACAATGGAGCTATGGCTTTAGCGAAGGAACCACGGTCCCATCAGAAATCCAGGCACATCTTGAGGCGGTATCACCTGATCAGGGAGATCATTGATCGCCCGGAGATCGAGGTGCGGAGAGTGGACTCAAAAGACAACACGGCGGATCCATTCATCAAGGCCCTTCCTCAAGCACAGTTCGAGTGACTTTTTAAGATGTTGGGTATTCGATACGCCAACAACTGGCCCTAGAGCAGACGTTGGGACTCGATACGCCAATATATGGCCTTAGTGAAAGTGGGAGATTGTTCGATATGTATGCCCTAGAGGCCATTATTATATATGTATACATGTGGATGCTTGGACATATATATGTACATGAATGTCTTGCTCGATATGATAGTATGTTATCTGGTTTGTCTTTATCTTAACATGTGCATATGTTTTACTTGCTATTACGTATCATTCATACATGTTGATAAATCCCGTAGGATCATTGCTAGACTACCTGCGTTGTGATGGCTATCATACTTGTGGGAGCTGGGTAGTCGGTACGCACATCCTTAAATGGTCCCTAGTCGTGGGAGTATCGAGACTTGGCATCGATAATCCGGAGTAGACTAGTGTATACGTTTCTAGACTCGGATGAGGGACGATGGTATGGTCCCGCAACCATTGGTCTTTTGCACCTAAGATCGTATACAGGTGGTCACTGGGTGTGAGTACACTGGACGGACTTGCCGAGAACTTTCAGATGGTACTATACCTATCGTCCGGTGGAAGTTCTCAGGTGATATGAGTATAGGTTAGTCTTTAGACCTAAGATCGTCATTTGTCTCATCTAAGTTCCCAGTGTGCTTTGATCACTACCCTACCACGGCTTTACCGAGTCATGCAAACAGGTTTTAGTTCGGTACAGTCCCGAGCCACATGGAGGCAGTGAGCGATTGTCGGGGATTTTTCTCTCCCAGTATAGGGAGTCGATATTGCACTGTGTTCGATTGATCAGGACCATAAGACCATGGCCAAGGCAGTCGGGATTTACGGATAGGCCAATCAGTAGTTTCTCGGATTGGTCCTGAGCCACATCGGTACGAATTATCGGGTTATTAGGGTCTGACATTTACCAACCCCTAGACTCGGTATGCGATACTCTCAGACGAAGAGACCGGACTGTAAAGAGATTGTCACAGATAGGCTCAGTGGAAATCTGGATGAGTTTGCTCGTCGGCCTTCCTTTTCGATAGGTACCCGGGTAGCTGTTACGTACAGCTTGTGCCGTTGCCGTGCTTTTGGTTATGGATTTATCCAGTAACTCACTGCTGGCGTACTGTGGAGTCTTTAGAGTCCTACACAGGGTTTCCCTAGTTCAGGCAAAATGATGTAGTTGCCGTACTGGATACGTGCAGGGTTCCGATCGATTGATGTACTTAGTATCCGGACTTTCGATCGGATAGTTGGTAATACTAGCCGGATCGGGTTTGAGCCAGATTATTAAATCAGGTATTGATTTAATAATTTACATATATGTATTTCGATATGTATATTCTAGTATTACGTTCTTTGTGTTATTCTATCTTTTTGGGCATTCATGTTTTTATCCGAATGCAGGTATAT
This sequence comes from Agapanthus africanus, assembly GCA_030015575.1. Lineage (NCBI taxonomy): Eukaryota > Viridiplantae > Streptophyta > Magnoliopsida > Asparagales > Amaryllidaceae > Agapanthus > Agapanthus africanus. The sequence goes on from CM057339.1 coordinate 430,773,036, forward strand.
ATATACGGTAGACTGTAATCCGTATTTTAATACGGATAACATTCTAGATGGTGGACACCTCATTAGTCTTTTTCCATTTATTTGATAAATCGAAATGAGGTGTAAATTGAAGGAGAGGGAGGTATGGTGAGAGCCATGACTTCAATAGTTGACAAATGAATTATTAATTCATTTGTGGCAACTATTGAAGTTTGGTTGACATATTATATTGATGGATATTATTTTACAAAACCATTGCCATCTATTTTCTCTCACATGCTTGCTCATTATTTTTGCATCTTACCATTTTGCTTCACCCCCTTCTCCTTCTCTTGAGCTTCACCATCTTCATCATTTTCCTCCTCTCTACACCCTCATGTGTTGAGAAACAAGAGATGAGGCAAGATAGAGATAATAGAACACTTAGAACTTCACACTACATCCTAAAGTTCTTGGATTAGCATCCCATGTTCTCTAGTTGCTCCTATTGATACTTAGTTAAGAGTTAGATCCATGGATCACATCCCTCGGGTGGATCATCTACGATAAAGGAGGACCGGAGAACAAGCTCGATCCCGGAGAACCGATGTAGCGAGAAAAGAAGATCAAGCACGTTCAAGATGACCGCTAAGAGCACATGATGAAGAAAGAAAAACGAAGGACATGGATCGTTTGGTGAGGATTTCTTATCATTGTAGATAGCACTCCTAGTTTAGCTAGTTTGGTTTATGGTTAGATCTGGTTTCTTGGGTTATTCTAGCTCCATTTTTACTTTGGTAGAAAAAATTTTGTTCTGCAAACCGCCATGGATGATGGCTTGGGCGTTAGGGTAACCCAACACAACCTACTCTCATCTAGCCCATAAGTGTAGGTTGTTTGCTTCACTAATTCCTTAGTTAGTGAAGAGGTGGCTTGAGTTAGAGATTCCTCAAAGTGGATCATCTTCGGCCTCGAAGATCCTTAAGCAAACTCGTTCCTTTCACCAAGTGGAGCCAAAGAAGAGTTCTAGGGAGTATTACTTGGAGCTAAGGAACTACTACATGGAGCTTTAGAAGTGAAGGACCGGTCTACAAAGGTTGTATTCCTTTTTTACTTAGTGTAAAGTTTGTTTACATGCAATGAAACCCTAATTCTCTAGTTTTATTCAAGGTTAGTATAGCTTAGCCTACTAGATTTTTTAAAATTGCATACTTGATGCTTCTAGAAACCTAGTAGTGGTGCTAAGATATACTTTCATGGTATCAGAGCCAAGCTAGAGCATTGGGTGATGTCTAAACGATGTTAAAGTGTTCGATCATACTTCGAAACCCGTCAAATCCTAGTTTCTGGAAAAAATTTCAAAAGTTGGAATTTTTAAGATTAAAAATATTCAGAAAATTGTGCAGGGTTTTCTATGGAGCCCCAATAAAAACGATGGCCCAGCTCGACCAAGTGGCCGTGCAATTGCGGCATAACCATGGGTTTAGCCGCGGTTCCGCGACATTCTTGGTTTGGGACTACATTCTCTTGTGCTGCTCCATTATGTAATTTGGCACTTTCTGGGTGTTTTTAATGAGACTCAAGTGTTGAGGTCTTTGCGATTTGTGGGTATTTTATATATCGATCGAAAAGTTTAACATCGTCTAGATATATTTGACATATGATACAATATTTGGAATCCACAATAATTAGTTTTGTGAAAACTAGTTAGTGTTTTGTAAATCTCGTGTTTTAGTCTCTTTTGATAGATTGCCACGCAGTTTCGATTCGGATAAAAACTTCGTCGCAATCTTGTATAGCACATGAACACTCGCTAGGTAGCTTTACTAGATAGCCATGCCCCATAGCCCCGACCAAGTGGCTATAAGAGAACCCCGTTGCCAAAAGTATCAACTCGGGTGCTCGCAGCCGCGGCATTCCGCCTAAGTGCACTTCGTCGACGGCATCGGGGGTGCGGCTATCTACTAAAGTTTCCGACGAGCATTCGATCATTTGTTGGGAATCTTGTTGAATTGCCCGACTGGTTATTGAAAAGTGTTTTCAATTCAAGACTAAAATGCGAGGTTTATAGTGTTAGGCATGAAATCCGAAATATGAGATATTTCAGGTTTATGATGTCTAAGGTGTTGAGGATTCTAATTATTATAGTTTTCATTTCTTTTTTGCGACCGTAAGTGTAATATGTGGTGTATCGCCGATTTCGTTGTTATACATCAACGAAAATTAGGATACGCATATTTACTTACGTTGATGACATGTGATGTTTATGTGTTGCTGTGATATTTTATATTGGATCGTCGTGTTTGAATAGCCGGGGTTTTTTGCGTGAGATGAGAGTTTTTTTCATTTTAATTCATGTAAAATTGCATGTAATATTCTTTTATTGGGACACTTCCGGGTTGAGGATGATGTCACCATTGATGTATATTATTTACTTTTCCACATTAGGATTGACCAAGGCGGGGAGCACAAGTAACCGGGTTCTAGAGTCCAGTGGGAGGCCATCTCGAGTAGTCGAGATCGGGTCTCCTAACTCTAGAATTAGCAGGGTTGCTTGCCGCTCTTGTAGGGGTCTAGGGATTTGGGTTTGGCTATTCATCACGACCATGGAATCCATATTTTTCATTACTGGCTGAATTTAAAACACGAATCTCCTAGTATATCCAATATTTTATATGTTGTTTCTGCTGCCTGAGTTCTGTGATGTGATCATATAACTTCGTGAGACGAATGCTTTATATTATATATATGATATATAATAAACGTTGCTTATGTTTAGCACTCACGCTAGTCCAGCTACCGCTCTGCCGTTAGTTAAGTAACCTAACGGTGCATAACGGGCCCCATAGCGAATGCGGATGGCATAAGCGTACATTCTATTTTCGTTTCTTCTGTGATGTTTAGGAAACATAAATGATGGGACGTCATTAATGAGATTAACGAAAAAGAAATAAACCTAAAGATGTTGTAGAATCAAAATTTTCAAAAAGATAGCTCTAATTTCTTGCTTTGCATAGTGGAGTTTCTTGATGAATATTCAGCACCTCATTCGATGAGGAAAGAGCCTGGATCCCTTCACCGGGAGTGACCTCTTTAGCACAAGCTAGCAGATGCTACAACCCACTCGGTTTATTTTGGAAAAACTCGATTTTAAAAGCAGAGCTTAAACCACTCCTTTTCAAATCACTCGATTCTTCAACGATATCATGTTCATTATGCAAAAGGTTTTCTTAAAAACCTGTCGTAGCCCTCCGTCATTTCAGATAAGTGCTATTTAGTATTCATTCTACGTTTGTTGAACATAGCCAAGGCGTAGTGTGCAGTATCTAATTAGTGCTTATCTGCAACTATATGATGCGATTGGATTAGGGTAGTCATACGACTTTGTTGACCATAGCCAAGGGTCGTACGGGTGGGTTTAATTCAATCATGAAATGACAGGTTGAACTTGGCTAGCACTTATGATTTATTGACCATAGCCAAGGTCATAAGTTGCTAGGGGAAAAAACAGATATTGGGAATTTCAAGCGTTGAAAATTTGCAATGAGATTGCATACCTTCTCTGAGATAGTTGGATCCCGATACCCACTGCGAGTAAATGTTACTCCTGGGAGAGTTTTCCACTTTACAATTAGCCGATCCAGTATGTATCTAAGAAAGGTGTTAACGGGGTTACGCCCCAGAAGAAATGAGGTTATTTAATTAGTTCCATGTGAAAGCATGAGGAGACTCCCTCGGAGTACCAATACCTGCCTGGCTGACCGATTGGCGAACTTGTAGGGTGTAATTAATCCCGGCCAGTCTTACCTTTTATGGTTTGAAGGAAGATTTGATATAAACAGTGGGAGCCATCCTGATTAGATAAGATAATAACCAATCTAATCTTGTAAGGGCATACGCTAAAATGTTTTCTTCTCTCTCTCTCCATGTAGCGACCATGACACACCTTAATCAAGATAATAATATTGATTTATTGACCGAACTCGCTTATTATACTAAGCCGGGGAACGTTGGTTCCCCTCTACCTTATAACTGTTATAAGCATGAGCAGGAAATAGAGGAATGCCCGGATTCCCACGCGACCCGAACGAGGAATGAGTATGCTGATGCATCTTATTTGGGTGTGTTCGTAACCGAGAACTATTTCTCAGTCTGCTCTACGTCCTGGGTATTAGATACTGGATCAGGATACCATATATGTAATTTGTTACATGGGCTAAAGAGAGGTAGAGAACTACGAAAGGGTGATAAGACTGTAAGAGTAGGTAATGGTACTCTTATTGCAGCCAAAACAGTTGGTGAATATCACCTAGTATTACCAAGTGGTAATACATTGATTCTGAATGACTATTATTACATACCGAACCTGATATGCAATATTATATCAGTTTCTTTATTAGCTAAAGAAGGATATAACTTTGCATTAGAGGATAATGTTATGAACATTTTCCTAAATCAAGTGTTGATTGGATTTGGTACGTTGTGTAACGGTATATATGTTCTGGATCAAACCACAGTTCTTAACATACAGAACACACACAAGAGGAAAAGTTCAGAAATGAACGAAGCCTTCTTGTGGCATTGTAGACTATGCCATATAAATACGATAAGACTAGCTAAGTTGCATAAAAATGGATATTTGAATCCGTTCGAATTTACATCTTATGAAACTTGTCAGTCATGTCTCAAAGGCAAAATGACCAAAACTCCGTTTACTGGACACGGAGAAAGAGCTACTGAACTCTTGGGACTGATACATAGTGATGTATGTGGTACCATGTCTACTCATGTCAGGAATGGTTCCCCATACTTCATTACATTCACCGATGATCTATCTAGATTCGGGCATATGTTTCTGTTGAAACACAAGTCTGGAGCTTTTGAGAAATTCAAATAATACAAGTACGAAGTAGAGAACCAAACGGGTAAAAATATTAAAATCCTTCGATCTGATCGAGAAGAAGAATACTTGAGCACGGAATTCCGTGACTATTTAAAAGAGAATGGGATTCTCTCTCAGCTTACTCCTCTGTATACACCACAGCACAACGATGTATCGGAGTGGAGGAATCGCACCCTATTAGATATGGTGCGCTCTATGATGAATACCGCTGAGTTACTTATTTCCTTTTGGGGTTATGCGCTTGCGACAGCTGCATACCTATTGAATCAAGTTCCATCTAAATCTGTGCCTAAAACACCATATGAGATATGGAGTGGAAAGAGACCAAATCTTAAACGAGTTAAGATATAGGGTTGTCCGGCCTATATTAAAAAGCAAAATCCGGACAAACGAGGCTAGATCAGTTTTATGCAAGTTTGTGGAATATCCAAAGAATTCGCATGGATATATCTTCTACCACACTAAGGAACAAAAAGTGTTTGTTTCTCAATATGCCACTTTTTTAGAAAATGAATTTCTTTTAAAAGAAATTAGTGGTATTGAGGTAGAACTAGAAGAAGTTCCAGCTACACAAACTACAACTGATGATTTAGTGGAACCAGAGGATTCAATAGTCTTCAACGAACCTCAGCCACTCCGCAAATCTAGTAGGGTTTCTCATCCACCTGAGAGATACTGCGGTTTTCTCATAGACGGTGGGACTGAGGATTGCATCATGGAAGATGATGACCAAACTAGTTTCGAGCAGGCCATCACGAGTGTTGACAATGTGAAATGGCTGGATGCTATGCGATCTAAGATGTAATCCATGTACAGCAACAAAATATGGACTTTGGAAGTTGCTCCTGAATAGGTAAAACCCATCGGGAGTAAGTGGATCTTCAAAAAAAACTTTGTGTAGATGGAAAAGTTGAGACTTTCAAAGCTAGACTTGTAGCAAAAGGTTTTCGTCAACGACCAGGTGTCGATTATATTGAAACCTTTTCTCCAGTGGCTATGCTTAAGTCCATCAGGATCCTACTTGCCATTGCTGCATACCATGACTACGAAATCTGGCAGATGGACGTCAAGAACGCTTTTCTAAATGGTGATTTAGAAGAGAACGTGTACATGACACAGCCAGAGGGCTTCATAGACAGTGGGAGCAGCGGAAAGGTGTGCAAGCTGCTTAAATCAATCTACGGATTACAGCAGGTATCGCGAAGCTGGAACATCTGTTTTGATGTAGCAGTCAAAGAGTTTGACTTCATCAAAAACGTAGATGAACCTTGTATATACAAGAAGGTTGTGGAGAGTAAGGCTGTCTTCCTCGTATTGTATGTGGATGACATACTCTTAATAGGAAATGTTGTTCTTATGCTACACTCGGTCAAGCTCTTCTTATCACTAAGTTCTCCATGAAAGATCTAGGTTATGCCTCCTACATCCTTGGGATTAAGATCTATAAAGATAGGTCTAAACGGATATTGGGATTGTCCCAATCCAGTTACATTGACACCATACTAAATGGTTTATATGGAAGATTCTAAGCATGGTAATTTACCCACTTGCTCGGGAATCACTCTCTCCAAAGAGATGTCTCCCAAGACTGATTTGGAGAGGGCTCGTATGCAAGGGATACCCTATGCTTCGGCAGTCGGATCTATCATGTATGCGATGTTGTGTACCAGACCAGATGTAGCTTACGCACTTAGTGTATTAAGTAAGTATCAATCTAATCGTGGGGAGAAGCATTGGACAGCTTTGAAGAACATTCTTAAGTACTTGAGAATGACTAAAGAAATGTTCTTAGTGTATGGTAATGGTGAACTCCAGGTAGAGTCCTTTACCAATTCGAGCTTCCAGAGTGATAAGGACGACAGTAAGTCGGTCTCGGGTTTTGTCTTTACCCTCAATGGAGGGCGATATGTTGGAAGAGTTCCAAGCAAGATACCATGGCAGACTCGACGATGGAGGCTGAATACATCGCTACCAATGATGCCAACAAAGAGGCTGTCTGGATGAAGAAGTTCATAGCTGAACTTGGTGTGGTTCCGTCCATTGAGCATCCAATACCTTTGTATTGTGATAACAATGGAGCTGTGGCTTTGGCCAAGGAACCACGGTCCTATCAGCGATCCAGACATATTCTTAGGCGGTATCACCTGATCCAGGAGATAGTTGATTGCCACGAGATCGAGGTCAGGAGAGTTGACACGAAGAATAACACGGCGGATCCACTCATAAAGGCCCTCCCCCAGACGCAATTTGAGAGACTTTATGGGATGTTGGGTATGCGATACAACAACAACTGGCCTTAGTGCAAGTGGGAAATTGATAGGAATATGTATGCCTTAGAGGCCATTTTTGTACATTATTGTATATTATAGTGGATGCTTAGACACACACACACAGAGATATATATATATATATATATATATATGTATATATATATATGTATGTATATATATATGTATGTATATATATATATGTATATATATATAAACGACTTTCTTGCTCGACATGATAGTATGCTATCTGCTTGCTCTTTATCTTAACATGTACACTTATTATACTGTCTCTTTGATACATGTTGATAAATCCCTTAGGATGTATACTTGATTACCAGGACTATGATGCAGATCGTACTAGTGGGGCCGGATAGTCCACAAGTACATCCTTTAATGGTTCCTAGTCGAGGGAGTATCGAGATAGGGCATCGATATTCCAGAGTAGACCAGTGTGTACGTTTCTTGACCCTATATGAGGCGATGGTTGATCCTATAGCCATTGGTGTTTGACATTAGAGATTGTACACAGGTGCTCATTAGAGAATGGGTACACCAAACAGGACTCGCCGAGAACTCCTATATGGTACTATACTTATCGTTAGATAGCAGTTCTCTGGTGACACTGGTACAGGTTAGTCTGTAGACCCGAGATCGTCATAGAGTCTTGTGTGGTTCCCACTGTGCTTTTTATTTCCTTCCTACCACGGCTCAAAGGAGTCATGCAAGCAGGTGGATTTTGGGTATAGTCCTGAGTCACATGGAGGTAATGAGCGATAGGAGGGGTTTCATCTCTCCCGGTATAGGGAGTTTGTTGGCTATAGTGCCCTCAAGTCAATTATTGAATCGCGGACATGCCATTGTGATGATTGATGGAGGACCTATATGAGTAGAATAGTCTTACTCAAGATGATAGCATGCTATCTGGTTTGTCTTTATCATTATGTACATGCATTAGGTAGCATTACAGATCACTATTACATGTTGATAGAGCCTATAAGATTCTTGCTTGACTACCTGTATTATGATGGCGATCATATAAGTGGGAGCTGGGTGGTCTATAAGCACATTCTTAAATGTTCCTAGTTGTGGGAGTATCGAGACTGGGCATTGATACTCCGGAGTAGACTAGTGTATAATTATCTAGACCCCGACGAGGGGCGGTGGCCGATCTCACAAGCCATTGGTGTCAGTTAATCACCTAAGATAGTATACAGGTGCTCATTGGGTTATAGTACACTGGACGGACTCGCCGGGAACATGCTAGTTGGTATTATACCTATTGTCAGATAGCAATTACCAGGTGACATGAGTACAGGTTAATCTATCGACCTGAGATCATCATTTGTCTTGTGTGAGTTTCCATTATGCTTTGATTACTACCCTACCACGGCTCAAAGGAGTTGTGCAAACAGGTTTTAGTTGTGTACAGTCCCGAGCCACATGAAGGCAGTGAACGGATCGTCGGGGATTCGTCTTTCCCGGTATTGGTGGTTGATGTCGCGTTGTGCATGGATGGCCAATACCAGAAATCCTCGGCCGAGGTGGACGAGAACTACTGATTTGGATCAGTAGTTTCTCGGTGGGTGATGGGCTTCATACCGACACGAAATGTCGCGTTATTAGGGGTCTGACTTTATCCACCCCTTAGACTTGATATGTGATACTCTTAGACAAACAGACCGGACTGTATGGAGATTGTCACGGACACGCTCAGTAGGAGTTTGGATGAGCTTTCTCATTGTCTTTTCTTTCGCTCAATACCTGGGTAGCCGTTACGTACAGCTAGTGCCTCTGACGTGCTTGTAGTTAAACCCACTGCCAGCGTATTGACGAGTCTTTAGAGTCCCACACAGAGGGTTTCCCTGGTTCTGGAGAAACGATGTAGTAGCCGTATTGGATACGTGCAGAGTTCCGATCGATTGATTGTATTATGTACCCGGACTTTCGATCGGACAGTTGATAATACTATCCGGCTCAGGGTTGAGCCGGATTATTAAATCAGGTATTGATTTAATAATTTATTTATATGTATTTCAATATGTATATTCTAGTATTATGTTCTTTGTGTTATTCTATCTCTTTGGGTATTCGTGTTTCGATATGAATATAGGTATGTATATACAGTAAAATGTAATCCGTATATTTCCGGAAAATATTCTAGAAGGTGGACACCTCATTTTAGGGTTTGACCATTTATTACAAATGGATAAATGAGGTGTCATTAACTTGATGGGAGTATAGTGAGGACCATGCTTGCATAGTGTGCACAAATGAATTCTTAATTCATTTGTGCATACTATTCAAGTATGGGCACATTTTTAAAATGGAAAATATCTTTTGTAAAACTTATTCTTGTGTGAGGTTTTTTTTTCCACACTTGATTCACTTGTTCATTGTTGGAAAATATAAGAGAGATGGTTCATTCTTGAGAGCTCTCTTCTCCTCACCATTTGCTTCACTCCTCTTGAGTTTCTTGAGCTCACTCCACCTTCATCTTCCACCTCCTCTCAACCCTCTCGTGTGTTGAGAATTATGTGAGGAGGTGAAATGAGATAGATAAACACTTAGTTCACTCACTACATCCTAGACTTTCTAGATTAGAGACCTAGAAAGCCTAGTTTCTTCACTTGCATCCATTGATGTGGAGCTAGAGCCATGACTACATCCCTCGGGTGGATCATCTTTAACGGAGGAAGACCGGCGGCCAAGTTCGTTCGAGCAAACCTCAAGGAGCTTAGGAAGGTGATGGATGACCGAAGGACTTGGTTCTTTTGGTATAATCACTTTAACCCTTTAATTTAGCTTCTTTAGTTTGCTAGTATAGGTCTATGGTTTCGATTTTGGAGCGGGTTTTGTTTGCGCCAAAAATTTTAAATGCCAGTTTTTGTTCTGCATCGGCCACGGTAGATAGCCAGGGTGCCGGCAAAATCCAACATGGTATCAGAGACACCCATAAACCAATACTAACTAGTTTACACAAGGTTAAAATATAAATCGACCAATTTTTCCAAAGCGTTTTTCCATTATGTGATGCTTGCTGTCGATTTTAAACGTTCAAAAAATCTTTCTGTGTATCTTAAAAATACATGCATGCATAATTAGGGCACCTTAAGAAATTTGGGCATGGGGCCCCACCAAATGGCCGTGGAACCGCGGCATTGCATACACATTAGCCGTGGTTGCGCGGCGGATTTGTGGCCGTCGTACTCCAAATTTCTTCTGGCACTCTCTGACATGGAAATATGATTTTTGGGATATTTGGTTTTGGCCCAGATTCGTTTGAGTGCTGGATTTGCATTTGGGGCCAATTAGGGAAAAATTTAGTCATTCTAAATTTTAAGTGTGTGATTATCAGTACCTGTGATGATATCTGCGACCGTGAATATTAATGAGCGGTACAACCCGACTAGTTGCTATATGTTCAACTAGAAGGGTCTGCGAACATAATATTCATGTTTATGTTCTGTGTTGTGCTGATACTGTGGTTGGATTGTCGTGGTGGATAGCCTGCAGTGCAATGGTAGTAGTACAATTCAGATTCATTTGTATATTCAGTATTGCGGGGGGAGCGTCCGATATATGGTCTGCCTCCTCTGCCAGATTGTATATTCTTTTATTGGGACACGACCGGGTTGAGGTCGATGTTACCGTTGTATATATTTTTATTTTCTTTTCTGTACTAGGATTACTCCACGGCGGAGTGCACGAATAGCCGGGTTCTAGAGGGCAACAATGTAACGTTTTAAAAATAAATAAATAAATAAATCCTTTAGGTGAATTTTCCGATAACGGGTAAAATAACTCGTATTTTCCGCAAAACGTAACTATAATTATTTTTCAATATAGACTTGAATACACCCATTTTAACTATGTAATTGCTAGTATTTGATATTTAATTAGTCACTTATAAATTATTAGTTTACTTAAATATTTTTCCTTAATTAATTATTTCAAATATTATTATAAGCTTTTACCTATACATTTAATTAGTGGTAATTACAAATTGGAATGGGTTAAATATACAAATGTGAACCATAACAACTTAAATACAAGTTTACAATATGTTTTCTTTTTCTCCACTTATCTTTATGGTTCTAGATTTTTCTATGGTTAAGGAAATTAGGAAATAAAATAAAATAAAAATAGAATTGATAAGAGGTGCATTAAATAAGGCTTGAATTGTTGTCTAAACCAAGAAAATTCCACACACAAGCCCACACACCCTTTTCCTTCATTTGTGGCCGAGCCTAGTGTGGCACCCCCCCCCCCTCTCTTCACAAATTCTCACCTCATTCTCACTTCAAAAATTAAAAGAAAAGAAAATTAAAAAGGGGATTAATATATGATATGATGGGGATGTTTCTACACATGTCTACACACTCACTCACACTTCACTCTCTCCCCCTCACCTCAGGCCAAGCTCCCTGCAGCAACCCCCCCATTTCTTCACTCTTCTCATTTAAAAAATCTCCAAAAATTCCATAGAAAATCAATACAAACCCCACTAATTCCCCATTAAACATTTACCCAATATTCTTTGGCCCAAGCTAGCTCGGATTTTGGAGAAAGAGAGCAATTTGGAAAGCCAAGAATTCATGTTTGATCTCATGGTTGTTGAGGTATAATCCTAACCCTATAGTTTAAATTGTTGGTTAGTTGCTTTAATTTAGTTTATTAGGTGTTTAATTATGGTTTTAAATGAAAGTTGAAAATTTCAAGAGAAGGGTTTGGATCAAGTTAGGGTTTTTATTACGTGATTAAGGTTGCAATGTATAATTTAACATCCTAAGACATGCAAAATCTTGTCTAGTTGTTAATTTGTAAATTGTTACTTTAAAATTGTTAAAATTAGATAATTTTGCAAACTAGATTTTTAGAATTAATATAAATTGGTGAGATAAAACTTTAGTAAAGGTTTGTGTGGTTTAATTTAGCTATTAATTTATTATTGTGGCCACCAGTTTTGTTAAAATATCAAGATTTGAACTAAAATGATAATTGATGCTTACTAGTTTTTTTGGAATAAATTGATCCTAATTAAGTTTAAGGTTTTGATGAGTTATAACATATTTCATATAATAATTAATGTGTTTTGAATGCGCGATTGGGATTTAGACATGGTTGTGGTCATGTATAGTGACCCCGGTTGTAGTTTGTGGCATTGTCGCGAGTGCGTTCTGTGCACCAAGAGTGTGCGCATCTAGTTAGTGCATGTGGTTGACTTGTACCGTTTGTGTCCGAGACTATTCGTATATCAATCCTTTGATTTACTTGTGTGCGATTCTAGGATTGGATGCAGAGGCATCGGTTGTGGCGCGGAAAAGACATAGCTGAGATCGGATCATATTAGCCGAGGCGTCCCGGTGAGTAGATGTACACATCTATGGGGGGATCGTCTGGATGGCGCGGGGCGCCCGATGGTTTAGTATTACTTATAGTACTTGCATTATATGCGTAGTTTCCTAGTTATGCATCTCATTGCATTACATCATCTAGTATATATATATATATATATATATATATATATATATATAAATGTGTGTGTGTGTGCGTGATACCGTCTCATAGGACACTTGCACTACTACCATTGGTTGATACCGCACGTGCACTATTTATGCGAATACACATGCCATTGGTAATTGCTATGTCACGAACACTATAGAACTTGCTTAGGATCGATAATTGTGCATATGCACGTATATAATCCGTAGATTTATACTTGCATATTCATTTCATTATGACAGATACGTAGAATTGCTAGTCATATATTCATACCTCATTGCATCAAGATTCATGCATAGTTTCTAGCAGTACTTCGCATGGTATATAGTACAGTATCATAGATTTCCACATCACTGGCATGTTTATATATTGTGATTCTTCTCGAAGATTTCAGTATTTATGAGATTTCTGGATTTTGGGGGAAACCGTAAGAATTTTATAAACCTATTATCATTTTTTTAAAATAGAAATTTGCGGTTTTCTCGTGATGTGATGTGTGTGGCGTCCACCATGAGTTTTCTCGTTTCTTGAGCAGTATCATATACCCGATTCAAGGAGGGGGATGCACCGTCTGCGGGTACATGGTGGACCCGGTATGGTACCCCGATGCGAGATAGTTTTCGTGGGGATGATGATGAGCCCGGCAGGGGAACACTACCTATCGGTTATTTATGGCGCGGCGGATATCCAGAGGATACCGACCGTAGTCGTGAGATTGATGATATGGGTCGATCCGGACTGACGGAGCTCGAGATATTGAGACATTGAGATATTGTGACATTGAGATATTGAGGCATTGAGATATACATATTTAGCGTCGATGCTTGATATGGATTTCAGTTGATTTCATTGATGATACTTTAGTTATTTTACAAAAGTTTTACTAAGATAAGGATACAGATTTTCTCGTACCAAACATATTCAGGTTTCATATGATTATGCATTCATGTTGCGCACATACTAGTGCATTACATCATATTGGTATATGTAGGCTATGACGCATTATGTGCATGCTTACGATAGTCTTATTAGATGTTACTTACTACTCACGAGTTGGCAACTCGCCCCCGTTGTGCCACAGTATCTTACAGGTCCGTCCCGTTAGCATTGTAGTGGCGAGCGTACTTCTTCCTTTGCTTCGTTTGCTTGGACTTGCTGCTTGCTCATAGGTGGGTTTTCGGAGGATTTTCTTTTGCTCCCACCTTGTATTTTATTTGTATCTAGTATACTCCATCTACCCTTGTATTTTGGACTAGACGGTGAGACTTGTAAGACTTATATTTATGGTTTTTGTTGTCGATGCTCACTTGAGCCGACATGATGTCTTCTTACTTTCGTGCTTTTATTTGCTTATTCCGCACTCGATGATATATATTGCATGTGGTTGTGATTCCTCCATTGGCAAAGAGCTAGCTCCCGCTTGGGGATTCCTTTATTCTTGATTATATGTATTTTCTTATGTTGTACCCGTTTGGGGGCCAGTATTTACAAAGGAGACTCTGTTGAAATTTTGGGAAATTTGATGTATTTAAATGTTTTAAGGTGACTCTTACTTTACAAAAAATCATCTTTTAAATTAAGGTTTTCCTTCACTCTATTTCTTTAATTAGTTTAGATTTTTGGGCTTTGGCTTACTTAGATTACGTTACGCCTTGAGACGTTTCGTAATTTAAGTGCCAGTCACGTTCCGTACTTTTGGGTCGTGACAAAGTTGGTATCATAGCGATAGGTTTTACCTTACTGAGTGTAGGATGACCCTTGGTAGATAGAGTAGGTGACTTAAGCAGAGTGGCTTAGCGTGTGTATGTTCCGCGGCATACTTACGATACGGTACTCCGCCTAAGTGACCTTAGGATATATATTTTCTTATAGTTCCTTTCTTGATTCTAGAAATCCTTTGATTCGATCGCAATGTTCCTATCAATCCTGTTTCTTATTCCAGCCACTATGCCGCCGGAGACTACGAGGGCCAGAGTGCTGCTGGCGGGGACGAGATTAGAGTAGGCTCGTTTGAGACGAGGACCGATTAGGGCGGTACGCCTACCCCTCAGGGACAGAGTGGTCCGCCTTTTCCAGGATGGATGGCTACGCTGAAGTCGAGTATTCAGGACGTGCGACAGAAGATTGGATTGTTAGTGGTGGTTAGACGAGCTCCGAGAGCCGAAGATGTCCCTTCTATTTCAGGGACTGTGTTTGTACCTGCTGCTCAGGTAGCTGTTTCTATTGTTACCGAGATTATTTTCGTATCCTTACAGGAGTTTTGAGGATGAAGCCTCTAGTTTTACAAGCATAGATGCAGTGAAGGATCCGCTGACATTTCTCGACAGGATGGCTGGGATTTTTCGTTCACAGAGATGTTCTGACGAGATATGGATTGAGCTTAAGAGTTTCGTCTAGAGGGTCTTGCTCAGACGAGGTACGAGTCAGTTGAGAGAGGCCAAGCTGTAGAACTATTTCCTATGACTTGGGATAAGTTCACAGCTGTATTCCTTGCTCGTTTCCTTCCGGAGAGCGTTCGAGATGCCGAGCTCGTAGTTTCAAGTCTTTGCGTAAGACTTCAGGGATAACATTGTGCGAGTATGATATTTAGTTTACTCAGCGGTCCGATATGCTCCTTACCTGGTGGACACTGAAGAAAAACGAATATAGAGGTTCGTATGGAGATTGGACATGCAATTATTTCTTGCCATCGGCACCCAGCATTTTGACACATACGCCGCTGCTATGAACACAACCTTACTGTTGGAGGAGCGCATTTATGAGATTTCGGTCATTTTTGGATCGAAGAGGATTTGCACTGGTAGGCCAGCTCAAAGGCGGTTAGATAGACGCCGTTGTGACATGTATTTGTTCGGTGTTTTCTTCCGATACATATTTCTTTCTGGTGTCATTTGAAATGGTATCCACATAAATTGTATCGAAGTTTAGCCGATTGTGGTCCTTGCTAAATCATCCGCTTGTTGTGATTTCTTTCGTAGGCTAATCTTTTGTCGCTCGAAATGTTTTCGTTCATGTTCGTCTTGTTCGAATCGGAGATAGGGACTCTTCTGTCAATTTGATTCTTCTCGATATGTTAGACTTTTACGTTCTTCTGGGCATGGATTGGTTAGCCATGTATTATGCGTCCGTGGACTACCGTAAGGAAGCAGTCGGATTAGTTTTCCGGGTGCGCCAGATCTTGTCATTCAGGGAGATCGTAGAGCCACCCTTCCCAGTTTGATTTCTTCTCTTCACGCTAGCCAGCCCTTGAGGAAAGGATGCTAGAGATTCTTAGCGTATGTTTGTCATGTTGGAACCGTAGAGGTCCCGTTGGACCAGGTCCCGATTGTGAGGGAATTTCAAGATGTCTTTCCTGAAAAGTTGCTTGGTTTGTCGCCGGAGCGCAATATTGGGTTCTGCATTGATTTGATTCCCGGCACGGAGCGTTTTTCTATATCTCCATATCGGATGAACCCGGCGGAGCTAAGAGGACTGAAGGATCAGTTGCAAGAATTGTTGGATAAAGGCCTTCTTCATCTGAGTGTGTCACCTTGGGGAGCACCTGTCCTGTTCATCAAGAAGAAAGTTGGCAGTTTGTGTTGATGCACTGATTATTCTCAGTTGAATCGGGTTACTGTGTGGAATAAATATCCCCTACCTCGCATCGACGATTTATTTGATTAGCTCCAGGGTGCGGGGCATTTCTCGAAAATTGACTTGCGGTCAGGCTACTACCAGTTGTGGGTTCGAGAGGATGATATTCCGAAGATCATTTTTCACACAAGTTACGGGCGTCATGAGTTTTGGTGATGTCGTTCGAGCTCACCAATGCCCCAGCAGCGTTTATGGATTGGATGAACCGAATATCCAGGCCGTTCTTAATTAGTTTATCATCGTGTTCATTGAGGACGTCTTAGTGTACTTTTGGAGCCGAGTGGAGCTTAGGCAGTAATTTAGGATTTCGTTGCAGACTTGAGGGAGTGCCAGCTATTCGCTAAATTATCCACATGTGTTTTCTGGTTGGATAGTGTGGACTTTTGAGACCCTTAGTTATGAGGGATGGTAAGTATGGAACCGAAGAAGATCGAGGCCGTTCAGCGCTGGCCCGGACCTATAACAGTGACGGAAGATCGCAGTTTCTTTTGGGTTGGCCGAATTCTATCGATGTTTCGTACATGATTTTTTTCATATAGCTGCAATGTTGACCGGGTTGACCTGGAAGTGAGTACATTTTCTTTGGACCGAGGTATTCAAGTAGAGCTTTCAGTAGTTGAAGACTCGTTGGACTACGGTGCCAGTATTATTTCTGCCTTCAGGATTGGGCGGTTTTGTTGGTTATTGCAATGCTTCTCGGCAATTGAAAAAGGGCGAGCGGAACTATTCCATGCATGATTTAGAGATGGCTGGAGTGAATTTTAGACTTAAGATTTGGAGACGAGTCGTGCTAGATAATTACGGACCACAAGAGTTTGAAGTACATTTTTTTTCAGCAGCAAGATCTAAATTTAAGGCAGCGCTGATGGATGGAGTTAGTAAAAGATTATGGCTGCGAGATTCCTTATCATCTGGGCAAGGTGAATGATGTCGCAGATGCTTTGAGTCGGAGGCCAGGAGGTAGCTTATCTTGCTTGAGCGTAGTTCAGAAGTAGTCGACGGCGGATTAACAGATTCTTTGTGACAGCCGAGTACAGTTCAAGTTTACGTCGACCGGGGGATAACTCGCCCGTGTCTGTGCACGTCCACAGTGATTTGATCGTATTCGTGAGGCATAGTCAGATAACGTTCGTTTGTTAAAGATCATGGAATAAGTTCGACGGGGCAGAGATTCAGAGTTCGTGATTGATGATCAGGGGGTACGACAGTTTGGGAATCGAATGTGTATACCAGATTCCGAGGGACAAAGACGCGAGATCTTAGAAGAGGCACATCAGTCGACATATAGTGTTTATCCGGTTTCCACAAAGATGTGTCATGACTTAAGAGATGTCTACTAGTGTGAAGGGATGAAGAGAGATGTTACATAATTTTTTTCGGGATGCTGACTTTTCAGCAAGTCAAGGCCAAGCATCAGGGGCCAGCAGGAGAATTACAACCTTTATCCACTCTGGGGTAGAAATAGGAGCAAATTTCTATGGAATTTATCATAGGTCTACTTTGGACCAGTCGAAGGTATGATTTTATTTGGGTGATCATAGTTCGATTGACGGAAGCAACTCACTTCTGCCAGTTAGGACCATTTTCGGATTTGTTCAGTATGCTCAGATATATATTGATGAGATTGTGCGACTACATGGCGTTCCGACGTGTCTTGTGTCCGACAGAAGCACCCAGTTCACCAGCCGACTATGGAGGAAACTTCAGGAGGCTTTGGACACCAATAAAGTTTCAGTGCAGTTTTCTATCCGCAGACTGACGATCAATCAGAAGGGACCATTCAGATTCTTAAGGATATGCTCCAGGCTTGCGTTCTAGTTTTCGGTGGCAGTTGGGATCGCCACTTGCACTTGATAGGGTTTTCCAATAATAACAGGTTCCAGGAGAAGATTTAGACGGCACCATCGAGGCGTTATATGGGAGGAGATGTCGATCGCCCGTATGATTGGACAGAGCTAAGTGAGAGCAGTATTTTGGGGCCACGGTTTGTGCAGGAGACGACCGAAAATATTCAGTGATTCAGGATATGTTGAGAGCGGCCCAGAGCGGGAAGAAATCTTATGTGGATGGACGTCATTGCAACTTGAGTTCGCCGCTGGAAATCATGTTTTCTTAATGTTTCTCCGATGAAGGACATATTGAGATTCAGGAGGAAAGGAAGGCTTAGTTTTAGATATGTAGTCCCTTAGAGATTCTCGAGCGTGTCGGCGTAGTGGCGTATCGTTTGACTCTTCCACCCAGCTTTTCAGATGTTCACCCCTTGTTTCATGTATCAATGCTCCGCAAGTACCTTCATGACCCCTCTCACGCGATACAACATCAGATGATCCAGCTGGAGCGCAATCTTTTTTTCACCAAGCAGCCGATAGTCATTCCTGATCGGCAGGTGAAGAAACCGAGGTCCGAGGACATACTGTCCGTAAATATTCTTTGGCGTGGTCCGAACGGCGAAGATGACACGTGGGAAGCCGAGGTCGAGATGAGGAAGAAATATTCCCATCTCTTTGAGGGAATGTGTAGTTAGATTTTAAATTCAGGGACCGAATTTCCTTAAATGGGGAAGATTGTAACGTTTTAAAAATAAATAAATAAATCCTTTAGGTGAATTTTCCGATAACGAGTAAAATAACTCGTATTTTCCGCAAAACGTAACTATAATTATTTTTCAACATAGACTTGAATACACTCATTTTAACTATGTAATTGCTAGTATTTGATATTCAATTAGTCACTTATAAATTATTGGTTTACTTAAATATTTTTCCTTAATTAATTATTTCAAATATTATTATAAGCTTTTACTTATACATTTAATTAGTGGTAATTACAAATTGGAATGGGTTAAATATACAAATGTGAATCATGACAACTTAAATACAAGTTTACAATATGTTTTCTTTTTCTCCACTTATCTTTATAGTTCTAGATTTTTCTATGGTTAAGGAAGTTAGGAAATAAAATAAAATAAAAATAGAATTGATAAGATGTGCATTAAATGACACTTGAAGTGTTGTCAAAACCTAGAAAATTCCACACACAAGCCCACACACCCTTTTCCTTCACTTGTGGCCGAGCCTAGTGTGGCAGCCCCCCCCCCCCTCTCTCTTCACAAATTCTCACCTCATTCTCACTTCAAAAATTAAAAGAAAAGAAAATTAAAAAGGGGATTAATATATGATATGATGGGGATGTTTCTACACATTTCTACACACTCACTCACACTTCACTCTCTCCCTCACCTCAGGCCGAGCTCTTTGCAGCAAACCCTCCCCCCCCCCCAATTTCTCCACCCTTCAAACTTCAAAAATCTTCAAATATTCCATAGAAAATCAATACAAATCTCACTAATTCCCCATTAAACCTTTACCCAATATTCTTTGGCCTAAGCTAGCTTGGATTTTGGAGAAAGAGAGCAATTTGGAAGGCCAAGAATTCAAGTTTATCTCATAGTTGTTGAGGTATAATCCTAACCCTATAGTTTAAATTGTTGGTTAGTTGCTTTAATTTAGTTTATTAGGTGTTTAATTATGGTTTTAATTGAAATTTGAAAATTTCAAGAGAATTTTTTGGTTCAAGTTAGGGTTTTTATTACTTGATTAAGATTGCAATGTATAGTTTAACATCCTAAGACATGCAAAATCTAGTCTAGTTGTTAATTTGTAAATTGTTACTTTAAAATTGTTAAAATTAGATAATTTTGCAAACTAGGTTTTTAAAATTAATATAAATTGGTGAGATAATACTTTAGTAAATGTTTGTGTGGTTTAATTAAGCTATTAAGTGATTATTGTGGCCACTAGTTTTGTTAAAATATCAAGATTTGAACTAAAATGATAATTGATGCTTACTGGGTTTTTTGTACTGGGTTTTTTGGAATAAATTGATCCTAATTAAGTTTGAGGTTTTGATGAGTTATAATATATTTCATATAATAATTATTGTGTTGTGAATGCGCGATTGGGTTTTAGACATGGTTGTGGTCATGTATAGTGACCCTAGTTTTAGTTTGTGGCGTTGTCGCGAGCGCGTTATGTGCACCAAGGGTGTGCTCGTCTAGTTAGTGCATGTGGTTGACTTGTACCGTTTGTGTCCACGACTATTCGTATATCTATCCTTTGATTTACTTGTGTGCGATTCTAGGATCGGGTGCAGAGGCGTCGGTTGTGGCGTGGAAACGACATGGCTGAGATCGGATCAGATTAGCCGAGGCAACCCGGTGAGTAGATGTACACATCTGTGGGGGGATTGTCTGGATGGCGCGAGGCGGCCGATGGTTTAGTATTACTTATAGTACTTGCATTATATGCGTAGTTTCCTAGTTATGCATCTTATTGCATTGCATCTGTTGGATATAGTGCCCTCAAGGCAATTATCATAGTCGCGGACAGATGGTTATGATGATTGAGGAAGGACCTATACCGATAAAACAGTCTTACTCAAGATGATAGTATACTATCTGGTTTGTCTTTATCATCATGTTGATAGAGCCCATAGGATATTTGCTTGACTGCCAGCATTATGATGGCGATCATATATGTGGGAGCTGGGGTCTATAAGCACATCCTTAAATGTCCCTGGTCGTAGGAGTATCGAGACCGGGCATCGATACTCCAGTGTAGACTAGTGTATACTGATCGAGACCCCGACGAGGGGCGGTGGCCAGGTCTCACAAGTCATTGGTGTTAGTATGTTCACCTAAGATAGTATACAGGTGCTCATTGGGTTATGAGTACACTGGACGGACTCGCCGGGAATCTGCTAGTTGGTATTATACCTATTGTCAGATAGCAGTTCCCAGGTGACATGTGTACAGGTTAGTCTGTCGACCTGAGATCGTCATTTGTCACGTGTGAGTTCCACTGTGCTTTGATGATTAATATCCTACACGGGGCTAAAGGTAGTTTGTGCAAACAGGTTCGTTAGTTGGGATGGCAGTTAGTCGCGATCGACAGGGTTCAGTATCCCGGTAGTGGGGGATTGATCGCTCGTGTACTAGGGTTGAGCATTCAGACATAATGACCGATGCCATGGTAGACGAGATATACCGATTGGCTGATAGGTTTCTCAGGAGAGGTCAGAATGGTAATTGTTACGACAGAGTTCGGTTGGGGGTCTACTTCTATCACCCCTAGACTCGATATGGATGAGCTTAGACGACAGTCGGATATACAGATACGGTCACTGACTGGCTTAGTAGGGGGTTCAGATGAGTTTTCTCGTCGGCCTCTCGATAGACTGGGTAGTACCTGTGGTAGCTTTACACTAGCCTGTGTGCTGTCTTACATTACGGTTGAACGCTGGAGTAGGTTACTTGACAGAGCCATCTTAGAGTCCACACAAAGGGTTTTCACGGTTCAGGCGATATGGTGTACATGTCGTATGTTGGTACATACGATGTCGATTAAATATGTGCACTTGCATGCACAGACTTTAATCGGACGGTTGATAATAATAGCGGCTTAGGATTAAGCCGGATTATTAATTGGGTTTTGATTTAATAATTGATATATGTATTTGTATATAATATTCTAGTATTATTGTTCACTATTCGTTTTCTCTCTTGGCTATTTGTATTTTTGTACGAATACGCGTATATGTATTTCGGTACATGTACCGGAAGTATTCCGTATTTTATACGGAATAGCTTCTAGAAGATGCCTCCTCATTTATATGATTTTCCATTTATGGAAATTCATTTGTTTTATAAATGAGGTGGAATATGTGAGGTGGCACAAGCATGGGTTTGTGCATCGTCAAAGCATGGGCTTGAGGGATGGTGCATTTGTTTATTAGAATTGGAAAAAGGAAATGATAATTTTATCATGGGAATGAGAGAGGGGGGCCGGCCATATTTTTGGGGGGGGAGTTCATTTCATTTGTGAGGATATGATACTTTATGCTAGCCCACTCTCTCACTCTTATGACTTGCATACTTAGCCATTCTTTTGTTCATGCAAAGTCTTCATCACCTCCATTCTTCTTCTTTGGTTGCTCCCATGAGCACATGGTAGAGAGAAAATTGTAGTGACATATTCATACACCCCCACTCTACATCGCTAGCGATGTTGGAGCGTCGGTTACCTCGTTCGACGAGGTTGGAGCTCGCGCCGTTTCCCTCGGGTGGATCATCGGAGATGGAGGAAGACCGACAATCAAACATCATCAAAGGATCGCTAGGAGCTTGGAATGAAGATCGAAGGAAACAGATCATCTCGGTATAATGATTCCAACTCTTAGTTAGTTTGCGAGTTTAGGGTTTAAGGTCGATCCGGAAATCGGGTAGCGGTAGCGCCGGTTTCGAAAAATTTTGTTCCGCATTTTCGCCACGTTTCGACGGCCGGGGCGCTGCCGGGACCCTACATGGTATCAGAGCCACCTTTTAAACCTCTTACTAGCTTGTTTAAACGTGCTTAAAAGATCGATCGACGGAAATTACCGTAATCACGATTCCAATTATCAGTTTGTTGCCGATTTTTAATTGTGGTCCAAAAATTATTTCACACATCTTAAAAATCCGTGCAGGCAATTTTAAGAGTACTGGAAAAATTTGGGCTCGTGATTCCCCAAAAGCGTCGCGGATCCGCCGCACTTAGCCCCTATTGGCGGCGGTTCCGTGGCGGTTTAGTGGCAACGGGCGCCCAAATTTTTTCTGTGGCCCATTAACTTGGAAATGTGATTTTTGTGATATTCTGTTTTGGCCCAGGTTTCAGTGAAGTGTTGTTTTGCTATTGGGACCAATTTGGAACTTAGTCGATCGATATTTTAAGCGTGCGTTTGACAGTACATACATTATATTCTGTGACCTTGAATGTCATTTGATCGGTAAACTCGTCTAATTGCTATATGTCTTTTAGACGGGTTTGCGAACGTGACATTCACGTTAATGTTCTGTGATGTGCTGTGATGTTGGTTGGATCGTCGTGGTGGATAGCTATGGTGCAATGATAGTACAGTTTTATTTCATTTGTACATTTGATATTGCGGGGCGAGCGTCCGACATATGGACTGCCGTCACTGCCAGTTTGTATATTATTCTTTTGAGGCACGACCGGGCTGAGGTCGATATCACCCTTGTATATTATTTTCTTTTCTGTACTAGGTTTATCCCGCGGTGGGGTGCACGAATAGACGGATTCTAGAGGGCAACTGATCCGCATCACATAGCATTGGGACGTAGGGGACTTTACTCTAGAATTGGCGGGCTGTTCGCCGCACTCGTAGGGGGTATAGGTGACCCAGGAGGGATGCTCAAGTTACCGGATTCCGTGAAGTGATGGGTAGTCCATTCACGTTGCTGAAGAGGGCTGCCTCGCTTCTGTTTTGGCGGGTAACTTGCCGTGCTCATAGGGGTCTAGGTTTCATTGCACAGGTTATCCACACGACAGGGAACGTCGGGTCTCACTTGCGGCTCAAGTGAAACCCGGGGCTCCAGATTATCGACCATTCTGTGTTGTTTCTGTGATGTTTCTGTGATGTTTCTGTGATGTTGCTTTATATCATGTCTGGGACGAAGGTTATATATCTATTTATATATATTAGTAGATGGTGTATATGTTTTGCACCCGCACTAGTCCAACCCCCGCTCTGTCGTTAGTTAAGTAACCTAACGGGTGATGACGGGGCCCAGTGGCGAATGCGGATGGCATATACGTACATTTTATTTTCGTTCTTTTCTGGTGTGATTAATTGATGGGACTGCATTGATTCTTATCAATTCAAGGATAAAACAAACCTATTTATATAATGTTGTTGGAAACAAGTTTTTAAAAAATTGACATTACAGACGTTTTCTTTTGCTTTGCATCGTGGTATTCATTTAGAATATCCTGCACCTCATTCGACGAGGCAAGGGCTGAGATCCCTTCATCGGGAGTGACCCCTTGAGTAAAAGTTTGCGTCAACGTAATAACTTCACTATAGTCAATTACTTTTGCTTTGCATCATGGTATTCGGTTTGGGATATCCTGCACCCCATTCGACGGGGATAGAGCCCAGATCCCTTCACCTGGAGTGACCTCTTTAGCAAAAGTTTTCGCCGCTATATATTTATAAAAACCACTTGGATTCCTTCAACGATATCAAGTTCATTACGTTAAAGGTTTTTCGCCAAAAACCATCCGTAGCCCTCCGTCGTTTCTTTCAGGTGGTATCTAGTATTCGTGCTGCGTTTGTTGGCCTTTGTCAAGGCGTAGTGTGCGGTAGCAAGATATTGCTTGTTTGTTGCATTGAGTTGCGATTATCTAGGACAGTCGTATAACCTTGTTGGCCTTTGTCAAGGGTTTGTACGGGTGGGTCTAGAGTAATCCAGGATAATGACGGGTTGAACTTAACTTGTGGTTTATGATTTGTTAGCCTTTGTTAAGGTCATAAACCACTTGGGGTAAAAATCACATCGGGAGTTTCAAACATACAGGAGACTTTCCAGGCTTGCGCATACCTTCTGGAGTGTG
This sequence comes from Agapanthus africanus, assembly GCA_030015575.1. Classification (NCBI taxonomy): domain Eukaryota; kingdom Viridiplantae; phylum Streptophyta; class Magnoliopsida; order Asparagales; family Amaryllidaceae; genus Agapanthus; species Agapanthus africanus. The sequence continues at coordinate 430,797,752 of CM057339.1, forward strand.
GTGACTTGAGTGGCTTCCATCAAGTTATCATGCGATGATAGTTGGATCCCGATTCCCACCGATGAGTAGGATTACTCCTCGGGTGATTCCGACTAATTCTCCTTTTGGGTTTGGAGGAGAATTCGAGGAAACAGTGGGAGCCATCCAGATTAGATAAAATAATTAACCATTCTGATCTAGGTTAGAGTGCACGATGAGTGTTTCTTCTCTCTCTCTCTCTGGCTGTGACTATGACCCGACCTTTGACTAAAACTCATGAAACCAAGTTGACCAAACCTTCTTAAAACATTTTGGCTTTTGGAATGTTACGGTGTCACATACATCATTGCCACTTCTATATCACCTTTGCAGTTCTCCAGAACACCTCGTATCACCACGAATGTCCACTTCCGTTGGATAAATCCATTGTATGGTTATATACGAACTCGAAGGAACTTTTTTGAGGATGGATTCTGGTTCTGGAGAGATTGAATATGATTATTCGGTTGTCCATTCTCTTTACCATCTCTCAGGTTGTGAGGGCTCCTAGGACTAGGAGAGGATACACCTATAGAGCTTATTGGATAGTCTTCCTCCAGACCATAGGCAGGTGCCGAACGGTAAGGTAGGAAGAAAACCAACAAGCTTAACTGTGGTGTATAGAAGGTAATAAGTAAAGACATATAAAGGGATTAGAATAATGGCAAAGGAAATTGCGATCGCCATCATTCACGACAAAAACAGTGTATACCCCTGCCACTCCTACATCCACTTTGCTTTTCTCTAGAACACTCCGTATCACTACGGATATCCACTTCCATTGGATAAATCTATCGTATAGTTACATACGAACTCGAAGGAACTTTTTCGAGGATGGATTCTGGTTCAGGAGAAAAAGAATAGGATTATTCAGATGTCTTTTCTCTTTACCCTCTCTCAGGTTGCGAGGGCTCCTAGGATTAGGAGAGTACACCTATTACGCTTATTGAATAGTCTTCTTCCAAACCTTAGGCTGGTGCCGAAGGGTAGGGAAAGAAGAAAACCAATTAGCCTAAAGAAGGTGTACAGAAGGTAATAAGTAAAGGCATAATAAAGGGATTGGAGTGAGGGCAGGTAAAGTATATGGTTACTGTCGTGAATCAGGATAGTGGAAGAGGCGTTACTAGGAATACCCGGTTACCCCTTCAAAACATTTTCATGTTTCAGTTTCACTGTACAATGTTAATTGAAAACTGTTTTCCCGATTGGAATCTAACTCCAGGGTGTGTATTTACTAGATCAGTTTCTCACATCTGCATGTTATTACGGATGGTGAGTAGGAGTAAGATATTGGGAATTGGGTGATTAGATCCTCATTATATCGGAATTCGTTGTAATTGGTGATATTTGAGGAAATCATCTGGATTTTGCCGGATGGCAAATATTTGGTTTTGAATATCCGTTGTTATGCACCAATTTCAAACTGATATATCTGTACATTTATTTTATAAAGTGAGATATAACTTTTTGATATTGTGTCTATGACATTTACCCATATCAGTTGGTGATTAGGTAAGGTGCATTCAACAGCGGTGTAACTCTTCTTAACCAAAGTACAGTTTTTCAACCTACGACGCACAGAGTTTGAGTTATTGGACTCAGGGGACTTATAAAAAGTATTGTATGTTGTCCAGTTTCTGTTAGGACAATGGGGTCGGTACTCGTACTGTATTCTGTTTACTTGTGACTTCTCCGGTTCTGGACAAGTATTTCGTTGAAATGCATGGTCCAGATTTTGAGAAGTTATAGGTATAAGAATAAAGTAGAGAACCATTTATTAGAAGTATCGGGATTCTTCGAAGTATTCGAAGATGTAGATACTTGTGTTTGGTATTCCATTGATAATAATGGTTTTTGAGAACTTGCTTCTCTTTCGAGTTACTCATATATGGATGCACTCCTAGATGAGTAATGCTGATTGTCCTTTTTCCATTTGGTTGATATGCACTGGAGACAGCTGCATGATTTTGAATCTGGTTCAAATTAGATTAGTGCTTTTGTTTCTATATTAGATTAATATAGAATCAATTTATATCTTAACGATGTTAAGGTAAAGGGAGTTGTCCGGCTGATGCTTAAAACCATAATCCGGATAAACTCAAGGCACGTTTCAGTAATGGTAATTTGTGGGTTATCCCGGGCTTTGACGAGGGATAACTTTCTACCATCAGGAAGATCAGTACTTATATTGTTCTTGACTCGCCGCAGTTTTAGTAAAATGGATTTTTTCAGAAAAACAAAAGTGGGAGTATGGTAGAACTGGAAGTTATTCCAGAACCACAAACGATTGCTGAAGATTTAATAGAACCTAAGAATTCAATTAGTTTCGACATTCCATTAGCCACTCCGCAGTTTTTGGTGGGTAACCTCAGGCACCCGAGAGGTACTTCGGTCTTCTCAGCGACGGTGACAGGGAGGTTCTTGTTTACCCAGACTTGCCATTGCTGTTGTTCTAGACTATAAGACCCGGCAGGAGGATGAGTATAGCGTCATTCTAAACTAGCTTTAGAAATGCACGTGTATAAGACTCTGCCAGAGGGTTGTTGTAGTCAGTGGGAGCAGCGGAAGCATAGTAGACAAGTAGCTTATGTCTATTTATAGACTAAAGAAGGTATAGCGAAAATAGATCATCTATTTTTGATGTGACAATCAAAGGCTTTGACTTCATCAGAATAGGAGATGGATCTGCTAAGAAGGTAGTAGAGAGTGATGTCCAGGTATTTTGGATGACATGCACTTGATAGGAAGAGATATTCCTATACTACGATCGGTTATACCGTGGTTGTCACAAAGTTGTTTCTCCGCAGAGGATGTGGATATAATATCAGGTTTTCTGGTTACTAGATCTATAGTTTTTGATCTAGATTTGGGAAATAACCTAATCTGGGTATTTTGACATTAAATGGACGACTCCTGGCATGGTGGTGTACCTGCAGGTGATGGAGTCACCCTCTCTAAAGGTGTCTTACAGACTAAAGGGGAGAGAGATCTGCATGATTAGCATATTACTTGCTTAGGCAATTGAGTTAATCATGAAATGTCAAGTACCACACCAGATATTGCTTTTGCACTAAATGCAATATGCAGATATATTAATCCAATCCTGGAGAAACATTGGGAAGCAGTTATTGAACATAAGTGAATGTTCTATGGAAATGATTACGACAGCCTCCTTTAGGAGACGGTTATCATTTCAGGCTTCCAAGGTGACCTGGATGACAGAGTGACTGTCAGAGTTATAGTTTTTCCCTCTTTTAAGGGACAGTATGTTGGACAGGTAGTCCAAGCGGATACTGAGGAAAGGCATGGCGCAGGATACTGATTAAATTCAGTGGATGATATAATCTAAGTAGTTTGCTGGATTTGGAGTTCATTTGTGAACTGGGTCCCATCAGATATCCAGACAAATTCTAAGACAAGTATTGCTCATTTCGGGAGATAGTCTTCTCCGCGAAGATGAGATATGGAGAGATACAGAAAGAAACATTGGAGCGGATCCACTCACTGAGGATATTTCTCGAACGCAATCATTTTCGCAAACAGGCTTTGCGAAACTGATTAGTAGAGAAGTTGGGTGTTCGGTATCACACAGGCTGTGAGTATGCGACATCGCAATAGTTGGCCTAAAGTGCAAGTGGGAGATTGTTGGATATAGTGCCCTCAAGGTAATTATCATAGTCGCGGACAGATGGTTATGATGATTGAGGCAGGACCTATACCGATAAAACAGTCTTACTCAAGATGATAGTATGCTATCTGGTTTGTCTTTATCATCATGTTGATAGAGCCCATAGGATATTTGCTTGACTGCCAGCATTATGATGGCGATCATATATGTGGGAGCTCGGGTCTATAAGCACATCCTTAAATGTCCTTAGTCGTAGGAGTATCGTGACCGGGCATCGATACTCCAGTGTAGACTAGTGTATACTGATCGAGACCCCGACGAGGGGCGGTGGCCAGGTCTCACAAGCCATTGGTGTTAGTATGTTCACCTAAGATAGTATACAGGTGCTCATTGGGTTATGAGTACACTGGACAGACTCGCCGGGAATCTGCTAGTTGGTATTATACCTATTGTCAGATAGCAGTTCCCAGGTGACATGCGTACAGGTTAGTCTGTCGACCTGAGATCGTCATTTGTCTCGTGTGAGTTCCCACTGTGCTTTGATTACTACCCTACCATGGCTAAAAGGAGTCGTGCAAACAGGTTTTAGTTGGGTACAGTCCCGAGCCACATAGAGGCAGTGATCGAATCGTCGGGGATTCGTCTATCCCGGTATTGGGGGTTGATGTCGCGTTGTGTACGGGTGTCCATCACCACAAATCCATGGACATGGTAGATGAGGATTACTGATCTTGGATCGATAGTTTCTCAGGAGGTGATGGGTTACATGCCGACACTAAATATCGCGTTGTTGGGGGTCTGACTTTATCCACCCCTCTAGACTCGATATGCGATGCTCTTAGACGAACAGACCGGACTATACGGATATTGTCACTGACAGGCTCAGTAGGGGTTCAGGATGAGTTTTCTCGTCGGCCTCCCTTTCGCTCAATACCTGGGTAGCCGTTACGTACAGCTAGTGCCGCTGACGTGCTTGTGGTTAAACCCACTGCCAGCGTATTAACGAGTCTTTAGAGTCCCACACAGAGGGTTTTCACGGTTCAGGCGATATGGTGTACATGTCGTATGTTGGTACATACGGGTGTCCGATTAAATATGTGCACTTGCTGCGCAGACTTTAATCGGACGGTTGATAATACTAGCGGCTTAGGATTAAGCCGGATTATTAAATCGGGTTTTGATTTAATAATTGATATATGTATTTGTATATACGTATTCTAGTATTATTATTCTCTATTCGTTTTCTCTCTTGGCTAATCGTATTTTTGTACGAATTCGCGTATATGTATTTCGGTACATGTACCGGGAAGTATTCTGTATTTTATACGGAATAGCTTCTAGAAGATGCCACCTCATTTATATGATTTCCATTTATGGAAATTCATTTGTTTTATAAATGAGGTGGAATATGTGAGGTGGCACAAGCATGGGTTTGTGCATTGTCAAAGCATGGGCTTGAGGGATGGTGCATTTATTTATTGGAATTGGAAAAAGGAAATGATAATTTTATCATGGGAATGAGAGAGGGGGGCCGGCCATATTTTTTGGGGGGGGGGTGTTCATTTCATTTGTGAGGATATGATACTTTATGCTAGCCCACTCTCTCACTCTTATGACTTGCATAATTAGCCATTCTTTTGTTCATGCAAAGTCTTCATCACCTCCATTCTTCTTCTTTGGTTGCTCCCATGAGTACATGGTAGAGAGAAAATTGTAGTGACATATTCATACACCCCCACTCTCCATCGCTAGCGACGTTGGAGCGTCGGTTACCTCGTTCGACGAGGTTGGAGCTCGCGCCGTTTCCCTCGGGTGGATCATCGGAGATGGAAGAAGATCGGCAATCAAACATCATCAAAGGATTGCTGGGACCTTAGAATGAAGACCGAAAGACACGGATCATATCGGTATAATGATTCTAACTCTTAGTTAGTTTGCTAGTTTAGGGTTTAAGGTCGATCCGGAAATCGGGTAGCGGTAGCTCCGGTTTAGAAAATTTTTGTACCGCATTTTGGCCGCGTTTCGACGGCCGGGGCGCTGCCGGGAACCTACAGCATCATCTCGTGTGTATGTGTGTGTGTGTGTGTGTGTGATACCATCTCATAGGACACTTGCACCATTACCATTGGTTTATGTCGCACGTGCACTATTTATACGAACACACACGCCATTGGTAATTGCTATGTCACGAACACTATAGAACTTGCTTAGGATCGATAATTGTCATATGCAACGTATATAATCCGTAGATTTATACTTGCATATTCATTTCATTAAGACGGATACGTAGAATTGCTAGTCATATGTTCATACCTCATTGCATCAAGATTCATGCATAGTTTCCGGCCGTACTTCGCATGGTATATACTACCGTATTATAGATTTCCACATCACTGGCATGTTTATATATTGTGATTCTTCTCGAGGATTTCACTATTTATGAGATTTCTGGATTATAGGGAAAACTGCAAGAATTTTATAAACCTATTATCATTTTTTTTAAAATAGAAATTTACGGTCTTCTCATGATGTGATGTGTGTGGCGTCCACCATGAGTTTTCTCGGTTCTTAAGTAGTATCATATACCCGATTTGAGGAGGGGGATACACCGTCTGCAGGTACATGGTGGACCCGGTATGGTACCCCGGTGCGAGATAGTTTTCGTGGGGATGACGATGAGCCCAGCAGGGGAGCACTACCTACCAGTTATTTGTGGAGCGGCGGATATCCGGAGGATACCGACCGTAGTCATGAGATTGATGATATGGGCCGATCCGGACTGACGGAACCCGAGATATTGAGATATTGTGACATTAAGATATTGCGACATTGAGATGTCGAGACATTGAGATATTGAGGCATTGAGATATACATATTTAATGTCGATGCTTGATACAGATTTCAGTTGATTTCATTGATGACACTTCCGTTATTTTACAAAAGTTTTACTATGATAAGGATACAGATTTTTTCATAACAAACATATTCAGGTTTCATGTGATTATGCATTCATGTTGCACACATACTAATGCATTTCATCATATCGGTATATGTACGCTGTGACGCATTGCGCACATGCTTACGATAGCCTTATTAGATATTACTTACTACTCATGAGTTAGCAACTCACCCTCGTTGTGCCACAGTATCTTGCAGGTCCGACCCGTTAGCATTGTAGCGGTGGGCGTACTTCTTCCTTTGCTTCGTTTGCTTGGACTTACAGCTTGCTAATAGGTGGGTTTTCGGAGGATTTTCTTTTGCTCCCACCGTGTATTTTATTTATATCTAGTATACTCCATCTACCCTTGTATTTTGGACTAGATAGTGAAACTTGTGAGACTTGTATTTGTGGTTTTTGGTGTCGATGCTCACTTGAGCCGACAGGATGTCTTCTTACTTTCGTGATTTTATTTTCTTATTCCGCACTCGATGATATATATTGCATATGGTTGTGATTTCACCATTGGCGAAGAGCTAACTCTCGCTTGGGGATGCCTTTATTCTTGATTATATCTATTTTCTTGTGTTGTACTCGTTTGGGGGCCAATATTTACAAAGGAGACTCTGCCGAAATTTCGGCAAATTTGATGTATTTAAATGTTTTAAGGTGACTCACTTTACAAAAAATCATCTTTTAAATTAAGGTTATCCTTCACTCTATTTCTTTAATTGGTTTAGATTTTTGGGTTTTGGCTTACTTAGATTACGTCACGCCTTGAGACATTTCGTAATTTAAGTGCCAGTCACGTTCCGTATTTTCGGGTCGTGACAAACAAGCCCGCATCTCATGGCATAGATCCCTTCACAGGAAGTGACCTCTTGAGCAAAAGTTTGCGTCATCGTAATAACTTCACTATAGTCGATTCTTTTGCTTTGTACAGTGGTATTCAGTTTGGAATATCCTGCACCTCATTCGATGAGGAAAGAGCCAAGATCTCTTCACCAGGAGTGACCTCTTTAACAAAAGTTCGCGCCACTATATATTTGTAAAACCACTCGGTTCCTTCAACGATATCAAGTTCATTACGTTAAATGTTTTTCACTAAAAACCAGCTGAAGCCCTCCGTCATTTCCTACGAGTAGTACTTAGTATTCGTGCTGCATTTGTTGACTGTGTCAAGGTGTAGTGTGCAGTAGCTATGTGGTGCTTATTTGTAGCACATGTATATGTAGATTCGTTAGGACAGCCGTGCAGCCTTGTTGACTGTGTCAAGGGCTTGTGCGGGTGGGTTTAATACAATCAAGATAATGACGGGTTAAACTTGACTAGGACTCTTTGATTTGTTGACTGTGTCAAGGTCACTTAGGTCCTAGGGGTAAAAACCACATCGGGAGTTTCAAACATACAGGAAACTTGCAGGCATGCGCATACCTTCTGGAGTGTAGTGACTTGAGAGGCTTCCATCAAGTTATCATGCGATGATAGTTGGATCCCGATTCCCACTGATGAGTAGGTGTTACTTCTCGGGTGATTTCAGATGATCCCGACTAATTCTCCTTTTAGGGTTTGAGGGAGAATTCGAGAAAACAATGGGAGCCATCCTGATTAGATAAAGTGATTAACCAATCTAATCTAGGTTAGAGTGCACGCTGAGTGTTTCTTTTCTTTCTCTTTGGCAGCGACCATGACCCGACCCTAAACTAAAACTCATGAACCAAGTTAACTGAATCTTCTTAAAACACTTTGGCTTTTGGATTGTCATAGTCGTATATATCATTGCCGCTCCTACATCCCCTTTGCATTTCTCCGGAACATTCGGTATCACTATGAATATCCACATTTCTTGGATATTTCCATCGTATAGTTACATACGAACTCGAAGGAACTTTTTCCAGTTCGAGCATGGTTTCCGGTTCTGGAGAAATTGAATAGGATTATTCAGTTGTCTTTTCTCTTTACCTTCTCTCAGGTTATGAGGGCTCCGGGTATTAGGAGAGTACACCTATTGCACTTATTGGATAGTCATCTACCAAACCATAGGCAGGTGCTGAAAGGTAGGGAAGGAAAAAACAATTAGCCTAAGTGTGGTGTACAGAAGGTAATAAGTAAAGACATATAAAGGGTTTAGGATGGAGGCAAAGGAAATTGCGATTACTATCATTCACGATGAAGCCGTGTACATAGTCACATAATTCGCGAATTATTCGAAGAATTCACGAATAATTCACGAATTTTTGATCAGCCGATTAAATCTCCGATTTAATCCCCATTGCCGAACGCACCGAATAATTCGTGAAAAAATTCACGAATAATTACCGAATTATTCGAAAAAATAGCGAATAATTCAGAAAACAGCGAATAATTCACAAAATCAAAACCTAGCGTCTCATATATTAATTTCTTGCTCGAAATCCTTCCCGAACATTTTCCGAACACTTGCCGAATCTTTCCCGAATACCTGTCGATTTTTTCCGAATAGTTCTCCGAATCGATCTCGCCGAATTATACCCGAATCACGAATTTGTGACTATGGCCGTATATATCCCTGCCACTCCTAATTCTCCTTTGCATTTCTCCAAAACACTCCGTATCACTATGAAAATCCATATTGATTGGATATGCCATCGTATGGTTACATACGAACTCGAAAGAACTTGTTCCAGTTCAAGGATGGTTTCCGGTTCAGGAGAAATTGAATAGGATTATTTAGTTGTCTTTTCTCTTTACCTTCATTCAGGTTGCGAGGGCTCCTAGTGTTAGGAGAGTACACCTATTACGCTTATTGGATATACTTCTTCCAAACCATAGGCAGGTGTCGAAAGGTAGGAAAAGAAGAAAACCAATTAGCCTAAGTGGTGTACAGAAGGTAATAAGTAAAGATGTATAAAGGGATTGGAGTGAGGGTAAGGCAGTATATGGTTACTGCCATGAATCTGGATAGTAGAAAAGGCATTACTAGGAATACCCGGATACCCCTTCGAAACATCTTCATGTTTCAGTTTCACTGTGCAGTGTTAATTAAAAACTGTTTTCCCCATTAGATTCTGACTTAACGGTATGTATTTACTAGACTTGATTCTTATATCTGTATGGCGTTACAGATGCTGAGTGGGAGTAAGATATTGGGAATTGGGTGATTGTATCCACATCATATTGGAATTCTTTGTAATTGGTGATATTTAAGGAAATTACCTGGGTTTTTCTTGACGGCAAATATTTGGTTTTGAATATCCGTTGTTATGTACCAATTTCACACTAATATATCTGTACGTTTATTTTATAAAGTGAGATATGAATTTTTGAAATTATTTCTATGACATTTACCTATATCAGTTGATGATTAGGTAAGGCACATTCAACAGCGGTGTAATTCTTCTTAACCATAGCACAGTTTTCAACCTACAACGAACAGGGTTTATGGACTTATACAAATTATTGTATGTTGTCCAGTGTCCATTAGGACAAAAGGATTGGTACTCGTACTATATTCTGTTTACTCATGACTTCTCAAGTTTTAGACAAGTATTTCGTTGAAATACAAGGTCCAAATTTTGAGAAGTTATAAGTATAAGAATAAAGTGGAGAACCATATGTTGCAAATATCAGAATTCTTTAAGGAGATTGAAGATGTAGATACTTGTGCTAGGAATTCCGTTGTAAGTAATAGTTTTGAGAACTTGCTTCTCTTTCAGATTACTCATACGTGGGTGCATTCCTTGTTGAGTAATGTTGCTTGGCCTTCTTCCATTTTGTTGATATGCACTGAAAACGGTTGCATGATTTTTGAATCTGGTTCCAATTAAATTAGTGCCTTTGTTTCTATATTGGATATAGAATGGTTTCATATCTTAATGATGTTATGGTATATGGTGTTGTCTGGATTATGCTTAAAACTAGAATCTGGATAAACTGAAGGCACGTTTCAGTAATGGCAGTTTGTGGGTTATCCCGGGCTTTGACGAGGGTTAACATTCTACCATCAGGAAGATCAATAGTTATATTGTTCTTGACTCGCCACCAATTTTAGTAAAATGGACTCTTTTTCAGAAAACATTAGTGGGAGTATGGTAGAACTGGAAGATATTCCAGAACCACAAACGATTACTGAAAATTTAGTAGAACCTAAAGATTTAATTGGATTCGACAATCCATTAGCCACTCCGCAGATTTAGTGGGTAACGTCAGCCACCCGAGAGGTACTTTGATCTCCTCAAAGACAGAGACAGGAAGGTTTTTGATTACCCTAAGTTACCACTATTGTTGTTCTAGATTATGAGATCTGGTAGGAGGATGAGTATAAAGTCGTTCTAAATTAGCTTTAGAAGTGCACATGTATATAAATCTGCTAGAGGGTTGTTGTAGTCAGTGGGAGCAGCGGAAGCATGGTGGGCAAGCAGCTTATGTTTATTTATAGACTAAAGAAGATATAGCGGAGATTGATCATCTATTTTTGATATGACAATTATAGAATTTGACTTCATCATAATAACAGATGGAACTGGTAAGAAAGTGGTAGGAAGTGATATTCCTATACAGCGATCAGTTATCCTGTGGTTGTCACAAGGTGTTTATCCACACGGGATCTGGATAAAATATCAGGAATTCTGGTTACTAGATCTATAGTTTTAGATCTAGATTTGGGAAGTGTCCCAATTTAGGTATTTTGACACTATTCTAAAGTGTTTTAGAATGGACGACTCCTGGTGTGGTGGTGTACCCGCAGGTGATGGAGTAACCCTCTCTAAAGAGATGTCTTCTAGACTGATGAGGAGAGGGATTTGCATGATTGGCATATCACTTGCTTAGGAAATTGAGTTAATCATGAGATGTCAAGTACCACACCAGATTTTTCTTTTGCACTAGATGCAATAAGTATATATTAATCCAATCCTGGAGAAACGTTGGGAAGCAGTTATGAACATAAGTGGATGTTCTTTGTATATGGTAACGGCAGCCTCCTTCAGAAGGCGGTTATCATCTCAGGCTTCCAAGATGACCTGGATGACAGAGTGACTGTCAAAATTATAGTTTTCCCTCCTTTAAGGGACAGTATGTTGGGCGGGTGCTCCAAGCGGATACTGTGGAAGATATGGCGCAGGATACTGATTAAATTTGGTGGATAATACAGTCTAAGAAATTTATTGGATTTGGAGTTCATTTGTGAACTGGGTCCAATCAGATATCCAGACAAATTCTAAGACAAATATCGCTCATTTTGGGAGATAGTTTTTCTCCATGAAGTTGAGATATAGAGAGATAAAGAAAGAAACATTGGAGCGGATCCACTCACTAAGGCTATTTCTCGAATGCAATAGTTTCACAAACGGGCTTTGCGAGACTGATTAGTAGAGAAGTTGGGTGTTTGGTATCACACGGGCTGTAAGTATGCGACACCGCAATAATTAGCCTTAAGTGCAAGTGAGAGATTGTTGGCTAAGCACCCTCAAGTCAATTATTGAATCGTAGGCACGCCATTGTGATGATTGAGGGAGGCCCTATACGGGTAGAACAATCTTACTCGAGATGATAGTATGCTATCTGATTTATCTTTATCATCATGTACATGCATTAGGTGGCATTACAGATCACTATTAGATGTTGATAGAGCCCATAGGATTTTTGCTGGACTACCAGCATTATGATGGCGATCATATAAGTGGGAGCTGGGTGGTCTATAAGCACATCCTTAAATGTCCCTAGTCGTGGGAGTATCGAGACTGGTTATCGATACTCCGGAGTAGACTAGTGTATACTTATCGAGACCCCGACGAGGGGCGGTGGCCGGTCTCACAATCCATTGGTGTCAGTTAGTCACCTAAGATAGTATACAGGTGCTCATTGGGTTATGAGTACACTGAACGGACTCGCCGGGAACATGCTAGTTGGTATTATACCTATTGTCAGATAGCAGTTCCCAAATGACATTGTAACAGTTTGAAAATTTAGTTGATAAATTAATTTAGTTAATAAAATGTTGATTTAAAAAGTTATTGAAACAAAATAGGATTTTTCATAAGTGGTATGTAAAACCAATTAAATTGAAAGTTTAGTTGTAATATTAACGAATTACAAGGGTTTTAGTGAAAAGATTAGCTTCATGTGTAATATGATATAGTATGGGTGGTTATGTGAAAAGGTTAGTTTCTTTATGCAAATTAGAATTTGTTAAGGGTTGTTATGCAAAAGGGTAAGGTCATGTTAAGCTTAAGTTGTAACCATGGCATAGCATATCCAAGATGACACTTCATATGTCCACCTCATTCTTGCATGAAAATCCCACCTTTTTCCTTACAACACCACCTACTTGCATGAGATTACCACCCCTTTCATGCTCACACCTCCTCCTTCCTCTCATGCCACCTCCCCCTCTCATCACACACCACATGCTTTCTCTACATATCTTCTCACTTCACTTACACATAACACTTAAAGAATTCAGTAGCAATTCCAACTGAAACCATACCCTCTTCAGCTCCAAACCAATAAAAATTCTATGTATCCATACCAAAAGAGTGAGAGCAAGGAGTTTCTTCATCAAATTATGCACACCATCATCCTAGAAGCCATTACAACTCTAGATGCTTCCATAAGCACGTCTTGAGCAGGATTTTCTTATACACAATCTCCATAGGTATAATTCCTTTCATCCTTAGAAGTTTAGTAAAGGTTTAAATTGTTTTCTGTGCAGTGTTATAAAAACAGTGTATTTTTTCATCATTAGCCAACAGATATTGAATTTGCAATAGTTTAGATGTAAATTAGAAAACCCAAACAATACCATAATCTTATAGACTAGACCTAGAATAAACCATAGGAAGACGGACCCATCCCCTCGGATTTTGGCCGGCGACATCAAGACAAAATCCGAGCTCGTCGGTTTTGTAGGAGATTTGGGTGTTGTACTTTTTAGGGTATCTCTCTGTAGGTGTTTTGGGTATGTTTGGTATTGTTTAAATAATATAAATGTTCAGTAGGTTAAATCTGTAAGCTAATGCCAGATTGGGGTAAAATTCTATATACGATACGTAGCATGTTTAGTGGTGCAGTATCTTAAACTAGGATTTTGTGATAATTTAACTACTGAAAGTGAATCTGGAACTAATAGATATAATCACTAGAAAAACTATCAAGACCAAAAGTATAATGAGCCAATTAGAAGCCCTAACTTAAAACCTAAGCCCCAAACTCCATACATGATCCGGCAAGGCACCCTTGAAATCCGGCAAGGCACCCTTGAAATCCGGCAACGCCGGCCCCCTGTGGGAATTTTGGTGTTGATTCGTCTTCTGTTGTTTTGAGTTGGTATTTTATAAATCTCTGTATTGTTTGGGTTATCTAAATATTTACATAATAAAATCTGGGAACGTCTTAGAAATGGTTTATCAAATTTCAGATATTTACGATACGGGGTTTTATTTTTTCAGCTGAACCGTTGACGTTTATACGTTAACGACAGAATATTGTTGTCGTTTTTGGGTTAATTGTGCTGTAGGTTCTGACCTACAGGCGGTTAGCTTGTTGTTTTGGTTTTCGATATGATATTTACTTCTATGCGATTTAAATACGAATATAGGTACGATTCGAGAATTCCGATACGGAGTTGGCGATGTAGCAGTGTGGATTCAGCGAGCTTTTAAGTTGGTGAGTAGATTTACATCTACTGGGGAAGTCGGGTGGATGGCGTATAGCACCCCCGCAACCTTATGAATATTATTATGATATCTAGTTAGTTTAGTATTTATTCAAGATATTTATATAGTTTCGCATCTAGAATGTCCTTCAATTTTATACAGTTTCATGCATAGTTATAGATGAGATACAGTGATACGATATGGATATGGTTTGGTGGATTGTACGGGGGATCATGCCATACTTCTGATGATACAGATACAGTGATATGATGTGAATATGGGTTGATGGATTTGTACGAAGGATCATGCTAGACTTGAGATGATACAGATACAGTGATATGATTAAATGTTATCCAAGATATTATATGATGAAATTTGTATGCCGGATAACGGCCAATTTATCCTTTGACTCGTAAAGTTAGGTTATGTTCTGTTTAGGATGTAATACTTGTGTGAGCTATATTCTTTTAAAAACTACGATTCGTTTGTCTTTTAAATAAAAGTACTAGTATGCATGCCAGTTTCTAAAACGGATATCTATTTTAAATCTAGGGCAGCTTCCTTCATTCAAACTCAACGTTTCGATCATTTCTAAAGAAAATGGTATAGCTCATAGCAAGTAATTACAATAGTTACGTTTAGATTACTTTACGTATTGCATTATATTATCCATATTATACGTTTCTACATTACGCACACTCTGATAGAACACTGCACAAATACCAATGAGTACTATGCTGCACAAGCACGTGAATATATGTTACACTACACCTCATCGGTACTGCCATGTCACTGTAGAACTGCTCTGCTATATATGTGTTAATATAAATAGGTTGTTACACCGTAGAACACTTGCACAAATACTAATGATTGCTATGTTGTACGAGCATAGACGCGCATGCTACACTACACATCATTAGTAATGCCATGACACAGTAGAATTGAAATCTATGTTTATGTGATATAATTACGTAGTCTCCTTTATTCCTGTTGTAAGTTACGAATATTAATACTATAGACGATGTATTTGATTCTTTGGATTTCTGGGTATTTTACTCCTGATGATATATATCGGTGGTATGGGACACTTTTATATATGTATATATATAGTATATCATCAATACAATTTATGCAATTATTCTTATTCCTTATTTGATATTTTGATATGATGAGTAAAACGTCCACCATGAGTTTTGTGTTTTCTGATTTTGATGCCGGACCGAGTGGGGTAGCTATACGGTTCCGGATTTGTGAAATATCCGCGCTGAGTGGGGTAGCTATACAGTTGGATACATGGTGGACCCGGTTCGGGGCCGAGGGGCAGGATAGCCATAGTTTAGGCGGGGAGCCTAACGAGGATAGCTGATACCAGAGATTGAGATGAGCACGGTAGATATCCAGGGAATACTGACCGGGGTTCGATTGGGCACGGCAGATATCCATGGGATACTGATCGTAGCCAGGGATATCGGGCGGCGATCATCTGTTGAGATGGTGTCGACGTATCTACATTTACGTGTCGATGATGGACACGAGAGATTTTGTATTTCGATGTCGATGCTGGACATCTATATTTATATTGATATGATCATTATCATGAGGTACACAGTTAGATATTATTTATTGGATTCCACCAGGACCGATCCGGGGGACAGTACCTGCATATATTTTTACAGACATTCATATACAAAAAGGGATTCAAATACGAACTATAGATTTATGATTTTGACTCATATGACATTGAGATATTATACTTGGGATTGCATGATAGTTAGTTTTGCACATATGCAGATCATATAGTATATTGGTACAGATTATGATAGGACTATACTTATGACCTAGGTATCGTCATGCATTTTGATTTCTATCTTTAGATGTACTTTTATTCACTGAGTTGGAAACTCATCCCCGTTGTGCCACAGTTTCTTGCAGGTTTCACCGCTTGGATTATCAGTGGCTTGGGCACACATTCTTTTCAGGGATTGATTGGTAAGTGGGTTATTATTGTATCATACTCACTCTTGATTATTCATATATTATTGTATCTAGTGGAAACTCCATCAACATAGAAGTGGTATATTATAGACTTAGAAGCAAGACCTAGAGTTTATGTGTGGTGATGTCGCACTCCTTGGAGTCGATTTCTGATTTAGATTGTTGGTTACTCCATCGTTTGGACGTGGAAACTAGTTTCCGTGGGGTTGCTATTTTATTATGGTGTATTGGGTTTTACAAAAATGTAAAGGAGGTGACGTCAATTTTCAAAACATCATAGATGCTTTTCAACATACTTAGTTAAATTCAAATGTCATTTTTAAAACTGGTTTCATAGGATGACTATTTTAAAACCCACCTCCAATATTTTCAAAAAGGGTATAGATTCCGGGTTTCAGCTTACTTGGATTGCATCGATGTCTTTAGATATCGTGTGATTTAAGTGCCGGTCACGTGCCACAATTGGGTCGTGACAGACATGAGTACAGGTTAGTCCGTCGACTTGAGATCGTCATTTGTCTCATGTGAGTTCCCACTGTGCTTTGATTACTACCCTACCACGGCTCAAAGGAGTCGTGCAAACAGGTTTTAGTTGGGTACAGTCCCAAGCTACATGGCGGCAGTGAGCCGATCGTCGAGGATTCGTCTCTCCCGGTATTGGGGGTTGATGTTGCGTTGTGCAAGGGTGGCCATCACCAAAATCCACGGCCGAGGTGGACGAGAATTATTGATTTGTATCAGTAGTTTCTCAGTGGGTGATGGTCTTCATCCCGACACGAAATGTCGCGTTATTAGGGGTCTGACTTTATCCACCCCCTAGACTCGATATGCGATACTCTTAGACGAACAGACCAGACTGTATGGAGATTGTCACGGACAGGCTCAATAGGGCTTTGGATGAGCTTGCTCGTCCGCCTTCATTTCTCTCAATACCTGGATAGTCGTTACGTAAAGCTAGTGCCGCAGACGTGCTTGTGGTTAAACCTACTGCCAGCGTATTGACGAGTCTTTAAAGTCCCACACAGAGGGTTTCCCTAGTTATGGAAAAACGATGTAGTAGCCATATTGGATATGTGCAGAGTTTCGATCGATTGATTGTACTATGTACCCGGAATTTCGATCGGACGGTTGATAATACTATCCGGCTCGGGTTTGAGCCGGATTATTAAATCAGGTATTGATTTAATCATTTATGTATATGTATTTCGATATGTATATTCTATTATTATGTTCTTTGTGTTATTCTATCTCTTTGGGTATTCGTGTTTCAGCATGAATACATGTATGTATATACAATAGAATGTAATCCGTGTTTTTCCGGAAAACATTCTAGAATGTAGACACCTCATTTTAGGGTTTAACAATTTATTATTAATGGATAAATGCGGTGTCATTAACTTGATGGGAGTATGGTGAGGACCATGCTTGCATAGTGTGCATAAATGAATTCTTAATTCATTTATGCATACTATTCAAGTATGGGCACATTTTAAAAATAGAAAATATCTTTTGTAAAACTTATTCTTGTGTAAGTTTTTTTTCCACGCTTGATTCACTAGCTCATTGTTGGAAAATAGAACAGAGATGGTTCATTCTTGAGAGCTCTCTTCTCCTCACCATTTATTTCACTCCTCTTGAGTTTCTTGAGCTCCCTCCACCTTCTCTCAACCATCTCATATGTTGAGAATTATGAGAAGAGATGAGATGAGATAGATAAACACATAGTTCACTCACTACATCATAGACTTTCTAGATTAGCAACCTAGAAACCCTAGTTGCTTCACTTGCATCCTTTGATATAGAGCTAGAGCCGTGACTACATCCCTCGGGTGGATCATTCGACGGAGGAAGACCGGCGGCCAAGTTTGTTCGAGCACGCCTCAAGGAGCTTAGGAAGGTGATGGAAGACCGAATGACTTGGTTATTTTAGTATAATCACTCTAACCCTTTATTTTAGCTTCTTTAGTTTTCTAGTATAGGTTCATGGTTTCGATCATGGAGCGGATTTTGTTTGTGCCAAAAATTTTAAACGCCAGTTTTTGTTCTGCATCGGCCACGGTAGATGGCCAGGGCGCCGGCGAAACCCAACAGAGTTGATGTTGCGCTATGCTCGATTGGCTATAACAGGAAGTCCCTGGCCAGGGCTGATGATTAGATTTACTAGTAAGTGTTATCAGTAGTTTCTCGAACCGTTATGAGCCTCACATCGGCATAACTTATCAAGTTATTTTGGTCTGATGTTTACCACTCCTAGACTCGATATGCGATATATCATACGAAGAGACCGGACTGTACGGTAAGTGTTGGTTGTAGGATTCATGGTAGTTTGGACAAGCTTGCTTGTTGATCTTCTATTCGCTCAATACCTGGGTAGCCATTACATCCAGCTAGTACCACTGATGGCTTGTGGGTAACTGGTGTGATCATTACCTTCTGTTGGCGTATTGACGAGTCTTTAGTGTCCCACACAGAGCTTTCCTAGCTCAAACGAAATGAAGTAGGGCACATATGTGATATGTGCGTGACCTTGATTAAATACATGTATGTGATACTGTATTCTAATCTCACGATATATTATATCGGTCTGTTATATGTGATATAACCGAGTTATTGAATCAAGTGTTAGTTCGATAAAGTGATATACATATAAAAGATATTAGTCGGTTATATATGATATAGCCGGATTATTAAATCAAGTGTTGATTTAATAATTTGATATATAATTATATATATATATATATATTTGATATATTAATATATATTAACTAATATTAGCTCACTAAAGAATTTCTTCTCTTGATATATATATATATATATATATATATATATATATATATATGTCTATATGTGTGTGTGTGTATATACATATATATATTATATACTATTGTGTCATGATGGATGATACATAGAACATGGGTGTATAAGACTCACACCAAACTAAATATAATTAGGGTAATTATTTATTTAGAGTAAAATCAAAATGAGGTGGAAATTAGCATGGCTTAGATGCTTGTGGAAGCATGTAGAAGCCTTGACTAATTCTACTAATTTTGTTTTACTCTAGATATTTTATAACCCAATCATTATCTTTTGATATGGTTAACTCTCTACATGATATCTATGAGATATTTATTTTTCACCCATGGTTCAATACGTTCAATACTAGTTAATCTTCATCATCTCATTCTTTGCTCTTTAGCTTTTCTTGGAGTGAAAAAGAGAAAGAGAAAGTGATTTCTAAAGTGAGAAAAATTCCTACTTCATCAACCTACTCTCATATAGCTCATAAGTGTTGGTTGTTTGCTTCACTAATTCCTTAGCTAGTGAAGAGTTACCTTGAGTTAGAGATTACTCAAGGTGGATCATCTTCGGACTCGAAGATCCTTAAGCAAGCCCGTTCTTTTCACCAAGTGGAGCCTAAGAAGAGTTCTAGGGAGTATTACTTGGAGTTAAGGGACTACTACTTGGAGCTTTAGAAGTGAAGGACCGGTCTACAAAGGTTGTATTCCTTTTTCACTTAGTGTAAAGTTTGTTTACATGTAATGAAACTCTAATTCTCTAGTTCGATTCTAGGTTAGTATAGCTTAGCCTACTAGATTTTTTAAAATTGCATACTCGATGCTTCTAGAAACCTAGTAGTGGTGCTAAGATATACTTTTATTTGAAGCTCAAGAGAGTATCTAAGATGAATAAGGAGGAGGTGAGGAAGTTGTAGCCATCACAAGAAAAATGGCCGAGTGTTGTGTGTAGGAAAAAGAAATCAAAGTAGAAAGAATGGCTACTAAATTTCCAACCATACTAGAATAGTAAAACTAAATAATTTTATGAATATAAAATCAAAGCCATACCTCTCTACCATACTTCTTTACACTTCATCGTCCACCTCATTTTTGATTTTCTTTGTAAAGAAAAATCAACAAATGAAGTGTTTATCTTCTAGAACAAATTCCGTATAAATACGGAATACAACCCGGTATACGTATCGAAATACATATATGTGTATCCGTATAAAAATACAAATAGGCAAGAGAGAGAAATTGAATAGTGAACAATAATACTAGAATACATATTATATATATATTATTAAATCAAAACCTGATTTAATAATCAGGCTTAATCCTAAATTGCTAGTATTATCAACCGTCAGATTAAAATCCGTATAGCATGTACACGTATTTAATCAACCCTTTTGTATGTACCAATATACGTCATCTACATCATATTGCCTGAACCGGGAAAACTCTCTGTGTAGGACTCTAAAGACTAGACAATACGCCGGCAGTGATTTACTGGATAAATCCAAAAACTGCAACCACGTCAGCGACACTAGCTATACGTAACGACTATCCAGATATATGTCGAAAGGGAGGTCGAAAATCAAGTCCATCCGTACCCTACTGAGCCTGAATGTGACAATCTTCGTACAGTCCGGTCTCTTCGTCTAAGAGTATCATATACCGGGTCTAGGTTGTGGAGAACATCAGACTCCTAATAACATGATAAGTTGTGTTTGAGTCAAGCTGATCACCAACCGAGAAACTACTGAATTCATATCTGTAAATCTCATCCACCGTGGTCACGGATTTTGGGTGATAGCCAACTGAACATGGAGCGGCGTCGACTCTTAATACTAGAAAAGAAGAATCCCCGACAATCGCTCACTGCCTCTATGTGGCTTGGGACTGTACCCAACTAAAACCTGTTTGCACGACTCCTTTGAGCCATGGTAGGGTAGTAATCAAAGTACAGTGGGAACTCACACGAGGCAAATAACGATCTCAGGTAAAAAGATTAACCTATACTCATGCCACTAGAGAACTTCCATCTAACGATAGATATAATACCATCTAGAAGTTCGCAGCAAGTCCATCCAGTGTACTCACCTCCAGTAAGCACCTACATACTATCTTGGGTGACACAACACTAATGGCTTATAAGACCGGCCACCGTCCCTCGTCGGAATCTCGAAATGTATACACTAGTCTACTCCGGAATATCGATGCACAGTCTCGATACTCCCATGACTAGGGACATTTAAGGATGTGCTTATGGACTACCTAGATCTCACATATATGATCGCCATCATAATACTGGTAGTCAAGCAAGAATCCTACGGGCTTCATCATTATGTATTTGCGACATGTAATAACTAGTAAAACGTGTACATATAAATGATAAAGAAAAACCAGATAGTATAGTATCATCTCGAGTAAAATTATTCTACTTGTATAGGTCCTCACTTAATTATCATAATCGCGTGCCTACAATTACAATAATTTACTTGAGGGCACTATATCCAACAATCTCCTAATTGCACTTAAGGCTAATTATTGCGGTATCACATACTCACAACCCGTGTGCTATCGAATCCTAATTTCTCTATTAATCAGTTTCGCAAATCTCGTTTAAGAAACATCCGTGTTCGAGAAATAGCCTCAGTGAGTGGATCCTCTATAATGTTCAAACTTCCTTTCTCTATGTCTCAACTTCGCGGAGATTAACAATCTTCCGAACTAAGCAATACCCCGCCATTAGAATTTGTTTGGATCCTTGATGGGACCGAGTTCATAAATGAACAATTTTATCCAACAAACTTCTTTGGCTGTATCTAATGTTGAGTCATAACCAGCATTCTGCACCATGTCTACCTCAGTATCCCTATTGGAGCCCTATCCAATATACTGCTCCTCAGAAGTGGGCAAACTCAAAACTCGGACAGTATCTTTGTCATCCATATCACCTTGGAAGCCCGTACCGATAACCGCCTCCTGGAGGAGGCTGCCGTTATCATATACCAAGAACATCCTCTTATGTTCATAATTGCTTCCCTTTG
This sequence comes from Agapanthus africanus, assembly GCA_030015575.1. Classification (NCBI taxonomy): domain Eukaryota; kingdom Viridiplantae; phylum Streptophyta; class Magnoliopsida; order Asparagales; family Amaryllidaceae; genus Agapanthus; species Agapanthus africanus. The sequence continues at coordinate 430,819,798 of CM057339.1, forward strand.
TTTCTCCAGGATTGGATTAATATCTGCTTACTACAGTAAGTGTATAAGCAACATCTGGTTTTGTACAAGACATTGCATGATTGACTCAATTGCCTAAGCAAATAATATGTCATTTATACCAGTCCCTCTCCTCATTAGTCTAAAAGACATCTCTTTAGAGAGAGCAACTCCATCACCTGAAGGTACACCACCACACCAGGAGTCGTTCATTCTAAAATACTTTTAGAATGTCGTCTAAGTACCCAGATTAGGACACTTTCTAAATCTAGATCTAAAACCATATATCTAGTCACCAGAATCCTTGATATATTATCCATATCCAACGTGGAGAAAACACTATGTGACAACCAAAGTTTGGCCGATTATAGTATAGGAACATCACTTTCTATCTGGAGTATGTCATCCAAATCTCAAGACAGTACTCCCTATATCTTTATTAATAGGTTCATCTGTTGTTTTGATGAAGTCAATCACCTTGACTTTCACATCAAAACAGATGATCTGTCTTTACTATGTTGTTTTAGTCTACGAATAAACATAAGCAACTTGCACACCTTCCGCTGCTCCAACTGACTACGATAACCCTCTGGAGGATTCATATACACGAGCACTTCCAAATTCTCATTTAGAAAGACATTATAGTCATCCCTTTTGCCAGATATCATTGTCTTGAATAGCAACAGTGGTAAGTCATATCCGTATGGATTTCAGCGTAGACATTGAAGTAAAAGTTTCATCACAATCCACAACGGGTATTTGATGAGAATCTTTACAACAAGTCTAGCCTTATTAGGTTAACACCTTCCACCTGCACAGTTCTCGAAAGATCTACTTGCTCCTAATGGGTTTTACCCCTTTAGAATGACCCAGCAAAGTCCAAAATCCAATATTTGCTGAAGTGCGTGGAGTCAAACTTGGATATAAAGTATCCGGTCACATGAAAATAACCACTTCTTATAACCTGTAGATAACTAGTAGGGTCATCATAGCCATGATGCCGACCTCCCTGTCACTGTCTATGAGAAAACTGAAGTATTTCTCAGGTGGTTGAGGTCACCTGCTAAAATCTGCAAAGTGGCTAATGGTTTGTCAAGTGAAATTGAATATTTAGGTTTTACTAAATTTTCGGTAACCATTTGTAGTTTTTGTTGGGTTATGGCAGCGCCCTGGCCATCAAACTGTGGCAGAACGCAAAATAAAAATTTATGGAACTGGCGTTACCACAACCCCCGAATAAGGATCGACCATTTACCCTAAAACTAGCAAGCAATAAAAAAAGTTTGGAATGTTATACAGAATGATCTGTGTCCTTCGGTCTTTAACAAGCTTCCCAAGCTTCTAGTAGCCACCATGATCAAGTTTGGTCGTCGGTCTCCCTCCATCGAAGATGATCCACCCTAGAGTCTATGAATCGAGCTCCTGCTTCATAACCGAAGTAACTAGGGTATCTAGTTTGCTAAACTTTGATATTCTAGAAGATGTAGAGTCTAATTAAGGATTAATTTGTCTCTAAACACCCTAGGTTTCTCAACACATGAGAAGATTATGGTGGAATAAGAAGAAGAAGCCTTGAGAAATGAGAGTGTGAAGCTAGAAGCTTAAGAAGGAATAATAGCTAAATGTTGTGAGAGTAATGGAATGAATCAACTCAAGAAAAGTATCTCAAAACTTCAAAAAATATCAAGTGTGAAGAAAATATCTCTCAACTCTCACAACAAATATCAAGCATGAATCAATAGTGTTCCATGAGTCACCACCATGAGTCATTCCTTGAACTATGCTTCAATCAATGCATATCACACTCATCCCTCCACCTCATTAACCATTAAACTAAATGGTTAAAACAAAATGAGGTGTTTTCTTTTAAAAACAATCTTGTAATAAATTACAAGAATGCCCATCATCCGTATTGTCACGCCCCGAAAGAGCACGTGACTGGCCCTTGAACCATATGAAGTCTATAGGACTCCATCTGATCCAAGTAAGCCAAAAGCCCAGAAATCTAAAACCATTTTAGGAATAAGTAAAGAAAACTGGTTTAAAGAAGTGAAGAATACAGGTTTGAAATCAAGGTTTTTAAATAACTAAGCCGAAGGTACGTTTTGAAAACAATAAAGTCTTTTCTAAAAATTTCGGCAGAGTTTCTCTTGTAAAACTGGCCCCGAATGGGGTACAACATGAATAACAATATATAAAATGATAAAGGCATCCCCAAGCGGGAGCTAGCTCTTCGTCAATCGACGGTCACAACCACGCAATGATAAGATAATATACAACGCCAAGTGGCGAGGATCAAATCCAAAAGAAAGCTCAAAAGCAACAGTAAAACCACAATACTACTAAGCGCGACTCTAGGTCGAATAATACAACACTGTCTCTAAGTCTGAAAGAATATACAAGATTTGGTTGATGGATAATTTCTAGATACAATGAAATAATTAAATACAAAGGTGATTCCTGATACGAAAGAATCCACCTACCAAAGCAAATCACCCGCAAGAAGGAAAAGTGCCAGAAATGCCGCAATAGAACCTGTACGGCATAACCTGCAAGAGCTGTGGCACAACGGGGGTGAGTTGCCAACTCGTGAATAGAAACATCTACAAGGATAAATCGAATGCAAGACATAATCCTAAGTCAACGATCAGTAAAATATCCACAAGAGTACATCTGAGCGTAAAAAGGTGGCAAGGTAACATCTAATCATGTAAATAGTGCCAGGTACTCAGGTAACAACATGTCATCAGTGTAAGGTATGTCTGCATGAAGTATCAATGAAGAAATATCAATACACATATATTAGCGTCCCATACCACTAATATTGGTGTAAGATAAGTGTAAATCCAGTCTGTATATGAACCAAGTCTGTATATATGTGGAACCCGTCCACCTGTCACCCACTGACAGTAAGCATCATGTATGCAATGTGAGGATATAACCAAAATCATGGAAAACTCATCATAAAACCCGTGCCAAACACCGACACGTAAATCCTCATCCGTATGGGGCTCCGTCTGCGGATATCGGCCCTCGGCCCCGGCAGTATGAGTCAACCCATGTCCATCTCTGGGCTCCGTCTGCGGATATCGGCCCGTCGGCCCCGGCAGTATGCCCATCTCTCGGCTCCAGGCGGTATCCCCCGGATATCCGCCGAGCTCAGGTAAAATCACCGGTAGGTACTCGCCCGCCTCCAGGCTCAATCGGCATAACCCATCGATCATCTCGCCGAGGGGAACCATACCGGGCCCACCACGAACCCGCAAACGGTACCTCACCTCCTCGAATCGGGTTTCAAGCACACGTCTCAGCACCGAGAAAACGCATGGTGGACGCACCGAAATATCATATCACGAGGTACCGGGTTTTCATAAAGTGCCTCTTTTCTTAAATAACCCCACGGTCCTCAAAAACCAGAAATCACATAAAAATCCAACATCTAGCAGTAAATCCAATGCGATGTACTATGCAATCAATCCATGATATATGCGACATGTAAAGAGAGTAATCATATCGGAAATCATGCAACATGGAATAGGAATGCGCATATGTCAAAGAAAGCATCAGATCACGAATGTAATAGTACTACTGTGTAGTGACATGGAAATTATCGATGATGAAGTGTGTGAGCCGGCAAATAGTGTACGTGAAACATACGCATCATCGATAATGGTGCTGGTGTCCTAACAGCATGATAATAGCATAATAATGAACATATGCCAGCAATGCGAATAGTATGAATATGCGGAAATCTAGTAATCAACAGCACAGTGAAGTATCTACTATGCAACTACACCTAAGTATCCTGTCAATCAGGAGGGGTAGGTGTGGAAACCACCTAAAACTGAGTCTAAGTGTATATGTAGATATATAGTCGGTGATCCCGCCTCAATGTCATATCATAAGATATCCTCTAGCTATGAGTGCGGATCTATCATCAATATCAGCTCGTACGGTAAACCGTCGTACGGCATTCCCAAAAGCTGGGTACAGGTCAACATCTCACTGTCTCATCACATAACAAATATCACCATCATCAGATCATATAGTCTGGGTGTACTACTCTATATCTAGTACAAACGGTAACATCGGTAAAGTATGCATGCGGGGGTAAACACACATCCCAAGCCGCAAGAATCACAAGTCATACCCCACGTATGAATCGTATCAAATCACCGATCCCAGGGCACCAAGCCCACAATATCGACTCATCTCCAAAGTCGTCACATATCATCAATCACAGTGTAAGTACATGTGAAAAGCAAGGGTATATGTATAGGGTAATTCTATCCTAGGGTTCGCGACTATGAACTACACTAGTCACTTCTAACCCTACATAACCAAAATACACATAATATCACAATACCATATAATAAGCTATCTACGGACTGCGGGGGTGCTATACGCCATCCACCCGACTTTCCCCCGTAGATATAATCTACTCACCTTGCATCACCAATTGCGGACATCACCATGCATTTGCTTGTCGTCCGAAGTCTTCATGGGTACCTACACATCAAAATATCGTATATGCGCATTAAAACCAAATCCAATCTAAAAGGGCGCATAAACTCCAAAACGATACGATAAGGGGGCCTATAGGTGAGAACCTATGGCACGCCTTCAAAACCATCCATAATCCTCTATATCGTCGTATAAACGACAATAGTCGAGGCAAAACACATTCCACCATTTCAGAATCCAAAAATACGGAATACGGAAACACGAATCCAAAACGACAACATAGGATATATGTCCCAGATTTCACCCTAGACAGAATCTGTCAAAACTATAAGTACCCAGGGCCAAGAATTGGGGAAATGGGGCCAGGCACGCAAAACGAGGCAACTCCTCCCTGGTCTGGCCGCAATTTGCGGCCAGAAAGGAGGTTTTGGCGGCCGGCAAGAAGAGTTAGGGGCTAGGGTTTTGGGGTTAGTTTCCTGGGTGCCTGCACATGCTACTGTCCACTCAATTTTATTTATGGGGTCTCGGGGTGACAGCAGATTCAACAACACAGTGACAGATTCCAGTTTTTCCCCCGATATCGGTTTCTAAAATCCGTATTCTGGTTCTAGCATCAGGTTTGGGGTTCCAATTCAAACACTAGGGTGTTGGTAAGATCAATACTGAGCCCAATTTCATAATGCAACACCAATTCCACTCAAACCCTAACTAGGTTTTCCTCAATTCCATAATATCACACAATATCGATAAAATCTTGACATGGGGTTATAGGAAAGGCTATAACTAAGCAAATGGTTCAGAAATTACCTTCATTAGCAACTCAAGAAAATTCTTGAGTTGCCCCCTAGTGACCAAATCCATGCTTCTTTGGCTCCATGTGTAGATCTAGGGATTTTGCACATTTTTAATGAAAGGAGGTTGGGGTTTTGGGGTTGATTTTGAGATGTTATGAGGAGTTGAAGAGGGGAGGATGATGGAGGGGAGGCAGCAGCAGCAAGGGGAGAAGGAAGAGGGAAGAAAATGATGGGAGAATGGCTAAGGGTGCTAGTCAAAAGTCCACCTCTCTTTTCACCTACCCTCATCATTACTTTTCCTTTTCTTTTTCCCTTTTCTTTTAAAACCCAACCCTTCTCACACCAATCGTAAACCCAAAAGAAATCCATGACTAGAAAAATGTACAAGTGTAGAAAATGTGATATGTGCAAGTTTTGCACAAAATTACCAAAAAACCCGATTAGCGATTTTAATCGCGATTAGCACTAAATTAGTGTCAAAATGATCAAAACAACTTAAAAATGTCAAAATTTCAATAATTAACCCATTTTTGAATTTTCTAGAATTTTTCATAATTTTTCTAACATTTTTCTTATTTATTTGCATTTAATATTAAAATAATCAATAAAATAATATTAAATTATAAAAATTCCCAAAATTAATATTTTATATTTTTGAAGATGTTACAATCTACCCCCCTTAAAGAAATTCGGTCCCCGAATTTAAATTTAAACCCCCACTACTAAAATAATCTCAGTAATAAACCAAAGTCGTCGGGGCTCCGAAATCATCAACACAAAGAACGTCACAGCGCAATGCATACGCAAGGGTACTGAGCAGATAACTCAAAAGCAAAACTCCGTCAAGCATCCCGCAATCATCGGAGTCGATGTAAAAACACAATGTCAAATCCAATACAAAACCGATATGATATGGATCGAAACTACACATGTAGACATCCAATCTATACACATAAAAAGCTGATGTAAAACATGCAAAAGTATATCCAGGTATCGTCTACTGACTAGTCCTGCACAGCATGAAAGCAAAAACCCAACATCATAAAAGGTACTGCTCCAAAGGGAATAAATCTCAAAAATGTACATAACACAATCCTGTGCGTCTGGTGCGCACGGAAATCAAAAATCCAATATGTGCTAAACAGGTGCACAAAACAACATCTAGGTGCAACGGGTGTGCACGAAACCTCTGTCATGGGCAACGTATGTGCCTGACAGCCAAGGTCCGGTGCATCTAACATGCACGAAGAAATCTCGATTTAGTGCATCGGGTGCGCACCAAAATCGTATCTAAAAAACATGCGCCCAACACGCGCGAAAATCCAAATCTGTGCATCCATCGTGCACGAATGAAAATCTAAACCCTGCGCACTCAACATGCACGGAATCACGAAATCCAATAACAAACATCGAATAGGTGTAAAGCACATCACCAGCACGGAGTGCAAAACCAACCATCAAAATCCGGGTCAAATCAACAATAAAATGCGTCTCAAACCAAAATCAGGTGTACCTCAAAGGAAAATCTCACCATCGTGTGCATCAGCGTGCACGAATCAAAGCATAACACTAAAATGCATGAAAACTCTGCGCGAAATATATAAATATCCAGTGGGTGCATGAAACCAATATCATGAAACTCAGTCACCAAAACTAAATCATGCAAACAGAACACCCAAAATACCGAAATCCAAAATGACGGATACGTGATAATCGAATCACAAAATCACAAATCACAAATACCGTCTTCGGTAGTTCCTCCTTCGAGGTCGAGAAGGAGTCGGTGCAATCCACAGCTAGCAGCGCAGGATATCTACCTGCCTCTCGCTCACGGTCTAGCGTCTTCTGACTCTCTGGATCCTTATCTTCTCTGCGGATTACCTATCACGCGGTCAATCGGCTCATCGGCCCTGTCAGGTGTGCTAACGGGGACGATTCCGTTCTGGCACTTCTCTGGTCACCTCTCGGTCAAACCTCACGACCACTCGTAAGGCAGCATATCACTGGCGTCGGCCTCTGGCTCTCTGAAAGCACGTCACCCATCCGATCCTGGGTGCAACATCATGGCAGCTATGTCCTGGAAGGAATCCTGCTCAAGGTCTCTTCCAATCATGCCTATGCCGATCTGTACAGAGGCCAGCTCTCCTGCATAACCTCTTCTCGCTCAAAGGGCATCTGTGTCCTCAGCACAATATTTTCTCGGAAACTGGTCACCTCCCAACGTCTCTGTAAGCAAATCAGGTCTCTAGTCTCGACGGGAAGCAATGACAGCTCGTCAGGGTCTCACACGAACCTCTTGTTCCAACTGTCTCTATCGTCGTCCACTATGACGTCACGCCAAGCTACTATGCACTGCACTGTCTCGGCCACGGTCAATCTGAAGTCTCTCACACGGACTCGAAGTCGCGTATCCTGTAGCTTCATCATTCCGTAGCAGATGTCAGGCCGAACTGGTCCTTGGGAATACATCCCAACCATCGGAGGAATACTCATCACTCGTCCGTCCTTGATCAATTCCCAACGCATCTGGTTAAGTTCCTTTATCCCAACTTGGTCAACTACCTTGTCGACAATGCCGAACTCTGGCCTGTTGGGTGTGCGCAAAATGACCACTCCTGGGTCCAGGTCTTTTCGTAACGTACTCCAGAAAGGTCCTGTCGAGGTTCCTTTCTCAAATCTCAATCCTGCCGAATTGCCCGAAAGTCATCATCCAATGCTGAAGCTAAAGTTTATTCCGGAACGGCTGCATACTTATCGCGCTTCTTTCTGGAAGATATATCCATATACCACGCCTCGGGGTGCATATCACATCTCTAATATCAGCGGAGTGGGACGTCATCTCGTCGAAATATCTCGCGAACTCTTTTCTTCACTCTGCGTCAATGTCGACTGATTCGGACTCGTCTCATCATGGCTACACAAACTGCGCTCCGACGGCTATCCTCGCATCTAGAGTCTCCCAAGCAGTGTCCCATCACAATGTCCGAAAGATGTCGAACCATCCGATCGACTCGTCAGATCCTCATAATCCCCCAAGAACTCACATCTCGGGTACAGTTTAATAGTATCGAGTACATGCCACAGCGTCGGTGGTCCAGCCGTAGAAGGGCAAACCCAAGCCTCACTAATGGCGCCGCGGAACCGCCGTAAACCCTAAGGTTCAAAGGCTGTCACACGGTCATTAAGTCGAGTTAGGGTTTCATTCTTCTAGAGGGTCCATAGAATCACCTGCATGTCTTTCCGTATACTTTAAACTTGGAAAATAGGCTCCTGACATTCGATCGTCTCTATCGACTCTCACGAACCTGCGTGAAGTCGTCTCTAGCTGGAATCAATCCGCCTGATGACCCGCATCGGGGTAAGCAAACTCACCACACGTCCTAGTCATTCATCCTCGGTGACTAGCGACTCGCTATCATCTCTCTAAGTACATGCTCATGCTGCAGTAGCTCCAATCATCTGGGCGATATCTCATCATTTGCAGCAGCAACTGGCTCATACGCCTGTACGCCGAACAACGCCTCAATCCTCCAGGAAAGGCAACACAATGGCGGTCGTCTCTGAATCAGCCTGCTCTAGATCTGAGTAAGACTCTCCACACTGGAAATCTTCAACTCATCTGGGCTCGCTCTGGCGCAAAATCGGACGAATCACCTTCGTCTCTCAAATCGGGTAGACTAGCTATCATCTGTCGCATATCTGCCTGAAAGCTCCGGCCATCTCAGCTCGTAAGCTTCAGAAGCGACATCCTGTCAATCTCAGCAACAGCTGGTCCATCAGTCTGCACGGTAGCCGACATCACAATCCCTGAGGTATGCTGTACATCAACAGTCCTCTCTCAACTGGCAGCTCTAACAAAGGCACGATCATCCGGTGCAAACCAAGCACTCGCCTCCACCAGAGGTCACAAACACCAACACTAACTCGAGACGTTCCCATGTCACCAGAAAACACAAAGGTCGGCTCTCGTACCAAACGAGCTCACACCGGCCGTAACCCTAGCAGCAGCCCAAACTGCGCTCAAACATGGTGACAGGAATCTCAATCGAGTATCAAAGAGTACACCAGTGGCAAGAAAGGAAACAACAGATCCAAAGTGGATACATGATCATAGGAAGGAACAGCATCAATGGAGGTATGATCATGAAACTAATAGAATCGGGAATCTCAAATGGATGTATAATCCAGGATATGAAAGAATCACTGATCTCAAAACAAATGTCCATCCAAAGGTTCCTTAAGCGGAGTGGCGTGTCGTAAGTATGCCGCGGAACATACCAACGGTACGTCACTCTACTTTAGTCACCTAATCCATCAACCAAGGGTCATCCTAAAACGACGAAAGTTCGGGTTTACACCCCCTCAACCAAGTCTAAGTTCCATAAGGTCAAGCCTAAGTTCCGTAAATAAATAACTCCCTAGGCTCCACATAGTCAAACTTAGACTCGAACCAAGGTCAACCTAGCGCTCTGATACCAACTTTGTCACGCCCCGAAAGAGCACGTGACTGGCCCTTGAACCATATGAAGTCTATAGGACTCCATCTGATCCAAGTAAGCCAAAAGCCCAGAAATCTAAAACCATTTTAGGAATAAGTAAAGAAAACTGGTTTAAAGAAGTGAAGAATACAGGTTTGAAATCAAGGTTTTTAAATAACTAAGCCGAAGGTACGTTTTGAAAACAATAAAGTCTTTTCTAAAAATTTCGGCAGAGTTTTTCTTGTAAAACTGGCCCCGAATGGGGTACAACATGAATAACAATATATAAAATGATAAAGGCATCCCCAAGCGGGAGCTAGCTCTTCGTCAATCGACGGTCACAACCACGCAATGATAAGATAATATACAACGCCAAGTGGCGAGGATCAAATCCAAAAGAAAGCTCAAAAGCAACAGTAAAACCACAATACTACTAAGCGCGACTCTAGGTCGAATAATACAACACTGTCTCTAAGTCTGAAAGAATATACAAGATTTGGTTGATGGATAATTTCTAGATACAATGAAATAATTAAATACAAAGGTGATTCCTGATACGAAAGAATCCACCTACCAAAGCAAATCACCCGCAAGAAGGAAAAGTGCCAGAAATGCCGCAATAGAACCTGTACGGCATAACCTGCAAGAGCTGTGGCACAACGGGGGTGAGTTGCCAACTCGTGAATAGAAACATCTACAAGGATAAATCGAATGCAAGACATAATCCTAAGTCAACGATCAGTAAATATCCACAAGAGTACATCTGAGCGTAAAAAGGTGGCAAGGTAACATCTAATCATGTAAATAGTGCCAGGTACTCAGGTAACAACATGTCATCAGTGTAAGGTATGTCTGCATGAAGTATCAATGAAGAAATATCAATACACATATATTAGCGTCCCATACCACTAATATTGGTGTAAGATAAGTGTAAATCCAGTCTGTATATGAACCAAGTCTGTATATATGTGGAACCCGTCCACCTGTCACCCACTGACAGTAAGCATCATGTATGCAATGTGAGGATATAACCAAAATCATGGAAAACTCATCATGAAACCCGTGCCAAACACCGACACGTAAATCCTCATCCGTATGGGGCTCCGTCTGCGGATATCGGCCCTCGGCCCCGGCAGTATGAGTCAACCCATGTCCATCTCTGGGCTCCGTCTGCGGATATCGGCCCGTCGGCCCCGGCAGTATGCCCATCTCTCGGCTCCAGGCGGTATCCCCCGGATATCCGCCGAGCTCAGGTAAAATCACCGGTAGGTACTCGCCCGCCTCCAGGCTCAATCGGCATAACCCATCGATCATCTCGCCGAGGGGAACCATACCGGGCCCACCACGAACCCGCAAACGGTACCTCACCTCCTCGAATCGGGTTTCAAGCACACGTCTCAGCACCGAGAAAACGCGTGGTGGACGCACCGAAATATCATATCACGAGGTACCGGGTTTTCATAAAGTGCCTCTTTTCTTAAATAACCCCACGGTCCTCAAAAACCAGAAATCACATAAAAATCCAACATCTAGCAGTAAATCCAATGCGATGTACTATGCGATCAATCCATGATATATGCGACATGTAAAGAGAGTAATCATATCGGAAATCATGCAACATGGAATAGGAATGCGCATATGTCAAAGAAAGCATCAGATCACGAATGTAATAGTACTACTGTGTAGTGACATGGCAATTATCGATGATGAAGTGTGTGAGCCGGCAAATAGTGTACGTGAAACATACGCATCATCGATAATGGTGCTGGTGTCCTAACAGCATGATAATAGCATAATAATGAACATATGCCAGCAATGCGAATAGTATGAATATGCGGAAATCTAGTAATCAACAGCACAGTGAAGTATCTACTATGCAACTACACCTAAGTATCCTGTCAATCAGGAGGGGTAGGTGTGGAAACCACCTAAAACTGAGTCTAAGTATATATGTAGATATATAGTCGGTGATCCCGCCTCAATGTCATATCGTAAGATATCCTCTAGCTATGAGTGCGGATCTATCATCAATATCAGCTCGTACGGTAAACCGTCGTACGGCATTCCCAAAAGCTGGGTACAGGTCAACATCTCACTGTCTCATCACATAACAAATATCACCATCATCAGATCATATAGTCTGGGTGTACTACTCTATATCTAGTACAAACGGTAACATCGGTAAAGTATGCATGCGGGGGTAAACACACATCCCAAGCCGCAAGAATCACAAGTCATACCCCACGTATGAATCGTATCAAATCACCGATCCCAGGGCACCAAGCCCACAATATCGACTCATCTCCAAAGTCGTCACATATCATCAATCACAGTGTAAGTACATGTGAAAAGCAAGGGTATATGTATAGGGTAATTCTATCCTAGGGTTCGCGACTATGAACTACACTAGTCACTTCTAACCCTACATAACCAAAATACACATAATATCACAATACCATATAATAAGCTATCTACGGACTGCGGGGGTGCTATACGCCATCCACCCGACTTTCCCCCGTAGATATAATCTACTCACCTTGCATCACCAATTGCGGACATCACCATGCATTTGCTTGTCGTCCGAAGTCTTCATGGGTACCTACACATCAAAATATCGTATATGCGCATTAAAACCAAATCCAATCTAAAAGGGCGCATAAACTCCAAAACGATACGATAAGGGGGCCTATAGGTGAGAACCTATGGCACGCCTTCAAAACCATCCATAATCCTCTATATCGTCGTATAAACGACAATAGTCGAGGCAAAACACATTCCACCATTTCAGAATCCAAAAATACGGAATACGGAAACACGAATCCAAAACGACAACATAGGATATATGTCCCAGATTTCACCCTAGACAGAATCTGTCAAAACTATAAGTACCCAGGGCCAAGAATTGGGGAAATGGGGCCAGGCACGCAAAACGAGGCAACTCCTCCCTGGTCTGGCCGCAATTTGCGGCCAGAAAGGAGGTTTTGGCGGCCGGCAAGAAGAGTTAGGGGCTAGGGTTTTGGGGTTAGTTTCCTGGGTGCCTGCACATGCTACTGTCCACTCAATTTTATTTATGGGGTCTCGGGGTGACAGCAGATTCAACAACACATTGACAGATTCCAGTTTTTCCCCCGATATCGGTTTCTAAAATCCGTATTCTGGTTCTAGCATCAGGTTTGGGGTTCCAATTCAAACACTAGGGTGTTGGTAAGATCAATACTGAGCCCAATTTCATAATGCAACACCAATTCCACTCAAACCCTAACTAGGTTTTCCTCAATTCCATAATATCACACAATATCGATAAAATCTTGACATGGGGTTATAGGAAAGGCTATAACTAAGCAAATGGTTCAGAAATTACCTTCATTAGCAACTCAAGAAAATTCTTGAGTTGCCCCCTAGTGACCAAATCCATGCTTCTTTGGCTCCATGTGTAGATCTAGGGATTTTGCACATTTTTAATGAAAGGAGGTTGGGGTTTTGGGGTTGATTTTGAGATGTTATGAGGAGTTGAAGAGGGGAGGATGATGGAGGGGAGGCAGCAGCAGCAAGGGGAGAAGGAAGAGGGAAGAAAATGATGGGAGAATGGCTAAGGGTGCTAGTCAAAAGTCCACCTCTCTTTTCACCTACCCTCATCATTACTTTTCCTTTTCTTTTTCCCTTTTCTTTTAAAACCCAACCCTTCTCACACCAATCGTAAACCCAAAAGAAATCCATGACTAGAAAAATGTACAAGTGTAGAAAATGTGATATGTGCAAGTTTTGCACAAAATTACCAAAAAACCCGATTAGCGATTTTAATCGCGATTAGCACTAAATTAGTGTCAAAATGATCAAAACAACTTAAAAATGTCAAAATTTCAATAACTAACCCATTTTTGAATTTTCTAGAATTTTTCATAATTTTTCTAACATTTTTCTTATTTATTTGCATTTAATATTAAAATAATCAATAAAATAATATTAAATTATAAAAATTCCCAAAATTAATATTTTATATTTTTGAAGATGTTACACGTATATACATACCCGTATCCATATTCCGAAAAATACGAATACAATAAGACGAAAATAATCCAACAATATAATACTAGAATCCGGCTTAAACCAAACCCCACTAGTATTACCCGTCTGAATCATGATACGTGCATAAGTGCACGTATATGATCGAACCCTGCCGTAAAACCATACGGCCTCTACATCGTTTCGCCCGAAGCAGGGAAACCCTTTGTGTGGGACTCTAAAGACTCGTCAATATGATGGCAGTAGGTTTAACCACAAGCATGTCAGTGGCACTAGTTGTACGTAACGGCTACCCAGGTATTGAGCAAAAGGAAGGCCGACGAGCAAACTCATCCTGACCCCTACCGAGTCTATCCGTGAAAATATCCGTACAGTACGGTCTGTTCATCTAAAAGTATCGCATATCAAGTCTTGGGGATGGATAAAGTCAAACCCCCTAATAACGTGACATTTTTTGTTGGTATGAAGCCCATCACAAACTGGGAAACTACTGATCAAAATCAGTAATTCTCGACTACCTTGATCAAGAATTTCTGGTGATGGTCACCCGTTCACAACACGACATCAACCCCTAATACCGGGAGAGATGAATCCCCGACGATCCGCTCACTGCCTCTATGTGTCTCGGGACTGTACCCAACTAAAACCTGTTTGCACGACTCCTTTGAGTCGTGGCAGGGTAGTAATCAAAGCACAGTGGGAAATCACACGAGACAAATGACGATCCCAGGTCGACATACTAATCTGTACACATGTCGCCTGGGAACTGCTATCTATAGTAGGTATAATACCAACTAGCAGGTTCCCGGCGAGTCCGTCCAGTGTACTCATAACCCAAAGAGCACCTGTATACTATCTTGGGTGAACAAACAAACACCAATGGCTTGTGAGACCGGCCACCGCCCCTCGTCAGGGTCTCAATCAGTATACACTAGTCTACTCTGGAGTATTGATGCCCAGTCTCGCTACTCCCACGACTAGGGACATTTAAGGATATGCTCATAGACCACCCAGCTCCCACATATATGATCGCCATCATAATGCTGGTAGTCAAGCAGGAATCCTATAGGCTCTATCAATATGTAATAGTAAACTGTAATGCCACCTAAAGCATGTACATGATGATAAAGATAAACCAGATAGTATACTATCATTTTGAGTAAGACTGTTCTACCCGTATAGGTCCTCCCTCAATCATGACAATCGTGTGCCTGCGATTTAATAATTGACTTGAGGGCACTATAGCCAACAATTTTAGAATCACTTCCAGTTCTACCATACTCCCACTTGTTTCTTTTGCAAAAAAGTTCCTTTTATAAAAAGGCGGCGAGTCAAGAACAATGAAACTATTGATCTTGAAAATGGTAGAAACAAAACCCTAGCGAATGCTTGGGATAATCCACAAACATCCATTACCGAAGCGTGCATTGAGTTTGTCCGGATTCTTCTTTTAAACAGAAACCAGATAACTCCATATCTTAATAATCTCAAGATATGCAACTAATCTATATTCATATAGAATCAAAAGCATTAATTTTGATGGAACCAAATTCAAATGTGATGCAACTATTTCCAGTGCATATCACCTAAATGGAAAAAGGCCGATACAATATTACTCATCAAGGAGCAATCATGTGGATGAGTAACCTGAGGGAGAATCAAGTCATCAATATTACTATGACGAAATGCCTAGCATAAGTATCTAGATCTCCGTTCACATAGAAAAATACTGATACTTCCAATATATGGTTCTCTACTTTATTCTTGTACCTATAAACATCTCAAAATATTTGGACCTTGCATTATAATAATTGCATGTCTAAAACCAGAGAACTCATAGGTAAATCTGAATCAACTAAGAGTACAAACCTCTTGTCCCGAAGGATACTAGACAACATATATTTTCATGTATAAGCCCCAAGAGTATACTAACTAATACTCCGTGTGTTGTAGGTTGAAAACTGTATTTTGGTTAATAATGTCTTACACCGTTATTCAGTGCACCTTACCTTATTTTCAACTGATCAAGGTAAATGTTTGTAACAAAATTTTCAATATTTTTATCCCATTTTATAAATTAAAGATACAAATATATCATTTTAAAAATTGGTGCATAATAATGGTTATTCGAAACCAAATATTTGCCGTTAGGCAAAGCCAGACGATTTAATCCAATATCACCTATTGTAACGAATTCCAATATTAAGGATCAAATAGCCCATTTCTAGAAATTCTACTCCTACTCAGCATTTGTAACGCCGTACGGATATGAGATCCAAATCCAGTAAATACATACCCTGGAGTCAGAATTAATTAGGAAAACGGTTCTCATTTACAATTACATAGAAATTTTGAAACATGAATGTTTCAAGGGGTGACTGAGTATTCCTAATAATTAATTTTTCACTATCCAGATTCATGATAGTAGTCTTTCCTTTATTCTCTCTTCAATCACTTTATATGTCTCTACATCTTACCTTCTATACACCGTACTAGGCTAATTTGTTTTCTTCCTTTCCTGCCTTTCGGCACCAGCCTAATCTTTGGAAGAAGACTATCTAATAAGCGTAATAGGTATACTCTCCTAATACAAGGAGCTCTCGCAACTTTAGAGAAGGTTAAAGGAAGTGACAACCGAATAATGCAATCTAAATTATCTAGAACCAGTAGCCATCCTCGACTGAAATAATTTCATCGAGTTCATATGTAATTATACGATGGCCATTTCCAAGAAATATAGATCATCGTAGTGATACAAAGTGTTCTGGAGAAATGCAATGGGAAAGTAGGAGTAGCAGAGATATTTACGACTTTGTCGTGAATCATGACAATCCAAAACCAACGTGTGTTAGAAAATTTGGTTAATTTGGTCAATGAGTTTTAGTTATAGGTAAGTCATGGGTCGCTGTATCCAGAGAGAGCTAGAAAAGAAACACTCAGCATGCACTATAGCAAGATTAGACTGGCTATCACTTTATCTAATCAGGATGGCTCCCACTGTTTCCTTGAATTCTTCTTCAAATCCTAAAAGGAGAACTAGTCGGGATCATATGCACCTTACAAGTTCGCTAACCGTTCAGCCAAGTCGGTGTTGGTACTCCGAGGGAAGTCCCCCATGCTTTTGCACGAACCCAATTAAATAACCCCGTTTCCGCAGAGTCATAACCTCGTTAACACTTTCTAGACACCTAATAGATTAGCTAATTGTGATCTCCTGAGGAATAATACTTACTCATCAGTGGGAATCGGGACCTAACTATCATCGTATGATAATATTGACGGAAGCCGACCAAAATTACCACACTTCAGAAGGTATGCGCAAACTTGGCAAGTTTCTCTAATATTTGAAACTCCCGATATGGTTTTCCCCCCAAGTGTTTATGACCTTGAAGAAGGTCAAAACATCATAAGTTGTATGTCAAGTTCAACCCATCATTGTCCTAATTAATCTAGACCCATTCGTACAAGCCCTTGACGAAGGTCAAAACAGCTGTACGCCTGTGCTAGATTAATGCATCTATCTATACTACAGAAAAATATCCCCTAGCTACCAAACACTATGCGTTGAAGAAGGTCAAAACACATAGCATGAATACTAATTGATACTCATTTGAAACGACAGAGGGCGACGGCTGGTTTTAGCAAAAAAAAAAAACCTTTAACATAATGAACTTGATATCGTTGAAGAAACTCGAAACTCGAGTGGCTTTGAAATAGAGTGGTTTAGGCTCCGCATTTTAAAACTAGTAACATAAATTTTTGCTTAAGAGCAAACTTCCCATGAAGGGATCAAGGCTCTTTCCTTATAGAATGAGGTGCAGGATATTTCTAACCGAAAACCTATATACAGAGCAAAAGAAGATGACAGTTGTTTTGAAGAAAACTGAGTAGTTTTAAAAATTGGTTCCAACAACATCAAAAAGGTTTGTTTTCCTTGAATTAAAGATATAATGCATACCCATAAAATATAGTTTCTAAGACACACCAGAAACAACCAAAATACCATGCTTTTATATGCCATCCGCATTCACCATATGGTCCCGGGTCTTCATCGTAAGGTTACTTAACTTACGGCAGGGTGGGGACAGGGTTAGCACAGATGTAAAACATATAGAAGTATATACTAAATATATAATATATATTAATATCGCAGGCAGATAATTGTCATCACAGGCAGATAATAATCATCACAGGCATGCAAACAACAATATGGAATAGCTGATTAACTAGGAACCCCGCGTTTCATTTGAGCCGCAAATGAAACGCAACGTTCCCCGGTCGTGTAGATAGCCCGTACAAAGTCAATCCTAGACCCCTATGAGTGCGGCAAGCCACCTGCCAATTCTAGAAATTGGGTAACTCGCCCTCAATGAAATAAGTCGGTCACCCGTCGCTTTCTAGAATTCGGTAACTTTTGCACCCCTCCAAGGGTCGAACCTATAACCCCTACAAGTGCGGCGACCATCCTGCCAATTCTAGAGCGAGGCGGCCCAATCTTAACTCCATAAGATGGCAACCTACTGCACTCTAGAACCTGGCTACTCGAGCAATTTACTTGGGTTCATCCTAGTACAAAAATGAAATATATACAATGGTGACATAGATTGCATCCTGGTCAAGCCCCAATAAAAGAATATACATAATACGAAAATGGTGGCCACATATTGGAGATCGTCCCGAATTGTCACGCCCCGCTTCCCAGTAGACGGAAACGGTGACGTGGCAGGCCGCAACGTATTTACTGAAATAAATACGTTAAGCGTAATTAAACAATATATAAAAATGAACAAGAATGACAAGAAAATAAAATAAACAACAACTTTATTTACATTCAACTTTATATACAACTGTTTGAAATTACAAGATACAATGATATAAAGCAAATGCCTAAACAATGGCATACAAAAAATAAGTGCAGAGGAACTAGTGGTCAGGCTGTGCCACAAGCTGGTCCAAGTCCTCCTGGCTCGGCTCAATCTCTTCAGTGTCCGGTCCTCCTGATGAATATTCCAAAGAAAGAAACATAAAGGAATGTCGTCAGCGAACTAACGCTCGGTAAGTTATAAAAGAAGAAAGAGAAGATAGTATATAAAGTGAAATGAACAGGTAAAGTTGTATAGGACTGATTACTGGTATATGATAGTTATTCTAACGTGGTTGTTTGTAGTTTGATAAAAAAAAGGTATTCATGTATATGAGAGGAGTCAATCTTACCCCGTGGACTATGGTAACATGTAGTACAAGGCCCGGTCATAACCCACGGAACAACGCCACGTGAATTCATGTAGGTGTCTTTTAAGTGACCTCTCGTGTCACGATATACGTTCCATACCAATCTACCTCTTTATCCCCGCGTAATGTTTTGTATAGATTAGGTTTACCAGTCTTGGCCGAAACCATAGATACAAAATGTTCAGGTTCATGTTTAGGATGTAATCATGTATTCAAGTAGTCATGTCAAGTTATAACCATGGTTCGGTCAAGTCAAGTCAAGTATACATGTTTGAATTTGATGCTTGAATTCGAGTATTTATGTTCATGATCAAGTACTCATGTTTGATTTTGGATTCAGATTTAAGGTTGGACTCAGACTAAGTCAGACACTTGTAAACTGATTTAACTGTTGAATTCTTAGGTTCGGGAGTCATCGACAACTGCTGCACATGGACGGCAGAATTTGTGTTTTTTTTCCAATACAATTGCCATCGAAAACTCCGTTATTTGTCTAACCTGAATAGGCAAGCACTCACTTTCTCTAGCTCCCTAGGGATCAAGAGAATTGATCCCGCTTAAACCCATATTTACTAAAGTCCTTAAATATTATTTTTGTATATCTCGAGGGGTTTTTATGAAAAATATTTTAATATAGTTTAAAAATAAAACTCGAGAGTGATTTATATTACTTGGGGTTTTTCTGAGCATGCGTTTTAAGTATTGAGGTATTTTAAGGATAAATACCTAGCTTTTAAAGGTTTATGGTATTTTATTGAAAACAGTCATTTTGGTAACTTGATAGTATTTTATTAACATTTTGTAATCTTTCAATTTTGGAAAAATATAGTTTCATAATATAATAAAAATATGGATTTATAATTTTATATAAAAAAAATTTAAAAATTTGTTTTATTTAGAAAATTCGTTTTTTCTTAAAAACCGTATTTATATCCTTTCGAGAACGAATACTCCGTGAGGAGTGTTGTATCTCGCTCTAATATCTCCAGGATGTGCGATAATCCGCATCATCCATTAGTGGGTCCCTTAATGAGGGTTGTAGATGCATAATTGTAAAGGAATACGAAATACCGTTTTAAAATAAACCCGTTTTAAAGTATGTGGTATTTTATTGTAAAGATTGTACGTTGAACCAAACATATATATAGGCATCGTGCTATGAAAACCAAAATATATGTATGGGGTAGGTCATTACCCCATGAAGTTTTTCCTAAAGGTATTTAACAATTGTCGAAATAGGTGATATTAAAGTTCAAGGTATTTTAATGCAAAAGTTCGTTATTTGCGTATTGAACATGAAATTTTGGTTTCATAAAAAGACAATAGATGTGGATTTTGTTTTAAAAAGATATTATGGTGATTATTTGACATTTAGACATATCAATCATGTTAATTTGTTTAGAAACGAAGATTGTTACGTGTTAATTCTACTTTTGTCGATATTTTGAAAAAATACGAATTTAGATGAAAAAGAAGAAGAGAAGGACTCAGGGTTTGGAAAAATTAAGAAAAGGTTTAGGAATAAGAGGGAGGCTTTGTGGCGTCGCGGGAGCTCCAGAATCGGCTTCGATTTTCGACGGGAGAAGCTTCCTCGCTAATTCCATTTTACTCCACTTGCACTTAGGAACTTTTGAGAGAGTTTTTGCTAGAATTTTCAGAATGGTGAAGAGCTAGGGCATGGGGTGGTATTTATAGTGGAGAATTAGGGTTTGGGAATTAAAAATGTGGATTAAAAAACATTAAAATGATATTAATTGGTGAATTGAAAGGTCTCTGTTTGATTGCAGGGAAATCAAACAGTGCGGAGGAGTTAAGAGGAGCTGAAGAGATGAGTGTGCAAAGTACGGAGCTCATTGGAGATCATCCAACCGTCCCCGCTGGCCCTAAGGGCATATCCGCTGGTCGATCTTTGAGGCAAATGCCTTGAGATTCATGTCATCAGATTTATTCTCTGTTTACTCCATTTTCCACATGTCTGATTTTTCTGAACTTTTAATTTCCCCGTGTATTACACGTGCAACTGTTTAGGCTTCCAAAAAGTTAAAAAGAAAAATCAGAAAATCAGAAAAATAATTGTGTCTGATGGGAATCGAATACACAGGTTACGTCACAGCAGTGCATGGCTTTACCAGTGAGCTACAAGTGGCTTCTTGCTTTTATTTAACAAAAAGTGACTTATAACTCAAACTCAGGCCGTAATACTCTTTTCTTGTATATTAACAGGAAAATTTATGTACAAAGATTTCAGAGTCGTTACATTCTCCCTTCCTTATAAGAATTTCATCCTCAAAATTTACAATTACATAGGGACTAATTTTCAAATAGATAACGGTATCTTGCACGCATGTCTTCTACTCATTCCCATGTTGATTCTCCTGGAGAATCCTTTCTCCACATCACTCGGACAAAGTTTACTTCCTTGTTCCGTAATGTCTTCACTTTTTTGTCCAGGATCTCAACTGGTTGTTGCTCGCAGGTTAGGTCAGTCTGTACTGTGAACTTTGAGTGATCAAGTATGTGGCTAGGGTCGCTCACATATTGTCGTAGCTGGGATATATGGAACACGTTGTGCGCTCCTTCCAATGAGGGTAGTAGTGCTAAATGGTATCCCAACTCTCCAACTCATTCGAATATGTCGAACGGTCCTATGTATTTTGTACTTAGCTTACACCTCTTACTAAAGCGGATCACTCCTCTGTTTGGAAATATCTTTAGGAATATATGGTCTTTAGGTTGGAACTCTAGATGTCAGCTCTTTGCATCTGCCTAATGTTTCTGTCGGTCTTGGGATATGCGCATTCTTTCCTTGATCGTGCGAACTACGTCCACAGTTGCCACGATCATCTCTGGTCTAAGGAGTTCACGATCTCCGACGTCGTCCCAACTCAGCGGTGAATGACACTTTCGTCCATAGAATGCTACGAATGGTGACATTCCAATGCTTGCCTGATAGCTGTTGTTGTATGAAAACTCCACAAGGTGTAGGTGATCTTCCTACGAACCTCCGAAGTCTAACATACAGGCTCTTATCATGTCTTCTAGAATCTGAATTGTTCTCTCGAACTTTCTGTCTGTTTGTTGATGATAAACCATGCTGAAATTCAGACTCGTTCCCAGGCTAGCTTGCAGACTCTGCCAAAATTGTGATCGGAATCTTGTATCACGATCCGAGACGATGTAAACAGGTACTCCATGTAATCTCACGATCTCCTGCATGAGTTCATGGGTATCAATTATGGTATATCTTGAAGGTTTAAATCTTACTTTATATTTATGCTTACCTCCATGTACTTCTTTGATAACTTCTCGGTTGACTGGCCAACTCCAAACGGAATAAAGTGAGAAGACTTGGTGATTCGACCCACAATAACCCATATTGCATCGTTACCCTTCATGCTGTGAGAAAGGGCAGTCACGAAGTCCATGGTAATGTGCTACCATTTCCATTCTGGGATTGGTAACGGCTGAAGTAGACCAGCAGTTCTGTGATGCTCAGCCTTCACTTGCTGACACACAAAACACTTTGCTACGCTCCTTGCTACTTCGCGCTTCATTTCATGCCACTAGTAGTGTTGCCATAGTTCCTTGTAGATCTTTATACCACAAGGGTGTACCGAATACGGAGAGCTGTGAGCTTCTTTCATCAACTCTTCTTGAACAGTCGTTTTGCACACATAAACGACTTCCATATCGCAAGGATTCATCTTCGTGGATGATGAATTCAGTTCGAATTCCACTTTCTTCTTGTTCTCGGATCTTTTGTAGCTTGGCATCATTTGCTTGAGCTGCCTTGATCTGATTGACAAGATTGGACTGGGCTTTTATGTTCATAAAAAATGAAGCGTTACCTTGCATAACTACATCAATCGCCAATCCATGCAATTCTTATTGTAGCTTCCACTGAGCGGCAAGGTTCATTGCTAATAACTGGAGGCTAAGTGCATCAGGAACTACGTTCACCTTCCCAAGATGATACTGTAGGTTGATATCGAAGTCCACCATGAGTTCTAGCCATCTTCTCTGCCGCATGTTTAGTTCCTTCTGAGTAAATACATACTTCAGACTCTTATGGTCAGTGTATATATCCACTCGTTCTCCCAAGAGATAATGGCGCCAAATTTTAAGTGCGAAGATGATTGCTGCCAACTCCAGATCATGTGTTGGATAGTTCGCTCATGAACATTCAGTTGTCTTGATGCAAAAGCCACAAATTTTCTATGTTGGTGTAGAACACATACTAATCTTTTACCGGACGTATCACAATGCACAATGAATCCTCCGGGTTGATCCGGTATTACGAGGATAGGAGCATAGGTTAATCTTGACTTGAGTTCTACAAAAACTTTTTCACATGCTTCTGATTACACGAATGCTTCATCTTTACGTGTGAGCTTAGTCAGGGGTGCTGTAATCTTTGAAAAACCTTCAATGAATCGTTGGTAGTATCCTGCTAATCCTAAGAAACTTCGTATATCTTTCACCGTCTTTAGTGTTGACCACTCACTGACAGCTGACAC
Organism: Agapanthus africanus; assembly: GCA_030015575.1. NCBI lineage: Eukaryota > Viridiplantae > Streptophyta > Magnoliopsida > Asparagales > Amaryllidaceae > Agapanthus > Agapanthus africanus. The sequence goes on from CM057339.1 coordinate 430,843,303, forward strand.
CTTAGTTGGATCTACTGAGATTCTTTCGCCTGAATCAATTTGTCCGAGAAATCCGACTTGATCTATCCAAAATTCACACTTTCAGTACATGGCGTAGAGCTGATGTTGTTGTAATGTCTCCAGGACAATCCGTAAGTGCTCGGCGTGTTCTTTCCGATCCTTTGAATATACTAGGATGTCATCGATGAAGATGATAACGAGCCGGTCTAAGTACTCTCGTAAAACTTGGTTCATCAGGTTCATAAAGATGGCAGGTGTATTGTGTTGGGTTACCCTAACGCCCAAGCCATCAAATGTGGAGGTTTACAGAACAAAATTTTTTCTTGGGTTTTAAAACGGCGCCAGAATAACCCAATTAAAACGGGTCTTTCCATAAACCTGACAAGCTAAACCAGGAGTGCTATCTACTATGATAAGAAAGCCTCACCAAACGATTTGTGTCCTTTGGTCTTCTTTCTTCATCATGTGCTCCTAGTTTCCACCTTGAACAAGCTTGAACTTCTTTTCCCGATCCATCGGTTCTCCGGGATCGAGCTTGTTCTCTGGTCCTCCTTTGTCATAGATGATCCATCCGAAGGATGTGATCCATGGCTCTAGCTCCTAAGTAAGTATTACTAGGAGCAACTAGAGAACTTGGGATGCTAATCCAAGAACTCTAGGATGTAGTGTGAAGTTCTAAGTGTTCTACTATCTCTATCTTGCCTCCTCTCTTGTTTCTCAACACATGAAAGTGTAGAGAGAAGGAAGATGATGAAGGTAGTGAAGCTCAAGAGAAGGAGAAGGAGGTGAAGCAAAATGGTGAGATGCAAACAAATGAGCAAGCATGTAAGAGAAATTAGACGGGAATGGTTTTTTTTTTAAAAATTCTATCAATATAATATTTCAACCATGCTTCAATAGTTGCCACAAATGAATTAATAATTCATTTGTCAACTATTGAAGCCATGACTCTCACCATACCCCCTCTCTTTCAATTTACACCTCATTTCCATTTATGAATAAATCGAAAAATTCATGATGAGGTGTCCACCTTCTAGAATGTTATCCGTAATAAAATACGGATTACAGTTTACTGTATATACATACCTGCATTCGGATAAAAACACGAATGCCCAAAAAGAAAGAATAACACGAAGAACGTAATACTAGAATATAAATATATGTAAATTATTAAATCAATACCTGATTAAATAATCCGGCTCAAACCCGGCTAGTATTACCAACTATCCGATCGAAAGTCCGGGTACTCGGTACATCAATCGATTGGAACTCTGCACGTATCCAATACGGCTACTACATAATTTTGCCTGAACCAGGGAAACCCTCTGTGTGGGACTCTAAAGACTCGACAGTATGCTGACAGTGAGTTACTGGATAAATCCATAACCACAAGCACGTCAGCGGCGCTAGCTGTACGTAATGGCTACCCCGGTACCTGTCAAAAAGGAAGGCCGATGAGCAAACTCATCCGGATCCCTACTGAGCCTATCCGTGGCAATCTCCGTATAGTCCGTTATTTTTGTCTGAAAGTATCGCATACCGGGTCTAGGGGTGGTAAACGTAAGACCCTAATAACTCGATAATTCGTGCTGATGCGGCTCAAGACCAATCCGGGAAACTACTGATCAGCTTATCAATAAATCCCAACTGCCTTGGCCAAGGTCTTATGGTCCTGACCAATCGAACACGGTGCGATATTGACTCCCTATAACGGGAGAGACGAATCCCCGATAATCGCTCACTGCCTCCATGTGGCTCGAGACTGTACCCAACCAAAACCTTTTTGCACGACTCAGTAAAGCCGTGGTAGGGTAGTGATCAAACCACAGTGGGAACTCACACGAGACAAATGATGATCTCAGGTCTAAAGACTAACATGTACTCATGTCACCTGAGAACTTCCACCAACTGACGATAGGTATAGTACCATCTGGAAGTTCTCGGTGAGTCCGTCCGGTGTACTCACACCTAGTGAGCACCTGTATACGATCTTAGGTGCAAAAGACCAATGTTGTGGGACCACACCATCGCCCCTCGTCGGGGTCCAGAAACATATACACTAGTCTGCTCCGTAATATCGATGTCCAGTCTCGATACTCCCACGACTAGGGACCATTTAAGGATGTGCGTACTGACTACCCAGCTCCCATAACTATGATCACCATCAAAACGCAGGTAGTCTAGCAATGATCCTATGAGCTTTATCAACATGTATGAGTGATATGTAATAGTAAGTAACACATATGCACAAGTTAAGATAAAGACAAATCAGATAGCATACTATCATATTAAGCAAGATTGTCATGTACATATATATATCCAAGCATCCATATGTGTACATATACAATAATGGCCTCTAGGGCATACTTATCTATCAATCTCCCACTTGCTCTAAGGCCATAAATATTGGCGTACCGAATACCCAACTTCTGCTCTAAGGCCAGTTGTTAACGTACCGTATACACAACATCTCAAAAGTCTCTCGAACTGTGCTTGAGGAATGACCTTAGTGAATGGATCCGCCGGGTTATCTTTTGTGTCACTTCTCCGCACCTCGATCTCCTGACGATCAACGATCTCCCTGATCAGGTGATACCGCCTCAAGATGTGTATGGATTTCTGATGGGACTGTGGTTCCTTCGCTAAAGCCATTACTCCATTGTTGTCGCAATAAAAAGGTACTGGGTTAACAGTGGATGGAACCACCTGAAGTTCAGTAATGAACTTCGTAATCCAGACGGCTTCTTTTGGGCATCGTTGGCAGCAATGTGTTCAGCCTCCATTGTCGAGTCTGCGACGGTGTCCTATTTAGAACTCTTCAAACAGACCGCCCGTCTGTTGAGGGTAAACACAAAACGCGAGACAGACTTGTTGTCATCCTTGTCACTCTGAAAGATCGAATCGGTAAAAGACTACACCTGGACGTCCCCATTACCGAATACTAGAAACAGTTCTTTAGTCCTCCTCAGGTACTTAAGAATGTTCTTAACAGCTGTCCAGTAGTTCTCACCTAGGTTAGACTGATACCGGCTCACCACGCTAACCGCGTAAGCTATATCTGGTCAGGTACATAGCATCGCATAGATTATAGATCCTACCGCCAAAGCATAGGGTATAGTGCTCATGCGAACCCTCTCCTCATCAGTCTTGGGAGACATCTCTTTGAAGTAGGTGATTCTGTGCAATGCGGGTATGTTATCGCGCTTGGAATCTTCTATACTAAATCTCTTTAGTACGGTCTCTATGTGCTTGGACTGTGAAAGTCCTAGTAATCTCATGGATCTATCTCTGTAGATCTTAATCCCCAGAATGTACGAGGCATCACCCAGGTCCTTCATGGAGAACCTTTGTGACAAGAACAACTTGACCGATTGTAGCATAAGAATATCATTTCCTATCAAAAGAATTTCGTCCATGTACAAGACTAGGAACACGACAGTTCGGCCTACAATCTTCTTATATATACAAGGCTCATCCTCGTTCTTGATGAAGTCAAATTCCTTGACCGTTTCATCAAAACCGATGTTCTAGCTCCGCGATGCCTGCTTTAATCCAAAAATGGATTTAAATAACTTTCACACCTTCCCGCTGCTCCCGCTGTTTACGAAACCTTCCGGCTGATCCATATAAACGCACTCTTCTAAACTTCCGTTCAGAAAAGCCGTTTTTACGTCCATTTGCCAGATCTCATAGTCATGAAAGGTAGCAATGGCAAGTAGGATCCGAATGGATTTGAGCATAGCCACTGGAAAAAAGGTTTCGTCATAGTCCACACCTAGTCTTTGACGAAAACCTTTTGCAACAAGTCTAGCCTTATTGGTTTCCACCTGCCCATCTACACCAAATTTCTTTTTGTAGATCCATTTGCATCCAACGGGTTTTACCCCAGGTGGAGCAATATCCAAGGTCTACATTTTATTGGCGTACATGGACTCCATTTCGGATCGCATAGCATCCAGCCACTTATCAAAGTCCCTACTGATAATGGCCTGCCTGAAACTAGTAGGGTCATCTACTTCCAAGATGCAACACTCTCGATCCCTGTCTATGAGAAAACCATAGTATCTCCGGGCGGATGTGATATCCTACTAGTTCTGCGGAGTGGCTGAGGTTCGTTGGGTACTTCTGAATCTTGTTGTTCTACCAAATCTTTAGTTACATTTTGTGGTTCAGAAATCTCTTCCAGTTCTACCGTACTCCCACTAACTTCTTTTTCAAGAAGTTCCCTTTCTAAAAAGGTGGCGTGGTAAGATACAGACACCTTCTGTTCCTCAGTGTGGTAGAACAGATATCCTAGTGAATCCTTAAGATATCCCACAAATTTACATAGAACTGATCGTGCCTCAAGTTTGTCCAGTTTCTGTGTTTTTACATAGGCCGGACAACCCCATATCTTAAACCGCTTAAGATATGGATTCCGTCCACTCCATATTTCATATGGAGTCTTAGACACGGATTTGGATGGAACGTAATTTAGTAAGTATGCCGATGTCTAAAGCACATATCCCCATAATGAAAGAGACAACTCAGCACTACTCATCATAGAGCGAACCATATCCATAAGGGTATGATTCCTCCGCTCCGATATACCGTTGTGTTGTGATGTATACAGAGGAGTAAGCTGAGAGTGAATTCCATTCTCTTTTAGGTATTCTAAGACTTCCGTGTTTAAGTATTCCCCTCCTCTATTAGATCAGAGGATCTTGATACTTTTACCAGTCTGGTTTTCTACTTCGTTTCTGAATTCTTTGAATTTCTCAAAAGTTTCAGATCTGTGTTTCATAAGATACACATAACCGAACCTAGAGAGATCGTCAGTGAATGTGATGAAGTACGAGAACTCACCCCTTGCATGTATAGACATTAGACCATATACATCACTGTGTATGAGTCCCAAGAGCTCTACTGCTCTTTCTCCGTGTCCGGTGAACGGAGATTTGGTCATCTTTCCTTTGAGACAAGACTGACAAGTTTCATAAGATGAAAACTTGGACGTATTCAAATATCCATCTTTTTTGCAATTTACTTAGTCTTTTTTTCTCCGATATGACCAATTCTACAATGCCACAAGTAGGATTCATTCGTTTCTGAACTCTTCCTATTGCGTGTGTTTTGTACGTTGAGAACTGTGTTTTGATTTAAAACATAGATACCATTACACGGTATACCTTCTGCTACCAATACCTAATTAAGATAAATGTTCATGATATTTCTATCAAGAACAAACTTATATCCATCTTTATTGAGTAAAGAAACTGATATGATGTTGCAAACCATGGAAGGTACATAGTAGCAATTGTTCAAAATCATAGTATTGCCATCTGGATATGCTAGGTGATATTCACCGACGACAGAAGCATCAACTTGTGCTCCGTTCCCTACTCTGCGGGACATATCACTAGGTCCAACCACCCTACTTTTTCTCAGTCCTCGTAATAAATTACAGATATGAGATCTCGATCTGGTATCGAGTGCCCAGGAGGTAGGACTGACCAAAAAACAGTTCTCAATAACAAGAACACCTGAAGAAGACGCAATAGTATGTTTCTTCTTCGATGGGGTCATCAAGGAATTCATGCAATCCTCTTTCTTCTGCTCATACTCATGACTGCTGTCATAAGTTAGAGCCAAACCAACATTCCCCAGCCCCGAATAAGAATTCGGATCGATCAAGCGATACATTTTATTATCTTGTTTAAGGCATGAAGTGGTTGCTACCTGGAGAGAGAGAAAAGAAACACTCAGCGTGCGTTCTTGCAATATTAGATTGGTTAATAATTTATCTAATCAGGATGACTCCCACTGTTTCCTTGAATTCTTCTTCAAACCTTAAAAGAAGAATAAGATGGGATTAATCGCACGTCACAATTTTTGCTTAACCTTTCGGTTAGGCTAGTGTCGGTACTCCGAGGTAGGTTTTCCAATACTTTCGCGAAGTTCCTTAATTACATAACCTCTGTTCCCTGGAGGCGTAGCCCCGCTAACACCGTTTTAGAAACCTACTTGGTTTATAGTATTGATTGTTAAGTAAAAAAATCTCCTTGGAGTAATCCTACTCATCATTGGGATCGGGATCTAACTATCATTGCATGATAAATTAGATGGAAGCCACTCTAGTCACCATACTCCAGAAGGTATGCAGCATTAGCATGTTTCATGTATACTTGAAACTCCCGATGTGCTTTTTCCCCTAGTACCCAAGTGACCTTGACTGAGCTAACATATCAAAGGATCCTAGTCAAGTTCAACCTGTCATTATCTTGATTGCATTAGACCCACCCGTACGAGTCCTTGACTGAGCCAAAATGACCGCACAACTGTCCTAACCAATCGCATCTAATGCTACAGAAAAGTATTACATAGCTACCGAACACTACGCCTCGGCTGAGCATGACATACGTAGCACGAATACTAAGCAATATTAGTCTGAAATGATGGAGAGCTACGACTGAGTTTTTGGCGAAAAAACCCTTTAACGTAATGAACTTGATATCGTTGAAGGAACCTGAGCAGTTTTGAAAAGGAGTGGTTTAGGCTCCGCTTTTGAAAACTTGTGGTTTGAAAAACCTGGGTAATCTACAGTATAGACTTTTTCTCAAGAGGTCACTTCCCACGAAGGGATCTCGGCTCTTGCCTTCTGGAATGAGGTGCTGGAAATTCACAACCGAATACCACTATGCAAAGCGAAAGAATATAACTATAGTTTTTTGAAATTTGTTCCAACAAAATCTTTTAGGTTTTCTTATCTTGCATTAATCAAAATTAACATGGTCCCATCATTTAAACCTATCACACCCCAAAAGAATGAAAATACAATGTACGTATATGCCATCTGCATTCGCCACTGGGCCCCGTCATCACCCGTTAGGTTACATAACTAACGACAGAGCGAGGGCTGGACTAGCACGGGTGCAAAACATATACAACATCTACTAGTGTGTGTGTGTGTGTGTGTATAAATATATAACATTCGTCCCAGGCATGATATAAGCAACATCACAGAATCTCAGCAAGTAACACAGAATGGTGGATAATTTTGGAGCCCTGGGTTTCATTTGAGCCGCAAATGAGATTCGACGTTCCCGGTCATGTGAATAGCCCGTGCAATGGAAACCTGGACCCCTACGAGCACAGCAAGCTACCCGCCAATCCCAGAAGTGAGGCAGCCCCAATCAACAAATTGAATGGGCCATCCAGCACTTCACAGGACCCGATAACTTGTACGCCCCTCCGTGGGTCATACCTATACCCCCTACGAGTGCAGCAAATAGCTCGCCAATTATAGAGTGAAGCCCCCTCCGTTTCAGCACCATGAGATGCGGGCTTGTTTCCCTCTAGAACCCGGCAATTCGTGCATTCCATCATGGGGTAATCCTAGTACAGAAAATGAAAAATATGTACAAAGGTGACATCGACCTCAACCCGGTCGTGCCCCAATAAAAAAATATACAACACGACAGAAACAGTTGTTGACATGTCGGATGCTTGCCCCGCAATAACAAATGTACAAATGAATATAAATTGTACTAAACCATTGCACCACCGGCTATCCACCATGACAATCCAACCTCAATATCAGCACAATCACAGAACATCAATGTGAATGTCATGTTCGCAAACCCGTCTAAAAGAACATATTGCAGATAGACGGGTTATACCGATCTAATGACATTCACGGTCACAGATGCTAAACTAATTACTAATAACAAAACACGTATTTTAAAATTTCGATCGACTAAACTTTTCCGAATAGGCCCCAAATGCTAATTCAGTACTCAAACAAATCTGGGCCCAAGAACTAAATATTCCAAAAACCATAATTCTAAAGTATAGAGCAACTGTAGAAATTTTGAGCACAGTAACCCAACTTTGGCCGCGGAACCGGCGCAAACAAGCATGTTTGGCGGTGCTTCCATGGCGGAGTTGAGGGTTCATGGTCTCAAATTTCTTTTGTTGCTCTAAAAAACCCTGGACGAATTTTTGATACACTGAAAATGATTTTTCGAACACTTTAAAAAACCGATAGAAACTATAATTTTGGAATTGCAGTTTCGAAAATTTCGGTCGATCAATATTTCAAACACGTTAGAACTAGCTAGTATGGCTTTATGGGGGTGGCTTTGATACCATGTTGGGTTACCCTAACGCCCAAGCCATCAAACGTGGCGGTTTGCGGAACAAAATTTTTTCTAGGGTTTCAAAACGGCGTTAGAATAACCCAATTAAAACGGAACTTTCTATAAACCTAACTAGCTAAACTAGGAGTGCTATCTACTATGATAAGAAAGCCTCACCAAACGATCCGTGTCTTTCGGTCTTCTTTCTTCATCATGTGCTCCTAGTTGCCGCCTTGAACATGCTTAATCTTCTTTTCCCACTCCATCGGTTTTCCGGGATCGATCTTGTTCTCTGGTCCCCCTTTGTCGTAGATGATCCACCCGAGAAATGTGAGCCATGGCTCTATCTCCTAACTAAGTATCACTAGGAGCAAATAGAAAACTTAGGATGCTAATTCAAGAACTTTAGGATGTAGTGTGAAGTTCTAAGTGTTCTACTATCTCTATTTTGCCTCCTCACTTGTTTCTCAACACATGAGAGTTTAGAGAGGAGGAAGATGATGAAGGTGGTGAAGCTCAAGAGAAGGAAAAGGAGGTGAAGCAAAATGGTGAGATGCAAAAAAATGAGCAAGCATGTGAGAGAAAATAGATGTGAATGGTTTTTTAAAACAATTTCCATCAATATAATATTTCAACCATGCTTCAATAGTTGCCACAAATGAATTAATATTTCATTTGTCAACTATTGAAGCCATGGCACTCACCATACCCCCTCTCTTTCAATTTACACCTCATTTTCATTTATGAATAAATGGAAAAATCCATGATGACGTGTCCACCTTCTAGAATGTTATCCGTAATAAAATATGGATTACAGTCTATTGTATATACATACCTGCATTCGGATAAAAACACGAATGCCTAAAGAGATAGAATAACATGAAGAACGTAATACTAGAATATACATATCGAAATACATATATGTAATTTATTAAATCAATACCTGATTTAATAATCCGGCTCAAACCCAAGCCGGTTAGTATTACCAACTGTCCGATCGAAAATCCGGGTACACAGTACATCAATCGATCGGAACCCTACACGTATCCAATACGGCTACTATATCATTTCTCCTGAATCAGGGAAACCCATTGTATGGGACTCTAAAGACTCGACAGTACGCCGGCAGTAAGTTACTGGATAAATCCATAACCACAAGCACGTCAGTGGCACTAGCTGTACGTAACGGCTACCCAGGTACCTGTCGATAAGGAAGGCCGACAAGAAAACTCATCCGGATCCCTACTAAGCCTATCCGTGACAATCTCCGTACAGTCCGGTCTCTTCGTCTGAGAGTATCGCATACCGGGTCTAGGGCTAGTAAACGTAAAACCCTAATAACCCGGTAATTCGTGCTGATGCGGCTCAAGCCCAATCCGAGAAACTACTGATCAGCCTATCAGTAAATCCAACTGCCTTGGCCAAGGTCTTATGGTCCTGACCAATCGAACACAGTGCAATATCGACTCCCTATACTGGGAGAGATGAATCCCCGACAATCGCTCACTACCTCCATGTGGCTCAGGATTGTACCCAACCAAAATCTATTTGCACGACTCAGTAGAGTCGTGGTAGGGTAGTGATTAAAGCACAGTGGGAACTCACATGAGACAAATGACAATCTCAGGTCTAAAGACTAACCTGCACTCATGTCACCTAAGAACTTCCATCTGACGATATGTATAGTACCATCTGGAAGTTCTCGGTGAGTCTGTCTGGTATTGATTGATCTGTTAAGCTGTATATGTGTTTTGAAATCTAAGAGAATACCGCAATCAGGACGGTGTCGCTTGGTAGCTAGCCGGTTGAGTACGGGTCGGTCCACAGGGAAATCGTGTTATTTGTCTTTAAGTTCTTACGAGTTAAGTCCTATTTTTGGTAGGTTTTGATTTAAAAATCTAAAATTGAATTTAATTTGATTTAAAGCCTTGCTAGGGTTAGGATTAGATTAGTTTGGAAAAATAACTCTACTCACTGCTTCCTTTGCCCTAATTAAGAACATAGGAGTTAGGGTAATAGTCAACAAAGGGGATTAGTACGACTAGGAAGAAACTTTGTTTCTTCCTTTTGATCATTATCCGTCCTTTCTTAACTCTTAGCCTTAACCTCTATGTAAATCAACCACACCCGGTCTAACTAGGGAATCACCGCTATCTCGTAGGATAGGATGCCGTAGTGAGCGGTGTGTGTTTGATTCAAATAAAGTCCTAATTAAAATGTTGTATGGGCAAGAAAGGAGTGAGAGATTTCCATCTCTCAAACCTACCCAATCCTAACCCTAACAAGTGAGGAATTACTCACTCATTAGGAAAGTTGCGATAAAATTCATTTTTATATTTTTAATTTAATTACCTAATTTGCTGATAATAAAAGACAGATAATAAAATTGCAGAAATTAAATTCAAATGGAAAATTACAAGATAGAAAAAAACTTACTTTATTGACACCTCTTCAATGATTACAATGAAATAAAATTTAATCTAGAAAAATAAAAAGAGGCATGCCTAATTAGGCTTTCGGCTCTCCTATTTATAGATAAGAGAAACCCTAGGTTTTACATCTGATCTACATTTGAAATTACAAGAATACCCTAAGAAAGCCAGGTCAAAGCACCGACACCCACCGATACGTGCACCGACACGTGCACTGCACGGCCGCGGATCCACGGCAGAATGCCCTATTTGGCTGCTGTTCCGCGGCCATATGGTGAGCTCTTAGACTCAGTTCTTTAGGGATGCTTCAAGTTGCATTTTCCTTCTGTTTTCTTCACTTGGTTCCTCAGAATATTTTCTACTTTCTTCCAGATTTCCAACCGTGCAGAATTATGTGGACTTTTACCATAAGCTTCGCGTTGAAGTCTTGAATCTTGTGCTGCCCTTGTGCTTTGTGCAATTGAACTGTTTACTGATCTTCATTTGTTCCTTGAACTGTCAGGCGGCATCTTACGGATTCTTCTATCGTTGGTCGCAGTCTCACATTTGTAGCGTCTTTTTCATGAATTTCACTGTAACGATCTGAGAACCTGTAAGCTACAACTATTTAGCAGAGATGGATCAAAAGCACCTATTTATTTGTAATATGATTAAGAATGGGCGATATAATAATGAAAAATTCTGATATGAACAAATACCTCCAAACTTATCTTTTGCTCGTCCCGAGCAAAGCCAATTTATTCTTGAAAAATCCTAACCTCGCTTTCGCAGGGAATCACGATTGCACTGAGCTCGTGCAATAAGCCGTTAAATCTCTAGGTGTCCCTAGTAAGAGGAGTGTTGTCTCCTGAGGGTTTTCAGCGGATACTACCCACAAAATCCGATCAATTTAGCCCGTTGACTTTCATTCTTCAATTCGGTGTTCTAGCAAGAAATTCTATTATCTTCAACTTAGAAATCATCAACCCATATTTTTCATGCTTCCTTTTCATTTAACTTAAGATCTTATATGTTCTGCAAATTTATTCAGCTTTCAGCATCTTTTGAATTTTCCTTCTAAGGTTCCGTCTCAACTTAGGAATTTTTATCATCTCTACTGAAGGTATAAGACCTATCATTCAATCATATCTCTCATCCAAACCCCAATCATACACCTCTACGTGTGTGTATGTATCACCCCTAAACTTGGAAATTCAATTCAAGCTATCATACTTTTGTCCATCGTCCAAAGTACTTTTAGTTGGTGAATTTTAGATGAAATTGCTCACACATCTTTCATGCGACCGTTAATACTTTTTGAGGTACTAACGACCGATTACAAAATGTGTTCGCGCATTAAGACGTAATTCCTCATCTTGTAATACCTAAGGTTTTAGCAGTGACTTCCAAACCAGTTGGTCTAAGGCACTAGGTGATAAAGCACCCTCTCTATATTTTTTTTTATTTTATGCAGCCTTAAGTAATTACAAAACCAGTGTTCATTTTTTCCTTTATTCACACTTATACTTTTATTTTCCTTCATACTAAGAATTTTAGACAAGAGCATTTCAAGGTATCCTCTACTATTCCAAGTTTCAAGGTGCGTGTTTGTGCAAGTTGTAGGGTATATATTTTCAGAATTTTAGACTTAAGGTTCAGAATTATTTTTCAGATTTACATTTCAAATAAAAATTTCAATACGTTTCTCATATTTTGACTTATCCCAAGAACTGAACTCAAAATTTGTCTATTTCTACATAATCTACAAGGACATATATTTTCTACAGTTAAACTTTAAGAAAGGTTATTTTTAGGGTTTTTAATTTACTAAGTTTAGGATCTAGTTTTCCCTACTATTCAACCGTCTTGTCGAACTTAAGTCAAATATGGCCAAAATTGAATTTTTTCAATTTTTATAGTTTTTAAAATTTTTCAATTTTTATTTGATTTTATTTTTTATATTTTTTTTCTTCATTTTTTTAGTTTTATATTTTTTTATATAAAGATGCAATGCGGAATTAAATATGCAAAGAAAGAAAAAAAAAACAAATATGTACAAAAAAATAAAAATATGCAAATGCAAAGATAACTATTTACAAACCACCTCCACCCCCAAACTTATCACAAGCAGTGCCCTCACTGCTCATGGCCTCGCCGTCCCCTTGAACGTGAACGGGAACGTTCCTCTCTTGCCAGCAAAGTGGTCATGCCATGCTCTATTTCCGTCACACGGTGATCCGGGTTGGTCACCATCCCTATCAATCTATCTATCCCATAGTGGCTCTCCTAAGTAAGCGTGCATGTGTTGCCGGGGTAAGCTCTTCCCAGCTCGCGGTCGAGCTGGAGCTGGGTGTCCTGGCGGGTACATTCTCAGCCGGCTCAGTGCGCGACCATACATCATTTAAGCGTGTGTAGGACGTGGATACGCCCTCAACAAGAGGTCTAATAGGGATCCCTCCATGCATATAAAACTCGAATTCCTCCACAGGGAGGAAATAGCGACACAGTTGTGTCACCAACATAGGGCATGGGTAGTTGGCATCCCTTTTGCCCGCACCGATGGAATGAAGTAATACCGTGCACATATCATATCTGGGGTTCCTAGTCATTAAGGTGTGCACGATATGAAAAGATGGTGTGAAAAAGGTAGTCTTGTGTGAACTACCAAAAATGTTATTTTGTGCCCAACGGCACACAGTCAGGACGTTTTCAAAGAGGATTCTAGCTTGGATGCCCTTACGTGGCTCCCTTGAACAGTCAGTACCCATCAAGGGTAAATAATCCTCGAATTGGAGGGGTTGGTCATGGTAGGTAGCATAGGAATTAAGGTGACTTCATGGATGAAGTTCCTATCGATTATGATTTCCCTATCCCTCCAAATTAGCCTAATGTATCCATGTTGTGAGAGGCAACCTTCTTCCATGCACTCGTAAAATTGGGTGACGAGATCTGGAAGAGCGAAGGAGTTTGGATGATTAAAAAGTAAGAAATTCCACCCTCGCCTTCTAATCTCTTCACCGAAATAACTTCCGTAGATCGTGTGTGCAAAGATTTGGGAAAAGTCCCTCTCGAATTGTAAAGTTGGTGCCATTTCAGAGAGCTAAATACCAAAATATGAAATCGACAGAGAGGGAAAAAGGAGTGCAAACCTCCTTTGAAAATTTCAGAGGGTGACGAAGTATAGGCGCGGCGGTTGCGCGGCCGAAGATGGGCTCTGGCAGCGGAAGCGCGGCGGGATGAAGCGATCTCCTTGCCCTGGCTGCTGCGGCGGCTAGGGTTTCGGGAGAGGAAAATATTAGGGTTTGGTGAAAGCCGCAGAGGGGTCGGGTTCTATTTATAGGTGGTTGTTTTGGTTATTTGCAAAAATTTCCTCTTAAAAAAAGAAATTTATTTGTAAATAAATTTTTTAATTTTTTAATTTATTTTTTTTATTAAAACTGAAAATTTACAAAAATACCACAAAAAAAAATTTAATTTTTTTTTTATTTTTTTATTTTTATTACAAGTGATACATACCCCCAAACTTATTTGAAACAGTATTTTGGCTGGATAATCGAAATTTAGGGGTAGATGCAGGAAGATTAGTCAATGTAAATCGGCTCCTGCAAAAGCAGGAGCTCTTCCGAAGGGTCCGCGGTGAGGAACGGTTTAAATCTATGTCCGTTCACTTTAAATAGTGAACCGTCTTCTGGATTTTCTAAATCGACCGCACCGTGCGGATATTTGATGCGTACCAAAAAATGGCCCTTTCCATGGAGATCTGAGCTTGCCGGGATGGAATTGTAACCGAGTGTCGTAAAGTAAAATCTGTTGACCAGGTTTGAATGTTTTGCGCATAAGGTGTTTATCATGGAACACCTTCGTTCGGTTTTTGACGATTATTGCGTTCTCGTAAGTTTCATCCCGAAACTCGTCCAATTCATTTAATTGCAGCTTTCTATGGCTGCCCGCATATCCGAGAGATAGATTCAACTCTTTTATTGCCCAAAATGCTCGATGCTTAATTTCAACTGGCAGGTGGCAAGCCTTTCCATAAACAAGCCTATACGGAGACATGCCAAGATCGGTCTTATAAGCAGTTTGAAATGGCCAAAGGGCATCAATAAGTTTTGACGACCAATCTTTACGGTTTTTGGAAACCGTATTCTCCAATATCTGTTTAATTTGCCGATTTGAAATCTCGACTTGCCACAAGTTTGGGGATGATAGGGCGTGGAAACCTTGTGATTAATGGAATATTTCTGCATTAAGGACTCGAAAGTCCTATTAGAAAAATGAGATCCATTATCGCTGATAATTGCGCGGGGATGCCCAAATCGAGAAAAAAAATGTTTTCTTTGAGAAATCTAACGACAACCTTGTTATCATTAGTTCGAATGGGCACAGCCTCGACCCATTTAGAAACATAGTCAACAGCGAGGAGAATATACACGTTCCCAAAAGAATTGGGAAACAGTCCCATAAAATCTATCCCCCAAACATCAAAAATTTCAACAACCAATATTGGTTGGAGCGGCATTTCATTTCTCCTAGATATCCGGCCTAAGTGTTGGCACCGGGAGCATGTCTTGCAGTACTCATATGCGTCTTTAAAATGTTGTGGCCAATAGAAACCACACTGCAAGATCTTTTCTCCTGTCTTTTTAGGGCCAAAATGCCCGCCACACGCTTGATCGTGGCAAAAAGACAGCACGCTCTTAAACTCATTGTCGGGGACACACCGACGAATAATTTGGTCGAGACGGTATTTGAATAGATAAGGTTTATCCCAGTAAAAATGTTTTATCTGGGATAGGAATCGTAGTCTGTCCTGATTCGACTATTCATTTGGTATAAGTCCGGTGTCCAAATAATTCACAATATCTGCGAACCAAGGTTCGTATGACACAGTCAAGAGCTGCTCATCTGGAAAAACGTCTTTTATAAGAATTTGAAGTGTTGGCGAAGAAGGAAGGCGTGAGAGATAGTCGACAACTACATTTTCGCATCCACTCTTGTCTCTGATGACAAGGTCAAACTCTTGCAGTAAGATGATCCAATGTATTAGCCGAGATTTAGCGTCCTTCTTCACAAAAAAATGGCGAAGAGCTGAGTGGTCAGTGTAAACGATGACTGGAGAGCCGATTAAGTAGGGCCTGAACTTTTCTAATGCGAACACAAAAGCTAAGAATTCCTTCTCAGTTGTTGTGTAATTTAATTGGGCCTCGTTCAAGGTTCGGCTAGCGTAATAAATTACATGCGGCATCTTATTGATGTGTTGTCCAAGGACATCACCAATGGAGAAATCAGATGCATCGCACATAATCTCAAATGGATGCGTCCAGTCAGGAGATGAAATAATGGGAGAGGAAATAAGTGAGTTTTTCAATGACTCGAACGCCTTCATACAGCTTGAGTCGAAATCAAATGTGGTATCCTTGGCCAACAAAAGAGTCAAGGGTCTAGCTATCTTGCTAAAATCCGTGATGACCATCTATAGAAACCGGCATGGCCAAGGAAGGCTCGAATGTCTCGGACGCATTTGGGAGGAGGAAGATTGGAAATTACTTCAATCTTAGCTTTATCTACCTCAATTCCATTTTGTGAGATGATATGTCCTAAGACAATACCTTCTCGTAGCATAAAGTGGCATTTCTCCCAATTTAAAGTAAGGTTCTTATCCCTACACAGGGTAAGCACTGCATCTGAATGTTGCAAACACTCATCAAAGGAGTCGCCGAAAATGGAGAAATCATCCATGAAGTTCTCCAAGAATTTTTCCACCATATCAGAAAAAATACCCATCATACACCACTGGAAGGTAGCGGGTGCATTGCATAACCCAAAAGGCATGCGACGGTAAGCAAACGTACCGAAAGGACAAGTGAATGTGGTTTAGTCTTGATCCTTTTCGGCGATAGGAATTTGATTATAGCCGGAGTAGCCATCCAAAAAGAAATAAAACTCATGCCCAGCCAATCGTTCTAGCATTTGGTCAATAAAAGGTAATGGAAAGTGGTCTTTCCGTGTCGCGGTGTTGAGTTTTCTATAATCGATGCACACTCGCCACCCAGTTTGGGTGCGAGTAGGTATTAACTCATTCGCCTCATTAGTTATGACCGTTATGCCCGATTTCTTTGGGACAACGTGAATGAGGCTAACCCACTGGCTATCAGAGTTAGGGTAAATGATACCACTATCAAGACATTTTACGATCTTCTTTTTAACAGCCTCCTTCATTACTGGGTTGAGGCATCTCTGTGGATCCCTTGCTGTCTTGGCATCATCCATCATATGTATATGATGTTCAACAATTAGGAGACTAATCCCCTTGACGTCCGCCATCGTCCAGCCAAAAGCTTGCCGATTACTTTGTAAAACCGTTAAAACGGTTTTCTCTTGCTCGGGGGTTAGAGAAGCTGAGATGATAACAGGAAGGGTCTCATTCTCACCTAAATAAGCGTATTTAAGGTGAGACGGCAATAGCTTGAGTTCGAGTGTTGGAGGCGAAACAATTGAAGGTAAAATCGGTGAAATTGTCTCAAACTCGAAGGATTCCAACAGAGCTTCAAAATGAGTGTAAGTGGCCGAGTCGGATGGTTCAATTATCTCATCTGAAAATTCAAAGGATTCAAACTCGGGTGGTGAATCGTCAAGATCGTTCGTGAAAGTGAAACACTCGTAATCATTATCGGGCGTGAAAGCAGTATCAGAATCAAGGAGGAACGCACTAGTGGCGTTAAAATTGTTATGATCGAACAGAAATTTTTCGAGCTCACAGTCCTCCTGGGTGAACTCTTGGATCGAGAAAACATCAAGTATATTAGCATTAGGTTCAGAGGGATGATTCCCCAACTTTAAAATGTTTTCAATTGTCATGTTTGCAAAAGATAGGTTCATTGAACCATTTCGACAATTGATCACCGTATTAGAAGTTGCAAGGAATGGTCGACCGAGTATCACCGGAATTTGACTCCGGGGGTTAGCTACAGGATGTGTCTCCATAACAATAAAATCAACGGGGAATATGAAGTCCCCTACTTTAACCAACACATCCTCTAACTCACCCTTAGGATGGGTGATGGATCGGTCGGCCATTTGGAGAGTACAATGTGTGGGTTTCAGCTCTCCAACGCCTAATTGCTCATATACTGAATAGGGAAGCAGGTTAACACTGGCACCAAGATCTAAAAGTGTGCGGTTGGTGTTCTTATTCCCAATAGTTAATGAAATTGTAGGACAGCCAGGGTCCTTTCGTTTTTGAGGTAAAGGTTGGGTAAGAGCATCACTTACTGCACTAGCCAAGAAAACTTTCTTAGGTACCTGTAATTTCCTCTTCTTGGTGCATAAGTCCTTCAAGATTTTAGCGTAAGAAGGGACTTGTTGGAATGCATCCAAGAGGGGAATGTTAATGCTAACCTGTTTAAATAACTCCACAATCTTCTCCATTTGTGGAGTTGGTTTATTGGATCTCAGCCTGTTTGGAAATGGAACATTTTGAAAATTTGTTGAGTCCAATGTTTGTGGAAAAGATTGCGGAGTAGGAACGGATCCCAGTGTTGGTGTTTTCGTGGAGTGAGATGTGGGTCCGTTCGGAGTAGTAGAAGAATTAGAGCCTTGTGAAGAATGGAGAACAGGCTCTGAAGATGAAGATGAAGATGATGAAGATTAAGAATAAGAAGAAGCGGCGGCCGGGGTGTCATCATCAATGCCAACATTGTTGTGCAACATCCTTCTAGATCTCAATGTAGTTACGGCACTCATATTATGATTTTGTTGTTCATGAGCAACATGTGCATTTTGTGGGTGACCGGGATTTGGCAGTTGTTGAGATGGAAGTTTCCCTTTCTCTCGCTCGCTTAAAGTAGCATTCAGCTGTGCAATTTGGGCTTCAATAGTTTTGATGCTTTGCCCATGTGATGCAGTGTGTTGCACCAAAGACTGAATGGAAGACTGGATGTTGGCTGAGGATTGAGTAGATTGTTTTAAAAACGCATCCAGACTTCGTTCTAGCGAGGAAACCTTATCGTTATTTGGTGGAACAAAATTGTTTTGAGGAAAAGAGTTGTTTGGTGCAAAATTGTTCATTTGATTTTGGTAAGGTTGGAACTCGAAAGGTTGCTGATATTGAGTTTGTTGAGGAGCTTGTTGTTGTGGAGGAGGCCTCTGGAAATTGTTATTTCCTTGGAATTGTTGTTGATTTTGATTCCAAGCAAAATTGGGGTGGTTCCTCCAACCAGGATTGTAAGTTGAAGAGTATGGATCATTTCTTTGTCTTTACTGAAAGGCAGCATTGACTTGATCCTATCCTTGAGCAGGTGGGTTGTAAGGACACTCTTCGGTCAAATGGGACAGATCCAAACAACAAGTGCATATAGTGCGAGGGGGTAAAGCGGGGGCAGGAGAAGGCGGTGAGAATTTGCTCTCAATAGCTTCTAGTTTTCGTGGAATTGCGGCCATTTCGGCTTTCATTGCAATTGACATATCAAGTTAGTGAACACCTGCCCTAGACGGACCGGATAAAGTAGATGAAGTGGACGAAGCGGTCTGTCTAGTGCTTTCCCACTGAAGTGTTTGTTCAGCAAGATCGTCGAGAAATTGCCAAGCTTCCTCGTCAGATTCGGTAAGGATGTGACCTTGACAAATGGTTTCCAGCAGCTGCTTAGTTTCTGGGTTCAGTCCTTCGTATAAAGTTTGGCAAAATTTCCATCTCTCGATACCGTGATGAGGGCACTGAACAAGAAGGTCTTTAAATCGTTTGAAACACTTCCCAAAAGGTTCGGAAGGAAGCTGGGAAAATTGGTTAATTTCATTGCGAATTCTCACGGTCTTGTGATGTGGGTAAATTTTTTTAAGAAATGCCTTAATAAACTCTTCCCAACTTTTTATGGAATGCGATACTGTACTATATAGCCACTTTTCAGCTAGGTCACATAAAGTGAAGGAAATGACTCATAGCCTTATAGCATCATCGGATAGTTTGGTGGTCTTCATCATTGCACAAATATTCTGGAATTTGTTAATGAAGATATAGGTATCTTCGGATTCCATCCCGTGAAATTTGGGCAACATATTGATGAAGTGGGGTTTAATTTCGAAATTGTCCCTATTTGCCGACGGAAGTGAAAGACAAGTAGGAAGTGCGGAGCGGGTAGGATAGAAAAGATCCTGGAGCGCGATTCGTTGTGGTACTTCAACAGGCGGTTGTAGTGGGTTATTCGCACCCAGTTGAGGTGGAATCAGTCCCGAAGTAGGTAAGGGATTGTTAGGATTGAATCCTGACATCTCCTTAGAAGATGATGAATGTGAAGATGAAGGTATAGATGAAAAAGAAGTGGAGCGAGTTTCGACTTCAAAGTCGAACGCGTCTGTTCCCCTCCGTAACGCGGCCAAGACAGGGACGTCTTGCCTGAGATTCGGGGCAGATGCTATTTGGTTTTATCCGTCCACCTCTCCGAAGATGCCAAGTTGATTTATGGCACCATGTATCGGAGGTTTAGACGGATGCGGCCGATGTAGCAGACTTCGTCAGATTCCCTCTCGCTTGAGGGGTTTTTGATTGTGGGGAAGCTTTTCCCTGCAGGCGCAAGCCCCTGCAGTTAATTACGCTACCGCATCACGGTAACAACTTTCTCCTTCTCCAGAATTTCACTTCGTGTCATGGGTGTTTGTTTTATTTGTGGTTGCCCGTGGATTGTATATGGAGACTAATTTATGTCGTCGCCCGTAGGACGTGGATTAGTCCAAATCCGTATTTTCTTAGATTTGGTTTTGGGGTTTTGGTTTAAGGATACGTTAGCCATATTTGAGGCTAAGATCAACTTAAACGTTTGTTAAGGATACGTTAGCCCAATTTGAGACTAAGATCAACTTAACAGGATCGTTTAGATCCAACAAAATAGCGTTTGGGGGTTCTATTGTTCCAGTTTAGGGACATGGTGGTCCATTTAATGTATGGTCGTCGGGACCCGTCACCTCTCTGACGACGTTGAAGGATTACAACGACAAATATCAGAGGAGTTCAGAGATGTACCCTTGAACCGGGTGTAAATTGATTTGAGAGAGCAATTGTGCTCATTTCAATTTAATTTGAGGACTTATGCTCAGAATTCGGTTAAGTCCAGTTAAAAATGTTCAACATTTTATTTATATATGGCCCGTTAGGGCTTTGTTTGGGCTCTGCCCTTTTATAATGCATAGCATTGGGCTCTTTATTTAAATGCATGGCATTTATTTTGGCATGTTAGGCCTTCTTAATTGGGCTCTGTCACTTTTTAATAATGCACTACATTTATTTTGGCCTGTTAGGCCTTTTTAATTGGGCTCTGTCCCTTCTTTAATAATGCAAAGCATTTATTGTTCTGACAGTGCGCCACGTGGCCTGTCAGGCGCTTTGCGCCAATTGAGGAGCGCAAGGTGCAAACTCATGTGGGGGTGACACGTGTCACGCTCTGGTGAGCGCAAGTCTGTTAGCGCTGTGCCAGTGCGCTGCGCTAGCGCGCTGCTGACACGTGGCGCGCTCTGATGACTTGAGCCAATTTAAGAGAGCAGTGCTCTGTTTTTAGAAGCGCAAGGCGCAGCTGTTCTGTGATTTGACACGTGGCGCTCCCTGGTGGCTTGCGCCAATCCAAGGAGCGCAACAGTGCAAACTCAAAAGTGCAAGGCACTGTTTAATATTTGGATCAAATTAGATCAAAGGGAAAAAAAATCTTGTTTTCCAGAGAGGTCTACCTCAAATCTCAAGAACCAGTTGTTCATCAAAAGGCAATGCCTTTATACAGAAGTAAATTACTTCTTTATTATTATTATTATTATTATTATTATTATTATTATTATTTTTATTTTTATCGAAGATCTTGATCTTGTTCTTAGATCAATGATCTTTTTAGAAGAAACTCTTCTTTTTTCAAAGGTTTACCTTTTTTCTCTTTGAGTTCTTCAAAATTTTAGAGGAATTCTCTGGTTTCTCTTTCTCTGTGTGTCAATCTGTTTTAGACTTGGGGCCTAGGGGCCTTTATATAGTGCCAATTGATTTGTTAAATCGGTTAAAGAGATCTTTCTCTGAGTGATTTAGGGATTTTTCCCCACCGTTGGATCTTTGATCCAAGGGCTTCTGTTTTACAGAAGATAATCTTCTTGTTTTAACAAGATTAGAATGATCTTTCTGGAATTTTAATTCTGTTTTAGTGCTGGCACAGTTGGCGCAAGCGCACCTGCGCTTGACACGTGTCGCGCAGCGCAGAGCGCAGCGCAACTGCACTGACACGTGTCGCGCAGCGCAGAGCGCAGCTCATCTGAAGCGTTGCTTCCTTTATTATTTGAATTTTTTTTAAAACAGAGCTTTGCTCTGATTGGGGGAAATAGAAGCGTTGCTTCATTTCCTGCCTTGGAATTTGAACAGAGCTTTGCTCTGATTGGGGGAAACAAATGCCCCCCAACATTGCGCTTACGTGGACCTAGACGTGAGCGCAGCGGTGGCAGAATTCCAACTGCCGCGCCATCTTTTGGAAGTTGAAACGGCTCTCAATGCTTATAAATAGGACCTTTGGCATCTTAGATGATTTTCATCTCTTCATAAGAATTTTTATTCAGAGCCTTACTCTTTTGTTCAAGCACTTTTAAGAATTAAAACTCTGAAGAATTTTTTAGGTAAAAATTAAATTAGATTAAATTAAATCAATTTTAAGAGCCTTGCTCTCGATAGATCCTTGATCTAAAGAAAACCCATTTAGGGTTTCACTAGAAGAGCTTTGCTCTAGGGATCTAAAGAGAACTAAAGAGAACCCTATTAGGGTTCCATTAATAGAGCTTTGCTCCCTAAAAGGATTTTTCTTGCTTTTTCTTAATTCATTAATGGAGCTTTGCTCCTTCCAAACCATATAGAAGAACTCTTAAGAGTTTTTCATGGATCTTGGAGGTTAAAGATGGCATCTTATGTTTTGATGAATTATATCATCTTGCTTAATCAGTCTGTCTGACAATTTTGTTGATTTTCTTTTACAGGAGTAATAGACGCCCACATGTACAATCTTGACGAAATTATCTATTATGGGGACATCCTCCGACTCGGCCGTTCTCAAAATCGAGAGTTTACCAACGCCGAGTGTGCTGAAATCATGAGTCGCTTCGACGCATACAATGGTCAACTGCTTCCTCGGCGTTCCTCACTCCTGAAGCTTATCGTAGGAGCGATCTAGGAAGCGCTCCCTTTATTCTGTACCGGTGTGCCCCTTGGAGCATTGGATGCCGCTGAGGATAAGGTGCACTCGGTGTATCTGATGAACTTAATCTCGAAGAGACGGCGAGACAATCTTGTCGATCTCTTGCACCAGGACTTTCAACAGTCCGCCATTCTTGCTGCCTATCGGAGGGTGGAGGACATCAGTGGGGATCCCGACGCCCGTGCTCGCGAAAGGAAGCACACTAGGATGGTTCGCCAGGCTTGGAAAGTTCTGGACAAGGTCACTTTTGAGTTCCTAAATCCATGTCCTGGATTTGAGGTTTTGCCATTGTAAACATTTCAATAACGCTGCTTTTGTTTATTATCTCCATTGATGTAAGATTTTTCTGAGTATGAATGACAAATCTTTTGCCTCCTTCCTTTCATTTTCTGCTTTGTTATTGGAATATTCCTTAAGTAAGCGTAGCCTGTAGGTGATATAGAACATCCCGTCTTGAATACTTTGGGGAGTAGTGATGGCTTAGGAAGCAGGTTCGGATCTGTTGCCTAAGGCTTTTCAACTTTATGAGCCGTGAGGGTCTCACAAAGACTTTTCTCCCTACGGATCGAGAGGATCTCGTAGGTGTATTTTATCCTTAGGAATCGTGAGGATTCCTAAGTGCGTGGTCTCTTATAAGTCGTAAGGGTCTTACAAGAGTGTTTTCCCTCTTACGAGTCGAGAGGACCCGTAAGCGGTTGTTTCCCTCCTTGTCGAGCTTCGACTTTGGAGATTGTGGTCCGTGAATAGTATGCAAGAGTCCGTTTTGGACCGACTTGCAGGACCCCAGTGCTTAGGAAACAGGTTTTTTAATCCCTACTGTCTAAGGCTTTTCCTCACGAGTCGAGACAAATCGAGCATTTCTCGCAAAGTCACCAATTTCCTCACGAGTCGAGACGAACCGAGCATTTCTCGCAAGAATATCCTAACGTCACAGTTAACCTCTGCTCTTTACGACAGAGGTCCGTTAGGGTCTGTGGTACTTAGGGTTTTGGCCGTCGTACCGTCGCGTTGGCTGATATATTCCTCGATAGGCGATCTTGCTGTTCGAGTAGCCTTGCGATTGTCATGTCTCTGATCCCTTCGGGGGCTGGACAAGACGTCTTCAAGTAATCTTCCAGGTAATATTACCGTCGAAAGAGCAAGCGTAGGGATATTCCATGTCACTTTTTACTTGAGGTTAGGCTCATTTTGGAGAGCCCCGATGAGTCATAACCACTCCGCGCTGGTGTGGGATGATCTCCGATAGTCTTTCATGCTTTATATGACTTGCCGTCAAGACCCTGAAGCTAGGAATTTGGCCTTTGCTTCGTTTGCTGGCATTGCGTCCTCTATATCGAGACGAATGTCGCGGTTGTCTCTAGGTTGTTGGTGAACCGTCGAGATTTAGAACTAGGGATTTTGTCGTGGCTCCTTTTGGTGATGTTGCGTCTGCTGTATCGAGACGAACGTCAATGTGGCGACCACTCCGCACTGGTGCGAGATGATCTCCGATTGTTTTTCAAGCTTTATATGACTTGCCGTTAAGACCGTGAAGCTAGGAATTTGGCCTTTGCTTCGTTTGCTGGCATGTACGGATCCTATTGGAGGAAGGACGCTGTAGTGACATCTCGTCTGTTGTATCGAGACGATCGTCGAGGTGGTGACCACTCCGTGCTGGTGCGAGATGATCTCCGATTGTCTTTCAGGCTTTATATGACTTGCCGTTAAGACTCTGAAACTAGGAATTTGGCCTTCGCTTCGTTTGTTGGCATTGCGTTTGCTGTATTGAGACGAATGTCGCGGTGGTCTCTACGTTGTTTGGGAACCATCGAGATTTGGAGTAAGGGCTTTGCCGTAGCTCCGTTTGTTTTGACCGTGAGGTCTTTTGTTGACGTTGTACCTGCATCATGCTGGACTGCGAAGGAACGCCGTTGTTGACATTGCGTCTGCTGTAGCGAGACGAATGCTGAGATGGAGTTGAGATTTTGCCGTCACTCTGCTTTGTTTTGACCGTGAGGTCTTTCGTTGATGTTGCATCTGCATCCTGCTGGACTGCGAAGGAAAGCTGTCGTTGACATCTCGTTTGCTGTATCGAGACGAATGCTGAGGTGGAGCTGGGATTTTGTCGTCGCTCCGCTTTGTTTCGACCGTGAGGTCTTTTGTTAACATTGCATCTGCATCCTGCTGGACTGCGAAGGAACGCTGTCGTTGACATCTCGTCTGCTGTATCGAGACGAATGCTGAGGTGGAGCTGGGATTTTGCCGTCGCTCCGCTTTGTTTCGACCGTGAGGTCTTTTGTTAACATTGCATCTGCATCCTGTTGGACTACGAAGGAACGCTGTCGTTGACATCTCGTCTGCTGTATCGAGACGAATGCTGAGGTGGAGCTGGGATTTTGTCGTTGCTCCGTTTGATGGTGTAACATCTGTGTCATGCTGGAATGAGGAGGCCCACCGTCGTTGGTCTCCAGGCTGCAGATGTTTCCATTGAGATTTGGAACTAGGGACTTTACCATGGTTCCGTTTCGTTGCGACTCTGAGGTTGGTTGTTGACGTCACGTCTGCATCTGGTTGGAGTGAGGAGAAACGCCGTTGGTGATCTCTAAGTTGTCGATGTTGACATCGAGCCCCTGAAGCTATGGATCTTCCTTTGCTTCATTTGTTGACATTGTGTCTGCAACATTGCGACAAATGTCGCGGTTGTCTCTAGGTTGTCTATGAACCGTAGAGATTTGGCTTCTCTTTCTGATGGAGCCTGGTGGGGAGGTATGGTCCCTCTTTGTTTGTGCCCCTGGATTGTATACAGGGATCGATGTGATCTCACCTGTAGGGCAAAAAGTTTCATTCTTTCATCATTTTTTTATTCTTTCCACGATGCTCTATCATTTCAGCTTTTTTATATCGCGAAAATCGCGATTGCCCAATCATTTCGGCTATTTTTCGCGGTGCCCAATCATTTCGTCTATTTATTTTATTTTCACTCGCTGCTTTTTGTTGCGAGTTGCCCAATCATTTCGGCTATTTTGCATGCATACATTTTTACTTGCTGATTTTGTTGCAAGTTGCCCCAACATTTCGGCTATTTATTTTATTTTCACTCGCTGCTTTTTATTGCGAGTTGCCCAATCATTTCGGCTATTCTGCATGCATACATTTTTACTTGCTGATTTTGTTGCAAGTTGCCCCATCATTTCGGCCATTTCATATGCATGTGTGGCTTGCTGTCTTTTTGCCGCAAGCTTGGGATTAGACACCAATTTCGGCATCAGCACCGCTACAACTGTGATATTGCCAGGAGCGAATCATCATTTGCCTCTGTCGATGTTGAACAAAGGTGGCTTAGTAAACAGGGTTACGATCCTGTCGACTAAGGCTTTTGACTTCATGAGCCGTAAGGGTCCCACAAAGGTATTTCTCCCTACAAGTCGTGAGGATCTCATAGGTGTGTTTTCTCCTTAGGAATCGTGGGGATTCATAAGTGTATGTTCCTCTGTAAGTCGTAAGGATTTTACAAAAGGGTTTTCTCCTTATAAGTCGAGAGGACATACAAGGGTTGTTCACCATATGGACATATCCCTAGTCACGGGTGGGACTTTGCTGGGGAAATGTTTATTCGCGCCCGTGGATTGTATACAAGGGTCAGTATTGAGCCACTTGTAGGGCAATATCGAAGGTTGTGGGGGTTGCTTAAGAACAGGTTCAGGTCTCTGTAATTTAAGACTTTCAAATCTTATGAGCCGTGAGGGTCCCATAAAAGAGTTCTCCTTACGAGTCGTGAGGATCTCGCAAGTGTAATTTCTCCTTAGGAATCGTGAGGATCCCTAAGTGTGTTGCTCCCTTGTGAGTCATAAGGATCTCACGCGGGTGGTTTCTCCTTACAAGGTCGAGAGGACCCTGTAAGTGTCCTTTAACGAGATTGCGCCCTTTCGGGTTTTCACAAACTCGCCGGTAGCCCTGCTGTTTTTACTCACGGAGCCCTTTCGGGTTTTCATCCGTGCCCATTTTGCTTATGGACATACCGTCTTTTTTTTTATTATTATTATTTTTATTCTCTTTTTTTTTTATTTTTTTTTCTAACGAGGTTGCGCCCTTCCGAGTTTTCACAAACACTCGTCGATAGCCCTGCTGTTTTTACTCACGGAGCCCTTTCGGGTTTTCATCCGTGTCCATTTTGCTTATGGACATACCGTTTTTATTATTTTTTATTATTTTTTTGTTGTATCGGCTTTGGGATGTTGCGATCCACCGTAGTTTATCGACATCTCGGTCAACAGCTAGTTTTAGGACGTAGTGCTCCATCATTAGTTTAAGGACGTTTCGGTCCGTTGTTGAAGAAGGCCGGCTACTACTTATAGAGTCTGGGCTTAGGAAGATAGCGAGCGGACATAGTCGTCGCCATCCGTCATTGACCTAGGTTGTGACTCATTAAGCGTAGTATTTCTTCAGGATGCGACCGTTTATTGGCCTGAAAGGCCTTTCACCGTGCAAATCCATGAGTAGATAAGCTCCACCCTGGTAGACCTTGTCTATGATGTACGGGCCTTCATAGTTCGGCTCGAATTTTCCCTGCTTGGCGCGATTGGGGATCATAGGTCTTTTGACCACTAACACGAGTTCGCCTTGGCGGAATGTCCTTGGCCTGGTCAATCTTTCATATGAGCGTGTCATCTTTGGTTTATAAGCCTACAGACTTTGTTGCGCTATGAGCCGGGTTTCATCACGGGCATCAAGCTCCTCAAGCCGAAGGTGAGCATTTTCTTCGTCCGTAAGCTAGTAGTGGACTGCCACTCGTAGAGAGGGTAATTCTATTTCGAGGGGGAGTACTGCTTCTGTACCGAATACCAACGCGTACGGCGTTGTGTTCGTGGACGTCTTGAACGTAGTTCGATACGCCCAGAGAGCTTCTTGCAGTCTCTCGTGCCAGTCCTTCTTACTTTGGGACACCATCTTCTTTACGATCTTCGTCATGGTCTTGTTGAAAGCCTCAGCGAGACCGTTAGCTCAGGGATTATAAACTGAGGAATATCTCCAGTCTATGTTGTGTTGTTGCACGAAGCGGCTAATCTTATGGCTTCTGTAGGCTGGCCCATTATCGGAGATGATCCGTCGCGGAGTTCCAAACCGATAAATGATGTGCGTCTTGAAGAAATGGAGGATATTCTCCGTCTTCACTTCCCTTAGCGGTACTGCTTCTGCCCATTTGGAGAAGTAGTCAGTCATCGCCAAGATGAATCGATGTCCCCTGGACGATGCTGGTTCGATGGGGCCGATTATGTCAGTTCCCCACATTTCGAACGGCCAGCTGGCCACTGTTGGATGTAGAGGATTTGGGTGTTGATGGATAAAGTCCCCATGAATCTGGCACGAGTGGCATTGCTTCGCATACTCGAGGCAGTCCTGAATCATCGTGGGCCAGTAGTAGCCCATCCGTTTAATCCTCAACTTCATCTTCGGGCCTGCTTGATGAGAACCGCAGAGTCCGTCGTGAACTTCCTGAACGACTCTTTTTGCTTCATCAGGTCCCAGACATCTCAGCCACAAAGAATCAAACGACCTCTTGTATAGAGTATCATTGACGAAGGCAAAAGACAGAGCTCGTTTCATGAGCTGATGTCTTGAGGACGCATCTTCAGGCGTTCGACGAGATTTGAAGTAGTCTATAAAGGCTTCTCTCCAATCCTCAGCCTTTCCCTGGTCTTTTATTTGCATAGCCATTTGCTCAGTCACTCCCTTTTCTTCGGATGATTCCGATGATATTTCTGCTGGGGCAAGCACCTGACGGCTTTGTACCATGATTCTTATGTCATCAAGGTTCTCGTCGGCCAGTTCTATAGCGAGCTTAGCTAGTGCATCTGCTTTGCTATTTTCCGCGCGCGGTATGCTTTCCAGCATGTAGGAAGGGATTTGACTCAACAGTTGTTGTACTCTCTCGCCATACTTCTCCAGCTCTGGTTTGCACGTTTGATAGTCGATGTTTACTTGACTAATGACCAGTTGGAAATCTCCGTATATGAGGAGGTTTTCAATTCCCATGTCGATGGCGATCTCGAGGCCTGCTATCAAAGCTTCATACTCGGCTTCATTGTTTGTCCTCGGTTCTGTTAAGGAGAAAGCGAAGCGCATTATCCCTCCTTGTGGAGTTACGAAGATGAGGCCCACCCCCAATTTGATTATAGGGGTGTTTTGTTTGCGCTTCTTCATGGAAGACGCTCCATCAAAATAGAGTTCTCATCGGGTATCACTACCGTCGATCGCATCAAACGCATGTTCGTCTGGCAGCTCGCAATTCAGAGGAGAATCGGCCGGTATTAGATGCTCAGCGAGGAAATCGGCAATGGCCTGGCCATTCATTGCCTTAAGAAGCTGATATGTTATTGAAAACTCCATCAAGAGTATGGCCCATTTAGCGAGTCTTCCTGTCAATATGGCCTTTGACATCAAATATTTGAGAGGGTCCACCTTCGAAATGAGACGGACTTCATGTGCCAATGCATAATGCCGGAGTTTCGTTATTGTGAAGATTAACGCCAGGCAGTGTTTTTCGATGGGGGGTAGTTGCTTTCTGCCCCCAGGAGAACTCGAATTAAGTAATAGAGAGCTCTTTCTTTCCCTTGGTCATTCTCTTGTACTCATAATGCGCCTAAGGAACCTTCGAGGGCTGTTGTTTAAAGGATGAGAGGCTTTCCTTTGACTGGAGCAGCAAACACTGGCGGATTCTGCAGGTACTGCTTGATGTCGTCCAGCGCGCTCTGGCATTTGTAATCCCAAACGAAAGGGGTTCCCTTCTTCATCAGGTGACTGTAAGGGCGGCACTTGCCTGAAAGGTTGGCTATAAATCGCCGGATGTACGCGAGCTTCCCTTGGAGAGACCGCAATTGCTTGAGAGTCCTTGGCGGAGGCATTTCCATGATCGCCTTGATCTTTGACGGATCTATCTCGATACCTCGGTGTCGGACGATGAATCCCAGGAATTTTCCTGAGGAAACTCCGAATGCGCACTTGAGAGGGTTCATCTCTAAGTTGTATTGTCGAAGGCGTTGAAACACGGTCTTCAGATGCTCTAAATGTTCCTCGTATGATTTTCTTTTCACCATGAGGTCATCGATATAGCATTCGACGATTTCATGTATAAGGTCATCGAAGATCTTTGTCATGGCCCTTTGATAGGTGGCATCGGCGTTCTTTAGACCGAAGGGCATCACCTTGTAGCAGAATATACCCAAAGGGGTCCGGAAAGCGGTGTGCTTCTGGTCTTCGGGATGCATCTTTATCTGATTATATCCTGATGAGCCATCCATGAAGGAGAAAACCTCGTTAGTGGACGTGTTATCTATCATCAGCTCGGTGACTGGCACTAGGAAATCGTCTTTCGGGCAGGCTTTATTGAGATCCCGAAAGTCTACACATATGCGCACCGTCCTATTTTTCTTCATCACCGGGACGATGTTGGCGATCCAATCGGGATACTGAACTTCTTGAATAAACCCAGAGTCGATCAGCTTCTTGACTTCGGCGTTAATGCTCATCTCAAGCTCGAGCCGCATTCTTCTCGGTGCTTGTTTGATTGGCTTAACGTCCGGGGATATCGCCAATTTATGCACAGCAATTTCTGGATCTAGTCCTGGCATTTCAGAATAGTTCCATGCGAAGCAATCTTTATACTGCATAAGCACGTCTTTTAATGAAGCCACCCTTCCTTCAGACAACAATTCACTAACGAATGTCGGTCGCGGGTCGTTCGCCGTACCCAACTCAATTTTCTTGAGGTTATCCGCAGTAGTGTGTATTCCATCTTCCAGCTCTTTCGGCGCTGGCGGAAATTCTGAGATTACCTCGTTATCCCTGTTCTCGAAGCACCAGGGAAGGTCATCCATATTCTCGGGCTCTTCTTTTGATATTGTTATCATATGACAAGTACGAGCTCGCTTCCAAGACCGATGTGGATCTGGTTCTGCTCTCGCGGCTTTGGGTTCATGCTTCTGTGGCGGCGTTACCTTCCAGCTGTTAGATAGAGCGAACTTGCCGAGCTGATACTGATCTTCGACCCAATTCTTGAAGGTGAAGCAATCTTCGAGAGGGTGTCCTATTACCCTATGATAAGAGCAATAGTCTGGGTGAGAGACCTCGTTAGCTTGCTCAGGGTGTTTAGACTCCGGGAGTGTAAGCATTTGATGTCTTATAGCGAGGTCAAGTATCTTATTTTTCTTGTCTTGAGGAAAAGAGTATGCTCGACTCATATTTTTCATAAGGGACAAATCCGGACTTCTTGGTCCCGCTTTTTCGTTGCTGAATGCCTTTTCCGCTTTTTGACTTGTTTCTGCCTCGGCACCGGGCCTTTTTTACAACAGGTTGACAGGGAGCGGCATTTTCATTTTTCGCGACTTGTTGGAGAAGGCGTTGCATCCTGGCTTTCTCATAGATGGTCATTTCGCGGTTATGGTCGTCTCGAACTTTTTGACCAGCTTCCCTTATAAGCTTGTTCATTTGCTCTTCGAATGACGGACTGGGCATTTTCACGTCGGGGACTTTTTCTGGCTCAGGGTCAGCATCTTCCCATTGAGCGTCCCCCTCTTTATTGAAGTCATGTACGACGTAGCAGTCGCGGAGCAGCTCTCGTTTCTTAGACTGAATGTATCCGAGCCCGATTGCTTCCATTCTCCCATTAGGCAACTTGCGCTGAGTTCCGAGAACGTTCCAGATCCTATCATAGAACTTGGCTTTTCGAGCAGTTTGCTTAAGGGGTACACCTTGGCGCCTCAAAAGTCTCATTAGTCCGTCCGTATAATATCTGGGTAGACGGATGGGCTGGAGTTTGTCAAGTGTAGAATCTGCGCCATGCCAGATTTCTTTCTCTACTTTGGTTTCCCCGGAAAGGTAGAATAGGATCGCCTTTTCGCCTTCTCGTCTGGGAGGGGCATAGAACGTCCGCAGCTCTTCTACACCGTAGGTATCAAGCGCGTCCAGTTCTTTATGATGTTTAAGTGGAACCATGGCGACTTGCAGACTTTGCTCTTCATCAGCGAAAGTTTGTATTGAAGGTCGAGCGGAAAATATAGCATGGACCTCATCTTCCGAGTCACTGCCAAAGATTAACATGGGAGCGGACGGTCCTGGCTTGTTGCATTGGGACGGCCCGAAATAGACTATCTCTTCGTCCTCCTCGGTATCGCTCCCGAAGACAGGGATTGTGGCGATAGCTTTGTTCTCCGGCTTGTAACACCTCTCCGTGTCTTCGAAATCTGGCAAGAAGTATTTTGCATCTTCATATTTGCGGACTTCGTTCATGGAGAATGGGTTCAACTCTCCTGTTACGGTATACTCGAGACCATCCTTAAAATATTTCATACAATGATGCTGTGTAGAAGGGATGATGTTGTACTCGTGTAACCAGGGTCGGCCGAGCAAAGCGTTATAGTATGTCTTGGCGTCTATGACATGGAATTTAATGTCCGTGACGAGTAGCCTAAAGCGTAAAGTCAGTATCACAGACCTGAGAGTCCTGGATGATTGAGAGTCGAACCCGGAGATGGTGATCTTATCCCGAGCGAGGTGCTGGACGCTCATGCAAATTTCCTTCAATACCCGTACATTGAGAAGATTGACGGAAGACCCATTGTCAACCAAGATTTTGCCTATCTTTATATCGTGGCAGTACCCTGAGACATAGAGGGGCCGATTGTGTTCGCATGTCCCAAGGAGGAGATCTTCATCACCGAAAGTGACATCAGCTGTATGCACTTCTTCCAGCTCGTCCTTCATCTTTTCTTCGGCGAGAAAAACTTGGAACTGCTCCGGCTCCTGTAGCGCTTTGATCAATGAATCTCTTGTTTCTTTTGATAGTAAGAGGGCATCGAGAATGTTGAGCTGGGAGGGTAACTTCCTCAAGTGTGCCAGAACGTTGTAGTCCACCTTATTTTTCTTTGGCGGGTCATTGGCGGTTAGCTCTTCCATGACTTGGTCATCTAGGGAGATATCCTTAGAGACCTTTTCTTTTCCCTTATTTTTTTTATTTGAGGGTCCAAGATTTTTTTTGGGTAGCGTACGATTACGCAGCCGGATATTTTCGCAGGCCTTCGGCTCTTCCTCTTTTCCCGAGGTGGACTCTTTAAAGAGAGGGCTAGGAGCTATTTCCTTGTCAGAGTCGCTCCCGAATGTGAGAATTTGCGATCCCCCGGCGTTGACCATGTGACAGTCCCCGGTAGTTCTTTTAAGCTCCTCGGTCATACTTTTCCGCTCCCGACGAGTTTTGCGCTTCTCCCGCTTAAAATGTTGCCGGTGAACAACATACCCCTGCCACCATCTATTGAAATCTTTGCACTCTTCGGTGGGGTGAGAAACCTTCCGATGATACAAGCAATAGGAAGGGTGCATTTCTGCTTTGCCGGCAATATTTCCTTCAGAGGGTGGTAGCTTCATCCCCATTGATATGGCTTTAGCAAACCTTTTCCTCGTCTTGAATTTGTTTTTATCCGCAACGGATGTCTTTTGATTTGACGGGGATGTCTCGACTCTTTTGTCTAGTCGCCGGCGCTTGGCCCTTTCAAATATGACCGTCTCGCGTTCCCGATCAGCTTTACTTTTCAAAAGGGCTTCGTTGAGGAATGCGTCAATTGTTTCATCCGATGGCCCCAGGAGTTCCGGTTTAGGATCTGCCCCCAGCTTCTCAGTGCAAGGAGTTTTCTCATCGTCTGTAAACGAGTGGGAGATCATATAACAACTCGCCATGTAACCCTCAGATTCATCCGACGAGCTTTCTCCATCATCTTCCTCCTGAAAGACGTGGCTGAGGAACTCTTGGAGCATGATGGGAGTCCGTGCCTTTTGATTATACTCCTCCAGCGCATCAATCTGTTTCTGTAAGTCCGTGCGCTTGTCACCAGGTTTCACGGGCTTTTTGGATCTTTTCTTCTTCTTCTTTGAAGATTTCGACGGCTGGGTACAAGTGCTTGGGCCATCACCACCGATCTTTGGAGTTGGGCGCGACTTCAGCATCCCTTCGATGATCTGGGGTTCTAGCTGGTTCTTCCACCTGATCGCCAGGCATGCCTTGAGATCATTCAGCATCCTCTTGGTTTTGGCTGATAGCACGACCTCCCATGGAGCTTCTTCAACAAGGGAGCACGTTGCCCCCGGCGTATTCACCTTTTTAGGGGTATGAGGTTGCGGCGGGCTCACCTTCCATCTTTCGGACAACGCGAACTTGCCCTGTTGGTATTGGTCTTCAATCCAGTTTTTGAAGACGTAGCAATCTTCGATTGGATGACCCAATACTCGGTGATAGGGACAGTAATTGGGATCATTGACGTCGTTTGGCTGCAACGGTCGTCTTGAATCCGGCAGATTGATAAGTCTGTTGCGCAATGCCAGCTCGAACAGTCTTCTCGTTTTATCTTGAGGAAACGAGTAAGGACGTCTTAGCCTCTCCTCGAGGGGTACGCGTGGACGCATATTGTTTTAACGGACAACCGGCTTCAAGTTGCTCGGCTGTTGTTGAGCATTGGCGGCGACGATCGCTTTTCCTTTCCCCTTCTCATTTCGAGAGTCTGGCTTTGGAGGAGACGGTCTATGGCCCATCTGGTCTATTTGAGCTAGCTTGTCGATCAGGGCTTGGAACGTGGTTGGTTTAAAGAACATCATGAACTGTGAAATAGTTGTATGAGGATCTAAGGTGCCCACGAACATGCCCACCACTGGCGCTTCTTCGATGCGCTGTTCGCACTTCTACCACAACATTCGCCACCGGATTGCATATTGAACCCAAGTTTCGTCCGGCTTCACTCTGGCATTGATCAAAGCTATTATCGGAGTATGCTCGCTGGCGCTTGCGAAACGCTGGGTAAACAACAACTCCATTTCAGCGAAAGTTTTGACGGAGTCGTTCGGAAGATCGGAATACCATTCAAACGCCGTCTCCGATAAGCTGCCGACGAACTGGCGAAGCAGGAGCTTATCATCATCACTGGTGTTACCGCAAAGAGCCCTGAACTGGGCAACATGTTGATGGGGATTGCCTGTCCCCTTGTAGAAATGGAACTTTGGGATCGTGTAGCCCGGCGGGTACTTGATCTGATCATACCAGCTCGGATATGGTCATCCCGTTTTAACGACTTGACCGGCTGCCTCAATTTCCCGGTGAACTCGTATCTGTTGGGCTATATATTCATCCAGGGCATCTTTGGAAATTGTCTCCTCCTTGGCTGTTGAAAGAGCCGGCGGTGGATTTGATGTTTCTCCTCTGTCATCTTCAAGGACAATCGGAGGATCTTCAGCAGGAAGATCCTGCTGGATCATCGTACCCACCGTGTCCTGGAACAGAAAGTCCACTCGTTTTATATTGGCTGCTTGTTCCGTAGCCTCTTTTTCCTTCTTTTCCAGTATTCTCCGAAGGAATTCGGCAGCGGTTTCTTGCTCCTGGCGTTGATCCGAGGATACTTCTGGGCTTTCTTTTGGCCCGGTGAGCGCGGCCATCGCAGTCATCATTTCTTGGAGCTTCTGCTACTGCTCGTGAGCTTTAGTCACCGATCGCGTAAGCGGTCTATGACCAGTAGATATACGGCTGTCCTCTTTCCCGGATGCCATGTAGACGGTGTGTACCACCATTCCTCCAGACTTAGGGCGTTTGGGTTCACTGCCTTTGACATTTGCCGCAGGCGTGGGGATTTTCTCTGGCCTTCTTCTCTTGTGGGCCATCGAAGTTGAGGGGGCCATTGCTATGGGCACCCAGGTGACCGTCGTTTTCCGTTGCTTAACAGGGCGGTTGTCTTCCTGTAGGGCTTTCAACTTCTTATGTTGATGGGAGAAGTTCGGATCAATCACCGATTCTCGTACTCTTCGCCAAGTCTTGTAGACTTTGGAAGACAGCCGTTGAGGAGACTGCTCCGGCTTTGTTTCTACGACGGTCTCTACCGGTGGAGGAGACTTTTTGAGCACAGCAGTTGGCGAATTCCTGCGTACCCTGTTCAGTAGCTCAAAGCTGTTCCCGGTTGGAACAACAACATCAATTTTCACCGTTAGAGCTGGCGGAGTTAGCCCAGAGGGGGAGTTGCCCCCAGCCTTCCTTATCCGGCGCCAGTGGCGACGTCGGGCGTGAAGGGTTGTTGGGATTGGTTCAGCGACGGCTTTATCTTGCCCCCTGTTCAGGTGCGGGGCTGTTGCCGGTGTCAGCCTCTTGAAGACTGACGTCCGTTGAGAAGCCGTGTCCAACCGGTCAAACATAGATTTCTGAGCGGGAGCAGGAACGGAAGCAGTCAGTCTCGCAAAGACCGACCATCTGGGAGGAGAAGCCGCCTCGACGACTTCAGGAGAAGCTATCTTCTTTGGGATGGCCACTTCAGATATTATGGGCTTCTTGGTAGGCCCTTTGGAGCTCGAGTTCAGCCTGGTGAAGACTGAGGAATTGGACGACCCGTTGAGAGGGGCCGTGGGAGTAGTAAGTCGATCGAAGACCGACTTCTTTGAAGCTTCCGATACGGGTACAGGGATGGTGAAGCTCGCTGGCGGGAGCATGGTCCCGAAAAACAGACCGGTAGTAGCTTAGGTAATTTTTTCCACCGGCATCGTGAATAGTGATGCCGCCCGCGGTCCATAGGCTACACCTCCAGATGAGGCGGAGCGTCGGTTGCACTTGCAGTTGGAGCAGTTCGAGCAGTTGGATGCCATTGCTGTTTGATTTCTGTGCCAAGCAAGAGACCAAATCTTAGTAACTTGAAACCCGAGGATAACCATTAATAAACAACGATTTGTTCGCGAATACGACACACAAAGTGTGGAGTGGAAAGAGGAAAAGGTCCCACCGGGCGTGCCAGAATCTGTTCCCCTCCGAAACGCGGCCAAGACAGGGACGTCTTGCCTGAGATTCGGGGTAGATGCTATTTGGTTTTATCCGTCCACCTCTCCGAAGATGCCAAGTTGATTTATGGCACCATGTATCGGAGGTTTAGACGGATGCGGCCGATGTAGCAGACTTCATCAGATTCCCCCTCGCTTGAGGGGTTTTTAATTGTGGGGACGCTTTTCCCTACAGGCGCAAGCCCCTGCAGTTAATTACGCTACCGCATCACGGTAACAACTTTCTCCTTCTCCAAAATTTCACTTCGTGTCGTGGGTGTTTGTTTTATTTGTGGTTGCCCGTGGATTGTATACGGAGACTAATTTATGTCGTCGCCCGTAGGACGTGGATTAGTCCAAATCCGTAATTTCTTAGATTTGGTTTTGGGGTTTTGGTTTAAGGATACGTTAGCCATATTTAAGGCTAAGATCAACTTAAACGTTTGTTAAGGATATGTTAGCCCAATTTGAGACTAAGATCAACTTAACGGGATCGTTTAAATCCAACAAAAGAGCGTTTGGGGGCTCTATTGTTCCAGTTTAGGGACATAGTGGTCCATTTAATGTATGGTCGTCGGGACCCGTCACCTCTCTGACGACGTTGAAGAATTACAACGACAAATATCAGAGGAGTTCAGAGATGTACCCTTGAACCGGATGTAAATTGATTTGAGAGAGCAGTTGTGCTCAGTTAAATTTAATTTGACTTATGGCCAGAATTGGGTTAAGTTCAGTTAAAAATGTTCAACATTTTATTTATATATGGCCTGTTAGGGCTTTGTTTGAGCTCTGCCCTTTTATAATGCATAGCATTGGGCTCTT
Organism: Agapanthus africanus; assembly: GCA_030015575.1. Lineage (NCBI taxonomy): Eukaryota > Viridiplantae > Streptophyta > Magnoliopsida > Asparagales > Amaryllidaceae > Agapanthus > Agapanthus africanus. Next base: position 430,880,659 of record CM057339.1, read on the forward strand.
TATTTAAATGCATGGCATTTAATTGGGCTCTGTCCCTTTTTAATAATGCACTACATTTATTTTGGCCTGTTAAGCCTTTTTAATTGGGCTCTGTCCCTTCTTTAATAATGCAAAGCATTTATTGTTCTGACAGTGCGCCACGTGGCTTGTCAGGCGCTTTGCGCCAATTGAGGAGCGCAAGGCGAAAACTCATGTGGGGGTGACACGTGTCATGCTCTGGTGAGCGCAAGTCTGTTAGCGCAGTGCGTTGTGCCAGTGCGCTGCACTAGCGCGCTACTGACACGTGGAGCGCTCTGATGACTTGCGCCAATTTAAGAGAGCAGTGCTCTGTTTTTAGAAGCGCAAGTCACAGCTGTTCTGTGATTTGACAAGTGGCGCTCCCTGGTGGCTTGTGCCAATCCAAGGAGCGCAACAGTGCAAACTCAAAAGTGCAAGGCACTGTTTAATATTTGGATCAAATTAGATCAAAGGGAAAAAAATTCTTGTTTTCCAGAGAGGTTCTACCTCAAATCTCAAGAACCAGTGGTTCATCAAAAGGTAATGCCTTTATACAGAAATAAATTACTTCTTCTTCTTTATTATTATTATTATTATTATTATTATTATTATTATTATTATTTATCGAAGATCTTGATCTTGTTCTTAGATCAATGATCTTTTTAGAAGAAACTCTTCTTTTTTCAAAGGTTTACCTTTTCTCTCTTTGAGTTCTTCAAAATTTTAGAGGAATTCTCTGGTTTCTCTTTCTCTGTGTGTCAATCTGTTTTAGACTTGGGGCCTAGGGGCCTTTATATAGTGCTAATTGATTTGTTAAATCAGTTAAAGAGATCTTTCTCTGAGTGATTTAGGAATTTTTCTCCACCGTTGGATCTTTGATCCAAGGGCTTCTGTTTTACAGAAGATAATCTTCTTGTTTTAACAAGATTAGAAAGTTCTTTCTGAAATTTTAATTCTGTTTTAGTGCTGGCACAGTTGGTGCAAGCACACCTGCGCTTGACACGTGTCGCGCAGCGCAGAGCGCAGCGCAACTGCGCTAGCGTAACTGCGCTGACACGTGTCGCGCAGCGCAACTGCGCTGACACGTGTCGCGCAGCGCAACTGCGCTGACACGTGTCGTGCAGCGCAGAGCGCAAGTCATCTGAAGCGTTGCTTCCTTTATTATTTGAATTTTTTTTAAAACAGAGCTTTGTTCTGATTGGAGGAAACAGAAGCGTTGCTTCATTTCCTGCCTTGGAATTTGAACAGAACTTTGCTCTGATTGGGAGAAACAGCGTCGTAAGTAGCGACTAACGGGATACGGACTAAACGGACGCTAGTGTCCCTAGTCCAACCGGACATACAGTAAAAGAGTTGTAGTGTACTCAAACGTAGAATGTGAGGGTAACAAAACGTCAATGGGGAAATGTGGGTGAATGTTGGGTGCAATGGAATTCTAGCGACAAATGGAAAGTTTTTGTAAAAATTTTGTTCTTTTTTTAAGGTGTTTTTGCAAAAAAATTGTACGGAACTACGACACACTTTCAAACAGTCACAATTTAAGCATGCACAATCAAACCTAAAACTAGGGTCTCCTAAGTCAACTAGACTACTCCTAACTGGTCCAAAGCGACAAGTTGTGAGATATCCCTCAAATCGCCTCTTCACCGCCAATTGTAGCCAGGTAAGCACAAGTGAAGAAAGGAGGGATCCGCTTACGAATCACCGCGAGACGGGCCTTTTAAAATTACCTTTCCCACTTGTCTAGCCTAGGCACCACAAAGTCAGGTTTAGATAAACGACCGATTGCCCACAACCTTTCTCTATCCTAATGAGCGCGACAGTCCTTAATTGGCTGAGTCTAGATGTTTTTTAATTAACTCGAGGGTGATGCATATGCTTTTTGTGATTTCTTGGGTCTTAGGAAGGGTAATGAAATCCCCACTCAATCTGGATTGGTGTTATAGCCCCTTAATTTCCATTTTAAATATGCAAAGCAATTAACACACAAAATCTAAAACACTTTCAAAAAAAAATCTTTTTATTTGCGGCGCAAAGAATCCTGCACAAATGATTTATTGGAGAGGGAGAAGAAGTTTTGCACAATGAACCCTGCAGGAAAAATTTTCAGTGGAGTTCAGGGGGTACAGAGGAGAAATAGAATGCTTACAGAGAAAAATGGATTGCTGACATCAGCAGTTGACCACGGTTCCGCGGTCAAACCTGCACTTGTGTCGCTGTTCCGCGGTGGAACAATTGGTTCAGATCTCCAAAATTTTTCTGTTTTCTGTTGTGGTTCTCCTCTGTCTGTTCAGATCTTCTGTTTCTTGATTTGTTCACTGGGCTTGCTCCAGATCTGAATCAGTCCGTCTTCCATTCCTGCACAATTCGCACAAAAACCGATCAAAAGGAACAGGATGATTTTTTTTTTAGTTTTTATATTTTTAATTTTTATAATTTTTTTCAATTTCATTTAACCCGAAATTAAAAAAAGAAAATAACCACCGTTTCCCCGGCAACGGCACTATTTGATTGATCTGTTAAGCTGTATATGCATTTTGAAATCTAAGAGAATACCGCAATTAAGACGCTGCCGCTTGGTAGCTAGCCGGTTGAGTACGGGTCGGTCCATAGGGAAATCGTGTTATTTGTCTTTAAGTTCTTACGAGTTAAGTCCTATTTTTGGTAGGTTTTGATTTAAAAATCTAAGATTGAATATAATTTGATTTAAAGTCTTGCTACGGTTAGGATTGGATTAGTTTGGAAAAATAACTCTACTCACTGCTTCCTTTGCCCTAATTAAGAACATAGATGTTAGGGTAATAGTCAACAAAGGAGATTAGCACGACTAGGAAGAAACTTCGTTTCTTTCTTTTGGTCCTTGTCCATCCTTTCTTAACTCTTAACCCTAACCTCTATGTAAATCAACCACATTCGGTCTAACTAGGGAATCGCCGCTATCTCGTAGGATAGGGTGCCGTAGTGAGCGGTGTGTGTTTGATTCAAATAGAGTCCTAATTAAAATGTTATATGGGAAAGAAAGGAGTGAGAGATTTCCATCTCTCAAACCTACCCAATCCTAACCCTAACAAGTGAGGAATTACTCACTCATTAGGAAAGTTGCGATAAAATTCATTTTTATAGTTTTAATTTAATTACCTAATTTGTTGATAATAAAAGACAGATAATAAAATTGCAGAAATTAAATTCAAATGGAAAATTGCAAGATAGAAAAAAACTTACTTTATTGACACCTCTTCAACGATTACAATGAAATAAAATTTAATCTAGAAAAATAAAAAGAGGCATGTCTAATTAGGCTTTCGGCTCTCCTACTTATAGAGAGGAGAAACCCTAGGTTTTACATCTGATCCACATTTGAAATTACAAGAATACCCTAAGAAAGCCGGGTCAAAGCACCGACACCCACCGACACTTGCACTGCACGGCCGTGGATCCGCGGCAGAATGCCCTATTTGGCCGCGGTTCCGCGGCCATATGGTGAGCTCTTGGACTCAGTTTTTTAGGGATGCTTCAAGTTGCCTTTTTCCTTCTGTTTTCTTCACTTGGTTCCTAAGAATCTTTTCTACTTTCTTCCAGATTTCCAACAGTGCAGAATTATGCGGACTTTTAACGTAAGTTTCACGTTGAAGTCTTGAATCTTGTGCTGCCCTTTTGCTTTGTGCAATTGAACTGTTTACCGATCTTCATTTGTTCCTTGAACTGTCAGGCGGTATCATACGGATTCTTCTATTGTTGGTCGTAGTCTCACATTTATAGCGTCTTTTTCATGAATTTCGCTGTAACGATCTGAGAACCTGTAACCTGAAACTATTTAGCAGACATGGAACAAAAGCACCTATTTATTTGTAATATGATTAAGAATGGGCGATATAATAATGCAAAATTCTGATATGAACAGGTGTACTCACACCCAGTGAGCACCTGTATATGATCTTAGGTGCAAAAGGCCAATGGTTGCAGCACCATACCATCTCCCCTCGTTGGGGTCCAGAAATGTATACACAAGTCTACTCTAGAATATCAATGCCCAGTCTCGATACTCCCACGACTAGGGGCCATTTAAGGATGTGCGTACCGACTACCCAGCTTCTGTAAGTATGATCGCCATCACAACACAGGTAGTCTAGCAATGATCCTATGGGCTTTATCAACATGTATGAGTGATACGTAATAGCAAGAAAAACATATGCACATGTTAAAATAAAGACAAACCAGATAGCATACTATCATATCGAGCAAGATTGTCCTGTATATGTCCAAGCATCCACATGTATACATATACAATAATGGCCTCTAGGGCATACATATCAAACACATTGGTTATTCCAAATGGCATTAAGAGATATTCATAATGACCATATCGAGTCCTAAACGCCGTCTTCGGAATGTCGAACTCTTTGACCTTCACCTGATGATAACCCGAACGAAGATCTAGCTTTGAAAATATACAAGGCCCACTTAACTGATCGAAAAGATCATCGATACGTGGTAGTGGATACTTGTTCTTAATCGTCACTTCGTTCAGAGCTCAATAATCCACACAAATCCTATATGAACCTTCTTTATTCTTCATGAGTAACACCGGAGATCCCCAACTTGAAGTACTGGGTCGGATCCAACCTTTCTTCAGGAGTTCATCCAACTGAATACGGATCTCCTTCAATCCTTCTGGACTTAACCGGTATGGAGCTTTGATTACAGGTTGCGCACCAGGTTGTAAATCAATACTAAACTCAAGAGCTCGATTTGGAGGCAAACCTGATATGTCTTCACGGAACACATCCTCAAACTCTCGAACTACTTCGGGCTTTTCTTCTTATACCGTTAGAGAAAACACTTCTGCATTTTTTGATTTAGCACGGTATCTTCCTGGCTCCAAATTTCTATCTCCACTTTTGAAATAGAAGTCCAGGTGATCTGATATCTCAAATACTATCCTCCTTTGACGGCAGTCAATAGTAGCATAGAATACTCCCTACTAATCTATTCCCAACACAACATCGAAATTTGGGATGTCCGGTACTTTGAAATTTGCGTAGAATTCTCGTCCGCAAACTACAACTGGACACTGATCAAACCCCATAGTTACTTTTAAGACTCCATTCCCGGAACTGACATTCTAGCTTGAAATGAGTAGCTTCACGGGAATAGCATGCGTTCTCACGAATTGTTGGGACATGAAGCAGTGTGAAGCTCCAGTATCGAAAAGTACGAGTGCTGGAAGGGTGGCTACTAGTATAATACCTAAGTTGTGTGAGGTTGGGTTTAGATATAGTAAAAAATGAAGTGATGCACAAGGATTGAAAAGATTTGAAAGGATGGGGAATTACCAGGGATGACTTGTCCTGTGGTTTTGGCCGCCTCAACCGTCATTGTAAAATCCTGACGTCTTGGTACATTCCTCCTTACCAGAGGCACATTCCTCTGTCTTTGGGGCACGTTTATCTGCCCTTAGGGTATGTTTCTCTGTGCCTGATAGAATTAACGTTGAGGCTGTACAAGTGGTCCATATGGAGCTGGTGCAAGGAGAGCTAGGTAGGGTGTAGGAGCTTGAATGGCTGGCCGCTGCGGGACTGTGATTGTAGGTCTGGGTGCCGGTGATATGTTGAAATGATATGGACATGCTCTTATAGCGTGAGTGGATGCGCCACAAACCAAACACAAGCTATTTGCACGCATGTAGTCCCTTTCCAGGTGTCCAGTTCTTTTGCAGTAGAAACAGAAATTTGGACTGGACCGGTTAAATGATCCTCCCGGTCTCCTAGGTGCAAAGGTCGGCCTAGAAGAGGCTCCTCCAGACATCTGTGCAGCAAGACGTTTGATTCCAGCTGTTTGGGGCTTACCCTTCTTCTTCACCACAGCCTCATAACGGCGAGCTGCCTTCACGGCTTGTTCATGAGTCAGGTAATCGCCTGTGTCTAACACCGCTTGAATCTCCGGGTCTAAACCCTGTTGAAATAGTCTGGCCTGAATCTCATCTGTCGGGATCAAATATGCCGCGAACCTGATAAGATATGATGTCAGGATAGAGATGTGTTTTAACTTAATAGTATTTGATACGAATTCTTTACCTGCTGAGCATGATGAATTCAATATCATATTCATCCACTGATTTTACTCACATAGAACCTTATTGTAAGTGGATGAACTGTTGCTCTATCTCAAATCGAGCAGTCTCGGGAAAGAACTTCGCATCGAACAGATCACGAAATGTCTTCCATTCTATTGGCTGTGTGAGACGGCTTTCCTCAGCCTTCCATCAGACTCTTGTATTGTCTGTCAGTTGCAGCTTAGCAACACTCACTCAGGAAATATCTGGCACTTGAGTTGCTTCCAGATCATCTTCGATCGCTTGAGCCTATTCTTCTGCCTCAAATAGGCTCTCTTTTCCAGAGAAGTATTTTGGGTGCAGTGCCCGGAATTGCTTAACTCCGGATGCCTCAGCTTTGGGACGGTGCATGAGGATATCAATCTCTTGCTGCTCACCCTCTAACAGGCTCTTGATAGCCTTAAGCAGTACCGTTTGCTCATTGATGGGAGTTGCAACGGTAAGCGGTGGTGGTAGAGTAGGCGGTGGGGTATTGCCGTTGACGTTCGTGCTGGTGTTGTTCGGAGAATCCATTACCTTGATAGAAAAAATGAATAGTTAGGATAGATTCAAGAAATTAGAAATGTAAGGAATGTATAGTTGTTGATTCTTATAATTCTTGTGATATATTTCTTAAGACTTCATGCAGAACTGGCCTGCATGGGCCGCCAATAAAACCTGTCACTCCCCGCTTCCTAGTTGACGGAAACGGGGACGTGATAGGCCGCAACGTATTTACTATGAAATAAATACGTTAAGCATAATGAAGCAATATATAAAAATAAACAAGAATGACAAGAGAATAAAATGAAACAGCAACTTTATTTACATTCAACTTTACATACAACTGTTTGAAATTAAAAGATACAATGATATAAAGCAAATGTTTAAATAATGGCATACAGAAAATAAGTGCAGAGGAACTAGTAGTCAGGCTGTGCCGCAAGCTGGTCCAAGTTCTCCTGGCTCGGCTCAATCTCTTCAGTTTCCGGTCTTCCTGACGAACATTCCAAAGAAAGAAACAGAAAATAATGTCGTCAGCGAACTAACGCTCGATAAGTCATAAAAAGAAAAAATAGAAGATAGTATATAAAGTGAAATGAACAGGTAAATTTGTATAGGACCGATTACTGGTATATGATAGTTATTCTAACGTTGTTGTTTGTAGTTTGATAAAGAAGGTATTCATGTATACGAGAGGAGTCCATCTTACACCGTGGACTATGGTAACATATAGTACAAGGCTCCAACATAACCCATGGGACAACGACACGTGAATTCATGTAGATGTCTTTTAAGTGACCTCTCATGCCACGATATACGTTCCGTACCAATCTACCCCTTATCCCCACATAATGTTTTGTATAGATTAGGTTTATCAGTCTTGGCCGAAACCATGGATACAAAATGTTCAGGTGCATGTTCAAGATGTAATCATGTATTCAAGTAGTCATGTCAAGTTATAACTATGGTTCGGTCAAGTCAAGTCAAGTATACATGTTTGAATTTGATGCTTGAATTCGAGTATTCATGTTCATAATCAAGTATTCATGTTTGATTTTGGATTCAGATTTAAGGTTGGACTCAGACTAAGTCAGACACTTGTAAACTGATTTAACTCTTGAATTCTTAGGTTCGGGAGTTATCGGCAACTGCTGCACTGGACGACAGGATTTGTGTTTTTTTCCAAGACAATTACCATCGATAACTCCATTATTTGTATAACCTGAAGAGGCAAACACTCACTTTTTCCGGCTCCATGGGGCTCAAGAGAATTGATCCCGCTTAAACCCATATTTAGTAAAGTCCTTAAATATTGTTTTTGTATATCTCGAGGGAGTTTTATGAAAAATATTTTAATATAGATTAGAAATAAAACTCGAGAGTGATTTATACTGCTTAGGCTTTTCATGAGCATGTGTTTTAAGTATTGAGGTAATTTAAGGATAAATACCTAGCTTTTAAAAGCTTATGGTATTTTATTGAAAATTAGTCATTTTGGTAACTTAATGGTATTTTATTAACATTTTGTAATCTTTCATTTTTGGAAAAATATAATTTCATAATATAATGAAAATATGGATTTATAATTTTATATAATTTTTTTTTAAAATCGTTTTATTTAGAAAATTCGTTTTTCTTAAAAACCGTATTTATAACCTTTCGAGATCGAATACTCCGTGAGGAGTGTTGCATCTCGCTCTACTATCTCGAGAATGTGCGATAATCTGCGCCATCCATTAGCGGGTCCCCTAATGAGATTTGTTGATGCATAATTGCAAAGGAATACGAAATACCGCTTTAAAAGAAACTCGATTTTAAAGTATGTGGTATTTTATTGTAAGGATTATACTTTGAACCAAACATATATATAGACATAGTGCTATGAAAACCAAAGTATACATGTGGGGTAGGTCGTTACCCCATGAAGTTTTTACTAAAGGTATTTAACAATTATCGAAAGAGGAGATATTAAAGTTCAAGGTATTTTAATGAAAAAGTTCGTTATTTGCGTATTGAACATAAAATTTTGGTTTCATAAAAAGACAATAGTTGTGGATTCTGTTTTAAAAAGATATTTGGGTTATTATATGATATTTAGACATATCAAGCATGTTAATTTGTTTAGAAACGAACATTGTTACGTGTTAACTCCACTTTTATCGATGTTTTGAAAAAATACGAATTTAGATGAAAAAGAAGAAGAGAAGAAGGACTAACGGTTTGGAAAACTTAAGAAAAGGGTTAGGAAGAAGATGGAGGCTTTGTGGCGTCACGAGATCTCCGGAATCGGCTTCGATCTTCGACGGAAGAAGCTTTCTCGCTAACTCCACTTTACTCCACTTGCACTTTGGAACTTTTGAGAGAGTTTTTGCTAGAATTTTCAGAATGGTATAGAGCTAGGGTATGTGGTGGTATTTATGGTGGAGAATTAGGGTTTGGGAATTAAAAATGTGGATTAAAAAGTATTAAAATGATGTTAATTGGTGAATTGAAAGGTCTCTGTTTGATTGCATGGAAATCAAACAATGCAGAGGAGTTAAGAGGAGCTGAAGAGACGAGTGTGTAAACCACGGAGCTCATCCAACCGTCCCCGCTGGCCTTAGGGGCATATCCATCGGTCGATCTTGAGGCAAATGCCTCGAGATTCGTGCCATCAGATTTATTCTCTGTTTACTTCATTTTCCACATGTTTGATTTTTCTGAACTTTTCATTTTCCCATGTATTGCAATTGCAGATTTTGGGCTTTCAAAAAGTTAAAAAGAAAAATAAGAAAAATAATTGTGTTCGATGGGAATCGAACACACAGGTTACGTCACAACGGTGCAAGGGTTTACCAGTGAGCTATAAGTGGCTTCTTCCTTTTATTTAACAAAAAGTGACTTATAACTCAAACTCATGATGTAATACTCTTTTCTTGTATATTAACAGGAAAATTTCTGTACAGAGATTTCAGAGTCGTTACACGAACAAATGAATACAACAAAGTAAATCAAAACTATACAAGCAACGGACGAGGGATTATCCGAAACGACAATCCGACTAAACCATAAACAAGATGTGTGTGTGTGTGTGTCCACAGAAATAAGTAACACAAGAAAGTGTGCAACCCCGTCTAATCGAATGTATAGATATTAGACGACGTTTAACAACATATATACACTGATAAGAAATCATGACCATAGAATTCATCACAAGCGAAGCTCACACTCGAAATTCCAAACGAGAAAAATTGAATGCACTTCAACATTCAAAAACTAATTTTTTGCCAAAACAAAGAGTCCGAATGACCCAACCAAGGCCCTCAGGAAGTCCCCGGGGTACCCCCGATCTGCCTCACGGGTTCTCGGTCCGAACCAAGAGCCCGCGGGGATCGGAACTTGAAAAACAATTCAGTTTCGAACAGCCACAACTAACAGAAATCAGCCAAGAAAAACATCGACTAATTTTCAAAAAAAGACATTGAAAATGGTTCGCCGAGACCCTATGGGTCACCCTCGATCCCCTAAGGAGTCGCCATTCCGAAACGAGAGCTTCGGGGATCGAGAACAAGCTTCAAAACTCAGTTTTAAAAACGAATAGTTGCTGTTTCGACAGGAAAATAGATGGCTGAATTCAGCAGCATGAAACATAGTTTGACGATGAATTCCAATGTCATAAGACTAGTTTGTTAGGAATATGTATGCCCTATAACCCATTATTGTTGATATAGTGGATGCTTGGAAATATATATAGAGGACTTTCTTGCTTGACATGATAGTATGCTATCTGCTTACCTTTATCTTAACATGTAGACTGGTATTTTTATATTGTTTGTCTCTTACATGTTACTAAAGCCCTTAGGATATGTACTTGACTTCCAGGATTATTATGAGATCATACAACTAGGGCCAGGGTAGTCCAAAAGTTCATCCTTTAACTGTTCTTAGTCGAGGGGATATCGAGATAGGGCATCAATATTCCAAAGTAGACTAGTGTGTACGTTTCTTGTCCTTTAGAGGGCGATGGTTCATCCCACAACCATTGGTGTGTGACATCAAAGATTGTACACATGTGCTCATTAGAGAATGGGTACACCAAACGGACTCGCCGAGGACTCCTAGTTGGTAGTATACCTATCGTCAGATAGCAGTCCTTTGGTGACACTGGTACAGGTTAGTCTGTAGACCCAAGATCGTCATAGAGTCTTCTGTGGCTCCCACTATGCTTTGATTTTCTCCCTACCACGCTCAAGACGAGTTGTGAAAACGAGTGGATTTTGGGTACAGTCCCGATTCATATGGAGGCAATGAGCGATAGAGGGGTTTCGTCTCTCCCGGTATTGAGGGTTGATGTTGCGCTATACTCTATTGGCTATAACTGGAAGTCCCTGTCCAGAGCTGCAGCTGAGATTTACTGATAAGAGTTATCAGTAGTTTCTCAAACCGTTATAGGCTAGATATCGGCATAACTTATCACGTTACTGGGGTCTTACGTTTACCACCCCTAGACATGATATGTGATATATCAGACGAAGAGACCGGACTGTACGGTAGTGTTACTGATAGGCTTCATGGAGAGTATGGACAAGCTTGCTTGTTAATCTTCATATCTCTCAATACCCGGTTAGATGTTACGTCCAGCTAGTACCGCTGACGGCTTGTAGGTGACTGATGTGATCATCACTTACTGCTGGCGTATTGACGAATCTTTAGAGTCTCATACAGAAGGTCCCTAGTTCAAGCGAAACGAAGTAGGACACATATGTGATATGTGTATGGGGGCCTGATTAAATACGTGTATGTGATACCGTATTGTAATCTGGCAGTTATCTGTTGCCAAGTTAGGTTATATGTGATATAACCAGATTATCAAATCAAGTGTTGATATGATAATGTGATGCACGGATAAATGATATTAGTCAGTCTTATGTGATATAACCGGATTATTAAATCAAGTGTTGATTTAATAATGTGATATATATTATATTTGATATAATTATATCTTAACTAATATCATTAGCTCACTAAATATTTATTTATACGTGTGTGTGTGTGTGTGAAGCATGGCTTGTTTTCTATTTTGTGAAAATAGAAATGAGGTGGAAATTGAAGAGGAATGGGGAAGCATGGCTACATCTAATATTTTATTCATCTTGACTTGCTATTGAAGCATGGCACCATATTTTATTTGTGGATATTTTGATGCTTCAATGAGTGAGGGTCTTAGATGAGCCATTCTTCACCTCATTCAACACTTAACCATTTTTCATGGCTTGCTCTCATTTTTCTCTCTAGCTTCTTCTTCCTCATGATCATGCTTCAAGTTCCAACCCCTCATATGAGATGTGAACCATGGAACCTTGAACACAAACTAGTGAGCCTCTAAACCCTACTTCACCATCCTATACTTGACTAAAGATCAAGTGTAGCGTGTTTCCTAAACTAAAAGAGTTTAGTGTAGAAGTAGCTTGAGTTGGAGGGACTTCGCGTGGATCTTCTTCGGCACGAAGGTCATCGGAGGAAGCTCGTCCAAAACCTCAAGTGGACCCTAGTAAAGTCGCGGGACTACTACACGGAGCATGTGAAGTGAATGACTCAATCTACGAGGGTATAGACATCTTTCACTTCTCTTAGATTACATATCATCATAGATTAACCATAATATTCTAGTTACGATCTTGTTTTAGTCTAGCTTAGCACTGAAAATTTTAAAATCCGGCATGGTTGATGCCGCTAGAACCTCATAGCGGTGCTAGGATAGACTTTCATGGTATCAGAGCCAAGCTAGAACATTTGGGTAAGTCGTTACGATGTTAAAGTGTTCGATCGGTCTCGAAACCTGCGAATTTTGATACTTTTTGTCAAAATTTTCAAACGTTGGTATTTTCTTAATTAAAAATATCCAAAAAATTGTGCAGGGTTTTTATGGAGCCCCAGAAAATTTGAGACCCTAACTCACTCAAGAGACCGCATAACCGCGGCCCAAACCCATTTTTGGCCGCGATTCCGCCGCACTTTGGAAGAGTTAGATGCTCATTTTCTCTGTGCTGGTCCATTTCTATATTTTGCACTGTTTGGGTATTTTTAATGTTTCTCAAGTTGTTGAGGTCTCTGGAATTTGTGGTAGTTTGATAAACCGAACAAAAAGTTTAACGTTGTACAGATCTTGATGATATTTGATACAATTGTTAGAATCCAAATAATTAGTTTTGTGAAAACTAGTTATTATATTATAAACCTAGTGTATTATTATCGGTTAATCGTTTTACGTTGTACAGATCTTGATGATATTTGATACAATTTTTAGAATCCAAATAATTAGTTTTGTGAAAACTAGTTATTATATTATAAACCTAGTGTATTATTATCGGTTAATCGTTTTCCACGAAGTTTTGATTCGGATCAAAACACCGTCGCAATCGCGTATTGTACGCGAACACTTGCCGGGTAACTCTAGTAAACAGCCAAGCCCAATACCCGCGACCAAATGACTGTAGGAGAACCCCGTTGCCAAAAGCACTCACTCGGGTGCTTGCGGCCACAGTGTTCCGCCTTAGTGCACTTCGTCGTCGGTATCGGGGGTGTGGCCATCTGCTAAAGTTTCCGACGAGTATTCGATATTGTATTCGGGAATCCTGTTGAATTACCCAACTAAAGGAATTGAAAAGTGATTTCAATTTGATACTAAAATACAAGGTTTATAGGTTAGGCATGAAATCCGGAATATGAGATATTCCGGGTTTATGATGTTTAACGATATAAGGATTCTAAGTATTTTAGTTTTCCATTTCTTTTCTGCGACCGTAAGTGTAATATGTGGGGTATCCCGATGTCGTTGCTATATGTCAATGAATTTTCAGAATACGCATATTTACTTACGTTGATGACATGCGATGTTATGTGTTGATGTTGATATGATTTATTGGATCTCCGTGAATGAATAGCCAGAAGGTTTTATGTGAGATGAGAGTTTTTATTTTCATTCATGTAAAATCTGTATGTAATATTCTTTTATTGGGGCACTTCCGGGTTGAGGATGATGTCACCATTGATGTATATTATTTACTTTTCCGCATTAGGATAGACCCAAGGCGGGGAGCACAAGTAATCGGGTTCTAGAGTCCAGTAGGAGATCATCTCAAGCAGTTAAGACTGGATCTTCTAACTCTAGAATTGATAGGGTTACTTGTCGCTCTCTTAGGGGTCTACGGATCTGGGTTTGGCTATTCTTCACGACCGTGTAATCTGTGTTTTATATTACTGGCTAAATTTAAAACACGGAAATCCTAGTATATCCAGTATTTCATATGTTGCTTCTGCTGCTTGGTTCTGTGATGTGATCATATAATTGCATGAGACAAATTTTATATTATATATATGATATATAATAAACATTGCTTATGTTTTGCACCCGCGCTAGTCCAGTCCCCACTCTGTCGGTAGTTAAGTAACCTAACGGTGCATGACGGGGCCCAATGGCGAATGCGAATGGCATAAGCGTACGTTCTATTTTCGTTTCATTTTTCTGTGATGTTTAGGAAACATTAAATGATGGGACTTCATTAATGAGATTAATGAAAATAAAGAAACCTAAACATATTGTAGAATCCAAAATTTTCAAAAAGGGTAGCTCTAGTTTTTGCTTTGCATACTGGTATTCCTTGATGAATATCCAGCACCTCATTCGATGAGGAAAGAGCCAAGATCCCTTCACCGGGAGTGACCTCTTTGGAGAAACTAGCAAATGCTACAACTGACTCGGTTTTGTTTTTGATAGCTTCTCTAGTTCTTGCTTTGCATAGTGGTATTCATGAATATCCAGCACCTTATTCGATGAGGAAAGAGCCGAGATCCCTTCACCGGGAGTGATCTCTTTAGCGAAACCAGCAAAAGCCTAAAAAACACTTCTTTTCAAAATCATTAGATTCTACAACGATATCAAGTCCATTAGGCTCATGGTTTTCTTAAAAACCTCCATAGCCCTCCGTCATTTCAGATAAGTGCTATTTTAGTATTCGTGCTACGTTTGTTGGCCTGCGTCAAGGCGTAGTTGTAAGCCCGCGGGGGCACCTCGGCCGTCGATCCGACGCCGGAAACGCGAAAACAAAAACTTTGCACAAACTTGCAACCGGCACCACCGCGCACTTTTCACCCGGATCGGGCCATTAACCTAGCTAACTAGCAAACTAGAAAAGAGTAGAGAAGTTATACCAAGCGATCCGTGTCCTTCGGTCTTCGTCTCCACTCCGATCTCTTGCGGAATGTTCGTCACCTCCTCGCTCGTCGGAAAGGCACCACGTAGCCGGAATCTTTTACGGGCTCCCACCTCTTGACCGAGGCAACTCGGGCGCGAAGTTGGCTAGCCGACACGTCCAAGACTTGCTATAGATATAGTGTAGAAGCTTGTCTCTTTAGGGTTTATGAAGTTGCCATGAATGATGTGGAGGAAAGGAGAATAAGCTATGGAGTGATGTGTGTAATCCTTTTTCAAGCAAGCATAAAAATGAGATGATATCTTTCCACCACTAGAAAATTGATCCTCTCATCTCCCTCCCCCAAAAGGAATGGCCGGCCCCTCTCTCTCTAGAATAAGATTGGAGAGAGAAAAATAAATGGCATAACAATATGTGAAGATAAGATCAAATTATCTCACATCCAAATCCTATCAAAAACTAATCAATCCCTTTTCTCATTAATGCAAAAGAAGAGAATGAAAAAGAATCTCATGATGCTAGTCTCATCATAAAGCCACAAATGCAATAAAGCCCTCCACAAATAAGTTATTTGCAAACTGCAAATAACCCCCTCCAACGAAAGTCCGGCCGTGAAGGAACAATGGAAAACCGGCCGGAACGGAATGCAAACTGGCAACTTCAGAAAACTGATCCCGTAATAAATTACAGGAAAACCCCGCTACTGCAAATACATGCCCGCATTTGTATTCCCACTGAACACAAATGCAAAGAGACAAAATCTACACTATCTAATACTAAGATCCGGCTTAAGCCAAAGCCGGCTAGTAAAAACCGTCCGATCACGATCCGTGCAATACCACACGTATCTGATCGAACCCTGCCATATCTCCATACGGTCTCTACAGCGTTTCGCCCGAAACCTGAGTAACTGAGTGTGGTGGACTCTAAAGACTCGTCAATACTATGGTTGTGGATTTAACCACTAGCACGTCAGAGGTATAAGCCATACGTGACGGGCCACCAGCTACTGACTAAAAGGGACGTCGATGAGCGAACTCATCCTGACACCCTACTGAGCCTGTCAGTGACAATATCCGTACAGTCCGGTCCATTCGTCTATGAGCATTGCATGGCGGGCCTAGGGGGTTGGTAAAAGTCAGACCCCCAAAAGCGGTACAAGTCGTGTCGGAGTGTAGCCCAGAACACCCTGAGATACTACTGGAATACCTACCAGCAAATCTCCTGCCTTGGCCAAGGACTTTTCATGTTCTGGCTCTCCTAGACACAGCGCGACCTCACCCCCAATACCGGGAGAGACGAACCCCTGCAGATCCGCTCACTGCCTCCATGTGGCTCGGGACTGTACCCAACTAAAACCTGTTTGCACGACTCCTTTGAGCCGTGGTAGGGTAGTAATCAAAGCACAGTGGGAACTCACACGAGACAAATGACGATCTCAGGTCGATGAACTAACCTGTACACATGTCACCAGGGAACTGCTATCTGACGTCTGGTATAATCCCAACTAGCAGGTTCCCGGCGAGTCCTGTCCGGTGTACTCATAACCCAATGAGCACCTGTATACATCTTAGGTGAACCAACTGACACCAGTGGCTTGTGAGACCGGCCACCGCCCCTCGTCGGGGTCTCGACTGTATACACTAGTCTACTCCGGAGAATCGATGCCCTGTCTCGAAACTCCCACGACTAGGGACCTTTTAAGGATATGCTTATAGACTCCAGCTCTCACTTATATGATCGCCCTCATACTGCTGGTAGTCAAGCAAGAATCCTAGGGGCTCTATCAACGTGCAATAGAGACTCGTAAGGTCATCTAAAGCAGTACACGATGATAAAGGTAAACCAGATAGCATACTATCATCTCGAGTAAGACTGTCCTACTGGGATAGGTCCTCCCTCAATCATTGCAATCACGTGCCTGTGATCCAATAATTGACTCTGAGGGCACTATCTCCAACAATCTCCCACTTGCACTCAAGGCTAATTATTGCGATGTCGCATACTCACAACCCGTGTGATACCGAACACCCAATTCCTCTACTAGTCAGTCTCACAAAGCTCGTTTGCGAAACTATTGCGTTCGAGGAATAGCCTCAGTGAGTGGATCCGCTCTGATGTTTCTTTCTATTTCTCTCTTTATCTCAAGTTCGCGGAGAAAGCCATCTCCCGAAATGAGCAATACCTGTCTTAGAATGTGTCTGGATATCTGATGGGACCTAGCTCATAAATGAACTCCAAATCCAAACTTCTTAGACTGTATCGTCAACTGAACTTAATCAGTATCCTGCACCATGCCTTCCCTCAGTATCTACCTGGACCATCTGTCCAAAATACTGCCCCTCGTCAGAGGGAAAACTATAACTCTGACAGCCACTCTGTCATCCATGTCACCTTGGAAGCCTGGAATGATAACCGTCTCCTAAAGGAGGCTGACGTTATCATATCCCTAGAATATCTACTTAGGTTCTAAAACATCTTCCGACTGTTTCTCCAGGATTGGATCAATATCAACTTATTGCACCTACTGCAAGAACAACATCTAGTGTGGTACTTGACATCTCATGATTGACTCAACTGCCTAAGCAAGTGATCTGTCAATCATGAACATCCCTCTCCTCTTTAGTCTGTAAGACACCTTTAGAGAGGGTGACTCCACTACCTGCCGGTACACCACCGTACCAGGAGTCATCCATTCTAAATACTCTTAGAATGCTGTCTAAGTACCCAGATTGGGAAACCACCCAAATCTAGATCTAAAACCATAGATCTAGTAACCAGAATGTACGATATAAGATCCAATTCCTATATGGAGAAACCACTGTGTGACAACCAAAGTATAACCGTTCGTAGTATAGGTATATCACTTCCTACTCTGTGTATGTCATCAAATACCAGGACATCACACCCTACTACCTTCTTAACAGATCCATCCCCTATTCTGATGAAGTCAAACCTATGACTGTCACGTCAGAAATAGATGATCTATCTCCGCTATATCTGCTTTAGTCTATAAATAGACATAAGCCTGATTCCCACCAATGCTTCCGCTGCTCCCACTGACCACGACAACCCTCTGGCAGAGTCATATAGACGTGCACTTCTAAAACTAGTTTAGAACGACGCTATACTCATCCTCCTGCCGGATCTCACAGTCTGGAACAACAGCAATGGCAAGTCTGGGTAAACAAGAACCTCCCTGCCACCGTCCTTGAGCATACCGAAGTACCTCTCGAGTGCCTGAGGTTACCCACCATATCTGCGGAGTGGCCAATGGAATGTCAAACCAGATTGAATCTTTAGGTTCTTGTCAAATCTTCAGTAATCGTTTGCGGTTCTGGAATCACTTCCAGTTCTACCATACTCCCACTACTGTTTTCTGAAAAAATCCATTTTTATTAAAATTGTGGCGAGTCAAGAACAATATCACTATTGATCTTCCAGATGGTAGAAAATCAACCCTCGTCATAGCCCGGGTCAACCCACAAACAGCCATTACAGAAACGTGCCTTGAGTTATCCGGAGTCTGGTTTTAAGCATAAGACAGACAACTCCCCGTATCTTAAGAATGTCAAGATATGAACTGTTCTATATCCAATATAGAAATAGAGGCACTGATTTAATTGAACCAGATTCAAATCATGCAGCTGTCTCCAGTGCATGTCAACTAAATGGAAGGAGGCCGATCAGCGTTACTCAACTTAGGAGTACTTCCAATTATGAGTAACCTGAAAGAGAAGCAAGTTCTCTTAACCATTACTATCAACTGAATACCATGTATAAGTATCTACATCTTCGATCACTTTGAAGAATCCTGATACTTGCAACACCTGGTTCTCTACTTTATTCTTATACCTATAACTTCTCAAAACTTCGACCCTGTGTTTCTACGAAACACATGTCTAAGAACTAGAGAAGTTATAAGTAAACCGAATATAGTACGAGGACCTACCCCTCTGTCCTAATGGACACCGGACAATATACAATACTCTGTATAAGTCCCCTGAGTCTAGTGACTCATTCACTGTGTGTCGTAGGTTGAAAACTGTACTATGGTTATGAAGAATTACACCGCTGTTCAATGCTCCTTACCTAACCATCCACTGATTTAGGTAAATGTCATAGACATAATTTCAAAAAGGTATATCTCACTCTATAAAAATAGACGTACAGATATATCAATTTGAAATTGGTGCATAACAACGGATATTCAAAACCAAATATTTTCCGACCAGCAAACTACCCAGGTGGCTTCCTCAAATATCACCAATTACAACGAATCCCGATATAATGAGGATGGTCACCTAATTCCCAATAACTTACTCTCACTCATCATCTGTAAAACCATACAGATGTGAGAATCCATCCTGGTAAATACATACCCTGGAGCAAGTGTCTAATTGGGAAATCAGTTTTCTTTTAACAGTACACAGTGAAACTGAAACATTGAAATGTTTCGATCGGGTATTCCGGTATTCCTAGTAATGCCTCTTCCATCATCCAGATTCACGACTGTAACCTTATAATTCTTTGCCACCTCTCCAAATCCCTTTATATGTCTTTAGTCATTACCTTCTGCACACCCCTTTAGGCCAAATGGTTTTCTTCCTTCCCTACCGTTCGGCACCAGCCTATGGTTTGGAAGAAGACTATCCAATAAGCATAATGGGTGTACTGTCCTAATCCTAGGAGCACTCGCAATGCGAGAGAAGGTGAAGATAAAAGACAACCGAATGAACTTAATTCCTATTTCTCCTGAACCAGGATCCATCCCCGAACTGGAACAAGTTCCTTTCGAGTTCGTATATAACCATACGATGGATTATCCAATAAACTGGGATCTTCGTAGTGATACGGAGTGTCCTGGAGAAATACAAAGGTGATTTTGGATTGGCGAAGAAATACTTGGTTTGGTCGTGAATAGCAGTCGCAATTTACTTTGCCCTCTTACTAATCCCTTTCTTTGTCTTAACTTAATACCTTCTGTACATCGTTTTAGGCTAATTGGTTTTCTTCATTCCCCACCGTTCGGCACCAGCCTAAGGTTTGGAAGAAGACTATCCAATTTGCGTAATAGGTGTACTATCTCCTAAACCAAGGAGTACTCGCAACGTGAGAGAAGGTAAAAGGAAAAGACAACTGAATAGTCATATTCGTTTTCTCCAGAACCAGAAACCATCCTCGAATTCCTTTGAGTTCTTATATAACCATACGATGGTTTTGTCCAATGGAAGTGGACGTTCGTAGTAATACGGGGTGTCCTAGAGAAAAGGTTAAAAGTAGGAGTGGCAATGAGGTCTGCAACTCTGACAATCCAAAAGCCAGTGTTAAGAAGGTTCGGTCAACTTGGTCACTGAGTCATAGTCTAGGGTCGGGTTAATGGTCGCTGCCAAAGAGAGAGAGAAAAGAAACACTCAGCGTGCACTCTAACCTAGATCAGAATGGTTATCACTTTATCTAATCAGGAAACCTCCCACTGTAACGTCAAATTCTTCCCCAAACCTGAAAGAAGAATTAGCCGGGATCACCCGAGGAGTAAACCAACTCATCAGTGGGAATCGGGATCCAACTATCATCGCATGATAACGTGACGGAATCCGCTCACGTTATCACACTCCAGAAGGTATGCGCATACCTGGCAATTTTCAGTTCTTTTGAAACTCCCGATGTGGATTTTTGCCCCATGCTCTTATGACCTTGACTAAGGCCAACAAATCATAAGTCACATGTCAAGTTCTACCCGTCATTATCCAAGTTGATTTGAACCAACCCGTACAAGCCCTTGACTAGGGCCAACAAGGCTATACGACTGTCCCAAACCAACGCATCTATCTATGCAGCATATGAACACCCAATAGCTACCAAACACTGTGCCTTGACTATGGCCAATAAACACAGCTTGAATACTATTGACTATCCATATAAAATGACGGAGGGCTACGAATGGTTTCTGGCGAAAACCTTTAACGTAAAGAACTTGATATCGTTGAAGGAACTGATAGCTTTATAAAAATATAGTGACGAAAACCTTTGCTAAAGAGGTCACTCCCGGTGAAGGGATCTCGGCTCTTTCCCCATAGAATGAGGTGCAGGATATTCCAACTGAATACCTCGATGCAAAGCAAAAGTAATCGGCTATAGTGAAGTTATTGCCCTGACGCAAACTTCTGTCCAAGGGGTCACTCCCGGTGAAGGGATCTCGGCCCTTGCCTCGTCGACTGAGGAGCAGGATATTCCAACTGAATACCACGATGCAAAACAAAAGAGAACGCCCTTGCAATAACAGCTTTTTGAAAAAGTGTTCCAACAACATCAGAATAGGTTTGTTTATCTTGCATTGATCCGAATCAACGCAGTCCCATCAATTGATCACACCACAAAGAACGAAAATATACTGACGTACGTATATGCCATCCGCATTCGCCACTGGGTCCCGTCATCACCCGTTAGGTTAGCTAACTAACGACAGAGCGGGTACTGGACTAGCGCGGATGCAAAACATATACAACATCTACTAATATATATACCAATATATTATATTTCGCTCAAGGCGTGATAAAATGCAGCAACACAGAAATGTATAGCAACACAGATCAATACAGATATCTGGGATCCCCGGGTTTCACAGAGCCGCTACTGAAACCCGACGTTCCCCTTGTCATGTGGATAGCCTGTGCAATGAAATCCTAGACCCCTACGGGCGCGGCAAGTTACCCGCCAAAACCTGAAGCGAGGCAGCCCCCTTCAGCAACGTGAATGGACCACCCAGCACTTCACGGAATCTGGTAACTTGGGCACCCCTCCTGGGTCAACCTATACCCCCTACGAGTGCGGCGAATAGCCCGCCAATTCTAGAGTAAAGCCCCCTCTGTCTCAACGCCATGAGATGCGGGCTCGTTGCCCTATAGAACCCGGCTATCCGTGCACCCCTCCTTAGGGTAATCCTAGTACAGAAAGTAAAAATATACATACAACGGGTACATCGACTGCAACCTGGTCGTGCCCTAAAAGAATAATACAAACAGGCAGTGACGGCAGTCCACATGTCGGACGCTCGCCCCGCAATATCAAATGTACATATAAAACAGAACTGTACTAACATTGCATCCAGGCTATCCCCACGACCGATCCGCAACATCACAGCACAACACAGAACATCAACGTGAATGTCACGTTCGCAAATCCGTCTAACCGGGCTATAGCAGTTAGACTAGATTTACCGATCGAGTGACATTCACGGTCGCAGATATAATGTAAATACTGTGAACTGGCATGTTTAAAATATCCGATCGAACAAATTTTATCAAGTGGGCCCCAAGCAGTACTATAGCACTTACAGAAAATCTGGGCCCAAAAAGAATATCCCAAAACCCCTATTTCCAAGTCTAAAGCCCTCTGGAAAAATTTGGCATGCTGATCATTTAAAAGCGCGGCGGAACCGCGGCCCAAGCATGGGTTTGGCCGCGGTTCCGTGGCGGTATGGAGCGATCTCGCGACCAAATTTTCACAGAATTCTTAGATTTTCATGCTTGTGTTTCTGCAATGACCTGAAAAATTTTTGGAGCATAAAAAAATTTCGACAGAAAACACATGCATAGGAAAATACGGTTTTTGGGGATTTTTGTTCGATCGGGTTTTAAACACACTAAAGCAAGCTAGGCTAGGTTAATGGCGTGGCTCTGATACCAATGTAAGCCCGCGGGGGCGCCCCGGCCGTCGATCCGACGCCGGAAACGCAGAAACAAAAACTTTGCAAAAACTTGCAACCGGCACCACCGCGCACTTTTCACCCGGATCGGGCCATTAACCTAGCTAACTAGCAAACTAGAAAAGAGTATAGAAGTTATACCAAGCGATCCGTGTCCTTCGGTCTTCGTCTCCACTCCGATCTCTTGCGGAATGTTCGTCACCTCCTCGCTCGTCGGAAAGGCACCACGTAGCCGGAATCTTTTACGGGCTCCCACCTCTTGACCGAGGCAACTCGGGCGCGAAGTTGGCTAGACGACGCCTCCAAGACTTGCTATAGATATAGTGTAGAAGCTTGTCTCTTTAGGGTTTATGAAGTTGCCATGGATGATGTGGAGGAAAGGAGAATAAGCTATGGAGTGATGTGTGTAATCCTTTTTCAAGCAAGCATAAAAATGAGATGATATCTTTCCACCACTAGAAAATTGATCCTCTCATCTCCCTCCCCCAAAAGGAAAGGCCGGCCCCTCTCTCTCTAGAATAAGATTGGAGAGAGAAAAATAAATGGCATAACAATATGTGAAGATAAGATCAAATTATCTCACATCCAAATCCTATCAAAAACTAATCAATCCCTTTTCTCATTAATGCAAAAGAAGAGAAAGAAAAAGAATCTCATGATGCTAGTCTCATCATAAAGCCAAAAATGCAATAAAGCCCTCCACAAATAAGTTATTTGCAAACTGCAAATAACCCCCTCCAACGAAAGTCCGGCCGTGAAGGAACAATGGAAAACCGGCCGGAACGGAATGCAAACTGGCAACTACAGAAAACTGATCCCGTAATAAATTACAGGAAAACCCCGCTACTGCAAATACATGCCCGCATTTGTATTCC
Organism: Agapanthus africanus; assembly: GCA_030015575.1. NCBI lineage: Eukaryota > Viridiplantae > Streptophyta > Magnoliopsida > Asparagales > Amaryllidaceae > Agapanthus > Agapanthus africanus. The sequence continues at coordinate 430,904,026 of CM057339.1, forward strand.
CACTGAACACAAATGCAAAGAGACAAAATCTACACTATCTAATGCTAGGATCCGGCTTAAGCCAAAGCCGGCTAGTAAAAACCGTCTGATCACGATCCGTGCAATACCGCACGTATCTGATCGAACCCTGCCATATCTCCATACGGCCTCTACAGCGTTTCGCCCGAAACCTGAGTAACTGAGTGTGGTGGACTCTAAAGACTCGTCAATACTATGGCTGTGGATTTAACCACTAGCACGTCAGAGGTATAAGCCATACGTGACGGGCCACCAGCTACTGACTAAAAGGGACGTCGATGAGCGAACTCATCCTGACACCCTACTGAGCATGTCAGTGACAATATCCGTACAATCCGGTCCGTTCGTCTATGAGCATCGCATGGCGGGCCTAGGGGGTTGGTAAAAGTCAGACCCCCAAAAGCGGTACAAGTCGTGTCGGAGTGTAGCCCAGAACACCCTGAGATACTACTGGAATACCTACCAGCAAATCTCCTGCCTTGGCCAAGGACTTTTCATGTTCTGGCTCTCCTAGACACAGCGCGACCTCACCCCCAATACCGGGAGAGACGAACCCCTGCAGATCCGCTCACTGCCTCCATGTGGCTCGGGACTGTACCCAACTAAAACCTGTTTGCACGACTCCTTTGAGCCGTGGTAGGGTAGTAATCAAAGCACAGTGGGAACTCACACGAGAAAAATGACGATCTCAGGTCGATGAACTAACCTGTACACATGTCACCAGGGAACTGCTATCTGACGTCTGGTATAATCCCAACTAGCAGGTTCCCAGCGAGTCCTGTCCGGTGTACTCATAACCCAATGAGCACCTGTATACATCTTAGGTGAACCAACTGACACCAGTGGCTTGTGAGACCGGCCACCGCCCCTCGTCGGGGTCTCGACTGTATACACTAGTCTACTCCGGAGAATCGATGCCCTGTCTCGAAACTCCCACGACTAGGGACCTTTTAAGGATGTGCTTATAGACTCCAGCTCTCACTTATATGATCGCCCTCATACTGCTGGTAGTCAAGCAAGAATCCTAGGGGCTCTATCAACGTGCAATAGCGACTCGTAAGGTCACCTAAAGCAGTACACGATGATAAAGGTAAACCAGATAGCATACTATCATCTCGAGTAAGACTGTCCTACTGGGATAGGTCCTCCCTCAATCATTGCAATCACGTGCTTGTGATCCAATAATTGACTCTGAGGGCACTATCTCCAACAGTAGTGTGCGGTAGCTGATTAGTGCTTATTTGTGCTTATCTGCTAGCATGTGATGCGATTGGATTAGGGTAGTCGTACGGCGTTGTTTGGCCTGCGTCAAGGGTCGTACGGGTGGGTTTAATTCAATCAAGAAATGAACAGGTTGAATTTGACTAGCGCCCTATGGGTTGTTTGGCCTGCGTCATGGTCATAAGACGGTAGGGGTAAAAACCATTATCGAGAATTTCAAATGCTGAAATTTGCAATGAGATTGCATACCTTCTATATGATAGTTAGATCCCGATACCTACTGCGAGTAAGAGTTACTCCTGGGAGAGTTTTGCACTTTACAATTAGCTAATCCAGTAGGTGTCTAGGATGGTGTTAATGGGGTTATGCCTCTAGGAAAATGAGGTTTATTTTAATTAGGTCCGTGCGAAAGCACGGGGAACCTCCCTCGGAGTATCGATACTTGCCTAGCTGAATGATTGGCAAACCTGTAGGGTGTAATTAATCCCGGCTAATCTTACATTTTAGGGTTTGAAGAAAGATTTGATAAAAACAGTGGGAGCCATCCTGATTAGATATAAACCAATCTAATCTTGCAAAGAGCGCACACAAAGTGATTATCCTTCTCTCTCTCCTGGTAGCGACCAATGAAATGACTTAATCAAGATAATAATATGGATGTATTGTCTGAACCTACTTATTATACTGGTCTAGGTTCCGCTCTATCTTATGATTATCATAAGTCTGAGCAAGAAATAGGGGAATATCCTGATTCCCACGCCACCCAAACGAAGAATAAGCATGTTGATGCATCGTCTTCGGGTGTGTTCGTTACCAAGAACTGTTTCTCAGTTATCTCTACGTCCTGGGTATTGGATACCGGATCGGGATCCTATATATGTAATTTGTTACATAGGCTATAAATAGATAGAGAACCGAGAAAGGGTGATATGTCTCTATTAATAGGGAATGGTTCAATTGTTGCAGCCAAAGTAGTTGGCAAATATCACCTAGTGTTACCAACTGGTAATACAATGATTCTGAGCGACTGTTATTTCGTACCAAAATATTGTGAATATTTTCCCAAATCAAGTGTTGATTGGGTATGGTACATTGTATAACAGTATACACGTTCTGAATCAATCCAAAACTCCAAACGTACAGAACACACACAAGAAGAACAGTTCAGAAATGAATGAAGTCTTCTTGTGGTATTGTAGACTGGGTCATATCGATGAGACAAGACTAACTAAAGTTCCATAAGGATGTATATTTGAATCCGTTCGAATTTACATCTTATGAAACTTGCCAGTCATATCTCAAAGGCTAGGTGACCAAATCTCCGTTTATTGGAAACGGAGAAAAAGCTACTGAACTCTTGGACAGATACATGCTGATGTATGCGGTCTTATGTCTACACATGCCAGAGATGGTTCCGCGTACTTTATTACATTCACCGATGTTCTCTCAAGATACGGACATACGTTCTTTTTGAAACACAAATCTGAATCTTTTGAGAATTTCAAGGAATATAAGTATGAAGTTGAGAACCATATGGGTAAAGGTATTCAAATCCTTCGATATGATCAGGGAGGAGAATACTTGAGCACGGAATTCCGGGATTATTTAAAAGAGAATGAGATTCTCTCTCAGTTTACTCTTCCGAATACACCGCAGCACAACGGTGTGTCGGAATGGAGGAATCACACCCTATTAGATATGGTGCGCTCTATGATGAGTATTGCTGAGTTAACTATTTCCTTTTGGGGATGTGCACTTGAGATAGCTGCATACCTATTGAATAGAGTTCCTACCAAATCTGATGCCTACCCTCCATATGAGATATGGAATAGGAAGAGACCATCTCTTAAACGAGTTAAGATATGGGGTTGTCCGTCCTATGTTGAAAAGAAAAATCCAGACCATCTTGAGGCAAGGTTAGTTCTGTGCAAGTTTGTAGGATATCCCAAAAATTCGCGAGGGTATATCTTCTACCACACAGAGGTTGTTTCTCGACATGCCACTTTTTTTAGAAAAGGAATTTCTTACGAAAGAAATTAGTGGCAATGAGGTAGAACTGGAAGAAGTTCCAGCTGCGCAAACTATAACTGACGATTTGGTGGAACCGGAGAATTCAATAGTCCCCGACGAACCGCAGCCACTCCGCTGATCTAATAGGGTTCCTCATCCACCAGAGAGATACTGTGGTTTTCTCATAGAAGGCGGGAGCGAGGATTGCATCATGGTAGATGATGACCCAGATGGTTTCGGGCAGGCCATCATGACTGGGGACTCTGTGAAATGGCTGGATTCTATGCGATCTGAGATAGAATCCATGTACACCAACAAAGTTTTGACTTTGGAAATTGCTCCTGAAGGGGTAAAACCCATCGGGAGCAAGAGGATCTTTGAGAAAGATAATTTGGTGTAGATGAAAAATTTGAAACTTTCAAAGCTAGACTTGTAGCAAAAGGTTTTCATCTACGACCTGGTGCCGACTATGATGAAACCTTTTCTCCTGTCGCTATGCTTAAATCCATCAAGATCCTACTTGCTATTGCTGCTTACCACAACTACGAAATCTGGCAGACTGCACGTCAAAACCGCTTTTCTAAATGGTGATTTAGAAGAGAGCGTGTATATGACACTGCCAAAGGGCTTCGTAGATAGTGGGAGTAGCGGAAGCATGTGCAAGCTGCTTAAATCCATCTACAGATTAAAGCAGGCATCGCGGAGATGGAAAGTCTATTTTGATGAAGTTGTCAAAGAGTTTGACTTCATCAAAAAGGTAGATATACTGTGTATATATAAGAAGGTTGTAGAGAGTATGGTTGTCTTCCTCGTATTGTACGCGGATGACATACTCTTGATAGGAAACGATGTTTCTATGCTACACTCGGTCGAGCTCCTCTTATCACACAGATTCTCCATGAAAGATCTAACTGATGACTCCTACATCCTGGGATATAGATCTATAGAGATAGATCTAAACGGATGTTGGGATTGTCCCAATCCAGGTACATAGACGCCATACTAAAAGGGTTTAGTATGGAAGATTCTAAGCGTGGTAATGTACCCACTTATTCAGGAATCACTCTCTACAAAAAGATGTCTCCCAAGACTGATTTGGAAAGAGCTCGCATACAAGGGATACCTTATTCTTCGGCAGTCGGGTAAATCATGTATGCGATGATGTATACCAGACCGGATGTAGCTTGCTCACTAGGTGTAGTGAGTAAGTATCAAAAAGATCTTGGTGAAAATCACTGGACAGCTGTGAAGAATATTCTTAAGTACTTGAGAAGCACTAAAGAGATGTTCTTGGTGTATGGTAACGGTGAACTCCAGGTGGAGTCCTTTACTGATTCGAGCTTCTAGAGTGATAAGGATGACTAAAAGTCTGTCTCGGGTTTTTTCTTCACCCTCAGTGGAGGGATGGTATGTTGGAAGGGTTCCAAGCTATATACTGTAGCAGACTCGTTGATAGAGGCTGATTATATCGCTACCAACGATGCTGCCAAAGAGATTGTCTGGATAAATAAAGTTCATAAGATGAACTTGATTCCTACCATTGGACATCCAGTACATGTGTATTGTAATGACAATGGAGTTGTGGTTTTGACCTAAGAACCCCGGACCCATCAGCGATCCAGACATCTTCTTAGATATATAGTATCACCTGATCAGGGAGATAGTTGATCTCCGGGAGATCGAGGTCAGGAGAGTTAACACAGAGGATAACACAGCGGATCCACTCACCGAGACCCTCCCCAGATGCTATTCGAGAGACTTTTGGGACGTTGGGTATGAGCTACTACAACAGCTGGCCTTAGTGCAAGTCGGAGATTGTTAGGAATATGTATGCCCTAAAGGCCATTATTGTTGATATAGTGGATGCTTGGACATATATATAGAGGACTTTCTTACTCGACATGATAATATGCTATCTGGTTACCTTTATCTTAACATGTAAACTGGTATTTTTATACTATCTGTCTCTTACATGTTGATAAAGCCCTTAGGATATGTACTTGACTACCAGGATTATTATGAGATCATACTTGTGGGGCAAGGGTGGTCCAAAAGTACATTCTTTAACTGTTCCTAGTCGAGGGGATATCGAGACAGGGCATCGATATTCCAGAGTAGACTAGTGTGTACGTTTCTTGTCCTTTAGAGGGCGATGGTTAATCCTACAGCCATTGGTGTATGACATCAAAGATTGTACACAGGTGATCATTAGAGAATAGGTACACCGAACGGACTCGCCGAGAACTCCTAGTTGGTAGTATACCTATCGTCAGATAGCAGTCCTATGGTGACACTAGTACAGGTTAGTCTGTAGACCCAAGATCGTCATAGAGTCTTATGTGGCTCCCATTGTGATTTGATTTCCTCCCTACCACACTCAAGAGGAGTTGTGCAAATAGGTGGATTTTGGGTACAGTCCCGAGTCACATGGAGGCAATGAGCGATAAGAGGGGTTTCGTCTCTCACGGTATTGGGGGTTGATGTTGCGCTATGCTCAATTGGCTATAATTGGAATTCCCTGGCCAGGGCTGCAGCTGAGATTTACTGATAAGAGTTATCAGTAGCTTCTCGAACCGTTATAGGCCAGACATCGGCATGACTTATCACGTTACTGGGGTCTGACGTTTACCACCCAAAGACATGATATGCGACATATCAGATGAAGAGACCGGACTGTACGGTAGTGTTACTGATAGGCTTCATGGAGAGTATGGACAAGCTTGATTTTTTATCTTCATATCGCTCAATACCCGGGTAGCCGTTACGTCCAGCTAGTACCGCTGACGGCTTGTAGGTGACTGATGTGATCATCACCTACTGCTGGCGTATTGACGAGTCTTTAGAGTCCCACACAGTAGTTCCCTGGTTCAAGAAAAACGAAGTAGGACACATATGTGATATGTGTGTGGGCCTGATTAAATACATGTATGTGATACCGTATTGTAATCTGGCAGTTATCTGTTGTCAAGTTAGGTTATATGTGATATAACCAGATTATCAAATCAAGTGTTGATTTGATAATGTGATGCACAGATAAATAATATTAGTCGGTCATATGTGATATAACCGGATTATTAAATCAAGTGTTCATTTAATAATGTGATATATATTATATGTGATATAATTATATCTTAACTAATATCATTAGCTCACTAAATATTTTCTTATATGTATTAATATATATATGATATATATATATATATAAAGCATGGCTTGTTTTCTATTTTGTCAAAATAGAAATGAGGTGGAAATTGAAGAGGAATGGGGAAGTATGGCTACATCTAATATTTTATTCATCTTGACTTACTATTGATGTATGTCACCATATTTTTATTTGTGGGTATTTTGATGCTTCAATGAGTGAGGGTCTTAGATGAGCCATTCTTCACCTCATTCAACACTTATCCATTTTTCCTGGCTTGCTCTCATTTTACTCTCTAGCTTCTTCTTCTTTCTCGTGATCATGCTTCAAGTTCCAACCCTCACATGAGATGTGAACCATGGAACCTTGAACACAAACTAATAAGCCTCTAAACCCCTACTTCACCATCCTATACTTGACTAGCAATCAAATGTAGCGTGTTTCCTACACTAAAAGAGTTTGGTGTAGAGATAGCTTGAGTTGGAGGGACTTCGCGTTGATCGTCTTCGGCATGAAGGTCATCGGAGGAAGCTCGTCCAAACCCTCAAGTGGAGCCTAGTAGAGTCGCGGGACTACTACACGGTGCATGTGAAGTGAAGAACTCGATCTACAAGGGAATAGCCATCTTTCACTTCTCTTAGATTACATATCATCATAGATTAACCCTAATATTCTAGTTACGATCTTGGTTTAGTCTAGCTTAGCACCTAAAATTTTAAAATCCGGCATGGTTGATGCATCTAGAACCTCATAGCGGTGCTAGGGTAGACTTTCATAGTTTAAGTGTATTGATTTGATCATTTCCGTGTCGTGCTTTGAAAAGTGTAAAGATCACAACCAAAGAAATTTTTATACCGCAATCAATTAACGGGGTTTTTTGTAGGTTCGTTTAGCGAGTGCGGATCGTCCATAGAGAAAGTGTGAATTTGTTCAAAATTGTTTTAGTTGAGTTGAAAATAAAAGATAAAAGAAAATGATTCAATATTTGTGAGATTTTAGTTTCAAGAACATAAAGAAATAGATCTAAAATCAAGAATTAATAAAGATCAAGAAAATGTCCAAACCAATTGAATTCTCAAGATTTGTAAAGTAGCTTGTAGGAATCGATCAAATTGATAGTGATGATGAATACTAATGATTACGAATTCTTATATATTGAGGATTTGTAGCTAAATCGATGACGATCAATGAAGATTAGGGATCTATTGAAGAAACTAGGGTTTCTCCTTCACCATCCCTTGTTCTTTCATTGATTGTCTTTCAAATTCTAGCCTCTAGCAAATTAAATCACCGATCGTTGATCTCTAATTCGGAGCAACAACATTCAAGTAAGTGATCTCGCTAAAATTAGGTCATCAATGATTCAATTTCCTAAAGTTTACAAAACTCATTAGACTTAAAAATCGTTCAAGAATTTTATCATCGTCATCTACATATTCTCTCGATTCCTCTACAAGCGGAGATTTCACTCAAACATCATGAAAAAGGAAAGAATCAAGAATCGGTAACTTTTCATAATGCAAGAATGTAAAGAAAAGCAAGATTTATAATTTTCACCTTTATTAATCGACGATTAGGTACAATTCACTCAAAGATTACAAGATTTGAGGAGGTAACTAGATCCGTCGAAATTAGCTTCGCATCGATCTTCTTGAGTCGTGGAACGGTATGGATCACTTGCTCTTGATAAAAACCGGCGTTGCTTCAAAGGATCATTGATGTCTTGTTTGATTTTTTCTCGATGAATCTTGGTTTGGCTTTGGAATTGGATTTGGGCTAGGGTTTTGAGTTACAAGTTGTGTCACTCAACTTGTGGGTGAATTGATGTATAATGATCAACAACTCAACAACCTTTGTAATGAAACCCTAGGTCCCCTTTTATAGTTCTTCCTTTATCTTCTCCTAGAAACTTGGTTGTTATGAGGCTTGCATAGGAAGATAGGTAGGTACCAAGCTTACACTAGAAGATTGGATATTGTAGAGAAGATTCTGGAGAATTCTAGGGACTTTGAAGCGTCTTGAAGAAGTTTGGTCGTTAAAAGAGAGCTTCTGCAAAAAGTTCCCACCGCCGACGAGTCGAATCGGCCGCGGATCTGCGGCGGATCGGCCTGACTCGGCCACGGATCCGCGGCCATATAGTAGACTCAGTGCTTCAAATCTTCAGGGTATTCTGGTGTTGGCTTTAGGGTTGTTTCCTGATGTCTGGAATCTTATAGTTCTTTCTAGTTTACTACCAGATCTCAAGTCTTGGACTTGCTGCAATTTATCGGCACTTTTGTGATTCCGGCTCTTCAACCTGGAGAATTTCCTGCACACAATCTCGAGACAAGTGTGTAAAATATACAAAGGTCATGCGAGTAATAATAAACACACAATTTCCCTCATAATGCCGGTTATAGTGTATAACACCTGTTATTTGATATTTTGCAGACGAATTGCTAATATGTGCTATATTTATATCAAACACCTTTAGATGATTAGAAATAATTGGGAAATTGATGTGTTAAAAATGCAATATTTTCGACTGATCAAATTCCCACAAGCTTAATTTTGGTCGTCTCGAGCAAACATCTTTTATTTTTAAGAGAAGGAGAAAATATAAGAAAAAGAAAAAAAAACTAACTAGCACGCTTTTGTAGGCAACACGATTCCACTGAGCACGTGCAACAAGCCTTTCAACCTCTAGGTGTCCCTAGTAGGAGCAGTGTTGTCTCCTGAGGGTTTTCAGCGGATTGCATCCCAAAAATCCCATAATAAAAGGAAGACTGTGAAGGTTACATGTAAAGATAAGAATTGTAAAAGAAAGACTTTGAAAATTAAAGTTTCCAACTATACTAGCTTTTCAGTTGTCATGGGCCCTATCTTAATAGTCATGAAAAGATGTTAGAAATTACATCATCCCTCAATAAAATATCATCTTTATTCTTCATTCCTACCTTTCTTCCAAATATCGATCATATACCCCTACGTGTGTGTAAAAGACATCTCTACACTCGGAGAATTCAATTCAAGCTATCATACTCTTGTCCATCGACCTCAGTATTTTTTTTAATTGATGAAGATTGCTCACACATTTTTCATGCGACCATTAATACTTCTTGAGCTACTAACCGACCGATTACTCATGTGCTTGCTGATTAGGCGTAAATAGTATTTTCCTCGCCTTGCAACACCTAAGGCTTAGCAGTGACTCCCAAACCAGTTGGTCTAAGGCACTAGGTGATCAAGCACCCTTGCTATATTTTTTTATGCTGCCTTGGTGATAACAAAACCGGTGTTCATTTTTCTTCACCATTTTATATTTTCTTCATTTATTATTTTCTTCATACTTTGGCTTTTAGATAAGAGCATTTCAAGGTATCCTCTATTATCCCGAGTTTCAAGATGTGTGTAAGTGTGTATAATAGGGTATCAATGTTCAAATGTTTGGCTTCCAGAATATGAACTATTTTTCAGACTTATTTTTATCCTCAGATTAGTGACTTCTTTCATCTTACTGACCCTTAAGAAAACGGCTCATAACTACTTATTACTAGTTCGTTTAAGAAAACTTCTAACTTTCTAGGTTTTCTTAAATTTTTCTAATCTTTTGGATGTAATTTTTCACTTTCTAATCTTTTATTATCTTATTTATGTACAAAAATATTTATTTATTATTTTTATATGTTTTGTGCTTATGCAAAGTATGATGCAAAGTGATGTGTAAATAAGCACAAACCTCCCCCAAACTTGTTTAGAACAGTGTCCTCACTGTTGTCATCTGTTAAGTCTCAAAAACCTGTAGGCTTGGGAGGAAAATTTATTAGTGGGGACAAGAAATATGGAAGTGAAAATCTCCCCCAAACTTATTTTTGGCTCACAATTTTGAGGAAAACTTTTATTTTCAAGAGCCAACAATATACCCCCCCCAACCCAAACTTGAGTTAAAAAATATTAAGCATTTAAAATCACAAGAAGGGGTCAAAGTTACTGATCAATGCCAAGCTTTGCAAAGACCGAAAGTCAACACCAACCATTCGAAGATTTTATCGGTGTAGCGCACTGGTTGGTGGAAGAACATGTTGTAGAGAGCCAGGAAGAAGTGGGGAAAAGATAAGTGGTGGGATAGAATGTGTTTGCGTCTCGTTTTGGAGAGATGACACAATGATTATGATGGATTGCTCGCATTCTCTTTATAGTCTAGAAGAAGGGGTGGGGGTTCAATTTCTTCATTTTGGAGATGATTCATCTCAACACCCGTGTTTGCTAAAAATGCGAGTTCATCAGCGAAAATGTCCTCAAAGCTTTCATCGATACCCCAAAGAATAATGTCATCAGAAAGAAAGGGGTGATCATCAGACTCCATAAAAAGTTCAAAATCAACGTTAGAGGTTGACCTGGACAGCTCAATAGAAGAATCCATATGTGTATAATACATAGCTGGGTCAAACAACAACATATTGAGGAAATCTGGATCAGTATCATGAAGCTCGTCAAATTCGCTGCTGTCGTCATCCATTAATTCGACAGAACATGCTTGAGCAGTAGGTTTGGAGGGTACACTTCCCAACTTGTATATGTTAAGTTCTATTGACATCTTCCCGAAAGATAGGGTCATAGAGCCATTACGACAGTTGATTATAGCATTGGAAGTGGCCAAAAAGGGTCGACCAAGAATCACCGGAATTTGATTCCGTGGGTTCGCTATAGGCTGTGTATCGAGAACAATAAAGTCCATAGGGAATACAAATTCCCCGATTTTTATCAACACATCCTCTAGTTCACCCCTAGATTTGGTGATTGATCGGTCAGCCATCTAGAGAGTGCGGTGAGCAGGTTTCAACTCTCCGATCCTTAACTGCTCATAAACTGAGTAAGGAAGAAGATTAACACTTGCGCCAAGGTCAAGTAGAACACGGTTAATGTGTTTACCCCCAATAGAAATAGAAATAGTAGAACAGCCAGGGTCCTTACTTTTTCTAGGTAATTGCTGGGGAAAAGCTGTGTCTACAGTACTCGACATGAACACCTTTTTGGGCATTTGAGTCTTCCTTTTCCTAGTGAACAAGTCCTTAAGAATTTTCGCATAAGCCGGGATTTGTTGTATAGCATCTAGGAGAGGGATATTGATGTTAACCTGCTTAAAGATTTCAGTGATCTTCTCCATTTGCGGACTTGTTCTGTTTCCCCTTAACCTATTAGGATAAGGAGCTTTAGCAATAATAGCGGGGTCCAACATTGGAGAAGATCGTGTGGGTAGGAAAGATCCCAGAATAGGAGTGGGGATCGTCTTTGGTGGACTAGAAGAAGTGTGCTGAGGGTTCAAGCCTTGAGGAAAACGGAGAATGGGCTCGGAAGAAAGCAGTGGGGTAGACGAACTGGGGTCAGAAGTAGAAGTAGAAGTGAAAGGAAAAGTCTCAGCCGGGGTATCATCGATTGATTCTTCATTATTATCAATCTCTTCACCGACATGGTTGTCAAGCACTCTTCCAGATCTCAACGTGGTGATAGCGTTCACATGATGAGAATAGCCAGGATTTGGTAGGGGTTGAGCTGGAAGTTTCCCTTTCTCTCTAGCACTCATTTCGGCATTTATACGGGCAATTTGTGCTTCCATCGATTTAATACTCTCACTTTGGGAGTCAGAGTTTTTCTGGATTTTATCGACGGAAGACTTCATCTCAGCCGAAACTTGCATGAAATTTGTCAGAAGCAAATTCATGGTTTGTTCGAGTGAAGAGGAGTTATCAGTACCGGTCAATTGCAAAGAATTGTTGTGCGGTGCAGAAGTGTTGACCGGATTTTGAAAATTTTGTGATTGGTAGGGGTGCTGACTTATTTGAAGTAGTTGCTGTTGTGGTGGAGGGCCCCTTTAGAAATTGTTTTGATTTGGAACCGTATTTTGAGTTTGTGATTGGTTCTAAGCAAAGTTAGGGTGATTCCTCCAACCCTGATTATAAGTGGAAGAATACGGATCGTTTCTAGGTCTTTGTTGAAAAGCAGCATTGGTATGCTCTTGATCTTGAAACGGAGAATTTAAAGGATATTCTTCTGTAAGATGAGATGGAACAGAACAGTGTCCACAGACAGTTTTGGAGAGTGACATCTGATTTAGGGAGGCTGCTAAAAATTTATGTTCCATAGTTTCGAGTTTCTTTTGCATTACTTCCATTTGAGCTCTAACTCCTATGGAAACATCAGATTTGTGATTACCACCGCTAAACGATGGTTGACTTACACTCTCCCACTGTAAAGATTTTTCAGCGAAATCTTCAAAAAATCTCCAAGCTTCACCACCATTTTTATTCAGGAAGGTGCCTTGACACATGGATTCAAGGGTCTGTTTTGTTGTAGGATTAATGCCCTCATATATAATTCTGCACAGATCCCATCTAGGAATTCCGTGATGAGGACATTGAACTAACATATCCTTGAAGCATTCAAAACACTTCGAGAATGGTTCATTGGGAAGCTGGGTAAATTGATTTATTTCGCTATGGACTCGAGCTGTCTTATGATTGGGGTAGAATTTCTTAAGGAAAACTACGACGAATTCATCCCAGTTTGAAATAGAATGTGCGGCTGTGTTATAAAGCCACTTCTTGGCTAAATCGCACAAAGTGAATGGGAGAAGACGTAATCTCATAGCATCCACAGAAAGCTGTGAAGTACCCATCAAAGCGCAAACGTTTTCAAATTTGGTAATAAAGACGTATGTGTCTTCAGACTCGAGACCATGGTATTTGGGTAAAAGATTGATGTATTGTGGTTTTATTTCAAAATTGTCCCTATTGGCTGGTGGAATGGTGAGACAAGTCGAAAGAGGACCTCGCATAGGGTAACATCTCTCTTAGAGAGATGCAGGGCGGATTCTTCGCACCTGCGGACGGTGGCAGAGTAGTGTTAAAGAAGTTCGATGTAGAACCGTCCATCGAAGTGGGTGTGGAAGTGGGTGAAGAAAAAGAAGATGTAGAAATATCGACTTCGGAGTCGATAGGAGAAACGCGGACAAGACGGGCACTAGAATCCCGTATCCAGCCGAGCATGCACTAAATGGTTTAGCACAAATGGTAACGTTGTGATAATTAGATAAAAGATGGATTTGGTGTTTGTTTTGAAAAAGATGGATTTTTGAAAAATTCACACAAACAATGCACAAGCAACCCTAAATCTAGTGGTCACCTAGGTCAAGGCTCTAGACCTCTCCTAGACTTCCAGAAGATAAGTCGTAAGATAGATCCTCTACTGCCTCTTTGCCCCTTCTGTGGCCAGGTAAATGCCAGGTAAGTGGGAAGTTCTCCACTACGTAAGTAGTGGGCCTAATTAAGTAACCACTTTCCTTAGACACCACAAAAGGAATGCGGATAAGCAATAGATTACCCACGACCTTCTTCTGTCCTAATTGAGCGCGACGGTCCTTAGAGTCTTGTCTAGATATTTTTTAGTTAATAAGGGTGATGCAGATGCATGTTTGTGATTTTTGGGGCTTAGGAAGGGTAATGAAATCCCCACCTAATCTGAATTTAGTCTTTGCCCCTTAATTTCCGTGTTGAAATATGCAAACAACCAAGATCAAACACGCAACAATTTCCTTTTAGCGGCGCTGCGAATTATTTTGCAAAGAAACCTGTAGAAATTGGTTAATGGAACAGAGCAGGGAGGAGATAAGAAAGACAGAAGTATACCTGAGAAGTTTGAAGCAGTGAATCCCTCAATGAACCGCTGTTCCACCGCAAGAAGCATTATATGGCCGCGGATGCGCGGTCTGCTGATGAGATCCCTGCATAGAAATTGGTGCAAATTCTCCTGTGTAAGTCCACGTTGCTCATCCCGACTCTTACGGGGGGGCGAAAACGGCGAAAAACAATTATTTTGGCGCAAAGGCAACATGGACTAAAAGCCGGATCTTTGCTAAACTAGAAACTAACAAACTACTAGAGGCTTTAACTACTATGCCGTAGAAATTATACCTCACGAAACCGGTCCTTCGGGTCTTCTCTCCACTGTCCGGCTCGTCCATCCACGCTCCGAGGGTCAATCCGGATCTTGGTTACCTTCGCGGCCTTCTTGAGTCGAAGATGATCCACCCGAGAGTTGTACACCGAGCTCCACCTCGAGCCGAGGCAACTAGGGCAACGAGATCGCTAGTCTAGATGCCCTAGGTTGTGTGGTAGAGATATATGGATGTGTTTGTCTTTGTGGGATCTTTTTCTCTCAACACATGAGATCAAAAGAAGAAATCAAGAGGAGGAAGAAGGAGGAGATCAAGCAACTATGGAGCTCTCTTTCTTTCTTCTCTCTTGCAAGAGAGAGAATGAGAAAAGAGAAATGAAATTATCAACTAAAGAAAAAAGGCACCATGGTTGCAATAATACTAAACTACATCATTACAAATCCTATCATGATAAAGTTGATGGCTACATTGACATGACCATTATCATAATCCAAAATGAAAAAGAAAACCAAAGAAGAGTGTAGACCTTTCATGAAGGTCAAGGTCACCTTTGGTCAACGGGTCAACAAAGTCAAGAGTGGTCAAGGTGGTCAAATGGTCAATGCAATTAGCCATCACAAATTATCACAAAAAGGATTAGTAAAATAATGTCTCTGGCTCATAATGGTTTTGACCGAACGAATTGTCAAAAACCCTAATGAGCCTGCCACATAACGGTTTTGGCCGAACCAACTGCCAAAACCCTGATGGGGCACCTCCTCCTTTATCGCTCCTCAAAACTGTGCATACACACCAGCATCCGCATTCCGTAGAATGCGAATGCACAGAAGACAAAACGAATCCATCCATGCAATACTAGGATCCGGCTTAAACCAAAGCCCACTAGTATTGCCTGCCCGAACAGCATACGCACACAAGTGCACGTAAGTGATCGCAGCCCTGCCGTAAAACCATACGGCCTCTACACGTTTCGCTCAGTGCAGGGAAACTCTCTGTATGGGACTCTAAAGACTCGACACTACGCTGGCAGTAGGTTTAACCATAGACCGCAAGCGGTACTAGCTGTACGTAACGGTTCCCAGGTAGATGTCGATAAGAAGGCCGATGAGGTAAATCCATCCGAACTCCTACTGAGCCTGTATGTGACAATCTCCGTACAGTCCAGTCTGTTCGTCTGATACATCGCATGGCGGGCCTAGGGGGTAGTGAACGTCTGTCCCCCAATAGGGGTACAAGTCGTGTTGGAGTGTAGCCCAGAACACCCTGAGATAACACTGGAAACCTACCAGTATATCTCGCTTGCCCTGGCCAGGGACTACTCGTGTAATGGCTCTCCTAGACACAGCGCGATGTCAACCCCCAATACCGGGAGAGACAAATCCTTTCTAACCGTCACTGCCTCCAAGTGCTTCGGGACTGCACCCAACTGCTACCTGTTTGCACGACTCCTTTGAGCCATGGTAGGGTAGTAATCTAAGTACAGTGGGAACACACTCGAGGCGAAGTGACAATGTCAAGTCAGCGGACTAAGCTGTACTCATGTCACCTGGGAACTGATAACTGATGATAGGTATAATACCATCCAACAGTTCCCGACGAGTCCTGTCCAGTGTACTCGTAACCTAACGAGCACCCACATACTATCTCCAGTACGACGTACTGATGTCTGTGGGACAGACCACCTCCCGAGCTGGGATGAGAAGCGTATACGCTAGTCTACTCCTGAGTATCGATGCCCCGTCTCGATAGTCCTACGACTAGGGACCTGTATAAGGATGTGCTTGTAGATTACCCAGCCCCCACTAGTGTGACTGCCATCACAACGCTGGTAATCAAGCAAAGATCCTAAGGGCTCTACTAATATGTATAAGCGATATGCTAAAAGAAACACATGCACATATTGAAGTAGAAACAAACCAAGTAGCATACTACCATTTTGAGCAAGATTGTCTATACAACTGTGAATATCCCAAGCTTCCATTAAGTAATATACAAGCTAGTATGATACAGTAATGGCCTCTAGGGCATATACACTAACAATCTCCCACTTGCACTAAGGCCATGTACTGGCGTATCGAAGACCTATCATCTTGATCAGCCGCTCAAACTGAGTCTGGGGTATGGCCTTTGTGAATGGATCAGCAGTTTTATCTTCCGTATTTACTCTCTTCACCTCGATCTCCCGGCGATCTACGATCTCCCTGATCAGGTGGTACCGCCTCAAAATGTGCCTGGACTTCTGATGGGACCTGGGTTCCTTCGCTAAAGCTATAGCGCCGTTGTTGTCACAATACAGAGGTATTGGATCAACACTGGTAGGAACCACCTGAAGCTCCGTGAGGAACTTCTTCATCTAGACAGCTTCTTTTGCGGCATCGCAAGCAGCTATGTACTCCACTTCCATAGTTGAGTCAGCAACGGTCTCTTGCTTGAAACTCTTCCAGCAAACCGCCCCTCCATTGAGGGTAAAGACATAACCCGACATGGACTTGGAGTCATCCTTGTCACTCTGGAAGCTGGAGTCAGCAAAGGCCTCGATCTGGAGGTATTTTCCTCCATACACTAAGAACATCTCCTTAGTCCTTCTCAGGTACTTGAGAATGTTCTTTACCGCTATCCAGTGTTTCTCCCCTGGGTCCGACTGATACCGGCTTACAACGCTCAATGCGTATGCTACATCTGGTCTGGTACATAACATCGCATACATTATAGAGCCTACCGCTGATGCGTAGGGTATAGATGACATGCGAGCCCTTTCCAAATCAGTCTTGGGAGACATCTCTTTGGAGAGGGTGATTCCGTGACAAGCCGGTAGATTACCGTGCTTGGAATCTTCTATACTGAACCTTTTCTGTATGGTGTCGATGTACCTTGACTGTGAAAGTCCCAACATCCTCTTAGATCTATCACGATAGATCTGGATCCCCAGAATGTAGTTGGCATCGCCAAGGTCCTTCATGGAGAACCTCTGCGACAAGAATCCTTTGACTGACTGTAGCATAGGAATATCATTTCCTATTAGGAGAATGTCATCCACGTACAAGACGAGGAATACCACAGTTCTCCCTACAATCTTACTGTAAATGCATGGTTCATCTGGGTTCTTGATAAAGTCGAATTCCTTGACAGTATCATCAAAGCAGATGTTCCAACTCCGCGATGCCTGCTTCAGTCCATAGATGGACTTGAGCAACTTGCACACTTTACCGCTGCTCCCACTCTGAATGAATCCCTCTGGCTGATCCATAAAGACGCACTCTTCCAAATTTCGATTAAGGAAAGCCGTCTTTACGTCCATCTGCCAGATCTCATAATCGTGGAAGGCAGCAATGGCAAGAAGGATCCGAATGTATTTGAACATAGCCACTGGAGAAAAGGTCTCGTCATAGTCCAAACCAGGTCTTTGACGAAAACCCTTTGCTACAAGTCTAGCTTTATAGGTTTCAACTTGCCCATCTACACCAATCTTCTTTCTCAAGATCCATTTGCAGCCTACGGGTTTTACCCCTTCTGGAGCAAAGTCCAAAGTCCAAACTTTGTTGGTGTACATGGACTCCATCTCGGTCCGTATTGCGTCCAGCCATTTTACCGAGTCACCGCTCTGAATGGCTTGCTGGAAGCTAGTTGGCTCACCATAATCCATAGTGCAATCCTCTCTATCCCCGTCTATGAGAAAACCGTAGTATCTCTCGAGCGGATGAGACTGCTTACTACTCCTGCGGAGTGGCGTTGGGATGTCCGGTTCTCCTGAACCTTTGGTTCTTCCAAGCTTTCAGTAATAGCTTGTGGTTCTGGAATTTCTTCCAGTTCTACTATGCTCCCACTTTCATTTTTCTCTAAAAACTGATGTTCCAGAAAGTGGGCATGATGAGAAACAAAAACCTTTTGTTCCTATGCGTAATAGAAGAAATACCCCCTGGAGTTCTTTGGGTATCCCACAAACTTACACAGTACTGAGCGTGCCTCGAGCTTGTCCGCATGCTGCTTTTTTACGAAAGCTGGACATCCCCATATCTTCAGATATTGATGATGGGGTTTCTTCCCACACCACATCTGATATGGTGTGGTAGGCACAGTCTTGGAGGGAACCTTGTTCAAGAGATATGCAGCTGATTCTAGTGCATAACCCCAGAAGGATCGCAGCAACTTAGCCTTACTCATCATGGAACGAACCATATCCAATAGGGTTCGATTCCTCCTTTCCGATACACCATTGTGTTGTGGTGTGTATGGAGGAGTAAGCTGAGAGAGAATTCCATTCTCTTTTAAGTAGCCCAGAAACTCGGCACTCAAGTATTCACCACCTCGATCAGATCTTAGTGTCTTGATACTTTTGCCTGTTTGTTTTTCAACTTCATTCTTGTATTCCCGAAATTTCTCAAAAGCCTCGGATTTGTGCTTCATTAAGAAGACATGCCCATACCTAGAGAAATCATCTGTGAAAGTAATGAAGTATGAATAACCACTTCGCGCATTTGTAGACATTGGACCACACACATCACTGTGTATGAGTCCCAAGAGCTCACTTGCTCTTTCTCCGTGTCTAGTGAACGGAGTCTTTGTCATCTTTCACATGAGACAAGATTCACAAGTGGCATAAGACTGGTACTCGAACGGATCCAAGTATCCCTCTTTATGTAACTTTGTCAACCGTGTCTTATTGATGTGACCCAGTCTACAATACCATAAGAAAGCCTGATTTAATTCCGGAGACTTTCTTTTAAGTGTGTTCTGGACACTGAAGACCTGAGCTTGATTCAAAACGTATATACCGTTTTTCAATGTACCTGACCCAATCAGAACTTGATTTAGGTGGATGTTTACTACATCGCTTACAAAAGTAAAATCACATCCTTCCTTAGAAAGTAGGGATACAGATATGATGTTACAAGTCGCACCTGGTACATAAAAACAGTCACGCAGAATCAATATCTGCCCAGTTGTCAGTCCTGGATGATATTCCCCTACGGATTCAGCATACATGCTCATTCCGTTAGCAACCCTGAGAGTCATATCACCTTTCCTGATAACCCTACGGTTTCTCAGAGCCTGTAACGAATTACAGATATGAGATCCTGATCCGGTATCCAATACCCAGGAAGTAGGGTTAACTGACATACAGTTCTCTATCACAAACACACCCGAAGTCGAAGCCACAACATGCTTCGAATTCTGGCTACTGGCTTTGCAAGCCTTGCAATCCTTCTGCCAATGTTCATTCCTGTAACAATAGGAACATCCTTCTCTTACTACATCCAGTCCCGAAACTTCTGCCCTTCCCTTTCTATCTACTTCCCTGGTTTCCTTCAGGGTAGTAGGTAGAGACTGTTGAACTAAGTCAGCATCTGACCCGTTCTTCAACGTGGTCTTCAGGTCCGAGAGCTCAAAAGAGCTGGTCTCTGTAAGGACGTTGCCCCCTACAGATGACCCGATAGCCAACCTCGCTGGAAGCAATTCGTTCGAGGTCTCATATCTTGCGATACGAGATTGCTCTCCATATAAATCTTTGTTATGGAGGAAGATAGAAACTAAGTCCATCTTCTCGTGCTGCCTCTGGTTTGCACCTTCAACTGAGGCCAACACGAGGCACTTGGCTTTCGCACAGACTTCTTCCGATGTCCTACGGATATCAATATCCGTGACAGGGGAAACTGGACCTGAGACGGCAGAGGTTGGATTAGTTAAGAGGTGTCCCAGCTTGTCATGGGCAATGGACATCTGGACAGACCTTTGCCAGTCATAACAGTCAGATTCAGTCATTTTATTATCTAGATGTAACCTATGTCTGGTCACTGGGTCGCTGCAATTAAGAGAGAGAGAAGAAAACACTTTAGCATGATGCTCTTGCAAGTTTAGATTGGTTTTTAATTTATCTAAACAGGATGGCTCCCACTGTCTCTCGAATCCCTCCTCAAACCATAAAAGAAGAATTAGTCGGGATCAATCTCACCGTACAATACTTGCTTAACCGTTCAGCCAGGCTGGTGTCGGTACTTCGAGGGAGGTTTTCCAACGCTTTCGCGAAGTTCCTTAATTAAATAACCTCTTTTCCCTGTGGGCGTAGCCCCGCTTACACCTTTCTAGACACTTACTTGGTTTATAGCATTGATCGTTAAGCGAGAAAGTTCCGGAGGAGTAGCATATACTCACAGTAGGATCGGGATCCAAATATCATCGCGTGACAAAACTGAAGGAATCCTACTAGAATCATCACACTCCAAATGGTATGCAGCGCTAGAAAGTTTCAGTTCTTTTGAAACTCCCGATGTGGATTTTTGCCCCATGCTCTTATGACCTTGACGAAGGCCAACATATCATAAGTCACATGTCAAGTTCTACCCGTCATTGTCCAGGTTAATTTGAACCCACCCGTACATACCCTTGACGAAGGCCAAAATAGTAGTACGACTGTCCCAAACCAACGCATCTATCTATGCTACAGATAAATATTCAGCAGCTACCAATCACTATGCCTTAGCGAAGATTAAAATACATAGCTTGAATACTACTGACTATTTAACTGAAATGACGGAGTGCTACGAATGGTTTTGGCGAAACCGTGAACGTAGTGAACTTGATATAATCGAAGGAACCTGATAGCTTTTTAAAAAGAGTGGTTCAAGCTCCGCGTTTAAAAGCTGGTTTTTGAAAAGAACCGAGTGGTTTTGAAAGTGTTCCAACGACTTTTACATGGTTTATTTTCTTGCATTAATTCCAATGCGTCCCATCATTTAATCCTACCATTGCAGAAAACAACGAAAATATAATGTACGCTTATGCCATCCGCATTCGCCACGGGGTCCCGTCATCACCCGTTAGGTTACTTAACTAACGACAGAGCGGGGGCTGGACTAGCGCGGATGCAAAACATAAGCAACGCCTAAATAGATATCATATAGATATATATAAACATTCGTCACATGCAATGATAGTCATTCCAGATCTCAAATGAATACAATGGATATACTAGGAATCCGCAATTCGTACAAGCCTGTAACGAATAACGGATTACACGGTCGCGATGAATAGCCAAACCCCACCCTAGACCCCTACGAGTGCGGCAAACTACCCGCCAAGTATCCGAAGCGAAGCAACCTCCCTCATCACCGTGAGTAGGCCACTCGGCACTTCGAGATACCCGGTAGTTTGTGCACCCCACCTTGGGTCTATCCTAGGAGCAAAAACGGTAAAAAGAAATTATACAATGACGGCTACAACCCCGACCCGGTTGTGCGGCCAAATAAATAATATTACATCAATTTACAAATCTTACAATGAATGGAAGAAAAAGAAACTCTCATCTCACATCCACCCCGGCTATTCATCCGCGATAATCCACCGAGTTCATATACACAAACCATCAACATTACAGATCACAGATATGTATAACCCCCACTAATCGACGTATAACGATTAGCGGACGTTCAATACATATATCACATCACAGAAAATATCCATTAGCCAAAGTCTACGGAACATCGATCAAAATACGGATTTGTAACCACCCCAAAAGTCATTTTGTTCTCTGGAAAATCTGGGTAGAAACAACATGTATTAAAAATCCCAAAACAACATAGTAAGAACACTGCAGCAAAACGGAGTCGTGGCCGAGTCAACTCGGCCGCGTTTCCGCGGTGAGTTGGCCGAGTCAGAGGCTCAGTTTTGCTGTGTGTTCTATAAAAACCCTGAGACAATTTTTCATGTATGTCAAATAATTTTTTGAACAGTATAAAAAATCGACAAAAAGTTGGTTTTTGCCGGACGTGTTTTGCGACTTTTTTCCGATCGATATTCTAAATACTTTGCTAACTTGCTAGTTTATGTTTAGCTAGGCTCTGATACCACTGTAAGTCCATGTTGCTCACCCCAGTTCTTACAGGGGGCGGAAACGGCGAAAAACAATTATTTTGGCGCAAAGGCAACATGGACTAAAAGCCGGATCTTTGCTAAACTAGAAACTAACAAACTACTAGAGGCTTTAACTACTATGCCGTAGAAATTATACCTCACGAAACCGGTCCTTCGGGTCTTCTCTCCGCTGTCCGGCTCGTCCATCCACGCTCCGAGGGTCAATCCGGATCTTGGTTACCTCTGCGGCCTTCTTGAGTCGAAGACGATCCACCCGAGAGTTGTACACCGAGCTCCACCTCGAGCCGAGGCAACTAGGGCAACGAGATCGCTAGTCTAGATGCCCTAGGTTGTGTGGTAGAGATATATGGAAGTGTTTGTCTTTGTGGGATCTTTTTCTCTCAACACATGAGATCAAAAGAAGAAATCAAGAGGAGGAAGAAGGAGGAGATCAAGCAACCATGGAGCTCTCTTTCTTTCTTCTCTCTTGCAAGAGAGAGAATGAGAAAAGAGAAATGAAATTATCAACTAAAGAAAAAAGGCACCATGGTTGCAATAATACTAAACTACATCATTACAAATCCTATCATGATAAAGTTGATGGCTATATTGACATGACCATTATCATAATCCAAAATGAAAAAGAAAACCAAAGAAGAGTGTAGACCTTTCATGAAGGTCAAGGTCAACTTTGGTCAACGGTTCAACAAAGTCAAGAGTGGTCAAGGTGGTCAAATGGTCAATGCAATTAGCCATCACAAATTATCACAAAAAGGATTAGTAAAATAATGTTTCCGGCTCATAATGGTTTTGACCGAACGAATTGTCAAAAACCCTAATGAGCCTGCCACATAACGGTTTTGGCCGAACCAACTGCCAAAACCCTGATGGGGCACCTCCTCCTTTATCGCTCCTCAAAACTGTGCATACACACCCGCATCCGCATTCCGTAGAATGCGAATGCACAGAAGACAAAACGAATCCATCCATGCAATACTAGGATCCGGCTTAAACCAAAGCCCACTAGTATTGCCTGCCCGAACAGCATACGCACACAAGTGCATGTAAGTGATCGCAGCCCTGCCGTAAAACCATACGGCCTCTACACGTTTCGCTCAGTGCAGGGAAACTCCCTGTGTGGGACTTTAAAGACTCGACACTACGCTGGCAGTGGGTTTAACCATAGACCGCAAGCGGTACTAGCTGTACGTAACGGTCCCCAGGTAGATGTCGATAAGAAGGCCGATGAGGTAAACCCATCCGATCTCCTACTGAGCCTGTATGTGACAATCTCTGTACAGTCCGGTCTGTTCGTCTGATACATCGCATGGCGGGCCTAGGGGGTGGTGAACGTCAGTCCCCTAATAGCGGTACAAGTCGTGTCGGAGTGTAGCCCAGAACACCCTGAGATAACACTGGAAACCTACCAGTATATCTCGCTTGCCCTGGCCAGGGACTACTCGTGTAATGGCTCTCCTAGACACAGCGCGATGTCAACCCCCAATACCGGGAGAGACGAATCCTGTCTAACCGTCACTGCCTCCAAGTGCTTCGGGACTGCACCCAACTGCTACCTGTTTGCACGACTCCTTTGAGCCGTGGTAGGGTAGTAATCTAAGTACAATGGGAACATACTCGAGGCGAAGTGACAATGTCAAGTCAGCGGACTAAGCTGTACTCATGTCACCTGGGAACTGATAACTGACGATAGGTATAATACCATCCAACAGTTCCCGACGAGTCCTGTCCAGTGTACTCGTAACCTAACGAGCACCCGCATACTATCTCCAGTACGACATACTGATAGCTGTGGGACAGACCACCTCCCGAGCTGGGATGAGAAGCGTATACGCTAGTCTACTCCGGAGTATCGATGCCCCGTCTCGATAGTCCTACGACTAGGGACCTGTATAAGGATGTGCTTGTAGATTACCCAGCCCCCACTAGTGTGACTGCCATCACAACGCTGGTAAGCAAGCAAAGATCCTAAGGGCTCTACTAATATGTATAAGCGATATGCTAAAAGAAACACATGCTCATATTGAAGTAGAAACAAACCAAGTAGCATACTACCATTTTGAGCAAGATTGTCTATACAACTATGAATATCCTAAGCTTCCATTAAGTAATATACAAGCTAGTATGATACAGTAATGGCCTCTAGGGCATATACACTAACATCCTGTACCTTCATTGAGCTCTCTGAGATGACCTGAAAATTTTTCCCTTCACTCCAGAGATTCCAGATCTCCTTGCAACAATTCACAACAAATCGTTAAGCACTTGATGAGAATTTTGATCTAAAAAATCTGATGGAATAATAAATTTTTCCAACTCAAATTACAAAAACGAACAAATTAGCACACGATCCCCGGCAACGGCGCCATTTGATTTGATCATTTCCGTGTCATGTTTTGAAAAGTGTATAGATCACAACCAAAGAAATTTGTAAACCGCAATCAATTAACGGTGTCTTTTGTAGGTTCGTTTAGCGAGTGCGGATCGTCCACAGAGAAAGTGTGAATTTGTTCGAAATCGTTTTAGTTGAGTTGAAAATAAAAGATAAAAGAAAATGATTCAATATTTGTGAGATTTTAGTTTCAAGAACATAAAAAATATAGATCTAAAATCAAGAATTATTAAAGATCAAGAAAATATCCAAACCAATTGAATTCTCAACATTTGTAAAGTAGCTTGTAGGAATCGATCAAATTGATAGTGATGATGAATACTAATGATTATGAATTCTTATCTATTGAGGATATGTAGCTAGATCGATGACGATCAATGAAGATTAGGGATCTATTGAAGAAACTAGGATTTCTCCTTCACCATCCCTTGTCCTTTCATTGATTATCATTCAAATTCTAGCCTCTAGCAAATTAAATCACCGATCGTTGATCTCTAATTTGGAGCAAAAACATTCAAGTAAGAGATCTTGCTCAAAATAGGTCTTCAATGATTCAATTTTCTAAAGTTTACAAAACTCATAAGACTTAAGAATCGTTCAAGAATTTTATCATCATCTACCTATTCTCTCGATTCCGCTACAAGCGGAGATTTCACTCAAACATCATGAAAAAGGAAAGAATCAAGAATCGGTAACTTTTCATAATGCAAGAATGTAAAGAAAAGCAAGATTTTTAATTTTCACCTTTATTAATCGACGATTAGGTACAATTCACTCAAAGATTAGAAGAATTGAGGAGGTAACTAGATCCGTCGAAATTAGCTTCGCATCGATCTTCTTGAGTCGTGGAACGATAGTGATCACTTGCTCTTGATGAAGACCGGCGTTGCTTCAAAGGATCGTTGATGTCTTGCTTGATTTGTTCTCGATGAATCATGATTTGGCTTTGGAATTGGATTTGGGCTAGGGTTTTGAGTTACAAGTTGTGTCACTCAACTTGTGAGTGAATTGATGTATAATGATCAACAACTCAACAACTTTTGTAATGAAGCCCTAGGTCCCCTTTTATAGTTCTTCCTTTATCTTCTCCTAGAAGCTTGGTTGTTATGAGGCTTGCATAGGAAGCTAGGTAGGTACCAAGCTTACACTAGAAGATTGGTTGTTGTATAGAAGCTTCTGGAGATTTCTAAGGAGTTTGAAGCGTCTTGAAGAAATTTGGTCGTTAAAAGAGAGCCTCTGCAAAAAGTTCCCACCGCCGACGAGTCGAATCGGCCGCGGATCAGCGGCTGATCGGCCTGAATCGGCCGCAGATCTGCGGCCATATTGTGGACTCAATGCTTCAAATCTTCAGGGTATTCTGGTGTTGGCTTTAGGTTTGTTTCCTGATGTCTGGAATCTTATAGTTCTTTCTAGTTTACTACCAGATCTCAAGTCTTGGACTTGCTGCAATTTATTGGCACTTTTGTGATTCCGTCTCTTTAACCTGGAGAATTTCCTGCACACAATCTCGAGACAAGTGTGTAAAATATACAAAGATCATGCGAGTAATAATAAACACACAATTTCCCTCATAATGCCGGTTATAATGTATAACACTTGTTATTTGATATTTTGCAGACGAATTGCTAATATGTGCTATATTTATACCAAACACCTTTAGATGATTAGAAATAATAGGGAAATTGATGTGTTAAGAATACAATATTTTTGACTGATCATGTATCGTTGGCTCTGATACTAGTGTATGGGTAGTCAGCGCAGCGGAAACTGGCCGTGGCATTTATAGGTCCCTCAGCGGCTACTTTTTACGTAGTCCCCTCATGACGGACTAGAACTCGCCGGACCATATAACCGCACAGGGCATCTTAGGGGTAAGAGCCTGTGCTTCACCGCTACTGTCACACAGTGAGAACCCCTCATGGGTCGGCATCCCTGCTAGTAGCTCTGATACTAGTGTAAGCCCCTTGTGCTCTCGCCGCGTATTCATATAAAATATGAATACTGTATTCGTAAAAAATATGAATACTGTATTCGAAAAAAATATGAATGCCCTTATTTGTATCAAGAAAAAAATACACTTATTTATACAAATACGCGTATTTGTATAAATACCGTATTCTATCAAAATACAAATACCGAAAAAAGAGATACTAAAAAGATATATAATACTAGCTTACATTTAATCCAAAATGTGATAACCTGGCTATATTTCAAGCCGGCTAGTATTAACAAACTGTCCGATTAAAATCGCATGTACAAAAACACGTGTTTAAATCGAACCAAGTACGTAACGAAATACGTACACTACGTCATTTCGCCCGAGCTAGGAAACCCTCTGTATGGGATGCTAAAGACTCGACAATACACTGGAAGTGGGTTTAATTATAAGTACGTTAGTGGTACTAGCTGTACATAACTGTTAACCAGGTATTGAACGAAAGGAAGGCCGAGAAGGAAACTTGTCTGTATCCCTACTGAGCCTTAAAGCGACAGTCTCCGTACAGTCTAGTCTGTTCGTCTAAGAGTATCGCATATCGGGTCTAGGGGGTCGATAAAATCAGACCCCTAATAACATGATAAGTCGTGTCGATGTGAAGCCTATCACCTACTAAGAAACTATTAATCCAAATCAGTAATTCTCATCCATCTTGGCCAAGGATTTCTGGGGATGGCCACCCGTACACAACGCAACATTTACCCATAATACCAGGAGAGACGAATCCCCGACGATCCGCTCACTACCTTCATGTTGCTCAGGACTATACCCAAATAAAACCTATTTGCATACTCAGTAAGCCGTGGTAGGGTAGTAATCAAAGCACAGTGGGAACTCACACGAGACAAATGACGATCTCTGGTCGATAGACTAAGCTATATCCATGGCAGCAGAGATTTGCTATCTGACAATAGGTAGAATACCATCTAGCATGTTCCCAGCGAGTCCGTCCAGTGTAACTCATAACCCATTGAGCACATGTTTACTATCTTTGGTGACTTACCAACACCAATGGCTGTGAGACCGGCCATCGCCTCTCGTCAGGGTCAAGAAATGTATACACTAGTTTACTCTGAAATATCGATGCTCAGTCTCGTTATTCCCATGACTAGGAATATTTAAGGATTTTCTTATAGACTACCCAGTTCTTACAAGTGTGATCGCCACAATAACCCTGGTTGTCAAGCATATATTATAAGGGATCTATCAACATGTAATAGTGGTCCGTAATACCACATAATACATGTACATGATGATAGAGATGAACCATATAGTATACTATCACCTCGAGTAAAACTGTTCTAGCCGTATAGGTCCTCCCTTAATCATCATAATTGCTTGTCTGCAATTACAATAATTGCCTTAATGGCATTTTATTCAACATTTGTCAATCTGGTTTTATACTTCTTTTTTGTATTCTTTGAATTTCTCAAAAGTTTCAGATTTGTGTTTCAAAAGATACACATACATATCCGAACCTAGAGTGATCGTCGGTTAATGTAATGAAGTAGGAGAACCTATCCCTTGCATGTATAGACATTGGACCACATACATCACTGTGTATGAGTCCTAAGAGCTCTGTGGCTCTTTCTCCATGTCCTGTAAACGGAGTTTTGGTCATTTTTCCTTTGAGACGGGACTGAAAAGTTTCATAAGATAAAAATTCGAACATATCCAAATATCCATCTTTATGTAACTTAGCTATCTGGTCTCATTGATATGACTAAGTCTACAATGCCATAAGTAAGTCTCGTTTGTATCTGAACTTTTCCTCTTGCGTGTATTTTGTACATTAAAAACTATATTTTGATTAAGAACATAAATACCATTATACAGTGTACCTACTGCAACCAATACCTGATTAAGGTAAACATTCATGATATTTCTATCTAGAACAAAATTATATCCATTTTTATCAAGTAAAGAAACTGATATGATATTGTATAGTATTGAAGGTATATAGTAGCGGTTGTTCAAAATCATAGTATTGCCGCTTGGCAATAATAGATGAAATTCACCGACGGCAACAGTATCAACTTGTGCTCCGGTCCCTACTCTGAGAGACATATCACCGGGTCCATCTATCTCACTTTTCTTAGTCCCTATAATAAATAACAGATATGAGATCATAATCCGGTATCCAGTACCCAAGAGGTAGGACTGACTGAAAAACTGTTCTTAATAACAAGAACACCTGATGGAGATGCAATAGTATGCTTCTTCTTCACCGAGGTCATCAAGGAATTCATGTAATTCTCTTTCCCTTGCTCATGCTCGTGACATTTGTCATAAGTTAGAGCCGAACTGACGTTACCAAGCCCCGAATAAGAATACGGGTCGGTTAAGTCATACATTTTATTATCTTGATAAAGGTATGACATGGTAGCTGCAATTAGGAGAGAGAAAAGAAACACTCAGCGTATGCTCTTACAAGTTTAGATTTGTTAGTTATTTATCTAAACAGGATGGCTCCCACCGTTTCCTCGAATTCTCCTTCAAACCTTAAAAGGAGAATTAGTCGGGATCATGTATGCTCTCCACAAATTCGCCAACCGTTCGTCCAGGCAAGTGTTGGTACTCCGAGAGAGGCTTCCTGTTTTCATACGGACCTAATTAAATAACCCTATTTTCGCAAAAGTATAACCCCGTTAACTCATTTCTAGACACCTAATGGGTTAGCTAGTTGTGAAGTGAAAATCTCCCGTGAGTAATCCTAATCATCAGTGGGATCGGGGCCTAACTATCATCGTGTGATAACTTAGATGGAAGCTACTCTAGTTACCACACTTCAGAAGGTATACAACACTAGCAAGTTTCCTATATATTTGAAACTCCCGATGTGGTTTTTGCCCCATGTGCTTATGACCTTGACTTTGGCCAGCAAATCATAACACGCCAATCAAGTTCTACCAGTCATTATCCAAATTAATTTAGACCGACCCGTATTCACCCTTGACTTTGGCCAACAAAGTGTTATGACCGTCCTAAACCAGTGCATATATCTATACTAAGTATAAGCAATATATAGCTACCATTCACAATGCCTTGATTTTGGCCAACAAACACCGCATGAATACTATGTTCTATTTATTCGAAATGACGGATGGTTTTTGGCGAAAAACCAGGAACGTAGTGAACTTGATATTATCGAAGGAACCAAATAGCTTTGAAAATGAGTGGTTTAGGCTCCGCTTTTAAAAACACCGGATTTGAAGAAGACCAAGTAGGTAATAGTAATGCAAAATTTTTCTCAAGAAATCACTCCCCGTGAAGGGATCTAGGCTCTTTCCTCCTTGAATGAGGTGCGGGATATTCCTAAACGAATACCGCAATGCAAAGCAAAAACTGATGTTTTTAAAATAGTTCTAACGACATCAAAATATAGGTTTGTTTCCTTGCATTAATTAGAATTAATGTGGTCCTATCAATTAAGTTCCTATGCATCATAGAAACAACCAAAATAGAATGTACGTATATGCCACCCGCATTCGCTACGGGGTCCGGGGACTTCACCATAAGTTACTTAACTTACAGCAGTGCATGGGCAAGGCTAGCACGAGTGCAAAACATATACAACATTTATATATATCATCATCACAGGCAGATAATAAATATCATAGGTATGAGGTAATCAAAATGGAATAGCGGATAAAGAAGGAGCCCCGTGTTTCATTTGAGCCGCAACGAAAACCAACATTTTCTGGTAGTATGGATAGCACGAACATCACCTAAAATAAAGACCCCTACGAGCGCGGCAAGCTACTTTTCATTTCTAGAATTGAGGCAACCATCACTTAATGACATGATTAGGCCACCCGGCACTTCATGGAATCTGGTCACTTGAACACTCCACCGTGGGTCAATCCAAAACCCCTATAAGTGCGGCGAATAGCCCGCCAATACTAGAGCGAGGCGGCACAAACTCATCACCATGGGACAACCACCTAACACACTCTAGAACCCGGCTACTCAAGAACTTCTCCGTGGGTTATCCTAATACAAGAATGAATGAATATACAATGGTAACACCGACCTCAACTCGGTCGTGTTCCAATAAAACAATATATATCAAGCGGTAACGATGGCTACAATCCGGTCGCTCGCCCCAAATAAAAATATACAATCATTCTACAATGAGGGGCTATCCATAATGACTATTCGGCTAAACCATCACAAGATATATATTAAGCACAACACAAGAAAGTATGTGTAACCCCGTCTAATTGACCTATAGTAATTAGACGACATTTACAAACACATAAACGGACTAAAAGATAAACAATGATGCTAATGTTTCGAGTTTAAAACTTTCTGTGTTGCCCGTAGGTAAAGATAACAGAAACTGAAATCTAGGCCAAAACAAATATAACAAAAAACCAAGTTTACTTGAGAATAAGCCGCTGGAAAAAATCAAGGACCAAAAGCAAAATTTTGGCCAACCATGTTAGGAAAAATGAGGTTTTGGGCAGTTTTTATAAAGAGCCAGGTCCCTGTGTTTCTAGCCAAGCTTTTATATCTCATAATAAGCCCTTTACACTTATTTTAAAAAAAATCGGTGACCAAAAAAATTTTCGACCAAAAACTTGGTTTTCGTGGTTTTGAAAATCGCAAATTTTTTATTTCGAAACGTAAACATCATCAAATACTAAAATAAGAGTTTGAGTGGCTCTGATAACATATAAGTAGATTCTCGTGCTCGTGCCACAAACTTGCGACCAAGACGGAATGCAAAACGAAAAATTTAAAGACAAGAGCACGAACTACTACGACCTAGAATCAATTCCAAATACTAAATTAGCAAACTAGAAAGAGTTTAACTACTCGGTTAGATGTTAGCTACCTTTGTAGCAGTTTCCTTCTTCTTCTTGCTCACTTCTTAAGCTCCTAGGTCCACCGGAAATGAGTTTGGATGCCAGTCTTCTTTGTCGAAGTTGATCCACTAGAAAGAATCCTAATCTAGGCTCTAGCTGCACACTAAATAACAAAGTGAAGCAACTTATGAACAAGACTTGCTAGGAATTGATCACAAGGATATAGCAATGGTTAATCTCTATGTTTTTCTTTCTTTTCATTTTTCTTTCTCAACTTTCAAAAACTCAAGAGAGGAGGAAGAAGATGCTAAGGGTGAAGGTGATGAAAAATGAGCGAGCATGGCTGATGATAATCTCTCTTTCTTTTTCTTCTTTTCTCTTTAGAATCCCATGAGTGGAATTGTGACTCACCATTGTGAGTCACAAGTCCATATGATTCTAAAGAGAACTAGAAGAAAAGAGAAGAGAAAAGAATGCCATCTCAAGCGCGCGTGCACAGACACATATACACTAATACAAGTATATGCTACAAATAAATACACCTGTATTCGTATCAAAATACGAATGCCCGTATTTGTTTAAGATGCAAATACCCGTATACGTATATGTCACGACCCGCTTCCCAGTAGATGGAAACGATGACGTAGCAGGCCGCAACGTATTTACTAAGAAATAAATACGTAAAGAATAATTAAGCAATATATAAAATGAACAAGAATAAAAAGAGTATTGAATAAAACAACAACTTTATTTACATTCATCTTTACATACAACTGTTTGAAAATGAAAAGATACAATGATATAAAGTAGTGCCTAAACAATAGCATACAAAATGAAAGTGCAGGTGAACTAGCAGTCAGGCTGAGTGGTGAGATGGTCCAAGTCCTCCTGGCTAGGCTCGATCTCCTGAGAGTCTGATCCTCATGACGAGCATTCCAAAGAAAGAAACAGAAGAAATGTTATCAGCAAACTAACGCACCGTAAGTTCCAAAATAAGAAAGAGAAGATAATAAGCAATGTGAAATGAACAGATAAGTAGTGTATGATTGATTACCGGTATATGATAGTTATTCTAATGTGGTTGTTTGTAGTTTAGTAAAGAAGGTATTCATGTATACGAGAGGAGTCCATCTTACCCCGTGGACTATGGTAACATGTAGTACAAGGCCCCGTCATAACCCACAGGACAACGACACATGAATTCATGTAGGTGTCTTTTAAGTGACCTCTCATGCTACGATATACGTTCCGTACCAATCTACCCTTTTTCCCCGCGTAATGTATTGTATAGATTATATTTACAAGTCTTACCGAAACCATGGATACAAAATGTTCAGGTATTCATGTTCAGGATGTAATCAAGTATTCAAGTAGTCATGTCAAGTTTTAATCATGATTCGGTCAAGTCAAGTCAAATATACATGTTTGATATTGATGATTGAATTCAAGTATTCAAATTCATGATCAAGTATTCGTGTTTGAATTTGGATTCAGATTTGAATTGGACTCAGACTGAGTCAGACACTTATACTGATTTAACTCTGAAATTCTTAGGTTCGGGAGTCATCGGCAACTGCTGCATATGGATGGCAGGATTTGTGTCTTTTTCCAAGACAATTGCAATTGATAACTTCTGTTAAGTTTTTTAACCCGAATAGGAAAGCACTCACTTTCTCCGGCTCCTTGGGGCTCAAGAGAATTGATCCCGCTTAAACCTATATTTACTAAAGTCCTTAAATATTGTTTTATATATCTTGAGGGGGTTTTATGAAAAATATATCAATATAGATTAAAAATAAAATCTCAAGGGTGATTAGTATTATTTAGGGTTTTCATAAGCATTGCTTTTAAGTATTGGGTATTTTAATGATGAATACTTAGCATTTGAAAGTTCATGGTATTTTATTGAAAACTTGTCCTTTTTGGTATCTTGATAACATTTTATTGGCATTTGTTAAACTTTCATTTTTTTTGAAAATATAGATTTATTATATTCTGAAAATATAGATTCATAATTTTATATAATTTTAATTTTAAAAAATAATTTATTCTATTTAGAAAATTTGTATTTCTTAAAACGTATTTAAATCCATTCGAGATCGAATGCTCCGTGAGGAGGTCTGCATCTCGCCCTACTAGCTCAAAGATGTGCGATAATCCGCACCATCCGTTAGCAGGTCCCCAAAAGATGGTTGTAGATGCATAATCGCAAAGGAAATGAAATACCGTTTTAAAAGAAATCTGGTTTTAGAATTATGTCGTATTTTATTGTAAGATTTTCTTCGTAACAAATATTCATACAAAAGAGGTAGCATGCTATGGAACCAAGTGTGCGTGTGGGGTAGGCCGTTACCCCATGAAGTTTTCCTAAAGGTTTTGTTTTAAGAAATACTAAAAAAGGTGTTTATAAAGTTCAAGGTATTTTAATGAAAAAGTTCTACTATAGTTGTTTCACATGAGAATTTTGATGAAATTTAATTCTAAACATTGGTATTTAGAGTTACAAGTATTGTGTAAAAATTAGGTTGAAGAAAATATAAAGGAGAAGGAGTTTCAAGGGTTTTGAAAAAAATATCAGTAATAACTCCACTTAGTGATATAAGTTTTAAGGTTAAAGTTTAATGAAGAAGAAGAGAGTTTGGGACGGACTTACCGTTTTAAAAGCTCAAAGAAATGATAAAGAATAGAGGATGATTGTCATGGCGTCACGGAAGCTCTGGAATTGGCTTCGAACTTCGCTGGAACCAACTTGCTCTCTAACTCCTTTTTACTTCTCTTGCACTAGGAACTTTTTAGAGAGTTTTGGCTGGAATTTTCAGAATGGTGCTGAGCCAAAGTGTGGGGTGGTATTTATAGTAGAGAATTAAGGTTTGGGAATTAAAAATCTGGATTAAAAAGTATTAAAAATGATGTTAATTGGTGAATTGAAGGGTCTCTATTTGATTGCAGGGAAATCAAACAGTGCAGAGAAGTTGAGGGGAGTTGATGAGACGAGTGTGTAAAGCACGAAGGAGTTTAGGCCATGATTGACCGTCGGTGCGGGCCATATTGGCATTTTGGCCGGTCGGTTTTGTCCAATCCCCTGGACATTCGTGCCATCAGATTAAATTTTTATTTAAATAATTTTCCATATGTTTGATTTTTCTAAACTTTTCATTTACCCGTGTATTGCACGTGCAATCTTTTGGGCTTCCAAAAAATTTTAAAAATTCAGAAAAAAATAATTGTGTCTGATGGAAATCGAACACAGAGGTTACATCACAGCAGTGCAAGGGCTTTACCGGTGAGCTACCAGTGGTTTCTTGCTGTTATTTAACAAAAGTAACTAATAACTCATACTCAGACAGTAAAACTCATTTCTTGTTTATTAACAGAAAATTTCCGTATAAACATTTTAGAATCGTTACATTCTACCCTCCTTATAAAAATTTCGTCCTCAAAATTTACATTTACATAAGGACTAATTTTCAAATAGGTAAGAGTATCTTGCACGCAAGTCATCTTCTTGTTCCCATGTTGATTCTCCTGGCGAATCCTTTCTTTGCATCACTCGGACCAAGTGAGAAAAAACGTATTGTTAGTTTTGAAAAAAATTGACTTAGTAATTAATGAGTTAGTAAGAACCAGAAATAACAATTCCTAATACTACCAATTCCCCGACAACGGAGCCAAAAACTTATTGGGAACCCACCCGCGCGCGCAGACGCGTATGTTTTGGAAATAAAGATATGGTTTTAATGAAACGGATTGCGCACGCGAGATCGTTCTCGTTTTAAATATTTATAACCGCAAGTGCACGGCGCGTTGT
Source organism: Agapanthus africanus (assembly GCA_030015575.1). NCBI lineage: Eukaryota > Viridiplantae > Streptophyta > Magnoliopsida > Asparagales > Amaryllidaceae > Agapanthus > Agapanthus africanus. The sequence goes on from CM057339.1 coordinate 430,939,223, forward strand.
AGCGAGCTGGCAAGTACGGGTCGATCCGCAGGGAATTGTGTATTGGGTATTGTTGTTTAAGGTTAACAAATCAATGAATTGGGGGTTTGTCACAAAATTATGAAAGAATACAAAAACAAGTAAACAAAGAGAAGCAAGAAAAACAAGTGAGGAAGAAATGGTTGTGGCTTAGCTTGGAAGCTCGAATCGCGATATTTACCTCTACACTCCCTTAGTCATGAGTTGTCCGGCCTTACCTTGATCCCGGCATGAAGCACGACTTGTCAATGCGGTTGCGAAGCACAACCCGTCAAATTCCAATATTTGCCGCAAAGCACGAAACAATTCCTTTTAGTCACTTACCGTTTGTATGTCTGTGCTTGGGGTATCAACACTAAACACAAGGGTTAACAAGCATACCGCAACAACAAAAACACAAAGTGGTTAGTGAGAGAAAATGATTTTGGTGTTGAGTTTGCTAAGTGTTTGTGATGGTATATCGTATATGAAAACAAAAGATTGTCAAGCAATTGATCATAAGATACGATATCCAAACATAGCAAACATAACACCAAATAGATTTTAACTTAAACATTGAAAATGGGGAAAGGGAATGATACGGTATATGAGGAGGTTACAAGTAACCATGTGTCAAAATACCGTATCATATTAATACATAAACAATATTTAGATTAGAATCATAAGTTAAGCACATGAAATATAAACAAGAGGTGGAGGAGGCAAAGCCTTTCATCTCACTTCCTCACCCACACCACAACCAAATAAGGAATTAGTTAAGCATAGTAATAAAAGCAAGTAATAAAAGAAAGCAAGTAAAGAAACAACAATATATTATAAACACTTGAAGCAGAGGTACAATGTTTTGGTGACTTGTTCAACCTCCTTAATGAAACTCTCCAAAGAAAGCTTCAAGAGGGAAGAAGAAGAAGAAAACAATATGAAGCTCACTCACCCTCAAGCTAAACAAAAAAACTAACTAACAAAATATAAATGGGTATATACATGGTAAGAGAATATAAGAGAGAGCCTCCCCTTACCACTGATCTGCTATTTATAAGCCTCAAAGAAAATTAAACAAACAATAAAAATAAGCCTACGTGGCAGCAAGAAAGGTACAGTGAAAAGGTGGGGGCCCATTGGGCACATCTTAGCCGAGCTCGCCGGATTTGGAGGTGCTCTCGCCGGGTCTAATCCGAGCACAGAGGCTCATGTTCATTGTATGGTCTTGTGTGCACTCCAATAGCACTCTGGTGCTGTTTTATTTATCTGTTGTGACTTAGGTTGCCTTCAGAGTTTTGGAGGGAAACTAGATTGCTTTAACTCACATCAAAGCTTTATTGCATTTATTGCACCATCAATGCACATCACATCATATGTGCCCACTTGCTCTAGCCATCATGCCATGGAAGCCCCACATGGTCCAAGCTATGTGCACACTTGTGTGTTGGACCATTTTGACAAAAAGTGTGTACACATTTATTATTTCCAAAATAGCTCATGGGATATCGGTCAGTTTTCTGGTCTGCTTGCAGTGTCGGCTCCCAAACATTATATCCATGGTTTTGAGTATATTTTCCATTATTTGTTACGGATACCGGTAAACTGTAATTATTGAGTAGACACTGTTAAAAGTACCGATATAAACAAAAATAGATAACGAATGAGTAGTATTAAAATGCAGTTTTCTGTGATGAATACTGGTGTAGAACACATCCTAATCCTTTACCGGACGCATCACAATGCACAAAGAATCCTCCAGATTAATCCCGTATTACAAGTATAGGAGCAGAGGTTAATCTTGACTTAAGTTCTACAAAAGCTTTTTCACATGTTTCTGACCACACGAATGCTTCATCTTTACGTGTGAGCTTGGTCAGGGGTGCTGCAATCTTTGAGAAGCCTTCAATGAATCGTAGGTAGTATCCTTCTAATCCCAAGAAACTTCGTATATCATTCACCGTCTTTGGCATCGGTCATTCGCTGACAGCTGAAACCTTAGCTAGATCTACTAAGATTCCTTCGCCTGAAACGATATATCCGAGAAATCCGACTTGATCTAGCAAAAATTCACACTTGTTGTACTTGGCGTAGAGCTGATGTTGTCGTAATGTCTCTAAGACAATCTGTAAATGCTCGGCGTGTTCTTTCCAATTCTTTGAATACAGCAGGATATTGTCGATGAAGATAACAACGAACCTGTATAAGTACTCTTGGAAAACTTGGTTCATCGGGTTTATAATGTTAGTTATATGTATTCCCTGGAGGCCATTACTGTACATGCGATGTATATTGTAGTGGATGCTTAGATATGTATAGGGAGGACTTTCTTACTCGACATGATAGTATGCTATCTGGTTGCACTTTATCTTAACATGTTAACAAATACTGTTTTGTGATCACATGTTGATAAAGCCCTTAGGATGATTACTTGACTACCAGGATTATGATGCAGACCATACTAGTGGGGACAGGGTAGTCGATAAGTACATCCTTCAAATGTTCCCAGTCGTGGGAGTATCGAGACAAGGCATCGATACTCCAGAGTAGACTAGCATATGTGCTTCTTGACCCATATGATGGGCGATGGATGATCCCACATCCATTGGTGTTTGACATCAGAGAAGGCATACGGGTGCTCAGTGGAGACTGGGTACACTGGACGGACTCGCCGAGAACTCTTAGATGATATTATACCTATCGTCGGATAGCAGTTCTCTGGTGACACTGGACCAGGTTAGTCTGTAGACCCGAGATCGTCATAGAGTCTTGTGTGACTCCTATTGTGCTTTGATTTCCACCTTACCACGGTCAAGAGATCATGCAAAACAGTGGCTTTTGGGTACAGTCCCGAGTCACATGGAGGCAATGAGCGATAGGAGGGGTTTCGTCTCTCCCGGTATTGGGAGTTGATGTTGTGCTATGCTCGATTGGACATAACAGGAAATCCCTGGCCAGGGTTGCTGAGATTTACTGGTAAGTGATATCAGTAGTTTCTCGAACCGTTATGGACCTTGCATCGGCATAACATACCAGGCTATTAGGGTCTGACACTATACCACCCCAAGGCTGTGATATGCGACATATCAGACGAAGAGACCGGACTATACGGGAGTGTTACTGATTGGATTCGCAGGAGTATGAGCAGGCTTGCTTGTTGATCTTCTGATCTCTCAATACCTGGGTGGCCGTTACGTTTAGAAGACCGCTTGCGACTTGTGGGTGTTTGATATGATCATCACCTACTGCCGGCATATTGACGAGTCTTTAGAGTCCTGCACAGAGGTTTCCTGGTTCATGCGAAATGGAGTAGGAGCACATATGTGATATGTGCGGGACCGAGATTAATACGAGTATGTGATACCGTATTCTATTCTCACGATATGTGATATCGGTCGGGTGTATGTGATATAGCCGGGTTATCGGATCAAGTGTTGATTCGATAAGTTGATTCATTTGATATTAGTCGGTTATATGTATTATAGCCGGATTATTAAATCAAGAGTTGATTTAATAATTTAATGTATAATTATATATATTTGATATATTAAATTACATTGACTAATATTAGCTCACTTAAGATTTCTTTTCTCACTTTATAATACATTGATATATATGTGATATATGTTAAATGTATTGTTTTCTTTTTGCACAAAATATATATGTGATATATATTGTTGTGTCATGCTAGGTTACACATGCAACATGTATGTATGAAACTCACACCATGCTAGGGTTAAGTTAGGGTTTTATTTGTTTTAAGTAATTCAAACACTTGGATAATGATTCATGGTAGAAGCTTAGAGAAGCTTGTGGAAAACATTGACTCAGTCCACTTATTTGTCTAGCTTAAGATATTTTTCAACCCAACCCTTAACTCATAGCTATGTATAAGTCTCTACAATGGTTAGTGGATGACATACACAAACCATGGTTGCATTTCTAACCTCATGAGTTCATTGATCTCTTCCTCACTTGAAAAAGCTTGCTAGTTTTTTCTAAGTGATGATGCCTTGTGAGAAAAATTAATCTAAAGTGAGCCTACATTTTACTTCATCATCCTCTACTATTAGCCATTTAGTTTAGGGTGTTTGCTTCACTAATCTACATAATTAGTGAAGAGATAGCATGAGCTAGTGTCTCCTCGACGTAGATCATCTTCGGCCTCGAAGACTTCGAAGAAAGCTTGTTCGTTTCTTCATAGGAGCCTTTCTAGAGTCCGGGGGATCATGATCGCAGTGAATGGACTACTACACGGAACTATTGAAGTGAAGGACCGGTCTACAAAGGTTGTATTCCTTGTTTACTTAGATATAAAGAGTTTGCATATCTTGTTTAACCCTAATTCTCTAGTTAAGATCTTGGTTAGGGTTTGTTTAGCACCCAAAAACTTTAAAGTAGCATGATTTATAATTTCCAAAACCTTGCTAAGGTGCTAAGCTAACCCTCCAGTGGTATCAAATCCAAGCTAGAGCGTTAGGCGTTGTCTAGACGAAGTTTAAAGTCCGATCGAACTCCAAAAGCCCGAAATGACCCCCTTTCTGGAAATTTTTCCAAAAGTTGGATTTTTTCATGTTAGAAATACTCAAAAAATCATGCAGGGAATTCTATGGACACACCTGAAGAATGAAACCCTAACTCGTCCAAGTGACCGCGGATCCGCGGCTAAAACATGGTTTTGGCGGCGGATCCGCGACGCCACTTGAGAGGCTTAGGTCGGGCCCTTCAACCGTTGGTCCGTAGGTACTGGGGCATGCTTCTGGGAACTTTTAATTATGCTCAAGTGTTGAGCTCTTTGGGAATTTTTGGGAATTCGTTGCATCGATCGAATTATCTAACTTCGCCTAGCTATCTGTGATTGTGATACAATATTTAGAATCCACAGAATTGGTTATGTGATAACTAGTTTGAATTTTATAAATCTAGCGGTTTACTCTCATTTGATCGGTTTCCACAGGATTTTGATGTTGATCAAAAGTCCGTCGCAATCACGTAGTGTACGCGGATACTCGCTGGGTAACTTTACTAGAGAGCCACACCCCATAGCCCCTACCAAGTGACTGTAGAAGAACCTTATAGCCAAAAGCATCCATTCGGGTGCTCGCGGCTGCGGTGTTCCTCCTTGGTGCACTTCGTCGACGGCTTTGGGGGGTGCGGCCGTCTATTAAAGTTTCTGAAGAGCATTCGATCAGGTTATCAGGAATCTTGTTGAATTACCCGACAGGTTATTGGAAAGTGTTTTCAATATCGAGACTAAAATGCAGGGTTTATAATTGTTAGGCATGCGATGTCTAAGGAATTCATTTGGTTAGGCATGAAATCCAATGTATGTGATATATTGGGTTTATGATGTCTAAGGTGTTTGTGGATTCCAACTGTTGTAGTTTTTCACTTTTTTTTCTGCGACTGTAAGTGTAATATGTGGTGTATCGCCGGTTTCGGTGCTATATGCCAACGACAACTGGGATACGCATATTTACTTACGTTGATGACATGAGATATTATGTGTTGTTGTGATATGTTATATTGGATCGTCGTGTTTTGAATAGCCGGGGGTTTTATGTGAGATGAGAGTTTTTCATTTTCATTCATGTAAAAGCTTGTATGTAATATTCTTTTATTGGGGCACTTCCGGGTTGAGGATGATGTCACCATTGATATATATTATTTACTTTTCCGCATTAGGATAGACCCAAGGCGGGGAGCACAAGTAACCAGGTTCTAGGGTACAGTAGGAGACCATCTCGAGGAGTCGAGACCGGGTCTCCTAACTCTAGAATTGGAAGGGTTGCTTGCCGCTCTCACAGGGGTCTAGGGATGTGGGTTTGGCTATTCATCACGACCGTAGAATATGTGTTTTTACTGGCTTAAATAAAATATGGAAATCCTAGTATATCCAATATTTCATATATGATTCTTCTGTTGCTGATATTCTGTGATGTGATCATTTGATATATTCTGAGACGAATGCTTATTTTATATATATGAGATATAATAAATATTGCTGCTTTCATTTCTTATGTGATGCTTAGGAAGAATAACAGATGGGAATTCATTAATGAGATTAATGAAATAAAAGAAACCTAAAGATGTTGTAGAAACTTGTTTAAAAACCGGTAGCTCTAGTTCTTGCTTTGCATAGCGGTATTCCTTGTAGAATATCCAGCACCTTATTGATAAGGAAAGAGCCGAGATCCCTTCACCAGGAGTGACCTCTTTAGCGAAACTGACAGATGCTATAGTCCACTCGGTTTGTCTTTTGATTACTTCTATAGTTTTTGCTTTGCATAGCGGTATTCCTTGTAGAATCCAGCACCTTATTCGATAACGAAAGAGCCGAGATCCCTTCACCGGGAGTGACCTCTTTAGCGAAACTAGTAAAAGCCTCAAAAACACTCCTTTACAAAATTACTCGATTCTACAACGATATCAAGTTCATTACGCAAAGGTTTTCTTAAGAACCTATCGTAGCCCTCCGTCATTTCAGATAAGTAGTATTTTGTATTCGTGCTGCGTTTGTTGACCTTGTCATGGCGTAGTGTGCGGTAGCTGATTAGTGCTTATCTGCAAAACATATGATGCGATTGAGTTAGGGTAGTCATGCGGCTTTGTTGATCTTAGCCAAGGGTCGTGCGGGTAGGTTTAATTCAATCGGGAAATGACGGGTTGAACTTGGCTAGCGCTTATGATTTGTTGACTTTAGCCAAGGTCATATGTTTCTAGGGGCAAAATATTATCAGGAATTTCAAGTGTTGAAATTTGCAATGAGATTGCATACCTTCTATAAGATAGTTGGATCCCGATACCCACTGGGAGTAAGAGTTACTCCTGCGAGAGTTTTACACATGACAATTAGCCGATCAAGTGGGTGTCTAGAAAGGTGTTAACGGGGTTATGCCTTTGGAAAAACGAGGTTTATTTTAATTAGGTCCGTGCGAAAGCACGGGGAACCTCCCTCAAAGTACCGACACTGGCCTGGCCGAAAAATTGGCGAACTTGTAAGGTATAATTAATCCCGGCTAGTCTTGCCTTTTAGGGTTTGAAGGAAGATTTGACTAAAACGGTGGGAGCCATCCTGATTAGATAAAATAATAACCAATCTAAATCTTGCAAGAGCGCACGCAGAGTGTTTTTCTCTCTCTCCCGGTAGAGACTATGTCACGCCTTAATCAAGATAATAATATGGATACATTGACCGAACCCGCTTATTATACTGAGCTAGGGAACGTTGGTTCCGCTCAATCTTATAATTGTTACAATTCCGAGCAGGAAATAGAGGAATATCCGGATTCCTATGCCACCCAATCGATGAAAGTGCATATTGATGCATATTCTTCGGGTGTCCTTATTACCGAGAACTGTTATTCAGTATCCTCTATGTCCTGGGTACGTGATACCAGATCAGGATCACGCATATGTAATTGTTACATGGGCTACAGAAAGGTAGAGAACTGGGAATAGGTGATATGTCTCTAAGTGTTAGAGAATGGTGCAAGTGTTGCAGCCAAGTCAATTGGCAGATATCACCTTGTATTAATACATTGATTCTAAACAAATGTTATTACATACCAAATCTGATATACAACATTACATCATGTTCTTTACTGAGTTAAAGAAGGATATAATTCTATATTGGAGGATAATGTTGTGAACATTTTTCTGAATCAAGAGTTGATTCTATCAGGCACGTTATAAAATAGCATATACGTTCTAAATCAAACCACAGTTCAAAGTATATAGAACACAGAAAAGATGATAGTTCAGAAATGAACGAATCCTTCTTGAGGCATTATAGACTAGGTCATATCAATGCGACACGACCAACTAAGTTACATTAGGATGAATATGAGAATCTGTTCGAATTTTCATCTTATGCTACTACTAGTCTTGTCTCAAAGACCAATACTCCGTTTACTAGAAACAGAGAAAGAGTTACTGAACTCTTGGGACGGATACATGATTATGTATAGAGTCCTATGTCTACAAATGCCAAGGTTGATTCTTTTGAGAACCAAATGGGTAGAAGTATTAAAGTCCTACGATGTGATCGAAGAGGCGAATACTTGCTTATGGAGTTCCTGGAGTTTCTAAAAGGAGAATGTGATTCTCTCTCAGCTTACTCTTTCGGATACACCACAGCACAACGGTGTATCGGGGTGGAGGTATCGCACCCTATGAGATATGGCGCGCTCTATGATGAGTACTGCTGAGTTACCTGTTTCCTTTTAGGTGTTATGTACTTGGGAAACTGTATACCTATTGAATGGGGTTCCGTCCAAATCAGGGCCTACCACTACATATGAGATATGGTGTGGGAAGAGACTATGTCTTAAATGAGTTAAGATATGGGTTTGTCCGGTCTATATTGAAAGGCAGAATCCGGACAAGCTCAAGGGAAGGTCAGTTCTATACAAGTTTGTCAGGATATCCCAAACATTAGTAAGGGAATATCTTCTACCTAACTGAGGAGCAAAAGGTGTTTTGTTTCTCAGCATGCCACCTTTTTAGAAAAGGAATTTCTTGTGAAGAAATTTGTGGTCATGAGGTAAAACTGGATGGAGTTCCAGCTAGACAAACTAACAGCTGATGATTTGGTGAAACCAAAGGATTCAATAATCTCCAACGAAGCTCAGCCTCTCCACGAATCTGGTTGGTTTCCTCATCCACTTGAGAGATACTACGGTCTTTTCGGTGACAGTAGGAGCGAGGATTGCATCATGAGATGATGGCCCAACCGGGTTTAGGCAGCTGGAACGTCTGTTTTGATATGATAGTCAAAGAGTTTGACTTCATCAAAATGGTAGATGAACCTTGTATATATAAGAAGGTTTTAGAGAGTAAGGTTGTCTTCCACGTATTGTACGTAGATGACATACTCTTGATAGGAAATGGTTTCCTATGCTATACTCGGTCAAGCTCCTCTTATCACGAAGATTCTCAATAGAAGATCTGAATGATGCCAGCTACATCTTGTGGATTATGATCTATAGTGATAGATCTAAGTGGATGTTGGGGGTGTCCCAAATCCAGGTACATAAACACCATACTAAAGGGGTTTAGTATGGATGATTTTAAGCGTGGTGATTCGCCCACTTACTCTTGGATCACTCTCTCCAAAAAGATGTCTCCCGAGACTGATTTGAGGAGAGCTCGCGTGCAAGGGATACCCTATGCTTCGACAGTAGGTTCTATCAGAGTATGCGATATTATGTACTAGACCAGATGTAGATGACTCACTAGGTGTAGTGATCAGGAATCAATTGGATCTTGAGAGAATCACTGAAAAGCTGTGGTGGACAATCTTAAGTACTTGAGAAGCACTAAAAGAAAGTTCTTGGTTCCAGCTTCCAAAGTGATAAGTTCGACTGAGAGTCAGTCACAGGCATTGTCTTTACCCTTAGTGGAGGGAAGGTATGTTAGAAGAGTTCCAAGCTAGATACCATGACATAATAGATGATAAAGGCTGAATACATTGCTACCAACGATACTACCAAAGTGGCTGTCTAGACATTTCTTGTTCATAAGATGAACAAGGTTCCTACCATTGAGCGTCCCATAATTGTTAGTGAGACAACAATGGAGTTATGGCTTTGGCCTAGGAACACCGGTCCCATCAGCGTTCCAGACATATTCTGAGGCAAGTATCACCTGATCAGGGAGTTGGCTGATCTCCAAGGGATCGAGGTTAGGAGAGTAGACCAGAAGGTTAACACGGCGGATCCACTCACAAAGGCCTTACCCCTATAGAGACTTCTCTACAATGATTGAGTATGGGATACTACAACCACTGCTACATTGTTGGGTATTGGATACTACAACGGATGGCCTTAGTGCAAGTGGGAGATTGTTAGTTATATGTATGCCCTAGAGGCCATTACTGTACATGCGATGTATATTGTAGTAGATGCTTGGACATATATAGGGAGGACTTTCTTGCTCGACATGATAGTATGCTATCTGGTTGTACTTTATCTTAACAAATACTGTTTTGTGATCACATGTTGATAAAGCCCTTAGGATGATTACTTGACTACTGGGATTATGATGCAGATCATACTAGTGGGGACAGGGTAGTCGATAAGTACATCCTTCAAATGTTCCTAATCGTGGGAGTATCGAGACAGGGCATCGGTATTCCAGAGTAGACTAGAGTATGCGCTTCTTGACCCATATGATGGGCGATGGATGATCCCACATCCATTGGTGTTTGACATCAGAGAAGGCATGAGGGTGCTTAGTGAAGACTGGGTACACTGGACGGACTCGCCGAGAACTCCTAGATGGTATTATACCTATCGTCGGATAGCAGTTCTCTGGTGACACTGGTACAGGTTAGTCTGTAGACCCGAGATCATCATAAAGTCTTGTGTGATTCCCACTGTGCTTTAATTTCATCCTTACCACGGTCAAGAGATCGTGCAAAACGGTGGCTTTTGGGTACAGTCCCGAGTCACATGGAGGCAATGAGCGATAAGAGGGGTTTCGTCTCTCCCGGTATTGGGAGTTGATGTTGCGCTATGCTCGATTGGCCATAACAGGAAATCCCTGGCAAAGGTTGCTGAGATTTACTGGTAAGTGTTATCAGTAGTTTCTCGAACCGTTATGGACATTGCATCGGCATGACTTATCAGGCTATTGGGGTCTGACACTATACCACCCCCAGACTGTGATATACGACATATCAGACGAAGAGACCGGACTGTACGGTAGTGTTACTGATTGGATTCGCAGGAGTATGAGCAGGCTTGCATGTTTATCTTCTGATCACTCAATACCCGGTTGGCCGTTACGTTTAGCTGACCGCTTGCGGCTTGTGGGTGTTTGATATGATCATCACCTACTGCCGGCGTATTGACGAGTCTTTAGAGTCCTACACAGAGGTTTCCTGGTTCATGCGAAATGGAGTAAGAGCACATATGTGATATGTGCGGACCGAGATTAATACGAGTATGTGATACCGTATTCTATTCTCGCGATATGTGATATCGGTCGGGTGTATGTGATATAGCCGGGTTATCGGATCAAGTGTTGATTCGATAAATTGATTCATTTGATATTAGTCGGTTATATGTATTATAGCCAGATTATTAAATCAAGAGTTGATTTAATAATTTAATGTATAATTATATATATTTGATATATTAAATTACATTGACTAATATTAGCTCACTTAAGATTTCTTTTCTCACTTTATGATACATTGATATATATGTGATATATGTTAAATATATTGTTTTCTTTTTGCACAAAATATATATATGTGATATATATTGTTGTGTCATGCTAGATTGCACATGCAACATGTATGTATGAGACTCACACCATACTAGGGTTAAGTTAGGGTTTTATTTTTTTTAAGTAATTCAAACACTTGGATAATAAGTCATGGTAGAAGCTTGGAGAAGCTTGTGGAAAACATTGACTTAGTCCACTTGTTTGTCTAGCTTAAGATATTTTTCAGCACAACCCTTAACTCATAGCTATGGTTAAGTCTCTACAATGGTTAGTGGATGACATACACAAACCATGGTTGCATTTGTAACCTCATGAGTTCATTGATCTCTTCATCACTTCTTCTTCTTCCTCACTTGAAAAAGCTTGCTAGTTTTTTCTAAGTGATGATGCCTTGTGAGAAAAATTAATCTAAAGTGAGCCCACTTCCTACTTCATCATCTATTAGCCATTTAGTTTAGGGTGTTTGCTTCACTAATCTACACAATTAGTGAAGAGATAGCATGAGCTAGTGTCTTCTCGACGTAGATCATCTTCGGCCTCGAAGACTTCAAAGCAAGCTTGTTCGTTTCTTCATGGGAGTCTTTCTAGAGTCCGGGAGATCGGGATCGCAGCGAAGGGACTACTACACGGAGCTATTGAAGTGAAGGACCGGTCTACAAAGGTTGTATTCCTTGTTTACTTAGATGTAAAGAGTTTACATATCTTGTTTAACCCTAATTCTCTAGTTCGATTACTTGGTTGGTTTGTTTAGCACCCCAAAATTTTTAAAGTAGCATGATTTATGCTTGCCAAAACCTTGCTAAGGTGCTAAGCTAACCCTACACATAAAGATGGCAGGTGCATTGGTTACTCCAAATGGCATTATGAGATGTTCATAATAACCATATCAAGTCCTAAATGTCGTCTTCGGAATGTCCGGCTCTTTGACCTTCACCTGATGATAACCCGAACGAAGATCTAGCTTCGAAAATACACAAGACCCACTTAGCTGATCGAAAAGATCATCGATGCATGGTAGTCGATACTTGTTCTTGATCGTCACTTTGTTCAGAGCTCGATAATCCGCATATATCCTGTATAAACCTTCTTTCTTCTTCACTACTAATACTGGAGATCCCCAGCTTGAAGTACTGGGACGAATCCAACCTTTTTTCAGGAGTTCGTCCAACTGAATGCGAATCTCCTTCAATCCTTCTGGACTTAACCGGTATAGAGCTTTGATTACAGTTTGCGCACCAGGTTGTAAATCGATGTTGAATTCAAGAGCTCAATCGGGAGGCAAACCTGATATATCTTTCGGGAATACATCCTCGAACTCTCGAACTACTTCTGGCTTCGATTCTTCCGTTTGCAATGCTGCAACCACTGCCTACTTTAGTTTTGCTTTGTAGACGCTAAATTCGAAGGTACAGTCTCTACTCTTAAAATAGAACACTGGATGATCTGGTATTTTGAACACTACCCTCCTTTGGCGACAGTCGATGGTAGCGAAGAAAGTTCCCAGCCAGTCCATTCCCAAGACTACATCGAAGTTCGGTATGTCCAGCACCTTGAAGTCCGCATAAAATTCTCTACCGCAGACAACCACTGAACACAAATCGTATCCCAAAATTGCTTTTAGAACGCCGTTCCCTAAACTAACATTCCAGCTGGATACGAGCGGTTTAACTGGAATCGCATGAGTTCGGACGAACCGTTACGATATAAAGTAATATGATGCTTTAGTGTCGAAGAGTGCTAGAGCAGGAAGGGAGGCTACTAGTATAGTACCTAAGTTGTGCGAGGTTGGGTTTAGATGTAGGAAAAGTATAGTGATATACAAGGATTGAAAAGGTTTGAAAGGATTGGGAATTACTGGTGATGAATTGTCCGGTGGTTTCGGCCTCCTCGACCGTTATTGTGAAAGCATGATGTCGCGGTACATTCCTCCTTTCTGGATGCACATTCTTATGTCCTCAGGGCATGTTTCTCTACCCTTGAGGCATGTTTCTCTGTGCCTGATGGAATTGATGTTGAGGATGTGCAGGAGGTCTACGTGGAGCTGGTGCAGGGAGAGCTAAGCGAGGTGCAGGAGCATGAATGGCTGGATAGCTGCGGAAATGTGATTGCGGGTCTGGGTGCTAGTGCTGTGTTGATACGATATGGACATGCTCCTATCGTATGAGTGGATGCACCGCAAATCAAACACAGGCCATTTGCACGCCTGCAGTCCTTTGCCAAGTGTCCCGTCCTCTTGCAGTAGAAACAAAAGTCTGTATTGGACCGGTTAAATGATCCTCCCGGTCTCCTGGGCGAAAAAGTTGGCCTGGAAGAGGCTCCTCCTGACATCTGTGTGGCAGGGCGTTTCACATCGGCAGTCTATAGTCTTCATTTCTTCTTCACAACTTCCTCATAGCGTTGGGCAGCCTTCAAAGCAAGTCATGAGTTGGGAAATCCCCTGTAGCGAGTGCAGCTTGGATTTCCGGGTCCAACCCTTGCTGAAATCGTCATGCCTGGATCTCAGCAGTAGGAATTAGGTGTGCAGCGAACCTGTTACGACCTTATGTTAGCAGTGTAATGAGTGAGATCAGGAATTTGAATTTGAGACAATACTTACCTGCTAAGAATGGTAAACTCAGTATCGTATTCATCCACAAACTTGACCCACATCGAGCCTTGTTGTAGATGGATGAACTGCTGCTCCATATCAAAATGGGCAGTCTCAGGGAAGTACTTCGCATCGAAAAGATCATAAAACATCTTCCATTCTATCGGTTGGTTGAAATGGCTTTCTTCAGCCTTCCACTAGACTGTGGCATTGTCGGTCAGTTGCAGCTTAGCAACACTCACTCAGGCAATATCTGGCACTTGAGCTGCTGCCAGATTATCTTCAATCGATTGAGCCCATTCTTCTGCCTCAAGTGGGCTCTCTTTTCCCGAGAAGTGTTTTGGATGCAGTGCCCGGAATTACTTGTCTCCAGGTGCCTCGGTTTCAGGGCGGTGCATGAGGATAGTAGTCTGCTGTTGCTGACCCTCCAGAAGGCTCTTGATAGCCTCAAGCAGTACCGTTTGCTTATTAATAGGAGCTGCAACGGTAAGTGGTGGTTGTAGAGTAAGCGGTGGAGTGTTGCTATTGACATTCGTGCTAGTGTTGTTCGTAGAATCCATTACCTTGATAGAAAAATGAATGGTTAGAATAGATTCAAGAAATTAGAAATGCAAGGAATGTATAGTTGCCGATTCTTATAATTCTTGTGATATATTGCTTAAGACTTCATGCAGAACTGACCTGCATGGGCTGCCAACAAAACCTATCACGCCCCGCTTCTCAGTAGATGGAAACGATGACGTGGCAGGCCGCAACGTATTTACTAAGAAATAAATGCGTTAAGTGTAATTAAGCAATATGTAAAATGAACAAGAATGAAAAGAGTATTAAAATAAAACAACAACTTTATTTACATTCATCCTTACATACAACTGTTTGAAAATGAAAAGATACAATGATATTAAGAAGTGCCTAAATAATAGCATACAAAATAAAAGTGCAGGTGAACTAGTAGTCAGGCTGAGTGGTGAGCTGGTCCAAGTCCTCCTGGCTAGGATCGATCTCCTGAGAGTCCAGTCCTCCTGACGAACATTCCAAAGAAAGAAACAGAAGGAATGTCGTCAGCTAACTAACGCACCGTAAGTCCCAAAAGAAGAAAAAGAAGATAATAAGCAATGTGAAATGAACAGATAAGTAGTGTATGATTGATTACCGGTATATGATAGTTATTCTAACGTGGTTGTTTGTAGTTTGGTAAAGAATGTATTCATGTATATGAGAGGAGTTCATCTTACCCCGTGAACTATAGTAACACGTAGTACAAGGCCCCGTCATAACCCACGGGACAACGGCACGTGAATTCATGTAGGTGTCTTTTAAGTGACCTCTCGTGCCACGATATACGTTCCGTACTAATCTACTCCTTTATCCCTGCGTAATGTATTGTATAGATTATATTTATAGGTTTTGCTGAAACCATGGATACAAAATGTTCAGGTATTCATGTTCAGGATGTAATCAAGTATTCAAGTGGTCATGTCAAGTTATAACCATGGTTCGGTCAGGTCAAGTCAAATATACATGTTTGATATTGATGATTGAATTCAAGTATTCAAGTTCATGATCAAGCATTCGTGTTTAAATTTGGATTCAGATTTGAATTGGACTCAGACTGAGTTAGACAGTTTTACTGATTTAACTCTGAAATTCTTTGGCTCGGGAGTCATCGGCAACTGCTGCACATGGACGACAAGATTTGTGTATTTTTCCAAGACAATTGTCATTGATAACTCCTATTAATTTTTCTAACTCGAATAGGCAAACACTCACTTTCTCCGGCTTCATGGGGCTCAAGAGAATTGATCCCGCTTAAACCTATATTTACAAAAGTCCTTAAATAGTGTTTTATATATATCTCGAGGGAGTTTTATGAAAAATATATCAATATAGATTAAAAATAAAAGATCGAAGGTGATTAGTATTATTTAGGGTTTTTATGAGCCTGAATTTTAAGTATTGGGTATTTTATTGATGAATACTTAGCATTTGAAAGTTCATGGTATTTTTTTGAAAATTTGTCCTTTTTGGTATTTTGATAACATTTTATTGGCATTTGTTAAACTTTCATGTTTTTGAAAATATAGATTTATTATATTATGAAAATTTGGATTCATAATTTTATAAAATTTTAATTTTAAAAAATAATTTATTTTATTTAGAAAATTCGAATTTCTTAAAACGTATTTAAATTCTTTCGAGATCGAATGCTCCATGAGGAGGTCTGCATCTCGCTCTACTAGCCCAAGGATGTATGATAATCCATACTATCCATTAGCGGGTCTCTAAAGAGGATTGTAGATGCATAATCCTAAAAGAAATGAAATACCGTTTTGAAAGAAATCCGGTTTTAGAATTATATGGTATTTTATTGTAAGATTTTCTTCGTAACAAATATTAATACAAAAGGGGTAGCGTGTTAGGGAACCAAGTGTGCGTGTGGGGTAGGTCGTTATTCCGTGAAGTTTTCCTAAAGATATTGTTTTAACAAATACTAGAAAAGGTGTTTATAAAGTTCAAGGCATTTAAATGAAAAAGTTCTACTATGGTTGTTTCACATGAGAATTTTGATGAAATTTGATTCTAAATATTGGTATTTAGGGTTACAAGTATTGTGTAAAAATTAGGTTGAACAAAATATAAAGAAGGACGAGTTTCGAGGGTTTTAAAAAAAATATCGGTAATAACTCCACTTATCGATATAAGTTTTAAAGTTAAATTTTAATGAAAAGGAAGAGAGTTTAGGAGGGACTTACCATTTTGAAAGCTCAAAGACAGGATAAAGAATAGAGGATGATCGTCGTGGCGTCGCGGAAACTCCGGAATTGATTTCGATCTTCGCCGGAACCAACTTGCTCGCTAACTCCTCTTTACTTCACTTGCCCTAGGAACTTTTTAGAGAGTTTTGGCTAGAATTTGCAAAATGGTGCTGAGCTAAAGTGTGGGATGGTATTTATAGTGGAGAATTAGGGTTTGAGAATTAAAAATATGGATTAAAAAGCATTAAAAATGATATTAATTGGTGAATTGAAGGGTCTCTGTTTGATTGCAGGAAAATCAAATAGTGCAGAGAAGTTGAGGGGAGGTGAAAAGACGAGGGTGCAAAGCACGGAGGAGTTTGGGCCAAGATCGATCGTCGGTGCCGTCTATATTGGCATTTTGGCCGGTCAGATTTTGTCCAATCCCCTCGAGATTTGTGCCATCAGATTAAATCTGTATTTAAACCATTTTCCACATATTTGATTTTTTGAACTTTTCATTTATCCGTTTATTGCACGTCCAATCTTTTGGGCTTCTAAAAAGATTTTAAAAATTCAAAAAAAAATAATTGTGCCTGATGAGAATCGAACACAGGGACTACGTCACAGCTGTGCAAAGGCTTTACCAGTGAGCTACCGGTGGTTTCTTGTTGTTACTTAACAAAAATAACTTATAATTCAAACTCAAGCTGTAAAACTCATTTCTTGTATATTAACTGAAAATTTCCGTACAAAGATTTTAGAGTCGTTACAGTATAACTACCGTATTCTGTCAAAATACAAATATCAAAAAGAGATACCAATATATATATATATATATATATATATATATATATATATATATATATATATATATAATACTAGCTCACATTTTATCCAAATGTGATAATTAGGCTATCTTTCAAACCGACTAGTATTAATAAAATTTCCGATTAAAAGTACGTGTACAAAACCTTGTATTTAGTCGAACTTTCGTACGTATCAAAATACGTATACTGCATCGTTTCACCTGAGTCGGAAAACCCTCTGTATGGAACTCAAAAGTCTCGACAATATGCTGGCAGTGAATTTAACCACAAGTACGGCGGCGGCATTAGCTGTATGTAACGGCTATCCATGTATTGTATGAGTGGAAGGTCGATGTAACAACTCCAATTTTAGTGTAAAAAATTTGTTTAAAAATTAATGTATACTTGCGGTATTTGCATTTTCTATGAGTACCATAAATATTTGTTTTGCTAATTAATAGCAAGAAGGAGCTTGTAGCTCATTGGTAATACCTTGCACTGCTGAACCAAGTCACCAGAGTTCAAATCCCATACCCCACATTATTTTTAATATTGTTTTATTTTGAATTTTTAGAATACCAATACACGAGCATAACTCACAAAAACCCCACTACACATGAAAACCTAACAGTACCAGAGGCTACATGAACCGACAAGGGACCCTCCGACCACCTGACTCGGCCGGGATCGACCGAATCGGCCGGCGACTCGGCCCACTCGGGCCGCCGCCGCCGGCCGGACTCGGCTGGACCGCCGAGTCCCCAACATGAAAAGGTTGTCTTTTCACATCCCCTGTACACCTGCATACTTTATTTCTTTAGACCAGTAACAGAGACATTTTAAAACACCAATTACTCCACTTTTAATACATTTTATCATATTTTTTTCATTTCAACCTTTCACCTACCCTAACCCTATAAATACAACCACTACACACACACCCCTCACTCCAAAATTCTGAACAAAACTCTTAAGAAAATTCCTAGAAGCTTAGTGTACTTTTGGAGTAGCGAAGGGCGAAAGCTTCGGCAATTTTCCGACGACAACCCTAGGAGTTCCCGGCGACAAAACGACGCACCGGCGCCTCCTCCCGTCTCTTCTTCCTCATCCATAACTTCTAACCCTGTAAGTCCCCCTCCCTCTTCTCTAATCTTGTTCTAAAAATACGAAATTTCAAAACCCGACGGAATCGGAGTTAAGCCGATTTCCGATTCGGTTCTTTCTGAAAAAATCCAACATTTTCTTAAATACATTCACACAAAACTCTTACATGTTGACTATTAAACATTAATAAACATGTTGATCAAGTTTCACGTTAATCTAATTCATTTTGTAACTTTTACCGTACTTTTTTACTAAAATACCATATAATTTCATTTCGACATTTAAACATCACAAACTTGCTATACCTTTAAGTAGATCACGAGGTAATGACCTACCTCCTCACAACACTCATATGAAACATAGCACAATACCTTTCGAGAACATAGAATACGGGAAAACGAAACATTTCAAATAAATACCATGAATTAATAAAACCGTTTTCTAAAGGATTAAGTATTTTTTTATAAATCTTTGCAAAGTGCCGCTACAACCGATTTTGGGGAACCCGGCTGGGATGGTGCAGATTATCGCACATCCTTAGGCTTAGTAGTGCGAGATGAAGACCTCCGCAAGGAGTATACGGTCTCGAGAGATTTAAAATACGAAAATCTTAAGAAAATGAGATTTCTAGAAATATAATATATAGTAAAATTATTTTTATATAAATATATATATATCATTAAAATATCTATTTTGTAATAATATAAATATTCTAATTTTTCTAAAAATCGCAAGAATCACTTTACATTAAAATACCATAAATTCCATACAAGTTCAATGTTACAATTAAATACCCTATATTATGAAATTAGGATATTTTCACTAGAAATATCACAAATATAAAATCTACATCTATGACAACCCTAAAGACGATAATTAAATACTTGGGGTGTATTTTGAAAATTATACAAAATTATTTTTACATAAAACCCCCTCAAGTTCTATAAATTACCCTAAGGACCCTAGTAAACATAGGTTTAAGCAGGACCAATCTCTTGAGCCTCGGGAAGCCGAAGAAGTGGGTGCTTGCCTATTTAAGGTAGACAACTTAACAACGGTGTTATCAACACGGTAATCGTCTTTGAAAAAGACACAAATCCTGCCGCCCATGTGCAGCGGTTATCGATAACATCAAAACAATCAGGACTTCAATTTCTTATCTAATTGTCTGACTCAGACTGAGTCTCATTAATAATCTGACTTGAATATGATTCAAGTACAAACTACAAGCTACAATCCAACACGAATCCTTGAATACTTATATTCTATCTATTTAATCTGTATTGACTGAACCGAACCATGGATATACTTCCATTTACATGATTCTCCAGTTACATCCATTTACTGATATCATGGTTTCGGCAAGTCATCCATATATACAAGACAATACAATTTACAATACAAACACAAACAATACAATACAAGACATCGCGGGGTTTAAGGGGTAGATTGGTACGGAAGGTGTTAGAAGTGGCACGAGACTGCAAGATTAAAACACCTAACCTATATTCAGTTGTTTTTGTACCATGGAATAACGGTTCCTTGTACTTTCCATTTGCCCTAGTCTCTAGCATATAGAGACTCCTCGCGTATACATTGGCATCGTTCTGTACCAAGCTACAAACAACAGTGTTAACACCAAATACTCATATAATACAACTTTAAAAGCTACCTTCTCTTTCTGTCTATTCTATTTCTCCCTTATCCTTAGGACTTACCGAGCGATTTGTTCGCTGACGATATTCTCTTTCTTTCTTCTTTGAATGTCGTCAGGTGATTCAGATCTTCCAGAGATCGAGCATACTAGCAAGGACTTGGACCAGCTTTCATACGATCCAGAGCTCTAGCTACATTGACTTTTATTTCTGTACTTTTCTTTTTCTGTTATGCCACTATTTAGGCATTGCTTTCTTTCAGATGTATTTACTTTTCCATGCATTGTAAAAAAAGAGAATGTGAATAAATAAAGTTGCTGTTTTATTATATCTTGTCTCTTGTGCATTTATTTTATATTGCTTAGATACGCTTAGCGTATTTACTTCAGAGTAAATACGTAGTGGCCTCGTCGCATCCTCTGCCCGTATACTGGGAAGCGGGGCGTGACAGGTTTTGTTGGTGGCCCATACAGGTCAGAGCTGTATGGAACCCTACCATGCAGTTCTGTTCTGCGTGAACAACCTAAGCAATATAACACAAGAACCAGCAACTAAAACATTCTTTACAATTCATGTTCCTTGAATTTTATCATTTCATATACTTTGAATCTGTTTTAACCCAAATTTTTCATTCAAGGTTATGGATTCCCCAAACAACACCAGCACCAATTTCAACAACACTCCACCCGCACTATCAATCACACCTGTCGTTCCTGCTCCACCCAACGAGCAAACGGTTCGGCTTGAGGCAATCCGCAGCCTCATAGAGGGACAGCAGCAGCTCTTGAACCGTCCTGGGGATGAAGCACCTGGGGTGAAGCAATTCAGAGATTTACATCCAAAATAGTTCTCAGGAAAGGGGAGCCCACTGGAAGCTGAGGAATGGGCTCAGAGTATCGAGGATGATCTGGCAGCGGCACAAGTGTCAGAAATAGCTTGGGTTCGTGCTGCAAAATTACAGCTCACGGACAATGCACGGAACTGGTGGAAGGCGTAAGAAAGTCGTCTTGAACAACCCATCGAATGGAAGACTTTCCGCGACATGTTCGACGCTAAGAGCTTTCCTGAGACTGACAGGTTCGACATGGAACAGCAGTTCATTCATCTGCAACAAGGTTCGATGCGAACCAAGTCGGTAGATGAATATGACGCTGAGTTCACCATGCTTAGTCGGTAAGATATGTCTCAATAATTCAAATTTTTCAATATATCGCATACTACACAGCTAACACAATCCTTTAACAGATTTGCGGCACACCTGATACCGACGGATGAGATCAGAGCCCGTCGATTCCAATAAGGTTTGGATTCGGAAATCTAGGCTGCACTGGCCACGGGAGATTTTCCGACTATTGACTCGGCTCTGAAAGCTACCCGCTGTTATGAGGCAGTAGTAAAGGCAAGGGGAAGACCACAATCTGCTGGATTTAAGCACCCTGCCAACCAGATGGCAGGAGGAGCCTCGTCAAGGCCACCTTTTGTGCCAAGGTGACCGGGAGTACAGAATAACAGTCCTAGCCCAGCCTTTTGTACCTACTGCAAGAGAAATGGGCATGTGATGAAAGACTGCTAGTGAGCCAACCGTCTTTGCTTAATCTGCGGCTCAGCTGCTCATGATATTGGGTCTTGTCCCCAAAGACAAAACCCAGTTGCTGCACCCAGGCCAGCAATCACCTATCCGCAGCAACTGACTCTTCAGGCACCTGCTCTAAGACTTGCACTATCTGCTCCACCACCTAGAGGACCACAAACTGCACCTCCTTCTCGTCAGTTCCATCAAGCTCAAAGGAACGTTCCGAGGAATGCTCCTCAGGCCAGGAGGAATGTACCATGGCGCCAGGCTTTCACGATGACCGTGGAAGAAGCTGAGGCCACTGGACAAGTTATCACTGGTAACCTTTCTTTCTCAAATTTTCTTTCAGTCTTACTACCTATCTACATACCTTTACCTACACCTAAAACATATCCCACATACCTTAGGTACAATCTCAGTAGCCTTACTTCCTGCACTAGCACTGTTCGATACTGGAGCATCTCATTGCTTTATGTCGCAACGGTTCGTCCGAGCTCATGCGATTCCAGTCACACCGCCTGTATCTAGCTGGAATGTCAGTTCAGGAAATGGTGTTCTAAAGGCAACAATGGGATACAGCTTGTGTCCAGTAGTCGTCTGCAGCAGAGAATTATATGCTGACTTCAAAGTGCCGGATATACCGAACTTCGATGTGGTTCTAGGTATGGATTGGCTTGGAACCTTTTATGCTACCATCGACTATCGTCAAAGGAGGGTAGTATTCGAGATTCCAGACCATCCGGTCTTCTATTTCAAAAGTGGAGACCGTACACTGGAGCCAAGTATATACAAAGCGAAGCCAAGGGAGGCAGTGATTGCAGCAACTCAAGCAGAGGAAGAATCAAGGCCAGAAGTGGTTCGAGAGTTCCACGACGTGTTTCCTGAAGATATATCAGGTTTGCCTCCCGATCGAGCTCTTGAATTCAGCATTGATTTAGTACCAGGAGCACAACCGGTGATCAAAGCACCTTATCGTTTAAGTCCGAAAGATTTGAAGGAAGTCCGAACACAGTAGGACAAATTATTGGCAAAAGGATGGATTCGTCACAGCACTTCAAGTTGGGGATCACCTGTACTACTTGTGAAGAAGAAGGAAGGTTCATACAGAATGTGCATTGATTACAGAGCTTTGAACGAAGTCACGATAAAGAACAAGTATCCACTTCCGCTCATCGACGATTTATTCGATCAGCTAAGTGGATCTTGTGTTTTCTCTAAATTAGATCTTCGTTCAATGCCACGCCCTGCTTCCCAGTATACGGGCAAAGGACGCGACGAGGCCGCTACATATTTACTGTGAAGTAAATACGCTAAGCGTAACTAGGAAATATAAATGTAAATGCATAAGAGACAAGATATAACAAATAGCAACTTTATTTATTTACTTTCTTTTTACAATACATGGAAAAGTAAATATACAGAATAAAGCGATGCCTAAACAGTGGCATAACAGAAAAGGAAAAGTACTGAATTAAAAGTGTACAATGAACTAAAGCTCTTGGTCTTCAATGTAGTGGTCCAAGTCTTCACTAGTGGGCTCGATCTCCGGAGTGTCCAGATCACCTGACGACATTCAAGGAAGAAAGAAAGAGAATGTCGTCAGCGAACAAATCGCTCGGTAAGTCCCAAAGATACGGGAGAAAATAGAATAGACAGAAAGAGAAGGTATCTTTTAAAGTTGTATTATATTGTTATAATATTGTGTTAACGCTGTGTTTGTAGTTTGGTACAGAAGGATGCCGGTGTATTCGAGAGGAGTCTCTATATGCCAGAGACTAGAGGCAAGTGCAGTACAAGGAACCGTTTATGCCACGGTACAACAGCAACTGGATTCAGGTTAGGTGTATTAAATCTTACTGTCTCGTGCCACTTCTAACACCTTCCGTACCAATCTACCCCTTAAACCCCGAGATGTCTTGTTGTATAGTTGTATTATATTGTCTTGTATTGTAAACTGTATAGATTGTATAATTGGGTGACTTACCGAAACCATGATATCAGTAAATGGATATAACTGTAGAATCATGGATGTAACTGGAGAATCATGTAAATGGAAGTATATCGATGGTTCGGTTCAGTCAAGTTGAATAGATTGAATATATGTATTCAGGATTCATGTTGAATTGTAGATTGTACTTGAATCATATTCATGTCAGATTATTAATGGGACTCAGTCTGAGTCAGAACAATTATAAAAGAAATTGAAGTCCTGATTGTTTTTATGTTATCGGTAACCGTTGCACATGGGCGGCAGGATTTGTGTCTTTTTCAAAGACGATTACCGTGTTGATAACACCGTTGTTAAGTTGTCTACCTTAAATAGGAAAGCACCCACTTCTCTGGCTCCCTGAGGCTCAAGAGATTGGTCCCGCTTAAACCTATATTTACTAGGGTCCTTACGGTAATTTATAGAACTTGAGGGGGTTTTATGTTAAAATACTTTTGTATAATTTTCAAAATACACCCCAAGTATTTAACTATCGTCTTTAGAGTTTTCATAGATATAGATTTTATATTTTTGACATTTCTAGTGAGAATAACCTATTTTTCATAATACATGGTATTTAATTGTAATATTGAACATGTATGCATTTCATGGTATTTTAATGTAAAGTGATTCTTGTGATTTTGGAAAAGTTGAAGTATTTATATTATAACAAAAATAGGTATTTTTGATATAACATATATATATATATATATATATATATATATATATATATATATATATATATATATATATTATAAAAATAAATTTTAATATATATATTTTATTTCTAGAAATCTCATTTTCTTAAGATTTTGGTATTTTAAATCTCTCGAGACCGAATGCTCCTTGCGGAGGTCTGCATCTCGCACTACTAAGCCCAGGCATATGCGATAATCCGCATCATCCCAGTCGGGCTCCCTAAATGGGTTGTAGCGGCACTTTGTAATGATTTATAAAAATACTTAATCCTTTAGAAAATGGTTTTATTAATTCATGGTATTTATTTGAAATTTTTCGTTTTCCCGTATTCTATGTTTCCGAAAGGTATTGTGCTATATTGCATATGAGTGTTGTGAGGAGGTAGGTTATTACCTTGTGATCTACTTAAAGGTATAGCTTGTTTGTGATGTTTTAATGTCAAAATAAAAATACATGGTATTTTAGTGAAAAGGTACGGTAAAAGTTACAAATTATATAGATTGTCATGAAACTTGTTCAACATGTTTGTTAATGTTTAATAGTCAACATGTAATGGTTTAGTATGATTGTATTTAAGAAAAAGTGAGGTTTTAGGAAGAACCGAATCGAAAATCGGATTTACTCCGATTCCGTCGGGTTTTAGAAATACGTGTTTTTAGAAAGAATAGGAAAGAGGGAAAATGGGACTTACGGTTTTAGACGTTAGTGGAGAGGAAGAGGGAACGGTAGATTTCGTCGGTGCGTCGTTTCGTTGCCGGGAGCTCCTATGGTTGTCGTCGGAAGATGGCCGGAGTTTCGCCCCTTTTGCTCACTTCAAATGCACACTAAACTTTTAGGAATTTTCTTGAGAGTTTAGATCATAATTTTGGAGTGAGGAGGGTGTGTGTAGGGGTTGTATTTATAGGGTAAGGCTAGGGTTAGGGTAGGTGAAAGGTTGAAATGAAAAAATATGATAAAAATGTATTAAAATGGGGTAATTCGGGTTTTAAAGAGGCTCGGGTACTGGTCCAAGAATTTAAAGTATACAGATGTGCAGGGAAGTCCACAAAAGGCAACTTTTTCAAGTTGACGACTCGGTGGTCCGGCCGAGTCCGGCCGGCGGCGCCGGCCCGAGTCGGTCGTGTCGCCGCCCGATTCGGCCGATCCCGGCCGAGTCGTGGGTGGTCGGGGCTCCTCGACGCTTCAGTATCCCTCTGGTCCAGTTAGTTTTTAGGGTGTAGTGGGGTTTTTGTGAGTTGTGCACGTGTAAACCCTTGGTATTCTAAAAAATTCAAAATAAAACAATATTAAAAATAATGTGGGGTATGGGATTTGAACTCTGGTGGCTTGGTTCAGCAATGCAAGGTATTACCAATGAGCTACATGCTCCTTTTTGCTAAATAAAAGCAAAACAAATATTTATGGTACTTTCAGAAATGCAATTACTCCAAGTATACATTAACTTTTTAACAAATTTTTGTACACTAAAATTGGAGTTGTTACATTCAGGTTATCATCTGGTGAAGGTCAAGGAAGCTGATATTCATAAAACGACTTTTAGAACTCGCTATGGTCATTACGAAATTTTAGTGATGCCATTTGGAGTGACCAACGCACCAGCAATATTCATGAACCAGATGAATAAAGTTTTCCGGGAGTACATAGACAGGTTCGTTGTCATCTTCATCGACGACATCCTGGTGTATTCCAAGAGTCAGAAAGAACATGCCGAGCACCTACGAATTGTCCTGGAAACTCTACGACAACTTCAATTATATGCCAAGTATAGCAAATGCGAGTTTTGGCTGAATCAAGTTGGTTTTCTTGGACATATCGTATCAGGCGAAGGAATTTCTGTGGATCCAGCGAAAGTTTCAGCAGTAAGCGAATGGCCGACACCAAAGTCATTGAAGGACATTCGGAGTTTCTTGGGTTTAGCTGGATATTACAGAAGGTTCATTGAAGGCTTTTCAAAGATAGCAACACCCCTGACCAACCTCACACGTAAAAATAAAAAATTTGTGTGGTCAGAAGCATGTGAACAAGCTTTCGTAGAACTCAAGTCAAGGTTGACATCAGCGCCTGTCACGCCCCGCTTACCAGTGTACGGCGAAGAGGACGCGACAAGGCCCGCTACGTATGTACTCAGAAGTACATACGCTAAGCGTAGCTAAGCAATATAAAATAAATCATAAGAGACAAATAATATAGAAATAACAGCAACTTTTATTAATAACATTCTTTGTACAATGCATGAAAAGAAAATACAACTGAAATGAAAAGCGATGCCTAAACAGTGGCATAACAGAAAATGAAAAATACTGGAAAGAACAAGGTACAATTTTTAGAGCTCGGGATCTTCCTGGAATTGGTCCAAATCTTCACCGGTGGGCTCGATCTCAGCTTGGTCCAACGCACCTGACGACATTCAAAGAAGAAAGAAATAGAATGTCGTCAGCGAACAGGTCGCTCGGTAAGTCCCAAAGATAAGAAAGAATTAGAATGACAGTGTAAAATTATTTTCTAAAGTATTACATTGTTGAATATGATGGAATATTGAGTTAACGCTGTTGTTTGTAGCTTGGTACAGAAGGATGCCAGTGTATACGAGGGGGATCTCTATATGCTAGAGATCAGGGCAAAAGGAAGTACAAGGAACCGTTATGCCACGGTACAACAACAATAGGATTCAGGTTAGGTGTCTTAATCTGACCACCTCGTGCCACCTTTAACACATTCCGTACCAATCTACCCCTTAAACCCCGTAATGTTTTAACAGTATTGTAGTATTGGAATATGTAAGTTGGGTGACTGACCAAAACCATGATATCAGTAAACATGTTGTAACTGTATAATCAAGTAAATGGAATATCAGGATAATGGATGAATATCCATGGTTTGATTCAGTCAAAAATGAATGGGTTGTTAACTGGATTCTGGGATTCATGTATTCATATTGAGTTGTATTACAAAAGAATATAGATTGACTTGAATCATATTCAAGTCAGAAATAGTCAGACTCTAACCCGAGTCAGACTAAAAGAAAGATAATTTGAAGTTCTTTATTTGTTAGGGGCCTTATTGTAATTTATAAAACTTGAGGAGGTTTTATGTAAAAAGTACTATTGTATAATTTTCAAAATACAACTCAAGTATTTATTATTCATCTTTATAATTATAATGAGTGTGAATTTTATTTGTGTTATTCTAGTGAATATCCTAATAAAAGTATTAATTTATAATATTGATTTATTTGAAATTCATGGTATTTTAATGTAACTTTTAATCTTGTAATTTTTAGAAAAATGTGGAAACTTTATCTTATGATAAAATAGTTGTTTAAATGATAATCATATATATTAATACAAGAATAATTTATTTTCCAAAATCTCATTTTTTTAAATGCTGTATTTTAAACATTTCGAGACCGAATGCTCCTTGCGGAGGTCTGAATCTCGCACTACTAGCCCGCGGGTGCACGATGAACCGTACTATCCCTAACGGGTTCCCCAAAAGTGGGTTGTAGCGGCGCTTTGCTTAGGTTTAACAAATACTATTCATTTAGGAAAAACGGTTATATAAATAAAAGGTATTTATAAATAAAAGGTATTTATTTGTAAAAGGGTATAGATTTCCGTATTTTATTTTCTATGGTTTCCTAAGCCAACTAGCCTATTTCTAAGGTCTAAACGATAAGTCATTAGAAGTCTCAAATCGCCTCTTCACCGTCAATTGCGGCCAGGTAAGTGCCAGGTAAGTGGGAAGGAACCACAGTCGTGGGCCTAATTAAAAACCACTAGCCTAGACACACTTGCCTAGACACCACAAGACAGTTTTGATAAACGATCGATGTCTATGACATATCGTGCTTTCATTTATTTAGAATTGTGTACAACTTAAAGCTTTTAGAAAAGGTTTATAAAGAATATGGTATTTTAGTGAAAAGTCCTGTATTTTCGTATTCTATATTTTGATGTTTATCAATTAGGGTTATATTTGCGTGTGTGTAGAGGTAGGTCATTACCTCATGACTTATTTTAAGTTTTAATGAAGTTTAGAGGTTAAACATGATATATTAAACTTGAAGGTATTAAAACGCAAGAATACGGTATTTGAAAACGTTATCATTTCATGTGTGAAAATTCATTCAAATTGATTTCTACAAGTTTAGTGATCAAGATAAACATATTTAGGAATGAGGGAATTGATTAAACAAAGAAAAATAAACTTCATGGTATTTTTATGAAAAGAATACGGTTTTACAAGAAAGCTATCATTTCATGTGAGAAACTTTGTTTAAATTGGTTTTAGTGTGATTAAAAGTCAACATGGATATGGGTAGGTATTATGGATTAGGTGACAAGTGGAATTTTGTAGAAAAACCGAATCGGAAATCAGTTTGTTCCGATTTCCGTCGGGTTCCAAAAAGTCGTATTTTTTTATTAAAAGAAAAGAGAGATAGAAGAGATGGGACTTACGGGTTTGGACAAACTAAGGAGGCTAAGGGAAGTGGTGATTGTCGGTGCGTCGAAAACGTCGCGAAGGTTCTAGTCCGATCGCCGGAATCCGTCGTCGGTTTCGGCAGCGCTTCGCTTCTCGCTCTTCGTACCAAGTTCTCGAGAATTTGGGAGAGTGGACTTAGAGTTGTGAGGTGAAAAGGTAGAGGGTAGGGGTCTTTATATAGGGCTAGGCTAGGGTTAGGGTTTGGATTAAAAAAAATTTAAAAAAATTTGTACAGAAAAATATATATGAGAATTAGGGTTGTTACAGCGCCTATTCTCGTTATACCGGACCAATCTGGAGGTTTCGAAGTGCATTGCGATGCATCCGGTAAAAGATTTGGATGTGTTCTACATCATCACGGTAAGGTTGTGGCTTATGCTTCAAGACAGCTGAAGACTCATGAGCGCAATTATCCGACGCATGATTTGGAATTGGCAGCCGTCATCTTTGCTCTCAAGATTTGGCGCCATTGTCTTCTTGGTGAACGAGTGAACATATACACAAATCACAAGAGTCTGAAATATGTGTTTACTCAGAAAGAGTTGAATATGCGGCAGAGACGATGGTTAGAACTCATGGCGGACTTTGACATCAACCTGCAATATCACCCAGGGAAGGTTAATGTGATTCCAAATGCTCTTAGTCGCCACTCATTAGCAATGCATCTCACCGCTCAGTGGAAGTTTCAACAAGACTTATATCAGATGGAGATTGAAGTAGTCATGCCAGGTAATGCTTCAAGTTTGATGAATTTACAAGTTCAATCAACCATTGTCAATCAAATCAAAGCAGCTCAAGCAAGTGATGCTAAGTTGCAAAATATCAGAGAACAAGTGGAGAATGAACTCAGAACAGACTTCATCATCTATGAAGACGGATTTTTGAGATACGGCAGCAGATTGTGTGTACCAAAAGGTCATGTTCGGGAAGAGTTAATGAAAGAAGCTCACAGCTCTCCCTACACAGTACACCCTGGAGGTACAAAGATGTACAAAGATCTACGTCAGAATTACTGGTGGTATGGAATGAAGCGTGAAGTAGCCAGAAGCGTCGCAAAACGTTTAGTGTGTCAGCAAGTAAAAGCTGAACATCACAGGACAGTTGGACTACTTCAACCGTTACCAATCCCAGAATGGAAGTGGCAACACATCACGATGGATTTTGTGACTGCTCTTCCTCGCAGCACAAAGGGTAACGATGCAGTATGGGTCATTGTGGATTGACTCAAAATGTCGGCTCACTTCATCCCATTCCGAGTTGGCCAATCAACTGAGACATTAGCAAAGAAGTACATGGAGGTAATAATCTACTTAAGATTTAAACTCTTTAAATATGTACTATCTCTGATACCCTTGAACTCATACAGGAAATTGTGAGACTTCATGGTGTACCGGTCTGCATTGTCTCTGATCGTGACACCAGGTTTCGATCGCAATTTTGGCAGAGTCTGCAAGCAAGCTTGGGAATAAGTCTGAACTTCAGCACAGCTTATCATCCACAAACAGATGGTCAGTCTGAGCGAACTATTCAGATCTTGGAAAATATGCTCAGAGCATGTATGTTAGACTTCAAAGGATCGTAAGAAGATCACCTACATCTTGTGGAGTTTTCGTACAACAACAGCTACCAAGAAAGCATAGGAATGACACCTTTTGCAGCACTGTATGGAAGGAAGTGTCGATCGCCATAAAGTTAGGACGACATCGGAGATAGGGAACTTCTTGGACCTAAGATGATAGTAGCGACTATTGATGTGGTTCGTACTATTAGAGAAAGAATGCGCATAGCTCAAGATCGACAGAAACATTGGGCTGATGCAAAGCGACGTCACTTGGAGTTCCAGCCCGGAGATCACGTGTTCTTAAAGATATCTCCGAACCGCGGAGTGATCCGATTTGGAAGATGGGATAAGCTAAGTCCGAAATACATTGGACCGTTCGACATACTCGAACGAGTCGGTGAAGTGGCATACCGCTTAGCACTTCCACCTTCATTGGAAGGAGTGCATAATGTGTTCCATATATACCAACTCAGAAAGTATGTGAGTGACCCCAGCCATGTTCTTGATCATTCCGAGCTCACTATACAGCCCGACTTATCTTGTAAGCAACCACCTGTGGAGATCCTGGACAGGAAAGTGAAGTCACTTCGGAACAAGGAAGTCAACTTGGTCCGAGTGATGTGGAGAAAAGACATTCCAGGAGAATCAACTTGGGAAAGGGAAGATGAAATGCGTGCATGATATCATCACCTCTTTGTAAACTAGTCCTCAAATAAAAGTTGTAAATTTCGAGGACGAAATTTTTGTAAGGAGGGTAGACTGTAACAACTCCAATTTTAGTGTACAAAAATTTGTTTAAAAATTAATATATACTTGGGGTATTTGCATTTTCTATGAGTACCATAAGTATTTGTTTTGCTAACTAATAGCAAGAAGGAGCTTGTAGCTCATTGGTAATACCTTGCACTGCTGAACCAAGCCATTAGAGTTCAAATCTCATACCCTACATTATTTTTAATATTGTTTTATTTTGAATTTTTAGAATACCAAGGGTTTACACGTGTATAACTCACAAAAACCCCACTACACATGAAAACCTAACAGTACCAGAGGCTACATGAACCGACAAGGGACCCTCCGACCACCCGACTAGGCCGGGATCGGCCGAATCGGCCGGCGACTTGGCCGACTCGGGCTGCCGCCGCCGGCCGGACTCGGCCGGACAGCCGAGTACCCAACATGAAAAGGTTGTCTTTTCACATCCCCTATACACCTGCATACTTTATTTCTTCAGACCAGTAACATAGACACTTTAAAACACCAATTACTCCATTTTTAATACATTTTATCACTTTTTTCATTTCAACCTTTCACCTACCCTAACCCTAGCCTTACACTATAAATACAACCCCTACACACACACCCCTCACTCCACAATTCTGAACAAAACTCTCAAGAAAACTCCTCGAAGCTTAGTTTACTTTTGGAGTAGCGAAGGGCGAAAGCTTCGGCAATTTTCCGACGACAACCCTAGAAGTTCCCGGCGACGAAACGACGCACCGGTGCCTCCTCCCGTCTCCTCTTCCTCATCCCTAACTTTTAAACCCGTAAGTCCCCCTCCCTCTTCTCTAATCTTGTTCTAAAAATATGAAATTTCAAAACCCAACGGAATCGGAGTTAAACCGATTTCCGATCCGGTTCTTTCTAAAAAAAATCCAACATTTTCTTAAATACATTCACACAAAACACTTACATGTTGACTATTAAACATTAATAAACATGTTGATCAAGTTTCATGACAATCTAATTCATTTTGTAACTTTTACCGTACGTTTTCATTAAAATACCATATAGTTTCATTTCGGCATTTAAACATCACAAACTTGCTATACCTTTAAGTAGATCATGAGGTAATGACCTACCTCCTCACAACACTCATATTCAACATAGCACAATACCTATCGGGAATATAGAATACGGGAAAACGAAATATTTCAAATAAATACCATGAATTAATAAAACCGTTTTCTAAAGGATTAAGTATTTTTTTTATAAATCTTTGCAAAGTGCCGCTACAACCCATTTTGGGGAACCCGACTGGAATGGTGCGGATTATCGCATATCCCTGGTCTTAGTAGTGCGAGATGCAGACCTCCGCAAGGAGCATACGGTCTCGAGAGATTTAAAATACGAAAATCTTAAGAAAATGAGATTTCTAAAAATATAATATATAGTAAAATTATTTTTATATAAATATATATATTTATCATTAAAATATCTATTTTATAATAATATAAATATTCCTATTTTTCTAAAAATCACAAGAATCACTTTACATTAAAATACCATAAATTCCATACAAGTTCAATATTACAATTAAATACCCTATATTATGAAATTAGGATATTTTCACTAGAAGTATCACAAATATAAAATCTACATTTATGACAACTCTAAAAACGATAATTAAATACTTGGGGTGTATTTTCAAAATTATACAAAAGTATTTTTACATAAAACTCCCTCAAGTTCTATAAATTACCCTAAGGACCCTAGTAAACATAGGTTTAAGCGGGACCAATCTCTTGAGCATCAGGGAGCCGGAGAAGTGGGTGCTTGCCTATTTAAGGTAGACAACTTAACAACGGTGTTATCAACACGGTAATCGTCTCTGAAAAAGACACAAATCCTGCCGCCCATGTGCAGCGGTTACCGATAACATCAAAACAATCAGGACTTCAATTTCTTTTCTAATTGTCTGACTCAGACTGAGTCTCATTAATAGTCTGACTTGAATATGATTCAAGTACAAACTACAATCTACAATCTAACACGAATCCTTGAATACTTATATTCTATCTATTTAATCTGTATTGACTGAACCGAACCATGGATATACTTCCATTTACATGATTCTCCAGTTACATCCATTTACTGATATCATGGTTTCGGCAAGTCACCATATATACAACACAATACAATTTACAATACAAACACAAACAATACTATACAATACATCGCGGGGTTTAAGGGGTAGATTGGTACGGAAGGTGTTAGAAGTGGCACGAGACTGCAAGATTAAGACACCTAACCTATAATCAGTTGTTGTTGTACCGTGGCATAACGGTTCCTTGTACTTTCCGTTTGCCCTACTCTCTAGCATATAGAGACTCCTCTCGTATACACTGGCATCCTTCTGTACTGTAACGTTTTAGAAATCGTTATGCGAATTTGTCCGTTTTAGGGTTAAATTGTCGGTAATTTCCGTTTTAACCCGACTGTGTTCAGATGACCATATAGACTTGCCGACACCTAGTTTAGCTAAAATAAAGCTAGTGCGCAAGCTTTGGGGGTATATGGGACATTTTGGTTCAATTTGAATTTTTCCCAATTTTAATATATTTTAATACGGTATTCACATTTTGGGAAATTTCTCTTTAAGCGGTCTTTTCTTCTATTATTCTTGAGTAACCAAACCCACATGTATCTAGATATTTGTGTGGAGGTTAGGTTTATTGGTTTAAAGAAAAGAAAATGAAAAGAAAAGAAGAGGTGCATGCATATGTATTTATGTGTGTGTGAATGCAATTAATTGCATTTAATGTTGGAAATTGCTAGGAAACCCTCACAAAAACTCTCCCTTATCCCTCTTGGCCGAAATCCCTTCATTCTCTACTGCCCTTGAGCTCTTCTCTCTCATTTTTCTTCAATCTTAACTCAAAAATTCCAAATATATCACAAAAACACCACAAAGTCTTGTTTTTGCCTTCTTGGATCACTTGGAGCTAGGGAAAGCTAGGAACTTGTGAGCAAAGTTGTTAAGTATAACCCCTATACTGTTAAATTAGAGTTTTTCTGTTATTTTGTTCGTTGGTTGTAGCGTAGAACGCTTTTTTTATCGATTAGTGCGATATCGGGTTTTTAAGTCTTTTTAGAGCTTTTTAAACCTGCTGTAACCTGGTGATTTTAGTGTTTGACCAAACAAAATT
This sequence comes from Agapanthus africanus, assembly GCA_030015575.1. Lineage (NCBI taxonomy): Eukaryota > Viridiplantae > Streptophyta > Magnoliopsida > Asparagales > Amaryllidaceae > Agapanthus > Agapanthus africanus. The sequence continues at coordinate 430,973,576 of CM057339.1, forward strand.
TTAGAGAAATACTAGTGAACCTGATACACCACCTGAGTGACGGGGACCACCTAACCGTCCGGGGCCGGCGACCATAGGGCAAAATCCGGCGACGCCGGCTATGTAGGAGAGGGTTGGGGTGGATCTTCTGTGGGTAGTTGTCTGCTATTGGTTAGGTGTGTTTAGTACTGTTTACTTTTTTAGTAAATGTAGTATGAAAAATCTGGGATCAATTACCTATAATCTAGTGTTTTGAGTCCTCATGATACGTGTTGCGACACGAGTCGTGAGCTTGTGCTGCTGCTGTACTCAGTTAGGTTTTGAGGTATCGCAACGCGCGTTAGCCACTAGACGTGCACTCGCGAGTTAGTTTAGTGTGTTGGTACGTTTTTTAATACGTATTTTTGCGTTATATTGATCGATTCTGAGATGTTCGCATTATTTCTTATGTTTGTGAAATTATAGCGTCGCAAGCGGGGACTTCGGACGCTGCAAACAAGGGGAAGCAGGTGGTCGGATTTTCATAGCTGGAGACCATTAGTGAGTAGATTTAACATCTACAGGGAAATCGCCCGTATGGCGCTAAGCGTCGGGGCTAGATTTGATGTGATATTAGCCGTATGTTTATGTGCTTATATAGAGATATTGCATAATTCACATTGCATATAGTTACTTGTTGTGCCTGATACTGTATATATTGTACACTGCACTATTATTGACAGTCCATATTGCATGAGCACCAATGATATGCTACACACACACTGTCGGTAATTTCCATGATACGCACAACACAAATGCTCATTGATATACCATGCTATTAGTTAGCGACATTGAAACAGTTATATTGGTGCGATAGCAAATGCTCATTGATATACCATGCTATTAGTAAGCGACATTGAAACAGTTATATTGGTGCGATAGCGCATATGACATATAGCATACATGTATACCTACATTCTTATATATATGCCATACTATACTACATGTTCGCACATATACCTTGCCATTGTTACATGATCAGTTTTTATAGCATATATATCGGTGGTATGGGACGTTGTATATATATGTATTCTGGATTTGGATTTTTGGGAACCGCGAGATATATTTAATGACTTGATGCATTTAAATAGCGGACTTTTCCCGTGATATGCTCATATTGATGTTTTATGTTGCATATGCTATTTTACATGGATTTACGCATTTGAGATATGTTTTCATGCGATATGGGAATTTCAAGTGTCGCTGTTAGGCACTTATATTCCGAGAAATATATGATTTGGAAAGACCGATACGTGGAATCACAAGTGTCGTGGTGGGATACTTGGGTTTCGAGGAACGTATGGATATCAGAAAGACCGATACGTGGAACACAAGTGTCGAAGTAGGATACTTGGGTTTCGAGGAACGTATGGATACGAGTATTTACGTGTCGATGTTAGGCACTGGTTTTCATGATGTTTTAGAGTGTCGATGTTTGACACTCAGGTTCTATGAGACGTACAGGATTTGAGGGCCGATCTGAGTATTTTGGGATTTGAGGTGTTGTTGAGTTACACCGTGTTTTTCCATGCTTATGATTTGTGCATGAGATTATTTACTATCCCGCACTCTGTATTCAGTTGATATGCATTGATTCATGTAGATATAGTACCCTAGTGGTGTACCCTGATCATGATAGTTGCATATTCATATTGTCATACTCATGCTACCAGCTTGCATGTTGTTGATCATTGCTGTTAGTGCATACTTGCCATTTCAGTATGATGTTATTTACTATTCACGAGTTGGCAACTCACCCCCGTTGTGCCACAGTGTTTGCAGGACTTTCCCTCAGAGTAGTCGCGGCAGGGCGTCTTATCATCTATACTTTTGCGGATACCGCTACGTTTGGCTGTGAGGCCGTTGCTTTTAGGTAGGTTTGCGGTTATCTGTCTGTATATTTTATATCTTTTTGTTGGATCTAGTATTCTCCATCTACCACTGTTTGTATTTGTCTTAGAGACAACTTGTGAGGAATCTGTTTTGTATAATTGGTGACTTTGGGTGCCGTGCTCGTGGGAGCCGGTTATGTTGGAAAGTTTTACCTCATTATGCAGTTTCCTTTGATATTTCTTCACTTCGGCGTCTTATACTTGTTGTGGTGATTGTCTCCGTCGTTGGGCGTGATTTTGCTCCCAATTGGGATGCTTTATATATTATCTGTGTTGTACCCGTTTTCGGGGCTCGTTTTTACAAAGGAGGTGCTGCCAAAATTTTCACGAAAGAAAACTAGAGTTAGAGATTTTACTTATGATTTTCAAAATGTTTTAAACTATGTTTTCTCCGTTGATCCAGTTTTGGGTGGTTTAGATTTCTGGGTTTTCGGCTTACTTGAATTGCGTACGCCTGTTGGCGTTACGTAGTTTAAGTGCCGGTTACGGGCCAAAGTTGGGTCGTGACAAAGTTGGTATCAAAGCGTTAGGTTTTACCTTTCGGAGTGTAGGATGACCTTGGTATGATGGAGTAGGTAGCTTAAGCAGAGTGACGTAGCGTGTGTATGTTCTACGGCATACTTACGACATGGTACTCCGCCTAAGTGACCTTAGGACTTATTGATTGATATTCCTCCGTAATGATATTTATCTTTGTGATTCGATTCCTGTTTCCTTATCGAATCTTGTTTCAATTTCCAGCCCATATGCCACCGAAGATTACGAGGGCACAGAGAGCGGCCGCGAGGGCCGAGGTCAGAGTTGACTCGTCTGATGCGAAGACTGACCAGGGCGGTACGCCTGTTGTACCGGAGCACATTGCTATGATTGGAGCTGGCATGCAGGATCTGCTCCAGATTGTGGGGACTTTGGTAGAGACCATCCGAGTGCAGGGGCAGGCAGGTGTTCCACCCGCTGCAGGGACTACGATGGTACCTACTGTTCCGGCAGTCACAGTTGCAGCTCCGGAGGTTATTGCTGTGTCGTTGACAGATTTTATGAGGCTTAGGCCTCCGGTGTTTACTGGCACAGATGTTACTGAGGATCCGCAGTCGTTCATCGACCGGATGGACAGGATTTGTCGTTCACCCCAATGCTCCGATGAGAGATGGGTGGAGTTTGTCAGTTTTCGTCTAGAGGGTCTGGCCCAGAAATGGTGTGAGTCGTTGGAGAGGGGCAGAGCCGCGGGTCTTGCTCCTATGACCTGGGCCGAGTTTGTGACGGTATTTCTCGCCCGTTTTCTTCCACCGAGCGTCAGGGATGCGCTAGCGCGTAGATTTGAGTCGTTATGCCAGACGCCAGGGATGACGGTGTCGGAGTATGATGTACTGTTTACCGAGCTGTCAGTATATGCTCCGTACTTGGTGGCGACAGAGGAGATGAGGGTGAAGAGGTTTGTTCGAGGCCTGCTTACCCAGCTGTTCCTAGCCATCAGCATTCAGCATTGCGACACATATGCGGCAGCGGTAGATGCAGCCCTATTGGTTGAGGACCGTCTTTCTGAGTCGTCAGTTGCTCCGGAACCAAAGAGGGTTCATATTGGTGATCCGGCAGCGAGGAGGGCGTTTAGACGTCGTGACAGTTCCCGTTCAGATAGTGGAGGTTTGGGAAGAGGTCGGCTTTTTAGCTCTTACCCTCAGGAGGGTCGGCAGTTTGTATCTGGATGTTACCGGTGCGGGAGTATGGGTCATCGGGTTCGAGATTGTGCTAAGCCATGAGTGAGTAAGGTAGCTGTACCGCAGGTTACCTTACCACCTTCTCCACCTCAGAGGCCGTTGCCCCTTATGCCTGTTGTTGCTCTGCGTCAGACTCTTGTGCAGAGAGGTCGAGGTCGCGGTGGTTTTGTACCGAGAGGGCGGGGTGGTAGAGGTGGAGGTCAGCCAGTTGCAGGTAGAGGGCAGGCTCGGGTGTTTGCCTTGACTCACCAGGACGCTCAGGCGTCCAATGCTGTGGTTTCAGGTACCCTTTCTGTATGTTCTTATGATGCACATGTTCTTTTTGATCCGGGATCTACGCATTCGTATGTTTCTACGCACTTCGTGCCGAGGTTAGGCTGAGAGTCTCGTTGGATAGATCAGCCGCTGGTTGTGGCTACTCCTGTGGGAGAGTCGTTTGTTACACGACACGTGTTTCGGTCATGTGCTGTCCGTATAGGAGACAGAGTTTTGCCCGTCGACTTGATCCTTCTTGAGATGTTGGATTTCGACGTTCTGTTGGGCATGGACTGGCTAGCTACTTGCTACGCGTTCGTGGAATGCCGCGAGAAGACAGTTAGGTTTTGTTTTCCCGGCGAGTCAGTGTTTGTTGTGCAGGGGGACCGTGGTGCCGCCCCTCACGGTTTGATTTCTGTTCTGTGCGCTAATTGGCTTTTGAGGAAGGGATGTCGGGGATTCTTGGATTTCATTCATGATACTGGAGCCACAGTGGAGTTGTTGGATCAGGTTTCTACCGTGTGAGAGTTTTCCGATGTCTTCCCCGATGAGTTACCTTGGTTGCCGCCAGAGCGCGATATTGAGTTTTGCATTGATCTGATTCCTGGCACGGAGCCTATTTCTATACCGCCTTATCGGATGGCTCCGGCAGAGCTTAGAAAGCTTAAAGATCAATTTCAAGAGTTGCTTGATTTGGGACTTGTGTGTCCGAGTGTTTCGCCGTGGGGAGCTCCTGTTCTGTTCATCAAGATGAAGGACGGCAGTTTGAGGTTATGTGTGGATTATCGTCAGTTGAACCGAGTTACGGTGCGTAACAGGTATCCTTTACCTCGCATTGACGATTTATTTGATCAGCTCCAGGGTGCGATACATTTTTCAAAGATTGATTTACGTTCGGGTTATCATCAGTTGCGGGTTCGAAATGATGACATTCCGAAGACTGTTTTTCGTACGCGCTATGGGCACTATGAGTTTTTGGTGATGTCGTTCGGACTCACCAATGCGCCAGCAGCGTTCATGGATCTGATGAACCGGATTTTCAGGCCGTTCCTCGACCGGTTCATTATAGTATTTATTGATGACATACTGGTCTATTCTAGGAGTCGTGAGGAGCATGAGCAACACTTGAGGATTACTTTACAGATATTGAGAGAGCACCAGCTGTCTGCCAAATTCTCAAAGTGCGCATTTTGGCTTGATAGAGTTGACTTCCTGGTTCATGTGGTGACTGGTGATGGTATTCTTGTGGACCCGAGGAAGATTGAGGCTGTACAGCTTTGGCCCAGACCTGTATCGGTGACTGAGGTCCGCAGCTTTTTGGGCTTAGCTGGTTATTATCGCCGTTTTGTGTAGGATTTCTCGAGTATCGCTGCACCGCTGACGGGACTGACCCGGAAAGGAGTTCCTTTTCTTTGGACTGATGCGTGCGAGCAAAATTTTCAGCAGTTGAAGACTCGGTTGACGACGGCACCAGTTCTTTCTTTACCTTCTGGATCGGGCGGCTATGTTGTGTATTGTGATGCTTCTAGAGTGGGGCTCAGCTGTGTTTTGATGCAGCATGATAGGGTGATTGCGTATGCTTCTAGGCAACTGAAGAAGCATGAGCAGAATTACCCCACTCACGATCTTGAGATGGCCGCGGTAGTCTTTGCGTTGAAGATTTGGAGACACTACTTGTACGGAGAGTCGTGTCAGATCTTCACGGATCACAAGAGCTTGAAGTATATCTTCCAGCAGCGGGATCTGAACCTGAGACAGCGCCGATGGATGGAGCTAGTGAAGGATTATGATTGTAAGATCCTTTATCACCCGGGCAAGGCGAATGTGGTAGCTGATGCTTTGAGTCGTAGGCCCGGGGGTAGCTTGTCCCAGTTGAGCGCAGTTCAGCGTCAGTCGTCTGCAGATTGGCAGCTCTTGTGTGATAGTAGAGTGCAGTTCGAGTTTTCTTCCACTAGGGGACAGTTTGCTCATGTCCGCGCCCGTCCACAGCTATTTGATCGTATCCGTGAGGCTCAACCCAGTGATTCCCGTTTGTCCGAGATTCTTGAGCTTGTTCGACAGGGTACAGTTTCGGAGTTCATGATTGATGACCAGGGTATGCTACGATGCGGGACTCTCTTGTGTGTACCAGATACTGATGGGTTGAGACGCGAGATCCTAGAGCAGGCACATCAGTCGGCCTTTAGCGCTCATCCAGGTTCCACCAAGATGTACCGTGATTTGAGAGACTTTTACTGGTGGGAAGGGATGAAACGCGATATATCGGACTTCGTTTCGAGGTGCCTGACTTGTCAGCAAGTCAAGGCTGAGCATCAGAGACCGGCTGGAGAGTTGCAGCCTTTACCCATTCCGGAGTAGAAATGGGAGCAGATTTCCATGGACTTCATTGTGGGTCTACCCAGGACCAGTAGAGGGTATGACTCCATTTGGGTTATTGTAGACCGGTTGACGAAAGCGGCTCACTTCCTTCCAGTGAAGACCACTTTCGGGTATGCTCAGTATGCGCAGCTGTATATAGATGAGATTGTGCGTTTGCACGGTGTTCCCACATGCATAGTATCCGACAGAGGCACCCAGTTTACTAGCCGTCTATGGCAGAAGCTTCAGGAAGCTTTGGGTACCCGGTTGAGTTTTAGCACCGCTTTTCATCCGCAGACCGATGGTCAGTCGGAGCGGACTATTCAGACTCTGGAGGATATGCTCCGTGCATGTTTGCTAGATTTTGGTGGCAGCTGGGATCGTCACTTGCCGTTGATTGAGTTCTCCTACAACAACAGCTTTCAGGAGACTATTCAGATGGCACCTTTTGAGCCTTTATACGGTAGTAAGTGCCGATCTCCAGTCTGTTGGACCGAGCTTAGTGAGAGTTTAGTTTTGGGATCCCAGCTAGTTCAGGAGACTACGGAGAAGATCCAGCTGATTCAAGACAGGATGAAAGCAGCCCAATGCAGGCAGAAGTCTTATGACGACCGTCGTCGTCGCAGACTTGAGTTCGCAGTTGGGGATCATGTATTCCTGAGGATTTCTCCGATGAAGGGCGTTATGCGATTTGGGAAGAGGGGGAAGCTCAGTCCCAGATTTGCAGGTCCTTTCGAGATCCTTAAGCGAGTGGGTTCCGTTGCTTATCGTTTAACGTTCCCGCCTAGTTTTCCGGATGTTCACCCCGTTTTCCATGTGTCGATACTTCGTAGATACCTTCATGATCCTTCTCACATGATTCAGCACGAGACCGTTCAGCTTGAGCGCGATCTTTCGTTCACCGAGCAGCCGGTAGTTATTTTGGATCGGCAGGTGAAGAAACTTCGGACAAGGGTCTTGCCGTCTGTGAAGCTTCTATGGCGTAGCCCTACTAGTGAGGAGATCACTTGGGAGACCGAGAGCGAGATGCGGAAGAAATTCCCTCATCTCTTTGAAGGTAAGCTTAGTATGAAATTTTAATTCGGGGACCAAATTTCTATAAGGGGGGAGATTGTAACGTTTTAGAAATCATTATGCGAATTTGTCCGTTTTAGGGTTAAATTGTCGGTAATTTCCGTTTTAACCCGACTGTGTTCAGATGACCATATAGACTTGCCGACACCTAGTTTAGCTAAAATAAAGCTAGTGCGCAAGCTTTGGGGGTATATGGGACGTTTTGGTTCAATTTGAATTTTTCCCAATTTTAATATATTTTAATGCGGTATTCACATTTTGGGAAATTTCTCTTTAAGCGGTCTTTTCTTCTATTATTCTTGAGTAACCAAACCCACATGTATCTAGATATTTGTGTGGAGGTTAGGTTTATTGGTTTAAAGAAAAGAAAAAGAAAAGAAAAGAAGAGGTGCATGCATATGTATTTATGTGTGTGTGAATGCAATTAATTGCATTTAATGTTGGAAATTGCTAGGAAACCCTCACAAAAACTCTCTCTTATCCCTCTTGGCCGAAATCCCTTCATTCTCTACTGCCCTTGAGCTCTTCTCTCTCATTTTTCTTCAATCTTAACTCAAAAAATCCAAATATATCACAAAAACACCACAAAGTCTTGTTTTTGCCTTCTTGGATCACTTGGAGCTAGGGAAAGCTAGGAACTTGTGAGAAAAGTTGTTAGGTATAACCCCTATACGGTTAAATTAGAGTTTTTATGTTGTTTTGTTCATTGGTTGTAGCGTAGAACGCTTTTTGTATCGATTAGTGCGATATCGGGTTTTTAAGTCTTTTTAGAGCTTTTTATACCTGCTGCAACCTGGTGATTTTAGTGTTTGACTAAACAAAATTTTAGAGAAGTACTAGTGAACCTGAGACGCCACCTGAGTGACGGGGACCACCTCACCGGCCGGGGCCGGCGACCATAGGGCAAAATCCGGCGACGCCGGCTAGGTAGGAGAGGGTTGGGGTGGATCTTCTCTGGGTAGTTGTCTGCTGTTGGTTAGGTGTGTTTGGTACTGTTTACTTTTTTAGTAAATGCAGTAAGCAAAATCTGGGATCGATTACCTATAATCTAGTGTTTTGAGTCCGCGTGATACGTGTTGCGATACGAGTCGTGAGCTTGTGCTGCTGCTGTACTCAGTTAGGTTTTGAGGTATCGCAACGCGCGTTAGCCACTAGACGTGCACTCGCGAGTTAGTTTAGTGTGTTGGTATGTTTTTGAATATGTAGTTTTGCGTTATATTGATCGATTCTGAGATGTTCACATTATTTCTTGTGTTTGTGAAATTATAGCGTCGCAAGCGGGGACTTCGGACGCTGCGAACAAGGGGAAGCAGGTAGTCGGATTTTCATAGCTGGAGACCATTAGTGAGTAGATTTAAAATCTACGGGGAAATCACCCGTATGGCGCTAAGCGTCGGGGATAGATATGATGTGATATTAGCCGTATGTTTATGTGCTTATATAGAGATATTGCATAATTCACATTGCATATAGTTACTTGTTGTACCTGATACTGTATATATTGTATACTGCACTATTATTGACAGTCCATGTTGCATGAGCACCAATGATATGCTACACTCACACTGTCGGTAATTGCCATGATACGCACAACACAAATGCTCATTGATATACCATGCTATTAGTTAGCGACATTGAAACAGTTATATTGGAGCGATAGCAAATGCTCATTGATATACCAGGCTATTAGTTAGCGACATTGAAACAGTTATATTGGTGCGATAGCGCATATGACATATAGCATACCTGTATACCTACATGCTTATATATATGCCATACTATACCTACATGTTCGCACATATACCTTGCCATTGTTACATGATCAGTTTTTATAGCATATATATCGGTGGTCTGGGACGCTGTATATATATGTATTCTGGATTTGGATTTTTGGGAACCGCGAGATATATTTAATGACTTGATGCATTTAAATAGCGGACTTTTCCCGTGATATGCTCATATTGATGTTTTATGTTGCATATGCTATTTTACATGGATTTACACATTTGAGATATGTTTTCATGCGATATGGGAATTTCAAGTGTCGATATTAGGCACTTATATTCCGAGAGATATATGATTTGGAAAGACCGATACGTGGAATCACAAGTGTCGAGGTGGGATACTTGGGTTTCGAGGAACGTATGGATATCAGAAAGACCGATACGTGGAACACAAGTGTCGGAGTTGGATACTTGGGTTTCGAGGAATGTATGGAGACGAGTATTTACGTGTCGATGTTAGGCACTGGTTTTCATGATGTTTTAGAGTGTCGATGTTTGACACTCAGGTTCCATGAGACGTACAGGATCTGAGGGCCGATCTGAGTATTTTAGGAATTGAGGTGTTGTTGTGTTACACCGTGTTTTTCCATGCTTATGATTTGTGCATGAGATTATTTACTATCCCGCACTCAGTATTCAGTTGATATGCATTGATTCATGTAGATATAGTACCCTGGTGGTGTACCCTGATCATGATAGTTGCATATTCATATTTTCATACTCATGCTACCAGCTTACATGTTGTTGATCATTGCTGTTAGTGCATACTTGCGATTTCTGTATGATGTTATTTACTATTCACGAGTTGGCAACTCACCCCCGTTGTGCCACAGTGTTTGCAGGACTTTCCCTCAGAGTAGTCACGGCAGCGCGTCTTATCATCTATACTTTTGCGGATACCGCTACGTTTGGCTGTGAGGCCGTTGCTTTTAGGTGGGTTTGCGGTTATCTGTCTATATATTGTATATCTTTTTGTTGGATCTAGTATTCTCCATCTACCACTGTTTGTATTTGTCTTAGAGACGACTTGTGAGGAATCTGTGTTATATAATTGGTGACTTTGGGTGCCGTGCTCGTGGGAGCCGGTTATATTGTGAAGTTTTACCTCTTTATGCAGTTTCCTTTGATATTTCTTCGCTTCGGCGTCGTATACTTGTCGTGGTGATTGTCTCCGCCGTTGGGCGTGATTTTGCTCCCAATTGGGATGCTTTATATATTATCTGTTTTGTACCCGTTTTCGGGGCTGGTTTTTACAAAGGAGGTGCTGCCGAAATTTTCAAGAAAGAAAACTAGAGTTAGAGATTTTACTTATGATTTTCAAAATGTTTTAAACTATGTTTTCTCCGTTGCTCCAGTTTTGGGTGGTTTAGATTTCTGGGTTTTCGGCTTACTTGAATTGCGTACGCCTGTTGACGTTACTTAGTTTAAGTGCCGGTTACGGGCCAAAGTTGAGTCGTGACATGTACCAAGCTACAAACAACAGCGTTAACACCAAATACTCATATAATACAACTTTAAAAGCTACCTTCTCTTTCTGTCTATTATATTTCTCCCTTATCCTTGGGACTTATCGAGCGATTTGTTCGCTGACAACATTCTCTTTCTTTCTTCTTTGAATGTCGTCAGGTGATTCGGATCTTCCAGAGATCGAGCATACTAGCGAGGACTTGGACCAGCTTTCATACGATCCAGAGCTCTAGCTACATTGTACACTTTTATTTCAGTACTTTTCCTTTTCTGTTATGCCACTGTTTAGGCATTGCTTTTTTTCAGATGTATTTACTTTTCCATGCATTGTACAAAAAAAAAGAATGTGAACAAATAAAGTTGCTGTTTTATTATATCTTATCTCTTGTGCATTTATTTTTATATTGCTTAGATACACTTAGCGTATTTACTTCAGAGTAAATACGTAGCGGCCTCGTCGCGTCCTCTGCCCGTATACTGGGAAGCGGGGCGTGACAGTCGACAAGTAAACTCGTCCGTATCCCTACTGAGCCTGAAAGTGACAATCTCCGTACAGTCCGATCTCTTCGTATGAGAGTATCGCATATCGAGTTTAGGGGTGGAAAATGTCAGATCCCTAATAACCTGATAAGTCGTGTTGATGTGGTTCAAAACCATCCCGAAAAACTACTAATCTCACTATCAATAAATCTCATCTACCTTGGCCAAAGTCTTATAATGATGACCAATCGAACACAGCGCAACAATGAATCCCTATATCAGGAGAGACAAATCTCTCCTATCGCTCACTGTCCCCAAGTGCTTCAGGACTGTACCCAACTAAAATTTATTTGCACGACTCTTTAAAACCGTGGTATGGTAGTAATCTAAGTATAGTGGGAACACACTCGAGACGAATGACGGTATCAGGTCTAAAGGCTAATATGTACCTATGTCAATAGAGAAATGCTATCTGACGATAGGTATATTACTATCTAGTAGTTCTCGGTAAATCCGTCTAGTGTAACTCATAACCTAATGAGTACCTGTATACAATCTTTGGTGCCGGACACCAAGGCTGTGGGACAGACCACCTTTCTTCGCGGGAATAAGAAATGTATACACTAGTCTAATCCGGAGTATCGATGCCCTATCTCGAAACTTCAACGACTGGGGACAATTTAAAGATGTACTTATAAACTGTCTAAACCCTACGAGTATGATTGCCATCACAACTCTACTAGTTAAACGAAAATCCGACGGGCTTTACCAACATGTATTAGAGATATGTAATATAAACAGAACATATATACATGTTAAGGCAAAGAAAAACCAGATAGTATACTATTATATTGAGAAAGACTGTCTTGTACATATATATCCCAAGTATCCACATGTAATATACATCATGTACTATTCAATAATGGCTTCTAGGGCATATATATCCAACAGTTGGGCACTGGCGCAGTGTCATGGAGATCGACGTTACAGTCCATTGTCGCATAATCAACGACATAAAAAAAGTTGATAACTGCTACGGAGGCTGTCAAGAAAGCCATATATTTACGTCACTACTACAAATAAGGGTTGCCCCTACGGATTTATCGGTAGGGGCAACCCACTGCCCCTACGGATATATACGTAGGGGCGAAAAAAGACCCCGTAGGTGCAAAGGCCGCAGGTGCAAGTTGAGGCCCTGAACTTTCCCCTACGGACAAATTTATGCCCCTACGGATATCTCGGTAGGTGTTATAGCCCCTACGGAGTACCCCGTAGGGGTAATAAAATCATATATTTAATTTTTTTTTTGAATATATTGTATATACCTACGGATATATCCGTAGGTCCTTTATCTACCCCTACGGATAACTCCGTAGGGGATATAAAGTAGCCCCTACGGATAGGTCCGTAGGGGCCTTCCCAACACCCTGCACTGAGATCGGGGGGAAAATATCAGGAAACCTGATATTTTGCCCCTACGGATAAATTCGTAGGGGATAAACAGTTGCCCCTACGGACATATCCGTAGGGGCACTCCCAACACCCTGCACTGATATCAGGTGGGAAAATATCAGGTTTCCTAATAGTTTGCCCCTACGGATATGCCCGTAGGGGCAACATATATACCTACGGCTTAATCCGTAGGTACATATTGTCTGTATTTTTTTTTAAAAAATGGGCTGCTAGATTTTTTCCCGCCCTGTGCACAATACTATATACATCAATCAAATCATATATTGCAGTATTCATAATCACATCTCACGCATATATATAATATACAAAAGAAACCCAAAAACTGAATATGATATAAATACAAACCAATATCAATATCGTTTCAAAATATAGTACAATGTGATATAAATACATGTTTCAAAAAATAAGAACCAAAAAGCTACCCTAGTTCGGTCCAGCTCCACCTCCGAATAACGTTAGAATAACGCGCGCTTGCTCCTCGGTCAATACACTCTGCAATGCTACATATAAGGGAGTCTGAGCGGCATGTGGAGCTGGCGATGTGGTCTGCGCAGCCGCCGTCGAGGTAGTCGCTTGCGGAGCCGCGGCTGCGGGAGTCTGAGTGGGCGGTGGAGCTACAGGAGCTGTCTGCGGAACCGCAGCCGATGTAGTGGCTTGCGGAGCCGCAGCCGAAGGTGATGCATGTGGAGGCTCGGCCGATCTACCCTGTCGCGTCTGGACATAACGTGTGTAAGAAGCGTGTAAGCACTGTGTATTATTCGAATTCGTTTCATTATTAAGTTATTTCGAAACCCTGTTTGGATATCTAGTTTGGAAAAGCGTTGTTTATTTTAATTACATATGTATGTATGATTAATCAGACTTAAGTCTAAAACCAAATAAGCTCAAGCTACGTACTAATTATGGATATGTTGATATGTATATAATATGAAATGATATTTTACTATAAAGTAGTATACATACCAGCATCTCCTTCAACTCCTGAACGGTGGCCCTCAAGCTATCCAGTTCCTGATGGACATGCCGGTCACTGGAGACGGAGGAAGTAACCGCCGGGGTGGAGTCCAACCTCATATGGGCCCTGCTAGGGCCCAATCCCCGGCCTCTCTCCCAACCTCCGTGGTGCCCTCCGTGTGCGGCGTCCAGAACTGGGGTCAGCAGCCTCGGATCGTTCTGTCCGGTAAAATCGATCCCCGAGGCCTGGGCCTGCTCAACCACCCGCTCCTACACCCACATTAAGCAGTAAAGTATAAGTATAAAATTTAAACTTGAACCTTCCAAAACTAAAATTTCAAATTTGGGTAGAAAAAATATTAACACTTACGCAGTACTCCTGGGTAGCGACGTCGGGACATCGAAGCTCGCCCGTGGCGGGATCTGTCGAGGTGCCGTGGACGGCAAGATATGCGGACAGCACGCTCGGTGTACCACCTAACGCCACGGTCCGAGATGTCTGCAATATTAGAAAGTAACTCTTAATATTAGAAATATTAGAGAATAACTCTTAATATTGCAGAATATTAGAGAATAACTCTTAATTTACCGATAACTCCATGGCTCGAGTAATGTTCCTCGAGCCACCTGTGTAAGTGGGGCGACCCCTCTTCGCCGACTTCCTATTCTCCGTATTCTGAGCGGCCTGTTTCTGCACAACGCATTAACATTTAGTTTTCTAATTAAGAAACACAAAGAAATAAATTATATCATAAATAATGAATTAAATTTAAAATACATACTTGTTTGCGTTCGGAGTCGAAATAAGCGCACAATATAGGCCATGTCTCTACGTCGACTCTCGCAAACGCCGGAGTAGATAGGAGGGCCGCTCTCTCTGCCTCGGGGGTCGCTATCCACAGGGAGTAGCAGTCGGCCTTCAGCTCATTCCTGTTGTATCGGACCTTGGCCTGCATGTTCTTCATCAGGCCATTGTACAGAGCATGAAGGTCGAGCACCCTCCCCGGGTGATCAGGGTCGGCTACAGGCTGAAAATCGTAATCCAACTGAAAATACAAAAAAAAACATTGTTATTAGATTGCAAGTGTTAATAATAAATATATTGGATAGATCAAATGAAAATATATATTAATACATACCCGAGCCTGTTCAAAGAAGAGGGCGAATGAGCGCTGGTGCTGCTCGCCCCACTCAACGTGAAGTGGATAGTTCTTCACGATCCGGCTCTCGTCCCCCAAATACCGGCCGAACCTCTCGGCATGAGGACCGGTATAGCGATAGTCAAGGGTAAAAAATAGGGGGAATGCTGCCTCCCCCCTAGCTCTATCAGGCCTCAGCCTATGGGACTGATTCGGGCCTCGAGTCCCCCTCTGGGGATGGAGAGGCCCTGCGTCTGCACGAAATATCAAGACAATCAATAATAAGACAAAGTTGTATTAAGAAATCAAGGTTAAACAAAAATTCAAGTGTGATATATACCTCCGGTGAATAGCGCACGAGCCTGGGCCCGAGCAGCAGCACGAGCGGGACGATAGTTCCTCCGGTGAGGAACAACCGGGGTCCCGGACCCGGACGCATCCCCTCCAACTATAAAATAAACATCGACGCTAAATCTCCATGAAGTTCATATTTATTCTATAGAGCATATGTAAAATAAATAAATATTTTAAATTTATTCATACTAACCTGCAGACGATGCGGAGGGTATGGAAGCGGCAGGAGTGGCCCCTGTGGAAGGTGTGGACGCACCACCTATAATTAGACAATTAAAAATAGATTTTATAAGTAATTGCAAAAAGAATGTGTAGATCAATAATATAACGTTCTAAATCAATATGCATGCACTATAGGACATATAAACATACCCGCAGGTGCGGTGGTGTCACCACCTACAGCTAGACAATAATAAAAATTGCTAAGTAAGAGCAAAAGGAATGTGTATATTTATGATATAGCATTCTAAATCAATATACATACACTATATGATATATAAACATACCTGGAGGAGCGGGGGTGGCCTCTGTCCCAGATGTGGACGCAGGACCAACAACTAGACAATTAAAAAAAGATTTTATAAGTAATTGCAAAAAGAATGTGTAGATCAATAATATAACGTTCTAAATCAATATGCATGCACTATAGGACATATAAACATACCCGCAGGTGCGGTGGTGTCACCACCTACAGCTAGACAATAATAAAAATTGCTAAGTAAGAGCAAAAGGAATGTGTATATTTATGATATAGCATTCTAAATCAATATACATACACTATATGATATATAAACATACCTGGAGGAGCGGGGGTGGCCTCTGTCCCAGATGTGGACGCATCACCAACAACTAGACAATCAAACATTGACAATATAAGTAATTTTGACATAAACATGCATGAATATCTGTAATATTACATTCAAAATGGATATGCGTGCAGTATACCTGGAGGTGTGGCCAAATCAACACGGAAGGAGGCATCCGAAGGGGTCTCCGATCTGGGTGCAAGACCGGCCCTCTGAAGCTCCCTACGGAGCTCTCCGGGCGGCAGAACCGCTCTGCCTCTGCCTCTGCCTCTGCCGCGGCTGGAGCTCCTGCCGCCCCTCGCTGCTCCCGACATCGTCATCAAATCTAGATAAACGGTTCGTGGACGCATTAGACAATCATTAAAAGTATTGACTATATATGATCTAGAGCGTAAAATGTGAAGTAATAATATAACATTACTGATAACCTTTTTCGTTTCGTGGGCGCATCATACATATCTTCTTGGATTTCATAGTCGATGTCATTTCTAACCCATGTAACTTCATGATCGGTCGAAGACAACCCGTCCTTCGAAACAGACGGTCGGAGTACTTTAAGCCTTCTCTCTTCTTCGTCCTCATCGCTGTCCTCGTATTCTGGGACATCGTAGACATCTCTAGGTTTCCATCGGCATACAACACTCCACCCCGGATGCTTCAAACACTGTGAGTAGTATACTTGGAACGCTTGGTTCGGAAAGATAAACGGATCGTCCTGACCGTAAAATCGAAGTGTGTTCACACTGGTCAATCCATATTCATCTTTCCAAGTCCCAAGACTGCTTCTCCACCTGTCTGTATCGGTTCGCGGATCGTACCAAGTACAGTGGAATATATAAAAGGGTTCTGATCGTCCGGGATAGTGGATGCCGAGTATACAATTTAAGTACCCATAGTAAATCACACCGTCCGATCCTACCGTCGCAATCCCACTATTCTGAGTAATTCTAGATGTTTCTATGTCCTTAACTTCGAATTTGTATCCAAGGACACCAAATCCTTTGTAATGTGCAACCTCCATACTAGGAAATTGAGCTAAACATCTTGAATCACTCTCAATATGAAGCTCTGCCAATTCTACCTTCTGCCAGTACTTATTGCCACATCTATCGCACGGACAGAGAATCTTCTCTATTATGATCTTATTATGTGCTCGTACAAATTCAAGGAAAGCAGCAACTCCTGCGACAAACTTAGGTTGCATACGTTGTTTCCAATCCACATACATCCAGTCCTTAACTCTGACGTACTCATGGGCCATGTTAGACTGAATAACATATAAATTGTAGGTTATGCTGACTATATTGAGAAATATAAGAACGGGATAGTTACTGACAAAGGAGAAAATCCATGTATATGCTTTGTGTGTGCGTTTGTCGTTGAAAAGAATAAATTATCGCACGTTATGTTGACCGATAGACGGGGACTAAGTGGCGCTTTTAGTTTCATATATGGGTATCGATGGGAATATGAAGGTTTCATATTATCATATATTGGTTTTAACCCGAACATCTCGAATTGCTCTTTGATTATGCGTTTGTATGTATGTGTTCCGGCTGTCGGGGGTAGGCTTCTATCCCATTAAGAATGTATAGAGCGAACGCCCATCACTTGTGCTTTCAACCGTTTCGAGTAAATTTCGGCAGCACCTCCCCGCTGTTCTCCGAGTACACTGTAATAGAATAGATAATCATTTCAAAGCTGTGAAACAACGTTGAAATGAACATCTAATCTATCTTTGTACACGGAGAACCAGCGGAAAGATACCGACGAAATATCTCGAAACGGATGAAAACACAAGTGAATGAAGGCGTTTGCTTTATACATTCTTAACTTGTCCACACGGGACAAATCTATGGGTTACCATACGATTGAATTTTCTCGTCGCGTAGACTATACGACGGTTGTTAGTATCGAGCTATACTGTCCGATATTTAACAACCTTCGTATAGTTCTAGGTCACGACGAGCATCGCACGTATGTTAACCGATAGACGGGGACTAAGTGGCGCTTTTAGTTTCATATACGGGTATCGATGGGAATATGAAGGTTTCATATCATCATCGAGTATCATATATTGGTTTTAACCCGAATATCTCGAGTCGCTCTCTAATTATGCGTTTGTTGTGCATTCGTGTTGTATGTGTAACATGATTTTAAACCATTGAGATCAAGATTGATAGAACTGATCATCCTACATTGCAATAGCATTTATCAACCAAAAACTATTATTGCAATGATATACATCTATAACAATCAACAATTAAAACTATAAATATAGGATACTGATATCATAAAGCGTTATGAGACACCTCATCTGCCACGTGTCGTGATCATGGAAATCGCTAATATTGAGTTATGAGACACCTCATCTGCCATGTGTCATGGTTACATATTAGTTAGGGACACGGCTATTTGTGTGCGGCTGCACGCTTGTGCAAAGATTTGTAATGTTAAAAAAATATGATTTTTTTTATACATTGGAAAGAATGAATAGGAATTGATCTTTACATTGTTAACCTCTTTTAGTTTTTCTTTAGGAGCGGTCTCTCGTATCTTAGTTGAAATATTTTCTATGTTTGTTATGGTCTTACTCTCACATAAACTATCAATATCATGCCACAAGAGAGTGAAAGAAATAGCATGCATGGTGTGTTCAATGTATGATAAACAAGTACACTTCTAATAGTTTTTAAATTTGAGAAGTCCAGAGTGTATGGAAGGAGTTGAATAACAGAAGCATAAGGGGCACAACATTTTTTTCTTAAATTCTGGATACATTCTAAAATCTTCAACAGCAATTGGAGTGTATTTCGCTGTGAGAGACTCTTCAAAGAAATGGAGGAAGAAGCACTAAAGAAAAAAGAGAGAAAAATAAGAATATAAAGTTGAAACTAAACTTGAGCTATCCGCTGAAATCATAAAGCATAGGAAAGTTGATTGAGTCTTGATCTATTGCTCTTTCTTTGCATTATCTCGTATGTCCATTTATAGATTTTAATGCCACATGAGATGTATAATCTGTCAGCTCCCTATGGTTGTATTAATGTCAGCTCTTACACAATATGGGTATCTGCCTTACCATTAAGACAACTATGGAATATGTTAATTTAAAATGTAAGGCTAGCTATCTATGTATTCTGAGGGACTGCTTGCATAGAACTTAGCTTGATCCTCTCAATTATTACACATAAATATGCTGACATGCCTCTCATAACCCTAACCCCAGCCCCACAGTAACCCTAACCCCAGCCCCAACCCTAACCCCAGCCCACCGTAACCCTAACCCCAGCCCCACCGTAACCCTAACCCCAGCCCCACCCCAGCAGCAGCCGAACCCCAACCCTAACCCTACCCCGACCCCGACCCCGACCCCGACCGCCACCGCGCCCCTGCCCAAACCCAACTCTCGCGCGCGCAACCCAGACCCAGCCATGAATAATCCAAAAATGCTTTAATTTACCTCGAGATTTATACCTGAACGGGTGCGCTGGTGGGCTGGAGCGACGACGGTGGCGAATTGGCGAAGAAACCGGCGGTGGCGACGACGGTGGCGACGAAACCGGCGGTGGCGACGACGGTGGCGACTCTGCCCAACGACGGTGGCGACGCGACGGTGGCGATTTGGGGGTTTTCGCGCGCGTTTGAGGGAGAGAGAGAAAATGAGCGTAGGCTTTTCGATCTGGCTTTATTTTAAAACGATATTTACTTTCTCCTACGGATATACCCGTAGGTCCTTTATTTGCGGCTCCGTAGGGGCAAACACCAAATTAAGAATTAATATTTTTATTCTTGGACGTCAGTGCCCGTAGGGACAACCTTTTAGCCCTACGGATTAATCCATAGGGCCAAGTTAAATATGCCCCTACGGATATTTCCATCCGTAGGGGCAACCCCCTATTTTACTAGTGCGTGGATTGATGGATGTTATGGGTGTTCCGCAGGATTTCACAGAGGTATTTTGCGATAGTCAAAACACGATTCACTTGGCGGAGTATCATGCTTATAGCTCGAGAAATAAGCATATCGAGGTGAAAGATTTTTTTTGGAGAACGAGAAGAAAGTTATTTCGTTTACGAAAATTGGTACCCATGAAAATCCGGCGGACGTATTTACGAAAGTAGTCCCAGTTTCCAAGTTCAAGTTTTGCTTGGACTTGATTTGCCTAGTTGCGTGATAAATGCTAGAAACGACAAATTGCAGAATTCCCAGTTTTTTAATACAAGTGTAGAGATTTTGCGAATTTTAATCAAATGGGAGATTGTTGAAATTGATTGCAAATTCGGAACCCGGAATCAAGAGCCCAAAAGCCCAAGACTTGAAGGCGCGTACATAGTGCGTGCAACTGCAGCACGTATAGAACATGATACGTGCTCTTAGGCGTACGCAAGAGATGACTATGGGGGTTTTAGTAGAAATATATTTGGACAAGATTTGATTACTCTAATTAATTAAATTGTGAAACTTATCTCTATTTTAAAATAATCTATATTTTAAATGCTACTTATCTCATATATATTAATCAATTAATGCATATAAACAATTAATATATAAAGCCAACATACCGTTAAAAAGTTTATGCTGCTGCGGTTTTTAAAAACCAATCCACAGAGAAGATTTTGAGGCTGCGGGAATTAATGAATTAATTCACAGAGGCTTTTTTAGAACTCTGCCCCAAGAAATAAAAATTCTCAGAGGCCCATAGAGAGAGAGAGAGTGATTTGCAGACGGAGATTGAGTTTGTATTTGGGTGAGATCGGAAGAGCATAAATTATCTTTTATAATTTGTCGTTTAATAGTGGAATCAATTCGTAGTCGTTTTACAGAATTAGATGCAAGTGCGTATCGAACTTGGATAATATTTTGTGTCCTTTGCTTAATGTGTTTTTTCCTTTATTATTTATTCTTTTGCGTAGTTGCTGCATTTGATCTTTTTCATTAGTTTCGATTGATGCGTATCGATCATCCGCTATATATTTTGGTGCTATTCTCACAACATTTACAATATCTGTACAAATTTAATTGATTCCAATGACCAAAATTTTTTTGCACCCATGCATTTGCCAATATCCAATAGATTACCAGTCTTAAGTTTCATATTTACATCGCAAATGAACACCTTTTCTCTCTCTCTCTCTCTCTCTCTCTCTCTCTCATCATAGCATATGCACAACAAGAAAGCAAGCATTGATTAAGTAATGCATGCATGCAAAATTTGCATTAATAATAAGTATGCTACTGAAACATATTACACAAATTAAATGCAAGTTAGCTAAATTGCTGTAATACCCGGTCCCATTCTTTTGTATCCGTATTTTTTATAAATATTTTCCCTTATTTTCCTATTTTCTAAAACCTGCACTTTTCTATATTTCTTAAACCATGACCCTAACCCAAAACTAATACTCAGCAAACCCTAACCCTTACCCACACCTTGGCCCAAGCCCAATACCCACAATCCCAAACCCAGCCCCAAGCCCTTACCCATCTCCCTTCTCTTATTCCCTCTTTCTTTTTTCTTTCTTTTTTCTACCTCCCTCTCTCAAGTGTCTCGCCCATGAACCGTGACCCCCTATAACCAACCCAATCCCAACGTCTACCTCCGAGATTCTCTCGCCGAACTCCCTCATCCCCTCAACAGCTCCAACAGCTCCTCTCTCTATCTCTCTCTCAATTCCTTCTCTCTCTAACTCTCTCTCTCTCTCTCTCTCAAACAAAAATTAACCACCAAGCTCCTCCCCACCGCCCGTCACCTAGCTTTCCTCTTCATCGCCACTTCCATCGTTCCTCGTCTTCCCTCTCTCCTCAACATCCACGAGCCCGAGCCCCTCTCTTTCCTCCATAGCCGAGCCTGAGCTTCCATACATGACAGCTCCTCCTCTCGCAACCAAGCTCACCTCATCACCGTCAACCTCACCTCAGCAACCTCCACCATCACCTCCTTCAACTCCCGAGCCCCTCCACCGATTCACCGTTCCCATCAATGAAAATCCTTCTATATTTTTCCTAGTTCTCCGAATATTTCGTTTTTCTTTTCCCTCGTATTTTTGTAGGAAATTGGTTGCTAGATTTGTCGTATTTAAATCTTTCTAAATCTTTAAAACCAAAACTATATATACATATACACATTCCCCAGCCCAACAGTAAAACAAATTTTGGTATTAATTAAATAAATCCCCAAAGCCCGTTTCCCACAACCCAGCCCAAAACGAAATAATAAAGCAAATTAATTAAAACCTTAAACCCAAGCCGGCCCAAGCTTCCAAGCCCAGCTCCTTACCCCCACAAACCCGACCCGGCCCGTACCCTAACTCTTCTTCCCCAAGTCCATTTTTCCCGCTCCTTTTTGTTTTCTCCCCCCCTCCCCGCGCGTACCCACGTCGTCTCGCCCACGCCCGCGTCGTTGCCCACATTCCAACGACCGCGCCCCTTAGCTCCTCAACCCCTCCACGTCTCTCTCCAACACCCTCCCTGCTCACTCTCGACCTCTCTCAAACCCATACTCTCCTCTCTCCCAACTCCCAACTTCGAGCTCCCTCACCCCGCCGCCGCCGCCGACGACGACTACGACCACCACGGTTCCTCCCTCACACCTCTCTCCTCTTCACCCCCTCGCCTGCACAGTCTTCCTCCACCACTGTAACATTTCAAAAAAGATAAAATATTAATTTTGGGAATTTTTATAATTTAATATTATTTTATTGAATATTTTAATATTTTGGAATTATTAAATACAAATAAATGGGAAAAATTTTGGAAAATTATGGAAAATTCTAAAATAGGGTAAATTAGAGAATTATGACATTTTAAAGTTTTTGTGATTAATTTGACACTAATTTAGTGCTAATCGCGATTAAAAATCGCTAATCGGTTTTTAGCTTTTTTGTGCAACACATGCACATATCACCTTTTCACACTTGTGCCTTTTCTTGCCATGGTTCTCTTTGGGTTTACTATTCTTGGGAGAAGGATTTTGAGAGAATAAGAAAAGAAAAGGAAAAGAAATGGAAAAAGATTAAAGAAATTGGTAGTAGGTGAGAGAGAGAGAGGTATGGGCACCATTGACTAAAGACTTAGCCATTCTCCTCCATTTTCAACACTCATTTCTCTCTCCCCCTTCCTTGCTTGCTGCTGCTCCTCCTCCTTCATCTCCCTCCCCTCTTCAACCCCTCACAACACCTTTAAAAAAAACTCAAAACCCCAATCTCATTTCACTAAAAAGATGCACAAGTTCAAGACCTACATGATGGACCATGAAAGCATGGATTTTGGCCACTAGGGGCAACTCAAGAAAATTCTTGAGTTGCCAAATAAGGTATTTTTCTGAACCATTAGCTTAGTTTTAGTATTACTTATACCCCATGTTTAGTTTTGAACCGATATTGTGTGAATTGGTGACTTGAGATAAAACCTAGTTAGGGTTTGAGGGAAACTTGTGTTGTATGTGAAATTGAGTTCAATTGAGGTTATACAAACACCCTAGTGTATGAATTGAGACCCTAACCTGAAGCTTAAACCCATAATGCGGATTTTAGAAACCGATATCGGAGAATTTATGAAATCTGTGAAGGGTATATTGAATCTGCTATCACCCGAGACACCCTAAATTAAAATTGATTGGACAGTGACATGTGCAGGCACCCAGGAAGCTACCACCAAGACCCCAGCCCCTACTTCCATTTCCAGGCCGCAAATTCCTCCATTCTGGCCGCAAATTGCGGCCAGACCATGATGGAATTGGCTCGTTTTGGTTTTGGTGTTCCCTTATCTGTAGTTTAGGCCCCTGGTATACATAGAATTGTCTAATTGGACCTAAGGTGAAATCTGGAACATATTTCCTAAGTTGCTGTTTTGGATTCGTGTTTCCGTATTCCGTATTTTTAAGTCTGAATTTGTGTCTTGTGTTTTACCTCGACTATTTGGCGTTTATAAGACAATATAGAGGATTTATTGATGGTTTTGAAGGCGTGCCATAGGTTCTAACCTATAGGCCTCTTATCGTATCGTTTTGGGTTTCGTGTGCCGTTTTAGTTTTGATTTGGTTTTAATGCGTATATACGATATTTTGATGTGTAGGTACCCTATGAAGACTACGGGACGACAAGCAAACGTGTGGTGACATCGAAAGATGGAGACGCAAAGTGAGTAGATTATATCTATTGGGGGAAGTCGGGTGGATGGCGTATAGCACCCCCGCAGTCCGTAGTTGTTATTATATATGATAGGTAGGTGTATTATGGATAGTGTAGGGTTAGAAGTGACTAGTGTAGTTCATAGTCGCGAACCCTAGAATAGAATTACACCTACACGCACACCCTTGCATATTACTTATACTGGCACTGTGTTGATGATATTGGATGACTTTGGAGATGAGTCGATGATATTGGGCTTTGTGCCGCGAGATCGGGGATGTGATATGATTCGTATTTTGGATACGAAATGTGTTTCTTGCGGGCTTGGGATGTGTGTTTACCCCCCCCCCCCCCCCCCGCATTCATACTTTGTAGATGGCATCAGTTGTACTAGACTTAGATCAGTACCCCAGCTTATGTGATACGATAATAGTGATACCTGAGATGTGATGAGATAGTGTGATATTGACCCGTACCCAGCGATTGGGATGCCGTACGACGATTTACCGTATGAGCTTTACATTGACGATAGATCCGCACTCATGACTTGAGGATGTCATATGATATACTGTATCGTACGCGATACTATTGAGGCGGGATCACCGACTTATATATATTTATATATATCGACTCAGATGTTAGGCGGTTTCCTTACCTGTAGCTCAGCTTGTTAGTTCAGCTGTATAGTTTAGTGTAGTTGTTAGATTAGATTAGACTCCTACCTATTTCAAAACTAGCGGGTCGTGGGTATTTTAAAAGACAGGTCAAGGGATCTATGGACATTTCAAAAGGCGTATCTTTTCATAAAAACACCGTAGCCCCTATTTTCAAAACCCCATGATTCGTGATATTTCAAAAGGCACCATTTGTAGGACTTATATTAGATTAATGCAGATTAGTTATAGTTGCGTCTAGATTCAGCTCCCACTCTTTTTGTGGTTCGCTTTGCATCGCATTCTTATATTATGTTTCATACTCCATTATTGATATCATGCTGTTAGGACACCAGCACCATTACCGATGTTGCGTATGTACCACGTACACTTACTTGCCGGCTCACACACATCTTCATCGGTAATTGCCATGTCACGTACACCTTAGAAAATACTATTGCTTGTCATAACCTATTAGCTAATAGTTTAGACATTGTAGTTATTACCTGCTACTTCATGCATACTGTTATTCATTGTTATGCCGCATTCATGGATTCTCATGCATATATTCACTATTTTACGTGTTACTGAGGTTTTGGATTTGGATTTCCGCGAGATTTTCTGGATTTGGAGGAAAACCGCAAAAACACAAATAAACATTCTCTCTCTTTTAAAATAAAAAGTGCGGTTTTCCCATGATGTATGAGTCGTCCACCATGAGTTTGCTGATGGATTTGGAAACCCGATTCGAGGAGACGGATGAACCGTTTCGGGTACATGGTGGACCCGGTGCGGTACCCCGGGGCAAGATGAATGTGGTGATGACGTTGAGCCTGGCAGGGGAGCACTACCGACCGGTGATTTTACCTGACGACTCGGATATCCGGAGGATACCGTCGTGGTCATGAGATTGATGGTAGGGGCCGGTCTGGACTGACGGCGCCCTAGATTTTGTGATTGAGACATTGAGATTTCGAGATATTGAGGTACAGAGACTGTGATACAGAGATATCGAGATATTTGGATTACGTTTTGTGCCGATGTTAGACACTGTTTTATGCTGATTTCATTATGATACCTCATTTTAAAAATATAAAGGAAATCTCACTAAATTATGAAAACAGTTTATTCATACCTCATTCATATGATATATTGCTACCTGAGGCACTGACACAGGCACATGAGATTGCACTCGGGTTAGATATTTACCCTAGCCTTGTTATAGGTTGCATGTTTTTATTGAGGATTTTGTACTGATCGTTTTGACCTAGGATTATGTCCTGCGTTCGGTTTCTGCTTGTAGATGTTCTCTATTCACGAGTTGGCAACCCACCCCCCCGTTGTGCCACAGTTCTTGCAGGTTTGCCGTACAGGTTTCATTGCGGCATTTCTGGCACATTGCTTCCTTGCGGTGAATTGCTTTTGGTAGGTGGTTTCTTTTGCATCAAGAACCACCATTGTACTTGTATTATTCCTTGTATCTAGATTTTTCCATCAACTAAAACTTGTATATTGTTTCAGACTCAGACTTTAGTGATGTTTTATTTGACCTTAGAGTCGCGCTTAGTAGTATTGCGGTTTTCATGCTTACTGTGTTTCTTTTGGATTTGATCCTCGCCTTTCGGCGTTGTATATTATTGTTGCTTGCGTGGTTGTGACCGTCGATTGACAAAGAGCTAGCTCCCGCTTGGGGATGCCTTTTATCATTGTATATATGTTGTGCTTGTTGTACCCCGTTCGGGGCCAGTATTTACAAAAGAAACTCTGCCGAAATTTTTAGAAAAGACTTTACCTTTTAAAAATGCACATTCGGCTTAGTTATTTAAAGACCTTGACTTCAAACATATTTTCCTTCACTTCTTTAAACCAGTTTTCTTTACTTACTCTTTAAATGGTTTTAGATTTCTGGGCTTTTGGCTTACTTGGATCAGATGGAGTCCTATAGACTTCATATGGTTCAAGGGCCAGTCACGTGCTCTTTCGGGTCGTGACAAAGTTGGTATCAGAGCGCTAGGTTGACCTTGGTTCGAGTCTAAGTTTGACTATGTGGAGCCTAGGTCGTTTATATATATACGGAACTTAGGCTTGACCTTACGGAACTTAGACTTAGTCGAGGGGGTATTAGACCCGAACTTTCGTCGTATAGGATGACCCTTGGTTGATGGAATAGGTGACTAAAGTAGAGTGACGTACCATTGGTATGTTCCGCGGCATACTTACGACACGCCACTCCGCTTAAGGAACCTTAGGATGTACATATTTTCGAGATCAGTGATTCTCTTTATATCCATGATTATACATCCATTTGAGATCCCCGATTCTATTAGTCCATGATCATACCTTCATTGATGTTGTTCCTTCTTATGATCATGTATCCACTCTGGATCTGTTGTTTCCTTTCTTTTCATTGATCTGCTCTCTTCGATACTCGATTGAGGTTCCTGTCGCCATGTTTGAGCGCAGTTTGGGCTGCTGCTAGGGTTACGGTCAGGGCGAGCTCGTCTGGTACGAGGACCGACCATTGTGTTTTCTGGTGACATGGGAACGTCTCGAGTTAGTATTGATGACTGTGACCTCAAGTGGAGGCGAGTGCTTGGTTTTGCACCGGATGATCGGGCCATTGTTAGAGTTGCCAGTTGAGAGAGGACTGTTGTTGTACATCATACCTCAGAGATTATGATGTCGTCTACCGTGCAGACAGAGGGACCAGCTGTTGCTGAGATTGACGGGATGTCGCTTTCGGAGCTTACGAGCTTAGATTGTCGGAGCTTCCAGGCAGATATGAGACAGATTATAGCTAGTCTACCCGAATTGAGAGACGAAGGTGATTCGTCTGATTTATGCACCGGAGCGGGCCCAGTTGAGTTCAAGATTTCCAATGTGGAGAGTCTTGCTCAGATCTAGAGCAGACCGATTCAGAGATGACCGCCAATGTGTCGCCTTTCCTGGAGGATTGAGGCGCTGTTCGGCGTACAGGTGAATGAGCCAGTTATTGCTGCAAATGACGAGATATCGCCCAGATGGATGGAGCTACTGCAGCGTGAGCTTATACTTAGAGATATGATGGACGGTCGCTAGTCACCTGAGGACTAATGACTAGGACATGTGGTTCGTTCGGTTACCGATGCGAGGTCATCAGATAGATTGTTTCCAGCTGGAGACGACTTCGCGCAGATTCGTTGAGAGTCGATAGAGACGATCGAATGTCAGGAGCCCATTTTCCAAGTTTAAAGTATACGGAAAGACATGCAGGTGATTCTATGGACCCTCTAGAAGAATGAAACCCTAACTCGACTTAATGACCGTGTGAAAGCCTTTGAACCTTAGGGTTTGCGGCAGTTCCTCGGCGCCATTAGTGAGGCTTGGGTTTGCCCTTCTACGGCTGGACCACCGACGCTGAGGAATGTACTGGATACTATTAAACTATACTCGAGATGTTGATCTCTTGGGGGATTATAAGGTTCTGACGAGTCGATCGAATGTTTCGACATCATTCGGATATCATGTGATGGGATGCATTGCTTGGGAGACTCCAGATACGAGTATAGCCGTCGGAGCATAGTCCATGCAGCCACGATGAGACGAGTCCGAATCAGTCGACATTGAAGCAGAGTGAAGAAAAGAGTTCGCAAGAGATTTCGACGAGATGACGTCCCACTCCGCTGACATCAGAGATGTTATACGCACCCAGAGGCATTGTATATGGATATATCTTCCAGAAAGAAGCGCGATAAGTATGCAGCCGTTCCGGAATAAGAATTTGCTTCAGCAATGGATGATGACTTCCGGGCAATCCTGCAGGAAAGAGATTTGAGAGAGAAATCTCGATAGGACCTTTCTGGAATGCGATACGAGAAGACCTAGACCCAGGGGTGGTCATATTGCGCACACCCAGCAGGCCAGAGTTCGGCATTGTCGACGAGGTAGTTGACCAGGTTCGGATAAAGGAACTTACCCAGATGCGTTACGAATTGATCAAGGACGGACGAGTGTTGAGTATTCCTCCGATGGTTGGGGCGTGTCCCTGAGGGCCTGTTCGGCCAGACATCTTCTACAGAATGATGAAGCTACAGAGTACGCGATTTCGAGTCCGTGTGAGAGACTTCAGATTGACCGTGGCCGAGAACAGTGCAGTGCGTAGATATGCATGGCGTGACGTCATAGTGGACGACGATAGAGACAGGTGGAACCAGAGGTTCGGGCGAGACGCTGACGGGCTGTCATTACTTCCCGTCGAGACTAGAGACCTGATATGCTTACAGAGACGTTGGGATGCGACCAATTTCCGAGAAAATTTTGTGCTGGGGACACAGATGTCTATCGAGTGAGAAGAGATTATGCAGGAGAGCCAGCCTCTGTACAGTTCGGCATAGGCAAGATCGGAAGAGACCTTGAGCAGGATTCCTTCCAGGACATTGCTGCAATGATGTTTGCACCCAGGATCAGATGTGTGACGTGCATTCAGAGAGCCAGAGGCCGACGTCAGTGATAGGCTGCCTCACGAGTGGTCGTGAGGATTGACCGATAGGTAACCAGAGAAGTGCTAGAACGGAATCGTCCCCGTTAGCACACCTGACAGGGCCGATGAGCCGATCGACTGCGAGATAGGTAATCCGCAGAGAAGATAAGGACCCAGAGTCAGAGGACGCCAGACCGTGAGCAAGAGGCAAGTAGATATCTTGCGCTGCTAGCATTGGATGCACCGACTCCTTCTCGACCTCGAAGGAGGAACTACCGACGACGGTATTTATGATTTGTGATTTTGTGATTCGATTTTCACGTATCCGTCGTTTTGGATTTCGGTATTTTGGGCGTTCTGTTTGCATGATTTAGTTTTGATGACTGAGTTTCATGATATTTGTTTCATGCACCCACTGGATATTTATATTTTGCGCATAGTTATTACATTCGAGGTATTGATTGTGAATTCACGCTATCTTATACAGTGATTTGATTTACACTTCCAGCAGAGTTTTCATGCACCTTTAGTGTTTTGATATACGATTTTGGTGCACGCCAGATGCACTAAATCGGGATTCTTCGTGCATGTCACATGCACCTGATTTTTTTTTTTACTGTCAGGCACACACGTTGCCTACGACAGATGTTTCGTGCATACCAGTTGCACCTAGATGTTGTTTTGTACACCTATTTGACACATATATGGATTTTGATTCCTTGCGCACCAGACGCACAGGATATTCTTATATATGCATTTTGGGGATTGATTTCTAGTAGAGCAGTACATTTTTATGATATTCTCTATGTATTGATGTTTTCGGAGCCCCGACAAATTGGAGTATTACTAAAATTGTTTTAGTATTGGGGGTTTAAATTTAAATTCGGGGACCGAATTTCTTTAAGGGGGGTAAATTGTAACATTTAAAAAAAGATAAAATATTAATTTTGGGAATTTTTATAATTTAATATTATTTTATTGAATATTTTAATATTTTGGAATTATTAAATACAAATAAATGGGAAAATTTTTGGAAAATTATGGAAAATTCTAAAATAGGGTAAATTAGAGAATTATGACATTTTAAAGTTTTTGTGATTAATTTGACACTAATTTAGTGCTAATCGCGATTAAAAATCGCTAATCGGTTTTTAGCTTTTTTGTGCAACACATGCACATATCACTTTTTCACACTTGTGCATTTTCTTGTCATGGTTCTCTTTGGGTTTACTATTCTTGGGAGAAGGATTTTGAGAGAATAAGAAAAGAAAAGGAAAAGAAATGGAAAAAGATTAAAGAAATTGGTAGTAGGTGAGAGAGAGAGGTATGGGCACCATTGACTAAAGACTTAGCCATTCTCCTCCATTTTCAACACTCATTTCTCTCTCCCCCTTCCTTGCTTGCTGCTGCTCCTCCTCCTTCATCTCCCTCCCCTCTTCAACCCCTCACAACAGCTTTAAAAAAAACTCAAAACCCCAATCTCATTTCACTAAAAAGATGCACAAGCTCAAGACCTACATGATGGACCATGAAAGCATGGATTTTGGCCACTAGGGGCAACTCAAGAAAATTCTTGAGTTGCCAAATGAGGTATTTTTCTGAACCATTAGCTTAGTTTTAGTATTACTTATACCCCAAGTTTAGTTTTGAACCGATATTGTGTGAATTGGTGACTTGAGGTAAAACCTAGTTAGGGTTTGAGGGAAACTTGTGTTGTATGTGAAATTGAGTTCAATTGAGGTTATACAAACACCCTAGTGTATGAATTGAGACCCTAACCTGAAGCTTAAACCCATAATGCGGATTTTAGAAACCGATATCGGAGAATTTATGAAATCTGTGAAGGGTATATTGAATCTGCTATCACCCGAGACACCCTAAATTAAAATTGATTGGACAGTGACATGTGCAGGCACCCAGGAAGCTACCACCAAGACCCCAGCCCCTACTTCCATTTCCAGGCCGCAAATTCCTCCATTCTGGCCGCAAATTGCGGCCAGACCATGATGGAATTGGCTCGTTTTGGTTTTGGTGTTCCCTTATCTGTAGTTTAGGCCCCTGGTATACATAGAATTGTCTAATTGGACCTAGGGTGAAATCTGGAACATATTTCCTAAGTTGCTGTTTTGGATTCGTGTTTCCGTATTCCGTATTTTTAACCCTGAATTTGTTTCTTGTGTTTTACCTCGACTATTTGGCGTTTATACGACGATATAGAGGATTTATTGATGGTTTTGAAGGCGTGCCATAGGTTCTAACCTATAGGCCTCTTATCGTATCGTTTTGGGTTTCGTGTGCCGTTTTAGCTTTGATTTGGTTTTAATGCGCATATACGATATTTTGATGTGTAGGTACCCTATGGAGACTACGGGACGACAAGCAAACGTGTGGTGACATCGAAAGATGGAGACGCAAGGTGAGTAGATTATATCTACTGAGGGAAGTCGGGTGGATGGCGTATAGCACCCCCGCAGTCCGTAGTTGTTATTATATATGATAGTTAGGTGTATTATGGATAGTGTAGGGTTAGAAGTGACTAGTGTAGTTCATAGTCGCGAACCCTAGAATAGAATTACACCTACACGCACACCCTTGCATATTACTTATACTGGCACTGTGTTGATGATATTGGATGACTTTGGAGATGAGTCGATGATATTGGGCTTTGTGCCGCGAGATCGGGGATGTGATATGATTCGTATTTGGGATACGAAATGTGTTTCTTGCGGGCTTGGGATGTGTGTTTACCCCCCCCCCCCCCCCGCATTCATACTTTGTAGATGGCATCAGTTGTACTAGACTTAGATCAGTACCATAATAGTGATACCTGAGATGTGATGAGATAGTGTGATATTGACCCGTACCCAGCGATTGGGATGCCGTACGACGATTTACCGTATGAGCTTTACATTGACGATAGATCCGCACTCATGACTTGAGGATGTCATATGATATACTGTATCGTACGCGATACTATTGAGGCGGGATCACCGACTTATATATATTTATATATATCGACTCAGATGTTAGGCGGTTTCCTTACCTGTAGCTCAGCTTGTTAGTTCAGCTGTATAGTTTAGTGTAGTTGTTAGATTAGATTAGACTCCTACCTATTTCAAAACTAGCGGGTCGTGGGTATTTTAAAAGACAGGTCAAGGGATCTACGGACATTTCAAAAGGCGTATCTTTTCATAAAAACACCGTAGCCCCTATTTTCAAAACCCCATGATTCGTGATATTTCAAAAGGCACCATTTGTAGGACTTATATTAGATTAATGCAGATTAGTTATAGTTGCGTCTAGATTCAGCTCCCACTCTTTTTGTGGTTCGCTTTGCATCGCATTCTTATATTATGTTTCATACTCCATTATTGATATCATGCTGTTAGGACACCAGCACCATTACCGATGTTGCGTATGTACCACGTACACTTACTTGCCGGCTCACACACATCTTCATCGGTAATTGCCATGTCACGTACACCTTAGAAAATACTATTGCTTGTCATAACCTATTAGCTAATAGTTTAGACATTGTAGTTATTACCTGCTACTTCATGCATACTGTTATTCATTGTTATGTCGTATTCATGGATTCTCATGCATATATTCACTATTTTACGTGTTACTGAGGTTTTGGATTTGGATTTCCGTGAGATTTTCTGGATTTGGAGGAAAACCGCAAAAACACAAATAAACATTCTCTCTCTTTTAAAATAAAAAGTGCGGTTTTCCCATGATGTATGAGTCGTCCACCATGAGTTTGCTGATGGATTTGGAAACCCGATTCGAGGAGACGGATGAACCGTTTCGGGTACATGGTGGACCCGGTGCGGTACCCCGGGGCAAGATGAATGTGGTGATGACGTTGAGCCTGGCAGGGGAGCACTACCGACCGGTGATTTTACCTGACGCGTCGGATATCCGGAGGATACCGTCGTGGTCTTGAGATTGATGGTAGGGGCCGGTCTGGACTGACGGCGCCCTAGATTTTGTGATTGAGACATTGAGATTTCGAGATATTGAGGTACAGAGACTGTGATACAGAGATATCGAGATATTTGGATTACGTTTTGTGCCGATGTTAGGCACTGTTTTATGCTGATTTCATTATGATACCTCATTTTAAAAATACAAAGGAAATCTCACTAAATTATGAAAACAGTTTATTCATACCTCATTCATATGATATATTGCTACCTGAGGCACTGACACAGGCACATGAGATTGCACTCGGGTTAGATATTTACCCTAGCCTTGTTATAGGTTGCATGTTTTTATTGAGGATTTTGTACTGATCGTTTTGACCTAGGATTATGTTCTGCGTTCGGTTTCTGCTTGTAGTTTTTCTCTATTCACGAGTTGGCAACTCACCCCCCCGTTGTGCCACAGTTCTTGCAGGTTTGCCGTACATGTTTCATTGCGGCATTTCTGGCACATTGCTTCCTTGCGGGTGAATTGCATTTGGTAGGTGGTTTCTTTTGCATCAAGAACCACCATTGTACTTGTATTATTCCTTGTATCTAGATTTTTCCATCAACCAAAACTTGTATATTGTTTCAGACTCAGACTTTAGTGATGTTTTATTTGACCTTAGAGTCGCGCTTAGTAGTATTGCGGTTTTCATGCTTACTGTGTTTCTTTTGGATTTGATCCTCGCCTTTCGGCGTTGTATATTATTGTTGCTTGCGTGGTTGTGACCGTCGATTGACGAAGAGCTAGCTCCCGCTTGGGGATGCCTTTTATCATTGTATATATGTTGTGCTTGTTGTACCCCGTTCGGGGCCAGTATTTACAAAAGAAACTCTGCCGAAATTTTTAGAAAAGACTTTACCTTTTAAAAATGCACATTCGGCTTAGTTATTTAAAGACCTTGACTTCAAACATATTTTCCTTCACTTCTTTAAACCAGTTTTCTTTTCTTACTCTTTAAATGGTTTTAGATTTCTGGGCTTTTGGCTTACTTGGATCAGATGGAGTCCTATAGACTTCATATGGTTCAAGGGCCAGTCACGTGCTCTTTCGGGTCGTGACAAAGTTGGTATCAGAGCGCTAGGTTGACCTTGGTTCGAGTCTAAGTTTGACTATGTGGAGCCTAGGTCGTTTATATATATACGGAACTTAGGCTTGACCTTACGGAACTTAGACTTAGTCGAGGGGGTATTAGACCCGAACTTTCGTCGTATAGGATGACCCTTGGTTGATGGAATAGGTGACTAAAGTAGAGTGACGTACCGTTGGTATGTTCCGCGGCATACTTACGACACGCCACTCCGCTTAAGGAACCTTAGGATGTACATATTTTCGAGATCAGTGATTCTCTTTATATCCATGATTATACATCCATTTGAGATCCCCGATTCTATTAGTCCATGATCATACCTTCATTGATGCTGTTCCTTCTTATGATCATGTATCCACTCTGGATCTGTTGTTTCCTTTCTTGTCATTGATCTGCTCTCTTCGATATTCGATTGAGGTTCCTGTCGCCATGTTTGAGCGCAGTTTGGGCTGCTGCTAGGGTTACGGTCAGGGCGAGCTCGTCTGGTACGAGGGCCGACCATTGTGTTTTCTGGTGACATGGGAACGTCTCGAGTTAGTATTGATGACTGTGACCTCAAGTGGAGGCGAGTGCTTGGTTTTGCACCGGATGATCGGGCCATTGTTAGAGTTGCCAGTTGAGAGAGGACTGTTGTTGTACATCATACCTCAGAGATTATGATGTCGTCTACCGTGCAGACAAAGGGACCAGCTGTTGCTGAGATTGACGGGATGTCGCTTTCGGAGCTTACGAGCTTAGATTGTCGGAGCTTCCAGGCAGATATGAGACAGATTATAGCTAGTCTACCCGAATTGAGAGACGAAGGTGATTCGTCTGATTTATGCACCGGAGCGGGCCCAGTTGAGTTCAAGATTTCCAGTGTGGAGAGTCTTGCTCAGATCTAGAGCAGACCGATTCAGAGATGACCGCCAATGTGTCGCCTTTCCTGGAGGATTGAGGCGCTGTTCGGCGTACAGGTGAATGAGCCAGTTATTGCTGCAAATGACGAGATATCGCCCAGATGGATGGAGCTACTGCAGCGTGAGCTTATACTTAGAGATATGATGGACGGTCGCTAGTCACCTGAGGACTAATGACTAGGACATGTGGTTCGTTCGGTTACCGATGCGAGGTCATCAGATAGATTGTTTCCAGCTGGAGACGACTTCGCGCAGATTCGTTGAGAGTCGATAGAGACGATCGAATGTCAGGAGCCCATTTTCCAAGTTTAAAGTATACGGAAAGACATGCAGGTGATTCTATGGACCCTCTAGAAGAATGAAACCCTAACTCGACTTAATGACCGTGTGAAAGCCTTTGAACCTTAGGGTTTGCGGCAGTTCCTCGGCGCCATTAGTGAGTCTTGGGTTTGCCCTTCTACGGCTGGACCACCGACGCTGAGGAATGTACTCGATACTATTAAACTGTACTCGAGATGTTGATCTCTTGGGGGATTATAAGGTTCTGACGAGTCGATCGAATGTTTCGACATCATTCGGGTATCATGTGATGGGATGCATTGCTTGGGAGACTCCAGATACGAGTATAGCCGTCGGAGCATAGTCCATGCAGCCACGATGAGACGAGTCCGAATCAGTCGACATTGAAGCAGAGTGAAGAAAAGAGTTCGCAAGAGATTTCGACGAGATGACGTCCCACTCCGCTGACATCAGAGATGTTATACGCACCCAGAGGCGTTGTATATGGATATATCTTCCAGAAAGAAGCGCGATAAGTATGCAACCGTTCCGGAATAAGAATTTGCTTCAGCAATGGATGATGACTTCCGGGTAATCCTGCAGGAAAGAGATTTGAGAGAGAAATCTCGATAGGACCTTTCTGGAATGCGATACGAGAAGACCTAGACCCAGGGGTGGTCATATTGCGCACACCCAGCAGGCCAGAGTTCGGCATTGTCGACGAGGTAGTTGACCAGGTTCGGATAAAGGAACTTACCCAGATGCGTTACGAATTGATCAAGGACGGACGAGTGTTGAGTATTCCTCCGATGGTTGGGGCGTGTCCCTGAGGGCCTGTTCGGCCAGACATCTTCTACAGAACGATGAAGCTACAGAGTACGCGATTTCGAGTCCGTGTGAGAGACTTCAGATTGACCGTGGCCGAGAACAGTGCAGTGCGTAGATATGCATGGCGTGACGTCATAGTGGACGACGATAGAGACAGGTGGAACCAGAGGTTCGGGCGAGACGCTGACGGGCTGTCATTACTTCCCGTCGAGACTAGAGACCTGATATGCTTACAGAGACGTTGGGAAGCGACCAATTTCCGAGAAAATTTTGTGCTGGGGACACAGATGTCTATCGAGTGAGAAGAGATTATGCAGGAGAGCCAGCCTCTGTACAGTTCGGCATAGGCAAGATCGGAAGAGACCTTGAGCAGGATTCCTTCCAGGACATTGCTGCAATGATGTTTGCACCCAGGATCAGATGTGTGACGTGCATTCAGAGAGCCAGAGGCCGACGCCAGTGATAGGCTGCCTCACGAGTGGTCGTGAGGATTGACCGATAGGTAACCAGAGAAGTGCTAGAACGGAATCGTCCCCGTTAGCACACCTGACAGGGCCGATGAGCCGATCGACTGCGAGATAGGTAATCCGCAGAGAAGATAAGGACCCAGAGTCAGAGGACGCCAGACCGTGAGCAAGAGGCAAGTAGATATCTTGCGCTGCTAGCATTGGATGCACCGACTCCTTCTCGACCTCGAAGGAGGAACTACCGACGACGGTATTTATGATTTGTGATTTTGTGATTCGATTTTCACGTATCCGTCGTTTTGGATTTCGGTATTTTGGGCGTTCTGTTTGCATGATTTAGTTTTGATGACTGAGTTTCATGATATTTGTTTCATGCACCCACTGGATATTTATATTTTGCGCATAGTTATTACATTCGAGGTATTGATTGTGAATTCACGCTATCTTATACAGTGATTTGATTTACACTTCCAGCAGAGTTTTCATGCACCTTTAGTGTTTTGATATACGATTTTGGTGCACGCCAGATGCACTAAATCGGGATTCTTCGTGCATGTCACATGCACCTGATTTTTTTTTTTACTGTCAGGCACACACGTTGCCTACGACAGATGTTTCGTGCATACCAGTTGCACCTAGATGTTGTTTTGTACACCTATTTGACACATATATGGATTTTGATTCCTTGCGCACCAGACGCACAGGATATTCTTATATATGCATTTTGGGGATTGATTTCTAGTAGAGCAGTACATTTTTATGATATTCTCTATGTATTGATGTTTTCGGAGCCCCGACAAATTGGAGTATTACTAAAATTGTTTTAGTATTGGGGGTTTAAATTTAAATTCGGGGACCGAATTTCTTTAAGGGGGGTAGATTGTAACATTTAAAAAAAGATAAAATATTAATTTTGGGAATTTTTATAATTTAATATTATTTTATTGAATATTTTAATATTTTGGAATTATTAAATACAAATAAATGGGAAAATTTTTGGAAAATTATGGAAAATTCTAAAATAGGGTAAATTAGAGAATTATGACATTTTAAAGTTTTTGTGATTAATTTGACACTAATTTAGTGCTAATCGCGATTAAAAATCGCTAATCGGTTTTTAGCTTTTTTGTGCAACACATGCACATATCACTTTTTCACACTTGTGCATTTTCTTGCCATGGTTCTCTTTGGGTTTACTATTCTTGGGAGAAGGATTTTGAGAGAATAAGAAAAGAAAAGGAAAAGAAATGGAAAAAGATTAAAGAAATTGGTAGTAGGTGAGAGAGAGAGGTATGGGCACCATTGACTAAAGACTTAGCCATTCTCCTCCATTTTCAACACTCATTTCTCTCTCCCCCTTCCTTGCTTGCTGCTGCTCCTCCTCCTTCATCTCCCTCCCCTCTTCAACCCCTCACAACACCTTTAAAAAAAACTCAAAACCCCAATCTCATTTCACTAAAAAGATGCACAAGCTCAAGACCTACATGATGGACCATGAAAGCATGGATTTTGGCCACTAGGGGCAACTCAAGAAAATTCTTGAGTTGCCAA
The DNA here is from genome assembly GCA_030015575.1 of Agapanthus africanus. Classification (NCBI taxonomy): domain Eukaryota; kingdom Viridiplantae; phylum Streptophyta; class Magnoliopsida; order Asparagales; family Amaryllidaceae; genus Agapanthus; species Agapanthus africanus. Next base: position 431,011,675 of record CM057339.1, read on the forward strand.
ATGAGGTATTTTTCTGAACCATTAGCTTAGTTTTAGTATTACTTATACCCCATGTTTAGTTTTGAACCGATATTGTGTGAATTGGTGACTTGAGGTAAAACCTAGTTAGGGTTTGAGGGAAACTTGTGTTGTATGTGAAATTGAGTTCAATTGAGGTTATACAAACACCCTAGTGTATGAATTGAGACCCTAACCTGAAGCTTAAACCCATAATGCGGATTTTAGAAACCGATATCGGAGAATTTATGAAATCTGTGAAGGGTATATTGAATCTGCTATCACCCGAGACACCCTAAATTAAAATTGATTGGACAGTGACATGTGCAGGCACCCAGGAAGCTACCACCAAGACCCCAGCCCCTACTTCCATTTCCAGGCCGCAAATTCCTCCATTCTGGCCGCAAATTGCGGCCAGACCATGATGGAATTGGCTCGTTTTGGTTTTGGTGTTCCCTTATCTGTAGTTTAGGCCCCTGGTATACATAGAATTGTCTAATTGGACCTAGGGTGAAATCTGGAACATATTTCCTAAGTTACTGTTTTGGATTCGTGTTTCCGTATTCCGTATTTTTAAGTCTGAATTTGTGTCTTGTGTTTTACCTCGACTATTTGGCGTTTATACGACGATATAGAGGATTTATTGATGGTTTTGAAGGCGTGCCATAGGTTCTAACCTATAGGCCTCTTATCGTATCGTTTTGGGTTTCGTGTGCCGTTTTAGCTTTGATTTGGTTTTAATGCGCATATACGATATTTTGATGTGTAGGTACCCTATGAAGACTACGGGACGACAAGCAAACGTGTGGTGACATCGAAAGATGGAGACGCAAGGTGAGTAGATTATATCTACTGGGGGAAGTCGGGTGGATGGCGTATAGCACCCCCGCAGTCCGTAGTTGTTATTATATATGATAGTTAGGTGTATTATGGATAGTGTAGGGTTAGAAGTGACTAGTGTAGTTCATAGTCGCGAACCCTAGAATAGAATTACACCTACACGCACACCCTTGCATATTACTTATACTGGCACTGTGTTGATGATATTGGATGACTTTGGAGATGAGTCGATGATATTGGGCTTTGTGCCGCGAGATCGGGGATGTGATATGATTCGTATTTGGGATACGAAATGTGTTTCTTGCGGGCTTGGGATGTGTGTTTACCCCCTCCCCCCCCCCCCCCCCGCATTCATACTTTGTAGATGGCATCAGTTGTACTAGACTTAGATCAGTACCCCAGCTTATGTGATACGATAATAGTGATACCTGAGATGTGATGAGATAGTGTGATATTGACCCGTACCCAGCGATTGGGATGCCGTACGACGATTTACCGTATGAGCTTTACATTGACGATAGATCCGCACTCATGACTTGAGGATGTCATATGATATACTGTATCGTACGCGATACTATTGAGGCGGGATCACCGACTTATATATATTTATATATATCGACTCAGATGTTAGGCGGTTTCCTTACCTGTAGCTCAGCTTGTTAGTTCAGCTGTATAGTTTAGTGTAGTTGTTAGATTAGATTAGACTCCTACCTATTTCAAAACTAGCGGGTCGTGGGTATTTTAAAAGACAGGTCAAGGGATCTACGGACATTTCAAAAGGCGTATCTTTTCATAAAAACACCGTAGCCCCTATTTTCAAAACCCCATGATTCGTGATATTTCAAAAGGCACCATTTGTAGGACTTATATTAGATTAATGCAGATTAGTTATAGTTGCGTCTAGATTCAGCTCCCACTCTTTTTGTGGTTCGCTTTGCATCGCATTCTTATATTATGTTTCATACTCCATTATTGACATCATGCTGTTAGGACACCAGCACCATTACCGATGTTGCGTATGTACCACGTACACTTACTTGCCGGCTCACACACATCTTCATCGGTAATTGCCATGTCACGTACACCTTAGAAAATACTATTGCTTGTCATAACCTATTAGCTAATAGTTTAGACATTGTAGTTATTACCTGCTACTTCATGCATACTGTTATTCATTGTTATGCCGCATTCATGGATTCTCATGCATATATTCACTATTTTACGTGTTACTGAGGTTTTGGATTTGGATTTCCGTGAGATTTTCTGGATTTGGAGGAAAACCGCAAAAACACAAATAAACATTCTCTCTCTTTTAAAATAAAAAGTGCGGTTTTCCCATGATGTATGAGTCGTCCACCATGAGTTTGCTGATGGATTTGGAAACCCGATTCGAGGAGACGGATGAACCGTTTCGGGTACATGGTGGACCCGGTGCGGTACTCCGGGGCAAGATGAATGTGGTGATGACGTTGAACCTGGCAGGGGAGCACTACCGACCGATGATTTTACCTGACGCGTCGGATATCCGGAGGATACCGTCGTGGTCTTGAGATTGATGGTAGGGGCCGGTCTGGACTGACGGCGCCCTAAATTTTGTGATTGAGACATTGAGATTTTGAGATATTGAGGTACAGAGACTGTGATACAGAGATATCGAGATATTTGGATTACGTTTTGTGCCGATGTTAGGCACTGTTTTATGCTGATTTCATTATGATACCTCATTTTAAAAATACAAAGGAAATCTCACTAAATTATGAAAACAGTTTATTCATACCTCATTCATATGATATATTGCTACCTGAGGCACTGACACAGGCACATGAGATTGCACTCGGGTTAGATATTTACCCTAGCCTTGTTATAGGTTGCATGTTTTTATTGAGGATTTTGTACTGATCGTTTTGACCTAGGATTATGTCCTGCGTTCGGTTTCTACTTGTAGTTGTTCTCTATTCACGAGTTGGTAACTCACCCCCCCGTTGTGCCACAGTTCTTGCAGGTTTGCCGTACAGGTTTCATTGCGGCATTTCTGGCACATTGCTTTCTTGCGGGTGAATTTCATTTGGTAGGTGGTTTCTTTTGCATCAAGAACCACCATTGTACTTGTATTATTCCTTGTATCTAGATTTTTCCATCAACCAAAACTTGTATATTGTTTCAGACTCAGACTTTAGTGATGTTTTATTTGACCTTAGAGTCGCGCTTAGTAGTATTGCGGTTTTCATGCTTACTGTGTTTCTTTTGGATTTGATCCTCGCCTTTCGGCGTTGTATATTATTGTTGCTTGCGTGGTTGTGACCGTCGATTGACGAAGAGCTAGCTCCCGCTTGGGGATGCCTTTTATCATTGTATATATGTTGTGCTTGTTGTACCCCGTTCGGGGCCAGTATTTACAAAAGAAACTCTGCCGAAATTTTTAGAAAAGACTTTACCTTTTAAAAATGCACATTCGGCTTAGTTATTTAAAGACCTTGACTTCAAACATATTTTCCTTCACTTCTTTAAACCAGTTTTCTTTACTTACTCTTTAAATGGTTTTAGATTTCTGGGCTTTTGGCTTACTTGGATCAGATGGAGTCCTATAGACTTCATATGGTTCAAGGGCCAGTCACGTGCTCTTTCGGGTCGTGACAACCACCGAGCTCTCTCAACCCACGCCAAGCTCCCCTGCACCACCTCGGCCACCCCCTGCACCCTCACGCCGACGAGCTCCCATCGCGCTGCCGGCCACATCGTCGACGCCTCTACATCCTCAACATCATCACCTTCATCAAACCCGAGCACCATTAACTCACTCCCTCTCTCCAAACCCACTGCCATCATCCAAACCCTCGTTGCTGCCCATCGCCGGAGCGACCACCTCCGACCACCGTCGACCCCAGAACACCCCAGGAGACCCACAGCACCACACTCCACCTCCAGCGATCACGAACCATCCCTGGACAATTCCGACGACGAACCCGAACTCGAGCCGAGGCCGCGAACCCTAGCCGCGCCGTTCGTCGCGCGTTCGTGCCGTTTCCACTGCCATGCGTCGCCAAGGCGTCTCCAGGAAAGTTACCTACTTGCTTCATGCTATTTGTTTTACTAGAACTTCAAATACCGTTAAATTCCACATGAACATTTAGTGCGACTTAAAACAGTGTATGTGTTCGATGCAAAACTCGAACAAAAACCTTTCTTTAAATTGACGGAACTCGATTGCATATACTGGCCCATCTGGCAATGAACATTGTGTAGAAATTTGACTGAAAAATGTGATTGTTACTGGCTTAAACGATCACCCCCAATTACACCCGTAAAAACTGAGAATTTCCCGCACCTGAAACTTGTTAAAATCATAATTAATTGTGTACACATTGAAATGATACGTTCGAGGGCTCAAATCGAAGCCGAATCGACGACCTGTAACCCTATACAAGTTCTTAAGAAATTATGACGAGAATTGGTTTGGAGAGCGGATCTGGACTGCAGTCCAGAGCAGCTCCAGCTGTTGGTTTCTATCTCGTAATGCTCACTACCTTGTCGCCTGAACTTGTATTTTGCGGAACCCTACACTTTATTGAATATGAATCTGTTAGCTAAATAACGCAAGTGATTTCACCCCTTTTTATCGTCGTTTACTTATTTAAACTGCAATTTAAAATAACAGGACGTCTAGCAGTCCCAAACAGAAACAGAACTGATACCCTAGCGTTGAACAGTGCATAACTTCTGACGTAGAGATGCGATTGAGAATCCGTATGTTGCGTTGAAAACCCTGTTGAAAACCCTAAATTTCATTCAACTGTAGCATCGCTAAATTCTGAGCCCAACTGGGTGAAAATCGTGTCGCGAAACGGACGTTCAGTTCAGAAACTGAATTTCCTACAGCGAACACTTAAATTGAAATGGCTGTAACTTGAATACCAGAAACCCGATTGTACTGAAACAAATTTTGCTGAACTTCCGACAGAGTGTTCTTGTTACCGTATTTGTATCGTTTCACTAAATTCTGAGCATATGAATTACTGCAATTTTCGCTTCACTATTCCTGATTTTCATCCTTGTATCTAATCATATCTTTTGAATATCTTCCAGCGATATGACGTCCCCGAACGACCACTCCTCGGACTCAAGTTCTCATGATCACACGGAGAGGATACTTAGTGCACTGACCTCTCTCGCAGAAGCTCAGGAGAGGAAGACGGACTTACTCACCGAGGGACTCAAGGCTATTACCATTGCAGGGGGACCCTCCGCACTCATTACCGCCCCCGAGGGCACTACTCCACCAGCTTACTCTGCTAGGGTTGGCACCGTGTCAGATTTCCGGAGGTTGCATCCAGCTGCATTTACAGGGCTAGCCGAGCCACTCGAGGCCGAGCAATGGCTAGTTAATATGGAGAACTTACTGACGGCCGCCAGGGTACCAGAGGAAGATAGAGTGAATGCGATAAAGATCCAGTTGGAAGATGAAGCCCGTACATGGTGGTCAGTGGAAGAAAGCAGACTAGACAAACCAATTGAATGGAGCAAATTCAAGGAGTGCTTTCTGGACCACTATTTCCCTTCCACCGCCAAGGCAGAGATGGAGGAAAGATTCATTCTACTGAAGCAGAATGGCCGCCCCATGGACGTATATGCGGCAGAGTTCAACCGTCTGAGCCGATTTGCTCCATACATGGTCGCTTCAGAGGCCACTAGGGCCAGACGCTTCTTGCAGGGACTTGATTTCGAGCTGCAGCAGTTGATTGCATCACCCGAGCTGCAGACTTTTGCACAGGTACTCAACGCGGCGCGAATTCAGGAGAAACTGATCAACAAGTTCAGGAAGCCCCAAGTCGTTCCAACACGTACCCATGCACCTTCTCGAGGAGCTATACCAGTTCAAAGGCCTGGAACGACACAGATGAAGCGTCCGTTCGTGCCCCAGCATCGCCCCCAAAGACTGAACGTAGTTTGCGGCTACTGCAATAGAGATGGGCATACCCAAAAGGACTGTCGCCGCGCCAAGGGACAGTGCTTGATTTGCGGATCCAGTCAGCACAGAATTAGCGGTTGCCCCGAGCGAGCAGAGATACAGGGAGGGTCTGGACCACAGCAGCAGAGATCACAGGAGCATAGGCAACCCTACACAGGCCGCGGTCAGGGACGGGCTTTCACCTTGACCGTCGAGCAGGCAGAGGCTTCAGGAGAAGTTGTCACAGGTATTCTACTCGTACATTCCTTGCCAGCTAGAGTACTATTTGATTCTGGAGCCTCGCACTGTTTCATGTCTGAGCATTTCGTTGATACACACTCCATACCACATGAATCACTAACCAAGGGCTGGGAAATACATAAGGGTAATGGTGTGATAGTATCTAGTCGAGAATGTAGATCATGTCTAGTTGTAGTGTGTGGCAGGGAATTCTATGTGAATTTCCTTTTGATCGGGACAGGCAGTTATGACGCAATTCTCGGGATGGATTGGATGAGTACCTTCCATGCAGTTATTGATTGCCGAGAAAGGAATGTGATCTTCCACATTCCCAATCACCCGGAGTTTATTTTCGAAGGCGGGAGCGAAGCTTTGGAGCCAGCCAAGTATAAAGCCAAGCCAAAGGAGCTGACAGCTATGGAGATTGATGAGAGCCCAGCCCCAGAGATTGTTCGGGATTTTCTTGACGTGTTTCCTGAAGATTTACCAGGTCTACCACCTCCACGCGTCTTGGAATTCTCGATCGATTTGACTCTAGGTACAGCACCAGTTTCCAAGGCCCCGTACAAAATGGCACCGGTTGAGTTGGCAGAATTGAAGAACCAAATTGAAGAACTATTGGAGAAGGGATTTATCCGGCCGAACGTTTCACCGTGGGGTGCACCAGTTCTGTTAGTTGTTGGAGATAGTGCCCTCAGAGTCAATTATTGGATCGCAGGCACGTGATTGTAATGATTGCGGAGGACCTATACCGGTAGGACAGTCTTACTCGAGATGATAGTATGCTATCTGGTTTGCCTTTATCAGTTATGTACGGATTCAGGTGACTGATCACTGTTACATTTTGATAGAGCCCTTAGGATCTTGCTTTACTACCAACAGTATGATGGCGATCATATAAGTGAGAGTTGGGTGGTTTATAAGCATATCCTTAATTGTGGTCCCTAGTCGTGGGAGTTTCGAGACAGGGCATCGATACTCCGGAGTAAACTAGTGTATACAGTCGAGACCCTGACGAGGGGCGGTGGCCGGTCTCACAAGCCACTGGTGTCAGTTGGATCACCTAAGATGTATACAGGTGCTCATTGGGTTATGAGTACACCGGACAGGACTCGCCGGAAACCTGCTAGTTGGTATTATACCTATCGTCAGATAGCAGTTCCCTGGTGACATGTGTACAGGTTAGTTCATCGACCTGAGGTCGTCATTTATCTCGTGTGAGTTCCCACTGTGCTTTGATTTCTACCCTACCACGGCTCAAAGGAGTCGTGCAAACAGGTAGTTTTTGGGTACAGTCCCGAGCCACATGGAGGCACGTGAGCGGATCGGCAGGGGATTCGTCTCTCCCGGTATTGGGGGTGAGATCGTGCTGTGTCTAGGAGAGCCATTACACAAAGCCCACGGCCGTGGCAGGATATTTACTGGTAGGTACTCCAGTAGTATCTCAGGGTGTTATTGGGTTACACTCTGACACGACGTATACTGCTATTGGGGGTCTGACGTTACTAGCCCCCTAGGCAGATATGCGATACTCATAGACGAACGGACCGGACTGTATATACATTGTCACTGTTAGGCTCAGTAGGGTTTCCGGATGAGTTCGCTCATCGGCCTCCCTTGAGGTCAGTCCATGGGCAGCCGTTACGCATAGCTTGTGCCGCTGACGGTTTGTGGTTAAACCTACTGCCAGGGTACTGACGAGTCATTAGAGTTCCCCACAGACAGTTTCCCAAGTTCGGGCGAAACGTTGTAGAGGCCGTATGGTTTTATGGCAGGGTTCGGAAAATACACGTGCGTTTACGCACGTGTCATATTTCGGGCAGATAATACTGGTGGGCTTTGGTTTAAGCCGAATCCGAGTATTATATTGAGTAGATATAATATCTTTGTCTCAGTTGCATTTGTATTCGGTCGTAATACAAATGCGGATATATTTATACAGTTACGGGGTTGTCCTGAAATTCGTTTCAGGATCGCTTTTGGAAGTTGCCAGTTTCCAGTTTTCTATCTGCCGTCTTTTAACATTCGGTTAAAAACGGATTTATCTTTTCTTTGGATAAGTGTGGATGCTTCTAGAAGGTTCTAGAAGAGATGATTAGGCTTGTGACTCACTTGTTCATTAATGATGCTTTAATGGTGCATTTATTGTGTTCATACTTTGTGTTCACACTTTGTGTTCACACTAGATATTTTCTCTTGTGGTCACCCCCCTCTTCCTCCTACACTCACCCCCCATTCCTATATGATGGCCGGCCCCTCCCCTCACTCTCATACACTTGATGGAAATGGTTGTTGGAAAAAAGACTATGGTTTTGGATGTATGGAAATTAACATATTCATATCTCATTTCCATATCGATCCAAAAGGCAACTTCATTAACCGTTCGTCCATAGCTTTGGACGTAACGAGAAAAAGTATTCTACTCATTCTCTACATCAATCTTGGTCATCTCTTTTAGCAAACTTGACGACCGAGTTGCCTCGGGTCAGAGGCGGGAGCCCGTTTAAAGAATCGTTGACGTGGTGCCACCTGGATGAGAAGATCGGAGATCGACGAGATCGGAGCAGCCGCAACGGAGCGTGGGATGATGGTTAAAGAACGAAGGACTCGGATCGTTCGGTATAACCTTTCTACTCTCTTTACAGTTTGTTAGTTTAGCAATAATGGCAGATCCGGGTTATAGTATACGATAGCGCCAGTTAAAAAGATTTTGTTCCGCATTTGGCGTCTGTAGACGGCCGGGGCGCTACCGTAGACTTACAGTGGTATCAGAGCCTCACCATTTTGCTTTACTAACTTGTGCTAACGCATTTAAAATATCGATCGGACCGAATATCAAAAACTGCAAAATTTCCATTCACAGTTTCTGTCGATTTTAAATCAAGTCCTAAAATTATTTTACATATCACAGAAATCTGTTCAGGGTTTTCTAAGCACATGGTGCAAATTTGAGCACGTGACTCAACAGGAGCGCCGCGGAATCGCGGTCAAACCTAGGGTTTGACCGTGCATCCACGGCCGTTATGTTGAATCATTGACCCAAATTTGTACAGTAGCTTCTCTGTTGGATTTTGAGGTTTTTGGTATATATGTTTTGGGCCTAGATTTTGTTACTGTACAGCAGATGTTCGTGGGGCCCACTTCATGTTTTTTAGTCGATCGAAATTTAAACTTGTTAGTTTACAGTACTTACATTATATCTCCGACCGTGAATGTCATTTGATCGGTAAACCGCGTCTGATTGCTATAGTTCTTTTAGACGGGTTTGCGAACGTGACATTCGCGTTGATGTTCTGTGTTGTGCTGTGATGTTGCGGATTTGTCGTGGTGGATAGCAGTGTGCAATGGTAGTGCAGTTTGGATTTATTTGTACTTTTGATATTGCGGGGCGAGCGTCCAACATGTGGACTGCCGTCACTGCCTGTTGTATAATATTCTTTTGGGGCACGACCGGGTCGAGGTCGATGTACCCATTGTACATATTTTTCATTTCTGCAGTAGGTTTTACCCCGTGCGGAGTGCACGGATAGCCGGGTTCTGGAGGGCAACAGGTCCGCATCTCATGACTTTGAGAGGCAGAGGGGCCTTACTCTAAAATTGGCAGACTAATCGACGCACTCGTAGGGGGTACAGGTTGACCCAAGGAGGGGTGCTCAAGTTACCGGATTCCGTGAAGTGCAGGGTGGTCCATTCACTTTGCTGTAGGGGGCTGCCTTGCTTCAGGTTTTGGCGGGTAACTTGCCGCACCCGTAGGGGTCTAGGTTTCATTGCACAGGCTATCCACAAGACCAGGGGAGCGTCGGGTTTCAGCAGCGGCTCTGTGAAACTCGGGGATCCCAGATTATCTGTATTGTTCTATGATACTTATTACTTTTCTGTAATGTTGCATATTATCACGCCTGGAGCGATTATTGTATATTGGTATATATACTATTAGATGTTGTATATGTTTTACACCCACGCTAGTCCAGTCCCCGCTCTGTCGTTAGTTAAATAACCTAACGGATGATGACGGGACCCAGTGACGAATGCGGATGGCATATACGTACATTTTATTTTCGTTCTTTTCTGGTGTGATTGATTGATGGGACTGCGTTGATTCTGATCAATGCAAAGGAAAGCAAACCTATTTGGCAGTTGTTGGAACAAATTTAAAAAGTGTTATTACAAAGATGTTTCCTTTTGTTTTGCATAGCGGTATTCAGTGGAATATCCCGCACCTCATTCGATGGGGCAAGGGCCGATATCCCTTCACCGGGACTGACCCCTTGGGCAGAAGTTTGAGTCAGGGTAATAATTTCACTATAGTCGATTACATGTTGCTTTGCATCGCGGTATTCAGTGGAATATCCTGCACCTCATTCCACGAGGAAAGAGCCGCGATCCCTTCACCAGGAATGACCTCTTTAGCAAAGGTTTTCGCCACTATATTTTAAAAAGCTATCAGGTTCCTTCAGCGATATCAGGTTCGTTACGTTAAAGGTTTTTCGCCAAAAACCAGCCGTAGCCCTCCGTCATTTCTTTTGGGTATTCAGTAGTATTCAAGCTATGTATTTTGACCAACGCCAAGGCATAGTGTTTGGTAGCTGCTGGGTATTCATTTGTTGCATAGATAGATGAGTTGGTTTGGGACAGTCGTTCTGCCATTTTGGCCAACGTCAAGGGCATGTGCGGGTGGGTTCAAATTGACAAGATAGTGACGGGTAGAACTTGGCATGTGACTTATGACATTTTGACCAATGCCAAGGTCATAAGAGCATGGGGCAAAAATCATATCGAGAGTTTCTAAAGAAACTGAAACTTGCCAAGTATGCGCATACCTTCTGGAGTATGAGTAACGTGGATGCATTCCATCACGTTATCATGCGATGAGAGTTGGATCCCGATTCCCACTGATGAGTTGGTTTACTCTTCGGGTGATCCTGATTGATTCTTCTTTCAGGTTTGGAGGAGAATTTGACAGGACAGTGGGAGGTTTCCGGATTAGATAAAGTGATAACCATTCTGATCTAGGTTAGAGTGCACGCAGAGTGTTTCTTTTCTCTCTCTCTTTGGCAGCAACCTTTGACCGACCCTAGACTATGACTCAGTGACCAAGTTGACCGAACCTTCTTAAAATACTGGCTTTTGGATTGTCCGAGTTGCATAAGTCATTGCCACTCCTTCTTTTACCCTTTGTATTTCTCAGAACACCCCGTATTACTACGGACATCCACTTCCATTGGATAGATCCATCGTATGGTTATATACGAACTCGAAGGGACTTCTTCGAGGATGGATCCAGGTTCAGGAGAAATAGAATTGGTTTATTCAGTTGTCTTTTATTATCACCTTCTCTCAGGTTGCGAGGGCTCCTTGGTTTAGGAGAGTACACCTATACGCTTATTGGATAGTCTTCTTCCAAACCATAGGCAGGTGCCGAAAGGTAGGGAATGAAGAAAACCAATTAGCCTAAGTAGGGTGTGCAGAAGGTAATATGTAAAGACAAAATAAAGGGATTAGAAAGAGAGCAAAGTAAATTGCGACTGTTATCATTCACGACCAAACCGCGTACTTCATCGCCACTCCTATTTCACCTTTAAAAAGAATAAGGTATTATTCAGTTGTCTTTTATCATCACCTTTTCTCAAGATGCGAGTACTCCTTGGTTTAGGAGGGTACACCTATTATGCTTACTGGATAGTCTTCTTCCAAACCATAGGCTGGTGCCGAACGGTAGGGAAGGAAGAAAACCATTTAGCTTAACGATGGTGTACAGAAGGTAATGACTAAAGACAAATAAAGGGATTTGGAGAGATGGCAATAAAATATACGGTCAAAATCATGAATTGGATTATGGAAGAGGCATTACTAGGAATACCGGATACCCTTACGAAACATTTTCATGTTTCAGTGCATTGTTAAAAGAAAACTATTTTCCCGATTAGATACTTACTCCAAGGGTATGTATTTACCAGGTTTCATTCTCATGTCTGTATGGTTTTACAGATGATGAGTGGGAGTAAGTTATTGGGAATTAGGTGATTATCCTCATTATATCGGAATTCGTTGTAATTGGTGATATTTGAGGAAATCGCCAGGGTACAGTTTTCAACTTACGACGCACAGGTTTTGAGTTGTTCAACTCAGCGGACTTATACAGAGTATTGTATGTTGTCCAAGTGTCCATCAGGACAAAGGGGTAGGTCCTCGTACTATGTTCTGTTTACTTATGACTTCTCTAGTTTTTAGACAAGTGTTTCGTAGAAATACAAGGTCTAAGTTTTGAGAAGTTGTGGGTATAAGAATAAAGTAGAGAACCAGGTATCACAAGTATCGGGATTCTTCAAAGAGATCGAAGATGTAGATTCTTGTGATTGGTATTCAGATGATAGTAATAGTTTTGAGAAACTTGTTTCTCTTTCAGGTTACTCATAATTGGATGGATTCCTAAGTTGAGTAATGCTGATTAGCCTTTTTCCATTAAGTTGATATGCACTGGAGACGGCTGCATGATTTGAATCTGGTTCCAATTAAATAAGTGCCAAAGTTTCTATATTGGATATAGAATGGTTCATACCTTAACGATGTTGAGGTACGGGGAGTTGTCCATCTTATGCTTAAAACCAGACTCTGGATATCTCAGGGCACGTTTCTGTAATGGCTGTTTGTGGGTTGACCCTGGCTATGACGAGGGTTGACTTTCTACCATTTGGAAGATCAATAGTGATATTGTTCTTGACTCGCCATAGTTTTAGTAAAATGAATTTTTTCAGAAAACAAGTGGGAGTATGGTAGAACTGGAAGTGATTCCAGAACCGCGAACGATTACGGAAAATTTAAAAGGACCTAAAGATTCAATCAGGTTTGACATTCCATTAGCCACTCCGCAGATATGGTGGGTAACCTCAGACACCCGAGAGGTACTCCGGTAGCCTCAAGGACGGTGACAGGGAGGTTCTTGTTTACCCAGACTTGACACTACTGTTGTTCCAGACTATGAGACCCGGCAGGAGGTTAAGTATAGCGTCGTTCAAAACTAGCTTTAGAAGTGCACGTATATATTATTCTGCCAGAGGGTTGTCGTAGTCAGTGGGAGTATCGGAAGCATAGTGGGCAAGATGCTTATGTCTATTTATAGACTTGAGCAGTTATAGCGGAGATAGATCATCTATTTTTGATGCGATAGTCATGGGTTTGACTTCATCAGAATAGGGGATGGATCTGTTAAAAAGGTAGTAGGGTGTGATGTCATAGTATCTGGATGACATACACAGAGTAGGAAGTAAAATTCCTATAATACGATCGGTTGTACTGTGGTCGTCACACAGTTGTTTCTCCAGACAGGATATGGATATAATATTTGACATTCTGGTTTCTAGATCTATGGTTTTAGATCTGGATTTGGGTAGTTTCCCAATGTGGGTACTTTGACAGTATTCTAATGGTTTTTAGAATAGATGACTCCTGGCATGGTGGTGTACCTGCAGGTGATGGAGTCACCCTCTCTAAAGGTGTCTTACAGACTAAAGGGGAGAGGGATGTGCATGATTGGCAGATCACTTGCTTAGGCAATTGAGTCAATCATGAGATGTCAAGTACCACACCAGATGTTGTTTTTGCACTAGATGCAATAAGTTTGTATTAATCCAATCCTGGAGAAACATAAGGAAGCAGTTTTAGAACATAAGTACATGTTCTACGGATTTGATGACGGCAGCCTTCTTCGGGAGACGATTATCATTCCAGGCTTCAAAGGTGACATGGATGACAGAGTGATTGTCAGAGTTATAGTTTTCCCTCTGACGAGGGACAGTATTATGGACAGGTGGTCCAAGAGGATACTGTGGGAGGCTTGGTGCAGGATACTGATTAGGTTCATTGATCGATACAGTCTAAGAAGTTTGGATTTGGAGTTCGTTTATGAACTAGGTCCCATCAGATATCCAGACATATTCTAAGACAGGTATTACTCGATTCGGGAGATGGATTTCTCCGCGAACTTGAGATTAAGAGAGACATAGAAAGAAACATCTAGGCGGATCCACTCACTGAGGCTATTTCTCGAACACAATAGTTTTACAAACGGGCTTTGTGAAACTGATTAGTAGAGGAGTTGGATGTTCGGTTTCACACGGGCTGTGAGTAGTCGACATCGCAATAATTAGCCTTGAGTGCAAGTGGGAGATTGTTGGAGATAGTGCCCTCAGAGTCAATTATTGGATCGCAGGCACGTGATTGCAATGATTGCGGATGACCTATACCGGTAGGACAGTCTTACTCGAGATGATAGTATGCTATCTGGTTTGCCTTTATCAGTTGTGTACAGGTTCAGGTGACTGATCACTGTTACATTTTGATAGAGCCCTTAGGATCTTGCTTTACTACCAACAGTATGATGGCGATCATATACGTGAGAGTTGGGTGGTTTATAAGCATATCCTTAATTGTGGTCCCTAGTCGTGGGAGTTTCGAGACAGGGCATCGATACTCCGAAGTAGACTAGTGTATACAGTCGAGACCTCGACGAGGGGCGGTGGCTGGTCTCACAAGCCACTGGTGTCAGTTGGATCAGCTAAGATGTATACAGGTGCTCATTGGGTTATGAGTACACCGGACAGGACTCGCCGGAAACCTGCTAGTTGGTATTATACCTATCGTCAGATAGCAGTTCCCTGGTGACATGTGTACAGGTTAGTTCATCGACCTGAGGTCATCATTTGTCTCGTGTGAGTTCCCACTGTGCTTTGATTTCTACCCTACCACGGCTCAAAGGAGTCGTGCAAACAGGTAGTTTTTGGGTACAGTCCCGAGCCACATGGAGGCACGTGAGCGGATCGGCAGGGGATTCGTCTCTCCCGGTATTGGGGGTGAGATCGTGCTGTGTCTAGGAGAGCCATTACACAAAGCCCACGGCCGTGGCAGGAGATTTACTGGTAGGTACTCCAGTAGTATCTCAGGGTGTTATTGGGCTACACTCCGACACAACGTATACTGCTATTGGGGGTCTGACGTTACTAGCCCCCTAGGCAGATATGCGATACTCATAGACGAACAGACCGGACTGTATATACATTGTCACTGTTAGGCTCAGTAGGGTTTCCGGATGAGTTCGCTCATCGGCCTCCCTTGAGGTCAGTCCATGGGCAGCCGTTACGCATAGCTAGTGCCGCTGACGGTTTGTGGTTAAACCCACTGCCAGGGTACTGACGAGTCATTAGAGTTCCCCACAGACAGTTTCCCAAGTTCGGGCGAAACGTTGTAGAGGCCGTATGGTTTTATGGCAGGGTTCGGAAAATGCACGTGCGTTTACGTACGTGTCATATTTCGGGCAGATAATACTGGTGGGCTTTGGTTTAAGCCGGATCCGAGTATTATATTGAGTAGATATAATTTTTTTGTCTCGGTTGCATTTGTATTCGGTCGTAATACAAATGCGGGTATATTTATACAGTTACGGGGTTGTCCTGAAATTCATTTCAGGATCGCTTTTGAAAGTTGCCAGTTTCCAGTTTTCTATCAGCCGCCTTTTAACATTCGGTTAAAAACGGATTTATCTTTTCTTTGGATAAGTGTGGATGCTTCTAGAAGGTTCTAGAAGAGGTGATTAGGCTTGTGACTCACTTGTTCATTAATGGTGCTTTAATGGTGCATTTATTGTGTTCATACTTTGTGTTCACACTTTGTGTTCACACTAGATATTTTCTCTTGTGGTCACCCCCCTCTTCCTCCTACACTCATCCCCCCATTCCTATATGATGGTCGGCCCCTCCCTTCACTCTCATACACTTGATGGAAATGGTTGTTGGAAAAAAGAATATGGTTTTGGATGTATGGAAATTAACATATTCATATCTCATTTTCATATCGATCCAAAAGGCAACTTCATTAACCGTTCGTCCATAGCTTTGGACGTAACGAGACAAAGTATTCTACTCATTCTCTACATCAATCTTGGTCGTCTCTTTTAGCAAACTTGATGACCGAGTTGCCTCTGTCATAGGCGGGAGCCCGTTTAAAGAATCGTTGACGTGGTGCCACCTGGATGAGCAGATCGGAGATCGACGAGATCGGAGCAGCCGCAACGGAGTGTGGGATGATGGTTAAAGAACGAAGGACTCGGATCGTTCGGTATAACCTTTCTACTCTCTTTACAGTTTGTTAGTTTAGCAATAATGGCAGATCCGGGTTATAGTATACGATAGCGCCAGTTAAAAAGTTTTTGTTCCGCATTTGGCGTCTGTAGACGGCCGGGGCGCTACCGTAGATTTACATTAGTGAAGAAGAAGGATGGATCGCTGCGGATGTGTATAGATTATCGGGAGTTGAAAAAAGTCACAATAAAGAACAAGTACCCAATTCCGTGCATCGACGACTTATTCGATCAGTTAAGTGGGGCCATGGTATTTTCGAAGTTGGATCTCCGTTCTGGATATCTTCAAATCAGAGTAGAAGCCGAGGATGTATGCAAGACAGCTTTCAGGACCCGATACGGACATTATGAGTTCCTTGTGATGTCGTTCGGTGTTACCAATGCTCCAGCGATATTCATGGACTTGATGAACAGGGTGTTTGCAAAGTACTTGGACACGTTTGTCGTTGTATTTATCGACGACATACTTGTCTACTCGAAGACCCGGGAGGAGCATGTTGAGCATTTACGCACGGTTCTACAAATTCTTCGGGAAGAGAAGTTGTATACGAAATTAAGCAAGTATGAATTCTGGCTCGACAAGGTTCAGTTCTTGGGACACATTGTTTCGGGCAAAGGCATCTCAGTGGACCCGGCAAAGATAGAATCTGTCAGAGATTGGCCAACGCCGAAGTCTGTGGCCGAGATCAGAAGCTTTCTGGGATTGGCAGGTTATTATCGGTGGTTCGTCCAAGACTTTTCAAGAATCGCTGAACCGTTGACGGGGCTGACATGGAAGGATGTACCGTTTGCATGGACAGAGGAGTGTACCCAGGCATTTGAGACACTAAAGCAGAAGTTAACCACGGCGCCCATTCTTACAGTACCAGATGATTCCGGTGGTTTGGTGATACACAGTGATGCCTCAGGGAAAGGATTAGGCTGTGTTCTGATGCAGCACGGTCGAGTGGTTGCTTACGCCTCTCGACAGCTGAGAAATCACGAGAAGAACTATCCTACGCATGACTTGGAGTTAGCTGCAGTGGGTTTTGCGTTGAAGATTTGGAGGCACTATCTATTGGGCGAGAAAGTGGAGGTGTACACGGATCACAAAAGTCTGAAGTACGTCTTCACTCAGAAGGAACTAAACATGAGGCAACGCCAATGGTTAGAGCTGATGGCGGATTATGACTTGGACCTTCAGTATCACCCGGGAAAAGTAAATGTTGTACCGGATGCTCTCAGTCGCAAGACAGCGGTCATGATGTTGACCAATCAGAGGAGCATTATTGAGGGTTTTCAGAGACTCGAGCTTGAAGTCATTACACCAAGTGCAATCAGTCAATTTTGGCAACTACAGGTGCAGTCCTCTCTTGTGGATTGCATCAAGGCTGCACAAAAGGATGATCCTCGATTGCAAAAGTTCAGAGCGCAAGTAGAAGCCTGGCTAAGAACGGACTTAATCGTACGTGAAGACGGTTATCTGAGATTCGGTAGGAGACTATGCGTACCCAAGGGAGATGTTCGAGAAGAGGTACTGACTGAGGCACATAGTTCAGCTTATTCTATGAATCCGGGAGGTACGAAGATGTATCGGGACCTAAAGCAGCTTTTTTGGTAGAACGGGATGAAGCGGGAAATTGCGCGGTTCGTATCCAGATGCTTGGTATGCCAGTAGGTGAAGGCGGAACATCAAAGGAAAGCAGGATTGTTACAACCGCTTCCGATACCAGAATGGAAGTGGGAGCACATTACCATGGATTTCGTGACGGCCTTACCACGGAGCCCTAGAGGCAACAACGCCATTTGGGTTATCGTCGACTACCTCACGAAAGCTGCACACTTCTTACCTTTCCGAGTGGGACAGTCGACAGAGTCACTGGCAGAGAGATACATGCAGGAGATAGTGCGACTTCACGGAGTCCCGGTCAGCATTATGTCAGATCGAGACACCAGATTTGTTTCGCACTTCTGGAGGAGCTTACAGGAGAGTTTGGGTACCCGCCTCAAGTTCAGTACAGCTTATCACCCACAGACGGACGGACAATCCGAGCGTACGATTCAGACACTCGAGGATATGTTGAGGGCCTGCATGTTGGACTTTCAGGGTTCCTGGGAAAATCATCTGCATCTAGTCGAGTTTTCTTATAACAACAGTTATTGGGCTAGCATTCAGATGGCCTCTTTCGAAGCACTTTACGGGCGGAAGTGTCGATCCCCAGTTTGTTGGGATGATGTGGGAGAACGAAGACTACCGGGTCCCGAGTGTTAGTGTATATGCCCTAAAGGCCATTACTGTATCATACTAGTTTGTATATTACTTAATGGAAGCTTGGGATATCACAGTTGTATAGACAATCTTGCTCAAAATAGTAGTATGCTACTTGGTTTGTTTCTACTTTAATGTGTGTATGTATTTCTTTTAGCATATCGCCTATACATATTAGTGGAGCCCTTGGGATCTTTGCTTGATTACCAGCGTTGTGAGGGCTTTCAGTAGTTAGTTATGGTTGAGAAAGTATGATGATAAGGTTTCATCTTTCGTTAGCTACCTCGTATGCCGTTCACTTCGTGTAGTGGGGGCTGGGTAATCTACAAGCACATCCTTATACAGGTCCTTAGTCGTAGGATTATCAAGACGGGGCATCGATATTCCGGAGTAGACTAGCGTATGCGCTTCTCATCCCAGCAGGGGAGATGGTCTGTCCCACAGCCATTAGTACGTCGTACTTGAGATAGTATGCGGGTGCTCGTTAGGTTACGAGTACACTGGACAAGACTCGTCGGGAACTGTTGGTTGGTACTATACCTATCGTCAGTTATCAGTTCCCAGGTGACATGAGTACAGCTTAGTCCGCTGACTTAACACTATCACTTCGTCTCGAGTGTGTACCCACTGTTCTTAGATTGCTACCCTATCACGGCTCAAATGAGTCATGCAAACAGGTAGCGGTTGGGTGCAGTCCCGAAGCACTTGGAGGGAGTGACGGTTAGACAGGATTCGTCTCTCACGGTATTGGGGGTTGATATCGCGCTGTGTCTAGGAGAGCCATTACACAAAGTCTCTGGCCAGGGCAAGCGAGATATACTGGTAGCGTTTCCAGTGTTATCTCAGGGTGTTCTGGGCTACACTCCGACACGACTTGTACCGCTATTAGGGGACTGACGTTTACCGCCCCCTAGGCCCGCCATGTGATACTCTTAGACGAACAGACCGGACTGTACGAAGATTGTCACATTCAGGCTCAGTAGGAGTTCGGATGGGTTCACCTCATCAGTCTTCTTATCGGCATCTACCTGGGGACCGTTACGTACAGCTAGTACCGCTTACGGCCTGTGGTTAAACCCATTGCCAGCGTAGTGTCGAGTCTTTAGAGTCCCACACAGAGGGTTATTCGCCTTTGGGCAAAACAGAGTAGAGGTCGCATGGTTTTGCAACGGGGTTCGTTCACATCCGTGCACTTGTGCACGTTTGGTGTCCGGACAGTTATTACTAGCGGGCTTTGGTTTAAGCTAGATCCTAGTATTTGTTTTGGGATTGGTTTTATCTCATTGTATTCGTGTTCCTTGGAACATGGATGCGGGTGTGTATGCACAGTTGACAGAGGCAGAGACAGGGGATTCTCATTAGGGTTGTTGACCGTTGTCTTTTTCCAAACCCTAATGAAAATGGGAATTATGATTAATGATATTAATTAAAGATAATTGTGCCATGGTTAGGGATGTTGACCATTTGACAATGGTTGACTTGTTGACCTATGTTGACATATTGACCATCATCATTTCACATGAAAGATGCTCTTTGATTCTTGCAAAATTCATTTAATGTGAAATGATAATGGTCATTTCAAATGAACCATCACAACTTCTTTGATTAATATTATTTTTCCATAATTCACTTATATGAGAGTATGGTTGATAATTATCCTTATTCTCTCTTGTTCTCTCTCTCTCATAGGTTAAGCTCATCCTCTTCCTCTCTCTCAAAGCTCTCATCTCTCATATGTTGAGAACCATTTGCTTTTGAGATAAAACCACCAAAACTCCTCTCTACTCATTCTAGGGCTCTAGGTTTAGCAAGCCAAGCACTTTAGTTACCTCTAGGTTGAGGTAGGAGCTCAAGGTAGAGGCCTTCGGGTGGATCTTTCTTCGGCAAGAGAAGGCGACGAGGAGGAGCCGTTCAAACCACTTCAAGGAGAAAGAAGAGAAGGAGTTCAAGATCTAGGTATAACCTTCTAACCGAGTAGCTAAATCTTTAAGCTTGGTTGTTAGTTTTTGTTTAGCAAAGATCATCTATTTCTAGTCCATGTTACCTTGTGTTAAAAAACCGTTTTTTACCTATTCTGCCTCCCCGTAAGCACCGGGGTGGGTAACATGGACTTACACTGGTAACAGAGCCTAGCTAAACAACAACTAGCATGTTAGCAAAGTATTTAGAATTTCGATCCGAGAAAAAATCGCAAAACACGTCACAACCCTCAAGTTTCTGCCGATTTTTAAAACTGCTCTAAAAATAATTCCACACATCTTAAAAATCCGTGCAGGGTTTTCTGGGAACACACAAGAAAAACATGTCCATGATTCGACCAGACCGCTGCGGAAGCGCGGCGAAACCATGGGTTTCGCCGCGGCTCCGCGGACGAGTCAACTCGGTCGTGACTCGGGTTTGTTGCAGTGTTCTTATTTTGACGTTTTGTGATTTTTAAAGTATTTTGTTTCTGTCCAGAATTTCCAGAGAACAAAGTTATGTTTGGGGTAGTTACAAATCCGTATTTTTGATCGAAGTTCTGTAGACTTTAGCTAATTAGTTATATCTGTGATGTGATATATGCACTAAACGTCAACTAATCGCTATACGTCGATTAGTGGGGGTTGTGCATATCCGTGATCTGTAATGTTGTTGGATTGTGTATATGAACTTGTTGGATTGTCGCGAATGAATAGCCGGGGCTTTGTGAGATGAGAGTTTTCTTTATCTTTCATTTGATGTAATATGTAAATTGATGTAATATTTTTTTTATGGCCGCACATCCGGGATGAGGTTGTAGCCGCCATTGTATATTATTTCTTTTACTGTTTTTTCTCCTAGAATAGACCCAAGGTGGGGTGCACAAACTACCGGGTACTTTGAAGTGCCGAGTGGCCTACTCACGTTGTTGAGGGAGATTGCTTCACTTCGGGTACTTGGCGGGTAGTTTGCCGCACCCGTAGGGGTCTAGGGTGGGGTTTGGCTATTCATCGCGACCGTGTAATCCGTATTTCGTTGCAGGATCGAACGAAACGCGGATTCCTAGTATATCCAATGTGTTCATCTGTGATCTGGAATGGCTATCATTGCATCTGACGAATTTATATATCTATATATGATATCTAGTAGGCGTTGCTTATGTTTTGCATCCACGCTAGTCCAGCCCCCGCTCTGTCGTTAGTTAAGTAACCTAACGGGTGATGACGGGGCCCCGTGGCGAATGCGGATGGCATTAGCGTACGTCATATTTTCGTTTTTTTCTGCAATGGTAGGATTAATTGATGGGACGCATTAAATTAATGCAAGAAAATAAACCAAAGTTAAAGTCGTTGGAACAATTTCAAAACCACTCAGTTTCTTTTCAAAACAGAAAACTTTTAAAATACGGAGCTTGAACCACTCCCTTTAAAAGCTATCACGTTCCTTCGATTATATCAAGTTCACTACGTTCACGGTTTCGCCAAAACCATTCGTAGTCCTCCGTCATTTCATATGGATAGTCAATAGTATTCAAGCTGTGTTTGTTGGCCAAAATCAAGGCATAGTGATTGGTAGCTATTGGATATTCATATGTAGTATAGATAGATGCGTTAGTTTGGGACAGTCGTACTGCCTTGTTGGCCAAAGTCAAGGGTAGGTACGGGTGGGTTCAAATTAACCTGGAAAATGACGGGTAGAACTTGACATGTGACTTATGATTTGTTGGCCAAAGTCAAGGTCATAAGAGCATGGGGCAAAAATCCACATCGGGAGTTTCTAAAGAAACTGAAACTTACTAGTGCTGCATACCATTTGGAGTGTGATGATTCTGGTAGGATTCCTTCAGTTTTATCACACGATGACATTTGGATCCCGATCCTACTGTGAGTATATGCTACTCCTCGGAAAACTTTCTCACTTAACGATCAATGCTATAAACCAAGTAGGTGTCTAGAAAGGTGTTAGCGGGGATACGCCCACAGGGAAAAGAGGTTATTTAATTAAGGAACTTCGCGAAAGCGTTGGAAAACCTCCCTCGAAGTACCAACACTGGCCTGGCTGAACGGTTAAGCAGGTATTGTACGGTGAGATTGATCCCGACTAATTCTTCCTTTTTGGTTTGAGGAAGGATTCGAGAAACAGTGGGAGCCATCCTGTTTAGACAAACTAAAAACCACTCTAAACTTGCAAGAGCATCATGCTAAAGTGTTTCTTCTCTCTCTCCTAATTGCAGCGACCAAGCATCATGACCGGCCTTAAGTTATTACTAGATAAAAATATACTGACAGGGCCAAACTACAAAGATTGGCTCAGGAATGTCAAAATGGCAATCACTTATGACAAGTTGGGGTATCTACTTACCACCAAAGCTCCCCCTGTCCTAGGTCCCAAATCCAGCGTCGTGGATAAGGAAATCCGTAAGACCTAGGAGATTGACTGCGCGAAGGCCAAGTGCCTCGTGCTTGCCTCTATAGACAATGAACATCAGAGGAGGCACGAGAATATGGACCTTGAATCCATATTTCTCCATACTAAGGAACTATATGGAGAGCAATCCCGTATCGCCAGATACGAAATCTCAAAAAAGTTGTTTTCGGCGAGATTGGCCGTCGGATCATCAGTAGCGGAACACGTTCTTAAGATGATTGGATACATTGAAGAACTCGGGGATCTCGGGACCACGTTAGAGAACGAGCTCTACACTGACTTGATTCTCCAGTCCCTTCTTTCCACTTACGCCCAGTTTATCCTGAACTTCAACATGCAAGGAAAAGAAGTTGAACTTCCGGAACTCCTCAACATGTTGAGGAGTGCAGAGGGCACCCTACAGAAAGGTAGGGAAACATCCACTTTGTTTGTTGGAGGAGCTTCCTCTTCTAGGTCTAAGGCGAAAGCCAGAGGAAAGAAGAAGAAGGCCCCCACCAAACCAAGGGGCGGTGTTAGTAAAGTGGAAGCCAAGGGAAAGGCAAAAGTAGCAAAGGCAGCGGGAAAGCTTGTGGGAAAGGAAGAGTGCTTTTATTGTCATAAGAGTGGACACTGGAAGAAAGATTGCAGGGCTTGGAAGGCCAAGAACCAGGACCCGAAGCAAGTTGTGGCTTCGGCTTCAGGTGTGTATGTTATTGAAAACTATCTATCAATAAACTCTACTTCCTGGGTATTGGATACCGGATCAGGATCTCATATCTGTAATTCTTTGCAGGCACTGAGAAAGCGTAGGGTTTTGAAGACAGGTGATATGACCCTCAGAGTTGCAAACGGAGCTAGCATGGATGCTGAGTCCGTGGGGGACTATCACTTAGGATTGTCAGATGGACATATTTTGGTTTTGCGTGATTGTTATTTTGTACCCAGTTCGACTTGTAATATCATATATGTATCTTTAATGTCTAAAGAAGGTTATGATTTTGCATTTGTAAGCAATGTTGTAAACATTCACCTTAATCATGTTCTGATTGGGTCGGGTATATTGAGCAACGGTATATACGTATTGAACCAACCACAGATTTTCAATGTCCAGAATACACACAAAAGAAAGTCTCCAGAAATAAATCATGCTTTCTTATGGCATTGTAGATTGGGTCACATAAATGAGACAAGGTTAACTAAGTTGCATAAAGAAGGATATTTGGACCCGTTCGAATATCAATCATATGCAACTTGTCAATCATGTCTCAAAGGAAAGATGACAAAGACTCCGTTCACTGGACACGGAGTAAGAGCGAGCGAGCTCTTGGGACTCGTACACAGCGATGTATGCGGTCCAATGTCTACACATGCGCGAAGTGGTTATTCTTACTTCATTACTTTTACGGATGATTTTTCAAGGTACGGATATGTCTTCTTAATGAAGCATAAATCAGAAGCCTTTGAAAAATTCCAGGAATACAAGAATGAAGAAGAAAAACAAACAGGCAAAAGTATCAAGACACTGAGATCTGATCGAGGTGGTGAATACTTGAGTGCCAAGTTCCTGGGTTACTTAAAAGAGAATGGAATTCTCTTTCAACTTGCTCCTCCATACACCCCACAACATAATGGTGTATCAGAGAGAAGGAACCGAACCCTTTTGGATATGGTACGTTCCATGATGAGTAACGCTGAGTTGCCGTGATAATTCTGGGGATATGCACTAGAATCATCTGCATATCTTTTGAACCGAGTTCCAACTAAGACAGTGCCTACCACACCATATCAGATGTGGAGTGGGAAGAAACCCTATCTTAAGCACATTAAGACATGGGGATGTCCAGCTTTTGTCAAAAAGCAACATGCGAACAAGCTCGAGGCACGCTCAGTACAGTGCAAGTTTGTGGGATATCCAAAGAACTCCAAGGGATATTTCTTCTATTACGCAGAGGAAAAAAAAGTTTTTTGTTTCTCGTCATGCCTGCTTCTTGGAAACTGAATTTTTGGAAAATCAGATAAGTGAGAGCGCAATAGAACTGGAAGAAATTCCAGAACCACAAGTTATTACTGAAAGCTTAGTAGAACCAGAAGGTTCGAAAGAACACGACATTCCTGCGCCGCTCGGCAGAAGTAGTAGGCAGTCTCATCCGCCCGAGAGATACTACGGTTTTCTCATAGACGGGGATAGAGAGGATTGTATCATTGATAATGATGAACCGACTAGCTTCCAGCAGGCCATTCAGAGCAGTGACACGGTAAAATGGCTGGATGCAATGCGGACCGAAATGGAGTCCATGTACACCAACAAAATATGGACTTTGGACGTTGCTCCAGAAGGGGTAAAACCCGTAGGCTGCAAATGGATCTTCAAAAGGAAGATTGGTGTAGATGGACAGGCTGAGACCTATAAGGCTAGACTTGTTGCAAAGGGTTTCCGTCAAAGACCTGGTTTGGACTATGACGAAACCTTTTCTCCAGTGGCTATGCTCAAATC
This sequence comes from Agapanthus africanus, assembly GCA_030015575.1. Lineage (NCBI taxonomy): Eukaryota > Viridiplantae > Streptophyta > Magnoliopsida > Asparagales > Amaryllidaceae > Agapanthus > Agapanthus africanus. Next base: position 431,036,936 of record CM057339.1, read on the forward strand.
CATTCGGATCCTTCTTGCCATTGCTGCCTTCCACGATTATGAGATTTGGCAGATGGACTTAAAGACCGCTTTTCTAAATGGAAATTTAGAGGAGTGTGTCTATATGGACCAGCCAGAGAGTTTCATTCAGAGTGGGAGCAGGGGGAAGGTGTGCAAGTTGCTTAAGTCCATTTATGGACTGAAGTAGGCATCGCGGAGTTGGAACATCTGTTTTGATGAGACGGTCAAAGAATTTGACTTTATCAAAAACCTAGATGAACCATGCATCTATAGTAAAATTGTAGCACGAACTGTCGTATTCCTCGTTTTATACGTGGATGACATTCTCTTGATAGAAAATGAAATTCCTATGCTATAATCTGTCAAAGGGTTCTTGTCACACAGGTTCTCCATGAAAGACCTGGGTGATGCCTCTTACATTCTGGGGATCCGGATCTATCATGATAGGTCTAAGAGAATATTAGGACTTTCACAGTCCAGGTACATCGACAACATACTGAAAAGATTCGGTATGGAAGATTCCAAGCGCGGTACTTTACCGGCTTGTCACGGGATCACCATCTCCAAAGAGATGTCTCCCAAGACTGATTTGGAAAGGGATAGCATGTCTATTATACCCTACGCCTCTGCGGTAGGCTCTATAATGTATGCGATGTTGTGTACCAGACCGGATGTAGCTTATGCACTGAGTGTGGTAAGCTGGTATCAGTCAAACCCTGGGGAGAAGCACTGGAGCGGTAAAGAACATTCTCAAGTACCTGAGAAGGACTAAGGAGATGTTCTTGGTGTATGGCGGAAAAGACCTCCAGATCGAGGCCTTTGCTGACTCCAGCTTCCAGAGTGACAAGGATGACTCCAAATCCATGTCAGGTTATGTCTTTACCCTCAATGGAAAGGCGGTGTGTTGGAAGAGTTCCAAACAGGAAACCGTTGCTGACTCGACGATGGAAGCGGAATATATCGCTGCATCTGATGCCGCAAAAGAAGCCGTCTGGATGAGGAAGTTCTTGACAGAACTTCAGGTGGTTCCGTCCATTGTTGATCCAATACCTCTGTATTATGACAACGGGGCTATAGCTTTAGCGAAGGAACCCAGGTCCCATCAGAAGTCCAGACACATCTTGAGGCGGTATCACCTGATCAGGGAGATCGTGGATCGCCGAGAGATCAAGGTTCGGAGGGTTGCTACAGAAGATAACACTGCAGATCCATTCACGAAGGCCTTACCCCAGACTCAGTTCGAGTGGCTGATCGAGATGATAGGTCTTCGATACGCCAGTACATGGCCTTAGTGCAAGTAGGAGATTGTTAGTGTATATGCCCTAGAGGCCATTACTGTATCATACTAGTTTGTATATTACTTAATGGAAGCTTGGGATATTCACAGTTGTATAGACAATCTTGCTCAAAATAGTAGTATGCTACTTGGTTTGTTTCTACTTTAATGTGTGCATGTGTTTCTTTTAGCATATCGCCTATACACATTAGTAGAGCCCTTGGGATCTTTGCTTGATTACCAGCGTTATGATGGTAGTCACACTAGTGGGGGCTGGGTAATCTATAAGCACATCTTTATACAGGTCCCTAGTCGTAGGATTATCGAGACGGGGCATCGATACTCCGGAGTAGACTAGCGTATGCGCTTCTCATCCCAGCAGGGGAGATGGTCTGTCCCACAGCCATTAGTACGTCGTACTTGAGATAGTATGCGGGTGCTCGTCAGGTTACGAGTACACTGGACAGGACTCGTCGGGAACTGTTGGTTGGTACTATACCTATCGTCAGTTATCAGTTTCCAGGTGACATGAGTACAGCTTAGTCCGCTGACTTGACACTGTCACTTCGCCTCCAGTGTGTTCCCACTGTTCTTAGATTGCTACCCTACCACGGCTCAAATGAGTCGTGCAAACAGGTAGCAGTTGGGTGCATTCCCGAAGCACTTGGAGGCATTGACGGTTAGACAGGATTCGTCTCTCCCGGTATTGGGGGTTGATACCGCGCTGTGTCTAGGAGAGCCATTACACAAAGTCCCTGGCCAGAGCAAGCGAGATATACTGGTAGCATTTCCAGTGTTATCTCAGGGTGTTCTGGGCTACACTCCGACATGACTTGTACCGCTATTAAGGGACTGACGTTTACCACCCCCCTAGGCCCGCCATGCGATACTCTTAGATGAACAGACCGGACTGTACGGAGATTGTCACATTCAGGCTCAGTAGGAGTTCGGATGGGTTCACCTCATTAGTCTTCTTATCGGCATCTACCTGGGGACCGTTACGTACAGCTAGTACCGCTTGCGGCCTGTGGTTAAACCCACTGCCAGCGTAGTATCGAGTCTTTAGAGTCCCACAGAGAGGGTTATTCGCCTTTGGGCAAAACAGAGTAGAGGTCGCATGGTTTTGCGGCGGGATTCGTTCACATCCGTGCACTTGTGCACGTTTGGTGTCCGGGCAGTTATTACTAGCGGGCTTTGGTTTAAGCCAGATCCTAGTATTTGTTTTGGGATTGGTTTTATCTCATTGTATTCGTATTCCTTGGAACATGGATGCGGATGTGTATGCACAGTTGACAGAGGCAGAGGCAGAGGATTCTCATTAGGGTTGTTGACCGTTGTCTTTTTCCAAACCCTAATGAAAATGGGAATTATGATTAATGATATTAATTAAAGATAATTGTGCCATGGTTAGGGATGTTGACCATTTGACTATGGTTGACTTGTTGACCTATGTTGACATATTGGCCATCATCATTTCACATGAAAGATGCTCTTTGATTCTTGCAAAATTCATTTAATGTGAAATGACAATGGTCATTTCAAATGAACCATCACAATTTCTTTGATTAATATTACTTTTCTATAATTCACTTATATGAGAGTATGGTTGATAATTATCCTTATTCTCTCTTGTTCTTTCTCTCTCATATGTTAAGCTCATCATCTTCCTCTCTCTCAAATCTCTCATCTCTCATGTGTTGAGAACCATTTGCTTTTGAGATAAAACCGCCAAATCTTCTCTCTACTCATTCTAGGGTTCTAGGTTTAGCAAGCCAAGCACTTTAGTTACCTCTAGGTTGAGGTAGGAGCTCAAGGTAGAGGCCTTCGGGTGGATCTTTCTTCGGCAAGAGAAGGCGACGAGGAGAAACCGTTCAAACCACTTCAAGGAGCAAGAAGAGAAGGAGTTCAAGACCTAGGTATAACCTTCTAACCGAGTAGCTAAATCTTTTAGCTTGGTTGTTAGTTTTTGTTTAGCAAAGATCCTCCATTTCTAGTCCATGTTACCTTGTGTTAAAAAACCGTTTTTTACCTATTCCGCCTCCCCGTAAGCACCGGGGTGGGTAACGTGGACTTACACTGAGCTCATCGTTCAGACAGTCGACGAGGTCCAAATGATCAGGCAGCGCATTAAAATGGCTCAGAATCGACAGAAGAGTTGGGCAGATACCAGCAGGAGAGCACTAGAATTTGAAGTCGGAGATCATGTGTTCCTCAAGATTTCCCCTACCTGTGCAGTTATCAGGTTTGGAGGTCGGGGAAAACTCAGTCCCCATTTCATCGGACCTTTTGAGGTGCTAGAGCGAGTAGGAGAGGTGGCCTATCGACTTGCCTTGCCTCCATTGCTAGCTGGTGTGCACAATACCTTCCACGTGTCACAGTTGAGACGTTATGTTCGGGATGAGAGCCACGTTCTGGACTATTTGGAGTTAGTTTTGGGTAACGATCTATCCTACGAGGAGCAGCCCACCACCATCCTCGACCGCAGAGAGAAAGTGCTGAAGAATAAGGTCATTCCGTTAGTCCGAGTGTTTTTGGGCGGTCGTTCCCCAGGAGAATCCACCTGGGAGCGGGAGGAAGATATCCGTGCACGTTTTCCACATCTCTTTGTTTAGTACTTTGTTTCATTGTATCCTTATTAAATTTCGAGTACGAAATTTTTGTAGGGGGGGTATGATGTAAATCCCCGTTCCCATCAATGAAAATCCTTCTATATTTTTCCTAGTTCCCCGAATATTTCCTTTTTCTTTTCCCTCGTATTTTTGTAAGAAATTGGTTGCTAGATTTGTCCTATTTAAATCTTTCTAAACCTTTAAAACCAAAACTATATATACATATACACATCCCCCAGCCCAACAGTAAAACAAATTTTGGTATTAATTAAATAAATCCCTAAAGCCTGTTTCCCACAACCCAGCCCAAAACGAAATAATAAAGCAAATTAATTAAAACCTTAAACCCAAGCCGGCCCAAGCTTCCAAGCCCAGCTCCTTATCCCCACAAACCCGACCCGGCCCGTACCCTAACTCTTCTTCCCCACGTCCATTTTTCCCGCTCCTTTTTGTTTTCTCCCCTCCCCCCCCCCCCCGCGCGTACCCACGTCGTCTCGCCCACGCCAGCGTCGTCGCCCACGTTCCCATGACCGCGCGCCCCTTAGCTCATCAACCCCTCCTCGTCTCTCTCCAACACCCTCCTGCTCACTCTCAACCTCTCTCAAACCCATACTCTCCTCTCTCCCAACTCCCAACTTCGAGCTCGTTCACCCCGTCGACGCCACCGCCGACGACTACGACCACCACGGTTCCTCCCTCACACCTCTCTCCTCTTCACCCCCTCGCCTGCACAGTCCTCCTCCACCACCGAGCTCTCTCAACCTACGCCGAGCTCCCCTGCACCACCTCGTCCACCCCTTGCACCCTCATGCCGACGAGCTCCCATCGCGCCGCCGGCCACATCGTCGACGCCTCTACATCCTCAGCATCATCACCTTCATCAAACACGAGCACCACTAACTCACTCCCTCTCTCCAAACCCACTGCCATCATCCAAACCCTCGCTGCTGCCTATCACCGGAGCGACCATCATCGACCCCAACACACCCCAGGAGACCCACAGCACCACACTCCGCCTCCAGCGATCGCAAACCATCCCCGGACAATTCCGACGACGAACCCGAACGCGAGCCGAGGCCGCAAACCCTAGCCGCGCCGTTCGTCGCGCGTTCGTGCCGTTGCCGCTGCCGTGCGTCTCCAAGGCGTCTCTAGGAAAGTTACCTACTTGCTTCATGCTATTTGTTTTACTAGAACTTGAAATACCGTTAAATTCCACATGAACATTTAGTGCCACTTAAAACAGTGTATGTGTTCGATGCAAAACTCGAACAAAAACCTTTCTTTAAATTGACAGAACTCGATTGCATATGCTGGCCCGTCTGGCAATGAACATTGTGTAGAAATTTGATTGAAAAATGTGATTGTTACTAGCTTAAACGATCACCCCCAATTACACCCGTAAAAACTGAGAATTTCCCGCACCTGAAACTTGTTAAAATCATAATTAATTGTTTACACATTGAAATGATGCGTTCGAGGGATCAAATCGAAGCCGACTCGACGACCTGTAATCCTATACAAGTTCTTAATTGTTTCTGTACTGAAATTATGACGAGAATTGGTTCGGAGAGCGGCTCTGGACTGCAGTCCAGAGCAGCTCCGGCTGTTGGTTTCTATCTCGTAATGCTCACTACCTTGACGCCTGAACTTGTATGTTGCGGAACCTTACATTTTATTTAAGATGAATTTGTTAGATAAATAACTCAAGTGATTTCACCCCTTTTTATCGTCGTTTACTATTTAAAATGCAATTTAAAAGAACAGGACGTCTAGCAGTCCCAAACAGAAACAGAACTGATACCCTAGCGTTGAACAGTGTATTACTTCTGACGTAGAGACGCGATTGAGAATCTGTCTGTTGCGTTGAAAACCCTATTGAAAACCCTAAATTTCATTCACCTGTAGAGTCACTAAATTCTGAGCCTAACTGGGTGAAAATCGTGTCGCGAAACAGACGTTCAGTTCAGAAACTGAATTTCCTACAGCGAACACTTAAATTGAAATGGCTGTAACTTTAATACCAGAAACCCGATTGTACTGAAACAAATTTTTCTGAACTTCCGACAGAGTGTTCTTGTTACCGTATTTGTATCGTTTCACTAAATTCTGAGCATATGAATTACTGCAATTTTTGTAAGCTTATGACGTGCATAATAGTTCATATTACACATGACTTGTTAACTGCATAAATGTACATACCTTACCCAACTTCCATATACATAGTGATAGTGTGCATTATTATTCAGTGGACATTGCATTATCGTGCATGAATAGTATTGGTTTAGGAGTGTCAAGTACGCCAATGGAAAAGTGAATGATTCGTGACAGTGATTAATACAGTGAACAGTGACAAAACCGTGTTATTGGTGCATACTTGTACACGACTAAATCATAATCATCAATAGTATAAACCTGGGGAAATCGAAGTGGAAAGAGCATCGTATTTAGCGAGGACCGTGTTTTAGAGGATGATCATTCGAACAGTGATTCTTATATATATTAAATAGGATATAGCGATCCGGCTGACAGGGTTATGTCCCGGACGTGTGGGCCGTTGTCTCGGGTATGTACGAGACTCCCGTTAAACATGATCCTCCTTTCCACTATTCGATTTCAAATATGACTTAGAGACCGATAGGGATACAGATCATACTTTGCATCATTTAGTGACATAGTGATTATCCGCATTTTACTTTCACTGTTATTACCTTATTTGCCTGTTCCATGTCATTATTATAATATTGCTATTACGTCGCTCTGACGACCTGAGTATGCATGCTCAGACCTCGAGAAAGAACCAGCGCAGGAGTCGGATTTACCCTTCGAGCTAGCGGAGATTTAGTCTGGAGTGTCTTTTTCTTCTTTTCTGCTTTCCCTAAAGAGACCTTGTACCCGAATTTGGTTAGTAGCTCTTTTCTTGTTTATTTGTAAATTGTGAATATGAAAGTTGATGTAATAATTTAGTGATGTATTTCCTTTACTCCTGTGCTTTGTTTACTGATTACCATGTAATGCTAGAATCCGAAGTGTGACTACGGCGGGATGATTCCTTGACCGTAGGAGCATGGCTGGCCTAGTCATCCATCGTTTTCCGTATTTTGGGAAGCGGGGCGTGACAAGGCCCCAAAGCAAAACTCTAGCCGAGGCCACTGCAAACCTTAGCTACGCGTTGTCGTGACCGTGCCATGCCACCCATTATCACTGCTGCCGTGTCTCCGATCATCTTCAGCCAAGTGAAACCTACACTTGCTTTAACATGCTATAAATATAGATCTATGATTCATATTAAAAGTATATTAGATAGATTAGTACGAACATGTGTGACGTAATATACTATCACCTATTGTAAGCCGTCATCGTGTTTTTCATGGAAAACCATGATAATTCTAAAATGTTAGTTTTGAGCATAATCGGATCTAAAATATCATATTAATATCGTGTGGAATTGTAAGTATTAGATACTATTTTCACGAGTTAAGAAAAACCTTCTTGATATTGAATACTAAGAGTTCGATGTGTTGAACTGACCAAAACCCCGTCGATCATGCTCAAAGATTTTACCAATATTTTCTTTTGATACTTACGAATATCGTGTAGAAAACTGGACTCAAAATAATGAAGTATCGAACATGAAACGACGTCCCAAAAAGGCGACGTTAAATCTTGTTTTTACTGTACACATCGTGGTGTTAAATTGATATAAATTTTGATACATACCGGAATGCCATCTTCTATGGCTCATATCGAAACTGACTCAATAAGCTAGGATCCCTTATTATTTATTTTTCGATACTGATATATCTCAAAGAAAAAAACTGACTTGGGATGCGGCTATGGACCGTAGTCCAGAGTAGCTTTCCATATTGACACATGTTTCTAAATAAATGTGTAGCTCTGTAAGAACATGAAAATATGCGGAACTTTATACTATTGCGAAGATAATCCTGTTAGCTAACTATGGGTGGTGGTTTCGTTCGATTTTACTGCCGTTTGATATTTTAATTTTATTTTAAACCGTCAAGATATACTGTAGTTTAGTACAGAGACAGATTGTGTACCCTAGACATAAACAGGACATATGTCCCAGCACGCAGCGGATATGGTCAATCTGTCTGGTGCGTTGGAAATGTCATTGATAAATCTAAATTTTATCTAACTGCAGCGTCGCATAATTATGATCCCAACAGGAAGTAAAATTGTTACGAAATGAACTTTCAGTTCAGGAACTGAATTTTCAGCGATGAACACTTACAATGAAATGACCGTAACTTGCAAACCTGAAACCCGATTGACCTGAAACTAATTTTGTTGGATTTATGTTTAAGTTTACTTACTTTCTCTTTTGTATCATTTTGCCTAATTACGATCATACGATTTAATATGTGTTGCTAAACTCGTATTGCACATTATGTTTCATATCATGTGCATAACTTGTTATGTGGCATCATTCTCGTATTTACCCTACTGTGCTACCTTAGTGATAGCAAATGTTCATAGTGATTTGTAGCGAACTTGCATTGTCGAATGTGAGAGGTATTGGATTGGTTGTGTCAAGTACGCGAGAGATAAGTGATTGATTCGTGAAAATGAATAGTGCGGCGAAAAATGAATAAAACCGTAATTTTGGCACGTGCTTGTATATAACTAGTTTTATACATATAGTTATTGTAACCTGGGGAAATTGGGAAATCAAGGTGGAATCTAATTCGTATTTAGCAAGGTACAGTGACTTAGAGGATGATTATTCGATATTAGCGATATTTATATGTATACATTAGGTTGTAAGCCTATCGGCATGGCTGCAGAGTTATGTCCCAGACAACAGCGGACCGTAGTCTCGGATATACACAAGACCCTTGTTAAACATGAGCATCCTTTTCCACCGATTGATTTCGATTGACTTAGTGACTGATAGGTAATGGCACACATTGCATGGATTGCTGACATTATACATATATCATACTGTTCATATTCACTTGATATTCCATATACTCATGTTACTGTATTCTGCCGTTCATTAATTTCATATTTAATATCATAGTACACACACGCTGTGTGTGTGTTGCCCTGACGACCTGAGTGTGTATGTTCAGAGGACGAAATGGACCCAGCTAAGGAGCAGGACCTGTCATTCGAGATCGCGGAGGTTTAGACCGCGACACCAGCGTTATCGTATTCTGCTTGCAATAAGGATATTGTTATTCCTTTTGGTTAGTTGTTTCTTTCATGCAAATAATTGTATCTTGAACTCTATTGATTAAATGTAATAAAGTTTTGAGCTGTGATTTTGTTTACATTCGTGGCGTATTTACTGATTATCATGTAATGTTAGAATCCGAAGTATAACTACGGCGGGATTATTTCTTGATCGTAGGAACATGGCTGGCCTAATCACCCCTTGTATTCCGTATTTTGGGAAGCAGGGCGTGACAATTGCACAACTGTATCCATGAACTTTCATGTATTTTGCGATTGATATCATGAACTTTAATAATTGCAAATAGATACCATGAACCTTAGTTTGCATCTGAATACTTTTTGCGATTGATGCCATGTAAATGGTATTAGTTGCAATCGGACGATACACACACACGAGAGAGAGAGAGAGAGAGAGAGAGAGAGAGAATAATGGAGCAAAGAGGCCATATAAGGGAATTTTCTCGGCGTCGAAAATATACACCCTCCCTTATATTTTCCGACGATCGGCATCCATGCATTATCTTCATCATTATCATTTAAGATGTAGATACACCAAATTTCATGTGATTCTACAATTTTTTCACCTCCTATGGCAATATATATATTTCATGGTACTTATTTGTAATTAAATTAGTCCATAGTTTCAATATAAAAAATATGAAAGTTGATGGATATATTTGTTCAATTTAGCCTATATAATAAACACATTAAGTACAATAACATTTGTACCATAAGCAGATTAAAGAGAAACAGAATCAAAGAAACTCTATCTGGTTTCTAGCTTACCCATTTCAAGTTCAACAAAAAAAATAATTAATAATCTTGGAAATTTAAATAGAATATCTCATTCAATAGTTTACAACCTGCATGCAAATAGAATAAGCCTGCTAAATTGCATATAAAATGATATTATGAAGTTTGTTAGGCAGGAAAATGGCAAATCTATAAACTTAGTTTGAAATTGAAGAATCTAGTCAATGATCTACCTAACCTCATAGATCAACTCAAACACAATTATTTTAATTAGTCACACAAGAAGAAAAACCTACATCCCACACAAAGATCTTGCATGTGCAACAATATGACAATCTTTTCTCAAGGTTTCATGTTGCTTTGCAAGATTGGAATGAAGCTAAAGGAAACACATAACCTTAATGTGGGTATTATAGAAGTACTAGCTAGATATATATAATAAGTACAAAATCAAAGTATATTGGCTACTACCTTCTCTTTTGGCAAGTACTAACAAGATCTCACCACAGCAACACTCATATAGTCAGATCTAGAGTACTCGCCACTAATCTTTCATGCCTCTTCTTCCTCCAGCTTCAAACCTTTTGAGACCTTCTCCAAATCTCTAGAATATAAAGATAGAGTTAAACTACCACCAACTTCTTCCTCTTCACAGTCACTTGCTCTTTTCGCCTTCTTCGATCCGATACTGAGTGATAGATCCAAGTCTAGCTCCTGTTCGTGGTCGTCGTGTTTCCATCTAAACGTGTCTAAATCTTGTCTTGATCCCAAGATCCTTTCAAATCGGTGATCGTTAAGCGTAACCGATCTCTTGCATCTTCCAAAGATCATTTCGGCCGTTGAATCATAAACTCTTGATCCAATAGTAGCAGTATTAGCTCTATCAAGGCATCTATTATACCCCCAATATCTGTATAAAAAGGAATAATATTGTCATCAGATCGTACAATATAAAAATGGTTTACAAATTATGAAAGATGATTAATTGTTTAATACCTTGAATTGATGAAAGGCCTTTGAGGAATTCCATGTAGAAATGGAAGCTGCCTTAAATTGCTAATAAGTTGATCTCTTCCTGGCTCATCTCTCCTTTGTTCACCTATAACTGCGATTTTCGCGATGAAATATTACATAGAATTATTAGGATTCAACCCTAATTATTTAATTGATTTTGTTCTTAAAAAAAACCCACTTTACGAAATTGGCATACCTTGGCCCGAATCGTCGATCTTCTTGCTTCTATACATCTAAACAAAAAATAAGGGGGAAAAAGTTAAGCAAATGAACTTAATATTTTATATATGAAACTATCAAATTCCTGAAATATTACTTGCAAGTGACTCTTTACATGGGAGATGCTAAGCCCTTTAACATTCATCAATTGGAGAACAAGTTTAGGGGTTGCTCCTGAAATAAAAAAAGGGGGGAAAAGGGAAGAAGAAGAAGAAAAGATAATTTAGCCCTTGAAAGCCAACCTTGAACATGTAACTAATTAGTAACTTCAAGATCATTTAATTTACTCACTATCTTGGCCACCTAGCCTCTCAACTGCATGAACAAAGCAAAGATGAAGCTCCGGTGTCCATCGAAGTCGTGGAGTCTTGGATCGATTATATTGACGAACCGATCCTTTTCTTTCACTCTCATCAATTGTGCTTGTGCTTGAGCTCCCTCCATTTCTAGGGTTCCCTTCTTCTTCTTCTTCTTCTTCCTCCTCCTCGTTATCCTCGTTAGAATTAGGGTTGTTGGCTGAATTTTCGGAGCTTCGACTACCCATAACTTCTTCCGATGATAACTCAAAGGTAGGGGGAATGAAAGAGGAGTTATATGGATAACTCTAGGATTCTTCTTGGATTGTCTTCATTCTTTGTGATGCAATAATTCTTGATTTGGCAAAAAAGGTTTGCATAGATGATGGGATCATGATCAGAAAGAGCCATATGAGTCTAGCATCACACCATCTTTTTGCTGAGATAGATGGTGGGAAAGAAACAAGGTGGAAACTACCAAAAGAAATTAAAACCCTAACCCTAAAGAGTCAAGACTAAGAGACAAGTCTCTCTCTCTCTCTAATAATAATAATAATAATAGATAATGCATCGAGCATGCATAGATGATGCATGTATGAATGTTAGCATCCATGCATGCTTGTGTTTATAAGGTTAGGGAGATAATGGGAAATTCTTTCTCCATTTTCACAAGGTTAAAGAGATAATTGACCATTTGTTGCCTCCAAAATCTCCTCACACGCTAATGAAGATTAGATAGAAAAATTGAAAGACAAATTCAACCAAAAGAATGAATGTCTATGTACAGGACGTAACATATATCAAAAAGACCGTCGTTATGCAACCAGAACTCTGATGATGCTTAAGTTCAGATAGATTCTAACATTGCAAACTTAAGAGTTACAAAAAGTAGTGTTTGGATGTACCTTTTTTATGTTGTGGATTGCTTGTACCTTCTCAAGTATCTATACGCTATCTCGGTATTTTTTTGAATATCTGGTAACATCTTCCGATGATCCCTGTTAGACCATATCAAGATAGCACGCTTACATGTATATAAAATTATTAAATCTTTTAAATATAGGTTGTCCTACCTAGTATATATATCGGCCGTTCTTTAGATGTTAATGAAGTTCCCGTCATATTATATTTTCAAGCATCACCTACCCAACAACTTTAGTTTCTTGTGTTTTCCTATCCAAGTTGGAAACAAAATTGGTTTATATATAGATTTACTTTTGATCACCTATTTACTTTTGATCATGTAAGGAGAGATGTGTATACATTGTAGTATGTAGAGAAAATATTAACATAGGGAACATATATATACAATTGCGGTGGAATAATAAGAATGCATGGGAGTCGTCAAATGTTGATGGGTGTAATGTCGGTGATGCCCACCCCAAGCAAATAGACATGGATAAATGTGCATGTCCTCCCATTTCTCACCACTCATCCAAATTCACGGATTTGTCCATGTTTCTTGACCAACAACAAAAGGAGGCAGGAATAGTGTATTTTGGGGACCAGTTATATGTACCCATGCTCTTAATTTCCCACCCATATACAAGCACGAAAAGTTGATCTTTTGAGTACTTTTCTAGTTATAGCCAATTAATCTCTTCCATTACTTTTTCCCCCTTTTAATGTCCAATCAATCTCTTGAAAGTATTTCCTTTTTTAATGGACAAGATGATACCCCCGGCATGGCTCACCGGGATTAAAACACACTAGGTTTTTTTGCACGAACAAGAAAAACTTGTATTAATTAAATAAAATGCTAGAAAAATATGTGAACTTAGGAAAAAAACTTTTTCTACCAGGCCGATAAGATGCATTTAAGGTAGGGTTTCTTACTTGATAGCGGGGTGAAACATGCATGATATCCGCTACTTGGTAAATTGTACAGTTTTTTTCTAATTTGGATCAAATAAAAGACCCGGTAGACTATGTGGATTCTACCGCATGTCGGTGAGCATAGATTGATATGTTAGTTATAATTTTTAAAAATTTATTATGGGAATCTTGAATAGTTCAATGGTGTTTATGTAATTAATTTACCCTATTTAAATAAGAGAACTACATAAAGACACAACTTGATCATAATTAGAAGTGCTTTTTACTAAAAATCTACTTCCCTAATTACTAAAAAGTCTATTCATACTTCATATTTACTTTAAAAAAATCATACATCTAAATTGCACTAAAAAGCACCGATACTTCGCTAGATGCCTTGGGAAGAGTAGCCACTCTTGCTTTTGGGACAAGCATCATATCGTTTACAGACTTGGAGGTTGCTGCGCCTAAAGACCGTGCAGCTGCTCTATACGTATCGGTTATTATTAACAGTCATGTGGTGAAGGCTTCTCTTATAGATATAGGTGCTTCGCTAAACGTCATGTCGCTGATCACTTTTCATGCTCTAGAGATCGAACACAGGTACGTGCAATCAACGTCCATGACAGTGACTGCTTACTACCAATCAAGGAGGTCCATTTACGGCAAGGTGCCGGTCCCAGTCAAGCTAGGGCATAAATCAGTTCTCACTAACTTTGCTATAGTCGATACTTCGTTCAATTTGAACTCATTCTCGGAAGAAAGTGGATGAATGACATTGGGGAATCTCGTCAAACCATCATCAATTCTTGAAGTTCCCTTACAACGGAAAGATCATACTCGTCAACGGCTTGCCGTACCTTCAGCAAATCCTCTCGTTGCAAGGGAACGAGAGGTCCGACGTCAGCATGTTAGAAGACGATCCCTCTTGGAGGATGATTTCACGGCTCAGGGGCGACATTAATCTCAGCAAACCATCTCTCTCTAGGAAACCCATACGATACGTGCAGAAGTGGCTTCTAAAATCTGAAGCAGAAGAATATAAGGTCAAGAATTAGAGGCTCCTCATTACTTCTACAACGCTCTAATAAAATGGACACTTCATGACGAGTCGATCAAATGGCATGGCAAAGGATGGGGTCCTGAATTCCCCAGCGATGATGAAAGGGAAGGCAATAAAGAAGAAGAAAAGCCTCATGATTCCGATAAATCCGGCACGATGGAGCTTGAAGATGACACATCTCGATACTACAACTGTGACGACAACAGTTTTGATGAAAAATCCCCATCGATCGCTACGGAAATCTCTATGTTAGCAAGAAAATCATGAAGAAAAAGGTGTTCCTCAAAGGCGTACGACTAAGGAACGCCGATCGCATTCCACCACCTTCGATTGACCTCAATACTCTAGTGCAAAAACCGAAGCAGAAGAAAAGACCCCGATATCGTATCTTGAAGAACCCAATATTGGCTGAAGAGATCGATCCATGGATTGCCGACGCTCTTGAAAGGATCAACATCACTCCGTATATACCAGAAGGTGACACTCCTTTGGAAGGTTGCAACACACTCTATACTGAAGAAGATGAACCTCCTCCCTGGAGAACTAAAGAAGAACAAATTGAATGGAATATGATACTTGATGAGTTTAATTACGAACCTCTCAAATCCGATTCAGAAGAAGAGGAAAGACGACGCATGCTCGAACATGAGTGGCTTAGGTATGCTAAACCAGCAAAGAGATAAGGTCCTTGACCCGCTAGGGGAACTACTCCATATAAAGTGGAAGAGCCATGCCTCATCACACCAAATCCCGAAGAGGTTGATCCAGACTGGAGACATGGCTTTAGCAAGCAATTATACGCAGTGAATCTCGAAAGAAAAAGATGATTCCACTCAACCAATACATGCAAGAAAGAAAGCCAGGTATGATAAAGGAGAAATGGTTTTAAAATCAACAACCGTGTCCGAAGGAACGACATGGTGTTGGATATGTATGCCCTAGAGTCATGTATTGTATAGGATACTAGAGATATGTATGTACATGACAATCATGCTCAGTTATATAGTATACCATTTGGGTTGTATTTATTTGAACATGTTTATTTGTTTTTCTTGTTGCTTTTTATTACCTATACATGCTGATAAAAACTCGATACAATAGTATACTATTTTGGTTTGTCTTTATCTTAACATGTGCATATGTTTTACTCGATATCACATATGGCTGATATATGTTGATAATGCCCGTAGGATTTTGCTTGACTACTAGCGTTTTGATGGTGATCATACTTGTGGGGGTTGGGTAATCCATAAGCACATGCTTAAATGTCTTAAGTCGTAGGAGTATCGAGACCGGTTATCGATATTCCAGAATAGACTTGTGTATACATTTCTTGACCCCGACGAGGGGTGGTGGTTAGTCCCACAGCCATTGGTGTGATCACCTAAGATTGTTTACATGTGCTCACTAGGGGTGAGTATATTGGACGGACTCACCGAGTGTCACGACCCGAACTTCGACCCGTGACCGGTACTTAACCACGTAACGTCTACAGGCGTAACGTGACTAAGTAAGCCGCAACCTAGAAATCAAAACCATTAAAAGTAGTGAGTGTTGAAAACATTTGTTTAAAAACATTTGGAAAACCTTAAGTAGTATAGTAACTTTCTTTAAAGTTCAAGTTATTATCTTAAAGAAATTTTGGCAACATTTCCATTGTAAAAACTAATCCCGAAATCGGGTACAAGACAAGATATGAGTAAAATGATATACAATAAGAATAAAGCATCCCAAACGGGAGCAATCACGCCCAACGGCGGAAACAATCACCACAAGAGTATTATACGACGCCGTAGCGAAGAAATGAGAAATAAGTGAAAAACATCACAAATGATAAAAACTGCATAAGTAAAGTCGGCCCACACGAGCTCGACACCAGAGTACAAATAATATAGATCATCGTCCTCACACTGGTCTCTAAGTCAATACATGAAATAGTAGATGGAGATTACTAGATACAAAAGTCTGTACAAATGGAAAATAACCGGATACCACAAACCCACATAGCAGCAAACAGCTCACGCACCAACTGCCGTGGTGCCCGTAGCCAAAAAGATACAAGAAAGCAGCCTGTCGCGACTACTCTGAGGGGAAACCTGCAAACACTGTGGCACAACGGGGGTGAGTTGCCAACTCGTGAATAGAAGATAACATATAAAGGTAATCACGAGTATGCACGTACTGCGATACTCTAACATATGCCAGCAGATAACATCTATATGCGATGAGCAGGATGTGCAGTAATCATACATAACTACTCTATCGGGTAATACGAATATAAGATGAGATGCATAATAATGAACGCTGAGCATGGGATTAAATAACATCTACACGGATTTTCAACGTGGAAAAATAACCGGTGTCCATCAATGCACCCAAATCCCAATAAAACTCAGGCGCCGTCACCCTCATCGGTCCTCAAATCCTGTAAATCTCTGAGAATCGTGAATGCCCAATATCGGCACTCGAAAATATCATGAAATAAGCGTGTCCAGTATCGACACGCAAATCCTCATATATCGGGCTCCGTCAGTCCGGATCGGCCCACGGGCCCCGTCTGCGGAATCGGCCCTTAGCCCCGGCAGTACGGGTCATCCCGTATCCATCTATCGACTCTGGTCAGTATCCTCCGGATAACCGCCATGTCCGACCAATCACCGGTAGGTACTAGCCACCCTGCCAGGCTCATCGTTTGCTCCACGAAAAACATTTCTCGCCCCGGGGAACCATACCGGGTCCACCACGAACCCGCATACGGATCATCCAACTCCTCGGATCGGGTTTCAAGCACATGTCTCAGAACCGAGAAAACATGTGGTGTACGCACCAAAATATCATATCATGAGGAACCAGGTTTTTAAAAAATGCACGCTTTCTTGAAATAATACCGCGGTTCTCAAATCCAGAAATCATATGAAATCCAAAGCCAATGCGTAAATCCATGCGATGTAATATATGCATCATAAGTCGTACTATGAGTAAAAGGGAGAAACCGCTCTTTAACTAGATTCAGTTTTTAAAAGGTATCATGCGGTCCCCAGTTTTACCAAAAATCAGCTTATCTAGGTAGGTACAATTGTATATGCGTAAGTATAGATATGCAAATGAGTATGTGCACAAGTAACATAATCATGTCGAATCAGATATGAGGTGAGCTACAATATATTGTTCATGGCAATTCTATAGTGTGAGTGTTATGGCAATTACTAACGGTGTGTGTGTAACATGCAGATTAATGCTCGTGCAATATGAACCGTTAGTAACGGTGCGGTATATATATATATATATATATATATATATATATATAGCAGGGAATACAGTATGTAACCAATAGTATCCATACACAACCAATGTATATGAATGCAAATATGCAGCTACTATAGCCTATCAAGCCCTGACGCATAACGCCATACGGGCGATTTCCCCGTAGATGTTAAATCTGCTCACCATGGTCTCGTGCTAAATGTAGCCGACGACTTGCTTCCCCTTCTTCACGGCGTCCGTCGTACTCGCCTGCGAACCTAGAATTACACAAAGAATACGCATAAGCTAAAATCCTATAAAACGTGATATCGAAACCAAACGTGAAACTCGCGCCGCGAACTAAACGCGTGTGTGTCCGATACGCTAAAACGTGTGATTACGCGCCAGAAGCTACCCCGACACGTCGCGACATACAGGAAATCACCAAACCCACACATGTATCATACGTGTCGCGAAAGTTAAAAGTATAGGCAATATGGTAATTGGTTCCAGATTTTTATATAAGCAGAAATTTAAAAAGTTGCATATACCATAGGCCTTAAAAATGTAGCAGACACCAACTCAACAAACCCCGACACCCAGGTCCCCCATCTGGCCGCAATTTGCGGCCAGAATGAATATTCCGGCGGCCAACCTAGGGAATTGGGCTCCCGTGCTTTGTGTGTGTTCTCTAAATCTAGTGTACATGCTCCAGTAAATGCAATTTTTTCCTGAAGCAATCGGGTTACAAGCAGATCACAACAGAGCACAAAACTTAGATAAAAAGCTAATTTAATACTAAACTAAAACATTATGGCATTTTAGTGCAACCTGAGAAATTTACTTAGTTAAAACAACATTATAAGCACTTAATTAAGTTAACCAAGCCATAATAATTCTAACTTATCATGAACTTCACAATTTCCTCTCATTAGCACAAAAATGCACAAAAATACGATTCTTAGGGAAACCTAACTTCCAGCCCTTGTTTTCAAAGGCACAGATTTGCCACCAAGATCCTCAAAAGAGCCATTTTTCAAGGGTTCTTTAGTGAAGGAAAGTGAGTTTTTTTGTGTAGGGTTTGTGTTTGGATCAAAAGAGGAGCAAAGAAGAAGAAAAAGATGATGATGTTGCTGCTGCTGCTTTTACCTCTGCTGGGATTCTAGAAATGAGAGGGAGAGAGAGAAATGAGAGAGAGAGAAATGAGAGAGAGATATGGTCAAAGTCAAGCCCCAAACTTCACCTACCCCAAACCATGCCTCCCATTCTTTATTTCCATTTAAAAAAAATTAAGGGTTTGACTTGGTTTTGTGGGGATATATGAACCATGCAAGAAGAAAAGAAAATGGCTATATGCTAACACTTAACCTATGTCACAAAATGTGATAAGTGTGCATGCTAGCTAAAAATCGGGTTAGGAAAATTTGTTAAGAAAATTCGCTAATTAAGTGAACACTAAGCTAATTTATAATTAATAAAACTCATTTATATATAAAAACACTTCTCATCAAAATTAGAACTAGTTTTATTCTAGTTTAAAAAGGAATTTAAAATTAACGGGTTTTTTTATGAAAAACACGCATCATTACTAACTAACGCGAAATTAACCTAAACGAATTTCAAAGCGTTACAATCTACCCCCCTAAAAGAAATTCGGTCCCCGAATTTAAAAATCTAGCTACGCGTACCTTCAAAGAGATGGAGATATTTCTTCCTCATCTCGCCCCCGGTCTCCCAAGTGACCTCCTCGCTGCTCGGGCCACGCCAAAGGACCTTGACGGACGGTATAACCTTCGATCTCAATTTCTTCACTTGTCGATCCAAGATGACCACCGGCTGCTCTACAAAAGAAAGGTTGTGCTCCAGCTGGATCGTCGGATGCTGAATTGCATGCGAAGGATCATGAAGATACTTGCGGAGCATCGAAATGTGAAATACGGGGTGAACATCTGGGAAACTGGGCGGAAGGGCTAACCGATACGCAACTGCACCAACACGCTCGAGGATCTCGAAGGGGCCCACGTATCTGGGACTAAGCTTCCTCTTCTTCCCAAATCTCATCACACCCTTCATTGGGGAGACCCTCAAGAAAACATGATGCCAACAGAAAACTCAAGTCTGCGCCGACGACGGTCCGCATAAGATCCCTGCCTGCTCTGGGCTGCTCTCATCCTATTGCGAATCAACTGGATCTTCGCGGTCGTCTCCTCAACATTCAGCGGGCCCAAAATACTGCTCTCGCTGAGCTCTGTCCAACAGACGGGCGATCTGCATCTCCTCCCATATAGAGCCTAGAATGGTGCCATCTGAATTGTCTCATGGAAGCTGTTGTTGTAGGAGAACTCTACTAAGGGTAAATGATGATCCCAGCTACCTCCGAAGTCTAAGACGCACGCTCGGAGCATTTCCTCGAGAGTCTGAATAGTCCGCTCTGACTGGCCGTCGGTCTGCGGATGAAATGCTGTGCTGAAACTCAAGCGGGTGCCCAAAGCCTCCTGAAGCCTCTGCCATAGTCGGCTGGTAAACTGGGTGCCTCGGTCGGACACGATACATGTCGGAACTCCATGCAGTCGTACGATCTCATCGATGTATATCTGGGCATACTGAGCAAATCCGAAAGTGGTCTTCACCGGCAGGAAGTTAGCCACTTTCGTCAATCGATCCACGATCATCCAAATGGAGTCGTACCCTCGACTAGTCCTGGGTAGACCCACAATGAAGTCCATAGAAATCTGCTCCCATTTCCACTCCGGAATGGGTAACGGCTGTAGCTCTCCCGCGGGCCTCTGGTGTAAGTCTACGCTAGCGCCCCGGCAGTCTACAGACGCCAAATGCGGAACAAAAACTTTTTAACTGGCGCTATCGTATACTTTAACCCGGATCTGCCATTATTGCTAAACTAACAAACTGTAAAGAGTGTAGAAAGGTTATACCGAACGATCCGAGTCCTTCGTTCTTCAACCATCATCCCACGCTCCGTTGCGGCTGCTCCGATCTCGTCGATCTCCGATATCCTCGTCGAGGTGGCACCACGTCGACGATTCTTTAAACGGGCTCCCGCCTCTGACTTGAGGCAACTCGATCGTCAAGTTTGCTAAAAGAGACGACCAAGAATGATGTAGAGAATGAGTAGATGACTTTGTCTCACTTCGTCCAAGTCCGTGGACGATCGGTAAATGAAGCTGCCATTTTTATCGGGTGATGGAATGAAAGAGGTAATGAAATTTCCATGCACCCTTAACCATAGTCTTTTCTCTCCAAAAATGAAATCATTCTCTCTCTCTCTCTCTTCAAGGGTGGCCGGCCATATTTATGTGGAGGAGGAGGGTGAGAGTAGGAGCAAACAAGGAGGTGACCATAAACAAATATCATGAAGAAAATATCCTTAAGCAAACAAAATGCTTTAATGATAAAGCGTGAGTCACTAATACACATCGTCAAGCCTTTAATGCATCCAATGAAAACTCAACACCAATTAATCCTAGTCACCTCATCTAGAACCTTCTAGAAGCACGACTCACCTCAACTAAAGAAAAGATAAATCCGTCTTTAACCGAATGTTAAAAGACGGCTGATAGAAAACTGGAAACTGGCAACTTCCAAAAGTGATCCTGAAACGACTTTCAGGATAACCCCGAAACTGTATAAATATACCCGCATTTGTATTACGATCGAATACAAATGCAACTGAGACAAAGATATTATACCTACTCATTATAATACTCGGATCCGGCTTAAACCAAAGCCGACCAGTATCATCTGCCCGAAAAATAACACGTGCGTAAACGCACGTGCATTTTCCGAACCCTGCCATAAAACCATACGGCCTCTACAACGTTTCACCCGAACTTGGGAAACTGTCTGTGGGGGACTCTAATGACTCGTCAGTACCCTGGCAGTGGGTTTAACCACAAACCGTCAGCGGCACTAGTAATGCGTAACGGCTGCCCATGGACTGACCTCAAGGGATGCCGATGAGCGCACTCATCCGGAAAACCCTACTGAGCCTAACAGTGACAATGTATATACAGTCCGGTCCGTTCGTCTATGAGTATCGCATATCTGCCTAGGGGGCTAGTAACGTCAGACCCCCAATAGCAGTATAAGTCGTGTCGGAGTGAAGCCTAATAACACCCTGAGATACTACTGGAGTACCTACCAGTAAATCTCCTGCCACGGCCGTGGGCTTTGTGTAATGGCTCTCCTAGACACAGCACGATCTCGCCCCCAATACCGGGAGAGACGAATCCCCTGCCGATCCGCTCACGTGCCTCCATATGGCTCGGGACTGTACCCAAAAACTACCTGTTTGCACGACTCCTTTGAGCCGTGGTAGGGTAGAAATCAAAGCACAGTGGGAACTCACACGAGACAAATGACGATCTCAGGTCGATGAACTAACCTGTACACAGGTCACCAGGGAACTGCTATCTGACGATAGATATAATATTAACTAGCAGATTCCCGGCGAGTCCTGTCCGGTGTAATCATAACCCCATGAGCACCTGTATACATCTTAGGTGATCCAACTGACACCAGTGGCTTGTGAGACCGGCCACCGCCCCTCGTCGGGGTCTCGACTGTACACACTAGTCTACTCTGGAGTATCGATGCCCTGTCTCGAAACTCCCACGACTAGGGACCACAATTAAGGATATGCGTATAAACCACCCAACTCTCACGTATATGATCGCCATCATACTGTTGGTGGTAAAGCAAGATCCTAAGGGCTCTATCAAAGTGTAGCATGTAATCAGTCACCTGATCATGTACACGACTGATAAAGGCAAACCAGATAGCATACTATCATCTTGAGTAAGACTGTCCTACCGGTATAGGTCCTCCGCAATCATTGCAATCACGTACCTGTGATCCAATAATTGACTATGAGGGCACTATCTCTAACAATCTCCCACTTGCACTCAAGGCTAATTATTGCGATGTCGACTACTCACAGCCCGTGTGAAACCGAACATCCAACTCCTCTACTAATCAGTATCAAAAAGCCCGTTTGTAAAACTATTGTGTTCGAGAAATAGCCTTAGTGAGTGGATCCGCCTAGAAGTTTCTTTCTATATCTCTCTTCATCTCAAGTTCGCGGAGAAAGCCATCTCCCGAATTGAGTAATACCTGTCTTAGAATATGTCTGGATATCTGATGGGACCTAGTTCATAAATGAACTCCAAATCCAAACTTCTTAGACTGTATCGATCACTGAACCTAATCAGTATCCGGCACCATGCCACCCACAGTATCCTCTTGGACCACCTGTCCATAATACTGTCCCTCTTCGTCAGGGGGAAAAACTATAACTCTGACAATCACTCTGTCAACCATGTCACCTTTGAAGCTTGGAATGATAACCGTCTCCCGAAGGAGGCTGCCGTCATCAAATCCATAGAACATGTACTTATGTTCTAAAACTGCTTCCTTATATTTCTCTAGGATTGGATTAATACAAACTTATTGCATCTAGTGCAAAACCAACATTTGGTGTGGTACTTGACATCTCATGATTGACTCAATTGCCTAAGTAAGTGATCTGCCAATCATGCACATCCCTCTCCCCTTTAGTCTGTAAGACACCTTTAGAGAGGGTGACTCCATCACCTGCAGGTACACCACCATGCTAGGAGTCAACTATTCCAAAAACCATTAGAATATCTGTCAAAGTACCCACATTGGGAAACTACCCAAATCCAGATCTAAAACCATAGATCTAGAAACCAGAATGTCAAATATTATATCCATATCCTGTCTGGAGAAACAACTGTGTGACGACCACAGTACAACCGATCGTAGTATAGGAATTTTACTTCCTACTCTGTGTATGTCATCCAGATACCATGACATCACACCCTACTACCTTCTTAACTGATCCATCCCCTATTCTGATTGAAGTCAAACCCATGACTGTCACATCAAAATTAGATGATCTATCTCCGCTATAACTGCTCTAGTCTATAAATAGACATAAGCTACTTGCCCACCATGCTTCCGATGCTCCCACTGACTACGACAACCCTCCTACCGGGTCTCATAGCCTGGAACAACAGTAGTGTCAAGTCTTGGTAGATAAGAACCTCCCTGTCACCGTACTTGAGCCTACCGAAGTACCTCTCGGGTGTCTGAGGTTACCCACCATATCTGCGGAGTGGCTATTGGAATGTCAAACCTGATTGAATGTATAGGTCCTATTAAATTTTCCGTAATCGTTCGCGGTTCTGGAATCACTTCCAGTTCTACCATACTCCCACTACTGTTTTTCTGAAAAAGATCCATTTTTACTAAAACTGTGGCGAGTCAAGAACAATATCACTATTGATCTTCTAAATGGTAGAATATCAACCCTCGTCATAGCCAGGGTCAACCCACAAACAGCCATTACAGAAACGTGCCCTGAGTTATCCAGAGTCTGGTTTTTAAGCATAAGCTGGACAACTCCCCGTACCTTAATATCTTTTAAGGTACGAACTATTCTATATCCAATACAGAAACTTTGGCACTTATTTAATTGGAACCATATTCAAATCATGCAGCTGTCTCCAGTGCATATCAACTTAATGGAAAGAGGCTAATCAGCATTACTCAACTTAGGAATCCATCTAATTATGAGTAACCTGAAAGAGAAACACGTTTCTCAAAACCATCACTATCATCTGAATACCAATCACAAGGATCTACATCTTCGATCTCTTTGAAGAATCCCGATACTTGTGACACCTGGTTCTCTACTTTATTCTTATACCCACAACTTCTCAAAACTTAGACCTTGTATTTCTACGAAACACTTGTCTAAATATTAGAGAAGTTATAAGTAAATAGAACATAGTACGAGGACCTACCCCTTTGTCCTGATGGACACTGGACAACATACAATACTCTGTATAAGTCCGCTGAGTTGAACAACTCAAAACCTGTGCGTTGTAGGTGGAAAACTGTACCCTGGCGATTTCCTCAAATATCACCAATTACAACGAATTCCGATATAATGAGGATGATCACCTAATTCCCAATATCTTACTCCCACTCATCATCTGTAAAACCATACAGATATGAGAATGAAACCTGGTAAATACATACCCTTGGAGTAAGTATCTAATCGGGAAAACAGTTTTGCTTTAACAATGCACTGAAACATGAAAATGTTTCGTAGGGGTATCCTGGTATTCATAGCAATGCCTCTTCCATAATCCAATTCATGACTTCAACCGTATATTTTATTGCCGTCTCTCCAAATCCCTTTATTTGTCTTTAGTCGTTACCTTCTGTACACCATCGTTAGGCTAAATGGTTTTCTTCCTTCCCTACCGTTCGACACCAGCCTATGGTTTGGAAGAAGACTATCCAGTAAGCATAATAGGTGTACCCTCCTAAACCAAGGAGTACTTGCAACTGAGAGAAGGTGATGATAAAAGACAACTGAATAATACCTTATTCTTTTAAAGGTGAAATAGGAGTGGTGATGAAGTACGCGGTTTTGGTCGTGAATGATATCAGTCGCAATTTACTTTGCCCTCTTTCTAATCCCTTTATTTTGTCTTTACATATTACCTTCTGCACACCCTACTTAGGCTAATTGGTTTTCTTCATTCCCTACCTTTCGGCACCAGCCTATGGTTTGGAATAAGACTATCCAATAAGCGTAATAGGTGTACTCTCCTAAACCAAGGAGCTCTCGCAACCTGAGAGAATGTGATAATAAAAGACAACTGAATAAACCAATTCTATTTCTCCTGAACCTGGATCCATCCTCGAAGAAGTCCCTTCGAGTTCGTATATAACCATACGATGGATCTATCCAATGGAAGTGGATATCCGTAGTAATACGGGTGTTCTGAGAAATTCAAAGGGTAAAAGAAGGAGTGGCAATGACTTATGCAACTCAGACAATCCAAAAGCCAGTATTTTAAGAAGGTTCGGTCAACTTGGTCACTGAGTCATAGTCTAGGGTCGGTCAAAGGTCGCTGCCAAAGAGAGAGAGAAAAGAAACACTCTGCGTGCACTCTAACCTAGATCAGAATGGTCATCACTTTATCTAATCCGGAAACCTCCCACTGTCCTGTCAAATTCTCCTCCAAACCTAAAGAAGAATCAATCGGGATCACCCGACGAGTAAACCAACTCATCAGTGGGAATCAGGATCCAACTCTCATCGCATGATAACGTGATGGAATGCATCCACGTTACTCATACTCCAGAAGGTATGCGCATACTTGGCAAGTTTCAGTTTCTTTAGAAACTCCCGATATGATTTTTACCCCATGTTCTTATGACCTTGGCGAATGTCAACAAATCATAAGTCACAGGTCAAGTTCTGCCCGTCATTATCTTGTTAATTTGAACCCACCCGTACATACCCTTGGCGAAAGCCAACAAGGTAATACGACTGTCCCAAACCAACACATCTATCTATGCAACAAATGAATACCCCAGCAACTACCAAACACTATGCCTTGACGAAAGCCAACAAACATAGCTTGAATATTACTGACCATCCATAAGAAATGACGGAGGGCTACGGCTGGTTTTTGGCGAAAAACCTTTAACGTAATAAACTTGATCTCGTTGAAGGAACCTGATAGCTTTTTAAAATATAGTGGCGAAAACCTTTTGCTAAAGAGGTCACTTCCGGTAAAGGGATCTCGGCTCTTTCCTCGTGGAATGAGGTGCAGGATATTCCACTGAATACCGCTATGCAAAGCAACATGTAATCGACTATAGTGAAGTTATTACCCTGACGCAAACTTCTGCCCAAGGGGTCAGTCCCGGTGAAGGGATATCAGCCCTTGCCCCGTCGAATGAGGTGCAGGATATTCCACTGAATACCGCTATGCATAACAAAAGAAAACGTCTTTGCAATAACACTTTTTAAATTTGTTCCAACAACATCCAAACAGGTTTGTTTTACTTTGCATTGATCAGAATCAACACAGTCCCATCATTTAATCACACCAGAAAAGAACGAAAATAAAATGTACGTATATGCCATCCGCATTCGTCACTGGGTCCCGTCATCACCCGTTAGGTTACTTAACTAACGACAGAGCGGGGACTGGACTAGCGCGGGTGTAAAACATATACAACATCTAATAGTATATAAACCAATATACAATAATCGCTCCAGGCGTGATAGTATGCAACATTACAGAAAAGTAATAAGCATCACAGAACAATACAGATAATCTGGGATCCCCGGGTTTCACAGAGCCGCTGCTGAAACCCGACGTTCCCCTGTCGTGTGGATAGCCTGTGCAATGAAACCTAGACCCCTACGGGTGCGGCAAGTCACCCGCCAAAACCTGAAGCGAGGCAGCCCTTTACAGCATAGTGAATGGACCACCCAGCACTCCACGGAATCCGGTAATCTTGGGCACCCCTCCTTGGGTCAACCTGTACCCCCTACGAGTGCGGCGAATAGTCTGCCAATTCTAGAGTGGGACCCCTCTGCCTCTCAAAGCCATGAGATGCGGACCCGTTGCCCCCCAGAACCCGGCTATCCGTGCACTCCGTCGCGGGGCAAAACCTAGTACAGTAATGAAAAATAGTACAATAGGTACATCGACCGCAACCTGGTCGTGCCCCAAAAGAATATTATACAACAGGCAGTGACGGCTGTCCACAAGTTGGACGCTCGCCCCGCAATATCAAATGTACAAATAAACTCAAACTGTACTACCATTGCACACTGCTATCCACCACAACAAATCCGCAACATCACAGCACAACACAGAACATCAACGCGAATGTCACGTTCGCAAACCCGTCTAAAAGAACTATAGCAATCAGACGCGGTTTACCGATCAAATGACATTCCCGGTCGGAGATATAATGTAAGCACTGTAAACTAACATGTTTAAATTTCGATCGACCAAATATCAAGAAGTGGGCCCCACGACTTACTGGTGAACAGTAACAAAATCTGGGCCAAAACGATATTTACCAAAAACCACAAAATCCAACAGAGAACCCACTGTACAAATTTGGGAGCACGAGCTCACCACGTGGACGCGGATGCGCGGCCAAACCAAGGGTTTGGCCGCGTTTCCGCGGCGCTTTGGTGGGGACACGTGCCCAAATTTGGTCGTGGTTCTTAGAAAAGCCTGCACAGATTTTTAAGACATGCAGAAAAATTTTAGGAGGCCATTTAAAATCAACAGAAACCGTCAAGCTAAAAAATTGTGATTTTTGATTTCCGGTTCGATCGATATTTTAAACGCGTTAGCACAAGTTAGCATAGCAAAATGGTTAGGCTCTGATACCACTGTAAGTCTACGCTAGCGCCCCGGCAGTCTACAGACGCCAAATGCGGAACAAAAACTTTTTAACTGGCGCTATCGTATACTTTAACCCGGATCTGCCATTATTGCTAAACTAACAAACTGTAAAGAGTGTAGAAAGGTTATACCGAACGATCCGAGTCCTTCGTTCTTCAACCATCATCCCACGCTCCGTTGCGGCTGCTCCGATCTCGTCGATCTCCGATATCCTCGTCGAGGTGGCACCACGTCGACGATTCTTTAAACGGGCTCCCGCCTCTGACTTGAGGCAACTCGATCGTCAAGTTTGCTAAAAGAGACGACCAAGAATGATGTAGAGAATGAGTAGATGACTTTGTCTCACTTTGTCCAAGTCCGTGGACGATCGGTAAATGAAGTTGCCATTTTTATCGGGTGATGGAATGAAAGAGGTAATGAAATTTCCATGCACCCTTAACCATAGTCTTTTCTCTCCAAAAATGAAATCATTCTCTCTCTCTCTCTTCAAGGGTGGCCGGCCATATTTATGTGGAGGAGGAGGGTGAGAGTAGGAGCAAACAAGGAGGTGACCATAAACAAATATCATGAAGAAAATATCCTTAAGCAAACAAAATGCTTTAATGATAAAGCATGAGTCACTAATACACATCATCAAGCCTTTAATGCATCCAATGAAAACTCAACACCAATTAATCCTAGTCACCTCATCTAGAACCTTCTAGAAGCACGACTCACCTCAACTGAAGAAAAGATAAATCCGTCTTTAACCGAATGTTAAAAGACGGCTGATAGAAAACTGGAAACTGGCAACTTCCAAAAGTGATCCTGAAACGACTTTCAGGATAACCCCGAAACTGTATAAATATACCCGCATTTGTATTACGACCGAATACAAATGCAACTGAGACAAAGATATTATACCTACTCATTATAATACTCGGATCCGGCTTAAACCAAAGCCGACCAGTATCATCTGCCCGAAAAATAACATGTGCGTAAACGCACGTGCATTTTCCGAACCCTGCCATAAAACCATACGGCCTCTACAACGTTTCGCCCGAACTTGGGAAACTGTCTGTGGGGGACTCTAATGACTCGTCAGTACCCTGGCAGTGAGTTTAACCATAAACCGTCAGCGGCACTAGCAATGCGTAACGGCTGCCCATGGACTGACCTCAAGGGATGCCGATGAGCGCACTCATCCGGAAAACCCTACTGAGCCTAACAGTGATAATGTATATACAGTCCGGTCCGTTCGTCTATGAGTATCGCATATCTGCCTAGGGGGCTAGTAACGTCAGACCCCCAATAGCAGTATAAGTCGTGTCGGAGTGAAGCCCAATAACACCCTGAGATACTACTGGAGTACCTACCAGTAAATCTCCTGCCACGGCCGTGGGCTTTGTGTAATGGCTCTCCTAGACACAGCACGATCTCGCCCCCAATACCGGGAGAGACGAATCCCCTGCCGATCCGCTCACGTGCCTCCATATGGCTCGGGACTGTAACCAAAAACTACCTGTTTGCACGACTCCTTTGAACCGTGGTAGGGTAGAAATCAAAGCACAGTGGGAACTCACACAAGACAAATGACGACCTCAGGTCGATGAACTAACCTGTACACATGTCACCAGGGAACTGCTATCTGACGATAGATATAATATTAACTAGCAGATTCCCGGCGAGTCCTGTCCGGTGTACTCATAACCCAATGAGCACCTGTATACATCTTAGGTGATCCAACTGACACCAGTGGTTTATGAGACCGGCCACCGCCCCTCGTCGGGGTCTCGACTGTACACACTAGTCTACTTCGGAGTATCGATGCCCTGTCTCGAAACGCCCACGACTAGGGACCACAATTAAGGATATGCGTATAAACCACCCAACTCTCACGTATATGATCGCCATCATACTGTTGGTGGTAAAGCAAGATCCTAAGGGCTCTATCAAAGTGTAGCATGTAATCAGTCACCTGATCATGTACACGACTGATAAAGGCAAACCAGATAGCATACTATCATCTTGAGTAAGACTGTCCTACCGGTATAGGTCCTCCGCAATCATTGCAATCACGTACCTGTGATCCAATAATTGACTATGAGGGCACTATCTCCAACATCTGGTGCTCGGCCTTGACTTGCTGACAAGTCAGGCATCTTGACACGAAGTCTGTGACATCCCTCTTCATCCCGTCCCACCAGTAAACATCTCTCATATCATGGTACATCTTGGTGGAACCCGGATGAACACTGTACACCGATCGATGTGCATCCTCAAGAATCTCGCGCCGCAGTCCCTCAGCAACTGGTACGCACAGTCTAGTCCCAAATCGCAGTATCCCCTAATCATCGATCACGAACTCGGAAAATCTGCCATGTCCAATCTGTGCCATGATCTCTGAACAACGGTCATCACTATCCTGTGCCTCATGTATACGGTCAAGCAACTGTGGGCGTGCACGAACATGCGCAAGCTATCCCTCGATTGGCGTGAACTCGAACTGCATTCGGCTGTCGCATAAAATTAGCCAATCTGCCGACGACTGCCTCTGCACTGCGCTCAAACAAGATAGACTACCCCCGGGCCTCCTACTCAAGGCATCCGCCACTACATTCGCCTTGCCCGGGTGATACAAGATCTCGCAATCGTAGTCCTTTACTAGTTCCATCCAACGGCGCTGTCTAAGATTCAGGTCTCGCTGCTAAAATATATACTTTAAGCTCTTGTGATCAGTGAATATCTGGCACGACTCGCCGTACAGGTAATGTCGCCAGATCTTGAGTGCAAAGGCCACTGCAGCCATCTCTAAATCGTGAGTGGGGTAGTTCTGTTCATGTTTCTTCAATTGCCGTGAAGCATACGTGATCACCCTGCCATGCTGCATCAATACACACCCTAGCCCCACTCGAAAAGCGTCACAATAGACTATAAATCTGCCCGATCCTGAAGGCAATGATAACACCTGTAGGGTGTTTTTCGTCACCCCATTGAGATGGGAATATGCGCGCGCTTGTCAGGCGCATTACAGATTCCCCCTGCCTAGGGTAGGACGGGGTTTAATGATTGTGGGGATCCGAATCTCTGGCGGTCGCGGACTAAGCTGTCGTTAATTACCCCTCGCCTTTGGAGCGAGGGAATCTCCGATTGACGGGTTAAACTGGTTATGCGAACTCAATGTGCAGTATTGTGTTTTGAAGGGGTTTTGGATATATCGGGGGCCCTGCAGAGTTTTTACGGGGGTCCCGCTACCCGGATAGCGGGCTGGGGGTCAAGGGGGCTAGCAGCCCCCTTGCGGGGTGCGGGGCAGCGCCCCGTTAGAATTTCTTTTCTAACAGGAACAGTGTCGTGGAGTATGTGTGTGTGTACATATGTATATATATATATGTATATATATATAATAAAAAAAATGGGGAAAATGCATCTAAAGGATGCGTGGGGCCAGCGCCAGCGTTTTGAGCGCAAGAGCGCTAGCGCACCACGTGTCAGCACATGGACGCTCGGGCGCTAGCGTGCTACGTGTCAGCACGTGGGCGCTAGCGCTGTGGGCGCTAGCGCTCTGAGCGCAAGAGCGCTAGCGCACTGAGCGCTAGCGCGCCACGTGTCAGCACGCGGGCGCTCGGGCGCTAGCGCTCTGAGCACAAGAGCGCTAGCGCACTGAGCGCTAGCGCGCCACGTGTCAGCACATGGGCGCTCGGGCGCTAGCGCTCTGAGCGCAAGAGCGCTAGCGCACTGAGCGCTAGCGCGCCACGTGTCAGCACGTGTGCTCTATCGCTTTGGGTGCTAGCGCTCTGAGCGCAAGAGCGCCACGTGTCAACACGTGGGCGCTCGAGAGCTAGCGCTCTGAGCGCAAGAGCGCTAGCGCGCCACGTGTCAGCACGTGGGCGCTCGAGCGCTAGCGCTCTGGGCGCAAGAGCGCTAGCGCACCACGTGTCAGCATGTGGGCGCTCGAGCAGCAAAAGGGACTTGGTCTCTGCAATGGGAGTTGTACTCCCAGAAAGGAGCACTTATTATTCTGTATATATATATATATATATATATATATATATATATATATATATATATATATATATATATATATATGAGGAGTTAAACTCCTAAGATGTTTTGAAGCTGGTGAAGGGCTTCTCCCCTTGAGCCCTAATTCTTCCCCAAAGTGGGGTTTCTGAATATGGGTCTCCTTCTTCTTTCTTTGTTGGCCGGATCTTGAAGATCAAGAAATATGAGATTCTAAAATCTCTCCTTTCTGAGATCTGATGGCAGATTTGAGTTCCCCTTTGTGGGTTTTGTGGTGAAAAACTATTTAGTTTTGGAAAAGGAAGAGTAAAACTCTTGATTTAATTAAAAAAAGAGGAAGGTTTAGAACCTTGAGGAAGGAGAAGATCACAGATCTAGATTTTTCTTTGGAGAGAGAAAAAGTTGTTGGGATATTTTCGTTATTCTTGCCTTTATAGGCTATACACTTTACATCTGGCACCTTGGGCTTTACAAAAATGACATTTTGTCCATCCCATGGCTCACGTGACATTTCTTTTTGCACATAAGTCATGGGCTTACAAAAATTTGGCTTTATGCCCATAAAAATTACATCAAAATTATTTTTTACATGATTTGTATGGGGAGGCCGGCCGCTTCATGTTGGGGCTCAACCCGGGAATGAGCCCACTTGATCTGGGCTTGGGCCCATTTGGCTTGGGGTTGACCATGACTTTGACTTGGTCAACCGGGGTGCAATTTTCGACCCCAACAAAGTTCCCCCCATCAATAAATGCACACCACATATGTGGGTTGTGTGCATGAAATTGATGGTTCTTCTTTTGCATGGAGGCGACCTGCTCTGGTTCCCACTTTTTGGGATGCACTGCCCTTTTTACGACATGGACGGTCGAAGGTTAACATGTCTCCGAGACGGAGTGTCCGTGGTAGACGTTTCCCTGGCCCGGAGTGATTTAGTAGACGTTCCCCCGACACGGAGTGTCGTTGGTCGACGTTTCCCCGAGGCGGAGTGTCGCTGGCTGACGTGTCCCCAGCACGGAGTGTCTGCGTTGGACGTTCCCCGGTACGGAGTGTCGCTGGTCGACGTTTCCCGAGGCGGAGTGTCGGTTGGTTGACGTATCCCTGAGATAGAGTGTCTGCTGGCTGACGTGTCCCCGGCATTGAGTGTCTATGTTGGACGTTTCCCCGAGACGGAGTGTCGCTGGTCGACGTGTCCCCGTTACGGAGTATCTCTGTTGGACGTTTCCCCGGTACGGAGTGTCTGCTGGCTGACGTGTCCCCGGCACTGAGTGTCTGTGTTGGACGTTTCCCCGAGATGGAGTGTCGCTGGTTGACGTGTCTCCGTTACGGAGTGTCTCTGTTGGACGTTTCCCCGGTACGGAGTGTCTGCTGGCTGACGTGTCCCCGGCACGGAGTGTTTGTGTTGGACGTTTCCCCGAGACGGAGTGTCGCTGGTCGATGTGTCCCCGTTACGGAGTGTCTCTGTTGAACGTTTTCCCGGTACGGAGTGTCGCTGGTCGACGTTTCCCCGAGGCGGAGTGTCTGCTTGACGTTTCCCCGTTACGGAGTGTCTGCTTGACGTTTCCCCAAGGCGGAGTGTCGGCTGGTTGACGTATCTCCGGCACGGAGTGTCGCTGTTGGACGTTTCCCTGGTACGGAGTGTCTGCTTGACGTTTCCCCATTATGGAGTGTCGCTGTTGGACGTTTCCCCGGTACGGAGTGTCTGCTTGATGTTTCCCCATTATGGAGTGTCGCTGGTTGACGTGTCCCCGAGATGGAGTGTCTGTGTTGGACGTTTCCCCGAGACGGAGTGTCTGTGTTGGAATTGGTTGGTTTGATTTGTTTGATTTGAGTTGACATCAGCATCGCTACACTGGAATATGTTACCGGGAGCGAATCATCATCTGTCGTGAGAGGATTTGGGAATTGGTTTTTGTTTGGCATCTGCATTGCTGCACTGGAATAGTGCCAGGAGCAACTCATCATTTGCCCGGGAAGGATTTGGGAATTGGTTTTTGTTTGGCATCTTCATTGCTGCACTGGAATAATGCCAGGAGCAACTCATCATTTGCCCCGGGAGGGATTTGGGAATTGGTTTTTGTTTGGCATCTGCATTGCTGCACTGGAATAATACCAGGAGCAACTCATCATTTGCCCCGGGAGGATTTGGGAATTGGTGGCTTAGGAGATAGGTTTAGATCCCTATCACCTAAGGCTTTTCAATTTTATGGGCCGTAAGGGTCCCATAAAAGCATTTTCTCCCTATGAGTCGAAAGGATCTCGTAGGTGTTTTTTTTCCTTAGGAGTCGTGGGGACCACTAAGTGTGTTGCTCCTTTGTGAGTCGTAAGGATCTCACGCGGGAATTTTCTCTTCACAAAGTCGAGAGGACTTTGTGAGTGCATTTCATCTTTTTTTTACGAGTTTGAGCCCTTTCGGGTTTTCCCAAACTCGTCGGCAGCCCTGCTGTTTTTACTCACGGAGCCCTTTCGGGTTTTCATCCGTGTCCATTTTGCTTGTGGACATACCCTTTTTTTTTAGGAGAGATTGGGATTGTTTTACGCCCGTGGATTGTATACGGTTTTGCAGGATGTATGGTCCAGACCCTAGGGCCGGAAACATTTTGGGACTTTGTTAGCATCTGCATCGCTGCACTGGAATATGGTACCAAGAGCGACTCATCATTCACCGTTGGGGTATGGGAGTTGGAATTTGGTTGGCGTCTACATCGCTGCACTGGAATATGGTACCAAGAGCGACTCATCATTCGCCATTGGGGTATGTGATTTGGAATTTGGTTGGCGTCTGCATCGCTGCACTGGAATATGGTACCAGGAGCGACTCATCATTCGCCATTGGGGATTGGGGAGCGATGGCTTAGGAGACAGGTTTAGGTCCCTGTCACCTAAGGCTTTTCAATTTTATGGGCCGTGAGGGTCCCATAAAAGCATTTTCTCCCTACGAGTCGTAAGGATCCCGCAGGTGTATTTTCTCCTTAGGAGTCGTGAGGACTCCTAAATATGGTTTCCTTTTTGAGTCGTAAGGATCCCACAAAGGTTTGTTCTCCTAATGTATCGTGAGGACACATGAGTGGGTCTTCTCAATGGAGTATAATTCCAAAGGCAGAGACCGGCCGTGTAACTGGTGATTGCGGTGGGATATGGGTATGATGAGAATTATTTGAGCCCGTGGATTGTATACGGTAGTCAATTTGGGGACTGGTCGTAGGGATGGAAGAATTTTGGGAAACTGGATTTTGATTGGCGTCTGCATCGCTACACTAGAATATGGTACCAGGAGCGACTCATCATTCGCCGTTTTTTTTTGTTTTTTTTTACCGCGATTGCTCGTTCATTTCAGCTTTTCTTATCGCGAAGATCGCGATTGCCCTATCATTTCGGCTTTTATTCGCGATTGCCCCATCATTTCGGCTTTTATTTTTCCTTTTATTTATTTACACATTCCCTTTTTTTATTTACACATTTTTTTACATTCCCATTTTAACGACTTAGAGGTCGATTGTTCCCAATTTAATGACGTGGTGGTCGATGGTTTGCTTATCCCAGCTCCTCGAACTTTGATCTTGGCGGGGCTATGTTGATGACCATAGCTCTGTGGCTTGTCGGTACATTTGACGATTGTAAGGCTTTCCCAAGCTTGTATTGGTTCTCCACCCAGTCTTTAAAAATATAGCAGTTTTCAATGGTATGACCCACCATTCTATGGTATGGGCAGTATAGGGGATTGCCAGGCATGTTCATCTCCTGTGGCCTCTTTGGAGTAGGCAGTTGAAGACCGTTGTTCAATGCGTCCACGAATATTTCGCGGACTTTATCCCTCCTGAAGGAGTATACTTTCTTCTTTCTCTCTATTGGAGTGGGTGCCCTTACTGATGCTGGACCACGAGGATGACCAGTCTTTGGTTCTCCTACTGTCCGCTTACCACGTTCAGTGTACGCATCGGAGGGACTGGAGGCTGACCGCGTCCGTTTTTCATAAAGGTGTTCCGTTCTCGGGCTGGAGGGAGCATCGGTCGGCTGCTTCCGGATATCAATCCCCAGCTCACGAACCGAAATTTGATTTTTCTGTAATTGGAATCGGGCGACTTGGGTCGTGAGGTCCGCCACGACATTTGCCAGCTCGTCGACTTTAGAATGGACTTTGGCCATCTTCTCATCCCTGTCCTGAAGTTGCCTTTGAAGCCATTGGAATAATGCTTGTTCTATAGTTCCGGGTATGACAACGGGCTCATCCCTACCGCCTGAACTTGACTAGGCATGAACCACGGGTTCCTTTGGCTCAATGGCCTGAGCGGGCTCTTCATCATTTGGATCGGGCCGATGTTGGACGGCAACAACCGCGTCATCGTCATGGTTATAAGGCGTAGGATGACTTGTTCCCCTAAGCTCCATCATATAGACCATATGGGTTGTGTACCCGTCTATTGCTTCTTCATTGGCAATGTTGCTCGCTTGGCCCTTAGCTTGTTGCCTTGTTCCGCTCTTTTTAGAGAAAGGCAGATGTCTGAGAGGATCGGGTCCCTGAAGGACTTCGGTCTCCGTTTGTATGAAATTGGCGGTCGCAGCTTGATTATTTGTTAACACGCCAGGGGATAATGATATTTCTCCTGCCTTGTATTGTTTCTCGACCCAATCCTTGAAGATGCAACGGTCTTCAATAGTGTGTCCCAGCACTCGGTGGTATGGGCAGAAGTTGGGATGATCAGTCATGTTCGCTTCACTTAGCCTTTTTGGTTCTGGCAGCCGCATGCCATTCTTCAGAGCCTCTTAAAAAATTTTGTGGACCTTGTCCCTTCGGAATGAGTAGACCTTATTTCTTCTTTCCTTCAAAGTTGGCTATCGAGATTTGTTAGTTCTTGCTCCGCCCGCTCTCTGCTTATTTAGAGAATCGGTGCTGTTAGAACTTCCGCCTTTTTGGTTGTCGTCCCTCCAAGGTTTTGGTCTGTTTGTGAAATGAAGATCATGAGTGGACTCGGACATTAAGCGTTCCAACGTTTGGACCTTTTTGGTCAGCTCTTGGAACGTTTTAAGGCCTGCGGTGCACAGGAAAGGTTTCATCAAGTCCTTCAGATTTTCTATAAGAAGACTGACGGATTGGTCTTGCTCCAACGGTGGTTCGCATTTGACAGAAAGATTGCGCCATCGGACTATAAAATCCATGTTGCTTTCGTTGTTCTTTGGCTCTGTCCTTATGAGGTCGGCAATGGTGATTTTATCGCTGACACTCATGAACCTTTGCTTGAACATGGATTCTATTTGAGCGAACGTCGTGATCGAGTCATCTGGTATGCTTGCATACCAATCGAAAGCAACATCCGTCAAGATATTAACAAACTGATAGAGAAGGAGCACATCATTGCCCTCAGTATTTGCGCATGATGCTTTAAAGTGGGCAATGTGCCGGTTCGCATTCCCCGTCCCATCGAACCTTTCAAATTTAGGGACGACATAGCCAGTGGGAAACTCCATAAGATCGTACCGAGCAGGATATGGTCTCCCGCTATTGCTGGCATCCTTTTGCTCTCCGACTTCGGCTACCAATGTTTTGACTCTGTTGGCAACCAAATCCATGATTTGATCTTGAGTTAGCGAGTTGCTGTCATCGGCCGCCAAGACATTTCCCGAGATAGGATGCGACTGTCCTTCATGCAGTCCGCCCACCTTTGGATTTGAGGGAATAGGCGTCGGCTGTCTCGGGACACCGTTTCCCGGTCCATAAGTAGAACCATGCGCTTGATTGGGCGGCTGAGAGGCAAGTTGGGCCGTGAGCTGTAAGACAACGTTTGTCAAGTCATCAATTTTTGAGTAGAGCTTGGCCATCTCCTTGTCTTTGTTCCTGAGCTGCCTTCGGAGCTCCTGGAGAAGTTGCTGCTCAGCAGTCTTAGGATGGAAAGTTGGCTCATCTTCGCTTTCCGAGCCCGACTCCTCATGAACTGAGGGATCTCTCTGCTTATTAGCTTCACTTGGAGCATTTTCATTACCTCCAGGAGGATGCTGGTCTTGGAAAGTGACAGCCACATTCAAACCAGATTGGATTTGAGATGTGGTGGCCCCATCCTTGCTGCGAAGGTTGTCACTGGGACGCGCGCCTACCATGTAGACTGTGTGGATAACACATTCAGCCGCCCTTTCATCACTGGCAGCTGGTTTCGCGAAGCGGTCCGGGCTTTGGAAATTCATAAATTTTAACATGGACGGAGCCCTAGCCCTTTTGTTGGCTCTGTATCTGAGCCGCTTCTACCTCAGCTTCTCTGCCTTGAGCGCTTGGCAGGCTTTTGCTCTTCGGGAAGCCGCCATAGGCTGAATGATGGGGAGGCTTGAGAAGACATCCGCCCGCGTGTCCGTCGAAGGTATCGCCTGGGCTTGTCCACGATGTCTGGCAACTTGTTTTGTTCTAACGTCTTTGCCCCCAGCTGGGGCCATGGAGAGCCGCTTGAGCACTGACTCGCGTTTAGGCTGAGGCGCCCTCGAGATCAACACATTTGGCCTTTTGCCTTTCAAGGCCGGTTTGTCGGTTACCGGAGCTTGAGGTGCAGGGATGGCATTAGCCGAGACAAACAGAATAGACCCAAATTGTAGCAGCGGTTCTTCCCACTGTCGTCCGAGACTTGCCGGGAGGACCGTCCGGGAGTCTATCTTCATTGTGTAGGAGACGGGAGACGTGCTGAGAGCTGAGTTCATCTTTGGAGACATTGTTGAAAGGTGATTGCTTGAAAATCTGCATGAAAGAGAATTATTTTAGTATAGACATAAATATGTATATTGATTGGGTTCGCCTGAACATTTAACTCGAAATATGGGAGGAGAGATAGGTCCCACCGGGCATGCCAGAGTCTGGAGGGTGTTTTTCGTCACCCTATTGAGATGGGAATACGCGCGTGCTTGTCAGGCGCATTACAGATTCCCCCTGCCTAGGGTAGGCCGTGGTTTAATGATTATGGGGATCCGAACCTCCGGCGGTCGCGGACTAAGCTGCCGTTAATTACCACTCGCCTTTGGAGCGAGGGAACCTCCGATTGACGGGTTAAACTGGTTATGCGAACTCAATGTGCAGTGTTGTGTTTTGAAGGGGTTTTGGATATATCGGGGGCCCCACAGAGTTTTTACGGGGGTCCCGCTACCCGGATAGCGGGCTGGGGGTCAAGGGGGCTAGCAGCCCCCTTGCGGGGTGCGGGGCAGCGTCCCGTTAGAAATTTTTTTCTAACAGGGACAATGTCATGGAGTATGTGTGTGTGTACATATGTATACATATGTATATATATATATATATATATATGTATATATATAATAAAAAAAGGGGAAAAGACATCCAAAGGATGCGTGGGGCCAGCGCCAGCGCTTTGAGCGCTGGCGCACCACGTGTCAGCACGTGGACGCTCGGGCGCTAGCGCACTGAGCGCTAGCGTGCCACGTGTCAGCACGTGGGGCGCTTTGGGCGCTAGCGCTTTGGGCGTTAGAGCTCTGAGCGCAAGAGCGCTAGCGCGCCACGTGTCAGCACGTGGGTGCTTGGGCGCTAGCGCTTTGGCCGCTAGCGCTCTGAGCGCAAGAGCGCTAGCGCGCCACGTGTCTGCACGTGGGTGCTCGGGCGCTAGCACTTTGGGCGCTAGCGCTCTGAGCGCAAGAGCGCTAGCGCACTGAGCGCTAGCACGCCACGTGTCAGCATGTGGGCGCTCGGGCGCTAGCGCTTTGGGTGCTAACGCTCTGAGCGCAAGAGCGCTAGCGCGCCACGTGTCAACATGTGGGCGCTCGAGTGCTAGCACTCTGAGCGCAAGCGCCATGTGTCCGCACGTGGGTGCTCGAGCGCTAGCGCTCTGGGCGCAAGAGCGCTAGCGCACCACGTGTCAGCACGTGGGCGCTCGAGCAGCAAAAGGGACTTGGTCCCTGTAATGGGAGTTGTACTCCCAGAAAGGAGCACTTATTATTCTGTATATATATATATATATATATGAGGAGTTAAAATCCTAAGATGTTTTGAAGCTGGTGAAGGGCTTCTCCCCTTGAGCCATAGTTCTTCCCCAAAGTGGGGTTTCTGAAGATGGGTCTCCTTCTTCTTCCTTTGTTGGCCGGATCTTGAAGATCAAGAAATATGAGATTCTAAAATCTCTCCTTTCTGAGATCTGATGGCAGATCTGAGTTTCTCTTTGTGGGTTTTGTAGTGAAAAACTATTTAGTTTTGGAAAAGGAAGAGTAAAACTCTTGATTTAATTAAAATAGAGTGGAAGGTTTAGAACCTTGAGGAAGGAGAAGATCACAGATCTAGATTTTTCTTTGGAGAGAGGAAAAGTTGTTGGGATATTTTCATTATCCTTGCCTTTATAGGCTATACACTTTACATCTAGCCCCTTAGGCTTTACAAAAATGACATTTTGGCCATCCCATGGCTCACGTGCTATTTCTTTTTGCACATAAGTCATGGGCTTACAAAAATTTGGCTTTATGCCCATAAAAATTACATCAAAATTATTTTTTACATGATTTGCATGGGTAGGCCGGCCGCTTCATGTTGGGGCTTGACCCGGGCATGAGCCCACTTGATCTGGGCTTGGGCCCATTTGGCTTGGGGTTGACCATGACTTTGACTTGGTCAACCGGGGTGCAATTTTCGTCCCCAACAACACCGGCGCCGTAGTCAAACGAGTCCGCAACTGCTGAAAGCTATGCTCACACTCCTCCGTCCAATCGAAATGAACTGCCTTCCGGGTCAACCCGATCAACGGTGTAGCAATGCGGGAGAAGTCCTGTACAAATCGTTTGTAGTAGCCGGCCAGTCCTAGAAAGCTGCGGATCTCGGTAACTGATGCGGGTATGGGCCAACGCTGAACGGCCTCGATCTTCTTCGGGTCCACACATATACCATCTCGTGTAATCACGTGACCCAAGAAGTCTACGCTGTCAAGCCAGAATGCACACTTGGAGAATTTTATGAAAAGC
This sequence comes from Agapanthus africanus, assembly GCA_030015575.1. Classification (NCBI taxonomy): domain Eukaryota; kingdom Viridiplantae; phylum Streptophyta; class Magnoliopsida; order Asparagales; family Amaryllidaceae; genus Agapanthus; species Agapanthus africanus. Next base: position 431,077,627 of record CM057339.1, read on the forward strand.
TGGTGCTCCCTCAAGGTCTGCAATGTGACCCGCAGGTGCTGCTCGTGCTCCTCTCAGCTCTGGGAATACACCAAAATATCGTCAATGAATACGATGATGAACAGATCAAGATACGGCCTGAAAATACGGTTCATCAAGTCCATGAATGCTGCTGGGGCATTGGTGAGTCCGAACGACATCACCAAAAACTCGTAATGGCCATAGCGCGTGCGGAAAGCTGTCCTCGGAATATCCTCCTGTCGAACCCGCAACTGATGGTAGCCTGATCGCAAATCGATCCTCGAAAAGTATCATGCCCACTGAAGCTGGTCGAACAAGTCGTCGATGCGCGGTAAAGGATACCTGTTCCGCACGGTAACCCTGTTCAGCTGGCGATAGTCGATACACAAACGCAAACTGCCGTCCTTTTTCTTGACAAACAGGACTGGAGCACCCCAAGGAGACACACTGGGTTGAATAAGTCCCTTATCCAGCAAATCTTGCAACCGACCCTTCAACTCTCTAAGCTCCGCCGGGGCCATCCGATAAGGCGGTATGGAAATAGGCCCCGTGCCCGGAATCAAATCAATACAGAAAACAATATCGTGCTCAGGTGGTAGCCCAGGAAGCTCGTCAAGGAATACATCAAGGAACTCGCTAACAATCGGAACCTGATCCAATGGAACCTCTGTAGCTCTAGTATCACAAACATAGGCTAGAAATCCCTGACATCCCTTCCTCAAAAGCTGTCCAGCCCGAAGAGAAGAAATCAAACTGTGAGGGGCGGCACCACGGTCCCCCTGTACAACAAAAGCCGACTCGCCGGGAAAACAAAACCTAATTGTCTTCTGGCGGTAGTCCACAGACGCATAGCACGTGGCTAACCAATTCATGCCCAAAAGAACGTCGAATTCCAAGATCTCAAGAAAGATCAAGTCGACAGGCAACTCTCTTTCGCCAATACGGACAATACACGACCGGAACACGTGTCTAGCAACAAACGACTCGCCCACAGGGGTGGTCACAACAAGCGGCTGATCAAGCAAACTGGACTCTCTACCCAAACTCGGCACGAAGTGTGTGGAAACATACGAGTGCGTGGATCCCGGATCAAACAACACGTGTGCATCAACGGAACATACGGAAAGGATACTTGAGACCACTGCATTGGACGCCTGCGCGTCCTGATGCGTCAAAGCAAAAACCCGTGCCTGTCCTCCACCTGCGACTGGCTATCCTCTGCCTCGGTCACCTCGTCCTCTCTGAACGAACCCTCCGTGGCCACGACCTCTCTGTGCGTAAGTCTGACGCGGAGCAACGGTAGGTACAATAGGCAATGCCCTCTGGGTGGAGAAGGTGGTAATGTGACATGCGGTACTGCTGCCTCCCTCCGGTGTATCTCAGGACAATCTCGAACGAGGTGAAGTAGACTGCCACACCTAAAGCACCCCTGCGACGACTGCTGACCCTCCCGTGGATACGAACTAAACATCTGGCCTCGTCCCGAATCCCTGCTACTCCTCGTGCCTGAACGAAACCTGTCGCGGCGTCTAAATGTCTGTCTCCGTGCTGATATACTAGTATAAACTCTCTTCGGCTCTGGGACAACCGAAGTCTCAGCAAGACGCTCCTCGACTAATAAGGTTGCATCTACAGCTGCTGCATAGGTCTCGCAATGCTGTGCGCTGATCGCAAGAAATAACGGGGTAAGCAAGCCTCGAACAAACCTCTTGACTCGCATCTCCTCAGTAGCTACTAAATATGGGGCATAGACAGATAGCTCGGTGAACAGCACGTCGTACTCCGCCACTGTCATCTCTGGAGTCTGATGTAAAGACTCGAACCTGCGCGCTCTAGAATCTCTGACACTCTGTGGAAGGAAGCGGGCAAGGAACACCGTCATGAACTCCGTCCAGGTCATAGGAGGAAGACCTGCTGCTCTGCCCTTTTCTACCGACTCGCACCACTTCTGCGCAAGACCTTCCAGGCGAAAGCTAATGGACTCTACCCATCTCACATCTGAGCCTCTGAGTGAACGACATATCCGGGCCATCCTATCAATAAAAGACTGTGGGTCCTCGGTTGCATCGGTGCCTGTGAAGACCGGAGGCTTCAGCCTCATAAACTCTGATAGCGATACTGTAATAACCTCTGTAGCTGTAGGGGCAACTGCCTGCACCGTAGGTACCATCGCTGTCCCTGCAACGGGAGGAACTACCTCTGGTCGCTGCGCTTGAAGTGTCTCAACTAAAGACCCTATCATCTGGCGCATCTCCTGTATACCGGCCCTTAACATAGCGATCTGGTCTGTCGAAGGAGGAACTGCTGTGGTACAACAGGTGTACTACCCGGGTCTGTCCTCGTCTCGGACGAGTCAACTCTAATCTCGGCTCTTGCGGCCGTTTTCTGCGCCCTCGTAGTCTTTGGCGGCATAATGGCTGAAAAGAAAATAGGATTCGATAAGGATACGGAAATCGAATCACAAGAATGTATATAACCATGAAGGAATCTCAATCAATAAGTCCTAAGGTCACTTAGGCGAAGTACCGTGTCGTGAGTATGCCGCGGAACATACACACGCTACGCCACTCTGCTTCAGCTACTTACTCCATCATACCAGGGTCATCCTACATTCCGAAAGGTTAAACCTACGCTCTGATACCAACTTTGTCACGACCCGAAGTTCGACCGGTGACCGGCACTTAACCACGTAACGTCTACAAGCGTAACGTGACTAAGTAAGCCGCAACCCAGAAATCAAAACCATTAAAAGTAGTGAGTGTTGAAAACATTTGTTTAAAAACATTTGGAAAACCTTAAGTAGTTTAGTAACTTTCTTTAAAGTTCAAGTTATTATCTTAAAGAAAATTTGGCAGCATTTCCTTTGTAAAAACTAACCCCGAAATCGGGTACAAGACAAGATATGAGTAAAATGATATACAATAAGAATAAAACATCCCAAACGGGAGCAATCACGCCCAACGGCGGAAACAATCACCACAAGAGTAATATACGACGCCGTAGCGAAGAAATGAGCAATAAGTGAAAAACATCACAAATGATAAAAACTGCATAAGTAAAGTCGGCCCACACGAGCTCGACACCAGAGTACAAATAATATACATCATCGTCCTCACACTGGTCTCTAAGTCAATACATGAAATAGTAGATGGAGAGTACTAGATACAAAAGTCTATACAAATGGAAAATAACCGGATACCACAAACCCACCTAGCAGCAAACAGCTCACGCACCAACTGCCGTGGTACCCGTAGCCAAAAAGATACAAGAAAGCAGCCTGCCGTGACTACTCTGAGGGGCAACCTGCAAACACTGTGGCACAACGGGGGTGAGTTGCCAACTCGTGAATAGAAGATAACATATAAAGGTAATCACGAGTATGCACGTACTGCGATACTCTAACATATGCCAGCAGATAATATGTATATGCGATGAGCAGGATATGCAGTAATCATGCATAAGTACTCTGTCGGGTAATACGACTACAAGATGAGATGCATAATAATGAATGCTGAGCATGGGATGAAATAACATTTACACGGAGTGCCAACATGGAAAAATAACTGGTGTCCATTAATGCACCCAAATCCTAAGAAAACTCAGGCGCCGTCACCCTCATCGGCCCTCAAATCCTGTAAATCTCTGAGAATCGTGAATGCCCAACATCGGCACTCGAAAATATCATGAAATAATCGTGTCCAGCATCGATACGCAAATCCTCATATATCGGACTCCGTCAGTCCGGATCGGCCCACGGGCTCCATCTGCGGAATCGACCCTCGGCCCCGGCAGTACGGGTCATCCTGTATCCATCTATCGACTCTGGTCAGTATCCTCCGGATAACCGCCAGGTCCAACCAATCACCGGTAGGTACTAGCCACCCTGCCAGGCTCATCGTCTGCTCCACGATAAACATTTCTCACCCCGGGGAACCATACCGGGTCCACCACGAACCCGCAAATGGATCATCCAACTCATTGAATCGGGTTTCAAGTACACGTCTCAGAACCGAGAAAACGCGTGGTGGACGCACCAAAATATCATATCATGAGGAACCGGGTTTTTAAAACAATGCACGCTTTCTTGAAATAATACCGCGGTTCTCAAATCCAGAAATCACATGAAATCGAAAGCCAATGCGTACATCCATGCGATGTAATATATGCATCATAAGTCGTACTTTGATTAAAAGGGAGAAACCGCTCTTTAAGTAGATTCAGTTTTTAAAAGGTATCATGCGGTCCCCAGTTTTACCAAAAATCAGCTTATCTAGGTAGGTACAATTGTATATGCGTAAGTATGGATATGCAAATGAGTATGTGCACAAGTAACATAATCATATCGAATCAGATATGAGGTGAGCTACAATATATTGTTCATGGCAATTCTATAGTGTGAGTGTCATTGCAATTACTAACGGTGTGTGTGTAACATGCAGATTAGTGCTCGTGCAACATGAACCGTTAGTAACAGTGCGGTGTGTTATTAATTCTAAGTCCACACACACACACACACACACACACATATATAGCAGGGAATACAGTATGTAACCAATAGTATCCATGCACAACCAATGTATATGAATGCAAATATGCAGCTACTATAGCCTATCAAGCCCTGACGCATAACGCCATACGGGCGATTTTCCCGTAGATGTTAAATCTACTCACCGTGGTCTCGTGCTAAATGTAGCCGACGACTTGCTTCCCCTTCTTCGCGGCGTCCATCGTACTCTCCTGCGAACCTAGAATTACACAAAGAATACGCATAAGCTAAAATCCTATAAAATGTGATATCGAAACCAAATGTGAAACTCACGCCGCGAACTAAACGCGTGTGTGTCCGATACGCTAAAACGTGTGATTACGAGCCAGAAGTTACCCCGACGCGTCGCGACACACAGGAAATCACCAAACCCACACACGTATCACACATGCCGCGAAAGTTAAAAGTATAAGAAATATGGTAATTGGTTCCAGATTTTTATATAAGCAGAAATTTAAAAAGTTGCATATACCATAGGCCTTAAAAATGTAGCAGACACCAACTCAACAAACTCCGACACCCAGGTCCCCCATCTGGCCGCAATTTGCGGCCAGAATGAATATTCCGGCGGCCAACCTTGGGAATTGGGCTCCCGTGCTTCGTATGTGTTCTCTAAATCTAGTGTACATGCTCCAGTAAATGCAATTTTGCCTGAAGCAATCAGGTTACAAGCAGATCACAACAGAGCACAAAACTTAAATGTCCCTAGTCATAGGAGTATCGAGACTGGGCATCGATATTCTAGAGTAGACTAGTGTCTATGCTTCTAGATCCCGATGAGGGGCGGTGGACGGTCTTACAAGCCATTGGTGTTGTGTTACCTAAGATAGTACACATGTGCTTACTGGAGGTGAGTACACCGGACAGAGTTGCCGAGAACTTCTAGATGGTATTATATCTATCGTCAGATGGAAGTTCTAAGGTGGCATGAGTACAGGTTGGTCCTTTGACCTGAAGTCGTCATTTGTCTCGTGTGAGTTCCTACTGTACTTTGATTACTACCCTACCACGGCTCAAAGGAGTTGTGCAAACAGGTTTTAGTTGGGTACAGTCCCGAGCAACATGGAAGCAGTGGTCAATTATCAGGGATTCGTCTCTCCTGATATTAGGAGTTGATGTCGCGCTGTGTTCAGTTGGCTATCACCAAAAATCCGTGGCTACGGTGGATGAGATTTACTGATAGTTGATCAGTAGTATCTCTATTGGTGATGAGCTTGACTCAGACACGACTTATCAGGTTAGTAGGGGTCTGACATTATCCATCCCTAGACCCGATATGCGATACTTTTTGACAAAGAGACCAGACTGTACGGAGATTATCACATTCAGGCTTAGTAGGGTAAGGACGCACTTGATTGTCTACCCCCTTTCGACAAGTACCTGGTTAGCTGTTACGTACAGCTAGTGCTGCTGACGTACTTGTGGTTAAACCCACTACCAGCGTATTATTGAGTCTTTAGAGTCCTACACAGAGGGTTTTCCCGGTTCAGACGTAGGAGCCGTATGTTGGTATGTGCAAGGGTCCGATTAAATACGTGTACGGGATATACAGACTTTAATCGGGCGGTTGATAATACTAGACGGCTTAAGATTAAGCCGGATTATTAAATCAGGATTTGATTTAATAATTTATATATGTATTTTGATGTATATATTTTAGTATTATTGTTCACTATTCATTTTCTCTCTTTGGTGGTATCCGTATTTTTATACAGATACGCGTATATGTAGGGATACATATACCAGGTGAAGTATTCCGTATTTATACGCGAATACCTCTAGAAGAAGGACACATCATATTTGTTTTTCTTTTTAGAAAAACAAATGGAAAATGAGGTGTTAATAAGGTGGCAATGAAGCATGGTGATGAGTATGGCTTGGGCATTTATTGTATGCATTTATTTGGTGCACTATTGCATCATGGTTGTGTTATATGTAGCCATCCTTTTTCATTTGGACTTGATGATTTTCCATCTCATGCCTCATGCTTCATGGTTGCAAGAGTGAGCCACCATTCTCCTCATGTCTTCTCTTTCTTCTTCCTTTTCTTGCTTTCATGAGCTTAAGATAAAAGAGAGAAAAGTTTAGTGAAATATTCCTTCATCACCGACCATCCACACCTAGAAAGTCTGGATCATCAGTTAGAGTCTCCTCCGGTTTCCCTCGGGTGGATCTTCTTCGGCGAGGGTGGTCGATTTTCAAGCGCGATCTCGACGGTTATGAGCGTGGAGGGGTCTTCCACAATTGGGTGGACATGCGACAAAGGTTGTAGTTTCTCTGCCCTTGCATTCTTAGTTAGCTAGTTTAAGTTATTGGACCGTATCCTGGGTTTTACGGGCGTTCGGTGCTCGCAAAAGTTTTTGTTTTCGCTTCCGCCTCGGCCGCGGCTTCCGCGGCTGGGGCACCGAAACCCAACATGCTATTAGAGCCACTCCATTAACCTTAACTAGCTAGTTTTCATTTGTTTAGAATTTCGATCGACGGATTTTTCTGTATCGCATTTCCAAATGCATGCTCGCTGTTCGAATTTTAAAGTTGTTCAACAAATTGTTCAGATTGCCTTAAAATTATGTGCAGGCAATACTAGAGGCCACGAAGAAATTGGAGCACATGATCTCAAGTTTTGGCCGCGAAACCGCCGCCTTACATGGCATTTGGCCGCGGTTCCGCGGTCAACTTAGGGCCGTTGTGTCCTAAATTTCTTCAGGTGCTCTAGTATATATAAATGTGATTTTTGGAATATTTAGTTTTGGCCCAGATTTCTTTGAGTACTGGTTTGTACTTAGGGCCAATGCGGAAAGTTTTAATCGATCAAAATTTTGAATTCATGGTTTTCAGTGCGTTTGTTAGTTTCTGTGACCGTGAATATCATAGCGCGGTACAATTCGACTGGTTGCTATATGTATAATCAGATAGGTTTACGAATATTATATTCACGATGATATTCTGTGTTGCACTGATGTTATGGATGGATTATCGTGATGTACAGCCTTGTGTACAATGTTAGATGTACAGTTCAGATTCATTTATATATTCATTATTGTGGGGCGAGCGTCAAACATGTGGACTACCGTTTCCACCAGTTTGTATATTCTTTTATTGGGGCATGACCTGGTTGAGGTTGTTGATATAGTGCCCTCAAAGCAATTATTGTAATTGCAGTTATGCGATTATGATAATTGAGGGAGGACCTATACAGGTAGAACAATCTTACTTGAAATGATAGTATGCTATCTGGTTTGTCTTTATCATTGATGTGTACATGTTTTACTTGATATTACGTGTCGCTAATACATAATGATGAAGCCCGTAGGATTCCTAGTTGACTACCAGCATTATGATGGCGATCATATACGTGAGAGCTGGGTAGTTTATAAGCATATCCTTAAATGTCCCAAGTCGTGGGAGTATCGAGACTAGGCATCGATATTCCGGAGTAGACTAGTGTATACGTTTCGAGACCCAGATGAGGGGCGATGGCCGGTCTCAAAAGCCATTAGTGTTATGTCACCTAAAATAGTATACAGGTGCTCATTAGAGGTGAGTACACTGGATGGACTCACCGCGAACTTCTAGATAGTATTATATCTATCGTCAGATGGAAGTTCTCAAGTGGCATTAGTAAATATTAGTCTTTTGACCTGAGATCGTCATTTGTCTCGTATGAGTTCCTACTGTACTTTAATTACTACCCTACTACGGCTCAAAGGAGTCGTGCAAACATGTTTTAGTTTGGTACAGTCCCGACCCACATGGAGGCAGTGAGAGATTTTCAGGGATTCGTCTCTCCTGATATTAGGAGTCGATGTCGTGCTGTGTTCGGTTGCCTATCATCCTAAATCCGTAGCCACGGTAGATGGGATTTACTAATATGAGTTCAGTAGTTTCTCGGTTGGTGATGAGCTTGACTCCGACACGACTTATCGGGTTATTAGGGGTCTGACGTTTCCACCCCCTAGACCCGGTATGCGATACTCTTAGACGAGGAGACCGGACTATATGGAGATTGTCACATTCAGGCTCAGTAGGGTACGGACGGACTTGTTTGTCGACCTCCCTTTCGACAGATACCTGGGCAGCCGTTACGCATAGCTAGTGCCGCTGACGTGCTTGTGGTTTTTGGATTTATCCAGTAAATCACTGCTAACGTATTGTCTAGTCTTTAGAGTCCCACACAGAGGGTTTTCCCAGTTTAGGCGATATGATGTTGATGACGTATGTTGGTATATACAGGGTGTCCGGTTAAATAAGTGTATATGATACATGGACTTTAATCGGACGGATGATAATACTAGCGGTTTAGGATTAAGCCGGATTATTAAATTAGGTTTTGATTTAATAATTTATATATATTATTTTAATATGTATATTCTAGTATTATTGTTCACTATTCATTTTCTCTCTCTTTGGCTATTCGTATTTTTGCACGAATACGCGTATATGTATTTCGATACGTATATCGAGTTGTATTCCGTATTTATACGGAATTTGTTCTAGAAGATGGACACTTCATTTATTAATTTTTTTTATAAGGAAATCATGAATGGGGTGGAGGATGAGGTGTGAAGATATTTGTAGAGAGGCATGGCTTGGTTATTATAATGTATTATCTTTAGTGACTCATTCTTTAGTGACTCATTATTTTGGAAGGTTAATAATAACCAATCCATATTGTTTTTCTATACTTGATTTTTTTCTTTCCTACACAAAAAGACTTAGCCATTTTCCCATGGTTTCCTCTTCTTTACCTCCTCCTCCTCCTTCTAGGTAGCTCACATGAGCTTAGAAAAGAGATAAAAGATAGTGAAAATATTCCTACATCCCCACTCTCCATTCGTAGCGAGCTTAGAGCGTCGGTCGCTTCACTAGGTGAAGCCGAAGCTTAGATCGGTTTCCCTCAGGTGGATCTTCTTCGGCAATGTAGGTCTCTACTCAAGTATGATCCGGACAGCATACACGGAGTTTGAAGGGGTTTTCCACAATTGGTTGGACACGCGTCGAAGGTAGTAATCCGTATCTTTGCATACTTAGTTTGCTAGTTTATGCATTTGGATCGATTCTAGGTTGGGGGTTCCTTCGTGTTTGCTTGAAATTTTTTTCGCCATTAGCGCCTCCATTGCGCCGCGGGCACTGGGAACCCTGCAGTGGTATCAGAGCCACCCAAACACCCCAAACTAGTGTTAGACGATGCTTTAGTTTCAAAACCGAAAACTCCGATTTCGAAACCCAGTTTCTGTCCATAAAACTTTTTGGTCTCTAAATTTTTTTAAACAATTGCAAAAGCTTACTCTAAACTAATTAGAGACACACAATGAAAACGAGCACATTCCATCATGTTTGTGTCGGCAGAAATAGGGTTTTGGCTGGCCTCACCTTTTTACTATTCATATTTGGAGCTCATTTTCATACCGTGTCTTGGGTTTTGTAAATTGGTATTTTTGATATTGTTTGATTTGTCCCAAATTTCAGTTTGTTTCATCTTAGCTTTGGAACAAATTCGGAGTTTTAAAAACTCGAAACTTTTGCTTCATCGGTATCTGTGATGTTATATATGTGTTGCTGAATGACGTCTAATTGCTATATGTTCATTTAGACGGGGTTGCACAAATTCTGCTGTTGCTTGCTTCTGCGGTTATATATATATTTGGTTATGTTTTGTGCGGATTTTCATGTGGGATAGCCCTTAGTGCGATATTGATTGTACAGTTTTGATTCAGTTTGTATATTCATGTTGCGGGGCGAGCGTCCGACATGTGGACAGTCATTTCTACCATTATGTATATTATTTTATTGGGGCTCGACCTGGTTGCAGTCGCTGTCACCCTTTTACATATATTTCATTTATGTACTAGGTTTTACCTTGCGGAAGAGTGCTCCAATAACCGGATTCTATCGGGCAACGGGCCCGCATCTCATGGCGTTGAGACCGGGGGTGCCTTACTCTAGAATTGATGGACTATTCACCACACTCGTAGGGGGTATAGGATTGACCCGAGGAGGGGTGAACAAGTCACCGGATTCTAGAAAGTGGCGGGTGACCGACTCACTTTGATGATGGCGTGTTACCCAGTTTCTAGAATTGGCAGGTGGCTTGCCGCACTCATAGGGGTCTAGGATCGACTTTGTACAGGCTATCCACATGATCGGGGAACGTCGCGTTTTCATTTACGGCTCAAATGAAATGTGGGGCTCCAAGTTTATCCGCTATTCCATATTGTTGTTCGCATGCCTGTGATGATTCTTATCTTCCTGTGATGACTATTATCTACCTGCGATGTATATATATATATATATATATATATATATATATATATATATATATATATATATATATATTAGTAGATGCTTCTATATGTTTTGCATCCGCGCTAGCCCAGTCCCCGCCCTGCCTTAAGTTAAGTAACCTTACGATGAAGACCCGGGACCCCGTGGCGAATGCAGATGGCATATAAAAGCATGTTATTTTGGTTTTTTCTGTTGTGACTTAGAAACTATATTTGATGGGACTGAATTATAGCTTTAATGCAAAGGAAAACAAACCTATTTGATGTTGTCGGAACCAATTTTTAAAACTACTCGGTTTTCTTCAAAACAACTGTCATATTCTTTTACTTTGCATAGAGGTATTTCAGTGAGGAATATCCAGCATCTCATTTTATGAGGGAAGAGCCTGGATCCCTTCACGGGGAATACGCTCTTAAGCAAAGATTTATGTTACTAGTTTTAAAAAGCGCAGCATAAACCACTCTATTTTAAAGCCACTCGAGTTCCTTCAACGATATCAAGTTCATTACGTTAAAGGTTTTTCTCCAAAAACCAGCCGTAGCCCTCCGTCATTACAGATTAGTATTGCTTAGTATTCGCACCGCGTTTGTCATTGCTATTCGCCGAGGCGTAGTATGGGTAGCTCTGTAATGCTTTTCCATCGTAAGGATATATGGATTGGTTAGGACAGTCGTATGAATTTGTTGATTATTCGTCAAAGATCGTGCGGGTGGGTTTAACCCAATCAAGATAATAACAGGTTGAACTTGACTAGGACCCTAGATTTTTTGATTATTCGTCAAGGTCCTTGGGTCCTGGGGGCAAAAACCACATCGGGGGTTTCAATATAAAGGAAACTTTCCAGGCATGTGCATACCTTCTGGAGTGTGGTAACTTGAGTGGATTCCATCAGGTTATCACACGATGATAGTTGGGTCCCGATTCCCACTGATGAGTAGGTATTACTCTTCGGGAGATTTTTCACTTCACTATTAGCTAACCTATCAGGTGTCTAGAAAGTGTTAAAGAGGTTACGCCTCTATGGAAACGGGGTTATTAATTGGGTCATGCGAAAGCACGGGGGACCTCCCTCGGAGTACCAACACTGACCTGGCTGAACGGTTAGCGAACTTGTAACGTGTAAATGATCCCGACTAGTTCTCCTTTTAGGGTTTGAAGGAGAATTCGAGGAAAGAGTGGGAGCCATCCTGATTAGATAAAGTGATAACCAATCTAATCTCAATAGAGTGCACGCTGAGTATTTATTTTCTGTCTCTCTGTTACAGCGACCCATGACTTACCTAAAACTCATTAACCAAGTTAACCGAACCTTCATAGACACGTTGGCTTTAGATTGTCATGATTCATGAAAAAGTCATAAATATCCATGCTACTCCTACTTTCCCTTTGCATTTCTCCCAAACACTCCGTATCACTGCGATGATCCATATTGCTTAGAAATGGCCGTCGTATAGTTACATACGAACTTGAAGAAATTATTTCATCGAGGATGGTCACTGGTTCTGGAGAATTTAGATTGTACCTCGGTTGTCTCTTCTTTTTACCTTCTCTCAGATTGCGAGAGCTCCTTGTATTAGGAGAGTACACCAATTATGCTTATTAGATAGTCTTCTTCCAAACCTTAGGCAGGCACCGAAAGGTAGGAAAAGAAGAAAACCAGTTAGCGTAAGTACGGTATACAGAAGGTAAGATATAGAGACATATAAAGGAATTGAAATGAGGACAAAGGAAATTGTGACTACTATTATGAATCTGGATCGCGAAAAAGACATTACTAGGAATACCCGGCCACCCCCTTGAAACATTTATGTTTCAGATTTTCTGTATACTTGTTACCGAGAACCGTTTTCCCAATCAATTTTGACTCCAGGTATGTATTTACCGGATTTGGATCTCACATCTATACGACGTTACGGATGCTGATGAGGAGTAGAATATTAGGAAATGGGCAATATGATCCTCAATATCGTAATTCGTTGTAATTGGTGATATTGGATTGAATTGCCTGGCTTTGCCTTACGACAAAATATTTAGTTTAGAATAACCGTTGTTATGCACCAATTTTAAAATGAAATATCTATATCTTTATTTTCTAAAGTGAGATATAAATTTTGAAAATTGTGTTCCAATCATTTACCTTTATCAGTTAAGGATAAGGTAAGGTGCATTGAATAACGGTGTAAGACATTCTTAACCAATATACAGTTTTCAATTTACAAAACATGGAATTTGTGTTAGTATACTCTTTGGACTTATACATGAAAACGTATGTTGTCCAGTGTCCTTCTGGACAAGGAGTTGGTACTCTTACTTCATTCAGGTTTACCTATGAGTTTTCTGGTTTTAGACACGCATTCGTTGTAATACAAGGTCTAAAGATTTTGAGATGTTTATAGGTATAAGAATAAAGTAGAGAACCATACATTAGAAGTATGAGGATTCTTCGAAGTGATCGAAGATATAGATACTTATGCTAGGTATTCTATCATAGTAATATTGAGAACTTGATTCTCTCTAAGGTTACTCATCTGCGGGTTCGCTCCTTCATGAGTAATGTTGTATTGGCCTTCTTCCATTTAGGTGATATGTATTAGAAACAATTGCATGATATTTGAATCTGGTTCCATCTAAATTAGTGCCTTTGATTCTATATGGATATAGATTGGTTACATAACTTGAGGTTATAAAGATATGGAATTATCCGATTCCTGTTTAAATGCAGAATCCAAACAAACTCAAGGTAAGTTTCGGTAATGGTTGTTTGTGGATTATCCCAAGCATTCGCTAGGGTTTTGCTTCTACCATTTTCAAGATCAATAGTGTAACATTTAAGAAAAATAAAATTTTATTTTTGGGAATTTTTATAATTTAATAATAAAATATTGAATATTTGAATAGGGCGGTATAATTAAATACCGATAAATTGGGAAAAATTTGGAAAATTATGGAAATTATTGAAAAGAGGGTGCTTTATGTGATTTAAGCAAATTATGTAATTTTATTATTTATTAAAAACTATTTAGTGCTAATCGCGATTAAATATCGCTAATCGCGCATTAAGCTTGTTTTGTGAAAAACACGCACCATGTCATTTTAACACTTGTTACATTTTATCATGGCTTTACCTTATTTCTTCATGCTTGATTTGGGTTTTATTATGAGAAGAGAGAAGAAAAGAAAAGAAAAAGAAAAGAAAAGAATATAAAATAGAGGTATGGGCAAGAGAGAGAAAGAGAGGGTGAGGGGTCAAACCTTAGTCTTGAGACATTCTCTCTTCAATCATTCACTCATTAAGTCTTGAGACATTCTCTCTTCAATCATTCACTCATTTTCTCTCCTCTCCTTCTCACATTTGCTGCTGCTGCTGCTGCTGCTCTCTCTCCCTTTCCTCTTTACCTCCTCACAATCCATCAAAAAACCCATTAAAAGTCAATCTCACTTTCATAAAATGTGTGCACAAGCTCACAAGCTTCACTTTGGACCAAGAAAGTTTGCATTTTGGTACCCTAGGGGATTCATGAGTGCCAAATGAGGTAAATTCTGAACCATTAGTGTAGAAATTGGGTTACTTTAGCTTCCATGCATGTTTAGAAATGATTAGGCGATGTTTAGTAGGGTTTGGAAATTTCTAGAAAAGGATTAGGGTTTGAATTGATTCCTAAAGCATAATTGAGCTTGGTAGAGGCCACACAAACCCCCTAGCACAAGAATTCAGACCCAAACCTGAGACTCAACCCCGGAACGCGAACTTTGAATTTCTGCCGAAATTGAAATTGTGTGAACTGTGATAGGAAAACTGAATCTGCTAACACTCGGAGACCTGAAAAATTAATTAGCAAACACTAAGACACAAGCAGGCAACCTAGGACCCCCCACTGAAACCCCTGCCCCTAACCCTCTACCCAGGCCGCAATTAAATTCTTTCTGGCCGCAAATTGTGGCCAGAGCAGTGGGGAATGGACTCGTTTTTGTTCCAGGGCTTTATCTCCAGTAAATTAGACCCTCCACATATGCAAAATTGGCTAATTCCATTTAGGGTAAAATCTGGAACATGTTTTCTAAGTTGCTGGATTTGTTTTACGGGTTTTATGAAATTTGGTTTTGGTATTTGATATTGTGTTTCCGTCGTGTGGCGTTTGAACGCCAACGAATAAGGTTATTGGTTGTGTTTTGCATGCGAGACTATAGGTTTTAACCTATCGGTGTTTTGTACGATATTTTGGTTTTTGTACGTGATTTTGTTTACGATACTATGATGTGATATGTAGGTACCTCACGGGGATTTCGAGGCAATGAAGAAGAGGATGGCGGCATCGACATCGGCAAGTAAGAGCAGGTGAGTAGATTATATCTACGGGGGAAGTCGGGTGGATGGCGTATAGCACCCCCGCAAAGTTGTGAGATTGATGTGATGTGATATAGATATACATTTATATGTTGTTGAAAGATAAGAACACTTAGCAAGAGAAGCTTTAGGAGATCATGGGTTTAGTGTTAGCGAGAATTGAAGAAAGGACTTTAGTGGGTTTCTTAGTCACGAAACCCTAGAGTAAAGATTTGCATACACGCACACATACATTCCCATACATTTACTTTCTTGTGCGTATATGGGGATGTGTATATATGTATATACGCATGGGTATTGGACTATGCATATACATATTCATATACACATGTATGGAAGTTGAGGATAGTATATGGTATTTGGAGATGAGTCGATGAGATTGGGCATGGTGCCATGAGATCGGTGATGTGATTTGGTTCGTATTAGGAGATACGACATGATTTTATAGCGGATCTTTAGGCGATGTGTTTTCACACATACGCCTACATATGTGTTGATGATATTAGTAGTGTACTAGACTTAGATCAGTACCTCCTGTTCACGATATGTGATGATGTGGATACCAGATGAATAATGAGATAAATGTGATATTTGACCGTACCCAGATTTAGGAAGCCGTACGATAGATTTACCGTACGAGATATAGTTATGAGGATAGATCCGCACTCTTGACTCGAGAATGTCAAATTATTTATTGTATCGTACGTGATACTATTGAGACGAGATCACCGACTACTAGATATATATATAGATCGAATCAAACTTAGGTGGATTCCCTTACCCTTTCGACTGGGCTCGAGTCATACTCAAAGTGGAGGATTGTGAGTATTTTAAATACCAAATGGTATGACTCGTATTTTGGGTAGGTTTATTCTTCAGTGTTGCTGTTATCATATCGCTTTCTATATATTCATGATGTTCATCGCATTGCATGCTCATATATATGTTATCTGTAATTATTATGAAACCCTGCTGTCAGGACACCAGCACCATTACCGATGATGCGTATGCTCCACATACACTTGCTTGCCGGCTCACACACAGCTTCATCGATAATTTCCATGTCACGTACACTGTAGAGAACACTATTCATTGATATAGCTTGCTAATTGATAGTTGCAATATGTTATAGCTTTCATATGCTAGTTTAACTATTGCATTTATTGCATGATATCAGATGCATTCATATATTCATTGGCCATGCAGTATTATGGAGATTTATGCCGGTATTCACTATTTATTGACATCATGATTTTTATGATTTCGAATCCTTCTCGAGATTTCTGGATTTGGAAACCGCATGTGAAAGTTTTATAAACTGACGATTTGTTTTAAAGAGATAGATGCGGTTTTCCTTGATATGATAAGTATTGTCCACCATGATGTTTTCTCGGTTCTGAGATGGTTTTCGAGACCCGATTCGAGGAGTTAGATGAACCGTCTGCGGGTACATGGTGGACCCGGTATGGTACCCCGGGGCAAGAAGCTCGAGTTGTAGACGATGAGCCCGGCAGGGGCAGACTGCCTACCGGTGATTGTTTGGCGCGGCGGATATCCAGAGGACACCGTTCTTGGTCGTGTGATTGATGATATGGGCCGATCCGGACTGACGGAGCCCGAGGTATTGAGATATTGTGATATTGAGATTTGAGACACTGAGATATTGAGATTTGATGATACAGGCCAGTCCGGATAGCCGGAGCCTGAGATATAGAGATATTAAGATTCAGGTTTTGTGTCGATACTTGGCACTGATTTCTCTGTTGATTTCATTGATGATATTCGATTTATATACATACAGGAATCTCATTAAATAAAGAAATAGTTGTCTCATTCATGATGTATTCTGTTTCCATTAATAATGCATTCATACATCATATATCTGATACGTTGCTATCTGAGGCACTGACACGAGCACGTGGTATTGCACTTATGTGTAGATGGATCAGGATATTTATTTGAGGATATTACTTGATATGACCTAGGATAGCGTTATGCATGCGATTTCTACTCGTAGATGTTTTTTTCACGAGTTGGCAACTCACCCCCGTTGTGCCACAGTTTTTTGCAGGTTTTGCTGTACAGGTTTCGTTGCGGCTTTGCTGGCCCACTGTTCCTTCCGGGTGATTGCTTTGGTAGGTGGGTCCCTTTGCATCAGGACCACCATTGTATATTTGTTATTTCAGTTGTATCTAGTAAAAATCCATCAACCAGACTTGTATATTTGATAGAGATAGGAGACCAGTGTATATTCTTTCGACCTTCGAGTCGCGCGCTGTATTATATGGTTTTCCTCTGGTTTTCTTGATGATATTGGATTTTTATCCTGAGTTTGATCCTCGCCTCTCGGCGTTGTATATTATATTGCTTGCGTGGTTGTGACCGTTAATTGACGAAGAGCTAGCTCCTGCTTGGGGATGTCTTTATTCATTATATATGCTTTATCAGGTTTGTACCCGTTTGGGGTCAGTTTTTACAAAGAAAACTCTGCCGAAATTTTCAGAAAAGACTTGTGACTTTAAAAATGCATACTTCAGCTTATGTTATTAAACTTCTTGCTTTAAAATTGGTTTTTCCTTCACTCTACTGCTTTACTTGGTTTGGATTTCTGGGTTTTGGTTTACTTAGACTATGTACGCCTCGAGGCGTTTCATAGTCTAAGTGCCGGTCATGTTCCGTACTTTTCGGGTCGTGACAAATAGTTACATTGTTCTTGACTCGCCACCTTTTTATAAAAGGAATCTTTTTGAAAAAGAAACTAGTGGGAGTATGGTAGAACTGGAAGTGATTCTAGAACTTCAAATGGTTATCAAAAATTTAGTAGAATCTAAGAATTCAATTGGACTTGACAATCCATTAGCCACTCCGCGGATTTTAATAGGTGACCTCAGCCACCCGAGAGATACTTTGGTTTTCTTTGAGACGGTGACAGGGAGGTCGACATCATGGTTATGATGGCCCTACTAGTTATCTGTAGGTCATAGAAATTGGTAACTTCCAGGTGACCAGATGCTTTATATCCAAATTGGACTCCACACACTTCAGCAAATATTGGATTTTGGACTTTGCTGGGTGCTCCTGAAGGGGTAAAACCCATTAGGAGCAAGTAGATTTTTCGAGATCTGTACTGGTGGAAAGGTATTAACCTAATAAGGCTAGACTTGTTGTAAATATTTTCATCAAATACCTGTTGTGGATTGTGATGAGACTTTTACTTCAGTGTTTACGCTAAAGTCCATACGGATATGACTTGGTACTGCTGCTGTTCTACACTATGAATATCTAGCAAGAGGATGCCTATAACGTCTTTCCAAATGTGAATTTGGAAGTGCACATGTATATGAATCTACCAGAGGGTTATCGTAGTCAGTGGGAGCAGCAGAAGTGTGCAAGTTGCATATGTCTATTCCTAGACTAAAGCATGTATAGCGGAGACAGATCATCTGTTTTTGATGTGACAGTCTAGGTGATAAACTGCATCAAAACAATAGATGAACCTAGTAAGAAGGGTGTAAGGAGTACTGTCCTGGGTTTTGGATGACATATACCGGATATGAAGTGATATTCCTATACTACAATCGGTCAAATTTTTGTTGTCATATAGTGTTTTCTCCATGTTGGATATAAATAAAATGTTAGGGCTTCTGGTGACTAGATCTATGGTTTTAGATCTAGATTTGGGAAGTT
This sequence comes from Agapanthus africanus, assembly GCA_030015575.1. Lineage (NCBI taxonomy): Eukaryota > Viridiplantae > Streptophyta > Magnoliopsida > Asparagales > Amaryllidaceae > Agapanthus > Agapanthus africanus. The sequence continues at coordinate 431,096,490 of CM057339.1, forward strand.
TTCTAATCAGGTACTTAGACAGCATTCTAAAAGTATTTTAGAATGGACGACTCCTGACGTGGTGGTATACCCGCAGATGATGGAGTCACCCTCTCTAGAGAGATGTCTTCCAGACTGATGAAGAGAGGGACTGGCATGAATGACATATCATTTGCTTAGGCAATTGAGTCAATTATGCAAAGTCTTGTACAAAACCAGATGTTGCTTATACACTTGCTGTAGTAAGAAGATATTAATCCAATACTGGGGAAACAAAGGGAAGCAGTTATGAACATTAAACGATGTTCTTAGTATTTGGTAACGGCAGTCTCCTCCGGGAGGCGGTTATCGGTTTAGGCTTCCAAGGTGATCTGGATGACAGAGATGCTGTCAGCGTTTTGAGTTTTTACCTCTTCTGAGGATTGGTATATTGGATAGTGTTCTAATAGGGATACTGAGGTAGGTATGGTTCAGAATGCTGGTTATAACTCAACAGAGGATACAACCCAAGAAGTTTGTAGGGTAAGTTGATCATTTATGAACTTGGTCCCATCATGTATCAAGACAAAAATTTTGAGGCAGGGTATCGCTCTGTTCGGGAGATTGTTCATCTCCGTGGAGTTGAGATATAGAGAGAGAAAGTTGAAACATTATAGAGGATTCACTCACTGAGGCTATTTCTCGAACACGGATGTTTCTCAAACTAGATTTGAGAAATTGATCAGTAGAGAAATTGGGTATTCGATAGCACATGGGATGTGGGTATGCGATACTGCAATAATTAGGCTTAAGTGCAAGTGGGAGATTGTTGGATATAGTGCCCTCAAGGCAATTATTGTAATTGCGGGCATGCGATTATGATAATTGATGGATGATCTATACAGGTAGAACAATCTTACTTGAAATGATAGTATGCTATCTGGTTTGTCTTTATCATTGATTTGTATACGTTTTAGTTGATATTACGTGTCACTAATACATAATGATTAAGTCTGTAGGATTCTTGGTTGACTACTAGTATTATGATGGCGATCATATACGTGAGAGCTGGGTAGTCTATAAGCACATCCTTAAATGTCCCTAGTTATGGGAGTATCGAGACTGGGCATCGATATTCTGGAGTAGACTAGTGTATACGTTTCGAGACCCCGACGAAGAGGGCGGTGGCCGGTCTCCCAAGCCATTGGTGTTATGTCACCTAAGATAGTATACAGGTGCTCACAAAAGGTTAGTACACTGGACGGACTCGCCGAGAACTTCTATATGGTATTATATCTATCGTCAGATAGAAGTTCTCGAGTGTCATTAGTATAGGTTAGTCTTTTGACATGAGATCATTATTTGTCTCTTGTGATTTCCCACTGTACTTTGATTACTACCCTACCACGGCTCAAAGGAGTCATGCAAACAGGTTTTAGTTGGGTATAGTCCCGAGCCATATGGAGGCAATGATAGATTGTCTGGGATTCGTCTCTCCTGATATTAGGAGTCGATGTCGTGCTGTGTTCGGTTGGCTATCACCCTAAGTCCGTGGCCACGGTAGATGAGATTTACTGGTATGAGTTCAGTAGTTTCTCGGTTGGTGATGAGCTTGACTCCGACACGAATTGTCGGGTTATTAGGGGTCTGACGTTTCCACCCCTAGACTCGGTATGCGATACTCTCAGACGAAAAGACCGGACTATACAAAGATTACCACATTCAGGCTCAGTAGGGTACGGACGGACTTGATTGTCGACATCTCTTTCGACAAATACCTGGAAAGCCGTTACGTATAGCTAGTGCCGCTGACGTGCTTGTGGTTTTTGGATTTATCTAGTAAATCATTGCCAGCGTATTGGCGAGTCCGTTCAGTGTACTCATTCTCCAATGAGCACTTGTATACAATCTTTGATTTCAAACACCAATGAATATGGGATCATCCATTGCCCTTATACTGGGTCAAGAAACGTATACACTAGTCTACTCTGGAATATTGATGCCCTGTCTCAATACTCATTCGACTAGGAACCATTTAAGGATATGCTTGTAGACTACACATGCCCCACTAGTATGATCTGCATCATAGTCATGGTAGTCAAGCTAATATCCAAAGGGATTTATCAACATGTATCAAATGAACAGTAAACATAATCAAGTGAACATGTTAAGATAAAGAGCAACCAGATAGCATACTATCATGTCGAGCAAGAAAGTCCTCTATATATATACATGTCCAAGCATCCACTATACAAATAATGGCCTCTATGGCATACATATATCCAACAATCTCCCACTTGCACTAAGGCCAATTATTGGCGTATCTTATACCCAATATCTTAAAAAGTCGCTCATGTTGCGCTTGTGGAAGGGCCTTGGTGAGTAGATCCGCGGTGTTATTCTTTATGTCTACTCTCCGAATCTCGATCTCGCGGCGATCAATTATCTCCCAGATCAAATGATATCGCCTCAGGATATGTCTGGAACATTGATGAGACCTGGGCTCTTTGGCTAATGCCATAGCCCCATTATTATCATAATACAATGGTATTAGATCAATAATTGTGGGAACTACTCCAAGTTCTGAGATGAACTTCCGCATCCTGACAGTTTCCTTGGCAGCATCATTTGCAGCAATGTACTCAAATTCCATCGTTGAGTCTGCAACGGTGTCCTTTTTGGAACTTTTCCAACAAACCGCCCTCCATTGAGGGTAAATAAAAAACTCGAGATAGATTTTCTGTCATCCTTATCTCTTTGGAAGTTGAAATCGGTATAGGCCTCCATCTGGAGATCTCCATTACCATACACCAAGAACATTTCTTTAGTCCTTCGCAAGTACATAAGAATATTCTTCACTGCTGTCCAGTGTTTCTCCCCTGGATTGGATTGATACCTGCTTACTACACTAAGTGCATAAGCAACATCAGGGCAAGTACATAACATCGCATACATGATAAATCCTACAGCAGAAACGTAGGGTATAACACTCATGTGAGCTCTATCTTCATCAGACTTTGGACAAAAGTCTTTGGAGAGGGTGATTCCGTGACAAGTGGGTAAAGTATTTCGCTTGGAATCTTCCATACTAGACCTCTTTAGGATGATGTTAATGTACTTAGATTGGGACAATCCCAACAATCTCTTAGATCTATCTCTATAGATCTTAATGACCAAAATGTATGAGGCATCACCCAAGTCCTTCATGGAGAACCTTTGTGATAAGAATAGTTTGACCGATTGTAGCATAGGAACATCATTTCCTATCAAGAGAATGTCATCCACGTACAATATGAGGAATGTGACAGTAGTCCCTACAATCTTATTATAAATGCAAGGTTCATCTACATTTTTTATAAAATCAAACTCTTTGATTGTATCATCAAAGTAGATGTTCCAACTCCGTGATGCCTGCTTTAATCCATAAATAGATTTAAGCAACCTGCATGCCTTTTCGCTGCTCCCACCGTCAATGAAGCCTTCAGGCTGATCCATAAAAACACATTCTTCCAAATCACCATTTAGAAATGCAGTTTTAATGTCCATCTGCTAGATTTCATAGTCGTAATGAGCAGCAATAGCAAGTAGGATCTGAATGGATTTAAGCATTGCGAGTAGAGAGAAAGTCTCATCATAGTCCATCCCGGTACGAAATCCTTTCGCTACAAGTCTTGCTTTATAGGTCTCTACTTGTCCATTCACACCAATCTTTTTCTTAAAGATCCATTTGCACCCTACAGGTTTTACTCCAGAAGATACAACTTCCAAAGTCCATACTTTGTTAGTGTGCATGGACTCCATTTCGGATCTCATGGCATCCGGCCATTTCACTGAGTCACTACTCGTGACAGCTTGTTGAAAACTAGTAGGGTCATCATCATTCATGATGCAATCTTCTCTATCACCATCAATGAGGAAACCATAGTATCTCTCTGGTGGGCGAGAAGGCCTACTAGATATACGGAGTGACAGAGGCTCATGGGGTTCTATTGCAACTTCAGGTTCAACCAAATCGTTATTAGTTATTTGTGGTTCTAGAATTTCATCTAGTTCTACCGCATTGGCATCAGTATTATTTGTAAAAAATTCATTTTCTAAAAATGTGGCATACTGAGAAACAAACACTCTTTGTTCCTCCTTGTGGTAGAAAAGATATCCATATGAATGTTTTGGATATCCCACAAAAGTACATAGCACCGATCGTGTCTCGAGTTTGTCTGGATTCTGCTTTTTAACAAAAGAAAGACAACCCTATATCCTAACTCTTTTAAGAGATGGTCTCTTCTCATACCATATCTCATATGGAGTGGTAGGCACGGTTTTGGTCGGAACTCTATTCAATAGATATACAGCAGTCTCTAATGCATGTCCCCAAAAGGAAAGTGGTAACTCAACATCACTCATCATTGAACGTACCATATCTAATAGGGTACGATTCCTCCGTTCTGACACACCGTTATGTCGTGGTGTGTAAGGGGGAGTAAGCTGAGAGAGAATTCCATTCTCTTTTAGGAAATCTAGAAACACTGTACTTAAATACTCTCCTCCTTGATCTGATCGAAGTTTTTTGATGCTCTATCCAGTTTGTTTTTCTAATTCAATTTTATACTCCTTGAATTTTTCGAAAGCTTCAGACTTATGTTTCAACAAGAACACGTGTCCAAACCTCGAGAAATCATCAGTAAAAGTTATGAAGTAAGAATAACCGCTTCTAGCATGTGTGGACATTGGTCCACATATATCACTATGTATGAGGCCTAAGAGTTCAGTAGCTCTCTCTCTCTGTATCCAGTAAACGGAGTTTTGGTCATTTTACCCTTGATGCAAGACTGACAAGTCGCATAAGATTTATATTCAAAAGGATTTAAATGTCCATCTTTATGTAGCTTGGTTAGTCTTGTTTCGTTAATATGACTAAGTATACAATTCCGTACAAAAGCTTCATTTATATCTAGAATTTTTCTATTATTTGTGTGCTGTATGTTGAAAATTGTGTGTTGATTTAGGACGTAAATACCGTTATTTAATGTACCATACCCAATCAACTATTGATTTAGGTTAATGTTCATAACATTATTTTGCAACAAAAAATGATATCCATCATTGTCTAACAAAGATACAGATATTATATTACATAGCATGCTTGGTACAAAATAACATGGGTTCAAAACCAATATACATCCCGAAGACAACCATAGGTGATACTCTCCCACTGATACAGCATGTATATTAGAACCATTTCCAACATGGAGAGTGTGATCACCTATCTTCAAAACTTTGCTATTTCTCAGTCCCTGCACACAATTGCAGATGTGAGAACCCTAACAGGTATCTAAAACCCAGAATGCAGAGTTTATAGAAAAACAGTTTTCAGTGACGAACACACCTGAAGCGGAAGCATCAACATGCTTCTTCTTTTTATGATCAACGAGGTATGATTTATATTATTTAATGCGTATGCGTTTTTAAAAGATAAATCAAAAATATTTGTTAACCGCAATCAAGAACGGCGTCGCTTGGTAGCTAGCCGGTAAGTACGGGTCGGTCCACAGGGATGTTGTGTATTTCCTAATTTGGTATAACGAGTTAATTCCAAACGGTGTGAATGGATTATCGCTAAAAACTAAACTGATTTATACTAAGACTAGAATCTTGCTACGGTTAGGTTTAGGTTAAGTTTGGAAATTAAAGATTTCCTCACCGCTTTCAATGCCCTATTTTAGATCTCTTTTAGGTGTTATGGTAATAATTAATAAAGGGGATTAGTACCATCGGGAAGAAACGATATTTCTTCCTCTAGGTTCTAGTCCTTCCTTTATTAATTCTTACCCTAACCTCCATGGAAAACATACACAACCGGTCATTTATACTACGGTATCACCGTTACCTCTTGGGGTAAGGTGCCGTAGGGAACGGCGTGTGTATGTATGCATGGAGTCCTATTAATTATATGAGATGGGGCAAGAAAGGGGTAAGAGATTTCATCTCTCAAGCCTTCCCCAAATCTAACCCTAACAGGCGAGGAGACTACTCGCTCATTAGGGAATTGAAAAACATCTCTAACTATCTAACTAGGGCAAAGAATAAAAAATCTATACTAAGGCAGAATAAAAATTAACTAGGGCAATTAAATAAAACTACTTACTTTATTGATGGCTCTCTCCAAACATTTACACAGGAATTTTTAGATCTGAATAGATGAATAAAAAGAGGCATAACCTAAAAGAGGTTTTAGGGTTTCTATTTATAGATCATAGAAACCCTAGGGTTACAATCGCGTCATATCTGCAAGTACAATTTTACCCCTAAGAAGACTAATCAATGCACCGACACGTTTTTCCACAGACACGGGCATTATATGGCCGCGGATCCGCGGCTATCTAGTGGCTTCTTGAGCTGCAATTTTTAGGGGTTGGTCTGGTTGCATTTGGGTACTTGTTTCTTCACTTGGTTTCTCAGATTGTCTTCTAGTTTTCTTCCAGATTTCCACAGTGAATAATTTCGTGGACTTTACCGCTTGCTTCGTGACGAAGTCTTGAATCTTGCTCTGCCTTTGTGCTTTATGAAATTTTCCATTGATTTTCGTTTAGTCTTCAAACTGTAGGCTTGATCAAGATTCTTCCATTTGTTGGTCGTAGTTTCACTTTTGTATCGTCTTTTTATCTTTTCCTCTGTTTTTGTTCCGAGAACCTGTAACCTGCAACTATGTAGCAGACATGGGTCAAAAGCACCTGTTTATTTATAAAATGACTAAGAATGGGGAATATAAGAATGCAAAATTATGGTATGAACAAATACCCCCAAACTTATCTTTTGCTCGTCCTCGAGCAAACCTGGTTTTATTCTCAACAAAATCCTACTCTCACTTTTGCAGGGAAATGCGATTGCACTGAGCTCGTGCAATAAGCCGTTAAACCTTTAGGTGTCCCTAGTAGGAGGAGTGTTGTCTCCTGAGGGTTTTCAGCGGATACTACCCACAAAATCCTATCAATTAGGCCCATTGACTTTTATTCTCTAATTAGGTTTTCTAACAAGAACTCTATTATCTTCGACCCATAAATTATCCACTCGTATTCTTCACGCTTCCTTATTATTTAACTTAAGATTATATATGTTCTGTAGACTTACATAGCTTTTAGCATCTTTTAAGCTTTCTTTCTAGGGTTCTATCTCAACTTAGGAATTTTTATCATCTTTACTAAAAATACAAGTCCTATTCTTCATTCCCATCTATTATCTAAACCCCAATCACATACCTCTACGTGTGTGTATATATCACCCCTACACTTGGAAATTCAAATCAAGCAATCATACTCTTGTCCGTCGTCCAAAGCACTTCTTAATTGGTGAATTTTTAGATGAAATTGCTCACACATTCTTCATGCGACCGTTAATACTTCTTAAGGTACCAACGACCGATTACAAAATGTGTTCGCACATTAAAGCGTAATTCCTAGTCTTGTAATCCCTAAAGCTTTTAGCAGTGACTCCCAAACCAGTTGGTCTAAGGCACTAGGTGATGAAGCACCCTCGCTAAATATTTTTTCTATTAATGCAGCCTTAAGTAATCACAAAAACCAGTGTTCATTTTTTTTATTATCTCTTTATTCACACTTGTATTTTTATTTTATTTTTCTTCGTACTAAGGACTTTAGACAAGAGCATTTCAAGGTCTCTTCTACTATTCCAAGTTTCAAGGTTCGTGTTTGTGCAATTTTGTAGGGTATATATTTTCAGAATTTAGACTTAAGTTAGGAATTATTTTTCAAACTTATACTTTAATAAAGATATCAATACTTTTCCCTTGTTTTAACTTAGCCCAAGAAGTCAACTTGAAATTTGCCTATTTCTAAATAAACTACAAAGACATATACTTTTTACCGTTAAATTTTAAGAAAGGTTATTTTTGTTAGTTGTATGTATGCCCTAGAGGCCAGTATTGTACAGATGATGTATATTATATTGGATGCTTGGACATATATAGAGAGGACTTTCTTGCTCGATATGATAGTGTAAGTCTACGGTAGCGCCCTGGCCGTCTACAGACGCCAAATGCGGAACAAAAAACTTTTAACTGGCGCTATCGTATACTTTAAACCGGATCTTCCATTATTGCTAAACTAACAAACTGTAAAGAGTGTAGAAAGGTTATACCGAACGATCCGAGTCCTTCGTTCTTCAACCATCATCCCACGCTCCGTTGCGGCTGCTCCGATCTCGTCGATCTCCGATCTGCTCGTCCAGGTGGCACCACGTCACTGATTCTTTAAACGGGCTCCCGCCTCTGACTTGAGGCAACTCGGTCGTCAAGTTTGCTAAAAGAGACGACCAAGATTGATGTAGAGAATGCGTAGATGACTTTGTCTCACTTCGTCCAAATCCGTGGACGATCGGTTAATGAAGTTGCCGAGGGAATCGGGTGATGGAATGAAATGAGCTGTGAATTCCATACACCGAAAACTATCATAATCTTTTGCAAATGAAACTCAAGCGAGAGTTTGAGAGAGGAGGGGGAAGGGGCCGACCATATATAGGGAGGAGGAGGGTGAGTGTAGGAGCAAAGGGGGTGAGCATAAGGATAAATATCAACAACAAATATCCTTAAGCAAAACAAAACTCATTAATGAAATGAATGACTCACTAAACCTAGTCATCCATTCATTAATGCAACCAATGAAAACACAACACCATTTAACCTAGTCATCACCTTCTAGAACCTTCTAGAAGCATGACTCACCCTCATCCAAGAAAAGATAAATCCGTCTTTAACCGAATGTTAAAAGACGGCTGATAGAAAACTGGAAACTGGAAACTTCCAAAAGTGATCCTGAAACGATTTTCAGGATAACCCCGTAACTGTATAAATATACCCGCATTTGTATTACGACCGAATACAAATGCAACTGAGACAAAGATATTATACCTACTCAATATAATACTCGGATCCGGCTTAAACCAAAACCGACCAGTATCATCTGCCCGAAAAATAACACGTGCGTAAACGCACGTGCATTTTCCGAACCCTGCCATAAAACCATACGGCCTCTACAATGTTTCGCCCGAACTTGGGAAACTGTCTATGGGGGACTCTAATGACTCGTCAGTACCCCGGCAGTGGTTTTAACCACAAACCGTCAGCGGCACTAGCAATGCGTAACGGCTGCCCATGGACTGACCTCAAGGGAGGCCAATGAGCGAACTCATCCGGAAACCCTACTGAGCCTAACAGTGACAATGTATATACAGTCCGGTCCGTTCGTCTATGAGTATCGCATATCTGCCTAGGGGGCTAGTAATGTCAGACCCCCAATAGCAGTATAAGTCGTGTCGGAGTGAAGCCCAATAACACCCTGAGATACTACTGGAGTACCTACCAGTAAATCTCCTGCCACGGTCGTGGACTTTGTGTAATGGCTCTCCTAGACACAGCACGATCTCGCCCCCAATACCGGGAGAGACGAATCCCCTGCCGATCCGCTCACGTGCCTCCATATGGCTCGGGACTATACCCAAAAGCTACCTGTTTGCACGACTCCTTTGAGCCGTGGTAGGGTAGAAATCAAAGCACAGTGAGAACTCACACGAGACAAATGACGACCTCAGGTCGATGAACTAACCTGTACACATGTCACCAGGGAACTGCTATCTGACGATAGATATAATACTAACTAGCAGATTCCCGGCGAGTCCTGTCCGGTGTACTCATAACCCAATGAGCACCTGTATACATCTTAGGTGATCCAACTGACACCAGTGGCTTGTGAGACCGGCCACCGCCCCTCGTGGGGGTCTCGACTGTACACACTAGTCTACTCCGGAGTATCGATGCCTTGTCTCGAAACTCCCACGACTAGGGACCACAATTAAGGATATGCATATAAACTACCCAACTCTCACGTATATGATCGCCATCATACTGTTGGTAGTAAAGCAAGATCCTAAGGGCTCTATCAAAGTGTAACATGTAATCAGTCACCTGAACATGTACATGACTGATAAAGGCAAATCAGATAGCATACTATCATCTCGAGTAAGACTGTCCTACCGGTATAGGTCCTCCGCAATCATTGCAATCACGTACCTGCGATCCAATAATTGACTCTGAGGGCACTATCTCCAACAATCTCCCACTTGCACTCAAGGCTAATTATTGCGATGTCGACTACTCACAGCCCGTGTGAAACCGAACATCCAACTCCTCTACTAATCAGTTTCACAAAGCCCGTTTGTAAAACTATTGTGTTCGAGAAATAGCCTCAGTGAGTGGATCCGCCTAGAAGTTTCTTTCTATATCTCTCTAAATCTCAAGTTCGCGGAGAAAGCCATCTCCCGAATTGAGTAATACCTGTCTTAGAATATGTCTGGATATCTGATGGGACCTAGTTCATAAATGAACTCCAAATCCAAACTTCTTAGACTGTATCGATCACTGAACCTAATCAGTATCGGGCACCATGCCACCCACAGTATCCTCTTGGACCACCTGTCCATAATACTGTTCCTCATCAGAGGGAAAACTATAACTCTGACAATCACTCTGTCAACCATGTCACCTTTGAAGCCTGGAATGATAATCGTCTCCCAAAAGAGGCTGTCGTCATCAAATCCGTAGAACATGTACTTATGTTCTAAAACTGCTTCCTTATGTTTCTCCAGGATTGGATTAATACAAACTTATTGCAACTAGTGCAATAACAACATCTGGTGTGGTACTTGACATCTCATGATTGACTCAATTGCCTAAGCAAGTGATCTGCCAATCATGCACATCCCTCTCCCCTTTAGTCTGTAAGACACCTTTAGAGAGGGTGACTCCATTACCTGCAGGTACACCACCATGCCAGAAGTCATCTATTCTAAAAACCATTAGAATACTGTCAAAGTACCTACATTGGGAAACTACCCAAATCCAGATCTAAAACCATAGATCTAGAAACCAGAATGTCAAATATTATATCCATATCCTGTCTGGAGAAACAACTGTGTGGCGACCACAGTACAACCGATCGTAGTATAGGAATTTTACTTCCTACTCTGTGTATGTCATCCAGATACTATGACATCACACCCTACTACCTTCTTAACAGATCCATCCCCTATTCTGATGAAGTCAAACCCATGACTGTCACATCAAAATTAGATGATCTATCTCCGCTATAACTGCTCAGGTCTATAAATAGACATAAGCTACTTGCCCACTAAACTTCCGCTGCTCCCACTGACTACGACAACCCTCCTACCGGGTCTCATATCCTGGAACAACAGTAGTGTCAAGTCTGGGTAGATAATAACCTCCCTGTCACCGTCCTTGAGGCTACCGGAGTACCTCTCGGGTATCTGAGGTTACCCACCATATTTGCGGAGTGGCTAATGGAATGTCAAACCTAATTGAATATATAGGTCCTATTAAATTTTCCGTAATCGTTCACGGTTCTGGAATCACATCCAGTTCTACCATACTCCCACTACTGTTTTCTGAAAAAGATCCATTTTTACTAAAACTGTGGCGAGTCAAGAACAATATCACTATTGATCTTCCAAATGGTAGAATATCAACCCTCGTCATAGTCAGGGTCAACCCACAAACAGCCATTACAGAAACGTGCCCTGAGTTATCCAGAGTCTGGTTTTAAGCATAAGCTGGACAACTCCCCGTACCTTAACATCTTTTAAGGTACAAACTATTCTATATCCCATATAGAAACTTTGGCACTTATTTAATTGGAACCATATTCAAATCATGCAGCTGTCTCCAGTGCATATCATCTTTATGGAAAGAGGCTAATCAGCATTACTCAACTTAGGAATCCATCCAATTATGAGTAACCTGAAAGAGAAACACGTTTCTCAAAACCATCACTATCATCTGAATACCAATCACAAGAATCTACATCTTCGATCTCTTTGAAGAATCCCGATACTTGTGACACCTGGTTCTCTACTTTATTCTTATACCCACAACTTCTCAAAACTTAGAACTTGTATTTCTACGAAACACTTGTCTAAATACTAGAGAAGTTATAAGTAAACAGAACATAGTACGAGGACCTACCCCTTTGTCCTGATGGACACTGAACAACATACAATACTCTGTATAAGTCCGCTGAGTTTAAGTAACTCAAAACCTGTGCGTCGTAGGTTGAAAACTGTACCCTGGCGATTTCCTCAAATATCACCAATTACAACGAATTCCGATATAATGAGGATAATCACCTAATTCCCAATAACTTACTCCCACTCATCATCTGTAAAACCATACAGATATGAGAATGAAACCTGGTAAATACATACCCTTGGAGTAAGTATTTAATCGGGAAAACAGTTTTCCTTTAACAATGCACTGAAACATGAAAAATGTTTTGTAGGGGTATCCTGGTATTCATAGTAATGCCTCTTCCATAATCCAATTCATGACTTCAACCGTATATCTCTTTGCCATCTCTCCAAATCCCTTTATTTGTCTTAAGTCATTACCTTCTGTACACCATCGTTAGGCTAAATGGTTTTCTTCCTTCCCTACCGTTCGGCACCAGCCTATGGTTTGGAAGAAGACTATCCAGTAAGCATAATAGGTGTACCCTCCTAAACCAAGGAGTACTCATATCTTGAGAGAAGGTGATGATAAAAGTCAACTGAATAATACCTTATTCTTTTAAAGGTGAAATAGGAGTGGCGATGAAGTACGCGGTTTGGTCGTGAATGATAACAGTCGAATTTACTTTGCCCTCTTTCTAATCCCTTTATTTTATCTTAACATATTACCTTCTGCACACCCTACTTAGGCTAATTGGTTTTCTTCATTCTCTACCTTTCGGCACCTGCCTATGGTTTGGAATAAGACTATCCAATAAGCGTAATAGGTGTACTCTCCTAAACCAAGGAGCCCTCGCAACCTGAGAGAAGGTGATAATAAAAGACAACTGAATAAACCAACTCTATTTCTCCTGAACCTGGATCCATCCTCGAAGAAGTCCCTCCGAGTTCGTATATAACCATACGATGGATCTATCCAATGGAAGTGGATATCCGTAGTAAAACGGGTGTTCTGAGAAATGCAAAGGGTAAAAGAAGGAGTGGCAATGACTTATGCAACTCAGACAATCCAAAAGCCAGTATTTTAAGAAGGTTCGGTCAACCTGGTCACTGAGTCATAGTCTAGGGTCGGTCAAAGGTCGCTGCCAAAGAGAGAGAGAAAAGAAACACTCTGCGTGCACTCTAACCTAGATCAGAATGGTTATCACTTTATCTAATCCGGAAACCTCCCACTGTCCTATCAAATTCTCCTCCAAATCAGAAAGAAGAATCAATCGGGATCACCCGAAGAGTAAACCAACTCATCAGTGGGAATCGGGATCCAACTCTCATCGCATGATAACGTGATGGAATGCATCCACGTTACTCATACTCCAGAAGGTATGCGCATACTTGGCAATTTTCAGTTTCTTTAGAAACTCCCGATATGATTTTTGCCCCATGCTCTTATAACCTTGGCTTTGGTCAAAATGTCATAAGTCACATGCCAAGTTCTACCCATCACTATCTTGTCAATTTGAACCCACCCGCACATGCCCCTGGCTTTGGCCAATCGGCAGAACGACTGTCCCAAACTAACTCATCTATCTATGCAACAAATGAATACCCAGCAGCTACCAAACACTATGCCTTAACTTTGGCTAAAATGCATAGCTTGAATACTACCGAATACCCAAAAGAAGTGACGGAGGGCTACGGCTGGTTTTTGGCGAAAAACCTTTAACGTAGTGAACTTGATATCGCTGAAGGAACTTGATAGCTTTTTAAAATATAGTGGCGAAAACCTTTTGCTAAAGAGGTCACTCCCGATGAAGGGATCTCGGCTGTTTCCTCGTGGAATGAGGTGCAGGATATTCCACTGAATACCGCTATGCAAAGCAACTTGTAATCGACTATAGTGAAGTTATTACCCTGACGCAAACTTCTGCCCAAGGGGTCAGTCCCGGTGAAGGGATATCGGCCCTTGCCCCGTCGAATGAGGTGCAGGATATTCCACTGAATACCGCTATGCAAAACAAAAGGAAACGTCTTTGCAATAACATTTTTTAAATTTGTTCCAACAACTGCAAACAGGTTTGCTTTACTTTGCATTGATCAGAATCAACGCAGTCCCATCAATCGATCACACCAGAAAAGAATGAAAATAAAATGTACGTATATGCCATCCGCATTCGTCACTGGGTCCCGTCATCACCCATTAGGTTACTTAACTAACGACAGAGCGGGGACTGGACTAGCACGGGTGTAAAACATATACAACATCTAATAGTATATAAACCAATATACAATAATCGCTCCAGGCGTGATAATATGCAACATTAAAGAAAAGTAATAAGCATCACAGAACAATACAAATAATCTGGGATCCCCGAGTTTCACAGAGCCGCTGCTGAAACTCGACGTTCCCCTGTCGTGTGGATAGCCTGTGCAATGAAACCTAGACCCCTACGGGTGCGGCAAGTTACCCGCCAAAACCTGAAGCGAGGCAGCCCCTTACAGCATAGTGAATGGACCACCCAGCACTTCACGGAATCCGGTAATCTTGGGCACCCGTCCTTGGGTCAACCTGTACCCCCTACGAGTGCGGCGAATAGTCTGCCAATTCTAGAGTGAGGCCCCTCTGCGTCTCAAAGCCATGAGATGCGGACCCGTTGCCCTCCAGAACCCGGCTATCCGTGCACTCCGTCGCGGGGCAAAACCTAGTACAGTAATGAAAAATAGTACAACAGGTACATCGACCGCAACCTGGTCATGCCCCAAAAGAATATTATACAACAGGAAGTGGGCAGTCCACAAGTTGGACGCTCGCCCCGCAATATCAAATGTACAAATAAACTCAAACTGTACAACCATTGCACACTGCTATCCACCACGACAAATCCGCAACATCACAGTACAACACAGAACATCAACGCGAATGTCATGTTCCCAAACCCGTCTAAAAGAACTATAACAATCGGACGCGGTTTACCGATCAAATGACATTCCCGGTCGGAGATATAATGTAAGCACTGTAAACTAACATGTTTAAATTTCGATTGACTAAATATCACAAAGTGGGCCCCACGAACAACTGGTGAACAGTAACAAAATCTGGGCCCAAAAGATATATACCAAAAACCCTAAATTCTAACAGAGAAGACACAGACAAAATTTGGTGCACTGATCCCATAGAATGGCCGCGGATGCGCGGCCAAACCATGGGTTTGGCCGCGACTCCGCGTCGCTTTGGTGGGATCACGTGCTCAAATTTGGTCGGTGTACTTCTGAAACCCTGCACAACTTTCTGTGATATGTGGAATATTTTTAGGACATCATTTAAAATCGACAGAAACTGTGAAATTGAAAAAATGCGGTTTTTGATTTCCGGTTCGATCGATGTTTTAAACACGTTAGCACAAGTTAGTAAAGAAAAATGGTGAGGCTCTGATACCACTGTAAGTCTACGGTAGCGCCCCGGCCGTCTACAGACGCCAAATGCGGAACAAAAAACTTTTAACTGGCGCTATCATATACTTTAAACCGGATCTTCCATTATTGCTAAACTAACAAACTGTAAAGAGTGTAGAAAGGTTATACCGAACGATCCGAGTCCTTCGTTCTTCAACCATCATCCCACGCTCCGTTGCGGCTGCTCCGATCTCGTCGATCTCCGATCTGCTCGTCCAGGTGGCACCACGTCACTGATTCTTTAAACGGGCTCCCGCCTCTGACTTGAGGCAACTCGGTCGTCAAGTTTGCTAAAAGAGACGACCAAGATTGATGTAGAGAATGAGTAGATGAGTTTGTCTCACTTCGTCCAAATCCGTGGACGATCGGTTAATGAAGTTGCCGAGGGAATCGGGTGATGGAATGAAATGAGCTGTGAATTCCATACACCGAAAACTATCATAATCTTTTGCAAATGAAAACTCAAGCGAGAGTGTGAGAGAGGAGGGGGAAGGGGCCGGCCATATATAGAGAGGAGGAGGGTGAGTGTAGGAGCAAAGGGGGTGAACATAAGGATAAATATCAACAACAAATATCCTTAAGCAAAACAAAACTCATTAATGAAATGAATGACTCACTAAACCTAGTCATCCATTCATTAATGCAACCAATGAAAACACAACACCATTTAACCTAGTCATCACCTTCTAGAACCTTCTAGAAGCATGACTCACCCTCATCCAAGAAAAGATAAATCCGTCTTTAACCGAATGTTAAAAGACGGCTGATAGAAAACTGGAAACTGGCAACTTCCAAAAGTGATCCTGAAACGACTTTCAGGATAACCCCGTAACTGTATAAATATACCCGCATTTGTATTACGACCGAATACAAATGCAACTGAGACAAAGATATTATACCTACTCAATATAATACTCGGATCCGGCTTAAACCAAAACCGACCAGTATCATCTGCCCGAAAAATAACACGTGCGTAAACGCACGTGCATTTTCCGAACCCTTCCATAAAACCATACGGCCTCTACAACGTTTCGCCCGAACTTGGGAAACTGTCTGTGGGGGACTCTAATGACTCGTCAGTACCCCGGCAGTGGTTTTAACCACAAACCGTCAGCGGCACTAGCAATGCGTAACGGCTGCCCATGGACTGATCTCAAGGGAGGCCGATGAGCGAACTCATCCGGAAACCCTACTGAGCCTAACAGTGACAATGTATATACAGTCCGGTCCGTTCGTCTATGAGTATCGCATATCTGCCTAGGGGGCTAGTAACGTCAGACCCCCAATAGCAGTATAAGTCGTGTCGGAGTGAAGCCCAATAACACCCTGAGATACTACTGGAGTACCTACCAGTAAATCTCCTGCCACGGCCGTGGGCTTTGTGTAATGGCTCTCCTAGACACAGCACGATCTCGCCCCCAATACCGGGAGAGACGAATCCCCTGCCGATCCGCTCACGTGCCTCCATATGGTTCGGGACTGTACCCAAAAGCTACCTGTTTGCACGACTCCTTTGAGCCGTGGTAGGGTAGAAAACAAAGCACAGTGAGAACTCACACGAGACAAATGACGACCTCAGGTCGATGAACTAACCTGTACACATGTCACCAGGGAACTGCTATCTGACGATAGATATAATACTAACTAGCAGATTCCCGGCGAGTCCTGTCCGGTGTACTCATAACCCAATGAGCACCTGTATACATCTTAGGTGATCCAAATGACACCAGTGGCTTGTGAGACCGGCCACCGCCCCTCGTCGGGGTCTCGACTGTACACACTAGTCTACTCCGGAGTATCGATGCCCTGTCTCGAAACTCCCACGACTAGGGACCACAATTAAGGATATGCATATAAACTACCCAACTCTCACGTATATGATCGCCATCATACTGTTGGTAGTAAAGCAAGATCCTAAGGGCTCTATCAAAGTGTAACATGTAATCAGTCACCTGAACATGTACACGACTGATAAAGGCAAACCAGATAGAATACTATCATCTCGAGTAAGACTGTCCTACCAGTATAGGTCCTCCGCAATCATTGCAATCACGTACCTGCGATCCAATAATTGACTCTGAGGGCACTATCTCCAACAGATAGTATGCTATCTGGTTGGTCTTTATCTTAACATGTATACTTGTCTCTTGATGCTGTCTTATAGTTACATGTTGGTAAAGCCCTCAGGATGTGTACTTGACTACCTGGACTATGATGCAGATCATACTAGTGGGGACAGAGTAGTCCATAATTACATCCTTTAATGTTCCTAGTCGTGGGTGTATCGAGACAGGGCATCGATATACCAGAGTAGACTAGCGTATACGCTTCTCGACCCATGAGATGGGCGATGGATGGTCCCATATCCATTGGTGTTTGACATCAGAGATGGTATACGGGTGCTCAGTGGAGACTGGGTACACTGGACGGACTCGCCGAGAACTCTCAGATGGTATTATACCTCACGTCAGATGGCAGTTCTCTGGTGACACTTGTGCAGGTTAGTCTGTAGACCCGAGATCATCATAGAGTCTTGTGTGATTCCCACCGTGCTTTGATTTCCACCTTACCACGTCTAAGAGGGCGTGCAAAACGGTGGTTTTTGGGTACAGTCCCGAGTCTCATGGAGACAATGAGCGATAAGAGGGGTTTCGTCTCTCCCGGTATTGGGGGTTGATGTTGCGCTGTGCTCGATTGGTCATAACAGGGAAGTCCCAGGCCAGGGCTGATTTAGAGATTTACTGGTAAGTGTTACCAGTAGTTTCTCGACCCGTTATGAGCCTCACATTGGCACGACTTATCGGTTATTGGTGTCTGACGTTTACCACCCCTAGACTTGATATGCGACATATCAGACGAGGAGACCGGACTGTACGGGAAGTGTTACCGGCAGGCTTTTGCAGGAGTTGGAGCGGGCTTGCTTTCTTATCTTCTGATCGCTCAATACCCGGGTAGCCGTTACGTCTAGCTAGTACCGCTGACGGCTTGTGGGTGCTTGATGTGATCATCACCTACTGCCGGCGTATTGACGAGTCTTTAGAGTCCTACATAGAGGTTTTACTGGCTTAGGCAAAATGAAATAGGAGCGCATATGTGATATGTGCGGGACCGAGAATGATGCGTGTATGTGATACCGTATTCTATTCTCGCAACTTTTTGTATCGGTCGGTTATATGTGATATAGCCGGATTATCGAATCAAGTGTTGATTCGATAAGTCGATACATTGGATATTAGTCGGTTATATGAGATATAACCGGATTATTAAGTCAAGTGTTGATTTAATAATTTAGTGTATAATTGTATATATGATATACTAATTTACATTAACTAACATTTGTTCACTTAAGGATTTTTCTCACATGTGCACAACTTTAATATATATGTGATATATATTAAAAATGTGTTTATCTTTTATGTATCATGGTTGTTGATACACATGACATGGGTGTATAAGACATACACCATTCTATTTATTATGGTGGGTTATAATTATTTAAGGTAATTACAAAATTAGTGGAAATTTGGAAAGAGCATGAAGCTTGTAGAAGCTTGCTTTGCTTTGACAAAGTCCACTAATTTGTCTTTACTTTAGATTTTTTGTTAACCTAACCATTTGGATTAGCCATGGTTATGTCTCTACATGAGTTAATATATGATACTCACTCACCCATGGTTAGCTCACTCACTTGATCATTATCCTCATCTTTTCTTTTGTTCATCATCTTCTTCTTCTTTTGAGCAAAAGAAAAGCTTGCTAGGGTTTCAAAAAGAGAGTGAAACATTGTGAGAAATAAAATTCTAAAGAGAACCCACTTCCTATTTCTCCATCCTCTACTAGACTAGCACTTTAGTTTAGAGTGTTTGCTTCACTAATTCTCTAGTTAGTGAAGTAGTAGCTTGAGCCGGTATTCCCTCGACGTAGATCATCTTCGGCCTCGAAGACTTCAAGCAAGGACGCATCTTTCGCCTCGTGAAGCCATGCAAGAGCCCGGGAGAACCATGATCGCAGCGAAGGGACTATGACAAGGAGCTTTAGAAGTGAAGGACCGATCTACAAAGGTTGTATTTCGTATTTACTTAGTAGTAAATGTCTTTTACTTGCATGTGAAACCCTAATTATCTAGCAAAAATCTTGTTTAGGGTTATTCGGCACGGCTAAAATTTTAAGCGGGCATGGTTGATGCCTTGTAGAACCTTATTAGAGTGCCTAGTAACCCTAAAGTGGTATCAGAGCCTAGCTAGAGCATTAGGCGACGTGTATGCGAAGTTAAAACCCCGATCGAACCCCGAAACGTCATTTTAACCCCCTCTCTGGACAAATTTTAAAAACTTTGATTTTTCTGTATTAAAAACACCTAAAAAAATCAGCAGGTAAATATAAACATTACTGTAGAAAACGAGCACCTAACATGTACGGACCACCGCGGAACCGCGGCAATACCCTGCTTGTGCCGCGGATCCACGGCCGTACAATGACATTTTGCTTTTGTTTTTGTACAGTAATGTCTATTTCTGTTAGTGTACCTTTCTGGGTATTTTTAATCTGACTCATGTATTGAGTGTACTGGGGATTATTTTGTATTCGTTGATTCGATCGGAATATTTAATTTCGTTATCTTTTCCGGATATTTAGAAAGTATTAAAAAGTTCGAACGGATATCAATAACTCACTTTTTCCCGACCCGGGAAATTTCCAAGTGTTGTATATTTCCGAAGTTTAAGTACGTCTAAATCGTGCAAGTTACGCAATGGACCCTCTAGATGACAACAAACCTTAACTCGATTATGTGACCGTCTTGAACTGCCTTTTGAACCTTAGGGTTTGGGGGAGTACGACGTTGCCACATGTGAGGCGTTGGCTTGACCCTTCTACGGCTGGACCATTGGTACTGTGGCATGTGATGGATGTTTTTTTAAACTCCCCTCAAGTGTTGAGAACTATTTAGGAAATCTTGGGTATTTGATTATTCGATCGGAAAGTTTAATACTGTCTATTTATCTGGAATGTGATACAATATGTGGAATTCATGAAGTTAGGCATGAAATGCGAAGTATGTGATATTTCAGATTTATGATGTCTAAAGAGATTGTGGATTCCAAATGTTGTAGTTTTACAATTTCTTTTCTGCGACCGTAAGTGTAATATATGATATCGCCGGTTTCGTTGCTATATGTCAACGACAATTGGGATGCGCATATTTACTTACGTTGATGACATGTGATATTATGTGTTGCTGGATATGTTATATTGGATCGTCGCGTTTTGAATAGCCGGGGTTTTTATGTGAGATAAGAGTTTTTTTATTTTCATTCATGTAAAATTAATTGTATGTAATATTCTTTTATTGGGGCACTTCTGGGATGAGGTTGATGTCACCATTTGTATATTATTTACTTTTCCGCACTATGATAGACCCAAGGAGGAGAGCACAAGTAACCGGGTTCTAGAGTCCAGTGGGAGACCAACTCGAGGAGTCGAGTCCGGGTCTCCTAACTCTAGAATTGGTAGGGTTGCTTGCCGCTCTCGTAGGGGTCTAGGGGTGTGGGTTTGGATATTCATCGCGACCGTGGAATCCGTGTTTTATAGAGGCTCAAAATAAAACAGGGACGTCCTAGTATATCCAATATTTCATATGTTTCTTCTGCTGAGATATCTGTGATGTGATCATTTGATATGTTGTGATAAATACTGTATATAGTATACATGATATATTATATAGACGTTACTTATGTTTTACACCTGCGCTAGCCCTGCCCCGCTCTGCCGTTTGTTACCTAACCTAACGGTGCACGAGGGGACATCGAGGCAAATGCGGATGGCATAAGTGTACGTCGTATTTATCTGTGATGTTTAGGTGACTTAAATGATGGGACTTCATTAATGTGATTAATGAAAGAAAAGAAACCTAAAAGATGTTGTAGAATCAAATTTTCAAAAAGAGTAGCTACATTTTTTTGCTTTGCATAGCGATATATATGATATATCCTGCACCTTATTCGATGAGGAAAGAGCCGAGATCCCTTCACCGGGAGTGGCCTCTTTAGCAAAACTGGCAGATGCTACAACACTCGGTTTGTTTTTGATTGCTTTTGGAGTTTTTGCTTTGCATAGCGATATATATGATATATCCTGCACCTTATTCTATAAGGAAAGAGCCGAGATCCCTTCACCGGGAGTGACCTCTTTAGCAAAACTAATGAAACCCTCAAAATCACTCCATTTCAAAATTCACTCGATTCCATAACGATATCAAGTTCATTACACAATAGGTTTTCAGAAAAACCTATCATAGACCTCCGTCATTTCAGATAAGTCCTACTTAGTATTCGTGCTACGTTTGTTGGCCTGCGTCAAGGCGTAGTGTGCGGTAGCTAACTAGTATTTATCTGCTTATGCATATGATGCAGATTGGATTAGGGTAGTCGTGCGACTTTGTTGGCCTGCATCAAGGGTCGTGCGGGTGGGTTTAATTCAATCAAGAAATGACGGGTTGAACTTGACTAGCGCACTATGGTTTGTTGGCCTGCGTCAAGGTCATGGGACGCTAGGGGCAAAATATTATCGGGAATTTCAAGTGCTGAAATTTGCAATGAGATTGCATACCTTCTATGAGATAGTTGGATCCCGATACCCGCTGCGAGTAAGAGTTACTCCTGGGAGAGTTTTACACAGGACAATTAGCCGATCAAGTAGGTGTCTAGAAAGGTGTCAACGGGGTTACGCCTCTGGTAAAATGAGGTTTACTTTAATTAGGTCCGTGCGAAAGCACGGGGAACCTCCCTCAAAGTACCGACACTGGCCTGGCTGAAAGATTGGCGAAATTGTAGGGTGTAATTAATCCCGGCTTGTCTTTCCTTTTAGGGTTTGAAGGAAGATTTGATAAAAACGGTGGGAGCCATCCTGATTAGATAAAATAATAACCAATCTGATCTTGCAAGAGCATACGCTAAAGTGTTTTCTTCTCTCTCTCTCCAGTTAGCGACCATATCATGCCTTAATAAAGATAATACTATGGATGTATTGACCGAACCCGCATGTTATACTGTGCTGGGGAACGTTGGTTCCGTTCTTTCTTATAAAAGTTATAAGACTGAACAGGATATAGGGGAATACCAGGATTCCTATGCCACCCGAATGAAGAAAGTACATGTTGATGCATTTTCTTCGGGTGTGTTCGTTACAGAGAACTGTTTCTCCATTTGCTCTACGTCCTGGGTATTAGATACCGGGTTAGGATCCCATATATGTAATCAGTTACATGGGCTTAGGAAAGGTAAAGAACTCGGAGAAGGTGATAAAGACATAAGGGTTGGAAATGGTGCAATTGTTGCAGCTAAAACCGTCGGGGAATATCACCTTGTATTACCAACATGTAATACATTTATTCTGAATGAATGCTATTACATGCCGAACCTGATATGCAACATTATATCGGTTTCTTTGTTGAGTAAAGAGGGATATAATTTTGTATTACAGGATAATGTTATGAACATTTTTCTGAACCAAAAGTTGGTTGGATCAGGCACGTTGTGCAATGGCATTTATGTTCTAAATCAATCAACAGTTTTGAGCATAACAAACACACACAAGAGGAAGAGTTCAGAACTGAACGAATCCTTCTTGTGGCATTGTAGACTGGGTCACATCAATGCGACACGACTAGCTAAGTTGCATAAGGATGGATATTTGAATCCGTTTGAATTTTCATCTTATGACACTTGCCAGTCATGTCTCAAAGGCAAGATGACCAAAACTCCGTTTACGGGACACGGAGAAAGAGTTACGGAACTCTTAGGACTGGTACATAGTGATGTATGCGGTCCCATGTCTACACATGCCAGGAATGGTTCTTCGTACTTCATTACATTCACTGACGATCTCTCTAGGTTCGGATATGTGTTCCTGATGAAATACAAATCAGAAGCTTTTGAGAAATTTAGAGAATATAAACGATAAGTCGAGAACCAAACCGGGAAAAGTATTAAAATCCTTCGATCTGATCGAGGAGGTGAATACTTGAGCAATGAATTCCTGGACTTCCTAAAAGAGAATGTGATTCTCTCTCAGCTAACTCCTCCATATACACCACAGCACAACGGTGTATCAGAACGGAGGAATCGCACCCTATTAGATATGGTGCGCTCTATGATGAGCATAGCTGAGTTACCTATTTCCTTCTGGGGATATGCACTGGAAATAGCTGCAGACCTATTGAATATGGTTCCCACCAAATCTGTGCCAACCACTCCATATGAGATATGGAAAGGAAAGAGATCATGTCTTAATTATGTTAAGATATGGGGTTGTCCTACATATGTAAAAACGCAAAATCCGGACAAACTCGCGGCAAGGTCCATTCTGTGTAAGTTTATTGGATATTCCAAACATTCGCGCGGGTATATCTTCTACCACACCGAGGAACAAAAGGTGTTTGTTTCTCGACATGCCACCTTTTTAGAAAAGGAATTTCTTGAAAAAGAGATTAGTGGCATGGAGGTAGAACTGGAAGAAGTTCCAGCAATACAGACTACGACAGAAGATTTGGTTGAACCGAATGATTCGGTAGTTCCCAACGAACCTCAGCCTCTCCGCCGATCTAGTAGGGTTCCTCACCTACCTGAGAGATACTACGGTCTTCTAATGGATGGTGGGAGCGAGGATTGCATAATGGTTGATGATGACCCAACTAGCTTCGAGCAGGCCATCACGAGTGGGGACTTAGTGAAATGGCTGGATGCAATGCGGTCCGAGATGGAATCCATGTACACCAACAAAGTATGGACTTTGGAAGATGCTCCTGAAGGGGTAAAACCCATTGGGAGCAAGTGGATCTTCAAGAAAAAACTTGGTGTAGATGGGAAAGTGGAGACTTTCAAAGCTGGACTTGTTGCAAAGGGTTTTCGTCATAGACCAGGTGTGGACTATGACGAAACCTTTTCTCCAGTGGCTATGCTTAAATCCATCCGGATCATGCTTGCCATCGCTGCATATCATGACTACGAAATCTGGCAAATGGATGTTAAGACCGCCTTTCTAAATGATGATTTAGAAGAGAGCGTGTACATGACTCAGCCAGAGGGCTTCGTAGCTAGTGGGAGCAGCGGGAAGGTGTGCAAGCTGCTTAAATCCATTTATGGATTAAAGCAAGCATCGCGGAGTTGGAACATCAGTTTTGACGTCCTTATCAAAGAGTTTGATTTCGTCAAAAACGTAGATGAACCTTGTATCTGTAGGGTTTCTAGGCACACTAATGATGTCTCACAAGTGATCAAACATGGCCAATTAAAATTTTACAAGTGCCGAGAAACCATAATACGGATCGTTAACTACATGTATAGACGATGCGATGCAAGTAAACAACTTTAACTTAAAAGAAAGAGGCTACAACCTTTGTAGATCCGGTCCTCCACCTCCTAGGCTCTGTGATGACGTCCCTCCGCTGTCCAAATCGAATCCCGGACTCTAGCATCGGCTTCATCGGAGAAATGGGCGGGCTAGGTCATCGACTACGATGTCGAAGATGATCTACGTCGAGGCAACTCAAGATCAAGCTCCAACTTCACCAAGCCATGAAACTTGTGAAGAAAACACCCTATACTACTTGGCAAGAGGTAGAGGATGAAGAAATAGGAAGTGGGTTCACTTTGGAATTGGATTTCTCACTTATTTTCTCAAGTTGCCATTGATGGAGGCAAGCTTTCTTCATTGTTGAAGATGAAGAAGAAGAAGAAAGAATATGATAAGTATTTTTAAAAATAGAAAACAATATTATACTTATCATAATCTTAACCTTAGTTAGGTGTAGAGAATTGACTAAGGTTAGGTTGAATGGTTAGGGTTAAGCATGAGACAAGAATGGTGGACTTGTTCAAAGCTTCAAGAAGCTTCAACAAACAAACAAAGAAAGCCACCATGATTTATTTATCATTCCAAAATGAAAAAATAAATAAATGAATAAGATAAAAGTAAACCCTAACCACTAACTTAACCATGGTTTAATTCTTTACACAAACCTAAGTGAGTATGTATCATCAAACATGATACAAACAAGTGCACAAAAATATATCACAAATACAATGTGCATTTCAAGTGAGAAAATCCATTTAAAGTGAACTAATATTAGTTAATGCAAAGTAATATATCAAATATATAATTATGCATTAAATCATTAAATCAATACTTGATTTAACGATCCGGTCATATCGCATATAACAGACTAATATCCAATGTATCGGCTTATCGAATCAATCCTTGATTCGATAACTAGGTTATATCACATACAACCAATCGATACATTCATCGCGAGAATGGAATACGATATCACATACACGCATTATTCTCGGTCCCGCACATATCTCATATGCGCTCCTATTTCGTTTCGCTTGAGCCAGGAAACCTCTGTGTAGGACTATAAAGACTCGTCAATACGCCGGCAGCAGGTGATGATCATATCAAACACCCACAAGCCGCAAGCGGTCTTCTAAACGTAACGGCCACCCGGGTATTGAGCGATCAGAAGATCGACGAGCAAGCCCGCTCACACTCCTGTGAATCCAACCAGTAACACTTACCGTACAGTCCGGTCTCGTCGTCTGATATGTCGCATATCTCACCTATGGGTGGTAAACGTCAGACCCCAATTGCTCGATAAGTCGTGCCGACGTAAGGTCCATAACATTCGTGAAACTACTGATAACTCTTACCAGTATATCATGCAACCCTGGCCAGGGATTTCCTGTTATGGCCAGTCGAGCATAGCGCAACATCCACCCCCAATACCGGGAGAGATGAATCCCCTCCTATCGCTCATTGCCTCCATGTGAATCGGGACTGTACCCAAAAACCACCTGTTTGCACGACTCAGTAGAGCCGTGGTAGGGTGGAAATCAAAGCACAGTGGGAGACACACAAGACTATATAACGATCTCGGGTCAACAGACTAAGCTGTACAAGTGTCACCAGAGAACTGCCATCTGACGTGAGGTATAATACCATCTGGGAGTTCTCGGCAAGTCCGTTCAGTGTACCCAGTCTCCACTGAGCACCCGCATACCATCTCCGATGTCAAACACCAATGGATATGGGATCATTCATCGCCCATCACATGGGTCGAGAAGATATACGCTAGTCTACTCTGGAATATCGATGCCCCGTCTCGATATTCCCACGACTAGGAACAATGAAGGATGTACTCATTGACTACCCAGGCCCCACTAGTATAATCTTCATCATAGTCCTGGAAGTCGAGTACACATCCTAAGGGCTTTATCAACATGTAATCAGAGAGACAGAAAGTATACATGTTAAGATAAAGAGCAACCAGATAGCGTACTATCATGTCGAGCAAGAAAGTACTACCTATATATGTCCCAGCATCCACTACAATATACATCCTATATACAGTAATGGCCTCTAGGGCATACAAATAACTAACAATCTCCCACTTGCACTAGGGCCATCTGTAGCAGTGGTTGCAGTATCACATACTCAACCATCCCATAAAAGTCTCTCTTTGGGAAAAGGCCTTCGTGAGTGGATCCACCGTGTTGTCCTCTGAGTCTACTCTCTTAACCTCAGTCAACCTGGAGATCACCTATCTCCTTGATCAGGTGATGCTGTCTCAGAATATGTCTGGGTCACTGATGGGACCAGAGTTCCAGGGCCAAAACCACACTTCCATTGTCATACAATGGCAGGAACCTAGTTCATCTTATGAACCAATATACACCCAAACTGCCTCTTTGGTAGTATCTATAATAGCGATGTTACCAGCCTTTATCGTCTAGTTTGCCACGGTATCTAGCTGGGAACTCTTCCAAAATACCGTCCCTCCACTAAGGGTAAAGACAATGCCCGCGACTGACATTCAGTCGTCCTTATCACCCTGGAACCTTTCCAGTGATTCTCCCCAGGATCAACTGATACCATCTCACTGCAATTAGTGAGAATCCTAACATCCATTTAGATCTATCTCATAGCTCCAAATCTCAGGATTTAGGAGGTATCACTTTGATCCTATATGGAGAATCTATGTGATAAGAGGAGATCGACCGATCGTAGCATAGGAAACTCATTTCCTATCAAGAGTATGTCATCCACGTACTCTACGAGGATCATTACCATACTCCATACTACCCTTTTGTACATACAAGGTTCATCTACCATTTTGATGAAGTCAAACTCTTTGACTACCACATCAAAACAGATGTTCCAACTCCGCGATGCCTGCTTTATCCTGTAAAGCAACTTGCACATGTTTCCGCTGCTCCCACTGTTTACGAAGCCCTCTGGCTGTGTACTTATAGACTTTCTATTCTAAATCAGTATTTAGAAAAGCAGTCATGACACCCAACCACCAGATACCGCAGTCATGGTATGTAGCAATGGTAAGTAGGATCTGGATGGACTTAAGTATAGTCCCTGGAAAAGGTTTCATCATTTTCCACTCTTGGTCGATGACGAAAACCTTTAACAAGTCTAGCTTTGAAAGTCTCAACTTTTCCATCTACACCAAGTAATCTTCTCAAGATATACTTGCTCCTGATGGGGATTTAACCCTTCAGATATCGCAACCAAAGTCCATACTTTGTTGGTGTATATGGATTCCATCTCAGATCGCTAAGCATCTAGCCATTCTTACAGAGTCCCTACTCTCGATGGCCTGCTCGAAACTAGTTGGGTCATCATCTCATGATGCATTCCTCGCTCCCACTGTCATCGAGAAACCGAGGTATCTCTCAGGCGGATGAGGAACCCTACTAGATCGGCGGAGAGGCTGAGGTTCATCGAAAACTATTGAATCCTTTGGTTCTGTCAAATCATCAGTTGCAGTTTTGTATAGCTGGAACCTTTCCAGTTCTACAGAACTGATCTTGCCTCGATCTTGTCCGGATTTTGCTTTAGACATAGGCCGGACAATCCCAAATCTTAACTTACTTAAGAGATAGGCTCTTCCCATACCATATCTCATATGGAATGGTAGGCAGTGATCTGATTCGAGCCTAATTCAATAGGTATGCAGCTTCTCAAGCGCATAACTCCCAAAAGGAAATAGGAAACTCAGTAGTACTCATCATAGAGCACACCATATCTAATATTGTGCGATTGCTCCACCCCGATACACCGTTGTGCTGTGGTGTATTCAGAGGAGTAATACTGAGAGAGAATCTCATTTTCCTTTAGAATAGTCCAAGAATTCCATGCACAAGTATTCTCCTCCCTGATCTTATCATAGGACATAATACTTATACCCAGTTTTTGGTTCTCTATTTCTAACTTATATTCTGTGAATATCTCAAAAGGTTCGGACTTGTGTTTCAACAGGAACATATGTCTGAATCTTGAGAGATTATCAGAGAATGTAATAAAATACAAAGAACCAGTCTTGGCATGTGTAGACAGGAGACCTTACATACATCATCATGTATCGGTCCCAAGAGTTTACGAACTCTTTCTCTGTTTCCAGTAAACGGAGCTATGGTCATCTAATCTTTATGACATGACTGGCAAGTTTCACAAGATGTAACTTCAAACTGATTTAAATATGCATCTAAAATGTAACTTCAGCTAGTCGGGTCGCGTTGATATGACCTAGTCTATAATGCCTCAAGAAGGATTCGTTCATTTCTGAACTCTTCCTCTTGTGTGTGTTCTGTATACTAGGAACTGTAGTTTGATTTAGAACGTCAATGCTTTTAGATAACGTGCCTGAACCGATCAACTTTTGATATAGGAAATGTTCAAAACATTATCCATCAATACAAAATTTTATCATTTCTTTAATAAATAAAGAGATTGATATGATTTTGTATATCAGGTTCGGTTCTAATAACATTCGTTCAGAATCAATGTATTGGTAATACAGGGTGACAGTGACCAACAGACTTGGCTGCAACACTTGCCCCGTTTTCTGTCTCATGAAACTTATCACCCGTTCTCAGTTTTCTACCTTTTTGTAGCCCTATGTAACAGATTACATATCTGGGATCCTGATCCGGTATCAAATACCAAGGATGCGGAGGATACTGAGTAACAGTTCTTTGTAATGAACATACCCGAAGAAGATCCATCATATGCACTTTCTTCGTTTGGGCGGCATAGGAATTTTGGTGTTCCCCTATCTCCTGCTCTGTCTTATAACAATTATAAGTTGGAGCGGGACCAACGTTCCCCAGCTCAGTATAACAAGCGGTTTCGGTCAATACATCCATATTATTATCTTGATTAAGGCATGATATGGTCGCTACCTGGAGAGAGAGAAGAAAACACTCTGCGTGCGCTCTTGCAAGATTAGATTGGTTATATATTTTATCTAATCAGGATGGCTCCCACTATTTTTATCAAATCTTCCTTCAAACCTTAAAAGGAAAGACTAGCCGGGATTAATTACACTCTACAAGTTCGCCAATCTTTCAGCCAGGCCAGTGTCGGTACTTTGAGGGAGGTTCCCCGTGCTTTCGCACGGACCTAATTACAGTAAACCTCGTTTTCCCAGAGGCGTAACCCCGTTGACACCTTTCTAGACACCCACTTGATCGGCTAATTGCAAAGTTCAAAACTCTCCCAGGAGTAACAATTACTCGCGGTGGGTATCGGGATCCAACTATCACATAGAAGGTATGCAATCTCATTGCAAATTTCAACACTTGAAACTCCCGATAGTGGTTTTTACCCCTAGCACCTATGACCTTAACTATGGTCAACAAATCATAAGTACTAGTCAAGTTCTACCCGTCATTTCGTGATTAATTAGACCCACCCACATGACCCTTAACTAAGGTCAACAAAGTCACGCGACTGTCCTAACTAATCGCATCATATGCGGTGTAGGAAGACATCACTTAGCTACCGTACACTGTGCCTTGACTATGGTCAACAAACACAGCACGAATACTAAGTACTCAACTTCCTAAAATGACGGAAGGTTGCGGCTGGTTTTTAAGAAAACCTTTAATTCTTTGAACTTGATCTCGTTGCGGAATCAAGTGGTTTTTAAATGGAATGTTTTTGAGGCTTTTCTAGTTTTGCTAAAGGGGTCACTCCCGGTGAAGGGATCGTCGGCCCTTTCCTCGTCGAATGAGGTGTGGGATATATCATATATATCACTGTGCAAAGCAGAAACTATAGAAGCAATCAAAAGACAAACCGAGTGTTGTAGCATCTGCCAGTTATTGCTAAAGGAGTCACTCCCGGTGAAGGGATCTCGGTCCTTTCCTTATCGAATAAGGTGCAGGATGTTCTACAAGGAACACCGCGATGCAAAGCAAGAACTGTAGCTACCTATTTTATTTTGAAATTCGATTCCACAACATCAATTAGGTTTATTTTCTTTCATTAATCTCATTAATGAATATCCCATCATTTAAGTCCACCTAATCATCACAGATAAATATAACGTACGCTTATGCCATCCGCATTCGCCTCGATGTCCTGTCTGCACCGTTAGGTTAGGTAACTAACGCCAGAGCGGGGCAGGGCTAGCGCGGGTGTAAAACATAAGCAACGTCTATATAATATATCATATATACTATATACTATATCTATCTGAACACATCACATGATCACATCACAGATAACGCAGCAGAAGAATCATATGAAACATTGGATATACTAGGACGTCCGTGTTTTTAATACGAGCCAGTATAAAACACGGATTCCACGGTCGCGATGAATAGCCAATCCCACACCCCTAGACCCCTACGAGAGCGGCAAGCAACCCTACTAATTCTAGGGTTAGGAGACCCGGACTCGACTCCTCGAGATGGTCTCCCACTGGACCCTAGAACCCGGTTACTTGTGCTCCCCTCCTTGGGTCTATCCTAATGCGGAAAAGTAAATAATATACAATGTGTTACATCTTCCGCAACCTGGAAGTGCCCCAATAAAAGAATATTACATACAAGTTTTTACATGAATGAAAATGAAAAGCACTCATCTCACATAAAAAAAAACCCCGGCTATTCAACCACGATGATCCAATATAACATATCCAGCAACACATAACATCACATGTCATCAACGTAAGTAAATATGCGTATCCCAATTGTCGTTGATATATAGCAACGAAACCGGCGATATCACATATTACACTTACGGTCACAGAAAAGAAAGTGTAAAACTACAACAGTTGGAATTCGCAAACTCTTTAGGCATCGCATGCCTAATCAAATGAATTCCTTAGACATCACATGCCTAACAATTATAAACCCCGCATTTCAGTCTCATTATCGAAAACACTTTTCAATATCAAGTCGGGCAATTCAACAGGATTCCCGACATTCTGATCGAATGCTCGTCGCAAACTTTAGTAGGCGGCCGCACCCCCGACGCCGTCGACGAAGTGCACCAAGGCGGAACACCGCTGCCGCGAGCACCCAGACGGATGCTTTCGGCGACGGGGTTCTCCTACAGTCACTTGGTCGGGGCTATAGGGTGTAGCTGTCTATTAAGTTTACCCGGCGAGTATCCGCATACGTTACGTGATTGCGACGGACTTTTGATCACATCAAAATTCCGTGGCAACCGATCAAGTGAGACTAAACCGCTAGATTTATAACATTCATTCTGTTATCTCATAACTGCTTGTGAATTCCAATTATTGTATCACATTCCGGATAAACAGAAAATGTTAAACTTTCCGATCGAACAATCGAACACCCAAGTTTTCCCAAAACAGCTCAACACATGAAATAAGTTTAAAAACATTCACTTCGTGCCTCAGTACCAACGGTCCAGCCGTAGAAGGGTCAAGCCAACGCCTCACATGTGGCCGCCGTACTGCCCCAAACCTTAAGGTTCAAAGGGCAGTTCAAGATGGTCACATAATCGAGTTAAGGTTTGTTGTCTTCTAGAGGGACCATCGTGTTACTTGCACTACTTGGAACGTCATTAAACTACGGAAAAGTCCAACAATTGGAAATTTCCCGGCAGGGGAAAAAGTGGGTATTTATATCCGGTCGAACATTTTAACATATTCTAAAATTACCCGGAAAAACACACTGACAAAATTAGACAATCCGATCGAAACACCGAGTCCCCAATACAACCCAGAATACTCAACTCTTGAGTAAGATTTAAAAATTCCCAGAAACTCCAGCACCCAAATATAGAAATTACTGTGCCTAACATAATGGGAGAGGCGACCGTACGGCCGCGGAACCGCCGCACGAGCCATGCTCGTGCCGCGGAACCGCGGCGGTTTGATGGATTCAGCCGCTCAAATTTCACAGTAATTCCTACAAATTCCTGCTGATTTTTCTGAATATTTTTAGTTCTAAAAAATCCCCGATTTCAAAAAATGTACAGAGAGCAAATTTGGATTAGGGTTTCGGTTCGATCGGACTTCTAATTCCATCTACGCATCGCCTAAGGCTCTAGCTAGGCTCTGATACCACTGTAGGGTTCCTAGGCACACTAATGAAGTCTCACAAGTGATCAAACATGGCCAATTAAAATTTTACAAGTGCCGAGAAACCCTAATACGGATCGTTAACTAGATGTATAGACGATGCGATGCAAGTAAACAACTTTAACTTAAAAGAAAGAGGCTACAACCTTTCTAGATCCGGTCCTCCACCTCCTAGGCTCTGTGATGACGTCCCTCCGCTGTCCAAATCGAATCCCGGACTCTAGCATCGGCTTCATCGGAGAAATGGGCGGGCTAGGTCATCGACTACGATGCCGAAGATGATCTACGTCGAGGTAACTCAAGATCAAGCTCCAACTTCACCAAGCCATGAAACTTGTGAAGAAAACACCCTATACTACTTGGCAAGAGGTAGAGGATGAAGAAATAGGAAGTGGGTTCACTTTGGAATTGGATTTCTCACTTATTTTCTCAAGTTGCCATTGATGGAGGCAAGCTTTCTTCATTGTTGAAGATGAAGAAGAAGAAGAAAGAATATGATAAGTATTTTTAAAAATAGAAAACAATATGATACTTATCATAATCTTAACCTTAGTTAGGTGTAGAGAATTGACTAAGGTTAGGTTGAATGGTTAGGGTTAAGCATGAGACAAGAATGGTGGACTTGTTCAAACCTTCAAGAAGCTTCAACAAACAAACAAAGAAAGCCACCATGATTTATTTATCTTTCCAAAATGAAAAAAAATTAAATGAATAAGATAAAAGTAAACCCTAACCACTAACTTAACCATGGTTTAATTCTTTACACAAACCTAAGTGAGTATGTATCATCAAACATGATACAAACAAGTGCACAAAAATATATCACATATACAATGTGCATTTCAAGTGAGAAAATCCATTTAAAGTGAACTAATATTAGTTAATGCAAAGTAATATATCAAATATATAATTATGCATTAAATCATTAAATCAATACTTGATTTAACGATCCGGTCATATCGCATATAACAGACTAATATCCAATGTATCGGCTTATCGAATCAATCCTTGATTCGATAACTAGGTTATATCACATACAACCAATCGATACATTCATCGCGAGAATGGAATACGGTATCACATACATGCATTATTCTCGGTCCCGCACATATCTCATATGCGCTCCTATTTCGTTTCGCTTGAGCCAGGAAACCTCTGTGTAGGACTCTAAAGTCTCGTCAATACGCCGGCAGCAGATGATGATCATATCAAACACCCACAAGCCGCAAGCGGTCTGCTAAACGTAACGGCCACCGGGTATTAAGCGATCAGAAGATCGACGAGCAAGCCCGCTCACACTCCTGTGAATCCAACCAGTAACACTTACCGTACAGTCCGGTCTGTTCTTCTGATATGTCGCATATCTCGCCTAGGGGTGGTAAACGTCAGACCCCAGTAGCTTGATAAGTCATGCCGACGTAAGGTCCATAACATTCGTGAAACTACTGATAACTCTTACCAGTATATCACTGCAACCCTGGCCAGGGATTTCCTGTTATGGCCAGTCGAGCATAGCGCAACATCCACCCCCAATACCAGGAGAGAAGAATCCCCTCCTATCGCTCATTGCCTACATGTGAATCGGGGTTGTACCCAAAAACCACCTGTTTGCACGACTCAGTAGATCCGTGGTAGGGTGGAAATCAAAGCACAGTGGGAGACACACAAGACTATATGACGATCTCGGGTCAACAGACTAAGCTGTACAAGTGTCACCAGAGAACTGCCATCTGACGTGAGGTATAATAACATCTGTGAGTTCTCGGCGAGTCCATTCAATGTACCCAGTCTCCACTGAGCACCCGCATACCATCTCTGATGTCAAACACCAATGGATATGGGATCATCCATCGCCCATCACATGGGTCGAGAAGATATACGCTAGTCTACTCTGGAATATCGATGCCCCGTCTCGATATTCCCACGACTAGGAACAATGAAGGATGTACTCATTGACTACCCAGGCCCCACTAGTATGATCTTCATCATAGTCCTGGAAGTCGAGTACACATCCTAAGGGCTTTATCAACATGTAATCAGAGAGACAGAAAGTATACATGTTAAGATAAAGAGCAACCAGATAGCGTACTATCATGTCGAGCAAGAAAGTCCTACCTATATACGTCCCAGCATCCATTACAATATACATCCTATGTACAGTAATGGCCTCTAGGGCATACATATAACTAACAGTATCTACAAGAAGGTGGCAGAGAGTAAGGTTGTCTTCCTCGTATTTTATGTGGACGACATACTCTTGATAGGAAATGCCATTCCTATGCTGCAATCGGTCAAGCTCTTCTTATCACAAAGATTCTCAATGAAAGATCTAGGTGATGCCTCCTGCATACTGGGAATTATGATCTATAGAGATAGATCTAAAAGGATATTGGGATTGTCCCAATCCAGGTACATTGACACCATACTAAAGAGGTTTAGTATAGAAGAATCCAAGCGTTGGAACTTACCCACGATCTCTGGACTCACTCTCTCCAAAGAGATGTCTCCCAAGACTGATTTGGAAAGAGCTCGCATGCAAGGGATACCCTATGCTTCGGCTGTAGGCTCTATCATGTACGTGATGCTATGTACCAGACCCGATGTAGCACACTCATTAAGTGTAGTAAGTAGGTATCAAGCTGATCCTGGAGAGAGTCACTGGACAGCTGTGAAGAGCATTCTCAAGTACTTACGAAGGACTAAAGAGATGCTCTTGGTGTATGGTAACGGAGAACTCCAAGTGGAGTCCTTTACCGATTCGAGATTCCAGAGTGATAAGGACGACTCTAAGTCGCACTCGGAATTTTTCTTTACCCTTTACGGAGGGGCGGTTAGCTGGAAGAGTTCCAAGCAGGAAACCGTGGCAGACTCGACGATGGAGGCTGAATACATCGCTGCCAACGATGCTGCCAAAAAGGCTGTCTAGATCAAGAAGTTCATTACTGAACTTGGTGTGGTTCCATCCATTGAGCATCCAATACCTTTGTATTGTGATAACAATGGAGCGGTGGCTTTGGCCAAGGAACCCAGGTCCCATCAGCGATCCAGGCATATTCTGAGGCGGTATCACCTGATCCGGGAGATAGTTGATCGCCGGGAGATCGAGCTCAGGAGGGTTGACACGAAGAACAACACAGCGGATCCACTCACGAAGTCCATTCCCCAGATACAGTTTGAGAGACTCTTCGGGATGCTTGGTATGCGATACAACAGCAGCTGGCCCTTGTGCAAGTAGGAGATTGTTAGTTGTATGTATGCCCTAGAGGCCAGTATTGTACAGATGTTATATATTATATTGGATGCTTGGATATATATAGAGAGGGTTTTCTTGCTCGATATGATAGTATGCTATCTGGTTGCTCTTTATCTTAACATGTATACTTGTCTCTTGATGCTGTCTTATAGTTACATATTGGTAAAGCCCTTAGGATGTGTACTTGACTACCTGGACTATGATGCAGATCATACTAGTGGGGACAGATTAGTCCATAAGTACATCCTTTAATGTTCCTAGTCGTAGGTGTATCGAGACAGGGCATCGATATACCAGAGTAGACTAGCGTATACGCTTCTCGACCCATGAGATGGGCGATGGATGATTCTATATCCATTGGTGTTTGACATCAGAGATGGTTACGGGTGCTCAGTGGAGACTGGGTACACTGGACAGACTCGCCGAGAACTCTCAGATGGTATTATACCTCACGTCAGATGGCAGTTCTCTGGTGACACTTGTGCAGGTTAGTCTGTAGACCCGAGATCGTCATAGAGTCTTGTGTGATTCCCACTGTGCTTTGATTTCCACCTTACCACGTCCAAGAGGGCGTGCAAAACGGTGGTTTTTGGGTACAGTCCCGAGTCTCATGGAGACAATGAGCGATAGGAGGGGTTTCGTCTCTCCCGGTATTGGGGGTTGATGTTGCGCTGTGCTCGATTGGCCATAACAGGGAAGTCCCTGGCCAGGGCTGATTTAGAGATTTACTGGTAAGTGTTACCAGTAGTTTCTCGACCCGTTATGAGCCTCACATCGGCACGACTTATCGGTTATTGGGGTCTGACGTTTACCACCACTTGACTTGATATGCGATGATTGGTACGAAAAAGTGTGTGTAGTAGTTAACCGCAATCAATAACGGTGTCGCGTGTAGCTAGACCGAGATGAGTACGGGTCGTCCTCAAGGAAACGTTGAACCTTTTACTCTTACTTTAGATGTGTTGAAAAAGAGAGGAGGAATAAAGAATTTTGTGAAATGATTTCTAGATCTACTTTAAGCAAGAATGCAAAATATATAGATCTAGATTATTTTAGGGATGTATTTAATATAATAAGAGGGCTTGTAGGGTTCGTTAGGATTTAGTAGTTATGGATGATTAATTAAAGTTACCCTTTTTATCCTTTAATAGATTTAAAACTAGAATGACGGTGATGCTTGTAGATTAGGGTTTCTGGAGGGAAAAGGAATCCCACTCTTAACCCTTATCTCGACACGGAACTCCGTTCATATCTAGACTTTACCAAAAAAATCATTAATCTAATCTCTAATCGCGGAATTAACAAAGAATTGTT
The DNA here is from genome assembly GCA_030015575.1 of Agapanthus africanus. Lineage (NCBI taxonomy): Eukaryota > Viridiplantae > Streptophyta > Magnoliopsida > Asparagales > Amaryllidaceae > Agapanthus > Agapanthus africanus. Next base: position 431,133,908 of record CM057339.1, read on the forward strand.
AGCGCGCCCGATTAGGATGTTAATGATTCTTTTGATAAAGTTCATAAACTTTATAGGACTTAAAAAGGGTTTAGGGATGTTCATCATCCATTAGCCTACCCTAATCCTACGAACCCTAACAAGTGGAGAATTACCCGCTCATGTTGGGAGAAAAAGAGATGGAGAGAAATTGCATAATTAAACAACTACAAAGAAATAGAATAAGAAAAAGAAAGCTACCTTTATTAATCAACAATATTCATTACACTTGAATCCTTAAAAGATGATTACAATTTCTAGTTGCTTCTCGATCTCTTCTAAGGAGGTAGACGAACAGTTGATGATCAGCCTGGATGCATGAGCCGTCTTGGACTTCGTGATCTCGTCGGCTTGATGATTTTTCCAAGAGGCTCTCGGTCTCTATTTATGGTCCCAAAGCCAGAACCTTTGCTTCCAAATATGGAAGTTAACAACAAAGATTCACCCACAAAAAACACAGAGTCTAAACCTTCAATATTACCGCGGATCCGCGGCCCAAGGGGGGTATGGCCGCGGATCCGCGACCATTTAATCTGGGCCTTTGATCAATTTTCTGTGATGTCCTCTGTGTGACATTTGGCGATCCTTGGAACCTTTGGAACTTGGAAATCTTCTCGTAGTTGCTGCTAGACTTGACTTCTAAGTTTTGGTTTCTTAATTAGGCAGGTTTACTTTAACAACTTGATTTCCTTGATTTTAGACCTGCAAATTCTGCACAACAACTCAAATAATATTTAGTAGAGTTAAGATTTGGTCAATGATATTATTTGCATACATTTTCCTACCAAATGCTAATTATAATATATCAATCACATGGAAAATATTATTTTTACAGATAAACCCTCATATGTATGATATATTATAATAAACACCTTTTTAAATATGGAAATAGTAGGAAAAATGTAATAACAAATGTGCAGTTTTATCAACTGAACAAATACCCCCAAACTTATCTTTGATCGTCCCGAGCAAACTAGTTTATTCAAGAGAAGGAGAAAAAGAAAGGAGAAAACTAAGCACACTTTCGTAGGTAAACACGTTTGCATTGAGCACGTGCAACAAGCCGTTAAACCTCTAGGTGTCCCTAGTAGGAGGAGTGTTGTCTCCTGAGGGTTTTCAGCGGATTACACCCACAAAATCCTATAATAAAAGAGAGATGGTTAAATTTACATATAAAGATAAAAATCATAAAAGAGAGTCTTTGAAAATAAGAGTTTCCAACTACACTAGCTTTTCAGTTGTTACGAGCCCTATCTTAATAGTCATGAAAAGATGTTAGAAATCACATTATCCCTCAATAAAACATCGTCTTTATTTTTCATTCCTACCTTTTATCCAAACATCGATTATATAACCCTATGTGTGTGTAATGAACATCCCTACACTCGGAGAATTCACTTCAAGCTATCATACTCTTGTCCATCTACCTCAGTACTTTTTAATTTGATGAATATTTAGATTTGCTTACACATTTTCATGCGACCGTTAATACTTCTTGAGGTACTAACCGACCGATTACTCATGTTCTTGCAGATTAGTATTTACCTCGTCTTGCACCACCTAAGGCTTAGCAGTGACTCCCAAACCAGTTGGTCTAGGGCACTAGGTGATGAAGCACCATCGCTATATTTTTTTATTGCTGTCTTGGCGATAACAAAACCAGTGTTCATTTTTCTTTTCACCATTTTTATATTTTCTTCATTTTTTTCATTTCCTTCATACTTTGGCTTTTAGACAAGAGCATTTCAAGGTATCCTCTACTATCCCGAGTTTCAAGACGTTTGTAAGTGCATATAGTAGGGTATCAACATTCAAATGTTTGGCTTCCAGAATAGAAACTATTTTTCAGACTTTTTTTTATCCTCAGATTAGTGACTTCCTTCATCTTACTAACCCTTGGGACAACAGCTCATAACTACTTATTACCAGTTTGATTAAGAAAACTTCTAATTTTCTTGGTTTTCTTAAACTATTCCTATCTTTTGGATGTAATTTTTCACTTTCTACTCTTTTGTTATAAAAGATTTTTTTTTATAATAATTTTTTTTGAAAATGTTGTGCTTATGCAAAATATGATGCAAATTGATGCGTAAATAAGCACAAACCTCCCCCAAACTTGTTTTCAACAGTGTCCTCACTGTTGCTATCTGCTGGATCACAAAAACCTGTAAGCTTGGGAGGACATTATTAATGGGGGCAAGAATATATGAAAGTGAAAATCCTCCCCCAAACTTATTTTTGGCTCACAAATTTGAGGACAAAAGTTATGTTCAAGAGCCAAAAATATACCCCCCCTTCAAACATGAGTTAGACAATACGAAGCATTTTAAGAGGGGGTGAGTCATTTGGTCAAAGTAAGACTTTACAAAGACCAAAAGTTAACACCAACCATTCAAAGATTTTATCAGTATAGCGTATAGGTTGGTAGAAGAATGTGTTGTATCGAGTTAAGAAAAAATGGGGAAAGGATAAGAGGTGGTCTGGAAAGGGTTTGAAATTAGAGAAAAGAAAGAATGAGGATGAATGTGAATGATTAGGAAGAAGGAATGGTGACGGTTCAACCTCTATAGGTGGAGATTGATCAATTACAAAATCCGTATTGTTTAAAAATTCAAGTTCGTCAGCAAAAAGTTCTTCAAAACTTTTATCAATGGTGTGATTGAACATTTTGCTGTCAAAGAGTTTTGTGCCAGAATTTATCCAACTTGATTCAAAAATTATTGAGGTAGAGGACTCGAAAAACTCATCTACCTCATTTTCAAAAATATCCAAATCAATTTGAATTTCTGGTATTATTGAACTTGAATTAACAGATTGTGATTCATCAAAACTCACTGAAACTATTGGAACAGAAGAAGAACCGGAGAAAGTAGAAGGTGAAATGGGTAAACAAATTGGTGTGTCGAGTGTTGCTGAACCAGATGTGGAAGATGGAGGCTGTATTTCGGTCTGATCTTCGGGTATACCATTATCATCAACTTCAAAACGTATTTGGGGTTCGGGAAGAATTAAAGGCTCAAGATGATGACCACAAGGAAGTGAAAGGATTTGATGAATTGGTGGGACAAAATCATCCAAAATTTCGGATTCATCAATCAATATATCCCCAACGTCAATCACCTCATTCAAGTGAAGGTTAAAATTCTCAAACACCTCATCAAGACTATGGTTTTCAATCAGTTTTGGTTCAAGAGTGGAGATGTAGAGATCACATGGGTTGGGTATGGTTTCACTTGAAATGGACCCTTCACAATCGGGTAAATCAAACACTTCAAAGTCACACAACTTATCAGGCATTCTATTTGGTGTACTTGATGAATCTATGAAACTGGAGTTGTGGATTTCAGTTTGGAATGGGGAGGTTTGATTAGGAAGGGTGTACAGTTCTGTCTCACTACCCAAATTCTCATTTTGTCCTATGCCCGAATCATATACTGAAAATTTTTGGGCAGGTTTGAAATTTCTTGCTTGCATCCACTCTGTTGTTTCCTTCCTAATTTGGTTCGACAATTCCAGAAATTTTTCTAATGTCTGCTCCAGACTAGTCTTGGGTTGATAAGGGGTTTCAGTATAAGATTGAAATTCCTGTGGATAATTAAAACTCCCAGATGACTGATTAGAAGAACTGTATAGAGAAGGTGGAAAAGTCGGATTGGATTGATAGGAATAGAATGGTTGCGAAAATTGGGTGGGAGTAGGGTCAACATTGTGATAAGAAGAATATTGATATGGGTTGGTCGGTTGGTTATTAGACATCTTACATGCCACAAACCGCCTATCAAACTCTTCTTTGGAAAGTGGAGGTGATGGTTGATATTGGTCCGGGTTGAAACTTTGGCCTTTAGCCCTAGCTATATGCTCAGCAATGGACATTCGTCTAGGGACTTCCTCACTCTGGGTATCAACTGAAACAGGTGTAGGATTAGGATATAGTTGATAAGATCTAGACTGAGGTGGCCAACTGTTTCTTCCCTCTTGTTCTATATGATCTCTTAAGGACATGGAAGAGCCGGACGGTATACCGAAGGGATTACAAAAACAAGAGATATCTGGTTGTGGACAGCAAAGCTCGGCAAGTGTTCTTTTGTTTAGGTCACCCATTATAAGAAGAGAAGAAGGGGGAAGGGTAAAAAGGGGAGAAAATAATTGGTTTGTTTTGAAAAATGACGGATTTAGACAAATCACACAAAAATGCACAAACAACCCTGAAACTAAGGTTACCTAGGTCAGTCTCTAGACTGCTCCTAGACTTCCAAAGGACAAGCCGCAGGATAAATCCTCTACCGCCTCTTTGCTACTCTTGTAGCCAGGTAAGTGTCAGGTGAGTGGGAGGCTCCCCACTACGAAAGTAGTGGTCCTAATTAAGTAACCACTTGCCTTTGACACACTTGCCTCGACACCACAAAAGTAATGCGGATAAGCGATAGATTACCCACGACCTTCCTCTGTCCTTAATGAGCGTGACAGTCCTTAGAGTTTGGTCTAGATATTTTTTAAATTAATGTAGGGTTGATGCAGATGCTCGGTTTGTGATTTGTGGGGCTTAGGAAGGGTGATAAAATCCCCACCTAATCTGGATTTGGTCTTTGCCCCTTAAAAATCCGTATTAAAATATGCAAAAACAAACCGCAAAACAGAACTTGCAAAAAGATTTTTGAGCGGCGATATTTTGCAAAGAATCCTGCAGAAAAGATATTTTATTGGATTTCAGAGGAGAGAGAAAGATATAGAAAATATACCAGAGAAGTTTGCAGCCCTAAATCCCCTAACTGGCCACGCTTCCGCCGCCGATGTGCACTTCCGGCCGCGGTTCCGCCGCAAGGAAGAGGGATCAGGTGTTGATTTTTTCTACGTGGCCTCCTGCACTCCTCTGGATCTTGATGAATGTCTTTGTCACTCTGTATCCTCAAGTCTGTGACTCCAGATTCCCTCGCAAAATTCACACAATAATCGTTAAATATACAATTTGCAGTTTTGTTTTATTTATGATATAGATCGTATAAGAATTCAACACAAATAGTAAGACTAAAAAATTACGTACGTATTCCCCGGCAACGGCGCCATTTGATTGTTTCGAAAGAGTGTGTGTAGTAGTTAACCGCAATCAATAACGGTGTCGCGTGTAGCTAGACCGAGATGAGTACGGGTCGTCCTCAGAGAAACGTTGAACCTTTTATTCTTACTTTAGATGTGTTGAAAAAGAGAGGAGGAATAAAGAATTTTGTGAAAAGATTTCTAGATCTACTTTAAGCAAGAATGCAAAATATATAGATCTAGATTATTTTAGGGATGTAGTTAATATAATAAGAGAGTTTGTAGGGTTCGTTAGGATTTAGTAGTTATGGATGATTAATTAAAATTTATCCTTTTTATCCTTTAATAGATTTAAAACTAGAACGACGGTGATGCGTGTAGATTAGGGTTTCTGGAGGGAAAAGGAATCCCACTCTTAACCCTTATCTCGACACAGAACTCCGTTCATATCTAGACTTTACCAAAACAATCATTAATCTAATCTCTAATCGCGGTCGGAATTAACAAAGAATTGTTAGCACGCCCGATTAGGATGTTAATGATTATTTTGATAAAGTTCATAAACTTTATAGGACTTAAAAAGGGTTTAGGGATGTTCATCATCCATTAGCCTACCCTAATCCTACGAACCCTAACAAGCGGATAATTAATCGCGCATGTTGGGAGAAAAAGAGATGGAGAGAAATTGCATAATTAAACAACTACAAAGAAATAGAATAAGAAAAAGAAAGCTACCTTTATTAATCAACAATAATCATTACACTTGAATCCTTAAAAGATGATTACAATTTCTAGTTGCTTCTCGATCTCTTCTAAGGAGGTAGACGAACAGTTGATGATCAGCCTGGATGCGTGAGCCGTCTTGGACTTCGTGATCTCGTCGGCTTGATGATTTTTCCAAGAGGCTCTCGGTCTTTATTTATAGTCCCAAAGCCAGAACCTTTTCTTCAAAATATGGAAGTTAACAGCAAAGATTCACCCACAAAAAGCGCAAAGTCTAAACCTTTAATATTGCCGAGGATCCGCGGCCCAAGGGGGGTATAGCCGCGGATCCGCGACCATTTAATCTGGGCCTTTGATCAATTTTCTGTGATGTCCTCTGTGTGACATTTGGCGATCCTTGGAACCTTTGGAACTTGGAAATCTTCTCGTAGTTGCTGCCAGACTTGAATTCTAAGTTTTGGTTTCTTAATTAGGCAGGTTTACTTTAACAACTTGATTTCCTTGATTTTAGACCTGCAAATTCTGCACAACAACTCAAATAATATTTAGTAGAGTTAAGATTTGGTCAATGATATTATTTGCATACATTTTCCTACCAAATGCTAATTATAATATATCAATCACATGGAAAATATTATTTTTACGGATAAACCCTCATATGTATGATATATTATAATAAACACCTTTTTTAATATGGAAATAGTAGGAAAAATGTAATAACAAATGTGCAGTTTTATCAACTGAACATGCGACATATCAGACGAGGAGACCGGACTGTACGGGAAGTGTTACCGGCAGGCTTTTGCAGAAGTTGGAGCGGGCTTTCTTGCTGATCTTCTGATCGCTCAATACCCGGGTAGCCGTTACGTCCAGCTAGTACCGCTGACGGCTTGTGGGTGCTTGATGTGATCATCACCTACTGCCGGCGTATTGACGAGTCTTTAGAGTCCTACATAGAGGTTTTACTGGCTCAGGCAAAACGAAATAGGAGCGCATATGTGATATGTGCGGGACCGAGAATGATGCATGTTTGTGATAGCGTATTCTATTCTCGCGACTTTTTGTATCGGTCGGTTATATGTGATATAGCCGGATTATCGAATCAAGTGTTGATTCGATAAGTCGATACATTGGATGTTAGTCGGTTATATGAGATATAACCGGATTATTAAGTCATGTGTTGATTTAATAATTTAGTGTATAATTTTATATATGATATACTAATTTACATTAACTAACATTTGTTCACTTAAGGATTTTTCTCACATGTGCACAACTTTAATATATATGTGATATATATTAAAAATGTGTTTATCTTTTATGTATCATGGTTGTTGATACACATGACATGGGTGTATAAGACATACACCATTCTATTTATTATGGTGGGTTATAATTATTTAAGGTAATTACAAAATTAGTGGAAATTTGGAAAGAGCATGAAGCTTGTAGAAGCTTACTTTGCTTTGACAAAGTCCACTAACTTTGTCTTTACTTTAGATTTTTTGTTAACCTAACCATTTGGATTAGCCATGGTTATGTCTCTACATGAGTTAGTATATGATACTCACTCACCCATGGTTAGCTCACTCACTTGATCATTATCCTCATCTTTTCTTTTGTTCATCTTCTTCTTCTTCTTTTGAGCAAAAGAAAAGCTTGCTAGGGTTTCAAAAAGAGAGTGAAACATTGTGAGAAATAAAATTCTAAAGAGAACCCACTTCCTATTTCTCCATCCTCTATTAGACTAGCACTTTAGTTTATGGTGTTTTCTTCACTAATTCTCTAGTTAGTGAAGTAGTAGCTTGAGGCGGTATTCCCTCGACGTAGATCATCTTCGGCCTCGAAGACTTCAAGCAAGGACGCATCTTTCGCCTCGTGAAGCCATGCAAGAGCCCGGGAGAACCATGATCGCAGCGAAGGGACTACAACAAGGAGCTTTAGAAGTGAAGGACCGATCTACAAAGGTTGTATTTCGTATTTACTTAGTTGTAAATGTCTTTTACTTGCATGTAAAACCCTAAATATCTAGCAAAGATCTTGTTTAGGGTTATTCGGCACGGCTAAAATTTTAAATGGGTATGGTTGATGCCTTGTAGAACCTTATTAGAGTGCCTAGTAACCCTACAATTTTTAGGGTTTTTAATTTACAAAATCTAAGATCTAGTTATTCCTAGCTAGTTAACCTATTTGTCAAACTCAAATCAATTAAGGCCAAAATTGAATGTTTCAATTTTTATAAATTTTATAATTTTTTATTTTTTATGGGTTTTTAAAATAAGTATGCAAATGCAAAAATGTACATATGAATGCGAAGGAAGAAAGCTTACCAAGCACACCCCCAAACTTAAACTTGACAGTGTCCTCACTATCATGCTACACCAAGAGGGTTGAGAATGTCGGCACTCCCCTGTTTATTTATTTATAATTTTTTTATATTTTTTTTATTATTAAAAGAAAAGCAAAAATATATATACAAAAAGGTCCCCCCAAAACTTCATTGAAACAATATTAAACGTCATTGCCAAACTTTGCAAAGACTAAATGTCAACACCAACCAGTTGAAAAATTTATCTGTGTAGAGTATCGGTCGGTGGAAGAACATGTTGTACCGAGCCAAAATGAATTGGGGAAGATATACGTGGTGGTATGGAAAGTGTCTGTATGTACGTGGAAGTGAATAGATAGGAGGTGATGATGAATTAAAACGAGAATGTGAATGATCAGAAATCAGTGGAATATTGGCATTCTCGTAGCTTATTAAAAGAAAAGGGGATGGTTCAACTTCTAAAGGAGGAGGTTGATTATCCACACAATCCCCAAGATGTTTCAGTGGATCCTTTATTGACTTAGCATCATCCATCATATGCATATGATATTCAATTATGAGGGAACTAATCTCCTCGATGTCCGCTATAGTCCAGCCGAAAGCTTGCCGCTTATCTTGTAAGACCATTAAAAGGGCTTTCTCTTGCTCGAGAGCTAGAGAGGCCGATATGATAATGGGAAAGGTCTCATTCTCACCTAGGTAAGCATATTTAAGGTGAGACGGCAAGGGTTTGAGTTCGAGTTTCGGAAGCGAAACAATCAACGGTAAAATTGGGGAATCTACCTCGAACTCAAAGGATTCCAACAAGGGTTCGAAATCACTGCAAACAACCGAATCGGATGGTTCAACTAACTCATCCAAAAATTCAAAGGACTCATATTCGGGCGGTGAGTCGTCAAAATCGTCCGAAAAAGTGAAACATTCATAATCAATATCGGTTGTGCCAACTGTGTTAGATTCAAGGAGGGACGCACTAGTGGCGTCAAAACTGTTGTCATCAAACAGAAATTTTTCAAGCTCGCAGTCCTCCTGCGTGATTTCGTGAATAGAGAAAACTTCTCGTGTACTAGTTTTAGGCACCGGGGGGGGGCAGACTTCCTATCTTGTAAATATTGAACTCACTAGACATCTTCCCGAAGGATGGAGTCATGGAGCCATTGCGACAATTTATACGGCATTGGAAGTGGCCAAAAATGGTCGATCGAGGATCACCGGAATTTGGTTTCGTGGGTTAGCAACAGGTTGTGTGTCCATAATAATAAAATCAACGGGGAATATGAAATCCCCTACTTTGATCAACACATCCTCTAACTCACCCCTAGGATGGGTGATTGATCGATCAGCCATTTGGAGAGTACAACGAGTGGGTTTCAACTCTCCTACACCTAATTGCTCGTACACGGAGTAGGTAAGCAGGTTAACACTAGACCCAAGATCTAAAAGTGCTCTATTGATGTTCTTATCCCCAATTGTTATTGAAATTGTAGGACAGCCAGGGTCCTTTCGTTTTTTGGGTAAGGGTTGACGTTGGTTAATAGCATTGCTTACAGCACTAGCTACTAGCAATTTCTTGGGTATTTGTGACTTTCTCTTTGAGGAGCATAAGCCCTATAAGATTTTCGCGTAAGAAGGGACTTGTTGGATTGCATCCAAGAGAGGTATATTTATGCAAACCTGTTTAAATAACTCCACAATCTTATCCATTTATGGAGTTGGTTTATTGGAGCTCAACCTGTTTGGAAATGGAGCATTTTGAAAATCTGTTGAGTCCAATGTCTGTGGAGTAGAATGTGGAGTTGGAACGGATCCCAGTGTGGGTGTGTTCGTGGAGTGAGATGTGGGTCCGTTCGGATCAGAAGAAGAAGAGCCTTTTGAAGAATAAAGAATAAGCTCTAACGAAGAAGATGAAGGTGAAGAAGAAGAGGATGGAGAAGAAGAAGAAGAACCACCGGCGGGGGTGTCATCACTAATACCCACGTTATTTTGCAACACTCTTCCAGATCTCAACGTGGTCACCGCATTTACATTATGATTTTGATATTCATGTACGTTGTATGTGTGACCGGGATTTGGCAATGGTTGAGATGGAAGCTTTCCCTTTTCTCTCTCGCTCAACGCAACAGTTAGTTGTGCAATTTGTGCCTCAATAGATTTGATGCTTTGATCATATGAAGCATTGTTGTGCACCAAAGACTGGATGGAAGTCTCCAACCTTGCTGCGGATTGTGTAGATTGTTTGAGAAACACATCTAGACTTCTTTCTAGCGATGTAACCTTATCATCATTTGGTTGAACAAAATTGTTTTGAGGGTAAAAGTTGTTAGGCACAAAATTGTTCGTTTGATTTGGATAAGGTTATGGTTGGAAAAGTTGCTGGTGTTGAGTTTGTTGGGGTGCTTGTTGTTGTGGAGGAGGAGACCTTTGAAAGTTGTTGTTTCATTGGAATTGTTGATTTTGATTCCAAGCAAAATTTGGGCGACTCCTCCAACCGGATTATAAGTCGAAGAGTATGGATCATTTCTTTGTCTTTGCTGAAAGGCAGCATTGACTTGATCTTGTCCTTGAATAGGTGGATTGTAAGGACACTCTTCGGTAAGGTGTGATGGATCCGAACAACAAGCACAAACAGTTCGTGGGGGTAAAGCAGGAGCAGGAGAAGGCGATGAGATTTTGGTCTCAATGGCTTCTAGCTTTTTCGTAAGTGCGGCCATCTCGGCCTCCATAGTAATCGACATATCTAATTGATGTATGCCTGCCCTAGATTGACCAACAGAAGAAGATGAGGTGGTGTTGGTGCTTTCCCACTAAAGTGTTTGTTCAGCAAGATCCTCGAGAAACTGCCAAGCTTCCTCACTAGATTTGGTTAGAAAGTGACCTTGACAAATGGTTTCCAGCAACTGCTTCGTTGCTGGGTTCAATCTCTCGTATAAAGTTTGGCAAAGTTGCCAATTTTCGATACCATGGTGAGGGCATTGAACAAGTAGGTCTTTGAATCTTTCAAAACACTTCCAAAATGGTTCGGAAGGAAGCTGGGAAAATTGTATAATCTCATTGCGAATTCTCGCGGTCTTGTGATAAGGATAAAACTTTTTAAGAAAAGCTTTAACAAACTCGTCCCAATTTTTAATTGAATGTGATGCTGTGCTGTATAACCACTTCTCGGCTAAGTCACATAAGGTGAAAGGAATGACCCTTAGCCTTATAGCATCATCTGATAATTGGGTTGTTTTCATCATTGCGCAAACGTTTTGGAATTTGTTTATGAAGATATAGGCATCTTCGGATTCCAGTCCGTGAAATTTTGGCAACATATTGATGAAGTGGGGTTTGATCTCAAAATTGTCCCCATTTTCCGGTGGGAGTGAAAGACAAGTAGGTAAGGCGGTGCGGACAGGGTAGAAGAGATCCTGGAGCACGATTCGTTGGGGCGCTTCAACAGGCGTGGGTTGCGGGTTATTCGCACCTAACGGAGGTGGAATCAGTCCCGTGGGTAAGGTGTTGTTATGATTATATCCCGACATACCTTCGGAAGGAGAATTTGAAGGTGAAGGTAAGAAAGTGGAAGGAATTTCGACTTCGGAGTCGAAAGCTTCGTCGGTCGGTACCAACGAAACACGGACTAATCGGGCGCTAGTGTCCCTAGTCCAACCAGACATACACTAAAGAGCTAGTGTAGTCAAAAAGTGAAAAACAGAATGTGGGGGTAAGAAAACGTTAATGGAAAGAAGGTGGGTGGTGTTGTGGGGTGCACGGATCTTTTAGCGACAAGTTGCAAGTTTTTATAAATTTTTTTCCTTTTTTCTCTTTTTTTTATGTGGAGCTTTTTGCAAAAAAGATTTTCGATAAAAGGCTTAGACACACTTTCAATCAACCACAAATGCACAATCAGGCCTAGATCTAGGGTCACCTAGGTCAGCTAGACAGCTCCTAACTGTTCCAAAGGGCAAGAAGTAGGACCTCAAACCGCCTCTTCACCGCCAATTGTGGCCAGGTAAGTGCCAGGTAAGTGGGAGGCTCTCCACCACGTAAGTAGTGGACCTAATTAAGTAACCACTTGCCTTAGACACACTTGCCTAGACACCACAAAGTCAGGTTAGGATCAACGGTCGATACCTACAACTAGTCCTTTGTCCTATTGAGCGCGAAGTCCTTAGGGCTGAGTCTAATATTTTTTAATTAAAAGATAGTCAATGCAATATGTCTTATATGATTTCTAGGGTCCTGGGAAGGGTGATGAAATCCCCACCCAATCTGAATTGGTTTCAAGCCCCTTAAAGTCCGATTAAAAATATGCAAAACGGTAAATAAACCACTTGCAAACAATTTTTATTTTTATTTTTAGCGCGGCGTAAAGAATCCTGCACAAGATCAATTATTGGAAGAGGGAGAGATTTTAAGCGCAAAGAATCCTGCAGGAGATTTTACAGAGTAGATATTTGGGGTTGCAGAGGAGGAAAAAGTAAGCGCACCGAGGTTTTTCCACCAGCTGAAGTCACCAGGGCGCGGCGGTTCCGCGGTCGGAAGGGGGGTCGCGCGGCGGTTCCGCGGTGGAGGCGGCGGCTCGGCTCCCGAAATAAATTTTGCTCCTCTGGTTTGACTTTTCTCTGTTGTTCAGATCTGCCGTTTTCTGTTTTGATCTCTGGATTTTTCCAGATCCGAACTCGTTCGTTGATCCTGCAAAATTCACACGAAAAATCCCTTCAAACAATAAAAAGATGATAAATTTTTATATTTTTTAATTTTTCAGTTTTTATGATTTTTATATTTTATATTAACCCGAAATTGCAAAAAGGAAATACTACGCCATCCCCAGCAACGGCGCCATTTGATTTATATTATTAATGCGTATGCGTTTTTAAAAGATGAATCAAAAATAGTTGTTAACCGCAATCAAGAACGGCGTCGCTTGGTAGCTAGCCGGTGAGTACGGGTCGGTCCACAGGGATGTTGTGTATTTCCTAATTTGGTCTAACGAGTTAATTCCAAACGGTGTGAATGGATTATCGCTAAAAACTAAACTAATTTATACTAAGACTAGAATCTTGATACGGTTAGGTTTATGTTAAGTTTGGAAATTGAAGATTTCCTTACCGCTTTCAATGCCCTATTTTAGATCTCTTTTAGATGTTATGGTAATAATTAATAAAGGGGATTAGTACCATCGGGAAGAAACGATGTTTCTTCCTCTATGTTCTAGTCCTTCCTTTCTTAATTCTTACCCTAACCTCCATGGAAAACATACACAACCGGTCGTTTATACTACGGTATCACCGTTACCTCTTGGGGTAAGGTGCCGTAGGGAACGGTGTGTGTATGTATGCATGGAGTCCTATTAATTATATATGATGGGGCAAGAAAGGGATGGGAGATTTCATCTCTCAAGCCTTGCCCAAATCTAACCCTAACAGGCGAGGAGACTACTCGCTCATTAGGGAATTGAAAAACATCTCTAACTATCTAACTAGGGCAAAGAATGAAAAATCTATACTAAGGCAGAATAAAAATTAACTAGGGCAATTAAATAAAACTACTTACTTTATTGATGGCTCTCTCCAATCATTTACACATGAATTTTCAGATATGAATATATGAATAAAAAGAGGCATAACCTAAAAGAGATTTTAGGGTTTCTATTTATAGATCATAGAAACCCTAGGGTTACAATCGCGTCATATCTGCAATTACAATTTTACCCCTAAGAAGACTAGTTAATGCACCGACGCACCGACACGTTTTTCCACCGACACGGGCATTATATGGCCGCGGATCCGCGGCCAAAACCCCTTTTTGGCCGCGGATCCGCGGCCATCTAGTGGCTTCTTGAGCTGCAATTTTTAGGGGTTGGTCTGGTTGCATTGGGGTACTTGTTTCTTCACTTGGTTTCTCAGATTTTCTTCTAGTTTTCTTCCAGATTTCCACAGTGAATAATTTAGTGGACTTTACCGCTTGCTTCGTGACGAAGTCTTGAATCTTGCTCTGCCTTTGTGCTTTATGAAATTGTCCATTGATCTTCGTTTAGTCTTCAAACTGCAGGCTTGATCAAGATTCATCCATTTGTTGGTCGTAGTTTCACTTTTGTATCGTCTTTTTATCTTTTCCACTATTTTTGTTCCGAGAACCTGTAACCTGCAACTATGTAGCAGACATGGGTCAAAAGCACCTGTTTACTTGTAAAATGACTAAGAATGGGGAATATAAGAATGCAAAATTATGGTATGAACAAGGTACTCAGTACAATTACGCTCCCAGTGTCCCGACTTGTAGTAGTAAAAACATTCTCCTTTTTCCGATCCCGCAGCCCCAGATTTGTCTTTCCCCTTTGCCTTTTTAACTCCACTACTCAGTTTAGTGGGCTTCTTCTTCTTCTTTCCCTTAGCCTTAGCTTTTGGGACGAAAAAGGAAGTTGGATCATTAATCAAAAAGGGATTTTTTTCTTTGAGCATGCTCTCTGCACTTCTCAATATATTGAGAAGCTCAGGTAGTGATTTCTACAAATTGTGTATATTGAAGTTCACTATAAACTGAGCATAGGCAGCGGGAGAGACTGTAGAACTATATCAATATATTGTTCATTCTCCATAGTCCATCCCAGGTCCTCAAGTTCTTCAATAAGTCCTATCATCTTCAAGACATGATAACCTACTGATGTACCAGCAGTCATCCTCATCTGAAACAACTTTCTAGAGGTCTCGTAACGAAGAGCACGAGATTTCTCCTCATACAACTCCTTTGTATGGAAGAAGATGGATTGTACATCCATCTTCTCATGTTTCTTTTGATGTACATTGTCCATCGAAGCTAACGTGAGGCATTTGGCTGTGGCATATTCAATATCCCATGTCTTGTGGATCTCCTTATCTGCAATAGAGGAATCAAGGCCTGAGATGGGAGGGGCTGGAGCAGTGAGGACATATGCAACCTTATTGTATGTAAGGGCAATGTTCACGTTCCTCAGCCAGTCTTTATAATTGGGTCCCGTCAGTTTATTTTTCTCTAATAGAACCTTAAGTCCAGACATTGGTATCTGCCTTTAGGAGAGAGAAAAGAATACACTCAGCGAAAGCTCTTGCGAGACTAGATTGGTTATTTATCTTATCTAATCGATGTCTCCTACTGCTTTTATCAAATTTTCCTTCCAATCTTAAAAATAAAATTAGCCAGGATTAATTACATTCTACAAGTTCGCTAACCGGTCAGCCAGGCCTGTGTTGGTACTCCGAGGGAGGTTCCCCGTGCTGTCGCACGGACCTAATTAAAATTAACCTCATTTCCCTAGAGGCATAACCACGTTGACACCTTTGTAGACACCTACTGGATCAGCTAGTTGTAAAGTGTAAAATTCTCCCGGAAGTAACTTTTACTCACGGTGGGATCGGGATCCAACTATCAATATAGAAGGTATGCAATCTCATTGCAAATTTCAACTCTTGAAATTCCCGATATGGTTTTTACCCCTGGCGTCTTATGACCTTAACTGTGGTCAATAAATCATAAGCACTAGTCAAGTTCTACCCGCCATTTCGTGATTAATTAGACCCATTCATATGATCCTTAACTATGGTCAACAAAGTCATATAAATGTCCTAATTAATCTCATCATATGCAGTATATGAAGACATCACCTAGCTACCGTACACTACGCCTTAACTATAGTCAACAAACGCAGCACGAATACTAAGTACTCTACTTCCTAAAATGACGGAGGTTTACGAATGGTTTTGATGAAAACCTTTAACGTTTTGAACTTGATATCGTTGTAGGACCAAATAATTTGAAAATGAGTGGCTTAAGCTCTGCATTTTGAAATTTTCTTTTTCGTAAAAGCCCGAGTGGGTTTCAAATTTGATTCTTCAACATCTTTAGGTTTCTTTTCTTTACATTAATCTCATTAATGTAGTCCCACCATTTAAGTTTCCTAAACATCACAGAAGAAACGAAAATAGAACGTACGCTTATTCCATCCGCATTCGCCACGGGGTCCCGTCATGCACCGTTAGGTTACTTAACTAACGACAGAGCGGGGGCAGGACTAGCACGGGTGCAAAACATAAGAAACGTTTATTATATATCATATATATAGTATTTGTCTCACGCGGTTAATATGATCACATCATAGAGTAACAACAGTAGAAGAAGATATATGAGTGTATAGGATATACTAGGAGGTCCGTATTTTAGATTAAGCCAATGATAAAAAAAAATACGGATTTCATGGTCATGATGAATAGCCAAGCCCACACCCCTAGACCCCTACGAGAGCGGCAAGCAACCCTGCCAATTCTAGAGTTAGGAGACCGGTTTCGTCTCCTCGAGATGGCCTTCTACTAGACTCTAGAACCCGGTTACTTGTGCTCCCCATCTTGGGTCTATCCTAATGCGGAAAAGTAAATAATATACATCAATGGTGACATTAACCTCAACTCAGAAGTGTCCTAATAAAAGAATATTATATACATTGATTTACATGAATGAAAAATAAAATCTCTCATCTCACATAAAAGAAAACCCGGCTATTCAATCACGACGATCCTATACAACATATCAGTACAACAACAGAATAATCATCACAGATCATCAACGTAAGTAAATATTCGTATTGCTAATGTCGTCGACGTATAGCAACGAGATTAGGGATATACATATTACACTTATGGTCGCAGGAAAAAATGAAAACTACAATAGTTGGAATCCGCATTATCCTTAGACATCGCAAACCTGGATTATTTCATATTCCGGATTTCATGCCTAACCCAGTAAATCTTACACTTAAGTCTCGAATTGAAAACAACTTATCAAAAATGAAGTCGGGTAATTCAACAAGATTCCTGATTATATTAATGAGACTGAAATGTTAGATTTATAAACTAACAATTAATTTTCATAAAAATAATTAGTGTAGATTCCAAGTATTGTATCACATATAGCAACTGTCTAAACGATATTAAACATTTCGATCGATTTCACAAATTTCTTCAAACCACAGAGACCTCAACATTTTAAGCCTCAACAAAAATATCTAGAAAGTCACAAATGTTTCAATAGAGTAGCATAAGAAACAAGACACCCTAACTCACCAAATACGCGGCGGAACCGCGGCTCAACCTAAGGTTCTGCCGTGGTTCCGCGGCCATTTGACTGAATTGGCTGTTCGAATTTCTTGGGATTCTATAGATTTATCTGCACGATTTTTTGAACATTTTTAATCTACAAAATACCAACTTTTGGAAAAATGTACATAACTTTGAAAAATCCGTGTTTTTGATTTCGATCGAACACTTTTAACGTCGTCCAAACTACCCTAATGCTCTAGCTTGGTTCTGATACCATGTAAGTGTGTCTTAGCACCTCTACTTTAGTTTAAACAACAATATGTGATGAATTTTAAGAAATTAGAGAGCTAAAACATACTTGCCCACGAATCGAACTAGAGATTAGGGTTACTATCAAAAACTAAGAGTGTAAAAATCTAAGAGAAAGAGAACTACAATCTTTGTAGACCACTCCTTCTCTTTAATGGCTCCGTGTAGAAGTCTCTTACCTCCTTTTGGCTCCACTTGAAGTTTGGAACAACTCCGCTTGAAGTCTACGATGATCCACCACGGAGAATCTTACACTCAAACTCTTGCTTCACTAAACTAAGTAGAAGTGAAGCAAACAACCGATACAAGTTTGCTAAACTAATATAGATTGATGAAGTGAGATTTTTTTCACTAAAAGACTTTTCTTTTTCTTTCTCTTTTTCTTTCTAAGAAAAGCTAGAGAGCTTAGAGGAAGAAGATGAACTAATGTCTTAGCTCAAGAATAATAATAATGAGAAGGATAATTATAATGAACCATAGAAAATATCTTAGAAATTTAAGAAGCGAGTGGAGAATAAAATAATGAGCCATGGTGGAGATATTTTTAGAAGAGTGTAGAAACCATGACTCATTACTTCAATTTCCATTTTCTCCAAAACATTTAAATATCTAATATATTTCCATATGATTCTAGCATAGCCATGTTCAATGTATCATCCACCATGATATATATATATATATATATATATATATATATATATATATATATATATGCACTCCTAAAGGAATTATAAATGAGTAATTAGTCATTTTATTAAATAAACACTTGATTTAATAATCCGGTCATATCATATTTAATCCGACTAATAAAACCTGCTAGATTAAAGTACGGTATCAAATACTCGTATTTCATCAAGCACCCGCACATATCTCCATATGTGCCCCACTTTGTTTCGCTTGAGCTTGAAAACCCCTATGTGGGTCTCTTAAGACTCGTCAATATGCTAGCAGTAGGTAATGATCATATCAGATACCCACAAGTCCTCAGCGGTACTAACTGGAAGTAACGGCTACCCAGGTATTGTACGAACAGAAGAACAACAAGAAAACTTGTTCAAACTCCCGTAGAGCTAACAAGGAACACTTACCATACAGTTCGGTCTCTTCGTCTGATATGTTGCATATTGAGTCTGGGGATGGAATCGTCAAGCCCCAATAACTCAATAAGTCATGCTGATGTGTGGCCTATAACAAGTCGAGAAACTACTGATAACACTTATCAGTAAATCTCATCAGCCCTGGACAGGGACTTGCAGTTATAGCTAATCGCGCATAGTAAAACATCAACTCCCAATACCGGAAGAGACAAAACCCCTCCTATCGCTCACTGCCTCCATGTGTCTCGGGACTGTACCCATAATCCACCTGTTTGCACGACTCAATAGAGCCGTGATAGGGTGGAAATCAAAGCACAGTAGGAAACACACAAGATTCCATGACGATCTCGGGTCTACGGACTAACCTGTACAAGTGTCACCAGAGAACTGCTATTCAACGATAGGTATAATACCATATAGGTGTTCTTAGCGAGTCCGTTCAGTGTACTCAGTCTCCAATGAGCACCTGTATACAATTTTTGATGTCTAACACCAATGGATATGGGATCATCTATTGCCCCTATACTTGGTCAAGAAATGTATACACTAGTTTACTCTGAAATATTGATGCCCTGTCTCAATACTCCTTCGACTAGGAACCAGTTAAGGATATGCATGTAGACTGCACATGCCCCACTAGTATGATCTGTATCATAGTCATGGTATTCAAGATAATATCCTAAGGGCTTTATTAACATGTATCAAATGAACAGTAAACATAATCAATTGAACATGTTAAGATAAAGCGCAACCAAATAGCATACTATTATGTCGAGCAAGAAAGTCCTCTATATATATACATGTCCAAGAATCCACTATACAAATAATGGCCTCTAGGGCATACATATATCCAACAAAGTATTTCATATTTATAAGCGAATATTTCTAGAAGAAGGACACTTCATATTTGTTTTTCTTTTTAGAAAAACAAATGGAAAATGAGGTGTTAATGAGGTGGCAATGAAGCATGGTTATGAGTATGGCTTGGGCATTTATTGTGTGCATTTTTTTGGTGCACTATTGCATTATGGTTGTGTTATATGTAGCCATCCTTTTTCATTTGGGCTTGATGATTTTCCATCTCATGCCTCATGCTTCATGGTTGTAAGAGTGAGCCACCATTCTCCTCATGTCTTCTCCTTCTTCTTCCTCCTCTTGCTCTCATAAGCTTGAGATAAAAGAGAGAAAAGTTTAGTGAAATATTCCTACATCACCGACCATCCATACCTAGCAAGTCTGGATCATCGGTTAGTGCCTCTTCCGGTTTCCTTCGGGTGGATCGTCTTCAGCGAGAGTGGTCAATTTTCAAGAACGATCCTGGTGGCTACGAGCGTGGAGGGATCTTCCACAATTGGGTGGACACGCGACAAAGGTTGTAGTTTCTCAACCGTTGCACTCTTAATTAGCTAGTTTAGGTTATTAGACCGTATCCTGAGTTTTACGGGCGTTCGGTGCTCGCAAAATTTTTTTTTTTCGCTTCCGTCTTGGCCGCGGTTTCCGCGGCGCGGGCACCAAATCCCAACACCTTCATCCTTTATCTTTTTCAGTTTGCTTATTTGTTCGGGCTTCGCTATTTTATTTCATTGTATCTTATTATTAGACTCTTGTCAACTGTTTGAATATTGTAGGATTTGA
Source organism: Agapanthus africanus (assembly GCA_030015575.1). Lineage (NCBI taxonomy): Eukaryota > Viridiplantae > Streptophyta > Magnoliopsida > Asparagales > Amaryllidaceae > Agapanthus > Agapanthus africanus. The sequence continues at coordinate 431,154,103 of CM057339.1, forward strand.
ATGTAATAGTTGTAGTTGGATTTTTATTCCCTTGTTTTATTCTGTTCGTTTATTTATATTGTTTATAACAAGCTTAACGTAATTATTTCGAGAAAGACCTTTCTCGGTATAAATACGCCGCGGATCTCGTCACGTGCCTGCTACTGTCTTTTGGGAAGCGGGACATGACATTATATCCTCATGTTCGTTCAATTAGAACTTTCTATTATTACTGTCTTTGTCCAAGTCCATATTTAACTGTTTAATGGCCCACATAGTTTGGTGCTCCAATTCTACTAGCAGATAGCAATCTTTTCCAGATACAAGCATATAAGGAGACATTCCAAGATTAACTTTATTAGCTATTCGACAAGCCCATAATGCATCTGCAAGATTAGTACACCAATCTCTACGATTTTTGTTAACGGTTTTCTCCAATATTTTCTTGATTTTTCTATTCGAAACTTCAACGTGTCCACTACTTTGAGGATGATATATGGTTGCTAATTTGTCGCGTATTGAGTATTTCTTCATTAAAATTTCGAACGACCTACTGAAAAAGTTGGTCCCATCATCATTAATAATGAAGCGTGGTATGCTAAACCGCGATACGATATTATGTTTCAAGAGCTTGACAACAACCTTGTTGTTGTTAGTTCGACATGCTACCGCTTTGACCCATTTTGACGCATAGTCGACTGCCAACAAAATATAAATGTTTCCAAATGAATTTGGAAATGGTCCCATAAAGTCGATGCCCCATAGATCAAAGATCTTAACAATCAAAATAGAGTTAAGAGGCATCATATTCCTCTTAGTAATTCTACGCATGTGATGACAGCGATCAGAAGTCTTAAAAAATTAATAAGCATCTTTGAATAGTGTAGACCATTAAAATCCACATTTTAAGACTTCTTCCATCGTCTTTTTAGCCCCAAAATGTCCCCCAAAAGCTTGATCGTGGAAAAATGATAGAATACTCCTAATTTCATCGTTTGGAACACACCTTCTGATTATTTTATCAGCACGGTACTTAAACAAATACGGGTCATACCAGTAAAACCGTTTCACTTAGGAAAGAAATTTGCACTTATCTTGCTTAGACCAATCAACAGGCATCATTTTTATGACGAGATAATTGATGATATCAGCGAACCAAGGTTCTCTCATCATATCATAAAGTTGTTCGTCAGGAAAATGATCGATAATAGGAATTTCTATTGAAGGTGCATTAAGGAGACGAGATAAATGATCGGCCACTACATTGTCGGATCCTTTTTTATCTTTAATTTCAAAATCAAATTATTGAAGTAAAAGAATCCAACGAATAAGTTAGGCTTTAGCATCCTTTTTCGCAATAAGATGTCGAAGCACCGAATGGTCAATGTAAACCATAATATGTGAACCGATAAGGTAACTTCTAAACTTTTCAAGTGCGAATACAACAGCTAAAAATTCCTTCTCAGTTGTTGAATAATTTAGCTGTGTGTCATTTAGAGTCCTACTTGAAAACCGTATTACATGTGGCATCTTATCAATATGATATCCTAAAACAGCTCCTATGGAAAAATCTGATGCATCATATATAATCTTAAAGGGCCGGCTCCAATCGGGAGCATGGAGTATTGGAGCGGAAGTAAACTCCTTCTTCAATCGCTCAAAAGATCTGACACTAATACATGGCAGAGATTTGTTCATAGTTTACACCGTGAACAGAAGGACTTTAGTTTTGAAAAATTAAAATGTCAGTTAGTTGGTGGGCCCCAAGTTTTTCTTCACGGTGCTAACCGTGACCAAAACCAGTTTTGGGTCATGATTACAATAGTGAACAAAACTTGTAACCGTGACCGAAAACACTGAACTGCTCTAGATATCAGTATCTGGAGCAGCCTTTTGTTCACGGTTGTAACCTTGAAAAATTTCTTTAGTCACGGTTACAACCGTGAACATTGTTTTTTTTAGATAATTAAATTTCCGCACCTTACACGCGTTAATTTCAATCACAACCAGCAATAAATAATTTCCATTCACAAGCAGCAATATATAATTTTCATTTACGCAATATATGATAATCAGAGTAATAAGCTCTGAATCGCACACAAACATAAACAAATGTATGTGTCAACAAATCAAAAAATGTATGTGTCAACAAACCAAAAATAGAACTAAAGCCGTTAGGACGACGATCCACCTCCATCGTCCCGTAGCCTAAAGAACGAGCTCAACTAATTCTGTATGGTATGCTGGACGGAATCGGTGTGCGACTGCCTCATGTCTCGGATCTCCGTCTTAAGCTTCTGTAGCTCATGCTGCATCTCCTGCTGCTTCTGATTCTGCTGTTCCACCTGCTCGTGGAGCCGATGAATCTCCTCCTGCGACGCAGCTGCCGCATCCACCCACGTCTAGGTCACGGCGTACTCATGCGCAGTTGAACGCCTTTCAAAAAATTGTTGGGCCCCGGGACCAACCCGATGCTCATACCCACTGTGATACCCGCAGGATATCGAATCCAGGACAGGGACAATGGCGGTGATCAAGTTGCTGGGGCTAAGTCCCAAGATGTCCGTCTACTCTTGGAACTAGGTCTGTATAGAATATATGTATGTGTGTGTGTGTGCACGTGCACGTGTGTATATACAGGTGCTAACTTAAAATACGTAATCAACTTGATTATATGAAACTTACCATGTACGCGCCCCTGCCCTTATGTAACTCGACCCACCCCTTGGTTTCATTATAGTCGGCGGGGTCATTCATTCTCTGTGATGAAATTAGGATTTAGTTTAATAATTAATTAACAATATAGAAAACATATGGAATCAAGCGTTGAAATACTCACCTAGTGCCACCGAGCGCTGGCCTGCGAGCGCTTCCCTTGGATTTGTATACCGCGTTCTCGCATGCCGTTATTTCGGTTCTACTTATTTTGAACTGACATTGTCTTGAAAAAATAAAGATTATAATATATTTTAGAATATGATTTCATGTTATATTGTTAAAATATTAAAATTAAATTGATACCTGCAAATTAAATTAAAATATTAGTTTAGATCCCTGGTATGTTTAATAGATGGACAGAGACATGCTATCGCGAAATCTTTATCGTCGCTCTCATCTTCAAAGCCATTCGACGTCAGCACATTATAATAATCTCTCGGTTTCCAATGAAAAACAACATCTCAGTCAACCTTCTGCAAGTCCTGAGAATAATATATTTGTGTTGCCATTGTAGGAAAGATAAAGCTGTCGTATTTTGGTAACATCCGTTTGGTGTTTACCAGAGTCATACCATATAGATTGACCTTCATACCCCGGTCAGACTTGGTATCGTACCATCTATATTTAAATATATGAAATGGGATAGTCGTATGATGGTATGAGACCGTTATAACTTCCTCAAGAACACCGTAGTAGGGATTTCCATCCTCGTCAACGGTTGTGATGCCGCTATTTTGTGTGGCTCTAATACGTTTCGTACTTTCTATCTCAAATTTATATACGGATACCTCGTACCCGTTGTAAAACCTAGCTGTGATCATTGGACCATTTAAAAGTTCGTGGACCTCTCTATTAATTTGCTCTCCACGATTCAATTGTTCGTTCACTTCCTTTATAGACCAAGCGGCGAAAGTGCGCCTCTGTTCTTCTTCGATCCTATCATTCGACCATGTCCTAGGATTTGATCTCTCAAGTATATCTTTGTGCGTTTTGTTCGTTATTATACAGTTATATTAATTAAATTAAATTTAATTTTGAACTTTTAAAACGATGAAATAATAAAGACTTACTCTACTTATTTAGCAAAACATTCGTTGTTTATAAAGATGCACGTATGTACACATGCCTCGAGATCGTAAGACATGTTTTTTAATCTTCCTGCTCTAATTGGACGGTAAAAAACACTCTGCGGTTTATTCAATTTCATCCTGACATCATCGTTCAGGAAACGAACGCAGAAAGACGTGACTTCTTCTAGGAGATAACCTTCCGCAATTGAACCTTCAGGACGATGCTTATTGCGGATATAGTTTTTTAAAGTTAACATATATCTGTTGAAAATAATAGATATTAATAATTCATGATAATTCTTTGCAATTTAAATAATGAATAATAAACATCAATAATACTTCTCGATTGGATACATCCAATGGTAATGGACCAGACCGCCAATCTTAACGTCGGTTGTCAGATAGACCGATAAGTGAACAATAATGTCAAAAAAGAAAGGTGGAAAGAAACTTTTTAGCTTGTAGAGTATCAAAGGAATATCTTTTTTGAGCTCTGCTATCTCATTGATGTCCATGTTTTTGGAACACAATTGGCGGAAATAAGTGCAAAAGTCATTAAACACGAGACCAATTTCTGGTTTTACCGATTCTCTGTGGCATAAAGGAAGAAGATGCTACATCAATATGTGGTAATTATGGCTCTTGAGTCCTAAATTTTTTCTGGTTTCTACCTACAACTATTTGGAAATGTTTGATGAGAAAATGTTGGGGACTTTCAATTCTTTCAACACACGCAAAAACCAACGCTTCTCTTCTTTGTTCATGTTGTCGATTGTCGGTAGGATCTCGTAATTGTAGGGTTCCTAGGAACACCCATGAGGTTCTACAACGGATCAAACATGTCCAATTCAAAATTTTCCATGTGCCGAAGAACCGTAAACTAGATCGTTACTAGAGGTAAGGCAAAAAACATACAAGTAAACAACTTTACTAGAAAGTGAAAGTGATTACAACCTTTGTAGATCCGGTCCTCCACTTCTTTAGCTCCGTGTTGACGTCCCTCCGCTGCGATCATCGGATCCCGGACTCTGGCGATGGTTTCGTCGGAGAAATGATCGGGGTAGGTCGTTGACTTTGATGCCGAAGATGATCTACGTCGAGGCAACTCAAGATCAAGCTCCATCTTCACTTGGTCATAAAACTTGTGAAGATAACACACTCTACTACATGGCAAGTGGTAGAGGATGAAGAAATAGGAAGTGGGTTCACTTTGGATTTGGATTTCTCACTCTTTTTCTCATGGCACCATTGGAGCTAGCAAGGTTTCTTCTTCTTCTTGAAGAAGAAGAAGAAAGAATATATGATAAGAATAATAATAAATCAAGTGATCTTATCATAATGCAACCATGGGTGAGGCTAACACATGTAGAGAATAAACTAGGGTTTAGGTAAATGGTTAGGGTTAAGGAATAAAACAAAATGGTTACTTTGTCAAAGATGCATGAAGCATCAAGAAGCTTCTTGCATAAAGACAAAGAAAGCAACCATTCTATTTTACCAAAATAAATAAATAAGGTAATGGAAACCCTAACCATTAACTAAACATGATGTATATCATACACTCACCCAATTTTGCATGTATCATCAAACATGATACAAACTGGTGCACAAAAATATATCACATATACTACTTTTGCACATCAAGTGAGAAAATCCATCTTAAGTGAAAAAATACTAGTTAATGTAAAGTAATATATCAAATATATAATTATACATCAAATCATTAAATCAACACTTGATTAAATGATCCGGTCATATCGCATATAACCGACTAATATCAAGTGTATCAATGTATCGAATCAACACTTGATTCGGTAACCCGGCTATATCATATATAACCGTCCAATGATACAAATCGTGAGAATAGAATACAGTATCACATACTGGTATTATTCTCGGTCCCGCACATATCTCATATGCGCTCCTATTTCGTTTCGCTTGAGCCAGGAAACCTCTGTGTAGGACTCTAAAGACTAGTCAATACGCTGGCAGCAGGTGATGATCATATCAAACAACCACAAGCCGCAGGCGGTCTGCTAAACGTAACGGCCACCCGGGTATTGAGCGATCAGAAGATCAACGAGCAAGCCCGCTTACACTCCTGTGAATCCAACCAGTAATACTTACCGTACAGTCTGGTCTGTTCGTCTGATATGTCGCATATCTCGCCTAGGGGTGGTAAACGTCAGACCCCAATAGCTTGATAAGTCATGCCGATGTAAGGTTCATAACAAGCGTGAAACTACTGATAACACTTACCAGTAATTCAGTGCAACCCTGGCCAGGGATTTCCAGTTATGGCCAGTCGAGCATAGCGCAACATCAACCCCCAATACCGGGAGAGACGAATCCCCTCCTATCGCTCATTGCCTCCATGTGAATCCGGACTGTACCCAAAAATCACCTGTTTGCACGACTCAGTAGAGCCGTGGTAGGGTGGAAATCAAAGCACAGTGGGAGACACATAAGACTCTATGACGATCTCGGGTCAACAGACTAAGATGTACCAGTGTCACCAGAGAACTGCCATCTGACGTGAGGTATAATACCATCTGGGAGTTCTCGGCGAGTCCGTTCAGTGTACCTAGTCATCACTGAGCACCCGCATACCATCTCTGATGTCAAACACCAATGGATATGGGATCATCCATCGCCCATCACATGGGTCGAGAAGATATACGCTAGTCTACTCTGGAATATCGATGCCCCGTCTCGATATTCCCACGACTAGGAACATTGAAGGATGTACTCATTGACTACCCAGGCCCCACTAGTATGATCTACATCATAGTCCTGCAAGTCGAGTACACATCCTAAGGGCTTCATCAACATGTAACAGAGAGAAAGAAAGTATACATGTTAAGATAAAGAGCAACCAGATAGCGTACTATCATGTCGAGCAAGAAAGTCCAACCTATATATGTCCCAGCATCCACTACAATATACATCCTATGTACAGTAATGGCCTCCAGGGCATATATATAACTAACAATCTCCCACTTGCACTAGGGCCATCTGTAGCAGTGGTTGCAGTATCTAATACTCAACCATCCCATATAAGTCTCTCTCTGGGAAAAGGCCTTTGTGAGTGGATCCGCCGTGTTGTCCTCTGAGTCTACTCTCCTAACCTCGATCACCCTGGAGATCAACTATCTCCATGATCAGGTGATGCTGCCTCAGAATATGTCTGGGTCACTGATGGGACCGGGGTTCCTAGGCCAAAGCCACACTTCCATTGTCACACAATGGTAGGAACCTAGTTCATCTCATGAACCAATATACACCCAAACTTCCTCTTTGGTTGTATCTTTAATAGCGTTGTTACCAGCCTTTATCGTCTAGTTTGCCACGGTATCTAGCTTGGAACTATTCCAACATACCGTCCCTTCACTGAGGGTAAAGACAATGCCTGCGACTGACATTCAGTCGTCCTTATCACCCTGGAACCTTTCCAGTGATTCTCCCCAGGATCAACTGATACCATCTCACTACAACTAGTGAGAATCCCAACATCCATTTAGATCTATCTCATAGATCCAAAACCCAGGATTTAGGAGGTATCACTTTGATCCTATATGGAGAATCCATGTGATAAGAAGAGATTGACCATGCGTAGCATAGGAAACTCTTTTCTTATCAAGAGTATGTTGTCCACGTACAATACGAGGATGACCACCTTACTCTCTACTACCTTTTTGTATATACAAGGTTCGTCTACCATTTTGATGAAGTCAAACTCTTTGACTACCACATCAAAACAGACGTTCCAACTCCGCGATGCCTGCTTTATCTTGTAAAGCAACTTGCACATGTTTCCGCTGCTCCCACTGTTTACGAAGCCCTCTGGCTGTGTACTTATAGACGTTCTCTTCTAAATCAGTATTTAGAAAAATAGTCATGACACCCAACCACCAGATATCGTAGTCATGGTATGTAGCAATGTTAAGTAGGATCCGGATGGACTTAAGCATAGCCACTGGAAAAAGGTTTCATTATTATCCACGCCTAGTCGATGATGAAAACCATTAATAAGTCTAGCTTTGAAAGTCTCAACTTTTCCATCTACACCAAGTAATCTTCTCAAGATATACTTGCTCCTGATGGGGATTTAACCCTTCAGATACAGCATCCAAAGTCCATACTTTATTGGTGTACATGGATTCCATCTCAGATCGCTAAGCATCCAGCCATTCTTACAGAGTCCCTACTCTCGATGGCCTGCTCGAAACTAGTTGGGTCATCATCTCATGATACAATCCTCGCTCCCACTGTCATCGAGAAACCGAAGTATCTCTCAGGCAGGTGAGGAACCCTGCTAGATCGGCGGAGAGGCTGAGGTTCGTTAGGGACTATAGAATCCTTTGGTTCTATCAAATCATCAGCTGTAGTTTGTATAGCTGGAACTCCTTCCAGTTCTACAGAACTGACCCTGCCTTGATCTTGTCCGTATTTTGCTTTTGACATAGGCCAGACAATCCCAAATCTTAATTTACTTAAGAGATAGGCTCTTCCCATACCATATCTTATATGGAGTGGTAAGCACTGATTTGATTCGAACCTAATTCAATAGTCATGCAGCTTCTCAAGTGCACAGCCCCCAAAAGGAAATAGGTAACTCAGTAGTACTCATTATAGAGCGCACCATATCATATAGGGTGTAATTGCTCCGCCCCGATACACCGTTGTGCTGTGGTGTATTCAGAGGAGTAATACGGAGAAAGAATCTCATTCTCCTTTAGAATAGTCCAGGAATTCTATGCACAAGTATTCTCCTCCTTGATCTCATCAAAGGACATAATACTTATACCCGATTTTTGGTTCTCTACTTCTAACTTATATTTTGTGAATATCTCAGAAGTTTCGGACTTTTGTTTCAACAGGAACATATATCTGAATCTTGAGAGATTATCAGAGAATGTAATGAAGTACTAAGAACCAGTCCTGGCATGTGTAGACAGGGGACCTTACCTACATCACTATGTATTAGTCCCAAGAGTTCACTAACCCTTTCTCTGTTTCCATTAAACAGAGCTATGGTCATCTTATCTTTGTGACATGACTGGCAAGTTTGACAAGATGTAAATTCAAACTAATTTAAATATGCATCCAAATGTAACTTTAGCCAGTCGGGTCGCATTTGATATGACCTAGTCTACAATGCCTTAAGAAGGATTCGTTTATTTCTAAACTCTTCCTCTTATGTGTGTTCTGTATACTAGGAACTGTAATTTGATTTAGAACGTCAATGCTTTTAGATAACGTCCCTGAACCGATCAACTATTGATATAGGAAATGTTTAAAACATTATCCAACAATACAAAATTGTATCCTTTCTTTACTAATAAAGAGACTGATATGATTTTGTATATCAGGTTCGGTATTTAATAGCATTTGTTCAGAATCAATGTATTTGGAAATACAGGGTGACAGTGACCAACAGACTTGGCTGCAACACTTGCCCCGTTTTCTGTCTCATGAAACTTATCACCCATACTCAGTTCTCTACCTTTCTATAGCCCTATGTAACGGATTACATATCTGGGATCCTGATCCGGTATCAGATACACAAGACGCAGGGGATACTGAGAAACAGTTCTGTGTAATGAACACACCCGAAGGAGATGCATCATATGCACTTTCTTCGTTTGGGCGGCATAGGAATTTTGGTATTCCCCTATTTCCTGCTCTGTCTTATAACAATTATAAGTTGGAGCGGGACCAACGTTCCCCAGCTCAGTATAACAAGCGGGTTCGGTCAATACATCCATATTATTATCTTGATTTAAGGCGTGGTATGGTCGCTACCTGGAGAGAGAGAGAGAAGAAAACACTCTGTGTGCGCTCTTGCAAGATTAGATTGGTTATATATTTTATCTAATCCGGATGGCTCCCACTGTGTTTATCAAATCTTCCTTCAAACCTTAAAAGAAAAGACTAGCCGGGATTAATTACACTCTACAAGTTCGCCAATCTTTCAGCCAGGCCAGTGTCGGTACTTTGAGGGAGGTTTCCCGTGCTTTCGCACGGACCTAATTAAAGTAAACCTCGTTTTCCCAAAGGCGTAACCCCATTGACACCTTTCTAGACACCTACTTGATCGGCTAATTGTAAAGTGTAAAACTCTCCCAGGAGTAACAATTACTCGCAGTGGGTATCGGGATCCAACTATCATGTAGAAGGTATGCAATCTCATTTCAAATTTCAACACTTGAAACTCCCGATAAAGGTTTTTACCCCTAGCACTTATGACCTTAACTTTGGTCAACAAATCATAAGTACTAGTCAAGTTCTATCCGTCATTTCATGATTAATTAGACCCACCCACATGACCCTTAACTAAGGTCAACAAAGTCACGCGACTGTCCTAACTAATCGCATCATATGCGGTGTAGGAAGACATCACTTAGCTACCGTACACTTTGCCTTGACTATGGTCAACAAACACAGCACGAATACTAAGTACTCTACTTCCTAAAATGACGGAGGGTTGCGAATGGTTTTTATGAAAACCTTTAACGCTTTGAACTTGATCTCGTTGTGGAATCAAATGGTTTTTAAATGGAGTGTTTTTGAGGCTTTTCTAGTTTTGCTAAAGGGGTCACTCCCGGTGAAGGGATCGTCGGCCCTTTCCTCATCGAATAAGGTGCAGGATATATCATATATACCGCTGTGCAAAGCAAAAACTATAGAAGCAATCAAAAGACAAACCAAGGGTCGTAGCATCTTCCAGTTATTGCGAAAGGAGTCACTCCCGGTGAAGGGATCTCGGTCCTTTCCTTATCGAATAAGGTGCAGGGTGTTCTACAAGGAACACCGCGATGCAAAGCAAGAACTGTAGCTACCTGTTTTATTTTTGAAATTCGATTCCACAACATCTTTTAGGTTTATTTTCTTTCATTAATTTCATTAATGAATGTCCCATCATTTAAGTCCACCTAAACATCACAGATAAATATAACGTACGCTTATGCCATCCGCATTCGCCTCGATGTCCCGTCTGCACCGTTAGGTTAGGTAACTAACGGCAGAGCGAGGAAGGGCTAGCGCGGGTGTAAAACATAAGCAACGTCTATATAATATATCATCTATACTATATACAATATCTATCTGAACATATCACATGATCACATCACAGATAACGCAGCAGAAAATATCATATGAAATATTGGATATACTAGGACGTCCGTGTTTTATTTTGAGCCAGTATAAAACACGGATTCCACGGTCGTGATGAATAGCCAATCCCACACCCCTAGACCCCTACGAGAGCGGCAAGCAACCCTACCAATTCTAGGGTTAGGAGACCCGGACTCGACACCTCGAGATGGTCTCCCACTGGACCCTAGAACCCGGTTACTTGTGCTCCCCTCCTTGGGTCTATCCTAATGCGGAAAAGTAAATAATATACATCAACAGTGACATCTTCCGCAACCTGGAAGTGCCCCAATAAAAGAATATTACATACAAGTTTTTACATGAATGAAAATGAAAAACACTCGTCTCACATAAAAAACCCCGGCTATTCAAACATGACGATCCAATATAACATATCCAGCAACACATAACATCACATGTCATCAACGTAAGTAAACATGCGTATCCCAATTGTCGTTGACATATAGCAACGAAACCTGCGATATCACATATTACACTTACGGTCACAGAAAAGAAAGTGTAAAATTACAACAGTTGGAATCCCCAACCTACTTAGACATCGCATGCCTAACAAATGAATTCCTTAGACATCGCATGCCTAACAATTATAAACCCCGCATTTTAGTCTCATTATCGAAAACTCTTTTCAATATGAAGTCGGGCAATTCAACAAGATTCCCGACATCCTGAACGAATGCTCGTCATAAACTTTAGTAGACGGCCGCACCCCCCGATACCGTCGACGAAGTGCACTAAGGCGGAACACCGCTGCCGCGAGCACCCGAACGGATGCTTTCGGCGACGGGGTTCTCCTACAGTCACTTGGTCGGGGCTGTGGGGTGTAACTGTCTATTAAGTTTACCCGGCGAGTATCCGCGTACGCTACGTGATTACGACGGACTTTTGATCGCATCAAAATTTCGTGGCAACCGATCAAGTGAGACTAAAGTGCTAGATTTATAATATTCAAATCAGTTATCTCATAACTACTTGTGGATTCCAAATATTGTATCACATTCCAGATAAATAGAAAATGTCAAACTTTCCGATCGAACATTCAAACACCCAAGTTTTCCCGAAACAACTCAACACATGAAATAAGTTTAAAAACATTCACTTCATGCCACAGTTGTAGGGTTGCTGGGCACACGCACAAGGGTCTACGAGGCATCAACCATGCCCGATTAAAAATTTAGCCGTGCCGAACAACCTGAATACGGATCTTTAAACTAGAGATTGGGCGAAAACTAACATGCTAAACACTTTAACACTAAGTGAGAGGGATTACAACCTTTGTAGATCCGGTCCTTCACTTCATATGCTCCGTGTTGAGGTCCCTTCGCTGCGATCATCGTGCTCCGGACTCTCGAGAGGTTCCACGAAGAGAAAGATGCAACCTTTGCTCCCGATCTTCGATACAAAGATGATCTACCTTGAAGTTTCGTTAACACAAGCTTACACTCACTAAAATTGAGTGAACACTCTCATCTAAAGGGCAAGGGAAGATGAGGATGATGAAGTAGGATTTTTGCTCTCTTTATTTATCTTTTTCTCACATTTATTCATCACATGGAAAAAAGCTAGTAAGCTTTTTCCATGAAGAAAGAAGGAAGAAGAAGAAGAAGAATAATGAATTATCATTTGTGATGAATAATAAAAGTTATCATAATCATTTATGCAACCATGGTTGTGGTAACCATTGTAGAGAGTTTACTAGGGTTAGGGTTTGGGTTGGGTTAAAGGGTGAGTCACAAAGAAATATCTATCATAATATCTTAACAAAGACAAAGTAAAACCATCTAGAAACATCTAGAAATCATTAACCCAAATCAAACCCTAATCTTGTTTAAACTCCTCTAAACATGTTGCATTAATAGTTATAACATGTTACAATATTATATATCACATATACAATATTTATTGTAACAAAATAAAATAATACAATTAACATATATCGCATATATATCAATGTATTACTCGAGTGAGAAAAAGAATCTTTTAGTGAGCTAATATTAGTTAATGTAATTTAATATATCATATATATTATTATACATTAAATTATCGAATCAACACTTGATCCGACAATCCGGCTATATCGCATATAACCGACTAATATTTATCCGTACCGATTCATCGAATCAACACTTGATCCGATGACCCGGCTGATATCAAATATCGCGAGAATAGAATACGGTATCTCATATCGCATTATCCTCGGTCCCGCACATATCACATATGTGCTCCTACTCCGTTTTGCCTGAGCCAAGAAACCTCTGTGTAGGACTCTAAAGAATCGTCAATACGCCGGCAGTAGGTGATGATCATATCAAACACCCACAAGCTGCAAGTGGTCAGCTAAACGTAACAGCTACCCAGGTATTGAGCGCTCAGAAGATCAACAAGCAAGCCTGTACATTCTCCTGTGAATCCAAACAGTAACACTCCCGTACAGTCCGGTCTCGTCGTCTGATATGTCGCATATCTCGCCTAGGGGTGGTAAACGTCAGACCCCAGTAGCTCGATAAGTCGTGTCGATATAAGGTCTATAACAGTTCGAGAAACTACTGATAACACTTACCAGTAAATCTCAGCAACCCTGGCCAGGGATTTCCGGTTATAGCCAATCGAACACAGCACAACATCAACTCCCTATACCGGGAGAGACGAATCCCCTCCTATCGTTCATTGCCTCCATGTGATTTGGGGCTGTACCCAAAAGCCACCTTTTTGCATGCCCTCTTGGACGTGGTATGATGGAAATCAAAGCACAGTGGGAATCACACAAGATTCTATGACGATCTCGGGTCAACAGACTACTCTGTACCAGTGTCACCGGAGAACTGCCATCTGACGTGAGGTATAATACCATCTGGGAGTTATCGGCGAGTCCGTCCAGTGTACCCAGTCTCTTCTGAGCACCCGTACACCATCCTTGATGTCAAACACCGATGGATATGGGATCATCCATCGCCCATCATATGGGTCAAGATGCGTATACGCTAGTCTACTCTGGTGTATCGATGCCCTGTCTCGATACACCCTCGACTAGGAACAGTTATAGGATGTACTCGTCGACTACCGTGGCCCCACTAGTATGATCTCATCATAGTCCCACTAGTCGAGTACATATCCTAAGGGCTTTATCAACATGTATCATAGAGACAATCATAGTACATGTTAAGATAAAGTACAACCAGATAGCATACTATCATGTCGAGCAAGAAAGTCCTCCCTATATATGTCCAAGCATCCATTACAATATACATCGTATGTACAGTAATGGCCTCTAGGGCATACATATAACTAACAACAGTACCAACGGTCCAACCGTAGAAGGGTCAAGCCAACGCCTCACATGTGGCACGCCGTACTGCCCCAAACCCTAAGGTTCAAAGGGCAGTTCAAGACGGTCACATATTCGAGTTAAGGTTTGTTGTCTTCTAGAGGGTCCATCGTGTTACTTGCACTACTTAGAACGTTCTTAAACCACGGAAAAATCCAACACTTGGAAATTTCCCGGCAGGGGAAAAAGTGGGTATTTATATCCGGTCGAACTTTTCAACATGTTCTAAAATATCCGGAAAAACATAAACAAAGTTAAACAATCCGATCGAAACATCGAGTCCCCAAAACAACCCTAGAAAACTCAACACTTGAGTGGAATTAAAAACTTTCCAGAAAAAAATAACAAGAAAGGACCTAAGAATAATTACATGAAATTTCAGGGACTAAGTCACAATTTTGGCCGCAGAACCGCCGCCAAACCCTTGGTTTGGCCGCGGTTCCGCGGTCAATTTTTTGAGTTAGAGGTCCGCACTTCACAGTAATTCTTAGTTTTTCCTGCTTAATTTTCTGAGCATTTTTAATTCACAAAAAACCACAGTTTGAAAAAATGTACAGAGAAGAGTTTTGATCGGGGTTTCGGGGTTCGATCGGATCTCTAACTTCGTCTACACTTTGCCTAAAGTTCTAGCTAGGCTCTGATACCACTGTGGGGTTCCTAGGCACACCCATGAGGTTCTACAACTGATCAAACATGTCCAATTCAAAATTTTCCATGTGCCAAAGAACCCTAAACTAGATCGTTACTAGAGTTAAGGCGAAAAACATAAAAGTAAACAACTTTACTAGAAAGTGAAAGTGACTACAACCTTTATAGATCCGGTCCTCCACTTCTTTAGCTCCGTGTTGACGTCCCTCCGCTGCGATCATCGGATCCCGGACTCTGGCGATGGTTTCGACGGAGAAATGATCGGGCTAGGTCGTTGACTTTGATGCCGAAGATGATCTACGTCGAGGCAACTCAAGATCAAGCTCCATCTTCACTTGGTCATAGAACTTGTGAAGATAACACACTCTACTACATGGCAAGTGGTAGAGGATGAAGAAATAGGAAGTGGGTTCACTTTGGATTTGGATTTCTCACTCTTTTTCTCATGGCACCATTGGAGCTAGCAAGGTTTCTTCTTCTTGAAGAAGAAGAAGAAGAAAGAATATATGATAAGAATAATAATAAATCAAGTGATCTTATCATAATGCAACCATGGGTGAGGCTAACACATGTAGAGAATAAACTAGGGTTTAGGTAAATGGTTAGGGTTAAGGAATAAAACAAAATGGTTACTTTGTCAAAGATGCATGAAGCATCAAGAAGCTTCTTGCATAAAGACAAAGAAAGCAACCATTCTATTTTACCAAAATAAATAAAAAAAAAAATAAATAAGGTAATGGAAACCTTAACCATTAACTAAACATGGTGTATAGCATACACTCACCCAATTTTGCATGTATCATCAAACATGATACAAACTAGTGCACAAAAATATATCACATATACTACTAGTGCACATCAAGTGAGAAAATCCATTTTAAGTGAACAAATACTAGTTAATGTAAAGTAATATATCAAATATATAATTATACATCAAATCATTAAATGAACACTTGATTTAATGATCCGGTCATATCACATATAACCGACTAATATCAAGTGTATCAATGTATCGAATCAACACTTAATTCGGTAACCCGGCTATATCATATATAACCGTCCAATGATACAAATCGCGAGAATAGAATACAGTATCACATACTGGTATTATTCTCGGTCCCGCACATATCTCATATGCGCTCCTATTTCGTTTCGCTTGAGCCAGGAAACCTCTGTGTAGGACTCTAATGTTAGTTATATGTATGCCCTAGAGGCCATTACTGTACATACGATGTATATTGTAATGGATGCTTGGACATATATAGGGAGGACTTTCTTGCTCGACATGATAGTATGCTATCTGGTTGTACTTTATCTTAACATGTACTCAGATTGTCTCTATGTTACATGTTGATAAAGCGCTTAGGATATGTACTCGACTACTGGGACTATGATGAGATCATACTAGTGGGGCCACGGTAGTCGACGAGTACATCCTATAATTATTCCTAGTCGTGGGTGTATCGAGACAGGGCATCGATGCACCAGAGTAGACTAGCGTATACGCATCTTGACCCATATGATGGGCGATGGATGATCCCATATCCATCGGTGTTTGACTTCAAGGATGGTGTACGGGTGCTCAGTAGAGACTGGGTACACTGGACGGACTCGCCGAGAACTCCCAGATGGTATTATACCTCACGTCAGATGGCAGTTCTCCGGTGACACTGGTACATAGTAGTCTGTTGACCCGAGATCGTCATAGAGTCTTGTGTGATTCCCACTGTGCTTTGATTTCCATCATACCACGTCCAAAAGGGCGTGCAAAAAGGTGGCTTTTGGGTACAGTCCCGAATCACATGGAGGCAATGAGCGATAGGAGGGGATTCGTCTCTCCCGGTATAGGGAGTTGATGTTGTGCTGTGTTCGATTGGCTATAACCGGAAATCCCTGGCTAGGGTTGCTGAGATTTACTGGTAAGTGTTATCAGTAGTTTCTCGAACTGTTATAGACCTCATATCGACACGACTTATCGAGCTACTGGGGTCTGACGTTTACCACCCCTAGGCGAGATATGCGAGATATCAGACGACGAGACCGGACTGTACGGGAGTGTTACTGATTGGATTCACAGGAGAATGTACAGGCTTGCTTGTTGATCTTCTGAGCGCTCAATACCTGGGTAGCTGTTACGTTTAGCTGACCGCTTGCAGCTTGTGGGTGTTTGATATGATCATCACCTACTGCCGGCGTATTGACGATTCTTTAGAGTCCTACACAGAGGTTTCTTGACTCAGGCAAAACGGAGTAGGGGCACATATGTGATATGTGCGGGACCGAGGATAATACGATATGAGATACCGTATTCTATTCTCGCGATATTTGATATCAACCGGGTCATCGGATCAAGTGTTGATTCGATGAATCGGTACGGATAAATATTAGTCGGTTATATGCGATATAGCCGGATTGTCGGATTAAGTGTTGATTCGATAATTTAATGTATAATAATATATATGATATATTAAATTACATTAACTAATATTAGCTTACTAAAAGATTCTTTTTCTCACTCGGGTAATACATTGATATATATGCGATATATGTTAATTGTATTATTTTATTTTGTTACGATAAATATTATATATATGATATATAATATTGTAATATGATATGATAACTAATGCAACATGTTTAGTGGAGTTTAAACATGATTAGGGTTTGGATTAGGGTTAACACTTCTAGTTGATTCTAGAAGCTTTTCTTTTGTCATGATAAAGATATTTGTGTAGATTTTTATCTATGACTCATACTTAACCCAACCCAAACCCTAGCCCTTGGTTAATTCTCTACAATGGTTTAGTCAACCATGGTTGCATTATTCATCATATTATTCTTTTCATTCTTCATCACAAAAGGAATTCTAATCATTCTTCATCTTCTTCTTTCTTCTTCCTTCTTCTTTCTTCATGGAAAAAGCTTACTAGCTTTTTTCCAAGTGATGAATAAATGTGAGAAAAAGATAAATAAAGAGAGAAAAAATCCTACTTTATCATCCTCATCTTCCCTTGCCCTTTATATGAGAGTGTTCACTCAATTTTAGTGAGTGTTAGCTTGTGTTAATGAAACTTCAAGGTAGATCATCTTTGTATCGAAGATCGGAAGCAAGACTGCATCTTTTTCTTCGTGGAGCCTCTCGAGTGTCCGGAGTATGATGATCGCAGAGAAGGGACCACAACATGGAGCTTATGAAGTGAAGGACCGGATCTACAATGGTTGTAATCCCTCTCACTTAGTGTTAAAGTTGTTTAACATGTTAGTTTTCGCCTAATCTCTAGTTTAAAGATCCGTATTCGGGTTGTTCGGCACGGCTAAATTTTTAATCGGGCATGGTTGATGTCCCGTGGACCCTTGTGAGCGTGCATAGCAACCCTACAGTGGTATCAGAGCCAAGCTAGAGCTTTAGGCGATGTCTAGACGAAGTTTCAAGTCCGATCGAACCCGGAAAACCCGATAAAACCCCTTCTCTGGAAATTTTTCAAAACTGTGATTTTTTTCATATTAAAAATGCTCGAAAAAATCAGCAGGGTATTTTAGGAATTACTGTGAAAAACGACACCCTAACTCAACTATTGCACCGCGGAACCGCGGCCAAACCAAGGCATTGGCGGCGGTTCCGCGGCCGTTATTGTAGATTGTGGGTTAGTTTTTCCACAGTAACCTCCGTAGCTCATTCCTGATTCTTCTGGGAAGTTTTTATTTTCACTCCAGTGTTGTGTTTTCTGGGTTGTATTGGGGACTTAAATATTCGATCGGATATTTTAACTTTGTTTAGTTTTGTCCAGATAATTTTTAGAAACTGTTAAAAAGTTCGAACGGATATCAATAACTCACTTTTTCCCCAGTCGGAAATTTTTTCAAAAGTTGGATTTTTTCTCGAGTTTAAGAACGTTCTAAGTCGTGCAAGTAATGCGGTGGACCCTCTAGAAGACAACAAACCTTAACTCGATTATGTGACCGTCTTGAACTGCCTCTGAAGCTTAGGGTTTGTGGCAGTACGGCGTGCCACATGTGAGGCGTTGGCTTGACCCTTCTACGGCTGGACCATTGGTACTGTGGCATGTAATGGATGTTTTTAAACTGATTTCAAGTGTTGAGATATATCGGGGAAATCTTGGGTGTTTGACTGTTCGATCGGAAAGTTTAACATTTTCTGTTTATCTGGAATCTGATACAATATTTGGAATTCACAGGTAGTTATGTGATAACTAATTTGAATGTTATAAATCTAGCAGTTCGATCTCAAATGATCGGTTGCCACGGAATTTTGATGTGATCAAAAGTCTGTCGCAATCACGTAGCGTACGCGGATACTCGCCGTGTAAACTTAATAGACAGCCACGCCCCATAGCCCCGACCAAGTGACTGTAGGAGAACCCCGTCGCCGAAAGCATCCGTTCGGATGCTCGCGGCAGCGATGTTCCGCCTTAGTGCACTTCGTCGACGGCATCTAGGGGTGCGGCCGTCTACTAAAGTTTGCGACGAGCATTCGATCAGGACGTCGGGAATCTTGTTGAATTGCCCGACTTGATATTGAAAAGAGTTTTCGATAATGAGACTAAAATGCGGGGTTTATAATTGCTAGGCATGCGATGTCTAAGGAATTCATTTGGTTAGGCATGCGATGTCTAAGGAGGTTGCGGATTCCAACTGTTGTAGTTTTACACTTTCTTTTCTGTGACCGTAAGCGTAGTATGTGGTGTATCGCCGGCTTCGTTGCTATACATCAACGACAATCGGGATACGCATACTTGCTCAGGTTGATGATATGAGATATTATGTGTTGCTATGATATGTTGTATTGGATCGTCGCGTTTGAATAGCCGGGGGTTTTATGTGAGATGAGAGTTTTTCTTTTTCATTCATGTAAAATTCATTTGTATGTAATATTCTTTTATTGGGGCACTTCCAGGTTGCGGAAGATGTCACCGTTGTATATTATTTACTTTTCCGCATTAGGTAGACCCAAGGCGGGGAGCACAAGTAACCGGGTTCTGGGGTCCAGTGGGAGACCATCTCGAGGAGTCGAGACCGGGTCTCCTAACCCTAGAATTGGCAGTGTTACTTGCCGCTCTCGTAGGGGTCTAGGGATATGGGTTTGGCTATTCATCGCGACCGTGGAATCCGTGTTTTATACAGGCTCGTATTGAAAACACGGACGTCCTAATATATCCAATATTTCATATATGTTCTTCTGCTGCAATGTTCTGTGATGAGATCATATTACTGCCTGAGACGAATGTTTATATTATATATATGAGATATATGTTATATTGCAGATTTCGTTTTCAAATGTGATGCTTGCGAAGCATAATAAAATGGGACTTCATTAATGAGATTAATGAAACTAAAAGAAACCTAAGATGTTGTGGAATCGAATTTTCAAAAACAGGTAGCTACAGTTCTTGCTTTGCATCGCGGTGTTCCTTGTAGAATATCCTGCACCTTATTCGATAAGGAAAGGACCGAGATCCTTTCACCGGGAGTGACTCCTTTAGCAATAACTGGCAGATGCTACACACTCGGTTTGTCTTTTGATTGCTTCTATAGTTCATGCTTTGCATAGTGGTATATGTGATATATCCTGCACCTTATTCGATAAGGAAAGGGCCGACGATCCCTTCACCGGGAGTGACCCCTGTAGCAAAACTAGAAAAGCCTAAAAAACACTCCATTTAAAAATCACTCGATTCTACAACGATATCAAGTTCATTACGTAAAAGGTTTTCTTAAAAACCTGTCGTAGCCCTCCGTCATTTCAGATAAGTACTTCATAGTATTCGTGCTGCGTTTGTTGGCTTTCGTCAAGGCGTAGTGTGCGGTAGCTATTTATGCTTATCTGCTAGCATATGATGCGATTGAGTTAAGGTAGTCGTGCGACTTTGTTGGCTTTCGTCAAGGGTCGTGCGGGTGGGTTTAATTCAATCGGGAAATGATGGGTTGGACTTGACTAGTAGCCTATGGTTTGTTGGCTTTCGTCAAGGTCATAGGATGCTAGGGGTAAAATATTATTGGGAATTTCAAGTGTTGAAATTTGCAATGAGATTGCATACCTTCTATAAGATAGTTGGATCCCGATACCCGCTGCGAGTAAGAGTTACTCCTGGGAGAGTTTTATACATTACAATTAGCCGATCAAGTAGGTGTCTAGAAAGGTGTTAACGGGGTTACGCCCCTGGGAAAACGAGGTTTACTTTAATTTGGTTCGTGCGAAAGCACGGGGGACCTCCCTCAAAGTACCGACACTGGCCTGGCTGAAAGATTAGCGAACTTGTAGCGTGTAATTAATCCCGGCTAGTCTTTCCTTTTAGGGTCTGAAGGAAGATGTGATTAAAACAGTGGGAGACATCCTGATTAGATATATTAGATAACCAATCTAATCTTGCAAGAGCATACGCTGAGTGTTTTCTTCTCTCTCTCTCCAGGTAGCGACTATATCACGCCTTAATCAAGATAATAATACGGATATATTTGACCGAACCCGCTTGTTATACTGAGCTGGGGAACGTTGGTCCCGCTCCAACTTATAAGTGTTATAAAACAGAGCAGGAAATTATGGAATATCAGATTTCCCGTGCCGCCCAAACGAAGAAAGTGCATGCTGATGCATCATCTTCGGGTATGTTCATTACAGAGAACTGTTTCTCAATGTCCTTTACGTCCTGGGTATGAGATACTGAATCAGGATCCCACATATATAATCTGTTACATAGGCTACAGAAAGGTAAAGAACTGAGAACGGGTGATAATTTTCATGAGACAGAAAACGGTGCAAGTGTTGCAGCCAAGTCTGTTGGTCACTGTTACCCTGTATACATTGATTCTGAACGAATGTTATTAGATACCGAACCAGATATACAACATCATATCACTCTCTTTATTAGTAAAGAAAGGATATAATTTTGTATTGTTGGATAATGTTTTGAACATTTCCTAAATCAAGAGTTGATCGGTTCAGACACGTTATCTAAAAGCATTGACGTTCTAAATCAAACTACGGTTCTTAGTATACAGAACACACACAAGAGGAATAGTTCAGAAATGAACGAATCTTTCTTGAGGCATTGTAGACTAGGTCATATCAATGCGACCCGACTGGCTGAAGTTACATATAGATGCATATTTAAATTAGTTTGAATTTACATCTTGTGAAACTTGCCGGTCATGTCACAAAGATACGATGACCATAGCTCTGTTTATTGGAAACAGAGAGAGAGTTAGTGAACTCTTAGGATTGATACATGCTGATGTATGAAGATCCCCTGTCTACACATGCCAAGACCAGTTCTTTGTACTTCATTATATTCTCTGATGATCTCTCAAGATTCAGACATATGTTCTTGTTGAAACACAAGTCCGAAGCTTTTGAGATATTCACAGAATATAAGTTAGAAGTAGAGAACCAAAATACGGGTATAAGTATTATGTCCTTTGATGAGATCAAGGAGGAGAATACTTGGGCACGGAATTCCTGGATATTCTAAAGGAGAATGAGATTCTCTCTCAGCATTACTCCTCCGTATACACCATAGCACGATGGTATATCGGGGCGGAGCAATAGCACCCTATTTGATATGGTGTGCTCTATGATGAGTACTACTGAGTTTCCTATTTCCTTTTGGGAGTTATGCACTTGAGAAGCTGCATACCTATTGAATAGGGTTCAAATCAAATCAGTTGCCTACCACTTCATATGTGATATGGAAAGGGAAGAGCTCATATCTTAAGTAAGTTAAGATTTGGGGTTGTCTGGCCTTTGTCTAAAAGCAAAAACCGGACAAGCTCGAGGCAAGGTCAGCTCTGTAAAACAGGAAGTAGTTCCAGCTATACAAAATGCTACAGATGATTTGGTAGACCCGAAGGATTCAATAGTTTCCAACGAACCTCAGCCTCTCCGCCGATCTAGTAGGGTTCCTCAACCACCTGAGAGATACTTCGGTTTCTCTATGACAGTGGGAGCGAGGATTGCATTATGAGATGATGACCCAACTAGTTTCGAGCTGGCCATCAGGAGTGGGACTCTGTAAGAATGGCTGGATGCTTATCGATCTGAGATGGAATCCTTATACACCAACAAAGTATGGACTTTGGTTGCTCTATCTGAAGGGTTAAATCCCCATCAGGAGCGAGTATATCTTGAGAAGATTACTTGGTGTGCATGGAAAAGTTGAGACTTTCAAAGCTATGCTTAAGTCCATCCAGATCCTACTTGCCACGGCTACATACCATGACTACGATATCTGGCGGTTGGGTGTCATGACTACTTTTCTAAATGATGTTTTAGAAGAGAGCGTCTATAAGTACACAGCCAGAGGGCTTCGTAGACAGTGGGAGCAGCGGAAACGTGTGCAAGATGTTTTATGTGATAAAGCAGGCATCGCGGAGTTGGAACATCTGTTTTGATGTGGTAGTCAAAGAGTTTGACTTCATCAAAATGGTAGATGAACCTTGTATATATAAAAAGGTAGTAGGGAGTATGGTGGTGATCCTCGTAGAGAACGTGGATGTCATACTCTTGATAGGGAAGGAGTTTCCTATGCTACGCTCGGTCAATCTCCGCTTATCACAAGGATTCTCCATATAGGATCAAAATGATACCTCCTAAATCCTGGGTTTTTGGATCTATGAGATAGATCTAATTGGATGTTAGGATACTCACTAGTTGTAGTGAGATTGTATCAATCGATCCTGGGGAGAATCACTGGAAAGGTTCCAGGGTGATAAGGACGACTGAATGTCAGTTGCAGGCATTGTCTATACCCTCAGTGGAGGGACGGTATGTTGGAAGAGTTCCAAGCTAGATACCGTGACATACTAGACGATTAAAGGCAAGATACATCGTTACCAAGGATACTACCAAAGAGGCAGTCTGGATATATATAAGTTCATGAAATGAACTTCGTTCCTACCATTGTGTGACAATGGAGTTGTGGCTTTAGCCAAGGAACTACCGTCCCATCAGAAATCCAGATATAATTCTTAGGCAGTATCACCTGATCATGGAGATGGTTGATCTCCAGGGAGATCCAGGTTAGGAGAGTAGACACAGAGGACAACAGCGCGGATCCACTCACAAAGGCCTTTTTCCCAGTAGAGACTTTTATGGGATGGTTGAGTATGAGATATTTCAACCACAACTAATTGTTGGGTATGTGATACCACAACAGATGGCCCTAGTGCAAGTGGGAGATTGTTAGTTATATGTATGCCCTAGAGGCTATTACTGTACATACGATGTATATTGTAATGGATGCTTGGACATATATAGGGAGGACTTTCTTTCTCGACATGATAGTATGCTATCTGGTTGTACTTTATATTAACATGGACTCAGATTGTCTCTATGGTACATGTTGATAAAGCCCTTAGGATATGTACTCGACTACTGGGACTATGATGAGATCATACTAGTGGGGCCACGGTAGTCGACGAGTACATCCTATAATTGTTCCTAGTCGTAAGTGTATCGAGACAGGGCATCGATGCACCAGAGTAGACTAGCGTATACGCATCTTGATCCATATGATGGGCGATGGATGATCCCATATCCATCGGTGTTTGACATCAAGGATGGTGTACGGGTGCTCAGTAGAGATTGGGTACACTGGACGGACTCGCCGATAACTCTCAGATGGTATTATACCTCACGTCAGATGGCAGTTCTCCGGTGACACTGGTACAGAGTAGTCTGTTGACCCGAGATCGTCATAGAGTCTTGTGTGATTCCCACTGTTCTTTGATTTCCATCATACCACGTCCAAGAGGGCGTGCAAAAAGGTGGCTTTTGGGTACAGTCCCGAATCATATGGAGGCAATGAGCTATAGGAGGGGATTCGTCTCTCCCGGTATAGGGAGTTGATGTTGTGCTGTGTTCGATTGGCTATAACCAGAAATCCCTGGCCAGGGTTGCTGAGATTTACTGGTAAGTGTTATCAGTAGTTTCTCGAACTTTTATAGACCTCATATCGACACGACTTATCGAGCTACTGGGGTCTGACGTTTACCACCCCTAGGCGAGATATGCGACATATCAGACGACGAGACCGGACTGTACGGGAGTGTTACTGATTGGATTCACAGGAGAATGTACAGGCTTGCTTGTTGATCTTCTGAGCGCTCAATACTTGGGTAGCTGTTACGTTTAGCTGACCATTTGCAGCTTGTGGGTATTTGATATGATCATCACCTACTGCCGGCGTATTGACGATTCTTTAGAGTCCTACACAGAGGTTTCTTGACTCAGGCAAAACGGAGTAGGGGCACATATGTGATATGTGCGGGACCGAGGATAATACGATATGAGATACCGTATTCTATTCTCGCGATATTTGATATCAACCGGGTCATCGGATCAAGTGTTGATTCTATGAATCGGTACGGATAAATATTAGTCGGTTATATGCGATATAGCCGGATTGTCGGATCAAGTGTTGATTCGATAATTTAATGTATAATAATATATATGATATATTAAATTACATTAACTAATATTAGCTCACTAAAAGATTCTTTTTCTCACTCGGGTAATACATTGATATATATGCGATATATGTTAATTGTATTATTTTATTTTGTTACGATAAATATTATATATGTGATATATAATATTGTAACATGATATGATAACTAATGCAACATGTTTAGTGGAGTTTAAACATGATTAGGGTTTGGATTAGGGTTAACACTTCTAGTTGATTCTAGAAGCTTTTATTTTGTCATGATAAAGATATTTGTGTAGATTTTTATCTATGACTCATACTTAACCCAATCCAAACCCTAGCCCTTGGTTAATTCTCTACAATGGTTTAGTCAACCATGGTTGCATTATTCATCATATTATTATTTTCATTATTCATCACAAAAGGAATTCTAATCATTCTTCATCTTCTTCCTTCCTCTTTCTTCATGGAAAAAGCTTACTAGCTTTTTTCCAAGTGATGAATAAATGTGAGAAAAAGATAAATAAAGAGAGCAAAAATCCTACTTTTTCATCCTCATCTTCCCTTGCCCTTTAGATGAGAGTGTTCACTCAATTTTAGTGAGTGTTAGCTTGTGTTAATGAAACTTCAAGGTAGATCATCTTTGTATCGAAGATCGGAAGCAAGACTGCATCTTTTTCTTCGTGGAGCCTCTCGAGAGTCCGGAGTATGATGATCGCAGCGAAGGGACCACAACACGGAGCTTATGAAGTGAAGGACCAGATCTACAAAGATTGTAATCCCTCTCACTTAGTGTTAAAGTTGTTTAACATGTTAGTTTTCGCCTAATCTCTAGTTTAAAGATCCGTATTCGGGTTGTTCGGCACGGCTAAATTTTTAATCGGGCATGGTTGATGCTCCGTGGACCCTTGTGAGCGTGCATAGCAACCCTACATCTAAAGACTCGTCAATACGCCGGCAACAGGTGATGATCATTTCAAACACCCACAAGCCACAAGCGGTCTGCTAAACGTAACAGCCACCCGGGTATTGAGCGATCAGAAGATCAACGAGCAAGCCCGCTCACACTCCTGTGAATCCAACCAGTAACACTTACCGTACAGTCCGGTCTGTTCGTCTGATATGTCGCATATCTCGCCTAGGGGTGGTAAACGTCAGACCCCAATAGCTTGATAAGTCATGCCGATGTAAGGTCCATAACAAGCGTGAAACTACTGATAACACTTACCAGTAATTCAGTGCAACCCTGGCCAGGGATTTCCAGTTATGGCCAGTCGAGCATAGCGCAACATCAACCCCCAATACCGGGAGAGACGAATCCCCTCCTATCGCTCATTGCCTCCATGTGAATCGGGACTGTACCCAAAAACCACCTGTTTGCACGACTCAGTAGAGCCGTGGTAGGGTGGAAATCAAAGCACAGTGGGAGACACACAAGACTCTATGACGATCTCGGGTCAACAGACTAAGCTGTACCAATGTCACCAGAGAACTGCCATCTGACGTGAGGTATAATACCATCTGGGAGTTCTCGGTGAGTCCGTTCAGTGTACCCAGTCATCACTGAGCACCCGCATACCATCTCTGATGTCAAACACCAATGGATATGGGATCATCCATCGCCCATCACATGGGTCGAGAAGATATACGCTAGTCTACTCTGTAATATCGATGCCCCGTCTCGATATTCCCACGACTAGGAACATTGAAGGATGTACTCATTAACTACCCAGGCCCCACTAGTATGATCTACATCATAGTCCTGCAAGTCGAGTACACATCCTAAGGGCTTCATCAACATGTAACAGAGAGACAGAAAGTATACATATTAAGATAAAGAGCAACCAGATAGCGTACTATCATGTCGAGCAAGAAAGTCCTACCTATATATGTCCCAGCATCCACTACAATATACATCCTATGTACAGTAATGGCTTCTAGGGCATATATATAACTAACAGTAATAACTTGGTTTACCAGCCACAGGCCGAGGTTGCAATTCTTTTCTAATGGACAAACCATCAAAATTTGTCAAATCATGACGGTTGTTGAGATTGTTCTATAGGTAGACGCTTATGTTTGTGCCGCAAACCAGCGGCAATGCGAAATACAAAACGAAATTTTTCGAAACTCGAGAGCAAACCCTATAACCTAGAATCGAATCCAAACACTAAACTAGAAATTAATATGAAGGAGCTTAACTACTAGGTTTTTAATTACAACCTTTGTAGTCGTGTCCTTCGTCTTCTTTCCACTTTCTTAGCTCCTTAGGTCGTCGGAACGTGCTTGGGAGTTGGTTCTCCTTGCCGAAGATGATCCACCTCGAAGGAGTCCGAACTAAGGCTCTAGCTTCTCACTTGAAACAACTAGTGATCAAGACTTGCTAAGAGTTGATCACTAGATTGATATAGTGGCTAATCTATAGTTAATATCTCATTATCTTTTTCTAATTTTCCATAACTAAAAACCAAGAGAGGAGAAGAAGAAGCTTGGGGGTTGAAGATGAGCATAAGAGGAAGCATGGATAAAACTAAGTCAATCTCTTCATTATCTTTTCTTTTCTTTTATGTGGATAATGAGTGGACTTGTGACTCACTATAGTGAGTCACAAGCCCACAACATTCTCACATATTCAAGAAAAGAGGAGAAAAGAAGAGAGATCCACCTCATCACACATATATGCATATATCTAAATATATACAATTACATTAATACAAGTATATGCTATAGTTACATACACCCGTATTCGTATCATATGAATACCGTATTCGTACAAAATACGAATACCCGTATTTGTACTAATGATACAAATACCCGTATTAATATTTTGACACAAATACACATATTTATACAAAAACTCGAATTCATATAAATACCGTATTCTGTCAAAATACGAATACCGAAATAAGAGATACTAAAAGAGATATATAATACTAGCTCATATTTAAACCAAAATGTGATAACCTAGCTATCTTTGAAACCCGCTAGTATTAACAAACTTTCCGATTAAAAGCACATGTACAAATGCACGTGTTTTAATCGAACCAAATACGTATGAAAATACGTACATTATATCGTTTCGCCTGAGCTGGAAAACCCAATGTGTGGGACTCTAAAGACTCGACAATATGCTGGCAGTGGGTTTAACCACAAGCACATAAGCGGCACTAGCTGTTTGTAACGGTTACCCAGGTATTGAACGAAAGGAAGGCCGACAAGCAAACTTGTCCGTATCCCTACTGAGCCTGAAAGTGACAGTCTCCGTACAGTCTTATACGTTCATCTAAGAGTATCGAATATCGGGTCTAAGGGGGTGGATAAAATCAGACCCCTAATAACGCGATAAGTCGTGTCGATATAAAGCCCATCACCCACCGAGAAACTACTGATCCAAATCAGTAATTCTCATTCTCCTTGGCTGAGGATTTATGGTGATGGTTACCCGTGCATAGCGTGACTTCTACTCCCAATTCCAGGAGCGACGAAACTCCGAAGATCCACTCACTGCCTCCATATGGCTCGAGGTTGTACCCAACTAAAATTTGTTTGCACGATTCAGTAAAGCCGTTGTAGGGTAATAATCAAAGCACGGTGGAAACTCACACGAGACGGACGATCTCAGGTCGACAGACTAACCTGTACTCATGTCACCTGACAACTGCTACCTGATAATAGGTATAATACCATCTAGCAGGTTCCCGACGAGTCCGTCCAGTGTAACTCATAACCCAATGAGCACCTGTATACTATCTTTGGTGACTAACTGACACCTATGGCTATGAGACCGGCCATCGCCCCTCATCAAGGCCAAGAAACGTAAATACCAGTCTACTCTGGAATATTGATGCCCAGTCTCGATATTCCTACGACTAGAGAAATTTAAGGATTTGCTTATAAACTACCCAGTTCTCACAAGTGTGATTGCCACAATAACCCTGGTAGTCTTGCAAGAATCCTAAGGGCTCGATCAACATGTAATAGTGATCCATAATACCACATAATATATGTACATGATGATAGAGATAAACCGGATAGTATACTATCATCTCTAGTAAGATTGTTCTACCCGTATAGGTCCTCCTTCAATCATCATAATCGCTTGCCTACGATTACAATAATTGCCTTAAGGGAACTATAGCCAACAATCTCCTACTTGCACTTAAGGCTAATTATTTGGGTCATACTCACAGCCCGTGTGCTACCGAACACCCAACTTTTCTACTAATCATTTTCGCAAAACATATTTGCGAAAATAGTCTCAGTGAGTGGATTCGCTCTAATACTTCTATCTTAATCTCTCTATATCTCAACTTCACGGAGAACGAATGTCTCCCAAAATGAGCGCTACCTGTCTTAAAATTTGTCTGGATATCTGATGGAACCTAGTTCATAAATGAACTCTAAATCCAACAAACTTCTTAGACTATTTCTTTCACTAAATTTAATCAGTATCCTATGACATGCCCACCACAGTATCCGCTTAGACCCACTGTCCAACATACTGCCCCTCCGAAGATGGTAAACTCTGACTCTGACAGTCACTCTGTCATCCAGGTCATCTTGGAAGCCTAAAATGATAACCGCCACTTCAAGGAGGCTGTCGTTACCATATACCAAGAACATTCTCTCATGTTCAAAACCGCTTTCCTATATTTCTCCTGGATTGGATTAATATCTACTTATTGTATCTAGTGCAAGAGAAATATCTGATGTGGTACTTGAGATTTCATGATTGAGTCAATCGCTTAAGCAAGTGATATGTCAATCATGCAAATACCTCTCCTCATCAGTCCGAGGACCTCTTTTTAGAGAGGGTGACTCCATCACCTGCGGGTACACCACCACGCTAGGAGTCGTCCATTCTAAAATACTTTAAAATAGTGTCTAAATACCTGAATTGGGACACTTCCCAAATTTAGATCTAAAACCATAGATCTAATCATCAGAATATCTGATATTTTATCCAATAACTTTATAAGGAAAAACTTGTGACAACTATAGTCTAACCGATTGTAATATAGGAATATCACTTCTTAATTGGAGTGTGCTATCCATATAACTAGGACAGTACTCCCTACTTAACCTTCTTATCAGGTCTATTTTTCATTCTTGATGAATTCAAACACTATGACTTTCACATCAAGAATAGATGGCCCATCTCCGCTATACTTGCTTTAGTCTATAAATAGACAGAAACTACTGGCCCACCATACTTCCGCTGCTCCCACTTACCACGACAACCCTCTGGCAGAGTTATACACACGTGCACTTCTAAATGGCCATCTAGAAAGACGTTATAATCATCCACCTGCCAGATCTCTGTTGGATATAGTGCCCTTAAGTAAATTATTATAATCGCAGGCATGTGATTATGATGATTGAGGGAGGGAGGACCTATACGGGTAGAACAATCTTACTCAAAATGATTGTATGCTTTCTGGTTTGTCTTTATCATCTTGTACATGCATTATGTGGTATTACAGATCACTATTACATGTTGATAGAGCCCATAGGATTCTTGCTTAACTACCAGCATTATGATGGCGATCATATACGTGGGAGCTGGGTAGTTTATAAGCATATCCTTAAATATTCCTAGTCGAGAGAGTGTCGAAACTGGGTATCGATAATCTGGAGTAGACTAGTGTATACTTTTCGAGACCCCGACGAGGGGCAGTGGCCGGTCTCACAAGCCATTGGTGTCAGTTAGTCACCTAAGATAGTATATAGGTGCTCATTAGGTTATGATTTACATTGGACGCACTCGCCGGGAACATGCTAGATGGTATTATACCTATTGTTATGTAGCAGTTCTCAGGTGACATGAGTACAGGTTACTCTGTCGACCTGAGATCGTCATTTTTCTTGTGTGAGTTCCCACTGTGCTTTGATTATTACCCTACCACGGCTCAAAAGAGTCGTGCAAATAGGTTTTAGTTGGGTACAGTCCCGAGCCACATGGAGGCAGTGAGCGGATCGTTGGGGATTCGTCTCTCCCGGTATTGGGGGTTGATGTCGCGCTATGCACGGGTGGCCATCACCAGAAATCCTGGGCCAAGGTAGACGAGAATTACTGATTTGGAATAGTAGTTTCTTAGTAGGTGATGGGCTTCATACCGACACGAAATATCGCGTTATTAGGGGTCTAACTTTATCCACCCCCCTAGACTCGATATGCGATACTTCGACGAACAGATCGGACTGTATGGAGATTGTCATAGAGAGGCTCAGTAGGGGTTTGGATGCGTTTGCTCGTCGGCCTTCCTTTCGCTCAATACCTGGGTAGCCGTTACGTACAGCTAGTGCCGCTGACGTGCTTATGGTTAAACCCACTGCCAGCGTATTGACGAGTCTTTAGAGTCCTACACAGAGGGTTTCCCTGGTTCTGGCGAAATGATGTAGTAGCCGTATTTTGATACGTGCAGGGCTCCGATCGAATGATTGTACTTGTTACCCGGACTTTCGATCGGACAGCTAATAATACTAGCCGGCTCGGGTTTGAGTCGGATTATTAAATCAGATATTGATTTAATAATTTACGTATATATATATTTTGATATGCATATTCTAGTATTATGTTCTTTGTGTTATTCTATCTCTTTGGGTATTCGTATTTTGGTACAAATACATGTATGTATATACAGTTGAGTGTAATCCGTATTTATACAGAAAATATTCTAGAAGGTGGACACTTCATTTTGGTTTATCCATTTATTAAATTAAAGAGAAATGAGGTGTAAAGGTAAAGAAGAGAGTATGGTGAGACCCATGCTTGAATAGTGTTGACAAATGAATTGTTAATTCATTTGTGCTCACTATTCAAGTATAGTTGCGATATTGTATTTGGAAAATGGTTTTACAAAACCTTGCTTGAGATTTTCTCTCACTTGATGGATAGTCATTTTGGAAAACACTCTCACCATTTGCTTCTTCTCTCTTCACTACCTTTCTTGAGCTCCTCCTCCTTCTTCTTGATCTTCTACCCTACCATCTCATGTGTTGAGAATCAAGGGTAGAAAAGAGATAGATACTCACTTAGAACAACTCACTATATCCCTAGGCACTCTAGATTAGCAACCTAGAGTCCATAGTTACTTCATTAGATTTTTAGTGTGGAGCTAGAGTGTCACGACCCGAAAATATTAGCTCTTGACCGGCACTTAAATCACGCAACTCTACAGGCGTAACGTAAATTATGTAAGCTGAAACCCAGAAATCTAAACCTTTCAAAAGAATTAAGTAATGAAAACACTGATAAGAACATCTGGAAACCTTAAGTAAAACTCTTTAAACTTAAATTTTATTTCCTTAAAAATTTCGGCAGCACCTCCTTTGTAAAAACTAGCCCTAAAATGGGTACAAACATAAAATATAAATAAAGCTTCCCCAAACGGGAGCAAGTCACGCCCAACGGAGGAAACAACCACCACGAGCATAAATATATATACGACGCCCATCTGCGAAGATCAACACAAGGAAAAATGTAAAGCTAGACACCAAACCCACCAAGCGAACATTTAACCCATCGCTCAAGTCTCACAACTACAAGTCTTGCTAAGTCATACTGCTTATACAAATACTAGTTTCTGATTGATAGAGTTGAGTAGATACAATAAGAATAATAATACAAGAGGGGCACTGTTTACCGCCAAAAACAACGACGAAACCGTGTGGGTCGTCTTGCCTGAATTTGGGGGCAGATACTATTTGGTTTTATCCATCCACCTCTCCGAAGATGCCAAGTTGATTTATGACACCGTGTATCGGAGGTTTAGACAGATGCGGCCGTTGTAGCAGATTTCGTCAGATTCCCCCTTGTTTGAAGGGTTTTTGATTATGGGGACGCTCTTCCCTGCAGGCGCAAGCCCCTGTTGTTAATTACGCTACCGCATCACGGTAACAACTTTCTCCTTCTCCAGATGGTCACTTCGTGTCGTGTATGTTTTGTTTTATTTTTGGTTGCCCGTGGATTGTATACGGAGACTAATTTATGTTGTCGCCCATAGGGCATGGATTAGTCCAAATCCGTATTTTCTTAGATTTGGGTTTTGGTTTGGGTTTAAGGATGCGTTAATCTCATTTGAAACTAAGATCAACTTAAATGTTTTGCCAAGGATACGTTAGTCTAATTTTAGACTAAGATCAACTTAACCATTTTTTAAGGATATATTAGTCTAATTTTAGAGTATGATCAACTTAACCATTTGTTAAGGATACGTTAGTCTAATTTTAGACTAAGATCTACTTAACCATTTGTTAACGATACGTTAGTCTAATTTTAGACTAAGATCTACTTAACAGGATCATTTAAATCCAACAAAAGAGCATTTGGGCCCTATTGTTTTAGTTTAGGGACTTTGTGGTCCAGTTTAAAGACGTCATAGTCTATAAAGTTTAAGGACATCATAGTCCATGAGTTTAAGGACCCCACGGTCCGTAAAGTTTAAGGACGTCATAGTCCATGAGTTTAAGGACCCCGCAGTCCATGGAATGTCTGGTTGTCGGGACCCGTCGCCTCTCTAAAGACGTTGAAAGATTACAACGACAAATATCAGAGGAGTGAAGAGATGTACCCTTGAACCAATATTGGTTGGGAGATCTGTAGTCCAATTTGGGACTAAGATCAAAGATTTATAAGCATATGAGCTCAATTAATCTGAAGTAGGGTTCTGTGGCCACTTTGGGCTCGGCCCATTTAGTAAAAATGGTAAACATTTAACAATGCTGAGCATTGGTTTGAGTTCTGACAGTCTTTTTGTCTTTTATTGAGTGCTGAGCACTTATCATAGCTCTAGGGCTTTATTGTTTAAAGTACAGTTTATGTTCTCTCTGCGCACACATGAGAAGCACGTGGCGCGCATGGTGCTATACGTTAGATAATGAGCGCAAAGCTCTTCTTATGAGTAGAGCACACGTGAGGAGCACGTGGCGTGCTTGGCACTATGCGCCAGATAATGAGCGCAAAGCGCTTCTTGTGAGTAGCGCACACCTGAGGAGCATATGGCGCGCTTGGCGCTATCCACCAGATAATGAGCGCAAAGCGCATCTTGTGAGTAGCGCACATGTGAGGAGCACATAGCGTGCTTGGCGCTATGCGCCGGATAATGAGCGCAGAGTGCTTCTTGTGAAATTTGGAGCGCTAAGGCTCTGCAGCGCTGTGCACTAGATCTGGAGCGCTAAAGAGCTGCTTTAAATTTGGAGCGCTGGGGCTCTTTTTAGGCAATTCTGCTCTCTGAGAATTAAATTCTCTCTTATAAGAGAGTTCGTCTCATGGATCTAAGAACAAGTTCTTATTTTATAAGAGATGTTTCAATATTTTATGTTTTTGGTGAAAGGCTTTCCCTTTATGGATCTGTGATCCTAAGAGAATTGAATTATTCTCCCCCTTTTTTATAATGAGATGTATGATCTCTTTTGTGCAAGACAGTTTATCTTATAGATCTATGATCTGGTATAAGAACTAAGTTTTTTTTATGATGAGATACTTTGATCTCTTTATTTTATCTTGAAGAAAATTTTCTTCTGTTAAGAGTTTTGCTCTTCTCTCTGAACTTTCTCAAAGTTTATGGGGGGTTCCTCTATATGAGACTTGAAGTCTTGGGGCCTTTATATAGGGCAAGATGATTTGTTGAATCAGTTGAAGAGATATTTTCTCTAATTGATTTGGGGATTTCCCCACCGTTGGATTTTTGATCCTAGGGCTTCTGATTTACAGAAGGAAATTTTCTTTTTTTAACAAGATTGGGAAATATTTCTCCACACAGAATTTATTCTGTATTTTAGTGATTTTTAATCACCATTGGATCAACTCAGAACTTGAAACGACTCTCTAGGCCTATAAATAGGACCCTTGTCCCATTGAGATGATCTCTATTCATCTTCTAACTTTTTTCTGAGAATTATTTCTCCTTTAGAGCATAACTCTTCATCTTAAGAATTTTCTTAGGGACAGAACTCTGTCAAAAATTTAGGTAAAGATTAAATCTTTCTAAGGTTTCCTCCATTAACAGAGCTTTGCTATTTTCAAATGATATAGATTTTTAGGGTTCCTCAATAGAGCTTTGCTCTTCATAGATCTAAAGAGATCTTTCTTAGGGTTTCTTAACCCATTAACAGAGCTTTGATTTGTTAATCTTTCATGAAAACTCTTAGAGTTTGTTCATTGATCTTGAAGATCTCAGCATTTTTGATTCATTAAAAGCTTTGCTTTAAGTTTTCTGATGGGTTATTCCATCATTTTACAGATCATGGCTCTTCAAGATTTTTCTTGAGGAATTTTATTCCTTTCAGCATCAGAGCTGACAGATGTCACTCTGTTGTAGAATGCTGCTCTCAATGGGAGATTTACTTCTTGGCCCGAGGGGCCCTCATTACATGATAATCCTTTGAGGATTTCCTCATTTAATGACAGTATCATCAAATGATGAGACTGTTTTATTAATGATGAGTTATCATTTAGATTATGTGGGTCCCTCTCGGGTCCCTTTCCACTGTATTGCAGTGCGGTACGAGTTTAAAGTACCCAGTGCCAGAACTTGACTTGTAGCATTGACAGCTAACTTTGTTCTATTTTGTGCAGGTTCCATGTCTTTCGATACTTCGTTTCCCTTTGTCCGTTCAGAAAGCGGGTTCCCTGCAGCGCCAGTAGACCGAGAAGTTTTCACACTGATCAAGGATCATGACCCAGAGCGGAAGAATCTCCATTTATGTGGAACATGGTACAACCAGATCATCATGGGTCGGCACAGCTTCTCTTGCTCAACACCTTTAGATCCCATTTCGGCGGTTCATTATGCTGACGTACCCCCGGTGAACTATGCTGTGGAGGTGGTTAATTAGACTTTAGAGGGTTGCTTTCATCCCTCTATGGCTGCAATACCTGTACAACCGCCGATGGCTTTGGACATTCTTAGGCGGCGTATATGCCAGGACGAGTCACGCCCTTGGGGACAGCCATACAACATAGGCTTGACTCCCCGTCACTCAGCTGGATATCTGCAATGGACCCGATACATCTTATCGGCAAAGAAGTCAGAGCCGCTGAGGCTCGGGTTGTACCTCGCGATCTATGCTTCTCTGTTCCAGTATTCCACACCTCCAGCATGGTCGGTCAAAGCCTTTTTGGAACAATGGAACGTTCCAACTCACACCTTCCTTATTCTAGATCGGGAAGTTTCCATCTCTTTGGAGGAGTTTGCGGATATCTCCGGCTTGCCTATCAGAGGGGAGTATTATGAGGAGATCTTGCCCCGTGACGAGTATATTTTCGCTACCCGACTGGTGATGACGGGTCTAACCCCAGAGAATGCCATTCAACACCGATTCCCCAGCTTGATCAAGGTGTTAAACATTTACGAGGGCCTATTTCTTGAATCTGGAAGCCATGGGGTTAGCTTTGCGGACTTCATTGCCCGTTTTCTCCGCCCAGAAGCTTTATCGCAACAAGGTGAAAGGTTTGCCAAACTTGATGATCCTTTCGGTTTTGGCTTGGATAGCCGGCCAATAACGGAAGCCGATCAAAAGAGTTTCTTCCTTCCAAACATCGCTGTCGTCCCCTTTTCAGAAATCGCCGCTCAGGACATCGATGAAGAAGCGTTCTTTCTATGGTTCCTTGGTTTGTGTTTAAGCTGGTTCGCGCTTCCAATGCCCCTCGCTACATGAGGCCGTCTGTCTTCTACCCAGCTCATCCGATGGTTGAAAGGAGACAGGTCGCTGTTGGGATTGTCGGGCTGGCTCATTTGTATCACGGCCTTAGCTTGGTGGCCGACACTACTCAACCGGGGGTGCAGCCCGTGAACTTCCCGATGCATTATTTTACTTCATGGCTCGAGCTGCATGTGCTCAGTGCTTTTGGAATGCACAAGCGGCCCTATTTCTATGAAACTTGCAATTTTCGACGGATCATGCGGCTGGTCGATGCTTCCACTGTGGAGCCAAGTCAGCGAGATGCTCGGGGTGTGATTCTTCACCCGCGTACAGTCGGGATGGCATGACCTTTGTTGATAAGGTCATGACCATCAGTAAGGAATCCGCTAAGACGGTGCAGCTGCTGCGGGAAACCTTTAAGGACGGAGCTTCTACCGTGAAAGCTCGGGAGATTCTCCATTTGTACTCGATCAGGCCGGGCTACTTGGTGTTCACGCAGAACGACTTGGCTTTGTTCATGAGATATAACCCCACCGTTTTGCCCAGCAATCAAGTTATAATCAGGGCGTCCCGCTCGAGGCATTCTTGGCAGCACCGGTTAATACTGAAGAGGGCATCCGGAGCGCTTTGCACCACTTCATGCGCCTAAACACAGGGTCCAATTTCTTCATCAGTGAGACGAGTTGTGTTCCGAAAGCCCTGAACGTATACGTGGCATGGTATCAACACGCAATGGGTGCTGTTATCAAGGAGGAGAAGCGACTTTTGCTTGATCGCAAGGGTGCAGCCCCGGCTGGTAATCCGACCGTTCCCCTAAAGCAGCGGACCATCATTCATCCTCCCTTGAGAAAAGCTGCTGCGATTGTGGTTCCACGCGCCATATCTGAGCTTCCCTTTCCTCGTGCTCCCATGAAAACGGTGGTAGTGGCGTTTCCCGAGTCTGGCGTGGGTTCGGAGATCGGGACTCGTCGTCCACAGGTGCCCACCAAGCGTAAACTTATGCTAGCGGCTACCGGCACTCACTCGCAGAAGAGAAAGAAGTCAATACTCTCTGCAAACATTATATTCGGCCAGGAGCCTCATTCTCCTTACAGCGAGGGCATAAGTGAATACGGGACCAACGAAGGCTTATTCATGGCGCCGGATGATACTGATCTAGATGCTGCTATTGCAGCTTCCGAGCAATTAGCTAGCCACAAAGCAGGACTGGTCACCCGTGCACAGTTTGCTAGACTTCAGTCATATCGTTCCGCTGTTACGTTTTTATTATCATGCTTTGATTGACACTTCTTCTTCAACCGGCATCTCCACTGTAGAAGCTCTCATGGCTTCTCTCAAGACTTTTGAAGAGGAAGAAAGGTTTCGTGCTTCCTTGGGCATTGGTACATTTCGGCTCAATGTGCCTTCATTCCCGTTTTTATGGGTAAACTAACTCTTCTTTTCCATCTTATTGCAGGGACTACCTTGACTCGGGTTATCCAAAGTGCAGTGCCGATCGCGAGTGGTGACACGGCGACGCTCCCAAGGCCGGCTGCCGAAGTCCCATCTCCCCCAGTATTGCCGAAAGAAGCTTCGCTCAAACAGAAGATGACGGACGCCGTAGAGGCTCCAGAGGCAGAAGTTGGTTCGGATGATGACATCTCCTTGACAGAGGTTTTGAGGAGGTCACTTCTCTCTGCCAAGGCCGACAAGAAGCGTCGAAAAGCGCAACTAAGGAACATGATGCCTCTTTGGCTATAGTGCAGGCTCAAGCACTATTCCATTCGTCACTATTTCCTCCGAAGATGCTCCAGCCGCCTTGTCTACCATTCGTAGACAAGTTTTGCACGCGGCTCGGGAGGCAATCGAAAAGCCGCCTCAAGGTAACGTAAGACTGGGTCTTTTTATTAGAGTTTGATCTTCAGAGTTTCATATATCGTATCTTGTAAGGCTATGTCTTAACGGTGAGGCAGCAGGTGAGATAACGGCAACCGCTGAGCCTAAAATGGCTACTCTCTCCCAGGAGTCCGGGACTGCTCCAATTGTCGCTCTTTCCTTTTGCGGTTCCCTGCCATTGCCCGGCATTGCGAGTGTCATGACGACTCTTGTAGAATCGGGGGATGAAGCCACTGGTGCCGAAATTGTCCCCCCAAATAAGACCGAAGAAGTCGCGACGCTTGGTGATGCTTCCATCGCAATTTTGGTTGATGACCAGTTTGGTAGGTCTCAGATCGCTGCATTCTTTTCATTTTGCAATCCCTTTGGGTCCCTTCTAATGACATTTTGTTCCTTTCGAATGTAGGTGTGGTGAGCGCTGAGTTTGTGCCACCTGAAGAAGCACCACCAGCTGCCGCTCTGACGGTCGCTGCCCCTTCGTCTCCTTTTATATCGTCTCAAATGCTGGAAGGTATGGGTTTGCGATTAATTTAGATCGGGGACAGCATCTTTCGTCTACTAACCATGTATCATCGTAACCTTGCAGGAGTTCTCTTTGATCATTTGTATTAAGTGCTGATCCCGCACTTCTCCTTCCAGTCGGAAATTAGTCTGGCTGCTGGTACAGGTGAGTATCT
Organism: Agapanthus africanus; assembly: GCA_030015575.1. Lineage (NCBI taxonomy): Eukaryota > Viridiplantae > Streptophyta > Magnoliopsida > Asparagales > Amaryllidaceae > Agapanthus > Agapanthus africanus. The sequence goes on from CM057339.1 coordinate 431,193,656, forward strand.
TTTCTAACCGACGTCTTTTCTTTTCTTTAACGAATGACCCTGCCATTGCTAACTATAAACGATTACAACACTACAAATTGAAGGAGGGGACGAGAGAATTGTCGCGCCACCAGTACTCCCAGCTTTGCCCCCTGTTGCAGCCGGTATAGTAGACTCTATTGTTCGTGTATTCTCTTTATTTCTTGAGCCGACATCTGACTATGATTTATTTTACAGCGGTCGCACCAACTCCAGCTCCCTTTGGGTCTCGAATTCCAATGCCGGCAGGGCCCTTTGTTAAACGTCCATCTTCCAGGGGTGCCGCGAACAGCCCGCGAATGTTAAGCGAGTTCATCGAAGATCTTGACGCCGAGGCTTTCGCATCTGCTGCGGATTTTGCTGCTGAGGTTAATCTCATGCTGGCGATGCTCGTGAACTTCCACAGCGAGGGTGTCATCGAGTCTTGGGTTAATTACTGTAGGAAGATCGAGGCCTGTCTTTATAAGATTGAGCTCAAGCGACCTTCTCCGGAAATGTTGGCTTTGAACTCCCAGCGGGCTGCATGGGTTGAGCAGAACGTGCCCTTTCTCCACCATTTTGAACAAGAAGCGACCTTGAGGCAGAAGGAACGCGAGGAGGCTTCAGGTGAAACTGCCCGGCTGCGCGCCCAAGTTGAAGTGAATGCCGCGCAACTGAGAGCCGTCTTTGACAATTTGCAGCGATGTATTTCGGACGGGCTGGCATTGAGGCGGAAGCTCGACTTCATTGAGTGGGTTGTGCAGAGTCGCGAAGCGGCCCAACGGGAAATCGACGAGAAGGTTTCATCATGTTTGCAGCAACGGGCTCAAGTCGAAACGGAGCTGGCTGCAGTGGCCAACCATGAAAAGGAGTTGAGAGGAGCGTGCGAGAAATTTGCTGACTTATTGAAAACGCCTCCTTCTCAGTAGCTGCCTTTGTATAAATTAACATTTGTAATCTTTGAATAACATGTATCCATTTTTCATTCATTTATATGATTCGTCTTGTACTCAATTGAATTCATGAATAAAAGATACACATTTTTATCTCCCACTGTTGCTTTTTTCTCTTTGCTGTGTTGTTGCCATGTGATTTTAGCAAGTGTGGCCTATAGATAGTATGTAGCTGTCCATCTTGGACTCTTTGTAGGGTGGTGATGGCTTAGGAAATAGGGTTAGGATCTGTCACCAAAGACTTTTCAACTTTATGAGCCGTGAGGGTCTCACAACGACTTTTCTTCCTACGAGTCGAAAGGATCTCGTAGGTGTATTTTCTCCTTAGGAATTGTAAGGATTCCTAAGTGTGCTTTTCGCTTGAGAGTCGTAATGATCTCACAAGGGAATTTTCTTCCGTACAAGTCGAGAGAACTCGTAAGTGATTGATGAGTTGACCTGCTCCCGAATCAAAGCATTGCTTTGATGGGGAGGTCGAGGGTTGACTTTGGCCATTTTCCACGGGGTCAGGATTGACTTTGGCCATGTTTCACGGGGTCGGGGGTTGACTTTAGCCATATGGGGTCAGAATTGACTTTAGCTATACGGTGTCAGGTGTTCACTTTGGCCATATGGGTCGGGATTGACTTTAACCATACGGGGTCAGGGGTTGAATTTGGCCATATGGGGTTAGGATTGACTTTAGCCATACAGGGTCAGGGGTTGACTTTAGCCATATGCGGTCAGGATTGACTTTGGCCATATGGGGTCAGGATTGACTTTGGCCATATGTAGTCAGGATTGACTTTGGCCATACGGGGTAAGGATTGACTTTGGCCATACGGGGCCAGGATTGACTTGAGCCATACGGTGTCAGGATTGACTTTAGCCATATGTGGTCAGGATTGACTTCAGCCATACGGGGTCAGGATTGACTTTAGCCATACGGGGTCAGGATTGACTCTCGGTTGTCTGTGCACCGCCGAGTCCTGGAACTAGGGACTTTTCCATGGCTCCGCTTTGCTGACGTTGCGTCTACTGTAATGAGACGAATGTCGAAGTGGTCTCTAGGTTGTCTGTGAACCGTCGAGATTTAGAACTAGGGACTTTGTTGTGGCTCCGAGGTTGATTTTCGCGTCTGAATCCTGCTGGAATGAGGAGGAACGCTGTTGTGGGTCTTCAGGCTGTAGATGTGGCCGTCGAGACTTGGAACTAGGGAATTTGCTGTGGCTCCGAGATTGATTGTCGTGTCTGAATCCTGCTGGAATGAGAAGGAGCGCTGTTATGGGTCTCCAGGCTATAAATGTGGTCATCGAGACTTGGAACTAGAAACTCTGCCATGGCTCCGAGATTAATTGTCGCGTCTGAATCCTGCTGGAATGAGGAGGAACGCTATTATGGGTCTCCAGGCTGTAGAAGTGGCCATCGAGACTTGGAACTAAGGACTCTGCCATGGCTCCGAGATTGATTGTCGCGTCCGAATCCTGATGGAATGAGGAGGAACGCTGTTGTGGATCTCCTGGCTGTAGATGTGGCCGTCGAGACGTGGAACTAGGGACTCTGTCGTGGCTCCGAGATAGTCTCTAGGCTGTCTGTGAACCTTCGAGATTTGGAACTAGGGGACTTTGCCATCGCTCCGTTTGTTGACGTAGTATCTGCTTCCGGTTGGAACGAGAAGGAACGTCATTGTTGATCTCTAGGTTGTAGATATTGCCATCGAGACTTGGATCTCTTTCTGATGGAGCATGGTGGGATGATATGGTTTCCTTTTTGTTTCTGCCCCTAGATTGTATACAAGGATCGATGTGATCTCCCCTGTAGGGCAAAAGTTTCATGTTATATATATATATATATTTTTCTTTCCGCGATGCTCTATCATTTCAGCTTTTTTATCGCGAAAGTCGCGATTGCCCAATCATTTCGGCTATTTTTCGCGGTGCCCAATCATTTCGGCTATTTTTTCTTTTTACTCGCTATTTTTTATTGCGAGTTGCCCAACCATTTTGGCTATTTTTGTATGCATATATTTTTACTTTCTAATTTTGTTGCAAGTTGCCCCATCATTTCGGCTATTTTATATGCACTTTTGGCTCGCTGATTTTTATCGCGAGTGTGGAACTTGGAATCTGGTGCCAATCTTAGCATCAGCATCGCTGCGACTGGAATATTGTCAAGAGCGAATCATCATTTGCCGTGAAAGGACTTGGGATTTGATACCGATTTAGGCATCAGCATCACTAAAACTGGGATATTGCCAGGAGCGAATCATCATCTGCCTTCATCGGTTTGAACAAAGGTGGCTTAGCAAAAAGGGTTAAGATCCTTTCGACTAAGGCTTTTGACTTCATGAGCCGTAAGGGTCTCATAAAGGTATTTCTCCCTACGAGTCGTGAGGATCTCGTAGGTGCGTTTTCTCCTTAAAAATCGTGAGGATTCTTAAGCGTGTGTTCTCTTATAAGTCGTAAGAATCTTACAAGAGTGTTTTCTCCTTGCAAGTCGAGAGGACCTACAAGTGTTTGTTCACCATGTGAGCATATCCCTAGTTGCTGGTGGGACTCTGTTAGGGAAATGTTTATTCGTTCCCGTGGATTGTATATAAGGGTCAATATTGAACCGCTTGTAGGGCGGTCTGTGGGTTGTGATGGCTTAAGAATAGGTTCAGATCCCCGTAACTTAAGGCTTTTGAATCCTATGCGCCGTGAGGGTCTCAAAGCGGAATTCTCCTTACGAGTCGTGAGGATCGCGTAAGTGTAACTTCTCCTTAGGAATCATGGGGATCCCTAAGTTTGTTGCTCCCTTGTGAGTCGTAAGGATCTCACTCATGTATTTTCTCCTTACAAGGTCGAGAGGACCTTGCAAGTGTCTTTTAATAAGATTGCGCTCTTTCGGGTTTTCACAAACTCGCCGGTAGCCTTGATGTTTTTACTCACAGAGCCCTTTCGGGTTTTCATCCGTGCCCATTTTGCTTGTGGACGTACCTTTCCTCCTTTTTTTGCGTCAGCCTTGGGATGCTGCGGTCCGTAGTAGTTTATAGACATCTCGGTCAGTTGCAAGTTTTAGGACATTGCGGTCCATCGTTAGTTTAGGGACGTTTCGGTCCATCGCATGTTTTCGAGGCGAGGTTTCGTCGGATACCACTTATAGAGTTCCGTCTTGGGAAGATAGCGAGCGGACATAGGCGTCGTCATCTATCGTTGACCTAGGCCGTGACTCGTCAGGCGTAGTATTTCTTCAAGAAACGGCCGTTTATTAGCCTGAAGGGTCTTTCGCCATGCATATCCATGAGCAAGTAAGCCTCACCCTGGTAGACATTGTCTATGATGTACGAGCTTTCATAGGTCGGCTCGAATTTCCCCCGTTTGGCACGATTGGGGATTATAGGTCTCTTGACCACTAGCATGAGTTCGCCTTGGCGAAATATTCTCGGCCTAGTCAATCTTTCATATGAGCGTGTTATCTTTGCTTTGTAAGCTTCAAAGTTTTGTTGCGCCATGAGCCAGGTTTTGTCAAGGGTGTTGAGTTCCTCAAGCCAAATATGAGCATTCTCTTCGTCCGTTAGCTCGTAATGAACTGCTACTCGTAAGGAGGGTAGCTTTATCTCCAAGGGGAGTACTGCTTCAGTGCCGAATACCAATGCATACAGCGTTGTGTTTGTGGCCATTTTGAACGTAGTTCGATACGCCCAGAGAGCTTCATGCAGTCTCTCGTGCCAGTCCTTTTTATTGTTGGACACCGTCTTTTTCACCATCTTCTTCAAGGTTTTGTTGAAAGCCTCAGCCAGATCATTAGCTCGGGTATTGTAGACCGAAGAGTATCTCCAGTCTATATTATGTTGTTGTGCGAAGCGGCTGATTTTGTGACTTCTGTAGGCCGGCCCGTTATCGGAGATAATCCGTCGCGGAGTGCCGAACCGATACATGACGTGTGTCTTGAAGAAATGGAGGATGTTCTCCATCTTCACTTCTCTCAGCGGTATCGCTTCTGCCCACTTAGAGAAGTAATCATTTGTCGCCAGTATGAACCGATGTCCTCTGGATGATGCTGGTTAAATGCGCCCGATTATGTCAGTTCCCCACATTTCGAACGACCAGCTAGCCACCGTTGGATATAGCGGATTTGGATGCTGGTGGATAAAGTCCCCGTGAATAGGGCACGAGTGGCACTACTTCGCGTATTCGAGGCAGTCTTGGATCATTGTGGGCCAATAGTAGACCATCCTTTTGATTTTCAACTTCATTTTTGGCCCGGCTTGATGAGATACGCAGAGTCCGTCGTGAGTTTCTTGGATGACTTTCCTTGTTTCTTCCGGTCCTAGACATCTCAGCCACAGAGAGTCGAACGATCTCTTATACAGAGTATCATTGACAAAGGAAAAAGAAAGAGCTCTTTTCATGAGCTGATGTCTTGAGGGAGCATCTTCAGGTGTTCGACGGGATTTGAAGTAGTCTATAAAGACTTCTCTCCAATCTTTAGCCTTTTCCTGGTCTTTTATTTGTAGGTTCGTTTGCTTGGTCGCTTCCTTTTCTTTGGACGGCTCCGGAGACATTTCTGCCGGTGCAAGAACCCGACGGTTTTGCACAACGATCCTCACATCATCGAGGTTCTCGTCAGCCAGTTCTTTAGCGAGTTTGGCTAACACATCCGCTTTGCTATTCTCCGCTCGCGGTATGCTTTCTAGGGCGTAGGTGTTGGGTTACCTACAACGGCAGTAAGGTTTCGGGTGGCATCATCTATGCCAAGTTAATATTTTGCCATTGAAGATAACCCTAAACCTATGAACTTTAACTAGAGAATCAAACAAAACATCAAAGTAAACAACTTTACTTCTAAGAGTTAGGGATTACAAGCTTTGTAGTCCGTTCCTTCGCTTCATAAGCTCCGAGTTGAAGTCCCTTTGCTGTGATCATCAAGAACCCGGACTCAAGAGAGGCTCCATGAGATGAATGAGGCATCTTTCTTAAAGTATTCTTTTTCTAAGATGATCTACCTTGAAGCAACACTAACCCAAGCTTACACTTCTCTAATTAGGTATAGTGAAGTGAACATCCTAATCTAAGTGGCTAGAATAGATGAGGATGATGAAGTAGGAATTTTGCTCTTTTTTTTTCTTTAACTCACTTTAAATCATCACAAACCAAAAGCTAAAAAAGCTTTTTCAAGAGAGGAAGAGGAAGATGAAGTTTCTTTTGTGATGAATAATGAATTATGTTGTGATCAGGTTAGAAATGCAACCAAGGTTAAGACTTACAAGCTAAACCCATGTAGAGAATAAACCATAGGCTAGGGTTCAATGGTTAGGTTAACAAATATCTAGATATTATCTAAAGGGTGGACAAAGTTAACATAGCAAAAATATCTCATTTTAAATCCACCATTTAGAATTAACCTAAAATGAATGTTAACCCTAATTGAAACCCTAGTATGGTTTAATCTCAAAACCCTAATTGCATTTGTAACCCTAACATGTTACAATATTATATATCATATATATAATATATAATGTAACAAAAGAAAATAATACAATTAACATATATCACATATATATCAATGTATTATCCAAGTGAGAAAAAGAATCATTTAAGTAATCTTATATTAGTTAATGAAATTTAATATATCACATATATAATTATACATTAAATTATCGAATTAACACTTGATCCGATAACCCGACTATATTACATACAACCGACCAATATAATAAGTATATTTTCATCGAATCAACACTTGATCCGATGACCCGGCTATACCATATATATCCGGACGATATCACACATCGCGGGAATCGAATACGGTATCACATACACGTATTATTCTCGGTCCCGCACAAATCACATATGTGCTCCTACTCCTTTTTTCCTGAACCAGGAACCCTCTGTGTAGGACTCTAAAGAATCGTCAATACGCCGGCAGTAGGCGATGATCATATCAAACACTCACAAGGTGCAAGCGGTCAGCTAAACGTAACAGCCACCCAGGTTTTGAGCGATCAGAAGATCAACAAGCAAGCTTGTACATTCTCCTGTGTATCCAGTCAGTAACACTACCGTACTGTCCGGTCTCTTCGTCTGATATGTCGCATATCAAGTCTAGGGGTGGTAAACGTCAAACCCCAGTAACCGATAAGTCATGCTGATGTAAGGCTCATAACAGGTCGAGAAACTACTGATAACACTTACCAGTAGATCTCCATAGCAGCCCTGGCCAGGGACTTCCAGTTATAGCCTATCGAGCATAGCGCAACATCAACCCCCAATACCGGGAGAGACGAAACCCCTCCTATCGCTCATTGCCTCCATGTAATTCGGGACTGCACCCAAAAGCCATCGTTTTGCACGTTCTCTTGAATGTGGTAAGGTGGAAATCAAAGTACTGTGGGAATCACACAAGACTCTATGACAATCTCGGGTCTACAGACTAACCTGTACCAGTGTCACCAGAGAACTGCTATCTGACGATAGGTATAATACTATCTAGGAGTTCTCGGCGAGTCCGTTCAGTGTACCCAGTCCCCACTGAGCACCCGTACACCTTCTCTGATGTCAAACACCAATGGATATGGGATCATCCATCGCCCATCATATGGGTCGATAAGCGTATACACTAGTCTACTCTGGAGTATCGATGCCCTGTCTCGATACTCCCTAGACTAGGAACAGTTATAGGATGTACTCTTGGACTACCCTGGCCCCACCAGTATTATCTACATCATAGTCCCAGTAGTCGAGTACATATCCTAAGGGCTTTATCAATATGTGAGAGCAAGACAGTAAACCAATACACGTCAACATGTTAAGACAAAGTAAAACTAAATAGCATACTATCATATCGAGCAAGAAAGTCCTCTCTATATATATCCAAGCATGCACTATAATATACATCATATGTATAACAATGGCCTCTACGGAATATATATAACTAACAAACCCCACTTGCACTAATGACAGCTGTTGTAGTATCTCATACCCAACATCCCGAAGAGTCTCTCAAATTGTATCTGGAGTATGGCTTTCATGTGTGGATCCGCAGTGTTGTCCTTCGTGTCAACTCTCCTGACCTCGATCTCGTGGTGATCAACTATCTCCCGGATCAGGTGATTCCGCCTCAGAATATGTCTGGACTTCTGATTGGACCTGGGTTCCTTGGCCAAAGCCACAGCTCCATTTTTGTCACAATACAAAGGTATTGGATGCTCAATAGACATAACCACACCAAGTTCAGTGATGAACTTCGTCATCCAAACAGCCTCTTTGGCAGCATCGTTGGCAGTGATGTATTCAGCCTCCATCGTCGAGTCTGCCACGGTTTCCTGTTTGGAACTCTTCCAACACATAGCCCCTCCATTTAGGGTAAAGACAAATCCCGAGTGCGACTTAGAGCCGTCCTTATCACTTTGGAAGCTTGAATCGGTAAAGGACTCCACCTGGAGTTCACCGTTACCATACACCAAGAACATCTCCTTAGTTCTTCTTAAGTACTTGAGAATGTTCTTCACAGCTGTCCAGTGACTCTCTCCAGGATCTTCTTGATACCTACTCACTACACTTAGTGAGTATGCTACATCGGATCTGGTACATAGCATTGCGTACATTATAGAGTCTACTGCCAAAGCATAGGGTATCCCTTGCATGCGAGCTCTCTCCAAATCAGTCTTGGGAGACATCTCTTTGGAGAGAGTGAGTCCAGAGATCGTGGGTTGGTTCCCACGCTTGGATTCTTCCATACTAAACCTCTTTAGTATGGTGTCAATGTACCTGGATTGGGGCAATCCCAGTATCCGTTTAGATCTATCTCTATAGATCTTAATTCCCAAAATGCAGGAGGCATCACCTAGATCTTTTATCGAGAATCTATGTGATAAGAAGAGCTTGACCGAGTGCAGCATAGGAACATCATTTCCTATCAAGAGTTTGTCATCCACGTACAATACGAGGAAGACAACCTTACTCTTTGCAACCTTCTTGTAAATACAAGGTTCATCTATGTTCTTGATGAAGTCAAACTCTTTAACTACCACATTAAAACATATGTTCTAACTCCGCGATGCTTGCTTTAACCCGTCGATGGATTTAAGCAGCTTGCACACCTTTCCGCTGCTCCCACTATCTACGAAGCCCTCTGGCTGAGTCATGTACACGCACTCCTCTAAATCACCATTTAGAAAAGCGATCTTAATATCCATTTGCCAGATTTTGTAGTCATGGTATGCAGTAATGGCAAGTAATATCCGGATGGACTTAAGCATAGCCACTGGAGAAAAGGTTTCGTCATAATCCACACCTGGTCATTGACGAAAACCCTTTGCAACAGGTCTAGTTTTGAAAGTCTCAACTTTTCCATCTACACCAAGTTTCTTCTTAAAGATCCATTTGCTCCCAATGGGTTTTACCCCTTCAGGAGCAACTTCCAAAGTCCATACTTTGTTGGTGTACATAGATTCCATTTCAGATCGCATTGCATCCAGCCACTTCACAGAGTCACCACTCGTGATGGCCTGCTCGAAGCTAGTCGGGTCATCATCTTCCATGATGTAATCCTCGCTCCCACCATCTATGAGAAAACCGTAGTATCTCTCAAGTGGGTGAGGAACCCTACTAGATCGGCGGAGCGGCTGAGGTTCGTCGGGAACTACTGAATCCTCTGGTTCCACCAAATCTTCTGTTGTAGTTTGTGTAGCTGGAACTTCTTCCAGTTCTACCCCATTTCCACTGATTTGTTTCATAAGAAAACCCTTTTCTAAGAAGGTGGAATGATGAGAAATAAACACTTTTTGTTCCTCGGAGTGGTAGAAGATATACCCTTGCGAGTTTTTGGGATATCCTACAAACTTGCACAGGACAGACCTTGCCTCGAGTTTGTCCGGATTGTGCCTTTTGACATTGGCCGGACAACCCCATATCTTAACATAATTAAGAGATGGTCTCTTCCACTTCCATATCTCATATAGATTGGTAGGTGTTCAGTTGAAAATATTGCACTTTGGTATAAGTATTTTCCTTACATTTCTTAAATAATAAAAGGTGTTTATTATAAATATTAAACTTATTTGGATTTATCTGCAAAATACTATTTTCCATATGTTTATATATTATAATTAATATTATGAAGGAAAATATAGGCATTTTATATTTATATAATATTTTGGTAATTGAAAATATGCATATCATATCAAATATTCTAATCACAATTCTTAAAAGATATAATATCATACAAATGGTTAGAATAATATTTCAAAATATATGCATAATATTTTAGTAATTAAAAGATGCATAGCATATCAAATATTCTTAATTATGTTTCTTAATGATTTATTACCATATAAAGTGCATAGCATATTAAATATTCTTAATCAAGTTTCTTAAAGATTTATTACCATATATAGTGATTAAGACACACTCTCTAATTTAATAAATAAACTAACATTATTCATAGAGATATTGTGCAAGATTTAGCTCAGGTCAAGAGATCAAGATGTTCAAGATGTCAGGATCAAAAATCTGCCAAAATCATAAAATCAATACTGACAGGGACTCAGAATCCAGGCATGGAAAGTCACCATATTAGGAAGTCACCATATATGGTAACTAGTTTTTCTTCTTTGATGGCTATATAAAGGACCAAGGGCTAAAGTTAGAAGGCATCAAGCCGAAGAGATCACGAAGTCCAAGACGGCTCACGCATCCAGACTGATCATCAACTGTTCATCTACCTCCTTCGGAAGAGTTCGAGAAGCAAACCAAGTTTTTGTAATCATTTTCTAAGGAATAAAGTGTAGATTGTTCAAGTTGATTAATAATGGTAGTTGTTTTATTTAATTCTTTTGCATTTTACATTATGTTTTCCCTCTCTGTCTTTTCATCTCCTTTTCCCAACATGCGCGAGTAATTCTCCGCTTGTTAGGGTTCATAGGATTATGGTAGATTAATGGATGATGAAAATCTTTAAACTCTTTTTACGTCCTATAAAGTTTATAAACTTTACTAAAAGAATCATTAACATCTTAATCGGGCGCGCTACCAATTCTTTGTTAGTTCCGACCGTGATTAGAGATTAGATTAATGATTGTTTTGGTAAAGGCTAGATATGAACGGAGTTCCGTGTCGAGATAAGGGTTAAGAGTGGGATTCCATTTTCCTCCAGAAACCCTAATCTACATGCATCTCTGTCGTTCTAGTTTTAAATCTATTAAAGGATAAAAAGAGTAATCTTTAATTAACCATCCATAACTACTAAATCCTAACGAACCCTACAAGCCCTCTTATTATATTAGCTACATCCATAAATAATCTAGATCTATATTCTGCATTCTTGCTTAACGTAGATTTAGAAACCATTCCACAAAATTCTTATTTCTTCTTACTTTTTCAACACATCTAAAGTAAGAGTAAAAGATTCAACGTTTCCCTGAGGACGACCCGTACTCATCTCGGTCTAGCTACACGCGACACCGTTATTGATTGCGGTTAACTACAAAAACACACTTTTTCGAAACAATCAGTAGGCACTGATTTGGTAGAAACCATATTCAATAGATGTATGGTTGTCTCAAGCGCATACCCCCAAAAGGAAATAGGCAACTCAACAGTGCACATCATAGAGCGCACCATATCTAATAGGGTGCGATTCCTCCTCTCCGATACACCATTGTGCTGTGGTGTATTGGGAGGAGTAAGCTGAGAGAGAATCCTATTCTCTTTTAGATAGTCTAGAAACTCATTGTTCAAGTATTCTCCTCCTCGATCAGATCGAAGGATCTTAATACTTTTACCTGTTTGGTTCTCGACTTCGTTCTTATATTGTTTGAATTTCTTAAAAGCTTCAGACTTGTGTTTCAATAGGAACACATGTCCGTATCTTGAGAGATCGTCAGTGAATGTAATGAAGTACGAGGAACCATTCCTGGCATGTGTAGACATAGGACCACATACATCACTATGTATCAGTCCCAAGAGTTCTATAACTCTTTCTCCGTGTCCCCTAAACGGAGTTTTGGTCATTTTTCCTTTGAGACATGACTGGCAAGTGTCATAAGATGAAAATTCGAACGGATTCAAATATCCATCCTTATGTAACTTAGCTAGTCGTGTCGCATTGATATGACCTGGTCTACAATACCACAAGAAAGATTCGTTCATTTCTGAACTCTTCTTCTTGTGTGTGTTCTGTACATTAAGGACTGTAATTTGGTTTAGAACGTATATGTCATTACTTAACGAGCCTGATCCAATCAACTTTTGATACAGGAAGATGTTCATAACATTATCCTGTACTACAAAATTATATCCTTCTTTACTCAATAAAGAAACTGATATAAGATTGCATATCAGGGTCGGAATGTAATAGCATTCGTTCAGAATCAATGTATTACCATTTGGTAACAGAAGGTGATATTCGTCAACTGCTTTGGCTGCAATATTTGCATCATTCCCTACTCTTATGGAATGATCACCATCTTCCAGTTCTCTACCTTTACGTAGCCCATGTAACATGTTACATATATGGGATCCCGATCCGGTATCTAAAACCTAGGACGTAGAGTGAACTGAGAAACAGTTCTCGATAACTAACACGCCCGAAGAAGATGCATCAACATGCTTGTTCTTCATTTGGGTAGTGTGAGAATCTGGATATTCTCCTATTTTCTGCTCGGACTTATAACAATTATAAGTTGGAGCGGGACGAACGTTTCCCTGCTCAGTATAACAAGCGGGTTTGGTCAATATATCCATATTATTATCTTGATTAAGGCCTAACATGGTCGCTACCTGGAGAGAGAGAGAGGAAAACACTTTAGCGTATGCTCTTAGAATATTAGATTGGTTATTATCTTATCTAATCAGGATGGCCCCCACTGGTTTTAATCAAATCTTCCTTAAAACCCTAAAAGGTAAGACAAGCCGGGATTAATCACACCTTACAAGTTCGCCAATCTTTCAGCCAGGTCAGTGTTGGTACTTTGAGGGAGTTTCCCCGTGCTTTCGCACGGACCTAATTAAAATAAACCTCAATTTCCTAGAGGCATAACCCCGTTAACACCTTTCTAGACACCTACTTGATCGGCTAATTGTCATGTGTAAAACTCTCCCAGGAGTAACTCTTACTCGCAGTGGGTATCAGGATCTAACTATCTCATAGAAGATATGCAATCTCATTGCAAATTTCAACACTTGAAATTCCTGATAATGCTTTTACCCCTATCGTCCTATGACCTTAGCAAGTCTTCCTGTTAGTATGGCTCTTGACATCAAATATTTGAGAGGATCCACCTTTGATATGAGATGGATCTCATGCGCCAAAGCTTAATGTCGAAGCTTCGTTATCGCAAAGATTAACGCCAGGCAATGTTTTTCGATAGGAGAGTAATTGTTTTCTGCCCCCAGAAGAACTCGACTCAAATAGTAGAGGGCTCTCTCCTTCCCTTGGTGTTTTCTTATGCCCATAATGCGCCTAGAGAATCCTCAAGGGCGGTTGTATACAGAATGAGAGGCTTTCCCTTGACCGGAGCGGTTAACACCAGAGGATTCTGTAGGTATTGCTTGATTTCATCCAGTGCGCTTTGGCATTTGCGATCCCAAATGAACGGGGTTCCCTTCTTTATTAAATGACTGTAGGGGCGGCACTTGCCGGAGAGATTGGCTATGAACCGTCGGATATATGCGAGCTATCCTTAGAGAGACCACAGTTGGTTGAGAGTTCTCGGCGGAGGAATTTCCATAATCGCCTTGATCTTCGACGGGTCTATTTCGATGCCCCGGTGTCGCACGATGAATCCTAGGAATTTGCTCGAGGAAACTCTGAACGCGCATTTGAGAGGGCTCATCTTCAAGTTGTATTTCCAAAGATGTTGGAACACTATCTTCAAATGCTGCCAATGTTCCTCGTGCGATTTACTTTTAACCACGAGGTCGTCGATATAGCATTCAATGATTTCATGTATGAGGTCATTGAAAATCTTCGTCATGGCCCTCTGATCGGTAGCGTCGGTGTTCTTCAGACCGAAGGGCATCACTTTGTAGCAGAATATGCCTAACAGGGTCCGGAAGGCGGTATGCTTCTGGTCTTCGGGACGCATCTTTATTTTATTGTACCCTGATGAGCCGTCCATGAAGGAGAAGACTTTGTGAGTGGACGTGTTGTCTATCATCAGCTCGGTGACCGGTACGGGGAAGTCATCTTTCGGACATGCTTTATTGAGGTCTCGAAAGTCCACGCAGATACGCACGGTCCCATTTTTCTTCATCACTGGGACGATGTTAGAAATCCAGTCAGGGTACTGAACCTCTTGGATGATGCTGGAGTCGATTAGCTTCTTGACCTCGGCGTTGATGCTAATTTCAAGTTTGAGCTGCATTCTTCTCGGCTCTTGTTTGACTGGCTTGATGTCCGGAGATATCATCAATTTGTGCACAACTACTTCTGGATCTAGTCCCGACATCTCGAAGTAGTTCCATGCGAAGCAGTCTTTATACTACATAAGCACGTCTTTGAGTGTAGCCACCTTTTCTTTAGACAGCAGCTCGCTGACGAACGTTGTCCGCGGGTCATTTGTCGTCCCCAAGTCGATTTTCCTCACGTTGTCCGCGGTGGTGTGTATCCCGTCTTCTAACTTTTTTGGCGCAGGTGGAAATTCTGAGATCACTTCGTCATCATCATTTTCGAAGCACCAAGGGAGGTCAGTCATATCCTCGGGCAATCCTTCTTCCGACATCATTAACACGTGACAGGTACGAGATTGCTTCCAAGACCGATGTTGATACGGCTCTACTCTCGCTGCATACGTGGTTTTTGGTTCATGCTTCTGTGGCATGGTTACCCTCCAACTGCTAGATAAAGCGAACTCGCCTTGCTGATATTGATCTTCTACCCAGCCTTTGAATGTGAAGCAGTCTTCGAGAGGATGTCCTATCGCTCGGTGATATGAGCAATAATCCGGGTGATGAACCTCGTTTGCTTGCTCGGGGTGTTTGGACTTCGGGAGGGTAATCATATGATGTTTAATGTCAAGACTGAATATCTTTCTTGTCTTGTCTTGGGGAAAAGAATATGCTCCACCCATCTTCTTTACAGAAGACGGATCCCGGCTGCTAAATTTTCGATCGCGGGGTTTCTTGGACCCGCTTTGCTGCTGTCGAACGTTTTTTCCGTTCTTCATTTTTTTTCTACCTCTGCGTCGGGTTTTTTGTATGATGGGCTGGCGACGAAGGGCATCGTCATTCTCCATAGCCTGCTGAAAGAGGTGCTGCGTCCTGGCTTTCTCGTAAATGGGCATTTCGTGGCTATGGTCATCCCGGACCTTTTGGCCCGCTTCCCTTATTAGCTTGTCCATCTGTTCTTCGAATGATGGAATTGGCAATTTCATAGCGGGACCTCATTTTGGTTCATGGTTAGCGTCTTCTAACAGAGCATCTCCTTCTTCATCGAAATCATGTATAACGTAGCATCCATGGAATCGCTCCCGTTTCTTGGATTGAACATATCCGAGCCCGATCGTTTCTATTCTCCCGTTGGGCAATTTTCGCTGAGTTCCGGGGACGTTCCAGATCCTGTTGTAGAATTGGGCTTGTCGCGCGGTCTGCTTCAAAGGTACGCCTTGGCGGCTCAACAACCTTTTTAAATCTTCTGTGTAGTATCTGGGCAAACGGATGGGCTGGAGCCTGTCAAGCATAGAATCGGCACCATGCCAGATCTCTTTCTCCACTTTGGTTTTCGTGGATCGATAAAAGAGGACCGCCTTTTCATCTCTTCGCCTAGGAGGGATGTAGAACGTCTGCAGTTCTTGCACACTGTAGGTATCAAGTGCGTCGAGATCTTTGTAATTCTCTTGCGGAACCATGACGATCTGCAATCTATGATCATCTCCAATGAAGGCTTGCACTGATGGACGAGCCGAGAATACTGCATTGACCTCGTCTTCAGAGTCACTGCCAAAGACCAGAATAGGGGTAGACGGTCCCGGTTTGTTGTATCGGGGAGGTCCCGAATAGACTATCTCTTCTTCCTTCTCGGTATCTCTCCCGAAGACCGGAATGGTGGTGATAGCTTTTTGCTTATTCTCCGGTTTATAGCATCTTTCCGTGTTTTCAAAGTCTGGCAGAAAGTACTTTGCGTCCTCATATTTGCGGACTTCATTCACGGAGAATGGGTTCAGCTCCCCTGTCACAGTGTATTCAAGTCCATCTTTGAAATACTTCATACACTGATGTTGTGTAGAAGGGATAATGTTGTACTCGTATAACCAAGGCCGGCCGAGCAAAGCGTTGTAGCAAGTCTTGGCGTCAATGACGTGGAACTTGATATCAGTGACGATCAGCCCAAAGCGTAACGTCAGTATTACAGACCCGAGCGTCCTTGATGACTGGGAGTCAAACCCGGAGATAGTGATTTTATCCCGAGCGAGGTGTTGAACCCTCATGAAGATTTCTTTCAACACTATCATATTGAGAAGGTTGATGGAGGATCCATTATCGACCAGGATCTTCCCTATCTTGATGTCATGACAGTATCCGGTGACATACAAGGGACAGTTGTGCTCGCGTATTCCGAAGAGGAGGTCTTCGTCGCTGAAGGTGATGTCGGCTGTGTGAACTTCTTCTAGCTTGTCCTTCATCTTTTCTTCGGCAAGGAAAGCTTGAAACTGGTCAGGTTCTTATAGTGCCTTGATCAGAGAATCTCTCGCCTCTTTAGATAGCAGAAGGGCATCGAGAATACTTAGCTGCGAGGGTATTTTCCTTAGGTGTGCCAGAACATTGTAATCCACCTTGTTTTTCTTAGGCGGGTCCTTGGCTGCCAGCTCTTCAACGACTCGGTCATCGATGGAGATATCTTCAGGGACTTTTTACTTCCCTTTATCTTTTTTACTCGACCCCTTGTTTGTGGGCCTAAGATTCTTTTCGGGTAGCGTACGATTACGCAGCTGAATGTTCTCGCAGGTCTTTATCTCTTTCGTTTCAGGGATGGATTCTTTATAGAGAGGGCCAAGGGCTATTTCTTCATCCGAATCGCTCCCGAAAGTGAGAACTTGCGATCCCCCGGAATCAACCATATGACAGTTGCCGTTCTTTTGCGCTCATCTGTCGTGCTCTTCTGCTCTCGACGCGTCTTGTGCTTCATCCACTTGAATTGCTGCCGATGGGCAACATATCCTTGCCACCAGTTTTTAAAGGCGTTGCACTCTTCGTTAGGGTGTGTAGTCCTCCGATGGTATAAGCAGTAATTTGGAGGTGCATCCTCTTCGTTAAGGTGTATCCTATCAGGGTTGTTTCCTTCAGAGGGTGGCAGCTTCATTCCCATCGATATGGCTTTGGCGAACCTTTTCCTCGTCTTGAACCTGCTTTTATTTACGGCGGATGTGCTTTAATCTAGTGGGAGTGTTTTAACCCTTTCATCCAGTCGCCTGCGTTTGGCTTTTTCAAATATGGCTATTTCGCATCCTCGATCAGCTTTTCTTTTCAGAAGAGCTTCGTTCAAGAATGCGTCAATCATCTCGTCTGACGGTCCTAAGAATTCCGGTTTGGGATCTGCCCCAGTTTCTCTGTATCAGGAGCTTCTTCACTATCTACTGACGAGTGAGAGATCACGTGGCAGCTTGCCACACAATTTTCAGGTTCGTCTGACGAGTCTTCTACCTTATCTTTGTCGCTATCTCCGTCTTCAAGGATATGGTTGAGAAACTCTTGGAGTGTGACCGTGGTTCGATCCTTCTTGTTATATTTCTCCAGCACGTCAATATGTTTTTGCAAGTCCGTGCGCTTGTCATCAGGCTTCACGGGCTTTTTGGTCTTGTTCTTCTTCTTTGAAGACTTTGACGGCTGGGCATAGGCGTTTTGACTATCGCTACCAATTCTTGGCGTCGGACGTGGGTTCAGCATTCCCTCGATGACCTCGGGTTCTAACGGACTCTTCCATCTGATTGCGGGGCATGTTTGGAGATCCTTCAGCATTCTTTTCGTTTTGGCTGAAAGTGCGACCTCCCATGGAGCTTCTTCTATAAAAGAGCACAATGCCCCCAGTGTGTCCCCCCTTTTAAGAGCGTGCGGCTGTGGCGGGCTTACTTTCCAATTCTCGGACAGTGCGAATTTGCCCTGTTGGTATTGGTCCTCAATCCAGCCTTTGAAGACGAAGCAATCTTCGATTGGATGGCCTACCACTTGGTGATATGGGAAATAATTGGGATTATTGGCCTCACCGGGTTGCAATGGGCATTTTGGATTCGGCAAGGTGATGAGTCTGTTGCGCACTGCCAGCTCGAACAGTCTCCTCGTTTTATCCCGGGAAAATGAATAGGGGCGCTTCAGTTTCTCATTGAAGAATCGTCGTCTTTCATCTTGGCGATCAGTTGTCTATGGACCACTGGGCTGCTGCTGAGTATTGGCGACGAAGGTCGCTTTCTCTTTCCCTTTCTCATTTCAAGATTCCAATTTCGAAGAAGAGGGTCTATGACCCATCTGATCCATTTGGGCCAGTTTGTCAATCAAGGCCTGGAAAGTAGTTGGCTTGAAGAATATCATGAATTGTGAAATGGTCGCCTGAGGGTCGAGGGTCCCTATGAACATTCCTACCGCAGGTGCTTCTTCGATGCGTTGTTCGCACTTCGACCATAGATTTCGCCACCGTATCGCATACTGCACCCATGTTTCGGCCGGCTTCACTCTGGCGTTAATTAATGCAGTGATCGGGGTGCGCTCGCTAGCGCTGGCGAAACGTTGGGTGAACAGAAATTCCATCTCCGTAAAAGTTTTGACGGAGTCATTGGGAAGCTCTGAGTACCATTCGAGCGCCGTCTCCGCTAAGCTGCCGACGAATTGGCGAAGCAGTAGCTTATCATCCCTTCCCGTATTGCCGCAGAGAGACCTGAACTGAGCGACATGTTAATGGGGATTGCCTATCCCCCCTTACACATGGAATCTAGGAATTGTGTATCCTGGCGGGTACTTTATCTGATCATATCAACCTAGATATGGTCGCCCAGTTCTGACGACTTGGCCAGTTACTTCATTCGCTTGATGAGCTCGTATTTGCTAAGCTATATAATCATCGAGCATGGCTTTGGAGATGGTCTCCTCGTTGGCTGCTGACAGAGCCGGCAGAGGATTTGATGTCTCTCCTCTATCATCTTCAATTATTACTGGAGGATCTTCGGCTGGAGGGTCCGGCCCACCATATCTTGGAATAAAAGGGCCATTTGTTTTATGTTGGCCGCTTGTTCCGCAACCTCTTTGTCCTTCTTCTCAATCATTCTCCAAAAGAATTTGGCATCCGTTTCCTGCTCATGAGGCTGCTCTAAAGATGTCTCCGGGCCTGCCTTTGGTCCAGTGAGTGCAGCCATGGCTTTCAGCATTTTCTTGGAGCTTTTGTTGTTGTTGCTCCTGAGCCTTAGTCACAGACCGTGTAAGTGGTCGGTGACCTGTAGAGATACAGCTATCCTTTTTTCCGGAAGCCATATAAACAGTATGCACCACTGTGCCCCCAGACTTTGGGCGTTTAGATTCAGTGTCCTTGCGATTTGCCAAAGACGCAGGGATCTTCTACGGCCTCCTTCTTTTGTGGGCGGTCGAAGTTGAGCGAGCCGTTGCAGCGGGCACCCAAACAGATGACACCTTCTATGGCTTGACAGGGTGATCCCCTTCTCGCCGAACTTTCATCTTTTTCTGTCGGCGGGGGTAGCCTTGATCAATCACGGAGTCTTGGACCTGTCGCCAGACCTTGTAAATTTTGGAGGACAGCCGCTGAGGGGGCTGCTCCGGCTTCGCCTTTGTGATCTTTTCAACAGGCGGAGGAGACTTTTTCAGCATGGCGGTTGGAGAATTCCTGCGCACCCTTTTAAGTAGTTAAAAGCCGTTCCCAGTTGGAACAGCAGCATCAACTTCCACCGTTGGAGCTGGCGGAGTTAGTCCAGAAGGAGAGCTGCCCCCAGCCTTCCTTACTCGGCGCCAGTGACGACGGCGAGCATGGCGAGCGGTCGTGATCACCTCCGCTGTTGGATCAGCTCTTCCATGCCCCCTGTTTTGAGGAGAGGCTGTTATTGGCGCTAGCCTGTCGAAGACAGACATCCACTGAGAGAGAATGGTCAACCTATCGAAAGCCGACCTTTGAGTAGGGAGAGCAGTTTGGACGACCTCAACTGTAGCAGGAGTTGGAGTGTCCTTCTCTGGTATTGCGAGCCTCTTTGCGAGCCCACTTGAGCTTTGATCCAGCCTGTCGAAGACTGAGGCATTAGAGTTGGATGACCCGCTGAGAGGGGCCGTGGTAGTTGCAAGCCGATCAAAGACCGACTTCTTCGCAGCTTCTTGTGTCGGCATCTGAACGTTAAAGCTCGTTGGTAGAATCATGGTCCTGAAGAATAGCCCAACGATGGCTTGGGTTACTTGTTCCACCAGCATTGTAAGATGGGAGGCCACTTGGGACCCGTAGGTTACTCCTCCAATGGGGACGGAGTGAGAGTTGTTGCAATTGTTGCAATTTGTGCAGTTGAAAGCCATTGATATTCTATTTTCTGCACGGAGCAAGACGCCAAATCTTAGTACTTCGAATCCAGGGGCAACCATAGCAAACCATTATTCGTTAGCAAAACACGACACACGAAGTGTGGAGTGGAAATAGGAAAATGTCCCACCGGGCATGCCAGAATCTGTTTACCGTCGAAAACAGGGACGAAACCGCGTAGGTCGTCTTTCCTGAATTTGGGGGCAGATGCTATTTGGTTTTATCCATCCACCTCTCCGAAGATGCCAAGTTGATTTATGGCACCGTGTATCGGAGGTTCAGACAGATGTGGCCGTTGTAGCAGACTTCAACAGATTCCCCCTCGTTTGAGGGATTTTTTATTGTGGGGACGCTCTTCCTTACAGGCGCAAGCCCCTGCAGTTAATTACGCTACCGCATCGCAGTAACAACTTTCTTCTTCTCCAGATGGTCACTTCGTGTCGTGTATGTTTTTTTTTATTTTTGGTTGCCCGTGGATTGTATACGGAGACTAATTTATGTTGTCGCCCGTAGGGCGTAGATTAGTCCAAATCCGTATTTTCTTAGATTTGAGATTTGGTTTGGGTTTAAGGATACGTTAGTCTCATTTGAAAGTAAGATCAACTTAAACGTTTACCAAGGATACGCTAGTCTAATTTTAGACTAAGATCAACTTAAAAATTTGTTAAGGATACATTAGTCTAATTTTAGACTAAGATCAACTTAACCATTTGTTAAGGATACGTTAGTCTAATTTTAGACTAAGATCTACTTAACCATTTGTTAAGGATACGTTAGTCTAATTTTAGACTAAGATCTATGATTGTTAGAGTACGTGCGTGTTCAAGTTCTAGTTTAAATACCGCAATCAAGACGGTTTCTCTTGTAGCTAGCCGGTTAAGTACGGGTCGTCCGCAGGGAGATGGGAGTCTTTTTCAATGTGTTTTAACGAGTTAAGTCCGGTTTTTTCAGATTTTGTTGTGGTTATCTAAGTGTTAAGTTGATATTTAAAGAGAGCTTGTTAGGGTTAGGATTAGGTTAGTTTGAGTTAGGAGTTCTCCACATCTTTCGTTGCCCCTCTTAATATCGGTGTTACGGTAATCGGCAACAACGGGGATTAGCACGACTAGGAAGGAACTTGCGAGTATAAGCTAGGCTTTCCAACGCATAAGTCCTTCCCTTTGGTGCTTGTCCGTCCGTTCTTGGCTCTTAGCCATAACCTCCGGTTAATTCAACCACAACCGGTCTCACTACGGAATCACCACTATCATGTAGGATAGGGTGCCGTAAGGAGCGGATTGTGGTTCAATTAACGGGAGTTGAATTAAGCTGTTGGGCAAGGAAAGAGTGAGAGAGATTTCCTTCTCTCAAACTTCCCTTATCCTACCCTAACAAGTATAAAACTACTCACACTTCATGATACGGAAAAACAAAACAAAACAAAAGAGGAAGATAGAAAGAAAGAGATTAGAAGAATACGGCTAGCTATTTGCGACCTCACCTTGGCGAGGATCGAGCGTAAGCATCATCGTCGTATGTAAGGATAAAGAAAAAAAAGGAGAAGAAAGAAACAACAAGGAAATAACAACAACTACTTAACAAATTAAAATTACAATAATGAACAAGATAAAGAGACAAGCATGATAATAAATGGTTCTTCTTTATTCATCACTCTTCACTTATAAGCTCACTACAAGTTTCAATGGAGAAGAGGTGAGAAGAGGAAGAAGAAACACACTAAACTTAGCAAAATGAAAATACAAGAATGGACCCTTTCCTTCACAAAGTTCTGGGCTATTTATAGGCCAAAAAATGAAACCCTAGGGCAACCACCAGAACCCAAACAGAATGAAAAAAATACCCCCAAAATCCCTGCGCATGCGGCGCCTAGACGGCCGCGGATCCGCGGCCTAGACCCCCCCTTTGGCCGCGGATCCGCGGCCTTCTGGTTGAGTTGGGTCCCCCAACTTGCTGTGGTTCCCTGGTCCTCTGTGCCCTTTATTCTGGTATCTGTATTTTTTCATAATTTCTTCACGAATTTTCCAGAATTTCTGTTGAGGGAAAGGTGGACTTTTTGTCAAGATTTTGGCATGATTGCCTCGAGCTCTGCGTAGATCTCTTGGATCTTGTGCTACCATTGAGCCTTGTGCATGAGAATGACATTGATTTGACACTTTGTCTTCCTAACTGGTATCTGGAAAAATACGGATGAAGAGCGGAGACCGTGTTTTATCTGTGGTTGGCAGGAACCCGAATTTTTTCGTGTTTTCCATGAATTTCACCGTTTTAGAACCGAGAACCTGTATCCTGCAATTGACTAGCAAACACGGCTCAAGAGTATCTACGGATATGCAATGTGATAAAAATTGGGCGGTATGAAAATGCAAAAATCTGATATGAACAAATACCCCCAAACTTATCATTTGCTCGTCCCGAGCAAAGCCCATTTATTCACAAAAAAATTTCCTAACCTCACTTTCGCAGGGAACGCGATTGCACTGAGCATGTGCAACAAGCCGTTAAACCTCTAGGTGTCCCTAGTAGGAGGAGTGTTGTCTCCTGAGGGTTTTCAGCGGATACTAACCACAAAATCCGGTCAAGTTGGTTTTGTAAAATAACTAAGATTCAAACCCTAAGGTTTTGTTTCAGAAAATAACAATTCTATAATCCTAAGTCTAGACCATCGAACCTTTATTTTTCACACCTCGCTTCTTATTTAACTGCAGATTTTATATGTCTTTACGTGCAGTGCAAATAGTGTCGTTAAGTTCCAGAAGGATCGATTAAAGTCATCATGTCGCACAATAAAGCCCAGATAACAATTTTAAAAGGATCACATAAGTTTTATAGAGAGTTAAGCATTTTTCAAGTTTCGTTTTCTACTAAGGTTTCAACTTCAGAATTTCTATCTTCCTTAACAGGAAACTAAGTCGTCTTTTTCACTCCACCTTTTTCTTGTTTTCATTTCATACACACCTCTGTGAACGTGCAATAGTCTTTATCATAGAGTAAAACCTTCATATCTCCGCTAATTTTTTTTATAAAAGCCTGTCTTTTATCAAGATTATTCTCACACAAAGAACCGTTAGGAATTTTAACTCAGAGAGAACACTTGCTTGATTTTGTTTTAGTCTGGACTTTCTAGGCTTCTTAGCGAGCTTTGGGCCAATGCACCCAAACCAGTTGGTTTTAGGGCATTAGGTGTAAAAACACCCCGGCGGACTTAATTACTCAAGTTACCCAGGTCCAAAAACAAAAGACAGTTGGCGTGAAAATCAGATGATTTAATACGAACGGAGATATAACCGGCAGTTCCATTATTTTTTGGATAAAAGACGTGTTTAGTGGGTTTGGTGTGTAATCATTCCAATCAAGTTTCAGATGTGTTATTTTTCAGACTTAGCTCCAATTACGGCATCAATAATATTCCTTCATATTCGCTTTACTTCATAAACTATTCTTGACATTACTTATTTCAGAACAAACCTATTTGATCCTCAGAAAATCATTTATCTGTTTAAAAGTTTAAACGTGAAAGACTTGTCATCTAATTCCCAAAATCTTACGACACGTGTAGTGTGATGTAAAGACGTATATCGGCTATAGTTAACTTCAAAGGAGAGTTATCTTTCAGGTTTTCAAAATCCAAACATAAGATTTAGTTATTCCAATTTTTTCATACAAGACCGTCGAATGTTGAATCAGAGTTCTTCCACAAGCTAAC
Organism: Agapanthus africanus; assembly: GCA_030015575.1. Taxonomy (NCBI): domain Eukaryota; kingdom Viridiplantae; phylum Streptophyta; class Magnoliopsida; order Asparagales; family Amaryllidaceae; genus Agapanthus; species Agapanthus africanus. Next base: position 431,217,767 of record CM057339.1, read on the forward strand.
TTGACAAAAATGTTTTTATATTTTTTTAGAAAATTTGCAAATTTTTATGGATTTTATGGATTTTAATATGCAGATGCAAAAATATACATATGAATGCGAAGGTAAGAAATGCGTACCGAGCGTACCCCCAAACTTAAACTGGGCAGTGTCCTCACTGTCATTGCATGAAGAGATCATTTGAAGGGTCAAAATTGTCGGTTAGCGATACAAAATTTTTTTTTATTTGTTTTTGTTTTTTAAAGAAAAGAAAAAGAATATACACAAATATAAACAAAATGGTTTGTACATACCCCCAAACTTATTTGGAACAGTGTCCTCTGTTCTTGGCTGGATAACCTGAAGTTTGGAGGTAGGCAGAGGAAGATTAGGCAGGGTAAACCGGCTCCTGTAAGAACAGGAGCTCCTTTGTTGGTTCGGCGCTAAGGTACGGTTTGTATTGGTGTCCGTTTACTTTGAAAAGTGAACCGTCCTTTGGATTTTCCAAATCCAGAGCGCCCTGCGGATACACATTCCGTACAAAATACGGCCCTTTCCAGCGAGATCTGGGCTTTCCAGGATGGAAGTGAAGTCGGGTGTCGTAAAGCAGTACCTGCTGACCAGGTACGAAGGTTTTGTGCAAAAAGTGTTTATCGTGAAACACCTTCGTTCGATTCTTAACGACAACCGCGTTATCGTAAGCCTCATCCCTAAGCTCGTTCAGTTCATTCAACAGCAGCTTCCGATGGCTGCCCGCATCCTCAAGAGACAGATTCAGCTCCTTTATCGCCCAAAATGCGCGATGCTCTATTTCGACAGGAAGGTGGCAGGCTTTTCCGTACATAAGCCGATAGGGAGACATGCCAAGGTCGGTCTTATAAGCGGTTCTAAATGCCCAAAGGGCATCAGTGAGTTTCAGCGACTAATCGTTACGGTTCTTGCAAACCGTCTTCTCCAGTATCTGCTTGATTTGCCGATTTGAAATTTCGGCCTGCCCGCAGGTTTGGGGGTGGTAGGGCGTAGAAAGCTTATGTGGAGTATTTCCGCATCAAGGCCTCAAAGGTTTTGTTGCAGAAATGACTTCCATTGTCACTAATGATCGCTCGGGGGTGCCCAAACCGGGAGAAAATGTTTTCTTTAAGGAACCTTGTTGTCGTTAGTCCGGCTGGGCACAGCCTCGACCCATTTAGAGACGTAATCAACAGCTAGAAGGATGTACAAGTTCCCAAAAGAGCTGGGAAACGGCCCCATGAAGTCTATCCCCCAAACATCGAAAATCTCCACAACCAAGATCGGTTGGAGCGGCATCTCGTTCCTCCGGGATATCCGGCCCATGTGTTGGCACCAGGAGCAAGTCTTGCAATAGTCATGAGCATCTTTGAAGAGTTGTGTCCAGTAGAAACCACATTGCAAGATCTTCTCAGCTGTCTTTCTGGGCCCAAAATGCCCGCCACACGCTTGATCATGGCAAAATGACAGCACACTCTTGAATTCCTCATCAGGGACACACCGACGAATAATCTGGTCGGGACAGTACTTGAACAAGTAGGGTTCGTCCCAGTAAAAGTGTTTTACTTGGGATAAGAAGCGAAGTCTGTCCTGACTTGACCATTCGGTCGGTAGTAATCCCGTGGCCAAATAGTTCACAATATCTGCGAACCAGGGTTCGCAAGATACTGTCAAGAGCTGTTCATCCGGGAAAACGTCGTTAATTGGAATTGGAAGCGAAGGCGAAGAAGGAAGTCGTGAGAGATGGTCGGCAACTACGTTTTCACATCCTCTTTTGTCCTTAATGACAAGGTCAAACTCTTGAAGCAAGAGGATCCAATGTATTAACCGAGATTTTGCATCTTTCTTCGCAAAAAGATGGCGCAGAGCTGAATGGTCAGTGTAGACAATGACTGGAGAGCCGATGAGGTAGGGCCTGAACTTTTCTAAAGAAAATACAACAGCCAAGAATTCCTTCTCAGTTGTTGTATAATTTAGTTGGGCGTCGTTCAGGGTCCGGCTTGCGTAATAGATTACGTGCGGCATCTTGTTGATGTGCTGTCCAAGGACAGCACCGATGGCAAAGTCGGATGCATCGCACATAATCTCGAATGGGTGCATCCAGTCAGGTGAAGAAAGAACGGGAGCTGAAGTGAGTGAGCGTCTCAGTGATTCGAATGCAGTCACACAGCTCGAGTTGAAGTCGAAAAGCGTGTCCTTGGCCAGCAAAAGAGTCAAGGGCCTAGCAATCTTGCTAAAGTCCTTGATAAACCGTCTATAGAAACCGGCATGGCCAAGGAAGGCTCGGATATCTCTGACGCATCGGGGAGGAGGCAGATTGGAAATGACCTCAATCTTTGCTTTGTCAACTTCTATGCCATTTTGCGAGATGATATGTCCTAAGACAATACCTTCGCGCACCATGAAGTGGCATTTCTCCCAGTTCAAAGTGAGATTCTTGTCCTTACATCGGGTAAGGACAGCGTCAAGATGCAGCAAACACTCGTCGAAGGAGTCGCCGAAGATGGAGAAGTCATCCATGAAAATCTCCAGAAATTTTTCCACCATGTCTGAGAAAATTCCCATCATACACCGCTGGAAGGTAGCGGGCGCATTGCATAACCCAAAGGGCATGCGTCGATATGCAAACGTGCCGAAAGGACAAGTGAAAGTGGTCTTGTCCTGGTCTTTTTTGGCGATGGGAATTTGATTATAGCCGGAGTAGCCATCAAGAAAGCAGTAGTACTCGTGTCCGGCCAATCGTTCAAGCATCTTGTCAATAAAAGGTAGCGGGAAGTGGTCTTTCCGCGTTGCGGCGTTGAATTTTCTGTAATCAATGCAAACTCGCCACCCAGTTTGGGTGCGAGTAGGGATTAACTCGTTTGCCTCGTTAGTGATGACCGTGTTGCCCGACTTTTTGGGGACAACGTGGATGGGGCTAACCCACTGGCTATCAGAGATAGGGTAAATGATACCACTATCTAGACATTTTACGATCTCCTTCTTCACAGCCTCTTTCATGACTGGATTGAGACGTCTTTGTGGATCCCGGGCTGGTTTGGCATCATCCATCAGATGAATGTGATGATCAACGATCAGGGGACTAATCCCCTTGATGTCTGCCATGGACCAGCCAAAAGTTGCCTGTTGCTGTGCAAGACCGCTAGAAGGGCTTTCTCTTGCTCGAGAGCTAGAGAAGCCGAAATGATGACAGGGAGGGTCTCGTTCTCACCTAAGTAAGCATACTTAAGGTGAGACGGCAACGGCTTGAGTTCGAGCGTTGGAGGTGAAATGATGGAAGGCAAGACTGGTGCAAAGGTCTCGAACTCAAAGGACTCCAGCAAAGGTTCAAAGCGAGTGTAAGCAACCGAGTTGGATGGTTCAGGTAACTCATCTGAAAATTCGAAAGATTCAAACTCGGGTTGTGCGCGGCTAAGATCGTTTGAAAACGTGAAACACTCGTAGTCGTTGTCGGGCGCAGAAACAGCAGCAGGTTCGAAGAGAAACGCACTAGTGGCGTCAAGATTATTGTGATCAAACAGAAACTCCTCGAATTCACACTCTTCGGGGGTGATCTCCTGGATCGAGCAGACGTCCAGTATATGAGCATTAGGTTCGGCGGGCTGATTCCCTAACCTAAAAATGTTGAGTTCAATCGTCATATTTCCAAAAGAGAGGTTCATCGAACCATTGCGACAATTGATCACAGCATTTGAGGTTGCGAGAAATGGGCGACCGAGTATCACCGGAATTTGATTCCGGGGGTTAGCTACAGGCTGTGTATCTAATACAATGAAGTCAACGGGGAATATGAAGTCCCCGACTTTGATTAACACATCCTCTAGCTCACCCCTAGGATGGGTGATCGATCGGTCGGCCATTTGGAGAGTGCAGTGTGTGGGTTTCAGCTCTCCGACGCCTAATTGCTCGTATACTGAATACGGAAGCAGGTTAACACTGGCACCAAGATCTAATAGTGCGCGGTTGATGTTCTTATCCCCAATAGTAATTGAAATCGTAGGACAGCCAGGGTCCTTCCGTTTTTGTGGTAAAGATTGGGTAAGGGCATCACTCACAGCACTAGCCAAGAAAACTTTCTTGGGTACCCGAGACTTTCTCTTTTTCGTGCACAAGTCCTTTAAGATTTTCGCGTAAGACGGGACTTGTTGGACAGCATCTAAAAGAGAAATGTTAATGTTAACTTGCTTGAATAACTCCAAAATCTTCTCCATTTGTGGATTTTGTTTGTAGACCTCAACCGGTTTGGAAATGGAACATTTTGAAAATTGGTTGAGTCTAATGCTGGAGGAGGAGATTGTGGAGTTGGAACGGATCCCAAAATAGATGTTTTCATGGAGTGAGAAGTGGGTCCGTTCAGAGCAGAAGAAGAGGAAGGAGAGCCTTGTGAAGAACGGAGAATAGGCTCAGAAGACGAAGAAGAAGAAGAAGAAGCGGCCGGGGTGTCATCGTTGATCCGTTTGCCAATGTTGTTTTGCAGCATCCTCCCCGATCTCAGTGTAGTCACGGCACTCACATTATGGTTTTGTTGTTCAAGAGCAACATGTGCATTATGTGGGTGACCGGGATTTGGAAGTGGCTGGGACGGGAGCTTCCCCTTCTCTCGCTCGCTTAAGGCCGCGTTCAGCTGTGCAATCTGGGCCTCGATGGTCTTGATGCTTTGCCCGTGTGCGGCAGTGTGTTGCACTAAAGATTGAATCGAAGATTGGATGTTGGCGGTGGATTGAGTCGATTGTTTAACAAACGCCTCCAGACTTCGCTCGAGCGAGGAAACCTTATCGTTGTTTGACGGAACAAAGTTGTTTGGTGGAAAAGAGTTGTTGGGTGCAAAGTTGTTCGTCTGATTTTGGAAAGGTTGGGGTTGGAAGGGCTGCTGATACTGAGTTTGTTGTTGCGCTTGTTGTTGCGGCGGAGGGGCCCTTTGGAAATTGTTGCCCTGGAATTGATTCTGATTCTGATTCCAGGCGAAATTGGGGTGGTTCCTCCAACCGAGATTGTAGGTGGAAGAGTATGGATCAGTCCTTGGTCTTTGCTGGAATGCATTAACCTGATCCTGTCCTTGCGATGGTGGATTGTAAGGACACTCTTCGGTCAAGTGAGAAGGATCGGAACAACAAGCGCAGATGGTACGAAGGGGGAGAACAGGGGCAGGAGCAGAGAATTTGCTTTCTATCGCTTCAAGCTTTCTTGTTATAGCAGCCATTTCAGCTTTCATCGCAATAGAGACGTCAAGTTGGTGGATTCCTACCCTAGACTGACCGGTAGAATTGGAGGTAGAAGAAGAAGTCGGTCTGGTGCTCTCCCACTGTAGCGTTTGCTCCGCAAGGTCGTCAAAGAACTGCCAAGCTTCCTCGTCAGATTTCGATAGGAAGTGGCCCTGACAGATGATTTCCAACAACTGCTTCGTTGCTGGGTTCAGTCCCTCGTATAAGGTTTGGCAGAGTTGCCATTTCTCTATACCATGGTGAGGACACTGAACAAGAAGGTCTTTGTATCGGTCAAAGCACTTCCAGAAGGGTTCAGAAGGAAGCTGGGAGAATTGGTTGACTTCATTTCGAATCCTTGCGGTCTTATGATTAGGATAGAATTTTTTCAGAAACGCTTTAACAAACTCGTCCCAGCTGGTGATTGAGTGGGAAGCGGTGCTATAGAGCCATTTTTCAGCGAGATCGCATAAAGTGAACGGAATGACCCGTAGACGTATAGCATCGTCCGACAGCTGGGTAGTTTTCATCATGGCACAGACGTTTTGAAATTTGTTGATGAAGATATAGGCATCTTCAGATTCAAGCCCATGAAAACGTGGAAGCATGTTGATGAAATGGGGCTTAATTTCAAAGTTGTCCCCATTGGCCGGAGGAAGAGAAAGGCAGGTGGGAAGTGCAGAACGGGTGGGGTAGAAACGATCCTGGAGCGCGATTCGCTGCGGCGCTACAACAGGCGGAGGTGGTGGGAGATTGGTCTCCGTAGGAGGTGGAGCCAATCCAGCGGTGGTCAAAGAGATGTTCGGATTGAATCCTGACATCGCGGAAGAAGAGGTTGGTGAAGGTGAAGGTGAAGATGTATGAACAGAATTCCGGTCAACGTCGGAGTTGGCCGGCAAAGGAAGGGGTGAAAGAGGAGTGGACGGAGTATCGACTTCGGAGTCGATCGCGTAGTCGGTCGCGACTAACGTAACGCGGACTAGACGGGCGCTAGTGTCCCGAGTCCAAGCGGACATACACTAAACGAGTTTAGTATAGTCAAAGCGAAGAAGGTGAGGGTAAGAAAACGTCAATGGAGAAAGGCGATGGGTGGTGGGTGAAAAATGGAATTGGCGACAAAAGGGCAAGTTTTTATAAAAGTTTTTGATTTTTTTAGAAAGATTTTTACAGAAATATGTACGGATATACGGCTTAAGTAATCACAACCAAGATTTGCACAATCTCACCTAGATCTACGGTCGCCTAGGTCTACTAGACCTGCTCCTAACTGTTCCAGAGGGCTAGAAAAAGGACCTCAAACCGCCTCTTCTCCGTCTAATGCGGCCAGATAAGTGCCAGGTAAGTGGGAGGTTGTCCAACGCTTTCGCGAAGTTCCTTAATTAAATAACCACTTGCCTTCGTCACACTTGCCTAGGCACCGCAAAAGTCAGATAAGATAAATGGCCGATGCCTGTAACTAGTCCTCTGTCCTAATGAGCGCGAAGTCCTTAGGGCTGAAGTCTAGAATTTTTTTTAATTTACAATGGACAATGCATATGCTTTAGTGATTTGTGGGGTCCTGGGAAGGGTGATGAAATCCCCACCCAATCTGGATTGGTTTCAAGCCCCTTAAGTCCGTATTAAAGAAATGCAAAGCAGTAACAAATCAACTGCAAACAATTTTTATTTGCGGCGCAAAGAATCCTGCACAAGAACAGTTTATTGAAAGGGGGAGAAGAATTTGCGCAAAGAAGGCTGCAGAAAACACAATTTATTGGAGTCCAGAGGAGCAGAGAGACTTACAGAGAGAAGATGGCAGCCCAAAGGCACCAAGTGGCCGCGGATCCGCGGCCTAAGCCCTCTATTGCCGCGGATCCTCGGCAGGAAGGGTGAGTTGGGCCATCAGTTTTTCTGTGGGTGCTGGTATGGGTCTCCTCTGCTTGTCTGGAACTTCTGAATTTTTATTTGCTCACTGTACCTGCTCCAGATCTTGACAGTAGACCGTATGCTTCGTTTTGTCCGTCGCGGTGTAGCCGCGAAATGTGGGTCTATCTTCCCACGTCTTTGGCACTGTACTTGAACTCCGTATTTTCAACGTCTTGGCCACTGAACTCGAACCTTGTATTTTCCTGCACACTTGCACAAAAGCTAATCAAAAAAAACAACAAGATGGTTTTTTTTTACAAAGTATGTATTTTTTTTCGTTTTTTGGTTATATTTATACTTACAAATTAACCCGAAATTACACAAGGAAATAAACTACCGTCTCCCCGGCAACGGCGCCATTTGATTGTTAGAGTACGTGCGTGTTCAAGTTCTAGTTTAAATACCGCAATCAAGACGGTTTCGCTTGTAGCTAGCCGGTTGAGTACGGGTCGTCGAAGGGAGATGGGAGTCTTTTTCAATGTGTTTTAACGAGTTAAGTCCGGTTTTTTCAGATTTTGTTGTGGTTATCTAAGTGTTAAGTTGATATTTAAAGAGAGCTTGTTAGGGTTAGGATTAGGTTAGTTTGAGTTAGGAGTTCTCCACATCTTTCGTTGCCCCTCTTAATATCGGTGTTACGGTAATCGGCAACAACGGGGATTAGCACGACTAGGAAGGAACTTGCGAGTATAAGCTAAGCTTTCCAACGCATAAGTCCTTCCCTTTGGTGCTTGTCCGTCCGTTCTTGGCTCTTAGCCATAACCTCCGGTTAATTCAACCACAATCGGTCTCACTACGGAATCACCACTATCATGTAGGATAGGGTGCCGTAAGGAGTGGATTGTGGTTCAATTAACGGGAGTTGAATTAAGCTGTTGGGCAAGGAAAGAGTGAGAGAGATTTCCTTCTCTCAAACTTCCCTTATCCTACCCTAACAAGTATAAAACTATTCACACTTCATGATAAGGAAAAACAAAACAAAACAAAAGAGGAAGATAGAAAGAAAGAGATTAGAAGAATACGGCTAGTTATTTGCGACCTCACCTTGGCGAGGATCGAGCGTAAGCATCATCGTCGTATGTAAGGATAAAGAAAAAAAAGGAGAAGAAAGAAACAACAAGGAAATAACAACAACTACTTAACAAATTAAAATTACAATAATGAACAAGATAAAGAGACAAGCATGATAATAAATGGTTCTTCTTTATTCATCACTCTTCACTCATAAGCTCACTACAAGTTTCAATGGAGAAGAGGTGAGAAGAGAAAGAAGAAACACACTAAACTAGCAAAATGAAAATACAAGAATGGACCCTTTTCTTCACAAAGTTCTGGGCTATTTATAAGCCAAAAAATGAAACCCTAGGGCAACCACCAGAACCCAAACAGAATGACAAAAATACCCCCAAAATCCCTGCGCATGTGGCGCCTAGACGGCCGCAGATCCGCGGCCTAGACCCCCCTTTGGCCGCGGATCCGCGGCCTTCTGGTTGAGTTGGGTCCCCCAACTTGCTGTGGTTCCCTGGTCCTCTGTGCCCTTTATTCTGGTATCTGTATTTTTTCATAATTTCTTCACGAATTTTCCAGAATTTCTGTTGAGGAAAAGGTGGACTTTTTGTCAAGATTTTGGCATGATTGCCTCGAGCTCCGCGTAGATCTCTTGGATCTTGTGCTACCATTGAGCCTTGTGCATGAGAATGACATTGATTTGACACTTTGTCTTCCTAACTGGTATCTGGCAACATACGGATGAAGAGCGGAGACCGTGTTTTATCTGTGGTTGGCAGGAACCCGGATTTTTTCGTGTTTTCCATGAATTTCACCGTTTTAGAACCGAGAACCTGTATCCTGCAATTGACTAGCAAACACGGCTCAAGAGTATCTACGGATATGCAATGTGATAAAAATTGGGCGGTATGAAAATGCAAAAATCTGATATGAACAATCTACTTAACAAGATCATTTACATCCAACAAAAGAGCATTTAGGCTCTATTGTTTTAGTTTAGGGACTTTGCGGTCCAGTTTAAAGACGTCATAGTCTATAAAGTTTAAGAACATCATAGTCAATGAGTTTAAGGACCCCATAGTCCGTACAGTTTAAGGACATCATAGTCCATGAGTTTAAGGACCCCACGGTCCATGGAATGTCTGGTTGTCGGGAAACGTCACCTCTCTGAAGACGTTGAAGCATAACAACGACAAATATCAGAGGAGTGAAGAGATGTACCATTGAACCAATATTGGTTGGGAGATCTGTAGTCCAATTTGGGACTAAGATCAAAGATTTATGAGCATATGGGCTCAATTAATCTGAAGTAGGGTTATGTGGCCACTTTGGACTCGGCCCATTTAGTAAAATTGTTAAACATTTAACAATGCTGAGCATTGGTTCGAGTTCTGACAGCCTTTTTTTCTTTTATTGAGTGCTGAGCACTTATGATAGCTCTAGAGATTTATTGTTTAAAGAATAGTTTATGTTCTCTCAGCGCACGCGTGAGGAGCACGTGGCGCTCTTGGCTCTATGCGCCATATAATGAGCGCAAAGCGCTTCTTGTGAGTAGCGCACACGTGAGGAGCACGTGGCGCTATGCGCCAGATAATGAGTGCAAAGCGCTTCTTGTCAGTAGCGCACACGTGAGGAGCACATGGCGCGCTTGGCGCTATGCGCCAGATAATGAGCGCAAAGCGCTTCTTGTGAGTAGCGCACACGTGAGGAGCACGTGGCGCGCTTGGCGCTTTGCGCCAGATAATGAGCGCAGAGCGTTTCTTGTGAAATTTGGAGCGCTAAGGCTCTGCAGCGCTGTGTGCTAGATCTGGAGCGCTGAAGCGATGCTTTAAATTTGGAGCACCGGGGCTCTTTTTAGGCAATTCTGTTCTCTGAGAATTAAATTCTCTCTTATAAGAGACTTCGTCTCATGGATCTAAGAACAAGTTCTTATTTTATTGTAGATGTTTCAATCTCTTATTTTTTTGGTGAAAGGTTTTGCCTTTATAGATCTGTGATCTTAAGAGAATTGAATTATTCTCCCCCCTTTTTATAATGAGATGTTATGATGTACAAGACAGTTTGTCTTATAGATCTATAATCTGGTATAAGAACTAAGTTTTTTTGTGATGAGATGCTTTGATCTCTTTAGTTTACCTTGAAGAAATTTTTCTTCTGTTAAGAGTTTTGCTCTTCTCTCTGAACTTTCTCAAAGTTTATGGGGGGTTCCTCTATATGAGACTTTAAGTCTTGGGGCCTTTATATAGGGCAAACTGATTTGTTGAATCAGTTGAAGAGATCTTTTCTCTAATTGATTTGGAGATTTCCCCACCGTTGGATTTTTGATCCTAGGGCTTCTGATTTACAGAAGGCAATCTTCTTTTTTTTAACAAGATTGGGGAATCTTTCCCCACAAAAAATTTATTCAGTATTTTAGTGATTTTTAATCACCATTGGATCATTGATCCGACGGTGCTCTGATTTACGGAGCAAAATCTTTTTGTTTGGAAAGATTCTGAAGAATGTTTTCTTAAAAGAATTTTATTCTTGTAACTTGATGATTTATCATATTTGTTGGATCTTTGATCCAACGGTGGGGAACATTTAGTTCTAGGGCTAGCGCACTCATGCTTTGCACGTGAGTGCCGCTTCAGAGCGCTGGAGCGCTGGCGCTCTTAGCGCGAGCGCACCCGTGCTGTGCACGTGAGCGCTGCTTCAGAGCGCTGGCGCTCTTAGTGTGAGCGCACCCGTGCTTTGCACATGAGCGCTGCATGCTGGCGCTTTTATGAAGTGCTGCTTCATTTCAAATTTTGAAAATTTGAACAGAGCTTTGCTCTTATTGGGGGAAACAGGCACGATTCAACATGTACCACTTACCAAAGCAAATCACCCGAATGCAATATGTGTGCCAGCGATGCCGCTACTGATCCATGCGGTCAACCTGCAAGAACTGTAGCACAACGGGTGTGAGTTGCCAACTCGTGAGTAGAAAACATCATCAGGTAGAAATCGAATAAAACAACGATTCCTTGGTCAACTATATCATAAAGGTAATACTATGATATCTAGGGTGACCGTATCTGCATATGTGCCAACAATATAATCGATGCCTATCAGCATGTGGATAACATCTACGTGTCCATCAATGACACAACAAAATCATGCATGTAAATATCATGAAATCATATGCATGAAAATATGAGAATATAAATCAACGTGTGTCTATCAATGACACAAAAAAATCATGGAACCTGAGTGTCCAACATCGACACTCGAAACATCATAAAACCCATGTCCAGCATCGACACGTAAATCCTCATATCTCGGGCTCTGTCAGTCCGGATCGGCCCTCGGTCTCCGTCAATCCGGATCGGCCCATATCAATATCTCGGGCTCCGTCAGTCCGGATCGGCCCTCGGGCTCCGTCAGTTCGGGTCGGACCTCGGGCTCCGTCAGTCCGGATCGGCCCTCGGGCTCCATCAGTCCGGATCGACCCATATCAATATATCGGGATCCGTCAGTCCGGATCGGCCCACGGGCTCCGTCAGTCCGGATCGGCCCGTATCATCTCACGACTCCAGTCGGTATCCTCCGGATAACCGCCGAGCACAATACAATAACCGATAGGTAGTTCTCCCCTGCCAGGCTCACCGCCTAACAATATGAGTCTTCTTGCCCCGGGGTACCTCACCGGGTCCACCATGTACCCGCAGACGGTTCCCCCTCGCTCCTCGAATAGGGTATCTAACACAAGTCTTAGAACCGAGAAAACTCATGGTGGACGCATCGAAATATCATGCCAAGAGAAACCGGGTTTTAAAACAATACATAATTTCCTTTGAAATATAACCACGGCTCTCAAATCCAGAATCTCATGGAAATAGCAAATCTCAATGCGTATAATCATAAAGCATGACGTATGAAACATATAACAAAAATGTGAGCATAACAAGTATATCATGCGACATGGTATGGTGATGTGAGCATAGCAAGTATATCATGCAACGTAGTATAATGATGTGAGCATAGCATGATGCAGCAATTCTATTGTGTGAGTGACATAGCAATTATCGATGATGAAAGTGTGTGAGCCGGCAATCTGTGTAAGTGTGACATACGCATAATCGATAATGGTGTAGGTGTACTAGCACAGGTACATATATAATGCAATGAGAATATTATAAACGTAGCATAAGGTACACCGCACACAAAAAGCTATCAGGTATACGTATCTACAATATATCCGAGTCGGTGAAACTATCAATCGGCATCCAGCCTCACAAGACCACGTACGGTATAATCTATCGTACGACATCCTCTAATCAAGGGTATAGATCAATCAATAGGTAAAACTCATCACGTACGGTAATCCATCGTACGATGGTATTAAACAATTAGGGATTCTATCAACCTATACAACAACGGGGGTACGGATCTAAGTCTCGTACGACATATCACTCATTATGCACATCACTATCATATATATATACCTATCACTCAGGTCACATCCGTGTCAATCTCATATCAGGGGACCGGCAAGGTATCAACTATTTCTTATAAACTCGCATACATATAACGACATATCAACCAAGTCATCATATCTCATCGTATACTCTTTTCATCCCATCAATCTCTCACATCAAGTCATTATACATATGCATTCTATCATGTGAATCTCATGTCACGCTACTCTAAATGTCATACTTAATCTCGTGCAACTACATATCTATATATTGTGATTCTCATTCACCTTTCATATCCTTATATCAATTCGAGACATCATTTCTATCATATCATGTCCAAGAGTTATGTCCCTATAGCTCTCATCTCATATCTCGATATATATATATATATATTCAATCATTCATATCACCTCTAACTATCTTTTTAATCGTATCTATAGTTTTCTAATATAGGTTTCTCCAACTGTATTATATATATATATATATATATCGGTTTCCATTCATAAATTTGCGGGGGTGCTATACGCCATCCACCCGACTTCCCCCGTAGATATAAATCTACTCACCTGCTAAACTCCTCGCTTATCCGTAGTCGATGCGCTTCGTCTTCTCGGAATCCACGCGAATGTACCTACAATCAACATGAAATCGCAAGGCTGTTAACATCAAGTTCCAAAATCCAAATACTGCACGCGGTGCGCTCATAGGTTAAAACCTATAGCCTATACATGCAAGAACAACCAAACAAGCTTCGTCGTTGACATACAAACATCCAACGACCAAATAAAATATCAAATCTCAAAACCAAGAAACCCCAAAACCAGAAAATATAGCCAAAACCATAACTAGGGTCCCTATTCATGAAAACCGCCAAGACTAAAACCCAATCGTACCAATACTCATTCACAACACAATAAATATCGTACAAGACAAAATATTTTTCATCACTACGTCAAATAAAACTCACGTCTAATTTTACCGAAAACCTAGTAAGCATCTTTTAACCATTTTAGCAGAAATCTAGATATTTGAACAAATCTAGTGACCACAATCATCACATAATGGCTTAAATAAGCCTCACAAACCCTTACTACAATTTTAATCTCACCCATATAAGATTTAGTAAAAGTTAGTTTGCAACAAAGCTTAATTAGGCAATTACGAAAAATAATAATTAACAATCTCACAACTAGGTTATGTTTTCGAAGTCTAAACTACTCAATTAACCATTACAAACAATCGAAACCCTAACTTGATCTTCATAACCCTTTCTTGAATTTCTAAACTTGCTAAATAAACCATATTTAAACATTTAATAAACTAGATTAAGATATATAAACAACAACTAAAACATAGGGTTAGGATTTATACCTCATAAACTTGATTCTCAAACTTGCAAATACACTTCCAAAATAGCCTCCAAAATGCTAACTTTCATGAAGATCCAAGCTTGATTAAGGCTAAAGAATAATGGGTATGGATTTGTTTTAGAGTTTGTGTGATTATTTGTTGATTTTTGATGAATTTTTGAAGATTTAAGAAGTGAAAATGGGGTGAAGAAAAAGAATGGGCAGCAGGGGGGTCGGCCAAAATGGGGAAGTGAGGAATGTTGTGGAGTTGTGTGGAAAAATCTAGAATAAAAACACTATTAAAGCTTAATTAAAACACATTACTTTATGCCACCTCTTAATTCTTTAATTAAAATTTTCATTAAACCCTCAAAATATCTAGATATTTCCAAGATATTTTGGAAAAGAAGACAAAAGCTTAATCTTGTGATTAAGTTGGTATGGATTCACATTATCATAATTAAACCAATCCAAATGTAATTACCACTAATTAAGTGTATAATTATAAGCTAATAATAATATTTTAATTGAGGAAAAATATTTAAGTGAACTAAAAATTACAAGCGACTAATCAAAACCCGCAAACTAGCAATTTCCTAGTTAAACTAGGTGCATCCTAGTCTATATTGAAAAATGATCACATATTGGTTTTTACGGAAAAACCCAAATTATTTACCGATTAACGGAAAAATTCTCCTAAACGATTTCTGAAACGTTACATAGAGCCATTAGCTACATCTCTCGGGTGGATCATTTTCAACAAAGGAAGACAGGCGGCCAAGATCGATCGAGGAAACCTCTAGGAGCTAAGGAAGATGGTCGAAGACCGAATGACACGGTTCATTCGGTATACAACTTCTAACCTTGTAGTCAAGATACCTTTTGTATCTAGTATAAGTTTATGGTTCGATTCTAAGATGGGTTTTTAGCGCTATATTTTTTAAACAACAAATTTTTTATTCCGCATCGGCCACGATAGATGGCCAGGGCGCTTGCAAACCCTAACAATCTCATAGTCATGGACAACAGTAGTGATAAGCCATATTCATATGGACTTCGGCACAGACATTGAAGAAAAAGTTTCATCACAATCCACAATGGGTATTTGATGAAAACTCTTTACTGCAAGTTTCTTCTTATTAGGTTACTACATTTCCATCTGCACTGATCTCAAAAGATCTACTAGCTCCTAATGGGTTTTACCCCTTCTGGAGCACCCAGCAAATTCTATAATTTACTGAAGTGCGTAGAGTCTAACTTGGATATCTGGCATCTGGCCATCATCCAGAAATCACCGCTTCCGATGGCCAGCTGATAACTAGCAGGGCCATTATAACCATGATGCAAACCTCCTTGTAACCGTCTATAAGAAAACCGAAGTATCTCTCGGGTGGCTGAGATTACCTACTATATCTGCGGAGTGGCTATTTGATGGTCAAAGCCAATTGAATCCTTAGGTTCTATTAAATATTCAGTAACCGTTTGTGGTTCTGGAATCACTTCCAATTTTACCATACTCCCACTAATGTTTTCTGAAAAGAGTTCATTTTACTGAAATGCGGCGAGTCAAGAACAATATAACTATTGATCTTGCAGACGGTAGAATGTTTATCCTCGTCTATACCCGAGAAAATCCATAAACTGCCATTAGAGAAACATGCCTTGAGTTTATCCAGATTCTAGTTTTAAGCATAAGCCGGTCAACTCCATATACTTTAACATCGTTAAGATATGAATCTATTCTATATCCAGTATAGAAACAAAGGCAATAATTTAATTAGAACCGAATTCAAAAATTATGCAGCTGTTTCCAGTGAATAACCGAAGAGGAAAAGCCCATGCAGTATTACTCATCAAGAAGCGCACACACTGATGAGTAACCTGATAGAGAAGCAAATTCTCAAAATTACTATGGAGGAATACCTAGCATAAATATCTATATCTTCGATCACTTTGAAGAAACTTGATACTTCCAACGCATGGTTTTCTACTTTATTCTTATACTTATAACTTCTCAAAATTTAGATCTTATATTTCAACGAAATGCATGTTTAAAACCAGAGAAGTCACAAGTAAAAGGAATATAGTATGAGTACCAACCCCTTGTCCTAATGGATATCGGACAATATACAATACTTTGTATAAGTCCGACCGAGTTTAATAACTCAAAGCCTGTGTGTTGTAGGTTGAAAACTGTATTGCAGTTAAGAAGAATTACACTGTTATTGAATGCACCTTACCTAATCATCAAATGATAAAGGTAAGTGTTATAAACACAATTTCAAGAAGTTATATCTCACTTTATAAAATAAACGTAAAGATATATCAATTTGAAATTTGTGCATAACAACGGATATTCAAAACCATATATTTGCCGTTAAGTAAAACCTAGGCGATTTCTGATTTTTGAGGATCTTGTCATGTAATTCCTAATATTCTACTCCAACTCAGCATCTGTAATGTTATATAGATGTGAGAATCTAGTCTGGTAAATACATACCCTGGAGTCAGAATTTTATTGGGAAAGCAGTTTTCAATTAACATTGCATAGAAACTGAAACATGAAAATATTTCTAGGGGGTGGCCGAGTATTCCTAGTAATGCCTTATCCAACATCTAACTCATGACATTAGTTACAATTTCCATTGCCCTTACTCCAATCCCTTTATATGTCTTTACTTCTTACTTTTTGTACACCTTACTTAAGCTAATTGGTTTTCTTCTTTTCCTACCTTTCAACACATGTCTGAGGTTTGGAAGAAGACTGTCCAATAAGCGTAATAGGTATACTCTCCTAATTTTAAGAGCCCTCGCAACCTTAGAAAAGGTAAATAGAAAAGACAACCGAATAATCCAATTCTATTTCTCCAGAACTAGAATCCATCCTTGAACTGAAATAGATTTCTATGAGTTCGTATGTAACAATACGTGATGGCCATATCCATTCTATGTGGATCTTCGTAGTGATAAGAAATGTTCTGAAGAGAGCAAAAGGTAAAGCAGGAGTGGCATGGATATATGTAATTTTGTCGTGAATCGTGACAATCCAAAGCCAAGTTTGTAAAAAATGTTTCGGTCAACTTGGTTTATGAGTTTCAGTTTATGGCGGGTCATGGTCACTGCCAGAGAGAGAGAGAGAAAAGAAACACTCAGCGTGCACTCTAACCTAGATTAGATTGGTTAACAACTTTATCTAATCTGGATGGCTCTCACTTTCCTCCAATTCTCCTTCAAACCTTAAAAGGAGAACTAGTCAGGATCATTTACACCTTATAAGTTCGCCAACCATTCAGCCAGAACAATATCGGTACTCTAAGGGAGGCTCCCTGTGCTCTCGCATAGACCTAATTAAATAACCCCATTTCCGCAGAAGCGTAACCTCATTAACACTTTCTATACACATAATAGGTTAGCTAATTGTGAAGTGAAAATCTCTCGAGGAGTAATCCTACTCATCAGTAGAAACCAGGAGCTAACTATCATCGCGTGATAATCTGATGGAATCCACTCAAGTCACCACACTCCAGAAGGTATGCGCATGCCAGGCAAGTTTCCTTTAAGTTTGAAACTCCCGATATATATTATTACCTCTAGGACCCAAGTGACCTTGACACGGTCAACAAATCAAAAGATCCTAGTCAAGTTCAACCCGTCATTATCTTGATTGCATTAAACCCATCCGGATGAGCCCTTTGTAAGTCTACGGTAGCGTCCCGGCCGTCATTATGACGCCAAACGCGGAACAAAAACTTTTATAACAGGCGCTATCGCATACTATAACCTGGATCTTGCCATTAACGGTAAACTACCAAACTGTAAAGAGGTAGAAAGGCTATACCGATCGATCCGAGTCCTTCGATCTTTAGCCATCATCCCACGCTCCTCGCGGCAACTCCGATCTCTCGTCTCCTCATCGAGGTGGCACCACGTCAACGGATCTTTAAACGGGCTCCCGCCTCTATACCGAGGCAACTCGGTCATCAAGTGTGCTAAAATAGATGACCAAGATGAAGTAGAGAATGAGTAGAATACTTTGTCTCGAACACCCTAGGGTTCTCATCGCATAAGAGGGATAGGGTGGAGGTAGAAGAAGATGCAAAGAGTTGGAAATGGTGAGCTCAAGAAAACTCAAGAGAGCAAGAACTCAAGCATAATAAACTTGTTGTGTTTATTTATTTTGTGAGAAGATATATATAAGGTGGTGTAAAGAAAATATCTCATGAAAAAATATCTCACTAAAATATCTCCACAAACCCTAAATATCTATACACAAAACAAACCATCATTAATTCTATCATGACTCACTTAGTGACTCATTAGCATGAGTCACTAAGGAACATGCTAGAAGAAATGATTCACCAATATGAGTCACCCTTTCCAAAACTTAATAATCATTTAAACCAAAATGATTAATCCAAGAAGAAATGCATCTTCTAAAATATTCTCGTAACGGATTACGGAAACACCCCTCATCTGTATATACATACCTGTATCCGTATTCCGACCGAATACGAATACGAGAGACTAAAATATTCCTACTCAATATAATACATGGATTCGACTTAAACTACAGCCCGCCAGTATTATCTGTCCGAAATATGACACGTGCGCAAACGCACGTGCATTTTCCGAACCCTGCCATAAAACCATACGGCCTCTACAACGTTTCGCCCGAACTTGGGAAACTATCGGTGGGGGACTCTAAAGACTCGTCAGAACCCTGGCAGTGGATTTAACCACAAGCACGTCAGTGGCACTAGCTGTGCGTAACGGCTGCCCATGTACTGACCTCAAGGGAAGCCGATGAGCGAACTCATCCTAGAACCCTACTGAGCCTATCAGTGACAATATACATACAGTCCGGTTTGTTCGTCTATGAGTATCACATATCGGGCCTAGAGGGCTGGTAACGTCAGACCCCAAATAGCGGTATAAGTCGTGTCGGAGAGAAGCCCTGAACACCCTGAGAAACTGCTGGAATACTTACCAGTAATTCTCACCTGCCTTGGCCAAGGACTTGGAGTAATGGCTTTCCTTGACACAGCACGATCTCACCCCCAATACCGGGAGACGAATCCCCAGCCGATCCGCTCACTTGCCTCCATGTGGCCCGGGACTGTACCCAAAAAAAAACTGTTTGCATGACTCCTTTGAGCCGTGGTAGGGTTGAAATCAAAGCACAGTGGGAACTCACACGAGACAAATGACGACCTCTGGTCGATGAACTAACCTGTACACATGTCACCAGGGAACTGCTATCTGACGCTAGGTATAATACCAACTAGGAGGTTCCTGGAGAGTTCTGTCCGGTGTACTCATAACCCAATGAGCACCTGTATACATCTTAGGTGATCCAACTGACACCAGTGGCTTGTGAGACCGGCCACCGGCCCTCGTCGGGGTCTGGACTGTATACACTAGTCTACTCCGGAGTATCGATGCCCTGTCTCGAAACTCCCACGACTAGGGACCACTTTTAAGGATGTGCTTATGGACTACCCAACTCTCACGTATATGATCGCCATCATACTGTTGGTAGTCCAGCAGGATCCTAAGGGCTCTATCAACGTGTAATAGTGAACAGTCACCTAAAGCTGTACACGATGATAAAGGCAAACCAGATAGCATACTATCATCTCGAGTAAGACTGTCCTACCGGTATAGGTCCTCCCTTAATCATTGCAATCACGTACCTGCGATCCAATAATTGACTTTGAGGGCACTATATCCAACAATCTCCCACTTGCAATTAAGGCTAATTATTGCGATGTCGCATACTCACAGCCCGTGTGATACCGAACACCCAACTCCTCTACTAAACAGTTTCACAAAGCTCGTTTGTAAAAACTCTTGTGGTCGAGAAATAGCCTCAGTGAGTGGATCCGCCCTGATGTTTCTTTCTATGTCTCTCTTAATCTCAAGTTCGGGGAGAAAGCCATCTCCCGATTTAAGCAATACCTGTCTTAGAATATGTCTGGATATCTGATGGGACCAAGTTTATAAATGAACTCCAAATCCAAACTTCTTAGACTGTATCGACAACTGAACGTAATCAGTATCCTGTACCATGCCTCCCGCAGTATCCTCTTGGACCACCTGTCCATAATACTGCCCCTCGTCAGAGGGAAAACTATAACTCTGACAATCACTCTGTCATCCATGTCACCTTTGGAAGCCTGGAATGATAACCGTGTAGGGTTGCTGGGCACTGCCACAAGGGTCTACGAGGCATCAACCATGCCCGATTGAAATTTTAGCCGTGCCGAACAACCCAAAGCCGGATCTTTAAACTAAAGTTTAGGCGAAAACGAGTATGTTAAACACTTTAACACTAAGTGAGAGGGATTACAACCTTTGTAGATCCTGTCCTTCACTTCTAAAGCTCCGTGTTGAAGTACCTTCGCTGCGATCATCGTGTTCCGGACTCTCGAGAGGTTCCACGAAGAGAAAGATGCAGTCTTGCTTCCGATCTTCGATACAAAGATGATCTACCTTGAAGTTTCGTTAACACAAGCTAACACTCATAATATGAAGTGAACACCCTCATCTAAATGGCAAGGATAGATGAGGATGATGAAGTAGGATTTTCTCTCTCTTTTATTATCTTTTTCTCACACTCATTCATCACTTGGAAAAAGCTAGTAAGCTTTTTCATGAAAGAAAGAAAAAGGAAGAAGAAGATGAATAATAATATGAATTAATTATTTTGTGATGAATAATGCAAAGATGATAATGATGAATAATGCAACCATGGTTAACTTAATCTTTGTCGAGATTTAACTAGGGCTAGGGTTTGGGTTGAGTTAAAGATGAGTCACTTGAAAATATCTTTTTCATGACAAAATAAAAACCTTCTAGAAACTTCTAGTAAACATTAACCCAAATCAAACCCTAATCTTGTTTAATCTCCACTAATCATGTTGCATTAGTTATCATATCATGTTACAATATTATATATCACATATATAATATTTATTGTAACAAAATAAAATAATACATTTAACATATATCGCATATATATCAATGCATTACCCGAGTGAGAAAAAGAATCTTTTAGCGAGCTAATATTAGTTAATGTAATTTAATATATCATATATATTATCATACATTAAATTTTCGAATCAACACTTGATCCGACAATCCGGCTATATCGCATATAACCGACTAATATTTATCCGTACCAATTCATCAAATCAACACTTGATCCGATGACCCGGCTGATATCAAATATCGCGAGAATAGATTACGGTATCTCATATCGCATTATCCTCGGTCCTGCACATATCACATATGTGCCCCTACTCCGTTTTTCCTGAGCCAAGAAACCTCTGTGTAGGACTCTAAAGAATCGTCAATACGCCGGCAGTAGGTGATGATCATATCAAACACCTATAAGCTGCAAGCGGTCAGCTAAACGTAACAGCCACCCAGGTATTGAGCGCTCAGAAGATCAACAAGCAAGCCTGTACATTCTCCTGTGAATCCAATCAGTAACACTCCCGTACAGTCTGGTCTCTTCGTCTGATATGTCGCATATCTCGCCTAGGGGTGGTAAACGTCAGACCCCAGTAGCTCGATAAGTCGTGTCGATATGAGGTCTATAACAGTTCGAGAAACTACTGATAACACTTACCAGTAAATCTGAGCAACCCTGGCCAGGGATTTCTGGTTATAGCCAATCGAACACAGCACAACATCAACTCCCTATACCGGGAGAGACGAATCCCCTCCTATCGCTCATTGCCTCCATGTGATTCGGGACTGTACCCAAAAGCCACCTTTTTGCACGCCCTCTTGGATGTGGTATGATGGAAATCAAAGCACAGTGGGAATCACACAAGACTCTATGACGATCTCGGGTCAACAGACTACTCTGTACCAGTGTCACCGGAGAACTGCCATCTGACGTGAGGTATAATACCATCTGGGAGTTCTCGGCGAGTCCGTCCAGTGTACCCAGTCTCCACTGAGCACCCGTACACCATCCTTGATATCAAACACCGATGGATATGAGATCATCCATCGCCCATCATATGGGTCAAGATGCGTATACGCTAGTCTACTCTGGTGCATCGATGCCCTGTCTCTATACACTCTCGACTAGGAACTGTTAAAGGATGTACTCGTCGACTACCGTGGCCCCACTAGTATGAGCTCATCATAGTCCCAGTAGTCGAGTACATATCCTAAGGGCTTTATCAACATGTAACATAGAGACAATCAGAGTTTATGTTAAGATAAAGTACAACCAGATAGCATACTATCATGTCGAGCAAGAAAGTCCTCCCTATATATGTCCAAGCATCCATTACAATATACATCGTATGTACAGTAATGGCCTCTAGGGCATACATATATCCAACAAACTGTCACCCGAAGGAGGCTGCCGTTATGAAATCCGTAGAACATCCACTTATGTTCTAAAACTGCTTCCGAATGTTTATCCAGGATTGGATTAATATAAACTTATTGCATCTAGTGTAAAAACAACATCTGGTGTGGTACTTGACATCTCATGATCGACTCAATTGCCTATGCAAGTGATCTGCCAATCATGCACATCCTTCTCCCCTTTAGTCTGTAAGACACCTATAGAGAGGGTGACTCCATCACCTGCTGGTACACTACCATGCCAGGAGTCATCTATTCCAAATACTTTTAGAATACTGTCAAAGTACCCACATTGGGAAACTACCCAAACCTAGATCTAAAACCATAGATCTAGTAACCAGAATGTCTGATATTATATCCATATCTTATGTGGAGAAACAACTGTGTGACAACCAAAAGTATAACCGATCGTAGTATAGGAATTTTACTTCCTACTCTGTGTATGTCATCCAAATACCAGGACATCACACCCTACTACCTTCTTAACAGATCCATCCCTTATTCTGATGAAGTCAAACCCATGATTGTCACATCAAAAATAGATGATCTATCTCCGCTATATCTGCTCGAGTCTATAAATAGACATAAGCTACTTGCCCACTAAGCTTCCACTGCTCCCACTGACCACAACAACCCTCTGGCAGAATAATATATACGTGCACTTCTAAAGCTAGTTTAGAACGACGCTATACTTAACCTCCTGCCGGGTCTCATAGCCTTGAGCAACAGTAGTGTCAAGTCTGGGTAAACAAGAATCTCCTTGTTACCATCCTTGAGGCTACCGGAGTACCTCTTGGGTGCCTGAGGTTACCCACCATATCTGCGGAGTGGCTAATGGAATGTCAAACCTGATTGAATCTTTAGGTCCTATTAAATTTTCCGTAATCATTTGCGGTTCTGGAATCACTTCTAGTTCTATCATACTCCCACTACTGTTTTCTGAAAAAATCTATTTTACTAAAACTGTGGCGAGTCAAGAACAATATCACTATTAGTCTTCCAGATGGTAGAAAGTCAACCCTCGTCATAGCCTGGGCCAACCCGCAAACTGCCATTACAGAAACGTGCCATGAGTTATCCAGAGTCTGGTTTTAATCATAAGCCGGACAACTCCATGTACCTTAACATCGTTAAGATATGAACCATTCTATATCCAATATAGTATATCCAATATAGAAACTTTGGCACTTATTTAATTGGAACAAGATTCTAATCATGCAGCTGTCTCCATTGCATATCAACTTAATGGAGAGAGGCCGATCAACATTACTCAACTTAGGAATACATCCAATTATGAGTAACATGAAAGAGAAACAAGTTTCTCAAAACTATTACTATCAACTGAATACCAATCACAAGTATCTACATCTTCGATCTCTTTGAAGAATCCCGATACTTGCGATATCTGGTTCTCTACTTTATTCCTATACCCACAACTTCTCAAAACTTAGACATTGTATTTCTACGAAACAATTTTCTAAAAACTAGAGAAGTCACAAGTAAATAGAACATAGTACGAGGACCAACCCCTTTGTCCTGATGGACACCGGACAACATACAATACTCTGTATAAGTCCGCTGAGTTGAATAACTCAGAACCTGTGCATCGTAGGTTTAAAACTGTACTTACGGTTAAGAACTACTCCGCTATTCAATGCTCCTTACCCAATCGTCAACTGATATTGGTAAATGTCACGGACATAATTTCAAAAAGTTATATCTCACTTTATAAAAATAAACGTACAGATATATCAGTTTGAAATTGGTGCACAACAATGGATACTCAAAACCAAATACTTGTCGTCCGGCAAAAACCCAGGCGACTTCCTCAAATATCACCAATTACAACGAATTCCGATATAATGAGGATGATCACCTTATTCCCAATAACTTACTCCCACTCATCATCTGTAAAACCATACAGATGTGAGAATCATACCTGGTAAATACATACCCTGGAGTAAGTATCTAATCGGGAAATCAGTTTTCCTTTAACAATGCACAGTGAAACTGAAACATGAAAATGTTTCGAAGGGGTATCCTGGTATTCCTAGTAATGCCTCTTCCATAATCCAATTCATGACTGTAACCGTATATTTTTTTGCCATCTCTCCAAATCTCTTTATTTGTCTTTATTCGTTACCTTCTGTACACCATCGTTAGGCTAAATGGTTTTCTTCCCTCCCTACCGTTCGGCACCAGCCTATGCTTTGGAAGAAGAATATCCAATAAGCGTAATAGGTGTACCCTCCTAAACCAAGGATTACTCGCAACCTGAGAGAAGGTGATGATAAAAGACAACTGAATAATACCTTATTCTATTTCTCCCGAACTGGGGAAAAAAGCAAAGGTGAAGTAGGAGTGGCGATGAAGTACGCGGTTTGGTCGTGAATGATAGCAGTCACAATTTACTTTGCCCTCTTTCTAATCCCTTTATTTTGTCTTTACTTATTACCTTCTGTACACTCTACTTAGGCTAATTGGTTTTCTTCATTCCCTAGCTTTCGGCACCTGCCTATGGTTTGGAAGAAGACTATCTAATAAGCGTAATAGGTGTACTCTCCTAAACCAAGGAGCCCTCGCAACCTGAGAGAAGGTGATGATAAAAGACAACTGAATAAACCAATTCAATTTCTCCTGAACCTGGATCCATCCTCGAAGAAGTCCCTTCGAGTTCGTATATAACCATACGATGGATTTATCCAATGGAAGTGGATGTTCGTAGTGATACAAGGTGTTCTGAGAAATGCAAAGGGTAAGAGAAGGAGCGGCAATGACCTATGCAACTGAGATAATCCAAAAGCCAATATTTTAAGAAGTTTCGGTCAACTTGGTCACTGAGTCATAGTCAAGGGTCGGTCAATGGTCGCTGCCAAAGAGAGAGAGAAAAGAAACACTCTGCGTACACTCTAACCTAGATTATAATGGTTATCACTTTATCTAATCAGGAAACCTCCCACTGTACTATCAAATTCTCCTCCAAACCTGAAAGAAGAATCAATCGGGATCACCCGAAGAGTAAACCAACCCATCAGTGGGAATCGGGATCCAACTCTCATCGCATGATAACGTGAAGGAATCCACTCATATTATCACACTCCAGAAGGTATGCGCAAGCCTGGCAAGTTTCAGTTTCTTTAGAAACTCCAGATATGATTTTTGCCCCATGCTCTTATGACCTTGACGTTGGCCAAAATGCCATAAGTCACATGTCAAGTTCTACCCATCATTATCTTGTCAATTTGAACCCATCCGCACATGCCCCTGACATTGGCCAAATGGCAGAACGACTGCCCCAAACTAACTCATCTATCTATGCAACAGATGAATACCCAGCAGCTACCAAACACTATGCCTTGGCGTTGGTCAAAATACATAGCTTGAATAATACTGAATACCCAAATGAAATGACGGAAGGCTACGGCTGGTTTTTGGCGAAAAACCTTTAACGTAACGAACTTGATATCGCTGAAGGAACCTGATAGTTTTTTAGAAAATATAGTGGAGAAAACCATTGCTAAAGAGGTCGCTCCCGGTGAAGGGATCTCGGCTCTTTCCTCGTGGAATGAGCTGCAGGATATTCCAACTGAATACCGCGATGCAAAGCAACAAGTAATCGACTATAGTGAAGTTATTACCCTGACACAAACTTCTTCCCAAGGGGTCACTCCCGGTGAAGGGATCTCGGCCCTTGCCTCGTCGAATGAGGTGCAGGATATTCCAACTGAATACCACTGCGCAAAACAAAAGAAAACGTCCTTATAATAACACTTTTTAAAACTGTTCCAACAACGTCCAAACAGGTTTGTTTTCCTTTGCATTGATCAGAATCAACGCAGTCCCATCAATTAATCACACCAGAAAAGAACGAAAATAAAATGTACGTATATGCCATCCGCATTCGTCACTGGGTCCCGTCATTACCCGTTAGGTTACTTAACTAACGACAGAGCGGGGAGTGGACTAGCGCGGGTGCAAAACATATACAACATCTACTAGTATATATACCAATATACAATAATCGCTCCAGGCGTGATAATACGCAACATTACAGAAAAGTAATAAGCATCACAGAACAATACAGATAATCTGGGATCCCTGGGTTTCACAGAGCCGCTGCTGAAACCCGACGTTCCCCTGGTCGTGTGGATAGCCTGTGCAATGAAACCTAGACCCCTACGGGTGCGGCAAGTTACCCGCCAAAACCTGAAGCGAGGCATCCCCCTACAGCATAGTGAATGGACCACCCTGCACTTCACGGAATCCGGTAACTTGAGCACCCCTCCTTGAGTCAACCTGTACCCCCTACGAGTGCGGCGAATAGTCTGCCAATTCTAGAGTGAGGCCCCTTTGCCTCTCAAAGCCATGAGATACGGACCCGTTGCCCTCCAGAACCCGTCTATCCATGCACTCCGTCGCGGGGTAAACCTAGTACAAAAATGAAAAATATGTACAACGGGTACATCGACCTCATCCCGGTCGTTCCCCAAAAGAATATTATACAAACAGGCAGTGACGAAAGTCCACATGTTGGACGCTCGCCCCGCAATATCAAATGTACAAATAAATCCAAACTGCACTACCATTGCACACTGCTATCCACCACGACAAATCCGCAACATCACAGCACAATACATAACATCAACGCGAATGTCGCGTTCGCAAACCCGTCTAAAAGGACTATAGCAATTAGACGCAATTTACCACTCGAATGACATTCACGGTCGGAGATATAATGTAAGTACTGTAAACTAACAAGTTTAAAATTCCGATCGACAAAACTTCCCGAAGTGGCCCCACGTACAACTGCAGAACACAAACAAAATCTGGGCCCAAAAAAAATATTCCAGAAACCACAATTTTACATGAAGACCATACTGTAGAAAAATGGTTTACTGTTGCTCCAAAACGGCGGCGGAACCGCGGCCAAACCAGGGTTTGTGCAGCGGTTCTGCGGCGCTTTGGAAGCTTCAGTCTACCAAATTTCTACAGTATTCTTTAAAAAGCCTGCACGATTTTCTAAGATGCTCAAAACGATTTTTAGACCTGTTTAAAAATTCGACAGAAACTTTGGCCTGAAAATTGCGGTTTTGGAAATTTCGTTCGATCGTTAGTTTAAACACGTTAGAACAAGTTAGTAAAGGTTAATGGCGTGGCTCTGATACCATGTAAGTCTACGGTAGCACCCCGGCCGTCATTCTGACGCCAAACGCGGAACAAAAACTTTTATAACTGGCGCTATCGCATACTATAACCCGGATCTTGCCATTAACGCTAAACTAACAAACAGTAAAGAGGTAGAAAGGCTATACCGATCGATCC
This sequence comes from Agapanthus africanus, assembly GCA_030015575.1. NCBI lineage: Eukaryota > Viridiplantae > Streptophyta > Magnoliopsida > Asparagales > Amaryllidaceae > Agapanthus > Agapanthus africanus. The sequence goes on from CM057339.1 coordinate 431,245,367, forward strand.
GAGTCCTTCGGTCTTTAGCCATCATCCCACGCTCCTCACGGCAACTCTGATTTCTCGTCTCCTCATCGAAGTGGCACCACGTCAACGGATCTTTAAACAGGCTCCCGCCTCTATACCGAGGCAACTCGGTCATCAAGTCTGCTAAAAGAGATGACCAAGATGAAGTTGAGAATGAGTAGAATACTTTGTCTCGAACACCCTAGGGTTCTCATCGCATAACAGGGATAGGGTGGAGGTAGAAGAAGATGCAAAGAGTTGGAAATGGTGAGCTCAAGAAAACTCAAGAGAGCAAGAACTCAAGCATAATAAACTTGTTGTGTTTATTTATTTTGTGAGAAGATATATATAAGGTGGTGTAAAGAAAATATCTCATGAAAAAATATCTCACTAAAATATCTCCACAAACCCTAAATATCTATACACAAAACAAACCATTATTAATTCTATCATGACTCACTTAGTGACTCATTAGCATGAGTCGCTAAGGAACATGCTAGAAGAAATGATTCACCAATATGAGTCACCCTTTCCAAAACTTAATAATCATTTAAACCAAAATGATTAATCCAAGAAGAAATGCATCTTCTAAAATATTCTCGTAACGGATTATGAAAACACCCCTCACCTGTATATACATACCTGTATCCGTATTCCGACCGAATACGAATACGAGAGACTAAAATATTCCTACTCAATATAATACATGGATCCGACTTAAACCAAAGCCCGCCAGTATTATCTGTCCGAAATATGACACGTGCGCAAACGCACGTGCATTTTCCGAACCCAGCCATAAAACCATACGGCCTCTACAACGTTTCGCCCGAACTTCGGAAACTATCGGTGAGGGACTCTAAAGACTCGTCAGAACCCTGGCAGTGGATTTAACCACAAGCACGTCAGTAGCACTAGCTGTGTGTAACGGCTGCACATGTACTGACCTCAAGGGAAGCCGATGAGCGAACTCATCCTAGAACCCTACTGAGCCTATCAGTGACAATACACATACAGTCTGGTCCGTTCGTCTATGAGTATCGCATATCGGGCCTAGGGGGCTGGTAACGTCAGACCCCAAATAGCGGTATAAGTCGTGTCGGAGAGAAGCCCTGAACACCCTGAGAAACTGCTGGAATACTTACCAGTAATTCTCACCTGCCTTGGCCAAGGACTTGGTGTAATGGCTCTCCTAGACACAGCACGATCTCACCCCCAATACCGGGAGAGACGAATCCCCAGCCGATCCGCTCACTTGCCTCCATGTGGCTCGGGACTGTACCCAAAAAAACAACTGTTTGCATGACTCCTTTGAGCCGTGGTAGGGTAGAAATCAAAGCACAGTGGGAACTCACACGAGACAAATGACGACCTCAGGTCGATGAACTAACCTGTACACATGTCACCAGGGAACTGCTATCTGACGCTAGGTATAATACCAACTAGCAGGTTCCCGGCGAGTCCTGTCCGGTGTACTCATAACCCAATGAGCACCTGTATACATCTTAGGTGATCCAAATGACACCAGTGGCTCGTGAGACCGTCCACCGGCCCTCGTCGGGGTCTCGACTGTATACACTAGTCTACTCCGGAGTATCGATGCCCTGTCTTGAAACTCCCACGACTAGGGACCACTTTTAAGGATGTGCTTATGGACTACCCAACTCTCACGTATATGATCGCCATCATACTGTTGGTAGTCAAGCAGGATCCTAAGGGCTCTATCAACGTGTAATAGTGAACAGTCACCTAAAGCTGTACACGATGATAAAGGCAAACCAGATAGCATACTATCATCTCGAGTAAGGCTGTCCTACCGGTATATGTCCTCCCTCAATCATTGCAATCACGTACCTGCGATCCAATAATTGACTTTGAGGGCCCTATATCCAACACCCTTGCCATAGTCAACAAGGCCATACGACTGTCCTAACCAATCACTTTTCTTGCTACAATCAAGCACCACTTAGCTACCGTTCACTACGCCTTGATACAGTCAACAAACACAGCACAAATAATAAGTACTACTCGAAAGAAAAGATGGAGGGCTATGACTGGTTTTTGGCTAAAATCCTTTAACGTGATGAACTTGATATCATTGAAGGAACTCGAGTGGTTTTGCAAAGGAGTGGCCGTTTTTAAAACTAATAACATAAACTTTTGCTTAAGAGCGAATGAAAGGATCAAGGCTCTTTCCTCATCGAACGAGAAGTAGGATATTCCTAACCGAATACCCCTATTGAAAGCAAAAGAATATAACTTTCGTTTTGAAAAAAACCGAATAGTTTTAAAATTTTGGTTCCGACAACATCATCTTGGTTTGATTTACTTGCAATTGAACTTTAATGCTATTCCATCAGTTAATAATATCACACCAAAAAGAAATGAAGATAAGAATGCACATATATGTCATTCGTATTCGCCACAAGATCCCGGGTCTTCACCGTAAGGTTACTTAACTTACGGCAGGGCGGGGACAAGACTAGCGCGGATGAAAAACTTATATAGCGTCTACTATATATATATATATATATATAACAACATTCGTCTCAGGCATGATAATATATCGCAAATACAGAATCACGGCAGAAGCAAAACTATAAAATAGAGGGTATACTAGGAGTTCCATGTTTCATTTAAGCCATATATGAAACATGGATTCCACAGTCATGTGAATAGCCAAACCCTAGTCCCCTACTAGTGCGGAAAGTAATCCCGCCAATTCTAGAATGGGGTGCCCCGTTCTCAACACCATGAGATAGCCATTCGTTGCCTCCTAGAACCCGACTACATAAGCATTCCTCCTGGGTCTATCCTAGGTACAAGAGATGAAACAAATATAATACATAGGCGACACAAGCTCAACCCGGATGTGCCCCTCAAAAGAATATACATCAAGCAGTGACGGCAGTCCACAAGCCGGACGCTCGTCTCGCAATATGAATATACAGATATAAATATAAAACTCTCATCTCACGAAAGCCCTGGCTATTCACAACGACGACCACAATTATTGCAAACAAGATATACATCACTGTCACGACCCAATTTAGGAACGCGGCTAGTACTTAAATCACGCAACGTCTAAAGGCGTAACGTAATTCAAGTGAGCCAAAACCCAGAAATCTAAACCATGAAAAGGAGTAGAGTAGTAAAACATTAGTTTCAAACATCACATCTCTTTATAAAATCTCAAGTTATTGCTTAAAAATTCGGCAGCATCTCCTTTGTAAAAACTGGTCCAAAACAGATACAAAACATAATATATAAAAAGGCATCTCCAATTGGGAGTAACTCCCGCCAAAAGACGAAAAACAATCACAACAGATATATATGACTCCGTAGGCGAAAAAAATAAGCAGATAAGAAATGAAAACAACATCGCAACATAAAACAAAAGCCGGCTCACACGAGCACGACAACCAGAGTCACATAATATACAAATATCGAACCTCTCAATCTCGTCTTTAAGTCAAATACATACAGGTGGTAGATGGAGAGAACTAGATATAAAGTAAGATATACAAGTAGAAACATGTGGAGACTCGCACAAAACCCACCTACAGAAATATCACACGCCCAAAAATAGCGATATCTACAGGAATGGGTGAAATAGAGAGTCATGCCGCGACTACACTGAGGGTCAACCCTGCAAAAACACTGTGGCACAATGGGGGTGAGTTGCCAACTCATGAATAGTAAATAACATCATATGAAATAATTGCAAGCATGATGAGAAGAGACAATTTCTAAGCATGTGGTCATGATGGCATATGTATAATAGTATGAAATGCATCATAATCGTAACCACGGTACAACATCAGGGTACACCAACTATATAACCAGTGCATGTCATAATAAGTACTGAGTGTGGGATAAAACAGAGTCATCCTCAATAAATCATAATAAGCCCTGAGTGTGGGATAAAAAATAGGCATCCTCAATAAATCATCATCATAGAAATCCGGTGTCCATCAACGACACCTAAAATCCCAATATCTCAGGCACCGTTACTCTGATCGGCCCGCATATCATCTCATCATATAACTCCGAACGGTATCCTCCGGATATCCGCCGAGTATCCATACAGTCACCGGTAGGCAGTGCTCCCCCTGCCAGGCTCATCATCTACTCTACGATCTTCTTGCCCCGGGGTACCTTACCTGGCCCACTATGTACCCGCAGACGGTTCCTCCTCACTCCTTGAATCGGGTATCATATAGCTCAGAACCGAGAAAACTCATAGTGGACACGAAATTCATTTGTAGGGAGAACCGCACTTTTTAAATATTTCAAGTTTTCAAAATGTACTTTGCGGTTTCCCAAATCCACGTAACCGAAATCTCATGAAAACATCATATGCGATATGGCACTATAGCAATGTATGTATGCTGTTAAGATGATGTGTACTAGTACAATGAACAGTGTCTAAATGTTAATTACGAGTGTGGTACAATATAGTTATTCATAACAATTTTTATAGTGTGCGTGGCATGGCACTTACCAACGGTGTGTGTGTGGCATATAATTCAGTGTTCGTGCAACATGAACCGTTAGTAATGGTGTAATGCCCTATTAATAATATGTCAATGCACAACAAGTAATAGGATGCACAATATGATCCTCATGCATAATCACAATATATATATAAGCATATCGCACAAGGTTATATCACTTGAATCTAGCCATCGGCACTTAACGCCATACAGCCGATTCTCCCGTAGATGTTAAATCTACTCACCGGACGATCTTGAGCTAAGTGAATCCGATCACCTCTTTCTCCTTCCTAGCTGCGTCCGAAGTCCCCGCAAGTGATCCTAGCATCACACAAAACCATAAGACGTGAAATTAGTAAATTTTCCGATAACACACGGACACAAACGCCAAACCAACAAATCGACTCCCACAAGCTACCATGTGTTAGCTTAGTAGGCTAAACGTGTGCAGCGACATCCTAGACCAATCCTATGGTTGTTAAACATTGTTAGTGTTTATGCCCTAGAAGGCCATTACTGTATCATACTAGCTTGTATATTACTTAATGGAAGCTTGGGATATTCACATGTATATAACAGTCTTGCTAAACATGGTAGTATGCTACTTGGTTTTTCTATCTTAATATGTGAGTGTACGTATTGATAGAGCTCTTAGGATCTTGCTTGTCTACCAGCGTTGTGATGGCAGTCACACTAGTGGGGGCTGGGTAGTCTACAAGCACATCCTTATTCAGGTCCCTGGTCGTTGGATTATCGAGACAGAGCATCGATACTCCGGAGTAGACTAGTGTGTACGCTTCTCATCCCAGTTGGGGAGATGGTCTGTCCCACAGCCGTCAGTACGTCGTACTGGAGATAGTATACAGGTGCTCGTTAGGTTACGGGTACACCGGACAGGACTCACAGGGAACTGTTGGTTGGTTTGATACCAGTCGTCAGTGAACAGTTCCCAGGTGACATGAGTACAGCGTAGTCCGCAGACTTGACACTGCTACTTCGCCTCGAGTGTGTCCTACTGTTCTTAGATTGCTACCCTACCACGGCTCAAAGGAGTCGTGCAAACAGGTGGCAGTTGGGTGCAGTCCCGAGCACTTGGAGGCAGTGGCGGTTAGACAGGATTCGTCCCTCCCGGTATTGGGAGTAGATATCGTGCTGTGTCAGAGAGCCATTACGCAAAGTCCCTGGCCAGGGCAAGCGAGATTTGCTGGTAGGTTCCAGTAGTTTCTCAGGGTGTAATGGGCTTCACTCCGACACGACTTATACCGCTATTAGGGGACTGACGCTTGCCGCCCCCCTAGGCCCGATATGCGATAGTCTTGGACGAACGGACCGGACTGTATGGAGATTGTCACATCAGACTCAGTAGGAGTTCGGATAGGTTTACTCATCGGCCTTCTTATCGACAACTACCTGGGGACCGTTACGTACAGCTAGTGCCGCTTGCGGTCTGTGGTTAAACCCACTGCCAGCGTAGTAGTCGAGTCTCTAGAGTCCCACACAGAGAGTTTCCTACTCCAGGCGAAACGATATAGAGGTTGCATGGTTTTGCGACAAAGGGTTCGGACGCATACGTGCGTTTACGCGCGTACGACTTTCGGACAGTTTTTACCAGTCGGCTTTGGTTTAAGCCAGTTACTGGTATCCGGTTATTGGATTTTTTCAGTCTAAAGTTTTTCCGTATTTTTACGGATCGGAGGGGCGTTCTCGTAATTACTCGAGAAGCTTCTAGAAGATGTGACTAAGGAGGTTTCTTTTGGATAAGAGAGTGAGTCATGGTGGTGATTCATTCATTTCATTAATGCACATTTATTGCTTAATGACTCATGCTAATGAATCACCACTAGATATTTCATGAAGCATGCTTATTCATTTCTTTTTATTCATTATTGAAAAAGAAGAATGCTTCATAATATTATGATACACTCTCTCTCTTCTCTCATTATCTTATCTCACATTCTCTCTCCTCAAGCTCTCATCTTCAAACCCTAATCCTTAATCCTCATGTGTTGAGATCAAAGGATTAGTTAGACTAAACAATCCATAACCTACACTCTACATCATCCTTTCATCTTTGATTAGCAATCAAAGTTGATTAGTTACCTCAAGTTAGAGGTTTAGCTTGGAGTTTCGCTCTCGGGTGGATCGTCTACTACCTAGAGAAGGCCGAGGAGAACAAAGGAGGACACAAAGACGAAGGACTAGTTTCGATCGGTATAATCCCTTAACACTTTAGTTTAGTTTAGCTATGTGTTTGGTTATTATTTGTTTAGCTTCGATTCAAGCGGTTAGTCGATGTTCGTTGTTTAAACTTGATCGTTTTTGAAAATTCCGCCTCCCCATAAGTACTGGGGTGTACTACATCGACTTACAGTGGTATCAGAGCCTCGCTAAACAATAAATAACCTAGTTGCAAATTTGTACGAATTTCGAACGGAAAAACGAAGCCGGAAAACCCTAATAAAAATCAGTTTCTGTCGAATCCAAAATGATGTCCTAAAATTTTTCAGGGATGTTCAGAAAGCTTGATATGGGTCCAGGAGAACACCCAAGAAAATTGGGCCCATGACTCGGCTAAAGAGCCGCGGAAGCGCGGCGGATCCCACCGATCCGCCGCGGTTCCGCCGCCGAGTTGCCGAGTCATGATCCCAAATTTTTTGTGTGGGTCCCCTGTGATATTTAGTGTTTTCTGGAATATTTAATTATTGCTCAGGTTACTGTTTAACAGAGCAGATTTTGGAGCAATATTGATGTTGTTTATTCGATCGAATTGTACAGTATTTGCATATGGGATTATATCTGTGATTGTTTAATGTGTTCGTAAACCTCCCCCAACTGCTAGTATGTCGGTTGGCAGGGGGTTGCACATTTCTGAAATGGTTATATCTGTTTGTGCATATAAACTGTATTGGACTGTTGTGGTGTATAGCCGGGGTTTGCAATGGGTTATTGTTTAATTCATTTGTTGTAAATGTAACTTGTTGTAATATTATTTTTGCGGGGCACTTCCAGGTTGCGGTCGTAGCCACCGTTGTATTATTTCATTTTACTGTTTTTGCTCCTAGGACTGACCCAAGGTGGGGTACACAGACTGCCGGGTGGGTAGTTTGCCGTACCCGTAGGGGTCGAGGGTGGGGTAACGGCTATTCATCACAACTGTGTAATCTGTCTTTTCTTGCAGGCTCAAAAGAAATACAGATTGCTTGCAAATCCAATATTGTTTATCTGTGTTCTGGAATGAATATCATTGCGTCAGACGAATGTAAAATATCTATATTTATTGTAGCTATTTAGACGTCACTTATGTTTTACACCCGCGCTAGCCCAGCCCCCGCTCTGTCGTTAGTTAAGTAACCTAACGGGTGATGACGGGACCCCGTGGCGAATGCGGATGGCATAAGAGGACGTTGTATTTTCGTTGTTTTCTACAATGATAGGTTAATGATGGGACGCATTATCTATAATGCAAAGTAAAACAAACCATAGTTTAAATCGTTGGAACAATTTAAAAGAAACCACTCGGTTATTTTTAAAACAGATATTTTTAAATGCGGAGACTTAACCACTCCTTTTAAAAGCTATCAGGTTCCTTCGGTTATATCAAGTTCACTACGTTCACGGTTTCGCCAAAACCATTCGTAGCCCTCCGTCATTTCATCTGGGTATTCAGTAGTATTCAAGCTATGTATTTTGACCTAACGCCAAGGCATAGTGTTTGGTAGCTGCTGGATATTCATTTGTTGCATAGATAGATGAGTTAGTTTGGGACAGTCGTATTATCATTTTGGCCGAACGTCAAGGATATATACGGATGGGTTCAAATTGACAAGATAATGATGGGTAGAACTTGACATGTGACTTATGACATTTTGACCTAACGCCAAGGTCATAAGAGCATGGGGCAAAAACTTATATCGGGAATTTCTAAAGAAACTGAAATTTGCAAAGAGATGCATACCATTTTGAGTTTGATGAATGTTGGTAGAATTCCTACAATATTATCAGACGATGATATTTGGATCCCGATCCTACTGTGAGTATATGCTACTTATCAGGATATTCGTCACTTAACGATCAATGCTATAAACCTAGTAGGTGTCCAGAAAAGTGTCAGCGGGGTTACGCCCCCATAGAAAAGAGGTTACTTAATTAAGGAACTTCGCGAAAGCGTTGGAAAACCTCCCTCGAAGTATCGACACCGGCCTGGCTGAACGGTTAAGCAAGTATTGTACGGTGAGAATAGTCTTGGCTAATTCTTCTTTTATGGTTTGAGGAAGGATTCGAGAAACAGTGGGAGCCATCCAGTTTAGATAAACTAAAAACCACTCTAAACTTGCAAGAGCATCATGCTAAAGAGTTTTCTTCTCTCTCTCCTAATTGCAGCGACCCTGAAAATGACTGGACTTAAGTTAATTTTAGAGAAAAATATACTGACGGGGCCAAACTATAAAGATTGGCTGCGGAATGTCAAGATGGCCTTGACCTACGACAAATTGGGGTACATCCTCACCGCTACGGCACCTGCTGTCCCTGGTCCCAAATCCAGTGATGCGGATAAGGAAATCCGCAAAACCTGGGATTTAGATTGCGCGAGAGCCAAGTGCATCGTGCTTGCCTCGATGAACAATGAACATCAGAGGAGGCACGAGGATATGTCCTTAGATGGCATATTTCTCCATACAAAGGAACTTTATGGAGAGCAATCTCGTATAGCAAGATACGAGACCTCAAAGAAATTGTTTCGAGCGAGGTTGGCTGTCGGGTCATCGGTAGGTGAACATGTCCTACAGATGATTGGCTATATAGAAGAGCTCGCAGACCTTGGGACGACTTTGGATAATGAGCTCTATACAGACCTTGTTCTCCAGTCCCTTCCTCCCACCTACGCCCAGTTTATCCTCAACTTCAATCTTCAAGGAAAAGAAGTTGAACTTGCGGAACTCCTGAACATGTTAAGGAGTGCAGAGGGCACCTTGCAGAAGGCAAGGGAAACACCCGCTATGTTTGTTGGCGGTGCATCTTCTTCCGGGTCCAAGGCTAGGGCCAAAGGAAGGAAGAAGAAGGCCGCACCCAAACCTAGAGGAGGTGTTAGTAAGGTGAGAGGGAAGGGAAAGCAAAAGAAAGCAGTACCGATAGTTGGCCAGGATGAGTGCTTCCATTGTCACAGGAAAGGGCACTGGAAGAAGGATTGCAAGGCGTGGAACGCCAAGAACCAGGAACCGAAGCAGGCTGTGGCTTCGACTTCAGGTGTGTTTGTAATTGAGAATTGTCTGTCGATCAACTCTACTTCCTGGGTATTGGATACCGGGTCAGGATCTCATATTTGCAATTCATTGCAGGCACTGAGAAACCGTAGAGTGCTGAAGGAAGGTGATATGATCCTCAGGGTTGCTAACGGAGCTAGCGTGGGAGCTGCGTCCGTCGGGGATTATCACCTAGGATTGACGAGTGGACACATTTTGGTTTTACATAACTGTTATTTTGTACCCAGCTTAACGTGTAATATCATATCAGTTTCCTTGTTATCAAATAAAGGTTATGATTTCACGTTTGTAAGAGATGTTGTCAACATCCACCTTAATCATGGTTTGATTGGGTCTGGTACTCTAAATAACGGCATATATGTGTTAAACCAACTCCAAATTTTCAATGTCCAGAACACACTAAAAAGAAAGTCTCCAGATTTAAATAAAGCTTTCTTATGGCATTGTAGACTGGGTCACATCAATGAGAGAAGGTTGACTAAGTTGCATAGAGAAGGATATTTGGACACGTTCGAATATCAAACTTATGCCACTTGTCAATCTTGTCTAAAAGGAAAGATGACAAAGACTCCATTCACTGGACAAGGAGTAAGAGCGAGCGAGCTCTTAGGACTCATACACAGTGATGTATGCGGTCCAATGTCTACACATGCGAGAGGTGGTTATTCCTACTTCATTACTTTTACAGATGATTTCTCTAGGTATGGATATGTTTTCTTAATGAAGCATAAATCAGAGGCCTTTGAGAAATTCCTGGAATTCAAGAATGAAGCGGAAAGCCAAACAGGCAAAAGTATTAAGACACTAAGATCTGATCGAGGTGGAGAATACTTGAGTGCCGAGTTCCTAGGTTACCTAAAAGAGAAAGGAATTCTCTCTCAGCTTACTCCTCCGTACACTCCACAGCATAACGGTGTATCGGAGAGACGGAATCGAACCCTATTGGATATGGTACGATCCATGATGAGTAATGCTGAGTTACCGCGATCTTTCTGGGGACATGCGCTAGAATCAGCGGCATATCTTTTGAACATGGTACCTACCAAGACTGTGCCTACCACTCCATATCAGATGTGGAGTGGGAAGAAACCCCATCTACAGTATATAAAGATTTGGGGATGTCCAGCTTTTGTTAAAAAGCAGCATGTGGACAAGCTCGAGGCACGATCAGTAAAGTGTTTGTTTGTGGGATATCCAAAGCACTCCAGGGAATATCTATTCTATTACGCAGAGGAACAGAAGGTATTTGTTTCTCGTAATGCCCATTTTCTAGAACATCAGTTTTTAGAAAAGGAATCAAGTGGGAGCGAAATAGAACTGGAAGAAATTCCAGAACCACAAACTGCTACTGAAAGTTTGGTAGAACCAGAGGTTCAAGAAGAACAGAACATTCCCGCACCCCTCCGCAGGAGTAGTAGGCCGTCTCGTCCGCCTGAGAGATACTACGGTTTTCTCATAGACGGGGATAGAGAGGATTGCATCATAGATGATGATGAACCTACTGACTTCCAGCAGGCCATCCAGAGCGGCGACTCGGTACGATGGCTAGATGCAATGCGGACCGAGATGGAGTCCATGTACACCAACAAAGTATGGACTTTGGACTTTGCTCCAGATGGGGTAAAACCCATAGGATGCAAATGGATCTTCAAGAAAAAGATTGGTGTAGATGGACAGGTGGAAACCTATAAGGCTAGACTTGTTGCAAAGGGTTTTCGTCAAAGACCTGGTTTGGACTATGACGAAACTTTTTCTCCAGTGGCTATGCTCAAATCCATTCGGGTCCTTCTTGCTATTGCTGCCTTCCATGATTATGAAATCTGGCAGATGGACGTAAAGACGGCTTTTCTGAATGGAAATTTAGAAGAGAGCGTCTATATGGATCAGCCAGAGGGTTTCAATCAGAGTGGGAGCAGCGGGAAAGTATGCAAGCTGCTTAAGTCCATTTACGGACTAAAGCAGGCATCGCGGAGTTGGAACATCTGCTTTGATGAGACAGTCAAAGAATATGACTTTATCAAAAATCCAGATGAACCGTGCATATATAGTAAAGTTGTGGCCAGAAGTGTCGTATTCCTCGTCTTGTACGTGGATGACATTCTATTGATAGGAAATGACATTCCTATGCTACAATCTGTCAAAGGATTCTTGTCACACAGGTTCTCCATGAAAGACCTGGGTGATGCCTCTTACATTCTGGGGATCCGGATCTATCGTGATAGATCCAAGAGGATGTTGGGACTTTCGCAGTCCAGGTATATCGACACTGTACTGAAAAGATTCAGTATGGAAGATTCTAAGCGCGGTAATCTACCGGCTTGTCACGGAATCACCCTCTCCAAAGAGATGTCTCCCAAGACTGATTTGGAAAGGGAACGCATGTCTATTATACCCTACGCTTCTGCGGTAGGCTCTATAATGTATGCGATGTTGTGTACCAGACCAGATGTAGCTTACGCACTAAGCGTGGTAAGCCGGTATCAGTCAGACCCAGGGGAGAAACACTGGATAGCAGTAAAGAACATTCTCAAGTACCTGAGGAGGACTAAGGAGATGTTCTTGGTTTACGGCGGAAAAGACCTCAGGTTGGAGGCCTTTGCTGATTCCGGCTTCCAGAGTGATAAGGACGATTCCAAGTCCATGTCGGGTTATGTCTTTACCCTCAATGGAGGGGCGGTGTGCTGGAAGAGCTCCAAGCAGGACACCGTTGCTGACTCGACGATGGAAGCGGAGTATATAGCTGCTTGCGATGCCGCAAAAGAAGCAGTCTGGATGAAGAAGTTCCTAACAGAACTTCAGGTGGTTCCTACCATAGTTGATCCAATACCTCTGTATTGCGACAACAACGGAGCTATAGCTTTAGCAAAGGAACCAAGGTCCCATCAGAAGTCCAGACACATCTTGAGGCGGTATCACCTGATCAGGGAGATCATTGATCGTCAGGAGATCGAGGTTCGGAGAGTTGCTTCAGAAGAGAACATTGCTGATCCATTCACGAAGGCCCTTCCTCAGATTCAGTTCGAGAGGCTGCTCGAGATCATTGGTCTGCGATATGCCAGTACATGGCCCTAGTGCAAGTGGGAGATTGTTAGTGTTTATGCCCTAGAAGGCCATTACTGTATCATACTAGCTTGTATATTACTTAATGGAAGCTTGGGATATTCACATGTATATAACAGTCTTGCTAAACATGGTAGTATGCTACTTGGTTTTTCTATCTTAATATGTGAGTGTACGTATTGATAGAGCTCTTAGGATCTTGCTTGTCTACCAGCGTTGTGATGGCAGTCACACTAGTGGGGGCTGGGTAGTCTACAAGCACATCCTTATTCAGGTCCCTGGTCGTTGGATTATCGAGACAGAGCATCGATACTCCGGAGTAGACTAGTGTGTACGCTTCTCATCCCAGTTGGGGAGATGGTCTGTCCCACAGCCGTCAGTACGTCGTACTGGAGATAGTATACAGGTGCTCGTTAGGTTACGGGTACACCGGACAGGACTCACAGGGAACTGTTGGTTGGTTTGATACCAGTTGTCAGTGAACAGTTCCCAGGTGATGTGAGTACAGCGTAGTCCGCAGACTTGACACTGCTACTTCGCCTCGAGTGTGTCCCACTGTTCTTAGATTGCTACCCTACCACGGCTCAAAGGAGTCGTGCAAACAGGTGGCAGTTGGGTGCAGCCCCGAGCACTTGGAGGCAGTGGCGGTTAGACTGGATTCGTCCCTCCCGGTATTGGGAGTAGATATCGTGCTGTGTCAGAGAGCCATTACGCAAAGTCCCTGGCCAGGGCAAGCGAGATTTGCTGGTAGGTTCCAGTAGTTTCTCAGGGTGTAATGGGCTTCACTCCGACACGACTTATACCGCTATTAGGGGACTGACGCTTGCCGCCCCCCTAGGCCCGATATGCGATAGTCTTGGACGAACGGACCGGACTGTATGGAGATTGTCACATCAGACTCAGTAGGAGTTCGGATAGGTTTACTCATCGGCCTTCTTATCGACAACTACCTGGGGACCGTTACGTACAGCTAGTGCCGCTTGCGGTCTGTGGTTAAACCCACTGTCAGCGTAGTAGTCGAGTCTCTAGAGTCCCACACAGAGAGTTTCCTACTCCAGGCGAAACGATATAGAGGTTGCATGGTTTTGCGACAAAGGGTTCGGACGCATACGTGCGTTTACGCGCGTACGACTTTCGGACAGTTTTTACCAGTCGGCTTTGGTTTAAGCCAGTTACTGGTATCCGGTTATTGGATTTTTTCAGTCTAAAGTTTTTCCGTATTTTTACGGATCGGAGGGGCGTTCTCGTAATTACTCGAGAAGCTTCTAGAAGATGTGACTAAGGAGGTTTCTTTTGGATAAGAGAGTGAGTCATGGTGGTGATTCATTCATTTCATTAATGCACATTTATTGCTTAATGACTCATGCTAATGAATCACCACTAGATATTTCATGAAGCATGCTTATTCATTTCTTTTTATTCATTATTGAAAAAGAAGAATGCTTCATAATATTATGATACACTCTCTCTCTTCTCTCATTATCTTATCTCACATTCTCTCTCCTCAAGCTCTCATCTTCAAACCCTAATCCTTAATCCTCATGTGTTGAGATCAAAGGATTAGTTAGACTAAACAATCCATAACCTACACTCTACATCATCCTTTCATCTTTGATTAGCAATCAAAGTTGATTAGTTACCTCAAGTTAGAGGTTTAGCTTGGAGTTTCGCTCTCGGGTGGATCGTCTACTACCTAGAGAAGGCCGAGGAGAACAAAGGAGGACACAAAGACGAAGGACTAGTTTCGATCGGTATAATCCCTTAACACTTTAGTTTAGTTTAGCTATGTGTTTGGTTATTATTTGTTTAGCTTCGATTCAAGCGGTTAGTCGATGTTCGTTGTTTAAACTTGATCGTTTTTGAAAATTCCGCCTCCCCATAAGTACTGGGGTGTACTACATCGACTTACAAACATATGAAACACCTAAATGAAAGTTGGATAAATCCGCATCACATATTATTGAAAAGCTTGAACTATAGCAAAACGGTCCCAGATATTCCTACACAAGGAATTAGAGAAAGTTGCACATGCCATAAGCCTATAAATAACCCCAGAGACCCTACGACCAAGAATCACACACAGACACCCCAACCTGGCCGCAATTTTGGCCAGAAAGAATAAAACTACGACCAAAAATTGAGAGGGAGGGCTCAGGTTTTGGGGGTAGGTTCTAGGCCTCTAAACTATCTCTCTGTGATAACAACTTCACAAAATAACATATGAGTCGATAGCAGATTCACACTGAACACTAAGCTTTAACAAAAAATGATATTAACACTAAACTCAAACATTAAGGTATTTTAGTGAAACCAGTTAACACAAAAACCTTCCTTAGAGCCTAATTAAGGGTTTAAGATCATTACCTCACCAAAATATGGATGAAACCCTAGCCATCCAAGTTCCAAGACATCTCAAGAGGGTTTAAATATGATTAGTTAAGGGTTTAGCGAAGTTTGTGGTGTTTAGGCTCAAGGTTGATGGGAAAATATTTTTCCAAGAAGAGAATTTTTTGTGTAAGAGGAAGAAGAAGAGGATGAGAGAATAAGAGGATGAGGATAAGAGAATGAGAGTCATTGCCTTTCTCTCACCTCATTAAATGCCCCCCTCACCTCCATGCCTTCCCCCATGCCATCATATTGTATTCTTTTCCTTTTTTAAATAAAAACTTTGTTACTTAAAATATATATATATATATATATATATATATATATATATATATATATATCATGACATAATATGTTAAAGTGCTATGGCTAGCAAAGCATGGTTAACACCTTCTTAATGCTAGATTAGCATGCACATGTGTGTGCATAACCCCAACAAGTACAAAAATAATTAAATAAAATATTAATTAATTGTAATAAAATATGTGAAAAATATTTATTTGTTAAATTTATTAAAAACCCGCATTATATAACTTACTTAACTCTAATCGTATTTTTAAGGTGTTACAATCACAGAAGCAACAAATATTTGCAATCCCGTCTAATCGACCTATAGCAATTAGACGACGTTCATAAATACAAAGATATAAACGATACAAAAGTTTCGATTTAAAACTTTCCGTGTTGCCGAATACAAAGATAACAATATATGAAATCCGGGGAAAAACAAACATAACCAAAAACCTAGTGTAAATGAGACAAAGGATCTGGAAAAAATGAAGACAATTGGCCACAACAAAACCGCCCGTAGAGGGGATTTGGCAATAACTAGCGGTTTTTCTTGGGTCTTGTGTCCTCTTTTTTCTTCTTATGTTCTAATATCTCATAACAAGATCTCTGCACTTGTTTAAAAAATTTTTAGAGATAAAAATAAATTCGACAGAAACATGGTTTTCAGTTTTGAAAATACAGAAATTTTTGGTTTCGAAACTTAAACATCGTCTAAATCTAGTTCTAATGTTTGGGTGGCTCTGATACTATATAGGTAGACGCCCGTGCTCATATCGCAAACTAGCAGCAACGCGGAATACAAAACAAAAATTTTCGAAACTCGAGCACCAACCCTGCAACTTAGAATCAAATCCAAACACTAAACTAGAAATTAATATGAAGGAGTTTAACTACTAGGTTGTGATTACAACCTTTGTAGTTGTGTCCTTCGTCTTCTTTCGACTTCTTTAGCTCCTTAGGTCGTCAGAACGAGCTTGATCCACCTCGAAGGACTCCGAACTAAGGCTCTAGCTTCTTACTTGAAGCAACTAGTGATCAAGACTTGCTAAGAGTTGATCACTAGATTGATGTAGTGGCTAATCTCTAGTTAATCTCTCATTATCTTTTTCTAATTCTCCATAACTAAAAACCAAGAGAGGAGAAGAAGAAGCTTGGGTGTTCAAGATGAGCATGAAAGGAAGCATCGCTAAAATTAAGTCAATCTCTTCATTATCTTTTCTTTTCTATTATGTGGATAATGAGTGGACTTGTGACTCACTATGGTGAGTCACAAGCGCACAACATTCTCACATATTCAAGAAAAGAGGGGAAGAGAAGAGAGGGCCACCTCATCACACACATAAACATATGTATATGCATATATCTAAATATATACAAATAAACAAATACAAGTATATGCTATAAATACATACACCCGTATTCGTATAAACTACGAATACCCGTATTTTTACTAATGATACAAATACCCATATTTGTATTATGACACAAATACACACATGTATACAAATACTCGTATTCGTATAAATACCGTATTCTATCAAAATACGAATACAGAAATGAGAGATACTAAAAGAGATATAATACTAGCTCACATTTAAACCAAAATGTGATAACCTGGCTATCTTTCAAACCGGCTAGTATTAACAAACTGTCCGATTAAAAGCACATGTACAAACGCATGTGTTTTAATCGAACCAAATATGTATGAAAATACATAAACTACATCGTTTCGCCCGAGCTGGGAAACCCTCTGTGTGGGACTCTAAAGACTTGACAATATGATTGAAGTGGATTTAACCACAAGCATGTCAACGGTACAAGCTGTACGTAATGGCTACCCAAGTATTGAACGAAAGGAAGGCCGACAAACAAACTTGTTTGTATCCCTACTGAGCCTGAAAGTGACAGTTTCTGTATAGTCTAGTCTGTTTGTCTAAGAGTATTGCATATTAGTTCTAGGGGGTGGATAAAGTCAGATCCTTAATAACGTGATAAGTCATGTCGATATAAATCTCATCACCTACTGAGAAAATACTGATCCAAATAAGTTATTCTCATCCACTTTGGCCAAGGATTTATGGTGATGGCTACCCATGCACAGCGCGAAATCTATTCTCAATACAGGGAGAGACGAATCCCCGACGATCCGCTCACTGCCTCCATATGACTCATTATTGTACCCAACTAAAACCTATTTGCACGACTCAGTAGAGCTGTGGTAAGGTAATAATCAAAGCACGGTGGGAACTCACATGAGAAAAATGACGATCTCAGGTCGACAATCTAACATGTACTCATCTCACCTGAGAATCGCTATCTGACAATAGGTATAATACCATCTAACAAGTTTCCAGCGAGTCCGTCTAGTGTAACTCATAACCCAATGAGCACATGTATACTATTTTTGGTGACTAACTGACACGAATGGCTATGAGACCGGCCATCGCCCCTCTTCGAGGTCAAAAAATGTATACACTAGTTTACTCTGGAATATCGATGCTCAGTCTCGATATTCCCACGACTAGGGACATTTATGCATTTTCTTATAGACTACCCAGTTCTCACAAGTGTGATCGCCACAATAACCCTGGTAGTCAAGCAAGAATCCTAACGGCTCTATCCACATGTAATAGCGATCCGTAATACCACATAATATATGTACATGATGATAGAGATGAACCAGATAGTATACTATCATCTCGAATAAGACTATTCTACTCGTATGGATCCTCCTTCAATCATCATAATCGCTTTCCTGCGATTACAATAATTGGCTTGAGGGTACTATAGTCAACATGTTCTTAATTTTTCCATCCTTACACAGTAAGAGATTGATGATGTGCTCGGGGACGCCCTTCTCGATATGCATGACATCTAAATTTTGGTGCAGTAGTAGATCGGACCAGTACGGCAGCGGAAATAAACCATTAAGTTTCTTCCAGCAAGATAGGCATAGCATTGCATTTTTGTCCTATTTCTTTCCGAATGTGATATTCTAAAAACCTCTCCATTGTTGCAGTATGTAGTTACCGGACAATGATTCAGGCGGCATACCGGTCTCCGTCTTGCCATTGAACATTTTTTATTCCTTCTGAATCTATAAGTTATAGACAAGAATTTTCGGTGACCCATAAATGACTATTTCTTACTAAACTTCAAGCGTACGCTACACATATGAATATGATAACCAGGACAAGCAAGTTTACCTTGAGTTGTCCACCCCGACAGCATGCCGTAGGCAGAAAAATCATTAATCGTCCATAACAAAGCTGCACGCATATGAAAAAATTATTTACCATCTGCGTCATTGGTTCTCACGCCAGATTCCCACAACAACATTAACTCATCGATCAGAGTTGAAGGTACATTTCGATATTTTTCCGTGGAGATGAAGGACCGTCAATTAAAAGTGCCAACGTAAAATAAAACTGCATCATAACTCTCTATGGCGGTAGTGTTGGATATGTATGCCCCAGAGGCCTTCATTGTATAGGATGCTAGGGATATGTATGTACAGGACAATCTTGCTCGATAAGATAGTACGCTATTTGGTTTATAGTTATCTTAACATGTGATGTGTTTTACTTTGTATTTTATATATATCTTGTATACATGTTGATAAAGCCTGTAGGATCTTTGTCTGGCTACCAGCGTTGTAATGACAATTATACTTATGGGACCTGGGTAGTCGATAGGCACATCCTTAAAGCATCTCTAGTCGTTGGAGTATCGAGACTGGGTATCGATACTCCAAAGTAGACTAGTGTATGCATATCTAGACCCTGACAAGGGGCGATGGATTAGTCCCGCAACCATTGGTAAGATGTACCAAAGATTGTATACATGTGCTCACAGGGGGTGAGTACACCGGATAGGACTCGCCGAGGACTGGCTAAATGGTACTATAGCTAGCGTCAGATAGCAGTTCTCAGGTGATATGGATTCAGATAGTCTGTCGACCTGAGGTCGTCATTTTTCTCGTGTGAGTTCCCACTGTGCTTTGATTACTACCCTACCACGGCTCTACTGAGTCATGCAAACAGGTTTTAGTTGGGTACATTCCCGAGCCATATAGAGGCAGTGAGCGACTGTTGGGGATTCTTTACTCCCGGTATAGGGAGTTGATATCGCACTATGGTTGGTTGGTCAACACCATAAGTCCCTGGCCAGGGCAGATTGAGAACTACTGGTGATTGGACCAGTAGATTCTCGGATGTTCTTGAGCCAGACCAACACGACTTGTCTGTTTATTAGGGGTCTGACGTTTTCCACCCCCTAGACCTTACATGCGATGCTCTCAGATGAACAGACTGGACTGCACGAACATTGTCACAGACATGCTCAGTAGGAGTTCGGATGAGTTTGCTCGTCGGCCTTCTTTTCGACTCATACCTAGGTGGCCATTATGTGCAGCTAGTACCGCTGACGTGCTTATGGTTAAACCCAATGCTAGCGTACTGTCGAGTCTTAGAGTTCCACACAAAGGGTTTCCCTGCTTCGGGCGAAATGATGTAGAGGCCATGTGGTCTTACGGCAGGGTTCGATCATATACGTGTACTTGTGCACGGATCATGATTCAGACGGATAATACTAGTGGGCTTTGGTTTAAGCGAGATCCTAGTATTAGATTATCGGATTATTTAGTGTCTGGGTATTCGTATTTTTTGGAATACAGATTTTGGTATGTATATACGGATGAGAGGTATTTTTGTAATTTTTGACAAGAATGCTTCTAGAAGAAGACACCTCATTTGTTATTTAATCTTTTTGATTAAATATTAAATGAGGTGGAGGTATGAGGTGTTAACTTTCATTATATGAAGCATGGCTACTTGGTGACTCACTTAGTGAGTCATGAATTACTATTGGGGCAAGGTGGCATCTAGATATTTTAGTGGAAAATATCTAGATATTTTGTTGGATCTAGATATTTTTGATGCATTATTGTTATGCTTCATATTATCTCAAGTGAGCCATATTCATTCATAATATCTTTTATACTCTCTCTCCTCCAAGCTCTCTTCTTCTTCCTCTAACCCTAACTTGTCTCATGAGTTGAGAATCTTAGGGTTCAAGAGACTAAACAAACCCTAATCACTCTCTACAACACCTAAGCTATCTAGATTAGCACACTAGGTTCTTTAGTTACCTCATATTAGAGGTAGGAGCTCAAAGTAGTCACTCTCGGGTGGATCATCTTTGACCCAAGGAAGCTAACGATCAAGTGATCCATACACTCTCTTCTAGGATCTTAAGAAGAGGAAGAGGACAGCGAAAGACGAAGGAATTGGTTCACGAAGGTATAAACTTCTTTAATAGTAGTTAGAACCTTATAGTTCATATGTTAGTTAAGGTTTCCGTATAGATCCTAGTGTTCAAGTCGTTGTTGCGTAGTTCTAAAATCGTTTTTTGAAAATTCCATCTCCGCGCGAACACGTGGGGTGCGCAACATTGACTTACAGTGGTATCAGAGACTACTAAACCTTAACTAACAATTTAAACGAAGTGTAAAACTACGAAACCGAAATAACTCCAAAACACAAAACCAAGATTCCAAATTTCTGTCGAAATTTTCAGAAGCTCTAATTTTTTTTAAACAATTGCAGAGTGCTCTTTTGGTTGTTAGATGAACACAAAACAAACGAGGCAATTCCATCACCATGTGGCCAGCCAAAACATTAAAATGACCGGCTCTACAGGTTCTGTTATGGTGAATTGACTTGGGTTTTGGTCTATGTTCTTGTTGCTTGGAATTAGGGTTTCAGGTTATGTTTGTTTTTTCCATGATTGCTTATACTGTTATCTTTTTGTTGTGGCAATACGGAGTATTTCGAAGTCACGGTTTTAACGTCGTTTTATAGTTTTCAGTTGATATATGTGTTTCGGAACGTCCGCAAATCGCTATACGACGATTAGTCGGGGTTGCACATATCTGTGTTACTGTTGTTGTGGTTTTTGTATATGGAATATTGGATCGTTGATCATGAATAGCCGGGGAATGTGAGAAGAGGGGTTTTTCTTTCATTCGATGTAAAGTTGTAATATTGATGTAATATTAATTTGCAGGGTACATCCGGGTTGAGATTGTAGCCACCGTTGTATTATTTCATTTACTGCTTTTTGCTCCTAGGATAGACCCAAGGTGGGGTGCACAAACTACCGGGTTCTTAAAGTGCCGAGTGGACTACTCATTTTACTGATGGAGGTTGCTTCACTTTGAGAATTTGGCGGGTAGCCGCACCCGTAGGGGTCTAGGGTGGGGTTTGGCTACTCATCACGACCGTGAAATCCGTCTTTCGTTATAGGCTTAAACGAACAGTATGCCTAGTATATCCAATATTTTCATCTGTGATCTGGAATGCCTATTATTGCGTGATACGAATGGATATATATATGATATATAGTAGACGTTGCTTATGTTTTTCACCCGTGCTAGTCCAGCCCCCGCTTTACCGTTAAGTAACCTAACGGTGTATGACGGGGCTCTGTGGCGAATGCAGATGGCATAAGCGTATGTTGTAATTTCATTTCATTCTATGATGGTAGGATTAAATGATGGGACATCATTAATTCATTAGCGCAAAGAAAAAAAACTAAGCTGAATCGTTGAAACAATTTCAAAACCACTCAGCTTTCTAGAAAAAATAAACTTTTAAATGCGGAGCCTAAACCACTACTTTAAAAGCTATCATAGTTCCTTCGATTATATCAAGTTCATTACGTTCACGATTTTGCCAAAAACCAGCCGTAGCCCCCATCGTTTCAAATGAAAAACGCATCGTAGTCATGCTATGTTCGTTGGCCTTCGTCAAGGCATAGTGATGGTAGCAGTGTGTTGCTTGTTTATAGCATAGATAGATGCATTAGTTTAGGACAGTTGTACAGCATTGTTGACCTTCATCAAGGGTGAGTACGGATGTGTCTAAATTAATAAGGACAACAACGGGAAGAACTTGACTTGCATCTTATGATTTGTTGGCTTTCGTCAAGGTCATAAGAGCTCGGGGCAAAAATTACATCGGGAGTTTCAAATATAAAGGAAACATCCAGATTTAGCATACCTTCTCGAGTGTGGTGACTAGAGTGTCTTCTATCTAGGTCATCACACAGTGATAGTTGGATCCCGATCCCACTGATGAGTAGGAATACTCTCGAGAGATTTTTTCACTTAACAATCAATGCTATAAACCAAGTAGGTGTCTAGAATGGTGTTAGCGGGGCTATGCCTCTAGGAAAAAGAGGTTATTTAATTAAGAAACTTCGCGAAAGCATTGTAAAACCTCCCTCGAAGTACCGACACTAGCCTGGCCGAAAGGTTAAGCAAGTATTGTGACGTGCGATTAATCCTGACTAACTGTTCTTTTAGGGTTTGAAGAAGAATTCGAGAAAATAGTAGGAGCCACCCTGTTTAGATAAACTAATAACCAATCTAAACTTGCAAGAGCATACGCTTTGTTGGATATAGTGCCCTCAAATTCAATTATTGGATCGCAGGTACGTGATTGCAATGATTGAGGAGGACCTATACCGGTAGCACAGTCTTACTCGAGATGATAGTATGCTATCCGGTTTGCCTTTATCAGTAGTGTACAGGTTCAGATGACTGATCACTATTACACGTTGATAGAGCCCTTAGGATCTTGCTTGACTACTAACAGTATGATGGCGATCATATACGTAAGAGTTGGGTAGTCTATAAGCACATCCTTAAAAGTGGTCCCTAGTCATGGGAGTTTCGAGACAGGGAATCAATACTCCGGAGTAGAGTAGTGTATACAGTCGAGACCCCGACGAGGGGCGGTGGCCAGTCTCACAAGCCACTGGTGTCAGTTGGATCACCTAAGATATATACAGGTGCTCATTGGGTTATGAGTACACCAGACAGGACTCGCCGGAAACCTGCTAGTTGGTATTATACCTAGAGTCAGATAGCAGTTCCCTGGTGACTTGTGTACAGGTTAGCTCATCGACCTGAGGTCGTCATTTGTCTCGTGTGAGTTCCCACTGTGCTTTGATTTCTACCCTACCACGGCTCAAAGGAGTCATGCAAATAGGTCTTTTTGGGGTACAGTCCCGAGCCACTTGGAGGCAAGTGAGCGGATCGGCAGGGGATTCGTCTCTCCCGGTATTGGGGTTGAGATCGCGGTGTGTCTAGGAAAGCCATTACACCAAGTCCTTGGCCAAGGCAGGTGAGAATTACTGGTCAGTATTCCAGTAGTTTCTCAGGGTGTTCAGGGCTTGTCTCCGGCACGACTTATACCGCTATTGGGGGTCTGACGTTTACTAGCCCTCTAGGCCCAATATGTGATACTCATAGACGAACGGACTAGACTGTATGTATATTGTCACTGTTAGGCTCAGTAGGGTTCCAGGATGAGTTCGCTCATCGGCTTCCCTTGAGGTCAGTACATGGGCAGCTGTTACGCACTGCTAGTGCCGTTGACGTGCTTGTGGTTAAACCCACTGCCAGGGTACTGAAGAGTCATTAGAGTCCCCCACAGATAGTTTCCCAAGTTCGGGCGAAACGTTGTAAAGGCCGTATGGTTTTATGGCAGGGTTTGGAAAATGCACGTGCATTTACGCACGTGTCATATTTCGGGCAGATAATACTGGTGGGCTTTGGTTTAAGCCGGATCCGAGTATTATACTGTGTAGATATAATATCTTTGTCTCAGTTGCATTTGTATTCGGTCGTAATACAAATGCGGGTATGTATGTACAGTTACGGGGTTATCCTGAAATTCATTTCGGGATCGCTTTTCGAAGTTGTCAGTTTTCTATCACCCGTCTTAAACATTCAGTTTAATGCGGAATTATCTTTTCTTCATTTGGGTGAGTCATGAGGATGAGTCATGAGTGTGAGCTTCTAGATTGATGACTAGGTTTGTGTTTAACCATTTTGCATTAAATGTTTTTTGCAAGGTGGCATTTGCATTAATGTCTTCTGGTAATTCTTAGGATATTATTCCTTATGGTCACCCCTTTGCTCCTACACTCACCTCTCCTCTCCTATATGTGGCCGGCCCTTATGGGAGCCCCTTGCTTCTTCTTCCACTCTCTCACTTTGTTGATAGAATGGAATTTGGTTCATGGAAATTTCATAGCTTATTTCTCATTACTCCATTAAAAGGCAACTTCATTAACCGTTCATCCATGGTTTTGGATGAAACGAGACAAAGTGTTCTACTCATTCTCTACATCAATCTTGGACATGTTGGCTAGCAAACTTCATGTCCGAGTTGCCTCGGTATAGAGGCGGGAGCCCGTATAAAGATCCGTTGACGTGGTGCCACCTGGACGAGGAGACCGGAGATCGAGCGAGATCGCAGATGCCACAAAGGAGCGTGGGATGATGGCTGAAGACCGAAGGACTCGGATCGTTCGGTATAGCCTTTCTACCTCTTTACAGTTTTTTAGTTTAGCGTTAATGGCAAGATCCGGGTTATAGTATGCGATAGCGCCAGTTATAAAAGTTTTTGTTCAGCGTTTGGCGTCAGATTGACGGCCGGGGCGCTACCGTAGACTTACAGGCTGAGTGTTTCTTTTCTCTCTCTGGAAGCTACCATGACAGGACTCAAATTACTACTTGAAAAAAATACACTGACAGGGCCAAACTATAAAGATTGGATGAGAAACGTCAACATTGCACTTACTTATGACAAAGTGGCATATGTTATCACCGGTACTGCTCCCCCTGTCCCAGGACCAGATTCATCAGTTGCGGACAAAGAGGTTCGCAAAACTTGGGATCTGGATTGTAAGAATGATAACTGCATCGTGCTGGCATCCATGAATATTAAACTCCAGAAACAGCATGAGGATATGGATATCAAATCCATTTTTCTCTATTGCAAGGATTTGTATGGAGAGCACTCTCGTATAGCAAGATACGAGACCTCAAGGAAATTATTCTAGATGAGGTTAGCTCCAGGATCACCTATAGGAGAGCACGTCCTAAAGATGATATGTCTCATTGAGGAACTCGCAAACCTAGGATGCGTGCTAGAAAACAAGTTATACATTCACTTAATTCTGCAGTCCCTTCCCCACACCTTCTCTCAGTTCGTGCTGAACTTCAAAATGCACGATATGGAAGCTGATCTTCCAAAGCTCCTCGACAAGTTGAGGGTAGCGGAGAGCTCCTTGAAAAAGGAGAAAACACCTGTTCTTTATGTTGGTCAATCATCCTCTTCTAAATCTAAAACGAAAGCTAAGGAGAAGAAGATGATGAACACCACCAAACCGAAAGGAGGTGTTAAAAAGGTGCTGGGAACGAACACATCGGCGAGAGTAAAAGAGGATACGAATGAGTGCTACTACCATCATAAGAAAGGGCACTGGAAGAAGGATTGCAAGGCTTTTAAAACCAAGGACACGAAGCAAGGTGAAGCTTCTGCTTCAGGTGTGTTTGTAATCGAAAACCGTTTTTCAGTGAACTCTACATCATGGGTACTAGATACTGGTTCCGGTTCTCACATCTGTAATTCTTTGCAGGCTCTAAGAAACCGTAGATCACTGAAAGCAGGTGATATGACTCTCGAGATTGGCAACGGAGCAAATGTTGATACTGTTTCGGTAGGCGATTATCATCTGGGGTTGACTAGTGAGCACATTTTGGTGCTGTATAGCTGTTTTTGTATACCGAGTATGCTATATAATATTATATCAGTGTCTTTATTATCTAATGAAGAATATAATTTTTTATTTGAAAGAAATATCATGAACATTCACCTAAATCAAGAACTGATTGGGTCTGGCACACTGGAAAATGGCATATACGTGCTCAATCAACATCAAGTTTTCAATATCCAAAACACACTCAAAAGAAAGGCTCCAGATTCAAACTAAGCCTTCTTATGGTATTGTAGACTTGGTCATATTAATAAAACATGGACTAACTTGTATAAAGATGGATATTTAGATACGTTTGAATATACATCATATGCAACTTGTCAATCATGTATCAAAGGAAAGATGACCAAATCTCCGTTCACAAGATACAGAGAAAGAGCCACTGAGCTCTTGGGACTTGTACACAGCGATGTATGTGGTCCGATGTCTACACATGCACAAAGCGGTCACTCCTACTTCATCACTTTTACTGATGATTTCTCAAGGTATGGACATGTGTTCTTAATGAAGCATAAATCCGAGGCCTTTGAGAAATTCAAGGAGTATAAAAATGAAGTGGAGAAACAAACTGGTAAAAGTATCAAGACACTTCGATCTGATCGAGATGGAGAATACTTAATTACCAGTTTCTTTGAATGCCTGAAAGAGAATAGAATTCTCTCTCATCTTACTCCTCCATATACACCTCAGCATAATGGTGTATCAAAGAGAAGGAATCGCACGCTACTCGATATGGTGCATTCAATGATGAGTAGTGCTGAGTTGCTACTTTCCTTCTAGGATTTTGTGATGGAGTCAGCAGCATACCTATTGAATAGAATTGTGCCTACCATTCCATATGAAATGTGGAGTGGGAAGAGACCATATCTCAAGTAACTCAAGATATGGGGGTGTCCATCTTTTGTTAAAAAGCAGAATCCGGACAAGCTCGAGGCATGATCGGTTTTGTGCAGTTTGTGGGATACCCTAAGAATTCAAGGGGATATCTTGTCTACCACACTGAAGAACAAAAGGTGTTTGTCGCTCGCCATATTGTATTTTTAGAGAGCGAATTTCTTGCAAAAGAAATTAGTGGGAGCGCGGTAGAACTGGATGAAATTTCAGAACCCCAAACTACTACCGAGGAATTAGTAGAACCTCATGTTTCAATAGAGCTCGACGAACCGACGCCGCTTCGCAAATCTAGTAGGATTTCTCTTCCTTCTATGAGATACTATGGGTTTCTCGTAGATGGGGATCGAGAGGATTGCATTATCAATGATGATGAGCCTACTAATTTTCAGCAGGCTATCACGAGTAAAGACTCGGTGAAGTGGTTAGATGCTATGAGATCCAAAATGGAATCCATGTACACCAACAAAGTATGGACTTTAGAAGTTGCTCCTCCTGGGGTTAAACCAGTTGGATGCAAATGGATCTTCAAAAGGAAGATTGGTGCAGATGGACAAGTGGAAACCAACAAAGCTAGACTTGTTGCAAAAGGTTTTCGTCAAAGACCAGGATTGGACTATGATGAAACCTTTTCTCTAGTGGCTATGCTTAAATCCATTCAGATCCTTCTTGCCATTGCTGCTTTCCATGACTATGAAATCTGGCAGATGAATGTGAAAACAGCTTTTCTAAATGGATATTTAGAAGAAAATGTTTACATGGATCAGCCAGAGGGTTTCTTAAACAGTGGGGGTAGTGGGAAGGTGTGCAAGTTACTTAAATCCATTTATGGATTAAAGCAAGCATCGCGAAGTTTGAACATCTGCTTTGATAAAACAGTCAAAGAATTTGACTTTATCAAAAAGGTAGACGAACCATACATTTATAGGAAGATTGAAGAAGGAACAGTGGTCTTCCTCGTACTGTACGTTGACGACATACTCCTGATAGGGAATGATATCCCTATGCTACAATCAGTAAAGCTCTTTTTGTCATAAAAGTTCTCCATGAAGGACTTGGGTGATGCCTCCTACATTCTGGGGATTAAGATCTATCGTGATAGTCTAAAAGAATGTTGGGACTTTCACAGTCTAGGTACATTGACACCATACTAAAGAGGTTTGGTATGGAAGATTCCAAGTGTGGTAATTTACCCGCTTGTCACGGGATCACCCTCTCCAAAGTGATGTCTCCAAAGACTGATGAAGAGAGGGCTCACATGAGCATTATACCCTACGCTTCGGCGGTATGATCTATAATTTATGTGATGTTATGTACCAGACCAGATGTAGCTTACGCACTTAGTGTGGTAACCAGGTATCAGTCTAACCCGGGTGAGAAGTATTGGATAGCAGTAAAGAACATTCTCAAGTACCTGAGAAGGACTAAGAAGATGTTCTTAGTATACGGTAATGGGGACCTCCAGATCAAGGCTTTCACCGATTCCAACTTCCAGAGTGATAAGGATGACTCTAAATCCGTCTCAGGTTATTTGTTTAACCTCAATGGAGGGGCGGTTTGTTTGAAGAGTTCCAAACAAGACACCGTCTGTCACGACCCAAAAAGTACGGAACATGACCGGTACTTAAATTACGAAACGTCTCAAGGCGTACGTAATCTAAGTAAGCCAAAACCCAGAAATCGAAACCAAAGAAGTAGTAGAGTGAAGGAAAACCAATTTAAAGCAAGTAGTTTTAACAACATAGGCCGGATTATGCATTTTAAAATCTCAAGTATTTTCTGAAAATTTCGGCAGAGTCTCCTTTGTAAATACTGGCCCCCAAACGGGATACAACATGAATAGTATACGAAATGATAAACGGCATCCCCAAGCGGGAGCTAGCTCTTCGTCAATCGACGGTTACAACCACGCAAGAAATATAATATACAACGCCGAAGGGCGAGGATCAAAACTCAAAAGAAAACCCAAAATCAGCATGAAAACCATAATAATACAACACGCGACTCTGAGGTAGAAAGAATAAAAAGTCTGGTCTTCTATCTCTTTCAAATATACAATCTGGTTGATGGAGTTTCTAGTTACAACTGAAATAATAAATAACAATGGTGGTCCTGATGCAAAAGAACCCACCTACCAAAGCAATCACCTGGAAAGAACAGTGTGCCAGCAAGCCGCAACGAAACCTGTATGGAAAAACCTGCAAGGAACTGTGGCACAACGGGGGTGAGTTGCCAACTCGTGAGTAGAAAAAACAACTACGAGTAGAAATCGCATGCATGACGCTATCCTAGGTCATACGATCAGTAATGTCCTCAAATAATATCCTGATCCATCTACATATAAGTGCAATACCACGTGCTCTTGTCAGTGTCTCAGATAGCAACATATCAGATATATATGATGTATGAATGCATTACGAATGGAAAACAGAATATATCATAAGTGAGACAACTGTTTTCTTTAATCGGTGAGATTTCTATATGTATATCAATCAAGTATCATCATTAAAAGCAACAGAGAAATCAGTGTCAGCATCGACAAAAAACATAAGTCTCAGTATCTCAATATCTCAAATCTTAGATCTCAAATATCAATATCTCAGGCATCCGTATCATCTGCGGGATCGGCCCGCGGGCTCCGGCAGAACGGATCAGCCTGTATCCATCTCATGACTCCGGCCGGTATCCTCCGGATAACCGACGAGTCCAAATAATATCACTGGTAGGTAGTGCTCCCCTGCCAGGCTCATCGAATACAACTCGAGCTTCTTTCCCCGGGGTACCATACCGGGCCCACTATGTACCCGAGACGGTTCATCCAACTC
Organism: Agapanthus africanus; assembly: GCA_030015575.1. Lineage (NCBI taxonomy): Eukaryota > Viridiplantae > Streptophyta > Magnoliopsida > Asparagales > Amaryllidaceae > Agapanthus > Agapanthus africanus. The sequence goes on from CM057339.1 coordinate 431,275,202, forward strand.
CTCGAATCGGGTCTCGAAATCCAACAGCAATCATGAAAACTCATGGTGGACTACTCATACATCATGAGAAAACCGCAATTTGCATTTTAAAATGATGATACTAAGCTTTTATTAAATTCTTGCGGTTTTCCCCCAAATCCAGAAATCTCATGTAAATCCAAAATCATCAAAATCATGCTACCAATAAACAGTGAATATCGGCATAAATCTCCATAATACTGCAAAACCAATGAATATATGAATGCACCTAATATCATGCAATGAATGCAATATTTAAACTAGTATATGGAAGCTATAACATATTGCGACTATTAGTTATCAAGCTATGTCAATGAAAAGGCATTTTCTAAAGTATACGTGACATGGCAATTACCGATGATGATGTGTGTGAGCCAGAAAGTAAGTGTATGTAGAACATACGCATCATCGGTAATGGTGCTGGTGTCCTGACAGTATGGTTCATAATCACTAAGTACACAATAAACATGCAATGAGACGATAACAACATGATAAATGGCAATGAATAGTAATTGCAACAATAATATGCGGAACATGAATGATAACGTAACAATAAGAATCTACATCGCTACACCTGTGTTATACTGTTTTGCCGTTTGAAATAGTACGAATCGTGGTGTTTTGAAAATAAGGCTACGGTGTTTTTAAGAAAAGATACGTCTTTTGAAATATCCGTAGTATCCCTTAACATGTCTTTAAAATCCTCACGATTCGTTAGTTTTGGAAATAGGTATGACTCGGGTCTAGTCTAACATCTACTAGGTAAACTACAGGTCTAACTAACAACCAATCGAAAGGGATATGGAAACCACCTAAATCTCAATCGATATATATATATATATATATATACATGTATAATAGTCGGTGATCCCGCCTCAATAGTATCTCATACGATACCCTATATAATATAACATCCTCGAGTCAAGAGTGCGGATCTATCATCAATATATAGCTCATACGGTAAATCCGTCGTACGGCCTCCCAAATCTGGGTACGGGTCAAATGTCACATCTATCACATTATTCATCTGGTATCCTCTTTATCAAATAACATGATCGGGGTACTGATCTACGTCTAGTACAAAACTGATACCATCTACGTATGCATGCGTGTGTATGAAAACACCACGCCTAAAGGGCCCGCTAAACATATCATGTCGTAACTCGAATACGAACCCTGTCACATCACCGATCTCACGGCCTCAAGCCCAATCTCCTCGACTCATCTCCAATCCCAAGTACTATCCTCATAATCCGTGTATATGTATACGTGTACACATGTTCATATCAGAATATTGCATTTTATACCGCCCAAGAAAAAGGTGGAGTGAAGATTGCATCTCCTCGACTCCATCTCCACCGTTGTAGTATAGTGCGATCAAATGGCGCCGTCGCCGGGGAGACGGTAGCGTATTTTCTTTCTTGTTATTCGGGTTAATATTCTTTTTGTATATATATAAAAAAAAATATTCTTTTTGTTTTTCTTTTTTGGACAATATTTTTGTGGGCAAGTATGCAGATTTTTGCAGATTTGCAAACTGCGATTGTGGGAGCAAAGTGTACATTCAATGTTAAGGTGATTACGGAGTACAGTGCCAAAGATCCGGGTAGTTTGACCCGCGCAAACGAACCTTTCAAGCTTACCGGATTCGATTCAACGGGGGTTTCTTAACCCAAAACTTAAACGGTACGTACTTTACTAACACCTTCTTCTCAAATCCGACGCTACCAATATACTATTCTTTTGCAGGATTCTTTGCAAGTTCGCTAGCAAACACAAAAAATTGACTAACCCGTATTTGTTGCAGCGCCGCGCTTAAAACTTAAAACGATTGTTTTATTCTTTAAAGAATTTTTATTGAATTGCGCATTGCATCAATTAATACGGACTTAAGGGCAAGCGAACCCCACAACATACGGTAAAGGATTTCATCACCTTTTCCGTGGCCCACAAATCACGAACTTGCGCATAACGTCTACCCGCACAAAATTTAAAAGAAACTAGACTTTAAGCCTTAAGGACTTCGCGCTCACTAGGAGAAGTTAACTGTATTTAGAAGCTTGCTTAACGGTATATTGTTTACGGGGTGTCTAGGAAAGTGTTAACGGCGAAACCGCCAAAAGAGAAAGGGTTATTTAATTAAGGAATTTCGCGAAAGCGTTGGAAAATCTCCCCTTATCTCTGCACTTACCTGGCCTCGTGATCAGTGTATTTTTAAGCCTGTTTCTCGACACAGTTTAACTTCGACAATCAAGTTCTTGAGCAGGTCTAGTTGACCTAGGTGAACCCTAGAACGATTAGGTGTGTGGTATTTTTGTATCGTGATTTTTGTCCATATTCTTTTTTGTGTATATTTCATTCTTTTGCTAACAACTAACTAAAAAAAAAAAATCACATTCTTTTTCCCCTCCTTTTCTCTGCCTTTCTCTCTTTCTCTCTTCATATCATGGGTACTCCACCTCGCAAAACTCTTGCCGAACTTTGGTACCCACAACCAGACATCACTTCATACGGTTCTTGTTTTGGTCGAACTTCAAACGACCCCTCCATGCCCAAAATTTCTTTGAAAGATCAGATAGACGCGTCTAGGACAAACAACTGGACCCCGCAATCCACTTCATATCAACCATTTCAAACATTCACCCCTTCTTGCGTTGATACACATTTTGAAAATCCAGTTGTAACCCCAAGACCAATGTCTCTTGCTGAACATATTGAACAATCTCGTAGCCGATCTTTCACTCCTTTCACCACCTCAAATTCTTGGGATCAACAATTCCATTCACCGTCTTATCCCAATGTTGATCCCACTCCTGTCCAGCCATTCAATTCCTACCAATCCTACCCTACTTTTACACCTTCCCTAGACATTGCTTCAGAACAGCCTTTTGGGAGTTTTCAGTATCCAAACAACTTTGAATCTTTTACTGAAACCCCTTCACAACCAATGTCTAGTCTAGAACAGTCGTTGGAAGACTTTAGGGTAGCGTCAAGCCAACAGATGATGGATTTGAATGCGTTCTTGGCCGCCCTCATGCAACCTACTGACCCGGTAGCTAGTTTTGAACTAGCTCCAACTTTTTCAATGTATGATGAGACGGCAGGACAGGCTGTGAATTTGAGTGGAGAGAGTGAGCTGTATACCCTTCCAAATCAAACCTACCCATCTCAAATTGAATCCCACAACTCCTGTGTTGAACGTCTATCTAGTGTTCCAAACGATTCACCAGTTGAAGATAGAATGATGAATGAGTTGTGCGACTTCGTAGTGTTTGGTTTGCCCGATTGTGAAGGGTCTCTTCCAAGTGAAACCGATCCTAAACCCTTTGACCTCTACACCTCCATCTTAGAACCAAAATAGATTAATATCCATGCTTTTGATGAGGTGTCTGAGAAAATAGACTTTCACTTGATTGAGGATTTTGATGCGGGGAATATTTTGGATGATGAACCCGTAGATTTGGCAGAGTTTGTCTCTTCAAATCATCATCCCGAGTCTTTAACTGTTTTTCCCGAACCCCATATGCGTCTGGACTTTGATGAAATGTGCATGGATAAGCTTAACTTTGAGGAGAATTTTGAGGATAGCACTGAGGATGAAACAGTTTTAATTGATGAGTCGGATTTTCCTATTCATCCTATTCCTTCCACTGACTGTGTGCACCCTCCCGAAACCTTAACCGATACCCTTCCTCAACCACTTCCCTCCATCCTTTCCATCGTTCTGACCTTGCAAGAACCCGTCTCACTTACATTTCATATGTCTGGTTTACCAAGTTCGGCGTACCCATGGTTTCTTACGAATCTTGAGGGAATCGACCCAATTTCTCGACGGGTAGATATATTAGCACAATCGCTTTTTACATATCGCTCATCACAAATTGTGCTAATCTATTTACTCCATTTGCACCCTCAAGTTCGTACTCCACTTCTTTTTCCCTTCCGCCATTCTTCTTCTCATCTACCGAGACCGCATTCCACTTCTCTCCACAAGCGGTCTCGCGTATTTTCCATCTCTTTCCTCTTCACTTTCTTTCACCAACCACTGCTTTACCATGATAAAATCTTTGAATGGTTGGTGTTAACTTTTGGCCTGTGTAAGGCCTTGTATAGATGGATACTGTTCTTTCCCCCCTAATCCTGAACTTCAACGCTTAACAGTGGAAACACTGTTCTACTTAAGTTTGGGGGGACTCCTTTTTTGTATATATTTTTTGTTTTCTTTGTTGTATATATTTTGTTTTTAGGGAGCGCCGGCAATTTTGACCCTCTTGGTATAGCCTGACAGTGAGGGCACTGTCAAGTTTAAGTTTGGGGGTGTGCTCGGTAAGCTTTCTTCCTTCGCATTCATATGTATATTTTGCATCTGCATATTAAATCCATAAAATCCATAAAAATCTGAAAATTTTCTAAAAACATAAAAACTTTTCTGTCAAGTTAGCTAGTGGGAGGACTCTGATTCAACACTTCGACGGTTTTGTTTGATAAAATAAGAATAACTAAATCTTATGTTTAGATTTTGAAAACCTGAAAGATAACTCTCCTTTGAAGTTAACTATAGCTGATATACGTCTTTACATCACAATACACGTGTCGTAAGATTTTGGGAATTAGATGACAAGTCTTTCATGTTTAAACTTTTAAACAGATAAATGATTTTCTGAGGATCAAATAGGTTTGTTCTGAAATAAGTAATGTCAAGAATAGTTTATGAAGTAAAGCGAATATGAAGGAATGTTATTGATGCCATAATTGGAGCTAAGTCTGAAAAATAACCCATCTAAAACTTGATTGGATTGATTACACACCGAACCCACTAAACACGTCTTTTATCCAAAAAAATAATTGAACTACCGGTTATATCTCCGTTCGTATTGAATCATCATGATTTTCATGCCAAACTGTCTTTTTTTTTTTGGACCTAGGTAACTTGAGTAATTAAGTCCGCTGGGGTGTTTCTACACCTAATGCCCTAAAACCAACTGGTTTGGGTGCATTGGCCCAAAGCTCGCTAAGAAGCCTAGAAAGTCCAGATAAAAACAAAGTCAAGCAAGTGTTCTCTCCGAGTTAAAATTCCTAACGGTTCTTTGTGTGAGAATAATTTTGATAAAAGACAGGCTTTTATAAAAAAAAAATTTAACGGAGATATGAAGGTTTTATTCTATGATAAAGACTATTGCTCGTTCACAATGGTGTGTATGAAATGAAAACAAGAAAAAGGTGGAGTGAAGAATAAGACCTAGTTTCCTGTTAGGGAAGATAGAAATTCTGAAGTTGAAACTTTACTGGAAAACGAAACTTGAAAAATGCTTAACTCTTTATAAAACTTATGTGATCCTTTTAAAATTGTTATCTGGGCTTTATTGTGTGACATAATGACTTTATTCGACCTTTCGGAACTTAACGACACTATTTGCACTGCACGTAAAGACATATAAAATCTGAGTTAAATAAGAAGCGAGGTGTGAAAAATAAAGGTTCGATAGTCTAGACTTAGGATAATAGAATTGTTATTTTCTGAAACAAAACTTTAGGGGGTTGAATCTTAGTTATTTTACAAAACTAGCTTGACAGGATTTTGTGGGTAGTATCCGCTGAAAACCCTCAGGAGACAACACTCCTCCTACTAGGGACACCTAGAGGTTTAACGGCTTGTTGCACATGCTCAGTGCAATCGCGTTCCCTGCGAAAGTGCGGGTATCATTTTATTTTTGTGAATAATTGGTTTTGCTCGGGACGAGCAAAAGTTAAGTTTGGGGGTATTTGTTCATATCAGAATATTGCATTTTATACCGCCCATTCTTACGCTCGTGTGCTTATAGGTAGGTGCTTTTAATCCGTGTGTGTTACATGTTTACAGTATACAGGCTTCCAGTACAAATATTGCAAATCAGGACAAAATCTCCACAGTTACACCAAATACAGAACATCTGTTGACAACAGATAAAAGCCGGGTTCCGGTCATCCATATCCGTCCGGTGCTGCGTACCGGTTCCTGGGACAAGACATATGACAGCGGTCATTCGTGTCTCGGACAAGCACAGAGCACAAGAGGGGCTGCACAAGAATCAATGGGTGCATGGAGCTCGAGGGAGATAGAAGTCAAAAGGGAAAAAGATAATGCAATCTTGGACTAGAAATTCTGAAGATATTCTGGAAATATTATCAGAAAATACATGTACCAGACAACAGGGGACAGCAGACCAGGGCCGTACTGAAAAGCCCACACCCTAACCCTACTGTAGGGGCGCGGATCCGCGGCCATAGGGGGCTATAGGCGGCGGATCCGCGGCCGTACAGGAGCTTCAGGGCATGGGCTTTAGGGGGTAGGATGGTCTTTTCACATGGGTCCAGTTTGTTGCCCTAGATCTTCAACTCCCTGCCTATAAATACAGCAGATTTGAGCTCAACCAAGGGTCCAATTTTGTGTCCACTCTTTTGTAGTTTTTTTTTAGTTTTTCTTCTTCTTCTTCATTCTTTTTCCATGAAATTGTAGTGAGAGCTTTTGAGTGGGAGATTAATGAAGATGAGGGTTTTGTATCATTCTCTTGTATTTCTTCTTCCCCTTGAGATTTTTGCTTTCTCTTGCTCATTCAACCTCTTCATTGAGCTTGAATGGTTAAGGGTTAGTTATTGATCTCAAGGGTCGTATTTTCTCACGGGACTAGCACTTCATTTCACATGCGTTCTCTACCCTTCCCTTGATCTTGCAACCTCTTCATTGAGCTTGCAAGTTTAAGGGTTGGCTATTGATCACATGCTTGTCTTGAGTCCTAGTTTCGTATTCTTTTTATCGCTTTTTATTATTCGCAATTTATTACCTTGTCTTTTATTACTTGCAATTTACTTACTTGCAATTTTATTCCATGTACTTTAATTACTTGTATCTCTTCTTTTCTTTGTTCTTTTCTTTTTGTCCTCTCTTTTTGGTTCTCTTTTGTGAATGTATGTAATTATTGTTGTTAAGATAAAATACGGTATTATAAGTTAACATTTCTTTGCCAATTCCTTTTCCCGTTATTTTCCATTTGAACTTCGCCCAAACCATACGCGAGCGCTCCGTTAGGCACCGTACCCTGACAAGGTAACGGTGATTCCTAACCGCGACCGGTTGCGTTCGGTTTGGCCGGAGGCGAAAGCAAGAGACAAGAACGGAAGGACAAGGGTAAATAAGCCGGATTCCACGAATACCGCGCTTAAATCCCCTAATCCACGTTGTTGCCAATTGCTTAGCTTCAATTGGTCAAGACTCGGCTCAAAGGTTTTGAGTACGGATTTCTTAGCTTACAATCTCGTATCTTTTCTTAACAACTTTATACTTGCAAATAAACACATAGGTTAGAATCAAACAAACATACAGATTCTTTATTGACTCGTCTAAGACAAGAAGGTAAGATACCACCATCTCCCTGTGGACCGACCCGTGCTCAACCGGCTAGCTGCAAAGCGACACCGTCCTGATCGCGGTTACACTTTAATTCTTTGAACATCTCGACACGCCAAAGGCGTGCGATCAACACACACACACACACAGTCACATACCCATGTGTGTGTATATATATATATACATATCCCCATATATGCACATGTAAAATAGATGTATGCAAATGCATGTGTGCGTGTGGGTGTGAACCTATTCTAGGGTTCGCGACTAAGAAGCTATGCTAGTTTACTCTTAATTACCCTAAACTAAACCATGAACACAATAATCATTTCTTAATAAATATCCAAGTACCATGAATCATATATATAAACATATATATATCATAACTATACTACGAACTGCGGGGGTGCTATACGCCATCCACCCGACTTCCCCCGTAAATATAATCTACTCACCTGATCTTCGCTCGCCGGCGCCAACGTCACCACGCGCTTGCTTGCCGTCTCAAAGTCCACATGGGGGTACCTACATGTCACAACGTATCGTATCGCATAAAGACCCAATTCGAAATCGAAACGGCGTATGAAAACCAAATCGGCACGCATATCACGCATAGGTCAAAACCTATCGCCTACGCATGCAAGAATAGCCAAACCATCGAGAAAAACCCAAACACCCCAATCGTGTTTTCACAATCACTAATTATATAAGAAATAGTGTTTAATTCATCAAAACCTTAAAATTAATCAAGTCGTTTTATTTCCCAAAAACCTAGTAAGCGGTCATTAACCGTTTCACTTCAAAACATGATGTTTTAACCAATATAATGGCTACATTAACCACATAATATTTTAACTAACTCACACAAACCATAATTAAATTTTAATCTCATCAATTTTCATTAAACCCAAAAACCTAGTTTACAAATAGCTTAATTAGAACTATTTAAATGTAACAATTAGAAAATTGACAACCAGATTTCATTTTGCATACTCTAAGATGTTATAATACACTTTCAAACCATAACCAATTTATAAAAACCTTAACTAGATTTTAAATTTCACATTTTTAGTAATTTCTAAAAATCTAGTTTGCTAAAAAAGCTAAATTTGGACATTTTACATCTAACAATTTACATATTAGCAACTAGGTTAGGTTTTCATTTCCTTAAGAGGATAATCTATACTTTGCAACCATGATTACATGATAAGAACCCTAATTGCATTCAAAACCCTTTCTTGAATTTTTTTCCAACAAGCAATTAAACCTAATTAAACACCCAATTGAAGTATGATAGCAAAAATTAAGTAACTAATCAATAATCAAACCATGGGAAAAAGATTTATACCTAATAAAACTTGAATCAAACATCCAACCTAGCCTCACAAACTTGCTTCTTGCTCCATGATCCACACTAGAATAGGTGAAGGAAAAATGGGTAAGAGTTGGATTTGAATTTTAGCTTGATTTATGATGGAATTTTGGAGGTTTTTGATGGGTTTTTGATGAGGAAATGAGAAGGGAAATTGGGGGGACTGCACTTGAAGAGGGCTCGTCCAGAAATGGGGAAGGGTGAGAGTGAAGTGAGGTGGGGAAAAACAAAGCCAAGTCAAAAGTCAAAGCCCATACTCATTTATCTATTTTCTTTCTTTCATCTTTCATTTCCTTTGTATTCTTTTTCTTTTTCTTTAAGTGGGGAAAAATGGGAGTGGGGGTAGCCCATGGCCGGCCAAGCCCATGGTGTGGGTGAGTGGGTTGGGGAAAAAATGATAAATACTATACCCCAATTTCCATTTACACTAATTTCACCATTTAAGCCTTTTTCTTCAATATTTTCTAAAACCATTTGACAATTTCATTTCATTTCAGAAACAATATTTTTCATGTTAGTTTAATGTGTCATGATGCACAAAATTCGTATCAACCCATTCCAATTAGTAATTATCCCTAATTAAATATATTAGTGACGGCTTAAAATAATATTAAAATAATTAATTTCGGAAAAAATTTCAGTAAACTAGAAATTTTACAAGTAGCTCAATAAACACCAAATACTAGCAATTACGTAGCTAGAATATGTATATTTAATTTTATATTAAAAGATATTTATATCTTGATTTTTACGGAAAACACCCGTTATTTTACCGATTTTCCGAAATTTCACCTAAACGATTTTCAAAACGTTACAATCTTCCCCCCTTAAAGAAATTCTGTCCCCGAATTTAAATTAAAACTTCCCAAATACAAAAACATTTTAGTAAAACAATCAAGTCGTCGGGGCTCCGAAATCATAAATACATAAAACACATCGTAGCGCAATGCATGCGCATGAAAAACAGATATATAAACCAAAATCAAAACTCCATCAAGCATCCCGCAATCATCGGAGTTATGGGGAAGACATCAATGTCAAGATCCAATATGAAAACCAACATGATATACATCATTAAAACATCTGGAAGCAATGCATGCTAAACCTTTTTCAAATCGCCGTGCGATATTCTCAACACTGCACAGTGGCGTACATCCATTGTGAGAAAATAACTATATATTTATATATATCCTTTGTTTAACATAAACGTCCTGCCATTTTGAAAACAATTTAGAACAGTTTCCCTTGTAAAAAGTTTCGTGTCATCACGGACACGTAGGTAAATACTGAGACCATAACTCCTCTTTGGAAATCCCTTCGATAATTATCAATGCATGCAAAAATATACTCTGGTACTGTCCTCTGACTAGTCCTGCTGAGTACTAAAACAAATAGTAAATATCATAAAAACGTACTGCTCCATAAGAAATCAATCCCAAAATGTACATATGAATGCTACGTGCGTCTGGTGCGCACGGAAATCCAAATCCATGAATGTGCCATACATGTGCACAGAAACAACATCTAAGTGCAACGGGTGTGCACGAAATCATCTGTCCAGTGCAACGGGTGTGCACGACAACAAAACCAGGTGAATCTGATATGCACGAAGAATCTCGATTCAGTGCATCTGGTGTGCACCTAAATCGCATCAAGCGCCTTAAGTATGCGCAAAATCCAATCAAGTGCACAATGTGCACGAAAACGAATATCGAATATCACAATCGAAATCGACGGTATACAACACATTTCAATCAAAATCCTAATCAGGTATACCGTGGTATAAAATCTCACCATCCTGTGCATCAGCGTGCACAAAAGCAAATCAAAATACTAAAAGTGCATGAAAACTATGCCGAAAGCATAAGTCAAATCATATGCTTGCCCTGGACATGAAATCAAATATCATGAAACTCGATCATCAAAACTCAATCATGAAATAAATCACCCAAAAATATTGAAAATCCAAAGTGAAGGATACGTGATAGTCAATCACAAATCATAAATATTGTCGTCGATGTCCTTCCTTCAAGGTCGAGAAGGTGTCGGTGCACCCAAAGCTAGCAGAGCAAGATATCTACTTGCCTCCTGGTCATGGCCTGTCGCCTGGTGCCCTTAGGCTCTCGTCTCTCACTGCGAATTGCTAAGTACATAGCTCCTCGGCTCAACGGTCCAATATGGAAACGATAATAGAAGTAGTCCACTCTGGCACATCCTCTAAAGATCTCTGGTCAACTCTTATGGTCACTCATAACATGTCTCGTCGACAATGCTGAACTCTGGCCTGCTGGGTGTTTGCAATATGACCGATCCTGGGTCCAAATCTTCTCGTATAGCATCCCACAAAGGTTCTGTCGAAGTCTCTCCCAAATCTCGTTTCTGTCGAACTTCCCGGAAGTCACCGCCCTTTACTATATCTATTTCTTGTTCCGGAACGGCTGCATACTGATCACAACTCCTTCTAGAAGATGTATCCATATACAACACCTCTGCATGCATATCACATCTCTGATGTCAGCAGAGTGGAACGTCATCTCATCAAGATCTCGTAAGAACCTCTTACTCCACTTTTTTCTAATGTCGACTGCTTCGGACTCGTCTCTTCGTAGCTGTATGGACTTCGCTCCAACGGCTATACTCGTATCTAGAGTCTCCCAAGCAATGCATCCCATCACCTGATATCCGAATGAAGTCGAACCATCCAATCGATTTATCAAAACATCATAATCCCTCAATAGGTCAACATCTTGGGTATAGTTTAATAGTATCGAATATATGCCACAGCACCTATAGACCAACCGTAGAAGGGCAGACCCAAGTCTCACTAATGGCACCGCTGAACTGCCGCAAACCCTAAGGTTCACTGGCATTCCATGGTCATTAAGTCGAGTTAGGGTTTCATTCTTCTAGAGGGTCCGTAGAATTGCTTGCATTGTTTTTCGAATACTTTAAACTTGGAAAATGGGTTCCTGACATTCGATCGTCTCTATCGACTCTCAACTTATCAGCGTGAAGCCGTCTCTAGCTGGAATCAATCTATCTGATGACCTCGCATCTGGGTAGGCAATGAATTACATGTCCTAGTCTTTCATCTTTGGTGACTAGCGATCTTCTATCATATCTCGAAGTATAACTCGTGCGGCATTAACTTCAAACATCTGGAACGATATCTTTTCATTCACCGAAATCACTGGCTCATTCGTCCGCACGCTGAACAGTGCATCAATCATCAAAATAATTTGTGCTCTGACGGTCATCACAATCTGACTGGCCCCTATCAGTGGCTCAATCCTCTGGTGCTGATCTTCACGTCCGAGAAATCTCGTAAAAGCGATCCATCAAACACTCATAGCGCGAAAACACAATAAAACGGCGCCTCTATGCAAACCGTATGTCCCTGGAATCACACCCTGGTCAGTCCTCGTCCGTGACGAACTCATGCCGACGCAACTCTAGCCGTAGCTCTCCATGCCCGTACAACCGTGATAACAAAACCATAACTGGTACTGATGAGCCTAGATCATAGGTGTAAGTCTATGTTACCCACCCCGGTACTTACGGGGAGGCGGAAAGAGTAAAAATCAAATTTTTATCATAAGGAAACATAGATAGACATACCAAGAAGGATCTTTGCTAAACATGAACTAACAAACTATCTACAAGTTCTAACTACTAGGTTAGAAGGTTATAACTAGTTCTTGAACTCCTTCTCTTCTTCTGTTGCTTCCCTTTCTTGTGTGTTCCTTTGAGTGGTGTAGACGGCTTCCCCTCTTCGTCTTCTCTTTGCCAAAGAAAGATCCACCCGAAGGCCTCTACCTTGAGCTCCTATCTCAACAATGAGGTAACTAGAGTGCTTGGCTTGCTAGACTAAGAACCCTAGAGTGAGTAGAGAAGTATTTTGGTGGTTTAGCCTCAAAACTTGGATTTTCAACACATGAAACACATAAGCTTTTGAGAGAGAGGAAGATGGAGAGCAAACCATGAGAGAGAAAACTTATGAGAGAATAATCGAACCAAGCTCTCATATTAGAGATATATGATAATAACAATAATAATTAAGAAAATTGTGATGGTGAGTTGATTTGACCATTATTATTTCACATTTAATGCTAAGCAAGCTTCAAGAAGCATCTTTTGCTTAACAAAAAGAAAAAATCTAGGTCAATGAAAGTCAATAAGTCAAATAGTCAACCCAACCCTAACCATGATACAATTATCCTTAAAAAATATTATTAATCATATTTCTCATTCTCATTAGGGTTTTGATTAAGTCAATGGTCAAAAACCCTAATGAGGTGTCTCCCTCTCCGCCTCTGCCAACTATACGTAAGTACCCGCATTCGTGTTCCGAAGAAACACGAATACAATGAGACAAGACCAATCCCAAAACAAATACTAGGATCTGGCTTAAACCAAAGTCCGCTAGTAATAACTGCCCGGACACCAAACGTGCACAAGTGCGCCTATGTGAACGAGCCCCCGTCGTAAAACCATACGACATCTACTCTGTTTTACCCAAAGGTGAACGACCCTCTGTGTGGGACTCTAAAGACTCGACACTACGCTGGCAGTGGGTTTAACCACATGCCGCAAGCGGTACTAGCTGTACGTAACGGTCCCTAGGTAGATGCCGATAAGAAGACCGATGAGGTGAACTCATCTGAACTCCTACTGAGCCTGAATGTGACAATCTCCGTACAGTCCGGTCTGTTCGTCTCAGAGCATCGCATGTCGGGCCTTGGGGGCGGTAAACGTCAGTCCCCTAATAGCGGTACAAGTCGTGTCGGAGTGTAGCCCAGAACACCCTGAGGAACTACTGGAAACACTACCAGTAAATCTCGCTTGCCCTGGCCAGAGACTTTGTGTAATGGCTCTCCTGGACACAGCGCGATACCAACTCCCAATACCGGGAGAGACGAATCCTGTCTAACCGTCACTGCCTCCAAGTGCTTCGGGACTGCACCCAATTACTACTTGTTTGCACGACTCAATAGAGCCGTGGTAGGGTAGTAATCTAAGAACAGTAGGAACACACTCAAGGCGAAGTGACAGTGTCAAGTCAGCGGACTAAGCTGCACTCATGTCACCTGGGAACTGATAACTGACGATAGGTATAATACCAACCAACAGTTCCCAGCGAGTCATGTCCAGTGTACTCGTAACCTAACGAGCACCTGCATACTATCTCCAGTACGATGTACTGATGGCTGTGGGACAGACCATCTCCCCTCCTGGGATGAGAAGCGTATACACTAGTCTACTCTGGAGTATCGATGCCCTATCTCGATAATCCTACGACCAAAGACCTGTATAAGGATGTGGTTATAGACTACCCAGCCCCTACTAGTGTGACTGCCATCACAACGCTGGTAGTCAAGCAAAAGATCTTAAGGGCTCTATCAATATGTATTAGAAATATGCCAAAAGAAACACAAACACATATTAAGATAGATACAAACCAAGTAGCATAATACCATATTGAGCAAGAATGTCAATCCGTGTATATATCCCAAGCTTCCAAAATGTAATATACAAACTAGTACTATACAATAATGGCCTCTAGGGCATATCACACTAACAATCTCCCACTTGCACTATGGCCATGTGCTGGCATATCGCAGACCTATCATCTCGAATAGCCTCTCGAACTGCGTCTGAGGAATGGCCTTTGTGAATGGATCGGCAGTGTTATCTTCTGTAGCAACCCTCAGAATCTCGATCTCCCGGCGATCGAAGATGTCCCTGATTAGGTGATACCGCCACAAGATGTTTCTGGACTTCTCATGGGACCTGGGTTCCTTTGCTAAAGCTATAGCCCTGTTGTTGTCACAATACAGAGGTATTGGATCAACAATGGACGGAACCACCTGAAGTTCTTTTAAGAACTTCCTCATTCAGACGGCTTCTTTTGCGGCATCAGATGCTGCGATATACTCCGCTTCCATCGTCGAGTCAGCAACGGTTTCCTGTTTGGAACTCTTCCAACACACCGCCCCTCCATTGAGAGTAAAGACATAACCCGACATGGATTTGGAGTCATCCTTGTCACTCTGGAAGCTGGAGTCAGCAAAGGCCTCGATCTGGAGGTCTTTTCCGCCGTAAGCTAAAAACCTATCTTTAGTCTTTCTCAGGTACTTCAGAATGTTCTTGACCGATATCCAGTGCTTCTCCCCAGGGTTTGACTGATACTGGCTTACTACACTCAGTGCATAAGCTACATCTGGTTTGGTACACAACATCGCATGCATTATAGAGCCTACCACAGAGGTGTAGGGTATAATAGACATGCGATCCCTTTCCAAATCAGTCTTGGGAGACATCTCTTTGGAGATGGTGATCCCGTGACAAGCCGGTAAATTACCGCGATTGGAATCTTCCATACTGAATCTTTTCAGTATAGTGTCGATGTACCTAGACTGTGAAAGTCCTAATATCCTTTTGGACCTATCACGATAGATCCGGATCCCCAGAATGTAAGAGGCATCACCCAGATCTTTCATGGAGAACCTGTATGACAAGAACCCTTTGACAGATTGTAGCATAGGAATATCATTTCCTATCAAGAGAATGCCATCCATGTATAAAACGAGGAATACGACAGTTCGCGCTACAATCTTACTATAAATACATGGTTCATCTGGATTTTTGATAAAGCCAAATTCTTTGACCGTCTCATCAAAACAGATGTTCTAACTCCGCGATGCCTGCTTCAGTCCATAAATGGACTTAAGCAACTTGCACACCTTCCCGCTGCTCCCACTCTGAATGAAACCCTCTGGCTGGTCCATATAGACACACTCCTCTAAATTACCATTTAGAAAAGCAGTTTTTACGTCCATCTGGCAAATCTCATAATCGTGGAAGGCAGCAATGGCAAGAAGGATCCGAATGGATTTGAGCATAGCCACTGGAGAAAAGGTTTCGTCATAGTCCAAAGCAGGTCTTTTACAAAAACCCTTTGTAATAAGTCTAGCCTTATAGGTATCAACCTCTCCATTTACACCAATCTTCCTTTTGAAGATCCATTTGCAGCCTACGGGTTTTACCCCTTCTGGAGCAATGTCCAAAGTCCATACATTGTTGGTGTACATGGACTCCATCTCGGTCCGCATTTCATCCAGCCATTTTACCGAGTCAATGCTCTGAATGGCCTGCTGGAAGCTAGTCGGCTCATTATTATCAATGATGCAATCCTCTCTATCCCCGTCTATGAGAAAACCGTAGTATCTCTCAGGTGGATGAGAAAGCCTACTACTCCTGCGGAGCGGCGCAGGAATGTCCTCTCCTTTCAAACCTTCTGGTTCTACTAAGCTTTCAGTAATAGCTCGTGGTTCTGGAATTTCTTCCAGTTCTATTGCGCTCCCACTTATCTGATTTTCTAAAAATTCAGTTTCCAAGAAGCAGGCATGACGAGGAAAAAATACCTTTTGTTCCTCTGCGTAATAGAAGAAATATCCCTTGGAGTTCTTTGGATATCCCACAAACTTGCACTGTACTGAGCGTGCTTCGAGTTTGTCTGTATGCTGCTTTTTGACAAAAGCTAGACATCCCCATGTCTTAATGTGTTTAAGATAGGGTTTCTTCCCACTCCACATCTGTGTGGTAGGCACTGACTTAGTTGGAACCCGGTTCAAAAGATATGCAGCTGATTCTAGTGCATATCCCCAGAAAGATCGCGGTAACTCAGCGTTACTCATCATGGAACGTACCATATCCAACAGGTTTCGGTTCCGTCTCTCCGATACACCATTGTGTTGTGGTGTGTATGAAGGAGTAAGTTGAGAGAGAATTCCATTCTTTTTTAGGTAATCCAGGAACTCGGCACTCAAGTATTCACCACCTCGATCAGATCTCAGTGTCTTGATACCTTTGCATGTTTGTTTTTCTACTTCATTCTTGTATTCCTGGAATTTCTCAAAGGCTTCAGATTTGTGTTTCATTAAGAAGACATGTCCATACCTTGAAAAATCATCCGTAAAAGTAATGAAGTAAGAATAACCACTTCGCGCATGTGTAAACATTGGACCACATACATCGATGTGTATGAGTCCCAAGAGCTCGCTTGCTCTTACTCCGTGTCCAGTAAACGGAGTCTTTGTCATCATTCCCATGAGACAAGATTGACAAGTTGCATAAGACTGATATTCGAATGGATCCAAATATCCCTCTTTATGTAATTTAGCCAATCGTGTTTCACTGATGTGACCCAGTCTACAATGCCATAAGAAAGCATGATTTAATTCTGGAGACTTTCTTTTGTGTGTATTCTGGATATTGAAAATCTGCGGTTGGTTTAATACGTATAACTCGTTGCTTAATTTACCCGACCCAATCAAAACATGATTAAGGTGAATGTTTACAACATTGCTTACAAATGCAAAATCATAACCTTCTTTAGACATTAAAGATACAGATATGATATTACAAGTCGAACTGGGTACAAAATAACAGTTGCGCAAAACCTAAACATGTACATATGTCAACCCTAAGTGATAGTCCCCCACGGACTCAGCATCTATGCTTGCTCCGTTTGCAACTCTGAGGGTCATATCACCTGCCTTCAAAGCTCTACGCCTTCTCAGTGCCTGTAAAGAATTACAGATATGAGATCCTGATCCGGTATCCAATACCCAAGAAGTAGAGTTGATTGACAAACAGTTTTCAATAACAAACACACCTGAAGTCGATGCCACAACTTGCTTCGGGTCCTGGTTCTTGGCCTTCCAAGCCCTGCAATCTTTCTTCCAGTGTCCTTTCTTGTGAAAATAAAAGCATTCTTCCTTCCCCACAATCTGTCCCGCTACCTTTGCTACCTTTTCTTTTCCCTTGGCTTCCACCTTACTAACACCGCCCATTGGTTTGGTGGGGGCCTTCTTCTTCTTTCCTTTGGCTTTCGCCTTGGACCTAGAAGAGGAAGCTCCTCCAACAAACAAAGCGGGTGTTTCCCTGACTTTCTATAGGGTGCCCTCTGCACTCCTCAACATGTTGAGGAGTTCCGGAAGTTCAACTTCTTTTCCTTGCATGTTGAAGTTCAGGATAAACTGGGCGTAGGTGAAAGAAAGGGACTGGAGAATCAAGTCAGTGTAGAGCTCGTTCTCTAATGTGGCCGAGGTCCGCGAGCTCCTCAATGTAGCCAATCATCTTAAGCACGTGTTCCGCTACAGATGATCAGACGGCCAACCTCGCTTGAAATAGCTTTTTCGAGGTTTCGTATCTGGCGATACGGGATTGCTCTCCATATAGTTCCTTAGTATGGAGAAATATGGATTCAAGGTCCATATTCTCGTGCCTCCTCTGATGTTCATTGTCCATAGAGGCAAGCACGAGGCACTTGGCCTTCGCGCAGTCAATCTCCCAGGTCTTACGGATTTCCTTATCCGCGATACTGGATTCTGGACCTGGGACGGCGAGGGCTTTAGTGGTAAGGAGATACCCCAACTTGTTATAAGTGATTGCCATTCTGACATTCCTGAGCCAATCTTTGTAGTTTGGCCCTGTCAGTATATTTTTATCTAATAGTAACTTAAGGCCCGTCATGATGTTTGGTCGCTGCAATTAGGAGAGAGAGAAGAAAAAATTTAACATGATGCTCTTGCAAGTTTAGAATGGTTTTTAGTTTGTCTAAACAGGATGGCTCCCACTGTTTCTCGAATCCTTTCTCAAACCATAAAAGAAGAATTAGTCGGGATTGATCTCACCGTACAATACTTGCTTAACCGTTCAGCCAGGCTGGTGTCGGTAGTTCGAGGGAGGTTTTACGACGCTTTCGCGGAGTTCCTTAATTAAATAACCTCTTTTCCCTGTGGGCGTAGCCCCGCTAACACCTTTCTAGACACCTACTTGGTTTATAGCATTGATCGTTAAGTGAGAAAGTTTCCCGAGGAGTAGCATATACTCACAGTAGGATCGGGATCCAAATATCATCGTGTGACAAAGCTGAAGGAATCCTACCAAAACCATCACACTCCAAATGGTATGCAACACTAGCAAGTTTCAGTTTCATTAGAAACTCCCGATGTGGATTTTTGCCCCATACTCTTATGACCTTGACTTTGGCCAACAAATAATAAGTCACATGTCAAGTTCTACCCGTCATTTTCCAGGTTAATTTGAACCCACCCGTACCTACCCTTGACTTTGGCCAACAAAGCAGTACGACTGTCCCAAACCAACGCATCTATCTATGCTACATATGAATATCCAATAGCTACCAATCACTATGCCTTGACTTTGGCCAACAAACATAGCTTGAATACTATTGACTATCTATATGAAATGACGGAGGGATACGAATGGTTTTGGCGAAATCGTGAACGTAGTGAACTTGATATAATCGAAGGAACCTGATAGCTTTTAAAAGGAGTGGTTTAAGCTCCGCGTTTTTAAAAGTTTTCTGTTTTGGAAAAAACCGAGTGGTTTTGAAATTATTCCAACGATTTAACTTTGGTTTATTTTCTTTGCATTAATATAATACGTCCCATCAATTAATCCTACCATTGCAGAAAACAACGAAAATATGACGTACGCTTATTCCATCCGCATTCGCCACGGGGCCCCGTCATCACCCGTTAGGTTACTTAACTAACGACAGAGCGGGGGCTGGACAAGCGCGGATGCAAAACATAAGCAACGCCTACTAGATATCATATATAGATATATACATTCGTCAGACGTAATGATAGCCATTCTAGATCACAGATGAACACATTGGATATGCTAGGAATCCGCATTTCGTTCAAGCCTGCAACGAAAGACGGATTACAAGGTCGCGATGAATAGCCAAACCCCACCCTAAACCCCTACGGGTGCGGCAAACTACCCGCCAAATACCCGAAGTGAAGCAACCTCCCTCAACAACGTGAGTAGTCCACTCGACACTTCAAAGTACCCGGTAGTTTGTGCACCCCACCTTGGGTCTATCTTAGGAGCCAAAACTATAAAAGAAATAATATACAATAGCGGCTACAAGCTCAACCCGGATGTGCGGCCATAAAATAATATTACATCAAATTACAAATTTTACATTGAATGAAAAATGAAAACCCTCATCTCACATCCCCGGTTATTCATCATGACGATCCAACAAGTTCATATACACAATCCAACATCACAGATCACATATATGTATAACCCCCACTAATCGACGTATAGCGATTAGTCGACGTTCAGTACATATATCACATTACAGATATAATCAATTAGCTAAAGTTTATAGAATTTCGATCAATATTCCAATTTGAAACTAACCTAAATACAACACTGTTCTCAGAAGAATCTGGGCAGAAACAAAGCATCTGAAAAATCACAAAACATTAAGCTGGACATTCTGCAGGAAAAACGAGTTGACACTTGTCACGACCCGAAATTGGCCCGTGACGGCCCTAGTACTACGCAACGCCCTAAGACGTAACGTAGTAAAAGAAAGCCAAAACCCAGAAATCTAAACCAAGAAAATACGGAAAGGATAATATAAGTTTTTGAAACATTTGAAATCGTAACCCAAATTCTTTAAAAGTTCTACTTTCTTTCTTTAAAATTTTGGCAACACCCCTTTTTTGTAAAAACTAACCAAGATGAATACAACACAAATATACGACGCCGTAGCGAAGAAATAAGACAATAGAGAGAAAGTTGTATATAAAAGACAAGAAATCCACAATTATATACAATATCGTCATCACCAAGTCTCTAAGTCAACCACATAATAGTAGATGTAGAGTATAAGATACAACGAATGTACAATACAAAATACAGATAACCACCAAAACCCACCTAAGCAAAATAGTACTGTGAGCTGATGCGGTATCTGTAGCAAAAGATGATAGTTGAATAGCGGAATAGCCTGCCTCGACTACTCTGGGGAACAACCTGAAACACCTGTGGCACAACGGGGGTGAGTTGCCAACTCGTGAATAGTAGATAACATATGCAGGTAATCGCAGGAATGTACGTACAACATGAATCTAAGGTATGCGATTACAGTAATAACATGTCATGTGAATGCAAAATAATGGAAAGTACACTAGCAGGTACAATCAATATGTGAAGCAATAGTAACATGACAGTAGTATGCAATAACCATGCAATAGGGATATGAGAATGTAGATATGCAACTATCATAAGGGTACACTAACAGGTACTACCAATATATGAAACTGTGCATAAAATAGGTAAGTGTGAGGTATAGGGTGGAATATGTCATTTCCACGGAAACCTGACATCGTGGCAGGATCACAATCCATCAAGACATTCAAATCCACAAATCCTCAAATCAACCCCCAAACTGGGCTCTCACGTCATATAAGTCTCACATCACCTCAATGTACAATATCGAATAGCTCTCCTATATCTCGAATGTACAAATCAACAATCTCTTTCATATCCAATATCCAATCTCAATGAATCACCTATATCCCAAGTCGAATCTCAAGTAAATTTCTAACATCCTATATATATATATATATATATATATATATATATATATATATATATATGCAGAAATAAATATGATGGGGGCAATACACATATATTAGCGTCCCATTCCACTAATATTGGTGTAAGGGTATATATAACAACGGCTAAATCCCCTGTTATATATACAAAGGTGTTAAAGAAATATCATGAAAACCATGTGCCAAGTATCGACACAGAAATCCTGATCACGTATCATACGCTATCCCGAAAGCACGATTGCCTAGCTCTGACCCTCGCCTTTCGACGTATGCATACGTACATGACTCCCAATGGTATCTCCATGATCCCCGCCGAGTCATCAGTACTGTCACCGGTAGGTACTAGCCCGCCTCCAGGCTCAATCGGCAACATCCATCGATCTTCTTGCCGAGGGGAACCATACCGGGCCCCACCATGTACCCTCATACGGCAACCACATCTCGTATGGAGTATATAATCAGAACCGATAAATCTCATGGTGGCTGCGTAAATATCATATCAAGGAAACCGGGTTTTTCAATGTATGCATAATTTCATGAACTCCCGCGGTTCCCAAATCCAGAAATCATCATGTGAAATCCAAATAACAATGCGCAAATCAAGGAATAAATATATGCGATATATCTGAAATGCGAGCATATAAATGAGAGTATGTAGCTGAAACCAGATGTATGCGAAACCAATAAGGTACAGCTAAGTAACATCAGTAAAGGTAAATACGTAACTGCAACTGAATATGTGTGTAACATACAAGTGTAGCAATGTATAGTTATCTACCTATAAGAACTGATATCGTATACCTCCCTGGGTATAAGTAAAATATGTGCAAGGTATACCTGTAGCTGTATCGCAAGGTGTAGATGTACCTATCACTAATGGTAAGATACACTATAGGTATACCGATAAGCTAGATGTCATGTATGGTAAGCAATATAGTATCTATAAGGAGTTTGTGTGTGTGACATGGCAATTATTGACGGTGTGTGTGTAGCATACAATCCGTGCTCGTGCAACATGAACCGTCAATAAAATGTGCAGTGCCCTACGGCTACTAGTCACAGTACAACTATGTCTAAGTAAATAAGGTAAAGGCGCAATTCTAACAATGACGTAGAATATGCGACAGGTATTTGAATCCTAGCCCAGACGCATAACGCCATGCGGGCGATTCCCCTGTAGATGTTAAATCTACTCACCTACACTCCACGCTAGGTGAATTCTACCATCTGCTCCCCCCTGTAGCACTGTCCGTAGTCCCCGCCTGAAATCCTGCAATTTGGACAAGGAAATCATAAATAAGCCAAATATCTTGCAAAACGCGATATCGAACCCAAACGAGAAACTCGCGTCGCGAACTAAACGCGCGTGTGCACGATACGCTAAAACGTGTGTGTACGCGTCTAAAACCATCGCGACACGCCGCGATACGCTGGATCACAGAACCCTCTCACATATCGCGCGTATCGCGCAAACACAACGAACACCAAATACGATATATTGCCCCAAATTTTCCTACAGGCCAAATATTACAAAACTAGACATGCCAAAACACTACAATACACAGCAGAGTACCCTACCCAAAACCCCAAGACCCCAGACCCCTACATGGCCGCAAATTGCGGCCAAAAGCATTAAATCTGCGGCCATGGTGTTGAATTTGGCGCTCGTGTTCTGGTTGTGGTATCTAGACCTAGTGAGCATGCCCCAGTTTTCTCAATTTTGTTCTGAAGGATCCGGGTCAAAAGCAGATTACAAAAATGCTAATATATCGCATTAAAACGCCAATTTTGTACAAACACAATCCTATGGTATTTTAGTGAAATCTGGGTAAATTCTCAGTTGAAGTGGCCCTAATAACACTTAAATAGGTAGGGTTAACCAACACAATCACCACGTAATCAAAGTTCCACATAAATCAACACAACTAGCACAAAACTAGCTAATTAACGTAAACCGACACTAATTAACACACAAGCTTAAGAAAAAGGGAATTGGGTTAGGAAATATACCCTAAAGGGTCCTAGTAAGCAGGAGAAGAAGTGTATGGTGGAGGAAGAGCTGCTGCAAGTAGCTGGAGCTCCTGCTCCTGCTGTTGCTACTGCTGCTGTTTGCTGATGATGAGGCTGCTGATGCCGTTGCCTCTGGTGTTGCTGCTGCTTGCTTCTGGGGCTGCCGGTCTTCTGCTGCAGGTGAGTGTGTGTGTGTGTGTGTTTTGAGAGTGAGAGAATGAGAGAAATGAGGGAAATGAGAGTAATGAGGGAAAATAATTCAACCCCCCCCCTTTCTCACTCTCTCTCACTTCATTAATGAAGCATGGCACAAGCCATGTAGCACCATGCTTTCTCTCTCTCTCTCTCTCCCATGGTCAACACTTCAACTATAATTTTAAATCCTTTTTATTTTAAAACAAACCATGAACAATAAACCCAAAACACTTAAACAAATGTATAAAACTAGATTATAGAAATGGTTAGACCACACTTAACAACCTAGTTATCATGCACAAGTGCGTGCAAGCCTAGGAAAAATCTACTAAAATACTCATTAAATAGGATAAAATATTTAAAAACCAGATTGGTAAACTTTTTATTAAAAAACATATATTAAAATATAATTAGCCACAAAACACATTCTAAGGTGTTACAACACTGAGTCGACTCGACCGCGAATCCACGGCGAAACGCATGGTTTCGCCGCACTTCCGCGGCTGTCTGACCGAGTCACGAGCTCGTTTTTCTTGGGTGTATGTTCCACTCCGAATAGCGGCGCAGACTTTGCGTCTTTGCCTGAGATTCGGGGCAGATGCTAAGTGGTTTTATCCGTCTACCTCTCCGAAAATGCCAAGTTGATTTATGGCACCGTGTATCGGAGGTTTAAACGGATGCGGCCGATGAAGCAGACTTCGTCAGATTACCCCTCAGGATGAGGGGTTTTTTGATTGTGGGGGCGCTCTTCCCTACAGGCGCAAGCCCCTGCAGTTAATTACGCTACCGCATCGCGGTAACAACTTTCTCCTTCTCCAGAATTTCACTTCGTGTCGTGTGTGTTTGTTTTGTTTGTCGTTGCCCGTGGATTGTATACGGAGACTGAGTAAGGCCGTCGCCCGTAGGACGTGGATTAGTCCAAATCCGTATTTACTTAGATTTGGGTTTGGTGTTTTTTAGTTTAAGGATGCATTAGTCGCGTTGCGGCTAAGATCAACTTAAACGTTCATTAAGGATACATTAGTCCTGTTTTAGACTAAGATCAACTTAACGTAATGATTCATTTAATATATGGCCGTCAGGACTCGTCACCTCTCTGACGTCGTTGAAGGATTACAACGACAGGTGTCAGAGGAGTTCAGAGATGTACCCTTGAGCCGAAATTGATTTGGAGTCTTATCATTCATTTTAAATGTCTAAGGATACGTTAGCCGTATTTGGGGCTAAGATCAACTTAAACGGGACCGTTTAGATCCGGCAAAAGAGCATTTGGAGGCTCTATTGTTCCAGTTTTAGGGACGTAGAGGTCCATTTTCCAGTTTAGGGACGTAGTGGTCCATCGCCAGTTTAGAGACGTGGTGGTCCATATTCCAGTTTACGGATATGGTGGTCCATTATTAGTTTAGGGATGTTTCGGTCCGATATTAGATTAAAGACGTCTCGGTCCAATATTAGTTTAAGGACGTCTCGGTCCAATATTAGTTTAGGGACGTTTCGGTCCGATATTAGTTTAAGGACGTCTCGGTCCAATATTAGTTTAAGGACGTCTCGGTCCACGAGTTTAAGGACCCCGCAGTCCATATACGTGTGTGGTCGTCGGGACCCGTCACCTCTCTGACGTCGTTGAAGGATTACAACGACAGATGTCAGAGGAGTTCGGAGATGTACCCTCGAACCAGATATAAATTGATTTAGGGAGCAGCCGTGCTCAGTCAATTTAATTTGAAGACTTACGGCCAAAATTGGGCTAAGTCCAGTTGAAAATGTTCAACACCCTTATTTATTTTTGGTCTATTAGACCTGTGCTAGGGCTTTGCCCACACTTAAATAATGCATTGCATTACTTCAGGCCATTTATGCCCATTTTGACTGGGCTCTGCCCTTTTTATTATGATGCAGATCATTTATTTTGGTCCATTGGACCTTTCAATTGGGCTCTGCCCTTTCAAATAATGCACAGCATTTTATTTATTAGGCCTGTTAAGCTTTTTAGTTGGGCTTGGACCTTCAGGAAGTGAAATGCATTGCATTTGTCAGGCGCTTTGCGCCAATCACTGAGCGCAAGCGCTTGTGGTGAGGACACGTGTCATGCTCTGGCGAGCGCAAGCGCAAGCGCAACAGCGCAGTGCGCTGCGCTAGTGCGCTGCGCTGTTACGCTGCTGACACGTGGCGCGCTCTGGTGAGTTGCGCCATTTCCAGAGAGCAAAGCTCTATTTCAAGAGCGCGTAGCGCAAGTTCTGTAGCTGACACGTGGCGCTCTCTTAAGAGCGCAACGGCGCAGTTTGGAAGTGCAAAGCACTAAGAATCTTTTAGATTCAAGAACAGAAGTGCAAAACACTATTTGATTTCTTGATCTAGTTTAGATCAAAGAAAAATAAGTTTTTTCTTTTGTTTCAAGAACCAGAGGTTCATAAAAGTGCAAAGCACTATTTTTAATTTTGTTGTTTTCTTGTTTTTAAGAACCAGAGGTTCATAAGAAGTGCAAAGCACTATTTGATTTCTTGATCTAGTTTAGATCAAAGAAAAATAAGTTTTTTTCTTTTTGTTTAAAAGAACCAGAGGTTCATAAGAGTGCAAAGCACTATTTTTATTTATATCATTGATCTTGTTTTTAGATCAATGATCTATTAGAAGAAATTTCTTCTATTTTATGAAGGTTCTTTACCTTTTTCTTGGAATTTTCTTAGAGTTCTCTCTGTTTGAAGTTCTTGACCCTTTTTTTTTAAGAAAATGTTGATGCCTTCGAATTGAGGCCTAGGGTCCTTTTTATAGTGCCCATAAATTAGTTAAATTTGTTAAAGAGATCTTTCTCTGAGTGATTTGGGGAATTTTCCCCACTGTTGGATCTTTGATCCAAGGGCTTCTGCTTTGCAGAAGAAAATCTTCTTGTTTTAACAAGAACAGAAAAGATTTCTTAGAAATTTAATTCTGTTTGGCGCAGATCCCCCAGCGCGTGACACGTGTCGCGCAGCGCACAGCGCAGTGCATCTGCGCTGACACGTGTCGCGCAGCGCACAGCGCAGCGCAACTGCCCGAGCGCATCTGCGCTGACACGTGTCGCGCAGCGCACAGCGCAGCGCAACTGCGCGAGCGCATCTGCGCTGACACGTGTCGCACAGCGCAGCACTAGCGCAACTGAAGCGTTGCTTCCTTTAATAGAGCTTTGCTCTGATTGGGCGCGCCTTCTTGGGCGCTGCGCTGACGTATCAGCGCCGGACACGTGGTGTGTTGCGCCCATAATTTGAAGCGTTGCTTCAAAATTTGAATTTTGAATTTCCAAGTGTGCTTTGCTCTGATTGGGGGAAACAAATGCCCCCCACCGTTGCGCTCAAGTGGCGCGCACGTGAGTGCAGCGGTGGCAAGCCCCTGACCGTTGGATCAAGGGGTGAGCTGAAGGGGCGCAAGCGCCTTATAAATATGACTCTTTGCCCTTAGAAAATTTTCACCATCTTCAAGATTTTAATTACCAGAGCTTTGCTCTTGCTTGAGAATTTCAGAGCTTTGCTCATTTCTAAAGTTAGAAACTTTAGGTAAAATTAATTTAAATCAAATTAACTTAAATTAACCTTAACCAAAGAGCTTTGCTCTTACAGATCTTTTTGATCTAAAGAGATCCCCATTGGGGTTTCATAAACAGAGCTTTGCTCTCAAAAACTTATAGATCTGCAGAGATCTTGTTCATGGGTTCTAATCCATGGACAGAGCTTTGCTCTTTGAATCATCTGTAGATCTTTTAGATCTGAAAAATGAAGAAATTTTCATAAGTTTTTCATGGATTTTTCAAGATTCCAAATTTTTTAATTCTTTTAGGTGTAAACATTTTCTGATGGACCTTTCTATTATTACCATAGAGCTATGCTCTTTTAAGGAATCTTATTTCCCTGAGACTAGAGTTTGACAAGTGTCACTCTGTGACAGGGCTTTGCTCTGAAAGAGGAGATTTTCTCCTTGTCTCTAGGGATTCTTCCCCTTTTTTATTAATGGGAATGTTTTCCTGGGGGACCAACTGACAATCTCATCCAATGATGAGCTTGTCTTATTAACTGACGTATTGTCATCCAGATTTTGTGGGTCCCCCCTTCGGTCTCCTACCCACTGCACTGCTGTGTGGTGTAATTAATTAATTTTAATTTATTTAATTTTCAATTTAATTAATTAATTAACGCATTTTTTTAACGCCAGGCGTTGGAATTACAACACTAACGGCTAAATTGTTCTTTTGCAGCGATCATGTCTCTAGACACTTCATTCCCGTTCGTCCGCTCGGAGGAGGGATTTCCCGAGGCGCCCTTGGACCGTGAAGTCCTGGCCATGATTAAAGAGTACGACCCGGAGTACAAGAGTCTCCACCTTTGGGGGTTGTGGTATAACCAGATCATTATGGGTCGACGCAGCTTCACATGCGCGGTGCCGTCAAAACCCATCACGGCGATTCATTACGCTACCCCACCCTCGGTGCAGTACGCCGTGGAGATGGTGGATTGGACCGCAAACAGCTTTCTTCATCCTGCTATGGATGCGGTTCCGGTCCAACGTCCTATGGTGTTGGATATCCTAGGACGTCGTATTTGTCAAGGCGAGGCGAGACCCTGGGGGCAATCATATAACCTTGGTTTGATGCCCCGTCACCCGATTGGCTATCTGCCGTGGGCCCGGTACATCCTGTCGACGAAGAAGTCGCAGTTGATAAGACTAGGACTGTACACCGCGGTCTACGTCTCTCTCTTCCAATATCCTACGCTCCCCACCTGGTGGTTCAAGGCTTTCTTGGAGCAATGGAATATTCCCACCCACACTTTCCTTGCCATGGATCGGGAAGTGTCCATTTCTTTGGAGGAATTCGCGGAGGTATCCGGCCTACCGGTTATGGGGGAACACTATGAAGAGCTGCTCCCGACAGATGAGTACGTCTTCGGTGCTAAGCCGATGGTAAGGGGATCACGCCGGAAAATGTCGTTCAACATCAATTCCCGAGCCTGATCAAGGTGTTGAACATCTACGAGTCCCTTTTTATCGAACACGGGAGTCGGGGGGTTAACTTTGAGGACTTCATTGCTCGTTTCCTTCGTCCAAGCGTCATTTCATCGGGATCTGCCAAGTTTGCCAACCTGAATGACCCTTTCGGTTTAGGTTTGGATGACCTGCCGGCGAAAGACATAGACCAAAAGGACTTTTTTCTTCCTAACTCCCCAACCATGTCTTTTGCAGAAATTGCAGCCCCTGGAATGGATGAGGAGGCTTTCTTCTTAGGATTTCTCGGACTGTAGCTGAGTTGGTTCGCGATCCCAATGCACTCTCATCGCATGCGGCCTTCCGTCTTCTACCCAGCCCACCGAATGGTCATCGGGATAAAGGTGGCCGTAGGGATCGCTGGCCTGGCGCACCTATATCATGGCCTCAGCCGAGCAGCGGATGCCAACGAGCCCGGGGTACTGCACGTGGTCTTCCCGATGCACTACTTTGCATCGTGGCTCGAGCTACACACGGCTGGTGTCTTCGGCATGCATAAAAGGCCTTTATTCTTTGACAAGTGCGGTTTTCCTCGCATTTTACAGTTGATTGGCTCATCAATCGTGACCCCTTCACCACGGGACACTAGAGGTTTACTGCTTCGCCCTAACACCGTTGGAGTCGGGATGTCCTTCATTGATAAGGTATTGACCATTGGAAAAGCGTCCACCTCTGCGGTGCGACCATTACAGGACTCCTTCAAGGATGGAGCTTCAGTGTTAACGGCCCGGGAGATCCTCCATTTGTATTCTATTAGACCGGGTTTCCTAGTCTTTAGGCAGGGCGGTGCAGCAGTCTTTATGAGATATAACCCGCATCGTTTTGCCCAACAACTGGGTTACGATCAAGGGATACCCTTGGAAGCTTTCTTACTGGAACCTGCTGTCAATGAAGAAGGGATGGAGAACGCGTTACATCACTTCATGCACCTGAACACGGGTTCTCATTTTTTTATCAGCACGCCGGCCTGTGCTCCACGACTCCTCAATGTATATAGAGAGTGGTACAATCATGCGACGGGGGCTGTTATAAAGGAAGAGAGGCGAGTGTTGATCGACCGTAAAGATGTACCCCCCGACACCAATCGTAACGCTCCCTTAGCGCCAAGGATCCTGGTGGTTCCTCCTCTAAAAGATGCTGGGGGCAGACCATCACGTGCGCAAAGCCTTCCACGTGAGCTGCCGCTCCCTGATATCGCAGACGCACCTCCCGCACCCTGTGCTCCAGTGGAGACAGTGGTTGTACCCTCGCCGGAGTCTGGCATGGGTGCGGACATCGGGACCCGTCGTCCCAAAGTGGCTGCTAAGCGGAAGTCGATCCCCTGCGAGCCTAGGGTCGGGGGTCAAAAGAAAAAGAAGTCGCTCTTCGCTGCGGACGTCGTGTTCGGACAGGAACCCCATGCTCCCTATGATGAAGGTTTGCTCGAATACGGGACTAACGCAGGATTAGTAATGCCGCCGCCGGACGATACAGACTTGGAGGCTGCTCTCAGAGCTTCGGCAGGGTTGGCGAGGCGTGACGCGTGGTTAGCTAAGCTTGCGCAGTCAGGTAACTACTAGTCACATTTTCCTTATTACAACATATCTTCCTCATCGCCCTTGATTAACGCCTTTCTCTCCTTTCTTTCAACAGGCATCACTGATGAAGAAGCCATTGCCGCTTCTTTGAAGACTTTCTAAGAGGAGGAACATCTTAGAACATCTATGGGCCTTAGTAAGTTTTAATTCATCAATTCTCCATTTCCATCGTGTTATGGTCGATCTAACCTTCTCTCTTTTTATTGCAGAAACCTCAATGCCGTTCCCACCAAGCGACACAAATGTTCCGCTAGCCGCCGATATTCCTGCTTCCTCTGGGCCACCGCAGGAGGTTCGTCTTGAAGAGCCGATGAAAGATGCCTTAAAGGCTCTGGAGGCATCCCTGAACGAGGATGACGACGCCTTGAAGGAGGCGTCTCAAAGGTCTATCACGACAGCCCGGGAGGAAAGGAAGAGGCTGAGGCGAAGGCACGCAGGGCTGCCTTGTCTATGGGAGCGGGTCCCAGCACTGTTCCTCGCGCTGATACTCCATCCGAAGAGGCCCCTGTCACCCTATCCACTGCCCGCAGAGAGGTGGCGCACGCAGTTCGGAGCGCAAACGGTAAATCTACTTCAGGTAATGTTTCTCTCAGAGTTTTTGTTATAAGGATTTTAATGTCGTTGGTCCTTATATCTCTTATCTTGCAGGGTCAAGTCCGATCGAAGGGGAAGCGGAAACCGTTGATCCCAAAGAAACAGAGGAGGCGGTACCTGCCGAACTCGAGCCGACGGTGGGCAATGTCGTTGTGGCTTTGGAGCCTGAAGTGGAGGTCGAGGGGCCTACCGCCGAGAAGGTCATTGATGCCGAACCTGAAGTGGTGGCAGATGATATGATTATTATAACCGATCCAGGGTGGTGGCGGATGAGGCGCTCGAGGCCGGCGATTCCCCGGCGACGGTGGACGATACAATCGCAACTACTGAACCCGAGAGAGTAGTGGGTGAGGTGGCCATGATTCCCGAGGACGAGCCAACCGCTCCTTCTCTGGAATCTGGCAATACTCCAATCATAGCCCTTCCCGTCTACGGCCCTCCGCCGTCTCCAGGTCTTGCGAGCACGACGACGGTCTCCATCGAGTCGGGTGACGAGGCCACGGGAGGTGGTCTCATGTCGATAGAGGAGGGAGTTGCCTCCGTTTCAGCCGGGAGTTCCTCAGCTAAACCTCAAGTGGCTGCTTGTCTTTACTTTACAATCTTTTCTGACAAGTTCACCTTTTCGTAATGCAGGTGCAGCCAGTGCCGATGCCCCACTGCTCGAGGGAGCGCCTTCAACGACTGCTTTGGCGGTGGTCACCTCTCAACCCTCTCTCATACCCTCGAAGATGTTGGAAGGTATGTGTTTACGATTTATTAATCTTGTTGTCCAGACATATAATTCGTGTACTAAGGTCACACTGTTGTGCTTTCAGGAGTGCTTTTTGATCATGTATATCAGATGTTGCTCCCACACTTTTCCTTCCCATCTGAACTTGCTTCTTCCTCTGGTGGCGTTGGTGAGTATGATTTCCATTGACATCCTTCCTCTCTTTTTCTTATTGATGGAATTACCTCTAACCTCTTTTTCTCATCTCAACTGCAGTGCTAAAGATTGAAGGAGGGGATAAAAGATCAGCTGCGCCACCAGCCCTTCCGACCTTACCACCTGTCTCAACTGGTACAATGACCATCATATTGGTAATTTTCCTCTCTTTATTTTCTGTACCGTTATCTGATCGCATCCTGTTTCTTTCAGCTGTCGTTCTGGCTTCGGCGTCCTTCGAACCTCGCATCACAATGCCGGCGGGTCCTTATCTAAGGAGCCCGTCTTCAAAAGGCGCCGCGAATAGTCTGCGCATGTTGAGTGACTACGTCGAGGAACTCGACGTTGAAACTCCTACATCTGCCGCAGACTTCGCTATGGTGGTCAACCCAATGCTAGCAATACTCGTGAACTTTCATGATGAGGGCATTATTGCATCCTGGGTTAACCATTGTAAGGAGATCGAGGGTCGCATATATCAGTTGGAGTCGCTGCGTCCCGCTCACGAGACCGTGGCTTCCAGTAATCAAAGGACAGCGTGGATTGAGCAGAGCGCTCTTTACTTCCTCCATCTCGAACAAGAAGTCATTTCAAGGCGTAAGGAGCGTGGTGAGACTTCGAGCAAGTCTGCTCAACTGCATGCTCGGGTGGAGGCCAACGCCGCACGGCTGAAGGTTATCTTTGAGGGCCTTCTGCAATGTCTCTCCGAAGGGTTGTCATTGAGGCAAAAACTTGACGTTGTCGAGCGAGCTGCACCCAGCCAGGAAGCAGCCCAGAAGGCGGCGGAGGAGCAACTTTCATCCTTCTTGCAGCAGCGGGCCCAGGTGGAGGCGGAGGTGGCCGCGGCTGTCACTCGAGAGGAAGCGCTGAAGGAAGTGCAAGAGCAGCTTGTGAACTTACTAAAGACACTTCCTCCTCAGTAGCTATCCATTTTGTATCATTTGTACTTATAGATAAAAGAATGTATATATATATTTTTTATTCTTTGACATAATGTATCCTGTATCCAATCAAGTTTATGAATAAAAGATACACCTTTTTTTGTAATGTGTCATTTTCTGGTCTTTTCCTTCTTTTATTATCAGTATATCATCTTAGCGAACATGGTTGACGGATAGTAGGGCACGCATCTTGACTTTCTTAAGAAATAGCGATGGCTTAGACCGCAGGTTCAGATTTGCTGCCTAAGACTTTTCAACTCCATAAGCCGTGAGGGTCTCATAGAGACTTTTCTCCCTACGGATCGAGAGGAACTCGTAGGTGGGTTTTCTCCTTAGGAATCGTGAGGATTCCTAAGTATGGTTTTCTCTTATAAGTCGTAAGGATCCTATAAGAGAATTTTTCCCTCTTACAAGTCGAGAGGACCCACAAGCGGTTATTTCCTTCTTCGTCGAAATTCGACTTTGGAGAGTGAGACCCGTGAATAGTATGGAAGAGACCATTTTGGATTGACTTGCAGGGTCCCATTGTTCAGGAAGCAAGTTTTTTAGTCCCTGCTGCCTGAGGCTTTATTTGCAAGTTGAGACGAATCGGGAGTTTCCCGCGGAGACAATGGTTTCTCTGCGAGCCGACGCGAATCAGGAGGCTCTCGTCAAGGAGTGTTTGTATCCGTGAGTCGAGGAGTTTGCTAGGGATTATTTGTTTCCCAAGCGCCAAGGAATATTTGTTTCCTTGGGGTTTGAAACGAGTCGAGGATTCCCACGGAGGCACTGGTGGCTCTGCGAGTCGACGCGGATCAGGAGGCTCTCGTCAAGGAGTGTTTGTATCCGTGAGTCGAGGAGTTTGCTAGGGATTATTTGTTTCCCAAGCGCCAAGGATTATTTGTTTCCTTGGGGTTTGAAACGAGTCGAGGATTCCCACGGAAGCACTGGTGGCTCTGCGAGTCGACGCAGATCAGGAGGCTCTCGTCAAGGAGTGTTTGTATCCGTGATTCGAGGAGTTTGCTAGGGATTATTTGTTTCCCAAGCGCCAAGAATTATTTGTTTCCTTGGGGTTTGAAACGAGTCGAGGATTCCCACGGAGGCACTGGTGGCTCTGCGAGTCGACGCGGATCAGGAGGCTCTCGTCAAGGAGTGTTTGTATCCGTGAGTCGAGGAGTTTGCTAGGGATTATTTGTTTCCCA
Organism: Agapanthus africanus; assembly: GCA_030015575.1. Classification (NCBI taxonomy): domain Eukaryota; kingdom Viridiplantae; phylum Streptophyta; class Magnoliopsida; order Asparagales; family Amaryllidaceae; genus Agapanthus; species Agapanthus africanus. The sequence continues at coordinate 431,308,861 of CM057339.1, forward strand.
AGCGCCAAGGATTATTTGTTTCCTTGGGGTTTGAAACGAGTCGAGGATTCCCACGGAGGCACTGGTGGCTCTGCGAGTCGACGCGGATCAGGAGGCTCTCGTCAAGGAGTGTTTGTATCCGTGAGTCGAGGAGTTTGCTAGGGATTATTTGTTTCCCAAGCGCCAAGGATTATTTGTTTCCTTGGGGTTTGAAACGAGTCGAGGATTCCCACGGAGGCACTGGTGGCTCTGCGAGTCGACGCGGATCAGGAGGCTCTCGTCAAGGAGTGTTTGTATCCGTGAGTCGAGGAGTTTGCTAGGGATTATTTGTTTCCCAAGCGCCAAGGATTATTTGTTTCCTTTGGGTTTGAAACGAGTCGAGGATTCCCACGGAGGCGCTGGTGGCTCTGCGAGTCGACGCGGATCAGGAGGCTCTCGTCAAGGAGTGTTTGTATCCGTGAGTCGAGGTGTTTGCTAAGGATTATTTATTTCCCAAGCACCAAGGATTATTTGTTTCTTTGGGGTTTGAAACGAGTCGAGGATTCCCACGGAGGCGCTGGTGGCTCTGCGAGTCGACGCGGATCAGGAGGCTCTCGTCAAGGAGTGTTTGTATTCATGAGTCGAGGAATTTGATAAAGATACTGGTTTCTTCGTAGTTGGACTAAACCGTCGAGATTTAGCTTCGTCTTCTGGCGGAGCCTGCTGGGAAAGTATGGTTCCCTCTTTGTTTACGCCCTTGGATTGTATACAGGGATTGATGTGATCTTAACTGTAGGGCCAAAGTTTTATCATCTCTTCTTTTTATTTTATTTTATTTCCGCGATGCTCTATCATTTCAGCTTTTTATATCGCGAAGGTCGCGACTGCCCAATCATTTCGGCTATTTTTCGCGGTGCCCAATCATTTCGGCTATTTATTTTATTTTTACTCGCTGCTTTTTGTTGCGAGTTGCCCAATCATTTCGGCCATTTTGCATGCATACATTTTTACTTGCTGCTTTTTATTGTAAGTCCCCACATCATTTCGGCTATTTCGTATGCATGTGCGGCCTATCGGCTTTCCGCCGTAAACCTGAAATTGGACACCGATTTTGGCATCAGCACTGCTACAACTGGGATATTACCAGGAGCGAATCATCCTCTGCATCTGTCAATGTCGAACAAAGGTGGCATAGCGACCAGGGTTAGGGTCCTGTCGACTAAAGCTTTTGACTTCATAAGCCGTAAGGGTCTTGCGAAGTTATTTCTCCCTACAAGTCGTGAGGATCTTGTAGGTGCATTTTCTCCTTAGGAATCGTGAGGATTCCTAAGTGTTCGTTTCCTCTGTAAGTCGTAAGGATCCTACAGGATGGTCTTCTCCTCATAAATCGAGAGGATTTACAAGGGTTGTCTATCATGCGAACATATCCCCAGTCACGGATGAGACTTGGTTAGGGAAATGTTTATTCGCGCCCGTGGATTGTATACAAGGGTCAATATTGAGCCACTTGTAGGGCAGTATTGGAAGTTTGTGGGGGTTTACTTAAGCACAGGTTTAGGTCTCTGTAACTTAAGAATTTCAAATCTTATGAGCCGTGAGGGTCCCATAAGAGATTTCTCCTCGCGAGTCGTGAGGATCTCGCAAGTGTATTTTCTCCCTAGGAATCGTGAGGATCCCTAAGTGTGTTGCTCCCTTGTGAGTCGTAAGGATCTCACACGGGTGGTTTCTCCTTACAAGGTCGAGGGGACCCTGTAAGTGTCTTTTGACGAGGTTGCACCCTTTCGAGTTTTCACAAACACTCGCCGGTAGTCCTGCTGTTTTTACTCACGGAGCCCTTTCGGGTTTTCATCCGTGCCCATTTTGCTTATGGACATACCGTTTTTTATTCTTTTTATTTTCTTTTTCTCTCTTTTTTTTTACGAGGTCGCGCCCTTTCGGGTTTTCATGAACACTCGCCGGTAGCCCTGCTGTTTTTACTCACGGAGCCCTTTCGGGTTTTCATCCGTGCACTTTTTGCTTATGGACATACCGTTTTCATTTATTTATTTATTTTATTTTTATATATATTTTTTTTATATCTTGTCAGCCTAAAGATGCTGCGGTAGTAGTTTAAAGACGTTTCGGTCTGCTATTAGTTTAAGGACATTTCGGTCCGTTGTTAGTTTAAGGACATTTCGGTCCGTTATTGAGAAGGCTGGGTACTGCTTATAGAGCCTGAGCTTAGGAAGACAGAGAGCGGACATAGTCGTCGTCATCTATCATTGACCTAGGCCGTAACTCATTAAGCGTAGTATTTCTTTAGGAATCGACCGTTTATTGGCCTGAAAGGCCTTTCACCGTGCATATCCATGAGTAGATAGGCTCCACCCTGGTAGACTTTATCTATGATGTACGGGCCTTGATAGTTTGGCTCGAATTTTCCCCGCTTGGCGCGATTGGGGATCATAGGCCTTTTGACCACTAGCACAAGCTCGCCTTGGCGGAATGTCCTCGGTCGGGTCAATCTTTCATATGAGCGCGTCATCTTTGCTTTATAAGCCTCCAGATTTTGTTGCGCTATGAGCCGGGTTTCATCAAGGGCGTCAAGCTCCTCAAGCCGAAGGTGAGCATTTTCTTCGTCCGTCAACTCGTAGTAGACTTCCACTCGTAGAGAGGGTAACTCTATCTCGAGTGGGAGTACTGCTTCTGTACCGAACACCAACGCGTACGGCGTTGTGTTTGTGGCCGTCTTGAATGCTGTTCGATATGCCCAAAGAGCTTCTTGCAGTCTTTCGTGCCAGTCTTTCTTATTTCGGGACACCATTTTCTTTATGATTTTTGTTAAGGTCTTGTTGAAGGCTTCAGCTAGTCCGTTGGCTCACGGATTGTAAACCGAGGAATATCTCCAGTCTATATTGTGCTGTTGCGCGAAGCGACTGATCTTGTGGCTTCTGTAGGCTGGCCCATTATCGGAGATGATCCGTCTTGGCGTTCCAAACCGATATATGACGTGCGTCTTGAAGAAGTGAAGGATATTCTCCGTCTTTACTTCCCTCAACGGTACCGCTTCTGCCCACTTAGAGAAGTAGTCAGTCGTCGCTAGGATGAAACGATGTCCCTTAGACGATGCTGGTTCGATGGGGACGACTATATCAGTTCCCCACATCTCGAATGGCCAGCTAGCCACCGTTGGATGTAGTGGATTTGGATGCTGGTGGATGAAGTCCCCATGAATTTGGCATGAGTGGCATTTCTTCGCATATTCGAGGCAGTCCTGAATCATTGTGGGCCAATAGTAGCCCATCCGTTTGACCTTCAACATCATCTTAGGGCCTGCTTGATGAGAACCACAGAGTCCGTCGTGAACTTCTTGGACGACTCTTTTCGCTTCGTCAGGTCCTAAGCATTTCAGCCACAGAGAATCAAATGACCTTTTGTACAGAGTATCATTGACGAAGGCGAAAGACAGAGCTCGTTTTATGAGCTGATGTTTCGTGGACGCTTCTTTGGGCAATCGGTAGGACTTGAAGTAATCTATGAAGACTTCTCTCCAATCCTCGGTATTTTCCCAATCTTGTACTTGCAAGGTCGTCTGCTCGCTCGCTCCTTTTTCTTCGGATGATTCCAGAGATATTTCTGCTGGGACAAGCACCCGACGGCTTTGTACCACGATTCTAACGTTATCGAGGTTCTCGTCAGCCAGTTCTTTAGCAAGTTTGGCCAATGCGTCCGCTTTGTTGTTTTCCGCGCGCGGTATGTTCTCCAAAGTATAAGAGGGAATTTGGGTCAACAGTTGTTTCACCTTTTCACCGTACTTTACCAATTCTGGCTTGCACGTTTGGTAGTCGCCGTTTACTTGACTAACGACCAGTTGAGAATCCCCGTATATGAGGAGGTCTTCAATTCCCATGTCAATGGCGATCTCGAGGCCTGCTATCAGAGCTTCGTATTCGGCATCATTGTTTGTCCTCGGCTCCGTCAGGGAGAACGCGTAGCGCATTATCCCTCCTTGTGGAGTTATAAAGATGAGTCCTACCCCCGATTTGATTATAGGGGTATTTTGTTTGCGCTTTTTCATGGAAGATGCTCCATCGAAATAAAGTTCCCATTGGGTATCACCACCGTCGATCGCATCAAACGCATGTTCGTCTGGAAGATCGCAATTCAGAGGAGAATCGGCCGGTATGGGATGCTCAGCGAGGAAGTCGGCGATGGCCTGGCCTTTCACTGCCTTGAGAGGTTGATACGTTATCGAAAACTCCATCAAGAGTAGGGCCCATTTAGCGAGTCGTCCCGTCAATATGGCCTTTGACATCAAGAATTTAAGGGGGTCCACCTTTGAAATGAGACGGACCTCATGCGCCAACGCATAGTGCCTAAGCTTTGTTATCGCAAAGATCAACGCCAGGCAATGTTTTTCAATGGGGGAGTAGTTGCTTTCTGCCCCCAGTAGAACTCGTCTTAAGTAGTAGAGTGCTCTTTCTTTCCCTTGATCGTTTTCTTGTGCCCATAATGCGCCTAAAGAACCTTCGAGGGCGGTTGTATAAAGAATGAGAGGCTTTCCCTTAACCGGAGCAGCCAACACCGGCGGGTTCTGCAGGTATTGCTTGATCTCGTCTAGCGCGCTTTGGCATTTTTGATCCCAGACGAATGGGGTTCCCTTCTTCATCAGGTGACTGTAAGGACGGCACTTTCCTGAATGGTTGGCTATAAATCGCCGTATGTACGCGAGCTTCCCTTGGAGAGACCGCAGTTGTTTGAGAGTTCTCGGCGGAGGCATTTCCATGATCGCTTTAATCTTTGACGGATCTATTTCAATACCTCGGTGTCGAACAATGAATCCCAGGAATTTGCCAGAGGAAACTCCAAATGCACACTTGAGCGGGTTCATTTTCAAGTTGTATTGTCGAAGGCGTTGAAATACGGTCTTCAGATGCTCGAGATGTTCATCGTATGATTTGCTTTTAACTACGAGATCATCAATATAGCATTCGACGATTTCGTGTATAAGGTCGTCGAAGATCTTCGTCATGGCCCTTTGGTAGGTGGCACCGGCGTTCTTTAAACCGAAGGGCACCACCTTGTAACAGAATATTCCTAAAGGGGTCCCGAAGGCTGTGTGCTTCTGGTCTTCTGGATGCATCTTTATCTGGTTATACCCTGACGAGCCGTCCATAAAGGAGAAAACCTCATGAGTGGACGTGTTGTCTATCATCATTTCGGTGACTGGCACTGAGAAGTCATCCTTCGGGCAAGCTTTATTAAGATCCCGGAAGTCTACGCATATACGCACTGTCCCATTTTTCTTCATTGCCGGGACGATGTTGGCGATCCATTCAGGGTATTGAACTTCCTGGATGAAACCAGAGTCGATCAGCTTCTTGACCTCGGCATTGATACTCATCTCAAGCTCGAGCCGCATTCTTCTCGGCGCCTGTTTGACTGGTTTGACCTTCGGAGATATCGCCAATCTATGCACAGCAATTTCTGGATCTAGTCCAGGCATTTCGGAATAGTTCCATGCGAAGCAATCTTTATGCTGTAGAAGCACATCCTTTAACGCAGCCACCCTTTCTTCAAATAGCAGCTCGCTGATGAATGTTGGTCGCGGGTCATTTGCCGTCCCCAACTCAATTTTCTTGAGATTATCTGCAGTGGTATGGATTCCATCTTCCAGCTCTTTTGGCGCTGGTGGGAATTCTGAGATTATCTCGTCGCTGCTGTTTTCGAAGCACCAAGGGATCTCATCTCTGTCCTCGGGCTCTTCTTTCAATATTGTGATCATGTGACAGGTGCGAATCCGCTTCCAATCCCAATGTGGAACTGGTTTTTCTTCCGTGGCCTTAAGCTCGTGCTTTTGTGGTGGCGTTACCCTCCAGTTGTCGGACATAGCGAATTTACCAAGCTGGTACTGATCTTCGACCCAATTCTTGAAGGTGAAGCAATCTTCGAGAGGATGCCCTATTACTTGGTGATAAGAGCAATAGTCTGGGTGTGAGACTTCGCCTGCTTGTTCGGGGTGTTTGGACTCCGGCAGTGTAAGCATCTGATGTTTCAGAGTGAGGTCAAGTATCTTCCTCGTTTTGTTCCGAGGAAACGAGTACGCTCGACCCATCTTCTTCATAAGGGATAGCTCAATAGCGCTCGACTCCCATTTGCGTGGCTTCTTAGCCTTGCTTTGTTGTTGTTGAGCTCCTTTTTGGCCTTTTGACTTATTTCTGCTTTTGCGCTGAGCCTTCTTTATAATAGGTTGACAGGAAGCAGCCTTTTCATCCTTCACGGCTTGTTGGAGAAGGCGTTGCGTTCTGGCTTTCTCGTAGATGACCATTTCGCGGTTATGGTCGTCTCGGATCTTTTGACCTGCTTCCCTTATAAGCTTGTCCATTTGTTCTTCGAACGATGGACTGGGTTCCTTTGCATCTGGCACTTTCATTGTCTCAGGATTAGCATCCTCCCATTGAGCATCCGCTTCTTCGTCGAAGTCATACATGACATAGCAGCTGTTTAGTAGCTCCCGTTTCTTTGACCGGATGTATCCAAGCCCGATTGTCTCCATTTTTCCATTAGGCAGTTTGCGTTGAGTCCCGGGAACGTTCCCGACTTTGTCATAGAACTTGGCTTTTCGAACGGTCTTCTTGAAGGATATCCCCTAGCGTTTCAGCAGCTTTTTCAAACCTTCCGTAAAATATCTGGGAAGACGGATAGGCTGAAGCCTGTCGAGCGTAGGATCTGCGCCATGCCAGATTTCCTTTTCCACCTTGGTTTCTTCCGAGCGGTAGAACAGAATTGCTTTTTCGCTTTCTCGCCTAGGAGGGATATAGAACGTTTGCAGCTCTTCTACATTGTAAATATCAAGTGCATCCAGTTCTTTACGGTGTTTAAGCGGCACCATGGCGACTTGTAGACTTTGTTCTTCGTCAGCGGACGTTCGTATTGAAGGTCGAGCAGAGAATACAATATGGATCTCATCCTCCGAGTCACTACCAAAGACCAACGTAGGAGTGGACGGTCCTGGCTTATTTTGTTGGGGCGGACCCGAATAAACTATATCCTCTTCCTCCTCGGTATCGCTGCCGAAGACAGGGATGGTGGCGTTAATTTTGTTCTCAGGCTTGTGACATTTTTCCGTGTCTTCGAAACTCGACAAGAAGTATTTGGCATCTTCATATTTACGAACTTCATTCACGGAAAACGGATTCAATTCTCCTGCCACAGTGTACTCGATACCATCCTTACAATATTTCATACACTGATGCTGTGTAGAAGGGATAATATTGTACTCGTGTAACCATGGTCGACTGAGCAGAGCATTGTAGCATGTCTTGGCGTCTATGACATGGAATTTAATATCTGTGACGAGCAACCCAAAGCGTAACGTCAATATCACAGATCCAAGAGTCTTTGACGATTGGGAGTCGAACCCGGAGATGGTGATCTTGTCTCGAGCAAGGTGCTGGACGCTCATGCAGATTTCCTTCAACACTCGCACGTTGAGGAGATTAACAGACGATCCATTATCGATCAGGATTTTGCCTATCTTTATATCATGGCAGTATCCTGAGACATAGAGAGGGCGATTGTGTTCGCGCGTCCCAAGGAGAAGGTCTTCATCGCCAAAAGCAACGTCAGCCGTGTGCACCTCTTCCAACTCATTCTTCATCTTTTCTTCGGCCAGGAAGGCTTGGAACTAGTCCGGATCTTGTAGCGCTTTAATCAAAGAATCCCTCGCCTCTTTTGATAGTAACAGGGAATCAAGAATGCTGAGTTGTGAGGGCAGCTTCCTCAGATGCGCCAAGACATTGTAATCCACCTTATTTCTTTTCGGCGGATTCCTGGCGGTTAGCTCTTCCGCAACTTGGTCATCTAGAGTAATATCCTCGGAGACCTTTTCTTTCCCTTTATTTTTCTTGTTTAAGGGTCCGAGATTCTTTTCAGGTAATGTCCGATTGCGTAGAACCTTTGGCTCTTCTTCTTTTCCCGAAGTTGACTCTTTAAAGAGAGGGGCGAGTTCCAGCTCCTCATCAGAATCGCTCCCGAATGTAGGCACTTGTGACCTGCCAGTGTTAACCATGCGACAATCGCCGGTATTTCTTTCAAGCCCTTCGGTCGTATTTCTTTGCTCTCGACGAGTTTTACGCTTTTCCCGTTTGAAGCGTTGTTGACGAGCAACATATCCTTGCCACCATTTATCGAAAGCTTTGCATTCTTGAGTGGGGTGCGAAACCTTCTGATGATATAAGCAAAAGGAGGGGTGCATTTCTATTTCACCAGTAATTTTTTCTTCCGAGGATGGTAGTTTCATGCCCATTGATGTGGCCTTAGCAAACCTTTTCTTTATCTTGAATTGGCTTTTGTCGGTAGTGACGATGTTTTGCTCCAGCGGGATCGCCTCAGCTCTTTCATCAAGTCGCTGGCGCTTGGCCCTTTCAAATATAGCCGTCTCGCGTTCTCGATTAGCTTTACTTTTCAGTCGAGCTTCGTTAAGGAACGCGTTAATCATTCCGACTGATAGCTCCGGAATTTTTGATTCGGTATCTGCCCCCAGCGTTTTAGTGCCAGAAGTCTCCTCATCGTTCGTGATCGAATGGGAGATCATATGACAGCTTGCTACATATTCCTCGGATTCATCCGATGAACTTTCTCCCTCATCTTCCTCTTGAAAGACGTGATTGAGGAACTCTTGAAGCGTAATGGGAGTCCGCGCCTTTTGGTTGTATTCATCTAGCGCGTCAATTTGCTTTTGTAAGTCCGTGCGCTTGTCGCCAGGCTTCACGGGTTTCTTAGATTTCTTCTTCTTCTTTTTCGAAGATTTTGACAGCTGGTTGCGAGTGTTTGAGCTACCCCCATCGGTCTTTGGGGTTGGACGTGGCTTCAACATCCCTTCAATGACCTACGGTTCCAACGGGTTCTTCCACTTGATCGTTGGACATGCATGAAGGTCGTTTAGCATCCTCTTTGTCTTGGCTGATAATACAACCTCCCAAGGAGCTTCTTCAATGACGGAGCATGTTGCCCCCGGCGTATTCGTCCCCTTAGAGGTGTGGGGCTGCGGGGGATTCACCTTACATTTGTCAGATAACGCGAACTTGCCCTGTCGGTACTGGTTTTCAAGCCAATTCTTGAAAACGTAGCAATCTTCGATCGGATGGCCTAGTACTCGATGATAAGGACAGTAGTTGGGCTCGTTGACGTCATTTGGTTGCAACGGACGTTTTGGATCCGGCAGATTTATGAGTCTATTGCGCAACGCCAGCTCGAATAATCTCCTCGTTTTATCGCGGGGAAAAGACTAAGGAAGTCCCATCCTATCCTCAAGGGGTACGTACGGGCGCACATTATTTTGACGAGCCACTGGCTTCGGGTCGCTTGGTTGTTGTTGAGCATTAGCGACGACGATCTCTTTTCCCTTCCCTTTGTCATTTCGGGAGTCCGGCCTTGGAAGAGGTGGTTTATGGCCCATCTGATCCATCTGTGCTAGTTTGTCGATCAAGGCTTAGAAGGTAGTCGGCTTGAAAAACATCATGAATTGTGAGATGGTTGCTTGCGAATCAAGGGTCCCCACAAACATACCCACCGCGGGAGCTTCTTCAATGCGCTGCTCGCACTTCGACCACAAGTTCCGCCACCGTATAGCGTACTGAACCCACGTCTCGCCTGGCTTTACCCTAGCGTTAATCAGTGCCGTCATCGGGGTACGTTCACTGGCACTTGCAAAATGTTGAGTAAACAGCAGCTCCATCTCCGCGAAGGTTTTAATAGAGTCATTCGGGAGTTCAGAGTACCACTCAAATGCCGTATCCGATAAACTTCCAACAAACTGGCGCAGTAAAAGCTTGTCATCACCACCGGTATTGCCGCAGAGTGCCCTGAACTGGGCAACATGTTGATGAGGATTTTCCGTCCCCTTGTAGACATGGAACTTAGGAATTGTATAACCTGGCGGGTACTTAATCTGATCGTACCAACCCGGATATGGCCGCCCCGTCTTTACGACCTGACCGGCTGCTTCAGTCGCCTGATGCACCCGTATTTGCTGGGCGATGTATTCATCCAAATCAGCTTTTGATATTGTATCCTCTTTAGCTGTGGATAGAGCCGGTGGAGGATTCGATGTCTCTCCCCTATCGTCTTCAAGAATGATCGGGGGATCTTCAGCAGGTGGATCTTGTTGAATCATCATACCCACCATATCCTGGAACAGGAGGGTCATTTTCTTTATGTTGGCTGCCTGCTCCGCAGCTTCTTTATCTTTCTTCTCTAGCACGCGCCGAAGGAATTCGGCGTCCGTTTCTTGTTCTTGACGTTCTTCTGAGGATGTTTCCGGGGTTTCTTTCGGCCCTGTGAGTGCGGCCATAGCGTTCATCATCTCCTGGAGCTTCTGTTGCTGCTCCTGAGCCTTGGTCACTGACCGTGTAAGCGGTCTATGACCCGTGGATGTACGGCTGTCTTCTTTTCCCGATGCCATGTAAACCGTATGAAATGTTATGCCCCCTGACTTGGGGCGTTTAGGTTCACCATTTTTAACTTTTGCCGCTGACGCGGGGGTTTTCTCTGGCCTCCTTCTTTTGTGGGCCGTTGAGGTTGAAGGAACCATTGAAGGGGGCACCCTAGCAGCTGCTGTCCCTTGCTGTTTAATGGGACAATCCTTGTCTTTTTCCACCTTCGCCTTTTTCTGGCGACGAGAGTGACCTGGGTCAATCACAGAGTCTTGAACCCTTCGCCAAACTTTATAAATTCTTGAAGACAGCCGTTGAAGGGGCTGTTCTCGCTTCGTTTCTGGAACTCTCTCCGCAGGTGGAGGAGATCTCTTCAATGTAGCGATTGGAGAGTTCTTCCGTACCCTCCTCAGCAGTTCAAAGCTGTTCCCAGTTGGAACAGCAGCGTTGACTTCCACCGCTGGAGCCGGTGGAGTTATCCCTGAGGGGGAGTTGCCCCCTGCCTTCCTCACTCGTTGCCAATGACGACGTCGAGCACGACGAGCTGTTGGGATTGGCTCAGAGATAGAGATAACTTCTTTTTGCCCCCTGTCTGAATGAGGCGCCGCGGGTATTAACCTCTTAAAGACTGAGGTTGTTCCTTGCGGGGTAATATCCAATCTGTCAAAGACAGATCTTCGTGCAAGGGCAGGAGCGGGAATCATCAGTCTTGAAAAGACTGACTCTTTGGCGGGAGAAGCCGCCTTAACGACTTCCGGAACAGAGGCTGTCGGTTTGGTAGCGGGCGACCCGTTAACAGGGGCCGTGGTGGCAGTGAGCCGGTTGAAGACCGACTTCTTGTTTACTTCCGGTGTAGGTATTGACATAGAGAAGCTTGTAGGTGGGATCATGGTCCCGAAGAACAGGCCAGTGGTGGCTTGGGACACCTGGTCTACCGGCAGAGCGAGGAAGGAAGCCTCTTGGGGCCCATATGCTACACCTCCCGGTGAGGTGGAGCGTCCGTTGCAGTGGCACTTCGAGCAGTTGGTGCAGTTAGAGGCCATTGATGCTTGAGTTCTGCGCCAGGCAAAAGACCAAATCTTAGTAACTTGAAATCCAAAGGCAACCATTAACAAACCACGATTCATTCGCGAAGACGACACACGAAATGTAGAGTGGAAAGAGGAAAAGGTCCCACCGGGCGTGCCAGAATCTGTTCCCCTCCGAATGGCGGCGCAGACTTTGCGTCTATGCCTGAGATTCGGGGCAGATGATAAGTGGTTTTATCCGTCTACCTCTCCGAAAATGCCAAGTTGATTTATGGCACCGTGTATCGGAGGTTTAGACGGATGCGGCCGATGAAGCAGACTTCGTCAGATTCCCCCTCAGGGTGAGGGGTTTTTTGATTGTGGGGACGCTCTTCCCTGCAGGCGCAAGCCCCTGCAATTAATTACGCTACCGCATCGCGGTAACAACTTTCTCCTTCTCCAGAATTTCACTTCGTGTCGTGTGTGTTTTTTTTGTTTGTGGTTGCCCGTGGATTGTATACGGAGACTGAGTAAGGCTGTCGCCTGTAGGACGTGGATTTGTCCAGATCCGTATTTACTTAGATTTGGGTTTGGTGTTTTTTAGTTTAAGGATGCATTAGCCGCGTTGCGGCTAAGATCAACTTAAACGTTCGTTAAGGATACATTAGTCCTGTTTTAGACTAAGATCAACTTAACGTAATGATTCATTTAATATATGGCCGTCAGGACTCGTCACCTATCTGACGTCGTTGAAGGATTACAACGACAGGTGTCAGAGGAGTTCAGAGATGTACCCTTGAGCCGAAATTGATTTGGAGTCTTATCATTCATTTTAAATGTCTAAGGATACGTTAGCCGTATTTGGGGCTAAGATCAACTTAAACGGGACCGTTTAGATCCGGCAAAAGAGCATTTGGAGGCTCTATTGTTCCAGTTTTAGGGACGTAGTGGTCCATTTTCCAGTTTAGGGACGTAGTGGTCCATCGCCAGTTTAGGGACGTGGGGGTCCATATTCCAGTTTAGGGACATGGTGGTCTATTATTAGTTTAAGGACGTCTCGGTCCAATATTAGTTTAAGGACGTCTCGGTCCAATATTAGTTTAGGGACGTCTCGGTCCGATATTAGTTTAAGGACATCTCGGTCCAATATTAGTTTAAGGACGTCTCGGTCTATGAGTTTAAGGACCCCGCAGTCCATATACGTGTGTGGTCGTCGGGACCCGTCACCTCTCTGACGTCGTTGAAGGATTACAACGACAGATGTCAGAGGAGTTCGGAGATGTACCCTCGAACCAGATATATATTGATTTAGGGAGCAGCCGTGCTCAGTCAATTTAATTTGAGGACTTACAGCCAAAATTGGGCTAAGTCCAGTTGAAAATGTTCAACACCCTTATTTATTTTTGATCTATTAGACCTGTGCTAGGGCTTTGCCCACACTTAAATAATGCATTGCATTACTTCAGGCCATTTATGCCCATTTTTACTGGGCTCTGCCCTTTTTATTATGATGCAGATCATTTATTTTGGTCCATTGGACCTTTCAATTGGGCTCTGCCCTTTCAAATAATGCACAGCATTTTATTTATTAGGCCTGTTAAACCTTTTAATTGGGCTTGGCCTTTCAGGAAGTGAAATGCATTGCATTTGTCAGGTGCTTTGCGCCAATCACTGAGCGCAAGCGCAACAGCGCAGTGCGCTGCGCTGTTGCGCTGCTGACACGTGGCGCACTCTGGTGAGTTGCGCCAATTCCAGAGAGCAAAGCTCTATTTCAAGAGCGCGTAGCGCAAGTTCTGTAGCTGACACGTGGCGCTCTCTTAAGAGCGCAACGGCGCAGTTTGGAAGTGCAAAGCACTAAGAATCTTTTAGATTCAAGAACAGAAGTGCAAAGCACTATTTGATTTCTTGATCTAGTTTAGATCAAAGAAAAATAAGTTTTTTCTTTTGTTTGAAGAACCAGAGGTTCATAAAAGTGCAAAGCACTATTTTTAATTTTGTTGTTTTCTTGTTTTGAAGAACCAGAGGTTCATAAGAAGTGCAAAGCACTATTTGATTTCTTGATCTAGTTTAGATCAAAGAAAAATAAGTTTTTATTCTTTTTGTTTGAAAGAACCAGAGGTTCATAAAAGTGCAAAGCACTATTTTTATTTATGTAAAGATCATTGATCTAATATTAGAAGAAATTTCTTCTATTTTATGAAGGTTCTTTACCTTTTTTTTGGAATTTTCTCAGAGTTCTCTCTGTTTGAAGTTCTTGAACCTTTTTTTTTTTAAGAAAATGTTGATGCCTTCGAATTGAGGCCTAGGGTCCTTTTTATAGTGCCCATAAATTAGTTAAATTTGTTAAAGAGATCTTTCTCTGAGTGATTTGGGGAATTTTCCCCACTGTTGGATCTTTGATCCAAGGGCTTCTGCTTTGCAGAAGAAAATCTTCTTGTTTTAACAAGAACAGAAAAGATTTCTTAGAAATTTAATTTTGTTTGGCGCAGATCCCCAGCACGTGACACGTGTCGCGCAGCGCACAGCTGTAACACTTCAAAAAGATAAAATATTATTTTTGGGAATATTTATAATTTAATATTATTTTATTGATTATTTTAATATTAAATTTATAATTAAATGCAAATAAATGAAGAAAAATTATAGAAAATTCTAAAATGGGGTATTTATTGGAATTATACCATTTTTAAGTGTTTGTGATCAATTATATGCTAATTTAGTGCTAATCGCGATTAAAAATCGCTAATCGGATTTTTTGGCTTTTTGTGCAAAATGTGCACATATCTTTTTCCTACACTTGTGTTACATTTTCTACCATGTTACTTTGGGTTTACTATTGGTGTGAGAAGGTTTTGAAATTAAAGAAAAGGAAAAGAAAAGAAAAAGAGAAAAGAAAATAGGTATGGTGAGAGAGAGAGAGAGTAGGTGAGGACCATTGACTAAAAACCTTAGCCTTTTCTCTTCACTCTCCTCCTCATTTCTCTCCCTCTCCCACCATTTGCTGCTGCTGCTCCTGCCACTCATTTCCCCCCCATCATCAAGCCCTCAAATCATCTCAAAAATCACTCCAAAACCCCAATCTCATTTCATTAAAAAGATGCACAAGCTCGAGATCTACGTAATGGACCAAGAAAGCATGGATTTTGGCCACTAGGGGCAACTCAAGAATTTTCTTGAGTTGCCAAGTGAGGTAAATTTTGGACCATTAGCTTAATTCTAACATTACTTATACCCCAATGTTGTTATAGAATCGATATTGTGTGATATTGTGGACTTGAGGATAACCAAGTTAGGGATTGAGGGAAATTGGTGTTGTATTATGAAATTGAGCTCAGTTAAGGTTATACCAACACCTTAGTGTATGAATTGGAACCCAAAACCTGAAGCTTAAAACAGAATACGGATTTTAGAAACCGATATCGGGGAAATTATGAAATCTGTGTAGTGTTTATTGAATCTGCTTTTACCCCGAGACTCCTAAAATAATATTGAGTGGACAGTGAGATGTGCAGGCACCAGAGAACCACCACACCAAACCCTAGCTCCCCACTCCACTTTGAGGCCGCCGATTTTCCCATTCTGGCCGCAATTTGCGGCCAGAGCAGTAAGGAATTTCCTCGTTTTGCGTGCATGGCCCTATTTCCTCTAGTATTGACCCAAGGTACTTCTAGTTTTGACTGAATCTAACTAGGGTGAAATCTGGGACATATATCCTAAGTTGCTATTTTGGATTCGTGTTTCCGTATTCCGTATTTTTGATTCTGCAATTGTGGATTTTGTTTTGCCTCGACTATTTGGCGTTTATACGACGATATAGAGGATTTATTGATGGTTTTGAAGGCGTGCTATAGGTTCTCACCTATAGGCCCCTTATCGTATCGTTTTGGATTTCATGTGCCGTTTTAGCTTGGATTTGGTTTTAATGCGTATATACGATACTTTGATATGTAGGTACCCATGAAGACTTCGGGACGACAAGCAAATACGTGGTGACGTCCGCAAATGATGATGCAGGTGAGTAGATTATATCTACAGGGGGAAGTCGGGTGGATGGCGTATAGCACCCCCGCAGTCCGTCAATAGTATACTATGTAGTTTATTTATGTGATAGTTGTAGGGTGTTATGGCTAGTTAGAGCTAGAAATAACTAGCATAGTTCCTAGTTGCGAGCTCTAGGATAGAGGTACACCTACACGCACACCCTTGCATATTACTTATACTTGCACGGTGTTTGATGATATGGGATGACTTTGGAGATGAGTCGATGATGTGGGATTTGTGCCGCGAGATCGGTGATTTGATATGATTCATATTTGGGATATGACTTGTGATTCTTGCGGGCTTGGGATGTGTGTTTACCCCCGCATGCATACTTTATTGATGGTATCGATTTGCACTAGACATAGAGTAGTACCCCAGATTATATGATCTGATGATAGTGATACCTGTTATGTGATGAGATAGTGAGATGTTGACCTGTACCCAGCTTTTGGGATGCCGTACGATGATTTACCGTACGAGCCGATATTGATGATAGATCCGCACTCATAACTCGAGGATGTCCTACGATATGTTCTTGAGGCGGGATCACCGACTATATATCTATATATTTATCGACTCAGATTTAGGTGGTTTCCACACCTACCCCTCCTGATTGACCTGATACTTAGATCTGTAGTTTGCATAGTAGATTCTTCACTGTGGTGTTGACTATTGATTTCCG
The DNA here is from genome assembly GCA_030015575.1 of Agapanthus africanus. Classification (NCBI taxonomy): domain Eukaryota; kingdom Viridiplantae; phylum Streptophyta; class Magnoliopsida; order Asparagales; family Amaryllidaceae; genus Agapanthus; species Agapanthus africanus. Next base: position 431,324,964 of record CM057339.1, read on the forward strand.
CATATTCATGCTATTCGCATTGCTGGCATATGTTTATTGCTATATTATTATCATGCTGTTAGGACACCAGCACCATTATCGATGATGCGTATGTTCCACGTACACTATTTGCCGGCTCACACACTTCATCATCGATAATTGCCATGCCACTACACTGTAGTACTGTCGCATGACTTCTGATATGATTACCTTCTTTACATGTCGCATACATCATGGATTGATTGCATAGCACATCGCATTGGATTTACTTCTTGATGTTGGATTTTCATGTGATTTCTGATTTTGAGGACCGTGGGATTATTTAAGAAAGGATGCTCTATTTTGAAAAACCCGGTACCTCGTGATATGATATTTTGGTGCGTCCACCACGCGTTTTCTCGGTGCTGAGACGTGTACTTGAAACCCGATTCGAGGAGTGGATGATCCGTTTGCGGGTTCGTGGTGGGCCCGGTATGGTTCCCCTCGGCAAGATGATCGATGGGTTTTGCCGATTGAGCCTGGAGGCGGGCGAGTACCTACCGGTGACTGTATTTGAGCTCGGCGGATATCTGGAGGATACCGACCGGAGTTGAGAGATGGGCGTACTGCCGGGGCCGAGGGCCGATTCCGCAGGCATAGCCCGCGGGCCGATCCGGACTGACGGAGCCCGATGGATGAGGATTTACGTGTCGATGCTAGGCACGGGTTTCATGATGTTTTTCCATGATTTTGTTTATATCCTCATATTGCATACATGATGCTTATTGTCATTGGGTGACGGGTGGACGGATTCCACATATATACAGACATGGATCATATACAGACTGGATTTACACTGATCATACTTCATTTGTATATATAACAGGGTATGAGGGCGCTGTTATATATACCCTTACACCAATATTAGTGGTATGGGACGCTAATATATGTGTATTGATATCCTTGATACTTCATCATATTTACTTCATGCAGACATACCTTATACTGATGACATGTTATTACCTGAGTACCTGGCACTACATACATATTTTGATGTTACCTTGCCACCTTATCATACTTCAGATGTACTCTTGTGGTTATATTACTGATTGTTGACCTAGGTTTATGTCTTGCATTCGGTTTCTGCTTGTAGATATTTCTATTCACGAGTTGGCAACTCACCCCCGTTGTGCCACAGTTCTTGCAGGTTCTGCCGTACAGGTTTCTTTGCGGCATTTCTGGCACACTACCTTCTTGCGGGTGAATTGCTTTTGGTAGGTGGATTCTTTTGCATCAAGAACCACTATTGTATTTATTTTATTCATTGTATCTAGAATTTCCATCAACCAAAATTGTATATTGTTTCAGACTCAGACTTTAGTGATGTATTATTTGACCTTAGAGTCGCGCTTAGCAGTATTGCGGTTTTCTTGCTTTTTGAGTTCTTTTGGTTTGACCCTCGCCGTTTGGCGTTGTATATTATTGTTGCTTGTGTGGTTGTGGCCGTCATTTGACGAAGAGCTTGCTCCCGCTTGGGGATGCCTTTATCATTGCATATGTTGTTAGCCTTGTTGTACCCCATTCGGGGCCAGTTTTACAAAAGAAACTCTGCCGAAATTTTTAGAAAAGACTTTACTGTTTTAAAATGCATATTCGGCTTAGTTATTTAAAAACCTTGATTTCAAACATGCATTTCTTCACTTCTTTAAACCAGTTTCTTTACTTATTCTTAAAAATGGTTTTAGATTTCTGGGCTTTTGGCTTACTTGGATCAGATGGAGTCCTATAGACTCCATATGGTTCAAGGGCCAGTCACGTGCTCTTTCGGGTCGTGACAAAGTTGGTATCAGAGCGCTAGGTTGACCTTGGTTCGAGTCTAAGTTTGACTATGTGGAGCCTAGGGCATTTATATATATACGGAACTTAGGCTTGACCTTACGGAACTTAGACTTGGTCGAGGAGGTATTAGACCCGAACTTTCGTTTCGTAGGATGACCCTTGGTTGATGGAATAGGTGACTAAAGTAGAGTGACGTACCGTTGGTATGTTCCGCGGCATACTTACGACACGCCACTCCGCTTAAGGAACCTTAAGATGTACATATTTTCGAGATCAGTGATTCTCTTTATATCCAGGATTATACATCCATTTGAGATCCCCGATTCTATTAGTTTCATGATCATACCTTTATTGATGCTGTTCCTTCTTATGATCATGTATTCCTTTTGGATCTGTTGTTCTCTTCCTTACCATTGATCTGCTCTCTTCGATACTCGATTGAGGTTCATGTCGCCATGTTTGAGCGCAGTTTGGGCTGCTGCTAGGGTTACGGCCGGTGCGAGCTCGTCTGGTACGAGGGCCGACCATTGTGTTTTCTGGTGACATGGGAACGTCTCGAGTTAGTTTTGGTGATTGTGACCTCTAGTGGAGGCGAGTGCTTGGTTTTCACCGGATGATCGGGCCGTTGTTAGAGCTGCCAGTTGAGAGAGGACTGTTGATGTACATCATACCTCAGAGATTATGATGTCGCCTACCGTGCAGACAGATGGACCAGCTGTTGCTGAGATTGACAGGATGTCGCTTCCGGAGCTTACGAGCTGAGATTGCCGGAGCTTCCAGGTGGATATGAGACAGATGATAGCTAGTCTACCCGATTTGAGAGACGAAGGTGATTCGTCCGATTTATGCGCCGGAGCGGGCCCAGTTGAGTTGAAGATTTCCAGTGTGGAGAGTCTTACTCAGATCTAGAGCAGACCGACTCAGAGATGACCGCCTATGTATTGCCTTTCCTGGAGGATTGAGGCGCTGTTCGGCGTACAGGCGAATGAGCCAGTTGCTACTGCAAATGACGAGATATCGCCCAGATGGTTGGAGCTACTGCAGCGTGAGCATATACTTAGAGAGATGATAGCGGTCGCTAGTCACCTGAGGACTAATGACTAGGACATGTGGTTCGTTCGTTTACCGATGCGAGGTCATCAGATAGATTGTTTCCAGCTAGAGACGACTTCACGCAGGTTCGTTGAGAGTCGATAGAGACGATCGAATGTCAGGAGCCCATTTTCCATGTTTAAAGTATACGGAAAGACATGCAGGTGATTCTATGGACCCTCTAGAAGAATGAAACCCTAACTCGACTTAATGACCGTGTGAAAGCCTTTGAACCTTAGGGTTTGCGGCAGTTCCGCGGCGCCATTAGTGAGGCTTGGGTTTGTCCTTCTACGGCTGGACCACCGACGCTGTGGCATGTACTCGATACTATTAAATTGTACCCATGATGTTGATCTCTTGGGGGATTATGAGGTTCTGACGAGTCGATCGGATGATTCGACATCATTCGGACATTATGTGATGGGATGCGTTTCTTGGGATACTCCAGATACGAGGATAGCCGTTGGAGCACTGTCCATGCAGCCATGATGAGACGAGTCCGGATCAGTCGACATTGACGCAGAGTGAAGAAAAGAGTTCGCAAGATATTTCGACGAGATGACGTCCCACTCCGCTGACATCAGAGATGTGATACGCACCCAGAGGCGTTGTATACGGATATATCTTCCAGAAAGAAGCGCGATAAGTATGCAGCCGTTCCGGAATAATACCTAGCTTCAGCAATGGATGATGACTTCCGGGCAATTCGGCAGGAATGAGATTTGAGAGAGGAACCTCGACAGGACCCTTCTGGAAAACGATACGAGAAGACCTAGACCCAGGAGTGGTCATATTGCGCACACCCAGCAGGACAGAGTTCGGCGCCGTCGACGAGGTAGTTGACCAGGCTCGGATAAGAAACTTACCCAGATGTGTTGCGAATTGATCAAGGACGGACGAGTGATGAGTATTCCTCCGATGGTTGGGACGTGTTCCCGAGGACCTGTTCGGCCTGACATCTTTTACAGAATGATGAAGCTACAGAGTACGCGATTTCGAGTCCGTGCGAGAGACTTCAGATTGGCCGTGGCCGAGAATAGTGCAGTGCATAGTAGCTTGGCGTGACGTCATAGTGGACGACGATAGAGACAGGTGGAACAAGAGGTTCGTGTGAGACACTGACGAGCTGTCATTACTTCCCGTCGAGACGAGAGACCTGATATGCTTAAAGAGGCGTTGGGATGCGACCAATTTCCGAGAAAATATTGTGCTGAGGACACAGATGTCTCTCGAGTGTGAAGAGATTATGCAGGAGAGCCAGCCTCTGTACGGTTCGGCATAGGCGAGATCGGAAGAGACCTTGAGCAGGATTCCTTCCAGGACATTGCTGCAATGATGTTTGCACCCAGGATCAGATGTGTGACGTGCTTTAAGAGAGCCAGAGGCCGACGCCAGTGATATGCTGCCTTACGAGTGGTCGTGAGGATTGACCAAGAGATGACCAGAGAAGTGCCAGAACGGAATCGTCCCCGTTAGCACACCCGACAGGGCCGATGAGCCGATTGACTGCGAGATAGGAAATCCGCAAGGAAAATGAGGACCCAGAGTCAGAGGACGCCAGACCGTGAGCAAGAGGCAAGTAGATATCCTGAGCTGCTAGCAGTGGATGCACCGACTCCTTCTCGACCTTGAAAGAGGAACTACCGAAGACGGTATTTATGATTTGTGATTTTGTGATTCGATTATCACGTATCCGTCATTTTGGATTTCGGTATTTTGGGCGTTCTGTTTGCATGATTTAGTTTTGATTACTGAGTTTCATGATATTGGTTTCATGCACCCACTGGATATTTATATATTTTGCGCAGAGTTATTACATTTGAGATATTGATTGAGATTTCATGCCTACCGTATGCAGTGATTTGATTTGCACTTCCAGCGTAGTTTTCATGCACCTTTAGTGTTTTGATATACGATTTTGGTGCACGCTAGATGCACTAAATCGGGATTCTTCGTGCATGTCACATGCACCTGATTTTTCTGTCAGGCACACACGCTGCCTACGACAGATGTTTCGTGCACACCAGTTGCACCTAGATGTTGTTTCGTACACCTGTTTGACACATATATGGATTTTGATTCCTTGCGCACCAGACGCATAGGATAACCTTATATATGCATTTTGAGGATTGATTTCTAGTAGAGCAATACATTTTTATGATATTCTCTATGTATTGATGTTTTCGGAGCCCCGACAAATTGGATTATTACTGAAATTGTTTTAGTATTGGGGGTTTAAAATTTAAATTCGGGGACCGAATTTCTTTAAGGGGGGTAGATTGTAACACTTCAAAAAGATAAAATATTATTTTTGGGAATTTTTATAATTTAATATTATTTTATTGATTATTTTAATATTAAATTTATAATTAAATGCAAATAAATGAAGAAAAATTATGGAAAATTCTAAAATGGGGTATTTATTGGAATTATACCATTTTTAAGTGTTTGTGATCAATTATATGCTAATTTAGTGCTAATCGCGATTAAAAATCGCTAATCGGATTTTTTGGCTTTTTGTGCAAAATGTGCACATATCTTTTTCCTACACTTGTGTTACATTTTCTACCATGTTACTTTGGGTTTACTATTGGTGTGAGAAGGTTTTGGAATTAAAGAAAAGGAAAAGAAAAGAAAAAGAGAAAAGAAAATAGGTATGGTGAGAGAGAGAGAGAGAGTAGGTGAGGACCATTGACTAAAAACCTTAGCCTTTTCTCTTCACTCTCCTCCTCATTTCTCTCCCTTTCCCACCATTTGCTACTGCTGCTCCTGCCACTCATTTCCCCCCCCCCCCATCATCAAGCCCTCAAATCATCTCAAAAATCACTCAAAAACCCCAATCTCATTTCATTAAAAAGATGCACAAGCTCGAGATCTACGTAATGGACCAAGAAAGCATGGATTTTGGCCACTAGGGGCAACTCAAGAATTTTCTTGAGTTGCCAAGTGAGGTAAATTCTGGACCATTAGCTTAATTCTAACATTACTTATACCCCAATGTTGTTATAGAATCGATATTGTGTGATATTGTGGACTTGAGGATAACCAAGTTAGGGATTGAGGGAAATTGGTGTTGTATTATGAAATTGAGCTCAGTTAAGGTTATACCAACACCTTAGTGTATGAATTCGAACCCAAAACCTGAAGCTTAAAACAGAATACGGATTTTAGAAACCGATATCGGGGAAATTATGAAATCTGTGTAGTGTTTATTGAATCTTCTTTTACCCCGAGACTCCTAAAATAATATTGAGTGGACAGTGAGATGTGCAGGCACCAGAGAACCACCACACCAAACCCTAGCTCCCCACTCCACTTTGAGGCCGCCGATTTTCCCATTCTGGCCGCAATTTGCGGCCAGAGCAGTGAGGAATTTCCTCGTTTTGCGTGCATGGCCCTATTTCTTCTAGTATTGACCCAGGGTACTTCTAGTTTTGCCTGATTCTAACTAGGGTGAAATCTGGGACATATATCCTAAGTTGCTATTTTGGATTCATGTTTCCGTATTCCGTATTTTTGATTCTGCAATTGTGGATTTTGTTTTGCCTCGACTATTTGGCGTTTATAGGACGATATAGAGGATTTATTGATGGTTTTGAAGGCGTGCCATAGGTTCTCACCTATAGGCCCCTTATCGTATCGTTTTGGATTTCATGTGCCGTTTTAGCTTGGATTTGGTTTTAATGCGTATATACGATACTTTGATATGTAGGTACCCATGAAGACTTCGGGACGACAAGCAAATACGTGGTGACGTCCGTAAATGATGATGCAGGTGAGTAGATTATATCTACAGGGGGAAGTCGGGTGGATGGCGTATAGCACCCCCGCAGTCCGTAGATAGTATACTATGTAGTTTATTTATGTGATAGTTGTAGGGTGTTATGGCTAGTTAGAGCTAGAAATAACTAGCGTAGTTCCTAGTTGCGAGCCCTAGGATAGAGGTACACCTACACGCACACCCTTGCATATTACTTATACTTGCACGGTGTTTGATGATATGGGATGACTTTGGAGATGAGTCGATGATGTGGGCTTTGTGCCGCGAGATCGGTGATTTGATATGATTCATATTTGGGATATGACTTGTGATTCTTGCGGGCTTGGGATGTGTGTTTACCCCCGCATGCATACTTTATTGATGGTATCGATTTGCACTAGACATAGAGTAGTACCCCAGATTATATGATCTGATGATAGTGATACCTGTTATGTGATGAGATAGTGAGATGTTGACCTGTACCCAGCTTTTGGGATGCCGTACGATGATTTACCGTACGAGCTGATATTGATGATAGATCCGCACTCATAACTCGAGGATGTCCTACGATATGTTCTTGAGGCGGGATCACCGACTATATATCTATATATTTATCGACTCAGATTTAGGTGGTTTCCACACCTACCCCTCCTGATTGACCTGATACTTAGATCTGTAGTTTGCATAGTAGATTCTTCACTGTGGTGTTGACTATTGATTTCCGCATATTCATGCTATTCGCATTGCTGGCATATGTTTATTGCTATATTATTATCATGCTGTTAGGACACCAGCACCATTATCGATGATGCGTATGTTCCACGTACACTATTTGCCGGCTCACACACTTCATCATCGATAATTGCCATGCCACTACACTGTAGTACTGTCGCATGACTTCTGATATGATTACCTTCTTTACATGTCGCATACATCATGGATTGATTGCATAGCACATCGCATTGGATTTACTTCTTGATGTTGGATTTTCATGTGATTTCTGATTTTGAGGACCGTGGGATTATTTAAGAAAGGATGCTCTATTTTGAAAAACCCGGTACCTCGTGATATGATATTTTGGTGCGTCCACCACGCGTTTTCTCGGTGCTGAGACGTGTGCTTGAAACCCGATTCGAGGAGTGGATGATCCATTTGCGGGTTCGTGGTGGGCCCGGTATGGTTCCCCTCGGCAAGATGATCGATGGGTTTTGCCGATTGAGCCTGGAGGCGGGCGAGTACCTACCGGTGACTGTATTTGAGCTCGGCGGATATCTGGAGGATACCGACCGGAGTTGAGAGATGGGCGTACTGCCGGGGCCGAGGGCCGATTCCGCAGACATAGCCCGCGGGCCGATCCGGACTGACGGAGCCCGATGGATGAGGATTTACGTGTCGATGCTAGGCACGGGTTTCATGATGTTTTTCCATGATTTTGTTTATATCCTCATATTGCATACATGATGCTTATTGTCATTGGGTGACGGGTGGACGGATTCCACATATATACAGATATGGATCATATACAGACTGGATTTACACTGATCATACTTCATTTGTATATATAACAGGGTATGAGGGCGCTGTTATATATACCCTTACACCAATATTAGTGGTATGGGACGCTAATATATGTGTATTGATATCCTTGATACTTCAACATATTTACTTCATGCAGACATACCTTATACTGATGACATGTTATTACCTGAGTACCTGGCACTACATACATATTTAGATGTTACCTTGCCACCTTATCATACTTGAGATGTACTCTTGTGGTTATATTACTGATTGTTGACCTAGGTTTATGTCTTGCATTCGGTTTCTGCTTGTAGATATTTCTATTAACGAGTTGGCAACTCACCCCCGTTGTGCCACAGTTCTTGCAGGTTCTGCCGTACAGGTTTCTTTGCGGCATTTCTGGCACACTACCTTCTTGCGGGTGAATTGCTTTTGGTAGGTGGATTCTTTTGCATCAAGAACCACCATTGTATTTATTTTATTCATTGTATCTAGGATTTCCATCAACCAAAATTGTATATTGTTTCAGACTCAGACTTTAGTGATGTATTATTTGACCTTAGAGTCGCGCTTAGCAGTATTGCGGTTTTCTTGCTTTTTGAGTTCTTTTGGTTTGACCCTCGCCGTTTGGCGTTGTATATTATTGTTGCTTGTGTGGTTGTGGCCGTCATTTGACGAAGAGCTAGCCCCCGCTTGGGGATGCCTTTATCATTGGATATGTTGTTAGCCTTGTTGTACCCCATTCGGGGCCAGTTTTACAAAAGAAACTCTGCCGAAATTTTTAGAAATGACTTTACTGTTTTAAAATGCATATTCGGCTTAGTTATTTAAAAACCTTGATTTCAAACATGCATTTCTTCACTTCTTTAAACCAGTTTCTTTACTTATTCTTAAAAATGGTTTTAGATTTCTGGGCTTTTGGCTTACTTGGATCAGATGGAGTCCTATAGACTCCATATGGTTCAAGGGCCAGTCACGTGCTCTTTCGGGTCGTGACAACAGCGCAGCGCAACTGCGCTGACACGTGTCGCGCAGCGCACAGCTCAGCACAACTGCGCGAGCGCATCTGCGCTGACACGTGTCGCGCAGCGCACAGCGCAGCGCAACTGCGCCAGCGCATCTGCGCTGACACGTGTCGCACAGCGTAGCACTAGCGCAACTGAAGCGTTGCTTCCTTTAATAGAGCTTTGCTCTGATTGGGCGCGCCTTCTTGGGCGCAGCGTTGACGTATCAGCGCCGGACACGTGGCGCGTTGCGCCCGTGATTTGAAGCGTTGCTTCAAAATTTGAATTTTGAATTTCCAGCAGAGCTTTGCTCTGATTGGGGGAAACAGTGTCCTTAAAAAACCCTGCACATATTTTTCAGGTCTCTGAAAATATTTTTAGACCTGGTTTTAAAAACGGCAGAAAACACTAAATTTTGATGTTTTTTGCGATTTTTTCGGGATCGAAGTTCTAAATACTTTGCTAACATGTTAGTTGTTGTTTAGCTAGGCTTTGATACCACTGTAAGTCTATGTTACCCACCCCGGTACTTACGGGGAGGCGGAAAGAGTAAAAATCAAATTTTTATCATAAGGAAACATAGACATACCATGAAGGATCTTTGCTAAACATGAACTAACAAACTATCTACAAGTTCTAACTACTAGGTTAGAAGGTTATACCTAGTTCTTGAACTCCTTCTCTTCTTTTGTTGCTTCCCTTTCTTGTGTGTTCCTTTGAGTGGTGTAGACGGCTTCCCCTCTTCGTCTTCTCTTTGCCAAAGAAAGATCCACCCGAAGGCCTCTACCTTGAGCTCCTATCTCAACAATGAGGTAACTAGAGTGCTTGGCTTGCTAGACTAAGAACCCTAGAGTGAGTGGAGAAGTATTTTAGTGGTTTAGTCTCAAAACTTGGATTTTAAACACATGAAACACATAAGCTTTTGAGAGAGAGGAAGATGGAGAGCAAACCATGAGAGAGAAAACTTATGAGAGAATAATCGAACCAAGCTCTCATATTAGAGATATATGATAATAACAATAATAATTAAGAAAATTACGATGGTGAGTTGATTTGACCATTATCATTTCACATTTAATGCTAAGCAAGCTTCAAAAAGCATCTTTTTCTTAACAAAAAGAAAAAAATCTGAGTCAATGAAAGTCAACAAGTCAAATGGTCAACCCAACCCTAACCATGATACAATTATCCTTAATTAATATTATTAATCATATTTCTCATTCTCATTAGGGTTTTGATCAAGTCAATGGTCAAAAACCCTAATGAGGTGTCTCCCTCTCCGCCTCTGCCAACTGTACGTAAGTACCCGCATTCGTGTTCCGAAGAAACACGAATACAATGAGACAAGACCAATCCTAAAACAAATACTAGGTTCTGGCTTAAACCAAAGCCCGCTAGTAATAACTTCCCGGACACCAAACATGCATAAGTGCGCGTATGTGAACGAGCCCCCATCGTAAAACCATACGGCATCTACTCTGTTTTGCCCAAAGGTGAACAACCCTCTGTGTGGGACTCTAAAGACTCGACACTACGCTGGCAGTGGGTTTAACCATAGGCCGCAAGCGGTACTAGCTGTATGTAACGGTCCCCAGGTAGATGCCGATAAGAAGACCGATGAGGTGAACCCATCTGAACTCCTACTGAGCCTGAATGTGACAATCTCCGTACAGTCTGGTCTGTTCGTCTCAGAGCATCGCATGTCAGGCCTAGGGGGCGGTAAACGTCAGTACCCTAATAGCGGTACAAGTCGTGTCGGAGTTTAGCCCAGAACACCCTGAGGAACTATTGGAAACACTACCAGTAAATCTCGCTTGCCCTGACCAGGGACTTTGTGTAATGGCTCTCCTGGATACAGCGCGATACCAACTCCCAATACCGGGAGAGACGAATCATGTCTAACCGTCACTGCCTCCAAGTGCTTTGGGAATGCACCCAACTAATACCTGTTTGCATGACTCAATAGAGCCGTGGTAGGGTAGTAATCTAAGAACAGTGGGAACACACTCGAGACGAAGTGACAGTGTCAAGTCAGCGGACTAAGCTGCACTCATGTCACCTGGGAACTGATAACTGACGATAGGTATAATACCAACCAACAGTTCCCAGCGAGTCCTGTCCAGTGTACTCGTAACCTAACGAGCACCTGCATACTATCTCCAGTACGACGTTATGATGGCTGTGGGACAGACCATCTCCCCTCATGGGATGAGAAGCGTATACACTAGTCTACTCTGGAGTATCGAGGCTCTGTCTCGATAATCCTACGACCAGGGACCTGTTTAAGGATGTGCTTACAGACTACCCAGCCCCCACGAGTGTGACTGCCATCACAACGCTGGTAGTTAAGCAAAAGATCCTAAGGGCTCAATCAATATGTATTAGCAATATGTCAAAAGAAACACAAACACATATTATGATAGATACAAACCAAATAGCATAATACCATAGTGAGCAAGAATGTCAATCCGTGTATATATCCCAAGCTTCCAAAATGTAATATACAAACTAGTACTATACAATAATGGCCTCTAGGGCATATCACACTAACAATAGGAATGAATATAATGCTATGCAAAGAAATGTACATCCTAAGGCTTCTTAAGTGGAGTATCGTATCATAAATATGCTGCGGAACATACGTACGGTACGTCACTCTACTCAAGCTACCTGCTCCATCAACCAAGGGTCATCCTACACTCCGAAGGTAAACCTAACGCTCTGATACCAACTTTGTCATGACCCGAAAAGTACGGAACATGACCGGCACTTAAATTACGAAACGTCTCGAGGCGTACGTAATCTAAGTAAGCCAAAACCCAGAAATCGAAACCAAAGAAGCAGTAGAGTGAAGGAAAACTAATTTAAAGAAAGTAGTTTTAACAACATAGGCCGAAATATGCATTTTTAAAATCTCAAGTATTTTCTGAAAATTTCGGCAGAGTCTCCTTTGTAAATGCTGGCCCTCAAACGGGATACAACATGAATAGTATACGAAATGATAAACGACATCTCCAAGAGAGAGCTAGCTCTTCGTCAATCGATGGTCACAACCACGCAAGCAATATAATATACAATGCCGAAGGGCAAGAATCAAAACTCAAAAGAAAACCCAAAATCAACATGAAAACCATAATAATACAACGAGCAACTCTAAGGTCGAAAGAATAACAAGTCTGGTCTTCTATCTCTATCAAATATACAATCTGGTTGATGGAGTTTCTAGATACAACTGAAATAATAAATAACAATGGTGGTCCTGATGCAAAAGAACCCACCTACCAAAGCAATCACCCGGAAGGAACAGTGTGCCAGCAAGCCGCAACGAAAGCTGTATGACAAAACCTGCAAGGAACTATGGCACAACGGGGGTGAGTTGCCAACTCGTGAGTAGAAAACATCTACGAGTAGAAATCGCATGCATGACTCTATCCTAGGTCATACGATCAGTAATATCCTCAAATAATATCCTGATCCATCTACATATAAGTGCAATACCACGTGCTCGTGTCAGTGCCTCAGATAGCAACATATCAGATATATATGATGTATGAATGCATTACGAATGGAAATAGAATATATCATGAGTGAGACAACTGTTTTCTTTAATCAATGAGATTTCTATATGTATATTAATCAAGTATCATCAATGAAAGCAACAGAGAAATCAGTGTCAGCATCGACACAAAACATAAGTTTCAGTATCTCAATATCAAATCTCAATATCTCAAATCTCAGATCTTAAATAATAATATCTCAGGCATCCGTTTCATCTGCGGGATCGGCCCGCGGGCTCCGGCATAACGGATCAGCCTGTATCCATCTCATGACTCCGGCCAGTATCCTCCGGATAACCGGCGAGTCCAAATAATATCACCGGTAGGTAGTGCTCCCCTGCCAGGCTCGTCGAATACAACTCGAGCTTCTTGCCCCGGGGAACCATACCGGGCCCACCATGTACCCGAGACGGTTTATCCAACTCCTCGAATCAAGTCTCGAAATCCAACATCAATCATGAAAACTCATGGAGGACGACTTATACATCATGAGAAAACCGCAATTTGCATTTTAAAATGATGATACTAAGCTTTTATTAAATTCTTGCGGTTTTCCCCTAAATCCAGAAATCTCATGTAAATCTGAAATCATCAAAATCATGCTACCAATAAATAGTCAATACCGGCATAAATCTCCATAATACTGCATAACCAATGAATATATGAATGCACCTGATATCATGTAATGAATGCAATATTTAAACTAGCATATGGAAGCTATAACATATTGCGACTATTAGTTATTAAGCTATGTCAATGAAAAAGTATTTTCTAAAGTGTACGTGACATGGCAATTACCGATGATAATGTGTGTGAGCCGGCAAGTAAGTGTATGTGGAACATACGCATCATCGGTAATGGTGCTGGTGTCCTGACAGCATGGTTCATAATCACCAAGTACACAATAAACATTCAATGAGACGATAACAACATGATAAATGGCAATGAATAGTAATTGGAACAATAATATGCGGAACATGAATGATAACGTAACAATAAGAATCTACATCGCTACACCTGTGTTATACTATTTTGCCGTTTGAATAGTATGAATCGTGGTGTTTTGAAAATAAGGCTACGGTGTTTTTAAGAAAAGGTACGTCTTTTGAAATATCCGTAGTATCCCTTGACATGTCTTTAAAATCCTCACGATTCGTTAGTTTTGGAAATAGGTATGACTTGGGTCCAGTCTAACATCTACTAGGTAAACTACAGGTCTAACTAACAACCAATCGAAAGGGATATGGAAACTACCTAAATCTGAGTCGATATATATATACATGTATAATAGTCGGTGATCCCGCCTCAATAGTATCCCATACGATACCCTATATAATATGACATCCTTGAGTCAAGAGCGCGGATGTATCATCAATATATAGCTCGTACGGTAAATCCGTTGTACAGCCTTCTAAATCTGGGTACGGGTCAAATGTCACATCTATCACATTATTCATCTGGTATCATCTTTATCAAATATCATGATCGGGGTACTGATCTACGTCTAGTACAAAACTGATACCATCTACGTATGCATGCGTGTGTATGAAAACACCATGCATAAAGCACCCGCTAAACATATCACGTCGTAACTCGAATACGAACCCTATCACATCATTGATCTCACGGCCTCAAGCCCAATCTCATCGACTCATCTCCAATCCCAAGTACTATCCTTATAATCCGTGTATATGTATGTAAGTCCATGCTACCCTTCCCCGGTACTTACGGGGTTGCGGAAGTGGTGAAAAACGATTTTCAAGAGGGTGGTAACATGGACTCATAATACGGATCTTTGTTAAACGACTAACTAACAACCTAACAAGAGTTTACCTACTCGGGTTAGGGGGCTATACCTTTCTTGAACTCCTTCATCTTCAACTCTTCCCGGTGTACGGATCAGCCTCACCTCGTCGTCTCCTTGCGCCGAAGATGGATCCACCCGAAAGTTTCTACCTTTGGCTTCTTCTTCGAACTTTGAAGAAACTAGATCACTTGGCTTGCATGGCCTTGTGAACTAGAATGAGTAGAGGATTGTTTTGGTGTCTTTTTATCTCTAAGGCAATGAGTCTCAACACATGAGAATGGTATGCCTTGAGATAGAGAGAGCAAGAGGAAGAGGGAGAGCTTGAGAATGAGAGAGCTCAAGAGAGAGAAAGCAAATGAAAGAAAAATGAGAAAACCTTTTGTCAACCTCTCTCCCATAATCCAAAAAGAATAATAATAATAATAATAATAATAATAATAATAATAATAATTGAGTATTATGTGACGGTTCATATCATATCAAGTGGCATTATCATTTCATGCACTCATATTGCAAAGCAAAACAAGCAAGCAAAAGTCTTTGCCATGAAATGATAGCCAATGCAATGATGATGGTCAACTAGTCCAACCTAGTCAACCGATCAACAAAGTCAACACCTCATCTCAACCATGACACAATAATACTTAATTAATATTATCATTAATCATATTTCTTATTCTCATTAGGGTTTAGCCAAAAGTCAACAGTCAACAGTCAACAACCCCAATGAGAATCCTCTGCCTCTGTCTCTCTGTCAACTGTGCATACACACCCGCATCCGCGTTCCGAGGAACATGAATACAAACGAGATAAAACCAATCCTAAAATGTACACTGGGATCTGGCTTAAACCAAAGCCCGCTAGTGTTAACTGTCCGGACACTGTACGTGCACAAGTGCACGGATGTGACCGAACCCTGTCGCAAAACCATGCGACCTGTCGCAAAACCATGCGACCCCTACTCTTTTGCCTAAATGAGAATAGCTTTCTGTGTGGGACTCTAAAGACTCGACACTACGCTGGCAGTGGGTTTAACCACAGACCGCAAGCGGCACTAGCTGTGCGTAACGGTCCCCAGGTAGATTCCGACAAGAAGACTGACGAGGTGAAACCCATCTGAACTCCTACTGAGTCTGAATGTGACAATCTCTGTACAGTCCGGTCTGTTCGTCTGATACATCGTATGGCGGGCCTAGAGGGCGGTAAACGTCAGTCCCCTAATAGCGGTACAAGTCGTGTCGGAGTGAAGCCCAGAACACCCTGAGATAACACTGGAAACCTACCAGTATATCTCGCTTGCCCTGTCCAGGGACTACTCGTGTAATGGCTCTCCTCGACACAGCGCGATGTCAACCCCCAATACCGAGAGAGACGAATCCTGTCTAACCGTCACTGCCTCCAAGTGCTTCGGGACTGCACCCAACTACTACCTGTTTGCACGACTCCTTTGAGCCGTGGTAGGGTAGTAATCTAAGTACAGTGGGAACACACTCGAGGCGAAGTGATAGTGTCAAGTCAGCGGACTAAGCTGTACTCATGTCACCTGGGAACTGATAACTGATGGTAGGTATAGTACTAACCAACAGTTCCCGATAAGTCATGTCCAGTGTACTCGTAACCCAACGAGCACCCGCATACTATCTTAAGTACGACGTACTGACGGCTGTGGGACAGACCGTCTCCCACACTGGGATGAGAAGCGCATACGCTAGTCTACTCCGGAGTATCGATGCCCTGTCTCGATGGTCCTGCGACTAGGGACCTGCATAAGGATGTGCTTATAGATTACTCTGCCCCCACTAGTGTGACTGCCATCACAACGCTGGTAATCAAGCAAAGATCCTAAGGGCTCCACTAATGTGTATAGGTGATATACTAAAATAAACACATGTACACATTGAAGTAGAAACAAACCAAGAAGCATACTACTATATTGAGCAAGATTGTCTATACAAGGTGAATATCCCAAGCTTCCATTAAGTAATATACAAACTAGTATGATACAGTAATGGCCTCTAGGACATATACACTAACAATCTCCCACTTGCACTAAGGCCATGTACTGGCGTATCGAAGACCTATCATCTCGATCAGCCGCTCGAACTGAGTCTGGGGTAAGGCCTTTGTGAGTAGATCAGCAGTGTTATCTTCCGTAGAAACTCTCCGAACCTCGATCTCCTGGCGACCCACAATCTCCCTGATCAGGTGATACCGCCTCAAGATGTGTCTGGACTTCTGATGGGACCTGGGTTCCTTCGCTAAAGCTATAGCCCCGTTGTTGTCGCAATACAGCGGTATTGGATCAACAATGGACGGAACCACCTGAAGTTCAGTTAAGAACTTCCTTATCCAGACAGCTTCTTTTGCGGCATCTGCAGCAGCGATATATTCCGCTTCCATCGTCGAGTCAGCAACGGTTTCCTGTTTGGAACTCTTCAAACACACCTCCCCTCCATTGAGGGTAAAGACATAACCCGACATGGACTTGGAATCATCCTTGTCACTCCGGAAGCTGGAGTCAGCAAAGGCCTCGATCTGGAGGTCTTTTCCTCCATACACCAAGAACATCTCCTTAGTCCTTCTCAGGTACTTGAGAATGTTCTTTACCGCTATCCAGTGTTTCTCCCCAGGGTTTGACTGATACCGGCTTACCACACTCAGTGCATAAGCTACATCTGGTCTGGTACACAACATCGCATACATTATAGAGCCTACCGCAGAAGCGTAGGGTATAATAGACATGCGATCCCTTTCCAAATCAGTCTTGGGAGACATCTCTTTGGAAAGGGTGATCCCGTGACAAGCCGGTATATTACCGCGCTTGGAATCTTCCATACTGAATCTTTTCAGTATGGTGTCGATGTACCTGGACTGTGAGAGTCCCAATATCCTCTTGGATCTGTCACGATAGATTCGGATCCCCAGAATGTATGAGGCATCACCCAAGTCTTTCATGGAGAACTTGTGTGACAAGAACCCCTTGACAGATTGTAGCATAGGAATGTCATTTCCTATTAAGAGAATGTCATCCACGTATAAAACGAGGAATACTACAGTTCTCGTTACAAATCTACTATAGATGAATGGATCATCTGGATTTTTGATAAAGCCAAATTCTTTGACCGTCTCATCAAAACAGATGTTCCAACTCCGCGATGCCTGCTTCAGTCCATAGATGGACTTAAGCAACTTGCACACCTTTCCGCTGCTCCCACTCTGAATGAAACCCTCTGGCTGGTCCATATAAACACACTCCTCTAAATTTCCATTTAGAAAAGCGGTCTTTACGTCCATCTGCCAAATCTCATAATCGTGGAAGGCAGCAATGGCAAGAAGGATCCGAATGGATTTCAGCATAGCTACTGGAGAAAAGGTCTCGTTATAGTCCAAACCAGGTCTTTGACGAAAATCCTTTGCAACCAGTCTAGATTTATAGGTCTCAACTTGTCCATCTGCACCAATCTTCCTTTTGAAGATCCACTTGCATCCTACGGGTTTTACCCCATCTGGAGCAACGTCCAGCGTCCATACTTTGTTGGTGTACATGAACTCCATTTCGGTCCGCATTGCATCCAGCCATTTTACCGAGTCAACGCTCTGAATGGCCTGCTGGAAGCTAGTTGGCTCATCATAATCTATGATGCAATCCTCTCTATCCCCGTCTATGAGAAAACCGTAGTATCTCTCGGGCGGATGAGACTGCCTACTACTCCTGCGGAGCGGCGTAGGAATGTCATGATCTTTCGAACCCTCTGGTTCTACTAAGCTTTCAGTAATAGCTCGTGGCTCTGGAATTTCTTCCAGTTCTATTGCGCTCCCACTTATCTAATTCTCCAAAAACTGAGTTTCTAAGAAGTGGGCATGCCGAGAAACAAAAACCTTTTGTTCCTCTTCGCAGTAGAAGAAATATCCCTTGGAGTTCTTTGGATATCCCACAAACTTGCACTGTACTGATCGTGCCTCGAGCTTGTCCGCATGCTGCTTTTTGACAAAAGCTGGACTTCCCCATGTCTTAATGTGATTAAGATAGGGTCTCTTCCCACACCACATCTCATATGGTGTAGTAGGCACAGTCTTAGTTGGAACTCGGTTCAAAAGGTATGCAGCTGATTCTAGCGCATATCCCCAGAATGATCGCGGTAACTCAGCGTTACTCATCATGGACCGTACCATATCCAAAAGGGTTCGGTTCCGTCTCTCCGATACACCGTTATGTTGCGGAGTGTATGGAGGAGTAAGCTGAGAGAGAATTCCATTCTCTTTTAAATAGTCCAGGAACTCGGCACTCAAGTATTCACCACCTCGATCCGATCTTAGTGTCTTGATACTTTTGCCGGTTTGTTTTTCTACTTCATTCTTATATTCCTGGAATTTTCCAAAGGCTTCGGACTTATGTTTCATTAAGAAGACATAACCGTACCTTGAAAATTCATCCGTAAAGGTAATGAAGTAAGAATAACCGCTTCGCGCATGTGTAGACATTGGACCGCACACATCGCTGTGTACGAGTCCCAAGAGCTCACTCGCTCTTAATCCGTGTCCAGTGAACGGAGTCTTTGTCATCTTTCCTTTGAGACAGGATTGACAAGTGGCATACGATTGATATTCGAACGGATTCAAATATCCTTCTGTATGTAACTTCGTCAACCTTCTCTCATTGTTGTGACCCAGTCTACAAAGCCATAAGAAAGTCTGATTTATTTCCGGAGACTTTCTTTTGTGTGTATTCTGGACATTGAAAATCTGTGGTTGGTTTAATACGTATATACCATTGCTTAATGTACCTGACCCAATCAGAACTTGATTAAGGTGAATGTTTACAACATTACTTACAAACGCAAATTCATAACCTTCTTTAGAAATCAAAGATACAGAAATGATATTACAAGTTGCGTTGGGTACAAAAAAGCAATTACGTAAAACCAAAACATGTCCATCTGACATTCCCAGGTGATAGTCCCCCACGGCCTTAGCTTCCATGCTAGCTCCATTTTC
Organism: Agapanthus africanus; assembly: GCA_030015575.1. Taxonomy (NCBI): domain Eukaryota; kingdom Viridiplantae; phylum Streptophyta; class Magnoliopsida; order Asparagales; family Amaryllidaceae; genus Agapanthus; species Agapanthus africanus. The sequence continues at coordinate 431,344,497 of CM057339.1, forward strand.
AACTTTGAGGGTCATGTCACCTGCCTTCAAAAACCTACGGTTTCTCAACGCCTGCAAAGAATTACAGATATGAGATCCTGATCTGGTATCCAATACCCAGGAAGTAGAGTTTATTGATAGACAGTTTTCAATAACATACACACCTGAAGCTGAAGCCGCAACTTGCTTCAGATCCTGTGTCCTGGCTTTCCAAGCCCTGCAATCTTTCTTCCAGTGACCACTCTTATGACAGAAAAAGCACTCTTCCTTCCCTATAAGCTTCCCCGCTATCTTTGTTGCTTTTGCTTTTCCCTTCGTATCCACTTTACTAACACCGCCCCTTGGTTTGGCGGAGGCTTTCTTCTTCTTTCCCTTGGCTTTCGCCTTGGACCTAGAAGATGAAGATCCTCCTACAAACAAAGTGGATGTTTCCCTACCTTTCTGTAGGGTGCCCTCTGCACTCCTCAGCATGTTGAGGAGCTCTGAAAGTTCAACTTCTTTTTCTTGTAAGTTGAAGTTAAGGATAAACTGGGCGTAAGTGGAAGGAAGGGACTGGAGAATCAAGTCCGTATAGAGCTCATTCTCTAACGTCGTCCCAAGTTCCGCGAGCTCCTCAATGAAGCCAATCATCTTAAGCACGTGTTCCGCTACCGATGATCCGATGGCCAACCTTTCCGAAAATAACTTCTTCGACACTTCGTATCTTGCGATACGAGATTGCTCTCCATACAGTTCTTTTGTATGGAGAAATATGGATTCGAGGTCCATATTCTCGTGCCTCCTCTGATGTTCGTTGTCCATAGAGGCAAGCACAAGGCACTTGGCCTTCGCGCTATCGATCTCCCAAGTCTTACGGATTTCCTTATCCGCGACGCTGGAGGTGGGTCCTAGGACAAGGGGAGCTTTGGTGGTAAGAAGATACCCCAACTTTTCATAAGTGATTGCCATTTTGACATTCCTGAGCCAATTTTTGTAGTTTGGCCCTGTCAGTATGTTTTTATCTAGTAATAACTTAAGTCCGGTCATGATGTTTGGTCGCTGCAATTAGGAGAGAGAGAAGAAACACTTTAGCATGATGCTCTTGCAAGTTTAGAGTGGTTTTTAATTTGTCTAAACAGGATGGCTCCCACTGTCTCTCGAATCCCTCCTCAAACCAAAAAGGAAGAATTAGTCAGGATCAATCTCACCGTACAATACTTGCTTAACCGTTCGGCCAGGCTGGTGTCGTTACTTCGAGGGAGGTTTTCCAACGCTTTCGTGAAGTTCCTTAATTTAAGAAGCTCTTTTCCCTTGGGGCGTAGCCCCGCTAACACCTTTCTAGACACCTACTAGGTTTATAGCATTGATCGTTTAGTAAGAAATTTCCCGAGGAGTAGCATATACTCACAGTAGGATCGGGATCCAAATATCATCGCGTGACGAAACTGAAGGAATCCTACCAGAATCATCACACTCCAAATGGGATGCAACACTAGCAAGTTTCAGTTCATTTGAAACTCCCGATGTGGATTTTTGCCCCATGCTCTTATGACCTTGACTTTGGCCAAAATATCATAAGTCACATGTCAAGTTCTACCCGTCATTCTCCAGGTTAATTTGAGCCCATCCGCACATACCCTTGACTTTGGCCAAAATGGTAGAACGACTGCCCCAAACCAACACATCTATCTATGCTGCACATGAATACCCAATAGCTACCAATCACTATGCCTTGACTTTGGCCAACATACACAGCTTGAATACTATTGACCATCCATGTGAAACGACGGAGGGCTACGAATGGTTTTGGAGAAACCGTAAACGTAGTGAACTTGATATAATCGATGGAACGAGATAGCTTTTAAAAGGAGTGGCTTAAGCTCCGCGTTTAAAAGTTATTTTTGAAAAGAAACCGAGTGGGTTTTTTTTTTTGAAAGTGTTCCAACGACTTTTACTTGGTTTATTTTTTCTTGCATTAGTTCTTTTAATGCGTCCCATCATTTAATCCTACCATTGCAGAAAACAACCAAAATATGACGTACGCTTATGCCATTCGCATTCGCCACGAGGCCCCGTCATTACCCGTTAGGTTACTTAACTAACGACAGAGCGGGGGCTGGGCTAGCGCGGCTGCAAAACATAAGCAACGCCTAAATAATATCATATAAAGATATATTGCAATGATAGCCATTTCAGATCACAGATGAATACATTGGATATACTAGGAATCCGCAATTTGTACGAGCCTGTAACGAAAAGCGGATTACACGGTCGCGATGAATAGCCAATACCCCACCCTAGACCCCTACGGGTGCGGCAAACTACCCGCCAAATATCCGAAGTGGAGCAACATCCCTCAACAACGTGAGTAGGCCACTCGGCACTTCGAGATACCCGGTATTTTGTGCACCCCACCTTGGGTCTATCCTAGGAGCAAAAACAGTAAAAAGAAATTATACAATGACTGCTACAACCCCGACCCGGTTGTGCGGCCAAAAATAATATTACATCAATTTACATATTACATGAATTGAAAGAAAAGAAAACTCTCATCTCACAATCCCCGGCTATTCTTCCGCGACAATCCAAAGAATTCATATACACATACCATCAACATTACAGATCACAGATATGTATAACCCCCACTAATCGACGTATAGCGATTAGCGGACGTTCAATACATATAACACATCACAGATATATACCCGTCAGCTTAAATCTTTAGAAGTTCGAAAAAAATACGGATTTTCAAGCCCCAAAAACTAATTTTTCTTTCTGGAAAATCTGGGCTGAAAAGTCATATTGTAAAAATCCCAAAACAACCCCAGAAATACACTGCAACAAAATTGTGCCACGGCTGAGTCAACTCGGCCGCAGAACCGCGGCGGGAGCATGCTCCCGCCGCGTTTCCGCGGCGCCTTGACCGGTTCGATGGACCAATTTTGCTGGGTGTTTAAACAAAAGCCTGAGCCGATTTTTAAGATAAGATTTATCATTTTTTGGACAGAAAAAATATTCGGCAGAAACTTGATTTTACGGGTTCGTTTCGCGACTTTTTCTTCGATCGAACTTTTACATACTTTGCTAACATGTTAGATAGTGTTTAACTAGGCTCTGATACCACTGTAAGTCTATACTACCCTTCCCCGGTACTTACGGGGTTGCGGAAGTGGTGAAAAACGATTTTCAAGAGGGTGGTAACATGGACTCATAATACGGATCTTTGTTAAACGACTAACTAACAACCTAACAAGAGTTTACCTACTCGGTTAGGGGGATATACCTTTCTTTAACTCCTTTCTGTGTACGGATCGGCCTCACCTCGTCGTCTCCTTGCGCCGAAGATGGATCCACCCGAAAGCTTCTACCTTTGGCTTCTTCTTCGAACTTTGAAGAAACTAGATCACTTGGCTTGCTAGGCCTTGTGAACTAGAATAAGTAGAGGATTGTTTTGGTGTCCTTTTATCTCTAAGACAATGAGTCTCAACACATGAGAATGGTTTGCCTTGAGCTAGAGAGAGCAAGAGGAAGAGGGAGAGCTTGAGAATGAGAGAGCTCAAGAGAGAGAAAGCAAATGAAAGAAAAATGAGAAAACCTTTTGTCAACCTCTCTCCCATAATCCAAAAAGAATAATAATAATTGAGTATTATGTGATGGTTCATATCATATCAAGTGGCATTATCATTTCATGCACTCATATTGCAAAGCAAAACAAGCAAGTAAAAGTCTTTGCCATGAAATGATAGCCAATGCAATGATGATGGTCAACTAGTCCAACATAGTCAACCGGTCAACAAAGTCAACAAGTCAACAAAGTCAACCCCTCATCTCAACCATGACACAATAATACTTAATTCATATTATCATTAATCATATTTCTTATTCCCATTAGGGTTTAGCCAAAAGTCAACAGTCAACAGTCAACAACCCCAATGAGAATCCTCTGCCTCTGTCTCTCTGTCAACTGTGCATACACACCCGCATCCGCGTTCTGAGGAACACGAATACAAACGAGATAAAACCAATCCCAAAACGTACAGTAGGATCTGGCTTAAACCAAAGCCCGCTAGTGTTAACTGTCCGGACACTGTACGTGCACAAGTGCACGGATGTGACCGAACCCTGTCGCAAAACCATGTGACCTGTCGCAAAACCATGCGACCCCTACTCTTTTGCCTAAAGGCGAATAGCTTTCTATGTGGGACTCTAAAGACTCGACACTACGCTGGCAGTGGGTTTAACCACAGACCGCAAGCGGCACTAGCTGTACGTAACGGTCCCCAGGTAGATGCCGACAAGAAGACTGACGAGGTGAAACCCATCTGAACTCCTACTGAGTCTGAATGTGAAAATCTCTGTACAGTCCGGTCTGTTCGTCTGATACATCATATGGCGGGCCTAGGGGGCGGTAAACGTCAGTCCCCTAATAGCGGTACAAGTCGTGTCGGAGTGAAGCCCAGAACACCCTAAGATAACACTGGAAACCTACCAGTATATCTCGCTTGCCCTGGACAGGGACTACTCGTGTAATGGCTCTCCTAGACATAGCGCGATGTCAACCCCCAATACCAGGAGAGACGAATCCTGTCTAACCGTCACTGCCTCCAAGTGCTTCGGGACTGCACCCAACTACTACCTGTTTGCACGACTCCTTTGAGCCGTGGTTGGGTAGTAATCTAAGTACAGTAGGAACACACTCGAGGCGAAGTGACAGTGTCAAGTCAGCGGACTAAGCTGTACTCATGTCACCTGGAAACTGATAACTGACGATAGGTATAGTACCAACCAACAGTTCCCGACGAGTCCTGTCCAGTGTACTCGTAACCCAACGAGCACCCGCATACTATCTCAAGTACGACGTACTGACGGCTGTGGGACAGACCGTCTCCCACACTGGGATGAGAAGCGCATACGCTAGTCTACTCCGAAGTATCGATGCCCTGTCTCGATAGTCCTGCGACTAGGGACCTGCATAAGGATGTGCTTATAGATTACCCAGCCCCCACTAGTGTGACTGCCATCACAACGCTGGTAATCAAGCAAAGATCCTAAGGGCTCCACTAATGTGTATAGGTGATATACTAAAATAAACACATGTATACATTGAAGTAGAAACAAACCAAGTAGCATACTACTATATTGAGCAAGATTGTCTATACAAGGTGAATATCCCAAGCTTCCATTAAGTAATATACAAACTAGTATGATACAGTAATGGCCTCTACGGCATATACACTAACAATGTATACGTATATATATATATATACACACATAGTCCCATATCCATGTGTGTGTGTGTGTATACATATCCCCATATACGTACATGTAAAATAGATGTATGCAAATGCGTGGGTGTGAACCTATTCTAGGGTTCGCGACTAAGAAGCTATGCTAGTTTACTTCTAATTACCCTAAACTAAACCATGAACATAATAATCATCTCTTGAGAAACATCCAAGTATTATGAATCACATATATAAACTATATATATTATAACTATACTACGAACTGTGGGGGTGCTATACGTCATCCACCCGACTTCCCCCGTAGATATAATATACTCACCCGATCTTCGTTCTCCAGTGCCGACGTCACCACGCGTTTGCTTGTCGTCTCAAAGTCCACATAGAGGTACCTACATGTCACAACGTATCGTATCGCATAAAAACCCAATTCGAAATCGAAACGGCGTATGAAAACCAAATCGGCACGCGTATCACGCATAGGTCAAAACCTATCGCCTACGCTTGCAAGAATAGCCAAACCAACCCTCGATGTCGATGTACAAACATCAAACCATCGAGAAAAACCAAAACACCCCAATCGTGTTTTCACAATCACTAATTATATAAGAAATAGGGTTTAATTCATCAAAACCTTAAAATTAATCAAGTCGTTTTGTTTCCCAAAAAGATATTAAGCGGTCACTAACCGTTTCACTTCAAAACATGATTTTTTAACCAATATAATGGCTACATTACCCACATAATATTTTAACTAAGTCACACAAACCATAATTAAATTTTAATCTCATCAATTTTCATTAAACCCAAAAACCTAGTTTACAAATAACTTAATTAGAACTATTTAAATGTAATAATTAGAAAATTGACAACTAGATTTCATTTTGCATACTCTAAGATGTTATACTACACATTCAAACCATAACCAATTTATAAAAACCTTAACTAGATTTTAAATTTCACATTTTTAGTAATTTCTAAAAATCTAGTTTGCTAAAAAATCTAAATTTGGACATTTTACATCTAACAATTTACATATTCACAACTAGGTTAGGTTTTCATTTCCTTAAGATGATAATCTACACTTTGCAACCATGATTACATGATAAGAACCCTAATTTCATTCAAACCCTTTCTTTATTTTTTTCCAACAAGCAATTAAACCTAATTAAACACTAATTAGCTTCAATTGAAGTATGATAGCAACAATTAAGTAACTAATCAATAATCAAAACCATGGGACAAAAATTTATACCTCACAAAACTTGAATCAAACATGCAACCTAGCCTCACAAACTTGCTTCTTGCTCCATGATCCACACTAGAATAGGTGGAAGGAAAAATGGGTAAGAGTTGGATTTGAGTTTTAGCTTGATTTATGATGGAATTTTGGAGATTTTTGATGGGTTTTTGATGAGGAAATGAGAGGGGAAATTGGAGGGGCTGCACTTGAAGAGGGCTCGGCCAGAAATGGGGAAGGGTGAGAGTGAAGTGAGGTGGGGAAAAACAAAGTCAAGTCAAAAGTCAAAGCCCATACTCATTTATCTATTTTCTTTCTTTCATCTTTCATTTCGTTTGTTTTCTTTTTCTTTTTCTTTAAGTGGGGAAAAATGGGAGTGGGGACAGCCCATGGCCGGCCAAGCCTATGGTGTGGGTGAGCGGGGGTTAGGAAAAAAACGATAAATACTATACCCCCAATTTCCATTTACATTAATTTCACCATTTAAGCATTTTTCTTCAATATTTTCTAAAACCATTTGACCATTTCATTTCATTTCAGAAACAATATTTTTCATGTTAGTTTAATATGTCATGATGCACAAAATTCGTATCAACCCATTCCAATTTGTAATTATCCATAATTAAATGTATTAGTGACGGCTTAAAATAATATTAAAATAATTAATTTCGGAAAATATTTCAGTAAACTAAAAATTTTACAAGTGCTCAATAAACACCAAATACTAGCAATTACATAGCTAGAATATGAATATTTAATTTTATATTAAAAGATATTTATATCTTGATTTTTACGGAAAACACCCGTTATTTTACCGATTTTCTGAAATTTCACCTAAACGATTTTCAAAACGTTTACACCGTCGCAGACTCAACGATGGAGGCTGAGTATATAGCTGCTAACGATGCCACAAAAGAGGCAGTCTGAATGAGAAAGTTCATTTCTGATCAGGTGGTTCCGTCCATTGCCAATCCAATACCCTTATATTGCGATAACAATAGGGCTGTAGCATTAGAGAAGGAACCTAGGTCCCATCAGAAATCCAGACATATCTTAAGATGGTATCACCTGATCAGGGAGACCGTGGATCGCCAGGAGATCGAGGTGCAAAGAGTGGACACAAAAGACAACACGGCGGATCCATTCACCAAGGCCATCGCTCAAGTCCAGTTTAAGAGTCTGTTCGAGATGTTGGGCATGCGGTATGCCAGCAACTGGATCTAGTGCAAACAGTGGGTACTTATTGCGCCAATTACAGGCCTTAGTGCAAGTGGGAGATTATTGGATATGTATGCCCTATAGGCCTTCATTGTATAGAATGCTGGGGATATGTATGTACAGGACAATCTTGCTCGATATGATAGTACGCTATTCTGGTTTGTATTTATCTTAACATGTGATATGTTTTACTTTGTATTTCATATCTTGTATACATATTGATAAAGCCCATAGGATCTTTGTCTGACTACCAGCATTGTAATGGTAATTATACTTGTAGGAGCTGGGTAGTCGATAGGCACATTCGTAAAGCGTCCCTAGTTATAGGAGTATCGAGACTGGGCATCAATACTCTAGAATAGACTAATGTATAAATATCTAGACCCTAACGAGGGGCGATGGATTGGTCCCGCAACCATTGGTGAGATGCACCTAAGATTGTATACAAGTGCTCACAAGGGGTGAGTACACATGACAGGATTCGCCGAGGATTGGCTAGATGGTATTATACCTAGCGTCAGATAGCAGTTCTTAGGTGACATGGGTGCAGATAGTCTGTCGACCTGAGGTTGTAATTTGTCTCGTGTGAGTTCCCACCGTGCTTTGATTACTACCCTACCACGGCTCTACTGAGTCGTGCAAACATGTTTTAGTTGGGTACATTCTCGAGCCATATAGAGACAGTGAGCGACTGTTGGGGATTCGTCACTCCCGGTATAGGGAGTTGATATCGCGCTGTGATCGGTTGGTCAACACCATAAGTCCCTGGCCAGGAAGTATTGATAATTACTGGTGATTGGACCAGTAGATTCTCGGATGGTCTTGAGCCACACCGACACGACTTGTCTGGTTATTAAGGGTCTGACATTTTCCATCCCCTAGACCTTATATGCGATACTAGCTGGCTTTGATTTAAGCCGGATCCTAGTATTAGATTATCGGATTATTTAGTGTCTGGGTATTCGTATATTTTGGAATACAGATATGGGTATGTATATACGGATGAGAGGTATTCTTGTAATTTTTTACAAGAATGCTTCTAGAAGAAGACACCTTATTTGTTATTTAATCTTTTTGATTAAATGTTAAATGAGGTGGAGTTATGAGGTGTTAACTTTCATTATATGAAGCATGGATACTTGGTGACTCACTTAGTGAGTCATGGATTACTATTGAGGCAAGGTGGCATCTAGATATTTTTGTGGAAAATATCTAGAAATTTTGTTGGATCTAGATATTTTTGATGCATTATTGTTATGCTTCATATTATCTCAAGTGAGCCATATTCATTCATAATATATTTTATACTCTTTCTCCTATAAGCCCTCTTCTTCTTCCTCTAACCCTAACTTGTCACATGAGCTGAGAATCCTAGGGTTCAAGAGACTAAACAAACCATAATCACTTTTTACATCACCTAAGCTACCTAGATTAGCATACTAGGTTCTTTAGTTACCTCATATTAGAGGTAGGAGCTCAAAGTAGTCACTCTCGGGTGGATCATTTTTGACCCAAGGAGGATAACGATCAAGCGATTCATACATTCTCTTCTAGGAGCTTAAAAAGAGGAGGAGGACAGCGAAAGATGAAGGACTTGGTTCACGAAGGCATAAAATTCTTTCATAGAAGTTAGAACCTCATAGTTCATATGTTAGTTAAGGTTTCCGTATAGATCTTGGTGTTCAAGTCGTTGTTCCGTGGTTCTAAAATCGTTTTCTGAAAATTCCGCCTCCCATCGAACACGTGGGGTGCGCGACATCGACATACAGGTAGATTGTATATAGTCACCACAACATGCCAAGTACTGTGAGTACACCCACCGTGAACTATCCTAAATAGACTGAAAACATCGCTCGTAATCCCCAACATCGCATTATGAGGGTCTGTACTGAACGAAGGATATTTTTCATCTAAAAATTTCCACGATATCGAATATCTAGGTTGACTCATTTTTCCCTCTTCATGAGGCGCTTTATGGTGCTACTGCATTACAGACGCCGTCTCCTCACATATAAATAACTGTTGCAGCCTCGGTATTAATGGAAAATGATGAAGAATCTTCACGGGCACATCACTCGAACGGGAGTCTTTCTTAAGCTTGAATCGGCTTTTCCCGCACACTGAGCATCTTTTGAGTACGGTGTGTTCTTTCCGGAACAAAACGCGGTTATTCTCGCATGCATGCATCTTCTCACACTTTAGACCGATGTTTGTGATTATCTTTTGTGCATCATACCAGCTCGGTGGCACTTCATTTCTGTCGAGAAAAGCTTCCTTCAGCAATGCTAGGAGATCGATGAAAGACTAGTTACTCTATATGTTCTTGCACTTGATCTGGAAGAGATGTACGAAAAAGGATAGTATCGAAAACCTTTTGCAATTTGGATATAGAAGGATTCTCGAGGAAGCCTTGTACTTCTATAATAACGTGGGTCCAGTGCTTTTTGTATTATAAGGAAGTCCAGCGGTATTTATAAGCCAATCTATGTTATCGACCGGCTCGAACACAGCATCATCATCTTCGACGGATTCGTCATCTTCAAACTATCATTCCTCCTCCTCTTCTACTATCCTTTGCCATTCTTCGGTTTCCGCTTCAATGAATTCATTTTCCGTGTCTTGCACTAGCCCTCCATCTTTCTTTTCTCCATGAATATCCCATTTAGTGTAATTTCTAAGGAAACTGTTTTTCATGATGTGTAACTCAACATCCGACTTCTTCTGCAATCGCGTGTTCATACACTTATAGCAAGAACAATAGATTTCGAGCTCTTTCGGTATCTCAAGATGTGTGTACGCAAAACCGGTGAAAAAGTAAACACCATTAAGGAAAAAATCAGTGGCTCTCGAGGAAACGTCGACATACATCTAGCTCTTATCATGGAGGTACGGGAATACCATATTGGAAGAAAATGGAATGTAGCAAGGTTCCTATAAATAAGAGTCATGGAATTAAGATTTCATGACAAATATAAGATAGAAGGATAATAATAAGCATTAGTGTTAGGTTTAATTGGCGACTTGGTTAAGTTTGGTTTCAATTGTTAATGGATTGGGCTCTCCTCAAACTCCTATTGAGAACTTTCGCCTTCTAATCTCCTCCAACCCTTATTGAGAACTTTCTCCTTCTAATCTCAAAGCTCGAGAGTTGGATTCTTCTTCCAAGAAAGATGATGATAATATTAAATATTCTTTATTGAATGTCGAGGTAATGGGTGTAGGGGTAAGGCACCTATCCCTTTAAGAATGTATAAAGTATATACCAATTCACTTGTGCTTTCATCCGTTTCGAGAAAATTTCGGCAACACCTCTCCGCTTTTGTCCGAGTACGCTGTATAGATTAGACAATCGTTTAGATGATGTAAAATACCATTGAAATGAACATCTAATCTATTGTTGAATACAGAGAACCAGCGGAAAGGTACCGACGAAATATCCCCAAACGAATGAAAAACACAAGTGAATGCAGGTGTTTGCTTTATACATTCCTAACTTTTCCACACGGGACAAATATATCGGTTATCATACGATCGAATATTAATTCTCATCACATAGACTATGCGACGGTTGTTGGAAATCGAACGATAACGTCCGGTGTTTAACAACCTTCGTGTAGTTTTATATCACGACGAACACCGAACGTATGTTAACCGATAGACGGGAACTAAGTCATGTTTTCGTTTTCACATATGATTAATTATCGATGAGAATATGAAAATTTCATATTATCATCGGAAAATCATACACTTAGTTTAGTATTTGATTTCAATTAGTTTTATTTTTACATTTCAAATACAATGTTTTGAAGTTCTAAGTTTAGGGTAATTTTTTTTAAAGATGAGGGTTTTCTTAATCAGGTTTAAGATTTTGGATTTAAGGAAAAGTTAGGGTGGGATTTGACAAGAGTTTAATGTAGAGGAGAATGATGATGAATTAGGGTTTAGCCTTGTTCATGTGTGTGTGTGTGTGTGTGTGTGTATATCTGGGCTTAAGGTTAGGGTGGGATTTGATAAGAGTTCTATGTAGAGAAGAATAATGACGAATTAAGTTTTGGCATTGTTTGTGTGTGTGTCTGTGTGCACGCGCGCGCGTTTGTCTGTGTGTATGTGTGTATGCTTGTGTGTGTATGTGTGTATGAACACATACACACGCATACATACACAAGCGCGCGCGCACACATTTATTAAATTACTATAAAATACCTTATAATGTTTCCCTAAACTAACCTTCACTATTGTTGTTTTTTCACTAAACTACCTTAACGAGGGTCCTAAGCAACCTATTTTTTCAATTTCAGTAAAGTACACTAAAATACCCTTAATTATTGTTGGTTTTTCACTAAACTACCTTAACAAATTTAAATAAACCATTCATCTTCTTGAATTAACTTAATTACTATAAATTTCACTCAAGTACCAATAACCGTTGTTGTTTTTCACTAAAATACCATAGACTGTTGTTATTTTTCAATAAATTACTTACAAAAATTTGCCAAATTACCTGGACCCGAACCCTAACCGTTAACCTTAATTAACCCTACCATTAACCTTAACCCTAATCATACCCCTAACCCAGCCCTAACCCCAAACCCTAACCCGGCCAGCCCTAATTAACCCCCAACCAAAACCTAAACCCTAACCAATATCCTGCCAGCCAACCAAAAGGGGGGCTCGGCAACAGTAGCAGCAACAACAACAACAACACCAATAACAATAGAAACAACAACAACATGCGACAACAAATTTTTTGGGATCAATCGAGCACAACAATTAAAATTAAACAAAAAAATTAAAATTTAACCGTTTATATTTACCTTTAACGAACGAAGGAGAGCTCAATGTGGCGGCGAGCGACTTTAGAGAAGCGGCAAGCTTCGAAGACCTTGAAGTTAGCTAGGGCTTCGATCCAGCGGTAGTGGGGGCAAGGGCCTCAACCGACATTGTCGGGACTTCGCTGGGACGAGGGAGGATAGGGCTTCGACGTTGCCGGGGCTTAGAGGTGGCAGGGGAGTTCAAGCGGCGAGGCGAAGGCAGCGGAGAGCAGTGCTAGAGCAGGAGAATTGGGGTCAAGCCACAAATATAAAAATTAAACAAAAATATTAAAATTAAAACGAATTAAACTTACCTCTTGACGACCATAAACCTAGGGCCTCAATCTATAGCAGCAACGAGCTCGACTGATCAGCTAGCGACGATCTTCCATATAGCTAGGGCTTCGACTGTGGCCGGCCCTAGGGGCTTCAATCACTAGCGGCAACATGCTCAAGTCGGTGGCCAACTGCTCTAGGCGGTGGCGACGAGATCAACAAGGTGGCCGGAGTGGATGGAGAGAGCAACAGGCAGGAACAAAATTTGGACGAAAATTTTTTTAAAGGGAAAGAGGAGAGCTTGAGGAAATAAGGGGATAGGGATTTCATCAAGGGGGCTTAGTGGGGGCCGCCACATATTTCAATTTGTCACTATTTGCACCGTGACTAATTCTTTTAGAACCGTGATGTTAAAAAGGTCACGGTTTGAACAGTGACGAAATTCCCTTTACCTTTGGGCCTTTTTGTTGTAGTGTGAGGCAATCGAAATTAAACTCGAAAGGAGCATCCATGGCAAGTAAAGTAGTTAGGGATTTAGCAATCTTGTTGAAATCCTTAATAAAACGATGCTAAAAGCCCGCATGTCTTAAGAATGGCCTAATATCTTTTACTATTTTAGGAGGAGGTAGATGAGATATTACATCTATCTTGGCTCTATCTGTAAGACTACGGTAGCGCCCCGGCCGTCTGTACGAGGACAAAATGCGGAAACGAAAATTTTTCTTAACTTGAAAACCGGCGCTATCGTATGCTTAAAACCCGGATCGAACCATTAACCTACAACTAGCTATCAAGAGAAGGGATAGAATGCTATACCGAGCGATCCATGTCCTTCGGTCTTCGGCCACCATCCCAAGCTCCCCGCGGCAACTTCGGTCTTCATCTCCTCGTCGGAAAGGGCACCACATCGAGAAGTCTTTTTATGGGCTCCCGCTTCATTCGAAGCAACTCGGGCATGAAGTGTGCTAGCCTATGTGTCCAAGGTGTTGTAGAGAATGTTTGTGATCACTTTACCTTTGCATCCAATACTTGGATGGAGGTTGAAGGTGTTGCCATTAATGGAGTTATGAGCTAGAGGAGTAAGAAGAAGAAGAAGCTTTCTTTTTCCTTTTCTTTTCTTGTGTTGTGATAGAATGAGAGTGAGAGAGTGTGTGAAAAATACAAGACCAAACATATCAACATGGCAGCCCCTCTCACTCTCTTCTCATCATGTCAACACAAAACAAACATCAAATGTGATATATTTGCTAAAAAAAGAGACCATGAGTCATGATACATGTCTATGTCACATTTAATGCATTCCATGATGAATTCTAGCTCATTATTTCCATTATCCAAACATTAATCCAAATGTTTGGTCCAACAAAAAGATCCGGCAACATCTAAAGTAAACTCGTGACGGATCACAAGGATACCCCTCACCTGTATATACATACCTGCATCTGCATTCCGACTGAATGCGAATGCGATGAGACTAAAATAATCCAACAAATCTAATACTAGGATCCGGCTTAAACCAAAGCCCACTAGTATGATCCGTCCGATCATGATCCGTGCAATACCGCACGTATAAGATCGAACCCTGCCATATATCATACGGCCACTACAACGTTTCGCCCGAAACTTGAGAAACTGTCTGTGGGGGACTCTAAAGACTCGTCAATACTTTGGCTATAGATTTAACCACAAGCACGTCAGAGGTATTAGCCGTACGTAACGGGCTACCAAGTATTGACCAAAAGGGAGGTCGATGAGTGAACTCATCCTGACACCCTACTGAGCCTGTCAGTGACAATATCCATACAGTCCGGTCCGTTTGTCTATGAGCATCGTATGGCGGGCCTAGGGGGTTGGTAATGTTAGTGTATATGCCCTAGAGGCCATTACTGTATCATACTAGTTTGTATATTACTTAATGGAAGCTTGGGATATTCACCTTGTATAAACAATCTTGCTCAATATAGTAGTATGCTACTTGGTTTGTTTCTACTTCAATGTGTACATGTGTTTATTTTAGTATATCACCTATACACATTAGTGGAGCCCTCAGGATCTTTGCTTGATTACCAGCGTTGTGATGGCAGTCAAACTAGTGGGGGCTGGGTGATCTATAAGCACATCCTTATGCAGCTCCCTAGTCGCAGGACTATCGAGACAGGGCATCGATACTCCGGAGTAGACTAGCGTATGCGCTTCTCATCCCAGTGTGGGAGATGGTCTGTCCCACATCCATCAGTACGTCGTACAAGAGATAGTATGCGGGTGCTCGTTGGGTTACGAGTACACTGGACAGGACTCGTCGGGAACTGTTGGTTGGTACTATACCTATCGTCAGTTATCAGTTCCCAGGTGACATGAGTACAGCTTAGTCCGCTGACTTGACACTGTCACTTCACCTCGAGTGTGTTCCCACTGTACTTAGATTAGTACCCTACTACGGCTCAAAGGAGTCGTGCAAACAGGTAGTAGTTGGGTGCAGTCCCGAAGCACTTGGAGGCAGTGACGGTTAGACAGGATTAGTCTCTACCGGTATTGGGGGTTGACATCGTGCTGTGTCTAGGAGAGCCATTACATGAGTAGTCCCTGGCCAGGGCAAGCGAGATATATTGGTAGGTTTCCAGTGTTATCTCAGGGTGTTCTGGGATTCACTCCGACACGACTTGTACCGATATTAGGGGACTGACGTTTACCGCCCCCTAGGCCCGCCATGCGATGTATCAGACGAACGGACCGGACTGTATGGAGACTGTCACAGTCAGACTCAGTAGGAGTTCAGATGGGTTTCACCTCGTCAGTCTTCTTGTCAGCATCTACCTGGGGACCGTTACGCACAGCTAGTGCCGCTTGCGGTCTGTGGTTAAACCCACTGCCAGGTAGTGTCGAGTCTTTAGAGTCCCACACAGAAAGCTATTCGCCTTTAGGCAAAAGAGTAGAGGTCGCATGGTTTTGCGACAGGTCGCATTGTTTTGCGACAGGTCGCATTGTTTTGCGACAGGTCGCATTGTTTTGCGACAGGGTTCGGTCACATCCGTGCACTTGTGCACGTACAGTGTCCGGACAGTTAACACTAGCGGGCTTTGGTTTAAGACAGATCCTAGTGTACGTTTTGGGATTGGTTTTTTCTAGTATGTATTCGTGTTCCTCGGAACGCGGATGCGGGTGTGTATGCACAGTTGACGGAGAGACAGAGGCAGAGGATTCTCATTAGGGTTGTTGACTGTTGACTGTTGACTATTGACTTTTTGCTCATCCCTAATGAGAATATGATATATGATTAACATTAATATTAATTAAGTATTAAAGTGACATGGTTGTTGAGGGGTTGACTTTGTTGACTCGTTGACTTTGTTGACCGGTTGACTAGGTTGGACCAGTTGACCATCATCATGACAATAGCTATCATTTCATGGAAAAGACTTTTGCTTGCTTGTTTCTCTTGTGCAAAATGAGTGCATGAAATGATATGGCTATTTTGACTTAAACCATCACATAACACTTGATTGCTATTTTTTGTTATGATGGCTTTGGATTATGAGAGTCAAGAGAGAAAAAGTCTTTCACATTCTCTCATTTCTTTTATCTCTCTTGTGTTTGAGCTCTCATCCTCTTCCTCTTGCTCTCCCTCTCTCTTGTCTATGGTTCACTTGTCTCATGTGTTGAGAAGCAAGAACCATAGAGAAAAATCCCAACACACTCTCCTCTACTTACTCTAGTTCATAAGGTTTAGCAAACCGAGTGAACTAGTTTCTTCAAAGCTCGAAGAAGAAGCCAAAGGTAGAAGCTTTCGGGTGGATCGATCTTCGGCGCAAGGAGACGACGGAGTGAAGCCGATCCGTACACCATCGAGAGTCAAAGACGAAGGAGTTCAAGAAAGAAAGGTATAACCCCCTAACCGAGTAGTTAACAACTCCTAGTTAGGTTGTTAGGTAGATAGTTTAACAAAGGTCCGTTTTGAGTCCATGTTACCGCATCTAGAAAATTATTTTTCATCAAATTCCGCATGCCCGTAAGTACCAGGAAAGGTAGCATGGACTTACAGTGGTATCAGAGCCTAGTTAAACACTAGCTAACATGTTAGCATAGTAACTAGAAATTCGATCTGAGAAAAAGTCCCGAAATAGACCCGGAAATCAAACTTGCTGTCGATTTTTTAAGTTCTGTAAAAATAATAAATCATGCTTTAAAAATCGACTCAGGGTTTTTATAAGATACTGTAGAAAAACGGTGCAGAGAACCCATCAAACCGCCGCGGAAACGCGGCAATAGCTTGCTATTGCCGCGGTTCCGCGACCTTCTTAGCTCTTCTCTGGATCTTCTTTACTGCAGTATACTCAGTGGGGTATTTTGGGAATTTTAGTATATGTTTTTTCAGCCCAGATTTTCCAGAAAGAAAATTTTGTTTTTGGGGCTTTAAAAACCGTATTTTGATCGAGTTTCTAAAGACTAAGGCTAACGGGTTTATATATGTGATGTGATATTTGTATTGAACATCTGCTAATCGCTATATGTCGATTAGTGGGGGTTATACAAATCTGTGATCTGTAATGTTGTTGGAATGTGTATATGAATTCATTGGATTGTCACGGGTGAATAGTCGGGGGTTGTGAGACGAGAGTTTTCTTTTCTTTCAATTCATGTAAATTTGTAAATTGATGTAATAATTATTTATATGGCCGCACAACCGGGTCGGGGTTGTAGCCGTCATTGTATAATTTCTTTTTACTGTTTTTGCTCCTAGGATAGACCCATGGAGGGGGTGCACAAACTACCGGGTGTCCCGAAGTGCCGAGTGGCCTACTCACGGAGTTGAGGGAGGTTGCTTCGCTTCGGGTACTTGGCGGGTAGTTTGCCGCACCCGTAGGGGTCTTGGGTGGGGTATTGGCTATTCACCGCGACCGTGTAATCTGCTTTTCGTTACAGGCTCGTACGAATTGCGGGTTCCTAGTATATCCAATGTTTTCATCTGTGATCTGAAATGGCTATCATTGCTATATATCTATATATAATATTATTTAGGCGTTGCTTATGTTTTGCAGCCGCGCTAGCCCAACCCCCGCTCTGTCGTTAGTTAAGTAACCTAACGGGTAATGACGGGCCCCGTGGCGAATGCGAATGGCATAAGCGTACGTCATATTTTGGTTGTTTTCTGCAATGGTAGGATTAAATGATGGGACGCATTAAAAGAACTAATGCAAGAAAAATACGCATTAAAAGAACTAATGCAAAGAAAAATAAACCAAGTAAAAGTCGTTGGAACACTTTCAAAAATCACTCGGTTTCTTTTCAAAATAACTTTTAAACGCGGAGCTTAAGCCACTCCTTTTAAAAGCTATCTCGTTCCATCGATTATATCAAGTTCACTACGTTCACGGTTTCGCCAAAACCATTCGTAGCCCTCCATCATTTCAGTTAAATATTCGGTAGTATTCAAGCTATGTATTTTGACCTCACGCCAAGGCATAGTGATTGGTAGCTGCCGGATATTTATCTGTTGCATAGATAGAATGCGTTGGTTTGAGACAGTCGTACTGCCATTTTGGCCTACGTCAAGGGTACGTACGGGTGGGTTCAAATTAACCTGGATAATGATGGGAAGAACTTGACATGTTACTTATGACATTTTGACCTCACGCCAAGGTCATAAGAGCATGGGCAAAAATCCACATCGGGAGTTTCAAAAGAACTGAAACTTGCTAGTGTTGCATACCATTTGGAGTGTGATGATTCTGGTAGGATTCCTTCAGTTTCGTCACGCGATGATATTTGGATCCCGATCCTACTGTGAGTATATGCTACTCCTCGAGAAATTTCTCACTTAACGATCAATGCTATAAACCAAGTAGGTATCTAGAAAGGTGTTAGCGGGGCTACGCCCCCAGGAAAAAGTGGTTCTTAAATTAAGGAACTTCGCGAAAGCGTTGGAAAACCTCATTCGAAGTACCGACACCAGCCTGGCCGAACGGTTAAGCAAGAATTGTACGGTGAGATTGATCCTGACTAATTCTTCCTTTTTGGTTTGAGGAGGGATTCGAGAGACAGTGGGAGCCATCCTGTTTAGACAAATTAAAAACCACTCTAAACTTGCAAGATCATCATGCTAAAGTGTTTCTTCTCTCTCTCCTAATTGCAGCGACCAATCATCATGACCGGACTTAAGTTATTACTAGATAAAAACATACTGACAGGGCCAAACTACAAAGATTGGCTCAGGAATGTCAAAATGGCAATCACTTATGACAAGTTGGGGTATCTTCTTACCACCAAAGCTCCCCCTGTCCCAAGTCCCACCTCCAGCGTCGCGGATAAGGAAATCCGTAAGACTTGGGAGATCGATAGCGCGAAGGCCAAGTGCCTCGTACTTGCCTCTATGGACAACGAACATCAGAGGAGGCACGAGAATATGGACCTCGAATCCATATTTCTCCATACAAAAGAACTGTATGGAGAGCAATATCGTATCGCAAGATACGAAGTGACGAAGAAGTTATTTTCGGGAAGGTTGGCCATCGGATCATCGGTAGCGGAACACGTGCTTAAGATGATTGGCTTCATTGAGGAGCTCGCGGAACTTGGGACCACGTTAGAGAACGAGCTCTATACGGACTTGATTCTCCAGTCCCTTCTTTCCACTTACGCCCAGTTTATCCTGAACTTCAACTTACAAGAAAAAGAAGTTGAACTTTCAGAACTCCTCAACATGCTGAGGAGTGCAGAGGGCATCCTACAGAAAGGTAGGGAAACATCCACTTTGTTTGTAGGAGGATCTTCATCTTCTAAGTCCAAGGCGAAAGCCAAGGGAAAGAAGAAGAAAGCCCCCGCCAAACCAAGGGGCGGTGTTAGTAAAGTGGATACGAAGGGAAAAGCAAAAGCAACAAAGGTAGCGGGAAGGCTTGTGGATAAGGAAGGGTGCTTTTTCTGTCATAAGAGTGGTCACTGGAAGAAAGATTGCAGGGCTTGGAAAGCCAGGAAACAGGAACTGAAGAAAGTTGCGGCTTTCGCTTCAGGTGTGTATGTTATTGAAAACTGTCTATCAATAAACTCTACTTCCTGGGTATTGGATACCGGATCAGGATCTCATATCTGTAATTCTTTCCAGGCGTTGAGAAACCGTAGGGTTTTGAAAGCAGGTGACATAACCCTCAAAGTTGCAAACAGAGCTGGCATAGATGCTAAGGCCGTGGGGGACTATCACCTGGGGTTGTCAGATGGACACGTTTTGGTTTTGCGTAATTGCTATTTTGTACCCAACGCAACTTGTAATATCATTTCTGTATCTTTGATTTCTAAAGAAGGTTATGAATTTGCGTTTGTAAGTAATGTTGTGAACATTCACCTTAATCAAGTTCTGATTGGGTCAGGTACATTAAGCAATGGTATATACGTATTAAACCAACCACAGATTTTCAATGTCCAGAATACACACAAAAGAAAGTCTCCAGAAATAAATCAGACTTTCTTATGGCATTGTAGACTGGGTCACATCAATGAGAGAAGGTTGACGAAGTTACATGCAGAAGGATATTTGAATCCGTTCGAATATCAATCGTATGCCACTTATCAATCCTGTCTCAAAGGAAAGATGACAAAGACTCCGTTCACTGGACACGGAGTAAGAGCGAGCGAGCTCTTGGGACTCGTACACAGCGACGTGTGCGGTCCAATGTCTACACATGCGCGAAGCGGTTATTCTTACTTCATTAATTTTACGGATGACTTTTCAAGGTACGGTTATGTCTTCTTAATGAAACATAAGTCCGAAGCCTTTGGAAAATTCCAGGAATATAAGAATGAAGTAGAAAAACAAACCGGCAAAAGTATCAAGATTCTAAGATCGGATCGAGGTGGTGAATACTTGAGTGCCGAGTTCCTGGACTATTTAAAAGAGAATGGAATTCTCTCTCAGCTTACTCCTCCATACACTCCGCAACATAACGGTGTATCGGAGAGACGGAACCAAACCCTATTGGATATGGTACGTTCCATGATGAGTAACACTGAGTTACCGCGATCATTCTGGGGATATGCACTAGAAGCTGCATACCTTTTGAACCGAGTTCCAACTAAGACTGTGCCTACCACACCATATGAGATATGGAGTGGGAAGAAACCCTATCTTCAATATCTGAAGATCTGGGGATGTTCGGCTTTTATCAAAAAGCAGCATGCGGACAAGCTCGAGGCACGCTCAGTACTGTGCAAGTTTGTGGGATACCCAAAGAACTCCAGGGGGTATCTCTTCTATTACGCAGAGGAACAAAAGATCATTGTTTCTCGTAATGCCCATTTTCTGGAACACCAGTTCTTAGAAAAGGAATCAAGTGGGAGCGAAATAGAACTGGAAGAAATTCCAGAACCACAGACTATTACTGAAAGCTTAGTAGAACCAGAGGGTTCAAAAGAAAATGGCATTCCTACGCCGCTCCGCAGGAGTAGTAGGAAGTCTCATCCGCCCGAGAGATACTACGGTTTTCTCATATACGGGGATAGAGAGGATTGCATCATAGATTATGATGAGCCGACTAGCTTCCAGCAGGCCATTCAGAGCGTTGACTCGATAAAATGGCTGGATGCAATGCGGACCGAAATGGAGTCCATGTACACCAACAAAGTATGGATGTTGGACGTTGCTCCAGATGGGGTAAAACCCGTAGGATGCAAGTGGATCTTCAAAAGGAAGATTGGTGTAGATGGACAGGTTGAGACCTATAAAGCTAGACTGGTTGCAAAGGGTTTTCGTCAAAGACCTGGTTTGGACTATGACGAGACCTTTTCTCTAGTAGCTATGATGAAATCCAGTCGGATCCTTCTTGCCATTGCTGCCTTCCACGATTATGAGATTTGGCAGATGGACGTAAAGACAGCTTTTCTAAATGGAAATTTAGAGGAGTGTGTTTATATGGACCAGCCAGAGGGTTTCATTCAGAGTGGGAGCAGCGGAAAGGTATGCAAGTTGCTTAAGTCCATCTATGGACTAAAGCAGGCATCGCGGAGTTGGAACATCTGTTTTGATAGGACGGTCAAGGAATTTGGTTTTATCAAAAATCCAGATGAACCATGCATCTATAGTAGATTTGTAGCGAGAACTGTAGTATTCCTCGTTTTATACGTGGATGACATTCTCTTAATAGGAAATGACATTCCTATGCTACAATCTGTCAAAGGGTTCTTGTCACACAGGTTCTCCATGAAAGAACTGGGTGATGCCTCATACATTCTGGGGATCCGGATCTATCGTGACAGATCCAAGAGGATATTAGGACTTTCACAGTCCAGGTACATCGACACCATACTGAAAAGATTCAGTATGGAAGATTCCAAGCGCGGTAATCTACCGGCTTGTCACGGGATCACCCTCTCCAAAGAGATGTCTCCCAAGACTGATTTGGAAAGGGATCACATGTCTATTATACCCTACGCTTCTGCGGTAGGCTCTATAATGTATGCGATGTTGTGTACCAGACCAGATGTAGCTTATGCACTGAGTGTGGTAAGCCGGTATCAGTCAAACCCTGGGGAGAAACATTGGATAGCAGTAAAGAACATTCTCAAGTACCTGAGAAGGACTAAGGAGATGTTCTTGGTGTATAGCGGAAAAGACCTCCATATCGAGGCCTTTGCTGACTCCAGCTTCCAGAGTGACAAGGATGATTCCAAGTCCATGTCTGGTTATGTCTTTACCCTCAATGGAGGGGCGGTGTGTTGGAAGAGTTCCAAACAGGAAACCGTTGCTGACTCGACGATGGAAGCGGAATATATCGCTGCTGCAGATGTCGCAAAAGAAGTTGTCTGGGTAAGGAAGTTCTTAACTGAACTTCAGGTGGTTCCGTCCATTGTTGATCCAATACCTCTGTATTGCGACAAAAACGGGGCAATAGCTTTAGCGAAGGAACCAAGGTCCCATCAGAAGTCCAGACACATCTTGAGGCGGTATCACCTGATCAGGGAGATCGTGGGTCGCCAGGAGATCGAGGTTCGGAGAGTTTCTACAGAAGACAACACTGCTGATCCACTCACAAAGGCCTTTCCCCAGACTCAGTTCGAGCGGCTGATCGAGATGATAGGTCTTCGATACGCCGGTACATGGCCTTAGTGCAAGTGGGAGATTGTTAGTGTATATGCCCTAGAGGACATTACTGTATCATACTAGTTTGTATATTACTTAATGGAAGCTTGGGATATTCACCTTGTATAAACAATCTTGCTCAATATAGTAGTATTCTACTTGGTTTGTTTCTACTTCAATGTGTACATGTGTTTATTTTAGTATATCACCTATACACATTAGTGGAGCCCTTAGGATCTTTGCTTGATTACCAGCGTTGTGATGGCAGTCACACTAGTGGGGGCTGGGTGATCTATAAGCACATCCTTATGCAGGTCCCTAATCGCAGGACTATCGAGACAAGGCATCGATACTCCGGAGTAGACTAGCGTATGCGCTTCTCATCCAAGTGTGGGAGATGGTCTGTCCCACAGCCATCAGTACGTCGTACTGGAGATAGTATGCGGGTGCTCGTTGGGTTACGAGTACACTGGACAGGACTCGTCGGGAACTGTTGGATGGTACTATACCTATCGTCAGTTATCATTTCCTTGGTGACATGAGTACAGCTTAGTCCGCTGACTTGACACTGTCACTTCGCCTCGAGTGTGTTCCCATTGCACTTAGATTACTACCCTACCATGGCTCAAAGGAGTCGTGCAAACAGGTAGTAGTTGGGTGCAGTCCAGAAGCACTTGGAGGCAGTGACGGTTAGACAGGATTCGTCCCTCCCGGTATTGGGGGTTGACATCGCGCTGTGTCTAGGAGAGCCATTACACGAGTAGTCCCTGGCCAGGGAAAGCGAGATATACTGGTAGGTTTCCAGTGTTATCTCAGGGTGTTCTGGGCTTCACTCTGACACGACTTGTACCGCTATTAGGGGACTGACGTTTACCGCCCCCTAGGCCCGCCATGCGATGTATCAGACGAACGGACCAGACTGTATGGAGACTGTCACAGTCAGACTCAGTAGGAGTTCAGATGGGTTTCACCTCGTCAGTCTTCTTGTCGGCATCTACCTGGGGACCGTTACGCACAGCTAGTGCCGCTTGCGGTCTGTGGTTAAACCCACTGCCATCGTAGTGTCGAGTCTTTAGAGTCCCACACAGAAAGCTATTCGCCTTTAGGCGAAAGAGTAGAGGTCGCATGGTTTTGCGACAGGTCGCATGGTTTTGCGACAGGGTTCGGTCACATCCGTGCACTTGTGCACGTACAGTGTCCGGACAGTTAACACTAGCGGGCTTTGGTTTAAGCCAGATCCTAGTGTACGTTTTGGGATTGGTTTTTTCTAGTATGTATTCGTGTTCCTCGGAACGCGGATGCGGGTGTGTATGCACAGTTGACGGAGAGACAGAGGCAGAGGATTCTCATTAGGGTTGTTGACTGTTGACTGTTGACTATTGACTTTTTGCTCATCCCTAATGAGAATATGATATATGATTAACATTAATATTAAATAAGTATTATAGTGACATGGTTGTTGAGGGGTTGACTTTGTTGACTTGTTGACTTTGTTGACCGGTTGACTAGGTTGGACTAGTTGACCATCATCATGACAATAGCTATCATTTCATGGAAAAGACTTTTGCTTGCTTGTTTCTCTTGTGCAAAATGAGTGCATGAAATGATATGGCTATTTTGACTTAAACCATCACATAACTCTTGATTGCTATTTTTTGTTATGATGGCTTTGGATTATGAGAGCCAAGAAAGAAAAAGTCTTGCACATTCTCTCATTTCTTTTCTCTCTCTTATGTTTGAGCTCTCATCCTTTTCCTCTTGCTCTCCCTCTCTCTAGTCTATGGTTCACTTGTCTCATGTGTTGAGAAGCAAGAACCATAGAGAAAAATCCCAACACACTCTCCTCTACTCACTCTAGTTCTTAAGGTTTAGCAAACCGAGTGAACTAGTTTCTTCAAAGCTCGAAGAAGAAGCCAAAGGTAGAAGCTTTCGGGTGGATCGATCTTCGGCGCAAGGAGACGACGGAGTGAAGCCGATCCGTACACCATCGAGAGTCAAAGACGAAGGAGTTCAAGAAAGAAAGGTATAACCCCCTAACCGAGTAGTTAACAACTCCTAGTTAGGTTGTTAGGTAGATAGTTTAACAAAGATCCGTTTTGAGTCCATGTTACCGCCTCTAGAAAATTGTTTTTCATCAAATTCCGCATGCCCGTAAGTACCGGGAGAGGTAGCATGGACTTACAGGTAAAAGTCAGACCCCCAAAAGCGGTACAAGTCGTGTCGGAGTGTAGCCCAAAACACCCTGAGATACTACTGGAATACCTGCCAGTAAATCTCCTGCCTCGGCCGAGGGCTTTGTGTAATGGCTCTCCTAGACACAGCGCGATCTCACCCCCAATACCGAGAGAGACGAACCCCTGCCGATCCGCTCACTGCCTCCATGTGGCTCGGGACTGTACCCAACTAAAACCTCTTTGCACGACTCCTTTGAGCCGTGGTAAGGTAGTAATCAAAGTAAAGTAGGAACTCACACGAGACAAATGACGATCTCAGGTCGAAGAACTAACCTGTACACATGTCACCAGGGAACTGCTATCTGACGTCTGGTATAATACCAACTAGCAGGTTCCCGGCGAGTCCTGTCCGGTGTACTCATAACCCAATGAGCACCTGTATATATCTTAGGTGAACCAACTGACACCAGTGGCTTGTGAGACCGACCACCGCCCCTCGTCGGGGTCTCGACTGTATAAACTAGTCTACTAATGGAGTATCGATGCCCGGTCTCGAAACTCCCACGACTACGGACCACTTTAAGGATGTGCTTATAGACTTACCCAACTCTCATGTATATGATCGCCATCATACTGCTGGTAGTCAAGAAAGAATCCTAGGGGCTCTATCAACGTGCAATAGTGACCTGTAAGGTCACCTAAAGCAGTACACGATGATAAAGATAAACCAGATAGCATACTATCATCTTGAGAAAGACTGTCCTACCGGTATAGGTCCTCCCTCAATCATTGCAATCACGTGCCTGTGATCCAATAATTGACTCTGAGGGCACTATATCGAACAATCTTCCACTTGCACTTGTTTCCTGATTTAAAATCAGAAAAGCTTATGGAAAAAGCTTCAGAAGAGGGTCACGTGCTTACACGTGACCAGCAGTCACGTGTTGGCACGTGACACCTAAAAGTATCGGCAAGGCAAGTTCAGTTTCCCAACTACATCAAAGAAAGGGGCTTCAGTAAGGGTCACGTGCTCCCACGTGACCTGGGTCATGTGTCGGCACGTGACATTTAAAAGCAGCGGCAAAGACCCAACGGTTCCCTGAGCAAATCAAGAAAAAGGCTTCAGAAGAGGTCACGTGCTCCCACGTGACCAGGGTCACGTGTTGGCACGTGACACTCAAAACATCAGACTCATTCTCCGGTTAAATCAAGAAGAAGGCTCCATGCCAGGGTCACGTGCTCACACGTGACCAGCTGTCACGTGGTGGCACGTGATAGCTAAGCAGCAACCAGAAGACAGAGCGTAAAAAGAAGGAAGAAGGCTCGTTCCAAGGGGGTCACGTGCCCACACGTGACCAAGGGTCACGTGGCCACACGTGACCGACTTCAAAGCCCATTTGTTAACAGAATTAAATTCTGAGAAAAGAACTCTCAAATCTTTCCAAAAGCAACCGATTAAATTAAAGATTCAGAGGTGATTAAATATCATCTATCTATGGGAAAATCTCGAATTTGGAAAGATTTCCCCTTCAAATCTAACAGAAATAACAAAGGAGAATCCCTGGATTTGAAATCCAATGGTGAATAAAATTCACCTAATAATCCAAAGGTCCAAAACGAATGATGGATGCAAATCAAATCTCTCAATGAAGATTCACCAAAAACTAATTGACTCGGCTGCTTCTCCTATAAATAGGAGCCAAGAGACATACAAAAAAGATATATACGCAGAGGGAAGAAAAGGGAGAGAGCCTTGATACTTTGAGGAATTTGGATCTTCTGCAAAAGAAAACCCTAGGTAAGAAAGGGAAGGCTCCTTGAAAGAAAAGAGAATTTAATTCTCAACAGAGTTCAACTCTGATATAAAACAGAAGAACATATTTCTTCTCTCTTTGATAGAGGATCTGTAAAGCGCACATCTCCCCTTGAAGTTGAGAATTTAATTCTCAATGGGTTGAGATCCTGCCATGCAGATCCAAAGCATAGAGAGGGAATGGAAGCACGAGAATTTAATTCTCACAGAACTATAGGAATTTAATTCCTTTAAAATAAAATTAGGGTTTGACCCTGTGTTGTGGGAATTTAATTCCTTCAGAATGAAAAGAATTAGGGTTTAACCCTAGTTAAGAACTTAGTTCTGTTGAAACAACGGGAATTTAATTCCCTTAATCATAATTCTTTAACAGAGAGTGGGAGTTTAATTCCTTAAAGCTTTTATTAGGATTTAACCCTATTCAGTTCTTCACATATATGAGGAATTTAATTCCTACAGAAAATTCAGAGTTCAACTCTATCCCAGAATATAAATCTTCAAAAGGAAGTAGGAATTTAATTCCTCTGAAATTATTGTCAGGGTTCAACCCTACGAGGAATTTAATTCCTGAAAGGGATTAACAGATCTTCTAAACAACTACAGAAAAGAAGGGTCACGTGTCACCATGTGACCCCCCCAAAAGATCTACAGAAAGCCGTTTGAGGCAGTGCCTCACGTGACCCACGTGACCCTTGGCAGAAGCTTTAACATACCTCATTTAAACACCCGTCACGTGATGACACGTGATGCTCCAAAAGATGCAATCTTTTCAGCAGAACAAACGAAGGGAGGGCTCCCTCACGTGCTACCACGTGACCCCTCTTGCCTCAGCGTCTAACGCTAAATTGGAACTCCCGAATCCAGTGTTAAAACACTGTTGGGCCGTAGTGTTCAACATTAATCAAAGAACTTTATTTGCAGTGTTCAACACTGATTACCTTAGTGTTTAACACTAATTTGAGATCTCTGTTGCCAGTGTTTAACACTGATCTGTTTTAGTGTTTAACACTAATTTGAAAGCCTTGTTGCTGGTGTTTAACACCAATTATCTTTTAGTGTTAAACACTGATTTATCAATCTCATTCCCAGTGTTCAACACTGATTGGTCTTTAGTGTTTAACACTAGGCATTGGCCCAATTGGCTAAATGGCCAGAGGCAAAGCCTCTCCTTCAAGGGACCAACAGGAGGACCGATGTCCCAGACATGATTGGACTTAGCCCAAGCTAGCCATAAGTCCTCAATTCGTAATTAACTGGGCTAATGGGCTCATAACATAATTAATTGGTCTTGATCCCAAATTGGGCCAAAGACTATTTAATCCACTCCGGTTCCAGGGTACATCTCTTCACTCCTTTGATACTTGGCGTTGTAATCCCTCAACGTCTTCAAAGAGGTGACGGGTCCCGATGACCACGCATTGATATGGACTATGGGGTCCTTAAACCCATGGACTACGACGTCCTTAACCTTGACCGAGATGTCTTAAAACTAACAATGGACTATGGGGTCCTTAAACCCATGGACTACGACGTCCTTAACCTTGACCGAGATGTCTTAAAACTAACAATGGACTATGGGGTCCTTAAACCCATGGACTACGACGTCCTTAACCTTGACCGAGATGTCTTAAAACTAACGATGGACTGTGGGGTCCTTAAACCCATGGACTACGACGTCCTTAACCTAGACCGAGATGTCTTAAAACTAACAATGGACTGTGGGGTCCTTAAACCCATGGACTACGACGTCCTTAACCTTGACCGAGATGTCTTAAAACTAACAATGGACTGTGGGGTCCTTAAACCCATGGACTACGACGTCCTTAACCTTGACCGAGATGTCTTAAAACTAACAATGGACCGCAATGTCCTTAAACTACCCATGGACCGCAATGTCCTTAAACTACCCATGGACCACCATGTCCTTAAACTGGAACAATAGAGCCACGCATGCTCTTTTGCCGGATCTAAACGGTCTCGTTT
Source organism: Agapanthus africanus (assembly GCA_030015575.1). Classification (NCBI taxonomy): domain Eukaryota; kingdom Viridiplantae; phylum Streptophyta; class Magnoliopsida; order Asparagales; family Amaryllidaceae; genus Agapanthus; species Agapanthus africanus. Next base: position 431,373,276 of record CM057339.1, read on the forward strand.
AAGCTGATCTTAGCCTCAAATATGGCTAACGTATCCTTAAACCTTCAAACAGACTGGACTATGAATCCCTCCAATCAACTTCGGTTCAAGGGTACATCTCGGAACTCCTTTGACACCTGTCGTTGTAATCCTTCAACGTCGTCAGAGAGGTAACGGGTCCCGAAGGCCATACATACGATGGACCACTATGTCCCTAAACTGGAACAATGGAGCCTAAATGCTCTTTTGTCGGATCTAAACGATCCCGTTAAGTTGATCTTAGTCTCAAGTTAGATTAACGCATCCTTAACAAGCGTTTGAGTTGATCTTAGCCTCAAGCATGGCTAACGTATCCTCAAACCAAACCCCCAAACCCAAATCTAAGATAATACGGATTTGGACTAGTCCACGCCCTACGGGCGACGATATAACTCGGTCTCCGTAAACAATCCACGGGCAACAAAACATAAAATAAACACACACGACACGAAGTGACCATCTGGAGAAGGAGAAAGTTGTTACCGCGATGCGGTAGCGGAATTAACTGCAGGGGCTTGCGCCTGCAGGGAAGAGCGTCCCCACAATCAAAAACCCCTCAAACGAGGGGGAATCTGATGAAGTCTGCTACATCGGCCGCATCCGTTTAAACCTTCGATACATGGTGCCATAAATCAACTTGGCATCTTCGGAGAGGTGGACGGATAGCACCAATTAGCATCTGCCCAGAATTTCAGGCAAGACGTCATGTCGCGCCGTTTTTCGGAGGGGAACAGATTCTGGCACGCCCGGTGGGACCTTTTCCTCTTTCCACTCCACACTTCGTGTGTCGTGATTCGCGAACCAATCGCGGTTCGCTAATGGTTGCTCTTGGGTTTCAAGATACTAAGAATTGGCGTCTTGCTTATAGCAGAAAGCAAAGGATCAATGGCTTCTACTTCTGTGAAATTCTCCAACTGCTCAGACTGCAATTGTGACCAACGCTTTGCCTCGCCAGGAGGTATAGCCTACGGACCCCAAGCTGCTTCGTTATTCACAATGCCGGTAGACCAGGTGACTCAGGCCACTACCGGATTGTTCTTTGGGACTATACTCCCACCAACAAGCTTCACGGCGCCGGTGCTGACAAAGAAAGCTCCCAAGAAGTCGGTCTTTGATCGTCTTACCCCTGCCGCGGCTCCTCTCAACGGGTCGCCCAACATCAGCGCCTCGGTCTTCTCTAGATTGGGCCAGAAATCCGGTGGACCCATCATGGGGCCTACAATCCCAGAGAAGGCTGCTTCTAAGAAAGTGACCGGTCCTGCTCCTGAAGTCATCAAAGCGACTTCCCCTGCCACAAAGTCGGTCTTTACAAGATTGACGGCTCCAGCTCCCGCTCCTGCTATCCAAAGGACGTCGGTCTTTGACAGGCTAATGTTGCGCCACGGCAGCGCCCCGGCCTCGTACTCGAGGCCAAAATGCGGAATCAAAAATTTTCCTTACTCGGAAACCGGCGCTACCGCGGACAATGAAAACCCGGATCGTAACCATTAACCTAATGCTAGCAATCAAGAGATAGGGTGAGAAGTATACCGAGTGATCCGAGTCCTCCGGTCTTCTCGTCATCGTCCCGATCTCCCGCGGAAAGTGTAGTCTCCATATCGTCGCCTCCTCGCCGGAAAGGGCACCACATCGCCTGCGTCTTTTACGGGCTCCCGCCTCAATACCGAGGCAACTCGGGCATGAAGCCGGCAACTCGACATGCTCAAGATATGCTGTAGAATGTGTAGTGTAGTGTCTCACTTGGGTTTTGGTTGCCTTGATGGAGGAAATGAGATAAGAAAAATGGTGCTTGCATTTTTCTAGCATGAATGAGATCAAGAAGATGAAACACTCAAGAATGAAGAACTCTCTCCTTCTTCTTCTCTCTTTCTTTTTCTTCTTCTCTCTTTTCTAAATGAAAAACTTATCCTCTAAATGAGAATGGTGGAGGAGGTAATATGAAGCATGAAGGGAAGTGAGTGTAGGGTAAAGCAAGTGGTGACCACATCAAGACATAATCATCACAAAATCACATCAACTCTAATCCACTTCATATCACAATAAAGCATGAAATGAATGGTATCTAAAAAGGTTATCATAATAAATCATCTTACAAATAAAACCTCCACCAAATGTAATTTGCAAAACTGCAAATTAACCCCCTCCATCAGAAAAGTCCGGCCGGGAAAGAACAAAGAAAAACCGGCCGGAACGGAATACAAACTGGCAACTCCAGAAAACTGGTCCCGTAATAAATTACAGGAAAACCCCTATACTGTGCATACACACCCGCATCTGTATTCCGTCCGGATACAAATGCAATGAGACAAAATCTACACTGTACTAGACTAGGACCGGCTTAAGCCAAAGCCGGCTAGTAATATCCGTCCGATCCTGATTCGTGCAATACCGCATGTATCAGATCGAACCCTGCCATATAACTATACGGCCACTAATACAAAACTGTCCGATCCTGATCCGTGCAATACCGCACGTATCTGATCGGACCCTGCCATATCTCCATACGGCCTCTACAGCGTTTCGCCCGAAAGCTTGAGTAACTGTAAGTGTGGTGGACTCTAAAGACTCGTCATATACTATGGCTGTGGATTTAACCACTAGCACGTCAAAGGTATAAGCCAATACGTGACGGGCCACCAGCTATTGACCAAAAGGGACGTCGATGAGGAAGCTCACCCCGACACCCAACTGAGCCTGTCAGTGACAATATCCGTACAGTCCGGTCCGTTCGTCTATGAGTATCGCATGGCGGGCCTAGGGGGTTGGTAAAAGTCAGACCCCCAAAAGCGGTACAAGTCGTGTCGGAGTGTAGCCCAGAACGCCCTGAGATACTACTGGAATACCTACCAGTAAATCTCCTGCCTCGGCCGAGGGCTTTGCGTAATGGCTCTCCTAGACACAGCGCGACCTCACCCCCAATACCGGGAGAGACGAACTCCTGCAGATCCGCTCACTGCCTCCATGTGGCTCGGGACAGTACCCAACTAAAACCTGTTTGCACGACTCCTTTGAGCCGTGGTAGGGTAGTAATCAAAGCACAGTGGGAACTCACACGAGACAAATGACGATCTCAGGTCGATGAACTAACCTGTACACATGTCACCAGGGAACTGCTATCTGACGTCTGGTATAAGACCAACTAGCAGGTTCCCGGCGAGTCCTGTCCGGTGTACTCATAACCCAATGAGCACCTGTATACATCTTAGGTGAACCAACTGACACCAGTGGCTTGTGAGACCGGCCACCGCCCCTCGTCGGGGTCTCGACTGTATACACTAGTCTACTAATGGAGTATCGATGCCCTGTCTCGAAACTCCTACGACTAGGGACCTTTTAAGGATGTGCTTATAGACTACCAGCTCCCACGTATATGATCGCCATCATACTGCTGGCAGTCAAGCAAGAATCCTAGGGTTCTATCAACGTGTAATAACGACATGTCAGGTCACCTAAAGCAGTACACGATGATAAAGATAAACCAGATAGCATACTATCATCTCGAGTAAGACTGTCCTACCGGGATAGGTCCTCCCTCAATCATTGCAATCACGTGCCTGTGATCCAATAATTGACTCTGAGGGCACTATCTCCAACAATCTCCCACTTGCACTCAAGGCTAATTATTGCGATGCCGCATACTCACAGCCCGTGTGATACCGAACACCCAACTCCTCTACTAGTCAGTCTCACAAATCTCGTTTGCGAAACTATTGCGTTCGAGGAATAGCCTCAGTGAGTGGATCCGCTGTGATGTTTCTTTCTATGTCTCTCTATATCTCAAGTTCGCGGAGAAAGCCATCTCCCGAAATGAGCAATACCCATCTTAGAATGTCTGGATGTCTGATGGGACCTAGCTCATAAATGAACTCCAAATCCAAACTTCTTAGACTGTATCGTCAACTGAACTCAATCAGTATCCTGCGCCATGCCACCCTCAGTATTGCCTTGGACCACCTGTCCAAAATACTGCCCCTCGTTAGAAGGAAAACTATAACTCTGACAACCTCCTTGTCGTCCATGTCACCTTGGAAGCCTGGAATGATAACTGTCTCCCAAATGAGGCTGTCGTTATCATATCCCTAGAACATTCACTTATGTTCTAAACCTGCTTCCGACTGTTTCTCCAGGATTGGATCAATGTCAACTTATTGCATCTAGTGCAAGAACAACATCTGGTGTGGTACTTGACATCTCATGATTAACTCAATTGCCTAAGCAAGTGATCTGCCAATCATGCACATCCCTCTCTCCTTTAGTCTGTAAGACACCTTTAGAGAGGGTGACTCCATTACCTGCAGGTGCACTACCATGCCAGGAGTCGTTCATTCTAAATACTCATAGAATGCTGTCAAGGTACCCAGATTAGGAAACCACCCAAATCTAGATCTAAAACCATAGATCTAGTAACCAGTATGTCAGCTATTATGTCCAAGTCCCATGTGGAGAAACCACGGTGTGACAACCAAAGTATAACCGATCGTAGTATAGGAGTATCACTTCCTACTACCTTCTCAACAGATCCATCCCCTATTCTGATGACGTCAAACCTATGACTGTCACATCAGAAATAGATGATCTATCTCCGCTACATCTGCTTTAGTCTATAAATAGACATAAGCCTGATGTCCACCAATGCTTCCGCTGCTCCCACTGACTACGACAACTCTCTGGCAGAGTCATATAGACGTGCACTTCTAAAGCTAGTTTAGAACGACGCTATACTCATCCTCCTGCCGGGTCTCGCAGCCTGGAACAACAACAATGGCAAGTGTGGGTAAACAAGAACTTCCCTGTCACCGTCCTTGAGGCTACCGAAGTACCTCTCGGGTGCCTGAAGTTACCCACCTTATCTGCGGAGTGGCCAATGTAATGTCAAATCAGATTGAATCTTTAGGTTCCTTATCAAATCTTCAGTAATCGTTTGCGGTTCTGGAATCACTTCCAGTTCTACCATACTCCCACTGCTGTTTTTCTGAAAAAATCCATTTTTGTTAAAACTGTGGCGAGTCAAGATGGTAGAAATCAACCCTCGTCATAGCCTGGGTCAACCCACAAACAGCCATTACAGAAACGTGCCTTGAGTTGTCCAGTGTCTGGTTTTAAGCATAAGCCGGACAACTCCCCGTACCTTAACAACGTTAAGATATGAACTGTTCTACATCCAATATAGAACCAGAGGCACTGATTTAATTTAACCAGATTCAAATCATGCAGCTGTCTCCAGTGCATGTCAACTAAATGGAGAGAGGCCGATCAGCGTTACTCAACTTAGGAATGCTTCCAATTATGAGTAACCTGAAAGAGAAGCAATTTCTCTTTATCATTACTATCAACTGAATACCATACACAAGTATCTACATCTTCGATCACTTTGAAGAATCCCGATACTTGCTACACCTGGTTCTCTACTCTATTCAAATACCTATAACTCCTCAAAACTTAGACCCTGTGTTTCAACGAAACACATGTCTAAGAACTAGAGAAGTTAAAAGTAAACAGAATATAGTATGAGGACCAACCCCTCTGTCCTAATGGACACTGGACAACATACAATACTCTGTATAAGTCCGCTGAGTCTAACAACTCTTTCACTGCGCGTCGTAGGTTGAAAACTGTACTTATGGTTAAGAAGAATTACACCGCTGTTTAATGCTCCTTACCTAACCATCCACTGATATAGGTAAATGTCATCGACATAATATCAAAAGGTATATCTCACTCTATGAAAATAGACGTACAGATATATCAATTTGAAATTGGTGCACAACAGCGGATATTCAAAACCAAATATTTGCCGACCGGCAAACAGCCTAGATGATCTCCTCAAATATCACCGATTACAACGAATCCCGATATAATGAGGATGATCACCCTATTCCCAACAACTTACTCCCACTCATCATCTGTAAAACCATACAAATGTGAGAATCATACCTGGTAAATACATACCCTGGAGCAAGTGTCTAACTGGGAAATCAGTTTTCCATTAACAGTACACGGTGAAACTGAAACATTGAAATGTTTCGTTGGGGTATCCTGGTATTCCTAGTAATGCCTCTTCCATTATCCAGATTCACAACTGTAACCGTATAATTCTTTGCCACTTCTCCAAATCCCTTTATATGTCTTTAGTCATCGCCTTCTGTACACCCCATTAGGCCAAATGGTTTTCTTCCTTCCCTACCGTTCGGCACCAGCCTATGGTTTGGAAGAAGACTATCCAATAAGCATAATGGGTGTACTGTCCCAATCCTAGGAACACTCGCAATGCGAGAGAAGGTGAAGATAAAAGACACCTGAATGTACTTTATTACTATTTCTCCTGAACCAGAGTCCATCCCCGAACTGGAACAAGTTCCTTTCGAGTTCGTATATAACCATACGATGGAGTATCCAATAAACTGTGGATCTTCGTAGTGATACGGAGTGTCCTGGAGAAATACAAAGGTGATTTAGGATTGGCGAAGAAATACTTGGTTTAGTCGTGAATATCAGTCGCATTTTACTTTGCCCTCCTACTAATCCCTTGCTTTGTCTTAACTTAATACCTTCTGCACACCATCGTTATGCTAATTGGTTTTCTTCATTCCCTACCGGTCGGCACCAGCCTAAGGTTTGGAAGAAGACTATCCAATTTGCGTAATAGGTGTACTATCTCCTAAACCAAGGAGTACTCGCAATGAGAGAAGGTGAAAAGAAAAGACAACTGAATAATCCTATTCGTTTTCTCCAGAACCAGAAACCATCCTCGAAGTCCTTCGAGTTCGTATATAACCATACGATGGTTTTGTCCAATGGAAGTGGACGTTCGTAGTAATACGGGGTGTCCTGGAGAAAAGGGTAAAAGTAGGAGTGGCAATGAGGTCTGCAACTCTGACAATCCAAAAGCCTGTGTTAAGAAGGTTCGGTCAACTTGGTCACTGAGTCATAGTCTTAGGGTCGGGTCAATGGTCGCTGCCAGAGAGAGAGAGAAAAGAAACACTCAGCGTGCACTCTAACCTAGATCAGAATGGTTATCACTTTATCTAATCTGGAAACCTCCCACTGTTCCTCAAATTCTCCTCCAAACCTGAAAGAAGAATTAGTCGGGATCACCCGAGGAGTAAACCAACTCATCAGTGGGAATCGGGATCCAACTCTCATCGCATGATAACGTGACGGAATCCACTCACGTCACCACACTCCAGAAGGTATGCGCATGCTTGGCAAGTTTCAGTTCTTTTGAAACTCCCGATGTGATTTTTACCCCTAGGACCCAAGTGACCTTGACGAATAATCAACAAATCAAAAGGTCCTAGTCAAGTTCAACCCGTCATTATCTTGATTGCGTTAAACCCACCCGCACGACCCTTGACGAATAATCAACAAAGTCGTACGACTGTCCTAACCAATCCACATATCCATGCGACAGAATAGCACAACAAAGCTACCGCACACTACGCCTCGGCGAATAGCAACGACAAACGCAGCGCGAATACTATGCAATACTAATCCGAAATGACGGAGGGCTACGAATGGTTTTTGGCGAAAAACCTTTAACGTAATGAACTTGATATCGTTGAAGGAACCGGATAACTTTTTATAAAAATATAGTGACGAAAACCTTTGCTAAAGAGGTCACTCCCGGTGAAGGGATCTCGGCTCTTTCCCCGTAGAATGAGGTGCAGGATATTCCAACTGAATACCACGATGCAAAGCAAAAGTAATCGGCTATAGTGAAGTTAATGCCCTGACGCAAACTTCTGTCCAAGGGGTCACTCCAGGTGAAGGGATCTCGGCCCTTGCCTCGTCGACTGAGGAGCAGGATATTCCAAATGAATACCACTATGCAAAACAAAAGTGAACGTCCTTGCAATAACAGCTTTTTGAAAAATGTTCCAACAACATCAGAATAGGTTTGTTTATCTTGCATTGATCCGAATCAACGCAGTCCCATCAATTGATCACACCACAAAGAACAAAAATATACTGATGCACGTATATGCCATCCGCATTCGCCACTGGGTCCCGTCATCACCCGTTAGGTTACTTAACTAACGACAGAGCGGGGACTGGACTAGCGCGGATGCAAAACATATACAACATCTACTAATATATATACCAATATATTATATTTCGCTCAAGGCGTGAAAAAAATGCAACATCACATAAATGTACAGCATCACAGAACAATACAGATATCTGGAAGCCCCGGGTTTCACAGAGCCGCTGCTGAAACCCGACGTTCCCCTGGTCGTGTGGATAGCCTATGCAATGAAATCCTAGACCCCTACGGGCGCGGCAAGTCACCCGCCAAAACCTGAAGCGAGGCAGCCCCCTCCAGCACCGTGAATGGACCACCCAGCACTTCATGGAATCCGGTAACTTGGGCACCCCACCTGGGTCAACCTGTACCCCCTACGAGTGCGGCGAATAGCCCGCCAATCCTAGAGCGAAGCCCCCTCCGTCTCAATGCCATGAGATGCGGGCCCGTTGCCCTCTAGAACCCGGCTATCCGTGCACCCCTCCGCGGGGTAATCCTAGTACAGAAAGTAAAATATACATACACCGGGTACATCGACCGCAACCAGGTCGTGCCCCAAAAGAATAATACAAACAGGCAGTGACGGAAGTCCACATGTCGGACGCTCGCCCCGCAATATCAAATGTACATAATACAACAAAACTGTACTAGCATTGCATCCAGGCTATCCCCCACGACCGATCCGCAACATCACAGCATAAACATAGAACATCAACGTGAAAGTCACGTTCGCAAATCCGTCTAACCGGGCTAGAGCAGTTAGACCGGATTTACCGATCGAGTGACATTCACGGTCGCAGATATAATGTAAATACTGTGAAATAATGTGTTTTAAAATTTTCCGATTGACCAAAAATTAACAAGTGGGCCCCCAATCAAAACTGTAGCACTCAAAGAAAACCTGGGCCCAATTTTAATATTCCAAAACTCCTAATTACAGCCCATAAGCCCACTGCAAAAAAATAATCACACGAACCCACACTCCTGCGGCGGAAGAGCGGCCAAAAGGGGGTTATGGCCGCTCTTCCGCGGTCGTACGGAGGAGTCGTGTCACCAAATTTTTGCTGTGTTCTTAGAACTCCCTGCACATCATTCTGAGACCACCTGAAAAATTTTTAGACTCCAAAAAAATTCGACAGAAACTGATTGTGCTAGAAAAATACGGTTTTTGGAAATTTTGGTCGATCGGAAATGCAAAACACATTAGAACAAGCTAGGTAAGGTTAATGGCGTGGCTCTGATACCATGTTGCGCCACGGCAGCGCCCCGGCCTCGTACTCGAGGCCAAAATGCGGAATCAAAAATTTTCCTTACTCGGAAACCGGCGCTACCGCGGACAATAAAAACCCGGATCGTAACCATTAACCTAATGCTAGCAATCAAGAGATAGGGTGAGAAGTATACCGAGTGATCCGAGTCCTCCGGTCTTCTCGTCATCGTCCCGATCTCCCGCGGAAAGTGTAGTCTCCATATCGTCGCCTCCTCGCCGGAAAGGGCACCACATCGCCTGCGTCTTTTACGGGCTCCCGCCTCAATACCGAGGCAACTCGGGCATGAAACCGGCAACTCGACATGCTCAAGATATGCTGTAGAATGTGTAGTGTAGTGTCTCACTTGGGTTTTGGTTGCCTTGATGTAGGAAATGAGATAAGAAAAATGGTGCTTGCATTTTTCTAGCATGAATGAGATCAAGAAGATGAAACACTCAAGAATGAAGAACTCTCTCCTTCTTCATCTCTCTTTCTTTATTCTTCTCTCTTTTCTAAATGAAAAACTTATCCTCTAAATGAGAATGGTGGAGGAGGTAATATGAAGCATGAAGGGAGGTGGGTGTAGGGTAAAGCAAGTGGTGACCACATCAAGACATAATCATCACAAAATCACATCAACTCTAATCCACTTCATATCACAATAAAGCATGAAATGAATGGTATCTAAAAAGGTTATCATAATAAATCATCTTACAAATAAAACCTCCACCAAATGTAATTTGCAAAACTGCAAATTAACCCCCTCCATCAGAAAAGTCCGGCCGGGAAAGAACAAAGAAAAACCGGCCGGAACGGAATACAAACTGGCAACTCCAGAAAACTGGTCCCGTAATAAATTACAGGAAAACCCCTATACTGTGCATACACACCCGCATCTGTATTCCGTCCGGATACAAATGCAATGAGACAAAATCTACACTGTACTAGACTAGGACCGGCTTAAGCCAAAGCCGGCTAGTAATATCCGTCCGATCCTGATTCGTGCAATACCGCACGTATCAGATCGAACCCTGTCATATAACTATACGGCCACTAGTACAAAACTTTCCGATCCTGATCCGTGCAATACCGCACGTATCTGATCGGACCCTGCCATATCACCATACGGCCTCTACAGCGTTTCGCCCGAATGCTTGAGTAACTGTAAGTGTGGTGGACTCTAAAGACTCGTCATATAGTATGGCTGTGGATTTAACCACTAGCACGTCAGAGGTATAAGCCAATACGTGACCGGCCACCAGCTATTGACCAAAAGGGACGTCGATGAGGAAGCTCACCCCGACACCCAACTGAGCCTGTCAGTGACAATATCCGTACAGTCCGGTCCGTTCGTCTATGAGTATCGCATGGCGGGCCTAGGGGGTTGGTAAAAGTCAGACCCCCAAAAGCGGTACAAGTCGTGTCGGAGTGTAGCCCAGAACGCCCTGAGATACTACTGGAATACCTACCAGTAAATCTCCTGCCTCGGCCGAGGGCTTTGCGTAATGGCTCTCCTAGACACAGCGCGACCTCACCCCCAATACCGGGAGAGACGAACCCCTGCAGATCCGCTCACTGCCTCCATGTGGCTCGGGACTGAACCCAACTAAAACCTGTTTGCACGACTCCTTTGAGCCGTGGTAGGGTAGTAATCAAAGCACAGTGGGAACTCACACGAGACAAATGACGATCTCATGTCGATGAACTAACCTGTACACATGTCACCAGGGAACTGCTATCTGACGTCTGGTATAAGACCAACTAGCAGGTTCCCGGCGAGTCCTTTCCGGTGTACTCATAACCCAATGAGCACCTGTATACATCTTAGGTGAACCAACTGACACCAGTGGCTTGGGAGACCGGCCACCGCCCCTCGTCGGGGTCTCGACTGTATACACTAGTCTACTAATGGAGTATCGATGCCCTGTCTCGAAACTCCTATGACTAGGGACCTTTTAAGGATGTGCTTATAGACTACCAGCTCCCACGTATATGATCGCCATCATACTGCTGGCAGTCAAGCAAGAATCCTAGGGGCTCTATCAACGTGTAATAGCGACATGTCAGGTCACCTAAAGCAGTACACGATGATAAAGATAAACCAGATAGCATACTATCATCTCCAGTAAGACTGACCTACCGGGATAGGTCCTCCCTCAATCATTGCAATCACGTGCCTGTGATCCAATAATTGACTCTGAGGGCACTATCTCCAACAGCTAACACCAGCAACGACCCCCCACCTACACAGGGGGCAAGACGAAGCTATTCTCACCGCTGAACCAACGCCGTCCGCTCGGCACGCTCGACGTCGCCACTGGCGCCGAGTAAGGAGGGCTGGGGGGCAACTCCCCCTCGGGGCTAACTCCACCAGCCCCGATGGCAGAAGTTAATGCTGCTGTTCCAACGGGGAACAGCTTCGAGATGCTAAATAAGGTGCGAAGGAATTCTCCTACTGCAGTGCTAAAGAGGTCTCCTCCCCCATTAAAAAAGGTTGTGGAAATAAAATCAGAACAGCCCCGATCCCCTCAACAGCTGTCTTCCAAAATCTATAAGGTTTGGCGGCAGGCCCGAGACTCGATCATCGATCCAAACTTCTCCCACCAGCACAAGAAGCTGAAAATCCAACCGGAAGCTGGTCACCAGGCTAAACCCCGAAAGGCTGTCTGGACGCCCACCTCAACGGCCCCCTCAACCTCCATGGCTCATAAAAGGAGGAAGCCAGAGAAGATCCCCCAGCCTGCAACGACAGCTAATAGCACTAAGCCCAGACGCCCTAAGTCTGGGGGCATGATGGTCCACACCGTATACATGGCGTCAGGAAAAGAAGACAGCCGTGCGTCCACGGGTCATAGACCGCTTACACGGTCGGTGACCAAAGCTCAGGAGCAACAGCAAAAGCTCCAAGAAATGATGAATGCTATTGCCGCACTTACCGGGCCAAAAGAAAGCCCAGAAACGTCCTCAGACGCACGCCAGGAGGAAGAAACCGATGCTGAATTCCTTCGCCGGATACTGGAGAAAAAGGACAAAGAGGCTGCTGAACAAGCGGCCAACATACAACGTATGGGCCTTCTCTTCCAAGATATGATAGGAATGATGATCCAGCAGGACCTACCCGCCGCGGATCCCCCAATCGTTCTTGAAGACGACCGAGGAGAAACGTCAAATCCACCACCATCCCTCTCAACGGCCAAGGAGGAGGCAATCTCTAAGGCTGACTTGGTTGACTATATAGCCGAGCAAATCCGGGTTCATCATGCGACTGAGGCAGCTGGTCAAGTCGTAAAAACGGGGCGGCCGTATCCAAGCTGGTACGACCAAATCAAATACCCGCCAGGCTATACGATACCAAAATTCCACGTGTATAAGGGGACCGGCAATCCCCATTAACATGTTGCCCAGTTCCGGGCCCTCTGCGGTAACACCTACGGTGATGATAAACTGTTGCTTCGCCAGTTCGTGGGCAGCTTATCAGAAACAGCGTTCGAATGGTATTCGGAACTCCCGAACGATTCTATCAAGACGTTCGCTGAAATGGAGTTGTCATTCACTCAGTGATTCGCAAGTGCCAGCGAACGCACTCCAATAACAGCATTGATTAACGCCAGGGTAAAACCAGGCGAAACCTGGGTCCAGTATGCTATACGTTGGCGGAATTTGTGGTCGAGATGCGAACAACGCATTGAGGAGGCACCCGCAGTAGGCATGTTCGTGGGAACCCTAGACCACCACGCAACTATCTCCCAGTTTATGATGTTCTTTAAGCCAACCACATTCCAGGCTTTAATCGACAAGTTGGCTCAGATGGACCAGATGGGTCATAGACCACCTCCCCCGAAGTCGGAACCTCGGAACGACAAGGGTAAAGGAAGGGCAACCTTTGTCGCGAATGCCCAACAGCAACCTAACGCCCCGAAACCGGCAGATCAACTGGAAGAAAGACGCCGGTATTATAATGAGAAGATGAAACGTCCCTACTCGTTCCCACGAGACAAGACGAAACGGTTATTCGAGCTGGCAGTACGCAACAGACTTATAAACCTACCAAATCCAAGGCGACCGCCGCAACCCACCGAGGTGAATAACCCTAACTATTGCCCTTACCATCAAACGGTAAGCCATCCGATTGGAGATTGCTTCGTCTTCAAAGGATGGATTGAAGATCAGTACCTCCAGGGGAAGTTTATACTGTCCGAAAAGTGGAAGGTGAACCCACCACAGCCGCATACTCCTAAGAAAGCAGATACACCGGGGGAAACCTGTTCCTTTATCGAAGAAGCTCCATGGGAGGTCGTGCTATCAACTAAAACCAAAAGAATGCTAAGAGACCTTCATGCGTGCCCTGCGATCGAATGGGAGGACCCTCTTGAACCTCAAATTATCGAAGGGATGCTGAAGCCCCGCCCAGCTACGAAGACTCGCGATAAGGGCCCAAATACTCACGCCCAACCGTCAAAATCTTCGAAGAAAAAGAAGAAGAAATCCAAGAAGCCCGTGAAGCTTGGAGACGAGCACACGAACTTGCAGAAGCAAATCGACGCGCTGGAAGAGTATAATCAAGAGGCGCGAACTCCTGTCACACTGCAAGAGTTCCTTAACCACATCTTTCAAGAGAGAGATGATGGAGAGAGCTCATCGGATGAATCCGAAGGGTATGTGGCGAGTTGTAACGTAATCTCCCACCCGTTTACCGATGATGAGAAAACTCCTGGCACTAAGAAACTGGGGACAGAGCCTGAACCAGAGCGTGTGTGGCCAACAAATGAAATGATCAATGCCTTTCTAGACGAGATTCGTCTAAAGAGTAAAGCGGATCAGGAGCGTGAGATGGCAGCGTCAGAAGGAACCAAGTGCGGGCGACTGAATGAAAGAGTTGAACTACCCCTGCCAGAGCGAAAGGCATCCGAAGTAGACAAGAAGATATTCAAGACGAGGAAAAGGTTTGACAAAGCCATGTCGATGGGAATGAAGCTACCACCCTCGGAAGTAAACACACACGATGGGGTGGAGAGGCACCCCGATTATTGCGCATATCATCGGAAAATTTCACACCCCACAGAGGAGTGCGACGCCTTTAAGATATGGTGGCAAGGATATGTTGCTCGTCGGCAACATTTTAAGCGCATGAAACGCAAGATCCGTCGGGAACGAAGAAGTACTGTCGATGGGCACAACAGAACTACTGATAACTGTTACATGGTTAACGCCGGGGGGTCACAAGTTCTCACCTTTGGGAGCGACTCCGATGAAGAAATGGCTCTGGGCCCTCTCTTTAAAGAATCCGTTTTAGGGAAAGAAGAGAGATCGGAGGCCTGCGAGAACATTCAGCTGCGCAATCGCACACTCCCAGGAAAGAATCTTGGGCCCGCGAGTGGAAAAGATAAGGGAAAGGAAAAGGTCACTGAGGATATCACTTTAGATGACCAGGTCATGAAAGAACTGACTACCAAAGACCCTCCCAGGAAGGGTAAGGTGGACTATAATATCCTAGCGCACCTAAGAAAGCTACCTTCTCAGCTTAGCATTCTCGATGCCCTCCTGTTATCAAAAGAGGCGCGAGACTCACTAATTAAGGCGTTACAAGAACCTGAGCAATTCCAAGCCTTCCTCGCCACTGAAAGGATGAAGGATGAACTGGAGGAAGTGCATACGGCTGACATCACTTTCGGTGACGAAGACCTCCTTCTTGGGACGTGCGACCACAACCGTCCCCTATATGTCTCTGGATACTGCCATGATATCAAGATAGGCAAGATCCTGGTGGATAATGGATCCTCCGTCAATCTCCTTAATGTTCGGGTGTTGAAGGAAATCTGCATGAGTGTGCAACACCTCGCTCGTGACAAAATTACTATCTCCGGTTTTGATTCACAATCGTCACGGACTCTCGGATTTGTGATACTAACATTACGCTTCGGACTTCTCGTCACAGACATCAAATTCCATGTCATTGACGCCAAGACCTGCTACAACGCCTTGCTCGGCCGTCCTTGGCTACATGAGTACAACATCATCCCTTCTACACAACATCAGTGTATGAAGTACTTTAAGGATGGTTTCGAGTATACCGTAACAGGTGAGTTGAACCCATTTTCCGTGAACGAAGTCCGTAAATACGAAGATGCGAAGTACTTTTTGCCAGATTTCGAGGATACAGAAAGGTGTCGCAACCCGGAAAACAAAACCGCCGCCACCATCCCTGTTTTCGGGAGCGATACCGAAGAAGAGGAAGAGATAGTTTATGCAGGGCCATCTCAACGCAACAACCTGGGGACACCCGCCCCCATGTTGGTCTTCGGAAGTGATTCAGAAGATGAAGTTAATGCCGTGTTCTCCAATCGGCTGTCAATACAAGCACCCCCTGGCGATGACCATAGTTTGCAAATCACCATGGTACCGCGAGAACATTACAAGGATCTCGACACACTTCAAGCTCACAATGTGTAGGACCTGCGAACATTTTACGTCCCTCCCAGGCAAAGGGGTGAGAAGGTGATCCTATTCTACCGATCCTCAGAGTCGAAAGTAAAGAAAGAGATCTGGCATGGCGCGGATGCTACACTCGACAGGCTCCAACCCATCCGTCTGCCCAGATACTATACAAATGAATTAAAGAAGCTATTGAAGCGCCAAGGAGTACCCTTAAAACAGACTGTTCGACAGGCTCGGTTCTACAACAGGATTTGGGATGTCCCTGGGACTCAACGCAAATTGCCTAACGGGAAAATGGAAACACTTGGGCTTGGATACGCGAGAACCGGAAAACGGGGACGGGCCCACAGCAGCTACGCTATATATACCTTTGATGAAGAAGAGGACGCCCTGTCAGGAGACGCCAACCACTCATCAAAACTAGACCCCGCGATTGAAGTGCCGAGTCCGTCGTTTGAAGAACGAATGGACAAGCCTATCAGGAAAGTGGGTCAGAAAGCTCAGGAAGACCACAACCGCGAGATGGCCATCTACGAGAAGGCCAAGACGCAACGTCTATTTCCACAGGCTGCAAAAGACAAAGATGCTCATCCTCGTCAACCCGTTGTACGAAAGGCCCGACGCAGAGACGGAAATAAATCAAGAAGCGGAAAGAGGAGCCGACAACAACGACGCAGGATTAGGGGGTTACGTGATCGGGTATTGCACGGCTCGGATTTGTCCCTTATGAAGAAGATGAGTCGAGCGTACTCTTTCCCCCGAGACAAGACGGAGAGGTTACTCAAGCTCGTTTTAAAACATCAAATGATCGCGCTTCCAGAGCCTAAGCACCCTGAGCAAGCTAACAAGGCTTCTCATCCGAGCTATTGCTCTTATCACCGAGCCATAGGACACCCTATCGAAGACTGCTTCACCTTCAAGAACTGGGTTGAGGACCAGTACCAACAGGGCAGATTCACTTTATCCAACAGATGGAGGGTAACGCCGCCACAAAAGCACGAACCCAAGGCCGCAAGAGCAGAACCGGATCCACCTCAGTCCTGGGAGCAGATTCGCACCTGTTATACGATTACGATATTAAAAGAACAGCCCGAGAACATAGATGACCTTCCCCGGTGCTTTGAGAACAGCGATGATGAGGTGATCTCAGAATTTCCGCCAGCTCCGAAAGAACTGGAAGATGGTATACATACTACTGCAGATAACCTCAAGAAGATTGAGTTGGGATCGGCAGATGACCCGCGACCGACATTTGTCAGCGAGCTGCTATCTGAAGAAAGGGTGGCTGCGTTAAAGAACGTGCTTCTACGGCATAAAGACTGCTTCGCGTGGAACTACTCCGAGATGCCAGGATTAGATCCGGAGATTGCTGTGCATAAATTAGCAATATCCCCGGATATCAAGCCAGTCAAGAAGGCGCCAAGAAGGATGCGACTCGAGCTTGAAATGAGCATCAACGCCGAAGTCAAGAAGCTGATCGATTCTGGATTTATCCAAGAAGTCCAATATCCCGACTGGATCGCCAATACCGTCCCGGTAATGAAGAAGAATAGGACGGTACGCATATGCGTGGATTTCAGGGATCTCAATAAAGCCTGTCCAAAGGACGATTTCCCAGTACCAGTAACCGAGCTAATGATAGATAACACGTCCACTCACGAGGTTTTCTTCTTTATGGACGGTTCGTCAGGATACAATCAGATAAAGATGCATCCCGAAGACCAGAAGCACACCGCTTTCCGGACCCCTTTAGGCATATTCTGCTACAGGGTTATGCCCTTTGGTCTAAAGAACGCCGGTGCTACCTATCAAAGGGCCATGACAAAGATCTTCGACGATCTCATACATGACATCGTCGAGTGCTATATCGATGACCTTGTAGTGAAGAGCATGTCATACGAAGAGCATTTAAAGCATCTGGAGACTGTCTTTCAACGCTTTCGGCAATATAATTTGAAGATGAATCCCCTCAAATGCGCGTTTGGAGTCTCCTCGGGTAAATTCCTGGGATTCATCATCCGACATCGAGGTATCGAAATAGATCCATCTAAGATCAAGGCGATCATGGAAATGCCTCCGCCAAGAACCCTCAAACAGTTGCGGTCTCTCTAAGGGAAGCTCGCATACATCCGGCAGTTTATCGCTAATCTTTCAGGCAAATGCCGTCCTTACAGTCACCTGATGAAGAAGGGAACCCCATTCTTCTGGGATAAAAAATGCTAAAGCGCGCTAGACGAGATCAAGCAATACCTGCAGAACCCACCGGTGTTGGCTGCTCCGGTTAAGGGAAAACCTCTCATTCTTTATACAACCGCCCTCGAAGGTTCTTTAGGCGCATTGTGGGCATAAGAGGACGATCAAGGGAAAGAAAGAGCACTCTACTACTTAAGTCGAGTTCTACTGGGGGCAGAAAGCAACTACTCTCCCATTGAAAAACATTGCTTGGCGTTAATCTTCGCGATAACAAAGCTCAGGCACTATGCGTTGGCACATGAAGTCCGTCTCATCTCGAAGGTGGACCCTCTTAAATATCTGATGTCAAAGGCTATATTGACGGGTCGACTCGCTAAATGGGCTCTACTCCTGATGGAGTTCTCAATAACGTATCGACCTCTTAAGGCAGTGAAAGGTCAGGCCATTGCCGACTTCCTCGCTGAGCATCCAGTACCTGCCGGTTCTCCTCTGAACTGCGAGTTGTCGGACGAGCATGCATTTGATGCGATTGGCGGCGGTAGTACCCGATGGGAACTCTATTTCGATGGAGCGTCCTCCGTAAAGAAACAGAAACAAGGTATCCCAATGATCAAATCGGGGATAGGCCTCATCTTCGCAACTCCACAAGGAGGGATAATGCGCTTCGCCTTCTCCTTAACAGAGCCGAGGACAAACAATGAAGCTGAATACGAAGCTCTGATAGCAGGCCTCGAGATCGCCATCGACATGGGAATCAAAAATCTCCTTATATACGGGGATTCTCAATTGGTCGTTAGTCAAGTAAATGGTGACTACCAAACGTGCAAACCAGAGTTGGTGAAGTACGGCGAAAAGGTGCAACAACTATTGACCCAAATTCCCTCCTATACTTTGGAGAACATACCGCGCGCGGAAAACAGCAAAGCAGACGCGTTGGCCAAACTTGCTAAAGAACTGGCTGACGAGAACCTCGATGACGTCAGAATCGTGGTACAAAGCCGTCGAGTGCTCGCCCCGGCAGAAATATCTCCGGAATTATACAAAGAAAAGGGGGCGACTGAGCAGACGACCCTACAAATAAAAGACCGTGAGAAGGCTGAGGACTGGAGGGAAGTCTTCATAGACTACTTTAAGTCCCACCGAATGCCCGAAGAAGCGTCCTCAAGACATCAGCTCATGAAACGAGCTCTATCTTTCGCTTTCGTTAACGATACTCTATACAAGAGATCGTTTGATTCTCTATGGCTGAGATGCTTAGGACCTGACGAAGCAGAAAGAGTCGTTCAGGAAGTTCACGACGGACTTTGCGGTTCTCACCAAGCAGGCCCAAAGATGAAGTTAAAAATTAAACGGATGGGTTACTACTGGCCCACGATGATCCAGGACTGCCTCGAGTATGCGAAGCAATGCCACTCGTGCCAGATTCATGGAGACTTTATCCACCAACATCCGAATCCACTACATCCAACGGTGGCTAGCTGGCCATTCAAAATGTGGGGGACTGACATAGTCGGCCCCATCGAGCCAGCATCGTCCCGGGGACATCGTTTTATCCTGGCGACAACTGATTACTTCTCCAAATGGGCAGAAGCAGTACCACTGAGGGAAGTGAAGACGGAGAATATCCTCCACTTCTTCAAGACGCACGTCATCTATCGATTTGGAACCCCACGGCGGATTATCTCCGATAATGGGCCAGCCTACAGAAGCCATAAGATTAGCCGCTTCGCGCAGCAGCACAATATAGACTGGAGATATTCTTCAGTTTACAACCCACGAGCTAACAGTCTGGCCGAGGCCTTCAATAAGACCTTGACGAAGATCATAAAAAAGACCGTTTCCCAGAATAAGAGAGACTGGCACGAGAGGCTGCAAGAAGCCCTTTGGGCTTATCGAACTACATTCAAGACGGCCACGAACACAACGCCGTACTCGTTGGTATTTGGGACGGAAGCAGTGCTCCCCCTCGAGATAGAGTTACCCTCTCTACGAGTGGCAGCCCACTACGAGCTGACGGACGAAGAAAATGCTCACCTTCGGCTTGAGGAGCTTGATGCCCTCGACGAAACCCGGCTCATAGCGCAACAACATCTAGAAGCCTACAAAGCAAAGATGATGCGCTCGTACGAAAGATTGACCAGGCCGAGGACATTCCGCCAAGGCGAACTCGTACTAGTGGTCAAAAGACCTATGATCCCCAATCGTGCCAAGCGGGGAAAATTTGAGCCAAACTATGAAGGCCCGTACATCATAGACAAGGTCAACCAGGGTGGAGCCTATCTACTCATGGACGTCCACGGTGAAAGGCCTTTTAGGCCAATAAACGGCCGCTTCTTAAAGAGGTACCATGCTTAATGAGCCATAGCCTGGGTCAATGATAGATGACGACGACTATGTCCGCTCGCTATCTTCCTAAGCTCAGACTTTACAAGCAGTAGCCGGCCCTCCCCTGAACGACGGACCGAAATGTCCTTAAACTAATAACGGACCGAAACGTCCTTAAACTAACGACGGACCGAAACGTCCTTAAACTAACGACGGACCGAAACGTCCTTAAACTAACGACGGACCGAAACGTCCTTAAACTAACGACGGACCGAAACGTCCCTAAACTACTACCGCAGCATCCTTAGGCTGACGAGATAAAAAAAATATATATAAAATAAAAAAACGGTATGTCCACAAGCAAAATGGGCACGGATGAAAACCCGAAAGGGCTCCGTGAGTAAAAACAGCAGGACTACCGGCGAGTGTTTGTGAAAACCCGAAAGGGCGCAACCTCGTTAAAAGACACTTATAGGGTCCTCTCGACCTTGTAAGGAGAAACCACCTGCGTGAGATCCTTACGACTCACAAAGGAGCAACACACTTAGGGATCCTCACGATTCCTAAGGAGAAAATACACTTACGAGATCCTCACGACTCGTAAGGAGAACTCTCTTATGGGACCCTCACGGCTCATAAGATTTGAAAGTCTTAAGTTACAGAGACCTAAACCTGTGCTTAAGCAATCTTCCACAACCTTCGATATTGCCCTACAAGCGGCTCATACTGACCCTTGTATACAATCCACGGGCGCGAATAAACATTTCCCCAGCAAAGTCACACCCGTGACTAGGGACATGTCCATATGGTGAACAACCCTTGTAATTCCTCTCGACTTATAAGGAGAAAACCCTCTTGTAGGATCCTTATGACTTACAGAGGAACATACACTTAGGGATCCTCACGATCCCTAAGGAGAAAATACACCTGCAAGATCCTCACGACTTGTAGGGAGAAATACCCTTGTGAGACCCTTACGGCTCATGAAGTCAAAAGCCTTGGTCGACAGGACCCTTAACCCTGTTTACTAAGCCCCCTTTGTTCAACATCGACAGAGGCAAATGATGATTCGCTCCTGGCAACATCCCAGTTGTAGCGGTGTTGATGCCGAAATCGGTGTCTAAAATCCAAGCTTGCGGCGAAAAAGCTAGCAAGCCACACATGCCTACGAAATTGCCGAAATGATGGGGCAACTTGCAATAAAAAGCGGCAAGTAAAAATGAAGGCGTGAAAAATATCCGAAATCATGGGGCAACTCGCAATAAAAAGCAGCGAGTAGAAAATAAATAAATAGCCGAAATGATCGGGCACCGCGAAAAATAGCCGAAATGATGGGGCAATCGCGACCTTCGCGATATAAAAGCTGAAACGATAGAGCATCGCGGAAAAAGAAA
The DNA here is from genome assembly GCA_030015575.1 of Agapanthus africanus. NCBI lineage: Eukaryota > Viridiplantae > Streptophyta > Magnoliopsida > Asparagales > Amaryllidaceae > Agapanthus > Agapanthus africanus. Next base: position 431,394,914 of record CM057339.1, read on the forward strand.
TAAAATAAAAATAAAATTTATGCCCTACAGGTGATGTTCCATCACACCCTGTACACAATCCAAGGGCGTAAACAAAAAGGGAACATACTTCCCCCCCAGGTTTCACCCAAGAAAGAACCTAAGTCTCGACGGGCCACAAGCGACCTAGAGATCATCCCAACATTCGTCCCGTAACGACGGACACAACTTCAAGCTAAGCGGAATAGCGGCAACTCCCAGTTCCATGGCTCGGTGGTATACATATCGCCAACATTCAAACCTCCATCCCGTGAAATGCGGATACAATCAGCAAAATTCCTGGTTACGCGGAACACGGATAACGTCACTCTTTGACCCCGTGGAAAGCATCCAGAGCGGAGCCTAGTCCTCGCCAAGCACGGCAGTGAACCCGTGTGAAGCATCTAGTGCAAAATTCCTGGTTACATGGAACGCGGATAACGTCACTCTTTGACCCCGTGGAAAACGTCCAGAGCGGAGCCTAGTCCTCGCCAAGCACGGCAGTGAACCCGTGTGAAGCATATAGTGCAAAATTCCTGGTTACGTGGAACGCGGATAAAGTCACTCTTTGACCCCGTGGAAAACGTCCAGAGCGGAGCCTAGTCCTCGCCGAGCACGGCAGTGAACCCGTGTGAAGCATCTAGTGCAAAATTCCTGGTTACGTGGAACGCGGATAACGTCACTCTTTGACCCCTCGGAAAACGTCCAGAGCGGAGCCTAGTCCTCGCCGAGCACGGCAGTGAACCCGTGTGAAGCATCTAGTGCAAAATTCCTGGTTACGTGGAACGCGGATAACGTCACTCTTTGACCCCGTGGAAAGCATCCAGAACGGAGCCTAGTCCTCGCCAAGCACGGCAGTGAACCCGTGTGAAGCATCTAGTGCAAAATCCCTGGTTATGTGGAACGCGGATAACGTCACTCTTTGACCCCGTGGAAAACGTCCAGAGCGGATCCTGGTCCTCGCAGAGCACGGCGGTGAACCCGTGTGAAGCATCCAGAGCGGAGCCTAGTCCTCGCCAAGCACGGCAGTGAACCCGTGTGAAGCATCTAGTCCAAAATTCCTGGTTACGTGGAACGCGGATAACGTCACTCTTTGACCCCGCGGAAAACGCCCAGAGCGAGCCTGGTCCTTGCCAAGCACGGCAGTGAACCCGTGTGAAGCATCCAGAGCAAATATCGGACTGTGGAGTCCTTAAAATCCACGGACTATGATGTCCTTAACCTCGACCGTGATGTCTTAAAACTAACGATCAACCACCCCGGTTCCCTACAGATTCTGCCTTGGTTTAAGGGTACATCTCTTCACTCCTTTGATACCTGGCGTTGTAATTCCTCAACTTCTTCAAAGAGGTGACGGGTCCCTGCAACCAAACATCGGACTGTGGAGTCCTTAAATCCACGGACTATGAGGTCTTTAACCTTGACCGTGATGTCTTAAAACTAACATCGGACTGTGGGGTCTCTAAATCCACGGACTATGAGGTCCTTAACCTTGACCGTGATGTCTTAAAACTAACATCGGAATGTGGAGTCCTTAAATCCACGGACTATAAGGTCCTTAACCTTGACCGCGACGTCTTTAAACTACAATACCTGGAGAAACCCCTGACTCCGTAAAACACGGACAAGGGTGACCGCATCCAGCACTTACAAGTCCTCACGACCTGTAAGCGGGAAAAACTCTCTTGTGGGATCCTTACGACTCTCAAGAGAAAACCCTCTTAAGAATCCTCACGATTCTTAAGAAGAACTTACACCTATGGGATCCTCTCGACCTGTAGGGAGAAAAACTCTTTACGAGACCCTCGTGGCTCATAAAATGCAAAAGCCTTAGGAAGCAGATCCTAACCCTGAATCCTAAGCCATCGCCGTCTTGCAAGGAGATCAAGATAGAATATCCGCAGAATACATTCAATAAAAAGGGGATACACCATTGAGAGGAAAAATGTATCTTTTATTCATAAACCAAAACAGATACAAAGTACAATTCATGAAAGAAACAAAAAAAAAGATACCCTCATTCATGAATATATACAAAAAAGGGAGAAAAGATACAATTCCTCAAGCTGGCAGGCGGTGTAGTAATTTTACCAGCTCATCGTTCTGTTGCTGAGCCACGGCTTCATGACGCAAGATCTCCAGAAGACGAGCCTCCGCCTGAGCTTGTTGAGCCTGATACGAAGCAAGCCGAGCTTCGAGCCCTTTCTCGGTGGCTTTATGAGCCTCGACCCTCTCACGAGTGAACGTGGCAGCTTTATCGAGAGCCACCACTTCTTTTATGGACTCCTGAAGCACCCGCCAGAGTTCGTATGCTTTGTTGGCCTTGGCTGTGAGGCTGGCATGAAGCTCGCTCAGCGCCTTAGAAGCTAGCTCCCTCTCCGAAAATTTACGGCCAAGCCCTTTTCTCGCACAACAATGTGTTCGCTACGTGTCGCTATATCAGGCCGCGTAAGCTCGCTTTCGTGACCGTGGCCTTGGAAACAAGACATTTACAAGACCGTATAAATGGGCTTCCAGTCGACGGGAATAATCGATCTAAAACGCGCTCACATCACCTGACGTGAAAGGCAACAAGAAAGATTTCCGACATATTGCGAGCATGCGTTCGCAATCATATGAGTATTCAAAAAAAAAAAATAATAATAGCATTTGCAATCGCATGAACATTCATAATGCCCAAGAAGGTCTAATGCGCAGGAAAGTGATGATAGCATTTGCAATTAAAGAAAGTTCTCATGAGAAGAATACAAAGTTTATTTATGCAAGCGGAAACATACATACTAGTACCAAGCTTACATGGAAGTTCGGCACAAAACATAGAGAAGGAGGGACTAATTTAAAAATGTTCTACGCTAACGAGAAAAGGTCACCAAACACGGGATCGAAGGCACAGGGGTTAATGAAGCAGAGGACAAAATTCTCCATCTCTCTCTCTGCTTTCTCCAGCACATCAAAGCGACGGTTCTCACGAGGAGTCGCTCCCCATCGATTGGCGCCATGTTCGTCCGTGAAAGCAGACATAATAGCTCGCCGGGCCTTTATCTGGCTCAGCAGATGAATTGAGCAATGCTTCAAAGCCTGAGTAATCAGGCACGCTTCATGAAAGCCCTCGAGCTTTTCTTCAGCCGCGTCAAGCATCGCCAAGGTCATCTCTGCCGGGTGAGGAGGGATGTCGGCAAGCACGGCCGTGAGAATCATCCGGAGCCAGAGGGAACCCATCGGGAGGGGGGACCCCCTACGAATCGAGAGTTCGTACATTGCTGAGTCGCATTCGTCGTCGGTAAGAAGTGGATCCACCAACCGAGTAGCAAAGCGGGGGATCATCTCCTCGATAGGCACTTCCCATGGCTGTCGACGAGCGTATGAACGGTTGCAGGCCATGGCACTCGGCTACTCCTCAAATTAAATCACGTCAATATGGGAATAAATTTCTCTGTGAGGAGGAAATAGGCTATGGCCTCAAGACTATAAAGGGGAGCATTAAATGCTGCGCGCGAGAGAAAATTGCATGATGGAACCCTTCCAAGGCACAAATAAGGGAAGACACTGGAAATCAGGAAAAGGAACGGTTTCCAAGGCGCCTTCTCTGCATCCAATGCCATGCACAGAAATGTGGCATGAAAAATCGAATAGCCCCATAAAAGGCCCCTCACGTGTGGAGCACGTGAGCACCATGCTTGCTGCGTACTAAGAAATGAAACAATGCCTTGCACACATCAACAAAAAAAAATGAACGATAAAATTCCAAAAGAGGGAGGGGGCACGCAAACACAGAAGGACACGATAAGTTTATCATTCATGCTTTAAAAAGGTTCATACAAAATGAAAATAAAACGATTACAACGGCATGACCTCAGGCGCGGGGCACGGATTGAGAAACTCAAGCTTGACCTTGTCCAAGATCCTCCAAGCATTTCGAACCGCCCGAGTATGTTTTCTCTCGCAATCGCAAGCGTCGGGGTCCTCGCGGATGTCCTCCACCCTCCGGTAGGCGGCAAGTATGGCCGACTGCTGAAACGCCTGGTGCAACAGATCAATGAGGTTGTCACGCCTTCTCTTCGAGATCAGACTCATCAGATACACCGAATGTATCTTATCCTCGGCAACATCCAATGCCCTGAGTGGCACACCGGCGCAGAAGAGAGGAAGCGCCTCCCAAATCGCCAGCACGATGAGCCTCAGAAGAGAAGAGCGACGGGGGAGTAGCCGATGGTTGTACTCGTTAAAGCGGCTCATAATCTCAGCACACTGAGCGTTGGTGAACTCCTGATTCTGACTACGGCCCAGAGCACGAATATTCCCGTAGGAAATGATTTCGTGGAGATTATACAAATGAGCGTCCATGATACCTGAAATAAAAATCAGGACGATTTATTACAAACCCTCTTCTTCTTCACTAATCATAGAATGACGAGGAAACCCCAAGAAGCCTCCGTGTGAAGAAACTGAGTTCTTCATTGGAATTAAATTCCTTATTAAGAAAAGGGAATTAAATTCCCAGAAACATTTTTGGATGGAATTAAATTCCATGGAGTTGAAACGCCATCATCATCTCCCCAAAGATCATCTAAACCCTAAGAGATCTACAGTTCGAAGGTTAGGCGGTTTCATGTTCTTATGGAAAAACTTGAAGAAAAATGGGTTCCTTGTTAAAAAGAGAGTAAAAACCCTTGTTTTGGATTTAAAATCCAAAGGAATGTGGAAGTTCGCTGTTGGTCCAAGAACATTACCTGAGGAAAAAGGGTCACCTGAACAGAGTTAAACTCTGAAGATTGTTTCAAGACAGAGAACTAAGCTCTGGAAGCGAGAATTAAATTCTCAAGGGAAAAGTTCTCAGAAGAAGAAGATGAGCAAAGTGAAGGCTCTTCTGAAGAGACAGTGGTATTTATAGAAGGCGATGGAAACGTTTAATCTCCCCAAATCCCTAAAGGAATCCAACGGTCACAAAAGGTGACAGCGTTGCACTCACGTGCGGACACGTGAGAACAACGCTGTGGGGGCATTTGTTTCCTGATTTAAAATCAGAAAAGCTTATGGAAAAAGCTTCAGAAGAGGGTCACGTGCTTACACGTGACCAGCAGTCACGTGTTGGCACGTGACACCTAAAAGTATCGGCAAGGCAAGTTCAGTTTCCCAACTACATCAAAGAAAGGGGCTTCAGTAAGGGTCACGTGCTCCCACGTGACCTGGGTCATGTGTCGGCATGTGACATTTAAAAGCAGCGGCAAAGACCCAACGGTTCCCTGAGCAAATCAAGAAAAAGGCTTCAGAAGAGGTCACGTGCTCCCACGTGACCAGGGTCACGTGTTGGCACATGACACTCAAAACATCAGACTCATTCTCCGGTTAAATCAAGAAGAAGGCTCCATACCAGGGTCACGTGCTCACACGTGACCAGTTGTCACGTGGTGGCACGTGATAGCTAAGCAGCAACCAGAAGACAGAGCGTAAAAAGAAGGAAGAAGGCTCGTTCCAAGGGGGTCACGTGCCCACACGTGACCAAGGGTCACGTGGGCACACGTGACCGACTTCAAAGCCCATTTGTTAACAGAATTAAATTCTGAGAAAAGAACTCTCAAATCTTTCCAAAAGCAACCGATTAAATTAAAGATTCAGAGGTGATTAAATATCATCTATCTATGGGAAAATCTCGAATTTGGAAAGATTTCCCCTTCAAATCTAACAGAAATAACAAAGGAGAATCCCTGGATTTGAAATCCAATGGTGAATAAAATTCACCTAATAATCCAAAGGTCCAAAACGAATGATGGATGCAAATCAAATCTCTCAATGAAGATTCACCAAAAACTAATTGACTCGGCTGCTTCTCCTATAAATAGGAGCCAAGAGACATACAAAAAAGATATATACGCAGAGGGAAGAAAAGGGAGAGAGCCTTGATACTTTGAGGAATTTGGATCTTCTGCAAAAGAAAACCCTAGGTAAGAAAGGGAAGGCTCCTTGAAAGAAAAGAGAATTTAATTCTCAACAGAGTTCAACTCTGATATAAAACAGAAGAACATATTTCTTCTCTCTTTGATAGAGGATCTGTAAAGCGCACATCTCCCCTTGAAGTTGAGAATTTAATTCTCAATGGGTTGAGATCCTGCCATGCAGATCCAAAGCATAGAGAGGGAATGGAAGCATGAGAATTTAATTCTCACAGAACTATAGGAATTTAATTCCTTTAAAATAAAATTAGGGTTTGACCCTGTGTTATGGGAATTTAATTCCTTCAGAATGAAAAGAATTAGGGTTTAACCCTAGTTAAGAACTTAGTTCTGTTGAAACAACGGGAATTTAATTCCCTTAATCATAATTCTTTAACAGAGAGTGGGAGTTTAATTTCTTAAAGCTTTTATTAGGATTTAACCCTATTCAGTTCTTCACATATATGAGGAATTTAATTCCTACAGAAAATTCAGAGTTCAACTCTATCCCAGAATATAAATCTTCAAAAGGAAGTAGGAATTTAATTCCTCTGAAATTATTGTCAGGGTTCAACCCTACGAGGAATTTAATTCCTGAAAGGGATTAACAGATCTTCTAAACAACTACAGAAAAGAAGGGTCACGTGTCACCATGTGACCCCCCCAAAAGATCTACAGAAAGCCCTTTGAGGCAGTGCCTCACGTGACCCACGTGACCCTTGGCAGAAGCTTTAACATACCTCATTTAAACACCCGTCACGTGATGACACGTGATGCTCCAAAAGATGCAATCTTTTCAGCAGAACAAACGAAGGGAGGGCGCCCTCACGTGCTACCACGTGACCCCTCTTGCCTCAGCGTCTAACGCTAAATTGGAACTCCCGAATCCAGTGTTAAAACACTGTTGGGCCGTAGTGTTCAACATTAATCAAAGAACTTTATTTGCAGTGTTCAACACTGATTACCTTAGTGTTTAACACTAATTTGAGATCTCTGTTGCCAGTGTTTAACACTGATCTGTTTTAGTGTTTAACACTAATTTGAAAGCCTTGTTGCTGGTGTTTAACACCAATTATCTTTTAGTGTTAAACACTGATTTATCAATCTCATTCCCAGTGTTCAACACTGATTGGTTTTTAGTGTTTAACACTAGGCATTGGCCCAATTGGCTAAATGGCCAGAGGCAAAGCCTCTCTTTCAAGGGACCAACAGGAGGACCGATGTCCCAGACATGATTGGACTTAGCCCAAGATGGCCATAAGTCCTCAATTCGTAATTAACTGGGCTAATGGGCACATAACATAATTAATTGGTCTTGATCCCAAATTGGGCCAAAGACTATTTAATCCACTCCGGTTCCAGGGTACATCTCTTCACTCCTTTGATACTTGGCGTTGTAATCCCTCAACGTCTTCAAAGAGGTGACGGGTCCCGATGACCACGCATTGATATGGACTATGAGGTCCTTAAACCCATGGACTACGACGTCCTTAACCTTGACCGAGATGTCTTAAAACTAACAATGGACTGTGGGGTCCTTAAACCCATGGAATACGACGTCCTTAACCTTGACCGAGATGTCTTAAAACTAACAATGGACTGTGGGGTCCTTAAACCCATGGACTACGACGTCCTTAACCTTGACCGAGATGTCTTAAAACTAACAATGGACTGTGGGGTCCTTAAACCCATGGACTACGACGTCCTTAACCTTGACCGAGATGTCTTAAAACTAACAATGGACTGTGGGGTCCTTAAACCCATGGACTACGACGTCCTTAACCTTGACCGAGATGTCTTAAAACTAACAATGGACCGCAATGTCCTTAAACTACCCATGGACCGCAATGTCCTTAAACTACCCATGGACCGCAATGTCCTTAAACTAGCAATGGACCGCAATGTCCCTAAACTGGAACAATAGAGCCACGCATGCTCTTTTGCCGGATCTAAACGGTCTCGTTTAAGCTGATCTTAGCCTCAAATATGGCTAACGTATCCTTAAACCTTCAAACAGACTGGACTATGAATCCCTCCAATCAACTTCGGTTCAAGGGTACATCTCGGAACTCCTTTGACACCTGTCGTTGTAATCCTTCAACGTCGTCAGAGAGGTAACGGGTCCCGAAGGCCATACATACGATGGACCACTATGTCCCTAAACTGGAACAATGGAGCCTAAATGCTCTTTTGTCGGATCTAAACGATCCCGTTAAGTTGATCTTAGTCTCAAGTTAGATTAACGCATCCTTAACAAGTGTTTGAGTTGATCTTAGCCTCAAGCATGGCTAACGTATCCTTAAACCAAACCCCCAAACCCAAATCTAAGATAATACGGATTTGGACTAGTCCACGACCTACGGGCGACGATATAACTCGGTCTCCGTAAACAATCCACGGGCAACAAAACATAAAATAAACACACACGACACGAAGTGACCATCTGGAGAAGGAGAAAGTTGTTACCGCGATGCGGTAGCGGAATTAACTGCAGGGGCTTGCGCCTGCAGGGAAGAACGTCCCCACAATCAAAAACCCCTCAAACGAGGGGGAATCTGATGAAGTCTGCTACATCGGCCGCATCCGTTTAAACCTTCGATACATGGTGCCATAAATCAACTTGGCATCTTCGGAGAGGTGGACGGATAGCACCAATTAGCATCTGCCCAGAATTTCAGACAAGACGTCATGTCGCGCCGTCTTTCGGAGGGGAACAGCACTCAAGGCTAATTATTGCGATGCCGCATACTCACAGCCTGTGTGATACCGAACACCCAACTCCTCTACTAATCAGTCTCACAAGACCCGTTTGCGAAACTATTGCGTTTGAGGAATAGCCTCAGTGAGTGGATCAGCCTTGATGTTTCTTTCTATGTCTCTCTTAATCTCAAGTTCGCGGAGAAACCTATCTCCCGAAATGAGCAATACCTGTCTTAGAATATGTCTGGATATCTGATGGCACCTAGTTCACAAATGAACTCCAAATCCAAACTTCTTAGACTGTATCGTCAACTGAACTTAATCTGTATCCTGCGCCACACCTCCCTCAGTATCTGCTTGGACCACCTGTCTAAAATACTGCCCCTCGTCAGAGGGAAAAACTACAACTCTGACGGTCACTCTATCATCTAGGTCACCTTGGAAGCCTGGAATGATAACTGTCTCCCGAAGGAGGATGCCGTTATCATATCCCTAGAACATCCATTTATGCTCTAAAACTGCTTCCGAACGTTTCTCCAGGATAGGATTAATATCAATTTATTGCATCTACTGCAAAAACAACATCTGGTATGGTACTTGACATCTCATGATTGACTCAATTGCCTAAGCAAGTGATCTGTCAATCATGCACATCCCTCTCCCCTTTAATCTGTAAGACACCTTTAGAGAGGGTGACTCCATCACCTGTAGGTACACTACCGTGCCAGGAGTCGTCCATTCTAAAACATCTTTAGAATGCTGACAAAGTACCCAGATTCGGAAACTACCCAAATCTAGATCTAAAACCATAGATCTAGTAATCAGAATGTCTGATATTATATCTATATCCTGTATGGAGAAACCACTGTGTGACAACCAAAGTATAACCGATCGTAGTATAGGAATTTCACTTCCTACTCTGTATATGTCATCCAAATACCATGACATCACACCCTACTACCTTCTTAACAGATCCATCCCCTATTCTGATGAAGTCAAACCTATGACTGTCACATCAGAAATAGATGATCTATCTCCGCTATCTCCGCTTTAGTCCATAAATAGACATAAGATACTTGTCCACTATACTTCCGCTGCTCCCACTGACTATGACAACCCTCTGGCAGAGTCATGTACACGTACATTTCTAAAGCTAGTCTAGGACGACGCTATACTCATCCTCCTGCCGGGTCTCACGGTCTGGAACAACAGGAATAGCAAGTCTGGGTAAACAAGAACCTCACTGTCACTGTCTTTGAGCATACCGAAGTACCTCTCGAGTGCCTGAGGTTACAAGTATTTACATCTTCGATCACTTTGAAGAATCCCGATACTTGCAATATCTGGTTCTCTACTTTATTCATATACCTATAACTTCTCAAAACTTGGACCTTGTGTTTCTACGAAACACTTGTCTAAAAACTAGAGAAGTCATAAGTAAACCGAATATAGTACGAGGACTAACCCCTCTGTCCTCATGGACACTGGAGAACATACAATACTCTGTATAAGTCCCCTGAGTTTAATAACTCATTCGCTGTGCGTCGTAGGTTGAAAACTGTATTTATGGTTAAGAAGAATTACACCGCTGTTTTAATGCTCCTTACCTAACCATCCACTGATATAGGTAAATGTCAAAGACATAATTTCAAAAAGTTATATCTCACTCTATAAAAATAGACGTACAGATATGTCAATTTGAAATTGGTGCATAACAACGGATATTCAAAACCAAATATTTGCCGTTCGGCAAACAACCCAGGTGATTTCCTCAAATATCACCAATTACAACGAATTCTGTTATAATGAGGATGATCACCTAATTCCCAATAACTTACTCCCACTCATCATCTGTAAAACCATACAGATGTGAGAATCATACCTGGTAAATACATACCCTGGAGCAAGGTCTAATTAGGAAATCAGTTTTCTATTAACAGTACACGGTAAAACTGAAACATTGAAATATTTCGTACGGGTATCCGGGTATTCCTAGTAATGCCTCTTCCATTATCCAAATTCACAACTGTAACCGTATATTTCTTTGCCATCTCTCCAAATTCCTTCATATGTCTTTAGTCATTACCTTCTGCACACCCTCTTAGGCTAAATGGTTTTCATCCTTCCCTACCTTTCGGCACCAGCTTATGGTTTGGAAGAAGACTATCCAATAAGCGTAATGGGTGCACAGTCCTAATCCTAGGAGCACTCGCAACCCGAGAGAAGGTAAAGATAAAATACACCTGAATAAACCTTATTCCTATTTCTCCCGAACCAGAATCCATCCCCGAACTGGAACAAGTTCTTTCGAGTTCGTATATAACCATACGATGGTTTTATCCAATGGAAGTGGATGTTCGTAGTAATACGGGGTGTTCTGGAGAAAAGGGTAAAAGTAGGAGTGGCAATGAGGTATGCAACTCTGACAATCCAAAAGCCAGTGTTTTAAGAAGGTTCGGTTAATCTTGGTCACTGAGTCATAGTCAAGGGTCGGACCATGGTCGCTGCCAAAGAGAAAGAGAAAAGAAACACTCAGCGTGCACTCTAACCTAGATCAGAATGGTTATCACTTTATCTAATCAGGAAACCTCCCACTGTAACCTCAAATTCTCCTCCAAACCTGAAAGAAGAATTAGTCGGGATCACCCGAGGAGTAAACCAACTCATCAGTGGGAATCGGGATCCAACTATCATTGCATGATAACGTGATGGAATCCACTCACGTTATCACACTCCAGAAGGTATGCGCATGCCTGGCAAGTTTCAGTTTCTTTAGAAACTCCCAATGTGAGTTTTACCCCTAGGACCCAAGTGACCTTGACTGAGCTAACATATCAAAGAATCCTAGCAAAGTTCAACCCGTCATTATCTTGATTGCATTAGACCCACCCGCACGAGTCCTTGACTGAACCAAAATGACCGTACGACTGTCCTAACCAATCACATATCCATAAGACAGAAAAGAATTACAGAGCTACCGCACACTACGCCTCGGCTGAGCACGACATACGTAGCACGAATACTAAGCAATACTAATCTGAAATGACGGAGGGCTACGGTTGGTTTTTGGCGAAAAACCTTTAACGTAATGAACTTTGTATCGTTGAAGGAACCGGATAGCTTTTTATAAAATATAGTGGCGAAAACCTTTGCTAAAGAGGTCACTCCCGGTGAAGGGATCTCGGCTTTTTCCCCGTAGAATGAGGTGCAGGATATTCCATCTGAATACTACGATGCAAAGCAAAAGGCAATCAGCTACAGTGAAGTTATTACCCTGACGCAAACTTCTGTCCAAGGGGTCACTCCCGGTGAAGGGATCTCGGCCCTTACCTCGTCGACTGAGGTGCTGGATATTCATAACCGAATACCACTGTGCAAAACAAAAGAGAACGTCCTTGCAATAACAGCTTTTTTTTTTGAAAAATGTTCCAACAACATCAGAATAAGTTTGTTTAGCTTGCATTGATCCGAATCAATGCAGTCTCATCAATTGATCACACCAATAAAGAACGAAAATACGATGTACGTATATGCCACCCGCATTCGCCACTGGGTCCCGTCATCACCCGTTAGGTTACTTAACTAACGACAGAGCGGGGACTGGACTAGCGCGGGTGTAAAACATATACAATATCTACTGGTATATATATCAATATATAATATTCGCTCAAGGCGTGATAAAATGCAACATCACAGAAATATAATAAGCATCACAGAACAATACAGATAATCTGGGATCCCCGGGTTTCATAGAGCCGCTACTGAAACCCGACGTTCCTCTGGTCGTGTGGATAGCCTGTGCAATGAAATCCTAGACCCCTACGGGCGCGGCAAGTTACCCGCCAAAACCTGAAGCGAGGCAGCCCCCTTCAACAACGTGAATGGACCACCCAGCACTTCACGGAATCCGGTAACTTGAGCACCCCTCCTTGGGTCAACCTATACCCCCTACGAGTGCGGCGAATAGCCCTCCAATTCTAGAGTGAAGCCCCCTCCGTCTCAAAACCATGAGATGCGGGCCCGTTGCCCTCTAGAACCCGGCTATCCGTGCACCCCTCCGCGGGGTAATCCTAGTACAGAAAGTAAAATATACAACGGGTACATCGACCTCAGCCCGGTCGTGCCCCAAAAGAATAATATACAAACAGGCAGTGACGGCAGTCCACATGTCGGACGCTCGCCTCGCAATATCAAATGTACATATACAACCAAATTGTACTACCATTGCATCCAGGCTATCCACCACGACAAATCCGCAAAATCACAGCACAAAACAGAACATCAACGTGAATGTCACGTTCGCAAATCCGTCTAAAAGGGCTATAGCAGTTAGACAGGATTTACCGATCAAGTGACATTCACGGTCGCAGATATAATGTAAATACCGTGAACTAACATGTTTAAAATTTTCGATCGACTAAATTTCCCGAAGTGGGCCCCAAGCACAATACCCAGTACTCAAAATAAATCTGGGCCCAAATAGAATATACCAAAAACCGCAATTCCAACACAGAGAACACTGTACAAAATTTGGTGCATAGAAGAGACAAAATGGCGGCGGAACCGCGGCCAAAGCATGGGTTGGGCCGCGGTTCCACGGCGGAACAGTAACTGCATGCAACCAAATTTTTACAGAATTCTTAGAATCGCCTGCACGTATTTCTGCAACACTCAAAATAATTTTTCGAGTACAAATGAAAAAAGACAGAAACTGCATCTTTGAAATTGTGGTTTTTGGAAATTTCGTTCGATCGAGTTCTAAACACGTTAGAGCAAGCTAGAAAAGGTTAATGGCGTGGCTCTGATACCATGTAAGACTACGGTAGCGCCCCGGCCGTCTGTACGAGGCCAAAATGCGGAAACGAAAATTTTTCTTAACTTGAAAACCGGTGCAATCGTATGCTTAAAACCCGGATCGAACCATTAACCTACAACTAGCTATCAAGAGAAGGGATAGAATGCTATACAGAGCGATCCGTGTGTTAGTGTATATGCCCTAGAGGCCATTACTGTATCATACTAGTATGTATATTACTTGATGGAAGCTTGGGATATTCACAGTTGTATAGACAATCTTGCTCGAAATGGTAGTATGCTACTTGGTTTGTCTCTGCTTTAATGTGTACATGTGTTTCTTTATTGTATCACCTATACGCATTAGTGGAGCCTTTAGGATCTTTGCTTGATTACCAGCGTTGTGATGGCAGTCACACTCGTGGGAGCTGGGTAATCTATAAGCACATCCTTATATATACACGTCCCTGGTCGTGGGATTATCGAGACAGGGCATCGATACTCCGGAGTAGACTAGCGTATGCGTTTCTCATCCCAGCACGGGAGACGGTCTGTCCCACAGCCGTCAGTATGTCGTACTTGAGATAGTATGCGGGTGCTCGTTAGATTACGAGTACACTGGACAGGACTCGTCGGGAACTGTTGGTTGGTATTATACCTATCGTCGGTTATCGGTTCCCAGGTGACATGAGTACAGCTTAGTCCGCTGACTTGACACTGTCACTTCGCCTCGAGTGTGTTCCTACTGCACGTTGATTACTATCCTACCACGGCTCAAAGGAGTCGTGCAAACAGGTAGTTTTTGGGTGCAGTCCCGAAGCACTTGGAGGCAGTGACGGTTAGACAGGATTCGTCTCTCCCGGTATTGGGGGTTGACATCGCGCTGTGTCTAGGAGAGCCATTACACAAGTAGTCCCTGGCCAGGGCAAGCGATGTATACTGGTAGGTTTCCAGTATTATCTCAGGGTGTTCTGGGCTGTTAGTTATATGTATGCCCTAGAGGCCATTACTGTACATTGGATGTATATTGTAGTGGATGCTAGGACATATATAGGTAGGACTTTCTTGCTCGACATGATAGTACGCTATCTGGTTGCTCTTTATCTTAACATGTATACTTTCTGTCTCTCTGATTACATGTTGATAAAGCCCTTAGGATGTGTACTCGACTTCCAGGACTTTGATGTAGATCAAACTAGTGGGGCCTGGGTAGTCCATGAGTACATCCTTCAATGTTCCTAGTCGTGGGAATATCGAGACGGGGCATCGATATTCCAGAGTAGACTAGCGTATATCTTCTCGACCCATGTGATGGGCGATGGATGATCCCATATCCATTGGTGTTTGACATCAGAGATGGTATGCGGGTGCTCAGTGGAGACTGGGTACACTGAACGGACTCGCCGAGAACTCCCAGATGGTATTATACCTCACGTCAGATGGCAGTTCTCTGGTGACACTGGTACAGCTTAGTCTGTTGACCCGAGATCGTCATAGAGTCTTGTCTCCTACTGTGCTTTGATTTCCACCCTACCACGGCTCTACTGAGTCGTGCAAACAGGTGGTTTTTGGGTACAGTCCCGATTCACATGGAGGCAATGAGCGATAGGAGGGGATTCGTCTCTCCCGGTATTGGGGGTTGATGTTGCGCTATGCACGACTGGCCATAACAGGAAATCCCTGGCCAGGGTTGCAGTGATATACTGGTAAGAGTTATTAGTAGTTTCACGATTGTTATGGACCTTACGTCGGCATGACTTATCAAGCTACTAGGGTCTGATGTTTACCACCCCTAGGCGAGATATGCGACATATCAGACGAACAGACCGGACTGTACGGTAAGTGTTACTGGTTGGATTCACAGGAGTGTGAGCGGGCTTGCTCGTCGATCTTCTGATCGCTCAATACCCGGGTGGCCGTTACGTTTAGCAGACCGCTTGCGGCTTGTGGGTGTTTGATATGATCATCACCTGCTGCCGGCGTATTGGCGAGTCTTTAGAGTCCTACACAGAGGTTTCCTGGCTCAAGCGAAACGAAATAGGAGCGCAAATGAGATATGCGCGGGACCGAGAATAATGCGTGTATGTGATACCGTATTCTATTCTCGCAATGAATGTATCGAATGGCTGCATGTGATATAACCTAGTTATCGAATCAAGGATTGATTCGATAAGTCGATACATTGGATACTAGTCGGTTATATGCGACATGACCGGATCATTGAATCAAGTGTTGATTTAATGATTTAATGTATAATTATATATATTTGATATAATACTTTGCATTAACTAGTATTGGTTCACTTTAAAAAGGATTTTCTCACTTGATATGCACATTGTATATGTGATATATTTTTGTGCACTTGATTGTATCATGTTTGATGATACATGAATGTTTGTGTGTATGATTAAACCATGGTTATGCAATGGTTAGGGTTTTCATTTTCTTATCTATTCATTTATTTATTTATTCTTTTTTGCAAAATAAGTCATGGTGGCTTTCTTTGTTTGCTTGTTGAAGCTTCATGAAGCTTTGAACAAGTCCACCATTTTTGTCTCATGCTTAACCCTAACCATTCAAACTAACCATGGTTTATTCTCTACACCTAACTATGGTTGCCATTATGATAAGTATCATTTTATTTTCTATTTTAAAATAATACTTAACATATTCTTTCTTCTTCTTCTTCTTCATCAACAAGAAGAAAAACTTGCCTCCATCAATGGCAACTTGAGAAAAAGAGTGAGAAATCCAATTCTAAAGTGAACCCACTTCCTATTTCTTCATCCTCTACCACTTGCCAAGTAGTATAGGGTATTTTCTTCACAAGTTTCATGACTTGGTGAAGTTGGACTTTGATCTTGAGTTGCCTCGACGTAGATCATCTTCGGCATCGAAGTCGACGACCTAGCCCGATCAATTCTTCGATGAAACCACCGCGAGAGTCCGGGATCCGAAGGGTACAGCGGAGGGTCATCAACACGGAGCTATGGAGGTGGAGAACCGGATCTATAAAGGTTGTAGTCACTTTCTTTTAGCAATAAATTCGTTTACTTGCTTGCATCGCCTATAAATCTAGTTAACGATCCGTATTAGGGTTTGTAGGCACATGAAATTTTTTGAATTGGGCATGTTTGATCACTTGTGAGACCTCATTAGTGTGCCTAGGAACCCCTACAGTGGTATCAGAGGCTAGCTAGAGCTTTAGGCGAAGTGTAGACGAAGTTAAAAGTCCGATCGAACCCGGAATTCCCCGATTACAGCCTTCTCTGTACATTTTTACAAACTGTGGATTTTTCCAAATTAAAAATTCTCAGAAAATTATGCAGGAAAAACTAAGAATTACTGTGAAGTACGGATCCCTAATTCAACAATTTGACCGCGGAACCGCGGCCAAACCAAGGTTTTTGCGGCGGTTCCGCGGCCAAAATTGTGACTTAGTCCCTGAAATTTCATGTAATTATTCTTAGGTCCTTCCTTGTTAATTTTTTCTGTGAATAATTTAATTCCATTCAAGTGTTGAGTTTTCTAGGGTTGTATTGGGGACTCGTTGATTCGATCGGATAATTTATCTTCGTTTATGTTTTTCCGGATATTTTAGAAACTGTTAAAAAGTTCGACCGAATATAAATACCCACTTTTTCCCCTGTCGGGAAATTTCCAAGTGTTGGATTTTTCCGTGGTTTAAGAACGTTCTAAGTAGTGCAAGTAATGCGATGGACCCTCTAGAAGACAACAAACCTTAACTCGATTATATGACCGTCTTGAACTGCCCTTTGAACCTTAGGGTTTGGGGCAGTACGGCGTGCCACATGTGAGGCGTTGGCTTGACCCTTCTACGGCTGGACCGTTGGTACTGAGACATGAACTGAATGTTTTTAGACTTATTTCATGTGTTGAGTTGTTTCGGGAAAACTTGGGTGTTCGATTGTTCGATCGGAAAATTTAACATTTTCTATTTATCCGGAATGTGATACAATATTTGGAATCCACAAGTAGTTATGAGATAACTGAATGAATGTTATAAACATAGCAGTTTAGTCTCACTTGATCGGTTGCCACGAATTTTGATGTGATCAAAAGTCCGTCGCAATCACGTAGCGTACGCGGATACTCGCCGGGTAAACTTAACAGACAGCCTCACCCCATAGCCCCGACCAAGTGACTATAGGAGAACCCCGTCGCCGAAAGCATCCGTTCGGGTGCTCGCGGCAGCGGTGTTCCGCCTTGGTGCACTTCGTCGACGGCATCGGGGGGTGCGGCCGCCTACTAAAGTTTGCGACGAGCATTCGATCAAAATGTCGGGAATCTTGTTGAATTGCCCGACTTGATATTGAAAAGTATTTTCAATAATGAGACTAAAATGCGGGGTTTATAATTGTTAGGCATGCGATGTCTAAGCATTTCATTTGACTAGGCATGCGATGTCTAAAGAGGTTGCGGATTCCAACTGTTGTAGTTTTACACTTTCTTTTCTGTGACAGTAAGTGTAATATGTGATGTCGCCGGTTTCGTTGCTATATGTCAACGACAATTGGGATACGCATATTTATTTACGTTGATGACATGTGATGTTATGTGTTGCTGGATATGTTATATTGGATTGTCGTGTTTGAATAGCCGGGGTTTTTTTTTTATGTGAGATGAGTGTTTTTCATTTTCATTCATGTAAAAACTTGTATGTAATATTCTTTTATTGGGGCACTTCCAGGTTGCGGATGATGTCACCATTTGTATATTATTTACTTTTCGGCATTAGGATAGACCCAAGGAGGGGAGCACAAGTAACCGGGTTCTAGGGTCCAGTGGGAGACCAACTCGAGGAGTCGAGTCCGGGTCTCCTAACCATAGAATTGGTAGGGTTGCTTGCCGCTCTCGTAGGGGTCTAGGGATGTGGGATTGGCTATTCATCACGACCGTGGAATCCGTGTTTTATACTGGCTCGTATTGAAAACACGGACGTCCTAGTATATCCAATATTTCATATGATATATTCTGCTGCGTTATCTGTGATGTGATAGTGTGATTTTTTCAGATAGATATAGTATATATGATATATTATATAGACGTTGCTTATGTTTTACACCCGCGCTAGCCCTGCCTCGTTCTGGCGTTAGTTACTTAACCTAACGGTGCAGACGGGACATCGAGGCGAATGCGGATGGCATAAGCGTACGTTATATTTATCTGTGATGTTTAGGTGGACTTAAATGATGGGATATTCATTAATGAGATTAATGAAAGAAAATAAACCTAATTGATGTTGTGGAATCGAATTTCAAAATAAAAATAGGTAGCTACAGTTCTTGCTTTGCATCGCGGTGTTCCTTGAAGAACATCCTGCACCTTATTCGATGAGGAAAGGACCGAGATCCCTTCACCGGGAGTGACTCCTTTAGTAATAACTGGCAGATGCTACACACTCGGTTTGTCTTTTGATTGCTTCTATAGTTTCTGCTTTGCACAGTGATATATATGATATATCCCGCACCTCATTCGACGAGGACAGGGCCGACGATCCCTTCACCGGGAGTGACCCCTTTAGCAAAACTAGAAAAGCCTCAAAAACATTCCATTTAAAAACAATTTGATTCCGCAACGAGATCAAGTTCAAAGCGTTAAAGGTTTTCTTAAAAACCATTCGTAACCCTCCGTCGTTTTAGGAAGTAGAGTACTTAGTATTCGTGCTACGTTTGTCGACCATAGCCGAGGCGTAGTGTGCGGTAGCTAAGTGATGTCTTCCTACACAGCATATGATGCGATTAGTTAGGACATTCATGTGGCTTTGTTGACCTTAGCCAAGGGTCATGTGGGTGGGTCTAATTAATCACGAAATGACGGGTAGAACTTGACTAGTACCTATGATTTGTTGACCTTAGCCAAGGTCATAGGTGCTAGGGGTAAAAACCTTTATCGGGAGTTTCAAGTGTTGAAATTTGCAATGAGATTGCATACCTTCTATGTGATAGTTGGATCCCGATACCCACTGCGAGTAATTGTTACTCCTGGGAGAGTCTTGCACTTTACAATTAGCCGATCAAGTAGGTGTCTAGAAAGGTGTCAACGGGGTTACGCCTCTGGGAAAATGAGGTTTACTGTAATTAGGTCCGTGCGAAAGCACGGGGAACCTCCCTCAAAGTACCGACACTGGCCTGGCTGAAAGATTGGCGAACTTGTAGAGTGTAATTAATCCCGGCTAGTCTTTCCTTTTAGGGTTTGAAGGAAGATTTGATAAAAACAGTGGGAGCCATCCTGATTAGATAAAATAAATAACCAATTTAATCTTGCAAGAGCGCACGCAGAGTGTTTTCTTCTCTCTCTCTCCAGGTAGCGACCATATCACGCCTTAATCAAGATAATAATATGGATGTATTGACCGAACCCGCTTGTTATACTGAGCTGGGGAACGTTGGTCCCGCTCCAACTTATAATTGTTATAAGACCGAGCAGGAAATAGGCGAATACCAGAATTCCTATGCCGCCCAAACGAAGAAAGTGCATATGATGCATCTCCTTCGGGTGTGTTCATTATAAAGAATTGTTTCTCAGTATCCTCTGAATCCTGGGTATTTGATGCTGGATCAGGATCCCAGATATGTAATCTGTTACATAGGGCTACAAAAAGGTAGAAAAACTGAGAACAGGTGATAAGTTTCATGAGACAGAAAACGGGGAAAGTGTTGCAGCCAAGTCTGTTGGTCACTATCACCCTGTATTACCAATACATTGATTCTGAACAAATGCTATTAGATACCGAACCTGATATACAAAATCATATCAGTCTCTTTATTAGTAAAGAAATGATAAAATTTTGTATTGATGGATAATGTTTTGAACATTTCCTATATCAAAAGTTGATCGTTTCAGGCACGTTATCTAAAAGCATTGACGTTCTAAATCAAACTACAGTTCCTAGTATACAGAACACATACAAGAGGAAGAGTTCAGAAATGAACGAATCATTCTTGAGGCATTGTAGAGTAGGTCATATCAATACGACCCGACTGGCTAAAGTTACATTTTAGATGCATATTTAAATCAGTTTGAATTTACATCTTGTGAAACTTGCCAGTCATGTCACAAAGATTAGATGACCATAGCTCTGTTTATTGGAAACAGGGAAAGAGTTGGTAAACTCTTGGGATTGATACATGATGATGTATGTAAGGTCTCCTGTCTACACATGCCAGGACCGGTTCTTTGTACTTCATTATATTCTCTGATAATCTCTCAAGATTCAGTCATATGTTCCTGTTGAAACATAAGTCCGAACCTTTTGAGATATTCACAGAATATAAGATAGAAGTAGGGAATCAATAAGGGTATAAGTATTATGTCCTATGAGAAGATCAGGGAGGAGAATACTTGTGCATGGCATTCCTGGACTATTCTAAAAGAAAATGAGATTCTCTCTCAGTATTACTCCTCTGAATGCACAACAGCACAACGGTGTATCGGGGTGGAGCAATCGCACCATATTGGATATAGTGTGCTCTATGATGAGTACTACTGAGTTACCTATTTCCTTTTAGGGGTTGTACACTTGAGAAGCTGCATACCTATTGAATTAGGTTCAAATCAAATCAGTGCCTACCACTCCATATGAGATATGGTATGGGAAGAGCCCATCTCTTAAGTAAGTTAAGATTTGGGATTGTCCGGCCTATGTCAAAAGCAAAATCCGGACAAGATCGAGGCAAGATCAGTTCTGTAGAACTGGAAAGGTTCCAGCTATACAAAACTACAGCTGATGATTTGACAGAACCAAAGGATTCGATAGTCCTCGACGAACCTCAGCCTTTCCGCCGATCTGGTAGGGTTCCTCACCTGCCTGAGAGATACTTCGGTTTCTCGATGACAGTGGGAGCGAGGATTGCATCATGAGATGATGACCCAACTAGATTCGAGCAGGCCATCGAGAGTAGGGACTCTGTAAGAATGGCTGGATGCTTAGCGATCTGAGATGGAATCCATATACACCAACAAAGTATGGACTTTGGTTGCTATATCTGAAGGGTTAAATCCCCATCAGGAGCAAGTATATCTTGAGAATATTACTTGGTGTAGATGGAAAAGTTGAGACTTTCAAAGCTAGACTTGTTAAAGGTTTTCGTCATCAACCAAGCATGGATAATGATGAAACCTTTTTCCAGGGACTATGCTTAAGTCCATCCAGATCCTACTTACCATTGCTGCATACCATGACTACGATATCTGGTGGTTGGGTGCCATGACTACTTTTCTACATAGTGATTTAGAAGAGAACGTCTATAAGAACACAGCCAGAGGGCTTCGTAAACAGTGGGAGCAGCGGAAACGTGTGCAAGTTGCTTTACAGAATAAAGCAGGCATCGCGGAGTTGGAACGTCTGTTTTGATGTGGCAGTCAAAAAGTTTGACTTCATCAAAATGGTAGATGAACCTTGTATATACAAAACGGTAGTAGAGAGTAAGGTGATCATCCTCGTATTGTACGTGGACAACATACTCTTGATAGGAAAATAGTTTCCTATGCTACGATCGGTCGATCTCCTCTTATCACATAGATTCTCCATATAAGATCAAAATGATACCTCCTAAATCTTGGGAGTTGGATCTATGAGATAGATCTAAATGGATGTTAGGATTCTCACTAGCTGTAGTAAGATTGTATCAATTGATCCTGGGGAGAATCACTGGAAGGGTTCCAGGGTGATAAAGACGACTGAATGTCAGTCACAAGCATTGTCTTTACCCTCAGTAAAGGGACGGTATGTTGGAAGAGTTCCAAGCTAGATACCGTGACAAACTAGACGATAAAGGCTGGTAACATCGCTATTAATGATACTACCAAAGAGGCAGTTTGGGTGTATATTGGTTCATAAGATGAACTAGGTTCCCACCATTGTGTGACAATGGAAGTGTGGCTTTGGCCCAGGAACCCTGGTCCCATCAGTGACCCAGACATATTCTGAGGAAGCATCACCTGATCATGGAGATAGATGATCTCCAGGGTGATCGAGGTTAGGAGAGTAGACTTAGAGGACAACACGGCAGATCCACTCACGAAGGCCTTTTCCCAAAGAGAGACTTTTTTGGGGATGGTTGAGTATTAGATACTACAACTACTGCTACAGATGGCCCTAGTGCAAGTGGGAGATTGTTAGTTATATGTATGCCCTAGAGGCCATTACTGTACATTGGATGTATATTGTAGTGGATGCTAGGACATATATAGGTAGGACTTTCTTGCTCGACATGATAGTATGCTATCTGGTTTCTCTTTATCTTAACATGTATACTTTCTGTCTCTCTGATTACATGTTGATAAAGCCCTTAGGATGTGTACTCGACTTCCAGGACTATGATGTAGATCATACTAGTGGGGCCTGGGTAGTCCATGAGTACATCCTTCAATGTTCCTAGTCATGGGAATATCGAGACGGGGCATCGATATTCCAGAGTAGACTAGCGTATATCTTCTCGACCCATGTGATGGGCGATGGATGATCCCATATCCATTGGTGTTTGACATCAGAGATGGTATGTGGGTGCTCAGTGGAGACTGGGTACACTGAACGGACTCGCCGAGAACTCCCAGATGGTATTATACCTCACATCAGATGGCAGTTCTCTGGTGACACTGGTACAGCTTAGTCTGTTGACCCGAGATCGTCATAGAGTCTTGTGTGTCTCCTACTGTACTTTGATTTCCACCCTACCACGGCTCTACTGAGTCGTGCAAACAGGTGGTTTTTGGGTACAGTCCCGATTCACATGGAGGCAATGAGCGATAGGAGGGGATTCGTCTCTCCCGGTATTGGGGGTTGATGTTGCGCTATGCACGACTGGCCATAACAGGAAATCCCTGGCCAGAGTTGCAGTGATATACTGGTAAGAGTTATCAGTAGTTTCACGATTGTTATGGACCTTACGTCGGCATGACTTATCAAGCTACTAGGGTCTGATGTTTACCACCCCTAGGCGAGATATGCAACATATCAAACGAACAGACCGGACTGTACGGTAAGTGTTACTGGTTGGATTCACAGGAGTGTGAGCGGGCTTGCTCGTCGATCTTCTGATCGCTCAATACCCGGGTGGCCATTACGTTTAGCAGACCGCTTGCGGCTTGTGGGTGTTTGATATGATCATCACCTGCTGTCGGCGTATTGGCGAGTCTTTAGAGTCCTACACAGAGGTTTCCTGGCTCAAGCGAAACGAAATAGGAGCTCATATGAGATATGCGTGGGACCGAGAATAATGCGTGTATGTGATACCGTATTCTATTCTCGCGATGAATGTATCGAATGGTTGCATGTGATATAACCTAGTTATCGAATCAAGGATTGATTCGATAAGTCGATACATTGGATACTAGTCGGTTATATGCGACATGACCGGATCATTGAATCAAGTGTTGATTTAATGATTTAATGTATAATTATATATATTTGATATATTACTTTGCATTAACTAGTATTGGTTCACTTTAAAAAGGATTTTCTCACTTGATATGCACATTGTATATGTGATATATTTTTGTGCACTTGATTGTATCATGTTTGATGATACATGAATGTTTGTGTGTATGATTAAACCATGGTTATGCAATGGTTAGGGTTTTCATTTTCTTATCTATTCATTTATTTATTTATTCTTTTTTGCAAAATAAGTCATGGTGGCTTTCTTTGTTTGCTTGTTGAAGCTTCATGAAGCTTTGAACAAGTCCACCATTTTTGTCTCATGCTTAACCCTAACCATTCAAACTAACCATGGTTTATTCTCTACACCTAACTATGGTTGCCATTATGATAAGTATCATTTTATTTTCTATTTTAAAATAATACTTATCATATTCTTTCTTCTTCTTCTTCTTCATCAACAAGAAGAAAAACTTGCCTCCATCAATGGCAACTTGAGAAAAAGAGTGAGAAATCCAATTCTAAAGTGAACCCACTTCCTATTTCTTCATCCTCTACCACTTGCCAAGTAGTATAGGGTGTTTTCTTCACAAGTTTCATGACTTGGTGAAGTTGGAGTTTGATCTTGAGTTGCCTCGACGTAGATCATCTTCGGCATCGAAGTCGACGACCTAGCCCGAACAATTCTTTGATGAAACCACCGCGAGAGTCCGGGATCCGAAGGGTACAGCGGAGGGTCATCAACACGGAGCTATGGAGGTGGAGAACCGGATCTACAAAGGTTGTAGTCACTTTCTTTTAGCAATAAATTCGTTTACTTGCTTGCATCGCCTATAAATCTAGTTAACGATCCGTATTAGGGTTTGTAGGCACATGAAATTTTTTGAATTGGGCATGTTTGATCACTTGTGAGACCTCATTAGTGTGCCTAGGAACCCCTACATGGGATACACTCCGACACGACTTGTACCTCTATTAGGGGACTGACGTTTACCACCCCCTAGGCCCGCCATGCGATGTATCAGACGAACAGACCGAACTGTACGGAGACTGTCACATTCAGGCTTAGTAGGAGTTCAGATGGGTTCACCTCGTCAGTCTTCTTATCGGCATCTACCTAGGGACCATTACGTACAGCTAGTGCCGTTTGCGGTCTGTGGTTAAACCCACTGCCAGCGTAGTGTCGAGTCTTTAGAGTCCCACACAGAGGGTTATTCGCCTTTAGGCAAAATGAGTAGAGGTCGCATGGTTTTTACGACAGGGTTCGTTCACATCCGCGCACTTGTGCACGTTTGCTGTCCGGACAGCTTATACTAGCGGGCTTTGGTTTAAGCCAGATCCTAGTATATGATTTGGGATTGGTTTTATCTCATTGTATTCGTGTTCCTCGGAACACGGATACGGGTGTGTATGCATAGTTGACTGAGACAGAGGCAGAGGACTTTCATTAGGGTTGATTACCTTTGTCATTTTCTTAACCCTAATGATTTGTGTGAATTATGATTTATTAATTATTAGTTAATTATAATTGTGCATGGCTAGGGTTGTTGACCATTTGACTATACTTGACTTGTTGACCTAGGTTGACAAGTTGACCATCATCATTCCATATGAAAGATGCTCTTTGATCCTTGCAAAGGCATTTAATGTGAAATGATAATGGTCATTTCTTGATTAACCATGACAATTAACTTGACTATTTATCTATTTTCATAATTCACACATATATGTGAGAAGAATGGTTTATTTCTTCTCATTCTATCATTTAGATTCTCTCTCCTCCTCTTCCTCTCTCTCTAGCTCTCCCCTCTCATGAGTTGAGAAATCCTTGATCTTGAGATAAATCCTTCTAAGATACTCTCTACTCTTTCTAAGGTTCTAGAATTAGCACTCCAAGCATCTTAGTTAACTTCTAGTTTGAAGTTGAAGCCAAAGGTTGAGGCCCTCGGATGGATCTTTCTTCGACAAGAGAAGGCGATAAGGAGATCACTTTCTTTCACTCCAAGGAGAAAGGAGAGAAGGACTTAAAGCCCTAGGTATAACCTTTTTTCCGAGTAGCTAAACTTCTTAGCTTTGTAGTTAGTTTATGTTTAGCAAAGATCCTCCTTTTGCTAGTCCATGTTGCCTAGTGTGTTAAAAATCCGATTTTTATACCGTTTCCGTCTCCCCGCAAGCACCGGGGTGGGCAACGTGGACTTACAGTGATATCAGAGCCTAACTAAACACAAACTAGCTAGTTAGTAAAGTGTATAGAACTTCGATCGGTAAAAATCACAAAACGTTTTTCAAAAACCCCAAGTTTCTGCCGATTTTTAAATCTGCTTTAAAAATAATAAATCACACCTTAAAAATCGGCTCAGGGTTTTTACAGTACACCCAAGAAAAACGAACCAGCGAGCCGACCAACTCACCGCGGTTCCGCGGCAGAAGCTTTCTTCTGCTGCGGATCCGCGGCCTAGTTGACTCGGCCGCGGCTCGTTTCTCTTGCAGTGTTCTTATTTTATGGTTTTGGGATTTTTAGGATGGTTTCTTTCTGCCCAGATTTTCCAGAGAGCAAATTTGTTTTCCGGGTAGTTACAAATCCGTATTTTGATCGATCTTCCCTATACTTTGACTAATGGGTTATATCTGTGATGTATTATATGTATTGAACGTCTGCTAATCGCTATACGTCGATTAGTGGGGGTTATACATATCTGTGATCTGTAATGTTGATGGTTTGTGTATATGAACTCGTTGGATTGTCGCGGATGAATAGCCGGGTGGATTTGAGATGAGAGTTTCTTTTTTCTTTCATTCTTGTAATATGTAAATTGATGTAATATTATTTGTTTGGCCGCACATCCGGGTTGAGGTTGTAGCCGCCATTGTATTATTTCTTTTTACTGTTTTTGCTCCTAGGATAGACCCATGATGGGGTGCACAAACTACCGGGTATCTCGAAGTGCCGAGTGGCCTACTCACGGTGTTAAGGGAGGTTGCTTCGCTTCGGGTACTTGGCGGGTAGTTTGCCGCACCCGTAGGGGTCTAGGATGGGGTATTGGCTATTCATCGCGACCGTGTAATCCGCTTTTCGTTGAAGGCTCAAACGAATCGCGGATTCCTAGTATATCCAAAGTGTTCATCTGTGATCTGGATTGACTATCATTGCTATATATCTATATATGATATCTATTTAGGTGTTGCTTATATTTTGCATCCGCGCTAGTCCAGCCCCCGCTCTGTCGTTAGTTAAGTAACCTAACGGGTGATGACGGGGCCCCGTGGCGAATGCGGATGGCATAAGCGTACACCATATTTTGGTTGTTTTCTGCAATGGTAGGATTAAATGATGGGACGCATTAAAATTAATGCAAGAAAATAAACCAAGTAAAAGTCGTTGGAACACTTTGAAAACCACTCGGTTCTTTTCAAAACTAAACTTTTAAATGCGGAGCTTGAACCACTCCTTTTAAAAGCTATCTCGTTCCATCGATTATATCAAGTTCACTACGTTCACGGTTTCGCCAAAACCATTCGTAGCCCTCCATCATTTCAGTTAAATATTCGGTAGTATTCAAGCTATGTATTTTGACCTCACGCCAAGGCATAGTGATTGGTAGCTGCCGGATATCTATCTGTTGCATAGATAGAATGTGTTGGTTTGAGACAGTAGTACTGCCATTTTGGCCTACGTCAAGGGTAGGTACGGGTGGGTTCAAATTAACCTGGATAATGATGGGTAGAACTTGACATGTGACTTATGACATTTTGACCTCATGCCAAGGTCATACGGGCATGGGGCAAAAATCCACATCGGGAGTTTCAAAAGAACTGAAACTTGCTAGCTGCCGCATACCATTTGGAGTGTGATGATTCTAGTAGGATTCCTTCAGTTTTATCACGGGATGATATTTGGATCCCAATCCTACTGTGAGTATATGCTACTCCTCAGGAAATTTCTCACTTAATGATCAATGCTATAAACCTAGTAGGTGTCTAGAAAGGTGTTAGCGGGGCTACGCCCACAGGAAAAAGAGGTTGCTTAATTAAGGAACTTCGCGAAAGCGTTGGAAAACCTCCCTCGAAGTACCGACACTGGCCTGGCTGAACGGTTAAGCAAGTATTGTACGGTGAGATTGATCCCGACTAATTCTTCCTTTATGGTTTGAGGAGGGATTCGAGAGACAGTGGGAGCCATCCTGTTTAGACAAACTAAAAACCACTCTAAACTTGCAAGAGCATCATGCTAAAGTGTTTCTTTTCTCTCTCCTAATTGCAGCGACCAATCAACATGACCGGACTTAAGTTATTACTAGATAAAAACATACTGACAGGGCCAAACTACAAAGATTGGCTCAGGAATGTCAAAATGGCAATCACTTACGACAAGTTGGGGTATCTCCTTACCACCAAAGCTCCCCCTGTCCCAGGTCCCACCTCCAGCGTCGTGGATATAGAAATCCGTAAGACATGGGAGATCGATTGCGCGAAGGCCAAGTGCCTCATGCTTGCCTCTATGGACAATGAACATCAGAGGAGGCACAAGAATATGGACCTAGAATCCATATTTCTCCATACAAAAGATCTGTATGGAGAGCAATCTCGTATCGCCAGATACGAAGTGTCGAAGAAGCTGTTTTCGGCAAGATTGGCCATCAGATCATCGGTAGCGGAACACGTGCTTAAGATGATTGGCTACATAGAGGAGCTCGCGGACCTTGGGACCACGTTGGAGAATGAACTCTACACTGACTTGATTCTCCAGTCCCTTCCTTCCACTTACGCCCAGTTTGTCCTAAACTTCAACATGCAAGGAAAGAAGGTTGAACTTTCCGAACTTCTGAACATGTTGAGGAGTGCTGAGGGCACCCTACAGAAAGGTAGGGAGACATCTACTTTGTTTGTAGGAGGATGTTCCTCTTCTAGGTCCAGGGCGAAAGCCAAGGGAAAGAAGAAGAAAGCCCCCGCCAAACCAAGGGACGGTGTTAGTAAAGTGGATACGAAGGGAAAGGGAAAGGAAACAAAGGTAGCGGGAAAGCTTGTAGGAAAGGAAGAATGCTTTTACTGTCACAAGAGTGGACACTGGAAACAGGATTGCAAGGCTTGGAAGGCCAAAACCCAGGATCTGAAGCGAGTTGCGGCTTCAGCTTCAGGTGTGTATGTTATTGAAAACTGTCTATCAATAAGCTCTACTTCCTGGGTATTGGATACCGGATCAGGATCTCATATCTGTAATTCTTTGCAGGCATTGAGAAGGCATAGGGTTTTGAAGGCAGGTGATATGACCCTCAGAATTGCAAACGGAACTAGCATGGATGCTGAGGCCGTGGGGGACTATCACATGGGATTGTCAGATGGACACTTTTTGGTTTTGCGTGGTTGTTATTTTGTACCAAATGCAACTTGTAATATCATTTCTGTATCTTTATTATCTAAAGAAGGTTATGAATTTGCATTTGTAAGTAATGTTGTGAACATTCACCTTAATCAAGTTTTGATTGGGTCAGGTACATTAAACAATGGTATATACGTATTAAACCAACCACAGATTTTCAATGTCCAGAATACACACAAAAGAAAGTCTCCAGAAATCAATCAGGCTTTCTTATGGCATTGTAGACTCGGTCACATCAATGAGAGAAGGTTGACGAAGTTACATACAGAAGGATATTTGGATCCGTTCGAATATCAATCGTATGCAACTTGTCAATCCTGTCTCAAAGGGAAGATGACAAAAACTCCGTTCACTGGACACGGAGTAAGAGAGAGCGAGCTCTTAGGGCTCGTACACAGAGACGTGTGCGGTCCAATGTCTACACATGCGCGAAGCGGTTATTCTTACTTCATTACTTTTACGGATGATTTTTCAAGGTTCGGACATGTCTTCTTAATGAAGCATAAATCTGAAGT
Source organism: Agapanthus africanus (assembly GCA_030015575.1). NCBI lineage: Eukaryota > Viridiplantae > Streptophyta > Magnoliopsida > Asparagales > Amaryllidaceae > Agapanthus > Agapanthus africanus. Next base: position 431,424,629 of record CM057339.1, read on the forward strand.
CTTTGAAAAGTTCCAGGAATACAAGAATGAAGTAGAAAAACAAACAGGAAAAAGTATCAAGACACTAAGATCTGATCGAGGTGGTGAAATACTTGAGTGCCGAGTTCCTGGATTACCTAAAAGAGAATGGAATTTTCTCTCAGCTTACTCCTCCATACACTCCGCAACATAACGGTGTATCGGAGAGACGGAACCGAACCCTATTGGATATGGTACGGTCCATGATGAGTAACGCTGAGTTACCGTGATCATTCTGGGGATATGCGCTAGAATCAGCCGCATACCTTTTGAACCGAGTTCCGACTAAGACTGTGCCTACCACACCATATGAGTTATGGAGTGGGAAGAAACCCTATCTTCAATACCTGAAGATTTGGGGATGTCCGGCTTTTGTCAAAAAGCAGCATGCGGACAAACTCGAGGCACGCTCAGTACTGTGCAAGTTTGTGGGATACCCAAAGAACTCCAGGGGGTATCTTTTCTATTACGCAGAGGAACAAAAGGTCTTTGTTTCTCGTAATGCCCACTTTCTGGAACATCAGTTCTTAGAAAAGGAAATAAGTGGGAGCGCAATAGAACTGGAAGAAATTCCAGAACTACAAGCTATTACTGAAAGCTTAGTAGAACCAGAGGGTTCGAAAGATCAGGACATTCCTACGCGGCTCCGCAGGAGTAGTAGGCAGTCTCATCCGCCCGAGAGATACTACGGTTTTCTCATAGACGGGGATAGAGAAGATTGCATCATTGATAGTGATGAGCCGACTAGCTTCCAGCAAGCCATTCAGAGCGTTGACTCGGTAAAATGGCTGGATGCAATGCGGACCGAAATGGAGTCCATGTACACCAACAAAGTATGGACGTTGGACATTGCTCCAGATGGGGTAAAACCCGTAGGATGCAAGTGGATCTTCAAAAGGAAGATTGGTGTAGATGGACAGGTTGAGACCTATAAAGCTAGACTTGTTGCAAAGGATTTTCGTCAGAGACCTGGTTTGGACTATGACGAAACCTTTTCTCCAGTGGCTATGCTGAAATCCATTCGGATCCTTCTTGCCATTGCTGCCTTCCACGATTATGAGATTTGGCAGATGGACGTAAAGACCGCTTTTCTAAATGGAAATTTAGAGGAGTGTGTCTATATGGACCAGCCAGAGGGTTTCATTCAGAGTGGGAGCAGCGAAAAGGTGTGCAAGTTGCTCAAGTCCATTTATGGACTGAAGCAGGCATCGCGGAGTTGGAACATCTGTTTTGATGAGACGGTCAAGGAATTTGGTTTTATCAAAAATCCAGATGAACCATGCATCTATAGTAGATTTGTAGCGAGAACTGTAGTATTCCTCGTTTTATACGTGGATGACATTCTCTTAATAGGAAATGACATTCCTATGCTACAATCTGTCAAAGGGTTCTTGTCACACAGGTTCTCCATGAAAGACCTGGGTGATGCCTCATACATTCTGGGGATCCGGATCTACCGTGACAGATCCAAGAGGATATTAGGACTCTCACAGTCCAGGTACATCGACACCATACTGAAAAGATTCAGTATGGAAGATTCCAAGCGCGGTAATCTACCGGCTTGTCACGGGATCACCCTCTCCAGAGAGATGTCTCCCAAGACTGATTTGGAAAGGGATCGCATGTCTATTATACCCTACGCTTCTGCGGTAGGCTCTATAATGTATGCGATGTTGTGTACTAGACCAGATGTGGCTTATGCACTGAGTGTGGTAAGCAGGTATCAGTCAAACCCTGGGGAGAAACACTGGATAGCAGTAAAGAACATTCTCAAGTACCTGAGAAGGACTAAGGAGATGTTCTTGGTGTATGGCGGAAAAGACCTCCAGATTGAGGCCTTTACTGACTCCAGCTTCCAAAGTGACAAGGATAATTCCAAGTCCATGTCGGGTTTTGTCTTTACCCTCAATGGAGGGGAGGTGTGTTGGAAGAGTTCCAAACAGGAAACCGTTGCTGACTCGACTATGGAAGCGGAATATATCGCTGCATCTGATGCCGCAAAAGAAGTCGTCTGGATGAGGAAGTTCTTGAAAGAACTTCAGGTGGTTCCGTCCATTGTTGATCCAATACCTCTGTATTGCGACAACAACGGGGCTATAGCTTTAGCGAAGGAACCCAGGTCCCATCAGAAATCCAGACACATCTTGAGGCGGTATCACCTGATCAGGGAGATCGTGGATCGCCAGAAGATCGAGGTTCGGAGGGTTGCTTCAGAAGATAACACGGCAGATCTATTCACGAAGGCCTTACCCCAGACTCAGTTCGAGCGGCTGATCGAGATGATAGGTCTTCGATACGCCAGTACATGGCCTTAGTGCAAGTGGGAGATTGTTAGTGTATATGCCCTAGAGGCCATTACTGTATCATACTAGTATGTATATTACTTGATGGAAGCTTGGGATATTCACAGTTGTATAGACAATCTTGCTCGAAATGGTAGTATGCTACTTGGTTTGTCTCTGCTTTAATGTGTACATGTGTTTCTTTATTGTATCACCTATACACATTAGTAGAGCCCTTAGGATCTTTGCTTGATTACCAGCGTTGTGATGGCAGTCACACTCGTGGGAGCTGGGTAATCTATAAGCACATCCTTATATATACACGTCCCTGGTCATGGGATTATCGAGACAGGGCATCGATACTCCAGAGTAGACAAGCGTATGCGTTTCTCATCCCAGCACGGGAGACGGTCTGTCCCACAGCCGTCAGTACGTTGTACTTGAGATAGTATGCAGGTGCTCGTTAGGTTACGAGTACACTGGACAGGACTCGTCGGGAACTGTTGGTTGGTATTATACCTATCGTCGGTTATCAGTTCCCACGTGACATGAGTACAGCTTAGTCCGCTGACTTGACACTGTCACTTCGCCTCGAGTGTGTTCCCACTGCACTTTGATTACTACCCTACCACGGCTCAAAGGAGTCGTGCAAACAGGTAGTTTTTGGGTGCAGTCCCGAAGCATTTGGAGGCAATGACGGTTAGACAGGATTCATCTCTCCCGGTAATGGGGGTTGACATCGCGCTGTGTCCAGGAGAGCCATTACACAAGTAGTTCCTGGCCAGGGCAAGCGAGGTATACTGGTAGGTTTCCAGTATTATCTCAGGGTGTTCTGGGCTACACTCCGCCACGACTTGTACCGCTATTAGGGGACTGACGTTTACCACCCCCTAGGCCCGCCATGCGATGTATCAGACGAACAGACCGAACTGTACGGAAACTGTCACATTCAGGCTCAGTAGGAGTTCAGATGGGTTCACCTCGTCAGTCTTCTTATCGGCATCTACCTGGGGATCATTACGTACAGCTAGTGCCGCTTGCGGTCTGTGGTTAAACCCACTGCCAGCGTAGTGTCGAGTCTTTAGAGTCCCACACAGAGGGTTATTCGCCTTTAGGCAAAATGAGTAGAGGTCGCATGGTTTTGGCGACAGGGTTCGTTCACATCCGCGCACTTGTGCACGTTTGCTGTCCGGACAGCTTATACTAGCGGGCTTTGGTTTAAGCCAGATCCTAGTATATGATTTGGGATTGGTTTTATCTCATTGTATCCGTGTTCCTCGGAACACGGATACGGGTGTGTATGCACAGTTGACTGAGACAGAGGCAGAGGACTTTCATTAGGGTTGATTACCATTGTCATTTTCTTAACCCTAATGATTTGTGTGAATTATGATTTATTAATTATTAGTTAATTATAATTGTGCATGGTTAGGGTTGCTGACCATTTGACTATACTTGACTTGTTGACCTAGGTTGACAAGTTGACCATCATCATTCCATATGAAAGATGCTCTTTGATCCTTGCAAAGGCATTTAATGTGAAATAATAATGGTCATTTCTTGATTAACCTTGACAATTAACTTGACTAATTATCTATTTTCATAATTCACACATATATGTGAGAAGAATGGTTTATTTCTTCTCATTCTATCATTTAGATTCTCTCTCCTCCTCTTCCTCTCTCTCTAGCTCTCCCCTCTCATGAGTTGAGAATCCCTTGAGCTTGAGATAAATCCTTCTAAGATACTCTCTACTCTTTCTAAGGTTCTAGGATTAGCACTCCAAGCATCTTAGTTAACTTCTAGTTTGAAGTTGAAGCCAAAGGTTGAGGCCCTCGGGTGGATCTTTCTTCGACAAGAGAAGGCGACAAGGAGATCACTTTCTTTCACTCCAAGGAGCAAGGAGAGAAGGACTTAAAGCCCTAGGTATAACCTCTTTTCCGAGTAGCTAAACTTCTTAGCTTTGTAGTTAGTTTATGTTTAGCAAAGATCCTCCTTTTGCTAGTCCATGTTGCCTAGTGTGTTAAAAATCCGATTTTTATACCGTTTCCGCCTCCCCGCAAGCACCGGGGTGGGCAACGTGGACTTACACCGTGTCCTTCGGTCTTCGGCCACCATTCCAAGCTCCCCGCGGCAACTCCGGTCTTCATCTCCTCGTCGGAAAGGGCACCACATCGAGAAGTCATTTTACGGGCTCCCGCTTCATCCAAAGCAACTCGGGCACGAAGTGTGCTAGCCGACGTGTCCAAGGTGTTATAGAGAATGTTTGTGATCACTTTTCCTTTGCATCCAATGCTTGGATGGAGGTTGAAGGTGTTGCCATTAATGAAGTTATGAGCTATAGGAGGAGGAAGAAGAAGAAGCTTTCTTTTTCCTTTTCTTTTCTTGTGTTGTGATAGAATGAGAGTGAGAGAGTGTGTGAAAAATACAAGACCAAACATATCAACGTGGCAGCCCCCCTCTTTCTCTTCTCATCATGTCAACACAAAACAAACATCAAATGTGACATATTTGCTAAAAAGGAGACCATGAGTCATGATACATGTCTATGTCACATTTAATGCCTTCCATGATGAATTCTAGCTCATTATTTCCATTATCCAAACATTAATCCAAATATTTGGTCCAACAAAAAGATCCGGTAATATCTAAAGTAAACTCGTGACGGATCACAAGGATACCCCTCACCTGTATATACATACCCACATCCGCATTCCGACTGAATGCGAATGCGATGAGACTAAAGTAATCCAACAAATCTAATACTAGGATCCGGCTTAAACCAAAGCCCACTAGTATGATCCGTCCGATCATGATCCGTGCAATACCGAACGTATAAGATCGAACCCTGCCATATATCATATGGCCTCTACAACGTTTCGCCCGAAACTTGAGAAACCATGTCACGCCCCGCTTCCCAAAATACGGAATACGAGGGGGAGACAAGGCCAGCCATGCTCCTACGGTCAAGGAAAAGTCCTCCCGTAGTCACACTTCGGCTTCTAGTTTTTCATGGTAAACAGTAAATGATGCACAGGTAATGAGAAATGCAGTAACCGAAAGATACAATAATATAAACTGACCTGAAGTGGAACAAACGAATGTAACTCGGAAATAGCAAGTCAAGAAGTCTGTGTTGCACGTCTAGTTCTGATCCAGGCTAAATCTTCTCCTCACACTGAGCATGCATACTCAGGTCGTCAGAACGACACAATAGCAATATAATATATATGATTATGTGACAATTCTAACAGTAGTAATAGATATGTGAAACAGTAAATCAATGACAGCATGAACATGAATGTGCAGTAATCAATGCAGCGGAACAGTAAAGCAGTATAACGATATGTCACGTATGCCAACACAGTATATAAGGAATATAAATGCCAGTATCCCTATCAGTCTCTAAGTCTCACTATACAAGTCACTAAGCCTATCGTCAGTCCAACTGTGAGAGTCAACCACTCGTGAGTGTCCTCCACCCAAGAGTAGAACCCAAAGGCAAGGGACCACGGGCCCAACATGTAACAAGTGTATCACGGTGTATATATCACATACCCTGTAAATCTCCATATAACTCCCTAAATATATAAGCCGGCATGGGACTCCCGAGATTCTGTTGAACTCACACTTAAACTACCCCACACCCCGTGGTCTACATCAAACACTAACCATCACCCTAAATACTAATCGATCCGTGATAAGTCTGCGCGAGAAATGGAGGCAGGACCTCCATCAAGCACGTCCCGACTAATACCTAAGATAAATGGCAGTGTCGGATGCCTTATCTGTGACACCCGTGCAAGCGCTTCCATAAGTGTCCCATACCACTTATAGTCCCACGTACACGCATCCCACAGACGTCGACAATGCAATAGAATAATAGGTCACTGATTGTGTACAAGCACGTATCACTTTCACTTATTCACGGATACACGAACACTGACGTACTTGCCACAATCATCACTAAAATCTAACACTGAGTAAATGCACGATATCACTAGATTATCACTGCAATGATATGAGTATGATATGATACGTAAACAGTATATGAAGCACGATCAAGATGTCATAAAAACAGTATTCTATCACTTGCACAATTTATCATGAAAAATACGTGTATAGTTTAGCGAAACGATAAACAGGTAGTAATTAGTATGTTCAGTTGTCCATCCATAGAATTTTGTTTCAAGCCAATCGGGTTCCAGGATCATTAATTATAACCATTTCATTTTAAGCGCTCGCGGCTGGAAATCCGGTTTCAGAATCAGAAATGCATTTCGCAACGCGTTTTAACCCCAGTTGGGATTAGAATTTAGCGACGCTAAAGTTGAATGAATTCTAGGGTTTTCAGTAAGGTTTTCAACGCAACAGACGGATCTTCGATCGCGTCTGTTCGTCAGGAGATATACACTGTTTACTATTAATATGTCAATTCTAATTCTGTTGGGACTGTTATGCGTCCCGATCTTTTAAATTATAGAATAAATAACAAATGGTCACGAAACAGAATGAAATCAATTGTGTTGTCTAGATAACTGGTTTACCTACAATAAACAGCAGAGTTCCTTAATCTACGAGCTAAGGAGATCTTATGATATCCAATACGGAACAGCAAGCAACGACTGGAGTCGCTCTGGACTGCAGTCCAGAGTCGCACTCCGATCCAATTATCATCACGGTTAAATACAGAAATGTATGGAAACTGGTATAGGGTTAAGGTTCATCGAGTCAGCTTCGATTTGAGCCCTCGAGCGCACCATTCTACTATGTATATGATTTATGATGAATTTAACGGTTTTCAGGTGCACTAAAATTCCAGTTTTACGGTTAAACTTGGGGGTAGTTGTTTTAGTCGTTAACGGTCATATTTTCTAGCGAAATTTTCACACGTTATCCATCCCTACAAGGGCCAATGCAATATATCCAGTTCCACCAAATTAGATAATGATTTTCTATGAGAACAAGCATCGAACACTTTTGTTGTGATATTTAACATAAGGCAAAACATTTGATATATATAAGATTATAATTTGTAAACTAATAATAAATAGCATGTAGCAAGTGGGGACTTGCCTAGAGGCGTCTTGGAGATGCTCGGCAATGATAACGGCACGATCGCGACACACGCGCGGCTCGGCACCTGGCTTGGCTCGAACACGAGTCTCGGCAACGACGGCTCGCAGTTTGGTGGTCGGGGCTCGGCTGTGAAGCTTGGCTCTTGTGCGTCAAGGGGTTCGACGATGGGTGATGACGACGATGGTGAGAGTGTTAGAGATAGAGAGAGAAGTGAGAGAGAGAGAGAAATGAGAGAGAGAGAGAAACTGTAGACAGAGGGAGAGAGAGAGAGAATGAGAGAACTGAGGGGGAGAGAGAATAAGAACAGAAAGAGAGAGAATGAGAGAAAGCAGAGGAGGAGAGAGAGAGATTGAGGAAGAGTTACACAGAGAGAGAGAGGCAGTGAGTGAGGGGAAGGCAGAGGAGCTGAGGGGAGAGAGAGGTCACAGTGAGAGAGAGAACAGGGTGAGAGAGAGTGATGAGGAGAGAGAGATGAGGGCGAAGAGGATGATGACGACGTAGAGGATCGTCGAAGTGGTACCGGGGAGAGGAGGCTCGCCTGTGAATGGGCGCAGAGGCTCGAGCTCGGGTGTGAGGTGCGGGTTGGAGTACGAGAGGGGCTCGACAGAGAGGGAGGTGAGGTGATGAGGGAGGAAGAAGGCGAGGAGGCGTTGGTCGACGACGAAGGAAGTGACCGTCGGCGACAGAGCAGACGAGGCGTGGCTATAACAGAGGAGGGTGGTGAAGAGGAGGAGAGATAGGTGCAGAAGACAGGGGTGGTGAGAGTTGTACGCGGTGGTGAGGTCGTCGTCGATGGAAGTGGTGACAGCGGGAGTGGGTTGAGAGCGAAGGAGGGAGAACGAGGGAGAGAGTGAGCGAGGAAGAGGGAGTGGGGGTGAGAGGAATGGAGACGAGGCGAGCGTCACGGGTAACGCTCGGGAGCTGGCGTGGGCGACGGCGGAGGCGAGGAGCGCGGCGGAGGAAACTCGCGCGGGAGAAGCGGGACTAGCCGTTGGGAAGAGGAACAGGAGCAGGCCGAGTATTGGGCTGGGAAAAATATAGATTAGGAATTTATTAATAATTTTGTGTGGGCTGTTTGGGAAACGGGCCTGATCAAATTCAAAATAATTTCAGTGGGCTGAGGAAAATTAAGGGGCGGCCCTGGGAATTTCTTTAAAAGAAAACACAAATAAATATGATGAGGGGGCCGGGCTGCTGGTTGGGCTTGCAAAAATAAAAAGAAATTCCATTTCTATATGTTTGGGCTGAGGAGCTGGGCTCGGCCAGAGTTTAAAAGAAATTGGATTTGAATTTAAAAGAACAGTGGGCTGGGGGAATTAATAGTAAAGGAAAAATGGTTTTGGGTTTTAGGGTTTAACTTTCAAGTAAAAGAAATAGGGGAGTTGGGCTGGGTTTAAATCTTAATGAACAGAAGAAATAATAATGGAGAGGGCGCGGGTTTGGTTTTAGAGGTAAAATAATTAATGGAAAAATAAGGGAGTGGGCTTAGGATTTAAGAATAATAAAGAAAATGAAGTTTATTAACTGGGGAATGGGCTGGGTTTAATTTAAATAAAAGAAATGGGCTGAGTGAAATAAAATATGGTTTGGTTTAGAATTTGGGTTTATAAAAGAGGTTATAATAAATAAATAATTTTCTAAATAAAACACATAGAATTATAAATAAAATAAATGGAATTCTAAAGTAACAAAATACGGACTTGGTATAAAAAGGGGCCGGGTGTTACATCATACCACCCTTACAAAAATTTCGTCCTCGAAATTTAAAGAAATAATAAGTTATAGAACATAAGCGAAAGCCATCATAGTTGCAAACTAATATATAAGGATTTATTAAAAATCCGCGGACGAAGAAACTTGAAAATATATATATAAGTAAGAACAACATACGGAATGGTAGGTCTAATAGATATAAGGCGGGAACAACTATAAGGGTAAATACATGTATACGAGAATATCGGTATCAATAGCGAACAATAATAATCAAAGAGTGTTCGATAAAAGTCGAATCCCACATATGTGCACATCTAAGTAAATCAAAATAGCAAACAGAAATAATAAGTATAAGGCTCAACCACTTATAATAGTAAGCATAAGCATAATACTAGAAATAAGGTAACGATAATAAAGTAGTGAAGGATTTGTTTGTAGTTTAAAACATTTTAGGATGATGTATCGATCAATTAGTTTTGAATCAACTTAGAAAACTCACATAACGAAAACGGGGAACATGGAACAATATATGCGCAGTGTAAGTTTGCGCTACTGAAAATGAGAATAATAGTAATGTACTTAAAATACATAAAACGGGGTAATCAATAACACGTACTCTTTTTTAAAAACAGAAAACTAAATTTTCGAATAACAGTGTTCCTAAATATAGCTAGGGTAACAAAACACAAAGGGTATAGGGCCAGCTATGGTAATGATTACAAAGAAGTGTGGCTCATTCAAGTGTCAGAGTGTGGCGGCTTTAGACTGAAGGTCAAAGGGATTGGAATCGGGTCACACAGGAGGTAAGGATGAGCAACAAAAGAATACCAGAGAAAAGTATGGGAGAAAGCCACGGTCGGTACACCACACGAATCAAAATTTGAAGAATTAGTGAACTCGGAGGTTTCTCAAGAACTGATCTCCTTCCAGAAGGATCTCAAACGGGGCACAGACGAGGGATGAGGATGGCTCATTCCAAGGATCAGGGTGCGGTACTTTCCAATCGAAACGAGGGTGAAAACTATACAACGAGTAGGGGTGGACAGTCAGGGATCTCAGCCGAAAATAAATGGATATAAGCAATAAATAAGTATCAAGCGAACCAATAATCAAAAGGTTTACGAATTCATAAGATTTATCTCATTCAAGAAAATTTGAAACAAGGCATTCTCAAAGACGAAAAGTGACCCTAAACTATACACATTTTATTTGGCCAGAAAGACAACATTAAAAGAAATTCTGTCAGCCGCGGTTGTGGAGATTCAGTAGGTTGCGGTAGGCTCGCGCACTCAGGTAGGGACGTCCATTTCCATATCGCCTCGCGGGCATCGCCATTGGAAGTTCTTCCACAGCAGGGTCTTGATCTTCTGGTTCTTCTTCCTCGGATGGAGCTTCTTCATCGAGGTCCGATTCCATGTGATTGTCTTCTTCTGGATTTTCTCCCACGGGATTTTCCTCCGCTGGATTTTCTTCTATCGGTTCTTCCTCGGGGTCTTCCTCTATCGGGTTCTCTTCAGGGTCTCCTTCTTCTTCGTCGGAATCAGCTAACACGTTAAACCCTGGGGCGGCTACTTCTTTGTCCTCTGAATCGTTGTTTCTGAAGTTGACCTGGGGACCATTGACCTCATCATCGGAACTCGTCAGTGTGTGATCTAAGGAAACGCATGACTGTGCATCCTCGTCTAGATGCGGCTCTGCTCCAGGGTGGGCCATGGCCTGAAAAGAGAAGTCATGATTAGACAGTGGAATACATCAAGGAAAGCTCAGGGTACGAAATATAGAAAAATATGCGGTTGCAGGAACTGAAAGATCAGAATGAAAATACTGTGATAATGAATAGAATTTGACATAGAGAAAGCATGAGAATGATACATATATTATGATTCAAATTTTATTTCATTCAACTAAAAGTTCGACGGATACAAAGGTTCAAACGGAAGGAAATGTTTATAAGAGGATGACAACATAATACTGAAATTGGAAAACATAAAATTCTTCTTTGACTGCCAGAACGCTGCATCATCGTTACGCGAGTTGAATCCTGTGTTGGGTCCGCTTTATCCTCGAAATTCGAACTAGGTAGAAATCCTCACTTGGCCGCAGTGGAGAGTGTGGACAAGTTTCCTCCTTGTAGTTCTTTCCTTTCTGGGCAACCGTTGATGAGATGTTTGTCGGAACCGCATATCAGACATTTCCCTTGGGCACGGCGACAATCCTTCTGAAGATGTCCTGGCCTCTTACAATATCCACAGCAAGGGTTCTTCTGATGCTTCTGTTGACGCTTCATCTTCTTCTCTTTTCCTCGTCTAACGGGGATCCCTTTATGATTGGAGACAGCCGCTGGTGCCTGATTCATCTGTCTTCTCAGTCCTTCAGCCAACAAGTCGTTTGTTCGCTCCTGGGCTTCCTTTAAACCTTGCAGTACACTCAGGATCTCAATGGTCTGATTCTGGGGAGCGGATATAGACGAAGAGTCGTTGAAAGACATGATCCTGAGACAACAATTCTGAGAATGATATAAGTCACAAGCTAAACGAATCAGAATATAATATGGATAGGACAAAGATTCAAGATTATCAGAGATGATGAATTTATTACAAGTGGGGAATCAACTGCATGACTTTAAGTCACTTGAATAAAGTACGGTAGTGCAATTGCAGCCACGTAACCATTTCAAGTCACCCGAAACCATAGCGAATAGATAGCTGAACACACGATGTGAATATGGATCAAGAATGACAAGTTTACAACCTAGACCGAGGGATGTCTTAGATTGCCAAACTATACACGGAAAACTGCAATCCCAATCGATGCAAAACCTGGGCTCTGATACCAACTAAACCATGTCACGCCCCGCTTCCCAAAATACGGAATACGAGGGGTAGACAAGGCCAGCCATGCTCCTACGGTCAAAGAAAAGCCCTGCCGTAGTCACACTTCGGCTTCTAGTTTTTCATGGTAAACAGTAAATGATGCACAGGTAATGAGAAATGCAGTAACCGAAAGATACAATAATATAAACTGACCTGAAGTGGAACAAACGAATGTAACTCGGAAATAGCAAGTCAAGAAGTCTGTGTTGCACGTCTAGTTCTGATCCAGGCTAAATCTTCTCCTCATACTGAGCATGCATACTCAGGTCGTCAGAACGACACAATAGCAATATAATATATATGATTATGTGACAATTCTAACAGTAGTAATAGATATGTGAAACAGTAAATCAATGACAGCATGAACATGAATGTGCAGTAATCAATGTAGCGAAACAGTAAAGCAGTATAACGATATGTCACGTATGCCAACACAGTATATAAGGAATATAAATGCCAGTATCCCTATCAGTCTCTAAGTCTCACTGTACAAGTCACTAAGCCTATCGTCAGTCCAACTGTGAGAGTCAACCACTCGTAAGTGTCCTCCACCCAAGGGTAGAACCCAAGGGCAAGGGACCACGGGCCCAACATGTAACAAGTGTATCACGGTGTATATATCACATACCCTGTAAATCTCCATATAACTCCCTAAATATATAAGCCGGCATGGGACTCCCGAGATTCTGTTGAACTCACACTTAAACTACCCCACACCCCATGGTCTACATCAAACACTAACCATCACTCTAAATACTAATCGATCCGTGACAAGTCTGCGCGAGAACTGGAGGCAGGACCTCCATCAAGCACGTCCCAACTAATACCTAAGATAAATGGCAGTGTCGGATGCCTTATCTGTGACACCCGTGCAAGCGCTTCTATAAGTGTCCCGTACCACTTATAGTCCCACGTACACGCATCCCACAGACGTCGACAATGCAATAGAATAATAGGTCACTGATTGTGTACAAGTACGTATCACTTTCACTTATTCACGGATACACGAACACTGACGTACTTGCCACAATCATCACTAAAATCTAACACTGGGTAAATGCACGATATCACTAGATTATCACTGCAATGATATGAGTATGATATGATACGTAAACAGTATATGAAGCACGATCAAGATGTCATAAAAACACTATTCAATCACTTGCACAATTTATCATGAAAAATACGTGTAAGTTTAGCGAAACGATAAACAGGTAGAAATTAGTATGTTCAGTTTTCCATCCATAGAATTTTGTTTCAAGCCAATTGGGTTCCAGGATCATTAATTATAACCATTTCATTTTAAACGCTCGCGGCTGGAAATCCGGTTTCAGAATCAGAAATGCATTTCGCAACTCGTTTTATCCCCAGTTGGGATTAGAATTTAGCGATGCTACAGTTGAATGAATTCTAGGGTTTTCAGTAAGGTTTTCAACGCAATAGACGGATCTTTGATCGCGTCTGTTCGTCAGGAGATATACACTGTTTACTATTAATATGTCAATTCTAATTCTGTTGGGACTATTATGCGTCCCGGTCTTTTAAATTATAGAATAAATAACAAATGGTCACGAAACATAATGAAATCAATTGTGTTGTCTAGATAACAGGTTTACCTACAATAAACTGCGGAGTTCCGCAATCTACAAGCTAAGGAGATCTTATGATATCCAATACGAAACAGCAAGCAACGACAGGAGTCGCTCTGGACTGCAGTCCAGAGTCGCACTCCGATCCAATTATCATCACGGTTAAATACAGAAATGTCTGGAAACTGGTATAGGGTTAAGGTTCATCGAGTCAGCTTCGATTTGAGCCCTCGAGCGCACCATTCTACTATGTATATGATTTATGGTGAATTTAACGGTTTTCAGGTGCACTAAAATTCCAGTTTTACGGTTAAACTTGGGGGTAGTTGTTTTAGTCGTTAACGGTCATATTTTCTAGCGAAATTTTCACACGTTATCCATCCCTACAAGGGCCAATGCAATATATCCAGTTCCACCAAATTAGATAATGATTTTCTATGAGAACAAGTATCGAACACTTTTGTTGTGATATTTAACATAAGGCAAAACATTTGATATATATAAGATTATAATTTGTAAACTAATAATAAATGGCATGTAGCAAGTGGGGACTTGCCTGGAGGCGTCTTGGCGATGCTCGGCAATGATAACGGCATGATCGCGACACACGCGCGGCTCGGCACCTGGCTTGGCTCGAACACGAGTCTCGGCAACGACGGCTCGCAGTTTGGTGGTCGGGGCTCGGCTGTGAAGCTTGGCTCTTGTGCGTCAAGAGGTTCGACGATGGGTGATGACGACGATGGTGAGAGTGTTAGAGATAGAGAGAGAAGTGAGAGAGAGAGAGAGAGAGAGAAATGAGAGAGAGAGAGAAACTGTAGACAGAGGGAGAGAGAGAGAATGAGAGAACTGAGGGGGAGAGAGAATAAGAACAGAAAGAGAGAGAATGAGAGAAAGCAGAGGAGGAGAGAGAGAGATTGAGGAAGAGTTACACAGAGAGAGAGAGGCAGTGAGTGAGGGGAAGGCAGAGGAGCTGAGGGGAGAGAGAGATCACAGTGAGAGAGAGAGAACAGGGTGAGAGAGAGTGATGAGGAGAGAGAGATGAGGGCGAAGAGGATGATGACGACGTAGAGGATCGTCGCGGTGGTACAGGGGAGAGGAGGCTCGCCTGTGAAAGGGCGCAGAGGCTCGAGCTCGGGTGTGAGGTGCGGGTTGGAGTACGAGAGGGGCTCGACAGAGAGGGAGGTGAGGTGATGAGGGAGGAAGAAGGCGAGGAGGCGTTGGTCGACGACGAAGGAAGTGACCGTCGGCGACAGAGCAGACGAGGCGTGGCTATAACAGAGGAGGGTGGTGAAGAGGAGGAGAGATAGGTGCAGAAGACAGGGGTGGTGAGAGTTGTACGCGGTGGTGAGGTCGTCGTCGATGGAAGTGGTGACAGCGGGAGTGGGTTGAGAGCGAAGGAGGGAGAAGGAGAACGAGGGAGAGAGTGAGCGAGGAAGAGGGAGTGGGGGTGAGAGGAATGGTGACGAGGCGAGCGTCACGGGTAACGCTCGGGAGCTGGCGTGGGCGACGGCGGAGGCGAGGAGCGCGGCGGAGGAAACTCGCGCGGGAGAAGCGGGACTAGCCGTTGGGAAGAGGAACAGGAGCAGGCCGAGTATTGGGCTGGGAAAAATATAGATTAGGAATTTATTAATAATTTTGTGTGGGCTGTTTGGGAAACGGGCCTGATCAAATTCAAAATAATTTCAGTGGGCTGAGGGAAATTAAGGGGCGGCCCTGGGAATTTCTTTAAAAGAAAACACAAATAAATATGATGAGGGGGCCGGGCTGCTGGTTGGGCTTGCAAAAATAAAAAGAAATTCCATTTCTATATGTTTGGGCTGAGGAGCTGGGCTCGGCCAGAGTTTAAAAGAAATTGGATTTGAATTTAAAAGAACAGTGGGCTGGGGGAATTAATAGTAAAGGAAAAATGGTTTTGGGTTTTAGGGTTTAACTTTCAAGTAAAAGAAATAGGGGAGTTGGGCTGGGTTTAAATCTTAATGAACAGAAGAAATAATAATGGAGAGGGCCCGGGCTTGGTTTTAGAAGTAAAATAATTAATGGAAAAATAAGGGAGTGGGCTTAGGATTTAAGAATAATAAAGAAAATGAAGTTTATTAACTGGGGAATGGGCTGGGTTTAATTTAAATAAAAGAAATGGGCTGAGTGAAATAAAATATAGTTTGGTTTAGAATTTGGGTTTATAAAAGAGGTTATAATAAATAAATAATTTTCTAAATAAAACACATAGAATTATAAATAAAATAAATGGAATTCTAAAGTAACAAAATACGGACTTGGTATAAAAAGGGGCCGGGTGTTACAAACTGTTTGTGGGGGACTCTAAAGACTCGTCAATACTTTGGCTGTGGATTTAACCACTAGCACGTCAGAGGTATTAGCCGTACGTAACGGGCTACCAAGTATTGACCAGAAGGGAGGTCGTTGAGCGAACTCATCCTGACACCCTACTGAGCCTGCCAGTGACAATATCCGTACAGTCCGGTCCGTTCGTCTATGAGCATCGCATGGCGGGTCTAGGGGGTTGGTAAAAGTCAGACCCCCAAAAGAGGTACAAGTCGTGTCGGAGTGTAGCCCAAAACACCCTGAGATACTACTGGAATACCTACCAGTAAATCTCCTGCCTCGGCCGAGGGCTTTGTGTAATGGCTCTCTTAGACACAGCGCGATCTCACCCCCAATACCGGGAGAGACGAACCCCTGCCGATCCGCTCACTGCCTCCATGTGGCTCGGGACTGTACCCAACTAAAACCTGTTTGCACGACTCCTTTGAGCCGTGGTAGGGTAGTAATCAAAGTACAGTGGGAACTCACACGAGACAAATGACGATCTCAGGTCGAAGAACTAACCTGTATACATGTCACCAGGGAACTGCTATCTGACGTCTGGTATAATACCAACTAGCAGGTTCCCGGCGAGTCCTGCCCGATGTACTCATAACCCAATGAGCACATGTATACATCTTAGGTGAACCAACTGACACCAGTGGCTTGTGAGACCGGCCACCGCCCCTCGTCGGGGTCTCGACTGTATACACTAGTCTACTAATGGAGTATCGATGCCCGGTCTCAAAACTCCCACGACTACGGACCACTTTAAGGATGTGCTTATAGACTTACCCAACTCTCACGTATATGATCGCCATCATACTGCTGGTAGTCAAGCAAGAATCTTAGGGGCTCTATCAACGTGCAATAGTGACCTGTAAGGTCACCTAAAGCAGTACACGATGATAAAGATAAACCATATAGCATACTATCATCTTGAGTAAGACTGTCCTATCGGTATAGGTCCTCCCTCAATCATTGCAATCACGTGCCTGTGATCCAATAATTGACTCTGAGGGCACTATATCCAACAATCTCTATCTACATCTATGCCTTTACTCGAGATAATGTGGCCTAACACAATTCCTTGATTGACTATAAAATGGTATTTCTTCTAATTGAGTGTTAAATTTTTCTCTTTATATCGTTGGAGAACTCGCTCCAAATGATATAAACACTCATCAAAAGAATCATAGAAGATCGAGAAGCCATCTATAAAGATCTCTAAAAAGCGCTCCACCGTGTCAAAAAATATACTAATCATGCATCGCTGAAAAGTGGCTGTTATATTACATAACCTAAATGGCATTCGTCGGTATGCAAAAGTGCCAAAGGGGCATGTAAAGGTGGTTTTCTCTTAGTCTTCAGGAGAAACTTGGATTTGATTATAACCGGAGTATCCATCGAGAAAAAATAATACTCATGACCGACTTATCTCTGCAACATTTGATCAATAAACGGCAACAGAAAGTGATCTTTCCTAGTTGCGGCGTTCAGTTTTCTGTAATTTACACGCACACACTAACCAGTTTGTGTTCAGATAAGGACCAACTCATTCATGTGGCTTTCAACAACCATAATATCAGATTTCTTAGATACTACATGAATAGGACTGACCCAAGTATTATCAAAGATAGGGTAAATAATACCACTATCGAGACATTTTATAATATCCTTTCTTACTGTTTATTTCATAACAGGGTTTAGCTTGCATTGAGGATCTCTAGCGGGTTTGGCATTCTCTATTAAGTGAATTCTATGTTGTGCAATAGTTGTACTAATTTTCTTGACATCTGCCATTGTCCATCCTATAGCTTCCTTATTCTTTTTAGGAATAGATAATAAGGTGATCCATTGTTCCTTATTAAGAACAACTGCAATAATTACCGGGAGCTTCTCATTTACACCTAAGTAGGCATACTTTAAGTGTAATGGAAGAGGTTTGAGCTCTAATTTAGGCGCCTCCTCAATCGAAGCATGAAATTTTGGTCTAGGCCTAGTAAATAATGGCTCAGGAGGGGGTTTCCTTATATATGCTATAGAAATTAGCTCATCCATATATACAATCTCCTCCTTGAAAAGTTCCTCCGCGCTTTATTAAAGTCAATCGTTTCTTCACTAGGCTCTTCATTAGTTGCATCGACTTCATAGGGTTGTTTATAGGGGTCACTTGGCTGGTTTTCTAGGTTAAAAATATTTAAATAAATCATCATGTTCCTGAATGATAGTTTCATGGAACCGTTGCGACAATTAATTAAAGCATTTGATGTAACTAGGAATTTCCAACGTATGATCACTGGAATTTAACCTCTCAAGTTTGATACAGGTTGCGTTTCTAGAATGATAAAATCAACGGGGAATATGAATTCCCCAATCTCAATCAACACATCCTCTATCTCACCCTTAGGTGTTTTGATAGAGCGATCGGACAACTGTAAAGTGACCTTGGTGGGTTTAAGCTCATCCAACCCTAGTTGTTCATAGACCGAAAAGAGAAGGAGGTTTTCTCTAGCATCTAAGTCAAGTAAAGCTTTATTAATGACCTTGTTTCCAATAATGTATGATATTGTAGGACTGCCAGGATCCTTATACTTATGGGTATAGCATAAGACAAAGATTCACAAATAGTTCTAGCCAGAAACACCTTAGACACATGTGTTTACCTCTTCTTTATACATAGTTTTTTTTTACGAACTTAGCATAGGTAGGAACTTACTGAATAGCATCAAGAAAAGGTATGTTTACTTTAACCTACTTGAACATCTCCAATACCATCTCCTTGTGTGCAGCTTGCTTCTTAGCCTTCAAAAGGTGAGGAAAAGGAGCTCGTGGCTCAACAACCCTATCAGCACAAGGAGCTTGGGATGTTGGTGCGGGAATAGGAACCAAAACCGGCTGTGCATTTGAATTAGCGAAAGATGGCTCATCATCAGCAAGTGGCTCCGTGGAATCATCAGGCATCCTAACTTGGTTATCAACCAGTTTTCTAAATCTCAAGATGGTAATTGTTAGTGCATGTTGCATGCTCCCACAACTCTTGTGAGGCGGCGGAAGTGATAAACGAAAAATTTCTTTGCATACAACACGTACTTAACCCAATATCTTGTCTAAACCATAACTAGAAAACCCTAACTAGAGATCTTATCTACTATGTTAGGGATTATACCTTGATGATACGGTCCTTCGGGTCTTCTCTTTAATGCAACTCCTTTGCTCCTTGTCTTCTCTTTTGATGAACTCCTTAGCTCCTTTGGATGTTGCCGATGTCCTCAATCTCTGGCCACCTCAAGAACTAGACGATCCACGCGAGAGCTATCGTGCAAGCTACAAACTCTTCACAAGAGTTTAACCTAGAGACCAAGTTTGCTAGAAGAGATCACTAGGATGATGTAGAGATTAGTGTATTGGATTATCTTTAACCCTAACCTTTTGATTCACATCACATGTGAAGAGTAAAGCTTAGAATGAAGGAGGAGGAGAGCAGAAGGAGAGAGAAAGTGTTTGTGATAATGAGAAAATTCAAACATGGAAATTAGATATGGCATAAATGAAATAATTGAAGCATACATTATAAAATTAGCACCATGCTTCAATAATAACACCAAATGAATAAAATATAAAACAACCCATTCTTTCAACCATGCTTGGACTTTCTTAATTTCCACCTCATTTATTTATTTTCATAAAATAAATAATGTAATTATGAGGTGGCACCTTCTAGAAGGTATTCTTGTAACAATTACAAGAATACCCCTCCTCCGTATACCGTATACCCGTATCCGAATTCCGAAAAATACGAATACAAATAATCCAATAATATAATACCAGTATCCGGCTTAAACCAAAGCCTATCAGTATTATCCTTCCGATCATTATTCCTGTAATAATTACACAAACATAATCGAAACCCTGCCGTAACACCTTACGTCTGCCGTAACAACTTACGGCCTCTACAGCTTTCGCCTGAACGAGAGAACCCTCTATGTGGGACTCAAAAGACTCGACAGTACGCTGGCAATGGGTTTAACCACAAGCACATTAGCGACACTAGCTGTGCGTAACGGCTACCCAGGTACATGACGAAAAGGTTGCCAACGAGTGAACTCATCACAACTCTAACGAACATGTAAGCAACACTTACCGTACAGTCCGGTCTCTTCGTCTGATACGTCGCATATGAAGTTTAGGGGTGGTAAATGTCAAACCCCGGTAACTTTATAAGCCATGCTGATTTATGGCCCATAACGGTTCGAGAAACTACTGATAACACTTATCAGTAAATCTCGAGAACCCTGGCCAGGGATTTGTTGTTATGGCCGATCAAGCATAGCGCGACATCAACTACCTATACCAGGAGAGACGAAACCCCTCCTATCGCTCACTGCCTCCATACGATTCGGGACTGTACCCAAAATCCACCTGATTGCACGACTCAGTAGAGCCGTGGTAGGGAGGAAATCAAAGCACAGTGAGAACCACACAAGACGCTATGACGATCTCGGGTCTACAGACTAACCTGTACAAGTGTCACCAGAGAACTGCTATCTGACAATAAGTATATATACGATCTAGGAGTTCTCGGCGAGTCCTATTCGGTGTACCCATTCTCCAATGAGCACCTGTGTACAATCTTTGATGTCAAACACCAATGGCTGTGGGATCAACCATCGCCCCCAGGGTCAAGAAACGTACACACTAGTCTACTCTGGTAATATCGATTCCCTGTCTCGATATACTCTCGACTAGGAACTATTAAAGGATACGCTTATAGACTGCCCAAGCCCCACTAGTATGATCTACATCATAATCTTGGTAGTCAAGCATAATCTCAAGGGCTTCATCAACATTTATATAAAGATATGAAATACAACACATCACACGTTAAGATGAAGATAAACCAAATAGCATACTATCATTTCGAGCAAAGATTGTTTTTATGCTTATACATGCCTAGCATCCTATATAATACAGGACTCTAGGGCATACATATCTAACAATCTCCCACTTGCACTAAGGCCTTTAGTTGGTGAAATAATACCCACTGTCTACACTAGAACTAGTTGCCGGCGTACCGCATGCCCAACAACTAGAACAGTTTCTCAAGGACTTGAGGGATGGCCTTGGTGAATGGATCTGCTTTGTTGTCTTTCGTGTCTACTCTCCGTACCTCGATGTCCTAGCGATCCACTAGCTCCCTGATGAGGTGATACCGCCTCAAGATATGTCTAGATTTCTGATGGGACCTCGGTTCCTTTGCCAAAGCCATTGCTCCATTTATCGCAATATAGAGGTATTGGATTAGCAATGGAAGGAACCACCTGAAGTTCAAAAATGAACTTCCTCATCCAGACTGCCTTTTTTGCGGCATCATTAGCAGCAATATACTCAGCTTCCATCATGGAGTCAGCGACGGTATCTTGGTTGGAACTCTTCCAACATACCGCCCCTCTATTTAGGGAAAATACAAACCCTGAGATGGACTTACTATCATCCTTGTCACTCTGGAAGCTGGAGTCAGTAAAGCCCTTCATTTGGAGATCTCCGTTACCATACACCAAGAACATTTTTTAGTTCTTCTCAAGTACTTCAGAATGTTCTTCACAGCAGTCCAGTGTTTCTCCCATAGGTTGGATTGATACCTGCTTACTGCACTCAGTGCATAAGCTACATCTGGTCGAGTACACAACATCTCATACATTATAGATTTTACCGCCGAAGCATAGGGTATAATGCTCATGCGAGCCCTCTCCTCATCAGTCTTTGGAGACATCTCTTTAGAGAGGGTGATCCCGTGACAAGCGGGTATATTACCCCTCTTGGAATCTTCCATACTAAACCACTTTAGTATGGTGTCAATGTATCTCGATTGGGACAATCCCAATAATTTCTTAGATCTATCTCTATAGATCTTAATCTCCAGAATGTGTGAGGCATCACCCAGGTCTTTCATGGAGAACCTCTGTGATAAGAATAGTTTGACTGATTGTAGCATAGGAATATCATTTCCTCTCAAGAGAATGTCGTCCACGTACAATACGAGGAATACAGCATTACTCTCTACAATTTTTATAAATATATGGTTCATCTACATTTTTGATAAAACCAAACTCTTTGATTGTATCATCAAAGCAAATGTTCCAACTACGTGATGACTGCTTTAATCCATAGATGGATTTAAGCAGCCTGCATGCTTTTCCGCTGCTCGCACTATCAATGAAGCCTTCTGGCTGATCCATAAAAACACATTCTTCTAAATCACCATTTAGAAATGCCGTTTTAACATCCATCTGCCAGATCTTATAATCATAATGGGCAGCTATAGTAAGCAGGATCCGAATGGATTTGAGCATCGCGACTGGTGAAAAGGTTTCATCATAGTCCAAGCCTGGTCTTTGACAAAATCCTTTTGCAACCAGCCTAGCTTTATAGGTCTCTACCTGACCATCCACACCGATCTTTCTCTTAAAGATCCATTTGCACCCTATGGGTTTTACTCCAGAAGGTGCAACCTCCAAAGTCCATACTTTGTTGGTGTTCATGGATTCTATTTCGGATCTCATGGCATCCAGCCACTTCACTGAGTCACCACTCGTGATAGCTTGCTGAAAACTAGTAGGGTCATCATCATCCATGATGCAATCTTCTCTATCAACATAAATTAGAAAACCGTAGTATCTATCAGGTGGGCGAGAAGTCCTACTAGATCTACGGAGTGGCTGAGGTTCGTCAGGTCCTATTGAAACCTCAGGTTCAACCAAATCATCGGTAATTATTTGTGTATCTGGAATTTCTTCCAGTTCTACCGCATTGCCAACAGTATCATTTGTAAAAAAATTCATTTTCTAAAAATGTGGCATACTGAGAAACAAATACCCTTTGTTCCTCCTTGTGGTAGAAAAGATATCCATACGAGTGTTTTGGATATCCCACAAATCTACAAAAAAACCGATCATGTCTCGAGTTTGTCCGGATTCTTCTTTTTCACATAAGCCGGACAACCCCATATCTTAACTCTTTTAAGAGATGGTCTCTTCCCATACCATATCCCATATGGAGTGGTAGACACGGTTTTGGTCGGAACCCTATTCAATAGATATATCGCAGTCTCCAATGCGTGCCCCCAGAATGATATTGGTAACTCAGCATCACTCATTATAGATCGTACCATATCTAATATGGTACGATTGCTCCTTTCCGATATACCGTTGTGCTATGGTGTGTACGGAGGAGTGAGCTGAGAGAGAATCCCATTCTTTTTTAGGAAATCTAGAAACTCTGAGCTTAGATAATCACCTCCTCGATCCGATCGAAGTTTCTTGATACTTAAGCCTATTTATTTTTCTACTTCAGATTTATACTCCTTGAATTTTTCGAAGGCTTCGGACTTATATTTCAACAAGAACACGTACCCGAATCTCGATAAATCATCAGTGAAAGTTATGAAGTACGAAAAATCATCTCTTGCATGTGTAGACATTGGTCCACATACATCACTATGTATGAGGTCCAAGAGTTCAGTAGCTCTCTCTCCGTGTCCAGTAAATGGAGTTTTGGTCATTTTACCTTTGATACAAGACTGGCAAGTCGCATAAAATTTATATTCAAACGGGTTTAAATATCCATCTTTGTGTAGCTTGGTTAGTCTTGTCTCGTTAATATGACCAAGTCTACAATGCCAAATGAAGCTTCATTTATGTCTGAAACCTTTCTTTAGTTTTTCTGTTGTATATTGAAAACTGTATGCTGGTTTAGGACATATATCCCGTTATTTAATATACCAGACCCAATCAACTCTTGATTAAGGTTAATGTTCATAACATTAGATTGCAATACAAAATTATATCCAGCATTGTCCAACAACGATACAGATATAATATTACATAACATCGAAGGTACAAAATAACATGGGTTCAAAACCAATATACAACCCGACGGCAAACCAAGGTGATACTCTCCCACTGCTGTAGCATGTACTGAGGAACCATTCCCAACCCAGAGAGTGTGATCACATTTCTTCAAAAACCTGCTATTTCTCGGCCCCTGCACACAATTGCAGATGTGGATCCTGACCCAGTATCTAATACACAGGAAGCAGAGTTAATTGAAAAACGGTTTTCTGTTACAAACACATCTGAAGTGGAAGCATCACCATGCTTCTTCTTCTTAAGGTCGGCCAGGTATCCAACACAGTTTCTCTTCCAGTGCCCAGTCTGGTGGCAGTGGAAGCATTCCCCTCGTCCTGTTGCAGCAGCCCCTTTCTTGTCCTTTCCCGGTGCTTTTTTCACTCCGCCTCTCGGCTTGATGAGATTATTCTTCTTCTTTCCCTGGACCTTGGCTTTCGGGACAGAAGAGGAAGATGGCCCAGCAATTAGAGTGGTAGTTTTCGCTACCTTTAGCGTGCTCTCTGCACTCCTCAACATATTGAGGAGTTCAGGTAAGGACTTCTCCATGTTGTGCATGTTGATGTTTACAATGAACTGAGCAAAGGCAAGGAGAAGGGACTGTAGAACAATATCAACATACTGTTCGTTCTCCATGGTCTAACCCAGGTCCTCAAGTTCTTCGATAAGTCCAATCATTTTCAATACATGGTCACTTACAAACGTGCCAGCAACCATCCGCATCTGAAACAACTTTTGAGATGCCTCGTATCGGAGAGTACGGGATTGCTCTCCATACAACTCCTTGGTATGGAGAAAGATGAATTGAACATCCATCTTCTCGTGCTGCTTTGGATGTTCATTGTTCATAGAAGCAAGCGCGAGGCACTTGGCCGTTGCACAGTCTATATCCCATGTCTTGCGGATTTCTTTATCCGCAACTAAGGAATCAGGGCTTGGGCTAGGAGGGGCTGGAGTAGTCAGGACGTAACCGACCTTATCATAGGTCAGGGCAATATTTACGTTCCTTAGCCAATCTTTGTAATTCGGTCCCGTGAGTTTATTCTTGTCTAATAAAAGCTTAAGTCCCGTCATAGGTATCTGCCATTAAGAGAGAGAAAAGAAGACACTCAGCGATTGCTCTTGCATAATTATATTGGTTATTAATCTTATCTAATCGATGTCTCCCACTGCTTTTTATCAAATTTTCCTTCAAACCTTTAAAAGAAAAACTAGCCAGGATTAATTGCAATCTATAAGTTCGCTAACCGGTTGGCCAGGCCAGTATCGGTACTCTGAGGGAGGTTCCTCATGCTTTCGCACGGACCTAATTAAAATAAACCTCGTTTTCCTATAGGCGTAACCCCGTTGACACCTTTCTAGATGGATTAGCTAATTGTAAAGTGCAAAACTCTCCCGGGAGTAACTTTTACTCACAGTGGGATCGGGATCTAGCTATCATATAGAAGGTATGCAATCTCATTGAAAATTTCAACTCTTGAAATTCCCGATATAATTTTTACCCCTAATGTCTTATGACCTTAACTATAGTCAACAAATCATAAGCACTAGTCAAGTTCTACCCACCATTTCGGGATTGATTTAGACCCACCCGCATGACCCTTAACTATGGTCAACAAAGTCATACGAATGTGCTAATCGATCGCATCAAATGCTTTGTAGAAAGACATCACTTAGCTACCGTACACCACGCCTTAACTATAATCAACAAACGTGGCACGAATACTAAGTACTCTGCGTCCTAAAATGGCGGAGGGCTACGGATGGTTTTTATGAAAACCTTTAACGTTTTGAACTTGATATCGCTGTAGAATCGGGTGAGAAGGAGTGGTTTAAGCTCCAGTTTTAAAAATCGAATGGTTTTATAGCATTTTTCTAATCTTGGTAAAGTGGTCACTCCTAATGAAGGGATCTCGGCTCTTTCCTTATCAAATAAGGTGCTGGATATATAAATACCACGATGCAAAGTAAAAATTAGATCAACTATAAAATCAAATCGAGTGCTTTGTAACATTTGCCAGTTTCTCTGAAGGGGTCACTCCCGGTGAAGGGATCTTAGCCCTTTCCTCATCGAATGAGGTGCAGGATATTCAAGAATACCACTATGCAAAGAAAAAACTAGAGTTACCCATTTTAAAAAGATTGATTCTACAACATCTTTAGGTTTCTTTTTCTTAATATTAATCACATTAATGTTGTCCCATCATTTACATTTCCTAAACATCACAGAAAAGAAATGAAAATAGAACGTACGCTTATGCCATCCGCATTCGCCACGGGGCCCTGTCATGCACCGTTAGGTTACTTAACTAACGGCAGAGCGGGGGCTGGACTAGCGCAAGTGCAAAATATAAGCAACGTTTATTATATATCTCATATATAAATATAGCCATTTCAGATCACAGATGAATACATTGGATATACTAGGAATTCCGTATTTTATTCAAGACCTTAATGAAAGACGGGTTCCACGGTCATGATGAATAGCCAAAACCCCACCCTAGACCCCTACGGGTGCGACAAACTACCCTCCAAATTCCCGAAGTGAAGCAACCTCCCTCAACAAAGTGAGTAGGCCACTCGGCACTTCGAAAACCCGGTAGTTTGTGCACCCCACCTTGGGTCTATCCTAGGAGCAAAAACAGTAAAAAGAAATTATACAACAGTGGCTACAACCTCAACCCGGATGTGCCCCGCAAAATAATATTACATTGCATTTTACAAATTACATTGAATGAAAGAAAAGAAAAACGCTCTTCTCACATCCCCCGGCCATTCATCACGACGATCCAACATATTCATATACACATACCATCTCATGATATACATATGTGCAACCCCTACTAATCGTCATATAGCAATTAGTGGATGTTTCAAACACATATCGAAAAACAGCAAACCCGATTAGCCAAACACTTAGAATTTTGATCGATGATTTAAAACTTGTGTCAACACTTGTCACAATCCAGTACACTAACAACTTTGTATAAAATCCAGATATCCCAGAAAGCATATTTCCTCATTTTAAACACACTGCAGAAAACGAGTCAACTCTGCCACGACTCGGCGGCGGATCCACGTCCTAACACTGAGTTTGGCCGCAGATCCACGGCGTTCCTGGCGAGTTAGCGTCTCGTTTTTCAACAGTATGCTTAGAAAACCCTGCACGTATTTTTAAGACCTCTGAAATGATTTTTTGATCACTTTAAAAATTCGACAGCAAGTAGGGCAGAAAATGTGTTTTCGGGAGAAAAATCCGTTGATCGAAGTTCTAACCTTTGGCTAACTATCTAGTTATGGTTTAGCTAGGCTCTGATACCATGTTAGTGCATGTTTCATGCTCCCACAACTCTTGTGAAGCGGCGGAAGCGATAAACGAAAATTTTCTTTGCATACAACACGTATTTAACCCAAGATCTTTTCTAAACCATAACTAGAAAACCCTAATTAGAGATCTTATCTACTATGTTAGGGATTATACCTTAATAATACGGTCCTTCGGGTCTTCTCTTTAATGCAACTCCTTTGCTCCTTGTCTTCTCTTTTGATGAACTCCTTAGCTCCTTTGGATGTTGTCGATGTCCTAGATCTCTGGCCACCTCAAGACCTAGATGATCCACGTGAGAGCTATCGTGCAAGCTACAAACTCTTCACAAGAGTTCAACCTAGAGACCAAGTTTGCTAGAAGAGATCACTAGGATGATGTAGAGATTAGTGTATTGGATTATCTTTAACCCTAAGCTTTTGATTCACATCACATGTGAAGGGTAAAGCTTAGCATGAAGGAGGAGGAGAGAACAAGGAGAGGGAAAGTGTTTGTGATAATGAGAAAATTCAAGCATGGAAATTAGATATGGCATAAATGAAATAATTGAATCATACATTATAAAATTAGCACCATGCTTCAATAGTAACACCAAATGAATAAAATATAAAATAACCCATCCTTTCAACCATGCTTTGACTTTCTTAATTTCCCCCTCATTTATTTATTATCACAAAATAAATAATGTAATTATGAGATGGCACCTTCCAGAAGGTATTCTTGTAACAATTACGAGAATACCCCTCTTCCGTATACCGTATATCGTATACGTATACCCGTATCCGAATTCCGAAAAATACGAATATAAATAATCCAATAATATAATACTGGTATCCGGCTTAAATCAAAGCCTACCAGTATTATCCTTTCGATCATTATTCCAGTAATAATTACACGAACATGATCGAAACCCTACCGTAACAACTTACGGCCTCTACATCTTTCGCCTGAACGAGAGAACCCTGTGTAGGACTCTAAGACTCGACAGTACACTGGCAATAGGTTTAACCACAAGCATGTCAGCGGCACTAGCTGTGCGTAACGGCTACCCAGGTACATGACGAAAAGGTGGCTGACGAGCGAACTCATCACAACCTTAATGAGCCTGCGAGTAACACTTACCGTACAGTACGGTCTCTTCGTCTGATACGTTGTATATGAAGTCTAGGGATGGTAAATGTCAGATCCCAGTAACTTTATAAGTCATGCTTATTTATGGCTCATAACGGTTCAAGAAACTACTGATAACACTTATCAGTAAATCTCGAGAACCCTGGCCAAGGATTTGCTGTTATGGCCGATCAAGTATAGCGCGACATCAACTCCCTATACCGGGAGAGACGAAACCCCTCCTATCGCTCACTGCCTCCATGTGATTCGGGACTGTACCCAAAATCCACTGTTTGCATGACTCAGTAGATCCATGGCAGGGAAAAAATCAAAACACGGTGGGAACCACACAAGACACTATGACGATCTTGGGTCTACAGACTAACCTGTACAAGTGTCACCAGAGAACTGCTATCTGACAATAGGTATATATACCATCTAGGAGTTCTCGGCGAGTCCTGTTCGGTGTACCCATTCTCTAATGAGCACCTGTGTACAGTCTTTGATGTCAAAAACCAATGGCTGTGGGATCAACCATCGACCCCAGGGTCAAGAAACGTACACACTAGTCTACTCTGGTAATATCGATGCCCTGTCTCGATATACCCTCGACTAGGAACTATTAAAGGATACGCTTATAGACTGCCCAGGCCCCACTAGTATGATCTACATCATAATCCCGATAGTCAAGCTTAATCCGAAGGGCTTCATCAACATGTATATAAAGATATGAAATACAACACATCACACGTTAAGATGAAGATAAACCAGATAGCATACTATCATTTCGAGCAAGGATTGTTTCTGTACATATACATGCCTAGCATCCTATACTATACAGGCCTCTAGGGCATACATATCTAACAGTAATAGCATTTGCTTGCACAGGATTCGTGCTTGTATCCTTGGGATTCATAACATGTTGACTAGGGAAAGTGCCCCGCTCTATCTCTCCTACTGCTGCAGCTATCTGGCTTATCTATATTTCAGAGCAGTTACGGCTTGACCAGATGCTAGCATAAAAGCGGCCAACTGGTTTTGTATGTTAATAAAAACTTGAGCATTAGCAGAGATAGCTTGACCAGAGGTTTTCATAAAGGCGTCAAAGTCCTTTCACAAGATTAATGACTCCCGTATTCTTATTCCCAAACTCTTGAAGGGTGTATTGTGTATTAGTTGGGTAGGATTGGATCGGGCGGCCACCTTTTATTTTGGAATTGTTGGCCAGTATTAGAATTATACGAGCCTTAATTCCAAGATAAGTTTGGATGGCTCCTCCAATCTTGATTATATGTTTAAGAATACAGGTTATTATTTGGTCTTTGTAATGCAGTATTAACAGATTCTTGACCTTGAGGACCTCCTAGTAAAAGACATTCTTCAGAAAGATGATTGAAACCATGGCAGTTTAAACAAGATGCAGACTAGCTTGATTTATATGGGATGGTGTGGTAGTTATTTCCATCGTTTCCAACTTGCGCATTATAGTAGCTAACTTTGCTTCTATGCCGATATAAGCCTCCACGACGTGCATCCTCCTTTTGATGTAATTACCACCGTCTCATTTGTGCTTTCTCATTGTATGGTCTTATCAGATAACTCTTCCAGAAAGCTCCATGCATGTGAAAATTTAATTAGGAGGTCTTTAAACCGTTCAAAATATCTCTAAAAAGATCTCCCAATTTGACGATAGTTCCTAATTTCATTTCTAAACTTAGCTATTTTTAAATGGGGGTGAAATTTCTTTAAGTAAGTTTTAGTGAACTCCTCCTAATTGTGGATAATGTTGGTGGGAATATTATAAATCCAATGTGTAGCTTTATCAGTGAGTGCAAAAGGTATGAGCCTAATTTTACTGTATCAGCATTTAATTGCTTGAATTTTAGCTTTAGGCAAAGGTCCTCAAATTCCCGAATAAAGACGTAGGCGTTTTCATATTCAATACCATGGAATTTGGGAAGAGAATTTATGAAGACAGATTTAATCTTGTAGTTGTCACCAACGGTGGGTGGCAACAAAATGCAGGAAGATAAAAAGGTATGAACGGGATAATATCTATCATGTAGTGTAGATGCAGTGGGGACCATATCACCCGCTGTGTTTTCTTTTTCTAAATGAACTAAACGATGTTTGTCGTCCCGACCCCAAATTTGCATACACCAGAAAAGCAAGAATATAATAAATTATATTCTTTTTTATTTTTTTTATAAAATTAAAAATGCAGAAAATAAAAGACTAAAATTAAGACTTAACTAAAATTTATTCTACTAAAAGCAGAAAATTGAAAACTTACAACCTACAATCTAGATCTAAGATTTGTCTGTGGTCTAGCTGCAGCCAAAATTTTTGACCAAAGCCTTCGGAAGTAAGAATCGTTGCAAACCGAAAGTTGAAAGTGCTATGGAATTTCTTTGTTATGCTAGCACTCTTGACACTTCATCACAAAATAAAACTAGAAAATAACGGAGAATTCTAAATCCTATAGATACCAAAAAAAATTAGCACAAATGGTGTTGATGTGGCGGCGAAGTCGTCAGTGGGCCCAGCGATGTAGCCAAGAAGTTTAGGATTTAGGGCTTTTGTATTTTTCCTCCGTCTCTATCCGTCTCTAAGTTGCTCTCTGCACCTCCAAAATTTCCTAAAATCAAATTTAAAATAAACAAAGTAAAATAAAGATAAAAAGAAAGAAAAGAAAATAATTCGAAAAATTTGCAATTGTCCTCCCTGGCAACGGCGCCAAAAAACTTGATGGGATATTTCTTAGTCTTAAATTTATACCGCAAGTATACGGTCAATCGATGTATCACTTGTGGGTCGATCCACATAGAGGATGGTGATTTTAGTTGAATTAAGCAAATTAAAGGAGATAACTTGATTTGAAATAATTAACCTAATGAATTAAATGCAATAATTAAGAAAGTAAATTGCAAGGATTAAGAAAAATAATTAAAGAAAAATAAAAATGGTAAAAATATAAATAGTGAAAAACCTAGGGTTTTTCAATCTATTAAACATAATCATGTTGTTATTAAATAAAAATATTTTTCTTTCTGTTTATTTCCACCTTTATAACGAATATCAATATCAAATGAGAAAATAATTATTATAAAGATTAATTGCTGGTGAATTTAGAATTAAATTGATCTAATCTTCTACTAGGAAAACCTAATGGTTGTCAAGCAAAAATCTATCTATATTTATCGACTAGTCAAGATTAACTATAATTAACTAGATCGAATATAAATAATAAAATATGAATTTTACTTTCCCTAGATAACTTTCATGGTTGTCTATCGATCATTAAATTATCTAGTTTATCAGCAACGCGTGTTCTTTCCCTGAAGAAACCTCATGGTCGTCGATCACTCACCAATCTATCAAGTTTATCAGAATTGCAAATAAAGAACTAATTTTTATCATTAAATATTCGTCATTAAGATCATGAAAGTAAAACTAGAACATCACTAAAAATCACTAATCATAAATGCAATTTCATCTAAACCCTAGATAGAAAATTTAGCTATCTATGAAAATAAAAATAAGACAATAATAATTAAAAGAAGATATTATAAATAAATAAAAATAGAAGTTAAATTGTTTACAACCCTAGATCTTGCTCTTGAAAACCTAGTCTCCAAAAATAAAAGAAAAGATACTTTTTGCCCTCTGTATTAGATATTTATAAATAGTCTTTTAATCAAATACAGGGTACCAACAAGATTACCATAAATTCACAAAAACCAAAAACAAAATTTGGCCTAAGCAGGCCGGCTAATTAACCGGTACGGTCGGCTAAACCACCGATTTAATTTGAGCGAGTATGCCCTACTTTGGTCTGTATCTTCCTTGCGTTGATTTGGTCTTTTTAAACTCTTCACATCTTTGTAAATATGTTCTGTGCGTCTTTGTTCCTTCTTTAACTCATTTTATCGACGTGAACCGCACATATTAGTATCTTTTCTTCTCTTTTTACAATTAAGTCCCTATCACCTGCAAATATCACAAAATACTTTTGCGCAACATTAAATGTGCTAAATTAAAGATAAATGTGGATATTAAATATGCATTAAAATGCACCAATCAGTACATCCCGTCTAGGCTGAACTCGCAGCTATTGGAAGGGGTGAGAATGAGTTTTTGATGGGCAATATAGCCACTCGTGTGATCTGAAAAATGAGGTGAGTGTCCTCTTCTCGGGCTCTTCTTGCGGCCCTTCTTCTCGCATTGCGAGAGGACCCACCTTTTTTGGCGTAGGATGGAGCAGCGAAGTAGCCCACCCTGAAGAAGATGCCCTTGTCTTCTTGGGGATCTTGCTGGGGTTCCTGAGTGGTTGAAAGTCTCTTGAACACAGAATTTCGTTTGGTTCCTAAACGGGGAGGTGGCACTACAAGGAGTTGACCCCTGTAAATAGTAGTGGAGTCATTGAAAACCACATTTCCGTCTAGAACATGTTGGGTAGCCCTCCTTGATAGGGAAGGGAAGTCGGGAGTGACTTAGTTGGAGACCGGCCTTTTCTCAGGCCCGGTTTGAGTTAGCTGTATCGGCCTTTGAGTTGAAGACACTGGCTGAGTTGCCAGGCGGCTCGTCTTTTTCTTTTTATGGACCGAGCGCTCCCATGTCCCGCTTGCAGCGTTAGGAAGTCATTAATGGTGCCGAAGGGGCATACTTCCGGATCATACCCTACAAGTCCTGCAGGGGACATAACGAATTTAGGGTTAGCCCCCGTTATCATGAACATTGTTCTGGCGATCTTGGCCGCTACTGCAAATTCAGCGGATGATGGAATATTGTTGTTGTTGTAAGCCATTAGTCCTAAAAATGGGATAGCCGTGATAGCATTAGTGGACCACAAGATAGAATGGCCTTTTCCAAAGTGATTGGTCAGGCCTCAGTAGTTATGTAATGTTGCCATAGAGGCATGCACGATATAGCTGCGAATAAACCGATGTCCAGACTTAGTGAGCATTACCTTTATTGTGCATGTAATAGCCCAATGGTAAAGGCACTGATCTGCGAATCTTCTGGGTTCCGTCGACTAGGGGTTCCGGGATGAAACACACAAAGCCATGCAATTTAGGATGAGTTAAGGAGAACTAAACGTTCCCGGTGGGGTCGTCATTTTTGTTTACCCTCTTCAGAACCCCCAACGCTTGAACGTTGAAATAAAGGCGGGTTTAAACAAAACAAGTTATTTAGTGTTTTAGAGATTGACCAAAAGGTCATAAATTCGATACTTCCAACACCGCAAGTGGATGTCGTTAATTGCACCCTATTATCTCAGGATGCACCTGGACAGGATACCATCTAGCTTGCTTCAAATCGCATCATTTTAGAGAGGAAATCATATATATAGCAGTAAAGTAAACCAAAACGCAAATTAAACAAAAGAATGTATATTTTATTCATTTTGTTCGTGTTTATATACAACTTGAATATAAGTTACATATTGCATTGTGAAAGAATGTAAAATTACATAGGATTCTCCTTTGATATTTTCATTGAAATACTTAGGGGTATTTTAGTGTCAACTTGGTAAAAGTTGTTGGGCACTGGCCTAATATAGGGACCGCATCACTATATGTGGGACACCCCGGGTGGGGTCTACACCTCTTCATTTGGAATGTAGATGGCATTTCATTTGAAATGCAAGTGGGATACCTTAGATGAGATCCACACCAGTCATGTGTGAATGAGACACCCTGGGTAGGGTCCTTTCTGCCTCTGTTTGGACTTTGAGTAGGACACCCCAGATCGGGTCCACACCATAAGCATAGAAATAGAGATGTTTCTGTCTTAGGGAGGCTAATTTATGGCCTTCTGAGAGACCGGGAGGGTGTCCCGAAGCAGCCGGGAGGCTGTTTTGGGGCCTCCCGAAGACTGCTCAAGACAAGTTGGAAAACTCTTTAGAGTTTCTTTGGATGAAACTCATTTATTTGAGTTTCTTGTACATAATGAGAATATATGATGTCATTCTTAGTAGTTTGTGCAAAACGAACACATGTATTTTTGTTCAAGAGTGAAAACATGACTTTTGGGTCATGTTAAGATGATAAATACAGTGTTTTTGGCACTGCATTCACTGAGACAGACATGTTTTTGCATGTCTGATAAGTGAATGGTATATTCCTATTCACAAGTAGATTGAAAATAGGGTTTTCCTATTCACATGTCCTGAAGGCGTATCTTTCATGTCTCAAGACATGAATGGAGTATTCAATTCAGATATATCTTTTATGTCAGACATATCAGACATGTTTATGTTTGAAAATGAATAGGGTTTCTCTATCCATATTATCAAGAGACATGATTTTCATGCTTCATGTATGGGTTTTTTCTATTCATAGATTATGAATTAGACATATATTTCATGTCTGAAATGATGAACATGGTTTTCCTATTCACAGATATCCTAAAGACATTTTCATGTCTTAAGAAATGAATGAGATTTCAATTCGTATGATTTTAGAGACACATACCTGTGTCTCAGAGTGAATAGAATGTTATATTCACTATTTCTATTTAAAATAAGGAACATAGGGTTTTGACCTATGTTTTTCAAGAAATAGCTTATCAATTTCTATTTATATGTTAGGAAATATGGTGACCTTTTTCTCAAATATGCAGGATATAGGATGACCCATGTTCTTGGTTCAGTTCATGAGGAGTCAAGAACACTTTTGTGTTCTGGGTCTTTATCTTTCACTGTGAAAGCCATGGTCATAGCTTTTAAACTCTTTTATTAAGAGTCGGAAACTAATGCATCATCCTCTCTCTAGCCAGAGAGAGATAAAGTGGCAGAGAGATAGAAAAGATGATGGAATGGGTCCCATTCCTTGTTCTCACCTTCATCTTCTTCTTTTTCCTCTGCCTACTTCCTCTTTAGAAAGAACTTTAATTTAAAGTTCAAGAGCTTCGAAGGTAAAATAGTTCAATCCTTTCATCAATTGCTCACCAGGGATATTTATACCTCTCTGTAACTGTGGAGTAGTGTATAACTACTCCCTATATATCAGGTAAAGTGGGGGGAGTAAATCCCCACATTATCTCTTGAAGAATAGATCAAATCTATTCTGGAGAAGAAGGTCTTGACCCTATTTAATGTCAGGATATCCCAATTATGGTCTCCCGAGCTCAGGAGGTGGCATCCCAATCGGGATGTAATAGAATAACTCATTGCTGAGTTGTTTTTAACGAGGCCCTCCTAAATTGGAGGGCCCCACCTCATTTTTGAGCTTTATCTGATCGAAATCTTGATCACTGACATGCCTTTTACATGAAGTATTCATTTAGATTTTAGAGTTCTTAGGACTTATGTTTTAACTCCAACATAGGCAACCCCTAATAATAAAATATTACCAAAAAAAACCTAAAACCAAATACATTTAAATATTTAAAATAAACCTTGAAATTCGATATTATTTTCATATGGTATTTAAATAATTTAAATAAACCCTAAATTCAAGATTATCTAAATTATTTAAATAAACCATATCTACTCGTTTAGATTTCTTTTGATCCAAACGATATAGATATTCTTCTGCGATCTGCTCCGCATCATTCTTCCAAATCTCGATTAAATCTTCAATTAATTCTTTTCAGTCTATCTCTCTACGTCAATTAATTTAGATAATCTCGAATTTTATAGTTTATTTAAATTATTTAAATGTCATATTAGATAATATCGAATTTTAGAGTTTATTTTAAATATTTAAATGTATTTCGTTTTAGGGATTTTTGATAATCTTTTATTATTAGGTTTGCCTATTTAAAGATGCTGGGGTTTTATTTTGTATTAATTTTTTGTTTTGAATAAAGTAAATCTCTAGATATTTGCTCTTTGTTCCCTGATGCACTAAGTTTATCACCATTTCCGTATTATGAGATTTGCCCATCGTTCGTAGATCGATATCTACTCCTGTTGTTCTACTTCAAAGATGCTCAAGGCACATCAACCAGTATGCAAACAATTTCAAGGCTATGTGTGTTGAACACATACAAAGGTGGATATTGTTGAGATTTATCATATATTCAATTATTCAAGGAGAGTAAATTATAGATTGATTGGGATTCGAATTTGGATTTAGATTTATTTATAAATTAAGATTGTTAGTTGAAAGTTGTCATATTTAAAGTAAGTAAATTTCTAGAGACTCCTATTTGGACTAATAAAAGGAATTCTAATCTTAGCAAGACTACATTTTATTCAAACTATACATGCAACGGATACCATAGAGATGTTTTAGAGTTATTACCTCAAAAGAAAGATATTTGCATTTGCATTGAGAGTTACTAATTTTGTCTAATTCTGAGAGATGCTATACTTTTTAATTGATCAAATCAAGAAGAAGATACCATGTTAGGTGTATAATCTCTTTCTTACTGAAAGTAATAAAACCTCTCCTCTATTTCGTTAAATGGCGTAAATCATTGTATTCAGATTGTTGTGTGATCGTTTTGTACTCAAGAAGTAATTATTATCAAGCCACGTTTCTGCAAAACTATGCGCAAAAATTCCTATCTCCTCCAAACCCGATGGATTTAAAATGCTCTACATCCAAACAGGCAAGTTCGGGTTCAAACCGGATTGGAAACGTTTTAGATTTGGACGAGCGAGTTGGGTTTTGCGTGTTTTTCAGACTCGGTCCGATGGAAATTACTAAAAGGACCAAAGAGGTAAAACTTGTGACCGGGTTCAATTTGCAATTTAAAGGAAATAATATTAAATTTTATATTATAGGTTTTGATAATAAGTTTAAAGGTGGGACCAGATAAATAAAATACAATTATTTACAACTCATGTATATTTTAATCTTTAGAATTAAATGTCTGTGTACACTTTTGTTCGACTTGGATCAGATGTAGAAAGTGTTCTTAATTCGGGTCTGGTTTAGCGTTACAACGAGTGGATTAGGGTTACATCACCCCCCGAATATTTTAATTATGGCTAATTTTATACATGCTTGCGCGTGTTTGAATGGTTTAGGATGTTAAGAAAATCCGGAAATATCTGTGATGATGCTCTATATTGGCGATCTCTCAGATCAGGACACGTGGCGGATGACGTGTCCCGGAACTCGGAAGAAAGGGCTCACAGGGGCCGACCAGACCACCCCTGTACCCGACCTGCAAGCACAAGCTGGACTCCTCGGCCTCTCAGCTCGTCCCGAGCTACCACAGGACCAGGATGCCTCGGCCCTCCCGCCCGTTCCCGAGCTCCCTCGCCGAGGCCATCATCCTCGGTCCCTCCGACCAACCAACTCCACCACTCACAGACGTAACCGCCGCTCCCCAGATCTCGTCATGCGCGGATTCTCCGCCAGCAACATCCCACGTTCCACGCCATCACGATCTCCATTAAAGGGCGATCCGCTTATTACGCGGGTGTGACGTCGGGAGCGTAACAGCCGGCGAGATTCTCGCGCCTGCTACCGCGCGCTGCCGCCACTATATAAACCCCCATCACAAAGAGGTTAAGTAAGCTTTTTTCACCCCACTTAGCCATTACTCTGCTCGGATCTTGCACTAATTAACTTGATCGTCGGAGGGTTCTCGGTGGTACCAAACCATCCCGGGACTTCCTTGCAGGTACTCGGCGCAAACTCCTCAAAACCATCAATCTCCTCAAAACCCATTGAGACCCGCATGCAACAGGAGATCACCTCCAAGATCCACCGGGAGATCGATGGAAGACAACATCTGACGGAGACACGAAAAGGACCTCCATCAATCTAGTTTGATAGTATCATGTTCGGATCAAACCCGCTGCTACTTGCACCCCTAGGTACATAAAGTTCTCTCTATTAAACTAAACATAAAGTATTCGAGTCCCAATTTCATTCTTTTTAAGCTGAAGGAGTTTGGATATCCAGTTGTGTTTAGTTTTTAAATTGAAAATTCTCCCATATTGAAAATTTATCATTATATGTAAATTCTGCAACAACCAACTGAGAAATTAAGTATACCTTCGGTCTACCAATTAAGGTCGCTGGCACTGCCATCATCTGACCGCATATATCATAATCATTATTGACATCTAAGCCTTTTTCGATAATAAAAATTGATTATCAATCTAGTGGCAAAGCCAAGACATCAAGTCAGGTAAGGCCAAAAATTTAAAGACACAAAATGTCATTGTGAAGAAGCCATGGATTTTCAACTTTAAAGAATGATTAAATTCATTATTGTTAACAGTTTTTAGTTTATTCAAACAAGAAAAACTATTATTTATTAAAATTTTGAAAAATTTTCTAAGCGAGAAAGAGGAAAAGTACTCAAAACCATAAGTTAGTCTTCAACATTAGCCGTTCTACTCGTGTTAATTTTATTCAAATATAATTGATAATTGATGAAATGAAAAAATTCAGTTAGCTTCTTATTTATACAATTGAGCTTATACTTAAAATATGTTGTGTAATACATGATTAGATATAG
This sequence comes from Agapanthus africanus, assembly GCA_030015575.1. Taxonomy (NCBI): domain Eukaryota; kingdom Viridiplantae; phylum Streptophyta; class Magnoliopsida; order Asparagales; family Amaryllidaceae; genus Agapanthus; species Agapanthus africanus. The sequence continues at coordinate 431,463,275 of CM057339.1, forward strand.
TACATTTTTTATTTCGGTAAAAATATTTTAAAAAAAACTTACATGTATTATTCAGATGAATGCATAAAGAAACACTATAAATGAATTTAATATATAAACTTAGGGCCATTATTATTGAAAAAGACTATTAAAAAAATAAATGATGCCCTAAAGCCTTGAGCACGCAATCTTAGCCTCGAGAACTTAGGCCATTATTATTGAAAAAGACAACTATAAAATTAAATAAATGATGCCCAATAACCATGAACACACAATCTTAGCCACGAGAACTCCAAGCACCAACTAACATGCCACTCGACTCTTTTTATATGAGGTTATAGCATATTATTTATATATTATAGACTTATTAAGCGTGCATATTTATGTCGATACCGTGGATCCAGGTAGGACGACCGTCTACTCTCGACCATATGTAGATCCGTCCCTGTACCAATCAAGATAATAAAGTTTTAACAAAGATAAATGATTGGTCGTTGATCAGACACCAAATTCCTCTAATATTAAAAATTAGACTTTTGCTCGTGCGACAACACTATATAGTTTTTATATCTATGTAAAACTTAATTAACTTAACTAATATTTTATGATGCATAGTCTTACTTCGGTATGACTTAAAATTTTGTTAATTAAGTATTATTTAACTTCTTATAAACTTATTTCAAATTTTGTAAACTTATTGAAGCTGTAGATAAAAGAAAATGGGGGTATTTGCTTCTTGTTTTTTGCTTCTTAGCAATTTGATCTCTGATCTTACGCGCTTGTCTCGTCAAAGCGTCTATTGATTCTAGCATTCCCTTCTCGATTCTCGACTGGATTTTAATGTGCTAAAGAAATCAGGATTTTAATATGTATTCAATTACTTCAATTTTTGCGTGTGCTACACAAGTACAATTACATATACTAATATTTTACACATGCGATGCACGTTAGTAATTAAGAGAGATTTGTAGAGTTTGTTATTAGAAAAGATAGTGGGAATGTAGTTAGTTAAGAGAGAGAGAGAGTAGATAGCAATTTTTTTTGTGCTAAAGAAAATGTGAAATTTTAAAGCCATTTAGAGGGCTTTCATTGAAATTGAATTCTCTAATTTTGAGAGTCTCTGCTTTTAGCACTATAATAGTAGAGACTAACCATTCTATAGTAAGAGATTTATAATATAAAATCAAATCAACTTTTTTTTTTATAAAATCCAAATATAATTTTGGTATAAAATCTTTTTCATATATTGATGATGCTCAATATTGGCGATCCCCAAGATCAGGACACATGGCAGATGACGTGTCCCAGAACTCAGAGCAGAGAGCCCACAGGGACTGACCAGGCCACCCCTGTACCTGACCTACATGCACGAGCTGGCCCTCCTTGGGGGCCCCTGTGAATGGGCCTCCTTGGCCCCTCAGCTCACCCCTAACTGCCACAAGACCAAGACTCCTCGGCCTTCTCGCTCGTCCCCGAGCTCCCCAGCCAAGGACGTCTTACTCGGTCCTCCGACCAACTCCACCTCTCACGAGCGTAACCGCCGCTCCGCAAATCTCGCCATACGCAGATTCTCCGCCAGCCATATTCCACGTTCCACGCCATCACGATCCCCATTAATGGGCGATCCTCTCTCCACGTGGGTATGACGTCGGGAGCAAAACTGTCGGCGGGATTCTCGCGCCTGCTGTTGCGTGCTACCACCTCTATATAAACCCCCATCACAGAGGGGTCAAGTAAGCCATTTTTTACTCCACTTAGTCGTTACTCTGCTCGGATCTAGTACTAACTTGATCGTTGGAAGGTCCTCGATGGTACCAAACCACCCCGGGACTTCTTTGCAGGTACTCGGCGTTAAACTCCCCAAGTCACCAATTTCCTCCAAACCCATTGAGACCCACGCGCAACAGGAGATCACCTCCAGAATCCACCGGGAGATCGACGGAAGACAACATCTGAAGGAGACCCAAAAAGGACCTCCATCAGTTGGCGCCGTCTGTGGGAAAGCAAACTCTATAAAAACAAAGTTGGCCTTCCGATCTCCGTCCACATGGCAAGCAACCATCCTGAGGATCCGGGTACCAGCCGCCGCCTCCCCCTCACTGGAGGCGCAGATGAACCCCTTCCGCCGACCATCATCAACGCCCTCGCCAGCCGAATAGATCGGCCGCAGTCCCTCGTAGAGGCGCTCTGTAACGTCTTCAAAATAATAAAATATGATTTTTGGGAAAATTTATAATTTAATATTATTTTAATGAATATTTTAATATTCTGGTATAATTAAATACAAATAAATGGGGGAAAATTTTGGAAAATTCTAAAATAAGGTATTTTAAGGAATTATGCCATTTTAAAGTTTTTAAGATTAGTTATATGCTAATTTACTGCTAATCGCGATTAAAAATCGCTAATTGGATTTTTAGCATTTTTGTGTAAAAATGTGCACATATCATTTTCTACACTTGTTACACTTGTGTTACATTTCTTTTGCCATGGTCTTTCTTTTGGGTTCACTATTCAAGTGAGGAGTTTAGAAAAAGAAAAGAAAAGAAAAGATAAAGTAAGTGATGAGAGAGAGAGAGAGAGTAGGTTGCATTGACTTTGACCCTTCCCTTCATCATTCTCCCATCTCATTTCTCTCTCCCCTCTCCCTTGATGAGCTGCTGCTCCCTCTCCCTCACTCTCTCCCTCTTCACTAAAACTCTAGATCCATCATGAAATCAAAGCCAAAACCTCATTCCCACTTCACAAAAAGTGTTTCCGAGCTCACTAGCTACACATTGAACCTAGCAAGATTGGATTTGGTGGACTTTGAGCAACTTAAGAATTTTCTTGAGTTGCCAAAGGAGGTAATTTCTTCACCTATAGAGTAGTATTTCAATTCCTTGTGTATCCATACTAGTTTTGTAGCGATACTGTGATGTTTGTGGATTTTAGAGAATTCAAGTTAGGGTTTAGGGTAAAACTGAGAATCAAGATGAAATTGAGGCTTATTGTGACCTTAGAAAACCTGGTGTAATGCAAAATAGGACCCAAACCTGAACTTGAAACCAGAATACGGAATTACGGAATCGATATCGGGGAAAACTGGAAATTTGTCACTGTTTTGTGTAATCTGCTATCACCCCGAGATCCCTAAAATGAAAATGAGTTGACAGTGAGATGTGCAGGCACCAATGAACCACCACACCAAACCCTAGCCCCCAACTCCTTGGGCAGGCCGCCAATTCTTCCATTCTGGCCGCAATTTGCGGCCAGAGCAGGAGGGAAATGCCTCGTTTTGCGTGCATGGCCCTATTTCCTCTAGTATTGACCCTGGGTATTTCTAGTTTTGACTGATTCCATCTAGGGTGAAATCTGGGTTGATTTTCCTATGTTGGTGTATGAATTGAGACTTGTTTTAGCATGGATTTTGGTATTTGGTGATTCATTCGTGTCGGGTGGCGTTTGGACGTCAACGACAAGTGAATATTGATTGTGTTTACATGCGAGTCGATAGGTTTTTACGGGTAGCGTGTGCTATTTTGGTTTCCGATGTGATTTTCATGTGCTTAAGCATTGTGATATACTTGTAGGTACACTACGAGATGTTGAGGCAAAGAAGATGAAGATGGCGACATCGGCACCGACACATGAGAAGCAAGGTGAGTAGATTTATATCTACGGGGAGAAGTCGGGTGGATGGCGTATAGCACCCCCGCAGTCCGTGGTGATGTATACGAATACGTATACACACATATATTTATTATGTGTTGTTTAGGGTTATTGGTGGTAATAATGGATTATTGGTGATAAGGATGTATTGGTTGAGTAGTGCGAACCCTAGAGTAGTGGTTGCACCCACACTCAGCCATACACACATACTTGCATACATTCTTTCATATATCTGTGCGCATATGATGGTGGGTATATCTACACATGGGTATGGGACTATGTGTTTATATACGGGTTTTGAGGATGTTACGTGGGATTGAGTTGAGTCGATGAGATTCGATTGAGGCCGTGAGATTTGGCGACATGACAGAGTTGTACTGGAGATGTGATATGATGGTAGTGATACCTGTCATGTGATGAGATAGTGTGATCTCGACTCAGATTTAGGTGGTTTCCATACCCCTCTCTTTTGACTTGACTGTGGATTCGTAGTGCGCATAGTAGGCGTTAGACTAGACCCGAGTCATACCTATTTCAAAAACTAACGAATCAGGGATATTTTAAAGATAAGAAAAAAGGGTTCATACGGATATTTAAAAATGCGCATCTTTTCTTAAAACACCGTACCCCTTATTTTACCAAAAGCCCTGATTCGTCTTATTTCAAAAGGCAAGGTTGCATGATATATCTATTGAGGCAGGTTCTCTATTGTTGCGTTGATTACTTGATTCCGCACTTTCATGCTGTTTGCCTTGCATCGCTTATATTGTTGATATATTTCAGTCATACTGCTAGGACACCAGCACCATTATCGATGATGCGTATGTTCCACGTACACTGTTGCCGGCTCACACACTTCATCATCGATAATTGCCATGTCACTACACTGTAGTACTGTTGCATTCAGGATTTGACCCTAGCATGACATATTGATATTCTTACCTTTCTGCTATATGTCGCATACATGTTGCTTTCTGATTATACGCATTGAGATATGTTGTTTCCATGATATTTCTGGTTTTTGGGAACCGTGGGTGTTTTCAAAGAGGATATGTATTTGTTTTGAAAACCCGGTTACCCTTGATATGATATTTCAGTGCGTCCATCATGTGTTTTCTCGGTGATGAGAGCGACATGCGTAACCCGAATCGAGGAGTGGACGAGCCGATTGCGGGTACATGGTGGACTCGGTATGGTTCCCCTCGGCAAGATGATCGATGAGCTTTGCCGATTGAGTCTGGAGGCGGGCGAGTACCTACCGGTGATTTTGTTGGACCTGGCGGTTATCCGGAGGATACCGACCGGAGTCGATAGTTGGATATGGCGTACTGCCGGGGCCGAGGGCCGATACCGCAGACAGAGCCTGTGGGCCGATCCGGACTGACGGAGCCCGATATATGGGGATTTACGTGCCGATGCTGGGCACAGTTTTCATGATGTTTTCGAGTGCCGATGCTGGGCACTCCGGTTCCATGATTTTGACGTGTCGCGAGGGACACATGTGGTTTATATCCTCATATTTCCATGCATATGCTGATGATATTTACATGCATGATGGTTATTGTCATTGGGTGACGAGTGGACGGGATCCACGTGTGTGCAGATTTGTTTACATTGATTGTACCTCATATTCATGATATGCTATTACCTGAGGCACTGGCATGAGCACTTGTCATTACACTCATGTAGAGATTACATTGCCAGTTTAGCATGTTTCAGACTTATTCATATTGAGGTTTATATATCTGATCGTATTGACCTAGGATGGGTCATGCATTCGATCTCTGCTTGTAGATATTTTCTATTCACGAGTTGGAACCTCACCCCCGTTGTGCCCCAGTTCTTGCAGGTTGTCGTACAGATTCCATAGCGGCATTTCTGGCACACTGCTTCCTTATGGGTGACTTGCTTGGATAGGTGGGTTCTTTTGTATCAGAACCGCCATTGTTCATGTATTATTTATTGTATCTAGAATTTCCATCAACCAAAACTTGTATATTGTTTCAGACTTAGAAAACAGTGTTGTATTATTTCGACCTTAGAGTCGCGCTTGTAGTATTACGGTTTTCTGGCTGTTTTGAGTTCTTTTTGGATTTGATCCTCGTCCTTTGGCGTTGTATATTTTTATTGCTTGCGTGGTTGTGACCGTCGATTGACGAAGAGCTAGCTCTCGCTTGGGGATGCCTTTTATCATTTCATATATGTTATTCTTGTTGTACCCCGTTCGGGGCCAGTTTTTACAAAGGAAACTCTGCCGAAATTTTCAGGAAAGGTTACACATTTTTAAAATACATATTCGGCTTAGTTATTCAAAAACTTGGATTTTTAAAACACGATTTCTTTACTTCTAAAAACCAGTTTTCCTTATTTACTCTTTAAATGGTTTTAGATTGTGGGCTTTTGGCTTACTTGGATTAGTTGGGGTCCTATAGACTTCATATGGTTCAAGGGCCAGTCACGTGCTCTTTCGGGTCATGACAAAGTTGGTATCAGAGCGCTAGGTTGACCTTGGTTCGAGTCTGAGTTTGACTATGTGGAGCCTAGAACGTTATTTATATACGGAACTTAGGCTTGACCTTACGGAACTTAGACTTAGTCGAGGGGGTATTAAACCCGAACTTTCGTCGTATAGGATGACCCTTGATTGGTGGAATAGGTGACTAAAGTAGAGTGACATACCGTGGGTATGTTCCGCGGCATACTTACGACACGCCACTCCGTTTAAGAAACCTTAGGTTGTACATTTCCTTGCACCGTATTATATTCCTTCCTATGATCTATCTTCATCGATACTGGTTGTGGTTTTGCTGCCGCGATTGCACGGGCAGAGTGAGCTACGGCTCGAGTTGTGTCAGCATGAGCTCGTCGGGGACGAGGGCTGACCGGGGCGTGATTCCAGAGACATACGGTTGCATTGAGGCTTCGTATTTTGTGTTTCCGCACTTTGAGCATTTGACAGATCGCTGTTGCGAGATTTCTCGGATGTACCGGACGGTACCAGAGGATTGAGCCACTGATAGAGGCCAGCCAGGATATGATGACTGCTGATATATCGCTTATTCATGATGGTTGAGGCGCTGCTTAGCGTACCGACGAATGAGCCAGTTGTTGCTGCGAATGATGAGATATCGCCCAGATGATTGGAGCTACTGCAGCATGAGCATATTCATAGAGATATGATAGTGAGTTGCTAGTCACCGAGGAGTAATGACTAGGACATGTGGTCCGTTCGCTTACCCCGATGCGAGGTCATCAGGTAGATTGATTCCAGCTAGAGACGACTTCACGCAGGTTCGTTGAGAGTCGATTGAGACGATCGAATGTCAGGAACCCATTTTCCAAGTTTAAAGTATACGGAAAGACATGCAGGTGATTCTATGGACCCTCTAGAAGAATGAAACCCTAACTCGACTTAATGACCGTGTGAAAGCCTTTAAACCTTAGGGTTTGCGGCAGTTTCTCGGCGCCATTAGTGAGGGTTGGGTTTGCCCTTCTACGGCTGGACCACCGACGCTGTGGCATGTACTCGATACTATTAAACTGTACCCGAGATGTTGAGCTCTTGGGGGGATTGTGAGGTTCTGACGAGTCGATCGGATGAGTCGACATCATTCGGACATCATGTGATGGGACACTGCTTGGGAGACTCCAGATACGAGCATAGCCGTCGGAGCGCAGTCCGTGTAGCCATGATGAGATGAGTCCGAATCAGTCGATATTGGAGCAAGGTGGAGTAAAGAGTTCGCACAAGATGACGTTTCACTCCGCTGACATCAGAGATGCGATATGCACGCTGAGGACGTGTTCGGCTAGATATCTTCTACTGAGTGATGAAGATACCGAGTTCGTGATTTCGAGTCCGTGTTAGAGACTTCAGATGGACCGTAGCCGAGGACATTGCAGTGCGCAGATAAGATGCGACGTCGAATGGTCGATGATACAGACAAGCGGGACAAGAAGTTCGTGCGAGATGCATATGAGCTGTTACTACACCCCGTTAAGATTAAAGGTCGGACATGCATACAGAGGTGCAGAGATGCGACCAGCTTCCGAGGAGATGTTGTACTAAGGGTGCAGATGTTCAGAAAGCGAGGAAAGATTATGCCAGAGTACCAGCCTCCATACAGTTTGGCTTAAGCAAGATCAGAAGAGATCTTGAGTAGGATTCCTTCCAGTACACTGCTGCAATAAGAGTTGCACCCAGGATCGGATGTGTGATGGGCATTCAGAGGACCCGAGGTCGGCGCCAGAGATGTGCTGCTTTACGAGCGGTCGTGGGGATTGACCGAGAGATGACCAGGAAAGTGCAAGAACGGAATCGTTCCTGTCAGCACACCTGACCGGGCCGATGAGCCGATGGATTGCGAGATTGGTAATCTACAGGAAAGATAAGGACCCAGAGGCAGAGGACGCCAGCCGCGAGTAAGAGCCAAGTAGATATCTTGCGCCGCTAGCATCGGATGTTCCGGTACCTTCTCGGCCCTGAAGAAGGATATACCGACGACAGTATTTATGATTTGTGATTTTGTGATTTGACTATCACGTATCCGTTGCTTTGGATTTCAGTATTTTGGCGATCCATTTGCATGATTGATTTTGATGACTGAGTTCTATGATTTCTGTTTTCGTGCACCATGGTTGCACTTATTGGGCATTTATACCTGGCGCATCATTATTATTCTGGAGGTATTGATTGTGATTTCATGCCTATTTTATGCCGGTGATTGATTTACGCTTCCAGCAGAGTTTCATGTACTTTTAGTGTTTTGATTTTGCACTCGGTATAGCTTATATATGCTTGTAGTGCATTGATACGTGTTCTGTGCACGCAGTTGCACACATTTATGATTTTCTTCATATCTGGGTACACTTGGTGTTGCTGCTTACGTATTTGAGTGATTGCTTAGTATTTGTGCATGGGATGCACCAGTTCTATACTTCGTGCGTTTGTGGCACCAGTTTTGTGTTTCTTGCGTTTATCGCATCAGATTTATATTTTGTGCATTTCGATTGCACCTGACTTCGACTTGATGCCTTTCGGTATGTCGATTTTGATTGTGATATTGAGGTGGATTCTTGCACTCCGTGCTTTTGACTGGACTTACGCATATTCGGCGTTGCTATTGGATTTTTGTGGTTCCGCGCATATTGAGTGCGCAGGGTCTAGATTTTCATTCGTGCACGATGGATGCACCGATTTGGATTTTCGCCCATATTGGGCGCAGGATTTGAGATACGATTTTGGTGCACACCCGATGCACTAAATCGAGATTCTTCGTGCATGTCAGATGCACCTGTTTTGGCTGTCAGGCACACACGTTGCCTATGACAGATGTTTCGTGCACACCCGTTGCACCTAGATGTTGTTTTGTGCACCTGTATGGCGCATATATGGATTTTGATTTCCGTGCGCGCCAGACGCACAGGGTGGTGTTATGTGCATTTCTGAGATTTATTCTCTTTGGAGCAGTACTTTTTATGATGTTGGATATTTGTTTTCATACTGAGCAGGACTAGTCAGAGGACAGTACCTGGATATTTTTTTGCATGCATTGATAGTTCGAAGGGATTTCCAAAGAGCGAGCTATAGTCTCGGTGTATATATACCTACGTGTCCGATATGACACGGAACGTTTTAAAAACAAGGAAACCCTTCTAAATTGTTTTCAAAACGGCGGAACGTACCTATTGAACAAAGGATATATATATACACATATTTAGTTATTTTCTTATAAAAAAAAAACGTCCGCCACTGTGCAGTGTTGCGCGCATCGCACAGCGATTTAAAAAGATTTGGCATGCATTTTCATCAGCTATTCACATGTATAGATTGGATGTCTACATGTATAGTTCTGATTTATATCATATTGATTTTGCATTAGATTTGACATTATGTCGTTACCATGACTCCGATGATTGCGGGATGCTTGATGGAGTGTTGCTTTTGAGTTATCTGCTCAGTACTCATGAGCATGCATTGCGCTATGATGTTTTATGTATTGCTGATTTCGGAGCCCCGATAACTTGGAATTTGTATTGAAATATTTTAGCATTTGGAGATTTAAATTTAAATTCGGGGACCGAATTTCTTTAAGGGGGGTAGATTGTAACGTCTTCAAAATAATAAAATATGATTTTTGGGAAAATTTATAATTTAATATTATTTTAATGAATATTTTAATATTCTGGTATAATTAAATACAAATAAATGGGGAAAAATTTTGGAAAATTCTAAAATAAGGTATTTTAAGGAATTATGCCATTTTAAAGTTTTTAAGATTAGTTATATGCTAATTTAGTGCTAATCGCGATTAAAAATCGCTAATTGGATTTTTAGCATTTTTTTTGCAAAAATGTGCACATATCATTTTCTACACTTGTTACACTTGTGTTACATTTCTTTTGCCATGCTCTTTCTTTTGGGTTCACTATTCAAGTGAGGAGTTTAGAAAAAGAAAAGAAAAGAAAAGATAAAGTAAGTGATGAGAGAGAGAGAGAGAGTAGGTTGCATTGACTTTGACCCTTCCCTTCATCATTCTCCCATCTCATTTCTCTCTCTCCTCTCCCTTGATGAGCTGCTGCTCCCTCTCCCTCACTCTCTCCCTCTTCACTAAAACTCTAGATCCATCATGAAATCAAAGCCAAAACCTCATTCCCACTTCACAAAAAGTGTTTCCGAGCTCACTAGCTACACATTGAACCTAGCAAGATTGGATTTGGTGGACTTTGAGCAACTCAAGAATTTTCTTGAGTTGCCAAAGGAGGTAATTTCTGCACCTATATAGTAGTATTTCAATTCCTTGTGTATCCATACTAGTTTTGTAGCGATATTGTGATGTTTGTGGATTTTAGAGAATTCAAGTTAGGGTTTAGGGTAAAACTGAGAATCAAGATGAAATTGAGGCTTATTGTGACTTTAGAAAACCTGGTGTAATGAAAAATAGGATCCAAACCTGAACTTGAAACCAGAATACGGAATTACGGAATCGATATCGGGGAAAACTGGAAATCTGTCACTGTTTTGTGTAATCTGCTATCACCCCGAGATCCCTAAAATGAAACTGAGTTGACAGTGAGATGTGCAGGCACCAATGAACCACCACACCAAACCCTAGCCCCCAACTCCTTGGGCAGGCCGCCAATTCTTCCATTCTGGCCGCAGTTTGCGGCCAGAGCAGGAGGGAAATGCCTTGTTTTGCGTGCATGGCCCTATTTCCTCTAGTATTGACCCTGGGTATTTCTAGTTTTGACTGATTCCATCTAGGGTGAAATCTGGGTTGATTTTCCTATGTTGGTGTATGAATTGAGACTTGTTTTAGCATGGATTTTGGTATTTGGTGATTCATTCGTGTCGGGTGGCGTTTGGACGTCAACGACAAGTGGATATTGATTGTGTTTACATGCGAGTCGATAGGTTTTTACGGGTAGCGTGTGCTATTTTGGTTTCCGATGTGATTTTCATGTGCTTTAGCATTGTGATATACTTGTAGGTACACTACGAGATGTTGAGGCAAAGAAGATGAAGATGGCGACATCGGCACCGACACATGAGAAGCAAGGTGAGTAGATTTATATCTACGGGGAGAAGTCGGGTGGATGGCGTATAGCACCCCCGCAGTCCGTGGTGATGTATACGAATACGTATACACACATATATTTATTATGTGTTGTTTAGGGTTATTGGTGGTAATAATGGATTATTGGTGATAAGGATGTATTGGTTGAGTAGTGCGAACCCTAGAGTAGTGGTTGCACCCACACTCAGCCATACACACATACTTGCATACATTCTTTCATATATCTGTGCGCATATGATGGTGGGTATATCTACACATGGGTATGGGACTATGTGTTTATATACGGGTTTTGAGGATGTTACGTGGGATTGAGTTGAGTCGATGAGATTCGATTGAGGCCGTGAGATTTGGCGACATGACAGAGTCGTACTGGAGATGTGATATGATGGTAGTGATACCTGTCATGTGATGAGATAGTGTGATGTCGACTCAGATTTAGGTGGTTTCCATACCCCTCTCTTTTGACTTGACTGTGGATTCGTAGTGCGCATAGTAGGCGTTAGACTAGACCCGAGTCATACCTATTTCAAAAACTAACGAATCAGGGATATTTTAAAGATAAGCAAAAAGGGTTCATACGGATATTTAAAAATGCGCATCTTTTCTTAAAACACCGTAGCCCTTATTTTACCAAAAGCCCTGATTCGTCTTATTTCAAAAGGCAAGGTTGCATGATATATCTATTGAGGCAGGTTCTCTATTGTTGGGTTGATTACTTGATTCCGCACATTCATGCTGTTTGCCTTGCATCGCTTATATTGTTGATATATTTCAGTCATACTGCTAGGACACCAGCACCATTATCGATGATGCGTATGTTCCACGTACACTGTTGCCGGCTCACACACTTCATCATCGATAATTGCCATGTCACTACACTGTAGTACTGTTGCATTCAGGATTTGACCCTAGCATGACATATTGATATTCTTACCTTTCTGCTATATGTCGCATACATGTTGCTTTCTGATTATACGCATTGAGATATGTTGTTTCCATGATATTTCTGGTTTTTGGGAACCGTGGGTGTTTTCAAAGAGGATATGTATTTGTTTTGAAAACCCGGTTACCCTTGATATGATATTTCAGTGCGTCCATCATGTGTTTTCTCGGTGCTGAGAGCGACATGCGTAACCCGAATCGAGGAGTGGACGAGCCGATTGCGGGTACATGGTGGACCCGGTATGGTTCCCCTCGGCAAGATGATCGATGAGCTTTGCCGATTGAGTCTGGAGGCGGGCGAGTACCTACCGGTGATTTTGTTGGACCTGGCGGTTATCCGGAGGATACCGACCGGAGTCGATAGTTGGATATGGCGTACTGCCGGGGCCGAGGGCCGATACCGCAGACAGAGCCTGTGGGCCGATCCGGACTGACGGAGCCCGATATATGGGGATTTACGTGCCGATGCTGGGCACAGTTTTCATGATGTTTTCGAGTGCCGATGCTGGGCACTCCGGTTCCATGATTTTGACGTGTCGCGAGGGACACAGGTGGTTTATATCCTCATATTTCCATGCATATGCTGATGATATTTACATGCATGATGGTTATTGTCATTGGGTGACGAGTGGACGGGATCCACGTGTGTGCAGATTTGTTTACATTGATTGTACCTCATATTCATGATATGCTATTACCTGAGGCACTGGCATGAGCACTTGTCATTACACTCATGTAGAGATTACATTGCCAGTTTAGCATGTTTCAGACTTATTCATATTGAGGTTTATATATCTGATCGTATTGACCTAGGATGGGTCATGCATTCGATCTCTGCTTGTAGATATTTTCTATTCACGAGTTGGCAACTCACCCCCGTTGTGCCCCTGTTCTTGCAGGTTGTCGTACAGATTCCATAGCGGCATTTCTGGCACACTGCTTCCTTATGGGTGACTTGCTTGGATAGGTGGGTTCTTTTGTATCAGAACCGCCATTGTTCATGTATTATTTATTGTATCTAGAATTTCCATCAACCAAAACTTGTATATTGTTTCAGACTTAGAAAACAGTGTTGTATTATTTCGACCTTAGAGTCGCGCTTGTAGTATTACGGTTTTCTGGCTGTTTTGAGTTCTTTTTGGATTTGATCCTCGTCCTTTGGCGTTGTATATTTTTATTGCTTGCGTGGTTGTGACCGTCGATTGACGAAGAGCTAGCTCTCGCTTGGGGATGCCTTTTATCATTTCATATATGTTATTCTTGTTGTACCCCGTTCGGGGCCAGTTTTTACAAAGGAAACTCTGCCGAAATTTTCAGGAAAGGTTACACATTTTTAAAATACATATTCGGCTTAGTTATTCAAAAACTTGGATTTTTGAAACACGATTTCTTTACTTCTAAAAACCAGTTTTCCTTATTTACTCTTTAAATGGTTTTAGATTGCTGGGCTTTTGGCTTACTTGGATTAGATGGGGTCCTATAGACTTCATATGGTTCAAGGGCCAGTCACGTGCTCTTTCGGGTCGTGACACGCTCATCCGCATCCAAACGGCCGGGCTTGGGCCACAGATCGCCGCTCCTCCGCCTCCAGAAGGCTCTGCCCCCATCAGCACGGCTGACCACCGGCAGGCTACGACTCCAGACCACGGATCTCATGGGCCGATACTCCTTGAGGCCTGTTGGGCGCCCCACGGCTCCACACCAAGGTCCGCCGCCGGAGCGCCACTCCTCGAGCCTCCTTGCGACCCGTACCCCCTTGAGGAGATGTCGGTCACCTCGTCTCCCCACGAGCATGACCGACGCCCCCTCCCTCGACCGGGTCGCACAGAAGGGGCTTGCCACGACGGCTCGAGGGCCACCGCGCCCGGGGATCTGAGGAACCTCATCGAGAGGAACCGGGGACGAGCCCCGACGCAGGTATCCCACAGCAGGGGCCAGGGTTCGCGGGGCGCCGAGTCCTCGGGGTACCACGGCCGACTCGACTCCCTCGAAAAGAAGATCAAGGGCATGCGCCGGTAAGGTCACCTCTCAGCCGATGGGGCTGAGTACGCCGCCGACACACTCACCAAACCGTTCACCGAGGGACTGCTCGCTGTCTACGTCTCCTCGCGCAACAAGCCCCCAAAGGTCTCTCTGTTTGACGGGAAGACCGACCCAAAAGACCATTTGGATGCCTTCACCGCGGGGATGAGCTTCCAGGACCATTCCTATGCAGCCCAGTGCAGGGCCTTCCCAGCCACCCTCATCCACGCAGGTCGAGACTGGTTCCGAGGTCTCGAGCCTCGCTCGATCTCGTCCTTTGATGAGCTGGCTACTCAGTTCCTCGGCCACTTCGTTGGGAACCGTCGGCAGAAGCGCACGGTCGACTACCTCTTCACAATAAAGAGCGGAGATAAGGAGACGTTCAAGGATTACATCACCCGCTTCTACAACGCCCTCCTCGAGGTCCCCGAGCACCGGGACGAGACCGTCATTACGACGCTCAGATCTGACCTTAGGCACAAGGAGTGGTTGCGCTCCTTTGCGTTGGCACAGCCTAGGACCATGGCCGAAGTCAAGGCGTGGACCGAGCACGAGGTTCAGCTGGAGTCTGAGGTGAACGCGAACCTCTCCCGAGCAGAACGGTCCGACTCGAAGAAGAAGGCTCGGGAAGAGAGGCCAGAGCGTCAGCAGCCCTATCACCCGAAGTTCCAAGAGTATACCCCGCTCAACATTTCCCTCGCAGCGTTACTGGAGGAGGCCTAAGGCGAGGGGTTCTTCAAGTTCCCCCCAATCCCGCGTTAGGCCTCGAAGTGAACCCGGGGCCCTTACTGCGCCTTCCACCGGACGCTGGGCCACGCCACGGAGGATTGTAAGCAACTCCGGAACTACATTGAGAAGCTTATCCGATCGGGGCACCTCGCCGCCTATTTAAGGGACAAACGGCAGGCCGACCGCGAACAGGAGTAGCGTCCTCCTCCCGCCGAGCTGACCATCATCCAGATCATGCTTGTCTCAGCAGATGACCATTCCGGCGCTCGAGAAGCCCCGTACCCAGTGCCGGGCATGAAGACCCGCAAGCCTCCGGGAATCTCGGTCCGCGCTGATAGGGTCATCTATTAGCATGTACTTTTCTTTTGGGGCAATGTAAACTCTCCCTAGGGTCTATTGTAATTTAATAAAGATCAACGGAACATTGCGAAAAAATAGGAAAGATCTCGTTTATTCAAAAAAAAGGTATTATGGGCTCCTCAGCCGTACATACAAAAAGAAAAAGAAAAATTACAACAACGGGGGAAGGGGGTGTAGAGAACACTGCTTATGATACTCGGTAAAGATCTCCACCAGCCGAGGTCTCGCGAGATCCAACCTCTCCCCTTACTTCCTCCCGCGCGCATTGACCCCGAGCCTCAACTCGTAGCACTCACTGACGAGCGCCTCCGAGCTAGCCAGCCGGTTCGCGGAGATCAGGACGAAGTGCCTCAGGGACCGCCTCTTACCTACGGCCTCATCGTAGAGCTGCTCGGATAGGGGGTTGTAAAGCCCCGGCGATGCCCTCCAGATGGAGTACATCAGTAGCTGCAGCAGGGAGGAATGTCGGGGGAGCAACCAGCCGAAGTGGTCCTCGATGCTCCCATATACCAACTGCACCGTGTCCTCGGTGCAGTTCTGGTCATAGAGGTATACATCTTCGAAATGGATGATCTCGGGGATGGTAAAGGGGAAGTCCTGCATTCTCAACGCTCCGTTTACAAGGAAAGGAATGACTAGTTCTCCTTCAATCTTATATAGCCCGCTGCGCCACAACGGAACTCAACGGTCGCCCGCTCTCGCCCAAGAAGTCGCTGCCACGCGGCGGCCATCGGGCCATCTCTAACGGAATCGAAGCGACGCGACCCTTGCGCTTCGCATCCCCCCACATTCAATGCGCGTATTGTGCGCACACACGCCGCGACCATTCATGTTCCAAATACCGTTCCTGTTCAACTAGATGGTTGGGCGAAACCACATGAAAATTCGGCCGAGCATCTACCCTGCCCGGTTGTCCTTTGCCGGCCTCCTCAGGCCCCCCAGCGCTAAGGATCAAAGTCCTCCACAGAGATAGCCGAGCGGCTCCCCTGCTCGACTATACTTGGCAGGTAGCTTCCCTACTTGCAATGCCAAGGATCAAAGCCCTCGCCAAGAGGCAACCCAGCAGCTACCACGCTCGGTTATCCCTGGCGGGTAGCTTCCATACCGCAACGCTAGGGATCAGAAATCTGTCACGACCCGAAAGAGCACGTGACTGGCCCTTGAACCATATGAAGCCTATAGGACTCCATCTGATCCAAGTAAGCCAAAAGCCCAGAAATCTAAAACCATTTTTGAGAATAAGTAAAGAAAACTGGTTTAAAGAAGTGAAGAAATACAGGTTTGAAATCAAGGTTTTTAAATAACTAAGCCGAAGGTACGTTTTGAAAACAATAAAGTCTTTTCTAAAAATTTCGGCAGAGTTTCTTATGAAAAACTGGCCCCGAATGGGGTACAACAAGTATAATAATATGTATGCAATGATAATGGCATCCCCAAGCGGGAGCTAGCTCTTCGTCAATCGACGGTCACAACCACATATGCAGCAATAATATACAACGCCTAGTGGCGAGGATCAAATCCAAAGAAAACTCAAAAGCAATAAGAAAAAAACGCAGTACTACTGAGCGCGACTCTAAGGTCGAAATAATACATCACTAGTCTAGGTCTGAAACAATACAAGTTTTGGTTGATGGAAATTCTAGATACAATGAAATAAATAAATAAATACAATGGTGGTTCTTGATGCGAAAGAATCCACCTACCAAAGCAAGTCACCTGCAAGAAGAAAGTGTGCCAGAAATGCCGCAATAGAACCTGTACGGCAGAACCTGCAAGAACTGTGGCACAACGGGGGTGAGTTGCCAACTCGTGAATAGAAACATCTACAAGCAGAAACCGAATGCAAGACATAAACCTAAGTCAACGATCAATAATATAATCCACAAGAGTACATCTGAGTGTAATAGGGTGGCAAGGTAACATCTAATCATGTATGTAGTGCCAGGTACTCAGGTAATCACATGTCATCAGTGTAAGGTATGTCTGCATGAAGTAACCATGAAGAAATATCAATGATATCAATACACATATATTAGCGTCCCATACCACTAATATTGGTGTAAGGGTATATATAACAGCGCCCTCATACCCTGTTATATATACAAATAAAGTATGATCAATGTAAAACCAGTCTGTATATGATCCAAGTCTGTATATAATCCATGTCTGTATGTATGTGGAACCCGTCCACTCGTCACCCACTGACGATAAGCATCAAGTATGCAAGTATGAGGATATAAACAATATCATGGAAAAACATCATGAAAACCCGTGCCTAGCATCGACACGTAAATCCTCATCCATATGGGGCTCCGTCGGCGGTATCGGCCCTCGGCCCCCGACAGTACGAGTCAACCCATGTCCATCTCTGGGCTCCGTCTGCGGTATCGGCCCTCGGCCCCCGGCAGTACGGGTCAGCCCATCTCTCGACTGCGGCCGGTATCCTCCAGATATCCGCCGAGCTCAAATACAATCACCGGTAGGTACTCGCCCACCTCCAGGCTCAATCGGCAAACCCATCGATAATCTCGCCGAGGGGAACCATACCGGGCCCACCACGAACCCGCAAACGGATCATCACCTCCTCGAATCGGGTTTCAAGCACACGTCTCAGCACCGAGAAAACGCGTGGTGGACGCACCGAAATATCATATCACGAGGTACCGGGTTTTCATAAAAGTGCCTCTTTTCTTAAATAACCCCACGGTCCTCAAAAACCAGAAATCACATGAAAATCCAACATCAGGAAGTAAATCCAATGCGATGTGCTATGCAGTCAATCCATGACGTATGCGACATGTAAAGAACAGTAATCATATCAGAAATCATGCAACATGGAATAGTAATGTGCATATGTCGAAGGAAGAATCATCTCATGAATGCAATAGTACTAGAGTGTAGTGGCATGGCAATTATCGATGATGAAGTGTGTGAGCCGGCAAATAGTGTACGTGGAACATACGCATCATCGATAATGGTGCTGGTGTCCTAACAGCATGATAATAATATAGCAATGAACATATGCCAGCAATGCGAATAGCATGAAGATGCAAAAATCTAGTAGTCAACACCACAGTGAAGTATCTACTATGCAACTACACCTAAGTATCAGGTCAAACAGGAGGGGTAGGTGTGGAAACCACCTAAATCTGAGTCGGTATATATATATAAATATATAGTCGGTGATCTCGCCTCAATGTCATATCATAAGATATCCTCGAGTTATAAGTGCGGATCTATCATCAATATCGGCACGTACGGTAAATCATCGTACGGCATCCCCAAAAGCTGGGTAGGGGTCAACATCTCACTGTCTCATCACATAACAGATATCACCATCATCAGAACATATAGTCTGGAGTACTACTCTATGTCTAGTACAAAACGGTAACATCAGTAAAGTATGCATGCGGGGGTAAACACATATCCCAAGCCCGCAAGAATCACAAGTCATATCCCACATATGAATCGTATCAAATCACCGATCCCAGGGCACCAAGCCCACATCATCGACTCATCTCCAAAGTCATCACATATCATCAATCATAGTGCAAGTACAAGTGATAAGCAAGGGTGTGTGTATAGGTGTAATTCTATCCTAGGGTTCGCGACTATGAACTGCACTAGTCACTTCTAACCCTGTACTATCCATAATACACCTAATATCACGATAACTACATAATAATCTATCTACGGACTGCGGGGGTGCTATACGCCATCCACCCGACTTCCCCCTGTAGATATAATCTACTCACCTTGCTTCTCGTGTGCCAAAGCCGATGTCGCTATCTTCACCTCCTTTGCCTCAACATCACGCGGGGTACCTACAAGTATATCACAATGCTAAAGCACATGAAAATCACATCGGAAACCAAAATAGCACACGCTACCCGCATAGGTAAAAACCTATCGACTCGCATGTAAACACAATCAAAATCCACTTGTCGTTGACGTCCAAACGCCACCCGACAGGAATGAATCACCAAATACCAAAATCCATGCTAAAACAAGTCCCAAATTATACACCAACATAGGAAAATCAACCCAGATTTCACCCTAGATGGAATCAGTCAAAACTAGACATACTCAGGGTCAAAACTAGAGGAAATGGGGGCATGCACAGAAAACGAGGCAATTCCTTAAAATACCTTATTTTAGAATTTTCCATAATTTTTCCCCATTTATCTGTATTTAATTATACCAGAATATTAAAATATTCATTAAAATAATATTAAATTATAAAATTTCCCAAAAATCATATTTTATTATTTTGAAGACGTTACAATCTACCCCTCTTAAAGAAATTCGGTCCCCGAATTTAAATTTAAACCCCCAAATACTAAAATATTTCAATACAAATTCCAAGTCATCGGGGCTCCGAAATCATCTATACATAAAACATCATAGCGCAATGCATGCGCATGAGTACTGAGCAGATAACTCAAAAGCAACACTCCATCAAGCATCCGCAATCATCGGAGTTATGGTAACGACACAATGTCAAATCCAATACAAAATCAATATGATATGGACCAAGACTATACATGTAGACACCCAATCTATACATGTAATTAGCTGATGCAACTGTATGCCAAATCTTTTTAAGTCGCTGTGCGATGCGCGTAACACTGCACAGTGGCGGACGTTTCTCATAAGAAAATAACTATATATGTGTATATATATCCTTTGTTTAATAAGCACGTTCCACCATTTTGAAAATAATCAGAAGGGTTTCCTTATTTTTAAAACGTTTTGTGTCATATCGGACACGTAGGTATATACTGAGACTATAGCTCGCTTTTCGGAAATCCCTTCGATAACTATCGATGCATGCAAAATATATCCAGGCACTGTCCACTGACTAGTCCTGCTCAGTATGAAAGCAAATATCCCACATCATAAAAATGTACTGCTCCAAAAGGAATAAATTCCAAAAATGCACATAACACCACCCTGTGCGTCTGACGCGCACGGAAATCAAAATCCATATATGCGCTAAACATGTGCACAAAACATCTAGGTGCAACGGGTGTGCACGAAGCATCTGTCATAGACAACATGTGTGCCTGACAGCCAAAACAGGTGCATCTGAAATGCACGAAGAATCTCGATTTAGTGCATCTGGTGTGCCCCAAAATCGTATCTCAAAACATGCGCCCAACATGCGCGAATATCCAAATCGGTGCATCCATCATGCACGAATGAAAATCTAGACCCTGCGCACTCAATATGCACGGAATCACAAAATCCAATAGCAACGTCGAATATGCGTAAGTCAAACCCCAAAGCACGGAGTGCAAGAATCCACATCAATATCACAATCAAAATCGACATACCGAAAGGCATCAAATCGAAGTCAGGTGCAATCGTAATGCACAAAATATAAATCCGGTGCAACAAAGGCACGAAATATAAATCTGATGCGATAAACGCAAGAAACATAAAACTGGTGCGACAAATGCACGAAGTATAGAACTGGTGCATCCCATGCACAAATACCAAGCAATAACTCAAATACGTAAGCAGCAACACCAAGTGTATCCAGATATGAAGAAAATCATAAACGTGTGCAGCTGCGGGCACAAAACACATATCGATGCACTACAAGTACATATAAGCTATACCGAGTGCAAAATCAAAACACTAAAATTACATGAAACTCTGCTGGAAACGTAAATCAAATCACCAGCATAAAATAGGCATGAAATCGCAATCAACAGCTCAAGAGTAATAACTATGTACAAGGTATAAACACCCAGTAGGTGCAACCATGGTGCACAAAATCAAATATCATGAAACTCAGTCATCAAAACTAAATCATGCAAACAGAACGCCCAAAATACCGAAATCCAAAATGACGGATACGTGATAATCGAATCACAAAATCACAAATCATAAATACCGTCGTCGGTAGTTCCTCCTTCAAGGTCGAGAAGGAGTCGGTGCAATCCACTGCTAGCAGCGCAGGATATCTACCTGCCTCTTGCTCACGATCTGGCGTCCTCTGGCTCTCTGGGTCCTTATCTTCTCCGTGGATTTCCAATCTCACAGTCAACCGGCTCATCGGCCCTGTCAGATGTGCTAACGGGGACGATTCCGTTCTGGCACTTCTCTGGTCACCTCTCGGTCAAACCTCACGACCACTCGTAAGGCAGCATATCACTGGCGTCGGCCTCTGGCTCTCTGAAAGCACGTCACACATCTGATCCTGGGTGCAATCATCATGGCAGCAATGTCCTGGAAGGGATCCTGCTCAAGGTCTCTTCCAAGCATGCCTATGCCGATCTATACAGAGGCTGGCCTTCCTGCACAACCTCTTCTCGCTCAAAAGACACCTGTGTCCTCAGCACAATATTTTCTCAGAAACTGGTCACATCCCAACGTCTCTGTAAGCATATCAGGTCTCTAGTCTCGACGGGAAGCAATGACAGCTCGTCAGTGTCTGACACGAACCTCTTGTTCCACCTGTATCTATCGCCGTCCATTATGGCGTCATGCTAAGCTACGATGCACCGCACTGTTCTCGGCCGCAGTCAATCTGAAGTCTCTCGTACGGACTCGAAATCGCGTACTCTGTAGCTTCATCATTCCGTAGAAGATGCCAGGCCGAACTGGTCCTCGGAAACACGTCCCAACCATCGGAGGAATACTTATCACTCGTCCGTCCTTGGTCAATCCGCAACACATCTGGGTAAGTTCCTTTATCCGAACTTAGTCGACTACCCCGTCGACAATGCCGAACTCTGTCCTGCTGGGTGTGCGCAATACGACCACTCCTGGTCTAGGTCTTCTCGTATCGTACTCCAGAAAGGTCCTGTCGAGGTTCCTTCTCAAATCTCAAACCTGCCGAAATGCCCGGAAGTCGTCATCCGATGCTGAAGCTAAAGCTCATTCCGGAACGGCTGCATACATATTGCGCTTCTTTCTGGAAGATCTATCCACATACCACGCCTCGGGGTGCGTATCACATCTCTGATGTCAGCGGAGTGGGACGTCATCTCGTCGAAATATCTTGCGAACTCTTTTCTTCACTCTGTGTCAATGTCGACTGATTCGGACTCGTCTCATCATGGCTGCATGTACTGTGCTCCAACGGCTATGCTCGCATCTGGAGTCTCCCAAGCAGTGTCCCATCACGATATCCGAAGATGTCGAACCATCCGATCGACTCGCCAGATCCTCATAATCCCCTAAGAGCTCACATCTCGGGTACAGTTTAATAGTATCGAGTACATGCCACAGCGTCGGTGGTCCAGCCGTAGAAGGGCAAACCCAAGCCTCACTAATGGCGCCGAGGAACCGCCTCAAACCCGAAGGTTCAAAGGCTTTCACACGGTCATTAAGTCGAGTTAGGGTTTCATTCTTCTAGAGGGTCCATAGAATCACCTGCATGTCTTTCCGTATACTTTAAACTTGGAAAATAGGTTCCTGACATTCGATCGTCTCTATCGACTCTCAACGAACCTGCGTGAAGTCGTCTCTATCTGGAATCGATCCACCTGATGACTCGCATCGGGTAAGCAAACTCACCACACGTCCTAGTCATTCATCCTCGGTGACTAGCGACTCGCTATCATAACTCCAAGAACATGCTCATGCTGCAGTAGCTCCAACCATCTGGGCGATATCTCGTCATTTGCAGTAGCAACTGGCTCATACGCCTGTACGCCGAACAACGCCTCAATCCTCCAGGAAAGGCAATACATAAGCGGTCATCTCTGAGTCGGTCTGCTCTAGATCTGAGTAAGACTCTCCACACTGGAAATCTTCAACTCATCTGGGCCCGCTCTGGCGCAAAATCGGACGAATCACCTTCGTCTCTCAAATCGGGTAGACTAGCTATCATCAGTCGCATGACTGCCCGAAAGCTCCGGCAATCTCAGCTCGTAAGCTCCGAAAGCAACATCCTGTCAATCTCAGCCACAGCTGGTCCATCTGTCTGCACGGTAGGCGACATCACAATCTCTGAGGTATGCTGTACATCAACAGTCTTCTCTCAACTGGCAGCTCTAACAATGGCCCGATCATCCGGTGCAAGACCAAGCACTCGCCTCCACTAGAGGTCACAATCACCAACACTAACTCGAGACGTTCCCATGTCACCAGAAAACACAATGGTCGGCCCTCGTACCAAACGAGCTCACACCGGCCGTAACCCTAGCAGCAGCCCAAACTGCGCTCAAACATGGCGACAGGAACCTCAGTCGAGTATCAAAGAGAGCACATCAATGGCAAGAAAGGAAACAACAGATCCAAAGTGGATACATGATCATAGGAAGGAACAGCATCAATGGAGGTATGATCATGAAACTAATAGAATCGGGGATCTCAAATGGATGTATAATCCAGGATATGAAGAGAATCACTGATCTCGAAAGTATGTACATCCTATGGTTCCTTAAGCGGAGTGGCGTGTCGTAAGTATGCCGCGGAACATACCAACGGTACGTCACTCTACTTTAGTCACCTAATCCATCAACCAAGGGTCATCCTAATACGACGAATGTTCGGGTCGAATACCCCCTCGACCAAGTCTAAGTTCCGTAAGGTCAAGCCTAAGTTTCGTATATAAACAACGCCCTAGGCTCCACATAGTCAAACTCAGACTCGAACCAAGGTCAACCTAGCGCTCTGATACCAACTTTGTCACGACCCGAAAGAGCACGTGACTGGCCCTTGAACCATATGAAGCCTATAGGACTCCATCTGATCCAAGTAAGCCAAAAGCCCAGAAATCTAAAACCATTTTTGAGAATAAGTAAAGAAAACTGGTTTAAAGAAGTGAAGAAATACAGGTTTGAAATCAAGGTTTTTAAATAACTAAGCCGAAGGTACGTTTTGAAAACAATAAAGTCTTTTCTAAAAATTTCGGCAGAGTTTCTTATGAAAAACTGGCCCCGAATGGGGTACAACAAGTATAACAATATGTATGCAATGATAATGGCATCCCCAAGCGGGAGCTAGCTCTTCGTCAATCGACGGTCACAACCACATATGCAGCAATAATATACAACGCCTAGTGGCGAGGATCAAATCCAAAGAAAACTCAAAAGCAATAAGAAAAAAACGCAGTACTACTGAGCGCGACTCTAAGGTCGAAATAATACATCACTAGTCTAGGTCTGAAACAATACAAGTTTTGGTTGATGGAAATTCTAGATACAATGAAATAAATAAATACAATGGTGGTTCTTGATGCGAAAGAATCCACCTACCAAAGCAAGTCACCCGCAAGAAGAAAGTGTGCCAGAAATGCCGCAATAGAACCTGTACGGCAGAACCTGCAAGAACTGTGGCACAACGGGGGTGAGTTGCCAACTCGTGAATAGAAACATCTACAAGCAGAAACCGAATGCAAGACATAAACCTAAGTCAACGATCAATAATATAATCCACAAGAGTACATCTGAGTGTAATAGGGTGGCAAGGTAACATCTAATCATGTATGTAGTGCCAGGTACTCAGGTAATCACATGTCATCAGTGTAAGGTATGTCTGCATGAAGTAACCATGAAGAAATATCAATGATATCAATACATATATATTAGCGTCCCATACCACTAATATTGGTGTAAGGGTATATATAACAGCGCCCTCATACCCTGTTATATATACAAATAAAGTATGATCAATGTAAAACCAGTCTGTATATGATCCAAGTCTGTATATAATCCATGTCTGTATGTATGTGGAACCCGTCCACTCGTCACCCACTGACGATAAGCATCAAGTATGCAAGTATGAGGATATAAACAATATCATGGAAAAACATCATGAAAACCCGTGCCTAGCATCGACACGTAAATCCTCATCCATATGGGGCTCCGTCGGCGGTATCGGCCCTCGGCCCCCGACAGTACGAGTCAACCCATGTCCATCTCTGGGCTCCGTCTGCGGTATCGGCCCTCGGCCCCCGGCAGTACGGGTCAGCCCATCTCTCGACTGCGGCCGGTATCCTCCAGATATCCGCCGAGCTCAAATACAATCACCGGTAGGTACTCGCCCACCTCCAGGCTCAATCGGCAAACCCATCGATAATCTCGCCGAGGGGAACCATACCGGGCCCACCACGAACCCGCAAACGGATCATCACCTCCTCGAATCGGGTTTCAAGCACACGTCTCAGCACCGAGAAAACGCGTGGTGGACGCACCGAAATATCATATCACGAGGTACCGGGTTTTCATAAAAGTGCCTCTTTTCTTAAATAACCCCACGGTCCTCAAAAACCAGAAATCACATGAAAATCCAACATCAGGAAGTAAATCCAATGCGATGTGCTATGCAGTCAATCCATGACGTATGCGACATGTAAAGAACAGTAATCATATCAGAAATCATGCAACATGGAATAGTAATGTGCATATGTCGAAGGAAGAATCATCTCATGAATGCAATAGTACTAGAGTGTAGTGGCATGGCAATTATCGATGATGAAGTGTGTGAGCCGGCAAATAGTGTACGTGGAACATACGCATCATCGATAATGGTGCTGGTGTCCTAACAGCATGATAATAATATAGCAATGAACATATGCCAGCAATGCGAATAGCATGAAGATGCAAAAATCTAGTAGTCAACACCACAGTGAAGTATCTACTATGCAACTACACCTAAGTATCAGGTCAAACAGGAGGGGTAGGTGTGGAAACCACCTAAATCTGAGTCGGTATATATATATAAATATATAGTCGGTGATCTCGCCTCAATGTCATATCATAAGATATCCTCGAGTTATAAGTGCGGATCTATCATCAATATCGGCACGTACGGTAAATCATCGTACGGCATCCCCAAAAGCTGGGTAGGGGTCAACATCTCACTGTCTCATCACATAACAGATATCACCATCATCAGAACATATAGTCTGGAGTACTACTCTATGTCTAGTACAAAACGGTAACATCAGTAAAGTATGCATGCGGGGGTAAACACATATCCCAAGCCCGCAAGAATCACAAGTCATATCCCACATATGAATCGTATCAAATCACCGATCCCAGGGCAC
The DNA here is from genome assembly GCA_030015575.1 of Agapanthus africanus. Classification (NCBI taxonomy): domain Eukaryota; kingdom Viridiplantae; phylum Streptophyta; class Magnoliopsida; order Asparagales; family Amaryllidaceae; genus Agapanthus; species Agapanthus africanus. The sequence continues at coordinate 431,489,543 of CM057339.1, forward strand.
CAAGCCCACATCATCGACTCATCTCCAAAGTCATCACATATCATCAATCATAGTGCAAGTACAAGTGATAAGCAAGGGTGTGTGTATAGGTGTAATTCTATCCTAGGGTTCGCGACTATGAACTGCACTAGTCACTTCTAACCCTGTACTATCCATAATACACCTAATATCACGATAACTACATAATAATCTATCTACGGACTGCGGGGGTGCTATACGCCATCCACCCGACTTCCCCCTGTAGATATAATCTACTCACCTTGCTTCTCGTGTGCCAAAGCCGATGTCGCTATCTTCACCTCCTTTGCCTCAACATCACGCGGGGTACCTACAAGTATATCACAATGCTAAAGCACATGAAAATCACATCGGAAACCAAAATAGCACACGCTACCCGCATAGGTAAAAACCTATCGACTCGCATGTAAACACAATCAAAATCCACTTGTCGTTGACGTCCAAACGCCACCCGACAGGAATGAATCACCAAATACCAAAATCCATGCTAAAACAAGTCCCAAATTATACACCAACATAGGAAAATCAACCCAGATTTCACCCTAGATGGAATCAGTCAAAACTAGACATACTCAGGGTCAAAACTAGAGGAAATGGGGGCATGCACAGAAAACGAGGCAATTCCTTAAAATACCTTATTTTAGAATTTTCCATAATTTTTCCCCATTTATCTGTATTTAATTATACCAGAATATTAAAATATTCATTAAAATAATATTAAATTATAAAATTTCCCAAAAATCATATTTTATTATTTTGAAGACGTTACAAAATCCCTCACCAAGAGGCAACCCAGCAGCTACCCTGCTCGGTTATCCCTGGCGGGTAGCTTCCATACCGCAATGCCAAGGATCAGAAAGTCCTCCCACAGGCAGTCGAGCACAATCGTCGCTCGGCTATTCCTGGCGGGTAGCCTCCCTACCGCAATGCCAGGGATCAGAAAGCCCTCCCAGAGGCAGTCGAGCCCGAGGATCCCTCACTCGGCTATCCTTCAGGACAAAAGCCCTCGCCAAGAGGCACCGGGCAGTAACCCTGCCAGGCCAAGGGTCCTTGGTAGGCTTCTACAGCCCCACCCGCGCCAAGGACCAAAGTCTTCCCAGAGGCAGTCGAGTCCTTGCTCGGCTATCCCCGGCTGCTTCCTACCACAACCGACAAGGATCAACGTCCTCGCCAAGAGGCACTGGGAAGTAACCCTGCTCGGTCCCCATCTTGAAGGATCAAAGCCCTCGCAAGAGACAACCGGGAAGCTACCCTGATCGGTCATCTTCGGCTGGTAGCTCCCTACCCATGACGTCAGGGATCGAAGCCCTCGCAAAAGGCGTCCGAGCGGCTACCCCGCTCGGTCATCCCAGGCTGGTAGTTGCCTACCCACGGCGCCAGAGATCAAAGCCCTCGCTAAGAGGCAACCGCGCAACTTCACTGTCCGGTCATCCCTGCTCAGTTATCCCCGGCGGGTAGCTTCCCTACCGCAACGCCTGGGATCAGAAAGCCCTCCCAGAGGCAGTCGAGACCGAGGATCCCTTTCTCGGCTATCCTTCGGGACAAAAGCCCTCGCCAAGAAGCACCAGGTGGTAACCCCGCTCGGTCCCCGTCCTGAAGGATCGAAGCCTTCGCAAGTGGAAACCGAGTGGCTTCCCTGCTCGGTCAACTCCGGCTGGTTGCTCCCCACCCATGACGCCAGGGATCGAAGCCCTCGAAAGAGGCCTCCGAGCGGCTGCCCCGATCGGTCATCCCAGGCTGGTGTGGTTTCCTACCCATGACGCTAGAAATCAGAAGCCCTCGCCAAAGGGCAACGGAGCAGCTCCCATTTACCCTCGGCACAAATAAGGCGGACGACCTTCTGCCCATCGCATGCAGAGGATCCAAGCCACCAACAAGGGGCATCAGGTCTATCCAAGTCCCGAGCAATCTCCCCTCGACTTCGGGGCCATGGAGACGCCTCCTTCTCAGCAGCGCTTGGCAAGTAATCGAAACCAACTCGACGGACGATTGCTAGGCAAGCAGCCGACCTGACATGGAAGCCCAACAACGCAAGAAGAGAAATTTTACAAGCATTCTTCATGAACAAAAGACAAAGTGCAAACCGATGAAACCAAAGAAAAAGTTTTATTACTAAAAGGTGAAGTCTTTACAAAGGATATTTTTAGCTCCCCAGCCTTACAAAATGCCCGGAGGCTTGCAAAATTCCAAAAGCAACAAAAGAAAAGGAGGAGGAAGACAGGGGCTTTAGGCTTCGGGGCCGGGAGTGACCGTGGGGCCCTCGACATCCACCACGAGGCGAGCTAGGTCCTCGGCGACTTCCTTGCCAGGAACCTCCTGCCCCTACTCACCGGCATCCGTGAGGGGGTATTCGGCCCGGAGCTCTTCGTCGGCGAACCCCGGCACCCGGGCCTTAACGGCGTCGAGGGCCTCGTGCTAGATGAGGGTCATAGCCATGGCCAGGTCATTGTAGTAGTCTTTCGACTTCTTGTAGCCCTCCACCTCTTTCGTTACCGAGAGGTCGGCCAACTTCGCCGCCTTCAGGTCAGCCGACATCGCCGACTCTGCCGCCCCCCCGCTCCTTCCAGAGGGTTTTTACCGTTTTCTTCAGGTTGCTGGCAAGCACCTGAGCATCCTCGAGCTTGGCCTCGGTAGTTGTGGCGGCCTCGTGGTGCCGAGCAACCTCCCGCTTCCCGGCCTCCACCTTGCCCTCCAGGGCGGCGACCCTCGCCATCACCGCCTCCAGCTCCTGCTTAAAGCTCTCTTCCAGCAAGGCGAGCTGGCCTGCAGCCTTCATCGCCGGGGCTATCACCTCGGCCTCCATGCGTAAGGCGAGGGTAACGTGCTGGAGAACCTGAAAAGCAGGAGAAAGATCATAAAGACGAAGGAGGCACCGAATCTGAAAAAAATATATAATAATAAAAACCAAGCACTTACCTGCACGGACTCCTGGGCGATGGATGCCAGCTGAGCCCTGAAGGTCCCCCTGGGGACTCTACCCCTGGCCGACGTCTCTATCTCGTGCAGCAGGCTATCTGCGACGGATAGTCCCGAAGGCACTGCGAACTGGAGGCCCCCTTCCTCCACCATGATCGGCGAAGACAGTCCCCAAGATGACTTCCTCTTGAGCGGCTCTGAGGGAGAGACGATCTCCTCCTCCGAGGCCGGATCCTCCAGAATCCGAGCCCGCTTCTGGCCCGATACTCTGCTGGGCCCCGGGGCGAGATCCGCCTCCGAGCGCTCGCGGGACACGACCACCGGAGGAGAAGGAGCCGGGGTAGGCTTTGAGCGGGAAGAGCCGGCTCCCTCCGCCTTCGTGACCTTCCTCGGCTGGTGCATGGAAGCTCGGAGTGAGTCCATATCCATGGGTCCGGCACAAAACCGAACGAAAAGAGGTCAGCAACACAAGCAATATACAAGCCAAAAAGAAAGCCTAAATTTACCGACGAACACAACGGGGCTGAGCCTGGCCCAACTCAGGACCCTCTCAGACAGCAGCACGTCGAAACGAGGGATGGGCTCTCATGACGCCACACTCACCGCGACGGGGTCACTGGACTGGTTCCCGGCAAGCATTTCTCTCTCGACCACTGGGTAGGCACGGGGCCAGTCCTCGCCCTGGGGGGGAGGCAAAGAAGAACTTCTTCTTCCAGTCGTGAATGGAAGAAGGCAGGGCCACAACCCCCGTCCCGGCGGGGACTCCCTGTCGCTTTCTAAAGGAAAGGTAGACCCACCTTGGGTCGCCCACTCGACCACCAGGGTGATTTTTGAAGACGAAGGAAGAATTAAGGAGGGAAAGGCTGAAAGGGAAATCGCCTGTAACTTCAGGAGTATCAGGAACCCGAGGAGAATCCTCCACGAGCTCGGCACCAACTCGCCAGGGGCTAACCCGAAAAAGTTCAGCGCTTTGACGACCTCAGGAGAAAAGGGCAGGCGCATTCGACCCCGAAAGGCTTTCAAGTACAGGGCGATCTCCCTGCCCCGTACCTGGTCTGCCCTCTCTCCCTCCTTAGCTAGACGAACCGTATATCGCAAGGGAATGTGGAAGGGAGCTCGAGCATTGGCGAGCTCGTCCTCATGCCTCACCCAACATGAGGCGTCGGGGGCAGCATCCACCGCCTCCTCCTTAGGGGCTGCCCCCGCCGCACAATCCCGAGAAGAGGGGACGACCCCTGCTCCTCGGGAGGACTCAGGCTCACCTAAAGGGTCCATAGAACCTACTCCGACGACATCTACTGACTCGACAAAGGAAGACATCTAACCTTGAGAAGGAGGGTCCTCGGGAAACGAAAGCGGAAGAAAGAGGACGAGCGCCGAGCAACCAAGACTTAGAACGGGGAAATATGAAAGAGTAGGGGCCTTGGAATGGGCCCCACCCCTATTTATCACAGCGAGCTACCTCATCCAACGGCTCCCTTCGTCTCCCGCCAAAACACTTCCTCGCATCCAACGGCTCCGATTGTTCCACTTGTCATTCCCACGCTGGACCGCACCCCTACAGGCTTCGCAGGTTTACACACGTCGTGTCAGCCAGCCGATGTTTGACACGTGGATCGTCACTTCAGCGGCAGGAGGCACGAACCGGCGCACATTCCTTAAATGAAAAGATCTCACCCTAATTTGCTGAAAGGAAAGACAGCTGACGGTCCGGGAATGCGTCCCGACGAAACCTTAAGAGGGAACTCATCCTGGGCGGCCCGGCAGTCCACTCCTGACCCGACCCGCTAGCTGATCGGGACAAGAGTGGTGGGCTAATGATGATGCTCAATATTGGAGATCTCCAAGATCGGGACACGTGGCAGATGGCGTGTCCCAGAACTCAGAGGATAGGGCCCACAGGGACCGACCAGGCCACCCCTGTACCCGACCTACACGCGCGAGCTGGCCCTCCTTGGGCCCCCCTGCGAATGGGCCTGCTTGGCCCCTTAGCTCGCCCCGAGCTGCCACAAGACCAAGACTCCTCGGCCTTCTCGCTCGCCCCCGAGCTCCCCAGCCGAGGACGTCTTCCTCGGTCCTCCGACCAACTCCACCGCTCACGAGCTTAACCGCCGCTCTGCAAATCTCGCCATGCGCAGATTCTCCGTCAGCCATATCCCACGTTCCACGCCATCACGATCCCTATTAATGGGCGATCCGCTTTTCGCGCGTGCGTGACGTCGGGCGCATAACTGCCGGTGAGATTCTCGCGCCTGCTGTTGTGTACTACCACCGCTATATAAACCCCCATCACAGATGGGTCAAGTAAGCCATTTTTTTACTCCACTTAGCCGTTACTCTGCTCGGATCTAGTACTAACTTGATCGTCGAAGGGTCCTCGGTGGTACCAAACCACCCCGGGACTACTTTGCAGGTACTCGGCGTTAAACTCCCCAAGTCACCAATCTCCTCCAAACCAATTGAGACCCACGCGCAACATGAGATCACCTCCAGAATCCACCGGGAGATCTACGGAAGACAACATCTGAAGGAGACCTAAAAAGGACCTCCATCATATATACTATAGAGAGAGTATACATATATTAACTAATTTTTCAAAATTTCTTTTAGGTCATATCTTTTTAAAGTTTTTATCATAATTTACTAATTTAAGTTTTATTGAAATCAAATTTGTTATATAAAATCAAATCAACTTTATTTTATAAAATCCAAATATAATTTTTGCATAAAATCTTTTTCATACTATAGAGAGTGCAAAATATATATAAAAAGATTTTAAAAAATTGATTTCCATAAAACTTATATTAAATTATGATAAAAACTTTTTAAAAAGATATGAAAAGAATTTTTTAATAGTAGATGCTAAATTAGCAAATTATAATAAAAACTTTAAAAAAGATATGAATAGGTTTGTTTAATAATAGATGTTATATATATACAGAATTTTAATATGCTCGGAGGACCAGGAATTGGTGGTATGAATAATGCTTTGGTATGAATAATTAGTTGGTATGAAAATACGTGAAAACCTCTCCAATTTGTATTTAGGAGTAATATAGATAGATTAATAAAAAAAGAGCTAGTATAAAAGCAAAGGACTGCATGGACCTAGTCTAATCTCAAAAAACGGTTCCAAATAACCATACCTAGATATGGCAATATTCTTACCTTAGGCATATATAGGTCGGACACATTTCAACCATGGGTAGGTTTCTTTGTTGGACTTTGGTGGCTCAATGATTCATGATCATGCTTTTGTCAAATGCTTTTCTTGACTTCAACTTAGCATGAGAGTTAATAAAGTGAACTGGCTTGCAATAGACGGAAACATACATAAAAGCCTGGCTGATTTAATGCATTATTTTGACATGATTAGTAGATCGTGATTGAAAAGAATGCTCCAATGATTGCTAGACTTCAAGTTCTCTCTCCCTCTCTCTCCCCATACCTACCTATTTTTTCCTGATGCTTAGATATAATTCATTAGATCGACTGCGTAGTTCACGGAAGAGTTATTCTGCATATATACAGCATTAAAAGAGACAATAAGAAAGAAATTTACCTTCTCTTTAGACGAAATTAAACCAAGAAGAAATTATTCGTTGTGCCGGGTGACAAGGATGAGATAGAGAGGAGAGAGTATGAGGATGTCTTGGGTTGCGTGTGGGACCCACACTTTTAATTCTTCTCTCTCTTTTCCGGATGTATATGACCGGCATATGGTCATTAAATATTGTAATTTCATCCAAAATCAGTAAACAAATAAAACAAGTCCCAATTGAAATGTGCAAATAACAACCCACTAAGATAACGAGGAAACAAAGTATATACATCAACAATACACATAATCATGGTCGTACCTTGTGCCGCATCCTTGGGCTCTGGTTGTTGCATGTCTCTCCTCGCATCCTGTAAGTAAAACCTCGCTCTCTTGCTAACCCAAGTAGAAGCTGCTCTTGTCATTGTGGTCTCAAACTAGTGTATAGTGAAAGCAACAGATCTACCCGAGTTATTAAATATTCCATTATTTCGCTCCTTCCATCTGGTTGGATCTCGGTCCCGGAAGCATAGGTCACTCAACAGATAAAATGTGAAAGTTATTAGTCAGCAGACAGACAAACACAATACATACCAGATGTTAGTGATATGCATGCCCTAGAGACCATTATTGTATGATATAGTGGATGCTTAGACATATATATGGAGGATTTTCTTTCTCGACATAATGGTATGCTATCTGGTTGTCTTTATCTTAACATATTCACCGGTATTATTATACTGTCTCTCATATACATGTTGATAAAGTCCTTAGGATGTTGGCTTGACTACCAGGTCTATGATGCAGATCATACTACTAGGACCTGGGTAGTCTATAAGCAGATGCTTCAATTGTTCATAGTCGAGGGAATATCGAGACAGGGCATCGATATTCCTGAGTAGACTAGTGTGTATGTTCCTTGACCTTGTATGAGGTGATGGTTGATCTCATATCTATTGGTGTTTGACATCAAACATTGTATACATGTGTGTTTCCCCCAAACAGAGTAAAGCTCTGTTTTAAAAAAATTTAAAATTCAAAAATTGATGCAACACTTCCGATTCAGTGCTAGGCGCGCTGCACGCCACGTGTCAAACACGGATGCACTAGCGCCAGGTGCATTGCGCCCTAGGCAGTGCACCATGTGCGCGCTAGCGCTAGGCGCGCTGCGCGGCACGTGTCAAACACGGGCGCGCTAGCGCAGGCTGCTCTGCGCTGCGCGCTACGTGTCAAACGTAGGTGCGCTAGCGCAAAGTGCACTGCGCTCTGAGCAGCGCACTACGTGCAAAGCACGGGTGCGCCAGCGCTGGAATTATAAAATTCCCCACCGTTAGATCAAAAGATCTAATAATAATGATAAATCATTAATTAATCACAATTAAAATTCTGTTATGGAAAGATCTTTCCAATCTTGTTAAAACCAAGAAGATTGCTTTCTGTAAAACAGAAGCCCTAGGATCAAAGATCCAACGGTGGGGAAACATCCCCAAATCAACCAGAGAAAGATCTCTTTAACTAATTTCACAAATCAATTTGCCCTATATAAAGGCCCCAAAACTTTAAGTCTAAAAGGGAGAGACCCCCCTATAAACTTTGGGAAATTAAAAGAAAGAAGAGCAAGCTCTCAGCAAAAAGAAGATTATTTCTTCAAGATAAAGATCATGAGCAATAAACACAGAGATGAAATCATCTCATAAAAAGAAGAACTATCTTCTAAAAAAGATCATAGATCTAAAAAAGACCAAGGTCTTTTATAAAAGAGGTCAAAAGATCTCATCAAACAATAAAGAAGTAATTACTTCATTCACAGATCATTGATCTAGAAAGGCAAAGAACTATTGTTCTTGAATCTTGAGGCAAAGCCTCCTTTCTAAGAACATAAACTTGTTCTCTGATCATAAATTTGGTCAAATGCGCTTTGCGCTACTAAAAAGTGCCTTGCACTCATAAACTGCGCTTCTGCGCTCCTTGGACCGGTGTCAGCACCAAGACGTGCCACGTGTCAACCATAGATATGACTTGCGCTTTGCGCTTTTGAAGCAGTGCACGGTGCTCATGGGCTAGTGCTCAGCGCCAAGCGTACCATGTGTCACTCACTGGTGCGCCACTAAACTAGCGCAACACGCTTATAGATTGAAAGCGCAATGCACTCATAAATTGGCACAACGCGCTCATCATCTGGCGCTCAGCGCCAAGCGCGCCACGTGTCATTCACGTGTGCGCTATACAACAGAAGCGCACCGCGCTCTTAATTAGTGCAAAGCGCCTGACGCGCCACTTGGCGCGCTGTCATAACATAAATTGTTCTGATGAATGCTGTGCATTCAATACAAGACAAAAATTGTTAGGATCTAATGCTCAGCATTATTAAAAGGGGCCAAGCCCAAATAAAGGCTCAACAGCCCAGAACAAAAATGTTAAACATTTATTGGATTTAGTCCAATACTGTCCATAAGTCCTCAACTTATATTTAATTGAGCCCATCTGCTCATGAATATTTAACGGATCTTAGTCCCAAAGTGGACTACAGATCTTTCAATCAACTCACTCCGGTTTGAGGGTACATCTCTTTACTTCTCTGATATCTGTCATTGTAATCCTTCAACGTCTTTAGAGAGGTGATGGGTCCCGACAACCACACATTTCTCGGACTGTGGAGTCCTTTTAAACCCACGGACTGCGATGTCCGTAACCTCGGACTATGGGGTCCCTTTAAACCCACGGACTACGATGTCCTTAACCTCGGACTGTGGGGTCCCTTTAAACCCACGGACTACGATGTCCTTAACCTTGGACTACCATGTCCTTAAACTGGCACTGGATCACCATGTCCTTAAACTGGTAATCGACTGCAATATCCCTAAACTAAACAATTTAGGCCAAATGCTCTCTTGTTGGATCTGAACGATCCCGTTAAGTTGATCTTAGTCTAAAATTAGACTAACGTATACTTAACAAACGTTTAAGTTGATCTTAGTCTTAAATGAGACGAATGTATCCTTAAACCAAACCCCCAAATCCAAATCTAAGAAAATATGGATTCGGACTAATCCACGTCCTACGGGCGACAACACAAATTAGTCTCCGTATACAACCGACGGGCAACCAAAAACAAAACAAACACCCACGACACGAAATGACCATCAGCAGAAGGAGAAAGTGGTTACCGCGATACGGTACCGTAATTAACTGTAGGGGCTTGCGCCTGCAGGGAAGAGCGTCCCCACAATCAAAAACCCCTCGAACGAGGGGGAATCTGACGAAGTCTGCTACATCGGCCGCATCCGTTCAAACCTTCGATACACGGTGCCATAAATCAACCTGGCATATTCAGAGAGGTGGATGGATAGCACCAATTAGTATCTGCCCTCGGAATTCAGGCCGGACGTTCTAACGTCCCGGTCGCGTCTTCCGGCAGGGAACAGATTCTGGCATGCCCGGTGGGACCTTTTCCTCTTTCCACTCCACACTTCGTGTGTCGTGTTCGCGAACGAGTCGCGGTTTGATATGATTGCCCTTGGATTCGAGGTACTAAGATTTGGTGTCTTGCTCCGTGCAGAAAGAGAAACATCAATGGCATCTACTTGCGTGAAGTGTTCCAGCTGCAACTGCAACTCGCGTTCTGCCTCATTTGGAGACATAGCTTACGGACCTCAGGCGGCCTCCCTGTTCACAAAGCTGGTGGACCAGGTGACTCAGGATACCACTGGATTGTTTTTCGGGACCATGCTCCCACCTATGAGCTTCAGCACCCCTGTGCCATTGCAAGAAGCCCCCAAGAAGTCGGTCTTCAATCGACTTACCACTACAGTGGCCCCCTTCAATGGGTCATCCAACTCCAACGCCTCAGTCTTCACCAGATTGGGCCAAAGTTCATGTAGGCCCATGATGAAGCCTGCAATTCCAGAACAGGTTATTCCGAAGAGGATACCCATCCCTGCTCCTGAGGTCATCAAGGCGGCTTCTCCTGCCAAAGGGTCGGTCTTCACAAGACTGACTGTTCCGGCTCCCACTCCGGCTCCCGTTCCTGCTCAAAAGTCTGTCTTTGACAGGTTAGACACTGCTGCTCGACGGACCTCGGTCATCAAGAGACTGGTACCAGCAACGCCTCACTAGAACAGGGGGCATGACAAAGCTATCCCCATCACCGAACCAACACCATCGGCTCGACATGCTCGACGTCGCCACTGGCGCCGAGTAAGGAGGGCTGGGGGAAACTCCCCCTCTGGGCTAACTCTACCAGCCCCAACGGTGGAAGTCAATGCTGCTGTTCCAACTGGGAACAGTTTTGAATTGCTGAACATGGTGAGCAGGAACTCTCCTACCGCCGTGCTGAAAAGATCTTCTCCACCGGTGGAGAATGTTATAGAAACAAAGCCGGAGAAGCCCCCTCAGTGGCTGTCCTCCAAAGTTTACAAAGTTTGGCGACAGGTCCAGGAGTCGGTGATTGATCAAGATTACCCTCGCCAACAGAAAAAGGCAAAATTTCAGCAGGAAGAGAACCGTCCTGTCAAGCTACAAAGGACGACAATTACCCGGGTGCCTGCTGCAACGGCCCCCTCAACGTCAACTGCTCAAAAGAGAAGGAGGCCAGAGAAAGCCCCTGTGAGTACGGCAGACTACAAAGACGCTGAGCCCAAACGCCCCAAGTCTGGGGGAATAATGGTGTATACTGTTTATATGGCTTCTGGAAAAGAGGAAAGCTGTGCTTCGACGGGTCACCGACCGCTCACCCGATCCGTGACAAAAGCCTAGGATCAGCAACAGAAGCTTCAAGAAATGCTAACGCAAATGGCCGCACTCACCGGGCCAAAAGAAAGCCCGGAGGCGTCACGAACAATTAACCGATGCTGACTTCCTCCGCAGGGTCCTCGAAAAGAAGGACAGAGAAGCAGTAGAACAAGCGGTTAATATAAAACGAATGGCGCTTCTCTTCCAAGACATTGTCGGGATGATGTTACAGCCGGAACCTCCAGCTGAAGACCTTCCGATCATCATTGAAGACGACAGAGGGGAGACATCGAACCCTCCTCCGGCTCTTTCAGCAGCCAAAGAGGAAACCATTTCCAAGGCCGCTCTGTGACTATATTGCTCAGCAAATAAGAGCTCACCAGGCGAATGAAGCGGCCGGCCAAGTTGTTAAAACCGGGCGTCCATATCCATGCTGGTATGACCAAATAAAGTACCCGCCGGGATATACGATCCCTAAATTTCATGTGTACAAGGGGACGGGCAATCCCTACCACCATGTCGCCCAGTTCAGGGCTCTATGTGGTAACACCGGAGGTGATGATAAATTGCTACTTCGCCAGTTCGTCGGCAGCTTGTCGGAGACGGCCTTCGAATGGTACTCTGAACTTCCAAACGACTCCGTCAAGACTTTCGCAGAAATGGAGCTATTATTCACCCAGCGATTCGCGTGTGCTAGCGAACGCACCCTAATAACGGCATTGATCAATGCCAGGGTGAAACCTGGAGAGACATGGGTTCAATACGCAATACGATGGCGGAATCTGTGGTCGAAATGCGAACAGCGCATCGAAGAAGCGTCGGCGGTGGGCATGTTCATGGGCACTCTGGACCCTCATGCAACTATTTCCTAATTCATAATGTTCTTCAAGCCGACTACGTTCCAAGCCTTGATCGACAAACTGGCCCAAATGGACCAGATGGGTCATAGACCGTCTCCTCTAATGCTGGAGCCGCGTAACGAGAAGGGAAAGGGGAAAGCGATCGTCGTCGCCAATGCTCAACAACAGCCCAATGGTCTAAGACCAGTTGATCGCCAAAATAATAGAACTCGATCTATCGAAGATAAAATGAGACGCCTTTACTCGTTCCCTCGAGATAAGACGAAGAGGTTATTCGAGCTTGCACTGCGGAACAGGCTCATCAATCTGTCGGAGCCAAGACGTCCAGTGCAACCAGGCGACATTAGCAATCCTAACTATTGCCCTTATCACCGAATGTTGGGCCATCCGATCGAGGATTGTTACATCTTCAAAAGTTGAATAGAAGATCAGTACCAGCAGAGCAAATTCGTATTATCTGAGAATTGGAGGGTGAACCCGCCTCGGCCACACACTCCCAAGAAGAAGGATACACCGGGGGCATCATGCTCTTTCGTAGAAGAAGCTCCATGGGAGGTCGCTCTCTCAGCCAAGACGAAAAGAATGATGAAAGACCTCCAAACATGCCCGGCGATCAGGTGGAAAAATCCACTTGAACCCGAGATCATCGAAGGAATGTTAAAACTGCGTCCAACTCCAAATATCGGTGGTGATAGGCAAAGCACTTACACCCAGCCGTCAAAATCTTCGAAGAAGAAGAAGAAATCCAAAAAGCCCGTGAAGCCTGACGACAAGCGCACAGACTTGCAAAAACATATCGACGCGCTGGAAGAATACAATCAGATGACACGGACTTCAGTTACACTCCAAGAATTTCTCGGCCACGTCCTCAAGGACGGAGATGATGACAATGGAGAAGACTCGTCAGATGAGTCTGAAGATTATGTGGCAAGATGTCATATGATCTCTCACTCATTAATAAATGGTGAAGAAGCCTTGGATGCAGAAAAACCGGGGGCAGATCCTGAGCCGGAACTTCTAGGGCTATTAGCCTAAATGATTGATGCATTCCTGAACGAAGCCCGTCTTAAAAGCAAAGCTGATCAAGAGAGCGAGATAGCCATATTTGAAAAATCCAAACGCCGGTGAATGAACGAAAGGGTTGAAACACTCCGCCAGATCAAAGTACATCCGTCGCAAATAAAAGCAGGTTCAAGACGAGGAAGAGGTTCGCCAAAGCCATATCAATGGGAATGAAGCTGCCACCTTCTGAAGGGAACACTCTTGGTGAAGCGGAGACACATCCTAACTACTGCCTATATCATCGAAGGATTGCGCACCCCACCAAAGAGTGCAACGCTTTTAAAAACTGGTGGCAGGGGTGTGTTGCTCATCGGCAATATTTCAAGCGGATGAAACGCAAAACTCGTCGGGAGAAAATAAATGCTACCGGGGAGCATAAAAGAACTACCAGCAACTGTCACACGGTCAACGCCGGGGGACCGCAAGTTCTCACCTTCGGGAGCGACTCTGATGAAGAAATGACTCTTGGCCCTCTCTTTAAGGAGTCCACCTTGAGAAAAGAGGAAGAACCAAAGACCTGTGAAAATATTCAGCTGCGCAACCGTACGCTGTCTGAAAAGAATCTTGGTCCTTCAAACAGTGGGTCAAATAGAAAAGATAAGGGAAAAGAAAAGGTCTCTAAGGATATCATCCTCGATGATCAAGCCGTCGAAAAGCTGACAGCCAAGGACCCGCCAAAGAAAAGTAAGGTGGACTACAACGTTCTGGCACACCTGAGAAAGCTGCCTTCGCAACTAAGCATTCTCGATGCCCTTCTGCTATCTAGAGAGGCGAGAGATTCTTTAATCAAGGCATTGCAAGAGCCCCAGCAATTCCAAGCTTTCCTCGCCGAAGAGAAGATGAAGGACGAGCTGGAAGAAGTACACACAGCCGATATCACTTTCGGCGATGAAGATCTCCTCCTTGGGATGTGCGAGCACAACCGTCCCCTATATATCTCCGGATACTATCATGACATCAAGATAGGTAAAATCCTGGTCGACAATGGGTCCTCTGTCAACCTCCTTAATGTGAGGGTGCTAAAAGAAATCTGCATGAGTGTTCAACACCTCGCTCGTGATAAGATCACCATCTCCGGGTTTGACTCCCAGTCGTCTCGGACGCTTGGGTCTGTAATATTGACACTACACTTTAGGCTGCTCGTCACTGTTAGTGTATATGCCCTAGAGGCCATTACTGTATCATACTAGTTTGTATATTACTTAATGGAAGCTTGGGATATTCACCTTGTATAAACAATCTTGCTCAATATAGTAGTATGCTACTTGGTTTGTCTCTACTTCAATGTGTACATGTGTTTATTTTAGTATATCACCTATACGCATTAGTGGAGCCCTTAGGATCTTTGCTTGATTACCAGCGTTGTGATGGCAGTCACACTAGTGGGGGCTGGGTAATCTATAAGCACATCCTTATATAGGTCCCTAGTCGCAGGACTATCGAGATAGGGCATCGATACTCCGGAGTAGACTAGCGTATGCGCTTCTCATCCCAGTGTGGGAGATGGTCTGTCCCACAGCCATCAGTACGTCGTACTGGAGATAGTATACGGGTGCTCGTTGGGTTACGAGTACACTGGACAGGACTCGTCGGGAACTGACAGGTTGGTATTATACCTATCGTCAGTTATCAATTCCCAGGTGACATGAGTACAGCTTAGTCCGCTGACTTGACACTGGCACTTCGCCTCGAGTGTGTTCCCACTGCACTTTGATCACTACCCTACTGCGGCTCAAAGGAGTCGTGCAAACAGGTAATGGTTGGGTGCAGTCCCGAAGCACTTGGAGGCAGTGACGGTTAGACATGATTCGTCTCTCCCGGTATTGGGGGTTGACATCGCGCTGTGTCTAGGAGAGCCATTACACGAGTAGTCCCTGGCCAGGGCAAGCGAGATATACTGGTAGGCTTCCAGTGTTATCTCAGGGTGTTTTGGGCTTCACTCCGACACGACTTGTACCGCTATTAGGGGACTGACGTTTTACCGCCCCCTAGGCCCGACATGCGATGTATTAGACGAACAGACCGGACTGTACGGAGACTGTCACATTCAGACTCAGTAGGAGTTCAGATGGGGTTCACCTCGTCAGCCTTCTTATCGGCATTTACCTGGGGACCGTTACGCACAGCTAGTGCCGCTTGCGGTCTGTGGTTAAACCCACTGCCAGCGTAGTATCGAGTCTTTAGAGTCCCACACAGAGGGCTATTCGTCTCTGGGCAAAACAGAGTAGAGGTCGCATGGTTTTGCGACAGGGTTCGTTCTCATCCGCGCACTTGTGCACGTTTGGAGTCCGGACGGATATTACTAGTAGGCTCTGGTTTGAGCCAGATACTGGTATACGTTTTGGGGTTGATTTTATCTCTTGGTATTCATGTTCCTCGGAACAAGAATGCGGGTGTGTATGCACAGTTGATTGAGGCGGAGGAACAGGATTTTCATTAGGGTTTCGGAACGGGTGCGCATGCACAGTTGACAGTCGTCTTTTTCCAAACCCTAATGGAATTATGATATATCAATTAATAATATTAATTAAATGAAATTGTGTCATGGTTGGATTTTGTTGACTTGTTGACCATGGTTGAAGGTTTGACCATCATCATTACAAAAGAAAGATGCTTTTTGATTCTTGCAAAACCATTTAAAGAATGTAATGATAATGGTCATTCCAAACCATCCATCAACTATTTCATTTTATTATTATTGTTAATTGATAATTCTTTTCATTTGTGATATGGTTGTAAGAAATGAAAAGAATAAGCTCATTCTATCATAACCATTCTCTCTCCTCACTTGTTCTTCTTCCTCCTCTAGTTCAAGGAGAGTCCTTCTCATGAGTTGAGAATCCCTCTCCTTGAGATAGAAACACCCCAAAGACACTCTCTACTCACTCTAGGGTTAAAGGTTTAGCAAGCCGGAGATTCTAGTTCTCTCAAAGTTCGAGAAAGAGCCCGAAGGTTGAACCCTCAGGTGGATCCATCTTTGACGGAAGAAGGCAACGAGGAAAGCACCATCAACCCCTACAAAAGTTTCAAGAAGAAGGAGTTCAAGTTAGGTATAACCTCCTTTCCGAGTAGCTAACTCTCTTTAGCTTGTTTGCTAGTTTTAATTTAGGAAAAGATCCCGACTTTGTTAGTCCATGTTGCCCCATGCGCTAAAAATTTGATTTTTATATCGTTTCCACCTCCCCGTAAGAACCGGGAGTCGCAACGTGGACTTACAGTGGTATCAGAGCCTAACTAAACTTAAACTAGCTTTGTAGTAAAGTGTATGGAAGTTCGAACGAGAAAAATCGCAAAACCGGAAAAACAAAAACCCTAAGTTTCTGTTGAAATTTTTTGTGCTCTAAATGAAAAAAGTTTTACTCCTAAAATCGGCTCAGGGTTTTGTGAAAACACCCACGAAATACGATCGCATGATTCCTTCAAACCGCCGCGGTTCCGCGGCAATGGGTGGCTTAGGCCGTGGAACCGCCGCCGTTTTGTCTCCTCTTGTTGTCCTGTTTTGTGCAGTGTTTTTCTGGTAGGGTTTTGGGATCTTTAAGATATGTTATTTGTGCCCAGATTTTCCAGAATAGAAATTTATTTTTGGGGGCCTATAAATCCGTATTTTTATCGAACTTCACTGCACTTTGACTACAATGGTTATATCTGTGATGTTTGCATGTATTGAACGTCGGCTAATCGCTATATGTCGATTAGTCGGGGTTATACACATCTGTGATCTGTGTTTGTTGATGGTATGTGTATATGAATGGATTGGATTGTCGCGGGTGAATAGCCGGGATGGATATGAGATGAGTGTTGTTTTTTCTTTCATTCATTTGTAATATGTAAATTGATGTAATATTATTATTTGTTTGGCCGCACAACCGGGTCGGGGTTGTAGCTGTCATTGTATAATTCTTTTTACTGTTTTTGCTCCTAGGATAGACCCATGGAGGGGTGCACGAACTACCGGGTACTTGGCGGGTAGTTTGCCGCACCCGTAAGGGTCTTGGGTGGGGTATTAGCTATTCACCGCGACCGTGTAATTCGCTTTTCGTTGCAGGCTCGAACGGATTGCGGATTCCTAGTATATCCAATGTATTCATCTGTTATCTGTAATGTCTATCATTGCTGTATATTTATAACTATTTAGGCGTTGCTTATGTTTTACAGCTGCGCTAGCCCAGCCCCCGCTCTGTCGTTAGTTAAGTAACCTAACGGATGATGACGGGGCCCCATGGCGAATGCGAATGGCATAAGCGTACGTCATATTTTGGTTGTTTTCTGCAATGGTAGGATTAAATGATGGGACGCATTAAAAGAACTAATGCAAGAATATCACGCATTAAAAGAACTAATGCAAGATAATAAACCAAGTTAAAGTCGTTGGAACACTTTCGAAAAACCACTCGGTTCTTTTCAAAACTAACTTTTAAATGCGGAGCTTGAGCCACTCCTTCTAAAAGCTATCTCGTTCCATCGATTATATCAAGTTCACTACGTTCACGGTTTTACCAAAACCATTCGTAGCCCTCCGTCGTTTCGCATGAATAGGCAATAGTATTCAAGCTATGTATGTTGGCCAAAGTCAAGGCATAGTGATTGGTAGCTATTGGGTGTTCATGTGTAGCATAGATAGATGCTTTGGTTTGGGACAGTCGTGCTGCCATTTTGGCCAAAGTCAAGGGTAGGTACGGGTGGATCCAAATTAACCTGGATAGTGACGGGTAGAACTTGACATGTGACTTATGATATTTTGGCCAAAGTCAAGGTCATAAGAGCATGGGGCAAAAATCCACATCGGGAGTTTCATAAGTACTGAAACTTGCTAGATTTGCATACCATTTGGAGTGTGGTGATTCTGGTAGGATTCCTTCAGTTTCGTCACGCGATGATATTTGGATCCCGATCCTACTATGAGTATATGCTACTCCTCGGGAAATTTCTCACTAAACGATCAATGCTATAAACCTAGTAGGTGTCTAGAAAGGTGTTAGCGGGGCTACGCCCCCAGGGAAAAGAGGTTCTTAAATTAAGGAACTTCGCGAAAGCATTGGAAAACCTCCCTCGAAGTACCGACACTGGCCTGGCTGAACGGTGAAGCAAGTATTGTGCGGTGGGATTGATCCCGACTAATTCTTCCTTTATGGTTTGAGGAGGGATTCGAAAGACAGTGGGTGCCATCCTGTTTAGACAAATTAAAAACCACTCTAAACTTGCAAGAGCATCGTGCTAAAGTGTTTCTTCTCTCCCTCCTAATTGCAACGACCAATCGACATGACTGGACTTAAGTTACTTCTAGATAAAAACATACTGAGAGTGCCAAACTACAAAGATTGGCTCAGGAATGTCAAAATGGCAATCACTTACAACGAGCTGGGGTATCTTCTTACCACCAAAGCTCCCCCTGTCCCAGGTCCCACCTCCAGCGTCGCGGATAAGGAAATCCGTAAGACTTGGGAGATTGATTGCGCGAAGGCCAGGTGCCTCGTGCTTGCCTCTATGGACAACGAACATCAGAGGAGGCACGAGAATATGGACTTGGAATCCATATTTCTTCATACAAAAGAACTGTATGGAGAGCAGTCTCGTATCGCAAGATACGAAGTGTCGAAGAAGTTATTTTCGGCAAAATTGGCCGTCGGATCATCGGTAGCGGACCACGTGCTTAAGATGATTGGCTACATTGACGGGCTCGCGGAACTTGGGACCACGTTGGAAAGTGAACTCTATACGGATTTAATTCTCCAGTCCCTTCCATCCACTTACGCCCAGTTTATACTGAACTTCAACTTACAAGAAAAAGAAGTTGAACTTTCAGAACTCCTCAACATGCTGAGGAGCGCAGAGGGCACCCTACAGAAGGGTAGGGAAACACCCGCTTTGTTTGTAGGAGGATCTTCTTCTTCTAGGTCCAAGGCGAAAGCCAAGGGAAAGAGGAAGAAAGCCCCCGCCAAACCAAGGGGCGGTGTTAGTAAAGTGGGTACGAAGGGAAAGGAAAAGGCAACAAAGATTGCGGGGAAGCTTGTGGGAAAGGAAGAATGCTTCTATTGTCATAAGAGTGGACACTGGAAGAAAGATTGCAGGGCTTGGAAGGCCAGGACACAGGAACTGAAGCAGGTTGCGGCTTCAGCTTCAGGTGTGTATGTTATTGAAAACTGTCTTTCTATAAACTCTACCTCCTGGGTATTGGATACCGGATCAGGATCTCATATCTGTAATTCTTTGCAGGCGTTGAGAAATCGTAGGGTTTTGAAGGCAGGTGACATGACCCTCAGAGTTGCAAACGGAGCTAGCATGGATGCTAAAGCCGTGGGGGACTATCACCTGGGAATGTCAGATGAGCATGTTTTGGTTTTGCGTAATTGCTTTTTTGTACCCAACGCAACTTGTAATATCATTTCTGTATCTTTGGTTTCTAAAGAAGGTTATGAATTTGCGTTTTTAAGTAATGTTGTAAACATTCACCTTAATCAAGTGCTGATTGGGTCAGGTACATTGAGCAATGGTATATACGTGTTAAACCAACCACAGATTTTCAATGTCCAGAATACACACAAAAGAAAGTCTCCGGAAATCAATCAGACTTTCTTATGGCATCGTAGACTGGGTCACATCAATGAGAGAAGGTTGACTAAGTTACATACAGAAGGATATTTGGATCCGTTCGAATATCAATCGTATGCCACTTGTCAATCCTGTCTCAAAGGAAAGATGACAAAGACTCCGTTCACTGGACACGGAGTAAGAGCGAGCTCGCTCTTGGGGCTCGTACACAGCGACGTGTGCGGTCCAATGTCTACACATGCGCGAAGCGGTTACTCTTACTTCATTACTTTTACGGATGATTTTTCAAGGTACAGTTATGTCTTCTTAATGAAACATAAGTCCGAAGCCTTTGAAAAGTTCCAGGAATATAAGAATGAAGTAGAAAAACAAACCGGCAAAAGTATCAAGATTCTAAGATCGGATCGAGGTGGAGAATACTTGAGTGCCGAGTTCCTGAATTATTTAAAAGAGAATGGAATTCTCTCTCAGCTTACTCCTCCATACACTCCGCAACACAACGGTGTATCGGAGAGACGGAACCAAACCCTATTGGATATGGTACGGTCCATGATGAGTAACGCTGAGTTACCGCGATCATTCTGGGGGTATGCGCTAGAATCAGCTGCGTACCTTTTGAACCGAGTTCCTACTAAGACTGTGCCTACTACACCATATGAGATGTGGTGTGGGAAGAGGTCCCATCTCAGTCACATTAAGACTTGGGGAAGTCCAGCTTTTGTTAAAAAGCGGCATGCGGACAAGCTCGAGGCGCGCTCAGTACAGTGTAAGTTTGTGGGATATCCAAAGAATTCCAAGGGATATCTCTTCTACTACGAAGAGGAACAAAAAGTTCTTGTTTCTCGTCATGCCCACTTTCTAGAACACCAGTTCTTAGAAAAAGAAATAAGTGGGAGCGCAGTAGAACTGGAAGAAATTCCAGAACCACAGACTATTACTAAAAGCTTAGTTGAACCAGAGGGTTCAAAAGAACAGGACATTCCTACGCCGCTCCGCAGGAGTAGTAGGCAGTCTCATCCGCCCGAGAGATACTACGGTTTTCTCATAGATGGGGATAGAGAGGATTGCATCATAGATTATGATGAGCCTACTAGCTTCCAGCAGGCCGTTCAGAGCGTTGACTCGGTAAAATGGCTGGATGCAATGCGGACCGAAATGGAGTCCATGTACACAACCAAAGTATGGACGTTGGACATTGCTCCAGACGGGGTAAAACCCGTAGGATGCAAGTGGATCTTCAAAAGGAAGATTGGTGTAGATGGACAGGTTGAGACCTATAAAGCTAGACTTATAGCAAAGGGTTTCCGTCAAAGACCTGGTTTGGACTATGACGAAACCTTTTCTCCAGTGGCTATGCTGAAATCCATTCGGATCCTTCTTGCCATTGCTGCCTTCCACGATTATGAGATTTGGCAAATGGACGTAAAAACCGCTTTTCTAAATGGAAATTTAGAGGAGTGTATCTATATGGACCAGCCAGAGGGTTTCATTCAGAGTGGGAGCAGCGGAAAGGTGTGCATGTTGCTTAAGTCCATCTATGGACTAAAGCAGGCATCGCGGAGTTGGAACATCTGCTTTGATGAGACGGTCAAAGAATTTGGCTTTATCAAAAACCCAGATGAACCATGCATCTATAGTAGATTTGTAGTGAGAACTGTAGTATTCCTCGTTTTATACGTGGATGACATTCTCTTAATAGGAAATGACATTCCTATGCTACAATCTGTCAAGGGGTTCTTGTCACACATGTTCTCCATGAAAGACCTGGGTGATGCCTCATACATCCTGGGGATCCGGATCCATCGTGATAGATCCAAGAGGATATTAGGACTTTCACAGTCCAGGTACATCGACACCATACTGAAAAGATTCAGTATGGAATATTCCAAGCGCGGTAACCTACCGGCTTGTCACGGGATCACCCTCTCTAAAGAGATGCCCCCCAAGACTGATTTGGAGAGGGATCGCATGTCTATTATACCCTACGCTTCTGCGGTAGGCTCTATAATGTATGCGATGTTGTGTACCAGACCGGATGTAGCTTATGCACTGAGTGTGGTAAGCCGGTATCTGTCAAACCCTGGGGAGAAACACTGGATAGCGGTAAAGAACATTCTCAAGTACCTGAGAAGGACTAAGGAGATGTTCTTGGTGTATGGCGGAAAAGACCTCTAGATCGAGGCCTTTGCTGACTCCAGCTTCCAGAGTGACAAGGATGATTCCAAGTCCATGTCGGGTTTTGTCTTTACCCTCAATGGAGGGGCGGTGTGTTGGAAGAGTTCCAAACAGGAAACCGTTGCAGACTCGACTATGGAAGCGGAATACATCGCTGCATCTGATGCCGCAAAAGAAGCTGTCTGGATGAGGAAGTTCTTGAAAGAACTTCAGGTGGTTCCGTCCATTGTTGACCCAATACCTCTGTATTGCGACAACAACGGGGCTATAGCTTTAGCGAAGGAACCCAGGTCCCATCAGAGATCCAGACACATCTTGAGACGGTATCACCTGATCAGGGAGATCGTGGATCACAAGGAGATCGAGGTTCGGAGGGTTGCTTCAGAAGAAAACACTGCAGATCCATTCACCAAGGCACTGCCCCAGACTCAGTTCGAGCGGTTGATCGAGATGATAGGTCTTCGATACGCCAGTACATGGCCTTAGTGCAAGTGGGAGATTGTTAGTGTATATGCCCTAGAGGCCATTACTGTATCATACTAGTTTGTATATTACTTAATGGAAGCTTGGGATATTCACCTTGTATAAACAATCTTGCTCAATATAGTAGTATGCTACTTGGTTTGTCTCTACTTCAATGTGTACATGTGTTTATTTTAGTATATCACCTATACGCATTAGTGGAGCCCTTAGGATCTTTGCTTGATTACCAGCGTTGTGATGGCAGTCACACTAGTGTGGGCTGGGTAATCTATAAGCACATCCTTATACAGGTCCCTAGTCGCAGGACTATCGAGACAGGGCATCGATACTCCGGAGTAGACTAGCGTATGCGCTTCTCATCCCAGTATGGGAGATGGTCTGTCCCACAGCCATCAGTACGTCGTACTGGAGATAGTATACGGGTGCTCGTTGGGTTACGAGTACACTGGACAGGACTCGACGGGAACTGACAGGTTTGTATTTTACCTATCGTCACTTATCAGTTCCCAGGTGACATGAGTACAGCTTAGTCCGCTGACTTGACACTGGCACTTCGCCTCGAGTGTGTTCCCACTGCACTTTGATCACTACCCTACCGCGGCTCAAAGGAGTCGTGCAAACAGGTAATGGTTGGGTGCAGTCCCGAAGCACTTGGAGGCAGTGACGGTTAGACAGTATTCGTCTCTCCCGGTATTGGGGGTTGACATCGCGCTGTGTCTAGGAGAGCCATTACATGAGTAGTCCCTGGCCAGGGCAAGCGAGATATACTGGTAGGCTTCCAGTGTTATCTCAGGGTGTTTTGGGCTTCACTCCGACACGACTTGTACCGCTATTAGGGGACTGGCGTTTTACCGCCCCCTAGGCCCGACATGCGATGTATTAGACGAACAGACCGGACTGTACGGAGACTGTCACATTCAGACTCAGTAGGAGTTCAGATGGGATTCACCTCATCAGCCTTCTTATCGGCATCTACCTGGGGACCGTTACGCACAGCTAGTGCTGCTTGCGGTCTGTGGTTAAACCCACTGCCAGCGTAGTGTCGAGTCTTTAGAGTCCCACACAGAGGGCTATTCGCCTCTGGGCAAAACAGAGTAGAGGTCGCATGGTTTTGCGACAGGGTTCGTTCTCATCCGCGCACTTGTGCACGTTTGGAGTCCGGACGGATATTACTAGTAGGCTCTGGTTTGAGCCAGATACTGGTATACGTTTTGGGGTTGATTTTATCTCTTGGTATTCATGTTCCTCGGAACAAGAATGCGGGTGTGTATGCACAGTTGATTGATGCGGAGGAACAGGATTTTCATTAGGGTTTCGGAACGGGTGCGCATGCACAGTTGACAGTCGTCTTTTTCCAAACCCTAATGGAATTATGATATATCAATTAATAATATTAATTAAATGAAATTGTGTCATGGTTGGATTTTGTTGACTTGTTGACCATGGTTGACTTGTTTGACCATCATCATTACAAAAGAAAGATGCTTTTTGATTCTTCCAAAACCATTTAAAGAATGTAATGATAATGGTCATTCCAAACCATCCATCAACTATTTCATTTTATTATTATTGTTAATTGATAATTATTTTCATTTGTGATATGGTTGTAAGAAATGAAAAGAATAAGCTCATTCTATCATAACCATTCTCTCTCCTCACTTGTTCTTCTTCCTCCTCTAGTTCAAGGAGAGTCCTTCTCATGAGTTGAGAATCCCTCTCCTTGAGATAAAAACACCCCAAAGACACTCTCTACTCAATCTAGGGTTAAAGGTTTAGCAAGCCGGAGATTCTAGTTCTCTCAAAGTTCGAGAAAGAGCCCGAAGGTTGAACCCTCAGGTGGATCCATCTTTGACGGAAGAAGGCAACGAGGAAAGCACCATCAACCCCTACAAAAGTTTCAAGAAGAAGGAGTTCAAGTTAGGTATAACCTCCTTTCCGAGTAGCTAACTCTCTTTAGCTTGTTTGCTAGTTTTAGTTTAGGAAAAGATCCCGACTTTGTTAGTCCATGTTGCCCCATGCGCTGAAAATTTGATTTTTATACCGTTTCCGCCTCCCCGTAAGAACCGGGGGTCGCAACGTGGACTTACAGTCACTGATATCAAGTTCCACGTCATTGACGCCAAGACATGCTATAACGCTATGCTCGGCCGGCCTTGGTTACACGAGTACAATATCATCCCCTCTACACAACATCAGTATATGAAGTATTTCAAGGATAGTCTCGAGTATACTGTGACGGAAGAGCTAAACCCATTCTCCGTGAACGAAGTCCGCAAATATGAGGATGCCAAATACTTCCTACCTGATTTTGAAGACACAGAAAGAGGTCGCAAACCGGAGGACAAGAACAAAGCTATCACCACTATTCCGGTCTTCGGGAGTGATACCTGTAAGTCTACGCTAGCGCCCCGGCAGTCTACAGACGCCAAAATGCGGAACAAAACTTTTAAACTAGCGCTATCGTATACTTTAACCCGGATCTGCCATTATTGCTAAACTAACAAACTGTAAAGAGTGTAGAAAGATTGTACCGAACGATCCGAGTCCTTCGTTCTTCAACCATCATCCCACGCTCCGTTGCGGCTGCTCCGATCTCGTCGATCTCCGATCTCCTCGTTGAGGTGGCACCACATGATCGGTTCTTTAAACGGGCTCCCGCCTCTGACTCGAGGCAACTCGATCGTCAAGTTTGCTAAAAGAGACGACCAAGAATGATGTAGAGAATGAGTAGATGACTTTGTCTCACTTCGTCCAAATCCGTGGACGATCGGTTAATGAAGTTGCCGAGGGAATCGGGTGATGGAATGAAATGAGCTGTGAATTCCATACACCCCAAATATCTATCATAATCTTTTTCCAAATGAAAACCATCAAGTGAGAGAGGGAGGAAGGGGGCCGGCCACTTATAGGAGTGGGGGGGTGACCGTAGGAGAGGGGGGTGACCATAGGATAAATATCATATGTGAACACAAACAAATATCTTGCTTAAAGATCTTAAGCAAAACAAGAAAGCAATGAAATCAAAGCATGAGTCACAAAGCCTTGTCACAAATTCTAGAACCTTCTAGAACCTTCTAGAAGCACGACTCACTCTCATCCAAGAAAAGATAAATCCGCCTTTAACCAAATTTTAAAACACGGCTGATAGAAAACTGGAAACTGGCAACTTCCAAAAGTGATCCTGAAACGACTTTCAGGAAGAATATACCCGCATTTGTATTACGACCAAATACAAATGCAACTGAGACAAAGATATTATACCTACTCAATATAATACTCGGATCCGGCTTAAACCAAAGCCGACCAGTGTCACCTGTCCGAAAATCGACACGTGCGTAACGCACGTGCATTTGCCGAACCCTGCCATAAAAACCATAACGGCCTCTACAAAGTTCGCCCAGACTTGGGAAACTGTCTGTGGGGCACTCTAATGACTCGTCAGTACCCTGGCAGTGGGTTTAACCACAAACCGTCAGCGGCACTAGCTATGCGTAACGGCTGCCCATGGACTGACCTCAAGGGTTGCCGATGAGCGCACTCATCCGGAAAACCCTACTGAGCCTAACAGTGACAATGTATATACAGTCCGGTCCGTTCGTCAATGAGTATCGCATATCTGCCTAGGGGGCTAGTAACGTCAGACCCCCAATAGCAGTATAAGTCGTGTCGGAGTGAAGCCCAATAACACCCTGAGATACTACTGGAGTACCTACCAGTAAATCTCCTGCCATGGCCATGGATTTTGTGTAATGGCTCTCCTAGACACAGCACGACCTTGCCCCCAATACCGGGAGAGACGAATCCCCTGCCGATCCGCTCACGTGCCTCCATATGGCTCGGGACTGTACCCAAAAGCTACCTGTTTGCACGACTCCTTTGAGCCGTGGTAGGGTAGAAATCAAAGCACAGTGGGAACTCACACGAGACAAATGACGACCTCAGGTCGATGAACTAACCTGTACACATGTCATCAGGGAACTGCTATCTGACGGTAGATATAATACTAACTAGCAGATTCCCGGCGAGTCCTGTCCGGTGTACTCATAACCCAATGAGCACCTGTATACATCTTAGGTGATCCAACTGACACCAGTGGCTTGTGAGACCGGCCACCGCCCCTCGTCGGGGTCTCGACTGTACACACTAGTCTACTCCGGAGTATCGATGCCCTGTCTCGAAACTCCCACGACTAGGGACCACAATTAAGGATATGCATATAAACTACCCAACTCTCACGTATATGATCGCCATCATACTGTTGGTAGTAAAGCAAGATCCTAAGGGCTCTATCAAAGTGTAACATGCAATCAGTCACCTGAACATGTACACGACTGATAAAGGCAAACCAGATAGCATACTATCATCTCGAGTATGACTGTCCTACCGGGATAGATCCTCCGCAATCATTGCAATCACGTACCTGCGATCCAATAATTGACTATGAGGGCACTATCTCCAACAATCTCCCACTTGCACTCAAGGCTAATATTGCGATGTCGACTACTCACAGCCCGTGTGAAACCGAACATCCAACTCCTCTACTAATCAGTTTCACAAAGCCCGTTTGTAAAACTATTGTGTTCGAGAAATAGCCTCAGTGAGTGGATCCGCCTAGAAGTATCTTTCTATATCTCTCTTAATCTCAAGTTCGCGGAGAAAGCCATCTCCCGAAAACGAGTAATACCTGTCTTAGAATATGTCTGGATATCTGATGGGACCTGGTTCATAAATGAACTCCAAATCCAAACATCTTAGACTGTATCGATCACTGAACCTAATCAGTATCCGGCACCATGCCACCCACAGTATCCTCTTGGACCACCTGTCCATAATACTGTCCCTCTTCGTCAAAGGGAAAAAAAAACTATAACTCTGACAATCACTCTGTCAACTATGTCACCTTTGAAGCTTGGAATGATAACCGTCTCCCGAAGGAGGCTGCCGTCATCAAATCCGTAGAACATGTATTTATGTTCTAAACCTGCTTCCTTATGTTTCTCCAGGATTGGATTAATACAAACTTATTGCATCTAGTGCAAAACCAACATTTGGTGTGGTACTTGATATCTCATGATTGACTCAATTGCCTAAGCAAGTGATCTGCCAATCATGCACATCCCTCTCCCCTTTAGTCTGTAAGACACCTTTAGAGAGGGTGACTCCATCACCTGCAGGTACACCACCATGCTAGGAGTCAACTATTCTAAAAAACCATTAGAATATCTGTCAAAGTACCCACATTGGGAAACTACCCAAATCCAGATCTAAAACCATAGATCCAGAAACCAGAATGTCAAATATTATATCCATATCCTGTCTGGAGAAACAACTGTGTGACGACCATAGTTCAACCGATCGTAGTATAGGAATTTTACTTCCTACTCTGTGTATGTCATCCAGATACCATGACATCTCACCCTACTACCTTCTTAACTGATCCATCCCCTATTCTGATTGAAGTCAAACCCATGAATGTCACATCAAAAATTAGATGATCTATCTCCGCTATAACTGCTCAAGTCTATAAATAGATATAAGCATCTTGTCCACTATGCTTCCGCTGCTCCCACTGACTACGACAACCCTCCTACCGGGTCTCATATCCTGGAACAACAGTAGTGTCAAGTCTTGGTAGATAAGAACCTCCCTGTCACCGTCTCTGAGGCTACCGAAGTACCTCTCGGGCGTCTGAGGTTACCTACCATACCTGCGGAGTGGCTATTGGAATGTCAAACCTGATTGAATATATAGGTCCTATTAAATTTTCCGTAATCGTTCGCGGTTCTGGAATCACTTCCAGTTCTACCATACTCCCACTACTGTTTTCTGAAAAAGATCCATTTTTACTAAAACTGTGGCGAGTCAAGAACAATATCACTATTGATCTTGCAAATGGTAGAATATCAACCCTCGTCATAGCCAGGGTCAACACACAAACAGCCATTACAGAAACGTGCCCTGAGTTATCCAGTGTCTGGTTTTAATCATAAGCTGGACAACTCCCCGTACCTTAATTTCTTTTAAGGTACGATCCATTCTATATCCAATACAGAAACTTTGGCACTAATTTAATTGGAACCATATTCAAATCATGCAGCTGTCTCCAGTGCATTTCATCTTAATGGAAAAAGGCTAATCAGCATTACTCAACTTAGGAATCCATCCAATTATGAGTAACCTGAAAGAGAAACACGTTTCTCAAAACTATCACTATTATCTGAATACCAATCACAAGAATCTACATCTTCGATCTCTTTGAAGAATCCCGATACTTGTGATACCCGGTTCTCTACTTTATTCTTATACCCACAACTTCTCAAAACTTAGACCTTGTATTTCTACGAAACACTCGTCTAAATATTAGAGAAGTTATAAGTAAATAGAACATAGTACGAGGACCTACCCCTTTGTCCTGATGGACACTGGACAACATACAATACTCTGTATAAGTCCGCTGAGTTAAACAACTCAAAACCTGTGCGTTGTAGGTGGAAAACTGTACCCTGGCGATTTCCTCAAATATCACCAATTACAACGAATTCCGATATAATGAGGATAATCACCTAATTCCCAATATCTTACTCCCACTCATCATCTGTAAAACCATACAGATATGAGAATGAAACCTGGTAAATACATACCCTTGGAGTAAGTGTCTAATCGGGAAAAACAGTTTTTCTTTTGACAATGCACTGAAACATGAAAATGTTTCGTAGGAGTATCCTGGTATTCATAGCAATGCCTCTTCCATAATCCAATTCATGACTTCAATCGTATATCTCTTTGCCATCTCTCCAAATCCCCTTTATTTGTCTTTAGTCGTTACCTTCTGTACACCATCGTTAGGCTAACTGGTTTTCTTCCTTCCCTACCGTTCGGCACCAGCCTATGGTTTGGAAGAAGACTATCCAGTAAGCATAATAGGTGTACCCTCCTAAACCAAGGAGTACTCGCATCTCGAGAGAAGGTGATGATAAAAGACAACTGAATAATACCTTATTCTTTTAAAGGTGAAATAGGAGCGGCGATGAAGTACGCGGTTTTGGTCGTGAATGATATCAGTCGCAATTTACTTTGCCCTCTTTCTAATCCCTTTATTTTGTCTTTACATATTACCTTCTGCACACCCTACTTAGGCTAATTGGTTTTCTTCATTCCCTACCTTTCGGCACCAGCCTATGGTTTGGAATAAGACTATCCAAAGGCGTAATAGGTGTACTCTCCTAAACCAAGGAGCTCTCGCAACCTGAGAGAAGGTGATAATAAAAGACAACTGAATAAACCAATTCTATTTCTCCTGAACCTGGATCCATCCCCGAAGAAGTCCCTTCGAGTTCGTATATAACCATACGATGGATCTATCCAATGGAAGTGGATATCCGTAGTAATACGGGTGTTCTGAGAAATTCAAAGGGTAAAAGAAGGAGTGGCAATGACTTATGCAACTCAGACAATCCAAAAGCCAGTATTTTAAGAAGGTTTGGTCAACTTGGTCACTTAGTCATAGTCTAGGGTCGGTGAAAGGTCGCTGCCAAAGAGAGAGAGAGAAAAGAAACACTCTGCGTGCACTCTAAGCTAGATCAGAATGGTCATCATTTTATCTAATCCGGAAACCTCCCACTGTCCTGTCAAATTCTCCTCCAAACCTAAAGAAGAATCAATCGGGATCACCCGAAAAGTAAACCAACTCATCAGTGGGAATCAGGATCCAACTCTCATCGCATGATAACGTGATGGAATGCATCCACGTTACTCATACTCCAGAAGGTATGCGCATACTCGGCAAGTTTCAGTTTCTTTAGAAACTCCTGATATGATTTTTGCCCCATGCTCTTATAACCTTGGCGTTAGGTCAAAATGTCATAAGTCACATGCCAAGTTCTACCCATCACTATCTTGTTAATTTGAACCCATCCGCACATGCCCTTGGCGTTAGGTCAAAACGGCAGAACGGCTGTCCCAAACCAACTCATCTATCTATGCAACAATTGAATACCCAGCAGCTACCAAACACTATGCCTTGGCGTTAGGTCAAAATACATAGCTTGAATACTACTGAATACCCAAAAGAAGTGACGGAGGGCTACGGCTGGTTTTTGGCGAAAAACCTTTAGCGTAGTGAACTTGATATCGCTGAAGGAACCTGATAGCTTTTTAAAATATAGTGGCGAAAACCTTTTGCTAAAGAGGTCACTCCCGGTAAAGGGATCTCGGCTCTTTCCTCGTGGAATGAGGTGCAGGATATTCCACTGAATACCGCTATGCAAAGTAACTTGTAATCGACTATAGTAAAGTTATTACTCTGACGCAAACTTCTGCCCAAGGGGTCAGTCCCGGTGAAGGGATATCAGCCCTTGCCCCGTCGAATGAGGTGCAGGATATTCCACTGAATACCGCTATGCATAACAAAAGGAAACGTCTCTGCAATAACACTTTTTAAATTGTTCCAACAACTGTATACAGGTTTGTTTTTAACTTTGCGTTTATCAGAATCAACGCAGTCCCATCATTAATCACACCAGAAAAGAACGAAAATAAAATGTACGTATATGCCATCCGCATTCGTCACTGGGTCCCGTCATCACTCGTTAGGTTACTTAACTAACGACAGAGCGGGGACTGGACTAGCGCGGGTGTAAAACATATACAACATCTAATAGTATATAAACCAATATACAATAATCGCTCCAGGCGTGATAGTATGCAACATTACAGAAAACTAATAAGCATCACAGAAAAATACAGATAATCTGGGATCCCCGAGTTTCACAGAGCCGCTGCTGAAACTCGACGTTCCCCTGTCGTGTGGATAGCCTGTGCAATGAAACCTAGACCCCTACGGGTGCGGCAAGTTACCCGCCAAAACCTGAAGCGAGGCAGTCCCCCACAGCATAGTGAATGGAACACCCGGTACTTCACGGAATCCGGTAAATTGAGCACCCCTCCTTGGGTCAACCTGTACCCCCTACGAGTGCGGGGAATAGTCTGCCAATTCTAGAGTGGGACCCCTCTGCCTCTCAAAGCCATGAGATGCGGACCCGTTGCTTCTCAGAACCCGGCTATCCGTGCACTCCGTCTCGGGGCAAAACCTAGTACAGTAATGAAAAATAGTACAACAGGTACATCGACCGCAACCTGGTCGTGCCCCAAAAGAATATTATACAACAGGCAGTGACGGAAGTCCACAAGTTGGACGCTCGCCCCGCAATATCAAATGTACAAATAAACACAAACTGTACTACCATTGCACACTGCTATCCACCACGACAAATCCGCAACATCACAGCACAACACAGAACAACAACGCGAATATCACGTTCGCAAACCCGTCTAAAAGAACTATAGCAATTAAACGCGGTTTACAGATCAAATGACATTCCCGGTCGGAGATATAATGTAAGCACTGTAAACTAACGTGTTTAAATTTCGATCGACCAAATATCAAAAAAATGGGCCCCACGACTTACTGGTGAACAGTAACAAAACCTGGGCGCAATTGATATATACTAAAAATCCCAAAATCCAACACATAACCCACTGACCAAATTTGGGAGCACGTGCTCCCCACGTGGCCGCGGATGCGCGGCCAAACCATGGGTTTGGCCGCCGCGGATGCGCGGCCAAACCATGGGTTTGGCCGCGTTTCCGCGACAGCTTGGAGGAGTTACGACCCCAAATTTTGTCGTGGCTCTTAAAAACGCCTGCACAGATTTTTAAGACATCCAGAAATAAATTTTGAGACCGTTTAAAATTAACAGAAACTGTCGGGCATGGATTTTACAATTTTCGATTTCCGGTCGGATCGATGTTTTAAACGCGTTAGCACAAGTTAGTATAGCAAAATGGTTAGGCTCTGATACCACTGTAAGTCTACGCTAGCGCCCCGGCAGTCTACAGATGCCAAAATGCGGAACAAAACTTTTAAACTGGCGCTATCGTATACTTTAACCCGGATCTGCCATTATTGCTAAACTAACAAACTGTAAAGAGTGTAGAAAGATTGTACCGAACGATCCGAGTCCTTCGTTCTTCAACCATCATCCCACGCTCCGTTGCGGCTGCTCCGATCTCGTCGATCTCCGATCTCCTCGTCGAGGTGGCACCACATGATCGGTTCTTTAAACGGGCTCCCGCCTCTGACTCGAGGCAACTCGATCGTCAAGTTTGCTAAAAGAGACGACCAAGAATGATGTAGAGAATGAGTAGATGACTTTGTCTCACTTCGTCCAAATCCGTGGACGATCGGTTAATGAAGTTGCCGAGGGAATCGGGTGATGGAATGAAATGAGCTGTGAATTCCATACACCCCAAATATCTATCATAATCTTTTTCCAAATGAAAACCATCAAATGAGAGAGGGAGTAAGGGGGCCGGCCACTTATAGGAGTGGGGGGGGGGGGTGACCGTAGGAGACGGGGGTCACCATAGGATAAATATCATATGTGAACACAAACAAATATCTTGCTTAAAGATCTTAAGCAAAACAAGAAAGCAATGAAATCAAAGCATGAGTCACAAAGCCTTGTCACAAATTCTAGAACCTTCTAGAACCTTCTAGAAGCACGACTCACTCTCATCCAAGAAAAGATAAATCCGCCTTTAACCAAATGTTAAAAGACGGCTGATCGAAAACTGGAAACTGGCAACTTCCAAAAGTGATCCTGAAACGACTTTCAGGAAAACCCCAAAACTGTATAAATATACTCGCATTTGTATTACGACCGAATACAAATGCAACTGAGACAAAGATATTATACCTACTCAATATAATACTCGGATCCGGCTTAAACCAAAGCCGACCAGTATCACCTGTCCGAAAATCGACACGTGCGTAAACGCACGTGCATTTTCCGAACCCTGCCATAAAACCATACGGCCTCTACAACGTTTCGCCCGAACTTGGGAAACTGTCTGTGGGGGACTCTAATGACTCGTCAGTACCCTGGCAGTGGGTTTAACCACAAACCGTCAGCGGCACTAGCTATGCGTAACGGCTGCCCATGGACTGACCTCAACGGTTGCCGATGAGCGCACTCATCCGGAAAACCCTACTGAGCTTAACAGTGACAATGTATATACAGTCCGGTCCGTTCGTCAATGAGTATCGCATATCTGCCTAGGGGGCTAGTAACGTCAGACCCCCAATAGCAGTATAAGTCGTGTCGGAGTGAAGCCCAATAACACCCTGAGATACTACTGGAGTACCTACCAGTAAATCTCCTGCCATGGCCATGGACTTTGTGTAATGGCTCTCCTAGACACAGCACGACCTCGCCCCCAATACCGGGAGAGACGAATCCCCTGCCGATCCGCTCACGTGCCTCCATATGGCTCGGGACTGTACCCAAAAGCTACCTGTTTGCACGACTCCTTTGAGCCGTGGTAGGGTAGAAATCAAAGCACAGTGGGAACTCACACGAGACAAATGATGACCTCAGGTCGATGAACTAACCTGTACACATGTCACCAGGGAACTGCTATCTGACGGTAGATATAATACTAACTAGCAGATTCCCGGCGAGTCCTGTCCGGTGTACTCATAACCCAATGAGCACCTGTATACATCTTAGGTGATCCAACTGACACCAGTGGCTTGTGAGACCGGCCACCGCCCCTCGTCGGGATCTCGACTGTACACACTAGTCTACTCCGGAGTATCGATGCCCTGTCTCGAAACTCCCACGACTAGGGACCACAATTAAGGATATGCATATAAACTACCCAACTCTCACGTATATGATCGCCATCATACTGTTGGTAGTAAAGCAAGATCCTAAGGGCTCTATCAAAGTGTAACATGCAATCAGTCACCTGAACATGTACACGACTGATAAAGGCAAACCAGATAGCATACTATCATCTCGAGTAAGACTGTCCTACCGGGATAGGTCCTCCGCAATCATTGCAATCACGTACCTGCGATCCAATAATTGACTATGAGGGCACTATCTCCAACAATCTCCCACTTGCACTCAAGGCTAATATTGCGATGTCGACTACTCACAGCCCGTGTGAAACCGAACATCCAACTCCTCTACTAATCAGTTTCACAAAGCCCGTTTGTAAAACTATTGTGTTCGAGAAATAGCCTCAGTGAGTGGATCCGCCTAGAAGTATCTTTCTATATCTCTCTTAATCTCAAGTTCGCGGAGAAAGCCATCTCCCGAAAACGAGTAATACCTGTCTTAGAATATGTCTGGATATCTGATGGGACCTGGTTCATAAATGAACTCCAAATCCAAACATCTTAGACTGTATCGATCACTGAACCTAATCAGTATCCGGCACCATGCCACCCACAGTATCCTCTTGGACCACCTGTCCATAATACTGTCCCTCTTCGTCAGAGGGAAAAAAAAACTATAACTCTGACAATCACTCTGTCAACTATGTCACCTTTGAAGCTTGGAATGATAACCGTCTCCCGAAGGAGGCTGCCGTCATCAAATCCGTAGAACATGTACTTATGTTCTAAACCTGCTTCCTTATGTTTCTCCAGGATTGGATTAATACAAACTTATTGCATCTAGTGCAAAACCAACATTTGGTGTGGTACTTGACATCTCATGATTGACTCAATTGCCTAAGCAAGTGATCTGCCAATCATGCACATCCCTCTCCCCTTTAGTCTGTAAGACACCTTTAGAGAGGGTGACTCCATCACCTGCAGGTACACCACCATGCTAGGAGTCAACTATTCCAAAAAACCATTAGAATATCTGTCAAAGTACCCACATTGGGAAACTACCCAAATCCAGATCTAAAACCATAGATCCAGAAACCAGAATGTCAAATATTATATCCATATCCTGTCTGGAGAAACAACTGTGTGACGACCATAGTTCAACCGATCGTAGTATAGGAATTTTACTTCCTACTCTGTATATGTCATCCAGATACCATGACATCTCACCCTACTACCTTCTTAACTGATCCATCCCCTATTCTGATTGAAGTCAAACCCATGACTGTCACATCAAAAATTAGATGATCTATCTCCGCTATAACTGCTCAAGTCTATAAATAGATATAAGTATCTTGTCCACTATGCTTCCGCTGCTCCCACTGACTACGACAACCCTCCTACCGGGTCTCATATCCTGGAACAACAGTAGTGTCAAGTCTTGGTAGATAAGAACCTCCCTGTCACCGTCTCTGAGGCTACCGAAGTACCTCTCGGGCGTCTGAGGTTACCTACCATACCTGCGGAGTGGCTATTGGAATGTCAAACCTGATTGAATATATAGGTCCTATTAAATTTTCCGTAATCGTTCGCGGTTCTGGAATCACTTCCAGTTCTACCATACTCCCACTACTGTTTTCTGAAAAAGATCCATTTTTACTAAAACTGTGGCGAATCAAGAACAATATCACTATTGATCTTGCAAATGGTAGAATATCAACCCTCGTCATAGCCAGGGTCAACCCACAAACAGCCATTACAGAAACGTGCCCTGAGTTATCCTGTGTCTGGTTTTAATCATAAGCTGGACAACTCCCCGTACCTTAATTTCTTTTAAGGTACGATCCATTCTATATCCAATACAGAAACTTTGGCACTAATTTAATTAGAACCATATTCAAATCATGCAGCTGTCTCCAGTGCATTTCATCTTAATGGAAAAAGGCTAATCAGCATTACTCAACTTAGGAATCCATCCAATTATGAGTAACCTGAAAGAGAAACACGTTTCTCAAAACTATCACTATTATCTGAATACCAATCACAAGAATCTACATCTTCGATCTCTTTGAAGAATCCCGATACTTGTGATACCCGGTTCTCTACTTTATTCTTATACCCACAACTTCTCAAAACTTAGACCTTGTATTTCTACGAAACACTCGTCTAAATACTAGAGAAGTTATAAGTAAATAGAACATAGTACGAGGACCTACCCCTTTGTCCTGATGGACACTGGACAACATACAATACTCTGATAAGTCCGCTGAGTTAAACAACTCAAAACCTGTGCGTTGTAGGTGGAAAACTGTACCCTGGCGATTTCCTCAAATATCACCAATTACAACGAATTCCGATATAATGAGGATAATCACCTAATTCCCAATATCTTACTCCCACTCATCATCTGTAAAACCATACAGATATGAGAATGAAACCTGGTAAATACATACCCTTGGAGTAAGTGTCTAATCGGGAAAAACAGTTTTTCTTTTGACAATGCACTGAAACATGAAAATGTTTCGTAGGGGTATCCTGGTATTCATAGCAATGCCTCTTCCATAATCCAATTCATGTCTTCAACCGTATATCTCTTTGCCATCTCTCCAAATCCCCTTTATTTGTCTTTAGTCGTTACCTTCTGTACACCATCGTTAGGCTAACTGGTTTTCTTCCTTCCCTACCGTTCGGCACCAGCCTATGGTTTGGAAGAAGACTATCCAGTAAGCATAATAGGTGTACCCTCCTAAACCAAGGAGTACTCGCATCTCGAGAGAAGGTGATGATAAAAGACAACTGAATAATACCTTATTCTTTTAAAGGTGAAATAGGAGCGGCGATGAAGTACGCGGTTTTGGTCGTGAATGATATCAGTCGCAATTTACTTTGCCCTCTTTCTAATCCCTTTATTTTGTCTTTACATATTACCTTCTGCACACCCTACTTAGGCTAATTGGTTTTCTTCATTCCCTACCTTTCGGCACCAGCCTATGGTTTGGAATAAGACTATCCAATAGGCGTAATAGGTGTACTCTCCTAAACCAAGGAGCTCTCGCAACCTGAGAGAAGGTGATAATAAAAGACAACTGAATAAACCAATTCTATTTCTCCTGAACCTGGATCCATCCCCGAAGAAGTCCCTTCGAGTTCGTATATAACCATACGATGGATCTATCCAATGGAAGTGGATATCCGTAGTAATACGGGTGTTCTGAGAAATTCAAAGGGTAAAAGAAGGAGTGGCAATGACTTATGCAACTCAGACAATCCAAAAGCCAGTATTTTAAGAAGGTTTGGTCAACTTGGTCACTTAGTCATAGTCTAGGGTCGGTCAAAGGTCGCTGCCAAAGAGAGAGAGAGAAAAGAAACACTCTGCGTGCACTCTAACCTAGATCAGAATGGTCATCATTTTATCTAATCCGGAAACCTCCCACTGTCCTGTCAAATTCTCCTCCAAACCTAAAGAAGAATCAATCGGGATCACCCGAAGAGTAAACCAACTCATCAGTGGGAATCAGGATCCAACTCTCATCGCATGATAACGTGATGGAATGCATCCACGTTACTCATACTCCAGAAGGTATGCGCATACTCGGCAAGTTTCAGTTTCTTTAGAAACTCCTGATATGATTTTTGCCCCATGCTCTTATAACCTTGGCGTTAGGTCAAAATGTCAAAAGTCACATGCCAAGTTCTACCCATCACTATCTTGTTAATTTGAAGCCACCCGCACATGCCCTTGGCGTTAGGTCAAAACGGCAGAACGGCTGTCCCAAACCAACTCATCTATCTATGCAACAATTGAATACCCAGCAGCTACCAAACACTATGCCTTGGCGTTAGGTCAAAATACATAGCTTGAATACTACTGAATACCCAAAAGAAGTGACGGAGGGCTACGGCTGGTTTTTGGCGAAAAACCTTTAGCGTAGTGAACTTGATATCGCTGAAGGAACCTGATAGCTTTTTAAAATATAGTGGCGAAAACCTTTTGCTAAAGAGGTCACTCCCGGTAAAGGGATCTCGGCTCTTTCCTCGTGGAATGAGGTGCAGGATATTCCACTGAATACCGCTATGCAAAGTAACTTGTAATCGACTATAGTAAAGTTATTACTCTGACGCAAACTTCTGCCCAAGGGGTCAGTCCCGGTGAAGGGATATCAGCCCTTGCCCCGTCGAATGAGGTGCAGGATATTCCACTGAATACCGCTATGCATAACAAAAGGAAACGTCTCTGCAATAACACTTTTTAAATTGTTCCAACAACTGTATACAGGTTTGTTTTTAACTTTGCGTTGATCAGAATCAACGCAGTCCCATCATTAAACACACCAGAAAAGAACGAAAATAAAATGTACGTATATGCCATCCGCATTCGTCACTGGGTCCCGTCATCACTCGTTAGGTTACTTAACTAACGACAGAGCGGGGACTGGACTAGCGCGGGTGTAAAACATATACAACATCTAATAGTATATAAACCAATATACAATAATCGCTCCAGGCGTGATAGTATGCAACATTACAGAAAAGTAATAAGCATCACAGAAAAATACAGATAATCTGGGATCCCCGAGTTTCACAGAGCCGCTGCTGAAACTCGACGTTCCCCTGTCGTGTGGATAGCCTGTGCAATGAAACCTAGACCCCTACGGGTGCGGCAAGTTACCCGCCAAAACCTGAAGCGAGGCAGTCCCCCACAGCATAGTGAATGGAACACCCGGCACTTCACGGAATCCGGTAAATTGAGCACCCCTCCTTGGGTCAACCTGTACCCCCTACGAGTGCGGCGAATAGTCTGCCAATTCTAGAGTGGGACCCCTCTGCCTCTCAAAGCCATGAGATGCGGACCCGTTGCTTCTCAGAACCCGGCTATCCGTGCACTCCGTCTCGGGGCAAAACCTAGTACAGTAATGAAAAATAGTACAACAGGTACATCGACCGCAACCTAGTCGTGCCCCAAAAGAATATTATACAACAGGCAGTGACGGCAGTCCACAAGTTGGACGCTCGCCCCGCAATATCAAATGTACAAATAAACACAAACTGTACTACCATTGCACACTGCTATCCACCACGACAAATCCGCAACATCACAGCACAACACAGAACAACAACGCGAATATCACGTTCGCAAACCCGTCTAAAAGAACTATAGCAATTAAACGCGGTTTACAGATCAAATGACATTCCCGGTCGGAGATATAATGTAAGCACTGTAAACTAACGTGTTTAAATTTCGATCGACCAAATATCAAAAAAATGGGCCCCACGACTTACTGGTGAACAGTAACAAAACCTGGGCGCAATTGATATATACTAAAAATCCCAAAATCCAACACAGAACCCACTGACCAAATTTGGGAGCACGTGCTCCCCACGTGGCCGCGGATGCGCGGCCAAACCATGGGTTTGGCCGCGGATGCGCGGCCAAACCATGGGTTTGGCCGCGTTTCCGCGGCAGCTTGGAGGAGTTACGACCCCAAATTTTGTCGTGGCTCTTAAAAACGCCTGCACAGATTTTTAAGACATCCAGAAATAAATTTTGAGACCGTTTAAAATTAACAGAAACTTTCGGGCATGGATTTTACAATTTTCGATTTCCGGTCGGATCGATGTTTTAAACGCGTTAGCACAAGTTAGTATAGCAAAATGGTTAGGCTCTGATACCACTGTAAGTCTACGCTAGCGCCCCGGCAGTCTACAGACGCCAAAATGCGGAACAAAACTTTTAAACTGGCGCTATCGTATACTTTAACCCGGATCTGCCATTATTGCTAAACTAACAAACTGTAAAGAGTGTAGAAAGATTGTACCGAACGATCCGAGTCCTTCGTTCTTCAACCATCATCCCACGCTCCGTTGCGGCTGCTCCGATCTCCTCGTCGAGGTGGCACCACATGATCGGTTCTTTAAACGGGCTCCCGCCTCTGACTCGAGGCAACTCGATCGTCAAGTTTGCTAAAAGAGACGACCAAGAATGATGTAGAGAATGAGTAGATGACTTTGTCTCACTTCGTCCAAATCCATGGACGATCGGTTAATGAAGTTGCCGAGGGAATCGGGTGATGGAATGAAATGAGCTGTGAATTCCATACACCCCAAATATCTATCATAATCTTTTTCCAAATGAAAACCATCAAGTGAGAGAGGGAGGAAGGGGGCCGGCCACTTATAGGAGTGGGGGGGTGACCGTAGGAGAGGGGGGTGACCATAGGATAAATATCATATGTGAACACAAACAAATATCTTGCTTAAAGATCTTAAGCAAAACAAGAAAGCAATGAAATCAAAGCATGAGTCATAAAGCCTTGTCACAAATTCTAGAACCTTCTAGAACCTTCTAGAAGCACGACTCACTCTCATCCAAGAAAAGATAAATCCGCCTTTAACCAAATGTTAAAAGACGGCTGATAGAAAACTGGAAACTGGCAACTTCCAAAAGTGATCCTGAAACGACTTTCAGGAAAACCCCGAAACTGTATAAATATATCCGCATTTGTATTACGACCGAATACAAATGCAACTGAGACAAAGATATTATACCTACTCAATATAATACTCGGATCCGGCTTAAACCAAAGCCGACCAGTATCACCTGTCCGAAAATCGACACGTGCGTAAACGCACGTGCATTTTCCGAACCCTGCCATAAAACCATACGGCCTCTACAAAGTTTCGCCCGAACTTGGGAAACTGTCTGTGGGGGACTCTAATGACTCGTCAGTACCCTGGCAGTGGGTTTAACCACAAACCGTCAGCGGCACTAGCTATGCGTAACGGCTGCCCATGGACTGACCTCAACGGTTGCCGATGAGCGCACTCATCCGGAAAACCCTACTGAGCCTAACAGTGACAATGTATATACAGTCCGGTCCGTTCGTCAATGAGTATCGCATATCTGCCTAGGGGGCTAGTAACGTCAGACCCCCAATAGCAGTATAAGTCGTGTCGGAGTGAAGCCCAATAACACCCTGAGATACTACTGGAGTACCTACCAGTAAATCTCCTGCCATGGCCATGGACTTTGTGTAATGGCTCTCCTAGACACAGCACGACCTCGCCCCCAATACCGGGAGAGACGAATCCCCTGCCGATCCGCTCACGTGCCTCCATATGGCTCGGGACTGTACCCAAAAGCTACCTGTTTGCACGACTCCTTTGAGCCGTGGTAGGGTAGAAATCAAAGCACAGTGGGAACTCACACGAGACAAATGACGACCTCAGGTCGATGAACTAACCTGTACACATGTCACCAGGGAACTGCTATCTGACGGTAGATATAATACTAACTAGCAGATTCCCGGCGAGTCCTGTCCGGTGTACTCATAACCCAATGAGCACCTGTATACATCTTAGGTGATCCAACTGACACCAGTGGCTTGTGAGACCGGCCACCGCCCCTCGTCGGGGTCTCGACTGTACACACTAGTCTACTCCGGAGTATCGATGCCCTGTCTCGAAACTCCCACGACTAGGGACCACAATTAAGGATATGCATATAAACTACCCAACTCTCACGTATATGATCGCCATCATACTGTTGGTAGTAAAGCAAGATCCTAAGGGCTCTATCAAAGTGTAACATGCAATCAGTCACCTGAACATGTACACGACTGATAAAGGCAAACCAGATAGCATACTATCATCTCGAGTAAGACTGTCCTACCGGGATAGGTCCTCCGCAATCATTGCAATCACGTACCTGCGATCCAATAATTGACTATGAGGGCACTATCTCCAACAATACCGAGGAGGAAGAAGAGATAGTTTATTCAGGGCCGCCCCAATGCAACAATCTGGGACCGTCCACTCCTATGTTGATCTTCGACAGCGATTCGGAAGATGAGGTCAATGCCATATTCTCTGCTCGGCCATCAATACAAACCTTCGCCGATGAAGATCAAAGTTTGCAAGTTTCCATGGTTCCGCCCAAGCATCATAAAGAGCTAGACGCGCTTGATACCACAGTGTGGAAGAACTACAGACATTCAACGTCCCTCCCATGCGAAAAGGTGAAAAGGCGATCCTATTCTACCGATCCGGGGAAACCAAAGTGGAGAAGGAAATTTGGCATGGTGCTGATTCTATACTTGACAGGCTCCAGCCCATCCGTTTGCCCAGATACTACATAGACGGACTAAAGAGACTCTTGAGACGCCAAGGTGTACCCCTTGAGCAAACTACGCGACAAGCTCAGTTCTACAACAGGATCTGGGATGTCCCTGGAACTCAGCGAAAACTGCCCAACGGGAGAATGGAAACGATCGGGCTTGGATACGTTCAATCCAAGGGACGGGAGCGAGTCCATGGCAGCTACGTCATACATGACTTTGATGAAGAAGGAGATGCTCTGTGGGAAGATGCTAACCCTGAACCAAAACGAGCTCCCGTCGTGAAAATGCCAAGCCCATCGTTCGAAGAACAGATGGACAAGCTGATAAGAGAAGCGGGTCAAAAGGTTCGAGATGATCATAACCGCGAAATGGCCATCTACGAGAGAGCCAGGATGCAACGCCTCCTTCAGCAGGCCGTGGAGAATGATGATGCCCTTCGTCGCCAGCCCGTCGTACAAAAGACCCGACGCAGAGGTAGAAATAAACCCAAGAATGGAAAATATGTTCGACGACAGCGTAGCGGGTCCAAAAAAACACGCAAAGCAGAATCGAGCAATCAGGATCCGTCCCTTGTAAAGAAGATGGGTCGAGAATATTCTTTTCCCCAGGACAAGACACAGAAGATACTTGATCTTGCCATAAAACTTCAAATGATTATCCTCCCGGAGTTCAAGCCCCCTGAACAAGCAGGTGAAGTCTCTCACCCGAACTATTGCTCCTATCACCGGGCAATAGGACATCCTCTTAAAGACTGCTTCACCTTTAAGAACTGGGTTGAAGACTAATACCAACTAGGAAAGTTCGCTCTGTCCAACAGCTGGAGGGTAACTCCGCCACAGAAGCATGAACCAAAAGCCACGCATGCAGTGAGAATAGAACCAGATCAACATCGGTCTTGGAAGCGAGCTCATACCTGTCACGCGATAACATTGCCGGAAGAGGAACCTGAGAGTATGACTGGTCTTTCTTTGTGCTTCGAGAAC
Source organism: Agapanthus africanus (assembly GCA_030015575.1). Classification (NCBI taxonomy): domain Eukaryota; kingdom Viridiplantae; phylum Streptophyta; class Magnoliopsida; order Asparagales; family Amaryllidaceae; genus Agapanthus; species Agapanthus africanus. The sequence goes on from CM057339.1 coordinate 431,532,658, forward strand.
AATGAAGATGAGTTGATCTCAGAATTTCCACCGGTGCCAAAATAGCTGGAAGATGGGATACATACCACAGCGGATGACTTCAGGAAAATCGATTTGGGAACGGCAAAAGACCCACGGCCGACATTCGTCAGCGAACTGTTGTCTGAAGAAAAGGAGGCTATGCTTAAAGACGTGCTCATGCAGTATAAAGACTTCTTCGCATGGAACTATTCCGAGATGCCGGGACTAGATCCAGAGATTGCTGTCCACAAATTAGCGATTTCTCCCGACGTCAAGCCAATCAAACAAGCATCGAGAAGAATGCGGCTCGAGCTTGAGATGAGCATCAATGCAGAGGTCAAGAAGCTAATCAACTCCGGCTTCATCTAGGAAGTTCAGTATCCTGACTATATCGCCAACATTGTCCCGGTGATAAAGAAAAATGGGACGGTACGCATATGTGTGGACTTTCGGGATCTCAATAAAGCTTTCCCGAAGGACGACTTTCCAGTACCGGTCACCGAGCTGATGATAGATAATATGGCCACTCACAAAGTCTTCTCCTTCATGGACGGCTCATCAGGATACAATCAGATAAAGATTCATCCCGAAGACCAGAAGCATACCGCTTTTCGGACCCCTTTAGTCATATTCTGCTACAAGGTGATGTCTTTCGGTCTAAAGAACGCCGGCGCCACCTATCAGAGGGCCATGACGAAGATTTTCGATGACCTCATACATGAAATCGTCGAATGTTATATCGACGACCTCGTAGTAAAAAGCAAATCATACGAGAAACATTTAGAGCATCTAAAGATCGTGTTTCAGCGTCTTCGAAAATACAACTTGAAGATGAACCCTCTCAAGTGAACGTTCGGAGTTTCCTCGGGCAAGTTTTTAGGATTCATCTTCCGACATCAAGGCGTCGAGATAGACCCGTCGAAGATCAATGCGATCATGGAAATGCCTCCGCCAAAGACTCTCAAGCAACTGCGGTCTCTCTAAGGAAAGCTCGCATATATCCGGCGATTCATAGCCAATCTCTCCGGCAAGTGTCGTTCCTACAGTCATCTAATGAAGAAAGGAACCCCGTTCGTCTGGGATCGCAAATGCCAAAGCGCACTGGACGAAATCAAGCAATACCTGCAGAATACGCCAGTACTGGCCGCTCCCGTTAAAGGAAAACCTCTCGTCCTGTACACAACAGCCCTCGAAGGTTCTTTAGGCGCGTTGTGGGCACAAGAGAATGACCAAGGGAAAGAGAGAGCCCTCTACTATTTGAGTCGAGTTCTCCTGGGGGCAGAAATCAATTACTCTCCCATTGAAAAACATTGCCTGGCGTTGATCTTCGCAATAACGAAGCTCAGACACTATGCGTTAGCACATGAGGTCCATCTCATATCAAAAGTGGATCCTCTCAAATACTTGATGTCGAAGGCCATATTAACAGGGCGGCTCGCTAAATGGGCCCTACTCTTCACGGAGTTCTCGATAACTTATCGGCCTCTTAAGGCAGTGAAAGGCCAGGCCATAGCCGACTTCCTTGCTGAGCATCCGATACCTGCCGATTCTCCTTTGAATTGCGAACTGCCAGACGAGCACGCGTTTGACACGATCGACAGTGAGAAAGAAGAAAGTGACACCCGATGGGAACTTTACTTCGATGGGGCATCTTCCATGAAGAAGTGCAAACAGAGCACCCCCATAATCAAATCAGGGGTAGGGCTCATCTTCGTGACTCCCCAAGGAGGGATAACGCGCTTTGCCTTCTTCTTAACAAAGCCGAGGACAAACAATGAAGCCGAATATCAAGCTCTGATAGCAGGTCTCAAGATCGCTATCGACATGAGAATTGAAAACCTTCTCATATACGGAGACTCTCAACTGGTCGTTAGTCAAGTAAACGGTGACTATCAAATGTGCAAACCAGAGTTGGTGAAGTAATGCGAGAGAGTGCAGCAGCTGCTGACTCAAATTCCTTCCTACACCCTGGAAAACAAACCGCGTGCGGAAAATAGCAAAGCGGATACGTTAGACAAGCTCGCTAAAGAATTGGCTGATGAAAACCTCGATGACGTGAGGATCGTTGTGCAAAACCGTCGGGTTCTCGCACCGGCAGAAATACCTCCGGAGTCGTCCGAAGAAAAAGGAGTGATCGAGCAAACGACTTTACAAATAAAGGACCAGGGAGATGCTAAGGATTAGAGAGAAGTCTTTATAGACTACTTCAAATCCCGTGGAACGCCTAAAGATGCGTCCTCAAGACATCAGCTCATGAAACGAGCTCTGCTTTTGCCTTCGTCAATGATACTCTGTATAAGAGATCATTCGATTCTCTATGGCTAAGATGCCTGGGACCTGAAGAGGAAAGGAGAGTCGTCCGAGAAACTTACGACGGACTCTGCGGCTCTCACCAAGCCGGGCCGAAGATGAAGCTGAAGATCAAAAGGATGGGCTACTATTGGACCACGATGATCCAAGACTGTCTCGAATACGCGAAGCAGTGCCACTCGTGCCAGATTCACGGGGACTTTATCCATCAGCATCCAAATCCGCTACACCCAACGGTGTCTAGCTGGCCGTTCGAAATGTGGGGATCTGACATAATCGGCCCCATCGAACCAGCATCTTCCAGAGAACATCGATTCATACTGGCAACAACAGATTACTTCTCCAAGTAGGAAGAAACAGTGCCATTAAGAGAAGTGAAGATGGAGAATATCCTACATTTCTTCAAGACACGCGTCATTTACCGGTTCGGCACTCCGTGACGGATTATCTCCGATAACGGGCCAGCCTATAGAAGCCACAAGATCAGCTGCTTTGCACAACAGCATAACATAGACTGGAGATACTCTTCGGTCTATGATCCCCGAGCTAACGGTCTAGCTGAGGCTTTCAACAAGACCTTGACAAAGATCGTCAAAAAGACGATGTCTCGAAATAGGAAGGACTGATACGAAAGACTGCATGAAGCTCTCTGGGCGTACCGAACTACGTTCAAAATAGCCACAAATACAACGCCGTATGCATTGGTATTCGGCACAGAAGCGGTACTCCCCCTCGAGATAGAGTTACCATCTTTACGAGCGGCGGTTCACTACGAGCTAATAGACGAAGAAAATGCTCACCTTCGGCTTGAGGAGCTCGACGCCCTTGATGAAACCCGGCTCATGGCGCAAAAAAATCTGGAGGCTTATAAAGCGAGGATGATGTGCTCAAATAAGAAATTGACTAGGCCGAGGACATTCCGCCAAGGCGAACTCGTACTAGTGGTCAAAAGACCTATGATCCCCAATCGTGCCAAACGGGGGAAATTCGAGCCGAACTATGAAGGCTCGTACATCATAGACAAGGTCTACCAAGGTGCAGCCTATCTACTCATGGATATGCATGGCGAAAGACCCTTAAGGCCAATAAACGGCCGCTTCCTGAAAAAATACTACGCTTAACGAGTCACATCCTAGGTCAACGATAGATGACGACGCCTATGTCCGCTCGCTATCTTCCTAAGTACAAACTCTGCCAGTAGTAACCGGCTTTCGGACCGAAACGTCTTTAAACTAACGATGGACCACTATGTCCTAAAACTGGCCATTGGCCGAGACGTCTATAAAATACTACAGACCGCAGCATCCCAAGACCGACACAAAAAAAAATAAAAAAAATAAAAAAAGAAAGAAAGAAAAAGAAAACGGTATGTCCATAAGCAGAATGGGCATGGATGAAAACCCGAAAGGGCTCCGTGAGTAAAAACAACAAGGATACCGGCGAGTGTTGTGAAAACCCGAAATGGCGCAATCTCGTTAAAAGACACTTGCAAGGTCCTCTCGACCTTTTGAGGAGAAACCACCTGCATGAGATCCTTACGACTTACAAGGGAGCAACATACTTAGGGGTCCCCACGACTCCTAAGGAGAAATTACACTTACAAGATCCTCACGACTCGTAAGGAGAACCCTCCTATGAGACCTTCAGGGCTCATAGGATTCAAAAGCCTTAAGCTACAGGGATCTAAACCTGTTCTTAAGCCATCACAACCTCCAATGTTGCCCTACAAGCGGCTCAATGCTGACCCTTGTATACAATCCATGGGCACGAATAAACATTTCCCTAACAAAGTCCCATCCGTGATTAGGGATATGCTCGTATGGTGAACAACCCTTGCAAGTCCTCTCGACTTATAAGGAGAAAGTACTCTTGTAAGATCCTTACGACTTATAAGAGACCATACACTTAGGAATCCTCACGAATCCTAAGAAGAAAGCGCACCTACGAGATCCTCACGACTCGCAGGGAGAAATACCTTTATGAGACCCTTACGGCTCATGAAATCAAAAGCCTTAGCCGACAAGATCCTAACCCTGTTCGCTAAGCTACCTTTGTTCGACATCGACAGAGGCAAATGATGACTCGTTCCTGGCAATATCCCAGTTGTAGCGATGCTGATGCCTAAATCGGTGTCAAATCCCAAACTCGCGGCGAAAAGTCAGCGAACCACAAATGCATATGAAATAGCCGAAATGATGGGGCAACTTCCAACAAAATCAGCAAGTAAAAATGTATGCATCCAAAATAGCTGAAATGATTGGGCAACTCGTAACAAAAAGCAGCGAGTAAAAATAAAATAAATAGCCGAAATGATTGGGCAACTCGCAATAAAAAGCAGCGAGTAAAATTAAAATAAACAGCCGAAATGATTGGGCACCGCGAAAAATAGCCGAAATGATTGGGCGATCCGACCTTCGCGATATAAAAAGCTGAAATGATAGAGCATCGCGGAAAGAAATAAAAAAAATGAATGAAACTTTTGCCCTACAAGTGATGTCACATCAATCCCTGTATACAATCCAGGGGCGCAAACAAAAAGGGAACCATACTTTCTAACCAGGCTTCATCGAAATAAAGCCGAATCTCGACGGTTCACGGACAACCTAGAGATCATCAATAGCGTTCTTCCTCATTCCAGCAGGATTCAGACGCTACAATCAACCTTAGAGCCATGGCAGAGTCCCTATTCCAAATCTCGACGGTTCACAGACAGCCTAGAGACCACTTCGAAATTCATCTCATTACAACAGACGCGACGTCATCCACATCACCCCGTCTCGGAAATACGTATCTACATGACCCCGTCTCGGAAATACGTCATCTACATGACCCCTTCTTAGAAATACGTCATCCACATGACCCCGTCGCGGAAATTCGTCATCTACATGACCCCGTCGCGGAAATATGTCATCCACATGACCCCGTCACGGAAATACGTCATCCACATGACCCCGTCTCGGAAAGACGTCATCCACATGACCCCGTCACGGAAATACGTCATCTACATGACCCCGTCATGGAAATACGTCATCTACATGACCCCGTCTCGGAAATACGTCTTCTACATGACCCCGTCTCGGAAATACGTCATCTAGATGACCTCGTCGCGGAAATACGTCATCCACATGACGCCTTCGTGGAAATACGTCATCCACATGACCCCGTCTCAGAAATACGTCATCCACATGACCCCGTCTCGGAAATACATCATCCACATGACCCCGTCGCGGAAATACGTCATTCACATAACCCCATCTCAGAAATACGTCATCCACATGTCCCTGTCTCGGAAAGACGTCATCTATATGACCCCGTCTCGGAAATACGTCATCCATATGACCCCATCGCGGAAATACGTTATCCACATGACCCCGTCGCGGAAATACGTCATCGACATGACCCCGTCTAGGAAATAAGTCATCTACATGATCCCATCTCGGAAATACGTCATCTACATGACCCCGTCTCGGAAATATGTCATCCATATGACCCCGTCACGGAAATACGTCATCTATATGACCCCGTCGTGGAAATACGTCATCTACATGACCCCGTCTCGAAAATACGTCTTCCACATGACCCCGTCGCGGAAATACGTCTTCTACATGACCCCGTCGCGGAAATACGTCATCCACATGACCCCGTCGCGGAAATACGTCATCTACATGACCCCGTCTCGGAAATACGTCATCTACATGACCTCGTCTCGGAAATACGTCATCTACATGACCACGTCTTGGAAATACGTCATCTACATGACCTCGTCTCGGAAATACGTCATCCACATGACCCCGTCACGGAAATATGTCATCCACATGACCCCGTCGTCGAAATACGTCATCCACATGACCCCGTCTCGGAAATACGTCATCCGTATGACCCAGTCGCGGAAATACGTCATCCACATGACCCCGTCGCGGAAATACCTCATTTACATGACCCCGTCTCGGAAATACGTCATCCACATGACCCCGTCGCGGAAATACGTCATCTACATGACCCCATCTCGGAAATACATCATCCACATGACCCCGTCACAGAAATACGTCATCTACATGTCAATCTCATTAAACACTTACGGGTCCTCTCGATTCGTTAGAAAGAAAACTCTTGATTGATATGATTTTCCGATTGTGTGTGTTTTTATAGAAAATAAATTTTAGAAATCACAATCAAAAATTATTTGACCGCAATCAATAACGGTGTCGAATGTAGCGCGTTAGTAAGTGAGTGCGGATCGTCCACAGGGAAAGTGAGTTCCGTTCAATTCTTGAATTAGATGAGTTGAAAATTTAGGGCAAAGAAAAGAAAACAATTCATGATTTGTAATTGTAGATCAAAAAATAAGAAAAATCTAGATCTAAAAGAAATTAAAAGCAAGAATTGAGATGTGTGATAATTTCCAACCAACAATCAAGATTAGAAGTATGGCTCGTGGGAGTGGATCGGATCTATAGATGTGATGAGATCTAAAGATTACTAATTCTTATCCATTAATGAATTGATACTAGATCGATGCGAATTCATCGAGGGTTAAGGATCTTTGCGAGAAAATTAGGGATTCCGCAACTCATCCTTTGTCCTTTCGATGGATCGCATTCAAATTCTAGCTTCTAGTCAATCAAATGTTTAATAATTGTTCCCTAGTTTCGAGTGAACACGATCAAGAAAGCATCATCTCGAAGCTAGGTTATTAATCATTAGATTAACTAGAATTTCCAAACATTATAGGATTTAAGAATTGTAAAAATATCTAAATCATCATCATCTAAAGATCGTCACAACTCCTACACGAGCGGAGATTACTCAAACATCATGATCACAAACACAATCACAAATTGAGATCTAATCATTATGCTTGAATTAAAAGAGAAGCAAGAGTATAGAAAATTCACCTTTATTTATCGACAAATTTCGTTACAACTCTCTTGAATTTACAAAAGGAAGGAACTAGATTGTCGATTTCGGCTTCGCTCGGCTCCTTGAGTCGCGGATCGGCATGGATCTCTTGCTCCGTTGGAAATCCGGCGTCGCTTGATAAAGGTTGAAGGCTCTCTTGCTCAAATTGATCTCGGGATCTTGATCTTGATTTTGAATTGGAGATGGGAATTGAATTTGGCACAAGCTTTTGTCACTAAACTTGTGGGTAGAAGATGGTGATAATTCTTGAACCACTTCAAACCTTAATCTAAGCTCCTTTTTATAGACCTCTTGATTTAGAATTGAAATTTGAATTCCCCCCACAAGTTAGTTATCAAATGATTTAAATTTCCCTCCAAAAAGTTAGTTAAGCTTTAAATTTTGAATTTCCCTCCAAGAAGTTGTTAAGCCGAGCCTTCTAGAGATGCCACGTGGAGCTTCTGGGGTCTTCTGGAAGCTTTGGCCGTTACAATTTAACATGTGATGAATTTTGATGGCATGATCTCTTCAATTTGCCGCGGATACGCCGCGCCAAGGGGGCTTGGGCCGCGGATCCGCGGCCCATTAATGGCCTTGATGGTTTCTCTTTATATGGTAATACTTGGGCTGACTGGTGGGCCTTTTTCTGATATATGGATTTTTATTTGGCCTTCTGTATTTGCTCCAGATCTTTAGCCTTTGAATTGGTGTGTCTTTTATCAAATCTTTTCCCAATTTTGGGCTTTTGCTTCTGGAATTTCCTGCATTAGACCCCAGACAAAAGTTGCTCTATACAAGGATGATGCGATGCCATGAAACACAGTTAATTTCCCTCAAAGTGCCGGTTTAAAAGTCTAACACATGCAATTTGGTATTTCAGAGATGATTTGGTAATATGTGCAATTATGAATACCGAACACTTCTATATGAGTTCAAATGGTAGGGAAATTACCGTGTTAAAAGTGCAGTATTTTCGACTGATCAACTCTCTTATTAGATCCTTATGACTTATAAGGGAAAACACACTTAGGAATCCTCACGACTCCTAAGGAGAAAAGACACTTACGAGATCCTCACGACTCGTAGGGAGAAAAATCTTTATGAGACCCTCACGGCTCATGAAATTGAAAAGTCTTAGGCAGCAGATCTGAACATGCTTTCTAAGCCATCACTACCCCTCGAAGAAGCCAAAACAAGATGCCCACTCTATCATCTGCAGGCTATGCTTGCTAAGGTAACGTGCTGATAACAAAAGAAAAGAGAAGAAAGCAACAATTAGAACATTTGATTCGCATTCGGTTAAACGTTCGAAGCATACCCATTCATGCATGTGCAAAAGATTTAGTACATAAAATAAACACACTAAAAGGAGGAATTTACCATTCATACTTTGAAAAGTTCTTACAATCATGAAAGCAGTAAACGAAAAACATCATCAAATGGTTACAATGGTAAAACCTCAGATCCACGACATGGATTGAGGAATTCGAAAGTAAGGCTGTCCAGAATCTTTATGGCTTTTCTGACCATTCTCGTGTGCATCCTCTCGCGCTCACGAGTGTCGAGGTCCTCGCCAATGTCCTCCTCCCTTTGATAAGAAGTGATTATCGTCGTCTGTTGGAAAGTTTGATGCAGAATATCAATGAGTTTATCTTGCCGCTTCTTCGAGATCAGGCCCGACAGGTACACTGAATGCACCTTGTCTTCGGCATCATCCAGCGTATTAAGCGGCATGGCTTCGTGAAACCCAGGAAGTGCTCCCCAAATTGCTCCCACTACGATTTTCAAGAGAGCGGAACGGCGAGGAAGCAGCCGACCGACGTGTGCATACAGACGATCCATAATCTCCGCACATTGGGCACCTGTAAATTCTTGGTTCTGGCGATGGCCCTGTGTTGGAGATAGTGCCCTCAGAGTCAATTATTGGATCACAGGCACGTGATTGCAATGATTGATGGAGGACCTATCCCGGTAGGACAGTCTTACTCAAGATGATAGTATGCTATCTGGTTTATCTTTATCATCGTGTACTGCTTTAGGTGACCTGACAGGTCGCTATTATACGTTGATAGAGCCCCTAGGATTCTTGCTTGACCACCAGCAGTATGAGGGCGATCATATACGTGAGAGCTGGCAGTCTATAAGCACATCCTTAAAAGGTCCCTAGTCGTGGGAGTTTCGAGACAGGGCATCGATACTCCAGAGTAGACTAGTGTATACAGTCGAGACCCCGACGAGGGGCGGTGACCGGTCTCACAAGCCACTGGTGTCAGTTGGTTCACCTAAGATGTATACAGGTGCTCATTTGGCTATGAGTACACCGGACAGGACTCGCCGGGAACATGCTAGTTGGTCTTATACCTGACGTCAGATAGCAGTTCCCTGGTGACATGTATACAGGTTAGTTCATCGACCTGGGGATCATCATTTGTCTCGTGTGAGTTCCCACTGTACTTTGATTACTACCCTACCACGCTCAAAGGAGACGTGCAAACAGGTTTTAGTTGGGTACAGTCCCGTGCCACATGAAGGCAGTGAGCGTATCTTCAGGGGTTCGTCTCTCCCGGTATTGGGGGTGAGGTCGCGCTGTGTCTAGGAGAGCCATTACACGAAGCCCTCGGCCGAGGCAGGAGATTTACTGGTAGGTATTACAGTAGTATCTCAGGGTGTTCTGGGCTACACTCCGACACGACTTGTACCGCTTTTGGGGGTCTGACTTTTACCAACTCCCTAGGCCCGCCATGCGATGCTCATAGACGAACGGACCGGACTGTACGGATATTGTCACTGACAGGCTCAGTAGGGTGTCAGGATGAGTTCGCTCATCGACGTCCCTTTTGGTCAATACCTGGTAGCCCGTTACGTATTGGCTTATACCTCTGACGTGCTTGTGGTTAAATCCACAACCAAGGTGTTGACGAGTCTTTAGTGTCCCCCACATTCAGTTACTCAAGCTTTCGGGCGAAAAGCTGTAGAGGCCGTATGGAGATATGGCAAGGTCCGATCAGATACGTGCGGTATTGCACGGATCAGGATCGGACAGTTTGTACTATAGGCCGTATGGATATATGGCAGGGTTCGATCAGATACGTGCGGTATTGCACGAATCAGGATCGAACAGATACTACTAGCCGGTTTTGGTTTAAACCGGATCCTAGTATAGTACAGTGTAGATGTTGTCTCATTGCATTTGTATTTCGGTCGGAATACAAATGCGGGTGTGTATACACAGCATCGGGGTTTTCCTGTAATTTATTACGGGACCAGTTTTCTGGAGTTGCGAGTTTGCTTTCCGTTTCGGCCATATTTCTTTGTATCCTTCAATGGCCGAAGTTTGGTGGAGGAGGGCTTATTTGCAATTGTGCAAATAAGCATTTGTGGAGGGTGGTCTTTGCTTTTTGTTGCATCATGATGGTGCACCATCCATTGACCTTGACTTCTTCATGATGGCTTGACTTTTTGAAGTCATCATGCTTGATGATGGGTTATGATATGGTTGTTGAGTGTTGGATTTTGTTGAGAATAATTTCTTTTGATGATCACCTTTCTCTCTCTCTTTCTTGTGATTGATCCACTCTCCCCTCTCATTCTCTCAATGATAATTTGGCCGGCCATTCCATGTAGGGGGTGGGCTGTCCAAATTTGTAGAGGGCATTTTTCTTCTCTTTTGGCTTGAAAAGATATAGCTTCATCCAAAAAGATTCATACCTCATTTCCTCCACTAAAATGGCAACCTCCTACAACCCCAAATGAGACACAAGCCTCTACACTACATTCTACAGCAAACCTTGGGCACGTCGACTAGCCAGCTTCGTGCCCGAGTTGCCTCGGTATAGAGGGGGGAGCCCGTAAAAGATGCAGGCGACGTGGTGCCCTTCCGACGATGAGGTGGAGTCCGGACATTCCGCGGGAGATCGGGACGGTGACGAGAAGACCGGAGGACTCGGATCACTCGGTATATTTCTCTTCCCCATCTTATAGTTAGCTAGGACTAGTTAATGGTTCGATCCGGGTATTAGTGCGCAGTGGTGCCAGTTCATGAAAAATTTAAGTATATCACCGCTTCCGCATTTTGGCCTCGGGATGGAGGCCGGGACGCCGCCGTGCACTTACAGTGGTATCAGAGCCTCGCCATTAACCTAGTCTAGCTTTGTTTAATGTGTTTTACATTTCCGGTCGACCAAAATTCCAAAAACCCGCGTTTTCTTCACATCAGTTTTCTGTCGAATTTTTTCTGGCTCGAAATTTTTTTCAGGTTGTAGAAAATTGATGTACTAGAAGTCCTAAGAATTCTGGGCAAATTCGAGAGATTGATCTTTCAGGGAGAGCGCGGAACCGCGGCCAAACCCCACTTGGCGCCGCCGTTCCACCGCAGTATGAAAGGATCACTGTGTCGAATTTTTCCAGTGGGCTTCTGGGGTGAAAATAGGGTTTCTGGAATATTATGTTTGGGCCCAGAATTTCTTGATGTGCTACAGTAGTACTTGGGGCCCACTTGTTAAAATTTGAACGATCGGATATTTTAAACACATTAGTTCACAGTATTTACATTATATCTGCGACCGTGAATGTCACTTGATCGGTAAATCCAGTCTAACTGCTATAGCCTGGTTAGACGGATTTGCGAACGCGACTTTCACGTTGATGTTCTGTGTATTGCTGTGATGTTGCGGATTGGTCGTGGGGGATAGCCTGGATGCAATGCTAGTACAGTTGTGGTTGTATTATGTACATTTGATATTGCGGGGCGATCGTCCGACATGTGGACTGCCGTCACTGCCTGATTGTATTATTTTTTTTTTTGGGGCACGACCAGGTTGCGGTCGATGTACTCGTTGTATGTATATTTTACTTTCTGTACTAGGATTACCCCAAGGAGGGGTGCACGGATAGCCGGGTTCTAGAGGGCAACATGCCCGCATCTCATGGCATTGAGACGGAGGGGGATTCACTCTAGAATTGGCAGGCTATTCGCCGCACTCGTAGGGGGTACAGGTTGACCCAGGAGGGATGCCCAAGTTACCGGATTCCGTGAAGTGCTGGGTGGTCCATTCACGGTGCTGAAGGGGGCTGCCTCGCTTCAGGTTTTGGCGGGTAACTTGCCGCGCCCGTAGGGGTCTAGGATTTCATTGCACAGGCTATCCACACGACCAGGGGAACGTCGGGTTTCAGTAGTGGCTCTGTGAAACCCGGGGATCCCAGATATCTGTATTGTTCTGTGATGCTGTACATTTCTGTGATGTTGCATTTTATCACGCCTTGAGCGAAAATTATATATTGGTATATATATATTAGTAGATGTTGTATATGTTTTTCATCCGCGCTAGTCCAGTCCCCGCTCTGTCGTTAGTTAGCTAACCTAACGGGTAATGACGGGACCCAGTGGCGAATGCGGATGGCATATACATACATCAGTATATTTTCGTTCTTTTTGGTGTGATCAATTGATGGGACTGCATTGATTCGGATCAACGCAAGTTAAAAACAAACCTAATCTGATGTTGTTGGAACACTTTTCAAAAAGCTGTTATTGCAAGGACGTTCACTTTTGTTTTGCATCGTGGTATTCAGTTGGAATATCCTGCTCCTCAGTCGACGAGGCAAGGGCCGAGATCCCTTCACCGGGAGTGACCCCTTGGACAAAAAGTTTGCGTCAGGGCAATAACTTCACTATAGCCGATTACTTTTGCTTTGCACCGTGGTATTCAGTTGGAATATCCTGCACCCCATTCTACGGGGAAAGAGCCGAGATCCCTTCACCGGGAGTGACCTCTTTAGCAACGGTTTTCGTCACTATATTTTTAAAATCTATTCGTTCCTTCAACGATATCAAGATCATTACGTTAAAGTTTTTCGCCAGAAACCATTCGTAGCCCTCCGTCGTTTCAGACGGGTAGCACGTAGTATTCATGCTATGTTTGTTGACCTTCGTCAAGGCATAGTGTATGGTAGCTGCTTGTTACCTTTCTGCTGCATAGATAGATGCGTTGGTTTGGGACAGTCGTATAGCCTTGTTGACCTTCGTCAATGGCTTGTACGGGTGGGTTCAAATTAACCTGGACAATGACGGGTGGAACTTGACATGTGACTTATGATTTGTTGACCTTCGTCAAGGTCATAAGAGCATGGGGTAGAAATCACATCGGGTGTTTCAAAAGAACTGAAACTTGCCAGATATGTGCATACCTTCTGGAGTGTGATACCGTGAGCGGATTCCGTCACGTTATCATGCGATGATAGTTGGATCCCGATTCCCACTGATGAGTTAGTTTACTCCTCGGGTGATCCCGACTAATTCTTCTTTCAGGTTTGGAGGAGAATTTGACGGTACAGTGGGAGGTTTCCAGATTAGATAAATTGGTAACCATTCTGATCTAGGTTAGAGTGCACGCTGAGTGTTTCTTTTCTCTCTCTCTTTGGCAGCGACCATTGACCCGACCCTAAGACTATGACTCAGTGACCAAGTTGACCGAACCTTCTTTAACACTGGCTTTTGGATTGTCAGAGTTGCAAACCTCATTGCCACTCCTATCTTTACCCTTTTCTCCAGGACACCCCGTATTACTACGAACGTCCACTTCCATTGGACAAAACCATCGTATGGTTAGATACGAACTCGAAGGAATTCGAGGATGGTTTCCGGTTCTGGAGAAAACGGATAGGATTATTCAGTTGTCTTTTCCTTTTACCTTCTCTCAGGTTGCGAGTACTCCTTGGTTTAGGAGATAGTACACCTATTACGCAAATTGGATAGTCTTCTTCCAAATCTTAGGCTGGTGCCGAACGGTGGGGAATGAAGAAAACCAATTAGCATAACGGTGGTGTGCAGAAGGTATTAAGTTAAGACAAAGCAAGGGATTAGTAAGAGGGCAAAGTAAATTGCGACTGATATTCACGACCAAATCAGGTATTTCTTCGCCAATCCTAAAATCACCTTTGTATTTCTCCAGGACACTCCGTATCACTACGAAGATCCACAGTTTATTGGATACTCCATCGTATGGTTATATACGAACTCGAAAGGAACTTGTTCCAGTTCGGGGATGGATTCTGGTTCAGGAGAAATAGGAATAAGATTTATTCGGTTGTCTTTTATCCTCACCTCCTCTCGCATTGCGAGTGTTCCTAGGATTGGGACAGTACACCCATTATGCTTATTGGATAGTCTTATTCCAAACCATAGGCTGGTGCCGAACGGTAGGGAAGGAAGAAAACCATTTGTCCTAAGGGGTGTGCAGAAGGTAATGACTAAAGACATATAAAAGGATTTGGGGAGGTGGCAAAGTATTATACGGTTATAGTCGTGAATCTGGAAGAGGCATTACTAGGAATACCGGGATACCCCATCGAAACATTTCAATGTTTCAGTTTCACTGTGTATTGTTAAAGGATAACTGATTTCCCGATTAGATACTTACTCCAGGGTATGTATTTACCAGGTTTGATTCTCACATCTGTATGGTTTTACAGATGATGAGTGGGAGTAAGTTATTGGGAATTGGGTGATCATCCTCATTATATCGGGATTCGTTGTAATCGGTGATATTTGAGGAAGTCACCTGGGTTGTTTGCCGGACGGCAAATATTTGGTTTTGAATATCCGCTGTTATGCACCAATTTCAAATTGATATATCTGTACGTCTATTTTCATAGAGTGAGATATACCTTTTTGAAATTATGTCTGTGACATTTACCTATATCAGTGGATGGTTAGGTAAGGAGCATTAAACAGCGGTGTAATTCTTCTTAACCATAAGTACAGTTTCCAACCTACGACACACAGTGAATGAGTTATCAGACTCAAGGGACTTATACAGAGTATTGTATGTTGTCCAGGGTCCATCAGGACAGAGGGGTTGGTCCTCGTACTATATTCGGTTTACTTATGACTTCTTTAGTTTTTAGACAGGTGTTTCGTGGAAACACAGGGTCCGAATTTTGAGAAGTTATAGGTATTTGAATAAAGTAGAGAACCAGGTATTGCAAGTATCGGGATTCTTCAAAGTGATTGAAGATGTAGATACTTGAGTATGGTATTCAGTTGATAGTAATGATTAAGAGAACTTGCTTCTCTTTCAGGTTACTCATAATTGGAAGCATTCCTAAGTTGAGTAACACTGATAGACCTCCTTCCATTTAGCTGACATGTGCTGGAGACAGTTGCATGATTTGAATCTGGTTCAATTAAATCAGTGCCTCTGGTTCTATATTGGATATAGAACAGTTCATATCTTAACGTTGTTAAGCTACGGGGAGTTGTCCGGCTTATGATTAAAACCAGACTCTGGATAACTCAAGGCACGTTTTTGTAATGGCTGTTTGTGGGTTGACCCAGGCTATGATGAGGGTTGATTTTCTACCATCTGGTAGATCAATAGAAATATTGTTCTAGACTCGCCACAGTTTTTATTAAAAATGGATTTTTTCAGAAAAATAGTAGTGGGAATATGGTAGAACTGGAAGTGATTCCAGAACCACAAACGATTACTGAAGATTTGATAGGAACCTAAAGATTCAATCTGGTTTGACTTTCCATTGGCCACTCCGCAGATAAGGTGGGTAACTTCAGGCACCCGAGAGGTACTCCGGTAGCCTCAAGGACGGTGACAGGGAAGTTCTTGTTTACCCACACTTGCCATTGCTGTTGTTCCAGGCTGCGAGACCTGGCGGGAGGATGAGTATAGCGTCGTTCTGAACTGGCTTCAGGAGTGTACGTATATACGACCCTGCCAGAGGGTTGTCGTAGTCAGTGGGAGCAGCGGAAGCATTGGTGGACAGGTATCTTATGTCTATTTATAGACTAAAGCAGATATAGTAGAGATAGATCATCTATTTCTGATGTGACAGTCATAGGTTTGACTTCATCAGAATAGGGGATGGATCTGTTGAGAAGGTAGTAGGGTGTGATGTCATGGTATTTGGATGACATACACAGAGTAGGAAAAGAAACTCCTATACTACGATCGGTTATACTTTGGTCGTCATACACTAGTTTCTCCACAGGGGACTTGGACATTATATCAGACATACTGGTTACTGGATCTATGGTTTTAGATCTAGATTTGGGTGGTTTCCCAATCAGGGTACTTAGACAGCATTCTAAGAGTATTTAGAATGGACGACTCCTGGCACGGTAGTGTACCTGCAGGTGATGGAGTCACCCTCTCTAAAGGTGTCTTACAGACTAAAGGGGAGAGGGATGTACATGATTGGAAGATCACTTGCTCAGGCAATTGAGTCAATCATGAGATGTCAAGTACCACACCAGATGTTGTTCTTGCACTAGATGCAATAAGTTGACATTGATCCAATCCTGGAGAAACAGTCGGAAGCAGCTTTAGAGCATAAGTGGATGTTCTAGGGATATGATAACGACAGCCTCATTCGGGAGACAGTTATCATTCCAGGCTTCCAAGGTGACCTGGACGACAAGGAGGTTGTCTGAGCTATAGTTTTCCTTCTGACGGGGGGCAGTATTTTGGACAGGTGGTCCAAGGAAATACTGAGGGTGGCATGGCGCAGGATACTGATTAAGTTCAGTTGACGATACAGTCTAAGAAGTTTGGATTTGGAGTTCATTTATGAGCTAGGTCCCATCAGGCATCCAGACATATTCTAAGACAGGTATTGCTCTTTTCGGGAGATGGCTTTCTCCGCGAACTTGAGATATAGAGAGACATAGAAAGAAACAACAAAGCGAATCCACTCACTGAGGCTATTCCTCGAACGCAATAGTTTCGCAAACGGGTTTTGTGAGACTGACTAGTAGAGGAGTTGGGTGTTCGGTATCATACGGGCTGTGAGTATGCGACATCGCAATAATTAGCCTTGAGTGCAAGTGGGAGATTGTTGGAGATAGTGCCCTCAGAGTCAATTATTGGATCACAGGCACGTGATTGCAATGATTGATGGAGGACCTATCCCGGTAGGACAGTCTTACTCAAGATGATAGTATGCTATCTGGTTTATCTTTATCATCGTGTACTGCTTTAGGTGACCTGACAGGTCGCTATTACACGTTGATAGAGCCCCTAGGATTCTTGCTTGACCACCAGCAGTATGAGGGCAATCATATACGTGAGAGCTGGTAGTCTATAAGAACATCCTTAAAAGGTCCCTAGTCGTGGGAGTTTCGAGACAGGGCATCGATACTCCAGAGTAGACTAGTGTATACAGTCGAGACCCCGACGAGGGGCGGTGGCCGGTCTCACAAGCCACTGGTGTCAGTTGGTTCACCTAAGATGTATACAGGTGCTCATTGGGTTATGAGTACACCGGACAGGACTCGCCGGGAACATGCTAGTTGTTCTTATACCTGACGTCAGATAGCAGTTCCCTGGTGACATGTGTACAGGTTAGTTCATCGACCTGGGGATCGTCATTTGTCTCGTGTGAGTTCCTACTGTACTTTGATTACTACCCTACCACGCTCAAAGGAGACGTGCAAATAGGTTTTAGTTCGGTATAGTCCCGAGCCACATGAAGGCAGTGAGCGTATCTTCAGGGGTTTGTCTCTCTCGGTATTGGGGGTGAGGTCGCGCTGTGTCTAGGAGAGCCATTACACGAAGCCCTCGGCCGAGGCAGGAGATTTACTGGTAGGTATTCCAGTAGTATCTCAGGGTGTTCTGGGCTACACTCCGACACGACTTGTACCGCTTTTGGGGGTCTGACTTTTACCAACCCCCTAGACCCGCCATGCGATGCTCATAGACGAACGGACCGGACTGTACGGATATTGTCACTGACAGGCTCAGTAGGGTGTCAGGATGAGTTCGCTCATCGACGTCCCTTTTGGTCAATACCTGGTAGCCCGTTACGTATTGGCTTATATCTCTGACGTGCTAGTGGTTAAATCCACAACCAAGGTGTTGACGAGTCTTTAGAGTCCCCCACATTTAGTTACTCAAGCTTTCGGGCGAAAAGCTGTAGAGGCCGTATGGAGATATGGCAAGGTCCGATCAGATACGTGTGGTATTGCACGGATCAGGATCGGACAGTTTGTACTATAGGCCGTATGGATATATGGCAGGGTTCGATCAGATACGTGCGGTATTGCACGAATCAGGATTGAATGGATACTACTAGCCGGTTTTGGTTTAAACCGGATCCTAGTATAGTACAGTGTAGATGTTGTCTCATTGCATTTGTATTTCGGTCGGAATACAAATGCGGGTGTGTATACACAGCATCGGGGTTTTCCTGTAATTTATTACGGGACCAGTTTTCTGGAGTTGCGAGTTTGCTTTCCGTTTCGGCCATATTTCTTTGTATCCTTCAATGGCCGAAGTTTGGTGGAGGAGGGCTTATTTGCAATTGTGCAAATAAGCATTTGTGGAGGGTGTTCTTTGCTTTTTGTTGCATCATGATGGTGCACCGTCCATTGACCTTGACTTCTTGACTTCTTCATGATGGCTTGACTTTTTGAAGTCATCATGCTTGATGATGGGTTATGATATGGTTGTTGAGTGTTGGATTTTGTTGAGAATAATTTCTTTTGATGATCACCTTTCTCTCTCTCTTTCTTGTGATTGATCCACTCTCCCCTCTCATTCTCTCCATGATAATTTGGCCGGCCATTCAATGTAGGGGGTGGGCTGTCTAAATTTATAGAGGGCATTTTTCCTCTCTTTTGGCTTGAAAAGATATAGCTTCATCCAAAAAGATTCATACCTCATTTCCTCCACTAAAATGGCAACCTCCTACAACCCCAAATGAGACACAAGCCTCTACACTACATTCTATAGCAAATCTTGGGCACGTCGACTAGCCAGCTTCGTGCCCGAGTTGCCTCGGTATAGAGGTGGGAGCCCGTAAAAGATGCAGGCGACGTGGTGCCCTTCCGGCGATGAGGTGGAGACCGGACATTCCGCGGGAGATCGGGACGACGACGAGAAGACCGGAGGACTCGGATCACTCGGTATATTTCTCTTCCCCATCTTGTAGTTAGCTAGGACTAGTTAATGGTTCGATCCGGGTATTAGTGCGCGGTGGTGCCAGTTCATGAAAAATTTAAGTATATCACCGCTTCCGCATTTTGGCCTCGGGATGGAGGCCGGGGCGCCGCCGTGCACTTACACCCTGTACGCGAATATCCTCATAAGAGATAAACTCGTTCAGGCTATATAGATGAACAACCATAGCGCCTGAAAAGAAACATCATTAAAAGATTAGTAATGAGGAAAAATAGGCACAGGGATTTAAACGACTCTTGATATCCCCATGGAGAAAAAAAATTCTAATTATGACACCTAACAAATTTGAATTTGCGAGAAATCCTAAAAAAAAGAGAAAAAATAAAAGAAAAAGGGGAAGGAATCTCATTTAATGAACGACCCCTCGAGTCTGGGAGTTAAACTACTCGAGAGCAATGCTCTGCAGACAGGAGTGACACCTGTCAAAGTCAATTTTGAGAGAAATTTAAAAAAATTCCCCGAGAATGCTAAGAGCCATGCTCTGTGAGGAAGATGAAGTAACCTATCAGGAACCATAAAAGCAAAGCTTTTAATGAATTTGATATCCATGAATAAAACTCTTAAGAGTTCTTCATCAAACATTAACAAATCAACATGATTCAGGAGAGCAAAGCTCTGTTAATGAAACCCTAAATGGGTTTTCTTTAGATCAAAGATCTATAAAGAGCAAGGCTTTATTAATGGGTAAAACCCTAATTTATTAAAATTTATTAAAAAATTTTAAAAAAAAAATTTAATAACTTTACCTAAGATTGGAAAGAGTTTTTACTCTTAAGAAGTTCTTAAACAGAAGAGTAAAGCTCTGAATAAAAATTCTCAAGAAAGAAGATAAGAATTATCTAAGGGACCAAAGGTCCTATTTATAGGCATTGAACCGCCTCTTCAACTTCTGAGTTGATCCAAGGGCTCAGATACTGCCACCGCTGCACTCACCTGTGCGCCACGTGAGCGCAACAGTGGGAGGGGGCATTTGTTTCCCCCAAATAGAGCAAAGAACTGTTTTAAAAGATTTAAAATTCAAAAATTGAAGCAACGCTTTAGATTCAGTGCTAGGCGCGCTGCGCGCCACGTGTCAAACAAAGATGCGCTAGCGCCCTAGGCAGTGCACCATGTGTGTGCTAGCGCTAGGCGCGCTGTGCGCCACGTGTCAAATACGGGCGCGCTAGCGCAGGCTGTTCTGCACTTTGCGCTGCATGCCACGTGTTAAACGTAGGTGCGCTAGCGCAAAGTGCACTGCGCTCTGAGCGGCGCACTACGTGCAAAGCATGGGTGCGCCAGCGCTGGAATTATAAAATTCCCTACCGTTAGATCAAAAGATCTAATAATAATGATAAATTATTAATTAATCAGAATTAAAATTCTGTTATGGAAAGATCTTTCCAATCTTGTTAAAAACAAGAAGATTGCCTTCTGTAAAACAGAAGCCCTAGGATCAAAGATCCAACGGTAGGGAAACATCCCCAAATCAACCAGAGAAAGATCTCTTTAACTAATTTAACAAATCAATTTGCCCTATATAAAGGCCCCAAGACTTCAAGTCTAAAAGGGAGCGACCCCCCTATAAAATTTGGGAAATTCAAACAAAGAAGAGCAAGCTCTCAGCAAAAAGAAGATTATTTCTTCAAGGTAAAGATCATGAGCAATGAACACAGAGATGGAATCATCTCATGAAACGAAGAACTATCTTCTAAAAAAGATCATAGATCTAAAAAAGACCAAGGTCTTTCATAAAAGAGGTCAAAAGATCTCATCAAACAATAAAGAAGTATTTACTTCATTCACAGGTCATTAATCTACAAAGGCAAAGAATTATTGTTCTTGAATCTTGAGGAAAAGCCTCCTTTTAAAGAATATAAACTTGTTCTTTGATCATAAATTTGATCAAATGAGCTTTGCGCTACTTAAAAGTGCCTTGCACTCATGAACTACGCTTCTGCACTCCTTGGACCGGTGCTCAGCGCCAAGACGTGCCACGTGTCAACCATAGATACGACTTGCGCTTTGCGCTTTTGAAACAGCGCACTGCGCTCATGGGCTGGCGCTCAGCGCCAAGTGCACCACATGTCACTCACTGGTGCGCCACTAAACTAGCGCAACGCGTTTGTAGATTGAAAGCGCAACGCGCTCATAAATTGGCGCAACACGCTCATCATCTGGCGCTCAGCGCCAAGAGCGCCACGTGTCATTCACGTGTGCGCTACTCAACAGAAGCGCACTGCGCTCTTTAATTGGCGCAAAGCGCCTGACGCGCCACGTGGCGCACTGTCAGAACATAAATTGTTCTGATGATTGCTGTGAATTCAATACAAGACAAAAATTGTCAGGATATAATGCTCAGCATTATTAAGAGGGGCCAAGCCCAAATAAAGGCTTAACAGCCCAGAACAAAAATGTTAAACATTTATTGGACTTAGCCCAATACTGGCCATAAGTCCTCAACTTATATTTAATTGAGCCCATCTGCTCATGAATATTTAACGGATCTTAGTCCCAAAGTGGACTACAGATCTTTCAATCAACTCACACCGGTTTGAGGGTACATCTCTTTACTCCTCTGATATCTGTCGTTGTAATCCTTCAACGTCTTCAGAGAGGTGACGGGTCCCGACAACCACACATTTCTCGGACTGTGGGGTCCTTTTAAACCCACGGACTATGATGTCCTTAACCTCGGACTGTGGGGTACCTTTAAACCTACGGACTCCGATGTCCTTAACCTCGGAATGTGTGGTCCTTTTAAACCCATGGACTACGATGTCCTTAACCTCGGACTGTGGGGTCCGTTTTAACCCACGGACTACGATTTCCTTAACCTCGGACTGTGGGGTCCCTTTAAACCCACGGACTACGTTGTCCTTAATCTCGGACTGTGGGGTGCTTTTAAACCCACGGACTACGTTGTCCTTAACCTCGGATTGTGGGGTGCCTTTAAACCCACGGACTACGATGTCCTTAACCTTGGACCACCATGTCCTTAAACTGGCACTGGACCACCATGTCCTTAAACTGGTAATCGACCGTAATGTCCCTAAACTAAAGAATTGTGTCCAAATGCTCTTTTGTTGGATCTGAACGATATCGTTAATTTGATCTTAGTCTGAAATTAGATTAACGTATCCTTAACAAACGTTTAAGTTGATCTTAGTCTCAAATGAGACCAACGTATCCTTAAACCAAACCCCAAAACCCAAATCTAAGAAAATACGGATTTGGACTAATCCACGTCCTACGGGCGACAACACAAATTAGTCTCCGTATACAATCCACGGGCATCCAAAAACAAAACAAACACCCACGACACGAAGTGACTATCTGGAGAAGGAGAAAGTGGTTACCACAATGCGGTAGCGTAATTAACTGCAGGGGCTTGCGCCTGCTGGGAAGAGCGTTCCCACAATCAAGAACCCCTCGAACGAGGGTGAATCTGACGAAGTCTGCTACATCGGCCGCATCCGTTCAAACCTTCGATACACGGTGCCATAAATCAATCTTCGGAGAGGTTGACGAATAGCACCAATTAGCATCTGCCCTCGGAATTCAGGCCGGACGTCCTAACGTCCTGGTCGCGTCTTCCGGCAGGGAACAATGTGCTCATTAGAGAATGGGTACACCGAACATGACTCGCCGAGAACTCCTAGATGGTATTTTACCTATCGTCAGATAGCAGTTCTCTGGTGACACTGGTACAAGTTAGTTTTTAGACTCGAGATCGTCATAGAGTCTTTTATGGCTCCCACTGTGCTTTGATTTTCTCCCTACCATGGCTCAAAGGAGTCGTGCAAATAGGTGAATTTTGGGTACATTCCCGAGTCGCATGGAGGTAATGAGCGATAGGAGGGGTTTCGTCTCTCCCGGTATTGGGGGTTGATGTTGCGCTATGCTTAATTGGCTATAACTGTAAGTTCCTGGTCAGGGCTGTTGATGAGACTTACTGGTAAGTGTTATCAGTAGTTTCTCATAACGTTATAGACCTTACATTGGCATGACTTACCAAGTTATTGGGGTCTGACGATTCCACCCCTAGACTCGATATGCGACATATCAGACGAAGAGACCGGACTATATGGTAAGTGTTACTTATAGGCTTCATGAGAGTTTGGACAAGCTTGCTTGTTGATCTTCTAATCACTCAATACCTGAGTAGCCGTTACATCCAGCTAGTACCGCTAACGGCTTGTGGGTGACTGATATGATCATCACCTACTGCTGGCGTATTGACGAGTCTTTAGAGTCCCATACAGAAGTTTTCTGGTTTAAGAGAAATGAAGTAGGGCACATATGTTGATATGTGCGGGGGCCTGATTAAATATGTGTATATGATACCGTATTCTGATTTGGCAGTTATCTGGTATCGATTAGGTTATATGTGATATAACCGCATTATCGAATCAAGTGTTGATTTGATAATGTGATATACAGATAAATGATATTAGTCGGTTACATGTGATATAACCGCATTATCGATTCAAGTGTTGATTTGATAATGTGATATACAGATAAATGATATTAGTCGGTTATATGTGATATAACCGCATTATCGATTCAAGTGTTGATTTGATAATGTGATATACAGATAAATGATATTAGTCGGTTATATGTGATATAACCAGATTATTAAATCTTATGTTGATTTAATAATATGATATATATTTATATTTGATATAATTATATATTAACTAATATTAGCTCACTAATTATTTTCATAATATGTATATTAATATATGTGTGTGTGTGTGTGTGTGTGTGTGTGTGTGTGTGATATATAATGAAGCATGGAATGAATTTTCTATTTTTAAAAAATAG
Source organism: Agapanthus africanus (assembly GCA_030015575.1). NCBI lineage: Eukaryota > Viridiplantae > Streptophyta > Magnoliopsida > Asparagales > Amaryllidaceae > Agapanthus > Agapanthus africanus. The sequence goes on from CM057339.1 coordinate 431,556,642, forward strand.
AAAATGAGGTGTAAAATGTGGAGATTTTTGTGGAATGGCAAGGCATGAGTTTTTCTATTTGTTTATTAGTCTTGACTCACTATTCAAGCATGGTTGCAATTTCTTTTTGCAATTTATTCCATACTTGAATAAGTGAGGTGAAGAAAGAGCCATTCATGCTTGCTCATTCTAACACTTAGCCATTTTTGAGAGCTCGTGTGATGAATCTCTCTAGCTCTCTCCTCATTCTTCACCTCTACCTCCAAGCTCAAACCCTCACATGAGATGTGAATTCTTGAGCTTGTGAGAACCCTAGTGAGCAAACAAAACCCCTACTTCACCGTCCTACACTTCATTAGCACTTTAGTGTAGTTTGTTTCCTTCATTAAAGAGTTTAGTGAAGAGGTAACTTGGATTGGCGGATTTCGAGTGGATCATCTTTGGCACGAAGATCATCGGAGGAAACTTGTTCATTCTTTAAGTGGAGCTTAATGGAGTCGCGTGGACTATTACTCGGAGCATTAGAAGAGAAGGATACGGTCATCAAAGGATGTAGCCTCCTTCCCTTCTTATAGTTTTATCATATCATCATAGTAAACCCTAATGTTCTAGTTAAGATCTTGGTTAGTGTTCGTTAGCACCCGAAATTTTTAAAATTGCATGTGTGATGCTCCTTTTAACCCCATCGCGGTGCTAGTAGACACATTCATGGTATCAGAGCCAAGCTAGAACATTTGGGTAAGTCTTTACGATGTTAAAGTGTTTGATCGAGTTACGAAACCTGCGATTTATCATGTTTCTGTCAAATTTTCAAAAGTTGGAAATTTGGTGATTAAATATATGCATAAAATCGTGCAGGCTTTTTAATGAAGCCTCAAGAAATTTGACGACCTAACTCCCTCAAGCAGCCGCGGAACCGCGGGCAAACCCCATGTTTGGCCGCGGTTCCACCGCATGTTAGTTGAGTTAAGGTGTCGTTTCTCTTTTGTTGCTCCATTTGGTGATCATGCACTCTCTAGATATTTTTAATGATTCTCAAGTTGTTGAGGTCTCTGGATTTTGTGGGTATTCGATAAATCGATCGAAATGTTTAACGTTGTATAAACTTTGATGATATGTGATACAATTATTAGAATCCGGAATAATTAGTTTTGTGAAAACTAGATAGTATATTGTAAATCTAAAATTTTAGTCTCGGTTAATTAGTTGCCACGGAGTTTTGATTCGGATCAAAACCCCGTCGCAATCGTGTATTGTACGCGAACACCCGCCGGATAACTCTAGTAGACAGCCACGCCCCATAGCCTCGACCATGTGACTATAGGAGAAACCCGTTGCCATAAGCACTCACTCGGGTGCTTGCGGCCACAGTGTTCCGCCTTAGTGCACTTCGTCGACGGCATCGGGGGTGCGGCCATCTACTAAAGTTTCCGACGAGCATTCGATAAGGACATCGGGAATCTTGTTGAATTACCCAATTAAATGATTAAAAAGTGTTTTCAATTTAAAACTAAAGTACAAGGTTTAAACATTAGGCATGAAATCTGGAATATGAGATATTCCGGGTTTATGATGTCTAAGGATATGCGGATTCTAATTATTATAGTTTTTCATTTCTTTTCTGCGACTGTAAGTGTAATATACGGGGTATCCCAAATCTCGTTACTATATATCAACGGAATTTGGGATACGCATATTCACTTAAGTTGATGACATGTGATGTTATGTGTTGATGTGATATGTTATATTGGATCGTCATGAATGAATAGCCGGGGGTTTTATGTGAGATAAGGGTTTTATAATTTTCATTCTTGTAAAATTTATATGTAATATTCTTTTATTGGGACACTTCCGGGTTGAGGATGATATTACCATTGATGTATATTATTTACTTTTCCGTATTAGGATAGACTCAAGGCGGGGAGCACACGTGACCGGGTTCTGAAGTCCAGTGAGAGACCATTTCGAGGAGTCGAGACCGGGTCTCCTAACTCTAGAATTGGCAGGGTTTCTTGCCGCTATCGTAGGGGTCTAGGGATGTGGGATTGGTTATTCATCACGACCGTGGAATCCGTGTTTTTCATTATTGGCCTAATTTAAAACACGGACCTCCTAGTATATCCAATATTTCATATGTTGACTTCTGCTGCTTGGTTCTGTGATGTGATCATATAACCGCATGAGACAAATGCTACATATATATGATATATATAATATACGTTGCTTATATTTTGCACCCGCGCTAGTCTAGCCCCCACTCTGCCGTTAGTTAAGTAACCTAACGGTGCATGACGGGGCTCCATGGTGAATGCGGATGGCATAAGTGTACGTTCTATTTTCGTTTCTTTTTCTGTGATATTTCGGAAACATTAAATGATGGGACTTCATTAATGATAAGAAAAGAAACCTAAAGATGTTGTAGAACCAAAAGTTTTTTAAAAAGGTAGCTCTAGTTTTGCTTTGCACAGTGGTATTACTTGATAAATATCCAGCACCTCATTCGATGAGGAAATAGCCGAGATCCCTTCACCGGGAGTGACCTCTTTAGCAAAACTAGCAAATGCTACATCCCAGTAGGTTTTGTTTTCATAGCTTCTCTAGTTCTTGCTTTGCATAGTGGTATTTCTTGATGAATATCCAGCACCTCATTCGATGAGGAAAGAGCCGAGATCTTTTTTCCGGGAGTGACCTCTTTAGCGAAACCAGCAAAAGCTACAAAAACACTCCTTTTCAAATCACTAGATTCTACAACGATATCAAGTTCATTAGGTCAAAGGTTTTCTTAAAAGACAGTCTCAGCCCTCCGTCATTTCAGATAAGTACTATTTAGTATTCATGCTGCATTTGTTGACCTCCGTCAAGGCGTAGTGTGCGGTAGCTGATTAGTGTTTATCTTCCGCATGTGATGCGATTAGATTAGTGTTAGTTGTATGTATGCCCTAGAGGCCAGTATTGTATAGATTATGTATATTATATTGGATGCTTGGACATATATAGAGAGGACTTTCTTGCTCGACATGATAGTATGCTATCTGGTTGCCCTTTATCTTAACATGTGTACTTGTCTCTTTATACTGTCTTATAGTTACATGTTGGTAAAGCCCTTAGGATGTGTACTTGACTACTTGGACTATGATGCAGATCATACTAGTGGGGACATGGTAGTCCATAAGTACATCCTTCAAGGTCTCTAGTCGTAGGTGTATCGAGATGGGGCATCGATATACCAGTGTAGACTAACGTATACATTTCTCGACCCATGAGATGGGCGATGGATGATCCCATATCCGTTGGTGTTTGACATCAGAGATGGTATACGGGTGATCAGTGGAGACTGGGTACACTGGACGGACTCGCCGAGAACTCCCAGATGGTATTATACCTTACGTCAGATGTCAGTTCTCTGGTGACACTTATGCAGGTTAGTCTGTAGACCCGAGATCGTCATAGAGTCTTGTGTAATTCCCACTGCTTTGATTTCCACCTTACCACGTCCATGAGGGCATGCAAAACGGTGGTTTTTGGGTACAGTCCCGAGTCACATGGAGGCAATGAGCGATAGAAGGGGTTTCGTCTCTCCTAGTATTGGGGGTTGATGTTACGCTGTGCTCGATTGGCCATAACAGGGAAGTCCCTGGCCAGGGCTGATATAGAGATTTACTGGTAAGTATTACCAGTAGTTTCTCGACCCGTTATGAGCCTCACATCGGCACGACTTATCGGTTATTAGGGTCTGACGTTTACCACCCCTAGACTTGATATGCGACATATCAGACGAGGAGACTGGACTGTACGGGAAGTGTTACCTGCAGGCTTTTACAGGAGTTGGAGTGGGCTTGCTTGCTGATCTTATGATCGCTCAATACCCGGGTGGCCGTTACGTCCAGCTAGTACTGCTGACGGCTTGTGGGTGCTTGATGTGATCATCACCTACTGCCGGCGTATTGACGATTCTTTAGAGTCCTACACAAAGGTTTTACTAGCTCAGGCAAAACGAAATAGGAGCACATATGTGATATATGCGAGACCGAGAATGATGCGTGTATGTGATACCGTATTCTATTCTCGCGATTTTTTGTATCAGTCGGTTATATATGATATAGCCGGGTTATCAAATCAAGTGTTGATTCGATAAGTCGATACAATGGATGTTAGTCGGTTATATGAGATATGACCGGATTATTAAGTCAAGTGTTGATTTAATAATTTAGTTTATAATTGTATATTAGATATACTAGTTTGCATTAACTAACACATGTTCACTTATGGATTTTTCTCACATAAGCACAACTTTAATATATATATATGATATATATTACAATTGTGTTTTCTTTTTTGTATCATGGTTGATGATACACATGACTTGGGTGTATGAGACTTACACCATGCTATTTATTTATGTTGGATTTTAATATTCAAAGTAATTATAAAATTAGTAGAGGATTAGCTAAATGCATGAAGCTTGTGGAAGCTTGTGGATGCATTGACTAATTCCACTAAATTTGTTTTTACTATGGATATTTCTTAACCCGACCATAACTATTAGCCATGGTTATTTCTCTACAAGAGTTAGTATATGATACTCACTCACCATGGTTAGCTTTCTCACTTGATCATTATCCTCATCTCTTTCTTTTGTTCATCTTCTTCTTCATTTGTTAAAAAGAAAAAGCTTGCTAGGCTTTGATCAAAAGTGAGAAAGATTGTGAGAAATAAAATTCTAAAGAGAACCCACTTCCTATTTCTCCATCTTCTACTAGACTAGCACTTTAGTTTAGGGTGTTTTCTTCACTAATTCTCAAGTTAGTGAAGTAGAAGCTTGAGTTGGCATCCCCTCAACGTAGATCATCTTCGCCTCGAAGACTTCAAGCAAGGACGCGTCTTTCGCTTCGTGAAGCCATGCAAGGGTCTGGGAGAACCACGATCGCAGCGAAGGGACTTCAACAAGGAGCTATAGAAGTGAAGTACCGATCTACAAAGGTTGTATTTCGTATTCACTTAGTTGTAAACGTAGTTTACTTGCTATGAAACCCTAATTTTCTAGCAACGATCTTGTTTAGGGTTATTCGGCACGGCTAAAATTTTAAACGGGCATGGTTGATGCATTGTAGAACCTTATTAGAGTTCCTAGTAACCCTACAGTGGTATTAGAGCCTAGCTAGAGCATAAGGCGATGTGTTAACAAAGTTAAAACTCCGAACGAACACGAATACGTCAAAGTTAACCCCCTCTTTGTACATTTTTTCAAAACTGTGTATTTTCAGTATTAAAAATACTTAAAAAATTCAGCGGGGTTTTCTAAGAATTGTGGTGAAAAACGAACACATAATACGTCCAAACCGCCACGGAACCGCAGCCGTACCGCGCTTGGGCCACGGAACCGGAGCAGTACAGGGGACATATGTACTCGTTTTTACACTGTTATTTCTATTTCTGTGATTTATATTTTCTGGGTATTTTTAATCTGACTCAAGTGTTGAGTATTTTGGGGTTTATTTTGTAATCGTCGATTCGATCAGAGAATTTAATTTTGTTTTGTTATTCCGGTTAATTTAGAAAGTATTAAAATATTCGAACGGATATCATTAACTCAATTTTTCCCGGCACGAAAAACATTCAAGTGTTGAATTTTTCTCAGGTTTAAATCTTTCGGAAAAACGTGCATGTGACGCGATGGACCCTCTAGAAGACAACAAACCTTAACTCGATTATGTGACCGTCTTGAACTGCCTTTTGAACCTTAGGGTTTGGGGCAGTACGGCGTGCCACATGTGAGGCGTTGGCTTGACCCTTCTACGGCTGGACCGTTGCTACTGTGACGTATTCTGAAATTTTTGAACTCCACTCAAGTGTTGAGCTATTTAGGAAATCTTGGGTATTTGATTATTCGATCGGAAAGTTTAATACTGTCTATTTATCTGGAATGTGATACAATATGTTGAATTCATACAGTTAGGCATGAAATGCGAAGTATGTGATATTTCGGATTTACGATGTCTAAAAAGATTGTGGATTCCAAATGTTGTAGTTTTACACTTTCTTTTCTGCGACCGTAAGTGTAATATGTGATATTGCCGGTTTCGTTGCTATATGTCAACGACAATTAGGATGCGCAAATTTACTTACGTTGATGACATGCGATGTTATGTGTTGCTGGATATGTTATATTGGATCGTCGCGTTCTGAATAGCCAGGGGTTTTATGTGAGATGAGAGTTTTTATTTTGATTCATGTAAAATTAAATGTATGTAATATTCTTTTATTGGGGCACTTCCGGGATGAGGTCGATGTCACCATTTGTATATTATTTACTTTTCCGCACTAGGATAAACCCAAGGAGGAAAGCACAAGTAATCGGGTTCTAGAGTCCAGTGGGAGACTAACTCGAGGAGTCGAGTCCGGGTCTCCTAACTCTAGAATTGGTAGGATTGCTTGCCGCTCTCGTAGGGGTGTAGGGATGTGGGTTTGGCTATTTATCGCGACCGTGGAATCTGTGTTTTATAGAGGCTCAAAATAAAACACGGACATCCTAGTATATCCAATGTTTCATATGTTTCTTCTGCTGCGATATCTGTGATGTGATCATTTGATATGTGATGATAGATACTGTATATAGTATATATGATATATTATATAGACGTTACTTATGTTTTACACCCGCGCTAGCCGTGCCCCGCTCTGCCGTTAGTTACCTAACCTAACGGTGCACGAGGGGACATCGAGGCGAATGCGGATGGCATAAGTGTACGTCGTATTTATCTGTGATGTTTTAGGTGAATTAAATGATGGGACTTCATTAATGTGATTAATGAAAGAAAAGAAACCTAAAAAGATGTTGTAGAATCAAATTTTTCAAAAAGGGTAGCTACAGTTTTGCTTTGCATAGCGATATATATGATATATCCCGCACCTTATTTCATGAGGAAAGAGCCGAGATCCCTTCACCGGGAGCGAGCTCTTTAGCAAAACTGGCAGATGCTACAACACTCGGTTTGTTTTTTGATTGCTTTTAGAGTTTTGTTTGCATAGCGATATATATGATATATCCCGCACCTTATTCCATAAGGAAAGAGCCGAGATCCCTTCACCGGGAGTGACCTCTTTAGCAAAACTAATGAAAGCCTCAAAATCACTCCATTTCAAAATTCACATGATTCTACAATGATATCAAGTTCATTACGCAATAGGTTTTCAGAAAAACCTGTCGTAGCCCTCCGTCATTTCAGATAAGTCCTACTTAGTATTCATGCTACGTTTATTGACCTCCGTCAAGACGTAGTGTGCAGTAGCTAACTAGTATTTATCTGCTTATGCATATGATGCAGATTGGATTAGGGTAGTCGTACGACCTTGTTGACCTCCGTCAAGGGTCGTGCGGGTGGGTTTGATTCAATCAAGAAATGATGGGTTGAACTTGACTTGCATCCTGTGGTTTGTTGACCTCCGTCAAGGTCATGGGATGCTTGGGGCAAAATATTATCGGGAATTTCAAGTGCTGAAATTTGCAATGAGATTACATACCTTCTATGAGATAGTTGGATCCCGATACCCACTGCGAGTAATTGTTACTCCCGGGAGAGTTTTACACAGGACAATTAGCCGATCAAGTAGGTGTCTAGAAAGGTGTCAACGGGGTTACGCCTCTGGGAAAACGAGGTTTACTTTAATTAGGTCCGTGCGAAAGCACGGGGAACCTCCCTCAAAGTACTGACACTGGCCTGGCTGAAAGATTGGCGAAATTGTAGGGTGTAATTAATCCCGGCTAGTCTTTCCTTTTAGGGTTTGAAGGAAGATTTGATAAAAACAGTGGGAGCCATCCTGATTAGATAAAATAATAACCAATCTGATCTTGCAAGTGCATATGCTAAAGTGTTTTCTTCTCTCTCTCCAGGTAGCGACCATATCATGCCTTAATAAAGATAATAATATGGATGTATTGACCGAACCCGCATGTTATACTGTGCTGGGGAACATTGGTTCCGTTCTTTCTTATAAAAGTTATAAGACTGAACAGGATATAGGGGAATACCAGGATTCCCATGTCCCCCGAATAAAGAAAGTACATGTTGATGCATTTTCTTCGGGTGTGTTCGTTACAGAGAACTATTTCTCTATTTGCTTTACGTTCTGGATATTAGATACCGGGTCAGGATCCCATATATGTAATCAGTTACATGGGCTTAGGAATGGTAGAGAAATTGGAGAAGGTGATAACGACATAAGAGTTGGAAATGGTGCAATTGTTGCAGCTAAAACCGTCGGGGAATATCACCTTGTATTGCCAAATGGTAATACATTGATTCTGAATGAATGCTATTACATGCCGAACCTGATATGCAAAATTATATCGGTTTCTTTATTGAGTAAAGAGGGATATAATTTTTTATTACAGGATAATGTTATGAACATTTTCCTAAACCAAAAGTTGGTTGGATCAGGCACGTTGTGCAATGGTATTTATGTTCTAAATCAATCAACAGTTCTGAGCATAACAAACACACACAAGAGGAAGAGTTCAGAAATGAACGAGTCCTTCTTATGGCATTGTAGACTGGGTCACATCAATGCGACACGACTAGCTAAGTTGTATAAGGATGGATATTTGAATCCGTTTGAATTTCATTTTATGACACTTGCCAGTCATGTCTCAAAAGCAAGATGACCAAAACTCCGTTTACGGGACACGGAGAGAGAGTTACAGAACTCTTGGGACAAGTACATAGTGATGTATGCGGCCCCATGTCTAGACATGCCAGGAATGGTTCTGCGTACTTCATTATATTCACTGACGATCTCTCTAGATTCGGATATGTGTTCCTGATGAAACACAAATCAGAAGCTTTTGAGAAATTTAGAGAATATAAACAAGAAGCCGAGAACCAAACCGGGAAAAGTATTAAAATAATTCGATCTGATCGAGGAGGTGAATACTTGAGCAATGAATTCCTGGACATCCTAAAAGAGAATGGGATTCTCTCTCAGCTAACTCCTCCATATACACCACAGCACAACGGTGTATCAGAACGGAGGAACCGCACCCTATTAGATATGGTGCGCTCTATGATGAGTATAGCTGAGTTACCTATTTCCTTCTGGGGATATGCACTGGAGAAAGCAGCATACCTACTGAATAGGGTTCCTACCAAATCTGTGCCTACCACCCCATATGAGATATAGGAGGGGAAGAGACCATATCTTAATTTTATTAAGATATGGGGTTGCCCGGCCTATGTCAAAAGACAAAAACCGGACAAACTCGAGGCAAGGTCTGTTTTGTGTAAGTTTGTTGGATATCCCAAGCATTTGCGAGGGTATATCTTCCACCACAGTGAGGAACAAAGAGTGTTTGTTTCTCAACACGCCACCTTTTTAGAAAAGGAATTTTTTGCAAAAGAGATTAGTGGCTCTGAGGTAGAACTGAAAGAGGTTCCAGCTGTACAAACCATAACAGAAGATTTGGTAGAACAAGAGGATTCGGTAGTTCCTGATGAATCCCAGCCACTCCGCAGATCTAGTAGGGTTCCTCACCCACCTGAGAGATACTACAGTTTTCTCATGGATGGTGGGAGCGAGGATTGCATCATGGTTGATGATGACCTAACTAGCTTCGAGCAGGCCATCACCAGTGGGGACTCAGTGAAATGGCTGGATGCAATGCGGTCCGAGATGGAATCCATGTACACCAACAAAGTATGGACTTTGGAAGATGCTCCTGAAAGGGTAAAACCCATTGGGAGCAAGTGGATCTTCAAGAAAAAACTTGGTGTAGATGGGAAAGTGGAGACTTTCAAAGCTAGACTTGTTGCAAAAGGTTTTCGTCAAAGACCAGGTGTGGACTATGACGAAACCTTTTCTCCAGTGGCTATGCTTAAATCCATCCGGATCATGCTTGCCATCGTTGCATATCATGACTACGAAATCTGGAAAATGGATGTTAAGACCGCCTTTCTAAACGGTGATTTGGAAGAGTGCGTGTACATGACTCAGCCAGAGGGCTTCGTAGATAGTGGGAGCAGCGGGAAGGTGTGCAAGCTGCTTAAATCCATTTATGGATTAAAGCAAGCATCGCGGAGTTGGAACATCTGCTTTGACGTCGTTATCAAAGAGTTTGATTTCGTCAAAAACGTAGATGAACCTTGTATCTACAAGAAGGTGGCAGAGAGTAAGGTTGTCTTCATCGTATTGTTCGTGGACGACATACTCTTGATAGGAAATAACATTCCTATGCTGCAATCGGTCAAGCTCTTCTTGTCACAAAGATTCTCAATGAAAGATCTAGGTGATGCCTCCTGCATACTGGGAATTATGATCTATAGAGATAGATCTAAAAGGATATTGGGATCGTCCCAATCCAGGTACATTGACACCATACTAAAGAGGTTTAGTATGGAAGAGTCCAAACGTGGGTTTTTACCCACGATCTCAGGGCTCATTCTCTCCAAAGAGATGTCTCCCAAGACTGATTTGGAGAGAGCTCGTATGCAAGGGATACACTATGCTTCGGCTGTAGGCTCTATCATGTACGCGATGCTATGTACCAGACCCGATGTAGCATACTCACTAAGTGTAGTGAGTAGGTATCAAGCTGATCCTGGAGAGAGTCACTGGACAGCTGTGAAGAGCATTCTCAAGTACTTGCGAAGGACTAAAGAGATGCTCTTGGTGTATGGTAACGGAGAACTCCAAGTGGAGTCCTTTACCGATTCGAGCTTCCAGAGTGATAAGGAGGACTCTAAGTCGCAGTCGGGATTTGTCTTTACCCTTTACGGAGGGGCAGTTAGCCGGAAGAGTTCCAAGTAGGAAACCGTGGTAGACTCGACGATGGAGGCTGAATACATCGCTGCCAATGATGCTGCCAAAGAGGCTGTCTGGATCAAGAAGTTCATTACTGAACTTGGAGTGGTTCCATCCATTGAGCATCCAATACCTTTGTATTGTGATAAGAATGGAGCGGTGGCTTTGGCCAAAGAACCCAGGCCCCATCAGCGATCCAGGCATATTCTGAGGCGGTATCACCTGATCCGGGAGATAGTGGATCACCGGGAGATCGAGGTCAGGAGGGTTGACACGAAGAACAACACTGCGGATCCACTCACGAAGGCCATTCCCCAGATACAGTTTGAGAGACTCTTCGGGATGCTTGGTATGCGATACTACAGCAGCTGGCCCTAGTGCAAGTGGGAGATTGTTAGTTGTATGTATGCCCTAGAGGCCAGTATTGTACAGATGATGTATATTATATTGGATACTTGGACATATATAGAGAGGACTTTCTTGTTCGACATGATAGTATGCTATCTGGTTGCCCTTTATCTTAACATGTACTTGTCTCTTTATACTGTTTTATAGTTACATGTTGGTAAAGCCCTTAGGATGTGTACTTGACTACCTGGACTATGATGTAGTCATACTAGTGGGGACATGGTAGTCCATAAGTACATCCTTCAAGGACCCTAGTTGCAGGTGTATCGAGACGGGGCATCGATATACTAGTGTAGACTAGCGTATACACTTCTCGACCCATGAGATGGGCGATGGATGATCCCATATCCGTTGGTGTTTGACATCAGAGATGGTATACGGGTGCTCAGTGGAGACTGGGTACACTGGACGGTCTCGCCGAGAACTCCCAGATGGTATTATACCTTACGTCAGATGGCAGTTCTCTGGTGACACTTGTGCATGTTAGTCTGTAGACCCGAGATCGTCATAGAGTCTTGTGTGATTCCCACTATGCTTTGATTTCCACCTTACCACGTCCATGAGGGCGTGAAAAACGGTAGTTTTTGGGTACAGTCCCGAGTCACATAGAGGCAATGAGTGATAGGAGGGGTTTCGTCTCTCCCGGTATTGGGGGTTGATGTTGCGCTGTGCTCGATTGGCCATAACACGGAAGTCCCTGGCCAGGGCTGATATAGAGATTTACTGGTAAGTGTTACCAGTAGTTTCTCGACCCGTTATGAGCCTCACGTCGGCACGACTTATCGGTTATTGGGGTCTGACGTTTACCACCCCTAGACTTGATATGCGACATATCAGACGAGGAGACCGGACTGTATGGGAAGTGTTACCTACTGGCTTTTACAGGAGTTGGAGCGGGCTTGCTTGTTGATCTTATGATCGCTCAATACCCGGGTGGCCGTTACGTCCAGCTAGTACCGCTGACGGCTTGTGGGTGCTTGATGTGATCATCACCTACTGCCGGCGTATTGACGAGTCTTTAGAGTCCTACACAGAGGTTTTACTAGCTCAGGCAAAACGAAATAGGAGCGCATATGTGATATGTGCGAGACCGAGAATGATGCGTGTATGTGATACCGTATTCTATTCTCGTGACTTTTTTTATCGGTCGGTTATATATGATATAGCCGGGTTATCGAATCAAGTGTTGATTCGATAAGTCGATACAATGGATGTTAGTCGGTTATATGAGATATGATCGGATTATTAAGTCAAGTGTTGATTTAATAATTTAGTGTATAATTGTATATTAGATATACTAGTTTACATTAACTAACACATGTTCTGTAACGTTTTGAAAATCGTTTCGGTGAAATTTCGGAAAAATCGGTAAAATAAGGGGGTTTTCCGTAAAAAGTCAAAATACAAATATCTTTATTATAAAAATTAAATATACATATTCTAGCTATGTAATGGCTAGTATTTGGTGTTTATTGAGCTACTGGTGAAATTTCAAATTTTCTGAATTTTTTTTTTATTTTATTATTATTTTAAGCCGTCACTAATACACTTAATTAGGGAAAATTACAAATTGGAATGAGTTGAAACAAATTTTTTGCATCATAAAACATTAAATAAAATTTTATCATGTGGTTTTTGAAATGAAATCATTTGCTAAAACGGTTTAGAAAATATCGAAGAAAAAGGCTTTTTTCGGTGAAATTAGTGTTAATGGGAATTGGGGTTTAGCATTTATCTTTTTCCTAACCCACACACCCACACCTCACCCTCTCTCCCCCCTCCCCATATGGCCGGCCCCACCATGACAGCCCTCCCCCTCTCCCTCTCTCCAATCACTTCTTTTTCAAAAGAAAAGAAAAAGAAAAGAGTAGAAAATGATAGAATTAGAGTGGACTTTGACTAGAGTGGACTTTCCCCACCTCACTCTCTCTCCTCCCTCACCCAATCCCCACCAATTCTGGCCAAAATCTGAACCCACAACAGCCCCTTCATTCTTCATCTCCTTCTCTTTAAAAAAGTTCATCAAAAATGCTTGAAAAATCCACAAAAAATCAAGCAAAAATCCAAATCAAAACCCACCTCCTACCCATTTTCCCTTGGCTACCATAGCATGGATCTAGGGATTTAGATTTCAATTTGGGAGGCTAAGTGTGCTTGCGGGATCTTCAAATTAGTTGGGTATAAATTCTAACCTTTTTGCTTAATGTGTTATTAATTGCTTAGGTTAGCTTAATTAATTGTTTAATTAGGTTTTTAATTAGTTCTTGGTGCATGATTTAAAATTCAAGAGAGGGGTTTGATTTCAAATTGGTATTTTGTGTTGTGAGATTTAGTTTATGTGATATAATTGACATATTAATGTTATGCTAAATCCAATTTAAGTTGCTAGTTTGCATATTTGTTGATTTAAAAGTGATAATTATATAATTGGTAAACTAGGTTTTTTAAATAATTATATTCTTATGAGATAAAAATTCAAATTTAGGTTTCATGTCATTATAAAGATTATATTGAGTGGTTTAATGCTTTTAGTTCATGAAAATCCAAGCTAGATTGTAGTTTGTGCATTTTTGCTATAAAATTGTTAAAATTTAGGTATTTTGTAAACTAGAATTTTAACGTTTATGGAAATTAATGAGATTAAATTATGGGAATTGTTTTTATGACTTAATTAAGATATTTAGTGAATATTGTGGCCACTAGATTCGTTTATACATCGAGTTTTGTACTAAAACGGCGAATTGTGCTTGCTAGATTTTCGGAAAAATGACCTTTTAAGTGAAATTGGGGTTTTTGTGAGTTTTAACCTATTTTATATTAAAATTAGTGTTTGTGAATGTGCAAATGAGTGTATTTGGATTTTTCTCGATGGTTTGGCGTTTGTACGCCGACGTCGAGGGTTTTTGGGTCGGATTTTAATGCGATACGATGTGTTATGATACGTAGGTACCCTCACGAGGACTTCGAGACGACAAGCAGGCACGTGGCGACATTGGCACCGGCGAGCGAGGATCAGGTGAGTAGATTTATATCTACGGGGAGAAGTCGGGTGGATGGCGTATAGCACCCCCGCAGTCCGTGGTGGTATATACGGATGCGTATACACACCAACAATTATTATATGTTAATTGGGATTAATAGCGATGTTTAGGCTGGATATTGGTGTGTTGGATTATTTTAGTGTCGCGAGCCCTAGGGTAGTGTTGCACTACACATACACACATACATACTTGCATACATTCCTATTTATATGTGCTCATGGGATTCTTTATAGTTTTGTGTTCACATGGGTATGGGACTATGTGTTCACATACGGATTTGAGGGTGATACTTGGGATTTATGATGAGTCGATGAGATTTGATTTGAGGCCGTGAGATCGGTGATATAGCAGGGTTCGTATTTGAGATACGACATGACGTTGTAGCGGGTCCTTGACGTAGTGTTTCACACACGTGCATGCATACTTAGGCGGTATCAGTATTATACTAGACGTAGATCAGTACCCCGATCATGATATTTGATAAAGAGGATACCAGGTGGATAGTATGATGAATGCGATATGAACCCGTACCCAGATTTGGGGATGCCGTACGACGGATTTATGTACGAGCTATATTTTGATGATTGATCCGCACTCTTGACTTAGGATGTCTGATTATAGATATGGTATCGGATATGATATTATTGAGGCGGGATCACCGACTAATATATATACAGGTATGTATATGTATCGACTCAGATGTTAGGCGGTTTCCTTACCTGTAGCCCAGCTGGTCAGCTTAGCCCTTAGTTTAGTTTAGTTGTTAGATTAGATTCGATTCTTACCTATTTCAAAACTAACGAATCATGGGTATTTTAAAAGACAGCCCAAGGGATCCTACGGATATTTCAAAAGACGTATCTTTTCATAAAAACACCGTAGCCCCTATTTTCAAAACCCCATGATTCGTGTTATTTCAAAAGGCACCTTTTGTAGGACTTATATTAGGTTAATGCAGATTAGTTATAGTTACGTCTAGTATTCAGCTCCCGCTCATTATTGTTGTTCGCTCCGCATCACATGCTTATATTATGCTTTATATTCTACTGTTGCTATCTTGCGGTTAGGACACCAGCACCATTACCGATGATGCGTATGTTCCACGTACACTTACTTGCCGGCTCACACACATCTTCATCGGTAATTGCCATATCACGTATACCTTAGAAATATTATTGCTTGACATAGCCTGTTAGCTAATAGTTTAGACATGATATTAGTGTACTTGCCTTATATGTTAGTTTAGAAATTGTAGTTATTACCTGCTACTTCATGCATACTGATATTCATTGTTATGCCGCATTCATGGATTCTCATGCATATATTCACTTTTTACGTGCTATTGAGGTTTTGGATTCGGATTCCATGAGATTTTCTGGATTTGGGGAAAACCGCAAAACATATACAAACTTCTTCTTTCTTTTTTTAAATAAAAAGTGAGGTTTTTTCCCATGATGTATGAGTCGTCCACCATGAGTTTGCTGATGGATTTCGAGACCCGATTCGAGGAGACGGATGAACCGTTTCGGGTACATGGTGGACCCGGTAAGGTACCCTGGGGCAAGACGCGCGTGATGATGACGATGTGAGCCTGGCAGGGGAGCACTACCTACCGGTAATTTTACCCGACGCGTCGGATATCCGGAGGATACCGTCGTGGTCTTGAGATGGATGGTAGGGGCCGGTCTGGACTGACGGCGCCCTAGATATTGTGATTGAGACATTGAGATTTTGAGATATTGAGGTACAGAGACTGTGATATAGAGATATCGAGATATTGGGATTACGTTTTGTGCCGATGCTAGGCACTGTTTTATGCTGATTTCATTATGATACCTCATTTTAAAAATACAAAGGAAATCTCACTAAATTATGAAAACGGTTCTTCATTTACATGTATTCTGTTTTCATGCATTCATACCTCATTCATATGATATATTGCTACTTGAGGCACTGACACGGGCACATGAGATTACACTCGGGTTAGATATTTACCCTAGCCTTGTTATAGGCTACGTGTTATTCATATATTTGAGGATATATTATGATCATTGACCTAGGTTGCGTTATTTATACGATTTCTGTGCGTAGATGTTTTTCTATTCACGAGTTGGCAACTCACCCCCGTTGTGCCCCAGTTTCTTGCAGGTTGCCGTACAGGTTTCATCACGGCTTTGCGGGCATAGTTTCCTTCGGGTGATTTGCTAGTTGGTGGGTTTACTTGTATCATACCCCCATTATATAACTTGTATATTATTATTCTGTTGTATTTAGAAGTTCCATCAACCAAACATGTGTTATTTTTGAGATAGAGACCAGTGATGTTATTCTTTCGACCTTAGAGTCGCGCGTTATATTTCTGCAGATTTCTTATGGTTTTGAGTTTCCTTTTGAGTTCTGATCCTCGCCGTTGGCGTTGTATATTATATTGCTTGTGTGGTTGTGACCGTCGATTAACGAAGAGCTAGCTCCCGCTTGGGGATGCCTTTTGATTGATTTCGTATACTATTCATGTTGTATCCCGTTTGGGAGCCAGTATTTACAAAGGAGACTTTGCCGAAATTTTCAGGAACTACTTGATGTTTTTTTTTAAAACCGCATAATTCGGCTTATGCTATTAAAACTACTTGATTTTAAATTGGTTTTCCTTCACTCTACTACTTTTCTTGGTTTGGATTTCTGGGTTTTCGGCTTACTTAGATTACGTACGCCTCGAGACGTTTCGTAGTTTAAGTGCCGGTCATTTTCCGTACTTTCGGGACGTGACATGTTCACTTATGGATTTTTCTCACATAAGCACAACTTTAATATATATATGATATATATTAAAATTGTGTTTTCTTTTTTGTATCATGGTTGATGATACACATGACTTGGGTGTATGAGACTTACACCATGCTATTTATTTATGTTGGATTTTAATATTCAAAGTAATTACAAAATTAGTGGAGGATTAGCTAAATGCATGAAGCTTGTGGAAGCTTGTGGATGCATTGACTAATTCCACTAAATTTTTTTTTACTATGGATATTTCTTAACCCAACCATAACTATTAGCCATGGTTATGTCTCTATAAGAGTTAGTATATGATACTCACTCACCATGGTTAGCTTTCTCACTTGATCATTATCCTCATCTCTTTCTTTTGTTCATCTTCTTCTTCATTTGTTAAAAAGAAAAAGCTTGCTATGGTTTGATCAAAAGTGAGAAAGATTGTGAGAAATAAAATTCTAAAGAGAACCCACTTCCTATTTCTCCATCCTCTACTAGACTAGCACTTTAGTTTAGGGTGTTTGCTTCACT
Source organism: Agapanthus africanus (assembly GCA_030015575.1). Lineage (NCBI taxonomy): Eukaryota > Viridiplantae > Streptophyta > Magnoliopsida > Asparagales > Amaryllidaceae > Agapanthus > Agapanthus africanus. The sequence goes on from CM057339.1 coordinate 431,574,167, forward strand.
AATTCTCAAGTTAGTGAAGTAGAAGCTTGAGTTGGCATCCTCTCGACGTAGATCATCTTCGGTCTCGAAAATTTCAAGCAAGGACGCGTCTTTCGCCTCGTGAAGCCATGCAGGGGTCCGGAAGAACCACGATCGCAGCGAAGGGACTTCAACAAGGAGCTATAGAAGTGAAGGACCGATCTACAAAGGTTGTATTTCGTATTCACTTAGTTGTAAACGTAGTTTACTTGCATATGAAACCGTAATTTTCTAGCAACGATCATGTTTAGGGTTACTCGGCACGGCGAAAATTTTAAATGGGCATGGTTGATGCATTATAGAACCTTATTAGAGTGCCTAGTAACCCTACAATTTGGGTAGTCGTACGACCTTGCTGACCTCCGTCAAGGGTCGTACGAGTAGGTTTAATTCATTCAAGAAATGAATGGGTTGAACTTGACTTGCGGCCTATGGTTTGTTGACCTCCGTCATGGTCATAGGAAGCTATGGGTAAAAACAGATATTGGGAATTTCAATCGTTGAAATTTTCAATAAGGTTGCATACCTTCTATATGATAGTTGGATCCCGATACCCACTGCGAGTAAGAGTTACTCCTGGGAAAGTTTTGCACTTTACAATTAGCCGATCAATTAGGTGTCTAAGAAAGGTGTTAACGGGGTGATGCCCCTGCGGAAACGAGATTATTTAATTAGTTCTACATGAAAGCATGGGGTGACTCCCTCAGAGTACCAATACCTGCCTGGTCGAACGATTGGCGAACTTGTAGGGTGTAATTAATCCCGGCTAATCTTACATTTTAAGGTTTGAAGGAAGATTTGATAAAAACAGTGGAAGCCATCCTGATTAGATAAAATAATAACCAATCTAATCTTTCAAAGAGCGCACGCAAAGTGATTATTATTCCCTCTCTCCTGGTAGCGACCAATGACACGCTTTAATCAAGATAATAATATGGATGTATTAACCGAACCCACTTATTATACTGGGCTAGGTTCCGCTCTATCTTATGATTGTTATAAGTCTAAGCAAGGAATAGGGGAATATCCGGATTCCCACGCCACCCAAATGAAGAATAAGTATGTCGATGCATCATCTTCGGGTTTGTTCGTTACCGAGAACTGTTTCTCAGTTAACTCTACGTTCTGGGTATTGGATAACTGGATCAGGATGCCACATATACAATTTGTTATATGGGCTAAAGAGAGGTAGAGAACCGGGAAAGGTGATAAGTCTCTAGTAGTAGGGAATGATGCAATTGTTGCAGCTAAAGTAATCGGCAAATATCACCTTGTATTACAAAATGGTAACATAATGATTCTGAGAGACTATTATTTCGTACAAAAAATATTATGATTTTTTTCCTAAATCAAGTGTTGACTGTGTATGGTACGTTGTATAACGGTATATACGTTCTAAATCACAAAACAGTTCTAAGTATAAAAACACACACACAAGAGGAATAGTTCATAAATGAACGAAGACTTCTTGTGGTATTGTAGACTAGGTCATATCAATACGAAAAGACTAGCTAAAGTTGCATAAAGATGGATATTTGATTCCATTTGAATTTACATCTTATGAAACTTGCCAGTCATGTCTCAAAGGCAAAATGACCAAATCTCCGTTTACTAGACACGGAGAAAGAGCTGCTGAACTCTTGGACAGATACATAGTGATGTATGCGGTCCTATGTCTACACATGCCAGGAATGGTTCCTCGTACTTTATTATATTCACCGATGATCTCTTAAAATAGGACATGTGTTCCTGTTGAAACACAATTTTGAATCTTGTGAGAAATTCAAGGAATATAAGTACAAAGTTCAGAACCAGATGGGTAAGAGTATTAAAATCCTTCAATCTGATCGAGGAGGTAAATACTTGAGCACAGAATTCCGGGATTATTTAAAAGAGAAATAGATTCTCTCTCAGCTTACTCCTCCATATACAGCACAGCACAACGGAGTATTGGAGCGGAGGAATCACACTTTATTAGATATAGTGCGCTCTATGATGAGTAATGCTGAGTTCCCTATTTCTTTTTGGGATTATGCACTTGAGATAGCTGCATCTCTATTGAATAGAGTTCCGACCAAATCCGTTGCCTACCACTCCATATGTGATATGCAATCGGAAGAGACCATCTCTTAAATGAATTAAGATATGGGGTTGTCCGGCCTATATTAAAAAGCAAAATCCGTACAAGTTCAAGGCAAGGTCTGTTCTATGCAAGTTTGTAGGATATCCTAAATATTTACGAGGGTATATTTTCTACCACACCGAGGAACAAAAGGTGTTTGTTTCTCGACATGCCACCATTTTAGAAAAGGAATTTCTTATGAAAGAAATTAGTGGCAATGAGGTAGAACAGGAAGAAGTTACAGCTACACAAACTATAACTGACGATTTGGTGGAATCGGAGGATTCAATAGTCCCCAATGAACCTTAGCTACTCTGCAGATCTAGTAGGGTTCCTCATCCACCTGAGAGATACTACAGTTTTCTTATCGACGGTGGGAGCGAGGATTGCATCATGGAAGATGATGACCCAACTAGTTTCGAGCAGGCCATCATAAGTGGAGACTCTGTGAAATGGCTAGATGCAATGCGATCTGAGATGGTATCCATGTACACCAACAAAGTATGGACTTAGAAAGTTGCTCCTGAAGAGGTAAAACCCGTCGGGAGCAAGTGGATCTTGAGAAGATAATTTGTGTAGATGGAAAAGTTGAGACTTTCAAAGCTAGACTTGTAGCAAAAGGTTTTCGTCAACGACCTGGTGTCGACTATGATGAAACATTTTCTCCAGTAGCTATGCTTAAATCCATCAGGATCTTACTTTCCGTTGTTGCATACCATAACTATGAAATCTGGCAGATTGCACGTCAAGACCGCTTTTCTAAATGGTGATTTAGAAGAGAGCGTGTACATGACATAGCCAGAGGGCTTCGTAGACAGTGGGAGCAACAGAAGCGTGTACAAGCTGCTTAAATCAATCTACGGATTAAAGCAGCCATCGCGGAGATGGAACATCTGTTTCTATGAATGTATCAAATATTTTGACTTCATCAAAAATGTAGATGAACCATGTATATATAAGAAGGTATTAGAGAGTAAGGTTGTCTTCATCATATTGTATGTGGATGACATAATCTTGATAGGAAACGTTGTTCGTATGCTACAGTTGGTCAAGCTCTTCTTATCACACATGTTCTCCATGAAAGATCTTGGTGATGCCTCCTACATCCTGGGGATTAATATCTATAGAGATAGATCAAAATGGATGTTAGGATTGTCCCAATTCAGATACATTGATACCATACTAAAGAAGTTTAGTATGGAAGATTCTAAGAGTGATAATGTACCCGCTTGTTCAGGAATTACTCTCTCCAAAGAGATGTCTCCTAAGATTGATTTGGAGAGGGCTCGCATGTAAGTGATACCGTATGCTTTGGCAGTCGGGTCAATCATGTATGCGATGTTATGTACTAGACCAGATGTAGCTTACTCACTAGGTGTAGTGAGTAGGTATCAAACAAATCCTGGGGAGAAATACTGGACAGCTGTGAAGAACATTCTTAAGTACTTGAGAAGGACTAAAGATGTTGTATGGTAACGGTGAACTCCAGGTGGAGTCCTTTACCGATTCGAGCTTCCAGAATGATAAGGACAATAGTAAGTAGGTTTCGGGTTTTGTCTTTACCCTCTATGGAGGGACGGTATGTTGGAAGAGTTCCAAGGTAGATACCGTAATAGACTCGACGATGGAGGCTGAATACATCGCTACCAACGATGCTGCCAAAGAGGATGTCTGGAAGAACAATTTCATAGCTGAACTTGGTGTGGTTCCTACCATTGAGCATCCAATACCTGTGTATTGTGATAACAATGGAGCTGTGGCTTTAGCCTATGAACCCCGGTCCCATCAGTGATCCAGACATATTCTTAGGCGGTATCACCAGATCAAGGTGATAGTAAATTGCTAGGAGATCGAGGTCAGGAGAGTTGACATTGAGGATAACATAGCGGATCCACTAACCGAGGCCCTCCCCCAGATGCTAATTGAGAGACTTTCTGGGATGTTGGGTATGAGATACTACAACAACCGGCCTTAGTGCAAATGGGAGATTATTAGTGATATGTATGCCCTAGAGGCCAGTATTGCATGATATAGTGTATGCTAGGACTATATATGGAGGACTTTCTTGCTCGACATGATAGTATGCTATCTGGTTGTCTTTATCTTAACATGTTCACTGGTATTATTATACCGTCTCTCATATATATGTTGATAAAGCCCTTAGGATGTTGGCTTGACTACCAGGACTATGATGCAGATCATACTACTGGGACCTGGGTAGTCTATAAGCACATCCTTCAATTGTTCCTAGTCGAGAGAATATCGAGACATGGCATTGATATTCCAGAGTAGACTAGTGTGTACGTTTCTTGACCCTGTATGGGGCGATGGTTGATCCCATATCCATTGGTGTTTGACATCAAAGATTATACATAGGTTCTCATTAAAGAATGGGTACACCGAACAAGATTTGCCGAGAACTCCTAGATGGTACTATACCCATTGTCAGATAGCAGTTCTCTGGTGACACTGGTACAGGTTAGTCTGTAGACCCGAGATCGTCATAGAGTCTCGTGTTGCTCCCACTGTGCTTTGATTTCCTCCCTACCACGGATCAAAGGAGTCATGCAAACAGGTGGATTTTGGGTACAGTCCCGAGTCGCATGAAGGCGATGAGCGATAGGAGGGGTTTCATCTCTCCCGATATTGGGGGTTGATGTTGCACTATGCTCGATTGGTTATAACTGTAAGTACCTGGTCAGGGCTGTTGATGAGATTTACTGGTAAGTATTATCAGTAGTTTCTCATACCGTTATAGGCCTTATATTGACATGACTTATCAAGTTATTGGGGTCTGATGATTCTACCCACAGATTCGATATGCGACATATCAGACGAAGAGACCGAACTGTACGGTAAGTGTTACTTATAGTCTTCATAAGAGTTTGGACAAGCTTTCCTGTTGATCTTCTAATCGCTCAATACCCAGGTAGCTGTTACGTCCAGCTAGTACCGCTGACGGCTTGTGGGTGACTGGTGTGATCATCACCTACTGCTGACGTATTTACGAGTCTTTAGATTCCCACACAGAAGTTTTCTGGTTCAACTAAAACGAAGTGGGGCACATATGTTGATATGTGCGGGGGCCAGATTAGATACGTGTATATGATACCGTATTCTGATCTGGCGGTTATCTGGTATCGATTAGGTTATATGTGATATAACCACATTATCGAATCAAGTGTTGATTTGATAATGTGATATACAGATAAATGATATTAGTTGGTTATATGTGATATAACCGGATTATTAAATCAAGTGTTGATTTAATAATATGATATATATTTATATTTGATATAATTATATATTAACTAATATTAGCTCACTAATTATTTTCATAATATGTATATATATATATATATATATATATATATATAATGAAGCATAGCATGTATTTTCTACTTTTAGAAAATAGAAAATGAGGTGTAAAATGTGGAGATTTTTGAGGAATGGCAAGGCATGGGGTTTTCCATATGTTTATTAGTCTTGACTCACTATTCAAGCATTGTTGCAATTTCTTACTGCAATTTATTCCATGGTTGAATAAATGAGGTCAAGAAAAAGCCATTCATGCTTGCTCATTCTAACACTTATCCATTTTTGAGAGCTCACGTGATGAGTCTCTCTAGCTCTCTCATCATTCTTCACCTCCACCTCCAAGCTCAAACCCTCACATGCGATGTGAATCCTTGATCTTGTGAGAACCCTAGTGAGCAAAAAAAAACCCTACTTCATCATCCTGCACTTCATTAGCACTCTAGTGTTGTGTGTTTCCTTCACTAAAGAGTTTAGTGAAGAGGTAGCTTGGATTGGCGGATTTCGGGTGGATCATCTTCGGCACGAAGATCATCGGAGGAAGCTTGTTCATTCTTCATGTGGAGCTTAGTGGAGTCGCGTGGACTACTACTCGGAGCATTAGAAGAGAAGGACACGGTCATCAAAGGTTATAGCCTCCTTCCCTTCTTATAGTTTTATCATATCATCATAGTAAACCCTAATATTCTAGTTAAGATCTTAGTTAGTGTTCGTAGCACCCGAAATTTTTAAAATTGCATGTGTGATGCCCGTTTTGTTGGCTATAGTGCCCTCAAGTCAATTATTGGATCGCAGGCATGTGATTGCAATGATTGAGGGATGACCAATACCGGTGGAACAGTCTTACTCGAGATGATAGTATGCTATCTGGTTTATCTTTATCATCGTGTACATGCTTCAGGTGACATTGTAGATCACTATTATATATTGAGAGAGCCTATAGGATTCTTGCTTGACTACCAGCAGTATGATGGCGAACATATACGTGAGAGTTGGGTGGTCTATAAGCACATCCTTAATGTGTCCCTAGTCGTAGGAGTTTCGAGACTGGGCATCGATACTCCAAGAGTAGACTAGTGTATACGGATCGAGACCCCGACGAGGGGCGGTGTCCAGTCTCACAAGCCATTGGTGTTAGTTGGTTCACCTAAGATGTATACAGGTGCTCATTGGGTTATGAGTACACCAGACGGACTCGCCGGGAACATGCTAGTTGGTATTATACCTATCTTCAGATGGCAGTTCCCTGGTGACATGTGTACAGGTTAGTCTATCAACCCGAGATCTTCATTTTTCTCGTGTGAGTTCCCACTCTGCTTTGATTACTACCCTACCACGGCTCAAAGGAGTCGTGCAAACAGGTTTTAGTTGGGTGCAGTCCCAAGCCATATGGAGGTAGTGAGCGGATCGTCAGGGGACTCGTCACTCCCGGTATTGGGGGTTGATGTCGCGGAGTGCACGGGAGGCCATCACCAAAAATCCTCGTCCGGGGTAGACGAGAATTACCGATCTAGGATCGATAGTTTCTCAGTTGGTGATAGGTTTCATACCGACACTAAATGTCGCGTTATTAGGGGTCTGACTTTATCCACCCCCTAGACTCGATATGCGATACTGATAGACGAACGGACCGGACTGTATGTATATTGTCACTGTCAGGCTCAGTAGGGTTTCAGGATGAGTTTGCTCGTCGGCCTCCCTTTCGCTCAATACCTGGGCAGCCGTTACGTACAGCTAGTGCCACTGGCGTGCTTGTGGTTAAACCTACCTCCAGTGTATTGACGAGTGTTTAGAGTCCCACACAGAGGGATTCCCTGGTTCGGGCGAAACATTGTAGAGGCCGTATGGTTTTATGGCAGGGTTCGATCATATACGTGCACTTGTGCATGGATCATGATCGGACGGATAATACTAGTGGGCTTTGGTTTAAGCCGGATCCTGGTAATATATTATTGGATTATTTTCGTCTCGTTGTATTCGTATTCAGTCGGAATACGGATGCGGGTATTTATATATGGATGAGGGGTATTCTTGTAATTCGTTACAAGATTACTTTATTAGTTGCCTTTTCTTTTCTTGCCTTTAAACATTTTGTTTAATGTTTAAAGTTGAAAATGTGAGTCATAGTTTTTGGCCAGTTCGTGACTCATGGAGGTGAGATGAGTCATTGGGTTTGCATTAACTCTTGCACATGCTCATGGTGAGTCATGAGATGAGTCATATGATGCATTGATGGGTTTTGTTTGGTGTAAGATATCTGTGTGAGTATGTGGCTGATATTTTTGAGCAAGGGTAATTTCATGGCCTTTTTTTGTGCTGGAAATATTCTTGGGCTGATTGATTACACCAATACCTCACCACAACAAAACACTCACAAGAAAACAACAGCAAGCTCATTTCTTCACAAGCCAAATTCTTTAGCTCACACTTTTCTTATCCATGACAACTTCATTAACCTCCACCCATTCCATCTCATGAGTTGAGAATCCATGGGTGTTTTGAGACAAAGTATTCACACATAATCTCTACTTCATCTTGTGCATCTAGGCTAGCAAACTGGATTCCCGAGTTGCTTCGGTTTTGAAGTGGGAGCCCGTATTACTAATCCTCGACGTGGATCGTCTTTGACGAGGGAGACCGGAGAGCGAACTTGATCGAGGAAGCTGCGACAAGCTTGGGGTAGAGGTTGAAGACCGAAGGACATTGATCGATTAGTATAACCTCTCTAAACTCTTTTTATATAACTATTATAGGGTTAATGGTTCGATCCGGGAATCGGGTTCCGTTAGCGCAGGTTTTTTTAAAGTTTTAGTTCTGTGTTTGGCCACGGATTGATGGACGGGGCGTTGGCGTAACCCAACATGGTATCAGAGCCAACCCATTAACCACTTACTAGTTTGTTTAGACAATGTTAAAGTATCAAAACCGAAACAACTCCGAAATATCACTCGATGTATTCTAGTTTCTGTCGAATTTTTATTAGTCTTCTAAAAAATTTTTAGCAACTGCAGAAGACTACTTGTGTGACCACTAGACTGTACCACAAATACGAGACACTTCCACATGTTTTCACCCGAGCACATTGCTCAAAATTCCGAGCTGGCCGGCCCTAGGATGGAATTTGGGCTTCGTATTTTGGGTGTGGTCTGGTCTCTGGAATATTGGTTCAGTGGTATTGCTAGCTTGGCCCAGTTTTGATATGGTTTTATCTAGTTGTTTAGGGCTATTCGGGGTTATTTCGAAGTCGATATTTATAACATTGTTTAAAGTTTACAATACATGCATTACTATCTGCGACCGTGAATGTCATTAGATCGGTACAACTTTTCTAATTGCTATAGTTCTTTTAGACGGGTTTGCGAATGTGACATTCACGTTGATGTTCTGTGTTGTGCTGTGTTGTTGCGGATGAGTCGTGGTGGATAGCTTGGGTGAAATGTCAGTACAGTTTAGTTTCATTTGTACATTTGATATCGCGGGGCGAGAGTCCGACATTTGGACTGCCGTCACTGCCTGTTTGTATATTATTTGTTTAGGGCACGACCGGGTTGAGGTCGATGTCACCGTTGTACATATTTTCTTTTTTGTACTAGGATTACCCCGCGATCGAGTGCACGGATAGCCGGGTTCTGGAGGGAAACGGGTCTGCATCTCATGGCGTTGAGAAGGAGGGGGTCTCACTCTAGAATTGGCGGGCTATTCTCCGCACTCGTAGGGGGTACAGATTAAGCCAGGGAGGGGTGCTCAAGTTACCGGATTCCGTGAAGTGCTGGGTGGCCCATTCACTTCGATGAAGGGGGTTCCTCGCTTCTGGTTTTGGCGGGTAACTTGCCGCGCTCGTAGGGGTCTAGGTTTTCATTGCACAGGTTATCCACATGACCCGGGGAACGTCGGGTTTCACTTGCGGCTCAAAGGAAACCCGGGGCTCCCAGATTATCTATATTGTTCTGTAATGTTTATTGCTTATCTGTGATGTTGCATTTATCATACCTGGAGCGATTATTATATATTTCTATATATATACTAGTAGATGTTGTATATGTTTTGCACCCGCGCTAGTCCAGCCCCTGCTCTGTCGTTAGTTAAGTAACCTAACGGGTGATGATGGGGCCCAGTGGCGAATGCGGATGGCATATACGTACATCATATTTTCATTCTTTTGTGGTGTGATTAATTGATGGGACTGTGTTGATTTTGATCAATGCAAGGAAAACAGACCTATTCGATGTTGTTGGAACAATTTTAAAAAGTTGTTATTATAAGGATGTTTTCTTTTGTTTTGCATCGAGGTATTCAGTTGGAATATCCTGCACCTCATTCGACGAGGAAAGAGCCGAGATCCCTTCACCGGGAATGACCTCTTTAGCAAAGGTTTTCGCCACTATATATTTATAAAAAGATATCTGGTTCCTTCAACGATATCAAGCTCATTACGTTAAAGGTTTTTCGCCTAAAACCATTCGTAGCCATCCATCATTTCAGACGGGTAGCACTTAGTATTCATGCTATGTATGTTGGCCTTCGTTAAGGCATTGTGTATGGTAGCTATTTGTTACTTTTCTGTAGCATAGATAGATGCGTTAGTTTGGGACAGTCGTACTACTACTTTGGCCTTCGTTAAGGGTATGTACGGGTAGGTTCAAATTAACCTGGAAAATGATGGGTAGAACATGACATGTGACTTATGATATGTTGTCCTTCGTCAAGGTCATAAGAGCATGGAGTAAAAATTACATCGGGAGTTTCAAACATACAGGAAACTTTTCAGGCATGTGCATACCTTCTGGAGTGTAATAACTTGAGTGGATTCCATCAGGTTATCATGCGAAGATAGTTGGATCCCGATTCCCATTGATGAGTTGGTTTACTCCTCGGGTGATTTTAGATGATCCCGGCTAATTCTTCTTTCAGGTTTGGAAGAGAATTTAAGGATACAGTGGGAGACATCCTGATTAGATAAAGTGATTGACCATTCTGATATAGGTTAGAGTGCATGCTGAGTGTTTCTTTTCTCTCTCTCTCTCTTTGGCAGCGACCATGACCCGACCCTAGACTATAACTCAGTAACCTAGTTAACCGAACCTTCTTAAAACATATTGACTTTTGGATTGTCAGAGTTGTATACTTCATTGCCACTCCTACTTTTACCCTTTGCTTTTTCTCTGGAACATTCCGTATCACTACGAAGATCCATATTTATTGGATATGACCGTCGTATAGTTACATACGAACTCGAAGAAACTTGTTTCAGATTCGAGAAAAGTTTCTGGTTCTGGATAAATTGAATAGGACTATTCATTTGTCTTTTCCTTTTACCTTCTTTCAGGTTGTTAGGCCTCCTAGGATTAGGAGAGGGTACACCTATTGCGCTTATTTGATAGTCTTCTTCCAAACCATAGGAAGGTGCCGAAAGGTGGGGAAGGAAGAAAACCAATTAACCTAAGTGTGGTGTACAGAAGGTAATAAGTAAAGACAAATAAATGGATTAGAAAGAGGGCAAAGTAAATTGCGACTGCTATCATTCACGACCAAACCGCGTATTTCATCGCCACTCCTACTTTACCTTTGAATTTCTCCAGAACACCCTGTATCACTACGAAGATCTGTATTTATTGGATAATCCATCGTATAGTTATATACGAACTCGAAGGAACTTGTTCCAGTTCGAGGATGGATTATGGTTCAGGAGAAATAGAATAAAGTTTATTCAGTTGTCTTTTATCTTTACCTTCTCTCAAGTTGCGAGTAATCCTAGGATTAGGATAGTACACCTATTACGCTTATTGGATAGCCTTCTTCCAAACCATAGGCTGGTGCCGAACAGTAGGGAAGGAAGAAAACCATTTAGCCTAAGGGTGGTGTACAGAAGGTAATGAGTAAAGACAAATAAAGGGATTTGGAGAGATGGCAAAGAAATATACGGTTACAATCATGAATCTGGTTAATGGAAGAGGAATTACTAGGAATACCCGGCTACCCCTTCGAAACATTTTCATGTTTCCGTTTCACTATGCATTGTTAATAGCAAACTGATTTCCTAATTAGATCCTTACTCCAGGGTATGTATTTATCAGGTTTGATTCTCATATCTGTATGGTTTTACAAATGATGAGTGGGAGTAAGTTATTGTGAATTAGGTGATTATATTCTCATTATATCGGAATTCGTTGTAATTGGTGATATTTGAGAAAATCGCCTGGGGTTTTGCCTGATGGCAAATATTTGGTTTTGAATATCTGCTGTTATGCACCAATTTCAAACTGACATATCTGTACGTTTATTTTATAAAGTGAGATATAACTTTTTGAAATTATGTGCATGACATTTACCTATATCAGTTGATGATTGGGTAAGGAGAATTAAACAGCGGTGTAATTCTTCTTAACCATAGTACAGTTTTCAACCTACGACGCACAGGGTTTGAGTTATTCAACTCAGGGGACTTATACAAAGTATTGTATATTGTCCAGTGTCCATTAGGACAAAGGGGTTGGTACTCATACTATATTCTATTTACTTGTGACTTCTCCAGTCTTAGACAAGTGTTTCGTAGAAATACAAGGTCCAAGTTTTGAGAAGTTATAGGTATAAAAATAAAGTAGAGAACCACGTATTGCAAGTATCAGGATTCTTCAAGGTGATCGAAGATATAGATACTTGTGTTTGGTATTCAGTTGATAGTAATGGTTTTGAGAACTTGATTCTCTTTCAGGTTACTCATATCTGGATGCATTCCTAAGTTGAGTAATGTTGATTGGCCTCCGTCCATTTAGTTTACATGCACTGGAGAAAGCTGCATGATTTGAATCTGGTTCTAATTAAATCAGTGCCTCTGTTTCTATATTGTATATAGAATGGTTCATATCTTAACGATGTTAAGGTATATGGAGTTGTCCGGCTTATACTTAAAACCAAATTCTGGATAACTCAAGGCATGTTTCCGTAATGGCAGTTTGTGGGTTATCCCGGGCTATGACGAGGGGTAATTTTCTACCATTTGGAAGATCAATAGTGATATTGTTCTTGACTCGCCACAGTTTTAGCAAAATGGACATTTTCAGAAAACAGTAGTGGGAGTATGATAGAACTGGAAGTGATTCTAGAACCACAAATGATTACTGAAAATTTAATAAAACCTAAAGATTCAATAGTGTTTGACATTCCATTAGCCACTCCGCAGATATGGTGGGTAACCTCAGGCGCCCGAGAGGTACTTCGGTATCCTCAAAGACGGTGACAGGGAGGTTCTTGTTTACCCAGACTTGCCATTATTGCTGTTCTAGACTATGAGACCTGGAAGGAGGATGAGTATAGCGTCGTTCTAAACTAGCTTTACAAGTGCACATGTATATGACTCTGCCAGAGGGTTGTTGTAGTCAGTGGGAGCAGCGGAAGTATAGTGGACAAGAAGCTTGTGTCTATTTATAGACTAAAGCGGATATAGCAGAGATAGATCATCTATTTTTGATGTGACAGTCATAGGCTTTGACTTCATCAGAATAGAAGATGGATCTGTTAAGAAGGTAGTAGGGTGGTATGTCCTAGTATTTGGATGACATGCACATTGTAGAAAGTGAAAATCCTATACTACAATCGGTTATACTGTGGTTGTCACACAGTGGTTTCTCCACATAGGATTTGGATATTATATCAGGCATTCTGGTTACTAGATCTAGATTTGGGTAGTTTTCCAATCTGGGTACTTTGACTCTATTCTAAAGGTGTTTTAGAATGGACGGCTTATGGAATGGAGGTGTACCTGCAGGTGATGGAGCCACCCTCTCTGAAGGTGTCTTACAGACTAAAGAGGAGAGGGATGTGCATGATTGGCATATCACTTTCTTAGGAAATTGAGTCAATCATGAGATGTCAAGTACCACACCAGATGTTGTTTTTGCAATAGATGTAATAAGTTGATATATTAATCCAATCCTGGAGAAACGTTCGGAAGCAGTTTATGAACATAAGTTGATGTTCTAAGGATTTGGTGACGGCAGCCTCCTTCGGGAGACGGTTATCATTCCAGGATTCCAAGCTGACCTAGATGACAGAGTGACTGTTAGAGTTATAGTTTTCCCTCTTTTGAGGGGCAGTAGTTTGGACAGGCGTGTTAGTGTATATGCCCTAGAGGCCATTACTGTATATACTAGTTTGTATATTACTTAATGGAAGCTTGGGATATTCACAGTTGTAATAACATTCTTGCTCAAAATAGTAGTATGCTACTTGGTCTGTTTCTACTTCAATATGTACTTATGTTTCTTTTAACATATCGCCTATGCATATTAGTAGAGCCCATAGGATCTATGCTTGATTACCAGCGTTGTGATGGCAGTCACACTAGTGGGGCTGGGTAATCTACAAGCACATCCTTATTCAGGTCTTTAGTCGCAGGATTATCGATACTGGGCGTCGATACTCCAGAGTAGACAAGTGTATACGCTTCCTTTCCCAGCCTGGGAGATGGTCTGTCCCACAGCTATCGGTACGTCGTACTGGAGATAGTCTGCAGGTGCTCATTAGGCTGTGAGTTACACTGGACGGACTCATTGGGAACTGCTAGTTGGTTATATACCTATCGTCAGATAGAAGTACCCAAGTGACATGAGTACAGCTTAGTCCGTTGAGTTGACACTGCTGCTTCGCCTCAAGTGTGTTCCTACTGTTCTTAGATTACTACCCTACCACGGCTCTACTGAGTCGTGCAAACAGGTAGTAGTTGGGTGCAGCCCTGAAGCACTTGGAGGCAGTGGAGTTTAGATAGGATTCGACTCTCCTGGTATTGGGGGTTGATATCGCGCTGTGTTCGGAACGCCATTACACATAGTCCCTGGCTAGGGTAAGCGAGATTTACTGGTAGGTACTCCAGCAGTTTCTCAGGTTGTATTGGACCGTACTCCGACACGACTTATACCACTATTAGGGGTTTGACGTTTACCGCCACACTAGGCCCGATATGCGATACTCTTAGACGGACAGACCGGACTGTACGGAGATTGTCACGTACAGCTCAGTGGGAGTTCGGATGAGTTATGCTCATCGGCTTTCTTATCGACAATACATAGGGATCGTTACGTACAGCTAGTACCGCTTGCGGCCTGTGGTTAAACCCACTGCCAGCGTAGAGTCGAGTCTTTAGAGTCCCATACAGAGCGTTTCCCTGCATCGGGCAAAACGTGTAGATATCATATGGTTTTACGAAAGGGTTTGATCACATGCGTACACTCGTGCACGCACAATGAGTCGGACAAACAATACTAGTGGGCTTTGGTTTAAGCCGGATCCTAGTATTGTACTGATGGATTTTCTTCATCTTCGGTATTCGTATTTTTTGGAATACGAATACAGGTACGTATGTACGGACGATGGGCGTTTTTGTAATTTATTCAAAGATGCTTCAAGAAGATGATATTTCATATATGTATTTTTCATTTTGGATTAAATGATTTATGCATTATGACATGGTAGAAATGAGGTGGAAAATGCATGATATTGAGCATGGCTAAATATGACACATGGTGGATTTTAAAGCCATGACTCATTTGGTTGTAAATTGAACCCTAATTACTATTATTCATTTAATTTATTAAATGAATAATAGATAGTGTTCAGTTTAGAACCATAAGTGAAGACACACTCTCTCTCATATATTTCTTCACTAGATTTTTCTAAAATATCTTCTCCTTCCTCAAATCCTAGAATACTCATGTGTTGAGTTACCTAGGAAGAAATAAAAAGACTCCTCAATCCATCTACACCATCTACAGAACCTAAGATCATTTAGATTAGCAATCTACTTGATCTAGTTTCTTTGGTTTAGAAGATAAGCTTGGTGCACAAACGTTCGGGTGGATCATCTAGGATTCGAGCAAGCCGACGAGAAGACGACATCCGTACCACTTCGAGGAGTTCGTGCAGGTGAGGAGGACAGCGAGATAAGGAGAAGAAGGACCTGGTTTCTTGAGGTATAATTTCTGTATTTTGTTTATACTTCTTTTTCTTTTGCTAGATACGGTTTCGTTTACGATCTTGGCTTAGAGTTAATGTTATGATACTATAATTATCGTTTTTTACACCTTCCGCCTCCCCGCGATTCCGCGGGGTGCATAGCATCGACTTACAGTAGTATCAGATCCAACTAAACCTAATCTAGCATGTTAGCAAGTAGTAGAACTTCGATCGTCGGAAAAACTGGAAAACTAAATACCGAAAACCCTATATTCTGTCGATTTTCAAAACTGCCTGTAAAATTATTTCAGTATCATGAAAAATACAGGCAGGGTTTTCTAAGATGAGACAAGAAATTCGAGCCTCTGAATAGCTAAGACAGCCGCGGATCCGCGGCAGAATCGTCTTTCTGCGGTGGAACCGCGGCCGAGTCGTGGCCGATTCAACTCGGAGTTATTCTGTTATATCATAATTTTGGTATTATGATTTCTGGAATATTTGGTTTCTACCCAGTAAGTTTCTGAGTGCCGGTTTGCATTTGGGGTAGATACGGAAAATATGTTTTGTTCGAATTCCTATTGTACTTAGCTAATTGGTTCTTCTGTATTGTTATATGTGTTTTAAACGTCGACTAATTGCTATCTGACGATTAGTCGAGGTTGCACATATCTATTGGTTTGTGTATATAAACATTTTCTGATTGTCGATGATGAATAGTCGGGGATGTGAGATGAGCGTTTTTTTTCCTTTCATTCATGTAAATTGTAAAATTGATGTAATATTATTTTGCGGGGCACATCTGGGTTGAGGTTGTAGCCGCCGTTGTATTATTTTCTTTTTACTGTTTTCTGCTCCTTGGATAGACCCAAGGAGGGGTACACAAACTACCGAGTTCTTTGAAGTGCTAAGTGGCTTACTCACTTTTTTGAGGGGGCTGCTTCACTTCTGGAATTTGGCGGGTAGTTTGCCGTACCCGTAGGGGTCGGGGGTGGGATTTGGCTGTTCATCGCGACCGTGGGATCCGTCTTTCGTTGCAGGCTTAAACGAAACGCGGCATTCCTAGCATATCTTAAATGTTTATCTGTGACTGGAATGATTATTATTGCATGTGATGATTGTAAAATATCTATATATGGTATACAGTAGGCATCACTTATGTTTTAGATCCGCGCTAGCCCCACCCCCGCTCTGCCGTTAGTTAAGTAACCTAACAGGTGATGACGGGGCCCAGTGGCGAATGCGGATGGCATAAGAGGACGTGATATTTTTTTCAATTCTCTTTGTAATGATAGGAGTAAATGATGGGATTGTATTAGATTAATGCAAAACAAATAAACCAAAGTTAAATCGTTGGAACAAATTTGAAAACTACTCGGTTTTTTTTAAAAAAACAGCAAACTTTTAAATGCGGAGCTTAAGCTACTTTTTTTTAAAAAGCTATCATGTTCCTTTGATTATATCAAGTTCACTACGTTCACGGTTTTACCAAAACCATTCGTATCCCTCCGTCATTTCAGTTAAATGTTCAGTAGTATTCAAACTATGTATTTTGACCTTCGCCAAGGCATAGTGATTGGTAGCTACTAAATATTTATCTGTAGCATAGATAGATGTGTTGATTTAGGACAGTCGCACTGCCATTTTGGCCTTCGTCAAGGGTATATACGGGTGGGTCCAAATTAACCTGGAGAATGACGGGTAGAACTTGACATGTGACTTATGATATGTTGGCCTTCGTCAAGGTCATAAGAACATGGGGCAAAAACTCACATCGGGAGTTTCTAAAGAAACTGAAACTTTCTAGTGTTGCATACCATTTGGAGTGTGATAATTTTGGTAGGATTCCTTCATCTTTATCACACAATGATATTTGGATCCCGATCTTACTGTGAGTATATGGTACTCCTCAGGAGATTTTTTCACTAAACGATCAATGCTATAAACCAAGTAGGTGTCTAGAATGGTGTTAGCGGGGCTACGCCTCCAGGGAAAAGAGATTATGTAATTAAGGAACTTCGCGAAAGCGTTGGAAAACCTCCCTCGAAGTACCAACATTAGCCTGGCTGAACGGTTAAGCAAGAATTGTACGGTAAGATTAATCCTGACTAATTCCTCTTTTTTTGGTTTGAGGAGGGATTCGAGAAACAGTGGGAGCCATCCTGTTTAGATAAACTAAAAACCATTCTATACTTGCAAGAGCATCATGCTAAAGTGTTTCTTCTCCCTCTCTCCTAATTGTAGCAACCAAACATGATGGGCCTTAAGTTGCTTTTAGATAAAGACATGTTGACAGGGCCAAACTATAAAGATTGGTTCAGGAATGTCAAGATGGCTATTACTTATAACAAGTTGGGCTATGTCCTTACTACAAAAGCCCCCGCCGTCCCAGGACCAGACTCCAGTGTCGCGGAAAGGGAAATCCAAAAGACCTGGGAGATTGACTGCGAGAAGGCTAACTGCCTCGTGCTTGCCTCTATGGACAATGAACATCAGAGGAGGCACGAGAATATAGACCTAGAATCCATATTCCTCCATACAAAGGAATTATATGGAGAGCAATCTCGTATCGCAAGATACGAGATCTCGAAGAAACTGTTTCAAGCGAGGTTGGCCGTCGGATCATCTGTCGGGGAACACGTCCTTAAGATGATTGGCTACATTGAGGAGCTCGCAGACCTCGGGACCACGTTAGAGAATGAGCTGTATACAAACTTGATTCTCCAATCCCTTCCTTCCACCTACGCCCAGTTTATTTTGAATTTTAATATTCAAAGTAAAGAAGTTGAACTTCTGGAACTTCTCAACATGTTGAGGAGTGCTGAAGGCACCCTGCAGAAAGCAAGAGAAACACCCACTCTATTTGTTGGTGGTACTTCTTCTTCCAGGTCCAAGGCAAAAGCCAAAGGAAAGAAGAAGAAGGCCCCCACCAAAGCGAGTGGCGATGTTGGTAAGATGGAAGCAAAGGGAAAAGAAAAAGTTGGGGGGCAGACTGTAGGGAAGGAAGAATGCTTTTACTGTCACAAGAAGGGCCATTGGAAGAAGGATTGCAGGGCCTGGAAAGCCCAGAACCAGGGAGCGAAGCAGGTTGTGGCTTCGACTTCAGGTGTGTATGTAATTGAAAACTGTCTGTCAATCAACTCTACTTCCTGGGTATTGGATACCGGTTCAGGATCTCATATCTGTAATTCTTTGCAAGCACTGAGAAGCCGTAGGGTCTTGAAGGCGGGTGATACTGTAAGTGCACGGCGGCGCCCCGGCCTCCATCCCGAGGCAAAAATGCGGAAGCGGTGATATACTTAAATTTTTCATGAACTGGCACCACCGCGCACTAATACCCGGATCGAACCATTAACTAGTCCTAGCTAACTACAAGATAGGGAATAGAGATATACCGACTGATCCGAGTCCTCCGGTTTTCTCGTCATCGTCCCGATCTCTCGTGGAATGTCCTGTCTCCACCTCATCGCCGGAAGTGCACCACATCGCCTACATCTTTTAGGGGCTCCCACCTCAATGCCGAGGCAACTCGGGCACGAAGCTGGCTAGTCGACGTGCCCAAGGTTTGCTGTAGAATGTAGTGTAGAGGCTTGTGTCTCATTTGGGGTTCATGGAGGTTGCCATTTTGTGGAGGGTATGATATGTGAGCTTTTTGGGGTGAACAATGGAATTTTTAGCAAGCAAATGAGACCAAAAACCCTTGCTAAAAATTTGGACAGCCCCCATCACAACATGGCCGGCCACTTGAGGTAAGGGGGAGAGAGAATGAGAGTGGAGTGTATGTCTCATGGAGCCTCACCAATAATGCAAGAGATAAAAGGTCATGATAAAAAAGGCAATGATCAACAACAAAGATCCTCACTCAACTAACACTCATCACAAAACAAAGTCCAACCATCATGAACCATCATGAAGTCAAGAAGTCAAGCAAGGTCAAAGGATGGTGCACCATCATGATACAATAAAATATGCAAAGACCACCTCCACAAAAGCTTATTTGCACAAATGCAAATAAGCCCTCCTCCACCAATCTTCGCCCAATGAACGATACAAAGGAAATTGGCCGAAACGGAAAGTAAGCTGTCAACTCCAGAAAACTGGTCCTGTAATAAATTACAGGAAAAACCCGATACTGTGCATACACACCCGCATTTGTATTCCGACCGAAATACAAATGCAATGAGACAAAATCTACACTGTACTATACTAGGATCCGGCTTAAATCAAAGACGGCTAGTAATATCCGTTCGATCATGATCCGTGCAATACCGCACGTATCTGATCGAACCCTGCCATATATCCATACGGCCTATAGTACAAACTGCCTGATCCTGATCCGTGCAATACCGCACGTATCTGATCGGACCCTGCCATATCTCCATATGGCCTCTACAGCTTTTCGCCCGAAAGCCTGAGTAACTGAATGTGGGGGACTCTAAAGACTCGTCAACACCTTGGTTGTGGATTTAACCACTAGCACGTCAGAGGTATTAGCCAGTACGTAACAGGCTACCAGGTATTGACCAAAAGGGACGTCGATGAGCGAACTTATCCTGACACCCTACTGATCCTGTCAGTGACAATATCCGTACAGTCCGGTCCGTTCATCTATGAGCATCGCATGGCGGGCCTAGGGGGTTGGTAAAAGTCAGACCCCCAAAAGCGGTACAAGTCGTGTCGGAGTGTAGCCCAGAACACCCTGAGATACTACTGGAATACCTACCAGTAAATCTCCTGCCTCGGCCGAGGGCTTCGTGTAATGGCTCTCCTAGACACAGCGTGACCTCACCCCCAATACCGGGAGAGACGAACTCCTGAAGATACGCTCACTGCCTCCATGTGGCTCGGGACTGTACCCAACTAAAACCTGTTTGCACGTCTCCTTTGAGTGTGGTAGGGTAGTAATCAAAGTACAGTGGGAACTCACACGAGACAAATGACGATCCCCAGGTCGATGAACTAACCTGTACACATGTCACCAGGGAACTGCTATCTGACGTCAGGTATAAGACCGACTAGCATGTTCCCGGCGAGTCCTGTCCGGTGTACTCATAACCCAATGAGCACCTGTATACATCTTAGGTGATCCAACTGACACCAGTGGCTTGTGAAACCGGCCACCGCCCCTCGTCGGGGTCTCGACTGTATACACTAGTCTACTCTGGAGTATCGATTCCCTGTCTCAAAACTCCCACGACTAGGGACCGTTTAAGGATGTGCTTATAGACTACCAGCTCTCACGTATATGATCACCCTCATACTGCTGGTGGTCAAGCAAGAATCCTAGGGGCTCTATCAACGTGTAATAGCGACCTATCTGGTCACCTAAAGCAGTACACGATGATAAAGATAAACCAGATAGCATACTATCATCTTGAGTAAGACTATCCTACCGGGATAGGTCCTCCATCAATCATTGCAACCACGTGCCTGTGATCCAATAATTGACTCTGAGGGCACTATCTCCAACAATCTCCCACTTGCACTCAAGGCTAATTATTGCGATGTCGCATACTCACAGCCCGTGTGATACCGAACACCCAACTCCTCTACTGGTCAGTCTCACAAAGCTCGCTTGCAAAACTATTGCGTTCGAGGAATAGCCTCAGTGAGTGGATCCGCCTTGATGTTTCTTTCTGTCTCTCTATAACTCATGTTTGCGGAGAAACCCATCTCCTGAAATGAGCAATACCTGTCTTAGAATGTGTCTGGATGTCTGATGGGACCTAGTTCATAAATGAACTCCAAATCCAAACTTCTTAGACTGTATCGTCAACTGAACTTAATCAGTATCCTGCGCCATGCCTCCCTCAGTTTTGCCTTGGACCACCTGTCCAAAATACTGCCCCTCGTCAGAAGGAAAACTATAGCTCTGACAACCTCCTTGTCGTCCATGTCACCTTGGAAGCCTGGAATGATAACTGTCTCCCGAATGAGGCTGTCGTTATCATATCCCTAGAACATCCACTTATGTTCTAAAACTGCTTCCGACTGTTTCTCCAGGATTGGATCAATGTCAGCTTATTGCATCTAGTGCAAGAACAACATCTGGTGTGGTACTTGACATCTCATGATTGACTCAATTGCCTGAGCAAGTGATCTGCCAATCATGCACATCCCTCTCCCCTTTAGTCTGTAAGACACCTTCAGAGAGGGTGACTCCATCACCTGCAGGTGCACTACCGTGCCAGGAGTCGTCCATTCTAAATGCCCTTAGAATGCTGTCTAAGTACCCTTAATTGGGAAACCACCCAAATCTAGATCTAAAACCATAGATCTAGTAACCAGTATGTCTGATATAATGTCCAAGTCCCCTGTGGAGAAACCACTGTGTGACGAACAAAGTATAACCGATCGTAGTATAGGAGTTTCTTTTCCTATTCTGTGTATGTCATCCAAAAACCATGACATCACACCCTACTATCTTCTCAACAGATCCATCCCCTATTCTGATGAAGTCAAACCTATGACTGTCACATCAGAAATAGATGATCTATCTCCGCTACTGGTGCTTCAGTCTATAAATAGACATAAGCTACCTGTCCACCAATGCTTCCGCTGCTCCTACTGACTACGAGAACCCTCTGGCAGAGTCATATATACGTACACTTCTAAAGCTAGTTTAGAACGACGCTATACTCATCCTCCCGCCGGGTCTCGTAACCTGGAACAACAACAATGGCAATTGTGGGTAAACAAGAACCTCCCTGCCACCGTCCTTGAGCATACCGAAGTACCTCTCGGACGCCTGAGGTTTCCCACCGTATCTGCGGAGTGGCCAACGGAATGTCAATCCAGATTGAATCTTTAGGTTCCTTATCAAATCTTCAGTAATCGTTTGCGGTTCTGGAATCACTTCCAGTTATACCATACTCCCACTACTGTTTTCTGAAAAAATCCATTTTTAATAAAACTGTGTCGAGTCTAGAACAATATCGCTATTGTTCATCCAGATGGTAGAAAGTCAACCCTCGTCATAGCCTGGGTCAACCCACAAACAACCATTACAGAAACGTGCCTTGAGTTTTCCAGAGTCTGGTTTTAATCATAAGCCAGAAAACTCCCCCTACCTTAACAACGTTAAGATATGAACTGTACTATATCCAATATAGAACCAGAGGCACTGATTTAATTGAACCAGATTCAGATCATGCAGCTGTCTCCAGTGCATGTCAACTAAATGGAAGGAGGCCGATCAGCGTTACTCAACTTAGGAATACTTCCAATTATGAGTAATCTGAAAGAGAAGCAAGTTCTCTTAATCATTACTATCAACTGAATACCATACACAAGTATCTACATTTTCGATCACTTTGAAGAATCCTGATACTTGCAATACTTGGTTCTCTACTTTATTCAAATACCTATAACTTCTCAAAATTCGGACCCTGTGTTTCCACGAAACACCTGTCTAAAAACTAGAGAAGTCATAAGTAAACCGAATATAGTACGAGGACCAACCCCTCTGTCCTGATGGACCCTGGACAACATACAATACTTTGTATAAGCCCCTTGAGTCTGATAACTCATTCACTGTGTGTCGTAGGTTGGAAACTGTACTTATGGTTAAGAAGAATTACACCGCTGTTTAATGCTCTTTACCTAACCATCCACTGATATAGTTAAATGTCACAGACATAATTTCGAAAAGGTATATCTCACTCTATGAAAATAGACGTACAAATATATCAATTTGAAATTGGTGCATAACAGCGGATATTCAAAACCAAATATTTGCCGTCCGGCAAACAACCCAGGTGACTTCCTCAAATATCACCGATTACAACGAATCCCAATATAATGAGGATGATCACCCAATTCCCAATAACTTACTCCCACTCATCATCTGTAAAACCATACAGATGTGAGAATCACACCTGGTAAATACATACCCTGGAGTAAGTATCTAATCGGGAAATCAGTTTTCTTTTAACATTACACAGTGAAACTGAAACATTGAAATGTTTCGATGGGTATCCTTGTATTCCTAGTAATGCCTCTTCCATTATCCAGATTCACAACTGTAACCGTGTAATTCTTTGCCACCTCTCCAAATCCCTTTATATGTCTTTAGTCATTACCTTCTGCACACCCCTTTAGGCCAAATGGTTTTCTTCCTTCCCTACCGTTCGGCACCAGCCTATGGTTTGGAAGAAGACTATCCAATAAGCATAATGGGTGTACTGTCCTAATCCTAGGAACACTCGCAATGCGAGAGAAGGTGAAGATAAAAGACACCTGAATAAATCTTATTCCTATTTCTCCTGAACCAGAATCCATCCCCGAACTGGAACAAGTTCCTTTCGAGTTCGTATATAACCATACGATGGAGTATCCAATAAACTGTGGATCTTCGTAGTGATACGGAGTGTCCTGGAGAAATACAAAGGTGATTTAGGATTGGCGAAGGAATACTTGGTTTGGTCGTGAATAGCATTCGCAATTTACTTTGCCCTCTTACTAATCCCTTGCTTTGTCTTAACTTAATACCTTCTGTACACCATCGTTAGGCTAATTGGTTTTCTTCATTCCCTACCGGTCGGCACCTGCCTATGGTTTGGAAGAAGACTATCCAATTTGCGTAATAGGTGTACTATCTCCTAAACCAAGGAGTACTCACAACCCGAGAGAAGGTAAAAGGAAAAGACAACTGAATAGTCCTATCCGTTTTCTCCAGAACCGGAAACCATCCTCGAATAAATTCCTTCGAGTTCGTATCTAACCATACGATGGTTTTGTCCAATGGAAGTGGACGTTCGTAGCAATATGAGGTGTCCTGGAGAAAAAGGGTAAAAGTAGGAGTGGCAATGAGGTTAGCAACTCTGACAATCCAAAAGCCAGTGTTTAAGAAGGGTCGGTCAATTTTGGTCACTGAGTCATAGTCTGAGGGTAGGGTCAATGGTCGCTGCCAAAGAGAGAGAGAAAAGAAACACTCAGCGTACACTCTAACCTAGATCAGAATGGTTACCAATTTATCTAATCTGGAAACCTCCTACTGTACCGTCAAATTCTCCTCCAAACCTGAAAGAAGAATTAGTCAGGATCACCCGAGGAGTAAACTAACTCATCAGTGGGAATCGGGATCCAACTATCATCGCATGATAACGTGACGGAATCCGCTCACGTCATCACACTCCAGAAGGTATGCGCATATCTGGCAAGTTTCAGTTTCTTTAGAAACTCCCGATGTGATTTCTGCCCCATGCTCTTATGACCTTGACTTTGGCCAACATATCATAAGTCACATGTCAAGTTCTACCCGTCATTCTCCAGGTTAATTTGAACCCACCCGTACCTACCCTTGACTTTGGCCAAAATGGCAGTACGACTGTCCCAAACCAACGCATCTATCTATGCTGCATATGAATACCCCAATAGCTACCAATCATTGTGCCTTGACTTTGGCCAACATACACAGCTTGAATACTATTGACCATCCATATGAAACGACGGAGGGCTACGAATGGTTTCTGGCGAAAACCTTTAACGTAATGAACTTAATATCGTTGAAGGAACGGATAGCTTTTTTTAAAAATATAGTGACGAAAACCGTTGCTAAAGAGGTCACTCCCGGTGAAGGGATCTCGGCTCTTTCCCCGTAGAATGGGGTGCAGGATATTCCAAATGAATACCGCGATGCAAAGCAAAAGTAATCAGCTATAGTGAAGTTAATGCCCTAACGCAAACTTTTTGTCCAAGGGGTCACTCCCGTTGAAGGGATCTCGGCCCTTGCCTCGTCGACTGAGGAGCAGGATATTCCTACTGAATACCACGATGCAAAACAAAAGTGAACGTCCTTGCAATAACAGCTTTTTGAAAAGTGTTCCAACAACATCAGATTAGGTTTGTTTTACTTGCATTGATCCGAATCAACGCAGTCCCATCAATTGATCACACCAAAAAGAACGAAAATATACGGATGTTCGTATATGCCATCCGCATTCGCCACTGGGTCTCGTTATTATCGGTTAGGTTAGCTAACTAACGACAGAGCGGGGACTGGACTAGCGCGGATGCAAAACATATACAACATCTACTAATATATATACCAATATATTATATTTGCTCAAGGCGTGATAAAAAATGCAACATCACAGAAATGTACAGCATCATAGAACAATACAGATATCTGGGATCCCCGGGTTTCACAGAGCCACTACTGAAACCCGACGTTTCCCTGGTCGTGTGGATAGCCTGTGCAATGAAATCCTAGACCCCTACGGGCGCGACAAGTTACCCGCCAAAACCTGAAGCGAGGCAGCCCCCTTCAGCAACGTGAATGGACCACCCATCACTTCACGGAATCTGGTAACTTGGGCACCCCTCCTGGGTCAACCTGTACCCCCTACGAGTGCGGCGAATAGCCCGCCAATCCGAGAGTGAAGCCCCCTCCGTCTCAATGCCATGAGATGCGGGCTTGTTGCCCTCTAGAACCCGGCTATCCGTGCACCCCACCTTGGGGTAATCCTAGTACAGAAAGTAAAATATACATACAACGGGTACATCGACCGCAACCTGGTCGTGCCCCAAAATAATAATACAAACAGGCAGTGACGGCAGTCCACATGTCGGACGCTCGCCCCGCAATATCAAATGTACATAATAAAACAACAACTGTACTTGCATTGCATCCAGGCTATCCCCCACGACCAATCCGCAACATCACAGCAATACACAGAACTTCAACGTGAAAGTCACGTTCGCAAATCCGTCTAACCGGGCTATAGCAGTTAGACTGGATTTACCGATCAAGTGACATTCATGGTCACAGATATAATGTAAATACTGTGAACTAATGTGTTTAAAATATCCGATCGATCAAATTTTAACAAGTGGGCCCCAAGTACTACTGTAGCACATCAAGAAATTCTGGGCCCAAACATAATATTCCAGAAAACCTATTTCCTTGAGAAAAGATCACTGTGAAAAATCTGTGCAGTGAACTCACTGAACTGCGGCGGAACCGCGGCGCCAAGGGGGGTTTGGCCGCGTTTCCGCGGCGGTTCTACAGTATCACTCGACCAAATTTTCCCAGATGTCTTATAATCTCCTGCACAGTATTCTGAGACAATCTGAAAAATTTTTCGAGCCAGAAAAAAATCGACAGAAAACTGATGCAAAGAAAAATACAGTTTTTTGAAAATTGTTCGATCGGAAATGTAAAACACATTAGACAAAGCTAGACTATGTTAATGGCGAGGCTCTGATACCACTGTAAGTGCACGGCGGCGCCCCGGCCTCCATCCCGAGGCCAAAATGCGGAAGCGGTGATATACTTAAATTTTTCATGAACTGGCACCACCGCGCACTAATACCCGGATCGAACCATTAACTAGTCCTAGCTAACTACAAGATAGGGAATAGAGATATACCGACTGATCCGAGTCCTCCGGTCTTCTCGTCATCGTCCCGATCTCTCACGGAATGTCCTGTCTCCACCTCATCGCCGGAAGTGCACCACATCGCCTACTTCTTTTACGGGCTCCCACCTCAATGCCGAGGCAACTCGGGCACGAAGCTGGCTAGTCGACGTGCCCAAGGTTTGCTGTAGAATGTAGTGTAGAGGCTTGTGTCTCATTTGGGGTTCATGGAGGTTGCCATTTTGTGGAGGGTATGATATGTGAGCTTTTTGGGGTGAACAATGGAATTTTTAGCAAGCAAATGAGACCAAAAACCCTTGCCAAAAATTTGGACAGCCCCCATCACAACATGGCCGGCCACTTGAGGTAAGGGGGAGAGAAAATGAGAGTGGAGTGTATGTCTCATGGAGCCTCACCAATAATGCAAGAGATAAATGGTCATGATAAAAAAGGCAAAGATCAAGAACAAAGATCCTCACTCAACTAACACTCATCACAAAACAAAGTCCAACCATCATGAACTATCATGAAGTCAAGAAGTCAAGCAAGGTCAAAGGATGGTGCACCATCATGATAGAATAAAATATGCAAAGACCCCCTCCACAAAAGCTTATTTACACAAATGCAAATAAGCCTTCCTCCACCAATCTTCGGCCAATGAACGATACAAAGGAAATTGGCCGAAACGGAAAGCATGCTGGCAACTCCAGAAAACTGGTCCTGTAATAAATTACAGGAAAAACCCGATACTGTGCATACACACCCGCATTTGTATTCCGACCGAAATACAAATGCAATGAGACAAAATCTATACTGTACTATACTAGGATCCGGCTTAAACCAAAGCCGGCCAGTAATATCCGTTCGATCCTGATCCGTGCAATACCGCACGTATCTGATCGAACCCTGCCATATATCCATACGGCCTATAGTACAAACTGTCCGATCCTGATCCGTGCAATACCGCAAGTATCTGATCGGACCTTGCCATATCTCCATACGGCCTCTACAGCTTTTCGCCCGAAAGCTTGAGTAACTGAATGTGGGGGACTCTAAAGACTCGTCAACACCTTGGTTGTGGATTTAACCACTAGCACGTCAGAGGTATTAGCCAATACGTAACGGGCTACCAGGTATTGACCAAAAGGGACGTCGATGAGCGAACTCATCCTGATACCCTACTGAGCCTGTCAGTGACAATATACGTACAGTCCGGTCCGTTCGTCTATGAGCATCGCATGGCGGGCCTAGGGGGTTGGTAAAAGTCAGACCCCCAAAAGCGGTACAAGTCATGTCGGAGTGTAGCCCAGAACACCCTGAGATACTACTGGAATACCTACCAGTAAATCTCCTGCCTCGGCCGAGGGCTTCGTGTAATGGCTCTCCTAGACACAGCGCGACCTCACCCCCAATACCGGGAAAGACGAACCCCTGAAGATACGCTCACTGCCTCCATGTGGCTCGGGACTGTACCCAACTAAAACCTGTTTGCACGTCTCCTTTGAGCGTGGTAGGGTAGTAATCAAAGTACAGTGGGAACTCACACGAGACAAATGACGATCCCCAGGTCGATGAACTAACCTGTACACATGTCACCAGGGAACTGCTATCTGATGTCAGGTATAAGACCAACTAGCATGTTCCCGGCGAGTCATGTCCGGTGTACTCATAACCCAATGAGCACCTATATACATCTTAGGTGATCCAACTGACACCAGTGGCTTGTGAGACCGGCCACCGCCCCTCGTCGGGGTCTCGACTGTATACACTAGTCTACTCTGGAGTATCGATGCCCTGTCTCGAAACTCCTACGACTAGGGACCTTTTAAGGATGTGCTTATAGACTACCAGCTCTCACGTATATGATCGCCCTCATACTGCTGGTGGTCAAGCAAGAATCCTAGAGGCTCTATCAACGTGTAATAGATACCTGTCAGGTCACCTAAAGCAGTACACGATGATAAAGATAAACCGGATAGCATACTATCATCTTGAGTAAGACTGTCCTACCGGGATAGGTCTTCCATCAATCATTGCAACCACGTGCCTGTGATCCAATAATTGACTCTGAGGGCACTATCTCCAACAGATATGACCCTCGGAGTTACAAACGGAGCAAGCATGGATGCTGTGTCCGTGGGGGAATATCACTTAGGATTGACTAATGGACATGTTTTAGTTTTGCAGAACTGTTATTATGTACCTAGTTTGACTTGTAATATCATATCTGTATCTTTAATGTCTAAAGAAGGTTATGATTTTGCATTTGTAAGCGATGTCGTAAGCATCCACCTTAATCATAACTTGATTGGGTCGGGTACATTAAGCAACGGTATATACGTATTAAACCAACCGCAGATTTTCAATGTCCAGAATACGCACAAAAGAAAGTCTCCAGAAATTAATCATGCTTTCTTATGTTATTGTAGACTGGGTCACATCAATGAGACATGGTTGACAAAGTTGCATAAAGAAGGATATTTGGATCCGTTCGAATATCAATCTTATGCAACTTGTCAATCTTGTCTCAAAGGAAAGATGACAAAGACTCCATTCACTGGACAAGGAGTAAGAGCAAGCAAGCTCTTGGGACTCATATACAGCGATGTATGTGGTCCAATCTCTACACATGCACAAAGCGGTTATTCTTACTTCATTACTTTTACGGATGATTTCTCAAGGTATGGACATGCCTTCTTGATGAAGCATAAATCCGAAGCTTTTAAGAAATTCCGGGAATATAAGAATGAAGTAGAAAACCAAACCGGCAAAAGTATTAAGATACTAAGATCTGATCGAGGTGGTGAATACTTGAGTGCCGAGTTCCTGGAATACCTAAAAGAGAATGAAATTCTCTCTCAGCTTACTCCTCCATACACTCCACAATACAATGGTGTATCGGAGAGACGGAACAGAACCCTATTGGATATGGTTCGTTCCATGATGAGTAATGCTGAGTTACCGCGATCTTTCTGGGGTTATGCACTAGAATCAGTTGCATATCTTTTAAACAAAGTTCCTACCAAGACAGTGCCTACCACACCATATCAGATATGGAGTGGGAAGAAACCCTATCTTCAATATCTAAAGATATGGGGATGTCCAGCTTTCGTCAAAAAGCAGCATGTGGACAAACTCGAAGCACGCTCAGTATCGTGTAAGTTTATGGGATACCCAAAGAACTCCAGGGGGTATCTTTTCTATTACGCAGAGGAACAAAAAGTCTTTGTTTCTCATCATGCCCACTTTCTAGAACATCTGTTCTTAGAAAAAGAAATAAGTGGGAGCGCAATGGAACTGGAAGAAATTCCAGAACCACAAGCTATTACCGAAAGCTTGGTAGAACCAGAAGTTTCAAATGAACAGGACATTCCCGCACCACTCCGCAGGAGTAGTAGGTTTTCTCATTCGCTCGAGAGATACTATGGATTTCTCATAGACGGGGATAGAGAGAATTGCATTATTAACGATAATGAGCCAACTAGCTTCCAGCAAGCCATTCAGAGCAGCGACTCGGTAAAATGGCTGGATGCAATGTGGACCGAGATGGAGTCCATGTACACTAACAAAGTATGGACTTTGGACTTTGCTCTAGAAGGGGTAAAACCCGTTGGATGCAAATGGATCTTCAAAAAGAAGATTGGTGTAGATGGACAGGTTGAAACCTATAAGGCTAGACTTGTTGCAAATAGTTTTCGTCAAAGACCTGGTTTGGACTATGATGAAACCTTTTCTCCAGTGGCTATGCTTAAATCCATTCGAATTATTCTTGCCATTGCTGCCTTCTATGATTATGAGATCTGGAAGATGGACGTAAAGACGGCTTTCCTAAATGGACATTTGGATGAGTGCGTCTATATGGATCAGCCAGAAGGTTTTAATCAGAGTGGGAGCAGCGAGAAAGTGTGCAAGCTGCTTAAGTCCATTTATGGACAAAAACAGGCATCACGGAGTTGGAACATCTATTTTGATGTAATAGTCAAAGACTTTGACTTTATCAAAAATCCAGATGAACCATGCTTATATAGTAAAATTGTAAGGAGAACTGTTGTGTTCCTCGTATTATATGTAGACGACATTCTCTTGATAGGAAATGACATTCCTGCCCTACAATCTGTCAAAAGATTTTTGTCACAAAGGTTCTCTATGAAAGACCTGGGTGATGCCTCTAGGGATCCGGATCTATCGTGATAGATCAAAGAGGTTGTTGGGACTTTCACAGTCCAGGTATATTGACACCATACTGAAAAGATTCAGTATGAAAGATTCTAAACGCGGTAACCTACCGGTTTGTCATGGAGTTAACCTTTCCAAAGAGATGTCTCCCAAGACTGATTTAGAAAGGGATATCATGTCTATTATACCCTACGCTTCTGCAGTATGCTCTATAATGTATGAGATGTTGTGTACCAGACCAGATGTAGCTTACGCACTAAGCATGGTAAGCCGGTATCAGTCAGACCCAGGAGAGATCCACTGGATAGCAGTAAAGAACATTCTCAAGTACTTGACAAGGACTAAGGATATGTTCTTGGTGTATGGCGGAAAAGACCTCCAGATCGAGGCATTTGCTGACTCCATCTTCCAGAGCGATAAGGATGACTCCAAGTCCATGTCGGGTTATGTCTTCACCCTCAACGGAGGGGTGGTATGTTGGAAGAGTTCCAAACAGGATACCGTTGCTGACTCAACTATGGAAGCGGAGTATATTGCTGCTTCAGACGCCGTTAAAGAAGCGGTCTGGATGAGGAAGTTCTTAACAGATCTTCAAGTGGTTCCGTCCATTGTTGGTCCAATACCTCTGTATTTTGACAACAACGGGGCTATAGCTTTAGCAAAGGAACCAGGTCCCATCAAAAGTCCTGACATATCTTGAGGCGGTATCACCTGATCAGGGATATCGTGGATCGCCGGGAGATCGAGGTTCGGAGAGTTGCTACAGAGGACAACACTGCAGATCCATTCATAAAGGCTATTTCTCAGACGCAGTTCGAGAGGCTATTCGAGATGATAGGTCTGCGATATGCCAGTACATGGCCCTAGTGCAAGTGGGAGATTGTTAGTGTATATGCCCTAGAGGCCATTACTGTATCATACTAGTTTGTATATTACTTAATGGAAGCTTGGGATATTCACAGTTGTAATAACATTCTTGCTCAAAATAGTAGTATGCTACTTGGTCTGTTTCTACTTCAATATGTACTTATGTTTCTTTTAACATATCACCTATGCATATTAGTAGAGCCCATAGGATCTATGCTTGATTACCAGCGTTGTGATGGCAGTCACACTAGTGGGGCTGAGTAATCTACAAGCACATCCTTATTCAGGTCCTTAGTCGCAGGATTATTGATACTGGGCGTCGATACTCCAAAGTAGACTAGTGTATACGCTTCCCTTCCCAGCCTGGGAGATGGTCTGTCCCACAGCTATCGGTACGTCGTACTGGAGATAGTCTGCAGGTGCTCATTAGGCTGTGAGTTACACTGGACGGACTCATTGGGAACTGCTAGTTAGTTATATACCTATCGTCAGATAGAAGTACCCAGGTGACATGAGTACAGCTTAGTCCGTTGAGTTGACACTGCTGCTTCGCCTCAAGTGTGTTCCCACTGTTCTTAGATTATTACCCTACCACGGCTCTACTGAGTCATGCAAACAGGTAGTAGTTGGGTGCAGTCCCGAAGCACTTGGAGGCAGTGGCGATTAGATAGGATTCGACTCTCCCGGTATTGGGGGTTGATATCGCGCTGTGTTCGGAACGCCATTACACATAGTCCCTGGCTAGGGCAAGCGAGATTTACTGGTAGGTACTCCAGCAGTTTCTCAGGGTGTATTAGATCGTACTCCGACGCGACTTATACCACTATTAGGGGTCTGACGTTTACCGCCACACTAGGCCCGATATGCGATACTCTTAGACGGACAGACCGGACTGTATGGAGATTGTAACGTACAGACTCAGTGGGAGTTCGGATGAGTTATGCTCATCGGCTTTCTTATCGACAATACATAGGGATCGTTACGTACAGCTAGTACCGCTTGCGGCCTGTGTTTAAACCCACTGCCAGCATAGAGTCGAGTCTTTAGAATCCCATACAGAGGGTTTCCCTGCATTGGGAAAAATGTGTAGATATCGTATGGTTTTACGAAAGGGTTTGATCACATGCGTACACTCGTGCACGAACGATGAGTCGGACAAACAATACTAGTGGGCTTTGGTTTAAGCCGGATCCTAGTATTGTACTGATGGATTTTCTTCATCTTCGTTATTCGTATTTTTCGGAATACGAATACAGGTACGTATGTACGGACGATGGGCGTTTTTGTAATTTATTCAAAGATGCTTCAAGAAGATGATATTTCATATATGTATTTTTCATTTTGGATTAAATGATTTATGCATTATGACATGGTAGAAATGAGGTGGAAAATGCATGATATTGAGCATGGCTAAATATGACACATGGTGGATTTTAAAGCCATGACTCAATTTGTTGTAAATTGAACCCTAATTACTATTATTCATTTAATTTATTAAATGAATAATAGATAGTGTTCAGTTTAGAACCATAAGTGATTACACACTCTCTCTCATATATTTCTTCACTAGCTTTTTCTAAAATATCTTCTCCTTCCTCAAATCCTAGAATACTCATGTGTTGAGTTACCTAGGAAGAAATAAAAAGACTCCTCAATCCATCTACACCATCTACACAACCTAAGATCATTTAGATTAGCAATCTACTTGATCTAGTTTCTTTGGTTTAGAAGAAAAGCTTGGTGCACAAACGTTCGGGTGGATCATCTAGGATTCGAGCAAGCCGACGAGAAGACGACATCCGTACCACTTCGAGGAGTTCGTGCAGGTGAGGAGGACAGCGAGATAAGGAGAAGAAGGACCTGGTTTCTTGAGGTATAATTTCTGTATTTTGTTTATACTTCTTTTGCTTTTGCTAGATACGGTTTCGTTTACGATCTTGGCTTAGAGTCAATGTTATGATGCTATAATTATCTTTTTTTACACCTTCCGCCTCCCCGAGATTCCGCGGGGTGCTTAGCATCGACTTATAGTGGTATCAGATCCAACTAAACCTAATCTAGCATGTTAGCAAGTAGTAGAACTTCGATCGTCAGAAAAACTGGAAAACTAAATACCGAAAACCCTATATTCTGTCGATTTTCAAAACTGCCTGTAAAATTATTTCAATATCATGAAAAATACATGCAGGGTTTTCTAAGATGAGACAAGAAATTCGAGCCTCTGAATAGCTAAGACAGCCGCGGATCCGCGGCAGAATCGTCTTTCTTCGGCGGAACCGCGGCCGAGTCGTGGCCGATTCAACTCGGAGTTATTCTGTTATATCATAATTTTGGTATTATGATTTCTGGAATATTTGGTTTCTACCCAGTAAGTTTCTGAGTGCTGGTTTGCATTTGGGGTAGATACGGAAAATATGTTTTGTTCGAATTCCTATTGTACTTAGCTAATTGGTTCTTCTGTATTGTTATATGTGTTTTAAACGTCGACTAATTGCTATATGACGATTAGTCGAGGTTGCACATATCTATTGGTTTGTGTATATAAACATTTTCTGATTGTCGATGATGAATAGTCGGGGATGTGAGATGAGCGTTTTTTTTCCTTTCATTCATGTAAATTGTAAAATTGATGTAATATTATTTTGCTGGGCACATCTGGGTTGAGGTTGTAGCCACCATTGTATTATTTTCTTTTTACTGTTTTCTGCTCCTTGGATAGACCCAAGGAGGGGTACACAAACTACCGGGTTCTTTGAAGTGCTAAGTGGCCTACTCACTTTTTTGAGGGGGCTGCTTCACTTCTGGAATTTGGCGGGTAGTTTGCCGTACCCGTAGGGGTCTGGGGTGGGATTTGGCTGTTCATCGCGACCGTGGGATCCGTCTTTCGTTGCAGGCTTAAACGAAACGCGGCATTCCTAGCATATCTTAAATGTTTATCTGTGACTGGAATGATTATTATTGCATGTGATGATTGTAAAATATCTATATATGGTATATAGTAGGCATCACTTATGTTTTACATCCGCGCTAGCCCCACCCCCGCTCTGTCGTTAGTTAAGTAACCTAACGGGTGATGACGGGGCCCAGTGGCGAATGCGGATGGCATAAGAGGACGTGATATTTTTTTCAATTCTCTCTGTAATGATAGGAGTAAATGATGGGATTGTATTAGATTAATGCAAAACAAATAAACCAAAGTTAAATCGTTGGAACAAATTTGAAAACTACTCGGTTTTTTTTAAAAAAACAGCAAACTTTTAAATGCGGAGCTTAAGCCACTTTTTTTTAAAAAGCTATCATGTTCCTTCGATTATATCAAGTTCACTACGTTCACGGTTTTACCAAAACCATTCGTATCCCTCCGTCATTTCAGTTAAATGTTTAGTAGTATTCAAACTATGTATTTTGACTTTCGCCAAGGCATAGTGATTGGTAGCTACTAAATATTTATCTGTAGCATAGATAGATGTGTTGATTTGGGACAGTCGCACTGCCATTTTGGCCTTCGTCAAGGGTATATACGGGTGGGTCCAAATTAACCTGGAGAATGACGGGTAGAACTTGACATGTGACTTATGATATGTTGGCCTTCGTCAAGGTCATAAGAACATGGGGCAAAAACCCACATCGGGAGTTTCTAAAGAAACTGAAACTTTCTATTGTTGCATACCATTTGGAGTGTGATAA
The DNA here is from genome assembly GCA_030015575.1 of Agapanthus africanus. Taxonomy (NCBI): domain Eukaryota; kingdom Viridiplantae; phylum Streptophyta; class Magnoliopsida; order Asparagales; family Amaryllidaceae; genus Agapanthus; species Agapanthus africanus. The sequence continues at coordinate 431,609,657 of CM057339.1, forward strand.
TTTTGGTAGGATTCCTTCATCTTTATCACACAATGATATTTGGATCCCGATCCTACTGTGAGTATATGCTACTCCTCAGGAGATTTTTTCACTAAACGATCAATGCTATAAACCAAGTAGGTGTCTAGAATGGTGTTAGCGGGGCTACGCCTCCAGGGAAAAGAGGTTATGTAATTAAGGAACTTCGCGAAAGCGTCGCAAAACCTCCCTCGAAGTACCAACATTAGCCTGGCTGAACGGTTAAGTAAGAATTATACGGTGAGATCAATCCTGACTAATTCCTCTTTTTTTGGTTTGAGGAGGGATTCGAGAAACAGTGGGAGCCATCCTGTTTAGATAAACTAAAAACCATTCTATACTTGCAAGAGCATCATGCTAAAGTGTTTCTTCTCCCTCTCTCCTAATTGCAGCAACCAAACATGACGGGCCTTAAGTTGCTTTTAGATAAAGACATGTTGACAGGGCCAAACTATAAAGATTGGTTCGGGAATGTCAAGATGGCTATTACTTATGACAAGTTGGGCTATGTCCTTACTACAAAAGCCCCCGCCGTCCCAGGCCCAGACTCCAGTGTCGCGGACAGGGAAATCCAAAAGACTTGGGAGATTGACTGCGAAAAGGCTAAGTGCCTCGTGCTTGCCTCTATGGACAATGAACATCAGAGGAGGCATGAGAATATGGACCTAGAATCCATATTCCTCCATACAAAGGAATTATATGGAGAGCAATCTCGTATCGCAAGATACGAGATCTCGAAGAAACTGTTTCAAGCGAGGTTGGCCGTCGGATCATCTGTCGGGGAACACGTCCTTAAGATGATTGGCTACATTGAGGAGCTCGCAGACCTCGGGACAACGTTAGAGAATGAGCTGTATACAAACTTGATTCTCCAATCCCTTCCTTCCACCTACGCCCAGTTTATTTTGAATTTTAATATTCAAAGTAAAGAAGTTGAACTTCTGGAACTTCTCAACATGTTGAGGAGTGCTGAAGGCACCCTGCAGAAAGCAAGAGAAACACCTACTCTATTTGTTGGTGGTACTTCTTCTTCCAGGTCCAAGGCAAAAGCCAAAGGAAAGAAGAAGAAGGCCCCCACCATCAATCACGTGCGTACACTCATGCATGCACGATGAGTTGGACGAACAATACTAGTGGGCTTTGGTTTAAGCCGGATCCTAGTATTATACTGATGGATTTTCTTCGTCTTCGGTATTCGTATTTTTCGGAATACGGATACAGGTACGTATGTACGGACGAGGGGCGTTTTTGTAATTTATTCAAAGATGCTTCTAGAAGATGATATTTCATATATGTATTTTTCATTTTGGATTAAATGATTTATGCATTATGACATGGTAGAAATGAGGTGGAAAATGCATGATATTGAGCATGGCTAAATATGACACATGGTGGATTTTGAAGCCATGACTCATTTGGTTGTAAATTGAACCCTAATTACTATTATTCATTTAATTTATTAGATGAATAATAGATAGTGTTCAGTTTAGAACCATAAGTGAAGACACACACACTCTCTCATATATTTCTTCACTAGCTTTTTCTAAAATATGTTCTTCTTCCTCAAATCCTAGAATACTTATGTGTTGAGTTACCTAGGAAGAAATAGAAAGACTCCTCAATCCATCTACACCATCTGCACAACCTAGATCATTTAGATTAGCAATCTACTTGATCTAGTTTCTTTGGTTTAGAAGATAAGCTTGGTGCACAAACGTTCGGTTGGATCATCTAGGATACGAGCAAGCCAACGAGGATACGACATCCGTACCACTTCGAGGAGTTCGTGCAGGTGAGGATGACAACGAGATAAAGAGAAGGACCAGGTTTCTTGATCTAAAATTTCTGTATTTTGTTTATACTTGTTTTGCTTTTGCTAGATACGGTTTAGATTACGATCTTGGCTTAGAGTCGATGTTATGATGCTATCATTATTGTTTTTTTACACCTTCCGCCTCCCCGCGATTCCGCGGGGTGCATAGCATCGACTTACAAGGTGGTCCAAGCGGATACTGAGGGAGGCATGGCGCAGGATACAGATTAAATTCAGTTGACGAAACAGTCTAAGAAGTTTACTGGATTTGAAGTTCATTTGTGAACTGGGTCCCATCAGATATCCAGGCATATTCTAAGACAGGTATTGCTCATTTCGGGAGATGACTTTCTCCGCGAACTTGAGATAAAGAGAGTCATAGAAAGAAACATTGGAGCGGATCCACTCACTGGGGCTATTTCTCGAACGCAATAGTTTTACAAACGAGCTTTGTGTAACTGATTAGTAGAGAAGTTGGGTGTTCGGTATCACACGATCTGTGAGTATGCGACACCGCAATAATTAGCCTTAAGTGAAAGTGGAAGATTGTTGGCTATAGTGCCCTTAAGTCGATTATTAGATCACAGGCACATGATTGCAATGATTGAGGGAGGACCTATACTGGTAGAACAGTCTTACTCAAGATGATAGTATGCTATCTGGTTTGTCTTTATCATCATGTACATGCTTCAGATGATATTACAGATCATTATTACATGTTGATAAAGCCCATATGATTCTTGCTTGACTACCAGCAGTATGATGGCGATCATATACGTGAGAGTTGGATGGTCTATGAGCACATCCTTAAACTGTCCCTAGTCGTGGGAGTTTCGAGACTGGGCATCGATACTCCAAGAGTAGACTAGTGTATACAGATCGAGACCCCGATGAGGGGCGGTGACCGGTCTCACAAGCAATTAGTGTTAGTTGGTTCACTTAAGATGTATACAGGTGCTCATTGGGTTATGAGTACACCGGACGGACTCGTCGAGAACATGCTAGTTGGTATTATACCTATCGTCAGATGGCAGTTCCCTGATGACATGTGTACAGGTTAGTCTATCGACCTGAGATCATCATTTGTCTCATGTGAGTTCCCACTCTGCTTTGATTACTACCCTACCACGGCTCAAAGGAGTCGTGCAAACAGGTTTTAGTTGGGTACAGTCCCGAGCCACATGGAGGCAGTGAGCGGATCGTCAGGGGATTCGTCTCTCCCGATATTGGTGGTTGATGTCGCGGAGTGCACAGGTGGCCATCACCAAAAATCCTCGGCCGGGGTAGACGAGAATTACCGATCTAGGATCGATAGTTTCTCAGTTGGTGATAGATTTCATACAGACACTAAATGTCGCGTTATTAGGGGTCTGACTTTATCCACCCCCTAGACTCGATATGCGATACTGATAGAAGAACGGACCGGACTGTATGGATATTGTCACTGTCAGGCTCAGTTGGGTTTCCGGATGAGTTTGCTCGTCGGCCTCCCTTTCGCTCAATACCTGGACAGCCATTACGTACATCTAGTGCCACTGACGTTCTTGTGGTTAACCCACTGCCAGCATATTGATGAGTCTTTAGAGTCCCACAAAGAGGGTTTCCTTGCTTCGGGTGAAATGTTGTAGAGGCTGTATGGTTTTATGGCAGGGTTCGATCATATACGTGCACTTGTGCACGGATCATGATCGGACGGATAATACTAGTGGGCTTTGGTTTAAGCCGGATCCTAGTATTATATTTTTGGATTATTTTCGTCTCGTTGTATTCATATTCGGTCGGAATACGGATGCGGGTATGTGTATAAGGATCAGGGGTATTGTTGTAATTCGTTACAAGATTACTTTATTAGTTTCCTTTTCTTTTCTAGGTTTTAAACCTTTAGTTTAATGTTTAAAGTTGAAAATGTGAGTCATAGTTTTTTGGGCAGTTCGTGACTCATGGAGGTGAGATGAGTCATTGGGTTTGCATTAACTCTTGCACATGCTCATGGTAGGTCATGAGATGAGTCATATGGTGCATTGATGAGTTTCGTTTGGTGTAAGATATTTGTGTGAGTGGGTGGCTGATATTTTTGAGCAAGGGTAATTTCATGGCCTTTTTTTGGTGCTGGAAATATTCTTGGGTTGATTGATTACACCAATACCTCACCACAACAAAACACTCACAAGAAAACAACAGCAAGCTGATTTCTTCACAAGCCAAATTCTTTAGCTCCCACTTTTCTTATCCGTGGCAACTTCTTTAACCTCCATCCATTCCATCTTATGAGTTGACAATCCATGGGTGTTTTGAGACAAAGTATTCGCACATAATCTCTAGTTCATCTTGTGCATCTAGGCTAGCAAACTGGATGCCCGAGTTTCTTTGGTTTTGAAGCGGGGGCCCGTATTACTAATCCTCAACGTGATCGTCTTCGACGAGGGAGACCGGAAAGCGAACTTGACCAAGGAAGACACGACGAGCTTGGGGCAGAGGTTGAAGACCTGTGGACATGGATCGATCGGTATAATCTCTCCAAACTCTTTTTATATAACTAGTATAAGGTTAATGGTTCGATCCGGGAATCGGTTTCCGTTAGCGCCGGGTTTTTTAAAGTTTTCGTTCCGTGTTTGGCTGCGGATTGATGGCCAGGGAGCTGGCGTAACCCTACACAATTTAACCCCGTCGCGGTTCTAGTAGACACTTTCACCTTAAACTAAAATCCATACCGCATACGTTCTTAGTCCTCCAAGACCCGTAAAGGTCGTCGAAGACGTTTAGTAAACTACCTAAGTCTAACCTATCCTGGAATCTATTCTATACCGAGACCGAGAAAGGATATAACAAAGATGTATGGTTCACCCTGTTGGATATATGTGCTCTCAAGGCAATTATCGTAATTGCGGGAATGCGATTACTGAATTCAAGGATAGCCTATACCAAGAACTGTCTTATTCAAAATAATAGTGTGCTATCGGGTTTGTCTTTATCTATCATCTGAATGCGTGATTCTAGTTATCATGTATCGCAAATACATGAGATAAATCCCATAGGATCCTTACTTGACTACCAGGATTATGATAAGCATCATACTAGTGGGGCCTGGTAGCTTATAAGCACATCCTTAAATGTCCCTAGTCGTAGGAGTATCGAGAATGGGCATCGGTACTCTAGTTTAGACTTGTGTATACATTTCATGACCCTGTACGGGGCAATGGATGATCCCATAGCCATTGGTGTTTAACACTGATGATTGTATACAGGTGCTCATTTGATGCGTTACACTGGACGGACTCGCCGACAATTCCTAGATGGTATTATACCAATGTCAGATAGCAGTTATCTGGTGACATGAGTACAGGGTAGTCCCTAGACCTAAAATCGCTACAGTGTCTCGTGTGTGTTCCCACTGTACTTAGATTACTACCCTACTACGGCTCTACTAAGTCATGCAAACAGGTTTTAGTTGGGTACAGTCCTTAAGCACATGGAGGCAGTGAGTGGTCAAGAGAATTCGTCACTCCTGGTATTCGGAGTCGATATCGCACCGTGCAGGATACTACTATAACCAGAAGTCTATGATCATGACAGTAGAGATAAACTGGTAAGTGTTACCAGTTGTATTTCTTAGCTTATGAGTCCTTTGTCAGCACGACTTATCTGGTTATTGGGGGTCTGACAGATTCCATTCCCCAGACCCCGTATGTGATACTCTTTGACGAAGAGACTGGACTGTACGGTAACCGTCACTTATAGACTTTGTTGGGTCCGGATGAGTTCGGACATCAACCTTCCTTTATCTTGCTCATACCTGGTTAGCCGTTACGTACAGCTAGTGCCACTGACGAGCTTGTGGGTTAACCCGAACGAGGATTTAATCTGAAAGTGTTTCAGATTCAATCGGATATGATCCTGTATAATCTACTGCCAGCGTATTAACGGGGCTTTAGAGCCCCGCAATGAAAGTTCCTGCCCAGGAAAAATGCGATGTGATATACGTATAGGGATACGTACATGAGTTCGATAAAACATGTATATTGGATATACGTGTTCAATCGGACGACTGTTATACTAGCCGTTTTCAAACTCGGAATACCAAATAAGTATTTACTTGATAACCGTATTGATGATAGAGTTTCTAGTATTGTGTATATGATACACACACACTCTACAATATATGATATTGAGAGTATATTGATGGCATTTCGTGTATGTGATACATGATGTGTACGCGTATAGGATACATGTACTAATACTTATTTAATATATATATATATAAATAAATTCCCACCATTATAAATTATGTATAAATAAATATACATATATGTAAGTCCACGTTGCCCACCCCGGTACTTACGGGGAGGCGGAAAACGGAATAAAAATCAAATTTTTATGAACTTAGGCAACATGGACTAGACAATGAAGGATCTTTGCTAAACAAAAACAAGCTAAAACTAACTAGAAACTAGCTAAGTGTTAGAATGGTTATACCTAGGGCTTTATGTCCTTCTCTCCTTGCTCCTTGGAGTAGTAGAAAGAGGTTACCGTTGTTGTCTTCTCACGTCAAAGAAGGATCCACCCGAAAGCCTCAACCTTTGGCTTCAACTCCAAGCTAGAAGTAACTAGGGTGCATGAAGTGCTGATCCTTGAAACCTAGATGAGAGTAGAGATTATCAAGAAGAGGTTTTTCTCAAGCTCAAGTGTTTCTCAACACATGAGAGGGGAGAGCTTGAGGGAGAGGAAGAACAAGAGAGAGAAAGGGAATGATAGAATGAGAGAATAATGAACCATTCTCACATATATGTGTGAATTATTTTAATTAGATAATTAGTGAGATAATTGTCATGGCTTAATCAAGATATGACCATTATCATTTCATTTTTAATGCAAATTGCAAGGATCAAAAAGTATCTTCCAAATGAAATGATGATGGTCAAAGTGTCAACAAGGTCAACAAGTCAAGATAGGTCAAATGGTCAACAACCATAACCATGCACAATTATTAAACTAATATCAATTAACCATAATTCACACATAAGCATTAGGGTTAATAAAATGACAATAGTCATTAACCCTAATCAAAGTCCTCTCCTCCGTCTCAAGCAACTGTGCATACGCACCCGTATTCGTGATCCGAGGAACACGAATACAATGAGAAAAAACCAATCCCAAATCATATACTAGGATCCGGCTTAAAACAAAGCCCGCTAGTATAAGCTGTCCGGACAGCAAACGTGCACAAGTGCGCGGATGCGAACGAACCCTGTCGCAAAAACCATGCGACCTCTACTCATTTTGCCTAAAGGCGAATATCTCTCTGTATGGGACTCTAAAGACTCGACACTATGCTGGCAGTGGGTTTAACCACAGACCGCAAGCGGCACTAGCTGTACGTAACGGTCCCCAGGTAGATGCTGATAAGAAGACTGACGAGGTGAACCCTATCTGAACTCCTACTGAGCCTGTATGTGACAGTCTCCGTACAGTCCGGTCTGTTTGTCTGATACATCGCATGGCGAGCCTAGGGGGGCGGTGAACATCAGTCCCCTAATAGCGGTACAAGTCGTGTCGGAGTGTAGCCCAGAACACCCTGAGATAACACTGGAAACCTACCAGTATATCTCGCTTGCCCTGGCCAGGGACTACTTGTGTAATGGCTCTCCTAGACACAGCGCGATGTCAACCCCCAATACCGGGAGAGACGAATCCTGTCTAACCGTCACTGCCTCCAAGTGCTTCGGGACTGCACCCAAAAACTACCTGTTTGCACGACTCCTTTGAGCCGTGGTAGGGTAGTAATCAAAGTGCAGTGGGAACACACTCGAGGCGAAGTGACAGTGTCAAGACAACGGACTAAGCTGTACTCATGTCTCCTGGGAACTGACTGACGATAGGTATAATACCAACCAACAGTCCCCGACGAGTCCTGTCCAGTGTACTCGTAACCCAACGAGCACCCGTATACTATCTCAAGTACGACGTACTGACGGCTGTGGGACAGACCGTCTCCCACACTGGGATGAGAAGCGCATACGCTAGTCTACTCCGGAGTATCGATGCCCTGTCTCGATAGTCCAACGACCAGGGACCTATTTAATGATGTGCTTATAGATTACCCAGCTCCCACGAGTGCGAGCGCCATCACAACGCTGGTCACAAGGGCTCTACTAATATGTATATCAGCGATATGCTAAAAGAAACACATGCACATATTAAAGTAGAGACAAACCAAGTAGCATACTACCATTTCGAGCAAGATTGTATATACAACTGTGAATATCCCAAGCTTCCATCAAGTAATATACAAACTAGTATGATACAGTAATGGCCTCTAGGGCATATACACTAACAATCTCCCACTTGCACTAAGGCCATGTACTGGCGTATCGAAGACCTATCATCTCGATCAGCCGCTCGAACTGAGTCTGAGGCAAGGCCTTGGTGAATGGAACTGCTGTGTTATCTTCTGAAGCAACCCTCCGAACCTTGATCTCCTGGCGATCCACGATCTCCCTGATCAGGTGATACCGCCTTAAGATGTGCTGGATTTCAGATGGGACCTGGGTTCCTTCGCTAAAGCTATAGCCCCGTTGTTTTCGCAATACAGAGGTATTGGGTCAACAATGGACGGAACCACCTGAAGTTCTTTCAAGAACTTCCTCATCCAGACAGCTTCTTTTGCGGCATCAGATGCAGCGATGTATTCCATTTCCATAGTCGAGTCCGCAACGGTTTCCTGTTTGGAACTCTTCCAACACACCGCCCCTCCATTGAGGGTGAAGACAAAACCCGACATAGACTTGGAATCATCCTTGTCACTCTAGAAGCTGGAGTCAGCAAAGGCCTCAATCTGCAACTCTTTTCCGCCATACACCAAGAACATCTCCTTAGTCCTTCTCAGGTACTTGAGAATATTCTTTACTGCTATCCAATGTTTCTCCCCAGGGTTTGACTGATACCTGCTTACCACACTCAGTGCATAAGCCACATCCGGTCTGGTACACAACATCGCATACATTATAGAGCCTACCGCAGAAGAGTAGGGTATAATAGACATGCGATCCCTCTCCAAATCAGTCTTGGGAAACATCACTTTGGAGAGGGTGATCCCGTGACAAGACGGTAGATTACCGCGCTTGGAATCTTCCATACTGAATCTCTTCAGTATGGTGTCGATGTACCTGGACTGTGAAAGTCCCAATATCCTCTTGGATCTGTCACGGTAGATCCAGATACCCAGAATGTATGAGGCATCACCCAGGTCTTTCATGGAGAACCTTTGTGACAAGAACCCCTTGACAGATTGTAGCATAGGAATGTCATTTCCTATTAAGAGAATGTCATCCATGTATAAAACGAGAAATACTACAGTTCTCGCTACAAATCTACAATAGATGCATGGTTCATCTGGATTTTTGATAAAGCCAAATTCCTTGACCGTCTCATCAAAACAGATGTTCCAACTCCGCGATGCCTGCTTTAGTCCATAAATGGACTTAAGCAACTTGCACACCTTTCCGCTCTCCCACTCTGAATGAAACCCTCTGGCTGGTCCATATAGACACACTCCTCTAAATGACCATTTAGAAAAACTGTCTTTACGTCCATCTGCCAAATCTCATAATCGTGGAAGGTAGCAATGGCAAGAAGGATCCTAATGGATTTCAGCATAGCTACTGGAGAAAAGGTTTCGTCATAGTCCAAACCAGGTCGCTGACGAAAACCCTTTGCAACCAGTCTAGCTTTATAGGTCTCAACCTGTCCATCTACACCAATCTTCCTTATGAAGATCCACTTGCATCCTACGGGTTTTACCCCATATGGAGCAATGTCCAACGTCCATACTTTGTTCGTGTACATGGACTCCATCTCGGTCCGCATTGCATCCATCCATTTTACCGAGTCAACGCTCTGAATGGCTTGCTGGAAGCTAGTAAGCTCATTATGATGCAATCCTCTCTATCCCCGTCAATGAGAAAACCGTAGTATATCTCGGGCGGATGAGACTGCCTACTACTCCTGCGGAGTGGTGTGGGAATGTCCTGATCTTTCGAACCCTCTGGTTTATCCAAGCTTTCAGTAATAGCTTGTGGTTCTGGAATTTCTTCCAGTTCTATTGCGCTCCCACTTAATTCTTTTTCTATGAACTGGTGTTCTAGAAAGTGGGCATGGCGAGAAACAAGGACTTTTTGTTCCTCTTCGCAATAGAAGTAATATCCCTTGGAGCTCTTTGGATATCCCACAAACTTGCACTGTACTGAGCGTGCCTCGAGCTTTTCCGCATGCTGCTTTTTTACAAAAGCTGGACATCCCCATGTCTTAATGTGATTAAGATAGGGTCTTTCCCACACCACATCTGATATGGTGTAGTAGGCACAGTCTTAGTTGGAACTCAGTTCAAAAGGTATGCAGCTGATTCTAGTGCATATCCCCAGAACGATCGCGGCAACTCAGCGTTACTCATCATGGACCGTACCATATCCAATAGGGTTCGGTTCCGTCTCTCCGATACACCGTTATGTTGCGGAGTGTATGGAGGAGTAAGCTGAGAGAGAATTCCATTCTCTTTTAAGTAACCCAGGAACTCGGCACTCAAGTATTCACCACCTCGATCAGATCTTAGTGCCTTGATACTTTTGCCTGTTTGTTTTTCTACTTCATTCTTATATTCCTGGAATTTTTCAAAAGCCTCGGATTTATGTTTCATTAAGAAGACATAACCGTACCTTGAAAAGTCATCCGTAAAAGTAATGAAGAAAGAATAACCGCTTCGCGCATGTGTAGACATTGGACCGCACACGTCGCTGTGTACGAGTCCCAAGAGCTCACTCGCTCTTTCTCCGTGTCCAGTGAACGGAGTCTTTGTCATCTTTCCTTTGAGACAGGATTGACAAGTTGCATACGATTGATATTCGAACGGATCCAAATATTCTTCTGCATGTAACTTAGTCAACTTTCTCTCATTGATGTGACCCAGTCTACAATGCCATAAGAAAGTTTTATTGATTTCTGGAGACTTTCTTTTGTGTGTATTCTGAACATTGAAAATCTGTGGTTGGTTTAATACGTATATACCGTTGTTCAATGTACCTGACCCAATCAAAACTTGATTGAGGTGAATGTTCACTGCATTACTTACAAATGCAAATTCATAACCTTCTTTAGATAATGGAGATACAGAAATAATATTACAGGTTGCATTTGGTATATAATAACAACTACGCAAAACCAAAAAGTGTCCATCCGACAACCCCAGGTGATAGTCCCCCACGGCCTCAGCATCCATGCTAGCACCGTTTGCAACTCTGAGGGTCATGTCACCTGCCTTCAAAATTCTATGCTTTCTCAACGCCTGCAAAGAATTGCAGATATGAGATCCTGATCCGGTATCCAATACCCAGGATGTAGAGTTTATTGATAGACAATTTTCAATAACATACACACCTGAAGCTGAAGCCGCAACTCGCTTCAAATCCTGTGTTCTGGCCTTCCAAGCCTTGCAATCCTGTTTCCAGTGACCACTTTTGTGACAATAGAAGCATTCTTCCTTCCCCACCACCTTCCCCGCTATCTTTGTTGCTTTTCCTTTTCCCTTCGTATCCACTTTACTGACACCGCCTCTTGGTTTGGCGGGGGCTTTCTTCTTCTTACCCTTGGCTTTCGACCTGGATCTACAAGAGGAAGATCCTCCTACAAACAAAGTGGATGTCTCCCTACCTTTCTGTAGGGTGCCCTCAGCAGTCCTCAACATGTTCAGAAGTTCGGAAAGTTCAACCTCATTTCCTTGCATGTTGAAGTTAAGGATAAACTGGGCGTAAGTGGAAGGAAGGGACTGGAGAATCAAATCAGTACAGAGTTCATTCTCCAACGTGGTCCCAAGGTCCGCGAGCTCCTCAATGTAGCCAATCATCTTAAGCACGTGTTCCACTACCGATGATCCGACGGCCAATCTTGCCGAAAATAGCGTCTTCGACACTTCGTATCTTGCGATACGAGACTACTCTCCATACAATTCTTTTGTATGGAGAAATATGGACTCTAGGTCCATATTCTCGTGCCTCCTCTGATGTTCATTGTCCATCAAGGCAAGTACGAGGCATTTGGCCTTCACGCAATCTATCTCCCATGTCTTACGGATTTCCTTATCCGCGACGCTGGAGGTGGGACCTGGGACAGGGGGAGCTTTGGTGGTAAGGACATACCCCAACTTGTCGTAAGTGATTGCCATCTTGACATTCCTGAGCCAATCTTTATAGTTTGGCCCTGTCAATATGTTTTTATCTAGTAATAACTTAAGTCCGGTCATGTTGAATGGTCGCTGCAATTAGGAGAGAGAAAAGAAACACTTTAGCATGATGCTCTTGCAAGTTTAGAGTGGTTTTTAGTTTGTCTAAACTGGATGGCTCCCACTGTCTCTCGAATCCCTTCTCAAACAGTAAAGAAAGGATTAGTCAGGATCAATCTCACCGTACAATACTTCTTAACCGTTCAGCCAGGCCAGTGTCGGTACTTCGAGGGAGGTTTTCCAACGCTTTCGCGAAGTTCCTTAATTTAAGAACCTCTTTTCCCTGGGGGCGTAGCCCCGCTAACACCTTTCTAGACACCTACTAAGTTTATAGCATTGATCGTTAAGTGAGAGTTTTCCCGAGGAGTAGCATATACTCACAGTAGGATCGGGATCCAAATATCATCGCGTGATAAAACCGAAGGAATCCTACCAGAATTATCACACTCCAAATGGTATGCAGCGCTAGCAAGTTTCAGTACTTATGAAACTCCCGATGTGGATTTTTTCCCCATGCTCTTATGACCTTCAATTTGGCCAAAATATCAAAAGTCACATGTCAAGTTCTACCCGTCATTCTCCTGGTTAATTTGGACCCACCCGTACCTACCCTTGACTTTGGCCAAAATGGCAGCACGACTGTCCTAAACCAACGCATCTATCTATGCTGCACATGAATACCCAATAGCTACCAATCACTATGCCTTGACTTTGGCCAAAATACATAGCCTGAATACTTTTTGACCATTCATGTGGAATGACGGAGGGCTACGAATGGTTTTGGCAAAACCGTGAACGTAGTGAACTTGATATAATCGATGGAACGAGATAGCTTTTAAAAGGAGTGGTTCAAGCTCCGCGTTTAAAAGTTTAGTTTTGAAAAGAACCGAGTGGTTTTCAAAGTGTTCCAATCGACTTTTACTTGGTTTATTTTCTTGCATTAGTTCTTTTAATGCGTCCCATCATTTAATCCTACCATTGCAGAAAACAACCAAAATATGACGTACGCTTATGCCATTCGCATTCGCTACGGGGCCCCGTCATCACCCGTTAGGTTACTTAACTAACGACAGAGCGGGGGCTGGGCTAGCGCGGCTGTAAAACTTAAGCAATGCCTAAATAGTTATCATATATAAATATATAGCAATGATAGACATTACAGATCACAGATGAATACATTGGATATACTAGGAATCCGCAATACGTTCGAGCCCGCAACGAAAAGCGGATTACACGGTCGCGGTGAATAGCCAATACCCCACCCAAGACCCCTACGGGTGCGGCAAACTACCCGCCAAGTACCCGAAGCGAAGCAACCTCCCTCAACACCGTGAGTAGGCCACTCGGCACTTCGAGATACCCGGTAGTTTGTGCACCCCCTCCATGGGTCTATCGTAGGAGCAAAAACAGTAAAAAGAATTATACAATGACGGCTACAACCCCGACCCGGTTGTGCGGCCATACAAATAATAATATTACATCAATTTACATGTTACAATGAATGAAAGAAAAAGCAACACTCATCTCACATCCACCCCGGCTATTCACCCGTGACAATCCAACCCATTCATATACACATACCATCATCAAACACAGATCATAGATATGTATAACCCCGACTAATCGACATATAGCGATTAGCCGACGTTCAATACATATAAACATCACAAATATAACCCTTATAGTCAAAGTGTAGTGAAGTTCGAAAAAAAATACGGATTTATAGGCCCCCAAAAACAAATTTCTATTCTGGAAAATCTGGGCACATATAAACCATCTTAAAAATCCCAAAACCAAGCCAGAAATACACTGCACCAAACTCGACCGAGAGACGAGCCAAGACGGCCGCGGTTGCGCGGCAATAGCTTGCTATTGCTGCAGAACCGCGGCACTTTAGTCGAATCTCTGGATCGTTTTTGGTGGCTTTCTTCACAAAACCCTGAGATGATTTTAGGAGTATGATTTATTTTGTTTTGAACAGAAAAAATTTTAATAGAAACTTAGGATTTTGAAAACTCGGTTTTTCGATTTTTCCGATTCGAACTTCCATACACTTTACTACCTAGCTAGTTTATATTTAGTTAGGCTCTGATACCACTGTAAGTCCACGTTGCCCACCCCGGTACTTACGGGGAGGTAGAAAACGGAATAAAAATCAAATTTTTATCAACTTAGGCAACATGGACTAGACAAAGAAGGATCTTTGCTAAACAAAAATAAGCTAAAGCTAACTAGAAACTAGCTAAGTGTTAGAATGGTTATACCTAGGGCTTTATGTCCTTCTCTCCTTGCTCCTTGGAGTAGTAGAAAGAGGTCACCTTTGTTGTCTTCTCACGTCAAAGAAGGATCCACCCGAAAGCCTCAACCTTTGGCTTCAACTCCAAGCTAGAAGTAACTTGGGTGCAAGAAGTGCTGATCCTTGAACCCTAGATAAGAGTAGAGATTATCAAGAAGAGGTTTTTCTCAAGCTCAAGTGTTTCTCAACACATGAGAGGGGAGAGCTTGAGGGAGAGGAAGAACAAGAGAGAGAAAGGGAATGATAGAATGAGAGAATAATGAACCATTCTCACATATATGTGTGAATTATTTTAATTAGATAATTAGTGAGATAATTGTCATGGCTTAATCAAGACATGACCATTATCATTTCATTTTTAATGCAAATTGCAAGGATCAAAGAGCATCTTCCAAATGAAATGATGATGGTCAAAGTGTCAACAAGGTCAACAAGTCAAGATAGGTCAAATGGTCAACAACCATAACCATGCACAATTATTAAACTAATATCAATTAACCATAATTCACACATAAGCATTAGGGTAAATAAAATGACAATAGTCATTAACCCTAATCAAAGTCCTCTCCCTCCGTCTCAAGCAACTGTGCATACGCACCCGTATTCGTGATCCGAGGAACACGAATACAATGAGAAAAAACCAATCCCAAATCATATACTAGGATCCGGTTTAAACCAAAGCCCGCTAGTATAAGCTGTCCGGACAGCAAACGTGCATAAGTGCGCGGATGCGAACGAACCCTGTCGCAAAAACCATGCGACCTCTACTCATTTTGCCTAAAGGCGAATAGCTCTCTGTGTGGGACTCTAAAGACTCGACACTACGCTGGCAGTGGGTTTAACCACAGACCGCAAGCGGCACTAGCTGTACGTAACGGTCCCCAGGTAGATGCCGATAAGAAGAATGACGAGGTGAACGCCATCTGAACTCCTACTGAGCCTGTATGTGACAGTCTCCGTACAGTCTAGTCTGTTCGTCTGATACATCGCATGGCGGGCCTAGGGGGGCGGTGAACGTCAGTCCCCTAATAGCGGTACAAGTCGTGTCGGAGTGTAGCCCAGAACACCCTGAGATAACACTGGAAACCTATCAGTATTTCTCGCTTGCCCTGGCCAGAGACTACTTGTGTAATGGCTCTCCTAGATACAGCGCGATGTAAACCCCCAATACCGGGAGAGACGAATTCTGTCTAACCGTCACTGCCTCCAAGTGCTTCGGGACTGCACCCAAAAACTACCTGTTTGCACGACTCCTTTGAGCCGTGGTAGGGTAGTAATCAAAGTGCAGTGGGAACACACTCGAGGCGAAGTGACAGTGTCAAGTCAACGGACTAAGCTGTACTCATGTCACCTGGGAACTGATAACTGACGATAGGTATAATACCAACCAACAGTCCCCGACGAGTCCTGTCCAGTGTACTCGTAACCCAACGAGCACCCGTATACTATCTCAAGTATGACGTACTGACGGCTGTGGGACAGACCGTCTCCCACACTGGGATGAGAAGCGCATACGCTAGTCTACTCCGGAGTATCGATGCCCTGTCTCGATAGTCCAACGACCAGGGACCTATATAAGGATGTGCTTATAGATTTCCCAGCTTCCACGAGTGCGAGCGCCATCACAACGCTGGTAATCAAGCAAAGATCCTAAGGGCTCTACTAATATGTATATCAGCGATATGCTAAAAGAAACACATGCACATATTAAAGTAGAGACAAACCAAGCAGCATACTACCATTTCGAGCAAGATTGTATATACAACTGTGAATATCCCAAGCTTCCATCAAGTAATATACAAATTAGTATGATACAGTAATGGCCTCTAGGGCATATACACTAACAATATAAATATATATATGTATATGTATGTATGTATTTATATATATTAATGTATATATATTATTAGTTATTTTCTATGCTTAATTAAAATGGTGGGGCCCACCCTCTCTCTTATGTGTTGACACACACATGAGAGAGAGTGTGAGAAGGGGGATAGGTGTCATGGTTAAAACATGATATGGTTGAAAAAATTAGATGACACAATTCATTTTTTCTTACAAGCCATCACAAAAAGAAAACCATCTTCTTCTTCCTCACATGAGAAGAGCTCATGCTCTCTTTAAAATGGCAAGTGTTGCCATGGTGAGATTTTGTTAAGAGTAGAGAGTACCCTTTGTTCGCATTGTCTTCCTCCACGCTTAGCAAGCCTCTGGAGGAAGTCTCTCCGCCTGGTGACGGAGTTGGACCTCGGGCAGCCCGCTTTCAACGCAGATCATCTACGGCGAGGCAGTCGGCGTGCAGACGCGTTCGGGAGCTCACGGAGTTTATACGGGGTCTTCCGGGATCAGCCAAACATGATACAAAGCTTGTAGAACCTCTGAACTCTTTTTCTTGCTCTTTATTTTTTAGCTAGAAACTAGTGCTTGGTCGATTTTGGCGTACGGTCGATTACGCTTCTACGGAATTTTTGTTTTTCGACCAATCCCGCTTCCGCTGCGCACATGCATGGGGCGCGCCCGTCCTTACAATGGTATCAGAGCCAACTAAGTACTAAGACTAGCTTTGGCGATGTTTTAGTTTCGATCGACAATTTTCCGATTTCCTTGTTTAAGCCCCTTCTCTGTTCGAATTCAAAAGTCTTTTAATTTTTTTTTATAAAAATTCCAGAATGTTAATTTTGATGCGAAAATGAGGTGAGTGAAATTTGGGTGGGGTTATGCTAATTTGGCTGGCCATAATGGTTTTATACTGGCTATTTTGTTTCAGAATGTCCCCAATTTTCTCCGGGGCTTAAACTTGTAGAAATAGGATTTTTGGTATTGTTTGTTTTTCCCAGTATTGTTTTGGAAAGTTATCGATCAATCATAGCATTTCCGTATTGATGATGTTAAAGTGTTTAACTCAGTTAATACGATGATATATACTTGTTGATATGTATTTGTGAGTCTGTGATGTTCTATGTTAAGACTATTTGGTATGGATTGGATCGTCGCGAAATGAATAGCCCTGTGCGTAATTGGATGTTGTGTGATATGCGTTCCTTTTCATTTATCTTGTAGCCAAAATGTATATTCATTTATTTGGGGCGAGCAGTCGACATGTGGCCGTCGTTTCCATCTTTATGTTATTATTTGTCGGGGCTTGTTCAGGTTACGATCAATGTCACTGTTGTATTAATACAGGTATTAGGTTTACCCCAACGGAGAAGCACACTGGCAGCCGGGTTCTAGATTGCAGTGGGTGGCCATCTCAAGGAGTTGAGACCGGGTCACTTGATTCTAGGATTGGCGGGCTGCTTGCCGCGCTTGTAGGGGGTTAGGATAGACCCACAGAGGAGTGCTCTTGTCATCAGATTCGAGAAAGTGCTGGGTGGCCCCATCATGATGATGTTGCCAGGTTGCCTCGTTTCTCGGGTTAGAGAACGACTTGCCGCACTTGCAAGGGTCTGCTTTTGGCTACGAATGGGTTGTTCACATGACCGGGGTATTTCGTGCTTCATTTGTGGCTTGAACGAAACACGGGATCCTAGGTGATCCAACCATTCCAAACTCTGTGATGTTATTTTTCCTCATGCTGTAATGTGATTATTTGCGTGTGATGGTGTATTTATATATGTGATATAGTGTGTGTGTGTGTGTGTGTGTGTGTGTATTAATGCTATATACGTTTTGCATCCGCGCTAGCCCTTCCCCCGCTCTGCCGTTAGTTAAGTAAGCTAACGGTGCATGACGGGGTCCCGTGGCGAATGCAGATGGCGTATATGTGCATTATAATTTTCCTTTTCATTCTTTTCTGTAATGTTTGTGTGAGAAGGATAATGCTAGATAATGAGATTATATAAATGATGGGATTGTATTAATTGAATTAATACAAAGTAAAATAAACCTATACGTTGTATGAACCAATTTTTTAATAAAGGGGAAATTTAGTCGATTCTTTTGCTTTGCATTGTGGCATTCGGTTAAGAATGTCCTGCACCTCATTCGATGAGTAAAGAGCCTTGATCCCGTCACTGAGAGTTCGCTCTTGGGTAAAACTTTGTATTACTAAAATTGTTTTTGTAGCTGTATTCTTTTGCTTTGCGTCGTGATATTCGTTTATGAATATCCTGCACCTCATTCGATGAGGAAAGAGTTTAGATCCCTTAACAGGAAGTTCACTCTTGAGCAAAAGTCTACGTGACTATAAACTTTCAAAACCACCCGGTTCTTTCAATGAGATCAAGTTCATTACGTTAAGAGTTTCCTTCAAAACCAGCTGTAGCCATCTGTCATTTCAGTGTTGGGGTCAAAAATTACACCCCGGTTGACGAAGTCAAAATCAAAGTCAACCCCAACCCAAATGGGCCCAAGCATGGTCAAGACCGAGCATGGAAGGGACCGGCTTCATGACAAAAAGAATGAAGCCATAAATTGGTTTAATATAATTCTTTTTATAATATATAGAAATAAATGTATGTAAAATGAGCAAAAAGCCAAAATTTTGTAAACCCCATGGCTTATGTGCAAAAAGAGATAAGCACATAAGGCATGGGACGACACAAGTGCCATTTGACAAAGCTTAAGGGGCTATATGTAAAGTGTGTAGCCTTTAAAGGCAAACATGATGAAAAAATCAAAAAGAACTTTTTTCATTCTCTCCAAATAGTCTAGGGTTCTGTGCCCCCTTCTCCATTCTCAAGGTTCTAAACCTTTTTCCTTTTTCATGAATTAAATCAAGAGTTTCACTCTTCTTTTCCCAAAAAGGAATAGTTTTTCACCACAAAACCGACAAAGGGGAGCTCAGATCTCCCATCAGATCTCTAAAAGGGGAGATTTTTAAATCTCACCCTCATTTTTTTCTCCATGATCCATCCAACAAAGAGGAGGAAGAAAGAGACACATCTCCAAAAATCCCACTTTGGGAAGATCCAAGGCTCAAGAGAAAACCCAGGGCTCAAGGGAGAAGAAAGGGGTCCTCTTTCATCATCTCCGAAAATCTCTTGGGAGTTTAACTCCACAAAAACTATATATATATATATATATATATAATAAATCTTTTCATTTTTAGAAGTTCAACTCCAAAAGTCAATTGGGGAGTACAACTCCCTGTGCAGGGGCTAAACCCCTCTTCCCTTTTTTAGGAGTATAACTCTAAAAGTCAATTGGGGGTACAACTCCCAGTACAGGGGCTAAGCCTCTTTTTTCTGCAGGCATCCAGCGCTCACGTGCTGGGCGTATGAGGAGCTGGCACTCAGCTCCCACGCGCCGAGCACGTAAGGCGCTGGCACCCAGCTCCCACATGCCCGGCACGTGAGACGCCGGCGCCCAGCACCCACGTGCCGGGCATGTGAGGCGCCGACACCCAGCGCCCGCATGCCGGGCACATGAGGCACTGGCGCCCAGCGGCCGCATGCCGGACACGTGAGGCGCTAGCGCTCAGCGCCCATGCATCCATAAGACGCCACTCACCCCTTTTTTATACACACTCCACACTCAAAACACGTCCCTCGTAAACTCTACGAGGTCCCGGATATATCCAAGACCCTTCAGAACACCACACACGCACATTGTACATTGAGTTCACATGACTAGTTGACCCGTCAATCGGAGGTTCTCTCGCTTCAAAGGCGAGGGGTAATTAATGGAAGTTTAGCCGCGGCTGCCGGAGATTCAGATCCCTGCAATCAATAAACCCCAGCCTGCCCTAGGCAGAGGGAATCTGTAATGTACCTGACAAGCGATGCTTATTCCCATCTCAATGGGGTAACGAAAAACACCCTACAGATTCTGGCACTCCCAGCGGGACTCTTGTCTCCTCATATATCTCGAGGCAAGCGTTCATGTGGACTCATTTAACATATATACCGATGTTTGTACTGAAATAACCTATTTCTATGCAGCAATCAACTCTCAACAATGATGTCTTCTAAGATGAATTCAGCTTCCAACGCGATCCCGATCCAGTACATGGTAAAGATCAATGCCCGCGTGGTTCTCCCTGCAAGTCTCAGCCGGCAATGGGATGAGCCACCTCGTCAATTTGATTCCGTCATCATCTACCCTGCCGGAAGCGCTCATCTGGCGGAGGTCACGTCAAACCAAACAGCCAAACCGACCTCAGGGGGCAGAAGGCCGAACGTTGTGGTCGCCAAAGCATCTCACCCCAAATGCAAATTTGTATTCAAACGGCTCTCCGCTGTTCCGAATGGGGGCAAGGCCATCAACACCAATGGAGCCACAAAATATATCCAGCAAGCTCAGATGGGGCCCTTGACAATCGTGTGAGCAGGCGTCTTCTCTGAGCTCTCCATCGCTCGGTCTACGGCGGCTTCCCGAAGAGCCGAAGCCTGCCAAATGCTCAAAACAGAAAGGTTGAGACAAAAGTGGGTATCGAGCCAACAAGAGGACCAGAACTCCGGCCAAGTAGAGTCTTGTGAGGTTCCTAAAGCAGGGTTACCCCGTGATGACGGCTGAGTCGGCCATAAAAGTCTGCAACTCCTTCGAACCTCTGAAGTGGGTTCAGAAAAATACCATGACTGCCAGAATCAAGAAGACAGCAGTCTGAACGATGTTACAAAGAGATGTGTCCTAGCCCTAACAGAGAAAGCATGACACCGTCTCTTCAACATTCTATCAGGCACTCTGTACCGCGCGAAAGCAGTGGGGTAAATCCAGAAAAGAAGCGCCAGAACCATTCAAGAACCCGGTCAGGCTAGCCGCCTTTAATCTATTGCCCGTTACCGAAAAAGAAGGGCCATGACATTAGTCCGCAAAATCAGCTGCCAATAATGAAAAGATGGCTAGATATGTTATTCATACGGTATATATGGCGGGCGCGCATCCTAACGACAACTTATGCAGCAAAAGCAAGGATAAGGCCACCATATCCTAAGCCTAATCTGGCTTGAATGTAGTTTCCGTTTCTTAAGATCAGCGGCCTCCGCTGGATGAAGAAAACCCTCTCGTTGAGGCCGATAGGCAGAAGGACCCCTCAGTCCATGTGAAGTCAAGCTCGAACAGCGAGAAAGAGCCGACTTTCTGCCCCAGGACCGCAGAGCAAGAGCTGCTTCAAGAGCTTCGAAAACAGCTTAGGAGCAAAGATAAAGAGATGGTAAAACTTTATTCAAAAATTGATGACCTGACGAACGTTGTGATGTAGCTCATGGCTCAAATTGCTAGGGCGCCTCCTAATCAAGCACAAGTCTCTACTCATGAGCCGGGTGATGACAATCCGAAGCAACCGATGCCTGTCCCCTTAGGTCTAAGATTGGACGAGCCGCATGAAAGCCGACCACATTACGCTTCTGGGGACGCCTTGGCCCCAGATAGCACCATCCCGCTAACACAAGATCGGATAATGGATTTGGTCACCAGCAAAGTCAAAACATTAGTGATTGAAGCCGAAGCTCAGAAAGACATTAGCAGTAGTGGGTGGACATATCCTGCATAGTACGATCTGATCGTGTTCCCCAGCGGCTACATCATTCATAAGTTCCTTCTTCGTTAGTTAAAAGCGTCGTGCGGAAATATATGGGGCAATGATGCGCTCCTTCTTCGTCAGTTTGTCAACAGCCTGACTGGTGCCATTTTCGACTGGTACGCAAGTATACCAGACGGGTTCATCACTACTTTCGCCTAAATGGAGTCTTTGTTTCGGCAAAGATTCATGAGTGTTAGTGACAAAATCTCCATTGCTGACCTCGTGAGAATCTAGCCGGGGAAAAACGATAGCAACACAGAATTTATTGCCCGATGGCGCAACCTCACTGTCAAGTGCGAACTGCTGTTAGAGCAGGACTAGTCCGTCAACCTCCTTATTGGGAACCTTAGCAATTAGATGGTCACATTCTTGTGTACATTATGCCTCAAGACGTTTCAGGAGCTGATCAAGAAAGTCCAAGTGCTGGAACGCTCAAAGCAAGAGTCTACCCCGGACTCTCAGAGAGACAAGACTTGGAAGAGCAAGAGGGACGACAACCGTAGAAGCGGGAATTCCAGCAATACTGATGTCTTTAATGCGTCCGACAATGAAGACAAGCGAAAAGAAAGCGAATACAAAACAAACCGAGCTCGAAAGCCAGTGGTGGGAAGAGAAGGGCCTTCCGTAGAGGAGAAAAAGAACACGGTTTACTCTTTCAGAAGGGACAAGGTCCGCAAGATATTCAAAGATGCCTTGAACAACGGTCTACAATTTCCAGAGTCGAAAAGACTTCACGAAGAAAAAATGACCGACAATCCTCTATATTGCCCGTACCACCGAGTAGCGAGCCATGCGATCGAGGATTGCTATATTTTCAAATACTGGGTCGAGAAGCAGAACAGGACCGGGAAGATCGAGTTGTCTAAGAGTATGTTGGTAAACAATCAAGCTACAACCACAAACTTTATACAGACAGAAGCTAAAGTTTACTGGGAACAAACGATTGAATCTGCTGCCCCGAGAAATGAATCCAACTCGCCGCAGCCTCTATGGAGTATTCACAACTCTAATAAGACGCAGAAGATGCTAAAGCCATTTTAGAAAAAGCCTAGAATAGAATGGGAGGGGCAGAAGGAGCCCGCCGTTCCAGCTGCCAATTCGGTTCAATCAGGCCCAAAGTCCAAAATGATCAAGAAGAAGAAAAGTGCGTCTCGACGCGAAAAAGAGTCTGCAGGGAGATCGACCATTCAAAAATATATCGATTCCCTTAAAGACTATGAACAAAAGGAAAGAAGTCTAATTCAATTGAAGGAGTTCTTCCTCGTAGAAGCTGCTGAGATTCTGGAGGAGCTAGAAGAAGACTCCAATGATGAGGTCCCTATAGTGACCTGCTACGTCATCCATCTTGGTAATGACTCTGAGGAAGAGCTATGTTTTCCCGAAGAGGATGAGGAGCTTGCCACGAAGGCCAACCAAATCCAGCTTAGAAGCAGTAGGGCTTTACCGCCAAATCAGGGCAACGTCCCAAAAGGAAAGGACAAACAAGTCGCTAATGGAGAAGATGGCAGATAGCCTGCTCATGAAAAATTGAGTCCTTCCTTAGTGGACTATAATGTCTTGGCCCATCTCCATAAGCTTCCGTCTCTCCTAAGCATCTACGATGCCTTGGTCCTATCTAAAGAACTTAAAGATGTTCTCATTCACGCTCTACAAAATCCCGAGCAGTATCAAGCTCGCTTTGCGGAAATTAATATGAAAGAAGCCCAGTACACCCTGCATACTGCCACGGTCATGTTCAAGGACGAAGACCTGCTACTGGGAAAAGTTGAGCATAACCGGCCGCTTTAGGTGACTGGGTATAGCGACGGAGATCAGATTAATCGCATATTGATTGATCCGGGATTCTCAGTGAACATCATGGACTTGCGAACTCTGAAGAGTTTGTCAATGGATGTCCGACACCTGTCAAGGGAAAGGATTTTTATTCAAGGCTTCAATCAAAACTTCCAGCAAGACTGGGGTTTATAGCTCTGCCAATCAAATTTGGAGATCTACAAACCGAAGCTAAGATATACATGATCGATGCTGACACATCTTATAAAATTCTCTTGGGGCGGCCGTGGCTTCATGATTATAGCATCGTTCCGTCTACTTTCCATCAATGCATGAAGTATACTAAAAATGGTGAAGAAAGACGCATTGATGGAGACATCCAGCCGTTCGGTGTGCATGAAGTTCCATATGAAGATTCTCGGTAAATTGTGAACCCCCAAAATGCTAAGCCACAACTGACTGAGGATGGAGCGGCCCCAAAACTTAAAAGCAAATCTGAGCCGGCTGTCACTTTCAAAATCAAAAACCCCCAAGTACGCTCGCGTTTCGGCAGTGAAACTGATGAGTCCGACGCTGGAAGTCCGTCCTTCCGTAAAACTCGCCCTCATTTCTGTAGCGATACAGACCTGTCTGATACTGAAGGCCCATATAATAGCAAAATCTGCCTTCATCTTGGAAGCGACATGGAAGAGTCGGAGGAAAAGGACCCGCCTCGCAACAGCTATTCGGATTGGGCCCTCATGCAAAATGCGAGGCTAAGAGAAACCTTCGAGATTACAGAAGGAACTCTAGCTATCACAAGGGTGCTGGAACAGATGTGCAAGGATTATATGCTTTGTCGGTCTCTACCGTTAACCAACTGCAAACTTTCTACGTTCCTTCAAGGAAAAGTGGACAGAAGGTCATTCTGTTTTTTGGGTCAGATCCTGTCGTGCACTCGAATTATTTGTTTGTCACGTGCTTTCCCTGTGAGAGAGGCATAAGAACCGTCCTCAATCCCAGATATTATGTGCCCGAGATGCGGGAATATTTTAAAAAGTGCGAATGCAAGTTATATCAAACGGAATCCGAAGCGAAGTTTTATGAGGGATTATGGCATCCATCATAGATCCGAGCACTCATCGATGTATGAATTCCAGATAGACGGGGCATAGGTTTCAGTCAGCCTGAATCCAAAGCATGCTACATGATCCATGTTGGTGAAGTGATTGATCTGTGAAAAGAGTGTTTGTTTAGTAACCGCAATGAATAACGGTGCCACGTGTAGCTAGCCGAGATGAGTATGGGTCGTCTGCAGGAATGCATGGAACTTTTAATCTTGCTTTAGACGAGTTGATTAGAATAAAAGAATAGTTGTAGAGGAATAAATTCAAAATCTATGTTAAACACGGATGCAGAATTTATAGTTTTAAGATCTAGTTTAAATACGGATATAGATTTTATAGGGAAAGGGCTTGTAGGGTTCGTTAGGATTTAGTAGTCATGGATGACTAATAAAGATGACTCCTTTTATCTTTTGATAGATTTAAAACTAGATTGATAGTGATGAATGAGGATTAGGGTTCTTGGAAGAAACTAGGGTTTCCCCACTATTGACCCTTGTCCCTTCATTGATCTCTATTCATGTCTAGCCCTTAACAAAACAATTGTTAATCTAATCTCAAATCGCGGTCAAGACTATCAATAAATTTATAGCGCGCCCGATTAGGATGTTAACGATTCTTTTGCTAAAGTTTATAAACTTCATAAGATGTAAAAGAAGTTAAAATATTTTCCCATCCATTGTTCTACCCTAATCCTACGAACCCTATCAAGCGGAGAATTACTCGCGCATGATGGAGATAGAAGAAGAAAAGATAGAGAATGAGATCATAATGCAGAAATTAAATACGAAATAATTAATCTAATGATCTACCTTTATTAATCAACTTTACAAGTACAATTCCTTTGAGTTTAGATTACAAGAAGAAGAAGTTGCTCTCGATCTCTGCCTCGTAGGGAGTAGATGTTCCGTCGATACTCACGTCGCTTTATCACGTCGAATCACGGACCTGTCGTGGATCACTTCTTCTTGGACGGTGATTTGCTTCATGTTAAAGGTGATGACCTCGGTCTTATTTATAGTCATAGAAAATACAAAATCTAGATGTCATATGTGAGTGTTTGTTGAGAAGATGCTACCCACAAATCCCAAACTCTAATTCCACATATCGGCCGCAGATCCACCGCGTTTAGGGGGTATATGCCGCGGTTGGGTGGTGGATTGGTGGGATCAGTTGATGAAAATTCTTCTGTAGCCTTATATTGACTCATGCAGATTGTTGTTATATCTAGAATTTCTTATCTTCTCTGAGTCTCTGGCAGTATTGATTTTATGATTTAATTAAACTTCATCGGCAGATTTTTGATTCCCGGCATCTTGATATCCCGATCTCCTGATCTGAGCTAAATCTTGCACAATATCTCCATGAATAATGTTAGTAATATTTGTTATAGAGATATAATTTTAATCATTTTATATGGTAATAAATATTTAAGAAATTTGATTAAGATTATTTGATATGATATGCATAATAAAAATATTATATAAATATTATATGCATATATTTTCCTTCATAATGTTAATTATAATATATAAACATATGGTAAATAGTATTTTGCAGATAGACCTAAATATGTTCTATATTTATAATAAACACCTTTAGATATTTAAGAAAAGTAAGGAAAATGTTATATCAAATGTGCAATATTTTCGATTGAACAAATACCCTCAAACTTAACTTTGATCGTCCTGAGCAAACTAGTTATCAAGAGAGGGAGAAAAAAAGAGAAAAACCTAAGTAGCATACATTCGTAGGCAACACGATTGCACTGAGCACATGTAACAAGCCGTTAAATCTCTAGGTGTCCTTAGTAGGAGGAGTGTTGTTTCCTGAGGGTTTTCAGTGAATTACACCTACAAAATCCTATAATAAAAGAAAGAAAATGAAAATTATGTATAAAGATAAGAACTATAAAAGAAAGAACTTGAAAAATAAGAGTTTCTAACTACACTATCTTTTCGGTTGCCATGAGCCCTATCTTAATGGTCATGAAAAAATGTCCGAAATCACACCACCCCTCAATAAAACATCGCCTTTAGTTTTCCTCCCTATCTTTCTTCCAAATATCGATCATATACCCCTACGTGTGTGTAAAAGACATCCCTACACTTATATAATTCAATTCAAACTATCATACTCTTTTCCATCTTCCTTAGTTCTTTTTAGTTGGTGAATATTATCAGATGGAATTGCTAACACATCCTTTATGCGACCGTTAATACTTATTGAGATAATAAACGACCGATTACTAAATGTGCTTGCACATTTTGGCGTAATATTCTCGTTTTGCAACACCTAAGGCTTAGCAGTGCTTCCCAAACCAGTTGGTCTAAGGCACTAGGTGATAAAGCACCCCCGCTATATTTTTTTATGCTGCCTTAAGCAATTAGAAACCGGTGTTCATTTTTCATCACCATTTTTTTAATTATATTTTTATTTTTCTTACCAAGGCTTTTAAACAAGAGCATTTCAAGGTATCCTCTATTATCCCAAGTTTCGAGATTTGTGTAAGTGCGTATAGTAGGGTATCAATGTTCAAACGTTTGTACTCAAGAATATGGACAATTTTTCAGACTCAGATTTATCCTCAGACTAGTAATTTCTTTCATCTTACTAAATCTTAGGACAACAGCTCATAACTACTTATTACTAGCTTCGTTTAAGAAAACATCTAACTTTCTTGCCTTTCTCAAACTATTCCTATCTTTCATATGTAAATTTTCACTTTCAAACTTTCATTATCATATTTTTTATGCTTATATATAGTATAATTCAAAATAATGCATGGATAAGAACAAACCTCCCCCAAACCTGTTTACAGCAGTGTCCCCACTGATGTCATCTGTTAAGCTTAAAAAAACTGTAGACTTGGGATGAAAAGTTAGTAACGGGGACATGAATAAATGACAGTGAAATTCTCCCCCAAATTTATTTTTGGCTCATAATTTTGTAAAAAATTATTTTCTTTCAAGAGAAAATATTTCCCCTCCTCCAACTTGAGTAAAATAGTATTAAGTATTTAAAATTTTGAGGGGGGGGTTAAAGTTATTGGTCAATATAATGCTTTACAAAGATCAAAAGTCAACACCAACTATTCAAATATTTTATCGATGTAATGCACTGGTTGGTATAAGATCATTTCACCTATAGACGTGACGAAGTGGGGAGGAGATAAGAAGTGTAATAGAACGGGTTTACGTCTCGGTTTGTAGAGATGAAACAATGATGGTGGATTACTCGCATTCTCATTCCGGATAAGAAGAAGGGGTGGCGGTTCAACTTTTTTGAGTTGGGGTTGATTCATCACAATGCCCATGTCTTCTAAGAATGTGAGTTCTTCAGCGAAGATTTCTTCAAAGTTTTCATCGATATCCCGAATAATACTCTCATCGGAAAGAACGGGATGATACCCGGACTCCATAAAAGGTTTATATTTAGCGTTAAATGTTGACCCGGACAGCTCGATAGAAGGGTCCGTATGTGTATAATAAATAGCAGGATCAAACAATGCACTAGTGGAATCGAGATAAATATCGTGAAGATTTTCAAGTTCGCTTCTGTCGGAATTTATCACTTTCCAACTTGTAAATGTTAAGCTCAATTGAAATCTTCCAGAAGGTTAGGTTCACAGAGCCATTTCGACAATTGATTATTGCGTTGAATGTCGCTAGGAAAGGTCGACCTAAAATCACCGGAATTTGGTTTCGGGGGTTTGTTACAGGCTGTGTATCTATAACGATAAAGTCCACAGGGAATGTAAATTCCCCGACTTTGATTAACATATCCTCTAGCTCACCCCTAGGTTGGGTGATAGATCGATTGACCATCTAAAGAGTGCAGTGCGCCGGTTTTAACTCTCCAGTCCCTAATTGCTCATAGACAGAATATGGAAGTAAGTTAACACTAGCACCTAACTCGAGTAAAGAACAATTGATATTTTTACTCCCAATAGAAATAGATATGGTTGGACTTTCTGGGTCCTTACGTTTCTTGGGTATTTATTTTGTAAAAGCAGTGGTTACATTACTCGCAAGGAAAAAAATTTTAAGCACTTGAATTTTTCTCTTCCTAGGGCACAAGTCCTTTAGGATTTTCGCATAAGATCGAACTTGTTGAATAAAATCCAGGAAAGGAATATTTATGTTAACTTGCTTAAAAATTTACACAATCTTCTCCATTTATGGACTTAGTCTGTTACCCCTTAACCTGATTGGAAAAGGAGCATCATCGATAAGGGTTGGGTCCAACATTGGAGAAGATTGTGGGGATAGAATGGATCCCAGAATTGGAGTTGGGATCGTTTTAGGTTGACTCGAGGAAGTGGGTTGCGGGTTCGAGCCGAGGGGAAAATGGAGAATAGGCTCGGAAGAAGGTGGTGGATTAGACGAAGTAGGAGTAGAAGAAGTAGAAGCCGGGGTTTCAATTGATTCCTCATCATCAACCTGTTCACTGATTGTTAGGGATTCTGCGTGTTCAAGTTTAGTTAATTACCGCAATCAAGACGGTTTCGCTTGTAGCTAGCCGGTTGAGTACGGGTCGTCCGCAGGGAGATGGGAATCTTTTTCTATGTGCTTTAACGAGTTAAGTCCGATTTTCCAGATTTGTTTGTGATTAACTAAGTGTTAAAATGATATGTAAAGAGAGCTTGTTAGGGTTAGGATTATGTTAGTTTGAGTTAGGAGTCGCTCACTTCTTTCGTTGCCACTCTTAATATCGGTGTTACGGTAATCGGCAACAACGGGGATTAGCACGACTAGGAAGGAACTTGCGAGTATAAGCTAGGCTTTCCAACGCTTAAGTTCTTCCTTTTGGTGCTTGTCCGTCCGTTCTTGGCTCTTAGCCATAACCTCCGGTTAATTCAACCACAACCGGTCTCACTACGGAATCACCGCTATCATGTAGGATATGGTGCCGAAGGGAGCGGATTGTGGTTCAATTAAAGGGAGTCGATTTAAGATGTTGGGCAAGGAAAGAGTGAGAGAGATTTCCTTCTCTCAAAGTTCCCTTATCCTACCCTAACATGTATGGAAACTACTCACACATCGTAATGAAAAGAAAACAAAACAAAAGAGGAAGATAGAAAGAAAGAGATTAGAAGATAACAACTAGCTATTTGCGACCTCACCTTGGCAAGGATCAAGCGTAAGCATCATGGTTGTTTAAGGATAACGGAAAAGAGAAAAGAAAGAAACAACAAGAAATAACAACAACTAAGTTAACAAATGAAAATTACAAGCAATAATAAGAGAACAAGACAAGTATAATAACAAAAGGAACTTCTTTATTCATCATTCTTCACTCACAAAAGCTCACTACAAGTTTTTCAATGGAGAAGAGATGAGAAGAGGAAGAAGAACAAGTATTCTAAAACCTAGAAAAATACAAGATTAAGCACCTTTGGCTTCACAAGGTTCTGGGCTATTTATAGGCAGGGAGATGAAAACCTAGGGCAAAATTCTGTTTCCACATGAAATGTCCATTGTACCCCTGAAGTTTGACAACCTGAGGAGGCCGTACGGCCGCGGAACTGTGGCCTAAGCCAGCTTAGGCCACGGAACCGCGGCCGTTTAGAGGAATAGTGCCTTCATATTTGGTGGTGCTCCCTGGTTCTGTGGGCCCTTTATTCTGGTATATGTATTTTCTCAGATTTTCTTCACGATTTTTCCAGAATTCCTGTTGAGCAAAAGGTGATTTAATGTGGATCTTTTTGTCATGAGTTCCTCGAGCTCCGTGTAGATTTCTTGGATCTTGTGTTGCCATTGAGCCTTGTGCATGAAAACGACATTGATTTGCCATTTTGTCTCTTAAACTGGTGTGTGGCAACAGAGGGATAAAGAGCGGAGATCCGTTTTTTATCTGTGGTTGGCAGGAACCTGGGTTTTGTCGTGTTTTTCCATGAATTTTACCGTTTAGAGCCGAGAACCTGTATCCTGCAATTGACTAGCAAACACGGCTCAAGAGTACCTACCGATATGCAATGTGATAAAAATTGGGCGGTATGAAAATGCAAAAATCTGATATGAACAAATACCCCCAAACTTATCATTTGCTCGTCCCGAGCAAAGCCAATTTATTCAAAAAAAATTTCCTAACCTCACTTTCGCAGGGAACGCGATTGCACTGAGCATGTGCAACAAGCCGTTAAACCTCTAGGTATCCCTAGTAGGAGGAGTGTTGTCTCCTAAGGGTTTTCAGCGGATACTACCCACAAAATCCGGTCAAGCTAGTTTTGTAAAATAACTAAGATTCAAACCCTAAAGTTTTGTTTCAGAAAATAACAATTCTATTATCCTAAGTCTAGACTATCGAACCTTTATTTTTCACACCTCGCTTCTTATTTAACTACAGATTTTATATGTCTTTACGTGCAGTGCAAATAGTGTCGTTAAGTTTCCAGAAGGATTGATTTACGTCATCATGTCACATAATAAAGCCCAGATAAAATTTTTGAAAGGATCACATAAGTTTTATAAAGAGTTAAGCATTTTTCAAGTTTCGTTTTCCAGTAAGGTTTCAACTTCAGAATTTCTATCTTCCTTAACAGGAAACTAGGTCTTATTTTTCACTCCACATTTTTCTTGTTTTCATTTCATACACACCTCTGTGAACGTGCAATAGTCTTTATCATAGAATAAAACCTTCATATCTCCGCTAACATTTTTATAAAAGCCTGTCTTTTATCAAGATTATTCTCACACAAAGAACCGTTAGGAATTTTAACTCGGAGAGAACACTTGCTTGACTTTTGTTTTAATCTGGACTTTCTAGGCTTCTTAGCGAGCTTTGGGCCAGTGCACCCAAACCAGTTGGTTTTAGGGCATTAGGTGTAGAAACTCCCCAGCGGACTTAATTACTCAAGTTACCTAGGTCCAAAAAACAAAAGACAGTTTGGCGTGAAAATCATGATGATTTAATACGAACGGAGATATAACCGGCAGTTCAATTATTTTTTTGGATAAAAGACGTGTTTAGTGGGTTCGGTGTGTAATCATTCCAATCAAGTTTCAGATGGGTTATTTTTCAGACTTAGTTTCAATTAAGGCATCAATAACATTCCTTCATATTCACTCACTTCATAAACTATTCTTGATATTACTTATTTCAGAACAAACCTATTTGATCCTCAGAAAATCATTGATCCATTTAAAAGTTTTTCGACATAAAAGACTTGTCATCTAATTTCCAAAAACTCACGACCCGTGGAGTGTGATGTAAAGACGTATATCAGCTATAGTTAACTTCAAAGGAGATTTATCTTTCAGGTTTTCAAAATCTAAACATAAGATTTAGTTATTCTTATTTTATCAAACAAAACCGTCGAAATGTTGAATCAGAGTCCTCCCACTAGCTAACTTGACAGAAAAGTTTTTATGTTTTTAGAAAATTTTCAGATTTTTATGGATTTTATAGATTTTAATATGCAGATGCAAAATATACATATGAATGCGAAGGTAAGAAATGCGTACCGAGCGTACCCCCAAACTTAAACTGGACAGTGCCTCACTGTCATTGCATGAAGAGCTCATTTGAAGGGTCAAAATTGTCGGTTAGCGATACACAGTTTTTTTTTTGTTTTTGTTTTTAAAGAAAAGAAAAAGAATATCCACAAATATATACAAAATGGTTTATACATACCCCCAAGCTTATTTGGAACAGTGTCCACTGTTCTTGGCTGGATAACCGAAGTTTGGTGGTAGGCAGAGGAAGATTATGCAGGGTAAACCGGCTCCTGTAAGACCAGGAGCTCCTCTGTTGGTTCGGCGCTAAGGTATGGTTTTAGTCGGTGTCCGTTCACTTTGAAAAATGAACCGTCCTTTGGATTTTCCAAATCCACAGCGCCCTGCGGATATACATTCCGCACAAAATACGGCCCTTTCCAGCGAGATCTGAGCTTTCCCGGATGGAAGTGAAGTCGGGTGTCATAAAGCAGTACCTGCTGACCAGGTACGAAGGTTTTGTGCAAAATGTGTTTATCGTGAAACACCTTCGTTCGATTCTTAATGACATCCGCGTTATCGTAAGCTTCATCCCTAAGCTCGCTCAGTTCGTTCAACTGCAGCTTCTGATGGCTGCCCGCATCTTCGAGAGACAGATTCAACTCTTTTATCGCCCAAAATGCGCGATGCTCTATTTCGACAGGTAGGTGGCAGGATTTTCCGTACACAAGCCGATAGGGAGACATGCCAAGGTCGGTCTTATAAGCGGTTCGAAATGCCCAAAGGGCATCAGTGAGTTTCAGCGACCAATCCTTACGGTTCTTGGAAACCGTCTTCTCCAGTATCTGCTTGATTTGCCGATTTAAAACTTCGGCCTGCCCGTAGGTTTGGGGGTGGTAGGGCGTAGAGAGCTTATGATTAATGGAGTATTTCCGCATCAAGGCCTCGAAAGTTTTGTTGCAGAAATGACTTCCATTGTCACTAATGATCGCTCGGGGGTGCCCAAACCGGGAGAAAATGTTTTCTTTAAGGAACCTTGTTGTCGTTAGTCCGGCTGGGCACAGCCTCGACCCATTTAGAGACGTAATCAACAGCGAGAAGGATGTACAAGTTCCCAAAAGAGCTGGGAAACGGCCCCATGAAATCTATCCCCCAAAAATCGAAAATCTCCACAACCAAGATTGGTTGGAGCGGCATCTCGTTCCTCCGGGATATCCGGCCCATGTGTTGGCACCGGGAGCAAGTCTTGCAATAGTCATGAGCGTCTTTGAAGAGTTGTGGCCAGTAGAAACCACATTGCAAGATCTTCTCGGCTGTTTTCTGGGGCCAAAATGCCCGCCACACGCTTGATCGTGGCAAAATGACAGAACACTCTTGAATTCCTCGTCAGGGACACACCGACGAATAATCTGGTCGGGACAGTACTTGAACAAATAGGGTTCGTCCCAGTAAAAGTGTTTTACTTGGGATAAGAAGCGAAGTCTGTCCTGACTTGACCATTCAGTCGGTAGTAATCCCGTGGCCAAATAGTTCACAATATCTGCGAACCAGGGTTCGCAAGATACTGTCAAGAGCTGTTCATCCGGGAAAACGTCGTTGATCGGAATTGGAAGCGAAGGCGAAGAAGGAAGTCATGAGAGATGGTCGGCAACTACGTTTTCACATCCTCGTTTGTCCTTAATGACAAGGCCAAACTCTTGAAGCAAGAGGATCCAACATATTAACCAAGATTTTGCATATTTCTTCGCAAAAAGATGGCGCAGAGCAGAATGGTCTGTGTAGACAATGACCGGAGAGCCGATGAGGTAGGGCATGAACTTTTCTAAAGCAAATACAACAGCCAAGAATTCCTTCTCAGTTGTTGTATAATTGAGTTGTGCGTCGTTCAGGGTTCGGCTCGCATAATAGATTACGTGCGGCATCTTGTTGATGTGTTGTCCAAGGACAGCACCAATGGCAAAGTCAGATGCATCGCACATAATCTCAAATGGGTGCGTCCAGTCAGGTGAAGAAAGAACGGGAGCAGAAGTGAGTGAGTGTTTCAATGACTCGAATGCAGTCATATAGCTCGAGTTGAAATCGAATGGCGTGTCCTTGGCCAGCAAAAGAGTTAAGGGCCGGGCAATCTTGCTAAAGTCCTTGATGAACCGTCTATAAAAACCGGCATGGCCAAGGAAGGCGCGGATATCTCTGACGCATCGGGGAGGAGGGAGATTGGAAATGACCTCAATCTTTGCTTTGTCAATCTCTATGCCATTTTGCGAGATGATATGTCCTAAGACAATACCTTCGCGCACCATGAAGTGGCATTTCTCCCAATTCAAAGTGAGATTCTTGTCCTTACATCAGGTAAGGACAGCGTCAAGATGCAGAAAACATTCGTTGAAGGAATCGCCGAAGATGGAGAAATCATCCATGATGATCTCCAGAAATTTTTCCACCATGTTTGAGAAGATTCCCATCATACACCGCTGGAAGGTAGCGGGCGCATTGCATAACCCAAAGGGCATGCGACGATATGCAAACATGCCGAAAGGACAAGTGAATGTGGTCTTGTCCTGGTCTTTTTCGGCGATGGGAATCTGATTATAGCCGGAGTAGCCATCAAGAAAGCAGTAGTACTCGTGTCCGGCCAATCGTTTAAGCATTTGGTCAATGAAAGGTAGCGGAAAGTGGTCCTTCCGTGTTGCGGCGTTGAGTTTTCGGTAATCAATGCATACTCGCCACCCAGTTTGGGTGCGAGTAGGGATTAACTCGTTCGCCTCGTTGGTTATGACCGTTATACCTGATTTCTTGGGGACAACGTGAATGGGGCTAACCCACTGGCTATCAGAGATAAGGTAAATGATACCACTATCTAGACATTTTACGATCTCCTTCTTCACAGCCTCTTTCATGACTGGATTGAGACGTCTTTGTGGATCCCGGGCTGGTTTGGCATCATCCATCAGATGAATGTGATGCTCAACGATCAGGGGACTAATCCCATTGATGTCCGCCATGGACCAGCCGAAAGCTTGCCTGTTGTTGTGCAAGACCGCAAGAAGGGCTTTCTCTTGCTCTGGAGCTAGAGAAGCCGAAATGATGACAGGGAGGGTCTCGTTCTCACCTAAGTAAGTGTACTTAAGGTGAGACGGCAAAGGCTTGAGTTCGAGCGCTGGAGGTGAAACGATTGAAGGCAAGATTGGTGCAGAGGTCTCAAACTCAAAGGACTCCAGAAAAGGTTCAAAACGAGTGTAGGCGACCGAGTTGGATGGTTCAGATAACTCATCCGGAAATTCGAAAGATTCAAACTCGGGTTGTGCGCGGCTAAGATCGTTCGAGAACGTAAAACACTCGTAGTCGTTGTCGGGCGCAGAAACAGCAGCAGGTTCGAGGAGGAACGCACAAGTGGCGTTAAGATTATCGTGATCAAACAGAAACTCCTCGAATTCACATTCTTCTGGGGTGATCTCCTGGATCGAGCAGATGTACAGTATATGAGCATTAGGTTCGGCGGGCTGATTCCCCAACCTAAAAATGTTGAGTTCAATCGTCATATTTCCAAATGATAGGTTCATCGAACCATTGCGACAATTGATCACAGCATTTGAGGTTGCAAAGAATGGGCGACCGAGTATCACCGGAATTTGATTTCGGGGGTTAGCTACAGGCTGTGTGTCTAATACAATGAAGTCAACGGGGAATATGAAGTCCTCGACTTTTATTAACACATCCTCTAGCTCACCCCTAGGATGGGTGATCGATCGGTCGGCCATTTGGAGAGTGCAGTGCATGGGTTTCAGCTCTCTTACGCCTAATTGCTCGTATACTGAGTATGGAAGCAGGTTAACACTGGCACCAAGATCTAATAGTGCGCGGTTGATGTTCTTATCCCCAATAGTAATAGAAATCGTAGGACAGCCAGGGTCCTTCCGTTTTTGTGGTAAAGATTGGGTAAGGGCATCACTCACAGCACTAGCCAAGAAAACTTTCTTGGGTACCTGAGACTTCCTCTTTTTCATGCACAAGTCCTTTAAGATTTTCGCGTAGGACGGGACTTGTTGGACAGCATCTAAAAGAGGAATGTTAATGTTAACCTGCTTAAATAACTTCAGAATCTTCTCCATCTGAGGATTTTGTTTATTAGACCTCAACCGGTTTGGAAATGGAACATTTTTAAAATTGGTTGAGTCTAATGTTAGAGGAGGAGATTGTGGAGTTGGAACGGATCCCAGAACAGGTGTTTTCGTGGAGTGAGAAGCGGGTCCATTCAGAGCAGAAGAAGAAGGAGAGCCTTTTGAAGAATGGAGAATAGGCTCAGAAGACGAAGAAGCAGGAGGAGAAGAAGAAGAAGAAGAAGAAGAAGAAGAAGCGGCCGGGGTGTCATCGTTGATCCGTGTGCCAATGTTGTTTTGCAGCATCCTTCCCGATCTCAATGTGGTCACGGCACTCACATTATGATTCTGTTGTTCAAGAGCAACATGTACATTATGTAGGTGAACGGGATTTGAGAGTGGCTGGGACGGGAGCTTCCCCTTTTCTCGCTCGCTTAAGGCCGCATTCAGCTGTGTAATCTGGGCCTTGATGGTCTTGATGCTTTGCCCGTGTGCGGCAGTGTGTTGCACTAAGGACTGAATGGAAGACTGGATGTTGGCAGTGGATTGTGTCGATTGTTTAACGAACGCCTCCAGACTTCGTTCGAGCGAGGAAACCTTATCGTTGTTTGACGGAACAAAGTTGTTTGGTGGGAAAGATTTGTTGGGTGCAAAGTTGTTCGTCTGATTTTGAAAAGGTTGGGGTTGGAAGGGCTGCTGAAACTGCTGTTGAGTTTGTTGTTGCGCTTGTTGTTGCGGCGGAGGGGCCTATTGGAAATTGTTGCCTTGGAATTGATTCTGATTTTGATTCCAGGAGAAATTGGGGTAGTTCCTCCAACCGGGATTGTAAGTGGAAGAGTATGGATCATTCCTCGGTCTTTGCTGAAATGCAGCATTAACCTGATCCTGTCCTTGCGAGGGCGGATTGTAAGGACACTCTTCGGTTAAGTGAGAAGGATCGGAACAACAAGCGCAGATGGTACGAAGGGGAAGAACAGGGACAGGAGCAGGAGAAGAAAATTTGCTCTCTATTGCTTCAAGCTTTCTTGTTATTGCAGCCATTTCAGCTTTCATCGCAATAGAGACATCAAGTTGGTGAATTCCTACCCTAGACTGACCGGTAGAAGTGGAGGTAGAAGAAGAATAAGTCGGTCTGGTGCTCTCCCATTGTAGCGTTTGCTCCGCAAGGTCGTCAAAGAACTGCCACGCTTCCTCGTCAGATTTCGATAGGATGTGGCCCTGACAGATGGTTTCTAACAACTGCTTCGTTGCTGGGTTCAGGCCCTCGTATAAGGTTTGGCAAAGTTGCCATTTCTCTATACCGTGGTGGGGACACTGAACAAGAAGATCTTTGTACCGGTCAAAGCACTTCCAGAAGGGTTCAGAAGGAAGCTGAGAGAATTGGTTGATTTCATTTCGAATCCTTGCGGTTTTATGATTCGAATAGAATTTTTAGAAACGCTTTAACAAACTCGTCCCAGCTGGTTATTGAGTGGGAAGCGGTGCTATACATCCATTTTTCAGCAGGATCGCATAGAGTGAATGGAATGACCCGTAGACGTATAGCATCATCCGACAGCTGGGTGGTTTTCATCATGGCACAGACGTTTTGAAATTTATTGATGAAGATATAGGCATCTTTAGATTCAAGCCCATGAAATCGTGGAAGCATGTTGATGAAGTAGGGCTTAATTTCAAAGTTGTCCCCATTGGCCGATGGAAGAGAAAGGCAGGTGGGAAGTGCAGAACGGGTGGGATAGAAACGATCCTGGAGCGCGATTCGCTGCGGCGCTACAACAGGCGGTGGTGGTGGGTTATTGGTCTCTGTAGGAGGTGGAGCCAATCCAGGGGCAGTCAAAGAGATGTTTGGATTAAATCCTGACATCGCGGAAGAAGAGGTTGGTGATGGTGAAGGTGAAGATGTATGAACAGAATTCCGGTCAACGTCGGAGTTGGCCGGCAAAGAAAGGGGTGAAAGAGGAGTGGACGGAGTTTCGACGTCTGAGTCGATCGTGTAGTCGGTAGCGACTAACGTAACACGGACTAGGCGGGCGCTAGTGTCCCGAGTCCAAGCGGACATACACTAAATGAGTTTAGTATAGTCAAAGCGGAGAAGGTGAGGGTAAGAAAACGTCAATGGAGAAAACGATGGGTGGTGGGTGAAAAATGGATTAGGCGACAAAGGGCAAGTTTTTATAAAAGTTTTTGAATTTTTTTTTTAGAAAGAGCTTTACAGAAATATGTACGGACTTACGGCTTTAAGCAATCACAAATAAGATATGCACAATCTCACCTAGATTTAGGGTCACCTAGGTCCGCTAGACAGCTCCTAACTGTTCCAGAGGGCTAGAAATAGGACCTCAAACCGCCTCTTCTCCATCTAATGCGGCCAGATAAGTGCCAGGTAAGTGGGAGGTTGTCCAACACTTTCGCGAAGTTCCTTAATTAAATAACCACTTGCCTTCGTCACACTTGCCTAGGCACTGCAAAAGTCAGATAGGATAAACGGCCGATGCATGTAACTAGTCCTCTGTGCTATTGAGCGCGAAGTCCTTAGGGCTGAGTCTAGTATTTTTTTAATTTAACAATGGTCAATTCATATGCTTTTTGTGATTTTTGGGGTCCTGGGAAGGGTGATGAAATCCCCACCCAATCTGAATTGGTTTCAAGCCCCTTAAGTCCGTATTAATGAATGCAAAGCGATAACAAATCAACTGCAAACAATTTTTATTTTGGCGCGGCGCAAAGAATCCTGCACAAAAACAGTTTATTGGAAGGGGGAAGAGAATTTGCGCAAAGAATGCTGCAGAAAACACAGTTTATTGGAGTCCAGAGGAGTGGGAGAGAGAAGAGAAGAACTCACAGAAAGTTTGGCAGCCCGAAGACACCAAATGGCCGCGGTTCCGCGGCAATAGGGCTCTAATGCCGCGGTTCCGCGGCTATGTTGAGGAATTGGAGCTCCAGTTTTCTTGTGTGGGCTGGGTTGGGTGTCCTCTGCTTGTCTGGATGTGCTGAATTTTGACTTGCTTACTGTATCTGCTCCAGATTTTTACAGTAGACCGTTTGCTTCGTTTTGATCCGTCGCGGTGTAGCCGCGAAATATGGGTCTATCTTCCCACGTCTTTGGCACTGATCTTGAACTCCGTATTATCCTGCACACTTCCACTAAAACTAATCAAAAATAACAAGATGATTTTTTTTTTACAAAGTATATTTTTTTTCCACAAAGTATATTTTTTTTCGGTTATATTCACAAGTTAACCCGAAATTACACAAAGAAATAAACTACCGTCTCCCCGGCAATGAGGCCATTTGATTGTTAGGGATTCTGTGTGTTCAAGTTTAGTTAATTACCGCAATCAAGATGGTTTCGCTTGTAGCTAGCCGGTTGAGTACGGGTCGTCCGCAGGGAGATGGGAATCTTTTTCAATGTGCTTTAACGAGTTAAGTCCGATTTTCCAGATTTGTTTGTGATTAACTAAGTGTTAAAATGATATGTAAAGAGAGCTTGTTAGGGTTAGGATTAGGTTAGTTTGAGTTAGGAGTCGCTCACTTCTTTCGTTGCCACTCTTAATATCGGTGTTACGGTAATCGGCAACAACGGGGATTAGCACGACTAGAAAGGAACTTGCGAGTATAAGCTAGGCTTTCCAACGCTTAAGTTCTTCCTTTTGGTGCTTGTCCGTCCGTTCTTGGCTCTTAGCCATAACCTCCGGTTAATTCAACCACAACCGGTCTTACTACGGAATCACCGCTATCATGTAGGATAGGGTGCCGAAGGGAGCGGATTATGGTTCAATTAACGGGAGTCGATTTAAGATGTTGGGCAAGCAAAGAGTGAGAGAGATTTCCTTCTCTCAAACTTCCCTTATCCTACCCTAACAAGTATGGATACTACTCACACATCATAATGAAAAGAAAACAAAACAAAAGAGGAAGATAGAAAGAAAGAGATTAGAAGATAACAACTAGCTATTTGCGACCTCACCTTGGCAAGGATCAAGCGTAAGCATCATGGTTGTTTAAGGATAACGGAAAAGAGAAAAGAACGAAACAACAAGAAATAACAACAACTAAGTTAACAAATGAAAATTATAAGCAATAATAAGAGAACAAGACAAGTATAATAACAAAAGGAACTTCTTTATTCATCATTCTTTACTCACAAAAGCTCACTACAAGTTTTTCAATGGAGAAGAGATGAGAAGAGGAAGAAGAACAAGTATTCTAAAACCTAGAAAAATACAAGATTAAGCATCTTTGGCATCACAAGGTTCTGGGCTATTTATAGGCAGGGTGATGAAAACCTAGGGAAAAATTCTGTTTCCACATGAAATGTCCAAAGTACCCCTGAAGTTTGACAACCTGAGGAGGCCGTACGGCCGCGGAACCGCGGCCTAAGCCAGCTTAGGCCGCGGAACCGCGGCCATTTAGAGGAATGGTGCCCTCATATTTGGTGGTGCTCCCTGGTTCTGTGGGCCCTTTATTCTGGTATATGTATTTTCTCAGATTTTCTTCACGATTTTCCAGAATTTCTGTTGAGCAAAAGGTGATTTGATGTGGATCTTTTTGTCATGATTTCCTCGAGCTCCGTGTAGATTTCTTGGATCTTGTGTTGCCATTGAGCCTTGTGCATGAAAACGACATTGATTTGCCATTTTGTCTCTTAAACTGGCGTGTGGCAACAGACGGATAAAGAGCGGAGATCCGTGTTTTATCTGTGGTTGGCAGGAACCCGGCTTTTGTCGTGTTTTTCCATGAATTTTACCGTTTAGAGCAGAGAACCTGTATCCTGCAATTGACTAGCAAACACGGCTCAAGAGTACCTACCGATATGCAATGTGATAAAAATTGGGCGGTATGAAAATGCAAAAATCTGATATGAACATTCACCGACTTGATTGTTCAGCACTCTTCCTGATCTCAACGTGGTTACGGCACTTACATTATAAATTTTTGAGTGGCCAGGATTCGGTAAGGATTGAGATGGAAGTTTCCCTTTCTCTCGCGCACTTATCGCGGCATTTAACTATGCAAGTTGTGCTTCTATCAATTTTATATTTTCAGCATGGGAGGCGGTGTTTTGCACTAACGTTTGGATAGAAGACGTTAAATTAGCCGTCGTTTGCGAGGAATGTTTAATAAACGTGTCCAAGCTTCGTTCGAGTGTGGAGAATTGTTCGGTACCAGCCGTTTGGAAAGAATTATTATAAGGTGTAGAATTGTTGGTCGGATTTTGAAGGGATTGTGGTTGAAAGGGGTGCTGACTCTGTTGTGGTGGTTGCTGTTGCTGTGGAGAAAGTTTTTGATAGTTGCTTGGAAACTAGTTTTGATTTTGAGTTTTGTTTTGGTTCCAAGTAAAATTAGGATGATTCCTCCATCCCTGCTTGTATGTGGAATAATAACGATCGTTTCTAGGTCGTTGCTGAAAAGTAGTATTAATTTGTTCTTGACCTTGAAACGGTAGACTCAAAGGACTTTCTTTCGTCAAATGTGATGGGTCAGAACAACAACCACACACAGTTTTGTGGAGCGTAACCTGGTTTAGGGAGGCAGATGAGAATTTGTTTTCGATAGCGTCGAGTTTCTATTGTATCGCGGCCATTTCGGTTTTCACTGCGATGGAAACATCGAGCTGATGGATGCCTGACCCAGATGAAGTTAGTTTAACACTTTCCCACTGTAAAGTTTGTTCAGCGAGATCTTCCAGGAATTGCCAAGCTTCCTCATCATCTTTAGACATGAAATGGTATTGACGAATGATTTCAAGTATCTGCTTTGTCGCTGGATTAATACCCTCATATATAATTCGGTAAAGGTTCCATCTATTAATTCCTTGATGAGGGCATTGGACTAGCAGATCTTTAAACCATTCAAAGCATTTCCAAAATGGTTCATTGTGAAGCTGGGTGAACTGGTTAATCTTGCTTCGACCACAGCAGTCTTATGATTGGGATAAAATTTCTTAAAGAATGCTATCACGAATTCATCCTAGTTGGCAATAGAATGTGCGACAGTGATATAAATCCATTTTTTTGCTAGATAGCACAAGGTAAAAGGGAGAAGAAGTAATCTCATAGCATCCACTGAAAGTTGTGAAGTACCCATCATTGCACATACGTTTTCGAATTTGGTGATAAAAACGTATGCGTCTTCAGACTCAAGCTCATGAAATTTGGGCAAAAGGTTGATGAAGTAGGGTTTAATTTCAAAATTATCCCTATTGGCTGGTGGAATAGATAGACAAGTAGGAAGGGGACCGCGTATCGGGTAGCATCTCTCTTAGAGAGAGATGCGTGGTGGATTCTGAGCACCTACGGTTGGTGACAGGGTGGTGGTGGTAAAATCTGATGGAGAACCGTCCATCTTGGACGATGTGGTGGGTGGAGGGGAAAAAGAAGATGAAGAAGTACCGACTTCTGAGTTGATAGCAGAAACGCGGACAAGACGGGCGCTAGAACCCTATGTCCAGCCGAGCATGCAGTAAGCGGGTTTAGCGCAAGTGGCAGCGTGTGAACGATTTAAAAATGCTTTGTTTTGAAAAATGTCGGACGTGAGACAAATCACACAAAAAGTGCACAATCAACCCTAGAACTTGTAAGTCTATGTCGCTCACCTCGCAAGCTAGCGAGGAGGCGGAACAGGTAAAAATCAAAACTTCCTTACAAAAGGCAACATAAACTAAGCCAAGGATCTTTGCCAAACCATTTCTAATGAAACTAAGGGAGGTTAAATCTACTGTGATAGATGATTATACCTCATGAAACTAGTCCTTCGGTTCTTTTCCCCGCTGTCCTCCTCGTCCATGTGAGCTCCGAGGATCGATCCGGATCTTGGTCACCTCCACGGCCTCCTAGAGTCGAAGACGATCCACCCGAGAGTCTATAGTCCGAGCTCCACCTCAAGCCGAGGTAACTAGGGCAACAAGTTTGTTATGCTTGATGTCCTAGGTGATGTAGAGGAAGAAGATGGATTTGTTTGTCTATTTAGATCCTTATTTTCTCAACACATGAGAGCTAAAGGATTTTGTAGTGAGGAGGAAGAAGAAGCAACCATGGGAGCTCTCTTTTGATGAGAAAGAATGAGCAAGAGATAATAATCCATGAGCATAATAATTAACAATCTTTTATCATGATAAATTGAGATGGCTACCATGATTTGACCGTTATCATGTCATGATAAATCCAAAGCCAAAGAAGCATCTAGTGCTCACAAAAATATCGAAGTCAACAATGGTCAACTAGGTCAAATGGTCAACATGGTCAAATAGTCAAAGCAATTAGCCATAACACAATTATCATTAAAAAAATTAGTAATTATTTTCCTACACCTCATAATGGTTTTGACCAAGTCAATGGTCAAAACCCTAATGAGGCACCTCCTTCTTCGCTCCTCACAACCGTGCATACACACCCGCATCCGCATTCCGTA
This sequence comes from Agapanthus africanus, assembly GCA_030015575.1. NCBI lineage: Eukaryota > Viridiplantae > Streptophyta > Magnoliopsida > Asparagales > Amaryllidaceae > Agapanthus > Agapanthus africanus. Next base: position 431,653,335 of record CM057339.1, read on the forward strand.
GTATACGAATGCACAGAAGACAAAACCAATCCATCCATACAATACTAAGATCCGGCTTAAACCAAAGACCACTAGTATTGTCTACCCGAACATCATACGCACACAAGTGCACGTAAGTGATCGTAGCCCTGCCGCAAAACCATACTGCCTCTACACCTTTTACTCAGTACAGGGAAACTCTCTGTGTGGGACTCTAAAGATTTGACACTACTCTGGCAGTGGGTTTAACCACAGACCACAAGCGGCACTAGCTGTACGTAACGGTCCCCAGGTAGATGTCGATAAGAAGGCCGATGAGGTAAACCCATCCGAACTCCTACTGAGCCTGAATGTGACAATCTCCGTACAGTCCGGTCTGTTCGTCTAAGAGTATCGCATGTCGGGCCTAGGGGAAGGTAAACGTCAGACCCCTAATAGCGGTACAAGTCGTGCCGGAGTGTAGCCCAGAACACCTTGAGAAACTACTGGAAACATTACCAGTAAATCTCGCTTTCCCTGGCCAGGGACTTTGTGTAATGGCTCTTCTAAACACAACGCGATATCAACCCCCAATACCGGGAGAGACGAATCCTGTCTAACCTCTACTGCCTCTAAATGCCATCCAACTACTACCTGTTTGCACGACTCCCTTGAGCCATGGTAGGGTAGTAATCAAACTACAGTGGGAACACACTCGAGGAGAAGTAGCAGTGTCAAGTCGACGGACTAAGCTATACTCCTGTCATCTGGGAACTACTATCTGACGATAGGTATAGTACCAACCAACAGTTTCCAACGAGTCCTGTCCAGTGTACTCGTAACCTAACGAGCACCCGCATACTATCTCTAGTACGACGTACTAATGGCTGTGGGACAGACCATCTCCCCTGCTAGGATGAGAAGCGTATACGCTAGTCTACTCCGGAGTATCGATGCCCCGTCTCGATAATCCTACGACTAGGGACCTGTATAAGGATGTTCTTATAGATTGCCCAGCCCCCACTAGTGTGACTGCCATCACAACGCTGGTAATTAAGCGAAGATCCTAAGGGCTCTACTAATATGTATAAGCGATATGCTAAAAGAAACACATGCACATATTGAAGTAGAAACAAACCAAGTAGCATACTACCATTTTGAGCAAGACTGTCTATACAACTGTGAATATCCCAAGATTCCATTAAATAATATACAAACTAGTATGATACAATAATGGCCCCTAGGGCATATACACTAACAATCTCCCACTTGCACTAGGGCCATGTACTGGCGTATCGAAGACTTATCATCTCGATCAGCCGCTCGAACTGAGTCTGGGGTATGGCCTTCGTGAGTGGATCTGCAGTGTTATTCTCCGAATCTACTCTCTTCACCTCGATCTCCTGGCGATCTACGATCTCCCTGATCCGGTGGTACCGCCTCAAAATGTGTCTGGACTTCTGATGGGACATGGGTTCCTTCGCTAAAGCTATAGCGCCGTTGTTGTCGCAATATAGCGGTATTGGATCAACAATGGTAGGAACCACCTGAAGCTCCGTGAGGAACTTCTTCATCCAGACAGTTTCCTTTGCGGCATCGCAAGCAGCTATGTACTCCGCTTCCATAGTTGAGTCAGCAACGGTTTCCTGCTTGGAGCTCTTCCAGCAAACCGCTCCTTCATTAAGGGTAAAGACATAACCCGACATGGACTTGGAGTCATCCTTGTCACGCTGGAAGCTGGAGTCAGCAAAGGCCTCGATCTGGAGGTCTTTTCCGCCATACACCAAGAACATCTCCTTAGTCCTTTTCAGGTACTTGAGAATGTTCTTTACTGCTATCCAGTGTTTCTCCCCTGGGTCCGACTGATACCGACTTACAACGCTCAATGCGTATGCTACATCTGGTCTGGTACACAACATCGCATACATTATAGAGCTTACCGCAGATGCGCAGGGTATAGATGACATGCGAGCCCTTTCCAAATCAGGCTTGGGAGACATCTCTTTGGAGAGGGTGATTCCGTGACAAGACGGTAGATTACCATGCTTTGAATCTTCCATACTGAATCGTTTCAGTATGGTGTCGATGTACCTAGACTGTGAAAGTCCCAACATTCTCTTAGATCTATCACGATAGAACTGGATCCCCAGAATATAAGAGGCATTACCCAAGTCCTTCATAGAGAACCTATGTGACAAGAATCCTTTGACTGACTGAAGCATATGAATGCCATTTCCTATTAGGAAAATGTCATCCACATACAAGATGAGGAATACCACAGTTCTCCCTACAATCTTACTGTAAATGCATGGTTCATCTGGATTTTTGATAAAGTCGAATTCTTTCACAGTATCATCAAAGCAGATGTTCCAACTCCGCGATGCCTGCTTTAGTCCATAAATGGACTTAAGCAACTTGCAAACTTTACCGCTGCTCCCACTCTGAATGAAACCCTCCGGCTGATCCATATAGACGCACTCTTCCAAATTTCCATTTAGAAAAGCCGTCTTTACGTCCATCTGCCAGATCTCATAATCGTGGAAGGCAGCAATGGCAAAAAGGATCCGAATGGATTTGAGCATAGCCACTGGAGAAAAGGTTTCGTCATAGTCCAAACTAGGTCTTTGACGAAAACCCTTTGCAACAAGTCTAGCTTTATAGGTTTCAACCTGCCCATCTACACCATGTAAGTCGATGTACAACAACCCACGAGTTACGGGGAGGCGGAAATATGAAAAACAATCTTGTTCTTTGGATTAACATCGACTAACCGAAGAATCTTTGCTAAACTATAACTAACATATACATAGGAGTTGTTAACTACTATGAGAAGAGATTATACCTAGTGAACCTTGTCCTTTGTCTTTTCGTTCTCCACCTCCTTCTCTGCCTCCTCTATGTAAAAGACGATCCACCACGAGAGCTTCTACTCCAAGCTTTGCCTCTAATCTTGAGGTAACTAGGTTTTTTTAGTTGCTAATCAAAGTCACCTAGATGATATAGAGTATAGTTATGGATTAATTAGTCTATCTAATCCTTAATCTCAACACATGAGAGGGGAGGATTAGGGTTTGAAGAGAGAGAGCTTGAGGAGAGAGAAGGTGAGCATAAGAATGATGAAAATGTTTCTCACTTCTAATATATTATGAAGCATAAAGAATTATCAAATAAATAGATCAAATGATTTATCATCATGCTTCATTAAATATGTGCAATGAATCATCAAGTGAGTCATTAAGCAAAAAATACTTCATTAACTCACTTGAATGATTCATCTAATGAGTCACAAACACATTTAATGTAAATGCCTCCTAAACCCTCAAGTCACCATACTTCTAGAAGCTTCCCGCCAAATTACGAGAACGGCCCTCCTATCCGTGAAAACACGGAAAAACTTTAGACTGTATAAATCCAATAACACGATACTAGAATCTGGCTTAAACCAAAGCCAGCTAGTAAAAACTGTCCGAACATCGTACGTGCGTAAACACACGTATGCGTCCGAACCCTTGTCGTAAAACCATACGACTTCTATATCGTTTCGCCTGGAGCAGGGAAACTCTCTGTGTGGGACTCTAAAGACACGACTACTACGCTGGCAGTGGGTTTAACCACAGACCGCAAGCGGCACTAGCTGTACGTAACGGTCCCCAGGTAGATGTCGATAAGAAGGCCGATGAGGAAACCCATCCGAACTCCTACTGAGCCTGATGTGACAATCTCCGTACAGTCTGGTCTATTCGTCTAGGACTATCGCATATCGGGCCTAGGGGGTGGCAAGCGTCAGTCCCCTAAAAGCGGTATAAGTCATGTCGGAGCGTAGCCCATTACACCTTGAGAAACTACTGGAAAACTTACCGGTAAATCTTGCTTGCCCTGGCCAGGGACTTTGCGTAATGGCTCTCTGACACAGTGCGATATCAACTCCCAATACCGGGAGAGACGAATCCTGTCTAACCGCCACTGCCTCCAAGTGCTCGGGACTGCACCCAACTGCTACCTGTTTGCACAACTCCTTTGAGCCGTGGTAGGGTAGCAATCTAAGAACAGTGGGACACACTCGAGGCGAAGTAGCAGTGTCAAGTCTGCGGTCTATGCTGTACTCATATCACCTGGGAACTGGTAACTGACGACAGGTATAATACCAACCAACAGTTCCCCGTGAGTCCTGTCCGGTGTACCCGTAACCCAACGAGCACCTGTATACTATCTCCAGTACGACGTACTGATGGCTGTGGGACGGACCATCTCCCCAACTGGGATGAGAAGCGTACACACTAGTCTACTACGTAGTATCGATGCCCTGTCTCGATAATCCTACGACTAAGGACTTGAAAAAAGGATGTGCTTGTAAACTACCTAGCCCCCACTAGTGTGACTGCCATCACAACGCTGGTAGTCAAGCAAGATCCTACGGGCTCTATCAATACGTACACACATATTAAGATAGATATAACCAAGTAGCATACTTCCATATTTAGCAAGACTGTTATATAACTGTGAATATCCCAAGCTTCCATTAAGTAATATACAAGCTAGTATGATACAATAATGGCCCCTAGGGCATATACACTAACAATCTCCCACTTGCACTAGGGTCATGCACTGGCATATCGAAGACCGATGATCTCGAGTAGCCTCTCGAACTGAATCTTAGGTAAGGCCTTTGTGAATGGATCAGCAATGTTCTCCTCTATAGCAACTCTCCGGACCTCGATCTCCTGGCGATCTACGATCTCCCTGATCAGGTGATACCGTCTTAAGATGTGTCTGGACTTCTGATGGGACCTGGGTTCCTTCGCTAAAGCTATAGCTCCGTTGTTGTCGCAATACAGAGGTATTGGATCAACAATGGTAGGAACCACCTGAAGTTCTGTTAGGAACTTCTTCATCCAGACCGCTTCTTTTGCGGCATCGCAAGCAGCAATATACTCCGCTTCCATCATCAAGTCAGCAACGGTGTCCTGCTTGGAGCTTTTCCAGCATACCGCCCCTCCATTGAGGGTAAAGACATAACCCGACATGGACTTGGAGTCATCCTTATCACTCTGGAAGCCGAAATCAGCAAAGGCCTCGATCTTGAGGCCTTTTCCGCCGTAAACCATGAACATCTCCTTAGTCCTTCTCAGGTACTTGAGAATGTTCTTTACTGCTATCCGGTGCTTCTCTCCTGGGTCTGACTGATACCGGTTTACCACGCTCAGTGCGTAAGCTACATCTGGTCTGGTGCATAACATCGCATACATTATAGAGCCTACCGCAAAAGCGTAGGGTATAATAGACATGCATTCCCTTTCCAAATCAGTCTTGGGAGACATCTTTTTGGAGAGGGTGATTCAGTGACAAGCCGGTAGATTACCGCACTTATAATCTTCCATACTGAATCTTTTCAGTATGGTGTTGATATACCTGGACTGCGAAAGTCCCAACATCCTCTAGGATCTATCACGATAGATCCGGATCCCCAGAATGTAAGAGGCATCACCTAGGTCTTTCATGGAGAACCTGTGTGACAAGAATCGTTTGACAGATTGTAGCATAGGAATGTCATTTCCTATTAATAGAATGTCATCCACGTACAAGACGAGGAATACGACAGTTTGTGCTACAACTTTACTATATATACATGGTTCATCTGGATTTTTGATAAAGTCATATTCTTTGACCGTTTCATCAAAACAGATGTTCCAACTCCGCGATGCCTGCTTTAGTCCATAAATGGACTTAAGCAACTTGCACACTTTCCCGCTGCTCCCACTCTGATTGAAACCTTCTGGCTGATCCATATAGACGCACTCTTCCAAATTACCATTTAGAAAAGCCGTCTTTACGTCCATCTGCCAGATCTCATAATCATGGAAGGCGGCAATAGCAAGAAGGACCCGAATGGATTTTAGCATAGCCACTGGAGAAAAAATCTCATCATAGTCCAAACCAGGTCTTTGATGAAAACCCTTTGCAACAAGTCTAGCCTTATAGGTTTCCACCTGTCCATCTACACCAATCTTTTTCTTGAAGATCCATTTGCATCCTATGGGTTTTATCCCATCTGGACCAAAGTCAAATGTCCATACTTTGTTGGTGTACATGGACTCCATTTCGGTCCGCATTGCATCTAGCCATCGCACCGAGTCGCCGCTCTGGATGGCCTGCTGGAAGCTAGTAGGTTCTTCATCATCAATGATGCAATCCTCTCCATCCCCATCTATGAGAAAACCGTAGTATCTCTCAAGCGGATGAGACGGCCTACTACTCCCGCGGAGGGGTGCGGGAATGTCCTGTTCTTCTTGAACTACTGGTTCTACCAAACTTTCAGTAGTAGTTTGTGGTTCTGGAATTTCTTCCAGTTCTATTTCGCTCCCACTTGTTTCCTTTTCTAAAAACCGATGTTCTAGAAAATGGGCATTACGAGAAACAAAAACATTTTGTTCCTCTGCGTAATAGAAATAATACCCCCTGGAGTTCTTTGGATATCCCACAAACTTACACTGTACTGATCGTGCCTCGAGTTTGTCCGCATGCTGCTTTTTAACAAAAGCTGGACATCCCCATATCTTTAGATACTGAAGATAGGGTTTCTTCCCACTCCACATCTGATATGGCGTGGTAGGCACAGTCTTGGTAGGAACTATGTTCAAAAGATATGTTGCTGATTCTAGCGCATAACCCCAGAAAGATCGCGGTAACTCGGCATTACTTATCATGGAACGTACCATATCCAATAGGGTTCGATTCCGTCTCTTCAATACACCGTTATGCTGTGGAGTGTATGGATGAGTAAGCTAAGAGAGAATTCCTTTCTCTTTTAGGTAACCTAGGAACTCGGCACTTAAGTATTCACCACCTCGATCAGATCTTAGTGCCTTGATACTTTTGCCGGTTTGGTTTTCTACTTCATTCTTATACTCTTGGAATTTCTTAAAAGCCTCGGATTTATGTTTCATTAAGAAAATAAATCCGTACCTAGAGTAATCATCCGTAAAAGTAATGAAATAGGAAAAACCACCTCTTTCATGTGTAGACATTGGACCACATACATCGCTGTGTATGAGTCCAAAGAGCTCGCTCGCTCTTACTCCATGTCCAGTGAATGGAGTCTTTGTCATCTTTCCTTTGAGACATGATTAACAAGTGGTATAAGTTTGATATTCGAACGAGTCCAAATATCCTTCTCTATGTAACTTAGTTAACCTTGTCTCATTGATGTGACCTAGGCTACAATGCCATAAGAAAGCCTTATTTAAATCTGGAGACTTTCTTTTTAGTGTGTTCTGGATATTGAAAATTTGTAATTGGTTTAAGACATATATACCATTATCCAGTGTACCGGACCCAATCAAACCATGATTAAGGTGGATGTTAACAACACCGCTTACAAACGTGAAATCATAACCTTTATTTGATAACAAGGAAACTGATATGATATTACACGTTAAACTAGGTACACAAAAACAGTTATGCAAAACCAAAATATGTCCACTCGTCAATCCCAGGTGATAATCCCCTACGGACACAGCTCCCACGCTAGCTCCGTTAGCAACCATCAGGGTCATATCACCAACCTTCAGCACTCTACGGTTTCTCAGTGCCTGCAATGAATTGCATATATGAGATCCTGATCCGGTATCCAATACCCAGGAAGTAGAGTTGATTGATAGACAATTCTCAATTACAAACACACCTGAAGTCGAAGCCATAGCTTGCTTCGGTTCCTGGTTCTTGGCGTTCCACGCCTTGCAATCTTTCCTCCAGTGCCCTTCCTATGACAATGGAAGCACTCATCCTTGGCCACTACTGGCACCGCAATCTTTTTCTTTCCCATCGCTCCTACCTTACTAACACCTCCTCTAGATTTGGTGGCGGCCTTATTCTTCCTTCATTTGGCCTTAGCCTTGGACCTGGAAGAAGAAGCACCGCGAACAAACATAGTGTGTGTTTCCCTTGCCTTCTGCAAGGTGCCCTCTGCACTCCTCGACATGTTAAGGAGTTCTGAAAGTTCAACTTCTTTTCTTTGAATGTTGAAATTCAGAATAAACTGGGCGTAGGTGGAAGGGAGGGACTGGAGAATAAGGTCTGTATAGAGCTCATTATCCAAAGTCGTCCCAAGGTCTGCGAGCTCTTCAATATAGCCAATCATCTTTAGGACATGTTCTCCTACCGATGATCCGACGGCCAACCTCGCTTGAAACAAGTTATTTGAGGTCTCGTATCTTGCTATATGAGATTGCTCTCTATAAAGTTTCTTTGTATGGAGAAATATGGCATCTAGATCCATATCCTCGTGCCTTCTCTGATGTTCATTATTTATCGAAGCAAGCATGATGCACTTGGCCTTCGCGCAATCTAACTCCCAGGTTTTGCGGATTTTCTTATCCGCATTACTGGATTTGGGACCTGGGACTGCAGGTGCCTTAGCAGTAAGGACATACCCCAATCTATCATAGGTCAAAGCCATTTTGACATTCCGCAGGCAATCTTTATAGTTTGGCCCTGTCAATATATTTTTCTCTAATAGTAACTTAAGTCCTGTCATGTTTTGGGTCGCTGCAATGAGAGAGAGAGGGAACACTTTAGCATGATGCTCTTGCAAGTTTAGAGTGGTTTTTAGTTTATCTAAACTGGATGGCTCCCACTGTTTCTCGAATCCTTCCTCAAACTAAAAAGGAAGAACTAGCCAGGACTATTCTCACTGTACAATACTTGCTTAACAGTTCAGCCAGGCCGGTGTCGATACTTCGAGGAAGGTTTTCCAACGCTTTCACGAAGTTCCTTAATTAAATAACCTCTTTTCTCTGGGGGCGTAACCCCGCTGACACCTTTCTCGACACCTACTTGGTTTATAGCATTGATCGTTAAGTGACGAATCTCCTGATGAGTAGCATATACTCACAGTAGGATCGGGATCCAAATATCATCGTATGATAATGCTGAAGGTATCCTACCAACATTCATCAAACTCCAAATGGTATGCATCTCTTTGAAAATTTTAGTTTCTTTAGAAATTCCCGATATAAATTTTTTCCCCATGCTCTTATGACCTTGGCGTTAAGTCAAAATGTCATAAGTCACATATCAAGTTCTACCCATCATTATCTTGTTAATTTGAACCCATCCGTACATATCCTTGACGTTCGGCCAAAATGATAATACGACTGTCCCAAACTAACTCATCTATCTATGCAACAAATGAATACCCAGCAGCTACCAAACACTATGCCTTGGCGTTAGGTCAAAATACATAGCTTGAATACTACTGAATACCCAAATGAAATGACGGAGGGCTACGAATGGTTTTGGCGAAACCGTGAACGTAGTGAATTTGATATGACCGAAGGAACCTGATAGCTTTTAAAAGGAGTGGTTAAAGCTCCGCAATTAAAAATATCTTCTGTTTTATAAATAACCGAGTGGTTTCTTTTAAACTGTTCCAACGATTCAACTTTGGTTTATTTTCTTTGCATTAATAATAATGCGTCCCATCAATTAACCTATCATTGCAGAAAACAACGAAAATACAACGTCCTCTTATGCCATCCGCATTCGCCACTGGGTCCCGTCATCACCCATTAGGTTACTTAACTAACGACAGAGCGGGGGCTGGGCTAGTGTGGGAGTAAAACATAAGTGACGTCTAAATAGCTATCATATATAGATATTGTACATTCGTCAGACGCAATAATAGGCATTCCAGATCACAGATGACCATTATTGGATATGCAAGCAATCCGCATTTCTTTTGAGCTTGCAATGAAAGACGGATTACACAGTTGTGATGAATAGCCATTACCCCACCCTAAACCCCTACGGGTACGGCAAACTACCAGCCAAGTACCAGAAGTGAAGCGATCTCCCTCAACAACGTGAGTAGGCCACTAAACACTTCAAAGTACCCGGTAGTTTGTGCACCCCACCTTGGGTCTAACCTAGGAGCAAAAACAGTAAAATGAAATAATACAACGGTGGCTACAACCGCAACCTGGATGTACCCTGAAAAATAATATTACAACATATTACAATTACATCGAATGAATGAATATAATAACCCATCTCAAACCACGGCTAATTATCACAACAATCCAATCAAGTTCATAATCATAAATAGTTAAAACATTACAGAAATTTCAACCCCTTGCCAACCGACATACTAGCAGTTAGGGGAGGTTTACGAACATATTATACAGTTCACAGATATAATCTAATTAGCAAACATCATATAATTTCGATCGAGCAAACACATTAGATCCTACTCCAAAACTTCTTTGTGCACCTGAGACTTGAGCAGAAAATAAACATTCCAGAAAAGACAAAAAACATCACAGAAGAGTTCTGGGAAAATTTAGGGTGAATCGGCTTCAACTCGGCCGCGGATCTGCGGCGGATCGGTGTGATCGGCCACGGTTCCGCGGCTGTTTGGCCGATTCATGCACCCAATTTTTTCCAGAGTTCTTGTATTTCCCAGCTTGTAATTTTAGAGGCCCCTGAAAAATTTTTAGACCTCAATTTAAATTCGACAGAAACTATGTGATTTCGATGTTTTTTGCGGTTCGTTTTGCGTTCGAAATTCTTACGACTTTGCTAACAAGTTAATTATTGTTTAGCAAGGCTCTGATACCACTGTAAGTTGATGTACAACACCCCACGAGTTGTGGGGAGGCAGAACTATGAAAAAAAATCTTGTTCTTTGGATTAACATCGACTAACCGAAGAATCTTTGCTAAACTATAACTAACATATACATAGGAGTTGTTAACTACTATGAGAAGAGATTATACCTAGTGAACCTTGTCCTTCGTCTTTTCGTTCTCCACCTCCTCCTCGGCCTCCTCTATGTAATAGACGATCCACCACGAGAGCTTCTACTCCAAGCTTTGCCTTTAATCTTGAGGTAACTAGGTTTCTTTAGTTGCTAATCAAAGTCACCTAGATGATATAGAGTATGGTTATGGATTAATTAGTCTATCTAATCCTTGATCTCAACACATGAGAGGGGAGGATTAGGGTTTGAAGAGAGAGAGCTTGAGGAGAGAGAAGGAGAGCATAAGAATGATGAAAATGTTTCTCACTTCTAATATATTATGAAGCATAAAGAATTATCAAATAAATAAATCAAATGATTTATCATCATGCTTCATTAAATATGTGCAATGAATCATCAAGTGAGTCATTAAGCAATAAATGCTTCATTAACTCACTTGAATGAGTCACAAACACATTTAATGTAAATGCCACCTAAACCCTCAAGTCACCATACTTCTAGAAGCTTCTCGCCAAATTACGAGAACGCCCCTCCTATCCGTGAAAACACGGAAAAACTTTAGACTGTATAAATCCAATAACCCGATACTAGAATCTGGCTTAAACCAAAGCCGGCTAGTAAAAACTGTCCGAACGTCGTACGTGCGTAAACACACGTATGCGTCTGAACCCTTGTCGTAAAACCATACGACCTCTATATCGTTTCGCCTGCAGCAGGGAAACTCTCTGTGTGGGACTCTAAAGACTCGACTACTACGCTGGCAGTGGGTTTAACCACAGACCGCAAGCGGCACTAGCTGTACGTAACGGTCCCCAGGTAGATGTCGATAAGAAGGCCGATGAGGAAACCCATCCGAACTCCTACTGAGCCTGATATGACAATCTCCGTACAGTCCGGTCTGTTCGTCTAGGACTATCGCATATCGGGCCTATGGGGGCGGCAAGCTTCAGTCCCTTAAAAGTGGTATAAGTCATGTCGGAGCGTAGCCCATTACACCTTGAGAAACTACTGGAAAACCTACCAGTAAATCTCGCTTGCCCTGGCCAGGGACTTTGCGTAATGGCTCTCTGACACAGCGCGATATCAACTCCCAATACCGGGAGAGACGAATCCCATCTAACCGCCACTGCCTCTATGTGCTCGGGACTGCACCCAACTGCTACCTGTTTGCACGACTCCTTTGAGCCGTGGTAGGGTAGCAATCTAAGAACAGTAGGACACACTCGAGGCGATGTAGCAGTGTCAAGTCTGCGGACTATGTTGTACTCATGTCACCTGGCAACTGCTAACTGACGATGGGTATAATACCAACCAACAGTTCCCCGCGAGTCCTGTCCGGTGTACCCATAACCCAACGAGCACCTGTATACTATCTCCAGTACGACGTACTGATGGCTGTGGGACAGACCATCTCCCTAACTGGGATGAGAAGCGTACACACTAGTCTACTCCGGAGTATCGATGCCCTGTCTCGATAATCCTACGACTAGGGACCTGAAAAAAGGATGTGCTTTTAAACTACCCAGCCCCCACTAGTGTGACTGCCATCACAACGCTGGTAGTCAATCAAGATCCTAAGGGCTCTATCAATACGTACACACATATTAAGATATATATAACTAAGTAGGATACTACCATGTTTAGCAAGACTGTTATATAACTGTGAATATCCCAAGCTTCCATTAAGTAATATACAAGCTAGTATGATACAATAATGGCCCCTAGGGCATATACACTAACACACCAATCTTCTTTCTGAAGATCCATTTGCAGCCGACGGGTTTTACCCCTTCTGGAGCAATGTCCAAAGTCCAAACTTTGTTGGTGTACATGGACTCCATTTCGGTCCGCATTGCATCCAGCCATTTTACCGAGTCACCGCTCTGAATGGCTTGCTGGAAGCTAGTAGGCTCATCATTTTCAATGATGCAATCCTCTCGATCCCCGTCTATGAGAAAACCGTAGTATCTCTCAGGCGGATGAGACTTCCTACTACTCCTGCGGAGTGGCGCTGGAATGTCCGGTTCTTCTGAAACCTTTGGTTCTACCAAGCTTTCAGTAATAGTTTGTGGTTCTGGAATTTCTTCCAGTTCTATTGCGCTCCCACTTATCTGATTTTCTAAAAATTCAGTTTCTAAGAAGCGGTCATGACGAGAAACAAAGACCTTTTGCTCCTCTGCGTAATAGAAAACATACCCCTTTGATTTCTTTGGGTATCCCACAAACTTGCACTGTACTGAGCGTGCCTCGAGCTTGTCCACATGCTGCTTTTTAACAAAAGTTGGACATCCCCATGTCTTAAAGTGTTTAAGATAGGGTTTCTTCCCACTACAAATCTGATATGTGTAAGTCTACGGTAGCGCCTCGGCAGTCTGTCCGAGACCAAAATATGGAAATGAAAACTTTTTCAAAACTAGAAACCGGCGCTATCGTATGCTTAAAAATCCGGATCGAACCATTAACCTACAACTAGCAACTAAAGAAAGGGTTGGAAAGCTATACCGATCGATCCGTGTCCTTCGGTCTTTGGCCACCATCCCAAGCTCCTCGCGGCATCTCCGGTCTCGATCTCCTCGCCGGAAGGGGCACCACATCTTCGAGTCTTTTTATGGGCTCCTGCTTCATCCAAAGCAACTCGGGCATGAAGTTTGCTAGCCGACGTGTCCAAGGCGAAGTAGAGAATGTTTGTGACAACTTTGTCTCAAGCATCCATTGATTCTCATCACATGAGAGTGTATGGATGGAGGTTAGAGATGATGCCATTAATGGAGGTTGTGAGCTAGAGCAAGAGGAAGAAGAAGAAACCTTTTCTTTTTTGAGTTGTATGATAAAAATGAGAGCAAGAATGAAAAATACAAGAGCTACCCCAAACGGATATGGCTTCCCTTCTCTCTCTTCCACTCATTTCATCACTCAAATCAATCACAAAATGTGACATATGCACAATAAAAGGGACCATGAGTCACTAGGTTGCATGTGTCATATTAAATGCACCTCATGATGATATCGAGCTCATAATTTCCATTTGTAAATATTAATCCAAATGTTTACATCAATAAAAAGATACGGCAACATCTAAAGTAAACTCGTGACGGATCACAAGGATACCCCTAACCTGTATATACATACCTGCATCCGCATTCCGACCGAATGCGAATGCGATGAGACAAAAGTAATCCAAGAAATCTAATACTAGGATCCAGCTTAAACCAAAGCCCACTAGTATGATCCGTCCGATCATGATCCGTCCGATCATGATCCGTGCACTACAGCACGTATATAATCGGACCCTGCCATATATCATACGGCCTCTACAACGTTTCGCCCGAAACTTGAAAACTGTCTGTGGGGGACTCTAAAGACTCGTCAATACTTTGGTTGTGGATTTAACCCCTAGCATGTCAGTGGTACTAGCTGTACGTAACAGGCTACCAAGTATTGACCAAAAGGGAGGTCGATGAGCGAACTCATCTTGACACCCTACTGAGCCTGTCAGTGAAAAATCCGTACAGTTCGGTCCGTTCGTCTATGAGCATCGCATTTCGGGCCTAGGAGGTTGGTAAAAGTCAGACCCCCAAAAGCGGTACAAGTCGTGTCGGAGTGTAGCCCAGAACACCCTGAGATACTACTGGAATACCTACCGGTAAATCTCCTGCTTTGGCCAAGGACTTCGTGTAATGGCTCTCCTAGACATAGCGCGATCTCACCCCCAATACCGGGAGAGACGAAACCCCTGCCGATCCGCTCACTGCCTCCATGTGGCTTAGGATTGTACCCAACTAAAACCTGTTTGCACGACTCCTTTGAGCCGTGGGAGGGTAGTAATCAAAGCACAGTGGGAAATCACACGAGAAAAATGACGATCTCAGGTCGATGAACTAACCTGTACACATGTCACCAGGGAACTGCTATCTGACGTCATGTATAATACCAACTAGCATGTTCCCGACGAGTCCTGTCCGGTGTACTCATAACCCAATGAGCACCTGTATACATCTTAGGTGATCAAACTGACACCAATGGCTTGTGAGACCGTCCACCGCCCCTCATCGGAGTCTCGACTGTATACACTAGTCTACTAATGGAGTATCGATGCCCAGTCTCGAAACTCCCACGACTAGGGACCTTTTAAGGATGTGCTTATAGACCCCAGCTCCCACATATATGATCGCCAACATACTGCTGGCCGTCAAGCAAAAATCCTAAGGGCTCTATCAACGCGCAATAGTGACCTGTAAGGTCACCTAAAGCAGTACACGATGATAAAGATAAACCAGATAGCATACTATCACCTCGAGTAAGACTGTCCTACCGGTATAGGTCCTTCCTCAATCATTGCAATCACATTTCTACGATCCAATAATTGACTCTAAGGGCACTATATCCAACAATCTCCCACTTGCACTCAAGGCTAATTATTACGATGTCGCATACTCACAGCCCGTGTGATACCGAACACCCAACTCCTCTACTAATCAGTCTCACAAATCCCGTTTGCGAAACTATTGTGTTCGAGGAATAGTCTCAGTGAGTGGATCCGCCATAATGTTTCTTTCTATGTCTCTCTTTATCTCAAGTTCGCGGAGAAAGCCATCTCCCGAAATGAGCAATACCTGTCTTAGAATATGTTTGGATGTCTGATGGGACCTAGTTCATAAATGAACTCCAAATCCAAACTTCTTAGACTGTATCGTCAACTGAATTTAATCAGTATCCTGCACCATGCCTCCCTCAGTATCTGCTTGGACCACCTGTCCAAACTACTGCCCCTCGTCAGAGGGAAAACTATAACTCTGACAGTCACTCTGTCATTCAGGTCACCTTTGAAGCCTGGAATGATAACCGTCTCCCGAATGAGGCTGTCGTTATCATATCCCTAGAACATCCACTTATGTTTTAAAACTGCTTCCGAACGTTTCTACAGGATTGGATTAATATCAACTTATTATAGCTCATACAAAACAACATCTGGTGTGGTACTTGACATCTCATGATCAACTCAATTGCCTAAGCAAGTGATCTGCCAATCATGCACATCCCTCTCCCCTTTAGTCTGTAAGACACCTTTAGAGAGGGTGACTCCATCACCTGCAGGTATACTACCTTGCCAGGAGTCATCCATTCTAAAAACACCTTTAGAATGCTGTCTAAGTACCCAGATTGGGACACTTCCCAAATCTAGATCTAGTAACCAAAATGTCTGATATTATATCTATATCCTATGTAGAGAAACCACTGTGTGACAACCAAAGCATAACCGATCGTAGTGCAGGAATATCACTTCCTACTATGTGTATGTCATCCAAATACCAGGACATCACACCCTACAATCTTTTTAACAGATCCATCCCCTATTCTGATGATGTCAAACCCATGATTGTCACATCAGAAATAGATGATCTATCTTCACTATATCTGCTTTAGTCTATAAATAGACATAAGCCACTTGTCCACTATACTTACGCTGCTCCCACTGACTACGACAACCCTCTGGCAGAATAATATACACGTGCACTTCTAAAGCCAGTTCAGAACGACGTTATATTCATCCTCCTGCCGGGTCTCATAGTCTGGAACAACAGTTGTGTCAAGTTTGGGTAAACAAGAACCTCCCTGTCACCGTCCTTGAGCATACTGAAGTACCTCTCGAGTGCCTGAGGTTACCCACCATATCTGCGGAGTGGCCAATGGAATGTCAAACCAGATTGAATCTTTAGGTTCTTATCAAATTTTCAGTTATCGTTTGCGGTTCTGGAATCACTTCCAGTTCTACCATACTCCCACTACTGTTTTCTGAAAAAATCCAATTTTATTAAAACTGCGGCGAGTCAAGAACAATATCACTATTGATCTTCCAGATGGTAGAAAGTCAACCCTCGTCATAGCCCGGGTCAACCCACAAACAGCCATTACAGAAACGTGTCTTGAGTTATCCAGAGTCTGGTTTTAACCATAAGACGGACAACTCCCCGTACCTTAACATCGTTAAGATATGAACCGTTCTATATCCAATATAGAAACAGAGGCACTGATTTAATTGGAACCAGATTCAAATCATGCAGCTGTCTCCAGTGCATGTCAATTAAATGGAAGGAGGCCGATCAACGTTACTCAACTTAAGAGTGCTTCCAAAACATGAGTAACCTGAAAGAGAAACAAGTTTCTCAAAACCATTACTATCAACTGAATACCATACACAAGTATCTACATCTTCAATCACCTTGAAGAATCTCGATACTTGCAACACCTGGTTCTCTACTTTATTCATATACCTTTAACTTCTCAAAACTTAGACCTTGCATTTCTACGAAACGCATGTCTAAGAACTAGATAAGTCACAAGTAAACAGAATATAGTACGAGTACCAACCCCTCTCTCCTCATGGACACTGGACAACATACAATACTCTGTATAAGTCCCATGAGTCTGATAACTCATTCCCTGTGTGTCGTAGGTTGAAAACTGTGCTTATGGTTAAGAAGAATTACACCGCTGTTTAATACTTCTTACCTAACCATCCACTGATATAGGTAAATATCATAAACATAATTTCAAAAAATTATATCTCACTTTATAAAAATAAATGTACAGATATATCAATTTGAAATTGGTGCATAACAACGGATATTCAAAACCAAATATTTGCTGTCCGGCAAACAACCCAAGCGATTTCCTCAAATATCACCAATTATAACGAATTCCGATATAATGAGAATGATCACCTAATTCCCAATAACTTACTCCCACTCATCATCTGTAAAACCATACAGATGTGAGAATCATACCTGGTAAATACATACCCTGGAGCAATGACTAATTAGGAAATCAGTTTTCTTTTAACAATACACAGTGAAACTGAAACATATAAATGTTTCGAAGGGGTATCCGGGTATTCCTAGTAATGCCTCTTCCATTATCAGATTCACAACTGTAACCGTATATTTCTTTGCCATCTCTCCAAATCCCTTTATATATCTTTATTCATTACCTTCTATACACCCTTTTAGGCTAAATGGTTTTCTTCCTTCCCTACCGTTCGGCACCAGCCTATGGTTTGGAAGAAGACTATCCAATAAGCGTAATAGGTGTACTGTCCTAATCCTAGGAGCACTCGCAACCCGAGAGAAGGTAAAGATAAAAGACGATTGAATAAAACCTTATTCCTATTTCTCCTGAACCAGAATCCATCCTCGAACTGGAACAAGTTCCTTCGAGTTCTTATATAACCATACGATGGAGTATCCAAATAACTGTAGATCTTCGTAGTGATACGGAGTGTCCTGGAGAAATACAAATGTGAAGTAGGAGTGGCGATGAAATACTTGGTTTGGTCGTGAATAGCAGTCGCAATTTACTTTGCTCTCTTACTAATCCCTTTATATGTCTTTACTTAATACCTTCTGTACACCTTTTAGGATAAATGGTTTTCTTCATTCCCTACCGTTCGGCACCTGCCTATGGTTTGGGTGAAGACTATCCAATAAGCGTAATAGGTGTGCTGTCCTAATCCAAGGAACACTCGCAGCCTGAGAGAAGGTAAAAGGAAAATACAACTGAATAGTCCTATTTGTTTTCTCCATAACCGGAAACCATCCTCGAATAAGTTCCTTTGAGTTCGTATATAACCATACGATGGTTTTATCCAATGGAAGTGGATGTTCATAGTAATACGGGGTGTTCTGGAGAAAAAGGGTAAAAGTAGGAGTGGCAATGAGGTATGCAACTCTGACAATCCAAAAGCCAGTGTTTAAGAGGGTTCGGTCAACTTGGTCACTGAGTCATAGTCTATGGTCGGGCCATGGTCGCTGCCAAAAAGAGAGAGAGAAAAGAAACACTCTGCGTGTACTCTAACCTAGATCAGAATGATTATCAATTTATCTAATCAGTAAACCTCCCACTGTAACTTCAAATTCTCCTCCAAACCTGAAAAAAGAATTAGTCGGGATCATCCAAGGAGTAAACCAACTCATCAGTGGGAATCGGGATCCAACTATCATCGCATGATAACGTGATGGAATCCACTCACGTTATCACACTCCAGAAGGTATGCGCATATCTGGCAAGTTTCAGTTTCTTTAGAAACTCCCGATGTGATTTTTACTCCATGCTCTTATGACCTTGACGAAGGTCAACAAATCATAAGTCACATGCCATGTTCTACCCGTCATTGTCCAGGTTAATTTGAACCCACCCGTATAAGCCCTTGACGAAGGCCAACAAGGCTATACGACTGTCCCAAACCAACACATCTATCTATGCAACAGAAAGGTAACAAGCAGCTACCATTCACTATGCCTTGACGAAGGTCAACAAACATAGCATGAATACTAAGTGTTACCCATCTGAAATGACGGAGGGCTACGCATGGTTTTTGGTGAAAAACCTTTAACGTAATGAACTTGATATCGTTGAAGGAACCGGATAGCTTTTTATAAAAATATAGTGGCGAAAACCTTTGCTAAAGAGGTCACTCCCGGTGAAGGGATCTCGGCACTTTTCCCGTAGAATGAGGTGCAGGATATTCCAGCTGAATACCACGATGCAAAGTAAAAAGGCAATCGGCTATAGTGAAGTTATTACCCTGACGCAAACTTCTGTCCAAGGGGTCACTCCCGGTGAAGGGATCTCAGCCCTTGCCTCGTCGACTGAGGTGCTGGATATTCATAACCGAATACCACTGTGCAAAACAAAAGAGAACGTCCTTGTAATAACAGCTTTTTGAAAAATGTTCCAACAACATCAAACGGGTTTGTTTAGCCTGCATTGATCTGAATCAATGCAGTCCCATCAATTAATCACACCATAAAAGAACGAAAATACGATGTACGTATATGCCATTCGCATTCGCCACTGGGTCTCGTCATCACCCGTTAGGTTACTTAACTAACGACAGAGCGGAGACTGGACTAGCGTGGGTGTAAAACATATACAACATATACTAGTATATATATCAATATATAATAATCGCTCAAGGCGTGATAAAATGCAACATCAAAGAAATGTAATAAGCATCACAGAACAATACAGATAATCTAGGATCCCCGGGTTTCACAGAGCCGCTACTGAAACCCGACGTTCCCCTGGTTGTGTGGATAGCCTGTGCAATGAAATACTAGACCCCTACGGGTGCGGCAAGTTACCCGCCAAATCCTAAAGCGAGGCAACCCCCTTCAACAAAGTGAATGGACCACTCAGCACTTCACAGAATCCGGTAACTTGACCACCCCTCCTTGGGTCAACCTATACCCCCTACGAGTGCGGCGAATAGCCCGCCGATTCTAGAGTGAAGCCCCCTCCATCTCAAAGCCATAAGATGCGGGCCCGTTGCCCTCTAGAACCCGGCTATCCGTGTACCCCACCGCGGGGTAATCCTAGTACAGAAAGTAAAATATACAACGGGTACATCGAACTCAGCCCGGTCGTGCCCCAAAAGAATAATATACAAGCAGGCAGTGACGGCAGTCCACATGTCGGACGCTCGCCCCACAATATCAAATGTACAAATCCAACCAAACTGTATTACCATTACATCCAGGCTATCCACCATGACAAATCCGCAACATCACAGCACAACACAGAACATCAACATGAATGTCACGATAGCAAATCCGTCCGAAAGAACTATAGCAATTAGACAAGATTTACCGATCAAATGACATTCACGGTCGTAGATATAATGTAAATACTGTGAACTAACATGTTTAAAATTTTCGATCGACAAAATTTCTCGAAGTGGGCCCCAAGCACAATTCCCAGTACTCAAAATAATCTGGGCCAAAAAAAAATTACCAGAAGCCCGAATTCCAACTCAGAGACCACTGCAGAAAGTTTGGTGCATTGATGCTACAGGAGTGCGGCGGAACCGCGGTCAAAACAAGGGTAATGCCGCGGTTCCGCGGCGCTATAGTGTGATCACTTCACCAAATTTCAGTTGTGGTCTTAGAAAAGCCTGCCTGATTTTCTGCAATACTCAAAATAATTTTTCGACGACAAAAAAATTCGACAGAAACTGCTAAAATGGAATTGGGGTTTTGGAAATTTCGTTCGATCGATGTTTTAAATATGTTAGAATAAGCTAGTAAAGGTTAATGGCGTGGCTCTGATACCATGTAACTCTATGGTAGCGCCCCGGCCGTCTGTCCGAGGCCAAAATGCGGAAACGAAAACTTTTTCAAGACTAGAAACCAGCGCTATCGTATGCTTAAAAACCCGAATCGAACCATTAACCTACAACTAGCAACTAGAGAAAGGGTTGGAAAGCTATACCGATCGATCCGTGTCTTTCGGTCTTTGGCCACCATCCCAAGCTTCTCACGGCATCTCCGGTCTCGATCTCCTCGTCGGAAGGGGCACCACATCTTCGAGTCTTTTTACGGGCTCCCGCTTCATCTGAAGCAACTCGGGCACGAAGTTCGCTAGCCGACGTATCCAAGGAAAAGTAGAGAATGTTTGTGACAACTTTGTCTCAAGCATCCATTGATTCTCATCACATGAGAGTGTATGGATGGAGGTTAGAGATGATGCCATTAATGGAGGTTGTTAGCTAGAGCAAGAGGAAGAAGATGAAACCTTTTCTTTCTTGAGTTGTATGATAAAAATGAGAGCAAGAATGAAAAATACAAGAGCTAACCCAAAGGGATATGGCTGCCCTTCTCTCTCTTCCTCTCATTTCATCACTCAAATCCATCACAAAATATGACATATGCACAATAAAAGAGACCATGAGTCACTAGGTTGCATGTGTCACATTAAATGCACCTCATGATGATTTCTAGCTTATAATTTCCATTTGTAAACATTAATCCAAATGTTTACAACAATAAAAAGATACGGCAACATCTAAAATAAACTCATGACGGATCACAAGGATACCCCTCACCTGTATATACATACCTGCATCCGCATTCCGACCGAATGCGAATGCGATGAGACTAAAGTAATCCAACAAATCTAATACTAGGATCCAGCTTAAAACAAAGCCCACTAGTATGATCCGTCCGATCATGATCCGTGCACTACTGCACGTATATGATCGGACCCTACCATATATCATATGGCCTCTACTACGTTTCGCCCGAAACTTGAAAACTTTCTGTGGGGGACTCTAAAGACTCGTCAATACTTTGGCTGTGGATTTAACCACTAGCACGTCGGTGGTACTAGCTGTACGTAACGGGCTACCAGGTATTGACCAAAAGGGAGGTCGATGAGTGAACTCATCCTGACACCCTACTGAACCTGTCAGTGACAATATCCGTACATTCCGGTCCGTTCGTTTATGAGCATCGCATGCCGGGCCTAGGGGGTTGGTAAAAGTCAGACCCCCAAAAGCGGTACAAGTCGTGTCGGAGTGTAGCCCAGAACACCCTGAGATACTACTGGAATACCTACCGGTAAATCTCCTGCCTTGGCCAAGGACTTCGTGAAATGGCTCTGGTAGACACAGCGCGATCTCACCCCCAATACCGGGAGAGACGAAACCCCTGCCGATCCGCTTACTGCTTCCATGTGGCTCGGGACTGTACCCAACTTAAACCTGTTTGCACGACTCCTTTGAGCCGTGGTAGGGTAGTAATCAAATCACTGTGGGAACTCACACGAAATAAATGACGATCTCATGTCGATGAACTAACATGTACACATGTCACCAGGGAACTGCTATCTGACGTCAGGTATAATACCAACTAGCATGTTCCCGGCGAGTCCTGTCCGGTGTACTCATAACCCAATGAGCACCTGTATACATCTTAGGTGATCCAAATGACACCAATGGCTTGTGAGACCGGCCACCGCCCCTCGTCGGGGTCTCGACTGTATACACTAGTCTACTAATGGAGTATCGATTCCCAGTCTCGAAACTCCCACGACTAGGGACCTTTTAAGGATGCACTTATAGACCCCAGCTCCCACGTATATGATCGCCTTCATACTGCTGACCGTCTAGCAAAAATCCTAAGGGCTCTATCAACGCGCAATAGTGACCTGTAAGGTCACCTAAAGCAGTACACGATGATAAAGATAAACCAGATAGCATATTATCATCTCGAGTAAGACTGTCCTACCGGTATAGGTCCTCCCTCAATCATTGCAATCACGTGCCTACGATCCAATAATTGACTCTGAGGGCACTATATCCAACAATATGGTGTGGTTGGCACTGACTTAGTAGGAACCTGGTTCAAAAGATATGCGGCTGATTCTAGTGCATAACCCCAGAAGGATCGCGGTAACTCAGCCTTACTCATCATGGAACGAACCATATCCAATAGGGTTTGATTCCGCCTTTCCGATACACCATTGTGTTGTGGTGTGTATGGAGGAGTAAGCTGAGAGAGAATTTTATTCTCTTTTAAATATCCCAGGAACTCGGCACTTAAGCATTCACCACCTCGATCAGATCTCAGTGTCTTGATAGTTTTGCCTGTTTGTTTTTCCACTTCTTTCTTTTATTCCTGGAATTTTTCAAAGGCCTCGGATTTATGCTTCATCAAGAAGACATGTCCATACCTGGAGAAATCATCCGTAAAAGTAATGAAATAGGAAATACAACTTCGTGCATATGTAGACATTGGACCGCATACATCGCTATGTACAAGTCTTAAGAGCTCGCTCGTCCTTACTCCGTGTCTAGTTAACAGAGTCTTTGTCATCTTTCCTATGAGATAAGATTCATAAGTGGCATAAGACTGATATTCGAACGGATCCAAATATCACTCTTTTTGTAACTTCATCAATCGTGTTTCGTTGATGTGACCCAGTCTACAATACCATAAGAAAGCCTCATTTTTTTCTGGAGACTTTCTTATAAGTGTGTTCTGGAAACTGAAAACCCAAGCTTGATTTAGTACCTATATACCGTTTTCTAATGTACCTGATCCAATCAGAAGTTGATTTAGGTGGATGTGGACCACATCGCTTACAAATATAAAATCATATCCTTCCTTAGAAAGTAAGGATACAGATATGATATTACAAGATAGACTAAGCACATACAAACAGTTACGTAGAATCAATATCTGCATACTTGTCAATCCAATGTGATATTCCCCTACGGATTCAGCATCCACGCTCATTCTGTTAGCAACCCTGAGAGTCATATCACCTAACCTGATAAATCTACGTTTTCTCAGAGCGTAGAATGAATTACAGATATGAGATCCTGATCCAGTATCTAGTACCCAGGAAGTAGAGTTAATTGACATATATTTTTCTATTACAAACACACCTGAAGCCGAAGCCATAACATGCTTCGAATCCTGGCTACTGGCTTTGCTAGCCCAGCAATCCCTCTGCCAATGTCCTTTCCCGTAACAATAGGGACGTCCCTCCTTCCATATATCTAGTCCTAAAACTTTTGCCCTTCCCTTTCCTTCTACTTCCCTGGTTTCCTTCAGGGTGTAAGTAGAGGGCAGAGACTGTAGAATCAAGTCAGTATTTGACCCGTTCTTCAACGTGGTCTTCAGGTCCGTGAGCTCATCGAAAAAGCTAGTCTCTGTAAGGACGTTGTCCCCTACAGATGACCCGACAGCCAACCTCGCTTGAAGCAATTCGTTCGAGGTCTCATATCTTGCGATACGAGATTGTTCTCCATATAAATCTTTGTTATGGAGGAAGACAGAAACTAAGTCCATCTTCTCGTGTTGCCTCTGGTATGCACCATCAACTGAGGCCAACACGAGGCACTTGACATTCGCACAGTCTTTTTCCGATGTCTTACGGATATCAGTGTCTGTGACGATGGAAACTAGTCCTGAGACGGCAGGGGTTTGATTAGTGAAGAGGTGTCCCAGTTTGTCATGGGTAATGGACATCTGGACAGACCTTTGCCAGTCATAATAGTCAGATTCAGTCATTTTATTATCTAGATGTAACCTATGTCTGGTCACTGGGTCGCTGCAATTAAGTGAGAGAGAAGAAAACACTTAGCATGATGCTCTTGCAAGTTTAGATTGGTTTTTAGTTTATCTAAACAGGATGGCTCCCACTGTTTCTTTAATCCTTCCTCAAACCATAAAAGAAGAATTAGTCAGGATTAATCTCACCGTACAATACTTGCTTAACCGTTCAGCCAGGCTAGTGTCAGTACTTCGAGGGAGGTTTTACGACGCTATCACGAAGTTCCTTAATTAAATAACCTCTTTTCCTTGGAGGCGTAGCCCCGCTAACACTGTTCTAGACACCTACTTGGTTTATAGTATTGATCGTTAAATGAAAAAATCTCCCGAGGAGTAGCGGATACTCACAGTAGGATCGGGATCCAAATATCATTGTGTGAAAATGCTGAAGGAATCCTACCAACATTATCAAACTCCAAATGTTATGCATCACTAGCAATTTCAATTTTCTTAGAAACTCCTGATGTGGATTTTTGCCCCATGCTCTTATGACCTTCACTAAGGCCAACAAATCATAAGTCACATGTCAAGTTCTACCCGTCATTGTCCAGATTAATTTGAACCCCCCCATATATACCCTTGACTAAGGCTAGAAAAGTAATACGACTGTCCCAAACCAACGCATCTATTTATGCAACATATGAATTCCCAGCAGCTACCAATCACTATGCTTTGACTAAGGCCAACAAACATAGCTTGAATACTATTGAATATTCATAAGAAATGATGGAGGGCTACGAATGGTTTTGGCGAAACCATGAACGTAGTAAACTTCATATAATCGAAGGAACCTGATAGCTTTTAAAAGGAGTGGTTTAAGCTCCGCGTTTTTCTAAAAGTTTTGCTGTTTTGAAAGAACCGAGTGGTTTTTGAAATTGTTCCAACGATTTAGCTTTGGTTTGTTTTCTTTGCATTAATTTAATGCGTCCCATCAATTAATCCTACCATTGCAGAAAACAACGAAAATATGATGTGCGCTTATGCCATCCGCATTTGCCACTGGGCCCCGTCATCACCCGTTTGGTTACTTAACTAACGACAGAGCGGGGATGGACTAGCGCGGATGCAAAACATAAGTAACGCCTACTAGATATCATATATAGATATATACATTCGTCAGATGCAATGATAGTCATTCTAGATCATAGATGAACACATTGGATATACTATGAATCCGCGTTTCATTTGAGCCTGCAACGAAAGACGGATTACACGGTTGCGATGAATAGCCAAACCCCACCCTAGACCCATACGGGTGCGGCAAACTACCCGCCAAATACCCAAGGTGAAGCAACCTCCCTCAACAACGTGAGTAAGCCACTCGACACTTCAAAGTACCTGGTAGTTTGTGCACCCCACCTTGGATCTATCCTAGGAGCAAAAACAGTAAAAGAAATAATATACAATGGTGGCTACAACCTAAACCCGGATGTGCGACCATAAAATAATATTACATCAATTTACAAATTTTACATTGAATGAAAAATGAAAACCCCCATCTCACATCCCCGGCTATTCATCACGACGATCCAACAAGTTCATATACACAAACCAATAACACAGATCGACGTATAGCGATTAGTAGACGTTCAATACATATATCACATCATAGAAGATCCGATTAGCTAAAGTACTTAAAATTTCGATCAATTACCTGATTTGAATCTACCCCAAGCACAACCCAGTACTCAACAAATTCTAGGCAGAAACAAAATATCAGAGAAATCACAAAACACCAAGATAGACATTCTGCAGGAAAAACGAGTTGACTCGGAGTCGACTCGACCGCGGATCCGGGGCGAAACTCATGGTATTTCCGCGCTTCCGCGGCGGTCTCACCGAGTCACGATATCGTTTTTCTTGGGTGCCCCTAAAAAAAGCCTGCACGTATTTTTAAGGTCCCCAGAAAAATTTTTGGACCAGTTTTTAAAAACGACAGAAAAGTGCACTTTTAGTTCGTGTTTTGCGATTTTTCCGGCGATCGAATTTCTAACACTTTGCTAACAAGTTATTAATGGTTTAGCCATGCTCTGATACCACTGTAAGTCTATGTCGCTTACCCCGCAAGCTAGCGAGGAGGCGGAATTGGTAAAAATCAAAACTTTCTTACAAAATGCAACATAGACTAAGCCAAGGATCTTTGCCAAACCATTTCTAACGAAACTATGGGAGGTTTAATCTACTGTGATAGATGATTATACCTTATGAAACTAGTCCTTCGGTTCTTTTCCCCGCTGTCCTCCTCATCCATGTGAGCTCCGACGATCGATCCAGATCTTGGTCACCTCCACGGCCTCCTAGAGTCGAAGACGATCCACCCGAGAGTCTATAGTCCGAGCTCCACCTCAAGCCGAGGTAACAAGGGAAACAAATTTGCTATGCTTGATGTCCTAGGTGATATAGAGGAAGAAGATGGATTTGTTTGTCTATTTAGATCCTTATTTTCTCAACACATGAGTGCTAAAGGATTCTGTAGTGAGGAGGAAGAAGAAGCAACCATGGGAGCTCTCTTTTGATGAGAGAGAATGGGCAAGAGATAATAATCCATGAGTATAATAATTAACAATCTTTTATCATGATAAATTGTGATGGCTATCTTGATTTGACCATTATCATGTCATGATAAATCCAAAGCCAAAGAAGCATCTAGTGCTCACAAAAATATCCAAGTCAACAATGGTCAATTAGGTCAAATGGTCAACATGGTCAACATGGTCAAAGCAATTAGCCATAATACAATTATCATTAAAAAATTAGTAATTATTTTCCTCCACCTCATAATGGTTTTGACCAAGTCAATGGTCAAAACCCTAATGAGGCACCTCCTTCTTCGCTCCTCACAACCGTGCATACACACCCGCATCCGCATTCCGTAGAATACGAATGCACAGAAGACAAAACTAATCCATCCATACAATACTAGGATCCGGCTTAAACCAAAGCCTACTAGTATTGTCTGCCTGACCATCATACGCACACAAGTGCACGTAAGTGATCGTAGCCTTGCCGCAAAACCATACGGCCTCTACACCTTTTACTCAGTGCAGGGAAACTCTCTGTGTGGGACTCTAAAGACTCGACAGTACGCTGGCAGTGGGTCTAACCACAGACCGCAAGCGGCACTAGATGTACGTAACGGTCCCCAGGTAGATGTCGATGAGAAGGCCGATGAGGTAACCCATCCGAACTCCTACTGAGCTTGAATGTGACAATCTCCGTACAGTCCGATCTGTTCGTCTAAGAGTATCGCATGTAAGGCCTAGGGGTGGTAAATGTCAGACCCCTAATAGCGGTACAAGTCGTGCCAGAGTGTAGCCCAGAACACCCTGAGAAACTACTGGAAACATTACCAGTAAATTTCGCTTGCCCTGGCCAGGGACTTTATGTAATGGCTCTCCTAGACACAGCGCGATATCAACCCCAATACCGGGAGAGACGAATCCTGTCTAACTGCTATTGCCTCTAAGTGCTTCGGGACTGCACCCAACTACTACCTGTTTGCACGACTCCCTTGAGCTGTGGTAGGGTAGTAATCAAAGTACAGTGGGAACACACTCGAGGCGAAGTAGCAGTGTCAAGTCGACGGACTAAGCTGTACTCCTGTCACCTGGGAACTGTTATCTGACGATAGGTGTAGTACCAACCAACAGTTCCCGACGAGTCCTGTCCAGTGTACTCGTAACCTAACGAGCACCCGCATACTATCTCCAGTACGACATACTAATGGCTGTGGGACAGACCATCTCCCCTGCTGGGATGAGAAGCGTATACGCTAGTCTACTACGGAGTATCGATGCCCCGTCTCGATAATCCTACGACTAGGGACCTGTATAAGGATGTGCTTGTAGATTACCCAGCCACCACTAGTGTGACTACCATCACAACGCTGGTAATTAAGCAAAGATCCTAAGGGCTCTACTAATACGTATAAGCGATATGCTAAAAGAAACGCATGCACATATTGAAGTAGAAACAAACTATGTAGTATACTACCATTTTGAGCAAGACTGTCTATACAACTGTGAATATCCCAAGCTTCCATTAAGTAATATACAAACTAGTATGATACAATAATGACCCCTAGGGCACATACACTAACAGAACTAATGTCACCTAGGTCAAGTCACTAGACCGCTCCTAGACTTCCAAAGGACAAGTCGCAGGATCATTCCTCTATCACCTCTTTATCACTCTTGTGACCAGGTAACTGCCAGGTAAGTGGGAGGTATCCGCTATACGAATCACTGAAAATAGCGGGCCTAATTAAGTAAGCACTTTCTTAGACACGCTTTCCTAGACACCATAAAAGAAATGCGGATAAGAGTTAGATTACCCACGACCCTCCTCTGTCCTAATTGAGCGCGACGGTCCTTAGAGTCTTGGTCTAGATATTTTTTAATTAATATAGGGTTATGTGGATGGTCGTTTTGTGATTTGTGGGGCCTGGGAAGGGTGATGAAATCCCCACATAATCTGAATTTTGGTCTTTCCCCATAAAGTCCGTATTAAAAATATGCAAAAACAAACCAATTTCAAAACACGCAAAATGATTTTTGAGCAGCGATATTTTTGCAAAGAATCCTACAGAAAAATATATTATTGGATTTCCTTAGGAGAGATAAAGAGTTGTGGAAGTTACCAAAGGATTTTGGCTAGGCAAGTCCACCAAGTAGCCGCGGTTCCGCGGCTAAATGAACAATATTGCGGCGGTTCCGCCGCACTATGGTGCTTTATTCTGATGATTTTTCTTCAGTAGCTTTCTAAGTTTCTCTGGGTCTTGATGAATGTCTCTGAATCTTTATCTCCTCGCTACAGTGACTCCAGATTCGCTTACCAAAAAAATTCACACACTAATCGTTAAATATGCAAGTTGTGATTTCTTTATTTTTATAAAATCGATCGAATAAGAATTCAATAGCAAGAAAAAAAATTACGCACGTATCCCCGGCAACGGCGCCATTTTCTTGCTCGTGAAAGAGTGTTTGTAGTAAATAACCGCAATCAATAACGGTGTCGCGTGTGGCTAGCCGAGATGAGTACGGGTCGTCCACAGGGATGCGTGGAATTTCTAATCTTGCTTTAGACGAGTTGATAAAATAAAAGAAGAAAGAAGAATAGATTCTAGATCTATATTAAACACGAATGTAGAATTTATAGCTTTAAGATCTAGTTTAAATACGGATATAGATTTTATAGGGAAAGGGCTTGTAGGGTTCGTTAGGATTTAGTAGTCATGGATGACTAATAAAGATGACTCCTTTTATCTTTGATGGATTTAAAACTAGATTAATGGTAATGAATGAAGATTAGGGTTCTTGGAAGAAACTAGGGTTTCCCCACTATTGACCCTTGTCCTTTCATTGATCTCTATTCATGTCTTGCCCTTAACAAAACAATTATTAATCTAATCTGAAATCGCGGTCAAGACTATAAATAAATTGATAGCGTGCCCGATTAGGATGTTAACGATTCTTTTGCTAAAATTTATAAACTTCATAAGATGTAAAAGAAGTTAAAATATTTTCTCATCCATTGTTCTGCCCTAATCCTACGAACCCTATCAAGCGGAGAATTACTCGTTCATGATGGAGATAGAAGAAGAAAAGATAGAGAATAGGATCATAATGCAGAAATTAAATACGAAATAATTAATCTAATGATCAACCTTTATTAATCAACTTTACAAGTACAATTCGTTCGAGTTTAGATTAAAAGAGGAAGAAGTTGCTCTTGATCTCTGCTTCGTAGGGAGTAGAAGTTTCGTCGATACTCACGTCGCTTTATCAGGTCAAATTGCGGACCTGTCGTAGATCACTTGTTATTTGACGATGATTTTCTTCGTGTTAAAGGTGATGATTTCTAACTTCATCCCCCAGTCTTATTTATTGTCATAGAAGATACAAACCCTAGATGTCATATGTGAGGGTTTGTTGAGAAGATCCTACCCACAAAATCCCAAAACCTAATTCCCTATATCGGCCGCGGATCCGCCACGTTTAGGGGGTATATACCACGGTTAGGCAATGGATTAGTGGGATTAGCTGATGAAAATTCTTCTATAGCCTTATATTGACATATGGAGATTGTTGTGATATCTGGATTCTTCATATCTTCTCTGTGTCTCTGCCAGTATTGATTTTATGATTTAATTAAACTTCATCGGCAGATTTTTGATTCCCGACATCTCGATATCCCGATCTCCTGACCTGAGCTAAATCTTGCACAATATCTCCATGAATAATGTTAGTAATATTTGTTATAGAGATATAATCTTTATCATTTTATATGGTAATAAATCTTTAAGCAATTTGATTAAGATTATTTGATATGACATGCATAATAAAAATATTATATAAATATTATATGCAAATATTTTCCTTCATAATGTTAATTATAATATATAAACATATGGTAAATAATATTTTGCAGATAAACCTAAATATGTTCTATGTTTATAATAAACACCTTTAGATATTAAAGAAAAGTAAGGAAAATATTATGTCAAATGTGCGATATTTTCGACTAAACATGAAGCCAGTAAAATGTCAAATAATGACGACAAGATAGCCGAGCCAGAAGAAGCTCCTCGAGAGCTTGAAGATGGAGGACAAGCAATCTTCGACGAGATAACCGAGGTTGATTTGGGAATGCCCGATAATCCAAGGCCGACCTACATCAGCTCACTCTTGTCAGAGAAAATAAAAGAGCAGATAGTCGCCCTGCTGCATGAGTTCGCCGACTGCTTCACGTGGACGTACAAAGAAATGCATGGCCTTTCCCTTGAAGTGACCATGCATAAACTGGCTATATTTCCTGATGCTATGCCAGTTAAACAAGCTCCTCGAAGAATGAGAAGGGAACTGGAAGAAAAGGTCATCGAGGAAACCAAGAAACTCATCAATGCTGGCTTCATCAGGGAAGAGAAATACGTGGACTGGATCGAGTGCATCGTCCTAGTGAAAAAGAAGAACGGGCAGATACGAGTTTGCGTCGATTTCAGGGATCTTAATAAGGCGTGCCCTAAAGACGATTTCCTGCTTTCGGTCATGGAAATGATGGTCAACGATACCTCAAATTACAAGCTGTTCACTTTCATGGATGGCTCGTCTAGATATAATCAAATCAAGATGTCGCCCGAGGATGAGAAACACACAGC
Source organism: Agapanthus africanus (assembly GCA_030015575.1). NCBI lineage: Eukaryota > Viridiplantae > Streptophyta > Magnoliopsida > Asparagales > Amaryllidaceae > Agapanthus > Agapanthus africanus. The sequence continues at coordinate 431,685,100 of CM057339.1, forward strand.
ATTTCAAACCCCGATCGGGATACACTGCTGCAAGGTGATGCCATTCGGATTAAAGAACGCAGGTGCTACTTATCAAAGAGCAATGACTAATATCTTTGATGACCTAATCCATAAAGTCGTCGAATGTTATGTTGATGATATGGTCGTCAAGACTAAAGCCAAGGCCGATCACATCCAAGATCTCAGGACCGTTTTCACCAGACTGAGGGAATATGATCTGAAGATGAATCATCTAAAGTGCGCTTTTGGCATGTCATCAGGACAATTCTTGGGCTTCATAGTCCGACATCGGGGGATCTAAGTTGACCCATCGAAGATAAAGGCCATCATAAAGATGCCTCCTGTGAAGAATCTGACGCAGTTAAGATCCTTTCAAGGCAAGCTCTCTTACATATAAAGGTTAATCTCGAACCTATCGGGAAGATGCAGGCCCTTATCGAAGCTCATGAAGAAAGTAGCTCTTTTCGTCTGGGATGCCGAATGTCAAGAAGCGTTCAAAAATATCAAACAGTACCTGTTGCACACTCCATTGCTTGCTGCTCCTATTCCAAATAAACCGTTGATCCTCTACACTGCCGCGCTAGATGAGTCACTCGGTGCAGTCCTCGCCCAGAACAATGAGGAGGGAAAAGAGAATGCCCTCTACTACCTCAGTCGAATATTAGTCGGGACGGAACATAACTATTCCCCGATCGAAAAGTAGTACATGGCCCTAATATTTGCCGTGAAAATGCTAAGACTCAATCTTCTCACTCATCGGGTTATGCTAATCTCTAAGGTCGAACCGCTCAAACACTTAATGACCAAAGCAAGCTTAGCCGGTAGAATGGCAAGATGGGCTGTCATGCTGCTTGAATTTGACATAATCTATACTACTCAGAAAGAAGTAAAAGAACAGGCCCTCGCCGACTTTCTTATTGCTCATCCCATACCAGAAGGGTCACCACTCAATTGCGAGTTACCCTACGAACAAGTGCTGCACCTCGAGGATGACGAGCTATGTTGGGAGCTCTACTTTGACGGATCCTCATCAATTAGGACCTCCATCAAATCAAGCGTCCTATAGATAAAAGCAGGGATAGGATTGGTGTTCATCACGCCATCGATGGGAACCCTACAATGTTCTTTTGCTTTCATTGAGTCTCGCACAAACAATGAGACTGGGTACGAGGCTCTGATAGCTAGTCTGGAGCTCTCCATAGAAATGAAAATCTTTCGGCTATGAGTCTACGGTGATTCCTAACTTGTCGTCAACCAAGTAAACGACGACTATAAGATATACAAACCCAAGTTAGCTCGGCACAGAGGCCGGGTAGTGGAGCTTATGAAACAGTTCACCCACATCGAATTTATGAGAGTTCCTAGAGCGTTGAATGGAAAAGCTGACGTAATCGCTCGCTTAGCCAAGGAACTGGATGATCCCGATATGGATGAAATTCTAATATCAGTCAGAAGCCGGCAAATTCTACCTCCGGTATCTTTGTGTGAAGAAGGAAGTGTAGAACAAGAGAACAATCCTGTCGAAGAAGCTCTGATCATCCAAGATGAGCCCGATTGGAGAGAACCCTTCATAGAGTACCTCCGATACGACAAGCTGCCCGAAGGAAAATCTGTGACGTGTCAGCTGAAGAAGAGAGCTCTTCGATACGTGATTGTAAATAATATGTCATACCGCAGATCATATAACCAACTCTGGCTCATATGTCTGTCATCAGCCGAAGCCAAAAAAGTCATGAAAGAAGTTCACTCAGGCGTCTGCGGAGCTCACCAATTTGGCCCCAAAATGAGGCTTCAAATCAAACGGCTTGGATATTACTGGCCTACCATGATAAGGGATTGCGAAGAACATGCAAAGAAGTGTCATCTCTGCCAAATTCATGATGACTTTATTCACAAGCATCCCAATCTGCTGCATCCTACGGTGGAGTCATAGCTCTTCAAAGTTTGGGGCACCGACATAGTTGGTCCAATTGATCCTCCGTCATCTAAAGGCCACCGGTTCATATTGGCCGCAACTGACTACTTCTCCAGGTGGGCTAAAGCTGTACCGCTAAGAGAAGTCAAGACAGAAGATGTTTTGACGTTCTTTCGGCATAATATTCTATACCGCTTCGGTATACCGAGAAGAATCATATCTGATAACGGGCCTTCTTTCAAGAGCTTCAAAGTCTCAAGGGTCGCTACTCAGCATAAGATAGACTGAAGATATTCCTTCATTTATAATCCAAGAGCCAATGGGCTAGCCGAAGCCTTCAATAAAACTCTATGCATGCTCCTGAGGAAAAATGCTTTAGCCAACAAGAGAGACTGGAATCTCAAGCTCCACGAGGTATTGTGGGCATATCGTACCACACACCGCTCTCCAACTCAGTCCACTCCATACTCACTACTCTTTAGAGTGGAAGAAATCCTCCCGCTCGAAGTCAAGGTTCCAAGCCTAAGAATGGACGTCCAGTACGAGTTGACGGGGGAAGAAAACGTCCTCCTTCGGCTCGAAAAAAGAGGCTCGCAGTACAACAAAATCTGGAGCTGTACCGAGCCCAAATGTCACGGGCCTATGATAAGATAACCTGTCTCCGTGCTTTTAAGAAAGGAGAATTGGTGTTGGTCCTCAAAAGACCAATCATCCCCAATCTATATGCCAAGGAAAAATTCGAGCCAAACTGGAAAGGACCATACGTCATCGAGAAAGTGTTTGATGGAGGATCCTACCAGCTGATAAATGCTTAGGGAGAAAGGCCCATGATAACCATCAATGGCCGATATCTTAAGAAATACTACGCGTGAATGCTCCAAGTCGCAGGCGAATTGAGCACACCGGCCCTACGGCCCAGATCATACATCCTGTAAAAGCGTATACAATCCATGTGTGCAAATGACCCTCATCTCTCCTAAGTCCTCCCGGCGAGACTACATCTGAAGTCCTACCACCGATGAAGCAAAAAAAAGGTCTGTCCACAGGGAAAACGGGTACGGTTGAAAATCCGAAAGGGCTCCATGAGTAAAAACAGCAGGACTACCGGCAAGTTTGTGAAAACCTAAAAGGGCGAAAACTCGTGAAAAGAGATGAAATACACTCGCAAGGTCCTTTTGACTTTGTGAGGAGAAAATCCCCGCGTGAGATCTTTACGACTCACAAAGGAGCAACACACTTAGGAATCCCCATGATTCCTAGGGAGAAATACACCTGCGAGATCCTCTCGACTCGTTGGGAGAAAATGCTTTTATGAGACCCTTACGGCTCATAAATTGAAAAGCCTTAGATGATAGAGATCTAAACCTGTCTAATAAGCCACCGCTCTCCAACGGGCAATGGCAAATGATGAGTCGCTCCTGGTACTACGTTTCAGTGTTAGCGGTGCTGATGTCGACCCAAAACTCAAAGCCTAAGATTTCCCAAAAGAAAATGATGAGTCGCTCTTGGCACTACGCTTCAGTGTTAGCGGTGCTGATGCCGACCCAAAACTAAATCCCAAGTCCTCCTATGGCAAATGATGAGTTGCTTCTGGCATTATTTCAGTGCAGCAATGCCGATGCTAAAAAATCCAAATTCCATATTCCTCTCAAATTCAAAAATCCTGCCAAATAAGGAAGAAATCAAGCAAGTTAAATCAAATCCCGACATCGCAAGAAGCGGAGAAAGTCAACTTCAACCCGACACCACAAAAAGCGGAGCAAGTCAAATCAAGTCCCGACACAGCAGAAAGCGGAGCAAGTCAAATCAAATCGCGACACCGCAGAGAGCGGGGCAAGTCAAATCAAATCCCAACACCGAAGAAAGTGGGGAAAGTCAAATCAAATCCCAACACCGCAGAGAGCGGAGCAAGTCAAATCAAATCCCAACACCACAAGAAGCGGAGAAAGTCATTAACCGTCTAAGTCGCAAAAATGGTAGCACCGACCGTCCAAGTCTCTAAAAGGGCAGCACCGACCATCCATGTCACAAAAAGGGCAGTGCCGACCGTCCAAGTGGCAAAAACTGTCCAAGTTGCAAAAATAGCAGCACCGACCGTCCAAGTCGCTAAAAGGGCAGCACCGTGTTGGATATATGTATGCCCTAGAGGCCATTATATGATAGTGTATGTACCAGCATGTGTGTGTGTGTGTGTGTCTATATATATATTTATATATTGAGGGGAAATTCGTGCTCGACATGATAGTATTCTATCTAGTTGCACCTTTTATCTTGACATGTTCATTTGATCGTGCTTTCATTCATTTGGTACATATTGATATAGATCTTAGGATGATGCAGGACTACTGAGATTATGATGCAGATCATATTAGTGGGACAGAGTAGTCTATGAGCATATCCTTGAAATGTTCCTAGTCGTAGGTGTATCGCGACGGGGCATCGATATCACCAGAGTAGACTAGCGTATACGTTGCTTGTCCTATATGATGGGCGATGGATGATCCCATAGCTATTGGTCTGGTGACACCAAAGATCGTATACGGGTGCTCAGTGGAGACTGGGTACACCGAACGGACTCGCCGAGATCTCCTATGTGGTATTATATCTATCGTCGGATAGCGGTTCTCAGGTGGCACTGGTACAGGTTAGTCTGTAGACCCGATATCGTCATAGAGTCTTGTGTGTCTCCCATTGTACTTTGATCTCCATCCTACCATGGCTCTACTGAGTCGTGCAAACAGGTGGATTTTGGGTACATTCCCGAGGCACATCGAGGCAATGAGCATAGGAGGGGTTTTGTCTCTCCCGGTATTGGGGGTTGATGTTGCACCATGTACGATTGGCTATAACAGGAAGTCCCTTAGCAGGGCTGGTGAGATTTACTGATAAGTGTTATCAGTAGTTTCTCGATCTGTTATGAGCCATATACCGGCATGACTTATCTGAGTTATTGGGGTCGACGATACTATCCCTAGACCTGATATGCAGCATATTTGACGAAGAGACCGGACTGTACGGTAAGTGTTTCCAGTTGGCTCGACGGGAGTTTTAGCAGGTTTACTTGTGTTTCTTATGATCGCTCAATACCTAGGAGCCGTTACGTACTGCTTGTGCCACTGACGGTTTGTGGGCATGTGATGTGTTCACTGCCTGCTGCTAGCGTATTGACGAGTCTTAGAGTCCAAAAAAGGAGTCTCCTAGCTCAGGCGAAATGATTTGGGGGTGCATATGTGATATGCTTGGGAGCTTGATTAAATGCGTGTATTGGATACCGTATTTTATTCGGGCGTTTACTATTGGACGGGTCGTATGTGATATGACCGGGTTTTTAAATCAAGTGTTGATTTAGTATTAAGTCCATTAGCTCATTTATTAAAACCTATTTCTTTTGATGCATGCATGAGTGTATGTATATGTTGATATGCATGCATACATGCAAGCATAGATGTGTCATGGTTGATGATACATTGGTGGTGGTAATGCAAGACTCACATGGTTGCATATTTATATATTTTGTTAATTTGAGAAAAGCAAAATGGCAAATGAAATTATGGTTGACTTTTCAACTCTCTTTTCTTTTGTGTTGACAAAGTCAAAACCATGGTTTCATTTATCCATGGTTTTGCTTAAACTCTAGTTACAAAATATCTAGATATTTGCAACCATAGTTTAGCATGATAACTCTCTCTTACTCTCTTGAGTTAAGCAAAGGTTATTATTATTATTCTCATTATTCTTTCTTGAGTTAAGCAAAGGTTATTATTATTATTCTCATTATTCTCTCTTGAGTTGAGTTTGAGCCATCTCCTTCTTCCTCTCTCTCCTCAAAGCTCACTAGAGTTTCAAAAGAAAGAGAAAAGATTAAAAAGAACAGTTTTTTAATTGATATCCAAACCCAAATCACCATTCTACCTTAGTCTTGCCCACTAGTGTGGAGTGTTAGCTTCTTGTTCATCCTTGATCAAGAGAAGCTTGGAGCTTGGTGCAAAGAGACTTCGTGGTGGATCATCGTGGACTCGGAAGGACACAAGCCAACCGGTTCAAACCTCAATCGATCCAAGCAGTCTAGGAGGAGGTCTACAAAGGTTGTATTCTCTCCCACTTAGTGTTTTACACTTGTAGTATATGATACTAGCATGTTGTTACTCTATCTTTCTAGTTCGATTCATGGTTGGAATTGTAAAGCACCCTCTAAAATTTTTGTTATAGCATGTGTGATGCTACCCTTAACCTAGTGTGGTGCTATAGAATCCCTACAGTGGTATCAGAGCCAAGCTAGAAACATAGACAATGTTAGATAGAATACGGAAACGAAACAACTCTGAATAACAAAAACTGCAACCCATAAATATAGCTTCTCTGTCGATTTTTAAAAGTGCTCAGATAAATTTTCAAACAACTGCAGAAGCTTACTGACACAACACTAAAACCACAGAACAAATTTGAGGCAAAACGCTCGGATTTTGTCCAAGCTCCCCCCTAAAATTCCGATGTGGCTGGCCCCCTCACCCCCTTTTTGCCTCGAATTTTTCCTGTGATCTAGTGTCTGGGTTTTGGGGTTTCAGGTATTGTTTCTTTAAGCCAAATTTTCATATGATGCAAATTGTGCTTAGGGCCTTATTCGGAGTATTTTGTAGTCGTATTTTTTAACATTGTAATGGTAACTTGGACGATATTTGACAGTTCAAGCGAACATCAATAACCCTCCATTACCCTCGCTGAAAATTTCTAAGTGTTGGGATTTTCTTAAATTAATTATATTCGATAGTCGTGCAATTAACTCTATGGACCCTCTAGAAGAACAAAAACCTTAACTCGATTCTATACCCTCGGAACCGCGACTGAACCTTAGGGTTTGCTATAGTTCCGCGGTGTCATAGGTGATGCATTAGTTTGGGTCTTCTACGGATGGATCATAGGTACCGTGGCATGCTTTTGGGTACTTTAACTTTGCTCAAGTGTTGAGCTCATCGGGGTAATTTGTGGGTGCTTGTTGATTCAATTGAATCGTTTAACATTGTCTTGATATCTATGATGTGATACAATAATTGGAATCTACACTAATTAGTTTTGTGAAAAGTAATTAGTTGCGTGCAAGTCTAATACTTCGGTCTTGGTAGAATCGGGAATCTTTCTGAATTACACGGTTTCTTTTGAAAAAGGTGTTTTCATGGTTGAGACCTAAATATAAGATTTGCATTGTTAGGCATGAAATCCTGAATATGTGATATTTCAGGTTTATGATGTCTAAAGGCAGTGTCGATTCCAATTGTTGTACTTTTTCACTTTCTTTTCTGCAACCGTAAGTGTTGTATGTGGTGTATCGTCGGTTTCGTTTCTATACATCAACGACAATTGGGGTACGCATACTTACTTACGTTGATGATATATGATATTATGTATTGCTGAGATATGATGTGCAGGATCGTCATGAATGAATAGCCGGGGGTTTTATGTGAGATGCGAGTTTTTCTTTTCATTCATGTAAAATTAAATGTATGTAATATTCTTTTATTGGGGAACTTCCGGGTTGAGGATGATGTCACCATTGTTGTATATTATTTACTTTTCCGCATTAGGATAGACCCAAGGAGGGGAGTACAAGTGACCGTGTTCTAGGGTTCAGTGGGAGGCCATCTCGAGGAATCGAGACCGGGTCTCCTAAACTCTAGAATTGGTAGGGTCACTTGCTGCTCTCGTAGGGGTCTAGGGATGTGGGATTGGCTATTCATCGCAACCGTGGAATCTGTATTTTCTATTGTTGGCTAAATACAATATACGGACCTCCTAGAATATCCTGTATTTTCATATATGTGCTTCTGCTGTGGATATTCTGTAATGTGATTACTTTATATGCTGAGACGAATGATATATTATATATATGATATATAATAAACGTTGCTAATGTTTTGCATCCGCACTAGTCCCGCCCCACTATGTCGTTAGTTAAGTAACCTAACGGTTCATAACGGGACAATGTGGCGAATGCGGATGGCATAAGCGTACGTTCTATTTTCGTTTCTTTTCTGTAATTGCTTAGGACTTAAATGATAGGACTACATTAATATGATTAATGTAAACAAAAGAAACCTAAAAAGATGTTGTAAAATCAGATTTGAAACCTACTCGGCTTTTTTTTATTATCAAAAAGCAAGATTTCAAAAGGCGGAGCTTAAGCCGCTCCTTTTAAACCATTAGATTCTACAACGATATCAAGTTCGAAGCATTAAAAGTTTTCTTAAAAACTATACGCAGCCCTCCGTCATTTTAGGAAGTGGAGTACTTAGTATTCGTGCTACGTATGTTGATTATAGTCAAGGCGTAGTGTACGGTAGCTAAGTGATGTCTTCCTACACACCATATGATGGGATTAATTAGGACATTCATGTGATTATGTTGATTATAGTCAAGAGTCATATAGGTGGGTCTAATTAATCATGAAATGATGGGTAGAACTTGACTATTACTTATGATATGTTGATTATAGTCAAGGTCATAAGTGCTAGGGGTAAAAACATATCGGGAGTTTCAAGTGTTGAAATTTGCAATGAGATTGCAAACCTTCTATATGATAGTAGGATCCCGATCCAACTGTGAGCAATAGTTGCTCCCGGGATAATTTTGCACTTTACAATTAGCTAAATCATTAGGTGTCTAGAAAGGTGTCAACGGGGCTACGCCTCTGGGAAAATGAGGTTTATTTTAATTAGGTCCGTACGAAAGCACGCGGAACCTCCCTCAGAAGTATCGGCACTGGCCTGGCTGAACAGTTAGCGAAGTTGTAGAATGTAATTAATCCTGACTAATTTTTCCTTTTAAGGTTTAAAGTAGAATTTGATAAAAGCAGTGGGAGACATCGATTAGATAAGATAATAATCCAATCTGATTTTTGAAAGAGCTTTCACTCAGTGTATTCTTTTCTCTCTCCTAATGGCAGATAACTATGACCGGACTTAAGCTACTGTTAGAGAAAAATAAGCTTACCGGACCGAATTATAAAGATTGGCTGAGGAACATTAACATTGCTCTCACATATGATAAAGTATCATATGTCCTCACTGCCACAGCCCCGCCCAAACTGGGTCCTGAATCTTCTGTTGCGGATAGGGAGATCCGCAAAACATGGGATATTGACTGTGCCACCGCCAAATGCCTTGCGCTTGCATCGATGGACAATACACATCAAAAGAAGAATGAGGAGATGGATGTTCAATCCATCTTTCTCCATACAAAGGAGTTGTATGGGGAGAAATCAATCCTTCGATATGAAGCATCTCGAAAGCTGTTTCAGATGCGGATGGCTCCTGGCACACCAGTAGTCGATCACATTTTGAAGATGATAGCTTTTATTGAAGAGCTTGAAGGCCACAGACAGGAAATGGACAATGAGAAATATACGGATATTGTTCTGCAGTATCTTCCCTCTGCCTTTGCTCCTTTCGTAGTGAACTTCAACATGCACAACATGGAGAAGTCACTACCCGAACTTCCCAATATGTTGAGAAATGCGGAGAGCACGCTTAAGGCGAAGTCTCTCTCCCTTCTTATTGGACAATCTTCTTCTTCCGTCCCAAAATCCAAGGCCAAGAGAAAGAACAAGAAGAAATCCATCAAGCCGAGAGGTGGAATAAAAAAGGCAAAGGGGAAGGACAAATCCAAAGCTCCGGAGTTGGGAAAAGGAGAATGTTTTTTCTGCAAGAAGACGAGACACTGGAAGCGGAACTGTACTGAGTACCTTGGTCTCAAGAAAAAGAAGCATGGTGATGCTTCAGCTTCATGTGTGTTCGTAACCGAAAACTGTTTTTCTATAAACTCTGCTTCCTGGGTATTGGATACCGGTTCGGGTTCTCAAATCTGCAATTCTGTGCAGGGGTTGAGAAATAGCAGGGTTTTTGAAGACAGGTGATCATACTCTCCGGGTTAGAAATGGTTTCAATGTACATGCAGTTTCAGTGGGAGAATATCATCTGGGGCTGCCATCGGGTTGTTTATTGGTTTTGAACCCATGTTATTTTGTACCCAGCATGCTTTGTAATATTATATCCGTTTCTTTATTGGACAATAAAGGATATCATTTTGTATTGCAGCACAATATTATGAACATTAAACTTAATCAAGAGTTGATTGGTTGTGGTATACTTAATAACGGGATATACGTCCTGAATCAACACACAGTTTTCAACATACTGCACACATATAAAAGAAAATTTTCAGATATAAATGAAGCTTTTCTTTGGCATTGTAGACTTGGTCATATTAATGAAACAAGACTGAACAAGCTTCATAAAGATGTATATTTAAATTCTTTTGAGTATAAATCTTATGCGACTTGCCAGTCCTGTATCAAAAGGAAAATGACCAAAACTCCGTTTGCTGGACACGGAGAAAGAGCTACTGAGCTCCTAGGCCTCATACATAGTGATGTATGTGGGCCAATGTTTACACATGCACGAGGCATCTTTTCTTACTTCATAACTTTTACTGATGATTTCTCAAGATTCGGTCATGTGTTTTTAATAAAGCATAAGTCTGAAGCTTTCGAGAAATTCAAGGAGTACAAACTTGAAGCAGAAAAGCAAACCAGATTGAGTATTAAGATACTTCGATCGGATCGAGGCGGAGAGTATCTTAGTACAGACTTTTCGAACTTCCTAAAAGAGAATGGGATTCTCTCTCAGCTCACTCCCCCTTACACGCTACAGCACAACGGTGTGTCAGAGCGGCGGAATCGAACCTTATTAGATATGGTACGATCCATGATGAGTGATGCTGAGTTTCCCCTCTCCTTTGGGGGACATGCATTGGAGACTGCCGCTTTTCTGTTGAACAGGGTTCCGACCAAGACCGTGTCTACCACTCCATATGAGATATGGTATGGGAAGAGACCATCTCTTAAGCGAGTCAAGATTTGGGGTTGTCCAGCTTTTGTCAAAAAGCAGAATCCGGACAAACTCGAGACACGATCGTTCAAATCTTTATTTGTGGGATATCCAAAAGATTCATATGGATATATGTTCTACCACAAAAAGGAACAAAGGGTGTTTGTTTCTCGGAATGCCACATTTTTAGAAAATGAGATTTTTCCAAATAATGTTGATGGCAATGTTGTAGATCTAGATGAGGTTCTAGAAACACAAATTACGAATGACGAATTGGTTGAACCTGATGTTGCAATAGAACTTAATGCACCTCAGCCACTCCGTAGATCTGGTAGGACTTCTCGCCTACCGGAGAGATGCTACAGTTTTCTCGTTGATGGCGATGGAGAAAACTGCATCATGGATGATGATGACCCTACCAGTTTTCAGCAGGCTATGACGAGTGGTGACTCTGTGAAGTGGCTGGATGCCATGAGATCCGAAATGGAGTCTTTGTACACCAACAAAGTGTGGACTTTGGATGTTGTACCCTCTGGGGTAAAACCCGTAGGGTGCAAATGGATCTTTAAGAGAAAGATCGGTGTAGATGGGTAGGTGGAGACCTATAAGGCAAGGCTTGTGGCAAAAGGATTTCAACAAAGACCAGGACTGGACTATGACGAAACCTTTTCTCCTGTAGCCATGCTTAAATCCATTCGGATCCTACTTGCTATTGCTTCTCACTACGACTATGAAATCTGGCAGATGGACGTTAAAACGGATTTTCTAAATGGTGATTTAGAAGAATGTGCTTATATGAATCAGCCAGAGGGCTTCATCGATAGTGGGAGCAGCGGGAAAGCATGTAGGTTGCTTAAATCCATTTATGGATTAAAGCGGACATCACGGAGTTGGAACATCTGTTTTTATGATGTTATCAAAATGTTTGATTTCATCAAAAATCCATATGAACCTTGTGTTTATAAGAAGATTGTAGGAAGTACTGTCACATTCCTCGTATTGTACGTGGATGACATTCTTCTGATAGGAAACGACGTTCCTATGCTACAATCAATCAAACTGTTCTTATCACAAAGGTTCTCCATGAAGGACCTGGGTGATGCCTCGTATATACTGGGCATTAAGATCTATAGGGATAGATCTAAACGGTTATTGGGATTGTCCCAAACCAGGTACATTAACACCATCCTAAAGAGGTTTAGTATGGAAGACTCCAAGCGGGGTTCCTTACCCACTAGTCATGGAGTCAATCTTTCTAAGGACTTTTGCCCAAAGACCGATGAAGAGAAAGCTCGCATGAGCATTATACCCTACGCTTCTGCTGTAGGATCTATAATGTATGCGATGTTATGTGCATGCCCCGATGTAACTTACACACTTGGTGTAGTAAGCAGGTATCAATCCAACCCAGGGGAGAATCACTGGAATGCTGTGAAGAACATTCTTAAGTACTGGAGAAGGACTTAAGAAATGCTCTTGGTGTATGGTAACGGAGATGTCCAAATGGAGGCCTTTACCGATTCGAGCTTCCAGAGTGACAAGGTGAAAGCAAATCTATCTCTGGGTTTGTCTTTACCCTCAATGGATGGGCGGTGTGTTGGAAGAGTTCCAAACAGGATACCGGTACAGACTTCACGATGGAAGCTGAGTATATTGCTGCAAATGATGCTGCCAAGGAAACCGTCTGGATGAGGAGGTTCATCTCGGAGCTAGGAGTAGTTCTGACCATTATTGATTCAATACCTTTGTATTGTGATAATAATGGGGCTATGGCGTTAGCCAAAGAGCCCAGGTCCCATCAGCGATCCAGACAGATCCTCAGGCAATATCATCTGATCCGGGAGATAGTTGATCGCCGCGAGATCGTGATTCGGAGAGTAGATTCAAAAGATAACATCACAGATCCACTCACCAAGGCTCTCCCTCTGCCGCAGCATGAGCGACTTTTTGAGATGTTGGGTATGAGATACGCCAATAATTGGCCTTAGTGCAAGTGGGAGATTGTTGGATATATGTATGCCCTAGAGGCCATTATATGATAGTGTATGTACTGGCATGTGTGTGTGTGTGTGTATTCAAGGAACGTTCTTGCTCGACATGATAGTATGATATCTGGTTGCCCCTTTTATCTTGACATGTTCATTTGATCGTGCTTTCATTCATTTGGTACATGTTGATATAGCCCTTAGGATGATGAAGGACTACTGAGATTATGATGCGGATCATACTAGTGGGACAGAGTAGTCTATGAGCATATCCATGAAATATTCCTAGTCGTGGGTGTATCGAGATGGGGCATCGATATCACCAGAGTAGACTAGCGTATACATTGCTTGTCCCATATGATGGGCGATGGATGATCCTATATCTATTGGTGTGGTGACACCATAGATCATATACGGGTGCTCAGTTGAGACTGGGTACACCGAACAGACTCGCCGAGAACTCCTATGTGGTATTATATCTATCGTCAGATAGCAGTTCTCAGGTGACACTGGTACAGGTTAGTTTGTAGACCCGAGATCGTCATAGTGTCTTGTGTGTCTCCCACTGTACTTTGATCTCCACCCTACCACAGCTCTACTGAGTCGTGCAAATAGGTGGATTTTGGGTACAGTCCCGAGGCGCATGGAGGCAATGAGCGATAGGAGGGGTTTCGTCCCACCCGGTATTGGGGGTTGATGTTGCATCATGTACGATTGGCTATAACAGGAAGACCCTGGCCAGGGCTGCTGAGATTTACTGATAAGTGTTATCAGTAGTTTCTCGATCTGTTATAAGGCATATACCGGCATGACTTATCTGAGTTATTGGGGTCGACGATACCATCCATATACCTGATATGCAGCATATTTGACGAAGAGACCGGACTGTACGGTAAGTGTTGCCAGTTGGCTCGACGGGAGTTTTAGCAGGTTTGCTTGTGTTTCTTATGATCGCTCAATACCTAGGAGCCGTTACGTACTGCTTGTGCCACTGACGGTTTTTGGGCATCTGATGTGATCACTGCCTGCTGCTAGCGTATTGACGAGTCTTAGAGTCCAAAAAAGGAGTCTCCTAGCTCAGGCGAAATGATTTCGGGGTGCATATGTAATATGCGCGGGAGCTCGATTAAATGCGTGTATTGGATATCGTATTTTATTCGGGCATTTACTATTGGACGGGGCGTATGTGATATGACCGGGTTATTAAATCAAATGTTGATTTAATATTAAGTCCATTAGCTCATTTATTAAAACCTATTTCTTTTGATGCAAGCATGAGTGTATGTATATATTGATATGCATGCACATATGCAAGCATAGATGTGTCATGGTTGATGATACATTGGTGGTGGCAATGCAAGACTCACATGGTTGCATATTTATATATTTTGTTAATTTAAGAAAAGAAAAATGGCAAATGAAATTATGGTTGACTATTCAACTCTCTTTTCTTTTGTGTTGACAAAGTCAAAACCATGGTTTCATTTGCCCATGGTTTGGCTTAAACTCTAGTTACAAAATATCTAGATATTTGGAACCATAGTTTAGCATGATAACTCTCTCTTACTCTCTTGAGTTAAGCAAAGGTTATTATTATTATTCTCATTATTCTCTCTTGAGTTGAGTTTGAGCCATCTCCTTCTTCCTCTCTCTCCTCAAAGCTCACTAGGGTTTCAAAAGAAAGAGAAATGATTAAAAAGAAAAGGTTTTTAATTGAGATCGAAACACAAATCACCATTCTACCTTAATCTTGCACACTAGTGTGGAGTGTTAGCTTCTTCTTCATCCTTGATCAAGGGAATCTTGGAGCTTGGTGCAAAGAGCCTTCGTGGTGGATCATCGTGGACTCGGAAGGACACAAGCCAACCGGTCCAAACCTCAATCGATCCAAGGAGTCTAGGAGGTGGTCTACAAAGGTTGTATTCTCTCCCATTTAGTGTTAGACACTTGTCGTATATGATACTAGCATGTTGTTACTCTATTTTTCTAGTTCGATTCATGGTTGGAATTATAAAGTACCCTCTAAAAATTTTGTTATAGCATGTGTGATGCTACCCTTAACCTAGTGTGGTGCTATAGAATCCCTACACACCGACCGTCCAAGTCCCTAAAATGGCAACACCGACCGTCCAAGTCACAAAAATGGCAGCACCGACAATCCACGTCGCTAAAATGGCAGCACCGACCGTCCATGTCACTAAAATGGTAGCACCGACCATCCACGTTGCTAAAATGGCAGCATCGACCATCCAAGTTGCTAAAATGGCAATATCGACCCTCCATGTCATCAAAAGGGAACCCAACCAAATCAAGTTCCATATAGAACAAGATCCATCAATTTCATGCACACAACCCATACACGCGCTGTACATTTATTGATGGGGGCCATTTTGTTGGGATAAAAAATTACACCCCGGTTGACCAAGTCAAAATAAAAGTCAACCCCAAGCCATGTGAGCCAAAGCCCAGGTCAAGACCGAGCATGGAAGGGACTGGCCCCATGAAAAAAAGAATGAAGCCATAAATTGGTTTAATGTAAAAAAAATTTATATATAGAAATAAATGTATGTAAAATAGGAAAAAAGCCAAAATTTTGTAAACCCCATGGCTTATGTGCAAAAAGAGATAAGCACATAAGGCATGGGGTGTCCAAGTGCCATTTGGCAAAGCTCAAGGGGATATATGTAAAGTGTGTAGCCTATAAAGGCAAACATGATGAAAAAATAAAAAAGAACTTTTTTCATTCTTTTAAAAAAGAACTTTTTAGGGTTCTGTGCCTCCTTCTTCTTCCTTAAGGTTCTAAAACTTCTTCCTTTTTCATGAATAAAATCAAGAGTTTCACTCTTCTTTTCCCAAAAAGAAATAGTTTTTCACCACAAAACCCACAAAGGGGAGCTCAGATCTCCCATCAGATCTCTTAAAGATGAGATTTTTAAATCTCACCCCTTTTTTTCTCCAAGATCCAGTCAATAAAGAGGAGGAAGAAGGAGACACATCTTCAAAAATCCCACTTTAGGAAGATCCAAGGCTCAAGAGAAAACCCAGGGCTCAAGGGAGAAGAAAGAGGTCCCCTTTCATCATCTCCGAAAATCACTTGGGAGTTTAACTCCACAAAAAAATAAAAAAAATATATATAAGATAATAAATCTTTTCCTTTTTAGGAGTTCAACTCCAAAAGTCAATTGGGGAGTACAACTCCCTGTGCATGGACTAAGCCCCTCTTCCCTTTTTTAGGAGTATAACTCCAAAAGTCAATCGGGAGTACAACTACCGATACAGGGGCTAAGCCCCTTTTTTCTACAGGTGCTCAGCACCTAGTGCCTGCATGCCGAGTACGTGAGGCGCTGGAACCCAGTGCCCACGGGCTGGGCACGTGAGGCGCTGGCACCCAATGCCCACATGTCCTTAGGACGCCACTCACCCTTTTTTTTATACACACTCCACACTCAAAACACGTCCCTTGTTAGAGGTCTCCGATATACCCAAGACCCCTCAAAACACCACACGCGCACACTGCACATTGAGTTTGCATGACTAGTTGACCCGTCAATCGAAGATTTCCTTACTTCAAAAGCAAGGGGTAATTAACGGCAGCTTAGTCCACGGATGCCGGAGTTTCGGATCTCCACAATCAATAAACCCCAGCCTACCCTAAGCATGGGGAATCTGTAATATGGCTGATAAGCGACGGGTATTCCCATCTCAATGGGGGTGACGAAAAGCACCCTACATTCAGGAAGTAGAGTACTTAGTATTCATGTTGTGTTTGTTGATCTTTAGTCAAGGCGTAGTGTACGGTAGCTAAGTGATGTCTTCCTGCTTGCATATGATGCGATTGGCTAGGACATTCATACGACTTTTTTGATCTTTATTCAAGGGTCATACGGGTGGGTATAAATTAATCACGAAATGACGGGCCAAACTTGACTAGGACACTTTGATTTGTTGATCTTTAGTCAAGGTCATAGAGTCCCAGGGAAAAAACAACATCGGGAGTTTCATGTGTTGAAACTTGCAATGAGATTGCATACCTTCTATGGAGTGGGGTAATTTTTTGATCTTTAGTCTAGATTACCACGCCATGATAGATTGGGTCCCGATTTCTACTGTGAGTAATAGTTACTCCCGGGAGATTTTCTATACGAAATCCTGGGTAGTTCTCCTTTTAGGGTTTGAAGGAGAATTTGACAGAACAGTGGGAGCCATCCTGATTAGATAAATATAACAATCTAAACGAGGTTAGAGTGCACGATGAGTGTTTCTTTTCTCTCTCTCTCTCTCTCTGGCAGCGACCCTGGACTCACCTTAAACTAAGACTCATTAACCAATTTGACCGACCTTTCTTCAAAATCGAAAGCTTTGGAATGTCTGGATTTTCCTAATTCATGACACAGTCACATATGTCCTCACATATCCTACTTCCCTTTCTGCTAACTCCAAAACCGTCTGTATTCGGTGCAGAGATCCATATTGTTTGGAAAGCCATCGTATAGTTAGATACGTACTCGATGAAACTGCTTCAGTCTGAGGATGGCCACTAGTTCTGGATTAAATAAATTGTTCGTTTGTTTATCCCTCCTATCTTATCTCGAGCTCGAGAGCTCCTTACATATAAGGAGTGTATACCAGTTATGCTTATTGGATAGTCTTCTTCCAATCCCGAAGCTGGTGCTGAAGAAATGGAAAGGAGAAAACCAACTAGCATAAGTTTGGTATACAAGAAGGTAAGATGAAGAGCTATCAAAAGGAGTTGAAGTGAGAAAGGGAAATTGCGACTACTGTCATGAGCCTGGGCAATGAAAAAGGAAATACTGTGAATACCCGACTAACCGCACTGAAACATTTTTTTTATGTTTCAGATTTCCCGTGCGTCTGTGTTTTGAGAAACTATTTCTCAATAAACTCTAACTACTGGGTATATTAATACCTGCTTAGAATCTCACATCTGTAGGGTGTTACAAATACTGAGAAGGAGCAGAGTATTAAGAATGGATGGTTTTCTCCTCAATGTCGATTTTCGGAGTAATTGTTGCTATTGAGGAAAATCATCAAGTTTTTCCTAAACAACAAACTTTTGGTTTCTTTTAACCAAAAGAATGTTTTTCAATTAACAGCACACGAAAAATGAGTTAGTGAACTCTGGAGACTTATACATAGAGATGTATGTGGTCCAATGTCTATATAGACAAACATATTGATGTATGTAGTCCAATGTCCATATGGACAAGTGATTGTATCCAGGTATTTCATATTGAGAATGTGATTCTATCTCAAATTGCTCATCCGCGGATGCGCTCCATGATGAGTAATGTCAAGTTGCCTTCTTCAATTTTGGGGATGGATTAGAAATAAATGCATATCAATTGATACTAGTTCCACCTAAACAAGTGCCACTTTTCTATATATGATATAGAATAGTGTTCATCTTAAAATTATTAAGATATAGGGTTATCCGGTTTGTGTTTAAAACCATAATCCGGATAAACTCGAGGCACGTGTTCAGTCAAAAATACTGCATATTTGATATAATATTTTCCTTATTTTTCTTAGATTTTTAAAGGTGTTTATTATAAATATGAAACATATGATGGTTTATCTGCAAAATATCTATTTTCGTATATTTATATATTATAATTAATATTATGAAGGAAGATGTATGCATATAATATTTATTTAATATGTTGATAATTTAAATATGCAAATCATATCAGATATCCTTAACCAATATTCTTAAAATATAATATCGTATCAAATGGTTAGGATAATATCTCAAACATACCAAATATTACTAACATTATTCATTGAGATATTGTGCAAGGTTTAATTCAGGTCAGGAGATCGAGATGTTGAGATATCGGGAATCGGAATCTGCCGATGAAGTTAGGTAAAATCGAAGAATCAATACCGGTAGAGATTCAGGAAATATTTTCAAGTTCCAGACATCAGCTAAATCTCCACTTGTCATAAGAATAAAGCCCCAGAAATTTGTAGCCAAGATCCCACAAAACGGCCGCGGATCCACGGCCAAACGATGAAATATGCGGCGGATCCGCGGCTGATTCAATGAGTCAGGAGTTGGGATTTTCAGGTTGGATTTGCTACAACTAACCCTTATTTTGGGGATCTTTAGTTTCTGGCTTTGGGGCTATATAAAGGACCGAGGGCTAAACCTAGAAATCATCAAACCGACGAGATCACGAAGTCCTAGACGACTCAAGAATCCAGGTTGATCACCAGCTGTTCATCTACCTCCTTAAGAAGAGATCGAGAAGCAAACTAGGGTTTTGTAATCACTTTCTAAAGAAACAAAGTGTAATTGATCAAGTTGATTAGTAAAGGTAGTTGTTTTATTCTTATTGCATTTTATTTTCTTTATTTACATCATGATCTCTATCCGTTCTTTTATCTCCATCTTGCACGAGTAATTCTCCGCTTGAGAGGGTTCGTAGGATTATGGTAGATCAATAGATGAAAAAATCCTTTAACTCCTTTTACGTCTTATAAAGTTTATAAAATTTATCAAAAGAATAGTTAACATCCTAATCGGGTGCGCTATCAATTCATTGATAGTCACGACCACGATTGAGATTATATTAACAATTGTTTTGGTAAAGGCTAGACATGAACGGAGATCCATGTAAAGATAAGGGTTAAGAGTAGGAACCCTATTCCCTCCAAAAACCCTAATCTACATGAATCTCTGTCGATTTAGTTTTAAATCTATTAAAGGATAAAAGGAGTAATTTTTAATTAATCATCCATGGCTACTAAATCTTAACGAACCCTACAATCCCTCTTCTGATATAAAATCTACATCTGTCTTTAAACTAGATCTATATTCTACATCCTTGTTTAACGTAGATCTAGATTCTAAAACTATTCTTCAATATTATCTATTCTTCCTCCTCTTCCTAATCAATACGTCTAAAGAAAGATTAAAAGATTCCATATATTCCTGAGGACGACCCGTACTCATCTCGGTCTAGCGACACGCGACAACGTTATTGATTGCGGTTATTTCTACAAACACTTCTTTAAATACAGATCAATCAAATGGCGCCTTTGCCAGGGATACGTGCGTAATATTTTTTTTATTTTTACTATTCGTGTTGAATTCTTATTCGATCCATATCATAAATAAAACAAAATAGAAAATTGTGCATTTAACGATTAGTGTGCGATTTTTGCAAGGGAATATGAAGACAATAGAACGAGGAAACAGAGATTCAAAGACCTTAAGAGAGGACAATAGGAGCAAAGGAGGCCACAATACAAAATTTTTTCAAGCGATCTCTCAAATCTGCGGCGGAACCGCGGCAAGAAGTGCTCTTTGGCGACGTAATCGCGACTGAGTTGGGGATCTAGGGCTTCATTTGTCTCTGGTAACTTCCTCTATATGTTCTCTTTCCTCTAAAAATCCAATAATATATTTTTCTGCAGGATTCTTTGCAAAATATCGCCGCCCAAAATTTTTTTTTCCGTGTGTTTTGTAATTGGCTTGTGCATATTTTAATACGGACATTAAGGGGCAAAGACCAAATTCAGATTAGGTGGGGATTTCATCACCCTTCCTAAGCCCCACAAATAACAAAACGAGCATCCGCATCACCCTACATTAATTAAAAAATATCTAGACCGAGACTTTAAGGACTGTCGCGTTCAATAAGGACAGAGGAAGGTCGTGGGTAATCTATCGCTTATCCGCATTTCTTTTGTGGTGTCTAGGCATGTGTTGTTAGGTCCACGTTACCTCTCCCGGTACTTTCGGGGTTACGGAAACGGTAAAACAAAATTTTTTCTTGACTTGGTAACATGGACCGTAAAAGCCGGATCTTTGCTAAACTAGAAACTAGCAAACTACAAGAGGTGTTAACTACTATGCCGTAGAAATTATACCTCACGATACCGGTCCTTCGGGTCTTCATTCCGCTGTCCCGCTCGTCGATCCATGCTCCGAGGGTTGATCCGGACTTTGGTGACCTCCGCGGCCTTCTTGAGTCAAAGACGATCCACCCGAGAGTTGTACACCGAGCTCCACCTCGAGCCGAGGCAACTAGGGCAAAAAGATCGCTAGTCTTGATACCCTAGGTTGTGTAGAAGAGAAAGATGAAGGTATTTGTCTATGCGGTTTCTTTTTCTCTCAACACATGAGATTAAAAGAATTTATGAAGAGGAGGAAGATGAAAGAGGTCAAGCAACCATGGAGCTCTTTCTTTCTTCTCACTTCCAAGAGAGAGAATGAGAAAAAAGAAATAAAAAGCTTAACCAAAGAAAATGAACCATGGTTGCAAAATAATACTAAAACCGTCATTACAAATCCTATCATGATAAATTTGATGCTACATTGATTTGACCATTTTCATAATCCAATGACCATTTTCATAATCCGAAATGAAAAAGAAAACCAAAGAAGAGTGTAGACCTCTCATAAAGGTCAATGGTCAACTTTGGTCAACGGGTCAACAAAGTCAAGAGTGGTCAAGGTGGTCAAATGGTCAAATCAATTAGCCATCACTTGATTATCACTAAAAAGATTAGTAAATAATGTCTCCGGCTCATAATCGTTTTGACCGAACAAATTGCCAAAACCCTAATGAGCCCACCTCAAAATGGTTTTGACCGAATCAACTGTCAAAACCCTAATGAGCCTGCCACATAACGGTTTTGGCCGAACCAACTGCCAAAACCCTAATGAGGCACCTCCTCCTTCATCGCTCCTCAAAACTGTGCATACACACCCGCATCCGCATTCCGTAGAATGCGAATGCACAGAAGACAAAACAAATCCTTCTGTGCAATACTAGGATCCGGCTTAAACCAAAGCCCACTAGTATTGCCTTCCTGAACAGCATACGCACACAAATGCACGTAAGTGATCGCAGTCCTGCCGTAAAACCATACGGCCTCTACACGTTTCGCTCAGTGCATGGAAAGTCTCTGTGTGGGACTATAAATACTCGACACTACGCTGGCAGTGGGTTTAACCACAGACCGCAAGCGGCACTAGCTGTACGTAACGGTCCCCAGGTAGATGTCGACAAGAAGGCCGATGAGGTAAACCCATCCGAACTCCTACTGAGCCTGTATGTGACAATCTCCGTACAGTCCGGTCTGTTCGTCTGATACATCGCATGGCGGGCCTAGGGGGTGGCGAACGTCAATCCCCTAATAGCGGTACAAGTCATGTCGGAGTGTAGCCCAGAACACCCTGAGACATCACTGGAAACCTACTAGTATATCTCGCTAGCCCTGTCCAGGGACTTTGTGTAATGGCTCTCCTAGACACAGCGCGATATCAACCCCCAATACCGGGAGAGACGAATCCTGTCTAACCGTCACTGCCTCCAAGTGCTTCGGGACTGCACCCAACTACTACCTATTTTCACGACTCAGTAGAGCCGTGGTAGGGTAGTAATCAAAGAACAGTGGGAACACACTCGAGGCGAAGTGACAGTGTCAAGTCAGCGGACTAAGCTGTACTCATGTCACCTGGGAACTGTTAACTAACGATAGGTATAATACCAACCAACAGTTCCCGACGAGTCATGTCCAGTGTACTCGTAACCTGACGAGCACCCGCATACTATCTCAAGTACGACGTACTGACGGCTGTGGGACAGACCGTCTCCCGTGCTCGGATGAGAAGCGCATATGCTAGTCTACTCCGGAGTATCGATGCCCTGTCTCGATAATCCCATGACTAGGGACGTGCATAAGGATGTGCTTGTGGATTACCCAGCCCCACAAGTGTGATCGCCATCACAACGCTGGCAATCAAGCAAAGATCCTAAGGGCTCTACTAATGCGTATAGGTGATATAATAAAGAAACACATGTACACATTAAAGCAGAGACAAACCAAGTAGCATACTACTATTTCGAGCAAGATTGTCTATACAACTGTGAATATCCTAAGCTTCCATCAAGTAATATACATACTAGTATGATGTAATGGCCTCTAGGGCATATACACTAACAATCTCCCACTTGCACTAAGGCCATGTACTGGCGTATCGAAGACCTATCATCTCGATCAGCCGCACGAACTGAGTCTGGGGTAAGGCCTTCATGAATGGATCCGCCGTGTTGTCTTTTGTGTCCACTCTCCGCACCTCGATCTCCTGGCGATCAATGATCTCCCTGATCAGGTGATACCGCCTTAAGATGTGCCTGGATTTCTGATGGGACCTTGGTTCCTTCGCTAAAGCTATAGCCCCATTGTTATCGCAATACAAAGGTATTGGGTCAACAATGGATGGAACCACCTGAAGTTCACTAATGAATTTCTTCATCCCGACCGCCTCTTTTGGGGCATCGCTTGCAACAATGTATTCAGACTCCATCGTCGAGTCTGCGACGGTATCCTGTTTGGAACTCCTCCAACATACTGCCCCTCCGTTGAGGGTAAACACAAAACCCGAAACAGACTTGCTGTCATCTTTGTCACTCTCGAAGCTTGAATCGGTAAAGGACTCGACCCTGAGGTCTCCATTACCGTAAACCAGGAACATCTCCTTAGTCCTTCTCAGGTACTTGAGAATGTTCTTCACTGCCGTCCAGTGGTCCTCACCTGGGTCTGACTGATACCGGCTTACCACGCTCAGCGCGTAAGCTACATCTGGTCTTATACATAGCATCACATACATTATAGATCCTACCGCCGAAGCGTAGGGTATAGTGCTCATGCGAACCCTCTCCTCATCAGTCTTAGGAGACATCTTCTTGGAGAGGGTAATTCCGTGCAATGCGGGTATGTTACCACGCTTGGAATCCTCCATACTAAATCTCTTTAGTACGGTCTCTATGTACCTGGACTGCGAAAGTCCCAATAGTCTCTTGGATCTATCTCTGTAGATTTTGATCCCCAGAATGTACGAGGCATCACCCAGGTCCTTCATGGAGAACCGTTGTGACAAAAATAGCTTGACCGATTGTAGCATAGGAATGTCATTTCCTATCAAAAGAATGTCGTCCACGTACAAGACTGGGAACACGACAGTTCGTCCTACAATCTTCTTATAGACACAAGGTTCATCTTCGTTCTTGATGAAATCAAATTCCTTAATTGCCTCATCAAAACAGATATTCCAGCTCAGCGATGCCTGCTTTAATCCATAAATAGATTTAAGCAACTTGCACACCTTCCCGCTGCTCGCACTGTCTACAAAACCTTCTGGCTGATCCATGTAAACGCACTATTCCAAACAACCGTTTAGATAAGCCGTTTTAACGTCCATCTGCCAGATTTCATAGTCATGGAAGGCAGCAATAGCAAGTAGGATCCGAATGGATTTCAGCATAGCCACTGGAGAAAAGGTTTCGTCATAGTCCAAACCAGGTCTTTGAAGAAAACCTTTTGTAACGAGTCTAGCCTTATAGGTCTCCACCTGCCCATCCACACCAAGTTTCCTTTTGTAGATCCATTTGCATCAACGGGTTTTACCCCAGGTGGAGCAATATCCAAGGTCCATACTTTATTGGTGTACATGGACTCCATTTCGGATTGCATTGCTTCCTGCCACTTATCAGAGTCGCTACTGGTAATGGCCTGCCTGAAACTGGTAGGGTCATCTTCTTCCAAGATGAAATCCTCTCGATCCCCGTCTATGAGATACCCGTAGTATCTCTCGGGCGGATGAGAAATCCTACCAGATCTACGGAGTGGCTGAGGTTCGTCTGGGACTATTGAATTTTCTGGTTCTACTAAATCCTCAGTTTGAGTTTGTGGATCAGATATTTCATCCAGTTCTACCGTGCTCCCACTTATTTCTTTTGCAAGAAATTGCCACTCTAAAAAGGTGGCGCGACGAGCAACGAACACCTTCTGTTCCTCAGTGTGGTAGAACAGATATCCCAGAGAATTTCCAGGATATCCCACAAACTTGCACAAAACTGACCGTGCCTTAAGCTTGTCCGGATTTTGTACTTTTACATAGGCCGGACAACCCCATATCTTAATACGTTCAAGATATGGTTTTTTACCACTCCATATTTCATATGGAGTCTTAGGCACAGATTTAGACGGAACCTGATTCAGTAAGTATGCCGCTGTTTCTAGCGCAAGTCCCCAGAATGAAAGAGGTAACTCAACATTACTCATCATGGATCGAACCATATCCAATAGGGTACGATTCCTCCGCTCCGACACACCGTTGTGCTGTGATGTATAAGGAGGAGTAAGCTGAGAGAGAATACCATTCTCTTTTAAGTAATCTCGGAATTCCGTACTTAAGTACTCCCCTCCTCTATCAGACCGGAGGATCTTGATACTTTTGCCTGTCTGGTTCTCTACTTCGTTTCTGAATTCCTTGAATTTCTCAAAAGCTTCAGATTTGTGTTTCATAAGATACACATATCCGAATCTAGAGAGATCGTCAGTGAATGTGATGAAGTACGAGAACCCACCCCTTGCATGTATATACATTGGACCACATACATCACTGTGTATAAGTCCCAAGAGCTCTGCTGCCCTTTCTCCATGTCCGGTGAATGGAGATTTGGTCATCTTCCCTTTGAGACAAGACTGGCAAGTTTCATATGATGAAAACTCGAACGCACTCAAGAGTCCATCTTTATGCAACTTACTTAGTCTTTTCTCTCCGATATGACCAAGTCTACAATGCCACAAGTAGGATTCATTCGTATCTGAATTCTTCCTCTTGCATGTGTTTTGTATATTGAGAACTGTATTCTAATTTAGAACGTAGATACCATTACACAGTGTACCTTCTGCAACCATTACCTTATGAAGGTATATTTTCATGATATTTCTATCAAGAAAAAAGTTATATCCATCTTTATCGAGTAAAGAAACTGATATGATGTTGTAAACCATGGAAGGTACATAGTAGCAGTCGTTCAAAATCATAGTATTGCCATTTGGCAACACTAGGTGATATTCACCGACGGCTGCAGCATAAACTTGTGCTCCGTTCACTACTCTGAGCGACATATCACCAGGTACAACTTTCCTACTTTTTCTCAGTCCCTACAATAAATTACAGATATGAGATCCTGATCTGATATCAAGTACCCAGGAGGTAGGGCTGACCGTAAAGCAGTTCTCAATCACAAGAACACCCGAAGTAGATGCAAAACCATGCTTCTTCTTCAACTTGGTATCCTGGGAATCCATATAATCCTCTTTCCCTTGCTCATACTTATGACTGTTATCACAAGTTAGAGCCAAACCATCGTTCCCCAGCCCCGAATAAGAATTCGGATCGGTCAAGCGATACATTTTATTATATTGATTAGGGCGTGAAATGGTTGCTACCTGGAGAGAGAGAAAAGAAACACTCAGCGTGCGCTCTTGCAAGATTAGATTGGTTTATTGATTTATCTAACCAGGATGGCTCCCACTGTTTCCTAAAATTTTTCTTCAAACCCTAAAAGAAAAACTAGTCAGGATTAATCGCACGTCACAATACTTGCTTAACCTTTCGGCCAGGCTGGTGTTGGTACTTCGAGGGAGATTTTCCAACGCTTTCGCGAAGTTCCTTAATTAAATAACCTCTTTTCCCTGGAGGCGTAACCCCGCTAACACCGTTCTAGACACCTACTTGGTTTATAGCATTGGTTGTTAAGTGAAATAATCTCCCGAGAGTAATCCAACTCATCAGTGGGATCGGGATCCAACTATCA
Source organism: Agapanthus africanus (assembly GCA_030015575.1). Taxonomy (NCBI): domain Eukaryota; kingdom Viridiplantae; phylum Streptophyta; class Magnoliopsida; order Asparagales; family Amaryllidaceae; genus Agapanthus; species Agapanthus africanus. The sequence continues at coordinate 431,711,522 of CM057339.1, forward strand.
TTGTGCGATGACCTAGATGGAATCCACTCTAGTCACCACACTCCAGAAGGTATGCTAAATATGCAAGTTTCTGTTTCTTTAGAAACTCCCGATGTGGATTTCTGCCCCTGACGGTTTATGATCTTGACAATGCCAACATATCATTAACCACTAGTCATGTTCGGCCCGTCATTATCTTGATTAACTTAGACCCACCCGCATATCTCTTGACAATGCCAACGTAGCTATGCGAATGTCCTAAATAATCCGAAAAACTGCAAACAAGCAATACTTAGCTACCGATCACTACGCCTTGACAATGCCAAAATACGCAGCTCGAATACTAAGTAGTACTTGTAGGAAACGACGGAGGGCTACGGCTGGGTTTTTGGCGAAAAACCCGTTAACGTAATGAACTTGATATCGTTGAAGGAACGTGATACCCTTTTTTGAAAATATAGTGGCAAAAACTTTTGCTAAAGAGGTCACTCCCTGTGAAGGGATCTCGGCTCTTTCCTCGTCGAATGAGGTGCAGGATATTCCAAACTGAATACCTCGATGCAAAGCAAGAATAATCGACTATAGTGAAGTTATTACCCTGACGCAAACTTTTGTCCAAGGGGTCACTCCCGATGAAGGGATCTCGACCCTTGCCTCGTCGACTGAGGTGCTGGGCATTCATAACCGAATACCTCTGTGCAAAACAAAAGTGAACGTCCTTGCAATAACAGCTTTTTTTTTTTGAAATTTTTTTCCAACAACGTCTTTTTGGTTTATTTTCTAGCATTAATTTAATGCGTCCCATCAATTAATTGTACCATTGCAGAAAACAACCAAAATATGGCGTACGCTTATGCCATCTGCATTCGCCACGGGGCCCCGTCATCACCCATTAGGTTACTTAACTAACGACAGAGCGGGGGCTGGACTAGCGCGGATGCAAAACATAAGCAACACCTAAATAGATATCATATATAGATATATAGCAATGATAGCCAATCCAAAACACAGATGAACACTTTGGATATACTAGGAACCCGCGATTCGTTCGAGCCTGCAACGAAAAGCGGATTACACGGTCGCGATGAATAGCCAAAACCCCACCCTAGACCCCTACGGGTGCGGCAAACTACCCGCAAAGTACCTGAAGCGAAGCAACCTCCCTCAACCCGTGAGTAGGCCACTCGGCACTTCGAGATACCCAGTAGTTTATGCACCCTTCCTTGGGTCTATCCTAGGAGCAAAAACAGTAAAAAGAAATTATACAATGACGACTACAACCCCGACCCGGTTGTGCGGCCATACAAATAATATTACATCAATTTATAAATTTTACAATGAATGAAAGAAAAAGAAACTCTCATCTCACATCCACCCCGGCTATTCATCTGCGACAATCCAACGAGTTCATATGCACAAACCATCAGCATTACAAATCACAGATATGTATAACCCCCACTAATCGATGCATAGCGATTAGTAGACGTTAAATACATATATCACATCACAGAAAATATCCATTAGCTAAAGTCTACGGAATATCGATAAAAAATACGAATTTGTAACCACCCGAAAAGTCAATTTGCACTCTGGAAAATCTAGGCAGAAACAACATGTACTAAAAATCCCAAAACAGCCCAAATAGAACACTGCAGCAAAACGGAGCTGCTGCCGAGTCAACTCGGCCGCGGTTCCACGGTGAGTTGGACGAGTCAGCAGCTCATTTTTGCTGTGTGTTTTACAAAAACCATGAGACGATTTTTCATGTAGGTTAAATTATTTTTTGAACAGTATAAAAAATCGATAGAAACTTGGGTTTTCTCGGGCGTGTTTTGCGACTTTTTTCCGATCAATATTCTAAACACTTTGCTAACTTGCTAGTTTATGTTTAGCTAAGCTCTGATACCACTGTTAGGTCCACGTTACCTCTCCCGGTACTTTCGGGGTTGCGGAAACGGTAAAACAAAATTTTTTCTTGACTTGGTAACATGGACCGTAAAAGCCGGATCTTTACTAAACTAGAAACTAGCAAACTACAAGAGGTGTTAACTACTATGCCGTAGAAATTATACCTCACGATACCGGTCCTTCGGGTCTTCATTCCGCTGTCCCGCTCGTCGATCCATGCTCCGAGGGTTGATCCGGACTTTGGTGACCTCCGCGGCCTTCTTGAGTTGAAGACGATCCACCCGAGAGTTGTACACCGAGCTCCACCTCGAGCCGAGGCAACTAGGGCAACAAGATCGCTAGTCTTGATACCCTAGGTTGTGTAGAAGAGAAAGATGAAGGTATTTGTCTATGCGGTTTCTTTTTCTCTCAACACATGAGATCAAAAGAATTTATGAAGAGGAGGAAGATGATGGAGGTCAAGCAACCATGGAGCTCTTTCTTTCTTCTCACTTCCAAGAGAGAGAATGAGAAAAAAGAAATGAAAAACTTAACCAAAGAAAATGGACCATGGTTGCAAAATAATACTAAAACCATCATTACAAATCCTATCATGATAAAGTTGATGCTACATTGATTTGACCATTTTAATAATCCAAAATGAAAAAGAAAACCAAAGAAGAGTGTAGACCTCTCAAGAAGGTCAATGGTCAACTTTGGTCAACGGGTCAACAAAGTCAAGAGTGGACAAGGTGGTCAAAGCAATTAGCCATCACTTGATTATCACTAAAAGGATTAGTAAATAATGTCTCCGGCTCATAATCGTTTTGACCGAACAAATTGCCAAAACCCTAATGAGCCCACCTCAAAATAGTTTTGACCGAATCAACTGTCAAAACCCTAATGAGCCTGCCACATAACGGTTTTGGCCGAACCAACTGCCAAAACCCTAATGAGGCACCTCCTCCTTCATCGCTCCTCAAAACTGTGCATACACACCCGCATCCGCATTCCGTAGAATGCGAATGCATAGAAGACAAAACAAATCCATCTGTGCAATACTAGGATCCGGCTTAAACCAAAGCCCACTAGTATTGCCTGTTAGTTGTATGTATGCCCTAGAGGCCAGTATTGTACAGATGTTGTATATTATATTGGATGCTTGGACATATATAGAGATGACTTTCTTGCTCGATATGAAAGTATGCTATCTGGTTGCTCTTTATCTTAACATGTACACTAGTCTCTTTATACTGTCTTATAGTTACATGTTGGTAAAGCCCTTAGGATGTGTACTTGACTACCTGGACTATGATGCAGATCATACTAGTGGGGACATGGTAGTCTATAAGTACATCCTTCAAGGTCCCTAGTCGTGGGTGTATCGAGACGGGGCATCGATATACCAGAGTAGACTAGCGTGTATGCTTCTCGACCCATGTGATGGGCGATGGATGATCCCATATCCATTGGTGTTTGACATCAGAGATGGTATACGGGTGCTCAGTGGAGACTGGGTACACTGGACGGACTCGCCGAGAACTCCCAGATGGTATTATACCTCACGTCAGATGGCAGTTCTCAGGTGACACTTGTGCAGGTTAGTCTGTAGACTCGAGATCGTCATAGAGTCTTGTGTGATTCCCACTGTGCTTTGATCTCCACCTTACCACATCCATGAGGGCGTGCAAAACGGTGGTCTTTGGGTACAGTCCCGAGTCACATGGAGGCAATGAGCGATAGGAGGGGTTTCGTCTCTCCCGGTATTGGGGGTTGATGTTGCGCAGTGCTCGATTGGCCGTAGCAGGGAAGTCCCTGGCCAGGGCTGATCAGAGATTTGCTGGTAAGTGTTACCAGTAGTTTCTCGACCCGTTATGAGCCTCACATCGGCATGACTTATCGAGTATTGGGGTCTGACGTTTACCACCCCTAGACTTGATATGCGACATAACAGACGAAGAGACCGGACTGTATGGTAAGTGTTACTGGTCGGATTCGCAGAAGTGTGAGCGGGCTAGCTCGTCGATCTTCTGATCGCTCAATACCCGGGTGGCCGTTACGTTTAGCAGACCGCTTGCGGCTTGTGGGTGCTTGATATGATCATCATCTGCTACCGGCGTATTGACGAGTCTTTAGAGTCCTACACAGAGGTTTCCTAGCTCAAGCGAAACGAAATAGGAGCGCATATGAGATATGTGCAGGAGCGAGAATAATGCGTGTATGTGATACCGCATTTCATTCTCGCGTTTAATGTTTCGATTGGTTATATGAGATATGACCTAGTTATCGAATCATTGATTCGATAAATCGATGCATTGAATACTAGTCGGTTATGTGCGACATGACCGGATCATTGAATCAAGTGTTGATTTAATGATTTAATGTATAATTATATATTTGATATATTATTTTGCATTAACTAGTATAGGTTCACTTTAAACGGATTTTTCTCACTTGATTTGCACATTTTATATGTGATATATATTTTGTGCACTTTTTTTGTATCATGTTTGATGATACTTGATCATATAGTTATATGAATAGAATTAAACCATGGTTATTTTGTAATTAGGGTTTTGCATATTTTTTTATTCATTTATTTGTTTATTTATATGGATAAATACAAGATGAGAATGGTGGCAATTCTTGTTTTATGTTGAAGCTTCTTGAACCCTTGACTTTTGCAACCATTCTTGTCATCTTACTTAACCCTAGCCCACTTAATTCACCATGGTTTATTCTCTACACTTAACCTTAGTCAAGTTATGATAAGTATTGAATTATTATTCATTTTAACACAAGACTTATCATAACTAGCTCATCTTCTTCTTCTTCTTCAAGCTTGCTACTCCAATGGCAACTTGAGTTCTAGTGAGAAAATTCCAAATCTAAAGTGAACCCAACTCCTATTCTTCACCCTCTACCTCTTGCCAAGTTGTTTTGGGTGTTCTCTTCACAAGTTTCACAACTTTGTGAAGTCGGAGCTTGAACTAGTGCAACCTCGACGTAGATCGTCTTTGACACAAAGCCGACGACCTATTCCGCACATTATTCCGATGAAGCCGACGAATGAGTCGAGGATTCATAATGGACAGCGAGGGCATGACCACGTGGAGCTAAGGAGGTGGAAATCCGGATCTACAAAGGTTGTAGCTTCTCACTTCTAGTTAAAGTGTTAACTAAATTTTTCATTTCGCCTAAACATCTAGTCTAAGATCCGTAGTCTAGGGTTTCTCGGCACCAAATTTTTGAAATTGGCATGTTCGATGCCTTGTGAGACCTTACTAGAATGCCTAGGAACCTTTCACTGGTATCAGAGCCTGGCTAGAGCCTTAGGCGAAGTCCAAACGGAGTTTGAAGTCCGAACGAACCCGAAAACCCATTACAAACATGCTCTCTGTACTTTTTCTGAAAACGTGGATTTTTCCAGATTAAAAGTTTCCAAAAAATTCAGCAGGGAATATAGTGAGTTACTGTGAAACACGTGCTGCTAAATCAACTAAGTAGGCGCGGACCGCGGCCCCCACCATAGGAAGCGCGGCGGTTCCGCGGCCACTGTGCTGATTTACAGCAAGTGGTTTGCACAGTAATCCATGTAATTTAGTGCTGAGTCTTCTGGGAATGTTTAATATTCATTCAAGAGTTGAATTTTCTGGGGTTGTTTTGGGGATTCGGTATTTCGATCGGATTATCAAATTTCGTCTTTTGTGTATTTCCGGATAATTTTCAGAATATGTTAAAAACTTCGACCGGATATAAATACCCAATTTTTCCCCTGTCTGGAAATTTCCAAGTGTTGGATTTTTCCGTAGTTTAACAACGTTCTAAGTAGTGCAAGTAACGTGATGGACCCTCTAGAAGACAACAAGCCTTAACTCGATTATGTGACCGTCTTGAACTGCCCTTTGAACCTTCGGGTTTGGGGCAGTACGGCGTGCCACATGTGAGGCGTTGGCTTGACCCTTCTACGGCTGGACCGTTGGTACTGAGGCACGAACTGAATGTTGCTAGACTTATTTCATGTGTTGGACTGTATCGGGAAAACTTGGGTATTCGACTGTTCGATCGGAAAGTTTAACATTTTCTGTTTATCTGGAATGTGATACAATAATTGGAATTCACAAACAGTTATGAGATAACTGAATGAATGTTATAAATTTAGCAGTTTTAGTCCCATATGATATTAAAAAGAGTTTTCGATAATGAGACTAAAATGCGGGATTTATATCTGTTAGGCATGTGATGTCTAAAAAGGTTGCGGATTCCAATTGTTGTAGTTTTGCACTTTCTTTTTTGTGACCGTAAGTGTAGTATGTTCATATCGCCGGTTTCGTTGCTATACGTCAACGACAATTGGGGTATGCATACTTACTTACGTTGATGACATGTGATGTTATGTGTTGCTGGATATGTTATATTGGATCGTCGTATTCGAATAGCCAGGGGTTTTTATGTGAGATGAGTGTTTTTCATTTTTATTCATGTAAAAACTTGTATGTAATATTCTTTTATTTGGGGCACTTCCAGGTAGCGGAAGTTGTCACCCTTTGTATATTATTTACTTTTCCGCATTAGGATAGACCCAAGGAGGGGAGCATAAGTAACCGGGTTCTGGGGTACAGTGGGAGACCAACTCGAGGAGTCGAGTCCGGGTCTCCTAACCCTAGAATTGGCAGGGTTGCTTGCCGCTCTCGTAGGGGTCTAGGGGTGTGGGATTGGCTATTCATCATGACCGTGGAATCCGTGTTTTATACTGGCTCGTATTGAAAACACGGACGTCCTAGTATATCCAATATTTCATATGTTTATTCTGCTGCGTTATCTGTGATGCGATTCTGTGATGGATTTAGTATATGATATATATGATATATTATATAGACGTTACTTATGTTTTACACCCGCGCTAGCCCTGCCCTGCTCTGTCGTTAGTTACCTAACCTAACGGTGCACGAGGGGACATCGAGGCGAATGCGGATGGCATAAGTGTACGTCATATCTATCTGTGATGTTTAGGTATTTAAATGATGGGACTTCATTAATGTGATTAATGAAAGAAAAGAAACCTAAGATGTTGTGGAATCAGATTTTAAACAAAACAGGTAGCTACAGTTCTTGCTTTGCACAGCGGTATATATGATATACCCTGCACCTTATTCGATGAGGAAAGGACCGAGATCCCTTCACCGGGAGTGACTCCTTTAGCAATAACTGGCAGATGCTACAGACTCGGTTTGCTTTTGACTGCTTTTGGTTTTTTTCTTTGCACAGCGATATATATGATGTATCCCGCACCTCATTCGACGAGGAAAGGACCGAGATCCCTTCACCGGGAGTGACTCCTTTAGCAAAACTAGAAAAGCCTCAAAATCACTCCATTTTAAAAACTTCATTTGATTCTACAACGATATCAAGTTCATTACGCTCATGGTTTTCAGAAAAACCTGGCGTAGCCCTCCGTCATTTCAGATGAGTAGTAGTTAGTATTCGTGCTACGTTTGTTGGCCTGCGTCAAGGCGTAGTGTGCGGTAGCTAAATAGTATTTATCTGCTTATGCATATGATGCAGATTGGATTAGGGTAGTCGTGCGACTTTGTTGGCCTGCGTCAAGGGTCGTACGGGTGGGTTTAATTCAATCAGGAAATGACGGGTTGAACTTGACTAGCGCACTATGGTTTGTTGGCCTGCGTCAAGGTCATAGCACGCTAGGGGCAAAAGCATTATCGGGAATTTCAAGTGTTGAAATTTGCAATGAGATTGCATACCTTCTATGAGATAGTTGGATCCCGATACCCACTGTGAGTAAGAGTTACTCCTGGGAGAGTTTTACACATTGCAATTAGCTGATCAAGTAGGTGTCTAGAAAGGTGTTAACGAGGTTACGCCTCTGGGAAAATGAGGTTTACATTAATTAGGCTCGTGCGAAAGCACGGGGGACCTCCCTCAAAGTACCGACACTGGCCTGGCTGAAAGATTGGCGAACTTGTAGTGTGTAATTAATCCCGGCTAGTCTTTCCTTTTAGGGTTTGAAGGAAGATTTGATAAAAAGCAGTGGGAGCCATCCTGATTAGATAAGATAATAACCAATCTGATCTTGCACGAGCATACGCTAAAGTGTTTTCTTCTCTCTCTCTCCAGGTAGAGACCAGTTCATGCCTTAATCAAGATAATAATATGGATGTATTGACCGAACCCGCATGTTATACTGTGCTGGGGAACGTTGGTTCCGTTCATTCTTATAAGAGTTATAGGAATGAACAGGATATAGGGGAATACCAGGATTCCCATGCCACCCGAATGAAGAAAATACATGTTGATGCATTTTCTTCGGGTGTGTTCGTTACTGAGAACTGTTTCTCCATTTGCTCTACGTCCTGGGTATTAGATACCGGGTCAGGATCCCATATATGTAATCAGTTACATGGGCTTAGGAAAGGTAGAGAACTTGGAGAAGGTGATAAAGACATTAGAGTTGGAAATGGTGCAATTGTTGCAGCTAAGACTGTCGGGGAATATCACCTTGTATTACCAACTGGTAATACATTGGTTCTGAACGAATGCTATTACATGCCGAACCTGATATGCAATATTATATCGGTTTCTTTATTAAGTAAAGAGGGATATAATTTTGTATTACAGGATAATGTTATGAACATTTTCCGTAACCAAAAGTTGGTTGGATCAGGCACGTTATGCAATGGCATTTATGTTCTAAATCAATCAACGGTTCTGAGCATAACAAACACACACAAGAGGAAGAGTTCAGAACTGAACGAATCCTTCTTGTGGCATTGTAGACTGGGTCACATCAATGTGACACGACTAGCTAAGTTGCATAAAGATGGATATTTAAATCCGTTTGAATTTTCATCTTATGACACTTGCCAGTCATGTCTCAAAGGCAAGATGACCAAGACTCCGTTTACGGGACACGGGGAAAGAGTTACCGAACTCTTGGGACTTATACATAGTGATGTATGTGGTCCCATGTCTACACATGCCAGGGATGGTTCTTCGTACTTCATTACATTCACTGACGATCTCTCTAGATTCGGATATGTGTTCCTGATGAAACACAAATCAGAAGCTTTTGAGAAATTTAGAGAATATAAACAAGAAGTCGAGAACCAAACCGGAAAAAGTATTAAAATCCTTCGATCTGATCGAGGAGGTGAATACTTGAGCAATGAATTCCTGGACTTCCTAAAAGAGAATGGGATTCTTTCTCAGCTGACTCCTCCATATACACCACAGCACAACGGTGTATCAGAACGGAGGAACCGCACCCTATTAGATATGGTGCGCTCTATGATGAGCACAGCTGAGTTACCTATTTCCTTCTAGGGATATGCACTGGAAACAGCTGCAGACCTATTGAATATGGTTCCCACTAAAACCGTGCCGACCACTCCATATAAGATATGGAAAGGAAAGAGACCATGTCTTAATTATGTTAAGATATGGGGTTGTCCGGCCTATGTAAAAACGCAAAATCCGGACAAACTCGCGGCAAGGTCTATTCTGTGTAAGTTTATTGGATATCCCAAAAATTCGCGAGGGTATATCTTCTACCACCCTGAGGAACAAAGAGTGTTTGTTTCTCGGCATGCCACCTTTTTAGAAAAGGAATTTCTTGAAAAAGAGATTAGTGGTCATGAGGTAGAACTGGAAGAGGTTCCAGCTGCAGAAGCTACAACAGAAGATATGGTGGAACCAGAGGATTCCGTAGTTCCCGATGAACCCCAGCCACTCCGCCGATCTAGTAGGGTTCCTCGCCAACCTGAGAGATACTACGGTTTTCTCATGGACGGTGGTAGCGAGGATTGCATCATGGAGGATGATGACCCAACTAGCTTCGAGCAGGCCATCACGAGTGGGGACTCAATGCAATGGCTGGATGCTATGCGGTCCGAGATGGAATCCATGTACACCAACAAAGTATGGACTTTGGACGTTGCTCCTGAAGGGGTAAAACCCATTGGGAGCAAGTGGATCTTCAAGAAGAAACTTGGTGTAGATGGGAAAGTGGAGACTTTCAAAGCTAGACTTGTAGCAAAGGGTTTTCGTCAAAGACCAGGTGTGGACTATGACGAGACCTTTTCTCCAGTAGCTATGCTTAAATCCATCCGGATCATGCTTGCCATCGCTGCTTATCATGATTACGAAATCTGGCAAATGGATGTTAAGACCGCCTTTCTAAATGGTGATTTAGAAGAGTGCGTGTACATGACTCAGCCAGAGGGCTTCGTAGACAGTGGGAGCAGCGGGAAGGTGTGCAAGCTGCTTAAATCCATTTATGGATTAAAGCAAGCATCGCGGGGTTGGAACATATGCTTGGACGTCGTTATCAAAGAGTTTGATTTCGTCAAAAATCCAGATGAACCTTGTATCTACAGGAAGGTGGCAGAGAGTAAGATTGTCTTTCTCGTATTGTACGTGGACGACATACTCTTGATAGGAAATGATATTCCTATGCTGCAATCGGTCAAGCTCTTCTTATCACAAAGATTCTCAATGAAAGATCTTGGTGATGCCTCCTGCATATTGGGAATTAGGATCTATAGAGATAGATCCAAACGGATTTTGGGATTGTCCCAATCCAGGTACATTGACACCATACTAAAGAGGTTTAGTATGGAAGAGTCCAAGCGTGGGAACTTACCCACGATCTCTGGAGTCACTCTCTCCAAAGAGATGTCTCCCAAGACTGATTTGGAGAGAGCTCACATGCAAGGGATACCCTATGCTTCGGCAGTAGGCTCTATCATGTATGCGATGCTATGTACCAGACCCGACGTAGCATACTCACTAAGTATAGTGAGCAGGTATCAAGCTGATCCTGGAGAGAGTCACTGGACAGCTGTGAAGAGCATTCTCAAGTACTTGCGAAGGACTAGAGATATGTTCTTGGTGTATGGTAACGGAGAACTCCAAGTGGAGTCCTTTACCGATTCGAGCTTCCAGAGTGATAAGGACGACTCTAATTCGCAGTCGGGCTTTGTATTTACCCTTTACGGAGGGGCGGTTAGCTGGAAGAGTTCCAAGCAGGAAACCGTGGCAGACTCGACGATGGAGGCTGAATACATCGCTGCCAACGATGCTGCTAAAGAAGCTGTCTGGATCAAGAAGTTCATTACTGAACTTGGAGTGGTTCCATCCATTGAGCATCCAATACCTTTGTATTGCGATAACAATGGAGCGGTGGCTTTGGCCAAGGAACCCAGGTCCCATCAGCGATCCAGGCATATTCTGAGGCGGTATCACCTGATCCGGGAGATAGTTGATCGCCGGGAGATCGAGGTAAGGAGAGTTGACACGAAGAACAACACGGCGGATCCACTCACGAAGGCCATTCCCCAGACACAGTTTGAGAGACTCTTCGGGATGCTCGGTATGCGATACTACAGCAGCTGGCCTTAGTGAAAGTGGGAGATTGTTAGTTGTATGTATGCCCTAGAGGCCAGTATTGTACAGATGTTGTATATTATATTGGATGCTTGGACATATATAGAGATGACTTTCTTGCTCGATATGATAGTATGCTATCTGGTTGATCTTTATCTTAACATGTACACTAGTCTCTTTATACTGTCTTATAGTTACATGTTGGTAAAGCCCTTAGGATGTGTACTTGACTACCTGGACTATGATGCAGATCATACTAGTGGGGACATGGTAGTCTATAAGTACATCCTTCAAGGTCCCTAGTCATGGGTGTATCGAGACGGGGCATCGATATACCAGAGTAGACTAGCGTGTATGCTTCTCGACCCACTCGACCCATGTGATGGGCGATGGATGATCCCATATCCATTGGTGTTTGACATAAGAGATGGTATACGGGTGCTCAGTGGAGACTGGGTACACTGGACGGACTCGCCGAGAACTCCCAGATGGTATTATACCTCACGTCAGATGGCAGTTCTCAGGTGACACTTGTGCAGGTTAGTCTGTAGACCCGAGATCGTCATAGAGTCTTGTGTGATTCCCACTGTGCTTTGATCTCCACCTTACCACGTCCATGAGGGCGTGCAAAACGGTGGTCTTTGGGTACAGTCCCGAGTCACATGGAGGCAATGAGCGATAGGAGGGGTTTCGTCTCTCCCGGTATTGGGGGTTGATGTTGCGCAGTGCTCGATTGGCCGTAGCAGGGAAGTCCCTGGCCAGGGCTGATCAGAGATTTGCTGGTAAGTGTTACCAGTAGTTTCTCGACCCGTTATGAGCCTCACATCGGCACGACTTATCGAGTATTGGGGTCTGACGTTTACCACCCCTAGAGTTGATATGCGACATATCAGACGAAGAGACCGGACTGTATGGTAAGTGTTACTGGTCGGATTCGCAGGAGTGTGAGCGGGCTAGCTCGTCGATCTTCTGATCGCTCAATACCCGGGTGGCCGTTACGTTTAGCAGACCGCTTGCGGCTTGTGGGTGCTTGATATGATCATCATCTGCTACCGGCGTATTGACGAGTCTTTAGAGTCCTACACAGAGGTTTCCTAGCTCAAGCGAAACGAAATAGGAGCGCATATGAGATATGTGCGGGAGCGAGAATAATGCGTGTATGTGATACCGCATTTCATTCTCGCGTTTAATGTTTCGATTGGTTATATGAGATATGACCTAGTTATCGAATCATTGATTCGATAAATCGATGCATTGAATACTAGTCGGTTATGTGCGACATGACCGGATCATTGAATCAAGTGTTGATTTAATGATTTAATGTATAATTATATATTTGATATATTACTTTGCATTAACTAGTATAGGTTCACTTTAAACGGATTTTTCTCACTTGATTTGCACATTGTATATGTGATATATTTTTGTGCACCTTTTTTGTATCATGTTTGATGATACTTGATCATATAGTTAAATGAATAGAATTAAACCATAGTTATTTTGTAATTAGGGTTTTGCATATTTTTTTTATTCATTTATTTGTTTATTTATATGGATAAATTCAAGATGAGAATGGTGGCAATTCTTGTTTTATGTTGAAGCTTCTTGAACCCTTGACTTTTGCAACCATTCTTGTCATCTTACTTAACCCTAACCCACTTAATTCACCATGGTTTATTCTCTACACTTAACCTTAGTCAAGTTATGATAAGTATTGAATTATTATTCATTTTAACACAAGACTTATCATAACTAGCTCATCTTCTTCTTCTTCTTCAAGCTTGCTACTCCAATGGCAACTTAAGTTCTAGTGAGAAAATTCCAAATCGAAAGTGAACCCATCTCCTATTTCTTCACCCTCTACCTCTTGCCAAGTTGTTTTGGGTGTTCTCTTCACAAGTTTCACAACTTTGTGAAGTCGGAGCTTGAACTAGTGCAACCTCGACGTAAATCGTCTTTGACACAAAGCCAACGACCTATTCCGCACATTATTCCGATGAAGCCGACGAATGAGTCGAGGATTCATGATGGACAGCAAGGGCATGACCACGTGGAGCTAAGGAGGTGGAAATCCGGATCTACAAAGGTTGTAGCTTCTCACTTCTAGTTAAAGTGTTAACTAAATTTTTCATTTCGCATAAACATCTAGTCTAAGATCCGTAGTCTAGGGTTTCTCGGCACCAAATTTTTGAAATTGGCATGTTCGATGCCTTGTGAGACCTTACTAGAGTGCCTAGGAACCTTTCACTGCCTGCCCGAACAGCATACGCACACAAATGCACGTAAGTGATCGCAGCCCTGCCGTAAAACCATACGGCCTCTACACGTTTCGCTCAGTGCAGGGAAACTCTCTGTGTGGGACTCTAAAACTCGACACTACGCTGGTAATGGGTTTAACCACAGACCGCAAGCGGCACTAGCTGTACGTAACGGTCCCCAGGTAGATGTCGACAAGAAGGCCGATGAGGTAAACCCATCCGAACTTCTACTGAGCCTGTATGTGACAATCTCCGTACAGTCCGGTCTGTTCGTCTGATACATCGCATGGCGGGCCTAGGGGGTGGCGAACGTCAGTCCCCTAATAGCGGTACAAGTCGTGTCGGAGTGTAGCCCAGAACACCCTGAGACATCACTGGAAACCTACCAGTATATCTCGCTAGCTCTGGCCAGGGACTTTGTGTAATGGCTCTCCTAGACACAGCGCGATATCAACCCCCAATACCGGGAGAGACGAATCCTGTCTAACCGTCACTGCCTCCAAGTGCTTCGGGACTGCACCCAACTACTACCTGTTTGCACGACTCAGTAGAGCCGTGGTAGGGTAGTAATCAAAGAACAGTGGGAACACACTCGAGGTGAAGTGACAGTGTCAAGTCAGCGGACTAAGCTGTACTCATGTCACCTGGGAACTGTTAACTGACGATAGGTATAATACCAACCAACAGTTCTCGACGAGTCCTGTCCAGTGTACTCATAACCTGACGAGCACCCGCATACTATCTCAAGTACGACGTACTGACGGCTGTGGGACAGACCGTCTCCCATGCTGGGATGAGAAGCGCATACGCTAGTCTACCTCGGAGTATCGATGCCATGTCTCGATAATCCCACGACTAGGGACATGCATAAGGATGTGCTTGTGGATTACCCAGGCCCCACGAGTGTGATCGCCATCACAACGCCGGCAATCAAGCAAAGATCCTAAGGGCTCTACTAATGCGTATAGGTGATATAATAAAGAAACACATGTACACATTAAAGCAGAGACAAACCAAGTAGCATACTACTATTTCAAGCAAGATTGTCTATACAACTGTGAATATCCCAAGCTTCCATCAAGTAATATACATACAAGTATGATACAGTAATGGCCTCTACGGCATATACACTAACATGTGTGTCTAGGTAAGTGGTTACTTAATTAGGCCCGCTATTTTCGGTGATTCGTATAGCGGATACCTCCTACTTACCTGGCCACAAGAGAAATAAAGAGGTGGTAGAGGATTAATCCTGCGGCTTGTTCTTTGCAAGTCTAGAAGCGATCTAGAGACTTGACCTAGGTAACTTTAGTTCTCGGGTTGATTGTTTATTTTTGTGTGATTTGTCTCACGTCCGACACTTTTCAAAACAAACCAATTTTAAATCACACACACGCTGCCACTTGCGCTAAACCCGCTTAGTGCATGCTCGGTTGGACATGGGATTCTAGTGCCCGTATTGTCCGCGTTCCTGCTATCGACTCCGAAGTCGGTACTTCTTCATCTTCTTTTTCCGCTCCACCCACCACATCAACCGAGATGGACGGTTCTCCATCAGATTATAGCACTACCCTGCCACCACCCGTCGGTGCACAGAATCCACCACACATCTCTCTCCAAGAAAGATGTTACCCCCGTGCGTGGACCCCTTCCTACCTATTTATCTATTCCACCTGCCAACAAGGATAATTTTGAAATTCCCCACTTCATTAACCTGTTGCCCAAATTTCACGGGCTTGAGAATGAAGACGCATATGTTTTTATCACAAAATTCGAAAAGGTATGCACAATGATGGGTACATCACAACTTTCAGTGGAGGCTATGCGCTTGCATCTTCTCCCCTTCACTTTGTGCGATTTAGCAGAAAAAATGGCTTTATAACAATGTCGCACACTCTATTACCAATTAGGATGAATTTTTGATAGCATTCCTTAAGAAATTTTACTCCAATCATAAGACCGCCCGTGTTCGGAGCGAAATCAACCATTTTACCGAGCTTCCCAATGAACCATTTTGGATGTGCTTTGAACGTTTAAGGATCTTCTTGTCCAATTTCTTCATCATCGAATACATTGATGGGATCTGTGCCGAATTATATATGAGGGCATTACTCCAGCGACAAAGAAGATGCTTGAAACCATGTGTCAATGCACTTTCATGTCCAAAGACGATTGTGAAGCTTGGAAATTTCTGGAAGATCTCGCTGAACACACTTTACAGTGGGAAAGTGTTAGACCATCATCTAGGGGAGGTATCCATCAGCTCGATTTTTCCATCGCAATAAAAGCCAAATGGCAACAATGCAAAAGAAACTCGATGGTATGGAGAACAAATTCTCATCAATCTCCCTAAACCAGGTTACGCTTCCCAAGACCTTATGTGGTTTCTGTTCCGATCCATCACATCTGACGGAAGAAAGTCCTTTAAATGCACCGTTTCAAGCTCAAGAACACACTAATGCTACTTTTCAGCGGCAACCTTGAAACGATCCTTATTCTTCCACGTACAATCTGGGATGGAGGAATCATCCGAATTTTTCTTGGAACCAAAACCAAACCTAAAATCAAAACCAGTTCCAAAGAAATTATCAAATACCTCCTCCATAGCAGCAGCAATCACACCCACAGAGTCAGCACCCCTTTCAATCGCAACCTTTTCATAATCCGGCCAACAATTCTACACCTTATTACAATTCTTTCTAAACGTCCGGGAATGAAAACTCATTTGCACTCGAAGAAGCGTGGATATGTGTATTAAATATTCCATGCAATCGATGGATGAAATAAAGTGTTCTATCCAATCATTAACACAGACCACCACCTCCCACGGTGAAAGTATAAAATCGATAGAAGCACGACTTGCACAAATAAATGCCGCGATGAGTGCAAGAGAAAAAGGGAAACTTCCATCTCAACCCCTACCGAATCTTGACTACTCACAAAGTTATAATGTGAGTGTTGTTACCACGTTGAGATCAGGAAGAGTGTTGAACAATCAATTGGGTGAACAGATTGATGATGAGGAATCAATTGAAACCCCAGCTTCCACTTCTTGCCCTATTTCGTCTAGTCTCCCACCTTCTTCCGAGCCTATTCTCCGTTTTCCCCAAGGCTCAAACACTTCACCCACTTCCTCGAGTCGACTTAAAACAATCCCTACTCCAATTCTGGGATCGATTCCATCCCCACAAACTTCTCCACAAATGTTGGACCTAAAGCTTATTAATAAAACTCCGTTTCCAAACAGATTGAGGGCCAACAAACCTAACGCACAAATGGAGAAGATTGTGGAAATGTTTGAGCAAGTTAACATAAATATCCATCTCCTAGATGTTATTCAACAAGTTCCGTCTTACGCAAAAATCCTTAAGGACTTGTGCACTAGGAAGAGAAAAACACCAGTGCCAAAAAAGGTATTCATGACATGTAACGTGAGCACAGCTTTTACCCAAAAATTGCCTAAGAAACGTAAGGGCCCCGGTTGTCCTACAATATCAATAACTATTGGGGGTAAAAGCATCAATTGTGCTCTACTTGACCTCGGTGCTAGTGTTAACTTGCTTCCATATTCCGTCTATGAGCAGCTAGGTATACGAGAGTTGAAACCTGCCCACTACACTCTCCAGATGGCAGACCGATCTATCGCCCAACCTAGGGGTGAGTTAGAGGACATGTTAATCAAAGTCAGGGAATTCATATTCCCTGTGGACTTTACTGTTTTAGATACATAGCCTATGGCGAACCAACGTAATCAAATCCCGGTGATACTCGGTCGACCTTTCCTAGCAACTTCCAACGCTGTCATTAATTGTCGTAACGGTTCTACGAACTTATCCTTCAGGAAGATGACTGTAACATTTTAGAAAATATAAAATATTATTTTTGGAATTTAATATTAAAATAATATTTTGCCCGAAAACTGCCCGATTTGCGAAATTGGGGTTTTCAAAAAAGGGTATAAATATATACCAATAATTGTGAAATAAATGGAAATTAAAATGATTTATTCATTTAAAAATATATTTAATGGATTTGACATTTTTAATATTTATTATATGCAGTTTGGATAAAAACCCGATTAGTGTACTACTAATCGCGATTAAGCCAAATCCGTGTTTCTATAGTTTTCATGGTTAGTGCACCATGACATATTTCATTTGGTTACTTGTTCATTCTGTTGTTTTATGTTATGCTTTTATTGTGGTGAGAAAAGAAAAGAAAGGGAAAAATGTGTCATGATGACTTGAGGAGAGAGAGAGGGGACATCATGATGAGAGGTAAGTATACTTGGAAAGAGAAAGTGAGAATAATTGAGAGAGAGAGAGATAGAGGGGGCTGCCTCATTTGTTCTCCTCCACCATCTTCTTCCCCTTCTTCTTCCATATCTCCCTCCACCTTCAACCCCAAAATCCATATCAAAAACCTTGCCAAAATCCTATACCCCTTTCACAAAAAATGTTCACCTCTTCATCTTCTACACAATGGACCAAGCAAAGTGGGATTTTGATAAATTTAGGAAGCTAGGGTTCTCTTGAGTTCACCCATGAGGTATAATCCTTTCCATTTAGATAGTTTTAAGTTCCTTTTTATTCTATTTTTAGTTTAGAATTCGTTTAGTGATGGATTTGTGAGCTTTGAAATTCTAGAGAAGGGTTTGGGAGATTGATGTTGTTAGTGGCTGTCAATAAGACTTAAAGGTGATTCTTGACCTGGACCATAGCATAGAAACCAGAATACGGATTTAGGATTTTAGCCGTATCGGTTTTGTGAGGAATTGTGAGCCTACAGTGAATCTGGAGCAACCTGGGGAATTTTTGAGGAAAACAAACAATACCAAGGACCAAATTAGGGTACTAGGAGACCACCCCGACCATACGGACCCAAACGGAGTCCATGGAGCCGAGGAGGCCGGATTTTTAGGCCAAGTGTCCAGCCACATTGGAGGTGTTTGGGTCTAGGTTGGTCTAGTAGCTCATATACACTATATACAGCACCTTAGACTTGTTTGTGCAACTCTTTTTGGCCCGAGTCAAAATCTGGGAGCACATTAGTGTGATTTTTGGATATGTTTTCCGTATTTTGAATGATGAGTTTTGATATTTGGATTTGTATTTGGTTTTTGAATATTTGAACATCAACGACTAGGGGTAATTTGTTCGTTTTGCATACGTGGGCTATAGGTTCTAACCTATAGGCGATCCGTGTGCCGTTTTGGTTTCCGGACTTGATGTTAATAGCGATTGTGATTATTTATTATTGTAGGTACCCTCACGTGGATTCCGAGGCGATGGAGCATGGCGTCATCGAATTTGACAAGCAAGGATCAAGGTGAGTAGATCTATATGTACGGGGGAAGTCGGGTGGATGGCGTATAGCACCCCCGCATACTTTGATGGAAACCGATTTATATATAGATTATGGTTAATGAAACCTTTAATAGAAAACTATAAATAGAGTAAAAGGTTAGTTAGAGAACCATATTAGAAACTAAGGATAGTTAGATGTGATATGATACGACTAGTATGTGATGACGGGATTTGAGGATGATATTTGATGATATTGTCGTTTAGGGTACTATAGGACTAGATAGCCGACGTAATGTGTCATCCGAACCATACCTATTTTCAAACCGAGGAATCGTATGCATCTTTTAAACAGATACCTTGAGGGACGTTACGGATTTTCAAATGATTTCATTTTCTTAAAACACCGTAGCCCCTATTTTCAAAATTACGATTTGCATCTTTCAAAAACTATTTGTATGGTTCGGGTGTGTATGTTAGATTAGATACTTATGCTTATAGTAAAGGTAGAATGTGTATGCAAAATTGATCTTATGTGAGATATAAATGCGATGAAAAGAGAATACGATTTGACATGTGATATGATGATATGTTGGTATACGGATGTGAGTCGATTTAGGTGATTGATACCTTGCCGGTCCCCGATACGAGATTGTTATGGATTTGACCTGGGACATAGGTGTGTGTATATATATATATATATATATATATATATATATATAATGTCGTGAATTATGTGTGATATGTCGTACGAGACGTTAGGTCCGTACCTCTCATTGTCGCATAGGTTGATAGGATCCCTGATAGCTTAATGCCTCCTTACGATGATTTTCCGTACGTGATGAGTCTGACTTGAGGTTTGATCCATACCCTTGACTGGAGGATGCCGTATGATGGATTACACCATACATGATGTTGTATGGCTAGATGCCGATTGATAGATTCACCGACTCGGTCATGATAGATACGTATACCCGTCAGCATTTGTATATGATTTACCTTATGCTGCATTCATATTATTCGCATTGCATTACTTATACCTGTGCTAGTACACCTGCACCATTATCGATGATGCGTATGTTACACTTACACAGATTTGCCGACTCACACACTTCATCATCGATAATTGCCATGTCACTACACAGTAGGATTGCTGCATCCTGGTATGACTCTCTGCATAAATTACTTGCGTACATACATATTGTACATCTATGCTTGCATATATACCACTTGTACATCCATATTGGCGCACATACATATTGTACATCCATGCTTGCGTATATACCACTTGTACATCCATATTGGCGCACATACATATTGCACATCCATGCTTGCGTATATACCACTTGTACATCCAGATTGGCGCACATACATATTGTACATCCATGCTTGCTTATATACCACTTGTACATCAATATTGATGCACATATATATTGTACATCCATGATTGCGTATATACCACTTGTACATCCATATTGGTGCACATATATATTGTACACTCATACTTGCGTATATACCCACTCGTACATCCATATTGGTGCATATACATATTGTGCACCCATACTTGCATACATATATATTGTACACCCATACTTGCGCATATACACATTTGTAGGTCCATACTTGTGTACATACACATATGCACCTGTATACGATATTGCATTCGATTTTGGAGATTTGGGAACCGCATAATATATTTGAAAACTGGATTCATTTAAAAGAGCGGTTTTCCCTCGATAGGTGCATATTATTGTTCCATGTTGCATGATATACGGATATGCTTACATTCTGTTATATGTCGCATACATCATGCTTTACGCTTTTACACAATGAGATATGTTGTTTTCATGAGATTTCTAGATTTGAGAACCGTGGTGATTT
The DNA here is from genome assembly GCA_030015575.1 of Agapanthus africanus. NCBI lineage: Eukaryota > Viridiplantae > Streptophyta > Magnoliopsida > Asparagales > Amaryllidaceae > Agapanthus > Agapanthus africanus. The sequence continues at coordinate 431,732,232 of CM057339.1, forward strand.
CAAAAGATAGTATGTATTGTTTTAAAAAACCCAGTTTCTCTTGATATGATATTTTAGTGCGTCCACCATGTGCTATCTCGGTTCTGAGAGTGGCATGTGAAACCCGATTCGAGGAGCGGTAGGCACCATCTGCGGGTACATCATGGACCCAATGAGGTACCCCGGGGCAAGAAGACTCGTATTGTTAGACGGTGAGCCTGGCAGGGGACACTACCTACCGGTCATAGTATTTGGACCCGTCGATTATCCGGAGGATACCGACCGGAGTCTTGAGATGGATATGAGGGCCGACCAGAGTAGGCGGCGCCTGAGACGATATATATATGAAGGCCGATCTGAGGATGCGGCACCTGAGATATGATGATTTACGTGTCGATGCTGGACACGGGTTTCATGATGTTTCGAGTGTCGATGCTGGACACTCAGGTTCAATGATTTTGATGTGTCGCGAGGGACACACGTTGATTTGCATCCTCATACTTTCATGCACATACTTTTATGATTCATATATACATTGATTATATGGTTGGACGAGATCCACATGCATACATACATTGGTTATAAGGTTGGATGAGATCCACATGCATACATACATTGATTATATTGTTGGGTGATATCCGCATACAGATAGACCTTGATATTTTTGTTGGCACATATATAGATACGGTCACCCTAGATATCATAGTATTACCTTTATGATATAGTTGATCTAGGAGTCTTTGTTTATTCGATTTCTACTTGTAGATGTTTTTTCTATTCACGAGTTGGCAACTCACCCCCGTTGTGCCACAGTTCTTGCAGGTTGACCGCACGGATCAGTAGCGGCATCGCTAGCACGCAGTTGCTTTCGGGTGTTTGCTTTGGTAGGTAGGACATTTGTATCGTACCCACTCTTGTATTTATATTTCATATTGTATCTAGTCAACTCCATCAATCAAATTTAGTAATTGTGTAAGTAATGAGAGTTAGTGAGACTTGTGGTTGCGAGACTTAGAGCGAGGGGTTTTCCGCTACTTGTGGTTTTGATGTCTTGCTTATTTTTTATCTTTTGTTGTGAACTTCGCCGTTGGACGTCGTATACTTATATTTACTGTCTTGCGTGGTTGTGATCCACCGTTTGGCGAAGAGTTATCTTCCGCTTGGGGATGCCTTTATCATTATCTTGTATTGTGGTTTTGTATCAAAATATACAAAGGAGATGCTGCCCAAATTTTTAAAAGACGAAACACGTTTTCAAACTAGCAAATTTCACTTGCATTTTCATGTTCCTTTTCTATGCATTAAGAAAACTTGATTTCATTATACCTTTATTTCAAAACTTCACCTCCTTTATTTTCTTAAAAATGTTTAGATTTCTGGGTTTTCAGCTTACTTGAATTACGTTACGCCTGTAGACATTGCGTGATTTAAGTGCTGGTCATGAACTAATATTTCGGGTCGTGATAATGACAATTGAGCTTAATATTTACAAGCTAGGAAGTCAACCATCTGAACCTTCTGCTCATTTAATCAATATATGTTCTATCAACGAGATAGCTTCCGACAGCTACGAAGCTAAAGTACTTTTCTATGATGATCTCAACAACACTAGTGCGACATTGTTTGATCTAGCAAATTATTATAGTGAGAATATCTTTGATGAGTCCATCCCCGAGTTTGAATCCGATGACTCGTCGTAAAAGTCAGTAGCACTTTCCGAGTCAATATCCTATGCAAGTTATGAACCTCTTAAGGAGTCCGAGTATCATTCCCTTTCCCCACCTTCTATCGTCTCTCCGCCGACACTAGATCTCAAACCGCTACCTTCTCATCTTAAATATGCATTTTTAGGAGAGAATGAGTCTTTTCCTATGATCAAATCCGCTTCTCTAGCTTTAGAGCAAGAGAATGCACTTTTGGCGGTATTGAGATCAAATCAGCAAGCATTTGGTTGGACAATGGCTGACATCAAGGGGATTAGACTCTTAATTGTTGAACATTATATATATCTGATGGATGAAGCCAAACCAACCCGAGACCCACAAATACAGTTAAATCCCGTTATGAAGGAGGCAATAAAGAAAGAAATCGTTAAGTGTCTAGATAGTGGTATAATTTACCCAATATCTGATAGCCAATGGGTAAGTCCTATTCATGTGGTCCCTAAAAAGTCTGGCATCACGGTCATAACTAATTAGGCTAATGAGTTGATCCAAACACGGACCTAAACTGGATGGCGCGTATGTATTGATTACAAAAAACTCAATGACGCAACGAGGAAAGACCACTTCCCTCTACCTTTCATTGACTAGATGTTAGAACGATTAGCTGGACATGAATACTATTGTTTCTTGGACGGATACTCTGGCTATAACCAGGTCCCCATCGCCGAAAAGGATCAAGATAAAACAACATTTACTTGTCCTTTCGGTACTTTTGCTTATAGACGCATTCCCTTTGGGTTATGCAACGCTCCCGCTACATTTCAGCGGTGTATGATGGGGATATTCTCAGATATGGTTGTGAATTTTTGGGAGATATTTAGGGACGATTTCTACATATTTGGGGACTCCTTTGAGGAATGCCTACGTCATCTTGACGCGGTTCTTACCCGTTGTAAGAATAAGAACTTAACTTTGAATTGGAAAAAATGCCATTTCATGGTCCAAGAAGGTATTGTCCTTGGACATATCATTTCACGAAAAGGTATTGATGTTGACAGAGCTAAAATTGATTTCATCCATAACCTTTCTCCTCCCAAATGCGTCAAAGATATACGATCTTTCCTTAGTCATGCATGATTTTATAAGAGATTCATTAAGGACATTAGCAAAATTGCTAAACCCTTAACTCTTCTCTTGGCCAAGAATACAACATTTCACTTCGATTCGGATTGTGAGGTTTCTTTTGAATCTCTTAAAAGATCTCTCACTACAGCCCCCGTTCTATCATCTCCGAATTGGAACCACCCGTTCGAGCTTATGAGTGATGTATCAGATTTTGCTAGTGGTGCAGTCTTAGAACATCACATTGATAAGATGCCACATGTAATTTACTATGCAAGTACCTTGAACGATGCAAAAATTAATTACAAAACTTCCGAAAAAGAACTCTTAGCTGTTGTATTTGCATTAGAAAAATTCAGGCCCTACTTGATTGACTCGCCAATAGTAGTTTACACTGATCACTCCGCCCTACGACACATTTTATCGAAGAAGGATGCTAAGGCCAGGCTAATACGTTGGATCCTGTTGTTACAAGAATTTGATCTTATCATACGAGACAAGAGTGGATGTGAAAACGTTATAGCCGACCATCTTTCACGCATCAATTCTTGACCAACGTTGACTGTGCCAATAAACTGTTAGTTATATGTATGTCCTAGAGACCATTATTATACATGTGATGTATATTATAGTGGATGCTTGGAAATATATAGGGAGGACTTTCTTGCTCGACATGATAGCATGCTATCTGGTTGCTCTTTATCTTAACATGTACACTTATTGTCTCTCTATTACATATTGATAAAGCACTTAGGATGAGTACTTGACTACCATGATTATGATGCAGATCATACTTAAAGGGTTACGGCAGCGCCCCGGCCATCGAAACGTGGCCAAATGCGGAACAAAAATTTAATAAAATCGGCGCTACCGTTACCCGATTCCCGGATCGACCTTAAACCCTAAACTAGCAAACTAATATAGAGGTTAGAATGGTTATAACGAGTTGATCCATGTCCTTCGGTCTTCATTCCAAGCTCTTAGTAATTCCTTGATGAAGTTTGGTTGCCGGTCTTTCACCATCTCCGATGATCCACCTGAGGGAAACGACGCAAACTCCAGCCTCGACGAACGAGGCAACTGACGCTCCAAAGTTGCTAGCGATAGAGAGTCGAGGTGTATTAGTGTGTCACTATGTTTTTCACTCTACCCATGAGCTCAAGAGAGCATCCATAGAAGATGAATGGAGTAAGGAAAACTTTGGCATGAGGCAACAAAAATGGCTAAGTCTTTTTGAAGCATGAGAGAGTGGGAGAGAGCTAGTGGTGTTGTGTGTAAAATGTCATGAGCCAAAATGAAAATGAACCCTACTCACATGAAGTGGCCGGCCCCCTCTCTCTCTCCCATCTTCAAAAATATCTCACCAATTAATCAAATAAACAATGTCCAAACCATACCATGCTACATGCCCAAAGCCATGCTTAAGACTATGCACATGCCGCCTCACACCCTCCACCTCATTTGTAAGACAAATGAATTTCCATAAATGGAAAATCATATAAATGAGGTGTCATCTTCTAGAAGCTATTCCCTATAAAATACGGAATACTTCCCGGTACATGTATCGAAATACATATACGCGTATTCGTACAAAAATACGAATAGCCAAGAGAGAAAATGAATAGAGAACAATAATACTAGAATACATATATATAAATACATATATAAATTATTAAATTAAAACCTGATTTAATAATCTGGCTTAATCATAAGCCGCTAGTATTATCAACCGTCCAATTAAAGTCTGCGCCGCACATGCACATATTTAATCGGACACCTGTATGTATCAACATACGCCACGTACACCATATCGCCTGAACCGTGAAAACCCTCTGTGTGGGATTCTAAAGACTCGTCAATACACTGGCAGTGGGTTTAACCACAAGCATGTCAGCGGCACTAGCTGTACGTAAGGCTACCCAGGTATTGAGCAAAAGGGAGGCCGACGAGCAAACTCATTCTGAATCTTTACTGAGCCTGACAGTGACAATATCCGTACAGTACGGTCTGTTTGTCTAAGAGTATCGCATATCGAGTCTAGGGGGTGTATAAAGTCAGACCCCTAACAACGTGATATTTAGTGTCGGCATGTAACCCATCACCACCTAAGAAATTATCGATCCTGGATCGATAATCCTCGTTCACCATGGCCATGGATTTCTGGTGATGGCCACCCGTGCACAACGTGACTCAACCCCAATACCGGGAGAAACGAATCCCCGACGATCCGATCACTGCCTCCATGTGGCTCGGGACTGCACCCAACTAAAACCTGTTTGCACGACTCCTTTGAGCCGTGGTAGGGTAGTAATCAAAGCACAGTGGGAACTCACACGAGACAAATGACGATCTCAGGTCGACAGACTAACCTGTACACATGTCACCTGGGAACTTCTATCTAACAATAGGTCTAATACCAACTACCAGGTTCCCGACGAGTCCGTCCAGTGTACTCATAACCCAATGAGCACTTGCATACTATCTTAGGTGAACAAACTAACACCAATGGCTTGTGAGATCTGGCCACCGCCCCTCGTCGGGGTCTCGATCAGTATACACTAGTCTACACTGGAGTATCGATGCCCAGTCTCGATACTCCCATGACTAGGGACATTTAAGGATGTGCTTATAGACCCCCAGCTCCCACATATATGATCTCCATCATAATGCTGGAAGTCAAGCAATAATCCTATGGGCTCTATCGACATGTATATGATGATAAAGACAAACCAGATAGCATACTATCATCTCAAGTAAGACTGTTCTATCGGTATAGGTCCTCACTCAATCATCATAATCACAAGTCCGTGACTATGATAATTGCCTTGAGGGCACTATAGCCAACAATCTCCCACTTGCAGTTAAGAACAATTTTTGCGATGTCGCATACTCACAGCCCGTGTGATACCGAACACCCAACTTCTCTACAAATCAGTTTCGCAAAGCCCGTTTGCGAAAATGATTGCGTTCGAAAAATAGCCTCAGTGAGTGGATCCGCTCCCATGTTTCTTTCTGTATCTCTTTATATCTCAACTCCGCGGAGAAAGCTATCTCTTGAAATGAGCAATACATGTCTTAGAATTTGTCTGGATATCTGATGGGACCCAGTTCACAAAAGAACTCCAATTCCAGCAAACTTCCTAGACTGTATCGTCTACTGAATTTAATCAGTATTCTGCGCCATGCCTTTCCTTAGTATCCGCTTGGACCACCTGTCCAACATATTGTCCCTCAAAAGAGGGAAAAACTATAACTCTGACAGTCACTCTATCATCCAGGTCACCTAGGAAGCCTGAAATGATAACCGTCTCCTGAAGGAGGATGCCGTAATCATTTCCCTAGAACATTCACTTATGTTCAATAAGTGCTTCCCAATGTTTCTCCAGGATTGGATTAATATATTTGCATATTGTATCCAGTGCAAAATCAATATCTGGTGTGGTACTTGACATTTCATGATTAACTCAATTGCCTAAGCAAGTGATATGCTAATCATGCAGACCCTACTCTCCTTTAGTCTGTAAGACTCCTCTAGATAGGGTGACTCCATCACCTGCAGGTACACCACCATGCCGGGAGTCCATTCTAAAATACCTTTAGAATAATGTCAAAGTACCCATATTAGGATACTTCCCAAATCTAGATCTAAAACCATAGATCTAGTAACCAGAAACCCTGATATTATATCCATATCCTATGTGGAGAAACAACTTTGTGACAACCACAATATATTCGATCGTAGTATAGGAATATCTCTTCCTATCAAGTGCATGTCATCCCAATACCTGGACATCACTCTCTACTACCTTCTTACCAGATCCATCTCCTATTCTGATGATGTCAAAGCCTATGACTGTCACATCAAAATTAGATGATCTAATTCCGCTATACCTGCTTTAGTCTATAAATAGAGATAAGCTACTTACCCACTATGCTTCTGCTACTCCCACTGACTACAATAACCCTCTGGCAGAGTCATATACACGTGCACTTCTAAAGCTAGTTTAGAACGACACTATACTCATCCTCCTGCCGGGTCTTACAGTCTAGAACAACAGCAATGGCAAGTCTGGGTAAATAAGAACCTCCCTATCACCATCACTGAGAAGACCGAAGTACCTCTCGGGTGCCTGAGGTTACCCACCATATCTGCGGAGTGGCTAATGGAATGTCGAAACTAATTGAATCTTTAGGTTCTATTAAATCTTAAGTGATCATTTGTGGTTCTGGAATCATTTCCAGTTCTACCATACTCCCACTGCTGTTTTCTGAAAAAATCCATTTTACTAAAACTGTGGCGAGTTAAGAACAATATAAATATTGATCTTCCTGATGGTAGAAAGTTAACCCTCGTCAAAGCCCGGGATAACCCACAAACATCCATTACTAAAACGTGCCTCGAGTTTATCCGGATTTTGGTTTTAAGTATCAGCCGGACAACTCCCTATACCTTAACATCGTAAATATATAAATTGATTCTATATAAATACAATATAGAAACAAAAGCACTAATTTAATTGGAACCAGATTCAAATCATCCAGCTGTCTCCAGTGCATATCAACCAAATGGAAAAAGGTCAATCAACATTACTCATCTAGGAGTGCATCCATATATGAGTAACCCGAAAGAGAAGCAAGTTCTCAAAACCATTAATAACAATGGAATACCAAACACAAGTATCTACATCTTTGACTTCCTCGAAGAATCCTGATACTTTCAACAAATAGTTCTCTACTTTATTCTTATACCTATAACTTCTCAATATCTGGACCTTGCATTTCAACAAAATACTTGTCCAAAACTGGAGAAGCCACAAGTAAACAGAATATAGTACGAGTAACAACCCCATTGTCCTAATGGAAACTGGACAACATACAATACTTTGTACAAGTCCCCTGAGTTCAACAAATCAAACCCTTGTGCGTCGTAGGTTGAAAAACTGTACTATGGTTAAGAAGAATTGCATCGCTGTTGAATGCACCTTACCTAATCACCAACTGATATAGGTAAATGTCACAGATATAATATCAAAGTTATATCTCATAAAATAAATGTACAGATATATCAGTTTGAAATTGGTGCATAACGACGGATATTCAAAACCAAATATTCGCCGTACGGCAAAAACACAGGCGATTTCCTCAAATATCACCAATTACAATCAATTCCGATATAATGAGGATCAAATCACACAATTACCAATATCTTACTCCCACTTACCAACTGTAATAACATACAGATGTGAGAAACTGATCTGGTAAATACATACCCTGGAGTTAGATTCCAATTGGTAAAACGGTTTTTCAATTAACATCACATAGTGAAACTGAAACATGAAAATGTTTCAAAAAGGGGTTAACTGGTATTCCTAGCAATGCCTCTTCCACAAACCTTATTCATGACAGTAACTATATACTTACCTGCCCTCACTCCAGTCCCTTTATTATGTCTTTACTTATTTCCTTCTATACAGCTTCTTTAGGCTAATTGGTTTTCTTCCTTCCCTACCTTTCGGCACCAGCCTAAGGTTTGGAAGAAGACTATCAAATAAGCGTAATAGGTGTACTCTCCTAATCCTAGGAGCCCTCTCAACCTGAGAGAAGGTAATGGGAAAAGACATCTAAATAATCCTATTATGTTTCTCCTAAACCGGAAGCCATCCTCGAATCTGTAATGAATTACTTCGAGTTCGTATGTAACTATACGATGGCATATCCAATGGAAGTGGATATCTGTAGCGATACGGAGTGTTCTAGAGAAAAGCAAAGTGGATGTAGGAGTGGCAAGGGTATACAGGGTTTTTGTCATGAATGATGGTGGTCGCAATGTCCTTTGCCATTATTCTAATCCCTTTATATGTCTTTACTTATTACTTTCTGTACACCACACTTAAGCTTAATTGGTTTTCTTCCTTCCCTACTGTTCGACACCTGCCTATGGTTTGGAAGAAGACTATCCAATAAGCTTAATAGGTGTACCTTATCCTAATCCTAGGAACCCTCACAACCTGAAAGAAGGTAAAGGGAAAAGACAACCGAATAATCTTATTCAATCTCTCCAGAACCTGAATCCATCGTCGACTCTGGAATAAGTTCCTTCGAGTTCGTATGTAACTATACGATGGATTTATCCAATGGAAGTAGATGTTCGTAGTGATACGGTGTGTTCTGGAGAAATGCAAAGGCGATATAGAAGTGGCAATGATATGTGCGGCACCGTGACATTCCAAAAGCTAAAGTGTTTTTATGAAGGTTCGGTTAACTTGGTTCATGAGTTTTAGTCAAGGGTCGAGTCATAGTAGCAGCCAGAGAGAGAGAAAAGAAACACTCAGCGTGCACTCTAACCTAGATCAGAATGATCAATCACTTTATCTAATCTTGATGGCTCCCACTGTTTCCTCGAATTCTCCTCCAAACCCAAAAGGACAATTAGTCGGAATTACCCGAGGAGTAATCATACTCATCAGTGGGAATCGGGATCCAACTCTCATCGCATGATAACTTGATGGAAGCCACTCAAGTTACCACACTCCAGAAGGTATGCGCATGCCTGGCAAGTTTTCTGTATGTTTGAAACTCCCGATGTGTGTTTTTACCCTTAGGACCCAAGTGACCTTGACACAGTCAACAAATCAAAGAGTCCTAGTCAAGTTCAACCTGTCATTATCCAGGATAGCATTTAACCCACCCGTACGAGCCCTTGACACAATCAACAAGGCCGCACGACTGTCCTAACCAATCGTATTAATATGCCACAAACAAGCACTACTTAGCTACCGCACACTACGCCTTGACACAGTCAACAAACGCAGCACGAATACTAAGCAATACTTGTAATAAATGACAAAGGGCTACGACTAGTTTTTGGCGAAAAACCTTTAACATAATGAATTTGATATCGTTGAAGGAATCCAAGTGGTTTTATAAATATATAGTGACGAAAACTTTTGCTAAAGAGGTCACTCCCTGTGAAGGGATCTCGGCTCTTTCCTCGTAGAATGAGGTGCAGGATATTCCAAACTGAATACCACGATACAAAGCACAAGGAAACGACTATAGTGAAGTTATTACGTTGACTCAAACTTTTACTCAAGGGGTCACTACCGATGAAGGGATCTCGGCCCTTGCCTTGTCGAATGAGGTGCTGGATATTCAAAACGGAAAATCACTGTGCAAAGCAAAAGAGAACGTCTGTAATGTCAGTTTTAAAAACCTTGGTTCCAACAACATCATATATAGGTTTGTTTCATCATTGCATTGATAACAATAAATGCAGTCCCATCAATTAATCACACCAGAAAAGAACAAAAATAAAATATACGTATATGCCATCAGCATTCGCCACTGGGTCCCGTCATCACCCGTTAGGTTACTTAACTAACGACAGAGCGGGGACTAGGCTAGCGCGTGTGCAAAATATATACAAAATCTACTAGTATTTATAAATATATATATAACATTTGTCCCAGGCATGATACAAAGTAACATCACAGAAACAACACAGAAGTAACACAGAATGGTGGATAATCCTGGAGCCCCGGGTTTCACTTGAGCCGCAAATGAGACCCGACATTCCCTGTCGTGTGGATAGCCTGTGTAATGAAACCTAGTCCCCTACGAGCATGGCAAGCTACCCGCCAAAACTAGAAGCGAGGCAACCCCCTTCAATAACGTGAATGGGCCACCCAGCACTTCACGGAATTCGGTAACTTGGGAACCCCTCCGTGGGTCAACCTATACCCCCTACGAGTGCGACGAATAGCCCACCAATTCTAGAGTAAGGCCCCCTCCGTCTCAACGCCATAAGATGCGGGCTCGTTGCCCTCTAGAACCTGGCTATTCGTGCACAACACCGTGGAGTAATCCTAGTACAGAAAAGAAAATAATATACATGGGTGACATCGACTTCAACCCGGTCATGCCCCAAAAAAATAATTTACAAACTAGCAGTGACGGCAGTCCACGTGTCGGACGCTCGCCCCGCAATATCAAATGTACAAATGAAATAAAACTGCACTAATATTGCACCATAGCTATCCACCACGATGATCCAACCAACATCACAGCACAGAACATCAACGTGAATGTCACGTTTGCAAACCCGTCTAAAAGACATATAGCAATTATACGAGTTGTACCGATCAAATGACATTCACGGTCGCAGATTATAATGCATGTACTGATATAAACATTTAAACAGTGTTAAAACATCGACTCCGAAACACCCCGAATAGCCCCTGAACATCAGATAACATATCAAAAATGGGCTAAACAAACAATACCACTGCACCAGGTTTCCAGAGACCAAACCACACCCAAAAAACGAACTTCAAAAACCCTATTAGGGCCGGCCTCCCCGGTTTTTCCACTAAATTACTCGGCTCAATTCCGGCGAGGTGGGCTTGTGTTTGGGGTGTGGTCTTCTTGTCATGTAAGAAGTCTTCTGCACTTGTTTGCAGAATTTTTTGAACACTTTGAAAATCGACAGAGAACAGAAAATGAAGTGCATCGTTTTTGCACTGTTTCGATTTTGAAACTTTAACATTGTCTAAACTAGCTAGCTAAGGGTTTAAAGGGTGGCTCTGATACCATGAAGGGTTACGGCAGCGCCCCGACCATCGAAACATGGCCAAATGCGGAACAAAAATTTACTAAAACCGGCGCTACCGTTACCCGATTCCCGGATCGACCTTAAACCCTAAACTAGCAAACTAATATAGAGGTTAAAATAGTTATACCGAGTTGATCCGTGTCCTTCGGTCTTCATTCCAAGCTCCTAGTGATTCCTTGATGATGTTTGGTTGCCGGTCTTCCTCCATCTCCGATGATCCACCTGAGGGAAACGACACAAGCTCCAGCCTCGACGAACGAGGCAACCAACGCTCCAAAGTTGCTAGCGATGGAGAGTCGAGGTGTAGTAGTGTGTCACTATGTTTTTCTCTCTACCCATGAGCTCAAGAGAACATCCATAGAAGATGAATGGAGTAAGGAAAACTTTGGCATTAGGAAACAATCCTAAGCCCTCTGTGTGGGACTATGAATACATATGTAAATTATTAAATCAAAACCTGATTTAATAATCTGGCTTAATCCTAAGCTGCTAGTATTATCAACCGTCCGATTAAAGTCTATGCCGCACATGCATATATTTAATCGGACACCTGTATGTATCAACATACGCCATGTATACCATATCTCCTGAACCGTAAAAACCCTCTATGTGGGACTCTAAAGACTCGTCAATACGCTGGCAGTGGGTTTAACCACAAGCATGTCAGCGACACTAGCTGTACGTAACGGCTACCCAGGTATTGAGTGAAAGGGAGGCCGACGAGCAAACTCATCATGAACCCCTACTGAGCCTGACAGTGACAATATCCGTACAACGCGATATTTAGTGTCGCATATCGAGTCTAGGGGGGTGGATAAAGTCAGACCCATAACAACGCGATATTTAGTGTCGCATATCGAGTCTAGGGGGGTGGATAAAGTCAGACCCATAACAACGCGATATTTAGTGTCGACATGTAACCCATCACCACCTAAGAAATTATCGATCCTGGATCGATAATCCTCGTTCACCATGGCTTTGGATTTCTGGTTATGGCCACCCGTGCACAACGCGACATCAACCCCCAATACCGGGAGAGACGAATCCATGACGATCCGATCACTGCCTCCATGTAGCTAGGGACTGCAACCAACGAAAACCTATTTGCACGACTCCTTTAAGCCGTGGTAGGGTAGTAATCAAAGCACAGTAGGAACTTACACGAGACAAATGACGATCTCAGGTCGACAAACTAATCTGTACACATGTCACCTAGGAACTGCTATCTGACAATAGGTATAATACCAACTAGCAGGTTCCCGGCGAGTCCTTCCAGTGTACTCATAACCCAATGAGCACCTGCATACTATCTTAAGTGAAAAAACTAACACCAATGGCTTGTGAGATCTGGCCACCGCCCCTCGTCGGGGTCTTGATCAGTATACACTAGTGTACACTGGAGTATCGATGCCCAGTCTCGATACTCCCACGACTATGGACATTTAAGGATGTGCTTATAGACCCCAGCTCCCACATATATGATCGCCATCATAATGCTAGCAATCAAGCAAGAATCCTATGGGCTCTATCAACATGTATATGATGATAAGGACAAACCAGATAGCATACTATCATCTCATGTAAGACAGTTCTATCGTTATAGGTCCTCACTCAATTATCATAATAACAAGTCCGCGACTATGATAATTGCCTTGAGGGCACTATAGCCAACAATACTAGTGGGGCAGAGGTAGCCGGTAAGTACATCCTTCAAATGTACCTAGTCGTAGGAGTATCGAGATGGGACATCGATATTCCAGAGTAGACTAACGTATACGCTTCTTGACCCATATTATAGGAGATGGATGATCCCATATCGATTGGTGTTTGACATCAGAAAAGGTATACGAGTGCTCAGTGGAAACTGGGTACACTGGACTGACTCGCCGAGAACTCCTAGATGGTATTATACCTATCGTAAGATAGCAGTTTTCTGGTGACACTGGTACAGGTTAGTCTGTCGACCCTGTTGGATTTACCTAGCACCTCATCATGGTTTGGGTTGCATCAAACATGCTACAATTAAATTTTTTGGGGTGCCAAGTAAACCTACCTAGGATCAAACTAGAAATTAGGGTAGCAAAACATAGTATCACATACTAAAAGAGAGTCTAACACTAAGAGATGAGAAATACAACCTTTGTAGATCTCCCCTTTGTGACTCCTTAGATCAATTCGGTGTTTGGACGGGTCCACTTGAGTCCTTTGTGGTCCACGACGATCCATCGCGGAGTACCTTGGCTCAAGCTCCTAGCTTCACTAGAACAAATTAGAAGTGATGCATACAACCTAAACTAGTGGGATAAACTAGTGTAGATTGGTGATGTGGGTTTGGATCTCACTTAAAAATCTTTTCTTTTATCTCCTTCACTCACTTTTGAAGAGGTAGTAAGCTTTGAGGAAGAAGAAAGAGAAGAAGGCTAAGCAAGCTCAAGATAATTTCGTATGCCAAAAATAAAAAGAATAATGAATATATGAGAGTCAAACTCACTCATAACCATAGTTCTAAAATATCTAGATATTTTGTTATTGAGTCAAAGAATTAGTGTAGAGATTAAACCATGGTTTAAGTCATGGTCAACTAAAGAAGTGTGTTGAAACAAAGCAACCATGATTTAATCCCAATTAATTCTTTAATCAATAATCAAAATATATAAATATCTAACCATGTGAGTTTTGCATAGCCAACTCCAATGTATCATCAAACATGACACATGTATGCATGCATGTGTGCATTCATATCAACATATGTACATACATACATTGATGCATACAACATATAAAGAAAAGGTTATAAGTAAAATGGCTAATGGTCATTAATATTAAATCAACAATTGATTTAATAAACCGGTCATATCATATACGACACGACCAATAGAAACTACCAGATTATAATGCGGTATCATATACACGCATTTAATCAGGCACCCGTGCATATCACCATATGCACCCCACATCGTTTCTCTTGAGCTAGGTAACCCCTTTGTGGGACTCTAAGACTCGTCAATACGCCAGCATGAGGTGATGATCATATCAAACACCCACAAGCCGCAAGCGGTCAGCTAAACGTAATGGCCACCCGGGTATTGAGCGAGCAGAAAAAAAACAAGCGAACCTGTCAAAACCCCTGTCGAGCCAACCAGTAACACTTACCATACAGTCTGGTCTCTTCGTCAGATATGCTACATATCGAGTCTAGGGATGGCATCGTCGACCCCAATAACTCAATAAGTCATGCCGATGTATGTGTTGGATATAGTGCCATCAAAGTCAATTATTGGATCGCAGGTACGTGATTGCAATGATTGAGAGAGGGCCTATACCGGTAGGACAGTCTTACTCAAGATGATAGTATGTTATCTGGTTTGCCTTTATCAGTCGTGTACAGCTTTAGGTGACATGATCATTATTACACGTTGATAGAGCCCTTAGGATCCTGCTTGACTACCAACAGTATGATGGCAATCATATACGCGAGAGTTGGGTATTCTATAAGCACATCCTTAAAAGTTGTCCCTAGTCGTGGGAGTTTCGAGACCGGGCATTGATATTCTGGAGTAGACTAGTGTATACAGTCGAGACCCCGACGACGGGCAGTGGCCGGTCTCACAACCCACTGGTGTCAATTGGATCACCTAAGATGTATACAGGAGCTCATTGGGTTATGAGTACACCGGACAGGACTCGCCGGGAACCTGCTAGATGGTATTATACCAAGCGTCAGATAGCAGTTCCCTGGTGACATGTGTACAGGTTAGTTCATCGACCTGAGGTCGTCATTTGTCTCGTGTGAGTTCCCACTGTGCTTTGATTTCTATCCTACCACGGCTCAAAGGAGTCGTGCAAACAGGTTTTTTTTGGGTACAATCCCAAGCCACATGGAGGGAAGTGAGCGGATCGGCAGGGGATTCGTCTCTCCTGGTATTGGGGGTGAGATCGTGCTGTGTCTAGGAGAGCCATTACACCAAGTCCTTGGCCAAGGCAGGTGAGAATTACTGGTATGTATTCCAGTAGTTTCTCAGGGTGTTCAGGGCCACTTGATTCGTATGTCAAAAACATTTCTAAACCGCAATCAAGAACGGCGTCGCTTGGTAGCTAGCCGGTGAGTACGGGTCGGTCCACAGGGATTTTATGAATTTCCTAATTGCTCTTACGAGTTAATTCTGAACGGTGTGAACAGATTGATTAAATCTAAAAACTAAATTAATCTAGATCTAAATCTTGCTAGGGTTAGATTTAGGTTAAGTTTGGAAATGTAAATAAATCTCACCGCTTTCTATACCCATATTAAGATCTTTTAGGAGTTATGGTAATTATCAATAGAGTGGATTAGAACCATTCGGGAAGATGTTTCTTCCTCTAGGTTCTTGTCCTTCTTTTATCAATCCTTTCCCTAACCTCCATGGAAAACACGCTCAACCGGGCCTTTATACTATGGTATCACCGCTACCTCGAGGGATAAGGTGCCGTAGGGAGCGGTGTGTGCATGTATGCATGGAGTCCTATAAAAACGTGTAACGGGCAAGAAAGGGATGAGAGATCTCATCTCTCAAAAGCTTTCCCCAAAGCTAACCCTAACAAGCGAGGAAACTACTCGCTCATTAGGGAATTGAAGAACATGTTATCTATCTATCTAGGGCAAGGAATTAAAGATCTATACTAAGACAATTAAATAAAATTACTTATTTGATGGCTCTCTCCAAATATTTACACAGGGTTGTCAGATCTGAATAGATGAAATGAAAAGAGGCATCAATACTCACCAGAAAGAAATCTGAATTTTATTAATGAAAAGAGGCATAACCTAATACAAGATCTAGGGTTCCGATTTATAGAGGATAGAAACCCTAGGGTTACAATTGACTCGCATATCTGCTTTTACAAAAATACCCCCTAAGAAAAAGACCTAGTCAACGCTCCGCGCACCGCCAATCTTTTAGAAATTTTTCTGCCACTACAGGCTCCGCACGGCCGCGGAACCGCAGCCGCAGGCCAGGTATGGCAGCGGTTCTGCGGCCAAATAAGAGGCTCCTTTGCTGAAATTTGGTATTCTGCTTTGTGTTGTGTAACACCCGAGCCCAATGCTACTGATTTCAGTTACCGTTCGAACTTAGTATGGCACTTATTTCATTTATCTTGCTTGATGGTTAATTATTGTAAATTCTACCCGGAAATTAATTTCTGCATATAACAATTTTTGGCACCTAAAATAAAATTAAAAATATTCATCTTGGCCTGTTTGACACCCCTGACCCTATTGTAGCGTCCGTGCATCGTGTTCTCGTCCCGTTCAGTGAAATGGGCGAGTTTGGACGGCTACGTGCACATACGTGTGTCCGTTTTGGGGGTATGCTTTTTGATTGTAAAACACTTCATTTTAAATTTTGGATCCCGCCTAAAATTCTATTATTTCAATTTCAAATTTTTGGACCCGATCCGGGCGCAATTTGGAAATGTTTAACTTTGCGCCAAAATCCCAGATTTTTAATATATTTAAACCATCATATATAATTTAGTTAACCATATAATATTTTTACAATCTTTTATATTCTTCTCAATTTATTCTCTCAGCCAACCGCAACATCCCCTTTAACCCCGTGGGCCCCACCTCTCTCTCTCTATCCACTTTTCTCTCTCTCTCTCTCATATATTCTCTTGTACTTCTCTTTATCATTTTTTCTCTTCTTGCTTCATGTCTCGTTTCTCAATTTTTTTAACTGTTCTTTTGTTGCCGGAATTCCGTCGTGCCGGTGACGCTTCACGACGTTCCAGCGAGGTACCCCGACCCGTGTGATTCCTTTGTTCGTCGTTTGGGTTCATTCCGTGAACCGTGCGTCCGTCGTGAGTTTTCCCCGCCAACGGTTAACGTTCCGTTTTCCCGATTCGGGACCCATCGAGGCAAGTTAATCTTGCTACATGCTATATAATTCATTTTATACCTATTTAAATAAATACCATACCTATAGTTTAAATCTAGTACCCCATGTTTAATTTTATAACGTTTCGATGTTCCGTTTGCATCCGTTTATATCATATTAAATCTAGATAATGAAAACTTATCTTGTGACATACTGGATTACATTATACTACATCCACATCAATTAAAATATATATCGCTGTAATATTTCTTATTATTATCTTTAATTAGTTTATAATCTGCATTTTATAATATTATATATTTGAAAATATTATAGTTTACACATGAAACGTCGTTGAAAAAGCGGATACGACAAATCTGAAATTTACTGTACACCTTACGTTATAAAATTCATTATAAATGATAGAAAAATCATTAGTATACGTTCTTTAGTTCGTTAAGAAGCTAACTCAGAATACTATAAGTCTATGAAATATTTACTTGCAAAATAAATTGTTTAAATAACTTAAAATGCAAATTAAAATGTCTCCAAACTGCTGTCCAGGGAAATTCCAGCAGCAAACTTTCAACTTCGAATGTTCATATCTTTTTGTAGGGACAACCTGAGATGCTTATACTTATAAAACTGAAAACCTTATTGAATTATCTTTGTTTTGGTATAAGACACGTCCCTTTTGGAGAACGTTTGTTATTTTTAAGCTATTTTACAAATTAGGGTGATGCTGAATTTTTGAACGGATCTTTCTTGTGCATGGTTAATCAATACAACTTTTATAGTTATTAATTGCTTTGAATATGCTATCCATATTAATATTATTATATCAATATTTATATCACATATTGCTTAGTTTTACATCCCACATTACCATTTTATAGTTTTATAACTTTTCGGATCCCCGTTTGCATCCATCGCATCTAAGATACATATAATTGCATCCATAGATCACATTACTACATAATAATGTGATATTAACACTCCATATTTAATAAATTGCATCCTAATTAATATTGGAACTATAAATGTAACCCTAATTGATAACTGTGCATCCATATCCTTGAAATTATATCTATTTGCATATCATATTACATGTTCCAGTTTATTGTTTTGATAGTACTCATGCTTGTTTATTTATATACATGCTTATGTTAGTTTGATTATGAGCACCGACATGACATCTTGTGCTTCCTGACATGACCTGTTACACTTCCTACTTGACATGACATGGTACCGTACACCCTTGACATGACATGACACATTTATACATTACCTGGCTTGACCTGATGTACCATGGCTTTACCTGTTACCTGATCTTGTGTCTAATGCCAACAAACATAACATGTAGTCCTCATGGACCGTTCCTGTTGTCTATCCAGACAAACCTATTTACCTGATCCTATGTTGGCATTAGTTTCTTGATTACTGAATACCTGGCTTAACATACATAACTTGGGGGTATGGGGAAATCAAATGTGAAACCTGACTTGTAACTCAACAGTTCGATACCTGTTCTTATCAGTTTTACGAGCTAGGCCAGCCCCGGAGTGATGATGCTGACAGCACTCGCCCATCCTACTACCTGTTACTGCTTAGCGGCATGTCTTAAATTCAGCCCTGAGGGTCTTGACCGTGGTCCCGGGCATGCACGGGATACTATTGAGTTACATCGATAATTCATCAATTTGGTTTCAAAGACTTTAGAACAGAGAACCTGATAGAACAATCCAGTTTACCCACTGCACACTACCCTGTACTGCTCTGATTTATATTATTGTTACCCTTGCTTTATTCATGTTTATATTCGCATTGCCTGTTTACTATGTTATTACTTGATGACTTGACGCGCTGACGTCTGGGTTTTGCATGGCCCAGATTCTTCTACCTTGCTGCAGACTGATTAGGAGTTTTGCCGCTGTTAGACGAGCGGTGAGGTTCCTGTCGATACGTAGTTTCACTCCAGGTGTTTCATTTATTGTATCTTTTGGCTTCCGCATATTGTTATCTCTTGATTATTTTACTCTGGCTTATAGACATGTACTGGGTAGTTAGTTTACTTTCCTGTTCTTGATATCTCCACAGCCGTAATGTAACTGTGGAAGGATTTTTCCTATCCACAGGTAGCATGGTTGGCTATGTCACGTGCCCACTTTAGCGTACATTGGGAAGCGGGGCGTGACATGGTTCTTTTGGTATCAGAGACATAGGATAGTCGGGTTGATTCTTTTGTAGTTGGGGGTTGTACCCAATACACGAATCAGAATACCCGTGTTTAGGAAACATGTCCTACCGCCTTACCGTTTACCATTCTTGAATCACATTCTTCCTGATTATATCTTTTACGATGTGCAAACTTCCTCTGCATATCGACTCGAAACCTGATTCCTTGTTATCTCTAGGACTTAGGCGACTTGGGTAGAGTTATGTAATTGTGGCTATGATACCGCGGTATAGTTACAATGCGGCACTCTATTTAAGTATCTTGGAGTTCTAGCCTTGATCTATATTCAGAATCTATCATCATGCTAATGTTGGGTGTTTTGAGTTCAGGAATATGGCCAGTAAGAATTTGAAGACGTACCAAGGCGTGTGGACGAAGCCGCCATGCTTGGAGTGATAAGGGGAATGCTGGAGAATCCAAAGAAACAGACCGAGCTGATCCAGCAGCAAGCGGACTCGTTTCAGGAAGGTTTGCAGATCGTTCAGCAGTCTGTGAACAATGTTGGAGCTAAGCCAGTTGACCGAGTAGGGACAGTAGCAGATTTCAGACGTTTGGGTCCGTATACATTTACTGGATTGGAGGAGCCGTTGCCAACAGAGCAGTGGCTAGTTGACACAGAGAATTTGCTTATTGCGGCACAGATTCCAGATGAGAAAGAGTTGATGTGGTAAGCATTCAGTTAGTGGATTACGCCCGAGAATGGTGGCTTGCAGAAGAGAACCGTTTGCCCAAGCCGATCAAGTGGGCGGATTTTTCGAAGAGTTTCCTGGAGAAGTTCTTCCCGCGGACTGCACGGGAGGAAATGGAAGAGAAGTTCATCGGACTAAAGCAGAAGGGAACACCCGTAGATGTGCTTGTAGCAGAATGGCTGAGACTCAGTAGTTTCGCTGGACCTTTAGTTGCCAACGATGCAGACAGGGCACGGAGGTTCATGCGCAGCCTGGATGTGGACATCCAGAGGCAGATTGTCTCCCTGGGTTTGACCACTTTCTCACAAGAATTTGCGGCAGCCGAGAGCAGCAGAGTTTATCTGGGATGAAGGAGAGTTTTTCTGTCGGGCCAGTCGAGTTTAGGGCTAGGCCGACAAATAATATTCTTGCATCAATGGAAGTGATGAAAGTGAAGAGACGGCTGTTGTTTGTGATTTTATGGACGTGTTTGAAGATATATCGGGATTACCGCCAAAGCGAGACGTGGAGTTCGCAATTAATCTTATTCCTGGGGCAGTGCCAGTATCCGAAGCGTATTATCCATTGGCGCCAGTAGAATTGGAAGAAGTCAAGAAACAGGTTGCAGAATTGCTTGAGAAAGGTTAGATTCGAAGCAGTAACTCGCCTTGGGGAGCTCCAGTTCTTCTAGTAAAGAAGAAGGATGGCACAAGAAGGATGTGCATCGACTATCGAGAATTAAACCGGGTGACTATTAAGAACAAGTACCCGATCCCTCGCATTGGCGAACTTTTTGAGCAGCTTAGTGGCGCGAGGGTATTCTCGAAGCTGGATTTGTGATCCAGATATCATCAGGTCCGAGTGAAAACAGAAGATATTTGCAAGACGGTGTTCCGAACTCGGTATGGACATTACGAGTACTTAGTGATGCCCTTCGGAGTAACGAATGCACCGGCAGTATTCAGGGACTTGATGAACCGAATCTTTTCACCGTTCTTGGACCAGTTTATCGTGGGTTTTTTTATTGACGATATTCTGGTTTATTCGAAGAGTTTTGAGGAACATTCTGAGCATTTGAAGATCGCACTGCGGACGTTGAGACAGGAGAAGTTATATGCGAAGATGAGCAAGTTCGAATTTTGGTTGGAGGAAGTAAAGTTTTGGGGCATGTTGTGTCTGGCGATGGAATTGCCGTCGATCCAGAAAAGATTGTAGCAGTTCGTGATTGGCCGATTCCAAAGAATGTTGCGGAGATAAGAAGTTTTCTTGGACTCGCCGGATATTACAGAAGATTTGTAGAGAACTATGCTCGTCTGGCGGAGTCGTTAACCAAGCTTACGCGCAAGGAGGTACCTTTTGTACGGACGGATAAGTGTGCGTTAGCTTTCGAGACGTTGAAGCAGAAGTTGATAACCGCCCCTATTCTGACCGTGCCAGACAATTCCGGAGGATTGGTGATTCACAGCGACGCATCTGGGAAAGTATTGGGATGTGTTTTGATGCAGCATGGGAAGGTTGTAGCATACGCATCGAGACAGTTGAAGACCCATGAGAAGAATTACCTAACTCATGGCTTGGAACTTGCGGCTGTGACTTTCGCTTTGAAGGTTTTGATACACTACCTTCTGGGCGAAAGGGTCGAAGTTTTTTTACTGATCATAAGAGCTTGAAGTATGTGTTCACACAGAAAGAGCTTAATATGAGGCAGCGTAGATGGTTGGAGCTGATGGCTGACTACGATCTTGATCTTAAGTACCATCCGGGGAAGGTTAACGTCGTGCCGGATGCGCTTAGTCGGTTACCAGCAATTCAGGTGTTAACTACGCAGAAGGAGATCGTTGAAGATTTTTGAAGATTTGACTTGGAGGTTGTGCTATCGCATTCTATGGGACAATTGATGCAGCGGCAGGTACAGTCATCTTTGATCGAGAATATTAAAGCAGCACAATCGCAGGACCCTAGACTGCAAAAGTTTCGAGGACAGGTTGAAGCCGGACTACGAACAGATTTATTAATCCCCGAAGATGGTTCGTTGAGGTTTGGTACCCGTTTGTGTGTGCCAAAGGGAGATATTCGTGAAGATCTTATGTAGGAGGCACACAGTTCAGCTTATTCTGTACATCCAGGAGGCACAAAGATGTACCGAGATATTCGACAGCATTTCTGGTGGGAAGGCATGAAACGGGAGATTGCTCGCTTTGTGGCAAAGTGCTTGGTGTGTCAGCAAGTTAAGGATGAACATCAAAGGGTTGCTGGTTTATTACAACCACTTCCGATTCCTCAGTAGATGTGGGAACATATAACCATGGATTTCGTGACAGCTTTACCGCGAAGTCCAAAAGGCAACCATGCTATATGGGTGATTGTTGACCGATTGACCAAGGCGGCTCATTTTATTCCTTTTCGGGTTGGTCAATCAACAGAGACTTTGGCAGAGCGGTACATGCAAGAGATAGTAAGATTGCATGGAGTACCGGTGAGCATCGTGTCCGATCGGGACACTCGGTTCTTATCACACTTTTGGCGGAGTCTACAGGAAAGTTTGGGGGCTCGATTGAAGTTTAGCACAGCTTATCATCCTCAAACTGATGGTCAGTCGGAGAGAACAATCCAAACTCTTGAGGATACGTTGAGAGCATGCAGGTTGGACTTCAAGGGGTCTTGGGAGGATCATCTACTTTTGGTGGAGTTGTCTTACAACAACAGTTTTCAGGCAACTATTCAGATGGCTCCATTTGAAGCTTTGTATGGTCATAAATGCCGTTCACCTGTTTGTTGGGACGATGTCGGTGAACGAAGATTATTGGGACCAGATTTGGTTGTGCAGACAGTTGAGAAGGTTAACCCTATCAGAAATCATATAAAGGCAGCACAAGACCGACAGAAGAGTTGGGTAGATACGTCAAGAAGACCTCTAGAGTTCGCCGTGGGTGATTTGGTATTCTTGAAGATATCACCAACTAGAGGGGTGATTCGTTTTGGAAGTCTAGGAAAGCTTAGTCCTTGATTCGTTGGACCCTTTGAGATCTTGGAGCGTGTTGGTGAGGTAGCATATCGTTTGGCGTTACCGCAGTCCTTGGCGAATGTGCACGATGTGTTTCACGTATCTCAACTCCGTAGATATGTTCGAGATGAAACACACGTATTGGATTATTCGGAGCTAGCAGTACGAGAAGACTTGACTTTTGAGGAGCGACCGATTGGAATCGTGGATCGAAGGGAAAAGGTTCTTAAGAACAAGGTAATTCCTCTTGTGCTTGTTTCTTGGGGTAATCACTCGCATGGAGAGTCCACTTGGGAACGAGAAGATGAAATCCGGCAGAAGCATCCACACCTTTTCTTTTAGTTATCTATCTTTGTATTCTTGGAATTTCGAGGGCGAAATTCTTTTTGTAGTTGGGTATAATGTAACACCCGAGCCCAATGCTACTAATTTCAGTTACCGTTCGAACGTGGTGTGGCACTTATTTCATTTATCTTGCTTGATGGTTAATTATTGTAAATTCTACCCGGAAATTAATTTCTGCATATAACAATTTTTGGCATCTAAAATAAAATTAAAAATATTCATCTTGGCCTGCTTGACACCCCTAACCCTGTTGTAGCGTCCGTGCATCGTGTTCTCGTCCCGTTCAGTGAAACGGGCGAGTTTAGACGGCCACGTGCACGTACGTGTGTCCGTTTTCGGGGTATGCTTTTTGATCATAAAACACTTCATTTTAAATTTTGGATCCCGCCTAAAATTCTATTATTTAATTTCAAATTTTTGGACCCGACCCGGGCGCGATTTGGAAATGTTTTACTTTACGCCAAAATCTCAGATTTTTAATATATTTAAATCATCATATATAATTTAGTTAACCATATAATATTTTTACAATCTTTTATATACTTCTCAATTTATTCTCTCAGCCAATCGCAACCTCCCCTTTAACCCCGTGGGCCCCACTCTCTCTCTCTCTCTCCACTTTTCTCACTCTCTCTCATATATTCTCTCGTACTTCTCTTTATCATTCTTTCTCTTCTTGCTTCATGTCTCGTTTCTCATTTTTTTTAACTGTTCTTTTGTTGCCAGAATTCCGTCGTGCCGGTGACGCTTCACGACATTCCAGCGAGGTACCCGGACCCATGTGGTTCCTTTGTTCGTCGTTTGGGTTCATTCCGTGAACCGTGCGCCCGTCGCGTGTTTTCCCCGCCGACGGTTAACGTTCCGTTTTCCCGATTCGCGACCCATCGAGGCAAGTTAATCTTGCTACATGCTATATAATTCATTTTATACCTATTTAAATAAATACCATACCTATAGTTTAAATCTAGTGCCCCATGTTTAATTTTATAACGTTTCGATATTCCGTTTGCATCCGTTTATATCATATTAAATCTAGATCATGAAAACTTATCTTGTGACATACTAAATTACATTATACTGCATCCACATCAATTAAAATATATATCGTCGTAATATTTCTTATTATTATCTTTAATTAGTTTATAATCTGCATTTTATAATATTATATATTTGAAAATATTATAGTTTACACATGAAACGTCGTTGAAAAAGCGGATACGACAAATCTGAAATTTACTGTACACCTTACCTTATAAAATTCATTATAAATCATAGAAAAATCATTAGTATACGTTCTTTAGTTCATTACGAAGCTAACTCAGAATACTATAACTTTATGAAATATTTACTTGCAAAATAAATTTTTTATAGAACGTAAAATGCAAATGAAAATGTCTCCAAACTGCTGTCCAGGGAAATTCCAGCAGCAAACTTTCAACTTCAAATGTTCATAACTTTTTGTAGGGACAACCTGAGATGCTTATACTTATAAAACTGAAAACCTTATTTAATTATCTTTGTTTTGGTATAATACACGTCCCTTTTGGAGAACGTTTGTTATTTTTAAGCTATTTTACAAATTAGGGTGACGCTGAATTTCTGAACGGAACTTTCTTGTGCATGGTTAATCAATACAACTTTTATAGTTATTAATCGCTTTGAATATGCTATCCATATTAATATTATTATATCAATATTTATATCACATATTTCTTAGTTGTACATCCCACATTACCATTTTATAGTTTTATAACTTTTCGGATACCTGTTTGCATCCATCGCATCTAAGATACATATAATTGTATCCATAGATCACATTACTACATAATAATGTGATATTAACACTCCATGTTTAATAAATTGCATCCTAATTAATATTGGAACTATAAATGTAACCCTAATCGATAACTGTGCATCCATATCCTTGAAATTATATCTATTTGCATATCATATTACATGTTCCAGTTTATTGTTTTGATAGTACTCATGCTTGTTTATTTATATACATGCTTATGTTAGTTTGATTATGAGCACCCACATGACATCTTGTGCTTCCTGACATGACCTGTTACACTTCCTACTTGACATGACATGGTACCGTACACCCTTGACATGACATGACACCTTTATACATTACCTGGCTTGACCTGATGTACCATGGCCTTACCTGTTACGTGATCTTGTGTCTAATGCCAACAAACATAACATGTAGTCCTCATGGACCGTTCCTGTTGTCTATCCAGACAAACCTGTTTACCTGATCGTGTGTTGGCATTAGTTTCTTGATTACTGAATACCTGACTTGACATACATAACTTGGGGGTATGGGGAAATCAAAGGTGAAACCTGACTTGTAACTCAACAGTTCGATACCTGTTCTTATCAGTCTTACGGGCTAGGCCAGCCCCGGAGTGATGATGCTGACATCACTCGCCCATCCTGCTACCTGTTACTGCCTAGTGGCACGTCTCGGATTCAGCCCCGAGGGTCTTGACCGTGGTCCCGGGCATGCACGGGATACTATTGAGTTACATCGATGATTCATCAATTTGGTTTCAAAGACTTTAGAACAGAGAACCTGATAGAACAATCCAGTTTACCCACTGCACACTACCCTGTACTGCTCTGATTTATATTATTGTTACCCTTGTTTTACTCATGTTTATATTCGCATTGCCTGTTTACTATGTTATTATTTGATTACTTGACGCGCTGACGTCTGGGTTTTGCATGGCCCATATTCTTCTACCTTGCTGCAGACTGATTAGGAGTTTTTCCGCTGTTAGACGAGCGGTGAGGTTCCTGTCGGTACGTAGTTTCACTCCAGGTGTTTCATTTATTGTATCTTTTGGCTTCCGCATATTGTTATCTCTTGATTCTTTTACTCTGGCTTATGGACATGTACTAGGTAGTTAGTTTACTTTCCTGTTCTTGATATCTCCACAGCCGTAATGTGACTGTGGAAGGATTTTTCCTATCCACAGGTAGCATGGTTGGCTATGTCACGTGCCCACTTTAGCGTACTTTGGGAAGCGGGGCGTGACATGTTGACTTTTTCTTCCTGTTTCTTTGGTTCTTTTCTTAGGTTGGCTTCTAGGTTTCTTCTAGATTCCACAGTGAATAATTGTAGTGGACTTTTACCGTTGCTTCGTGACGAAGTCTTGAACCTTGCGCTGCCTTGTATTTTGTGAACTGATTTTTGTGTAGGCTTTATCAAGATTCTCTGTTTGTTGGTCGAAGTCTCACTTTTGTATCGTATTTTGTCTTTTTCACTATTTTTATTCCGAGAACCTGCAACTAATTAGCAGACATGGGTCAAAAGCACCTGTTTATTTGTAAAATGACTAGGAATGGGGAATATAATAATTCAATATTATGATATGAACAAATACCCCCAAACTTATCTTTTGCTCGTCCTCGAGAAAACCTAGTTTTATTCTCAACAAAATCCTAACCTCACTTTCCCAGGCAAACGCGATTGCACTAAGCTCGTGCAACAAGCCGTTAAACCTCTAGGTATCCCTAGTAGGAGGAGTGTTGTCTCCTGAGGGTTTTCAGCGGATATTACCCACAAAATCCTATCAATCTGGCCCATTAACTTTTATTCTCCAATTAGGTTTTCTAACAAGAACTCTATTATCTTCGACTCATAAATCATCCACCAGTATTCTTCCTACTTCCTTATCATTTAACTTAAGATTATAAATGTTCTGTAGACTTACTTAGCTTTCGGCATCTCTTTAAGTTTTCCTTCTAGGGTTCTATCTCAACTTAGGAATTTTTATCATCGCTATTAAAGATATAAGTCCTATTCTTCATTCCTATCTCTTATCTAAACCCCAATCACAAACCCCCACGTGTGTGTAAATATCACTCCTACACTTGGAGATTCAAATCAAGCAATCATACTCTTGTCCGTTGTCCAAAGCACTTCTTAATAGGTGAATTTTTAGATGAATTTTACTCGCACATCCTTCATGCGACCGTTAATACTTCTTGAGATACCAACAACCGATTATAAGATGTGTTTGCACATTAAAGCGTAATTCCTAGTCTTGCAACACCTAAGGCTTTAGCAGTGACTCCCAAACCAGTTGGTCTAAGGCACTAGTTGATGAAGCACCCTCGCCAAATATTTTTCTATTTTTGCAGCCTTAAGTAATCACAAAAACCAGTGTTCATTTTTTTATTATCTTTTTATTCACACTTGTATTTTTATTTTTATTTTCTTCATACTAAGGACTTTAGACAAGAGCATTTCAAGGTCTCCTCTACTATTCCAAGTTTCAAGGTGCGTGTTTGTGCAATTTGTAGGGTATATATTTTCAGAATTTAGACTTAAGCTAGCAATTATTTTTCAAACTTATTCTCCAATAAAAATATCAATACTTTTCCCTTGTTTTAACTTAGCCCAAGAAGTGAACTCAAAATTTTCCTATTTCTAGATAAACTAGAAAGACATATACTTTCTACCGTTAAATTTTAAGAAAGGTTATTTTTAGGGTTATTAATTTACTAAGTATAAGATCTAGTTGTTCCTAGCTAGTTAACCTTTTTGTCAAACTCAAGTCAATTATGGCCAAAATTGAATACTTTAATTTTTATAATTTTTGAAATTTTTATGGGTTTTAAAAATAAGTATGCAAATGCAAAAATATACACATGAATGCGAAGGAATAAGGCTTACCGAGCATACCCCCAAACTTAACTTTGACAGTGTCCTCACTGTCATGCTATACAAAGAGGGTTGAGAATGTCGGCACTCCTCTGTTTATTTATTTATAAAAAATTTTATTGTTAAAAGAAAAACAAAAATATATATACATATATACAAAAAGGTCCTCCCCAAACTAAACAAGGCCTTACGCAGGCCAAAGGTTAGCACCAACCATTCAAAAAATTTATCGTGATAATCGTAGGGTTGGTGAAAGAATGGGGTGTAGAGAAAAGAAATGAGACGCACACGAGACCGTGTGGAGATAGAAACGGTATACGGTCTCGGTGGAGGAGAAGAATGGCGGAAAACAGAAAGAAGTGCAGTACGATCTTGAGGGTGTAAATCGAGTGAATAAATTAGCGCAATATGTGATGACCATTGTGTTAAAAGTGATTGTGCTAATCTATCAACCCGTCGAGAAATAGGGTCAAATCGCTCAAGATTCGCAAGAAAACATGGGTACGTCGAACTTGGTAAACCCTCCATTGAAAATGGAAACACGACGGAGTCTTGCGTGGTCGAAACGATAGGAAGGACGAAAGGGAGTGATTGAGGGATAGTCTTAATCTCACCTAATTAATCTGTCTCGAACTTGAAGGATTCCATCAATGGTTTGAAATGACTGTAAGCAACCGAGTCTGATAGTTCAACTACGTCATCTGAAAATGTAAAGGACTCAAACTCGGGAGGTGAGTTTTCAACATCGTCCGAAAAAGTGAAACACTCGTAATCATTATCGTCTGTGAGAACTGTGTCAGATTCAAAAAGAAATTTTTCAAGCTTACAGTCTTCAAGCGTGATCTTTTGCGTGGTCAGAACGATGGAAATGTGGGAGGGTGATATAACAGTTAAAGGTTCAGGAGGATGAATTGGAAAATCCGACACATCAAACAAAAATAGTTCATCCTCAATACTATCCTCAATACTCTCCTCAATACTATCCTCATTATTCTCCTCAAAAGTTATCTCATCCATGCAATTATCATCAAAATCAAGACGCATATGAAGTTCGGGAGAAACATTTAATGACTCGGGATGTGAATTGGAGATAAAATTTCAGTCAAATTTACGGGTTAATCATCCAAAATATTCCCGACGTCTATATCCTCAATCAAGTGAAAATCAATTTTTTCTGACACCTCATCAAAAGCATGGGTATTTATCAATTCAGGTTCTAGAGTAGAGGTGTAAAGATCGAAAGGGTTAGGTGTGGTTTCACTCGAAAGAGACTCTGCACAATCTGGCAAATCAAGCACTACAAAGTCACAGAACTCATCATTTTGGACACATGTTTGAAAACTGGATGTCACGACCCGAATAATTCGACTCGTGACCGGCACTTAACCACGCTACGTCTACAGGCGTAACGCGACTAAGTAAGCCGAACCCAGAAATCAAAACCATTTAAAAGTAGCGAGTGTTGAAAACATTTAATTAAGACATTTAGAAAACCTTAAATAGTTCAATAAGTTCTTTTAAAATTAGGCAATCATTTAAATAATTTTGGCAGCATTTCCTTTGTAAAAGTAGCCCCGAAACCGGGTATAAAACAGGATATGAGTGAAAATGGGATATAATGAAACAAAGTATTCCCATACGGGAGCAATCACGCCCAACGGCGGAAACCATCATCACAAGAGTAATATACGACGCCGTAGCGAAGAATAAGCAATAAGTAAACATCACTGAAATATAAACTGCATAAAAAAAACAGTCGGCTCCCACGAGCTTGACTCCATAATACAAAATATACATCATCGTCCTCACACAGTATCTAAGTCCAGTACATAAATGGTAGATGGAGAATACTAGATACAAAAGGAGTACAATAAAAGTAATCAGATACCACAACCCACCTAAAGCAAAACAGCTCTCGCACCAACTGTAGTGGTATCTGTAGCCGAAAGATGCAAAAGGCAGCCTGCCGCGACTACTTCGAAGGGCAACCTGCAAATACTGTGGCACAACGGTGGTGAGTTGCCAACTCGGGAATAGAGATAACATATAAAGGTAATCGCGAGCATGCACGTACTGCGCTACTCTAACATATTCCAGCAAGTAAGGTCTATATGCGACAAGTAGTAGGTGTAATAATCATGCAAAGGCTCTGTCTGGTAAAACGACTACAGGATGAAATGCATGATAAACAATGCTGAGCATGGGATAAACAACATCCACATGGAAATATCAACAAGGAAAAATAATCGGTGCCCCAAACTGCACCCAAATCCCAAATAAACTCAGGTGCCGGTACTCTCCTCGGCCCTCAAATCCTGTAAATCTCTAAGAATCACGAGTGCCCAATATCGGCACACAAAATATCATAAAATACTCATGTCCAGCATCGACACGCAAATCCCCATATATCGGGCTCCGTCAGTCCGGATCAGCCCACGGGCTCCGTTTGCGGTATCGGCCCTCGGCCCCGGCAGTACGGATCATCCCGCATCCATATCTCGACTCTGGTCAGTATCCTCCGGATAACCGCCAGGTCCAACCAATCACCGGTAGGTACTCACCACCCTGCCAGGATCATCGTTTACTCCACGAAAAACATTTCTCGCCCTGGGGAACCATACCGGGTCCACCACGAACCCGCAAACGGATCATCCAACTCCTCGAATCGGGTTTCAAGCACACATCTCAGCACCGAGAAAATGCGTGGTGGACGTACCAAAATATCATATCACGAGGAACCGGGTTTTCAAATGGTGTATCTTTTCTTTAATTAATTCCACGGTCCCCAAAACCAGAAATCACATGGAAATCCAACACCAATGAGTAAATCAAATGCGATATGCTATGCAAATCAAGTCATAATGTAGGTACAAAAGAGAACCGCTTTTTTTTAAAATAGTTTCAGTTTTCAAAAGACATCTTGCGGCTCCCAATTTCTATGAAAATCATAACGAATCATATATGAAATGAACTATAGCAATATAATCATGGCAATCCTACAGTGAGTGTGTCATGGCAATTACTAACGGTGTGTGTGTAACATGCAGATTAGTGCTCGTGCAACATGAAACGTTAGTAATAGTGCGGTGTTCTATCAATTCTAAGTTTACATACATATGGAAGGGAATGCAGCATGCAACAATAGTATACATGACAGTCAATGTAGGTAAATGCAATAAATAACTATAAGGTCCTATCAGCCCTGACGCATAATGCCATGCGGGCGATATCCCCGTAGATGTTTAATGTACTCACCGAAGTCTCGCGCTAAGTGTAGCCGACGACTTGCTTTCCCTTCTTCGCCGCGTCCGTCTCACTCGCCTGCGAACCTAGAATCACACAATATATCACACATAAGCTCAAATCCACAAAAACGTGACATTATGGTCAAACTAGATACCCGTGTCGCAAACCAAACGCGCGTGTACGCGATACGTAAAAACGTGTGATTACGCGCCTGAAACTATCCCGACGCATCGCGATACGCAGAAACCCCAAACCCACACGCGTATCACGCGTGTCGCGAAGGTTTAAAATATGAGAAATAGGTATATAGTTCCAGATTTTTCTACAGCAAGAATCAAATAAAGTTATACATGCCAGGAGTCTAAGGGTAGCAGCAGACGCCACTAGAGACAAACCCCAACCCAAACCCTCCCCATCTGGCCGCAATTTGCGGCTAGATAGAATTTTTCGGCGGCCTGAACAAGAGGTATGGGGGTCGGGTTCTACCTGGGGGATCAGCACTTAACAACTATACTGCAGTCTTCTCAAAATTATTCTGAACTCACCGGGACGATAGCAGTTTACAGAAAGACAAATTTTGCTTAAAAACGATGAATTTGCATCAAATAGGGATCTGGTGGTATTTTAGTGCAATTGGTGGCTAAGTCGGGTTAACATGGCCCTAACAACACTCCATCAACCTACTAACACCAAATCATACATCACTTCGTCAAAGTTCCCACCAATCACCACATAAAGCACTAAATACACAAAACTATCTCTAATCGAAGCTAATCTACTCAATTAAGCGAAAGTAGGAATAAGTTTAGAGGTTATACCCTCAAGAAATCTCACAAGCAAGTAGAAGGAGAAGAAGAGGGAACGGAGCTGCTGGGGTGCTGTTGCTGCTGCCTGGAGCTGTTGCTGCTGCCTGTAGCTGCTGCTGTTGTTGCCTGAGCTGCTGTTGCAAAGGCTGAAGTTGCTGCTGCTGCTGTTGTGTTTGCTGCTGCTGCTGCTGTGTTTGCTGCTGCTGTGGGGTGTGTGTGTGTGTGAGTGTGAGAGTGAGGTTGAGAGAAACAACACAAGAATGAGTGGAAAAAGAAAGATACCCCCCAAGGTCAACCCCTCCACTCTCTCTCTTCATTAAATGCAAGCATGACTTTTGCCATGATGCATTCTCTCTCTCTCTCATTCTCACCAAGTCAACACTAAAAAGGGAATTCAAATTAAAGCAACCATCATATAACTAATTAAACTCAATTAAAACCCAAAAGACTTAATCCCCATGATTAAACCCACAATGGTTGCTAATCATGGTATTACCTCAATTTAAAATCCTAGTTTACATGCACATGTGTGTGCAAGCCTAGGAAAATTCTAGAAAAATATTTATTAAATTTGGAAAAATATTTGAAACCCAATTTGGTAAACTTTTTATCAAAAACCCTTTATTTAAAAATAAATAGCCACTAAACACATTCTAAGGTGTTACATTCTCTCCCCCTTAAAGAAATTCGTCCCCGAATTTCAAAATCTAACTATACGTACCTTCGAAAAGACGGGGGTACTTCTTCCTCATTTCGCTTTCGGTCTCCCAATTGACCTCCTCGCTGCTCGGGCTACGCCAAAGTACTTTGACTGATGGAATGTCTTTCGATCTCAATTTCTTCACTTGTCGATCCAAGATCATCACCGTCTGCTCTGCATAGGAAAGGTCGCGCTCAAGCTGGATCGTCGGGTGGTGAATCGCATGCGAAGGATCATGAATATATCTACGGACCATCGAAACGTGAAATATGGGGTGCACATCTGGAAAACTGGGCGGAAGGGCTAACCGGTATGCAACTGCACCAACACGCTCGAGGATCTTGAAGGGGCCCACATATCTGGGACTGAGCTTCCCCTTCTTCCCAAACCTCATCACACCTTTCATTGGGGAGACCCTCAAGAAAACATGATCACCAACAGAAAACTCAAGTCTGCGCCGCCGACGGTCCGCATAAGATCGCTGCCTACTCTGGGCTGCTCTCATCCTATCGCGAATCAACTGGATCTTCGTGGTCGTCTCCTCAATAATCTGTGGCCCTAAGATACTGCTCTCACTGAGCTCTGTCCAACAGGCGGGCGATCTGCATCTCCCATAAAGAGCCTCAAATGGTGCCATCTGAATGGTCTCCTGGTAGCTGTTATTGTAGGAGAACTCTACTAAGGGTAAGTGATGATCCCAGCTACCTCCGAAATCTAATACACACGCTCTGAGCATGTCCTTGAGAGTCTGAATAGTCCGCTCTGACAGTCCGTCGGTCTGTGGATGAAATGCTGTGCTGAAACTCAAGCGAGTGCCCAAAGCCTCCTGAAGCCTCTGCCATAGTCGAATGGTAAACTGGGTGCCTCTTTCGGACACGATACATGTCGGAACTCCGTGCAGTCGTACTATCTCGTCGATATAAATCTGGGCGTACTGAGAAAATCCGAAAGTCGTCTTCACTGGTAGGAAGTGAGCCGCTTTCGTCAAACGATCCACGATCACCCAAATGGAGTCATACCCTCGCCTAGTCCTGGGTAGACCCACAACGAAATCCATTGAAATCTGCTCCCATTTCCACTCCGGAATGGGTAATGGCTGTAGCTCTCCCGCGGGCCTCTGGTGCTCGGCCTTGACTTGCTGACAAGTCAGGCATCTCGACACAAAATCTGCGATGTCTCTCTGCATTCCGTCCCACCAGTAATAACCTCTCATGTCATGGTACATCTTGGTGGAACCGGGATGAACACTATATACCGATCGATGTGCCTCCTCAAGAATATCGCGCCGCAGTCCCTCAGCATCTGGTACGAACAGTCTAACCCCAAATCGTAGTACCCCCTGATCATCGATCACGTACTCTGAAAATCTGCCCTGTCCAATCTGCGTCCTGATCTCTGAACATCGGTCATCACTATGCGGTGCCTCAAGTATGCGGTCAAGTAGCTGTGGGCGTGCATGAACATGCGCGATCTGTCCTCCAATCGGCGTGAACTCGAACTATATCCAGCTGTCACATAATATTTGCCAATCTGCCGACGACTGCCCCTGTACCGCGCTCAAACAAGACAGACTACCCCCGGGCCTCCTGCTCAAAGCATCCGCCACCATATTCGCCTTGCCCGGGTGATACAAGATCTCGCAGTCGTAATCCTTCACTAACTCCATCCATCGGCGCTGTCTAAGGTTCAGGTCTCGCTGCTGAAATATATACTTTAAACTCTTGTGATCAGTGAATATCTGGCACGACTCGCCATGTAGGTAATGTCGCCAGATCTTAAGTGCAAAGACCACTGCAGCCATCTCCAAATCGTGTGTGGGGTAGTTCTGTTCATGTTTCTTCAATTGTCGCGAAGCATACGCGATCACCCTGTCAAGCTGCATCAATACGCACCCTAGCCTCACTCGTGAAGCATCACAATAGACTACAAATCCACCTGATCCTGAAGGTAATGATAATACCGGTGCCGTAGTCAGCCGAGTCCGTAGCTGCTGAAAACTGTGCTCGCACTCCTCCGTCCAATAGAAAGGAACTCCCTTCCGGGTCAACCCGGTCAAAAGTGTAGTAATACTGGAGAAGACCTGCACAAATCGCCTGTAGTAACCGGCCAACCCCAAAAAGCTGCAAATCTCCGTAACCGATGTGGGTCTGGGCTAACGCTGAACGGCCTCGATCTTCCTCGGGTCTACATATATACCGTCTCGTGAAATCACATACCCCTAGAAGTCTACGCTGTCCAGCCAGAAAGCACACTTGGAGAATTTCACATAAAGCTGGTGCTCCCTCAAATTCTGAAGTGTAATCCGCAGGTGCTGCTCGTACTCCTCACTACTCCGGGAATACACCAAGATATCGTTAATGAATACTATGATGAACAGGTCCAAATATGGCCGGAAAATACGTTTCATCAAGTCCATGAATGCTGCTGGCGCATTGGTGAGTCCGAACGACATCACCAAAAACTCATAATGGCCGTAGCGCGTACGGAAAGCCGTCCTAGGAATGTCCTCCTGTCGAACCCGCAGCTGATGATTGCCCGATCGTAAATCGATCCTCGAAAAGTATCCTGGCCCCTGGAGCTGGTCGATCAAATCGTCGATACGCGGCAAGGGATATCTGTTCCGCACTGTCACCCTGTTCAGCGGACGGTAGTCGATACACAGACGCAAACTGCTGTCCTTCTTCTTGACGAACAGGACTGGAGCACCCCAAGGAGAAACACTGGATCGAATAAGTCCCTTATCCAGCAAATCTTGCAACTGACCCTTCAATTCTCGAAGTTCCGCCGGGGCCATCCGATAAGGCGGTATGGAAATAGGCCCCGTCCCAGGAACTAGATCAATACAGAAAGAAATGTCGCGCTCGGGCGGTAGCCCAGGAAGCTCGTCAGGGAACACATCAGGAAACTCACTAACAACCGGAACCTGATCCAATGGAACCTCTGTAGCACTAGCACCGCAAACATAAGCGAGAAATCCCTGACATCCCTTCCTCAAAAGCTGTCCAGCGCGAAAAGAAGAAATCACACTGTGAGGGGAGGCACCACGGTCCCCCAACATAACAAAAACCGACTCGCCGGGAAAGCAAAATCTAACTGTCTTTTCACGGCAGTCCACAGAAGCATAGCATGTGGCTAACCAATCCATGCCCAAAAGAACATCGAAGTCCAACATCTCAAGAAGGATCAAGTCGACAGGCAACTCCCTCTCGCCAATACAGACGGTACAGGATCGGAACACGTGCCTAGCAACAAACGACTCTCCCATAGGAGTGGTCACAACAAGCGGCTGATCAAGAAAACCGGACTCTCTACCCAAACTCGGCACAAAGTGTGTGGATACGTACGAGTGCGTGGATCCGGGATCGAACAACACGTGTGCATCAACAGAACATAATGGAAGGATACCTGAAACCACCGCATTGGACGCCTGCGCGTCCTGATGCGTCAAAGCAAAAAACCGCGCCTGTCCTCCACCGGTGACTGACTGCCCTCTACCTCTGTCATCCCGTCCTCTCTGAGCAACTCCTCTACGTCCACGGCCTCTCTGAGTATGAGTCTGACGCGGAACAACGGTAGGTACAACAGGCAACGCCCTCTGGGGTGGTGAAGGTGGTAAAGTAACACGCGGTGCTGCCGCCTCCCTCCGGTGTATCTCAGGAAAATCTCTAACGAGGTGAAGTAGACTGCCGCATGTAAAGCAACCCCGCGACGACTGCTGACTCTCCTGGGGATACGAACTAAACATCTGGCCTCATCCCAAATCTCTGCTACTCCTCGTACCAGAACGATACCTGTCGCGGTGTCTGAATGACTACCTCCGTGCGGATATACTAGTACGAACACTCTTCGGCTGTGGAACTACCGAAGTCTCAGCAAGGCGCTCCTCGACTAATAGGGCTGCGTCTACAGCTGCTGCATAGGTCTCGTAGTGCTGCGTGCTGATCGCAAGGAACAGTGGTGTAAGCAAGCCTCGAAAAAATCTCTTGACTCGCAACTCCTCGGTAGCCACTAAATACGGGGCATAAACTGCTAGCTCTGTAAACAGCACCTCATACTCTGCCACTGTCATCTCTGGCGTCTGGCGCAAGGACTCAAATCTACGTGCTCGGGCATCCCTAACACTCTGGGGAAGGAAACGGGCTAGAAATACTGTCACAAACTCCGTCCAGGTCATAGGAGGAAGACCTGCCGTTCTGCCCTTCTCAACTGAATCACACCACTTCTGCGTATGACCTTCCTGGCGAAAGCTCGCGAACTCAACCCATCTCGCATCTGCGCATCTGAGGGAACGACATATCCGGGCCATCCTATCGATGAAAGACTGTGGGTCCTCGGCTGTATCGGTGCCTGTGAAGACCGGAGGCTTCAGCCTCATGAACTCTGATAGCGATACTGTAATCACCTCCATGGCTGGAGGGGCAACTGGCTGTGCGGTAGGTACCATCGCGGTCTCTGGAACAGGTGGAGCTACCTCTGGTCGCTGTGCTCGAAGCATCTCAACTAGCGATCCTATCATCTGGCGCATCTCCTGCATGCTGGATCCCACCGTCTGGCGCATCTCCTGCATACCAGCCCCTATCATGGCGATCTGATGTGTCACGGGAGGAACAGTCTACTCGGGTACAACGGGTGCACTGCCCGGATCAGTCCTTGTCTCGGATGAGTCAACTCGAATCTCGGCCCTCACGGCCGCTCTCTGCGCCCTCATAGTCTTTGGCGGCATAATAGCTGAAAGGAAATTAGGATTCAATAAGAATACGGAAATCGAATTACAAGAATATATATACTCAAGAAGGAATTTAAATCAATAAGTCCTAAGGTCGTCTTGGCGGAGTACCGTGTCGTGAGAATGCCGCGGACCATACACACGCTACGCCACTCTACTTCAGCTACCTACTCCATCATACCAAGGTCATCCTACACTCCGAAAGGTAAAACCTACGCTCTGATACCAACTTTGTCACGACCCGAATAATTCGACCCGTGACCGGCACTTAACCACGCTACGTCTACAGGCGTAACGTGACTAAGTAAGCTGAACCCAGAAATCAAAACCATTTAAAAGTAGCAAGTGTTGAAAACATTTAATTAAGACATTTAGAAAAACTTAAATAGTTCAATAAGTTCTTTTAAAATTAGGCAATCATTTAAATAATTTTGGCAGCATTTCCTTTGTAAAAGTAGCCCCGAAACCGGGTATAAAACAGGATATGAGTGAAAATGAGATATAATGAAACAAAGTATTCCCAAACGGGAGCAATCACGCTCAACGGCGGAAACCATCATCACAAGAGTAATATACGACGCCGTAGCTAAGAATAAGTAATAAGTAAACATCACAGAAATATAAACTGCATAAAAAACAGTCAGGTTCCATGAGCTCGACTCCAGAATACAAAATATACATCATCATCCTCATACAGTATCTAAGTCCAGTACATAAATGGTAGATGGAGAATACTAGATACAAAAGGAGTACAATAAAAGTAATCAGATACCACAACCCACCTAAAGCAAAACAGCTCTCGCACCAACTGTAGTGGTATCTATAGCCAAAAGATGCAAAAGGCAGCCTGCCGCGACTATTCCGAAGGGCAACCTGCAAATACTGTGGCATAACGGGGTGAGTTGCCAACTCATGAATAGAGATAATATATAAAGGTAATCACGAGCATACACGTACTGCGCTACTCTAACATATGACAGCAAGTAAGGTCTATATGCGACAAGTAGTAGGTGCAATAATCATGCAAAGGCTCTGTCTGGTAAAACGACTACAGGATGAAATGCATGATAAAAAATGCTGAGCATGGGATAAACAACATCCACATGGAAATATCAACATGGAAAAATAATCGGTGCCCCAAACTTCACCCAAATCCCAAATAAACTCAGGCGACGGTACTCTCCTCGGCCCTCAAATCCTGTAAATCTCTGAGAATCACGAGTGCCCAACATCGGCACTCAAAATATCATAAAATACTCGTGTTCGGCATCGACATGCAAATCCTCAGATATCGGGCTCTGTCAGTCCGGATCAGCCCACTGGCTCCGTCTGCGGTATCGGCCCTCGGCCCCGGCAGTACGGATTATCCCGCATCTATCTCTCGACTCTGGTCAGTATCCTCCGGATAACCGCCAGGTCCAACCAATCACCGGTAGGTACTCACCACCCTGCCAGGCTCATCGTCTACTCCACGAAAAACATTTCTCGCCCCGGGGAACCATACCGGGTCCACCACGAACCCGTAAACGGATCATCCAACTCCTCGAATCAGGTTTCAAGAACACGTCTCAACACCGAGAAAACGCGTGGTGGACGCACCAAAATATCATATCACGAGGAACCGGGTTTTCAAATGGTGCATCTTTTCTTTAATTAATTCCACGGTCCTCAAAACCAGAAATCACATAGAAATCCAACACCAATGAGTAAATCAAATGCGATATACTATGCACATCAAGTCATAATGTAGGTACAAGGGAGAACCGCTTTTTTTTAAAATAGTTTCAGTTTTCAAAAGACATCTTGCGGCTCCCAATTTCTATGAAAATCATAACGAATCATATATGAAATGAACTATAGCAATATAATCATGGCAATCCTACAGTGAGTGTGTCATGGCAATTACTAACGGTATGTGTGTAACATGCAGATTAGTGCTCGTGCAACATGAACCGTTAGTAATAGTGCGGTGTTCTATCAATTCTAAGTTTACATACATATGGCAGGGAATGCAGTATGCAACAATAGTATACATGACAGTCAATGTAGGTAAATGCATTAAATAACTATAAGGTACTATCAGCCCTGACACATAACGCCATACGGGCGATATCCCCGTAGATGTTAATCTACTCACCGCAGTCTCACGCTAAGTGTTAATGACGACTTGCTTTCCCTTCTTCGCCGCATCTGTCTCACTCGCCTGCGAACCTAGAATCACGCAATATATCACACATAAGCTCAAATCCACAAAAACGTGACATTAAGGTCAAACTAGAAACCCATGTCGCAAACCAAGCACGCGTGTGCGCGATACGTAAAAACGTGTGATTACGCGCCTGAAACTACCCTGACGCGTCGCGATACGCAGAAACCCCAAACCCACACGCGTATCACGCGTGTCGTGAAGGTTTAAAATATGAGAAATAGGTATATAGTTCCAGATTTTTCTACAGCAATAATCAAATAAAATTATACATGCCAGGAGTCTAAGGGTAGCAGCAGACGCTACTAGAGACAAACCCCAACCCAAACCCTCCCCATCTGGCCGCAATTTGCGGCCAGATCGAATTTTTCGGCGGCCTGAACAAGAGGTATGGGGGTCGGGTTCTACCTGGGGGATCAGCGCCTAACAACTATACTGCAGCCTTCTCTAAATTATTCTGAACTCACCGGGTCGATAGCAGTTTACAGAAAGACAAATTTTGCTTAAAAACGGTGAATTTGCATCAAATAAGGATCTGGTGGTATTTTAGTGCAATTGGGGGCTAAGTCGGGTTAACATGGCCCTAACAACACTCCATCAACCTACTAACACCAAATCATACATCACTTGGTCAAAGTTCCCACCAATCACCACATAAAGCACTAAATACACAAAACTATCACTAATCGAAGCTAATCTACTCAATTAAGCGAAAGTAGGAATAAGTTTAGAGGTTATACCCTCAAGAAATCTCACAAGCAAGTAGAAGGAGAAGAAGAAGAGGGAATGGAGCTGCTGGGGTTGCTGCTGCCTGGAGCTGTTGCTGCTGCCTGTGAGACAGCTGCATGATTAGAATCTGATTCCAATTAAATAAGTGCCAAAGTTTCTATATTGGATATAGAATGGTTCATATCTTAACGATGTTAAGGTACGGGGAGTTGTCCGGCTTATGCTTAAAACCAGACTCTGGATAACTCAAGGCACGTTTCTGTAATGGCAGTTTGTGGGTTGGCCCAGGCTATGACGAGGGTTGACTTTCTACCATTTGGAAGATCAATGGTGATATTGTTCTTGACTCACCACAGTTTTAGTAAAATGGATTTTTTCAGAAAACAGTAGTGGGAGTATGGTAGAACTGGAAGTAATTCCAGAACCGCAAACGATTACGGAAATTTTAATAGGACCTATAGATTCAATAAGGTTTGAAATTCCATTAGCCACTCCGCAGATATGGTGGGTAACCTCAGACACCCGAGAGGTTCTCCGGTAGCCTCAAGGACGGTGACAGGGAGATTCTTGTTTACCCAGACTTGACACTACTGTTGTTCCAGGCTATGAGACTCGGCAGGAGGTTAAGTATAGCGTCGTTCTAAACTAGCTTTAGAAGTGCACGTATATATTATTCTGCCAGAGGGTTGTTGTGGTCTGTGGGTGTCACGACCTAAGAATGGCCCGTGACGGCCCTAATACTACGCAACGCCTAAAGACGCAACGTAATAAAAGAAAGCCAAAACCCAGAAATCTAAACCATAAAAATACGGAAAAGATAATACAAGTTTAGAAACAATTGAAATCGCAACCCAAATTCTTTAAAAGTCCCACTTTCTTTCTTTAAAATTTTAGCAACACCCCATTTTTTTTTATAAAGACTAGTCAATATGAATACAACAGAAGAATAAGGACAGTAGAGAAAAAGCTGTATATATAAAGACACCAAATCCACCATAATACACACTACGTCCTCACCAAGTCTCTATGTCAATAATACAACAGTAGATGGAGAGTACAATACAACGAAGGTACAAATATAATACAGATAACCGTCTAACCCACCTATGCAAAATGGTACTGTGAGCTGATGCGGTATCTGTAGCAAAAGATGGTAGCTGGATAGCTGGATAGGGGAATAGCCTGCCTCGACTACTCTGGGGAATAACCTGAAACACCTGTGGCACAACGGGGGTGAGTTGCCAACTCGTGAATAGTATAAAACATATGCAGGTAATCGCAGGAATGTACGTACAGCATGAATCTAAGATATGCGATTACAATAATAATATATCATGCAATGCTGAAATAGGGAGAGTACACTAGCAGGTACAATCAATATGTGAAGCAATGATGGCATGATAGTAGTATGCAATGTCTATGCAATAGAGATATGAGAAAGCAAATATGCAACTATTATAAGGGTACACTACGAGTACTACCAATATATGAATCTATGCATAAGGTAGGTAAGGGTGAGGTATAGGGTGGAATATGTCATTCCCCACGGAAACCTGACGTCGTGGTAGGATCACAATCCATCAAGATACTCCAATCCCAAATCCTCAAACCAGGCCCCACATTGGGCACTCACATCAAATAAGTCTCACATCTCCTCAATGTACAATGTCGAGTATATCCCACATATCTAGCGTGTACAATATCAGTGTATCTCACATATATCACATGTACAACATCAAGTGGATCTCACATATCTCGTATGTACAATATCAGGTAATCTCCTATATCCGAATGTACAAGTCACCAATCACATAGGTATATCCAATGTCCAAGTCCCAATGAATCACCTAGTATCCCAAGTCCAATCTCAAGTAAGAATCTAACATCCTAAAGGTATATATATGTACAGAAATAAATATGATGGGGGCAATACACATATATTAGCGTCCCATTCCACTAATATTGGTGTAAGGGTATATATAACAACGGCTAAGTCCCCTGTTATATATACAAAAAGGGGTTAAAGAAATATCATGAAACCGTGTGCCAAGCATCGACACAGAAATCGTCGTATATGGGGCTCCGTCAGTCCGGACAGCCCACGGGGTCCGTCTGCAGTGTCGGCCCTCGGCCTCGACAGTACAGGTCATCCCGCATCCATCTCTCTACTCTGGCCAGTAGCCTCCAGACAACTGCCAGGTCCAAACAATCACCGGTAGGTACTCGCCCGCCTCCAGGCTCAATCGGCAAACCCATCGATCTTCTTGCCGAGGGGAACCATACCGGGCCCCGCCATGTACTCTCATACGGCAACCACACCTCGTATGGAGTAGGTAATCAGCACCGATAAAACTCATGGGGGACGCTCGAAATATCATATCAAGGAAACCGGGTTGTTACATGTATGCATAATTTCATGAACTCCCGCGGTTCCCAAATCCCGAAAACATCATATAAAATCCAGATAAACAATGCATAAACACAGGAATAATGTATGCGATATATCTGAATGCGAGCAGGTAAACACAAGTATATAGCTGAACCAGATGTATGCGAAATCATGACAAGGTACAGCTAAGTAACATCAGTAATGTGAATATGCGACAACCCCTGAATATGCATCTAACATACAGGTGTAGCAAAGTATAGGTATCTACCTATAGGAACTGATGTCGTATACCCCCCTGGGTATAAGTAACGTATGTAGGAATTCCCTCCCGGTATAAGTAAAATATGTAGGAGGTATACCTGTAGCTGTATCGCAAGTGAAAATATACCTATCACTAAAGGTATGATACACTATAGGTATAC
Organism: Agapanthus africanus; assembly: GCA_030015575.1. Classification (NCBI taxonomy): domain Eukaryota; kingdom Viridiplantae; phylum Streptophyta; class Magnoliopsida; order Asparagales; family Amaryllidaceae; genus Agapanthus; species Agapanthus africanus. The sequence continues at coordinate 431,775,618 of CM057339.1, forward strand.
CGATAAACTAGATGTCAAGTGTGGTAAGCAATGGTAGCTATAAGGGGTAGTGTGTGACATGGCAATTATTGACGGTGTGTGTGTAGCATGCAATCCGTGCTCGTGCAACAGGAACCGTCAATAATGTGTGCAGTGTCCTACGGCTGCTGGTCACAGTATAGCTATATCTAGGAAATGCAGTAAATGCGCAATTCTACAATGACGTAGAATGTGCGACAGGAAATTGAATCCTAGCCCAGACGCATAACGCCATGCGGGCGATTCCCCTGTAGATGTTATATCTACTCACCTAAACTCCACGCTGGGTGAATCCTATCACCTGCTCCCCTGTAGCCGTATCCGTAGCTCCTGCCTGCAAACCTGTAAATATAACACGAAAATCACATATAAGCCACATATCTCGCGAAACGCGATATCGAAACGAAACGAGAAACTCGCGTCGCGAACTAAACGCGCGTGTGCACGATACGCTGAATCGTGTGTGTACGCGTCTAAAAACCATCGCGACACGCCGCGATACGCTGGATCACAGAACCCACTCACGTATCGCGCGTATCGCGCAAACACATCGAAACACAAAAGCGATATATAGTCCCAGATTTTCCTACAGGCAAGATATTGCAAAACTAGACATACCAACACACTACACAACACAGTAGACACCTACAGGACCAAACCCTAACCCAAACCCTACCCATCTGGCCGCAATTTGCGGCCAGAATGAAGAAATTGGCGGCCTGAAGATGGAGTTAGGGGGTCGGGTTCTGGTGTTGGTGTCTAGACCTAGGTAGTATGCCCCAGTTTTCCCAATTTTTACCTGAAGGCATCGGGTCTATAGCAGATCACAAAAGTCACTAATATTGCTTTAAAACACCAATTTAGCACAATTAAGAAACCCTATGGTATTTTAGTGAAATCTGGGGATATCTCAGTTGAAGTGGTCTAACTAACACTTAATTAACCTAGGGTAGCTAACCAAATCAACAATTTACCACAATATCTCACAAAACCCCAAAACTAGCACTAAACTAGCTAATTAGCACTAATCGACACACGACTTGAGCAAACAAGAAATGGGATTCAGAATTTACCCTGTAGCACCCTAAGAAACAGGAGAAGAAGTGTGTGGAGGAGGTGAGAGCTTGCCACAACTGCTGAATGCCCCTGCTGCTGCTGCCCTTGCTAGCTGCTGCTGCTGCTTCTGCTATTGCTGCTATTATTGTTGCTGTTGTTGTTGTATTGTTGTTGTTGTAGTTGTCGTTGATGCTGGTGATGATGTTTGCCACCTCCTCTTCTTGCCACTGCTGCTGCCTCAGCTTGCTGATGCTGCTGCTTCCCTCTCTTTCTCTCAGCAGTGTGTGTGTGTGTGTGCAGGTGAAGCTGCTGCTTCTGATGCTGACGAAAATGATGTTGATGATGTTGGTGTTGCTGCTGCTGCCGATCCTGTTGCTGCTGCTGCTGCTGCTGCTGCTGCTGAGGGATGTGTGTGTGTGTTGTGAGAGAGTGAGAGTGTGTGAAGAGGAAATGAGAGGAGAATGAGAGCACACACAAGAAACCCCTTCTCACTCTCTCTCACTTCATTAATGAGGGCATGGGCAAGGCCATGATGCCCCATGCTCTCTCTCTCTCTCTCTCAAAGTCAACCATGCACCCAAAACACCAAATCAAAATTAAAACCCATTTAAAACTATCATGACACTTAAACAAAACTAAAAGCTAGATTAGAGAAAATGGTTAGTTAACCATGTTGCTAATCATGGTATAACCCCAAAAACAACCCTAGTTTACATGCACAAGTGTGTGTGTGCCTAACAAAAATATAATAAAATACACATTAAATAAGATAAAATATTTAAAACTTAATTTGGTAAACTTTTTATTAAAAACCACACTTTAAAATATAATTAGCTACAAAACACATTCTAAGGTGTTACAATCTCCCCCCCTTAAAAGAAATTCGTCCCCGAATTTAAAATTTATACTGTTACCTGTACCTTCAACAAGAAGATTAAAATCCTCAAATCTCGCTCGCAGCCTCCCAAGTGACTATCTCACTACACGGCTACGCCCGAGAAAACCCTTCACCGATGGCAAGACCTTTGACCGACGTTCCTCCACCTGTCGAGCCATTAACACACATGGCTGCGGGTGAACGAAAGATCGCGTCAAGCTAAATGGTCTGGTGCCAAAACATGTGAGAAAGGTCATAAAGGTAAATGTAAAGTATATTCACAAGGAATACGGGGTGAAAATCCAATAATCTGGACGGAAGTGCCAAATTAAAGGCAACAAGACTAACTCGCTAATAGGATCTAAAGGACCTAAAATCCTGGGATAAGCTTCCCAAAATCCAACACGTCATTCATCGGAAAGTCCATAGGAATCCATGACTTGCCACTGCGCACTCAAGCCTGCGACCAACACAGTCGCATAAAACATCTGTTTGCAATGGACAGTTCTCATCCTGACCTGAACACAACTGGACTAACTCCGAATTCTCTAGACATGGCTGGGGTCCAAAATCCTACCTTCGCAGAGTCAGAAAACAACAGGCTGGCGATCGACACGACCTAACCCCTAAGCCTAAGGGTGGCCAATTGGAGTGTCTCCTGATAATAGCTATCGAAAGAGAACCCTAACGATGGCGAGTGACGATCCCAAGCTGCTGACGACCAAACAAAACAACAAACACACAAACTTAACCAAACAACTGAGCAAACTGAGTGAAACCAGATGACAAGAACCCGAATGGAGTCACACCCTAACTAACTGGGTAGAAACCATAACGGAATTCATGGAGATCTGCTCCCATTCCTGCTTCGGAAAGGTAAAAGATTGCAATTCTCCAGCCGGCCTCAGATGCTCGACCCAAGCACACAACAAGACTGACACCTTGAAACAAAACCTGAAACTTCTCCTTACATTCCTGTCCACTCGCAACTACCTCACAAGTCACGCCAAAGCTGGTGGAACTTGAATGCACAGCGGGAGTTGACAGATGTGCATGCTCTAGGATTATACGCCTCTACCTGATAATGGCAGGTACACAAACGTGTCCCTAACTTAGCACATCATGTCACAATCAAGGTCTCCGAATCATTACCCAGCCGAATATGCTCAAGTATCTCTGACGTACGAGCTTCGACGGGCAGTGTCTCGCGAAAACGATTTAAGGAAAGTGGTCGGGCGCGAACATGAGCAAGCTGTCCCCTCCGTAGAGACGAACTAAGCTATACTCAACGATCACACAAGAACTGTAAATCTGCAGAAGACCATCACAACAATCCAAATCCGCTGCAGGAAGATGTACCTTAAGCTCTAGTGGTTCGTGGAAATTCTGACACGACTCCCAAGCAAGTAGTGTCTCCAAATCTCCGACGCAAAACCACCGCGGCCATCTCCAGATCATGAGTGGAATATCCTCCTCGTACTTTCCCCAAGTGTAGAGAAAGCAAAAGCGATATCTCTATGGTGTCACCTCAGTACACACTCGAGTCCACTCAAGAAACATTACAGTTAAACAACAAGGTCGCCCGAACCAAAAGCAAAGAAAGACTGATGTAGTTGCTAACTGGATCTTCAACTGCTGAAAACTCCGTACACATGCCTCAGTCCAAAGAAAAGAAACCTCCTTTCTGGTCCATTCAGTCGACGGTGCAGCACTACTCTAGCAATCCTGCATGAAACGGCGGTAAAAACCCTGCTAAGACCAACCATCTGCGGATCTCCGTCCTGCACACAAGTCTGGGCCTAAGCTGTACGGCCACGATCTCCCTCGGAACCGTCTCCCGCGACTACAAGACCTAGGAGTCAACACAAACAAGCCTGAAGAAACACTCCGAGAATTTAGCAACTGCTGGTGCTCTCCCAGTATCTGCATAACAAATCCTCAAGTGCTACTCCTGTCCCTCAAGACACATTGAGTAAACCAGAGTGTCGTAAATAACACAACAAAAACTGGTCGAGGAACGGCCTGCAGAAATCTGGCTCATCATATCTACGAGTGCTGCTAGGGCGACAGTGAATCCAACGACTCACAAAAACACACAAAGCCCGTAGCACGCACAAGGCAGTCTTCGGAATGCCGTCACTCCGAATCCGCAATAATGATGACCTGATCCCAAACAAACTTAGAGAAATGTCTCGCACTCTGGAGCTGATCGAAGAAATCGTCACGGCGAGATGAAGGATACCTATCCGCACCGCAAGCCGGTTCAATTGACGATCCGTCGATACACAACCCTAAACTGCCGTCTTCCTCCTCGAAGAACAGAAATTGGAGTTTCCAAAAGCGAAACACTCAGACGCACAAAACTCCCCAAACCAAAACTCTGCAGCTGATCTTTTAGCTCCCTCAGCTTCGCCGGCTCATCTGGAACAACGTCGGAAACTCTCGCACGAAAAGAACCCGGTCCAACAATCCCACGGTGGCTCCGGTATTACGAATGAACGCCAAGAATCCACGCCATCTCCTCAGTAGTCGACTAGCGAAAAAGGCTGAATTCAAGCTGTGAGAGGCGGCCCAACTATCCACCTGCACAACAAGAACTGACTTGCCGGGGAAAACAAAACCTATCTTGCTTCCACACGGTAGTCCACAGACGCCTAACACGTAGTTAACCAATCCGTGCCCAGGAGAACGTCAAATCCAACATCTCTAGAAGGATCAAGACGACGGACGAAACTCTACTTCCTATCCGATTGGCACGAAACTGAAATACGTGTCGCGCAACAAAAAGATCGCTGACAGAAGTTAGTACAACTACGACTAATCTACCCAACCACAGTACAAGCATGAAACAACAAATACACCAAGAGAAAATAAAATATAACTCAAGGGTACCTGAAAACTCCACATTGGACGTCTGCGCGTCCCGATGAGTAGAAGCAAACTCCTGTGTCTGCCCTCTACTCGCAGCTGGATGAACTCCTCTGGTAGCCTGAGCCCTCTGAGCAAACCTTCCATGTCCACGGCCTCTCTGGAAGCGATCATGACGAGGTGCTAAAGAACAATCCCTGACGAAGTGCTGAAGGCTTCCGCATCGAAAACATCCACGTGCTGACTGCTGACCATCCTGGGGATAAGAGCTGAACGACTGTCCTCGTCCTAAGCCTCTGCTACTCCCGCGACGGCCACGAAATCTGTCTCGAGGACCAAACCTCTGCCTCTGGGCTGGTATGCTGGTACGAGTCCTCCACTGTCCTGGAACTCTCTGAGCCTCTGAAATATGTGCCTCGTCAACTGGGGCTGCAACCACTGGTGCTATATAGGTGACGGACTGCTGCATGCTGATCGTAAGGGACAGCTGAGTAACAGGGGTGACCACCTCCTGTCGTAGCTCCCGAACGACGTCAACCAATGAACTCATCGTCTGTCGGAACTCCTGCATCTCTACCAACAGTCTATCCATAGTATAGGTCGTAGGCTGCTCCGTCTGCACCTGTGCAACTAGAGTGCCATCCTGGTCAGTACTCGTCTCACCCGAGCTAACTCTGACCTCGACCCTCGCTGCATCACTCTGAGTCCCCATAGTCATCGGCGGCAAGGCTATAAATAGATACAAGATGAGATTCGATAAGAATGAGGAAATCGAATCTCAAAGATATGAATCATCAAGGAAGGAATGTCAAGCAAATTGTACTTAGGTCACTTAATGCAAGGTACCGCGCTGTGGGTATGCTGCAGACATACACACACTACGTTACTCTGCTTAAGCTACCTACTCCATCATACTAAGGTCATCCTACACTCCGAAAGGTAAAACCTAACGCTCTGATACCAACTTTGTCACGACCCAAGAATGGCCCGTGACGGCCCTAATACTACGCAACGCCTAAAGACGCAACGTAATAAAAGAAAGCCAAAACCCAGAAATCTAAACCATAAAAATACGGAAAAGATAATACAAGTTTAGAAACAATTGAAATCGCAACCCAAATTCTTTAAAAGTCTCACTTTCTTTCTTTAAAATTTTAGCAACACCCCATTTTTTTTTATAAAGACTAGTCAATATGAATACAACAGAAGAATAAGGACAGTAGAGAAAAAGCTGTATATATAAAGACACCAAATCCACCATAATACACACTACGTCCTCACCAAGTCTCTATGTCAATAATACAACAGTAGATGGAGAGTACAATACAACGAAGGTACAAATATAATACAGATAACCGTCTAACCCACCTATGCAAAATGGTACTGTGAGCTGATGCGGTATCTGTAGCAAAAGATGGTAGCTGGATAGCTGGATAGGGGAATAGCCTGCCTCGACTACTCTGGGGAATAACCTGAAACACCTGTGGCACAACGGGGGTGAGTTGCCAACTCGTGAATAGTATAAAACATATGCAGGTAATCGCAGGAATGTACGTACAGCATGAATCTAAGATATGCGATTACAATAATAATATATCATGCAATGCTGAAATAGGGAGAGTACACTAGCAGGTACAATCAATATGTGAAGCAATGATGGCATGATAGTAGTATGCAATGTCTATGCAATAGAGATATGAGAAAGCAAATATGCAACTATTATAAGGGTACACTACGAGTACTACCAATATATGAATCTGTGCATAAGATAGGTAAGGGTGAGGTATAGGGTGGAATATGTCATTCCCCACGGAAACCTGACGTCGTGGTAGGATCATAATCCATCAAGATACTCCAATCCCAAATCCTCAAACCAGGCCCCACATTGGGCACTCACATCAAATAAGTCTCACATCTCCTCAATGTACAATGTCGAGTATATCCCACATATCTAGCGTGTACAATATCAGTGTATCTCACATATATCACATGTACAACATCAAGTGGATCTCACATATCTCGTATGTACAATATCAGGTAATCTCCTATATCCGAATGTACAAGTCACCAATCACATAGGTATATCCAATGTCCAAGTCCCAATGAATCACCTAGTATCCCAAGTCCAATCTCAAGTAAGAATCTAACATCCTAAAGGTATATATATGTACAGAAATAAATATGATGGGGGCAATACACATATATTAGCGTCCCATTCCACTAATATTGGTGTAAGGGTATATATAACAACGGCTAAGTCCCCTGTTATATATACAAAAAGGGGTTAAAGAAATATCATGAAACCGTGTGCCAAGCATCGACACAGAAATCCTCGTATATGGGGCTCCGTCAGTCCGGACAGCCCACGGGGTCCGTCTGCAGTGTCGGCCCTCGGCCTCGACAGTACAGGTCATCCCGCATCCATCTCTCTACTCTGGCCAGTAGCCTCCAGACAACTGCCAGGTCCAAACAATCACCGGTAGGTACTCGCCCACCTCCAGGCTCAATCGGCAAACCCATCGATCTTCTTGCCGAGGGGAACCATACCGGGCCCCGCCATGTACTCTCATACGGCAACCACACCTCGTATGGAGTAGGTAATCAGCACCGATAAAACTCATGGGGGACGCTCGAAATATCATATCAAGGAAACCGGGTTGTTACATGTATGCATAATTTCATGAACTCCCGCGGTTCCCAAATCCCGAAAACATCATATAAAATCCAGATAAACAATGCATAAACACAGGAATAATGTATGCGATATATCTGAATGCGAGCAGGTAAACACAAGTATATAGCTGAACCAGATGTATGCGAAATCATGACAAGGTACAGCTAAGTAACATCAGTAATGTGAATATGCGACAACCCCTGAATATGCATCTAACATACAGGTGTAGCAAAGTATAGGTATCTACCTATAGGAACTGATGTCGTATACCCCCCTGGGTATAAGTAACGTATGTAGGAATTCCCTCCCGGTATAAGTAAAATATGTAGGAGGTATACCTGTAGCTGTATCGCAAGTGAAAATATACCTATCACTAAAGGTATGATACACTATAGGTATACCGATAAACTAGATGTCAAGTGTGGTAAGCAATGGTAGCTATAAGGGGTAGTGTGTGACATGGCAATTATTGACGGTGTGTGTGTAGCATGCAATCCGTGCTCGTGCAACAGGAACCGTCAATAATGTGTGCAGTGTCCTACGGCTGCTGGTCACAGTATAGCTATATCTAGGAAATGCAGTAAATGCGCAATTCTACAATGACGTAGAATGTGCGACAGGAAATTGAATCCTAGCCCAGACGCATAACGCCATGCGGGCGATTCCCCTGTAGATGTTATATCTACTCACCTAAACTCCACGCTGGGTGAATCCTATCACCTGCTCCCCTGTAGCCGTGTCCGTAGCTCCTGCCTGCAAACCTGTAAATATAACACGAAAATCACATATAAGCCACATATCTCGCGAAACGCGATATCGAAACGAAACGAGAAACTCGCGTCGCGAACTAAACGCGCGTGTGCACGATATGCTGAATCGTGTGTGTACGCGTCTAAAAACCATCGCGACACGCCGCGATACGCTGGATCACAGAACCCACTCACGTATCGCGCGTATCGCGCAAACACATCGAAACACAAAAGCGATATATAGTCCCAGATTTTCCTACAGGCAAGATATTGCAAAACTAGACATACCAACACACTACACAACACAGTAGACACCTACAGGACCAAACCCTAACCCAAACCCTACCCATCTGGCCGCAATTTGCGGCCAGAATGAAGAAATTGGCGGCCTGAAGATGGAGTTAGGGGGTCGGGTTCTAGTGTTGGTGTCTAGACCTAGGTAGTATGCCCCAGTTTTCCCAATTTTTACCTGAAGGCATCGGGTCTATAGCAGATCACAAAAGTCACTAATATTGCTTTAAAACACCAATTTAGCACAATTAAGAAACCCTATGGTATTTTAGTGAAATCTGGGGATATCTCAGTTGAAGTGGTCTAACTAACACTTAATTAACCTAGGGTAGCTAACCAAATCAACAATTTACCACAATATCTCACAAAACCCCAAAACTAGCACTAAACTAGCTAATTAGCACTAATCGACACACGACTTGAGCAAACAAGAAATGGGATTCAGAATTTACCCTGTAGCACCCTAAGAAACAGGAGAAGAAGTGTGTAGAGGAGGTGAGAGCTTGCCACAACTGCTGAATGCCCCTGCTGCTGCTGCCCTTGCTAGCTGCTGCTGCTGCTTCTGCTATTGCTGCTATTATTGTTGCTGTTGTTGTTGTATTGTTGTTGTTGTAGTTGTCGTTGATGCTGGTGATGATGTTTGCCACCTCCTCTTCTTGCCACTGCTGCTGCCTCAGCTTGCTGATGCTGCTGCTTCCCTCTCTTTCTCTCAGCAGTGTGTGTGTGTGTGTGCAGGTGAAGCTGCTGCTTCTGATGCTGACGAAAATGATGTTGATGATGTTGGTGTTGCTGCTGCTGCCGATCCTGTTGCTGCTGCTGCTGCTGCTGCTGCTGCTGCTGAGGGATGTGTGTGTGTGTTGTGAGAGAGTGAGAGTGTGTGAAGAGGAAATGAGAGGAGAATGAGAGCACACACAAGAAACCCCTTCTCACTCTCTCTCACTTCATTAATGAGGGCATGGGCAAGGCCATGATGCCCCATGCTCTCTCTCTCTCTCTCTCAAAGTCAACCATGCACCCAAAACACCAAATCAAAATTAAAACCCATTTAAAACTATCATGACACTTAAACAAAACTAAAAGCTAGATTAGAGAAAATGGTTAGTTAACCATGTTGCTAATCATGGTATAACCCCAAAAACAACCCTAGTTTACATGCATAAGTGTGTGTGTGCCTAACAAAAATATAATAAAATACACATTAAATAAGATAAAATATTTAAAACTTAATTTGGTAAACTTTTTATTAAAAACCACACTTTAAAATATAATTAGCTACAAAACACATTCTAAGGTGTTACAGTGGGAGCAGCGGAAGCACAGTGGGCAAGTAGCTTATGTCTATTTATAGACTTAAGCTGTTATAGCGGAGATAAATCATCTATTTTTGATGTGACAGTCATGGGTTTGACATCATCAAAATAGGGGATGGATCTGTTAAGAAGGTAGTAGGGTGTGATGTCCTGGTATTTGGATGACATATACAGAGTAGGAAGTAAAACTCCTATACTACTATCGGTTATACTGTGGTTGTCACACAGTTGTTTCTCCACATAGGATATGGATATAATATCAGACATTCTGGTTACTAGATCTATGGTTTTAGATCTAGGTTTGGGTACTTTCCCAATGTGGGTACTTTGACGGTATTCTAAAAGTATTTGGAATAGATGACTACTGGCATGGTGGTGTACCTGCAGGTGATGGAGTCACCCTCTCTAAAGGTGTCTTACAGACTAAAGGGGAGAAGGATGTGCATGATTGGCGGATTACTTGCTTAGGCAATTGAGTCGATCATGAGATGTCAAGTACCACACCAGATGTTGTTTTTGCACTAGATGCAATAGGTTTGTATTAATCCAATCCTGGAAAAACATACGGAAGCAGTTTTAGAACATAAGTGGATGTTCTAGGGATTTGATGACGGCAGCCTCCTTTGGGAGAAGGTTATCATTCCAGGCTTCGAAGGTGACATGGATGACAGAGTGATTGTCAGAGTTATAGTTTTTCCCTCTGCAGGAGGGGGCAGTATTATGGACAGATGATCCAAGAGGATACTGTGGGAGGCATGGTGCAGGATACTGATTAGGTTCAGTAGTCGATACAGTCTAAGAAGTTTGGATTTGAAGTTCATTTATGAACTAGGTCCTATCAGATATCCATACATATTCTAAGATAGGTATTACTCAATTCGGTGCTAGTTATATGTATGCCCTAGAGGACATTGCTATACATAGGATGTATATTGTAGTGGATGCTGGGACATATATAGGGAGGACTTTCTTGCTCGACATGATAGTATACTATCTGGTTACACTTTACCTTAACGTGTATAATGATTGTCTCTCTGTTACATGTTGGTAAAGCCCTTAGGATGAGTACTTGACTACCTGGACTATGATGCGGATCATACTAGTGGGGACATGGTAGTCCATAAGTACATCCTTCAAGGTCCCTAGTCGTGGGTGTATCGAGACAGGGCATCAATATACCAGAGTAGACTAGCGTATACCTTCTCGACCCATACAGATGGGCGATGGATGATCCCATATCCATTGGTGTTTGACATCAGAGATGATATATGGGTGCTCAGTGGAGACTGGGTACACTGGACGGACTCGCCGAGAACTCCCAGATGGTATTATACCTTACGTCAGATGGCAGTTCTCTGGTGACACTGGTACAGAGTAGTCTGTTGACCCGAGATCGTCATAGAGTCTTGTGTGGTTCCCACTGTGCTTTGATTTCCACCTTACCACGTCTAAGAAGGCGTGCAAAACAGTGGTTTTTGGGTACAGTCCCGAATCATATGGAGGCAATGAGCGATAGGAGGGGATTCGTCTCTCCCGGTATAGGGAGTTGATGTTGCGCTGTGTTCGATTGGCTATAACCGGAAATCCCTGGCCAGGGTTGCTGAGATTTACTGGTAAGTGTTACCAGTAGTTTCTCGAATTGTTATAAACCTCATATCGACACGACTTATCGAGCTATTGGGGTCTGACGTTTACCACCCCTAGGCGAGATATGCGACATATCAGACGACGAGACCGGACTGTACGGTAAGTGTTACTGGTTGGATTCACAGGAGTATGAGCGAGCTTGCTCATCGATCTTCTGATCGCTCAATACCCGGGTGGCCGTTACGTTTAGCAGACCGCTTGCGGCTTGTGGGTGCTTGATATGATCATCACCTGCTGCCTGCGTATTGACGAGTCTTTAGAGTCCTACACAGAGGTTTCCTGGCTCAAGCAAAACGAAATAGGAGCGCATATGAGATATGTGAAGGACCGAGAATAATGCGTGTATGTGATACCGTATTGTATTCTCGCGATGAATGTATCGATTTGGTTGTATGCGATATAACCTAGTTATCGAACCAAGAATTGATTCGATAAGCCGATATATTGGATATTAGTCGGTCACATGCGATATGACCGGATCGTTAAATCAAGTGTTGATTTAATGATTTAATGCATAATTATATATTTGATATATTACTTTGCATTAACTAGTATTGGTTTACTTTAAATGGATTTTCTCACTCGGATGTGCACATTGTATATGTGATATACTTTTGTGCACTTGATTGTATCTTGTTTGATGATACATGTTTGCTAGGGTTTTTTTGTAAAGAATTAAACCTTGGTTAAGTAAATGGTTAGGGTTTTTATTTTATCATTCATTTATCTTTTTATTTAGATTAAAAAGAAATGGAAAAAGAAAACAAAATGGTTTCTTTCTTTCTTTCTTTCATGAAGCTTGTTGAAGCTTCATGAAGCTTTGACCAAGTGACCATTTTGTCTTCATGTTTAACCCTAACCATTCATCTAACCTTAGTCAATTCTCTATACTTGACCATGGTTTGCTTATGATAAGAATTGATTTTCTTTTCTATTTTATTATTCTTATCATAATATTATCTTCATCTTCTTCTTCTTCTTCTTCACATGAAGAAGCTTGCTACCAACAATGGAAAAGTGAGAAAAAGAGTGAGAAATCCAATTCTAAAGTGAACCGATCTCCTATTTTTTCATCCTCTACCTCTTGCCAAGTAGTATAGGGTGTTTTCTTCACAAGTTTCATGACTTGGTGAAGTGGGAGCTTGATCTAGTGATGCCTCGACATAGATCATCTTCGGCATCGAGGTCGACGACCTAGCCCGCCCATTTCTCCGATGAAGCCAATGCTAGAGTCATGGATTCAATTTGGACAGCGGAGTGGACTTCATCAAGGAGATATGGAGGTGGAGGACCAGATCTACAAAGGTTGTATTTCCGTTCTTTTAGTTAAGTTGTTAACTAGTTTCATTTGTCGCCTAAAATTCTAGTTAACGATCCGTGTTAGGGTTTCTCGGCACCGTAAAATTTGAAATTGGCATGGTTGATGCCTTGTGAGACCTCGTTAGTGTGCCTAGGAACCCTACAGTGGTATCAGAGCCTAGCTAGAGCCTTAGGCGAAGTCTAGACGACGTTTGAAACCCGATCGAACCCGAAACCCCAATTTTTCCATGCTCTCTGGACTTTTTTCAAAAACGGGGATTTTTTGGAATTAAAAATTCGCAGAAAATAGAGCAGGAAAATATAAGGGTTACTGCAGAAAATGAAACCCTAATTCCACTGTAGCGCCGCGGAACCACGGCAATAGCCTCCTATTGCGGCGGTTCCGCGGCCGTTTGTACAGATTAGTGATTCGTTTTGATACAGTAATGCCCGTATCGGTTGCCTCTGTTCTCTGGGAAGTTTTAATCTGCACTCAAGAGTTGAGTTTTCTGGGTTGTATTGGGGACTCGGTGTTTCGATCGGGAAGTTTAACTTCGTCTGTGTCTTTCCGGGTATTTTTGAATATGTTAAAAAGTTCGACCGGATATAAATACCCACTTTTTCCCCTGCCGGGAAATTTCCAAGTGTTGGATATTTCCGTGGTTTAAAGACGTTCTAAGTAGTGCAAGTAACGCGATGGACCCTCTAGAAGAAAACAAACCTTAACTCGATTATGTGACCATCTTGAACTGCCCTTTGAACCTTCGGGTTTGGGGCAGTACGGTGTGCCACATGTGAGGCATTGGCTTGACCCTTCTACGGCTAGACCGTTGGTACTGAGGCATGAACTGGATGTTTCTAAACATGTTTCATGTGTTGAGATGTTTCGGGAAAACTTGGGTGTTTGACTGTTCGATCGAAAAGTTTAACATTTTCTATTTTATCTGGAATGTGATACAATAATTGGAATTCACAAGTAGTTATGAGATAACTGAATGAATGTTATAAACATAGCACTTTAGTCTCACTTGATCGGTTGCCACGGAATTTTGATGTGATCAAAAGTCCGTCGCAATCACGTAGCGTACGCGGATACTCGCCGGGTAAACTTAATAGACAGCCTCACTCCATAGCCCCGACCAAGTGACTGTAGGAGAACCCCGTCGCCGAAAGCATCCGTCCGGGTGCTCGCGGCAACGGTGTTCCGCCTTGGTGCACCTCGTCAACAGTATCGGGGGTGCGGCCGCCTACTAAAGTTTGCGACAAGCATTCGATCAGTTTTTCGGGACTCTTGTTGAATTGCCCGACTTGATATTGAAAATTGTTTTCGATAATGAGACTAAAATGCGGGGTTTATAATTGTTAGGCATGCGATGTCTAAGGAATTCATTTGATTAGGCATGCGATGTCTAAAGAGATTGCGGATTCCAACTGTTGTAGTTTTACACTTTCTTTTCTGTGACCGTAAGTGTAATATGTGATATCGCCGGTTTCGTTGCTATATGTCAACGACAATTGGGTTGCACATATTTACTTACGTTGATGACATGTGATGTTATGTGTTGCTGGATATGTAATATTGGATCGTCGTGTTTGAATAGCCGGGGTTTTTTTATGTGAGATGAGTGTTTTTCATTTTCATTCATGTAAAAACTTGTATGTAATATTCTTTTATTGGGGCACTTTCAGGTTGCGGAAGTTGTCACCTTTTGTATATTATTTACTTTTCCGCACTAGAATAAACCCAAGGAGGAGGGCACAAGTTACCGGGTTCTGGAGTCCAGTGGGGGACCAACTTGAGGAGTCGAGTCCGGGTCTCCTAACTCTAGAATTGGTAGGGTTGCTTGCCGCTCTCGTAGGGGTCTTGGGGTGTGGGTTTGGCTATTCATCACGACCGTGGAATCCGTGTTTTATACTGGCTCGTATTGAAAACACGGACGTCCTAGTATATCCAATATTTCATATGTTTCTTCTGCTGCGATATCTGTGATGTGATCATGTGATGTTCTGTGATAGATACAGTATATAGTATATAGACGTTACTTATGTTTTACACCCGCGCTAGCCCTGCCCCGCTCTGCCGTTAGTTACCTAACCTAACGGTGCATGAGGGGACATCGAGGCGAATGCGGATGGCATAAGTGTACGCCGTATTTATCTGTGATGTTTAGGTAATTTAAATGATGGGACTTCATTAATGAGATTATTGAAATAAAAGAAACCTAAGATGTTGTAGAATCAAATTTCAAACTAAAATAGGTAGCTACAGTTCTTACTTTGCACAGCGGTATATATGATATATCCTGCACCTTATTCGATAAGGAAAGGACCGAGATCCCTTCACCGGGAGTGACTCCTTTAGCAATAACTGGCAGATGCTACACACTCGGTTTGTCTTTTGATTGCTTTTAAGAGTTTTTGCTTTGCACAGCGATATATATGATATATCCTGCACCTTATTCGATGAGGAAAGGACCGACGATCCCTTCACCGGGAGTGACTCCTTTAGCAAAACTAGAAAAGCCTCAAAAGCACTCCATTTTAAAATCATTTGATTCTACAACGATATCAAGTTCATTACGCAATAGGTTTTCAGAAAAACCTGTTGTAGCCCTCCGTCATTTCAGATAAGTACTAGTTAGTATTCGTGCTGCAGTTGTTTGGCATGCGTCAAGGCGTAGTGTACGGTAGCTAACTAGTGCTTATCTGCTAGCATACGATGCGATTGAATTAGGTTATTCATACGGCGTTGTTTGGCATGCGTCAAGGGTCGTGCGGGTGGGTTTAATTCAATCAAGAAATGTACGGGTTGAACTTGACTAGCGGACTATGGGTTGTTTGGCATGCATCAAGGTCATAGCACGCTAGGGGCAAAAAATTATCGGGAATTTCAAGTGTTGAAATTTGCAATGAGATTGCATACCTTCTATGAGATAGTTGGATCCCGATACCCGCTGCGAGTAATTGTTACTCCTGGGAGAGTTTTACACATTACAATTAGCCGATCAAGTAGGTGTCTAGAAAGGTGTTAACGAGGTTATGCCTCTGGGAAAACGAGGTTTACATTGATTAGGTTCGTGCGAAAGCACGGGGGACCTCCCTCAAAGTACCGACACTGGCCTGGCTGAAAGATTGGCGAACTTGTAGTGTGTAATAAATCCTGGCTAGTCTTTCCTTTTAGGGTTTGAAGGAAGATTTGATAAAAACAGTGGGAGCCATCCTGATTAGATAAAATAATAACCATTCTGATCTTGCAAGAGCGCACGTTGAGTGTTTTCTTCTCTCTCTCTCCTGGTAGCGACCATATCACGCCTTAATCAAGATAATAATACGGATATATTGACCGAACCCGCTTGTTATACTGAGCTGGGGAACGTTGGTCCCGCTCCAACCTATAATTGTTATAAGACAGAGCAGGAAATTGGGGATTACCAGAATTTTCGTGCCGCCCAAACGAAGAGAGTGCATGTTGATGCATCATCTTCGGGTGTGTTCATTATAAAGAACTGTTTCTCAGTATCCTCTGAATCCTGGGTATTTGATACCGGATCAGGATCCCAGATATGTAATATGTTACATAGGGCTACAAAAAGGTAGAAAATTGAGAACGGGTGATAAGTTTCATGAGGCAGAAAACGGGGCAAGTGTTGCAGCCAAGTCTGTTGGTCACTGTCACCCTGTATTTAATACATTGATTCTGAACGAATGTTATTAGATACCGAACCTGATATACAAAATCATATCTGTCTCTTTATTAGTAAAGAAATGGTAAAATTTTGTGTTGTTGGATAATGTTTTGAACATTTCCTATATCAAAAATTGATCGGTTCAGGCACGTTATCTAAAAGCATTAATGTTCTAAATCAAACTACAGTTCTTAGTTTACGGAACACACACAAGAGGAAGAGTTCAGAAATGAACGGATCCTTCTTGAGGTATTGTAGACTAGGTCATATCAATGCGACCCGACTAGCTAAGTTACATTTAGATGCATATTTAAATCAGTTTGAATTTACATCTTGTGAAACTTTCCAGTCATGTCACAAAGATAAGATGACCATAGCTCCGTTTATAGGAAACAGAGAAAGAGTTAGTGAACTCTTGGATGATACATGTTGATGTATGTAGGTCCCCTGTCTACACATGCCAAGACCCGTTCTTTGTACTTCATTACATTCTCTGATAATCTCTCGAGATTCAGATCTATGTTCTTGTTGAAACACAAGTCCGAACCTTTTGAGATATTCACGGAATATAAGTTAGAAGTAGAGAACCAAAATACGGGTATAAGTATTATGTCCTTTGATGTGATCGAGGAGGAGAATACTTGAGCACGGAAATCCTAGATTATTCTAAAGGAGAATGAGATTCTCTCTCAGCATTACTCCTCCGTATACACCATAGCACGATGGTATATCGGGGCGGAGCAATCACACGCTATATGATAAGGTATGCTCTATGATGAGTACTACTGAAATTCCTATTTCCTTTTGGGAGTTATGCGCTTGAGAAGCTTCATACCTATTGAATACGGTTACAATCAATTCAGTTGCCTACCACTTCATATTTGATATGATAAGGGAAGAGCCCATCTCTTAAGTTAGATAAGATTTGGGGTTTTCCGGCCTATGTCTAAAAACAAAATCCGGACAAGCTCGAGGCAAGGTCTGTAATGTAGAACTGGAAAGGTTCCAGCTATACAAACTACAGCAGATGATTTGGTACAACCAGAGGATTCAATAGTTACCAACGAACCTCAGCCTCTCCGCCGATCTATTAGGGTTCTTCACCCACCTAAGAGATACTTCTGTTTCTCTATGACAGTGGGAGCGAGGATTGCATCATGAGATGATGACCCAACTAGCTTCGAGCTGGCCATCAGGAGTAAGACTCTGTAAGAATGGCTGGATGCTTAGTGATCTGAGATGGAATCCATGTACACCAACAAAGTATGGACTTTGGTTGCTATATCTGAAGGGTTAAATTCCCATCAGGAGCGAGTATATCTTGAGAAGATTACTTGGTGTTGATGGAAAAGTTGAGACTTTCACAGCTAGACTTGGTAAAGGTTTTCGTCATCGACCAGGCGTGGATAATGATGAAACCTTTTTCCAGTAGCTATGCTTAAGTCCATCCAGATCCTACTTGCCACGGCTACATACCATGCGTACGATATCTGGCGGTTGGGTGCCATGACTGCTTTTCTAAATGATGTTTTAGAAGAGTGTGTCTATAAGTACACAGCCAGAGGGCCTCGTAAACAGTGGGAGCAGCGGAAACGTGAGCAAGATGTTTTATCTGATAAAGCAGGCATCGCGGAGTTGGAACATCTGTTTTGATGTCTTAGTCAAACAGTTTGACATCATCAAAATGGTAGATGAACCTTGTATATACAAAAAGGTAGTAGGGAGCATGGTAGTGATCCTCGTAGAGTACGTGGATGACATACTCTTGATAGGGAAGGATTTTCCTATGCTACGCTCGATCAATCTCCGCTTATCACAATGATTCTCCACATAGGATCAAAGTGATACCTACTAAATCCTGGATTTTGGATCTATGAAATAGATCTAATTGGATGTTAGGAATCTCACTGGTTGTAGTGAGACGGTATCAATTGATCCTGGGGAAAATCACTGGAAAGGTTCCAGGGTGATAGGGACGACTGAATGTCAGTCACAGGCATTGTCTTTACCCTCAGTAAAGGGACGGTATGTTGGAAGAGTTCCAAGCTAGATACCGTGACATACTAGACGATAAAGGCTGGATACATCGCTACTTAAGATGCTACCAAAGAGGCTGTTTGGGTGTATATTGGTTCATGAGATGAACTGCGTTCCTACCATTGCGAGACAATGGTGTTGTGGCTTATGCCAAGGAACGCCGGTCCCATCAGTGATCCAGACATATTCTAAGGCAGTATCACCTGATCATGGAGATGGTTGATCTCCAAGGAGATCGAGGTTAGGAGAGTAGACTCAGAGGACAACACGGCGGATCCACTCACGATAGGCCTTTTTCCCAGAGAGAGACTTTTATGGGATGGTTGAGTATGAGATACTGCAACCACTGCTATCAGATGACCTTAGTGCAAGTGGGAGATTGTTAGTTATATGTATGCCCTAGAGGCCATTGCTATACATAGGATGCATATTGTAGTGGATGCTGGGACATATATAGGGAGGACTTTCTTGCTCGACATGATAGTATGCTATCTGGTTACACTTTACCTTAACGTGTATAATGATTGTCTCTCTGTTACATGTTGGTAAAGCCCTTAGGATGAGTACTTGACTACCTGGACTATGATGCGGATCATACTAGTGGGGACATGGTAGTCAATAAGTACATCCTTCAAGGTCCCTAGTCGTGGGTGTATCGAGACAGGGCATCGATATACCAGAGTAGACTAGCCTATACCTTCTCGACCCATACAGATGGGCGATGGATGATCATATATCCATTGGTGTTTGACATCAGAGATGATATACGGGTGCTCAGTGGAGACTGGGTACACTTGACGGACTCGCCGAGAACTCCCAGATGGTATTATACCTTACGTCAGATGGCAGTTCTCTGGTGACACTGGTACAGAGTAGTCTGTTGACCCGAGATCGTCATAGAGTCTTGTGTGGTTCCCACTATGCTTTGATTTCCATCTTACCACGTCTAAGAGGGCGTGCAAAACGGTGGTTTTTGGGTACAGTCCCGAATCACATGGAGGCAATGAGCGATAGGAGGGGATTTGTCTCTCCCGGTATAGGGAGTTGATGTTGCGCTGTGTTCGATTAGCTATAACCGGAAATCCCTGGTCAGGGTTGCTGAGATTTACTGGTAAGTGTTACCAGTAGTTTCTCGAATTGTTATAAACCTCATATCGACACGACTTATCGAGCTATTAGGGTCTGACGTTTACCACCCCTAGGCGAGATATGCGACATATCAGACGACGAGACCGGACTGTACGGTAAGTGTTACTGGTTGGATTCACAGGAGTATGAGCGGGCTTGCTCGTCGATCTTCTGATCGCTCAATACCCAGGTGGCCGTTACGTTTAGCAGACCGCTTGCGGCTTGTGGGTGCTTGATATGATCATCACCTGCTGCCGGCGTATTGACGAGTCTTTAGAGTCCTACACAGAGGTTTCCTGGCTCAAGCAAAACGAAATAGGAGCGCATATGAGATATGTGCAGGACCGAGAATAATGCGTGTATGTGATACCGTATTGTATTCTCGGGATGAATGTATCCATTTGGTTGTATGCGATATAACCTAGTTATCGAATCAAGGATTGATTCGATAAGCCGATACATTGGATATTAGTCGGTCACATGCGATATGACCGGATCGTTAAATCAAGTGTTGATTTAATGATTTAATGCATAATTATATATTTGATATATTACTTTGCATTAACTAGTATTGGTTCACTTTAAATGGATTTTCTCACTCGGATGTGCGCATTGTATATGTGATATACTTTTGTACACTTGATTGTATCATGTTTGATGATACATGTTTGCTAGGGTTTTTGTGTAAAGAATTAAACCTTGGTTAAGTAAATGGTTAGGGTTTTTATTTTATCATTCATTTATCTTTTTATTTAGATTAAAAAGAAATGGCAAAAGAAAACAAAATGGTTTCTTTCTTTCTTTCTTTCTTTCATGAAGCTTGTTGAAGCTTCATGAAGCTTTGACCAAGTGACCATTTTGTCTTCATGTTTAACCCTAACCATTCATCTAACCTTAGTCAATTCTCTACACTTGACCATGGTTTGCTTATGATAAGAATTGATTTTCTTTTCTATTTTATTATTCTTATCATAATATTATCTTCATCTTCTTCTTCTTCTTCACATGAAGAAGCTTGCTACCAACAATGGCAATGTGAGAAAAAGAGTGAGAAATCCAATTCTAAAGTGAAACCATCTCCTATTTCTTCATCCTCTACCTCTTGCCAAGTAGTATAGGGTGTTTTCTTCACAAGTTTCATGACTTGGTGAAGTGGGAGCTTGATCTAGTGATGCCTCGACGTAGATCATCTTCGGCATCGACGTCGACGACCTAGCCCGCCCATTTTTCCGATGAAGCCAATGCTAGAGTCATGGATTCGATTTGGACAGCGGAGAGGACTTCATCACGGAGCTATGGAGGTGGAGGACCGGATCTACAAAGGTTGTATTTCCGTTCTTTTAGTTAAGTTGTTAACTGGATTCATTTGTCGCTTAAAATTCTAGTTAACGATCCGTATTAGGGTTTCTCGGCACCGTAAAATTTGAAATTGGTATGGTTGATGCCTTGTGAGACCTCGTTAGTGTGCCTAGAAACCCTACATTCGGGAGATGGCTTTCTCCGCGAAATTGAGATTAATAGAGACATAGAAAGATACATCAGGGCGGATGCACTCACTAAGGCTATTTCTCGAACACAAGAGTTTTACAAACAGGCTTTGTGAAACTGATTAGTAGAGGAGTTGGGTGTTCGATATCACATGGGCTGTGAGTATGCGACATCTCAATAATTAGCCTTAAGTGCAAGTGGGAGATTGTTGGATATAGTGCCCTCAAAGTCAATTATTGGATCGCAGGTACGTGATTGCAATGATTGAGGAATGACCTATACCGGTAGAACAGTCTTACTCGAGAAGATAGTATGCTATCTGGTTTGCCTTTATCAGTCGTTTACAGCTTTAGGTGACATGATCACTATTACACGTTGATAGAGCCCTTAGGATCCTGCTTGACTACCAACATTATGATGGCGATCATATACGTGAGAGTTGGGTAGTCCATAAGCACATCCTTAAAAGTGGTCCCTAGTCGTGGGAGTTTCGAGACTGGACATCGATACTCCGGAGTAGACTAGTGTATACAGTCGATACCCCGACGAGGGGCGGTGGCCGGTCTCACAAGCCACTAGTGTCAGTTGGATCACCTAAGATGTATACATGTGCTCATTGGGTTATGAGTACACCGGACAGGACTCGCCGGGAACCTGCTAGTTGGTATTATACCTAGCGTCAGATAGCAGTTCCCTGGTGACATGTGTACAGATTAGTTCATCGAACTGAGGTCGTCATTTGTCTCGTGTGAGTTCCCATTGTGCTTTGATTTCGACCCTACCATGACTCAAAGGAGTCGTGCAAACAGGTTTTTTTGGGTACAGTCCCGAGCCACATGGAGGCAAGTGAGCAGATCGGCAGGGGATTCGTCTCTCCCGGTATTGCGGGTGAGATCGTGCTGTGTCTAGGAGAGCCATTACACCAAGTCCTTGGCCAATGCAGGTGAGAATTACTGGTAGGTATTCCAGTAGTTTCTCAGGGTGTTCAGGGCTACTCTCCGACACGACTTATACCGCTATTGGGGGTCTGACGTTACCAGCCCCTAAGCCCGATATGCGATACTCATAGATGAACGGACCAGACTGTATGTATATTGTCACCGATAGGCTCAGTTGGGTTCCAGGATGAGTTCGCTCATAGGCTTCCCTTGAGGTCAGTACATGGGCAGCCGTTACGCACAACTAATGCCACTGACGTGCTTGTGGTTAAACCCACTGCCATGGTACTGACGAGTCTTTAGAGTCACCCACATATAGTTTCCCAAGTTCGGGCGAAACGTTGTAGAGGCCGTATGGTTTTATGGCAGGTTTCGAAATTGCACATGCATTTGTGCACGTGTCATATTTCGGACAGATAATACTGGTGGGCTTTGGTTTAAGCCGGATCCAAGTATTATATGGAGTCGGAATATTTTAGTCTCTCGTATTCGTATTCGGTCGGAATATGGATACAGGTATGTATATACAGGTGAGGGGTATTTTCGTAATCCGTTACGAGAATACTTTAGAATATGCATTTCTTTTTGGATTAATCATTTTGGTTTAAATGATTATGGATTTTGGAAAGTGTGACTCATGTTAATGAGTCATTGATTCTAGCATGTTCACTAATGACTCATGTTAATGAGTCATGTAGTGAGTCATGAAGAATTTAATGACTTTTGTTTTGGGTGTGATATTTTAGGGTTAAGTTGGAGATATTTTGGTAGGATAATTTCTGTGATATTTCTTCATAAAACCTTATATATATCATCACCAATATTTTGGGCAGCCAAGTGCAATTTTGGGTGCTTGGTTATTTTTCTCACTAGATATTTCTTGAGTCCACAATTTCCATCTCTTTGCATCTTCTTCAACCTCCACCATATCTCTCTCATGTGATGAGAACCCTAGGGTGTTTGAGACAAAGTATTCTACTCATTCTCTACTTCATCTTGGTCATCTCTTTTAGCAGACTTGATGACCGAGTTGCCTTGGTATAGAGGCGGGAGCCCGTTTAAAGATCCGTTGACGTGGTGCCACCTCGACGAGGAGACAGGAGATTGGAGTTGCCGCAAGGAGCGTGAGATGATGGCTAAAGACCGAAGGACTCAGATCGATCGGTATAGCCTTTCTACCTGTTTACAGTTTGTTAGTTTAGCGTTAATGGCAAAACTGGGTTATAGTATGCGATAACGCCAGTTATAAAAATTTTTGTTCCGTGTTTGGCATCAGAATGACGGCCGGGGCGCTACCGTAGACTTACAGTATGGCCTATAACAGATCGAGAAACTACTGATAACACTTATCAGTAAATCTCATCAGCCCTGGCCAAGTACTTGCTAATATAGCCAATCGAGCACAGCGCGACATCAACCCCCAAAACCGGGAGAGACGAAACCCATCCAATCGCTCATTGCCTCCATGTGTCTCGGGGCTGTACCCAAAAGCCACCTGTTTGCACGACTCAGTAGAGCCGTGGTAGGGTAGAATTCAAAGCATAGTAGGAGAACACACAAGACTCTATGACGATCTCGGGTCTATAGACTAACATGTACCAGTGTCACCTGCAAACTGCTATCCGACGATAGATATAATACCACATAGGAGTTCTTGGTGAGTCCGTCCAGTGTACCCAGTCTCCACTGAGCACTCGTATACAATCTTGGTGTCAAACACATGGGATCATCCATCGCCCATTACATGGGTCAAGAATCGCATACGCTAGTCTACTCTGGAATATCAATGCCCCATCTCGATACACCTATGACCAGGGACATTTTAGGATATGCTTATAAACTACACATGTCCTACTAGTATGATCTGCATCATAATCAAAGTAGTCAAGCAAATATCCTCAGTGCTTTATCGACATATACCAAATGAATAAAAGCATGATCAAGTGAACATGTCAAGATAAAGAGTAACAAGATAGCATACTATCATGTCCAGTAAGAATGTCCTCTGAATATATATACATGTATAAATACATCCACTATCAAATAATGGCCTCTAGGGCATACATATATCCAACAATCTCCTACTTGCACTAAGAACGATTATTGGCGTATCTCATACCCAACATCTCAAAAAGTCGCTCATGCTGCGGTTGGGGGAGGGCCTTGGTGAGTCGATCCGTGGTGTTATTCTTTGTATCTACTCTCTGAATCTCGATGTCGCATCGATCAACTATCTTCCGGATCAGATGATATCACCTTAGGATGTGTCTGGATCGCTGATGGGACCTGGGATCCTTGGCTAACGCCATAGCCCCATTATTGTCACAATACAATGGTATTGGATCAATAATGGTTGGAACTACTCCTAGCTCCGAGACAAACTTCCTCATCCAGACGGCTTCCTTGGCGGCATCATTTGCAGCAATGTACTCAGCGTCCATCCTAGAGTCTGCAACAGTATCCTGTTTGGAACTCTTCCAACACACCGCCCCTCCATTGAGGGTAAATACAAACCCAGAGATAGATTTGCTATCGCCCTTATCACTCTGGAAGCTCATATAGGTAAAGGCCTCCATTTGCAGATCTCTTTTACCATACACCAAGAACAATTCTTTAGTCCTTCGCAAGTACTTAAGAATGTTCTTCACAGCTGTCCAGTGATTCTCCCCTGGGTTGGAATGATACCTGCTTACTACAGCTAGTGCATAAGCTACATCAGAACATGTACACAATATCGCATATATTATAGATCCTACGGCTGAAGCGTAGGGAATAATGCTCATGCGAGCTCTCTCTTCATCAGTCTTTGGGCAAAAGTCCTTGAAGAGAGTGACTCCATGCCAAGCGGGTAAGGCACCCCGCTTGGATTTTTCTATACTAAACCTCTTTAGGATGGTGTTGATGTACCTGGTTTGGGACAATCCCAATAAGCTTTTGGATCTATCCCTATAGATCTTAATGCCCAATATGTACGTGGCATCACCCAAGTCCTTCATGGAGAACCTTTGTGATAAGAATGATTTGACCGACTGTAGCATAAGAACATCATTTCCTATCAGAAGAATGTCATCTACGTACAATACGAGGAATGTGACAGTTCTCCCTACAGTCTTCTTATAAACACAAGGTTCATCTGGATTTTTGATGAAATCAAACTCTTTGATAACATCATCAAAACAGACGTTCCAACTCTGTGATGCATGCTTTAATCCATAAATGGATTTAAGCAATCTACATGCTTTCCCGCTGCTCTCACTATCAACGAAGCCCTCTGGCTGATCCATATAAACACATTCTTCTAAATCACCATTTAGAAATGCAGTTTTATCGTCCATCTGCCAGATTTCATAGTCGTAATGAGCAGCAATAGCAAGTAAGATCCGGATGGATTTAAGAATGGCTACTGGAGAAAAAGTTTTGTCAAAGTCCAGACCTGGTCTTTGATGAAATCATTTCGCCACATGTCTTGCCTTATAGGTCTCCACCAGCCCATCTACACCAATTTTTATTTTAAAGATCCATTTGCATTCTATGGGTTTTACCCCAGAGGGTACAACGTCCAAAGTCCATACTTTGTTAGTGTACATAGACTCCATTTCAGATCTCATAGCATCCAGCCACTTCACAGAGTCATCACTCGTGATAGCTTGCTGAAAACTGGTAGGATCATCATCCATGATGCAATCTTCTTTATCACCATGAATGAGAAAACCGTAGTATCTTTCCGGTGGGCGAGAAGTCCTACCAGATCTACGGAGCGGCTAAGGTTCATCAGTTTCTGTTGCAACAATAGGCTCAGCCAGGTCGTCATTTATAACTTGTGTCTCTAGAAAGTCTTCTAGGTCTACCATATTGCCATCTGTATCATTTGTAAAAAGTTCTTTTTCTAAAAATGTGGCATACTGAGAAACAAACACCTTTTGTTCCTCCTTGTGATAGAAAAGATATCCATAAGAATTCTTTGGATATCCCACAAACTTACACATGACTGACCGTGTCTCGAGTTTGTCCGGATTCTGTTTTTTAACATAGGTCGGACAACCCCAAATCTTAACTCGTTTAAGAGATGGTCTCTTCCCATGCCATATCTCATATGGTGTGGTAGACACGGTTTTGGTTGGAACCCTGTTCAACAGAAACGCTGCATTCTCCAATGCATGCGCCCAAAATGAGACAGGTAACTCAGCATCACTCATCATGGAACGTACCATATCTAATAGGATCCGATTCCGTCATTCTGACACACCGTTGTGCTGTGGTGTGTAAGGAGGAGTGAGCTGAGAGAGAATCCCATTCCCTTTTAGAAAGTCTGAAAACTCTGTACTGAGGTACTCTCCACCTCGATCTGATCGATGTATCTTGATGCTCAATCCGGTTTGTTTTTCTACTTCAAGTTTGTACTCAATGAATTTCTCGAAAGATTTCGATTTATGCTTTAATAAAAACACATGACCAAATCTTGATGAATCATCAGTAAAAGTTATGAAGTAAAAGAAACCGCCTCTATCCTGTATAGACATTGGCCCACATACATCACTATGTATGAGGCCTAAGAGCTCAGTAGCTCTTTCTCCGTGTCCTGCAAACAGAGTTTTGGTCATTTTACCCTTGATACAAGACTGACAAGTCGCATAAGATTTACATTCAAAGGGATTCCAATATCCATCTTTATGTAGCTTGTTTAGTTTCATTTCATTAATATGACCTAGTCTACAGCGCCAAAGAAAAGCTTCATTTATTTCTGAAATTTTTCTTTTATTAGTGTGTTGTATGCTGAAAACTGTGTGTTAATTTAGGATGTATATCCCGTAATTAAGTGTACCATACCCAACCAACATTTGATTCAGGTTAATGTTCATAACATTATTCTGCAATACAAAATTATATCCTTCATTGTCTAACAAAGAAATAGATATTATATTACAAAGCATACTAGGTACATAATAACATGGGTTCAAAACCAATACACATCCCGATGGCAACCCCAGGTGATACTCTCCCACTGAAAACGCATGTACATTGGAATCATTTCCAACCCGGAGAGTATGATCACCTGTCTTCAAAACTCTGCTATTTCTCAGCCCCTGTACAGAATTGCAGATGTGTGAACCTGAACCGGTATCTAATTGCCAGGAAGAAGAGTTTATAGAAAAATAGTTTTCTGTCACAAACACACCTCAAGCGGAAGCATCACCATGCTTCTTCTTCTTGAGATCCAGGTACTCAGCACAGTTGAACTTCCAGTGTCTCGCTTTGTGGAAGTAATAACACTCCCCTTTCCCCGATTCCCAAGCCATGGACTTGTCTTTCCCCTTAGCCTTTTTAACTCCACCTCTAGGTTTGGTGGGTTTCTTCTTTATCTTTCCCTTGGCCTTGGCATTTGGGCGAGAGGAGGAAGATGGCCCAGCAATCAAAGCGGGAGTCTTCACTGCCTTGAGTGTGCTCTTTGCACTTCTCAACATATTGAGAAGTTCAGGTAGTGAGTTCTCCATATTGTGCATGTTGAAGTTTACTAAAAATTGAGCAAAGGCAGGGGGGAGAGACTGTAGAATAATATCAACATATTGTTCATTCTCCATTGTCCATCCGAGGTCCTCAAGCTCTTCAATAAGAGCTATCATCTTCAAAACATGATCACCTACTGGTGTGCCAGGAGCCATCCGCATCTGAAAGAACTTTCGAGATGCTTCATATCTCAGGGTCCGAGATTGCTCTCCATACAACTCTTTTGTATAGAGAAAGATGGATTGAACATCCATCTGCTTGTGCTTCTTTTGATGTGTGTTATCCACCAATGCAAGCGCGAGGCATTTGGCCATGGCACAGTCAATTTCCCATGTCTTGCGGATCTTTTTATCCGCAACTGAAGATTTAGGACCTGGGACGGGTGGGGTTGGGGCTGTGAGGACATATGATACCTTATCATAAGTTAGGGCAATGTTAATGTTCCTCAGCCAGTCTTTATAATTGGTCCCATTCAGTTTATTTTTCTCTAGTAAAAGCTTAGGTCCTGTCATTGGTATCTGCCATTAAGAGAGAGAAAAGAATACACTCAGCGAAAACTCTTGCAAATATCAGATTGGTTATTATCTTATCTAATCGATATCCCCCACTGCTTTTATCAAATTTTTCTTCAAACCTTAAAAAGAAAACGAGCCAGGATTAATTACATTCTACAACTTTGCTAACCGTTCAGCCAGGCCAGTGTCGGTACTTTGAGGGAGGTTCCCCATGCTTTCGCATGGACCTAATTAAAATAAACCTCGTTTTCCCAGAGGCGTAGCCCTGTAAACACCTTTCTAGACACCTAATGAGTTAGCTAATTGTAAAGTGTAAAACTCTCCTGGGAGCAACTTTTGCTCACAGTGGGATCGGGATCCAACCAGCATATTGAAGGTATGCAATCTCATTGCAAATTTCAACCCGTGAAACTCCCGATACGGTTTTTACGCATAGTACTCATGACCTTAACTATGGTCAACAAATCATAAGCACCAGTCAAGCTCTACCCGTTATTTTTCGATTAATTAGACCCAGTTATATGACCCTTAACTATGGTCAACAAATTCATATAATTGTCCCAAGTAATCACATCATATGCTGTGTAGAAAGACATCACTTAGCTACCGTACACTACGCCTTAACTATAGTCAACAAACGTAGCACGAAAACTAAGTACTCTACTTCCTAAAATGACGGAGGGTTGTAGATGGTTTTTAAGAAAACCTTTAACGCTTTGAACTTGATATCATTGTAGAATCCAATGGTTTTCAAAAGGAGTGGCTTAAGCTCCGCAATTTCGAAAATGTAGCTTTTTCGTGAAAAGACGATTGGGTTTCAAATTCGATTCTACAACATCTTTTAGGTTTATTTTCCTTTACATTAATCACATTAATGCAGTCCCATCATATAAGTCCTTAAGCCATCACGGAAAAGAAACGAAAATAGAACGTACGCTTATACCATTCGCATTCGCCACAGTGTCCGGTTATGCACCGTTAGGTTACTTAACTAACGGCATAGCGGGGAGGGACTAGCGCGGATGTAAAACATAAGTAACGCTTATTATATATCATATATATAATAATACCATTGATCTCATCATATAAAGTGATCTCATCACAGAATATCAACAGCAAAAGCACTTAAATGAATATATAGGATATACAAGGAATTTTGTATTTTGTATTTAGCCAACGATAGAAAATACGGGTTCCACTGTCGTGATGAATGGCCAATCCCACACCCTAGACCCCTACGAGAGCGGCAAGTGACCCTACCAGTTCTAGATTTAAGAGACCTGGTCTCGACTCCTCGAGATGGCCTCCCACTGGACTCTAAAACCCGGTCACTTGCGCTCCCCACCTTGGGTCTATCCTAATGCGGAAAAGTAAATAATATACATTATAGGTAACATCATCCTCAACCCGGATGTGCCCCTATAAAAGAATATTACATATAATGAATTTTACATGAATGAAAAAGAAAACTCTCATCTCACATAAAACCCCCGCCATTCAATCACGACGATCCTATACATCATATCACAGCAACACATAACATCACACGTCATCAACGTAAGCAAGTATGCGTATCCCAATTGCCATTGACATATAGCAATGAAACCGGCGATACACCACATACTACACTTACGGTCCCAGAAAAAGAGAGTGAAAAAGCTACAATAATTGGAATTCGCAACAACCATAGACATCATATGCCTAACAATTATAAACCCCATATTTTAGTCTCGATATCGAAAACACTTTTCAATATCAAGGCGGGAAATTCAACAAGATTCACGACATCCTGGTCGAATCCTCGTTGGAAACTTTAGTAGACGGCTGCACCCTCCGATACTGCCGACGAAGTGTACTTAGGAGGAAGACCGCGACCGTGAGCACCCGGACAGATGCTTTTGGCAACGGGATTCTCCTACAGTCACTTGGTCGGGGCTGGGGCGTGACTATCTATTAATATTATCCGGCGAGTATCCGCGCACGTAATGTGATTGCGACGGAATTTTGATCCATATCAAAATTTCGTGGCAACCGATGAATTGAGACTAAATTTCTATATTTATCAAATACAAATCTGTTTTCACAAATCCGATTATTGTGGATTCCAAATATTGCAACATAATCACAGAAAACTAGACGACGTTAAATAATTCGATCGAAACAACGAATTCCCAAAATTCCCAGAGAGCTCAACACTTGAGTAGTGTTAGAAATACCCAGAGACATACCCCAGTACCAATAGACTATCAGCGGAAGGGCCGTCCCTTGCCTCCATAGTGGCGCCGCGGAACCGCCGCCGAAAGCATGTTTTGACCGCGGTTCCGTGGTCACTAAGGCGAGTTTGGGACTCGTTCTTCAGGTGGGTCCATAGAATAACCTGCATGTTTTTCTGAGAATTTTTAACATGAAAAAATCCAAACTTTTTGAAAATTTCCAGAGTGCGGGTTCAATGGTTATTCGGAGTACGTTTTGCACTTTTAACTTCGTCTAGACTACACCAAATGATCTAACCTGGCTCTGATATCACTGTTGGGATTACCAAGTACCTCATCATGGTTTGGGTTGCATCAAACATGCTACAATTAAATTTTTTGGGGTGCCAAGTAAACCTACCTAGGATCAAACTAGAAATTAGGGTAGCAAAACATAGTATCACATACTAAAATAGAGTCTAACACTAAGAGATGAGAAATACAACCATTGTAGATCTCCCTTTTGTGACTCCTTGGATCAATTCGGTGTTTGGATGGGTCCTCTTGAGTCCTTCGTGGTCCACGACGATCCACCGCGGAGTACCTTGGCTCAAGCTCCTTACTTCACTAGAACAAAGTAGAAGTGATGCATACAACCTAAACTAGTGGGCTAAACTAGTGTAGATTGGTGATGTGGGTTTGGATCTCACTTAAAAATCTTTTCTTTTTATCTCCTTCACTCACTTTTGAAGAGGTAGTAAGCTTTGAAGAAGAAGAAGGAGGAGAAGGCTAAGCAAGCTCAAGATAATTTCTTATGCCAAAAATAAAAAGAATAATGAATATATAAGAGAGTCACACTCACTCATAACTGTTGGATATGTATGCCCTAGATGCCATTATTGTATAATACTAGTTTGTATATTACATTTTGGAAGCTTGGGAAATATACACAGATTGACGACAGTCTTGCTCGATATAGTAGTATGCTACTTGGTTTGTATCTATCTTAATATGTGTATATGTTTCTTTTAACATATCACTAATACATATTGATGGAGCCCTTAGGATCTCTGCTTGACTACCAGCGTTGTGATGGCAATCACACTAGTGGGGGCTGGGTAGTCTATAAGCACATCCTTATACAGGTCCCTAGTCGTAGGATTATCGAGACATGGCATCAATACTCCAGAGTAGACTAGTGTATACGCTTCTTATCCCAGCAGGGGAGATGGTCTGTCCCACAGCCATTAGTACGTCGTACTGGAGATAGTATGCAGGTGCCCGTTAGGTTATGAGTATACTGGACATGACTCGTCGGGAACTGTTGGTTGGTATTATACCTATCGTTAGGTAGCAGTTCCCAGGTGACATGAGCACAGCTTAGTCCGTTGACTTGACACTGCCACTTTGCCTCAAGTGTGTTCCCACTAATCTTAGATTGCTACCCTACCACGGCTCTATTGAGTCATGCAAACAGGTAGTAGTTGGGTGCAGTCCCGAAGCACTTGGAGGCAGTGGCGGTTAGATAGGATTCGTCTCTCCCGGTATTGGAGGTTGATATCGCGCTGTGTTTGGAGAGCCATTACACAAAGTCCCTGGCCAGGACAAGTGAGATTTACTGGTAGGTGTTCCAGTAGCTTCTCAGGGTGTTCTGGGCTACACTCCAACACGACTTATACCGCTATTAGGGGTCTGACGTTTACCACCCCCTAGGCTCGATATGCGATACTCTTAGACGAACAGACCGGACTGTACAGAGATTGTCATAGATAGGCTCAGAAGGATATTGGATGAGCTTGCTGTAAGTACACGGTAGTGTCCCGGCCGTCTAGAAGACGCCAAATGCGGAAAAAACATTTTACAACTGGCGCTATCGCGTACTATAACCCGGATCTGTTATTAAAGCTAAACTAACAAACTACAAAGTGGGTAGAAATGTTATACCGAACGATCCGAGTCCTTCGGTCTTCAACCATCATCCCACGCTTTGTGCGGCTGCTCCGATCTCCTGAATCTCCAGTCCACTCGTCCAGGTGGCACCACGTCGTCGGATCTTTAAACGGGCTCCCGCCTCTGAATCGAGGCAACTCGATCATCAAGTTTGCTAAAAGAGATGACCAAGATTGATGTAGAGAATGAGTAGAACACTTTGTCTCGTTACGTCCAAAGCTATGGACGAACGGTTAATGAAGTTGCCTTTTGAAACTTTGATGGAAATAAAAGGAACTATGAAATTTCCATACACCAAATCTATCATAATCGTTTTCCAAAATACAACCATAGCCCACCAAAAGAAGTGGCCGGCCATTTATCAAGAGGGGTGGTGAGTGTAGGAGAGGGGAGAGTGACCATAAGATTAATGAAGAGAAATGAGTCACAAGACACCTTGCAAAATCATTAATGGCAAACAATGAATCATAAACGTAGTCATCCGTTCATTAAATGCAACCAGTGAAACAATAACACCACTCTAACCTAGTCACCTCTTCTAGAAACATCCACACCCATCAAGAAAAGATAAATCCGTATTTAACCGAATGTTAAATACGGGTGATAGAAAACTGGAAACTGGCAACTTCCAAAAGCGATCCTGAAACGAATTTCAGGATAACCCCGTAACAGTATAAACATACCCGCATTTGTATTACGACCGAATACAAATGCAACTGAGACAAAGATATTATATCTACACAGTATAATACTCGGATCTGGCTTAAACCAAAGCCCACCAGTATTATCTGCCCGAAATATGACACGTGCGTAAACGCATGTGCATTTTCCGAAGCCTGCCAAAAAACCATACGACCTCTACAACGTTTCGCCCGAACATGGGAAACTGTCTATGGGGGACTCTAATGACTCATCAAAACACTGGCACTGGGTATAACCACTAGCACGTCAGAGGTACAAGCTGTACGTAACGGTTGCCTATGTATTGATTGGAAGGGAAGCTGACGAGCGAACTCATCCAGAAGCCCTACTGAGCCTGACAGTGACAATATCCGTACAGTCTGGTCCGTTCATCTAAAGAGTATCGCATATCGAGTCTAGGGGGTGGATAAAGTCAGACCCCTAATAACGCGATAAATCGTGTCGGTATGAAGCTCATCACCTCCTGAGAAACTACTGATCCAAATCAGTAATTCTCCACTACCCCGGCCGAGGATTTCTAGTGATGGCCACCCGTGCACTGTGCAACATCAACCCCCAATACCGGGAGAGATGAATCCCCGACGATCCGCTCACTGCCTTCATGTGGCTCGGGACTGTACCCAACTAAAACCTGTTTGTACGTCTCCTTTGAGCGTGGTAGGGTAGTAATCTAAGCACAGTGGGAACTCACATGAGACAAATGACGATCTCAGGTCGACAAAATAACCTGTACACATGTCACCAGGGAACTGCTATCTGACGATATGTATAATACCAACTAGCATGTTCCCGGCGAGTCCTGTCCGGTGTACTCATAACCTAATGAGCACCTGTATACATCTTAGGTGATCCTACTGACACCAGTGGCTTATGAGACCGGCCACCGCCCCTCATCGGGGTCTCGACTGTATACACTAGTCTACTCTGGAGTATCGATGCCCTGTCTCGAAACTCCCACGACTAGGGACACTTTTAAGGATGTGCTTATAGACCCCAGCTCCCACGTATATGATCGCCATCATACTGCTGGCAGTCAAGCAAGAATCCTATGGGCTCTATCATCATGCAATAGTGAACTAAAGCATATATACGATGATAAAGACAAACCAGATAGCATACTATCATCTCGATCATGACTGTCATATCGGTATAGGTCCTCCCTCAATCATTTCAATCACTTACCTGCGATCCAATAATTGACTTTGAGGGCACTATATCCAACAATCTCCTACTTGCACTTAAGGCTAATTATTGTGATGTCACATACTCACAGCCGGTGTGATACCGAACATTCAACTCCTCTGCTAATCAGTTTCACAAAAACCCGTTTGTAAAACTATTGTGTTCGAGAAATAGGCTCAGTGAGTGGATCCACCCTGATGTTTCTTTCTATATCTCTCTTAATCTCAAGTTCGCGGAGAAAGCCATCTCCCGAGTCGAGTAATAGGTGTCTTAGAATATGTCTGGATATCTGATGGGACCTAGTTCATAAATTAACTCCAAATCCAAACTTCTTAGACTGTATTGATAACTGAACCTAATCTGTATCGCGCACCATGCCACCCACAGTATCCTCTTGGACCAACTGTCCATAATACTGTCCCTCGCCAGAGGAAAAACTATAACTCTGACAATCACTCCTTCATCCATGTCACCTTTGAAGCCTAGAATGATAACCGTCTCCCGAAGGAGGCTGCCGTCATCAAATCCATAGAACATGCACTTATGTTCTAAAACTGCTTCCTTATGTTTCTTCAGGATTGGATTAATATAAACTTATTGCATCTAGTGCAAAAACAACATCTGGTGTGGTACTTGACATCTCACGATTGACTCAATTGCCTAAGCAAGTGATTTGCCAATCATGCACATCTCTCTCCCCTTTAGTCTGTAAGACACCTTTAGAGAGGGTGGCTCCATCACCGGCAGGTACAGCACCATGCCAGGAGTCATCTATTCTAAAATACTATTAGAATACTGTCAAAGTACCCTGATTGGGAAACTATCCAATTCTAGATCTAAAACCATAGATCTAGTAACCAGAATGTCTGATATTATATCCATATCCTATGTGAAGAAACAACTGTGTGACGACCATAGTATAACCGATCGTAGTATAGGAATTTTACTTCCTACTCTGTGTAGGTCATCCAAAGACCAGGACATCATACCCTACTACCTTCTTAACAGATCCATCAGCTAGTCTGATGAAGTCAAACCCATGACTGTCACATCAAAAATAGATGATCTTATCTCCGCTATCTATGCTCAAGCCTATAAATAGACATAAGCTACTTGCCCACAATGCTTCCGCTGCTCCCACTAACTACGACAACCCTCTGGCAGAATAATATATACCTCCACTTCTAAAGCTAGTTTAGAACGACGCTATACTTAACTTCCTGCCGGGTCTCATAGCCTGAAACAACAGTAGTGTCAAGTCTGGATAAACAAGAACCTCCCTGTCACCGTCCTTAAGGCTACCGGAGTACCTCTCGGGTGTCTGAAGTTACCCACCATATCTGCGGAGTGGCTATTGGAATGTCAAACCTGATTGAATATATAGGTCCTATTAAATTTTCCGTAATCGTTTGCGGTTCTGGAATCACTTCCGGTTCTACCATACTCCCAGTACTGTTTTCTGAAAAAATCCATTTTACTAAAACTTTGGCGAGTCAAGAACAATATCACTATTGATCTTCCAGATGGTAAAAAATCAACCCTCGTCAAAGTCATGGTCAACCCACAAACTGCCATTACGGAAACGTGCCTTGAGTTATCCAGAGTCTGGTTTTAAGCATAAGCTGGACAACTCACCGTACCTTAACATCGTTAAGATATGAACCATTCTATATCCAATATAGAAACATTTGGCACTTATTTAATTGGAACCAGATTCTAATCATGCAACTGTCTCCAGTGCATATCATCTTAATGGGGAGAGTCAGCATTACTCAACTTAGGAATTGATCCAATTATGAGTAACCTGAAAGAGAAACAAGTTTCTCAAAACCATTGCTATTATCTGAATACCAATAACAAGAATCTACATTTTCGATCTCTTTGAAGAATCCCGATACTTGTGACACCTGGTTCTCTACTTTATTCGTATACCCACAACTTCTCAAAACTTAGACCTTGTATTTCTATGAAACACTTGTCTAAAAACTAGAGAAGTCATAAGTAAATAGAATATAGTACGAGGACCAACCCCTTTGTCC
This sequence comes from Agapanthus africanus, assembly GCA_030015575.1. Taxonomy (NCBI): domain Eukaryota; kingdom Viridiplantae; phylum Streptophyta; class Magnoliopsida; order Asparagales; family Amaryllidaceae; genus Agapanthus; species Agapanthus africanus. The sequence goes on from CM057339.1 coordinate 431,811,769, forward strand.
TAATGGACACTGGACAACATACAATACTCTGTATAAGTCCGGTGAGTTGAATAACTCAAAACCTGTGCGTCGTAGGTTGAAAACTGTACCCAGGCGATTTCCTCAAATATCATCAATTACAACGAATTCCGATATAATGAGGATGATCACCTAATTCCCAATAACTTACTCCCACTCATCATCTGTAAAACCATACAGATGTGAGAATCATACTTGGTAAGTACATACCCTGGAGTAAGTATCTAATCGGGAAATCAGTTTTCTTTTAACAATGCACTGAAACATGAAAATGTTTCGTAGGGGTATTCTGGTATTCTTAGTAATGCCTCTTCCATAATCCAATTCATGACTATAACCGTATATTTCTTTGCCATCTCCCCAAATCCCTTTATTTGACTTTATTCATTACCTTCTGTACACCTTCGTTGGGCTAAATGGTTTTCTTCCTTTCCTACCGTTCGGCACCAGCCTATGGTTTGGAAGAAGATTATCTAGTAAGCATAATAGGTGTACCCTCCTCAACCTAGGAGTACTCGCAACTTGAGAGAAAGTGATGATAAAAGAACTCTGAATAATACCTTATTCTATTAAAGGGGAAATAGGAGTGGCGATGAAGTATGCGGTTTGGTCGTGAATGATAACAGTCGCAATTTACTTTGCCCTCTTTCTAATCCCTTTATTTTGTCTTTATTCATTACCTTCTGCACACCCTACTTAGGCTAATTGGTTTTCTTCATTCTCTACCTTTCGGCACCTGCCTATGTTTTGGAATAAGACTATCCAATAAGCGTAATAGGTGTACTCTCCTAAACCAAGGAGCCCTCGCAACCTGAGAGAAGGTGATGTAAGTGCACGGCGGCGCCCCGGTCGTCAATCCGACGGCCAAATGCGGAAGCGGTGATAAACTTTAATTTTGCAAACTAGCAAACTGGCACCACCGCGCACTAAACACCCGGATCGAACCACTAACTAGTTCTAGCTAACTACAAGATAGGGAAGAGAGATATACCGACTGATCCGTGTCCTTCGGTCTTCGTCTCCACTCCGATCTCCTGCGGAAAATCCGTCCATCTCCTCCTCGTCGGAAAGGGCACCACGTAGCCGGAATCTATTACGGGCTCCCACCTCTTGACCGAGGCAACTCGGGCGCGAAGTTGGCTAGCCGACGCGTCCAAGGGATGCTGTAGAATAGTGTAGTAGCCATGTCTCTTTGGGGTTTATGAGGTTGCCAATTTTTGGAGGAATTTGTGCACAAGAATTTTCATGGATGCTAGAGGGAATAATGGAGCATCCAAGGAAAAAGAGCTCGGCCAAAAACCAAACTCCTTTTGTGCTCACTGGAAAATGTTGCAAGTGGGTAGTATGCACAAAATTAAAACCATTCTTGTGCTCTCTGGAAACTATGTGGATGAAGTGTATATATATATTAAAACCATGCAAAAGGAAAAATACACATTCACAGCACACACACAAAATGGGGGGGTCCACCAAATTAACATCAAGCAACATTTTCACACAATTAAACCTCTCTCTCTCCTCACATGATATGGCCGGCCCCTGCACAAAAGGGTGGAGAAAAAATAGAATTGATAAAGATAAGGTCACACCAAATATCTTTTCAACTCAAATCAAACAACCATCAAAATAATGAAAAGGAGGTGACAAGAAAAGGATCTCATCATGATGGAGGTACTAATGCAATAAAGCCCTCCACAAACAAGTTATTTGCAAACTGCAAATAACCCCCCCAACGAAAAGTCCGGCCGTGAAGGAACAATGAAAAACCGGCCGGAACGGAATGCAAACTGGCAACCTCAGAAAACCGATCCCGTAATAAAATACAGGAAAACCCAGCTACTGCAAATACATGCCCGCATTTGTATTCCCACTGAACACAAATACAAAGAGACAAAACTACACTATCTAACACTAGGATCCGGCTTAAGCGAAAGCCGGCTAGTAAAAACCGTCCGATCACGATCCGTGCAATACTGCACGTATCTGATCGAACCCTGCCATATCTCCATACGGCCTCTACAGCGTTTCGCCCGAAAGCTTGAGTAACTGTAAGTGTGGTGGACTCTAAAGACTCGTCAATACTTTGGCTGTGGATTTAACCACTAGCACGTCAGAGGTATAAGCCAATACGTGACGAGCTACCAGGTATTGACCAAAAGGGACGTCGATGAGCGCACTCATCCTGACACCCTACTGAGCCTGTCAGTGACAATATCCGTACAGTCCGGTCTGTTCGTCTATGAGCATCGCATGTCGGGCCTAGGGGGTTGGTAAAAGTCAGACCCCCAAAAGCGGTACAAGTCGTGTCGGAGTGTAGCCCAGAACACCCTGAGATACTACTGGAATACCTACCAGTAAATCTCCTGCCTTGGCCAAGGACTTCGTGTAATGGCTCTCCTAGACACAGCGCGACCTCACCCCCAATACCGGGAGAGACGAACCCCTGAAGATCCGCTCACTGCCTCCATGTGGCTCGGGACTGTACCCAACTAAAACCTGTTTGCACGACTCCTTTGAGCCATGGTAGGGTAGTAATCAAAGCACAGTGGGAACTCACACGAGACAAATGACGATCCCCAGGTCGATGAACTAACCTGTACACATGTCACCTGGGAACTGCTATCTGACGTCAGGTATAAGACCAACTAGCATGTTCCCGGCGAGTCCTTTCCGGTGTACTCATAACCCAATGAGCACCTGTATACATCTTAGGTGAACCAACTGACACCAGTGGCTTGTGAGACCGGCCACCGCCCCTCATCGGGGTCTCGACTGTATACACTATCTACTCTGGAGAATCGATGCCCTGTCTCGAAACTCCCACGACTAGGGACCTTTTAAAGATGTGCTTATAGACTCCAGCTCTCACTTATATGATCGCCCTCATACTTCTGGCAGTCAAGCAAGAATCCTAGGGGCTCTATCAACATGTAATAGCGACCTGTCAGGTCACCTAAAGCAGTACACGATGATAAAGGTAAACCAGATAGAATACTATCATCTCGAGTAAGACTGTCCTACCGGGATAGGTCCTCCCTCAATCATTGCAATCACGTGCCTGTGATCCAATAATTGACTCTGAGGGCACTATCTCCAACAATCTCCCACTTGCACTCAAGGCTAATTATTGCGATGTCGCATACTCACAGCCCGTGTGATACCGAACACCCAACTCCCCTACTAGTCAGTCTCACAAAATCCGTTTGTGAAACTATTGCGTTCGAGGAATAGCCTCAGTGAGTGGATCCGCCTTGATGTTTCTTTCTATGTCTCTCTCTATCTCAAGTTCGCGGAGAAAACCATCTCCCGAAATGAGCAATACCTGTCTTAGAATGTCTGGATGTCTGATGGGACCTAGTTCATAAATGAACTCCAAATCCAAATTTCTTAGACTGTATCGTCAACTGAACTTAATCAGTATCCTACGCCATGCCATCCTCAGTATTGCCTTGGACCACCTGTCCAAAATACTGCCCCTCGTTAAAAGGAAAACTATAACTCTGACAACCTCCTTGTCGTCCATGTCACCTTGGAAGCCTGGAATGATAATCGTCTCCTAAAGGAGGCAGACGTTATCATATCCCTAGAACATTCACTTATGTTCTAAAACTTCTTCCGACTGTTTCTCCAGGATTGGATCAATATCAACTTATTGCACCTACTGCAAGAACAACATCTATAGTGGTACTTGACATCTCATGATTGACTCAATTGCCTAAGCAAGCGATCTGCCAATCATGCACATCCCTCTCTACTTTAGTCTATAAGACACCTTTAGAGAGGGTGACTCCATCACTTGCAGGTACACTACCGTGCCAGGAGTCGTCCATTCTAAATACTCTTAGAATGCTGTCAAAGTACCCTGATTGGGAAACCACCCAAATCTAGATCTAAAAACCATAGATCTAGTAACCAGTATGTCTGATATAATGTCCAAGTCCCTTGTGGAGAAAACACTGTGTGACGACCAAAGTATAACCGATCGTAGTATAGGAATGTCACTTCCTACTTTGTGTATGTCATCCAAAACCCGGATATCACACTCTACTACCTTCTCAACAGATCCATCCCATATTCTGATGAAGTCAAACCTATGACTGTCACATCAGAAATAGATGATCTATCTCCGTTACATCTGCTTTAGTCTATAAATAGACATAAGCCTGATGTCCACCAATGCTTCCGCTGCTCAAACTGACTACGACAACCCTCTGGCAGAGTCATATAGACGTGCATTTCTAAAGCTAGTTTAGAACGACGCTATACTCATCCTCCTGCCGGGTCTCGCAGCCTGGAACAACAACAATAGCAAGTGTGGGTAAACAAGAACTTCCCTGTCACCGTCCTAGAGGCTACCGGAGTACCTCTCGGGTGCCTGAAATTACCCACCTTATCTGCGGAGTGGCCAATGGAATGTCAAATCAGATTGAATCTTTAGGTTCCTTATCAAATCTTCAGTAATCGTTTGCGGTTCTGGAATCACTTCCAGTTCTACCATACTCCCACTACTGTTTTTGAAAAAATCCATTTTTAATAAAACTGTGGCGAGTCTAGAACAATATTTCTATTGATCTGTCAGATGGTAGAAAGTCAACCCTCGTCATAACCTGGGTCAACCCACAAACAGCCATTACAGAAACGTGCCTTGAGTTGTCCAGTGTCTGGTTTTAATCATAAGCCGGACAACTCCCCGTACCTTAACAACGTTAAGATATGAACTGTTCTACATCCAATATAGAACCAGAGGCACTGATTTAATTTAACCAGATTCAAATCATGCAGATGTCTCCAGTGCATGTCAACTAAATGGAGAGAGGCCGATCAGCGTTACTCAACTTAGGAATGCTTCCAATTATGAGTAACCTGAAAGAGAAGCAATTTCACTTTATCATTACTATCAACTGAATACCATACACAAGTATCTACATCTTCGATCACTTTGAAGAATCCCGATACTTGCTACACCTGGTTCTCTACTCTATTCAAATACCTATAACTCCTCAAAACTTAGACCCTGTGTTTCTACGAAACACATGTCTAAGAACTAGAGAAGTTAAAAGTAAACAGAATATAGTATGAGGACCAACCCCTCTGTCCTAATGGACACTGGACAACATACAATACTGTGTATAAGTCCGCTGAGTCTAACAACTCTTTCACTGTGTGTCGTAGGTTGAAAACTGTACTTATGGTTAAGAAGAATTACACCGCTGTTTAATGCTCCTTACCTAACCATCCACTGATATAGGTAAATGTCATCGACATAATATCAAAAGGTATATCTCACTCTATGAAAATAGAAGTACAGATATATCAATTTGAAATTGGTGCACAACAGCGGATATTCAAAACCAAATATTTGCCGACCGGCAAACAGCCCAGATGATCTCCTCAAATATCACCGATTACAACGAATCCCGATATAATGAGGATGATCACCCAATTCCCAATAACTTACTCCCACTCATCATCTGTAAAACCATACAGATGTGAGAATCAAACCTGGTAAATACATACCCTGGAGCAAGTGTCTAATCGGGAAATCAGTTTTCTTTTAACAGTACACAGTTGAACTGAAACATTGAAATGTTTCGATGGGGTATCCTGGTATTCCTAGTAATGCCTCTACCATTATCCAGATTCACAACTATAACCGTATAATTCTTTGCCACCTCTCCAAATCCCTTTATATGTCTTTAGTCATTACCTTCTGCACACCCCTTAGGCCAAATGGTTTTCTTCCTTCCCTACCATTCGGCACCAGCCTATGGTTTGGAAGAAGACTATCCAATAAGCATAAAGGGTGTACTGTCCTAATCCTAGGAGAACTCGCAACGCGAGAGAAGGTGAAGATAAAAGACACCTGAATGTACTTTATTCCTATTTCTCCTGAACCAGGATCCATCCCCGAACTGGAACAAGTTCCTTTCGAGTTCGTATATAACCATATGATGGATTATCCAATAAACTGGGATCTTCATAGTGATACGGAGTGTCCTGGAGAAATACAAAGGTGATTTAGGATTGGCGAAGAAATACTTGGTTTAGTCGTGAATATCAGTCGCAATTTACTTTGCCCTCTTACTAATCCCTTGCTTTGTCTTAATCTTAATACCTTCTGCACACCATCGTTATGCTAATTGGTTTTCTTCATTCCCCACTGTTCGGCACCAGCCTAAAGTTTGGAAGAAGACTATCTAATTTGCGTAATAGGTGTACTATCTCCTGAACCAATGAGTACTCACAACTTGAGAGAAGGTAAAAGGGAAAAGACAACTGAATAATCCTATCCGTTTTCTCCAGAACCGGAAACCATCCTCGAATTCCTTCGAGTTCGTATCTAACCATACGATGGTTTTGTCCAATGGAAGTGGACGTTCGCAGTAATACGGGGTGTCCTGGAGAAAAGGGTAAAAGTAGGAGTGGCAATGAGGTCTGCAACTCTGACAATCCAAAAGCCAGTGTAAAGAAGGTTCGGTCAACTTGGTCACTGAGTCATAGTCTTAGGGTCGGGTCAATGGTCACTGCCAAAGAGAGAGAGAAAAGAAACATTCAGTGTGCACTCTAACCTAGATCAGAATGGTTATCACTTTATCTAATCTGGAAACCTCCCACTGTACCTCAAATTCTCCTCCAAACCTGAAAGAAGAATTAGTCGGGGTCACCCGAGGAGTAAACTAACTCATCAGTGGGAATCGGGATCCAACTATCATTGTATGATAACGTGACGGAATCCGCTCACGGTATCACACTCCAGAAGGTATGCGCATATCTGGTAAGTTTCAGTTCTTTTGAAACTCCCGATATGATTTCTGCCCCATGCTCTTATGACCTTGACGAAGGTCAACAAATCATAAGTCACATGTCAAGTTCCACCCGTCATTGTCCAGGTTAATTTGAACCCACCCGTACAAGACCTTGACGAAGGTCAACAAGGCTATATGACTGTCCCAAACCAACACATCTATCTATGCAGCAGAAAGGCAACAAGCAGCTACCATGCACTATGCCTTGACGAAGGTCAACAAACATAGCATGAATACTACGTGCTACCCGTCTGAAACAACGGAGGGCTACGAATGGTTTCTGGCGAAAACCTTTAACGTAATGAACTTGATATCGTTGAAGGAACGGATAGCTTTTAGAAAATATATTGACGAAAACTTTTGCTAAAGAGGTCACTCCCGGTGAAGGGATCTCGGCTCTTTCCCCGTAGAATGAGGTGCAGGATATTCCAACTGAATACCACGGTGCAAAGCAAAAGTAATCGGCTATAGTGAAGTTAATGCCCTGACGCAAACTTCTGTCCAAGGGGTCACTCCCGGTGAAGGGATCTCGGCCCTTGCCTCGTCGACTGAGGAGCAGGATATTCCAAATGAATACCACGATGCAAAACAAAAGTGAACGTCCTTGCAATAACAGCTTTTGAAAAAGTGTTCCAACAACATCAGAATAGGTTTGTTTTAACTTGCATTGATCCGAATCAACGCAGTCCCATCAATTGATCACACCACAAAGAACGAAAATATACTGATGTACGTATATGCCATCCGCATTCGCCACTGGATCCCGTCATTACCCGTTAGGTTAGCTAACTAACGACAGAGCGGGGACTGGACTAGCGCGGATGTAAAACATATACAACATCTACTAATATATATACCAATATATTATATTCGCTCAAGGCGTGATAAGAAATGCAACATTACAGAAATGTACAGCATCACAGAACAATACAGATATCTGGGATCCCCGGGTTTCACAGAGCCACTACTGAAACCCGACGTTCCCCTGGTCGTGTGGATAGCCTGTGCAATGAAATCCTAGACCCCTACGGGCGCGGCAAGCTACCCGCCAAAACCTGAAGTGAGGCAGCCCCCTTCAACACCGTGAATGGACCACCCAGCACTTCACGGAATCCGGTAACTTGGGCACCCCTCCTGGGTCAACCTGTACCCCCTACGAGTGCGGCGAATAGCCTGCCAATCCTAGAGTGAAGCCCCCTCCGTCTCAATGCCATGAGATGCGGGCTTGTTGCCCTCTAGAACCCGGCTATCCGTGCACCCCTCCGTGGGGTAATCCTAGTACAGAAAGTAAAATATACATACAATGGGTACATCAACCGCAACTAGGTCGTGCCCCAAAAGAATAATACAAACAGGCAGTGACGGCAGTCCACATGTCGGACGCTCGCCCCGCAATATCAAATGTACATAATACAACAAAACTGTACTAGCATTGCATCCAGGCTATCCTCCACGACCAATCCGCAACATCACAGCAAAATCACAAAACATCAACGTGAAGGTCACGTTCGCAAATCCGTCTAACCGGGCTATAGCAGTTAGACTGGATTTACCGATCAACTGACATTCACGGTCGCAGACATAATGTAAATACTGTGAAATAATGTGTTTAAAATATCCGATCGATCAAAAATTAACAAGTGGGCCCCTAAGCAATACTGTAGCACTCACAGAAATTCTGGGCCCAAGTTTAATATTCCAAAACCCCCAAAATCAGCCCACAAGCCCACTGGAAAATTTCGACCCATTGATCCCTCAAACCTGCGGCGGAACCGCGGCAACAAGGGGGGTTTTGCCGCGGTTCCGCGCTCCACCCGAGAGATCACTGTCTCGAATTTTCCCAGAACTCTTATAACTTCTTGTACATCAGTTTTCTACAACCTGAAAAATTTTTGGACTTCAAAAAATTTCGACAGAAAACTGATGTGAGGAAAATGTGGTTTTTTGGAATTTTGGTCGATCGGAAATGCAAACACATCAAACAAAGCTAGACGAAGTTAATGGCGAGGCTCTGATACCACTGTAAGTGCACGGCGGCGCCCCGGTCGTCAATCCGACGGCCAAATGCGGAAGCGGTGATAAACTTTAATTTTGCAAACTAGCAAACCGGCACCACCGCGCACTAAACACCCGGATCGAACCACTAACTAGTTCTAGCTAACTACAAGATAGGGAAGAGAGATATACCGACTGATCCGTGTCCTTCGGTCTTCGTCTCCACTCCGATCTCCTGCAGAAAATCCGTCCATCTCCTCCTCGTCGGAAAGGGCACCATGTAGCCGGAATCTATTACGGGCTCCCACCTCTTGACCGAGGCAACTCGGGCGTGAAGTTGGCTAGCCGACGCGTCCAAGGGATGCTGTAGAATAGTGTAGTAGCCATGTCTCTTTGGGGTTTATGAGGTTGCCAATTTTTGGAGGAATTTGTGCACAAGAATTTTCATGGATGCTAGAGGGAATAATGGAGCATCCAAGAAAAAAGAGCTCGGCCAAAAACCAAACTCCTTTTGTGCTCACTGGAAAATGTTGCAAGTGGGTAGTATGCACAAAATTAAAACCATTCTTGTGCTCTCTGGAAACTATGTGGATGAAGTGTATATATATATTAAAACCATGCAAAAGGAAAAATACACATTCACAGCACACACACAAAATGGGGGGGTCCACCAAATTAACATCAAGCAACATTTTCACACAATTAAACCTCTCTCTCTCTCTCCTCACATGATATGGCCGGCCCCTGCACAAAAGGGTGGAGAAAAAATAGAATTGATAAAGATAAGGTCACACCAAATATCTTTTCAACTCAAATCAAACAACCATCAAAATAATGCAAAGGAGGTGACAAGAAAAGGATCTCATCATGATGGAGGTACTAATGCAATAAAGCCCTCCACAAACAAGTTATTTGCAAACTGCAAATAACCCCCGCAACGAAAAGTCCGGCCATGAAGGAACAATGAAAAACCGGCCGGAACGGAATGCAAACTGGCAACCTCAGAAAACCGATCCCGTAATAAATTACAGGAAAACCCCGCTACTGCAAATACATGCCCGCATTTGTATTCCCACTGAACACAAATACAAAGAGACAAAACTACACTATCTAACACTAGGATCCGGCTTAAGCCAAAGCAGGCTAGTAAAAACCGTCCGATCACGATCCGTGCAATACCGCACGTATCTGATCGAACCCTGCCATATCTCCATACGGCCTCTACAGCGTTTCGCCCGAAAGCTTGAGTAACTGTAAGTGTGGTGGACTCTAAAGACTCGTCAATACTTTGGCTGTGGATTTAATCACTAGCACGTCAGAGGTATAAGCCAATACGTGACGGGCTACCAGGTATTGACCAAAAGGGACGTCGATGAGCGCACTCATCCTGACACCCTACTGAGCCTGTCAGTGACAATATCCGTACAGTCCGGTCCGTTCGTCTATGAGCATCGCATGTCGGGCCTAGGGGGTTGGTAAAAGTCAGACCCCCAAAAGCGGTACAAGTCGTGTCGGAGTGTAGCCCAGAACACCCTGAGATACTACTGGAATACCTACCAGTAAATCTCCTGCCTTGGCCAAGGACTTCGTGTAATGGCTCTCCTAGACACAGCGCGACCTCACCCCCAATACCGGGAGAGACGAACCCCTGAAGATCCGCTCACTGCCTCCATGTGGCTCGGGACTGTACCCAACTAAAACCTGTTTGCACGACTCCTTTGAGCTGTGGTAGGGTAGTAATCAAAGCACAGTGGGAACTCACACGAGACAAATGACGATCCCCAGGTCGATGAACTAACCTGTACACATGTCACCTGGGAACTGCTATCTGACTTCAGGTATAAGACCAACTAGTATGTTCCCGGCGAGTCCTGTCCGGTGTACTCATAACCCAATGAGCACCTGTATACATCTTAGGTGAACCAACTGACACCAGTGGCTTGTGAGACCGGCCACCGCCCCTCGTCGGGGTCTCGACTGTATACACTAGTCTACTCTGGAGAATCGATGCCCTGTCTCGAAACTCCCACTACTAGGGACCTTTTAAGGATGTGCTTATAGACTCCAGCTCTCACTTATATGATCGCCCTCATACTGCTGGCAGTCAAGCAAGAATCCTAGGGGCTCTATCAACGTGCAATAGCGACATGTCAGGTCACCTAAAGCAGTACACGATGATAAAGGTAAACCAGATAGCATACTATCATCTCGAGTAAGACTGTCCTACCAGGATAGGTCCTCCCTCAATCATTGCAATCATGTGCCTGTGATCCAATAATTGACTCTGAGGGCACTATCTCCAACAGGTGATAATTAAGAAAACTGAATAATCTAATTCTATTTCTCCTGAACCTGGATCCATCCTCGAAGAAGTCCCTTCGAGTTCGTATATAACCATACGATGGATCTATCCAATGGAAGTGGATGTCCGTAGTAATACGGGGTGTTTAGAGAAATACAAAGGGTAAAAGAAGGAGCGGAAATGATTTATGCAACTTTAGACAATCCAAAAGCCTGTATTTTAAGAAGGTTCGGTCAACTTGGTCACTTAGTCATAGTCTAGGGTCGGTCAAAGGTTGCTGCCAAAGAGAGAGAGAGAGAGAGAGAGAGAGAGAAAGAAACACTCTGCGTGCACTCTAACCTAGATCAGAATGGTTATCAATTTATCTAATCAGGAAACCTCCCACTGTACCGTCAAATTCTCCTCCAAACCTTATAGAAGAATTAGTCGGGATCGCCCGAAGAGTAAACCAACTCATCAGTGAGAATCGGGATCCAACTATCATCGCATGATAACTTGATGGAAGACACTCAAGTTATCACACTCCAGAAGGTATGCGCATACTTGGCAAGTTTCAGTTTCCTTAGAAACTCCCGATATGATTTTTGCCCCATGCTCTTATGACCTTAGCGTTAGGTCAAAATATCATAAGTCACATGTCAAGTTCTATCCATCATTATCCAGGTTAATTTGAACCCACCCGCACATGCCCTTGCCGTTAGGTCAAAATGGCAGAACGACTGTCCCAAACCAACTCATCTATTTATGCAACAAATGAATACCCAGCAGCTACCAAACACTATGCCTTGGCGTTAGGTCAAAATACATAGCTTGAATACTACTGAATACCCAAAAGAAATGATGGAGGGCTGCGGCTGGTTTTTGGCGAAAAACCTTTAACGTAATGAACTTGATCTCGTTGAAGGAACCTGATAGCTTTTTATAAAAATATAGTGACGAAAACCTTTTGCTAAAGAGATCACTCCCGGTGAAGGGATCTCGTCTCTTTCCTCGTAGAATGAGGTGCAGGATATTCCAACTGAATACCGCTATGCAAAGCAACTTGTAATCGACTATAGTGATGTTATTACCCTGACGCAAACTTCTTCCCAAGGGGTCACTCCCGGTGAAGGGATATCGGCCCTTGCCTCGTCGAATGAGGTGCAGGATATTCCAACTGAATACCGCTATACAAAACAAAAGGAAACATCTTTGTAATAACACCTTTTAAAATTTGTTCCAACAACATCAAATATAGGTTTGTATTACCCTTGCATTGAGAAGAATCAATGCAGTCCCATCAATCAATCACACCAGAAAAGAACGAAAATAAAATATACGTATATGCCATCCGCATTCGTCACTGGGTCCTGTCATCACCCGTTAGGTTACTTAACTAACGACAGAGCGGGGACTGGACTAGCGCGGGTGTAAAACATATACGACATCTAATAGTATATATACCAATATACAATAATCGCTCCAGGAATGATAATATGCAACATTACAGAAAAGTAATAAGTATCATAGAACAATACAGATAATCTGGGATCCCCGGGTTTCACAGAGCCGCTACTGAAACCCGACGTTCCACTGGTTGTGTGGATAGCCTGTACAATGAAACCTAGACCCCAACGGGTGCGGCAAGTTACCCGCCAAAACCTGAAGCGAGGCAGCCCCCTACAGCAAAATGAATGGACCACCCGGCACTTCACGGAATCCGGTAACTTGAGCACCCCTCCTTGGGTCAACCTGTACCCCCTACGAGTGCGGCGAATAGTCTGCCAATTCTAGAGTGAGGCCCCTCTGCCTCTCAAAGCCATGAGATACGGACCCGTTGCCCTCCAGAACCCGGCTATCCGTGCACTCCATCGCGGGGTAAACCTAGTATAGAAATAAAAATATATACAACGGGTACATCGACCTCAGCCCGGTCGTACCCCAAAAGAATATTATACAAACAGGCAGTGACGGCAGTCCACATGTTGGACTATCGCCCCGCAATATCAAATGTACAAATAAATCCAAACACCACTATCATTTCACACTGCTATCCATCATGACAAATCCGCAACATTACAGCACAACACAGAACATCAACGCGAATGTCACGTTCGCAAATCCGTCTAAAAGGACTATAGCAATTAGACGCAATTTACCGCTCAAATGACATTCCCGGTCGGAGATATAATATAAGTACAACATACTAACAATTTTAAAATTTCGATCGACAAAACTTCCCGAAGTGGGCCCCACGTACTTCTGGTGTACAGTAATAAAATCTGGGCCCAAATGAAATATTCCAGAAACCACAATTTACAATGAAGAACATACTGTAGAAAATTGGAGCATTGATCCCACAATATGGCGGCGGATCCACGGCCAAACCCTGGTTTTGGCCGCGGATCCGCGGCCGTACAGTAAGATGACTCGACCAATTTTCACCAGTTTTGTTAGAAAATCCTGCACAATTTTCTGTGATGCTCAAAATAATTTTTAGACCAGATTTGAAATCGACAGAAACTTTGTACAGAAAAATTGTAGTTTTCGAAAATCCGTTCGATCGATGTTTTAAACGTGTTAGCACAAGTTAGTAAAGCTTAATGGTGAGGCTCTGATACCACTGTAAGTACACGGTAGTGCCCCGGCCGTCTAACTGACGCCAAATGCGGAAAAAACTTTTTACAACTGGCGCTATCGCGTACTATAACCCGGATCTGTCATTAAAGCTAAACTAACAAACTACAAAGTGGGTAGAAATGTTAAACCGAACGATCCGAGTCCTTCGGTCTTCAACCATCATCCCACACTTTGTGCGGCTGCTCCGATCTCCTGAATCTCCAGTCCTCTCGTCCAGGTGGCACCACGTCGTCGGATCTTTAAACGGGCTCCCGCCTCTGAATCGAGGCAACTCGATCATCAAATTTGCTAAAAGAGATGACCAAGATTGATGTAGAGAATGAGTAGAACACTTTGTCTCGTTACGTCCAAAGCTATGGACGAACGGTTAATGAAGTTGCCTTTTGAAACTTTGATGGAAATAAAAGGAACTATGAAATTTCCATACACCAAATCTATCATAATCGTTTTCCAAAATACAACCATAGCCCACCAAAAGAAGTGGCCAGCCATTTATCAAGAGGGGTGGTGAGTGTAGGAGAGGGGAGAGTGACCATAAGATTAATGAAGAGAAATGAGTCACAAGACACCTTGCAAAATCATTAATGGCAAACAATGAATCATAAACCTAGTCATCCTTTCATTAAATGCAACCAATGAAACAATAACACCACTCTAACCTAGTCACCTCTTCTAGAAACTTCTAGAACCTTCCACACCCATCAAGAAAAGATAAATCCGTATTTAACCGAATGTTAAATACGGGTGATAGAAAACTGGAAACTGGCAACTTCCAAAAGCGATCCTGAAACGAATTTCAGGATAACCCCGTAACAGTATAAACATACCCGCATTTGTATTACGACCGAATACAAATGCAACTGAGACAAAGATATTATATCTACACAGTATAATACTCGGATCTGGCTTAAACCAAAGCCCACCAGTATTATCTGCCCGAAATATGACACGTGCGTAAACGCACGTGCATTTTCCGAACCCTGCCATAAAACCATACGGGCTCTACAACGTTTCGCCCGAACATGGGAAACTGTCTGTGGGGGACTCTAATGACTCATCAACACACTGGCACTGGGTATAACCACTAGCACGTCAGGGGTACAAGCTGTACGTAACGGTTGCCTATGTATTGATTGGAAGGGAAGCTGATGAGCGAACTCATCCAGAAACCCTACTGAGCCTGACAGTGACAATATCCGTACAGTCCGGTCTGTTCGTCTAAAGAGTATCGCATATCAAGTTTAGGGGGGTGGATAAAGTCATACCCCTAATAACGTGATAAATCGTGTCGGTATGAAGCCCATCACCTCTTGAGAAACTACTTATCCAAATCAGTAATTCTCCTCGACCCCGGCGGAGGATTTCTAGTGATGGCCACCCGTGCACTGTGCGACATCAACCCCCGATACCGGAAGAGACGAATCCCCGACGATCTACTCGCTGCCTCCATATGGCTCGGGACTGTACCCAACTAAAACCTGTTTGCACGTCTCCTTTGAGCATGGTAGGGTAGTAATCTAAGCACAGTGGGAACTCACACGAGACAAATGACGATCTCAGGTCGACAAACTAACCTGTACACATGTCACCAGGTAAATGCTATCTGATGATATGTATAATACCAACTAGTATGTTCCCGGCGAGTCCTGTCCGGTGTACTCATAACCTAATGAGCACCTGTATACATCTTAGGTGATCCTGCTGACACCAGTGGCTTGTGAGACCGGCCACCGCCCCTCATCGGGGTCTCGACTATATACACTAGTCTACTCTGGAATTTCGATGCCCTACTTCGAAACTCCTACGACTAGGGACACTTTTAAGGATGTGCTTATAGACCCCAGCTCCCACGTATATGATCGCCATCATACTGCTGGCAGTCATGCAAGAATCCTATGGGATCTATCATTATGCAATAGTGAACTAAAGCATATATACGATGATAAAGACAAACCAGATAGCATACTATCATCTCGAGCAAGACTGTCATATCGGTATAGCTTCCCCCTCAATCATTGCAATCACGTACCTGCGATCCAATAATTGACTTTGAGGGCACTATATCCAACACTTGCTCGTTGACCTTCTTATCGACAGATAGCTGGGTAGCTGTTACGCACAGCTAGTGCCATTGACGTGCTTGTGGTTAAACCCACTGCCAGAGTATTGTCGAGTCTTTAAAGCCCCACACAGAGGGTTTCCCAGATTCGGGCGAAACAAGTAGAGGTCGTATGGTTTTACGACAGGGTTCGATCACATATGTGTACTTGTGCGCGTGTAGTGTTCAAGCAGACAATACTAGTGGGCTTTGGTTTAAGCCGGATCTTAGTATTTGATTATTGGATTTGCTTCGTCTCATTGTATTCATGTTTCTCGGAACACGGATGCGGGTATGTATATACGGATGAGAGGGGGTATAGAAGGAGATATCTCATTAGGATTTTGACCATTGACTTGGTCAAAACATATATGAGAAAAAGAAAAGACTTTGTTATTTTTGATAAATGATAATTATATATGGCATGGCTACTTGGGTTGACCTTTTGACTTGGCTTGACTTGTTGACCTTAAATATTTTGATAAGATATTTTTGGACCTAGATATTTTGGTGAGATATTTTCATGCCATGCTTGAGGTCATATAAAAGATAGCCATTTCGTTTTTTATTATCATTATCACAAATACTTTCTCTTTCTTCAAGCTTGCTCTCTCCTTCTTCCTCTCTCAAACCCTAGTGTATCATGGATTGATAATCAAGGATTAATGAGACCTAGCTACTCTAAATGTCACGGCCCGAAAGTACGGAATGTGACCGGCACATAGATTACGAAGCGTCTAGAGGCGCAACGTAACCTAAGTAAGCCGAAGCCCAGAAATCTAAACCATAAAAGAAGAAGAAGTAAAGAAAAACATGAAGAAAACAAGTTTAAAAGCATCATCCAATTTTCTCAAAAATTTCGGCAGAGTCTCCTTTGTAAAAACTGGCCCCAAATGGGTACAAACAAGAATAATATATATACAAACAATAAAAAAGCATCCCCAAATGGGAGCTAGCTCTACGCCGAAAGGCGGAAACAACCACATCAATGCACAATAGTATACAACGCAAAAGGGCGAGGCTCAAAACTCAAAAGAAAACAAATCCACCAGATACCATAATAATACAAGAGCGACTCTATGGTCAAAATAAATAACTGGTCCAGTAAACTATCAAGTAATACAGGTTTGGTTGATGGAGTTTTCTAGATACAAATGAAATAATAAAAGTACAATGGCGGTCCAGATACAAGTGAACCAATCTACTGTGCAAATCATCCTGAATGAAAAGATGTGCCAGCAAGCTGCCAGGAAAACCTGTACATTGAACCTGTAATAGAATTTGGCACAACGGGGGTGAGTTGCCAACTCGTGAGTAGAGGATATCTGCGAAAAGAAATCGAATGCACGATGCTGTCCTAGGTCATAATAATAAACTAATATACTACTAGTCATCAAGTAAAGACAGGATAATAATCTACGTGTAGGTGCAAATTCTCCGTGCTCGTATCAGTGCCTCATATAGAACTATGTCATGAGAATGAGTATGCATGAACCATGAATGTAAAATAAACAATCCTGAAATCTAGATATATCTGTATAAGAAATCTTTAGCTTTTATCATGGTAAAATGTGTATAGAAAACTGAAATATCAACGATGAAATCCATGGAAATCCGTGTCAAGCATCGACACAAAACATGTAAATCCCAAGTCTCAATACCGCATAATCTCAATGTCTCATAGTCTCAATATCTCGGGCTCCGTCAGTCCGGATCGGCCCATATCATCAAATCTCACGACAACGGTCGGTATCCTCTGGATATCCACCGCGCCAGACATCACCGGTAGATAGTCCTCCCCTGCCAGGCTCATCGTCTACAACTCGATCTTCTTGCCCCGGGGTACCATACCGGGCCCACCATGTACCCGAGATGGTTCATCTACTTCTCGAGTCGGATCTCGAAATCCAACAAAAAACATGAAATCTCATGGTGGACGACACATACATCACGAGAAAACCGCATCTTATGTTTTAAAAAGAGAGGAGGAGGAGAGAGAGAAGTTTTTATATATTCTTGCGGTTTTCCTCAAAAATCCAGAAATCTCATAGAAATCCAAAATCCCAAAATCATGAGTAAGTATATGATAAGTGTCGGCATATGCCCCATAATACTGCATGATAACATGAAAATGTGAATGCATGAAATGTCTAAGTAATAAATGCCATGTCTATACTAACACAAGAGAGTAATCACAATATTATATCGATCTAGCTGTTAGCTGATTGTATCAATAAAAGATAATATGATCTAAAGTGTACGTGACATAGCAATTACCGATGATGATGTGTGTGAGCCAGCAAATAAGTGTGCGTGGAATATGCGCATCATCGGTAATGGTGCTGGTGTCCTAACAGGCAAAGTTTTATTCTGATTATAGAAACATATGAATGAACATGCACCATTATGATTACGGTATGAATGTAAAGACGGATGTGTAATAACCACTCATCTGTGATATACAAGTATAACTACAACTATATGACTCGAGCCTAAACTAGTGTCCATCTAACCTCCTAAGAAACTAAACCTAAGAAACTAGTCAATAAGAAATAAGAGTCCACCTAAGGTCTGAATCCATATCTCTAATAGTCAGCGATCCAGCTTCAATAGCGTCACGTACGTAGTACGGCTTCCTCGAATCAAGAGTGCGGATCAATCATCATATCTATGCCTCGTACGGTAAAATCCATCATACGGCATCCCAATATCGAGGTACGGGTCAAGTATCACCTACGTGTCTCATCATTCGTATAATATCATCATCAACACACGTCAAGATCAAGGTGCTATACTGTAATCGCATACATCAATCATATATCATTGTCAGCATAAATATACATCATTAATTTATCCTCAGAAATATCATGTCATATGTATCATATTGTGATTAAGTCATACTTAGATCATATCGTAATCAAGTCACACCTATATGATATCGTAATCAAGTCACACATATATGATATCGAAATCAAGTCATACCTATATGATATCATATCAGAATTTCAAGCACGGTTTACGGTCCGGGTTCTATTTTAGAGTCCCATATACATCAATATCATCACCACCCTTTATTATTGTTCAAGTATACAAATCCATTATCTCACTTTCTAATGATCCACTAACATCATAACACGACTGTATAGCCAAGAATCACGGCATCAGCCTAGTTATATTGTTTCATCCCCATATATCATATCACATCCTTGTATCACATATACGTATTGTGTGTGTGTATATATATATATATATACCTACAACTAGTCCTATATATATATATATATATATATATATATACACGTATACCCCACGTCGAGTCTCAGTGTGTGTGTGTGTGTATCTACCTGAAACCTACGAATCTCTTCCAAGGTATTCATCCTCTGGTATGGTCTTTCTAAATCAGTCTAGTCCAACCTAGGGTCATTACTAGGGTCCTACTCATCAAGAATCTAAGGTCACGTCTGGCTTCCTAATGACAATAAGTACTATCCCTATTCTACGTTTGCTGGGGTGCTAAACGCCGTCCACCCGACTTCCCCCCGTAGAAATACATTTACTCACCTGGTCCTTTTCTGCCGAAAATGATGTCGCCATCCTCCTCTTTATCACCCGCAGTCCACATTAGGGGTACCTATATGCAAACATATATAGTATCGTAAACTGAATCACGGACAAAAGTCAAAACGACGCACGAAACGCGCATAGGTTAAAACCTATGTCCCGCTCATGCAAAAGGACCAAATATCGCTCGATATCGGCGTACAAACGCCGATTGATCGAGATAAATATTAACAAACAACTTGTAGTTTAAAACTCATTACTTATAATATAAAACATGATTTAATCCATCAAAACCCTAAAAATCAATCAAATCGTCCGATTTCGAAAAACCCGAAAACGCCAATTTACCGTTTTACTTCAAAACTTGACATTTAAATGAAACTAATGGTCATAAAACTCATTAAATAGAATAACTAGATTATAGAAACCATTACCATATTTTTAACGCCCCAATTGTATTAATTGGAAAATTCTAGTTTGCAAACTTGCCGGATTTCGATCTTTTTAAGCAAAATTTCACAATATCACAACTAAACTGGATTTTGCATGATTTAATGTATTAAACAAAAATTCAGGATGATAATAATATAATGAAATCATAATTTATTTTTTAAATCTCATTTGTTTAAGAATTTTCTAAAATCTAGTTAGCAAAAATAGCATTTTTTTTACTATTTTTCAATTATCAATAAAACTAGTAACCAAATTAAGTTTTTCATTCCAACAACAAGTTAATACCCTCATTAAAACCACAATCTAGTGTTACAAACATTAATTGGAATTTTATTTCACCAATATATACAATATATAGAAATCTAGTTTGCAAAATGGATAAATTTAAACAATTTTGGATAAACAATTTACAATATATCATCCATACAAGATTTTCCACTTCTAAAAATTTTAAACTAGTTATTATAACCCTACTTAATTAATAAAAACCATAACTTAATTTTATAAACCCTAACTTGAATTTTAAAACTTGTAGATAGAAATTATTTATTAAATCTAATTATGCTTACATGAAACATCTAATAACAATAAATCAAAAGAAGAAGATTTATACCTCCACAACATGAAATCCAAACATGAAAATAAGCCTCCAAAAAGATTGCTTTCCATATCCAAAATCCATGTAAAGATGAGTAAAGAATAGAGGGTAGGAATTTATTAGGATTTTGTGGATTTTTTTATTGAATTTTTGATGAATTTTGATGATTTTTATGCAAAAATGATGGGGGAAAAGTTTTGGGGCTGCCCATGGAGGTGAGGCCGGCCATGATGTGAGGAAAAGAGAGGAAAGTAAGAAAAGTGAAGAAAAGTGTAGAAACTTCACCCAAAATATCAACTTCTTTATGTCTTTTCATGAAATTAATAAAAATTCTTTATTTTCCTCACTTAATTTAACCTAGAAGGGTCTAGAACCATGAATAAATTTGAAAATAAATTTTGCATGAAACACACTAGATTCTAATATGAAATGGTTCATTTTTGCAAATTTAACCCATTCAAATTTGTAATTTACACTAATTTAGTGTAAAAATAAAGCTTATGTTAATATTTAAAATAATTAATTTAGGAAAAATATTTAATTGAACTAAAAACTTATAAGTGGCTAAATAAACACCATTTACTAGTAATAACATAATTAAAATAGATATTTTTAAATTTATAATGAAAAATAATTACGGTTTAGTTTTATGAAAACTACGTTTTACTTTACTGAAAATTATAAAATTCACTTAAACGATTTTATTTATTTAATTAATTATTTAATTATTTTTAAAATGTTACAATCTTCCCCCCTTTAAGAAATTCGATTCCCGAATTTAAATTAAAACTCCCCCCAATTACTAAAACATTCAGCCAAAGCACTCAAATCGTCGGGGCTCCGAAATCATCAATACATAACTAAAATCAACTCCGTCAAGCATAACACAATCATCGGAGTTATGGAGAAAATAAAATACCAAAACCCAATACGAAAACCAACATAATATACATCAAAACTACAACTTATATATTGTGCGCATCATAGTAAAATCGTCCAAACATCTGGATAAAGAAGCATGCAAGAACCCCATTTGAAAATCGCCGTGTGATGCACGTGCCACGGCATAAGTAGCGGACATTTATTTTAAAAAAAATAGCTATATATATATATATATATATCTTTTATTTAACATACACGTCCCGCCTGGTTACCAAATCAATAGTAATGATTATAAAAACATACTGATCAAACTAAAATCAATCCTAATCACATCATAAAAATATCATGTGCGTCCGGTGCGCACTGAAATCGAAACCAAATACGGATGCCACAAATTCACACAAAAACAAAACTGAGTGCAACAGGTGTGCACCAAAAACATCTGTCAAGTGCAACGGGCGTGCACGACTCTAATATCAGGTGCATCTAATCTGCACAAAACCACGATTTAGTGCATCTGGTGTGCACAAATCATATCAGGTGTACCGAATGTGCGCAAGAATCTCAATCAGGTGCACATGGTGCACGAAAACATACACTGAATATCAAAATCGAAATGATAGTACGAAAATGCATGAAAACTAGGTCGAAGCATATGTCAAAATCATGTGTAACCCATATGCACGAAATCAAATCAAAATCTCAAAATGTATTAAAACCAAATCAAGTGCACTGGGTATGTACAAAATAACATCAATACAACTGATATATGAAACACAAATAGAATGTAATGAAGGTGCACATAAGAAATACCAATCGTAGAACAAAGTCCTCGAAATACCAAAATCCAATCAACGAAAATATGAAATTCAAATCACCAAATCACAATCGTAAACACTATCATCAATGTGAGCCTCTTTCCCCCTTTTCCTCTGGTGTCGACTGCTTCGAACTCGTCGCTTCATAGGTGTGCTGACTGCGCTACCAACGGCAATACTCATATCTAAAGTCTCCCACGTAGTCGATCCCTTCACCTGATATCCGGACTACATTAAACTTTTCGATCGATCCATCAAAATCCCATAATTCCCCGAGAGCTCAACACTCAAGTACATTTTAAAAATATCCGGTACACACCCCAGCATCGATGGTCCAGCCGTAGAAGGGCAAACTAAAGCCTCACTAATAGCACCGCGGAACTGCCATAAACCCTAAGGTTCAAGGGCGTTCTCGTGGTCATTATGTCGAGTTAGGGTTTCATTCTTCTAGAGGGTCCATCAAAATACCTGCATGTTCTTCCGAATAACTTAAACTTGGGAAAATGGGTTTTCTGATAATCGTTCAAACCCTTTAACTTCGTCTGGACGGCATGTGAAAACCTTCGTCCGCATGCTAAACAATGCTTCAATCCTCAAGAATAAACGATACCCTACTGGTCATCACATACGATCTGCAGCTCCCTCTGCCCGTGCGACCGTGGTAACAGAAACCACCCTCCGACATCGATGAAGATAGATCAAAGGAACGAATGAAATACGGTGCAAAGAAATGTACATCCTAAGGCTCCTTAAGCAGAATAGCGTATCGTAAGTATGCCGCGGATCATACCCACGGTATGTTACTCTACCTAAGTCGCCTACTCCATCAACCAAGGGTCACCCTAGACATATACAAGGTTAAACCTAGCGCTCTGATACCAACTTTGTCACGACCCGAAAGTACGGAACGTGTTACGACCCGAAAGTATGGAGCAGGACCGGCACTTAGACTACGAACGTCTCAAGGCGTACGTAAGCTAAGTAAGCCGAACCCAGAAATCCAAACAAATAGAAGTAGTAGAGTGTAGGAAGAACCATAAAAAAACAACCTGTATGCAACATAATATACAACGCCTAAAGGCGAGGATCACAACAGAAATGAAACTCAACCAGCAAGAACCCATAGAAATATAACACGCGACTCTAAGGTCGAAAGAATAACATCACTGGTCTCTATCTCAAATAAATAAATACATGTTTGGTTGATGGAAATTCTAGATACAACTGAAATATAATATACAATGTATAATGATGGGTACGAAATAATAAACCCACCTACTAGCAAGTCACCCGAAAGGAACAGTGCCCGCAAAGCCGTAACAAAACCCGTACGACAACACCTGCAAGAAACTGGGGCACAACGGGGGTGAGTTGCCAACTCGTGAGTAGAAAAAGATCTACGAACAGAAAAGCTCATGTATGACGCAATCCTAGGTCATACGATCAAAATATATAATCCTCAAATATATAACCAGCAATCTCTAACCATGTCTAGGGTAAATATCTAACCCAAGTGTAAACCCATGTGCCTGTGTCGGTGCATCAGGTGGCAATATATCATATGAATGATGTAAGAATGCATGAAACAGAATGCATCTACTGAAAAAAACTGCTTTTGTAACTTTGTGAGATTTCTGTATTTTTTAAAATGAGGTATCATAATGAAATCAGCATAAAACAGTGCCTAGCATCGGCACAAAACATAAATCTCAATATCTCGATATCTCTGTATCACAATCTCTGTACCTCAATATCTCAAATCTCAATGTCTCGATCATAATATCCAGGGCGCCGTCAGTCCAGATCGGCCCCTACTATCCATCTCATGACTACGACGGTATCCTCCGGATATCCGACGTATCGGGTAATATCACCGGTCGGTCGTTCTCCCCTGCCAGGCTCAACGCCATCTCCTGCGATCTTCTTGCCCCGGGGTACCGCACCGGGCCCACCATGTACCCGAAACGGTTCATCCGCCTCCTCGAATCGGGTCTCGAAATCCATCAGCAAAACTCATGGTGGACGACTCGAACATCATGGAAAAACCGCATTTATTGAAAAAGAGAGAAAGCAGTATATATATGTTTTGCGGTTTTCCTCCAAATCCAGAAAACATCATGGAAATCCGAATCATCAATAGTATGTAAACAATGAATATAAGTATGAGAATTCATGAATGCAGCATATAATGAACAACAGTATGCATGAGGTGACAAGCAATAGCTACAATGTCAAGCTGACATATAAGGAAATGCACTAATATCATGTCACTACTAGTTAACAAGCTAAATCAGGCAATAATATTCTCTAAGTGTACGTGACATGACAATTACCGATGAAGATGTGTGTGCGATAGCAAATAAGTGTAGGTGGTACATACGCATCATCGGTAATGGTGCTGGTGTCCTAGCAGCATGATATCAATAATAGAATATGAATCACAACAGTATGCGATGCAGAGCAACAATAATAATATGCGGGAGCTGAAATACTGAACACCATGATCGCTAAACTGCATCTAATGTCATAAAGGTCATATAGCTACACCACTACAAGGCCGCGCTAAAGCTAGTAGTAGGTAAGGAAAACCGCCTAACCTCTGAGTCGATACATATAAATATATACATATAGTCGGTGATCCCGCCTCGATAATATCACATCCGATAGTATATCTCCATAATCAGTTATTCCTAAATCAAGAGTGCGGATCAAAACATCAAATTATAGCTCGTACGTAAATCCGTCGTACGGCATCCCCAATCTGGGTACGGGTCAATATCACATTTGTCACAATATTCTTCAAGTATTCTTTTTATCAAACATCATTATCTGGGTACTAACCTATGTCCAGTACAATGCCAACATCATCACTATAATCAAGATCTGATCACTGATCGACAGTCTCGTATACATCTATATCATCATCATATATTGTCAATATAATCATAATCCAGCTTCTGATTTACAGCCTCTAGCAAAAACGATATCATCAGCCCAAATCATCTCAAGGAGTATACATCGCCGAAGGCGGCCTATCACAAATATCTTGTCATATCATATCATATCATATCCTACCTCATATCATAATCACATGTCGATCATTTACATATACATGTCACTATTCATATGGCTTCATAATCCCAAAGTCCGCTAAAGCTTCAAGACGCATCCCAAATACGAATTTTACCATAACCCATATCATAATTTCAGATCTAACTCATCGACTCATCTCAATCCCATGTATCATCCTCAAATCTGTATGTGAACACGTAGTCCCATACCTAAGTGAACACATATCTATAGAATCCCATCTATGCACATATGAAGTAAGGATGTATGCAAGTATGTGTGTATATGTATGTGTAGTGTACCCACTACCTAGGGTTCGTAATCTTTCACCAATCTAACATACCAATATCCATTTAAACATCAATAATTAATCCCAACAACATATAATGATTTGTTGGTGTGTATAAGCATCCGTATACATCACCGCGGACAGCGGGGGTGCTATACGCCATCCACCCGACTTCTCCCTGTAGATATAAATCTACTCACCTAGTTATGTATGCCGGTGCCGATGTCGCCGTTTGCATCTCCAACGCCTCGACGCCACGTGGGGTACCTACAACGATATCACACGCTAAAACTCATGAAAACCATGTCGGAAACCAAAATGGTGCACACGACGCCCATTGGTAAAAACCTGTGACCTTGTGTGCAAAAACAGCCAATCACCACTGTCGTTGACGTCCAAACGCCACCCGACAGATACGAATCATCGAATGTTAAAATCCATACGAAAACGAGTCGTAAATCATACGCCAACTCATGAAATTCAACCCAGATTTTACCCTAACAGGAAACAGTCAAAACTAGACATACCGGGGGTCAATTTTACATGAAAAAGGGGTTGTGCACGCAAAACGAGGCAGTTTTACCCTGCTCTGGCCGCAAATTGCGGCCAGGGGGATTAAATTTGCGGCCGGGACTTTGAGATGGTGGCTAGGGCTTTGGGTAGTAATTCCAGGGTGCCTGCACAGCTCACTGTCAAGTCAATTTTACTCTAGGAGGCCCCGGGTGAAAGCAGGTCTCAGAAAGGTCACAAAATCGACGAAAACGCTAATTTACACCAAGTCGAACAACTCTGGTAACTAACTAGAGATCTGGGGTTTTCTGGGTTAAACTAGTCTCAAATACATCTAATAAGGTTACCCTGACAATCGAAACCATCTCTTGGCCAAACCTCACTCAATTTCACTAAAACTAGTACTAGATCATGGATATAACAGTAAATTATCAGCTAAATAACTAGAACTGAGCAAGAAAAGAGTTGGGTCGTGAGATTATACCTCCAGGGGTGTCCTAGAATGAAGGAGAAAGGAAGGAGGAGGAGGTAGGGAAGTGGGTTTGCTGCTGCTGAGCTCCTGCTTGTGGCTGTTGTTGCATCTGGCTACTGCTGCTGCTTGCTATTTCCCTTTTTGTTGTTGCAGTTGCAGCGGCAACTACAGTGGCTGATATTTTGCTGTGGTTGCTTTGGTGATAAGTGTGGTGTGATGAGGGTGTGGTTTTGTTGTATATGATGTTGCTGATGTCTGATATGGGCTGATGGTGTATATGGGGGCTGAAGTGTGCTGAGCTGATGTTGCTTTGTCTGAAACTGCTAGTGTTGTTTTGGCTATATTTTGTGTATGAGTGTTGCAGCAACAGTTAAGGAAGGGGTTTGATGTATTAGTGGTGAAGTGTGATATGGGGTTGAGGCTGGTGTGTGTGTCTCTATGATGGGGCTGCTGCTGGCAGAAAATTGGGCAAAGATTGGGCAGAGGCAAATGATGGTGCTGCTGTTGATATGGCTACTGCTGTTGGGGTGGCTGATGTGATGAGATTGGGGATGAAAAGTGTTGATGGTGAGTGTGTAGGTATGGGGCTAAGGGGGTTAGGAGCTGGTGTAGCTGCGGTTGCAGCTGGAGCTTTTGTTGCTGTTTTTTTTATGGAGTTAGGGTGGCTGTAGCAGCTGCTGATGCTGCCTTAGCTGATGTAGGATGTGTGGGTGTAGGGTGCTGAAGTGCTGGGCTAAATCTGTGCTGATGTAGCTGCTGATGTGAGGGGTTTGGGGTGTAGGTTTTGGGCTATGGTGCTAGGGTGGCTGCAGCTGATGGATTGGGGGCTGATGTGGTGTTTGGGTGGTTGTTGTATTTAGCAGCAGCTGATGCTGAAGTATTTGTTGTAGGTGGCTGATGTTTTCTTCAACTGCTGCTGAAGTTGCTGTTTTGGTTGAAGTTGGATATTGGGCTGATGTGTGAGAGGGAGTAAAAGAGCACAAAGGGTTATGTAGTGGAATGGATCATAGCACACCCTAACCATCTCTCTCTCTCTCTCTCTTGGAACATGTTAGCACCCACAAGCCATCATGGCTCACTCTCTCCCTACACAAGTCACCCTAATCCTAACCAAAACACTAATTAACCCAATTACCCTAATCAAATGGTTCAACCCACCATGGTCACCTAAACATGGTCCAACCCTAAGCTACCATGACCAAAACAAGAAACAAGTGTAACAAGTGTAGAAAATATTATGTGCAACATTTTGGCACAAAAAGCCAAAAATCCACTTAGCGATTGTTAATCGCGATTAACACCAAAATAACATATAATCCATCATAAAAACTGCAAAAATGGCATATTTCCACAAAATAAGCTATTTTAGAATTTCTTTAATTTTCTCCAGAATTTTCACCATTTATCGGTATTTAATTATATCGACTATTGAAATATTCATTAAAAAATAATATTAAATTATGAAAATTCCCAAAAATAGTATTCTATTTTTTTGAAATGTTACAGAACGTGACCGGCACTTAGAGTACGAAGCGTCTAGAGGCACAACGTAACCTAAGTAAGCCGAAGCCCAGAAATCTAAACCATAAAAGAAGAAGAAGTAAAGAAAAACATGAAGAAAACAAGTTTAAAAGCATCATCCAATTTTCTAAAAAATTTCGGTAGAGTCTCCTTTGTAAAAACTGGCCCCAAACGGGTACAAACAAGAATAATATATATACAAACAATAAAAAAGCATCCCCTAACGGGAGCTAGCTCTACGCTAAAAGGCGGAAACAACCACATCAATGCACAATAGTGTACAACGCCAAAGGACGAGGCTCAAAACTCAAAAGAAAACAAATCCACCAGATACCATAATAATACAAGCGCGACTCTAAGGTCGAAATAAATAACTGGTCCAGTAAACTATCAAGTAATACAGGTTTGGTTGATGGAGTTTTCTAGATACAAATGAAATAATAAAATTACAATGGTGGTCCAGATACAAGTGAACCAACCTACCATGCAAATCACCCTGAATGAAAAGATGTGCCAGCAAGCTGCCAGGAAAACCTGTACATCGAACCTGTAATAGAATTTGGCACAACGGGGGTGAGTTACCAACTCGTGAGTAGAAGATATCTGCGAAAATAAATCGAATGCACGACGCTGTCCTAGGTCAAAATAATATACTAATATACTACTAGTCATCAAGTAAAGACAGGATAATAAGCTACGTGTAGGTGCAAATTCTCTGTGCTCGTATCAGTGCCTCATATAGAACTATGTCATGAGAATGAGTATGCATGCACCATGAATGTAAAATAAACATCTAGATATATCTGTATAAGAAATCTTTAACTTTTATCATGGTAAAATGTGTATAGAAAACTGAAATATCAACGATGAAATCCATGGAAATCTGTGTCAAGCATCGACACAAAACATGTAAATCCCAAGTCTCAATACCTCATAATCTCAATGTCTCATAGTATCAATATCTCGGGCTCCGTCAGTCCGGATCGGCCCATATCATCAAATCTCACGACAACGGTCGGTATCCTCCGGATATCCGCCGCGCCAGACATCACCGGTAGGTAGTCCTCCCCTGCCAGGCTCATCGTCTACAACTCGTTTTCTTGCCCCGGGGTACCATACCGGGCCTACCCGAGACGTTTCATCCACTCCTCGAATCGAGTCTCGAAATCCAACAGAAAACATGAAATCTCATGGTGGACGACACATACATCACGAGAAAACTGCATCTTATGTTTTAAAAAGAGAGGAGGAGGAGAGAGAGAAGTTTTTATATATTCTTACGGTTTTCCCCAAAAATCCAGAAATCTCATAGAAATCCAAAATCCTAAAATCATAAGTAAGTATATGATAAGTGTCGGCATATGCCCCATAATACTGCATGATAACATGAAAATATGAATGCATGAAATGTCTAAGTAATAAATGCGATGTCTATACTAACACCAGAGAGTAATCACAATATTATATCGATCTAGCTGTTAGCTGATTGTATCAATAAAAGATAATATGATGTAAAATGTACGTGATAAAGCAATTACCGATGATGATGTGTGTGAGCCGGCAAATAAGTGTGCGTGGAATATGCGCATCATCGGTAATGGTGCTGGTGTCCTAACAGGCAAAGTTTTATTCTAATTATAGAAACATATGAATGAACATGCACCATTATGATTACGGTATGAATGTAAAGACGGATTTGTAATAACCACTCATCTGTGATATACAAGTATAACTACAACTATATGACTCGAGCCTAAACTAATGTCCATCTAACCTCCTAAGGAACTAAACCTAAGAAACTAGTCAATAAGAAATAAGTCTCCACCTAAGGTCTGAATCCATATCTCTAATAGTCAGCGATCCAGCCTCAATAGCGTCACGTACATAGTACGGCTTCCTCGAATCAAGAGTGCGGATCAATCATCATATCAATGCCTCGTACGGTAAAATCCATCGTACGACATCCCAATATCGGGGTACGGGTCAAGTATCACCTACGTGTCTCATCATTCATATAATATCATCATCAACACACGTCAAGATCAAGGTGCTATATTGTAATCGCATACGGCGATCATATATCATTGTCAGTATAAATATACATCGTTAATTTATCCTCAGAAATATCATGTCATATGTATCATATTGTGATTAAGTCACACATAGATCATATCATAATCAAGTCACACCTATATGATATCGTAATCAAGTCACACATATATGATATCGAAATCAAGTCACACCTATATGATATCATATCAGAATTTCAGGCACAGGTTACGGTCCGGGTTCTATTTTAGAGTCCCATATACTTCAATATCATCACCACCCTTTATTATTGTTCAAGTATACAAATCCATTATCTCATTTTCTAATGACCCGCTAACATCATAACACGACTGTATAGCCAAGAATCACGGCATCAGCATAGTTATATTGTTTCATCCCCATGTATCATATCACATCCTTGTATCACATATACGTATTGTGTGTGTATATATATATATACCTACACCTAGTCCTATATATATATATATATATATATACACACACACATACACGTATACCCCACGTCGAGTCTCAGTGTGTGCGTGTGTGTATCTACCTGAAACCTACGAATCTCTTCCAAGGTATTCATCCTCTGGTATGGTCTTTCTAAATCAGTCTAGTCTAACCTAGGGTCATTACTAGGGTCCTACTCATCAAGAATCTAAGGTCATGTCTGGCTTCCTAATGACAATAAGTACTATCCCTATTCTACGTTTGCGGGGGTGCTAAACGCCATCCACCCGACTTCCTCCCGTAAATATACATCTACTCACCTGGTCCTTTTCTGCCCAAAATGATGTCGCCATCCTCCTCTTTATCGCCCGCAGTCCACATGAGGGGTACCTATACGCAAATATATATAGTATCATAAACTGAATCACGGACAAAAGTCAAAACGACGCACGAAACACGCATAGGTTAAAACCTATGTCCCGCTTATGCAAAAGGACCAAATATCGCTCGATATCGGCGTACAAACGCCGATTGATCGAGATAAACATCAACAAACAACTTGTAGTTTAAAACTCGTTACTTATAATATAAAACATGATTTAATCCATCAAAACCCTAAAAATCAATCAAATCGTCCGATTTCGAAAAACCCGAAAACGCCAATTTACCGTTTTACTTCAAAACTTGACATTTAAATGAAACTAATGGTCATAAAACTCATTAAATAGCATAACTAGATTATAGAAACCATTACCATATTTTTAACGCCCCAATTGTATTAATTGGAAAATTCTAGTTTGCAAACTTGCCCGATTTCGATCTTTTTAAGCAAAATTTCACAATATCACAACTAAACTGGATTTTGCATAAATTAATGTATTAAACTAGAATTCATTATGATAATAATATAATGAAATCATAATTTAGATTTTAAATCTCATTTATTTAAGAATTTTCTAAAATCTAGTTAGCAAAAATAGCATTTTTATTACTATTTTTCAATTATCAATAAAACTAGTAACAAAATTAAGTTTTTCATTCCACCAAAAAGTTAATACGCTCATTAAAACCACAATCTAGTGTTACAAACATTAATTGGAATTTTATTTCACCAATATATACAATATATAGAAATCTAGTTTGCAAAATGGATAAATTTAAACAATTTTGGATAAACAATTTACAATATATCATCCATACAAGATTTTCCACTTCTAAAAATGTTAAACTAGTTATTATAACCCTACTTAATTAATAAAAACCATAACTTAATTTTATAAACCCTAACTTGAATTTTAAAACTTGTAGATAGAAATTATTTATTAAATCTAATTATGCTTAAATGAAACATCTAATAACAATAAATCAAAAGAAGAAGATTTATACCTCCACAACATGAAATCCAAACATGAAAATAAGCCTCCAAAATGAATGCTTTCCATCTCCAAAATCCATGTAAAGATGAGCAAAGAATAGAGGGTAGGAATTTATTAGGATTTTGTGGATTTTTTATTGAATTTTTGATGAATTTTGATGATTTTTATGCAAAAATGATGGGGGAAAAGTTTTGGGGCTGCCCATGGAGGTGAGGCTGGCCATGAGGTGAGGAAAAGAGAGAAAAGTGAAGAAAAGTGAAGAAAAGTGTAGAAACTTCACCCAAAATATCAACTTCTTTATGTCTTTTCATGAAATTAATAAAAATTCTTTATTTTCCTCACTTAATTTAACCTAGAATGGTCTAGAACCATGGATAAATTTGAAAATAAATTTTGCATGAAACACACTAGATTCTAATATGCAATGGTTCTTTTTTGCAAATTTAACCCATTCAAATTTGTAATTTACACTAATTTAGTGTAAAAATAAAGCTTATGTTAATATTTAAAATAATTAATTTAGGAAAAATATTTAATTGAACTAAAAACTTATAAGTGGATAAATAAATACCATTTACTAGTAATAACATAATTAAAATAGGTATTTTTATATTTATAGTGAAAAATAATTACGGTTTAGTTTTATGAAAACTACTTTTTACTTTACCGAAAATTATAAAATTCACTTAAACTATTTTATTTATTTATTTAATTATTTAATTATTTTTAAAATGCTACACTAAATCACACTCTACTCACTCTAGTCTACTTAGATTAGCAAGCTAAGTATTCTAGTTACCTCAACTTGGAGCTTTAGCTCAAGATTGGAACTCTCGGGTGGATCATCGTTGACACAAGGAGACCGGAGTTCAAGCACGATCCATACTTCCATCGAGGAGGTTAAGAAGAGGATCGAAGACCCGAAGTACTTGGTTTCTTTAGGTATACATTCTACATAGTAGATAGAACTCATTTAGTGCTAACTAGGTTTATGGTAAAGATCCGGTTTTGTGTTATCCTAGCGCCAAGTTTCTACTTGTAGTAAAAATTTTGTTCCGTATTTGGTCACGGAAGTTGGTAGGGGCACTAGCGTAACGCTTCATGGTATCAGAGCCAGCCCATAAACCCTAGACTAGCAAGTTTAAAGAATGTTAAAACAACGAAATCGAAACAACTCCAAAAGCTTGAAACCCAAACTGCAGTTTCTGTTGATTTTTTAAAAGCTTCAAATTTTTTTTTAAACAACTACAGAGTGATCCTTATACTGTGAGATATACCCAGAACAAAAAAGATGCATTTTGACCAAGTTTTTGCTGGCCAAACACCCCAAAATTCCGGCCTCCTCGGTTTTCTTATGGCCAATTGCATCGTGTTTTGGTATGGGCTCTTATCTGAAAGAGTTTGGGTTTCTGGTGTTGTTTGTTTTCTGCCCAAGTTTGAATCTCTGTTGTATTCTGTATGGGGCAATTTGGATTGTTTCAAAGTCGTTATATTTGACACTGTTTAATCATGTACAGTACATTCACTTTTATCAAAGACCGTGAATGTCATTTCATCGGTAAACTCGTCTGATTGCTATATGTCCGTTTAGACGAGTTTGCGAACGTGAAATTTGCGTTGATGTTTTGTGCTTGTGCTGTGATTCTGGTTGGATAGTCGTGATGGATAGCATGTGGTGCAATGTTAGCAGTACAATTTATATTCATTTGTACATTTGATATTGCGGGGTGAGTGTCCGACATGTGGACTACCGACTTTCCCGGGTTGTATATTATTTTGGGACACAACCGGGTTAAGGTCGATGTCACCATTTGTACATATTATTTTCTTTTTCTGTAATAGGATTACCCCACGGTGGAGTGCACGAATAGCCGGGTTCTAGAAGGCAACAAGCCCATATCTCATGACGTTGAGACGTAGGGGGCTTCATTCTAGAATTGGCGGGCTATTCGCCACACTCGTAGAGGGTATAGGATGACCCACAGAGGGGTGCCCAAGTTACCGGATTCCGTGAAGTGCTGGGTGGCTCATTCACTTTGTTGAAGGGGACTGCCTCACTTCTGGGATTGGCGGGTAACTTGCCGCGCTCGTAAGGGTCCAGGTTTTTATTGCACAGGCTATCCACATGACCGGGAACCTCAGGTTTTATTTGTGGCTCAAATGAAACCCGGGGTTCCAAGATTATCCACCATTCTGTATTGTTGGCTGAGATTTTGTTATGTTGATTATTATCATGCCTGGGACGAATTTTGTATATATTTATATATATACTAGTAGATGTTGTATATGTTCTGCACCAGCACTAGTCCATCCCCCGCTCTATCGTTAGTTAAGTAACCTAACGGGTGATGATGGGGACCAGTGGCGAACACGGATGGCATATACGTACATCATATTTTCGTTCTTTTCTGGTGTGATAGGTTAAATTGATAGGACCACATTAATTTTGATTAATGCAAGAAAATAAACCTAAAAGATGTTGGAACCAAGTTTTAAACACTGACATTACAGACGTTCTCTTTTTCTTTGCACATTGGTATTCGGTTATGAATATCCAGCACCTCATTCGACAAGGTAAGGGCCGAGATCCCTTCATTGGGAGTGACCCCTTGAGTAAAAGTTTGCGTCAACGTAATAACTTCACTATAGTCGATTATTTTTGCTTTGCATCGTAGTATTCAGTTTGGAATATCCCGCACCTCTTTCAACGAGGAGAGAGCCGAGATCCCTTCACAGGGAGTGACCTCTTTAGTAAACGTTTTCGCCACTATATATTTACAAAACCACTCAGGTTCCTTCAACGATATCAAGTTCATTACGTTAACGGATTTTTTCGGCAAAAACCCAGCCGTAGCCCTCCGTCGTTTCAGATAATCACTACTTAGTATTCGTGCTACGTTTGTTGATTATTCGTCAAGGCACAGTGAACGGTAGATGAGTAATGATTCTCTGTTGCACTGATAGATGCGATTGGTTAGGACGGTTGCATGATTTTGTTGATTATTCGTCAAGGATCATGCGGGTGGGTCTAATGCAATCCAGGATAATGACGGGTTGAACTTGACAAGGACCTTTTGATTAGTTGATTATTCGTCAAGCTCACTTGGGTCCTAGGGGTAAAAACCATATCGGGAGTTTCAAATATACAAGAAACTTGCAGATTTAGCATACCTTATGCAGTGTAGTGACTAGAGTGGATTCCATCTTGGTCATAACACAATAATAGTTGGATCCCGATCCCACTGATGAGTTGGATTACTCTTGGGAGATTATTTCACTTAACAATCAATGCTATAAACCAAGTAGGTGTCTAGAATGGTGTTAGCGGGGCTACGCCTCCAGGGAAAAGAGGTTATATAATTATGGAACTTCGCGAAAGCATTGGAAAATCTCCCTCGAAGTACCAACACTAGGTTGGCTGAAAGGTTAAGCAAGTATTGTGACGTGCGATTAAATCCTGACTAGTTCTTCTTTTAGGATTTGAAGAAGAATTTGAGGAAACAGTGGGAGCCATCCTGGTTAGATAAATTAATAACCAATCTAATCTTGCAAGAGCACACACTGAGTGTTTTTTTCTCTCTCTCCAGGTAGCAACCATTTCACGCCCTAATCAAGATAATAAAATGTATCACTTGACCGTCCGAATTCTTATTCGGGGCTGGGGAACGTTGGTTCGGCTCTAACTTACGACAACAGTCATAAGTGTGAACAGGGGAAAGAGGATTGTTTGGATTCCAAGGAGACCCCATTGAAGAAGAAGCATGCTATTGCATCTACTTTAGGTGTTCTTGTAATTGAGAACTGCTTTTCAGTCAGTCCTACCTCCTGTGTACTAGATACCGGATCAGGATCTCATATCTGTAATTTAATGCAAGGAATGAGAAAAAGTAGGATAGTTGGACCTGGTGCTATACCCCTCAGGGTAAGGAACGGAGCACAAGTTAATGTTGCAGCCGTCGGTGAATATCACCTAGTGTTGCCAAATAACAATACTATGATTTCAAACAATTGCTACTATATACCTTCCATGGTTTGCAACATCATATCAGTTTCTTTACTTGATAATGATGGATATAGCTTTGTTCTTGATAGAAATATCATGAACATTTACCTTGATAAGGTACTGGTTGCAGAAGGTACACTGTGTAATGGTATTTATGTTCTAAATTAGAATACAGTTCTCAATGTACAAAACACACGCAAGAGGAAGAGTTCAGATACGAACGAATCCTACTTGTGGCATTGTAGACTTGGTCAAGTAAGTTACATAAAGATGGACTCTTGAATACGTTCGAATTTTCATCTTATGAAACTTGTCAGTCTTGTCTCAAAGGAAAGATGACCAAATCTCCGTTCACCGGACATGGAGAAAGAGCAGCAGAGCTCTTGGGACTCATACACAGTGATGTGTGTGGTCCGATGTCTATACATGCAAGGGGTGGGTTCTCTTACTTCATCACATTCACCGACGATCTCTCTAGATTCGGATATGTGTATCTTATGAAACACAAATCTGAAGCTTTTGAGAAATTCAAAGAATTCAGAAACGAAGTGGAGAACCAGACTGGCAAAAGTATCAAGATCCTCCGTTCTGATAGGGGGGAGTACTTGAGCACGGAATTCCTAGATTACTTAAAAGAGAATGGAATTCTCTCTCAGCTTAGTCCTCCTTACACACCACAGCACAATGGTGTATCGGAGCGGAGGAATCTTACCCTATTGGATATGGTTCGCTCCATGATGAGTAGTGCAGAGTTGCCTCTTTCATTCAGGGGACATGCGCTTCAGACAACGGCATACCTTTTGAATCAAGTTCCGTCCAAATCTGTGCCTAAAACTCCGCATGAAATATGGATTAGTAAGAAACCATGTCTTAAATTTATTAAGATATGGGGTTGTCCAGCCTATGTGAAAACACAGAAACTGGACAAGCTTCAGGCACGTTCAGTTCTATGTAAATTTGTGGGATATCCTAAGGATTCACTAGGATATCTGTTTTACCATACTGATGAACAGAACGTGTTTGTATCTCTCCATGCTACCTTTTTAGAAAGGGAGTTTCATGCAAAAGAAACTAGTGGGAGTACAGTAGAACTAGGAGAAATCCATGAACCACAAAATGTAACTGAAGATTTGGAGGAACCGCTAGATTCAGTAATCCCAGACGAACCTCAGCCACTCCACAGATCTGGTAGGATTTCTCATCCGCCCGAGTGATACTACGGTTTTCTCATAGACGGGGATCGAGAGGATTGCATCTTGTAAGAAGATGACCCTACCAGTTTCAGGAAGGCTATTATCAGTAGGGACTCTGATAAGTGGCTGGATGCTATGCGATCCGAAATGGAGTCCATGTACACCAATAAATTATGGACCTTGGATATTGCTCCACCTGGGGTAAAACCCGTTGGATGCAAATGGACCTACAAAAGGAAACTTGGTGTAGATGGGCAGGTGGAAACCTATAAGGCTAAACTCATTGCAAAAGGTTTTCGTCAAAGACCTGGTGTGGACTATGACGAAACTTTTTCTCCAGCGGCTATGCTCAAATCCATTCGGATCCTACTTGCCATTGCTGCCTTCCATGACTATGAAATCTGGCAGATGGACGTAAAACGGCTTTTCTAAATGGCAGTTTGGAAGAGTGCGTTTATATGGATCATCCAGAAGGTTTTGTAGACAGTGGGAGCAGCGGGAAGGTGTGCAAGTTGCTTAAATCCATTTATGGATTAAAGCAGGTATCGTGGAGCTGGAACATCTATTTTGATGAAACAGTCAAGGAATTTGACTTCATCAAGAAAGAAGATGAGCCATGTATATATAAGAAGATCGTAGGACGAACTGTCGTATTCCTAGTCTTATATGTGGACGACATTCTTTTGATAGGAAATGACATTCCTATGCTACAATCGGTCAAGCTATTCTTGTCACAACGGTTCTCCATGAAGGACCTGGGTGATGCTTCGTGCATTTTTGGGATCAAGATCTACAGAGATAGATCCAAGAGATTACTAGGACTTTCGCAGTCCAGGTACATAGAGACCGTACTAAAGAGATTTAGTATGGAAGATTCCAAGCGCGTTAATATACCCGCATTGCACGGAATCACCATCTCCAAGAAGAAGTCTCCCATGACCGAAGAGGAGAGGTTTCACATGTGCACTATACCCTATGCTTCGGCGGTAGGATCTTTAATGTATGCAATGCTATGTACAAGACCAGATGTGGCTTACGCACTAAGCGTAGTGAGCTGGTATCAGTAAGACCCAGGTGAGAACCACTGGACAGCAGTGAAGAACATTCTCAAGTACCTGAGAAGGACTAAGAAGATGTTCCTGGTTTACGATAATGGAGACCTCAGGGTCGAGTCCTTTACCGATTCAAGCTTCCAGAGTGATAAGGATGACAACAAGTATGTCTCGGGTTTTGCGTTTATCCTAAACAGAGGGGCAGTGTGTTGAAGGAGTTCTAAATAGAACACTGTCCTAGACTCGACGATGGAGGTTGAATACATTGATGCAAGCGATGCCGCAAAAGAGGCGGTCTGGATGAAGAAGTTCATTATTGAACTTCAGGTAGTTCCGTCCATTTTTGACCCAATACCTTTGTATTGAGATAACAATGGGGCTATAGCTTTAGCGAAAGAACCACGGTCCCATCAGAAATCCATACACATCTTAAGGCGGTATCACCTGATTAGGGAGATCATTGATCGCTAGGAGATCGAGGTACGGAAAGTTGACACTAAAGATAACACGGCGGATCCATTCACAAAGGCCCCCCCTCAAGCACAGTTCGAGCGACTTTTTGAGCTATTGGGTATGCGGTATGCCAGCAGCTGGCCTTAGTGCAGACGTTGGGTATGCGGTACACCAATTACTGGCCTTTAGTGCAAGTGGGAGATTGTTGGATATGTATGCCCTAGAGGCCATTATTGTATAGTACTAGTTTGTATATTACATTTTGGAAGCTTGGGATATATACACGGGTTGACTATAGTCTTGCTCGATATAGTAGTATGCTACTTGGTTTGTATCCATCATAATACATGTATATGTTTCTTTTAACATATCGCTAATACATATTGATGGAGCCCTTAAGATCTCTGCTTGACTACCAGCGTTGTGATGGAGATCACACTAGTGGGAGCAGGGTAGTCTATAAGCACATCCTTATACAGGTCCCTAGTCGTAGGATTATCGAGACAGCGCATCAATGCTCCAGAGTAGACTAGTGTATATGCTTCTCATCCCAGCATGGGAGATGGTCTGTCCCACAGCTATTAGTACGTCGTACTGGAGATAGTATGCAGGTGCTCGTTAGGTTACGAGTACACTGGACCGGACTCGTCGGGAAGTGTTGGTTGGTATTATACCTATCGTCAGGTAGGAGTTCCCAGGTGACACGAGTACAGCTTAGTCCGTTGACTTGACACTGCCACTCCACCTCAAGTGTGTTTACACTGTTCTTAGATTGCTACCCTACCACGGCTCTATTGAGTCATGCAAACAGGTAGTAGTTGGGTGCAGTCCCAGAGTACTTAGAGGCAGTGGCGGTTAGATAGGATTCGTCTCTCCCGGTATTGGGGGCTAATATCGCGATGTGTTTGTGTTAGTGTATATGCCCTAGGGGCCATTATTGTATAATACTAGCTTGTATATTACTTAATGGAAGCTTGGGATATTCACAGTTATATTAACAGTCTTGCTAAACATGGTAGTATGCTACTTAGATTATAACTATCTTAATATGTGTATATGTTAGCATATCGCGTATACATATTGATAGAGCCCTTTGGATCTTGCTTGACTACCAGAGTTGTGATGGCAGTCACACTAGTAGAGGCTGGGTAGTCTACAAGCACATCCTTTTTCAGGTCCCTAGTCGTAGGATTATCGAGACAGGGCATCGATACTCCGAAGTAGACTAGTGTGTACGCTTCTCATCCCAGTTGGGGAGATGGTCTGTCCCACAGCCATCAGTATTTTGTACTGGAGATAGTATACAGGTGCTCGTTGGGTTACGGGCACACCGGACATGACTCGCAGGGAACTGTTGGTTGGTATTATACCGGTCGTCAGTTAACAGTTCCTAGGTGACATGAGTACAACATAGTCCGCAGACTTGACACTGCTGCTTCGTCTCGAGTGTGTTACCACTGTTCTTAGATTGCTACCCTACCACGACTCAAAAGAGTCGTGCAAACAAGTAGCAGTTGGATGCAGTCCGGAAGCACATAGAGGCAGTGGCGGTTAGATAGGATTCGTCTCCCCCGGTATTGGGAGTTGATATCGTGCTGTGTTTGGAGAGCCATTACGCAAAGTCCCTGGCCAGGGCAAACGAGATTTACTTGTAGGATTTCCAGTAGCTTCACAAGGTGTAATGGGCTTCGCTCCGACACGACTTATACCGCTTTTAGGGGACTGACGCTTGCCGCCCCCTAGGCCCGATATGCGATAGTACTAGACGAACAGACCGGACTGTACAGAGATTGTCACATCAGGCTCAGTAGGAGTTTAGATGGGTTTCCTCATCGGCCTTCTTATCGACATCTACCTGGGGACCATTACGTACAGCTAGTACCGCTTGCGGCCTATGGTTAAACCCACTGCCAGCGTAGTAGTCGAGTCTTTATAGTCCCACACAGAGAGTTTCCCTGCTTCAGGAGAAACGATATAGATGTCGTATGGTTTTCCGACAGGGTTTGGACACATACGTGTTTTTATGCACTTACGATGTTCGGATAGTTTTTACTAGCGGGATTTAGTTTAAGCCAGATTCTAGTATTGGATTATTGGATTTATACAGTCTGAATATTTCCGTGTTTTCACGGATGGGGGGGGCATTCTCGTAATTTGTTGAGAATCTTCTAAAAGATTGATGAGGTGGAGAGCTTAGGTGTTATTTGCATTAAATGGATTAGTAACTCATGAAATGAATCATCCAAATGAGTTAATGAAGCATTTATTGCTTAATGACTCATGAGGTGATTCATTGTATGTATTAAATGAAGCATGGTTGTTAATATCAAATAATGATTTATTTGATATTCTTTATGCTTCATCATATATCACAAATGAGACATAATGCATATGATTTCTCACTTTCACATTCTCTCTCCTCAAGCTCCCCCTCTCTTCAAAGAACTAACCCTAACCTCTCATGTGTTGAGATCCAAGGGTTAGCAAGACTAATAGATCACTTATCATCTTCTATATCCTCTAGGTTACTTTGATTAGCACTCATAGCCACCTAGTTACCTCAAGTGAGAGGTTAAAGCTTGGAGAAGTAGCTCTTGGGTGGATCTTCTATCACATCGAGGAGGCCGACGAGGAGGTGAACTACAAGGACAAGAAGAACTTGAATTATTAGGTATAATCATCTATCATAGTAGCTAATCACTTCTATATAGTTGTTAGTTAGGGTTTGGCAAAGATCCGTAAAGATAGTCGATGTTAGTTTAAATAAAATGATTGTTTTACCTATTCCGCATCCCCGCATCATGTGGGGTGTCTAACGTCGACTTACAGTGGTATCAGAGCCTTGCTAAACCATAACTAACCTGTTAGCAAATTCGTTAGAAATTCGATAGCAAAACGAAACTGAAGAAACATCATTTTCACCATGTTTCTGCCGTTTTTAAAACGGAGTCTAAAAATTTTTCAGGGACCCTTAAAAATACAAGCAGGGAATTTTAAGAATTGTGAAGAAATTTGGAACTGTGACTCGACCATAGTGCCGCGGAACCTCCGCCGATGCAAGCAATCCGCCGCGGATCCGCGGCCGAGTTGACTCCGAGTCAACCTAAATTTGCTCAGTTATTCTTCTGTGTTGATGTTGTGTTTTCTGGGATGATTTGTTTCTGCTCAGTT
The DNA here is from genome assembly GCA_030015575.1 of Agapanthus africanus. Taxonomy (NCBI): domain Eukaryota; kingdom Viridiplantae; phylum Streptophyta; class Magnoliopsida; order Asparagales; family Amaryllidaceae; genus Agapanthus; species Agapanthus africanus. The sequence goes on from CM057339.1 coordinate 431,853,530, forward strand.
TTATGTGCACAGAGAATTCTTTAGAGTAGATTCATAAGTGTTGCTTGATCGAAATTCTAAGATTTTTGGCTAACTTGATTATATCTGTGTTTTGTTTAATGTGTTCGTAAACCTCTCCTAACTGCTAGTATGTCGGTTAGCAGGGGGTTGCACATTTCTGTAATGATTTTTACTGGTTTGTGAATGTGGACTTGTTGGATTGTCATGAATGAATAGCCGGCGATGTGAGATGAGTGTTTCTTTCATTCAAATGTAAATTGTAATTTGTTGTAATATTATCTTGCAGGGCACATCCGGGTTGAGGTTGTAGCCACCGTTGTATTATTTCATTTACTGTTTTATGCTCTTAGGATAGACCCAAGGTGGGGTGCACAAACTACTGGGTACTTTGATGTGTTTAGTGGCCTACTCACGTTGTTGAGGGAGAACGCTTCACTTCGGGTACTTGGCGGGTAGTTTTCCATACCCGTAGGGGTCTACGGTAGGGTTTTGGCTATTCATCACGACTGTGTAATCCGTCTTTCTTTGCAGGCTCAAAAGGAATGTGGATTCATAGAAAATCCAATATGTTCATCTGTGATCTGGAATGACTATTATTGCTTCTGACGAATGTACAATATCTATATATGATATCAAGTAGGCATCACTTATGTTTTGCACCCGCGCTAGCCCAGCCCCCGCTCTGTCGTTAGTTAAGTAACCTAACGGGTGAATGACGGGGCCCAGTGGCGAATGCGGATGGCATAAGAGGACGTTGTATTTTCGTTGTTTTCTGCAATGATAGGTTAATTGATGGGACGCTTTATATTAATGCAAAGAAAATAAACCAAAGTTGAATCGTTGAAACAGTTTAAAAAAAACCACTCGGTTATTTTAAAACATAAGATATTTTTAATTGCGGAGCTTAAACCGATCCTTTTAAAAAGCTATTAGGTTCCTCCGATCATATCAAGTTCACTACGTTCACGGTTTTTCCAAAACCATTCGTAGCCCTCCGTCATTTCATTTGGGTATTCAGTAGTATTCAAGCTATGTATTTTGACCAACGCCAAGGCATAGTGTTTGGTAGCAGCTGGGTATTCATTTGTTGCATAGATAGATGAGTTGGTTTGGGACAGTCGTACTATCATTTGGCCAACGTCAGGGGTATGTACGGGCGGGTTCAAATTAACAAGATAATGATGGCTAGAACTTGACATGTGACTTATGACATTTTGACCAATGCCAAGGTCATAAGAGCATGGGGCAGAAATTAATATCCGGAATTTCTAAAGAAACTGAAATTTGCTAAGAGTTGCATACCATTTGGAGTGTGATAATTTTGGTAGGATTCCTTCAGCTTTATCACACGATGATATTTGGATCCCGATCCTACTGTGAGTATCCGCTACTCATCAGAAGATTCGTCACTTAACGATCAATGCTATAAACCAAGTAGGTGCCGAGAAAGGTGTCAGCGGGGATACGCCCCCAGAGAAAAGAGGTTATTTAATTAAGGAACTTCGCGAAAGCGTCGTAAAACCTCCCTCGAAGTACCGACACCGGCCTGGCTGAACGGTTAAGCAAGTATTGTACTGTGAGAATAGTCCTGACTAGTTCGTCCTTTTTGGTTTGAGGAGGGATTCGAGAAATAGTGTGAGCCATCCAGTTTAGATAAACTAAAAACCGCTCTAAACTTGCAAGAGAATCATGCTAAAGTGTTCCCTCTCTCTCTCCTAATTGCAGTGACCCAGAACATGATAGGCCTTTAGTTACTTTTAGATAAAAATATTTTGACAGGGCCAAACTATAAAGAATGGTTCCGGAATGTCAAGATGGCAATTACTTATGACAAATTGGGGTATGTCCTTACTACTAAGGCACCTGCTGTCCCTGGTCTAGAACCCAGTGTCGCGGATAAGGAAATCCGCAAGACCTGGGAGTTAGATTGCGTGAAGGCCAAATGCATCGTGCTTGCCTCTATGAATAATGAACATCAGAGGAGGCATGAGAATATGGATCTTGAATCCATATTTCTCCACACCAAGGAACTGTATGGAGAGCACTCTCGTATAGCTAAATACGAGACCTTGAAGAACTTATTTCAGTCGAGGCAGGCCATCGGATCTTCTGTAGGAGAACATGTCCTTAAGATGATTGGCTATATAGAACAGCTCGCGGACCTCGGGACAACATTAAAGAACGAGCTGTATATAGACTTGGTTCTTCAGTCCCTTCCTTCCACCTATGCCCAGTTTATTCTGAATTTCAACATTCAAGGAAAAGAAGTTGAACTTCCAGAACTCCTTAACATGTTTAGGATTACAGAGGGCACCTTGCTGAAAGCAAGGGAAACACCCACTATATTTGTTCGTGGTGCTTCCTCTTCCGGGTCCAAGGCAAGGGCCAAAGGAAGGAAGAAGAAGGCCGCTACCAAACCAAGAGATGGTGTTGGTAAGGTGGGAGTTAAGGGAAAGGCAAAGGTTGCGGTGCCAGTAGTGGCAAAGGACGAGTCCTTCCACTGTCGTAGGAAAGGCCATTGGAAGAAAGATTGCAAAGCTTGGATTGCTAAGAACCAGGAACTGAAGAAAACTGTGGCTTCGACTTCATATGTGTTTGTAATTGAAAATTGTCTGCCAATCAACTCTACTTCCTGGGTATTGGATACCGGATCAGGATCTCATATATGCAATTCATTGCAGGCACTGAGAAACCTAGAGTGCTGAAGGTTAGTGATGTGACCCTCCAGGTTGTTAACGGAGCTGTGTGGATGCTGTGTCCGTAGGGGATTATCACCTTGGGTTGACGAGTGGACATATTTTGGTTTTGCACAACTGTTTTTATGTACCCAGTTTAACGTGTAATATCATATCAATTTCATTGTTATCAAAAGAAGGTTATGATTTCACGTTTGTAAGCGATGTTGTTAACATCCACCTTAATCATGGTTTGATTGGGTCCGGTACACTAGATAACGGTATATACGTGTTAAACCAATTACAGATTTTCAATTTCCAGAACACACTAAAAAGAAAGTCTCCAGATATAAATCAGGCTTTCTTATGGCATTGTAGACTAGGTCACATCAATGAGACAAGGTTAACTAAGTTACATAGAGAAGGATATTTGGATCCGTTCGAATATCAATCTTATGCCACTTGTCAACCATGACTCAAAGGAAAGATGACAAAGACTCCATTCACTATACATAGAGTAAGAGCGAGCGAGCTCTTAGGACTCATACACAGCGATGTATGTGGTCCAATGTCTACATATGCAAGAGGCGGTTTTTCATATTTTATTACTTTTACGGATGATTACTCTAGGTATGGATTCATTTTCTTAATGAAACATAAATCCGAGGCCTTTGAGAAATTCCAAGAATATAAGAATGAAGTAGAAAACCAAACCGGCAAAAGTATCAAGACACTGAGATCTAATGGAGGTGGTGAATACTTAAGTGCCGAGTTCCTGGGTTACCTAAAAGAGAAAGGAATTCTCTCTCAGCTTACTCCTCCATACACTCCACAGCATAACGGTGTATCGGAAAGACGGAACAAAACCCTATTAGATATGGTACGTTCCATGATGAGTAATGCTGAGTTACCGCGATCTTTTTGGGGTTATGCACTAGAATCGGCTGCATATCTTTTGAACAGGGCTCCTACCAAGACTGTGCATACCACACCATATCAGATGTGGAGTGGAAAGAAACCCTATCTTTAGTATCTGAAGATATGAGGATGTCCAGCTTTTGTTAAAAAGCAGCATGCGGACAAACTCGAGGCACGATCAGTGCAGTGTAAGTTTGTGGAATATCCAAAGAACTCCAAGGGGTATTTTTTCTATTACGCAGAGGAACAAAAGGTTTTTATTTCTCGTAATGCTCATTTTCTAGAACAGCAGTTTTTAGAAAAGGAAACAAGTGCGAGCGAAATAGAACTGGAAGAAATTCCAGAACCACAAACTACTACTGAAAGTTTGGTAGAACCAGAAGTTCAAGAAGAACAGGACATTCCCGCACCCCTCCGCAGGAGTAGTAGGCCGTCTCATCCACCTGAGAGATACTACGGTTTTCTCATAGACGGGGATAGAGAAGATTGCATCAATGATAATGATGAACCTACTAGCTTCCAGCAGGCCATCCAAAGCGGCGACTCAGTAAGATGGCTGGATGCAATGCGGACCGAAATGGTGTCCATGTACACCAACAAAGTATGAACTTTAGACTTTGCTCCAGGTGGGGTAAAACCCATTGGAAGCAAGTGGATCTTCAAGAAAAAGATTGGTGTAGATGGACAGGTGGAAACCTATAAAGCTAGACTTTTTGCAAAGGGTTTTCGTCAAAGACCTGGTTTGGACTATGACGAAACTTTTTCTCCAGTGGCTATGCGCAAATCCATACGAATCCTTCTTGCCATTGCTGTCTTCCATGATCATGAGATCTGGCAGATGGACGTAAAGACGACTTTTCTAAATGGTAATTTAGAAGAGTGCATCTATATGGATCAACCAGAAGGTTTCAATCAGAGTGGGAGCAGCAGGAAAGTGTGCAAGTTGCTTAAGTCCATTTATGGACTAAAGCAGGCATCGCGGAGTTGGAACATCTGTTTTGATGAAACGGTCAAAAAATATGACTTTATCAAAAATCCAGATGAACCATGTATATATAGTAAAATTGTAACACGAACTGTCGTATTCCTCGTCTTGTACGTGGATGACATTCTTTTGATAGGAAATGACATTCCAATGCTACAATCTGTCAATGGATTCTTGTCACACAGGTTCTCCATGAAAGACTTGGGTGATGCCTCTTACATACTGGGGATCCGGATCTGTCGTGATAGATCTAAGAGGATGTTGGGACTTTCGCAGTCTAGGTATATCAACACTATACTGAAAAGATTCAGTATGGAAGATTCTAAGCGTGGTAGTTTACCGGCTTGTCACGGAATCACCCTATCCAAAGAGATGTCTCCCAAGACTGATTTAGAAAGGGATCGCATGTCAGTTATACCCTACGCTTCTGCGGTAGTCTCTATAATGTATGCGATATTGTGCACCAGACCAGATGTAGCTTACGCACTGAGCGTGGTAAGCCGGTATCAGTCAGACCCAGGGGAGAAGCACTGGATAGCAGTAATGAACATTCTCAAGTACCTGAGAAGGACTAAGGAGATGTTCTTGGTTTACGGCGGAAAAGACCTCAAGATCGAGGCCTTTGCTGATTCCAGCTTTCAGAGTGACAAGGATGACTCCAAGTCCATGTCAGGTTATGTCTTTACCCTCAATGGAGGGGCGGTGTGCTGGAAGAGTTCTAAGCAGGACACCGTCGCTGACTCGACGATAGAAGCGGAGTATATCGCTGCTTGCGATGCTGCAAAAGAAGCAGTCTGGATGAAGAAGTTCCTCACAGAACTTCAGGTGGTTCCATCCATTGTTGATCCAATACCTCTGTATTGTGACAACAACAGGGCTATAGCTTTAGCAAAGGAACCCAGGTCCCATCAGAAGTCCAGACACATCTTAAGGCGGTATCACCTGATCAGGGAGATCATATATCGCCTGGAGATCGAGGTCCGAAGAGTTGCTACAGAGGAGAACACTGCAGATCCATTCACAAAGGCCTTACCTCAGATTCAGTTCGAGAGGCTACTCGAGATGATAGGTCTTCGATACGCTAGTACATGGCCCTAGTGCAAGTGGGAGATTGTTAGTGTATATGCCTTAAGGGCCATTATTGTATCATAATAGCTTGTATATTACTTAATGGAAGCTTGGGATATTCACAGTTATATTAACAGTCTTGCTAAACATGGTAGTATGCTACTTGGTTTATATCTATCTTAATATGTGTATATGTTAGCATATCGTGAATACATATTGATAGAGCCCTTAGGATCTTGCTTGACTACCAGCATTGTGATGGCAGTCACACTAGTGGGGGCTAGGTAGTCTACAAGCACATCCTTTTTCAGGTCCATAGTCGTAGGATTATCCAGACAGGGCATCGATACTCCGGAGTAGACTATTGTGTATGCTTCTCATCCCAGTTGGGGAGATGGTCTGTCCCACAGCCATCAGTACGTTGTACTGGAGATAGTATACAGGTGCTCGTTGGGTTACGGGTACACCGGACAGGACACGCAGGGAACTGTTGGTTGGTATTATACCCGTCGTCAGTTAAAAGTTCCCAGGTGACATGAGTACAACATAGTCCGCAGACTTGACACTGTTGCTTCGTCTCATGTGTGTTCCCACTGTTCTTAGATTGCTACCCTACAACGGCTCAAAGGAGTCGTGCAAATAGGTAGCAGTTGGGTGCAGTCCCGAAGCACTTGGAGGCGGTGGCGGTTAGATATGATCCGTCTCTCCCGGTATTGGGAGTTGATATCTCACTGTGTTTGGAGAGCCATTACGTAAAGTCCCTGGCCAGGGTAAATAAGAATTACTGGTAGGATTTCCAGTAGCTTCTCAAGGTGTAATGGGCTTCGCTCTGACACGACTTATACCGCTTTTAGGGGACTAATGCTTGCCACCCCCTAAGCCCGATATGAGATAGTACTAGACGAACAGACCGGACTTTACGGAGATTGTCACATCAGGCTCAGTAGGAGTTCGGATTGGTTTCTTCATCGGCCTTCTTATCGACATCTACCTGAGGACCGTTACGTACAGGTAGTACCGCTTGCGGCCTGTGGTTAAACCCACTGCCAGCGTAGTAGTCGAGTCTTTAGAGTCCCACACAGAGAGTTTCCCTGTTTCAGGCGAAACGATATAGAGGTCGTATGGTTTAACGACAGGGTTCGGACACATACGTGTTTTTATGCACGTACGATGTTCGAACAGTTTTTACTAGCGGGCTTTAGTTTAAGCCAGATTCTAGTTTTGGATTATTGGATTTATACAGTCTCAGTATTTCCGTGTTTTCAAGGATGGGAGGGGCATTCTCGTAATTTTTCGAGAAGCTTCTAGAAGATTGATGAGGTGGATAGCTTAGGTGTTATTTGCATTAAATGGATTAGTGACTCATGAAATGAATCATCCAAATGAGTTAATGAAGCATTTATTGCTTAATGACTCATGAGGTGATTCATTGTATGTATTAAATGAAGCATGGTTGTTAATATCAAATAATGATTTATTTGATATTCTTTATGCTTCATCATATATCACAAATGAGACATAATTCATATGATTTCTCACTTTCACATTCTCTCTCTTCAAAGAACTAACCCTAACCTCTCATTTGTTAAGATCCAAGGATTAGCAAGACTAATAAATCACTAATCTTCTTCTATATCCTCTAGGTTACTTTGATTAGCACTCATAGCCACCTAGTTACCTTAACTGAGAGGTTAAAGCTTGGATAAGTAGCTCTCAGGTGGATCTTCTATCACATCGAGGAGGCTGACGAGGAGGTGAACTACAGGGACAAGAAGGACTTGAATCATTAGGTATAATCATCTATCATAGTAGCTAATCACTTCTATATAGTTGTTAGTTAGGGTTTGGCAAAGATCTGTAAAGTTAGTCGATGTTAGTTTAAACAAAATAATTGTTTTACCTATTCCTCCTCCCCGCATCATGTAGGGTGTCTAACGTCGACTTACAGTTTGCAGAGCCATTACACAATGTCCCTGGCCAGGGCAAGTGAGATTTACTGGTAGGTGTTCCAGTAGTTTCTCAGGGTGTTCTGGGCTACACTCCGACACGACTTATACCGCTATTAGGGGTCTGACGTTTACCACCACCTAGGCCCGATATGCGATACTCTTAGACGAAAAGATCGGACTGTACGGAGATTGTCACAGATAGGCTCAGTAGGAATTTGGATGAGCTTGCTCGTCGACCTTCTTATCGACAGATACCTGGGTAGTCGTTACGCACAACTAGTGCCGCTGACGTGGTTGTGGTTAAACCCACTGCCAGAGTACTGTCGAGTCTTTAGAGTCCCACACAGAGGGTTTCCCAGCTTCGAACGAAACGAGTATAGGTCATATGGTTTTACGACAGGGTTCGATCACATACGTGTACTTGTGCGCGTGTGGTTTTTGAGCGGAAAATACCAGTGGGGTTTGGTTTAAGCCGGATCCTAGTATTTGATTATTGGATTAGGTTCGTCTCATTGTATTCGTGTTTCTCGGAACACGGATGCGGGTATGTATATACGGATGAGAGGGGGTATAGAAGGAGATATCTCATTAGGGTTTTGACCATTGACTTGGTCAAAACACATATGAGAAAAAGAAAAGACTTTGTTATTTTTTATAAATGATAATTATATATGGCATGGTTTCTTGGTTTGATCTTTTGACTTGGCTTGACTTGTTGACTTTAGATATTTTGATGAGATATTTTTGGACCTAGATATTTTGGTGAGATATTTTCATGCCATGCTTGAGGCCATATAAATGATAGCCATTTCATTTTTTATTATCATTATCACAAATACTTTCTTTTTCTTCAAGCTTGCTCTCTCCTTCTTCCTCTCTCAAACCCTAGTATATCATGTGTTGATAATCAAGGGTTAATGTGACCTAGCTACTCTAAATCACACTCTACTCACTCTAGTCTACTTAGATTAGCAAGCTAAGTATTCTAGTTATCTCAACTTGGAGGTTTAGGTCAAGGTTGGAACTCTCGGGTGGTTAATCCTTGACACAAGGAGGCCGGAGTTCAAGCATGATCCATACTTCCATCGAGGAGCTTAAGGAGAGGATCGAAGACCCGAAGGACTTGGTTTCTTTAGGTATACATTCTATCATAGTAGATAGAACTCATTTAGTGCTAACTAGGTTTATGGTAAAGATCCGGTTTTTGTGTTATCCTAGCGCCAAGTTTCTACTTGTAGTAAAAATTTTGTTCCGCATTTAGCCACGGAAGTTGGTCGGGACGCTAGCATAACCCTTCAATAACCATGGTTCTAAAATATCTAGATATTTTTTTATTGAGTCAAAGAATTAGTGTAGAGATTAAACCATGGTTTAAGTCATGGTTAACTAAAGAAGTGTGTAGAAACAAAGCAACCATGATTTAATCCCAATTAATTCTTTAATCAATAATCAAAATATATAAATATCTAACCATGTGAGTCTTGCATAGCCAACCCCAATGTATCATCAACCATGACACATGTATGCATGCATGTGTGCATTCATATCAACATATGTACATACATACATTCATGAATACAACATATAAAGAAAAGGTTATAAGTAAAATGGCTAATGGTCATTAATATTAAATCAACAATTTATTTAATAAACCGGTCATATCACATACGACCCGACCAATAGAAACTTCCAAATTATAATGCGGTATCATATACAAGCATTTAATCAAGCACCCGCGCATATCACCATATGCACCCCCACATCGTTTTGCCTGAGCTAGGTAACCCCTTTTGGGGACTCGAAGACTTCTCAATACGCCGGTAGTAGGTGATGATCATATCGAACACCCACAAGCCGCAAGTGGTCAGCTAAACGTAACGGCCAACCGAGTATTGAGCGAGCAGAAGAAAAACAAGTGAACCTGTCAAAACTCCTACCGAGCCAACCGGTAACACTTACCGTACAGTCCGGTCTCTTCGTAAGATATGCTGCATAACGAGTCTAGGGATGGCATCGTCGACCCCAATAACTCAATAAGTCATGCCGATATATGGCCTATAACAAATAGAAAAACTACTGATAACACTTATCTGTAAATCTCATCAGCCCTGGCCAGGGACTTGCTGATATAGCCAATCGAGCACAACGCAACATCAACCCCCAATACCGGGAGAGACGAAACCCCTCCTATCGCTCATTTCCTCCATGTGTCTCAGGACTGTACCCAAAAGCTACCTGTTTGCACGACTCAGTAGTTCCGTGGTAGGGTGGAAATCAAAGCACACTGGGAGAACACACAAGACTCTATGACGATCTCGGGTCTACAGACTAACCTCTACCAGTGTCACCTGAGAGCTGCTATCTGACGATAGATATAATACCACATAAGAGTTCTCGGCGAGTCCGTCCAGTGTACCCAGTCTCCACTGAGCACCCGTATACAATCTTGGTGTCAAACACCAATGGATATGGGATCATCCATCGCCCTTCACATGGGTCAAGAATCGCATACGCTAGTCTACTCTGGAATATCGATGCCCCGTCTCGATACACCTACGACTAAAGACATTTCAAGATATGCTTATAAACTACTCATGTCCTACTAGTATGATCTACATCATAATCAAAGTAGTCAAGAAAATATCCTCAGGGCTTTATCAACATGTATTAAATAAATAAAAACATGATCAAGTGAACATGTCAAGATAAAGAGTAACCAGATAGCATATTATCATGTCGAGCAAGAATGTCCTCCGAATATATATACATGCATAAATTCATCCACTATCAAATAATGGCCTCTAGGGCATACATATATCCAACAGACCAGAGATCCGCATAGAGACTTATGTGATTCCCACTGTGCTTTGATTTCCACCTTACCACATTCAAGAGATCATGCAAAATGGTGGTTTTTGGGTACAGTCCCGAGTCACATGGAGGCAATGAGCTATAGGAGGGGATTCTTCTCTCCCGATATTGGGGGTTGATGTTGCGCTATGATTGATTGGCCATAACAGGAAATCCCTGGCCAGGGTTGCTGAGATTTACTGGTAACTGTTATCAGTAGTTTCTTGAACCATTTTGAGGCTCACATCGACATGACTTATCAGGCTATTGGGGTCTGACGTTTACCACCCCCAGGCTGAGATATGCGACATATCAGACGAAGAGACCGGACTGTACAGTACTATTACTTATTGGATTCGCAGGAGTATGAGCAGGTTTGCTTGTTGATCTTCTGATCGCTCAATACCCGGGTGGCCGTTACGTTAAGCTGACCGCTTGCGGCTTGTGGGTGACTTATATGATCACCAACTACTGCCGGCGTATTGACGAGTCTTTAGACTCCTACACAGAGGTTTCCTGGCTCAGGAGAAACTAAGTAGGAGCATATATGTGATATGTGCGGGACCGAGATTAATACGAGTATGTGATACCATATTCTATTCTCGCGATTTATGATATCGGACGGTTATATGTGTTATAGCCGGGCTGTCGAATCAAGTGTTGATTCGATAATTTGATACATTAAATATTATACGGTTGTATGTGATATAGCAGGATTATTAAATCAAGTGTTGATTTAATAATTTATTTTATAATTGTATATTTGATATATTTTCTTACATTAACTAATATTAGCTCACTTAAAATTTCTTTTTCTCACTTGTGTACACTTAGTATATATGTGATATATATTAATGTACATTCTTTTGTGTCATACTAGATGATACATGAGACATGGGTGTATGAGACTCACACCATGCTTAACATAATCAAGGGTTTTATTTATTTAAAGTAATTCAAAATTGAGTGGAAATTAGTCATGGTTGATGCTTCGTGGAAGCTTGTAAAATCATTGACTAAGTCCACCAATTATGTTTTATTTAAGATATTTATTAACCCAACCATTATGATTAGCCATGGTTTAGTCCCTACATGAGTTAGTATATGATATTAACTCACTCATGGTTCCCATTCTACATTTGACCTTTTCCATGGTTGCTTTTCTTCTCTTTCCTCTAGCTCTCTTTCAATTTGGGTGGTGAAGAAAATGAGTGAGAAAAATATTTCTAAAGTGAGAAAAATTCTCACTTCATCATCCTCTACTAGATTATCCATTTAGATTAGGGTGTTTGCTTCACTAATTCCATATTAGTGAAGAGGTAGCTTGAGTTGGTGTTTCCTCGACGTAGATCATCTTCGGCCTCGAAGACTTCAAGCAAGCCTGTTCCTTTCATCTTGTGGAGCCTTTCTAGAGTCCGGGAGTTCACTACTTGGAGCGAAGGGACTACTGCAATGAGCTATTGAAGTGAAGGACCGGTCTACAAAGGTTGTATTCCTTGTTCACTTAGATGTAAAGATGTTTACATTCTTATTTCGTCTAATTTTGTAGTTAAGATTTTAGGTTAGGGTTCTTTAGCGCACCAATTTTTTAAAATGGCATGGTCGATGCCTCCCAAACCCAGCGGCGACCCTAGGGAACCCAACATAAACGAATCCTTTCCTGACGAACAACTCTTGACCGTTTCATGCGAACCTTGGTTTATGGATATTGTGAATTATCTAGCGACGGGACTTATTCCTAGCGATTGCTTGAAACAAGACAATCTTCGATTTCTATCCCAAGTAAAACACTTTTACTGGGATGAACTTTATTTGTTTAAGTATTGTTCCGATCAAATCATTCACAGATGTGTCCCTAACGATGAATTCAAGAGTGTATTGTCTTTTTGTCATGATCAGGCATGTGGTGGTCATTTTGGTCCACGTAAAACGGCGGAGAAAGTTTTGCAATGTGGTTTTTATTGTCCAACTTTATTTAAAGATGCTTATGATTATTGCAAAACTTGTCATCGATGTCAACACATGGGTAGAATTTCACGATGAAATGAGATGCCGCTCCAACCTATATTGGTTGTGGAGATATTCGATGTATGGGGTATTGATTTTATGGGCCCCTTTCCAAACTCTTTTGGGAATTTATATATCTTATTAGCGGTTGATTATATCTCAAAATGGGTGGAAGCAATACCGTGTCACACTAATGACAATAAGGTTGTTATTAAGTTCCTTAAAAAAATATCTTTTCACGATTCGGGCACCCACTTTCTATAATTAGCGACAACGGGACGCATTTCTTTAATCGGTTTTTCAAGGCTTTGATGCGGAAATATTCAATCAACAACAAACTTTCTACGCCCTATCATCCCTAAACGAGCGGGCAAGCTGAGATTTCCAATAGGCAGATCAAGCAAACGAGCAGGCAAGCTTAGGATCGGTCAACCAAATTGACGGATGCTCTTTGGCCATTTCGTACCGCTTATAAGATCGATCTTGGTATGTTTCTGTTCTCTTCCGAAACGTAGAGACGCGACCGCGTAGGTCTGTCGTGCCTGAATTTAGGGGCATATGCTATTTGGTGCTATCCGTCCACCTCTCTGAAGATGCCAAGTTGATTTATGGCACCGTGTATCGAAGGTTTAAACGGATGCGGCCGATGTAGCAGACTTCGTCAAATTCTCCCTCATTTGAGGGGTTTTTGATTGTGGGGATGCTCTTCCCTGCAGGCGCAAGCCCCTGCAGTTAATTATGCTACCGTGTCGCAGTAACCACTTTCTCCTTCTCTAGATGGTCACATCGTGTCGTGGGTGTTTGTTTTGTTTCTGGTTGCCCGTGGATTGTATACGGAGAATAATTTATGTTGTTGCCCGTAGGGCGTGGATTAGTCCAAATCCTTATTTTCTTAGATTTGGGTTTGGGGTTGGGTTTAAGGATACGTTAGTCTCATTTGGGACTAAGATCAACTTAAACGTTTGTTAAGGATACGTTAGTCTAATTTTTAAACTAAGATCAACTTAACGGGATCATTTAGATCCAACAAAAGAGCATTCAGGCTCTATTGTTTAGTTTAGGGACATTGCGGTCGATTACCAGTTTAAGGACATGATGGTCCATTGTTAGTTTATGGACATCTCGGTCCAAGTTAAAGACATCATTGTTCGTGAGTTTAAAAACATCACAGTCAAGGTTAAAGACATCATAGTCCGTGAGTTTAAAGACCTCACAGTCAAGGTTAAGGACATCATAGTCCATAGGCTTAAGGACCCCACAGTCCAGGTTAAGGACATCATAGTCCATGGGCTTAAGGACCCCACAGTCCAGTTTAAAGACATCATAGTCTGTGAAATGTATGGTTGTCAGGACCTGTCACCTCTCTTAAGACGTTGAAAGATTACAACGACATATATTAGAGGGGTTCAGAGATGTACCCTTGAACCAATTTTGGTTAAAAGATCTGTGGTTCAATTTGGAACAAAGATCTGATAAAAGATTTATGAGCATGTGGGCTCAATTAATCTGAACTTGAGGACTTATGGCTAATCTTGTGCTAAGTCCAATCAAGTTAAAATGTTTTAACATTTATTTTGGGCTGTTGAGATTTTATTTGAGCTTAGCCCTTTTAACAATGCCGAGCATTAATTTATATCTTGACAATGTTTTGTCTTTTATTGAATACTGAGCATTCATCATAGCTCTAGGCTTATTAAAGAACAATTTATGTTCTGTCAGCGCAACACATGGTGCGCTTGGCGCTTTGCGCCAGTTAAAGAGCATAGTGCGCTTCTGCCATGTGGCGCATATGTAAGGGACACGTGCCGCGCTCAGCGCTAGGCACCAAATGATGAGCGCATGATGCTAATTTATAAGTGCAGAGCACTAGTTCATGAGCGCATTGCGCTTTCAGTTTATTGGCGCACACGTGAGTGACACGTGGTACGCTTGGCGCTGAGCGCCAACCCATGAGCGCAGTGCGCTATTTCAGAAGCGCAAGGCGCTAGTTGTTAAGCAGTATATGCGCGATTGACACATGGAGCATTAGGCGCTGAGCGCCAGTCCAAAGAGCGCAAAAGCGCAGTTCAAGAGCGCAAAGAGCATCTGATCAATTTTATGATCTTAGAAACAATTTATGTTCTTTTAAAAGAGACTTTGTCTCAGGAACTAAGAAGAACCGTTCTTATTTTGTTTCAATCTCTTATATTGATGAAAGGCTTTGCCTTTATGGATCTATGATCCTTAAGAGAATTGAATTATTCTCCTCTCCTTTTTATAATGAGATGTTCATCATCTCTTTGAGAAAGACTTTAGTCTTATAGATCTATGATCTGTGAGAAGTAAGTTCTTCTTTTATTTTATGATGAGATCTTTTGATCTCTTTATGAAAGACTTTTTTGTCTCTGTAGATCTATTATCTTTTTAAAGAAATGAATTCTTCTTTCTTAATCATGAGATGATTTCATCTCTGTGTTCATCATTCATTCTTACCTTGAAGAAATAATCTTCTTGCAAGAACTTGCTCTTCTTTCTGAAATCTCAAAGGTTATGGGGGAGTTTCTCTCTCTATTTCTGTATATCGGGACTTCAAGTCTAGGGACCTTTTTATAGGGCAGGCCGATTTGTTGAATCAGTTAAAGAGATCTTTCTCTGATTGATTTGGGGATGTTTCCCCACCATTGGATCTTTGATCCTATGGCTTCTGTTTTACAGAAAGCAATCTTCTTGTTTTTAACAAGATTGATAAATCATTCCATACAGAACTTATTCTGTCTTTTGGTAATTTTTATTTACCATTGGATCATTGATCCAACGGTGCTCTGATTTACAGAGCACAATCTTGTTATTTGGAAAGATTTTAAGGAATCTTTCCTTAACAGAATTTAATTCTGATTAATTAATGATTTATCATTATTATTAGATCTTTGATCTAACGGTGAGGAGCTTTTAGTTCCAGCGTTAGCGCACCCGTGCTTTGCACGTGGTGCGCTGCTTAGAGCGCAGCGCACTTAGCGCTAGCGCACCCGCGTCTTACACGTGGTGCGCTGCTAAGAGCACAACGCACTTAGCGCTAGCGCATCCGTGTCTTACACGTGACGCGCTGCTTAGAGTGCAGCGCATCTAGCGCTAGCGCATCCGTGTCTTACACATGGCGCGCTGCTTAGGGTGCAGCGCACTTGGCGCTGCATCTGAAGCGTTGCTTCAATTTGAAATTAAAATTTCAAACAGATCTTTGCTCTAATTGGGGGAAACAAATGCCCCCAACCATTGCGCTCATGTGGCCCACATGTGAGTGCTACGGTGGCAGCATCTGCGCCCTCGAATCAACTAAGAAGTTGAAACGGCACTCGGTGCCTATAAATAGGACCTTAGGTCCTTGGGATGATTTCTATTAATCTTCTTCTTGTTTTCTGAGAATTTTTATTCTTCCACAGAGCATAGCTCTTCATTTTAAGAAATTTCAAGAGTTAAAACTCTGCCAAAATTTAGGTAAAGATTAAACTTTTTAACGATCTAGGGTTTTACCCATTAACAGAGCCTTGCTCTTCATAGATCTTTGATCTAAAGAAAACCCTTTTAGGATTTCATTAATAAAGCTTTGCTCTCCTGGAATTATAGATCTAAAGAGATCTTTTCCAGGGTTTCTTAACCCATTAACAGAGCTTTGCTCCATTCAAATCATGTAGATTTATAAATCTTCTTATGAAGAACTCTTAAGAGTTTGTTCATGGATCATGAAGATCTCAGAATTTTAATTCATATATAAAAATTAATTTTAATTCATCTAATGGATTATTCCATCGTTTTTTTTCCAGAGTAAGGCTCTTGAGGAATTTTTTATTCCTTCATGATTAGAATTGACAAGTGTCACTTTGTCACAGAGCATTGCTCTAAAGGGGAGATTTACTCCTTATGGCGAGGGATTTCTCATTAAATGAGAATCAATTGAGGATCTCCTCATTTAATTAACAGTCCCATCAAACGGTGAAGCTGTTTTATTAATTGATGAATTGCCATCTAGATTTTGTGGGTCCCCTTTTGGTCCCCTTTTTACTGCATTGCAGCGCGGTACAAATTTTAAAGTACCAAATGTCGGAATTTAAATTATAGCACTTATGTCTTCTTTATCGTGCAGGTGACTTGTCTTTCGACCATTTTTTCCCATTCGTACGTTCAGAGGTGGATTCCCTGTTGCGCATGTGGACCGGGAAGTCATAGCATTGATCAGAGATCATGACCCGGAACATAAGAATCTTCATCTTTGAGGGACATGGTACAATCAAATTATTAAGGGTCGGCAGAACTTTTCGTGCGCGGTACCCTCAGAGCCATCCATTATGCCGACCCACCCCCAGTGAACTATACTGTGGAAGAAGTTAACTGGACTTCGGGAGGTCTTATTCAGCCTACTATGGCTTCGATACCTGTTCAGCCTCCAATGGCTTTGGATACCCTGGGGAGACGTATTTGTCAAGGCGAGGCGCGACCGTAGGGACAACCATATATGGTTGACCTAATTCCTCGTCATCCAGCTGGCTATCTGCAATGGGCCCGTTATATTCTGTTAGCAAAGAAGTCGCAGTTGCTGAGGCTTGGGTTGTATCCCGCAATTTATGCTTCTCTCTTCCAGTATCCTACGCTTCCCGCCTGGTGGGTTAAGGCCTTTCTGGAGTATAGAATATTCCTACCCACACCTTCCTTTCGCTGGACTGAGAAGTATTAATCTCCTTAGAGAAATTTGCAGAAGTTTCTAGCTTACTGGTTATAGGGGAGCATTATGAGGAACTGTTTCCTACAGATGAATACTTTTTTGGTGCCAAGCCAGTGATGACCGACCTTACCCCGGAGAGCACCATTCAACACCAATTTCCTAGTTTGATCAAAGTGTTGACTATTTATGAGGGACTTTTTTCTCGAATCTGTGAGCAGCGGGGTTAATTTCGAGGATTTCATCGCTCATTTTCTCCATCCAGAAATTCTTTCGAAGGAGGCTGCTAAATTCGCTACGCTTGACGGCCCTTTCGGTTTAGGATTAAACAACCTGCCAACGGTGGAGGCAGATCAAAAAAGTTTCTTCCTTCCCAACACCCCAGTCGTTTCTTTTATGGAGGTTGCAGTCCCTGGGATTGATGATGAAATGTTCTTTTTGGGGTTTCTTGGGTTATGGCTAAGCTGGTTTGCACTCCCGATGCACCCTCGCCATATGAGGCCGTATGTCTTCTACCCAGCTCACCGAATGGTTATTGGGGTGAAAGTGGCTGTCGGGGTTGCCGGGTTAGCTCATTTGTATTACGGCCTCAGCCAAGCGGCGGATACTACTGATCCCGGAGTGCAGCATATGAACTTCTCGATGCATTACTTCATGTCATGGCTCGAGCTACATGCACTTGGCGTTTTCGATATCTATAAAAGGCCTTCTTTCTATGACAGGTGCGGCTTCCCCCGGATTATGCGATTAGTCGGCGCATCTATTGTAAATCCGTCATCGTGGGAAGCTAGAGGTTTGCTCCTTCGTCCTCACACGGTTGGAGATGGCATGACCTTTACCGACAAGATTCTGACCATCGGCAAAGAGTCCGCAACAACGGTGCAGCAATTGCGGGAAATTTTTAAAGATGGAGCCTCTATTTTGAAAGCTTGGGAAATCCTTCATTTATATTCCATCAGACCGGGCTTTCTAGTGTTTAGGCAAAATGATGCGGCGTTATTCATGAGATACAATCCGCATCGTTTCGCTCAGCAACTGAGATACAATCAGGGAGTCCCGCTGGAGGCCTTCTTGTTAGCCCTGCTGCCACCGAAGAGGGAATGCATAACGCGCTGCATCATTTTATGCGCGTGAACACAGGGTCCAACTTCTTTATCAGTGAACCGAGTTGTGTCCCGAAGGCCCATAATGTGTACGTAGCCTGGTATCAGCATTCAACGGGCGCCGTCATCAGGGAGGAGAATCGACTGCTGCTCGATCGCAATGGTGCACCCCCTGCCGGTGATCGAAACGTCCCTCTGAAGCGACGGACCATTGTCCCACCACCCTTAAGAGAAGCTGCCGTGATCGAAGTCCCGCATGACAGGCCCGAGCTACCGATACCCCGGGCTCCTGTAGAGACGACGACTGTAGCTTCCCATGATTCTGGCATGGGTTCAGATATTGGGACTCGTCGCCCCAAGGTGCCCACTAAACGTAAACTTTTGCTTGCGGCGAACGGAGCTCGCTCGCAGAAAAGGAAGAAGAAGTCGATCTTCTCTGCCGACATTGTATTTGGTCAGGAGCCTCATGCTCCTTATGGCGAGGGCCTGAGCGAGTATGGGAGAAACGAAGGTCTATTCATGCCGCCAGATGATACTGATCTGGCAGCTGCCATTGCAGCTTCTGAGCGATTGGCGAGCCACGAAGCGGGACTGACCATCCTCGCGCAATCAAGTAACCATCAACTATACCTTTCGTCATTGCATCATATTTTTATCATCATGTTTTGATTGACACATTTCCTTCTTTAACAGGCATTTCCACTGAAGAGGTTCTCGCGGCTTCCCTCAGGACCTTTGAGGAGGAGGAGAGGATTCGCGCTTCGCTGGGCGTTGGTATATTTCGGCTCATTGTGTCTTCATTCGCCTTTCTTATGAATAATCTGACCCCCCTTTTTATCTTATTGTAGGGACTACCTCGATTCAAGTCAAGCCCAGTACAGTGCCAATCCCGCGAGGTGATGCGGAGATGCTTCCAGGGCCGGCTATCGAAGTCCCGGCCTCCTCAGCACTGCTAAAAGAGACTTTACTTAAGCAACCGATGAAGGATTCCATAACGGCTCCAGAGGTAACTTTTGGCGCAGACGACGACGTCCCCTTGACGGAGGTCTTGAGGAGATCAGCATTCACGGCATGGGAAGAAAGGAAGCGTAGAATGCGCACGACAAGGGAGCGTAGTGCCGCCTTGGCCGCTGGTGTAGGTTCGAGCGCTGCTACCTTTGCCCCTACTCCTTCAGAAGATGCTTCGGACGCCTTGTCTACCGCCCATAGACAGGCGGCACGTGCGGCTTGGGAGGCAATCGAAAAATCGACCCAAGGTAACGTGACATTGGGTTCTTTTTGTCAAAGTTTTAATTTTCAGGTCCTCATATATCCTATCTTGCAGGGCCGAGTCTTGCCGAGGAAGTGGTGGGTGACGTGGCGGCAACCACCGAGCCTGAGGTAGCGGTAGGTGAGATGGCTACAATCGCTGATCCCGAGGTAGCCACTCTTTCTCAAGAGTCGGGCACTGCTCCAATCATCACTCTTTCTGCCTGCGGTTCACTGCCATCTCCTGGCGTCGCGAGCATTACGACGGCTCTCGTAGAGTCAGGGGATGAGGCGACGGGAGGCGAGACCATTCCGTTGGAGGAGGGTGAGGCAGTCGCTGCATCCAATGATGCCCCTGTTGAGGTCTCGACCGGCGACTTACCAGGTAGATTTTGGGTCATTGCTTTCCTTTTCGCTCTGTAATCCCTTTCGATCTCTCCTGACAGTATTTCTTTCGCTTCTAATGCAAGCGTGGCGAGCGCTGAGATTGTGCCACCCGAGGTAGTATCGCCAGTTGCTACTTTGACGGTGGCCGCCCCTTTGCCTTCTCTCGTATCCTCTTAAATGCTGGAAGGTACGGACTTGTGACCCATCGGTTACATTTTAGGCAGTATATTTTATGCACTGACATCGCATTACTACATCCTTGCAGGAATCCTTTTTGATCACTTGTATCAGGTGCTGCATCCCCATTTCTCCTTCCACTCAGAGATTGCCTCATCCAAAGGCGCTGGTGAGTACAACCTTTAGCTAACATCTTTTCTTTTCCTTTACGGGCAGTCAAATCGTTTCTAATTCTTCTTCGTTTTAATTGCAGCTCTACAGATCGAAAGAGGAGACGAAAGAGCAGCTGCACCACCGGTATTCCCAGTCTTTCCACCTGCTGCAGCCGGTATAGAAAACTCCGTTGTTCATGAATCTTCTTTATTTCTTGAACCGTTATTTGACTGTGATTTGCTCTGTAGCTGTGACATCGACTTCAGCCCCGTTCGATTCTCAAGTTATAATTCCAGCAGGCCCCTTTTCTCGACGTCCCTCTTCCAAAGGTGCTGTTAATATCCTTCGCATGTTGATTGATCACCTCGAGGAGCTTGATGTGGAGACTCCTGCCCTTGCTACAGATTTCGCTGCTGAGGTTAATCCCATGCTGGCGACGCTCGTGCACTTTCATAACGAAGGCGTCATGGAGTCCTGGGTTAATCACTGCAGGAAAATCGAGGCATGTCTGCATGAGCTCGAGTTTAGACGCCCTGCCCCCGAGGTCTTGGCTGTGAACTCCCAGCGGGCTGCATAGGTCGAGGAGAGCACCCCCTACTTCTGCCATCTTAAACAGGAAGTGGCCTTAAAGCATAAGGAGTGCGAAGAGACTTCAAGCGAATCTGCTCGATTGCATGCTCAAGTTGATGCAAACGCTGCACAGTTGAAAGTTATCTTCGAAAGACTTCTACGATGTATTTCTGACGGGCTCACGCTGAGGTAAAAACTCGACCTCATCGAGGGAGATGTACAGAACGTGGGGCAGCTCAGCGGGTCGTCGAAGAGAAACTTTCATCCTACTTGCAACAACGAGCCCAGGTCGAAGTAGAGTTGGCCGTGGCAGCTGACCAAGAAAAGTGGGTGAGGGAAGTGTGCGAGCGGCTGATTGGTCTATTGAAAACCCTTCCCTCTCAATAATTGTTTTTGCACCGCTTGTAATTTTTGAATAAAATGTATCCCCTTTTTTTATATATGATGTAAACTGTACTCAATTGAATTTATGAATAAATGATACATTTCTTTCATATTATCTTGTGTCATTTCTTGCTTTCTTCTTTTCTTTGTTATCGGTATGTCCTTTTAGTAAGCGTAGCCTGCAGATGATAGAGAGAGCATTCCGTTTTGAATTCTTCAAGAGGTAGCGATGGCTTAGGAAGCAGGTTCAGATCTGCCGCCCAAGACTTTTCAACTTCATGAGCCGTGAGGGTCTCATAAAGAGTTTTCTCCCTACGAGTCGAGAGGATCTCGTAGGTGTATTTTCTCCTTAGGAATCGTGAGGATTCCTAAGTGCGTTTTCTCTTATAAGTCGTAAGGATCTTAGAAGAGAGTTTTCTTCCTTACGGGTCGAGGGGACCCATAAGTGTTTGATGAGATCAACATCATCCGCGTTTCACGGAATCAGGAGTTGCTTTGGGCATTTCCCACGGGGTCAGGATTGACATAGGCCGCGTTCCACGTGACCAGGGATTTGCTCTGGATGCTTCCCACGGGATCTGATTGACATAACCGTGTTCTGCGAGGACCAGGATCCGCTCTGGACGTTTCCTACGGGGTCAGGATTGACATAGGCCATGTTCTACGTGACCAGGAATTTGCTCTGGATGCTTCCCACGGGGTCAGATTGACATAGCCGTATTCTGCGAGGACCAGGCTCCGCTCCGGACGTTTCCCACGGGGTCAGGATTGACATAGGTCGCGTTCCACATAACCAGGAATTTTCTCTGGATGCTTCCCACGGGGTCTGATTGTCATAGCCGTGTTTTGCGAGGACCAGGATCCGCTCTGGACGTTTCCTACGGGGTCAGGATTGACATAGGCCGTGTTCCACGTGACCAGGAATTTGCTCTGGATGCTTCCCACGGGGTCTGATTGACATAGCCGTGTTCTGCGAGGACTAGGCTTCGCTCTGGACGTTTCCCACGGGGTCAGGATTGACATAGGCCGCATTCCACGTAACAAGGAATTTGCTCTCGATGCTTCCCACGGGGTCTGATTGACATAGCAGTGTTCTGCGAGGACCAGGATCCGCTCTGGATGTTTACCACGGGGTCAGGATTGACATAGGCCATGTTCCACGTCACCAGGAATTTGCTCTGGATGCTTCCCACGGGGTCTGATTGACATAGCTATGTTCTGCGAGGACCATACTCCACTCTGGACGTTTCCCACAGGGTCAGATTGACATAGGCCGCGTTCCACATAACCAGGAATTTGCTCTTGATGGTTCCCACGGGGTCTGATTGACATAGCCGTGTTCTGCGAGGACCAGAATCCGCTCTGGACGTTTCCCACGGGGTCAGAATTGACATAGGCCGTGTTCCACGTGACCAGGAATTTGCTCTGGATGCTTCCCACGGGGTCTGATTGACATAGTCGTGTTCTGCGAGGACTAGGCTTCGCTCTGGACGTTTCCCACGGGGTCAGGATTGACATAGGCCGCATTCCACGTAACAAGGAATTTGCTCTTGATGCTTCCCACGGGGTCTGATTGACATAGCCATGTTCTGCGAGGACCAGGATCCGCTCTGGACGTTTCCCACGGAGTCAGGATTGACATAAGTCGTGTTTCACGTGACCAGGAATTTGCTCGGGATGCTTCCCAGGGGGTCCGATTGACATAGCCATGTTATGCGAGGACCAGGCTCCGCTCTGGACGTTTCCCACGGGGTCAGGATTGACATAAGCCACGTTCCACGTAACCAGGAATTAGCTCTGGATGCTTCCCACGGGGTCTGATTGACATAGCCGTGTTTTGCGAGGACCATGATCCTCTCTGGACATTTCCCACGGGGTCAGGATTGACATAGGCCATGTTCCACGTGACCAGGAATTTGCTCTGGATGCTTCCCACGGGGTATGATTGACATAGCCGTGTTCTGCGAGGACCAGGCTTCGCTTTGGACGTTTCCCACGAGGTCAGGATTGACATAGGCCGTGTTCCACGTGACCAGGAAGGGTTGACTTTATCCGCATTTTACGGAGTCGGGGGTTGACTCTCGGTTGTCTGTGTACTGCCGAGTCATGGAACTGGGAACTGCCGTGGTTCCACTTTGTTGATGTTGTGTCCGTTGAAATAAGACGAATGTTGAGACGATCTCCAAGCTGTCTGTGAACCATTGAGATTTAGTTTCTTCTTCTGATGGAGCCTGGGGAGGGAAGGTGTGATTCCTTCTTTGTTCGTGCCCCTGGATTATATACAGGGATTGATGTGATATCACCTGTAGGGCAAAAATTTCATTTTATATATTTTTCTTTCCGCGATGCTCTATCATTTCAGTTTTTTATATCACGAATGTCGCGATTGCCCAATCATTTCGGCTATTTTTCGCGGTACCCAATCATTTCGGCTATTTGTTCTATTGACTCGCTACTTTTTATTGCCAGTTTCCTACTCATTTCGGCTATTTTGTATGCATACATTTTTACTGTCTGATTTTGTCGCAAGTTGCCCCATCATTTCGGCTATTTCGTATGCATGTGTGGCTCACTGGCTTTTTGCTGCAAGCTTGGAATTAGACACCGATTTCAGCATCAGCACCGCTACAACTGGGATATTGCCAGGAGTGAATCATCATTTGCCTGTGTCGATGTCGAACAAAGGTGGCTTAGCGAACAGGGTTAGGATTCTGTCGACTAAGGCATTTAACTTTACGAGCCGTAAGGGTCTCATAAAAGTATTTTTCCCTACGAGTCGTGAGGATCTTGTATCTGCACTTTCACCTTAGGAATCGTGAGGATTCCTAAGTGTATGTTCTCTTATAAGTCGTAGGGATCTTACAAGAGTATGTTCTCCTTATAAGTCGAGAGGTCTTACAAGTGTTGTTTGCTGTACGAGCATATCCCTAGTCACGGATGGGACTTTGTTAGGGAAATGTTTATTCGCGCCCATGGATTATATACAAGGGTCAATACCGAACCACTTGTAGGGAAGCATTGGAGGTTGTGATGGCTGCTTAAGAACGGGTTCAGTTCCCTGTAGCTTAAGGATTTTGAATCCTATGAGCCTTTAGGGTCTCATAGGAGGGTTCTCCTTACGAGTCATGAGGATCTCGCAAGTGTAATTTCTCCTTAGGAATCGTGGGGATCCCTAAGTGTGTTGTTACCTTATGAGTCGTAAGGATCTCACGCAGGTGGTTTCTCCTCACAAGGTCGAGAGGACCTAGCAAGTGTCTTTTAACGAGCTTGCGCTCTTTCGGGTTTTCACAAAACTCGCCGGTAGCCCTGCTATTTTTACTCACGTAGCCCTTTCGGGTTTTCATCCGTGCCCATTTTGCTTATGGACATACCGTTTTCTTCTTTATTTTATTTTATTTTTTATGTCAGCCTTGGGATGCTGCGGTCCGTAGTAGTTTATCGACGTCTCGGTCAACGGCCTATTTTAGGACGTTGTGGTCCATTGTTAGTTTAGGGATGTTTCTGTCCGATGCCAGTTTTAGGACATAGTGGTCCATTGTTAGTTTAATGACATTTCGGTCCGTTGTTCGTTTAAGGACATTTCGGTCCGTATCCGGCTACTACTTACAGAGTTTGGGGTTAGGAAGATAGCGAGTGGACATAGGCGTCGTCATCTATCGTTGACCTAGGCCGTGTTCATCAGGCATAGTATTTTTTCAGGAAGCAACCGTTTATTGGCCTGAAAGGCCTTTCGCCATGCATGTCCATGAGTAGATAGGCTCCACCCTGGTAAACTTTATCTATGGTATACGGGCCTTCATAGTTCGGCTCGAATTTCCCCCGCTTGGCATGATTGGAGATCATAGGCCTTTTGACCACTAGCACGAGTTCGCCTTGGTGGAATGTTCTCGGCCTAGTCAATCTCTCATATGAGCGTGCCATCTTTGCTTTATAAGCCTCCAGATTTTGTTGCGCTATGAGCCTGGTTTCGTCGTGGGCCTCAAGTTCCTCAAGCCAAGATGAGCATTTTCTTCATCTGTTAGCTCGTAATGAACGACCACTCGTAAAGAGGTTAACTCTATCTCGAGGGGGAGTACCGCTTCTGTGCCGAATACCAATGCATATAGCGTTGTATTCATGGTTGTTTTGAACGTAGTTCGATACGCCCAGAGAGATTCATTCAGTCTTTCGTGCCAGTCTCTCTTATTTCGAGACACCGTCTTTTTCACGATCTTCGTCAAGGTTTTGTTGAAAGCCTCAGCTAGACCGTTAGCTCGGGGATTATAGACCGAAGAGTACCTCCAGTCTATGTATGCTGTTGTGCGAAGCGGCTGATCTTGTGGCTTCTATATGCTGGCCCGTTATCAGAGATAATCTGTCGCGGAGTGCCGAACCGATAAATGACCTGTGTCTTGAAGAAATAGAGGATATTCTCTGTCTTCACTTCTCTCAGCGATACTGCTTCTGCCCATTTGGAGAAGTAATCAGTTGTTGCTAAAATGAATCGATGTCCTCTGGACGACGCTGGTTCGATGGAGCCGATTATGTCAGTTCCCCATATTTCGAACGAGCGGCAAGCCACCGTTGGGTGTAGAGGATTTGGATGCTGATAGATGAAGTCCCCGTGAACCTGGCATGAGTGGCACTGCTTCGCGTATTCGATGTAGTCCTGGATCATCATGGGCCAATAGTAGCACATCCTTTTGATCTTCAGTTTCATCTTCGGCCCAGCTTGGTGAGAACCGCAGAGTCCGTCGTGAATTTCTTGGACGACTCTTTTTGCTTCTTCCGGTCCCAGGCATCTTATCCATAAAGAGTCAAATGATCTCTTATACAGAGTATCATTGACGAAGGCAAAAGATAAAGCTCGCTTCATGAGCTGATGTTTTGAGGAAGCTTTTTAAGGCATTCGATGCGATTTGAAGTAGTCTATAAAGACTTCTCTCTAATTCTTAGCCTTTTCCTGGTCTTTTATTTGTAGGGTCGTTTGCTCGGTCGCTCTCTTTTCTTCAGAAGATTCCGGAGATATTTCTGTCGGTGCAAGAACCCGACGACTTTGCACAACGATCCTCACGTCATCGAGGTTTTCGTTGGCCAATTCATTAGCAAGCTTGGCTAATGCATCTGCTTTGCTATTTTCCGCGCGCGGTATGCTCTCTAGGGCATAAGTAGGGATTTGAGTTAGCAGTTGCTGCACTCTCTCGCCGTATTTCACCAACTCTGGTTTGCACGTTTGATAGTCACCGTTTACTTGACTAATGATCAGCTGGGAGTCTTCATATATGAGGAGATTCTCAATTCCCATGTCGACGGCGATTTCAAGACCTGCTATCAAAGCTTCATACTCGGCTTCATTGTTTGTCCTCGGTTCGGTTAAGAAGAAAGCAAAGTGCATTATCCCTCCTTGTGGAGTCACGAAGATGAGGCCCACCCCAGATTTGATTATGGGGGTACTTTGTTTACGCTTCTTCATGGAAGATGCTCTATCGAAATAAAGTTCCCATCGGATGTCACTCTCTCTTCTCTCACTGTCGATCGTGTCAAACGCGTGCTCGTCGGGCAACTCGCAGTTCAAAGGAGAATCGGCGAGTATCGGATGTTCAGCGAGGAAATCAGCGATGGCCTGGCCTTTCATTGCCTTGAGGGGTCGGTATGTTATCGTGAACTCCATTAAGAGTAGGGCCCATTTAGCTAGCCGTCTCGTTAATATAGCCTTTGACATCAAATATTTGAGAGGATCCACCTTTGATATGAGATGGACCTCATGTGCCAACGCATAATGTCTAAACTTCGTTATCGCGAAGATTAATGCTAGGCAGTGTTTTTCAATGGAGGGTAGTTGCTTTCTGCCCCCAGTAGAACTCGACTCAAGTAGTAGAAGGCTCTTTCTTTTCCTTGGTCGTTTTCTTGTGCCCATAATGCGCCCAGAGAACCCTCGAGGGCGGTTGTATACAGAATGAGAGGCTTCTCCTTGACCGGAGCGGTCAGTACCGGAGGATTCTGCAGGTATTGCTTGATTTCGTCTAATGCACTTTGGCATTTGCGATCCCAGACGAACATGGTCCCCTTCTTCATTAGGTGACTGTAAGGACGACACTTGCCAGAAAGATTGGTATAAATCGACGGATATACACGAGCTTTCCTTGGAGAGCCGCAGTTGCTTGAGAGACCTTGGCGGAGGCATTTCCATGATCGCCTTAATCTTCGACGGGTCTATCTCGATGCCTCGGTGTCAGACGATGAATCCTAGAAATTTACCTGAGGAAACTCCGAATGCGCACTTGAGAGGGTTCATCTTCAGGTTATATTTCTGAAGGCGCTGAAACACGATCTTCAGATACTCTAGATGTTCCTCGTATGATTTGCTTTTAACTACAAGGTCGTCGATGTAGCATTCGACGATTTCATATATGAGGTCATCGAAGATCTTCGTCATGGCCCTCTGATAGGTGGCACCGGCGTTCTTTAGAACGAAAGGCATCACCTTTTAACAGAATATACCCAGAGGAGTCCGGAAAGCAGTATGTTTCTGGTCCTCGGGATGCATCTTTATTTGATTATATCCTGATGAGCCGTCCATGAAGGAAAAGATTTCTTGAGTGGACGTATTATCTATCATCAGCTCAGTGACTGATACTGGAAAGTCGTCCTTCGGGCAGGCTTTATTGAGATCCCGAAAGTCCACACATATGCGCACTGTCCCGTTTTTCTTCATCACCGGGACGATTAGCGATCCAGTCAGGATACTGAACCTCTTGGATGAAGCCGGAGTCGATTAGCTTCTTGACCTCAGCGTTGATGCTCATCTCAAGCTCGAGCCACATCCTTCTTGGTGCTTGTTTAATCGGATTGATGTCCAGAGATATTGCCAATTTGTGCACAGCAATCTCTGGATCTAATTCGGGCATTTAGGAATAGTTCCATGCGAAGCAATCTTTATACTGCATGAGCACGTCTTTGAGCATAGCCACTCTTTCTTCAAACAACAGCTCACTGACGAATGTCGGCCGCGGGTCGTTTGCCGTTCCAAAGTCGATTTTTCTGAGGTTATCTGCAGTAGTATGTATCCTATCTTCCAGCTTTTTTGGCGCCGGTGGAAACTCGGAGATCACCTCGTCTTCGTCATTTTTGAAGCACCAAGAAAGGTCATCCATATTCTCGGGTTCTTCTTCCGACAGCGTTATTACGTGACAGGTGCGAGATCGCTTCCAAGACCGATGTTGATCCGGCTCTACTCTCGCTACACATGTGGCTTTCGGTTCATGCTTTTGTAGCGGGGTTACCCTCCAACTGCTGGATAGAGCGAACCTGCCTTGCAGATACTGCTCTTCTACCCTGTCTTTTAAGGTGAAGCTATCTTTAAGAGGATGTCATATTGCTCGGTGATAGGAGCAATAGTCTGGGTGAGAGACCTCGTCTGCTTGCTCGGGGTGCTTGGACTCTGGGAGTGTCATCATCTGATGTTTTATGACAAGATCGAATATCTTCTTTGTCTTGTCTCGGGGAAAAGAATACGCTCGACCCATCTTCTTTATAAGAGACGAATCCTGGTTGCTCGATTCTGCTTCGCGTGGCTTCTTGGACCCGCTTTGCTACCGTCGAACACTTTTTTCGTTCTTTGTTTTATTTTTGCCTCTGCGCCGGGTATTTTTTGTGACGGGCTGGCGATGAAGGGTATCATCCTTCTCTGTAGCCTGGTGAAGGAGGCGTTGCGTCCTGGCTCTCTCGTAGAGGGTCATTTCGCGGTTATGATCGTCTCGAACCTTTTGACCCGCTTCTCTTATCAGCTTGTCCATCTTTTCTTTGAATGATGGGCTTAGTATTTTCACGATGGGAGCTCATTTTAGTTCAGGGTTATCATCTTCCCACGAAGCATCTCCTTCTTCGTCGAAGTCATGTATGACGTAGCAGCCGCGGAATTGCTCCTGTTTCTTGGATTGAACATACCAAAGCCCGGTCGTTTCCATTCTCCCGTTGGGCAACTTTCGTTGAGTTCCGGGGATGCTACAGATCCTGTTATAGTACTGGGCTTGTCGAGCAGTCTGTTTGAAGGGTATGCCTTGACGCCTCAACAGTCTTTTTAATCCGTCTGTGTAGTATCTGGGCAAACGGATGGGCTGGAGCCTGTCAAGTGTAGAATCCGCACCATGCCAAATTTCTTTCTCCACCTTGGTTTCCTCAGATCGGTAGAATAGGATTTCCTTTTCACCCTTTCGCCTGGGAGGGACATAGAATGTCTGCAGTTCCTGCACATTATAGGCATTAAGTGCATCGAGTTCTTTGTAATGCTCCCACGGAACCATGGCGATTTGGAAACTCCGATCATCATCAGCGAAGTCATGAATTGATGGCCGAACAGAAAATACGGCATTGACCTCATCTTCCGAATCGCTGCCAAAGACTAGAATAGGGGTGGACGGTCCCGGTTTGTTGCGTTGGGGTGGCCCTGAATAGATTATTTCTTATTCCTCCTCAGTGTCACTCCCGAAGACTGGAATGGAGGTGATAGCCTTTTGCTTATTCTCCGGCTTGCGACATCTTTCCGTGTCTTCGAAATGTGGTAGGAAGTACTTAGCATCTTCGTACTTGCAGACTTCGTTCATAGAGAACGGGTTTAGTTCCCCCATCATGGTATACTCGAAACCATCCTTGAAGTACTTCATACACTGATGTTGTGTAGAAGGGATGATGTTGTATGCGTGTAACCAAGGCCTGCCGAGCAAAGCGTTGTAACAAGTCTTTGTGTCAATGACGTGGAACTTGATGTCGGTGACAAGCAACCCAAAACGCAGCATTAGAATTACAGACCCAAGCGTCCGTGATGATTGGGAGTCGAACCCGGAGATGGTGATTTTATCACGAGCGAGGTGCTGAATGCTCATGCAGATTTCCTTCAACACTCTTACATTGAGGTGATTGACGGAGGACCCATTATCAACCAGGATTTTTCCTATCTTGATATCATGACAGTATCCGGAGACATAAAGGGGACGGTTGTGCTCGCACGTCCCGAGGAGGATATCTTCATCGCCGAAGGTGATATCAGCTGTGTGCACTTCTTCTAGCTCGTCCTTCATCTTTTCTTCGGCGAGGAAAGCTTGGAATTGTTCGGGCTCTTGTTGTGCCTTAATCAAAGAATCTCTCGCCTCTTTAGATAGCAAAAGGGCGTCAAGAATGCTGAGCTGTGAGGGTATTTTCCTCAAGTGTGCCAGAACGTTGTAGTCCACCTTGTTTTTCTTGAGAGGGTCCTTGGTTGCAAGCTCTTTGATGACTTAATCATCGAGGGCGATATCTTTAGGGACTTTTCTATCCCTTTATCCTTTCTATTTGATCCACGGTTAGCAGGTCCAAGATTCTTTTCTCGCAGCGTACGATTGCGTAGCTGAATGTTTCAACAGGGTTCATTTCTTCCGTCTCAGATGCGGGTTCTTTGAAGAGAGGGCCAAGGGCTATTTCTTCATCGGAATCGCTCCCGAAGGTGAGAATTTGCGATCCCCCAGCGTCGACCATATGACAGTTGCTGGCAGTTCTTTTGCGCTCCTCGGCCGTATTTCTTTGCTCCCGACGGGTTTTGCGTTTCATCTGCTTGAAATTTTGTCGGTGAGTAACATATCCCTGCCACCAGTTTTTAAAGGCATTGCACTCTTCAGTAGGATGCGCAACTTTTCGATGATATAAGCAGTAGCTAGGATGTATATCCGCTTCATCAGGAGCGTTTCCTTCGGAAGGTGGCAGCTTCATTCCCATCGTTAGGGCCTTGGCGAACCTTTTTCTCGTCTTGAACCTGCTTTTATTTACAGCGGATGTATTTTGATTTAGTGGGAGTGCTTTGACTCTTTCGTCCAGTCGCCGGCGTTTGGCTTTTTCAAATATGGCCATCTCACGCTCTCGAGCAGCTTTGCTTTTAAGAAGAGCTTCGTCCAGGAATGCATCAATCATTTCGTCTGATGGCCCTAGAAGTTCCGGCTTAGGATCTGCCCCTAATTTCTCTGTGTAAGGAGCTTCTTCATTGTCAATCGACGAGTGAGAGATCACATGGCAACTTGCCACATAATCTTCAGATTCATCCGACGAGTCTTCTCCATCGTCTCCATCTCCGTCCTAGAGGACGCGGCTAAGAAATTCTTGGAGTGTGACTGGAGTCCGCGCATTTTGATTATATTCTTCCAGTGCGTCAATCTGCTTCTGCAGGTCCGTGCGCTTGTCACCAGGCTTCACGGGCTTTTTGGTCTTCTTCCTTTTTTTTGAAGATTTTGACGGCTGGGTGTGAGCGCTTTGACTATCACCACCAGTTTTTAGAGTTGGGCGTGGCTTCAGCATTCCTTCGATGATCTCGGGTCCCAGTGGATTTTTCCACCTAATCGCCGGACATGTTTAAAGATCCTTCAGCATTCTTTTAGTCTTGGCTGAAAGAACGACCTCCCATGGAGCCTTTTCAACAAAAGAGCATGATGCCCCCGGTCTGTCCGCCCTTTTAGGAGTATGTGGTTGAGGCGGGCTCACTTTCCAATTCTCAGACAGTGCGAACTTGCCCTGTTGGTATTGGTCTTCGATCCAGCCATTAAAGACAAAGCAATCTTCAATTGGATAACTTACCGCTCGGTTGTAGGGGCAATAATTGGGATTACTAGCTTCATCGGATTGCAACGGGCATTTTGGATTTGGCAAATTAATGAGCCTGTTGCACACCGCTAGCTCAAACAATCTCCTCGTTTTGTCTCGGGGAAACGAATAAGGGCGCTTCATTTTCTCATTATAGTATCGCTGCCTCTCATCCAGGCGATCTGTTAGTTTTGGGCCACTGGGCTGCTGTTGAGCATTTGCGACGAAGGTTGCTTTCCCTTTGCCCTTTTCGTTCCATGGCTCCGGCTTTAAAGGAAACGGTCTATGACCCATCTGGTCCATTTGGGCCAGTTTGTCGATCAAGGCCTGGAACGTGGTCGGCTTGAAGAACATCATAAATTAGGAAATAGTCGCTTGAGGGTCAAGAGTGCCTACGAACATGCCCACTGCAGGCTCTTCTTCAATGCGCTGCTCGCATTTCGACCATAAATTCCGCCATCGTATTGCGTATTGCACCCATGTCTCTCCAGGTTTCATCCTGGCATTGATCAATGCCGTTATTGGGGTGCGTTCACTAGCGCTCACGAAACGCTGGGTGAATAGTAGCTCCATCTCTGTAAAAGTTTTGACAGAATTGTTTGGAAGCTCCGAATACCACTCGAATGCCATTTCCGACAGGCTACCAACAAACTGGCGGAGCAGAAGTTTATCATCACCTCCAGTGTTGCCACACAAGGCTCTGAATTGAGCGACATGTTGATGCGGATTTTCCATCCCCTTATATACGTGGAATTTGGGGATCGTATATCCCGGTGGGTATCTTATTTGGTCATACCAGCCTGGATAGGGTCGCCCAGTCTTAACGACCTGTCTAGCCGCTTCATTTGCCTGATGAGTTCGTATTTGCTGAGCAATGTAATCATCTAGAGCGGCCTTGGAGATGGTCTCCTCTTTGGTTGCTGAAAGAGCCTGAGGAGGGTTCAATGTCTCCCCTCTGTCATCTTCAACGATGATCCGGGGGTTTTCAGCTGGAGGTTCCGGCTGTAACAACATCCAAACCATGTCTTGGAAGAAAAGAGCCATTCGTTTTATATGGCCGCCTGCTCCGCAGCATCTTTTTCTTTCCTCTCGAGCATTCTTCAGAGGAACTCGGTATCAGTTTCTTGTTCCCGACGCTGCTCCGAGGTCTCTGGATTTTTTTTTGGCCCAGTAAGTGCGGCCATTGCCGTTAGCATCTCCTGAAGTTTCTGCTGCTGCTGCTCTTGAGCCTTTGTTATCAATCGAGTAAGCGGTCGATGACCCGTGGAAGCACGGCATTTCTCTTTTTCGGAAGACATATGTACAGTATGTGTTACCATGACCCCAGACTTAGGGCGTTTGGGTTCAGCATCCTTGCGGTCCTCCGTGGTCACAGGGGCTTTCTCCGGCCTCCTTCTCTTGTGAGTAGTTGAAGTCGAGGGGGCTGTTGCAGTGGGCACCCATATAGCTGTCGCCTTACATGACTTGAACAGATGGTTGTCTTCTCGCTGAACTTTCACCTTTTCTGTCGGCGAGAGTAACCTTGATCAATCACCGAGTCTTGGACATGACGCCAGACCATGTAAATCTTAGAGGACAACCGTTGAGGGGGATGCTCCGGCTTCGTTTCTGTAACCTTCTCCACAGGTGGAGGAGATTTTTTCAGTACGGCGGTGGGTGAATTCCTGCACACCCTGTTAAGCAGCTCGAAGCTGTTCCCAGTTGGAACAGCAGCATTGATTTCCACCGTTGGAGCTGGCGGACTTAACCCAGATGGAGAGCTGCCTCCTTCCTTCCTTACTCGACGCCAGTGACGACGGCGAGCGTGTCGTGCGGATGGGGTAGCTTTGTCATACCCCCTATCTTGGCGGAGGGTTGTCTTCGGTGTTAGTCTCTTGATGACCGATGTTCGTTGCGAAGCCATATCTAGTCTGTCAAAGACAGACTTTTGGGCAGGAGCGGGAGCCGAAGTGGCCAGCCTTTTAAAGACTGATCCTTAGATGGGAGAAGCTTCATTGGCGACCTCAGTGGTAGGAATATCTATCCTTTTTGGGATGGCCGCTTCAGGTATCGTGGGCTTCTTGGCGGACACATTGGCGTTCAAGCTCAGCCTATCGAAGGCTGATGCTGTCGGCTTGGCATTGGACGACACGTTGAGAGGGGCCGTGGTGGTGGTGAGTCAATCAAAGACCGACTTCTTCTGCACTTCTTGTGGTAGCGGGATGTTAACTCTCGCTGGTAGGAGCATGGTCCCGAAGAACAACCCGGTGGTAGCCTGCGTTACCTGCTCTACCGGCATTGTGAACATCGAGGCCGCTCGAGGGCAGTAGGTTGCACCTCCAGATGAGGCGGAACGGGAATTGCGGTTGCAGCTGGAGCAGGTTGAAGCCATTGATTTTCTATTTTCTGCACGGAGCAAGACACCAAATCTTAGTACCTCGAATCCAAGGGCAACCATATCAAGCCGCGATTCGTTCGCGAACACGATACACGAAGTGTGGAGTGGAAAGAGGAAAAGGTCCCACTGGGCGTGCCGGAATCTGTTCTCCTCCGAAACGCAGAGACGCGACCGCGTAGGTCCGTCTTGCCTGAATTTAGGGGCAGATGCTATTTGGTGCTATCCGTCCACCTCTCCGAAGATGCCAAATTGATTTATGGCACCGTGTATCGAAGGTTTAAACGGATGCGGCCGATGAAGCAGACTTCGTCAGATTCCCCCTCATTTGAAGGGTTTTTGATTGTGGGGACGCTCTTCCCTGCAGGCGCAAGCCCCTGCAGTTAATTACGCTACCGCGTCGCGGTAACCACTTTCTCCTTCTCCAGATGGTCACTTAGTGTCAAGGGTGTTTGTTTTGTTTTTGCTTACCCGTGGATTGTATACGGAGACTAATTTATGTTATCGCCCGTAGGGCGTGGATTAGTCCAAATCCGTATTTTCTTAGATTTGGGTTTGGATTTGGGTTTAAGGATACGTTAGTCTCATTTGGGACTAAGATCAACTTAAATGTTTGTTAAGGATACGTTAGTCTAATTTTTAGACTAAGATCAACTTAACGGGATCGTTTAGATCCAACAAAAGAGAATTCGGGCTTTATTATTTAGTTTAGGAATATTGCAGTCGATTACCAGTTTAAGGACATGGTGGTCCATTGTTAGTTTAAGGACATCTCGGTCCAAGTTAAGGACATCATAGTCCGTGAGTTTAAAGACATCACAGTGAAGGTTAAGGACATCATAGTCCGTGAGTTTAAAAACCTCACAGTCAAGGTTAAGGACATCATAGTCCATGGGCTTAAGGACCCCACAGTCCAGGTTAAGAACATCATAGTCCATGGGCTTAATAACCCCACGGTCCAGTTTAAAGACGTCATAGTCTGTGAAATGTATGGTTGTAAGGACCCGTCACCTCTCTGAAGACGTTAAAGGATTACAACGACATATATCAGAGGGGTTCAGAGATGTACCCTTGAACCAATTTTGGTTAAAAGATCTGTGGTTCAATTTGAAACTAAGATCTGTTAAAAGATTTATGATCATGTGGGCTCAATTAATCTGAACTTGAGGACTTATGGCCAATCTTGGGCTAAGTCCAATCAAGTTAAAATGTTTTAACATTTATTTTGGGCCGTTGAGCTTTTATTTGGGCTTAGCCCTTTTAACAATGCTGAGCATTAATTTATATCTTGACAATGTTTTGTCTTTTATTGAATGCTGAGCATTCATCATAGCTCTGGGCTTATTAAAGAACAATTTATGTTCTGTCAGCGCAACACATAGTACGCTTGGCGCTTTGTGCCAGTTAAAGAGCGTAGTGCGCTTCTGCCACGTGGCGCATATGTAAGGGACACGTGTCGTGCTCAGTGTTAGGTGCCAGATGATGAGCGCATGATGCCAATTTATAAGCGTAGAGTGCTAGTTCATGAGCGCATTGCGCTTTTAGTTTAGCGGCACACACGTGAGTGACACGTGGTGCGCTTGGCACTGAGCGCCAACCCTTGAGCGCGGTGCGCTATTTCAGAAGCGTAAGGCACTAGTTGTTAAGAAGTATATGCGCGATTGACACGTGACACATTTGGCGCTGAGCGCCAGTCCAGAGAGCGCAAAAGCGCAGTTCAAGAGTGCAAAGCGCATCTGATCAATTTTATGATCTTAGAAACAATTTATGTTCTTTTAAAAGAGTCTTTGTCTCAGGATCTAAGAACGAACAACCGTTCTTATTTTGTTTCAATCTCTTATATTGATGAAAGGCTTTGCCTTTATGGATCTATGATCCTTAAGAGAATTGAATTATTCTCCTCTCCTTTTTATAATGAGATGTTCATCATCTTTTGAGAAAGACTTTAGTCTTATAGATCTATGATCTGTTAGAAGTAAGTTCTTCTTTTATTTTATGATGAGATCTTTTGATCTCTTTGTGAAATACTTTTTTGTCTCTGTAGATCTATGATCTTTTTAAAGAATTGAATTCTTCTTTCTTAATCATGAGATGATTTTATCTTTGTGTTCATCATTCATTCTTACCTTGAAGAAAAAATCTTCTTGCAAGAGCTTTCTCTTCTTTCTGAAATCTCAAAGCTTATGGGGGAGTTTCTCTCTCTATTTCTATATATCGAGACTTGAAGTCTAGGAGCCTTTTTATAGGGCAGGCTGATTTGTTGAATCGGTTAAAGAGATCTTTCTATGATTGATTTGAGAATATTTCCCTACCATTAGATCTTTGATCCTATGGCTTCTGTTTTACAGAAGGCAATCTTCATAATTTTAACAAGATTGATAAATCTTTCCATACAGAACTAATTCTGTCTTTTGGTAATTTTTATTTACCATTAGATCATTGATCCAACGGTGCTCTGATTTACAGAGCACAATCTTGTTATTTGGCAAGATTTTTAGGAATATTTCCTTAACAGAATTTAATTCTGATTAATTAATGATTTATCATTATTATTAGATCTTTGATCTAACGGTGAGGAACTTTTAGTTCCAGCGCTAGCGCACCCGTGCTTTGCACGTGGTGCGCTGCTTAGAGCGCAGCGCACCTAGCCCTAGCGCACCCGTGTCTTACACGTGGTGCGCAGCTCAGAGCGCAGCGCACCTAGCGCTAGCGCATCCGTGTCTTACACGTGGCGCGCTGCTTAGAGCGCAGTGCACCTAGCGCTAGCGCATCCGTATCTTACACGTGGTACGCTGCTTAGGATGCAGCTCACTTGGCGCTGCATCTGAAGCGTTGCTTCAATTTGAAATTTAAATTTCAAACAGAGCTTTGCTCTGATTTGGGGAAACAGTTTCCATACCGCCTATTGTTTGGTAAGGCTTGCCACCTTCCTATCGAGATCGAAAATAAAGCAATGTGGGCTATTAAAGAGCTTAACTTCGATTTTGATCAAGCCTGCAGCAATCGGAAGCTGCAATTAAATGAGCTATGCGAACTCCATGATGAAGCTTACGATAATGCGGTTATAGTAAAGAATCGGATTAAAGTGTTCCACGACAAAAACCTTTATAGAAAAACCTTCACACCGGGACAACAAGTCCTTCTTTACGATTCCCGTCTCCATCTTCATCTGGGTTGTAGGGTTACTAGGCACACTAACGAGGCTCAACGAGGCATCGACCACGCCAAAATTAAAATTTTTATGTGCCGAATAACACCATGCAAGATCGTTAACTAGAGTTTAGGCGAATCAAAAGGCAAGTAAACAACTTTACTCTAAAGGGAATATGAAATACAACCTTTGTAGATCGGACCTTCACTTCTAAAGCTCCTTGATGAAGTCCCTTCGCTGTGATCAAGCTTCTCCCGGACTCTTTCATGGCTTCACGACGCGAAGGATGCGACCTTACTTGAAATCTCCGTGGTCGAAGATGATCTACGTCGAGGAAATTCCGACTCAAGCTCCTACTTCACTAACTAGAGAAATAGTGAAGTAAACACCCTAAACTAAAGTGCTAGTCTAGTAGAGGATGGAGAAATAGGATGTGGGTTCTCTTTAGAATTTTGTTTCTCACACTCTTTCTCACTTTGGATCAAACCCTAGTTTTCTTTCTCCTTTTCACAATGAAGAAGATGAACAAAAGAAAGAGGAAAGGATAATGATCAAGTGAGTTTACTAACCATGGTGAGAGAGTATCATATACTAACCCTTGTAGAGACTTACCATAGCTAAGTGTAAATGGTTAGGTTAAACAAAGATCTAAGGTAAAACAAAACAAGTGGACTTTTTCAAAGCAACCACAAGCTTCTACAAGCTTCATGCTTATGAAAGAAATTCCACTAATTTGTAATTACCATAAATAAATGTAAACCACCATTTAAAAATAGAATGGTGTGTGTCTTGTACACCCATGTTTAGTGTATCATCAACCATGATACAAAACAAAACACTTTTAATATTTATATCATATATATATATATATATATATATATATATATATATATTCAAGTGTGCAAGTGTGAGAAAAACCCTAAAGTGAATAAGTGTTAGCAAATTTAAATTAGTATATCTAATATACAATTATACACTTAATTATTAAATCAACACTTGACTTAATAATCCGGTCAAATCTCATATAACCGGCTAACATCCATCGTATCGACTTATCGAATCAACGCTTGATTCGATAACCCGGTCATATCATATATGACCGACCGATACAAAAAGTCGCGAGAATAGAATACGGTATCACATACACGCATTTATTCTCGGTCTCGCACATATCACATAGGCGCTCCTATTTCGTTTTGCCTGATCCAGTAAAACCTCTCTGTAGGACTCTAAAGACTCGTCAATACTCCGGCAGTAGGTGATGATCATATCAAGCACCCACAAGCCGTCAGCGGTACTAGATGGACGTAACGGCTACCCGGGTATTGAGCGATCAGCAAGCAAGCCCGCTCCAAATCCTGTGAAAGCCTGCCGGCAACACTTCCCGTACAGTCCGGTCTCCTCGTCTGATATGTCATATATCAAGTCTAGGGGTGGTAAACGTCAGACCCCAATAACCGATAAGTCGTGCCGATGTGAGGCTCATAACGGGTCGAGAAACTACTGGTAACACTTACCAGTAAATCTCTAATCAGCCCTGGCCAGGGACTTTCCTGTCACGGCCAATCAAGCACAGCGCAACATCAACCCCCAATACCAGGAGAGACGAAACCCCTCCTATCGCTCATTGTCTCCATGTGAATCGGGGCTGTACCTAAAAACCACCGTTTTGCACGCCCTCATGGACGTGGTAAGGTGGAAATTAAAGCATAGTGGGAATCACACAAGACTCTATGACGATCTCAGGTCTACAGACTAACCTGCACAAGTGTCACCAGAGAACTGCCATATGACGTAAGGTATAATACCATCGGGAGTTCTCGGCGAGTCCGTCCAGTGTACCCAGTCTCCATTGAGCACCCGTATACCATCTCTGATGTCAAACAACAATGATATGGGATCATCCATCGCCCATCTCATGGGTCGAGATGTGTATACGCTAGTCAACTCTGGTGTATCGATGCCCCGTCTCGATACACCCACGACTAGGGACCTTGAAGGATGTACTTATGGACTACCATGTCCCCACTAGTATGATCCGCATCATAGTCCTGGTAGTCAAGTACACATCCTAAGGGCTTTACCAACATGTAAGTATAAGACAGTATAAAAAGACATGTATACATGTTAAAGTAAAGTGTAACCAGATAGCATACTATCATGACGAGCAAGAAAGTCCTCTCTATATATGTCCAAGCATCCAATATAATATACATCATCTGTACAATACTGGTCTCTAGGGCATACATACAACTAACAATCTCCCACTTGCACTAGGGCCAGCTGCTGTAGTATCGCATACCGAGCATCCTAAAGAGTCTCTCAATCCGTATCTGGGGAATGGCCTTCGTGTGTGGATCCGCTGTGTTATTCTTCGTGTCAACCCTCCTGACTTCGATCTCCCGGCGATCAACAATCTCCCGGATCAGGTGATACCGCCTCAGAATATGCCTGGATCGCTGATGGGACCTGGGTTTCTTGGCCAAAGCCACCGCTCCATTGTTATCGCAATACAAAGGTATTGGATGCTCAATGGTTGGAACCACTCCAAGTTCAGTAATGAACTTCTTGATCCAGACAGCCTCTTTGGCAGCATCGTTGGCAGCGATGTATTTAGCCTCCATCGTCGAGTCTGCCACGGTTTCCTGCTTGGAACTCTTCCAGCTAACCGCCCCTCCGTAAAGGGTAAAGACAAATCCCGACTGCGACTTAGAGTCGTCCTTATCACTCTGGAAGCTCGAATCGGTAAAGGACTCCACTTGGAGTTCTCCGTTACCATACACGAAGAGCATCTCTTTAGTCCTTCGCAAGTACTTAAGAATGCTCTTCACAGCTGTCCAGTGACTCTCTCCAGGATCAGCTTGATACCTGCTCACTACACTTAGTGAGTATGCTACATCGGGTCTGGTACATAGCATCACATACATGATAGAGCCTACAGCCGATGCATAGGGTATCCCTTGCATGCGAGCTCTCTCCAAATCAGTCTTGGGAGACATCTCTTTGGAGAGAGTGAGCCCTGAGATCGTGGGTAAAAACCAACGTTTGGACTCTTCCATACTAAACCTCTTTAGTACGGTGTCAATGTACCTGGATTGGGACAATCCCAATATCCTTTTAGATCTATCTCTATAGATCCTAATTCCCAATATGCAGGAGGCATCACCAAGATCTTTCATTAAGAATCTTTGTGATAAGAAGAGCTTCACCGATTTTGGCATAGGAATGTCATTTCCTATCAAGAGTATGTCGTCTACGTACAATACGAGAAAGACAACCTTACTCTCTGCCACCTTCTTGTAGATACAAGGTTCATCTACGTTTTTGACGAAATCAAACTTTTTGATAACGACGTCGAAGCAGATGTTCCAACTCCGCGATGCTTGCTTCAATCCATAAATGGATTTAAGCAGCTTGCACACCTTCCCGCTACTCCCACTATCTACGAAGCCCTCTGGCTGAGTCATGTACACGCACTCTTCTAAATCACCGTTTAGAAAGGCGGTCTTAACATCCATTTGCCAGATTTCGTAGTCATGATATGCAGCGATGGCAAGCATGATCCGGATGGATTTAAGCATAGCCACTGGAGAAAAGGTTTCGTCATAGTCCACACCTGGTCTTTGACGAAAACCTTTTGCAACAAGTCTAGCTTTGAAAGTCTCCACTTTCCCATCTACACCAAGTTTTTTCTTGAAAATCCACTTGCTCCCAATGGGTTTTACCCCTTCAGGAGCAACTTCCAAAGTCCATACTTTGTTGGTGTATATGGATTCCATCTCGGACCGCATTGCATCCAGCCATTTCACCGAGTCTCCACTCGTGATGGCCTGCTCGAAGCTAGTTGGGTCATCATCAACCATGATGCAATCCTCGCTCCCACCATCAATAAGAAAACCGTAGTATCTCTCAGGTGGGTGAGGAACCCTACTAGATTGGCGGAGTGGCTGGGGTTCATCGGGAACTACTGAATCCTCTGGTTCTACCAAGTCTTCTGTTGTGGTTTGTGTTGCTGGAACCTCTTCCAGTTCTATCTCAATCCCACTAATCTGTTTCATAAGAAAACCTTTTTCTAAGAAAGTGGCATGTCGAGAAACAAACACCTTTTATTCCTTGGGATGGTAGAAGATATACCCTTGTGAATTCTTGGGATATCCTACAAACTTACATAAGACTGATCTTGCCTCGAGTTTGTCCGGATTTTGCCTTTTGACATAGGCCGGACAACTCCATATCTTAATATAATTAAGATGTGATCTCTTCCCTTTCCATATCTCATATGGAGTGGTAGGCACGGATTTGATAGGAACTCTATTCAATAGGTCTATGGCTGTTTCAAGTGCATATCCCCAGAAGGAAATAGGTAACTCAGCTGTACTCATCATTAAGCGCACCATATCTAATAGGGTGCGGTTCCTCCGTTCCGATACACCGTTGTGCTGTGGTGTATATGGAGGAGTTAGCTTTGAGAGAATCTCATTCTGTTTTACGAAGTCCAGGAATTCATTGCTCAAGTATTCACCTCCTCGATCAGATCGAAGGATTTTAATACTTTTTCCGGTTTGGTACTCGACTTCTTGTTTATATTCTCTAAATTTCTCAAAGGCTTCTTATTTGTGTTTCATCAGGAACACATATCCGAATCTAGAGAGATCGTCAGTGAATGTAATGAAGTACGAAGAACCATCCCTGGCATGTGTAGACATGGGACCTCATACATCACTATGTACCAGTCCCAAGAGTTCGGTAACTCTTTCTCCGTGTCCCGTAAACAGAGTTTTGGTCATCTTGCCTTTGAGATATGACTGGCAAGTGTCATAAGATGAAAATTCAAACGGATTTAAATATCCATCCTTATGCAACTTAGCTAGTCGTGTCGCATTAATGTGACCCAGTCTACAATACCACAAGAAGGATTCGTTCAGTTCTGAACTCTTCCTCTTGTGTGTGTTTGTTATGCTCAGAACTGTTGATTGATTTAGAACATAAATGCCATTGCACATCGTGCCTGATCCGACCAACTTTTGGTTTAGTAAAATGTTCATAACATTATCCTGGAATACAAAATTATATCCCTCTTTACTCAACAAAGAGACCGATATAATGTTGCATATCAGGTTCGGCATGTAATAGCATTCGTTCAGAATCAATGTATTACCAGTTGGCAATACAAGGTGATATTCCCCGACGGTTTTAGCTGCAACAATTGCACCATTTCCAACCCTTATGTCTTTATCACCTTTTCCAAGTTCTCTACCTTTCCTAAGCCCATGTAACTGATTACATATATGGGATCCTGACCCGATATCTAATACCCAGGACGTAGTGGAAATGGAGAAACAGTTCTCTGTAACGAACACACCCGAAGAAAATGCATCAACATGTACTTTCTTCATTCGGGTGGCATGAGAATCCTAGTATTCCCCTATATCCTGTTCAGTCTTATAACTCTTATAAGAAAGAACGGAATCAACGTTCCCCAGCACAGTATAACATGCGGGTTCGGTCAATACATCCATATTATTATCTTTATTAAGGCATGATATGGTCGCACCTGGAGAGAGAGAGATGAAAACACTTTAGCGTATGCTCTTGCAAGATCAGATTGGTTATTATCTTATCTAATCAGGATGGCTCCCACTGTTTTTTATCAAATCTTCCTTCAAACCCTAAAAGGAAAGACTAGCCGGGATTAATTACACCCTACAACATCGCTAATCTTTCAGCCAGGCCAGTGTCAGTACTTTGAGGGAGGTTCCCCGTGCTTTCGTACGGACCTAATTAAAGTAAACCCGTTTTCCCAGAGGCGTAACCCCGTTGACACCTTTCTAGACACCTACTTGATCGGCTAATTGTCCTGTGTAAAACTCTTTCGGGAGTAACAATTACTCGCAGTGGGTATCGGGATCCAACTATCTCATAGAAGGCATGCAATCTCATTGCAAATCTCAACACTTGAAATTCCCGATAAAATTTTGCCCCTAGCATGCTATGACCTTGACGCATGCCAAACAACCCATAGTCCGCTAGTCAAGTTCAACCCGTACAATTCGTGATTGAATTAAACCCACCCGTACGACCCTTGACGCATGCCAAACAACGCCGTACGAATACCCTAATCCAATCGCATCTCATGCTACAAATAAGTAATAATCAGCTACCGTACACTACGCCTTGACGCATGCCAAACTACCGCAGCACGAATAC
The DNA here is from genome assembly GCA_030015575.1 of Agapanthus africanus. NCBI lineage: Eukaryota > Viridiplantae > Streptophyta > Magnoliopsida > Asparagales > Amaryllidaceae > Agapanthus > Agapanthus africanus. The sequence continues at coordinate 431,897,007 of CM057339.1, forward strand.
TAAATATTACTTATCCGAATTGACGGAGGGCTACGCAGGTTTTTCAGAAAACCTTAAGCGTAAAGAACTTGATATCGTCGTAGAATCGAGTGAATTTTGAAATGGAGTAATTTTGAGGCTTTTATTAGTTTTGCTAAAGAGGTCACTCCCGGTGAAGGGATCTCGGCTCTTTCCTTATGGAATAAGGTGCAGGATATATCATATACATCACTATGCAAAGCAAAACTCCAAAAGTAGTCAAAAGTCAAACCGAGTGTTGTAGCATCTGCCAGTTTTGCTAAAGAGGTCACTCCCGGTGAAGGGATCTCGTCTCTTTCCCCATCGAATAAGGTGCAGGGTATATCATATATACCGCTATGCAAAGCAAAACTTTAGCTACCCTTTTTATTTGAAAACTTGATTCTACAACATCTTTTAGGTTTCTTTTCTTTCATTAATCACAATAATGAAGTCCCATCATTTAAGTCACCTAAACATCACAGATAAATATGTCGTACACTTATGCCATCCGCATTCGCCTCGATGTCCCCTCGTGCACCGTTAGGTTAGGTAACTAACGGCAGAGCAGGGCATGGCTAGCGCGGGTGTAAAATAAAAGTAACGCCTATATAATATATCATATATACTATATACAGTATTTATCACAGAACATCAAATGATCACATCACAGATATCGCAGCAGAAGAAACATATGAAACATTGGATATACTAGGACGTCCGTGTTTTATTTTGAGCCTCTATAAAACACGGATTCCACGGTCGCGATGAATAGCCAAACCCACACCCCTAGACCCCTACGAGAGCGGCAAGCAACCCTTCCAATTCTAGAGTTAGGAGACCCGGACTCGACTCCTCAAATTGGTCTCCCACTGGACACTTGAACCTGGTTACTTGTGCTCTCCTCCTTGGGTCTATCCTAGTGCGGAAAAATAAATAATATATAAAAGGTGACATCAACCTCGACCCGGAAGTGCCCCAATAAAAGAATATTACATACATTTTAAATTTTACATGAATGAAAATAAAAACTCTCATCTCATATAAAACCCCCGGCTATTCAGAACGCGACGATCCAATATAACATATCCAGCAACACAGAACACCACATGTCATCAACGTAAGAAAATATGCGCATCCCAATTGTCGTTGATATATAGCAACGAAACCTGCGATATCACATATTACACTTACGTTCACAGAAAAGAAAGTGTAAAACTACAACATTTGGAATCCACAATCTCTTTAGACATCGTAAATCCGAAATATCACATATTTCGCATTTCATGCCTAACATGTATGAATTCCACATATTGTATCATATTCCAGATAAATAGACAGTATTAAACTTTCCGATCGAATAATCAAACACTCAAGATTTTCATAATAGCTCAACACTTGAGTGGAGTTTAAAGATTCCAGAATACGTCACAGTAGCAACGGTCCAGCCGTAGAAGGGTCAAGCCAACGCCTCATATGTGGCACGCCGTACTGCCCCAAACCCTAAGGTTCAAAGGGAAGTTCAAGACGGTCACATAATCGAGTTAAGGTTTGTTGTCTTCTTGAGGGTCCGTCACATTTCTTACACGTTTTTCCGAAATAATTAAACCCGAGAAAAATTCAACACTTGAAACTTTTTTGTGCCGGGAAAAATTGAGTTAGTGATATCCGTTCGAACATTTTAATACTTACTAAATTATCCGGAATATCAAAACAAATTTAAATTCTCCGATCTAATCGACGATTACAAAATGAACCCCTGAATACTCAACACTTGAGTCAAATTAAAAATATCCAGAAAATACCAATCACAGAATCTAGAATTACTGTGCAAACAGAAAAGATAAAGGACTCCATACTGTCGCGTTTCCGCGGCACAAGCAGGGATTTGCCGCGGAACCGCGGTTATATGTACGAATCATGTCATCGTTTTGCACTATAATTCTTAGAAAATCCTGCTGTTTTTTTAGATATTTTTAATTCAAAAAAATCCCAGATTTTAAAAATTGTCCAGAGAGGGGTTGATTTCGACGTTGTCGGGTTCGTTCGGAGTTTTAACTTCGTTAACTCATCGCCTAATGCTCTGGCTAGGCTCTGATACCACTATAGGGTTAATAGGAACACTTACGAGGCTCAACGAGGCATCGACCACGCCAAAATTAAATTTTTTATGTGCCGAATAACACTAAGCAAGATCGTTAAGAAGAGTTTAGGCGAATCAAAAGGCAAGTAAACAACTTTACTCTAAAGGGAATACGAAATACAACCTTTGTAGATCAGTCCTTCACTTCTAAAGCTCCTTGATGAAGTCCCTTCACTGCGATAAAGCTTCTCCCGGACTCTTGCATGGCTTCATGACGCGAAGGATGCGACCTTGCTTGAAATCTCTGAGGCCGAAGATGATCTACGTCGAGGGAATTCCGACTCAAGCTCCTACTTCACTAACTAGAGAAATAGTGAAGTAAACACCCTAAACTAAAGTGCTAGTCTAGTAGAGGATGGAGAAATAGGAAGTGGGTTCTCTTTAGAATTTTGTTTCTCACACTCTTTCTCACTTTGGATCAAACCCTAGTTTTCTTTCTCCTTTTCACAATGAAGAAGATAAACAAAAGAAAAGAGAAAAGGATAATGATCAAGTGAGTTTGCTAACCATGGTGAGAGAGTATCATATACTAACCCTTGTAGAGACTTTACCATAGCTAAGTGTAAATGGTTAGGTTAAACAAAGATCTAAGGTAAAACAAAACAAGTGGACTTTTTCAAAGCAACCACAAGTTTCTACAAGCTTCATGCTTATGAAAGAAATTCCACTAATTTGTAATTACCTTAAATAAATGTAAACCACCATTTAAAAATAGAATGGTGCGTGTCTTGTACACCCATGTTTAGTGTATCATCAACCATGATACAAAACAAAACACTTTTAATATATATATCATATATATATATATATATATATATATATATATATATATATATATATATTCAAGTGTGCAAGTGTGAGAAAAACCCTAAAGTGAATAAGTGTTAGCAAATGTAAATTAGTATATCTAATATACAATTATACACTTAATTATTAAATCAACACTTGACTTAATAATCCGGTCATATCTCATATAACCGGCTAACATCCATCGTATCGACTTATCGAATCAACGCTTGATTCGATAACCCGGTCATATCATATATGACCGACCGATACAAAAAGTCGCGAGAATAGAATACGGTATCACATACATGCATTTATTCTCGGTCTTGCACATATCACATATGCGCTCCTATTTCGTTTTGCCTGAGCTAGTAAAACCTCTGTGTAGGACTCTAAAGACTCGTCAATACTCCGGCAGTAGGTGATGATCACATCAAGCACCCACAAGCCGTCAGCGGTACTAGATGGACGTAATGGCTACCTGGGTATTGAGGGATCAGAAGATCAGCAAGCAAGCCCGCTCCAACTCCTGTGAAAGCCTGCAGGCAACACTTCCCGTACAGTCCGGTCTCCTCGTCTGATATGTCGCATATCAAGTCTAGGGGTGGTAAACGTCAGACCCCAATAACCGATAAGTCATGCCGATCTGAGGCTCATAACGGGTCGAGAAAGTACTGGTAACACTTACCAGTAAATCTCTAATCAGCCCTGACCAGGGACTTCCCTGTCACGGCCAATCAAGCACACCGCAACATCAACCCCCAATACCGGGAGAGACGAAACCCCTCTTATTGCTCATTGTCTCCATGTGACTCGGGACTGTACCCAAAAACCACCATTTTGCACGCCTTCATGGACGTGGTAAGGTGGAAATCAAAGCACAGTAGGAATCACACAAGACTCTATGACGATCTCGGGTCTACAGACTAACCTGTACAAGTGTCACCAGAGAACTGCCATCTGACGTAAGGTATAATACCATCTGAGAGTTCTCGGCGAGTCCGTCCAGTGTACCCAGTCTCCACTAAGCATCCGTATACCATCTCTGATGTCAAACACCAATGGATATGGGATCATCCATCGCCCATCTCATGGGTTGAGATGCGTATACGCTAGTCTACTCTGGTGTATCGATTCCCCGTCTCAATACACCCATGATTAGGGACCTTAAAGGATGTACTTATGGACTACCTTGTCCCCACTAGTATGATTCGCATCATAGTCCAGGTAGTCAAGTACACATCCTAAGGGCTTTACTAACATGTAAGTATATGACAGTATAAAGAGACATGTAAACATGTTAAAGTAAGGTGTAACCAGATAGCATACTATCATGACGAGCAAGAAAGTCCTCTATATATACGTCCAAGCATCCAATATAATATACATCATCTGTACTATACTGGCCTCTAGGGCATACATACAACTAACACGGGTAAGGTAAAATCTCGTTGGAAATGACCTTTTGTGGTGCGGTATTTATATCCGCACGGGGCAATAGAAGTTGAAAATCTTAAAAACGGTTCAATTTTTAGAGTAAATGGGTATATATTGAAACCATATTTTTCTGTTGACCCAGCGGAGGAGCTCCTATTTTTACAGGAGCCGCTTTATCATAACTGAATTTCCTCCGCCTCACCTCCATATTTCGGTAACATTTTCTCATTTTAAGAATGGAGGTGAGTGAAAAAGGACTTAACTGAATATTTGTGCGTGCAAAATTATTAGTTTGGGGGTAGTTTTCATTTGACTATTATTTTACCCCTTTTAATTTCTCTCCCCAAGTCTACAGGTCTATGCTTTTAAAATTGACATCAGTGAGGACACTGCTGAAAATAGGTTTGGGGGGAGGTTTGTATTCACTGAATTATCTTTTTGCACTTGGCACTATACAAAATTTTTTTTATAATAAAAGAGTAGAAAGTGAAAAATTACAGATGAAAGATAGGAAATGTTTAAGAAAAGCAAGAAGGTTAGATATTTTCTTAAACGAAACTAGTAATAAGTAGTTATGAGCCGTTGTCCCAAGGGTTAGTAAGATGAAGAAAATTACTAATCTGAGGATAAAAATAAGTCTGAAAAATAATCCTTATTCTTGAGGCCAAACATCTGAATGTTGATACCCTACTATAAGCACTTGCACACATCTTGAAACTTGTGATAGTAGAGGATACCTTGATATGCTCTTGTCTAAAAGACTTAGTATGAAGAAAATATATATATATATATATATATATATATATATATAAGTGGTGAAGAAAAAAACTGAACACTGGTTTTCGTAATTACCAAGGCAGCTTTAAAAAAATATAGCGAGGGTGTTTTATCACCTAGTGTCTTAGACCACCAGGTTTGAGAGTCACTGCTAAGACTTAGGTATTGCAAGACGAGGAAATTACGCTTAAATGCGCGAGCACATTTTGTAATCGGTCGGTTAGTACCTCAAGAAGTATTAACGGTCGCATGAAGAATGTGTGAGCAATTTTATCGAAAATATTCACCAACTATAAAGTACTTTGGAAGATGGACAAGAGTATGATAGCTTGAAATGAATTCTCTAAGTGTAGGGATTTCTTTTACACACATGTAGGGATATATGATCAATGTTTGGAAGAAAGATATGGAGGAAGACTAAAGACGATGTTTTATTGAGGGATGATGTGATTTCTAACATTTTTTCACGACCATTAAGATAGAGCTCATAGCAACTGAAAAGATGGTATAGTTGGAAACTTTTCTTTTCAAGTTATTTCTTTTATAGTTCTTATTTTTATATGTAACTTTCACTATCTTTCTTTTATTATATGATTTTGTGGGTGTAATCCGCTGAAAACCCTTAGGAGACAACACTCCTCCTATTAGGGACACTTAGTGGTTTAACGGCTTGTTGCACGTGCTCAGTGCAATCGTGTTGCCTACGAAAGTATGCTACTTAGGTTTTTCTTTTTCTTTTTCTCCCTCTCTTGAATAAATAGTTTGCTCGGGACGATCAAAGTTAAGTTTGGGGGTATTTGTTCAGTTGAAAATACTGCATATTTGATATAACATTTTCCTTATTTTTCTTAGATATTTAAATGTGTTTATTATAAATATGAAACATATGAGGGTTTATATGCAAAATATCTATTTTCATATGTTTCTATATTATAATTAATATTATGAAGGAAAATGTATGCATATAATATTTATATAATATTTTGATAATTTAAATATGCATATCATATCAAATATCCTTAACCAATATTCTTAAAATATAATATCGTATCAAATGGTTATGATAATATCTCAAAAATACCAAATATTACTAACATTATTCATTAAGATATTGTGCAAGGTTTAGTTCAGGCCAGGAGATCGAGATGTTCAGATATCGGGAATCAGAAATCTGCCGATGTAGTTAGATAAAATCGAAGAATCAATACTTGCAGAGACTCAAGAAATATTTTTAAGTTCCAGACATCAGCTAAATCTCTATGTGTCACAAGAATAAAGCCCCAGAAATTTGCAGCCAAGATCCCACCAAATAGCCGTGGATCCGCGGCCAAACCATGAAATATGCGGCGGATCCGCGGCTGATTCACCGAGTCAGGAGTTAGGATTTTCATGATGGATTTTCTACAACTAACCCTTATTCTGGGGATCTTTAGTTTCTAGATTTGGGGCTATATAAAGGACCGAGGGCTAAACCTAGAAATCATCAAACCGACGAGATCACGAAGTTCAAGATGACTCAAGAATCCAGGTTGATCATCAGTTGTTCATTTACCTCCTTAAGAAGAGATCGAGAAGCACACTAGGGTTTTGTAATCACTTTCTAAAGGAACAAAGTGTAATTGATCAAGTTGATTAATAAAGATAGTTGTTTTATTATTATTACATTTTATTTTCTTTATTTACATCATGATCTCTATCCGTTCTTTTATCTCCATCATGTGCGAGTAATTCTCCGCTTGATAGGGTTCGTAAGATTAGAGTAGATCAATGGATGAAAAAATCCTTTAACTCGTTTTACGTCCTATAAAGTTTATAAACTTTATCAAAAGAATAGTTAATATCCTAACTGGGCGCGCTATTGTTCAGACCATAATATTGCATTATTATATTCCCCATTCTTATATATTTTACAAATAAACGGGTGCTTTTGACGCATGTCTGCTACATATTACAGGTTACAGGTTCTTGAAGCGAAAACAGTGAAAACGATGAAAAGACGATGCAAAAGTGGACTTTGACCAACAAACAGAAAACTCTTGATCAAGCCGATATCAAAGATTAAATTCATAAAGTACAAGGCAATGCAAGGTCTAAGATTTCGAAGCCACGGTTAACTTGTCCACCACAATTATTCACTGGAAAATCTGAAAGAGAACAGAAGCTATTTTAAAGAAAGAATTAAAGAATTAAGTAGCCCAGGAAGCCCAAAGACAGAAGAGCCCATAAAGGAAAGGCCCAATACTTCCTTTTTAAGAAGACAAAAGGAAGATTTTATTTTATCAAAATTCATTTGTGGCTTTGACTAGTTGACCTAGGGCTATTTTTGTAATTGTAAACATGCAAGTCATTGTAACCCTAGGGTTTCCTATCTTCTATAAATAGGGACTCTAATTCATTGTAAACTCTATGCCTCCTTTTAATAAAAATTCCAAAACTCTTTATGGAGAGCATCGGTGCCTCTCTTCAATTCTGAAATTCAGATCTGACAACCCTGCATGGATGATTGGAGAAATGCATCTGTAAAGTAAGTAGATTTATTTTCTTGCCCTAGTTAATTTCAATTCCTGCCGTAGATTAAATTTATTTTCCCTGCCCTAGTTATAACTTTTAATTAATTGCCCTAGGATAATTTAGATTTTTAGAATTAATAAAACCAAAACGACAAACGGAATCAACTCGTTAAGACACATAAAAGGAATTTACCCGTCTCTGTGGATCGACCCGTACTCACCGGCTAGCTGCGAAGCGACGCCGTTCTGATTGCGGTAAACTCATGTTTTTGACACCAATCAAATGGCGCCGTTGCCGGGGACGGCGTAATTTTTCATTTTGTGAATTTTCGGGTTGATATAAATTTTAAAAATCATAAAAATCTGAAAATATAAAAAATAAATTTTTTTTTTTTTATCATACTTGATCTGTTTGAAGGGTGTATTGTTTGGATCTTGTAGAACAGCGAAGAATCGTAGATCTGGAGATTTACAGAGAGGGAATCAGAAAGTTACATATCAGAACAGAGAAGAAAGTGCCTAACAGAGCAGCCAAATTTTTTTCAGAGCGCGATCCCACAAGCCGGCCGCTCTTCCGCCGCTAAAATAGCCCTCCCGCCGCGGATCCGCGCTAATCCTGCCACGTCAGCGCACCAAATTTTTTGGTTTGATTTCCTTCTCTCCCCTCTGCAACCTCCCATATATTTCTCTGTAAAAATCTTCTGCAGGGTTCTTGTGCTAAAAAAAAAAAAAAATCTTTCTCCCCCTTCTAAATAACAGATTTGTTGCAGGTTTCTTTGCGCCGCGCTAAAAATTCTGATTGCAAGTGAAATTTTATTGTTTTGCATAATTTAACCGGATTCTAAGGGGCTAATTGACAAACTCAGATTGGGTAGGGATTTCATCACCCTTCCCAGGACCCCAGAAAACACCTAAGCATTTTGCATTGACCACAATTAATTAAAAAAAGATTAGACTCAGACCTAAGGACAGCGAGCTCAATAGGAAAAGGACTAGGGTAGGCATCGGCCGTTTATCCTAACCGACATTGCGGTGTCTAGGCTAGTGGTTATTAATTAGGCCCACTGTAGTGGTGGTTCCTTCCCACTTACCTGGCCGTATTTGTCCGTGAAGAGGCGGTTTGAGGTCCTATCTCTAGCCCTAGTTAGGAGCTGTCTAGCAGACCTAGGCAACCCTAGATCTAGGCCTGATTGTGCATGTGTGGTTGATACTTTTGTGTCACGAGTCCATTTTCTAAAACCGTCTTGCAAAACTCTTCAATAAAAAAAAAATTAAAGAAAAATCTTTTAAAAACTTGCAAAAATTTTGTCGCTAAGAAATCCTTGCATTCTTCTATCATGGGTACCCCACATCATAAATCTCTTGCCGAATCTTGGTATCCCGAGCCTAACTTTGCGTCGTTTGTCAATGTGTTCGGTCAATTTAAAAATGATCCCTCCATGCCTAAAAAATCTCTGAAAGATCACATAGAGGAGTCTAGGAAAAACAGTTTGACTTTTCAACCCACTTTGTGTCAACCGAGTCAACCTTTACAACCTACATATGATGACACCACTTCTTCAAGTCCTTCTGTCACTCCTAGGCCGATGTCCATTGCTGAGCATATTGCTCAATCTCGCAGTCAATCTTTCACCTCTCTCCATTCATCTAGTTTTAGGGATCCACACGATTATTCACCTTCTTATCCATATGTTGACCCTACCCCTGTCCTACCACCCACTTCCTATCAGTCCTACCCGACTTTTCCATCTTCACTAGACACTGTTTCTTCACAGCCATTAGGGAGTTTCACATATCCAACAAATTTTGAATCTTTTACTGAAACCCCCTCACCACCTAAGTCTAGCTTGGAAGAGTCGTTGGAAGCATATATTGCTGCAACAAATAAAATGATGAGGACAATGGAAGCATCCATGGCCGCCCTTACGCAACCTAGTGAACCGGTAGCCAGTGTCCCGCTAGCTCCGAATTTTTCAATGTGTAAGGCGGTAGTTGGACAGAGTGAGAATGAGAGAGGATTTTCAAATCAAACCTACCCTTACCCAATTGAAACCCACAACTCCGGTTTTCCATCTATTGTTCCAAATGATTCACCAGTTAAAAATAAAAATGAGTTGTGTGATTTTGTAGTGCTTGATTTGCCAAATTGTGAAGAACCCCTTTCGAGTGAAACCGCACCTAATCCTTTCGATCTTTACACCTCCACTCTAGAACCTACATTGATAAATATCCATGCCGTGGATGAAGTGTCTAAAGAAATTGATTTTCACTTGATTGAGGATATAGACGCCGGGAATATTTCGGATGATGAACCTGTCGATTTAATAGAAATTTTATGTTCAAATCATCATCCTGAGTTATTAAATGTTTCCCCCGAATCTCATATGCGTCTAGATTTTGATGATAATGGCATGGATGAATTAAATAGTGAAGATAGTACTGAGGAGAGTCTTGAGGATAATATCGAGGTTGAACCATTTTTATTTGATGTGTCGGATTTTCCAGTTCAGCCTCCTGAACCTTTGATTGTTATATCACCCTCCCTCCTTCCTATTGTTCCGACCGAACAAATGACTGTTACGCTTTCATCTCCTATACCATGTTCGGCGTACCCATGTTTTCTTGCGAATCTTGAGGGATTTGACCCCATTGCACGACGAGTTGATAGGTTAGCGCAATCGCTTTTAACACATCGGTCATCACATATTGCGCTAATTTATTCACTCAATTTACACCCTCAAGATCGCACTTCACTTCTTTCTTCTTTCCATCTTTCTTCTCCCCCACCGAGACCGTATTCTACCCCTCTTCCCACACGGTCTCGCGTGTCTCTCATTTCTTTCCTCCGCACCCTATTCTTGCACCAACTATACCATTACCACGATAAAATCTTTGAATGGTTGGTGCTAACCTTTAGCTTATGTAAGGCCAAGCTTAAGTTTGGGGGGAACCTTTGTATATATGTATATATCCTTTTGTTTTCTTTTTCTATAAAAAAAATAATAAAAAGAAAGAAAAAATTCAAAACATAAAAATTTTTATAAATAAATAAACAGGGGAGTATCGGTATTTTGACCCTCTTGGTTTAGCATGACAGTGAGGACACTGTCAAGTTCAAGTTTGGGGGTATGCTCGGTACGTCTTCTTCCTTCGCATTCATTTGTACATATCTTTGCATTTGCATACTTATTTGAAAACCCATAAAAATTTGAAAAATTTCAAAAATTATAAAAATTAATGTATTCAATCTTGGCTATAATTGACTTGAGTTTGACAAATAGGTTAACTGGTTAGGAACAACTAGATCTTAGACTTAGTAAATTAAAAACCCTAAAAATAACCTTCCTTAAAGTTTAACAGTAGAAAGTATATGCCTTGTAGTTCATTTAGAAATAGGCATATTTTGGGTTCACTTTTTGGGCTAAGTCGAAACAAGGGAAGAGTATTGAAGTTCTTATTAGAGTATAAGTTTGAAAAATAGTTCCTAGCTTAAGTCTAGATTCTGAAAACGTACACCCTACAATTTGCACAATCACGCACCTTGAAACTTGGAATAGTAGAAGAGACCTTGAAAGGCTCTTGTCTAAAGTCCTTAGTATGAAAAAGTGTGAATAAAAGAAAAAAATGGACACTGGATTTTGTGATTACTTAAGGCTGCAAAAAAAATAGAAAAATATTTAGCAAGGGTGCTTTATCACCTAGTGCCTTAGACCAACTGGTTTGGGAGTCACTGCTAAAACCTTGGGTGTTGCAAAGACTAGGAAGTATGCTTTAAAGTGCAAACGCATTTTGTAATCGGTCGTTGGTACCTCAAGAAGTATTAACGGTCGCATGAAGGATGTGTAAGCAAATTTCATTTAAATTCACCACTAATTAGTACTTTGGACAACGGACAAGGGGTTGATTGCTTAATTTGAATTTCCAAGTGTAGGGGTGATCTATACACACACGTAGGGGTATGTGATTGGAATTTAGATGAGAGAAAGGAATGAAGAATAGAACTTGTATCTTTAATAGAGTTGATAGAAATTCCTAAGTGGAGATGTAACCCTAGAAGGAAAACTTAAGAGATGCCGAAAGCTAAGTAGGTCTACATAACATATATAATCTTAAGTTAAATAATGAGGAAGCGTGAAGAATATGGGTGGATAATTTACAAGTAGAAGATAATAGAATTCCTTATTAGAAAACCTAATTGGAGAACAAAAGTCAATGGGCCAAGTTGATAGGATTTTGTGGGTGTAATCCGCTGAAAACCCTCAGGAGACAACACTCCTCCTACTAGGGACACCTAGAGGTTTAACGGCTTGTTGCACGTGCTCAGTGCAATCGCGTTTCCCCTGCGAAAGTGCGGTTAGGTTTTTTGTAGTGAATAAAATAATAAGTTTGCTCGAGGACGAGCAAAAGGTAAGTTTGGGGGTATTTGTTCAGACCATAATATTGCATTATTATATTCCCCATTCTTATATATTTTACAAATAAACGGGTGCTTTTGACGCATGTCTGCTACATATTACAGGTTACAGGTTCTTGAAGCGAAAACAGTGAAAACGATGAAAAGACGATGCAAAAGTGGACTTTGACCAACAAACAGAAGACTCTTGATCAAGCCGATATCAAAGATTAAATTCACAAAGTACAAGGCAATGCAAGGTCTAAGATTTCGAAGCCACGGTTAACTTGTCCACCACAATTATTCACTGGAAAATCTGAAAGAGAACAGAAGCTATTTTAAAGAAAGAATTAAAGAATTAAGTAGCCCAGGAAGCCCAAAGACAGAAGAGCCCATAAAGGAAAGGCCCAATACTTCCTTTTTAAGAAGACAAAAGGAAGATTTTATTTTATCAAAATTCATTTGTGGCTTTGACTAGTTGACCTAGGGCTATTTTTGTAATTGTAAACATGCAAGTCATTGTAACCCTAGGGTTTCCTATCTTCTATAAATAGGGACTCTAATTCATTGTAAACTCTATGCCTCCTTTTAATAAAAATTCCAAAACTCTTTATGGAGAGCATCGGTGCCTCTCTTCAATTCTGAAATTCAGATCTGACAACCCTGCATGGATGATTGGAGAAATGCATCTGTAAAGTAAGTAGATTTATTTTCTTGCCCTAGTTAATTTCAATTCCTGCCGTAGATTAAATTTATTTTCCCTGCCCTAGTTATAACTTTTAATTAATTGCCCTAGGATAATTTAGATTTTTAGAATTAATAAAACCAAAACGACAAACGGAATCAACTCGTTAAGACACATAAAAGGAATTTACCCGTCTCTGTGGATCGACCCGTACTCACCGGCTAGCTGCGAAGCGACGCCGTTCTGATTGCGGTAAACTCATGTTTTTGACACCAATCAGCTATCAATTCATTGATAGACATGACCATGATTTGAGATTAGATTAACAATTGTTTTGGTAATGGCTAGACATGAACGGAGATCCGTGTAAAGATAAGGGTTAAGAGTGGGAACCCTATTCCCTCCAAAAACCCTAATCAACATGCATCTCTGTCGATCTAGTTTTAAATCTATTAAAGGATTAAAGGAGTAATCTTTAATTAATCATCCATGACTACTAAATCTTAACGAACCCTACAAGCCCTCTTCTGATATAAAATCTACATTTGTCTTTAAACTAGATCTATATTCTACATCCGTGTTTAACGTAGATCTAGATTCTATAATTATTCTTCACTATTATCTAGTCTTCTTCCTCTTCCTAATCAACACGTCTAAAGAAAGATTAAAATATTCCATATATCCCTGAGGATGACCCGTAGTCATCTCGGTCTATCTATACGCGACACCGTTATTGATTGCTGTTATTTCTATAAACACTTCTTTAAATACAGATCAATCAGCACATTTCAGAAATAACAGTCTGTAGGTTATACTAAGATTTCGCGAGGGATAGGTTCTACCATTTTTCAAGTTCAGAACTGTTTTGTTCTTGACTCGCCACATCCTTGGTTAAGGAATTTTTGCAAAAGAAATTAGTGGGAGTATGATAGAACTGGAAGTGATTCCAGAACCACAAGCTGTTACCGAAAGTTTAGTAGAACTTGATAATCCAATTGATCCTAACAGACCATTGCTACTCCACAGATCTAGTAGCTGACCTCAACCACCTGAGAGATACTTCAGTTTTCTTGTAGATGGTGACTAGGAGGCTTGCATCATATGATGATGACCCTACTAGTAATCAGCATGCCATAGAAAGTGGTGACTTCTGACTGATGGCTGGAAGCCAAGTTATCCAAGTGAACTCTATACACTACAACAAATTATAGACTTTGTTGTGTGCTCCTGAAAGGGGTGTGCTCCTGAAAGGGGTAAAACCCATGATATAGTGGATGCTTGGACATATATATATAAGACTTTCTTGCTCGACATGATAGTATGCTATCTGGTTGCTCTTTATCATAACATGTACACTTGTATTATTATACAGTCTCTCTGATACATGTTGATTAAGACTTTATGATGTTAGCTTGACTACAAAAACTATGATGCAGATCATACTAGTGGGGCTTGTATAGTCCGCAAGCACATCCTTTAACAGTTCCTAGTCAAGGGAGTATCGAGACAGGGCATCGATATTCAACAGTAGACTACTGTATACATTTCTTGACCCTGTATGGGACGATGGTTGACCCACATCCTTTGGTATTTGACATCAAAGATTGTACACAGGTGCTCATTAGAGAATGGGTACACCGAACAGGACTCGCCGAGAACTCCTAGATGGTACCATACCTATCGTCAGATAGCAGTTCTCTAGTAAAACTTGTATAGGTTAGTCTGTAGATCCGAGATTGTCATAGAGTCTTGTGTGGGTCCCACTGTGCTTTGATTTCCTCCCTACCACGGCTCAAAGGAGTCGTGCAAACAGGTGGATTTTAGGTACAGTCCTGAGTCACATGGAGGCAATGAGCGATAGGAGGGGTTTCTTCTCTCTCGGTATAGGGAGTTGATGTTGTACTATGCTCAATTGGCTATAACAGCAAGTCCCTGGCCAGGGCTGATGAGATTTGCTGGTAAGTGTTATCTGCAGTTTCTCGAACGGTTATCGGTCACACATCGGCATGACTTATCAAGGTACTGGGGTCTGACGATTCCACCCCTAGACTTGATATGTAACATATCAGACGAAGAGACCGAACTGTACGGTAAAAGTTGCTTATAGGATTTGCGGGAGTTTGGACAAGCTTGCTTGTTGATCTTCTATTCGCTCAATACCTGGGTAGCCGTTACGTCCAACTAGTACCGCTGACGGATTGTGGGTGACTGATGTGATCATTACCTACTGCTGGCGTATTGACGAGTCTTTAGAGTCCCACACAGAGATTTCCTAGCTCAAGCAAAACGAAGTAGGGCTCATTTGGTGATATGTGTGGGATCTTGATTAAATACGAGTATATGATACTATATTTTAATAAATTTGTTATATGTGATATCAGTTAGGTTATATGTGATATAACCGGATTGTTGAATCAAGTGTTGATTCAATGATTTATTATGTATGTGTGTGTGTATTTGATATTGGCCGGTTATATATGATATGACCGGATTATGGAATCAAGTGTTGATTTGATAAAGTATATTCAATGTTGTCGATTATAGGTGATATGACCAGGTTATTGAATCAAGTGTTGATTAGATAATGTGATATACATATAAGTGATATTAGACTGTTATATATGATATGACCAGATTATTGAATCAAGTGTTGATTTAATAATTTGATATATATTTTTATATTTGATATATAATATATATTAACTAATATTGTGCTCACTAAAGATTTTCTTCTCTTCTAATACATTTAATATATGTATTTATATAATGTATCATGCTTGATGATACATTGAACATGGGTGTATGAGACTCACACCATGAGCTAAAGATTATTGGATGATTATTTATTAAAGAGGAAAATAAAAATGAGTGGAAATGAGCATGGCTTAGATGTTTGTGGAAGCATGTAGAAGCCATGACTCATCCCACTTATTTTGTTTTTACTCTAGATATTTTTATCACCCAATCCTTATCTTTAACTCATGGTTTTACTCTTTCACATGATGACAAGATATTTTCTTCACCCAAGTTCATCTTCTTCCTCTCTAGGTTTTCATGAGTTGAAGAAAGAAAAAGAGAAAAAGATTTCTAAAGTGAGCAAAATTCCTACTTCATCAAGCTACTCTCATCTAGCCCATAATATTAGGTTGTTTGCTTCACTAATTCTTTATTGGTGAAGAGGTAGCTTGAGTTAGAGAAACTTCAAGGTGGATCATCTTCGGCCTCGAATACGATGAAGCAAGCTCGTTCCTTTCTCCAAGTGGTGCGTAAGAAGAGTTCTAGGGACTACTACTTCGAGGTTAAGGACTACTACTTGGAGCTTTAGAAGTGAAGGACCGGTCTACAAAGGTTGTATTCTCTATTCACTTAGTGTAAAGCATGTTTACTTGCTTACAAACCCTAATTCTCTAGTTAGATTCTTGGTTAGTGTTGCTTAGACCTCTAGATTTTTAAAAATTGCATACTTGATGCATGTGGAAACCTAGTAGAGGTGCTATGACACACTTTCAGAAATGGTACAACTGCTGAAGTAGGTTGAACTCTTATGATCCAAACTTTATGTTAGAATAGAAAAACTTATTATGTGCTCACTCATTCATTCCATGCTAATTGCCTTGATCACA
The DNA here is from genome assembly GCA_030015575.1 of Agapanthus africanus. Classification (NCBI taxonomy): domain Eukaryota; kingdom Viridiplantae; phylum Streptophyta; class Magnoliopsida; order Asparagales; family Amaryllidaceae; genus Agapanthus; species Agapanthus africanus. The sequence continues at coordinate 431,913,358 of CM057339.1, forward strand.
TGCTTTATCATATCATGCTCATTACTCTGCGTACATACCTAGTTACTGCTATGTTGCCTTCATGTTTATATTTCTGTTTTTTTATCTTAAAAAAATAGTTTTTAAAATCAAGACTTTTAATAAGGAGCTTACCGAGCGCAAGTTCGTTGACGGGCATTCTGTTTTGTTTCTTTTCAATTTTAGGAATATTCGTCAATTGTTACAGGGGAAGATGAGGAAATTGAGAGAGAGGTCGAGATATCGGAGGATTTCTTACAGTTAGCCTTGCAGGCAGACTTCTAGCTGCCTACTTGTTTTCATTCACAGTATGCCTATATGTTATGGCTTTTTGTTTATTTCTATTTCGATGGCACCGGATTTTTAGAGTTGCTATGAACCTTTCATTGAAAATTGTGGAATTGGTACGTAATAGATGCAGTCGGATTTATTTTATCTTTTGCTAAATTCTTGTGTAATTATATTGCTTACTTAACACTCAACGTATTTATTTCGATAAAGATATTTTCCTAATATAAATACGTTGTGGGACTAATCACGTGCCAGCTACCGTCTTTTGAGAAACGGGCCGTGACAAGTTTTATTAGTGGCCCATGCCGGTCATCAGTTCTGCATACCTTCGAAAGCAAAATATACAAGAGTTTAAAATCCAACAACATTTATTTCCTTCTTTGAATCCATTCCTTGAATCCATTCTAATTTTTCTTCTAATTTTTTTTAATCCAACAACATTTAACATTCCATTTTAATTCATGTCCTCGGAATCAATTTTGATCCTTCCTTGTCTTCCTCAAATATCATGTTTCGATGCGAAACCTTCTTCGTCCGACCAGACGGCTTCACTGGAGCTTATGCGAGATATGCAAAAGTGTTAGTGTGATATGCCCTAGAGGCCATTATTGTATAGTACTAGTTTGTATATTAAATTTTGGAAACATGGGATATATACACGGATTTATAACACTCTTGCTCAATATGGTAGTATGTTACTTGGTTTGTATCTACCCTAATATGTCTATATGTTTCTTTTAATGTATCGCTAATACATATTGATAGAGCCCTCAGGATCTTTGCTTGACTACCAGCGTTGTGATTGCAGTCACACTTGTGGGGGTTGGGTAATCTACAAGCACATCCTTATACAGGTCCATAGTCATAGGATTATCAAGACAAAGCATTGATACTCCAGAGTAGACTGGTGTGTACGCTTCTCGTCCCAGCTGGGGAGATGGTCTGTCCCACAACCATCAGTTGTCGTACTGGAGATAGTATGCAGGTGCTCATTAGGTTATGAGTACACTGGACAGGACTCGTCGAGAACTGTTGGTTGGTACTATACCTATCTCAGTTAGCAGTTCCCAGGTGACATGAGTACAGCTTAGTCCGTTGACTTGACACTGCTACTTCGCCTTAAGTGTGTTTCCACTGTTCTTAGATTACTAACCTATAACGGCTCTATTGTGTTGTGCAAATAGGTAGTGGTTAGGTGCAGTCCCGAAGCACTTGAAGGCAGTGGCGGTTAGATAAGATTCGTCTCTGTTTGGTTTACATAGCACCACATAAGGGTTTATCTAGCATCAAACATGCTACAATTTAATTTTTAGGGTGCTAAGCAAACTAACCTAGGATCAAAACTAGAAATTTAGATTAACAAATATAGTATCACATACTAAATAGAAAATTCTAACACTAATAAATGAGAAATTCAACCTTTGTAGATCTCCTGTTTGAGACTCCTCGGATCAACTCGGTGTTTGAACAGGTCCGCTTAAGTCCTTTGTTGTCCATGACGATCCACCGCGGAGAACCTTGGCTCAAGCTCCTTGCTTCACTAGAACAAAGTAGAAGTGTTAGTTATATGTATGCCGTAGAGGCCATTATTGTACATATGATGTATATTATAGTTGATGCTTGGACATATATAAAGAGGACTTTCTTGCTCGACATGATAGTATGCTATCTGGTTACCTTTATCTTAACATGTAGACTGTTATTTATACCGTCTTGCTCTCACATGTTGATAAAGCCATTAGGATATGTACTTGACTATCAGGATTATGATGGAGATCATACTAGTGGGGCCAGGGTAGTTCAAAACTACATCCTTTAATTGTTTCTAGTCGAGGGATATCGAGACAGGGCATCGATATTCTAGAGTAGACTAGCGTATACGCCTCTTGACCCATATGATGAGCGATGGATGATCCTACATCCATTGGGGTTTGACATCAGAGATGGTATACGGGTGCTCAGTGGAGACTGGGTACAATGAATAGGACTCGCCGAGGACTCCTATGTGGTAGTATACCTATCGTCAGATAGCAGTCCTCTGGTGACACTGGTACAGGTTAGTCTGTAAACCTGAGATTGCCATAGAGTCATGTGTGGCTCCCACTGTGCTTTGATTTCCTCCCTACCACACTAAAAGGAGACGTGCAAACAGGTGGATTTTGGGTACAGTCCCGAGTCGTATGGAGGCAATGAGCGATAGGAGGGGTTTCGTCTCTCCTGGTATTTGGGGTTGATGTTGCGCTATATTCGATTAGCTATAACTGGATGTCCCTGGCCAGGGCTGATGCCGAGATATACTGATAAGTGTTATCGGTAGTTTCTCGAACCGTTATAGGCTAGACATCGACATGACTTATCACGTTCCTGGGGTCTGACGATTTCCACCCTTAGACATGATATGCGACATATCATACGAAGAGACCGGACTGTACGGGAGTGTTACTGATAGGCTTCATGGAGACTGTAGACAGGCTTGCTTGTTAATCTTCATATCGCTCAATACCCGGGTAGTCGTTACACCCAGCTAGTACCGCTGACGGCTTGTAGGTCACTCATATGATCATCACCTACTGCTGGCGTATTGACGAGTCTTTAAAGTCCCACACATAAGTTCCCTGGTTCAAGCGAAGCGAAGTAGGACACATATGTGATATGTGTGTGGGCCTGATTAAATACGAGTATGTGATACCGTATTGTAATCTAGCAGTTATCTGTTATCGGTTCGGTTATATGTGATATAACCAGTTTGTCGAATCAAGTGTTGATTCGATAACATGATATACAGATAAATGATATCAGTCGATCATATATGATATAACCGGATTATTAGATCAAGTGTTGATTTAATAATGTGATATAAATTATATGTGATATAATTATATATTAACTAATATCATTAGCTCACTAATTATTCTTCATTGAATATATATTAATATATATATATATATATTATAATGAAGCATAGTATTTAAATTTCTATTTTGTGAAAATAGAAATGAGGTGGAGAGTAGAAGCATGGTTGCAAGCATGAGTTTAATTCTTGTTTATTCATTCTTGACTCACTATTCAAGCATGGTTGCAATTTTATATTGCATAATTCCATGCTTGAATGAGTGAGGGGTCAAGGCTTGGCTTTCATTCTTTCTCATTCCAAACACTTAGCCATTTTTTCTCTAGTTGCTCCCATGGTTGCTCTCTAACTTCTTCTTCCTCCTCTTGTCATGCATCAAGTTTCAACCCTCACATGTGATGTGAATCATGAAGCTTGAACACAAACTAGTGAGCTCTTTACATCCCCTATTTCATCATCCCACACCAATCTAGCAAATTAGTATGGTGTGTTTCATACACTAAAAGTTTAGTGTAGAGTTAGCTTGATCTAGAGGTACTACGGGTGGATCGTCTTTAGCGCGAAGACAACGAAGGAGGCTCGTTCAAAGTCTTAAGAGAAACCTTGTGGAGTCGCGGGACTACTACACGGAGCAAGTGAAGAGAAGGACCGTCTACAAAGGTTGTATTCTTGTTCTCTTTAGGTGTAAAGTAGTTTACATTTTCTTTTGTCTAAATCTCAAGTTAAAGATTCTAAGTTTAGGGTTCATTAGCATGGCAATTTTTTGAAAACAGCATGGACGATGCCTCCCGAAACCTTGTTGTCATGCTAGGGAACATTTCAGTGGTATCAGAGCAAAGCTAAAGATTTAGACAAAGTTTGTTAGATTACGAAACCGAAACTGCTCCGAAACTGAAACACGGAAAACTGGTTTCTGTCAATTTTTATATGAGCTCTAAAATTTTTCAAACAACTGCAGAGTGATGTATGTGACATTAGATGAACACTAGAAAATTTGAGGAAAATCTGAGAAATTTTGGTCGGCCACATACCCCCTCATCTCGGCCCAAAACCGAGCACACCCCTTCAAATTTCTTCAGTGTTTCAGTGGCTAAGTTTTGGTGTTTCAGGTGTTGTTTGTTTTTGCGAAATTTTCATGTAATGATAATTGTCTATAAAGGAAACTCGGGGTGTTTCGTAGTCGTAATTCTAACTGTATTTTGGGTTGTTTAGACGGTGTTAAAAAATTCGAACGGATATCAAATACCCACTTCAACTCTTGCCGGAAAATTTTCCAAGAGTTGGATTTTTTTCCGAGCTAAAGAACATTCAAATATCGTGCAAGCGATACTGTGGACCCTCTAGAAGAACGAAACCTTAACTTGATTATGTGACCACCAAAACCGCCACTAAACCCTCGGGTTTGTGGTAGTTCAGCGGTGCCACATGTGAGGCATTGGTTGACCCTTCTACGGCTGGTTCATAGGAGTTGTGGCATGTACTGGGTATTTTTAAACTACGCTCAAGTGTTGAGCATTTTGGGAAATTTTGGATGCTTAATGATTCGATCGGAATGTTTAACATCGTCTAAGTTTTTTATAACATGTGATGTTATGTGTTGCTTGGATATGTTATATTGGATCGTCGTGTTTTGAATAGCCGGGGTGTTTTATATGAGATGAGAGTTTTTATTTTCATTCATGTAAAATTCAATGTATGTAATATTCGTTTATTGGGTCACTTCCGGGTTGAGAATGATGTCACCATTGTTTTATATTATTTACTTTTCCGCATTAGGATAGACCCAAGAAGGGGAGCACAAGCAACCAGGTTCTAGAGTCCAGTGGGAGACCATCTCGAGGAGTCGAGTCCGGGTCTCCTAACTCTAGAACTGGTAGAGTTGCTTGCCGCTTTCATAGGGGTCTAGGGATGTGGGTTTGGCTATTCATCGCGACCGTGGAATCCGTGTTTTATACTGGCTTAACTTAAAACACGGAACTCCTAGTATATCCAATATTTCATATGTTATCTTCTACTACTGATATTCTGTGATGTGATCACTTTATATGTACGTTGTATTTTCATTTCTTCTATGATGCTTAGGAAGCTTAATTGATAGGACTTCATTAATGAGATTAATGAAAGAAAAGAAACCTAAAGATGTTGTAGAATCAAATTTTCAAAAAGGGTAGCTCTAGTTTTTGCTTTGCATAGCTGTATTCCTTGTAGAATATCCAGTACCTTATTCGATAAGGAAAGAGCCGAGATCCCTTCACCGGGATTGACCTCTTTAGTGAAACTAGCAAATGCTACAACTCACTCGGTTTAGTTTTTGATTGCTTCTATAGTTCTTGCTTTGCATAGCGGTATTCCTTGTAGAATATCCAGCACCTTATTCGATAAGGAAAGAGCCAAGATCCCTTCACCGGGAGTGACCTCTTTAGCGGAACTAGTAAAAGCCTCAAAAACACTCCTTTTCAAAATCACTCGATTCTGCAACGATATCAGGTTATTACGCAAAAGGTTTTCTTAAAAACCTGATGTAGCCCACCGTCATTTCAGATAAGTGCTATTTTAGAATTCATGCTACGGTAGTTTGGCCTCCGTCAAGACGTAGTGTACGGTAGCTGATTAGTACCTATCTGCAGCATGAGATGTGATTGAATTAGGGCATTCATATGGCGTTGTTTGGCCTCCGTCAAGGGTCGTGCGGGTGGGTCTGATTCAATCAGGAAATGATGGGTTGAACTTGACTAGCGCCTTATAGGTAGTTTGGCCTCCGTCAAGGTCATAGGTCGCTTGGGGCAAAAGTATTATTGTGAATTTCAAGTGTTGAAATTTGCAATGAGATTGCATACCTTCTATGAGATAGTTGGATCCCGATACCCACTGCGAGTAAGAGTTACTCCTGGGAGAGTTTTACACATCACAATTAGCCAATCAAGTAGGTGTCTAGAAAAGTTTTAACGGGTTTACGCCCCTGGAAAAATGAGGTTTATTTTAATTAGGTCCGTGTGAAAGCACGGGGAACCTCCCTCAAAGTACCGGCACTGGCCTGGCTGAAAGATTGGCGAACTTGTAAGTTATAACTAATCCCGGCTAGTCTTACCTTTTAGGGTTTGAAGAAAGATTTGATAAAAACAGTGGAAGCCATCCTGATTAGTTAAGATAATAACCAATCTAATCTTGCAAAGAGCGCACACAAAGTGATTACCCTTCTCTCTCTCCGGGTAGCGAACAATGAAACGCCTTAATCAAGATAATAATATGGATGTATTGACCGAACCTACTTATTATACTGGGCTAGTTTCTGCTCTTCCTTATAATTGTTATAAGTCTGAGCAAGGAATAGGGGAATATCAGGATTTCCATGCCACCCAAACGAATAATAAGCATGTTGATGCAATGTCTTCAGGTGTGTTTGTAACCTAAAACTATTTCTAAGTTATCTCTACGTCATGGGTATATGATACCGGACCAGGTTCCCACACATGTAAATTGTTACATGGGCTATAGATAGGTGGAGAACTGGGAAAGGGTGATATGTCTCTGTAGGGTTTCCATAGCACCTCATACAGGGTTTGGAAGCATCACACATGCCACAATTTAAATTTTAAGAAGTGCTAAGCAAACTAACCAAGGAATCGAACTAAAAATTTAGGGTAACAACTAATAGTATCACATACTATAAATAATCTATCACTAAGTGGAGAGAGTACAACCTTTGTAGACCTCCTTGAGTGACTCCTTGGATCTCCTAGAGTTTAGAACGGCCCGCTTGAATCCTTCCTAGTCCACGACGATCCACCAGAAGTCCCTTTGCCTAAAGCTCCTTGCTTCACTTGATCAATGAGGAAGTGATGTTAACACTCTAAACTAATAGGCTAAACTAGTATAGAATGATTGTTTGGTTTGTTATCTCACTTAAAAATCCTTTCTTTTTCTATTCCTCACACTCAAAGAAACTAAAGAGAGCTTGAAGAAGGAGGAAGATGAAGATGACAAAGGTTTTCTCAAGATAATGATAATTGTTATGTTTTAAAATAAAAACAAAAGGATATATATATGAGACACTCTCACATCCGACCATGGTTAAAAGAAATATCTAGATATTTTGTGATGAGTTAAAAGAACAAAGGAAATAAACTTAGGGTTAAGTCAATGGTCAACCCTAGAAGAGTGTAAAAAGAATGAGTCATTTGTTATTTTCCTTTTTCTTTTATCTCAAAACAAAAATACACATATTAATTTGAACCATGTGAGTCTTGCATTGCGATCTTCTATATATCATCAACCATGATACACATTTATGTATGTATGTGTGCATACACATCATCATGTGTATGTATATACATATATACATACATACATAAAGAAAAGGTTTAATAAAATGAGCTAAAAGTCAATATTAAATCAACACTTGATTTAATAAACCGGTCATATCACATACGACCTGACTAATAGAAAACGCCCGATTAATATACGGTATCTCAGACACGCATTTAATCGAGCTCCTGCGCATATCTCAAATGCACACCACATCGTTTTGCCTGAGCTAGGAAACATCTGTGTGGGACTCTAAGACTCGTGAATACACCGACAGTAGGTGATGATCACATCAAACACCCACAAGCCACAAGCGGTCAGCTAAACGTAACGGCCACCCAGGTATTGAACGATCTGAAGAAAAACAAGCGAACCTGTCAAAACTCCATCGAGCCAATTGGCAACACTTACCGTATAGTCCGATCTCTTCATCAGATATGCTGCATATTTAGTCTGGGGATGGAATCGTCGACCCCAATAACAAAATAAGTCATGCCGGTATATGGCTCATAACAGATCGAGAAACTACTGATAAAACTTATCAGTAAATCTCAGCAGCCCTGGCCATGGACTTCCTGTTATAGCCAATCGAGCATAGCGCAACATCAACCACCAATACCGGGAGAGACGAAAAACCCCTCCTATCGCTCATTGCCTCCATGTGCCTCGGGACTGTACCCAAAATCCACCTGCTTGCACGACTCAGTAGAGCCGTGGTAGCGTGGAGATCAAAGTACAGTGGGAGGACACACAAGGCTCTATGACAATCTTAGGTCTACAGACTAACCTGTACCAGTATCGCCTGAGAACTGCTATCCGAAGTGAGATATAATACCACATAGGTGTTCTCGGTGAGTCCATTCCGTGTACCCAGTCTCTACTGAGCACCCGCATACAATCTTTGGTGTTAGCACACCAGATGGATATGGGATCATCCATCGCCCATCATATGGGACAAGAATCGTACACGCTAATCTACTCTGGAATATCGATGCCCAGTCTCGATACACCCACGATGAGGAACATTTCAAGGACATTCTTATAAACTACGGATGTACCACTAGTATGATCCACATCATAATCCCAGTAGTCAAGCAAATATCCTAAGGGCTGTATCTGCATGTCAAGATAAACAGTAACCAGATAGCATACTATCATGTCGATCAAGACTATCCTCTGAATATGTCACGACCCGAAATTGGCAAGTGATGGCCCTAATACTACGCAACGTCTAAAGGCGTAACGCGGTAAAAGAAAGCCAAAACCCAGAAATCTAAACCATTAAAAGACAAGAAAAGATAATAGAAATTTTTTTGAAACATTTGAAATCACAACCAAATTCTTTAAAAGTCCAACTTTCTTTCTTTAAAATTTTGGAAGCACCCCCTTTGTAAAAACTAGCCCAAAGATGGGTACAACATAAATATAAATGAAGCATCCCCAAACAGGAGCAAATACACGCCCAAAGGCGGAAAACAATCAACACAACAAAAATACGACGCCGTGCCGAAGAAATAAAAGACAATAGAAAGGAAACTGTATAAAAGACAACCAAATCACAAATAATATACAATATCGTCCTCACCAAGTCTCTAAGTCAACAAAATAACAGTAGATGGAGAGTACAAGGATACAACAATATACAATACAAAAAAATACGGATAACCACAAAACCCATCTAAGCAAAACTGCACACTATGAGCTGAAGCGGTATCCGTAGCAAAAGATGATCAGATAGCTGAATAGCCAGCCTCGACTACTCTGGGAGACACCCTGCAAAACAACTGTGGCACAACGGGGGTGAGTTGCCGACTCGTGAATAGTAAATAACATATGCAGGTAATCGCAAGTCTGCACGTACAGCGTGAATCTACGATATGCAATTAACAGTAATAACAGGTCATATGAATGCAGTAATAATGAAAAGTATACTAGCAGGTAGAACTAATACATGAAGAATAATAATAGGACAATCAGTATGCAATAATCGTGCAATAATGATATGAAAATGTAGATATGCAACAATCATGAAAGGTACATTAACAGGTACTACTAATACATGAAACAGTGCATAAACAATAAATATGAGGTATGGAGAGAAATATGTCATTTCCACGGAATCCTGATATCGTGGTAGGATCACAATCCATCAAGACGATCAAAATCCCAATTCCTCAAATCAGCCCCCAAATTGGCTCTCATATCATATAAGTCTCGCATCTCCTCAATGTACAATATCGAATAAATCTCCTATATCCCGAATGTACAAAATCAAGTGAGTCTCATATATCCTTTATCAAATCTCGCGTTGATATCATATGTCCTAAATCCAATATCTAGTGAATCTCTTATAACCTAGGTATATTTGTGTGAATAAATATGATAAGGTATATATATTAATGTCAATACACATATATTAGCGTCCCATTCCACTAATATTGGTGTAAGGGCATAAATAACAGCATCCTAACCCACTGTTATATATACATATGAGTAAAAAGAAATATCATGAAACCAATGTGCCAAGCATCGACACAGAAATACTGATCTATCAGGTGCTGTCACCAAGACTGGCACCCTGATAGGTACGTATTATACGCTATACCGAAATCTCTAGTGCCTAGCTCTGACCCTCGCCTTTCGACGTATCCATACGTATATGACTCCCGTCGGTATCCCCATGATAACCACCGAGTCATTGGTAATGTCACCGGAGTGTATGGTTACCCTGCCGGGCTCATCGGCGTGGTGCATCGACATCCCTTTCTTGCCCCGGGGTACCTCCGGGCCCCACTATGTACCCTCATACGGCCTCTATGCCTCCTCGTAGGGGTATATATATATATCAGAACCGATAAAACTCATGGTGGATGCTGAAATATCATATCAAGGAAACCGGGTTTTTCAAATAATTCATAATTTCATGAACTCCCGCGGTTCCCAAATCCAGAAAACATCATGAAAAATCCATAACTCAAATGCGAAAATCCTTGAATATAATATATGCGACATAACTGAAATGTAAGCATATAAAGGAAAACCGCTAATTAACTGCAATAAGTTAAAATGAAATATCACGCGGTTCCTATTTTATCTAATTCTAAAAAACATCAAGGTAAATATGTAGCTGTAACTGATATATGTGTAACATATAGGTGTAGCAAGGTATAGGTATCTACCTATAAGAAATGATGAAGTATACCCCCCTGGGTATAAGTAGAATATGTGAGCAAGGTATACCTGTAACTATATCGTAAAGTGTGTATGTACATATCACTAATGGTACAATACTCTATAGGTATGCTTAATGTCATATGTGATAAGAAATATGAATCAATGTCACAATGTCCCTAACCAAGCAATATAATATTTATAAGTGGTTTGTGTGTGACATGGCAATTATTAATGGTGTGTGTAGCATACAATCCGTGCTCGTGCAACATGAATCATCAATAATATGTGCAGTGTCCTACGGCTACTAGTCCAAGCACAACAACATCTAAGTAATAGGGTAAATGCGCAATTCTAAATATAACATAGAATATGCGACAAGTATTAACATTCCTAGCCCAGACGCATAACGCCATGCGGGCGATTCCATTGTAGACGTTAAATCTACTCACTTGGTCGCGTGCTACACGTAGCCGACCACCTGCTTCCCTGTCTTTGCTGCGTCCGATGTATCCGCCTGCGAACCTGGAAATTACACAAGGAATCTATATATAAGCAAAATATCTCGCAAAACGCGATATCGAAACCAAACGAGAAACTCGCGTCGCGAACTAAACGCACGTGTGTACGATATGCTGAAACGTGTGTATACGCGTCTAAAACTACCCCGTCACGTCGCGACATGCTGGATCACAGAACCTACTCACATATCGCATGTATCGCGCAAACAAAACGCGCTAGAAAAGCGATATATGGTCCCATATTTTGATACAGGTAAAATATCACAAAATTGCACATGCCAAAACACTATAATATGTAGCAGACTACCCTAGCCAAAACCCCAACACCCCAGTCCCCTACCTGGCCGCAATTTGCGGCCAGAATGGTTAAATCGGCGGCCAAGGTCTGGAATGAGGGCCTCGTGCTCAGGTGGTGTGGTCTAGACCTAGTAAACATGCTCCAGTTTCCTCAATTTTTCCCTGAAGGAGCCGGGTCACAAGCAGATCACAGAAAGCTACAAATTCACCTTAAAACCACAATTTTGCACAAAATGGAAACCCTATGGTATTTTATTGAAATATGGGTTGAAGCTAGGTTTACTTGTCCCTAATAACACTTAAATAGGCTAGGTTAACCAATACTAACATCACATGGACAACACCTCACACAATTCACCATATTTAACACTAAACTCACTATTTAACACAAACAGAATCTAATTCTACACAAGTTTAGCAAACTAGGAAGTTAAGCCTAAGAACTATACCACACTTGACCCTAGACACAAGGAGAAGGAGGAGAGGAAGAGAAGAAGTTGCTGATGCCTGCTACTGCTGCTGGTGTTGCTGCTGTTGATGCTGCTTGTGTTGCTGATGATGATACTGCTGGTGTTGTTGCTGATGCTGCTAGTGCTGCTTGTTCTGCTGCTGCTACTGCTTCAGGAGTTGCTGCTGGTGCTGCTGCTTTGTGTGTGTGTTGATTGTTAAGGATTCTGCGTGTTCAAGTTTTAGTTAATTACCGCAATCAAGACGGTTTCGCTCGTAGCTAGCCGGTTGACTACGGGTCGTCCGCAGGGAGATGGGAGTCTTTTTCTATGTGCTTTAACGAGTTAAGTCCAGTTTTTCAGATTTTGTTGTGATTAATTAAGTGGTAAAATGATATGTTAAGAGAGCTTGTTAGGGTTAGGATTAGGTTAGTTTGAGTTAGGAGTCTCCCACATCTTTCGTTGCCCCTCTTAATATCGGTGTTACGGTAATCGGCAACAACGGGGATTAGCACGACTAGGAAGGAACTTGCGAGTATAAGCCAGGCTTTCCAACGCATAAGTTCTTCCTTTTGGTGTTTGTCCGTCCATTCTTGGCTCTTAGCTATAACCTCCGGTTAATTCAACCACAACCGGTCTCACTACGGAATCACCGCTATCATGTAGGATAGGGTGCCGTAAGGAGCGGATTGTGGTTCAATTAACGGGAGCCGAATTAAGTTGTTGGGCAAGGAAAGAGTGAGAGAGATTTCCTTCTCTCAAACTTCCCTTATCCTACCCTAACAAGTATGAAACTACTCACACATCATAATGAAAAGAAAACAAAATAAAAGAGGAAGATAGAAAGAAAGAGATTAGAAGATAACAACTAGCTATTTGCGACCTCACCTTGGCAAGGATCAAGCGTAAGCATCATGGTTGTTTTAAGGATAAAGAAAAAGAGAGAAGAAAGAAACAACAAGAAATAACAACAACTAAGTTAACAAATGAAAATTACAACAATTAACAAGAGAACAAGATAAGCATAATAATAAAACGAACTTCTTCATTCACCATTCTTCACTCACAAAAGCTCACTACAAGTTTTAATGGAGAAGAGATGAGAGGAGGAAGAAGAACAACAACTAAATCCTAAAAAATAAATACAAGATTATGCACCCCTTTCTTCACAAGGATCTGGGGTATTTATAGGCTGGAAAATGAAAACCTAGGGCAAAATTCTGCCTCTATACAAAAAGTCCAAACTACCCCTGAAATACGACCTTCTGACTCGCCAGTATGGCCGCGGATCCGCGGCCTACTTGGAGAATTGGGTCTCCAAACTTGGTGGCATTTCCTGGTATTTTGTGCCCTTTATTCTGGTATATGTATTTTTTCATATTTCCTTCACGATTTTTCCAGAATTTCTGTTGAGGAAAAGGTGATTTGATGTGTATCTTTTTGTCATGATTTCCTCGAGCACCGTGTAGATTTCTTGGATCTTGTGCTGCCATTGAGCCTTGTGCATGAAAACGACATTGATTTGACATTTCGTCTCTTAAACTGGTGTGTGGCAACAGACGGATAAAGAGCGGAGATCCGTGTTTTATCTGTGGTTGGCAGGAACCCGGATTTTGTCGTGTTTTCCATGAATTTCACCGTTTTAGAACCGAGAACCTGTATCCTGCAATTGACTAGCAAACACGGCTCAAGAGTATCTACCGATATGCAATGTGATAAAAATTGGGCGGTATGAAAATGCAAAAATCTGATATGAACAAGTGTGAGTGAGAGAATGAGAGAAATGAGAGTCAGAATGAGAATGAGAGCAAACAATTCAAACCCCCCTTCTCACTCTCTCTCTTCATTAAATGGGCATGGCTCATGCCATGTTGCCCCTTTCTCTTCTCTCTCTTTTTCAACAAAAGAAAATCATTTTCAAATCCTTTTTTATTTTTCTTTTAAAAACAACCATAAAAAACTAAAACCCATAACACTTAATAAAACTATTAAACTAGATTAAGGAAATTGGGTTAATCAACCATGATTTCTAATCATGGTTTAACCCCATTTTAAAACCCTAGTTAACATGCACATGTGTGTGAAAGCCTAGGAAAATTCTAATAAAATATTCATTAAATAGGATAAAAAATTTGAAAATTAATTTGGTAAACTTTTTATTAAAAACCATATATTAAAATATAATTAGCCACTAAACACATTTTAAGGTGTTACAATCTTCCTCCCTTAAAGAAATTCGTCCCCAAATTTAAAAATATACTGCTACGCGTACCTTCAAAGAGAAGATTACAAACTCTCAAATCTCACTCGCAGCCTCCCAAGTGATTACCTCACTATACGGCTACGTCTAAGAAAAACCCTTCACAGATGGCAAGACCCTTGACCGACGTCTCTCCACCTGCCGAGTCATTAACACAATTGGCTGCTGGTGAACGAAAGATCGCGTCCAAGCTAAATGGTCTAGTGCTGAATCAAGTGAGAAAGGTCATGAAGGTAATTGCAAAGTATCGACACAAGGAATACGGGGTGAGTACTCAATAATCTGGGTGAATGTGTCGAATTAAAGGCAACGAAACTAACTCGCTCATAGGATCTCAAAATGTCCTACAATTCTGGGATAAGCTTCCCAAAACTCAAAATGTCATTTATCGGAAAAATCCATAAGAATACATGATCTGCCACTGCGAACTCAAGCCCACGACCAACACGGACGACATAAGACCTCTGTCCGCAATGGACAATTCTCATCCTGACCTAAAACAACTGGATCATCTCCGAATTCTCTAGACTAGCTGGGGTCCAAAATCCTACTTACGCAGAGTCAGAAAAACAACAGGCTGGTGATCGACACGACCTAACCCCTAAACCTAAAGGTTGCCAATTGGAACGCCCCCTGATAACTGCTATCAAAGAAGTATCCTAACAATGGCGAGTGACGATCCCAACTACCGAAAACAAATAATACGTACGCACACACTTAACAAAGAACAACTGAGCAAACTGAGTATAACCGAACGACATGAATCCGAAAGGAGTCACACCCTGACTAAACCTGGGTAGACACCATAACGAAATTCGTGGAGATCTGCTCCCACTCCCTCTTCGGAACGGTTAAAGGTTGCCACTCTCCAGCCGGTCTCAGAAGCTCAACCCAAGCACACAACAAGACAAACACCTTGAAACGAAATTCGAAACTTCTCTTTACATCCCTGCCTACCCATAACTATCTCACAAGTCACGTCAAATGTTGGTGGAACTTGAATGAGTATAGAGAGTTGACTGATGTGCTTGCTCTAGGATTTCACGTCTCTACCCAATAATATCGGGTACACAAACGCATCCCTAAACTTAGCACACTATTGTCACAAATCAAGGATTCCGAATCATTACCAATCCGAGTATGCTCAAGTATCTCTGACGAACGAGCATCAGCAGGCAGTGCCTCGCGAAAGCGATTAAGGAAAAGTGGTCGGGCGAAGACATGAGCAAGTTGTCCCCTCAGTAGAGACGAACTTAAGCTGTACTCAACGATCGCACAAGAACTGTAAATCTGCAGAAGACTATCTCAACAATCAAAATCCGCTGCAAGAAGATGTACATTAAGCTCTGGCAGTCCGTGAAAATCTGACACGACTCTCGAACCAGTAGTGTCTCCAAATCTCCAACGCAAAACCACCGCGGCCATCTCCAGATCATGAGTGGGGTATCCATCTCGTACTTCTTCCAAATGTAGGGAAGAAAAATCGATAACTCCATAGTGTCACCTCAGTACACACTCGAGCCCCACTCGTGAAACATCACAGTAAACAACAAGGTCGCCCGAACCAGAAAGCAAGAAAGAACTGATGCAGTTGTTAACTGAACCTTCAACTGCCAAAAACTCCGCACACATGCCTCAGTCCAAAGAAAAGAAACCTCACTCCCGGTCAATTCAGTCAACGGTGCAGCACTGCACTAGCAATCCTGCACGAAACGGCGGTAAAAACCTGCTAAGCCCAAAATCTGCGGACCTCTGTCCTTCTCACAAGTCTGGGCCTAAGCTGTACGGACACGATCTTCCTCAGAACCATACAAAACCATCTCTCGTAACTACAAGACCTAGGAGTCAACAAAAACAAGACTGAAGGAACACCCCGAGAATCTAGCAAACCGCTGGGGCTCTCCCAGTATCTGCAAAACAAACCCTCAAGTGCTACTCCTATCCCTCAAGACACATTAAATAAACCAGAATGTCGTAAATAAAACAACAAAACTGGTCGAGGAACGGCCTGAAGAAATCCGGTTCATCACATCTACGAATGCTGCAAGGGCATTGGTGAGTCCAATGACACCACCAAAACACACAATGCCCCTAGCACGCATAAGGCGGTCTTCGGAATGCCATCACTCTGAACCCGCAACAATGATGACCTGATCCCGAACAAACTTAGAAAATGTCTCGCACTCTCGAGCTGATCGAAGAAATCGTCAATGGGAGGTAAAGGATACATATCCGCACCGTAAGCTGGTTCAATTGACGGTCCGTCGATACACAACCTCAAACTACCGTCTTTCTCCTTGATGAACAGAAATAGGAGTTCCTCAAGGCGAAACACTCAGACGCACGAACTTCCCAACAAACAACTCTGCAGCTGATCCTTTAGCTCCCTATGCTTTACCGGCTCATCTGGAACAACGTCGGAAAACTTTTGCACGAAAGAAAACCGGTCCAACAAACCAATTGTGGCTATGGTATCACGAATAAACGCCAAGAATCCATGACATCTCCTCAAAAGCCGACTAGCAAAAAAGGCTGAATTCAAGCCGTGAGAGGCGGCACAACTATCCACTTGCTCAACAAGAACTGACTCGCTGGGGAAAACAAAACCCGACTGTTTTCTCACGGTAGTCTACAGACGCCTAGCACGTAGCTAACCAGTTCATACCCAGGAGAACGTCAAATCCAACATCTCCAGAAGGATCAAAATGACGGACGAATCTCTATCTCCTATCCGATTGGCACACGACTGAAATACGCGTCGCGCAACAAAAGAATCGCTGACAGAAGTTAACACAAAAAAACGGCTGATCTACCCAACATGACTCTCGTCCTAACCACGGCACAAGTGAGAAATAAACAAATACATCAAAAGAACATATAAATTAAGGATACCTGAAAACTCTGCACTGGACGACCGCGCATCCCGATGAGTAGAAGCAAACTTTCGTGTCTGCCCCCTACCCGCAACTGGCTGAACTCCTCCTCTGCTAGACGGACCCCTCTGAGAGAACCTTCTACGTCCACCACCTCTCTGAATACGACCCTTACGCGGTGTTAGGGAACAATTTCTGATATAGTGATGAAGGCTCCCGCACCGATAGCATCCAGAATAACGCTGCTGACCCCCCTGGGGTTGAGAGCTGAATGACTGTCCTCGTCCTAAGCCTCTGCTACTCACGTGACAGTCACGAAATCTGTCTCGACGACTAAGCCTCTGTCTCTGGGCTGGTACACCGGTACGAGTCCTCCTCTGTTCCGGAACTCTCAGAGTCTCTGGAATATGTGCCTCGTCAACTGGAGCTGCATCCACTGGTGCTATGTAGGTGACGGACTGCTGCATGCTGATCGCAAGGAACAACTGGGTAACAGGGGTGACTACCTCCTGTCGCTGCGCTCGAACGGTCTCAACCAATGAACTCATCGTCTGACGCAAGTCCTGCATCTCTGCCACAAGCCTATCGAGCTGATCTGTCGAATGTTGATCCGTCTGCACCTGTGCAACTAGCATGCCATCCTGGTCAGTGCTCATCTCACCCGAACTAACTCTGACCTCGGCCCTCGCTGCATCACTCTGAGTCCCCATAGTCATCGGTAGCAAGGCTATAAATAGAGATAAGATTCGATAAGAACACGGAAATCGAATCACAAAGATATGAATCATAAAGGAAGGAATTTCAAGCAATGTACTTAGGTCACTTTAGGCGAAGTACCGCATCGTGAGTATGCTGCAGACATACACACACTACGTTACTCTTCTTAAGCTACCTACTCAATCATACCAAGGTCATCTTCCACTCCAAAAGGTAAAACCTAGCGCTCTGATACCAACTTTGTCACGACCCGAAATTGGCACGTAATGTCCCTAATACTACGCAACGTCTAAAGATGTAACGCAGTAAAAGAAAGCCAAAACCCAGAAATCTAAACCATTAAAAGACAAGAAAAGATAATAGAAAAATTTTTGAAACATTTGAAATCACAACCCAAATTCTTTAAAAGTCCAACTTTCTTTCTTTAAAATTTTGGCAGCACCCGCTTTGTAAAAACTAACCCAAAGATGGGTACAACATAAATATAAATGAAGAATCCCCAAACAGGAGCAAATACACGCCCAAAGGCGGAAAACAATCACCACAACAAATACGACGCCGTAGCGAAGAAATAAAAGACAATAGAAAGGAAACTGTATAAAAGACAACCAAATCACAAATAATATACAATATCGTCCTCACCAAGTCTCTAAGTCAACAAAATAACAGTAGATGAAGAGTACAAGGATACAACAATATACAATACAAAAAAAATACGGATAACCACAAAACCCACCTAAGCAAAACTGCACACTATGAGCTGAAGCGGTATCCGTAGCAAAACATGATCAGATAGATGAATAGCCAGCCTCGACTACTCTGAGGAGACACCCTGCAAAACTACTGTGGCACAACGGGGGTGAGTTGCCGACTCGTGAATAGTAAATAACATATGCAGGTAATCGTAAGTATGCACGTACAGCGTGAATCAATTAACAGTAATAACATGTCATATGAATGCAGTAATAATGAAAAGTACACTAGCAGGTACAACTATTACATGAAGAAGAAGAATAGGACAATCAGTATGCAATAATCGTGCAATAATGATATGAAAATGTAGATATGCAACAATCATGAAGGGTACATTAACATGTACTACTAATACATGAAACAGTGCATAAACAATAAATATGAGGTATGGATAGAAATATGTCATTTCCACGGAATCCTGACATCGTGGTAGGATCACAATCCATCAAGACAATCAAAATCCCAATTCCTCAAATCAGCCCCCAAATTGGCTCTCATATCATATAAGTCTCACATCTCCTCAATGTACAATATCGAATAAATCTCCTATATCCCGAATGTACAAAATCAAGTGAGTCTCGTATATTCTTTATCAAATCTCAAGTAAATATCATATGTCTTAAATCCATTATCCAGTGAATCTCTTATAACCTAGGTATATTTGTGTGAATAAATATGATAAGCTATATATTAATGTCAATACACATATATTAGCGTCCCATTCCACTAATATTGGTGTAAGGGCATAAATAACAGCAACCTAACCCACTGTTATATATACATATGAGTAAAAAGAAATATCATGAAACCAATGTGCCAAGCATCGACACAGAAATACTGATCTATCAGGTGCTGTCACCAAGACTGGCATCCTGATAGGTAGTATTATACGCTATACCGAAAGCTCGAGTGCCTAGCTCTAACCCTCGCCTTTCGACGTATCCATACATTCATGACTCCCGTCGGTATCCCCATGATAACCGCTGAGTCATAGGTAATTTCCCCGGAGTGTATGGTTCCCCTACCGGGCTCATCGGCGTGGTGCATCGACAACCCTTTCTTACCCCGGGGTACCTCCGGGCCCCACCATGCACCCTCATACGGCCTCTACGCCTCCTCGTAGGGGTGTGTGTGTGTGTGTGTGTGTGTATATCAGAACCGATAAAACTCATGGTGGATGCTGAAATATCATATCATGGAAACCGGGTTTTTCAAATAATGCATAATTTCATGAACTCCCGCGGTTCCCAAATCCAGAAAACATCATGAAAAATCCATAACTCAAATGCGAAACTCCAAGAATATAATATATGCGACATAACTGAAATGTAAGCATATAATGGAAAACCGCTAATTAACTGCAATAAGTTAAAATGAAATATCATGTGGTTCCTATTTTATCTGATTCTAAATAATATCAAGTAAAGGTAAATATGTAGCTGTAACTGATATATGTGTAATATACAGGTGCAGCAAGGTATAGGTATCTACCTATAAGAAATGATGAAGTATACCCTCCCCCCGGGTATAAGTGGAATATGTGAGCAAGGTATACCTGTAGCTATATCGTAAAGTGTGTATATACCTATCACTAATGGTACAATACTCTATAGGTATACAGGTTTGCTAAATGTCATATGTGATAAGAAATATGAATCAATGTCACAATGTCGCTAACCAAGCAATATAATATCTATAAGTGGTTTGTGTGTGACATGGCAATTATTCATGGTGTGTGTTGCATACAATCCGTGCTCGTGCAACATGAATCGTCAATAATATGTGCAGTGTCCTACGACCACTAGTCTAAGCACAACAACATCTAAGAAATAGGGTAAATTGGCAATTCTAAATATAATATAGAATATGCGATAGGTATTAAAATTCCTAGCCCAGACGCATAACGCCATGCGGGCGATCCCCGGTAGATGTTAAATCTACTCACCTGGTCGCGTGCTACACGTAGCCGACCACCTACTTCCCTTTCTTTACTGCATCCGATGTAT
The DNA here is from genome assembly GCA_030015575.1 of Agapanthus africanus. Classification (NCBI taxonomy): domain Eukaryota; kingdom Viridiplantae; phylum Streptophyta; class Magnoliopsida; order Asparagales; family Amaryllidaceae; genus Agapanthus; species Agapanthus africanus. The sequence continues at coordinate 431,933,846 of CM057339.1, forward strand.
CCTCCTGCGAACCTGGAAATTATACAAGGAATCCATATATAAGCAAAATATCTCTCAAAACGCGATATTGAAACCAAACGAGAAACTCGCGTCGCGAACTAAACGCGCGTGTGTACGATACGCTGAAACGAGTGTATACGCGTCTAAAACTACCCCGACACGTCGCGACACGCTGGATCACAGAACCCACTCACGTATCGCGCGTATCGCGCGTATCGCGCAAACAAAACGTACTAGAAAAGAGATATATGGTCCCAGATTTTGATACAGGTAAAATATCACAAAATTGCACATGCTAAAACACTATAATAAGTAGCAAACTACCCTAGCCAAAACCCCAACACCCCAGTCCCCTACCTGGCCGTAATTTGGGGCTAGAATGGTTAAATCGGCGGCCAAGGTCTGGAATGAGGGGCTCGTGCTCAGGTGGTGTGGTCTAGACCTAGTAAACATGCTCCAGTTTCCTCAATTTTTCCCTGAAAGAGCCGGGTCACAAGCAGATCACAGAAAGCTACAAATTCACCATAAAACCATAATTTTGCACAAAATGGAAACCCTATGGTATTTTAGTGAAATCTGGGTTGAAACTAGGTTTACTTGGCCCTAATAACACTTAAATAGGCTAGGTTAATCAATTCTAATCATGGTTTAACCCCATTTTAAAACCCCAGTTAACATGCACATGTGTGTGCAAGCTTAGGAAAATTCTAATAAAATATTCATTAAATAGGATAAAATATTTGAAAATTAATTTGGTAAACTTTTTATTAAAAACTATATATTAAAATATAATTAGCCACTAAACACATCTTAAGGTGTTACAGAATACACACACACACACACACACCGGTACATACACTATCATATAATGGCCTCTAGGGCATACATATATCCAACAATCTCCCACTTTCACTAAGGCCAGTTATTGGCGTATCTCATACCCAACATCTCAAAAAGTCACTCATGCTGCGGCTGGGGGAGGGCCTTGGTGAATGGATCCGCAGTGTTATCCTTTGTATCTACTCTCTTAATCTCGATCTCTTGGCGATCTACTATCTCCCGGATCAAATGATATCGCCTCAGGATGTGACTGGACTTTTGATGGGGCCTGGGCTCTTTGGCCAATGCCATAGCCCCATTATTGTCACAATACAATGGTATTTGATCAATAATGGTTGGAACTACTCTTAGCTCCGAGATGAACTTCTTCATCCAGACGGCTTCCTTGGCAGCATCATTTGCAGCAAAGTACCCAACTTCCATCGTAGAGTCTATAATGGTATCCTGTTTGGAACTCTTCCAACTCACCGTCCCTCCGTTAAGGTTAAATGCAAACCCTGAGATAGACTTGCTGTCATCTTTATCACTTTGGAAGCTCGAATCGGTAAAGGCCTCCATTTGGAGATCCCCATTACCGTACACCAAGAACAATTCTTTAGTCCTTCGCAAGTACTTAAGAATGTTCTTCACAGCAGTCCAGTGATTCTTCCCTGGGTTTGACTGATACCTGCTTACTACACTCGGTGCATAAGCTACATTAGGGCATGTACACAACATTGCATACATTATTGATCCTACGGCTGAAGCGTAGGGAATAATGCACATGCGAGCTCTCTCTTCATCAGACTTTGGACAATCGTCATTGGAGAGAGTGATTCCATGGAAAGCGGTTAAGGCACCCCACTTGGAGTCTTCTATACTAAACCGTTTTAGGATGATGTTGATGTACTTGGTTTGGGACAATCCCAATAACCATTTGGATCTATCCCTATAGATCCAAATGCCCAAAATGTACGTGGCATCTCCCAGGTCCTTCATGGAGAACCTTAGTGATAAGAATGATTTCACCGACGGTAGCATAGGAATGTTATTTCCTATCAGAAGAATGTCATCCACGTACAACACGAGGAATGTGACAGTTTTCCCTACAGTCTTCATATAAACTCAAGGTTCATCTGGATTTTTGATGAAATCAAATTCTTTGATAACATCATCAAAACAGATGTTCCAACTCCGTGATGCCCGCTTCAATCCATAAATGGATTTAAGCAACCTACACGCTTTCCCGCTGCTCCCACTGTCAATGAAGCCTTCTGGCTGATCCATATAAACGCATTCTTCTAAATCACCATTTAGAAATGTTGTTTTAACGTCCATCTGCCAGATTTCATAGTCGTAGTCAGTAGTAGCAAGTAGGATCTGAATGGATTTAAGCATGGCTACCGGAAAGAAAGTCTCGTCATAGTCCAATCCTAGTCTTTGACGAAAACCTTTCGCTACCAACCTTACCTTATAGGTCTCCACCTGTCCATCTACACCGATCTTTCTTTTAAAGATCCATTTGCCCCCTACGGGTTTTACCCCAGAGGGTACATTCTCCAAATTCCATACTTTGTTGGTGTACATAGACTCCATTTCGGATCTCATGGCATCCGGCCAGTTCACAGAGTCACCACTCGTGATAGCTTGCTAAAAACTGGCAGGGTCATCATCATCCATGATGCAGTCTTCTCTATCACCATCAATGAGAAAACCGTAGTATCTCTCCGGTGGGCGAGAAGTCCTACCAGATCTACGGAGTGGCTGAGGTTCATAAGATTCTATTGCAACATTAGGTTCAACCAAGTTGTCATTTGTAACTTGTGTTTCTAGAACCTCTTCTAGATCTACCATATTGCCATCAGTACCATTTGGAAAAATCTCATTTTCTAAAAATGTGGCATAATGAGAAAAAAACACCTTTTGTTCCACCTTGTGGTAGAATAGATATCCAAACGAATGTTTTGGATATCCCACAAATATATATTTGACCGATCGTGTCTCGAGTTTGTCCGGATTCTACTTTTTGACAAAAGCCGGACAACCCTAAATCTTAACTCGCTTAAGAGATGGTCTCTTCCCATACCATATCTCATATGGAGTGGTAGACACGGTCTTGGTTGGAACTTTGTTCAACAAAAAATCTGCAGTCTCCAATGCATGCCCCCAAAAAGAGAGAGGTAACTTAGAAACACTCATCATGGATCGTACCATATCTAATAGGGTACGGTTTCACCGTTCTGACATACCGTTGTGCTGTGGTGTGTAAGGGGGAGTGAGCTGAGAGAGAATTCCATTCTCTTTTAGGAAGTTCAGGAGCTCGGTACTAAGATACTCTCCATCTCGATCTGATCGAAGTATCTTGATGCTCATTCCTGTTTGTTTTTCTACTTCAAGTTTGTACTCATTGAATTTCTCGAAAGCTTCAGACTTATGCTTTATTAAAAAACATGACTGAATCTTGAGAAATCATCAGTAAAAGTTATAAAGTAGGAAAAACCGCCTCTTTCATGTGTAGACATCGGTCCACATACATCACTATGTATAGGCCCAAGAGCGCAGTAGCTCTTTCTCTGTGTCCACTAAACGGAGTTTTGGTCATTTTACCTTTGATACAAGATTGACAAGTTGCATAAGATTTATACTCAAAAGGATTTAAATATCTATCTTTATGAAGCTTGTTTAGTCTTGTTTCATTAATATGACCAAGTCTACAATCCAAAAGAAAAGCTTCATTTATATCTGAAAATTTTCTTTTACTTGTGTGTTTAATGTTGAAAACTGTGTGTTGATTAAGGACGTATATCCCGTTATTAAGTGTACCATAACCAATCAACTCTTGATTTGGTTTAATGTTCATAACATTGTGTTGCACAGCAAAATGATATCCTTCATTGTCTAACAAGGAAACAGATATAATATTACAAAGCATACTTGGTACAAAATAACATGGGTTCAAAACCAGTATACAACCCGACGGCAACCCTAGGTGATACTCTCCTACTGAAACTTCATGTACATAGGAACCATTTCCAACTTGGATAGTATGATCACCTTCCTTCAAAACTCTTCTATTTCTCAACGCCTGCACAGAATTGCAAATATGAGAACCTGAACCGGTATCTAATACTCAGGAAGCAGAGTTAATAGAAAAACAGTTTTCATTCATGAACACACCTGAAGCTGAAGCATCGCCATGCTTCTTTTTCTTAAGTTCAAGGTACTCAGTACAGTTCCGCTTCCAATGCCCCGTCTTCTTGCAATGAAAACATTCTCCCTTCCCCGACTCCGCGGCTTTGGATTTGTCTTTCCCCTTCGCTTTCTTTATTCCTCCTCTCGGTTTGGTGAATTTCTTCTTATTCTTTTACTTGGCATTGGCTTTTGGGACGGAATGGGAAGATTGTCCAACAAGCATAGAGGAGGACTTCGCTTTCAGCGTGCTCTCCGCACTTCTCAACATATTTAGTAGTTCGGGTAGTGATTTCTTCATGTCATGCATGTTGAAGTTCACTATGAATGGAGCAAAGGAGGAGCGAAGAGACTGTAGAACAATATTAGTATATTGTTCGTTATCCATTGTCTATCCGAGGTCCTCAAGCTCTTCTTTAAGAGCTATCATCATCAAAACGTGATCGCCTACTGGTGTGCCTTGAGCCATCCACTACTGAAACAACTTTCGAGATGCTTCGTATCTCTAGGTCCGAGATTGCTCCTCATACAGTTCCTTTGTATGGAGAAAGATGGATTGAACATCCATCTGCTCGTGTTTCTTTTGATGTGTATTGTCCATCGATGCAAGTGCGAGGTATTTGGCAGTAGCACAGTCAATATCCCACATTTTGCGGATTTCCCTATCCGCAGTAGAAGATTCAGTTCCTGGGGTGGGCGGGGCTTTGGCAGTGAGGACATATGATACTTTATCATATGTGAGAGCAATGTTAATGCTCCTCAGCCAGTCTTTGTAGTTCGGTCCAGTCAGCTTGTTTTTATCTAGTAGATGCTTAAGGCCTGTCATAGGTATCTGCCATTAAGAGAGAGAAGAATACACTCAGCGAAAGCTCTTGCAAAAATCAGATTGGTTATTATCTTATCTAATCGATGTCTCCCACAGCTTTTATCAAATTTTCTTTAAAATCTTTTAAAAAGAAAACCAGCCAGGATTAATTACATTCTACAACTTCGCTGACCGTTCAGCCAGGCCAGTGCCACTACTTTGAGGGAGGTTCTCCGTGGTGTCGCACTGACCTAATTAGAATAAACCTCGTTTTCCCATAGGCGTAGCCCCATTGACACCTTTCTTGACACCTTTCTTGACACCTAATGGGTTAGCTAATTGTAAAGTGCAAAACTTTCCCGGGAGCAACTCTTGCTCACAGTGGGATCGAGATCTTACTATCACATAGAAGGTATGCAATCTCATTGCAAATTTCGACTCTTGAAACTCACGATATGGTTTTTACCCCTAGCACTCATGACCTTAACTACAGTCAACATATCATAAGTGCTAGTCAAGTTCTACCCGTTATTTCGTGATTAACTAGACCCACCCATATGACCCTTAACTATAGTCAACATAATCATATGAATGTCCTAACTAATCCGCATCACATGCGGTGTAGGAAGACATCACTCAGCTACCGTACACTGCGCCTTAACGATAGTCAAAATACCCAGCATGAATACTAAGTACTCTACTTCCTAAAATGACGGAAGGCTGCAGATAGTTTTTAAGAAAACCTTTAACGATTTGAACTTGATATCGTTGTAGAATCCAACGGGTTTAAAAGGAGTGGCTTAAGCTCCGCACTATAAAAACTTGTTTTTTCATGAAAAGCCAAGTGGGTTTCAAATCCGATTCTACAACATCTTTTAGGTTCATTTTTCTTTACATTAATCTCATTAATGTAGTCCCATCATTTAATTCCTTAAGCCATCACAGAAAAGAAACGAAAATATAACGTACGCTTATGCCACCCGCATTAACCACAATATTCCGTTATGCACCGTTAGGTTACTTAACTAATGGCATACCGGGACGGGGCTAGCGCGGGTGCAAAACATAAGCGACGTTTATTATATATCATATATATAATATTCCATTCGTCTCAGATATATCAAGTGATCACATCGCAGAATATAAGCAGCAGAAGCACATATAATATAGAATATCTATGAGGTTCGTATTTTGTATTTAGCCATCAATAGAAAATACGGATTCCACAGTCATGATGAATAGCCAAGACCACACTCCTAGACCCCTATGAGAGCGGCAAGTTACCCTACCAATTCTAGAGTTTAGAAGACCCGGTCTCGACTCCTCGAGATGGCCTCCCACTGAACCCTAGAACCCGGTCACTTATGCTCCCTTCTTGGGTCTATTCTAATGCGAAAAAGTAAATAATATACAACAATGGTGACATCATCCTCACCCCGGAATTGCCCTAAATAAAAGAATATTACATGCAATTGAATTTTACATGGATGAAAAGAAAACTTTCATCTCACATAAAACCCCCGGCTATTCAATCACGACAATCATGCACATCATATCTCAGCAACACATAATATCACATATCATCAACGTAAGTAAGTATGCGTACCCTGATTATCGTTGAAGTATAGCAAAGAAAACGGCTATACACCACATACTACACTTAAGGTCACAGAGAAATAAAGTGAAAAACTACAACAATTGGAATCGTAAATGCCCTTAGACAACACAAACCCGGGATATCACATATCCAAGATTTCATGCCTAACAATGTAAAGCTCGCATTTAGGTCTCACCCATGAAAACAACTTTTTCAAAATAAGTCGGATAATTCAACAAGATTTCCAATTAGTCCCGAGACCAAAATGTTAGATTTACACGCAACAAACAAATTTGTAGATTCAAATTATTGTATCACATTCACATATACTAGGCGCAGTTAAAACGTTCGATCGAACAATCAATCACCCAAGGAATTCTCAGAAAGTTCAACACTTGAAAAGATTTAAAATATACCAGAGACTGCTATAGGCACATACGGCCCAAAACAAGAAGGCACAGTCCAAGCCTCACCAACGGCGCCGCGGAACCGCCGCAGAAAAACTTTTCTACTGCGGTTCCGCGGTCGTTAAGTCGAGTTAGGTCTTCGTTCTTCTTGTGGGCCTATAAAATACCCTGCACGATTTTCTGAGTATTTTTAATGTGAAAAAATCCAACTTTTTGAAAAATTTCCAATGAGCATGCATTGGGCGTCGTGTTTTGTTCGTTCGAGATTTTTAACGTCGTCTAGGTTACTCTAAAGCTCTAGCTTGGTTCTGATACCACTGTAGGGTTTCCATAACACCTCATATAGGGTTTGGAAGCATCAACATGACACAATTTAAATTTTAAGAGGTGCTAAGCAAACTAACCAAGGAATCGAACTAGAAATTTAGGGTAACAACTAATAGTATCACATATTATAAATAATCTATCACTAAGTGGAGAGATTACAACCTTTGTAGACCTCCTTGAGTGACTCCTTGGATCTCCTAGAGTTTAGAATGGCTCGCTTGAATCCTTCCTAGTCCACGACGATCCACCCGAAGTCCCTTTGCCCAAAGCTCCTTGTTTCACTTGATCAATGAGGAAGTGATGTTAACACTTTAAACTAATAGGCTAAACTAGTATAGAATGATTGTGTGGTTTGTTATCTCACTTAAAAACCCTTTCTTTTTCTATTCCTCACAATCAAAGAAACTCAAGAGAGCTTGAAGAAGAAGGAAGATGAAGATGGCAAAGCTTTTCTCAAGATAATGATAATTGTTATGTTTTAAAATAAAAACAAAAAGATATATATATGAGACACTCTCACATCCGACCATGGTTAAAAGAAATATCTAGATATTTTGTGATGAGTTAAAAGAACAAAGGAAATAAACTTAGGGTTAAATCAATGGTCAACCCTAAAAGAGTGTAGAAAGAATGAGTCATTTGTTATTTTCCTTTTTCTTTTATCTCAAAACAAAAATACACATATTAATTTGAACCATTTGAGTCTTGCATTGCCATCTTCTATATATCATCAACCATGATACACATGTATGTATGTATGTGTGCATACACATCATCATGTGTATGTATATACATATATACATACATCCATAAAGAAAAGGTTTAATAAAATGAGCTAAAATTCAATATTAAATCAACACTTGATTTAATAAACCGGTCATATCACATACGACCTGACTAATAGAAAATGCTCGATTAGTATACGGTATCTCATACATGCATTTAATCGAGCTCCTGCGCATATCTCACATGCACACCACATCGTTTTGCCTGAACCAGGAAACTTCTTTGTGGGACTCTAAGACTCGTCAATACGCCGGCAGTAGGTGATGATCACATCAAACACCCACAAGCCGCAAGCGGTCAGCAAAACGTAACGGCCACCCGGGTATTGAGCGATCAGAAGAAAAACAAGCGAACCTGTCAAAACTCCATCGAGCCAATTGGCAACACTTACCGTACAGTCCGATCTCTTCGTCAGATATGCTGCATATTGAGCCTGGGGATGGAATCATCGACCCCAATAACACAATAAGTCAAGCCGGTATATGGCTCATATTAGATCGAGAAACTACTGATAACACTTATCAGTAAATCTCAGCAGCCCTGGCCAGGGACTTCCTGTTATAGCCAATCGAGCATAGCGCAACATCAACCCCCAATACCGGGAGAGACGAAAAACCCCTCCTATCGCTCATTGCCTCCATGTGCCTCAGGACTATACCCAAAATCCACCTGCTTGCATGACTCAGTAGAGCCGTGGTAGGGTGGAGATCAAAGTAGAGTGGGAGGACACACAAGGCTCTATGACGATTTACAAACTAACCGGTACCAGTGACACCTGAGAACTGCTATCCGACGTGAGATATAATACCATATAGTAGATCTCGGTGAGTCCGCTCAGTGTACCCAGTCTCTACTGAGCACCCGCATACAATCTTTGGTGTCAGCACACCAGATGGATATGGGATCATCCATCTCCCATCACATAGGACAAGAATCGTACACGCTAGTCTACTCTGGAGTATCGATGCCTTGTCTCGATACACCCACGACTAGGAACATTTCAAGGATATGCTTATAAACTACGGATATCCCACTAGTATGATCCACATCATAATCCCAGTAGTCAAGCAAATATCTTAAGGGCTTTATCTGCATGCCAAGATAAATAGTAACCAGATAGCATACTATCATGTCGAGCGAGACTGTCCTCTGAATACACACACACACACACCGGTACATACACTATCATATAATGGCCTCTAGGGCATACATATATCCAACAGTCTCTAGTAGTAGAGAATGGTGCAATTGTTGCAGCTAAAGAAGTTGGCAGATATCACCTTGTATTACCAACTGGTAATACATTGATTCTGAACGAATGTTACTACGTACTAAAAATGATGTGCAACATTGTATCAGTTTCTTTGCTAACTAAAGAAGGATATAATCTCACATTAGAGAATAATGTTATGAACATTTTCCAGAATCAAGTGTTGATTGGATCTGGAATGTTATGTAACAGTATATACGTTCTGAATCAAACTACAGTTCTAAACGTACTGAACACAAACAAGAGGAAAAGTTCAGAAATGAATGAAGCCTTCTTGTGGCATTGTAGACTGGGTCATTTCGATGAAACAAGACTAGCTGAAGTTCTATAAGGATGCATATTTGAATCCGTTCGAGTTTACATCTTTTGAAACTTTCCTGTCATGTCTTAAAGAAAAGGTGACCAAATCTCCGTTTACTGGAAACGAAGAAAGAGCTACTGAACTCTTGGACAGATACATGGTGATGTATGCGGTCCTATGTCTACACATGCCAGGATTGGTTCCGCGTACTTTATTACATTCACCGATGTTCTCTCAAGATACGGACATGTGTTCTTGTTGAAACACAAAACTGAATCTTTTGAGAATTTCAAGGAATATAAGTACGATGAAAAAATCCAGATGGGTAAAGGTATTCAACTCCAAAAGATATGATCGGGGAGATGAATACTGGGGCACGAAAGTCCGAGACTATTTAAAAGAGAATAGGATTCTCTCTCAGCTTACTCCTTCGAATACACTACAGAACAATGGAGTTTTGGGGCGGCGAAATCGCACCCTATTTGATATGGTGCGCTCTATGATGAGTAATACTGAGTTACCTATTTCCTTTTTGGGGTTTTTGCACTTATTGAAGTTGCAAACCTATTGAATAGTGTTCCGACCAAATCCGTTGCCTACCACTCCATATGAGATATGGAATAGGAAGAGACCATCTCTTAAACGAGTTATGATATAGGTTGTCCGGCCTATGTTGAAAACAAAATCCGGACAAGCTCGAGGTAAGGTCAGTTCTGTGCAAGTTTGTAGGATATCCTAAACATTCGCGAGGAAATATCTTCTACCACACCAAGGAACAAAAGGTGTTTGTTTCTTGGAATGCCACCTTTTTGGAAAAAGGAATTTCTTGTGAAGAAATTAGTGGCAATGAGATAGAACTGGAAGTAGTTCCAGCTACAAAAACTGTTACTGACAATTTGGTGGAACCAGAGGATTCAATAGTCCCCAATGAACCCAAGCCGCTCCGCTGATCTAGTAGGGTTCCTCATCCACCTGAGAGAAACTACGGCTTTCTCGTAGATGGTGGGCGCAAGGATTCCATCATGTAGATGATGACCCAACTAGTTTCGAGCAGGCCATCACAAGTGGAGACTATGTGAAATGGCTGGATACTATGCGATCTGAGATGGAATCCATATACACTAACAAAGTATTGACTTTGGATGTTGCTCCTGAAGGGGTAAAATCCATCGGGAACAAGAGGATCTTTGAGAAAGATAATTGGTGTAGATGGAAAAGTTGAGACTTTCATAGATAGATTTGTAGTAAAAGTTTTTCATCAACGATCAAGTGTTGATAATGATGAAACTTTTTCTACTGTTGCTATGCTTAAGTCCATTAGGATCCTACTTGTCGTTGCTGCATACCATAACTACGATATCTGGCAGTTGGGTATGAAAATCGCTTTTCTAAATGATGATTTAGAAGAGAGCGCGTTCATGACATGGCCAGAAGGTTTCGTAGACAGTAAGAGTAGCGGAAACATACGCAAGCTGCTTAAATCCACCTACGGGTTAAAGCAGGCATCGCGGAGATGGAACATCTGTTTTGATGTGGCAGTCAAAGAGTTTGACTTCATCAAAATGGTAGATGAACCTTGTATACATAAGAAGGTTGTAGAGAGTAAGGCTGTCTTCCACGTATTGTACGTAGATGACATACTCTTGGAAATGGTTTCCTATGCTTCACTCGGTCAAGCTCCTCTTATCACGATGATTCTCCATAGAAGATCTGGATGATACCTACTACATCTTGTGGATTATGATCTATGATGATAGATCTAAGTGGATGTTGGGAATTTCCCAAGTCCAGGTACATTAACACCATACTAAAGGGGTTTAGTATAGAGGATTCTAAGCGTGGTGGTTCGCTCACTCACTCAGGAATCGCTCTCTCCAAAAAGATGTCTTCCGAGACTGATTTGAAGAGAGCCCGCATGCAAGGGATACCCTATGCTTCGGCGATAGGCTCTATCATGTATGCGATGTTATGTACCAGACTAGATATAGCTGACTCACTAGAATTAGTGATCAGGAATCAATCGGATCTTGGCAGAATCACTAGACAGCTGTGGAGGACATTCTTAAGTACTTGAGAAGCACTAAAAGAATGTTCTTGGTTCGAGCTTCCAGAGTGATAAGGTTGACTAAAAGTCAGTCACAGGAATTATCTTTACCCTCAGTGGAGGGACAGTATGTTGGAAGAGTTTCAAGCTAGATACCGTGACATACTAGACGATAAAGGCCAATTATATCTCTACCAACGATGCTACAAAAGAGGTTGTCTGGATGAATAAGGTTCATATGATGAACCCAGTTCCTACCATTGGATATCCAATACCTGTGTATTGGGATGAAAATGGAGCTGTAGCTTTGGCCTAGGAACCCTAATCCCGTCAGCGATCCAGAAATATTCTTGGACAGTATCACCTGATCAGGGAGATAGTTGATCTCCGGGAGATTGAGGTCAGGAGAGTTGACACAGAAGATAACACAGCGGATCCACTCACCGAGGCAATTCCCCCGATGCTTTTCGAGAGACTTTTAGGACGTTGGGTATGATATACTACAACAACTGGCCTTAGTGCAAGTGGGAGATTGTTAGTTATATGTATGCCCTAGATGCCATTATATTACATATGATGTATATTATAGTGGATGCTTGGGCATATATAGAGAGGACTTTCTTGCTCGACATGATAGTATGCTATCTGGTTACCTTTATCTTAACATGTAGACTGGTATTTATACTGTCTTGCTCTCACATGTTGATAAAGCCTTTAGGATATGTACTTGACTACCAGAACTATGATGGAGATCATACTAGTAGGGCCAGGGTAGTTCACAAGTACATCCTTTAATTGTTACTAGTCGAGGGATAATGAGACAGGGCATCGATATTCCAGAGTAGACTAGCGTATACGCCTCTTGACCCAAATGATGGGCGATGGATGATCCCACATCTATTGGTGTTTGACATCAGAGATGGTATACGGGTGCTCAGTGGAGACTGGGTACACTGAACAGGACTCGCCGAGGACTCCTATGTGGTAGTATACCCATCGTCAGATAGCTGTCCTCTAGTGACACTGGCACAGGTTAGTCTGTAAACCCGAGATCGTCATAGAGTCATGTTTGGCTCCCACCGTTCTTTGATTTCCTCCCTACCACGCTCAAAGGAGACGTGCAAACAGGTGGATTTTGGGTACAGTCCCGAGTGGTATGGAGGCAATGAGCGATAGGAGGGGTTTCGTCTCTCCCGGTATTGGTGGTTGATGTTGCGCTATGTTCGATTGGCTATAACTGGAAGTCCCTGGCCAGGGCTACTGCCGAGATATACTGATAAGTGTTATCAGTAATTTCTCGAACCGTTATAGGCCAGACATCAACATGACTTATCACGTTACTGAGGTCTGACGATTTCCACCCCTAGACATAATATACGACATATCAGACGAAGAGACCGGACTGTACAGGAGTGTTACTGATAGGCTTCGTGGAGACTGTGGACAAGCTTGCTTGTTGATCTTCATATCGCTCAATACCCGAGTAGCCGTTACGTCCAGCTAGTACCACTGACGGCTTGTAGGTCACTGATATGATCATCACCTACTACTGGCGTATTAAAGAGTCTTTAGAGTCCCACACAGAAGTTCCCTGGTTCAAGCGAAACGAAGTAGGACACATATGTGATATGTGTGTGGGCTTGATTAAATACGATTATATGATACCGTATTGTAATCTGGCAGTCATCTGTTATCGGTTCGGTTATATGTGATATAACCAGTTTGACGAATCAAGTGTTGATTCGATAATATGATATACAGATAAATGATATTAGTCGGTCATATATGATATAACCGGATTATTAGATCAAGTGTTGATTTAATAATGTGATATAATTATATATTAACTAATATCATTAGCTCACTAATTATTCTTCATTAAATATATATGATATACATATATATTATAATGAAACATGGCATTTAAATTTCTATATTGTGAAAATAGAAATGAGGTGGAAAGTAGAAGCATGGTTGCAAGGATAGGTTTAATTCTTGTTTATTCATTCTTGACTCACAATTCAAACATGGTTGCAATTTTATATTGTATAATTCCATGCTTGAATGAGTGAGGGGTCAAGGCTTGGCTTTCATTCTTGCTCATTCCAAACACTTAGCCATTTTTTTCTCTAGTTGCTCCCATGGTTGCTCTCTAGCTTCTTCTTCCTCCTCTTGTCATGCCTCAAGTTTCAACCCTCACATGTGATGTGAATCATGAAGCTTGAACACAAACTAGTGAGCTCTTTACCTCCCCCACTTCATCATCCCACACCAATCTAGAAAATTAGTGTGGTGTGTTTCATACACTAAAAGTTCAGTGTAGAGTTAGCTTGATCTAGAGATACATCGGGTGGATCGTCTTTGGCGCGAAGACAATGAAGGAGGCTCGTTCAATGTCTCAAGAGAAGCCTTGTGGAGTCGCGGGACTACTACACGGAGCAAGTGAAGAGAAGGACCGTCTACAAAGGTTGTATTCTTGTTCTCTTTAGATGTAAAGTAGTTTACATTTGCTTTTCTCTAAATCTCAAGGTAAAGATTCTAAGTTTAGGGTTCGTTAGCATGGCAATTTTTTGAAAACGGCAAGGACAATGCCTTCCGAAACCTTGCTGTCGTGCTAGGGAACCTTTCAAAAACAACCTAAACTAGTGGGCTAAACTAGTGTAGATTGATGATGTGGGTTTGGATTTTACTAAAAAATCTTTTCTTTTTATCTCCTTAACTCACTTTGATGGAAGTAGTAAGCTTTTGAGGAGGAAGAAGAAGGAGAAGGCTAATCAAGCTCAAGATAATTGTTATGCCAAAAATAAAAAGAATAATGAATATATGAGAGAGGGTCACACTCACTCATAACCAAGGTTAAAAAATATCTAGATATTTTGTTATTGGGTTAAAGAATAAGTGTAGAGATTAAATCATGGTTAAGTGTAGAGATTAAACCATGGTTTAAGTCATTGTCAACTAAGGAAGTGTGTAGAAACAAAGCAACCATGATATAATCATATATAATTCTTTAATCAATAATCAAAATAAATAAATATCCAAACCATGTGATTCTTGCATAGCCAACTCCAATGTATCTTCACCATGACACATGTATGCATGCATTTGAGCATTCACATCAACATATGTACATACGTACATTCATGCATACAATAAATAAAGAAAAGGTTATAAGTGAAAAGACTAATGGTCATTAATATTAAATCAACAATTGATTTAATATACCGGTCATATTTTATACGACCCGACCAAAAGAAAACTCCAGATTAAAATGCGGTATCATATACACGCATTTAATCAGGCATCCGCACATATCACCATATGCACCCCACATCGTTTCGCCTGAGCTTGGTAACCCCTTTGTGGGACTCTAAGACTCATCAATACGCAGGCAGTAGGCGATGATCATATCAAACACCCACAAGCCGCAAGTGCTCAGCTAAACGTAACGGCCACCCGAGTATTGAGTGAGCAGAAGAAAAACAAGCGAACCTGTCAAAAGTCCTGTCGATCCAACCGGTAACAATTACCGTACAGTCCGGTCTCTTCGTCAAATATGCTGCATATCGAGTCTAGGGATGGCATCGTCGACCCCAATAACTCAATGAGTCATACCAATGTATGGCCTATAACAGTTCGAGAAACTACTGATAACACTTATCAGTAAATCTCATCTGCCCTGGCCAGGGACTTGCAGATATAGCCAATCGAGCACAGGGCAACATCAACCCCCAATACCAGGTGAGTCGAAACCCCTCCTATCGCTCCTTGCCTCCATATGTCTCGGGACTGTACCCAAAAGCCACCTGTTTGCACGACTCAGTAGAGCCATGGTAGGGTGGAAATCAAAGCACAGTGGGAGAACACATGAGACTCTATAACGATCTCGGGTCTACAGACTAACCTGTACCAGTGTTATCTGTGAACTGCTATCCAACGATAGATATAATACCATATAGGAGTTCTCTGCGAGTCCGTCCAGTATACTCAGTCTCCACGAAGCACCCGTATACAATCTCGGTGTCAAACACCAATGGCTGTGGGATCATCTATCGCCCATCTCATGCGTCTAGTATCATATACTCTAGTCTACTCTGGAATATCGATGCCCCATCTCGATACACCAACGACTAAGGACATTTCAGGATATGCTTATAAACTACATATGTCCCACTAGTATGATCTGCATCACAGTAGTCAAGCAAATATTCTCAGGGCTTTATCAACATGTACAAATGAATAAAAACATGATCAAGTGAACATGTCAGATAAAGAGTAACCAGATAGCATACTATCATGTCAAGCAAGAAATTTCTCTGAATATATATATATATATATATATATATATATATAGATATAGATATATATATATATACATGTATAAATACATCCACTATCAAATAATGGCCTCTAGGGCATACATATATCCAACAATCTCCCACTTACACTAAGGACAGTTATTGGTGTATCTCATACCCAACATCTCAAAAAGTTGCTCATGCTGCAGCTGAGGGAGGGCCTTGGTAAGTGGATCTGCGGTATTATTCTTTGTATCTACTCTCTGAATCTCGATCTTGCGACGATCAACTATCTCCCGGATCAGATGATATCGCCTAAGGATGTATCTGGACCGCTGATGGGACCTAGGCTCCTTGGCTAACGCCACAGCCCCATTATTATCACAATACAATGGTATTGGATCAATAATGGTTGGAACTACTCCTAGCTCCGAGACGAACTTCCTCATCCAGACGGCTTCCTTTGCGGCATCATTTGCAGCAATGTACTCAGCTTGCATCGTAGAGTCTGCAATGGTATCTTGTTTGGAACTCTTCCAACTTACCTCCCCTCCATTGAGGGTAAATACAAACCCAGAGATAGATTTTCTGTCGTTTTTATCACTCTGGAAGCTCGAATCGGTAAAGGCTTCCATTTGGAGATCTCCGTTACCATACACCAAGAACAATTCTTTAGTCCTTCGCAAGTACTTAAGAATGTTCTTCACAGCTACCCAGTGATTCTCCCCTGGGTTGGACTGATACCTTCTTACTACACCAAGCACATAAGCTACATCAGGGCGTGTACATAATATCACCTTCATTATAGATCCTACAGTTGAAGCATTGGGTAAAATGCTCATGCGAGCTCTCTCTTCATCGCTCTTTGGGCAAAAGTACTTGGAGAGAGTGACTCCATGCCAAGCGGGTAAGGCACCCCGCTTTGAGTCTTCCATACTAAACCTCTTTAGGATGGTGTCGATGTACCTGGTTTGGGACAATCCCAGTAACCTTTTGGATCTATCGCTATAGATCCGAATGCCCAATATGTACGTGGCATCACCCAGGTCCTTCATGGAGAACCTTTGTGATAAGAATGATTTGACCGACTGTAGCATAGGAATATCATTTCCTGTCAGAAGAATGTCATCCACGTACAATACGAGGAACGTGACAGCTCTCCCTACAGCCTTCTTATAAACACAAGGTTCATCTGGATTTTTGATGAAATCAAACTCTTTGATAACATCATCAAAACAGATGTTCCAACTCCGTGATACCTGCTTTAATCCATAAATGGATTTAAGTAATCTACATGCTTTCCCGCTGCTCCCACTGTCATTGAAGCCCTCTGGCTGATCCATATAAACGCATTCTTCTAAATCACCATTTTGAAATGCAGTTTTAATGTCCATCTGCCAGATTTCATAGTCGTAGTGAGCAGCAATAGCAAGTAGGATCCGAATGGATTTGAGCATGGCTACGGGAGAAAATGTTTCATCATAGTCCAGACCCGGTCTTTGACAAAATCCTTTCGCCACAAGTCTTGCCTTATAGGTCTCCACCTGCCCATCTACACCAATCTTTCTTTTAAAGATCCATTCGCACCCTACGGGTTTTACCCTAGAAGGTACAACGTCCAAAGTCCATACTTTGTTCATGTACATAGACTCCATTTCCCTTCTCATAGCATCCAGCCATTTCACAGAGTATTCACTCGTGATAGCTTGCTGAAAACTGGTAGGATCATCATCCTCCATGATGCAATCTTCTCTATCACCATCAATGAAGAAACCGTAGTACCTCTCCGGTGGGCGAGAAGTCCTACCAGATCTATGGAGTGGCTGAGGTCCATCAGTTTCTGTTGCAACAGCTGGTTCAACCAAGTCGTCATTTATAACTTGTGTCTATAGAACCTCTTCCAGATCTGCCACACTGCCTTCGGTATCATTTGTAAAAAAATATTTTTCTAAAAATGTGGCATACTGAGAAACAAACACCTTTTGTTTCTCCTTGTGGTAGAATAGATATCCATAGGAATTCTTTGGATACCCCACAAAATTACACATAACTGACCGTGTCTCGAGTTTGTCCGGATTTTGCTTTTTGACATAGGTCGGAAAACCCAAAATCTTAACTCTTTTTAGAGATGGTCTCTTCCCATGACATATCTCATATGGCGTGGTAGACACGATTTTGGTTGGAACCCTATTCAATAAAAACGCTGCAGTCTCCAATGCATGCCCCCAAAATGAGATGGGTAACTCAGCATCACTCATCATGGAACGAACCATATCTAATAGGGTATGATTCCGTCATTCTGAGACACCGTTGTGTTGTGGTGTGTAAGGAGGAGTGAGCTGAGAGAGAATCCCATTCTCTTTTAGAAAGTCTGCAAATTCTGTACTGAGATATTCCCCACCTCGATCTGATCGAAGTATCTTGATACTCAATCCATTTTGTTTTTCTACTTCAATTTTGTACTCTGTGAATTTCTCGAAACCTTCAGACTTATGCTTCAATAAAAACACATGACCGAATCATGAGAAATCATCAGTAAAAATTATGAAGTAAGAAAAACCGCCTCTAGCCTGTGTAGACATTGGCCCGCATACATCATTATGTATGAGGCCTAAGCGCTCATTAGCTCTTTCTCCGTGTCCTGTAAACGGAGTTTTGGTCATTTTACCCTTGATACAAGACTGGCAAGTCGCATAAGATTTATATTCAAAAGAATTTAAATATCCATTTTTATGTAACTTGTTTAGTCTTTTTTCGTTAATATGACCAAGTCTACAGTGCCAAAGAAAAGCTTCATTTATTTCTGAAAATTTTCTTTTATTAGTGTGTTGTATGCTGAAAACCGTGTGTTGATTTAGGACGTATATCCCGTTATTAAGTGTACCATACCCAACCAACATTTGATTCAGGTTAATGTTCATAACATTATTCTGCAATACAAAATTATATCCTTCATTTTCTAACAAACAAACGGATATTATATTACAAAGCATACTAGATACATAATAACATGGGTTCAAAATCAATATACACCCTGACGGCAACCCTAGGTGATACTCTTCTACTGAAACCGCATGTACACTGGAACCATTTCCAACCGGGAGAGTATGGTCACCTGTGTTCAAAACTTTGCTATTTCTCAGCCCATGCATAGAATCGCAAATATGCGAACCTGAACCGGTATCTAATACCCAGGAAGCAGAGTTTATAGAAAAATATTTTTCTGTCACAAACACACCTGAAGCGGAAGCATCACCATGCTTCTTCCTTTTGAGATCCAAGTACTCAGTGCAGTTGCGCTTCCAGTGTCCCGATTTGTGGCAGTGATAACATTCCCCTTTCCCCGATTCATCAGTCGTGGACTTGTCTTTCCCCTTAACCTTTTTAACTCCACCTCTAGTTTTGGTGGGTTTCTTCTTCATCTTTCTCTTAGCCTTGGCATTTGGGCGAGAAGAGGAAGATGGCCCAGCAATCAAACCGGGAGACTTCACTGACTTGAGCGTGCTTTCTGCACTTCTCAACATATTGAGAAGTTCAGGCAGTGACTTCTCCATGTTGTGCATGTTAAAGTTTACTACAAATTAAGCAAAGGTAGGGGGAGAGACTGTAGAATAATATCAATTTATTGTTCGTTCTCCATTGTCCATCTGAGGTCCTCAAGCTCTTCTATAAGAGCTATCATCTTCAGAACATGGTCACCTACTGGTATATGTTGGAGATAGTACCCTCAGAGTCAATTATTGGATCGAAGGTACGTGATTGCAATGATTGCGGAGGACCTATACCGGTAGGACAGTCTTACTCGAGATGATAGTATGCTATCTGGTTTGCCTTTATAAGTCGTGTACATGTTCAGGTGACTGATTACATGTTACACTTTGATAGAGCCCTTAGGATCTTACTTTACTACCAACAGTATGATGGTGATCATATACATGAGAGTTGGGTAGTTTATATGCATATCCTTAATTGTGGTCCCTAGTCGTGGGAGTTTCGAGACAGGGCATCGATACTCCGGAGTAGACTAGTGTATACAGTCGAGACCCCGACGAGGGGCGGTGGCCGGTCTCACAAGCCACTGGTGTCAGTTGGATCACCTAAGATGTATACAGGTGCTCATTGGGTTATGAGTACACCGGACAGGACTCGCCGGGAATCTGCTAGTTAGTATTATATCTATCGTCAGATAGCAGTTCCCTGGTGACATGTGTACAGGTTAGTTCATCGACCTGAGGTCATCATTTGTCTCGTGTGAGTTCCCACAATGCTTTGATTTCTACCCTACCACGGCTCAAAGGAGTCATGCAAACAGGTAGCTTTTGGGTACAGTCCCGAGCCATATGGAGGCACGTGAGCGGATCGGCAGGGGATTCATCTCTCCCGGTATTGGGGGCGAGGTCGTGCTGTGTCTAGGAGAGCCATTACACAAAGTCCATGGCCATGGCAGGAGATTTACTGGTAGGTACTCCAGTAGTATCTCAGGGTGTTATTGGGCTACACTCCGACACGACTTATACTGCTATTGGGGGTCTGACGTTACTAGCCCCCTAGGCAGATATGCGATACTCATAGACGAACGGACCGGACTGTATATACATTGTCACTGTTAGGCTCAGTAGGGTTTCCGGATGAGTTCGCTCATCGGCCTCCCTTGAGGTCAGTCCATGGGCAGCCATTACGCATTGCTAGTGCCGCTGACGGTTTGTGGTTAAACCTACTTCCAGGGTACTGACGAGTCACTAGAGTCCCCCACAGACAGTTTCCCAAGTTCGGACGAAACGTTGTAGAGGCCGTTTGGTTTTATGGCAGGGTTCGGAAAATGCACGTGCGTTTACGCACGTGTTATTTTTCGGGCAGTTGATACTGGTCGGCTTTGGGTTAAGCCGGATCCGAGTATTATATTAAGTAGATATAATATCTTTGTCTCAGTTGCATTTGTATTCAGTCGTAATACAAATGCAGGTATATTTATACAGTTACGGGGTTATCCTGAAAGTCGTTTCAGGATCACTTTTGGAAGTTGCCAGTTTCCAGTTTTCTATCAGCCGTCTTTTAACATTCGGTTAAAGACGGATTTATCTTTTCTTGGATGAGGGTGAGTCATGCTTCTAGAAGGTTCTAGAAGTTTCTAGAAAGTGGTGACAAGGCTTATGACTCACTTGTTCCTTATTGGTTGCTTTTGGTGTGTTCACAATCTATGTTCACACTTGAGATATTTTCTTGTGTTCACACATGATATTTTCTCTTGTGGTCACCCCCCTCTCCTACACTCACCCTCCTCCTTCCTATATATGGCCGGCCCCTTCCCCCCTCCCCCCGCACTCTCACTTGAGGTTTCATTTTGTGAAAAAAAGATTATGATAGATTTTGGGGTGTATGGAATTTCACAGCTCATTTCATTCCATCACCCGATTCCCACGGCTACTTCATTAACCGTTCGTCCATGGTTTTGGACGAAGCGAGACAAAGTATTCCACTCATTATCTATATCATTCTTGGTCGTCTCTTTTAGCAAACTTGACGACCGAGTTGCCTCGAGTCAGAGGCGGGAGCCCGTTTAAAGAATCGATGATGTGGTGCCACCTGGACGAGCAGATCGGAGATCGACGAGATCGGAGCAGCCGCAACGGAGCGTGGGATGATGGTTAAAGAACGAAGGACTCGGATCGTTCGGTATAACCTTTCTACACTCCTCACAGTTTGTTAGTTTTGCAATAATGGAAGATCCAGGTTAAAGTATACGATAGCGCCAGTTAAAAAGTTTTTTGTTCCGCATTTGGCGTCTGTAGACGGCCGGGGCGCTAGCGTAGATATACATTGGTATTAGAGCCTCACCATTTTGCTATACTAACTTGTGCTAACGCGTTTAAAACATCGATCGAACCGGAAATCAAAAACTGCAAAATCCAAGCTTCACAGTTTCTGTCGATTTTAAATGATGTCCTAAAATTATTCCACATATCACAGAAATCTGTGCAGGGTTTTCTAAGCACACCGACAAAATTTGGGCAAGTGATTCGACCATATTGCCGCGGAATCGCGGCCAAACCCATGGTTTGGCCGCGTATCCGCGGCCATTCTATTGAATCATGCTTCCAAATTTGTACAGTGTTTTTCCCTCTGGAATTTGGGGGTTTTGGTATATATCTTTTGGGCCCAGATTTTGTTACTGTTCACCAGTTGTTCGTGGGGCCCACTTTGTGATATTTATTCGATCGAAATTTAAACATGTTAGTTTACAGTGCTTACATTATATCTCCGACCGGGAATGTCATTTGATCGGTAAACCGCGTCTGATTGCTATAGCTCTTTTAGACGGGTTTGCGAACGTGACATTCGCGTTGATGTTCTGTGTTGTGCTGTGATGTTGCGGATTTGTCGTGGTGGATAGCAGTGTCAATGATAGTGCAGTTTGAGTTTATTTGTACATTTGATATTGCGGGACGAGCGTCCAACATGTGGACTGCCGTCACTGCCTGTTGTATAATATTTTTTTGGGGCACGACCAGGTTGCGGTCGATGTACCTGTTGTTCTATTTTTCATTACTGTACTAGGTTTTACCCCGCGACGGAGTGAACAGATAGCCGGGTTCTGGGAGGGCAACGGGTCCGCATCTCATGGCTTTGAGAGGCAGAGGGGTCCCACTCTAGAATTGGCAGACTATTCGCCGCACTCGTAGGGGGTACAGGTTGACCCAAGGAGGGGTGCCCAAGATTACCGGATTCCGTGAAGTGCAGGGTGGTCCATTCACTATGCTGTAGGGGGCTGCCTCGCTTCAGGTTTTAGCGGGTAACTTGTCGCACCCGTAGGGGTCTAGGTTTCATTGCACAGGCTATCCACACGACAGGGGAACGTCGGGTTTCAGCAGTGGCTCTGTGAAACCCGGGGATCCCAGATTATCTATATTGTTCTGTGATGCTTATTACTTTTCTGTAATGCAGCATATTATCACGCCTGGAGCGATTATTGTATATTGGTTTATATACTATTAGATGTTGTATATGTTTTACACCCGCGCTAGTCCAGTCCCCGCTCTGTCGTTAGTTAAGTAACCTAACGGGTAATGACGGGACCTAGTGACGAATGCGGATGGTATATACGTACATTTTATTTTCGTTCTTTTCTGGTGTGATTATTGATGGGACTGCATTGATTCTGATCAATGCAAAGTAAAACAAACCTGTTTGCAGTTGTTGGAACAAATTTAAAAGGTGTTATTGCAAAGACGTTTCCTTTTGTTTTGCATAGCGGTATTCAGTGGAATATCCTGCACCTCATTCGACGGGGCGAGGGCTGATATCCCTTCACCGGGACTGACCCCTTGGGCAGAAGTTTGCGTCAGGGTAATAACTTCACTATAGTCGATTACAAGTTGCTTTGCACCGCGGTATTCAGTAGAATATCCTGCACCTCATTCCACGAGGAAAGAGCCGAGATCCCTTTACCGGGAGTGACCTCTTTAGCAAAAGGTTTTCGCCACTATATTTTAAAAGGCTATCAGGTTCCTTCAGCGATATCAAGTTCACTACGTTAAAGGTTTTTTCGCCAAAAACCAGCTGTAGCCCTCCGTCACTTCTTTTGGGTATTCAGTAGTATTCAAGCTATGTATTTTGACCTAACGCCAAGGCTTAGTGTTTGGCAGCTGCTGGGTATTCAATTGTTGCATAGATAGATGAGTTGGTTTGGGACAGCCGTTCTACCATTTTGACCTAATGCCAAGGGCATGTGCGGGTGGGTTCAAATTAACAAGATAGTGATGGGTAGAACTTGGCATGTGACTTATGACATTTTGACCTAACACCAAGGTTATAAGAGCATGGGGAAAAAACTATATCGGGAGTTTCTAAAGAAACTGAAACTTGCCAAGTATGCGCATACCTTCTGGAGTATGAGTAACGTGGATGCATTCCATCACGTTATCATGCGATGAGAGTTGGATCCCGATTCCCACTGATGAGTTGGTTTACTCTTCGGGTGATCCCGATTGATTCTTCTTTCAGGTTTAGAGGAGAATTTGACAGGACAGTGGGAGGTTTCCGGATTAGATAAAGTGATAACCATTCTGATCTAGGTTAGAGTGCACGCAGAGTGTTTCTTTTCTCTCTCTTTCTCTCTGGCAGCGACCTTTGACCGACCCTAGACTATGACTCAGTGACCAAGTTGACCGAACCTTCTTAAAATACTGGCTTTTGGATTGTCTATGTTGCATAAGTCATTGCCACTCCTTCTTTTACCCTTTGAATTTCTCAGAACACCCGTATTACTACGGACATCCACTTCCATTGGATAGATCCATCATATGGTTATATACGAACTCGAAAGGACTTCTTCGAGGATGGATCCAGGTTCAGGAGAAATAGAATTGGTTTATTCAGTTGTCTTTTATTATCACCTTCTCTCAGGTTGCGAGGGCTCCTTGGTTTAGGAGAGTACACTGTTCAGACCATAATATTGCATTTTTCATTCCCCTATTCTTATCCTTTTTATAAATAAACAGGTACTCTTGACGCACGTTTGTTGCATATTACAGGATACAGGTTTCTGGAGCAAATACAGTGAAAAAGACACAAAACAACAGAAAAAGGGACTTTTGACCAACAAGTAGACGGATCCTAGTCAAGCCTAGTCGAAGAACAGTGCAAGGTCCAAAAAGTCAAGTGAAACGGTTAAAAAGCCCAATAAAAGTCTTCACTAAAAATCTGGAGAAGATCCAGAAGTCCAACAGAGAAAAGAAGAGTAAAAACAGAAGCCCAAAGAGCCAAGGAAAAAGCCCAAAAAATCACAGAGCCCAATTCCCTAGTTTGGCCGCGGATCCGCGGCCAAACCCAGCCTGGCGCCGCGGATCCGCGGCCATACAAGGCCCGTGTCGGCGGAAAATCTCTGGGTCGGTGCGACGGTTCGGATGTTGGGATTTTACGTGGGCAAATCTGTAATTGCGCAAGTGCGAGAGTCTGTAACCCTAGGTTTCCTATTTTCCTATAAATTGTAGTTTTAGATCTGTAAAATGTTAGGCCTCTTTTCAATAAATAAAATTCAGAATTTCTGGGAGTGACATTCAGATCTATTCTGTCTTCTACTTGGAGGGAGCCATCAAATCTGTAGGTAATTTATTTCCTTGCTTTTATTTTCTAGTATAATTTATCATCCCCTAATGAGCGAGTAGTCTCCTCGTTTGTTAGGGTTAGCCTTAGCGAAATGGTTGAGAGATGAGATCTCTCACCCCTTTCAATGCCATCTTCACTTTAGAGTTAGAACTCCATGCATACGCACACATCCGCTCCCTACGGCACCCTACCCCTCGAGGTAACGGTGAACCGTAGTATAAAGGGCCGGTTGCGCGCGTTTTCCATGGGGGTTAGGGTAATTATCAACAAAGGAAGGATACGAATCTAGAGGAAGAAACATCTTCCCAAAAGATTCGTATCCACTTTATTGATAATTAACTTAACACCTAATAGATCTAAAAAAAAAGAAGGCATTGAAAGCGGTGAAGGAAACATTAATCTCCAAAACTTCCCCTAAGCCTAACCCTAGCAAGACTCTTAATTAGATTAATTAGATCTAGTTTTTATAGATTTTTATAAACCAATTAAAACGACATTTCGAATCAACTCGTTAAAACACATAAAAGGAATTTACCCGTCTCTGTGGATCGACCCGTACTCACCGGCTAGCTGCGAAGCGACGCCGTTCTTGATTGCGGTAAACTACATATTTTTGACACTAATCATACACCTATTACGCTTATTGGATAGTCTTATTCCAAACCATAGGCTGGTGCCGAAAGGTAGGGAATGAAGAAAACCAATTAGCCTAAGTAGGGTGTGCAGAAGGTAATATGTAAAGACAAAATAAAGGGATTAGAAAGAGGGCAAAGTAAATTGCGACTGATATCATTCACGACCAAAACCGCGTACTTCATCGCCACTCCTATTTCACCTTTAAAAGAATAAGGTATTATTCAGTTGTCTTTTATCATCACCTTCTCTCGAGATGCGAGTACTCCTTGGTTTAGGAGGGTACACCTATTATGCTTACTGGATAGTCTTCTTCCAAACCATAGGCTGGTGCCGAACAGTAGGAAGGAAGAAAACCATTTAGCCTAACAATGGTGTACAGAAGAAGACAAATAAAGGGATTTGGAGAGATGGCAATAAAATATACGGTTGAAGTCATGAATTGGATTTTGGAAGAGGCATTACTATGAATACCAGGATACCCCTACGAAACATTTTCATGTTTCAGTGCATTGTTAAAGGAAAACTGTTTTCCCGATTAGATACTTACTCCAAGGGTATGTATTTACCAGGTTTCATTCTCATATCTGTATGGTTTTACAGATGATGAGTGGGAGTAAGTTATTGGGAATTAGGTGATTATCCTCATTATATCGGAATTCGTTGTAATTGGTGATATTTGAGGAAATCGCCAGGGTACAGTTTTCAACCTACGACGCATAGGTTTTAAGTTGTTTAAACTCAGCGGACTTATACAGAGTATTGTATGTTGTCCAGTGTCCATCAGGACAAAGGGGTAGGTCTTCGTACTATGTTCTGTTTACTTATAACTTCTCTAGTATTTAGACAAGTGTTTCGTAGAAATACAAGGTCTAAGTTTTGAGAAGTTGTGGGTATAAGAATAAAGTAGAGAACCAGGTGTCACAAGTATCGGGATTCTTCAAAGAGATCGAAGATGTAGATTCTTGTGATTGGTATTCAGATGATAGTGATGGTTTTGAGAAACGAGTTTTCTCTTTCAGGTTACTCATAATTGGATGGATTCCTAAGTTGAGTAATGCTGATTAGCCTCTTTCCATTAAGTTGATATGCACTGGAGACAGCTGCATGATTTGAATCTGGTTCCAATTAAATAAGTGCCAAAGTTTCTGTATTGGATATAGAATGGATCGTACCTTAAAAGATATTAAGATACGGGGAGTTGTCCAGCTTATGCTTAAAACCAGACTCTGGATAACTCAGGGCACGTTTCTGTAATGGCTGTTTGTGGGTTGACCCTGGCTATGACGAGGGTTGATATTCTACCATTTGGAAAATCAATAGTGATATTGTTCTTGACTCGCCACAGTTTTAGTAAAATGGATATTTTTCAGAAAACAGTAGTGGGAGTATGGTAGAACTGGAAGTGATTCCAGAACCGCGAACGATTACGGAAAATTTAATAAGACCTATATATTCAATCAGGTTTGACATTCCATTAGCCACTCCGCAGAAATGATGGGTAACCTCAGACACCCGAGAGGTACTCCGGTAGCCTCAAGGACGGTGACAGGGAGGTTCTTTTCTACCCAGACTTGACACTACTGTTGTTCCAGGCTATGAGACCCGGTAGGAGGGTTGTCGTAGTCAGTGGGAGCAGCAGAAGCATAGTGGGCAAGTAGCTTATGTCTATTTATAGACTTGAGCAGTTATAGCGGAGATAGATCATCTAATTTTGATGTGACAGTCATGGGTTTGACTTCAATCAGAATAGGGGATGGATCAGTTAAGAAGGTAGTAGGGTGTGATGTCATGGTATCTGGATGACATACACAGAGTAGGAAGTAAAATTCCTATACTACGATCGGTTGTACTGTGGTCGTCACACGGTTGTTTCTCCAGACAGGATATGGATATAATATTTGACATTCTGGTTTCTGGATCTATGGCTTTAGATCTGGATTTGGGTAGTTTCCCAATGTGGGTACTTTGACAGATATTCTAATGGTTTTTGGAATAGTTGACTCCTAGCATGGTGGTGTACCTGCAGGTGATGGAGTCACCCTCTCTAAAGGTGTCGTATAGACTAAAGGGGAGAGGGATATGCATGATTGGCAGATCACTTGCTTAGGCAATTGAGTCAATCGTGAGATGTCAAGTACCACACCAAATGTTGTTTTTGCACTAGATGCAATAAGTTTGTATTAATCCAATCCTGGAGAAACATAAGGAAGCAATTTTAGAACATAAGTACATGTTTTACGGATTTGATGACAGCAGCCTCCTTCGGGAGACGGTTATCATTCCAAGCTTCAAAGGTGACATGGTTGACAGAGAGATTGTCAGAGTTATAGTTTTTCCCTCTGATGAAGAGGGACAGTATTATGGACAGGTGGTCCAAGAGGATACTGTGGGTGGCATGGTGCCGGATACTGATTAGGTTCAGTGATCGATACAGTCTAAGAAGTTTGGATTTGGAGTTCATTTATGAACTAGGTCCCATCAGGTATCCAGACATATTCTAAGACAGGTATTACTCGATTCGGGAGATGGCTTTCTCCGCGAACTTGAGATTAAGAGAGATATAGAAAGAAACTTCTAGACGGATCCACTCACTGAGGCTATTTCTCGAACACAATAGTTTTACAAACGGGCTTTGTGAAACTGATTAGTAGAGGAGTTGGATGTTCGGTTTCACACGGGCTGTGAGTAGTCGACATTGCAATAATTAGCTTTAAGTGCAAGTGGGATATTGTAGGAGATAGTGCCCTCAGAGTCAATTATTGGATCGCAGGTACGTGATTGCAATGATTGCGGAGGACCTATACCGGTAGAACAGTCTTACTCGAGATGATAGTATGCTATCTGGTTTGCCTTTATCAGTCGTGTACTTGTTCAGGTGACTGATTACATGTTACACTTTGATAAAGCCCTTAGGATCTTGCTTTACTACCAACAATATGATGGCGATCATTTACGTGAGAGTTGGGTAGTTTATATGCATATCCTTAATTGTGGTCCCTAGTCGTGGGAGTTTCGAGACAGGGCATCGATACTCCGGAGTAGACTAGTGTATACAGTCGAGACCCCGACGAGGGGCGGTGGCCGGTCTCACAAGCCACTGGTGTTAGTTGGATCACCTAAGATGTATACAGGTGCTCATTGGGTTATGAGTACACCGGACAGGACTCGCCGGGAATCTGCTAGTTAGTATTATATCTATCGTAAGACAGCAGTTCCCTGGTGACATGTGTACAGGTTAGTTCATCGACCTGAGGTCGTCATTTTTCTCATGTGAGTTCCCACTGTGCTTTGATTTCTACCCTACCACGGCTCAAAGGAGTCGTGCAAACAGGTAGCTTTTGGGTACAGTCCCGAGCCATATGGAGGCACGTGAGCGGATCGGCAGAGGATTCGTCTCTCCCGGTATTGGGGGCGAGGTCGTGCTGTGTCTAGGAGAGCCATTACACAAAGTCCATGGCCATGGCAGGAGATTTACTGGTAGGTACTCCAGTAGTATCTCAGGGTGTTATTAGGCTACACTCCGACACGACTTATACTGCTATTGGGGGTCTGACGTTACTAGCCCCCTAGGCAGATATACGATACTCATAGACGAATGGACCGGACTGTATAGACATTGTCACTGTTAGGATCAGTAGGGTTTCCGGATGAGTTCGCTCATCGGCCTCCCTTGAGGTCAGTCCATGGGCAGCCGTTACGCATTGCTAGTGCCGCTGACGGTTTGTGGTTAAACCCACTGCCAGGGTACTGATGAGTCATTAGAGTCCCCCACAGACAGTTTCCCAAGTTCGGGCGAAACGTTGTATAGGCCGTATGGTTTTATGGCAGGGTTCGGAAAATGCACGTGCGTTTACGCACGTGTTATTTTTCGGGCAATTGATACTGGTCGGCTTTGGTTTAAGCCGGATTCGAGTATTTTATTGAGTAGATATAATATCTTTGTCTCAGTTGCATTTGTATTCAGTCGTAATACAAATGTGGGTATATTTATACAGTTACGGGGTTATCCTGAAATTCGTTTCAGGATCACTTTTGGAAGTTGCCAGTTTCCAGTTTTCTATCAGCCGTCTTTTAACATTCGGTTAAAGACGGATTTATCTTTTCTTGGATGAGGGTGAGTCATGCTTCTAGAAGGTTCTAGAAGTTTCTAGAAAGTGGTGACAAGGCTTATGACTCACTTGTTCCTTATTGGTTGCTTTTGGTGTGTTCACATTCTATGTTCACACTTGAGATATTTTCTTGTGTTCACACATGATATTTTCTCTTGTGGTCACCCCCCCTCTCCTACACTCACCCTCCTCCTTCCTATATATGGCCGGCCCCCTCCCCCTCACTCTCACTTGAGGTTTCATTTTGTGAAAAAAAGATTATGATAGATTTTGGGGTGTATGGAATTTCACAGCTCATTTCATTCCATCACCCGATTCCCACGGCAACTTCATTAACCGTTCGTCCATGGTTTTGGACGAAGCGAGACAAAGTATTCCACTCATTCTCTACATCATTCTTGGTCGTCTCTTTTAGCAAACTTGACGACCGAGTTGCCTCGAGTCAGAGGCGGGAGCCCGTTTAAAGAATCGATGATGTAGTGCCACCTGGACGAGCAGATCGGAGATCGACGAGATCGGAGCAGCCGCAGCGGAGCGTGGGATGATGGTTAAAGAACGAAGGACTCGGATCGTTCGGTATAACATTTCTACACTCCTCACAGTTTGTTAGTTTTGCAATAATGGAAGATCCGGGTTAAAGTATACGATAGCGCCAGTTAAAAAGTTTTTTGTTCCGCATTTGGCGTCTGTAGACGGCCGGGGCGCTAGCGTAGACTTACAGTATGCCAGGAGTCATCCACATCTGACACAATTTTCTCGATGCTTCGTATCGTAAGACACGAGATTGCTCCCCATACAACTCTTTTGTATGGAGAAAAATGGATTGGACATCCATCTGCTCGTGCTGCTTTTGATGTGTGTTATCCATCGATGCAAGCGCGAGGCATTTGGCCATGGCACAATCAGCGTCCCTTGTCTTGCGGACTTCCCTATCCACAACTGAAGATTTAGGACCTGGGACAGGCGGGGATAGAGCCATGAGGACATATGATATCTTATCATAAGTCAAGGCAATGTTAATGTTCCTCAGCCAGTCTTTATAATTGGTCTCATTCAGTTTATTTTTCTCTAGTAGAAGATTAAGTCCTGTCATTGGTTTCTGCCATTAAGAGAGAGAAAATAATACATTCAACGAAAACTCTTGCAAAGATCAGATTGGTTATTTATCTTATCTAATCGATGTCTCCCACCGCTTTTATCAAATTTCCCTTCAAACCTTGAAAGGAAAACTAGCCAGGATTAATTACATTCTACAACTTCGCTAATCGTTCATCCAGGCCAGTGTCGGTACTTGAGGGAGGTTCCCCATGCTTTCGCAAGGACCTAATTAAAGTAAACCGCATTTTTCCAGAGGCGTAGCCCCGTTGACACCTTTCTAGACACCTAATGGGTTAGCTAATTGTAAAGTGCAAAACTCTCCTGCGAGCAATTCTTGCTCACAGTGGGATCGGGATCCAACCATCATATGGAAGGTATGCAATCTCATTGCAAATTTCAACTCTTGAAACTCTCGATATGGTTTTTACCCTAGTACTCATGACCTTAACTATGGTCAACAAATCACAAGCACTAGTCAAGCTCAACTAGACATTTCTTGATTAATTAGACCCAGTTATATGACCCTTAACTATGGTCAACAAAGCTATATAATTGTCCCAATTAATCACATCATATACTGTGTAGGAAGACATCACTTAGCTTCCGTACACTACGCCTTAACTA
The DNA here is from genome assembly GCA_030015575.1 of Agapanthus africanus. NCBI lineage: Eukaryota > Viridiplantae > Streptophyta > Magnoliopsida > Asparagales > Amaryllidaceae > Agapanthus > Agapanthus africanus. Next base: position 431,965,261 of record CM057339.1, read on the forward strand.
TAGTCAACAAACGTAGCACGAATACTAAGTACTCTACTTCCTAAAATGACGGAGGGTTGCAGATGGTTTTTAAGAAAACCTTTAACGCTTTGAACTTGATATCGTTGTAGAATCAAACAGTTTTCAAATGGAGTGGCTTAAGCTCCGCAATTTTGAAATGTAGCTTTTTCGTAAAAAGACAAGTGGTTTTCAAATTCGATTCTACAACATCTTTTAGGTTTATTTTTCCTTATATTAATCATATTAATGTAGTTCCATCATTTAAGTCTTAAGCCATCATAGAAAAGAAACGAAAATAGAACGTACACTTATGTCATTCGCATTCGCCATAGTGTCCCGTTATGCACCGTTAGGTTAATTAACTAAAGGCATACCGGGACGGGACTAGCGCGGATGTAAAATATAAGTAAAGCTTATTATATATCATATATATAATATTACCATTCGTCTCAATATATGAAGCGATCTCATCACAGAATACCAACAGCAGAAGCACATAAATGAAGATATAGGATACGCAAGGATTTCCATATTTTTTATTTAGCCAACGTTAGAAAATATAGATTCCACGATTGTGATGAATAGCCAAACCCTACACCCTAGACCTCTACGAGAGCGGCATGTGGCCCTACAAATTCTAGAGTTAGAAGACCCGGTCCCAACTCCTCGAGATGGCCTCCCACTGTACTCTAGAACCCGTTCACTTGTGCTCCCCACCTTGGGTCTATCCTAATGCGGAAAAGTAAATAATATACATCAATGGTGACATCACCCTCAACCCGGATGTGCCCCAAATAAAAGAATATTACAAACAAATGAATTTTACATGAATGAAAAGAAAACTCTCATCTCACATAAAACTCCCGGCCATTCAATCACGATGATCCTATACATCATATCACAGCAATACATAACATCACATGTCATCAACGCAAGCAAGTATGCGTACCCCAATTTTCGTTGACATATAGCAAAGAAACCGGCGATACAACACATACTGCACTTACGGTCGCAGAATAGAATGTCAAACTACAATATTTGGAATCGTCATTATCCTTAGACTTCTTAGCACAAAAACCAACAAGTGTAGATTCCAATTATTGTATCACATTCAAATAAACTAGGCGATGTTAATCCATTTGATCGATAGATCAATGACCCAGAAAATTCAAAGAGAAGCTCAACACCTGAGCAGAATTAAAATTACCCAGAAGCATGCTACAGTACCTATGGACCAACCGTAGAAGGGCCGACACGAGCCTCACAAATGGCGACGCGGAACCGCCACCAAAAGCACATTTCTGCCGCGGTTCCAGGGTCATTTAATCGAGTTAGGGTATCGTTCTTCTAGAGCGTCCATAGAATTACCTGCATGATTTTCTGAATATTTTTAATATGAAAAATTCAAACATTTTGAAAAATTTCCAGAGAAGGATTTTTCCGGGTAATCGATATCCGTTCGAAGTTTTTAACGTCGTCTAGGTTACCCTAAAGCTCTAGCTTGGCTCTGATACCACTGTTGGGTTTACATAGCACCACATAAAAGTTTATCTAGCATTAAACATGCTACAATTTAATTTTTAGGGTGCTAAGCAAACTAACCTAGGATCAAAACAAGAAATTTAGAGTAACAAATATAGTATCACATACTAAATAGAAAAGTCTAACACTAATAGATGAGAAATACAACCTTTGTAGATCTCCCCTTTGAGACTCCTCGGATCAACTCGGTGTTTGAACAGGTCCGCTTGAGTCCTTCGTTTTCCACGACAATCCACCGCGGAGAACCTTGGCTCAAGCTCCTTTCTTCACTAGAACAAAGTAGAAGTGATGCAAAACAACCTAAACTAGTGGGCTAAACTAGTGTAGATTGGTGATGTGGGTTTGGATCTCACTAAAAAATCTTTTATTTTTATCTCCTTAACTCACTTTGATGGAAGTAGTATGTTTTGAGGAGGAGGAAGGAGAGGGCTAAGCAAGCTCAAGATAATTGTTATGCCAAAAATAAAAAGAATAATGAATATATGACAGAGGGTCACACTCACTCATAACCAAGGTTAAAAAAATCTAGATATTTTGTTATTGGGTTAACGAATAATTGTAGAGATTAAATCATGTTTAAGTGTAGAGATTAAACCATGGTTTAAGTCATAGTCAACTAAGGAAGTGTGTAGAAACAAAACTACCATGATATAATCCTAATTAATTCTTTAATCAATAATCAAAATAAATAAATATCCAAACCATGTGATTCTTGCATAGCCAACTCCAATGTATCATCACCATAACACATGTATGCATGCATGTGTGCATTCACATCAACATATGTACATACATACATTCATGCATACAATAAATAAAGAAAAGGTTATAAGTGAAAAGACTAATGGTCATTAATATTAAATCAACAATTGATTTAATATACCGGTCCTATCACATACGACCCGACAAAATGAAAACTCCAGATTACAATGTGGTATCATATACACGCATTTAATCACGCATCCGCGCATATCACGATATGCACCCTACATCGTTTCGCCTGAGCTAGGTAACCCTTTATGGGACTCTAAGACTCGTCAATATGCCGGCAGTAGGCGATGATCATATCAAACACCCATAAGCCGCAAGCGGTCAGCTAAACGTAACGGCCACCCGGGTATTAAGCGAGCAGAAGAAAAACAAGCGAACCTGTCAAAACTCCTGTCGAGCCAACCAGTAACACTTACCGTACATTTCGGTCTCTTCGTCAAATATGCTGCATATCGAGTCTATGGATGTTATCGTCGACCCTAATAACTCAATGAGTCATGGCGATGTATGGCCTATAACAGTTCGAGAAACTACTGATAACACTTATCGGTAAATCTCATCAGCCCTGGTTAGAGACTTGCTGATATAGCTAATCGAGCACAGCGAAACATCAACCCCCAATACCGGGAGAGACGAAGCCCCTCATATCGCTCATTGCCTCCACATGTCTCGGGACTGTACCCAAAAGCCACCTGTTTCCATGACTCAGTAGAGCCGTGGTAGGGTGGAAATCAAAGAACAGTGGGAGAACACATAAGACTCTATGACGATCTCGGGTCTACAGACTAACCTGTACCAATATCACTTGAGAATTGCTATCCGACGATAGATATAATACCATATAGGAGTTCTCTGCGAGTCCGTCCAGTGTATCCAGTCTCCACTAAGCACCCGTATACAATCTCGGTGTCAAACACCATTGGATGTGGGATTATCCATCGCCCATCTCATGGGTCTAGTATCATATACGCTAGTCTACTCTGGAATATCGATGCCCCATCTCGATACACAAACAACTAGGGAAATTTCAGGATATGCTTATAAACTACATATGTCCCACTAGTATGATCTACATCGCAATCAAAGTAATCAAACAAATATCCTCAGGACTTTATCAACATGTACAAATGAATAAAAGCATGATCAAGCGAACATGTCAGATAAAGAGTAACCAGATAGCATACTATCATGTCGAGCAAGAAAGTCCTCTGAATATATATATATATATATATATATATATACACACACACACACATCCACTATCAAATAATGGCCTCTAGGACATACATATATCCAACAGTCTCTCCCGGTATTGGGGGTTGATATCGCGCTGTGTTTGGAGAGCCATTACACAAAGTCCCTGGCCAGGGCAAGCGAGAATTACTGGTAGGTACTCCAGTAGTTTCTCAGGGTGTTTTGGGCTACACTCTGACACGACTTATACCTCTATTAGGGGACTGGCGTTTACTGCACCCCTAGGCCCGATATGCGATACTCTTAGACGAACAGACCAGACTGTACGGAGATTGTCGCATTCAGGCTCAGTAGGAGTTCGGATGGATTTTCTTCATCGGCCTTCTTATCGACATCTACCTGGGGACCGTTATGTACATCTAGTACCGCTTGCGGCCTGTGGTTAAACCCACTGCCAGTGTAATGTCGAGTCTTTAGAGTCCCATACAGAGGGTTTTCCGCTTTTGGGCGAAATGATGTAGAGGTCGTATGGTTTTACGACAGGGTTCGTTTGCATAAGCGCCCTTGTGCGTGTTTGGTGTTCGGGCAGTTGATACTAGTGGGCTTTGATTTAAGCCGGATCCTAAAATTTGATTTTGTAAATGTTTAGTCTTATTGTATTCGTGTTTCTCGGAACACGGATACGGGTATGTATATACGGTTGATAGGGGCAGAGAAGGAGACACCTCATTACGGTTTTGACCACTGACTTGATTAAAACCATAATAAGATGGAGGAAATTGTTTACTAATTTTTATTAGAGATAATTATGTTGTGGCTAATTGGTTTGACCATTTGACTTGTTGACCATTGTTGACTTAGATATTTTTGTTGAGCATAAGATATTTCGCTTAGCATTAATTGTGACATGATAATGGTCAAATCAAATGAACCATCACAATTATCCTAATAATACTTATTATTCTTTTTCCTCATATGAGAGCTCTCTTCATAATTCACATACACATTCTTTCTCATAGCTCTCTCTCCTTGTTCCTCTCTCAAGCCCAAATGTCTCATGAGTTGAGAAACATGGGTTGTTGAGACTTAACCACCAAAACCCTTCTCTTCTCACTCTAGGGTTCTTATTTTAGCACACCAAGCACCTTAGTTACTTCATTATAGTGGTTGGAGCTCAAGGTAGAGAACTTCGGGTGGATCTTCTTTGATGTGGAGAAGCCGGTGAGGAGGCACCATCCATCACCGCTCCAAGGAGTTTACCATAAGGAGAAGCACAACAAGGAGAAGAAGGACTAGAAGCTTGAGGTATAATCATCTAACATAGTAGTTTGTTAGTTAATGTTTAGCAAAGATTCTCATGGGTAGTCTATGTTACCAAGTAAAGAAAAATTCGATTTTTACCTATTCCGCCTCCCCGTTAACTACCGGGGTGAGTAACATAGACTTGCAGTGTTATCAGAGCCTAGCTAAACAATAACTAACATGTTAGAAAATCCTTTAGAACTTCGATCAGGGAAAAATCCCGAAAACACGATAAAACTTGCATTTTCTGTCGATTTTTAAAACAGGTCTAAAGATATTTTCAGAGACCTGAAAAATACCTGTAGGCTTTTTATAGAACAATGAAGAAATTTGGGCGCCTAACTCAGTTAGATCACCGTGGAACCGCGGCCGAACCATGCGTTCCACCGCGGATCCGCGGCCGAGTCATTTCCGAGTTGGTCCAAATTTTTTCTGGTGCTCTCTGTGGTTGTTTTTTGTTTTCTGGGATATTTTGTTTCTGCTCAGGATTTTTTCTCTATAGTGTTGTACTTGGAGTAGATTCAAATATAGTTATTGATCGAAATTCTATAAACTTTAGCTAATCGGATTATATCTATGAAGTGTTATGTGTGCTGAATGTCTGCTAATCGCTATAAGTCATTGGTAGGGGTTGCCCATATCTGTGATCTGTAATATTGGTTTGTATATATGAACTTGTTGGATTGTCGTGGATGAATAGCCGGGAATGTGAGATGAGCGTTTATCTTTCATTTGATGTAAATTGTAAATTGATGTAATATTATTTTATGGTCGCACATCCGAGTTGAGGTTGTAGCCACCATTGTATATTATTTCTTTACTATTTTCTGCTCCTAGGATAGACCCAAGGTGGGGTGCACAAACTACTGGGTATTTGAAGTGCCGAGTGGCATACTCACTTTGTTGAGGGAGGCTGCTTCACTTCGGGTATTTGGCGGGTAGTTTGCCGCACCCGTAGGGGCCTAGGGTGGGGTTTTGGCTATTCATCACGACCGTGTAATCCGTCTTTCGTTGCAGGCTCAAACGAAATGTAGATTCCTAGCATATCCAATGTGTTCATTTGTGATCTGGAATGACTATCATTGCGTCTGACGAATGCATATATCTTTATATGATATCTAGTAGACGTTGCTTATGTTTTGCATCCGCGCTAGTCCAGCCCCCGCTCTGTCGTTAGTTAAGTAACCTAACGGGTGATGACGGGGCCCCGTGGTGAATGCGGATGGCATAAGCGTACGTTATATTTTCATTGTTTTCTGCAATGGTAGGATTAATTGATGTGGGTGCATTATATAAATGCAAAGAAAACAAACCAAAGTTGAATCGTTGGAACAATTTCAAAACCACTCGGTTTTTTCAAAACAACAAAACTTTTAAATGCGGAGCTTAAACCAATCCTTTTAAAAGCTATCAGGTTCCTTCGATTATATCAAGTTCATTACGTTCACGGTTTCGCCAAAACCATTCGTAGCCCTCCGTCATTTCAGTTAAATGTTCAGTAGTATTCAAGCTGTGTATTTTGACCTTCGCCAAGGCATAGTGATTGGTAGCTACTGAATATTTATCTGTAGCATAGATAGATGCGTTGTTTAGGGACAGTCGTACTGCTATTTTGGCCTTCGTCAAGGGTATGTACGGGTGGGTTCAAATTAACCTGGATAATGACGGGTAGAACTTGACATGTGACTTATGATATGTTGGCATTCGTCAAGGTCATAAGAGCATGGGGCAAAAATCCACATCGGGAGTTTCTAAAGAAACTGAAACTTGCTAGTGTTGCATACCATTTGGAGTGTGATAATTTTGGTAGGATTCCTTCAACTTTATCACACAATAATATTTGGATCCCGATCCTACTGTGAGTATATGCTACTCCTCGGGAGATTTTTTCACTTAACGATCAATACTATAAACCAAGTAGGTGTCTAGAAAGGTGTTAGCGGGGCTACGCCCATAGGGAAAAGAGGTTATTTAATTAAGGAAATTCGCGAAAGCGTCGTAAAACCTTCCTCGAAGTACCGACACTGATCTGGCTGAACGGTTAAGCAAGTATTATACAGTGAAATCAATCCTGACTAATTATTCTTTTATGGTTTGAAAAAGGATTCGAGAAACAGTGGGAGCCATCCAGTTTAGATAAACTAAAAACCTCTCTAAACTTGCAAGAGTATCATGCTAAAGTTTTTCTTCTCTCTCTCCTAATTGCAGCAACCAACAACATGACGGGCCTTAAGTTATTATTAGATAAAAATATATTGACATGGCCAAACTATAAAGATTGGTTAAGGAATGTCAAGTGAAAGGTTCCTAGGCCCCTAGTGAGGTCTCACAAGGTATCATCCATGCCAATTTCTAAAAATTACGGTGCCGAGAAACCCTAGAACGGATCGTTGGCTCGAAGTATAGGCGAAGCAAGCAAGTAAACGGAAATATAGCTAAAGGGAAGGGGCTACAACCTTTGTAGATCCGGTCCACCACCTCCTAGGCTCCGTGATGAAGTCCCCTCGCTGTCCAAATCGTATCTTGGGCTCTAGCATCGGCTTCATCGGAGAAAAAGCGGGCTAGGTCATCGACGACGATGCCGAAGATGATCTACGTCGAGGCATCGCTAGATCAAGCTCCAACTTCACCAAGTCAAGAAAACTTGTGAAGGAAACACCCTATACTACTTGGCAAGAGGTAGAGGATGAAGAAATAGGAAGTGGGTAGACTTTAGATTTGGATTTCTCACACTTTTTCATCAATCACCATTGATGTAGCAAGCTTTCTTCATGGAAGAAGAAGATGAAGAAGAAGAAGAAGAATATGATAAGTTATTGATAATAAGATAAATAAATCAATACTTATCATATATTAACCCTTGGTTAATTGTAGAGAATGGACCATGGTTAACTTGAATGGTTAGGGTTAAGGATGAGACAAGAATGGTGACTTAGTCAAAGTTTCAAGAAACTTCAACTACAAACAAATCAAGCCACCATTCCATTTTCTTTATCATTTTCTTTTTCCAAAATAAACAAAAAGAATAAATAAATGAATAAGTAAATAAAATGAAACCCTAACCATTCATATAACCATGGTCAATTCTTTACACAAACCCAAGCTTGAATGTATCATCAAACATGATACAATCATGTGCACAAAAAAATATATCACATATACAATATGCACATCAAGTGAGAAAATCCATTTAAAGTGAACCAATACTAGTTGATGCAAAGTAATATATGAAATATATAATTCTACATTAAATCATTAAATCAACACTTGATTTAACGATCCGGTCATGTCGCATATAACCGGCTAGTATCCAATGTATCGGCTTATCGAAACAATCCTTGATTCGATAATAGGTTATATCGCATATAACCAATCGATGCATTCATCGCGAGAATGAAATACGGTATCACATACTCGAATTATTCTCGGTCCCGCACATATCTCATATGCGCTCCTATTTCGTTTCGCTTGAGCTAGGAAACCTCTGTCTAGGACTCTAAAGACTCGTCAATACGCCGGTAGCAGATGATGATCATATCAAACATCTACAAGCCACAAGCGATCTGCTAAACGTAACGGCCACCCGGGTATTGAGCGATCAGAAGATCGAAGAGCAAGCCCACTCACACTCCTGTGAATCCAACCAGTAACACTTACCGTATAGTCCGGTCTGTTGGTCTGATATGTCGCATATCTCGCCTAGGGGTGGTAAACGTCAGACCCCAATAGCTCGATAAGTCATGCCGACGTGAAGTCCATGTCATGTGTGAAACTACTGATAACTCTTACCAGTATATCACTGCAACCCTGGCCAGGGATTTCCTGTTATGGCCAGTCGAGCATAGCGCAACATCAACCCCCAATACCGGAAGAGACGAATCCCCTCCTATCGCTCATTGCCTCCATGTGAATCGGGACTGTACCCAAAAACCACCTGTTTGCACAACTCAGTAGAGCCGTGGTAGGGTGGAAATCAAAGCACAGTGGGTGACACACAAGACTCTATGACGATCTCGGGTCAACAGACTAAGCTGTACCAGTGTCACCAGAGAACTGCCATCTGACGTGAGGTATAATACCATCTGGGAGTTCTCGGTGAGTCCGTTCAGTGTACCCAGTCTCCACTGAGCACCCGCATACCATCTTCGATGTCAAACACCAATGGATATGGGATCATACATCGCCCATCGCATGGGTCGAGAAGATATGCGCTAGTCTACTCTGGAATATCGATGCCCTGTCTCGATATTCCCTCGACTAGAAACATTTCAAGGATGTACTCATGGACTATCCAGGCCCCACTAGTATGATCTGCATCACAGTCCTGGAAGTCGAGTACACATCCTAAGGGCTTTATCAACATGTAACAGAGAGACAGAAAGTATACACGTTAAGATAAACAGCAACCAGATAGCGTACTATCATGTCGAGCAAGAAAGTCCTATCTATATATGTCCCAGCATCCACTACAATATACATCCAATGTACAGTAATGGCCTCTAGGGCATACATATAACTAACATAAAGATGGCAATCACTTATGACAAGTTGGGGTATCTCATTACCACTAAGGCCCCCGCCGTCCCAGATCCGGAATCCAGTGTTGCGGATAAGGAAATCCGTAAGATCTGGGAGATTGACTGCGCGAAGGCCAAGTGCCTCGTGCTTGCCTCTATGGACAATGAACATCAGAGGATGCACGAGGGATCTTGATTCCATATTCCTCCATACCAAGGAATTATATAGAGAGCAATCCCATATCGCAAGATACGAGACCTCGAAGAAGCAATTTCAAGCGAGGTAGGCCGCCGGATCATCTGTAGGGGAACACGTCCTTAAGATGATTGGCTACATTGAGAAGCTCGTGGACTTCGGGACCACGTTAGAGAACGAGCTGTATACTGACTTGATTCTCCAGTCCCTTCTTTCTACCTACGCCCAGTTTATCTTGAATTTTAATATGCAAGGTAAAGAAGTTGAACTTCCGGAACTCCTCAACATGTTGAGGAGTTCAAAAGGCATCCTGCAGAAAGTCAGGAAAACACCCGCTCTATTTGTTGGTGGAGCTTCCTCTTCTAGGTCCAAGACGAAAGCCAAAGGAATGAAGAAGATGGCCCCCACCAAACCGAGGGGCGGTGTTAGTAAGGTGGAAGCCAAGGGAAAAGAAAACGTGGCGGGACAAATAGTGGGAAAGGAACAATGCTTTTATTGTCATAAGAAGGGACATTGGAAGAAAGATTGCAGGGCTTGGAAGGCCAAGAACCAGGACCCGAAGCAAGTTGTGGCTTCGGCTTCAGGTGTGTATGTAATTGAAAATTGTCTCTCAATCAACTCTACTTCCTGGATAATAGATATCGGATCAGGATCTCATATCTGTAATTCTTTGCATGCACTGAGAAGCTGTAGAGTTTTGAAGGCGGGTGATATGACCCTCAGAGTTGCAAACGGAGCATGCATGGATGTTGTGTCCGTGGGGGAATATCACTTAGGATTGACTAATTGACATGTTTTGGTTTTGCGCAAATGTTATTATGTACCCAGTTTGACTTGTAATATCATATTTGTATCTTTAATGTCTAAAGAAAGTTATGATTTTGCATTTGTAAGCGATGTCGTAAACATCCACCATAATCATAGTTTGATTGGGTCGGGTACATTAAGCAGCGGTATATACGTATTAAACCAACCGCAGATTTTCAATATCCAGAATACACACAAAAGAAAGTCTCCAGAATTAAATCATGCTTTCTTATGGCATAGTAGACTAGGTCACATCAATGAGACAAGGTTAACCAAGTTACAAAAAGAAGGATATTTAGATCCATTCGAATATCAATCTTATGCAACTTATCAATCATGTGTCAAAGGAAAGATGACAAAGACTCCGTTCACTAGACACGGAGTAAGAGCGAGCGAGCTCTTGGGACTCATACACAGAGACGTGTGTGGTCCAATGTCTACACATGCAAGAAGTGTTTTTTCCTATTTCATTAATTTTACGGATGATTTCTCCAGGTATGGACATGTCTTCTTGATGAAGCATAAATCCGAGACCTTTGAGAAATTCCAGGAATATAAGAATGAAGTGGAAAAACAAACCGGCAAAAGTATCAAGACACTGAGATCTGATCGAGGTGGTGAATACTTAAGTGTCGAGTTCCTAGATTACCTAAAAGAGAATGGAATTCTCTCTCAGCTTACCCCTCCATATACACCATAGCACAATGGTGTATCAGAGAGACGGAACCGAACCCTATTGGATATGGTACGTTCCATGATGAGTAACGCTGAGTTACCGCGATCATTCTGGGGCTATGCACTAGAATCAGCTGCATATCTTTTGAACAAGGTTCCTACCAAGGCTGTGCCTACCATACCATATCAGATGTGGAGTGAGATGAAATCCTATCTTCAATATCTGAAGATATGGGGATGTACAGCTTTTGTCAAAAAGCAGCATGCGGACAAACTCGAGGCACGCTCAATAATGTGTAAGTTTATGGGATACCCAAAGAACTCCAGGAGGTATCTATTCTATTACGCAGAGGAATAAAAGGTTTTGTTTCTCATCATGACCACTTTCTGGAACATCAGTTTTTAGGATAAGATATAAGTGGGAGCGCAATAGAACTGGAAGAAATTCCAGAACCATAAGCTATTACTGAATGCTTGGTGGAACCAGAAGTTTCAAAAGAACAGGACATTCCCGCACCGCTCCGCAGGAGTAGTAGACTTTCTCATCCACCTGACAGATACTACGGTTTTCTCATAGACGGGCATAGAGAGGATTGCATCATTGATAATGATGAGCCGACTAACTTCCAGCAGGCTATTCAGAGCACTGACTTTGTAAAATGGCTGGATGTAATGCGGACCGAGATGGAGTCCATGTACACCAACAAAGTATGTACTTTGGACATTGCTCCAGAAGGGATAAAACCCATAGGCTGCAAATGGATCTTCAGAAAGATTGGTGTGGATGGACAGGTAGAAACCTATAAGGCTAGACTTGTTGCAAAAGGATTTCGTCAAAGACCTGGTTTGGACTATGACGAAACCTTTTCTCCTGTGGCTATGCTCAAATCCATTCGGATCCTTCTTGCCATTGCTGCCTTCCACGATTATGAGATTTGGAAGATGGGATTAAAAACTGCTTTTCTAAATGGAAATTTACAGGAGTGTGTCTATATGGACCAGCCAGAGGGTTTCATTCAGAATGGGAGCAGCGGGAAAGTGTGCAAGTTGCTTAAGTCCATTTATGGACTGAATCAAGTATCGCGGAGTTGGAACATCTGTTTCGATAAGACGGTCAAAGAATTTGACTTTATCCAAAATCCAGATGAACCATGCATTTATAGTAAGATTGTAGCACGAACTGTTGTATTCATCATCTTGTACGTGGATGACATTCTCTTGATAGAAAATGACATTCCTATGCTACAATCTGTCAAAGGGTTCTTGTCACACAGGTTCTCCATGAAAAACCTGGGTGATGCCTCTTACATTCTGAGGATCTAGATCTATCGTGATAGATCTAAAAGGATGTTGGGACTTTCGCAGTCTAGGTACATCGACACCATACTGAAAAGATTCAGTATGGAAGATTCAAAGCGAGGTAATTTACCGGCTTGTAACGGAATCACCCTCTCCAAAGAGATGTCTCCCAAGACTGATTTGGAAAGAGATCGCATGTCTATTATACCCTACGCTTCTGCGTTAGGCTCTATAATATATACGATGTTGTGTACCAGACCAGATGTACCTTATGCACTGAGTGTCGTAAGCCGGTATCAGTCAAACCTTGAGGAGAAGCACTGGATAGCGGTAAAGAACATTCTTAAGTACCTGAGAAGGACTAAGGAAATGTTCTTGGTTTACAGCGGAAAAGACCTCTACATCGAGGCCTTTACTTACTCCAGCTTCCAGAGTGACAAGGATGACTCCAAATCCATGTCGGGTTATGTCTTTACCCTCAATGGAGGGGCGGCCTGTTGGAAGAGTTCCAAGCAGGATACCGTTGCTGACTCGACGATGGAAGCGGAGTATATCGCAGCTTCTAATGCCTCAAAAGAAACAGTCTTGATGAGGAAGTTCTTAACAGAACTTCAGGTGGTTCTGTCCATTGTTGATCCAATACCTCTGTATTGTGACAACAACAGGGCTATAGCTTTAGCGAAGGAACCCAGGTCCCATCAAAAGTCCAGACACATCTTGAGGCGGTATCACCTGATCAGGGAAATCGTGGATCGCCGGGAGATCGAGGTTTGGAGGGTTGCTACAGAGGATAACACTGCAGATCCATTCACAAAGGCCATTCCTCAGACGCAGTTCGAGAGGCTATTCGAGATGATAGGTCTACGATATACCAGCACATGGCCTTAGTGCAAGTGGAAGATTGTTAGTGTGATATGCTCTAGAGGCCATTATTGTATAGTACTAGTTTGTATATTACATTTTGGAAGCTTAGGATATATACACGGATTTATAATAGTCTTGCTCAATATGGTAGTATGCTACTTGGTTTGTATCTATCTTAATATATGTATATGTTTCTTTTAATGTATCGCTAATACATATTGATAGAGCCCTTAGGATCTTTGCTTGACTACTAGCGTTGTGATGACAGTCACACTTGTGGGGGTTGGGTAGTCTACAAGCACATCCTTATACAGGTCCCTAGTCGTAGGATTATTGAGACAGGGCATCGATACTCCAGAGTAGACTGGTGTGTACGCTTCTTGTCCCAGCTGGGGAGATGGTCTGTCCTAAAGCCATCAGTACGCCGTACTAGAGATAGTATGTAGGTGCTCATTAGGTTATGAGTACACTGGACAGGACTCATCGGGAACTGTTGGTTGGTACTATACCTATCGTCCGTTGGCAGTTCCCAGGTGACATGAGTACAACTTAGTCCGTTGAATTGACAATGCTACTTCGCCTCAAGTGTGTTCCCACTGTTCTTAGATTACTACCCTACCATGGCTCTATTAAGTCGTGCAAACAGGTAGTAGTTGGGTGCAGTCCCGAAGCACTTGGAGGTAGTGGCGGTTAGATAGGATTTGTCTCTCCCGGTAGTGGAGGTTGATATCGCGCTGTGTTTGGAGAGCCATTACACAAAGTCCCTGTCCAGGGCAAGCGAGAATTACTGGTAGGTACTCCAATAGTTTCTCAAGGTGTTTTGGACTACACTCCGACATGACTTATACATCTACTAGGGGACTGACGTTTACCGCCCCTAGGCCCGATATGAAAGATCTTAGACGAACAGACCGGACTGTACGGAGATTGTCATATTTAGGCTCAGTAGGAGTTCGGATGTGTTTTCCTCATCGGCCTTCTTATCGACATCTACCTGGGGACCGTTACGTACAGCTAGTACTGCTTGCGGCCTATGGTTAAACCCACTGCTAGCGTAATGTCGAGTCTTTAGAGTCCCACACAGAGGATTTTCCTCTTTTGGGCGCAACGATATAGAGGTCGTATGGTTTTACGACAGGGTTCGTTCACATACGCGCACTTGTACGTGTTTGATGTTCGGACAGTTAATACTAGTGGGCTTTGATTTAAGCCGGATCCTAGTATTTGATCTTGGATAGGTTTAGTCTCATTGTATTTGTGTTACTTGGAACACGGATACGGGTATGTATATATGGTTGATAGGGGCAGAGAAGGAGACACCTCATTACGGTTTTGACCATTGACTTGATTAAAACCATAATGAAATAGAGGGAATTGTTTACTAATTTTTATTAGAGATAATTATGTCATGGCTAATTGGTTTGACCATTTGACCATTGTTGACTTAGATATTTTTGTTGAGCATAAGATATTTTGCTTAGCATTAATTGTGACATGATAATGGTCAAATCAAATGAACCATCACAATTATCCTAATAAAACTTATTATTCTGTTTCCTCATATAAGAGCTCTCTTCATAATTCACATACACATTCTCTCTCATTGCTCTCTCTCCTTCTTCCTCTCTTAAGCCCAAATATCTCATGAGTTGAGAAACATGGGCTGTTGAGACTTAGCCACCAAAATCCTTCTCTACTCACTCTTGGGTTCTTAGTTTAGCACACCAAGCACCCTAGTTATTTCATTATAGAGGTTGGAGCTCAAGGTAGAGACCTTCGAATGGATCTTCTTTAACATGGAGAAGCCGGTGAGGAGGCACCATCCACCACCACTCCAAGGAGCTTACCACAAGGAGAAGAAAGACTAGAAGCTTGAGGTATAATCATCTAACATAGTAGTTAGCACTCCTAGTTAGTTTGTTAGTTAATGTATAGCAAAGATCCTCATGGGTAGTCTATGTTACCTTGTAAAGAAAAATTCGATTTTTACCTATTCCGCCTCCCCGTTAACTACCGGGGTGAGTAACATAGACATACAAAAAGAACTAGCGGCAACAGACTGCTGCCCTGCTACAAGGATAGGCATCTATTGATCATATCCTATTATCTCAGTTGGTTTGAGCGGCATGCTGAGATCACCACAGGGCACATAAGGTCCACATTGGGATACAATTTGTGCCCAGTAGTGATCCGCAACCGAGAATTCTTAATCGACTTCATTGTGATCGACATGCTAAGCTTCGCTGTCGTACTAAGCATGGATCGGCTGGGGACTTTCTAAGCTACCCTCGGTTATGTCAAATAAGGGTAGTGTTCGAGATTTCTGATCACCCGATATTCATATTTAGGAGTTCTATATGATTCAAGTCAGGTTACTTTATTGCTTGCATTTCTTGGATCGTTCTTATTGCACCTCAAAACTAGCTATACGATACCAGTATCCACGACCCCAGCCTATGCGACTATGTATCCTCATTCTTATTCCTTACCCTATTTCAACATCCTCCTTATAGGAATTTCCTGGACGAAATTCCTTTAAGGAGGATAGGCTGTAACGACTGCACCATGATTTCATTCTCGAGTTCTATCCTTTTAATCTTTTCTTCCTTTCCCAACGATCGTATCTTAATGCAAGGGAGCCGGAAGTGCAGGTTTCATCTTCATCTTGATCCTCCTTGCAACCCATCTCCTTAGATTCCTTAAATATCTATTAGTCTCCTTCTAGAAATACATTGTAGAGTGTTTTTCGTCACCCATTGAGATGGATATGCATGTGTCTTAGGCATGTACAGATTCCCCCTGTCTAGGGTAAGCGAAGGTTTATTGAATGTGGGGATTCTAATCTCAAGCAGCCATGGGAAAAACTGTTGTTAATTACCTCTCACTCTTGAGGCGAGATAACATTCGATTAACTGGTTGAATATATCATGCGAACGTAGTGTGCAATATGCGCGTGTTATATTTGAAACATATTTTGAGTGAGATTTAGGCATATTAGGTGCCCTATAGAGTTTACGGGGGTCCCACTGCCCGGTCAGCAGGCTAGGGGTCAAGGGACTAGCAGTCCCCTTACGGGTGCGGGGCAGCGCCCCGTTAAAAAAAATTGAAGGGAGGAAGTTGAGTGTATTGTGGAGCTCCCAAAGTGGGAAAGAAAGATATGAATTTAATGGCCTCTCATGTTCGGGAAGCTACCAAAGGTAGTGGAACACCTTTTTGGAGTCCCAAGGTGGAGACACCCTAAAGGAGGTCTCGACAGCGGGATCCCCCTTTCGGGGGATCCCAAAAGCGGCACCCCTTAGAAGGGTCCCAAAAGCGGGATCCCATTTTAGGGGGTCCTAAAATGGAAACCCCTCCATATGGGGGTTCCGAAAGCGAGTCCCCTCTTTTAGGGAGTCCCGAAAAGGAAACCCCTCTTTGGGGGGATTTCAAAAGGAAGGTCCCCCGGAAAGGGGTTCCGAAAGCGGGAACTCACTCTCGGCGTTGTTCCGAAGGCGGGAACCCCTTTTGAGGGGTTCCAATAGCTGGAACACCCTTCTTGGGAGAGTTCCAACGAAGAATGTAGGTTGTGACCTATATTTCTGTGGATATCATGGAAGATCTTGCGCCTAAGGAGGTTTGTGAAGGTCAAAGACATCGACTTTATGCATCTTGATGGTGAAACCCATGGGTTTCACCAAGTTTATTCGTCCATGACTATCCTATATTCTTGGAAGGATTGACTGATAATGAAAACTACCGGCTTTCACCCTATGGTGGTCGATCCCTCTTTCTACTTCCATGGGTTGAAGGAAAAGAGTCTACTTTTCTTATATCTTGAGATTTGATGTTAAGGGTTTGTGGAGTTTTTGATGAAAATGGATTCCTTTTCTCTCCTTTCTTGAAGAGTAAGCTAAAAACATGAAGAAGAAGAAGAAGATCATCTCAATAGAGATGGAGGCTCAAAACCCTAGAAAAATTGAGGAAATGAAAGTTGTTATTGATTTCCACATATTTTTTCTTTATATAGGCGATTGTTAAGATTTTATGCTATGCGTTCTATATGTTCAGTTTGTTCTACTTACCGCAATCGAGACGGTGTCGCTTTGAAGCTAGTCGGTTGAGTACGGGTCGTCCACTGGGAGATGGTATGTTTCGTTCTTATTTTAGACGAGTCAATTAAAGAATGTATATGTATGTTCAATTCTATCCCAAGTGTTTATATTTTATATTCAAGTAAATTTGTTAGGGTTAAGATTGGTTAGTACAGTTGGGATTAGTCTTATGCATATCTTTTGCCATTCTTGAAATGATGCTGGAATAATCAGAAGTAGCAGGGATTAGGAGGACATAAGAATGAGATTTCCGAGCTTAAGCAATGCTAAATCCATTCCTAGTGCTTCTTGTCCGTCCGCTGCATGCTCTTATTTCCAACCATAGGCCAAATATACACAACCAAGTCTTCAATTAGATCACAACTACATGTCACGTTGTAGTGCGTCTAAAGGAATTTTTGACTTAGGTCGAGGCTATATGTCACTTATAGCGCGCCTAAATGAGGGGGTTGTGTTTGTTTGGTCTAACTTCACTTTAAATTGTTTGGCAAAGAGATGCACAAGGGATTTTTCCATCCCTCATACTAACCTTCCTTAGCCCTAACAAGTGTGTAAATTATTCACACATTAAAAGAAAAAGAAAACAAGAAAGAATGGAAAATACGGTTTTACAAAGATAACAAGCTAACTACTTGGGCCCTCATCTAAGTAAGGGACTCCATTGAGTATCATGGCTTGAAAATAAGATTAGAATAAAAGAAAAAAGAAACAATAAAAGAAAACCAAGAACTACTTTAACAACAAATAATAAAAGTTACACTAGGAATTAAAATTACAATGCAAAAATTTAAAGATACAAGTTATAAAAAACCTCATCTTCATAAATCTTCCACTCAAAAAGCTCTCACTACAATTTTCATAGAGAATAGATGATGAAGAAGAAGAAACTACACACAAAACTACATTAAATCTAAGTAAAGAAAAACATCCTTAGTTTGGCTCAAAACTGGCGTATTTATAAGCAGCGGAGTAAAACCCTAGGGTCATATTCTGAGCTCATATAGAATTACAAAACTACCCCAAAATTTGGTCCAAAGGCGCCACGATAGAGCCACGAATCCACCTCCTATAACCCTATTTTCCGCGGTTCCGCGGTCATTTGGAGGAGTTGGCGCATCGTTTTTCTTGGGCTTCCTCGTGTTGCTTTGTTCTTCTGTTTGACAGATTCAAAATTGCAAAATGGTTCCAAAATATTTTCAGATTTTCAACAGTCCAAAAAGGCTACACTTTTAATCTTTTTAGCCTTGATCTCCCCCGAGCCCCGCGCACCTCTTGATCTTTGTGATGCCTCCCTCGTGCTATGTGCTTGTCCGAGACTCGAATGACCGCTGGATTCATCTTGTCTCTTGAACTGGTAAGTGACACTTGACGAATATGGATGACCGGAACCCGGATTTTATCTGTTTTTGGCAAATGTTCTGGATTTTGTCATAACTGTAGAGATTTTGTATGATTTGCATTATTTTGGACTGGGAACCTGTAACCTGTAATCATGTAGCAAACACGGATCAAAAGCACCTACCTATATACAAACGAGCAGAAGAATGGGCGGTATTAAATGTAATATTCTGGTGTGAACAAATACCCCCAAACTTATCTTTTACTCGTCCCGAGCAAAACCATTTATTTTTAAAATGTCCTAAGCTCACTTTCATAGGAATCACGGTTACACTTAGCATGTGCAACAAACCGTTAAACCTCTAAGTGTCCTTAGTATGCGGAGTGTTGTCTCCTGAGGGTTTTCAATGGACACTGCCCACAATATCCCGTCAAGCTAGTTTCATAAGATAATCTTGATTCTTATCCTACGGTTTAGCATCTAAGTTAGAAACTCTATCATCCTATGTTAGAAATATCCATCTCTTATTTTTCACACCTCCTATTTATTCAACCTAAGATACTATACGTTTTGACAGTTTAGAAAGATCCCGGTTTCTCTTGAGTTTTCCTTCTAAAGCGCGGTCTCCAATCCGGAATTTTTATCATCTTTATGGAAAACATAAAACATATTCTTTATCCCTATCTTTCCTCTAAACATCGATCGTATACCCCTACATGTGTGTAAATTTCACCACAACACTCAAGAATTCAATTCAAGCTACAGTACCCTTACTCTAATACCTAATACTACCTCTTTTTATTAATGATGGACGGATTGGCTCACACACCTTTCATACGACTATTACTGCTTCCTGAGGCACTAATCTGTCGATTACTGAATGTGTGAGCTTATTAAAGCGTAAATAGCAGTTTTCAGGCCTTGTAATTTATGTTTTTCTTTTTCTTTTCAAGACCAGATATATTTTTCAATGGTGCTCTTTTGGTGGTTAGCTTTAAATGTCGTTTTTTCTTTCGTACTAGGATTTTAGGCAAAGAGTATTTCTAGGTGTCCTCTGCTATCCCAAGTTTCAAGGTGCGTGTAAGTGCGATTTGTAGGTTATATACTTTCTGAATTTGAATTCAAGAATAGAAACTATTTTCAGACTTATCTTTCAATAAAGCATTCAATACTTTCCCTTCATCTTGACATAACTTAAGAACTGAACTCAAGATTACTTCTTAAAAAACTGCAAGGATGCATATTTACTAAGGTTAAACTGGAAGAGCGTTATTTTTTGGGTTTTCAATTCCTAAGCCCAGGATTTAGTTATTTCTAACCTATCGAACTAAATTTTTGCAATAAAAATTTAAGTTACCCTACTAACTAACTTGACGAGAAAGATTTTATATTTTTGGAAAAATTTTCAGTTTTTATGGGTTTTTAAATAAGTATGCAAATGCAAAATATACACATGAATGTGAATATAGAAGGCTTACCGAGCATATCCCCAAACTTAAACCTTACAGTGTCCTCACTGTCATGCTACACCAAGAGGGTCAAAATTGTGGAGAGGTCAAAATTTTGGGCAAATTGGAAACTAGGTGTTGGTTCATTAGGTTGTCTGAGGGCGGCCATGGATGCATTCAATTCCTCTGTCTGGCTGCACGAAACTACCCAAAATTATTCTAATGACTGTTCAACACTAGACATGGGTTGTGAAGGGGTTTCAGTAAAAGATTTAAATTCTTCTGGAAAGGTGAAACTCCCAAACGGACATTCAGAAAAAATTTCTAGAGAAGGTGTAAAAATCGGTTAGGATTGATAAGAATCGAATGGATGTGAAAAGGGGGCAAGATTAGTGTAACGTCTTAAAATTTGTTTAGAGTTAATTATAATTTAATTAGTGGTATAACATGCGTTTTCGATAAAACTTTGTTAATAATTATTTTCACATATATACTATTTATTTATTTATTTATTAAATTATTTTAAATAAACACACACACAAACACACATATACTAATCTAGTGTTAACAAGATGTTAGTTTAGGTTAAAACTTGTTCTAGCAACCATGACAATTTAAACCATTTTATATTTTCCTTTAGATATTTTACATATTGTATGGTTCTAGAAAAATAGAGAAAAAAAGATAATAATAATAATATGGGAAATATGAGTATGGTGCAATAAATGAAGGGCAATTGTGCCATGGTTAAACATTAGCTATTCCTCTCTAGATCTTTCTCTCCCTTATTCTCTCTTCTTCTTTCTTCTTCAACTCCTTCACTAAAAACCTTTCTTTACCTTCCAAAGCCCTACACAAATCACTACAAATCCTTCAAAATTATTTCAAAAATCCAATTTTAAATCTCTTCAAGAGTTGTTTTTGAACCAAGACTTCTTCTTGTGGCCACTTTTCAAGTTAGGGCCTCCTTCAAATCATTTTGAGATATGAGCCAAGTTTAGACATGTTTTACTAATTTTTGGTTTAATCATTCCTAATTTAGATTAAAGGTTGTGTTTTGAGTAGTTTTAGAATTTAAAGTGAGATTTGAGCTAAGCTTTGTGATGACTTGTAGAGTAATCATAACCTAAATTAGGTTAGTTAAGAGTTGTTTAGTGCTTTATATCCTTATTTAACTACCAAACTTTCACTAAACCACCTTAATGTTTCAATTTAGTGTTAAAACTAGTTTTAGCTAAAAATTAGGGTTTCAAACAAAATCTTCTATCAAACCAGTGATCACAGAGAAAAGTTGCAATTACTGGGAGCTAGTCATAGGACTACGAATACACCCTCAAAACCCGAGCTCCTATCTCCAAGCTTTAGCCTCCAAAATATTTGTTTTGGCCGCAAATTGTGGCCCATTTAGGGAGTTTGGTCGTAGGTTTTTGTTGGGAGCTCTCTGAGACTCTAATTAGGCCTTTGGTATGTGCAACTTTTTCTAATTGTATATATATAAAAATCTGTGATCGTTTTACCTTATTTTAGGTGTTATGTTAACTCGCAATACGAATATTCCGATTCTCGTTTTAGTATTTTGGGTGGTTAACAGCCCTTAGGGGTAGTCATAGATGTTGTTGCATACGTTTAACACGCTAAGTTCACACGTGTCAACTCGTGAGAGTTAGTTTGTTTGTGTAGTATATGTTTGCGTGTCATATCGGATTTCTAGCTTCATGTGGTAAGTTTTGTGCGATTATATGATCCGTTGCGGAGACTTCGGACGCAACTAGTAAAGAAAAGGAGGTGGTCGGATTCGAGTAGCCGAGGCCGTTCGGGTGAGTAAATTTAACATCTATGGGGGGAATCGTTCGGATGGCGTAAAGCGCCCGATTTTTAGAACTAGTTACAAATCTTATATACATGTACTTATACACATTTCCATATTCCATATGCATCACATACATATTGATATCTCCACATTAGGACATGTTCAGTCGAAAATATTATGCATTTGATATGACATTTTCCTTACTATTTTTATATAATAAAAAGGGTTTTATTATAAATATGACACATATGAGGGTTTATCTGTAAAATACTATTTTCATGTGTTTATATATTATAATTAACATTATGAAGGAAAATGTATGCATATAATATCTATGTAATATTTAGTCCATTTAAATATGCATACCATATCAAATATGTTTGACCAATTCTCTTAAAATTATAATATCATGTCAAATGGTTAAGATAATATCTCAATAAAAACAAATTCTACTAACATTATTTATTGAGTTATTGTGCAGAAATTATATCATGACCGAAATCAAGAAAACCCGAGTGGGCGAGATCAAATCTGCCAAAATATTCAAGTAAATCGAAGAAACCAATTCTGGCAGAGACTTAGAGAAGATTTTCAAAGTCCAGATATTCAAAAGATTACTACGTGTTAGATAGATGAAGCCCCAGAAATTTGTGCCAAAGATCCCACCAAAGAGCGGCTAAACCGCAGCCAAAACAAACATATAGCGGCGGATCCGTGGCATGTTAGGGAAGTTGAGATGTGATATTTTCAGGTTGAAATCCTAACAACTAGTTACCATATTAGGAAACTAGGGTTCTGGCTCTGTGACTATAAATAAGGATCGAGAGGCTCTTGAAAAAAGGATCAAACCGCCGCGATCACGAACTCCATGAAGGCTCAAGAATCCTAGTTGACCATCGATAGTTCATCTACCTCATTAAGAAGAGATCGAGAAGCAAACTAGGGTTTTGTAATCATTTTCTAAAGAAACAAAGTGTACTTGATCCTGTTGATTAATAAAGGTAGTTGTATTCTTATATCATTTTATTTTCTGTAGTTTTCAATATTTTCCTTTTCTATCTTTTCTTTTCCCAACATGCGCGAGTAATTCTCCGCTTGTTAGGGTTCGTAGGATTAGGGTAGATTAATGGATGATGAAGATCCTTAAACTCTTTTTACGTCCTATAAAATTTATAAATTTTATCAAAAAAATAGTTATCATCCTAATCGGGCGCGCTATCAATTCATTAATAGTCTCGACCGCAATATGCGATCAGATTAACAATTGTTTTGGTAATGGCTAGACATGAACGGAGATCTACGTCAAGATAGGGGTTAAGTGTGGGAACCCTTTTCCCTCCAGAAACCTTAATATGCATGCATCACTGTTGATCTAGTTTTAAATCTATTAAAGGATAAAAGGAGTAATCTTTAATTAATCATCCATGACTACTAAATTTTAATGAACCCTACAAGCCCCTTCTAATACAAAACATACATCCGTAGTTAATTTAGATTTATATCATGCATCCGTGTTTGACGTAGATCTAGAATCTACAACCATTCTTCACCATTCTTTATTCTTCCTCCTTTCCTAATCAACACGCCTAAAGTAAGATTAAAAAATTCAACGTTTCCCTGAGGACGACTGATCACACGCTTTTGGCGTGTAGCGTATTCAAAATTCTGAAGTTAACCACGATCAAGGACGGTGTCGCTTTGCAGCTAGCCGGTTGAGCATGGGTCGATCCGCAGGGAGATGGTTGTATGTCCGTTCGTGTTTTAGACGAGTCAATGAAGAATGTATATGTGTTTGTTCAGTTCTATCCTAAGTGTTCTTATTTATGTTCAAGTAAGGTTGTTAAGGTTAAGGTTGGTTAGTGCAGTTAGGATTAGTCTTGTGCTTATCTTTTGCCATTTTTAAAACGATGTTGGGATAATCGAAAGTAGAGGGGATTAAGAGGACATAAGAATGGGATTTGCGAGTTTAAGTGAGCTTTCCAACGCTAAATCCATTCCTAGTGCCCCTTGTCCGTCCGCTAAATATGCTTATCCTAATCCTCGGCCAAACACCCGCAACCATGTATCCAATTAAGTCACAACTACATGTCACGTTGTAGTGCGCTTAAAGGACTTCTCGACTTAGGTCGCGGCTATATGTCACGTATAGCGCGCCTAAGTGAGGGGGTTGCATTTGTTTGCTCGGGGTTCGTTTCAAGATGTTTGGCGAAGAGAAGCACAAGGGATTTTTCCGTCCCTCATACCACCTTCGTTAGCCTTAACAAGTGTGGAATTATTCACACATTATAAAAGAAAATAAAACAAAACAAGAAGGAAGAAAAGAAGGAAATGGAAAAATACGGTTTTACAAATGATGCAAGCTAACTATTTGGGTCCTCACCTAAGCAAAGAACTCCGTCGAGTATCACAGCTTGAAAATAATACGGATAAGAGAAGAAAAGAAAAGAGAACAAGCAAAAATATATCAACAACTACTTAACAACAAGAATAAAATTACACTAGAAATTAAAAGACAATATAAGAATTAAAAGATACAAGTTAAAAAATAACAAACCCTCATCTTCATTTCATCATCCACTCAATGCTCTCGCTACATTTTAATGGAGGAATACATGAAGAAGAAGAAGAAGAAGAAGAAGAAGAAGCAAAACTAACACTACACTAAATCCTAACAAAAAGAAGCATCCTTGGCTTGGCACAAAACTGGGCTATTTATAGGCTGGGTGCCGAAACCCTAAGGCAAGATTCTGAACCCATACAAAGTTATCAAACTACCCCGAAAATTCGAGTTGACATTGAGTCAACTCGGCCGCGGATCCGCCGCATAATGGCCATATTGGCTGCGGATCCACGGCCGTTTGGAGGAGTTAAGTTGTCGTTTTTTCTGGGGTTTCTTACGTTGCTATTTTCAGTTGTTTTATATGTTCCAAATTGCAAATTGCTTCCACAATATCTTCGGATCTGCAATAGTCCAAAATGGCTTCAAAAACAATTCTTTTGACCTTATCTTCCTCGAGCTCCGTACACCTATTGAGTTTTGTGCTGCCCCTCTCGTGCTCTGTGCTTGTCCGAGACATGAATGACCACTGTCATTTGTCTTGTCTCTGGAACTGGTACGCGGCACTGGACGGATACGGATGACCTGAACCCGGCTTTTATCTGTTGGCAATAGATGTTCTGGATTTTAGCGTAACAGTGGAGATTTTGTATCATTTGCGTTATTTTGGACTAGGAACCTGTAGCCTGTAAATATGTAGCAAACACGGATTAAAAGCACCTGCCTATAAACAAACGAGCATAAGAATGAGCGGTATTAAATGCAATATTCTGGTATGAAGAAATACCCCCAAACTTAAATTTTGATCATCCTGAGCAAAACCAATTATTCACAAAATGTCATAACCTCATTTTCGCAGGGACGCGATTGCACTGATCTCGTGCAACAAGCCGTTAAACCTCTAGGTGTCCCTAGTAGGAGGAGTGTTGTCTCCTGAGGGTTTTCAACGGATACTACCCATAAAATCCCGTCAAGTTAGTTTAATAACTTAACGTTGATTCTACTCCTACAGTTTAGTATCTAGGTTAGAAATTCTATTATCCTAAGTTAGAAATATCCTACCCTTATGTTTCACACCTCCTATTTGTTCAACCCCGGATCCTATACGGTTTACAGTTTAGAAAGATCTTGGTCTCTCCTGAGTTTTCCTTCTGAAGAGCGGTCTCCAATCAGGGATTTTTATCAGTTTTACGGAAAGCATAAGTCTTATTCTTTATTTCTATCTTTCCTCCAAACATCGATTGTATACCCGTACGTATGTGTAAATTTTCACCCTTACACTTAAGAATTAAATTCAAGCTATAGTACCCTTGCCCTAATACCTAATACTACTTCTTTTCATTTAATGATGGACGGTTTTTCTCACACACCTTTCATGCGACTATTAATGCTTCTTGAGGCACAAACAGCCGATTACTGAATGTGTGAGCTTAAAGCGTAAATAGCAATTTCCAGGTCTTAACTTTATTTATTTATTTTTCTTTTCTTTATTTATCTTTTTCAAGACCGGATATATTTTTCAATGATGCTCTTTTGGTGGTTAGCTTTAATTACCGTTTTTTCTTTCATACTAGTTTTCAGACAAGAGTATTTCTAGGTATTCTCTACTATCCCAAGTTTCAAGGTGCGTGTATGTGCAGTTTGTAGGGTATATACTTTCTAAATTCTGACTCAAGAATAGAAACTATTTTTCAGACTTATCCTTCAGTAAAACATCAGTACTTTCCCTTCATCTCGACTTAACCCAAGAACTGAACTCAGGATTACCTACTTCTATAAAAAAAACTGCAAGGAGGTATAATTACTAAGTTTAAACAAAATGATTTTTTTTTTAGGGTTTTCAATTCCTAAGCCTAAGATTTAGTTATTTTTAACTTATCAACTAAACTTTCGGAATAAAACATCTAAGTTACCCTATTAGCTAACTTGACGACAAAATTTTTATATTTTTGTAAAAATTTTGATTTTTATGGGTTTTTTTATAAGTATTCAAATGCAAAATATACAAATGAATGCGAAGGAAGAAAGCTTATCGAGCACACTTGCAAACTTAAACTTGACAGTGCCCTCACTGTCAGGCTACAGCAAGAGGGTCAAAATTTTCGGCGCTCCCCTGTTTGTTTGTTTTTCTATTTATGAACAAAATATATATACACAAAGAGGTCCCCCAAAACTTAAGTAAAACAGTGTTTCCACTGTTTAAGCGTTAAAGTTCAGAGTTAGGGGGGAGAACAGTATCAAGCTATACAAGGCCTTACAAAGGCCAAAAGTTAACACCAACCATTCAAAAAGTTTATCGTTATAATGGTGTGGTTGGTGAAAGAATATGGAGAGGAAAGAAATGGATAATACGCAAGACCGTATGCGGAGAGAAGCAGGATACGGTCTCGGTGGAGGAGAAGAATGGCGGAAGCGAGAAAGAAGTGGAATACGAACTTGAGGGTGGAAATGGATTGAATAAATTAGTACAATCTGTAATGATCAATGTGAAAAGATCGATTGTACTAATCTATCAATATGTCGAGAAATTGGGTCAAATCTCTCAAGATTCGTGAGAAAACATGGGTAGGCCGAACTTGGTAAACCAGACATAGGAAATGAAAACAATACGGTGTCTTGCAAGGTCGGAACGACGGAAAGGATGGGGGGAAGTGATCGAGGAAGGGTATCCGTTAAAAGTTTTGGAGGGTGTGCACAGTCGGTGGAAGGGACGGGATGAATTGGAAAATCCGACTCATCAATTAAAGCTGGTTCATCCTCAATATTCTCCTCAAAAATTAGCCCATCCATGCATTTATCATCAAATTCCAGACGCATATGGGGTTCGGAAAAAACATTTAATGACTCAGGATGATGTCCACATGGAAGTGAAAGTAAATGATGAATTTGAGAGACAAACTCATCCAAAGTTGTGGGTTCATCATCCGAAATATTCCCAGCGTCGATATTCTCAATCAAGTGGAATATTCTTAGACACCTCATCAAAAGCATGGAGTTCAATCAATTGTGGTTCTAAGATGGAGGTGCAGATGTCAAAAGGATTGGTGATGGTTTCACTCGAAAAGGACCCTTCACAATCTGGTAAAGTAAACACTATATAATCGCACAAGTCATTAAACGTTCTATTTTCAACTGGTGAATCACTTGAAACACTTGATAGACATTCAAACCCGGAGTTGTGGGATTCAAGTTGAAACGGGTATGTTTGATTTGGAAGGGTATACAACTAACTCTCTCCACTCAAATTCTCAACCTGTCCAACCGCCTCATCATACATTTGAAAATTTAGAGCTAGTTGGAAACTAGCTACCGGGTCACTAGGTTGTATGAGGGCGGCCATGGATGCATTCAAATCCATCATCTGTTGGTACGACGCTACCCGAAAGTCTTCCAACGACTGTTCTAGACTAGACATGGGTTGTGAAGGGGTTTCAGTAAAAGATTCAAAGTTATCTGGATATGTGAAACTCCCAAATGGCTGTGTAGAAGCAATGTCTAGGGAAGGTGCAACAGTTGGGTAGGATGGATAGGAATTGAATGGTTGGACATGAGTAGGATCAACATTTGGATAATAAGGTGAATGGAATTGTTGACCCTAAGAACTGGATGTGTTGAAAGGAGTGAAAGATCGGCTACGAGATTGTTCAATACATTCAGCAATAGACATGGGTTTCAGAGTTACAACCGGACTCTCAAAAGGGGTATCAACGTAAGAAGGGGTGAATGTTTGAAACGGTTGATACGAAGTGGATTGCGGAGACCAACTGTTTGTCCTAGATGCGTCTATCCGATCTTTCAATGAAATTTTGGGCATTGATGGATCTTTCGAGGTTTGGCCAAAGCAAGAACCGTAAGAAGAAATGTCTGGTTGTGGGTACCAAAGTTCAGCAAGAGTTTTTCGAGGTAGGGTACCAATGTTAGAAGAGTGAAAAGGTAGGGAGGGAAGAAGTTGTTTTTTTTTTTGTAATTTTTTTTATTATTTTAAAAAAAGTTTGTTTTTGAAGTTTTGAAATTGTTTGTTTTTGAAAGAATACGGAATTATGGGACTAACTTTTTACAAGCACAATCATTATATGCACAAACAATACCTAGAGCTAGGGTCTTCAAGGTCCAACTAGACCACTCCTAGACTTCCAAGGGACAAGTTGCAGGATAACCGTCGAATCGCCTCTTCACTGCCAATTGTGGCCAGGTAAGCACAAGTGAGGTAAGGAGGGTCCCACTCCTGAATCACCGTGAGACGGGCCTTTCAAAATTACCTCCTCACTTGTCTAGCCTAGGCACCACAAAGTCAAGTTTAGATAAACGACCGATTCCTCGCAACCTTCACTTGTCCTAAATAAGCGCGACAAGTCCTTAAAGTTTTGGTCTAGATATTTTTTATTAGCTCAAGATGATGCGTATGCAATTAGTGATTTGTGGAGTCTTAGGAAGGGTGATGAAATCCCAACCCAATCCGAATTGGTGTTCAAGCCCCTTAATGTCCGTATTACTATATGCAAAGCGTAAAAACAAACAAAATCTAAAACAACAAAAATTTTATTTGGCGGCGGTGCAATCTGTGCAAAGAAACCTGCAGAAAATTCAATTCAGTGGAGTTCACAGAGAGGTGTAGAGGAATAAGAAGAAGCAGAAAAAAATTGGGACTGAGAAGCCTCAATAGGACCGCGGAACCGCCGCGAAATCAACTCTTTGACCGCGGTTCTGCGGTCTAATTGTTGACTTGGGACTTTTTCTTTAGGTCATTGCACTCTTCTTCTTCTGTACAATAGAATAAAAACCTCTATCTCTTGATTATATTACTGTACTTGCTCCAGATCGCCTGCACACTTGCCCACAAAAAGAAATTAAAAATAACAAAATGGTTTTTATTATATTTATTATATATAATTATATATATATATAAAATATTAACCCGAATAACAAGAAAAAAATACGTTACCATCTCCCCGGCAACGGCGCAATTTGATCGCACGCTTTTGGCTTGTCGCGTATTCAAAATTCTAAAGTTAACCGCGATCAAGGACGGCGTCGCTTTGCAGCTAGCCGGTTAAGCACGGGTCGATCCGTAGGGAGATGGTTGTATATCCGTTCGTGTTTTAGACGGCTCAATGAAGAATGTATATGTGTTTGTTCAGTTCTATCCTAAGTATTCGTATTTATGTTCAAGTAAGCTAGTTAAGTTTAAGATTGGTTAGTAGAGTTAGGATTAGTCTTGTGCTTATCTTGTTCCATTCTTAAAACGATATTGGGATAATCGAAAGTAGCGGGGATTAGGAGGACATAGGAATGGGATTTGCGAGTTTAAGCGAGCTTTCCAACGCTAAATCCATTTCTAGTGCCCCTTGTCCATCCGCTAAATACGCTTATCCCAACCCTCGGCCAAACACCCGCAACCATGTATCCAATTAAATCACAATTACATGTCATGTTATAGTGCGCATAAAGGACTTCTCGACTTAGTTCGCGGTTATATGTCACGTATAGCGTGCCTAAGTGAGGGGGTTGTGTTTGTTTGGTCGGGGTTCGTTTCAAGCTATTTGGCGAAGAGAAGCACAAGGGATTTTTCCGTCTCTCATACCACCTTCTTTAGCCTTAACAAGTGTGGAATTATTCACACATTATAAAAGAAAATAAAACAAAACAAGAAGGAAGAAAAGAAGGAAATGGAAAAATACGGTTTTACAAATGAAGCAAGCTAACTACTTGGGTCCTCACCTAAGCAAGGAAATCCGTCGAGTATCACAGCTTGAAAATAATACGGATAAGAGAAGAAAAGAAAAGAGAACAAGCAAATAAATATCAACAACTACTTAACAAAAAGAATAAAATTACACTAGAAATTAAAAAAATGCAAGAATTAAAAGATACAAGTTAAAAAATAACAAACCCTCATCTTCATTTCATCATCCACTCAATGCTCTCACTACATTTTAATAGAGGAATACATGAAGAAGAAGAAGAAGAAGCAAAACTAACACTACACTAAATCCTAACAAAAAGAAGCATCCTTGGCTTGGCACAAAACTGGGCTATTTATAGGCTGAGTGCTAAAACCCTAGAGCAAGATTCTGAGCTCATATAAAGTTATCAAACTACCCCAAAAATCAGAGTTGACACTGAGTCAACTCGGCCGCGGATCCGCCGCATAATGGCCATATTGGCCCGGATCCGCGGCCATTTGGAGAAGTTAAGTTGTCGTTTTTTCTGGGGTTTCTTGTGTTGCTATGTTCAGTTGTTCTACATGTTTCAAATTGCAAATTGCTTCCATAATATCTTCATATCTGGAACAGTCCAAAATGGCTTCAAAAACAATTCTTCTGACCTCATCTCCCTCGATCTCCGCACACCCATTGAGTTTTGTGCTGCCCCTCTCGTTCTCTGTGCTTGTCTGAGACATGAATGACCACTGTCATTTGTCTTGTCTCTAGAACTGGTACGCGGCACTGGATGGATACGGATGACCGGAACCCGGCTTTTATCTATTGGCAACAGATGTTCTGGATTTTGGCGTAACAGTGGAGATTTTGTATCATTTGCTTTATTTTGGACTAGGAACCTGTAGCCTGTAAATATGTAGCAAACACGGATTAAAAGCACCTGCCTATAAACAAACGAGCATAAGAATGGGCGGTATTAAATGCAGTATTCTGGTATGAACAACGACCCGTACTCATCTCGGTCTAGCTACACGCGACACCGTTATTGATTGCAGTTACTACACACTTCTTTAAAACATCAACAATCAAATGGCGCCGTTGCCGGGAAGACATGCGTAATTTTTTTTCTTACTATTTGTATTGAATTCTTATTCGATCAATATCATAAATAAAACAAAACTGCAAATTGTATATTTAACGATTATTGTGTGAATTTTGCAAGGGGATCTGGAATCATAGACTTGAGGAAACAGAGAGTCAGAGATATTCATCAAGATCCAGAGGAGCAAAGGGAGGCCATGTAGCAAAAATCTTCATGAGACCCCTCCTTTCGGCGGTGGAACTGCGGCAGTAAGGATAAATAGCGGCGGAAACGCGGCGCATTTAGGGAACTAGGGTTTCAAACTTCTCTGGTAAATTTCTCAACTCCTTCTCTCTCCTCTGAAATCCAATAAAATAGCTTTTCTGCAGGATTCTTTGCAAAATATCGCCGCTCAAAAATATTTTTACAAAGTTTTGTAATTGGTTTGTTTATTCATATTTTAATACGGACTTTAAGGGGCAAGACCAAAATTCAGATTAGGTGGGGATTTTATCACCCTTCCTAGGCCCCGCAAATCACTAAACGAGCATCCGCATCAACCCTACATTAATTTAAAAAATATCTAGACAAGACTCTAAGGATTGTCGCGCTTAATAAGGACAGAGGAAGGTCGTGAGTAATTTATCACGTATCCGCATTACTTTTGTGGTGCCTAGGCAATTGTGTCTAAGGCAAGTGGTTATTTAATTAAGCCCGCTATTTTCGGTGATTCGTATAGAGGATACCTCCCACTTACCTGGCACTTACCTGGCCACAAGAGTAGTAAAGAGGTGGTAGAGAATTGATCCTTCAGCTTGTCCTTTGGAAGTC
Source organism: Agapanthus africanus (assembly GCA_030015575.1). Lineage (NCBI taxonomy): Eukaryota > Viridiplantae > Streptophyta > Magnoliopsida > Asparagales > Amaryllidaceae > Agapanthus > Agapanthus africanus. Next base: position 431,997,245 of record CM057339.1, read on the forward strand.
TAGAAGCGGTCTAGAGACTTGACCTAGGTAACCTTAGTTCTATGGTTGATTGTGCATTTTTGTGTGATTTGTCTCACGTCCGACACTTTTTAAAATAAACCAATTTTAAATCACACACACGCTACCACTTGCGCTAAACCCGCTTAGTGCATACTTGGCTGGACACGAGATTCTAGTGCCCGTCTTGTCCGCGTTCCAGCCATCGCTCCGAAGTCGGTGCTTCTTCATCTTCTTTTCCCCCACCACCCACCACATCGACCGAGATGGACGGTACTCCATTAAATTATAATACCACCTTGCCACCTCCCGTAAGTGAGCAGAATCCACCGCGCATCTCTCTCCAAGAAAGATGCTATCCTATACGCGGTCCCCTTCCTACCTGTTTATCAATTCCATCAGCCAACGGGGATAATTTTGAAATTAAACCCCACTGCATCAACCTGTTGCCCAAATTTCACCGGCTTGAGTCTGAAGACGCGTATGTTTTCATCACTAAATTTGAAAACGTTTGCGCAATGATGGGCACTTCACAACTGTCCGTGGATGCTATGCGTTTGCGTCTTCTCCCATTCACTTTGTGGGACTTGGTAGAAAAATGGCTTTATAATACTTCCGCACACTCTATTACCAATTGGGATGAATTCGTGATAGCATTCCTTAAGAAATTTTACCCAAATCATAAGACCGCCCGTTTTCGGAGCGAAATCATCCAGTTTACGCAGCTTCCCAATGAACCATTTTGGAAGTGATTTGAACGGTTCAAGGATCTTCTTGTCCAATGTCCTCATCATGGAATACATAGATGGGATCTGTGCCGAATTATATATGAGGGCACTAATCCAGCGACAAAGCAGATGCTTGAAACCATGTGTCAATGCAATTTTATGTCCATAGACGATGGTGAAGCATGGAAATATCTGGAAGATCTCGCTGAAAACACTTTGCAGGGGGAAAGCGTTAGACCACCTTCATCTAGGGGAGGTATTCATCTGCTCGATGTTTCCATTGTAGTAAAAGACAAAATGGCAGCGATGCAAAAGAAACTCGACGCTATTGAAAACAAATTCTCATCAGTCTCCCTAAACCAAGTAATGCTCTCCAAGACCGTGTGTGGTTGCTGTTCCGATCCATCACATTTGACAAAAGAATGTCCTATGAATGCATCGTTTCAAGATCACGAGCAAACTAATGCTGCTTTTCAGCAGCGACCTAAAACCGATCCTTATTCTTCCACATACAATCGGAGGGAGGGGAGGAATCATCCTAACTTTGCTTGGAACCAAAATCAAAACCAGTTCTAAAGAAATTACCAAAAACCTCCTCCACAGCAACAACAACCACCACCACAGAGTCAGCACCCCTTTCAATCGCAATCTTTTCAAAACCCGGCCAATAATTCTTTCCAAACGGCCGGGAATGAAAACTCATCTGCACTTGAACGAAGCATGGATATGTTCATTAAACATTCCATGCAATCGACGGATGAAATCAAGTCTTCTATCCGAACTTTAACACAGACCACCAACTCCCACGGTAAAAGTATAAAATCGATAGAAGCATAACTCGCACAAATAAATGTCTCGATGAGTGCGAGAGAAAAAGGAAAACTTCCGTCTCAACCCCTACCGAATCCTGGCCACTCACAAAGTCATAATGTGAGTTCGTTACCACGTTGAGATGAGGAAGAGTGTTGAACAATCAAATGGGTGAACAGATTGATGATGAGGAGTCAATTGAAACCCCGGCTTCCACTTCTTGCCCTATTTCGTCTAGTCTTCCACCTTCTTCCGAGTCGATTCTCTGTTTTCCCCAAGGCTCGAACCCTCCGTCCACTTCCACAAATCTATCTAAAACTATTCCCACTCCAATTCTGGGATTGATTCCATCCCCACAAACTTCTCCATAAATGTTGGACCCAAAACTTATTGATAAAGCTCCATTTCCAAACAGGTTGAGGGCCAACAAACCTAACCCACAAATGGAGAAGGTTGTGGAAATGTTTAAATAAGTTAACATAAATATCCCTCTCCTAGATTCTATTCAACAAGTTTCATCTTATGCAAAAATCCTTAAGGACTTGTGCACTGGGAAGAGAAAAAATCAAGTGTAGAAAAAGGTATTCATGACATGTACTGCTTTTACCCAACAATTGCCTAAGAAACATAAGGACTCCGGTTGTCCTAAAATATCTATAACTATTGGGGGAAAAAGCATCAATCGTGCTCTGCTTGACCTCGGCGCTAGTGTTAACTTGCTTCTATATTCCTTCTTTGAGCAGCTAGGAATAGGAGAGTTGAAACCTGCCCACTGCACTCTCTAGATGGCAGATCGATCTATCGCCCAACCTAGGGGTGAGCTTGAGGATGTGTTAATCAAAGCTGGGGAATTCATATTCCCTATGGACTTTATTGTTTTAGATACACAGCCTGTGGCAAATCCACGCAACCAAATCCCGGTGATACTCGGTCGACCCTTCCTAGCAACTTCCAACGCTGTCATTAATTATCGTAACGGTTTTATGAACTTATCCTTCGGGAAGATGACAATTGAGCTTAATATTTATAAGCTAGGAAGTCAACCATCTGAATCTTCTTCTCATTTAATCGATATTTGTTCCATCAATGAGATAGCTTCCGATAGCTGCGAAGCGGAAGTACATGGCTATAATGATCTCGAGAACACTAGTGCGACATTGTTTGATCTGGAAAATTATTATAGCGAGGATATCTTCGATGAGTCCATTCCTGAGTTTGAATCCGTTGACTCATTGCAAAAGTCAGTAGCACTTTCCGAGTCAATATCCTACGCAAGTTATGAAGCTCTTAGGGAGTCCGAGTATCATTCCCTTAACCCACCTTCTATTGTCTCTCCGCCAATAATAGATCTCAAACTGCTACCTTCTCATCATAAATATGCATATTTAGGTGAGAATGAGTCTTTGCCCGTGATCATATCTGCATCTCTAGCTTTAGCGCAAGAGAACGCACTTTTGGCATTATTGAGATCAAATCGGCAAGCATTTGGTTGGACAATGGCTGACATCAAAGGTATTAGTCCCTTAATTATTGAACATTATATACATCTGATGAATGAAGCCAAACCAACCAGAGACCCACAAATATGGTTAAATCCCGTTAAGAAAGAGGCGGTAAAGAAAGAAATTGTCGAGTGCCTTGATAGTGGTATAATTTACCCGATATCTGATAGACAATGGGTAAGTCCTATTCACGTGGTCCCTAAAAAGTATTACATCATGGTCATAACTAATGAGGCTAATGAGTTGATCCAAACACGCACCCAAACTGGATGGCGTGTATGTATTGATTACAGAAAACTCAATGCTGCAACGTGGAATGATCACTTCTCTCTAACTTTTATTGACCAGATGTTAGAACGATTAGATGGACAGGAATATTATTGTTTCTTGGACGGATACTCTGGCTATCATTAGGTCCCCATCCCCGAAAAGGATCAAGATAAAACCACATTTACTTGTCATTTCGGTACTTTTGCTTATAGACGCATACCCTTTGGGTTATGCAACGCTCCCGCTACATTCCAGCGGTGTATGATGGGGATATTCTCAGACATTGTTGAGAATTTTCTGGATATATTTATGGACGATTTTTCTATAATCGGGGACTCCTTTGAGGACTGCCTTCATCATCTTGACACGGTTCTTACCCGCTGTAAGGATAAGAACTTAACTTTGAATTGGGAAAAATGTCATTTTATGGTCCAAGAAGGTATTGTCATTGGACATATAATTTCACGAAAAGGTATTGAGGTAGACAGAGCTAAAATAGATGTTATCCATAACCTCCCTCGTCCCAAATGCGTCAAAGATATATGATCCTTCCTTGGTCATGCTGGATTTTATAGGAGATTCATTAAGGACTTTAGCAAAATTCCTAGACCCTTAACTATTCTCTTGGCCAAGGATACAACATTTCATTTCGATTCGGATTGTGAGGTTGCTTTTGAATCGCTTAAAAGTTCTCTCACTACAACCCCCGTTCTATTATCTCCGGATTGGAACCACCCATTCGAGATTATGTATGATGCATCAGATTTTGCTATTGGTGTAGTCTTAGGACAGCACATTGATAAGATACCACATGTAATTTACTATGCAAGTAGGACCTTGAAGGATGCACAAATAAATTACACAACTACCGAGAAAGAACTCTTGGCAGTTATATTTGCATTAGAAAAATTCAGGCCCTACTTGATTGGCTCGCCAATAGTGCTTTACACTGATCACTCCGCCCTACGACACCTTTTATCGAAGAAGGATGCTAAGGCCAGGCTAATATGTTTGATCCTGTTGTTACAAGAATTTGATCTTGTCATCCGAGACAAGAGTGGATGTGAAAATGTAGTATCCAACCATCTTTCACGCATCTCTTCTTCACCAACGTTGACCGTGCCGATAAATGACTCATTTCCTAACGAACAGCTCTTGACCGTATCATGCGAACCTTGGTTCATGGATATTGTGAATTACCTAGCTATGAGACTTATTCCTAGCAATTGGTCGAAACAAGACAAACTTCAATTTCTATCTCAAGTAAAACACTTTTACTGGGATGAACCTTATTTGTTTAAGTATTGTTCCGATCAAATCATTCGCAGGTGTGTCCCTAACGATGAATTCAAGAGTGTGTTATTATTTTGTCATGATCAGGCATGCGGCGGTCATTTTGGTCCTCGAAAAACGGCGCAGAAAGTTTTACAATGTGGCTTTTATTAGCCAACACTATTTAAAGATGCATATGATCATTGCAAAACTTGTCCGCTGTGTCAACACTTGGGTCGGATTTCACGAAGAAATGAGATGCCGCTCCGACCTATCTTAGTTGTGGAAATATTCGATGTTTGGGGTATTGATTTTATGGGCCCTTTTCCCAACTCTTTTGGGAATTTATTTATCTTGTTAGCGGTTGATTATGTCTCAAAATTGGAGGAAGCAATACCGTGTCGCACTAATGACAACAAAGTTGTCATTAAGCTCCTTAAATAAAATATCTTTTCGCGATTCGGACACCCTCACGCTATAATTAGCGACAACGGGACGCATTTCTGTAATCGGTCTTTCGAGGCGTTGATGCGGAAGTATGCAATCAGCCACAAACTTTCTACGCCCTATCATCCCCAAACAAGCGGGCAAGCTGAGATCTTAAATAGGCAAATCAAACAAATTTTGGAGAAGACGGTTTCTAAAAACCGTAAAGATTGGTCTACCAAATTGACAGATACTCTTTGGGCATTTCGCACTGCTTATAAGACCGATCTTGGTATCTCTCCATACCGCCTAGTGTTTGGAAAGGCTTGCCACCTTCCTGTCGAGATCGAGCATAAAGCAATGTAGGCTATCAAAGAGCTTAACTTCAATTTTGATCAAGCCTGCAGCTATCGGAAGCTGCAATTGAATGAGCTAAGCGAACTCCACGATGAAGCTTACGATAATGCGGTGATAGTAAAAAACCGGACTAAAGTGTTCCACGATAAAAACCATTTTAGAAAAACTTTCACACCGGGACAATAAATCCTTCTTTACGATTCCCGTCTCCATCTTCATCCGGATAAGCTTAAATCTCGTTGGAAAGGACCTTTTGTGGTGCGGTATATATACGCGCACGGGGCAGTAGATGTTGAAAATATTAAAAACGGTTCAATTTTTAAAGTAAATGGGCATAGATTAAAACCGTATTTCTCTGCTGACCCAGCAGAGGAGCTCCTGTTTTTACAGGAGCCACATTATCATAACTAAATTCCTCCGCCTGACCTCCATGTTTCGGTAACATTGTATCATCTTAAGAATGGAGGTGAGTGGAAAAAAAGGACTTAACTGAATATTTGTGCGTGCCAAAGAAAAGGTTTGGGGGTAGTCTTCATTTAACAATTATTTTTCCCCTATTATTGTCTCTCCCCAAGTCTACAGGTCTATGCTCTCAATGGACAACATCAGTGAGGACACTGCTGAAAGCAGGTTTTGGGGAGAGGTTTGTATTCACTGAATTGTCTTTGGCACTGTGCATTAAAAAAAATTTATAATAAAAGAGTAAAAAGTGAAAAATTGTATATGAAAGATATGAATAGTTTTAGAAAAACAAGAAAGTTAGAGGTTTTCTTAAAATAAAACTAATAATAAGTAGTTATGAGCTGTTGTCCCAAGGTTTAGTAAGATGAAGGAAATTGCTAATCTGAGGATAAAAATAAGTCTGAAAAATAGTCCCTATTCTTGAGGCCAAACATTTGAACGTGGATACCCTACTATACGCACTTACACAATCTTGAAACTTGGGATAGTAGAGGATACCTTGAAATGATCTTGTCTAAAAGCCTTAGTATAAAAGAAAAGAAAATAAAATAAAAAGGTTAAAAAAATAAAATAAAAAATAAACACTGGTTTTGTAATTACCAAGGCAGCATAAAAAATATAGCGAGAGTGCTTTATCACCTAGTGCCTTAGACCAACTGGTTTGGGAGCCACTGCTAAGCCTTAGGTGTGCAGGACGAGGAATTACGCCTTAATACGCAAGCACATTTTGTAATCGGTCGGTTAGTATCTCAAGAAATATTAATGGTCGCATGAAAGATGTGTAAGCAATTTCATCTAAAATATTCATCAACTATAAAGTATTAAGGAAGATGGACAAGAGTATGATAGCTTGAATTGAATTCTCTAAGTGTAGGGATGTCTTTTACACACACATAGGGGTATATAATCAATGTTTGGAGGAAAGATAGGGAGGAAAACTAAACATGATGTTTTATTGAGGGATGATGTGATTTTTAACATCTTTTCATGATCATTAAGATAGGTCTCATGGCAACTGAAAAGCTTGTATAGTTGGAAACTCTTATTTTCAAGTTCTTTCTTTTATAGTTCATATCCTTGCATGTAACTTTCACCATCTTTCTTTTATTATAAGATTTTGTGGGTGTAATCCGCTGAAAAACCCTCAGGAGACAACACTCCTACTAGGGACACCTAGAGGTTTAACAGCTTGTTGCACGTGCTCAGTGCAATCGTGTTGCCTACGAAAGTGTGCTACTTAGGTTTTTTCTTTTTCTTTTTCTTTTTCTTTTTCTTTTTCTCCTTCTCTTGAATAACTAGTTTGCTCGGGACGATCAAAGTTAAGTTTGAGGGTATTTGTTCAGTCGAAAATATTGTGCATTTGATATGACATTTTCCTTACTATTTTTATATAATAAAAAGGGTTTTATTATAAATATGACACATATGAGGGTTTATCTGTAAAAATACTATTTCATGTGTTTATATATTATAATTAACATTATGAAGGAAAATGTATGCATATAATATCTATGTAATATTTAGTCCATTTAAATATGCATACCATATCAAATATCTTTGACCAATTCTCTTAAAACTATAATATCATGTCAAATGGTTAAGATAATATCTCAATAAAAATAAATTCTACAAATATTATTTATTGAGTTATTGTGCAGAAATTATATCAGGACTCAAATCAAGAAAACCCGAGTTGGCGAGATCAAATCTGCCGAAATATTCAAGTAAATCGAAGAAACCAATTCTGGAAGAGACTTAGAGAAGATTTTCAAAGTCCAGATATTCAAAAGATTACTACGTGTTAGAGAGATGAAGCCCTAGAAATTTGAGCCAAAGATCCCACCAAAGTGCGGCTAAACCGCGGCCAAAACAAACATATAGCGGCGGATCCGCGGCATGTTAGGGGAGTCGAGATGTGATATTTTCAGGTTAGAATCCTAACAACTAGTTACCATATTAGGAAACTAGGGTTCTGTCTCTGTGACTATAAATAAGGACCGAATGCCTCTTGGAAAAAGGATCAAACCGTCGCGATCACGAAGTCCACGACAGCTCAAGAATCCTGGTTGATCATCGACAGTTCATCTACCTCCTTAAGAAGAGATCGAGAAGCAAACTAGGGTTTCGTAATCATTTTCTAAAGTAACAAAGTGTACTTGATCTTATTAAATAATAAATGTAGTTGTTTTCTTATATCATTTTATTTTCTATAGTTTTCAATATGATTTCCCTTTCTATCTTTTCTTTTCCCAACATGCGCGAGTAATTCTCCGCTTGTTAGGGTTCGTAGGATTATTGTAGATTAATGGATGATGAAGATCCTTAAACTCTTTTTACGTCCTATAAAATTTATAAACTTTATCAAAAAAATAGTTAACATCCTAATCGGGCGCGCTATCAATTCATTGATAGTCTCGACCGCGATTTGCGATCAGATTAACAATTGTTTTGGTAAAGGCTAGACATGAACGGAGATCCATGTCAAGATAGGGGTTAAGAGTGGGAACCCTTTTCCCTCCAGAAACCCTAATCTGTATGGATCACTGTCAATCTAGTTTTAAATCTATTAAAAGATAAAAGGAGTAATCTTTACTTAATCATCCATGACTACTAAATCTTAACGAACCCTACAAGCCCCCTTCTAATACAAAACCTACATCCGTATTAATCTAGATCTATATCCTGCATCCATGTTTGACGTAGATCTAGAATCTACAACCATTCTTCACCATTCTTTATTCTTCCTCCTTTCATAATCAACACGCCTAAAGTAAGATTAAAAGATTCAACGTTTCCCTGAGGAAGACCCGTACTCATCTCGGTCTAGATACACGCGACACCGTTATTGATTGCGGTTACTACACACTTCTTTAAAACATCAACAATCAGGACACTTGCACCATTACCAATTGTTCATGTTGCATGTGCACTAACCTATATATACACACACGCCATTGATAATTGCTATGTCACGTACACTATAGAACTCGCATGATAACTAGCATTTGCATTGCATCTTATTGATAGATAGATCCTCATGTTATTCATCTAGCTTGCATCATATTAATACCATGTACATTTGTTATCATCACCATATTCATATATTATGATGTTTTGTGAGATTTCTGTTTTCATGAGATTTCTGGATACATTTTGATGTAACAATCTACACACTGCATACACAATTCTATAAACAGTTTGTTCTTTAATTCCCCGCCGCATGCTACTACACAACTCTCTCCCATTAACGGTACATACTCTACTATTGGAAGCGGGTTAGGTATCCCGGCAGCTTGGGAATGGTAGTGACGGCCGATATGGCTTCTAAATTAAGTGCGACCATTTCATCTCTCTATAACACATTAATATACCCATTCTCTACATGAATATTGTTCTCATGAAATCCTTCATAAAATTCTTGCACTAATCAGGGTGTTATTACTAGATCTTGATTACAAATTAGATACCCCCATTGTCTAACCATGATATCACCGTAAAAATAAGTTCGGCATATACTATCACGAAATACATCCTCAAAATTGGTTTCGAAATGAAATCTGGCCATAAGTGCATATCTAGGAAGAAATAATCAGAAATACAAAGAAGGGTTGAAGAAAAGCTCACTGCCCCTAAAGATTGGAAGGTTCAGGCAAGAAATTTCAGCGGATTGTGGTGTTTTTGCACCTTTTCTGCCGAAATCTAGGGTGTTCTCCTCTTCTCCTTTGTTGTAGCGGCTCAAAATGAAAAACGGAGTTGGATTTTTTAGGATGGGCTTGGCTGATGAGAGTGAGGATTCTATTTATAGAGAGGGAAATAGGGTTTTGGGAATGTAAAAGAAACTTTTACCCTTAAAAGAACAGAAAATTACAGAAAAACCTATATTACATATTTTACATAGATATTATAGTAAATGTTTGAATCAGATGTATTGCGGTTCATAAAGAACCATGAGCATACGCTCCGACTCGTCGGTGATATTTAAAAATGGTTTTAACCTTTGTCCATTCACTTTAAAACTTTGACCGGTTTTCGGATCTTCAAGTTCAACTGCACCATGATGAAATATTGTTTTTACCATGTTTGGGCCCATCCATCTAGATTTGAGTTTACCTGGAAAGAGATGCAATCTGAAGTTATAGAGGAGGACTTTTTGTCCTACTTGAAATATTTTACCTAAGATACTCTTATCATGGAACACTTTGGTTTTATTCTTATAAATTTTTGCATTCTTATAGGCATCATTTTTTAATTTCCTCAAACTCATTAAGTTGCAATTTCCTTATTCCACTGACTTCGTCTAGATTAAAGTTTAATTGTTTAATATACCACATGGCTTGGTGTTCTAATTCAACAGGCAAGTGAAAAGCTTTCCCATAGATCAAACGATATGGAGACATCCTTAGATTGGTTTTAAAGGCTGTTCGGTATGCCCATAAAGCATCCACTAATTTAAATGACCAATCTTTTCTATTATGACTCACGGTCTTTTCTAAAATTTGTTTGACCTGTCTATTAGAAACTTCGACTTGTGCATTTGTTTGGGGGTGATATGGTGTAGACAGCTTGTGGTTAATCGAATATCTACACATAAGTGTCTTAAATGAGCGATTACAAAAATGTGTGCCATTATCACTAATAATTGTGTGAGGTATGCTAAATCTAGAGAAAATATTCTCTTTCAAAAACTTGAGAACAATCTTATTGTCATTGGATTTGCAAGGTACAACCTCAATCCACTTGGACACATAATGTACAGCTAGCAAGATATATATATTTCTAAATGAATTTGGAAATGGACCCATAAAATCAATTCCCCAAATATCAAATATTTCTACAATCAAAATTAATTGTAGGGGCACATATTTCTTCTTGTTATTTTAACCATACATTGCAAATTATTACACATTTTGCAATATTCAAAAGCATCTCTAAAAAGTATGGGCCAATAAAATCTACATTGCAGAATCTTTTCTGCTATTTTTCTAAGCCTAAAATGATCTCCACAGGCTTGTGTTAGTGATATATGCCCTAGAGGCCATTATTGGATCATACTGGTTTGTATATTACTTAATAGAAGCTTGGGATATACACGGATATAGTAACATTCTTGCTCGAAATGGTAGTATGTTACCTGGTTTGATTCTACCTCAATATGTGCATTTGTTTCTTTTAGCATATCGCTTATACATATTGGTGGAGCCCTTAGGATCTTTGCTTGATTACCAGCATTGTGATAGCTGTCACACTAGTGGGGGCTTGGTAGTCTATAAGCACATCCTATATAGGTCCCTAGTCATAGGATTATCGAGACGGGGCATCGATACTCCAGAGTAGACTAGTGTATACGCTTCTCATCCCAGCAGGAGAGATGGTCTGTCCCACAGCCATTAGTACGTCGTATTGGAGATAGTATGCTGGTGCTCATTGGGTTATGAGTACACCGGACAGGACTCGTCGGGAACTGTTGGTGGGTATTATACCTATCGTTGGGTAGCAGTTCGCAGGTGACATGAGTACAGCTTAGTACGTCGACTTGACACTGCTACTTCGCCTCGAGTGTGTTCCCACTGTACTTTGATTGCTATCCTACCATGGCTTAAAGGAGTCGTACAAACAGGTAGTAGTTGGGTGCAGTCCCGAAGCACCTGGAGGCAGTAGCAGTTAGATAAGATTCGTCTCTCCCGGTGTTGGGGGTTGATAACGCGCTGTGTTCGGAAGGCCATTACACAAAGTCCTTGGCCAAGAAAAGAGAGATTTACTGGTAATTATTCCAGTAGTTCCTCATGGTGTTTTAGGCTACGCTCCGACATGACTTATTGCGCTATTATGGGTATGACGATTATCGCCCCCCTATGCCCGATATACGATACTCTTAGACGAACAGACCGGACTGTATGGAGATTGTCACAGATAGGCTCAGTGGGAGTTCGGATGAGTTAGCTCATAGGCCTTCTTATCGACACATACATGGGTAGTCGTTACGTGCAGCTAGTACCGCTTACGGCTTGCGGTTAAACCCACTACTAGCGTAGTGTGGAGTCTTTAGAGTCCCACATAGAGAGTTTCCCTGCACCGGGCAAAAGGTGTAGAGGCCGTATGGTTTACGTGTTGGGATTCCTTAGCACCATGCCTAAGGTTTGCAAGCATCACACATGCCACAATAAAATTTTTGAGGAGGTGTTAAGCAATCTAACCATGAATCGGACTAGAATTTTAGGGTAACAACAAAATAGTATCACATACTAGAGGTTAACTAACACTAAGTTAAAAGAATACAACCTTTGTAGACCTCTTCTCTTGACTCCTTGGATCCTTGAGGGTTTGAACCGGCTCGCTAGAGACCTTCCAAGTCCACGATGATCCACCCGGAGTCCCTTTGTCCAAGCTCCTAGCTTCACTTGATCAATGAGGAAGTGGAGCTAACACTCTAAACTAATGGGCTAAACTAGTATAGAATGATGATGTGGTTTGTTTTCTCACTTCAAAGTCCTTTCTTTTTATCTCACTCTCACTAGAAACCTTAAGAGAGCATGAAAGATGAGGAAGAAGAAGAAGACAAGCTTGAGCTCAAGAGTTATGATGATAAAACAAAAATAGATGAGAATAGAAAATATATATCAAAGTCTCACTCTCATTTAACTATGGGTTAATAAATATCTAGATATTTATTTTAGAGTTAAAACAACAAATGAAATTGAACTCATGGTTAATGTCATCGTTAGTGAAGGAAGTGTGTAGAAACATTGACCATGAGATAATTTCCATTTCTTTTTCTTTAACTCAAAAAAAAATATAAATACATATTCATTTCCATGTGAGTCTTGCATTGCCATCTTATATGTATCAACAACCATGACACCATGTATGTATGTGTGTGTGCGTTCACATCATCATATGCATGAAAAAATATATGCATACATGCATGCATACAACAAAGTAGAAAAGGGTTTAATAAAAGTGAGCTATAAAGTCAATGTTAAATCATCACTTGATTTAACAAACAGGTCATATCACATACGACTCGACCAATAGAAAAACGCCCGATTAATATACGGTATCACATATACGTATTTAATCGGGTCCCCGCGCATATCTCATATGCACACCTCATCATTTCGCCTGAGCTAGGAAACTCCTCTGTGGGACTCTAAGACTCGTCAATACGCCGGCAGTAGGTGATGATCACATCAAACACCCATAAGCCGCAAGCAGTCAACTAAACGTAACGGTCACCCGGGTATTGAGTGATCAGAAGAAAAACAAGCGAAGCTGTCAGAAACTCCCATCGAGCCAACCGGAAACACTTACCATACAGTCCGGTCTCTTCGTCAGATATGTTGCATATCTATTTTAGGGATGGTATCGTCGACCCCAATAACTCAATAAGTCATGCCGGTGTATGGCTCATAACAGATCGAGAAATTACTGATAACACTTATCAGTAAATCTCGGCAGCCCTGGCCAGGGACTTCCTGTTATAGCCAATCGAGCATAGCGCAACATCAACTCCCAATACCGGGAGAGACGAAACCCCTCCTATCGCTCATTGCCTCCATGTGCCTCAGGACTGTACCCAAAATCAACCTGTTTGCACCACTAAGTAGAGTCGTGGTAGGGTGGAGATCAAAGTACAGTGAGAGGATACAGAAGACTCTATGACGATCTCGGGTCTACAGACTAACCTGTACCAGTGTCACTTGAGAAATTCTATCTGACGATAGATATAGTACCACATAGGAGTTCTCGGCGAGTCCGTTCAGTGTACCCAGTCTCCACTGAGCACCCGTATACAATCTTTGGTGTCACCACACCAGATGGATATGGGATCATCCATCGCCCATCATATGGGACGAGAATGGTATACGCTAGTCTACTCTGGAATATCGATGCCCCGTCTCGATACACCCACGACTAGGAACAGTTCAAGGATATGCTCATAAACTATATATGTCCCACTAGTATGATCCGCATCATAGTCCCAGTAGTCAAGCAAATATCCTAAGGGCTTTATCAACATGTACCAAATGAGTAAGATGCATGATCAAATGAACATGTAAAGATAAAGTAAACCAGATAGTATACTATCATGTTGAGCAAGAAATTCATCTGTATGTATGTGTGTGTGTGTGTGTGTGTGTGTGTCCCCAAGCATCAACTATACACATAATGGCATCTATGGTATACATATATCCAATAATCTCCCACTTTCACTAAGGCCAATTATTGGTGTATCTCATACCCAACATCTCAAAAAGTCGCTCATGTTGTGGCTGTTGACGGGTCTTGGTGAGTGGATCCACGGTGTTATTCTTTGTATCTACTTTCCGAATCTCGATCTCGTGGCGATCTACTATCTCCCAGATCAAATGATATCGCCTCAGGATGTGTCTGGACTTCTAATGGGATCTGGGTTCTTTGCCAACACCATAGCCCCATTATTATAACAATACAATGGTATTGGATCAACAATGGTTAGAACTACTCCTAGTTCCGCGATGAACTTCCTCATCCATACGGCTTCCTTGGCAGCATCATTTGCAGCAATATACTCAGCTTCCATCATGGAGTCTGCAACGGTATCCTGTTTGGAACTTTTCCAACTAACCGCCCCTCCATTGAGGGTAAATACAAACCCTGAGATAGATTTGCTGTCATCCTTATCACTTTGGAAGCTGGAATCGGTAAAGGCCTCCATTTGGAGATCCCCATTACCATACACCAAGAACAATTCTTCAGTCCTTCACAAGTACTTAAGAATGTTCTTCACTGCTATCTAATGTTTCTCCCCTGGGTTGGATTGATACCTATTTACTACAGCTAGTGCATAAGCTACATCAGGGAGAGTACATAACATCGCATACATTATAGATCCTACGGCTGAAGCGTAGGGTATAATACTCATGCGAGCTCTCTCTTCATCAGTCTCCGGACAGAAGTCCTTGGAGAGAGTGATTCCATGACAAGCGGGAAAGGCACTACGCTTAGAATCTTCCATACTAAAACTTTTAGGATGGTGTCAATGTACTTTGATTGGGACAATCCCAATAACCTCTTGGATCTATCTCTATAGATCCTAATGCCCAAAATGCAAGAGGCATCACCCGGTCCATCATGGAGAACCTTTGCGATAAGAATAATTTGACCGATTGTAGCATAGGAATATCATTTCCTATCAAGAGAATGCCATCCATGTAAAATACGAGGAATGTGACAGTACTCCCAACAATCTTCTTATAAATGCATGGTTCATCTATATTTTTGACAAAATCAAACTCTTTGATTGTATCATCAAAGCAGATGTTCCAGCTCCGTGATGACTGTTTTAATTCATAAATGGATTTAAGCAACCTACATGCCTTTTCGCTCCTCCCACTGTCAATGAAATCCTCTGGCTGATCCATAAAAATGCATTCTTCTAGATCACCATTTATAAATGCGGTTTTTACGTCCATCTGCCAGATTTCATAGTCGTAGTGAGCAGAAATAGCAAGTAGGATCCGAATGGATTTAAGCATTGCTACTGGAGAGAAAGTTTCATCATAGTCCAATCCTGGTCTTTGACGAAAACCTTTCTCTACAAGCTTTGCTTTATAGCTCTCCACATGTCCATCTAGACCAATCTTTCTCTTAAAAATCCATCTGCAACCTGCGTGTTTTATCCTAGGTGGTGCAACATCCAAAGTCCATACTTTGTTGGTGTACATGGACTCCATTTCGGATCTCATGGCATCCATCCACTTCACTGAGTCACCACTCATGATAGCTTGCTAAAAACTAGTAGGGTCATCATCATCCATGATGCAATCTTCTCTATCACCATCGATGAGAAACCCGTAATATCTCTCTAGTGGGCGAGAAGTTCTACTAGATCTCCGGAGCGGCTGAGCTTCTTGAAGTTCTACTGCAACATCAGTTTCAACCAATTCGTCATGAGTAATTTGTGTCTCTATAAACTCTTTTTGTTCTACCGCATTGCCATTAGTACTATTTGTAAAAATTTCATTTTCTAAAAATGTGGCATGTTGAGAAACAAACACCTTTTGTTCCTCCTTGTGGTAGAATAGATATCCATATGAATGTTTTGGATATCTCACAAATTTACACATGACCGATCGTGTCTCTAGTTTGACTGGATTCTGGTTTTTAACAAAAGCCGGACAACATATAACGTTTTGAAAATCGTTTTGGTGAAATTTCGGAAAATTGGTAAAATAAGAGGGTGTTCCGTAAAAAGTCTAAATACAAATATCTTTATTATAAAATTAAATATACATATTCTAGCTATGTAATTACTAGTATTTGGTGTTTATTGAGCCACTGGTGAAATTTCAAATTTTCTGAAAAATTTTCCGAAATTAATTATTTTAATATTATTTTAAGCCGTCACTAATACATTTAATTAGGGAAAATTACAAATTGGAATGGGTTGAAACAAATTTTGTGCATCATAACACATTAAACAAAATTTTAACATGTTGTTTTTAAAATTAAATGAAGCTGTCAAATGGTTTTAGAAAATATCGAAGAAAAAGGCTTAATTAGTGAATTTAGTGTAAAGGGAAATTGGGGTATAGTATTTATTTTTTTTTCCTCACCCACACTCCCCACACTCTCTCTCCTTCCCCCTAGGCTGCTGGCCGAGCCCCCCCTTGGCAGCCCCAAAACCTTGTCCCCTCATTTCACAAAAGAAAAGAATTAAAAAGGAAAAGAATGTATAAGAAAAGAAGGTATGGGTTTGGGTTGACTTGGACTTTTCTTTACTTGGTTTTTCCCCTCACCACACCCTCTCTCTCCTCTCCCCTTGGCTCAGCAGCAGGTCCCTCAACAGCAGCCCCCTTTTCACCCCCATTTTTCTCCTCTCATTCTCATCAAAAAATCCATCTTTTTGCCTCAAAATCATGCTAAAACCTCTATATTTCTTCAATCCAACTCTTACCTATTTCTTCTTTGCCCTAGCTAACATGAATCATGGAGCAAGAGAGCAATTTGGAGGACAAGATTTTCATGTTGGATCTCTTGAACTTTGAGGTATAATCTAAATCCTATAGATAAATTGTTGTATTAATACTTTAAATCAAGACATAATTAGTTCGTAATAAGGGTTTGATTGCAAGTTTAAGATTTCAAGAGGGAATTTTGGAATTCAAGTGAGTGTTTTATCACTTGTTTTTTGTTGTAATGGGTAGTTTAACATATTAATCTTTGGAGAATGTAAGCTAGTAGTTAGTTTACTAATTGTTGCTTCAAAATTTGTCCAATTTCATAAATTTTGCTAACTAGGTTTTAATGAAATACATATATAATTGAGATTAAAAATCTAATTAAGTTTTTCATGGTATTATTAACATTTTAAATTGTATTTTAATATTTTAGATCATGCAAATCCAAGCTAAATTGTTATTTGTGCATTTTTTTGCTATAAAATTGTTAAAATTGGGTATATTGTAAACTAGAATTTTGGGGTTAATGAAATTTAATGAGATTAAATTATGGAAATGGTTTTTATGACTTATTTAAGATTTTTAATAAGTATTATGGCCATTAGAATTGTTAAAACATCAAGTTTTGTACTAAAGCGGTAAATTTTTGCTTGCTAGATTTCCGGAAAAATGGCTTTTAAAGTGAGTTTTGGGTTTTTGTGAATTTTAACCTATTTTATATTATAATTAGTGTTCGTGAATGTGCAAATGAGTGTGTTTGGGTTTTTCTCGATGGTTTGGCGTTTGTACGCCGACGTCGAGGGTTTTTGGGTTGATTTGTGAAAGCAACCATAGGTTTTGACCTATGTGGGATTCGTGTGTCGTTTTGGTCATGAGTCGGATTTTAATGCGATACAGTGCATTATGATATGTAGGTACCCCACATGGACTTCGAGATGACTAGCAAGTGCGTGGAGACGTCGGCACCGGCGAGCGAGGACCAGATGAGTAGATTTATATCTACGGGGAGAAGTCGGGTGGATGGCGTATAGCACCCCCGCAGTTCGTGGTGATGTATACAAATACGTATACACACATAGTGATTATATATATTGTTTGATGTTATTGATGACATAGATGGATTTAGGGTGTGATCGGATTAGTTTAGTGTTGCGAGACCCTAGAATAGAGGTTGCACCACATTTACACACACACACACACCATGCTTGCATACATTCTTCATCCATATGTGCTTATATGGGGTTATATTGTTACGTGTTCACATGGATATGGGACTGTGTGTTTGCATACTGGATTTGAGGATAGTATTTGGGATTTGAGGTGAGTCGATAAGATTTGATTGAGACCGCGCGAACGGTGATATGGCCGGATTCGTACTTGAGATACGTCCTGATATTATAGCGGATCGGGGGACGACGTTATATGTGAATAGTATTATACATTGAATGGTTGCCATGTGATCGTAATATAAGATCAGATATATTAAGATATTCATAATAAGTAGCATTAGGCGATGTATACATCCTTATGACGATATATGGTGATGATATCGGTTTGTATGAGGCTGTAGATCAGCAGTCAGATCATGACTATATTGATGATATTAGTATCGTAGTAGACGTAGATCTGTACCCAGATTATGATCTTGGATAAAGAGGAAACCAGATGAATAATTTGATATTGACCCGTACCCGGATTTGGGATTCCGTACGACGGATTTACGTATGAGCTATATATTGATGTTTGATCTGCGCTCTGGACTTGGGAATATTTGATTATAGATATGGTATCGGATGTGATATTATCGAGGCGGGATCACCGACTAATATATATATATATATATATATATATATATATATATATATATATATATATATATATCTACTCAGGTGTTTGGCGGTTTCCTTACCTTCAGTAGCCAGTTAGCTTAGCCCTTTAGTTTAGTGTAGTTGTTAGACTAGATATATATTAAATATAGATTGTTATCTTTGTGTCTAGTATTTAGCTCTCGCTCATTTTTGTTGTTCGCTCCGCATCGCATGCTTATATTATGTTTCATATTCTATTGTTGATATCATGCTGTTAGGACACCAGCACCATTACCGATGATGCGTATATACCACGTACACTTACTTGCCGGCTCACACACATCTTCATCGGTAATTGCCATGTCACGAACACTTTAGAAACTACTATTTCATCGATATAGGTTGTTAGCTAATAATTTAGACATGATATTAGTGTACTTGCCTATATGCTAGATTAGACATTGTAGTTACTACTTGCTACTTAATGCATGTTATTATTCATTGTTATGCCGCATTCATGGATTTTATGCCTATATTCACTGTTTACATGCTATTGAGGATTTGGATTCGGTTTTCCATGAGATTTTCTGGAATTGGGGGAAAACCGGAAAACTTATATAAACTTCTTTTCTCTCTTTTAAGTAAAAAGTGCGGTTTTCCCATGATGTATGAGTCGTCCACCATGAGTTTGCTGATGGATTTCGAGACCCGAGTTCGCAGAGTGGAGGAACCGTTTCGGGTACATGGTGGACCCGGTGCGGTACCCCGGGGCAAGAGGATCGCAGATGATGGCCTTGAGCCTGGCAGGGGAACACTACCGACCGGTGATATTACCCAACGCGTCGGATATCCGGAGGATACCGTCATGGTCTTGAGATTGATGGTAGGGGCCGGTCTGGACTGACGGCGCCCTAGATAGTGAAATTGAGACATACAGAGATATTTGAGATATTGAGGTACAGAGATTGTGACACAGAGATATCGAGATATTTGGATATTTGTTTTGTGTCGATGCTAGGCACTGTTTATGCTGATTTCATTTATGATACCTCGTTTTTAAAAAGATACAGAAATCTCACTAATTTAAGAAAGCAGTTTTCTTGAGTACATGCATTCTGTTTCATGCATTCATACATCATCCATATGATATATTGCTACCTGAGGCACTGACACGGACACATGGGATTACACTCGGGTTAGATATTTACCATAGCCATTGTTATAGGCTGCATGTTATATATATTTGAGGATATACTATGATCGTTGACCTAGGATTGCATTGTTCATGCGGTTTCTGTTCGCAGATGTTTTTTCTACACACGAGTTGGCAACTCACCCCCGTTGTGCCACAGTTTCTTGCAGGTTTTGCCGTACAGGTTTCATTACGGCTTTGCTGGCACTGCTTCTTTCGGGTGACTTGCTAGTAGGTGGGTTTATTGGTATCGTACCCATCATATTACTTTGTATAATATTATTCAGTTGTATCTAGTAAATTCCATCAACCAAACAAGTATTTATTTTTGAGATAGAGACCAGTGATGTTATTCTTTCGACCTTAGAGTCGCGCGTTATATTTCTGCGGATTTCTTGTTATTTTGAGTGTCCTTTGAGTTTTGATCCTTGCCCTTGGCGTTGTATATTATATTGCTTGTGTGGTTGTGACCGTCGATTGACGAAGAGCTAGCTCCCGCTTGGGGATGACTTTTATTGATTTCGTATACTATTCATGCTGTATCCCGTTTGGGGGCCAGTATTTACAAAGGAGACTCTGCCGAAATTTTCAGGAAATATTTGATGTTTTTAAAAACGCATAATTCGGCTTATGCTATTAAAACTACTTTATTTAAATTGGTTGTCCTTCACTCTACTATTTTTCTTGGTTTGGATTTCTGGGTTTTCGGCTTACTTAGATTACGTACGCCTCGAGATGTTTCGTAGTTTAAGTGTCGGTCATGTTCCGTACTTTCATGACGTGACACAACCCCATATCCTAACTCTTTTAAGAGATAGTCTCTTTCCACACTATATCTCATATGGAGTGGTAAACACGGTCTTAGTTGGAACCCTGTTTAACAGATACATTGTAGTCTACAATGCATGTCCCCAAAAGGAAAGTGGTAACTCAGCATCACTCATCATGGACCGTACCATATCTAATAGGGTACGATTCCTCCATTCTGACACACCGTTGTGCTGTGGTGTGTAAGGGAGAGTGAGCTGAGAGAGAATCCCATTCTCTTTTAAGAATTCTGAAAACTATATACTCAAATACTCTCCACCTCGATCCGATCGAAGTTTCTTGATGCTCAAGCCGGCTTGTTTTTCTATTTCAAGTTTGTACTCCTTGAATTTCTCGAAAGCTTTGGATTTATGCTTTAATAAAAACACGTGTTCGAATCTTGAGAAATCATCAGTAAAAGTAATGAAGTATGAAAAACCGCCTCTAACATGTGTAGACATTGGTCCGCATACATCACTATGTACTGTAGGGTTCCTAGGCACACTCAAGAGGTTCCACAAGGCATGAACCATGCCAAAATCAAATTTTTATGTGCCTAACAACTCTAAGCAAGATCGTTAACTAGAGATTAGGCGAAACTATAAGCTAGTAAACTACATTACTACAAGTGAAAGGGATTACAACCTTTGTAGATCCGGTCCTTCACTTCAATAGATCCGTGTAAATGACCCCATCGCTGCGATCGTGAACTCCGGACTCTAGAGAAGCTCCACGAGAAGAACGAACGCGCTTTCTACGATGACTTCGAGGCCGAAGATGATCTACGTCGGGGAGACACTAACTCAAGCTATTCCTTCACTAGGTCATGAACTTTGTGAAGAGAACACACTCTACTATATGGAAAGTGGTAGAGGATGAAGAAGTAGGAAGTAGGCTCACTTTAGAATTGATTTTCTCACTCTTTTTCTCATGGCACCATTGGA
This sequence comes from Agapanthus africanus, assembly GCA_030015575.1. NCBI lineage: Eukaryota > Viridiplantae > Streptophyta > Magnoliopsida > Asparagales > Amaryllidaceae > Agapanthus > Agapanthus africanus. The sequence continues at coordinate 432,018,760 of CM057339.1, forward strand.
GCTAGTGAGCTTTTGGATGGAGCTTGATGATGATGAAGAAGAAGAAGAAGAAAGAATAATATCCAACCAAATGAAAACTTATCCATAATAATGTAACCATGGGTGAGTTAAGCTATCATGCTTAACTCATGTAGAGAATTGACCAAGGGATTAGGTTAAGGGTGAGGTCAAAAAATATCAAGATAAAAGACAAAAGAGTGGACTTTGTCAAAGTTTCTCCAAGCTTCTTCAAGCTTGATTACTTTGACTAAGTTTAACCCTTTTGTTAAATGTTATTATAAAAGAATAACCCTAATCTTAAAACTAATCTTTGTACAAGTCTCTTACACCCATCTTGTGTGTATCATCAAACATGATACAAACATGTACACTTGCATATATCACATATAAACAATGTGCACAAACAAGTAAGAAAATAAATCTTAAGTGAGCTAATACTAGTTAATGCAATGTAATATATCAAATATATAATTATGCATTAAATTATTAAATCAACTCTTGATTTAATAACCCGGCTATTACCGACTAATATCAAAAGTAACAACTTATCGAATCAACACTTGATTCGATAACCCGGCTATACCGCATACAACTGATCAATATCACGAATCGCGAGAATAGAATACGGTATCTCATATCTTATTAATCTCGGTCCCGCACATATCACATATGTGCTCCTACTTCGTTTCGCTTGAGCCAGGAAACCCTTGTGTAGGACTCTAAAGACTTGTCAATACGCCGGCAGCAGGTGATGATCATATCAAACACCCACAAGCCGCAAGCGGTCTGCTAAACATAACGGCCACCCGGGTATTGAGCGATCAGAAGATCAACAAGCAAGCCCGCTAGTTCTCCTGTGAATCCAATCAGTAACACTCCCGTATAGTCCGGTCTCGTTGTCTGATATGTCGCATATCTCGCCTAGTGGTGGTAAACGTCAGACCCCAGTAGCTCGATAAGTCGTGTCGATATGAGGTCTATAACAGTTCGAGAAACTACTAGTAACACTTACCAGTAAATCTCAGCAACCCTGGCCAGGGATTTCTAGTTATAGCCAATCGAACACAGCGCAACATCAACTCCCTATACCGGGAGAGAAGAATCCCCTCCTATCGCTCATTGCCTCCATATGATTCGGGACTGTACCCAAAAACCACCGTTTTGCACGCCCTCTTGGACGTGGTATGGTGGACATCAAAGAACCGTGGGAATCAGACAAGGCTCTATGACGATCTCGGGTCAACAGACTAAGCTGTGCCAGTGTCACCAGAGAACTGCCATCTGACGTGAGGTATAATACCATCTGGGAGTTCTCGGCAAGTCCGTCCAGTGTACCCAGTCTCCACTGAGCAACCGTACACCATCCTTGATGTCAAACATCGATGGATATGGGATCATCCATCGCCCATCATATGGGTCAAAATGCGTATACGCTAGTCTACTCTGGTGTATTGATGCCCTGTCTCGATACACCCACGACTAGGGACCTTGAAGGATGTACTTATGGACTACCATGTCCCTACAAGTATGATCTGCATCATAGTCCAGGCAGTCAAGTACACATCCTAAGGGCTTTACCAACATATAACAGAGAGACAATCAGTGTACACGTTAAGGTAAAGAGTAACAAGATAGCATACTATCATGTCGAGCAAGAAAGTCCTCCCCATATATGTCAAAGCATCCTCTACAATATACATCTCATTTATAGTAATAGCCTCTAGGGCATACATATAACTAACAATCTTCCACTTGCACTAGGGCCAACTGATAGCAGTGGTTGTAGTATCTCATATTCAACCATCCCATAATAGTCTCTCTCTCTGAGAAAAAGCCTTTGTGAGTGGATCCGTTGTGTTGTCCTCTGAGTCTACCCTCCTAACCTCGATCTCCCTAGAGATCAACCATCTCCATGATCAGGTGATACTTCCTAAGAATTATATCTGGATTTCTGATGGGACGGTAGTTCCTTGGCTAAAGCTATAACTCCATTGTCACACAATGGTAGGAACGAAGTTCATCTCATGAACTTATATATATCCAGACTTTTTCTTTGGTAGCATCCTTGGTAACGATGTATCTTGCCTTTAATCGTCTAGTATGTCACGGTATCTAGCTTGGAACTCTTCCAACATACCGTCCCTCCACTAAGGGTAAAGACAATGCCTGCGACTGACATTCAGTCGTCCTTATCACCCTTGAACCTTTCCAGTGATTCTCCCCAGGATCGATTGATACCATCTCACTACAACTAGTGAGTATCCTAACATCCAATTAGATCTATCCCATAGATCCAAAACCCAGAATTTAGGTGGTATCAGTTTGATCCTATATGGAGAATCCTTGTGATAAGCGGAGATTAACCGAGCGTAGCATAGGAAACTCCTTCCCTATCAAGAGTATGTCATCTACGTACTCTACGAGGATCATCACCATACTCCCTACTACCTTTTTGTATATACAAGGTTCATCTACCATTTTGATGAAGTCAAACTCTTTGACTACCTCATCAAAACAGATGTTCCGACTCCGCGATGCCTGCTTTATCACATAAAACATCTTGCACACGTTTTCGCTGCTCCCACTGTCTGCGAAGCCCTCTGGCTGTGTACTTATAGACGCTCTCTTCCAAAACATCATTTAGAAAAGCAGTCATGACACCCAACCGCCAGATATCATAGTCATGGTATGTAGCCGTGGCAAGTAGGATCTGGATGGACTTAAGCATAGTCACTGGAAAAGGTTTCATCATTATCCACGCCTGGTCGATGATGAAAAACCTTTAACTAGTCTAGCTTTGAAAGTCTCAACTTTTTCATCTACACCAAGTAATCTTCTCAAGATATACTTGCTCCTGATGGGAATTTAACCCTTCAGATATAGCAACCAATGTCCATACTTTGTTGGTTTATAAGGATTCCATCTCAGATCGATAAACATCCAGTCGTTCTTACAGAGTCTCACTCCTGATGGCCAGCTCGAAACTAGTTGGGTCATCATCTCATGATGCAATCCTCGCTCTTACTGTCATAGAGAAACCGAAGTATCTCTCAGGTGGGTGAGGAACCCTACTAGATCAGCGGAGAGGCTGAGGTTCGTTGGCTACTATTGAATCCTTTTGTTCTACCAAATCATCAGCTGCAGTATGTATAGCTGGAACCTTTCCAGTTCTACATAACAGACCTTGCCTCGAGCTTGTCCGGATTTTGCTTTTAGACATAGGCCGGGCAACCACAAATCTTAACATACTTAAGATATGGGCTCTTCCCATTCCATATCACATATGAAGTGGCAGGCAACTGATTTGATTTGAACCCTATTCAATAGGTATGCAGCTTCTCAAGTGCATAACTCCCAAAAGGAAATAGGAAACTCAGTAGTACTCATCATAGAGCACACCATATCACATAGGGTGCTTTTGCTCCGCCCCAATACACCGACGTGCTGTGGTGTATACGGAGGAGTAATGCTGAGAGAGAATCTCATTCTCCTTTAGAATAGTCCAGGAATTCCGTGCTCAAGTATTCTCCTCCTTGATCTAATTAAAGGACATAATACTTATACCCGTATTTTGGTTCTCTACTTCTAACTTATATTCTGTGAATATCTCAAAAGGTTCGGACTTGTGTTTCAACAGGAACATATGTCTGAATCTTTAGAGATCATCAGAGAATGTAATGAAGTACAAAGAACCGGTCTTGGCATGTGTAGATAGGAGACTTTCATACATCAGCATGTATCACTCCCAAGAGTTCACTAACTCTTTCTCTGTTTCCAATAAACAGAGCTATGGTCATCTTATCTTTGTGACATGACCGGAAAGTTTCATAAGATGTAAATTTAAACTAATTTAAATATGCATCTTTATGTAACTTGGCTAGTCGGGTCGCATTGATATGACCTAGTCTACAATACCTCAACAAGGATTCGTTCATTTCTGAACTATTCCTCTTGTGTGTGTTCTATATACTAAGAACTGTACTTTGATTTAGAACATCAATGCTTTTAGATAACGTGCCTGAACCGATCAACTCTTGATATAGGAAATTTTCAAAACATTATCCAATAATACAAAATTATATCCTTCTTTACTAATAAAGAGACTGATATGATGTTGTATATCAGGTTCGGTATCTAATAACATTTGTTCAGAATCAATGTATTCTGGTAATACAGGGTGATAGTGACCAACAGACTTGGCTGCAACACTTGCACCGTTTTCTGTCTCACGAAACTTATCACCCGTTTTCAGTTCTCTACCTTTCTGTAGCCCATGTAACAGATTACATATGCGGGATCCTGATCCGGTATCTCATACCCAGGACGTAAAGGATACTGAGAAACAGTTCTCTGTAATGAACACACCCGAAGATGATGCATCAGCATGTACTTTCTTCGTTTGGGCGGCACGGGAAATCTGGTATTCCCCAATTTCCTGCTCTGTCTTATAACAATTATAAGTTGGAGCAGGGCCAATGTTCCCCAGCTCAGTATAACAAGCGGGTTTGGTCAATATATCCGTATTATTATCTTGATTAAGGCATGGTATGGTCACTACCTGGAGAGAGAGAGAAGAAAACACCCAGCGTATGCTCTTGCAAGATTAGATTGGTTATCTAATATATCTAATCAGGATGTCTCCCACTGTTTTAATCAAATCTTCCTTCAAACCCTAAAAGGAAAGACTAGCCGGGATTAATTACACGCTACAAGTTCGCCAATCTTTCAGCCAGGCCAGTGTCGGTACTTTGAGGGAGGTTCCCCGTGCTTTCGCACGGACCTAATTAAAGCAAACCTCGTTTTCCCATAGGCTTAACCCCGTTAACACCTTTCTAGACACCTACTTGATCGGCTAATTGTAATGTGTAAAACTCTCCCAGGAGTAACTCTTACTCGCAGCGGGTATCGGGATCCAACTATCTCATAGAAGGTATGCAATCTCATTGCAAATTTCAACACTTGAAATTCCCGATAATTTTGCCCCTAGCATCCCATGACCTTGACGCAGGCCAAAAAACCACAGTGCGCTAGTCAAGTTCAACCCGTCATTTCTTGATTGAATTAAACCCACCCGCACGACCCTTGACGCAGGCCAACAAAGTCGCACGACTATCCTAATCCAATCTGCATCATATGCATAAGCAGATAAATACTGGTTAGCTACCGCACACTACGCCTTGACGCAGGCCAACAAACGTAGCACGAATACTAAGTAGGACTTATCTGAAATGACGGAGGGCTACGACAGGTTTTTCTGAAAACCTATTGCGTAATGAACTTTATATCGTTGTAGAATCAAATGATTTTAAAATGGAGTGTTTTTTAGGCTTTTCTAGTTTTGCTAAAGGGGTCACTCCCGGTGAAGGGATCGTCGGCCCTTTCCTCATCGAATAAGGTGCAAGGTATATCATATATACGACTATGCAAAGCAAAAATTCCAAAAGCAATCAAAAGACAAACCGAGGGGTGTAGCATCTGCCAGTTATTACTAAAGGGGTCACTCCCGGTGAAGGGATCTCGGCCCTTTCCTTATCGAATAAGGTGCAGGATGTTCTACAAGGAACACCGCGATGCAAAGCAAGAACCGTAGCTACCTGTTTTTGAAAATTCGATTCCACGACATCTTTTAGGTTTCTTTTCTTTCATTAATCATATTAATGAAGTCCCATCATTTAAGTCACCAAAACATCACAGATAAATACGACGTACACTTATGCCATCCGCATTCGCCTCGATGTCCCCTCGTGCACCGTTAGGTTAGGTAACTAACGGCAGAGCGGGGCAGGGCTAGTGCGGGTGTAAAACATAAGTAACGTCTATATAATATATCGTATATACTATATACAGTATCTATCACAACATATCTAATGATCACATCACAGATATCGCTGTTAGTTGTATGTATGCCCTAGAGGCCAGTATTGTACAGATGATGTATAATATATTGGATGCTTGGACATATATATAGAGATGACTTTATTGCTCGATATGATAGTATGCTATCTGGTTACTCTTTATCTTAACATGTATACTAGTCTCTTTAAACTGTCTTATGATTACATGTTGGTAAAGCCCTTAGGATGTGTACTTGACTACCTGGACTATGATGCAGATCATACTAGTGGGGGCATGGTAATCCATAAGTACATCCTTCAAGGTCCCTAGTCGTGGGTGTATCGAGACGGGGCATCGATATACCAGAGTAGACTAGCGTATACGCTTCTCGACCCATGAGATGAGCGATGGATGATCCCATATCCATTGGTGTTTGACATCAGAGATGGTATACGGGTGCTCAGTGGAGACTGGGTACACTGGACGGACTCGCCGAGAACTCCCAGATGGTATTATACCTCACGTCAGATGGCAGTTATCATGTGACACTTGTACAGGTTAGTCTGTAGACCCGAGATCGTCATAGAGTCTTGTGTGATTCCCACTGTGCTTTGATCTCCACCTTACCACGTCCATGAGGGCGTGCAAAACGGTGGTCTTTGGGTACAGTCCCGAGTCACATGGAGGCAATGAGCAATAGGAGGGGTTTCGTCTCTCCCGGTATTAGGGGTTGATGTTGCGCAGTGCTCGATTGGCCGTAACAGGGAAGTCCCTGGCCAGGGCTGATCAGAGATTTGCTGGTAAGTGTTACCAGTAGTTTCTCGACCCGTTATGAGCCTCACATCGGCACGACTTATTGGTTATTGGGGTCTGACGTTTACCACCCCTAGACTTCATATGCGACATATCAGACGAACAAACCGGACTGTACGGTAAGTGTTACTGGTTGGATTCACAGGAGTGTGAGCGGGCTGGCTCGTCGATCTTCTGATCGCTCAATACCCGGATGGCTGTTACGTTTAGCAGACCGCTTGCGGCTTGTGGGTGCTTGATATGATCATCATCTGCTACCGGCGTATTGACGAGTCTTTAGAGTCCTACACAGAGGTTTCCTGGCTCAAGCGAAACGAAATAGGAGCGCATATGAGATATGTGCGGGACCGAGAATAATTCGTGTATGTGATACCGCATTTCATTCTCGCGATGAATGTTTCGATTGGTTGTATGCGATATGACCTAGTTATCGAATCATTGATTCGATAAAATGATACATAGGATACTAGTCGGTTATATGCGATATGACCGGATCGTTAAATCAAGTGTTGATTTAATGATTTAATGTATAATTATATATTTGATATATTACTTTGCATTAGCTAGTATTAGTTCACTTTAAATGGATATTCTCACTTGATGTGCAAGTTGTGTATGTGATATACTTTTGTGCACATGTTTGTATCATGTTTGATGATGCTTGCACATTTGGTTAAGTGTAAAGAATTAAACCATGGTTAAGAGATGATTAGGGTTTTTCTTTTTCATTTATTTATTTGTTTATTTATTTAAAAAGATTATGGTAAGAATGGTGGCTTTCTTTGTTTCTAGTTGAAGATTCATGAAGCTTTGACTTCTTAACCATTCTTGTCTTCATGCTTAACCCTAACCCATCCAAGTAACTATGGTCTATTCTCTACACTCAACCTTAGTTAGTATATGATAAGTATTCATTTATTTTTTCAAAGGAAATTAACTTTTGTCATATTCTAGCTTCATCTTCTTCTTCATCTTCAAAAGAAAAAGCTTAAGTCCATTAATGGCAACTTGAGCTAAAGTGTGAGAAATCCAATTCTAAAGTGAACCCACCTCCTATTTCTTCATCCTCTACCTCTTGCCAAGTTGTTTTGGGTGTTTTCTTCATAAGTTTCACAACTTGGTGAAGTTGGAGCTTGAACTTGTGATGCCTCGACGTAGATCATCTTCGGCACGAAGCTGACGAACTATTCCGCTCATTTCTTCGATGAAGCCGATGCGAGAGTCCGAGATCCGACTAGGACAGCGAGAGGACGTCTACGTAGAGCTAAGGAAGTGGATAACCGGGTCTACAAAGGTTGTAGCTTCTTATCTTTAGTTAAGTTGTTAACTAGATTCGTATTTCGCCTAAACATCTAGTCAACGATCCGTATTAGGGTTTCGCAGCACTCATAAAATTTTAAATTGGCATGGTTGATGCCTTGTGAGACCTCTATAGTGTGCCTAGGAACCTTTCATTGGTATCAGAGCCTAGCTAGAGCCTTAGGCGAAGTCTAGACGACGTTTGAAACCCGATCGAACCCGAAACCCTAACTTTTTCATGCTCTCTGGACTTTTTCTAAAAACTGGGATTTTTCCAGATTAAAAATTGCTAAAAAATTCAGCAGGGAAATCTATGAATTACGGTGCAAAAATTACTTAATGAAGAGTCTACAGTGCGGCGGAACCGCGGCAGAAGCCTCCCTTATGCGGCGGTTCCGCGGCAACTTTATTGAATTATCATATAATTTTTGTACAGTAACTGATTTCTTCTGGTGTTGGATTTTCTGGGAATTTTTAAAATTTATTCAAGAGTTGAATTTTCTGGGGTGTTTTGGGAGTTCGAAGATTCGATCGGATTATCAAATTTTGTCTGTGTGTTTTTTTCCGGATAATTTAAGAATATGTTAAAAAGTTCGACCGGATATAAATACCCAACTTTTCCCCTGCCGGAAAATTTCCAAGTGTTGGATTTTTCCGTAGTTTAACGACGTTCTAAGTAGTGCAAGTAACGCGATGGACCCTCTAGAAGACAACAAACCTTAACTCGATTATGTGACCGTCTTGAACTGCCCTTTGAACCTTCGGGTTTGGGGCAGTACGGCGTGCCACATGTGAGGCGTTGGCTTGACCCTTCTACGGCTGGACCGTTGGTACTGAGGCACGAACTGAATGTTGTTAGACTTATTTCATGTGTTGAGATGTATCGGGAAAACTTAGGTGTTCGACTGTTCGATCGGAAAGTTTAACATTTTCTGTTTATCTGGAATGTGATACAATAATTGGAATTCACAAACAGTTATGAGATAACTAAATGAATGTTATAAATCTAGCGGTTTAGTTTCACTTGATATTGAAAAGAGTTTTCGATAATGAGACTAAAATGCGGGGTTTATAACTGTTAGGCATGTGATGTCTAAGTATTTCATTTGATTAGGCATGCGATGTCTAAAGAGGTTGCGGATTCCAACTGTTGTAGTTTTACACTTTCTTTTCTGTGACCGTAAGTGTAGTATGTTAATATCGCCGGTTTCGTTGCTATACGTCAACGACAATTGGGGTATGCATACTTACTTACGTTGATGACATGTGATGTTATGTGTTGCTGGATATGTTATATTGGATCGTCGTGTTCGAATAGCCGGGGGTTTTTATGTGAGATGAGTGTTTTTCATTTTCATTCATGTAAAAACTTGTATGTAATATTCTTTTATTTGGGGCACTTCCAGGTAGCGGAAGTTGTCACCTTTTGTATATTATTTACTTTTCCGCATTAGGATAGACCCAAGGAGGGGAGCACAAGTAACCGGGTTCTAGGGTCCAGTGGGAGACCATCTCGAGGAGTCGAGTCCGGGTCTCCTAACCCTAGAATTGGTAGGGTTGCTTGCCGCTCTCGTAGGGGTCTAGGGGTGTGGGATTGGCTATTCATCACGACCATGGAATCCGTGTTTTATACTGGCTCGTATTGAAAATACGGACGTCCTAGTATATCCAATATTTCATATGTTTCTTCTGCTGCGATATCTGTGATGTGATCATGTGATGTTCTGTGATGGATACAGTGTATAGTATATATGATATATTATATAGACGTTACTTATGTTTTACACCCGTACTAGCCCTGCCCCGCTCTGCCGTTAGTTACCTAACCTAACGGTGCACGAGGGGACATCGAGGCGAATGCGGATTGCATAAGTGTACGTCGTATTTATCTGTGATGTTTAGGTACTTAAATGATGGGACTTCATTAATGTGATTAATGAAAGAAAAGAAACCTAAGATGTTGTGGAATCAAATTTTAAATAAAAAAGATAGCTACAGTTCTTGCTTTGCACAGCGATATATATGATATATCCCGCACCTTATTCGATGAGGAAAGGACCGAGATCCCTTCACCGTGAGTGACTCCTTTAGCAATAACTGGCAGATGCTACACACTCGTTTTAGTTATTGATTGCTTTTAAGAGTTTTTGTTTTGCACAGTGATATATATGATATATCCCGCACCTCATTCGACGAGGAAAGGGCCGACGATCCCTTCACCGGGAGTGACCCCTTTAGCAAAACTAGAAAAGCCTCAAAATCACTCCATTTTTAAAACTTCATTTGATTCTACAACGATATCAAGTTCATTACGCTCATGGTTTTCAGAAAAACCTGCGTAGCCCTCCGTCAATTCAGATATGTAATATTCAGTATTCGTGCTGCGGTTGTTTGGCATGCGTCAAGGCGTAGTGTACGGTAGCTGATCATTACTTGTCTGTAGCTTGAGATGCGATTGGATTAAGGTATTCGTACGGCGTTGTTTGGCATGCGTCAAGGGTCGTACGGGTGGGTTTAATTCAATCACGAATTGTACGGGTTGAACTTGACTAGCGGACTATAGGTTGTTTGGCATGCGTCAAGGTCATAGCACGCTAGGGGCAAAATATTATCGGGAATTTCAAGTGTTGAAATTTGCAATGAGATTGCATACCTTCTATGAGATAGTTGGATCCCGATACCCACTGCGAGTAAGGGTTACTCCTGGGAGAGTTTTGCACATTGCAATTAGCCGATCAAGTAGGTGTCTAGAAAGGTGTCAACGAGGTTACGCCTCTGGGAAAACAAGGTTTACATTACTTAGGTTCGTGCGAAAGCACGGGGCACCTCCCTCAAAGTACCGACACTGGCCTGGCTGAAAGATTGGCGAACTTGTAGTGTGTAATTAATCCCGGCTAGTCTTTCCTTTTAGGGTTTGAAGGAAGATTTGATAAAAACCAGTGGGAGCCATCCTGATTAGATAAGATAATAACCAATCTGATCTTGCACGAGCATACGCTAAAGTGTTTTCTTCTCTCTCTCTCCAGGTAGCGACCAGTTCATGCCTTAATCAAGATAATAATATGGATGTATTGACCAAACCAGCATGTTATACTGTGCTGGGAAACATTGGTTCCGTTCTTCCCTATAAGAGTTATAGGACTGAACAGGATATAGAGGAATACCAGGATTCCCATGCCACCCGAGTGAAGAAAGTACATGATGATGCATTTTCTTCGGGTGTGTTCGTTACAGAGAACTGTTTCTCCATTTGCTCTACGTCCTGGGTATTAGATACCGGGTCAGGATCCCATATATGTAATCAGTTACATGGGCTTAGAAAAGGTAGAGAACTTGGAGAAGGTGATAAAGACATTAGAGTTGGAAATGGTGCAATTTTTGCAGCTAAGAATGTCGGGGAATATCACCTTGTATTACCAACTGGTAATACATTGGTTCTGAACGAATGCTATTACATGCCGAACCTGATATGCAACATTATATCGGTTTCTTTGTTGAGTAAAGAGGGATATAATTTTGTATTACAGGATAATGTTATGAACATTTTCCGTAACCAAAAGTTGGTTGGATCAGGCACGTTGTGCAATGGCATTTATGTTCTAAATCAATCAACAGTTCTGAGCATAACAAACATACACAAGAGGAAGAGTTCAGAACTGAATGAATCCTTCTTGTGGCATTGTAGACTGGGTCACATCAATGCGACACGACTAACTAAGTTGCATAAAGATGGATATTTAAATCCGTTTGAATTTTCATCTTATGACACTTTCCAGTCATGTCTCAAAGGCAAGATGACCAAAACTCCGTTTACGGGACACGGAGAAAGAGTTACCGAACTCTTGGGACTGATACATAGTGATGTATGCGGTCCCATGTCTACACATGCCAGGGATGGTTCTTCGTACTTCATTACATTCACTGACGATCTCTCTAGATTCGGATATATGTTCCTGATGAAACAAAAATCAGAAGCTTTTGAGAAATTTAGAGAATATAAAAAGGAAGTCGAGAACCAAACCGGAAAAAGTATTAAAATCCTTCGATCTGATCGAGGAGGTGAATACTTAAGCAATGAATTCTTGGACTTCCTAAAAGAGAATGGGATTCTCTCTCAGCTGACTCCTCCGTATACACCACAGCACAACGGTGTATCAGAACGGAGAAACCGCACCCTATTAGATATGGTGCGCTCAATGATGAGTACAGCTGAGTTACCTATTTCCTTCTGGGATATGCGCTTGAGACAGCCATGGACCTATTGAATAGAGTTCCTACCAAATCAGTGCCTACCACTCCATATGAGATATGGAAAGGGAAGAGACCACATCTTAATTGCATTAAGATATGGGGTTGTCCAGCCTATGTCAAAAGACAAAATCCGGACAAACTCGAGGCAAGATCAGTCTTATGTAAGTTTATAGGATATCCCAAAAATTCACAAGGGTAGATCTTCTACCACCCCGAGGAACAAAAGGTGTTTGTTTCTCGACATGCCACTTTCTTAGAAAAAGGTTTTCTTATGAAACAGACAAGTGGCATTGAGGTAGAACTGGAAGAGGTTCCAGCGACACAAACTATAACAGAAGACTTGGTAGAACCAGAGGATTCAGTAGCTCCCGACGAACCTCAGCCTCTCCGCCGATCTGGTAGGGTACCTCGCCCACCTGAGAGATACTACAGTTTTCTCATGGATGGTGGGAGCGAGGATTGCATCATGGAGGATGATGACCCAACTAGCTTCGAGCAGGCCATCACGAGTGGGGACTCAGTGAAATGGCTGGATGCTATGCGGTCCGAGATGGAATCCATGTACACCAACAAAGTATGGACTTTGGAAGTTGCTCCTGAAGGGGCAAAACCCATTGGGAGCAAGTGGATCTTCAAGAAGAAACTTGGTGTAGATGGGAAAGTGGAGACTTTCAAAGCTAGACTTGTTGCAAAAGGTTTTCGTCAAAGACCAGGTGTGGACTATGACGAAACCTTTTCTCCAGTGGCTATGCTTAAATCCATCCGGATCATTCTGGCCATCGCTGCATATCATGACTACGAAATCTGGCAAATGGATGTTAAGACCGCCTTTCTAAATGGTGATTTAGAAGAGTGCGTGTACATGACTCAGCCAGAGGGCTTCGTAGACAGTGGGAGAAGCGGGAAGGTGTGCGAGCTGCTTAAATCCATTTATGGATTAAAGCAAGCATCGCGGAGTTGGAACATCTGCTTTGACGTCGTTATCAAATAGTTTGATTTCGTCAAAAATCCAGATGAACCTTGTATCTACAAGAATGTGGTAGAGAGTAAGGTTGTCTTCCTCGTATTGTACGTGGACGACATACTCTTGATAGGAAATGATATTCCTATGCTGCAATCGGTCTAGCTCTTCTTATCATAAAGATTCTCAATGAAAGATCTTGGTGATGCCTCCTGCATATTGGGGATTAGGATCTATAGAGATAGATCCAAATGGATATTGGGATTGTCCCTATCCAGGTACATTGACACCATACAAAAGAGGTTTAGTATGGAAGAATCCAAGCGTGGGAACTTGCCCACGATCTCTGGAGTCACTCTTTCCAAAGAGATGTCTCCCAAGACTGATTTGGAGAGAGCTCGCATGCAAGGGATACTCTATGCTTCGGCTGTAGGCTCTATCATGTACGCGATGCTATGTACCAGACCCGATGTTGCATACTCGCTAAGTGTAGTGAGCAGGTATCAAGCTGATCCTGGAGAGAGTCACTGGACAGCTGTGAAGAGCATTCTCAAGTACTTGCGAAGGACTAAAGAGATGCTCTTGGTGTATGGTAACGGGGAACTCCAAGTGGAGTCCTTTACCGATTCGAGCTTCCAGAGTGATAAGGACGACTCTAAGTCGCAGTCGGGATTTGTCTTTACCCTTTACGGAGGGGAGGTTAGCTGGAAGAGTTCCAAGCAGGAAACCGTGGCAGACTCGACGATGGAGGCCGAATACATCGCTGCCAACGATGCTGCCAAAGACGTTGTCTGGATCAAGAAGTTCATTACTGAACTTGGAGTGGTTCCATCCATTGAGCATCCAATACCTTTGTATTGCGATAACAATGGAGCGGTGGCTTTGGCCAAGGAACCCAGGTCCCATCAGCGATCCAGGCATATTCTGAGGCGGTATCACCTGATCCGGGAGAGAGTAGATCGCCGGGAGATCGAGGTCAGGAGGGTTGACACGAAGAACAACACGGCGGATCCACTCACAAAGGCCATTCCCCAGATACAGTTTGAGAGACTCTTCGGGATGCTCGGTATGCGATACTACAGCAGCTGGCCCTAGTGCAAGTAGGAGATTGTTAGTTGTATGTATGCCCTAGAGGCCAGTATTGTACAGATGATGTATATTATATTGGATGCTTGGACATATATATAGAGATGACTTTCTTGCTCGATATGATAGTATGCTATCTGGTTACTCTTTATCTTAACATGTATACTAGTCTCTTTAAACTGTCTTATGATTACATGTTGGTAAAGCCCTTAGGATGTGTACTTGACTACCTGGACTATGATGCAGATCATACTAGTGGGGACATGGTAGTCCATAAGTACATCCTTCAAGGTCCCTAGTCGTGGCTGTATCGAGACAGGGCATCGATATACCAGAGTAGACTAGCGTATACGCTTCTCGACCCATGAGATGGGCGATGGATGATCCCATATCCATTGGTGTTTGACATCAGAGATGGTATACGGGTGCTCAGTGGAGACTGGGTACACTGGACGGACTCGCCGAGAACTCCCAGATGGTATTATACCTCACGTCAGATGGAAGTTCTCAGGTGACACTTGTACATGTTAGTCTGTAGACCCGAGATCGTCATAGAGTCTTGTGTGATTCCCACTGTGCTTTGATCTCCACCTTACCATGTCCATGAGGGCGTGCAAAATGGTGGTCTTTGGGTACAGTCCCGAGTCACATGGAGGCAATGAGCGATAGGAGGGGTTTCGTCTCTCCCGGTATTGGGGGTTGATGTTGCGCAGTGCTCGATTGGCCGTAACAGGGAAGTCCCTGGCCAGGGCTGATCAGAGATTTGCTGGTAAGTGTTACCAGTAGTTTCTCGACCCGTTATGAGCCTCACATCGGCACGACTTATCGGTTATTGGGGTCTGACGTTTACCACCCCTAGACTTGATATGCGACATATCAGACGAACATACCGGACTTTACGGTAAGTGTTACTGGTTGGATTCACATGAGTGTGAGCGGGCTGGCTCGTCGATCTTCTGATCGCTCAATACCCGGATGGCCGTTACGTTTAGCAGACCGCTTGCGGCTTGTGGGTGCTTGATATGATCATCATCTGCTACCGGCGTATTGACGAGTCTTTAGAGTCCTACACAGAGGTTTCCTGGCTCAAGCGAAACGAAATAGGAGCGCATATGAGATATGTGCGGGACCGAGAATAATGCGTATATGTGATACCGCATTTCATTCTCGCGATGAATGTTTCGATTGGTTGTATGTGATATGACCTAGTTATCGAATCATTGATTCGATAAAACGATACATAGGATACTAGTCGGTTATATGCGATATGACCGGATCGTTAAATCAAGTATTGATTGAATGATTTAATGAATAATTATATATTTGATATATTACTTTGCATTAGCTAGTATTAGTTCACTATAAATGGATATTCTCATTTGATGTGCAAGTTGTATATGTGATATACTTTTGGGCACATGTTTGTATCATGTTTGATGATGCTTGCTCATTTGGTTAAGTGTAAAGAATTAAACCATGGTTAAGAGATGATTAGGATTTTGCTTTTTCATTTATTTATTTGTTTATTTATTTAAAAAGATTATGATAAGAATGGTGGCTTTCTTTGTTTCTAGTTGAAGCTTCATGAAGCTTTGACTTCTTAACCATTCTTGTCTTCATGCTTAACCCTAACCCATCCAAGTAACCATGGTCTATTCTCTACACTCAACCTTTGTTAGTATATGATAAGTATTCATTTATTTTTTCAAAGGAAATTAACTTTTATCATATTCTAGCTTCATCTTCTTCTTCATCTTCAAAAGAAAAAGCTTAAGTCCATTAATGGCAACTTGAGCTAAAGTGTGAGAAATCCAATTCTAAAGTGAACCCACCTCCTATTTCTTCATCCTCTACCTCTTGCCAAGTTGTTTTGGGTGTTTTCTTCACAATTTCACAACTTGGTGAAGTTGGAGCTTGAACTTGTGATGCCTCGACGTAGATCATCTTCGGCACGAATCCGACGAACTATTCCGCTCATTTCTTCGATGAAGCCGATGCGAGAGTCCGAGATCCGACTAGGACAGCGAGAGGACGTCTACGTGGAGCTAAGGAAGTGGATAACCGGGTCTACAAAGGTTGTAGCTTCTTATCTTTAGTTAAGTAGTTAACTAGATTCGTATTTCGCCTAAACATCTAGTCAACGATCCGTATTAGGGTTTCGCGGCACTCATAAAATTTTAAATTGGCATGGTTGATGCCTTGTGAGACCTCTATAGTGTGCCTAGGAACCTTTCAATCGCAGCAGAAGAAACATATGAAATATTGGATATACTAGGACGTCCGTGTTTTCAATACGAGCCTGTATAAAACACGGATTCCACGGTCGCGATGAATAGCCAAACCCACATCCCTAGACCCCTACGAGAGCGGCAAGCAACACTGCCAATTCTAGGGTTAGGAGACCCGATATCGATTCCACGAGATGGTCTTCCACTGGACCCTAGAACCCGGTTACTTGTGGTCCCCGCCTTGGGTCTACCTAATGCGGAAAAGTAAATAATATACAAGTGGTGACATCAACCTCATCCCGGAAGTACCCCAATAAAAGAATATTACATACAAATGAATTTTACATAAATGAAAAAGAAAAAAACTCTCATCTCACATAAAACCCCCGGCTATTCAAACGCGACGATCCAATACAACATATCCAGCAACACATAACATCACATATCATCAACGTAAGTAAATATGCGCATCCCAATTGTCGTTGACATATAGCAACGAAACCTGCAATATCACATATTACACTTACGGTCATAGAAAAGAAAGTATAAAACTACAACAGTTGGAATCCGCAACCTCCTTAGACATCGCATGCCTAACCAAATGAATTCTTTAAACATCGCATGCCTAACAATTATAAACCCCGCATTTTAGTCTCTTTATCGAAAACACTTTTCAATATCTAGTCGGGCAATTCAACAAGATTCCCGACATCCTGATCGAATGCTCGTCGTAAACTTTAGTAGATGGCCGCACCCCCGGATTCCGTCGACGAAGTGCACCAAGGCGGAACACCGCTGCCGCGAGCACCCGAACGGATGCTTTTGGCGATGGGGTTCTCCTAAAGTCACTTGGTCGGGGCTATGGGACGTGGCTATCTATTAAGTTTACCCGGCGAGTATCCGCGTATGCTACGTGATTGCGACGGACTTTTGATCACATCAAAATCCCGTGGCAACCGATCAATTGAGACTAAAGTGCTATGTTTATGAAATTCAAATCTGTTATCTCATAACAATTTGTGGACTCCAAATATTGTATCGCATTCCAGATAAATAGACAATGTTAAACTTTCCGATCGAATAATCAAATACCCAAGTTTTCCCAAATTGCTCAACACTTGAGGGGAGTTTAAAAACATACATTTCATGCCACAGTACCAACGGTCCAGCCGTAGAAGGGTCAAGCCAACGCCTCACATGTGGCACGCCGTACTGCCCCAAACCCTAAGGTTCAAAAGGCAGTTCAAGACGGTCAAATAATCGAGTTAAGGTTTGTTGTCTTCTAGAGGGTCCATCGCGTTACTTGCACTACTTAAACGTTCTTAAACTACGGAAAAGATCCAACACTTGGAAAATTTCCGGGTCGGGAAAAAGTGAGTTATTGATATCCGGTCGAACTTTTTAACACGTTCTAAAATTACCCGGAAAAACTAAACAAAGTTAAATAATCTGATCGAATCATTAAGTCCCCAATACAACCCAGAAAACTCAACTTTTGAGTATAAATTAAAAATACTCAGAAACAACAGAAAATATAATAGGGAAATTACTGTGCAAAAAGTAAAGGATGACGTCATTATGTGGCCGCGGAACCGCCGCAGGAGCCAAGCTCGTGCCGCGGTTCCGCGGCGATTTAGGCGCCAACTTTTGTCGTTTTTCACAATATTCCTTATAATTTCCTGCTGAATTTTTTTAGCATTTTTAATTTGGAAAAATCCAAAATTTCAAAAAATTTACATAGAAGGGTTCTATCGGGGTTTTTCGGGTTCGATCGGACTTCTAACTTCGTCTACACTTCTCCTAAAGCTTTAGCTAGGCCCTGATACCACTGTAGGGTTCCTAGGCACACTCAAGAGGTTCCACAAGGCATCAACCATGCCAAAATCAAATTTTTATATGCCTAACAACTCTAAGCAAGATCGTTAACTAGAGATTAAGCGAAACTATAAGCTAGTAAACTACATTACTACAAGTGAAAGGGATTACAACCTTTGTAGATCCGGTTCTTCACTTCAATAGCTCCGTGTAGACGTCCCTATCATTGCGATCGTGAACTCCGAACTCTAGAGAAGCTCCACGAGAAGAACGAACGCGCTTTCTACGATGACTTCGAGGCCGAAGATGATCTACGTCGGGGAGACACTAATTCAAGCTATTACTTCACTAGGTCATGAACTTTGTGAAGAGAACACACTCTACTACATAGCAAGTGGTAGAGGATGAAGAAGTAGGAAGTGGGCTCACTCTAGAATTGATTTTCTCACTCTTTTTCTCATGGCACCATTGGAGCTAGTAAGCTTTTGGATGGAGCTTGATGATGAAGAAGAAGAAGAAGAAAGAATAATATCCATCCAAATGAAAACCTATCCACAATAATGTAACCATGGGTGAGTTAAGCTATCATGCTTAACTCATGTAGAGAATTGACCAAGGAATTAGGTTAAGGGTTAGGTTAAAGAATATCAAGACAAAAGACAAAAGAGTGGACTTTGTCAAATTTCTCCAAGCTTCTTCAAGCTTGATTACTTTGACTAAGTTTATCCCTTTTGTTAAATGTTATGATAAAAGAATAACCCTAATCTTAAAACTAATCTTGGTACAAGTCTCTTACACCCATCTTGTGTGTATCATCAAACATGATACAAACATGTACACTTGCATATATCACATATAAACAATGTGCACAAACTAGTGAGAAAATAAATCTTAAGTGCGCTAATACTAGTTAATGCAACGTAATAAAACAAATATATAATTATTCATTAAATTATTAAATCGACTCTTGATTTAATAACCCTGCTATTAGCGACTAATATCAAAAGTAACAACTTAGCAAATCAACACATAATCCGATAACCCGGCTATATCGCATACAACCGATCAGTGTCACGAATCGCGAGAATAGAATACGGTATCTCATATCGTATTAATCTCGGTCCCACACATATCACATATGTGCTCCTACTCCGTTTCGCTTGAGCCAGGAAACCCCTGTGTAGGACTCTAAAGACTCGTCAATACGCCGGCAGCAGGTGATGATCATATCAAACACCTACAAGCTGCAAGCGGTCTGCTAAACGTAACGGCCACCCGGGTATTGAGCGATCAGAAGATCAACAAGCAAGCCGCTAGTTCTCCTGTGAATCCAATCAGTAACACTCCCGTACAGTCCGGTCTCCTCGTCTGATATGTCGCATATCTCGTCTAGGGGTGGTAAACGTCAGACCCCAGTAGCTCGATAAGTCGTGTCGATATGAGGTCTATAACAGTTCGAGAAACTACTTGTAACACTTACCAGTAAATCTCAGCAACCCTGTCAGGGATTTCCGGTTATAGCCAATTGAACACAGCGCAACATCAACTCCATATACCGGGAGAGACGAACCCCTCCTATCGCTCATTGCCTCCAAGTGATTCGGGACTGTACCCAAAAACCAACGTTTTGCACGCCCTCTTGGACGTGGTAAGATGGAAATCAAAGCACAGTGGGAATCACACAAGACTCTATGACGATCTCGGGTCAACAGACTAAGCTGTACCAATGTCACCAGAGAACTGCCATCTGACGTGAGGTATAATACTATATGGGACTTCTCGGCGAGTCCGTCCAGTGTACCCAGTTTCCACTGAGCACCTGTACACCATCTTTGATGTCAAACACCGATGGATATGGGATCATCGATCGCCCATCATATGTGTCAAGATGTGTATACGCTAGTCTACTCTGGTGTATCGATGCCCTGTCTCGATACACCCAAGACTAGGGACCTTGAAGGATGTACTTATGGACTACCATGTCCCCACTAGTATGATCTGCATCATAGTCCAGGCAGTCAAGTACACATCCTAAGGGCTTAACCAACATGTAACAGAGAGACAATCAGTGTACACGTTAAGGTAAAGAGTAACCAGATAGCATACTATCATGTCGAGCAAGAAAGTCCTCCCTATATATGTCCAAGCATCTACTACAATATACATCTCATGTATAGTAATGGCCTCTAGGGCATACATATAACTAACATGTATGAGGCTTAAGAGTTCTACAGCTCTTTCTCCATGTCCAGAAAATGGAGTTTTGATCATTTTACCTTTGATACAGGACTGACAAGTCGCATATGTTGGCTATAGTGCCCTCAAGTCAATTATTGGATCGCAGGCACGTGATTGCAATGATTGAGGGGGGACCTATACCGGTAGGACAGTCTTACTCGAGATGATAGTATCATCGTGTACATGCTTCAGGTGACATTACAGATCACTATTACAAGTTGATAGAGCCCATAGGATTCTTTCTTGACTACCAGCAGTATGATGGCGATCATATACGTGAGAGTTAGGTGGTCTATAAGCACATCCTTAAAGTGTCCCTAGTCGTGGGAGTTTCGAGACTGGGCATCGATCCTCCGAGAGTAGACTAGTGTATACGGATCGAGACCCCGGCAAGGAGCGATGGCCAGTCTCACAAGCCATTGGTGGTAGTTGGTTCACCTAAGATGTATACAGGTGCTCATTGGGTTATGAGTACACCGGACGGACTCGCCGGGAACATACTGGTTGGTATTATACCTATTGTCAGATAGTAGTTCCCTGGTGACATGTGTACAGGTTAGTCTATCGACCTAAGATCGTCATTTTTCTCGTGTGAGTTCCCACCATGCTTTGATTACTACCCTACCATGGCTCAAAGGAGTCATGCAAACAGGTTTTAGTTGGGTACAGTCCCGAGCCACACGGAGGCAGTGAGCGGATCGGCAGGGGATTCGTCTCTCTCGGTATTGGGGGTTGATATCGCGCTATGTTTGGAGAGCCATTACACAAAGTCGCTGGCCAGGGTAAATGAGATTTACTGGTAAGTATTCCAGTAGTTTCTCAAGGTGTTCTGGGCTACACTCCGACACGACTTATACCACTATTAGGGGTTTGACGTTTACCATCCCCCTAGGCCCGATATGCGATACTCATAGACAAATGGATCGGACTGTATGGATATCGTCACTGTCAGGCTCAGTAGGGTTTCAAGATGAGTTCGCTCGTCGACCTCCCATTCACTTAATACCTGGACAGCCGTTACGTACAGCTAGTTCCACTGACGTGCTTGTGGTTAAACCCACTGCCAGCATTTTGACGAGTCTTTAGAGTCCCACACAGAGGGTTTCCATAGTTCGGGCAAAACGTTATAGAGGCCGTATGGTTTTATGGCAGTGTTCGATCATATACATGCACTTTTGCATGGATCATGATCGGACGGATCGTACTAGTGGGCTTTGGTTTAAACCAGATCCTAGTATTAGATTTTTGGATTACTTTCGTCTCGTTGTATTCGTATTCAGTCGGAATACGGATGTGGGTATGTATATACAGATGAGGGGTATTCATGTAATTCGTTACGAGTTTACTTTAGGGATTGCCATTTCTTTTTGTGTTCGATTAAATATTTGGTTTAGTGTTTATTATGTGGAATTGGTGAGTGCAAATCTTGGCTTGTGGCATTGATGGTGCATGTGCTCACTTGGTGACTCATAAGTGTTGGGTCTTCTGTGTATTGATGGTGGCACATGTGCACTTGATGACTCATGGAGTTGGGTTTGTGATATAGATTGTGCTGGGAATTTTTTTGAAGATTTGAGCTCACAAAATACTTCACAAACTCAACTAAAGAAAAAAGAGCAGAACCTTTTCTAACTTGCTTTTTCTTTAAGCCTTCACTTGAGCTCACAACTTCCACTCATGGCAACTTCTTCTACCTCCACCCTATCCCTCTCATGTGATGAGAATCCTAGGGTGTATTGAGACAAAATATTCACACACTATCTCTACTTCACCTTGTGCATCTAGGCTAGAAAACTAGTTGTTCGAGTTGCTTCGGTTTTTGAAGCGGGAACCCGTATTACTAATCCTCGATGTGGATCTTCTTCGACGAAGCGAGTCCGGAGAGTGAACTACATCTGGGCAGCCGTGAGGAGCTTGGACAGAGGTTGACGACCAAAGGACACGGATCGATCAGTATAATCTCTCTAAACTCTTTTCAGTATAACTAGTATAGGGTCAATGGCACGATTCGGGAATTAGGGTTGCGTTAGCGCCGTTTTCAAAAGTTTTTGTTCCGCGTTTGGCCACGGATTGATGGCCGGGGCACTGGCGTAGCCTTACATGGTATCAGAGCTAACCCATTAACCACATACTAGTTGTTTAGACGATATTAAAGTATCGAATCCGAAACAACTCCAAATCAATACCAACTAGTATTCCATTCTCTGTCAATTTTTCCGAGTGTTCTAAAATTTTTTTAGCAATTACAGAAGACTACCTTCTGTTAGATATATATATGCCTTAGAGGCCATTGTTGTACATATGATGTATATTATGATGGATGCTTGGATATATACAGAGAGGACTTTCTTGCTCGTCATGGTAGTATGCTATTTGGTTTCACTTTATCTTAACATGTTGACTTGTACTGGTTTACTGTCTTTCTCTCACATGTTGATAAAGCCCTTAGGATCTGTACTCGACTATTGGAATAATGATGAGATCATACTAGTGGGGCCACGGTAGTCGATGAGTACATCCTATAAATGTTCCTAGTCGAGGGCATATCGAGACAGGGCATCGATACGCCAGAGTAGACTAGCATATACGCATCTTGACCCATATGATGGGCGATGGATGATCCCATATCCATCGGTGTTTAACATCAAGGATGGTGTACGGGTGCTCAGTGGAGACTGGGTACACTGGACGAACTCGCCGAGAACTCCCAGATGGTAATATACCATACGTCAGATGGCAGTTCTCCGGTGACACTGGTACAAGGTAGTCTGTAGACCCGAGATCGTCATAGAGTCTTGTGTAATTCCCACTGTGCTTTGATTTCCACCTTACCACGTCCAAGAGGGCGTGCAAAACGGTGGCTTTTGGGTACAGTCCCGAATCACATGGAGGCAATGAGCGATAGGAGGGGATTCATCTCTCCCGGTATAGGGAGTTGATGTTGTGCTGTGTTCGATTGGCTATAACACGAAGTCCCTGGCCAGGGCTGATATAGAGATATACTAGTAAGTGTTACCAGTAGTTTCTCGACCTGTTATAAGCCTCACATCGACACGACTTATCGGTTATTGGGGTCTGACGTATACCACCCTTAGACTTGATATGCGACATATCAGATGAACAGACCGAACTGTACGGGAGTGTTACTGATTGGATTCACAGGAGAACGGACAGGCTAGCTTGTTGATCTTCTGATCGCTCAATACCTGGATGGCTGTTAAGTTTAGCTGACCGCTTGCAGCTTATGGGTGTTTGATATGATCATCACCTGCTACCAGCGTATTGACGATTCTTTAGAGTCCTACACAGAGGTTTCTTGGCTCAGGCAAAACGGAGTAGAGGCACATATGTGATATGTGCAGGACTGAGGATAATGCGATATGAGATACCGTATTATATTCTTGTGATATTTAGATATGAACCGGAACATCGGATCAAGTGTTGATTCGATGAATTGGTACATGATATATTAGTCGGTTATATTCGATATAGCCGGATCGTCGGATCAAGTATTGATTCGATCATTTAATGTATAATGATATATACGATATATTGTTTTATATTATCTAATAATGGCTCGCATTATTATTTCATTTTCTCACCGGATTAATACATTGATATATATACGATATATGTTAATTGTATTATTTTCTTATGTTGCAAATATATAATATATATTTGATATATATTATTGTGACATGATATGATTTATTATGAAACATGTTTAGGAATGATAAAAAGAGATTAGGGTTTGATTAGGGTTAGCTCCTTCTTGTTCATTCTACAAGGATTTCCTTTTTTCTTGGTTAAGATATTATGGTTGATACTTATCCATGACTCATTCTTAACCTAACCAAACCCTAGCTCTAGTTTATTCTCTACATAGGTTAAGCCTCTCATCCTTGACCATGGTTCCATAATAAAACATATATTCTTATCTACTATTCATCATAAAAGGAATTATCTCATTATTCTTCATCTTCTTCTCTCTTGAGTTTTAGAGAGAGCTCACTTGTGATTTCTTTTGTGATGATTTCTTGTGAGAAAATGATATAAAAGGAAAGCATAAACACTAATCCATCATCCTCATCTAATCTAGCCTATTAGATTAGGGTGTTCACCTCATTAGAGTGAGAGAGCTTGAGCTATTGCAACTTCGACTTAGATCATCGGAGAAAAGGTATACGACAAGCTTTCTTGGATCGTTCAGGTCGTGGAGCCTCTCTTGAGTCCGGGTGATCATGGATCGCGGCGAAGGGACTTCTACTCGGAGCTTCTGAAGCGAAGGAGCGGACTACAAAGGTTGTAATCCCTCACACTTAGTAGTAAAGATGTTTACTTGCATATAAAAACCCTAATAATCTAGCAAAAATCCCGGTTTTGGGTTGTTCGGCACGTCTAAAATTTAATTGGGGCATGTTTGATGCCTTATGAACCCTCACAAGAGTGCCTAGGAACCCTACAGTGGTATCAAAGACTAGCTAGAGCATTAGGCGACGTGTATACGAAGTTAAAACTCCAATCGAACCCGAATCGACAAAATAAAACCCCTCTCTGGACTTTTTCTAAAAATTGGGATTTTTCTGAATTAAAAATACCTTAAAAAATCAGCAGGTAAATTCAAGAATATGTGTAAAAAACGATGACGTTATCCCTACAGAGCGCCGCGGAACCGCGGCCGTACCTTGCTTGGGCCGCGAATCCGCGGCACTACTGTTTGAAAGGACACTTCTGTTTTCACAGTAATTCTTTTTGCTGCTTGTATTTTTTCAGGGTATTTTTTATTCTGATTGAAGTGTTGAATATTCTGGGGTTTATTTTTTAATCGTAGATTCGATCGGAATATTTAAATTCGTTATTATTTCCGGATATTTAGAAACTGTTAAAATGTTCGAACGGATATCATTAACTCATTTTTTCTCGGCACGAAAAACTTTCAAGTGTTGAATTTTTCTGGGGTTTAAATCTTTCGGAAAACCGTGCATGTGACGCGATGGACCCTCTAAAAGACAACAAACTTTAACTCGATTATGTGACTGTCTTGAACCGCCTTTTGAACCTTCGGGTTTGGGGCAGTACGGCGTGCCACATGTGAGGCGTTGTCTTGACCCTTCTACGGCTAGACCGTTGCTACCGTGACGTATTCTGGAACTTTTGAACTCCGCTCAAGTGTTGAGCTATTTAGGAAATCTTGGGTATTTGATTATTCGATCGAAAAGTTTAATACTGTCTATTTATCTGGAATGTGATACAATATGTGGAATTCATAGAGTTAGGCATGAAATGTGATGTATGTGATATTTCGGATTTACGATGTCTAAAGTGAATGTGGATTCCAAATATTGTAGTTTTACAATTTCTTTTCTGTGACCGTAAGTGTAGTATGTAGTTGTATTGCCGGTTTTTGTTGCTATACGACAACGACGATCGGTGTATGCATACTTACTTACGTTGATGATATGTGATATTATGTGTTACTGTGATATATTATATTGGATCGTCGCGTTCTGAATAGCCGGGGGTTTTATATGAGATGAGGGTTTTTATTTTCATTCATGTAAAATTCATTTGTATGTAATATTCTTTTATTGGGGCACTTCCGGGTTGAGGTTGATGTCACCAGTGTATATTATTTACTTTTCCGTATTAGGTAAACCGAAGGAGGGGGGCATAAGTAACCGGGTTCTAGGGTCCAGTGGGAGGCCATCTCGAGGAGTCGAGATCGGGTCTCCTAACCCTATAACTGGCAGTGTTACTTGCCGCTCTCGTAGGGGTCTAGGGATGTGGGTTTGGCTATTCATCATGACCGTGGAATCCTTATTTTATACCGGCTCGTATTGAAAACACGGACGTCCTAGTATATCCAATATTTCATATATGTTCTTCTGCTGCAATGTTCTGTGATGAGATCATATTACTGCTTGAGACGAATGCTTATACTATATATATATATATATATATATATATATATATATATATATGCTGATATATAAATATTACTGCTTTCGTTTCTTCTGTGATGCTTAGGAAGCATAAGCTGATGGGATTTTTTATTAATGAGATTAATAAAAAGAAAAGAAACCTAAAAGATGTTGTAGAATTAAAACTTTATAAAAAGGGTAGCTACAGTTTTTCTTTGCATAGCGGTATATATGATATACCCTGCACCTTATTCGATAAGGAAAGAGCCGAGATCCCTTCACCGGGAGTGACCTCTTTAGTGAAACTGGCAGATGCTACAAAACTCGGTTTGTCTTTTGATTGCTTTTAGATTTTTGCTTTGCACAGTGATATATATGATATGTCCTGCAACTTATTCGATGAGGAAAGAGCCGAGATCCCTTCATCGGGAGTGACCTCTTTAGCAAAACTAATGAAAGCCTCAAAAACACTACATTTCAAAATTTCACATGATTCTACGACGATATCAAGTTCATTACGCTCATGGTTTTCTGAAAAACCTGCGTAGCCCTCCGTCATTTCAGATAAGTACTACTTAGTATTCGTGCTGCGGTAGTTTGGCCTCCGTCAACGCGTAGTGTACGGTAGCTAACTAGTGCTTATCTGCTAGCATATGATGCGATTAGATTAGTGTATTCGTACGGCGTAGTTTGGCCTCCGTCAAGGGTCGTACGGGTGGGTTTAATTCAATCAAGAAATGACGGGTTTAACTTGACTAGCGCCCTATGGGTAGTTTGGCCTCCATCAAGGTCATGGGACGATAGGGGTAAAAGCATTATCGGGGATTTCAAGTGTTGAAATTTGCAATGAGATTGCATACCTCCTATGAAATAGTTGGATCCCGATACCCACTGCGAGTAAGAGTTACTCCTGGGAGAGTTTTACACAGGACAATTAGCCGATCAAGTAGGTGTCTAGAAAAGTGTTAACGGAGTTACGCCTCTAGGAAAACGAGGTTTACTTTAATTAGGTCCGTGCGAAAGCACGGGGAACCTCCCTCAAGTACCGACACTGATCTGGCTGAAAGATTGACGAAATTGTAGGGTGTAATTAATCCCGGCTAATCTTACCTTTTAGGGTTTGAAGGTAGATTTGATAAAAACAGTGGGAGACATCCTGATTAGATAAGATAATAACCAATCTAATCTTGCAAGAGCATACGCTAAAGTGTTTTCTTCTCTCTCTCCAGGTAGCGACCATGTCAGGCCATAATCAAGATAATAATATGGATGTATTGACTGAACCCGCTTATTATACTGAGTAGGGGAACATTGTGTAAGTCCACATTGCCCACCCCGGTACTTTCGGGGAAGCGGAAAACGGAATAAAAATCAGATTTTTATCAACTTAGGCAACATGGACTAGACTTTAAAGGATCTTTGCTAAACAAAAACTTGCTAAAGCTAACTACAAACTAGCTAAGTGCTAGAAAGGTTATACCTTGGGCTTTAAGTCCTTCTCTCCTTGCTCCTTGGAGTGGTGGAAGGAGGTCACCTTGGTCGTCTTCTCCCGTCAAAGAAAGATCCACCCGAAAGCCTCAACCTTTGGCTTCAACTCAAGCTAGAAGTAACTAGGATGCAAGAAGTGCTAGTTCTTGAACCCTAGATGAGAGTAGAGATGATCAAGAGAGGGTTTTTCTCAAGCTCAAGTGTTTCTCAACAAATGAGAGGAAGAGAGCTTGAGGGAGAGGAGGAACAAGAGAGAGAAATGAAATGATAGAATGAGAATAATGTGAGCCATTCTCACTAATATGTGCATATTATTTTAATTAAATAATTAGCTAGATAATTGTCATGGTTAATCATGACATGACCATTATCATTTCAATTTGCAAGGATCAAAAAGCATCTTCCAAAAGAAATGATGATGGTCAAAGTGTCAACCTAGGTCAACAAGTCAATGAAGTCAAATGGTCAACAACCATGCACAATTATTAAACTAATTATCAATTAACTATAATACACACATAAGCATTAGGGTTAATAAAATGACAATAGCCATTAACCCTAATCAAGGTCCTCTCCCTCGGTCTCAAACAACTGTGCATACGCACCCGCATTCGCGATCCGAGGAACACGAATACAAAGAGAAAAACCAATCCCAAATCATATACTAGGATCCGGCTTAAACCAAAGCCCGCTAGTATAAACTGTCCGGACAGCAAACGTGCACAAGTGCGCGGATGCGAACGAACCCTGTCGCAAAACCATGCGACCTCTACTCATTTTGCCTAAAGGTGAATAGCTCTCTGTGTGGGACTCTAAAGACTTGACACTACGCTGGCATTGGGTTTAACCACAGACCGTAAGTAGCACTAGCTGTACGTAACGGTCCCAAGGTAGATGTCGATAAGAAGACTGACGAGGTGAACCCCATCTGAACTCCTACTGAGCCTGTATGTGACAGTCTCCGTACAGTCCGGTCTGTTCGTCTGATACATCGCATGGCGGGCCTAGGGGGGCGGTGAACGTTAGTCCCCTAATAGCGGTACAAGTCGTGTCGGAGTGTATCCCAGAACACCCTGAGATAACACTGGAAACCTACCAGTATATCTCGCTTGCCCTGGCCAGGGACTACTCGTGTAATGGCTCTCCTGGACACAGCGCGATGTCAACCCCCAATACCGGGAGAGACGAATACTATCTAACCGTCACTGCCTCCAAGTGCTTCGGGACTGCACCCAACAACTACCTGTTTGCACGACTCCTTTGAGCCGTGGTAGGGTAGCAATCAAAGTGCAGTGGGAACACACTCGAGGCGAAGTGACAGTGTCAAGTCAGCGGACTAAGGTTTACTCATGTCACCTGGGAACTGATAACTGACGATAGGTATACTACCAACCAACAGTTCCCGACGAGTCCTGTCCAGTGTACTCGTAACCTAACGATCACCCGCATACTATCCCAAGTACGACGTACTAATGGCTGTGGGACAGACCGTCTCCCACACTGGGATGAGAAGCGCATACGCTAGTCTACTCCGGAGTATCGATGCCCTGTCTCGATAGTCCAACGACCAGGGACCTGTATAAGGATGTGCTTATAGACTACCCAGCTCCCACGAGTGCGAGCGCCATCACAACGCTGGTAATCAAGCAAAGATCCTAAGGGCTCTACTAATATGTATATCAGCAATATGCTAAAATAAACACATGCACATATTAAAGCAGAGACAAACC
This sequence comes from Agapanthus africanus, assembly GCA_030015575.1. NCBI lineage: Eukaryota > Viridiplantae > Streptophyta > Magnoliopsida > Asparagales > Amaryllidaceae > Agapanthus > Agapanthus africanus. The sequence goes on from CM057339.1 coordinate 432,048,425, forward strand.
AAGTAGCATACTACCATTTCGAGCAAGATTGTATATACAACTGTGAATATCCCAAGCTTCCATCAAGTAATATACAAACTAGTATGATACAGTAATGGCCTCTAGGGCATATACATTAACAATCTCCCACTTGCACTAAGGCCATGTACTGGCGTATCGAAGACCTATCATCTCGATCAGCCGCTCGAACTGAGTCTGGGGCAAGGCCTTGGTGAATGGATCTGTTGTGTTATCCTCTGATTCAACTCTCCGGACCTCGATCTCCTGGCGATCCACGATCTCCCTGATCAGGTGATACCACCTTAAGATGTGTCTGGATTTCTGATGGGACCTGGGTTCCTTCGCTAAAGCTATAGCCCCGTTGTTGTCGCAATACAGAGGTATTGGGTCAACAATGGACGGAACCACCTGAAGTTCTCTCAAGAACTTCCTCATCCAGACAGCTTCTTTTGCGGCATCAGATGCAGCGATGTATTCCGCTTCCATAGTCGAGTCAGCAACGGTTTCCTGTTTGGAGCTCTTCCAACACACCGCCCCTCTATTGAGGGTGAAGACAAAACCCGACATGGACTTGGAATCATCCTTGTCACTCTGGAAGCTGGAGTCAGCAAAGGCCTCAATCTGCAGGTCTTTTCCGCCATACACCAAGAACATCTCCTTAGTCCTTCTCAGGTACTTGAGAATGTTCTTTACTGCTATCCAATGTTTCTCCCCAGAGTTTGACTGATACCTGCTTACCACACTCAGTGCATAAGCCACATCCGGTCTGGTACATAACATCGCATACATTATAGAGCGTACCGCAGAAGCGTTGGGTATAATAAACATGCGATCCCTCTCCAAATTAGTCTTGGGAGACATCTCTATGGAGAGGGTGATCCCGTGACAAGCCGGTAGATTACCGCGCTTGGAATCTTCCATACTGAATCTCTTCAGTATGGCGTCGATATACCTGGACTGCGAAAGTCCTAATATCCTCTTGGATCTGTCACGGTAGATCCGGATACCCAGAATGTATGAGGCATCACCCAGGTCTTTCATGGAGAACCTATGTGACAAGAACCCCTTGACAGATTGTAGCATAGGAATGTCATTTCCTATTAAGAGAATGTCATCCACGTATAAAACGAGGAATACTACAGTTCTCGCTACAAATCTACAATAGATGCATGGTTCATCTGGATTTTTGATAAAGCCAAATTCCTTGACCGTCTTATCAAAACAGATGTTCCAACTCCGCGATGCCTGCTTTATTCCATAAATGGACTTGAGTAACTTGCACACCTTTCCGCTGCTCCCACCCTGAATGAAACCTTCTGGCTGGTCCATATAGACACACTCCTCTAAATGACCATTTTAGAAAAGCTGTCTTTACGTCCATCTGCCAAATCTCATAATCGTGGAAGGCAGCAATGGCAAGAAGGATCCGAATGGAATTCAGCATAGCTACTGGAGAAAAGGTTTCGTCATAGTCCAAACCAGGTCGCTGACGAAAACCCTTTGCTACCAGTCTAGCTTTATAGGTCTCAACCTGTCCATCTACACCAATCTTCCTTTTGAAGATCCACTTGCATCCTACGGGTTTTACCCCGTCTGGAGTAATGTCCAACGTCCATACTTTGTTGGTGTACATGGACTCCATCTCGGTCCGCATTGCATCCAGCCATTTTACCGAGTCGACGCTCTGAATGGCCTGCTGGAAGCTAGTAGACTCATCACATTCTATGATGCAATCCTCTCTATCCCCGTCAGTGAGAAAACCGTAGTATCTCTCGGGCGGATGAGACTGCCTACTACTCCTGCGGAGTGGCGTGGGAATGTCCTGATCTTTTGAACCCTCTGGTTCTACTAAGTTTTCAGTAATAGCTTGTGGTTCTGGAATTTCTTCCAGTTCTATTGCGCTCCCACTTATTTTTTTTTCTAAGAACTGATGTTCCAGAAAATGGGCATTACGAGAAACAAGGACTTTTTGTTCCTCTGCGTAATAGAAAAGATACCCCCTGGAGTTCTTTGGGTATCCCACAAACTTCACAGTACTGTCCGTATGCTACTTTTTGACATAAGCTGGACATCCCCAAATCTTCAGGTATTGAAGGTAGGGTTTCTTCCCACTCCATAACTCATATGGTGTGGTAGGCACAGTCTTAGTGGGAACACGGTTCAAAAGGTATGCAGCTGTTTCTAGCGCATATCCCCAGAACGATCGCGGTAACTCGGCGTTACTCATCATGGACCGTACCATATCCAATAGGGTTCGGTTCCGTCTCTCCAATACACCATTATGTTGCGGAGTGTATGGAGGAGTAAGCTGAGAGAGAATTCCATTCTCTTTTAAGTAACCCAGGAACTCGGCACTTAAGTATTTACCACCTCGATCAGATCTCAGTGCCTTGATACTCTTGCCTGTTTGTTTTTCTACTTCATTCTTATATTCCTGGAACTTATCAAAAGCTTCGGATTTATGCTTCATCAAGAAGATATGTCCGAATCTTGAGAAATCATCCGTAAAAGTAATGAAATAAGAATAACTGCTTCGCGCATGTGTAGACATTGGACCACACACGTCGCTGTGTACGATTCCCAAAAGCTCGCTCGCTCTTTCTCCGTGTCCAGTGAACGGAGTCTTTGTCATCTTTCCTTTGAGACAGGATTGACAAGTTGCATACGATTGATATTCGAACGAATCCAAATATCCTTCTGTATGTAACTTAGTCAACCTTCTCTCATTGATGTGACCCAGTCTACAATGCCATAAGAAAGTTTTATCGATTTCTGGAGACTTTCTTTTGTGTGTATTCTGGACATTGAAAAACTGTGGCTGGTTTAATACGTATATCCCGTTGTTCAATGTACCTGACCCAATCAAAACTTGATTAAGGTGAATATTCACTACATTATTTACAAATGCAAATTCATAACCTTCTTTAGATAATAAAGATACAGAAATGATATTACAGGTTGCATTTGGTACATAATAACAACTACGTAAAACCAAAAAGTGTCCATCCGACAATCCCAGGTGATAGTCCCCTACGGCCTCAGCATCCATGCTAGCACCGTTTGCAACTCTGAGGGTCATGTCACCTGCCTTCAAAACTCTACGCTTTCTCAACGCCTGCAAAGAATTACAGATATGAGATCCTGATCCGGTATCCAATACCCAGGATGTAGAGTTTATTGATAGACAGTTTTCAATAACATACACACCTGAAGCTGAAGCCGCAACTCGCTTCAAATCCTGTGTTCTGGCCTTCCAAGCCTTGCAATCCTGTTTCCAGTGACCACTTTTGTGACGATAGAAGCATTCTTCCTTCCCCACTAGCTTCCCCGCTATCTTTGTTGCTTATCCTTTTCCCTTCGTATCCACTTTACCGACACCGCCTCTCGGTTTGGCGGGGGCTTTCTTCTTCTTGCCCTTGGCTTTCGCCCTGGACCTAGAAGAGGAAGATCCTCTTACAAACAAAGTGGATGTCTTCCTACCCTTCTGTAGGGTGCCCTCAGCAGTCCTCAACATGTTCAGAAGCTCGGAAAGTTCAACCTCCTTTCCTTGCATGTTGAAGTTAAGAATGAACTGGGCGTAAGTGGAAGGAAGGGACTGGAGAATCAAATCAGTATAGAGTTCATTCTCCAACTTGGTCCCAAGGTCCACGAGCTCCTCAATGTAGCCAATCATCTTAAGCACGTGTTCCGCTACCGATGATCCGACGGCCAACCTTGCCGAAAAAAGCTTCTTCGACACTTCGTATCTTGCGATACGAGACTGCTCTCCATACAGTTCTTTTGTATGAAGAAATATGGACTCTAGGTCCATATTCTCGTGCCTCCTCTGATATTCGTTGTCCATCGAGGCTAGTACGAGGCATCTGGCCCTCGCGCAATCTATCTCCCATGTCTTACGGATTTCTACATCCGCGACGCTGGAGGTGGGACCTGGGACAGGGGGAGCTTTGGTGGTAAGTACATACCCCAACTTGTCATAAGTGATTGCCATCTTGACATTCCTGAGCTAATCTTTGTAGTTTGGCCCTGTCAGTATATTTTTATCTAGTAATAACTTAAGTCTGGTCATCTTGAATGGTCGCTGCAATTAGGAGAGAGAAAAGAAACACTTTAGCATGATGCTCTTGCAAGTTTAGAGTGGTTTTTAGTTTGTCTAAGCTGGATGGCTCCCACTGTCTCTCGAATCCCTTCTCAAACCATAAAGAAAGGATTAGTCAGGATCAATCTCACCGTACAATACTTGCTTAACCGTTCAGCCAGGCCAGTGTCGGTACTTCGAGGGAGGTTTTCCAACGCTTTCGCGAAGTTTCTTAATTAAGTAACCTCTTTTCCCTGTGGGCATAGCCCCGCTAACACCTTTCTAGACGCCTACTAAGTTTATAGCATTGATCGTTAAGTGAGAGTTTTCCCGAGGAGTAGCATATACTCATAGTAGGATCGAGATCCAAATATCATCGCGTGATAAAACCGAAGGAATCCTACCAGAATCATCACACTCCAAATGGTATGCAGCGCTAGCAAGTTTCAGTACTTATGAAACTCCCGATGTGGATTTTTGCCCCATGCTCTTATGACCTTGGCGTGAGGTCAAAATGTTATAAGTCACATGTCAAGTTCTTCCCATCATTATCCTGGTTAATTTGAACCCACCCGTACCTACCCTTGACGTAGGCCAAAACGGCAGTACGACTGTCTCAAACCAACGCATTCTATCTATGCAACTGATAAATATCCGACAGCTACCAATCACTATGCCTTGGCGTGAAGTCAAAATACATAGCTTGAATACTACCGTATATTTAACTGAAATGATGGAGGGCTACGGATAGTTTTGGCGAAACCGTGAACGTAGTGAACTTGATATAATCGATGGAACGAGATAGCTTTTAAAAGGAGTGGTTCAAGCTCCGCGTTTAAAAGTTTAGTTTTGAAAAGAACCGAGTTATTTTCAAAGTGTTCCAATCGACTTTTACTTGGTTTATTTTCTTGCATTAGTTCTTTTAATGCGTCCCATCATTTAATCCTACCATTGCGGAAAACAACCAAAATATGACGTACGCTTATGCCATTCGCATTCGCCACGGGGCCCCGTCATAACCCGTTAGGTTACTTAACTAACGACAGAGCGGGGGCTGGGCTAGCGCGGCTGTAAAACATAAGCAGTGCCTAAATAGTTATCATATATAAGTATATAGCAATGATAGATATTACAGATCACAGATGAATACATCGGATATACTAGGAATCCGCAATCCGTTCGAGCCTGCAACGAAAAGCGGATTACACGGTCGCGGTGAATAGCCAATACCCCACCCAAGACCCCTACGGGTGCGGCAAACTACCCGCCAAGTACCCGAAGCGAAGCAACCTCCCTCACCACCGTGAGTAGGCCACTCGGCACTTCGAGATACCCGGTAGTTTGTGCACCCCCTCCATGGGTCTATCCTAGGAGCAAAAACAGTAAAAAGAATTATACAATGACGGCTACAACCCCGACCCGGTTGTGCGGCCATACAAATAATAATATTACATCAATTTACATGTTACAAATGAATGAAAGAAAAGGCAACACTCATTTCACACCCATCCCGGCTATTAACCCGCGACAATCCAACCCATTCATATACACAAACCATCATCAATCACAGATCATAGATATGTATAACCCCGACTAATCGACATATAGCGATTAGCCGACGTTCAATACATGCAAACATCACAGATATAACCTTTGTAGTCAAAGTGTAGTGAAGTTCGAAAAAAATACGGATTTATAGGCCCCCAAAAATAAATTTTTATTCTGGAAAATCTGGGCATATATAACATATCTTAAAAATCCTAAAACCAAGCCAGAGATACACTGCACAAAACTCGACCCAGTGAGGAGTCCAAACAGCGGCGGTTCCGCGGCAATAGATTGCTATTGCCGTGGAAACACGGCGGTTTAGACGACTCACTGGACCGGGTTTTGTGGTTATCTTTAAAAAACCCTGAGACGATTTTAGGAGTACAACAAATTTTGTTTTGACCAGAAAAAATTTTAACAGAAACTAGGGTTTTTGAAAACTCGGTTTTTGGATTTTTCGGTTTCGAATTTCGTTACACTTCACTACCTAGCTAGTTTATGTTTAGTTAGGCTCTGATACCACTGTAAGTCCACGTTGCCCACCCCGGTACTTTCGGGGAGGCGGAAAACGGAATAAAAATCGGATTTTTATCAACTTAGGAAACATGGACTAGACTTTAAAGGATCTTTGCTAAACAAAAACTTGCTAAAGCTAACTACAAACTAGCTAAGTGCTAGAAAGGTTATACCTTGGGCTTTAAGTCCTTCTCTCCTTGCTCCTTGGAGTGGTGGAAGGAGGTCACCTTGGTCATCTTCTCCCGTCAAAGAAAGATCCACCCGAAAGCCTCAACCTTTGGCTTCAACTCCAAGCTAGAAGTAACTAGGGTGCAAGAAGTGCTAGTTCTTGAACCCTAGATGAGAGTAGAGATGATCAAGAGAGGGTTTTTCTCAAGCTCAAGTGTTTCTCAACACATGAGAGGGATAGAGCTTGAGGGAGAGGAGGAACAAGAGAGAGAAATGAAATTATAGAATGAGAATAATGTGAGCCATTCTTACTAATATGTGCATATTATTTTAATTAAATAATTAGCTAGATAATTGTCATGGTTAATCATGACATGACCATTATCATTTCAATTTGCAAGGATCAAAAAGCATCTTCCAAAAGAAATAATGATGGTCAAAGTGTCAACCTAGGTCAACAAGTCAATGAAGTCAAATGGTCAACAACCATGCACAATTATTAAACTAATTATCAATTAACTATAATACACACATAAGCATTAGGGTTAATAAAATGACAATAGCCATTAACCCTAATCAAGGTCCTCTCCCTCGGTCTCAAACAACTGTGCATACGCACCCGCATTCGTGATCCGAGGAATACGAATACAAAGAGAAAAACCAATCCCAAATCATATACTAGGATCCGGCTTAAACCAAAGCCCGCTAGTATAAACTGTCCGGACAACAAACGTGCACAAGTGCGCGGATGCGAACGAACCCTGTCGCAAAACCATGCGACCTCTACTCATTTTGCCTAAAGGCGAATAGCTCTATGTGTGGGACTCTAAAGACTCGACACTACGCTGGCAGTGGGTTTAACCACAGACCGCAAGCGGCACTAGCTGTACGTACCGGTCCCCAGGTAGATGTCGATAAGAAGACTGACGAGGTGAACCCCATCTAAACTCCTACTGAGCCTGTATGTGACAGTCTCCGTACAGTCCAGTCTGTTCGTCTGATACATCGCATGGCGGGCCTAGGGGGGCGGTGAACGTCAGTCCCCTAATAGCGGTTCAAGTCGTGTCGGAGTGTAGCCCGGAGCACCCTGAGATAACACTGGAAACCTACCAGTATATCTCGCTTGCCCTGGCCAGGGACTACTCGTGTAATGGCTCTCCTGGACACAGCGCGATGTCAACCCCCAATACCGGGAGAGACGAATCCTATCTAACCGTCACTGCCTCCAAGTGCTTCGGGACTGCACCCAACAACTACCTGTTTGCACGACTCCTTTGAGCCGTGGTAGGGTAGCAATCAAAGTGCAGTGGGAACACACTCGAGGCGAAGTGACAGTGTCTAGTCAGCGGACTAAGCTGTACTCATGTCACCTGGGAACTGATAACTGACGATAGGTATACTACCAACCAACAGTTCCCGACGAGTCCTGTCCAGTGTACTCATAACCTAACGAGCACCCGCATACTATCCCAAGTACGACGTAGTAACAGTTGTGGGATAGACCGTCTCCCACACTGGGATGAGAAGCGCGTACGCTAGTCTACTCTGGAGTATCGATGCCCTGTCTCGATAGTCCAACGACCAGGGACCTGTATAAGGATGTGCTTATAGACTACCCAGCTCCCACGAGTGCGAGCGCCATCATAACACTGGTAATCAAGCAAAGATCCTAAGGGCTCTACTAATATGTATATCAGCAATATGCTAAAAGAAACACATGCACATATTAAAGCAGAGACAAACCAAGTAGCATACTACCATTTCGAGCAAGATTGTATATACAACTGTGAATATCCCAAGCTTCCATCAAGTAATATACAAACTAGTATGATACAGTAATGGCCTCTAGGGCATATACACTAACACGTTGGACCCGTTCTTTCTTATAAGAGTTATAAGACTGAACAGGGAATAGGAGAATATCTGGATTCTTAAGCCGCCCAAAAGGACATGCATGTTGATGCATCTTCTTCAGGTGTGTTGGTTATTGAGAACTGTTTCTCAGTTCACCCTACGTCCTGGGTATTAGATACCGGATCAGGATCCCACATATGTAAATTGTTACATGGGCTGCGGAAAGGTAGAGAACTGGGAAAATGTGATCATTCCGTTCAAGTAGGGAACGGGGCAAATGTTGCAGCCAAAGCAGTTGGCGAATATCACCTAGTATTACCAAGTGGTGATACACTGATTCTGAATGAGTGCTATTATATACCGAACATGATGTGCAACATTATATCAGTTTCTTTATTAAGTAAAGAAGGATATAATTTTGTAGTAAAGGATAATGTTATGAACATATTCCTAGATCAAAAGTTGATTGCATCAGGCTCGTTATATAATGGCATATTCATTCTAAATCAAAATACAGACCTCAATATACAAAACACACACAAGAGGAAGAGTTCAGAAATGAATGAATCCTTCTTGTGGCATTGTAGACTTGGTCATATCAATGCGACACGACTGGCTAAGTTGCATAAGGATGGATATTTGAATTCATTCGAATTATCATCTTATGATACTTGTCATTCATGTCTCAAAGGAAAAATGACCAAAGCTCCGTTTAGTGGACACGGAGAAAGAGTTACGGATCTCTTAGGACTGATACATAGTGATGTATGCGGTCCCATGTCTACGCATGCCAAGAACGGTTCTTCCTACTTCATTACATTCACTGACGATCTCTCTAGATTCGGACATGTGTTCCTGATGAAATACAAGTCTGAAGCTTTTGAGAAATTCAGAGAATATAAGCACGAAGTAGAAAAACAAACGGGACAAAGTATTAAGATCCTTCGATCTGATCGAGGAGGAGAATATTTAAGCAATGAGTTCCTAGATTATCTAAAAGAGAATGGGATTCTCTCTCAGCTTACTCCTCCATATACACCACAGCACAACGGTGTATCTGAACGGAGGAATCGCACCCTATTAGATAAGGTGCGCTCTATGATGAGCACTGCTGAGTTACCTATTTCCTTCTGGGGATATGCACTGGAGACAGCTGCATACCTATTGAATAGAGTTCCAACCAAATTAGTGCCTACCACTCCATATGAGATATGGAATGGTAAGAGACCATGTCTTAATTTTATTCAGATATGGGGTTGTCCGGCCTATGTTAAAACACACAATCCGGACAAGCTCGAGGCAAGGTCTGTCCTATGTAAGTTTATTGGATATCCCAAACATTTGCAAGGGTATATCTTCTACCACTCCGAGGAACAAAAGGTGTTTGTTTCTCGACATGCCACTTTCTTAGAAAAAGGTTTTCTTATGAAACAGATTAGTGGCATTGAGGTAGAACTGGAAGAAGTTCCAGCAGAACAAACTACAACAGATGATTTGGTAGAACCAGTGGATTCAGTAGTACCCGACGAACCCCAGCCTCTCCGCCGATCTAGCAGGGTTTCTCATCTGCCTGAGAGATACTACGGTTTTCTCATTGATGGTGGAAGCGAGGATTGCATCATGGAAGATGATGACCCGACTAGTTTCGAGCAGGCCATCACGAGTGGCGACTCTGTGAAATGGCTGGATGCAATGCGATCTGAGATGGAATCCATGTACACCAATAAAGTATGGACTTTGGAAAATGCTCCTGAAGGGGTAAAACCCATTGGGAGAAAGTGGATTTTTAAAAAGAAATTTGGTGTAGATGGAAAAGTTGATACTTTCAAAGCTAGACTTGTAGCAAAGGGTTTTCGTCAACGACCAGGTGTGGATTATGACAAAACCATTTCTCCAGTGGCTATGCTTAAGTCCATCCGAATCTTACTTGCCATTGCTGCATACCATGACAACGAAATCTGGCAAATGGATGTTAAGACCGCCTTTCTAAACGGTGGTTTAGAAGAGTGCGTGTACATGACTCAGCCAGAGGGCTTCGTAGATAGTGGGAGCAGCGGAAAGGTGTGCAAGCTGCTTAAATCCATTTATGGGTTGAAGCAAGCATCGCGGAGTTGGAACATCTGTTTTGATGTTGTAGTCAAAGAGTTTGACTTCATCAAAAACATAGATGAACCTTGTATCTATAAGAAGGTAGCATAGAGTAAGGTTATCTTCCTCGTATTGTACGTGGATGACATACTCTTGATAGAAAATGATATTCCTATGCTGCAATCAGTCAAGCTCTTCTTATTACAAAGATTCTAAATGAAAGATCCAGGTGATGCCTCTTGCATATTGGGGATTAGGATCTATAGAGATAGATCCAAACGGATACTGGGATTGTTCCAATCCAGGTACATTGACACCATACTAAAGAGGTTTAGTATGGAAGAATCCAAGCATGGGAACCAACCCACGATCTCTGGAATCACTCTCTCGAAAGAGATGTCTCCCAAAACTGATTTGGAGAGAGCTCGCATGCAAGGGATACCCTATACTTCGGCAGTAGGCTCTATCATGTATGCGATGCTGTGTACCAGACCCGATGTTGCATACTTACTAAGTGTAGTGAGTCGGTATCAAGCAGATCCTGGAGAGAGTCACTGGACAGCTGTGAAGAACATTCTCAAGTACTTGCGAAGGACTAGAGACATGTTCTTGGTGTATGGTAACGGAGAACTCCGGGTGGAGTCCTTTACCGATTCCAGCTTCCAAAGTGATAAGGACGACTCTAAGTCGCACTCGGGATTTGTCTTTACCCTCAATGGAGAGGCGGTATGTTGGAAGAGTTCCAAACAGGATACCGTTGCAGACTCGACGATGGAGGCTGAATACATCGCTTCCAACGATGCTGCCAAAGAGGTTGTCTGGATGAAGAACTTCATTAGTGAACTTGGTGTGGTTCCATCCATTGAGCATCCAATACCTCTGTATTGCGATAACAATGGAGCTGTGTGTCACGACCCGAAAGTACGGAACATGACCGGCACTTAAACTACGAACGTCTCGAGGTGTACGTAATCTAAGTAAACCGAAAACCCAGAAATCCAAACCAAGAAAAGTAGTAGAGAGCAGGAAAACCAACTTAAAGCAAGTAGTTTCAATAGCATAAGCCGAATATGCGGTTTTTAAAACATCAAAAAAATTTACTGAAAATTTCGGCAGAGTCTCTTTTGTAAATACTGGCTCCCAAACGGGATACAACATGAATAGTATACGAAATCAAGAAAAAGGCATCCCCAAGCGGGAGCTAGCTCTTCGTCAATCGACGGTCACAACCACACAAGCAGTAATATACAACGCCAACGGCGAGGATCAAAACTCAAAAGGAAACTCAAAATCACCAGAAACATAACGAGCGACTCTAAGGTCGAAAGAATAAACAACACTGGTCTCTATCTCAAAAGAATACATGTTTGGTTGATGGAACTTCTAGATACAACAGAATAATGATATACAAAGTATATAATGGGGGTATGATACAAGTAAACCCACCTACTAGCAAATCACCCGAATGAAACTGAGCCCGCAAGCCGTAATGAAACCGGTACGGCAAACCTGCAAGAAACTGGGGCACAACGGGGGTGAGTTGCCAACTCGTGAATAGAAAAACATCTACGCACAGAAATCGCATAAATAACGCAACCTAGGTCAATGATCATAATATATCCTCAAATATAAGTATAACAGGCAGCCTATGACAATGTCTACGGTAATATCTAACCCGAGTATAATTTCATGTGCCCGTGTCAGTGCCTCAGGTAGCAATATATCATATGAATGAGGTATGAATGCATGAAACAGAATACATGTAAATGAAGAAACTGTTTTCATAAATTAGTGAGATTTCCTTCGTATTTTTAAAACTGAGGTATCATAATGAAATCAGTATCAACAGTGTCTAGCATCGACACAAAACATGAATCTCACTGTCTCGAAATATCAATGTCTCAATCTCAATATCTAGGGCGCCGTCAGTCCAGACCGTCCCCTACCATCCATCTTAAGCCCCCGACGGTATCCTCCGGATATCCGACGCGTCGGGTAATATCACCGGTAGGTAGTGCTCCCCAGCCAGGCTCAACGTCAACACCACATTCCTCTTGCCCCGGGGTACCATACCGGGCCCACCATGTACCCATGACGGTTCCTCCACTCCTCGACACGGATCTCCAAAACCACAGCAAACTCATGGTGGACGACACTTTACATCATTAGAAAACCGCAACATTTTATATTTTAAAAGATCATAAGTTGTAAATTTTGCGGCTTTCCCCGAAATCCAGAAATATCATAAATCTCAAGAAATCATCACAAGTGCATATGTCAATGATAATGAACTAGGCATGAACCACTGAATAACAGTATGCATGAAGTGGTAGGTAATAACTACAATGTCTAATATGGCATATAAGGGAAATACACTAATATCATGTCAAAACTACCAGCTAACAATCTAAGTCAAGCAGTTATATTCTCTAAAGTGTACGTGACATGGCAATTACCGATGAAGATGTGTGTGAGCCGGCAAGTAGGTGTACGTGGTACATACGCATCATCGGTAATGGTGCTGGTGTCCTAACAGCATGATATCAATAATGGAATATGCAGCAAAATAAATATGCGAGGCAGAGCGAACAGCAATAATGTGCGGGAGCTGAAAACTAGACACAACGATAACTAATCTGATATAAGTCCTATGAATGGTGCCTTTTGAAATAACACGAATCATGGGGTTTTGAAAATAGGGGCTACGGTGTTTTTATGAAAAGATACGTCGTTTTTGAAATATCCGTAGATTCCCTTGAGCTGTCTTTAAAAATGCCCACGATTCGTTAGTTTTTGAAATAAGTAAGAAGTCTAATCTAATCTAGCAACTACACTAAACTATACGGCTGAACTACAAGCTGAACTACAGGTAAGGAAACCGCCTATCATCTGAGTCGATACATATACCTGTATATGTATAGTCGGTGATCTCGCCTCAATAATATCATAACATATACCATATCTATAATCAGGCATCCCAAGTCAAGAGTGCGGATCAATCATCAATATAGCTCGTACGTAAATCCGTCGTACGGCATCCCAATCTGGGTACGGGTCAATCTCACATTCATCATACTATTCACCTGGTATCCTCTTTATCAAATATCATGATCGGGGTACTGATCTACGTCTAGTACCATACTGATACCGCCTACGTATGCATGGACGTGTGGGAAACACTACGTCAAGGACCCGCTACAACGTCATGTCGTATCTAAGATACGAACCCTGCTATATCACCGATCTCACGGCCTCAAATCAAATCTCATCGACTCATTATAAATCCCAAGTACTATCATCCTCAATCCGTATGTGAACACATAGTCCCATACCCATGTGAACACATAACTATATAATCCCGTATAAGCGCAAATGAAAGAAGAAAGTATGCAAGTATGGGTGTGTGTGTGCATGTGTGGTGCGACCACTACTCTAGGGTTTCGCGACACCAAATCATCCGAGAACACCAAATGTCTATATCATCGATAATATCAAACAAACTATAGTCAATATATATATATATATATATATATATATATATATGTGTGTATACGTATTCGTATACATCACCACGAACTGCGGGGGTACTATACGCCATCCACCCGACTTCTCCCCGTAGATATAAATCTACTCACCTGGTCCTCGCTCGCCGGTGCCGACGTCGCCACGCGCTTGCTTGCCGTCTCGAAGTCCACATGGGGTACCTACATATCACAACGTATCGTATCGCATAAAAACGCCAATTTCACTTAAAAAGTCATTTTTCCGAAAATCCAGCGAGCACAATTCGCCGTTTTTGTACAAAACACGATGTTTAAATGAATGTAGCGGCCAATATATTTATTAAATATCTTAAATAAGTCAATAAAACCATTTCCATAATTTAATCACATAAATTTGCATAATTTCCAAAATCCTAGTTTGCAAAAATATCAATTTTAACACTTTTTAATGTAAAATTCATAATTTTACAATTAAACTTGGTTTTGCATATTGTAAATGGTTAAACCACTCAATATAATTTTTAAGATATGATGAAACCCGAACCATATTTTAATTCTCGATTTAACACAATATTTACAAAAACTAGTTTGCAATTTTAACCAATTTCGACCATTTTATAGCAAAAATGCACATACAACAAACTAGTTTGGATTTGCATGAAATAAAATATTAAACTACACTTTAAAATGTTATTAATACCATGAAAAACCTAATTAGATTTTAATCTCCATTATATAAGTATTTCATTAAAACCTAGTTAGCAAATTAGCATAATTAGAACAATTTAATAAAACAATTAGTAACCTAGTAATTAGCTTTGCTTTAGCAAGCCCACTAGATATTAACCACACAATTAGATCATGATCAAATGACCTAAACCCTAACTTAGTATTTAAACCCTTCTCTTAAATTTCCAAACATGAAATTAAACTATAATTAACACTTAAATCAATTTGCTTTAAGCAAAAACTAACAATTTCATTATAGAGTTATGATTTATACCTCCTAGAATCTTGAGATTTAGCATGAAATCTTAGCCTCCCAAATCATCATCTTGCTCCTTGATTCATGCTAGCCAAGGCAAAGAAATAATGGGTAGGAGTTGGATTTTGATTTGGATTTTTGCTTGATTTTTTGTGGATTTTTCTTTGGATTTTCTTTGATGGAACAAAGAGAAGAGAAGAGGAAAAGTGGGCTGTTGAGGGGTTGCTGGTTTCGGCCAGAATTTTGGGGGTTTGGGTGAGGGAGGAGAGAGAGTGAGGTGGAGAAAGTTAGTCCAAGTCAAAGTCAACTCAATTTATATCATTTCTACTCTTTTCTTTTCTTTTCTTTTCCTTTTCTTTCCTTTGCAAACCAAGTGGGGATAAGAGAAGGGGCTGCTGAATTCAGCCATGGGGGGGGAGTAAGTGGGTGTGTGTGGGTGTGGGTACGGGTGTGGGGTGAGGAAAAATGATAAATACAGTACCCCAAACATCCATTTACGCTAAAAAAAAGCCTTTTTTCTTCAATAATTTCTAAACCGTTTTGGCAAATGATTTCGTTCCAAAAACCACATGATAAATTTTTATTTAATGTTTTATGATGCACAAAATTTGTTTCAACTCATTCCAATTTGTAATTTTCCCTAATTAAGTGACGGCTTAAAATAATAATAAAATAATATTTTTTTCAGAAAATTTGAAATTTCACCAGCGGCTCAATAAACACCAAATAATAGCAATTACATAGCTAGAATATGTATATTTAATTTTTATAATAAGATATTTGTATTTTGACTTTTTACAGAAAACCCCCTTATTTTACCGTTTTTTTTTCGAAATTCCACCGAAACGATTTTCAAAACGTTACAATCTTCCCCCCTTAAAGAAATTCGGTCCCCGAATTTAAATTCAAACTCCCCCAAATACCAAAACATCTAAGAAAACCCATCAAGTCGTCGGGGCTCCGAAATTATAAATACATAAAACAAGTCGTAGCGCAGCGCATGCGATTGAAAAATGAGTATATAACTCAAATCAAAACTCCTCCAAGCATCCCGCGATCATCGGAGTCGTGGAGAAGACATCAATGCCAAATCCAAATCAAAACCAATATGATATAACTCAAAACTATAAATGTAAATATCGAATCTATATCTGTAAGCATCTGAAGGAAATGCATGCCAAATCTCTTTAAGTCGCTGTGCAACGCGTATAACACTGCACAGTGGCGGACGTCTACCATAAGAAAATAACTATATACATATATACTTTTGTTTGAATTGCACGTTCCGCCGTTTTGGAACCAATTTAGAAGGGTCTCCTTGTTTTAAACATTTCGTGTCATATCAGACACGTAGGTAAATACTGAGGCTACAGCTCGCTTTTGGAAATCCCTTCAATAACTATCAATGCATGCAAAATGTATTCAGGTACTGTCCTCTGACTAGCCCTGCTCAGTACGGAAACACATAGCAATATCATAAAAACGTACTGCTCTATACGAAATCAATCCCCAAAATATGCACATGAATGCTACGTGCGTCTGGTGCGCACGGAAATCAAAATCCATGAATATGCTATACATGCGCACCGAAACAACATCTAAGTGCATCGGGTGTGCACGAAACATCTGTCGTAGGCAACGTGTGTGCCTGACAGCAAAATCAGGTGCATCTGACATGCACGAAAAATCTCGATTTAGTGCATCTGGTGTGCACCAAAATCGCATCTCAAGACATACGCTCAACATGCGCGAAAATCTAAATCAGGTGCATCCATCGTGCACGAAATCATGAAATCCCATATCAAGCGCCGAACGTGCGCAAAATCACTCAGGTGCACAAGGTGCACAAAACAAATATCGAGTATCACAATCGAAATCAAAGTCCAGTGCATCTAAGTGCACAAAAGGCGTATCACTGCACTGCAAGCATATATAAACTATACAGAGTGCAGGAACCAAATCGTATGCGTGCATATGCACACAATCAACTCAAATGTCTAAAACCATAAAATCACAAACATGTGAAACTAAAGAACGAAAACGATATCAAGTGCAACACTGTGCAAAGATCGTAAATCCTCAATCATCAAAAATCAAATCATACGAATAAATCACCCAAAACATCGGAATCAATAATGGCGGAATAGTACCGCTCAATTGCATTCTCTAAGAATCTCGGCCAACTGTCGCGGTCACTAGTGGGACGTCTCGTCGATGATCATGAACTCTGTCCTGCTGGCGTGCGTAACCATGACCACTCCTGGGTCAAGGTCTTCACTGTGAATTACCAATCTTTTGGTCCATCGGCTCATCGGTCCTGTCAGGTGTGCTAACGGGGACGATTCCGTTCTGGCACTTCTCTGGTCATCTCTTGGTCAATCATCGCGACCACTCGTAAGACAGCATATCACTGGCGTCGGCCTCTGGCTCTCTGAATGTACGTGATACATCTGATCCTGGGTGCAAGTATCATTGCAGCAGTGTCCTGAAAGGAATCCTGCTCACGGTCTCTTCCATGTCTTGTCTCTGCCAACTGTCCGGAAGTCATTGTCCTTTCCTATATCTGCATCTTGCTCTGTAACGGCTGCATACCCATCGCGACTCCTTCTGGAAGGTATATCCAGTACTCTGCCTCGGCATGCGCATCGCATCTCTGATATCGGCGGAGTGGAACGTCATCTCATCTAGATCTGGTATGAACCTCTTACTTCACTTTTCTCTAATGTCGTCTGCTTTGGACTCGTCTCGTCGCGGCTGCATGGATTGAGCTCCAACGACTATCCTCGTATCTGGAGTCTCCCAAGAATGCATCTCACCACCTAGCATCCGAATTAAGTCGAGCCATCCGATCGAGTCGTCAGAACCACATAATCCCCCAAGAGCTCAACATCTTGGGCACAGTTTAATAGTATCGAGTACATACCACAGCATCGGTGGTCCATCCGTAGAAGGGCAAACCCAAGCCTCACTAATGGCGCCGCAGAACTGCCGCAAACCCTAAGGTTCAAAGGCTTTCATACGGTCATTAAGTCGAGTTAGGGTTTCATTCTTCTAGAGGGACCATTGAATTGCCTGCATGTCTTTCCGAATACTTTAAACTTGGAATAGTAGGTTTCTGACATTCGATCGTCTCTGTCGACTCCCAACGTCTCCGCGTGAAGTCGTCTCTAGCTGGAATCAATCTATCTGATGACCTCGCATCGGGGTAGCGAACGAACCACATGTCCTAGTCATTCATCCTCGGTGACTAGCGACCTTCAATCATCTCTTAGTACAACTCGTACTGCAATAGCTCCAACATCTGGGGCGATATCTCGTCGTTCGCAGCAATAACGGGCTCACTCGTCTGCACGCTGAACCGTGCCTCAATCATCAAGAATAGGCAATATATCAACGGTCATCAAAATATGGCTGGCCTCTGTCAGTGGCTCAATCCTTTAGTGTCGATCAGCACATCCGAGTAACCTCATAAAGGCGATCCGCCAAACGCTCGCGGCGCGGAAACACAGTAAAAAGACACATCTCTGCAATCGTGTGTCGCCGGAATTTCGTCCTGGTCAGTCCTCGTTCGTGACGAGCTTGTGCTGACCGCAACTCTAGCCGTAGCTCTCCCTGCCGGTAACCGTAGCAGCAAAACCAAACTAGTACCGATGAGGCTAGATCAGGAAGGAATATAATACTGAACAAGGAAATGTACATCCTAAGGCTTCATAAGTGGAGTGGCGAGTCGTAAATATGCCGCGGAACATACCAACGGTACGTCACTCTACTTTAGTCACCTATTCCATCAACCAAGGGTCATCCTACGCTCCGAAGGTTAAAACCTAACGCTTTGATGCCAACTTTGTCACGACCCGAAAGTACGGAACATGACCGGCACTTAAACTACGAACGTCTCGAGGTGTACGTAATCTAAGTAAACCGAAAACCCAGAAATCCAAACCAAGAAAAGTAGTAGAGAGCAGGAAAACCAACTTAAAGCAAGTAGTTTCAATAGCATAAGCCGAATATGCGGTTTTTAAAACATCAAAAAAATTTACTGAAAATTTCGGCAGAGTCTCTTTTGTAAATACTGGCTCCCAAACGGGATACAACATGAATAGTATACGAAATCAAGAAAAAGGCATCCCCAAGCGGGAGCTAGCTCTTCGTCAATCGACGGTCACAACCACACAAGCAGTAATATACAACGCCAACGGCGAGGATCAAAACTCAAAAGGAAACTCAAAATCACCAGAAACATAACGAGCGACTCTAAGGTCGAAAGAATAAACAACACTGGTCTCTATCTCAAAAGAATATATGTTTGGTTGATGGAACTTCTAGATACAACAGAATAATGATATACAAAGTATATAATGGGGGTATGATACAAGTAAACCCACCTACTAGCAAATCACCCGAATGAAACTGAGCCCGCAAGCCGTAATGAAACCGGTACGGCAAACCTGCAAGAAACTGGGGCACAACGGGGGTGAGTTGCCAACTCGTGAATAGAAAAACATCTACGCACAGAAATCGCATAAATAACGCAACCTAGGTCAATGATCATAATATATCCTCAAATATAAGTATAACAGGCAGCCTATGACAATGTCTAGGGTAATATCTAACCCGAGTATAATTTCATGTGCCCGTGTCAGTGCCTCAGGTAGCAATATATCATATGAATGAGGTATGAATGCATGAAACAGAATACATGTAAATGAAGAAACTGTTTTCATAAATTAGTGAGATTTCCTTCGTATTTTTAAAACTGAGGTATCATAATGAAATCAGTATCAACAGTGTCTAGCATCGACACAAAACATGAATCTCACTGTCTCGAAATATCAATGTCTCAATCTCAATATCTAGGGCGCCGTCAGTCCAGACCGGCCCCTACCATCCATCTCAAGACCACGACGGTATCCTCCGGATATCCGACGCGTCGGGTAATATCACCGGTAGGTAGTGCTCCCCAGCCAGGCTCAACGTCAACACCACATTCCTCTTGCCCCGGGGTACCATACCGGGCCCACCATGTACCCGTGACGGTTCCTCCACTCCTCGACACGGATCTCCAAAACCACAGCAAACTCATGGTGGACGACACTTTACATCATTAGAAAACCGCAACATTTTATATTTTAAAAGATCATAAGTTGTAAATTTTGCGGCTTTCCCCGAAATCCAGAAATATCATAAATCTCAAGAAATCATCACAAGTGCATATGTCAATGATAATGAACTAGGCATGAACCACTGAATAACAGTATGCATGAAGTGGTAGGTAATAACTACAATGTCTAATATGGCATATAAGGGAAATACACTAATATCATGTCAAAACTACCAGCTAACAATCTAAGTCAAGCAGTTATATTCTCTAAAGTGTACGTGACATGGCAATTACCGATGAAGATGTGTGTGAGCCGGCAAGTAGGTGTACGTGGTACATACGCATCATCGGTAATGGTGCTGGTGTCCTAACAGCATGATATCAATAATGGAATATGCAGCAAAATAAATATGCGAGGCAGAGCGAACATCAATAATGTGCGGGTGCTGAAAACTAGACATAACGATAACTAATCTGATATAAGTCCTATGAATGGTGCCTTTTGAAATAACACGAATCATGGGGTTTTGAAAATAGGGGCTACGGTGTTTTTATGAAAAGATACGTCGTTTTTGAAATATCCGTAGATTCCCTTGAGCTGTCTTTAAAAATGCCCACGATTCGTTAGTTTTTGAAATAAGTAAGAAGTCTAATCTAATCTAGCAACTACACTAAACTATACGGCTGAACTACAAGCTGAACTACAGGTAAGGAAACCGCCTATCATCTGAGTCGATACATATACCTGTATATGTATAGTCGGTGATCTCGCCTCAATAATATCATATCATATACCATATCTATAATCAGGCATCCCAAGTCAAGAGTGCGGATCAATCATCAATATAGCTCGTACGTAAATCCGTCGTACGGCATCCCAATCTGGGTACGGGTCAATCTCACATTCATCATACTATTCACCTGGTATCCTCTTTATCAAATATCATGATCGGGATACTGATCTACGTCTAGTACCATACTGATACCGCCTACGTATGCATGGACGTGTGGGAAACACTACGTCAAGGACCCGCTACAACGTCATGTCGTATCTAAGATACGAACCCTGCTATATCACCGATCTCACGGCCTCAAATCAAATCTCATCGACTCATTATAAATCCCAAGCACTATCATCCTCAATCCGTATGTGAACACATAGTCCCATACCCATGTGAACACATAACTATATAATCCCGTATAAGCGCAAATGAAAGAAGAAAGTATGCAAGTATGGGTGTGTGTGTGCATGTGTGGTGCGACCACTACTCTAGGGTTTCGCGACACCAAATCATCCGAGAACACCAAATGTCTATATCATCGATAATATCAAACAAACTATAGTCAATATATATATATATATATGTGTGTATACGTATTCGTATACATCACCACGAACTGCGGGGGTGCTATACGCCATCCACCCGACTTCTCCCCGTAGATATAAATCTACTCACCTGGTCCTCGCTCGCCGGTGCCGTCGTCGCCACGCGCTTGCTTGCCGTCTCGAAGTCCACATGGGGTACCTACATATCACAACGTATCGTATCGCATAAAAACGCCAATTTCACTTAAAAAGTCATTTTTCCGAAAATCTAGCGAGCACAATTCGCCGTTTTTGTACAAAACACGATGTTTAAATGAATGTAGCGGCCAATATATTTATTAAATATCTTAAATAAGTCAATAAAACCATTTCCATAATTTAATCACATAAATTTGCATAATTTCCAAAATCCTAGTTTGCAAAAATATCAATTTTAACATTTTTTAATGTAAAATTCATAATTTTACAATTAAACTTGGTTTTGCATATTGTAAATGGTTAAACCACTCAATATAATTTTTAAGATATGATGAAACACTAACCATATTTTAATTCTCGATTTAACACAATATTTACAAAAACTAGTTTGCAATTTTAACCAATTTCGACCATTTTATAGCAAAAATGCACATACAACAAACTAGTTTGGATTTGCATGAAATAAAGTATTAAACTACACTTTAAAATGTTATTAATACCATGCAAAACCTAATTAGATTTTAATCTCCATTATATAAGTATTTCATTAAAACCTAGTTAGCAAATTAGCATAATTAGAACAATTTAATAAAACAATTAGTAACCTAGTAATTAGCTTTGCTTTAGCAAGCCCACTAGATATTAACCACACAATTAGATCATAATCAAATGAACTAAACCCTAACTTAGTATTTAAACCCTTCTCTTAAATTTCCAAACATGAAATTAAACTATAATTAACACTTAAATCAATTTGCTTTAAGCAAAAACTAACAATTTCATTATAGAGTTATGATTTATACCTTCTAGAATCTTGAGATTTAGCATGAAATCTTAGCCTCCCAAATCATCATCTTGCTCCTTGATTCATGCTAGCCAAGGCAAAGAAATAATGGGTAGGAGTTGGATTTTGATTTGGATTTTTGCTTGATTTTTTGTGGATTTTTCTTTGGATTTTCTTTGATGGAACAAAGAGAAGAGAAGAGGAAAAGTGGGCTGTTGAGGGGTTGCTGGTTTCGGCCAAAATTTTGGGGGTTTGGGTGAGGGAGGAGAGAGAGTGAGGTGGAGAAAGTTAGTCCAAGTCAAAGTCAACTCAATTTATATCATTTCTACTCTTTTCTTTTCTTTTCTTTTCCTTTTCTTTCCTTTGCAAACCAAGTGGGGACAAGAGAAGGGGCTGCTGAATTCAGCCATGGGGGGGGAGTAAGTGGGTGTGTGTGGGTGTGGGTACGGGTGTGGGGTGAGGAAAAATGATAAATACAGTACCCCAAACATCCATTTACGCTAAAAAAAAGCCTTTTTTCTTCAATAATTTCTAAACCGTTTTGGCAAATGATTTCGTTCCAAAAACCACATGATAAATTTTTATTTAATGTTTTATGATGCACAAAATTTGTTTCAACTCATTCCAATTTGTAATTTTCCCTAATTAAATGTATTAGTGACGGCTTAAAATAATAATAAAATAATATTTTTTTTAGAAAATTTGAAATTTCACCAGCGGCTCAATAAACACCAAATAATAGCAATTACATAGCTAGAATATGTATATTTAATTTTTATAATAAGATATTTGTATTTTGACTTTTTACAGAAAACCCCCTTATTTTACCCTTTTTTTTCGAAATTCCACCGAAACGATTTTCAAAACGTTACACTGTGGCTTTGGCCAAGGAACTCAGGTCCTATCAGAAGTCCAGACATATTCTGAGGGGGTATCACCTGATCAGGAAGATAGTTAATCGCCGGGAGATCGAGGTCAGGGGAGTAGATACGAGGGACAACACTGCGGATCCACTCACGAAGGCCATTCCCCAGATACAGTTTGAGAGATTATTCGGGATGCTAGGTATGAGATACTACATCAGCTGGCCTTAGTGCAAGTGGGAGATTGTTAGTTATGTATATGCCCTAAAGGCCATTGTTGTACATATGATGTATATTATGATGGATGCTTGGATATATACAGAGAGGACTTTCTTGCTGGTCATGATAGTATGCCATTTGGTTTCACTTTATCTTAACATGTTGACTTGTACTGGTTTACCGTCTTTCTCTCATATGTTGATAAAGCCCTTAGGATATGTACTCGATTATTGGGATTATGATGAGATCATACTAGTGGGGCTACGGTAGTCGATGAGTACATCCTATAATGTTCCTAGTCGAGGGTATATCGAGACAGGGCATCGATACGCCAGAGTAGACTAGCGTATACGCATCTTGACCCATATGATGGGCGATGGATGATCCCATATCCATCGGTGTTTGACATCAAGGATGGTGTATGGGTGCTCAGTGGAGACTGGGTACACTGGACGGACTCGCCGAGAACTCCCAGATGGTGATATACCATACGTCAGATGGCAGTTCTCCGGTGACACGGTACGGGGTAGTCTGTAGACCCGAGATCGTCATAGAGTCTTGTGTGATTCCCACTGTGCTTTGATTTCCACCTTACCACGTCCAAGAGGGCGTGCAAAATGGTGGCTTTTGGGTACAGTCCCGAATCATATGGAGGCAATGAGCGATAGGAGGGGATTCGTCTCTCCCGGTATAGGGAGTTGATGTTGTGCTGTGTTCGATTGGTGATAACTCGAAGTCCCTGGCCAGGGCTGATATAGAGATATACTGGTAAGTGTTACCAGTAGATTCTCGACCTGTTATGAGCCTCACATCGACACGACTTATCGGTTATTGGGGTCTGACGTATACCACCCCTAGACTTGATATGCGACATATCAGATGAACAGATCGAACTGTACGGGAGTGTTACTGATTGGATTCACAGGAGAACGGACAGGCTAGCTTGTTGATCTTCTGATCGCTCAATACCTGGATGGCTGTTACGTTTAGCTGACCGCTTGCAGCTTGTGGGTGTTTGATATGATCATCACCTGCTACCAGCGTATTGACGATTTTTTAGAGTCCTACACAGAGGTTTCTTGGCTCAGGCAAAACGGAGTAGAGGCACATATGTGATATGTGCAGGACTGAGGATAATGCGATATGAGATACCGTATTATATTCTCGTGATATTTAGATATGAACCGGGACATCGGATCAAGTGTTCATTCGATGAATCGGTACATGATATATTAGTCGGTTATATTCGATATAGCCGGATCGTCGGATCAAGTGTTGATTCGATCATTTAATGTATAATGATATATACGATATCTTGTATTATATTATCTAATAATGGCTCGCATTATCATTTCATTTTCTCACTGGATTAATACATTGATATATATACGATATATGTTAATTGTATTATTTTCTTATGTTGCAAATATATAATATATATTTGATATATATTATTGTGACATGATATGATTTATTATGAAACATGTTTAGGAATGATAAAAAGAGATTAGGGTTTGATTAGGGTTAGCTCCTTCTTGTTCATTCTACAAGGATTTCCTTTTTTCTTGGTTAAGATATTATGGTTGATACTTATCCATGACTCATTCTTAACCTAACCAAACCCTAGCTCTAGTTTATTCTCTACATAGGTTAAGCCTCTCATCCTTGACCATGGTTCCATAATAAAATATATATTCTTATCTACTATTCATCATAAAAGGAATTATCTCATTATTCATCATCTTCTTCTCTCTTGAGTTTTAGAGAGAGCTCACTTGTGATTTCTTTTGTGATGATTTCTTGTGAGAAAATGATATAAAAGGAAAGAATAAACAATACTCCATCATCCTCATCTAATCTAGCCCATTAGATTAGGGTGTTCACCTCATTAGAGTGAGAGAGCTTGAGCTATTGCAACTTCGACATAGATCATCGGAGAAAAGGAATACGACAAGCTTTCATGGATCGTTCGAGTCGTAGAGCCTCTCTTGAGTCCGGGAGATCATGGATCGCGGTGAAGGGACTTCTACTCGGAGCTTGTGAAGCGAAGGAGCGGACTACAAAGGTTGTAATCCCTCACACTTAGTAGTAAAGATGTTTACTTGCATGTAAAAACCCTAATAATCTAGAAAAGATCCCGGCTTTGGGTTGTTCGGCACGTCTAAAATTTAATTCGGGCATGTTTGATGCCTTATGAACCCTCACAAGAGTGCCTAGGAACCCTACACCTTCATGACAACTAGACAATACCCCAAACACGAGACCATTCCAACAATTGTGACCCGGCCCCATGAGCTTAATTTCCGGCCTGGCCGGTCTCATTGTGAGGTTTGGGTTTGTATTTTTGGGTGTTGTCTAGTCTGTGGAATATTAGTTTAGTGGTATTGCTAGTTTAGCCCAGTTTGGATATAATCTTATCTAGTTGTCTGGGGCTATTCGGGGTTATTTCGAACTCGATATTTTCTAACATTGTTTAAAGTTTTACAGTACTTACATTACTATCTGCGACCGTGAATGTCATTTGTGCGGTACAACTTGTCTATTTGCTATAGTTCTTTTGGACGGGTTTGCTAACGTGACATTCACGTTGATGTTCTGTGTTATGCTGTGTTTCTTGCGGATTCGTCATGGTGGATAGCTTGCGTGCAATGTTAGTACAGTTTAGTTTTATTTGTACATTTGATATCGCGGGGCAGGTGTCCGACATGTGGACTGCCGTCACATCCTGTTTGTATATTATTCTTTTGGGGCACGACCGGGTTGAGGTCGATATACCCATTGTACAAATTTTCTTTTCTGTACTAGGATTTCCCCACGATGGAGTGCACGGAAAGCCAGGTTCTGGAGGGCAACGGGTCCGCATCTCATGGCGTTGAGACAGTGGGGGCCTCACTATAGAATTGGCAAGCTATTCACCGCACTCGTAGGGGGTATAGGTTGACCCAAGGAGGGGTGCTCAAGTTACCGGATTCCGTGAAGTGCTTGGTGGCTCATTCACTTTGTTGAATGGGGCTGCCTCGCTTCTGGTTTTGGTGGGTAACTTGCCGCACTCATAAGGGTCTAGGTTTTCATTGCATAGGCTATCCACACGACCATGGGAACGTCGGTTTTCACTTGTGGCTCAAAGGAAACCCGGGGCTCCCAGATTATCTGTATTGTTCTGTGATGCTTATTACTTATGTTTGATGTTGCATTTATCACGCCTGGAGTGATTATTATATATTGTTATATATATACTAGTAGATGTTGTATATGTTTTACACCCGCGCTAGTCCAGTCCCCGTTCTGTCGTTAGTTAAGTAACCTAACGGGTGATGACGGGACCCAGTGGCGAATGCGGATGGCATATACGTACATCATATTTTTCGTTCTTTTTGGTGTGATTAATTGATGGGACTGCATTGATTTTCATCAATGCAAGTAAAACAGGCCTATATGATGTTGTTGGAACAAATTTTCAAAAGCTGTTATTACAAGGATGTTTTCTTTTGTTTTGCATAGAGGTATTCAGTTATGAATATCCAGCATCTCATTTGTTGGATATGTATGCCCTAGAGTCCATTATTGAATAGTACTAGTTTGTATATTACATTTTGGAAGCTTGGGATATATACATGGATTGACGACAGTCTTGCTCGATATTGTAGTATGCTACTTGGTTTGTATCTATCTTAATATGTGTATATGTTTCTTTTAACATAATGATAATACATATTGATGGAGCCCTTAGGATCTTTGCTTGACTACCGGCGTTGTGATGGCGATCACACTAGTGGGGGTTGGGTAGTCTATAAGCACATCCTTATACAGGTCCCTAGTCATAGGATTATCGAGACAGGGTATTGATACTCCAGAGTAGACTGGTGCATACACTTCTCGTCCCAGCATGGGAGATGGTCTGTCCCACAACCATCAATATGTCATACTAGAGATTGTATGCAGGTGCTCGTTAGGTTACGAGTACACTGGACAGGACTCGTTGGGAACTGTTGGTTGGTATTATACCTATCGTCAGTTAGCAGTTCCCAGGTGACATGAGTACAGCTTAGTCCGTTGACTTGACACTGCTACTTCGCCTCAAGTGTGTTCCCACTGTTCTTTGATTGCTACCCTACCACGGCTCTATTGAGTCGTGCAAATAGGTAGTAGTTGGGGACAGTCCCGAAGCGCTTGGAGGCAGTGGTAGTTAGACAGGATTCGTCTCTCCCGGTATTGGGGGTTGATATCACGCTGTGTCTAGGAGAGCCATTACACATAGTCGTCCCTGGCCAGGGCAAGCGAGATTAACTGGTAGTGTTTCCAGTAGTTTCTCAGGGTGTTCTGGGCTACACTCCGACATGACTTATACTGCTATTAAGGGTCTGACGTTTACCGCCCCCTGGGCCTGATATGCGATACTCTTAGACGAACAGACCGGACTGTACGGAGATTGTCACATTCAGGCTCAGCAGGAGTTCGGATGGGTTCACCTCATCGGTCTTCTTATCGGCATTTACCTGGGGACCGTTACGTACAGCTAGTACCGCTTGCGGCCTGTGGTTAAACCCATTGCCAGCGTAGTGTCAAGTCTTTAGAGTCACATACAGAGGGTTGTTCACCTTTGGGCGAAACGAGATAGAGGTCGTATGGTTATACGACAGGGTTCATTCACATATGCGTACTTATGCGTGTTCGGTGTTCGGGCAGTTGATACTAGTGGGCTTTAGTTTAAGCCAGATCCTAGTATTTAGTTTTGGGTTGGTTCGGTCTCATTGTATTCGTGTTCGTCGAAACACGGATGCGGTTGTGTATACACAGTTGACAGAGGCAGAGGAACCTCATTAGGGTTTTGAACATTGACTTGATTAAAACCATAATGAGATGGTGGAAATTGATTATTGAGTTTTAATTAGAGATAATTGTATCATGGTTAATTGGTTTGACCATTTGAATTAGTTGACCCATGTTGACTTAGATATTTTTGTGAGCATGCTTAGCATTAATTGTGACATGATAATGGTCAAATCAACATCAACCATGACAATTTATCCTAATTAAAATTATCATTATTCTTTTTCATCATATGAGAGCTATCTCCTCATTCTATTATGATACATTCTCTCTCTTGATAGCTCTTTCCTCTTCGTCTCTCAAGGCTCTCTTGTTTCATGAGTTGAAAATCAAGAGCTTTGTGAGATCTAACCACTAAAACAACTCTCTACTCACTCTAGGGTTCTTAGTCTAGCACACCAAGCACCTTAGTTACTTCAAGATAGAGGTTGGAGTTCAAGGTAGAGGCCTTCGGGTGGATCTTTCTTTGGCAAAGAGAAGAAGGTAGAGGAGGAGCCATCTACACCACTCCAAGGAGCTCACAACAAGGGGAAGCAACACAAGAAGAGAAGGAGTTCAAGATTGAAGTATAACTTTCTATCATAGTAGATAAAACCTTCTTTTGCTAGTTAGGTTTATGGTAAAGATCTGGGTTTTAGTGTTATCCTAGCGCCAAGTTTATGTTCGTCGTAAAAATTTTGTTCCGCATTTGGCCACAGAAGTTGGCCGGGGCGCTAGTGTAACCCTTCATGGTATGAGATCCTACCCATAAACCCTACTAGCTTGTTTGCACAAGGTTAAAATCTCAATTGACAAATTTTTCCGAATCACGAATCTATGTTCATGAGCTTGCTGTCGATTTTCAAAGTTGTCCAAAATTTTTTCAGGGTATCTTAGAATTATCTGCCGGCGATACTATTGCTACAGAAAAAATTTGGGGGCATAACTCAAAAATTTCGCCGCGGAAAGTGAGCAAAATGTCGCATTTTGCGGCCCTTCCACGGCTATTTTTGGGCTACAGTATCCCAAAAATTTTCGGGGGCTCTAGTTCATGAAAATATTATATTTGTGATATATAGTTTTGGCCCAGGTTTATTTGAGTGCTGGATTTGCATTTGGGGCCTATTTGGAAAAGTTTAGTCGATCGAAATTTTAAATGTGTATTTTACAGTACATTCACTTTTATCTGCGACCGGGAATGTCACTCGATCGGTAAAACTCGTCTGATTGATATATGTTCTTTTAGACGGTTTTTGCGAACGTGACATTCGCGTTGATGTTTTGTGCTTGTGCTGTGAATGTGGTTGGATAGTCATGATGGATAGCATGTGGTGCAATGTTAGTAGTACAGTTTATATTCATTTGTACATTTGTTATTGCGGGGCGAGCGTCCGACATGTGGACTGCCGTCTTTGCCGGGTTGAATATTATTTTGGGGCACGACCGGGTTGAGATCGATGTCACTGTTTGTACATATTAATTTTTTTTCTGTATTAGGATTACCCCACAGAGGAGTGCACGAATAGCCGGGTTCTATAAGGCAACAAGCCCGCATCTCATGTCGTTGAGACGGAGGGGGCTTCTTTCTTATGGTGTTGAGACGGATGGGGCTTCATTCTAGAATTGGTGGGATATTCGCCGCACTCATAGGGGGTACAGGTTTTCATTGCATAGGCTATCCACATGACAGGGAACGTCGGGTTTTATTTATGGCTCAAATGAAACCCGGGGCTCCAAGATTATCCACCATTCTGTATTGTTGGCTGTGTTTCTGTGATGTTGTTTACTATCATGCCTGGGACGAATGTTGTATATACTTATATATATATACTAGTAGATGTTGTATATATTTTGCACCCGCGCTAGTCCATCCCCCGCTCTGTCGTTAGTTAAGTAACCTAACGGGTGATGACGGGGCCTAGTGGCGAATGCGGATGGCATATACGTACATTGTATTTTCGTTCTTTTCTAGTGTGGTAGGTTACATTTATGGGACAACATTAATTTTGATTAATGCAAGTAAAACAAATCTAAAAGATGTTGTTGGATCCAAGTTTTAAAAACAGACATTACAGACGTTCTCTTTTGCTTTGCATAGTGGTATTCAGTTTGCAATATCCAGCACCTCATTCGACGAGACAAGGGCCGAGATCCCTTCATCAGGAGTGACCCCTTGAGTAAAAGTTTGCATCAGCGTAATAACTTCACTATAGTCGATTATTTTTGCTTTGCATCATGATATTCAGTTTGGAATATCCTGCACCTCATTCGACGAGGAAAGAGCCGAGATCCCTTCACAGGGAGTGACCTCTTTAGCAAATGTTTTCGCCACTATATATTTAAAAAACCGCTCAGGTTCCTTCAACGATATCAAGTTCATTACGTTAACAGGTTTGTTTGCCAAAAACCTAGTCGTAGCCCTCCGTCATTTCTTACAAGTATTAGTTAGTATTCATGCTGTGTATGTTGACCTCTGTCAAGGCATAGTGAATGGTAGCTAAGCAATGCACGTATGCTGCATAGATAGATGCGATTATTTAGGACAGTCGCACAGTCATTTTGACCTCTGTCAAGGACTTGTGCGGGTGGGTCTAAATCAATCCATGATAATGATGGGTTGAACTTGACTTGCGACTTATGACATGTTGACCTCTGTCAAGGTCATGATGTCGCTTGGGGAAAAAACCACATCGGGAGTTTCAAACATACAGGAAACTTGCAGATTCAGCATACCTTCTGGAGTGTAGTGACTAGAGTGGATTCCATCTAGGTCATCACACAATGATAGTTGGATCCCGATCCCACTGATGAGTTGGATTACTCTCGGGAGATTATTTTCACTTAACAATCAATGCTATGAACCAAGTAGGTGTCTAGAACGGTGTTAGCGGGGCTACGCCTCCAGGGAAAAGAGGTTATATAATTAAGGAACTTCGCGAAAGCATTGGAAAACCTCCCTCGAAGTACCAACACTAGCCTGGCTGAAAGGTCAAGCAAGTATTGTAATGTGTGATTAATCCTGACTAGTTCTTCTTTTAAGGTTTAAAGAAGAATTCGAGGAAACAATGGGAGCCATCCTGGTTAGATAAATTAATAACCAATCTAATCTTGCAAGAGCGCACGCTGAGTGTTTCTTTTCTCTCTCTCTAGGTAGCAACCATTTCATGCCCTAATCAAGATAATAAAATGTACCGCATGACCGATCCGAATTCTTATTCGGGGCTGGGGAACGTCGGTTTGACTCTATCTTATGACAACAGTTATATGTATGAGCAAATGAAAGAGGATTGTTTAGATTCCAAGAAGACCCAATTGAAGAAGAAGCATAGTATTGCATCTACTTCAGGTGTTCTTGTAATTGAGAACTGCTTTTTGGTCAGCCCTACCTCCTGGGTACTTGATACCGGATCAGGATCTCATATCTGTAATTTATTGTAGGGACTGAGAAAAAGTAGGAAAGTTGCACCTGGTGATATGTCCCTCAGGGTAGGGAACGGAGCACAAGTTAATGCTGCAGCCGTCGATGAATATCACCTAGTGTTGCCAAAAGGCAATACTATGATTTTGAACAATTGCTACTATGTACCTTCCATGGTTTGCAACATAATATCAGTGTCTTTACTTGATAAAGATGGATATAATTTTGTTCTTTATGGAAATATCATGAATATTTACCTTGATAAGGTACTGGTTGCAGAAGGTACACTGTGTAATGGTATTTATGTTCTAAATCAGAATACAGTTCTCAATATACAAAACACACGCAAGAGGAAGAGTTCTGATACTAACGAATCCTACTTGTGGCATTATAGACTTGGTCATATCGGAGAGAAAAGACTAAGTAAGTTGCATAAAAATGGACTCTTGAATACGTTCGAGTTTTCATCTTATGAAACTTGTCAGTCTTGTCTCAAAGGAAAGATGACCAAATCTCCGTTCACCGGACATGGAGAAAGGGCAGCAGAGCTCTTGAGACTCATACACAGTGATGTATGTGGTCCAATGTCTATACATGCAAGGGGTGGGTTCTCGTACTTGATCACATTCACTGATGATATCTGTAGGTTCGGATATGTGTATCTGATGAAACACAAATCTGAAGCTTTTGAGAAATTCAAAGAATTCAGAAACGAAGTAGAGAACCAGACTGGAAAAAGAATCAAGATCCTCCGATCTGATAGAGAAGGGGAGTACTTAAGCACTGAATTCAGGGACTTTCTAAGAGCGAATGGTATTCTCTCTCAGCTTACTCCTCCGTATACACCACAACACAACGGCATATCGGAGTAGAGGAACCGTACCCTATTGGACATGGTTCGCTCCATGATGAGTAGTGCTGAGTTACCTCTTTCTTTCTGGGGACTTGCGCTTAAAACAACAGCATACTTATTGAATCGGGTTCCGTCTAAATCTGTGCCTAAGACTCCATATGAAATATGGAGTTGTAGAAAACCATGTCTTAAACGGGTTAAGATATGGGGTTGTCCGGTATATGTAAAAAAGCAGAATCCGGACAAACCCTGAGGCACGGTCAGTTTTATGTAAGTTTGTCGGATATCCCAGGCATTCAAATGGATATCTGTTCTACCACACCGAGGAACAGAAGGTGTTTGTTGCTCAGCACGCCACCTTTTTGGAGTGGCAATTTCTTGCAAAAGAAATAAGTGGGAGCACGATAGAACTGGATGAAATATCTGAACTACAAACTCAAACTGAGGATTTAGTAGAACCAGAAAATTCAATAGTCCCAGACGAACCTCATCCACTCCGCAGATCTGGTAGGATTTCTTATCCGCCCGTGAGATACTATGGTTTTCTCATAGATGGGGATCGAGAGGATTGCATCTTGGAAGAAGATGATCCTACAAGTTTCAGGCAGGACATTATCAGTAGGGACTCTGATAAGTGGCTGGATGCTATGCAATCCGAAATGGAGTCCATGTACACCAATAAAGTGTGGACCTTGGATATTGCTCCACCTGGGGTAAAACCCGTTGGATGTAAATAGATCTACAAAAGAAAACTTAGTGTAGATGGCCAGGTAGAAACCTATAAGGCTAGACTCGTTGCAAAAGGTTTTCGTCAAAGACCTGGTGTGGACTATGACGAAATTTTTCTCCAGTGGTTATGCTCAAATCCATCCAGATCCTGCTTGCCATTGCTGCCTTCCATGACTATGAAATCTGGCAGATGGACGTAAAAACGGCTTTTTAAAATGGCAGTTTGGAAGAATGCGTTTATATGGATCAGCCAGAGGGTTTTGTAGACAGTGGGAGCAGCGAGAAGGTGTGTGTTCATACCATAATATTGCATTTTCTATTCCCCATTCTTATGCATTTTACAATGATAAACAGGTGCTTTTGATGCATGTCTGCTACATATTACAGGTTACAGGTTCTTGAAGCGAAAACAGTGAAAAAGACAAAAGATGATACAAAAAGTGGACTTTGACCAACAAATAGAAGACTCTTGATCAAGCCTACATCAAACATAAAATTCACAGAGTACAAGGCAATGCAAGGTCCAAGATTACAAAGCGAACGGTTAAAAGCCCACCGCAATTATTCACTGGAGATCTGGAAGAAACATAGAAGCTATTTTAACAAAGAACCAAATAATAAGGAAGACCAAAGATCCAAGGCCCAATACTTTCTTTTAAAGAGACATAAAATTTTACCAAAGCTTGAAGTCTACTTTGACTAGGTCTTCCTAAGGATATTTTGGTAAATGTAGACATGCAAATCAATTGTAACCTAGGGTTTCCTATTCTCTATAAATAGGAACTCTACTCATTGTAATTTCTCATGCCTCCCTTCATTAATAAATTTTAGAATTCTTTTGGAGAGCATCGGTGTTTCTTTTCAACTCATGAATTCAGATCTGACAACCCTGCGTTGATGATTGGAGAGATGCATCTGTAAGTAGATTTAATTCCTTGCTCTAGTTTCGATTTCAATTCCTGCCCTAGGTAATTTTCATTCTCTGCCCTAGATAAATGTTCTTCAATTCCCTAATGAGTGAGTAGTCTCCTCGCTTGTTAGGGTTAGATCTGGGGAAGGTTTGAGAGAAGAAGATCTCTCATCCCCTTTCTTGCCCGTCATATATTTTTATAGGACTCCATGCATACCTTCTTATTCCGCTCCCTACGGCACCCTATCCCTCGAGGTAGCGGTGATATCGTAGTATAATGGCCCGGATTTTAAGGTTTTCCATGGAGGTTAGGGTAAAGATTAAGAAAGGAAGGACAAGGATCTAGAGGAAGAACAATCTTCCCAATCATCCTAATCCCTTTTATTAATATTTACCATAACACCTAATTAGATCTTCATATGGGTATAGAAAGCGGTGAGATTTATAGACTTTCCAAATTTAACCTAGACCTAACCCTAGCAAGACTTAGATATAGATTAATTCGGTTATTAGATTTAATAATCAATCCGAACACCCTTCGGAATTAACTCGTTAGCGCGATTAGAAAATTCACAACATCCCTGTGGACCGACCCGTACTCACCGGCTAGCTGCAAAGCGACGCCGTTCTTGATTGCGGTTACAAATATTTTTGATCTATCTTTTAGAAAGCGCAAGCACGCTAAATCACACCAATCAAATGGCGCCGTTGCCGGGGATCGAACCCGGGTCACCCGCGTGACAGGCGGGAATACATGTAGTTTACCGGCAAGAACTCATCTAGTTCTAGGGATCCGCACGACTATTCTCCTTTTTATCCACATGTTGACCCTACCCCTACCCAACCACCCACTTCTTACCAGTCATACCCAACCTTCCCACCTTCACTAGACACTGTTTCGACACAGCCATTAGGGAGTTTCACATATCCAACCAATTTTGAATCTTTTACTGAAACCCCCTCACCACCTAAGTCTAGTTTGGAAGAGGCGTTGGAGGCGTATATCGCAGCAACAAACAAAATGGTTAGGAATGTGGAAGCGTCCATGGCCGCCCTTATGCAACCTAGTGAACCGGTAGCTAGTGTCCCGCTAGCTCCAAATTTTTCAATGTATGAGGCGGCAGTTGGACAGAGTGAGAATGAGAGAGGATTTTCAAATCAAACCTACCCTTACCCAATTGAAGCCCACAACTCCTGTTTTCCATCGATTGCCCTAAATAGATCACCTGTTGAAAATAAAAACGAGTTGTGTGATTTTGTAGTGTTTGATTTGCCAGATTGTGAGGAACCCCTTTCGAGTGAAACCGCACCTAATCCTTTCGATCTTTACACCTCCACTCTAGAACCTAAATCGATAGATATCCATGCTTTTGATGAGGTGTCTAAAGAAATTGATTTTCACTTGATTGAGAATATAGACGCGGGGAATATTTCGGATGATGCACCTGTCGATTTAATTGAAATTTTATGTTCAAATCATCATCCCGAGTTATTAAATGTTTCTCCCGAATCTCATATGCGTCTTGATTTTGATGATAATGGCATGGATGAGTTGAATATTGAGGAGAATTATGAGGATAATATTGAGGAGAGTGGTGAGGATCATATTGAGGTTGAACCATTTTTCTTTGATGTGTCGGATTTTCCAATACACCCTCCTAAATCCTTAACTGATACCCTTCCTCACTGACTTCCTTCCGTCCTTCCTATCGTTTCGACTGTGCAAGAGACCGTAACGCTTTCATCTCCAATACCAAAATGATATATTTTTATATTTTTTTGGATTTTTTAGATTTTTATGATTTTTTTTATTAAGATTAAATTTCTACGCCATCCCCGGCAACGGCGCCATTTGATTAATCCAAAAACATGTAGTTTACCGCAATCAGAACGGCGTCGCTTCGCAGCTAGCCGGTGAGTACGGGTCGATCCACAGAGACGGGTAAATTCCTTTTATGTGTCTTAACGAGTTGATTCCGTAAGATGTTCGGACAGATTATTAAATCTAAAAATCTAAATTATCCTAGGACAATTAATTAAAAGTTATAACTAGGGCAGGAAAATAAATTTACCTAGGGCAAGGAATTTAAATCTTCACTAAAGCAAGAAAATAAATTACTTACAGGTGGCTCTCTCCAAACATCAAAGCAGGGTTGTCAGATCTGGATTTCTGAATTGAAGAGAGGCACCGATGCTCTCCAAAAGATTTGTAAATTTTATTCATTAAAGGGAGGCATAAGAAATTACAAGCTTTAGAGTTCTATTTATAGGAAATAGAAACCCTAGGTTACATTTTGATTCGCATGTCTACAATTACAAAAATAGCCCTCTAGAAAGACCAGTCAAAGCCTTCAAAACATTTGGTAAAAACTTTACTTTCCAATTCCTTAATATTGCCGCGGAACCGCGGCCTTGGTAGGGATTGGGCCGCGGTTCCGCGGCCCAACAGTGAGCTCATCTTCTGGGCTTTTGGATTATGGTTTAGGGCTGTTTGGTCTTCTTGTTAACTAGGTTCTTTTCTTAATTTGTCTTCTATATCTTCTCCAGATCTCCAGTGAACATTGTAGCGGACTTTTAACCGTTCGCTTTGAGTCGATGTCTTGAATCTTGCTTTGTGAACTGTTCCTTATGTAGGCTTGATCAAGATTCTCTGTTTGTTGGTCAAAATCCACTTTTGCATCGTCTTTTCATAGTTTTCACTGTTTTCGCTTCAAGAACCTGTAACCTGTAACATGTAGCAGACATGGGTCAAAAGCACCTGTTTTTATTGTAAAATGCATAAGAATAGGGAATATAAAATACAATATTATGGTGTGAACAGTGTGCAAGTTGCTTAAATCCATTTATGGATTAAAGCAGGCATCGCGGAGCTAGAACATCTATTTTGATGAAGCAATCAAGGAATTTGACTTCATCAAGAACGAGAATGAGCCTTATATTTATAAGCAGATTGTAGGACGAACTGTCGTATTCCTAGTATTGTACGTGGATGACATTCTTTTGATAGGAAATGGCATTCCTATGCTACAATCAGACAAACTATTCTTGTCACAACGGTTCTCCATGAAGGACCTGGGTAATGCCACATGCATTCTGGGGATCAAGATATACAGAGATAGATACAAGAGATTACTGGGAATTTCGCAGTCCAGGTACATAGAGAACGTACTAAAAAGATTTAGTATGGAAGATTCCAAACGTGGTAATATACCAGCATTGCACGGAATCACCCTCTCCAAGAAGATGTCTCCCAAGACTGACGAGGAGAGGGTTCGCATGAGCATTATACCCTACGCTTCGGCGGTAGGATCTATAATGCATGCGATGCTATGTACAAGTCCAGATGTAGCTTACGCACTGAGCGTGGTGAGCCGGTATCAGTCAGACCCAGGTGAGAACCACTGGACGGCAGTGAAGAACATTCTCAAGTACCTGAGAAGGACTAAGGAGATGTTCCTGGTTTACGGTAATGGAGACCTCAGGGTCGAGTCCTTTACCAATTCAAGCTTCCAGAGTGACAAGGATGACAGCAAGTCTGTCTCGGGTTTTGTGTTTACCCTCAACGGAGGGGAGGTGTCTTGGAGGAGTTCCAAACAGGATACCGTCGCAGACTCGACGATGGAGGCAGAATACATTGCTGCAAGCGATGCCGCAAAAGAGGGGGTCTGGATGAAGAAGTTCATTAGTGAACTTCAGGGGGTTCCATCCATTGTTGACCCAATACCTTTGTATTGCGATAACAATGGGGTTATAGATTTAGCGAAGGAACCACGGTCCCATCAAAAATCCAGACACATCTTAAGGCGGTATCACCTGATCAAGAAGATCATTGATCGCCGGGAGATCGAGGTACGGAGAGTGGACACTAAAGGCAACACGGCGGATCCATTCACAAAGGCCCTCCCTCAAACACAGTTCGAGCGACTTTTTGAGCTATTGGGGATCCGGTACGCCAGCAGCTGGCCTTAGTGTAGACGTTGGGTATGCGGTACACCAATTGCTGGCCTTTAGTGCAAGTGGGAGATTGTTGGATATGTATGCCCTAGAGGCCATTATTGTATAGTACTAGTTTGTATATTACAATTTGGAAGCTTGGGATATATATATGGATTGACGATAGTCTTTCTCGATATTGTAGTATGCTACTTGGTTTGTATCTATCTTAATATGTGTATATTTTTCTTTTAACATATCGCTAATACATATTGATGGAGCCCTTAAGATCTTTGCTTGACTACGGGCGTTGTGATGGCGATCGCACTAGTGGGGGCTGGGTAGTCTATAAGCACATCCTTATACAGGTCCCTAGTCGTAGGATTATCGAGACAGGGCATCGATACTCCAGAGTAGACTGGTGCATACGCTTCTTGTCCCAGCAGGAGAGATGGTCAGTCCCACAGCTATTAGTACGTCATATTGGAGATAGTATGCAGGTGCTCGTTAGGTTACGAGTACACTGGACAGGACTCGTTGGGAACTATTGGTTGGTATTATACCTATCGTCAGTTAGCAGTTCCCAGGTGACATGAGTACAGCTTAGTCCGTTGACTTGACACTGCTACTTCGCCTCAAGTGTGTTCCCACTGTTCTTTGATTGCTACCCTACCACGGCTCTATTGAGTCGTGCAAATAGGTAGCAGTTGGGAACAGTCCCGAAGGAGGCAGTGGTGGTTACATAAAATTCGTCTCTTCCGGTATTGGGGGTTGATATCGCGTCGTGTCTAGGAGAGCCATTACATATAGTCGTCCCTGGCCAGGGCAAGCGAGATTTACTGGTAGTGTTTCCAATAGTTTCTCTGGGTGTTCTGGGCTACACTCCGACACGACTTATACCGCTATTAGGGGTCTGACGTTTACTGCCCCTAGGCCCGATATGTGATACTCTTAGACGAACAGACCGGACTGTACGGAGATTGTCATATTCAGGCTCAGCAGGAGTTCGGATGGATTCACCTCATCGGTCTTCTTATCGGCATCTACCTAGGGACCGTTACGTACAGCTAGTACCGCTTGCGGCCTGTGGTTAAACCCACTGCCAGCGTAGTGTCGAGTCTTTAGAGTCCCATACAGAGGGTTGTTCACCTTTGGGCGAAACGAGATAGAGGTCGTATGGTTATACGACAGGGTTCGTTCACATATGCGTACTTATGCGTGTTCGTGCAGTTGATACTAATGGGATTTTATTTAAGCCAGATCCTAGTATTTGGTTTTGAGTTGGTTCGGTCTCATTATATTCGTGTTCCTCGGAACACGGATGCGGGTGTGTATACACAGTTGACAGAGGCAGAGGAACCTCATCAGGGTTTTGACCATTGACTTGATTAAAACCATAATGAGATGGTGGAAATTGATTAATGAGTTTTAATTAGAGATAATTGTATTATGGTTAATTGGTTTGACCATTTGACTTAGTTGACCCATGTTGACTTAGATATTTTTGTGAGCATGCTTAGCATTAATTGTGACATGATAATGGTCAAATCAACATCAACCATGACAATTTATCCAAATTAAAATTATCATTATTCTTTTTCATCATATGATAGCTATCTCCTCATTCTATTATGATACATTCTCTCTCTTGCTAGCTCTCTCCCCTTCCTCTCTCAAGGCTCTCTTGTTTCATGAGTTGAAAATCAATAGCTTTGTGAGATCTAACCACTAAAACAACTCTCTACTCACTCTAGGGTTCTTAGTTTAGCACACCAAGCACCTTAGTTACTTCAAGATAGAGGTTGGAGCTCAAGGTAGAGGCCTTCGGGTGGATCTTTCTTTGGCAAAGAGAAGAAGGTAGAGGAGGAGCCATCTACACCACTCCAAGGATCTCACAACAAGGGGAAGCAACATAAGAAGAGAAGGAGTTCAAGATTGAGGTATAACTTTCTATCATAGTAGATCTCCCGCTTCCCGCTTCCTTTCGGTCTGAGCGGTGAGAAGCGATCTCCGCAAGACCTCCATCAAAGGGACGTCATCGTCCGAACTAAGTTCTGCCTCTGGAGCCGCTACGGCTTCCTTCATCAGCTTTTGAAGTGAAGCCTCGTGTAATACCAACGGGAGAGCTGGGGCCGCGATAGCCGTATCTGGAAGCTTTGCCGTATCATCGCTCAGGAACGACACCGCACTCGGGATAACCGGGGTCAAAATAGTCCCTGCAATAAGACAAAAGAAAGGGTCAAGTCACGAATGAAGAAAAAAGGGAATGAAGGCATGATAAGCTGAATTATACCAAGGCCCAATGAAACGCGAGCCTCTCTTCCTCTTCAAACGTTTTGAGGGAAGCCGCAAGAGCCTCTTCGGCAGAGATACCTGTTGAAGAAGAAAGAGTCAGTCAAAACATAAATATAAAAAAAAAGAAAAAGAGATAACCGCGGAAAGATACGACTGAAGCCTACCTGACTGTGTAATCGTGATCCGTGCGGCTTCATCGCAAGCTAGTTGCTCTGAAGCCACGAGGGCAGCTTGAAGATCGGTATCATCCGCAGGCTCAATAAATAAACCCTCGTTGGTCCCGTATTCACTCAAGCCCTCTCTATAGGGAGCATGGAGCTCCTGGCCGAGTACGACGTCGACAGAAAACATCGACTTCTTCTTTTTCTGTGAGCGAGTGCCGGCAGCCGATAACATGAGCTTGCGCTTGGCGGGCAACTTTGGACGATGAGTCCCGATCTCTGTACCAATGCGAGAATCGGGAGACGCTGCAGCCACCGCTTCTATAGACGCACGAGGTAGAATCTTATCAGGAAAAGCGCGCGGAACCACAGCTGCAACAGCTTCTCTTAGGGGAGGACGAACGATGGTCCGTCGCTTTAAGGGAACGGTTGGGTTACCTGCTGGGACAGCACCCTTGCGATCAAGAAATAATCGTTTTTCTTCCCTGATAACAGCGCCCATCACGTGCCGGTACCATGCCACGTATACATTCAAAGCTTTCGGGACGCAGCTTCGCTCGCTGATAAAGAAGTTAGACCCGGTATTTAGCCGCATGAAATGGTGCAGCGCATTACGCATACCTTCCTCTGTAGCAGTAGGTTCAGCTAAAAAGGCTTCAAGCGGAACACCCTGATTGTAGCTTGATTGTTGAGCAAAGCGATTGTTCCCTCCAAAAATTTCTGCGCAAAAGAGCCTAAAGTATCAAATGGCAGCGATACGCTTACAAATATGCAAACCAGTATTTTTCGGGCTGTATTTTGAAAAACTCCCGAATGAAAAATAGCTAAATTCTGAAGGTATCGAAAGCGTCTCGAATATCCTTTGATTTGATATATTATGGGCCTCATAATTCATCCGGGATCAAAAGTTATGAGCAAATGTGCTATGCACGTGTAATCTAAAGAAGAAAATGCAAACCAGTATTTTTCAGGCCGTATTTTGACAAACTGCCAAATGATAATCAGTTAAATTCTGATGGTATCGAAATCGTCTCGAAAAATCCTTCGATTTGATATATTATGGGCCTTATAATTCATCCGGGATCAAAAGTTATCAGCAAATGTGCTACGCACGTGTAATCTAAAGTAATGCTCTACTACATGGGGGATGCATTTTTAGTCCCACATCGGGAAAAAGAGAGATCTCTTCTCTACCACTCCCATATAAATAATAGGGGATATCTCTTAGAAAAGGATGAGAATTCAATTCTCAAAGGAGATTAGTTCTTCATAGGAACTTAGTGCTCCAAGTTAGGGCCATAGTTGTCCCCCCATAATGCGCAAGCGCCATGTGCGCCACGTGGCCCGCCACATGCGTGTTAGTTGTATGTATTCCCTAGAGGCCAGTATTGTACAAATGCTGTATATTATATTGGATGCTTGGACATATATAGAGATGACTTTCTTGCTCGATATGATAGTATGCTATCTGGTTGCTCTTTATCTTAACATGTAGACTTGTCTCTTTATCCTGTCTTAAAGTTAGATGTTGGTAAAGCCCTTAGGATGTGTACTTGACTACCTGGACTATGATGTGGATCATACTAGTGGGGACATGGTAGTCCATAAGTACATCCTTCAAGGTCCCTAGTCGTGGGTGTATCGAGACGGGGCATCGATATACCAGTGTAGACTAGCGTATACGCTTCTCGACCCATGAGATGGGAGATGGGTGATCCCATATCCATTGGTGTTTGACATCAGAGATGGTATACGGGTGCTCAGTGGAGACTGGGTACACTGGACGGACTCGCCGAGAACTCCCAGATGGTATTATACCTCACGTCAGATGGCAGTTCTCAGGTGACACTTGTGCAGGTTAGTCTGTAGACCCGAGATCGTCATAGAGTCTTGTGTGATTCCCACTGTGCTTTGATTTCCACCTTACCACGTCCATGAGAGCGTGCAAAACGGTGGTTTTTGGGTATAGTCCCTAGTCACATGGAGGCAATGAGCGATAGGAGGGGTTTCATCTCTCTCGGTATTGGGGGTTGATGTTGCGCTGTGCTCGATTGGCCGTAACAGGGAAGTCCCTGGCCAAGGCTGTTTTAGAGATTTACTGGTAAGTGTTACCAGTAGTTTCTTGACCCGTTATGGGCCTCACATCGGTACGACTTATCGGTTATTGGGGTCTGACGTTTACCGCCCCTAGACTTGATATGCGACATATCAGATGAGGAGACCGGACTGCATGGGTACTGTTGCCGGTTTGCTCGACGGGAGTTGTAGCAGGTTCGCTTGTTTTCTTCTGATCGCTCAATACCCGGGTGGCCATTACGTTTAGCTGACCGCTTGTGGCTTGGGGGTGCTTGATATGATCATCAGCCACTGCCGGCGTATTGACGAGTCTTAGAGTCCCACAAAGGAGTTACCTAGTCCAGGCGAAACGTTGTGGTGCGTGTATGCGATATGCGCATGGACCTGGTCAAAATGCGCGTATAAGATACCGTATATTGATCGGGCGGCTTGCTTTTGGTTGGGTCGTATGTGATATGGTCGGATTGATAAATCAAGTGTTGATTTATCATTTAACCATTAGTTTCTCACTAGAAATCCTTTCTTGTATTTTTGGATGTATGCATGCATGTATGCATTCTTTCTTGATTTATGCACATATGGATGTGCATGCACACATACATACATACATCATCCTTCATAGTTGTATATACATAGAAAATGGTGGCAATATAAGACTCACACCATGGTTTTATATATGTGTATTATTATTGCATTTGTTTTAAAAACAAAAAGAAAAAGGAAAGGATAATTCATGGTTTCTTTCTACACTCTTCTTTGACCTAACCATGCTCACCCACCATTTAACCATGGATTAACTTTCCTTTTGTGTTTTAACTCAAGTTCAATAATATCTTTATTGTTTAACCATGGTTTGAGATGAGAAGTGGATAATATATATTCATATATTTTCTATTTTTCAAAGGTGATTATCTTTTCTCTTCTTCTTAAAAAACCATCATCTTCTTCAACCTTGCTCTTTTGCTCTCTAGATCTTTCAAGTGAGCAAAATACTCAACAAGATAGGATTTTGAAGTGAGAAAAAGAACCACAACACAATTCTACACAAGACTTGTGTAGAATGGTGTTGTGGTTCTTTTTATTCTCTTGATAAAGTGAAGTTGCAAGCTTTGACAAAGCGGACTCCGGGTAGATCATCGTGGACCTAGAGGAGTTCAAGCGGACTTTTACCAAACCCCAAGTAGCCGAGGAGTCTAGCGTAGGGAGCTACAAAGGTTGTACTCTCAAAACCCTAGCTTAATCTACTTGTGATGAAGTGTTGTTTTTGAAACCCTAATTTTTCTAGGAATGATTCTTTGTATGCTTACTTAGCACCCTAAAATTTAATCTCTGATACCAATGTTAGGTTTACCTAGCACCTCATGAAGGGTTTGGAAGCATCACATGTACCAAAGATTAAATTTTTAGGGTGCTAAGTAAGCATACAAAGAATCATTCCTAGAAAAATTAGGGTTTCAAAAACAACACTTCATCACAAGTAGATTAAGCTAGGGTTTTGAGAGTACAACCTTTGTAGCTCCCTACGCTAGACTCCTCGGCTACTTGGAGTTTGGAAAAAGTCCGCTTGAACTCCTCTAGGTCCACGATGATCCATCCGGAGTCCGCTTTGTCCAAGCTTGCAACTTCACTTTATCAAGAGAATGAAATGAAGCTTAACACTCTAAACATGTGGGCAAGACTCATTGGCATCAGAGCCGACCTAGAACATTAGGCGACACTTTAGCGAAGTTAAAACCCCGATCGAAACAAAATACGGCTTTTTGGGACACTCTCTGGACATTTTTTCGAAACAGTGATTTTTCAGTATTAAAAATATGTAAAAATATCAGCAGGGAAAACTAAGACAAACTGCAAAACACGATGCAGTGAACAGTCATTTGCGCCGCGGAAACGCGGCCAAAGCTTGCTTGGGCCGCGGTTCCGCGGCCGTACAAATGAGTCAATGCATAATTTTTGCACAGTAATACTTATAACCGCATGTTGATATTTTTGGGTATTTTTAATCTGGTCTTAGTGGTATTTGTTCTGGAGATTGTTTTGAGTTCAATGATTCGATCGGAATTTTAACTTCATGTTTTTCCGGATAATTAGAAAGTATTGAATTGTTCGAACGAGTGTCATTTACTCACTTTTCACGGGGTTTAAATCTTTCGGAATTACGTGCAAGTTTTGTGGTGGACCCTCTAGAAGACAACAAACCTTAACTCGATTATGTGACCGTCTTGAACTGCCTTTTGAACCTTAAGGTTTGGGGCAGTACGGTGTGCCACATGTGAGGCGTTGGCTTGACCCTTCTACGGCTAGACCGCTACTACTGTGTTACACTCTGGGTTTTTGAACCCCGCTCAAGTGTTGAGCTTTAGGGAATTTTGGGTATTTGATCATTCGTTCGAAAACTTTAATACCGTCTATTTATCTGGAATGTGATGCAATGTGTGGAATTCATATAGCTAGATATGAAATA
This sequence comes from Agapanthus africanus, assembly GCA_030015575.1. Classification (NCBI taxonomy): domain Eukaryota; kingdom Viridiplantae; phylum Streptophyta; class Magnoliopsida; order Asparagales; family Amaryllidaceae; genus Agapanthus; species Agapanthus africanus. The sequence goes on from CM057339.1 coordinate 432,093,305, forward strand.
CGAAATATGTGATATTTCGCATTTACGATGTCTAAAGAGAATGTGGATTCCAGATATTGCAGTTTTACACTTTCTTTTCTGTGACCGTAAGTGTAGTATGTATTTACCGATTGTCGTTGCTATACATCGACGACGATCGGTGTATGCATACTTACGTACGTTGATGATATGAGATATTATGTGTTGCTGAGATATGATATGCAGGATTGTCGCGATTGAATAGCCGGGGGTTTTATGTGAGATGAGAGTTTTATATTTTCATTCATGTAAATTCAAATTTAATGTAATATTCTTTTATTTGGGGCACTTCCGGGTTGAGGTCGATGCCACCAGTGTTGTATATTATTTACTTTTCCGCATTAGGATGGACCCAAGGAGGGGAGCACAGGTGACCGGGTTCTGGGGTTCAGTGGGAGTCCATCTCGAGGAGTCGAGACCGGGTCTCCTAAACTCCAGAATTGGTAGGGTCGCTTGCCGCTCTCGTAGGGGTCCAGGGTATGGGCTTGGCTATTCATCGCGACTGTGGAATCCGTATTTTCTATTGTTGGCTAAATACTAAATACGGACGTCCTAGTATATCCCACATTATATCTATGTTTCTGCTGCGATATCTGTGATGTGATCATTTGATATGTTCTGATGGATACAGTATATAGTATATATGATATATTATATAAACGTTACTTATGTTTTACACCCGCACTAGCCCTGCCCTGCTCTGTCATTAGTTACCTAACCTAACGGTGCACGAGGGGACATCGAGGCGAATGCGGATGGCATAAGTGTACATCGTATTTATCTGTGATGTTTAGGTGACTTAAATGATGGGACTTCATTAATGTGATTAATGAAAGAAAAGAAACCTAAAAGATGTTGTAGAATCAAAAAAAATTCAAAAAGGGTAGCTACAGTCTTTCTTTGCATAGCAGTATATATGATATACCATGCACCTTATTCGATGGGGAAAGAGCCGAGATCCCTTCACCGGGAGTGACCTCTTTAGCAAAACTGGAAGATGCTACAAAACTCGGTTTGGTTTTTGATTGCTTTTGGAGTTTTGCTTTGCACAGTGATATATATGATATATCCCGCACCTTATTTGATGAGGAAAGAGCCGAAATCCCTTCACCGGGAGTGACCTCTTTAGAAAAACTAATAAAAGCCTCAAAATCACTCCATTTCAAAATTCATATGATTCTACAACGATATCAAGTTCATTACGCAATAGGTTTTCAGAAAAACCTGTCGTAGCCCTCCGTCATTTCAGATAAGTTGTATATAGTATTCGTGCTACATTTGTCGGCTTTCGTTAAGGTGTAGTGAGCGGTAGCTATATGCTACTTATCTGCTGCATATGATGCGACTGGATTAGGGTAGTCGTACGGCTTTATTGGCTTTCGTCAAGGGTCGTACGGGTGGGTTTAATTCAGTCAAGAAATGTACGGGTTGAACTTGACAAGCGGGCTATGGTTTGTTGGCTTTTGTCAAGGTCATAGCACGTTAGGGGCAAAATATTATCGGGAATTTCAAGTGTTGAAATTTTTAATGAGATTGCATACCTTCTATGAGATAGTTGGATCCCGATACCCACTGCGAGTAATTGTTACTCCCGGGAGAGTTGTACACAGGACAATTAGCCGATCAAGTAGGTGTCTAGAAAGGTGTCAACAGGGTTATGCCTCTGGGAAAACGAGGTTTACTTTAATTAGGTCCATGCGAAAGCACGGGGAACCTCCCTCAAAGTACCGACACTGGCCTGGCTGAAAGATCGGCGAAGTTGTAGGGTGTAATTAATCCCGGCTAGTCTTTCCTTTTAGGGTTTGAAGGAAGATTTGATAAAAACAGTGGGAGCCATCCTGATTAGATAAGATAATAACCAATCTGATCTTGCAAGAGCATACGCTAAAGTATTTTTCTTCTCTCTCTCTCCAGGTAGCGACCATGTCATGCCTTAATCAAGATAATAATATGGATGTATTGACCGAACCCGCATGTTATACTGTGCTGGGGAACGTTGGTTCCGTTCTTTTTTATAAGAGTTATAGGATTGAACAGGACATAGGGGAATACCAGGATTCCCATGCCACCCGAATGAAGAAAGTACATGATGATGCATTTTCTTCGGGTGTGTTCGTTACAGAGAACTGTTTCTCCATTTGCCCTACGTCCTGGGTATTAGATACCGGGTCAGGATCCCATATATGTAATCAGTTACATGGGCTTAAGAAAGGTAGAAAACTTGGAGAAGGTGATAAAGACATAAAGGTTGGAAATGGTGCAATTGTTGCAGCTAAAACCGTCGGGGAATATCACCTTGTATTGCCAACTGGTAATACATTGATTCTGAACGAATGCTATTACATGCCGAACCTGATATGCAACATTATATCGGTTTCTTTGTTGAGTAAAGAGGGATATAATTTTGTATTACAGAATAATGTTATGAACATTTTCCTTAACCAAAAGTCGGTTGGATCAGGCACGTTGTGCAATGGCATTTATGTTCTAAATCAATCAACAGTTCTGAGCATAACAAACACACACAAGAGGAAGAGTTCAGAACTGAACGAATCCTTCTTGTGGCATTGTAGACTAGGTCACATCAAAGCGACACGACTAGCTAAGTTGCATAAGGATGGATATTTGAAACCGTTCGAATTTTCATCTTATGACACTTGCCAGTCATGTCTCAAAGGCAAGATGACCAAAACTCCGTTTACGGGACACGAAGAAAGAGTTACCGAACTCTTGGGACTGATACATAGTGATGTATCCGGTCCCATGTCTACACATGCCAGGGATGGTTCTTCGTACTTTATTACATTCACTGACGATCTCTCAAGATACGGACATGTGTTCTTGATAAGACACAAGTCTAAAGCTTTTGAGAAATTTAGAGAATATAAACAAGAAGTCGAGAACCAAACCGGAAAAAGTATTAAAATCCTACGATCTGATCGAGGAGGTGAATACTTGAGAAATGAATTCTTGGACTTCATAAAAGAGAATGGGATTCTCTCTCAGCTGACTCCTCCATATACACCACAGCACAACGGTGTATCGGAACGGAGGAACCGCACCCTATTAGATATGGTGCGCTCTATGATGAGCACAGCTGAGTTACCTATTTCCTTCTGGCGGTATGCGCTAGAGACAGCCATACATCTACTGAATATGGTCCCCACCAAATCTGTGCCTACCACTCCATATGAGATATGGAAAGGGAAGAGACCAGGTCTTAACTATGTTAAGATATGGGGTTGTCCAGCCTATGTCAAACGATAAAATCCGGACAAACTCGAGGCACGGTCTGTTCTATGCAAATTTATAGGATATCCCAAGAATTCACAAGGGTGTATATTCTACCACACTGAGGATCAAAGAGTATTTGTTTCTCGGCATGCCACCTTTTTAGAAAAGGAATTTCTTGCAAAAGAGATTTGTGGACATGAGGTAGAACTGGAAGAGGTTCCAGCTACAAAAGCTGCAACAGAAGATCTGGTGGAACCAGAGGATTACGTAGTTCCCGATGAACCCCAACCACTCCACTGATCTAGTAGGGTTTCTCACCCACCTGAGAGATACTACGGTTTTCTCATGGATGGTGGGAGCGAGGACTGCATCATGGAGGATGATGACCCAACTAGCTTCGAGCAGGCCATCACGAGTGGGGACTCTGTGAAATGGCTGGATGCAATGCGGTCTGAAATGGAATCCATGTACACCAATAAAGTATGGACTTTGGAAGATGCTCCTGAAAGGGTAAAACCCATTCGGAGCAAGTGGATCTTCAAGAAAAAATTTGGTGTAGATGGGAAAGGGGAGACTTTCAAAGCTAGACTTGTAGCAAAGGGTTTTCGTCAAAGACCAGGTGTGGACTATGACGAAACCTTTTCTCCAGTGGCTATGCTTAAATCCATCCGGATCATGCTTGCCATCGCTGCATATCATGATTACGAAAGCTGGCAAATGGATGTTAAGACCGCTTTTCTAAACAGTGATTTAGAAGAGTGCGTGTACATGACTCAGTCAGAGGGCTTCGTAGATAGTGGGAGCAGCGGGAAAGTGTGCAAGCTGCTTAAATCCATTTATGGATTAAAGCAAGCATCGCGGAGTTGGAACATCTGCTTTGACGTCGTTATCAAAGAGTTTGATTTCGTCAAAAACGTAGATGAACCTTGTATCTACAAGAAGGTGGCAGAGAGTAAGGTTGTCTTCCTCGTATTGTACATGGACGACATAGTCTTGATAGAAAATGACATTCCTATGCTGCAATCGGTCAAGCTCTTCTTATCACAAAGATTCTCAATGAAAGATCTTGCTGATGCCTCCTGCATATTGGGAATTAGGATCTATAGAGATAGATCCAAACGGATATTGAGATTGTCCCAATCCAGGTACATTGACACCATACTAAAGAGGTTTAGTATGGAAGAATCCAAGCGTAGGAACTTACCCACGATCTCTGGAGTCGCTCTCTCCAAAGAGATGTCTTCCAAGACTGATTTGGAGAGAGCTCGCATGCAAGGGATACCCTATGCTTCGGCTGTAGGCTCTATCATGTACGCGATGCTATGTACCAGACCCGATGTAGCATACTCACTAAGTGTAGTGAGCAGGTATCAAGCTGATCCTGGAGAGAGTCACTAGACAGCTGTGAAGAGCATTCTCAAGTACTTACGAAGGACTAAAGAGATACTCTTGGTGTATGGTAACGGAGAACTCCAAGTGGAGTCCTTTACCGATTCAAGCTTCCAGAGTGATAAGGACGACTCTAAGTCGCAGTCGGGATTTGTCACCCTTTACGGAGGGGCGGTTAGCTGGAAGAGTTCCAAGCAGGAAACCGTGGCAGACTCGACGATGGAGGCTGAAAACATCGCTGCCAACGATGCTGCCAAAGAGGCTGTCTGGATCAAGAAGTTCATTACTGAACTTGGATTGGTTCCATCCATTGAGCATCCAATATCTTTGTATTGTGATAACAATGGAGCGGTGGCTTTGGCCAAGGAACCCAGGTCCCATCAGCGATCCAGGCATATTCTGAGGCGGTATCACCTAATCCGGGAGATAGTTGATCGCCGGGAGATCGAGGTCAGGAGGGTTGACACGAAGAATAACGCAGCGGATCCACTCACGAAGGCCATTCCCCAGATACAGTTTGAGATACACTTCGGGATGCTCGGTATGCGATACTACAGCAGCTGGCCCTAGTGCAAGTGAGAGATTGTTAGTTGTATGTATGCCCTAGAGGCCAGTATTGTACAGATGATGTATATTATATTGGATGCTTGGACATATATAGAGATGACTTTCATGCTCGATATGATAGTATGCTATCTGGTTGCTCTTTATCTTAACATGTAGACTTGTCTCTTTATCCTGTCTTAAAGTTACATGTTGGTAAAGCACTCAGGATGTGTACTTGACTACCTGGACTATAATGCGGATCATACTAGTGGGGACATGGTAGTCCATAAGTACATCCTTCAAGGTCCCTAGTCGTGGGTGTATCGAGACGGGGCATCGATATACCAGTGTAGACTAGCGTATACGCTTCTCGACCCATGAGATAGGCGATGGATGATCCCATATCCATTGGTGTTTGACATCAGAGATGGTATACGGGTGCTCAGTGGAGACTGGGTACACTGGACGGACTCGCCGATGAAAGGTTCCTAGGCACTCTAGTAAGGTCTCATGAAGCATCGAACATGCCAAATTTAAAATTTTTGGTGCCGAGAAACCCTAGACTACGGATCTTAACTAGATGTTTAGGCGAAACTAGAAAGCTAGTTAACACTTAACTACTTGGATACGGAAATTACAACCTTTGTAGATCCGGATATCCACCTCCACGGCTCTGCAACGTCATGTCCTCGCTGTCCATCATGAATCCACGACTCGATCATCGGCTTCATCGGGAAAGCAAGCGGAATAGGTCGTCGGCTTTGTGTCAAAGACGATCTACGTCGAGGTTGCATAAACTCAAGCTCCGACTTCACAAACTTGTGAAACTTGTGAAGTAAACACCCAAAACAACTTGGCAAGAGGTAGAGGGTGAAGAAATAGGAGGTGGGTACACTTTAGATTTGGATTTATCTCACTAGATCTCAAGTTGCCATTTTTGTAGCAAGCTTGAAGAAGAAGAAGAAGATGAGCTCAAGAAGGAATTATGATAAGTCTTATTATAAAAATAAATATAAATCAAATACTTATCATAACTTGAACTTGGGTCAAGTGTAGAGAATTAACCATGGTCACTTTGATGGGTTAGGGTTAAGCATGAAGATAAGGATGGTTGCTAAAGTCAAAGCTTCATGAAGCTTCAACAAAATGACAAAGAAAGCCACCATCCTCATCTTATTCTTTTCCAAATAAATAAATAAATAAATAAATAAATAAATGAATATGCAAAACCCTAATTATCAAATTAACCATGGATTAATTTTATACACTTAACTAAATGATCAAGTATCATCAAATATGATACAAAAAGTGCACGAAAGTATATCACATATACAATGTGCAATCCTAGTGAGAAAAATCCGTTTAAAGTGAACCAATACTAGTTAATGCAAAGTAATATATCAAATATATAAATATACATTAAATCATTAAATCAACACTTGATTCAATGATCCGGTCATGTCGCACATAACCTACTAGTATTCAATGCATCGATTTATCGAATCAATGATTCGATAACTAGGTCATATCGAATATAACCAATCGAAACATATATCGCGAGAATGAAATGCGGTATCACATACACACATTATTCTCGGTCCTGCACATATCTCATATGCGCTCCTATTTCGTTTTGCTTGAGCCAGGAAACCTCTGTGTAGGACTCTAAAGACTCGTCAATACGCCGGTAGCAGATGATGATCATATCAGGCACCCACAAGCCGCAAGCGGTCTGCTAAATGTAACGGCCACCCGGGTATTGAGCGATCAGAAGATCGACGAGCTAGCCCGCTCACACTCCTGCGAATCCGACCAGTAACACTTACCATACAGTCAAGTCTCTTCGTCTGATACGTCGCATATCAGGTCTAGGGGTGGTAAACGTCAGACCCCAATAACCCGATAAGTCGTGCCGATGTGAGGCTCGTAACGGGTCGAGAAACTACTGGTAACACTTACCAGCAAATCTCTGATCAGCCCTGGCCAGGGACTTCCCTGCTACGGCCAATCGAGCACAGCGCAACATCAACCCCCAATACCGGGAGAGACGAAACCCCTCCTATCGCTCATTGCCTCCATGTGACTCGGGACTGTACCCAAAGACCACCGTTTTGCACGCCCTTATGGACGTGGTAAGGTGGAGATCAAAGCACAGTAGGAATCACACAAGACTCTATGACGATCTCGGGTCTACAGACTATCCTGTATAAGTGTCACCTGAGAACTGCCATCTGACGTGAGGTATAATACCATCTGGGAGTTCTCGGCGAGTCCGTCCAGTGTACCCAGTCTCCACTGAGCACCCGTACACCATCTCTGATGTCAAACACCAATGGATATGGGATCATCCATCGCCCATCACATGGGTCGAGAAGCGTATACGCTAGTCTACTCTGGTATATCGATGCCCCGTCTCGATACACCCACGACTAGGGACCTTGAAGGATGTACTTATGGACTACCATGTCCCCACTAGTATGATCTGCATCATAGTCCAGGTAGTCAAGTACAAATCCTAAGGGCTTTACCAACATGTAACTATAAGACAGTATAAAGAGACTAGTGTACATGTTAAGATAAAGAGTAACCAGATAGCATACTATCATGTCGAGCAAGAAAGTCATCTCTATATATGTCCAAGCATCCAATATAATATACATAATCTGCACAATACTGGCCTCTAGGGCATACATACAACTAACAATCTCCCACTTGCACTAGGGCCAGCTGCTGTAGTATCTCATACCGAGCATCCCGAAGAGTCTCTCAAACTGTATCTGGGGAATGGCCTTCGTGAGTGGATCCGCCGTGTTATTCTTCGTGTCAACTCTCCTGACCTCGATCTCCCGGCGATCAACTATCTCCCGGATCAGGTGATACCGCCTCAGAATATGCCTGGATCGCTGATGGGACCTGGGTTCCTTGGCTAAAGCCACTGCTCCATTGTTATCGCAATACAAAGGTATTGGATGCTCAATGGATGGAACCACTCCAAGTTCAGAAATGAACTTCTTGATCCAAACAGCTTCTTTAGCAGCATCGTTGGCAGCGATGTATTCAGCCTCCATCGTCGAGTCTGCCACGGTTTCCTGCTTGGAACTCTTCCAGCTAACCGCCCCTCCGTAAAGGGTAAAGACAAAGCCCGACTGCGACTTAGAGTCGTCCTTATCACTCTGGAAGCTCGAATCGGTAAAGGACTCCACCTGGAGTTCTCCGTTACCATACACCAAGAACATATCTCTAGTCCTTCGCAAGTACTTGAGAATGCTCTTCACAGCTGTCCAGTGACTCTCTCCAGGATCAGCTTGATACCTGCTCACTACACTTAGTGAGTATGCTACATCGGGTCTGGTACATAGCATCGCATACATGATAGAGCCTACTGCCGAAGCATAGGGTATCCCTTGCATGCGAGCTCTCTCCAAATCAGTCTTGGGAGACATCTCTTTGGAGAGAGTGACTCCAGAGATCGTGGGTAAGTTCCCACGCTTGGACTCTTCCATACTAAACCTCTTTAGTATGGTGTCAATGTACCTGGATTGGGACAATCCCAAAATCCGTTTGGATCTATCTCTATAGATCCTGATTCCCAATATGCAGGAGGCATCACCAAGATCTTTCATTGAGAATCTTTGTGATAAGAAGAGCTTGACCGATTGCAGCATAGGAATATCATTTCCTATCAAGAGTATGTCGTCCACGTACAATACGAGGAAGACAACCTTACTCTCTGCCACCTTCTTGTAGATACAAGGTTCATCTGGATTTTTGACGAAATCAAACTCTTTGATAACGACGTCAAAGCAGATGTTCCAACTCCGCGATGCTTGCTTTAATCCATAAATGGATTTAAGCAGCTTGCACACCTTCCCGCTGCTCCCACTGTCTACGAAGCCCTCTGGCTGAGTCATGTACACGCACTCTTCTAAATCACCATTTAGAAAGGCGGTCTTAACATCCATTTGCCAGATTTCGTAGTCATGAAAGGCAGCAATGGCAAGCATGATTCGGATGGATTTAAGCATAGCCACTGGAGAAAAGGTCTCGTCATAGTCCACACCCGGTCTTTGACGAAAACCCTTTGCTACAAGTCTAGCTTTGAAAGTCTCTACTTTCCCATCTACACCAAGTTTCTTCTTGAAGATCCACTTGCTCCCAATGGGTTTTACCCCTTCAGGAGCAACTTCCAAAGTCCATACTTTGTTGGTGTACATGGAATCCATCTCAGACCGCATAGCATCCAGCCATTTCACTGAGTCCCCACTCGTGATGGCTTGCTCGAAGCTAGTTGGGTCATCATCCTCCATGATGCAATCCTCGCTTCCACCATCAATGAGAAAACCGTAGTATCTCTCAGGTGGACGAGAAACCCTACTAGATCGGCGGAGAGGCTGGGGTTCGTCTGGTACTATCGAATCTTCTGGTTCCACTAAATCTTCAGTTTGAGTTTGTGTAGCCGGAATTTCTTCCAGTTCTACCTCACCGCTACTAAATTCTTTTGCAAGAAATTCCTTTTCCAAAAAGGTGGCATGTCGAGAAACAAACACTTTTTGTTCCTCTGTATGGTAGAAAAGATATCCATGTGAATGTTTGGGATATCCCACAAACTTACATAGAACTGACCGTGCCTCGAGTTTGTCCGGATTTTGTCTTTTGACATAGGCCGGGCAACCCCATATCTTAACTCGTTTAAGACATGGTCTCTTCCCACTCCATATCTCATATGGTGTGGTAGGTACAGATTTAGATGGAACTTGATTCAATAGGTATGCTGCTGTCTCCAGCGCATAACCCCAGAAGGAAATAGGCAACTCAGCTGTGCTCATCATAGAGCGCACCATATCTAATAGGGTGCGGTTCCTTCGTTCTGATACACCGTTGTGCTGTGGTGTATATGGAGGAGTCAGCTGAGAGAGAATCCCATTCTCTTTTAGGAAGTCCAGGAATTCATTGCTTAAGTATTCTCCTCCTCGATCAGATCGTAGGATTTTAATACTTTTTCCGGTTTGGTTCTCAACTTCTTGTTTATATTCTCTAAATTTCTCAAAAGCTTCTGATTTGTGTTTCATCAGGAACACATACCCGAATCTAGAGAGATCGTCAGTGAATGTAATGAAGTATGAAGAACCATCCCTGGCATGTGTAGACATGGGACCACATACATCACTATGTATAAGTCCCAAGAGTTCGGTAACTCTTTCTCCGTGTCCCGTAAACGGAGTCTTGGTCATCTTGCCTTTGAGACATGACTGGCAAGTGTCATAAGATGAAAATTCAAACGGATTTAAATATCCATCTTTATGCAACTTAGCTAGTCGTGTCGCATTGATGTGACCCAGTCTACAATGCCACAAGAAGGATTCGTTGAGTTCAGAACTCTTCCTCTTGTGTGTGTTTGTTATGCTCAGAACCGTTGATTGATTTAGAACATAAATGCCATTGCACAACGTGCCTGATCCAACCAACTTTTGGTTACGGAAAATGTTCATAACATTGTCCTGTAATACAAAATTATATCCTTCTTTACTTAATAAAGAAACCGATATAATGTTGCATATCAGGTTCGGCATGTAATAGCATTCGTTCAGAACCAATGTATTACCAGTTGGTAATACAAGGTGATATTCCCCGACAGTCTTAGCTGCAACAATTGCACCATTTCCAACTCTAATGTCTTTATCACCTTCTCCAAGTTCTCTACCTTTCCTAAGCCCATGTAACTGATTACATATATGGGATCCTGACCCGGTATCTAATACCCAGGACGTAGAGCAAATGGAGAAACAGTTCTCAGTAACGAACACACCCGAAGAAAATGCATCAACATGTACTTTCTTCATTCGGGTGGCATGGGAATCCTGGTATTCCCCTATATCCTGTTCATTCCTATAACTCTTATAAGAAAAAACGGAACCAACGTCCCCCAGCACAGTATAACATGCGGGTTCGGTCAATACATCCATATTATTATCTTGATTAAGGCATGAACTGGTCGCTACGTGGAGAGAGAGAGAAGAAAACACTTTAGCGTATGCTCGTGCAAGATCAGATTGGTTTTTATCTTATCTAATCAGGATGGCTCCCACTGCTTTTTATCAAATCTTCCTCCAAACCCTAAAAGGAAAGACTAGCCGGGATTAATTACACACTACAGGTTCGCCAATCTTTCAGCCAGGCCAGTGTCGGTACTTTGAGGGAGGTCCCCCGTGCTTTCGCACGAACCTAATTAATGTAAACCTCGTTTTCCCAGAGGCGTAACCTCGTTAACACCTTTCTAGACACCTACTTGATCAGCTAATTGCAATGTGTAAAACTCTCCCAGGAGTAACTCTTACTCGCAGTGGGTATCGGGATCCAACTATCTCATAGAAGGTATGCAATCTCATTGCAAATTTCAACACTTGAAATTCCCGATAATATTTTGCCCCTAACCTCCTATGACCTTGACAAAGGCCAACAAACCATAGGATGCTAGTCAAGTTCAACCCGTCATTTCTTGATCGAAATAAACTCACCCGCACGGCCCTTGACAAAGGCCAACAAGGTCGCACGACTACCCTAATCCAATCTGCATCATATGCACAAGCAGATAAGCACCAGTTAGCTACCGCACACTGCGCCTTGACAAAGGCCAACAAACGCAGCACGAATACTAACTACTACTTATCTGAAATGACGGAGGGCTACGCATGTTTTCATAAAAACCATGAGCGTAATGAACTTGATATTGTTGTAGAATCAACTGAAGTTTTGAAATGGAGTGATTTTGAGGCTTTTCTGGTTTTGCTAAAGGAGTCACTCCCGGTGAAGGGATCTCGGTCCTTTCCTCGTCGAATGAGGTGCGGGATATATCATATATATCGCTATGCAAAGCAAAAACCCAAAAGCAGTCAAAAGCAAACCGAGTGTGTAGCATCTGCCAGTTATTGCTAAAGGAGTCACTCCCGGTGAAGGGATCTCGGTCCTTTCCTCATCGAATAAGGTGCAGGGTATATCATATATACCGCTATGCAAAGCAAGAACTGTAGCTACCTGTTTTATTTAAAATTCGATTCTACAACATCTTAGGTTTCTTATCTTTCATTAATCTCATTAATGAAGTCCCATCATTTAATACCTAAACATCACAGATAGATATGACGTACACTTATGCCATCCGCATTCGCCTCGATGTCCCCTCATGCACCGTTAGGTTAGGTAACTAACGACAGAGCAGGGCAGGGCTAGCGCGGGTGTAAAACATAAGTAACGTCTATATAATATATCATATATATCATATACTAAATCCATCACAGAGTCACAACTCAGATATCGCAGCAGAATAAACATATGAAATATTGGATATACTAGGACGTCCGTGTTTTCAATACGAGCCAGTATAAAACACGGATTCCACGGTCGTGATGAATAGCCAATCCCACACCCCTAGACCCCTACGAGAGCGGCAAGCAACCCTGCCAATTCTAGGGTTAGGAGACCCGGACTCGACTCCTCGAGTTGGTCTCCCACTGGACCCCAGAACCCGGTTACTTGTGCTCCCCTCCTTGGGTCTATCCTAGTGCAGAAGAGTAAATAATATACAAAGGGTGACAACTCCCGCATCCTGGAAGTGCCCCGAATAAAAGAATATTACATACAAGTTTTTACATGAATGAAAATGAAAAACACTCATCTCACATAAAAACCCCCGGCTATTCGATTACGACGATCCAATATAACATATCCAGCAACACATAACATCACATGTCATCAACGTAAGTAAGTATGCATACCCCAATTGTCCTTGACGTATAGCAACGAAACCGGCGATATGAACATACTACACTTACGGTCACAGAAAAGAAAGTGTAAAACTACAACAATTGGAATCCGCAACAACTTTAGACATCACATGCCTAACAGTTACAAACCCCGCATTTTAGTCTCATTATCGAAAACTCTTTTCAATATCTAATGAAACTAAACCGCTAGATTTGCAACATTTATTCAGTTATCACATAACTTTTGTGAATTCCAATTATTGTATCCAATTCCGGATAAATAGAATATATCAAACTTTCCGATCAAACATTCTAACACCCAAGTTTTCCCGACACCGATCAACACATGAAATAGGTTCAAAGACATTCACTTCATACCTCAGTACCAACGGTCCAGCCGTAGAAGGGTCAAGCCAACGCCTCACATGTGGCACGCCGTACTGCCCCAAACCCGAAGGTTCAAAGGGCAGTTCAAGACGGTCACATAATCGAGTTAAGGTTTGTTGTCTTCTAGAGGGACCATCGCGTTACTTGCACTACTGAGAACGTCCTTAAACCATACAATAATCCAACACTTGGATTTTCCGGCAGGGGAAAACCTGGGTATTTATATCCGGTCGAACTCTTTAACATATTCAAAAAATTATCCGGAACGACACATAGAAAAAGTTTGACAATCCGATCGAATGTATGAACTCCCAATACTTCCCAAAATACTCAACTCTTTATTCCAGATTAAAAGTTCCCAGGAAAACCAGCACTAAAAAATAGGAGTTACTGTGCAAAATCGAGTGCCTAATAAGACAAAACGGCGGCGGAAGGGCCGCATTAGCACACTAATGCCGCGGTTCCGCCGCACTTTAGAGGGATCATTTGGTAATTTTTGCACCGTAATTCTTATATTTCCCTGCTGATTTTTCTGCATAATTTTAATTTGCAAAAATCCACATTTTACGAAAATGTACAGAGAGCAATTTGGAAATCGGATTTCGGTTCGATCGGACTTCAAACTCCGTCTACGCTTCGCCTAAGGCTCTAGCTAGGCTCTGATACCAGTGAAAGGTTCCTAGGCACTCTAGTAAGGTCTCATGAAGCATCGAACATGCCAAATTTAAAATTTTTGGTGCCGAGAAACCCTAGACTACGGATCTTAACTAGATGTTTAGGCGAAACTAGAAAGCTAGTTAACACTTAACTACTTGGATACGGAAATTACAACCTTTGTAGATCCGGATATCCACCTCCACGGCTCTGCAACGTCATGTCCTCGCTGTCCATCATGAATCCACGACTCGATCATCGGCTTCATCGGGAAAGCAAGCGGAATAGGTCGTCGGCTTTGTGTCAAAGACGATCTACGTCGAGGTTGCATAAACTCAAGCTCCGACTTCACAAACTTGTGAAACTTGTGAAGTAAACACCCAAAACAACTTGGCAAGAGGTAGAGGGTGAAGAAATAGGAGGTGGGTACACTTTAGATTTGGATTTATCTCACTAGATCTCAAGTTGCCATTTTTGTAGCAAGCTTGAAGAAGAAGAAGAAGATGAGCTCAAGAAGGAATTATGATAAGTCTTATTATAAAAATAAATATAAATCAAATACTTATCATAACTTGAACTTGGGTCAAGTGTAGAGAATTAACCATGGTCACTTTGATGGGTTAGGGTTAAGCATGAAGATAAGGATGGTTGCTAAAGTCAAAGCTTCATGAAGCTTCAACAAAATGACAAAGAAAGCCACCATCCTCATCTTATTCTTTTCCAAATAAATAAATAAATAAATAAATAAATAAATGAATATGCAAAACCCTAATTATCAAATTAACCATGGATTAATTTTATACACTTAACTAAATGATCAAGTATCATCAAATATGATACAAAAAGTGCACGAAAGTATATCACATATACAATGTGCAATCCTAGTGAGAAAAATCCGTTTAAAGTGAACCAATACTAGTTAATGCAAAGTAATATATCAAATATATAAATATACATTAAATCATTAAATCAACACTTGATTCAATGATCCGGTCATGTCGCACATAACCTACTAGTATTCAATGCATCGATTTATCGAATCAATGATTCGATAACTAGGTCATATCGAATATAACCAATCGAAACATATATCGCGAGAATGAAATGCGGTATCACATACACACATTATTCTCGGTCCTGCACATATCTCATATGCGCTCCTATTTCGTTTTGCTTGAGCCAGGAAACCTCTGTGTAGGACTCTAAAGACTCGTCAATACGCCGGTAGCAGATGATGATCATATCAGGCACCCACAAGCCGCAAGCGGTCTGCTAAACGTAACGGCCACCCGGGTATTGAGCGATCAGAAGATCGACGAGCTAGCCCGCTCACACTCCTGCGAATCCGACCAGTAACACTTACCATACAGTCAAGTCTCTTCGTCTGATACGTCGCATATCAGGTCTAGGGGTGGTAAACGTCAGACCCCAATAACCCGATAAGTCGTGCCGATGTGAGGCTCGTAACGGGTCGAGAAACTACTGGTAACACTTACCAGCAAATCTCTGATCAGCCCTGGCCAGGGACTTCCCTGCTACGGCCAATCGAGCACAGCGCAACATCAACCCCCAATACCGGGAGAGACGAAACCCCTCCTATCGCTCATTGCCTCCATGTGACTCGGGACTGTACCCAAAGACCACCGTTTTGCACGCCCTTATGGACGTGGTAAGGTGGAGATCAAAGCACAGTAGGAATCACACAAGACTCTATGACGATCTCGGGTCTACAGACTATCCTGTATAAGTGTCACCTGAGAACTGCCATCTGACGTGAGGTATAATACCATCTGGGAGTTCTCGGCGAGTCCGTCCAGTGTACCCAGTCTCCACTGAGCACCCGTACACCATCTCTGATGTCAAACACCAATGGATATGGGATCATCCATCGCCCATCACATGGGTCGAGAAGCGTATACGCTAGTCTACTCTGGTATATCGATGCCCCGTCTCGATACACCCACGACTAGGGACCTTGAAGGATGTACTTATGGACTACCATGTCCCCACTAGTATGATCTGCATCATAGTCCAGGTAGTCAAGTACAAATCCTAAGGGCTTTACCAACATGTAACTATAAGACAGTATAAAGAGACTAGTGTACATGTTAAGATAAAGAGTAACCAGATAGCATACTATCATGTCGAGCAAGAAAGTCATCTCTATATATGTCCAAGCATCCAATATAATATACATAATCTGCACAATACTGGCCTCTAGGGCATACATACAACTAACAGCCGAGAACTCCCAGATGGTTTTATACCTCACGTCAGATGACAGTTCTCAGGTGACACTTGTGCAGGTTAGTCTGTAGACCCGAGATCGTCATAGAGTCTTGTGTGATTCCCACTGTGCTTTGATTTCCACCTTACCACGTCCATGAGGGCGTGCAAAACGGTGGTTTTTGGGTACAGTCCCGAGTCACATGGAGGCAATGAGCGATAGGAGGGGTTTCGTCTCTCCCGGTATTAGGGGTTGATGTTGCGCTGCGCTCGATTGGCCGTAACAAGGAAGTCCCTGGCCAGGGCTGTTTTAGAGATTTACTGGTAAGTGTTACCAGTAATTTCTCGACCCGTTATGGGCCTCACATCGGCACGACTTATCGGTTATTGGGGTCTGACGTTTTCCACCTCTAGACTTGATATGCGATATATCAGACGAGGAGACCGGACTGCACGGGTAGTGTTGACGATTGGCTCGACGGGAGTTGTAGCAGGTTTGCTTGTTTTCTTCTGATCGCTCAATACCCGGGTGGCCGTTACGTTTAGCTGACCGCTTGCGGATTGGGGGTGCTTGATATGATCATCACCCACTGCCGGCGTATTGACTGGTCTTAGAGTCCCACAAAGGAGTTACCTAGTCCAGGCGAAACGTTGTGGTTCGCGTATGCGATATGCGCATGGACCCGGTCAAAATGCGCGTATAAGATACCGTATATTGATCGGGTGGCTTGCTTTTGGTCGGGTCGTATGTAATATGGCCGGATTGATAAATCAAGTGTTGATTTATCATTTAACCATTAGTTTCTCACTAGAAATCCTTTCTTGTATTTTTGGCTGTATGCATGCATGTATGCATTCTTTCTTGATTTATGCACATATGGATGTGCATGGACACATACATACATACATCATCCTTCATGGTTGTATATACATAAAAAATTGTGGCAATATAAGACTCACACCATGGTTTTATATATATGTATTATTATTGCATTTGTTTTAAAAACAAAAAGAAAAAGGAAAGGATAATTCATGGTTTCTTTCTACACTCTTCTTTGACCTAATCATGCTCACCCACCATTTAACCATGGATTAACTTTCCTTTTGTGTTTTAACTCAAGTTCAATAATATCTTTATTGTTTAACCATGGTTTGAGATGAGAAGTGAATAATATGTATTCATATATTTTCTATTTTTCAAAGGTGATTATCTTTTCTTTTCTTCTTAAAAAGCCATCATCTTCTTCAACCTTACTCTTTTGCTCTCTAGATCTTTCAAGTGAGTAAAATACTCAACAAGATAGGATTTTGAAGTGAGAAAAAGAACCACAACACTATTCTACACAAGTCTTGCCCACTTGTTTAGAGTGTTAAGCTTCATTTCATTCTCTTGATAAAGTGAAGTTGCAAGCTTGGACAAAGCGGACTCCGGGTGGATCATCGTGGACCTAGAGGAGTTCAAGCAGACTTTTTCCAAACCCCAAGTAGCCGAGGAGTCTAGCGTAGGGAGCTACAAAGGTTGTACTCTCAAAACCCTAGTTTAATCTACTTGTGATGAAGTGTTGTTTTTGAAACCCTAATTTTTCTAGGAATGATTCTTTGTATGCTTACTTAGCACCCTAAAAATTTAATCTTTGGTACATGTGATGCTTCCAAACCCTTCATGAGGTGCTAGGTAAACCCAACAATGTGTGCCACGTGCAACGCACATATGCCAAACATGTGCAACGCATGTGGGAAAATTCAATTCTCAAAGAAGATTAGTTCTCCATAGGAGCTTAGTGCTCCAAGTTAGGGCCATAGCTGCCCTCCCATAATGCGCAAGCGCCACGTGCAATGCACGTGCGTCTGCCACATGCGGGCCACGTGCAACGCACGTGAGCCAAACACGTGCAACACACATAGGAGAATTCAATTCTCAAAGGAGTTTAGTTCTCCAAATTAGGGCCTTAGCCGCCCCTCCATAATGTCCACATGCGCAACGCGCGTGCGCCCACCACATGCAACGCGCGTGCGCCCACCACATGCAACGCACGTGCGAGAATTCAATTTTCAAAGGATCTTTGTTCTCCATGTTAGGGCCTTAGCTGCCCTCCATGATGTGCAACCACCACGTCCGGCGCATGTGCGCCCAACACGTGCGACGCACGTGTGCGAACGCAAAGAGGCCTTTTTTCAGTAGTTAGGAGTTTAAGCTTCAATATATTCTTCCTCCTGATAAGTGGGACATGGTTCAAAGGGTACATCCCTCCATACCTTCGATATATGGCGCTGTAACCCCTCAGCGTCGTCAGAGAGGTAGTGGGTCCTAACGACCAATGATCTCTCTTTCCAAATAACAGAGAAGAACCCCCCATAAACTTCAAAATTTTCAGAAAAGAAAAGGAGAAGAGCAAGCTCTGAAAAGAAGAATTTCTTCAAGGTAAATAAAACAGGGAGATCAAAGTATCTCATCAAAAGAGAAGAACTTAGTTCTTTTTCTAGATCATAGATCTACAAAGTCAGAAGTCTTGAATAAGAGTAGAAGAGATTGGAGTATCTCATCATAAAAAAATGGGGAGGGAGAAGAACTTAGTTCTCTTTATATCACAGATATAGAAGACAAAGACAAAGTCTTTCACAAAAACAGAAGAGATCATAACATCTCCTATTAGAATAAGAACTTAGTTCTTAGATCCACGAAACAAAGTCTCTTATAAACGAGAGCTTAATTCTCAGAGCACGGAATTGATCAAGAGCGCTTTGCACTCATTGGCTAGCAGCGCCAAGCGCACCACGTGCTCCTCACGTGTGCACTATTTCATAAGAAGCGCTTCAGCGCTCCAAGTTTGGCGCTCAGCGCCAAGTGTGCCACGTGCTTCCTAAGTGTGCGCTATTTCATAAGAAGCGCTTCAGCGCTCCAGGTTTGGCGCTCAGCGCCAAGCGCGCCACGTGCTCCTCACATGTGCGCTATTTCATAAGAAGCGCCTTAGCGCTCCAGGTCTGACGCTTAGTGCCAAGCGCGCCACATGCTCCTCACGTGTGCGCTATATCACAAGAAGCGCCTTAGCGCTCCAGCTCTGGCGCTCAGCGCCAAGCGCACCATGTGCTCCTCACGTGTGCGCTGAGGGAACACAAAGTGTTCTTTAAATAAAGCCCAGCGCCATAAAGAGTGTTCAACACTCAATAAAAGACAAGAAAAAGGGGTGTCAGAACCCAAAATTAATGCTCTGCATTATTGAACAAAAAGGGCCAGAACCCAAACAAATGTTAACATTTTGTTCAAGAATGAATGGACTAAGTCCAAATATGTGTTCAAACACTTTAACTGAATAGGCTGAGCCTAAGTAGGCCATAAATCCCCTAATTCAAATTAACTGAGCCCATGTGCTCCCAATATTTTTAATTGGTCTTAGTCCCAAACTTGACTATAGATCTCCCAACCAACATTGGTTCAAGGGTACATCTCTTCACACCTCTGATATGTGTCGTCGTAATTCTTCAACATCTTCAGAGAGGTGGCGGGTTTCGACAACCAGACACTTTATGGACCGCAACGTCCCTAAACTCTATGGACTATGATGTCCTTAAACTTATGGACCGCAGCGTCCCTAAACAAACCCCACAGACTATGACGTCTTTAAATTCCATGGACTATGATGTCCTTAAACTCTATGGACTATGATGTCCTTAAACATATGGACCGAAACGTCCCTAAACTAAAACAATAGAGCCCAAATGCTCTTTTGTTGGATCTAAATGATCCTGTTGAGTAGATTTTAGTCTAAAATTAGACTAACGTATCCTCAACAAACGTTTAAGTTGATCTTAGTCTCAAATGAGATTAACGATTCTTAAACCCAACCCAAACCCAAATCTAAGAAAATACGGATTTAGACTAATCCACGCCCTACGGGCGACAATATAAATTAGTCTCCGTGTACAATCCACGGGCAGCCAAAAATAAAATAAACACACACGATACGAAGTGACCATCTGGAGAAGGAGAAAGTTGTTACCGCAATGCGGTAGCGTAATTAACTGCAGGGGCTTGCGCCTGCAGGGAAGAGCGTCCCCACAATCAAAAACCCCTCAAATGAGGGGGAATCTAACGAAGTCTGCTACAACAGCCGCATCCTTCTAAACCTCCGATACACGGTGCCATAAATCAACTTGGCATCTTCGGAGAGGTGGACGGATAAAACCCAAATAGCATCTGCCCCCAAATTCAGGCAAGACGACCTACGTGGTTTCGTCTCTGTTTTCGGCGGTAAACAGATTCTGGCATGCTCGGTGGAACCTTTTCCTCTTTCCACTCCACACTTCGTGTTTCGTATTCGCGAACGAATCGCGGTTTAATGTGGTTGCCCATGGGGTTGAGGTACTAAGATTTGGAGTTTTGCTCCATGCAGAAAAAGAAGATCAATGGTTTCTAACTGCTCTAGCTGCAACAATTGCAACAACTCTCACTCCGTCCTCGCAGGAGGAGTGACCTACGGGCCTCAAGCGGCCTCCATTATCGCGACGCCAGTGGAACTGGTGACTCAGGCCACCACTGGACTGTTCTTTGGGACCATGCTCCCACCAATGAGCTTTAATGCCCTAGTGCCATCGCAAGAAGCTCCAAAGAAGTCAATCTTCGATCGGCTTGCAACTATCGCGGCCCTTCTCAACGGGTCGCCTAAATCCAATGCCTCGGTCTTTAACATACTGGGCCAAAGATCCAATTAGCCCGTGAAGAAGCCCGCATTACCTGAAGGGGCTACCCCGAAACAGATAGCCATCCCTGCTCCAGTAAATGAAATCGTCGGAGAGGCTTCTCCTGCTAAGGGGTCGGTCTTCACAAGACTGGCCGTGCCAACCCCTGCTCCAGGCGAAGTCACCAAAGCTGCTACCCCTACTCAAAATTCTGCCTTCGACAGGTTGACCATCCCTTCTCAGCGGACGTCAGTCTTTGATAGGCTGGCACCAGCAGCAACCCTTCACCAAAACAGGGGGCATGATGAAACCACCCCCATAATTGAGCTAGTGCCATCTACAAGACATGCTCGACGTGGCCACTGGCGCCGAGTGAGGAAAGCTGGGGGCAGTTCCCCTTCTGGATTGACTCCACCAGCTCCGATGATTGAAGTCGATGCTGCTGTTCCAACTGGGAACAGCTTTGAACCACTCAGGAGGGTCCACAAGAATTCTCCGACCGCCGTATTGAAAATATCTCCTCCACCTATGGAGAATGTTACAAATTCGAAGCCGGAGAAACCCCCTCAGCGGTTGTCTTCCAAAATCCACAAGGTCTGGCGGAGAGTCCAGGATTCTGTGATCGACAAGGACTATTCCCGCCAACAGAAGAAGATGAAGACTCAACAGAAAGAGGACCATCTCTCTGCCATGCCACGCAAAGTATCGTCTGCTCAGGTGCCTACTACAACAGCCCCCTCAACTTCAATCATCCATAAAAAGAGGAGGACGGGGAAGATCCCTATGCCTGCGATGAATTTCAAGGGCACTGAACACAGACCCTCCAAGTCTGGGGGCATGGTGGTGCATACTGTTTATATGGCTTTCAGGAAGGAGGAGAGCCGTGCCTCTGGGGGTCATCGACCACTCATCCGATCGGTAACAAAAACTCAGGAGCAACAACAGAAGCTCCAGGAGATGTTAACGAAGATGGCTGTACTCACGGTACATAAGGAAAGCCCTGAAGCATCGTCGGATCAGCGCCAGGAACAAGAAACCGATGCCGAGTTCCTCCGGAGGATGCTAGAAAAGAAAGATCAAGAGTCAGCGGAACAAGCGGCCAATATAAAAAAAAATGGCGCTATTGTTCCAGGATATGGTGGGCATAATGATCCAGTCAGACACTCCAGCCGAAGATCCGCCAATAATAATCGAAGACGATACAGGGGAGACGTCAAACCCTCTTCTAGCCTTTTCAACAGAAAAGGAAGAAACAATCTCGAAAGCTGCGCTCGATGATTATATAGCTCAACAGATACGAGCCCATCAAGCGAACGAAGCTGCTGGCCAAGTCGTCAGAACTGGGCGACCCTATCCCAACTGGTACGATCAGATTAAGTACCCTCCGCGATACACAATCCCTAAATTTCATGTATATAAGGGGACAGGCAACCCCCACCAGTATGTCGTCCAGTTCATGGCTCTGTGCGGCAACACTGGAGGTGACGATAAGCTACTGCTTCGACAATTCGTCGGCAACTTGGCAGAGACGGCGTTTGAATGGTATTCAGATCTTCCCAACGATTCCGTCAAAACTTTTATGGAGATAGAGTTGCTATTCACCCAGCGTTTCGCAAGCGCTAGAGAACGCACCCCAATCACGGCATTGATCAATTCCAGGGTGAACTCTGGAGAAACATGGGTTCAGTACGAGTTACGGTGGCGGAACCTATGGTCGAAGTGCGAACAGCGCATAGAAGAGGCTCCTGCAGTAGGCATGTTTGTGGGAACCCTCGATCCGCAGGCGACCATCTCCCAGTTTATGATGTTCTTCAAGCCGACCACTTTCCAAGCCTTGATCGAAAAGCTGGCCCAAATGGGCCATAGGCCTTCCTCTTCAAAGACGGAGCCTCGGAATGAAAAGGAGAAAGGGAAAGCGACCTTCGTCGCCAATGCTCAGCAACAGCCGAGTGGTCCAAAACCAGGTGATCGCCAAAACTATAGATAGCGATTTATCAATGAAAAGTTAAAGCGTCCTTACTCATTCCCTCGGGATAAAACAAGGAGACTATTCGAACTGGCGTGCGCAACAGGCTCATCACTCTACCAGATCCGAGACGCCTACTGCAACCAGATGACATCAACAATCCCAATTACTGCTCCTACCACCGAGTAGTAGTCTATCCAATAGAAAATTGCTTCGTCTTTAAAGGCTGGATTGAGGACCAATACCAACAGGGAAAATTCGCACTGTCCGAGAATTGGAAAGTAAGCCCGCCCCAGCTGCAGGCTCCTAAAAGGGTAGACACACCGGGGGAATCATGCTCATTTATAGAAGAAGCTCCATGGGAGGTCGCTCTTTTAGCCAAAACGAAAAGAATGCTGAAGGATCTCCAAACATGCCCGGCGATCAGGTAGAAAAGCCTGGTGGAACCCGAGGTCATTAAGGGAATGCTGAAGCCGTGCCCGACGCTAAGAATTGGTAAGGATGGGCAAAACGCCCAGGCCCAGCCGTCAAAATATTCGAAAAGGAAGAAGAAGACCGAAAAGCCTGTGAAGTCGGATGACAAGCGCACGGACCTACAAAAACACATTGACGCGCTGGAGGAATACAACCAGAAGGTGCAAACCCTGGTCACACTCCAAGAGTTTCTCAACCACATCCTTGAAGACAGAGATGTCAACAAAGATGAGGGAGAAGACTCGTCAGATAAACCTGAGGATTATATGGCGAGCTGCCACGTGATCTCTCACTCGTCAATAAATGGTGAAGAAGCTCCTGATGCAGAGAAATTGGGGGCAGATCCCGAACCGAAACCATTGGAACCGTCTAACGAGATGATCGATCTACTGCTGAACGCAGCCCGTCAGAAAAGCAAAGCCGATCGGGAGCGTGAAATGGCCATATTCGAAAAAGACAACCGCCGGCGGCTGGACGAAAAGGTTAAAACACTCCCACCAGATCAAAGCACATCCGCCGCAAACAAAAGCAAACTTAAGACGAGGAAACAGTTCGCCAAAGCCATCTCAATGGGAATGAAGCTGTCACCCTTCGATGGAAACACTCCTGGTGGGATACACCTTGATGAAGAAGACATACATCCAAATTATTGCTTATACCATGAGAGGATTGCACATCATACCGGAGAATGTATGGCCTTTAAAAAATAGTGGCAGGGATGCGTTGCTCATCGACAGCATTTCAAGCGGATGAAGCAGAAAACTCGTCGAGAGCGGAGAAGCACGACAGAGGAGCGCAAAGAACTGCCGGCGACTGCCACATGGTTAATTCTGGGGAATCGCAAGTCTTCACCATCGGGAGTGATTCTGATGAAGAAATATCCCTTGGCCTTCTCTTCAAGGAATCCATCTCTGAAACAGAATAGGTGAAGACCTGTGAGAACATTCAGCTGCGTAGTCGTACGTTACCCGAAAAGAATCTCGGACCCACAAGCAAGGGAGCGAACAAAAAAGATAAGGGGAAAGAAAAAGTCCTTGAAGATATCGCCCTCAATGACCGAGTTGTCAAAGAGCTGGCAGCCAAGAACCCGCCAAAGAAAAACAAGGTGTATTACAACGTTCTGGCACACCTGAGGAAGATACCCTCGTAGCTAAGCATTCTCGATGCCCTTCTGCAATCTAAAGAGGCGAGAGATTCGTTGATCAAGGCACTACAAGAGCCCGAGCAGTTTCAAGCCTTCCTTGTAGAAGAAAAGATGAAGGACGAGTTGGAAGAAGTGCACACAACTGACATCACTTTTGGCGATGAAGATCTCCTCCTCGGAACAAGCGAGCATAACCATCCCTTTTATGTCATCGGATACTGCCATGATATCAAGATAGGGAAGACTTAGTTGACAACGGGTCCTCTGTCAACCTCCTAAATGTGAGAGTGCTAAAAGAAATCTACATGAGCGTTCAACACCTCGCTCGGGATAAAATCACTATCATGGGGTTCGACTCCCAGTCATCACGGACGCTCGGGTCTGTGATACTGACACTACGCTTTGGGCTGCTCGTCACTGACATCAAATTTCATGTCATTGATGCCAAGACTTACTACAACGCTTTACTCGGCAGGCCTTGGTTACACGAGTACAACATCATCCCTTCTACACAACATCAGTGTATGAAGTACTTCAAAGATGGTCTCGAATATACCGTGACGGGGGAACTGAACCCATTCTCCGTAAATGAAGTCTGCAAGTATGAAGACGCAAAGTACTTTCTGCCAGACTTTGAAGACACGGAAAGATGCCATAAACCAGAAAATAAGCAAAAAGCTATCACCACTATTCTGGTCTTTGGGAGCAATACCGAGGAGGAGGAAGAGATAGTCTATTCAGAGCCGCTCCAATACAATAAGCCCGGACCGTCTACCCTTTGTTGATCTTCGGAAGCGTCTCTGAGGATGAGGTCAATGCAGTATTTTCTATTCGGCCATCAATACAGGCCCTCATCGGAGATGATCAGGGTTTGAAAATCGCCATGGTTTCGCGGCATCACTACAGGGAGCTTGATGCGCATGAGACATATAGTGTGCAAAAGCTGTAGACGTTCTACGTCCCTCCCAAGCGAAGAGATGAAAAGGCGATCCTCTTTTATCAATCCACGGAAACCAAAATGGAGAAAGAAATTTGGCAGGGTTCCGATTTGGCACTTGACAGGACCCAGCCCATCCGTCTGCCCAGATACTACACAGAAGGACTAAAAAGGCTGTTGAGGCGCCAGGGCGTACCCTTCAAACAAACTGCTTGACAAGCTCAGTTCTACAACAGGATCTGAAATGTCCCCGAAACTCAGCGAAAATTGTCCAACGGGAGAATGAAAACGATTGGGCTTGGATATGTTCAATCCAAGAAATAGGAGAGATTCCATGGATACTACGTTATACGTGATTTCGATGAAGGAGAAGATGCTGCAATTGAACCAAAACAAGATCCCGCTGTAAAAATGCCAAGTCCGTCGTTTGAAGAACAGATGGACAAGCTAATAAAGGAAGCGGGTCAAAAGGCCCGGGATGACCACAACCCTGAAATGGCCATTTACGAGAAAGCCAGGACGCAGCGCCTCCTTCAGCAGGCTACGGAGAATGACGATGCCCTTCGTCACCAGCCTATCGTACAGAAGACCCAACGCGGAGGCAAAAAAAAATTAAAGAACGGAAAAAAGTTCAGCAGCGGCAAAGCGAGTCCAAGAAGCCACGCGATCGAGAATTGAGCAGCCAGGATCCGTCTCTTATAAAGAAGATGGGTCGAGCATATTCTTTCCCCAAGACAAGACAAGAAAGATATTCGATCTTGTTATGAAACATCAAATGATTACGCTCTTGGAGTCTAAACACCCCCAAACAAGCAGACGAGGTCTCTCATCCGGATTATTGCTCCTATCACCGAGCGATAGGACATCCTCTCGAAGACTGCTTCACATTCAAAAACTGGGTAGAAGACCAGTATCAGCAAGGCAGGTTCGCTCTATCCAGCAGTTGGAGGGTAACCCCACCATAAAAGCATGTTCCAAAAGCAACGTACATAGCGAGAGTAGAACCAAATCAACATCGGTATTGGAAACGATCTCGTACCTGTCACGCGATAACGCTATCAGAAGAAGGAGTGCCCGAGAACATGGATGACCTGTCCAGGTGCTTCGAAAATGAGGATGAAGATGAGTTGATCTCAGAATTTCCACCTGCGCCAAAAGATTTGGAAGATGGAATACATACTACTGCGGACTGCCTAAGGAATATCAACTTGGGGATGGCAAACGACCCGAGGCCTACGTTCGTCAGTGAGCTGCTGTCCGAAGAACAGGTAGCTACGCTAAGAGGCGTGCTTATGCAGTATAAAGACTGCTTCACATGAAACTATTCCGAGATGCCGGGGTTAGATCCAGAAATAGCGGTGCATAAATTGGCG
Source organism: Agapanthus africanus (assembly GCA_030015575.1). Classification (NCBI taxonomy): domain Eukaryota; kingdom Viridiplantae; phylum Streptophyta; class Magnoliopsida; order Asparagales; family Amaryllidaceae; genus Agapanthus; species Agapanthus africanus. The sequence goes on from CM057339.1 coordinate 432,120,090, forward strand.
ATATCTCCGGACGTCAAGCTAGTCAAGAAAGCACCAAGAAGAATGCGGCTCGAACATGAAATGAGCATCAACGCCGAAGTCAAGAAGCTAATCGACTCTGGATTCATCCAAGAAGTTCAATACCCTGACTGGATTGCCAACATCATCTCAGTGATGAAGAAGAATGGGATGGTACGCATCTGCATCGACTTTCGGGACCTCAACAAAGCTTGTCCGAAGGATGACTTTCCCGTACCGGTTACCGAGATGATGATAGACAACATGTCCACCCATGAAGTCTTCTCCTTCATGGATGGCTCATCAGGGTACAATAAAATAAAGATGCAACCTGAAGACCAGAAGCATACCGCTTTCCAGACTCCTCTGCGCATATTCTGCTACAAAGTGATGCCTTTCGGTCTGAAGAACGCCGGCGCTACCTATCAGAGGGCCATGAAGAAGATCTTCGATGACCTCATACATGAAATCGTCGAATGCTATATCGACGACCTCATGGTAAAAAGTAAATCGCACGGGGAGCATTGGGAGCATCTGGAGATAGTATTCCAACGTCTTTGTAAATACAACCTAAAGATGAACCCTCTGAAATGCGTGTTCGGAGTTTCCTCGGGAAAATTCCTAGGATTCATCATACGACACCGGGACATCGAAATAGATCCATCGAAGATCAAGGAAATTATGGAAATGCCTCCGCCAAGAACTCTCAAGCAACTGCGATCTCTCCAAGGAAAGCTCGCATATATCCGGCGGTTCATAGCCAATCTCTCCGACAAATGCTGCCCCTACAGCCATTTAATGAAGAAGGGGACCCCTTTCGTCTGGGATCGTAAATGCCAGAGCGCACTAGACAAAATCAAGAAATACCTGCAGAATCCTCCGGTGTTGACCGCTCCAGTGAAGGGAAAGCCTCTCATCCTGTACACAACCGCCCTTGAAGGTTCCTTAGGCGCACTATGGGCACAGGAAAATGACCAAGGGAAAGAGAGAGCCCTCTACTATTTGAGCCGAGTTCTCTTAGGGGCAGAAAATAACTACTCCCCCATCGAAAAACACTGCCTGGCGTTGATTTTCGCGATAACAAAGCTTCGGCACTATGCATTGGCGCATGAGGTCCATCTCATATCAAAAATGGACCCTCTCAAACATTTGATGTCAAGAGCCATACTAATAGGACGGCTCGCTAAATGGGCCCTCCCCTTGATGGAGTTCTCGATAACATACCGACCTATCAAGGCAGTGAAGGGCCAGGCCATTGCCGACTTCCTCGCTGAGCATCTGATACCTGCCGATTCACCTCTAAATTGCGAATTACCAGACGAGCACTGGTTTGACACGATCGACACGGAGAAAGGAGAGAGTGACAACCGATGGGAACATTACTTCGATGGGGCATCTTCTATGAAGAAGCGAAAGCACAGCTCCCCTATTATCAAATCTGGGGTAAGCCTTATCTTCGTGACTCCACAAGAAGGGATAATGCGCTTTGCCTTTTCCTTAACAGAACCGAGGATAAACAATGAAGCCGAATATGAAGCTTTGATAGCAGGTCTTGAGATCGCTTTTGACAGGGGAATAGAAAACCTACTCATATACGGAGACTCCCAGCTAGTCGTTAGTCAAGTAAATGACGACTATCAAATGTGCAAGCCCGAGTTGGTAAAGTACGGCGGGAGAGCACAACAATTCCTGACTCAAATTCCTTCCTACGTTCTGGAAAGCATACCACATATGGAAAATAGCAAAGCGGATGCGTTAGCCAAGCTCGCTAAAGAATTGGCTGACGAAAACTCGATGACGTAAGGATCGTTGTACAAAGCCGTCGGGTTCTTGAACCAGCGAAAATACCTCCGAAGTCGTCTGAAGAAAAGGAAGCGACCGAGAAAAAAACCCTACAAATAGAGGACCAGGAGAAGGCCATGGATTGGAGAGAAGTCTTTATAGACTACTTTAAAACCCGTCGAACACCTGAAGATGCATCCTCGAGACATCAGCTCATTAAACGAACTCTGTCTTTCGCCTTCGTTAATGATACTATGTATAAGAGATCGTTCGACTCCCTGTAGCTAAGATGCCTAGGACCGGAAGAAGCAAGGAGAGTCATCCAAGAAACTCATGACGGACTCTGCGGTTCTCATCAAACCAGGCCAAATATGAAGCTGAAGATCAAAAGAATGGGCTACTATTGGCCTACGATGATTCAGGAATGCCTTGAATACGCGAAGCAATGCCATTCGTGCCAGATTCATAGAGACTTCATCCACCAGCATCCAAACCCGCTACACCTAACAGTGGCTAGCTGGCCGTTCGAAATGTGGGGAACCGACATAATTGGGCTCATAGAACCAGCATCGTCCAGAGGACATCGTTTCCTATTGGCGACAACCGATTACTTCTCAAAGTGGGCAGAAGCAGTACCGCGAAGAGAAGTGAAGACAGGGAATATCCTCCATTTCTTCAAGACACACGTCATCTATCGGTTCGGCACTCTTCGACGGATTATCTCCGATAACGGGCCAGGCTACAGAAGTCACAAAATCAGCCGCTTTGCACAGCAGCATAATATAGACTGGAGATACTCTTCGGCCTATAATCGCCCAGCTAATGGTCTAGCTGAGGCTTTCAACAAGACCTTGACGAAGATCATAAAGAAGATAGTGTCCCGAAATAAGAAGGACTGGCACTAGAGATAGCATGAAGCTCTCCGGGCGTATCGGACCACGTTCAAAACGGCCACAAACACAACACCGTATGCATTGGTATTCAGTACTGAAGCAGTACTCCCCTTTGAGATAGAGCTACCCTCCCTATGAGTGGCGGTTCATTATGAGCTGATAGACGAAGAGAATGCTTATCTTTGGCTTGAGGAGCTCGATGCCCTTGACGAAACCTGGCTCATGGCACAGCAAAACTTGGAGGCTTACAAAGCATAGATGACGCGCTCATACGAAAGATTGACTAGACCGAGGACATTCTGCCAAGGCGAACTCGTGCTAGTAGTCAAGAGACCTATGATCCCCAATCGTACCAAACGGGGGAAGTTCGAGCCAAATTATGAGGGACCGTACATCATAGACAAGGTTTACCAAGGTGGGGCTTACTTGCTCAGGAATATGCATGGCGAAAGACCCTTCCGACCAATAAACGACCTGTTCTTGAAAAAATACTACGCCTGACGAGTCACGGCCTAGGTCAACGATAGATGACGACGCTTATGTCCGCTCGCTATCTTCCTAAGCCCAAACTCTATAAGTAGTATCCGGAGAAACCTCACCTCGAAAACGTGCTATGGACCGAAACATTCCTAAACTAATAGTGAACCGAAACGTCCCTAAACTAATAGCAGACCGAAACGTCCCTAAACTAACAATGGGCCGTAATGTCCTAAAACTAGCTAAGGACCGAAATGTCCTAAAACTAACTACTAAACGGCTTTAAACTACTATAAACTCGCAGCATCCTTTGGCTGACGCATAAAAGAAAAAAAATGGTACGTCCATAAGCAGAATGGGCACGGATGAAAACCCGAAAGGGCTCCGTGAGTAAAAACAGCAGGGCTACCGGCGAGTTTGTGAAAACCCAAAAGGGTGCAGACTCATAAAAAAAAGGGTACGTCCATAAGAAGAATGGGCACAGATGAAAACCCGAAAGGGCTCAGTGAGTAAAAATAGCAGGGCTACCGGCGAGTTTGTAAAAACCCAAAAGGGCGCAGACTCGTAAAAAAGGGGGGTACGTCCATAATCAAATGGGCACGGATGAAAACCCGAAAAGGCTCCGTGAGTAAAAACAGCAGGGCTACCGGCGAGTTTGTGAAAACCCGAAAGGGCGCAATCTCGTTGAAAGACACTTGCAAGGTCCTCTCGACCTTGTAAGGAGAAAACTAGCAGCGTGAGATCCTTATGACTCACAAAGGAGCAACACACTTAGGGATCCCCACGATTCCTAAGGAGAAATTACACTTACGAGATCCTCATGACTCGTAAGGAGAACCATCTTATGTGACCCTCATAGCTCATAAGATTCAAAAGCCTTAAGCTACAGGGATATGAACATGTTCTTAAGCCATCACCTTTCCCAAATTGCCCTACAAGCGGTTCAATACTGACCCCTGTATACAATCCACGGGCACAAATAATCATTTCCTTACTGAGTCCCACCAACGACGAGGAGTGCCCTCATTTGATGAACAAACACTTGTAGGACCTCTCGATTTACAAGGAGAAAACACTCTTGCAAGATCCTTAAGACTTACAAGAGAACATACACTTAGGAATCCTCACGATTCCTAAGGAAAAAAGACACCTACAAGATCCTCACGACTCGTAGGGAGAAACACCTTTATGAGACCCTTACGGCTCATGAAATCAAAAGCCTTAGTCAACAGGATCTTAACCATGTTTGCTAAGCCACCTTTGTTCGAACCGACAAAGGCAGATGATGATTCGCTCTTGGCAATATCCCAGTTGTAGCGATGCTGATGCCTAAACCGGTATCAAATTCCAAGTCATTTCATGGCAAATGATGATTCGCTCCTAGCAACATTCCATTCGTAGTGATACTGATGCAAGATTGGTATCAGGCAATGAGTTCCATACTCGAAAAAAAATGCATATGAAATAGCCGAAATGTTTGGGCAACTCGCAATAAAAATCAGCGAGTAAAATATATGCATACAAAAATAGTCGAAATGATTGGGCAACTCGCAATAAAAAACAGCGAGTAAAAAGAAAAAAACAGCCGAAATGATTGGGCACCGCAGAAAATAGCCAAAATGATTGGGCAATCGTGACTTTCGCGATATAAAAAGCTGAAATGATAGAGCATCGCGGAGAGAAATAAAAAAAATAAAAAAATAAAAAATGAAATGAAACTTTTTGTCCTACAGGAGAGTCCATACTGACCCCTGTATACAATCCATGTGCTTAAATGAAAAGGAAACCACATGTCCCAACGAACTTTATCAAAGGGAGAGTTAGGTATCGGCGGTAATATCTACATCCCAGAAGACCAACAACGACGTTCCTCCTCATGCCTGCAGGGCACGGATGCGACAGCAACAAGCGGAGCCACGGCAAAGTCCCCAGTTTCAGGACTCTACGGTTCACAAATAACCTAGAGTCAACCTGATGTCAACTTCTGACCTCCTTGTCGTAAAGCAACGCTTCGACACGGATACATTTCAACTCCTGACCTCCTTGTCGTAAAGCAACGCTTCGACTCGGAAACATGTCAACCTCTGACCTCCCTGTCGTAAAGCAACGCTTCGACTCGAATACATGTCAACCTCTGATCTCCCTGTCGTAAAGCAATGCTTCGACTCGGGAACCAGTCAACTCATCAACCACTTACGAGTCCTCTCGACTTGTAAGGGAGAAAATTCTCTTGCGAGATCCTTACGACTCTCAAGAGAAAGCACACTTAGGAATCCTCACGATTCCTAAGAAGAAAATGCACCTGTGAGATTCTCACGACTCGTAGGGAGAAAATTCTTTATGAGACCCTCACGGCTCATAAAGATGAAAAGTCTTAGGCGGCAGATCCAAACCTGTTTCCTAAGCCATCGCTGCTCTACAAGGAGATCAAGATAGACTATCTACAGGCCACATTTGCAAAAATTGCATGCCACTGAAATAAAGAAGCTACTTACGGGTCCTCACGATTCGTAAGGAAAAATACCCGAGTGAGATCCTTACGACTCACGGAGGCGATGAACACTTAGAAATCATCACGATTTCTGGGGAGAATATGCACCTATGAGATCCTCTCGACTTGTAGGGAAAAAAATCTTCTTGAGACCCTTACGACTAATGAAGATGAAAAAGTCTTAGGCTACAAGGACCCTAAACTTGTCTCCTAAGCCCTCAATTCTATAGCCATGCATAACTCTGCACTACTTCACCCACGTACATACTTACATGGACAAAGTAGTGGGGGTATTTTTTCCCGCCAAAAATTTCAGCGCAAAAGAGCTTGAGATATCAAATGGCAGCGATACGCTTAAGAAAATGCAAACCAGTATTATCCGGGATGTATTTTGACAAAATCCCGAATGAGAAACAGTAAAATTCTGACGGTATCGAAAGAGTCTCGAAAAAATCCTTCGATTTGATATATTATGGGCCTCATAATTCATCCGGGATCAAAAGTTATGAGCAAATGTGCTATGCAAGTGTAATCAAAGGAAGAAAATGCAAACCAGTATTTTCCGGGCCGTATTTTGAGAAATTCCCAAATGAGAATCAGCTAAATTCTGATGGTATCAAAAGCATCTCGAAAAATCCTTCGATTTGATAAATTATGGGCCTCATAATTCATCCGGGATCAAAAGTTATGAGCAAATGTACTAGGCACGTGTAATCTAAATTAATGTTCTACTACATAGGGGATGCATTTGTAGTCCCACATCGAGAAAAAGAGAGATCTCTTCTCTACCACTCCCATATAAATAAGAGGGGATACCACTTAGAAAAGGATGAGAATTTAATTCTCAAAGAAGATTAGTTCTCCATAGGAGCTTAATGCTCCAAGTTAGGGCCATAGCTGCCCCCTTCATAATGCGTATATGCGCAAGCGCCACGTGGCCCGCCACATGCGTGCCACGTGCAACGCACGTGTGCCAAAAATGTGCAACGCACGTGGGAGAATTCAATTCTCAAAGGAGATTAGTTCTCCATAGGAGCTTAGTGCTCCAAGTTAGGGCCATAGCTGCCCCCCCATAATGCGCATATGCGCAAGTGCCATGTGCGCCACGTGCAATGCACATATGCCCGCCACATGCGCGCCACGTACACCGCACGTAAGCCAAACACGTGCAACGCATGTGGGAGAATTCAATTCTCAAAGGAGCTTAGTTCTCCCAGTTAGGGCCTTAGCCGCCGCTCCATGATATGCATATGTGCAACGTGCGTGCGCACAACGTGCAACGTACGTGCGCCCACCGTGTTCAACGCACGTGCGAGAATTCAATTTTCAAAGGATCTTAGTTCTCCATGTTAGGGCCTTAGCTTCCCCCCATGATGTTCAACCGCCACGTCCGACGCACGTGCGCCCAACACGTGCGACGCACGTGCGCGAACGAAAAGAGGCCTTTTCAGCAGTTAGGAGTTTATGCTTCAACATATTCTTCCTCATGATAATTGGGACATGGTTCAAAGGGTACATCCCTCCACACCTTCGATAAATGGCGCTGTAATCCCTCAGCGTCGTCGGAGAGGTGGTGGGTCCCAATGACCAATGGTCTCTCTTTCCAAATAATAGAGAAGAAACCCCACCCCCACCCCTCATAAATTTCAAAATTTTCAGAAAAGAAAAAGTGAAGAGCAAGCTCTGAAAAAAGAATTTCTTCAAGGTAAATAAAACAGAGAGATCAAAGCATCTCATCAAAAGAGAAGGACTTAGTTCATTTTCTAGATCATAGATCTAAAAAGACAGATGTCTTGCATAAGAGTAAAAGAGATTGGAGTATCTCATCATAAAAAAGGGGGGAGGGAAAAGAACATAATTCTCTTTAGATCACAGATTTATAAGACAAAGACAAAGTCTTTCACAGAAACAGAAGAGATCATAACATCTCCTATTAGAATAAGAACTTAGTTCATAGATCCACGAGACAAAGTCTCTTATAAACGAGAGCTTAATTCTCATAACACAGAATTGATCAAGAGCGCTTTGCACTCATTGGCTAGCAGCGCCAAGCGCGCCACGTGCTCCTCACGTATGCGCTATTTCAGAAGAAGCGCTTCAGCGCTTCAAGTATCGCGGTGAGCGCCAAGCGCGCCACATGCTCCACAGGGGTGCGCTATTTCATAAGAAGCGCTTCAGCGCTCCAAGTCTAGCGCTCAGCGCCAAGCGCGCCACGTGCTCCTCACGTGTGCGCTATTTCACAAGAAGCGCCTTAGTGCTCCAGGTCTGGAGATCAGCGCCAAGCACACCACGTGCTCCTCACGTGTGCGCTGAAGGAATACAAAGTGTTCTTTAAATAAAGCCCAGTGCCATAAAAAGTGTTCAACACTCAATAAAAGAAAAGAAAAAGGGGTATCAGAACCCAAAATTAACGCTCTGCAATATTGAACAAAAAGGGCATGAGCCCAAACAAATGTTAACATTTTGTTCAAGAATGAATGGACTAAGTCCAAATAAGTCTTCAAACACTTTAACTGAATGGGCTAAGCCCAAGTAGGCCATAAATCCCCCAATTCAGATTAACTGAGCCCATGTGCTCCCAATATTTTTAATTGGTCTTAGTCCCAAACTTGACTATAGATCCCCCAACCAACATTGGTTCAAATGTACATCTCTTCACACCTCTGATATGTGTCGTCGTAATTCTTCAACGTCTTCAGAGAGGTGGCGGATCCCGACAACCAGACACTTTATGGACCGTAACGTCCCTAAACTAAACTCTATGGACTATGATGTTCTTAAACTTATGGACCGCAACGTCCCTAAACTAAACACTACAGGCTATGACGTCTTTAAACTCCATGGACTACGATATCCTTAATCTCTACGGACTATGATATCCTTAAACTTATGGACCGCAACGTCCCTAAACTAAAACAATAGAGTCTAAATGCTCTTTTGTTGGATCTAAATGATCCTGTTGAGTAGATCTTAGTCTAAAATTAGACTAACGTATCCTCGACAAACGTTTAAGTTGATCTTAGTCTAAAATGAGATTAACGATCCTTAAACCCAACCCAAACCCAAATCGAAGAAAATACGGATTTGAACTAATCCACGCCCTACGGGCGACAACATAAATTAGTCTCCGTATACAATCCACAGGAAACCAAAAATAAAATAAACACACACGACACGAAGTGACCATATGGAGAAAGAGAAAGTTGTTACTGCGATACGGTAGCATAATTAACTGCAAGGGCTTGCGCCTGCAAGGAAGAGCGTCCCCACAATAAAAAAAAAACCACTCAAATGAGGGGGAATCTGACGAAGTCTGCTACAACAGCCGCATTCGTCTAAACCTCCGATACACGGTGCCATAAATCAACTTGTCATCTTCGGAGAGGTGAACGGATAAAACCAAAATAGCATCTGCCCCCAAATTAAGGCAAGACGACCTACGCGGTTTCGTCTCTGTTTTCGGCGGTAAACAGCAGTGCAGGTTGTATCTCATGAACAACACCGCATCGTTCTGCCTAAACACTAAAAAGCCCGTCCTGATTGAATATAAGTGAAGAATCTCCCGAGCTTTCAAGGTAGAGGCCCCGTCTTTGAAGGTGTCCCGCAGCGGCTGCACCGTCTTAGCATATTCCTTGCCGATAGTCATGACCTTATCGACGAAGGTCATGCCATCCCCGACCGTACGTGGGCGAAGAATCAGACCCCAAGACTCTCGCTGGGTCGGCTCCAAAGCGGAAGTATCAACCAACCGCATAACCCGAGGAAAGTTATAACTTTCAAAAAAACGGGGCCTCTTATGGATTCCAAAGGCGCTGAGTATGTGCAGCTCGAGCCACGAAGTGAAATAATGCATCGAGAAGTTTACGGGCTGCACCCCCGGTTGAGTAGTATCTGCCGCCAGGCTAAGGCCATGATACAAATGAGCCAGTCCAGCAATCCCAACAGCAACCTGCGTCCCTTCAACCATTCGGTGAGCCGGGTAAAAAAACGGACGGCCTCACGTAGCGAGGATGCATGGGGAGTGCAAACCAACTCAACCATAAACCGAGGAACCCTAAAAAGAACGTCTCTTCGTCGATGTCTTGAGCTGCGAGTTCTGAAAAGGGGATGACCGCGGCATTTGGAAGGAAGAAATTATTTTGATCTGCTTCCGCTGTTGGCCGGCTATCCAAGCCAAAACCGAAAGGATCATCGAGCTTGGCAAATTTCGCATCTTGTTACGACAAGACTTCCGGGCGAAGAAAACGGGCGATAAAATCCGTAAAGCTGACCCCGTGACTTCCGGATGCGAGAAATAGGCTCTCGTAAATATTTAGCACCTTGATCAAGCTTGGGAATCGGTGCTGAATAGCATTCTCTGGGGTCAGACCCATCACTACCGAGCGAGTGGCGAAAATATACACGTCAGGGGGTAATATCTCCTCATAATGCTCCCCTATGACAGGAAAGCCGGAGATCTCCGCGAACTCCTCTAAAGAGATTGAAACTTCCCAATCCAGTAGAAGGAAGGTGTGAGTTAGAACGTTCCATTGTTCCAAAAAGGCTTTGACCCACCATACAGGGGGCGTGGAATACTGGAAGAGAGAAGCATAAATACAAGGGTATAGCCCAAGCTTCAGCAGCTGCGATTTCTTGGCCGACAAAATGTATCGGGCCCACTGTAAATATCCTGCTGAGTGGTGGGGAGTCAAACCTATCATGTACGGCTGCCCCCACGGGCGCGACTCACCTCGACATATATGCCACCCCAAGATATCCAAATCCATCGGCGGCTGTATGGGTAACGCGGCCATGGAAGGCTGAAGGAAACCCTCCGAAGTCTAATTGACCTCTTCTACAGCATAGTTCACTGGGGGTGGGTAGGCATAGTGAATGGCGGAGATCACCTCCGAAGGTGCTGCATAAGAAAAGCTGCGTCGCCCCCTGATGATCCTATTGTACCACGTCCCCCATAAATGAAGGTTCTTTTGCTCCGGGTCATGATCTATGATCAGTGCAAAGACTTCCCTATCCACAGGCGCTTCAGGGATCCCTCTTTCCGAATGAGCAAACGGGAAGGAAATGTCGAAAGACATAGTATCTGCACGAAAAAGAACAAAAGTTAGCCGTCAATGCTACAGTTTAAGTTCTGGCACTTGGTACTTTAAATTCATACCACACTGCAATGCAATGGAAAGGGACCAAAGGGGACCCACACAATCTAGATGACGGCTCATCATTGATGAGACAGTCACTCATTAATGAAGAAATCCTAAAAAGATTCTCATTTAATGAGGGCCCCTAGGGCCAAGGAGTAAAACTCCCTTGAGAGCAGCGCTCTGCAACAGAAATGACATCTGTCATTATGAGGGGAATAAAAACACCCCAAGAATTCTAAAGAGCTACGCTCTACGAATAAGATGGAACAAGCCATCAAAACCCTAAAAAAGCAAAGCTTTGCCTTTTACAGAGGTAAAACCCCAAGATCTTTAAAGATCTGAAATACAAATCTTAAAAACTCTAAGAGTTCTTCATTAACGGGTTAAAGAAACCCTAAAAAAGATCTCTTTAGATCTATGATCTAAGAAAGAGCAAAACTCTATTAAGAAACCCTGAAAAATGTCTCTTTAGATCTATGATCAAGGAAGAGCAAAGCTCTGTTTTAATTAGCGGTTTAAAGAAACCATAAAAAAAATTTAGATTTATGATCTAGTAAGAGCAAAGCTCTGTTAATGTGGTCGAACATGATTCTTACCAAAACTTGGAACAAAGTTCTAACTTAAAATAAGTTCTTTGGGCCGAGATCTATGTTTTGAAGGAGAATTAAACTCTCAGAAAAATAAGAAGGGAAGAAAATGAACAGAAATCATCTCAAGGGCCAAAGGCCCTATTTATAAGTAGGGGAAACCGTTTCAACTTCCAAGATTGATCCAACGGTGGAAAAGCTGCCACCGCTGCACTCATGTGTGAGCTACGTGAGCGCAACGGTGGGGGGGGGGGTATTTGTTTCCCCCAATCATAGCAAAGCTCTGTTTAAATTTTGAAATTTGAAATGAAGCAGCACTTCATAAAAGCGCTAGCACTAGCAGCGCCAGCGTTAAGAGTCAAAGACTCTGAGGCAGCGCTCACGTGCAAAGCACGAGAGCGCTCGCGCCAAGAGCGCCAGCGCTAAGAGTCAAATACTCTGATGCAGCGCTCACGTGCAAAGCACGAGAGCGCTGCGCTAAATGCGCCAGCGCTAAGAGTCAAAGGCTCTGATGCAGTGCTCACATGCAAAGAACGAGAGCGCTAGCGCTAAGTGCGCTAGCAACAAGAGTCAAAGACTCTAATTCAGCGCTCACGTGCAAAGCACGAGAGTGCTCACGCTGGAACTAAATGTTCCCCACCCTTGGATCAAAGATCCAACAAAAATGATTAAAAAATCATCAAATTACCAAAATAAAATTCTGTTGAGGAAATACTCCTCAGAATCTTTCCAAATAGGAAAGATTGTACTCTATAAATCAGAGCACCGTTGGATCAAAGATTCAATGGTGATTAAAAATCACCAAGATACAGAGTAATCTCTGTATGGGAAAATAATTTCCCAATCTTGTTAATAATAAGAAAAATGTCTTCTGTAAAACAGAAGCCCTAGGATCAAAGATCCAATGTTGGGGAAACATCCCCAAATCAATCAGAAAAAGATTACCTTAACTGATCAACCTCCACTATATAAAGGCCCCAAGACTTCAAGTCTTAAACAGAGGAACCCCCCACAAATTTTAAGAAATTTCAAAGAGAAGAGCAAGCCCTCAGAAGAAGAATTTTTTTAAGGTAAATAAAACAGAGAGATCAAAGCATCTCATCAAAAAGAAGAAGAACTTAATTCTTTTTCTAGATCATAGATCTATAAGACAGTGGTCTTTCAAAAAAAGAGATCATAGCATCTCATCATAAAAAGGGAGGAAGAATTCAATTCTCTTCAAATCACAGATCCATAAAGACAAAGTCTTTCACAAAAAAAAAAAGAGATTGTACCATCTCCTATAAGATAAGAACCTTGTTCTTAAAACTACGAGACAAAGTTGATCAGAATTACCAAAGAAGCACCTTAGTGCTCCAAGACTGGCGCACAGCGCCGCAGCACTCCTAACGCTCCAATTTAAAGAAGCGCCTTAGTGCTCCAAGTCTGGCGCTCAGCGCCTAACGCTCCAAGCGCTATTTTAAAAAGAGCGCACAACGCTCCAAGGTTGGCACTCAGCGCCAAGCGCACTACGTACCCCTCATGTGCGCTATTTTATAAATAGCGCTTTGCACTCATTGACTGGGGCTCAGCGCCATGTGCTCCTTACGTGTGCGATATCTCACAGGAAGCGCCTTAAAGCTCTAAGTCCGGCGCTCAGCGCCAAGCGCGCCACGTGCTCCTCGCGTGTGCACTATCTCACAGGAAGTGCCTTAGCGCTCTAAGTCTAGTGCTCAGCGCCAAGCGCGCCACGTGCTCCTCACGTATGCGCTATCTCACAGGAAGCGTCTTAGCGCTCTAAGTCTGGCGCTCAACGCCAAGCGAGCCACATGCTACTCACGTGTGCACTGAGAGAACATAAACTGTTCTTTAAATAAATCCCCAGAGCCATAATGAGTGCTCAACACTCAACAAAAGACAAAAAAGTTGTCAGAACCCAAACCAATGCTCAGCATTGTTAAATAAAAAGGGTTGAGCCCAAAAAAATGTTCAGCATTTTAACTGAGTGGGCCGAGCCCAAGTTGGCCACAGATCCCTAATTCAGATTAATTGAACCCATATGCTTATAAATCTTTTTAACTACTCTTAGTCCCAAACTTGACTACAGATCTTCTAACCAATATTGGTTCAAGGGTACATCTCTTCATACCTCTGATATATGTCGTTGTAATCCCTCAACGTCTTCAGAGAGATGGAGGGTCCAAATAACCAATAATTTTTGGCACATCCCCAAACGGTTGAACCAAAACCATATAAACTATGACGTCTTTAAACTGGACTATGATGTCCTTAAACTTTACAGGTTATGAGGTCCTTAAACTCATGGACTATGATGTCCTTAAACTCATGGACCGCAATGTCCCTAAACTAAAACAATAGAGCCCAAATGCTCTTTTGTTGGATCTAAATGATCCTGTTGAGTAGATCTTACTCTAAAATTAGACTAATGTATCCTCAACAAACGTTTAAATTGATTTTAGTCTCAAATGAGATTAACGATCCTTAAACCCAAACCTAAATCTAAGAAAATACGGATTTGGACTAATCTACGCCCTACGGGCGACAACATAAATTTGTCTCCGTATACAATCCACGGGCAACCAAAAATAAAATAAACACACACGACATGAAGTGACCATTTGGAGAAGGAGAAGGTTGTTATCGTGATGCGGTAGCGTAATTAACTGCAGGGGCTTGCGCCTGCATGGAAGAGCATCCCCACAATCAAAAACCCCTCAAATGAGGGGGAATCTGACGAAGTCTGCTACAACGGCCGCATCAATCTAAACCTCCGATACGCGGTGCCATAAATCAACTTGGCATCTTCGGAGAGGTGGACGGATAAAACCCAAATAGCATCTGCCCCCAAAATTCAGGACGGACGTCCCAACGTCCCAATCGCGTCTTTCGGCGGTAAACATTCACGGTTTTGCCAAAACCATTCGTAGCCCTCGTCATTTCAGTTGAATATTCAGTAGTATTCAAGCTATATATTTTGACCTTTGCCAAGACATAGTGTTTGGTAGTTACTGGGTATTCATCTGTAGCATTGATAGATGTGTTGGTTTGGGACAGTCGTACTACTATTTTAGCCTTCGTCACGGGTATGTACGGGTGGGTTCAAATTTACCTGGACAATGACGGGTAGAACTTGACATGTGATTTATGATATGTTGGCCTTCGTCAAGGTCATAAGAGTATAGGGAAAAAATCCACATCGGGAGTTTCTAAGGAAACTGAAACTAGCTAGTGCTGCATACCATTTGGAGTGTGATAATGTTGGTAGGATTCCTTCAGGATCATCACACAATGATATTTGGATCCCGATCCTATGTGAGTATCCGCTACTCCTCGGGAGATTCATCACTTAACGATCAATGCTATAAACCAAATAGGTGTCTAGAACAGTGTTAGCGGGGCTACGACTCCAGGGAAAAGAGGTTATTTAATTAAAGAACTTCACGAAAGCATCATAAAACCTCTATCAAAGTACCGACACTATCATGGCCGAACGGTTAAGCAAGTATTGTTCTGTGAGTTTAATCCTGACTGATTTTTCGTTTATTATTTGAGGAAGGATTCGAGAAACAGTGGGAGACATCCTGTTTAGATAAATTAAAAACAAATCTAAACTTGCAAGAGCATCATGCTGAGTGTATTCTTATCTCTCTCTCCTAATTGCAGCGACCGGGTGACCAGATTAGGTTACTGATAGATAATAAAATGACTGAGTTATACTATATTGACTGGCAAAGGTTTGTCCAGATGTCCATTACCTATGACAAGATGGACCACCTCATTACTACTCAAGCCCCCACCATCCCAGGTCTAGTTTCCACCGCCACGGATGTTGATATCCGTAAGACAAGGGAAAAAGGATTGTGCGAATGCCAAGTGCCTCGTGTTGGTCTCAGTTGATGGTGTATACCAAAGGCAGCACGAGAAGATGGACTTAATTTCCATCTTCCTCTATAACAAAGATTTATTTGGAGAGTAATCTCGTATCGCAAGATATGAGACCTCAAAAGAATTGCTTCAAGCGAGGTTGGTTATCGGGTCATCTGTAGGGGACCACGTTCCTACAATGATTAGCTATATTAAATAGCTCACGGACCTGGAGACCACTTTGGAGAACGAGTCATGTACTGACTTGATTCTACAGTCCCTACCTTCTACTTATGCCCAGGGGAAGAAAGTTATACTTCCAGTTGAAGGCACCCTGAAGGAAACCGAAGTGACACCTGCTCTGCTTATTGGGGAATCTTCCTCTTCTGGATCCAAAGGTGAAAGCCAATGGTGAGTAGAAGAAGACCTCTACATAGACGATAGGCGGTGTCAGTAAGGTAGAAGGAAAGGGCAGGGCAAAAGTTTCACGGTCAATAGTAGGGAAGGAGGGATGTTCCTATTGTCATGTGAAAGAGCATTGGCAGAAGGGCTGCAGGGCTTGGAAATCCAGAATCCAGGATCCGAAGCACATTGTGGCTTCGACTTCGGGTGTGTTTCTGATTGAAAACAGTCTGTCAATTAACTATACTTCCTGGGTACGAGATACCGGATCAAGATCTCATATCTATAGTTCATTACAGGTTTTGAGAAACCGTAGAGTTATCAGGGCAGGTGATATGACTCTCAGGGTTACTAACGGAATGAGCGTGGACGCTGTATCCGTAGGGGAATATCATCTAGGATTGACAAGAGGGCAGATATTGATTCTACGTAACTGTTTGTGTATACCTGGTCTTGTTTATAAGCGATGTGGTCCACATCCACTTAAATCAAAGTTTGATTAGGTCAGGTATACTAGAGGACAGTATATACGTATTAAATCAAGCTCAGGTTTTCAACGTCCAGAACACACTTAAAAGAAAATCTCCAGAATTAAATAAGGCTTTCTTATGGTATTGTAGACTGGGTCACATCAATTAAACACAGTTGTCGAAGTTACATAGAGAGGGATATTTGGATCAGTTAGAATATCAGTCTTATGCAACTTGTCAATCTTGTCTCATGGGAAAGATGACAAAGACTCTGTTCACTAGACACGGAGCAAGAGCGAGCGAGCTCTTAGGACTCATACACAGCGACGTGTGTGGTCCAATATCTACAGATGCACAAAGTGGTTATTCCTATTTCATTACTTTTACGGATGATTTCTCTAGGTAAGGACATGTCTTCTTGATAAAGCATAAATCCAAGACCCTTTGATAATTCCGAGAATATAAGAATGAAGTGGAAAAACAAACAGGCAAAAGTATCAAGATACTGAGATCTGATCGATGTGGTGAATACTTAATTTCCGAGTTCCTGGATTACTTAAAAGAGAATGGAATTCTCTTTCAGCTTACTCCTCCATACACACCACAACACAACGGTGTATCGGAAAGGTAGAACCCTATTGGATATGGTTCGTTCCATTATGAGTAATGATGAGTTACCGCGATCCTTCTGAAGTTATGCACTAGAATCAGCTGCATATATTTTGAATAAGGTTCCTACCAAGACTGTGCCTACCACACCATATCAGATGTGGAGTGAGAAGAAACCCTATCTTCAGTATCTGAAGATATTGGGATGGCCAGCTTTTGTCAAAAAGAAGTATGCGGACAAATTCACGGCACGCTCAGTACTGTGTAGGTTTATAGGATACCCAAAGAACTCCAGGGGTATCTTTTCTATTATGCAGAGAAACAAATGGGTTTTTGTTCCTCGTCATGCCCACTTTTTAGAAAATCAATTTTTTAAGGACTAGTGGGAGCGCAATAGAACTGGAAGAAATTCCAGAACCACAAACTATTAATGAAAGTATGGTAAAACTAGAGATTTCAAAAGAACAAGACATCCCTGCGCCAATCCGCAAGACTAGTAGGCAATCTCATCCGCCCGAGAGATATTATTGTTTTCTTATAGACGGAGATAGTGAGGATTGCGTCATTGACAATGATGAGCCAACTAGCTTCCAGCAAGCCATTCAGAGTGGAAACTCGGTAAAATGGCTGGATGCAATGCGGGCCGAGATGGAGTCCATGTACACCAACAAAGTATGCACTTTGAACATTGCTCCAGAAGGGGTAAAACCCATAGGTTGCAAATAGATCTTCAGAAAGAAGATTGGTGTAGATAGATGAAACCTATAAAGCTAGACTTGTTGCAAAAGGTTTTCTTCAAAGAACTGGTTTGGACTATGATGAAACCTTTTCTTCAGTGGCTATTCTCAAATCCATTCGGATCCTTATTGCCATTGCTGCATTCCAAGATTTTGAGATCCTGCAGATGGACGTAGAGACGACTTTTCTAAATGGTTATTTGGAAGAGTACGTCTATATGAATCAGCTAGAGGGTTTCAATCGGAGTGGGAGCAGCGAGAGAGTTTGCAAGTTGTTTAAGTCCATTTATGGACTAAAGCAAGCATCGCGGGGTTGGAACATCTGTTGTAATGAGACGGTCAAAAGAATTTGACTTTATCAAAATTCCAAATGAACCATGCATTTATAGTAAGATTTTAGCAAGAACTGTGGGATTCCTCGTCTGGTACGTGGATGACATTCTCTTGATAGGAAATGACATTCCTATACTACAATCAGTCAAAGGATTCTTGTCACTAAGTTTCTCTATGAAAGACCTGGGTGATGCCAACTACATTCTGGGGATCCAGATCTATTGTGATAGATCAAAGAGAATAGTGGGACTTTCACAGTCAAGGTACATCAACACCATACTAAAAATATTTAGTATAGAAGATTCAAAGCACGGTAGTATACCGGCTTGTCACGGAATCACCCTCTCCAAAGGGATGTCTTCCAAGACTGATTTGGAAAGGGATCGCATCACATCTATACCCTATTCTTCTGCAGTAGGCTCAATAATGTATGCGATGTTGGGTACCAGAACAGATGTTGCTTACGCACTCAGCGTGGTAAGCTGGTATCAGTCAAACCCAGGGAAGAAGCACTGGATAGAAGTAAAGAACATTCTCAAGTACCTGAGAAGGACTTGTAGGGTTAGCTTAGAACCTTAGCAAAGTTTTGGAAAGCATCAATCATGCTACTTTAAAATTTTGGGATGCTAAACAAACCCTAACCAAGATATTAACTAGAGAATTATGGTTAAATATTGAATGTAAACTCTTTACATCTAAGTGAACAAGGAATATAACCTTTGTAGACCGGTCCTTCACTTCAATAGCTCTGTGTAGTAGTCCCTTCGCTGCGATCATGAACTTTCAGACTCTAGAGAGGCTCCCATGAAGAAACGAACAAGCTTGCTTCGAAGTCTTCGAGGCCGAAGATGATCTACGTCGAGGAGACACTAGGTCATGCTATCTCTTCATTAATTTTGTAGATTAGTGAGGTAACACCCTAAACTAAATGGCTAATAGTAGAGGATGATGAAGTAGGAATTTAGCTCACTTTAGTATTTAATTTCTCACTATATTTCTTCTTGATCTCAAAATCAAGAGAGCAAAAATGAGATGAGGAAGAAGAAAAAGAAGGAAATATCTCAAGTGATGAAAAAAATCTCTCATGGTTCAAATGCAACCCTTGGGTGAGTATATCATCCATACACTAACCTATGTAGAGAATTAACCATGGTTAGGTCACAAAATATCTTAAGTAGAAACAAAAGAGTGGACTAAGTCAAAGCTTATCTACAAGCTTCTAGATTTGATTAAATTTGCTAATTTGTAATTACTTAACGATAAATGAAACCCTAACATAAACCCTAGCATGGTATGAGTCTCAAACATACATGTTGCATGTGTAACCAAGCATGTCACAATTTTATATATCACATATATAATATTCATGTAACAAAAGAAAACAATACAATAAACATATATCACATATATGTTAAATGCATCATAAGTGAGAATAATAAATATTTAAGTGAGCATATAATATATATATATACATATATACTATTTCATCGAATCAATACTTGATCCGATAACCTGGCTATATCACATATAACTGACCGATATCACATATCGCGAGAATAGAATACGGTATCACATACCCCTATTAATCTCGGTCCCGCACATATCACATAGGTGCTCCTACTCCGTTTCGCATGAACCAGGAAACCTCTGTGTAGGACTCTAAAGACTCGTCAATACGCCGGTAGGAGGTGATGATCATATCAAACACCTACAAACCGCAAGCGGTCTGCTAAACGTAACGGCCACCCGGGTATTGAGCGATCAGAAGATCAACAAGCAAGCCTGCTATAACTCCTACGAATTCTATCAGTAACACTACCGTACAGTCCAGTCTCTTTGTCTGATATGTCGCATATCATATAGCCTGGGGTGGTATAACGTCAGACCCCAATAGCCTGATAAGTCATGCCGATGCAAGGTCCATAACGGTTCGAGAAACAACTGATAACACTTACCAGTAAATCTGAGCAACCCTGCCCAGGGATTTCCTGTTATGGCTAATCGAGCATAGCGCAACATCAACTCCCAACACCGGGAGAGACGAAACCCCTCCTATCGCTCATTGCCTCCATATGACTCGGGACTGTACCCAAAAGCTACCGTTTTGCACAATCTCTTGACCGTGGTAAGGTGGAAATCAAAGCACAGTGGAAATCACACAAGACTCTATGACGATCTCGGGTCTACAGACTAACCTGTACCAGTGTCACCAGAGAATTGCTATCCGACAATAGGTATAATACCATCTAGGAGTTCTCGGGGAGTCCTTCCAGTGTACCCAGTCTCCACTGAGTACCCGCATACCTTCTCCGATGTCAAACACCAATGGTTATGGGATCATCCATCGCCCATCATATGGGTCAAGAAGCGCATACGCCTGTCTACTCTGGAGTATCGATGCCCTGTCTCGATACTCCCATGACTAGGAACATTTGAAGGATGTACTTATCGACTACCTTGTCCCCACTAGTATGATCTACATCATAATCCCGGAACTCAAGTAATCATCCTAAGGGCTTTATCAACATGTGATCACAAAACAGTAATTGTTAACATGTTAAGATAAAGTGCAACCAGATAGCATACTATCATGTCGAGCAAGAAAGTCCTCCCTATATATGTCCAATCATCCACTACAATATACATCGCATGTACAGTAATGGCCTCTAGGGCATACATATAACTAACAATCTCCCACTTGCACTAAGGCCATTTGTTGTAGTATCCAATACCCAACAAAATAGCAGAGGTTGTAGTATCCCATACTCAACCATTGTAGAGAAGTCTCTCTAGGGGTAAGGCCTTTGTGAGTGGATCCACTGTGTTAACCTTCTGGTCTACTCTCCTAACTTCAATCCCTTGGAGATCAACCATCTCCCTGATCAGGTGATACTTGCCTCATAATATGTCTGGAACGCTGATGGGACACGTTTTCCTAGGCCGAAGCCACAACTCTATTGTTGTCACAATAACAATTATTGGACGCTCAATGGTAGGAACCTTGTTCATCTCATGAACAAGAAATGTCCAGACAGCCACTTTGGTAGTATCGTTGGTAGTAATGTATTCAGTCTTTATCGTCTAGTATGTCACGGTATCTAGCTTGGAACTCTTCCAACATACCGTCCCTGTACTGAGGGTAAAGACAATACCCGTGACTGACTCTCAGTCGAACTTATCACTCTGGAAGCTGGAACCAAGAACTTTCTTTTAGTGCTTCTCAAGTACTTAAGAATGTCCTCTACAGCTATTCAGTGATTCTCCCAAGATCCGATTGGTTCCTGGTCACTATATTTAGTGATGTATCTACATCTGGTCTGGTACATAACATCGCACACTCTGATAGAGCCTACTGCCGAAGCATAGGGTATCCCTTGCATGCGAGCTCTCTTCAAATCAGTCGTGGGAGACTTCTTTTTGGAGAGAGTGATCCAAGAGTAAGTGGACGAACCACCATGCTTAGAATCTTCCATACTAAATCCATTTAGTATGGTGTTTATGTACCTAGATTTGGGACACTCCCAACATCCACTTAGATCTATCACCATAGATCATAATCCATAAGATGTAGTAGGTATCAACCAGATCTTCTATTAAGAATCCCCGTGATAAGAGGAGCTTGACCAAGTGTAGCATAGGAAACCATTTTCTATTAAGAGTATGTCATCTACGTACAATACGTGGAAGACAACCTTACTCTCTACAACTTTCTTGTATATGCAAGGTTCATCTACATTTTTGATGAAGTCAAACACTTTGACTGCCACATCAAAACAGATATTCCATCTCCGCGATGCGCGTATTGATCCTGATGGACTTAAGCATAGCTTTGAAAGTTTTAACTTTTCCATCTACACCAAGAATCTTCTCAAGATCCATTTTCTCCCAATGGGTTTTACCTCTTCAGGTGCAATATGCAAAGTCATACTTTGTTGGTGTATATGGATTCCATCTTTGATCGTATAGCATCTAGCCTTTTCATAGAGTCGCCACTCATGATGGACTGCCTGAACCTAGTTGGGCCATCATCTATCATGATGCATTCCTCATTTCCACTGTCACTGAGAAGACCGTAATATCTCTCAAGTGGAAGAGGAACCCTACCAGATTCACGGAGAGGTTGAGGTTCGTTGGAAACTATTGAATCCTTTGGTTTTACCAAATCATCAGCTGTTAGTTTGCCTAGCTGGAACACCTTCCAGTTCTACCTCATGACCATAAATTTCTTCACAAGAAATACCTTTTCTCAAAAGGTGGCATGCTAAGAAACAAAACACCTTTTGCTCTTCAGATTGGTAGAAGATATTCCCTCACAAATATTTGGGATATCCTAACAAACTTATACAGAACTGACCTTGCCTCGAGCTTGTCCGGATTTTGTTTTTCAACATAGGCCGGACAACCCATATCTTAACTCGTTTAAGACATGGTCTCTTCCCATTCTATATCTCATATGTAGTGGTAGGCCCTGATTTGGATGGAACCACATTCAATAGGTATGCAGCTTCTCAAGTGCATAACACCCAAAAGAAAACAGGTAACTCAGTAGTACTCATCATAGAGCGCGCTATATCTCATAGGGTGTGATACCTCCACCCCGGTACACCGTTGTGCTGTGGTGTATACGAATAAGTAAGCTGAGAGAGAATCTTATTCTTCTTATAGAAAGTCCATGAACTCTATGCTCAAGTATTCTCCTCCTCGATCACATCGTAGGACTTAATACTTCTACCCATCTGGTTCTTTAACATCAAAACATATATTCCTTGAATTTCTCAAAAGTTTCAGACTTGTGTTTCAACAGGAACACATGTCCAAATCTTGAGAGATGGTCGATGAATGTAAATGAAGTACAAAGAACTAACCCTGGCATTGTGTAGACATAGGACCATATACATCATCATGTATCTGTCCCAAGAGTTCACTAACTCTCTTTCTGTTTCCAGTAAACGGAGTATTGGTCATATTATCTTTGAGACAAGACTGGCAAGTATCATAAGATGAAAATTCGAACAGATTCTCATATTCATCCTTATGTAAGTTAGCTGGTCATGTCGCATTGATATGACCTAGTCAATAATGCCATAAGAAGGATTCGTTCATTTCTAAACTAGTCCTCTTGTGTGTGTTCTACACACTTTGAACCGTGGTTTGATTTAGAACGCATATGCTATTATCTAACGTGCCTGATCGAATCAACTCTTGATTCAGGAAAATGTTCATAACATTATCCTCCAATACAGAAGTATATCCTTCTTTAACTCAGTAAAGAACATGATATAATGTTGTATATCAGGTTCGATATGTAATAACATTTGTTCAAAATCAATGTATTTATCAATTGGTAATATAAGGTGATATCTGCCAACAGACTTGGCTGCAACAATTGCACCATTCTCTAACTTTTAGAGATATATCACTTATTCTCAGTTCTCTACCTTTCAGTAGCCCATGTAACGGATTACATACGCAGGATCCTGATCCGGTATCACATACCCAGGACGTAGAGGATACTGAGAAACAGTTCTCGGTAATTAGGACACCCGAAGAATATGCATCAACATGCATTTTCTTCGATTGGGTGGCATGGGAATCCAGATATTCCCCTATTTCCTGCTCGGACTTATAACAATTATAACATTGAGCAGAACTAATGTTCCTTAGCTCAGTATAATAAGCAGGTTCGGTCAATGCATCCATATTATTATCTTGATTAAGATGTGACATGATTGCTACCAGGAGAGAGAGAAGAAAACACTCTGCGTGTGATCTTACAAGATTAGATTGGTTATTAGTTTATCTAATCAGGATGGCTCCCACTGTTTTAGTCAAATCTTCCTTCAAACCCTAAAAGGTAAGACTAGCCGGGATTAATTACACCCAACAAGTTCGCTAATCTTTCGGCCAGGCCAGTGTCGATATTTTGAGGGAGGTTCTCCGTGCTTTTGCACGGACCTAATGAAAATAAACCTCGTTTTCTCAGGGGCGTAACCCCGTTAATACCATTCTAGACACCTACTTGATCGGCTAATTGTAATGTGTAAAACATTCCCAGGAGTAACTCTTACTCACAGTGGGTATCGGAATCCAACTATCTCATAGAAGGTATGCAATCTCATTGCAAATTTCAACACTTGAAGTTCCCGATAATGTTTTGCCCCTAGCAGCTTATGACCTTGGCTAAGGTCAACAAATCATAAGCACTAGCCAAGTCAACCCGTCATTTCCCGAATGAATTAAGCCCACCCGCACGACCCTTGGCTAAGGTCAACAAAGCCGCACGATTACCCTAACTCAATCGCATCATATGCTGCAGATAAGCACTAATTAGCTACCGCACACTACGCCTTGGCTAAGGTCAACAAACGCAGCACGAATACTAAGTAGTACTTATCTGAAATGACGGAGGGCTACGCAGGTTTTTAAGAAAACCATGAGCGTAATGAACTTGATATCGTTGTATAATTGAGTGATTTTGAAAAGGAGTGTTTTTTAGGCTTTCACTAGTTTTACTAAAGAGGTCACTCCCGGTGAAGGGATCTCGGCTCTTTCCTTATCGAATAAGGTGCAGGATATTTCACAAATACCACTATGCAAAGAAAAAACTATAAAAGCAATCAAAAGACAAACTGTGTTTGTAGCATCTACTAGTTTTCGCTAAAGAAGTCACTCCCGGTGAAGGGATCTCGGCTCTTTCCTTATCGAATAAAGTGCGGGATATTCTACCAGGAATACTGCTATGCAAAGCAAGAACTAGAGCTATCAGTTCTTAAACAAGTTTCTACAACATCTTTAGATTTCTTTTTCTTTTATTTCATTAATCTCATTAATGAAGTCCCATTTATTTATGCTTCCCAAGCATCACAGAAGAAACGAAAGTAATAATATTAATTATATCTCATATATATAATATAGGCATTCGTCTCAGAATATATCAAGTAATCACATCACAGAATATCAGCAGCAGAAGAATCATATATGAAATATTGGATATACTAGGAATTCCGAGTTTTAAGTTAAGCCAATATAAAACACGGATTCCACGGTCGTGATGAATAGCCAAACCCACATCCCTAGACCCCTACGAGAGCGGCAAGTAACCCTTCCAATTCTAGGGTTAGGAGACCTGGTCTCGACTCCTCGAGATGGTCTCCCACTGGACCCCAGAACCCGGTTACTTGTGCTCCCCACCTTAGGTCTATCCTAATGCGGAAAAGTAAATAATATACATCAATGGTGACATCATCCTCAACCCGGAAGTGCCCTAATAAAAGAATATTACATACAATGAATTTTACATGAATGAAAATAAAAAAAACTCTCATCTCACATAAAAAAAACCCGGCTATTCAAAACACGACGATCCAATATAACATATCACAGCAACACATAACATCACATGTCATCAGCGTAAGTAAATATGCGTATCCCAGTTGTCATTGACATATAGCACCGAAACCGGTGATACACCACATATTAAACTTACGGTCGTAGAAAAGAAAGTGAAAAACTACAACAGTTGGAATCTGCAATCTCCTTAGACATCATAAACCCAACGTATCACATACTTTGGATTTCATGCCCAACCAAATAAATTCCTTGGACATCGCATGCCTAACAATTATAAACCCCGCATTTTAGTCTCGATATTGAAAACACTTTCCAATAACATATCGGGTAATTCAACAAGATTCTCGATAATCAGATCGAATGCTCGTCGGAAACTTTAATAGACGACCGCACCCCCTGGTGCCATCGACGAAGTGCACTAAGGCGGAACACCACAGCCGCAAGCACCCGAACGGATGCTTTTGGCGACGGGGTTCTCCTACAGTCACTTGGTCGGGGTATAGGGTGTGGCTATACCCGGCTAGTATCCGCGTACACTACGTGATTGCGACGGACTTTTGATCAACATCAAAATTTCGTCACAACCGATCAAATGAGACTGAACTGCTACATTTATAAAATTCAAACTAGTTATCTCATAACTAATTATGTGGATTCCGAATATTGTATTACAATCACAGATAGCTAGACGAAGTTAAATAATTCGATCGAATCAATGAATTCCCAAAATTCCCAGAGAGCTCAACACTTAAGCAAAATTAAAAGTTCCCAGAAGCATTCCCCAATACCTACGGACCAACAGCTGAAGGGCCCGACCCAAGCCTCTCAAGTGGCGCCGCGGATCCGCCGTCAAAACCATGTTTTGGCCGCGGATCCATGGTCACTTAGACGAGTTAGGGTTTCGTTCTTCAGGTGTGTCCATATAATTCCCTGCATGATTTTCTGAGTGTTTTTAACATGGAAAAATCCAACTTTTGGAAAAATTTCCAGAAAGGGGGTCATTTCGGGCTTTCGGAGTTCTATCGGACTTTAAACTTTGTCTAGACAACGCCAAATGCTCTAGCTTGGCTCTGATACCACTGTAGGGTTATCTTAGCACCTTAGTAAGGTTTTGGCAAGTATCAATCATGCTACTTTAAAATTTTGGGGTGCTAAACACACCCTAACCAAGATCTTAACTAGAGAATTAGGGTTAAACATTAAATGTAAACTCTGTACATCTAAGTGAAAAAGAAATACAACCTTTGTAGACCGGTACTTCACTTCAATAGATCCGTGTAGTAGTCCCTTCACTGTGATCATGAACTTTCGGACTCTAGAGAGGCTCCTATGAAGAAACGAACAAGCTTTCTCCGAAGTCTTCGAGGCCGAATATAATCTACATCGAGGAGACACTAGCTCATGCTATCTCTTCACTAATTGTGTAGATGAGTGAAGTAAACGCCCTAAACTAAATGGCTAATAGTAGAGGATGATGAAGTAGGAATTTAGCTCACTTTAGTATTTAATTTCTCACTATATTTCTTCTTGATCTCAAAATCAAGAGAGCAAAAATGAGATGAGTAAGAAGAAGAAGAAGGAAATATCTCAAGTGATGAAAAAAATCTCTCATGGTTCAAATGCAACTCTTTGGTGAGTATATCATCCATACACTAACCCATGTAGAGAATTAACCATGGTAAGGGTTAATGGTTAGGTCACAAAATATCTTAAGTAGAAACAAAAAAGTGGACTAAGTCAAAACTTATCTAAAAGCTTCTAGATTTGATTAAATTTGCTAATTTGTAATTACTTAAAGATAAATGAAACCCTAACATAAACCCTAGCATGGTATGAGTCTGTCACGTCCCGAAAGTACGGAACATGATCGGCACAACGTCTTGAGGCGTACATAATCTAAGTAAGCCGAAAACCCAGAAATCCAAACCAAGAAAGGTAGTAGAGTGAAGAAAAACCAATTTAAATCAAGTGTTTTTAATAGAATAAGCCGAATTATGCGTTTTTAAAAACATCAAATATTTTCTGAAAATTTCGGCAGAGTCTCCTTTGTAAATACTGGCCCCCAAACGGGATATAACATGAATAGTATATGAAATCAATAAAAGGGATCCCCAAGCGGGAGCTAGCTCTTCGTCAATCGACGGTCACAACCACACAAGCAATATAATATACAACGCCAAGGGCGAGGATCAAAACTCAAAAGGAAACTCAAAACCACAAGAAATCCACAGAAATATAACACGCGACTATAAGGTCGAAAGAATAACATCACTGGTCTCTATCTCAAAAATAATACATGTTTGGTTGATGGAATTTACTAGATACAACTGAATAATATTATACAAAGTATAATGATGGGTACGATACCAATAAACCCACCTACTAGCAAAATCACCCGAAGGAAGCAGTGCCAGCAAAGCCGTAATGAAACCTGTACGACAAAACCTACAAGAACTGTGGCACAACGAGGGTGAGTTTCCAACTCGTGAATAGAATACATCTACGAACAGGAATCGCATGTATGACGCAATCCTAGGTCATACGATCATAATATATCCTCAAATATATAACATGCAGCCTATAATCCGAGTGTAATCCCATGTGCCCGTGTCAGTGTCTCATGTAGCAATATATCATATGGATGATGTATGAATGCATGAAACAGAATGCATGTACTGAAGAAAACTGCTTTCATAAATTAGTAAGATTTCTGTATCTTTTAAAATGAGGCATCATAAATGAAATCAGCATAAACAGTGCCTAGCATCGACACAAAACAAATATCCAAATATCTCGATATCTCTGTGTCGCAATTTCTGTACCTCAATATCTCAAATACCTCTGTATGTCTCAATCTCACTATCTAGGGTGCCGTCAGTCCAGACCGGCCCCTACCATCAATCTCAAGACCACGACGGTATCCTCCGGATATCCGACGCGTCGGGTAATATCACCGGTCGGTAGTGCTCCCCTGCCAGGCTCAACGCCATCATCTACGATCCTCTTGCCCCGGGGTACCGCACCAGGTCCACCATATACCCGAAACGGTTCCTCCACTCCTCGAACTCGGGTCTCGAAATCCATCAGCAAACTCATGGTGGACGACTCATACATCATGGGAAACCGCACTTTTTATTTTAAAGAGAGAAAAGAAGTTTATAAAAGTTTTGCGGTTTTCCCCCAAATCCAGAAAATCTCATGGAAATCCGAATCCAAATCCTCAATAGCATGTAAACAGTGAATATAGGCATAAAAATCCATGAATACGGCATAACAATGAATAATAACATGCATGAAGTAATAAGTAATAACTACAATGTCTAATCTAGCATATAAGGCAAGTACACTAATATCATGTCTAAATTATTAGCTAACAACCTATGTCGATGCAATAGTATTTCTGAAGTGTACGTGGCATGGCAATTACCGATGAAGATGTGTGTGAGCCAGCAAGTAAGTGTACGTGGTACATACGCATCATCGGTAATGGTGCTGGTGTCCTAACAGTATGATATCAACAATGCAAATAGGAATCACAATATAAGTATGCGGTGCGGAGCGAACAGCAATAATGAGCGGGAGATAAATACTAGACACAAGATAAAAAAATATATATTTAATATAAATATGAGTTCTACGGTGGTGCCATTTGAATATAACCCGAATCGCGGTGTTTTGAAAATAAGGGCTACGGTGTTTTTAAGAAAAGATAAGTCCTTTGAAATATCCGTAGAATCTCTTGACCTGTCTTTAAAAATACCCGCGATCCGTTAGTTTTTGAAATAGATAGGAATCTTATCTATTCTGACAACTACGCTAAACTATACAGCTGAACTAACAAGCTGAATTAATGGTAAGGAAACCGCCTAACATCTGAGTCGATATATATATAAACATATATATTAGTCGGTGATCACGCCTCGATAATATCACATCCGATACCATATTTATAATCAGATACTCCCAAGTCAAGAGTGCGGATCTATCATCAATATATAGCTCGTACGTAAATCCGTCGTACGACATCCCCAAATCTTGGTACGGGTCAATATCATATTCATCACATTATTCATCTGGTATCTTCTTTATCAAAGATCCTAATCCGGGTACTGATCTCTGTCTAGTACAATACTGATACCACCTAAGTATGCATGCACGTGGGTAAAAACTACGTCAAAGGACCCGCTAAAACATCAGGTCGTATATCAAATACGAACCCTGTCATATCACCGATCTCACGGCCTCAAATCGAATCTCATCGACCCATCTCAAATCCCAAGTACTATCCTCAAATCCAGTATATGAACACATAGTCCCATACCTATGTGAACACATAAAAATATATTCCCATATACGCACATATGAAAGAAGAATGTATGCAAGTATGGGTGTGTGTGTGTAAATGTGGTGCAACCTCTACTCTAGGGTCTCGCAACACTAAACCTATCCAATCACACCTAAAATCTATCTTTATCATCAATAAACTCAACATTATATAATCAATATATGTGTGTATACGTATTCGTATACATCACCACGAACTGCGGGGGTGCTATACGCCATCCACCCGACTTCTCCCCGTAGATATAAATCTACTCACCTGGTCCTTGCTCGCCGGTGCCGACGTCGCCACGCGCTTGCTTGTCTTCTCGAAGTCCACATGGGATACCTACATATCATAACGCACCGTATCGCCTTAAAATCCGACTCAAGACCAAAACGACACACGAATTCCACATAGGTCAAAACCTATGATTTGTTTTCAGAAATCAACCTCAAAACCCTCGACGTCGGCGTACAAATGCCAAACCATTGAGAAAAACCCAAACACACTCATTTGCACATTCACAAGCACTAATTATAATATAAAATAGGTTAAAATTCACAAAAATCTCAAACTCACTTTAAAAGTTATTTTTCCGAAAATCTAGCAAGCAAAATTAACCGTTTTTGTACAAAACTCGACGTTTAAACAAATCTAGCGGCCGCAATATCCACTCAATATCATAACCAAGTCATATAAACCATTCCAATAATTTATTCTCATCAAAATATATATATTTACAAAACCTAGTTAACAAAATTAGCACAATTTTTCATTTTAGCTCAAAACTTGGGTTTTAATCAACTTTAAATATTTTAACAATTTTAGTGGCTAAAATGTTCACTAAATAACTTAATTAAGTCACCCAAACCCAAACAAAATTTTAAACTCACTAATTATAATAGATCTAAAAAAACTAGTTTGCAATTAGCTTAATTAGAATAATTTAGATGTAGAAATTAGCAAATTTAGCACTTAGATTACACTTTGCATGACTTAGCATGTTAACTACACTATACAATCATAAACAATGTTAAAAACCCTCACTTGATTTTAAAAACCAAATTCTAGAATTTCCAAACCCTAACTTTAAAATTTAAAACTAGCAATTCCACCAATTTAACACTTGAATACAATAGATTACCATAATTAAACAACAATTTAGCCATAAGGTTAAGAATTTACCCCATAATTATCTTGAGATCTAACAAGAATCTAGACCTCCAAATTGAAATCCTTACACCAAGATCCATGCTAAACGAGATAAGGGAAAATGGGTACGGGTTGGATTTGGAATTAGCTTTGAAATTATATGGATTTTGAAGCATTTTTGTGGATTTTTGAAGCAAAATGGAGTGGGATTTGGGGGAGGGACTGCTGCTGTTGGGGCTCAAATTTCGGCCAGAAATTTGAGGGGCGTGGGGAGAGAGAGGGAGGGGTTGAAAATGATGGGAAAAGACAAAGCCCATACCTCTATGTTATAACATATTCAATTCCCTTTTTATTTCTTGTTTTCTTTTCTCTTCATTGACTTTTCAAGTGGGGAAAGTGAGGGGAGGGCTGCTGATTTCAGCCACAAAAGGGAAGAGGGTGAGGGTGTGGGTATCGGTGTGGGGTGAGGGAAAATGATAAATGCTATACCCCAAACATCCATTTACACTAAATTCACTATTTAAGCCTTTTTCTTCGATATTTTCTAACACCGTTTAACAACTTCATTTCATTTCAAAAACCATATGTTAAAATTTTGTTTAATGTGTTAGGATGCACAAAATTTGTTTCAACTCATTCCAATTTGTAATTTTCCCTAATTAAATGTATCAGTGACGGCTTAAAATAATATTAAAATAATTAATTTCGGAAAAAAATTTCAGAAAATTATAAATTTTACCAGTGGCTCAATAAATACCAAATACTAGCAATTACATAGCTAGAATATGTATATTTAATTTTATAATAAATATATTTGTATTTTAACTTTTTACAGAAAAACCCCTTATTTTACCGATTTTCCGAAATTTCACCGAAACGATTTTCAAAACGTTACAGAGTCTCATACATGTTGCATGTGTAACAAAGCATGTCACAATTTTATATATCACATATATAATATTCATGTAACAAAAGAAAACAATACAATAAACATATATCACATATATGTTAAATGCATCATAAGTGAGAATAATAAATATTTAAGTGAGCATATAATATATATACACACACACACACATATATATATTATTTCATCGAATCAATACTTGATCCAATAACCCGGCTATATCATATATAACTGACCGATATCACATATCGCGAGAATTGAATACGGTATCACATACCCGTATTAATCTCGGTCCCGCACATATCACATATGTGCTCCTACTCCGTTTCGCATGAACCAGGAAACCTCTGTGTAGAACTCTAAAAACTCGTCAATACGCCGGCAGGAGGTGATGATCATATCAAACACCCACAAGCCGCAAGCGGTCTGCTAAACGTAACGACCACCCGGGTATTGAGCGATCAGAAGATCAACAAGCAAGCCTGCTATAACTCCTGCAAATCCTATCAGTAACACTACCGTACAGTCCGGTCTCTTCGTCTGATATGTCGTATATCATATAGCCTGGGGTGGTATAACGTCAGACCAAAATAACCTGATAATTCATGCCGATGCAAGGTCCATAACGGTTCGAGAAACTACTGATAACACTTACCAGTAAATCTCATCAACCCAGCCCAAGGATTCCTGTTATGGCCAATCGAGCATAGTGCAACATCAACTCCCAACACCGGGAGAGATGAAACCCCTCCTATCACTCATTGCCTCCATGTGACTCGGGACTGTACCAAAAGACCACCGTTTTGCACGATCTCTTGACCGTGGTAAGGTGGAAATCAAAGCTCAGTAGGAATCACACAAGACACTATGACGATCTCGGGTCTACAGACTAACCTGTACCAGTGTCACCAGAGAACTGCTATCCGACGATAGGATAATACCATCTAGGAGTTCTCGGCGAGTCCGTCCAGTGTACCCAGTCTCCACTGAGCACCCGCATACCTTCTCTGATATCAAACACCAATGGATATGGGATCATCCATCGCCCATCATATGGGTCAAGAAGCGCATACGCCAGTCTACTCTGGAGTATCGATGCCCTTTCTCGATACTCCCACGACTAGGAATATTTGAAGGATGTACTTATCGACTACCATGTCCCCACTAGTATGATCTACATCATAATCCTGGTAGTCAAGTAATCATCCTAAGGTCTTTATCAACATGTGATCACAAAACAGTATTTGTTAACATGTTAAGATAAAGTGCAACCAGATAGCATACTATTATGTCGAGAAAGAAAGTCCTCCCTATATATGTCCAAGCATCCCCTACAATATACATCGCATGTACAGTAATGGCCTCTAGGGCATACATATAACTAACAGGACTAAGGATATGTTCTTGATGTATGGCATAAAAGACCTCCACATCGAGGCCTTTGCTAACTCCAGCTTCCAGAGTGATTAGGATGACTCCAATTCCATGTCGGGTTATGTCTTTACCCTTAATGGAGGGACGGTCTGTTGGAAGAACTCCAAGCAGGACACTCGACGATGGAAATGGAGTAGTTCGCTGCATGAAACGCCGCAAAAGAAGCAGTCTGGATGAGGAAGTTCTTAACTGAGCTTCAGGTGGTTCCTTCCACTGTTGATCCAATACTTTAGTATTGTGACAACATACGACGCTATAGCTAAAGGGAAGGAACCCAGGTCTCATCAGAGATCCAGACATATCTTGAGGCGGTACCACCTGATCAGGGAGATCGTTGATCGCCAGGAGATCAAGGTGAGGAGAGTAGATTCGGAGAACAACATTGCAGATCCACTCATAGTGGCCATCCCTCAGACAGATTTCGAGAGGCTATTCGAGATCTTAGGTCTGTGATATGCCTGTATATGTCCTTAGTGCAAGTGGAATATTGTTAGTGATATATGACCTAAAGGCCATTATTGTATCATATTGGTTTGTATATTACTTAATGGAAGCTTGGGATATACACGGATATAGTAACAGTCTTGCTCGAAATGGTAGTATGCTACCTGGTTTGATTCTACCTTAATATGTGCAAGTGTTTCTTTTAGCATATCGTTTATACATATTGGTGGAGCCCTTAAGATCTTTGCTTGATTACCAGCATTGTAATGGCAGTCACACTAGTAGGGGCTAGGTAGTCAATAAGCACAACTTATACAGGTCCCTAGTGATAGGATTATCGAGACGGTGCATCGATACTCCAGAGTAGACTAGTGTATACGCTTCTCATCCCAGCATGAGAGATGATCTATCCCATAGCCATTAGTACGTCGTACTGGAGATAGTATGCAGGAGCTCATTAGGTTATGAGTACACCGGACAGGACTCGTCGGGAACTGTTGGTGGGTATTATACCTATCGTAGGGTAGCAGTTCCCAGGTGACATGAGTACAGATTAGTCCGTCGAATTGACACTGCTACTTCACCTCGAGTGTGTTCCCCCTGTACTTTGATTACTACCTTACCACGGCTCAAAGGAGTCGTGCAAACAGGTAGTAGTTGGGTGCAGTCCCGAAGCACTTGGATGCAGATAGGATTCGTATCTTCCGGTGTTGGGGGTTGATATCGCGCTGTGTTCGGAAGCACAAAGTCCTTGGCCAAGGCAAGCGAGATTTACTGATAGGTATTCCAGTAGTTTCTTAGGGTGTTTTGGGCTACACTCCGACATGAATTATTGCGCTATTAAGAGTATGACGATTACCGCCCCCAGGCCCGATATGGGATACTCTTAGACGAACAGACCGGACTGTACGGAGATTGTCACAGATAGGCTCAGTAGGATTTCGGATGAGTCAGCTTATTCGCCTTCTTATCGACACATACCTTGGTAGTCGTTACGTGCAACTAGTATCGCTTTCGGCTTGTAGTTAAACCCACTGCCAACGTAGTGTCGAGTCTTAGAGTCCCACACAAAGAGTTTCCCAGCACCGGGAAAAAGGTGTAGATGTCGTATGGTTTTACGGCAGGGCTTCGACCACTTACGTGTACTTGTGCACGTATGATGATCGGGCGTATAATACTAGTGGGCATTAGTTTAAGCCGGATCCTAGTATTATATTGATGGATTATTTTCGTCTCTTTGTATTAGTATTCTTCGGAATACGGATACGGGTATGTATATACGGATGATGGGCATTCTCGTAATTTCTCGGGAAAGCTTCTAGAAGTGGACACCTCATTTAGGGTTTATTTCTTTTATGGATTAAATATAATGAGGTGAGGAAATGAGGTGGAGATATTTGTTGGATGGGGATGACTCATTATATTGACAAAAGATTAAGCATGACTCACTCTTGAGATTTTTTGAACTATGCTTGATATTTGGTGAGATATTTTGACTTGGTTAGATATTTATCTCCTAAAATATAGGTATGATTCATTATTCTCAAGAGAAGGTCAGCCAAGCTTTTTCTTGGGTTCATACTTCTCATCTCTCATTTCCTTAAGTGATCTTCTACTTCATCAAACCCTAAAAGCTCTCATGTGTTAAGAATCCTAGGGTTCCAAGAGACAAATCACTCCATCTTCTCACTCTACACCCTCTAGAACTTCTAGTTTAGAGAACTAGAAGCCGTAGTTATCTCAGATTCGAGGTAGGATCTCGGACTATAGACTCTCGGGTGGATCGTCTTTGAGTCGAGGAGGTCGTCGAGGTTGCCCAATCCGTTCAGATCTTTAGAGCTGAAGACGAGGTGGAGGACAGCGAAGAAGACCCGAAGGACTTGGTAACGTGACATTTCAAGTTTGGTAGTTAGGGTTTAGTATCGATCCTGGAGTTCAAGTCGCTGTTGCGAGCTTTGAAAAATCATTTTTTGCATATTCCGCCTCCATGCGAACACGCGAGGTGCGCGATATCGACTTAAAGCTTGGTCATGACAAAATGATAGAACACTCTTTACTTCAGAATTGGGAACACACCACCTTATAATTTGGTCGGGACAACACTTGAATAAGTATGGATCTTCCCAGTAGAAGTGTTTAACTTGGGAAAATTTTTATATTTATCCTGTTTTGACCAAATAGATGGTGTCTCACCCGTCACTAAATAATTAACTATATCGGCGTACCAAGATTTTGCTCGATATCGTAAAGAGTTGTTCATCATGTAAGTGTTCATTAATGAAGTTTCAACATTTGGTGCATTCAAAACACGCGACAAATGGTCGGCAACTACATTGTCTGATCCCTTTTATATTTAACTATAAAATCAAATTCTTGTAACAATAGGATCCAACGTATTAATCGGGACTTTGCGACTTTCTTGGCCATTAAATGTCTTAGTACAGAGTGATCTGTGTATACGGTAATAGGTGATCCAATCAAATATTGTCAAAATTTCTCAAGCGTAAAAATGACAGCTAAGAATTCCTTCTCGGTTGTGGTGTAGTTGAGTTGTGCTTCATTGAGAGTTCGACATGCATAATAGATAACGTGTGGAATTTTATTGATACGCTGTCCTAAGACAACGCCTACAGCATAGTCAGATGCATCATACATTAACTCAAAAAGCCCTCCCCATACCGGTGCATGAATAATGGAAGCAGAAATGAGTTCTTTCTTTATGTTTTCAAATGACTCAAAACATTTAGAATCGAAGTGGAAAGATATATCCTTGGCAAAGAAAGTAGTTAAGGGTCTAGCAATTTTGCTAAAAACCTTAATAAATCGTCGACAAAAACCTGCATGGCATAGAAATGATTTAATTTCTTTCATAGTCTTGGGAAGAGGTAGGTTAGATATCATATCTACCTTTTCTTTACTACCTCAATGCCTTTACTTGAAATTATGTGACCAAAAACAATTCCTTGTATAACTAGGAAATGACATTTCTCCCAATTAAGAGTCAAATCTTTTTCTTTACATCGATTTAAGACTAACTCCAAATTATTTAAACATTGTTGGAATAAGTCACCGTAAATCGAAAAATCGTCCATGAAAATTTCTAAGAAATACCCAACCATGTCTGAGAAGATAGAAATCATCCACCTTTAGAAAGTAGTTGGCGCATTACATAACCCAAAGGGCATGCGACGATATGCAAATGTGCCAAAAGGGCATGTGAAAGTTGTTTTCTCTTGATCTTTCGGAGCTATAGCAATTTGATTATATCTTGAATAACTGTCATGGAAACAATAGAACTCATGGCTAGCTAAACTCTCCAACATTTGATCTATAAATGGAAGAGGAAAATGATCCTTCCTAGTAGCTCCGTTTAGCTTCATATAATCTATGCAAACTCTCCAATCTGTTTGTGTTCGGGTTGGAATGAGTTCATTATCTTCATTTGTGATAACAGTTATTCCAGACTTTTTTGGCACCATATGGATTGCACTAACCTACGAGCTATCGGATATAGGGTAGATGATGCCATTATCCAAACATTTGAGAATATCATTTCTCACCACTTCTTTCATAACTGGATTAAGCCTACGTTGTGGATCTCTAGATGTTTTGGCATCGTCTAACAAATGTATCATATGATGAACGATAGTAGGGTTAATTCCCTTGATATCAGCCATGGTCTAGGTTATGGCTGCTTTATTTTTGAGAAGAACAACCAACGGAGCTTCTTCTTGCTCTTTTAAAAGATTGTTGGCAATCATCAATGGCAGTGTTTCATTTGAACTTAAATAAGCATACTTCAAATGAGAAGGTGGAGATTTAAGCTCTAATGTTGGTGGCTCCTCAATAGAAGGACGAAGTTGATTCTTTGGTTCAGTTAAAAGTGATTCATGATGGGACTAACTTGTGTATGAGACTTGGTTAGATTATGGGTCCACATCATCTAAGAATTCAGGCTCATCATTAAAGATTTCTTCAAGCTTAAATTCTTCGATATCAATAGTGCCATCCTTTGACACTTCTTCAATTGAATTAATAATAAAATTCCGATCAAATATTTCACCATGCTGGTTACTTAAATTAAAGATACTTAAGTCCTCGGTCATGTTGCCAAATGATAGCTTCATAGACCCATTGCGACAATTAATCAAAGCATTTGATCTAGCTTGGAACGGTCGTCCTAAAATCACAAGAATTTGAGTTCGAAGGTTTGAGACTGATTCGGTTTCTAGAACGATAAAATCGACAGGGAATATAAATTCACCTATCTTAATTAAAACTTCTTCAATCATTCCCTTAGGCAATTTGACAGAATGATCGGCTAATTGTAGCGTACTTCTCGTTGGTTTAATATCTCCTAATCCTAACTGTTCATAGAGTAAGTATGGTAGCAAGTTCACACTTGCACCTAAGTCTAATAAAGCTCGATTAATGAATATGTCCCCTATTGTACAAGAAATGGTTGGACAACTAGGATCCTTGTTTTTGACTGGTATAGGGTTAGACAAATCTTCTCTGATCTTTGCAGCAAGAAAGACTTTCTTAGGTACATGTGTTTGTCACTTCTTAGTGCACAAGTCCTTAACAAATTTAGCATATGCAAGGACTTGTTGAATGGAATCAAGAATTGGAATATTAATCTTAACTTTCTTGAACATTTCTAGCAACTTTTCTATATTAGCGGATTGTTTATTAGACCTTAGTCTATTTAGAAATGGAGCTTTTTGTTTAATATGGTTATTTAAATTAGGATTTAAAGAAACTTGTTCATTATATTCATTAGATTCATCTATTTGATCTGATCAAGTATATTGATATAATTCAAAAGATTGAGTTTTATATTGTTGGTTGTTTAAGTCTGTTGGCATAGTTATTTGATTGTCAACTTGTTTACCGCTTCTTAAAGTTGTTACAACGTTGACTTGATTTACTTGATTTTATTGAACTGTATTAGTTTGGTTTAAACTTCCTTTTTGAATTTGAGGATTAACTATTGATTGACTTGGAAATTTTCCTTTATCTCTCTCACTCACTGTTGAAGCTATTTGGCACATTTATAACCTAGCTATTGAGTGACTATTTGAGTTAATGGCTTAGTTAGTTGACTGAATAAATATTGCCAAAGTTTTCTCTAAATTTAAAGTTGATTGACTGGAGGTTTTCATAAATAGATCTAAGCTTTTTTCTATATTTAACAATCATTTTTCATTTTCATTAATAATAGGACTAGATTGATTTGGAACGTAATTCAAATTTTGATTAAGATTTCGATTAGGTTGAAAATTTGAATTCGACTGTAGGCCTACTTTTTTATTTTGGTAATTTTGATACCGATTGTTTGCATTATTATAATTATTATTATTTTGATTGTTGTTTTGATTCCAAGAAAAATTTAGATGATTTTTCTAACCTGGATTATAAGTTGGAGTATAAGGATCATTCCTAGGTCTATTATAATTAAAAGCAGCATTAATATTATCTAGACCTTCATAATTCACACCAAAAGAACACTCTTCAGATAAATGACTTGGATCTTAACAGTTGTTGCACAAAGAGGGTGATATTTGATTAATAAAGCAGACTTGACTTTAACCTTTTATCTCCAACGCTTCTAATTTTTTCACCACTGCGGCTAGTTTAACTTCGGAAGTAATCGATGAAGTTTGTTGATTGTTTGCTCTTGAATAGGTTGCCTTATCGCTTAATCCTTCCCATTGCATTGTCCTCTCAGCCAGCTCTTCTAAGAATGTCCATGCACTCTCGGCATCTTTTGCAAAGAAATCTTCTTGACTCATCGACTCTAACATAGTTTTAAAACCATCCTCTAGACCTTCATATAAAATTTGGCATAGCCTAAACTTTTCCATACCATAGTTTGGACATTTAATTAAAAGGTTTTTGAATCTTTCAAAATATTTCCAAAAAGATTCTCTCCCAATTTGACAGAATTGATTAATTTCGTTTCTAATTTTGGCAGTTTTATAGTTGGGGTAGAATTTCTTTAGGAAAATTTTAATAAATTGTTCCCATGTAAAAATAGAATTAACAGGTAAACTACATAACCATCTTTTCGTATTATCCTTAAGTGCAAATGGTATCAAGATATTTTTAAGAGCGTCATCGCTAAATTGTTGAAATTTTATCATTGAGCACACTTCATCAAATTCATTTATAAAAATGTTTACATCATCGAAATCTATTCTAGTGAATTTACGAAGCATACAAATGTAATGTGGTTTGATTTCATAGTGATTACCATTTATGGGAAGCAAAAAAATACATGACGGTAAAGATGATCCTACAGGATAGTACTATCCCTAAGAGAAATGGGAACTTGAGCGTTTTGAATTTCAGTTTGTCAGTCTGTTATGATTGAATCTAGATTATATAATCTAACTAGTTTTGAACCCCTAATCCAACCGCCCATGCACAGTTAAAGACAACTACAAAAATTTATGACTGAAATTTTTTTTTTAATGAGCAGAAAATTAAAACTAATTTAACTAAATTAATATCTTACTAACAACCAAGCAAATAATATAATTTAAACTAGAAATGTAAATCAAGTCAATGGTTGTTATAGCGTTGACTTGATTTCTAGGGCAGAATGACAGAGACTTACTGAAAAAAAAACCGAGACCTAAATACCTAGAAAAGTCGGCGGTTTGTGTGGAAATTCCCTACTTTCCGCCGAAATTTTTAAACTGTTCTGCCCCCAATTTTTCCTGCTGCTTCCTCCTCGAATAAATTCTTGTTTTCTACAGTATAAAACCTAAAAAACATTATAACTCAAAGAACGGTAAAAAGAACTAAAAATTAAACCGTTATCCCCGGCAACGCCGCCAAAAACTTGATGCATGAAATAAAGTGCATAAAATAATAAATAACCGCAAGCGCACGGTGGTTGTAGTGCACGTTAAGGGTCGATCCACAGAGATAACATAATTTTATAATTCCTAATATTGTCCAATAAAGATATTAGGGTTTTCTTAAAAAAACTAGTAAACAAATTTAAATTAGACTATATAAATTAATAAAGAAAGTCATACCGAGGGTTGAATCCTCTAGTTAACATAATGTGCAATCGACCTTGTAGTTACCTTTCTAGATTAGATATTTTTAATTAATAATGATAAATTAGACATGAAAGCATAAATTATATGATTCCCTAAATAATCTATCAATTTGTTAAAAAGCATAAACTATAAGGCATTCTATACTATCTATCAATCTTCCTAATTTACCAACATTAAAAGATTGTAAATTAAATCATCATATCATAAACCTAAACTTTGTATTCCTAAGATTAGACTATATGCTTCGCAAAATAATCTATCAAAGTTAATAGTAAACCTAAATCCATAACATAAAAATCTAATTTTTTTTAATCTTAATCTAACGTAATGCAAATCTACACCTTTGCATACCCTACGCATGAACTATAGGCGCATAAACATCATAACTCATCAAAGATATCATGCAAAAATATAAACTTGTGTTGGCATTCCTTAGCACGACCACTAGGTTTTAGCAAGTACCGAGTATGCAATTTTTAAAAATCTAGAGTGCTAAGGAACACAAACCTAGAATCGAACTAGAGAATTAGGGTTTATAAAGCATGTAAACAACTTTACACTAAGTCAATAGAGAATACAACCTTTATAGACCGGTCATTCACTTCTAAAGCTCCGTATAGTAGTTCCTTAGCTCCAAGTAGTGGTTCCCGGACTCTTCTTAGGCTCCACTAGGCGAAAGGAACAAGCTTGCTTAAGAATCGCCGAAGATGATCTACCTTGAGGAATCTTTAACTCAAGCTACCTCTTCACTAATTGAGGAATTAGTGAAGTAAACAATCTATACTAAATGGCTAGTTTGGTATAGATTGATGAAGTAGGAATTTTGCTCACTTTAGAATTATTTTTCTCTCTTTCTTTCTTCACCTCATCAAAAACTAGAAAAAGAAAATGAGATGAAGAAGATGATCAAGTGATGAACCATGGTGTAAAAATATCTCAATTGATATTTGTAGAGACTTAACCATGGCTAAATATAATGGTTGGGTTAATAAATATCTAAAGTAAAATAAAATTAGTGGACTAAGTCAAGGCTTCTACATGCTTCCACAAGCATCTTTAGCCATGCTAATTTACACCTAATTTTGTTTTTCCCTTAATAACTAATCATCCAAATTATCTTTAGTTTGGTATGAGTCTCATACACTCATATCCAATGTATCATCAAGTATGACACAATAGTAAATACATTAATATATATATCATATATATTTATATGTAATTGTATAAAATAAATTCTTAAGTGAGCTAATATTAGTTAATATATATTAATATATCAAATATATAATTATATATTAAATTATTAAACCAACACTTTATTTAATAATCCGGCTATATCACATACAACCGACTAATATCAGTTATATGTATATCAAATATACGTATATCAAATTATTGAATCAGCACTTGATTCAATAATCCGGTTATATCATATATAACCTATATCGCGAGATTATAATACTGTATCATATACACGTATCAATCTCAGTCCCACACATATCACATATGTGCCCTATTTCGTTTCGCTTGAGCTAGGAAACCTCTGCGTATGACTCTAAAGACTCGTCAATACGCCAGCAGTAGGTAATGACCTATCAGTCACCCACAAGTCGTCAGCGGAACTAGATGGACGTAACGGCTACCCAGGTATTGAGCGATCAGAAGATCAACAAGCAAGCTTGTCCAAACTCCCGTGAATCCAGTAAGTAACACTACCATACAGTCCGGTCTTTTCGTCTGATATGTCGCATATCGAGTCTGGGGGTGGTAAACATCAGACCCCAATAACTTGATAAGTCATGCCGATGTGAGGCTCATAACGGGTCGAGAAACTACTGATAACACTTACCAGTAAATCTCATCATCAGCCCTGGCCAGGGACTTCCTGTTATAGCCAATCGATCATAGCGCAACATCAACCCCCAATACCGGGAGAGACGAAACCCTTCCTATCACTCATTTCCTTGATATGACTCGGGACTGTACCCAAAATCCACCCGTTTGCACGCTCTCTTGAGCGTGGTAGGGAGGAATTCAAAGCACAGCAGGAATCACACAAGACTCTATGACGATCTCGGATCTACAGACTAACGTGTACCAGTGTCACCAGAGAACTGCTATCTAACGATATGTATAATACCATCTAGGAGTTCTCGGCGATTCCTGTTCGGTGTACCCATTCTCCAATGAGCACCTGTGTACAATCTTTGATGTCAAACACCAATGGCTGTAGGATCAGCCATCGCCCCATACATGGCCAATAAACGTACACACTAGTCTACTGTGGAATATCGATGTCCTGTCACGATACTCCCTCAACTAGGAACAATTAAAGGATGAACTTGTGGACTACCCTAGCCCCACTGCATCATAATCCTGGTAGTCGAGTACACATCCTAAGGGCTTTATCAATATGTAACAGAGAGACAGTATAATGATACAAGTGTACATGTTAAGACAAAGAGAAACCAGATAGCATACTATCATATCGAGAAAGAAATTCCTCTCTATATATGTCCAAGCATCCATTATAATAAACAATCATGTTCAATAATGTCCTCTAGGGCATACATATAACTAACAACTGTAAGTCTATGTCACTCACCCCGCTAGCTAGCGGGGAGGCGGAATAGGTAAAAATCAAATTTTTCTTGCAAGGTAACATAGACTATGCTTAAGGATCTTTGCTAAACCATTGCTAACAAACAAGCTAGAGGTTTTATCTACTATGCTAGAAGATTATACCTCATGCTACTAGTCTTTCGGGTCTTCTCCACTGTCCTCCTCGTCTACGTAGGCTCCAAGGATCGATTCGGATCGTAGCCACCTCCACGGCCTTCTTGAGTCGAAGACGATCTACCCGAGAGTCTATAGTCTGAGCTCCACCTCAAGAACCGAGGTAACTAGGGCAAAAGGTTTTCTAAGCTTGATGTCTTAGGTGATGTAGAGTTTGAAGATGGATTTGTTTGTCCTTTTAAACTCTAATTTTCTCAACACATGAGAGCTTAAGAGTTTAATAGTGAGGAAGAAGAAGGAGAGCAAGTATGGGAGCTCTCATGAAGAGAGAGAAGATGAATGAGATATGATCCATGGAAAAAAGAAAACAAATCTTTTATCATGATAATTGTGATGGCTAAATTTGATTTGAACATTATCATGTCACAATAAATGCTAAGCCAAATTATCTAGTGCTTAACAAAAATATCTAAGTCAACAAAAGTCAACATGGTCAAACCCAATTAGCCATGACACAATTATCACTAAAAAGATTAGTAAACATTTTCGACTACCTCATAATGGTTTTAATCAGGTCAATGGTCAAAACCCTAATGAGGCATCTCCTTCTTTACTCCTCACATCCGTGCATACACACCCGCATCCGCATTCCGAAGAATACGAATACTAAGAGACAAAACTAATCCATCGATATAATACGAGGATCCGGCTTAAACCAAAACCCACTAGTATTATCCGCCCGAACATCATACGCGCACAAGTGCAAGTAAGTGATCGTAGCCCTGCCGTAAAACCATACGGCCTTTACACTTTTTGCCCAGTGCAGGTA
Source organism: Agapanthus africanus (assembly GCA_030015575.1). NCBI lineage: Eukaryota > Viridiplantae > Streptophyta > Magnoliopsida > Asparagales > Amaryllidaceae > Agapanthus > Agapanthus africanus. Next base: position 432,164,119 of record CM057339.1, read on the forward strand.
ACTCTCTGTATGGGACTCTAAAGACTCGACACTACGCTGGCAGTGGGTTTAACCATAGGCCGCAAGTGGTACTAGCTATACGTAACGGTCCCCAGGTAGATGTCGATAAGAAGGCCGATGAGGAAAACCCATCCGAACTCCTACCGAGCCTGAATATGACAATCTCCGTACATTCCGGTCTGTTCGTCTAAGAGTATTGCATATCGGACCTAAGGGGAGTGAAAAGTCAGACCCCTAATAGCGGTATAAGTCATGTCAGAGTGTAGCCCAGAACACCCTGAGAAACTACTAGAACACCTACTAGTAAATCCCGCTTGCCCTGGCCAGGCACTTTGTGTAATGGCTCTCCAGACACAGCGCGATATCAACCCCTAATACCGGAAGAGACGAATCCTGTCTAACCGCCACTGCCTCCAAGTACTTCGGGACTGCACCCAACTACTACCTGTTTGCACAACTCCTTTGAGCCATGGTAGGGTAGTAATCAAAGTACAGTGGGAACACACTCAAGGCAAAGTAGCAGTGTCAAGTCGAAGGACTAAGCTGTGCTCATGTCACCTGGGAACTGCTATCTGACGATAGGTATAGTACCAACCAGCAATTCCTGACGAGTCATGTCCGGTGAACTCGTAACCTAACGAGCACCTGCATACTATCTCCAGTACGACGTACTAATGGCTATGGGACAGACTATCTCCCCTGCCGGGATGAGAAGCGTTTACACTAGTCTGCTCCGGAGTATCGATGCCTCGTCTCGATAATCCTACAACTAGGGACCTCTATAAGGATGTGCTTGTAGATTACCCAGCCCCCACTAGTATGACTGCCATCACAACGCTGGTAATCAAGCAAAGATCCTAAGGGCTCTACTAATATGTATAAGTGATATGCTAAAAGAAACACATGCACATATTGAAGTAGAAACAAACCAAGTACCATACTACTATTTTAAGCAAGACTGTCAATACAACTGTGAATATCCCAAACTTCCATTAAGTAATATACAAACTAGTATGATACAATAATGGCCCCTAGGGCATATACACTAACAATCACCCACTTGCGCTAGGGCCATGTACTTGCGTATCGCAGACCTATCTTCTCGATCAGCCTCTTGAACTGTGTCTGAGGAATGGCCTTCGTGAGTGGATCTGCAGTGTTATTCTCCGAATCTACTCTTCTCACCTCGATCTTCCGGCGATCTACGATCTCCCTGATCAGGTGGTACCTCCTCAAGATGTGTCTGGACTTCTGATGGGACCTGGGTTCCTTCGCTAAAGCTATAGCGCCGTTGTTGTCACAATACAGCGGTATTGGATCAACAATGGTTGGAACCACCTGAAGTTCTATGAGGAACTTCTTCATCCGGACAGCTTCTTTTGCGGCATCGCAAGCAGCTGTGTACTCCGCTTCCATCGTCGAGTCAGCAACGGTTTCCTGCTTGGAGCTCTTCCAACAGACCGCCCCTCCATTGAGGGTAAAGAAGTAACTCGACATGGACTTGGAGTCATCCTTGTCACTCTAGAAGCTGGAGTCAGCAAAGGCCTCGATCTGGAGGTCTTTTCCGCCATACACCAAGAACATCTCCTTAGTCCTTCTCAGGTACTTGAGAATGTTCTTTACTGCTATCCAGTGTTTCTCCCCTGCGTTCGACTGATACCGGCTTACAACGCTCAATGCATATGCTACATCTGGTCTGGTACACAACATCGCATACATTATAGAGCCTACCGAAGATGCGTAGGGTATAGATGACATCCGAGCCCTTTCCAAATAAGTCTTGGGTGACATCTCTTTGGAAAGGGTGATTCCGTGACAAGCCGGTAGATTACCGCACTTTGAATCTTCTATACTGAATCTTTTCAGTATGGTGTCGATGTACCTGGACTGTGAAAGTCCCAACATCCTCTTATATCTATCACGATAGATCTGGATCCCCAGAATGTAGGAGGAATCACCCAGGTCCTTCATGGAGAACCTCTGTCACAAGAATCCTTTGACTAACTGTAGCATAGGAATGTCATTTCCTATTAAGAGAATGTCATCCACGTACAAGACGAGGAATACCATAGTTCTCTCTACAATCTTACTGTAAATGTATGGTTCATCTGGATTTTTGATAAATTCAAATTCTTTGACAGTGTCATCAAAACAGATGTTTCAACTCCGCGATGCCTACTTTAGTCCATAAATGGACTTAAGCAACTTGCACACTTTACCGCTGCTCCCACTCTGAATGAAACCCTCCGGCTGATCCATATAGACGCACTCTTCCAAATTACCATTTAGAAAAGTCGTCTTTATGTCCATCTGTCAGATCTCATAATCGTGGAAGGCGGCAATGGCAAGAAGGATCCGAATGGATTTGAGGATAGCCACTGGAGAAAAGGTTTCGTCATAGTCCAAACCAGGTCTTTGACGAAAACCCTTCGCAACAAGTCTAGCTTTATAGGTTTCAACCCGCCCATCTACACAAATTTTCTTTCTAAAGATCCATTTGCATCCTACGGGTTTTACCCCTTCTGGAGCAATGTCCAAAGTCCATACTTTGTTGGTGTACATGGTCTCCATTTCGGTCCGCATTGCATCCAGCCATTTTACTGAGTCACCGCTCTGAATGGCTTGCTGGAAGCTAGTAGGCTAATCATTTTCAATGATGCAATCCTCTCGATCCCCGTCTATGAGAAAACCGTAGTATCTCTCGGGCGGATGAGACTGCCTACTACTCCTGCGGAGGAGCACTGAGATATCCGGTTCTTATGAACTTCTGGTTCTACCAAGCTTTCAGTAATAGCTTGTGGTTCTGGAATTTCTTCCAGTTCTATTGCGCTCCCACTTATCTGATTTTCTAAAAATTCAGTTTCCAAGAAGCGGGCATGACGAGAAACAAAGACCTTTTACTCGTCTGCGTAATAGAAAACATACCCCTTGGAGTTCTTTGGGTATCCCACAAACTTACACTGTACTGAGCATGCCTCGAGCTTTTCTGCATGCTGCTTTTTAACAGAAGCTGGACATCTGTTCATATCATAATATTGCATTATTACATTCCCCATTCTTATGCATTTTACAAATAAACAGGTGCTTATTGTTAGTGTATATGCCCTAGAGGCCATTACTGTATCATACTAGTATGTATATTACTTGATGGAAGCTTGGGATATTCACAGTTGTACAGACAATCTTGCTCAATATAGTAGTATGCTACTTGGTTTGTCTCTGCTTTAATGTGTAGATGTGTGTTTATTTATTATATCACCTATACGCATTAGTAGAGCCCTTAGGATCTTTGCTTGATTACCGGCGTTGTGATGGCGATCACACTCGTGGGGGCTGGGTAATCTACAAGCACATCCTTATACACGTCCCTAGTCATGGGAGTATCGAGATAGGGCATCGATACTCCGGAGTAGACTAGCGTATGCGCTTCTCATCCCAGCACGGGAGACGGTCTGTCCCACAGCCGTCGGTACGTCGTACTTGAGATAGTATGCGGGTGCTCGTTGGGTTACAAGTACACTGAACAGGACTCGTCGGGAACTGATGGTTGGTATTATACCTATCGTCAGTTATCAGTTCCCAGGTGACATGAGTACAGCTTAGTCCGCTGACTTGACACTGTCACTTCGCCTCGAGTGTGTTCCCACTGTTCTTTGATTGCTACCCTACCACGGCTCTACCGAGTCGTGCAAACAGGTAGTAGTTGGGAGCAGTCCCGAAGCACTTGGAGGCAGTGACGGTTAGACAGGATTCGTCTCTCCCGGTATTGGGGGTTGACATCGCGCTGTGTCTAAGAGAGCCATTACACAAGTAGTCCCTGGCCAGGGCAAGCGAGATGTACTGGTAGGTTCCAGTGTTATCTCAGGGTGTTCTGGGCTTCACTCCGACACGACTTGTACCGCTATTAGGGGTCTGACGCTTGCCGCCCCCCTAGGCCCGACATGCGATGTATCAGACGAACAGACCGGACTGTACGGAGATTGTCGCATACAGACTCAGTAGGAGTTCGGATGAGTTTACCTCATCGGCCTTCTTATCGACATCTACCTGGGGACCGTTACGTACAGCTAGTGCCGCTTGCGGTCTGTGGTTAAACCCACTGCCAGCGTAGTGTCGAGTCTTTAGAGTCCCACACAAAGAGTTTCCCTGCACTGAGTGAAACGTGTAGAGGCCGTATGGTTTTACGGCAAGGCTGCGATCACTTACGTACACTTGTGTGCGTATGGTGTTCGGGCAGGCAGTACTAGTAGGCTTTGGTTTAAGCCGGATCCTAGTATTGCACGGATGGATTTGTTTTGTCTTCTGTGCATCCGCATTCTACGGAATACGGATGCAGGTGTGTATGCACAGTTTTTCGGAGTGATGAAGGAGGATGTGCCTCATTAGGGTTTTGGCAGTTGTTTCGGCCAAAACCGTTATGTGGCAGGCTCATTAGGGTTTTGACAGTTGATTCGGTCAAAACCATTTTGAGGCGGACTCATTAGGGTTTTGACAGTTCGTTTGGTCAAAACCATTATGAGCCGCGAACATCATTTACTAATCCTATTAGTGATAATCTTATGATGGCTAATTGCATTGACCATTTGACCCCGTTGATCTCTCTTGACTTTGTTGACCGGTTAACCGGGTTGACCATTGACTTTCAAGAGGGTTCCACACTCTTCTTTTCTTTTCCTTTTTCTTTTGGATTATGATAATGGTCATTTCAAAAGTAGCCATCAACTTTATCTTGATGGGATTAGTAATGATGTTGTTTTGCATTATTTGCAACCATGGTTTTTTTTCTTTTGATAATAATATTATTCTCATTCTCTCTCTTGAAATGAGAAGCTCCATGGTTGCTAACCTTCCTCCTTCTTCTTCCTCCTCTTGTTTTGATCTTTTAATCTCATGTGTTGAGAGATAAAGATTTCACAAAGACAAAACCATCCCTTCATCACTTCTACACAACCTAGGGCTTTTAGATTAGCTATCTCCTTGCCTTAGTTACCTCGGCTCGAGGTGGAGCTCGGTGTACATCTCTCGGGTGGATCGTCTTCGACTCAAGGAGGCCGCGGAGGTGACCGAAGTCCGGATCAACCATTGAGCAAGCAAAGAGAAGAACAACAAGAAGAGAAGAACAACAAGGAGTGAGGAACAACAAGAAGAGAAGGAGTTCCAGTTGAGGTATAACCCCTAACCGAGTAGATAACATCTCAAGTTAGGATGCTAGTGTATTGTTTAGCAAAGATCCGGCTTTTACGGTCCATGTTACAAAGTTCAGAAAAAATTTTGTTTTACCGTTTCCGCAACCCCGAAAGTACCGGGAGAGGTAACTTGGACCTAACAGTGGTATCAGAGCCAAACTAAACATAAACTTGCTTGGTAGTGAAGTGTATCGAAGTTCGAAACGGAAAAATCGATAAAACCAAGTTGCGAAAACCTGAGTTTCTGTTAAAATTTTTTCTGGTCAAAACAAAATTTGTCATGCACCTAAAATCATCTCAGGGTTTTCTAAAGATAACCACCAAAAACGAGCCAGAGATCTGACCAAACGAGCACGTTTCCGCCGCGACAGCAAGCTATGTCGCCGTGGATCCGCGGCCGTCTTGTCTCCTCTCTGCCTCGATTTTGGTGCAGTGTATCTCTGTATTGGTTTTAGGATTTTTGAGATATATTATATGTGCCCAGATTTTCCAGAATAGAAATTTGTTTTTTGGGGCCTATAATTCCGTATTTTTTCCAAACTTCACTACACTTTGACTATGTTGGTTATATCTGTGATGTTCTTGTGTATTGAACGTCGGCTAATCGCTATATGTCGATTAGTCGGGGTTATACATATCTGTGATCTGTGAATGTTGTTGATGGTTTGTGTATATGAACTCGTTGGATTGTCGCGGATGAATAGCCGGGGTGGATGTGAGATGAGAGTTTCTTTTTCTTTCATTCATGTAATAAATTTGTAAATTGATGTAATATTGTTTGTTTGGCCGCACAACCGGGTCGGGGTTGTAGCCGTCATTGTATAATTCTTTTTACTGTTTTTGCTCCTAGGATAGACCCATGGAGGGGGTGCACAAACTACCGGGTATCTCGATGTGCCGAGTGGCCTACTCATGGCATTGAGGGAGGTTGCTTCGCTTCGGGTACTTGGCGGGTAGTTTTTCGCACCCGTAGGGGTCTTGGGTGGGGTATTGGCTATTCATCGCGACCATGTAATCCGCTTTTCGTTGCAGGCTCGAACGAATCGCGGGTTCCTAGTATATCCAAAGTGTTCATCTGTGATCTGGATTGGTTATCATTGCAGTATATCTATATATAATAACTATTTAGGCGTTGCTTATGTTTTACAGCCGCGCTAGCCCAGCCCCCGCTCTGTCGTTAGTTAAGTAACCTAACGAGTGATGACGGGGCCCAGTGGCGAATGCGAATGGCATAAGCGTACGTCATATTTTGGTTGTTTTCTGCAATGGTAGGATTTAAATGATGGGACGCATTAAAAGAACTAATGCAAGAAAATAAACCTAAAAGACGTTGTTGGAACAATTTTTCAAAAAGCTGTTATTGCAAGGACGTTCATTTTTTGTTTTGCATAGCGGTATTCGGTTGTGAATGCCCAGCACCTCAGTCGACGAGGCAAGGGCCGAGATCCCTTCATCGGGAGTGACCCCTTGGACAAAAGTTTGCGTCAGGGTAATAACTTCACTATAGTCGATTATGCATGCTTTGCATCGAGGTATTCAGTTTGGAATATCCTGCACCTCATTCGACGAGGAAAGAGCCGAGATCCCTTCACAGGGAGTGACCTCTTTAGCAAAAGTTTTCGCCACTATATTTTCAAATAAACTACCAGGTTCCTTCAACGATATCAAGTTCATTAAGTTAACGGGTTTTTTCGCCAAAAACCCAGCCGTAGCCCTCCGTCATTTCTTACAAGTAACACTTAGTATTCGTGCTGTGTTTGTTGACTCCGTCAAGGCGTAGTGTACGGTAGCTAAGTGCTGCTTGTTTGTATCGGTATATGGGATTGATTAGGACAGTCGTATAACCTTGTTGACTCCGTCAAGGGTTATGCGGGTGGGTTTAATGCAATCCAGATAATGACAGGTTGAACTTGACTAGGACTCTTTGATTTGTTGACTCCGTCAAGATCACTTGGGTCCTAGGGGCAAAAACCACATCGGGAGTTTCAAAAGAACTGAAACTTGCAGATTTAGCATACCTTCTGGAGTGTGGTGACTAGAGTGGATTTCATCTAGGTTATCACACAATGACAGTTGGATCCCGATCCCACTGATGAGTTGGTTTACTCTCGGGAGATTATTTCACTTAACAATCAATGCTATAAACCTAGTAGGTGTCTAGAAAGGTGTTAGCGGGGCTACGCCCTCAGGGAAAAGAGGTTCTTTAATTAAGGAACTTCGCGAAAGCGTTGGAAAACCTCCCTCGAAGTACCGACACTAGCCTGGCTGAAAGGTTAAGCAAGTATTGTGACGTGAATTAAAACCCGGCTAGTTATTCTTTTTAAAAGGTTTTAAGAAGAATTTGAGGAAACAGTGGGAGACATCCTGGTTAGATAAATTAATAAACCAATCTAATCTTGCACGAGCATACGCTGAGTGTTTCTTTTCTCTCTCTCCAGGCAGCAACCTTTTCACGCCCTAATCAAGATAATAAAATGTATCGCTTGACCGATCCGAATTCTTATTCGGGACTGGGGAAAGTTGGTTCAGCTCTAACTTGTGACAACAGTCATGAGTATGAGATTGGGAAAGGGGATTGTATGGATTTCCAGGATACCCAGTTGAAGAAGAAGCATGGTTTTGCATCTACTTCAGGTGTTCTTGTAATTGAGAACTGTTTTACGGTCAGCCGTACCTCCTGGGTACTTTATACCGGATCAGGATCTCATATCTGTAATTTATTGCAGGGACTGAGAAAAAGTAGGAGAGTTGCACCGGGTGATATGTCGCTCAGAGTAGCGAACGGAGCACAAGTTAATGCGGCAGCCGTCGGTGAATATCACCTAGTATTGCCAAATGCCAAGACTATGATTTTGAACGATTGCTACTATGTACCCTCCATGGTTTGCAACATCATATCAGTTTCTTTACTCGATAAAGATGGATATAACTTTGTTCTTGAAAAGAATATCATGAACATTTACCTTGATAAGGTGCTGGTTGCAGAGGGTACACTGTGTAATGGTATCTACGTTCTAAATCAGAATACAGTTCTCAATATACAAAACACACGCAAGAGGAAGAATTCAGATACGAATGAATCCTACTTGTGGCATTGTAGACTTGGTCATATCGGAGAGAAAAGACTGAGTAAGTTGCATAAAGATGGACTCTTGAATGCGTTCGAGTTTTCATCTTATGAAACTTGTCAGTCTTGTCTCAAAGGGAAGATGACCAAATCTCCGTTCACCGGACATGGAGAAAGAGCAAGAGAGCTCTTGGGACTCATACACAGTGATGTGTGTGGTCCGATGTCTATACATGCAAGGGGTGGGTTCTCATACTTCATCACATTCACTGACGATCTCTCTAGGTTCGGATATGTGTATCTGATGAAACACAAATCTGAAGCTTTTGAGAAATTCAAGGAATTCAGAAAGGAAGTAGAGAACCAGATTAGCAAAAGTATCAAGATCCTCCGGTCTGACAGGGGAGGGGAGTACTTAAGCACGGAATTCCTAGATTACTTAAAAGAGAATGGTATTCTCTCTCAGCTTACTCCTCCTTATACACCACAGCACAACGGTGTTTCGGAGCGGAGGAATCGTACCCTATTGGATATGGTTTGCTCCATGATGAGTAGTGCTGAGTTGCCTCTTTCATTTTGGGGACATGCGCTTCAGACAGCGGCGTACCTATTGAACTATGTTCCATCCAAATCAGTGCCTAAGACTCCATATGAAATATGGAATGGAAGAAATCCGTATCTTAAGCGATTTAAGATATGGGGTTGTCCGGCCTATGTGAAAACACAGAAACCGGACAAGTTAGAGGCACGGTCAGTTCTCTGTAAATTTGTGGGATATCCTAAAGACTCACTAGGATATCTGTTCTACCACACTGAGGAACAGAAGGTGTTTGTATCTCGCCACGCTACCTTCTTAGAAAGGGAGTTTCTTGCAAAAGAAGCTAGTGGGAGTTCGGTAGAACTGGAAGAAATTCAGCGACCACAAAATGTAACTGAAAATTTGGAGGAACCGCTAGATTCAATGACCCCAAACGAACCTCAGCCACTCCGCAGATCTGGTAGGATTTCTCATCCACCCGAGAGATACTACAGTTTTCTCATAGACGGGGATCGAGAGGATTGCATCTTAGAAGAAGATGACCCTACCAGTTTCAGGCAGGCCATTATCAGTAGGGACTCTGATAAGTGGCAGGAAGCAATGCAATCCGAAATGGAGTCCATGTACGCCAATAAAGTGTGGACCTTGGATATTGCTCCACCTGGGGTAAAACCCGTTGGATGCAAATGGATCTACAAAAGGAAACTTGGTGTAGATGGGCAGGTGGAAACCTATAAAGCTAGACTCGTTGCAAAAGGTTTTCGTCAAAGACTTGGTTTGGACTATGATGAAACTTTTTCTCCGGTGGCTATGCTCAAATCCATTCGGATCCTAATTGCCATTGCTGCCTTCCATGACTATGAAATCTGGCAGATGGATGTTAAAACGGCTTTCCTAAACGGTTGTTTGGAAGAGTGCGTTTACATGGATCAACCAGAAGGTTTCGTAGACAGTGGGAGCAGCGGAAAGGTGTGCAAGTTGCTTAAATCCATTTATGGAATAAAGCAGGCATCGCGGAGCTGGAACATCTGTTTTGATGAGGCAATCAAGGAATTTGATTTCATCAAGAACGAAGATGAACCCTGTGTTTATAAGAAGATTGTAGGACGAACTGTCGTATTCCTAGTCTTGTACGTGGACGACATTCTTTTGATAGGAAATGATGTTCCTATGCTACAATCGGTCAAGCTATTTTTGTCACAAAGGTTCTCCATGAAGGACCTGGGTGATGCCTCGTACATTCTGGGGATCAAGATCCATAGAGATAGATCCAAGAGACTATTGGGACTTTCGCAGTCCAGGTACATAGAGACCGTACTAAAGAGATTTAGTATGGAGGGTTCCAAGCGCGGTAACATACCCGCATTGCACGGAATTACCCTCTCCAAGAAGATGTCTCCTAAGACTGACGAGGAGAGGATTCGCATGAGCACTATACCCTACGCTTCGGCGGTAGGATCTATAATGTATGCGATGCTATGTACAAGACCAGATGTAGCTTACGCATTGAGCGCGGTAAGCCGGTATCAGTCAGACCCAGGGGAGGACCACTGGACAGCAGTGAAGAACATTCTCAAGTACCTGAGAAGGACTAAGGAGATGTTCCTGGTTTACGGTAATGGAGACCTCAGGGTCGAGTCCTTTACCGATTCAAGCTTCCAGAGTGACAAAGACGACAGCAAGTCCGTCTCGGGTTTTGTGTTTACCCTCAACGGAGGGGCGGTATGTTGGAGGAGTTCCAAGCAGGAAACCGTCGCAGACTCGACGATGGAGGCTGAATACATTGCTGCAAGCGATGCCGCAAAAGAGGCGGTCTGGATGAAGAAGTTCATTAGTGAACTTCAGGTGGTTCCGTCCATTATTGACCCAATACCTTTGTATTGCGATAACAATGGGGCTATAGCTTTAGCGAAGGAACCAAGGTCCCATCAGAAATCCAGGCACATCTTAAGGCGGTATCACCTGATCAGGGTGATCATTGATCGACAGGAGATCGAGGTACGGAGAGTGGACACAAAGGACAACACTGCGGACCCATTCACGAAGGCTTTACCCCAGACTCAGTTCGAGCGGCTGATCGAGATGATAGGTCTTCGATACGCCAGTACATGGCCTTAGTGCAAGTGGGAGATTGTTAGTGTATATGCCCTAGAGGCCATTACTGTATCATACTAGTATGTATATTACTTGATGGAAGCTTGGGATATTCACAGTTGTACAGACAATCTTGCTCAATATAGTAGTATGCTACTTGGTTTGTCTCTGCTTTAATGTGTAGATGTGTGTTTATTTATTATATCACCTATACGCATTAGTAGAGCCCTTAGGATCTTTGCTTGATTACCGGCGTTGTGATGGCGATCACACTCGTGAGGGCTGGGTAATCTACAAGCACATCCTTATACACGTCCCTAGTCGTGGGAGTATCGAGATAGGGCATCGATACTCCGGAGTAGACTAGCGTATGCGCTTCTCATCCCAGCACGGGAGACGGTCTGTCCCACAGCCGTCGGTACGTCATACTTGAGATAGTATGCGGGTGCTCGTTGGGTTAAGAGTACACTGGACAGGACTCGTCGGGAACTGATGGTTGGTATTATACCTGTCGTCAGTTATCAGTTCCCAGGAGACATGAGTACAGCTTAGTCCGCTGACTTGACACTGTCACTTCGCCTCGAGTGTGTTCCCATTGTTCTTTGATTGCTACCCTACCACGGCTCTACTGAGTCGTGCAAACAGGTAGTAGTTGGGAGCAGTCCCGAAGCACTTGGAGGCAGTGACGGTTAGACAGGATTCGTCTCTCCCGGTATTGGGGGTTGACATCGCGCTGTGTCTAGGAGAGCCATTACACAAGTAGTCCCTGGCCAGGGCAAGCGAGATGTACTGGTAGGTTCCAGTGTTATCTCAGGGTGTTCTGGGCTTCACTCCGACGCGACTTGTACCGCTATTAGGGGTCTGACGCTTGCCGTCCCCCTAGGCCCGACATGCGATGTATCAGACGAACAGACCGGACTGTACGGAGATTGTCACATACAGACTCAGTAGGAGTTCGGATGAGTTTACCTCATCGGCCTTCTTATCGACATCTACCTGGGGACCGTTACGTACAGCTAGTGCCGCTTGCGGTCTGTGGTTAAACCCACTGCCAGCGTAGTGTCGAGTCTTTAGAGTCCCACACAGAGAGTTTCCCTGCACTGAGCGAAACGTGTAGAGGCCGTATGGTTTTACGGCAGGGCTGCGATCACTTACGTACACTTGTGTGCGTATGGTGTTCGGGCAGGCAGTACTAGTAGGCTTTGGTTTAAGCCGGATCCTAGTATTGCACGGATGGATTTGTTTTTTCTTCTGTGCATCCGCTTTCTACGGAATACGGATGCAAGTGTGTATGCACAGTTTTTCGGAGTGATGAAGGAGGATGTGCCTCATTAGGGTTTTGGCAGTTGTTTCGGCCAAAACCGTTATGTGGCAGGCTCATTAGGGTTTTGACAGTTGATTCGGTCAAAACCATTTTGAGGCGGACTCATTAGGGTTTTGACAGTTCGTTTGGTCAAAACCATTATGAGCCGCGAACATCATTTACTAATCCTATTAGTGATAATCTTATGATGGCTAATTGCATTGACCATTTGACCCCGTTGGCCTCTCTTGACTTTGTTGACCGGTTGACCGGGTTGACCATTGACTTTCAAGAGGGTTCCACACTCTTCTTTTCTTTTCCTTTTTCTTTTGGATTATGATAATGGTCATTTCAAAAGTAGCCATCAACTTTATCTTGATGGGATTAGTAATGATGTTGTTTTGCATTATTTGCAACCATGGCTGTTTTTCTTTTGATAATAATATTATTCTCATTCTCTCTCTTGAAATGAGAAGCTCCATGGTTGCTAACCTTCCTCCTTCTTCTTCCTCCTCTTGTTTTGATCTTTTAATCTCATGTGTTGAGAGATAAAGATTTCACAAAGACAAAACCATCCCTTCATCACTTCTACACAACCTAGGGCTTTTAGATTAGCTATCTCCTTGCCTTAGTTACCTCGGCTCGAGGTGGAGCTCGGTGTACATCTCTCGGGTGGATCGTCTTCGACTCAAGGAGGCCGCGGAGGTGACCGAAGTCCGGATCAACCATTGAGCAAGCAAAGAGAAGAACAACAAGAAGAGAAGAACAACAAGGAGTGAGGAACAACAAGAAGAGAAGGAGTTCCAGTTGAGGTATAACCCCTAACCGAGTAGATAACATCTCAAGTTAGGATGCTAGTGTATTGTTTAGCAAAGATCCGGCTTTTACGGTCCATGTTACAAAGTTCAGAAAAAATTTTGTTTTACCGTTTCCGCAACCCCGAAAGTACCGGGAGAGGTAACTTGGACCTAACACTTTTGACCCATGTCTGCTACATAGTTACAGGTTCTCAGAGCAAAAATAGTGAAATTGATGAAAAAGATGATACAAAGTGAGACTATGACCAATAAATGGTGGAATCTTGATCAAGCCTACACGAAGATCAGTTCACAAAGTACAAGGCAGCGCAAGGTTCAAGACTTTGACACGAAGAAACGGTAAAAGTCCACTACATTATTCACTGTAGAGATCTGGAAAAGGACCAGAAGACATCCTGAAGAAAAAACTAAAGAAACAAGAAGCCCAAAGAATCAGAAAGAAGCCCAGAAAAAATTGTGCAGCAAACCACTTGTTTGGACACGGAACCGCGGCCTAACCATGTTTTCGGCCGCGGTTCTGCGGCCGCTCTATGCCCGTGTCGGTGGAAATTCTTTGAGGCGGCTGCGAGCGTTGACTAGGTCTTTTTCTTAGGGGGTATTTTTGTAATAGCAGATATGACGCGATTGTAACTTAGGGTTTCTATGAATCTATAAATAGAACCCTAAAAACCTGATTTAGGTCTTGCCTCTTCTTGTGCCTCATTGTAAATCTCAAATTCAGATCTGTAAATTTCTTTTCATCGATAAATTAGGATTAAGTTTTCTTTTCATCGCCCTGGTTAATTTTATTTCATTGCCCTAGTATAATTTCTTATCTGCCCTAGTTAGATCTTTAATTCCTTGCCCTAGGTAGATAGTTTAGATATGTTCTTCAATTCCCTAATGAGCGGGTAGTCTCCTCGCTTGTTAGGGTTGGCTTTGGGGAAGGCTTGAAAGATGAAGAACTCTCACCCCTTTCTTGCCCATCACACGTTTTTATAGTACTCCATGCATACATGCACACACCGCTCCCTACGGCACCCTATCCCACGAAGTAGCGGTGATACCGTAGTATAAAGGCCCGGTTGAGCGTGTTTTCCATGGAGGTTGGGGTAAGGATTAAGAAAGGAAGGACAAGAACCTAGAGAAAGAAACACCGTTTCTTCCCGATGGTACTAATCCCCTTTATTAATAATTACCATAACTCCTAAAGAGATCTTAATTTGGGTATAGAAAGCGGTGAGGAAATCTTTTCATTTCCAAACTTAACCTAAACCTAACCCTAGCAAGATTTAGATCTAGATAAACTTAGTTTTTAGATTCAATTAATCCATTTACACCGTTTGGAATTAACTCGTAAGAACAATTAAGAAATTCACAACATCCCTGTGGACCGACCCGTACTCACCGGCTAGCTACCAAGCGACGCCGTTCTTGATTGCAGTTATAAATATTCTTTGAGATCAATCAAATGGCGCCGTTGCCGGGGATGGCGTGTTATTTTCTTTTTGCAATTTCAGGTTAATCTAAAATTAAAAAATCATAAAAACTGAAAAATCAAAAAAAAATATAAAAATTTATCATCTTTTATTTTTGTGAAGGGTATTTTTGTGTGAATTTTGCAGGATCTACAATCGAGTTCGGATCTGGAAAAATCCAGAGATTAAAACAGAAAACAACGGATCTGAAAAACAGAGATTTACAATAACAGAGGAGCAGAATTTTTCTCGGGACTCGAACCGCCCAACCTACTGCGGAACCGCCGCGCGACCCCCATTCCGGCCGCGGAACCGCCGCGCCCTGGTGACATTTTCAGAAGAAAAAAAACGGCCGCGGAACTGCGGAAGTGCACTACTTTGGCGGCGGAAGCGCGGTAAAAAAAAATTAAAAAAAATCACTGTGAGCTTTCTCTCTCCTCTTCTGCAAATCCCAATATGTCTTCTGTCAAATCTCCTACAGGATTCTTTCGCTTAATAACTCTCCCCTTCCAATAATTGATCTTGTGCAGGATTCTTTGCGCCGCGTATAAAAATTTGATTGCAAGTGATTGTTACTGCTTTGCATATTTTTAATCGGACTTTAAGGGGCTTGAAACCAATCCATATTGGGTGGGGATTTCATCACCCTTCCCAGGACCCCAGAAATCACATAAGGCATATGCATTGACCATTATTTAATTAAAAAAATACTAGACTCATCCCTAAGGACTTCGCGCTCAATAGGACAAAGGACTAGTTGTAGGCATCGGCCGTTGATCCTAACTTGACTTTGCGGTGTCTAGGCAAGTGTGTCTATGGTGAGTGGTTACTTAATTAGGGTCACTACTTGTAGTGGAGAGCCTCCCACTCATCTGGCACTTACCTGGCCGCAATTGGCGGTGAAGAGGCGGTTTGAGATCCTATTTCTAGCCCTTTGGAACAGTTAGGAGCTGTCTAGCTGACCTAGGTGACCCTAGATCTAGGCCTGATTGTGCATTTGTGGTTGATTGTATTTGTGTTAAAGCGCTTTATCGAAAATCTTTTTTGCAAAAAGTTCCAAATAAAAAAAAGGAAAATTTTTATAAAAACTTGCAAAATTTTGTCGCTAAGAAATCCGTGAACCCCACATTCTTTTTCTTCTCCTTTCTTACATCATGGGTACCCCACCTCACAAATCTCTTGCCGAACTTTGGTACCCTGAACCAAACTTTGCTTCCTACGCGAATTGTTTCGGTCGAATTACGGACGACCCCTCCATGCCAAAAATTTCTTTGAAAGATCGAATAGAAGCGTCTAGGAGAAACAGTTCGACTTTGCATTCCACTTTGTATCAACCATTTCAACCTTCACCACCTTCTTACGTTGATACCCCTTTTGAGAGTCCAAATGTAACTCCGAAACCCATTTCTATCGCTGAGCATATTGAACAATCTCGTAGCCGATCTTTCACTCCTCTCCACACATCCAGTTCTTGGGATCAACAAGTCCATTCACCTTTTTATCCAAATGTTGATCCTACTCCTGTCTAACCATTCAATTCCTATCAGTCCTACCCAACTTTCACACCTTCCCTAGACATTGCTTCTACACAGCCTTTTGGGAGTTTCCAGAATCCAAGCAAGTTTGAATCTTTTACTGAAACCCCTTCACAACCCATGTCTAGTTTGGAAAAGTCGTTGGAGGCTTATATGGTAGCGACAAATCAAATGATTAGGAATGTGGATGCGTCCGTGGCCGCCCCTATGCAACCTAGTGACCCGGTAGCTAGTTTCCAACTAGCTCCAAAAATTCCAATGTATGAGGAGGCGGTTGGACAGAGTGAAAATTTGAGAGGAGAGAGTGAGTTATACACCTTTCCAAACCAAACATACCCATACCCAATTGAATTCCACAACTCCAGTTTGCAAACAAGTGTCCCAAATGATTCATCAGTTGAAAATACAACATTTAATGAGTTGTGCGACTTTGTAGTGCTTGATTTGCCAGATTGTGAAGAGCCCCTTTCGAGTGAAACCACACCTAATCCTTTTGAACTTTACACCTCCACTCTAGAGCCTTAATTAATTGATATCCATGCTTTTGATGAGGTGTCTGAAAAAATTGATTTTCACTTGATTGAGGATATTGACGCCGGGAATATTTTGGATGATGAACCCGTAGAGTTGATTGAAATTTTATGTCCAATTCATCATCCCGAGTCATTAAATGTTTCTCCTGAACCTCATATGCGTCTTGATTTTGATGATAATGGCATGGATAAGCTAAATTTTGAGGAGAATTATGAGGATAGTATTGAGGAGAGTATTGAGGATAATATTCAGGATGAACCATTTTGTTTGATGTGTCGGATTTTCCAGTTCATCCTACTGAACCTTTAACTGTTACACTTCCTAAATCACCCTCCCTTCTTTCCATCGTTCCGACCACGCAAAAGATCACGCTTGAGGACTGTGAGCTTGAAAAATTTCAATTTGATCACAACGGTTTTGACGCCACTAGTGCATACCTCTTTGAATCTGACACAGCTCTCACAGCCGATAATGATTACGAGTGCTTCACTTTTTCGGACGATTTTGAAGACTCACCGCCCGAGTTTGAGTCCTTTGAATTTTCAGATAAGTTAGTTGAACCATCAAACTCGGTTGCTTACAGTCATTTCGAACCATTGATGGAATCCTTCAAGTTCGAGACAGATTACATAGGTGAGAATAAGACTATCGCTAAATCACTCCCTTTCGTCCTTCCTGTCGTTTCGACCACGCAAGAATCCGTCGCGTTTCCGCTTCCAATGGATGGTTTACCAAGTTCAATGTACCCATGTTTTCTCGCGAATTTTGAGGGATTTGACCCCATTTCTCGACGGGTTGATAGGTTAGCACAATCACTTTTAACACATCGGTCATCACAAATTGCGCTAATTTATTCACTCAATTTACATCCTCAAGATCGTACTGCACTTCTTTCTCTTTTCCGTCATTCTTCTCCTCCACTGAGACCATATTCCACCTTTCTTCCCATACGGTCTCGTGTGCTTCTCAACTCCTTCCTCTACACTCCATTCTTCCACCAACCCTACCATTATCACGATAGAATTTTTGAATGGTTGGTGCTAACCTTTGGTCTGTGTAAGGCCTTGTTTAGTTTGGGGGGAACCTTGTTGTATATATATTTTTTGTTTTTTCTTTTAAAAATAAAAATAAAAAAAATTGTAAAAAAATAAACAGGAGAGTGCCGACATTTTGACCCTCTTGGTGTAGCATGACAGTGAGGACACTGTCAAGTTTAAGTTTGGGGGTGTGTTCAGTAAGCCTTCTTCCTTCGCATTCATGTGTATATTCTTGCATTTGCATACTTATTTTAAAACACATAAAAACTGAAAATTTGAAAAAAATATAAAAATTAAAATATTCAATTTTGGTCATATTTGACTTAAGTTTGACAAATAGGTTAACTAGCTAAGAACAACTAGATCTTAGACTTAGTAAATTAAAAAACCCTAAAAATAACCTTTCTTAAAATTTAACGGTAGAAAGTATATATATCTTTGTAGTTTATTTAGAAATAGGCAAATTTTGAGTCCACTTCTTGGGCTAAGTTAAAATAAGAGAAGAGTATTGATGTTTTTATTAAAGTATAAGTTTGAAAAATAATTCCTAAGCTTAAGTCTAAATTCTGAAAATATATACCCTACAAATTGCACAAACACGAACCTTGAAACTTAGAATAGTAGAGGAGACCTTGAAATGCTCTTGTCTAAAGTCCTTAGTACGAAGAAAATAAAATAAAAATTCAAGTGTGAGTAAAGAGATAATAAAAAAAATAAACACTGTTTTTTGTGATTACTTAAGGCTGCAAAAATAGAAAAAATATTTAGCAAGGATGCTTCACCACCTAGTGCCTTAGACCAACTGGTTTGGGAGTCACTGCTAAAGCCTTAGGTGTTGCAATGCTAAGAATTACGCTTTAATGTGCAAACACATCTTGTAATCGGTTGTTGGTACCTCAAAAAGTATTAACGGTCGCATGAAGGATGTGTGAGCGAAATTCATCTAAAAAATCACCTATTAAGAAGTGCTTTGGACGACGGACAAGAGTATGATAGCTTGATTTGAATTTCCAAGAGTAGGGATGATATATACACACACGTAGGGGTATGTGATTGAGGTTTAGATAAGAGATAGGAATGAAGAATAGGACTTATATCTTTAATAGAGATGATAAAAATTCCTAAGTTGAGGTAGAACCTAGAAGGAAAACTTAAAAGATGCTAAAAGCTAAGTAAGTCTACAGAACATATATAATCTTAAGTTAAATGATAAGGAAGCGTGAAGAATACGGGTGGATAATTTCTAAGTCGAAGATAATAGAATTCCTTGTTGGAAAACCTAATTGGAGAATAAAAGTCAATGGGCCTAATTGATAGGATTTTGTAGGTAGTATCCGCTGAAAACCCTCAAGAGACAACACTCCTCCTACTAGGGACACCTAGAGGTTTAACGGCCTATTGCACGAGCTCAGTGCAATCGTGTTTCCCTGCGAAAGTGAGGTTAGGATTTTATTGAGAATAAAATTAGGTTTACTTGAGGACGAGCAAAAGATAAGCTTGGGGGTATTTGTTCATATCATAATATTGCATTATTACATTCCCCATTCTTATGCATTTTACAAATAAACAGGTGCTTTTGACCCATGTCTGCTACATAGTTACAGGTTACATGTTTTCGGAGCAAAAATAGTAAAATTGATGAAAAAGATGATACAAAGTGAGACTACGACCAATTAATGGTGGAATCTTGATCAAGCCTACACGAAGATCAGTTCACAAAGTACAAGGCAGCGCAAGGTTCAAGACTTCGACACGAAAAAACGGTAAAAGTCCACTACATTATTCACTGTAGAGATCTGGAAGAGAACCAGAAGACATCCTGAAGAAAAAACTAAAGAAACAAGAAGCCCAAAGAATCAGAAAGAAGCCCAGAAAAAATTGTGCAGCAAACCACTTGTTTGGCCGTGGAACCACGGCCTAACCATGTTTTCGGCCGCGGTTCCGCGGCCGCTCTATGCCCGTGTCGATGGAAATTCTTTGAGGCGACTGCGAGCGTTGACTAGGTCTTTTTCTTAGGGGGTATTTTTGCAATAGCAGATATGACGTGATTGTAACCTAGGGTTTCTATGAATCTATAAATAGAACCCTAAAAACCTGATTTAGATCATGCCTCTTCTTGTGCCTCATTGTAAATCTCAAATTCAGATCTGTAAATTTCTGTAAAGAATGAAGAGTGCATCAATAAATTAGGAGTAAGTTTTCTTTCCATCGCCCTAGTTAATTTTATTTCATTGCCCTAGTATAATTTCTTATCTGCCCTAATTAGATCTTTAATTCCTTGCCCTAGGTAGATGGTTTAAATATGTTCTTCAATTCCCTAATGAGCGAGTAGTCTCCTCGCTTGTTAGGGTTAGCTTTGGGGAAGGCTTGAAAGATGAAGATCTCTCACCCCTTTCTTGGCCATCACACGTTTTTATAGGACTCCATGCATACATGCACACACCGCTCCCTACGGCACCCTATCCTACGAGGTAACGGTGATACCGTAGTATAAAGGCCCGGTTGATCGTGTTTTCCATAGAGGTTAGGGTAAGGATTAAGAAAGGAAGGACAAGAACCTAGAGGAAGAAACACCGTTTCTTCCCGATGGTATTAAGCCCCTTTATTAATAATTACCATAACTTCTAAAGAGATCTTAATTTGGGTATAGAAAGCGGTGAGGAAATCTTTTCATTTCCAAACTTAACCTAAACCTAACCCTAGCAAGATTTAGATCTAGATAAACTTAGCTTTTAGATTCAATTAATCCATTCACACCGTTTGGAATTAACTCGTAAGAACAATTAAGAAATTCACAACATCCCTGTGGACCGACCCGTACTCACCGGCTAGCTACCAAGCGACGCCGTTCTTGATTGCGGTTATAAATATTCGTTGAGATCAATCAACATCCCAAGTCTTAAAGTGTTTAAGACAGGGTTTCTTCCCACTCCACATCTGATATGGTGTGGTAGGCACTGACTTAGTAGGAACCTGGTTCAAAAGATATGCAGCTGATTCTAGTGCATAACCCCAGAAGGATCGCGGTAACTCAGCCTTACTCATCATGGAACGAACCATATCCAATAGGGTTCGATTCCGCATTTCCGATACACCGTTGTGTTGTGGTGTGTATGGAGGAGTAAGTTGAGAGAGAATCCCATTCTCCTTCAAGTAGTCCAGAAACTCGGCACTCAAGTATTAACCACCTCGATCAGATCTCAGTGTCTTGATACTTTTGCCTTTTTATTTTTCCACTTCATTCTTGTATTCTCGGAATTTCTCAAAGGATTCGGATTTATGCTTCATCAAAAAGACATGTCCATACCTAGAGAAATCATCCGTAAAAGTAACAAAATAGGAATAACCACCTCGCGCATGTGTAGACATTGGACCACACACATCACTGTGTATGAGTCCCTAGAGCTCGCTTGCTCTCGGGGTCTTTGTCATCTTTCCCATGAGACAAGATTCACAAGTAGCATAAGACTGATATTCGAACGGATTCAAATATCCCTCTCTATGTAACTTCATCGATCTTGTTTCATTGATGTGACCCAGCCTACAATGCCATAAGAAAGCATGATTTAATTCCGAAGACTTTCTTTTAACTGTGTTCTGGACAATGAAAACCTGAGCTTGATTTAATACGTATATACCGTTATCTAATGTACCTGACCCAATCAGAACTTGATTAAGATGGATATGGACCACATCGCTTACAAATGTAAAATCATATCCCTCCTTAGAAAGTAAGGATACAGATATGATATTACAAGCCATACTAGGTACATACAAACAGTTACGTAGAATCAATATCTGCCCACTTGTCAATCCTAGATGATATTCTCCTACGGATTCAGCATCCATGCTCATTCCGTTCGCAACTCTGAGAGTTATATTACCTAACCTGATAACCCTACGGTTTCTCAAAGCCTGTAATGAATTACAGATATGAGATCCCGATCCGGTATCTAGTATCCAGGAAGTAGGGTTAATTGACATACAGTTTTCTATTACAAACACACCCGAAGCCGATGTTGGAGATAGTGCCCTCAGAGTCAATTATTGGATCACAGGCAGGTGATTGTAATGATTGAGGGAAGACCTATGCCGATAGGACAGTCTTACTCAAGATGATAGTATGTTATCTGGTTTATCTTTATCATCGTGTACTGCTTTAGGTGACCCTACGAGTCGCTATTACACGTTGATAGAGCCCCTAGGATTCTTGCTTGACTACCGGCAGTATGAGGGCGATCATATACGTGAGAGCTAGGGTCTATAAGCAAATCCTTAAAAGGTCCCTAGTCGTGGGAGTTTCGAGACAGGGCATCGATACTCATGAGTAGACTAGTGTATACAGTCGAGACCCCGACGAGAAGCAATGGCCGGTCTCACAAGCCACTGGTGTCAGTTGGTTCACCTAAGATGTATATTGGTGCTCATTGGGTTATGAGTATACCGGACAGGACTCGCCGGGAACCTGCTAGTTGGTATTACACCTGACGTCAGATAGCAGTTCCCTGGTGACATGTGTACAGGTTAGTTCATCGACCTGAGATCGTCATTTGTCTCGTGTGAGTTCCCACTGTGCTTTGATTACTACCCTACCACGCTCAAAGGAGACGTGCGAACAGGTTTTAGTTGGGTACAGTCCCGAGCCACATGGAGGCAGTGAGCGGATCTGCAGGGGTTCGTCTCTCCCGGTATTGGGGGTGAGGTCGCGTTGTGTCTAGGAGAGCAAGTACATGAAAAGTCCTTGGCCAAGCCAGGAGATTTACTGGTAGGTATTCCAGTAGTATCTCAGGGTGTTCTGGGCTACACTCCGACACGACTTGTACCGCTTTTGGAGGTCTGACTTTTACCAACCCCTAGGCCCGCCATGCGATGCTCATAGAAGAACGGACCGGACTGTACGGATATTGTCACTGACAGGCTCAGAAGGGTGTCAGGATGAGTTCGCTCATCGACGCCCCTTTTGGTCAATAGCTGGTAGCCCGTCACGTATGGCTAATACCTCTGACGTGCTGGTGGTTAAATCCACAGCCATAGTATTGACGAGTCTTTAGAGTCCACCACACACAGTTACTCAAGTTTCGGGCGAAATGCTGTAGAGGCCGTATGGAGATATGGCAGGGTTCGATCAGATACGTGCGGTATTGCACGGATCGTGATCGGACGGATTTTACTAGCGGGCTTTGGTTTAAGCCAGATCCTAGTATTAGACAGTGTAGATTTTGTCTCTTTGCATTTGTGTTCAGTGGGAATACAAATGCGGGCATGTACATGCAGTCACGGGGTTTTCCTGTAATTTATTACGGGATCCGTTTTCTGAAGTTGCCAGTTTGCATTCCATTCCGACCAGTTTTCATTTGTTCCTTCCCGGCCGGACTTTTCCGATGGAGGGGGTAATTTGCAATTGTGCAAATTACTTATTGTGGAGGGGGTTTCTTGCATATGAAAGCTTCATGATAGTTCCTTCATGATGAGATTCCTTTTGGGTCATTCCTTGCATTTATTGAGAACGGAAATGAAAGGATTGAGATAAGAAATTGATGTGAGCCTTTTTCCCTTTATCATTCCTTTTTTCCTCCACTTGATTGCACTTGGTTTTTTCCTCCACCATTCTAAGATGAGGCCGGCCACATTAGGAGAGAGAGAGAGAGAGAGAGAGTTCATTTTCTTGTGGTGGGATTTATTCATCTTATTCTTCATGCTTGCAAAATGATACACCTTCCTCCTCTCCAAAGTTCTTTTCTCTTCTCCATCATCCTTATGGCAACTTCGTAACCCCAAAGAGATAAGCTACTACACTTAGTCTACAGCATCTCTTGGATGCGTCGGCTCGCCAACTTCGCGCCCGAGTTGTCTCGGTCCAGAGGTGGGAGCCCGTAAAAGAACCCGGCGATGTGGTGCCCGTTTCGACTAGGAGGCGACAACCGGAGATTCCGCGAGGAGATCGGAGTGGAGGCGAAGACCGAAGGACACGGATCGCTTGGTATAGCTTCTCTACTCCTTTTATTGTTTGCTAGAGTTAGGTTAATGGCCCGATCCGGGTTTTTAGTGCGCAGTGGTGCCAATTTTCTAGTTTGAAAAGTTTTTCGTTTCCGCATTCCGGCGTCGGATTGACGGACGGGGCGCCGCCGTGCAGTTACATTGGTATCAGAGCCAGGACATTAACCTAGTCTAGCTTGGTCTAGTGTGTTTAAAACTCGATCGAAAAAAAATCCCAAAAACCGTATTTTCAGTGCATCTGTTCTCTGTCGAATTTTTTTTAGCTCGAAAATTTTTTCAGTATGTTGCAGAAACATGTGCAGGGAATTTTAAGCATGCTGTAAAAATTTGGTGGCGTGTTACTTCATTACGATCGCGAAAACGCGGCCAAACCCCTCGTTTGGCCGCAGTTCCGCGGTTGGAAGAAGTCAACGCAGTACAATATTTTCACAGTATGCTTCTGGGTTCGAAATAGGGGTTTTGGGATATTCTTTTTGGGCCCAGATTTTCTTAGAGTGCTACAGTAGTGCTTGGGGACCACTTCGGTAAACTTGTTCGATCGGATATTTTAAACATGTTAGTTCACAGTATTTACATTATATCTGCGACCGTGAATGTCATTTGATCGGTAAATCGTGTCTAACTGCTATAGCCCTTTTAGACAGATTTACGAACGTGACATTCACGTTGATGTTCTGTGTTGTGCTGTGATGTTGCGGATTGGTCGTGGGGGATAGCCTGGTGTTGGGGTAAAAATTTACACCCCCGTTGACCGAGTCAAAGTCAAGGTCAACCCCAAGCCAGGTGGGCCCAAGCCCAGGTCAAGCGGGCCCATGCCCAAGTCGAGCCGCGGCCAGCCTCCTCCATGCTAAAATATAGATCATGTAATAAATAATTTTTATGTAATTTTTTATGCATGAATGTAAAAAAAAATGGGCATAAAGCCAATATTTTGTAAGCCCATGGCTTATGTGCAAAAATGAAATGGCACATGAGCCATGGGATGGCTAAAATGCCATTTTTGTAAAGCCCAAGGGGCTATATGTAAATATGTAAGCCTATAAAAGGCAACATGATGAATAAAAAAGAGAACACTTTTTCATTCCAAAAAAAATATAGAGCTGAGCTCTTTTCTTCCACCTTCAAGGTTCTAAACCTTTTCATTTTCTTTTGAATTTAAATCAAGAGTTCTACTCTTTTTCAAAACTAAATAGTTTTCCACCACCAAACCCACAAAGGGGAACTTGGATCTGTCATCAGATCTTAAAAAGGAGAGATTTTGAGATTTCACATCTCTTGATCTTCAAGATCCAGCTAACAGAGGAGGAAGAAGAAGAACCCCTTTCACTAAACCCCAAAAAAAAAAAGAAGAAAAAAAAAACACTCAGGAGTCCAACTCCTCTTTGATTTCTCATCAGAGAAATCCTTTTAGGCTAAAAGCCTCTTTTTCTCGCCGGCGCTCAAGCGCAGAGCGCCCACGTGCCGACACGTGGCGCGCTTGCGCTCGAGCGCAAGCGCTCGAGCGCAAGTCGCCCTCGTGCCGACACGTGGCGCTCTTGCGTTCAAGCGCAAGCGCTCGAGCGCAAGTCGCCCTCGTACCGACACGTGGCGCTCTTGCGCTCAAGCGCAAGCGCCCGAGCGCAAGTTGCCCCGGTGTCGACACGTGGCGCGCTTGCGCTCCAGCGCAAGCGCTCGAGCGCAAGTCGCCTACGTGCCGACACGTGGCGCGTTGCGCTCCAGCACTCTGCGCTCGAGCGCAAAGCGCCCACGTGCCGACACGTGGCGCGCTCGCGCTCAAGCGCCTAGGCGCTGGCCCCCACGCATCCTTTGGATGTCTTTTTCCCCTTTATTTATATATACATGTATATATATACATTTGTATACAAATGTACACATACACATACTCCGCCACACTTCCCCCCTCAAAAAAATTTTCGGGCCGGGGCGCTGCCCCGAACCCCGCAAAGGGGCTGCTAGCCCCCTTGACCCCCAGCCCGCTATCCGGGTAGCGGGACCCCCGTAAAAACTCTGCGTGGCTCCCAATATATCCAAAACCCTTTTTTTTTTTAAACAAACACACGTGCCACCGCACATTGAGTTCGCATGACCAGTTTAACCCGTTAATCGGAGGTTCCCTCGCCCCAAAGGCGAGGGGTAATTAACGGCAGCTTAGTCCGCGGCTGCCGGAGATTCGGATCCCCACAATCATTAAACCCCCGCCTACCCTAGGCAGGGGGAATCTGTAGTACGCCTGACAAGCGCGCGCGTATTCCCATCTCACTGGGGTGACGAAAAACACCCTACAGGTTCTGGCACGCCCGGTGGGACATTGTCTCTCCTCCCATATTTCGGGTTAAGCGTTCATGCGAACTCAATCAATATACATACCTATATTTATACTAAAAATAATGTTTTTTTTTCATGCAGATTTTCAAGCAATCACCTTCCGACGATGTCTTCGATGATGAACTCAGCTCCCATCTCCTACACGATGAGGATAGACTCTAGGACGGTCCTTCCGGCCAGTCTCGGGCGACAATGGGAGGAGCCGCTGCTACCATTCGGCTCTATTATGTTCATGCCAGTTGGCGCCATCCCATCTCCTCAAGCCTCGGTGGCAGACAAACCGGTCTCGAAAGGCAGGAGACCAAATGTGGTGATCTCAAGGGCGCCCCAACCCAAACGCAAGTCGGTGTCTGAACGACTTTCCTTGGCCCCAGCTGGGGGCAAGGCCATCAATACCAACAAAGCTACAACGCGTCCCGAGCAAGCTCCAGCGGCGCCCCTGACAAATGCTCGATCGGGTGTCTTCTCTAAGCTCCCCGCTGATCAACTCACAATGGCTTCCCGGGTAGCGGATGCCCGCCAAGCCTTCAAAATCGAGAAGCTGAGGGAAAAAAGGCTCAGATATAGAGCCAACAAAAGGGCTAGGGCTCCTGCCAGGCTGAACCTCATGAGGTTCGAAGAACAGGGTTACCCCGCCGAAGATGAGGAAATGGCTGGGTATGTGATCCACACTGTCTACGTGGTGGGCACGCGCAGCAAGAGCAAGGACGGGGCCACCACATCTCAAACCCAGTCTGGCTTGAATGTGGTGGCCGCTTCCCAAGAACAGCCCCCTCCGCCGGATGATGAAAACCCTCTCGATGAGGCTGATAGGCAGAAAGAGCCCTCAATTCATGAGGAGTCAGGCTCGGAAAGCGAAGATGAGCCAACTTTCCGTCCTAAGACCGCAGAGCAGCAACTTCTCCAAGACCTCCGAAAGCAGCTCAAAAGCAAAGATAAGGAAATGGCCAAGCTCTACTCAAAGATCGACGACTTGACAAATGTCGTCTTACGGCTTACAGCCCAACTTGCCCCTCAGCCGCCCAATCAAGCACAGGGCTCGGTTCATGAACCGGGAAACGGTGTCCCGAGACAGCCGACGCCCGTTCCCTCAAATCCAAAGGTGGGCGGACCGCATGAAAATCAGTCGCATCCTATCTCAGCAAATGTCTTGGCTACCGATGACAGTAGCCCGCTAACTCAAGATCAAATCATGGATTTGGTTACCAACAAAGTCAAAACCTTGGTAGCCGAAGCCGAAGCGCAAAAAGATATCAGCAGTAGTGGGAGACCATATCCTGCTCAGTATGATCTGGTAGAATTTCCTAGCGGCTATGTCATCCCTAAATTCGGAAGATTCGATGGGACGGGAAATGCGAATCAGCATATCGCCCACTTCAAAGCCTCATGCGGGAATACTGGGGGCAATGATGCGCTTCTCCTCCGCCAGTTCGTTAATAGCTTGACCGATGTTGCTTTCGACTGGTACGCGAGCATACCGGATGGCTCCGTCACAACTTTTGTCCAAATGGAGTCTCTGTTTCGGCAGAGGTTCATGAGCGTCAGCGATAAGATTACCATTGCCGAGCTCATAAGGACCAAGCCCAAGAGCGACGAAAGCAGCACGGATTTTATAACCCGATGGCGCAATCTCTCCGTCAAATGCGAACCGCCGATAGAGCAGGACCAATCTGTCAGTCTCCTCGTCGGAAATCTCAACAATTGGATGGCCCCGTTTCTATGCACCGCGGGTCTCAAAACATTCCAAGAGCTGACCAGAAAAGTCCAGATGTTGGAACGCTCAAAGCAGGAGTCCTCCTCTGACTCCCAAAATAACAATAGGTCCTGGAGAAACCGAAAGGACGAAAATCGCAAAGGCGGAGGTTCTGACGATACTGAATCTCTTAACACTTCGGCTAACCGAAATAAGCAAAGGATGAGCGGGCCTAGCGCCAACCAGCCTCGGAAGCCAATGTTCGGAGAGGGAGGAGAATCTCCACTGAAAGAGAAGCTGGATAAGGTCTATTCCTTCAGAAGGGACAAAATCCGTAAAATATTCAAAGACGCCCTGAAGAACGGTCTACAACTGCCAGAGTCAAAAAGACCGCAGGAAGCGAATAGGACCGATGACCCCAAATACTGCCCCTATCACAGAGTGATAGGCCATGCCATTGAGGACTGCTTCGTCTTCAAAGATTGGGTCGAAAAGCAATACAAGGAAGGAGAGATAGAACTGTCCAAAGGCGTGTTAACAAACAGTCAAGCTGCAACTGCCAATTTCATACAAACGGAGACCGAAGTTCTTCGTGAAACCGATTCTCTCAGGCACCTGCCTTTCTCTGAAAACAGTTGACCGCCATGTCACTAAACTGGGAATAATCGACCTCTAAGTCGTTAAACTGGGAATGTAAAAAGAAATATGTAAATAAAAAAAATGTGTAAATAAAAGGAAAATAAAGAAAAGCCGAAATGATGGGGCAACTCGCAATAAAAATCAGCGAGTAAAATAAAGATGAAGATAAAAGCCGAAATGATGGGGCAACCGCGAATAAAAGCCGAAATGATGGGGCAATCGCGACCTTCGCGATAAGAAAAGCTGAAATGATGGAGCAATCGCGGTGAAACAAAAAATACAAAAACAACAAGAAAAAAACAGCGGCGAATGATGAGTCACTCCTGGTACCATATTCCAGTGCAGCGATGCAGACGCCAACAAAAATTCAAATTTCCAAAATTCTCCTGGCCCTACGGCCAGTCCCCAAATTGACTGCCGTATACAATCCACGGGCTCAAATAATTCTCAGCATACCCAGGCCCCACCGCAACCACCAGTTATGCGGCTGGTCTCCGCCTTTGGAATTATGCTTCATTGAGAAGACCCACTCATGTGTCCTCACGATACATGAGGAGAACAAACCTTTGTGGGATCCTTACGACTCATAAAGGAAAAACGCACTTGGGGGTCCTCACGACTCCTAAGGAAAAAATGCACCTACGGGATCCTTACGACTCGTAGGGAGAAAATACTTTATGGGACCCTTACGGCCCATAGAATTGAAAAGCCTTAGGTGATAGGGATCCAAACCTGTCTCCTAAGCCATTTCTCCCCAATCCCCAAGTGGCGAATGATGAGTCGCTCCTGGTACCATATTCCAGTGCAGCGATGCAGACGCCAACCAAATTCCAATACCATACCCCACGTGGCGAATGATGAGTCGCACCTGGTACCATATTCCAGTGCAGCGATGCAGACGCCAACCAAATTCCAAATCCCATACCCCAACGGCGAATGATGAGTCGCTCCTGGTACCATATTCCAGTGCAGCGATGCAGACGCCAACAAAGTCCTGAAATGCTTCTGGCCCTACGGTCTGGATCATACATCCTGCAAAACCGTATACAATCCACGGGCGTAAAACGATCCCAATATCTTCCAAGTCCTCCCGGGGCAAATGATGAGTTGCTCCTGGCATCATTCCAGTGCAGCGATGCAGATGCCAAACCAAAACCAATCCCAAATCCTCTCGGGGCAAATGATGAGTTGCTCCTGGCATTATTCCAGTGCAGCAATGCAGATGCCAAACAAAAAAAAAACAACAATCCCCAAATCCTCTCATGACAAATGATGATTCGCTCCTGGTACCATATTCCAGTGTAGCGATGCTGATGTCAACCCAAATCAAATCAAATCAACAACCTCTACGGCGGAATCATTCTTCGTCCCAGAATTTACCCCGTGTCAAAATCATGCTTCGCCTCGGGATATCTACCTTCCCTGCCGGAATTATGCTCCGCCTCGGAATCAAATCAACCAACCAGCTCTACGTCGGAATCATGCTTCGTCTCAAAATGTTCACCCCGTGTCGAAATGATGCTTCGCCTCGGTGTATCTGCCTTCCCTGTCAGAATTATGCTTCGGCTCGGAATCAACCAACGACCTCCTCGTCGGAATTATACTCCGCCTTGGAATCAAGTCAACCAGCAAGCTCTGCGTCGGAATCATGATTCGTCTCAGAATATGCACCCCGTGTCGAAATGATGCTTCGCCTCGGTGTATCTGCCTTCCCTGTCGGAATTATGTTTCGGCTCGGAATCAACCAACGACCTCCTCGTCGGAATTATGCTCCACCTCGGAATCAAGTCAATCAACGTGCTCTGCGTCGGAATCATACTTCGTCTCAGAGTGTACCCCGTGTCGAAATCATGCTTCGCCTCGGTGTACCTGCCTTCCCTGTCGAAATTATGCTTCGTCTCGGAATCAAGTCAGCCAACAAGCTCTGCGCCGGAATCATGCTCCGTCTCAGAATGTATCCCGTGTCGAAGTCAATGCTTCGCCTCGGAATATTTTCCTCCCTTGTCGGAATTATACTTCGCCTAGGAATCTACCTCCGCATCGAAATCATGCTTCGGTCAGAATGTCTGCCGATCATCGGAACGATGTTCCGATCTCTGGAATCATGCTCCGCTCTTCGGAAAGATGCTCCGAACTCTGGAATCAAGCTCCGCGCTTCGGAATGATGCTCCGAATCCTGGAATTATGCTCCGCCCTTCGGAATGATGCTCCGAACCCTGGAATTATGCTCCGCTCTTCGGAAAGATGCTCCGAACTCTGGAATTATGCTCCGCAAATCGGAATGATGCTCCGACCCTGGACTTATGCTCCGCGCTTCGGAATGATGCTCCGAATCATGGAATTATGCTCCACTCATCGGAATGATGCTCCGATCCTTGGAATTATGCTCCACTCATCGGAATGATGCTCCGATCCTTGGAATTATGCTCCGCTCTTCGGAAAGATGGTCCGAACTTCGGAATGATGTTCCGAACTCTGGAATCATGCTCCGCTCTTCGGAAAGATGCTCCGAACTCTGGAATCAAGCTCCGCGCTTCGGAATGATGCTCCGAATCCTGGAATTATGCTCCGCCCTTCGGAATGATGCTCCGAACCCTGGAATTATGCTCCGCTCTTCGGAAAGATGCTCCGAACTCTGGAATTATGCTCCGCAAATCGGAATGATGCTCTGAACCCTGGACTTATGCTCCGCGCTTCGGAATGATGCTCTGACATTGGAATTATGCTCCGTGAATCGGAATGATGCTCCGATCCTCGGGAATCATGCTCCCCGGGATGATGCTTCGCCTCCAGAATGATGTTCCACCTCGAAGTTCAGCTTCCAGATCCATCAATTTCATGCACACAACTCAAATGTGCGGTGTGCATTTATTGATGGGGGGCACTTTGTTGGGGTAAAAATTTACACCCCCGTTGACCGAGTCAAAGTCAAGGTCAACCCCAAGCCAGGTGGGCCCAAGCCCAGGTCAAGCGGGCCCATGCCCAAGTCGAGCCGCGGCCAGCCTCCTCCATGCTAAAATATAGATCATGTAATAAATAATTTTTATGTAATTTTTTATGCATGAATGTAAAAAAAAATGGGCATAAAGCCAATATTTTGTAAGCCCATGGCTTATGTGCAAAAATGAAATGGCACATGAGCCATGGGATGGCTAAAATGCCATTTTTGTAAAGCCCAAGGGGCTATATGTAAATATGTAAGCCTATAAAAGGCAACATGATGAATAAAAAAGAGAACACTTTTTCATTCCAAAAAAAATATAGAGCTGAGCTCTTTTCTTCCACCTTCAAGGTTCTAAACCTTTTCATTTTCTTTTGAATTTAAATCAAGAGTTCTACTCTTTTTCAAAACTAAATAGTTTTCCACCACCAAACCCACAAAGGGGAACTTGGATCTGTCATCAGATCTTAAAAAGGAGAGATTTTGAGATTTCACATCTCTTGATCTTCAAGATCCAGCTAACAGAGGAGGAAGAAGAAGAACCCCTTTCACTAAACCCCAAAAAAAAAAAGAAGAAAAAAAAAACACTCAGGAGTCCAACTCCTCTTTGATTTCTCATCAGAGAAATCCTTTTAGGCTAAAAGCCTCTTTTTCTCGCCGGCGCTCAAGCGCAGAGCGCCCACGTGCCGACACGTGGCGCGCTTGCGCTCGAGCGCAAGCGCTCGAGCGCAAGTCGCCCTCGTGCCGACACGTGGCGCTCTTGCGTTCAAGCGCAAGCGCTCGAGCGCAAGTCGCCCTCGTACCGACACGTGGCGCTCTTGCGCTCAAGCGCAAGCGCCCGAGCGCAAGTTGCCCCGGTGTCGACACGTGGCGCGCTTGCGCTCCAGCGCAAGCGCTCGAGCGCAAGTCGCCTACGTGCCGACACGTGGCGCGTTGCGCTCCAGCACTCTGCGCTCGAGCGCAAAGCGCCCACGTGCCGACACGTGGCGCGCTCGCGCTCAAGCGCCTAGGCGCTGGCCCCCACGCATCCTTTGGATGTCTTTTTCCCCTTTATTTATATATACATGTATATATATACATTTGTATACAAATGTACACATACACATACTCCGCCACACTTCCCCCCTCAAAAAAATTTTCGGGCCGGGGCGCTGCCCCGAACCCCGCAAAGGGGCTGCTAGCCCCCTTGACCCCCAGCCCGCTATCCGGGTAGCGGGACCCCCGTAAAAACTCTGCGTGGCTCCCAATATATCCAAAACCCTTTTTTTTTTAAACAAACACACGTGCCACCGCACATTGAGTTCGCATGACCAGTTTAACCCGTTAATCGGAGGTTCCCTCGCCCCAAAGGCGAGGGGTAATTAACGGCAGCTTAGTCCGCGGCTGCCGGAGATTCGGATCCCCACAATCATTAAACCCCCGCCTACCCTAGGCAGGGGGAATCTGTAGTACGCCTGACAAGCGCGCGCGTATTCCCATCTCACTGGGGTGACGAAAAACACCCTACACCTGGATGCGATGTTAGTACAGATTTGTTTCATATGTACATTTGATATTGCGGGACGAGCATCCGACATGTGGTCTGCCGTCACTGCCTGTTTGTATATTATTCTTTTGGGGCACGACCGGGGTGAGGTCGATGTACCCGATGTATGTATATTTTACTTTTTGTACTAGGATTACCTAAAAGAGGGGTGCACGGATAGACGGGTTCTAGAGGGCAACGAGCCCGCATCTCAATGCATTGAGACGGAGGGGGCTTTACTCTAGAATTGGCGGGCTATTCGCCGCACTTGTAGGGGGTACAGGTTGACCCAGGAAGGGTGCCCAAGTTACCGGATTCTGTGAAGTGCTGGGTGGTCTATTCACGTTGCTGAAGGGGGCTACCTCGCTTCAGGTTTTGGCGGGTAACTTGCCGCGCCCGTAGGGGTCTAGGATTTCATTGCACAGGCTATCCACACGACCAGGGGAACATCGGGTTTCAGTAGCGGCTCTATGAAACTCGGGGATCCCAGATATCTGTATTGATCTGTGATGCTGTACATTTCTGTGATGTTGCATTTTATCAAGCCTTGAGCGAATATTATATATTGATATATATACTAGTAGATGTTGTATATGTTTTGCATCCGCGCTAGTCCAGTCCCCGCTCTGTCGTTAGTTAAGAAACCTAACGGGTGATGACGGGACCCAGTGGCGAATGCGGATGGCATATACGTACATCATTATTTTCGTTCTTTTGTGGTGTGATCAATTGATGGGACTGCGTTGATTCGGATCAATGCAAGCTAAAAAAACCTATTCTGATGTTGTTGGAACATTTTTCAAAAAGCTGTTATTGCAAGGGCGTTCTCTTTTGTTTTGCACAGTGGTATTCGGTTGTGAATATCCAGCTCCTCGGTCGACGAGGCAAGGGCCGAGATCCCTTCACCGGGAGTGACCCCTTTGACACAAGTTTGCGTCAGGGCAATAACTTCACTATAGCCGATTACTTTTGCTTTGCATCGTGGTATTCAGTTGGAATATCCTGCACCTCATCCTACGGGGAAAGAGCCGAGATCCCTTCACCGGGAGTGACCTCTTTAGCAAAGGTTTTCGTCACTATATTTTTATAAAGCTATCCGTTCCTTCAATATCAAGTTCATTACGTTAAAGGTTTTCGCCAGAAACCATTCGTAGCCCTCCGTCATTTCAGGAAGGTAGCACTTAGTATTCATGCTATGTATGTTGGCCTTCGTCAAGGCATAGTGTATGGTAGCTATTTGTTACTTTTCTTCAGCATAGATAGATGCGTTGGTTTGGGGCAGTCGTACTACAATATTGGCCTTCGTCAAGGGTATGTAAGGGTGGGTTCAAATTAACCTGGATAATGACGGGTAGAACTTGACATGTGACTTATGATATGTTGGCCTTCGTCAAGGTCATAAGAGCATAGGGCAAAAATCACATCGGGGGTTTCTAAAGAAACTGAAACTTGCGAGATATGCGCATACCTTCTGGAGTGTGATAACGTGAGCGGATTCCGTCACGTTATCATGCGATGATAGTTGGATCCCGATTCCCACTGATGAGTTGGTTTACTCCTCGGGTGATTCCGGCTAATTCTTCTTTCAGGTTTGGGGAAGAATTTGACGTTACAGTGGGAGGTTTCCTGATTAGATAAAGTGATAACCATTCTGATCTAGGTTAGAGTGCACGCTGAGTGTTTCTTCTCTCTCTCTCTCTTTGGCAGCAACCATTGACCCGACCCTAGACTATGACTCAGTGACCAAGTTGACCGAACCTTCTTAACACTGGCTTTTGGATTGTCAGAGTTGCAAACCTCATTGCCACTCCTACTTTTACCCTTTTCTCCAGGACACCCCGTATTACTACGAACGTCCACTTCCATTGGACAAAACCATAGTATGGTTATATACGAACTCGAAGGAATTTATTCGAGGATGGTTTCCGGTTCTGGAGAAAATGAATAGGACTATTCAGTTGTCTCTTCCTTTTACCTTCTCTCAGGTTGCGAGTACTCCTTGGTTTAGGAGATAGTACACCTATTACGCAAATTGGATAGTCTTCTTCCAAACCTTAAGCTGGTGCCGAACGGTGGGGAATGAAGAAAACCAATTAGCATAACGATGGTGTATAGAAGGTATTAAGTAAAGACATATAAAGGGATTAGTAAGAGGGCAAAGTAAATTGCGACTGCTATTCATGACCAAACCAAATATTTCTTTACCAATCCTAAATTCCCTTTGTATTTCTCCAGGACACTCCGTATCACTACGAAGATCCACAGTTTATTTGGATACTCCATCGTATGGTAATATACGAACTCGAAAGGAACTTGTTCCAGTTCGGGGATGGATTCTGGTTCAGGAGAAATAGGAATAAAGTTTATTCGGTTGTCTTTCATCTTCACCTTCTCTCGCATTGCGAGTGTTCCTACGATTAGGACAGTACACCTATTATGCTTTTTGGATAGTCTTCTTCCAACCCATAGGCTGGTGCCGAACGGTAGGGAAGGAAGAAAACCATTTGGCTTAAAGGGGTGTACAGAAGGTAATGACTAAAGACATATAAAGGGATTTGGAGAGGTGGCAAAGAAATATACGGTTACAGTTGTGAATCTGGATAATGGAAGAGGCATTACTAGGAATACCCGGATACCCCATCGAAACATTTCAATGTTTCAGTTTCACTGTGTACTGTTAAAAGAAAACTGATTTCCCAATTAGACACTTGCTCCAGGGTATGTATTTACCAGGTATGATTCTCACATCTGTATGGTTTTACAGATGATGAGTGGGAGTAAGTTATTGGGAATTAGGTGATCATCCTCATTATATCGGGATTCGTTGTAATTTATGATATTTGAGGAATTCACCTGGGTTGTTTGCCGGACGGCAAATATTTGGTTTTGAATATCCTCTGTTATGCACCAATTTCAAATTGATACATCTGTACGTCTATATTTTATAGAGTGAGATATACCTTTTTGAAATTATGTCTATGACATTTACCTATATCAGTGGATGGTTAGGTAAGGAGCATTGAACATCGGTGTAATTCTTCATAACCATAGTACAGTTTTCAAACTACGACACACAGTGAATGAGTCACTGGACTCAAGGGACTTATACAGAGTATTGTATGTTGTCCAGTGTCCATTAGGACAGAGGGGTTAGTCCTCGTACTATATTCTGTTTACTTATGACTTCTTTAGTTCTTAGACAGGTGTTTCGTAGAAACACGGGGTCTGAGTTTTGAGAAGTTATAGGTATATGAGTAAAGTAGAGAACCAGGTATTGCAAGTATCGGGATTCTTCAAGGTGATTGAAGATGTAGATACTTGTGAATGGTATTCAGTTGATAGTAATGATTAAGAGAACTAACTTCTCTTTCAGGTTACTCATAATTAGAAGTACTCCTAAGTTGAGTAACGATGATCGGCCTCCTTCCATTTAGTTGACATGCACTGGAGACAGCTGCATGATTTGAATCTGGTTTAATTAAATCAGTGCCTCTGTTTCTATATTGGATATAGAACAGTTCATATCTTGACATTGTTAAGGTATGGGGAGTTGTCCAGCTTATGCTTAAAACCAGACACTAGACAACTCAAGACACGATTCTGTAATGGCTGTTTGTAGGTTGACCTGGGCTATGACGAGGGTTGACTTTCTACCATCTGGAAGATCAATAGTGATATTGTTCTTAACTCGCCACAGTTTTACCAAAAAATGGATTTTTTCAGAAAACGGTAGTAGGAGTATGGTAGAACTGGAAGTGATTCCAGAACCGCAAACGATTACTGAAGATTTGATAAGAACCTAAAGATTCAATCTAGTTTGACATTCCATTGGCCACTCCGCAGATATGGTGGGTAAACTCAGGCGCTCGAGAGGTACTCCGGTAGCCTCAAGGATGATGACAGGGAGGTTCTTGTTTACCCAGACTTGCCATTACTGTTGTTCCAGACTGTGAGACCCGGCAGGAGGATGGGTATAGCGTCGTTCTAAACTGGCTTTAGAAGTGTACGTCTATATGACTCTGCCAGAGGGTTGTCGTGGTCAGTGGGAGCAGCGGAAGCTTGGTGGACAATTGGCTTATGTCTATTTATAGACTAAAGCAGATATAGCGGAGATAAATCATCTATTTCTGATGTGACGGTCATAGGTTTGACTTCATCAGAATAGAGGATGGATCTGTTAAGAAGGTGGTAGGGTGTGATGTCCTGGTATTTGGATGACATACACAGAGTAGGAAGTGATATTCCTATACTACGATCGGTTATACTTTGGTTGTCACACAGTGTTTCTCCACATGGGACTTGGATATTATATCAGACATTCTGGTTACTAGATCTAAGGTTTTAGATCTAGATTTGGGAAGTGTCCCAATCAGGATACTTAGACCGCATTCTAAGGGTATTTAAAATGGACGACTCCTGGCATGGTGGTGTACCTGCAGGTGATGGAGTCACCCTATCTAAAGGTGTCTTATAGACTAAAGGGGAGAGGGATGTGCATGATTGGCAGATCACTTGCTTAGGCAATTGAGTCGATCATGAGATGTCAAGTACCACACCAGATGTTGTTTTTGCGGTGGATGCAATAAGTTGACATTGATCCAATCCTGGAGAAACATTCGAAAGCAGTTTTAGAACATAAGTGGATGTTCTAGGGATATGATAACGGCAGCCTCTTTTGGGAGACGGTTATCATTCCAGGCTTCCAAGGTGACCTAGATGACAGAGTGGCTGTCAGAGTTATAGTTATCCCTCTGACGAGGGGCGGTATTTTGGACAGGTGGTCCAGGCGGATATTGAGGGAGGCATGGCGCAGGATACTGATTAAGTTCAGTTGACGATACAGTCTAAGAAGTTTGGATTTGGAGTTCATTTATGAGCTAGGTCCCATCAGATATCCAGACACATTCTAAGACAAGTATTGCTCATTTCGGGAGATGGCTTTCTCCGCGAACTTGAGATAAAGAGAGACATAGAAAGAAACATCAGAGCGGATCCACTCACTGAGGCTATTCCTCGAACGCAATAGTTTCGCGAACGAGCTTTATGAGACTGACTAGTAGAGAAGTTGGGTGTTCGGTATCACACGGGTTGTGAGTATGCGACATCGCAATAATTAGCCTTGAGTGCAAGTGGGAGATTGTTGGAGATAGTGCCCTCAAAGTCAATTATTAGATCACAGGCACGTGATTGCAATGATTGAGGGAGGACCTATGCCGGTAGGACGGTCTTACTCAAGATGATAGTATGCTATCTGGTTTATCTTTATCATCGTGTACTGCTTTAGGTGACCTTACGAGTCTCTATTACACGTTGATAGAGCCCCTAGGATTCTTGCTTGACTACCAGCAGTATGAGGGCGATCATATACGTGGGAGCTGGGGTCTATAAGCAAATCCTCAAAAGGTCCCTAGTCGTGGGAGTTTCGAAACAGGGCATCGATACTCCAGAGTAGACTGGTGTATACAGTCGAGACCCCGACGAGGGGCGGTGGCCGGTCTCACAAGCCACTGGTGTCAGTTGGTTCATCTAAGATGTATACAGGTGCTCATTGGGTTATGAGTACACCGGACAGGACTCGCCAGGAACCTGCTCGTTGGTATTATACCTGACATCAGATTACAGTTCCCTGGTGACATGTATACAGGTTAGTTCATCGACCTGAGATCGTCATTTGTCTCGTGTGAGTTCCCACTGTGCTTTGATTACTACCCTACCACGCTCAAAGGAGACGTGCAAACAGGTTTTAGTTGGGTACAGTCCCGAGCCACATGGAGGCAGTGAGCGGATCTGCAGGGATTCGTCTCTCCCGGTATTGGGGGTGAGGTTGTGTTGTGTCTAGGAGAGCCAGTACATGAAAAGTGCTTGGCCAAGGCAGGAGATTTACTGGTAGGTATTCCAGTAGTATCTCAGGGTGTTCTGGGCTACACTCCGACATGACTTGTACCGCTTTTGGGGGTCTGACTTTTACCAACCCCCTAGGCCCGCCATGCGATGCTCATAGACGAACGGACCGAACTGTACGGATATTGTCACTGACAGGCTCAGTAGGGTGTCAGGATGAGTTCGCTCATCGACGTCTCTTTTGGTCAATAGCTGGTAGCCCGTCACGTATGCTAATACCTCTGACGTGCTAGTGGTTAAATCCACAGCCATAGTATTGATGAGTCTTTAGTGTCCACCACACAAAGTTACTTAAGTTTCGGGCGAAATGCTATAGAGGCCGTATGGAGATATGGCAGGGTTCGATCAGATACGTGTGGTAATGCACGGATCATGATCGTACGGATTTCACTAGCGGGCTTTGGTTTAAGCCAGATCCTAGTATTAGACAATGTAGATTTTGTCTCTTTGCATTTGTGTTCAGTGGGAATACAAATGCGGGCATGTACATGCAGTCGCGGGGTTTTCCTGTAATTTGTTACGGGATCAGTTTTCTGAAGTTGCCAGTTTGCATTCCGTTCCGGCCAGTTTTCATTTGTTCCTTCCCGGCCGGACTTTTCCGATGGAGGGGGTAATTTGCAATTGTGCAAATTACTTATTATGGAGGGGGTTTCTTGCATATGAGAGCTTCATGATAGTTCCTTCAGGATTAGATTCCTTTTGGGTCATTCCTTGCATTTATTGAGAATGGAAATGAAAGGATTGAGATAAGAAATTGATGTGAGCCTTTTTCCCTTTATCATTCCTTTTTTCCTCTACTTGATTGCACTTGGTTTTTCCTCCACCATTCCAAGATGAGGCCGGCCACATTAGGAGAGAGAGAGAGTTCATTTTCTTGTGGTGGTATTTATTCATCTCATTCTTCATGCTTGCAAAATGATACACCTTCCTCCTCTCCAAAGTTCTTTTCTCTTCTCCATCATCCTTATGGCAACTTCATAACCCTAAAGAGAAAAGCTACTACACTTAGTCTACAGCATCTCTTGGACGTGTCGGCTCGCCAACTTCATGCCCGAGTTGCCTCGGTCCAGAGGTGGGAGCCCGTAAAAGAACCTGGTGATGTGGTGCCCGTTTCGACGAGGACAACCGGAGATTCCGCGAGGAGATCGGAGTGGAGGCGAAGACCGAAGGACGCGGATCGCTTGGTATAGCTTCTCTACTCCTTTTCTTGTTTGCTAGAGTTAGGTTAATGGCCCGATCCGGGTTTTTAGTGCGCGGTAGTGCCGGTTTTCTAGTTTGAAAAGTTTTTCGTTTCCGCATTCCGGCGTCGGATTGACGGCCAGGGCGCCGCTGTGCACTTACAGCCGAAGCCACAACATGCTTCGAATCCTGGCTATTGGCTTTCAAAGCCCTGCAATCCCTCTGCCAATGTCCTTTTCCGTAACAATAGGAACGTCCCTCCTTCACTATATCTAGTCCCGAAACTTTTGCCCTTCCCTTTCCTTTTACCTCCCTGACACCGCATATCGGCTTTATGGAGGTCTTCTTCTTCTCACCCTTTGCTTTCACCTTGGATGCAGAAGAGGAAGGTCCCCCATTAAGCAGAGCGGGCGTCTCCCTGGTTTCCTTCAGGGGGTGAGTAGTTGGTAGAGACTGTCGAATCAAGTTAGTACGTGACTCGTTCTCTAACCTGGTCTTCAAATCCGTGAGCTCATCAATATAGCTAGTCACTGTAAGGACGTTATCCCCTACAGATGACCCGACACTCAACCTCGCTTGAAGCAATTCTTTCGAGGTCTCATATCTTACGATATGAGATTTCTCTCCATATAAATATTTGTTATAGAAGAAGACAGAAACTAAGTCCATCTTCTCGTGCTGCCTCTGGTATGCACAGTCAACTAAGGCCAACACGAGACACTTGGCATTCGTACAATCCCTTTCCGATGTCTTATGGATATATATATCCATGACGGTGGAAAC
This sequence comes from Agapanthus africanus, assembly GCA_030015575.1. Classification (NCBI taxonomy): domain Eukaryota; kingdom Viridiplantae; phylum Streptophyta; class Magnoliopsida; order Asparagales; family Amaryllidaceae; genus Agapanthus; species Agapanthus africanus. The sequence goes on from CM057339.1 coordinate 432,204,671, forward strand.
TGGACCTGAGACAGCAGGGCTTTTATTAGTGAAGAGGTGTCCCAACTTTTCATGGGCAATGGACATCTGGACAGACCTTTTCCAGTCATTATAGTCAGATTCGGTCATTTTATTATCTAGATGTAACCTATGTTTGGTCACTGGGTCGCTGCAAGTAAGAGAGAGAGAAGAAAACACTTAGCATGATGCTTTTGCAAGTTTAGATTAGTTTTTAATTTATCTAAACAAAATGGCTCCCACTGTTTCTTGAATCCTTCCTCAAACCATAAAAGAAGAATTAGTTAGGATTAATCTCACCGTACAATACTTGGTTAACCGTTCAGCCAGGCTAGTGTTGGTACTTCGAGGGAGGTTTTACGACGCTTTCGCGAAATTCCTTAATTAAATAACCACTTTTCCCTGGAGGCGTAGCCCCGCTAACACTTTTCTAGACACCTACTTGGTTTATAGCATTGATCGTTAAGTAAAAAAAATCTCCCGAGGAGTAATGGATAGTCACAGTAGGATCGGGATCTAAATATCATTGTGTGATAATGCTGAAGGAATCCTACCAACATTATCAAACTCCAAATGGTATGCAACACTAGTAAGTTTCAATTTCCTTAGAAACCTCCGATGTGGATTTTTGCCCCATGCTCTTATGATCTTGACTAAGGCCAACAAATCATAAGTCACATGTCAAGTTCTACCTGTCATTGTCCAGGTTAATTTGAACCCACCCGTATATACCCTTGACTAAGGTCAACAAAGTAATACGACTGTCCCAAACCAACGTATCTATCTATGCAACATATGAATACCCAGCAGCTACCAATCACTATGCTTTGACTAAGGCCAACAAACATAGCTTGAATACTATTGAATATTCATATAAAATGACGGAGGGCTATGAATGGTTTTGGCGAAACCGTGAACGTAGTGAACTTGATATAATCGAGAGAACCTGATAGCTTTTAAATGGAGTGGTTTAAGCTCCGCATTTTAAAGTTTTGCTGTTTTGAAAAAACCGAGTGGTTTTGAAATTGTTCCAACGATTCAATTTTGTTTTGTTTTCTTTGCATTAATATAATGCGTCCCATCAATTAATTTTACCATTGCAGAAAACAACAAAATATAACGTACGTTTATGCTATCCGCATTCGCCACGGGGCCCCGTCATCACCCGTTAGGTTACTTAACTAACGACAGGGCGGGGGCTGGACTAGCGCGGATGTAAAACATAAGCAACGTCTACTAGATATCATATATAGATATATACATTCATCAGATGCAATGATAGCCATTCCATATCACAGATGAACACATTGGATATTCTAGGAATCCGCGTTTCTTTTGAGCCTGCAACGAAAGACAGATTACACGGTCGTGATGAATAGCCAAACCCCACCCTAGACCCCTACGGGTGCGGCAAACTACCCGCCAAATACCCGAAGTGAAGCAACCTCCCTCAACAAAGTGGGTAGGCCATTCGGCACTTCAAAGCACCCGGTAGTTGTGCACCCCACCTTGGGTCTATCCTAGGAGCAGAAAACAGTAAAAGAAATAATATACAATGGTGGCTACAACCTCAACCTGGATGTGCGACCATAAAATAATATTACATCAATTTACAATGTACATTGAATGAAAAATGAAAAACCCTTATCTCACATCCCCGGCTATTCATCCACGACGATCCAATAAGTTCATATACACAATCCAAGATCACAGATCACAGATATGTACAACCCGCACTAATCGACTTATAGCGATTAGTAGACGTTCAGTACATATATCACATCACAGAAAATCCGATTAGCTAAAGTACTTAGAACTTCGATCGATTACCAGATTTGAGTATACCCCAAGTACAACACAGTACTCATAAAATCTGGGTAGAAACAAAATATCAGAAAAATCACAAAACACCAAGCTGGATACACTGCATGAAAAATGAGTTGACTTGGAGTCGACTTGGCCGCGGATCCGCGGCGAAACACTTGGTTTCACCGCGCTTCCGCGGTAGTCTGACCGATTCACGATCTCATTTTTCTTGGGCGCACCTAAAAAAGCCTGCACATATTTTTAAAGTCACTGGAAAAAATTTGGACCAGTTTTTAAAAACGACAGAAAAGTGCATTTTTAATTCGTGTTTTGCGATTTTTCCGGCGATCGAATTTCTAACACTTTGATAACATGTTAGTAATGGTTTAACCTGGCTCTGATACCACTGTAAGTCTATGTCACTCACCCCGCTAGCTAGCGAGGAGACGGAATAGGTAAAAATCAAATTTTTCTTGCAAGGTAACATAGACTATGCTTAAGGATCTTTGCTAAACCATTTCTAACAAACAAGCTAGAGGTTTTATCTACTATGCTAGAAGATTATACCTCATGCTACTAGTCCTTCGGGTCTTCTCCGCTGTCCTCCTCGTCTACGTAGGCTCTAAGGATCGATCCGAATCGCAGCCACCTCCACGGCCTTCTTGAGTCGAAGACGATCCACCCGAGAGTCTATAGTCCGACCTCCACCTCAAGAATCGAGGTAACTAGGGCAACAAGTTTGCTAAGCTTGATGTCCTAGGTGATGTAGAGTTTGAAGATGGATTTGTTTGTCCTTTTAAACTCTAATTTTTTCAACACATGAGAGCTTAAGAGTTTACTAGTGAGGAAGAAGAAGGAGAGCAAGTATGGGAGCTCTCATGAAGAGAGAGAAGATGAATGAGATATGATCCATGGAAAAAAGAAAACAAATCTTTTATCATGATAATTGTGATGGCTAAATTTGATTTGACCATTATCATGTCACAATAAATGCTAAGCCAAAATATCTAGTGCTTAACAAAAATAACTAAGTCAACAAAAGTCAATAAGGTCAAATGGTCAAACCCAATTAGCCATGACACAATTATCACTAAAAAGATTAGTAAATATTTTCCACCACCTCATAATGGTTTTAATCAAGTCAATGCTCAAAACCCTAATAAGGCATCTCCTTCTTTGCTCCTTACATCCGTGCATACACACTCGCATCCGTATTCCGAAGAATACGAATACTAAGAGACAAAACTAATCCATCGATATAATACTAGGATCCGGCTTAAACCAAAGCCCACTAATATTATCCGCCCGAACATCATACGCCCATAAGTGCACGTAAGTGATCGTAGCCCTTCCGTAAAACCATACGGCATCTACACCTTTTGCACAGTGCAGGGAAACTTTCTGTGTGGGACTCTAAAGACTCGACACTACGCTGGCAGTGGGTTTAACCACAAGCCGAAAGCGGTACTAGCTATACGTAACGGTCCCCAGGTAGATGTCGATAAGAAGGCCGATGAGGAAAACCAATCTGAACTCCTACTAAGCCTGAATGTGACAATCTCCGTAAAGTCCGGTCTGTTCGTCTAAGAGTATCGCATATCGGGCCTAGGGGCGGTAAACGTCAGACCCCTAATAGCGGTATAAGTCGTGTCGGAGTGTAGCACAGAACACCTTAAGAAACTACTGGAACACCTACCAGAAAATCTCGCTTGCCCTGGCCAAGGACTTTGTGTAATGGCTCTCCAGACACAGCGCGCTATCAACCCCCAATACCGGGAGAGACGAATCATGTCTAAGCACCACTGCCTCCAAGTGCTTCGGGACTGCACCCAACTACTACCTGTTTGCACGACTCCTTTGAGCCGTGGTAGGGTAGTAATCAAAGTACAATGGGAACACACTCGAGGCGAAGTAGCAGTGTCAAGTCGACGGACTAAGTTGTACTCATGTCACCTGGAAACTGCTATCTGACGATAGGTATAGTACCAACCAGCGGTTCCCGATGAGTCCTGTCCGATATACTCGTAACCTAACGAGCACCTGCATACTATCTCCAGTACGACGTACTAATGGTTGTGGGACAGACCATGTCCTCTGCTGGGATGAGAAGCGTATACACTAGTCTACTCTGGAGTATCGATGCCCCGGCTCGATAATCCTATGACTAGGGACCTCTATAAGGATGTGCTTGTAGATTACCCAGCCCCCACTAGTGTGACTGCCATCACAACGCTGGTAATCAAGCAAAGATCCTAAGGGCTCTACTAATATGTATAAGTGATATGCTAAAAGAAACACATGCACATATTGAAGTCGAAACAAACCAAGTAGCATACTACTATTTTGAGCAAGACTGTCAATACAACTGTGAATATTCCAAGTTTCCATTAAGTAATATAAAAGCTAGTATGATACAATAATGGCCCCTAGAGCATATACACTAATAACAACTTGATGTATATAAATTAAGATCAATCATTAAAGAACATAGAAAGGCAAATAAAAATATATTAACTCATCATCATACCCTAGATTCATCACCCTATATATAAATAAATTTACCTGGATAAAAATAAAAAGAAAGCAACACAATAAATAAAAGACATAATTAAAACTAAATAAACTTACTGATAAAAATCATTGCTCCACACCAATGATCCAAAATACAAATCCTAAAACTAGAGTTTTTAGAGAAAATAAAAGTGGCGAGAGAGTTTATGCCCTCTAGAATCACGATACAAATAACCTAATATCAAAATCAAATAAACAATAGCCGTAGGATCATTGTCACCAAAATTCGTCGTGAACAGCTCAAATAGGTCGGGGGATTGTGTGGAAAATGACCACAAACTGCTGAAATATTTAGGAGTTTGGGGCCCATCTTTTTATGACGTCCTCAAATCCTCTCCGTGTCTTTAATTAAATATTTATTTCTTCGTTTTCTTGACCCAAGCACACTTGCACGTCATTGAAGTAAGCACCTTCCTAGTTTAGATCGGTCCTTTAGTTGGCTTAATTGCATCTCTTTATAAATACAAATTTAAGCACCCAATCAAACCAGATTTGATACGTTTCTTGCACGTAAACCTATAATCTGCACTTACACTCAATACACATGTTTAGTAGCACTTTTAATTAAAATAAATAGAAAACGATATGGATATAATACTCAAATAAATGTAATATTTTATGCCCATCAACTTTCATCTACCAGTTTGTAGTGAATAATGCTTCCATCATTTATGGTCGAGGATCCTTAGTACTGCACACCCAATTATCATTCTTAGGCCTAGACTTTAGGAAGTGATTTTAAGTTTTTATTAAAATTTGGTAATTTAGCTAGTTTAATTTAGTTTTTAATTCTTTCACTTTTAAAAAAAAAGGTATATAATTTATTATATTCTTGTTTTTCTTATGTATGCAAATTTTGGATAGGGACACAAAAAACGTTTAGTTCGAGTTGAAATCATTCCAGACAAAATGGGTGATTTAATTCCTCCAGCCTCCCTTGCTCTTCAGGATATGTGCTATCCTATTAGAACTGCTTTGCCTTCATGCATAACTTTGCCAGCAGGAGCTGGTAATCACTATGAAATTAAACCGACCTCCATCAACTCACTTCCTAAATTCCACGGTATCGACACTGGAGATGCTTATGTCTTTATTAGGGAATTTGATGAAGTGTGTTCTATATTGAAACTTCAACAATTGAGCGAGGATGTGATTAAACATAAACTCGTTCATTTTTCTCTTATCGATTAGGCAAATAATTGGCTCTGCAGCCTCCCTACTAATACAATCACAACTTGGGAAGGCTTTATAAAGAAATTCTACTCCAACTTTAAAATAGCTAAGTTTAGAAATAAGATATATCAATTTCGCCAAGTTGAGGGAGAGACTTTTTTGAAATACTTTGAATGGTTCAAAGATTCTCATTAAATGCCCACATTATGCAATTGAAAAGTGGAGACTTTGCCAAGTAGTTTATAAAGGTCTAGATGTAGGCACAATGACTATGCTAGAATCAATGTGTAAAAGAGATTTTATGAAGAAGTAAGAGGATGACGCATAGACGTTCTTATAAGATCTATCTGACAAGAATATGCAATGGGAGACATCAAACGAGAAGATGAAGACTCCATCGAAGGAGGGATGCACTCAATTGACACATCCATCGCCACAAAAGAAAAGGTTGCAGCTATCATGCGCAAATTAGAGGCCATGGACATGAAAACCCCCGTCCCCGTTAATCAAGCTACTTCAACTTCTTGCGCCACATGTCAAGATCTCGGTCACCTCACCGAAGAATGTCCTTCTTGAGTTTCTCTTTAGGTCAAGAAGTTGCGAACACTGCATTTCAAAGACCACAAAACAATCTATATTCTCAAACTTATAACCCTGGTTGGAAGATTAACCCCAACTTTTCTTGGAATCAAGGCTTTAATAACCAAAATAAAAGCCAATAATTCCCTAATTATCAAAAGAATCCTTCAACCAATTATGTCCAACCCAATACCAATTTTACACCAACAGGGTTTGGACAAGAGAATGCTAAAAGAGTCACTAGCCTAGAAAGGACATTAGATACATTCATGAAGACATCTACTCAAACCATGACCACTATAACATCAATATTACAAAGTTCTAATCAATCGGTTAATGTTAACTCATAAGCTATTACAAGATTAGAAATGCAAATTGGTCAGATGACCGCGTCAATGGGCGAAAGAGAAAATGGAACATTCCTTAGTCAACCTGTCACTAATCCTAAAGATCCTAGAGCTAATCCTTCAGGAATAAATGTAATTCAAACGCTAAGATCAAGAAGGAAGGTTAATAATCACATGGATATGCCAGAAGATTCTATTGACGTGATGCTGCCTACCAATGAAGGAAGTGGAGAAGCAAATTGTGAACCTATTCCTAGCCTTACACCTTCATCTCTTCCGAAGGAGTAACCTATTGAGCTACAAACCATGTATCCTCAGCGGTTAAGGGGTAATAAGCAATCGGCTCAAATGGAAAAGGTGTTGGAAACCTTTAAGCGGGTTAAGGTAAATATCCCTCTTTTAGATGCTATTTAGCAAATTCCTTCCTATGCAAAATTCCTAAAGGATATGTGCACCTAAAAAAGGCATTTTTAGCAGCAAACATTAGTTAGGTCTTGTCGCAATCCATGCTCATTAAATATAAGGACCTTGATTATCCAACCATTAGATGTGTGATAGGCGAAAAGACAATTAATAAAGCCTTACTCGACTTAGGTGTGGGTGTTAACTTGCTACCCTATTCGGTTTATGAACAACTAGGTCTAAAAGAACTCAAACCAACTATGGTCACTTTACAGTTGGCAGATCGTTCCTTGAATGTTCCAAAAGAGGAAGTTGAGGACGTGTTAATTAAGGTGGGATGATTTATATTCCCGGTTGATTTTATTGTTTTAGAAATATTTCCTATAACTAACCCACGACGTTAAATTCCTGTCATCTTGGGACGACCATTTCTTGCAACATCAAATGCTTTAATCAATTGTCGTGATGGTTCAATAAAGTTATCATTTGAAAACATGTCACTTGACGTAAATGTTTTTAACCTAGGAAGCCAACCTAGTGATCCTTATGATGAGCCTCTTGAAGTTAAACGTAGCTAATGATATGTATGAGGAGGAGAAAGTTAACTTTGAGACCGATAATTTGGAAACAAATCTAGAAGGACTTTTTAAGGAAGAACCCATTGAAGAAGATGTATATGAACCATCCATTCATGAAGCCTATAATTCTAATTGGGTACTCCTTCCCGAACCTTTAATGACAGAACCTAGGCCTCTTCGTCCATCCATTGAGGAGCCACCCCGACTAGAGCTCATTCCTCTGCCATCACACTTAAAGTATGCTTGCTTAGGTGAAACGGAAATGCTCCCTGTTATTATTTCATCCAATCTTTCAAAGGAGCAATAGGAGGCCTTATTATCAATTATTAAAAATAATAAGGAAGTTACTGGAAGGAAAATGGCTGATATCAAGGGGATAAGCCCAACTATTGTATTACATAGAATCCACTTGATAGAAGATGCCAAGACCACTAGAGATCCTCAACGCAAGCTAAACCCTGTAATGAAAGAAGCAGTGAGAAATGGCATCATTAAATGTCTTGATAATGGTATCATTTACTCTATCTCTGATGGTACTTGGATTCACCCAATTCATGTCGTACCAAAGAAATCTAGTATAACTGTTATTAAAAATGACATGAATGAGCTTGTTCCCATTCGCACACAAACTGGATGGCATGTTTGTATCGACTATAGAAAACTGAATTCGGCAACTAGGAAAGAATACTTTCATTTGCCTCTTGATGGCTACTCCGGCTATAATCAGATTCCTATAGCACCCGAAATCAAAAGAAGACCATCTTCACATGCCCTTTAGGCACTTTTGCTTACCGACGGATGTCATTTGGGTTATATAATACACCAGCTACCTTTCAGCAATGCATAATCAATATATTCTCTGATATGGTGGAGAGATATCTTGTGGTATTTATGGATGACTTCTCGATTTTCGGCATTTCTTTTGATGAGTGTTTACATCATTTGGAGTTAGTACTCTAATGTTGTAAAGATAAAAATTTAACATTCAATTGGGATTAATGCCATTTTATTTTCAAGCTAGGAATTGTGCTAGGCCACATCATTTCACGAAAAAGAATTGAGATAGATAAGAGTAAAATTGATATAATATCTTACCTACCTCCTCCCAAAACTGTTAAAGATATAAAGTTGTTCTTAGGTCATGTGGGATTTTATAGACGGTTTATCAAGAACTTTAATAAGATTGCTAGGCTCTTGACCAATCTTCTTGCCAAAGACATTACTTTTGAGTTTAGTTCTGATTGTCTAGTTTCGTTCGAGCGTTTAAAGAAGAATCTTACATCCATCCCTATACTCCATCTGCCTGATTGGAGTAAGTATTTCGAGTTGATGTGTGACGCATCGGATTTTGTTATTGGGGCTCTCTTCGGACAAAGAATTGATAAGATACCGCATGTTATCTATTATACTAATAGGACACTAAATGATGCACAGCTAAATTATTCAACTACTGAAAAAGAATTGTTAGCTATTGTGTTTGCACTTGAGAAGTTTCAATCTTACTTGATCGGTTCTCACATCACCATTTATACCGACCATTTGGCACTTAGGTATCTTTTTGCACAAAAAAGATGCCAAATCCCAACTTATTCGTTGGATCCTTTTATTACAAAAGTTTGATCTTGAGATTAAAGATAAGAAAGGAGCCGACAATGTGGCGGCCGATCATCTATCTCGTCTTCCCAACGCATCTACAATAGAACTTCCCATTAATGAAAACTTTCCTGATGAACAACTCTTTGCATATCGAGTGAGCCTTGGTTTGCCGATATCGTAAATTATCTTGTTAGGAAAATAACACCTTCGCATTGGCCAAAACAAGATAAATATAAATTTCTCTCCCAAGTGAAGTATATCCATTGGGACGAGCCTTACCAATGTAAATATTGTTCTGACCAAATACTCAGGAGATGTGTTCTTAACAAAGAAATGAAGAGTGCGCTATAGTTTTGCCATGACCAAGCGTGTGGAGGACACTTTGGAGCTAAAAAGACAGCTGAAAAATTTTTGCAATGTGGATTTTATGGGTCCACACTTTTTAAAAATGATTATGATTTTTTCAAAGCTTGTGGTCGCTATCAACATATAGGTAAGATAAATGGGAGGAATATGATGCCACTACAAAATATTTTAATTGTTGAAATTTTTTATGTATGGGGCATCGATTTTATGGGACCTTTCCCAAATTCGTTTAAGAACATTTATATTTAGTGGTTGTTGATTACGTGTCGAAGTGGGTTGAAGTAATAGCGTGCAAAACTAATGACAACAAATTTGTTGTCAAATTCCTAAAACATAATATGTTTTCTAGGTTTGGCACACCACGCTCCATTATAAGAGATAATAGAACCCACTTTTGCAATAGAATTTTTGAACCTTTAATGAGAAAATATTCAATAAGTCACAAACTAGCAACCCTACATCATCCCCAAACAAGTGGACAAGTAGAAATATCGAATGGACAAATAAAACAAATTTTAGAGAAGACGGTCAACAAAATAGAAAAGATCGGTTGACTAAGCTCGTAGACGCACTTTGGGCTTATAGAACTGCTTACAAAACTTTTCTTGGTATGTCTCCCTATAGACTTGGTTTTGGTAAATCTTGCCACTGTAGAATTAGAACACCGTGCTATATGTGCTATTAAAAATTTAAATTTTGATCTTGAAAATGCCGGTGAAATATGAAAGTTTCAACTTAATGAGTCAGACGAAATTAGGAACGACTCATATGAAAACGCTAAAATGTATAAAGAAAATACTAAAATATTTCATGATAAACCTATTATTAGGAAAATTTTCATTATTGGCCAAAAAGTTTTACTTTACGACTCTAGGTTACATATATTCCCTGGAAAATTAAAATTTAGATGGACGGGGCCTTTTATTGTAAAAAAAATTCTCTCATGAGACAATTAAAATAGAAAATCCTAAAAATGACGCAATTTATAAAATAAATGGTCAACGCCTAAAACCGTATTTAGAATTTTCTGTAGATTTAGAGGAGGAGTTCATGGTTCTCCATGAACCGCATTATATGGCATAAAATCCTAACTCTCTATTGTAACATATGTATACTAACTTTTAATATTTTTCTTTTCTTTTTAGCTTTTATTCTAAATATTTGTTTTTCTGGGTCTTAAGTGCAAGTTTCTAAAATCTCTATATAAACACATTTAGTAGATCATTTTCCTCATTTCAGCCACACCACAAAGAAACTAGGGTTTTCAAAAGAGCAGAGGAGGAAGAGACACCGATCCATCTTCGGTATTACAAACATTCCTATGGCTTTAGGAAACTAAGAGTCGTTTGAAACTCGTTTTATTTACCTTTGATGGGAATTAATTGTAGCATAGCCTCTGATAATGGCATTAAAGGGAAAACTGTTTATAAAAATGTGCATTCTATTCGTAGGTGGTTGCATAGAAACGAGCTCATTATTACTCATTTCTCTTCATTTTATAGACATGCGCTTCATATTATTTACTCATTGATGACCAAGGACAATAGGTTTTGCATGTGTAGACAAATACTAAATTCAATTGTGGATGGTAAAGTAAAGAATAAACCATTTTACCCACTGCCTAATCTTGTCACACATAGTTGTCGTACTTTGATGGGTGAGTATGAATTCCATGATTATGCACGGCACGTTCCACACATCACTCTTAAACGCGAAACGATTTCAAGTGCATATATGTCACGATCCGAAGGTACGGAACGTGATTGACACTTAAATTACGAACGTCTCAAGACGTAGCGTAATCTAAGTAAGCCAAAACCTAGAAATCTAAACCATATAAAGCAATAGAGTGAAGGAAAACTTAGTTAAAGAAAGCGATTTTAAACAAATAAGTCTCAATAAACATTTCAAAACATTACCATATTTCCCAAAAATTTCGGCAGAGTCTCTTTTGTAAATACTGGCCCCCAAATGGGTACAACACATGAAAATACACATATATAAAGAATAAAGGCATCCCCAAGCGGGAGCTAGCTCTTCGCCCAAGACGGAATCACAACCACATGCAATATATATCATCAAGTGTGAAAATATGCATATAAAAGCACGAAAGTAAGAAAATAACTCATCGGCTCACGTGAGCATCGACACCAAACCACAAATACAAATCTCATAAGCTCACCATCTAAGTCCAATGTACGAAAGGTAAATGGAGTATACTAGATACAATAAAATACACGGTGGGAGCAAAAGAAAATCCTCCAAAACCCACCTATGAGCAAGCTGCAGACCGAAGCAAACAAAGCGGAAAGAAGATACACCCACCGCTACTGTGCTAACGGGTCAAACCTATAAGATACTGTGGCACAACGAGAGTGAGTTGTCAACTCGTGAGTAGTAAGTAACATCTAATAAGGCTGTCGTAAGCATGCACGCAGATGCGTCAAAACTACATATACCGATATGATACGATGCAGTAGTATATATGCAACATGAATACAGAATCAACACGAAACTTGTATATGTTTGGTACAAGAAAATTTGTATTCTTTTCTTAATAAAACTTTTGTAAAATAACTGAGGTATCGTCAATGAAATCATCAGAAATCCGTGTCAAGTATCGACACAAAATATGAATATATCAATCCATCAAATCTCAATGTCGCGACATATCAATGTCACAATATCTCAATGTCTCAATATCTCGGGCTCCGTCAGTCCGGATTGGCCCATATCTTCAATCTCATGACTACGGTCGGCATCCTCCGTATATCCACCGTGCCAGACATCACCGGTAGGTAGTCTGCCCCTGCCAGGCTCATCGTCTACAACTCGAGCTTCTTGCCCCGGAGTACCATACCGGGCCCACCATATATCCGAGACGGTTCAACCACTCCTCGAACCGGGTCTCAAAAACCAACATCAATCATGAAAACTCATGGTGGACGATCCATACATCACGAGAAAATCGCAACTTGCATTTTTTAAAAAAAGATAATAAGTTTATAAGTTCTTGCGGTTTTCCCCAAAATCCAGAAATCTCATAAATACGGAAATCCTCGAGAAGAATCACAATATGTAAACATGCCGGTGATGATGGAAATCTAAGATACGGTAGTATATACCATGCGAAGTACGGCCAGAAACTATGCATGGATCATGATGCAGTGAGGTATGTATATATGATTAACAATCTTACGTACCCATCTTAATAAAATGAATATATAAGTATAAGTCTACGGGTCATATATGATGCAAATGTACCAATACTAATTCTAAGCAAGTGTTCTAGTGTTCTTGACATAGCAATTACCAATGGCATGTGTGTTCGCATAAATAGTGCACGTGCGGTATAAACCAATGGTAATGGTGCGAGTGTCCTATGATGATGTCACATATGTGTGTGTGTGTGTGTGTGTATAAGATGAGGTAATGCAATGAGATGCATAACTAGAAAACTACGCATATAATGCAAGTACTACAAATGATACTAAACCATCGGGCGCCTCGCGCCATCCTGACGATCCCCCCATAAATGTGTACATCTACTCACCGGGATGCCTCGGCTAATCCGATCCGATCTCAGCTTTATCTTTCCGCACCACGTCCGACGCCTCTGCACCCGATCCTAGAATCGCACACAAGAAATTAAAAGAATAAATATATGAATAGTCGTGGAACAAACGACACAAGTCAATCACGCGCACTAACTAGACGCCCACACACTTGGTGCACAGAACGCGCTCGCGACAACGCCACAAACTACAACTAGAGTCGTTATACGTGACAATCCCCACACCTAGAACCCAATCGCACCAAACGCTCACTCACAACACACTAGATATAATATGAAATAGATTGCATAACATAAAAATCTCAACTTTAATTCAAATCGATTTATTCCAAAAACCTAGTAAGTATCAATTTCTATTTTAGTTCAAATCTTGATGTTTTAACAAATCTAGTGGCAACAATATTCACTTAATATCTTAATTAAGCCACACAAACTTTTACTAAAATTTTATCTCACCAATTTATATAAATTATAAAAACCTAGTTTGCAAAATTATCCAATTTTTAACAATTTTAATGTAACAATTTACAATTTAGCCACTAGATTGGGTTTTGAAATTCTTAGGATGATAAACTACACATTGTAAGGATAATCAAGTTATATAAACTTTAATTAGATCTCAAACCTTCTCCTTAAAATTAAATCTTGAAATTAACACCACATTAAAACACCTAATTAAATTGATTTAAAGTAATTAACCAACAATATAAGTATAGGGTTAGGATTTATACCTCACAAACTTAAGATCCAAACATGCAAACTTGTCTTCAAAATGGTCTCTTACTCCAAGGATTCAAGCTAGTTTGGCTAAAGAGTATAAGGTAATGGTTGAATGAAGAATTAGTGAGCTTTTTATTTGGATTTTTGATGAAAAATGAAGAATTTTTTAGAGAAAATGATATGGGGAAAATGATGGGGGACTGTTGCAGGAGGTTTCAGCCATGAGGGAAATAAGAGAGAGAGTGAGGTGTGGGTATGTGTGTGCATATGTTAACTCTTTTAATTAATTAATTCATTTCTTTTCATTTTGTTTGCAAGAAAAAAAATGTAGAAGAGAGAGAAGGGGGGCTGCTTAAGGGCTCGGGAAATATGAGGGGGAGAAAGAGAGAAAGGGTGTGTGGAAGTTTTCAAGTGAAGAAACCCCCATTTATTACACCTTCTATCTTATATCATAATTCTTTAATTATAAAATTTTCTTTTCTAAATACATCCTAGATTTTTCTAGAATGGTGGAGACATATTTAAAAACAAAGAGCATGTTACAAACTTGTTTCCAAGTTGTCATGGTTCACAAATGAAAATTTTACCCATTCCAATATGTAATTACCACTAATTAAATGTATAAGTAAAAGCTTAAATCAATTTTAAATTAATTAATTAAGGAAAAATATTTAAGTAAACTAATAATTTATAAGTGACTAAAAATTACCAAATACTAGCAATTACATAGTTAAAATAGGTGTTTTTAAGTCTATGATGAAAAATAATTATAGTTAAGTTTTACGGAAAAATACGATTTATTTTACCGATTATCATAAATTCACCTTAAGGATTTATTTATTTGTTTATTTATTTATTAAATTTTTTAAAACGTTACAATATAAGAGAGCAATAGGTGTATGGAGTGACCGCAACCTACATAAGGATATAGTATATGCGGAGTCCTCTAACGATGCAGGTGAGGAGACCTCTGCAGGACCCTCACAGGCACCATCTACTGAGTGATCTAATCTTTAGGTCCTTCCCTCTCCTAAAACTAGAAAGTCATTCTTTAAAAGAGTGTGGAAAGCTCTTAGAACCAAAAGATAAACACTGGAGGAGTACGGTGAGAGGTTGTCCCCGATAGAGCGACAGAGAGAGGCTATGCTTAGGCATTGCACAAGTGAAGGTGGTCGACGGGGTAGAGGTCGACATTGAGGACATTGTCGAAAATAAGTGTGGGGGTGGTTTTGCATTTGCACGGTTTTTTATGTTTATTTTTAAAAAAAAATTATAATAACTTTGATATAAAGAAAAAAAATGAGAATAAGAAAAGTTTCGAATTAAATTAGTGAATAGGTGATCATGAATTTGAAATCTAATGTAAAGTGAAATGAAGGAAACCTATTGAATCTTATGCTAGGATGAAAAACTGAAAAATAACCCCATCTCAAATGTAGATATACTGAATATCTACTAGTTGCACGAGCACTGAGATATGGAGGATAATTAGAAAAGTCTTTGTTGAAATATTCACGAGCATTGAGATATGGAGGATAATTAGAATAGTCTTTGTTGAAATATATATATATATATATATATATATATATATATATATATCCAAAAGATCTGCATAGCAGGTAGTCTAAACTACTAAATGATGCCAATAAAAAAATTATATATAATAAATAAGTTTAGTTTTGTGATTGCCTAGAATACTTGAGTGATTAAGTCTTTTAGAGTGTTTCTCACTTAGTAAGCTATCTCGCTAGGGAGTCACTGGCTGAAGGCTCAATACATGAATATTCTAGGTAATTTAGTAAACTAAACAAAATAAAACACATGCACTGAGTAATCGGTTGGTTGGTGCTTTAGGAAGCATTAATAGTCGCGCTGAAAGGTGTTGTGGGTATATATATATATATAAAAAAAATAAAATATGGAGATATGAAACAAGGATACTATACTTTGAATTGAAATCTCAAGATCAAAAGATGAAATACACATACACGTAGGGGTATATGAGCTATATTTAAAGGAAAGAGAGAAGTGAAGAGTAAGATTGAGATCTATTAAGGGAGGATTGAATTTCTAGATTTGAAATGACGCCTTTTGGATGAAAACTCTTGAAAACCAAAAAACTAGCGAGATTCTGCATTTTCTTTTTTTCACTTTTTTAATTATAGTTTTCATCGTTATTTCATTTTTATTTTTATTTTCTTTTCTTTTCTTTTCTTTTTTTTTCTTTTTTGGGATTTTGTGAGTACTATCAGCTGAAAACCTCACAAGACAACACTCGTTCACTTAGGTAACCTTGGGGTCTAACAGATTGTTGTACGTGCTAAGTGCAATCGCAACACCTGCAAAAAGGAGTATAGATTTAATTTAGTTTTTAGAATTTTTTATTTTCTTAAAGTTTTAGTTTTCAGTTTTGCTCGAGGACTAGTAAAAGGTAAGTGTGGGGGTATTTGATAGGTGTAATTTATTGCACATTTTATATCCATATTTATCTCATTTTTATATATTTAATGCTGCTCGAGGTGTCTTTTATTAGTAAATGCAGATTATAGGGTCTCATTTGCAAAAGGATGAAAAAGACGAAATTGCGTGCTTTTAACGTAATCATGTTAATAAAAAAGATGATACACGAGACGAGTTAAAGAGTCAAAATGATATCCAAAGGATTCAACACACCAGAAGATAGCACTAGACCAAGACTGAGACCAAGTAGGTCCTACATAGGTGCCATTCAGCGGGCCAAGGTGCGGATCAGCGGCCCAAACATCAAGGATAGGTTCTGGATCTTTCGTGGGACTCATGGATTTATATTTTAGGGTTTTTATCTCTTGTAATCAGCAGAGAGCCTATAAATACTATTGTAGATTTATTTTAGTTTTTTTTTTATCTCCTTATTATTATTTTCTAGCCGTCTAGGGTTTGAGGAGATCAAGTCTTTAGTAAGTATTCTGAATTTATTATTTAATTTAATGCAATGAACTTTTACTTTTATAATTGTTTTCTTTTCTCTTTAATTATGTCTTGCTAATCTTTCATATATCTAGGGTGATGAATCTAGGATAGTAAGATGTGTTAATCTATCTCTTTGATTACTTTTCTATGCACTTAATTATTGATCTTGGTTTCCATGAATAATCTCTATGATTTTTTATTGTTTTTGGTGAATTATGTTGTGCTTCAGATTCTTATAATTCATGCTTAGGGTAATCAATATATGGATCTAGGTTATGTGAAATTAAGATTAATAAAAATTGGAATTTTATGGTATGGATTTAGGTTTTGTAGATAACTTTGATAGGTTATGATGCAATGCATATAGTCTATTCTTAGGAAAACAAAGTTTAGATTTCATTATTTAATTATTTAATTTTCATCTCTTAATAGTAATAAACTCCTTATAGTTTATGTTTTTGAATAAATTGATGAACTGTCTAGAGTATCATATCATCTATGCTTTCATCCTCTATTTTATTGTTATTAATAAAAGAATATACCTAGAAAAGTAATTACGAGGTAGGTTGCACATTAAGCTAATTGGAGGATTCAAATCATAGATATAACTTTTCCTCATCAATTTTCTTAGCTTTAATTGAGTAGTAATTAATTTTCCTTCTAAAAGATTTTATTTTTAGTTCGTCTAGATTTAGTTAAATATCTCTCCTCTATGGGATCGACCTGCTCTTGCACACTTGTTACAACGCGACCTAGCACTTGCGGATATAATAATAGGACTAATAAAATAATTTATCAGTCGTCGACCATCATTTCCATGATCGGGGGTTGGAAATATCTTTAGAGCATGCCTTGTTGAGGTCTTTGAAGTCGACGCAAACTCGAATCTGCCCATTTTCTTCTTTACTGAGACAAGGCGATCCAGTCTGCATATTTCTCTTCTCTGATGAAGCTGGCATCGATGGATTTCTTGGATTCGTCGATAATCTTTTTTTCCATCTCCCTTCTCATTCTTCGAGGAGCTTGCTTGATCAGCTTGGTATCAGGAGATATAACCAGCTTATGCACAGCCGACTTTGGAGAGAGACCGGGCATTTCCTTGTACGTCCATGCAAAGTAATCGACGAACTCATACAGCATGGAGATTATTTGCACTTTCACCTTTAATAAGACTGAGCTGATGAAGGTCGGTCGTGGATTATCAGGCGTTCCCAGGTTGATTTCAGTTAGCTTATCAAAAGTTTCTTTCCCGTCGTCTTCAAGTTCTTGAGGGGCTTCTTCAAGATCGGTTAGCTCATCATCATCCCCTGATTTTCAGTTGGTCTTACCAACATGGAACATGCAGCAAGACTTGACATCAAGCTGGATGAAACCTATACCCCATCTATCTGGGATTCGCCTATCGATGAGTGGTCGGGCTTGAGGCGGATGCCATAGCCCTCATAGAATTTTGATTCAGAATCCATTTGATATAACGGACATGTACATGCGCACTTCTTAAAATATTCCCGCATCTCGGATGTATAGTATTTGGGGTTTAGGACAGCTCTTATAGATCTTTCATATGGAAGGCATATTAGGGACAAATCGTTCATGCGCATGATAGAATATAACCTGTTGAACGAGATGCCTACCCGTCCTTTCTTCCTAGGACAGAAGGTTTTCTATTTATCCACCGTGAAGACTGACAGCGTGTTAAGTTCTTTGTACATCTTGTTCTTTGTACATCTACTCCGGAACCCTTGTGATGGCTAAAGACCTTTATGTGATTTCAGGGTTTCCCTTAGTTTTGCTTTTTGTGCAAGATTCTTATCCGCACATCTGTTGCAGGATGAATCTTTTGTATCTAATTCGTCGGTGTCACTGCTGAAGTATGAAGGAATTTTACTGGGCTTAATGTTGAGAGACGGACCTTCAGTGTCAGATTCATCGGTGACACTGCCAAAATGTGGGCGAACTTTACTGAGGGGCAGGCCTTTAGTGTCAGACTCATCGGTGTCGCTGCCAAAATGCGGGGGCACTTGAGGATTTTTGGTTTTAAATATGATGGCTGGCTCAGAATTGCCCTTGGATTTCAGCATTATTTCGTCCTCAGTCGGTTGTGGATTAGCATCTTGGAGGTTCATGATGTACCGATAATCCTCATACCGAACTTCATGTACACCGAATGGCTGTATGTCACCGTTAATGCGTTTTTCTCTGCCATCTTTGGTATACTTTATGCATTGATGGAGCGTTGACAGAACAATGCCATAGTCATGAAGTCATGGTCTCCCCAGGAGGATCTTATATGATGTACCGGCATGATGACGTATATCTTTGCTTCCATTTTCAAATCCCCAAACTTTTTTGGAAGAGTTATGGATTATAGGACCTGCTGACTATTTTGGTTGAAGCCCTGGATGATGATCCATTCTTTTGATAGATTCTTGATGTCCATCGATAAACTTTTCAGAGTCCGGAGGTTCATTATGTTTACCGAGGATCCCTGATCAATAAATATGCGATCAATCATGTCTCCTTCACTTTATCCTATTACATAGAGTGGCCTGTTATGCTCTTCCTTCTCTAGTAGCAGGTCTTCGTCCTTGAATGGGAGTGAAGCTGTATGCAGAGTGTATCGGGCTTCTTTCATATTGATTTCCATGAAGCAAGTCGGGTACCACTCATCTTTTTTTAGAGCATAAATGAGAATATCTCAAAGCTTCTTGAACAGAACAAGAGCATCATAGACGCTTAGGAGAGATGGGAGCTTCCGGAGATGAGCCAAGACATTATAGTCAACTGAGAGAGAGCTCGAGTCTTTATGAGCCGACTTTCCATCGTCCCCTTCAGTTGGGATTTGCTTTTCTTTTTCCTTTGAGTCATTTTCCTGTCTTGATGGCAGCACCTTATTGTTTCGGAGATGGATCTGGTTAGCCTTTGCGGCGAGCTCATCATCCTCCTTAGGAAAGCATAGCACATCCTCAGAATCGCTGCCCAAGTGGATAGCGTAGCAAGTCACCACGGGGACCTCATCATCATTTTCCTCTTCTAGCTCTTCCATGATTTCTACTGCTTCATTGGGAAATAACTCTTTCAATATAATTAGAGCTCTTTCTTTCTGCACATAGTCCTCGAGGGAATACTGGCTATCGAGGCCGGTTGGTCTTGATCCGCCCGCTCTTCACTTGCCTTCATCGTCAGATGCATTGAAAGAGTCGGTATTGTTGGAACTCCCTCCTTTGCAATCATCGTCCTTCCCGTTCTTCTAGGATTTATTGTTAATTTGGAAGTCCGGGATGAACTCGTTCTTTAAGCGTTCCAGCATCTGAACCTTCTTGGTCAGCTTCTGGAATATTTTGATACCCATTGTACATAGGAAAGGAGTCGTCCAGTTGCCAATATTTTCAATAAGAAGGCTGATAGATTGGTCCTGCTCTAATGGCAGTTCGCACTTGACGGTGAGATTACACCACCAGGCTATAAAATCCATGTTGCTTTCGTTGTCCTCTAGTTTGGTCCTCACAAAGTCAGTAATGGTGATTTTCTCGCTGACACTCATGAATCTTTGCTTGAACATAGATTCTATTTGAGCGAACGTCGTGACCGAGCCATTCGGTACACTTGCATACCGGTCGAAGACAACATCGGTCAGGCTGTTAACAAACCACCAAAGAAGAAGCCCATCGTTTCCCTTGGTAATTCCGCACGATGCTTTAAAGTGAGCAATGTGCTAGTTTGCGTTTCTCATACCATTAAACCTTCTGAATTTGGGGACGACGTAGCTGCTGGGAAACTCTATAAGATCGTATCATGCTGGGTATAGTCTCCTAGTACTGCCGATGCTTTTCTGCCTTTTGGCTTTGGCCACCAATGTCTTGACTTTGTTGGTAACAAATTCCATTATCTTATCTTGACATAGCGCGCTACAGTCGTCGAGAGTCAAGACATCTTCCAAAGCTGAATGTGGTCAACATTCATGTGGCTCACCTACCTTTGGACTTAGGGGGATAGGCGTCGGCTGCTTCAGGTCGTTGTCACCCAGCTCATGAGTAGAGTCTTGTTCTTGATTAGGCTGTGGCCGAGCAACTTGGGCTACGAGATGCGTTATAACATTCATCAAATCATCAATTTTGGAGTAGAGCTTGGTCATCTCCTTATCTTTTCTTTTAAGTTGTTTCCAGAGTTCTTGATGCAGCTCCTATTCTGCGGTCTTGGGGCGGAAAGTCGACTCCTCTTCTCTGTGTGAGCTCGACTCCATGGGAATTGTGACTTCCTTTGGCCTGGCTGCCTGAGAAGAGTCTTCGTTGTTATCTGCATTAGGTTTGAGACTGGAAAGTGGCATCCTCTTCCAAACCAAGCTGGGACAGGTGAGTATCCACTCCTTCTTTACTCTTACTGTGAAGGTTACCGCTAGGGCCCATACCAGCTATATAGACAGTGTGAATTATATACCCGCTTGAATCTTTATTGGAGGCTGCGGTGTTCATTAGGTTATTGGACCATCGCTATAGCCCATCCTTTCGTGGGAAGGGTCAGGCTACTGAAAACCATCGGCTCAACTGGAGATTTTGGCGGAGCTGTCACTTGCTTCTCGAACTCTCTCCTTGGATTTCGCGTGGCGACGAGATCCTGATATACTCTTAATGAGATTGTATCACGTATTCGATTTTGGGGCTTAGACACACCTCTTCACAGGACCCTTTGGATTGCATGTTTCTTTATCTTCACCGTCATGGCATTCTTCTGAACCAGCCTCAATGGTTCAAAAGAGTTGATGAGCTTCACGGCTGGCCCAGCTAATGTCGCGAGGCAACCATCCTTCTGGAACTTGACGAAATTCAGCTGCGCAGGAGCCCTAGTCCTTTTGTTGGCTCTGTATCTGAGTCATTTTTGTCTCAACTTTTTAGTTTTGAGGACTTAGCGGGCATCTGCTTTCCTAGAAGCCACCATAGCACGATTGACGGAGAGTCCAGAGAAGACACCCGATCGTGCAGTTTTCAAGGGTACCGCCTCAACTTGCCCACAATGCCTCATCGTTTCCTTGGTGTTGACGGCCTTTCCCCTGACTAGAGCAATGGAGATCCGTTCAAAGATGGACTTGCGTTTAGGCTCGGGGGCCCTCACGATTACAACATTTGGCCTCCTCCTTTGTTAGACCGGTTTGGCCACTTGGCTTGCTAGAGCCTCCGCGGTAGGAGCACTGAAGGATGAAGAAAATAAGATGGAACTGAATTGAAGTGGCGATTCCTCCTACTGCTACATAAGGTTTGACGGGAGAATCACTCGGGTAGATGTCTTGATTGTGTACGAGACTAGGGTTACATCAGAAGCCGAGTTTGTCTTCGGAGACATTGTCGAGTGATGTTGATTGTTTTTTTCTTGTTGAATATTGATAATCTACATGAAAAGGTATAATTTCAGTACAAACAACAATATCTATGTTAAATGAGTTCGCATGATCGTTTGATCTGAAATATGGGAGTAGAGATACATCCACCGGGCATGCCAAAATCTGTAGAGTGCTTTTTGTCACCCATTAAGATGGATTCTCACGTGCCTTAGGCATGTAAAGATTCCCCATTCCTTGGGTAGGAGAAGATTTATTGATTGTGGGGATTCTAATCTCCAGTGGTCGCAGGCAAAACTACTGTTAATTACCCTTAGTTGTTGATGCGAAGGAACCTCCGATTAACGGGTCGTATAGGTCATGCAAACTCATGTGCAATATGTGCAAGTTGTGCTTTGAAAATGATATTGAGGGTTCTTTGAGTATATCGAGGCCCCGCAGAGTTTATGGGGGTCCCGCTGCCCGGTCAGTGGGCTTGGGGTCAAAAAGGCTAGCAGCCACCTTACGGGGGCGGGGCAGCACCGTGTTAGAAATTTTTTTGAACGGAGAAAGTGTTTTGGTTGTATCGGGGAGCTCCCAAAGTGGGAAAAAGAAAGAGAGAGGAATTTAGTGGCCTCCCGAGTTAGGGAGGCTACCTGATGTGGTGGGACCCTCTTAAGGCGGGGTCCCGAGGTGAAGACCCCCTGAAGGGGGTCCCGACGATGAGATCACCCTTTTAGAGAGACCCGAAAGTAGCACCCAATAAGAGGGTCCCGAAAAGGGAACCCCTCCATAGGGGGTTCTGATGGCGGAACCCCTCTTTTATGGAAGGTCCCGAAAAGGAAACCCCTCTTTAGGGGGATTTCCAAAGGTGAGACCCCTAGAAAGGGGTCCAGAAAGTGAGAACTCTCTCTTGGGGGAGTTCCAAAGGCAGGAACCCCCTTTGGGGTGTTCCAAGAGCGAGAACTCCTTTCTTAGGGGAGTTCCAATGAAGAATATGGGTTGTAACTAAAAGTTCCTAGTGCCCTCGCTACGACAACCGCGATCAATACGGAATCGAAAAACGAAAATTTACAAGAGGACACTAGAAACTATCGTTCCAAACACTAAACTAGAATATAAGCATACAAGTTTTAGGGATTACAACCTTCAATGCGTGTCCACCCAATCATAGAAGACCCCTCCAAGCTCCACGTAGGCTGTCGGGAACAAACTTGAGAGGCGACCACCTTTTCCGAAGAAGATCCACTCGAGAAAACCGGTCTAAGCTCCAGCTTCACCTAGTGAAGCAACTGTTGGGTTACGCAAGCGCCCCAGCCATCAATCTTTGGCCAAATGTGGAACAAAAATTTTCAAAAACCAGCGCTAACGGAACCCTAGTGTATGGATCGACCCATAAGCCCTGGATAACAAAAAACATGCATAGGGTTAGAGTGATTATACCGAATTGATCTGTGTCCTTCGGTCTTCAACCTTCTTCCCTAGCTCCTTACGGCTTCCTTGATCAAGTTTGATCTCCGGTCTCCCCCCATCGAAGATGATCCACCCGAGAGTCTATGAATTGAGCTCGAACCTCAAATCCGAGGTAACTCGAGTATCTAGTTCGCTACACTAGATAGCCAAGGTGAAGTAGAGAGTGTAGGATTAGTTTGTCTCAATACACCCTAGGTTTCTCAACACATGAGACAATTAGGGTGGAGGTAGAAGAAGATGCCATGAGAGGAGAGTGTGAGGCAAAGAAAATCCAAGTGAAGAAAGATTTAGTGTTGTGAGCTATTTGTTATGAGCTTTTTATCAAGCATGCTAGCAACTAAAGAAAACAACTAAAGAATAAATATCTCATGGCTCACCAAAAATATCTCACAATACAAACAAGAAACTCATCATGCCACCATGAGTCACTACATGACGCATCACCATGAGTCACCAAGTGAACATGCATGAATAAATGCCAAAACAATGACTCACACTCTCCACTTTAATAAACATTTAACCTAAATGTTTAATACAATAAGAAATGGCAACTTCTAAAAAATAATCTTGTAAAAAATTATAAGAATACCCCTCATCCGTATATACATACCCGCATCCATATTCCAACGGAATACGAATACAACGAGACGAAAATAATCCAACAATATAATACTACGATCCGGTTTAAACCAAAGCCCACTAGTATTATCCATCCGAATCATGATCTGTGCACAAGTGCATGTATATAATCGAACCCTGCCGTAAAACCATACGTCTTATACATCGTTTCGCCCGAAGCAGGGAAACCCTCTGTATGGGACTCTAAAGACTCGTCAAAACGCTGGCAGTGCGTTTAACCACAAGCACATCAGCGGCACGACCTGTACATAACGGCTACCCAGGTATTGAGCGAAAGGGAGGCCAACGAGTAAACTCATCCTGAAACCCCTACTTAGCCTGATAGTGACAATATCCGTACAGTCTGGTCCGTTCGTCTATGAGTATCGCATATCGAGTCTAGGAGGGTGGATAAAGTCATACCCCTAATAACGTGACATTTAGTGTCGGTATGAAACCTATCACCACCTGAGAAACTACTGATCCTAGATCAGTAATTCTCGACTACCTTGACCAAGGATTTCTGGTGATGGCCAGCCGTGCACAACGCGATGTCAACCCCCAATACCGGGGGAGACGAAACCCCTGACGATCCACTCACTGCCTCCATATGGCTCGGGACTGTACCCAACTAAAACCTGTTTGCACGACTCCTTTGAGCCGTGGTAGGGTAGTAATAAAAGCACAGTGAGAACTCACACGAGACAAATGACGATCTCAGGTCGATAGACTAATCTGTACACATGTCACCTGAGAACTGCTATCTGACAATAGATATAATACTAACTAGCATATTCCCGGCGAGTCCGTCCGGTGTACTCATAACCCAATGAGCGCCTGTATACATCTTAGGTGAACAAACTGACACCAATGGCTTGTAAGACCGGCCAACGCCCCTCGTCGGGGTCTCGATCAGTATACACTAGTCTACTCTGGAGTTTCGATGCCCGGTCTCGAAACTCGCACGACTAGGGACATTTAAGGATGTGTTTATAGACCACCCAGCTCTCACATATATGATCGCCATCATACTGCAGGTAGTCAAGAAAGAATCCTATGGGCTCTATCAACATATAATAGTGATTTGTAATGTCACCTGAAGCATGTACATGATGATAAAGACAAACCAAATAGCATACTATCATCTCGAGTAAGACTGTTCTATCCGTATAGGTCCTCCCTCAATCATCGCAATCGCATGCCTATGATCCAATAATTGAATTGAGGGCACTATAGCCAACAACAACCGACCCTCCAAGCTTGCTAGAAATGGAGAGTGAGGATGTAAGAATTTTCCACTCTCAAAACCCAAGCTCAAGAGAGCATGATGAAGAAGGAGGAGGAAAAAGAGGTAGCCATAATAAAATGAACTAAGTGATGGTTGAAAAAGAGAATGACTTCATAGTATTTTTTACGACCATGAAAGAAAAATCTCATACATTTTGTAATAAACAAATGAAACCCGTCTCTATCTACATGTCTACAACTATGCTCAAAGCCATCTCACCCTCCACCTCATTTCTATGAATATTCATAAATGAATATTCACAAATGAGATGTACTCATTCTAGAAGTATTTCCATATAAATATAGAATACTTCCCGGCATACGTACCGAAATACATATACGCGTATCCGTATAAAAATACGAATAGCCAAAAGAAAGAAAATGAATAGTGAACAATAATACTAGAATATAAGAATATATATATTAATATATATATATATATATATTATTAAATCAAAACTTGATTAAATAATCAGGATTAATCCTAAGCCGGCTAGTATTATCAACCGTCCGATTATAGTCCGTGTAGGTTGTACAAGTATTTAATCGGACCCCTGTATGTACCAATATATGTGATTTATATCATATCGCCTGAACTGGGAAAACCCTCTCTGTGGGATATTAAAGACTCGACAATACACTGGCAGTGAGTTACTAGATAAATTCATAACCACAAGCACGTCGGCGGCACTAGTTCTACGTAACGGCTACCCAGGTATGTGCCGAAAGGGAGGTCGACAATCAAGTCCGTCCATGCCCTACTGAGCGTGAATGTGACAATCTCCGTACAGTCTAATCTCTTTGTCGAAGAGTATCGCATACCGGGTCTATAGGGTGGATAACGTCAAACCCCTAATAACCCGATAAGTTATGTCAGAGTCAAACACATCACCAACCGAAAAACTAATGAACTCTTATCAATAAATCTCATCCACCGTGACCACGGATTTAGTGTGATGGCCATCCGAACACGGCACGACATCGACTCCTAATACCAGGAGAGACGAATCCCCAACAATCACTCACTGCCTCCATGTGGCTCGTGATTGTACCTAACTAAAACCTGTTTGCATGACTCCTTTAATCCGTGGTAGGGTAGTAATCTAAGTACAGTGAGAACTCACATGAGAAAATGATGATCTCGGGTCAAAATACTAACATGTACTCATGCCACTAAAGATCTTCTATCTGACAATAGCTATAATACCATCTAGAAGTTCTCGGCGAGTCTGTCCGGTGTACTCACCTCCAGTGAGCACCTGTATACTATCTTAGGTGACACAACACCAATGGCTTGTAAGACCAACCACTGCCACTCGCCGGGGCCTCAAAACGTATACACTAATATACTCTAGAATAGCAATGCCTAGTCTCGATATTCCCATGACTAGGGATATTTAAGGATGTGCTTATGGACTACCCAGCTCTCATGAATATGATCGCCATCATAATGCTGGTAGTAAAGCAAGAATCCTACGAGCTTTATCATTATGTATTAGCGACACGTAATAACAAGTAAAACGTATACACATCAATGATAAAGAAAAACCAGATAGCATACTATCATCTTGAGTAAGATTGTTCTACTTGTATAGGTCCTCCTTCAATTATCATAATTGCCTACCTGCAATTACAATAATTGCCTTAAGGGCACTATATCCAACAATCTCCCACTTACACTTAAGGATAATTATTGCGGTATCGCATATCCACATCCCGTGTGCTACCAAATACCTAATTTATCTACTAATTAGTTTCGCAAAGCTCGTTTGAGAAATATCCATGTTCGAGAAATAGCCTCATTGAGTAGATCCGCTACAATGTTCCAACTTCCTCTCTCTATATCTCAAATTTGCGGAGATCAAAAATCTCTCAAACTGAGTGATACCCTACCTCAAGAATTTGTTTGGATACTTTATGGGATCAAGTTCATAAATGAACAATTTTATCAAACAAACTTCTTGGGTTGTATCCTCTGTTAAGTCATAACCAGCATCCTACACCATGTCTACCTCGATATCCCTATTGGAACCCCATCCAATATGCTGCTCCTCAGAAGAGGGTAAACTCAAAACTCTGACAGCATCACTGTCATCTAGGTCACCTTGGAAGCCTGAACAGATAACCGCTTTCTAAAGGAGGTTGTCATTATCATATACCAAGAACATACTCTTATGTTCATAATTGCTTCCCTTTGTTTCTCTTGGATTGGATTAATATCTTCTTATTACAGCAAGTGCAGAAGCAACATCTGGTTTGGTATAAGACATTGCATGATTGACTCGATTACCTAAGAAAATGATATCGTATTCATGTCAATCACTCTCCTCATCAGTCTAAAAG
The DNA here is from genome assembly GCA_030015575.1 of Agapanthus africanus. NCBI lineage: Eukaryota > Viridiplantae > Streptophyta > Magnoliopsida > Asparagales > Amaryllidaceae > Agapanthus > Agapanthus africanus. The sequence continues at coordinate 432,232,361 of CM057339.1, forward strand.
ACATCTCTTTAAAGAGGATGACTCCATTACCTACGAGTACAACACCATGCTAGGAGTAGTCCATTCTAAAATACTTTTAGAATGTTGTCTAAGTACCTGTTTACCGCCGAAAGACGCGACCGGGACGTTGGGACGTCAAGCCTGAATTTTGGGGGGGCAGATGCTATTTGGTTTTATCCGTCCACCTCTCTGAAGATGCCAAGTTGATTTATGGCACCATGTATTGAAGGTTTAGACGGATGCGGCCAATGTAGCAGACTTCGTTAGATTCCCCCTCATTGTAAGGGGTTTTTGATTATGGGACGCTCTTCCCTGCAGGCATAAGCCCCTACAGTTAATTACGCTACCGCACCACGGTAACCACTTTCTCCTTCTCCAGATTGTCACTTTGTGTCGTGTGTGTTTGTTTTGTTTTTGGTTGCCCGTGGATTGTATACGGAGACTAATTTATGTTGTCTCCCATAGGGCGTGGATTAGTCCAAATTCGTATATTCTTAGATTTGGGTTTTGGTTTGGGTTTAAGGATACGTTAGTCTCATTTGAGACTAAGATCAACTTAAACGTTTGTTAAGGATACATTAGTCTAATCTTAGACTAAGATCAACTTAACAAGATCATTTAGATCCAACAAAAGAGCATTTGGGCTCTATTGTTTTAGTTTAGGGACTTTGCGGTCCATTGAATGTCTGGTTGCCGAGACTAGCCACCTCTCTGAAGACGTTGAAGAATTACAACGACATATATCAGAGGCGTGAGGAGATATACCCATGAACCAGTGTCAGTTGAGGGATCTGTAGTTGGATTGATTTAAGTATCGTTAATCTCGTTTGAGATTAAGATCAACTTAAGTGGTTGTTAAGGATACGTTAGTCTCATTTTAGACTAAGATCTACCTAACAGGATCATTTAGATCCAACAAAAGAGCATTTGGGCTCTACTGTTTTAGTTTAGGGACATTACGGTCCATAATTAGTTTAAGGACATTACGGTCTAGTTTAAAGACGTCATAGTCTATAAAGTTTAAAGACATCATAGTCTATGAGTTTAGGGACCTTACAGTCCATAAAGGTTAAGGACATAATAGTCCATGAGTTTAAGGACCTCACAGTCCATAGAGGTTAAGGACATCATAGTCCATGAGTTTAAGGACCTCATAGTCCATAGAGCTTAGTTTAGGGACATTACGGTCCAGTTTAAAGACGTCATGGTCTGTTTAGTTTTGATTCAACTGTTTGGAGATGCACCAAAAGTTATCGGTTATCGGGACCCTCCATCTCTCTGAAGACGCTGAGGAATTACAACGACATGTATCAGAGGTATGAAGAGATGTACCCTTGAACCAAAGTTGGTTGAAAGGCTCTAGGTTTTTCTTTGAATGTCATATGAGATGATCAATTTTGGGAGACAAGAGTGTATTTGAGGTTCAGTCAAAAAAGGGGGTCCTTCCTCTGGAAGACTTAGCTAATTTAGGCTAAGATTGGCTCGAATATAATGTTAAACACAAGAGTACACTCGGCTATCACGTGCTCCCACGTGATGCGCTTAGAATAGTGTTAAACACTAAGAATGAAGCGCATAAAATAGTGTTAAACACTAAAAATAGAAGCGCTCATGTAGGGTCACGTGAGGCGCTTGAGTATTGGGCCAGACTTCATTTATTTTATTCTCAGAATATGCAAATAAGTGTTAAACACTTAATCTTTATGACCATCACATGTGGACACGTGATGGTGCCCATGCATTGGGTATTAACTCCTCAGTTTTACCCCCTTTTCCTCCTTTTTTAAAGAGGTGTTTGTCAGGGGTCACGTGGAGACACGTGAGATGCCCAAAATCTGTTCTGCCCTTCTTATTTTGAGGAGTCTGTTCAAGGGTCACGTGGGAGCACGTGAACTAATATTATTCGTTCTCTTTTGATCATTGAGGAGGAGGGTCACGTGTTGCCACGTGATCATGTTAGGTACTTGATCTTTTTACGTGCATGGAGAGATAAATCCCTTGTTGAAGAATTAAATTCTCTTATATGGTTAAACCCTAATTTTATTTAGAGAAATTAAATTCCTATGTGTTTAAAAGAATTAAATTCTTTAAACTCAATTCTCCCTCTAAGTTTTGGATCTGCATGGCAGAATCTCCCCGATGAGAATTAAATTCTCAACTTATGGGGAGATCTGCTTCTGCAGATCTATTACCATGAAGAAGAACTAAGTTCTTATATTAAGGGTTAAACCCTATCTTTGTTGGAAGAATTAAATTCCTATATGCTTTGTGGGAGAATAAAATTCTCTGAACTTAGGTCCTCCCTTAGGTTTTAGATCTGCATGGCAGAATCTCCCAGATGAGAATTAAATTCTCAACTTATGGAGAGATCTGCTTCTGCAGATCTTCAACCAAAGTAAGAACTAAGTTCTTATTCAGAAGAGTTAAACTCTTAGATTGAGACTCTCTTTTGTTTTGTGGGAGCTTATAGAATGATCTATTTCCCTCTCTTACCTAGGGTTTCTTTCTTTTCTAAAGAGATCTTCTTCTCTCTGGAGAATTAAATTCTCTTCTTTTTTTTATTCTCTCTCTGTTGTTGTATCCTTTTTTTTTAATGTATTCCCTTTTTTTCTTCTTTCCCTTTTCTTTTCTTCTTGGCTCCTATTTATAGGAGAAAGAAAAGAATCAGTTTGTTCAGCTCATCTCTCATTGAGAGATTTTGATTGATTTCTTATAACCAACATGATCTTTTAGATCACTTGGTGCAATTTATTCACTGTTGGATTTTTAATTCAAAGATATTTTATTTGTTGTTCCTGGCAAATTTTAGGAAAATATTTCTTTATATATATTCTTTCTATAAATTGGTGATTTTTAATCACCATTGGATTTTTAATCCAACGGTGCTCCACTTTACAGAGCGCGATCTTTTTTGTTTGGAAAGATCTAGGGAAATATTTTTCCAATTAAGGCTTTTGATTCCTTTTAATTAGAATTTAATTCTATTGTTTCAGAGGGTCTAGGAATCCATCACATGTTGGCACGTGACCCCGGCATCTAATTAGAATTTAATTCTATTATTTCAGAGGGCTCGGGAACCCATCACGTGTTAGCACGTGACCCATCTAATTAGAATTTAATTCTATTAGTTCAAAGGGTTCAGAAACCCATCACGTACTGGCACGTGACCCCATTGTTTAAGCAATTAATTAGGATTTAATTCTATTAGTTCAGAGGGTTTAAGAGCTCATGACGTGTTGGCACGTGACCCTACTGATTAAGCAATTAATTAGAATTTAATTCTATTATTTTAAAGGAGCCAGGGGCCCATCACGTGTTGGCATGTGACCCCATCTCCAATTGTGTATTTTAGCGCCTATAACTTTGCTCGTAGAAGGTCACGTGTCCCCTCGTGATGCCCAATCACGTGTGGACACGTGATGCCCGATCATGTGTGGATACACGATGCTCCTCTTGGGTATTTCCTTGCTACTTTATTCAGTTCCCATGAGGAAACAAATGCCCCCACAGCGTTGTTCTCACGTGTTTGCACGTGAGTGCAACGTTGTAACCTTTGTGGCCGTTGGATTCTCCTGGGGAACGGGGAAGATGAACCGTTTCCTATCACGTTCTATAAATGCAGCAGTCTCATCAGAACGCCTCCATTCCTTCAGCTTCTTCCTTGTTCACTTCTTTGAGAATTTAATTCTCTTCCGCAGAGCTCAGTTCTCTGTTCAAAAAATTTCAGAGTTTAACTCTGTCCAAAAAGAATCCCTTTTTAGGTAAGGATCTTGAACGGCCGAGGAGCTTTTTCATAAAAAAATTCTCTTTGGATTTTAAGTCCACACCAAGGGTTTTTCCCTTTAATAAAAACCCATGCTTTCTGAACTCTAAGAACGCACAATCTATAAGTAGTAAGCCCCCAATGTTGGGCATTTTTTCTTATCCAATGGGACTGATGATGGTATTTGTTTTCTTTTGGAATTTAATTCCATTCCAAAGAGCTTAGCTCTGAAAATACACTTGGAATTTAATTCCTCTGTTCAAAAGGAATTTGATTCCCTCAGAGAACTTAGTTCTAAAAAGAAAACTTCTTGGGATTTAGATCTCCAGTTGCTCTTGACCAAAAAAGTTTTAGTTGGGACTTTGCTTGATCTGTGCATAGTTCATGATGGGGTTTTCCTTGGGGAATGTGTAGAGATGTTTGAGATCCACTTATCATTTATTGAGAATCTTCCTTTTGTTCTCATGATGATTGCTCAGCCTCATCATTAGTGAGCCGCCATATTGATTTTGTGGGGCCCATGTGTTTTGCAACCCATGGTCCCATGAAATAAGTGGCTTGTCGTTTTCTTTCATTGTCTTCTTATATATATACTTATAGATATATATATATGTATACACGTGTGGCCTTCACTAACAATTTCCCCTTCCTTTGTTTCAGGAACATTAGCTTCTCTTCCATACTTCCCTTTCACCTGCTCGGAGGCTGCTTTTCCTCAGTCACCGTCTAACGAATAGGTGATGGCGATGATTAGAGATCATGACCCGGATTGCGCCAATCTGCTTTTGTGGGGAGCCTGGTACGGTCATATCATCTGCAGTCGCCGAAGTTTTCTTTGCGAGGTGCCAACAGAACCTCTCCGCCCATTCTTGCCGATGGATCGTCCGCAGACTGCCTTTGCCGTAGAGGTGGCTTATTAGACTCCTACGGGCCGTCTTGAGCCATCTACAGTTGGGATACCACACTAGCCTGTGCCAGCCATAGATATCTTGGGGCGTGGTATTTCCCAAGGCGAAGCCCAGCCCTGGGGACAAGTCTACAAGATAGGGCTTACCCCTCGCCATCCCACGGACTATCTTCTTTGGGCTCGTTATATCCTGTCTGCTCATCGTGCGCGACTGCAGAAGGTCGGGCTTAACCAGGCGGTGTACGCGTCTCTCTTCCATTATCAGTCTCCCCATGTATGGTGGGTTAAAGCTTTCCTAAATCAATGGAATCTTCCCACCAACACTTTCTTGTTAGGAGATCACGAAGTTTCGATCTCTTTGGAAGAGTTTCGCGAGATCTCGGATTTGCCGATCAGGGGAGTGCCTTACGAAGAATTGCTGCTTCCTGACGAGTATGCCTTCGCGACTGTGCCCGCTACGCTTGACGACTTGTCGACTGAAAATGGCGTCCATCACAAGTATCCAAGTCTAATCAAGACTCTGGGCATTTTTGAGAAGCTGTTCACCGAGTCAGAGGAACAGGGCGTCACTTTTAAAAGCTTTATCTCCTGCTTCCTTCGTGGAGACGTCCTATCAAATGAGGCTCCGAAGTTCGCAAATATCAACGACCCCTTCGGGTTTGGGTTAAATAAGCTACCGGCCAGAGAAGAAGATTTGCCACAGTTTTACATCCTAATCTTGCCGGCTGTACCTTTTAAGTCGATTGCAGCTCCTAGTGTGGATGAAGAAACTTTCTTCGTCGGCTTTATCAGCGTTTGGCTCAGTTGGTCCGTCATTCCAATATATCGTCGCTTTATGAGAGCCTCGGTCATTTACCCTGCTCATCGCATTGCCGAAGGGACGCGACTAGCCATGGGTATTGCAGGGTTATCGCACTTTTACCACGGGCTGAGCACTACAGCCAATACCTCAACCCCGGGTGTGAATGTGTGAGTTTCTCTCTTCATTATTTTACATCGTGGATTGAGATGCACGTATTAGGGGCATTCAATGCGCACCAGAGACCGGGCTTTTATGATGCTTATACCTTTCCGCAGCTCATGAGGTTGGTGGACGCTTCTGCTCCTGACCCGACTCAGTTAGGGGCTCTTCGTGTGCTGCTTAATCCTTATGCCAACAAAGGCGGGATGGTATTTAATGACCGAATCCTCTCTGCTCCTTCAGGACCTGTTCAGCAGCTGTTTGATTTATCGAAAGAGGGAGCACCATCCTTGAAGCCTAAGGAAGCCATGCACTTGTACTCGATCAGGCCGGGTTATTTGGTGTTCCGCCGAAATGATGCGGTTCTTTTTATGCGGTATAATCCACACCTCTTCGCCCGGCAATTGGGTTATGACCAGGGTGTTCCCTTTAAAGCATCCATGGTGGAGCCTAGCTCTTCTTTGGAAGTTGTTCGTGATGCCACCCACCATTTCATGAGGCTGAACACCAGTTCTCACTTCATGATCCCCGAGGCCGACTACTTTCCAAGGTGTGTGGGGGCTTTCACGGGTTGGTACCGCCACCGAGTTAGTCCTATTATTGCTGAGGAGAGGAGGATACTTGTTGGACATAGAGCTCCCGCCCCGCTCCAGGCTATGGGAGTTCCGCCGCGACCGCGAACAACGGTTCGCCCTCCCTTGAGGGGTATTGGCGCCTTACTCATTCCTGAGGCGATGGACGCGGGCCTGACTCCTACCACAGTTGGCATGCCGATGCGCACTAGAGCTCAGGCAAGGGCTTCTGATAAGGCGCCAGTAGCAGTTTCATCAGTTGCGGCGTCAGCAATGGCAGTGTCATCATCGGTAGCACCGCCGAGAGAGGATGCTAAAGGCGAAGTGGGTCAACGCCGTTCCAAAGCGCCGAAGGGAAGGAAGCGATCACCTTCCAGCGCTAGTTCTGTGTCGAAGCGGAGGAAGAAGACGGTCACTGGTCTGGTCGACTTTTTAATGGAATCCAAGCCCATCATTGAAGACGAACCAATATCTATGCAAGAGCCGGACGATGGTCTTCGTTTTCCAGGTTCATCTGCCGAGGAAGCCACACAATTGGCAGAGGCTATAAGGCGCTCCCAGGACGAGACCGAGAACGTGCGCGTCTCGAAAAGTTCTTATCCCGCTGTGATATTCTATGAAGATCCTCCATCAGTGCGGCGAGTATTTTTAGGTCCTCTGGAGCAGGGAGGCGAGATAGCCCTCAAAAAGCCTATCTCTGCTGCTTCTGAAGATGAATTGTCTTTGTGGACCGGCGGCTATGAATCCACCTTAGAACCCTGGTGAGCATACCTTCTTAGGAAGGAACATCGGCTTGAAAAATCTATACTCGAGGCATTGTTCATATCAGATTTTTGCATTTTTATACCGCCCAATTTTCATCACATTGCTTATCGGTAGGTACTCTTGAGCCGTGTTTGCTAGTCAATTGCAGGATACAGGTTCTCGGCTCTAAACGGTGAAATCCATGGAAATACACGACAAAATCCGGGTTCCTGCCAACCACAGATAAAACATGGGTCTCCGCTCTTTATCCGTCTGTTGCCACACACCAGTTTAGGAGACAAAATGGCAAATCGATTGTCACCTTCATGCACAAGGCTCAATGGCAACACAAGATCCAAGAAATCTACGCGGAGCTCAAGAAAATCATGACAAAAGATACACATCCAATCACCTTTTGATCAACAGAAATTCTGGAAAAATCATGAAACAAATATGAGAAAATACATATACCAAAATAAAGGGCACACAATACCAGGAGAAACCACCAAATTTGGTGACCCAATTCCTCAATAAGGCCGCGGAACCGCGGCCATACAGAGTCTTCAGAAGTCAATTTTTTATGGGCAGTTTGGTCTTTTCAATGTGGTCCAGAATGTTACCCTAGATTTTCAGTTTCCTGCCTATAAATAGTCCAGAACTTGTGAAGCCAAAGGGTGCATAATCTTGTATTTTTCTAGGTTTAGAATACTTGTTTCTTCTTCCTCTTCTCATCTCTTCTCCATTGAAAATCTTGTAGTGAGCTTTTGTGAGTGAAGAATGATGAATAAAGAAGAACCTTTTACTTATCATGCTTGTCTTGTTCTTTAGTTAACTTGTTAATTGTTGTAATTTTCATTTGTTTACTTAGTTGTTGTTATTTCTTGTTGTTTCTTTCTTCTCTCTTTTTTCTTTATCCTTAAAACAACCATGATGCTTACGCTTGATCCTCGCCAAGGTGAGGTCGCAAATAGCTAGTTGTTATCTTCTAATCTCTTTCTTTCTATCTTCCTCTTTTGTTTTGTTTTCTTTTCATTATGATGTGTGAGTAGTTTCATACTTGTTAGGGTAGGATAAGGGAAGTTTGAGAGAAGGAAATCTCTCTCACTCTTTTCTTGCCCAACAACTTAATTCGACTCCCGTTAATTGAACCACAATCCGCTCCTTACGGCACCCTATCCTACATGATAGCGGTGATTCCGTAGTGAGACCGGTTGTGGTTGAATTAACCGGAGGTTATGGCTAAGAGCCAAGAACGGACGGACAAGCACCAAAAGGAAGAACTTATGCGTCGGAAAGCCTAGCTTATACTCGCAAGTTCCTTCCTAGTCGTGCTAATCCCCGTTGTTGCCGATTACCGTAACACCGATATTAAGAGGGGCAACGAAAGAAGTGGGAGACTCCTAACTCAAACTAACCTAATCCTAACCCTAACAAGCTCTCTTTACATATCATTTTACCACTTAATTAATCACAACAAAATCTGGAAAACTGGACTTAACTCGTTAAAGCACATAGAAAAAGATTCCCATCTCCCTGCGGACGACCCGTACTCAACCGGCTAGCTACAAGCGAAACCGTCTTGATTGCGGTAATTAACTAAAACTTGTACACGCAGAATACATAACAATCAAATGGCGCCATTGCCGGGGAGACGGTAGTTTATTTCTTTGTGTAATTTCAGGTTAACTTGTGAATATAACAAAAAAAAACAAAAAAAATATACTTTGTAAAAAAATCATCTTGTTATTTTTGATTAGTTTTTGTGCAAGTGTGCAGGATAATACGGAGTTCGAGTTCAGTGCCAAAGACGTGGGAAGATAGTCCCACATTTCGCGGCTACACCGCGACGGATCAAAACGAAGCAAACGGTCTACTGTAAAAATCTGGAGCAGATACAGTGAGCAAATCAAGATTCAGCAAATCCAGACAAACAGAGGACTCCTAGAACAACATACCCAAAAATTTTGGAAGCATGATCCCTCCACATAGCCGCGGAACCGCGGCCTAAGCAGGTGTTTGGCCGCGGAACCGCGGCCATTTAGTGCCTTCAGGGTGCTAAATTTTTTTAGGTGCGTTTCTCTTCTCCTCCCCACTCCTCTGGACTCCAATAAACTGTGTTTTCTGCAGCATTCTTTGCGCAAACTCTCTTCCCCCTTCCAATAAACTGTTCTTGTGCAGGATTCTTTGCGCCGCACTAAAAATAAAAATTGTTTGCAGTTGATTTGTTATTGCTTTGCATTCATTAATACGGACTTAAGGGGCTTGAAACCAATTTAGATTGGGTGGGGATTTCATCACCCTTCCCAGGACCCCAAAAATCATAAAAAGTATATGCATTGACCATTGTTAAATTTAAAAAAATACTAGACTCAGCCTTAAGGACTTCGCGCTCAATAAGACAGAGGACTAGTTACAGGCATCGGCTGTTTATCCTATCCGACTTTTGTGGTGCCTAGACAAGTGTGACGAAGGCAAGTGGTTATGTAATTAAGGAACTTCGCGAAAGCGTTGGACAACCTCCCACTTACCTGGCACTTATTTGGCCGCATTAGACGGAGAAGAGGCGGTTTGAGGTCCTATTTCTAGCCCTCTGGAACAGTTAGGAGCAGGTCTAGTTGACCTAGGTGACCCTAGATCTATGTGAGATTGTGCATATCTTATTTGTGATTGCTTAAAGCCGTAAGTCCGTACATATTTCTGTAAAGCTCTTTCTAAAAAAACAAAAAAAAGGAAAAAAATCAAAAACTTTTATAAAAACTTGCCCTTTGTCGCCAAATCCATTTTTCACCCACCACCCATCGTTTTTCTCCATTGACGTTTTCTTACCCTCACCTTCTCCGCTTTGACTATACTAAACTCGTTTAGTGTATGTCCGCTTGGACTCGGGACACTAGCGCCCGTCTAGTCCGCGTTACGTTAGTCGCTACCGACTACGCGATCGACTCAGACGTCGAAACTCCGTCCACTCCTCTTTCACCCCTTCCTTTGCCGGCTAACTCCGACGTTGACCGGAATTCTGTTCATACATCTTCACCTTCACCATCACCAACCTCTTCTTCCGCGATGTCAGGATTTAATCCAAACATCTCTTTGACTACCCCTGGATTGGCTCCACCTCCTACGGAGACCAATAACCCACCACCACCACCTGTTGTAGCGCCGCAGCGAATCGCGCTCCAGGATCGTTTCTATCCCACCCGTTCTGCACTTCCCACCTTCCTTTCTCTTCCACCGGCCAATGGGGATAATTTTGAAATTAAGCCCCACTTCATCAACATGCTTCCACGATTTCATGGGCTTGAATCTGAAGATGCCTATATCATCATCAACAAATTTCAAAACGTCTGTGCCATGATGAAAACTACCCAACTGTCGGACGATGCTATACGTCTACAGGTCATTCCGTTCACTTTATGCGATCTTGCTGAAAAATGGCTGTATAGCACCGCTTCCCACTCCATAACCAGTTGGGACGAGTTTGTAAAAGCGTTTCTAAAGAAACTTTATCCGAATCATAAAACCGCAAGGATTCAAAATGAAATCAACTAATTCTCTCAGCTTCCTTCTGAACCCTTCTGGAAGTGCTTTGACCGGTACAAAGGCCTTCTTGTTCAGTGTCCTCACCACGGTATAGAGAAATGGCAACTTTGCCAAACCTTATACGAGTGCCTGAATCCAGCAACGAAGCAGTTGTTGGAAACCATCTGTCAGGGCCACTTCCTATCGAAATCTGACGAGGAAGCGTGGCAGTTCTTTGACGACCTTGCGGAGCAAACGCTACAATGGGAGAGCACCAGACCGACTTCTTCTTCTTCTACCTCCACTTCTACCGGTCAGTCTAGGGTAGGAATTCACCAACTTGATGTCTCTATTGCGATGAAAGCTGAAATGGCTGCAATAACGAGAAAGCTTGAAGCGATAGAGAGCAAATTTTCTTCTCCTGCTCCTGCTCCTGCCCCTATTCTCCCCCTTCGTACCATTTGCGTTTGTTGTTCCGATCCTTCTCACTTGACCGAAGAGTGTCCTTACAATCCACCCTCGCAAGGTCAGGATCAGGATAATGCTGCATTCCAGCAAAGACCGAGGAATGATCCATACTCTTCCACCTACAATCCCGGTTGGAGGAACCACCCCAATTTCGCCTGGAATCAGAATCAAAATCAATTCCAAGGCAACAATTTCCAAAGGGCCCCTCCGCCGCAACAACAAGCACAACAACAAACTCAGTATCAACAGCCCTTCCAACCCCAACCTTTTCAAAATCAGACGAACAACTTTGCACCCAACAATTCTTTTCCACCAAACAACTTTGTTCCGTCAAACAACGATAAGGTTTCCTCGCTCGAACGAAGTCTGGAGGCGTTCGTTAAACAATCGACCCAATCCACTGCCAACATCCAGTCTTCCATTCAGTCCTTTGTGCAACACACTGCCGCTCACGGGCAAAGTATCAAGACCATCGAGGCCCAGATTGCACAGCTGAATGCGGCCTTAAGCGAGCGAGAGAAGGGGAAGCTCCCGTCCCAGCCACTCCCAAATCCCGGTCACCCACATAATGCACATGTTGCTCTTGAATAACAGAACCATAATGTGAGTGTCGTGACCACACTAAGATCGGGAAGGATGCTGCAAAACAACATTGGCACACGAATCAACGATGACACCCCAGCCGCTTCTTCTTCTCCTGCTTCTTCTCCTGCTTCTTCGTCTTCTGAGCCTATTCTCCGTTCTTTACAAGGCTCTCCTTCCTCTTCTTCTGCTCTGAACGGACCCACTTCTCACTCCACGAAAACACCTGTTCTGGGATCCGTTCCAACTCCACAATCTCCTCCTCCAGCATTAGACTCAACCAATTTTAAAAATGTTCCATTTCCAAACCGGTTGAGGTCTAATAAACAAAATCCTCAAATGGAGAAGATTCTGGAGTTATTTAAGCAGGTTAACATTAACATTGCTCTTTTAGATACTGTCCAACAAGTCCCATCCTACGCGAAAATCTTAAAGAACTTGTGCACGAAAAAGAGGAAATCTCAGGTACCAAAGAAAGTTTTCTTGGCTAGTGCTGTGAGTGATGCTCTTACCCAATCTTTACCACAAAAACGGAAGGACCCTGGCTGTCCTACGATTTCAATTACCATTGGGGATAAGAACATCAACCGCGCACTATTAGATCTTGGTGCCAGTGTTAACCTGCTTCCGTACTCAGTATACGAGCAATTAGGCGTAGGAGAGCTGAAACCCACACACTGCACTCTCCAAATGGCCGACCGATCGATCACCCATCCTAGGGGTGAGCTGGAGGATGTGTTAATCAAATTCGGGGACTTCATATTCCCCGTTGACTTCATTGTATTAGACACACAGCTTGTAGCTAACCCCCGGAATCAAATTCCGGTGATACTCGGTCGCCCATTCCTTACAACCTCAAATGCTGTGATCAATTGTCGCAATGGTTCGATGAACCTCTCTTTTGGAAACATGACGATTGAACTCAACATTTTTAGGTTGGGGAATCAGCCCGCCGAACCTAATGCTCATATACTGGACGTCTGCTCGATCCAGGAGATCACCCCAGAAGAATGTGAATTCGAGGAGTTTCTATTTGATCACGATAATCTTGACGCCACTAGTGCGTTTCTCTTCGAACCTGCTGCTGTTTCTGCACCCGACAACGACTACGAGTGTTTCACGTTTTCAAACGATCTTAGCCGCTCACAACCCGAGTTTGAATCTTTCGAATTTCCGGATGAGTTACCTGAACCATCCAACTCGGTCGCCTACACTCGTTTTGAACCTTTGCTGGAGTCCTTTGAGTTCGAGACCTCTGCACCAATCTTGCCTTCAATCATTTCACCTCCAGCGCTCGAACTCAGCCTTTGCCGTCTCACCTTAAGTACGCTTACTTAGGTGAGAACGAGACCCTCCCTGTCATCATCTCGGCTTCTCTAGCTCCAGAGCAAGAGAAAGCCCTTCTTGCGGTCTTGCACAACAACAGGCAAGCTTTTGGCTGGTCCATGGCGGACATCAAGGGGATTAGTCCCCTGATCGTTGAGAATCACATTCATCTGATGGATGATCCTAAACCAGCCCGGGATCCACAAAGACGTCTCAATCCAGTCATGAAAGAGGCTGTGAAGAAGGAGATCGTAAAATGTCTAGATAGTGGTATCATTTACCCTATCTCTGGTAGCCAGTGGGTTAGCCCCATCCACGTTGTCCCCAAGAAATCAGGTATAACGGTCATCACTAACGAGGCGAACGAGTTAATCCCTACTCGCACCCAAACTGGGTGGCGAGTGTGTATTGATTACAGAAAACTCAACGCCGCAACGCGGAAAGACCACTTTCCGCTACCTTTCATTGACCAGATGCTTGAACGATTGGCCGGACACGAGTACTACTTCTTTCTTGATGGCTACTCCGGCTATAATCAGATTCTCATCGCCGAAAAAGACCAGGACAAGACCACATTCACTTGTCCTTTCAGCACGTTTGCATATCGTCGCATGCCCTTTGGGTTATGCAATGCGCCCGCTACCTTCCAGCGATGTATGATGGGAATCTTCTCAGACATGGTAGAAAATTTTCTGGAGATTTTCATGGATGATTTCCCCATCTTCGGCGATTCCTTCAACGAGTGTTTGCTGCATCTTGACGCTGTCCTTACCCGATGTAAGGACAAGAATCTCACTTTGAATTGGGAGAAATGCCACTTCATGGTGTGCGAAGGTATTGTCTTAGGACATATCATCTCGCAAAATGGCATAGAGGTTGACAAAGCGAAGATTGAGGTCATTTCTAATTTCCCTCCTCCCCGATGCGTCAGAGATATCCGAGCCTTCCTTGGCCAGGCCGGTTTCTATTGACGGTTCATCAAGGACTTTAGCAAGATTGCTAGGCCCTTGACTCTTTTGCTGGCCAAGGATACGCCATTCGACTTCAACTCGAGCTGTGTGACTACATTCGAGTCATTGAAACGCTCACTCACTTCTGTTCCCATTCTTTCTTCACCTGACTGGACGCACCCATTTGAGATTATGTGTGATACATCCGACTTTGCCATTGGTGCTGTCCTTGGACAACACATCAATAAGATGCCGCACGTAATCTATTATGCGAGCCGAACCCTGAACGACGCCCAACTCAACTATACAACAACTGAGAAGGAATTCTTAGCTGTTGTATTTGCTTTAGAAAAGTTCAGGCCTTACCTCATCGGCTCTCCAGTCATTGTCTACACAGACCATTCTGCTCTGCGCCATCTTTTTGCGAAGAAAGATGCCAAATCTCGGTTAATACGTTGGATCCTCTTACTTCAAGAGTTTGACCTTGTCATTAAGGACAAACTAGGATGTGAAAACATAGTTGCCGACCATCTCTCACGACTTCCTTCTTCGCCTTCGCTTCCAATTCCGATCAACGACGTTTTCCCAGATGAACAGCTCTTGACAGTATCTTGCGAACCCTGGTTCGCAGATATTGTGAACTATTTGGCCACGGGATTACTACCGACTGATTGGTCAAGTCAGGACAGACTTCGCTTCTTATCCCAAGTAAAACACTTTTACTGGGACGAACCCTATTTGTTCAAGTACTGTCCCGACCAGATTATTCGTCGGTGTGTCCCTGACGAGGAATTCAAGAGTGTGCTGTCATTTTGCCACGATCAAGTGTGTGGCGGGCATTTTGGGCCCAAAAAGACAGCTGAGAAGATCTTGCAATGTGGTTTCTACTGGCCACAACTCTTCAAAGACGCTCATGACTATTGCAAGACTTGCTCCCGGTGCCAACACTTGGGTCGGATATCCCGGAGGAACGAGATGTCGCTCCAACCAATCTTGGTTATGGAGATTTTCGATGTTTGGGGGATAGATTTCATGGGGCCGTTTCCCAGCTCTTTTGGGAACTTGTACATCCTTCTCGCTATTGATTACGTCTCTAAATGGGTCGAGGCTGTGCCCAGCCGGACTAACGACAACAAGGTTCCTTAAAGAAAACATTTTCTCCCGGTTTGGGCACCCCCGAGCGATCATTAGCGACAATGGAAGTCATTTCTGCAACAAAACTTTCGAAGCCTTGATGCAGAAATACTCCATTAATCATTAGCTCTCTACGCCCTACCACCCCCAAACCTGCGGGCAGGCCGAAGTTTCAAATCGGCAAATCAAGCAGATACTGGAGAAGACGGTTTCCAAGAACCGTAAGGATTGGTCGCTGAAACTCACTGATGCCCTTTGGGCCTTTCGAACCGCTTATAAGACCGACCTTGGCATGTCTCCCTATCGGCTTGTGTACGGAAAAGCCTGCCACCTACCTGTCGAAATAGAGCATCGCGCATTTTGGGCGATAAAGGAGCTGAATCTGTCTCTCGAAGATGCGGGCAGCCATCGGAAGCTGCAACTGAACGAACTGAGTGAGCTTAGGGATGAGGCTTACGATAACGCGGTTGTCGTTAAGAATCGAATGAAGGTGTTTCACGATAAACACCTTTTGCGCAAAACCTTCGTACCTGGTCAGCAGGTACTGCTTTACGGCACCCGACTTCACTTCCATCCTGGAAAGCTCAGATCTCACTGGAAAGGGCCGTATTTTGTGCGGAATATATATCCACAGGGCGCTGTGGATTTGGAAAATCCAAAGGACGGTTCATTTTTCAAAGTGAACAGACACCGACTAAAACCGTACCTTAGCGCCGAACCAACAGAGGAGCTCCTGTTCTTACAGGAGTCGGTTTACCCTGCATGATCTTCCTCTGCCTACCTCCAAACTTCGGTTATCCAGCCAAGAACAGTGGACACTGTTCCAAATAAGTTTGGGGGTATGTATAAACCATTTTGTACATATTTGTGGATATTCTTTTTCTTTTCTTTAAAAACTGAAACAAAAAAAAATTGTGTATCGCTAACCGACATTTTTAATCCTTCAAATGATCTCTTCATGCAATGACAGTGAGGACACTGTCCAGTTTAAGTTTGGGGGTACGCTCAGTACGCATTTCTTACCTTCGCATTCATATGTATATTTTGCATCTGCATATTAAAATCCATAAAATCCATAAAAATCTGAAAATTTTCTAAAAACATCAAAACTTTTCTGTCAGGTTAGCTTGTGAAAGAACTCTGATTTAACATTTCGACGGTTTTGTTTGTTAAAATAAGAATAACTAAATCTTATGTTTAGATTTTGAAAACCTGAAAGATAACTCTCCTTTGAAGTTAACTATAGCTGATATAAGTCTTTACATCACACTCCACGTATCGTGAGTTTCTGGAAATTAGATGACAAGTCTTTTATGTCGAAAAACTTTTAATGGATCAATGATTTTCCGAGGATCAAATAGGTTTGTTCTGAAATAAGTAATATCAAGAATAGTTTATGAAGTGGGTAAATATGAAGGAATGTTATTGATGCCTTAATTGGAACTAAGTCTAAAAAATAACCCATTTGAAACTTGATTGGAATGATTACACACCGAACCCACTAAACACGTCTTTTATCCAAAAAAATAATGGATCTGCCTGTTATATCTCCGTTCGTATTAAATCATTATGATTTTCACGCCAAACTGTATTTTGTTTTTGGACCTAGGTAACTTGAGTAATTAAGTCCGCTGGGGTGTTTCTACACCTAATGCCCTAAAACCAACTGGTTTGGGAGCATTGGCCCAATGCTCGCTAAGAAGCCTAGAAAGTCCAGTTTAAAACAAAGTCAAGCAAATGTTCTCTCCGAGTTAAAATTCCAAACGGTTCTTTGTGTGAGAATAATCTTGATAAAAGACAGGCTTTTATAAAAAAAAATTAGCGGAGATATGAAGGTTTTACTCTATGATAAAGACTATTGCACGTTCACAGAGGTGTGTATGAAATGAAAATAAGAAAAAGGTGGAGTGAAGAATAAGACCTAGTTTCCTGTTTTGAGGAGTCTGTTCAAGGGTCACGTGGGAGCACGTGACCTAATATTATTCGTTCTCTTTTGATCATTGAGGAGGAGGGTTACGTGTTGCCACGTGATCATGTTAGGTACTTGATCTTTTTACGTGCATGGAGAGATAAATCCCTTGTTGAAGAATTAAATTCTCTTATATGGTTAAACCCTAATTTTATTTAGAGAAATTAAATTCCTATGTGTTTAAAAGAATTAAATTCTTTAAACTCAATTCTCCCTCTAAGTTTTGGATCTGCATGGCAGAATCTCCCCGATGAGAATTAAATTCTCAACTTATGGGGAGATCTGCTTCTGCAGATCTATTACCATGAAGAAGAACTAAGTTCTTATATTAAGGGTTAAACCCTATCTTTGTTGGAAGAATTAAATTCCTATATGCTTTGTGGGAGAATAGAATTCTCTGAACTTAGGTCTTCCCTTAGGTTTTAGATCTGTATGGCAGAATCTCCCAGATGAGAATTAAATTCTCAACTTATGGGGAGATCTGCTTCTGGAGATCTTCAACCAAAGGAAGAACTAAGTTCTTATTCAGAAGAGTTAAACTCTTAGATTGAGACTCTCTTTAGTTTTGTAGGAGCTTATAGAATGATCTATTTCTCTCTCTTACCTAGGGTTTCTTTCTTTTCTAAAGAGATCTTCTTCTCTCTGGAGAATTAAATTCTCTTCTTTTTTTTATTCTCTCTCTGTTGTTGTATCCTTTTTTTTTATTGTATTCCCTTTTTTTCTTCTTTCCCTTTTCTTTTCTTCTTGGCTCCTATTTATAGGAGAAAGAAAAGAATCAGTTTGTTCAGCTCATCTCTCATTGAGAGATTTTGATTGATTTCTTATAACCAACATGATCTTTTAGATCACTTGGTGAATTTTATTCACTGTTGGATTTTTAATTCAAAGATATTTTATTTGTTGTTCCTGGCAAATTTTAGGAAAATATTTCTTTATATATATTCTTTCTATAAATTGGTGATTTTTAATCACCATTGGATTTTTAATCACCATTGGATTTTTAATCCAACGGTGCTCCACTTTACAGAGCGCGATCTTTTTTGTTTGGAAAGATCTAGGGAAATATTTTTCCAATTAAGGCTTTTTATTCCTTTTAATTAGAATTTAATTCTATTGTTTCAGAGGGTCTAGGAATCCATCACAGGTTGGCACGTGACCCCGGCATCTAATTAGAATTTAATTCTAATATTTCATAGGGCTCAGGAACCCATCACGTGTTAGCACGTGACCCATCTAATTAGAATTTAATTCTATTAGTTCAAAGGGTTCGGAAACCCATCACGTACTGGCACGTGACCCCATTGTTTAAGCAATTAATTAGAATTTAATTCTATTAGTTCAGAGGGTTTAAGAGCTCATGGCATGTTGGCACGTGACCCTACTGATTAAGCAATTAATTAGAATTTAATTCTATTATTTTAAAGGACCCAGGAGCCCATCACGTGTTGGCATGTGACCCCATCTCCAATTGTGTATTTCAGCGCCTATAACTTTGCTCATAGAAGGTCACGTGTCCCCTCGTGATGCCCGATCACGTGTGGACACGTGATGCCCGATCATGTGTGGATACACGATGCTCCTCTTGGGTATTTCCTTGCTACTTTATTCAGTTCCCATGAGGAAACAAATGCCCCCACAGCGTTGTTCTCACATGTTTGCACGTGAGTGCAACGCTGTAACCTTTGTGGCCGTTGGATTCTCCTGGGGAATGGGGAAGATGAACCGTTTCCTATCACGTTCTATAAATGCAGCAGTCTCATCAGAACGCCTCCATTCCTTCAGCTTCTTCCTTGTTCACTTTCTTTGAGAATTTAATTCTCTTCCGCAGAGCTCAGTTCTCTGTTCAAAAAATTTCAGAGTTTAACTCTGTCCAAAAAGAATCCCTTTTTAGGTAAGGATCTTGAACGGCCGAGGAGCTTTTTCATAAAAAATTCTCTTTGGATTTTAAGTCCACACCAAGGGTTTTTTCCTTTAATAAAAACCCATGCTTTCTGAACTCTAAGAACGTACAATCTATAAGTAGTAAGCCCCCAATGTTGGGCATTTTTTCTTATCCAATGGGACTGATGATGGTATTTGTTTTCTTTTGGAATTTAATTCCATTCCAAAGAGCTTAGCTCTGAAAATACACTTGGAATTTAATTCCTCTGTTCAAAAGTAATTTGATTCCTTCAGATAACTTGGTTCTAAAAAGAAAACTTCTTAGGATTTAGATCTCCAGTTGTTCTTGACCAAAAAAGTTTTAGTTGGGATTTTGCTTGATCTGCGCATAGTTCATGATGTGGTTTTCCTTGGGGAATGTGTAGAGATGTTTGAGATCCACTTATCATTTATTGAGAATCTTCCTTTTGTTCTCATGATGATTGCTCAGCCTCATCATTAGTGAGCCGCCATATTGATTTTGTGGGGCCCATGTGTTTTGCAACCCATGGTCCCATGAAATAAGTGGCTTGTCGTTTTCTTTCATTGTCTTCTTATATATATACTTATAGATATATATATGTATACACGTGTGGCCTTCACTAACAATTTCCCCTTCCTTTGTTTCAGGAACAATAGCTTCTCTTCCATACTTCCCTTTCACCTGCTCGGAGGCTGCTTTTCCTCAGTCACCGTCTAACGAAGAGGTGATGGCGATGATTCAAGATCATGACCCGGACTGCGCCAATCTGCTTTTGTGGGGAGCCTGGTACGGTCATATCATCTGCAGTCGCCGAAGTTTTCTTTGCGAGGTGCCAACAGAACCTCTCCGCCCATTCTTTCCGATGGATCGTTCGTAGACTGCCTTTGCCGTAGAAGTGGCTGATTAGACTCCTACGGGCCGTCTTGAGCCGTCTACAGTTGGGATACCACACTAGCCTGTGCCAGCCATAGATATCTTGGGGCGTGGTATTTGCCAAGGCGAAGCCCAGCCCTGGGGACAAGTCTACAAGATAGGGCTTACCCCTCACCATCCCACGGACTATCTTCTTTGGGCTCGTTATATCCTGTCTGCTCATCGTGCGCGACTGCAGAAGGTCGGGCTTAACCAGGCGGTGTACGCGTCTCTCTTCCATTATCAGTCTCCCCATGTATGGTGGGTTAAAGCTTTCCTAAATCAATGGAATCTTCCCACCAACACTTTCTTGTTAGGAGATCACGAAGTTTCGATCTCTTTGGAAGAGTTTCACGAGATTTCAGATTTGCCGATCAGGGGAGTGCCTTACGAAGAATTGCTGCTTCCTGACGAGTATGCCTTCGCGACTGTGCCCGCTACGCTTGACGACTTGTCGACTGAAAATGGCGTCCATCACAAGTATCCAAGTCTAATCAAGACTCTGGGCATTTTTGAGAAGCTGTTCACCGAGTCAGAGGAACAGGGCGTCACTTTTAAAAGCTTTATCTCCTGCTTCCTTCGTGGAGACGTCCTATCAAAGGAGGCTCCGAAGTTCGCGAATATCAACGACCCCTTCGGGTTTGGGTTAAATAAGCTACCGGCCAGAGAAGAAGATTTGCCACAGTTTTACATCCCAATCTTACCGGCTGTACCTTTTGAGTCGATTGCAGTTCCCAGTGTGGATGAAGAAACTTTCTTCGTCGGCTTTATCAGCGTTTAGCTCAGTTGGTCCGTCATTCCAACATATCGTCGCTTTATGAGAGCCTCGGTCATTTACCCAGCTCATCGCATTGCCGAAGGGACGCGACTAGCCATGGGTATTGCAGGGTTATCGCACTTTTACCACGGGCTGAGCACTACAGCCAATACCTCAACCCCGAGTGTGAATGTGTGAGTTTCTCTCTTCATTATTTTACATCGTGGATTGAGATGCACGTATTAGGGGCGTTCAATGCGCACCAGAGACCGGGCTTTTATGATGCTTATACCTTTCCGCGGCTCATGAGGTTGGTGGACGCTTCTGCTCCTGACCCGACTCAGTTAGGGGCTCTTCGTGTGCTGCTTAATCCTTATGCCAACAAAGGCGGGATGGTATTTAATGACCGAATCCTCTCTGCTCCTTCAGGACCTGTTCAGCAGCTGTTTGATTTATCGAAAGAGGGAGCACCATCCTTGAAGCCCAAGGAAGCCATGCACTTGTACTCAATCAGGCCGGGTTATTTGGTGTTCCGCCGAAATGATGCGGTTCTTTTTATGCGGTATAATCCACACCGCTTCGCCCGGCAATTGGGTTATGACCAGGGTGTTCCCTTTGAAGCATTCATGGTGGAGCCTAGCTCTTCTTTGGAAGCTGTTCGTGATGCCACCCACCATTTCATGAGGCTGAACACCAGTTCTCACTTCATGATCCCCGAGGCCGACTACATTCTAAGGTGTGTGGGGGCTTTCACGGGTTGGTACCGCCACCGAGTTAGTCCTATTATTGCTGAGGAGAGAAGGATACTTGTTGGACATAGAGCTCCCGCCCCGCTCCAGGCTATGGGAGTTCCGCCGCGACCGCGAACAACGGTTCGCCCTCCCTTGAGGGGTATTGACGCCTTACTCATTCCTGAGGCGATAGACGCGGGCCTGACTCCTACCACAGTTGGTATGCCGATGCGCACTAGAGCTCAGGAAAGGGCTTCTGATAAGGCGCCAGTAGCAGTTTCATCAGCTGCGGCGTCAGCAATGGCAGTGTCATCATCGGTAGCACCGCCGAGAGGATGCTAAAGGCGAAGTGGGTCAACGCCGTTGTTCCCCTCCGAACGGCGGCCGAGACGTTAGGACGTCCTGGGCCTGAGGTTCGGGGCAGATGCTATTTGGTTTTATCCGTCTATCTCTCCGAAGATGCCAAGTTGATTTATGGCACCTCGTATCGGAGGTTTAGACGGATGCGGCCGATGTAGCAGACTTCGTCAGATTCCCCCTCAGGGTGAGGGTTTTTTTATTGTGGGGACGCTCTTCCCTGCAGGCGCAAGCCCCTGCAGTTAATTACGCTACCGCATCGCGGTAACAACTTTCTCCTACTCCAGAATTTCACTTCGTGTCGTGTGTGTTTGTTTTGTTTATGGTTGCCCGTGGATTGTATACGGAGACTGAGTGATGTCGTCACCCGTAGGACGTGGATTAGTCCAAATCCGTATTTAGTTAGATTTGGGTTTGGTATTTTTAGTTTAAGGATGCATTAGCCGCGTTGCGGCTAAGATCAACTTAAACGTTCGTCAAGGATACGTTAGTCCTGTTTTGGACTAAGATCGACTTGACGTAGTGGTTGATTTAATTATCTGGCCGTCGGGACTCGTCACCTCTCTGACGTCGTTGAGGGATTACAACGACAGGCGTCAGAGGAGTTCAGAGATGTACCCTTGCACCAAATTTGATTCGGAGTTTTATTGTTTGTTTAAAGATCTAAGGACACATTAACCGTATTTAGGGCTAAGGTCAACTTAGACGGGACCATTTAGATCCGGCAAAAGAGCGTTCGGGCTCGATTGCGCTAGTTTAAGGACGTGGCGGTCCATCGCCAGTTTTAAGGCGTGGTGGTCCATTATTAGTTTAGGGACGTTTCGGTCCGTCGCCAGTTTAAGGACGTAGTGGTCCATTATTAGTTTAGGGACGTTTCGGTCCGTCGCCAGTTTAAGGACGTAGTGGTCCATATTCCAATTTAGGGACGTAGTGGTCCGATATTAGTTTAGGGACGTGATCAGTCGAAAATATTGCATATTTTAACCGGCAATTTCCTTGTCATCTGCACATATATAGAAGTGTACGGTATTCATAATTCACATATTAGCTAATCGGTCGCAAAATATCAAATTACATGTATTCGACCTTAAAACCGGCATTCCTAGGGAAATTAACTGCATTACATTACATAGCATATTTTCCATACCTTGCAACCCCTGTTTCGAAGTCTGTGCAGGAAAAGAGATGCTTGCTCGATCATTACATCGCTCGACCATTACAATTGCTCGTAAACTCATTGAACTCAAATCTGGTATCAACACAGAAGGGAAACTGAAATTCTAAACATCAAAGAAAAGCCCAAACAGCAGTACCAAGCAACAGAAGAAAGCACAGATCCCAAGCTCATCAATGCGCGGCGGAAGGGCGGCCTAAAGGTACCTCGCGCGGCGGAAGAGCGGCCCATTGGTGACATCAGCTCCTCAAATTGCATCGAAACTCCTGTTTCAGTGCCCACTGCTCAGAAATGCACACAAACTTCCAGAATATTCCAGATACTTCCACCAGATCAGCAAACTCCTAAACTAGCCTAATACTTCTAGAACTTTCCTAAACCCTTGCTTAAACCCTAAGCTAAAGCCCAACAAACCTTGTCAACAAACTTTGGGAGGGAAAGTCCAAATTCAAACCTAAACCTAGGGTTGTAAAAGTTCTATAAATAGGACCCTAGACTCATTCATTGATATATGATGTTACATCTTGGCATCTAGGAAAAGATTCAACATCTTAGATTTTAGCCATTCTCTCTTTCTTCATCTTCCTCTTCCTCAAGTTTAGTGAGAAAGCTTGTAGGAAACCCTAACCCTAAATCCAACCACAATTCAAGATCTTGAGTGCAAGCCAAGCAAGATTCCTTCAACCCTTTTATGAGCCGAGCCGATCTTCCATCGGGCAAGAGATCAAAAGTAGATCCACGATCCACGGAGACGAGCGAAGCCGAGTCAACGATCGATTTTCTTTCTTCTTGTAGATCTTCAAAGAATGTATTGAAATTGTTGATTAAATAAAAGGTGATATTTTCTTCTATCTTGTTTTCTTTAAATTCCGCATCATGTTATCTTTACTATTCTTGAATATTGTCTATGTGGTGATGTGTGAATAAAACTCCGCTCGTTAAGGAGTCGAAACGATCTTTAGTATGATGATGTAGCAAATTTGTAATCGATTCTTGAATCCCACGAGTTTGTAAACCCTAGCAAATTCAAGAACCGACAACCCATTTTGTTTCGATGCTTTCTTGATTGACATCGTTCAAAATGAGGGAGTTAGGATCGTTTCTTGAAATTGCTAGAGGCTAGAATGTGAATGATATCGACAACAGAACAAGGGATAAGATGAAACCCTAGTTTCACGAGAAAACCCTAACTCTTGTTGATGATCATCGATCTAGTATCAATCTTTCGAAGGACAAGAATACGAAATATTGTAGACTACAACACATCTAAAGATCCGATCGATTCCTACGAGCCCCTCTCTATTATTCTTGATTGTTGTTTGGAAAATACCATTGAAACCCGATTCTTGAATGTTTATAGTTTCTTGATTCTTTAGTAGAGATTAGTGACACACGAATACAAATCACTCTTGAATCTTGTTTTCTTGTTGCTTAACATTTCATTTCAAACAAATTAAAATACAAACGAATCTCGAGATCCCTGTGGACGATCCGCACTCATTCATTAACTACAGCTGACACCGTAGTTTGATTGCGGTCAATTTAAATATTTGATTCGATTTACACAAAGAAAAATACATCCAATCAAAATGGCGCCGTTGCCGGGGATTACGCACTAATTCGTTTACATTTTATAGTTTGAAGTGAAAGAATTATTAACGTTTCACTTCTTGAAATCAAAATTCGTACAAACTCTTATACGTGTGTTGTGAATTGATTGCAAGGTGATCTGGAGCATTCTGAGCTGTGGAAAAATTATTTGAGATATACCAGAGAGTTGAGGGAAGGAACAGAAAGCAGCTGAAGAAATTTGGTGGAGTGAACCCATCAACAAGCCGCGGAAGGGCGGCAATTACATGGTTATTGCGGCGGAAGCGCCGCAGTCTTGGGGGTTCTCTGGAAAATTTTCCAGCAGGTGATTTCTGTCTCTCTCCCCTCACCCTTTTTAGCTCCAACTAATCCTTTCTGCAGCATTCTTTGCAAACAATAGCTGCGCCGCAAAAGCAAATTAAAATTGTGCGTGATTTTGTTTTTCTTGGTTGTTTTGCATATTAAATACGGAATTTAAGGGGCACGGCCAAATCCAAATTAGGTGGGGATTTCATTACCCTTCCTAGGCCCCGAAAACCACCAAACTTGCATCCGCATTTACCCCCATTAACTAAAAGAAATCTAGAGATGACTCTAAGGACTTCGCGCTCATTTAGGACAAGAGAGGGCCGTGGGTAATTCATTGCTTATCCGCGTTTTCTTGTGGTGCCTAAGGCGAGTGTGTCTAAGGCTAGTGGTTATTAATTAGGTCCACTGTAGTGGTGGTTCCTTCCCACTTACCTGGCACTCATCCGGCCACAGGGGGACAAAGAGGCAGTGGAGGATTGATCCTGCGACTTGTCTTTTGGCAGTTAGGAGCGGTCTAGAGCCGGACCTAGGTGACCATTATATTTTAGGGTTGTGTTGCTGCATTTGGTTGTCGCATCATTTTTTTCAAAATCCGTCCCTTTTCAAAGCAAACACCGCATTCATTTTACCCCTAATTATAAGCCAACGCTGCCACTTGTACTAACCCTTTTTAGTACAAGATAGGCTGGACACGGGATTCTAGTGCCCGTTTAGTCCGCGTACCCTTTATCGACTCCGAAGTCGATAATTCTCCATTTACCTTTTCTTTACCTACTACCACACCCACACCGATGGACCCGAATCCATCAAACTTCTTTAACCCTAACCTGCCACCGTCCGTTGGTGCGCAGAATCCTCCCCACATTTCTCTTCAGGAAAGATGCTATCCACTTAGAGGTCCTCTTTCGACCTGCTTATCCACACCACCATCCAATGGGGATAACTTTGAGATTAAGCCCCAGTATATCAACCTTTTACCCAAATACCACGGACTCGAGACCGAGGACGCTTACGTTTTCATTACCAAATTTGAAAACGTATGCGCAATGATGGGTACGTCACAACTTTCTGTGGATGCGATGCGTCTACGACTTCTTCCATTTACATTGTGCGATATAGCCGAGAAGTGGCTATATAACACTACTGCACACTCTATTACGAATTGGGAAGAATTCGTCGCTGCATTCCTAAAGAAATTTTACCCAATCCAAAAGACGGCTCGAATCCGTAGCGAACTGAACCAATTTGCCCAGCTCCCTGCCGAACCATTTTCAAAATACTTTGAACGTTTCAAGGATCTCATGGTTCAATGTCCTCATCACGGCATCCCGAGATGGGAACTTTGCCGAATCATATACGAGGGCAGTAACCCTAGCACTAAACAGAGCCTTGAAAACATGTGTCAAGGTACATTTATGTCTAAGGATGATGGGGAAGCTTGGCGATACTTAGAAGAGTTCGCTGAAAAATCACTGATTTGGGAGAGTGGAACCCAACCATTGAATAGGGGTGGCGTACACCAAATAGATGTGTCCATAGGTGTTCGAGCTGAAATGGCAGCAATGCAAAAGAAGCTCGACGCTATGGATGGCGTACACCAAATAGATGTGTCCATAGGTGTTCGAGCTGAAATGGCAGCAATGCAAAAGAAGCTCGACGCTATGGAACACAAAGTTTCTGCAGCCTCCCTAAACCCGGTATCACTCCCCAAAACTGTTTGTGGGTGCTGTTCTGATCCGTCTCACTTGACGGAAGAATGTCCGTTTCAAGGTCGTGAGCATACCAATGCCACATTTCAAAGACCGAGAAATGATCCTTTTTCTTCCACATATAATCAGGGTTGGAGGAATCACCCTAATTTTGCTTGGAACCAATCACAATCACAAAACACGGTTCCAAACCAAAACAATTTCCAAAGGGTCCCTCCACCACAACAGCAGCCACAACTTCAATTAAGTCAGCACCCCTTTCAAGCACATAATTTTCAAAATCAGGTCAACACACCTGCACTGTCTAGTCCTTTACAGTTGACCGGAACCGATGAATCCTCTTCTTTTACAGAATACATGAATTTGATCTTAACAAATATCATGCAAGTTTCGGCTGAAATGAAATCTTCCATCGATGACATGAAGAAAAACTCTGCGTCCCAAAACGAGAGTATTAAATCGATGGAGGAAGAAATTGCACGATTAAAAGTCGAACTGAGTGCAAGAGAGAAAGGGAAACTTCCAGCTCAATCCTTACCAAATCCTGGTTATTCACATCATGTGAATGCAATCACCACATTGAGATCTGGAAGAGTGCTTGACAATCATGTTGGGGAAGAAGTTGATGATACTGAAAATCATATCAACACCCCGGCTGAGACCTTTCCACACACACACACTTCTGACCCCAGTTCTTCTACCCTACCATCTTCTTCCGAGCCTATTCTCCATTTCCCAAAAGGCTCACCATTACAGCCCACCTCTTTTACCCCTCCTCGGACGATTCCCACTTCTATTTTGGGATCGGTTCCATACACACTTCCTTCTCCCATGGACCCAGCACTTATTGCTAAAGCACCTTACCCGAATCGGTTAAGGGCTAACACACCAAGTCCACAGATGGAGAAGATCACTGAGATGTTTAAACAGGTTAACATCAATATCCCTCTTCTAGATGCTATCCAACAAGTACCTGCATATGCGAAAGTTCTTAAAGACTTTTGCACTAGAAAGAGGAAGAAACAAATGCCCAAGAAGATATTCATGGCAAAAACAGTAGACACAGCTTTCCCCCAGCAATTACCGAGGAAACGTAAGGATCCTGGATATCCTACGATTTCCATCTCTATTGGGGAGAAACACATTAATCGTGCTCTACTAGATCTTGGGGCAAGTGTTAACCTGCTTCCTTTCTCAGTTTATGAGCAGTTAGGAATCGGAGAGTTGAAACCATCTCCATGCACTCTACAGATGGCTGACCGATCAATCACCAGACCCAGGGGTGAACTAGAGGATGTGTTAATAAAAATCGGGGAATTTATCTTCCCTGTAGACTTTATTGTAATTGATACACAGCCTGTAGCGAACTCACGGAATCAAATTCCGGTGATTTTAGGTCGCCCTTTTTTGGCCACTTCCAATGCTATCATCAATTGTCGTAACGGTTCTATGACCTTATCCTTCGGGAACAGGACAATTGAGATGAACATTTACAAGTTAGGAAGTGTACCCTCTGAACCTACTGCTCAGATCTGTTCTGTCGACTTAATGGATGTCGACAGCAGCGAATTTAATGATCCTCCTGATACTGATCTTGACTCTTTTCATACGTTATTGCTTGACCCAACTATGTATGATACACATACGGACTCTTCCACTGAGATGTCCGGGTCAACAACTAACACTGATTATGAACTGCTTTTAGAGTCTGAAGATCACCCCGCACATTGTGATGACATTATTCTTCGGGGTATAGATGAAACTTTTGAGGAGATCTTCGCTGATGAACTCGCATTTCTAAAAAGCACGGGTGTTGAGACGAATCATGTCCAAATCAATGGAATTGAACCTCCACCCCTTCTTCTGAAATGTAAAAAGAATGCGAGTAATCCATCACATTCACTGCATCGTCTCTCCAAAATGAGACGCACACACATTCTCTTCCACCACTTACCTTTTCCCCATTTCTTCTTCCACCAACCCGAGCACTGCATTGATAAAATTTTTGAATGGTTGGTGTTGACATTCGGTCTTTGCAAAGCTTGGCATCGACCACTGATTTTTGACCCCCACTTGTGATTTTAAAAGATTAACATTGCATAACTCAAGTTTGGGGGGGGGGTATAATTTTTTTTTCTGGCTCTTGAAAAGAATTTTTTACAAAATTTTGAGCCAAAAATAAAGTTTCAGGGAAGGTCTTCACTTAAATATTTTGCCCCCACTAATAAATTCCTCCTAAGCTTACAGGTTTTTCGAGATTTAGCAGAAGGCAACAGTGAGGACACTGTTGAAAACAAGTTTGGGGGAGGTTTGTGCTTATTTTCGCATCATTTGCATATCATTTGCATAAGCACAAAACATTTTTTTGAAAAAACCTATAAAAATTTAAAAAATTTCAAAACTAAAAAAAAAAAAAAAAATTGTACATAAATAAGATAATGAAAGTTTAGATAGTGAACAATTACATCCATGAGATTGGAAAAATTTAAGAAAACTAAGAAAATTAGAAGTTTTCTTATACGAACTAGTAATAAGTAGTTATGAGCCGTTGTCCCAAAGGTTAGTAAGATGAAGGACGCCACTAATCTGAGGATAAAAATAAGTCTGAAAAATAGTTTCTATTCTGGAAGCCAAACATTTTGAACGTGGCTACCCTGCTATTCGCACTTACACACGTCTTGAAGCCTGGGATAGTAGAGGATACCTTGAAATGCTCTTGTCTTAAAGCCAAAAGTATGAAGAAAAAAAATTGTATTTTGAAAATGGTGAAAAAAAATGGATATTGGTTTTGTTATCACCAAGGGTAATAAAAAAATATATAGCAAAAGGGTGTTTCTTCACCTAGTGCCCTAAGGTCAACTGGTCTGGGAGTCACTGCTATGCCTGAGGTGGTGCAAGACTAGGAAAATACACCAAGTTAGCAAGCACATTAGTAATCGGTCGGTTAGTACCTCAAGAAGTATTAACGGTCGCATGAAAGTGTGTAAGCAATCTCGTTTGCCAAGAAGTACTGAGGTCGATGGGCAAGGGTATGATAGCTTGAATTGAATTCTCCGGGTGTAAGGATGTCTTTACACACACGCAGGGTGATATGATCGATGTTTGGAATAAAGATAGGAATGAAGAATAAGACGATGTTTTATTGAGGGAGGACGTGATTTCTGACATCTTTTCATGACCATTAAGATAGGGCTCATGACAACCGAAAAGCTAGCTTAGTTGGAAACCCTAATTTTCAAAGCTTTTCTTTTACAATTCTTGTCTTTAAATGTAATATTCATGATCTTGCTTTTATTATTGGATTTTGTGGGTGCAATCCGCTGAAAACCCTCAAGAGACAACACTCCTCCTACTAGGGACACCTAGAGGTTTAAAGGCTTGTTGCACGTGCTCAGTGCAATCGTGTTGCCTACGAAAGTGTGCTAGTTAGTTTTTCTCTTTCTTTGTTTTCTCCTTCTCTTTTTAATAAAACATTCGCTCGAGACGATCGAAATTAAGTTTGGGGGTATTTGATCAGTCGAAAATATTGCATATTTTAACCGGCAATTTCCTTGTCATCTGCACACATATAGAAGTGTACGGTATTCATAATTCACATATTAGCTAATCGGTCGCAAAATATCAAATTACATGTATTCGACCTTAAAACCGGCATTCCTAGGGAAATTAACTGCATTACATTACATAGCATATTTTCCATACCTTGCAACCCCTGTTTCGAAGTCTGTGCAGGAAAAGAGATGCTTGCTCGATCATTACATCGCTCGACCATTACAATTGCTCGTAAACTCATTGAACTCAAATCTGGTATCAACACAGAAGGGAAACTGAAATTCTAAACATCAAAGAAAAGCCCAAACAGCAGTACCAAGCAACAGAAGAAAGCACAGATCCCAAGCTCATCAATGCGCGGTGGAAGGGCGGCCTAAAGGTACCTTGCGCGGTGGAAGAGCGGCCCATTGGTGACATCAGCTCCTCAAATTGCATCGAAACTCCTGTTTCAGTGCCCACTGCTCAGAAATGCATAAAAACTTCCAGAATATTCCAGATACTTCCACCAGATCAGCAAACTCCTAAACTAGCCTAATACTTCTAGAACTTTCCTAAACCCTTGCTTAAACCCTAAGCTAAAGCCCAACAAACCTTGTCAACAAACTTTGGGAGGGAAAGTCCAAATTCAAACCTAAACCTAGGGTTGTAAAAGTTCTATAAATAGGACCCTAGACTCATTCATTGATATATGATGTTACATCTTGGCATCTAGGAAAAGATTCAACATCTTAGATTTTAGCCATTCTCTCTTTCTTCATCTTCCTCTTCCTCAAGTTTAGTGAGAAAGCTTGTAGGAAACCCTAACCCTAAATCCAACCACAATTCAAGATCTTGAGTGCAAGCCAAGCAAGATTCCTTCAACCCTTTTATGAGCCGAGCCGATCTTCCATCGGGCAAGAGATCAAAAGTAGATCCACGATCCACGGAGACGAGCGAAGCCGAGTCAACGATCGATTTTCTTTCTTCTTGTAGATCTTCAAAGAATGTATTGAAATTGTTGATTAAATAAAAGGTGATATTTTCTTCTATCTTGTTTTCTTTAAATTCCGCATCATGTTATCTTTACTATTCTTGAATATTGTCTATGTGGTGATGTGTGAATAAAACTCCGCTCGTTAAGGAGTCGAAACGATCTTTAGTATGATGATGTAGCAAATTTGTAATCGATT
The DNA here is from genome assembly GCA_030015575.1 of Agapanthus africanus. NCBI lineage: Eukaryota > Viridiplantae > Streptophyta > Magnoliopsida > Asparagales > Amaryllidaceae > Agapanthus > Agapanthus africanus. The sequence goes on from CM057339.1 coordinate 432,263,419, forward strand.
CTTGAATCCCACGAGTTTGTAAACCCTAGCAAATTCAAGAACCGACAACCCATTTTGTTTCGATGCTTTCTTGATTGACATCGTTCAAAATGAGGGAGTTAGGATCGTTTCTTGAAATTGCTAGAGGCTAGAATGTGAATGATATCGACAACAGAACAAGGGATAAGATGAAACCCTAGTTTCACGAGAAAACCCTAACTCTTGTTGATGATCATCGATCTAGTATCAATCTTTCGAAGGACAAGAATACGAAATATTGTAGACTACAACACATCTAAAGATCCGATCGATTCCTACGAGCCCCTCTCTATTATTCTTGATTGTTGTTTGGAAAATACCATTGAAACCCGATTCTTGATTGTTTATAGTTTCTTGATTCTTTAGTAGAGATTAGTGACACACGAATACAAATCACTCTTGAATCTTGTTTTCTTGTTGCTTAACATTTCATTTCAAACAAATTAAAATACAAACGAATCTCGAGATCCCTGTGGACGATCCGCACTCATTCATTAACTACAGCTGACACCGTAGTTTGATTGCGGTCAATTTAAATATTTGATTCGATTTACACAAAGAAAAATACATCCAATCAGGACGTTTCGGTCCGATATTAGTTTAGGGACGTTTCGGTCCGATCTTTGTTTAGGGACGTTTCGGTCCGATATTAGTTTAGGGACGTTTCGGTCCGATATCAATGTATGGTCGTTGGGACCCGTCACCTCTTTGACGTCGTTGAGGAATTACAACGAGGGATGTCAAAGGAGTTCGGAGATGTACCCTCGAACCGGTCGTGAACTGGTTTAAGAGAACCATTTTGCTCAATCAATTTAATTTAAGGACTTACAGCCAGGATTGGGTTAAGTCCAATTTTTTTATTTTAGGCTCTGCCTGACTGAAAGAATCAGTCCAAATAGGGCTCTGCCCCTTTTTTTTTATTTTGCAATCTGATTTGGGCCAGGCCCTTTTAAATAATGAGTTGCAGAAACTCAAGAATTTTCCAGATTTAAGAACAAAAGTGCATAGCACTTTTGATCTAAATTTGGATCAAAGGAAAAAACAAGTTCTTCTTGTTTTCCCTGATTTCACAGAACCAAGGGTTCATATCAAGTGCAAGGCACTATTTATTTATTTCTTTTTTTTTATTTAATTATTCATTTTTTTATCCTTTGTTCTTCAGAGATTTTTCTCTTTCTATTCTTCAAAAAGAAGATTTTACCTCTTTTTTTTGTTCTTGAATAATCTTCAAGAGTTCTTCCTCTTCTCTTTTTTTTTCCAGAAGTTAATTCTTCTCTTGATGATGATCCTTTGAATGAGGCCTGAGGTCTTATTTATAGTGCTCACAAATTTGTTGGATTTGTTAACAAAATCTTTCCTGAATAATTTTGGGAATTTTCCCACCATTGGATCTCTGATCCAAGGGTCCCTGTTTTACAGAAGAACAGAAAAGATTTACTTAAATTTTCATTCTGTTGCTGCGCAACTCACCAGCGCGTGACACGTGTCGCGCATCCGTGCGCTTGCGCAGTTGCGATTGCGCAACTGCGCAGACACGTGTCGCGCATCCGTGCGCTTGCGCAGTTGCGATTGCGCAACTGCGCAGACACGTGTCGCGCATCCGTGCGCTTGCGCAGTTGCGATTGCGCAACTGCGCAGACACGTATCGCGCTGCCACGCGTTTGCGCAGTTTAAGTCTTAATTATGTTTTCTGAAGAGCCTTGCTCTGATTGGACGCATTGTCTTGGGCGTTACGCCGCCGAATCAACTTCCGCCATGTGGCAAATTGCGCGCTGCGCACGGGAACCGAAGCGTTGCTTCGAATTTTGAATTTTCAAAATTTAAGTAGAGCCTTGCTCTGATTGGGGGAAACAGATGCCCCCCCACCGTTGCGCTCACGTGGCGCGCACGTGAGTGCAGCGGTGGCAAGATCCTGACCGTCGGATCGAAGGGTCAAATGAACAGGCGCAGGCGCCTATAAATAGGACCCTTGGTCCTTGGTAATTCTTTACCATTATCAAGAATTGAATTTCAGAGCCTTGCTCTTACTTGAGAACTTCCAGAGCCTTGCTCTTGTGATTTCCTTAAGAACTTCCAAGTTCTAACCTTAGAACCATTCTAGGTAAAATTAAATTAATTTAATTTAAATTTAATTTAATTAACAGAGCCTTGCTCTTATAGATCTTTGATCTAAAGGAAACCCCTTTGGGGTTTCTTCAACAGAGCCTTGCTCTCAAAATTTACAGAGACTCTGTTCCTGGGTTTTAACCCATGAACAGAGCCCTGCTCACAGATCAACTAGAAAACTTTTTAAAAGTTTCCATGGATCTTTAAGATCCCAAAATTTTAATTCTTAGGAGTTATAAATTTTTATTACTACTACAGAGCTAGGCTCTTTTTTAAGAAGTTTTATTCCTTTGAAACAGGAGTTTGACAAATGTCACTCTGTGGCAGAGCTTTGCTCTGAAAAGACGAGATTTTCTCCTTGTCTCTAGGGATCCCCCCAATGAGGATATTCTCTTGGGGGTCTTTTTTTTTATTGACTGATAGTCTCATCAAATGGTGGGATTGTCTCATCAAATGATGCGCCGTCATCTTGATTTTGTGGGTCCCCCTTTGGTCCCCTACCCACTGCATCACAGTGTGGAGCAAGATTTTTATTTATTATTATTTTTTTATTATTATTATTTTTTTTATATATTATTTTTTTTTAAATGTTAAGCGTCAGGCCACTAATAATATATATATATATATTTTATGCATAAAGGATGTCTGACGACTTGTCTTTTCCTTTCGTTCGCTCAGAAGGAGGGTTCCCACATGCACCAGTGGACCGGGTAGTGTTCACCTTGATTAAAGATCACGATCCTGAGTGCAAGAGACTTCACCTATGGGGAAGGTGGTACATCCAGATTATCCAAGGCCGTCGCAGTTTTAGTTCCGCCTCGCCTTCCGAACCTATAGTTACGATCCCCTATGCGGATAAACCCCCGGTGGAGTATGCCGTGGAGGTTAAAAATTGGAATTCAGACGACCTCCTCCAGCCTGCAATCGGCGCTATTCCGGTGCAGCCGCCACCGGCCATAGATATCTTGGGAAGGAGAATCTATCAGGGTGAAGCACGCCCTTGGGGACAGGCTTACAACATTGGATTGAATCCGCGACCGCTTGCTGGATACTTGCTATGGGCCCGGTACATTTTAGCGGCGAAAAGAGCTCACCTGACGAAGATTGGTTTATACTCTGCCGTCTACGTCTCGCTTTTCGAGTATCCTACTCCTCCAACGTGGTGGACAAAGGCCTTCATTGAACAATGGAACATCCCCACACATACTTTCCTGACAGCGGATAGGGAAGTTTCAATTTCTCTAGAGGAATTCGTTGAGCTTTCTGGTTTACCGGCGAGGGGGGAGCACTACGAAGAGTTGCTCCCTCCTGACGAGTACGTCTTTGCCACCAAGCAAGTGGTATTCGACCTAACTCCGGAAAATGCCATTCAGCATCAGCATCCGGGCCTGGTGAAGGTATTGGAGATTTACGAGGAGCTTCATTTGGAATTGGGCGACCGAGGCGTTAGTTTCGCGGACTTCATTGCTCGTTTTATTCGCCCGGAATTTTTATCAGAGCAGGGTGAGAAGTTCGCCCAACTTACTAACCCTTTTGGTTTCGGCCTGGACCGCCGACCTTCATCGGAAATTGATCAGCGAAATTTTTACCTTCCCGGCACTGCTAGCGTCCCTTTCTCAGAGATCGCCGTTCCTGGCATGGATGAGGAGACCTTCTTCATAGGGTTCTTAGGTCTGTGGCTGTGCAGCTTCGCGCTTCCCATGCACCCACGCCTTATGCGGTCTTCTGTCTTTTACCCGGCGCATCGAATGGTGGTCGGTCTGCAGTTATCAGTGGGGATCGCCGGGTTGGCTTACCTCTACAATGGACTTAGCGTAGCGGCGGACTCTAATGAGCCTGGGGTACAGCCTGCTAACTTTCCGATGCACTACTTCACTTCTTGGATGGAGCTGCATGTTCGAGGAGTGTTTGGTGCCCATAAAACTCCTCCATTCTTTGAGAGATTCAAACTTCCAAGAATCATGCGATTGGTCGGGGCTTCCATTGTGTTTGCACCTCCGCGGGAGTCTAGGGGATTGCTTCTGCGTTCGCATCTAGTCGGGGTGAAGACCTCTTTTGTGGATAAGGTCATCACCATGGGTTCTGAGACCACTAAGTCGGTGGTGCCGCTGCGTGATGACTTTAAGGGCGGTGTTTCTGTGTTGAAGGCTCGGGAAATCCTCCACCTTTACTCCATTCGGCCGGGCTACTTGGTATTTAGGCAAAATGAAACGGCCCTCTTCATGAGGTATAACCCGCATCGATTTGCCCGGCAATCGAGTTACAACCAAGGGGTCCCATTGGAAGCCTTCTTGGGAACACCTGCAGTCGGCCCAGAGGGGGTACGGAATGCGATGCATCACTTCATCCGGCTCAATACAGGCTCCTACTTTTTTATTAGTGAGCCTAGCTGCACCCCTAAAATACTCAATTCGTATGTGGCCTGGTACGCGCACGCGATGGGCCCAATCATCTTGATGGAGAAACGCCTACTGGTCGATCGTAGGGCTGCGCCTCCCGGCGGCGATCGCAAGGCTCCTTTGCAGCCCAGGGTTCAGGTTATCCCTCCGACGAAAGAGGCCGGAGCTGATCGACCACGCGTGTTGGCCCCTCCGCGTGGATTGCCACTGTCTACTACGGTGGATGCACCAACGGCGCCCCGTGCTCCGACCAAGACGGTTAAAGCGGCATCGCCGGAGTCGGGTGCAGGAGCGGACATCGGGACTCGCCGCCTGAAAGTGACTGCCAAAACTGGCAAGCGCAAAGCTGCTCCGAGTGGATCCAAGGCTGGCGAACAGAAGAAGAAGAAGTCCACCTTATCCCTCGACGCGATCCTTAACTTAGAGCCCACGGCTCACCCTGCCGAGGCCATATGCGAGTACGGCAGCAATGAGGGTTTTGTGGTGGACCCTGAGGACACCAATTTAGCTGCCGCCATTGCAGCTTCGGAGCGATCGGCAAGGCTTGAAGCGATGTTGAGCAAACTCGCTGAGTCCGGTAATCATCAGACGCGTTATTTATTATTTCATTGCATTTTGTATCATTGTATTTAACTAACATTTGCTCCATTTTTAACAGGCGCTTCTACTGAAGAGGCTATCGCTGCCTTCCTGAAAACCTTCCAAGAGGAGGAGAAGAAGCGTACCCTAGCAAGCGTCGGTATGTTTTACCCCTTTCTCTTTTATAAGGAAAGTTTGTTGTCTTTTTATGATAGTTAACCTGACCTTCTTTTGTTTCTTTGCAGGGGTTGTATTAATCGACGCGAGGATCCTTCCCAAGCCCGTCATCGAAGTCCCGGCTTCGCTGCAGTTGCCACAAGAGCCTCAGCTTGATAGAGCGACGAGGGACGCCTTGAAGAATCTAGAGGCATCCCTGTATACGGGCGAAGAAGCCTCCCTTAAGGAGGCTCTGGTGGCATCTGTCTCATCGGCTCGAGAGGAGCGGAAGCGGTCAAGACGCGAAGCTAAGGCGCGCAGAGCTGCTTTGGCCGCAGGAGCGGGCCCTAGCACTATTCCTCATGCCGACACTTCTTCTGAAGAGGCCCCTGCCGCCCTATCTACTGCTCATAGGCAGGCGGCGCGCACGGTCCGGGATGCAAACGATAAATCCTCTTCAGGTAACTTTTCTTTCAGAACTTTGTTGTAAGAATTATCAAATCGTTGACTCATACGCACTCCTATTTGCAGGGCCAAGTCCGACTGAGGGGGAGGCGGAGACCGTCGAACCCCGGGGAGCGGAGGAAGCGGCGCCTGCCGAGCCTGAGCTGACAGTGAGCAACGTCATCGGGGCCACGGCGCCCGAAACAGAAGTCGAAGAATTCGCTGCCGAGAAGGTCATCGATGCCGTATCTGAAATGGCGGCAGGTGAGATGATTGTCGGACCGGAGGAAGTAGAAATCGAGGCGCCTGAGGCTGGAGATATCGCGGTGCCGATGGATGAGGCAACTGTGACCGTAGGACCCGAAGGAGTAGTGGGTGAGGTGGCCACGATTCCTGAGGAGGAGCCAGCCGCTCCTTCTCTGGAATCTGGCAATACCCCAATCATAGCCCTCCCTGCGTATGGTTCCTTCCCGTCTCCCGGGCTTGCGAGCACAACAACGGCTCCCATCGAGTCAGGTGATGAGGCTACGGGTGGTGGCCTGATGTCAGTAGAGGAAGCAATTGCCTCCGTCTCGGCTGGCAGTTCATCGGGTAAGTTTCGGGTTACTATTGTTTCCCCCCCTTTTTTTATATATATCTTGTAATCTCCTCTAACAAGCTTGTCTTTGCAGGTGCGGCCAGTGCCGACGCTCCATTGCTTGAGGGAGCGCCGTCAACTACTGCTTTGGCGGTGGTCACTTCCCCGTTTTCCCTCGTGCCGTCGCGGATGTTGGAAGGTATGGACCTGTGACTCACAAGTTAATCTCTTAAACGTATAGTTCATGGACTAATGCCATACCATCGTGTCTTTTCAGGAGGGCTCTTTGATCATCTATATCAGGTGTTGCTCCCACACTTCTCCTTCCCCTCCGAGCTTACTTCTCCCTCTAGTGGCGTTGGTGAGTGTACGTTCAATATAGTATCTTCGTTCATTCCCTTTTCCTAGTAATTGAATGATTCTTGACCTTTCCCTTTCTTTATTGCAGTGTCACAAATCGAAGGAGGGGATGCCAGACCTGCCGCGCTACCGGCCCTCCCGGCTCTGCCGTCCGTTGCTGCCGGTATAGAAAACACCCCTCCTTTTTTGTAATCCTTAAATATCTCTTGAACCACCGTTTAATTATGTCTTGTTTTGCAGCTATTGTTCCGGCTCCGGTCCCCTTTGAGTCGCGCGTCCTTATACCGGCAGGCCCTTTCTTGAGGCGCCCGTCTTCAAAGGGTGCTGTGATGAGTCTAGGCATGCTGAGCGGGTATATCGAAGAGCTCAGCATGGATGCTCTCCCTTCTGCTATAGATTTCGCTGTGGATGTTAACCCAATGTTAGCGGCGCTCGTAACTTTTCACAACGAAGGCGTCGTTGAATCTTGGGTTAATCACTGCAGGGAGATCGAGGCCTGTCTATACCGGCTGGAGTTGACGCGCCCTTCTCCCGAAGTTTTAGCTCTGAGCACCCAACGCACAACTTGGCTCGAGCAAAGCACTTCGCACTCCCGCCACTTGGAGCAAGAAGCAGCTCAAAGACTAAGGGAATGCCAAAAGACCTCGAACGAAACGGCCCATCTGCGCGCTGAGGTTGAGGCAAATGCTGCCCAAGTGAAGACTATCTTTGAGGGTCTCTTGGAGCGCATCTCCCATGGGCTAAACTTAAAGCGGAAGCTTGACGTGGCTGAGCGCAATATCCCAAGCCGGGAGGCTGCTTATCAAGTCGTGAGGGAGCAACTTGCATCGGTCTTGCGGCAACAAGCCGAAGTGGAGGCAGAGTTGACGGTGGTAGCCGAGCAAGAGAAGGTGTGGAAGGACATATGCGAGCGATTGCTACATCTGTGCAAGACGCTCCCTTCCCAATAGCTGCCCTTGTATCAATACACTTGTAATTTTCTTTTTTGGATAAGATGTATGCATTCTTTATTCTTTTGTATGATTCGCCATGTACTTGATTGAATTAATGAATAAAGATACACATTTTTTTTTAATGTCTCGTATCATTTCTTTGCTTTTCTCTCTTCTCTTATTATCAGTATGCTGTCTTTATAAACATGATTGACAGGTAATAGAGTAAGCATCTCTGTTTCTTCAAGAGATAGTGATAGCTTAGGTCGCAGGTTCGGATCTGCTGCCTAAGACTTTTCAACTCTATGAGCCGTGAGGGTCTCATAGAGACTTTTCTCCCTACGGATCGAGAGGATCTCGTAGGTGGATTTTCTCCTTAGGAATCGTGAGGATTCCCAAGTGGGGTTTTCTCTCATAAGTCGGAAGGATCCTATGAGAGAATTTCTCCCTCCTACGAGTCGAGAGGGCTCGTAAGCGGTTGTTTCCCTCTTTGTCGAGAAACGACTTCAGAGAGTGAGACCCGTGAATAGTATGCAAGAGACCATTTAGGATTGACTTGCAGGGTCCCGTTGCCCTCTTACGAGTCGAGAGGGCTCGTAAGCGGTTGTTTCCCTCTTTGTCGAGAAACGACTTCAGAGAGTGAGACCCATGAATAGTATGCAAGAGACCATTTAGGATTGACTTGCAGGGTCCCGTTGCCCTCTTACGAGTCGAGAGGGCTCGTAAGCGGTTGTTTCCCTCTTTGTCGAGAATCGACTTCAGAGAGTGAGACCCGTGAATAGTATGCAAGAGACCATTTAGGATTGACTTGCAGGGTCCCATTTGTTCAGGAAGCAGGTTTTTGAATCCTTACTGCCCAAGATGTGAGTCAAAGAAGCTCTCGTCACGGAGTGTTTGTATCCGTGAGTTGAGAAGTTTTGCGAGGGATTATTTGTTTCCCAAGCGCCAAGGATTATTTGTGTCCTTGGGGTTTGAAACGAGTCGATGGTTCCCACGGAGGCGCTGGTGGCTCTGCGAGTCGACGCGGATCAGGAGGCTCTCGTCAAGGAGTGTTTGTATCCGTGAGTTGAGAAGTTTGCCGGGATTATTTGTTTCCCGAGCGCCAAGGATTATTTGTGTCCTTGGGGTTTGAAACGAGTCGAGGGTTCCTACGGAGGTACTGGTGGCTCTGCGGGTCGACGCGGATCAGGGAGCTCTCGTCAAGGAGTGTTTGTATCCGTGAGTTGAGAAGTTTGCCGGGATTATTTGTTCCCGAGCGCCAAGGATTATTTGTGTCCTTGGGGTTTGAAACGAGTCGAGGGTTCCTACGGAGGTACTGGTGGCTCTGCGGGTCGACGCGGATCAGGGAGCTCTCGTCAAGGAGTGTTTGTATCCGTGAGTTGAGAAATTTGCCGGGATTATTTGTTTCCCGAGCGCCAAGGATTATTTGTGTCCTTGGGGTTTGAAACGAGTCGAGGGTTCCTACGGAGGCACTGGTGGCTCTGCGGGTCGACGCGGATCAGGGAGCTCTCGTCAAGGAGTGTTTGTATCCGTGAGTCGAGGAATTTGCCGGGATTATTTGTTTCCCGAGCGCCAAGGATTATTTGTGTACTTGGGGTTTGAAACGAGTCGAGGGTTCCTACGGAGGCACTGGTGGCTCTGCGGGTCGACGTGGATCAGGGAGCTCTCGTCAAGGAGTGTTTGTATCCGTGAGTCGAGGAATTTGCCGGGATTATTTGTTTCCCGAGCGCCAAGGATTATTTGTGTCCTTGGGGTTTGAAACGAGTCGAGGGTTCCTACGGAGGCACTGGTGGCTCTGCGGGTCGACGCGGATCAGGGAGCTCTCGTCAAGGAGTGTTTGTATCCGTGAGTCGAGGAATTTGCCGGGATTATTTGTTTCCCGAGCGCCAAGGATTATTTGTGTCCTTGGGGTTTGAAACGAGTCGAGGGTTCCTACGGAGGCACTGGTGGCTCTGCGGGTCGATGCGGATCAGGGAGCTTTCGTCAAGGAGTGTTTGTATCCGTGAGTCGAGGAATTTGCCGGGATTATTTGTTTCCCGAGCGCCAAGGATTATTTGTGTCCTTGGGGTGTGAAACAAGTCGAGGGTTCCTACGGAGGCACTGGTGGCTCTGCGGGTCGACGCGGATCAGGGAGCTCTCGTCAAGGAGTGTTTGTATCCGTGAGTCGAGGAATTTTCGTTGAAGTCACTGGCTTTTTCGGTTTAAATGAACCGTTGAGGCTTGGTTTCGTCGTTTGACGGAATCCGCTGGGGAGGTATGGTTCCTTCTTTGTTTATGCCCTTGGATTGTATACAGGGATCGATGTGATCTTAACTGTAGGGCCGAAGTTTTATCATTTCTTATTTTTTGTTTTATTTTATTTCCGCGATGCTCTATCATTTCAGCTTTTATATCGCGAAGGTCGCGATTGCCCAAACATTTCGGCTATTTTTCGCGGTGCCCAATCATTTCGGCTTTTTATTATTTTATTTTTTACTCGTTGCTCTTTATTACGAGTTGCCCGATCATTTCGGCTATTTTGCATGCATACATTTTACTTGCTGCTTTTTATTGCAAGTTGCCCTATCATTTCGGCTATTTCGTATGCATGAGCGGTCTACTGGCTTTCGCCGTCAACCTGAAATTGGACACCGATTTCGGCATCAGCACCGCTGCAACTGGGATATTACCAGGAGCGAATCATCATTTGCCTCTATCGTTGTTGAACAAAGGAGGCTTAGCGACCAGGGTTAAGATCCCGTCGGCTAAGGCTTTTGACTTCATGAGCCGTAAGGGTCTCGTGAAGGTATTTCTCCCTACAAGTCGTGGGGATCCTGTAAGTGTATTTTCTCCTTAGGAACCGTGAGGGTTCCTAAGTGTTTTGTTCTTCTGTAAGTCGTAAGGATCCTACAGGAAGGTTTTCTCCTCATAAATCGAGGGGATTTATAAGGGTTGTTTACCATACGAACGTATTCACAGTCCTGGATGGACCTTGGTTAGGGAAACGTTTATTCGCGCCCGTGGATTGTATACAAGGGTCAGTATTGAGCCACTTGTAGGGCAATATTGGAAGTTTGTGGGGGTTTGCTTAAGCACAGGTTTAGGTCTCTGTGACTTAAGACTTTCAAATCCTATGAGCCGTGAGGGTCCCATAAGAGAGTTCTCCTTACGAGTCATGAGGATCTCGCAAGCGTATTTTCTCCTTAGGAATCGTGGGATTCCTAAGTGTATTGTTCCCTTGTAAGTCGTAAGGATCTCACGCGGGTGGTTTCTCCTTTCAGGGTCGAGAGGACTCCATAAGGGTTCTTTAACGAAGTTGCGCCCTTTCGGGTTTTCACAAACATTCGCCGGTAGTCCTGCTGTTTTTACTCACGGAGCCCTTTCGGGTTTTCATCCGTGCCCATTTTGCTTATGGACTTACCGTTTTTTTTTTATTTTATTTTTATTTTTATTATTTTTTTTTATTTTTATTCATCTCGTCAGCCCAAGGATGCTGCAGTATTAGTTTAAAGACGTTTCGGTCTGCTATTAGTTTAAGGACATTTCGGTCCACCGTTGAGAGGGCTGGCTACTACTTATAAAGCTTGAGCTTAGGAAGATAGCGAGCGGACATAGTCGTCGTCATCTACCATTGACCTAGGCTGTGGCTCATTAAGCGTAGTATTTCTTTAGGAAGCGACCGTTTATTGGCCTGAAAGGCCTTTCACCGTGCATGTCCATGAGTAGATAGGCCCCACCTTGGTAGACCTTATCAACGATGTACGGTCCTTCATAGTTTGGCTCAAACTTTCCCCGCTTGGCGCGATTGGGGATCATGGGCCTTTTGACCACTAGCACGAGTTCGCCTTGGTGGAATGTCCTCGGGCGGCTCAATCTTTCATATGAGCGCGTCATCTTTGCTTTATAGGCTTCCAGATTTTGTTGTGCTAGAAGCCGGATTTCATCAAGGGCGTCAAGCTCTTCAAACCGAAGGTGAGCATTTTCTTCGTCTGTCAGCTCGTAGTGGACTGCCACTCGTAGAGAGGGTAATTCTATCTCGAGAGGGAGTACTGCTTCCGTCCCAAATACCAACGCGTATGGCGTTGTGTTTGTGGCCATTTTAAATGTAGTTCGATACGCCCAAAGAGCCTCTTGCAATCTTTCGTGCCAATCTCTCTTATTTCGTGACACTGTTTTCTTCATGATCTTCGTCAAGGTCTTGTTGAAGGCCTCAGCTAGACCATTAGCTCGCGGGTTATAAACTGAGGAATATCTCCAGTCTATATTGTGCTGCTGTGCGAAACGGCTAATTTTATGACTTCGGTAGGCTGGCCCATTATCAGAGATGATTCTTCTCGGGGTTCCAAACCGGTATATGACGTGCGTTCTGAAGAAATGGAGGATGTTCTCCGTTTTCACTTCCCTCAACGGTACCGCCTCTGCCCATTTGGAGAAGTAATCAGTCGTCGCCAAGATGAAACGATGTCCCTTTGACGATGCTGGTTCGATGGGACCGACTATGTCAGTTCCCCACATTTCGAATGGCCAACTAGCCACTGTTGGATGCAGTGGATTGGGATGCTGATGGATGAAGTCCCCATGAATTTGGCATGAATGACATTGCCTCGCGTATTCCAGGCAATCCTGCATCATCGTGGGCCAGTAGTAGCCCATCCGCTTTATCTTTAACTTCATCTTAGGGCCTGCTTGGTGGGAACCGCAGAGTCCGTCGTGAACTTCTTGGACGACCCTTCTCGCTTCGTCAGGTCCTAAGCATCTCAACCACAGAGAATCGAATGACCTCTTGTACAGAGTATCATTGACGAAGGCGAAAGACAGAGCTCGTTTCATGAGCTGATGTCTTGTGGACGCTTCTTCAGGTATTCGGTGGAACTTGAAGTAATCTATGAAGACTTCTCTCCAGTCCTCGGTATTTTCCCAGTCTTTTATTTGCAGGGTTGTCTCCTATTTCGCTCCTTTTTCTTCAGACGATTCCGGAGATATTTTTGTTGGGGCGAGCACTCGACGGCTTTGTACCACGATTCTAAAATCGTCGAGGTTCTCGTCCGCCAGTTCCTTAACAAGTTTGGCTAGTGCGTCCGCTTTGCTGTTTTCCGCACGCGGTATGCTTTCCAACGTGTAGGAGGGAATTTGGGTTAGCAGTTGCTGCACTTTTTCACCATATTTTACCAATTCCGGTTTGCATGTTTGGTAATCGCCGTTCACTTGACTGCGACCAATTGGGAGTCCCCGTATATGAGGAGGCTCTCAATTCCCATATCGATGGCGATCTCGAGGCCTGCTATCAGAGCTTCATATTCAGCTTCATTATTCGTTCTCGGCTCTGTTAAGGAGAAGGCGAAGCGCATTATTCCTCCTTGTGGAGTCACAAAAATGAGTCCTACCCCCGATTTGATCATTGGCGTACTTTGTTTGTGCTTTTTCATGGAAGATGCTCCATCGAAATAAAGCTCCCAACGGGTGTCACTACTGTCGATTGCATCAAACGCATGTCTGTCTGGCAAATCGCAATTTAAAGGAGAATGGGCAGGTATGGGATGCTCAGCAAGGAAGTCGGCGATGGCCTGGCCTTTTACTGCCTTGAGAGGTTGATATGTTATCGAAAATTCCATCAAGAGCAGGGCCCATTTAGCGAGTCGCCCTGTCAATATGGCTTTTGACATTAGATATTTGAGAGGGTCCACTTTTGAAATAAGACGGACCTCGTGCGCCAACGCATAGTGCCTAAGCTTTGTTATTGCGAAGATCAACGCCAGGCAGTGTTTTTCAATGGGAGAGTTGTTGCTTTCTGCCCCCAGCAGAACTCGACTTAAGTAGTAGAGTGCTCTTTCTTTCCCTTGATCGTTCTCTTGTGCCCATAATGCGCCTAAAGAACCTTCGAGGGCGGTTGTATAAAGAATGAGAGGCTTCCCCTTAACCGGAGCAGCCAACACCGGCGGGTTCTGCAGGTATTGCTTGATCTCGTCCAGTGCGCCTTGGCATTTTTGATCCAAACGAATGGGGTTCCCTTCTTCATCAGGTGGCTGTAAGGACGGCACTTTCCTGAAAGGTTGGCTATAAATCGCCGTATATACGCGAGTTTCCCTTGGAGAGACCGCAGCTGTTTGAGAGTCCTCGGCGGAGGCATTTCCATGATCGCTTTAATCTTTGACGGATCTATTTCAATACCTCGGTGTCGAACAACGAATCCCAGGAATTTGCCCGAGGAAACCCCGAATGCACATTTAAAAGGATTCATCTTCAGATTGTATTGCCGAAGGCGTTGAAATACAGTCTTCAGATGCTCGAGATGTTCCTCGTATGATTTGCTTTTAACCACGAGATCATCGATATAGCATTCAACGATTTCGTGTATAAGGTCGTCGAAGATCTTTGTCATGGCCCTTTGATAGGTGGCACCGGCGTTCTTCAAACCGAAGGGCATCACTTTATAACAAAATATACCAAGAGGAGTCCTGAAGGCTGTATGCTTCTGGTCTTCTGGATGCATTTTTATTTGATTATACCCTGACGAGCCGTCCATGAAGGAGAAAATTTCATGAGTGGATGTATTGTCTATCATCAGTTCCGTGACTGGCACTGGGAAATCATCCTTCGGGCAAGCTTTATTAAGATCCCGGAAGTCTACGCATATGCGCACTGTCCCATTTTTCTTCATCACTGGGACGATGTTGGCGATCCATTCAGGGTATTGGACTTCCTGGATGAAGCCTGAGTCTATCAGCTTTTTGACTTCGGCGTTGATGCTCATCTCAAGCTCGAGTCGCATTCTTCTCGGCGCTTGTTTGACTGGCTTGATGTCCGGGGATATCGCCAACTTGTGTACAGCAATTTCTGGATCTAGTCACGGCATTTCGGAATAGTTCCACGCGAAGCAATCTTTATGCTGTAGAAGCACATCCCTTAACGCGGCTACCCTTTCTTCAGATAGCAGCTCGCTGATGAATGTCGGTCGCGGGTCATTTTTCGTCCCCAACTCAATTTTCTTGAGATTATCTGCAGTGGTATGGATTCCATCTTCCAGCTCTTTCGGCGCTGGGGGAAATTCTGAGATTACCTCATCACTGCTGTTTTCGAGGCACCAAGGGAGGCTGTCCAGGTTCTCGGACTCTTCTCTCAATGTCGTTATCATACGACAGGTGTGAATTTTCTGCCAACCCCAATGTGGAACTGGTTTTTCTTTCGCGGCTTCGGGCTCGTGCTTCTGTGGTGGCGCTACCCTCCAGTTATCAGACAACGCGAATTTGCCAAGCTGATATTGATCTTCAACCCAATTCTTGAAGGTGAAGCAATCTTCCAGAGGGTGTCCCATTGCTCGATGGTAAAAGCAATAATTTGAGTTGAACACCTCGCCTGCGTGCTCGGGATGCTTGGACTTTGGCAACGTAAGCATTTGATGTTTTAGAGCGAGATCGAATATCTTCCTTGTTTTGTTCCGAGGAAATGAGTATGCTCGACCCATTTTCTTTCTGAGGGCTAAGTCAATAACGCTCGACTCTCGGATGCGTGGCTTCTTAGCTCTGCTTTGTGGTTGTCGAGCGCCTCTCTTGCCTTTTGACTTGTTTTTGTTCTCGCGTCGAACCTTTTTTGTAGCAGGTTGACAAGGAGCGGCATCTTCGTTCTTTACTGCCTGTTGGAGGAGGCGCTGTGTTTTAGCTTTCTCATAGATTGCCATTTCACGATCGTGATCATCTCGGGCTTTTTGACTCGCATCCCTTATAAGTTTGCTCATCTGGTCTTCGGACGATGGACTGGGCGGTTTTGTATCAGGAACTTTTGCTGGTTCAGGATTAGCATCCTCCCATTGAGCGTCCGCCTCTTCATCGAAGTCATACATGGCATAACAGCTGTTTACTAGCTCCCGCTTCTTTGGCCGGATGTACCCAAGCCCTTTGGTTTCTACTCTCCCGTTAGGCAGTTTGCATTGGGTCCCGGGGACGTTCCAAACCCTGTCATAGAATCTGGCCTTCATAACAGTCTGTTCGAAGGGTATCCCTTGGCGCTTTAACAGTCGTTTCAAGCCTTCCGTATAATACCTAGGTAAACGAATGGGTTGAAGCCCGTCCAGCGTTGGATCTGCTCCATACCAGATTTCTTTCTCCACTTTATTTTCTTCAGAGCGGTAAAGCAGAATTGCTTTCTCTCTCTTTCTTCTGGGAGGGATATAGAATGTCCGCAACTCTTCTACACTGTAGATATTAAGTGCATCCAGTTCTTTATGGTGTCTAGGCGGCACCATGGCTATTTGTAGACTTCGCTCTTCATCAGCAGAAGTTTGTATTGACAGTCGAGCAGAAAATACAGCATGAACTTCATCCTCTGAATCACTACCGAAGATCAGCGAAGGAACGGATGGTCCTGGCCTGGCAGATTGGGATGGACCTGAATAAATTATATCCTCCTCCTCGGTGTCACTGCCGAAGACAGGGATGGTGGCATTAGTTTTGTTCTCCGGTTTGTGACACCTTTCCGTTTCTTCGAAGCTCGGCAAGAAATATTTGGCATCTTCATACTTGCGAACTTCGTTCACGGAAAACGGATTCAACTCTCCGGCCACAGTGTACTCGAGGCCATCCCTGGAATACTTCATGCACTGATGCTGTGTAGAAGGGATGATATTGTACTCGTGTAGCCATGGTCGGCCGAGCAGAGCATTGTAGCACGTCTTGGTGTCTATAACATGGAATTTGATGTCTGTGACGAGCAACCCGAAGCGTAGCGTCAATATCACAGATCCAAGAGTCTTTGAGGATTGAAAGTCGAAACCGAAGATAGTGATCTTGTCTCGGGCGAGGTGTTGTATGCTCATGCAAATTTCTTTTAACACCCGTACATTGAGTAAATTGACGGACGATTCGTTATCGACCAAGATTTTACCTATCTTTATGTCATGGCAATATCCTGAGACATAAAGGGGGCGATTATGTTCACATGTCCCGAGGAGAAGGTCTTCATCACCAAAAGCAACGTCGGCTGTGTGCACTTCTTCCAATTCGTCTTTCATCTTTTCTTCGGCTAAGAAGGCTTGAAACTGGTCCGGATCTTGTAGCGCCTTAATCAAAGAGTCTCTGGCTTCCTTTGATAGTAACAAGGCATCAAGGATACTGAGCTGAGAGGGCAGTTTCCTCAGATGTGCCAGAACGTTGTAATCCACCTTATTTCTCTTCGGCGGGTTCTTGGCGTTTAGCTCTTCCAGAACTTGGTCATCTAAAACGATGTCTTCAGAGACCTTTTCTTTCCCTTTATCTTTTCTATTCGAGGGTCCGAGGTTCTTTTCAGGCAGTGTCCGATTCCGCAGCCGGATATTTTCGCAAACCACTGGCTCCTCTTCTTTTCCCGAAGTTGACTCTTTAAAGAGAGGGGCAAGCTCTAGCTCCTCATCAGAGTCGCTCCCAAATGTAGGCACTTGTGACCTGGTAGTGTTAACCATGTGACAGTTGCCGGCAGTTCTTTCAAGTACTTTGGTCGTGTTTCTTTGCTCCCGACGAATCTTACGCTTTTCCCGTTTAAAGCGTTGTTGATTAGCGACGTATCCTTGCCACCATCTATCGAACGCTTTGCACTCTTGGGTAGAATGTGAGACCTTCTGATGATATAAGCAATAAGAGGGGTGCATTTATACCACGCTAGTAACTTTTTCTTCTGAGGGTGGTAGCTTCATGCCCATCGATATGGCCTTAGCGAACTTCTTTTTTATCTTGAATTGACTTTTGTCAGCGGTGGAGGCATTTTTCTCCAGTGGGATCATCTCAGCTCCTCCCTCAAGTCGCTGGCGCTTGGCCGTTTCGAATATCGCCTTCTCGCGTTCTTGATCAGCTTTACTTTTCAATCGAGCTTCACTAAGAAACGCGTCAATCATTTCTATTGATAATTCCGGAACTCTTGACTCAGTATTTGCCCCCGGCGTTTTGGTGCCAGAAGTCCCTTCATCGTTCGAGGTCGAGTGAGAGATCATATGACAGCTTGCCACATATTCGTCGGATTCATCCGATGAAGTTTCTTCCTCATCTTCTTTTCGAAAGACGTGATCAAGGAAATCTTGGAGCGTAATGGGAGTCCGCGCCTTTTGGTTGTACTCATCCAGTGCGTCGATCTGCTTCTGTAAGTCCGTGCGCTTGTCGCCAGGCTTCACGGGCTTCTTAGATTTCTTCTTCTTCTTTTTCGAAGATTTTGACGGCTGGTTATGAACGCTTGAACTACCACCATCGGCCTTCGGAGTCGGACGTGGCTTCAACATCCCCTCTATAACCTGCGGCTCCAAGGGGTTCTTCCACTTGACCGCTGGACAGGTCTGAAGCTCATTTAGCATTCTCCTCGTTTTGGCCGATAATACGACTTCCCAGGGAGTTTCTTCAACGACGGAGCATGTTTCCCCCGGCGTATTTGTCCCCTTAGAGGTGTGGGGCTGCGGGGGATTTACCTTCCATTTGTCGGATAGCGCAAATTTGCCCTGGCGGTACTGGTTTTCAAGCCAATTTTTGAACACGTAGCAGTCCTCGATGGGATGGCCCAGCACGCGATGGTAAGGGCAGTAATTAGGCTCGTTAATGTCACTTGGTTGTGACGGACGTTTTGGATCTGGCAGATTTATGAGCCTGTTGCGCAATGCCAGCTCGAATAGCCTCCTCGTTTTATCACGGGGGAAGGAGTAAGGACGTCCCATCCTGTCCTCAAGGGGTACGTATGGGCGCGTATTGTTTGGACGAGCAACCGGCTTCGAGTCGTTCGGTTGTTGTTGGGCATTAGCGACGATGATCGCTTTTCCCTTTCCTTTATCGTTTCGGGAGTCCGGCTTCGGGAGAGGGGGTTTATGGCCCATCTGGTCCATCTGCGCCAATTTGTCGATCAAAGCCTGGAAAGAAGTCGGCTTGAAGAACATCATAAACTGCGAAATGGTTGCTTGTGGATCAAGGGTTCCAACAAACATTCCCACCGCAGGGGCTTCTTCTATGCGCTGTTCACACTTAGACCATAGATTACGCCACCGTATAGCGTACTGGACCCACGTCTCGCCGGGCTTTACCCTGGCGTTAATCAGCGCCGTCATCGAAGTACGCTCACTGGCACTTGCAAAGCGTTGGGTGAAGAGCAGCTCCATCTCTGCAAAGGTTTTAATAGAGTCGTTGGGGAGTTCGGAATACCATTCGAACGCCGTATCTGATAGGCTTCCAAAGAACTGGCGAAGCAGAAGCTTTTCGTCGCCGCCGGTGTTACCGCAAAGCGCCCTGAACTGGGAGACATGTTGATGGGGATTTCCGGTCCCCTTGTAGACATGAAACTTAGGAATTGTGTAACCTGGCGGGTACTTGATTTGGTCATACCAGCCCAGATATGGCCGCCCCGTTTTTACAACGTGGCCGGCTGCTTCAGCCGCGTGATGGACCTTTATCTGCTGGGCTATATATTCATCCAGATCAGTTTTAGAGATTGTATCCTCTTTAGCTGTTGATAGAACGGGCTGAGGGTTTGATGTTTCTCCCCTATCATCCCCAAGGACGATCGGGGGTTCTTCAGTCGGGGGCTCTGGTTGTATCATCATCCCTATCATGTCCTGGAAGAGAAGGCCCATACGTTGTATATTGGCTGCTTGTTCAGCAGCCTCTTTGTCCCTCTTTTCCAGTACTCTTCGAAGGAACTCGGCGTCGGACTCTTCTTCTTGACGTTCATCTAAGGATGTCTCAGGATTCTCTTTTGGCCCCGTGAGTGCAGCCATTGTAGTCATCATCTCCTGAAGCTTTTGTTGTTGCTCCTGAGACTTGGTCACTGACCGAGTAAGCGGTCGGTGTCCTGTAGAAGTACGACTTTCTTCCTTCCCCGAAGCCATATAGACCGTATGAACTGTTATGCTCCCTGACTTGGGGCGTTTAGGTTCATCGCTCTTAGACTTTGTCAGTGTCACGGGAGCTTTTTCTGGCCTCTTCCTTTTATGGACCTTTGAGGTTGAAGGAGCCGTTGAAGCGGGCATTCTAGCATTTTTTGCCCCCTGCTGTTTAATGGGGCAGTTCTTGTCTTTTTCCCCTTTTGCCCTTTTCTGGCGACGGAAGTGGTCTGAGTCAATCACGGAGTCTTGAACCCTCCGCCAAACTTTATAAATTTTCGACGACAGCCGTTGAGGGGGCTGTTCCTGTTTCGTCTCCGGAGCTTTTTCCATGGGTGGAGGAGACCTTTTCAACGTAGCAACCGGGGAGTTCTTTCTTACCTTCCTCAGCAATTCAAAGCTGTTCCCAGTTGGAACAGCAGCATTGACCTCCACCGCTGGAGCAGGTGGGGTTAGCCCTGAGGGGGAGTTGCCCCCTGCTTTCCTTACTCGCTGCCAATGGCGACGTCGCGCACGACGAGCCGTTGGGACTGGCTCGGAAATCGAAATGGTTTCCTGCTGCCCCCTGTTTGAGCGTGGGGTAACTGCTGATGTCAGCCTATCGAAGACTGATGCCTTCTGACCAGCTGGGGGAGGAGTAGGAACCGTCAATCTTGTGAAGACCGACTCTCTAATAGGAGAAGCCGCTTCAACGGCTTCCGAAGCAGCGGCCGTTGCCCTCTTTGGGACAGCCACTTTATAGTTCTGACCCAGCCTGGTGAAAACAGAAGCTGTCAGCTTAGTAGCGGGTGACCCGTTGACAGGGGTCGTGGTAGCAGTGAGCCGGTCGAATACCGACTTCTTGTTCGCTTCTGGTGCGGATATTGGCGCAGAGAAGCTTGTAGGTGGGACCATGGTCCCGAAGAACAAGCCGGTGGTGGCCTGAGTCACCTGGCCTACCGGCAGAGTCAGGAAAGAAGCCGCCTGGGGCCCATATGCTACACCTCTCGGTGAGGTGGAACGTCCGTTGCAGTGGCATTTCGAGCAGTTGGTGCAGTTGGTGGCCATTGAATGCTTGAGTTCTGTACCAGACAAAAGACCAAATCTTAGCAACTTGAAATCCGAAGGCAATCGTTTAACAAACCGCGATTGGTTCGCGAAGACGACACACGAAGTGTGGAGTGGAAAGAGGAAAAGGTCCCACCGGGCGTGCCAGAATCTGTTCCCCTCCGAACGGCGGCCGAGACGTTAGGACGTCCTGAGCCTGAGGTTCGGGGCAGATGCTATTTGGTTTTATCCGTCTATCTCTCCGAAGATGCCAAGTTGATTTATGGCACCTCGTATCGGAGGTTTAGACGGATGCGGCCGATGTAGCAGACTTCGTCAGATTCCCCCTCAGGGTGAGGGGTTTTTGATTGTGGGGACGCTCTTCCCTGCAGGCGCAAGCCCCTGCAGTTAATTACGCTACCGCATCACGGTAACAACTTTCTCCTACTCCAGAATTTCACTTCGTGTCGTGTGTGTTTGTTTTGTTTATGGTTGCCCGTGGATTGTATACGGAGACTGAGTGATGTCGTCACCCGTAGGACGTGGATTAGTCCAAATCCGTATTTAGTTAGATTTGGGTTTGGTATTTTTAGTTTAAGGATGCATTAGCCGCGTTGCGGCTAAGATCAACTTAAACGTTCGTCAAGGATACGTTAGTCCTGTTTTGGACTAAGATCGACTTGACGTGGTGGTTGATTTAATTATCTGGCCGTCGGGACTCGTCACCTCTCTGACGTCGTTGAGGGATTACAACGACAGGCGTCAGAGGAGTTCAGAGATGTACCCTTGCACCAAATTTGATTCGGAGTTTTATTGTTTGTTTAAAGATCTAAGGACACATTAACCGTATTTAGGGCTAAGGTCAACTTAGACGGGACCGTTTAGATCCGGCAAAAGAGCGTTCGGGCTCGATTGCGCTAGTTTAAGGACGTGGCGGTCCATCGCCAGTTTTAAGGACGTGGTGGTCCATTATTAGTTTAGGGACGTTTCGGTCCGTCGCCAGTTTAAGGACGTAGTGGTCCATTATTAGTTTAGGGACGTTTCGGTCCGTCGCCAGTTTAAGGACGTAGTGGTCCATTATTAGTTTAGGGACGTTTCGGTCAGTCGCCAGTTTAAGGACGTAGTGGTCCATATTCCAATTTAGGGACGTGGTGGTCCGATATTAGTTTAGGGACGTTTCGGTCCGATATTAGTTTAGGGACGTTTCGGTCCGATCTTAGTTTAGGGACGTTTCGGTCCGATCTTAGTTTAGGGACGTTTCGGTCCGATATTAGTTTAGGGACGTTTCGGTCCGATATCAATGTATGGTCGTTGGGACCCGTCACCTCTTTGACGTCGTTGAGGAATTACAACGAGGGATGTCAAAGGAGTTCGGAGATGTACCCTCGAACCGGTCGTGAACTGGTTTAAGAGAGCCATTTTGCTCAATCAATTTAATTTAAGGACTTACAGCCAGGATTGGGTTAAGTCCAATTTTTTTATTTTAGGCTCTGCCTGACTGAAAGAATCAGTCCAAATAGGGCTCTGCCCCTTTTTTTTTATTTTGCAATCTGATTTGGGCCAGGCCCTTTTAAATAATGAGTTGCGGAAACTCAAGAATTTTCCAGATTTAAGAACAAAAGTGCATAGCACTTTTGATCTAAATTTGGATCAAAGGAAAAACAAGTTCTTCTTGTTTTCCCTGATTTCACAGAACCAAGGGTTCATATCAAGTGCAAGGCACTATTTATTTCTTTTTTTTATTTAATTATTCATTTTTTTATCCTTTGTTCTTCAGAGATTTTTCTCTTTCTATTCTTCAAAAAGAAGATTTTACCTCTTTTTTTTGTTCTTGAATAATCTTCAAGAGTTCTTCCTCTTCTCTTTTTTTTTCCAGAAGTTAATTCTTCTCTTGATGATGATCCTTTGAATGAGGCCTGAGGTCTTATTTATAGTGCTCACAAATTTGTTGGATTTGTTAACAAAATCTTTCCTGAATAATTTTGGGAATTTTCCCACCATTGGATCTCTGATCCAAGGGTCCCTGTTTTACAGAAGAACAGAAAAGATTTACTTAAATTTTCATTTTGTTGCTGCGCAACTCACCAGCGCGTGACACGTGTCGCGCATCCATGCGCTTGCGCAGTTGCGATTGCGCAACTGCGCAGACACGTGTCGCGCATCCGTGCGCTTGCGCAGTTGCGATTGCGCAACTGCGCAGACACGTGTCGCGCTGCCACGCGTTTGCGCAGTTTAAGTCTTAATTATGTTTTCTGAAGAGCCTTGCTCTGATTGGACGCATTGTCTTGGGCGTTACGCTGCCGAATCAACTTCCGCCATGTGGCAAATTGCGCGCTGCGCACGGGAACCGAAGCGTTGCTTCGAATTTTGAATTTTCAAAATTTAAGTAGAGCCTTGCTCTGATTGGGGGAAACAGCCGTTCCAAAGCGCTGAAGGGAAGGAAGCGATCACCTTCCAGCGCTAGTTCCGTGTCGAAGCGGAGGAAGAAGACGGTCACTGGTCTGGTCGACTTTTTAATGGAATCCGAGCCCATCATTGAAGACGAACCAATATCTATGCAAGAGCTGGACGATGGTCTTCATTTTCCAGGTTCATCTGCCGAGGAAGCCGCACAATTGGCAGAGGATATAATGCGCTCCCAGGACGAGACCGAGAACGTGCGCGTCTCGAAAAGTTCTTATCCCGCTGTGATATTCTATGAAGATCCTCCATCAGTGCGGCGAGTATTTTTAGGTCCTCTGGAGCAGGGAGGCGAGATAGCCCTCAAAAAGCCTATCTCTGCTGCTTCTGAAGATGAATTGTCTTTGTGGACCGGCGGCTATGAATCCACCTTAGAACCCTGGTGAGCATACCTTCTTAGGAAGGAACATCGGCTTGAAAAATCTATACTCGAGGCATTGTTCATATCATATTTTTGCATTTTTATACCGCCCAATTTTTATCACATTGCTTATCGGTAGGTACTCTTGAGCCGTGTTTGCTAGTCAATTGCAGGATACAGGCTCTCGGCTCTAAACGGTGAAATCCATGGAAAAACACGACAAAATCCGGGTTCCTGCCAACCACAGATCAAACACGGGTCTCCGCTCTTTATCCGTCTGTTGCCACACACCAGTTTAGGAGACAAAATGGCAAATCGATTGTCACCTTCATGCATAAGGCTCAATGGCAACACAAGATCCAAGAAATCTACGCGGAGCTCAAGAAAATCATGACAAAAGATACACATCCAATCACCTTTTGATCAACAGAAATTCTGGAAAAATCGTGAAACAAAAATGAGAAAATACATATACCTGAATAAAGGGCACACAATACCAGGAGAAACCACCAAATTTGGTGACCTAATTCCTCAATAAGGCCGCGGAACCGCGGCCATACGGAGTCTTCAGAAGTCAATTTTTTATGGGCAGTTTGGTCTTTTCAATGTGGTCCAGAATGTTGCCCTAGATTTTCAGTTTCCTGCCTATAAATAGTCCAGAACTTGTGAAGCCAAAGGGTGCATAATCTTGTATTTTTCTAGGTTTAGAATACTTGTTTCTTCTTCCTCTTCTCATCTCTTCTCCATTAAAAATCTTATAGTGAGCTTTTGTGAGTGAAGAATGATGAATAAAGAAGAACCTTTTACTTATCATTTTTGTCTTGTTCTTTAGTTAACTTGTTAATTGTTGTAATTTTCATTTGTTAACTTAGTTGTTGTTATTTCTTGTTGTTTCTTTCTTCTCTCTTTTTTCTTTATCCTTAAAACAACCATGATGCTTACGCTTGATCCTTGCCAAGGTGACGTCGCAAATAGCTAGTTGTTATCTTCTAATCTCTTTCTTTCTATCTTCCTCTTTTGTTTTGTTTTCTTTTCATTATGATGTGTGAGTAGTTTCATACTTGTTAGGGTAGGATAAGGGAAGTTTGAGAGAAGGAAATCTCTCTCACTCTTTCCTTGCCCAACAACTTAATTCGACTCCCGTTAATTGAACCACAATCCGCTCCTTACGGCACTCTATCCTACATGATAGCGGTGATTCCGTAGTGAGACCGGTTGTGGTTGAATTAACCGGAGGTTATGGCTAAGAGCCAAGAACGGACGGACAAGCACCAAAGGAAGAACTTATGCGTTGGAAAGCCTAGCTTATACTCGCAAGTTCCTTCCTAGTCGTGCTAATCCCCGTTGTTGCCGATTACCGTAACACCGATATTAAGAGGGGCAACGAAAGAAGTGGGAGACTCCTAACTCAAACTAACCTAATTCTAACCCTAACAAGCTCTCTTTACATATCATTTTACCACTTAATTAATCACAACAAAATCTGGAAAACTGGACTTAACTCGTTAAAGCACATAGAAAAAGATTCACATCTCCCTGCGGACGACCCGTACTCAACCGGCTAGCTACAAGCGAAACTGTCTTGATTGCGGTAATTAACTAAACCTTGAACACGCAGAATACATAACAATCAGGCATCTTGGCGAATCGGTATGCATGTTTTCTGTATTTTTCCTGTGGCAAGTAATTTGTTTTTCTTTCTATGTCTTCTTATCTTCGTAAAACTTTGCAGGGACTTCGGTCATGGCAGAGAATCTGAGCTCGAGTAGCATCTTGACTGTGGACTCTGTAAATATCCCTGATGAGACACCAATAGTTGTGGAGGGGGACGCTACAGTTGCTATTCCTGCTGCAGAGCTTCCATCGGTGGCTTCTGTTTCCTTTGTGCCCGTTCACCCTGAAGAGGTGTCCTTTCCGGCTGAGGATTTAATGGACCTTTCTGGCGATGGCCTGGAGACAGCAGAACAGATAATTGAAATTTCCGTCCCTGAAGTGGTGTCCGCTGCCCCTAAACTGATAGCCGTTACATCAGCAAATGTTTCCGATGATGTGCCTGGGGGTATGGAGGAGGCTGCTGAAGCTGTTATCCCTCCTGTTCAAAATGGGAGGAGTATCGAAGGTATTCTTTTATCTTTTGTTTTAATGATCTTTTCATTATCTGAATCGTTCTATTTTTTCAGAGTTAGGCGGATTGGCGGCGTCTATCACGGATTTGTCTCCTAGAAAATCTTTTCATCGTTTGCTCGAGATGGCCGCTCCGCAGGCAATATCCCCTCAACGTATCGTCCTCTCTTCTGGGCAAGGCTAGTGTTATTTTTCCTCTTCATGGCATTATTATTATTTTGTATAACGATGTTGATGTCTTCTGTAGTTCTGGAAGCAGACGACGAAGTTGAGATCCTTGACGGGCCTGAAGATCTTTTAGACCCTTCTTGCATGACTGTGGGTAAGTAAGGTTTCAAAGTTGTTCCATCTTCTCTTTGTTTGCAAATCTCGCTGATTTTTTATGAATCTTAACAGCTTTGCATGTTCCTACCCTACTGGAATCTCGCATTATTATGCCATCCGGCCCTTATGCTCTACGCGCATCTGAACGAATGGCGAAGCTAAGCCTTCATTCTTTGTTGGCTCTCATCGAAGACCTCCGTGCTGGTAGCTCACTCACAGCCGAAGAATTTGCTGCCGAAGCCAACAGTTCTCTTCCCTTTCTTACTGCTTACCATGATGAAACATTGGTGTGTGTTTGGGTTGAGTTTTGTCGTCGGGTGGAGGCTTGCTTACATAGTCTTGAGTGCACGCGCCTTCCTTCAGAGGTCGTGGCTGCAAAGGCAAGCTTGCGGGGATTGGTTGAACGGTGCGCCGCAAATCTGTAGTCATGTGAGAAAAGGCTGAACTAAAAGTTTTCGTAGAGGGAGCTGTCTTCCAATGCGCTGAGGGAACTTCAAGCTGAACTCATGGCTAAGACCACTCATGCGTATGAACTTTGGCGAGTGCTTCAAGAAGCTTTCAGGGAAGTGGTAGCTATTGATAAAGCCATCGTTTTTACTCGCGAGATGGTTGAAGCTCACAAAGTTACCGAAAAGGATCTTGAAAGTCGGCTCGCCTCATACCAGGCCCAACAGTATCAGGCGGAGGCCCGTCTTATCGCGATAACAAATTATGAGGCCGAGACCCAGCGGAAGAAAGATGAACTGACGAATCTATTAAATCGTCCGCCGGCTTGAAGACAATGTATTTTTTTTTCTCCTTTTGTACATACTCCTAAATGAGAGTATTTTTTGATTCTTTTATAGATTTTACTTTGTATTCATTTTGATTCATGAATAAAAGACATACTTTGTTTCATGGTGATGTGTCCCTTTTAGCAGACGCGTTTTGTGGATAATTTATTTTGATCTATTTGTAGGACAGCAATGGCTTAGGAGTCAGGTTCAGGTCTGCCTCCTAAGGCTTTCCAACTTATAAGCCATGAGGGTCTCATAAGGATTTTTCTCCCAACGAGTCGAGAGGATCTCGTAGGTGTATTTTCTCCTTAGGAATCGTGAGGATTCCTAAGTGTGTTTTCTCTTAAGAGTCGTAAGGATCTCATAAGAGAATTTTCTTCCTTACAAGTCGAGAGGAGTCGTAAGTGATTGATGAGCTGACCTGCTCCCGAGTCAAGCATTGCTTCAACGGGGAGGTTGAGGGTTGACTTTGGCCATACGGGGTCAGCTGATGACGTATTTCCGCGACGGGGTCATTTGATGACGTATTTCTGAGACGGGTGTTCAAACCATAATATTGCATTTTTCATCCCTCTATTCTTAACCGTTTTATAAGTAAACAGGTACTCTTGACGCACGTTTGTTGCATGTTACAGGATACAGGGCTTGGATGCGAATACAGTGAAAAAGACGAAAGTTGATACAGAAAAAGGACTTTTGACCAACAAGTAGAATGGATCCTAATCAAGTCTAGTCGAAGAACAGTGCAAGGTCCTAAATGTCAAGTGAACGGTCAAAAGATACGAACAAGTTTTCACTGAAGATCTGGAGAAGACCAAGAAGCCCAACAGAGAAAATACATATGGAAATAGGAAGCCCAAGAAAACACAACCCATGTGCAGAAATTTGGTGACCCAAGCCCACCAAAGGGCCGCGGATCCGCGGCCCAAGCCAACCAATGCCGCGGATCCGCGGCCATTCAGAGCCCGTGTCGGTGGATTTTCCCCGTGTCGGTACGTCGGTGCGGGTGTTGGGATTTTTCGAGGGCAAATCTGTAATTGCACATCTACGAGACTCTGAAACCCTAATTCTCCTGTTTGCTTATAAATTGTAATCTAAAATTGTAAAACCCTATGTCTCTTTTCAATCAATAAAATTCAGAATTTCTGAGAGATAAATTCAGATCTGTTCTTCTTGTTTGGAGGGAGCCGTCAACTTAGGAAGGTATTTTATTTCTGTTCTTTTAATTAAAATGTTTTCTCATCCCCTAATGAGCGAGTAATCTCCTCGCTTGTTAGGGTTAGCCTTAGGGAAAGGGTTGAGAGATGAGATCTCTCACCCCTTTCAATGCCACCTTCACCTAATGAATTAGAACTCCATGCATACGCGCACAACCGCTCCCTGCGGCATCCTACCCCTCGAGGTAACGATGAACCGTAGTATAAAGGGCTGGTTGCGCGTGTTTTCCATGGGGGTTAGGGTAATTATCAACACAGGAAGGATACGAATCTAGAGGAAGAAATATCTTCCCAAAAGATTCGTATCCACTTTATTGATAATTAACGTAACATCTAATAGATCTAAAAAAGAAGGCATTGAAAACGGTGAGGAAAAACGTTAATCTCCAAAACTTCCCCTAAGCCTAACCCTAGCAAGACTTTTAATTAGATTAATTAGATCCAGTTTTTATAGATTTTTATAAACCAACCAAAACAACATTTTGAATCAACTCGTTAAAACACATAAAAGAAATTTACTCGTCTCTGTGGATCGACCCGTACTCACCGGCTAGCTGCGAAGCGACGCCGTTTCTGATTGCGGTAAACTCATGTTTTTGACACTTAATCAACGGGGTCATTTGATGACGTATTTCCGTGACGGGGTCATTTGCTGACGTATTTCCGCGACGGGATCATGTGCTGACGTGTTTCCGCGACGGGGTCATTGGATGACGTGTTTCCATGATGGGGTAATTTGATGACGTATTTCCTTATCGGGGTCATTTGATGACGTATTTCCGCGACGGGGTCATGTGCTGATGTATTTCCGAGACAGGGTCATTGGCTGACGTAGCGTCTGCTGTAATGAGACGAATGTCGAGGTGGCCTCTAGGTTGTCTGTGAACCGTCGAAATTTGGAACGAGGGACTTTTTTCCATGGCTCCAAGGTTGATTGTCGTGTCTGAATCCTGCTGGAATGAGGAGGAACGCTGTTGCGGGTCTCCAGGCTGTAGATGTGACCGTCGAAACTTGGAACTTGGGAATCTACCATGGCTCGGAGATAATCTCTAGACTGTTTGTGAACCGTCGAAATTTGGAACGAGGGAACTTTGCCATGGCTCCGTTTGTTGACGTCATATCTGCTCGAGAAGGAACGCCGTTGTTGATCCCTAGGTTGTAGATGTTGCCATCGAGATTTGACTCTCTGTTTGAAAGAGCCTGGTAGGGAAATGTGGTTCCCTTTTCGTTTATGCCCATGGATTGTATACAGGGGTCGGTATGGACTTACCTGCAGGGCAAAAAGTTTCATTTCATATATATTTTTTATTTCTTTCCGCGATGCTCTATCATTTCAGCTCTATTTTTTTAATATCGTGAAAGTCGTGATTGCCCAATCATTTCGGCTATTTTTCGCGGTGCCCAATCATTTCGGCTATTTTTCTTTTTACTCGTTGTTATTGTTTATTGCAAGTTGCCCAACTATTTCGGCTATTTTGTATGCATATATTTTTACTTGCTGATTTTTTTACAAGTTACCCCATCATTTCGGCTATTCATATGCATTTCTGGCTCGCTGATTTTTATCGCGAGTATGGAACTTGGAATCTGGTGCCAGTCTTAGCATCAGCATCGCTGCAACTGGAATATTGCCAGGAGCGAATCATCATTTGCCATGAAAGGAATTGGGATTTGATATCGATTTAGGCATCAGCATCGCTACAACTGGGACATTGCCAGGAGTGAATCATCATTTGCCTTTGTCGATTCGAACAAAGGTGGCTTAGCAAACAGGGTTAGGATCCTGTCGACTAAGGCTTTTGACTTAATGAGTCGTAAGGGTCTCATAAAGGTGTTTCTCCCTACGAGTCGTGAGGATCTCATAAGTGCGTTTTCTCCTTAAAAATCGTGAGGATTCTTAAGTGTGTGTTCTTTTATAAGTCGTAAAGATCTTACAAGAGTGTTTTCTCCTTGCAAGTCGAGAGGACTTACAAGTGTTTGTTCACCGTGTGAGCATATCCCTAGTTGCTGGTGGGACTCTGTTAGGGAAATGTTTATTCGTGCCCGTGGATTGTATACAAGGGTCAATATTGAAACGCTTGTACGGCAATTTTGGAGTGTATGACAGCTTAAGAACAGGTTCAGATCCCTATAGCTTAAGGCTTTTGAATTCTCTGAGCCGTGAGGGTCTAGAAGGGGAATTCTCCTTACGAGTCGTGAGGATCTCGTAAGTGTAATTTCTCCTTAGGAATCGTGGGGATCCCTAAGTGTGTTGCTCCCTTATGAGTCGTAACGATCTCACGCAGGTATTTTCTCTTTACAGGGTCGAGAGGACCTTGCAAGTGTCTTTTAACGAGATTGCGCCCTTTCGGGTTTTCACAGACTCGCCGGTAGTCCTGCTGTTTTTACTCACGGAGCCGTTTCGGGTTTTCATCCTTGCCCATTTTGCTTGTGGACGTACCGTTTTTTTTACGTCAGCCTTGGGATGCTGCGGTCCGTAGTAGTTTATAGACGTCACGGTCAGTTGCAAGTTTTAGGATATTGCGGTCCATCGTTAGTTTAGGGACGTTTCAGTCCGTAGCACGTTTTCGGGGCGAGGTTTCGTCGGATACTACTTACAGAGTTCAGGCTTGGGAAGATAGAGAGCGGACACAGATGTCGTCATCTATCGTTGACCTAGGCCATGACTCGTCAGGAATAGTATTTTTTCAAGCACCGGCCGTTTATTGGCCTGAAAGGTCTTTCGTCGTGTATATCCATGAGCAAGTAAGCCCCACCCTAGTAGACCTTGTCTATGATATACGGGCCCTCATAGTTTGGCTCGAATTTCCCCCGTTTGGCACGATTGGGGATCATAGATCTTTTTACAACTAGCACGAGTTCGCCATGGCGGAATGTTCTCGGCCTAGTCAATCTCTCGTATGAGCGCGTCATCTTTTCTTTGTAAGCCTCCAATTTATGCCGCGCCATGAGCCGGGTTTCGTCAAGGGTGTCGAGCTCCTCAAGCCAAAGATGAGCATTGTCTTCGTCTGTTCGCTTGTAATGAACCACCACTCGTAAGGAGGGTAGCTCTATCTCCAAGGGGAGCACAGCTTCAGTGCCGAATACCAATGCATACGGCGTTGTGTTTGTGGCCGTTTTGAACGTGGTCTGATACGCCTAGAGAGCTTCATGCAGTCTCTCGTGCCAGTCCTTCTTATTTTTGGACACCGTCTTTTTTATGATCTTCGTCAAGGTCTTGTTGAAAGGCTCAGCTAGACCATTAGCTCGAGGATTATAGGCCGAAGAGTATCTCAAGTCTATATTATGTTGTTGTGCGAAGCGACTGATTTTGTGGCTTCTGTAGGCCGGCCCGTTATCGGAGATAATCCGTCGAGGAGTAACGAACCGATAGATGACATGTGTCTTGAAGAAATGGAGGATGTTCTCCGTCTTCACTTCTCTCAGAGGTATTGCTTCTGCCCACTTAGGGATGTAATCGGTTGTCTCCAATATGAACCGATGGCCTGTGGACGATGCTGGTTCGATGGGCCCGATTATGTCAGTTCCCCACATTTCGATCGGCCAGCTAGCCACCGTTGGATGTAGCGGATTTGGATGCTGATGGATAAAGTCTCCGTGAATCTGGCACGAGTGGCACTTCTTCGCACATTCGAGGCAGTCTTGGATCATTGTGGGCCAATAGTAGCCCATCCTTTTGATCTTCAGCTTCATCTTTGGCCCGGCTTGGTGAGAACCGCAGAGTCCGTCGTGAGTTTCTTGGATGACTCTCCTTGCTTCTTCCAGTCCTAGGCATCTCAGCCATAGAGAGTCAAACGATATCTTATACAGCGTATCATTGACGAATGCGAAGGATAGAGCTCGTTTCATAAGCTGATGTCTTGAGGACGCATCTTCAGGTGTTCGACGCGATTTGAAATAGTCTATAAAGACTTCTCTCCAATCTTTAGCCTTTTCCTAGTCTTTTATTTGTAGGGCCATTTGCTTGGTCACTCCCTTTTCTTCGAACGTCTTCGGAGATATTTCTGCCGGTGCAAGAACCCGACGGCTTTGCACAACGATCCTCACATCATCGAGGTTTTCGTCAGCCAGTTCTTTAGCGAGTTTGGCTAACGCATCCGCCATGTTATTCTCTGCTCGCGGTATGCTTTCCAGGGCGTAGGAAAGGATTTGAGTCAGCAATTGCTGCACTCTCTCACCGTACTTTACCAACTCTGGTATGCACGTTTGATAGTCGCCATTTACTTGACTAACGACCAACAGGGAGTCTCCGTATATAAGGAGGTTTTTAATTCCCATGTCGACAGCAATCTCAAGACCTGCTATCAAAGCTTCATATTCGGCTTCATTGTTTGTCCTTGGTTCTGTTAGGGAAAAGGAAAAGCGCATTATCCCTCCTTGCGAAGTCACGAAGATAAGGCATACCTCAAATATGATTATGGGGGAGCTGTGCTTTCGCTTCTTCATAGAAGATGCTCCGTCGAAGTAGAGTTCCCATCGGTTATCACTCTCTCCTTTCTCCCTGTCAATCGAGTCAAACGTGTGCTCGTCTGGCAATTCGCAGTTCAAGGGAGAGTCGGCAGGTATTGGATGCTCAGCGAGGAAGTCGGCGATGGCCTGGCCTTTCACTGCCTTGAGAGGTCGGTATGTCACCTAGAATTCCATTAAGAGTAGGGCTCATTTAGCTAGTCGTCCCGTTAGTATGGCTCTTGACATCAAATACTTGAGAGGATCCACTTTCGATACGAGATGGACCTCATGCGCCAATGCATAGTGCCTAAGCTTCATTATCGCG
This sequence comes from Agapanthus africanus, assembly GCA_030015575.1. Taxonomy (NCBI): domain Eukaryota; kingdom Viridiplantae; phylum Streptophyta; class Magnoliopsida; order Asparagales; family Amaryllidaceae; genus Agapanthus; species Agapanthus africanus. The sequence continues at coordinate 432,295,849 of CM057339.1, forward strand.
AAGATTTGTTGGAGATAGTGCCCTCAGAGTCAATTATTGGATCACGGGCACGTGATTGCAATGATCGATGGAGGACCTATCCCGATAGGACAGTCTTACTCAAGATGATAGTATACTATCTGGTTTATCTTTATCATCATGTACTGCTTTAGGTGACCTTACAGGTCACTATTGTATGTTGATAGAGCCCTTAGGATTCTTGCTTGACGGCCAGCAGTATGATGGCGATCATATACGTGGGAGCTGGGGTCTATAAGCACATCCTTAAAAGGTCTCTAGTCGTGGGAGTTTCGAGACAGGGCATCAATACTCCAGAGTAGACTAGTGTATACAGTCGAGACCCCGACGAGGGGCGGTGGCCAGTCGTACAAGCCACTGGTGTTAGTTGGTTCACCTAAGATGTATACAGGTGCTCATTGGGTTATAAGTACACCGGACAGGACTCGCTGGGAACATGCTAGTTGGTCTTATACCAGACATCAGATAGCAGTTCCCTGGTGACATGTGTACAGGTTAGTTCATCGACCTGAGATCGTCATTTGTCTCATGTGAGTTCCCACTGTACTTTGATTACTACCCTACCACGCTCAAAAGAGACGTGCAAACAGGTTTTAGTTGGGTACAGTCCCGAGCCACATGGAGGCAGTGAGCGGATCTTCAGGGGTTCGTCTCTCCCGGTATTGGGGGTGAAGTCGCGCTGTGTCTAGGAGAGCCATTACATGAAGTCCTTGGCTAAGGTAGGAGATTTACTGGTAGGTATTCCAGTAGTATCTCAGGGTGTTCTGGGCTACACACCGATACGACTTGTACCGCTTTTGGGGGTCTGACTTTTACCAACCCCCTAGGCCCGCCATGCGATGCTCATAGACAACGGACCGGACTGTACGGATATTGTCACTGACAGGCTCAGTAGGGTGTCGGGATGAGTTCGCTCATCGACGTCCCTTTTGGTCAATACCTGGTAGCCCGTTACGTATGGCTAATACCTCTAACGTGCTAGTGGTTAAATCCACAGCCAAAGTGTTGACGAGTCTTTAGAGTCCCCCATAGACCGTTTCTCAAGTTTTGGGCGAAACGCTCTAGAGGCCGTATGGAGATATGGCAGGGTTCGATCATATACGTGCAGTATTGCACGGATCATAATCGGACGGATAATACTAGCGGGCTTTGGTTTAAGCCGGATCCTAGTATTGTACAGTGTAGATTTTGTCTCATTGCATTTGTATTCGGTCGGAATACAATTGCGGGTATGTATATACAGTAGCGGGGTTTTCCTGTAATTTATTACGGGATCGTTTTTCTGAAGTTGCCAGTTTGCTTTCCGTTTCGGCCATTTTCCTTTCTATCTTTCTTTGGCTGAAAATTGATGGGAGGGGGTTATTTGCAAATATGCAATTTATTATGTGGAGAAGACTTTTTGTGGCACATGGTTGGTTCATCATGATTCTAGCTTCCATTGACTTCCTTTTTCATCATTGCTTATGATGGGATTAGGTTTTGACATGGTTGTGATGATTATTTCATCATCATCACCTTTTCTCTTTCATGCATTATTGCTTACTCCATACTCTCTCATTCTCAAATCAAGGGGCCGGCCATTCTTATGTGGGGGCTGTCTAAAATTTCAAGAGGAAGGTTGTTCTCTTTTTGGCTTGAATAATTGTTCTCTAGTTCATCACAAAATTCCACATCTCATTCCTCCACCAATATGGCAACTTCTTTAAACCCCGAGAGACATAGTGATCTACACTTCATCTACACCATTCTTGGACACGTCGACTCGCCAACTTCGTGCCCGAGTTGCCTCGGTCCAGAGGTGGGAGCCCGTAAAAGAACCCAGCGATGTAGTGCCCTACCGACGAGGAGTTGAAGACCGGAGATTCCGCGGGAAGATCGGGACGACGATGAGAAGGCCGAAGGACACGGATCGCTCGGTATATCTCTCTACCCCTTCTCTTGTTAGCTAGGAGTAGGTTAATGGCCCGATCCGGGTTTATAATGCGCGGTGGTGCCGGTTTACAAGTTTCGTAAAAGTATTGTTTCCACATTTTGGCCTCGGATTGAGGGCCGGGGCGCCGCCGTGCACTTACACTGGTATCAGAGCCACGCCATTAACCTAGTATAGCTTGCTCTAACATGTTTACAAGTTCGATCGATCGGATTTTCCAAAAACCATATTTTCAAGCATCAGTTTCTGTCGAATTTTTGCAGTGGTCAAAAAATTATTTGGTACATTGTAAAAATACGTGCAGGGTTTTTTATGCATTCTGTGAAAATTTGGTAGGCTGTAGTTACTGTAGCGCGACGGATCAGCGGCCAAAACCACGTTTTGGCCGCGGATCCGCTGCTGAAATTTGGCTTCACTGCATAAAATTTTTACAGAGGAAATAGGGTTTCTGGTATATTCTTTTTAGGCTCAGATGTTTTTGAGTGCTATAGTTGTGCTTGGGGCCCGCTTCGGGAAAATTTAGTCGATCGAAAATTTTAAACATGTTAGTTCACAATATTTACATTATATCTGCGACCGTAAATGTCATTTGATCGGTAAATCCTGTCTAACTGCTATAGCCCTTTTAGACGGATTTGTGAACGTGACATTCACGTTGATGTTCTGTGTTGTGATGTGATGTTGCGGATTTTTTGTGGTGGATAGCCTGGATGCAATGTTAGTACAGTTTGGTTGTATATGTACATTTGATATTGCGGGGCGAGCGTCCGACATGTGGACTGTCGTCACTGCCTGTTTGTATATTATTCTTTTGGGGCACAACCGGGCTGAGGTCAATGTACCCGTCGTATGTATATTTTACTTTCTGTACTAGGATTAACCCGCGGAGGGGTGCACGGATAGTCGGGTTCTAGAGGGCAACGAGCCTGCATCTCATGGCATTGAGACAGAGGGGGCTTTACTCTAGAATTGGCGGGCTATTCGCCGCACTCGTAGGGGGTACAGGTTGACCCAAGGAGGGGTGCCCAAGTTACCGAATTCCGTGAAGTGCCGGGTGGTCCATTCACGTTGTTGAAGGGGGCTTCCTCGCTTCAGGATTTGGCGGGTGACTTGCCGCGCCCGTAGGGGTCTAGGATTTCATTGGACAGGCTATCTGCACGACTAGGGGAACGTCGGGTTTCAGTAGCGGCTCTATGAAACCCGGGGATCCCAGATATCTGTATTGTTCTGTAATGCTTATTACATTTCTATGATGTTCCATTTTATCACGCCTTGAGCGAATATTTTATATTGATATATATACTAGTAGATGTTGTATATGTTTTACATCCGCGCTAGTCCAGTCCCCGCTCTGTCGTTAGTTAAGTAACCTAACGGGTAATGACAGGACCCAGTGGCGAATGCGGATGGCATATACGTACATCATTATTTTCTTTCTTTATTGGTGTGATCAATTGATGGGACTGCATTGATTCGGATCAATGCAAGCTAAAAAAACCTATTCTGATGTTGTTGGAACATTTTTCAAAAAGTTGTTATTGTAAGGACGTTCTCTTTTGTTTTGCACAGTGGTATTCAGTTGGAATATCCTGCATCTCAGTCAACGAGGCAAGGGCCGAGATCCCTTCACCGGGAGTGACCCCTTGGACAGAAGTTTGCGTCAGGGTAATAACTTCACTATAGCCGATTGCCTTTTTATTTGCATCGTGGTATTCAGTTGGAATATCCTGCACCTCATTCTACGGGGAAAGAGCCGAGATCCCTTCACCGGGAGTGACCTTTTTAGCAAAGGTTTTCATCACTATATTTTTATAAAAGCTATCTGGTTCCTTCAACGATATCAAGTTCATTACGTTAAAGGTTTTTCGCCAAAAACCATTCGTAGCCCTCCGTCATTTCAGTTAAATGTTCGATAGTATTCAAGCTATGTGTTTTAACCTACGCCAAGGCATAGTGATTGGTAGCTACCGGATATTTATCTGTTGCATAGATAGATGCGTTAGTTTGGGAAAGTCGTACTACTATTTTGGCCTACATCAAGGGTATGTACGGGTGGGTTCAAATTAACCTGGACAATGACGGGTAGAACTTGACATGTGACTTATGATATTTTGGCCTACGTCAAGGTCATAAGAGCATGGGCCAAAAATAACATCGTGAGTTTCTAAAGAAACTGAAACTTGCCAGATATGCGCATACTTTCTGGAGTGTGATAACGTGAGCGGGTTCCGTCACGTTATCATGCGATGATAGTTGGATCCTGATTCCCACTGATGAGTTGGTTTACTCCTCGGGTGATCCCGACTAATTCTTCTTTCAGGTTTGGAGGAGAATTTGACGGTACAGTTGGAGTTTTCCTGATTAGATAAATTGGTAACCATTCTGATCTAGGTTAGAGTGCACGCTGAGTGTTTCTTTTCTCTCTCGCTCTTTGGCAGGGACCATGACCCAATCCTTGACTATGACTCAGTGACCAAAATTAACCGAACCTTCTTAAACACTGGCTTTTGGATTGTCAGAGTTGCAAACCTCTTTGCCACTCCTCATTTTACCCTTTTCTCCAGAACACCCCGTATTACTACGAACGTCCACTTCCATTGGATAAAACCATCGTATGGTTATATACGAACTCGAAGGAATTTATTCGAGGATGGTTTCTAGTTCTGGAGAAAACGAATAGGACTATTCAGCTGTCTTTTCCTTTTACCTTCTCTCAGGTTGCGGGTGCCCCTTAGATTAGGGGATAGTACACCTATTATGCAAATTGGATAGTCTTCTTCCAAACCATAGGCAGGTGCCGACCGGTAGGGAATGAAGAAAATCAATTAGCCTAACGATGGTGTACAGAAGGTATTATGTAAAGACAAATAAAGGGATTAGAAGGAGGGCAAAGTAAATTGCGACTGCTATTCACGACCAAACCAAGTATTTCATTACCACTCCTACTTCACCTTTGTATTTCTTTAGGACACTCCGTATCACTACGAAGATCCACAGTTTATTGGATACTCCATCGTATGGTTATATACGAACTCGAAAGGAACTTGTTCCAGTTCGGGGATGGATTCTGGTTCAGGAGAAATAGGAATAAGGTTTATTCGGTTGTCTTTTATCTTCACCTTCTCTCGCATTGCGAGTGCTCCTAGGATTAGGACAGTACACCCATTATGCTTATTGGATAGTCTTCTTCCAAACCATAGGCTGGTGCCGAAAGGTAGAGAAGGAAGAAAACCACTTAGCCTAAGAGGGTGTACAGAAGGTAATGACTAAAGACATATAAAAGGATTTGGAGAGATGGCAAAGAAATATACGGTTACAGTTGTGAATATGGATAATGGAAGAGGCATTACTAGGAATACCCAGATAACCCTACGAAACATTTCAATGTTTCAGTTTCACTGTGTATTATTAAAAGAAAACTGATTTCCCAATTAGCCCTTGCTCCAGGGTATGTATTTACCAGGTATGATTCTCACATCTGTATTGTTTTGCAGATGATGAGTGGGAGTAAGTTATTGGGAATTAGGTGATCATCCTCAGTATATCGGAATTCGTTGTAATTGGTGATATTTGAGGAAATCGCCTGGGCTGTTTGCCGGTCGACAAATATTTGGTTTTGAATATCTGTTGCTATGAACCAATTTCAAATTGATATATCTGTACGTCTATTTTTAAAGAGTGAGATATAAATTTTTGAAATTATGTCTATGACATTTACCTATATCAGTGGATGGTTAGGTAAGGAGCATTGAACAGCAGTGTAATTCTTTTTAACCATAAGTACAGTTTTCAACCTACGACACATAGAGAATGAGTTATCAGACTTAAGGGACTTATACAGAGTATTGTATGTTGTCTAGTGTCCATTAGGACAGAGAGGTTGGTCCTCGTACTATATTCGGTTTACTTATGACTTCTCTAGTTCTTAGACAAGTGTTTCGTAGAAACACAAGGTATGAGTTTTGAGAAGTTATAGGTATATGAATAAAGTAGAGAACCAGGTGTTGCAAGTATCGGGATTCTTCAAGGTGATCGAAGATGCAGATACATGTGTAACGTATTCAGTTGATAGTAATGATTAAGAGAACTTGCTTCTCTTTCAGGTTACTTATAATTAGAAGTTCTCCTAAGTTGAGTAATGTTGATCGGCCTCTCTCCATTTAGTTGACATGCACTGGAGACAGCTGCATGATTTGAATCTGGTTCAATTAAATTAGTGCCTCTGTTTCTATATTGGATATAGAACAGTTCATATCTTAACGATGTTAAGGTACAGGGAGTTGTCCGGCTTATGCTTAAAACCAGACTCCGGATAACTCAAGGCACGTTTCTGTAATGGCTGTTTGTGGGTTGACCCGGGCTATGATGAGGGTTGACTTTCTACCATCTGGAAGATCAATAGTGATATTGTTCTAGACTCGCCACAGTTTTAATAAAAATGGATTTTTTCGGAAAACAGTAGTGGGAGTATGGTAGAACTGGAAGTGATTCCAGAACCGCAAACGATTACTGAAAATTTGATAAGAACCTAAAGATTCAATCTGGTTTGACATTCCATTTGCCACTCCGCAGATAAGGTGGGTAACCTCAGGCACCCGAGAGGTACTTCGGTAGCCTCAATGACAGTGACAGGGAGGTTCTTGTTTACCCAGACTTGCCATTGTTGTTGTTCCAGACTATGAGACCCGGCAGAAGGATGAGTATAGCGTCGTTCTAAACAAGCTTTAGAAATATACGCCTATATGACTCTGCCAGAGGGTTTTCATAGTCAGCGGAAGCATTGGTGGATAAGTGGCTTATGTCTATTTATAGACTAAAGCAGAAATAGCGGAGATGGTTCATCTATTTCTGATGTGACAGTCATAGGTTTGACTTCATCAGAATAAGGGATGGATCTGTTAAGAAGGTAGTAGGGTGTGATGTCCTGGTATTTGGATGACACACACAGAGTAGGAAGTGAAATTCCTATACTACGGTCGGTTATACTTTGGTTGTCACATAGTGGTTTCTCCACATGGGACTTGGATATAATATCAAGACATTCTGGTTACTGGATCTATGGTTTTAGATCTAGATTTGGGTAGTTTCCCAATCAGGGTACTTACACAGCATTCTGAAGGTATTTTAGAATGGACGACTCCAGGCACGGTAGTGTACCTGCAGGTGATGGAGTCACCTTCTCTAAAGGTGTCTTACAGACTAAAGGGGAGAGGGATGCGCATGATTGGCAGATCACTTTCTTAGGCAATTGAGTCAATCATGAGATGTCAAGTACCATACCAGATGTTGTTTTTGCAGTAGATGCAATATGTTGATATCGATCCAATCCTGGAGAAACGAACGGAAGCAGTTTTAGAACATAAGTGGATGTTCTAGGGATATGATAACAACAGCCTCTTTTAGGAGACAGTTATCATTCCAGGGTTCCAAGGTGACATGGATGACAGAGAGGTTGTCAGAGTTATAGATTTCCTTCTGACGAGGGGCAGTATTTTGGACAGGTGGTCCAAGGGGATACTGAGGGAGGCATGACACAGGATACTGATTAAGTTCAGCTGACGATACAGTCTAAGAAGTTTGGATTTGGAGTTCATTTATAAGCTAGGTCCTATCAGATATCCAGACATATTCTAAGACAGGTATTGCTCATTTCGGGAGATGGCTTTCTCCGCGAACTTGAGATAAAGAGAGACATAGAAAGAAACATCCAGGCGGATCCACTCACTGAGGATATTCCTCGAACACATTAGTTTCGCAAACTGGTTTTGTGACACTGATCGGTTGAGGAGTTGGGTGTTCGGTATCACAAGGGCTCTGAGTATGCGACATCGCAATAATTAGCCTTGAGTGCAAGTGGGAGATTGTTGGAGATAGTGCCCTCAGAGTCAATTATTGGATTAAAGGCACGTGATTGCAATGATTGATGGAGGACCTATCTCGATAGGACAGTCTTACTCAAGATGATAGTATGCTATCTGGTTTATCTTTATCATCGTGTACTGCTTTAGGTGACCTTACAGGTCACTATTGCGCGTTGATAGAGCCCTTAGGATTCTTGCTTGACGGCCAGCACTATGATGGTGATCATATACGTGGGAGCTGGGGTCTATAAGCACATCCTTAAAAGGTCCCTAGTCGTGGGAGTTTCGAGACAGGGCATCAACACTCCAGAGTAGACTAGTGTATACAGTCGAGACCCCGACGAGGGGCGGTGGCCGGTCTCACAAGCCACTGGTGTCAGTTGGTTCACCTAAGATGTATACAGGTGCTCATTGGGTTATGAGTACACCGGACAGGGCTCGCCGGGAACATGCTAGTTGGTCATATACCAGACGTCAGATAGCAGTTCCCTGGTGACATGTGTACAGGTTAGTTCATCGACCTGAGATCGTCATTTGTCTCGTGTGAGTTCCCACTGTACTTTGATTACTACCCAACCACGCTTAAAGGAGACGTGCAAACAGGTTTTAGTTGGGTACAGTCCCGAGCCACATGGAAGCAGTGAGCGGATCTTCAGGGGTTCATCTCTCTCGGTATTGGGGGTGAGGTCACGTTGAGTCTAGGAGAGCCATTATACGAAGTCCTTGGCCAAGGCAGGAGATTTACTGGTAGGTATTCCAGTAGTATCTCAGGGTGTTCTGGGCTACACTCCGACACGACTTGTACCGCTTTTGGGGGTCTGACTTTTACCAACCCTCTAGGCCCGCCATGCGATGCTCATAGACAAACGGACCGGACTTTATGGATATTGTCACCGACAGGCTCAGTAAGGTGTCAGGATGAGTTCGCTCAACGACGTCCCTTTTGGTCAATAACTAGTAGCCCGTTACGTATGGCTAATACCTCTGACGTGCTAGTAGTTAAATCCACAGCCAAAATGTTGACGAGTCTTTAGAGTCCCCCACAGACCGTTTCTTAAGTTTTGGGCAAAACGCTGTAGAGGCCATATGGAGATATGGCAAGATTCGATCATATACGTGCGGTATTTCACGGATCATAATCGGACGGATAGTACTAGCGGGCTTTGGTTTAAGCCGGATCCTAGTATTGTACAGTGTAGATTTTATCTCATTGCATTTGTATTCGGTCGGAATACAAATACGGGTATGTATATACAGTAACGGGTTTTTCCTGTAATTTATTACGGGATCGTTTTTTTGAAGTTGCCAGTTTGCTTTCCGTTTCGGCCATTTTCCTTTCTTTCTTTGGCTGAAAATTGATGGGAGGGGGTTATTTGCAAATGTGCAATTTATTATGTGGAGAAGACTTTTTGTGGCAAATGGTTGGTTCATCATGATTCTAGCTTCCATTGACTTCCTTTTTCATCATTGTTTATGATGGGATTAGGTTTTGACATGGTTGTGATGATTATTTCATCATCATCACCTTTTCTCTTTCATGCATTATTGCTTACTCCATACTCTCTCATTCTCTAATCAAGGGGCTGGCCATTCTTATGTGGGGGCTGTCCAAAATTTCAAGAGGAAGGTTGTTCTCTTTTTGGCTTGAAAACTTGTTCTCTAGTTCATCACAAAATTCCACATCTCATTCCTCCACCAATATGGCAACTTCTTTAAACCCCTAGAGATATAGTGATCTGCACTTCATCTACAGCATTCTTGGACCCGTCGACTGGCCAACTTCATGCCCGAGTTGCCTCGGTCCAGAGGTGGGAACCCGTAAAAGAACCCGGCGATGTGGTGCCCTTCCGACGAGGAGTTGAAGACCGGAGATTCCGCGGGGAGATCGGGACGACGACGAGAAAACCGAAGGACACGAATCGCTCGGTATATCTCTCTACCCCTTCTCTTGTTAGCTAGGAGTAGGTTAATGGCCCGATCCGGGTTTATAGTGCGCGGTGGTGCCGGTTTACAAGTTTCGTAAAAGTATCGTTTCCGCATTTTGGCCTCGGATTGACGGCCGGGTCTCGTCGCCAGAACGTTGTAATCCACCTTTTTTTTCTTTGGCGGGTCCTTGGCTGCCAGCTCTTCAACAATTCGGTCATCGAGGGTGATATCTTCAGGGACTTTTTCCTTCCCTTTATCTTTTTTACTCGACCCCTTGTTTGTGGGCCTAAGATTCTTTTCGGGTAGCGTGCGATTACGCAACTGAATGTTCTCGCGGGTCTTTATCTCTTTCGTTTCGGAGATGGATTCCTTGAAGAGAGGGCCAAGGGCTATTTCTTCATCCAAATTGCTCCCGAAGGTGAGAACTTGCGATCCTTCAGAATCAACAATGTGACAGTTGCCGGTAGTTCTTTTGCGCTCATCTATCGTGCTCTTTTGCTCTCGACGCGTCTTGCGTTTCATCCGCTTGAAATGCTGCCGATGGGAAACATATCCTTGCCACTAGTTTTTAATGGCGTTGCACTCTTCAGTAGGGTGTGTAGTCCTCCGATGGTACAACCAGTAGTTTGGATGTGCGTCTGTTTCGTCGGATGTATCCCACCAGAAGTGTTTCCCTCGGAGGGTGGAAGCTTCATCCCATCGACATGGCTTTGGCGAATCATTTCCTTGTCCTGAACCTGCTTTTGCTGACGGCGGATGTGTTTTGATCTGTTGGGAGTGTTTTAACCCTTTTGTCCAGTCGCCGGCGTTTGGCTTTTTCGAATATGGCCAGTTCGCGCTCTCGATCAGCTTTGCTTTTCTGAAGGGCCTCATTCAAGAATACGTCAACCATCTCGTCAAACGGTTTTAAGAGTTTAGGCTCGGGATCTGCCCTTGGTTTCTTTGCATCCGGAGCTTCTTCACCGTTTATTAACGAGTGAGAGATCACATGGCAGTTTGCCACATAATCCTCAAGTTCGTCTGACGAGTCTTCTCCCTTATCTTTGTCGCTATCTCCGTCTTCAAGGATGTGGTTGAGAAACTCTTGGAGTGTGACCGAGGTTCGCGCCTTCTGGTTATATTCCTCCAGCACGTCAATATGTTTTTGCAGGTCCGTGCGCTTGTCATCAGGCTTCACGGACTTTTTGGTCTTCTTCTTCTTCTTCGAAGACTTTGACGACTGGGCCTGAGCGTTTTGATTATCACTACCAATTCTTGGAATCAGGCGCGGCTTCGGCATTCCCTCAATGATCTCGGGTTCCCGCGAACTTTTCTACCTGATTGCTGGGCATGTTTGGAGATCCTTCATCATTCTTTTCGTCTTGGCTGAAAGAGCGACCTCCCACGGAGCTTCTTCTATAAAAGAGCACGATGCCCCTGGTGTGTCCACCTTTTTAAGAGCGTGTGGCTGGGGCGGGCTTACTTTCCAATTCTCGGACAACGCGAATTTACCCTGTTGGTACTGGTCCTCAATCCATCCTTTAAAGACTAAGCAATCTTCAATTGGATGGCCTATTACTCGATGATAAGGGCAATAATTGGGATTATTTATATCACCGGGCTGCAATGGACGTCTCGGATCTGGCAGATTGATGAGCCTGTTGCGTATCGCCAGTTCGAACAATCTCTTTGTTTTATCCCGCGGAAACGAGTAAGGACGTCTTCATTTTTCGTTGAGGAATCGCTGCCTGTCGCTTTGGCGATCTGCTAGTTTTGGACCAGTCGGCTGTTGCTGAGCATTAGCGACGAAGGTCGCTTTCCCTTTCCCTTTTTCATTCCGCGATTCCAACTTCGAAGAAGACGGTCTATGACCCATCTGATCCATTTGGGTCAGTTTATCAATCAAGGCCTGGAAAGTGGTGGGCTTGAAGAACATCATGAATTGGGAAATGGTCGCCTGAGGATCAAGAGTACCCACGAACATGCCTACCGCAGGCGCTTCTTCGATGCGCTCTTCGCACTTCGACCATAGATTCCGCCACCGTATCGCGTAATGCACCCATATTTTGCCTGGCTTCACTCTGGCATTAATTAACGCGGTGATCGGGGTGCACTCGCTAGCGCTGGCGAAACGTTGGGCGAACAACAACTCCATCTCCATAAAAGTTTTGACGGAGTCGTTGGGAATCTCTGAGTACCATTCGAACGCCGTCTCCGCTAAGTTGCCGATGAATTAGCGAAGCAGTAGCTTATCATCCCCTCCAGTGTTGCCGCAGAGAGCCCTGAACTGAGTGACATGTTGATGGGGATTGCATGTCCCCTTGTACACATGGAATTTAGGAATTGTGTATCCTAGCGGGTACTTTATCTGATCGTACCATTCTGGATATGGTCGCCCAATTCTGACGACTTGGCCGGTTGCTTCATTCGCTTGATGAGCTCATATTTGCTTTGCTATATAATCATCGAGCATGGCTTTGGATATGGTCTCCTCCTTGGCTGCTAACAGAGCCGGCAGAGGATTTGATGTCTCTCCTCTATCATCTTCAATTATTACTAGAGGATCTTCGGTTGGAGGGTCCGGCTGGATCATCAGGCCCACCATATCTTGGAATAAAAGGGCCATTTGTTTTATGTTGGCCGCTTGTTCCGCAGCCTCTTTTTCCTTCTTCTCAGGTATTCTCTGAAGGAATTCGGCATCCGTTTCCTGCTCATGACGCTGCTCCGAAGATGTTTCCGGGCCTGCTTTTGGTCCAGTGAATGCAGCCATGGCTGTCAGCATTTCTTGGAGGTTTTGTTGTTGTTGCTCCTGAGCCTTAGTCACAAACCGTGTAAGTGGTCGGTGACCCGTAGAGATACGTCTATCCTCTTTTCCGGAATCCATATAAACAGTATGCACCACCATGCCCCCAGACTTGGGGCGTTTAGATTCAGTGTCCTTGCGATTTGCCAAAGACGTAGGGGTCTTCTCCGGCCTCCTTCTTTTGTGGGCGGTCGAAGTTGAAGGAGCCATTGCAGCGAGCACCCAAACAGATGACACTTTCTATGGCTTGACAGTGTGATCCCCTTCTCGCCGAACTTTCATCTTTTTCTGTCGGCGGGGGTAGTCTTGATCAATTACGGAGTCTTGGACCTGTCGCCAGACCTTATGAATTTTGGAGGACAGCCGCTGAAGGGGCTGCTCCAGCTTCGCCTTTGTAGCGCTCTCCACAGGTGGAGAAGATATCTTCAGCATGGCCATCGGAGAGTTCTTGCGCACCCTCCTGAATAGTTCAAAGCTGTTCCCAGTTGGAACAGCAGCAACAATTTCTATCGTTGGAGTTGACGGTGTCAGTCCAGAAGGGAAACTTCCCCCAGCCTTCCTCACTCGGCGCCAGTGGCGACGTCGAGCATGTCTTGCGGCGGGATCACCTCTGCTGTTGGCCGAGCTTCCTCATGCCCCCTTCTTTGAGGAGAGGCTGTTATTGGCACTAGCCTGTCGAAGACTGACGTCCGTTGAGAAGGGATAGTCAGTCTTGCGAAAGCTGACTTTCGACCAGGGGAATTAGTCTTGGCGATTTCGCTTGGAGCGGGAATCAGAACGGCCAGTCTTGTGAAGACCGACCCCTTAACAGGAGAAGCCGCTTTGAGGACTTCAGGAGCAGGAATGGCTATCCAATTTGGGATAACACCTTCTAGTATTGCAGGCTTTTTCACGGTCCCACCTGAGCTTCGGCCTAGTCTGTCGAAGACTGAGGCGCTGGATTTGGGCGACCCGTTGAGAGGGGCTGTGGTGGTTGTGAGCCGATCAAAGACCCATTTCTTCGCAGCTTCCTGTGACGGCATCTGAACGCTGAAGCTCATTTGTGGGATCATGGTCCCGAAGAATAGCCTAGTGGTGGCTTGGGTCACATGTTCCACTGGCATTGTGAAAAGGGAGGCCGCTTAGGGCCCATAGTTTACTCCTCCAGATGAGGCGGAAAGGGAGTTGTTTTTGCAGCTGGAACAGTTAGAGGCCATTGATGTCCTTTTTTCTGCACGGGAGAAAAACCAAATCTTAGTACCTCGAACCCAAGGGCAACCATAGCAAACCGCGATTCATTCGCGAAACACGACACACGAAGTGTGGAGTGGAAAGAGGAAAAGGTCCCACCAGGCGTGCCGGAATCTGTTTACCACCGAAAGACGCGACCGGGACGTTGGGACGTCAAGCCTGAATTTTGGGGGGCAGATGCTATTTGGTTTTATCCGTCCACCTCTCCGAAGATTCCAAGTTGATTTATGGCACCATATATCGAAGGTTTAGACGGATGCGGCCGATGTAGCAGACTTCGTCAGATTCCCCCTCATTATGAGGGGGTTTTGATTGTGGGGATGCTCTTCCCTGCAGGCGCAAGCCCCTGCAATTAATTACGCTACCACATCGCGGTAACCACTTTCTCCTTCTCCAGCTGGTCACTTCGTGTCGTGTGTGTTTGTTTTGTTTTTGGTTGCCCGTGGATTGTATACGGAGACTAATTTATGTTGTCCCGCGTAAGGCGTGGATTAGTCCAAATCCGTATTTTCTTAGATTTGGGTTTTGGTTTAGGTTTAAGAATACGTTAGTCTCATTTGAGACTAAGATCAACTTAAACGTTTGTTAAGGATACGTTAGTCTAATCTTAGACTAAGATCAACTTAACAGGATCATTTAGATCCAACAAAAGAGCATTTGGGCTCTATTGTTTTAGTTTAGTGACGTTGCGGTCTATTTAATGTCTGGTTGCCGAAACTAGCCACCTTTCTGAAGACGTTGAAGAATTACAACGACATATATCAGAGGTGTGAGGAGATGTACCCATGAACCAGTGTCAGTTGAGGGATCTGTAGTTGGATTGATTTAAAGATCGCTAATCTCGTTTGAGATTAAGATCAACTTAAGTGGTTGTTAAGGAAACGTTAGTCTCATTTTAGACTAAGATCTACTTAACAGGATCATTTAGATCCAACAAAAGAACATTTGGGCTCTATTGTTTTAGTTTTGGGACATTGCGGTCCATAATTAGTTTAAGGACATTACGGTCCAGTTTAAAGACGTCATAGTCTATAAAGTTTAAAGACATCATAGTCTATGAGTTTAGGGACCTCATAGTCCATAAAGGTTAAGGACATCATAGTCCATGAGTTTAAGGACCTCACAGTCCATATAGGTTAAGGACATCATAGTCTATGAGTTTAAGGACCTCATAGTCCATAGAGCTTAGTTTAGGGACATTACGATCCAGTTTAAAGACGTCATAGTCCGTTTGGTTTTGATTCAACTGTTTGGGGATGCACCAAAAGTTATCGGTTATCGGGACCCTCCATCTCTCTGAAGACGCTGAGGAATTACAACGACATGTATCAGAGGTATGAAGAGATGTACCTTTGAACCAATGTTGGTTGAAAGTCTCTAGGTTTTGCTTTGAATGTCATATGAGATGATCAATTTTGGGAGACAAGAGTGTGTTTGAGGTTCAGTCAAAAAAAAGGAGGGGTCCTGCCTCTAGAAGACTTAGCTAATTTAGGCTAAGATTGGCTCGAATATAATGTTAAACACTAGAGTACACTCGGCTATCACATGCTCCCATGTGATGCGCTTAGAATAGTGTTAAACATTAAGCATGAAGCACACAAAATAGTGTTAAACACTAAAAAAAGAAGCGCCCGCATGGGGTCATGTGAGGCGCTTGAGTATTGGGGCAGACTTCCTTCATTTCATTCTCAGAATATGCAAATAAGTGTTAAACACTTAATCTTTATGACCATCACGTATGGACACGTGATGGTGCCCATGCATTGGGTATTAACTGATCAGTTTTACCCCTCCTTTTTTAAAAAGGTGTTTGTCAGGGGTCACGTGGAGACACGTGAGGTGCCCAAATCTGTTCTGCCCATCTTATTTTGAGGAGTCTATTCTGTATGTCTATATTACCCACCACGGTACTTTCGGGGAGGCGGAAGAGGTAAAAACGAATTTTTATCACAAAGGAAACATAGACTAACCATGAAGGATCTTTTCTAAACAAAAACTAACAGACAAACAAAAATCTTTAACTACTAGGTTAAGAGATTATACCAAAATCTTGAACTCCTTCTCTTCTTGTGTTGCTTCTCCTTGTTGTGAGTTCCTTGGAGTTGTGTAGATAGCTCCTCCTCACCATCTTCTCTTTGCCAAAGAAAGATCCACCCGAAGGCCTCTACCTTGAGCTCCAACCTCTATCTTGAAGTAACTAAGGTGCTTGGTGTGCTAGACTAAGAACCCTAGAGTGAGTAGAGAGTTGTTTTAGTGGTTCTCACAAAGCTCTTGATTTTCAACTCATGAAACAAGAGAGCCTTGAGAGAGGATGAGGAGAAAGCAAGCAAGAGAGAGAATGTCTCATGAAAGAATGAGGAGATAGCTCTCATATCATGAAAAAGAATAATGATGATTTTAATTAGGATAAATTGTCATGGTTGATGTTGATTTGACCATTATCATGTCACAATTAATGCTAAGCATGCTCAAAAAAATATCTAAGTCAACACGGGTCAACAAAGTCAAATGGTCAAACCAATTAACCATGATACAATTATCTCTAATTAAAACTCATTAATCAATTTCCTCCATCTCATTATGGTTTTAATCAAGTCAATGGTCAAAACCCTAATGAGGTTCCTCTGTCTCTGTCAACTGTGTATACACACCCGCATCCGTGCTCCGAGAAACACGAATACAATGAGACCGAACCAACCGAAAACCAAATACCAGGATCTGGCTTAAACCAAAGCCCACCAGTATCATCTGCCCGAACACCGAACACGCACAAGTATGCATATGTGAACGAACCCTGTCGTAAAAACCATACAACCTCTATCTCGTTTCGCCCAAAGGTGAACAACCCTCTGTATGGGACTCTAAAGACTCGACACTATGCTGGCAGTGGGTTTAACCACAAGCCGCAAGCGGTACTATCTGTACGTAACGGTCCCCAGGTAGATGCCGATAAGAAGACCGATGAGGTGAACCCATCCGAACTCCTACTGAGCCTAAATGTGACAATCTCCGTACAGTCCAGTCTGTTCGTCTAAGAGCATCGCATGTCGGGCCTAGGTGGCGGGAAATGTCAGACCCCTAATAGCGGTATAAGTCATGTCGAAGTGTAGCCCAAAACACCCTGAGAAACTACTGGAAACACTACCAGTAAATCTCGCTTGCCCTGGCCAGGGACTTTGTGTAATGGCTCTCCATACACAGCGCGATATCACCCCCAATACCGGGAGAGACGAATCCTATCTAACCTCCACTGCCTCCAAGTGCTTCGGGACTGCACCCAACTATTACCTGTTTGCACAACTCAATAGAGCCGTGGTAGGGTAGTATTTTAAGAACGGTGAGAACACACTCGAGGCAAAGCAGCACTGTCAAGTCAACGGACTAAGCTGTACTCATGTCACCTGGGAACTGATAACTGACGATAGGTATAATACCAACCAACAGTTCCCATCGAGTCATGTCCAGTGTACTCGTAACCTAACGAGCACCTGCATACTATCTCCAGTACGACGTACTGATGGTTGTGGGACAGACCATCTCCCCTCCTGAGATGAGAAGCGTATACACGAGTCTACTCTGGAATATCAATGCCCTGTCTCGATAATCCTACTACCAGGGACCTGTATAAGGATGTTCTTGTAGACTACCCAGCCCCCACTAGTGTGACTGCCATCATAATGCTGGTAGTCAAGCAAAGAACCTAAGGGCTCTATCAATATGTATTAGCAATATGTTAAAAGAAACACATACACATATTAAGATAGATACAAACCAAGTAGCATACTACCATATTGAGCAAGAATGTCAATCTTTGTATATATCCCAAGCCTCCAAAATGTAATATACAAACTAATACTATACAATAATGGCCTCTAGGGCATATCACACTAACAATCTCCCACTTGCACTTAGGCCATGTGCTGGCATATCGCAGACCTATCATCTCGAATAGCCTCTCGAACTGCGTCTGAGGAATGGCCTTTATGAATGGATCTACAGTGTTATCTTCCGTAGCAACTCTCCGAACCTCGATCTCCCGGCGATCCATGATCTCCAAGATTAGGTGATACCGCCTCAAGATGTGTCTGGACTTCTAATAGGACATGGGTTCCTTTGCTAAAGCTATAGCCCCGTTGTTGTCACAATACAGAGGTATTGGATCAACAATGGACGGAACCACCTGAAGTTCTGTTAAGAACTTCCTCATCCAGACTGCTTCTTTTGCGGCATCAGAAGCTGCGATATACTCCGCTTCCATCGTCGAGTCAGCAATGGTTTCCTGTTTGGAACTCTTTCAACATACCGCCCCCCCCATTGAGGGTAAAGACATAGCCCGACATGGATTTGGAGTCATCCTTGTCACTCTGGAAGCTGGAGTCAGCAAAGGCCTCGATCTGGAGGTCTTTTCCGCCGTAAACCAAAAACATATCCTTAGTCCTTCTCAGGTACTTCAGAATGTTCTTTACCACTATCCAGTGCTTCTCCCCAGGGTTTGACTAATACCGGCTTACCACACTCTGTGCATAAGCTATATCTGGTCTGGTACACAACATCGCATACATTATAGAGCCTACCGCAGAAGCGTAGGGTATAATAGACATGCGATCCCTTTCCAAATCAGTCTTGGGAGACATCTCTTTGGAGAGGGTGATCCCGTGACAAGCTGGTAAATTACCGCGATTGGAATCTTCCATACTGAATCTTTTCAGTATGGTGTCGATGTACCTAGACTGTGAAAGTCCCAACATCCTTTTAGATCTATCACGATAGATCCGGATCCCCAGAATGTAAGAGGCATCACCCAGGTCTTTCATGGAGAACCTGTATGACAAGAACCCTTTGACAGATTGTAGCATAGGAATGTCATTTCCTATCAAGAGAATGCCATCCACGTAAAAGACGAGGAATACAAAAGTTCGTGCTACAATCTTACTATAAATACTCGGTTCATCTGGATTTTTGATAAAGTCAAATTCTTTGACCGTTTCATCAAAACAGATGTTCCAGCTCCGCGATGCCTGCTTTAGTCCATAAATGGACTTAAGCAACTTGCACATTTTTCCGTTGCTCCCACTCTGAATGAAACTCTCTGGCTGATCCATATAGACACACTCCTCTAAATTTCCATTTAGAAAAGCGGTTTTTATGTCCATCTGCCAAATCTCATAATCGTGGAAGGCAGCAATGGCAAGAAGGATCCGAATGGATTTGAGCATAGCCACTGGAGAAAAGGTTCCGTCATAGTCCAAACCAGGTGTTTGACGAAAACTCTTTGCAACAAGTCTAGCCTTATAGGTCTCAACATGTCCATCTACACCAATCTTCCTTTTGAAGATCCATTTGCAGCCTACGGGTTTTACCCCTTCTGGAGCAACGTCCAAAGTCCATACTTTGTTGGTGTACATGGACTCCATCTCGGTCCGCATTGCATCCAGCCATTTTACCGAGTCAAAGCTCTGAATGGCCTACTGTAAGCTAGTTGGCTCATCATTATCAATGATGCAATCCTCTATATCCCCGTCTATGAGAAAACCGTAGTATCTCTCAGGTGGATGAGAAATTCTACTACTCCTGCGGAGTGGTGCGGGAATGTCCTGTTCTTTTGAACCTTTTGGTTCTACTAAGCCTTCAGTAATAGCTTGTGGTTCTGGAATTTCTTCCAGTTCTACTGCGCTCCCACTTATCTGATTTTCTAAAAATTCAGTTTCCAAGAAGCAGGCATGATGAGAAACAAATACCTTTTGTTCCTCTGCGTAATAGAAGAAATATCCCTTAGAGTTCTTTGGATATCCCACAAACTTGCACTGTAGTGAGCGTGCCTCGAGTTTGTCTTTATGCTGCTTTTTAACAAAAGCTGGACATCCCCATGTCTTAATGTGTTTAAGATAGGGTTTCTTCCCACTCCACATCTGATATGGTGTGGTAGGCACTGACTTAGTAGGAACCCAGTTCAAAAGATATGCAGCCGATTCTAGTGCATAACCCCAAAAATATCGCGGTAACTCAGCGTTACTTATCATGGAACGTACCATATCCAATAGGGTTCGGTTCCGTCTCTCCGATACACCATTATGTTGTGGTGTGTATGGAGGAGTAAGTTGAGAGAGAATTTCATTCTCTTTCAGGTAACCCGGGAACTCGGCACTTATGTATTCACCACCTCGATCAGATCTCAGTGTCTTGATACTTTTGCCGGTTTGTTTTTATACTTCATTCTTGTATTCCTGGAATTTCTCAAAGGCCTCGGATTTATGCTTCATCAAGAAGCCATGTCCATACCTTGAAAAATCATCCGTAAAAGTAATGAAGTAAGAATAACCACTTCGCGCATGTGTAGACATTAGACCACATACATCGTTGTGTATGAGTCCCAAGAGATCGCTCGCTCTTACTCCGTGTCCAGTAAACGGAGCCTTTGTCATCTTTCCTTTGAGACATGATTGACAAGTTGCATAACATTAATATTCGAACGGATCCAAATATCCTTCTTTATGTAACTTAGTTAACCTTGTCTCATTGATGTGACCTAGTCTACAATGCCATAAGAAAGCATGATTTAATTATGGAGACTTTCTTTTGTGTGTATTCTGGATATTGAAAATCTGCAGTCGGTTTAATACGTATATACCGTTGCTTAATGTACCCGACCCAATCAAAATATGATTAAGGTGAATGTTTACAACATTGCTTACAAATGCAAAATCATAACCTTCTTTAGACATTAAAGATACAGATATGATATTACAAGTCGAACTGGGTACAAAATAACAGTTGCGCAAAACCAAAACATGTCCATCTGTCAATTCTAAGTGATAGTCCCCCACGGACTCAGCATCCATGCTTGCTCCGTTTGCAACTCTGAGGGTCATATCACCCGCCTTCAAAACTCTACGGCTTCTCAACCCTTGCAAAAAATTACAGATATGAGATCCTGATCCGGTATCCAATACCCAGGAAGTAGAGTTGACTGACAGACAGTTTTCAATTACATACACACCTGAAACCGAAGCCACAACCTGCTTTGGGTCCTGGTTGTTGGCCTTCCAAGCCCTGCAATCTTTCTTCCAGTGTCCTTTCTTGTGACAATAAAAGCATTCTTCCTTTCCCACTATCTGTCCCGCCATTTTCGCCTTTCCCTTGGCTTCCACCTTACTAACACCGCCCCTCGGTTTGGTAGGGGCCTTCCTTTTCTTTCCTTTGGCTTTCGTCTTAGATCTAGAAGAAGAATCACCACCAACAAATAGAGCGGGTGTTTCCCTGACTTTCTGCAGGGTGCCCTCTGCACTCCTCAACATGTTGAGGAGTTCCTAAAGTTCAATTTCTTTACCTAGAATGTTGAAATTCAGGATAAACTGGGCGTAGGTGGAAGGAAGGGACTGGAGAATCAAGTCAGTGTGCAGCTCATTCTCTAACATGGTCCGCGAGGTCCTCAATGTAGTCAATCATCTTAAGGACGTGTTCCCCTACAGATGATCTAACGGCCAACCTTGCTGAAAACAGTTTCTTCGAGGTCTCGTATCTTGCGATACGGGATTGCTCTCCATACAGTTCCTTAGTATGGAGAAATATGGATTCAAGGTCCATATTCTCGTGCCTCCTCTGATTTTCATTGTCCATAGAGGCAAGCACGAGGCACTTGGCCTTCGCGCAGTCAATCTCCCACATCTTACGAATTTCCTTATCCGCGACGCTGGATTCTTGACCTGGGACGGCGGGGGCCTTAGTGGTAAGGAGATGCCCTAACTTGTCATAAGTGATTGCCATTTTGACATTCCTGGACCAATCTTTATAGTTTGTCCATGTCAATATATTTTTATCTAATAGTAACTTAAGGCCCGTCATGTTGTTTGGTCGCTGCAATTAGGAGAGAGAGAAGAAACACTTTAGCATGATGCTCTTGCAAGTTTAGAGTGGTTTTTAATTTGTCTAAACAGGATAGCTCCCAGTGTTTCTCAAATCCTTCCTCAAACCATAAAAGAAGAATTGGTCAAGATTAATCTCACCGTACAATACTTGCTTAACCGTTCAGCCAGGTCAGTGTCGGTACTTCGAGGGAGGTTTTACGACGCTTTCGCGAAGTTCCTTAATTAAATAACCTCTTTTCCCTGTGGGCGTAGCCCTGCTAACACCTTTCTAGTCACCTACTTGGTTTATAGCATTGATCGTTAAGTGAAAAAATCTCCCGAGGAGTAGCATATACTCACAGTAGGATCAGGATCCAAATATCATTGTGTGATAAAGCTGAAGGAATCCTACCAAAATTATCACACTCCAAATGGTATGCAACACTAGCAAGTTTCAGTTTCTTTAGAAACTCCCGATGTGGATTTTTGCCCCATGCTCTTATGACCTTGACTTTGGCCAACAAATCATAAGTCACATGTCAAGTTCCACCCGTCATTCTCCAGGTTAATTAGAACCCACCCGTAGATACCCTTGACTTTGGCCAACAAAGCAGTACGACTGTCCCAAACCAACGCATCTATCTATGCTTCGTATGAATATCCAACAGCTACCAATCACTATGCCTTGACTTTGGCCAACAAACATAGCTTGAATACAATTGACTATTCATATGAAATGACGGAGGGCTACGAATGGTTTTGGCGAAACCGTGAACGTAGTGAACTTGATCTAATCGAAGGAACGTGATAGCTTTTAAAAGGAGTGGTTTAAGCTCCGCATTTAAAAGTTTTGCTGTTTTTGAAAAAACCGAGTGTTTTTGAAAAAACCGAGTGGTTTTGAAATTGTACCAACGATTTAACTTTGGTTTGTTTTCTTTGCATTAATATAATGCGTCCCATCAATTAATCCTACCATTGCAGAAAACAACGAAAATATAACGTACGCTTATGACATCCTGTCACGACCCACCCCCAAACACAGATGTATTGTCCGCTCTGGCCGAAGCCGCACGGTTTTCTCCCTTTGAATGAACTCGGGGCTACTTCCCAGTAGGTTACCCATCCCAGAATTTCTATGGTTCAAGCACGCTTAACTACAGAGTTTTTCAAACTCCGGAGTTCTGATTCATCCAAAAGGCGCATCTATGTTATAAGAGTGGTATCATTCCATTTATAGTTCAGATCGTGCCCTCTTTCGGAATAGAATTCGATACTCCACATTGTTCTGGTGGGTCCCCGTGTGCATCCGTATCAGTTACAACCCCACCTCGATACCGGATAACACCTCACTTCTCATGGGGTAGGTGGTATTCAGCCCCAACTCCACCTGGGGTATTACATTCCCCCCCACTTAGAACAATGGTTCGTCCTCGAACCACAAACCTACTTTTGAGGGACCGGCTCTGATACCATATTTGGCACGACCCACCCCCAAACACAGATGGTATTGTCCGCTCTGGCCGAAGTCGCACGGTTTTGTCCCTTTGAATGAACCCGGGGCTACTTCCTAGTAGGTTACCCATCCCAGAATTTCTCTGGTTCAAGCACGCTTAACTACGGAGTTTTTCAAACTCCGGAGTTCCGATTCATTCAAAAAGCGCCTCTGTGTTATAAGAGTGGTATCATTCCATTTATAGTTCAGATCGTACCCTCTTTCGGAATGGAATTCGATACTCCCCATTGTTCGGGTGGGTCCCCGTGTGCATCCGTATCGGTTACAACCCCACCTCGATACCGGACAACACCTCACTTCTCACGGAGTAGGTGGTATTCAGCCCCAACTCCACCTGGGGTATTACACATCCGTATTCGCCATGGGGTCCCGTCATCTCCCGTTAGGTTACTTAACTAACGACAGAGCGGGGGATGGACTAGCGCGGATGTAAAACATAAGCAACGTCTACTAGATATCATATATAGATATATACATTCGTCAGACGCAATGATAGTCATTCCAGATCACAGATGAACACATTGGATAAGCTAGGAATCCGCGTTTCGTTCAAGCCTGCAACGAAAGACGGATTACACGGTCGTGATGAATAGCCAAAACCCCACCCTAAACCCCTACGGGTGCGGCAAACTACCCGCCAAATACCCGAAATGGAGCAGTCTCCCTCAACAAAGTGAGTAAGCCACTCGGCACTTCAAAGTACCCGGTAGTCTGTGCACCCCACCTTGGGTCTATCCTAAGAGCAGAAAACAGTAAAAGAAAAAATATACAAAGGCGGCTACATCCTCAACCCGGATGTGCGACCCAAAAATAATATTATATCAATTTACAATTTACATCAAATGAAAGATAAATTAACACTCATCTCACATCCCCGGCTATTCATCCATGACAATCCAACAAGTTCATATACACAATCCAACAACACAGATCACAGATATGTACAACCCCAACTAATCGACGTATAGCGATTAGTAGACGTTCAGTACATATAACACATTACAGATAATCCATTTAGCTAAAGTTTATAGAATTTCGATCAATATTCAAATTTGAAACTACCCTAAATACAACACTGTACTAAAAGGAATCTGGGCAGAAACAAAGTATCTGAAAAATCACAAAACATCAAACTGGACAATCTGCAGGAAAAACGAGTTGACTCCGAGTCAACTCGGCCGTGGATGCGCGGCGAAACGCATGGTTTTGCCGCGCTTCTGCGGCGGTATGACCGAGTCACGAGCTCATTTTTCTTGGGTGTCCCTAAAAAAGCCTGCACGTATTTTTCAGGTCTCTGAAAATATTTTTAGACCTGTTTTAAAAATCGGCAGAAAACACAAATTTTTGGATGTATTTTGCGTTTTTTTCGGGATCGAAGTTCTAAAGACTTTGCTAACATGTTAGTTTTTGTTTAGCTAGGATCTGATACCACTGTAAATCTATGTTACCCACCCTGGTACTTTCGGGGAGGCGGAAGAGGTAAAAACGAATTTTTATCACAAAGGAAACATAGACTAACCATGAAGGATCTTTGCTAAACAAAAACTAACAAACAAACAAAGAGCTCTAACTACTAAGTTAAGAGATTATACCAAAAGCTTGAACTCCTTGTCTTCTTGTGTTGCTTCTCCTTGTTGTGAGCTCCTTAGAGTTGTGTAGATGGCTCCTCCTCACCGTCTTCTCTTTGCCAAAGAAAGATCCACCCGAAGGCCTCTACCTTGAGCTCCAACCTCTGTCTTGAAGTAACTAAGGTGCTTGATGTGCTAGACTAAGAACCCAAGAGTGAGTAGAGAGTTGTTTTAGTGGTTAGATCTCACAATGCTCTTGATTTTCAACTCATGAAACAAGAGAGCCTTGAGAGAGGAAGAGGAGAGAGCTAGCAAGAAAGAGAATGTCTCATGAAAGAATGAGGAGATAGCTCTCATATCATGAAAATGAATAAGGATAATTTTAATTAGGATAAATTGTCATGGTTGATGTTGATTTGACCATTATCATGTCACAATTAATGCTAAGCATGCTCACAAAAATATCTAAGTCAACATGGGTCAACAAAGTCAAATGGTCAAACCAATTAACTATGATACAATTATCTCTAATTAAAACTCATTAATCAATTTTCTCCATCTCATTATGGTTTTAATCGAGTCAATGGTCAAAACCCTAATGATGTTCCTCTGTCTCTGTCAACTGTGTATACACACCCGCATCCGTGCTCCGAGGAACATGAATACAATGAGACTGAACCAACCCAAAACCAAATACCAGGATCTGGCTTAAACCAAAGCCCACCAGTATCATCTGCCCGAACACCGAACACGCACAAGTACGCATATGTAAACGAACCCTGTCGTAAAAACCATACGACCTCTATCTCGTTTTGCCCAAAGGTGAACAACCCTCTGTGTGGGACTCTAAAGACTCGACACTACGCTGGCAGTAGGTTTAACCACAGGCCGCAAGCGGTACTAGCTGTACGTAACGGTCCCCAGGTAGATGCCGATAAGAAGACCGATGAGGTGAACCGATCCGAACTCCTACTGAGCCTGAATGTGACAATCTCCGTACAGTCCGGTCTGTTCGTCTAAGAGCATCGCATGTCGGGCCTAGGGGCGGTAAATGTCAGACCCCTAATAGCGGTACAAGTCGTGTCGGAGTGTAGCCCAGAACACCCTGAGAAACTACTGGAAACACTACCAGTAAATCTCGCTTGCCCTAGCCAAGGATTTTGTGTAATGGCTCTCCAGACACAGCGCGATATTACCCCCAATACCGGGAGAGACGAATGCTATCTAACCGCCACTGCCTCTAACGGGACTGCACCCAACTATTACCTGTTTGCACAACTCAATAGAGCCATGGTAGGTTAGTAATCTAAGAACAGTGGGAATACACTCGAGGCGAAGCAGCAGTGTCAAGTCAACGGACTAAGTTGTACTCATGTCACCTGAGAGCTGATAACTGACGATAGGTATAATACCAACCAACAGTTCCCAGCGAGTCATGTCCAGTGTACTCGTAACCTAACGAGCACCTGCATACTATCTTCAGTACGACGTACTGATGGCTGTGGGACAGACCATCTCCCCTCCTGGGATGAGAAGCGTATACACTAGTCTACTCTAGAGTATCGATGCCCTGTCTCGATAATCCTACGACCAGGGACCTGATAAGGATGTGCTTGTAGACTACCCATCCCCCACTAGTGTGACTGCCATCATAACAATGGTAGTCAAGCAAAGATCCTAAGGGCTCTATCAATATGTATTGGCAATATGTTAAAAGAAACACATACACATATTAAGATAGATACAAACCAAGTAGCATACTACCATATTGAGCAAGAATGTCAATCCGTATAAATATCCCAAGCCTCCAAAATGTAATATACAAACTAGTACTGGTCTGTTCAAGGGTCATGTGGGAGCACGTGACCTAATATTATTCGTTCTCTTTTGATCATTGAGGGGGAGGGTCACGTGTTGCCACGTGATCATGTTAGGTACTTGATCTTTTTACGTGCATGGAGAGATAAATCCCTTGTTGAAGAATTAAATTCTCTTATAGGGTTAAACCCTAATTTTATTTAGAGGAATTAAATTCCTATGTGTTTAAAAGAATTAAATTCTTTAAACTCAATTCTCTCTCTAAGTTTTGGATCTGCGTGACAGAATCTCCCCGATGAGAATTAAATTCTCAACTTATAGGGAGATCTGCTTCTGCAGATCTATTACCATGAAGAAGAACTAAGTTCTTATATTAAGGGTTAAACCTTATCTTTGTTGGAGAAATTAAATTCCTATATGTTTTGTGGGAGAATAGAATTCTCTAAACTTATGTCCTCCCTTAGGTTTTAGATCTGCATGGCAGAATCTCCCCGATGAGAATTAATGTCACGACCCAAGGTTTGGATGTGACCGGCACTTAGATTGTATAATATCTAAAGATATCTACACAACCCGAGTAAGCCAAACACCAAGATCAAAAACACTTTTTGCGGAATTTTTATAAAAATTTAGTTTTTTAAGTAAAAATCACAGTTTTTATGTAATTAAAACATAAAACAAGCATAAGGTGTTAGGTTTGGTTGCATCCCTGGTTGGGATCAACAATAACAACAGCGGAATAAAACTTTACAACTTATATGAAACCAATAGAATCACATATATGAATAAAAGAAATATCCACTATATAACAACGATCTCACCTGTCAATTAATATACATATAATCATCTCTCGTTCTAAGTCATAGCACAAGGTCTGATGGAGATTTTCTAGATACAAAATACAATACCAAAAGAGAAGGTTACTACATATGTAACCCACCTAACAAAAGATGCAATAAAAGCTGCAAAAAGTGGATCTGCACTGCTGCTAACCGTCCACTCTACCCCTGCAAGAAACTGTGGCACAACGGGGGTGAGTTGCCAACTTAGTGAATATAACTAACATATAACGGCTAATAGTGTAAATATGACGAACCATAACTAAATGCGATATGGGTAAGTATGATGCATGATAGAATGTAAGAAACATGAATTTGTACTACTAATCATAAAAACCAAAGCTGAATTCTCATCACTTATATCCAAATAAAGTTTATCTTTCCGTGTCGAACATCGACACAAATCTTCTGTCTCTCTCAGGCATCATTCCTCGAACGATCATGTAATCAATAACACCGGTCGGTATCAGCTAGATATCGCCGTGTTCATAACTGTCTCCGGAATCGAGCAACCTCGTTAGGCTCCCCGCCTAAAGTGCGGCTATCCTGCCCCTCGGTCTCGACCGGATCCACCATATATCCAACTGTATGCCCCCCGACTCAGTCTGGATAAAAATTGTAAATCCACAACCGTATGACCCCCAACTCGGTTCGGAATAAAAACCAAATCATAAAATCGACAAATTATGGTGGACGTGACACGAACTCATGAAAATCACTGATTTTTCGTAATGGAATATGAAAACTTAAAACCACAAATCCTCAATAATACAATTGCATCTTATATCAACTACTAATACTTGAATATGAAATATGATGTCATATATGCTAATTTCTACTACTATTTATACTTAAGGTATGATAAGGATCATTTTTAACAAGATAATTCCTAAGTGTACAGTGACATGTTAATAACGACGAGGTGTAGTGTAACATGTAGATATGTGCATGTGCAGCATAACTCGTCGATAATTGTGTAGTGTTCTAACAAATATTAATCCTTGAGATATATATGTAGATTTTAGCATGCATATGATAAAGTTAACATACAAAAGCAAACTTGAATTTAAATCTAACTATGGCGTAACACGCCATCTTTACAAAATTCCCCGGTAGATGTTTAGTCTACTCACCGGAATACGACGTAAACTATTCAGAAATCGCCAATCCCTTTCCTTTCCTCGCGGCCTCCGAAGTTCCCGTATTTTAATCTAACATCGAAAATTAACTTGTATAAGGAAACGGCTACTCCGACACGGCGGATAAGAAAACACACGTTCCTACGTACTAGTTATATTGTATACGATTATTTCAAGTTATCTAACACTTAACCTTATTGGAATTTAACCCAACCCTGCATCGCGACGGGAAACAAATCGCGATACGTTTTAACCGTGTCATATTTTGGGTTTTTAAATACCATTTTCCGATATTAGATCCCAGATTTTCTATACAGTTAAACTAACTTATTTAAATAATACCAAAATGACCCAAATTCTACACAGAGACCTACCCAACAAGCCAAAACTTCCTAGCTCCCTACAAATCCGGCGACACTGGAATTTCTATATTAGTCGCCGGCCCAAAACCGATCCCTATGGTTCGTACTCCTATGGTTTGCTCTAGGTTCAATATACATCATTAAGACCCTGTTTAGTTAGGTTAATTTTTCTCTAAACTACAGCAGATTCAATCAGAGCCTAGTTTTTGACTAAAATACGATATTATAGAAATTTTCATTTCAAACTTAAACCAACTCCAGAATTAAATCTCTACTGTGAGTAAGGATTTTACCTACAATAATTTGTTGGAAGAACACCCTCCAAGATTTACAAGCTCCTTATACAAGCTTGATGATGAGAAATCCCTAGACTTAGCTCTTTTCTTCTTCTTTCTCTTGTTCTTCCTTGTTTTCTTTAATTTTCTTTTTTTTCACAAATTTTCAGATTGTAATTTTGTTAAATGATCTGAACATATCATATATATAAGAAGAGGGAAGGGTGAGGTGGTAGAAGGAGGTGTCAAAGACTAATGGGTGCCATCCTCATGCAAGAAGGAGGTGTTTGTGTGTGTGTGTGTACATGCAAGTAAGAGGTGTCCTTACATTATCCCATCTGTTTTGTTTTAATTTGTAATAAAATTCTGAGCTAAATTGTTTTCTACCCCTTTTTTACTTACACCCTTAATACATTCAAATTTGCACAATTTCCTATACTTTGTATAAAAACCCCTCACAACTTATGTTATTATAAAACACCCTTTTTCTTAAAATGAAGTTAAAATTCACATTAAAACCCTTATAATTTATTTATGTTGCATACTAAAATTTTACTTTAATTTGTTTTACCTACTATTTATAAAAATGTCTTATTTGGTTCTAATAACTTTTTGATTTATAATTTTATTATTTATTTAATTAATTTTATTTATTTCTAAATTTTCAAAATGTTACAATATTCCCCCCTTAAGAAAATTCAGTCCCCGAATTTAAAACTTAGCTAGACATACCCTCAAAAAGATATGGAAATTTCTTCCGCGTCGCATCCTCGGTCTCCCAAGTAATCTCCTCGCGATTCGTTCCTCGCCAGAGAACCTTTACAGATGGAAGTACCCTCGATCTTAGTTTCTTTGCCTGCCTGTCTTGAATAGCGAATGGCTGCACTGTGTAGGATAAATCCGGCTCAAGTTGTAAGGTCTGATGCTAGATCGCGTGAGATGGATCGTGAAGATACTTGCGAAGCATCGAAACGTGAAACACCGGATCCACATCAGGAAAACTTGGTGGAAGTGCTAAACGATAAGCTACAGCACCTACCCTCTCCAGAATCTCGTAAGGTCCGACATATCTGGGGCTGAGTTTCCCCTTCTTCCCGAAACGCATCACACCTTTCATCGGAGACACTCGAAGGAACACATGATCTCCCACCTGAAATTCGAGTCTACGATGTCGTCGATCTGCATATGATTTCTGTCTGCACTGGGCCGCCCTCATTCTATCCCGTATCAATTGAATCTTCTCTGTAGTCTCCTATACTATCTGCGGTCCCAAGATGCTACTCTCGCTCAGTTCCTTCCAGCAAACGGGTGATCGACATTTCCTCCCATACAAAGCTTCAAAGGGTGCCATCTGGATTGTCTCCCGAAAACTATTGTTGTACGAGAATTCTATCAAAGGTAAGTGACGATACCAACTACCACCGAAATTAAGGCTATAAGCCTGAAGCATATCTTCTAGTGTCTGAATAGTCCGCTCTGACTGACCATCTGTCTATGGGTGAAAAGCCGTGCTAAAGCTCAATCGTGTGCTAAGAGCTTTTTGAAGTTTCTGCCATAGCCTGCTGGTAAACTGGGTACCCCTATCGGATACTATGCACGTCAGAACTCCATGCAATCGTACAATCTCGTCGATATAAATCTGAGCATACTGTGCAAACCCATACGTCGTCTTCACCGGAAGAAAATGAGCTGCCTTTGTTAATCTATCTAGAATCACCCAAATGGAATCATACCCTCTGCTAGTCCTGGGTAGACCCACAACGAAATCTATAGAAATTTTTTCACATTTCCACTCCGGAATGGGCAAGGGCTGCAACTCTCCTGCCGGCCTCTGGTGCTCGGCCTTGACTTGCTGACAAGTCAAGCATCTCGAAACAAACTCCGCAACATCTCTCTTCATTCCTTCCCACCAATAAACATCCCTCAAGTCATGATACATCTTGGTGGAACCAGGATGAACACTATATGCTGATCGGTGGGCTTCCTCTAAGATCTCACGCCTCAACCCATATGAATCTGGTACACAAAGACGAGTCCCAAAACGTAATACTCCACAGTCATCAATCACGAACTCCGACTCTCTTCCCTGCCTAACCTGATCCATAATCTCTGTCATACGAGCATCTGCGGGCTGTGTCTCTCGAATACGATCCAATAACTGAGGTCGGGTGCGAACATGTGCTAATTGTCCTCCTGTTAAGGTGAACTCGAACTGTATACGACCATCACATAAAATATGCCAGTCTGTAGAAGACTGTCTCTGCAAGACGCGTAAATGAGATAAGCTGCCTCCAGGCCTCCGACTCAAAGCATCCGATACAACATTCGCTTTGCCTGGATGATACAAGATCTCACAATCATAATCCTTTACAAGTTCCATCCATCTCCGCTTCCTTAGGTTCAGATCTTTCTGCTGAAAAATATACTTCAAGCTCTTATGATCTGTGAAGATTTGGCACGACTCTCCATACAAGTAATGTCTCCAAATCTTCAGTGCGAAAATTACAGCAGCCATCTCCAAATCATGAGTGGGGTAGTTCCGCTCGTGCCTCTTCAACTGTTGAGAAGCATAAGCTACAACCCTGCCGTACTGCATCAACACACAGCCTAAACCCACTCTAGAGGCATCACAATACACAACAAAGCCACCTGACCTAGAAGGTAACGATAATACAGGTGCAGTCGTCAAGCGAGTCTTCAACTGCTGGAAACTCTGCTCACACGCCTCCGTCCAAAGAAATGGAACCTCCTTCCTAGTCAGCCCGGTCAGCGGTGCAGCGATCCGAGAGAAATCCTGCACAAAGCGTCGGTAATAACCTGCCAGACCTAAGAAACTGCGAATCTTTGTAACTAACACAGGTCTAGGCCAGTGCTGCACTGCTTCGATCTTCTTTGGGTCCATACGTATACCCTCTTTCGTAACCACGTGACCCAAGAAATCCACACTATCTAGCCAGAAAGCACACTTGGAGAATTTTGCAAACAGCTGATGCTCCTTTAAAGTCTGCAACGTGATACGCAAATGCTGCTTGTGCTCCTCCCGACTTCGGGAATAAACAAGGATATCATCTATGAATACAATGATAAACCGATCAAGGAAAGGCCTGAAAATGCTATTCATAATATCCATAAACGCTGCTGGGGCATTGGTGAGTCCGAACGACATCACCAGGAATTCATAATGCCCATATCGAGTACGAAAAGCAGTCTTCGGAATGTCATCCTTCCAAAATTTCAACTGGTGTTACCCTGACCGCAGATCTATCTTCGAGAAGTAGCCAGCCCACTGCAACTGATCGAACAAGTCATCGATACGGGGTAAGGGATACCTATTTCGCATAGTGACATGATTCAGCTGTCAGTAGTCGATGCACAGTCTCATACTACCGTCCTTATTCTTTACAAATAAGACAGGAGCTCCCCACGGCGATACACTAGGACGCACAAGTCCTCTATCTAACAACTCTTGCAACTGAATTTTGAGTTCCTTCAACTCCGTCGGGGCCATCCGATAGGGTGGTATTGAAATAGGCCCCACACCTGGAATCAAGTCGATGCAAAATTCAATATCACGATCGGGTGGCAATCCTGATAATTCAGTAGGAAACACATCCGGAAATTCTCGTGCGATCGGAATCTGGTCCAATGGAATCTCAACGACTCCTAAGTCCTGAACAAATGCCAAGAACCCATGACAACACTTCTTCAAGAGTCGTCCCTCACAAAAAGCAGAAATCATGTTGGCAGGAGTTATATTATAGTCCCCCTGCACAACAAAAACCGGTCCACCTGGAAAATAAAATCTAACCGCTTTCCCCTGGCAATCTACATAGGCATGACAAGCGGGCAACCAATCCATACCGAGAAGTATATCGAAATCTAACATATCCAGGAGAATCAGATCAACGAGCGAATCTCTATCACCAATAAACACAGAACATGACCTGAATACGTATCGAGCTATAAAAGAATCTCCCACCGGAGTAATTACCACTAACGGTAACTCTAACAACGATGACTTTTTTCCCAAAGAAAGTGCAAAGCGTAAAGATACATAATAATGTGTAGAACCTGGATCAAATAAGATATGGGCTTCTAAGAAACATACTACAAGAGTACATGTCACAACTGCATTTGATGCCTGGGCATCTTGTAGAGTCAGCACAAAAACCCGTGCCTGGCCCCTGCCCGCATCCTGTCGTCCTCTACCTCTATCTCCCTGGCCTCTCTGAGAGCGTCCTGCAAAGCCTCAACCTCGTGGTGCAACTGTCTGGCGCGTAGTGCCAACTGGGGAAGGAAGTATAGCCATCGGCGTAAAAGGTGGAGAGGGTAACGCAGCCGGTGGAGTAACAGTCCCGCCATGGCGTGTACATTCTCTAGCCATATGTCCTGGAAGTCCGCAACTATAACATGTAAATGGGGTTCTCTGATCATCGGGGTATGAACTGAACATCTGGCCCTGGGTCTAACCTCGTCCGAAACTGCGGCCTGGAGTGTATCTGCCCCTACCTCTGCCGAACTGCCTAGTCATCGACCCCATAGGCCTAATCCTCTTTGGCTCCAGAACGACCACTGCCTCGCTCAAACGCTCCTCCACTCACATCGCTGCATCCATGGCCTGTGCATACATATCAAAATGCTGGAAGCCTATAGCCAGAAACAACTGCATGTCCAGACTCCTTATGAACATCTTCACCCGAAGCTCCTCCGTAGGAACTAAGTATGGAGCATAGCGCGATAACTGGGTGAATCGTAAATCATAATCTGCCACCTACATACTCGCAGATTTCCACAACGCTTCAAAACTGCTAGCTCTGGCATCCCTCACACTCTGTGGAAGAAATCTGGCAAGAAATACCTCAGAAAACTCGGTCTATAACATCGGAGGAAGACCAGTAGCTCGTCCTCTCTACATCGACTCACACCACTCCTGTGCAAGTCCCTCCAAACGAAAGCTAGTCAGCTCAACTGACCTCGCATCAGAACATCGCAATGATCTGTCAATCCTCGCCATCCTATCAAGAAAGGATTGAGGATCCTCCGCTACATCGGTCCCTGTAAATACCGGAGGTCTCAACCTTATAAACTCTGAAAGCGATACCTCCATCACTCTCGTCTCTACCAGTGCGACCGTCTACGTGGGCTGTACATCGGACTCTGCCATAGTCGGTGCCGGATCCTGTCTCTGTACTCGAGTGGCCTCAGCTAACTGTCCTACTACTCGCTGCAATCCTAACATTCCCTCCTCTATCCTAGTCATACGATCTGGAGGAGGAGGATCAACATGCTCATGCACCGCTGGAACGTCCGGTGTAGCAGTCGCCGTCGCAGGCGGACTCGCCCTAGCTGCATCTCTGGCTGCGGCTCGCCTAGCTCGTGTAGTCATAGCAACTGGAACAAGAAACGAGAGTTGATAAGGCTTACGAATAGGAACGATCAATAACAGAGAGTCAAAGGAAGAATAGATCAAGATATAGATCCTAAGGTTAGTTAGGCTGAGTAT
The DNA here is from genome assembly GCA_030015575.1 of Agapanthus africanus. Lineage (NCBI taxonomy): Eukaryota > Viridiplantae > Streptophyta > Magnoliopsida > Asparagales > Amaryllidaceae > Agapanthus > Agapanthus africanus. Next base: position 432,330,457 of record CM057339.1, read on the forward strand.
GGTAACGTAAATATGCCGCGGAACATACGTACGGTACTGCACTCATCCTAATCCACCTACTCCATCAAACCAAAGCTCATCCTAAATCACGGACTCACGTCAACTTATCTTAACTCCCTACTCGACTCCGTAAGGTTAATCCTAAGCTCTGATACCAACTTTGTCACGACCCAAGGTTTGGATGTGACCGGCACTTAGATTGTATAATATCTAAAGATATCTAAACAACCCGAGTAAGCCAAACACCAAGATCAAAAACCCTTTTTGCGGAGTTTTTATAAAAATTTAGTTTTTTAAGTAAAAATCACAGTTTTTATGTAATTAAAACATAAAACAAGCATAAGGTGTTAAGTTTGGTTGCATCCCTAGTTGGGATCAACAATAACAACAGCGGAACAAAACTTTACAACTTATATGAAACCAATAGAATCACAGATATGAATAAAAGAAATATCCACTATATAACAACGATCTCACCTGTCAATTAATATACATGTAATCATCTCTCGTTCTAAGTCATAGCACAAGGTCTGATGGAGATTTTTTAGATACAAAATACAATACCAAAAGAGAAGGTTACTACATATGTAACCCACCTAACAAAAGATGCGATAAAAGCTGCAAAAAGTGGATCTGCACTGCTGCTAACCGTCCACTCTACCCCTGCAAGGAACTGTGGTACAACGGGGGTGAGTTGCCAACTCAGTGAATATAACTAACATATAACGGCTAATAGTGTAAATATGACGAACCATAACTAAATGCGATATGGGTAAGTATGATGCATGATAGAATGTAAGAAACATGAATTTGTACTACTAATCATAAAAACCAAAGCTGAATTCTCATCACTTATTTCCAAATAAAGTTTATCTTTCCGTGTCCAACATCGACACAAATCTTCTGTCTCTCTCAGGCATCATTCCTCAAACGATCCTGTAATCAATAACACCGGTCGGTATCAGCTAGATATCCGACGTTTTCATAACTATCTCCGGAATCGAGTAATCTCGTTAGGCTCCCCGCCTAAAGTGCGGCTATCCTGCCCCTCGGTCTCGACCGGGTCCACCATATATCCAACTGTATACCCCCCGACTCAGTCTGGATAAAAATTGTAAATTCGCAACCGTATGACCCCCAACTCGGTTCGGAATAAAAATCAAATCATAAAATCGACAAATTATGGTGGACGTGACACGAACTCATGAAAATCCCTGATTTTTCGTAATGGTATTTGAAAACTTAAAACCACAAATCCTCAATAATACAATTGCATCTTATATCAACTACTAATACTTGAACATGAAATATGATGTCATATATGCTAATTTCTACTACTATTTATACTTAAGGTATGATAAGGATCATTTTTAACAAGATAATTCCTAAGTGTACATTGACATGTTAATACCGACGAGGTATAGTGTAACATGTAGATATATGCATGTGCAGCATAACTCGTCGATAATTGTGTAGTGTTCTAACAAATATTAATCCTGGAGATATATATGTAGATTTTAGCATGCATATAATAAAGTTAACATACAAAAGCAAACTTGAATTTAAATCTAACTACGGGCGTAACACGCCATCTTTACAAAATTCCCCGGTAGATGTTTAGTCTACTCACCGGAATACGTCGTAAACTATTCAGAAATCGCCAATCCCTTTCCTTTCCTCGCGGCCTCCGAAGTTCCCGTATTTTAATCTAATATCGAAAATTAACTTGTATAAGGAAACGGCTACTCCGACATGGCGAATAAGAAAACACACGTTCCTACGTACTAGTTATATTGTATACGATTATTTCAAGCTATCTAACACTTAACCTTACTAGAATTTAACCCAACCCTGCATCGCGACAGAAAACAAATCGCGATACGTTTTAACTGTGTCGTATTTTTGGTTTTAAATACCTTTTTCTGATATTAGATCTCAGATTTTCTATACAGTTAAACTAACTTATTTAAACAATACCAAAATGACCCAAATTCTACACAGAGACTTACCCAGCAAGCCAAAACTTCCTAGCTCCCTACAAATCCGGCGACGCCGGAATTTCTATATTGGTCGCCGGCCCAAAACCGATCCTTATGGTTCGTACTCCTATGGTTTGCTCTAGGTTCAACATACATCATTAAGACCCTGTTTCGTTAAGTTAATTTTTCTCTAAACTACAGCAGATTCAATCAGAGCCTAGTTTTTGACTAAAATACGATATTATAGAAATTTTCTTTTCAAAATTAAACCAACTCCAGAATTAAATCTCTACTATGAGTAAGGATTTTACCTACAATAACTTGTTGGAAGAACACCCTCCAAGATGTTCAAGCTCCTTGTACAAGCTTGATGGTGAGAAATCTCTAGACTTAGCTCTTTTCTTCTTCTTTCTCTTGTTCTTCCTTGTTTTCTTTAATTTTCCTTTTTTCACAAATTTTCAGATTGTAAATTTGTTAAATGTTTTGAACATATCATATATATGAGAAGAGGGAAGGGTGAGGTGGTAGAAGGGGGTGTCAAAGACTAATGGATTCCATCCTCATGCAAGGAGGAGGTGTTTGTGTGTGTGTGCGCGCGCATGCAAGTAAGAGGTGTCCTTGCATTATCCCATCTATTTTGTTTTAATTTGTAATAAAATTCTGAGCTAAATTGTTTTCTACCCCTTTTTCACTTACACCCTTAATACATTCAAATTTGCACAATTTCCTATACTTTGTATAAAAACCCCTCACAACTTATGTTATTATAAAACACCCTTTTTCTTAAAATGAAGCTAAAATTCACATTAAAACCCTTATAATTTATTTATGTTGCATACTAAAATTTTACTTTAATTTGTTTTACCTACTATTTATAAAAATGTCTTATTTGGTTCTAATAACTTTTTGATTTATCTTTTTATTCTTTAATTAATTAATTTTATTTATTTCTAAATTTTCAAAATGTTACAATTAAATTCTCAACCTATGGGGAGATCTGCTTCTGCAGATCTTCAACCAAAAGAAGAACTGCGTTCTTATTCAGAAGAGTTAAACTCTTAGATTGAGAATTAAATTCTCTTTTGTTTTGTGGGAGCTTATAGAATGATCTCTTTCCCTCTCTTAACTAGGGTTTCTTTCTTTTCTGAAGAGATCTTCTTCTCTCTGGAGAATTAAATTCTCTTCTTTTTTTTTATTCTCTCTCTGTTGTTGTATCCTTTTTTTTATTGTATTCCCCTTTTTTTTTCTTCTTTCCCTTTTCTTTTCTTCTTGGCTCATATTTAAAGGAGAAAGAAAAGAATCAGTTTGTTCAGCCCATCTCTCATTGAGAGATTTTGATTGATTTCTTATAACCAACATGATCTTTTAGATCACTTGGTGAATTTTATTCACTGTTGGATTTTTAATTCAAAGATATTTTATTTGTTGTTCCTGGCAAATTTTAGGAAAATATTTCTTTGTATAGAATCTTTTTTATAAATTGGTGATTTTTAATCACCATTGGATTTTTAATCCAACAGTGCTCCACTTTACAGAACGCAATCTTTTTTGTTTGGAAAGATCTAGGGAAATATTTTTCCAATTAAGGCTTTTGATTCCTTTTAATTAGAATTTAATTCTATTGTTTCAGAGGGTCTAGGAACCCATCACGTGTTGTCACGTGACCCCGGCATCTAATTAGAATTTAATTATATTATTTCAGAAGGCTCAGGAACCCATCACGTGTTGGCACGTGACCCGTCTAATTAGAATTTAATTCTATTAGTTCAAAGGGTTCAGGAACCCATCACGTTCTGGCACGTGACCCCATTGATTAAGCAATTAATTAGAATTTAATTCTATTAGTTCAGAGGGTTTAAGAGCTCATCACGTGTTGGCACGTGACCCCACTGATTAAGCAATTAATTAGAATTTAATTCTATTATTTCAAAGGGCTCAGGGGCCCATCACGTGTTGGCACGTGACCCCATCTCCAATTGTGTATTTCAGCGCCCATAACTTTGCTCATAGAAGGTCACATGCCCCCTCGTGATGCCCGATCACGTGTGGGCACGTGATGCCCGATCACGTGTGGATACGTGATGCTCCTCTTGGGTATTTCCTTGCTGCTTTATTCATTTCCAATGAGGGAACAGTACCCAAATTGGAACACTTCTAAAATAATAGATCTAGTCATCAGAATCCCTAATATATTATTCTGATCCTATGTGGAGAAACACCTGCGACAACCAAAGTTTGACCTATTGTAGTATAGGAACACCACTTCCTATCAGGAGTATGCTATCTAAATTTCAGGACGGTACTCCTTACATCCTTCTTACTAGATTCATCTGTTGTTTTGATGATGCCAATCATCTTGACTGTCACGTCAAAATAGATGATCCATCTCCGCTATGCATGCTTTGGTCTACGAATAGACATAAGCAACTTGCACACTTTCCACTGCTCCCATTGATTACGATAACTCTTTGGCAGAGTCATATACACATACACTTCCAAATTCCCATTAAGAAAGACATTATAGTCATCCTCTTACCAGATATCATAGTCTAGAACAGCAGCAGTGCCAAATCATATCCATATAAACTTTAGCGTAGACATTGAAGTAAAAGTCTCATCATAATCCACAATAAGTATTTGATGATATCTTTACAACAAGTCTAGCCTTATTAGATTAATACCTTTCCACCTGCATAGATCTCGAAAGATCTACTTGCTCCTAATGGGTTTTACCCCTTCAAGAGCACCCAGCAAAGTACAAAATCCATAATTTGCTGGAGTGTGTGGATTCCATCTTGGATATAAAGTATCCGGTCACCTGGAAGTTACCACTTTTTATGACCTGCAGATAACTAGTAAGGCCATCATAACCATGATGCTGACCTTCTTGTCATCATCTACAAGAAAATCGAAGTATCTCTCGGGTGGCTGAGATCACTTACTAAATCTGCGAAGAGGCTAAGCTTTGTCAAGTCCAATTGAATTTTCAGGTTCTACTAAATTTTCAGTAATCGTTTGTGGTTCTGAAATCACTTCTAGTTCTACCATACTCCCACTAGTTTCTTTTGCAAAAAGATTCCCTTTTTTTTTTAAAAAAGGTTGTGAGTCAAGAACACTATAACTATTGATCTTGAAAATGGTAGAATCAAAACCCTAGCAATTTCTTGGGATAATCCACAAACTGCCATTACCGAAACATGCCTTGAGTTTGTCTGGATTATGCTTTTAAACAGAAACCAGATAACTCCATATCTTAACAACCTCAAGATATGCAACCATTCTATGTCCATATAGAATCAAAGACACTAATTTAGATGGAACCAGATTCAAATGTCATACAGTTGTTTCCAGTGCATATCACCTAAATGGAAAAGGCTAATACAGCATTACTCATCAAGGAGTGCACCCACGGATGAGTAACTTGTGAGAGAAGCAAGTTCTCGATATTACTACAATGGAATACCTAGCATAAGTATCTACATCTTTGATCACTTCAAAGAATCCTGATACTTCCAACATATGCTTCTCTACTTTATTTTTATACCTATAAACTTCTCAAAATCTTTGGACCATGCATTTCAACAAATGCATGTCTAAAAATAGAGAACTCATAGGTAAACCTGAATGAAATAAGATTGTCAACCCTTTGTCCCGAAGGACACTGGTGCTGGGTTCCTTAGCACTCTCACTAGGTTTTATAAGGCATCGGTTATGCAATTTTAAAAAATCTAGAGAGCAAAGCAACCCAAACTAAGGATCTAACTAGAGAATTAGGTTTTTTAAAACATGTAAACAACTTTACACTAAGTGATATAGGAATACAGCCTTTGCAGACCGGTCCTTCACTTCTAAAGCTCCGTGTAGTAGACCCTTAGCTCCAAGTCGTGGTCTCCCGGATTCTCGTTAGGCTCCACTAGGCTAAAGGAACAAACTTGCTCAAGGATCTTCGAGGCCGAAGATGATCTACGTCGAAGAATCTCTAACTCAAGCTACCTCTTCACTAATTGAGAATTAGTGAAGCAAACAACCTATACTAAATGGCTAGTTTTGTATAGATTGATGAAGTAGGAATTTTTCTCAATTTAGAATAATTTTTCTCACTTTTCTTTTTCTTCTCACTCAAGAGCTAGAGAGCAAAAATGAAGGATATGAAGAAAACATCTCAAGTGATCAAGTGTTGAACCATGGATAAGAAAATATCTCATATCAACTCATGTAGAGACTAAACCATGGTTAAAAATAATGGTTAGGTTAATAAATATCTAGAGTAAGATAAAATTAGTGGACTTAAGTCAAAACTTCTCCATGCTTCCACAAGCATCTTAGCCATGCTAATTTCCACCTAATTTTGATTTTTCCCTTAAAATTTAAACACCTAAATTATCTTAAATTAGGTATGAGTCTCATACACCCAAGTCCAATGTATCATCTAGTATGACACATAATAAATACATTAATATATATCACATATATATTTGTATGTATTTTGAGAAAAACATTTTCTTAAGTGAGCTAATATTAGTTAATGTATATTAATATATCAAATATATATAATTATACATTAAATTATTAAATCAACACTTGATTTAATAACCCGGCTGTATCGCATACAGCCGACTAATATCATTTATATGCATATCACATATACATATAATATATCATTGAATTAACACTTGATTCAACAATCCGGTTATATCATATATAACCTATATTGCAAGATTGGAATATGGTATCACATACATGTATTAATCTCGGTCCTGCACATATCACATATGTGCACTACTTCATTTCGCATGAGCTAGAAAACCTCTGTGTAGGACTATAAAGACTCGTCAATACGCCGGCAGTAGGTGATGATCATATCAGTCACCCACAAGCCGTCGGTGGTACTAGCTGGACGTAACGGCTACCTGGGTATTGAGCGATCAGAAGATCAATAAGCAACCTTGTCCATACTCCCGTGAATCCAATAAGTAACACTACCGTACAGTTCGGTCTCTTCATCTGATATGTCGCATATCTGGTCTGCAGGTGGTAAACGTCAGACCCCAATAACTTGACAAGTCATGCCAATGTAAGGCTTAACGGGTTGAGAAACTACTAATAACACTTACCAGTAAATCTCAGTATCAGCCCTGGCCAGGGATTTCCTGTTATAGCCAATCGAGCACAGCGCAACATCAACCCCCAATACCGGGAGAGACAAAACCCCTCCTATCACTCACTGCCTCCATGTAACTCGGGACTATACCCAAAAACCACCGTTTTGCATGCTCTCTTAAAAATGGTAAGGTGGAATCAAAGCACAGTGGGAATCACACAAGACTCTATAACGATCTCGGGTCTACAGACTAACCTGTACCAGTGTCACCAGAGAACTGCTATTTGATGTCGGGTATAATACCATCTAGGAGTTCTCGGAGAGTCCTGTTCAGTGTACCCAGTCTCCACTGAGCACCCGTATACCATCTTTGATGTCAAACACCAATGGATATATGATCATCCATCACCTATCAAATGGGTCAAGAAGCGTATACGCTAGTCTACTCTGGAATATCGACGCCCCATCTCGATACACCCTCAACTAGGAACAATTAAAGGATAGACTTATGGAGTACCCTGGCCCTACTAGTATGATCTCCATCATAGTCCTGGTAGTCAAGTCTACATCCTAAGGGCTTTATCAACATGTAACAGTGAGACAATACAAGTATACATGTTAAAATAAAGAGTGACCAGATAGCATACTATCATGTCGAGCAAGAAAGTCCTCCCTATACATGTCCAAGCATCCACTATAATATACAATCATGTACAATAATGGCCTCTAGGGTATATATACATAACAATCTCCCACTTGAACTAAGGCCAGTTGTTGTAGTATCTCATACCCAACATCCCTTAAAGTCTTTCTACGGAAAGGCCTTCATGAGTGGATCCACCGTGTTATTCTTCTTGACAACTCTCTTGACCTCGATCTCCCGGATATCCACCATCTCACTGATCAGGTGATACTGCCTAACAATATGTCTGGATCACTGATGGGACCGAGGTTCCTAGGCCAAAGCCACAGCTCCATTTTCACCACAATGGTAGGAACCAAGTTCATCTCATGAACATATATACCCAGACAACCTCTTTGGTAGTATCGTTGGCAGCGATGTATTCACCCTTTATCGTTGAGTCTGCCACGGTATCTAGCTTGGAACTCTTCCAACATACCGTCCTTCCACTGAGGGTAAAGACAAAACCCGAGACTGTCTTAAAGTCGACCTTATCACTCTGGAAGCTCAAATCGGTAAAGTAATCCACTTGGAGTTCACCGTTACCATACACTAAGAACGTTTCTTTAGTCCTTCTCAAGTACTTAAGAATGTTCTTCACTGGTGTCCAGTGTTTCTCCCCGGGATGTAAGAGGCATCACCCAAATCCTTTATGGAGAAACATAGTGATAAGTATAGCTTGACCGAGTGTAGCATAGGAACACCATTTCCTATCAAGAGTATGTCATCCACGTACAATACTAGGAAGATAGCCTTACTCTACAACCTTCTTGTATATACAAGGTTCATCTACTATTTTGATGAAGTCAAACTCTTTGACTGCCACATCAAAACAGATGTTCCAACTCCGCGATGCCTGCTTTAATCCGTATTTTGATTTAAGCAACTTGCACACCTTTTCGCTGCTCCCACTGTCTATGAAGCCCTCTGGCAGTGTCATGTACATGCTCTCTTCTAAATCAATATTTAAAAAAGTGGTCTTGATGTCGATCTGGCAGATTTCGTAGTCATGGTACGCAGCAATGGAAAGTAGGATCCGGATGGACTTAAGCATTGCTACTGGAGAAAAGGTTTCATCAAAATCCACACCTGGTTCTCGACGACAACCTTTTGCAACAAATCTAGCTTTGAAAGTATCAACTTTTCCATCTACACCAAGAATCATCTCAAGATCCACTTTCTCCTGATGGGTTTTACCCCTTCAGGTGCAACTACCAAAGTCCATACTTTGTTGGTGTATATGGATTACATCTCAGATCGCATAGCATCTAGCCATTTCACAGAGTCCCTACTTGTGATGGCCTGCTCGAAACTAATTAGGTCATCATCTTCCATGATGCAATCCTCGCTCCTGCTGTCACTGAGAAAACCGTAGTATCTCTCAGGCGGATGAGGAATCCTACTAGATCTGCGGAGAGGCTGAGGTTCATCGGGAACTATTGAATCCTCCGGTTCTGCCAAATCATCAGCCGTTAGTTTGACTAGCTGGAACTTCTTCCAGTTCTACCTCATGACCACTAATTTCATCCATACGAAACTCCTTTTCTAAAAAGGTGGCATGCTGAGAAACAAAACACCTTTTGCTCCTCGGTGTGGTAGAAGATATACCCTCACGAATGTTCGGGATATCCAACAAACTTATACAGTACTGACCTTGCCTCGAGCTTGTCCGGATTTTGCTTTTCAACATAGGCCGGACAACCCCATATCTTAACTCGTTTAAGAGATGGTCTCTTCCCATTCCATATCTCATATGGCGTGGTAGGCACTGATTTGGATGGAACTCTATTCAATAGGTGTGCAGCTTCTCAAGCGCATAACCCCAAAAGGAAACAGGTAACTCAGCATTACTCATCATAGAGCGCACCATATCTAATAGGATACAATTCCTCCGCTCCGACACACCGTTGCGTTGTGGTGTATATGGAGGAGTTAGCTGAGAGAGAATCCCATTCTCTTTTAAATAATCCAGAAACTCCGTGCTTAAGTATTCTCCTCCCCGATCAAATTGAAGGATTTTAATACTTTTACCCATTTGGTTCTCCACTTCGTACTTATATTCCTTGAATATCTCAAAAAGTTTCAGACTTGTGTTTCCACATGAACACATGTCCGAATCTTGAAAGATCATCGATGAATGTAATGAGGTACGAAGAACCAAGCCTGGCATGTGTAAACATAGGGCCGCATACATCACTATGTATCATTCCCAAGAGTTCAGTAGCTCTTTCTCTGTGTCCAGTAAACGGAGTTTTGGTCATTTTACCTTTGAGACATGACTGGCAAGTTTCATATGATGTAAATTCAAACCGATTCAAATATCCATCTTTATGCAACTTAGCTAGTCGTGTCCCATTGATATGACCTAGTCTACAATGCTACAAGAAGGATTCGTTCATTTCTGAACTTTTCCTCTTGTGTGTGTTCTGTACGTTGAGAACTGTAGTTTGATTTAGAACATATATACCATTACTTAACAAGCCTGGTCCAATCAACTTTTGATTCAGGAAAATGTTCATAACATTATCCTGCAATATAAAATTATATCCTTCTTTACTTAATAAAGAAACTGATAAAATATTGCATATCAGGTTCGGTAAGTAATAACATTCATTCAGAATCAATACATTATCATTTAGTAATATAAGGTGATATTCGCCAACTGCTTTGGCTGCAACATTTGCACCATTCCCTACTCTTACATAATGATCACCTATTCCCAGTTCTCTACCTTTCTTTAGCCCATGTAACATATTACATATGTGGGATCCCGATCCGGTATCTAATATCCAAGACGTAGAGAGTACTGAGAAACAGTTCTCGGTAACAAACACACCCGAGGAAGATGCATCAACATGTACATTCCTCGTTTGGGTGGCGTGGGAATCCGAATATTTCTCTATTTCCTGCTCGGACTTCTAAAAATTATAAGATAGAAAGGTACCAACGTTCCTCGGCCCAGTATAACAAGCGAGTTCGGTCAATACATCCATATTATTATCTTGTTTAAGGCATGTCATGGTCGCTCCCTAGAGAGAGAGAAGAAAACACTTAGCGTATGCTCTTGCAAGATTAGATTGGTTATTATTTTATCTAATCAGGATGGCTCCCACTGTTTTTATCAAATCTTCCTTCAAACCCTAAAAGGTAAGACTAGCCGGGATTAATTACACCCTACAAGTTCACTAACCGGTCAGCCAGGCCAGTATCGGTACTTTGAGGGAGGTTCCCCGTGCTTTCGCACAGACCTAATTAAAGTAAACCTCGTTTTCCCATAGTATAACCCCATTGACACCTTTCTAAACACCTAATGGGTTAGCTAATTGTAAAGTGCAAAACTCTCCCATGAGTAACACTTACTCTCAGTGGGTATCAGGATCCAACTATCTCATAGAAGGTATGAAATCTCATTGCAAATTTCAACACTTGAAATTCCCAATAATATTGTGCCCCTAGCAACTTATGACCTTAACATAGTCAACAAATCATAAGCGCTGGCCAAGTTCAACCCTTCATTTCCTGATTGAATTAAACCCACCCGTATGATACTTAACATAGTCAACAAAGCCGTACGACTACCCTAATCCAATCGCATCATATGGTTGCAGATAAGCACTAATTAGCTACCTGACACTACGCCTTAACATATTCAACAAACGTAGCACGAATACTAAGTAGAACTTATCTAAAATGACGGAGGGTTAAGACAGGTTTTTATGAAAACATTTTGCATAATGAACTTGATATCGTTGTAGAATCGAGTGATTTTGAAAAGGAGTGTTTTTTAGGCTTTTACTAGTTTCGCTAAAGAGGTCATTCTCGGTGAAGGGATCTCGACTCTTTCCTCATCGAATGAGGTACTAGATATTCATCAAGGAATACCATTATGCAAAGAAAGAACTCGAGAAGCGATCAAAAGACAAACCGAACGGGTTGTACCATCTGCTGGCTTTTGCTAAAAAGGTCATTCCCGGTGAAGGGATCTTGGCTCTTTCCTCATCGAATGAGGTGCTGGATATTCATCAAGGAATACCGCTATGCAAAGCAAGAACTAGAGCTGCCTTTTTTAGAATTTGATTCTACAGCATCTTTAGGTTTCTTTCCATTCATTAATCTCATTAATAAAGTCCCATCATTTATGCTTCCTAAGCATTACAGAAGAAACGAAAATACAACGTACGCTTATGCCATCCGCATTCGCCTTGGGGTCCCGTCATGCACCATTGGGTTAGTTAACTAACGGCAGAGCGGGGGCAGGACTAGCGCATATGCAAAACATAAGCAACGTTTATTATATATCATATATATAATATTAAGCATTCATCTCACGCAGTTATATGATCTCATCACAGAACATTGCAGCAGAAGTCAACATATGAAATATTAGATATACTAGGAGTTCCGCGTTTTAAATTAAGCCAGTAAAAAACACGGATTCCACGGTCGTGATGAATAGCCTAACCCGCATCCCTAGACCCCTACGAGAGTGACAAGAAACGCTACCAATTCTAGAGTTAGGAGACCCGGTCTCGACTCCTCGAGATGGTCTCCCACTGGACTCTAGAACCCGGTTACTTGTGCTCCCCGCCTTGGGTCTATCCTAATGCAGAAAAGTAAATAATATACATCAGTGGTGACATCATCCTCAACCCGGAAGTGTCCCAATAAAAGAATATTACATACAAGTTCTTACATAAATGAAAATGAAAAACTCTCATCTCATGCAAAAAACCCCGGCTATTCAAACACGACGATCCAATATAACATATCACAGCAACACATAACATCACATGTTATCAACGTAAGTAAATATGCGTATCCCAATTGTCATTGACGTATAGCAACGAAACCGGCGATACTCCACATATTACACTTACGATCGCAGAAAAGAAAATGAAAACTACAATAATTAGAATCCGCAACATCCTTAGAAATCATAAACCCGGAATATCTCATACCCCGAATTTCATGCCTAACATATAAACCTTGCATTTTAGTCTCATATTGAAAACACATTTTCAATAACCTAGTCGGGTAATTCAACAAGATTCCCGACTACTTGATCGAATACTCGTCGGAAACATTAGTAGATGGTCGTACCCCCGATACCGTCGATGAAGTGCACTTAGGCAGAATACCGTGGCCGTGAGCACCAGAGGGGATGCTTTTGGCAACGGGGTTCTCCTACAGTCACTTGGTCGGGGCTATGGGGTATGGCTATCTAAAGTGTTACCCGGCGAATGTTCGCGTACTATACGAGATTGCGACGGATTTTTGATCCGAATCGAATCTCCGTGGCAATCTATCAGAAAAGACTAAATTGCTAGATTTACAGAACACTAACAAGTTTTCACAAAACTAATTATCGTGGATTCTAAATATTGTATCATATTTCAATATCAAAGCCGAAACGATATTAAAATACGACTACGAAACACTTTGTATTGCCACTACAGAAAGATAACATCACATGCAATCATAGCAAAAACAAACATAACATGAAACCCTAAAACTATGAGATCATAACACCACAAAAATTTCAAGATTTTTTGGTACAGGAGAAAAAGTGAGGCCGGTTTTTTAGACAATATGGCCGGCCAAATTTCTTTGGTTTTGCCTCAAATTTTTCTGGTGTTCTGGATAAATCATAACTAGCTTTCTGCACTTGTTTAAAAAAATTTTAGAGGACTTAAAAAATTCGACAGAAACTAACATTTCGGATCCGGAGTTGTTTCGGTTTCGTAATTCTAACACATCGTATAATTCACTAGCTTGGCTCTGATACCACTGCTGGGTTCCTTAGCACTCTTACTAGGTTTTATAAGGCATCGGGTATGTAATTTTAAAAACTATAGAGAGCAAAGCAACCCAAACCAAGGATCTAACTAGAGAATTAGGTTTTTTAAAACATGTAAACAACTTTACACTAAGTGATATAGGAATACAACCTTTGTAGACCAGTCATTCACTTCTAAAGCTCCGTGTAGTAGAACCTTAGCTCCAAGTCATGGTCTCCCGGATTCTCGTTAGGCTCCACTAGGCTAAAGGAACAATCTTGCTCAAGGATCTTCGAGGCCGAAGATGATCTACGTTGAAAAATCTCTAACTCAAACTACATCTTCACTAATTAAGAATTAGTGAAGCAAACAACCTATACTAAATGGCTAGTTTGGTATAAATTGATGAAGTAGGAATTTTGCTCACTTTAGAATAATTTTTCTCTCCTTTCTTTTTCTTCTCACTCAAGAGCTAGAGAGCAAAAATGAAGGAGATGAAGAAAAGATCTCAAGTGATCAAGTGTTGAACCATGGGTGAGAAAATATCTCATATCAACTCATGTAGAGACTAAATGTAACGTTTTGAAAATCGTTTCGGTGAAATTTCGAAAAAAATCGGTAAAATAAGGGGGTTTTCTGTAAAAAGTCAAAATACAAATATCTTATTATAAAAATTAAATATACACATTCTAGCTATGTAATTGCTATTATTTGGTGTTTATTGAGCCGCTGGTGAAATTTCAAATTTTCTGAAAAAAATATTATTTTATTATTATTTTAAGCCGTCACTAATACATTTAATTAGGGAAAATTACAAATTGGAATGAGTTGAAACAAATTTTGTGCATCATAAAACACTAAATAAAATTTTATCATGTGGTTTTTGGAACGAAATCATTTGCCAAAACGGTTTAGAAATTATTGACGAAAAAAGGTTTTTTTTTAGCGTAAATGGATGTTTGGGGTATTGTATTTATCATTTTTCATCACCCCACACCCGTACCCACACCCACACACCCCCATTCACTTATCCCCTTGAAGAATTCAGCAGCCCCCTCTTTTGTCCCCACTTGGATTTTAAAGAAAAGAAATGAAAGAAAAGAAAAGAAAAAAAGAGTAGAAAATGGTATAATTTGAGTTGACTTTGACTTGAACTAACTTTCCCCACCTCACTCTCTCTCCTCCCTCACCCAATCCCCCAAGATTTCTGGCCAAAACCTGAACCAAAACAGCCCCAAATACTTCATCTCATTTTTCCATCAAAATCCCCAAATATTTCTATCAAAAATCCACCATTTTTCTCAAAAATTCAAAGCTAATTCTAAATCTAAGCTTTACCCATTATTCTTTACCTATTCAAGCATGGATCTTGGAGCATGAAATCATTGTTGGAGGCTAAGATTTTTGCAAGTTTGATCTCAAGCTTGTGAGGTATAATCATAACCTTATGCTTAATTTGTTGTTAAATTACTTGAATCTAGCTATTAGGTGTTAAATTAGGGTTTTAAATTTCAAGTTTTGAAATTTAAAGAAAGGGTTTTGATTACTAAGTTAGGGTTTGTTGTGGAAATGAGTTGTGTTTGATTGTGTATGGTTTAGTGAGGTGGATTAATATCTTTAGTTTTGTAGAAAACTAATCTAGTTGTTAATTACAAGTTGTTACTTGAAAAATGTCCAAATTAAGCTTTTTGTTGCAAACTAGTTTTTTTTTATTTAATTCGAAATATGAGATTAAAAATATGGTTAGGGTTTTTATCATATTATTAACTTTATTAAGTGTAGTTTAACACTTTAGTTCATGAAAATCCAACCTAAATTGTAGTTTGTGCATTTTTGCTATGAAATTGTTAAAAAGGGTATTTTGTAAACTAGAATATTAGGATTTTTGGAATTTAATGAGATTAAATTCCGGAAATTTGTTTATACGAATTATTTAAGATATTTAATAAATATATTGGCCGCTACATTCATTTAAACATCCTGTTTTGTACAAAAACGGCGAATTGTGCTTGCTAGATTTTCGGAAAAATGACTTTTTAAGCAAAATTGAGGTTTTTGTGAGTTTTAACCTAGTTTATATTAAAATTAGTGTTCGTGAATGTGCAAATGAGTGTGATTGGATTTTTCTCGATGGTTTGACGTTTGTACATCGACATCGAGGGTTGGTTTGACTATTCTTGCATGCGTAGGCGATAGGTTTGGACCTATGCGTGATACGCGTGCCGATTTGATTTTCGTATGCCGTTTCGATTTCGAATTTAGTTTTAATGCGATATGGTGCGTTATGATATGTAGGTACCCCCATGTGGACTTCGAGACGACAAGCAAGCGCGTGGCGACGTCGGTACCGGCTAGCGAGGACCAGGTGAGTAGATTTATATCTACGGGGAGAAGTCGGGTGGATGGCGTATAGCACCCCCGCAGTCCGTGGTGATGTATACGGATGCGTATACACACCAACAATTTATGATATGTTGTTAGGATTTATTATTGATGATTTTAGATGGATATTGGTGTTCGATTGGTGCATGGTTACGAAACCTTAGGTAGTGGGTGCACTACACTTACACATACACACATATACATACTTGCATACATTCCTTATTTCATATGTGCGTGTATGGGAATATATTTATATGTTCACATGGGTATGGGACTATGTGTTCACATACGGATTTGAGGAGGATACTTGGGATTGAGCTGAGTCGATGAGATTTGTTTGTGGTTGTGATCTCGGTGATATGGCAGGATTCGTACTTAAGGTACGTCCTGGTGTTATAGCGGATCTTGCGGCGGCGATATGGGTGAATAGTGTTATAAATAAATGGTCGACATGTGATCGTGATATGAGGCATAATATGCTAGGATATTGATATTAGGCCGTATCGGGCGATGTATACCCCTTGATGATGATATGTGCTGACGATATCGGTTTGTACGAGATTGTCGATCAGTAGTCAGATCATGAGTATATTGAGAATATTAGTATTGTACTAGACATAGGTCAGTACCCTAGACTATGATCTTGGATAAAGAGGATACCAGAGGAATAGTGTGAGGAATATGATATTGACCCGTACCCAGATTTGGGGATGCCGTACGACGGATTTACGTACGAGCTATATCTTGATGATCGATCCGCACTCTTGACTTGGGATGTCTGATTATAGATATGGTATCGGATATGATATTATTGAGGCGGGATCACCGACTAATATATATACAGGTATGTATATGTATCGACTCAGATGTTAGGCGGTTTCCTTACCTGTAGTCTAGCTTATAGCGTAGCCCTTTAGTTTAGTTAGTTGTTAGATTAGATTCGGTCCTACCTATTTTAAAGCTTACGAATTGTGCGTATTTTTAAAGACAGCCTAAGGGATCCTACGGATATTTCAAAAAACGTATCTTTTCTTAAAAACACCGTAGCCCCTATTTTCAAAACCCCACGATTCGTGTTATTTCAAAAGGCACCATTGTAGGACTTATATTAGGTTAAAACAGATTAATTATCGTTGCGTCTAGTATTCAGCTCCCGCTCATTATTGTTGTTTGCTCCGCATCACATGCTTATATTATGCTTCATATTGTACTGTTGATGTCTTGTGGTTAGGACACCAGCACCATTACCGATGATGCGTATGTACCACGTACACTTACTTGCCGGCTCACACACATCTTCATCGGTAATTGCCATGTCACGTACACCTTAGAAAATATTATTGCTTGACATAGCCTGTTAGCTAATAGTTTAGACATGATATTAGTGTACTTGCCTTATATGTTAGTTTAGACATTATAGTTATTACCTGCTACCTCATGCATACTGTTATTCATTGTTATGCCGCATTCATGGATTCTCATGCATATATTCACTTTTTACGTGCTATTGAGGTTTTGGATTTGGATTTCCATGAGATTTTCTGGATTTGGGGAAAACCGCAAAACATATACAAACTTCTTCTTTCTCTTTTTAAATAAAAAGCGCGGTTTTTCCCATGATGTATGAGTCGTCCACCATGAGTTTGCTGATAGATTTGGAGACCCGATTCGAGAAGTTGGATGAACCGTTTCGGGTACATGGTGGACCCGGTAAGGTACCCCGGGGCAAGAAGCTCGTGGTGATGACGATGAGCCTGGAAGGGGGAGACTACCTACCGGTGATTTTACCCGACGCGTCGGATATCCGGAGGATACCGTCGTGGTCTTGAGATGGATGGTAGGGGCCGGTCTGGACTGACGGCGCCCTAGATATTGAGATTGAGACATTGAGATTTCGAGATATTGAGGTACTGAGATTTGATGATACAGGCCAGTCCGGATGGCCGGAGCCTGAGGTTTTGAGACATTGAGATTTATGTTTTGTGTCGATGCTAGACACTGTTGATGCTGATTTCATTTATGATACCTCATTTTAAAAATACAAAGGAAATCTCACTAATTTATGAAAACAGTTTCTTCATTTACATGTATTCTGTTTTCATGCATTCATACCTCATTCATATGATATATTGCTACCTGAGGCACTGACACGGGCACATGAGATCACACTCGGGTTAGATATTACCCTAGCCATTGTTTTAGGCTGCATGTTATTCATATATTTGAGGATATATTATGATCATTGACCTAGGTTGCGTTATTCATGCGATTTTCTGTTCGTAGATCTTTTTCTACTCACGAGTTGGCAACTCACCCCCGTTGTGCCCCAGTTTCTTGCAGGTGTTGCCGTACGGATTTCATTACGGCTTTGCGGGTACGGTTTCTTTTCGGGTGACTTGCTAGTAGGTGGGTTTATTGTATCATACCCATCATTATACCTTGTATATTATATTTCAGTTGTATCTAGAAGTTCCATCAACCAAACTTGTATTTTTTTTGAGATAGAGACCAGTAATGTTATTCTTTCGACCATAGAGTAGCATGTTTTATTTCTTGAGTTTCTTGCTGGTTGAGTTCCATTTCTGTTGTGATCCTCGCCTTTAGGCGTTGTATATTATGTTGCATACAGGTTGATTTGATATGGTTCTTCCTATTCTCTACTACTTCTCTTGGTTTGGATTTCTGGGTTTCGGCTTACTTAGCATACGTACTCCTTGAGACGTTCGTAGTCTAAGTGTCGGTCATGTTCCGTACTTTCGGGTCGTGACACTAAACCATGGCTAAAGATAATGGTTAGGTTAATAAATATCTAGAGTAAGATAAAATTAGTGGACTTAAGTCAAAACTTCTCCATGCTTCCACAAGCATCTTAGCCATGATAATTTCCAACTAATTTTGATTTTTCCCTTAATATTTAAACACCCAAATTATCTGAAGTTAGGTATGAGTCTCATACACCCAAGTCCAATGTATCATCTAGCATGACACATAATAAATACATTAAGATATATCACATATATATTTGTATGTATTTTGACTTAAGTGAGCTAATATTGGTTAATGTATATTATTATATCAAATATATATAATTAAACATTAAATTAATAAATCAACACTTTATTTAATAACCCGGCTGTATCGCATATTGTTAGTGTTATAGGCCCTAGAGGCCATTATTGTATAGTACTGGTTTGTATATTACATTTTGGAAGCTTGGGATATATACGCGGATTTATAACAGTCTTGCTCAATATAGTAGTATGCTACTTGGTTTGTATCTATCTTAATATTTTTTATGTTTCTTTTAACGTATCGCTAATACATATTGATAGAGCCCTTAGGATTTTTGATTGACTACCAGCGTTGTGATAGCAGTCACACTAGTGGGGGCTGGGTAGTCTATAAGCACATCCTTATATAGGTCCCTAGTCATAGGATTATCGAGATAGGGCATCGATACTCCAGAGTAGACTAGTGTATACGCTTCTCATCCCAGCAGGGGAAATGGTCTGTCCCATAGCCATCAGTACGTCGTACTGGAGATAATATGCAGGTGCTCATTGGGTTATGAGTTACACTGGACGGACTCGTGAGGTACTGCTGGTTGGTACTATACCTATCGTTAGGTAGCAGTTCCCAGGTGACATGAGCACATCTTAGTCCGTTGACTTGACACTGCTACTTCTCCTCAAGTGTGTTCCCGCTGTTCTTAGATTGCTACCCTACCACGGATCTATTGAGTCATGCAAACAGGTAGTAGTTGGGTGCCATCCCAAAGCACTTGGAGGCAGTGGCGGTTAGATAGGATTCGTCTCTCCCGGTATTGGGGGTTGATGTCCCGCTGTGTTCGGAAAGCCATTACACAAAGTCCCTGGCCAGGGAAAGCGAGATTTACTGGTAGGTACTCCAGTAGTTTCTCAAGGTGTTTTGCGCTGTATTCCGACACGACTTATTGCGCTATTAGGGGTCTGACGTTTACCGCACCCTAGGCCCGATATGCGATAATCTTAGACGAACAGAACGGACTGTACGAAGATTGCCACAGACAGGCTCAGTAGGAGTTTGGATGAGTTTGCTCGTCGGCCTTCTTATCGACAGATACCTGGGTAGCCGTTACATGCAGCTAGTACCACTGACATGCTTATGGTTAAACCCACTACCAGCGTACTGTCGAGTCTTTAGAGTCCCACACAGAGGGTTTCCCTGCTTCGGGCGAAACGATGTAGAGGTCGTATGGTTTTACGACAGGGTTCGTTCACATACGTATACTTGTGCGCGTGTGATGTTCGAGCTGACAATACTAGTGGGCTTTGGTTTAAACCGGATCCTGTTATTTGATTGTTGGATTAGTTTCATCTCATTGTATTCGTGTTTCTCGGAACACGGATACGGGTATGTATATACGGATAAGAGGGGTATAGAAAGTGACACCTTATTATGGTTTTGACCATTGACTTGATTAAAACAATTATGAGGTGGAGAAAAGTATTTGTTATTTTTGCAAATGATAATTGTGACATGGCTACTTGTTTTTGACTACTTGACTTGGTTTGACCACTTGACTTGGGTTGACCACTTGACTTGGTTTGACTTTTTGACTTTAGATATTTTTGTGAGATATTTTGTGACCTAGATATTTTGATGAGATATTTTTCATGCCATGCTTGTGGTCATGTCAAGTTATCCATCTCATTTTGAATTATCATTATCAAAAATCATTTCTTTTTCCTCAAGTTCACTCTCTCCTTCTTCCTCTCAAAACCCTAGTGTCTCATGTGTTGAGAATCAAGGGTTGGTGAGAGTTAGCTACCCAAAATCACACTCTACTCATTCTAGGCTACTTAGTTTAGCACACCAAGTGACCTAGTTGCCTCAACTTGGAGGTTAAGCTCAAGGTTGGAACTCTCGGGTCGATCTTCTTCGACATCGAGAAGCCGACGAGGAGGTGCTATCTATTTCCACTCCAAGGAGATCGCGAAGTGAAGGAGGACAGCGAGAAGAAAAGAATGACACGATATTAAGAGGTATAACATTCATCCGAGTAGTTAAACCTCATATAGTTTGCTAGCTAGGGTTTTATGTTCGATCCTTACTTAAAGTCGGTGTTGCGAAGCCCGTAAAAATCATTTTTTTCTAATTCCGCCTCCCCGCAAACACATGGGGTGCGCAACATCGACTAATAGTGGTATCATAGCCTCTCATGAACCCTAGATAGCTTATAACGATGTTAGAATTCAGTCGTTTTTGTCGCGGAAAAACTGTCGACAAAAACAGCTTTCAAAAGTGATATTTTGAGTTGTTCGCGCACCCCGCGAGCTCACGGTTTGAACCGAGAAGCCGCGGGGTGATGCGTGCTCACCCCGAGGATACCCCGGGAGGGACAACAGCCGGGACCACCCCCCAAGACCACCACTTGGTGGCCCTGGGGGCTGGTGACCCGAGAGCACTACAGTTTGGTGCTCTCGGGTCTGTCTTCCCTTTGGGGCCACCTCATGGTGGCCTCCATGGGTGGGTACCCCCCCCCCGAGGCCTCCCATTCAACAGTAATACTTATGTCTTCACCTTCGCAAAGATTCGAGCGGGTTTCGAGTTCGTTTCGACTCCCGGATTGGCTCAAAACTATCGTTTTTGGAACTTTAGCTCACTGGATTTTCAAGTCTTGGAAAATTGTTTAAGTTTGCTTATTTCGTGCAGAATTCTATTATCGTAGTTACTTTACAAGGTTTGTGTTGTATATATGTGTTTGAAAACGTCGACTAATTACTATACGTTGATTAGTCGGGGTTGCACATATCTATGATGATGTTATGTTGGTTTGTGTATATGAACTTGTTGGATCGTTGTGGATGAATAGCCGGGGATGTGAGATGAGAGTTTTCATTCTTTCTGTAAACATTTCAGAAAAATAAAATATTATTCTTGGGAATTTATATAATGGAATAATAAATATTAGGGATATTTTAAAGTTTGAAGACAGGTTTTAAATGATATGGTATAATTGAATACCGATAAATTGGGAAATATTGGAAAATTACATTTGAATGTTGATTTTGAAAGAATATTATATGATTTAGACACTTTATAAATTTTATACAATTGATTATATACAAGTGTATGCCTAAGCTTGATTAATTATCACTAATCGTGCATTAAGCTTGATTTTTGCGTGTGACATGCACCATGCCATATTGCTAACACTTGTTACATTTCTTAATTTGTTTGAAAAACCATGTTCGTATCTTTTATTATTTGGTTTTTTTTTTGTGTTGAAAATATAAAAGAAAAAGAAAAAGAAAATGAAATAGAATAAAGAAAGAGGTATGGGCAAGAGAGAGAGGGTGAGGGGTCATTGACCTTGGCTCATTGTCTTCATCCTCTTCATCTCTTCTCCCTCACCATGACTGCCCTCTCCCCCACCTCCTCTACCTCCTCACAACACCACCAAAACCACCTCAAAAACCCTTTATCACTTCATTAAAAATGTGCACAAGCTCACTACAAGCATGGGGAACCAAGAAAGTTAGGATTTTGAACACTTGGGGCAACTCAAGAAAAATCTTGAGTTGCCAAATGAGGTAATTCTTTCACCATTAGTGTAGTATTTGATTTCCTTTAGTATCTATTTTAGTTTGGAAGTGATTTGGTGAGGTTTAGTGAGGTTTGAAGATTCCAAGATGAGGGTTAGGGCTTTCCTTGAGTTGGGATGGTGTATATGAGTGTAACTAGTGACTACAACCCCCCATGGTGTTTTTAAAACCAGATCAAACTGAGCCTAGACCATGCAATTGGATTTAGATGTTTCAAGGTCGGTTTTTGTGTTAAATTGTGCCTACAGAGAATCTGGAGTGACCTGGAACCTTTACTAGAAAAACTAGCAACTCTAATAACCTATTTAAGACACTAGGAGACCACCCTGAGAAGATGTTCATATCAGATTTTTGCATTTTCATACCGCCCAATTTTTATCACATTGCATATCGGTAGATACTCTTGAGCCGTGTTTGCTAGTCAATTGCAGGATACAGGTTCTCGGTTCGAAAACGGTGAAATTCATGGAAAACACGACAAGATCCGAGTTCCTGCCAACCACAGATAAAACACGGCCTCCGCTCTTCATCCGTATGCTGCCAGATACCAGTTTAGGGAGACGAAATGTCAAATCAATGTCGTTTTCAGGCACAAGGCTCAATGGTAGCACAAAATCCAAGAGATCTACGCGGAGCTCGAGGCAATCATGACAAAATCTTGACAAAAAGTCCACCTTTCCCTCAACAGAAATTCTGGAAAAATCGTGGAGCCAAATTGAGAAAATACATATTCCAGAATAATGTACATCAAACCAGGGAAGCCCAAGAAAGATGAAAGCCCAATTCAACAATAAGGCCGCGGATCCGCGGAAAAAGGTGGGTCCAGGCCGCGGATCCGCGGCCGTTTAGGCGCCATGCCTGCAGATTTTTGGGGGGTGTTTTGGTATTTTTGCTTAGGTTCTGGTGGTTGCCCTAGGGGTTCATTTTCTGGCCTATAAATAGCCCAGAACTTTGTGAAGGAAAGGGGTCAATTCTTGTATTTTCATTTTGCCTAGTTTTAGTGTTTATCTTCTTCCTCTTCTCACCTCTTCTCCATTAAACTTGTAGTGAGCTTTTGAGTGAAGAGTGATGAATAAAGAAGACCATTTTTATTATCATGCTTGTCTCCTTATCTTTCTTTACTTGTTGTAATTTTAATTGTTAAGTAGTTGTTGTTATTTTCTTGCTATTTCTTTCTTCTCTCTTTTTCTTTATCATTCATACGACAATGATACTTACGCTCGATCCTCGCCAAGGTGAGGTCGCAAATAGTTAGTCGTATTCTTCTCATCTCCTTCTTTCTATCTTCCTCTTTGTTTTGTTTTGTTTTTCCTTATCATGAAGTGTGAGTAGTTTTATACTTGTTAGGGTAGGATAAGGGAAGTTTGAGAGAAGGAAATCTCTCTCACTCTTTCCTTGCCCAACAACTTAAATCGACTCCCGTTAATTGAACCACAATCCGCTCCTTACGGCACCCTATCCTACATGATAGCGGTGATTCCGTAGTAAGACCGGTTGTGGTTGAATTAACCGGAGGTTATGGATAAGAGCCAAGAACGGACGGACAAGCACTAAAAGGAAGACTTATGCGTTGGAAAGCCTAGCTTATACTCGCAAAGTCCTTCCTAGTCGTGCTAATCCCCGTTGTTGCCGATTACCGTAACACCGATATTAAGAGGGGCAACGAAAGATGTGGAGACTCCTAACTCAAACTAACCTAATCCTAACCCTAACAAGCTCTCTTTAAATATCAACTTAACACTTAGATAGTTACAAACAAAATTTGAACTTTCGGACTTAACTCGTAAAAACACTTTGAAAAAGACTCCCATCTCCCTGCGGACGACCCGTACTCAACCGGCTAGCTACAAGCGAAACCATCTTGATTGCGGTATTTAAACTAGAACTTGAACACGCACGTACTCTACCAATCAAATGGCGCCGTTGCCGGGGAGACGGTAGTTTATTTCCTTGTGTAATTTCGGGTTAATTTGTAAGTATAAAAAAACGGAAAAAAAATACATACTTTGTAAAAAACCATCTTGTTGTTTTTTGATTAGCTTTTGTGCAAGTGTGCAGGAAAATACAAGGTTCGAGTTCAGTGGCCAAGACGTTGAAAATATGGAGTTCAAGTACAGTGCCAAAGACGTGGGAAGATAGACCCACATTTCGCGGCTACACCGCGACGGACAAAACGAAGCATACGGTCTACTTTCAAGATCTGGAGCTAGTACAGTAAGCAACTAAAGATTCAGCAAATCTGGGCAAGCAGAGAACAAGTACAGCAGCCCACACAAAAAGTTTGAGGCTCCAATCCCACCATCTAGCCGCGGAAACGCGGCATAAGGAAGCTTAGGCCGCGGATCCGCGGCCACTTGGTGGCTTCAGAGCCCCAAAGTCTCTCTATAAGTCCCTATGTCTCTCCCTTCTCCTCTGGACTCCACTGAATTGTGTTTTCTGCAGGTTTCTTTGCGCAAATTCTTCTCCCCCTTCCAATAAACTGTTCTTGTGCAGGATTCTTTGCGCCGCAAATAAAATTGTTGCAGTTGATTTGTTACTGTTTTGCATTCTTTAATACGGACTTAAGGGGCTTGAAACCAATCCAGATTGGGTGGGGATTTCATCACCCTTCCCAGGACCCCAAAAATCACTAAAGCATATGCATTGTCCATTGCAAATTAAAAAATACTAGACTTCAGCCCTAAGGACTTCGCGCTCATTAGGAGAAGATAAACCGTGTTTAGAACCTCGCTTAACCGTATATTGTTTACGGGGTGTCTAGGAAAGTGTTAAAGGCGCAACCGCCGAAAGAGAAAGGGTTATTTAATTAAGGAACTTCGCGAAAGCGTTGGACAACCTCCCCTTATCTCTGCACTTACCTGGCCTCGTGATCAGTGTATTTTTAAGCCTGTTTCTCGACACTGTTTAACTTCGACAATCAAGTTCAGGAGCAGGTCTAGTAGACCTAGGCTACCCTAGATCTAGGTGTGATTGTGCATATCTTGTTTGTGATTGCTTAAGCCGTATTTCCGTACATATTTCTGTAAATCTCTTTCTAAAAAAAAAGAAAAAAATCAAAAACATTTATAAAAACTTGCCCTTTTGTCGCCAAATCCATTTTCACCCACCACCCATCGCCTTTCTCCATTGACGTTTTCTTACCCTCACCTTCTCCGCTTTGACTATACTAAACTCGTTTAGTGTATGTCCGCTTGGACTCGGGACACTAGCGCCCGTCTAGTCCGCGTTACGTTAGTCGCGACCGACTACGCGATCGACTCCGAAGTCGATACTCCGTCCACTCCTCTTTCACCCCTTCCTTTGCCGGCCAACTCCGACGTTGACCAGAATTCTGTTCATACATCTTCACCTTCACCTTCACCTTCACCAACCTCTTCTTCCGCGATGTCGGGATTTAATCCGAACATCTCTTTGACCACCGCTGGATTGGCTCCACCTCCTACGGAGACCAATCTTCCACCACCTCCGCCTGTTGTAGCGCCGCAACGAATCGCGCTCCAGGATCGTTTCTACCCCACCCGTTCTGCACTTCCCACGTGCCTTTCTCTTCCTCCGGCCAATGGGGACAACTTTGAAATTAAGCCCCATTTCATCAACATGCTTCCACGTTTTCATGGGCTTGAATCTGAAGATGCCTATATCTTCATCAACAAATTTCAAAATGTCTGTGCCATGATGAAAACCACCCAGCTGTCGGACGATGCTATACGCCTACGGGTCATTCCGTTCACTCTATGCGATCTCGCTGAAAAATGGCTGTATAGCACCGCTTCCCACTCAATCACCAGCTGGGACGAGTTTGTTAAAGCGTTTCTGAAAAAATTCTATCCGAATCATAAGACCGCAAGGATTCGAAATGAAATCAACCAATTCTCCCAGCTTCCTTCTGAACCCTTCTGGGAGTGCTTTGACCGGTACAAAGACCTTCTTGTTCAGTGTCCTCACCACGGTATAGAGAAATGGCAGCTCTGCCAAACCTTATACGAGGGACTGAACCCATCAACGAAGCAGTTGCTGGAAACCATCTGTCAGGGCCATTTCCTATCGAAATCTGACGAGGAAGCGTGGCAGTTCTTTGACGACCTTGCGGAGCAAACGCTACAGTTGGAGAGCACCAGACCGACTTCTTCTTCTTCTACCTCCACTTCTACCGGTCAGTCTAGGGTAGGAATCCACCAACTTGACGTCTCTATTGCGATGAAAGCTGAAATGGCTGCAATCACAAGAAAGCTTGAAGCGATAGAGAGCAAATTCTCTGCTCCTGCTCCTGCCCCTGTTCTCCCCCTTCGTACCATCTGCGCTTGTTGTTCCGATCCTTCCCACTTGACCGAAGAGTGTCCTTACAATCCACCCCCGCAAGGACAGGATCAGGTCAATGCTGCCTTCCAGCAAAGACCGAGGAATGATCCATACTCTTCCACCTATAATCCCGGTTGGAGGAACCACCCCAATTTCGCCTGGAATCAGAATCAGAATCAATTCCAGGGCAACAATTTCCAAAGGGCCCCTCCGCCGCAACAACAAGCGCAACAACAAACTCAGCATCAATATCAGCAGCCCTTCCAACCCCAACTTTTCCAAAACCAGACGAACAACTTTGCACCCAACAACTCTTTTCCACCAAACAACTTTGTTCCGTCAAACAACGATAAGGTTTCCTCGCTCGAGCGAAGTCTGGAGGCGTTTGTTAAACAATCGACTCAATCCACCGCCAACATCCAGTCTTCGATTCAATCTTTAGTGCAACACACTGCCGCACACGGGCAAAGCATCAAGACCATCGAGGCCCAGATTGCACAGCTGAACGCGGCCTTAAGCGAGCGAGAGAAGGGGAAGCTCCCGTCCCAGCCACTTCCAAATCCCGGTCACCCACATAATGCACATGTTGCTCTTGAACAACAAAACCATAATGTGAGTGCCGTGACCACACTGAGATCGGGAAGGATGCTGCAAAACAACACCGGCAAACGGATCAACGATGACACCCCAGCCGCTGCTTCTTCTTCTTCTCCTCCGTCTTCTTCTTCGTCTTCTGAGCCTATTCTCCGTCCTTCACAAGGCTCTCCTTCCTCTTCTTCTGCTCTAAATGGACCCACTTCTCACTCCACGAAAACACCTATTTTGGGATCCGTTCCAACTCCAAAATCTCCTCCTCCAGCATTAGACTCAACCAATTTTCAAAATGTTCCATTTCCAAACCGGTTGAGATCTAACAAACAAAATCCACAAATGGAGAAGATTTTGGAGTTATTCAAGCAAGTTAACATTAACATTCCTCTTTTAGATGATGTCCAACAAGTCCCGTCCTACGCGAAAATCTTAAAGGACTTGTGCACGAAAAAGAGGAAGTCTCAGGTACCCAAGAAAGTTTTCTTGGCTAGTGCTGTGAGTGATGCCCTTACCCAATCTTTACCACAAAACGGAAGGACCCTGGCTGTCCTACGATTTCAATTACCATTGGGGATAAGAACATCAACCGCGCACTATTAGATCTTGGTGCCAGTGTTAACTTGCTTCCGTATTCAGTATACGAGCAATTAGGCGTCGGAGAGTTGAAACCCACACACTGCACTCTCCAAATGGCCGACTGATCGATCACCCACCCTAGGGGTGAGCTAGAGGATGTGTTGATAAGAGTCGGGGACTTCATATTCCCCGTTGACTTCATTGTATTAGATACACAGCCTGTAGCTAACCCCCGGAATCAAATTCCGGTGATACTCGGTCGCCCATTTCTCGCAACCTCAAATGCTGTGATCAATTGTCGCAATGGTTCGATGAACCTCTCTTTTGGAAATATGACGATTGAACTCAACATTTTTAGGTTGGGGAATCAGCCCGCCGAACCTAATGCTCATATATTGGACGTCTGCTCGATCCAGGAGATCACCCCGGAAGAGTGTGAATTCGAGGAGTTTCTATTTGAACACGATAATCTTGACGCCACTAGTGCGTTTCTCTTCGAACCTGCTGCTGTTTCTGCGCCCGACAACGACTACGAGTGTTTCACGTTTTCGAACGATCTTAGCTCCGCACAACCCGAGTTTGAATCTTTCGACTTTTCGGATGAGTTACCTGAACCATCCAACTCGGTTGCTTACACTCGCTTTGAACCTTTGCTGGAGTCCTTTGAGTTCGAGACCTTTGCACCAGTCTTGCCTTCCATCATTTCACCTCCAACGCTCGAACTCAAGCCGTTGCCGTCTCACCTTAAGTATGCTTACTTAGGTGAGAACGAGACCCTTCCTGTCATCATCTCGGCTTCTCTAGCTCCCGAGCAAGAGAAAAGTCCCATAACGGGACTTCTAGCTACTCGGAAGGTCTGTGAAGCCTATTCGGCGAAGCCAGCCCTTCTCGCGGTCTTGCACAGCAACAGGCAAGCTTTTGGCTGGTCCATGGCGGACATCAAGGGGATTAGTCCCCTAATCGTTGAGCATCACATTCATCTGATGGATGATGCCAAACCAGCCCGGGATCCATAAATACGTCTTAATCCAGTCATGAAGGAGGCTGTGAAGAAGGAGATCGTCAAATGTCTAGATAGTGGTATCATTTACCCTATCTCTGATAGCCAGTGGGTTAGCCCCATTCACGTTGTCCCCAAGAAGTCGGGCATCACGGTCATAACCAACGAGGCGAACGAGTTAATCCCTACTCGCACCCAAACTGGGTGGCGAGTTTGCATTGATTACAGAAAACTCAACGCCGCAACGCGGAAAGACCACTTTCCGCTACCCTTCATTGACCAGATGCTTGAACGATTGGCCGGACATGAGTACTATTGCTTTCTAGATGGCTACTCTGGCTACAATCAAATTCCCATCGCCGAAAAAGACCAGGACAAGACCACTTTCACTTGTCCTTTCGGCACGTTTGCATATCGACGCATGCCCTTTGGGTTATGCAATGCACCCGCTACCTTCCAGCGGTGTATGATGGGAATTTTCTCTGACATGGTGGAAAAATTTCTGGAGATTTTCATGGATGACTTCTCCATCTTCGGCGACTCCTTTGACGAGTGTTTGATGCATCTTGACGCTGTCCTTACCCGGTGTAAGGACAAGAATCTCACTTTGAACTGGGAGAAATGCCACTTCATGGTGCGCGAAGGTATTGTCTTAGGACATATCATCTCGCAAAATGGCATAGAGGTTGACAAAGCAAAGATTGAGGTCATTTCCAATCTGCCTCCTCCCCGATGCGTCAGAGATATCCGAGCCTTCCTTGGCCATGCCGGTTTCTATAGACGGTTCATCAAGGACTTTAGCAAGATTGCTAGGCCCTTGACTCTCTTGCTGGCCAAGGATACACCTTTCGACTTCAACTCGAGCTGTGTGACTGCCTTCGAGTCACTGAAACGCTATCTCACTTCTGCTCCCGTTCTTTCCTCACCTGACTGGACGCACCCCTTCGAGATTATGTGCGATGCATCCGACTTTGCCATCGGTGCTGTCCTTGGACAGCACATCAACAAGATGCCGCACGTAATCTATTACGCGAGCCGGACCCTGAACGACGCCCAACTTAATTATACAACAACTGAGAAGGAATTCTTGGCTGTTGTATTTGCCTTAGAAAAGTTCAGGCCCTACCTCATCGGCTCTCCAGTCATTGTCTACACGGACCATTCAGCTCTGCGCCATCTTTTTGCGAAGAAAGATGCCAAATCTCGGTTAATACGTTGGATCCTCTTGCTTCAAGAGTTTGACCTTGTCATTAAGGACAAACGAGGATGTGAAAACGTGGTTGCCGACCATCTCTCACGACTTCCTTCTTCGCCTTCGCTTCCAATTCCGATTAACGACGTTTTCCCGGATGAACAACTCTTGACAGTATCGTGCGAACCCTGGTTCGCAGATATTGTGAACTATTTGGCCACGGGATTACTACCGACCGAATGGTCGAGTCAGGACAGACTTCGCTTCTTATCCCAAGTAAAACACTTTTACTGGGACGAACCCTACTTGTTCAAGTACTGTCCCGACCAGATTATTCGTCGGTGTGTCCCTGACGAAGAATTCAAGAGTGTGCTGTCATTTTGCCACGATCAAGCGTGTGGCGGGCATTTTGGGCCCAGAAAGACAGCTGAGAAGATCTTGCAATGTGGTTTCTACTGGCCACAACTCTTCAAAGACGCTAATGACTATTGCAAGACTTGCTCCCGGTGCCAACACTTGGGCTGGATATCCCGGAGGAACGAGATGCCGCTCCAACCGATCTTGGTTGTGGAGATTTTCGATGTGTGGGGGATAGACTTCATGGGGCCGTTTCCCAGCTCTTTTGGGAACTTGTACATTCTTCTAGCTGTTGATTACGTCTCTAAATTGGTCGAGGCTGTACCCAGCCGAACTAACGACAACAAGGTTGTCGTTAGGTTCCTTAAATAAAACATTTTCTCACGGTTTGGGCACCCCCAAGCGATCATTAGCGACAATGGAAGTCATTTCTGCAATAGGACTTTCGAGGCCTTGATGCGGAAGTATTCCATCAATCATAAGCTTTCTACGCCCTACCACCCCCAAACCTGCAGGCAGGCCGAAGTTTCAAATCGGCAAATCAAGCAGATACTGGAGAAGACGGTTTCCAAGAACCGTAAGGATTGGTCTCTGAAACTCACTGATGCCCTTTGGGCATTTAGAACCGCTTATAAGACCGACCTTGGCATGTCTCCCTATCGGCTTGTGTACGGAAAAGCCTGCCACCTACCTGTCGAAATCGAGCATCGCGCATTTTGGGCGATTAAGGAGCTGAATCTGTCTCTTGAGGACGCGGGCAGCCATCGGAAGCTGCAGCTGAACGAACTATGCGAGCTTAGGGATGAGGCTTACGACAACGCGGTTGTCGTTAAGAATCGAACGAAGGTGTTTCACGATAAACACCTTTTGCGCAAAACCTTCGTACCTGGTCAGCAGGTACTGCTTTACGACACCCGACTTCATTTCCATCCAGGAAAGCTCCGATCTCGCTGGAAAGGGCCGTATTTTGTGCGGAATGTGTATCCGCAGGGCGCTGTGGATTTGGAAAATCCAAAGGACGGTTCACTCTTCAAAGTAAACGGACACCGATGCAAACTGTACCTTAGCGCCTAACCAACAGAGGAGCTCATGTTCTTACAGGAGCCGGTTTACCCTGCATGATCTTCCTCTGCCTACCTCCAAACTTCGGTTATCCAGCCAAGAACAGCGGACACTGTTCCAAATAAGTTTGGGGGTATGTACAAACCATTTTGTATATATTTGTGTATATTCTTTTTCTTTTCTTTAAAAACAAAAAAAAATAAAAATTGTGTATCACTAACCGACAATTTTGAACCTTCCAACTGCTCTCTTCATGCTACGACAGTGAGGACACTGTCCAGTTTAAGTTTGGGGGTACGCTCGGTACGTATTTCTTACCTTCGCATTCATATGTATATTTTGCATCTGCATATTAATATCCATAAAATCCATAAAAATTTGGAAATTTTCTAAAAAATATAAAAACTTTTTTCGTCAAGTTAGCTTGTGAAAGAACTCTGATTCAACATTTCGACGGTTTTTGTTTGAAAAAATAGGAATAACTAAATCTTATGATTGGATTTTGAAAACCTTAAAGATAACTCTCCTTTGAAGTTAACTATAGATGATATACGTCTTTACATCACACTACACGTGTCGTGAATTTTGGGAATTAGATGACAAGTCTCTCATGTTAAACTTTTAAACAGATAAATGATTTTCTGAGGATCAAATAGGTTTGTTCTGAAATAAGTAATGTCAAGAATAGTTTATGAAGTAAAGCGAATATGAAGGAAGGTTATTGATGCCATAATTGGAGCTAAGTCTGAAAAATAACCCATCTGAAACTTGATTGGAATGATTACACACCAAACCCACTAAACACGTCTTTTATCCCAAAAAAAATAATTGAACTGCCGGTTATATCTCCGTTCGTATTAAATCATCTGATTTTCACGCCATACTGTCTTTTGTTTTTGGACCTAGGTAACTTGAGTAATTAAGTCCGCTGGGGTGTTTCTACACCTAATACCCTAAAATCAACTAGTTTGGGTGCATTGGCCCAAAGCTCGCTAAGAAGCCTAGAAAGTCCAGTTTAAAACAAAGTCAAGCAAGTGTTCTCTCCGAGTTAAAATTCCTAACGGTTCTTTGTGTGAGAATAATCTTGATAAAAGACAGGCTTTTAAAAAAAAAATTTAACGGAGATATGAAGGTTTTACTCTTTGATAAAGACTATTGCACGTTCACAGAGGTGTGTATGAAATGAAAACAAGAAAAGGGTGGAGTGAAAAATACGATTTAGTTTCCTGTTAAGGAAGATAGAAATTCTGAAGTTGAAACCTTACTGGGAAACGAAACTTGAAAAATGCTTAACTCTTTATAAAACTTATGTGATCCTTTTAAAATTGTTATCTGGGCTTTATTGTGCGACATGATGACTTTAATCGATCCTTCTGGAACTTAACGACACTATTTGCACTGCACGTAAAGACATATAAAATCTGTAGTTAAATAAGATGCGAGGTGTGAAAAATAAAGGTTCGATGGTCTAGACTTAGGATTATAGAATTGTTATTTTCTAAAACAAAACTTTAGGGTTTGAAGCTTAGTTATTTTACAAAACCAACATGACCGGATTTTGTGGGTAGTATCCGCTGAAAACCCTCAGGAGACAACACTCCTCCTACTAGGGACACCTAGAGGTTTAACGGCTTGTTGCACATTCTCAGTGCAATCGCGTTCCCTGCGAAAGTGAGGTTAGGAAATTTTTTGTGAATAAATGGGCTTTGCTCGGGACGAGCAAATGATAAGTTTGGGGGTATTTGTTCATATCAGATTTTTGCATTTTCATACCGCCCAATTTTTATCACATTGCATATCGGTAGATACTCTTGAGCCGTGTTTGCTAGTCAATTGCAGGATACAGGTTCTCGGTTCGAAAACGGTGAAATTCATGGAAAACACGACAAGATCCGGGTTCCTGCCAACCACAGATAAAACACGGCCTCCGCTCTTCATCCGTATGCTGCCAGATACCAGTTTAGGGAGACGAAATGTCAAATCAATGTCGTTTTCAGGCACAAGGCTCAATGGTAGCACAAAATCCAAGAGATCTACGCGGAGCTCGAGGCAATCATGACAAAATCTTGACAAAAATTCCACCTTTCCCTCAACAGAAATTCTGGAAAAATCGTGGAGCCAAATTGAGAAAATACATATTCCAGAATAATGTACACATCAAACCAGGGAAGCCCAAGAAAGATGAAAGCCCAATTCAACAATAAGGCCGCGGATCCGCGGCAAAAGGTGGGTCCAGGCCGCGGATCCGCGGCCGTTTAGGCGCCATGCCTGCAGATTTTTGGGGGGTGTTTTGGTATTTTTGCTTAGGTTATGGTGGTTGCCCTAGGGTTTCATTTTCTGGCCTATAAATAGCCCAGAACTTTGTGAAGGAAAGGGGTCAATTCTTGTATTTTCATTTTGCCTAGTTTTAGTGTTTATCTTCTTCCTCTTCTCACCTCTTCTCCATTAAACTTGTAGTGAGCTTTTGAGTGAAGAGTGATGAATAAAGAAGACCATTTTTATTATCATGCTTGTCTCCTTATCTTTCTTTACTTGTTGTAATTTTAATTGTTAAGTAGTTGTTGTTATTTTCTTGCTATTTCTTTCTTCTCTCTTTTTCTTTATCATTCATACGACAATGATACTTACGCTCGATCCTCGCCAAGGTGAGGTCGCAAATAGTTAGTCGTATTCTTCTCATCTCCTTCTTTCTATCTTCCTCTTTGTTTTGTTTTGTTTTTCCTTATCATGAAGTGTGAGTAGTTTTATACTTGTTAGGGTAGGATAAGGGAAGTTTGAGAGAAGGAAATCTCTCTCACTCTTTCCTTGCCCAACAACTTAAATCGACTCCCGTTAATTGAACCACAATCCGCTCCTTACGGCACCCTATCCTACATGATAGCGGTGATTCCGTAGTAAGACCGGTTGTGGTTGAATTAACCGGAGGTTATGGATAAGAGCCAAGAACGGACGGACAAGCACTAAAAGGAAGACTTATGCGTTGGAAAGCCTAGCTTATACTCGCAAAGTCCTTTCTAGTCGTGCTAATCCCCGTTGTTGCCGATTACCGTAACACCGATATTAAGAGGGGCAACGAAAGATGTGGAGACTCCTAACTCAAACTAACCTAATCCTAACCCTAACAAGCTCTCTTTAAATATCAACTTAACACTTAGATAGTTACAAACAAAATTTGAACTTTCGGACTTAACTCGTAAAAACACTTTGAAAAAGACTCCCATCTCCCTGCGGACGACCCGTACTCAACCGGCCAGCTACAAGAGAAACCGTCTTGATTGCGGTATTTAAACTAGAACTTGAACACGCACGTACCCTAACAATCAGAAGACAAACCCAAAAGATGCAGGTATGGCCGAGCAGGCCGGTTTCTGGGGAAATGTCGTCGGGTCATTTGTGGGCATTGGTGTTGGAATTGATTTGTAGCTCATATACCCCATATACTACCCCACTGTACTACTTGTTTATCCCTATTTTACCTGAGACCAAATCTGGAACCATTTTTCTAGGGTTGCTATTTTGTTTTGTGACTTTTGATGACTTGAATTTGTGATATTGTGTTTGGTCTCGGTCACTTGACGTTTGTACGTCGATATCGGGTATTGTTTAGTTCTTTCGCATGCGTAGACCATAGGTTTTAACCTATGTGTGATTCGTGTGCCGTTTTGGTTTCCGTACGCTATTCTGTTTACGATACTGTATGTTTGTATATGTAGGCACCTTCATGCAGACTTTGAACGACAAGGAAGAGAATGGCGACATCAACTTCGGCAAGCAAGGATCAAGGTGAGTAGATGTATATCTACGGGGGAAGTCGGGTGGATGGCGTATAGCACCCCTGCAATTCCGTAGGTATGATGCGTTTATATATATATATATAGTTACGAGATGTCTATACTTAGCAAGAAAGACTTTATGAGACATGGGTTGGTTTTAGTGTAATTGAAAGAAAGTGATTTTAGTTAGTTTCTTAGTCGCGAACCCTAGAGTAAGGTGTACACACACACTTGCACACACGTGATATGTTTTTGGTGTATATATTATATGTATGTGTGTGTGTGTGGATGTGTTGATATATATATATATATATATATATATATATACATATACATATATATATATATACATATACACATATATATATATATATATATATATATATACACGGGTGATGAGGATAGTATATTATACTTGGAGGAGAGTCGATATGATCGGACTTGATGCCGTGAGATCGGTTATGTGATTTGGGTCGTGTTATGAGATACGACATGATATTATAGCGGATCGATGGGCGATGTGTTTTATTCACACGCGGATAGATGTTTGATGATATTGGTATGTTCTAGACTTAGAACGGTACCCCTAATTCAGGATATGATGATAATGATACCAGATGAATAATAAGGTATATGTGATATTTGACCCGTACCCTGATTTGGGATGTCGTACGATGGATTTTTACCGTACAATGTATAAATATGATGATTGATCCGCACTTTTGACTTGAGGATGTCATATTATATATACTTTATCGTTCGTGACGCTATTGAGGCGGGATCACCGACTACTAGATATATCGACTCAGACTTAGGTGGATTTCCTTACCCTTTTGATTAGTCTCTTAGTTTCGTCCTGTAGTTCACTTGGTAAATGTTAGACTGGGCTCGAGTCATACTTATTTTCAAAACTAATGAATCGTGAGTATTTTCAAAAAGACAACCCAAGGGATATTAGGATTTTTCAAAGGACGTACCTTTTCTTAAAAACATCGTAGCCCCTGTTTTCTAAAAACCACGATTCGTGCTATTCCAGATGCCAAAACTGTATGACTCGTATATATAAATGTATATTCTTAGATGTTGCATTTACTATTCATTTTCCGTTAAATTCATGTTCTTATCGCATTGCATGCTTGTACATGTGTTTTCCTTAATTATTATGAACCCATGTCGTCAGGACACCAGCACCATTACTGATGATGTGTATGTCTACGAACACTTGCTTGCCAGCTCACACACATCATCATCAGTAATTGCCATGTCATGTACACTTTAGAGAATATTATTTCATTGATATCTCTTGCTAACTGATAGTTCCGATATATCATTACTGTGCTAGTTTAGATATTGCATTCTTTACTAATATACCGTGCATGTATATATATTCATTGTCATGCAATATTATGGGGCTTTATGCCGGTATTTCACTGTTATTTACTCTGGAATTTGGGATTTCGGATTTTCCATGAGATTTCTAGATTTGGAGAAACCGCAAGAATTTTATAAACTCATTTTCATTTCAAAAGATAGAAATTGTGGTTTTCTCGTGATATGATGTGAGAGGTGTCCACCATGAGTTTTCTCGGCTCTTGAGCGGTATCATACACTTGATTCGAGGAGGAGGAGGAACTGTCTGCGAGTGCATGGTGGACCCGGTGCGGTACCGTAACACCTTAGGTCGTGTTTAGGGGTTAATTATATTGTTAATAGATATTCTTGGTAAAAAGTTTACCAAATTAAGTTTCAGATAATTTATTCTAATTAATGAATATTTTATTAGGATTTTTCTAGGCACACACACACTTGTGCATGTAAACTAGGGTTTAGATTTGGGGTTAAAACCATGATTAACAACCATGGCGGGTTAACCTATTTGTATTAAGTGTTTTGGGATTTAATTGGGTTTTATTTATTGTGTGTTCTTTTCTTTTATGAGAAATGATGTGGACCTTGTTGACTTGGTGAGAGAGAAAAAGTATGGGCTTCATGGTTGAGCCATGCTCATTAAATGAAGAGAGAGAGGGGGGTCTTTGACTTGTGCTCTCATTTCCCTCCTCATTCTCATTCTCACAACTCTCACACACACACACACACTCAGCTGAAAAAGAGAGAGAGAGAGGCAGCAGCTGCAGAGGCAGCAGCAGCAGCAGCAGAGGCAGCAGCAGCAGCAGCAAGCAATAACAACAGCAGCAGCAGGCAGTGGCAGCAGCAGCAGCACCAACAGCAGCCCCCAGCAGCTGCAGCAGCACTCCCATCTTCTCCACCTCCTTTCTCCTTACACCTAGGGTCTTGTAAGGTATAGAATCCGAGCCCAACTTCTTGTTTGTTTAACGTATGTGTAGTTTAGCTTCGGTTTGTGTAAAAAGTGAGATTTTGTGTTTGAAATGGTGATTTGTGTGGACTTATGGTTTAGTGCTGTTAATATTGGTTAACCTAGCCTAATTAGGTGTTATTAAGGCCATGTAAACCTAGTTAGACCCCAGATTACACCAAAATACCATAGGGTTTCAAATTGTGCAAATTTAGTGTTTTTAAGTGAACTCTTTGGACTTCTGTGATCTGCTATAGGCCCGAGTAGTTCAGGTTGAAATTGAGTTAACTGGAGCTTGTATACAAGGCATAGACCACACCACCAGAGCCCGAGACCCCCACCCCATAAAGAGGCCACCGATTTATTCTTTTTGGCCGCAATTTGCGGCCAGATAGGGGAGTTTTTGGTTGATGTTTGCATGGGCAGGAGTCTGTTGTTATTTCTAGGCCAGTGGTACGTATAGTTTTGTAAGTTGTTAGCCTGGATAGAATCTGGGACGTTATATCGTATTTCTAGTATGTTTGGTTCGCGCGATACGCGCGATATGCGAGAGGGTTCCATGATTCAGCGTATCGCGGCGTATCGGGGTTAGTTTTAGACGCGTGCACACATTTAGCGTATTGTACACACGCGCGTTTAGTTCGCGACGCGAGCGTATCGTTTGACTTCGATATCGCATTTTGTGAGATAGTTGCTTATTTATGGATTCTTGTGTAATTCCAGGTTCGCAGGCGGGTACGTCGGACGAAGCTAAGAAAGGGAAGCAGGTGGTCGGCTACGAGTAGCGCACGACCAGGTGAGTAGATTTAACATCTACGGGGAAATCGCCCGTATGGCATTAAGCGTCAGGGCGAATCAGGATATTAGATTGTAGATGTTCATATGGACTGTAGTAGCATACCTTATTGTTGCATATAGAAATGATAGTATAGGACACTGCACTGTCACTAACGGTTCAAGTCGCACGAGCACGATTGATATGCTACACTCAAACCGTTAGTGATTGCCATGACACTCACATTATAGGATTACTATAAATCATACATCATACTGATTCTACCTTATTGATGTTGTCATGATTTGCCGCATAACAGCATATGTTATATCCATATTTGGGCACATATGCATCACATACTCATACCCGCGCACGTGCACACTGTATATTCATACCATGCACACATACATTGATATCTTCATACCCGCGCACATGCACACTATATATTCATACCAGTGCACACATACATTGATATCTTCATACCCGCGCACATGCACACTATATATTCATACCAGTGCACACATATATTGATATCTTCATACCTGTGCACATGCACACTGTATATTCATACCAGTGCACACATATACTGATGTCTTCATACCCGCGCACATGCACATGGTATATTCATACCAGTGAACACATATATTGATATCTTCATACCAGCGCACATGCACACTGTATATTCATACCAGTGCACACATACATTGATATCTTCATACCCGCGCACATGCACACTAAATATTCATACTAGTGCACACATATATTGATATCTTCATACCCGCGCACATGCACACTATATATTCATACCAGTGCACACATATATTGATATCTTCATACCCGCGCACATGCACACTGCATATTCATACCAGTACACACATATTTGGATATCTTCATACCCGCGCACATGCACACTGTATATTCATACCAGTGCACACATATATTGATATCTTCGTACCCGCGCACTTCCACACTGTATATTCATACCGGTGCACACATATATTGATGTCTTCATACCTGTGCACATGCACACTGTATATTCATGCCAGTGCACATATATATTGATATCTTCATACTTGCTTAGATTACGCATTGAGATATGTTGTTTCCATTAATTCTGGATTTGGGGAACCGTGGATATTTCAAAGAGAATTGTTAATTATTTAAAAACCCGGTTTCCCTTGATATGATATTTCGGTGCGTCCACCATGTGTTTTCTCGGTACTAGAGTGTTATATGTGAACCCGAATCGAGGAGTTGGATGAGGCCGATTACGGGTACATGGTGGACCCGATATGGTACCCCGGGGCGAGAACGGTTTCGCTGTGTAGTAGACGGTGAGCCTGGCAGAGGGACTACTACCTACCGGTGATTGGTTGGACCTGGCGGTTATCCTGAGGATACCGGCCAGGGTTGATGGATGGATACGGGACGACTCGTACTGCCGGGGCCGAGGGCCGATACCGCAGACAGAGCCCGTGGGTTGATCCAGACTGACGGATGCCCTATACAGGAGGATTTGCGTGTCGATGCTTGGTACGAGTATTTATTGATATTTTGGGTGCCGATGTTGGGCTCTCACGATTATATGAGATTTACAGGATTTGAGGACCGAGGAGGATGGCGACGCCTGAGTAGTATTGGGATTTGGGTGCATTGATGAGTACCGATTATACTTTCCACGATGAAATTCCGTGTAGATGTTATATCTCCCATGCTCAGTATGTAGTAATCGATATCTCATCCTGTATCTATTGTACCTGACATAGTACACATTGATATACCTGATCATTGCATACCCTGTTCATTCTATATAGGGTTGTTAGATTGCATTGCTATACCTGATCATTGCATACCCTGTTCATTCTATATAGGGTTGTTAGACTGCATTGTTATACCCGATCATCACATTTCTTGCTCATCACATGGAGATGTTATTAGATCGCACTTGTTGCATGATTTGAGCATCCAGTTCATCATATAGATGTTATCTGTTGATATAGGTTGAGTATCGTAGCACGTGCATACTCGCGATTACCTTTATATGTTATCTTCTATTCACGAGTTGGCAACTCACCCCCGTTGTGCCACAGTGTTTGCAGGTTGCCCTTCGGAGTAGTCGCGGCAGGCTGCATTCTTGCATCTTTTGACACAGATACCCCTACAGTTGGTGTACTAGCTCTTTTGCTGATAGGTGGGTTTTGTGCGGTATCTGGTTATCTTTCAGTTATGTACATTGTTGTATCTAGTACTCTCCATCTACCACTTATGTATTGACTTAGAGACCAGTTGTGAGGACGATGTATATTATTTGTATTCTCGCGTCGAGCTCGTTGTGAGCCGACTTTACTTATGCAGTTTATTCTATCTATGATGTTTCCCACTTGTTGCTCATTTTCTTCGCTACGGCGTCGTATATTGTTATCTTACTAATTGGTTCTATAAATTGCTTAAATCTCTCTATACTTTTACTGGTTTGATTTCTGGGTTTTCGGCTTACTTGGTCGCGTTACGCCTGTAGACGTTAAGTGCCGGTCACGGGCCAAACTTTGGGTCGTGACAAAGTTGGTATCAGAGCGTAGATTTTACCTTCGGAGTGTAGGATGACCCTGGTATGATGGAGTAGGTAGCTGCAGCAGAGTGGCGTAGCGTGCGTATGTTCCGCGGCATACTCATGACATGGTACTCCGCCTAAGCGACCTTAGGACATATTGATTGAATTTCCTTTATGATCGTATATATCCTTGTGATTCGATTTTCGTATCCTCATCGAATCCTACCTTCTTTCCAGCCATTATGCCGCCAAGGACTACGAGGGTGCAGAGAGAGGCCGGGAGAGCCGAGGTTCGAGTTGATTTATCTGAGACAAGGACTGATCCGAGTAGTACTCATGTTGTACCCGGACAGATTGTTTCTCCTACGACAGGTCAGATCGCTAGACTAGTGGCAGAGATGCAGACCTTGCGCCAGACGATAAGCTCATTGGTAGAGGTCGTTCGAGCGCAGCGACAGATGGTTGCCACCCCTATTACCCAGTTGTTCCTTGCGATCATCATGCAGTATTCCGTCCCCTACATAGCACTGGTGGAGGCAGCCCCCGTTTACGAGACACGTCTTCTAGGGACCGTGAGAGTTCCAGAACAGTTGTGGAATCGTACTGGTGTACCAGCCCAGAGAAGAGGCTTAGGACGAGGACAGTCGTTTGGCTTCCATCCCCAGGCAGGACAGCATTCGGCGCGTAGGTGTTTACAATGCGGAAGCCTTCAACACTTCATCAGGCAGTGTTCCTTCACAGCACGTCAGGGTCATATTCTGAGACGTCGTGGACGCGGAGGGTTTGCACAGAGGGGTCAGGCTAGTAGAGGAGGAGTTCGATCAGTCACAGATGAAGGACAGGCACACGTTTTCGCTTCGACTCATCGGGACACGCGGGCGTCCAATACGGAGCCTACAGGTACTCTTTCAGTATGTCCTTTTGTTGCACTCGTATGTTTACACACTTCATGCCGAGTTTAGGACGAGAGTCGTGCTGGGTAGATTAGCCGTTTGTTGTGTTAACTTCCGTCAGCAATCCTTTTGTTGTGCAACACGTACTTCGGTCTTATGCCGATCGGATAGGAGATAGAGATTTACCTGCTATTTTGATCCTCCTAAAAATGTTGGATTTGGCAATCTCCTGGGCACGGACTGGTTAGTTACATGCTAGGCGTTGTGGGCTACCGTGAGGAAACAGTTAGGTTTTGTTTTTCCGGGCAAGTCAGATCTTGTTGTGCAGGTAGATAGTGGTGCTACCTCTTACCGCTTGAATTCAGCCTTGTTCGCTAGTCGGCACTGAGGAGATGTCGTGGATTCTTGGTGTTTTTCATGATGCTGTAGCCACAGTTGGTTTGTTGGACCGGTTTTCTTTCGTGCAAGAATTTTCCGACGTCATTCCAAGATGAGCCGGCGAAGCTTAAGGAGCTAAGGATATGCTGCAGAGTGGTTATTGAGGGAGTTGTGCGTCTGAGTGTTTCGCATTTAGGAAGCTCCTATTTCTGTTCGTCCAGGAGGAAAACGACAGATTGAGGTTGTGTATTGATGGATCGTCACTTGAATCGGCTTACGGTGCAGATAAGTATCATGTACCTCGCATTGACGATTTCTTCGATCAGCACCAGAGTGCGAGACTTTGTCTAGGTTCGTTTGGGATCGGGTCATCATTGTTGTAGGTCCGGAGTGATGACATTCCGAAGACTGCCTTGTGCGTGCTACGGGCTTTGTATGTTTTGGGTGTGTCACTGGACTCACCAATACTCTAGCAGCACTCGTAGGTGTGATGAACTGGTTTTCTTCGGGCCGTTCCTCGACTAGTTATTGTTGTGTTATTTACGACATCCTAGTCTTTTTAGTGTGCCTTGAGGGTTAGGGTAGCACTTGAGGATCTGTTATACGGATACTGGGAGAGCCCCAGCGGTTTACTAGATTCTCGGAGTGTTCCCTTCAAGCTTGTTGTGTTGACTCCTAGGTTTTGTAGTTACGGAGACGAATTGGTATGGTTTCGAGGAAGATCGTGGCCGTACAGCTTAGGCCCAAATTTGTGAGCAGGACGGAGGTCTGCAGATTTTTTTGGCTTAGCAGGTGTTACAGCCGTCTCATGCAGGATTGCTAGTGTAATGCTGGCCCGTTGACTAAATTGACTGGAATGGAGGTTTCTTTTCTTTGGACTGAGGCTTGTGTGCGGAGTTTCCGCAGTTGAAGACTCGGTTAACAACTTCTTCAGCCCTTTCCTTGCTTTTTTCGGTTCGGGCGACCTTGTGGTTTAACTGTGATGTTTCGTGAGTAGGACTCGAATGTGTACTGAGGTGACACAATGGAGTTATCGCTTTTGCTTCTTTACATTTGGAGGAAGTACGAGAAGGATATCCCACTCACGATCTGGAGATGGCCGCGATGGATTTGCGTTGGAGATTTGAGACACCACTTGTTTGAGAGTCGTGTCAGATTTTCACGGACCACCAGAGTTAAATGTACATCTTCCTGCGGCGGAATTCGATTATTGTGATAGTCCTCCGCAGATTCACAGTTCTTGTGCGATCGTTGAGTGCAGCTTAAGTTCATCTCTACTGAGGAGACAGCTTGCTCGTGTCAGCGCCCGACCACTTTTCTTAAATCACTTTCGCGAGACACTGCCTGCCGACGCTCGTTCGTCAGAGATATTGGAGCCTACTCGGCTGGGTAATGATTTGGAATCCTTGACTTGTGGCAAGGGTGTGCTAGGCTAGAGAGACACCTGTGTACCTAATATTATAGGGAAGAGACGAGGAATCCTAGGGCAGGCACCTCGGTCAACTCTCTGTACTCATTCAAGCCCCACCAACTCTTAACGTGGCTTGTAAGGTAGTTACGGGTGGGCAGGGATAGAAAGAGAAGTCTTGGGATTCGTTTCAAGTGTCTGTCTTGTTGTGTGCTTGAGTTGAGCAACTGAGACTGACGGGAGAGTTGCAACCTTTAACCGTTCCGAAGAGGGAACGAGAGCAGATCTCCCCGAATTTTCATTATGGTGTCCACCCAAGAGTTGTCAGGATGTGACTCCATTCGGATGCTTGTCATCCGGTGATACTC
The DNA here is from genome assembly GCA_030015575.1 of Agapanthus africanus. Taxonomy (NCBI): domain Eukaryota; kingdom Viridiplantae; phylum Streptophyta; class Magnoliopsida; order Asparagales; family Amaryllidaceae; genus Agapanthus; species Agapanthus africanus. The sequence goes on from CM057339.1 coordinate 432,374,502, forward strand.
AGTTGTTCTTGTTAAGTTGTGCGTATGTAGAAATTGTTGTCGGCAGCTGGGGATCGTCGTTTGCCATCGATAGGGTTCTCCTTTGATAGCAGTTATCAGGAGACACTCCAATTGGTAACCTTTAGGATTAGAGGTTAGGTCATGATGATCACCAGTCTGTTTTTCCTAACTCCATGTTATAGGATTTTTGGACCTCAGCTAGTTTAGAAATTTTGGAAATTGACTCGGTTGTTTTGGGTCAGGATGAAAACGGTTTGTTGCGGATAGAGATCAGATGCTGACCAAGAGGGTCGCAGATTCAAGTTCGCAATGGCAGATCATGTATTCCCACGGAAATTTCCGATAAATGACATGTTGAGTTTTGGGATGTTTTCCAGGAAAGTAAGTCTTTTTAGGATCCCTAAGGCGAGTTGGTTCGTTGCCTTAAGTTGGGCACTTCCACCCAGATTATTGAATATTCACCCCGTATTCCCCATGTCGATACTTGCAATTACCTTCAGGACCTTTCTTTTGGATTTAGCGCCAGACCATTTAGTTCGAGCGTGATCCTTCGTTCACCAAACAGCAAGTCGTAATATTGGACCGGCAGGTGATGAAACTTCGATCGAAGGTCTTGCCATCAGAGAAGGTATTTTGGTGCATCCTAAACGGTGAAGAGATCACTTGGGAGGCTGAGGGCGAGATGCGGAAGAAGTTCCCTCATCTCTCTGAAGGTATGCGTAGCTTTGTATATTAAAATTCGGGGACGAATTTTCTTTAAGGGGGGAAGATTGTAACACCTTAGGTCGTGTTTAGGGGTTAATTAAATTGTTAATAGATAGTCTTGGTAAAAAGTTTACCAAATTAAATTTCAGATAATTTATTCTAATTAATGAATATTTTATTAGGATTTTTCTAGGCGCACACACACTTGTGCATGTAAACTAGGGTTTAGAATTGGGGTTAAAACCATGATTAACAACCATGGTGGGTTAACCTATTTGTATTAAGTGTTTTGGGATTTAATTGGGTTTTATTTATTGTGTGTTCTTTTCTTTTATGAGAAATTATTTGCACCTTGTTGACTTGGTGAGAGAGAAAGAGTATGGGCTTCATGGTTGAGCCATCCTCATTAAATGAAGAGAGAGAGGGGGGTCTTTGACTTGTGCTCTCATTTCCCTCCTCATTCTCATTCTCACAACTCTCTCACACACACACACACTCAACTGAGAGAGAGAGAGAGGCAGCAGCTGTAGAGGCAGCAGCAGCAGCAGCAAGCAATAACAACAGCAGCAGCAGGCAGTGGCAGCAGCAGCAGCACCAACAGCAGCCCCCAGCAGCTGCAGCAGCATTCCCATCTTCTCCACCTCCTTTCTCCTTACACCTAGGGTCTTGTAAGGTATAGAATCCGAGCCCAACTTCTTGTTTGTTTAACGTATGTGTAGTTTAGCTTCGGTTTGTGTAAAATGTGAGATTTTGTGTTTGAAATGGTGATTTGTGTGGACTTATGGTTTAGTGCTGTTAATATTGGTTAACCTAGCCTAATTAGGTGTTATTAAGGCCATGTAAACCTAGTTAGACCCCAGATTACACCAAAATACCATAGGGTTTCAAATTGTACAAATTTAGTGTTTTTAAGTGAACTCTTTGGACTTCTGTGATCTGCTATAGGCCTGAGTAGTTCAGGTTGAAATTGAGTTAACTGGAGCTTGTATACAAGGCATAGACCACACCACCAGAGCCCGAGACCCCCACCCCATAGAGAGGCCGCCAATTTATTCTTTCTGGCCGCAATTTGCGGCCAGATAGGGGAGTTTTTGGTTGATGTTTGCATGGGTAGGAGTCTGTTGTTATTTCTGTTAGTTATGTATATGCCCTAGAGGCCATTGTTGTACATATGATGTATATTATAATGGATGCTTGGATATATATAGAGATGACTTTCTTGCTCATCATGATAGTATGCTATTTGGTTTCACTTTATCTTAACATGTTGACTAGTACTGGTTTACTGTTTTTCTCTCACATGTTGATAAAGCCCTTAGGATCTGTACTCGACTACTGGTACTATGATGAGATCATACTAGTGGGGCCACGGTAGTCGATGAGTACATCCTATAACTGTTCCTAGTCGAGGGTATTTCGAGACAGGGCATCGATACACCAGAGTAGACTAGCGTATACGCATCTTGACCCATATGATGGACGATAGATGATCCCATATCCATCGGTGTTTGACATCAGAGATGGTGTACGGGTGCTCAGTGGAGACTGGGTACACTGGACGGACTCGCCGAGAACTCCTAGATGGTGATATACCACACGTCAGATGGCAGTTCTCCGGTGACACTGGTACAGGGTAGTCTGTAGACACGAGATCGTCATGGAGTCTTGTGTGATTCCCACTGTGCTTTGATTTCCACCTTACCACGTCCAAGAGGGCGTGCAAAACGGTGGCTTTTGGGTACAGTCCCGAATCACATGGAGGCAATGAGCGATAGGAGGGGATTCGTCTCTCCCGGTATAGGGAGTTGATGTTGTGCTGTGTTCGATTGGCTATAACTGGAAGTCCCTGGCCAGGGCTGATATAGAGATTTACTGGTAAGTGTTACTAGTAGTTTCTCGACCCGTTATGAGCCACACATCGACACGACTTATCGGTTACTGGGGTCTGACGTATACCACCCCTAGACTTGATATGCAACATATCAGACGAACAGACCGGACTGTACGGGAGTGTTACTGATTGGATTCACAGGAGAACGCACAGGCTAGCTTGTTGATCTTCTGATCGCTCAATACCTGGGTGGCTGTTGTGTTTAGCTGACCGCTTGCAGCTTGTGGGTGTTTGATATGATCATCACCTGCTACCGGCGTATTGACGATTCTTTAGAGTCCTACACAGAGGTTTCTTGGCTCAGGCGAAACGGAGTAGAGGCACATATGTGATATGTGCAGGACCGAGGATAATGCGATATGAGATACCGTATTATATTCTCGCGATATTTAGATATGAACTGGGACATCGGATCAAGTGTTGATTCGATGAATCGGTACATGATATATTAGTCGGTAATATTCGATATAGCCGGATCATCGAATCAAGTGTTGATTCGATGATTTAATGTATAATAATATATATGATATATTGTATTACATTATCTAATATAGGCTCGCTTTATTATTTCATTTTCTCACTGGATGATACATTGATATATATGCGATATATGTTAATTGTATTATTTTCTTTTGTTGCAAATATATAATATATATGTGATATATATTATTGTGACATGATATGATTTATTGTTAAACATGTTTAAGGATGATTAAATGAGGTTAGGGTTTGATTAGGGTTAGTTGCTTCTTGCACCTTCTAGAAGCAATTTCTTTTGTCATGGTTAAGATATTTGTTGATGACACATTTTCTAACCCAACCAAACCCTAACTCTAGTTTATTCTCTACACATTCTTACCCACTCATCCTTGACCATGGTTTATACATCAATCATATACTTTTATTTCTATTCATCACAAAAGGAATTATCATTATGATTTTCCATTATCATCTTCTTCTCTCTTGAAAAGCTCACTAGAAATTCTTTATGTGATGAATAAATATGAGAAAATGATTTAAAAAGAAAGCATAAATACTACTCTCCCATCCTCATCTCATCTAGCCCATGAGATTAGTGTGTTCATCTCTTTAGAGTGAGAAAGCTTGAGTCTTTGCAACTTCGACCTAGATCATCGGAGATTTGGAACACTTCAAGCTAGCATGGATCGTTCGAGTCGTGGAGCCTCTCATGAGTCCGGGAGATCGTGGATCGCGGCAAAGGGACTTCTACTCGGAGATTGTGAAGCGAAGGAGCGGACTACAAAGGTTGTAATCCCTCACACTTTGATAAAAGTTATCATCTTGCATGTTTAACCCTAATAATCTAGCAAAGATCCCGGGTTTGGGTTGTTCGGCACGTCTAAATTTTTATCCGGGCATGTTTGATGCCTTATGAACCTTCACAAGAGTGCCTAGGAACCCTACAGTGGTATCAGAGCCTAGCTAGAGCATTAGGCGACGTGTTTACGAAGTTAAAACTCCGATCGAACCCGAACCGACGTAAATAGACCCCTCTCTGGAAATTTTTCTAAAACTGGGATTTTTCTGAATTAAAAATACCTGAAAAATACTACAGGAAAATATAAGAATTACGGTGGAAAAATGATGCAATGATCCGTACAAAGCGCCGCGGATCCGCGGCCAAAGCCATGATTGGGCCGCTGAACCGCGGCGGTTTGAAGTGATCATGGCCCCATTTCTGCACAGTAATTCATGGTTCTGTGTTATATATTTTATGGGTATTTTTAATCTGTTTCAAGTGTTGAATATTCTGGGGTTTGTTTTGTAATAGTAGACTCGATCGGAAATTTTAAATTCGTATTTCTTTCCGGATATTTAGAAACTGTTAAACTAGTTGAACGGATATCATTAACCCACTTTTTCCCGGCACGTAAAACTTTCAAGTGTTGAATTTTTATCGGGTTTAAATCTTTCGGAAAAATTGTACAAGTTAAGCGGTGGACCCTCTAGAAGACAACAAACCTTAACTCGATTATGTGACCGTCTTGAACTGCCTTTTGAACCTTCGGGTTTTGGGCAGTACGGCGTGCCACATGTGAGGCGTTGGCTTGACCCTTCTACGGCTGGATCACTGGTACTGTGACATATTCTGGGATTATTTGAACTCCACTCAAGTGTTGAGAACTTTAAGAAATTTTGGGTATTTGATTATCTGTTCGGAAAGTTTAATACTGTCTATTTATCTGGAATGTGATACAATATGTCGAATTCATAGAGTTAGGCATGAAATGCGAAGTATGTGATATTTCGGATTTACGATGTCTAAAGTGATTATGGATTCCAAATGTTGTAGTTTTACACTTTCTTTTCTGTGACCGTAAGTGTAATATGTGACATCGCCGGTTTCGTTGCTATATGTCAACGACAATTGGGATGCGCATATTTACTTACGTTGATGATATGTGATATTATGTGTTGCTGTGATATATTATATTGGATCGTCGTGTTCTGAATAGCCGGGGGTTTTATGTGAGATGAGGGTTTTTATTTTCATTCATGTAAAATTCATTTGTAATGTAATATTCTTTTATTTGGGGCACTTCCAAGTTGAGGTTGATGTCACCAGTGTATATTATTTACTTTTCCGCATTAGGAAGACCCAAGGAGGGGAGCACAAGTAACCGGATTCTAGGGTCCAGTGGGAGGCCATCTCGAGGAGTCGAGACCGGGTCTTCTAACCCTAGAATTGGCAATGTTACTTGTCGCTCTCGTAGGGGTCTTGGGATGAGGGTTTGGCTATTCGTCGCGACCGTGGAATCCGTGTTTTATACAGGCTCGTATTGAAAACACGGACATCCTAGTATATCCAATATTTTATATATGTTCTTCTGCTGCAATGTTCTGTGATGAGATCATATTACTGCCTGAGACGAATGCTTATACTATATATATATGCTGATATATAAATATTACTGCTTTCGTTTCTTCTGTGATGCTTAGGAAGCATAAGCTGATGGGATTTTTATTAATGAGATTAATAAAAAGAAAAGAAACCTAAAGATGTTGTAGAATCAAAACTTTATAAAAAGGGTAGCTACAGTTTTGCTTTGCACAGTGATATATATGATATATCCTGCACCTTATTCGATGGGGAAAGAGCCGACGATCTCTTCACCGGGAGTGACCTCTTTAGCGAAACTGGCAGATGCTACATCACTCGGTTTGTCTTTTGATTGCTTTTAAAGTTTTGCTTTGCACAGCGGTATATATGATATATCCTGCACCTTATTCGATGAGGAAAGGGCCGACGATCCCTTCACCGGGAGTGACCCCTTTAGCGAAACTAAGAAAAGCCTCAAAAACACTCCTTTTCAAAACTTCACTTGATTCTACGACGATATCAAGTTCATTACGCAATAGGTTTTGAGAAAAACCTGCATAGCCCTCCGTCATTTCAGATAAGTAATATTTAGTATTCGTGCTACGGTAGTTTGGCATGCGTCAAGGCGTAGTGTACGGTAGCTGATTATTACTTATCTGCAGCATGAGATGCGATTGGATTAAGGTATTCGTACGGCGTTGTTTGGCATGCGTCAAGGGTCGTACGGGTGGGTTTAATTCAATCACGAAATGTACGGATTGAACTTGACTAGTGGACTATGGGTTGTTTGGCATGCGTCAAGGTTATAGCACACTAGGGGTAAAAGCTTTATCGAGAATTTCAAGTGTTGAAATTTGCAATGAGATTGCATAACTTCTATGAAATAGTTGGATCCCGATACCCACTGCGAGTAAGAGTTACTCCTGGGAGAGTTTTACATAGGACAATTAGCCGATCAAGTAGGTGTCTAGAAAAGTGTTAACGGGGTTACGCCTCTGGGAAAATGAGGTTTACTATAATTAGGTCCGTGCGAAAGCACGGGGAACCTCCCTCAAAGTACCCACACTGATCTGGCTGAAAGATTGACGAAATTGTAGGGTGTAATTACTCCCGGCTAATCTTACCTTTTAGGGTTTGAAGGTAGATTTGATAAAAACAGTGGGAGACATCCTGATTAGATAAGATAATAACCAATCTAATCTTGCAAGAGTGTACGCTAAAGTGTTTTCTTCTCTCTCTCTCCAGGTAGCGACCATGTCAGGCCATAATCAAGATAATAAAATGGATGTATTGACTGAACCCGATTATTATACTGAGCAGGGGAACGTTGGACCCGTTCTTTCTTATAAGAGTTATAAGACTGAACAGGAAACAGGAGAATATCTGGATTCTCACGCCGCTCAAAAGAACATGCATGTTGATGCATCTTCTTCGGGTGTGTTAGTTATTGAGAACTGTTTCTCAGTTCACCCTACGTCCTGGGTATTAGATACCGGATCAGGATCCCACATATGTAAACAGTTACATGGGCTACGTAAAGGTAGAGAACTGGGAAGGGGTGATCATTCCGTTCAAGTAGGGAACAGTGCAAATGTTGCAGCCAAAGCAGTTGGCGAATATCACCTAGTATTACCAAGTGGTGATACACTGATTCTAAATGAGTGCTATTATATACCGAACATGATGTGCAACATTATATCAGTTTCTTTATTAAGTAAAGAAGGATATAATTTTGTAGTAAAGGATAATGTTATGAACATATTCCTAGATCAAAAGTTGATTGCATCAGGCCCGTTACATAATGGCATATTCATTCTAAATCAGAATACAGTCCTGAATATACAAAACACACACAAGAGGAAAAGTTCAGATATGAACGAATCCTACTTGTGGCATTGTAGACTTGGTCATATCAATGCGACACGACTGGCTAAGTTACATAAGGATGGTTATTTAAATCCGTTCGAATTATCATCTTATGATACTTTCCATTCATGTCTCAAAGGAAAAATGACCAAAGCTCCGTTTAGTGGACACGGAGAAAGAGTTACCGAACTCTTAGGACTGGTACATAGTGATGTATGCGGTCCCATATCTACGCATGCCAGGAACGGTTCTTCCTACTTCATTACATTCACTGACGATCTCTCAAGATTCGGATTTGTGTTCCTGATGAAACACAAGTCTGAAGCTTTTGAGAAATTCAGAGAATATAAGCACGAAGTAGAGAATCAAACGGGCAAAGGTATTAAGATTCTTCGATCTGATCGAAGAGGTGAATACTTAAGCAGTGCGTTCCTAGATTATCTAAAAGAGAATGGGATTCTCTCTCATCTTACTCCTCCTTATACACCACAGCACAACGGTGTATCGGAACGAAGAAATCGCACCCTATTAGATATGGTGCGCTCGATGATGAGTACAGCTGAGTTACCTATTTCCTTTTGGGGTATGCGCTTGAGACAGCCATAGACCTATTGAATAGAGTTCCTACCAAATCTGTGCCTACCACTCCATATGAGATATGGAAAGGGAAGAGAACACATCTTAATTACATTAAGATATGGGGTTGTCCGGCCTATGTCAAAAGACAAAATCCGGACAAACTCGAGGCAAGATCTGTCTTATGTAAGTTTGTAGGATATCCCAAAAACTCACAAGGGTATATCTTCTACCACCCCGAGGAACAAAAGGTGTTTGTTTCTCGACATGCCACTTTCTTAGAAAAAGGTTTTCTTATGAAACAGATTAGTGGCATTGAGGTAGAACTGGAAGAGGTTCCAGCAACACAAACTATAACAGAAGACTTGGTAGAACCAGAAGATTCAGTAGTACCCGACGAACCCCAGCCTCTCCGCCGATCTAGCAGGGTTTCTCATCCGCCTGAGAGATACTACGGTTTTCTCATTGATGGTGGAAGCAAGGATTGCATCATGGAAGATGATGACCCGACTAGTTTCGAGCAGGCCATCACGAGTGGTGACTCTATGAAATGGCTGGATGCAATGCGATCTGAGATGGAATCCATGTACACCAATAAAGTATGGATTTTGGAAAATGCTCCTGAAGGGGTAAAACTCATTGGGAGCAAGTGGATTTTTAAAAAGAAATTTGGTGTAGATGGAAAGTTGAGACTTTCAAAGCTAGACTTGTAGCAAAGGGTTTTCGTCAACGACCAGGTGTGGATTATGACGAAACCTTTTCTCCAGTGGCTATGCTTAAGTCCATCCGGATCTTACTTGCCATTGCTGCATACCATGACTACGAAATCTGGCAAATGGATGTTAAGACCGCCTTTCTAAACGGTGATTTAGAAGAGAGAGTGTACATGACTCAGCCAGAGGGCTTCGTAGATAGTGGGAGCAGCGGAAAGGTATGCAAGCTACTTAAATCCATTTATGGGTTAAAGCAAGCATCGCGGAGTTAGAACATCTGTTTTGATGTTGTAGTCAAAGAGTTTGACTTCATCAAAAATATAGATGAACCTTGTATCTATAAGAAGGTAGCAGAGGGTAAGGTAGTCTTCCTCGTATTGTACGTGGATGATATACTCTTGATAGGAAATGATATTCCTTTGCTGAAATCAGTCAAGCTCTTCTTATCACAGAGATTCTCAATGAAAGATCTAGGTGATGCCTCCTGCATATTGGGAATCATGATCTATAGAGATAGATCTAAACGGATACTGGGATTGTCCCAATCCAGGTACATTGACACCATACTAAAGAGGTTTAGTATGGAAGAATCCAAGCGTGGGAACCAACCCACGATCTCTGGACTCACTCTCTCCAAAGAGATGTCTCCCAAGACTGATTTGGAGAGAGCTCGCATGCAAGGGATACCCTATGCTTCGGCAGTAGGCTCTATCATGTATGCGATGCTATGTACCAGACCCGATGTAGCATACTCACTAAGTGTAGTGAGTCGGTATCAAGCAGATCCTGGAGAGAGTCACTGGACAGCTGTGAAGAACATTTTCAAGTACTTATGAAGGACTAAGGAGATGTTCTTGGTGTATGGTAACGGAGAACTCCAGGTGGAGTCCTTTACCGATTCCAGCTTCCAAAGTGATAAGGACGACTCTAAGTCGCATTCGGGTTTTGTCTTTACCCTCAATAGAGGGGCGATATGTTGGAAAAGTTCCAAACAGGATACCGATGCAGACTCGACGATGGAGGCTGAATACATCGCTGCCAACGATGCTGCTAAAGAGGCTGTCTGGATCAAGAAGTTCACTAGTGAACTTGGTGTGGTTCCATCCATTGAGCATCCAATACCTCTGTATTGCGATAACAATGGAGCTGTGGCTTTGGCCAAGGAACCCAGATCCCATCAGAAGTCCAGACATATTCTGAGGCGGTATCACCTGATCAGGGAGATAGTTGATCGCCGGGAGATCGAGGTCAGGAGAGTAGATACGAAGGACAACACTGCGGATCCATTCACGGAGGCTATTCCCCAGATACAGTTTGAGAGATTATTCGGGATGCTAGGTATGAGATACTACAGCAGCTGGCCTTAGTGCAAGTGGGAGATTGTTAGCTATGTATATGCCCTAGAGGCAGTTGTTGTACATATGATGTATATTATAATGGATGCTTGGATATATATAGAGATGACTTTCTTGCTCGTCATGATAGTATGCTATTTGGTTTCACTTTATCTTAACATGTTGACTAGTACTGGTTTACTGTTTTTCTCTCACATGTTGATAAAGCCCTTAGGATCTGTACTCGACTACTGGGACTATGATGAGATCATACTAGTGGGGCCACGGTAGTCGATGAGTACATCCTATAACTGTTCCTAGTCGAGGGTATATCGAGATAGGGCATCGATACACCAGAGTAGACTAGCGTATACGCATCTTGACCCATATGATGGACGATGGATGATCCCATATCCATCGGTGTTTGACATCAGAGATGGTGTACGGGTGCTCAGTGGAGACTGGGTACACTGGACGGACTCGCCGAGAACTCCCAGATGGTGATATACCACACGTCAGATGGCAGTTCTCCGGTGACACTGGTACAGGGTAGTCTGTAGACCCGAGATCGTCATGGAGTCTTGTGTGATTCCCACTGTGCTTTGATTTCCACCTTACCACGTCCAAGAGGGCGTGCAAAACGGTGGCTTTTGGGTACAGTCCCGAATCACATGGAGGCAATGAGCGATAGGAGGGGATTCGTCTCTCCCGGTATAGGGAGTTGATGTTGTGCTGTGTTCGATTGGCTATAACTGGAAGTCCCTGGCCAGGGCTGATATAGAGATTTACTGGTAAGTGTTACTAGTAGTTTCTCGACCCGTTATGAGCCACACATCGACACGACTTATCGGTTACTGGGGTCTGACGTATACCACCCCTAGACTTGATATGCAACATATCAGACGAACAGACCGGACTGTACGGGAGTGTTACTGATTGGATTCACAGGAGAACGCACAGGCTAGCTTGTTGATCTTCTGATCGCTCAATACCTGGGTGGCTGTTGCGTTTAGCTGACCGCTTGCAGCTTGTGGGTGTTTAATATGATCATCACCTGCTACCGGCGTATTGACGATTCTTTAGAGTCATACACAGAGGTTTCTTGGCTCAGGCGAAACGGAGTAGAGGCACATATGTGATATGTGCAGGACCGAGGATAATGCGATATGAGATACCGTATTATATTCTTGCGATATTTAGATATGAACTGGGACATCGGATCAAGTGTTGATTCGATGAATCGGTACATGATATATTAGTCGGTAATATTCGATATAGCCGGATCATCGAATCAAGTGTTGATTCGATGATTTAATGTATAATAATATATATGATATATTGTATTACATTATCTAATATAGGCTCGCTTTATTATTTCATTTTCTCACTGGATAATACATTGATATATATGCGATATATGTTAATTGTATTATTTTCTTTTGTTGCAAATATATAATATATATGTGATATATATTATTGTGACATGATATGATTTTTTGTTAAACATGTTTAAGGATGATTAAATAAGGTTAGGGTTTGATTAGGGTTAGTTGCTTCTTGCACCTTCTAGAAGCAATTTCTTTTGTCATGGTTAAGATATTTGTTGATGACACATTTTCTAACCCAACCAAACCCTAACTCTAGTTTATTCTCTACACATTCTTACCCACTCATCCTTGACCATGGTTTATACATCAATCATATACTTTTATTTCTATTCATCACAAAAGGAATTATCATTATGATTTTCCATTATCATCTTCTTCTCTCTTGAAAAGCTCACTAGAAATTCTTTATGTGATGAATAAATATGAGAAAATGATTTAAAAAGAAAGCATAAATACTACTCTCCCATCCTCATCTCATCTAGCCCATGAGATTAGTGTGTTCATCTCTTTAGAGTGAGAAAGCTTGAGTCTTTGCAACTTCGACGTAGACCATCGGAGATTTGGAACACTTCAAGCTAGCATGGATCGTTCGAGTCGTGGAGCCTCTCATGAGTCCGGGAGATCGTAGATCGCGGCAAAGGGACTTCTACTCGGAGCTTGTGAAGCGAAGGAGCGGACTACAAAGATTGTAATCCCTCACACTTAGATAAAAGTTATCATCTTGCATGTTTAACCCTAATAATCTAGCAAAGATCCCGGCTTTGGGTTGTTCGGCACGTCTAAATTTTTATCCGGGCATGTTTGATGCCTTATGAACCTTCACAAGAGTGCCTGGAACCCTACAATTTCTAGGCCAGTGGTATGTATAGTTTTGTAAGTTGTTAGCCTGGGTAGAATCTGGGACGTTATATCCTATTTCTAGTACGTTTGGTTCGCGCGATACGCGCGATACGCGAGAGGGTTCCATGATTCAGCGTATCGCGGCGTATCGGGGTTAGTTTTAGACGCGTGCACACATTTAGCGTATCGTACACACGCGCGTTTAGTTCGCGACGCGAGCATATCATTTGACTTCGATATCACGTTTTGCGAGATAGTTGCTTATTTATGGATTTTTGTGTAATTCCAGGTTCGCAGGCGGGTACGTCGGACGAAGCTAATAAAGGGAAGCAGGTGGTCGGCTACGAGTAGCGCACGACCAGGTGAGTAGATTTAACATCTACGGGGAAATCGCCCGTATGGCGTTAAGCGTCAGGGCGAGTCAGGATATTAGATTGTAGATGTTCATATGCACTGTACTAGCATACCTTATTATTGCATATACAAATGATAGCATAGGACACTGCACTGTCACTAACGGTTCAAGTCGCACGAGCACGATTGATATGCTACACTCACACCGTTAGTGATTGCCATGACACTCACATTATAGGATTTTTATAAATCATACATGATACTGATTCTACCTTATTGATGTTGTCATGATTTGCCGCATAACAGCATATGTTATATCCATATTTGGGCACATCTGCATCACATACTCATACCCGCGTACGTGCACACTGTATATTCATACCAGTGCACACATACATTGATATCTTCATACTCGCGCACATGCACACTGTATATTCATACCAGTGCACACATACATTGATATCTTCATACCCGTGCACATGCATACTGTATATTCATACCAGTGCACACATATATTGATATCTTCATACCCGCGCACATGCACACTGTATATTCATACCAGTGCACACATATACTGATGTCTTCATACCCGCGCACATGCACACTGTATATTCATACCAGTGCACACATATACTGATGTCTTCATACCCGCGCACATACACACTGTATATTCATACCAGTGCACACATACATTGATATCTTCATATCCGCGCACATGCACACTGTATATTCATACCAGTGCACACATATATTGATATCTTCATACCCGCGCACATGCACACTGTATATTCATACCAGTGCACACATATATTGATATCTTCATACCCGCCCACATGCACACTGTATATTCATACCAGTGCAAACATATATTGATATCTTCATACCCGCACACATGCACACTGTATATTCATACCAGTGCACACATATATTGATATCTTCATACCCGCGCACATGCACATTGTATATTCATACCGGTGCACATATATATTGATATCTTCATACTTGCTTAGATTACGCATTGAGATATGTTGTTTCCATGATTAATTCTGGATTTTGGGAACCGTGGATATTTCAAAGAGAATAGTTAATTATTTAAAAACCCGGTTTCCCTTGATATGATATTTCGGTGCGTCCACCATATGTTTTCTCGGTACTAGAGTGTTATATGTGAACCCGAATCGAGGAGTTGGATGAGGCCGATTACGGGTACATGGTGGACCCGGTATGGTATCCCGGGACGAGAACGGTTTCGCTGTGTAGTAGACGGTGAGCCTGGCAGAGGGACTACTACCTACCGGTGATTGGTTGGACCTGGCGGTTATCCGGAGGATACCGGCCAGGGTTGATGGATGGATACGGGATGACTCGTACTGCCGGGGCCGAGGGCCGATACTGCAGACAGAGCCCATGGGCTGATCCGGACTGACGGATGCCCTATACAGGAGAATTTGCGTGTCGATGCTTGGCACGAGTATTTATTGATATTTTGGGTGCCGATGTTGGGCACTCACGATTATATGAGATTTACAGGATTTGAGGACCGAGGAGGATGGCGACGCCTGAGTAGTATTGGGATTTGGGTGCATTGATGAGTACCGATTATACTTTCCATGATGACATTCCGTGTAGATGTTATATCTCCCATGCTCAGTATGTAGTAATCGATATCTCATCCTGTATCTATTGTACCTGACATAGTACACATTGCTATACCTGATCATTGCATACCCTGTTCATTCTATATAGGGTTGTTAGATTGCATTGCTATACCTGATCATTGCATACCCTGTTCATTCTATATAGGGTTGTTAGACTGCATTGTTATACCCGATCATCATATTTCTTGCTCATCACATGGAGATGTTATTAGATCGCACTTGTTGCATGATTTGAGCATCCAGTTCATCATATACATGTTATCTGTTGATATAGGTTGAGTATCGTAGCACGTGTATACTCGCGATTACCTTTATATGTTATCTTCTATTCACGAGTTGGCAACTCACCCCCGTTGTGCCACAGTATTTGCAGGTTGCCCTTCGGAGTAGTCGCGGCAGGCTGCATTCTTGCATCTTTTGACACAGATACCCCTACAGTTGGTGTACTAGCTCTTTTGCTGATAGGTGGGTTTTGTGCGGTATCTGGTTATCTTTCAGTTATGTACATTGTTGTATCTAGTACTCTCCATCTACCACTTATGTATTGACTTAGAGACCAGTTGTGAGGACGATGTATATTATTTGTATTCTGGCGTCGAGTTCGTTGTGAGCCGACTTTACTTATGCGGTCTATTCTATCTATGATGTTTCCCACTTGTTGCTCATTTTCTTCGCTACGGCGTCGTATATTGTTATCTTAGTAATTAGTTCTATAAATTGCTTAAATCACTCTATATTGTTACTGGTTTGATTTCTGGGTTTTCGGCTTACTTGGTCGTGTTACGCCTGTAGACGTTATGTTGTTAAGTGCTGGTCATGGGCCAAACTTTGGGTCGTGACAGGTATCCTGGGGCAAGATGGTCGCAGATGATGGCGTTGAGCCCAACAGGGGAGCACTGCCGATCGGTTATTTATGATGCGGCGGATATCCGGAGGATACCGACGTAGTCTTGAGATTTGATGATTTGGGCCAGTCCGGACTCCCGGAGCCCATGGGCTGATCCGACTATGCAGAGCCTAAGATATTGAGATTTGATGATATGGGCCAGTCCGGATTGCCGAAGCCCGAGATATTGAGATATTTATTTTGTGTCGATACTTGACACGGATTCTCTGTTGATTTCATTGATGATACTCCGGTTTTATACAGAAATCTCACTGAGATAAGAAAACAGTTTTCTTATTTAAGATGCATTCTGTTTTCATTCTTAATGCATTCATACATCATATATATGAGATGTTGCTACCTGAGGCACTGACACGAGCACTTGGTATTACACTTATGTTTAGATGATTACCTTTCCATTATTAGATACTTCAGGTTATTTTTTTTATGAGGATATTATTGTATAACCTAGGAGAGTCATACATGAGATTTCTTTTCGGTGATGTTTTCTACTCACGAGTTGGTAACTCACCCCCGTTGTGCCACAGTTTCTTGCAGGTTTTGCCGTACAGGTTTTGTTGCGGCTTGCTGGTACACTGCTTCCTTCCGGGTGATTGCTTTAGTAGGTGGGTTCACTTGCATCGTGACCACCATTGTACCTTATTTATATTCTGTTGTATCTAGTAAACTCCATCAAACAGACTTGTATTATTTGATAGACTTAGAAGACCAGTTGTATATTCTTTCGACCTTAGAGTCGCACGCTTGTATTATTATGATTCTTCTCTGTTTTTCTTGAGAAAGTCGGTTTCCTTTCTGAGTTTTGATCCTCGCCCTTCGGCGTTGTATATTATATTGCATTGCGTGGTTGTTTCTGCCAATTGGCGAAGAGCTAGCTCCTGCTTGGGGATGCCTTTATTCGTTACTTATATTATGCATGTTTATACCCGTTAGGGCCAGTATTTACAAAGGAAACTCTGCCGAAATTTTTTAAAAAGACTTGATGTTTTAAAAATGCTTACTACAACTTTCAAAGTGAATTTATATGTTAACTTTTAAATAAGTTTTTCCTTCACTCTCTTTTCAAATGGTTTAGATTTTTGGGCTTTTGGCTTACTTGAATTAGGTGGGGTCCTATAGACTTCACATCATTCAAGTGCCTGTCACGTGCTATTTCGAGTCGTGACACTTTCATTCGATGTAAATTTGTAAAGTGATATAATATTATTTTTGCGGGGCACATCCGGGTTAAGGTTGTAGCCACCGTTGTATTATTTCTTTTACTGTTTTTGCTTCTAGGATAAACCCAAGGTTGGGTGCCCAAACTACCGGGTACTTTGAAGTTCCGAGTGTCCTACTCACTTTGTTTTGGGAGATTGCTTCGGGTATTTGGCAGGTAGTTTGCCGTACCCATAGGGGTCTAGGGTGGAGTTTGACTATTCATCAGGACCGTGGAATCTGTTTTTCATTACAGGCTCAAACGAAATGCGGAATTCCTAGTATATCCAATGGGTTCATCTGTGATCTGGAATGCCTATCATTGGATCTGACAAATGGATATTATTATATATGTATTATATAATAGACGTTGCTTATGTTTTGCATCCGCGCTAGTCCAGCCCCCCCTGTCGTTAGTTAAGTAACCTAACGGGTGATGACGGGCCCCGTGGCGAATACGGATGATATAAGCGTACGTTATATTTTCGTTGTTTTCTGCAATGGTAGGTTAATTGATGGGACTACATTACATTAATGCTAAGCTAACAAACCAAAGTTGAATCGTTGGAACAATTTCAAAACCACTCAGTTTTTTTCAAAACAGCAAAACTTTTAAAATGCGGGGCTTAAACCACTCCTTTTAAAAGCTATCAGGTTCCTTCGATTATATCAAGTTCACTACGTTCACGGTTTCGTTAAAACCATTCATGGCCCTCCGTCATTTCAGTTGGATATTTAGTAGTATTCAAGCTATGTATTTTGACCTTCGCCAAGGCATAGTGATTGGTAGCTGTTGAATATTTATCTGTAGCATAGATAAATGTGTTGGTTTGGGACAGTTGTACTGCTATTTTGGCCTTCATCAAGGGTATGTACGGGTGGGTTCAAATTAACCTGGACAATGACGGGTAGAACTTGACATGTGACTTATGATATGTTGGCCTTCGTCAAGGTCATAAGAGCATGGGGCAAAAATCCACATCGGGGGTTTCTAAAGAAACTGAAACTTGCCGGTGTTGCATACCATTTGGAGTGTGATAATTTTGGTAGGATTCCTTCGACATTATCACACGATGATATTTGGATCCCTATCCTACTGTGAGTATATGCTACTCCTCGGGAGATTTTTTTCACTTAACGATCAATGCTATAAACCAAGTAGGTGTCTAGAAAGGTGTTAGCGGGGCTACACCCCCAAGGAAAAGAGGTTATTTAATTAAGGAACTTCACGAAAGCGTCGTAAAACCTTTCTCGAAGTACCGACACTGGCCTGGATGAACGGCTAAGCAAGTATTGTACGGTGAGATTAATCCTGACTAATTCTTCTTTTATGGTTTGAGGAAGGATTCGAGAAACAGTGGGAGCCATCCTGTTTAGATAAAATAAAAACCAATCTAAATTTGCAAGAGCATCATGCTAAAGTGTTTCTTCTCTCTCTCCTAATTGCAGCGACCAAACATGACGGGCCTTAAGTTACTATTAGATAAAAATATATTGACAAGGCCAAACTATAAAGATTGGTTCAAGAATGTCAAGATGGAAATCACTTATGACAAATTGGGCTATGTTCTTACTACTAAAGCCCCCGCCGTCCCAGGTCCAGATTCCAGCGTCGCGGATAGGGAAATCCGTAAGACCTGGGAAATTGATTACGCGAAAGCCAAGTGCCTCGTGCTGGCCTCTATGGTCAATGAACACCAGAAGCGGCACGAGAATATGGATCTTGAATCCATATTCCTCCATACCAAGGAATTATATGGAGAGCAATCTCGTATCGCAAGATACGAGACCTCGAAGAAGCTATTTCAGGCGAGGTTGGCCGTTGGGTCATATGTAGGGGAACACGTCCTTAAGATGATCGGCTATATTGAGGAGCTCGCAGACCTTGGGACCATGTTAGAGAACGAGCTGTATACAGACTTGATTCTCCAATCCCTTCCATCCACCTACGCCCAGTTTATCTTGAATTTTAATATTCAAGGTAAAGAAGTTGAACTACCGGAACTTCTCAACATGTTGAGCAGTGCTGAGGGCACCCTGAAGAAATCCAGGGAAATACCCGCTCTGCTTGTTGGTGGAGCTTCTACTTCTAGATCCAAGGCGAAAGCCAAAGGAAAGAATCAAAAGGCCCCCACCAAGCCGAGAGGCAGTGTTAGTAAGGTGGAAGTAAAGGGCAAGGCAAAAGTGGCGGGGCCGACAGTAGGGAAGTAAGAATGCTTCTACTGTCATAAAAAGGGCCATTGGAAGAAAGATTGTAAGGCTTGGAGAGCCAAGAACCAGGACCCGAAGCAAGTTGTGGTTTCGGCTTCAGGTGTGTTTGTAGTTGAAAATTGTCTGTCAATCAACTCTACATCCTGGGTATTGGATACCGGATCAGGATCTCATATCTGTAATTCTTTGCAGACACTGAGAAGCTGTAGAGTTCTGAAGACCGGTGATATAACCCTCAGGGTTGCTAACGGAGCGAGCGTGGATGCTGTGTCCGTATGGGAATATCACCTAGGATTGAAGAGTGGACATATTTTGGTTTTGCGCAACTGTTTTTATGTACCTAGTTTGACTTGTAATATCATTTTTGTATCTTTGTTATCAAAATAAGGTTATGATTTTATATTTGTAAGCGATGTTGTAAACATTCACCTTAATCATAGTCTGATTGGGTCGGGTACACTAAACAACAGTATATACGTATTAAACCAACTATAAATTTTCAATGTCCAGAACACGCATGAAAGAAAGACTCCAGAATTAAATCAAGCTTTCTTATGGTATTGTAGACTGGGTCACATCAACAAAACAGGGTTGACCAAATTACATAAAGAAGGATATTTGGATCCGTTCGAATATCAATCTTATGCAACTTGTCAATCATGTCTCAAAGGAAAGATGACAAAAATTTCGTTCACTGGACACGGAGTATGAGCGAGTGAGCTCTTGGGACTCATACACAGCGACGTGTGTGGTCTAATATCTACACATGCAAGAAGTGGTTATTCCTATTTCATTACTTTTAAGGATGATTTCTCTAGGTATGGACATGTCTTCTTGATGAAACATAAATCCGAGGCCTTTGAGAAATTCCAAGAATATAAGAATGAAGTGGAAAAACAAACCGGCAAAAGTATCAAGATACTAAGATCTGATCGAGATGGTAAATACTTGAGTGCCGAGTTCCTGGATTACCTAAAAGAAAATGGAATTCTCTCTCAACTTACTCCTCCATACACACCACAACACAACGGTGTATCGGAAAGACGGAACCGAACCTTATTGGATATGGTACGTTCCATGATGAGTAACGCTGAGTTACCGCGATCATTCTGGGGCTATGCACTAAAATCAGCTGCATATCTTTTGAACAAGGTTCCCACCAAGACTGTACCTACCACAGATGTGGAGTGGGAAAAAACCATATCTTTAGTATCTAAAGATATGGGGATGTCCATCTTTTGTCAAAAAGCAGCATGCGGACAAACTCGAGGCACGCTCAGTACTGTGTAAGTTTGTAGGATACCCAAAGAACTCCTGGGGGTATCTTTTCTATTACGCAGAGGAACAAAAGGTTTTTGTTTCTCGTCATGCCCACTTTTTGGAACATCAATTTTTAGAAAAAGAAACTGGTGGGAGCACAATAGAACTAAAAGAAATTCCAGAACCACAAGCTAGTACTGAGAGCTTGGTGGAACCAGAAGTTTCAAAAGAACGGGACATTCCCGCGCCACTCCGCGGGAGTAGTAGGCTGTCTCATCCACTTGAGAGATACTACAGTTTTCTCACAGACGGGGATAGAGAAGATTGCATCATTGATAATGATGAGCAAACTAACTTCCAGCATGCCATTCAGAGCACAAACTCGGTAAAATGGCTGGATGCAATGCGGACCGAGATGGAGTCCATGTACACCAAAAAAGTATGGACTTTAGACATTGCTCCAGAAGGGGTAAAACTCGTAGGCTACAAATGGATTTTTAGAAAGAAGATTGGTATAGATGGACAGATTGAAACCTATAAGGCTAGACTTGTTGCAAAAGGATTTCGTCAAAGACCTGGTTTGGACTATGATGAAACCTTTTCTCCTATGGCTATGCTCAAATCCATTCGGATCCTTCTTGCCATTGCTGCCTTCCATGATTATGAGATTTGGCAGATGGACGTAAAGACCGCTTTTCTAAATGGACATTAGGAAGAGTGCGTCTATATGGACCAGCTAGAAGGTTTCATTAAGAGTAGGAGCAGCGGGAAAGTGTGCAAGTTGCTTAAGTCCATTTATGGACTAAAGCAAGTATCGTGGAGTTAGAACATCAATTTTGATGAGACGGTCAAAGAATTTGACTTTATCAAAAATCCAGATGAGCCGTGCATTTATAGTAAGATTGTAGCAAGAACTGTAGTATTCCTCGTCTTGTACGTGGATGGCATTCTCTTGATAGGAAATGACATTCCTATGCTACAATCTGTCAAAAGATTCTTGTCACATAGGTTCTCCATGAAAGACCTGGGTGATGCCTCTTACATTCTAGGGATCCAGATCTATCGTGATAGATCTAAGAGGATGTTGGGACTTTCACAGTCCAGGTACATCGACACCATACTGAAAAGAATCAGTATGGAAGATTCTAAGCGCGGTAATTTATCGGCTTGTCACGGAATCACCCTCTCCAAAGAGATGTCTCCCAAGACTAATTTGGAAAGGGATCGCATGTCTATTATACCCTACGCTTCTGCGGTAGGCTCTATAATGTATGCGATGTTTTGTACCAAACCAGATGTGCTTACACACTGAGTGTGGTAAGCCGGTATCAGTCGAACCCTGGGGAGAAGCACTGGATAGCAGTAAAGAACATTCTCAAGTACCTGAGAAGGACTAAGGAAATGTTCTTGGTGTACGGCGAAAAAGACCTCCAGATCGAGGCATTTGCTGACTCCAGCTTCCAGAGTGACAAGGATGACTCCAAGTCCATGTCGGGTTATGTCTTTACCCTCAATGGAGGGGCGGTCTGTTGGAAGAGTTTCAAGCAGGACACCGTTGCTGACTCAACGATGGAAGCGGAGTATATTGTAACTTCTGATGCCGCAAAAGAAGCAGTCTGGATGAGGAAGTTCATAATAGAACTTCAGGTGGTTCCGTCCATTGTTGATCCAATACCTCTGTATTGTGACAACAACGGGGCTATAGCTTTAGCAAAGGAACCCAAGTCCCATCAGAAGTCCAGACACATAGGCGGTATCACCTAATCTGGGAGATCGTGGATTGCCGGGAAATCGAGGTGCGGAGAGTTGCTACAAAGGACAACACTGCAGATCCATTAACAAAGGTCATCTCTCAGACGCAGTTCGAGAGGCTATTCGAGATGATAGGTATGCGATATGCCAGCACATGGCCTTAGTGCAAGTAGGAGATTGTTAGTGTTATATGCCCTAGAGGCCATTATTGTATAATACTGGTTTGTATATTATATTTTGGAAGCTTGGGATATATACACGGATTTATAACAGTCTTGCTCAATATAGTAGTATGCTACTTGGTTTGTATCTATCTTAATATGTGTATATGTTTCTTTTAACGTATCGCTAATACATATTGATAGAGCCCTTAGGATCTTTACTTGACTACCAGCGTTGTGATGGCAGTCACGCTAGTGGGGGCTGGGTAGTCTATAAGCACATCCTTATACAGGTCCCTAGTCATAGGATTATCGAGACAGGGCATCGATACTCCAGAGTAAATTAGTGTATATGCTTCTCATCCCAGCAGGGGAGATGGTCTGTCCCACAGCCATCGGTACGTCGTACTGGAGATAGTATGCAGGTGCTCATTGGGTTATAAGTTACACTGGACGGACTCATGGGGTACTGCTGGTTGGTACTATACCTATCGTCAGGTAGCAGTTCCCAGGTGACATGAGTGCAGCTTAGTCCGTTCACTTGACACTGCTACTTCGCCTCAAGTGTGTTCCCATTGTTCTTAGATTGCCACCCTACCACGGCTCTATTGAGTCATGCAAATAGGTAGTAGTTGGGTGCAGTCCCGAAGCACTTAGAGGCAGTGGCGGTTAGATAGGATTCGTCTCTCCCGGTATTGGGGGTTGATGTCGCGCTGTGTTCGGAAAGCCATTACACAAAGTCCCTGGCCAGGGCAAGCGAGATTTACTGTTAGGTACTCCAGTAGTTTCTCAGGGTGTTTTGCGCTGTACTCCGACACGACTTATTGCGCTATTAAGGGTCTGACATTTACCGCTCTCTAGGCCCGATATGTGATAATCTTAGACGAACAGACCAGACTGTACGTAGATTGCCACTGACAAGCTTACTAGGAGTTGGGATGAGTTTGCTCATCGGCCTTCTTATCGACGGATACCTGGGTAGCCGTTACATGTAGCTAGTACCGCTGACGTGCTTATGGTTAAACCCACTGCTAGCGTACTGTCGAGTCTTTAGAGTCCCACACAGAGGGTTTCCCTGCTTCAGGCGAAACAATGTAGAGGTCGTATGGTTTTACGACAGGGTTTGTTAACATACGTGTACTTTTGCACGTGTGATGTTCGAGCGGACAATACTAGTGGGCTTTGGTTTAAGCCGGATCCTAGTAATTGATTGTTGGATTAGTTTCGTCTCATTGTATTCGTGTTTCTCGAAACACGGATGCGAGTATGTATATACGGATGAGAGGGGTATAGAAGGAGACAGCTCATTAGGGTTTTGACCATTGACTTGATTAAAACAATTATGAAGTGGAGAAAAGTATTTGTTATTTTTACAAATGATAATTGTGGTATGGCTACTTGTTTTTGACTACTTGACTTGTTTTGACCACTTGACTTAGGTTGACCACTTGACTTGGGTTGACTTTTTTACTTTAGATATTTTTGTGAGATATTTTGTGACCTAGATATTTTGATAAGATATTTTTCATGCCATGCTTGTGGTCATGTCAAGTTAGCCATCTCATTTTGAATTATCATTATCAAAAATCATTTCTCTTTCCTCAAGTTCACGCTCTCCTTGTTCCTCTCAAAACCCTAGTGTTTCATGTGTCGAGAATCAAGGGTTAGTGAGACTTTGCTACCCAAAATCACACTCTACTCATTCTAGGCTAGTTAGTTTAGCACCAAGTGACCTAGTTGCCTCAACTTAGAGGTTAAGCTCAAAGTTGGAACTCCCGGGTGGATCTTCTTCGACTTCAAGAAGCCGACGAGGAGGTGCTATCCATTTCCACTCCAAGGAGCTCGCGAGGTGAAGGAGGACAGCTAGATAACAAGAAGGACACAATACTACAAGGTATAACATTCATCTGAGTAGTTAAACCTCATATAGTTTGCTAGCTAGGGTTTTATGTTCGATCCTTGCTTAAAGTCGGTGTTGCGAAGCCCGTAAAAATAATTTTTTGCTAATTCTGCCTCCCCGCGAACACGTGGGGTGAGCAACATCGACTAAAAGGGCCACAAAGGGAAGGCAGACCCGAGAGACCGACTAATATCATTTATATGCATATCACATATATATATAATATATCATTAAATCAACACTTGATTCAACAATCCGGTTATATTACATATAACCTATATCGCGAGATTGGAAAACGGTATCACATACACGTATTAATCTCGGCCCTGCACATATCATATATGTGCCCTACTTCGTTTCCCATGAGCTAGGAAACCTCTGTTTAGGACTCTAAAGACTTGTCAATACGCCGGCAGTAGGTGATGATCATATCAGTCACCCACAAGCCGTCAGTGGTACTAGCTGGACGTAACGGCTACCCGGGTATTGAGCGATCAGAAGATCAACAAGCAAGCTTGTCCATACTCCCGTGAATCCAATAAGTAACATTACTGTACAGTCTCGTCTCTTCGTCTGATATATCGCATATCTACTCTGGGGGTGGTAAACGTCAGACCCCAATAACTTGATAAGTCATGCCGATGTGTGGCTCATAACGGGTCGAGAAACTACTGATAACACTTACCAGTAAATCTCAGTATCAGCCATGGCCAGGGACTTCCTGTTATAGCTAATGGAGCACAGCGCAACATCAACCCCCAATACCGGGAGAGACGAAACCCCTCCTATCGCTCATTACCTCCATGTGACTAAGGACTGTACCTAAAAACCACCGTTTTGCACGCTCTCTTGAATGTGGTAAGGTGAAAATCAAAGCACGGTGGGAATCACACAAGACTCTATGACGATCTCGGGTCTACAGACTAACCTGTACCAGTGTCACCAGAGAACTGCTATCTAGCATTTGGTATAATACCATCTAGGAGTTCTCGGCGAGTCATGTTCAGTGTATCCAGTCTCTACTGAGCACCCGTATACCATCTTTGATGTCAAACACCAATGGATATGGGATCATCCATCGCCTATCAAATGGGTCAAGAATCGTATGCGCTAGTCTACTCTGGAATATCGATGCCCTGTCTCGATACACTCTCGACTAGGAACAATTAAAGGATAAACTTATAGACTACCCTGGCCCTACTAGTATGATCTCCATCATAGTCCTGGTAGTCAAGTCCATATCCTAAGGGCTTTATCAACATGTAATAGAGATACAATACAAGTAGACATGTTAAGATAAAGAGTAACCAGATAGCATACTATCATGTCGAGCAAGAAAGTCCTCTCTATATATGTCCAAGCATCCACTATAATATACAATCATGTACAATAATGGCCTCTAGGGCATACATACAACTAACAACTGGACACTATACATTTTCATGTATAAGGACCAAGAGTACAATAACTTGAACTCCGTGTGTTGAAATTTGAAAACTGTATTTTGGTCTAGAATGTCTTACACCGTTATTCAATGCAGCTTACCTTATCCTCAACTGATAAAGGTAAATGTTTAAAACACGATTTTCAAAATTTATATCTCACTTTATAAAATAAAGATACAGATGTTCAATTTTAAAAACTGGTACATAACAACGGTTATTCGAAACCAAATAATTGCCGGTAGGCAAAGTCAGGCGATTTAATCTAATATCACCAATTGCTACGAATTCTGATATTGAGAATCAAATCGCCCATTTTCCAATATTCTACTCCTACTCAGCATCTGTAACACCGTACAGATGTGAGATCCTAATCTGGTATATACATACCCTGGATTCAGAATTAATTCGGAAAACGGTTCTCAGTAATAACTACAGAAAAACTGAAACATGAAAATGTTTCTATTGAGCGGCCGGATATTCCTAGTAATGCCTTCTCCAATATCCAGATTCATGACACTAGTTGAAATTTCTATTGCCCTCACTTCAACCACTTTATATGTCTCTACATCTTACCTTCTGTACACGACACTTAGGCTAATTGATTTTCTTCCCTCCCTATCCTTCGGCAGCAACCTATGGTTTGGAAGAAGACTATCCAATAAACGTAATAGGTGTACTCTCTTAATACAAGAAGCTCCCGCAACCTGATAGAAGGTATAGGGAAGAGACAACCGAATAATCATATTCAATTTCTCCAGAACCAGTGGCCATCCTCGACTGAAGTAACTTCTTTGAGTTCGTATGTAACTATACGATGGAATTTCCAAACAATATGGATCATCGTAGTGATACGGAATGTTATGGAGAAATGCAAAAGGAAAGTAGGAGTAGCAAAGATATATGCGACTTTGTTGTGAATCATGACAATCCAAATCCAAAGTGTGTAAGAAGGTTCGATCAACTTGGTTAATGAGTTTTAGTTTAAGATAAGTCATGGGTCGTGTAACCATAGAGAGAAAAGAAACACTTGACATTCACTCTGTCAAGATTAGATTGGTTAATTACTTTATCTAATCAGGATGGCTCCTACTGTTTTCTCGAATTCTCCTTCAAACCCTAGAAGGAGAACTACTCGAAATCATTTACACCTTACAAGTTCACTAACCGTTCAGCCAGATCAGTGTTGGTACTCCGAGGGAGATCCCCTGTGCTTTCGCACGGACCCAATTTAATAACCCTATTTCTGCAGAGGCGTAACCTCACTAACACGTTTTAGACACCTGATAGATTATCTAATTGTGAAGTAAAAATCTCCCGAGGAGTAACACCTAATCATCAGTAGGAATCGGGACCCAACTATCATTGTATGATAACTTTGACGGAAAGCCGACCAAAATTACCACACTCCAGAAAGTATGCGCAAACTTAGGAAGTTTCCCTTATATTTGAAACTCCGAATATGGTGTTTGCCCCTAGCGTCTTATGACCTTGACGGGGTCAACAAACCATAAGTCGCTAGTCAAGTTCAACCCGTCATTATCCTGGATTCATCTAAACCCACCCACATGAGCCCTTGACGAGATCAACAAGGTCGTACAACTGTCCTAGCTAATCGCATTACTATACAACAGAAAAGCACTACATAGCTGCCGAACACTACGACTTGACGAAGTCAACAAACGCAGCACGAATACTAAGCAATACTAATTTGAAATGACAAAGGGCTACGGCTGGTTTTTGGCGATAAACATTTAACGTAATGAACTTAATATCGTTGAAGGAAATCGAGTGGTTTTGAAAAGGAGAGGTTTATTTTACGCTTAGTAACATAAACTTTTTCTTAAGAGCGAACTCCCCATGAAGGGATCAAGGCTCTTTTTTCATAAAATGAGGTGCAGGATATTCCTAACCAAATACCTCTATGCAAAGAAAAAGAATATGACCATGGTTTTGAAAAAAACCGAGTAGTTTTAAAAATTGGTTCTAACAACATCATATAAGGCTTGTTTTCCTTGCATTAAACACATAATGCAATCCCATCAAAACAAGTTTCTCAGCCACACCAGAAACAACCAAAATAGCATGCTTTTATATGCCATCCTCATTCGCCACTGGGTCTCGGGTCTTCACCGTAAGATTACTTAATTTACAAAAGAGCGAGGAAATGGCAAGTGCAGATGCAAAACATATAGAAGCATCTACTAAATATAATATATATATATATATCAACATCGCAGGCAGATAAAAATATCACAGGAATACGAACAACAATATAGAATAGTTGATAAACTAGGAGCACCGCATTTCATTTGAGCCACAAATGAGATGCGACGTTCCCCGGTCGTATAGATAGCCCGTACAAAGCCGATCCTAGACCCCCTACGAGTGCGGAAAGCCAACTGCCAATTCTATAAATTAGGTAACTCACCCTCAATGACATGAGTCGGTCACCCGTCGCTTTCTAGAATCCGGTAACTTGTGCACCCCTCCATGGGTCGATCCTATAACCCTTACAAGTGCGGCGAGCAACCCGACAATTCTAAAACTAGGTAGCCCAGTCTCATCTCCATGAGATGACCACCTGCTACACTCTAGAACCCAGCTACTCGAGCACTTCTCCTGAGTTAATCCTAGTACAGAAAAGAAATATATACAATGGTGACATCGACCGCATCCTGGTGGAGCCCCAATAAAAGAATATACATAATACGGAAACGGCTGCCACATGTTGGAGCTCGTCCAAAATAAATGAATACAACATAATAAATCAAAACTGTACAACCAATCGCACATGGGGCTATCCATCACGACAATTCGTCTAAACCATAACAAAAGATATATATCACAGAACAAGCAACACAAACAAGTGTGCAACCCCGTCTAATCGAACATATAGCAATTAGACGACGTTCAACAACACATATACCAAGACACAAATATAAAAGATATTAAAATTTTGACCAAAAGCAGTCCCAAATTGCCCGTATGCACAAACAGTACAAAACAAAATCCTGGGCAAAAAGAGGTATACCAAAAATCTAATTTCTATAATTCTAAGCAACAGAAAAAATTTGAGAAAAACTGAGAAAATTGGGAAGGGAATCTTGGCCAAATCTTGACCATAGTTTCTCTGTTTGTCCTCGAATTTTGTGCCAAGTTTTCATTCTTAAAAAGTAGTCCACCGACATATACAAAATAATTTCAGGTTCCATTTTGAAGAAACTTAGAAATCGAAACTAAATGCGGGTAAATTTTCGGTCTCAAAACTAAAACGTCGTCTAATCTAGTTCTAGTGTATGGTTTGGCTCTGATACCATTGAAAGTGCCTAGTGCCCTTGCCACGACAACTACGGCCAATGCGGAATCGAAAAACAAAAATTTACAAGAAGACACTAGAAACTAATCTCTAGCGATCGTTCCAAACACTAAACTATAATACAAGCATATCGGGTTTAGGGATTACAACCTTTGATACATGACTACCCAATCGTGGAAGACCCCTCCAAGCTTCTCGTAGGCCGTTGGGAACAAGCTTGAGAGGCGAACATCCTTTCCGAAGATGATCCACCCGAGTGAACCGATCCAAGCTCCTGCTTCACCTAGTGAAGCAACCGACGCTCCAAACTTGCTTGAAATGGAGAGTAGAGATGTAGGAATTTTCCACTCTCATTTTCACTCTCAAAACACAAGCTCAAGAGAGCATGATGAAGGAGGTGGAGGAAGAAGAGGTAGCCATAACAAAATGAACTAAGTGTCGGTTGAAAAAGAGAATGGCTTCATAGTATTTTTTACAACCATGAAAGAAAAATCTCACACATTTTTTAATAAACAAATGAAGTCTATCCTTCTCTACATGTCCACAATCATGCTCAAACCTACCTCACCCTCCACCTCTCTATGAATATTCACAAATAAGGTGTCCTCATTCTAGAAATATTTCCGTATAAATATGGAATACTTCCCGATATACGTATCGAAATACATATACGCATATACGTATAAAAATACGAATAGCCAAGAGAAGGAAAATGAATAGTGAACAATAATACTAGAATATATATATTAAATATATATATATGTATATTTATTTAAATTATTAAATCAAAACTTGATTTAATATCCGGCTTAATCCTAAGCCGGCTAGTATTATCAACAGTCCGATTAAAATCCGTGTAGCTTGTATACGTATTTAATCGGACCCCTGTATGTACCAACATACGTCATCTATATCATATTACCTGAACTGGAAAAACCCTCTCTGTGGGACTCTAAGGACTCAACAATACGCTGGCAGTGAGTTACTGGATAAATCCATAATCACAAGTACGTGAGCGACACTAGTTGTATGTAACAGCTACCCAGATATGTGCCGAAAGGAAGGTCGACAATCAAGTCCGTCCGTACCCTACTGAACCTGAATGTGAAAATCTCTATACAGTCAGGTCTCTTCCTCTAAGAGTATCATATACTAGGTCTAGGGGGTGGATAACGTCAGACCCCTAATAACCCTATAAGTTGTGTCGAGCACATCACCAACAGAGAAACTACTGAAATCCTATTAGTAAATCTCATTCACCATGGCTATGGATTTAGAGTGATGGCCATCCGAACACAGCGCAACATCGACTCCTAATACCAGGAGAGATGAATCCCCAAAAATCGCCCATTGCCTCCATATGGCTCGTGACTGTACCTAACTAAAATCTGTTTGCACGACTCCTTTAATCCGTGGTAGGATAGTAATCTAAGTACAGTGGGAACTCATATAAGAAAAATGATGATCTCGGGTCAAAAGACTAACCTGTACTCATGCCACCAAAGAATTTCTATCTAACGATAAATATAATACCATCTAGAAGTTTTAGGCGAGTCCATATGATGTACTTACCTCCAGTGAGCACCTGTATACTATCTTAGATGACACAACACCAATGGCTTGTGAGACCGGCCACCACCCCTCGTCGGGGTCTCGAAACGTATACACCAGTCTACTCCAGAATATCGATGCCCAGTCTCGATATTCCCACGACTAGGGACATTATGGATGTGCTTATGGACTACCCAGCTCTCACGTATATAATCGCCATCATAAAGCTGATAGTCAAGCAAGAATCCTATGGGCTTTATCATTATATATTAGCGACACGTAATAACAAGTAAAACATATACACATCAATGATAAAGACAAACCAGATAGCATATTATTATGTCAAGTAAGATTGTTCTACCTATATAGGTCCTCCTTCAATTATCATAATCGCCTACCTGTAATTACAATAATTACCTTAAGGACACTATATCCAACAGTGATCTCATAGGAGATCCGGCGTCGAAGGAGGTTCGTGAGGGCCAAAGACATCGATTTTATGCATCTTGATGATGAAACCCATGGGTCTCACTAAGGTTATTCGTTCATGATTATACTATGTGCTTGGAGGGATCGACCCATGATGAAAGCTATCGACTTTCATCCCATGGAGGTTGATCCCTCCGTCTTCTTCCTTGGGTTGGAGGAAAAGAGTCTCCTTTTTTAGATGTTGAGTTTGTGAAGTTTTTAATGAAAAGGAGTTCCTTTTCTCTCCTATCTTGAAGGGTAAGCTAAAAATAAAGAAGAAGAAGAAGAACGCCTCAAGAGAGGTGGAGACTCAAAACCCTATAAAAATTGAGAGAATGAAAATTGTTATTGATTTTCTCATATGTTTGCCTTATATAGGCTTACAACTTTACACATAACCCCTTAGACATTACAAATTTATATTTTAACCTTTCACATGCCCCATGTGCACATCTTTTTGCAAAAGAGCCATAGGTTTTACAACAATTTGGCTTTTTGTCTATTTGTATTACATTTTCATACTTATTTGCATATAAAATTTATTTATTACAAATTTCTTTATCTTTCTTCGATGGCTGGCCGGTTTCACTCAGGCTTGAGGCGGTTTGGATATGGGCCCACTTGCTTAGACTTGGAACCGAGTTGGTTGGACTTGGGTCCACTTGTTTGGGCGTTGTTGACTTTGTGTCACGACCCGAGAATTCGACTCGTGACCGGCACTTAACCACGCAACGTCTACAGGCGTAACGCGGCTAAGTAAGCCGAACCCAGAAATCAAAACCAATAATAAAGAGTGAATAAAACATTTTTCGTAAAAACAGTCATACATGTCTGAAAAGCTTCCATTTATTTAGTAGAAATCCTTTTAAGTTCAAGAGTTATAACCTTTGTAATTTTGGCAACATTTCCTTTTTAAAACATTAGCCCCGCGAGTCGGGTAAAAGCAAGGTGTAACCGAAATAACAAGTGACATGAATAAAGCATCACAACATGATATACGACGCTGTAGCGACGAGTACCCAGTAAAGCAAGGACAAAATCATAAAAGATGAGACTGCATAAGGTAAAGTCGGCTCACATGCGAGCTCGACACCAGAATATAAAATCATACATATCGTCCTCTCAACTGTCTCTAAGTCAATACAGAAAGGTAGATGGAGAATACTAGATATATCAATATACAACTGAAATGATAACAGATACCGTACAAAACCCACCTAAACAGCAAAAAGGCTAACTCGCCTCAGAAAGGGTATCTGTGCCAAAAGATGCTGTAACAGCCAGCCGTGACTACTCCCAAGGACAACCTGCAAACACTGTGGCACAACGGGGGTGAGTTGCCAACTCGTGAATAGAGATAACATATAAAGGTGATCGCGAGCATGCACATATAGCGTGGCTCTACTAATGCCAGCAGATGATATCAATGCATGTCAAATAGAGGATGCAATAGTAATGCAAATACTCTAACAGGTAAATGCTACAGGATGAGATATATAGTAGTCAATACTGAGTATGGGATAAATAACATCTACATGGACTATGTCAACATGGAAAACCATAATCGGTGCCTCAGGCTGCACTCAAATCCCAAATACACTCAGGCGCCGGCACACCCATCGGCCCTCAAATCCTGTACATCTCTGAGAAATCACGAGTGCCCAACATCGGCACCCAAAATATCATAAAATACTCGTGTCCAGCATCGACACGCAAATCCTCGTATATCGGGCTCCGTCAGTCCGGATCGGCCCACGGGGTCCGTCTGCGGTGTCGGCCCTCGGCCCCGACAGTATGGATCATCCCGCATCCATCTCTCGACTCTGGTCAGTATCCTCCGGACAACTGCCAGGTCCAACCAATCACCGGTAGGTACTCGCCCGCCTCCAGGCTCAATCGGCAAACCCATCGATCATCTCGCCGAGGGGAACCATACCGGGCCCACCACGAACCCGCAAACGGAACATCCACTCCTCGAATCGGGTTTCAAGCACACGTCTCAGCACCGAGAAAACGCGTGGTGGACACACCAAAATATCATATCACGAGGTACCGGGTTTTTCAAAATAGTGCATTTTGTCTTAAATACTTCCACGGTCCTCAAAACAGAAATCACATGAAAATCCAACACCAATAGTAAATCCAATGCGAGGTACAATATACATCAATCCATGGTATGGGTATAAGGGGAAAACCGCTTTTTAAAGTAGTTCCGTTTCCGGTTTTAAAAGATGTCATGTGGCTCCCAATATACATGAAAGTCATATCAAATCACATATGAAGCGAACTATAGCAATATGATCATGGCAGCTCTACAGTGAGTGTGGCATGGCAATTACTAACGGTGTGTGTGTAGCATGCAAATAGTGCTCGTGCAACATAAACCGTTAGTAATGGTGCGGTGTTCTATCAGTTCCAAGCATATATCTATAACACATAGCAGGGAAATGCAATATGCAATGACAGTCCATGGGTAAATGCAATATATAATACTAAGGTCCTATCAGCCCTGACGCATAACGCCATGCGGACGATATCCCCGTAGATGTGAAATCTACTCACCGTGTCTCGCGCTAAGTGTAGCCGACGACTTGCTTGCCCTTCTTCGCAGCGTCCGCCTCACTGGCCTGCGAACCTAGAATCGCATACACATATCACACATATAAGCTCAATTTCACCAAAAACGCGACATTACGGTCAAACTGGAAACTCGTGTCGCAAACTAATCGCGCGTGTGCGCGATACGCTAAAACGTGTAATCACGCGCCATGAAACTACCCCGACGCGCCGCGATACGCAGAAACCCAAACCTACTCACGTATCACGCGTGTCGCGAAGGTTTAGAAAAACGGCAAAACAGGTATTTGGTCCCAGATTTTTCTACAGAACTAAACTTACAAAAATATATATACCAGAGAACCATACACACTAGCAGACACCCATAGGACCAAACAACACCCAAATCCCTACCCATCTGGCCGCAAATTGCGGCCAGAATGAAGATTTCGGCGGCCCACTGTAGCAGTATGGGGGTCGGGTTAAAACTATGGTATCAGCACCTCACCACTATACTACAGTCAACCCAATTTCATTCAGGCCTCATCGGGTCAAAAGCAGATCCAGAAAAACTCATATTTGCACAAAAACGACATTTTGCATCGAATAGTGAAACTGATGGTATTTTAGTGTAATAGGGGTTAAACTAAGTTAACATGGTCTCAACAAACCTCAATCATCCTACTGAAACCAATCTACACCTCATTAGCACAAAGTTCTCACTAAACACCCCATAACACACTAAAACGCACTAAAATCCAATAACCGATGCAAAACTACACTAACTAAGCTAACTAGGGAATAAGTTAGGAAGTATACCTCATACTTAACCCTAGGGAGTTGCAGGAAGATGAAGAAGTGAAGGGGAAGAAGCTGCAGTGGGTGTTGTTACTGTTGCTGCTGCTAACTGCTGCTACTGCTGATTTCTGCTGCTGCTGCCAATGCTTGCTGCTGCTACTGCTTCAGGCTCAGTTTGGTGTTGTTGCTGTGTTTGCTGCTGCTGCTGGGGATGTGGCAAGGTAAGTGTGTGTGTGAGTGTGTGTGAGGTTTGAGAGAACAAAGAAATGAGAGAGGAAAACAATCATTTACCCCAAAAGTCACCCCTCCTCTCTCTCTCTCTTCATTAATGCAAGCATGGCTTGAGCCATGATGCACCCCTCTCCCTCTCTCTCACAAGTCAACCCCTAAACAATTTGAATTAAAGTAATCTTTTAATTAGCTAATTAAATCCACTTAAAACCCAAAAGACTTTTAACCCTCAAGATTAACCCACCATGGTTAATAATTATGGCATTAACTAATTTAAAAACCCTAGTTTACATGCACATGTGTGTGCAAGCCTAGGAAAATTTTGGAAAAATATTTATTAAATTAGGAAAAATATTTAAAACACAATTTGGTAAACTTTTTGTTAAAAACCATTATTTAAATATATTAAGTCACTAACCCTTATCCTAAGGTGTTACACTTTGATTTTGACTTTTTAACTTTTGATTTTTTATTTTTTTATTTTGGCAGCGCGGTGTAAATTTCGACCCCAACATACATCATTTCATCTCTATCTTAATTCCCCTTGTAATCTATCTTGATTCCTTCTTGACTTTTCTTGAATCCTTATTATTCTCCTTCCTTCTTGTATCTTCAAGTTGTTCATCTTTGAAGTTATTCTTGTTTTGTCCTAATAGCTTCTTTTGCAGCTTTCAAACTTCTCGCCCTTTTCATTGTTGTATCACAACCTATTAGAGCAATGAATAACGAGATATGAATGCGACAAGTGATCGCGTTGTCATTACCATTTCCTTGCCCGCTTGTAGCAGGATCCTTGTGTAATTTCGAGGATGAAATTATTTTAAGGATAGTAGAATGTAACGACCTCAAAATCCGTATACCTTTATATATCATTCTTTAATAAAAGACCTCTTTTCTTTCAAACACTGGGATATATTTAATTCCTGTTAGTTATGTGCAAGAGTAACATGTAACTCATTTGTTAAGTCATTGCACTGGTGTCCCATAGGCAACATGTTCGAACCCCAGATCTCGCAATTATTTTTATTAAATCCTTTTTTTAAAACCCTCTCATAACATACAAAAGAATTATGACCTTTCATGTTTCTTTTTATTTTAACCCCTACCATGAATTCATATTAAGTGGAATTAAAATGACAACATAACACCCTTCTTTATATGTCTATCTTTCTCCTCAAACCCCTACCAACCCTAACCATCTTCTTCCTAAAAGTTCTAGGAGTCTCGGCATCGTCGAAAATCTTTCCCGTCTGCTAGGATCGAAACGAGGTAAACCAGACGTTGTTGTTGGATATAGGTGCCCTCTTTATTATTAATGTGTATATGTTATACTTGTTATTACGTATCGCTAATATATGATGATAAAGCCCATAGGATCTTTGCTTGACTACCAGGATTATGATAGGGACCATACTAATGAGGCATGGGTAATCCATAAGCACATCCTTAAATGTCCATAGTCGTGGGAATATCAAGACTAAGCATCGGTACTCCAGAATAGACTGGTGTGTATGTTTCCTGACCCGGTTGGAGGGCGATAGCTGGCCCCACAGCAATTAGTGTTTGATACCGAAGATTGTATACAGATGCCCATTGGAGAATGTGTCTCACTGAACGGACTCATCGAGAACTCCTATATGGTATTATACCTATTGTCAGATAGTAGTTCTCTAATGACATGAGTACAGGGTAGTCTTTTGACCTGAGATCGCCATAGTGTCATGTGTGGGTTCTTATTGTACTTTGATTACTACCCTACCACGGCTTTAAATAGCCATGCAAATAGGTTTTAGTTGGGTACAGTCCCGAAGCACATGGAGGCAGTGAGGGACCGAAGAGATTCGTCTCCCCCGGTATTAGGAGTTGATGTCGCGGTGTGCTTGATTAACCATAACCATAAGTTCTTGGCCAAGGCAGTTGAGAAAAACTGATAAGTGTTATCAATTATATCTCTAGGGGTTATAAGTTTGATATCATCATGACTTATCAGGTAATTAGGGGTCTGACAGTATCCACCCCCAGACCCGGTATGCGACACTCTGTGACAAAGAGACCAGATTGTACAGTGACTGTCACTAATAGGCTCTGATCGTATTCGGATGAGCTTACTTGTCGACCTTTTTCAATCAATGCCTGGGTATCTTTTACGTGCAGCTAGTACCGTTGACGTGCTTGTGGGCTAATTCGTGAGGGCATTGATCTGAAAGTGTTTTAGATTCAATCGGACATGATCATAATCTACCACCAGTATATTGTCGAGTATTTAGAGTCCCACACAGAGGATTTCCCGGCTCAGGCAAAATGATATAGAGTACATATAGTGATATGTGCAGAAGTTCGATTAAATACGTGTATTTGATATACTTACATTAATCAAACGTTTGATAATATTAGCTGGTTTAATATAAAGTCGGATTATTAAATCAAGTGTTTATATATATATATATATATATATATATATATATATATATATATTCACTTTATATTTCTCTCTTTATTTTCTATTTGTATGAAATACAAATACATGTATATGTATATGATATATATACTAATATATTTGTGTATATGATACACATACCCTTCTAGAATCATTTGCTATTTTTATGTGATACAAATTCAAGTATATGTATATAATACATATTCTAAAATTACTATTTGTATATGATACAAATACTTGTGTGTATATATATATATATATGATATATATGCTTTGTGTATGTGATACACATACTAGAATATTAATATATTTGATACATTAATAATTTTAGAAGGGACACCTCATTTCTCATTTATATTAAAAGGAAATGATTCATTACTTTTTATATAAAAAAAACGAGGCATGAGAAAAAGAGAATGGTGTGGAATTTTCTAGCATGTTTTAGAGATTAAAAACTATGCTAGAATGTTTGCCTCTTCTCTAATCTCGTTTATTCTTTCATTCTCTCTCTCTCTCTCTCTCCCCTCATTTTCTAGAGAGAAAAATAGAGAGTAATTTCTACATCTTCTTCCTCTCATTTTCTAGCAAATTGTGAGAGCAAGTTGCTTCACAAGAAGTGTTCTTTTGTGAAGTTGAAGCTTGGGTTGGGCGTTCTTCGCAGTGGATCATTTTCGGTAAGGAGGTCCGCTTGCAAGCTCATTTCTACGATGATGGAGTCTAGTTTGGATCTTCCACAATTGGATGGACACGCTATAAAGGTTGTATCCCCCTAAAACACTATAATTAGCTCTCTAGTTTTTTATAACTTCTAGTATTTGAATGGTTTTTGGGTTTGTGTTTGGTGTAATGTTCTTGAAATTTTTGTTCACTATTCCGTCGCGGACCGTAAGTGTTGTTACCCTTGCACCAAATGCTAACATGATATCAGAGCCGATTTAAATATTAATAATTGTTTGTGCGGCTAAAGATTTCAAAAACCCAATTTTTTTAAAAGCTAGTTTTGAAAATTGTATCAAAAACCTCTCATTTTAGCTTCAACCCGAGCCCAGGTTCTTGGTTTGGACCAAGCATTTCGTGTAGGCTCGGGAGGCACCAAACCTTCGCATCATTCGGCCAGTTCAACTCCAAATTCGAGGCTGAACCGAGGCCGGTTCAGCCCCGAATCTGAGCTGGTTGGCTAAACCAGCCCAGATTCAGCCCCGATTCAGAGGTGAATCGGGGCTGATTCAGCCCCGAACCAGGGGCTAAATCAGCGCCTATTCAACCCCAATCGAAGGCTGAATCAGGACCGAATATGGAGCTAGGTATGGGACCATTTTCGGGTCTTTAGGGACTCAAAAATGTGCAAAAACGAGGGATTTTGAACTGCCGAGGTGGATTTGAAGTTCGGGTTTTGGAATTTCAAGTTTACCACCTTGTGGGTTTGAAATAGTTTGGCCACGACTTCAAATTAACTTGATTAAAGTGTTTGATTGAGTTTGTTTGATAGCATATAAGGATATGTGTTGGTTAACGGTCGCCTAATTGATGTGTGATCAATTTGACAAGGTTGCATATTAGTTGTATGCTATATTGGTGTGTTATGGTTTGGTTCAGATTGTCACGATGAATAGCCCCTCGTGTGAATGTGAATGTATATAATTGTTGTATGTAATTCATTTATTCTGTGGATTGCCAAATGTATTATTCTGTTATGGATCGCGGTCGGGTTGAGACGTACGAGTCCGATTGTATGTATATGATATAGGTTGCCCCACGGTGAAGTGCTTAAGCCGTCGAATTCTAGAATGCGCTGGGTGGCCATCTCAAGGAGTTGAGATCGAGCCACCTCGTTCTTGGATTGACGGATGGCTCGCCGTGCTTGCAGGAGCATTGTTTGGCTATGTTAGGGCTATTCACGCGACCGTGGAATGTCGTGTTTCGTTTGCGGCTCAAAAGAAACACGGGATTTTTAGGATATCCAGCTATTCCATTTTCTGTGATGTTGATCGCATGCATGTGATATATATATATGATGATGATATCTATAAATAAGTGTTTCTATATGTTTTACATTCATGCTAGCCCTGCGTCCACCCTGCCGTAAGTTAACTATCTTTACGGTGATGACCCGATGCCCCGTAGCGAATGCGAATGGCATATAAAAATATTCGATTTTTGTTTTTCCTATTATGCTTGTTTGGTGTGATAGGAAACTAGATAATAATTTTTATTATCTAAATGATAGGATTATATTAATATGATTAATGTAAAAGAAAACAAACCTAAACTGATGTTGTAGGAACCGTTTTTTTTAAAACAAGTTTATTTTCAAAACTACTCGGTTCCTTCAACGATATCAAGTTCATTATGTTAAAGGTTTTCTTCAAAACTAACCGTAGCCCTCCGTCATTTCAGATTAGTAGAATACTTAATATTCGTACTGCGTTTGTTGAACTTGTTAAGACGTAGAGTACGGTAGCTAAGTGATACTTTTCTGCCGTATTTGATGCGATCGGTTAGGACATTCGTACGACCTTGTTGACTTTGTTAAGGGTTGTGCGGGTGGGTCTAAATTGATCACGAAATAACGGGTTAAACATGACTAGCGACTTATAATTTTTTGACCTTGTTAAGGTCATAAGCCGTTAGGGATAAAAACCATATCGGGAGTTTTAAGTGTTGAAATTTGCAATGTGGTTGCATACCTTCTACGTGATAGTTGGATCCCGATTCCCACTGTGAGTAATAGTTACTCCCGGAAGATTTTCGTTACACAATTAGCTAATACATTGGGTGTATAGAAAGGTGTTAACGGGGTTATGCCTCTAAGGAAACGGGGTTATTTAATTAGGTCCGTGTGAAAGCACAGGGAGCATCCTTCGGAGTACTTACACTGGCCTGGTTGACCGGTTAGCGAAATTATGGGGTGTATATAATCCTGGCTAGTTCTCCTTTTAGGGTTTGAAGGAGAATTCGACGAAACAGTGGGAGCCATCCTGATTAAATAAATTAATAAACCAATCTAATCTTGCAAGAACCCACGCTATGTATTTTTTCTCTCTCTACTGGCTGCAACTATGACTGATCTTAAACTAAAACTCGTAAAACCAAGTAAACTGCACCTTTTTATAATGATTGGCTTTGGAATGTCTTGATTGCCCTAATTCACGACAAAGTCGCATGTGTCGTTGCCGGAACTATTTCCCCTTCACTTCCTCCAGAACTCTCTGTATCAGATACAAAGATCCATATTACTTGAAAGGTCGTCTCGTATAGTTACATATGAACTTAAAAAAATTGTTTCAGTCTAAGGATGGTCATTAAGTTCTAGAGAAATAGAAGTGTATATTGATATAATTCTATTGCCGCTCCTTCTTCCCCTTTATTTTTTCAAGAACCCTTTGTATCTGATACAAGATCCATATTGTATGAAAGGCCATCTCGTATAGTTACATACGAACTCGAAAAAATTGTTTCAATCCGAGGATGGCCATTTAGTTCTGGAGAAACTAAATTATATATTGATATAATTCTTATGTCCCTGCCCTCCACCTTCTCTCAAGTCGAGAGCTCCTTCAATAAGAAGAATACACCTGTTACGCTTGTTGGATAGTCTTTTTCCAAACCTGAAGCTGAAGCTAAAAGGAAGGGAAATGAGAAAAATAATCAGTATAAGTATGATGTATAGAAGGTAAGGAGTAGAGACATTAAAAAGGAGTTGAAGTAGAAGAGAAAGGAGATTGCAACTACAATCATGAGTATAGGCAGAAGAAGAGCCATTACTAGAAATACCCGGCCACCCCCTTAAAGCCTTATGATGTTTCATTTTTCTGTGTGGTTGTTATTGAAAACTTCTTCTCAATGAACTCTGACTCATGGGTATATGGATACCGGATTGGAATCTCACATCTGTAAGGTGTTACAGATGTCGAGAAAATATAGAGTATTGGGAAAGGGTGATGTGATTCTCAAATTCGGAAATCGGAGCAAATATTGCTAATGGGGAATATTACCTGATTTTGTCTAGCGGCAAACTTTTGATTTTGAATAACCGTTGTTATGCACCAAACTTTTAAAAATGAAATACCCGTATCTTTATTTGATAAAGAAGGATATAAACTTTGAAAATTATGTTCTGAATATTTACCTTCATCAAATGTTGATTGGGTAAGGTGCATAGAATAAAGGTATAGAAATTCTTTACCCAAAATACAGTTTTCAACTTACAACACACGAAGTAAGAGTTAATGAACTCTTAGGACTTGTACATAGTGATGTATGTGGTCGGATGTCCATACGGACAAAGGGTTGGTACTCATACTTCATTCCATTTACCTATAAGTTCTCTGGTTTTGGACACGCATTCTTGTTGAAATGCAAAGTCCAAAGATTTTGAGAAGTTCATAGAGTATAAGAATAAAATAGAGAACCAGACGTCGAAAGTATCAAGATTTTTCGATGTGATTGAGGATATGAATACTTAAGCTCGGTATTCCATAGTTGTCTAATTGAGAATGTGATTCTCTCTCAGTCTATTCCTCCGAATATACCATAGCATTATAGATTATTGGAGAGGAGGATACGTGTCCTATAAGATATGGTGTGCTCCTATGATGAGTATTGCTGAGTTACCTCTTTTATTTAGAGATATGCACTGGAAATAGACGCATACCAATTGAATATGGTTCCGTCTAAATCTGTGCTTAAAATTCTATATATGATATAGAATGGAAGGAGATCATGTCTTAAGATTGTTAAGATATGAGGTTGTTCGACTTAGGTTGAAAAACAGAATCCGGACAAACTCAAGGCACGTTTCAGTAATGAGCAGTTTGTAGGTTATCCCAAGCATTCGCAAGGGTTTAGCTTCTACCATTTTCAGGATCAAAAGTTGTTTTGTTCTTGACACGCTATCTTTGCTAGAAAAAGAATTTCCTGCAAAAGAAATTAGTAGGAGTATGGTAGAACTGGAAGAGATTCCAGAACCATAAACGGTTACTGAAGATTTAGAAGAACCTGAGAATTCAATTGTTCCCGACAAGCTATAGACACTCCAAAAATCTAGTAGGCAACCTCAGTTACCCGAGAGATACTACAGTTTTCTCTTAGACGATGACAGGAAGTTTTGCATTATGAGTGATGATGACCCTACTAGTTATCAGCAGGCCATAGGGAGTAGTGAATTCCGACTGATGGCTGGATGCCAAGATATCTAAGTTAGAATCCATTCACTCCAACAAATTATGGACCTTGCTGGATGCTCCTGAAAGGGTTAAACCCATTAGGAGCAAATAGATCTTCCAAAAAAAGATCAGTGCAAATGGAAAGATAGTTACCTAATAAATCTAGACTTGTAGCAAAAGGCTTTCGTCAAATACCAGGCATAGATTGTGATAAACCTTTTCTCCAGGGTCTATACTGAAGTCCATTCAGATATAACTTGCCAATGCTGCTTTTCATGACTATTAGATCTTGCAGGTTGATGTCAATAACGTCTTTCTAAATAGAGATTTAGAAGTGTAAGTGTATATGACTCTACCAGGATGCCTTATAGTTAGTGGGAGCAGTGGAAAATTGTACAACCAGCTTAAGTCCATTCATGGACTAAAGCAGGCATTGCGGAGATGGTTCATCTGTTTTGATGTGACTGTCAAAGTGTTTGAATTCATCAAAATTGTAGATGAACCTAGTATCTATAAAAAGGATGTAGGGAGTACCGTCATGTGGATGACATCCTCCTAATAGGAAATGTTATTCCTATACTACAATTCGGTTAAACTATAGTTGTTACGGATATTTCTCCAAATAGGATTTGGATAATATATCATTTATTCTGGTGACTAGATATATAGAGATAGATCTGATGACTAGATCTATAGAGATAGATATAGAAGGATTTTGGAAGTGCCCCCAATCAAGTATTATAACACCATTCTAAAGAGTTTTAGAATGGAAGACTCCTAGCGCAGTAATATACCCGTATATAACGGAGTCATCCTCTCTAAAGAGATGTCTTTCAGACTGATGAGAAGAGGGACTCGCATGTATGACATTCCACATGCTTCGACAGTAGGGTCAATCATGTGAATCATGTACCAGACCAGATATAGCTTATGCACTTGATAAAGTAAGCGGATATCAATCCAATCCTGGAGAAACAAAAGAGAGCAGTGAAGAACATATGAAGATGTTCTTGGTATATGGTAATGGCAGCCTCCAACTGGAGGCGGTTACCGATTCCAGCTTCCAAGATAACATGGATGACAGAGTGTCTATCATGAGTTTTAAGTTTGCCCTATTTTGAGAAGCAGTATATTGGAAAGGGTTCCAAGAAGGATACAAAGGTAGACATGACGCTATATGCTGAGTATAACTCAGCGATAGATGTAGTCTAAGAATCTGTTTGGATAAATATATTTATTTCTGAACTTGTTCCCATCAGCTATCCAGACAAATTCTAAGGCCGGTATCACTTAATTCGGGAGATAGTTGATCTCCACGAGATTAAGATAAAGAGATAAGAAACTAGAGACATTGTAGTGAATCCACTCACTGAGGTTGTTTCTCAAATACGGTTTGTGAAACTGTTATTATAGAAGTTGGGTATATGATACTGCAATAATTGGTTTAAGTGCAAGTGGGAGATTGTTGGATATAGGTGCCCTGAAGGCAATTATTGTAATTGTATATGAACCTATATGGATAGAACAATCTTGCTCGAGATGATAGTATGCTGTCTGGTTTGTCTTTATCATTCATGTATATATGTTTTACTTGTTATTACGTATTGCTAATACATGATGATAAAGCCCATACGATTTTTGCTTAACTACCAGGTTATGATAGGGATTATACTAGTAGGGCCTCGGTAGTCCATAAGCACATTCTTAAATGTTCCTAGTCGTGGGAGTATCAAGACTGGGCATCAGTACTCCAGAGTAGACTGGTGTGTACGTTTCATGATCTGGTTAGAGGACGATAGATGGTCCCACAGCAATTGGTGTTTGACACCGAGGATTATACGCAGGTGCTTATTGGAGAATGAGTTTCACTGAACGGACTCACCGAGAACTCTTAGATGGTATTATACCTATTGTCAAATAGCATTTCTCTGGTGACATGAGTACGGGGTAGTCTTTTGACCTTAGATCGCTATAGTGTCTTGTATGTGTTCTTATTGTACTTTGATTACTACCCTACCACGGCTTTAAATAGACGTGCAAATAGGTTTTAGTTGGGTACAGTCCTGAAGCATATGGAAGCAGTGAGCGGTCGAAGAGATTCGTCTCTTCCGATATTGGGAGTTGATGTCGCGTTATGATTGATTGACCATAACCATAATTCCTTGGCCAAGCTAATTGAGAAAAACTGATAAGTGTTATCAGTTGTATCTTTAGTGGTTATGAGTTTGACATCAGCATGACTTATCGGGTTATTGGGAGTCCAACAGTATCTATCCCCAGACCCGGTATGCGACACTCTATGACGAAAAGACCAGACTATACGGTGACTGTCACTGATAGGCTCTGATTATATTTGGATGATCTTACTTGTCGACCTTTCTTTCGATCAATACCTAAGTAGTCGTTACGTGCATCTGTATCGCTGACGTACTTGTGGGTTAACCCGTGAGGGGATTGATCTGAAAGTACTTCAGATTCAATTGGATATGATCCTATCCTACTGTCGCCGTATTTTCGAGTCTTTAGTGTCCTACACAGAGGATTTGCCGGATCAAGTAAAACGATGTAGAGTATATATAGTGATACGTGCGGGGGTTCGATTAAACACCTGTATTTGATACATGCATAATCGGATGTTTGATAATACTAGCAGGTTTAATATAAAGCTGGATTATTAAATCAA
Organism: Agapanthus africanus; assembly: GCA_030015575.1. Taxonomy (NCBI): domain Eukaryota; kingdom Viridiplantae; phylum Streptophyta; class Magnoliopsida; order Asparagales; family Amaryllidaceae; genus Agapanthus; species Agapanthus africanus. The sequence continues at coordinate 432,418,707 of CM057339.1, forward strand.
GTGTCGATTTAATATATATATATATATATATATATATATATATATATATATATATATATTCTAGTTCTCTCTCTATTTGCTATTTATATGTGATACAAATACATGTATATGCATATGATACATATACATGTATATTTGTGTATATGATATACATACCTTTCTAGAATCATTTGCTATTTGTATGTAATACAAATTCAAGTATATGTATATGATACATATTCTAAAATTGCTATTTATATATGATACAAATCATTGTGTGTGTGTGTGTGTCTGTGTGTGTGTGTATGCTTTGTGTATGTGATACATATGCTTTGTGTATGTGATACACATACTAGAATATTAATGTATTTGATACATTAATAATTCTAGATGGGACACCTCATTTCTTATTTATATTAAAAAGAAATGATTCATTGCTTTCTATATAAATAAAATGAGGCATGAGAAAAAGATAATGGTGTTGAATTTTCCGGCATGTTTTAGAGATTAAAAACTATGCTAGAATGTTTGCCTCTTCTCTAATGTCATTCATTATTTCATTCTCTTTCTCTCCTTATTTTCTAGAGAGATAACGAGAAGACAATGAGAGAGAAATAGAGAGTAATTTCTACATCTTCTTCCTCTCATTTTCTAGAAAATTGTGAGAGCAAGTTGTTTCACAAGAAGTGTTCTTTTATGAAGTTCAAGCTTGGGTTGGGTCTTCTTCACGGTGGATCGCCTTCGGGAAGGAGGTCCACTTTAAAGCCCGTTCCTACGATGATGTAGTCTAGTTTGGGTCTTTCACAATTGGATGGATACACTACAAAGGTTGTATCCCCCTAAAACCCTATAATTAACTCTTTAGTTTTTGATAACTTCTACTATTTGAATGATTTTCGGGTATGTGTTTGATGCAATATTCTTGAAATTTTTGTTCACTATTCTGCCGCGGTCCACAAGCGTTGCTACCCTTGCACTAAATGCCAACAGTTGTATCACTCGCAACGCATCGCCAAGAATCACCTTTCCGCCGCTAGAACTAAATCGGTGAGCCGGTTGTTATACCGACTGACACAACTAGTAAGTCCCCTCTTCTCTCTCACACTAATCAAAACTCGTCCCCTTACCATGCCTCCTTCATGCCAATACTTGCGATGCCCGGTTAATCCTGTATTAAAATATTTTTTCCTTGCAAATTAAAATGCTAGTATAAAAAGTATATGTGTACAGTTATAATACTTGTCTATATGAGTTAATATTTTGTCAAGTGAACATTATGATTTTTCTCTTAGATGGTTTTGTTGAATATTTATGGATATAGGAAGCATGAAAGATCCACAAGGTTTTTCCCAAAAATAAAAGAAAAAGGAGTTTCATTCTATTAAAAGGACCTATGTGTGCTTGTTGGTTTAGTACATACATCGATCCTTGAGTGTACATCATATATCTTAACACATGATAATGACTCATTGTTCTTGGAATGACACGTACAAGTTACCATATTTTTTACCTTTGGAAATCTAAATTTTTTTCTTATGTCAACCACATGTTGAAAACTGACACTTTAAACACCAATACGTCTTCGAGATAAGTTAATATTTATTTTTTGTGTTCTGAACTTCTAATAAAATTAGGTAGGGTAATAGATATATTTTTATATGCACCATAAAAATTTCAGACCGAATCGAACTATGGTTTAATTTTTACAACTCTCATTGTCGCTTTATTAATATACTGAAAACTATTTTCAAAGGCTACTTTCAGAAAGTCATAACTATGGTTACAGAGATCCAAACTGAGTAAGGACAAGATGTTTTGATAACTAAAATGAAAAACCTAACTTTTTCTAGTTCGAAACTTTTTCTAAAAGTCATTAAAAATTACACTTTTCTGCGTTTTAAAAACATGACTCGAATCTGGACAGAAGCTGAAACTTTCGGCGTAGCTGTCGGGAAAACACTCATAACTCCCTCGATAAGTATCGATTTTTTGTGTTTATTTTTTCAAATTAATCGTGAGATCCATATGAACAATTCTTATTTTGAAACCCTTTTCATAAAACGAACAGAAGCCTTTTAAACTGCACTTAACTGTAACACCGTTTTTCTGGACTGTTTCAGTCCTGATCTACGTAGCATTACCAAAATCCCTGTAACTCTTAATTTAGGACCCGGATATAGATAAACCCTAAATATGATGTTTTCTAATCGAGACAAGCTAAAACTTTCATGTTAATGACTTTTCCAAACTAAAACCCGAAACTGTAATTTTCTGCATGCGGACACATCTTTTATGGACTAAATATGAAATGAATTGTTTGTAACTCGTGTTTTATTTGCTTTATTTAATATTCGTCTCGAACTTGATATGAACCTCGTGATACATGTGCATCTAGAATCCATGAATCCGAGACTTGACATGAAACCAAACCATACATATCCATGGACTCGTACTCAAATTGCATGTGAATTTAGTAGATTTGAAACCGGGTTGAGGTTGTTTGGGAAATGAGTTGCCTTCAGTTTATTTCTGTGGTCGCCTTACTAACACATGAATCTGTGAATCTATTTTGCTGTTGTACCAACCGGAACGGTACATTACTAACTCATGGATCCGTATTACTGTGGTAGCGGACCGAAATGGTACAGCTGCTGAAGCGGGTTGAACTCTCATGAACCAAACTTTACGTCAGAATAGCAAAACTTATTATGTGCTCACTCATCCATAACATGCTTATTACCTTAATCACATGCTTTATCATATCATGCTCATTACTATGCGTACATGCCTAGTTACTGCCCTATTGACTTCGTGTTTATATTTCTGTTTTTTTAATAAAAAAACTAGTTTTTAAAATCAATACTTTTAATGTGGGACTTACCAAGCATAAGTTCGCTGACGGTCATTCTGTTTTGTTTCTTTTCTATTTTTGGAATGTTCGTCGGGTGTTATAGGGGCAGGTGAGGAGATTGAGAGAGAGGTCGAGATATCGAAGGATTTCCTTACAGTTAGCCTCGCAGGTAGACTTCTGGCTGCCTACTAGTTTTCATTCATAGTATGCCTATCTATTATGGCTTTTGTTTATTTCTATTTTAGTTGCTCCGGATTTTCAAACTTGCTATCAACCTTTCGTTGAAAATTGTAGAATTGGAATGTAATAGATGTAGTCAGATTTATTTTATCTTTTGCTAAATTCTTGTATAATTATATTGCTTACTTGACACAACGTATTTATTTCGAGAAAGATCTTTTCTCGGTATAAATACATCACGGGTCTAGTCACGTAACTGCTACCGTCTTTTGGGAATCGGGGCATGGCAGAAACAATAAATGATAACCTATTAGGCTTAGTTTTTAGTGATGTATGGGGTCCTTCACCAATATCTTCTGTTCAAGATCATAAGTATTTTGTTTTGTTCTTGGATGATCATTCAAAATTCACTTGGTTGTTTCCTATAACGAGAAAATCTGATGTTATAAATGTGTTTCTTCAATTTCAAACTATAGTTGAACGATTTTTTGATCGCAAAATAAAATATTTTCAATCAAATTGGGAGGGTGAGTATCAAAAACTATTTACTTATTTTTCAAAATGTGGAATTATTAACTGTATTGCTTGTCCTCATACTCATGAGCAAAACGGATCAGTTGAACGCAAAATTCGACACAACGTTGAAACATGACTTACTTTACTTACTCATAATTCTATGCCTCTCAAATATTGGAATTTTTTTCTCCATTTCCACATAAATAATTAATAGAATGCCAAGCCTAACGCTTCAAAATATATCACCATTTCAAAAACTTTCTGGTAAAACTCCAAACTGTTCTTTTCTTAAAGCTTTTGGATGTGCAACTTATCCTTTAACTCATCCCTATAACAACCATAAGTTTGATTTTAGAACAAGTCAATGTGTTTTCCTCTGTTATAGTTCAAATCACTGGATATATGTGTCTTAATACAAAAACTAATTGCATATATCTTGCTTGTGTTGGATATATATGCCCTAGAGGCGTTCATTGTATAGGATACTAGGGATATATATGTACATAATAATCTTGCTTGATATGATAGTACGCTATTTGGTTTGTCTTTATCTTAACGTGTGATATATTTTACTTTGTATTTATATACATGTTGATAAAGCCCGTAGGGTGTTTGCCTGACTACCGGCGTTGTGATGGCAGTCATACTTGTGGGAGCTGGATAGTCAATAGGCACATCCTTGAATGTCCCTGGTCGCAGGAGTATCGACACTGGGCATGGTCCAGAGTAGACTAGTGTATACATATCTAGACCCTGACGAGGGGCGATGGATTGGTCCCACAGCCATTGGTGATGTGCACCTAAGATTGTATACAGATGCTCACTGAGTGTGAGTACACCGGACAGGACTCGCCGAGAACTGACTGGATGGTATTATACCTAGCGTCAGATAGCAGTTCTCAGGTGACATGTGTGCAGATAGTCTGTCGACTTGAGGTCGTCATTTGTCTCGTGTGAGTTCCCACTGTACTTTGATTACTACCCTACCACGGCTCAAAGGAGTCGTGCAAACAGGTTTTAGTTGGGTACAGTCCCGAGCCACATAGAGGCAGTGAGTGACTGTTAGGGATTCGTCTCTCCCGGTATAGGGAGTCGATATCGCACTGTGATCGGTTGGTCATTACCATAAGTCCCTGGCCAGGGCTGATTGAGAATTACCGGTGGACTGACCAGTAGATTCTCGGATGGTCTTGAGCCATACCGGCACGACTTGTACGGTTGTTAGGGGTCTGACGTTCACCACCTCCCTAGACCATACATGTGGTATTCTCAGACGAACAAACCGGACTGCACGGATATTGTCATGGACAGGCTCAGTAAGGGTTACGGACGAGTTCGCTCGTCGGCCTTCTTTTCGACACGTACCTGGGTTGCCGTTACGTACAGCTAGTGCCACTGACGGACTTGTGGTTAAACCCACTACCAGCGTACTGTCGAGTCTTTAGAGTCCCACACAGAGGGTTTCCCTGGATCAGGCAAGACAATGTAGATGCCGTATGGTCTTACGGCAGGGTTTCGATCACATTCGTGTACTGGCTACTCGAATGACGATCGAACGGATAATACTAGTGGGCTTTGGTTTAAGCCGAATACTAGTATTATAGTATTGGATTATACTGATCTCAGTGTATCCGTATTTTTCGGAATACGGATACGAGTATGAAAATACGGAAAAGGGGCATTCTTGTAATTTCACAAGAATGAGCTTCTAGAAGGAGACACCTCATTATTGTTTTATTCTTTTTCATTAAAGAATTAATGAGATGGAAATTAGGAGGCATGGGTTGAAGAATGGCTAAGTATTTGTTTATTTCATTTGGAGCCACTATTCAAGCATGGTTGTAGATTATATGATTTTATAATGCCATGTTTGAATTATTGGCTCAAGACTTAACCATTCTCTCTTCTCATTTCTATCATTATCACCAAAGGATTCTATCTCCTAGGTTTCATTCTCTCCTTCTTCCTCAAGCTCATACACTTGCATGTGTTGCAAAACAATGAGCTTTGAGATCAACTAGTCCAATGCACACTCTCTCTACATCCACTTAATAATCTCTCCTAGGAAGTTAGATCACTATGGTATCTCATGGAGGTTGGATCTTGATCATAGGCCCTCGGGTGGATCCATCTTCGACGCAAAGAAGACCGGCAATCGAACTCTTCCAAGACCTAGAAGAAGCCAAAGAAAGGAGATCAAGAGGAAGCTTGAACTAAGGAGCAAGGAGCAACTTGAAGACCCGAAGGACTAAGAACGAGGGTATAACTTTTTGAGCATAGCATTTAGCTCTCTCTCTTAGTCTAGTTTTTTGTTAGTTAAGGTTTAATCAAGATCCAAAGTGGGAAAAAGTCTATGATGCAAAGCAAAACAAGTTTCATTTGGTGCGAGAAAACCGTTTTTAAAGTATTCCGCCTTCCCGCGACCCGTGGGGTGTGCATCATGGACTTACACTAGTATCAGAGCCATATTAAACCTTAACTAACTTGTTGGCAAAGTGTTAGAAATTCGATCGCTGGAAAAATCCAAAAATCGCATCCGAAAAAGCATGTTTCTGTCGATTTTGAAAACTGGTCTAAAAATTTTTTCAGAAGGCTTAAAAATTCATGCAGGCTTTTTTAAGAACACAGAAAAAAAATTTGGACTCATAAATCGGTTAGACCGCCGCGGATCCGCGGCAGAACCATGCGTTCTGCCTCCGATCCGCGGCCGAGTCGACTCCGATTCAGTCCAAACTTTTTCTGTTATTCTTATTTTCTGAAATTGTGATTTTGGGGATATTTTGTTTCTGCCCAGATATTTTGTGTACTGTGTTAAACTGAGGGTAGATTCAAATTTTCTTAACCGATCGAAATTCTAATTGCTTTAGCTAATCGGTTCTTCTGTAATGTTTTATGTGTTTTAGAACGTCTGCTAATCGCTATACGACGATTAATGGAGGTTGCACATATCTATGATAATTGGTTTGTGTATATGAATCTTATTGGATCGTCGTGATGAATAGCCAGGGGTGTGAGACGAGTGTTTGCTTTTCTTTCATTCAATGTAATTTGTAAAATTGGTGTAATATTATTTTTGCGGGGCACATCCGGATTGAGGTTGTAGCCACCGTTGTATTATTTCTTTTACAGTTTTTGCTCCTAGGATAGACCCAAGGAGGGGTGCACAAACTACTGGGTATTTTGAAGTGCTTAGTGGCCTACTCACGTTGTTGAGGGAGACTGCTTCACTTCTGGTACTTGGCGGGTAGTTTGCCGCACCCGTAGGGGTCTAGGGTGGGGTTTTGGCTATTCATCACGACCGTAGAACCCGTCCTTCATTATGGGCTTAAACGAAGTGCGGAATTCCTAGTATATCCAATATGTTCATATGTGATCTGGAATGCTTATTATTGCGTGCGACGAATGGATATATCTATATATGATATTTATTAGACGTTGCTTATGTTTTATACCAGCGCTAGTCCTGCCCCCGCTCTGTCGTTAGTTAAGTAACCTAACGAGTGATGACGGGGCCCAGTGGCGAATGCAGATGGCATAAGCGTACGTTGTATTTTAGTTGTTTTCTGCAATGGTAGGATTAAATGATGGGACAACATTAATTCATTAATGCAAAGAAAATAAACCTAAACTAAATCGTTGGAACAATTTCAAAACCACTCGGTTTTCTTCAAAAAGCAAATTTTAAATGCGGAGCTTAAACCACTCCTTTTAAAAAGCTATCATGGTTCCTTCGATCATATCAAGTTCACTACGTTAACGGTTTCGCCAAAAACCAGCCGTAACCCTCCATCGTTTCAAATAAACAGCACATCGTATTCATGCTATGTTTGTTGGCCTGCGTCAAGGCATAGTGTATGATAGCAATGTGTTGCTTATTTGTTGCACAGATAGATGCATTAGTTTAGGACAATCGTACAGCCTTGTTGGCCTACGTCAAGGGCGAGTACAGATGGATCTAAATTAATCAGGACAACGACGGGTAGAACTTGACTTGCATCTTATGATTTGTTGGCCTACGTCAAGGTCATAAAAGCTTGGGGTAAAATCACATCGGGAGTTTCAAACATAAAGGAAACTTGCAGATTTAGCATACCTTCTGGAGTGTGGTGACTAGAGTGGCTTCCATCTAGGGCATCATACGATGATAGTTAGATCCCGATCCCACTGATGAGTAGGATTACTCTCGGGAGATTTTCTCACTTAACAATCAATGCTATAAACCAAGTAGGTGTCTAGAAAGGTGTTAGTGGGGCTACGCCTCCAGGGAAAAGAGGTTATATAATTAAGGAACTTCGCGAAAGCGTTGGAAAACCTCCCTCAATGTACCAACACTGGCCTGGCTGAAAGGTTAAGCAAGTATTGTGACGTGCGATTAATCCTGACTAATTCTTCTTTTAGGGTTTGAAGAAGGATTTAAGGAAACAGTGGGAGCCATCCTGTTTAGATAAACTAATAAACCAATCTAAACTTGCAAGAGCATCTGCTGAGTGTTTCTTTTCTCTCTCTTTGGCAGCTACCATGACAGGACTAAAACTATTACTTGAAAAGAATACACTGACCGGGCCAAACTATAAAGATTGGCTAAGGAACGTCAACATTGCACTGACTTATGACAAAGTTGCATATGTTACCACCGCTATTCCTCCCCCTATCCCAGGACCAGATTCCTCAGTTGCGGACAAGGAAGTTCGCAAAACTTGGGATCTAGACTGTGAGAGAGCTAAGTGTATCGTGCTGGCGTACATGAACAATGAACTCCAGAAACAGCACAAGAGTATGGATATTATATCCATCTTTCTCCATTGCAAGGAACTGTATGGAGAGCACTCCCGTATCACGAGGTACGAGACCTCAAGGAAACTGTTCCAGATGAGGTTAGCTCCAGGATCACCTGTAGGAGAGCACGTCCTGAAAATGATCAGCCTCATTGAGGAACTCGCAAACCTGGGATGCGTGCTAGAGAATGATTTGTACATCGACTTGATTTTGCAGTCCCTTCCCCACACCTTCTCTCAGTTCGTGCTGAACTTCAATATGTACGAAATGGAAGCTGATCTTCCAAAGCTCCTCAACATGCTGAGGGTAGCAGAGACCTCCTTGAAAAAGGAGAAGACCCCCGTTCTGTATGTTGGCCAATCATCCTCTTCTAAATCTAAAGCATAAGCTAAAGGGAAGAAGATGATGAAAGCCACCAAACCGAAATGCGGGGTCAAGAAGGTGCAGGGAACGAACAAGGCAGGAAGAGTGAAGACGGATAAGAACGAATGCTACTATTGTCACAAGCAAGGGCACTGGAAGAAGGATTGCATGGCTTACAAAGCCAAGGACACGAAGCAAGCTGCTGCTTCTGCTTCAGGTGTGTTTGTAATCGAAAATTGTCTTTCGGTAAACTCTATATCATGGGTACTTGATACCAGTTCTGGTTCTCACATCTGTAATTCTTTGCAGGCTCTGAGAAACCGTAGAGCACTGAAAACAGGTGATATGACTCTCTGAATGGGCAATGGAATGCACGTAGATGCTGTTTCAATGGGGGGATATCACCTGGGGTTGACTAATGGGCACATTTTGGTGTTGTACAGCTGTTTTTGTATTCCCAGTATGCTGTGTAATATTATATCAGTATCTTTGTTATCTAATGAATGATATAATTTTGCACTTGAAAGAAATGTCATGAACATTCTCCTAAATCAAGAAATGATTGGGTTTGGCACACTAGAAAATGGCATATACATACTTAATCAACCTTAAGTTTTCAATATTCAAAACACGCTTAAAAGGAAGGCTCCAGATTCAAACCAAGCCTTCCTATGGCATTGTAGACTTGGTCATATAAATGAAACAAGGTTGACTAAGTTACATAAAGATGGATATTTAGATCCGTTTGAATATTCATCATACGCAACTTGTTAATCATGTATCAAAGGAAAGATGACCAAATCTCCGTTCACCGGACACGGAAAAAGAGCCACGGAACTCTTGGGACTTGTACACAGCGATGTATGTGGTTCGATGTCTACACATGCACGAAGCGGTCACTCCTACTTCATCACTTTTACTGATGACTTCTCTAGGTATGGACATGTGTTTTTAATGAAGCATAAATCCGAGGCTTTTGAGAAGTTTAAGGAGTATAAAAATGAAGTAGAGAAACAGACTTGTAAAAGCATCAAGACACTTCGATCTGATCGAGGTGGAGAATACTTAAGTACCAGTTTCCTTGAATGCTTAAAAGAGAATGGAAATCTCTCTCAGCTTACTCCACCTTATACACCTCGGCATAATGGTGTATCAGAAAGGAAGAATCGCACGCTACTAGACATGGTGCGTTCAATGATGAGTAGTGCTGAGTTGACACTTTCCTTCTGGGGTTTTGCACTAGAATCAGCAGCATACCTATTGAATAGAGTTCCGACTAAGTCTGTGCCTACCACTCCATATGAAATGTGGAGCGGGAAGAGACCATGTCTCAAGTATATCAAGATATGGGGGTGTCCGGCATTTGTTAAAAAGCATAATCCGGACAAGCTTGAGGCACAATCGGTTTTGTGCAAGTTTGTGGGAGACCCCAAGCATTCAAGGGGATATCTGGTCTACCACACTGAAGAACAAAAGGTGTTTGTCGCTCGCCACATTGTCTTCTTAGAGAGCGAATTTCTTGCAAAAGAAATTAGTTGGAGCGCGGTAGAGCTGGAAGAAATTCCAGAACCACAAACTACTGCCGAAGACTTAGTAGAACCTCAGGTTTCAATAGAGCCCGGCGAACCAACGCCACTCCGCAGATCTAGTGGGCTTTCTCGTCCTCCTGAAAGATACTATGGGTTTCTTGTAGATGGGGATCGAGAGGATTGCATCATCGATGATGATGAGCCTACTAATTTTCAGCAGGCTATCACGAGTAAAGACTCGGTGAAGTGGATGGATGCTATGAGATCCGAAATGGAATCCATGTACACCAATAAAGTGTGGACTTTAGATGTTGCTCCTCCTGGGGTAAAACCAGTTGGATGCAAATGGATCTTCAAAAAGAAGATTGGTGCATTTGGACAAGTGGAAACCTACAAAGCTAGACTCGTTGCAAAAGGTTTTCGTCAAAGACCAGGTTGGACTATGATGAAACCTTTTCCCCAGTAGCTATGCTTAAATCATTCGGATCCTGCTTGCCATTGCTGCCTTCCATGACTATGAAATCTGGCAGATGGACGTAAAAACAGCTTTTCTAAATGGACATTTAGAAGAGAGTGTTTACATGGATCAACCAGAAGGTTTCTTAGATAGTGGGAGCAGCGGAAAAGTGTGCAAGTTGCTTAAATCTATTTATGGATTGAAGAAAGCATCGCGGAGTTGGAACATCTTCTTTGATGAGACGGTCAAAGAATTTGACTTTATCAAAAATGTAGATGAACCATGCATTTATAGGAAGATTGTAGAAAGAGCAGTAGTCTTCCTCGTTTTGTACGTTGACGACATACTACTGATAGGGAATGATGTCCCTATGCTACAATTAGTAAAGCTCTTCTTGTCACAAAAATTCTCTATGAAAGACTTGGGAGATGCCTCCTACATTCTGGGCATTAAGATCTATCGTGATAGATCCAAAAGGATGTTGGGACTTTCACAGTCCGGGTATATTGACATTATACTAAAGAAATTTAGTATGGAAGATTCCAAGCGCGGTAATTTACCCGCTTGTCACGGGATCACCCTCTCCAAAGAGATGTCTCCAAACACTGATGAAGAGAGGGCTCGCATGGGCATTATACCCTACGCTTCGGCAGTAGGATCCATAATGTATGCGATGTTATGTACCATACCAGATGTAGCTTACGCACTTAGTGTGGTAAGCAGGTATCAGTCTGACCCAGGTGAGAGGCATTGGATAGCGGTAAAGAACATTCTCAAGTACCTGAGAAGGACTAAGGAGATGTTCTTAGTTTACGGTATTGAGGACCTACAGGTCGAGGCTTTTACCGACTCCAACTTCCAAAGTGACAAAGATGACTCTAAATCTGTTTCGGGTTTTGTGTTTACCCTCAATGGAGGGGCGGTATGTTGGAGGAGTTCCAAACAAGATACCGTCGCAGACTCAACTATGGAGGCTGAGTATATAGCTGCTAATGATGCCGCGAAAGAGGCTGTCTGGATGAAGAAGTTCATCTCTGAACTTCAGGTGGTTCCGTCCATTGCTAATCCAATACCTTTGTATTGTGATAACAATGGGGCTGTAGCATTAGCGAAGGAACCAAGGTCCAATCAGAAATCCAGGCATATCTAGAGGCGGTATCACCTGATCAGGGAGATCGTGGATCGTCGGGAGATCGAGGTACGGAGAGTGGACACAAAAGACAACACGGCAGATCCATTCACCAAAGCCATCCCTCAAGTCCAGTTCGAGAGGCTATTTGAGATGTTGGGCATGCGGTACACCAGCAACTGGATCTAATGCAGACAGTGGGTACTCATTGCGCCAATTATAGGCCTTAGTGCAAGTGGGAGATTATTGGATATATATGCCCTAGAGGCCTTCATTGTATAGGATACTAGGGATATGTATGTACATAACAATCTTGCTTGATATGATAGTACGCTATTTGGTTTGTCTTTATCTTAACGTGTGAGATATTTTACTTTGTATTTATATACATGTTGATAAAGCCCGTAGGGTGTTTGCCTGACTACCGGCATTGTGATGGCAGTCATACTTATGGGAGATGGATAGTCAATAGGCACATCCTTGAATGTCCCTGGTCGTAGGAGTATCGAGACTGGGCATGGTCCAGAGTAGACTAGTGTATATATATCTAGACGCTGACGAGGGGCAATGGATTGGTCCCACAGCCATTGGTGATGTGCACCTAAGATTGTATACAGATGCTCACTGAGTGTGAGTACACCGGACAGGACTCGTCGAGAACTGACTGGATGGTATTATACATAGCGTCAGATAGCAGTTCTTAGGTGACATGTGTGCAGATAGTCTGTCGACTTGAGGTCGTCATTTGTCTCGTGTGAGTTCCCACTGTACTTTGATTACTACCCTACCACGGCTCGAAGGAGTCGTGCAAACAGGTTTTAGTTGGGTACAATCCCGAGCCACATGGAGGCAGTGAGTGGCTGTTAGGGATTCGTCTCTCCCGGTATAGGGAGTCGATATCGCACTGTGATCGGTTGGTCATTACCATAAGTCCCTGGCTAGGGCTGATTGAGAATTACTGGTGGACTGACCAGTAGATTCTCAAATGGTCTTGAGCCATACCGGCACGACTTGTACGGTTGTTAAGGGTCTGACGTTCACTACCTCCCTAGACCATACATGCGGTATTCTCAGACGAACAGACCGTACTGCACGGATATTGTCACGGACAGGCTCAGTAGGGGTTACGGACGAGTTCGCTCGTCGGCCTTCTTTTCGACACGTACCTGGGTTGACATTACGTACAGCTAGTGCCACTGACGGACTTGTGGTTAAACCCACTGCCAGCGTATTGTCGAGTCTTTAGAGTCCCACACAGAGGGTTTCCCTGGATCAGGCGAGACGATGCAGATGCCGTATGGTCTTACGGCAGGGTTTCGATCGCATTCGTGTACTGGCTACTCGAATGACGATCGGACGGATAATACTAATGGGCTTTAGTTTAAGCCGGATACTAGTATTATAGTATTGGATTATACTAATCTCGGTGTATCCATATTTTTCGGAATACGGATACGGGTATGAAAATACGGAAAAAGGGCATTCTTGTAATTTCACAAGAATGAGCTTCTAGAAGGAGACACCTCATTATTGTTTTATTCTTTTTCATTAAAAAATTAATGCGGTGGAAATTAGGAGGCATGGGTTGAAGAATGGCTAAGTATTTGTTTATTTCATTTGGAGCCACTATTCAAGCATGGTTGTAGATTATATGATTTTATAATGCTATGGTTGAATTATTGGCTCAAGACTTAACCATTCTCTCTTCTCATTTCTATCATTATCACAAAAGGATTCTCTCTCCTAGGTTTCATTCTCTCCTTCTTCCTCAAGCTCATACACTTGCATGTGTTGCAAAACAATGAGCTTTGAGATCAACTAGTCCAATGCACACTCTCTCTACATCCACTTAGTAATCTCTCCTAGCAAGTTAGATCACTAAGGTATCTCATGGAGGTTGGAGCTTGATCATAGGCCCTCGAGTGGATCCATCTTCGACGCAAAGGAGACCGACAACCAAACTCTTCCAAGACCTAGAAGAAGCCAAAGAAAGGAGATCAAGAGGAAGCTTGGACTAAGGAGCAAGGAGCAACTTGAAGACCCGAAGGCCTAGGAACGAGGGTATAACTTCTTGAGCATGTTAGTTATGTATATGCCCTAGAGGCCATTGTTGTACATATGATGTATATTATAATGGATGCTTGGTTATATATAGAGATGACTTTCTTGCTCGTCATGATAGTATGCTATTTGGTTTCACTTTATCTTAACATGTTGACTTGTATTGGTTTACTGTTTTACTCTCACATGTTGATAAAGCCCTTAGGACTTGTACTCGACTACTGGGACTATGATGAGATCATACTAGTGGGGCCGCGGTAGTCGATGAGTACATCCTATAACTGTTCCTAGTCGAGGGTATATCGAGACAGGGCATCGATACACCAGAGTAGACTAGCGTATACGCATCTTGACCCATATGATGGGCGATGGATGATCCCATATCCATCGGTGTTAGACATCAGAGATGGTGTATGGGTGCTCAGTGGAGACTGGGTACACTGGACGGACTCGCCGAGAACTCCCAGATGGTGATATACCACACGTCAGATGGCAGTTCTCCGGTGACACTGGTACAGGGTAGTCTGTAGACCCGAGATCGTCATGGAGTCTTGTGTGATTCCCACTGTGCTTTGATTTCCACCTTACCACGTCCAAGAGGGCGTGCAAAACGGTGGCTTTTGGGTACAGTCCCGAATCACATGGAGGCAATGAGCGATAGGAGGGGATTCGTCTCTCCCGGTATAGGGAGTTGATGTTGTGCTGTGTTCGATTGGCTATAACTGGAAGTCCCTGGCCAGGGCTGATATGGAGATTTACTGGTAAGTGTTACTAGTAGTTTCTCGACCCGTTATGAGCCACACATCGACACGACTTATCGGTTACTGGGGTCTGACGTATACCACCCCTAGACTTGATATGCGACATATCAGACGAACAGACCGGACTGTACGGGAGTGTTACTGGTTGGATTCACAGGAGAACGCACAGGCTAGCTTGTTGATCTTCTGATCGCTCAATACCTGGGTGGCTGTTACGTTTAGCTGACCGCTTGCAGCTTGTGGGTGATTGATATGATCATCACCTGCTACCGGCGTATTGACGATTCTTTAAAGTCCTACACAGAGGTTTCTTGGCTCAGGCGAAACGGAGTAGTGGCGCATATGTGATATGCGCAGGAACGAGAATAATGAGATATGGGATACCGTATTATATTCTCGCGATATATGGATATGAACCGGGTCATCGGATCAAGTGTTGATTCGATGAATCGGTACATGATATATTAGTCGGTAATATTCGATATAGCCGGATCATCGATTCAAGTGTTGATTCGATGATTTAATGTATAATAATATATGTGATATATTGTATTACATTATCTAATATTGGCTCGCTTTATTATTTCATTTTCTCAGTGGATGATACATTGATATATATGCGATATATGTTAATTGTATTATTTTCTTTTGTTGCAAATATATAATATATATGTGATATATATTATTGTGACATGATATGATTAATTGTTAAACATGTTTAAGGATGATTAATTGAGATTAGGGTTTGATTAGGGTTAGTAGCTTCATGCACCTTCTAGAAGCTTTCTTCTTTTGTCATTCTTAAGATATTTAGGATGACACATTATTTAACCCAACCATACCCTAACTCTAGTTAACTCTCTACAAAATCTAGACCACTCATCCTTGACCATGGTTTACAATTCAATCATATGGTTTATATTCTATTCATCACAAAAGGATTTATCTAATTATTCTTTTTCCATGATCATCTTCTTTCTCTCTTGAAAGCTTACTAGAAAATCCTTAAGTGATGAGAAAAATATGAGAAAATGATATTAAAAGAAAGCAAAATTACTACTCTCTCATCCTCATCTCATCTAGCCCATAGGATTAGTGTGTTCTTCTCTTTTGAGTGAGAAAGCTTGAGTCGAAGCAACTTCAAGGTAGATCATCGGAGATTTGGAATACGACAAGCTAGAATGGATCGTTCGAGTCGTGGAGCCTCTCATGAGTCCGGGAGATCGTGGATCGCGACAAAGGGACTTCTACTCAGAGCTTGTGAAGTGAAGGAGCGGACTACAAAGGTTGTAATCCCTCACACTTAGATAAAAGTTATCATCTTGCATATTAAACCCTAATAATCTAGCAAAGATCCCGGCTTTGGGTTGTTCGGCACGTCTAAAATTTAATCCGGGCATGTTTGATGCCTTATGAACCTTCACAAGAGTGCCTAGGAACCCTACAGTGGTATCAGAGCCTAGCTAGAGCATTAGGCGATGTGTTTACGAAGTTAAAACTCCGATCGAACCCGAAACGACGAAACATGACCCCTCTCTGGAAATTTTTTAAATTTTGGGATTTTTCTGAATTAAAAATATGTAAAAAAATCAGCAGGGAATTCTAAGAATTACCATAAAACCCGAGCCCCTAATTCGACTGAACGGCGGCGGAACCGCGGCGCTAGCAATGCATTGCGCGGCGGTTCCGCGGCGGAACAGTGAGATCATGACACGTGGCTTCATGGTATAGACCGTAGGTACTTGCTGACTATTCTGGGTATTTTTAATCTGCCTCAGGTGTTTAAAATTCTGGGGTTTGTTTTGTAATAGTAGACTCGATCGGAATATTTAAATTCGTATTTCTTTCCGGATATTTAGAAACTGTTAAACTATTTGAACGGATATCATTAACTTACTGTTTCCCGGTACGGAAAATTTTCAAGTGTTGAAATTTATTCGGGTTTAAATCTTTCGAAAAATTGTACAAGTTAAGCGGTGGACCCTCTAGAAGACAACAAACCTTAACTCGATTATGTGACCGTCTTGAACTGCCTTTTGAACCTTCGGGTTTGGGGCAGTACGGCGTGCCACATGTGAGGCGTTGGCTTGACCCTTCTACGGCTGGATCACCGGTACTGTGACATATTCTGGGATTATTTGAACCCCGCTCAAGTGTTGAGCAGTTTAGGAAATTTTGGGTGTTTGATTATCTGTTCGAAAAGTTTAATACTGTTTATTTATCTGGAATGTGATACAATATGTGGAATTCATAAAGTTAGGCATGAAATGCGAAGTATGTGATATTTCGGATTTACGATGTCTAAAGTGATTGTGGATTCCAAATATTGTAGTTTTATACTTTCTTTTCTGTGACCGTAAGTATAATATGTGATATCGCCGGTTTCGTTGCTATATGTCAACGACAATTGGGATGCGCATATTTACTTACGTTGATGATATGAGATATTATGTGTTGCTGTGATATGTTATATTGGATCGTCGCGTTCTGAATAGCCGGGGGTTTTATGTGAGATGAGGGTTTTTATTTTCATTCATGTAAAATTCAACTGTAATGTAGTATTCTTTTATTTGGGGCACTTCCAGGCTGCGGTTGCTGTCACCAGTGTATATTATTTACTTTTCCGCATTAGGTAGACCCAAGTTGGGGAGCACAAGTAACCGGGTTCTAGGGTCCAGTGGGAGGCCATCTCGAGGAGTCGAGACCGGGTCTCCTAACCCTAGAATTGGCAGTATTACTTGCCGCTCTCGTAGGGGTCTTGGGATGTGGGTTTGGCTATTCGTCGCGACCGTGGAATCCGTGTTTTATACAGGCTCGTATTGAAAACACGGACGTCCTAGTATATCCAATATTTCATATATGTTCTTCTGCTGCAATGTTCTGTGATGAGATCATATTACTGCCTGAGACGAATGCTTATACTATATATATATGCTGATATATAAATATTACTGCTTTCATTTCTTCTGTGATGCTTAGGAAGCATAAGCTGATGGGATTTTTATTAATAAGATTAATAAAAGAAAAGAAACCTAATGATGTTGTAGAATCAAAACTTTATAAAAGGGGTAGCTACAGTTTTGCTTTGCACAGCGGTATATACGATATATCCTGCACCTTATTCGATGAGGAAAGGACCGAGATCCCTTCACCGGGAGTGACTCCTTTAGCAAAACTGGCAGATGCTACAAAAACGCGGTTTGTCTTTTGAATGCTTTTAGTGTTTTGCTTTGCACAGCGGTATATGTGATATATCCTGCACCTTATTCGATGAGGAAAGGGTCGACGATCCCTTCACCGGGAGTGACCCCTTTAGCGAAATTAAGAAAAGCCTCAAAAACACTCCTTTTCAAAAACTGCACGATTCTACGAAGATATCAAGTTCATTACGCTCAGGGTTTTCTGAAAAACCTGCGTAGCCCTCCAACATTTCAGATAGGTAATACTTAGTATTCGTGCTACGTTTGTTGGCTTTCGTCAAGGCGTAGTGTGCGGTAGCTAATTATTACTTATCTGTTACATATGATGAGATTGGGTTAGGGTAGTCGTGCGGCTTTGTTGGCTTTCGTCAAGGGACGTACGGCGGGGTTTAATTCAATCAAGAAATGTTCGGGTTGAACTTGACTAGCGGACTATGGTTTGTTGGCTTTCGTCAAGGTCATAGAACGTTAGGGGCAAAATATTATCGGGAATTTCAAGTGTTGAAATTTGCAATGAGATTGCATACCTCCTATGAGATAGTTGGATCCTGATACCCACTGCGAGTAAGAGTTACTCCTGGGAGAGTTTTACATAAGACAACTAGCCGATCAAGTAGGTGTCTAGAAAAGTGTTAACGGGGTTACGCCTATGGGAAAACGAGGTTTACTTTAATTAGGTCCGTGCGAAAGCACGGGGAACCTCCCTCAAAGTACCGACACTGATCTGGCTGAAAGATTGACGAAATTGTAGGGTGTAATTAATCCCGGCTAATCTTACCTTTTAGGGTTTTAAGGTAGATTTGATAAAAACAGTGGGAGACATCCTGATTAGATAAGATAATAACCAATCTAATCTTGCACGAGCATACGCTAAAGTGTTTTTCTTCTCTCTCTCTCCAGGTAGCGACCATGTCATGCCATAATCAAGATAATAATATGGATGTATTGACTGAACCCAATTATTGTACTGAGCTAAGGAAAGTTGGACCCGTTCTTTCTTATAAGAGTTATAAGATTGAACAGGAAACAGGAGAATATCTGGATTCTCACCCCACCCAAAAGAACATGCATATTGATGCATCTTCTTCAGGTGCGTTAGTTATTGAGAACTGTTTCTCAGTTCACCCTACGTCCTGGGTATTAGATACCGGATCAGGATCCCACATATGTAAACAGTTACATGGGCTGCGTAAAGGTAGAGAACTGGGAAAAGATGATCATTCCGTTCTAGTAGGGAATGGTGCAAATGTTGCAGCCAAAGCAGTTGGCGAATATCACCTTGTATTGCCGAGTCGTAATACACTGATTCTAAATGAATGCTATTATATACCGAACATGATGTGCAACATTATATCAGTTTCTTTATTAAGTAAAGTAGGATATAATTTTATAGTAAAGGATAATGTTATGAACATATTCCTAGATCAAAAGTTGATTGCATCAGGCTCGTTACATAATGGCATATTCATTCTAAATCAGAATACAGTCCTGAATATACAAAACACACACAAGAGGAAAAGTTCAGATATGAACGAATACTACTTGTGGCATTGTAGACTTGGTCATATCAATGCGACACGACTGGCTAAGTTACATAGAGATGGTTATTTGAATCCGTTCGAATTATCATCTTATGATACTTGCCATTCATGTCTCAAAGGAAAAATGACCAAAGCTCCGTTTAGTGGACACGGAGAAAGAGTTACCGAACTCTTAGGACTGGTACATAGTGATGTATGCGGTCCCATGTCTACGCATGCCAGGAATGGTTCTTCCTACTTCATTACATTCACTGACGATCTCTCTAGATACGGACATGTGTTCCTGATGAAACACAAATCTGAAGCTTTTGAGAAATTCAGAGAATATAAGCACGAAGTAGAGAACCAAACGGGGAAAAGTATTAAGATTCTTCGATCTGATCGAGGAGGTGAATACTTAAGCGGTGAGTTTTTAGATTATCTAAAAGAGAATGGGATTCTCTCTCAGCTTACTCCTCCTTATACACCACAGCACAACGGTGTATCTGAGCGGAGGAATCGCACCCTATTAGATATGGTGCGCTCTATGATGAGCGAGGCTGAGTTACCTATTTCCTTCTGGGGGCATGCGCTTGAGACGGCCATACACCTATTGAATATGGTTCCTACCAAATCAGTGCCTACCACTCCATATGAGATATGGAAAGGGAAGAGACCATATCTTAAGTATGTTAAGATATGGGGTTGTCCAGCCTATGTCAAAAGACAAAATCCGGACAAACTCGAGGCAAGATCTGTCTTATGTAAGTTTGTAGGATATCCCAAGAACTCACAAGGGTATATCTTCTACCACACTGAGGAACAAAAGGTGTTTGTTTCTAAACATCTCACCTTTTTGGAAAAGGAATTTCTTGCAAAAGAAATTGAGGGCAATGAGGTAGAACTGGAAGAGGTTCCAGCAACACAAACTACAACAGATGATTTAGTGGAACCAGAGGATTCAGTAGTACCCGACGAACCCCAGCCTCTCCGACGATCTAGTAGGGTTTCTCGTCCACCTGAGAGATACTACGGTTTTCTCATTGATGGTGGAAGCGAGGATTGCATCATGGATGATGATGAACCGACTAGTTTCGAGCAGGCCATCACGAGTGGTGACTCTGTGAAATGGCTGGATGCAATGCGATCTGAGATGGAATCCATGTACACCAATAAAGTATGGATTTTGGAAAATGCTCCTGAAGGGGTAAAACCCATTGGGAGCAAGTGGATTTTTAAAAGGAAATTTGGTGTAGATGGAAAAGTTGAGACTTTCAAAGCTAGACTGGTAGCAAAGGGATTTCGTCAACGACCAGGTGTGGATTATGACGAAACCTTTTCTCCAGTGGCTATGCTTAAGTCCATCCGGATCTTACTTGCCATTGCTGCATACCATGACTACGAAATCTGGCAAATGGATGTTAAGACCGCCTTTCTAAACGGTGATTTAGAAGAGAGCGTGTACATGACTCAGCCGGAGTGCTTCGTAGATAGTGGGAGCAGCGGAAAGGTGTGCAAGTTGCTTAAATCCATTTATGGGTTAAAGCAAGCATCGCGGAGTTGGAACATCTGTTTTGATGTTGTAGTCAAAGAGTTTGACTTCATCAAAAATATAGATGAACCTTGTATCTATAAGAAGGTAGCAGAGGGTAAGGTTGTCTTCCTCGTATTGTACGTGGATGACATACTCTTGATAGGAAATGATATTCCTATGCTGCAATCAGTCAAGCTCTTCTTATCACAGAGATTCTTAATGAAAGATCTAGGCGATGCCTCCTGCATATTGGGAATAATGATCTATAGAGATAGATCTAAACGGATACTGGGATTGTCCCAATCCAGGTACATTGACACCATACTAAAGAGGTTTAGTATGGAAGAATCCAAGCGTGGGAACCAACCCATGATCTCTGGACTCACTCTCTCCAAAGAGATGTCTCCCAAGACTGATTTGGAGAGAGCTCGCATGCAAGGGATACCCTATGCTTCGGCAGTAGGCTCTATCATGTATGCGATGCTATGTACCAGACCCGATGTTGCATACTCACTAAGTGTAGTGAGTCGGTATCAAGCAGATCCAGGAGAGAGTCATTGGACAGCAGTGAAGAACATTCTCAAGTACTTGCGAAGGACTAAGGAGATGTTCTTAGTGTATGGTAACGGAGAACTCCAGGTGGAGTCCTTTACCGATTCCAGCTTCCAAAGTGATAAGGACGACTCTAAGTCGCATTCGGGTTTTGTCTTCACCCTCAATGGAGGGGCGGTCTGTTGGAAGAGTTCCAAACAGGATACCGTTGCAGACTCAACGATGGAGGCTGAATACATCGCTGCCAACGATGCTGCCAAAGAGGCTGTCTGGATCAAGAAGTTCATTAGTGAACTTGGTGTGGTTCCATCCATTGAGCATCCAATACCTCTGTATTGCGATAACAATGGAGCTGTGGCATTGGCCAAGGAACCCAGGTCCCATCAAAAGTCCAGACATATTCTAAGGCGGCATCACCTGATAAGGGAGATAGTTGATCGCCGGGAGATCGAGGTCAGGAGAGTAGATACGAAGGACAACACTGCGGATCCATTCACGAAGGCTATTCCCCATATACAGTTTGAGAGATTATTCGGGATGCTAGGTATGCGATACTACAGCAGCTGGCCTTAGTGCAAGTGGGAGATTGTTAGTTATGTATATGCCCTAGAGGCCATTGTTGTACATATGATGTATATTATAATGGATGCTTGGTTATATATAGAGATGACTTTCTTGCTCGTCATGATAGTATGCTATTTGGTTTCACTTTATCTTAACATGTTGACTTGTATTGGTTTACTGTTTTACTCTCACATGTTGATAAAGCCCTTAGGACTTGTACTCGACTACTGGGACTATGATGAGATCATACTAGTGGGGCCGCGGTAGTCGATGAGTACATCCTATAACTGTTCCTAGTCGAGGGTATATCGAGACAGGGCATCGATACACCAGAGTAGACTAGCGTATACGCATCTTGACCCATATGATGGGCGATAGATGATCCCATATCCATCGGTGTTAGACATCAGAGATGGTGTACGGGTGCTCAGTGGAGACTGGGTACACTGGACGGACTCGCCGAGAACTCCCAGATGGTGATATACCATACGTCAGATGGCAGTTCTCCGGTGACACTGGTACAGGGTAGTCTGTAGACCCGAGATCGTCATGGAGTCTTGTGTGATTCCCACTGTGCTTTGATTTCCACCTTACCACGTCCAAGAGGGCGTGCAAAACGGTGGCTTTTGGGTACAGTCCCGAATCACATGGAGGCAATGAGCGATAGGAGGGGATTCGTCTCTCCCGGTATAGGGAGTTGATGTTGTGCTGTGTTCGATTGGCTATAACTGGAAGTCCCTGGCCAGGGCTGATATGGAGATTTTCTGGTAAGTGTTACTAGTAGTTTCTCGACCCGTTATGAGCCACACATCGACACGACTTATCGATTACTGGGGTCTAACGTATACCACCCCTAGACTTGATATGCGACATATCAGACGAACAGACCGGACTGTACGGGAGTGTTACTGGTTGGATTCACAGGAGAACGCACAGGCTAGCTTGTTGATCTTCTGATCGCTCAATACCTGGGTGGCTGTTACGTTTAGCTGACCGCTTGCAGCTTGTGGGTGATTGATATGATCATCACCTGCTACCGGCGTATTGACGATTCTTTAGAGTCCTACACAGAGGTTTCTTGGCTCAGGCGAAACGGAGTAGTGGCGCATATGTGATATGCGCAGGAACGAGAATAATGCTATATGGGATACCGTATTATATTCTCGCGATATATGGATATGAACCGGGTCATCGGATCAAGTGTTGATTCGATGAATCGGTACATGATATATTAGTCGGTAATATTCGATATAGCCGGATCATTGATTCAAGTGTTGATTCGATGATTTAATGTATAATAATATATGTGATATATTGTATTACATTATCTAATATTGGCTCGCTTTATTATTTCATTTTCTCAGTGGATGATACATTGATATATATGCGATATATGTTAATTGTATTATTTTCTTTTGTTGCAAATATATAATATATATGTGATATATATTATTGTGACATGATATGATTAATTGTTAAACATGTTTAAGGATGATTAATTGATATTAGGGTTTGATTAGGGTTAGTAGCTTCATGCACCTTCTAGAAGCTTTCTTCTTTTGTCATTCTTAAGATATTTAGGATGACACATTATTTAACCCAACCATACCCTAACTCTAGTTAACTCTCTACAAAATCTAGACCACTCATCCTTGACCATGGTTTACAATTCAATCATATGGTTTATATTCTATTCATCACAAAAGGATTTATCTAATTATTCTTTTTCCATGATCATCTTCTTTCTCTCTTGAAAGCTTACTAGAAAATCCTTAAGTGATGAGAAAAATATGAGAAAATGATATTAAAAGAAAGCAAAATTACTACTCTCTCATCCTCATCTCATCTAGCCCATGGGATTAGTGTGTTCTTCTCTTTTGAGTGAGAAAGCTTGAGTCGAAGCAACTTCAAGGTAGATCATCGGAGATTTGGAATACGACAAGCTAGAATTGATCGTTCGAGTCGTGGAGCCTCTTATGAGTCCGGGAGATCGTGGATCGCGGCAAAGGGACTTCTAATCGGAGCTTGTGAAGTGAAGGAGTGGACTACAAAGGTTGTAATCCCTCACACTTAGATAAAAGTTATCATCTTGCATATTAAACCCTAATAATCTAGCAAAGATCCCGGCTTTGGGTTGTTCGGTACGTCTAAAATTTAATCCGGGCATGTTTGATGCCTTATGAACCTTCACAAGAGTGCCTAGGAACCCTACAGAGCATAGTAGTTAGCTCTCTCTCTCTTAGTCTAGTTTTTTGTTAGTTAAGGTTTAATCAAGATCCAAAGTGGGAAAAAGTCTATGATGCAAAGCAAAACAAGTTTCTTTTGGTGCGAGAAAACCGTTTTTAAAGTATTCCGCCTCCCCGCGACCCGTGGGGTGTGCATCATGGACTTACAGCTTATCATGTTCGTTTTGATGGAAAATCGTTTCCCTTTGCCAAGAATTCCATTTTACGTCCTTCACCTTTCGCTTCGCCGTCGCCATGGATTGCGGTTCCCTCATTATGATTGACGGTACAACAGTCCACTTCGTCGGCATCCCATGCAGGAACGGTATCTCCCATGGCTATGAAACCAACTGGTATCACCTCACATTCATCACCAATGTAAATCAACACCTTAAATTTCATTGGACCTAATACACACTTGAACACGGTCATAACATTATCCATCTCTTCTAATTCTACAACTCAACAATCACAAGACAATACACCCAACACTCTACAACTGACACAAACACATAGACCCATTGTTAATGATATGTTAGATGCTTCTATTACTAATAGTAATGATGGTAGATTTACGACACCAGGTATTTCTACATATTCAATGGCCCTTCGAGAAAAGCAATCAATTGATTATCGACAACTTGTCGGTCTAAAGCCATAGGCTCATCTAGCCTCCCGTTATCCAATCCCTATGACTTTAATGTATACAAAGATGGATAATTATGAACCCACTTATTTTACCGATGCCTCTAAGCATGCAGAATGGCATGAGGCAATATCCGCATAGATTTTAACACTTCTACACAATGGCATTTGGATGCACTACTACAGTAATCGCTTTCCCCTACGGATTTAGCTGTAGGGGCAAACTACTACCCTTACAAATATATCCGTAGGGACATAAAACTCCTCCGTAAGTCCAAAGGCCGCAGGTGCAAATCTTTGCCCTGAACATGTCCTTATGGAGTACTAATTGCCCTTACGCCTTACTCCTTAGGGACATTTATCCCTACGGATTATTCCGTAAGAACATAATCTTTATTTAATTTATTTGTTTATTAAATAAAATATTTGCCCCTACGAATTTATCCGTAGGGCCTGATAAATGCCCCTACAGATTTATCCGTAGGTCCTGATAAATGCCCCTTCGGTAGGAATGCTATCATCGAGGGCAGACTCTACCATATCCTCCATTTCTTCTCCTGGAAAGAAGTTATCGTCTTCTTCTTTTTCTACCGCATTAACGTCTTCTCCTTCTTCTTCTGTCGTATTACCGTCTTCTCTTTGTCCTTCCCCGTGATATAGCCAATGTCACAACCCGTAAAAGGAACGTGACTAGCACTTGAATCATGTGAAGTCTATAGGACCCCACCTAATTCAAGTAAGCCAAAAACCCAGAAATCTAAACCTTTTTAGGGAAAATAGTGGATGTGAAGTTTTGAAATAAAGCTTTGATGAAATCAGGTTCCTTCTTTAAAACATACGTAATATCATATGAAATACAATGTTATATATCTATCTTGAAATCATTTTCGTCATTTGAAATTTGGGCAGCACCTCTTTTGTAGATTTTAACCCGAAAACAATATAAGCAATAAAAATAATAGGCATCCCCCGGCGGGAGCTAGCTCTTTGCCAATTGGCGGAAATAACCACGCAATGATATATACAACACCAAAGGCGAAGATCAAAACAAAGAAACAAAATAAAGAAACCAAAGCATCGTCAAGAAAACCAGAATAAAGAATAGATACATGAGTGTGACTCTAAGTCCGAAATAATATACAACTGTGGTTTTCTAAGTCTACGAATATACATAGTCTGGTTGATGAAGCTTTTAAGTAGATACAACAGAATAAATATAAAAGTACAAACGGTGGTCACGATGCAAGTATACCCCACCTATCAGAGCAATCACTCAAAAGGAAACCGTGTGCCAGCAAGCCGCTACTGAATCCGTGCGGTCAAACCTGCAAGAAAACTATGGCACAATGGAGGTGAGTTGCCAACTCGTGAGTAGAAGACATCACCGGGTAGAAATCGAATATATGAAGATCTCCTAGGTCATACATTAATATAATAATATAATGACGTCAAGTGGTACAAGGGTAATAGTATACGCATAAGTATAATACCAATATACTCGTGTCCGTGTCATAAAGTGGTAACTTGTCATGTGTATCACATATAAATGCATCATCCAACGTATGTCCAGAACGACACACAAAATCATGGTAAAACCTGAGTGCCCGGCATCGACACTCGAAAATATCATAAAAACCGTGTCCAGCAGCGACACATAATCCTCATATCTCGGGCTCCGTCTGTCCGGATCGACTCCATATCCATCTGATCTCACGACTCCGGTCGGTATCCTCCGGATATCCGCCGAGCCAAACTATCACTGGTCGGTAATGCTCCCCTACCAGGCTCAATGTCTCTTTATACGATCTTCTTATCCCAGGGTACCGCACCGGGTCCACCATATACCCGCATACGGTACCTGCTCTCTCCTCGAATCGGGTATACATATGGCTCAAGAACCAAGAAATCTCATGGTGGGCGCTACACATCATATCACGAGAAACCGCATTTTCCTTTTTTGAAATGATCATAAGTTTATAAGATTCACATGCGGTTTCCCTAAATCCAGAAATCTCATGAAAACCGAAATCTCATAATCATGAGTCAATAATGAAACAATGAATATCGGGATAGAGCCAATCTACAATGTATAACCAGAATGTGTGTGTGTGTGTGTATGCATGTGGTATCTAAGTAAGAAATGCAATATCTAAACTAGCATGTGAGATCATAAATGCTAAAACAACTAAACTACAAGTTATCAGGTTATACGAGTGAAGTAACGGTTTCTAATGTGTACATGGCATGGCAATTACTGATGATGATGTGTGTAAGCCGGCAAGCAAGTGTACGTGCAACATGCGCATCATCGGTAATGGTACATGTGTCCTGGCAAATGAGGTTATAACAGCTAAAGAAAGAACATGTATATATAATTGCAATGAGAATAATATGAGCATAGCAGAACAGTAAACAGTAACCGCAACAATATGAAACATATATATCTATATACGAGCCATACAGTTATAGTATTTAAAATAGCACGAATCGTTGTTTTTAGAAAAGTATGGGTTATGGTGTTTTTGAGAAAAAGAGATACCTTTTGAAAATCCGTAGCGTCCCTCGGGTTTGTCTTTTGAAAATGCATACGATTCGTTAGTTTTGAAAATAGGTATGGCTCTAGTTATACTCTAACATCTACTTAAGTAATTAAAAGACTAAAAGGATAAACTAATCCCGATTCGGATGTGATTAGAAATCTATAGCATTTCCGAGTCGATATATCTAGTAGTCGGCGATCCAGCCTCATAGCATCACGTACAGTATAGTCCATCGTACGGCATTCTCGAATCAAGAGTGTGGATCAATCATCACATATATATCTCGTACAGTAAAATCCATCGTACGACATCCTCAAATCGAGAGTACGGTTCAATATCATGTATATATCATATTTCGTATGGTATCATCCGTCGTACGATATCAAATCAAGGCTACGGATCTAAGGTCGCGTACATTCTATTATTTCGTCAAGTCACATGTTATCACATGTTATATGTATATCGCTCAAAGATCCTTTAATATATCATATCATAATATGATGCTTTAATCTTAAATCACATATTATAACCTCGTGACATCATGTCCGATCATATCGACTCATATCCATCTAACATACCATATTCTCATCTCATATGTATATGTATATGTATATGTATATGTATATGTATATAAACATACACATACATATATATATATATACACACACACACACACACACCCATCTTGTACCAAGTGTGTATGTGTGTACGTGTGTGACAACATAAAATCAAGACTCACGACTAAGAGGAAATAGACTAAGGGTATACCTTCCTACGAGTACGCTTAATCTAACCTATAGTCTCCTAGAACCTACTTTCTAAGTGTATAAATCTCGCATTGACATAAATATAAATATATATATATATATCCTATTCTGCGGTTGCGGAAGTGCTATACGCCATCCACCCGACTTCCCCCGTAGATATACATCTACTCATCTACTATCCTTGCTTTGCCGAAGTCGATGACGCCTTGCTCTTGCTTGTCGTCCCGAAATCCACACGAAGGTACCTATAGTTCAAGTACGTCGTATCATAAACAAGAATCGAATACGAAAAACTGACAAGGCATGCGAAGTGCACATAGGTTAGAACATACGGCCCACGCATGCAAGAATAACCAAACAACTCTCTACGTTAACGTGCAAACGTCAAACGACCGAGTCAAAACTCAAATACCAAAATTCAAGTTGATAAAAGTCGCAAAACGAAAACAGAAAATTGGAAAACACTTCCAGATTTTACCTTAGGTTGAATTAGGATATTTTGCATATGTGGGGGGTCTAATTAACAGATAAAGGAGCCATGGACCAAGCACGAGACCAAGACGTCAAGTTCAGGCCGAAATTTGCGGCCAGGAAGCATTTATTTATGGCCACAAGGTTGAGTTGGGGTCTCGGATCTCTAGGATAGTTTCCTTTTCACCTGCACATCTCACTGTGATTGCTAAATATTTTTCAGAGCTCACTAGTTATAGCAGATCACAAAATCACATCACATTTTCCACAAAATCTGATATCGGCAAATTCCAAGTTCATGTTTTGGGGTTCTAAACTCAGTTAGTTCCATAATTCTAACACTGTAAGGGTTGTGGTCACTAGCTAAATCTCAATTACACCTTCATAATTCATAATATCCCCTAACTCTCATCTTGGAATTTTCCAAGATCACTAAACTATATTAGTTTAGCTCTAAACTACTATAGGATATTAGAAAAACTAATAACTTAACTAAAAGTGTAGGATTATACCCCGTGTAGCAACTAAAGAAAATTCTAGGATGACCCAAAGTGCTCAAAGTCCCAACTTGATTCAACCTTGGTGGTTTGTAGTGATGTGAGGAATGATTTTTGTGAAGGTGGCATGGTGTTTTGATGGAGATTTGGGGGTGTTTGTGGATGGTAGACGAGGTGGAGGATGAGGAAGAAGGAGGTGAAGAAAATGTAAGTTGAGAATGAGGTGAAGAAAATATAAGATGATGAAGAATGGCTAAGAAGTGTGTAGAATTTTCTCACACTCTCTCTCCCTCCCTCTCTCTCTCTCACTCTCACGCCAAACTTCTATGTCCCCCTCATGTCCCCTCTTTTCATTTTATTTTTCCTTTTTCTTTTTATTTTAAAAAGGAAACAAAACCATTTAAAACAAACAAAGCCATGGTTATCAAATATGGACAAGGTTTGCAGCATGTTTTTTTGCATGTCGTGATACATGAACAAGATTAAATCATAATTAGTGAAATATTAATTCAGTTTAGCATTAAACTTGTATTCAATAATTGTATAATAATTTATAAAATGTCCAAATTAATTAAATACTTCCAAAATTAATAATTCATATTAATTCCAAATATTTTCCAAACTATATATATATAATCATGCCATTTCATTAAAACTAATCTCCATACTTTTTATAATATTCCTAAAATTTATTATTTTAATTATTTAAATTCCAAAAATAATATTTTTTTTCTGAAATGTTACAGCTAAGTTGTAGAAAGTCTAGTAAAACCATGTTTAACGATGTGAAACTCTACGATTTCTACTTTCTGCCAGAACGTATTCCCACATCAATTGCATGGACAGAGAATTTTCTCTGACACGATCTTATTATGTGCGTGTGTAAATTCAATGAAAGCAGCAACTCCTGCAATAAGCTTAGATTGCATGCGTTGTTGTCAATCCACGTACATCCAGTTCTTAACTCTGATGTACTCATGGACCATATTAGACTATATAACATATAAATTGTAGGTTATGGTGGCTATATTGAGAAATCTAAGAACGAGATGGTTACTGACAAAGAAGAAAATCCGTAAAGAAAAGTTTATCGTTAAAAAGAATAAATTATCAATTAACAAAGTTAGATTTGAAGATACCTAAGTATGAGTTGTATTCTATGTATGTGTGTTTTAATTTATGATTTCGCTTAGGTGTAGCGTTGTTAGTGTGTATGTGCTTTGTGTGTGCGTTTGTTGTATATTCGTGTTGTGTGTGTGTGTTTCGGCTGTCGGGGGTAAGGTTTCTATCCCATTAATAATGTATATAGCAGACACCCATTCGCTTGTGCTTTCATCCGTTTCGAGTAAATTTCGGTAGCACCTTCCCGATGTTCTCCGAGTACACTGTAATAGAATAGATAATCATTTCAATGCTGTGAAATAATGTTGAAATGAACATCTAATCTATCTTTGTATACGGAGAACCAGCAGAAAAATACCAATGAAATAACTCGAAATGAATGAAAACACAAGTGAATGCAGGTGTTTGTTTTATACATTCCTAACTTGTCCACACTGGACAAATCTATCGGTTATCGTACGATTGAATCTTCTCGTCACATAGACTACACGACGGTTGTTAGCACCGAACAATACCGTCCGATATTTAACAACCTTCGTATAGTTCTATATCACGACGAATATCGAACGTATGTTAACCGATAGACGGGGACTAAGTCGCGCTTTGATTTTCATATATGACTATCGATGAGAATATGAAAATTTCATATTATCATCGAGTATCATACATACACTTAGTGTAAGATTTAACTTCAATTGGTTTTACGTTTATTTTCAATTACAAGGGTTCAAAGTTTTTAGTTTAGAGTAAATTTTTTTAAAGTTAAGAGTTTTCTTAATCAAATTTAAGATTTTTGAATTTATTGGGGTTAGGATGGGATTTGACAAGAGTTCAATATAGAGCAGAATGATGATGAATTAAGGTTTTGCCTTATTTGTATGTGTGTATGTGTCTGTGTGTGCGTGCACACACACAGACACACATGCATGCATACACATACACACATACACACAATTCGCTAAAGTACCCTTAACTATTGTTGGTTTGCTAAATTACACTAAAATACCTTTGCCTTATTTGTATGTGTGTATCTATCTTTTTCTGTGAATAAAGTATGTCAATTTATGCGGTCACCAACTGATCAACATTGGGAGTGTGTGAAGAGAATTCTACTGCATGTTAAACAAACTCTATCACATGGTCCTCTTATCTCGAAATCCTCTATATCACTTCTGAATGCTTTTTCTGATGCTGATTTGGCCGGATGCCAAGACGATCGCAAGTCTACGGGTGGATTTCCTATTTATCTCGGGTTCTAATCTCATTTCATGGTCCGCTAGAAAATAGAATAATGTTGCTCGATCATCCTCCGAAGCTGAATATTGGACGTTAGAGAATACAACGGCCGAACTCATTTGGTTCTGCTCTCTCCTCCGCGAGCTCAATATTTCATTGTCCCAACCGTCTATTTTATGGTGCAATAATTTGGATGCTACATATTTAACGACAAATCCATTATTTCATGTCCGTACCAAGCACATCGAAATAGATTTTGATTTCGTGTGTCATTATGTGGCAAAAATAAATTTGCAAGTTCAATTTATTTGTTCTAAAGATCAAATCGGCAATGTCATGATAAAGCCACTCATAAAACCTAGCTTTGCATTTCAAGAGACAAGCTGAGAGTTTACTCTAGAGGTCCTCCAACTTGAGAGGACGTTTTAAAGATATCAAAGCTAACAAACATAGTTGGAGTTTGTTATTAAAGATTATGAAGATAGGATAGGATCCTTCATAATCTTTAATAACAAACTCCAACTATGCTTTGTCTTTGTGAGGATAGGATCCTTCATGTCCTGTCCATCTAGCAATTCTCATCCCAAAGTTGTTAGTGTCATCTTCGATATAAGATAATCGAGATATGTTATTTGAAGATCCTCTGACATGAACATGGCCATACAACCAAGGGGATGACTACTGAGCTCCCACTTATGTCGTTTAAAAGTGTCATGTACCCATCTCAACTTTGAGATAAAGTTTTTGATGTTCTTTGTGTCCGCTTAGCGTTGCCTTCTTCTTTCTCTCCTTCCTTGAGCAGAGCAACCACTCCATCATGAGAATATGAGCAGTTATGCTTCTTGAAGGTTTTGTTACGGTTGTTTCGTGGCTAATGTTTGAATTCACTGCTTCAATCGAGAAATTATAATTTACTCTCTTCTTAAGACAATATTTGCATCTTATGTTGCACAAGGTATATGCGAACTCGTCTCCCAAGATAAATACAAGCCCAAAAAGAACTTTGTGTGTTGAAAATAGTTTGCAGCCCTAACTTCAATCCGAACACACACACAAACTCAATAGAATGAGAGAAATTTGGAATGGAATAAAACTTTGTTGATAGGAATTGAATCGTTCTGAATTTTTTTATGAAAAGTTGCATTTGCATCCTTTTCGAGTGCAACCTTTCATTTAAATTCGTAACCTCAATAATCCTCTCTAGGGTTTCTACCCTCTCTGCTCAAAGACTGTGGTCTCTTTCACTTCCTCCCTCGGCAATCTTCGAATGGAGTTCCATCAGCTTCCGTTGGAAAAACCGATTTTTCCATCAGAAAATGATGAACGCAGTGCCCGCTACAGCTTCATTGAATGATAGGCAGAAATTGCCTCGCGATGAATTTACATAAAACGGAGTAAATTATGGCCACTTAATTCCCCTTTTGGGGATCGAATCCCTTACTTTCCACAAGAAAGAAGTGTCATACCAACAGAGCTATTGCCCATCGGTGGATATTCATTTTGAATGTCATCTTCAATAGAAAGTCAGAAAAATACAAGTTTTGATATAAAAGCACCATTATATTCAATCTTCATAATTTTATTAAGAAAGAGAAAAACAGTTGTCATATATCAAAACCCTCCCTCCCCACCCCCACACCCACACACACACAACCCCCATCCAACACAGCCCCCATCTCTTAACGAAAAACGGTCTCATAGGCTTTTGTACCACACACAACCCCCAAAACCAAACAAACAAGAAAAACACAAAATCAATATAGACAGGATCAATTAGGAAACAAAGCTCGAGTAAAGTTAATAAAGATTTAGATGTGCGGTTGTTGATGTGTTGATGACTTGACAATAATATTAGGATTGTTAATTCTTTTCATATCCAAATAAGTTATCAATAAATCATGAGTCAAAGAAGGCTTGTGACCTTAAATTGGGGGTTGGGGGGGGAGGGGGGGATAATGAAAAAAGAAAGAAAAAAAAAATGTGCATGACTGAAAGAGGAAAAAGTTTAAGCAAACTCCCTAGATCTCCAAACATTATATATAAATCAGACACAATTTAATATAATAAGCAAGGCTCATGTCAATTGAGTTTCAATCAACCCTACACCTTAAGGAATTATCAAATCATTGAACAACTATTTTGTCAAATAAAACTTCTATATTTAAGAATATTTTGGACCGACCAGCTTGGACATACCGTTGATATCCTCGATAAATTGTAAATAAAATTCATTAGTTAATTAATCTTCTATATCAAATCAAAAGTTAATTAATAATACATATATGGGAGTATCATATATTCATGTGTATTGATATATGAAATTTATTATAGGATGTGTAGGATCCCCTTAATTAGCACACTTTCATATTAGAAGCCTATAGAAAGATCATAACAATTGTCATTATATGGAAGAATTAGCAAGTTGGGTCATGCAGTTAGTCACTTAATGAGCAACACAATGCAGAATTTTAACTTTCAGTCTACGAATATCCTGAAGATATTAATAACACTATTAAAAGAAAATTAATATTAGATCGGCGTAACTAATTAAAACTATGTCAAACTTTACTGATTAATATAAATATCGAAGGAAAAACT
This sequence comes from Agapanthus africanus, assembly GCA_030015575.1. NCBI lineage: Eukaryota > Viridiplantae > Streptophyta > Magnoliopsida > Asparagales > Amaryllidaceae > Agapanthus > Agapanthus africanus. Next base: position 432,452,780 of record CM057339.1, read on the forward strand.
CTTATATATAAATGATTTAATTTGGTGAGTCAAATGAAGTTACTGCACTCAAAATCCTTAGTTGAAAAGCTCTTAAGATGCTTTTTCTTTGGTGAGCAAGACAAATCCATACAATTATGTTTTGAACTTCCAACCTTAATTAGCTGCTTGCAGTACGTGATAATTAAAACTTTTCAGCAATTATTTGTAAATGATGTGATTGAAGACATGAATGTTTGAAGGAATTAGTTATAACTGGTACATAGGCTCCTTTTGCTTGCATTAATAATTCAATTCAATAAACTTATTTGTTGGCTTCAAAATATCTCTATCATGTTTTATGTGTGCTTTAAAGTTTGAGCATAATTTGATACATCAATTACTATTCATTATATTCTTAAATGTTATCCATGTGATATCGCAACCCTACAGAGGAATTATTTTGAATTTGAGATGTCTGTTTCTTTATAATTATTATATAATTTTGGAGAAATTTGTGAGGAATCCTATGAATCTTTCTTCTCATAATTGCTAAATAGAAAACAAATTATGAGGAATGAAAAGATAGCATTCTATCACTACTTGTAAAGTCCTTCAATGATTCATATTCATTTATTTATTAATCATACAAAAGGTTCTCAAAATTAATATTTCTTTACCTATTTCTGGACTATTGGATTTCAAGCAATTAATTTGCAGGATATGAAAAGGCAATATTACGACTAGGTTATAATTTAATACCATATGGTATTTCCCAAACAGTGCCTTTCAACCTTTGCGACTGGCCGTAATATTGAGTCATGTTTGGTAGTAACAAAAGGAAAATACACCAAAAGTAGTCCAACAACAAATAGTTGTTTAAAGTTGAATTTTGTTTTCAAACTTGCTTTTGTTGTTTAAAGTTGAAGCTGAGTGTTTTTTTAGGGTTTCAATAAATAAACAGAGAACAGGATAAACTAAGAGATAAGGGTCCCTCTTCCCACAAATATTTTAAATAGTTTCTTATCTTTCAATGTTAAATGCATAGCTTAATACGAAAAGGTTCGGTTTCCACACGCCCAACAGGTAAGTGGTCAACCTAACATTAATACATATATTAGGTTATAAGGCAGATATAAGAGGCATGTATGTCTCTATGTATGATGTACCCATCATCATATCATCATCATCATCATCATGCTATGGCACATGCTCACTTGACCTCTTCTACCCACACCACCAATAAAATAAGTCTATATGTAAAACCTTGGGGGCAAGAAACCTTGATGAGATTCTGAAAATTGGGGCCTCTGAAGACTTTACTTCTTATAGGCAACTCCAATCAGTGGTGTTGTGATTTTGATTATCCACCTGCTTTGTATTGGTGACCATAAAAGGTTTGGTTTTTTTTTCCCTCCTCGTTGAGTGATGATTTTGAATATCATCTAAGAATTTGACAGCGAAGGGCATGTGTCATCAATTACAGAATTGATTTTTATTTTAAGAAATATAACAACTTTAACTAGTAGTATTTAAGTTGCCATAATAGAAATTTCCAAGAAAATTACTGCTACCATTTTTACTTGTCATTTTAGAAAAATGTATACCCATTAAGAAAAATATTGTCACTTTCTTAATATCAGCAATTAATCTACTGCCACATCACCACTAAAAAATCATATCATTTCCGCCATCAACCATTAAGTAAACATTATCATTTTTTTAATATCAGCAATTAATTTTCTATTCTGTGTTTGGTATTATATCCTTTATTGTTATCTATGATTTCCTTGTTATTCCAAAATCGTCAAGTAAAATGGAACACTTTTTTATCTCCAATATAACAAGTAAAAAGAAATGGAGAGAGTGCTTTAAATAATGTTTGTGTTGCCATAAGAGAATATTTCGATCCCTACAAGCTAAATAATGTTGAATTGATGATCGCTTTTTTGCTTCAAACAATTGTAATATTTACGCCAGTTAAATTGTTCACGGCATATGCACTATCTTTACTGCGTCTGATGGTTGCGCTTATTGTTGATGCCTACCATTTTTCTTATCGAACACAAAATAATACAACTGCAACAAAAATTATCAATTTCCATTCAACCAAACAACCTCTCTAACGACCAATGGGACATAACTCGTGCAATAAAACTTTTCTCTTCAATAGGATAGGCCCTCAGTTCGATTCTCAAAGGAGTAGCATCAAAAGGAGGGAAAAAATCAGAGGGGGGAAAACCCCATCTCCCACACAAGCTCCTTAATTCATTAGCTCCCTGCTTTGAGAGGTGTTTCCACAGAAAATTATGAATTTCACAGTTAAAGGCAAGAGTGATATGTAATGCTGATTTCAAACTTAAATCAAGAAATAAAATTCATAATCCGGTTTTTTTAATTGACCAATAATCAATTGACAATGGGGGCTAATATTTCCCCCTTCTTTATACCAAATTCAACTCTGGCAACAGCTAAAAAATCAAGATGCCCAGAAAGTTACAGGATACAGAAACTCTTCCCAAACATCAGAAGATTTTGAACTGAAGGGAAAAAATTGATGCAGCAACTCTGACCAAGCAAAAATGGCAAATATTTCTGATCGGTTCATTAAATTCTTTATGGACCCACAATTGAAACCACTATTATCGACGAGTTCAGTTTTATTCCTTAGTGCAGTCATCAGCATTTAGCTTCTTAATTACTGTCAAGAAAAAAGGACCTTTTGACTACGATGGAGAAGAGAAGTTGAATTGTACACCAGTCTTGCCCTTGTCGTAGTCTGATTGTTTCAGAACATAACAGTAATTTACCTGGACACAAAAACAGGATCAGTTGCAAAAAAAGAAACCCTTATAGGGTTTGTTTGGTTATTGGAAAGAGAAAATGGAGCAAGCGTGAAACTGAAAAAAATAGCTCTTCCGTTTTCCCTACAAGAAAGTGGTAAGCAACTGACACTCCTGTGACAATGATAAAACAGAAAAAAAGGGATTCAAGTTAGAGTTGTAGAAACGAAAAGGTGCGGGAGGAAACGAGGGAAAAGATCGGAGATCTCACACGCAAACCCTTTCCACCCAGTTTCTCGCTCTTATTTAGAAAGTGGAATGGGGAGAAAGGCTGACCTGAAAATTTCTGTTTTCTGTATTTTATTCAGTGAAAATACAAAAATAGCCCTTTGATATCAATTACTTCTCTTCCCACTTATTATTTTCTTAATGTGCTTAACCCTACACCATAACTCCATAATTGTGGTGGGTGTTAAGGAAAACTATTATTTATTATTGACACTTCCCACATAAGCACCTTTCTGTTTGGGTAGAAACTCGGGTTTGAATGAGCACATTACTTTTTAGTTAATTCGCTTTAATTGTGTGTCCAACTTGATTTGAACCTAAATGCGTTGTAATGTCCCTTACCACTTCATAATAACTCTGAAGTTGTGATACAGGCCGAGAAGAATATTTTTATACCCATAACACTATTTACCAAACACGCCCTTAGGGGGCCAAGCACATTAACTAAGCAAGGACAAACCTCCATGCGGAACAACTTTGTAGGAACGATCATGCCAAACCCAGCCGAGCTCCGTGCTGTATTCAAAAATTTCCTCAGCGAAAAATTCTTGAGCTCATCCTCTGTTATTTTAGCCAAGTTGCCAATGGATGTAAAAATGTGACCATGAATCCCTGCCCTTTTGAACAGTTCAAGAGGCAAGTCAAAAGAGAGATCAGCGAAGGCTGTAACTGCAAGATCGCCCCCGATAAAATCCCTTTCAGGAGAGGATTGAGACTCAGCATCATCAGAGCTTGGGGGAACCAATCTTCTTGAATCTGTGGGCCCTAATCCCCGAGTTTTGAACCCTAACAAGGAGGCGGGGCCTGCCAAGGTGCAGACTGGGGAAGTGCTGCCGCCGATGTGGAATCGATCTGGAAGCGGAGATGGAGAGTTTAGGAATCCACTTCCCCATGGCATAATTGCACCTGCTGCGACTCCGAAATTGAGGGCGCTGTTGAAGAAGCCCAAGGGGAGAGCAGCACGAAAATCGAATTCCTGTCAGAAAATAACATGCCAAGTTCACGTTGTTGAAAAATGCTTCAAAATATAGCTAGAACATGCATATCTCATTGGAAAAGAAGTCATCTCAAATACATTAGACCAAAAAAAAAGTGCAAGAAAAAGTTATCCTGGTACAAGGCAAATACTGATTTGACTATTTTAAAGGGCATTGCTAATCATTCTCTTATAATTACCTGATTGTCCCGTTGTGCCCTAAGTTTCACTTTTGAAAGATAAATGGTTACCCCCCCCCCCCCCTTCGGCTCAAACATTATTACTAACTACAGTTTGAGCTCTTCTTAATCACAGTTAACACCAATTTTTTTAGCTTTCTACAAACCCTTCCAACCGTGATCACTAGTTAATGCAGCGAATTGGCAATAGCTCTGACTGGAACAAGTAGGTCCTCATTTTTTGCTGAAAGCAGCTCCTCATTTTATACTTGCTCATTGTGCATAAATGGAACTAAGCCTCCTAATCGCAAACCTTCTGTAACGAATGGCCTTTTCTCATTCCACCAAGAGTAATCTTTGTGACATTTGTATACCTCACTATTTTTCTCCCTATCTCTATTTAATTTATCCACAGCTCTAGTTTTCTTGTTTCCCATAAAGATATCTTTCATGATGAAGTAAACAGTATTGATATTGGATCCTGGTCTCCAACTCCAACGCACACAATGAACCTCCTCCCCCCCCCCCCCTCCAAAAAAAAACAAAGAAAAAAACCGGGAAAAGAAGAAAAGAAAACCCATATGCACATTCACAAGATGTGGGTAACCCTGTGACGGTAATCATCATTTGAGATATCCAAACGTCGAAGGCATCAATCAACATCTTTGGAGCATTCTGGGGCCATGGGCACTTCCTATTACCTTCTGGTTACTCTTCATAGCTGAGAAGGCCACCTTTGATGACAAAAGTCTGAAAGTTGCAAGGTACAGACAAATAGAGAAGGTGCGGTCACATAATCTTCAATCGATGGCTTTGACAGAAGTAACTTCATTGCCGAATGCTCCCGCAAGAAGTTCCATGTCAGAATGACAAAAGAACTACTAATCTTTATCCGAATTTTGCATATCTGTAAATAGTATGCAGTAACTTCGGAACCATATTTATTGTATGCACACAACTTTCTGTCCTTGTTTCACTAACATGCTATACAAATATAAACTGATTGCGAAAATATAGCTCGGGTAGGTTCCATTATTACTTACGTGGGCCAGTAACTAGGGCAATGGAGATGAGAAGAAAGAGAGACGGGACGGGTATATGAGGGATTGATATTCGAAATCATTATAATGATGAGCTAAATATATCTAGGTGATAGCATGTACTCCGCATAATTACTGCAAAAATTGAAATCTTCAAGTCGCGACAGACAGATAACAAGCAATACCATAAATCAGTGAGTCGCTATATAGGATGTTTATGGCAGAAGCAAGGGGGGAAGAAATAACCATCTGTATAGCAATCAAAACAAGGCAAACATGCCCCAGATACTGGGCCTGACTATAAGGTAAATGCCAGCTAGAAAATACCAGCTGAAAGAACTGAAGGTATCACCATATAAGTAAGCAAAAGCCTGTAGTTCTAAGAGGTAATACACATGATATGCTTGGAAGAAACTAGGTTAGCTATGCCAATAATTTGTACAGCTAGTTTACAGAATCGTAAAAATCAGGCATGTACCAAGCTCAAGCAGAATGACTATTCTATTCTACCCACAACTGATCATTTACAAAACCTCTTGTATAACTGAATTAACCTTATGTCAATATTGGAGTGTAGAACCAACGAAAGAGAGTATGGAAACTATGGCTATCTATTTATTTTGACAGAAGAGAATGACGATTCATAATAAACATAACAAAATAAGTAAAACCAATTTACCTGTCTTATAAAACGCAAGCTCTTGCTGTCAGGTCCAAGACCACCAACTTGAGTCGATGAGAGGAAGGCATATCCCTGTGTTGGCCTCATCTGTGAATCTCTGCGGTCAATCTTGAATGTATATTTTATCGAAGAGAGTAGGCTATGTCCTAACTGCCTCCTTACAGACTTGGATGCCATTCGTGATGGATCAGTTAAATGACGCCATGTAAGATTATAAGCCAAATCATGATTCCTAGTTGAGAGCAAACCAAGAGAAAGACCTAAGAGACGCTCTTGATATGATGAAAATTTCAACCAGTCTTGAGAGAGTAATGAAACTCTGGCTGATACTGGAGTTGGTATTGCCTTGAATCTAGGTAAGGATAGCCCAGCACTTAATTCTGTTGTTTGGTCAAAACCATATGCCCCAGAAAGGTCCCAAATGTCGGCATAGCCCAAAAAGTTTTTTAACTTGAGTGATCCTTCAAGTGACCAAGTTCTGGCCTGCCAACAAAGTAACAAAAAGAATTGTAAACTGCTTAGAGGTGTATATATAAACACTGATGAGTAAAACAATGTGCAAAATTGTTCTGATAGAATAGTCTGCCACAAAAACCTCAAAATATTCCTTGGCCAAGTAATACAACAAATGAGTTTTGTAAAATCTATTAACTATGCTTAAGAATAAGAAAATTCCGACACGAAAGATCATAATCCCTTCCCTTAGGATTCTAAATCATGCTGATCAACTAATAGAAAAACCAAAGTGTTTATAGGTGTCCTCTGGTTATCATGATTAAAATAAAGGCTTTGTTTTGGATGTGATGGCTTTGCTGCTGTTGTATTAATCTATAGCTACATAACATCAAAGAAAAGGTCCATAACATGATTACGAATATTTAAACCAATCACTTGAACCTCAATAAATAAATAATATCTATATTCATAGGATCGTGTGTGTGAGTGCAAGCACACCAAAGGTATAATGTCATGCCAGGTACATAGAAGCTGGTTGACCCTATAAGAGAGCTGTTGTTGGGCGGGTCAACATTTTTGGGACATTGAGTAAGAAACAGGAACCGCAATGAAATGATGATATAAATCTCATGTATATAAACGTGATATCGTCAAAGTCCCGTCACAAACAATTAACGCAGCAAAGAACCACACATGGTGTCTTATAAATAAAATATACAATACAAACATAAAGAAAATACATACAAAAGTAACTAATCAATAATAAAACATTATTACTTAGCTTGGAAAATGGATAACAATTTACAATAGTAATGATAACCATGACTTCTTGAATTCACCCACCCCTACCCTCCTCTCCCTCACTATATCACATCAATTCACCTCTAATAGTTCACCAACCACTAGGGTCTTCGGTGTTGTATTGTATGACTATTGTGTAAGTCCACGTTGCCCACCCCGGTGCTTACGGGGAGGCGGAAAACATAATAAAAAACGGATTTTTAATGACTTAGGCAACATGGACCTTGACTTGGAGGATCTTTGCTAAACTGAAACTAGCTAAAGAAAACTAACAACTAGTTAAGTTGTAGAAAGGTTATACCTTGAGCTCGAACTCCTTCTCTCCTTGCTCGTCGGAATGGTAGAAAGGCCTCACCTTGCTTGTCTTCTTCCGTCAAAGAACGATCCACCCGAAAGCCTCGACCTTTAGCTTCAACTCCAAGCTAGGAGTAACTAGAGTGCAAGAAATGCTAAGACTTGAACCCTAGAAGTGAGTAGAGAAGATCAAGTGAAGGTTTTTCTCAAGCTATTTTGTTTCTCAACACATGAGAGGGAGAGAGCTTGAGGGAGAGCATGAGCAAGAGAGAGAAAGGATATGATAGAATGAAATATTAGTGAGCCATTCTCACTAATATGTGTGAGTTATTTTAATTAATTAATTAGCAAGAAAATTGTCATGGTTTAATCAAGAGGTGACCATTATCATTTCATTATTAATGCAAATTGCAAGAATCAAAGAGCATCTTCCAAATGAAATGATCATGGTCAAATTGTCAACTTGGTCAACAAGTCAACAAAGTCAAAGTGTCAACAACAACAACCATGCACAATAATTAAGCTAATTATTAATTAACAATAAAACACACAAAAACAATAGGGTTAATAAAATGACAATAGTCATTAACCCTAAACAAGGTCCTCTCCCTCAATCTCAAGCAACTGTGCATACGCACCCGCATTCGTGATCCGAGGAACACGAACACTCTGAGAAAAACCAATCTCAAATCATATACTAGGATCCGGCTTAAACCAAAGCCCGCTAGTATAAACTGTCCGGACAGCAACCGTGCACAAGTGCGCGGATGCGAACGAACCCTGTCGCAAAAACCATGCGACCTCTACTCGTTTTGCCTAAAGGCGAATAGCTCTCTGTGTGGGACTCTAAAGACTCTACACTACGCTGGCAGTGGGTTTAACCACAGACCGCAAGCGGCACTAGCTGTACGTAACGGTCCACAGGTAGATGTCGATAAGAAGACTGACGAGGTGAACCCCATCTGCACTCCTACTGAGCCTGTATGTGACAGTCTCCGTACAGTCCGGTCTGTTCGTCTGATACATCGCATGGCGGGCCTAGGGGGGCGGTAAACGTCAGTCCCCTAATAGCGGTACAAGTCGTGTCGGAGTGAAGCCCAGAACACCCTGAGATAACACTGGAAGCCTACCAGTATATCTCGCTTGCCCTGGCCAGGGACTACTCGTGTAATGGCTCTCCTGGACACAGCGCGATGTCAACCCCCAATACCGGGAGAGACGAATCCTGTCTAACCGTCACTGCCTCCAAGTGCTTCGGGACTGCACCCAAAAACTACCTGTTTGCACGACTCCTCTGAGCCGTGGTAGGGTAGTAATCAAAGTGCAGTGGGAACACACTCGAGGCGAAGTGACAGTGTCAAGTCAGCGGACTAAGCTGTACTCATGTCACCTGGGAACTGATAACTGACGATAGGTATATTACCAACCAACAGTTCCCGACGAGTCCTGTCCAGTGTACTCGTAACCTAACGAGCACCCGCATACTATCCCAAGTACGACGTACTAACGGCTGTGGGACAGACCGTCTCCCAAACTGGGATGAGAAGCGCATACGCTAGTCTACTCCGGAGTATCGATGCCCTGTCTCGATAGTCCAACGACCAGGGACCTGTATAAGGATGTGCTTATAGATTACCCAGCTCCCACGAGTGCGAGCGCCATCACAACGCTGGTAATCAAGCAAAGATCCTAAGGGCTCTACTAATATGTATACCTGCAATATGCTAAAAGAAACACATGCACATATTAAAGCAGAGACAAACCAAGTAGCATACTACCATTTCGAGCAAGATTGTATATACAACTGTGAATATCCCAAGCTTCCATTAAGTAATATACAAACTAGTATGATACAGTAATGGCCTCTAGGGCATATACACTAACAATCTCCCACTTGCACTAAGGCCATGTACTGGCGTATCGAAGACCTATCATCTCGATCAGCCGCTCGAACTGAGTCTGGGGCAAGGCCTTGGTGAATGGATCTGCTGTGTTATCTTCTGATGCAACTCTCCGGACCTCGATCTCCTGGCGATCCACAATCTCCCTGATCAGGTGATACCGCCTTAAGATGTGTCTGGATTTCTGATGGGACCTGGGTTCCTTCGCTAAAGCTATAGCCCCGTTGTTGTCGCAATACAGAGGTATTGGGTCAACAATGGACGGAACCACCTGAAGTTCTTTCAAGAACTTCCTCATCCAGACAGCTTCTTTTGCCGCATCTGATGCAGCGATGTATTCCGCTTCCATAGTCGAGTCAGCAACGGTTTCCTGTTTGGAGCTCTTCCAACACACCGCCCCTCCATTGAGGGTAAAGACAAAACCCGACATGGACTTGGAATCATCCTTGTCACTCTGGAAGCTGGAGTCAGCAAAGGCCTCAATCTGCAGGTCTTTTCCGCCATACACCAAGAACATCTCCTTAGTCCTTCTCAGGTACTTGAGAATGTTCTTTACTGCTATCCAATGTTTCTCCCCAGGGTTTGACTGATACCTGCTTACCACACTCAGTGCATAAGCCACATCCGGTCTGGTACACAACATCGCATACATTATAGAGCCTACCGCAGAAGCGTAGGGTATAATAGACATGCGATCCCTCTCCAAATCAGTCTTGGGAGACATCTCTTTGGAGAGGGTGATCCCGTGACAAGCCGGTAGATTACCGCGCTTGGAATCTTCCATACTGAATCTCTTCAGTATGGTGTCGATGTACCTGGACTGAGAAAGTCCTAATATCCTCTTGGATCTGTCACGGTAGATCCGGATACCCAGAATGTATGAGGCATCACCCAGGTCTTTCATGGAGAACCTGTGTGACAAGAACCCTTTAACAGATTGTAGCATAGGAATGTCATTTCCTATTAAGAGAATGTCATCCACGTATAAAACGAGGAATACTAAGTTCTCGCTACAAATCTACAATAGATGCATGGTTCATCTGGATTTTTGATAAAGCCAAATTCTTTGACCGTCTCATCAAAACAGATGTTCCAACTCCGCGATGCCTGCTTGAGTCCATAAATGGACTTGAGCAACTTGCACACCTTTCCGCTGCTCCCACCCTGAATGAAACCCTCTGGCTGGTCCATATAGACACACTCCTCTAAATGACCATTTAGAAAAGCTGTTTTTACGTCCATCTGCCAAATCTCATAATCGTGGAAAGCAGCGATGGCAAGAAGGATCCGAATGGATTTCAGCATAGCTACTGGAGAAAAGGTTTCGTCATAGTCCAAACCAGGTCGCTGACGAAAACCCTTTGCTACCAGTCTAGCTTTATAGGTCTCAACCTGTCCATCTACACCAATCTTCCTTTTGAAGATCCACTTGCATCCTACGGGTTTTACCCCGTCTGAAGCAATGTCCAACGTCCATACTTTGTTGGTGTACATGGACTCCATCTCGGTCCGCATTGCATCCAGCCATTTTACCGAGTCGACGCTCTGAATGGCTTGCTGGAAGCTAGTAGGCTCATCACAATCCAGGATGCAGTCCTCTCTATCCCCGTCAATGAGAAAACCGTAGTACCTCTCTGGCGGATGAGACTGCCTACTACTCCTGCGGAGTGGCACGGGAATGTCTTGATCTTTCGAACCCTCTGGCTCTACTAAGCTTTCAGTAATAGCTTGCGGTTCTGGAATTTCTTCCAGTTCTATTGCGCTCCCACTTATTTCTTTTTCTAAAAACTGATGTTCCAGAAAATGGGCATTACGAGAAACAAGGACTTTTTGTTCCTCTGCGTAATAGAAAAGATACCCCCTGGAGTTCTTTGGGTATCCCACAAACTTGCACAGTACTGAGCGTGCCTCGAGCTTGTCCGTATGCTGCTTTTTGACATAAGCTGGACATCCCCAAATCTTCAAGTATTGAAGATAGGGTTTCTTCCCACTCCATAACTCATATGGTGTGGTAGGCACAGTCTTAGTGGGAACACGGTTCAAAAGATATGCAGCTGTTTCTAGTGCATATCCCCAGAACGATCGCGGTAACTCAGCGTTACTCATCATGGACCGTACCATATCTAATAGGGTCCGGTTCCGTCTCTCCGATACACCGTTATGTTGCGGAGTGTATGGAGGAGTAAGCTGAGAGAGAATTCCATTCTCTTTTAAGTAGTTCAGGAATTCGGCACTTAAGTATTCTCCTCCTCGATCCGATCTTAGGATCTTGATACTTTTGCCGGTTTGTTTTTCTACTTCATTCTTATATTCCTGGAACTTATCAAAAGCTTCGGATTTATGCTTCATTAAGAAGATGTGTCCGAATCTTGAGAAATCATCCGTAAAAGTAATGAAGTAAGAAAAACCGCTTCGCGCATGTGTAGACATTGGACCGCACACGTCGCTGTGTACGAGTCCCAAGAGCTCGCTCGCTCTTTCTCCGTGTCCAGAAAACGGAGCCTTTGTCATCTTTCCTTTGAGACAGGATTGACAAGTTGCATACGATTGATATTCGAACGGATCCAAATATCCTTCAGTATGTAACTTAGTCAATCTTCTCTCATTGATGTGACCCAGTCTACAATGCCATAAGAAAGTTTTATTAATTTCTGGAGACTTTCTTTTGTGTGTATTCTGGATATTGAAAACCTGTGGTTGGTTTAAAACGTAAATACCGTTGTTCAATGTACCTGACCCAATCAAAACTTGATTAAGGTGAATGTTCACTACATTACTTACAAATGCAAATTCATAACCTTCTTTAGATAATAAAGATACTGAAATGATATTACAGGTTGCATTTGGTACATAATAACAACTACGCAAAACCAAAAAGTGTCCATCTGATAATCCCAGGTGATAGTCCCCCACGGCCTCTGCATCCATGCTAGCACCGTTCGCAACTCTGAGGGTCATGTCACCTGCCTTCAAAACTCTACGCTTTCTCAACGCCTGCAAAGAATTACAGATATGAGATCCTGATCCGGTATCCAATACCCAGGATGTAGAGTTTATTGACAGACAGTTTTCAATAACATACACACCTGAAGCTGAAGCTGCAACTCGCTTCAAATCCTGTGTTCTGGCTTTCCAAGCCTTGCAATCCTGTTTCCAGTGACCACTTTTGTGACAATAGAAGCATTCTTCCTTCCCCACCATCTTCCCCGCTACTTTTGTTGCTTTACCCTTTCCCTTCGTATCCACTTTACCGACACCGCCTCTTGGTTTGGCGGGGGCTTTCTTCTTCTTGCCCTTGGCTTTCGCCCTGGACCTAGAAGAGGAAGATCCTCCTACAAACAAAGTGGATGTCTCCCTACCCTTCTGTAGGGTGCCCTCAGCAGTCCTCAACATGTTCAGAAGCTCGGCAAGTTCAACCTTCTTTCCTTGCATGTTGAAGTTAAGAACGAACTGGGCGTAAGTGGAAGGAAGGGACTGGAGAATCAAATCGGTATAGAGTTCATTCTCCAACGTGGTCCCGAGGTCCGCGAGCTCTTCTATGTAGCCGATCATCTTAAGCACGTGGTCCGCTACCGATGATCCGACGGCCAACCTTGCCGAAAAAAGCTTCTTCGACACTTCGTATCTTGCGATACGAGACTGCTCTCCATACAGTTCTTTTGTATGGAGAAATATGGACTCTAGGTCCATATTCTCGTGCCTCCTCTGATGTTCGTTGTCCATCGAGGCTAGTACGAGGCATCTGGCCCTCGCGCAATCTATCTCCCATGTCTTACGGATTTCTACATCCGCGACGCTGGAGGTGGGACCTGGGACAGGGGGAGCTTTGGTGGTAAGTATATACCCCAGCTTGTCATAAGTGATCGCCATCTTGACATTCCTGAGCCAATCTTTGTAGTTTGGCCCTGTCAATATATTTTTATCTAACAGTAACTTAAGTCCGGTCATGTTGAATGGTCGCTGCAATTAGGAGAGAGAAAAGAAACACTTTAGCATGATGCTCTTACAAGTTTAGAGTGGTTTTTAGTTTGTCTAAACTGGATGGCTCCCACTGTTTCTCGAATCCCTTCTCAAACCATAAAGAAAAGGATTAGCCGGGATCATTCTCACCGTACAATACTTGCTTAACCGTTCAGCCAGGCCAGTGTCGGTACTTCGAGGGAGGTTTTCCAACGCTTTCGCGAAGTTCCTTAATTAAATAACATCTTTTCCCTGTGGGCGTAACCCCGCTAACACCTTTCTAGGCACCTACTAGGTTTATAGCATTGATCGTTGAGTGTGTTTTCCCGAGGAGTAGCATATACTCACAGTAGGATCGGGATCCAAATATCATCGCGTGATAAAACCGAAGGAATCCTACCAGAATCATCACACTCCAAATGGTATGCAACGCTAGCAAGTTTCAGTGCTTATGAAACTCCCGATGTGGATTTTTGCCCCATGCTCTTATGACCTTGGCGTGAGGTCAGAATGTCATAAGTCACATGTCAAGTTCTTCCCATCATTATCCTGGTTAATTTGAACCCACCCGTACCTACCCTTGACGTAGGCCAAAACGGCAGTACGACTGTCTCAAATCAACGCATTCTATCTATGCAACGGATAAATATCCGGCAGCTACCAATCACTATGCCTTGGCGTGAGGTCAAAATACATAGCTTGAATACTACCGAATATTTAACCGAAATGATGGAGGGCTACGGATGGTTTTGGCGAAACCGTGAACGTAGTGAACTTGATATAATCGATGGAACGAGATAGCTTTTAAAAGGAGTGGTTCAAGCTCCGCGTTTAAAAGTTTAGTTTTGAAAAGAACCGAGTGGTTTTCAAAGTGTTCCAATCGACTTTTACTTGGTTTATTTCTTGCATTAGTTCTTTTAATGCGTCCCATCATTTAACCCTACCATTGCAGAAAACAACCAAAATATGACGTACGCTTATGCCATTCGCATTCGCCACGGGGCCCCGTCATCACCCGTTAGGTTACTTAACTAACGACAGAGCGGGGGCTGGGCTAGCGCGGCTGTAAAACATAAGCAACGCCTAAATAGTTATTTATATATAAATATACAGCAATGATAGACATTACAGATCACAGATGAATACATTGGATATACTAGGAATCCGCAATGCGTTCGAGCCTGCAACGCAAAGCGGATTACACGGTCGCGGTGAATAGCCAATACCCCACCCAAGACCCCTACGGGTGCGGCAAACTACCCGCCAAGCACCCGAAGCGAAGCAACCTCCCTCACCACCGTGAGTAGGCCACTCGGCGCTTCGAGATACCCGGTAGTTTGTGCACCCCTCCATGGGTCTATCCTAGGAGCAAAAACAGTAAAAAGAATTATACAATGACGGCTACAACCCCGACCCGGTTGTGCGGCCATACAAATAATATTATTACATCAATTTACATGTTACAAATGAATGAAAGAAAAACAACGCTCATCTCACATCCACCCCGGCCATTCACCCGCGACAATCCAATCCATTCATATCCACAAACCAATAACAATCACAGATCATGTATAACCCCGACTAATCGTCTTATAGCGATTAGCCGACGTTCAATACATGCAAGCATTACAGATATAACCAATGTAGTTAAAGTGTAGTGAAGTTCCGAAAAATACGGATTTATAGGCCCCCAAAAGTAAATTTTAGTTCTGGAAAATCTGGGCATATATTATATATCCTAAAAATCCCAAAATCAACACATACAGACACTGCACGAAAAACGATGCAGAGAAGACATCAAACCGCGGCGCTTCCGCGGCACGAGCCTACCTCGTGCGGCGGAAGGGCGGCGGTTTGAACGAATCTCTGTGTCGTTTTTCATGGGTGTTCATAAAAAACCCTGAGATGAATTTACAAATATAAAGTTTTCTATTTTGAGCAGAAAAAAATTCAACAGAAACTAGGGTTTTTCAAAAGTTCGGTTTTTGGATTTTCGGTTTCGAAACTTCGTTACACTTCACTACCTAGCTAGTTTGAGTTTAGTTAGGCTCTGATACCACTGTAAGTCCACGTTGCCCACCCCGGTGCTTACGGGGAGGCGGAAAACATAATAAAAAACGGATTTTTAATGACTTAGGCAACATGGACCTTGACTTGGAGGATCTTTGCTAAACTGAAACTAGCTAAAGAAAACTAACAACTAGTTAAGTTGTAGAAAGGTTATACCTTGAGCTCGAACTCCTTCTCTCCTTGCTCGTCGGAATGGTAGAAAGGCCTCACCTTGCTTGTCTTCTTCCGTCAAAGAACGATCCACCCGAAAGCCTCGACCTTTAGCTTCAACTCCAAGCTAGGAGTAACTAGAGTGCAAGAAATGCTAAGACTTGAACCCTAGAAGTGAGTAGAGAAGATCAAGTGAAGGTTTTTCTCAAGCTATTTTGTTTCTCAACACATGAGAGGGAGAGAGCTTGAGGGAGAGCATGAGCAAGAGAGAGAAAGGATATGATAGAATGAAATATTAGTGAGCCATTCTCACTAATATGTGTGAGTTATTTTAATTAATTAATTAGCAAGAAAATTGTCATGGTTTAATCAAGAGGTGACCATTATCATTTCATTATTAATGCAAATTGCAAGAATCAAAGAGCATCTTCCAAATGAAATGATCATGGTCAAATTGTCAACTTGGTCAACAAGTCAACAAAGTCAAAGTGTCAACAACAACAACCATGCACAATAATTAAGCTAATTATTAATTAACAATAAAACACACAAAAACAATAGGGTTAATAAAATGACAATAGTCATTAACCCTAAACAAGGTCCTCTCCCTCAATCTCAAGCAACTGTGCAGACGCACCCGCATTCGTGATCCGAGGAACACGAACACTCTGAGAAAAACCAATCTTAAATCATATACTAGGATCCGGCTTAAACCAAAGCCCGCTAGTATAAACTGTCCGGACAGCAACCGTGCACAAGTGCGCGGATGCGAACGAACCCTGTCGCAAAAACCATACGACCTCTACTCGTTTTGCCTAAAGGCGAATAGCTCTCTGTGTGGGACTCTAAAGACTCTACACTACGCTGGCAGTGGGTTTAACCACAGACCGCAAGCGGCACTAGCTGTACGTAACGGTCCCCAGGTAGATGTCGATAAGAAGACTGACGAGGTGAACCCCATCTGCACTCCTACTGAGCCTGTATGTGACAGTCTCCGTACAGTCCGGTCTGTTCGTCTGATACATCGCATGGCGGGCCTAGGGGGCGGTAAACGTCAGTCCCCTAATAGCGGTACAAGTCGTGTCGGAGTGAAGCCCAGAACACCCTGAGATAACACTGGAAGCCTACCAGTATATCTCGCTTGCCCTGGCCAGGGACTACTCGTGTAATGGCTCTCCTGGACACAGCGCGATGTCAACCCCCAATACCGGGAGAGACGAATCCTGTCTAACCGTCACTGCCTCCAAGTGCTTCGGGACTGCACCCAAAAACTACCTGTTTGCACGACTCCTCTGAGCCGTGGTAGGGTAGTAATCAAAGTGCAGTGGGAACACACTCGAGGCGAAGTGACAGTGTCAAGTCAGCGGACTAAGCTATACTCATGTCACCTGGGAACTGATAACTGACGATAGGTATATTACCAACCAACAGTTCCCGACGAGTCCTGTCCAGTGTACTCGTAACCTAACGAGCACCCGCATACTATCCCAAGTACGACGTACTAACGGCTGTGGGACAGACCGTCTCCCAAACTGGGATGAGAAGCGCATACGCTAGTCTACTCCGGAGTATCGATGCCCTGTCTCGATAGTCCAACGACCAGGGACCTGTATAAGGATGTGCTTATAGATTACCCAGCTCCCACGAGTGCGAGCGCCATCACAAGCTGGTAATCAAGCAAAGATCCTAAGGGCTCTACTAATATGTATACCTGCAATATGCTAAAAGAAACACATGCACATATTAAAGCAGAGACAAACCAAGTAGCATACTACCATTTCGAGCAAGATTGTATATACAACTGTGAATATCCCAAGCTTCCATTAAGTAATATACAAACTAGTATGATACAGTAATGGCCTCTAGGGCATATACACTAACATATTGCAATGGTCGTTTCTCTTACTTATTGTGTGATGTTTTTTCATCTCAATTTCTAATACACAATTTACCAAAATACTGTTTAAAAAATTAGGGAGAATTGTAAAAAAAAAAAACTGGCCAAAAGAATCTCAACGAAAAACCCCTGGAAAAGTTTTCCGCTGTCAAAACCCCCCATGCCTGCAATATGTATAGCCGCCTGCAATATCTATTTTGAACCCACCATTAGGGCTAGCATGGGTTCTCAAGAACCAATGTTAGATAAGATAATTCAATTAAATTTGGGCTTGAGTTTGCAAGAGGGTTTGGTTTCATACATGATCCAACCCAATATGATAAATAACTTAAAGTGATAATCATATTCAACCCACAGAATTATTCAAGTATTGACTATTAGTTCAAAATGCTTATAAACATTTATATAATTATTGAAAAAATTCTAAAATTGTTAAAGCATTTTAAAGAGGGATTTGGACAGATTTGAGGTATAAAGTCATATGATTTATGTTGGTTAGTGACCATAGTTGTCACAGTGTCGTCATGGCGTCGCGGCAGTTCGCTACCGCCGTGATTCATCTTTCTTGTTTTAAGTTTCGCCTTGTCTATCATCTTTCTTAATTTAAGTTTCGTCTTATCTGTATATATATGAGACCAACTGAGAATCGAGTTTGAAATTTGATAAATTTCATATAAGCATTTATTTTTTCCCCTAAAAATTCTTTCATTACGTTCTCTGCAAATGCCCCAAGTGATTCCCATCGTAATAAACTAATAATATCTCAATTTGATAAAATATTTTATATTTGATGGTTAAATGATGATATAGTTGTGTGCTTGATATTATTCTATAGTTTTGGTAATTATATATTGGGTATAGAACTATATATATATATATATATAGGAGCGCTCTATTGCAAACCGATCCGCGTTTTCGAAAAACGGGAACTCTCGATCCGCGACATATGTGAATGATCCGATCCGTTCAAGTTGATCACCCTACCCTCATGTGTATGTGTATGAAAAATCAAAGGATTTAAATCGAATGGGTGCAAAATGAACGTCTTTCAATATAGCAATGGATGCAAAATGAACGTCTTTCAATATATCAACATAAACTTCAATATATCAATATAAACTTCATCTAATACATGGGTTAGAGATCTACAAATCCTTTGATTTTTCATACACATACACATGAGGATAGGGTGATCAACTTGAACGGTTCGGATCGTTCAAATATGCCACGGATCGAGAGTTCCCGTTTTTAAAAAACGCGGACATGTTTGCAATAGATCACTCCTATATATATATATATATATATATATATATATATATATATAATGTAGCACATTGTTAACGATTTGTCGCCGAATGGACGCCATGGTGAACGCCGGGTCACCATGGCGTCCTCGCAATTCACTACGCCGTGATGCGCCATGGTGCCGTAACAACCATGTTAGTGACTTTTAGTTAATAGTGGTAAATTATTAGCGATTGTTGCATTTTTAGGTAATTCATTTGGAGTATAAGGTCAATTTCTAAGTATCATTGAACAACTAGACATCATATTTCGGTTAAGTAGGGAATTATATGTAGCAGTTTATAGTTCTCTTTATTTTCCTTGATTACTCAAGTACCTATAAAATTTGATAATCTATGTGGTTATAATGGTTGATTTGCTGTTGAAGGTGTCATATGAATTGTCGTTAGTAGACAAAATCATGATAAAAGATTAATGGATCGTGATTTATTATTTTTCATGCGACTATTGGTTATTCATTGCTTTGGTGCTATTAATTGCTCATTTCATGTCATGTATTCATATCTAAATTAAGTAATTTGCATGACATGTGATGAGGTTAACTGTGCAGCACCATACGGGCAATCCGTTGTAGGTCCTAGAAAAATCATTTTAGAAGTGTTATAATAAGTTGCCTAACCATAAGTTTAAATGGGGCCCAAGGAAATTATGTTGCTTTGTTCCCTATACCGGGCTTTAATCGTGTCATCAAAAGACAAAATGAAAACCTTTATATTGTTTTGTATTATCGTCTTGATTTGCATGCAAATTATATATCAATTGACATCAATATTTAATTAAAAGTCACATTGCTTAAATAACTTAATATGATTTATTTACTTGCTGAATGTATAGCTCATTCCATGATATTCCACATTTTTTAAGATTAGTATAGTTTGTAGTAGAAACCTTGTATATATAGTTGGATCGAATTTTGGAATTATGGAGCTAATTATATGAGTGATTATAGATAATATGTACCCAGTTTTGATGAATAAAATGGTGGTTTAGAAGAAAGAATGTTAGACTCGATATTAAGCTTGTAAAATATGTTTTGATGAATTAAAGTTAATTTTTCAATCTTATAAGTTATATCTAGTATATTTGGAGTTAAAATACTTAAAGAGATTATACAAATATATTGAATTTAGGGCTTGCGGCCTCCAAGTGGGCCACGACCGGCTATTTATACTCGTTTTATGACATGGCCATTTCCAGACAGATTAGTTAAGCCTTAAGAACTCATAATTTATTAAAATGATAAAAACAACAATTAAATATAACCATATGTATTTAAGAAGATAAAATAACTAAGAAGTCTTATGTACTTGTGATAGACACTTTAGTTTGTTAGAATTGAAATAAGTAAATGATTACTTAGAAACATGCCCGAGGAATATAAAAGGGAAAAAATCTTCGGAAAAAAAAACGATTTGCTCAAAAGTATATGAGAAAAGACCTTGAAGGATCTAATTTTAGACCGATGATTCTAATTTCTTCGGTGCCTCAAGTTTTGGTTTTGTGAACAGTTATGTAAAGCAAAATGCGACGTTTCCTAGTAGAACAAATCAACAAATTACACATGTAAGTATATACCATCAATTTCCCCCTCCTCACTTTCCAGTGACCGCCTCTTTCTTTTTATTCGTTTCTTCTTTTTTAAGTAAAAGACAGACCCCTTCCTTCCTCTCAATCCATAATATATCATGATGGCAACCTTAAAACTCCATGATATATATCGTTTGGGGATCCAAAAAACTATAAACTTTTGTTTATTCGAACTCATCTTTAACTTAATCAAAATTGATATTTTTCTAACAAGATAAATAAATTTAAGACACCAAAGCCCAAATAATTAGCAAAAAGAAGTTATCATAATTTGTTGATAAA
The DNA here is from genome assembly GCA_030015575.1 of Agapanthus africanus. Lineage (NCBI taxonomy): Eukaryota > Viridiplantae > Streptophyta > Magnoliopsida > Asparagales > Amaryllidaceae > Agapanthus > Agapanthus africanus. The sequence continues at coordinate 432,473,389 of CM057339.1, forward strand.
TATAAACTAGAAATTATATAAAGGTTCATCTTTGAAACTTGATCAGGCAATCCATGCTCATCGTCGATGGAGATAAGCTTGCCGCAATTTGGGCTCTGACCATTTGAGGAGGAAACAGAGAGAAGCTGAATATGTAAATTTTAAAAGAAATCTATTTGGGAATAAAGGTACTTTTTACATTTTTATTTGTTTCTCTTTTAAGAGATTAAGTTTGATAGTAATTTATCTTGGAGTTGTGCAGACCAACCATAAAAAGACCCATCCAGTTAATCTCATCAACATTTAACTTAACATGTATCATCGGTCTTTTATTCTTCCAGCTGTTTGAAGTTAAACTCAAACAAAGATTAAAAAAAAGTAGATCAGAAGGAAAAAGATTTGATACAATTCCAATTTAAAGTCAAAATCAAAAGGAATAAAAATGCCATGGTCTTCATCTGGATCCTTTTTATTTCATCTCATAATCTTGTGATCCTAATTCTCCAAGAAATTTTTTATTAAAAAAAATGTTAATTTATAGAGCTCTAACTCTTTATTATTTGACAAAACCGTAGCACTTTGAATTATGATAATTAGAGTCCTTAATTTCAAATTTTGTTTTCAATGATTGGTTTAGCAACAAAACCAAAAAATGATAGAGATAAAGAGAAAGATCTATATGAATCATTCTCATCAAAATAAAAAGGGTCGATGCGGTATTAATAAATAATGAAGTATTTTCTATCGAAAGAAATCTGAGGATTATTCTCATTCGAATGGAAAAGTCCATCTAATATTAACTATGTATAAAAAAAATTAATTTTACAACAATACATTCAATTAATCTTACAACAATAGTAATTAATTACTACAATTACAAAATACATTCAATTAATATGTACCAACTTAAAATAAATAGTTTTATTAAGTTTATACTTTGACCAGTTTTAAACTATTTCTTTTAAGTTTGAATATGGTTATGTATATCATATTAATGAGATGATATGCTTAAAATGAGATGGCCAAATCCGATCATTGGATCAAAGAACAAATTCGTGCATTTGTTCTATATGTTGAAATTTATAAAATTTATATTTGTGTAAGAAAATTGAATGACTTGAAATAAATTATGAATTAAAAGTAAGCAATGCTTGTAACTATTACGATGTTGTACTGACCATCCATTTTGTAACCGGAATATCCATTACTTAAAATTCTCCGTATCATCAAACTTTTTTGTATACGTCTATTAATGTGTAGAGCAAAATTTACTAAGCCAATCATCCTTTTGATAAATGGACACTCAAATTTTTAATTCACTCTAAGATATCATCTCACCATATCATTACTGAACATATTTCATTTTATTCGCTCTATTTATTGATCCAACCAATTAGTTTGGAATTTTACTACTAAAAATAAAAGTACATCATTTCTATTGGATATGCATTTATTACAGTATATAAATTAAGCATGTAAACAAATACAGACAATTCAAGCTGACTCCATATTCATATCTGGTTTTTATCAAATATAGATATTAATTTTTATTCCTGATGACTGTCTATATCAGTATTAGTTAATAGCCATTGGATATGGATATGGTAACACCTATATTTGTTCTGTAACCATATCTGCTAACAAATTAGAATCTTATTTTTTACTTTATTAGGTTTATTTTTTTCTAATATGCATTTTATATCCGTATACGAATTTTATCAAATACGAATGGTATTTTTTATTTTCAATAACTTTAGTATTTGAATTTGCTTATGACTACTAATACGTATACGCTAACATTTATAAAAGATTCATTTCTGATATGTAACATCCTTAATATAAATTAAAGAAAATAAAATACATTATTCTAAGATTATTATTAGGTAGACTGTAAGTTATATATACCAAAGTCATTGGGGCAGCTTTCTCTGAGCTTAATGCAGTTTTTAATATTTACTTTATCTAATCTTTAAGGTTGCAAATTAATAGCCAGACGATCCAAACCTTCGCATGCCTTCATCGGCTCGCATCCGGCTAAGCCAGTCACAAACAAATCCAACAAACCACATTCTTCTGGTGTCGCACCAAAGAAAATCCCTAATTAGTAAATAGATAAAGCTCCTAGAGGCTATAAATTTACATCTACCGAAGGAAACTAGATTTAAGATACTTTTAGTTTATCATTTATATAAACGAGAATCCAAACGATACACTATTGCGTGAAGCAAGGTTGCAAATTAATAGCCAGACGATCCAAACTTAAAATAATGACACCAGAAGAATGTGGTTTGTTGGATTTGTTTGTGACTGGCTTAGCCGGTTGCGAGCCGATGAAGATCCAAACCTTCACATGCCTTCATCGGCTCGCAACCGGCTAAGCCAGTCACAAACAAATCCAACAAACCACATTCTTCTGGTGTCATTATTTTAAGTTTGGATCGTCTGGCTATTAATTTGCAACCTTGCTTCACGCAATAGTGTATCGTTTGGATTCTCGTTTATATAAATGATAAACTAAAAGTATCTTAAATCTAGTTTCCTTCGGTAGATGCAAATTTATAGCCTCTAGGAGCTTTATCTATTTAGTAATTAGTTCTAATGTCATTATTTTAAGTTTTTGAGGCACCAAAGAAAATCCCTAATTAGTAAATAGATAAAGCTCCTAGAGGCTATAAATTTACATCTACCGAAGGAAACTAGATTTAAGAAACTTTTAGTTTATCATTTATATAAACGAGAATCCAAACGATACACTATTGCGTGAAGCAAGGTTGTAAAAATACGTTAGGCGGAGCTGAATGGTTAGGACACCACCTAGTGCCTAGCCGTTGCTTAAGTGCCATCCAAACGAGTATTTTAATTATAATTAAAATTATATTTCACATATATACATATATTAGCAAAAATCAAACAAAAATTCTAAAGACAATGTAATTAAAAAGTACTAATTATATAGTATTAGCAACTTCACATCGAGTGGAGTGCATACTATCAAAAAATTATAATAAATGACATTAGATGAAATATAACGATAAATCATAAATTTATAATTGAACTTTTCAGCTTGTAAATTGTGTACCTCGTGAAATGAAATTGAAAAAGAAAGAAATACCTGGGAATGTAAAATGATTTGGATAAATTGCTTAGGGTTTTTGTCAGCAATTCTTTACGGACGTGAGAGGAGAGTGACGAGCTTCATGGTTTCTTTGTTTATATAATTTGAAAATAGATCAAGGCGTGTATTATATTTTAGAAAGGGTTTTGGGTCAGGTATTATTAGACTAAAAACCTTAAAATTTATGCATGAAACTTGTATTATAATTCACTTAAACACCCATTTTACGGGAGAGATTGCTTAAGAGTTTAAAGCACCTCGACCATTAATACAACCGCTTAAGGTCAAAGTTGTTGGATATAGTGCCCTCAAGGAAATTATTATAATTGCAGGTGAGCGATTATGCTAATTGAAGGAGGACCTATACAGTTAGAACAGTTTTACTCGAAATGATAGTATGCTATCTGGTTTGTCTTTAGCATTGATATGTATACGTTTTACTTGTTATTGCGTGTCGCTAATACATAATGATAAAACCAGTAGGATTCTTACTTGACTACCAGCATTATGATGGCGATCATATACGTGAGAGCTGGATAGTCCATAAACGCATCCTTAAATGTCGAGTATCGAGACTGGGCATCGATATTCCAGAATAGACTGGTGTATATGTTTCGAGACCCCGACGAGAGACGGTGGCCAGTCTCACAAGCCATTGGTGATGTGTCACCTAAGATAGCATACAAGTGCTTATTGGAGGTGAGTACACCGGACGGACTCGTCGAGAACTTCTATATGGTATTATACCTATCGTCAGATAGAAGTTCTCTAGTGGCATGAGTACAGGTTAGTCTTTTGACCTGAGATCGTTATTTTTCCCGTGTGAGTTCCCACTGTACTTAGATTACTACCCTACCACGGCTCAAAGGAGTCATGCAAACAGGTTTTAATTGGGTAAGTCCCGAGCCACATGGAGGCAGTGAGCAATTGTCGGGGATTCGTCTCTCCTGGTATTAGGAGTCGATATCACGTTGTGTTCGGTTGGCCATCACCCTAAATTCATGGCCACGGTGAATGAGATTTACTGATAGGAGTTCAATAGTTTCTCGGTTGGTGATGAGCTTGACTCAGACACAACTTATCAGGTTATTAGGAGTCTGACGTTACCGCCGGTAGACCCGATATGCGATACTCTTAGATGAAGAGACCAGACTGTATGGAGATTGTAACATTCAAGCCCAGTAGGGTACGGACAGACTTGATTATCGACCTACCTTTCGGCATATACCTAGGTAGCCGTTATGTACAGCTAATACCGTTGACGTGCTTGTGGTTATGGATTTATCCAGTAACACTGCCAGCGTATTGTCGAGTCTTTAGAGTCCCACACAGAGGGTTTTCCCGGTTCAGGCGATATGATATAGATGATGTATATTGGTGGATACAGGTATCCGATTAAATATGTTTACATGCTACACGGACTTTAATCGGACGGTTAATAATACTAGCCGGTATATAATAATGCTATTCGGTTTATCTTTATCATCGTGTACATGCTTCAGGTGACATTACAGATCACTATTACATGTTGATAGAGCCCATAGGATTCTTGCTTGACTACCAGCGGTATGATAGCGATCATATAAGTGAGAGTTAGGTGGTCTATAAGCACATCCTTAAAGTGTCCCTAGTCGTGGGAGTTTCGAGACTGGGCATCGATACTCCATGAATAGACTAGTGTATACGGATCGAGACCCCGACGAGGGGCGGTGGCCGGTCTCACAAGCCATTGGTGTCAGTTGGTTCACCTAAGATGTATACAGGTGCTCATTGGGTTATGAGTACACCGGACGGACTCGCCGGAAATATGCTAGTTGGTATTATACCTATTGTCAGATAGCAGTTCCCTGGTGGCATATGTACAGGTTAGTCTATCGACCTGAGATAATCATTTATCTCGTGTGAGTTCTCACCGTGCTTTGATTACTACCCTACCACGGCTCAAAGGAGTCGTGCAAACAGGTTTTAGTTGGGTACAGTCCCGAGCCACATGGAGGCAGTGAGCGGATCGTCAGGGGATTCGTCTCTCCCGGTATTGGAAGTTGATATCGCGCTGTGTTTGGAGAGCCATTACACAAAATCCCTGGTCAGGGCAAGTGAGATTTACTGGTAGGTATTCCAGTAGTTTCTCAGGGTGTTCTGGGCTACACTCCGACACGACTTATACCGTTGTTAGGGGTCTGACGTTTACCATCCCCTTAGGCCCGATATGTGATACTCATAGACGAACGGACCGACCTGTACGGATATTGTCACTGTCAGGCTCAGTAGGGTTCAGGATGAGTTCGCTCGTCGACCTCCCTTTCGCTCAATACCTGGGTAGCCGTTACGTACAGCTAGTGCCACTGACGTGCTTGTGGTTAAACTCACTGCCAGCATATTGACGAGTCTTTAGAGTCCCCCACAGAGGGTTTTCCTGATTCGGGTGAAACGTTGTAGAGGCCGTATGGTTTTATGGCAGGGTTCGATCATATACGTGCACTTGTGCATGCAGGTATGTATATACGGATGAGGGGTATTCTTGTAATTCGTTACGAGTTTACTTTAGGGTTTGCCATTTTTATTCTTGGATTAAACATTTAGTTTTAAATGTTTTATATTTTGTGATGGAGGGTGTGAGTTCAAGTCTTGACCTTGGGCATTGATTGTTGCATGTGCTCACTTGATGACTCATGGTATTTGGTTTGGTGTGAGATATTTTGTGCTAGGATTTTTCTTCACAAAACATAATATCTCACAACAAAACCAACACAAAAAAATAGAAGCAGATACTTTTTCCTTGCTTGGTTTTTCTTTAGCCAAGTTCTTGAGCTCACACACTTCATCAATGGCAACTTCTTCAACCTCCACCCTAACCCTCTCATGTGTTGAGAATCCATGGGTGTTTTGAGACAAAGTATTCACACACACTCTCTACTTCACCTTGTGCATCTGGCAAACTAGATGCTCGAGTTGCTTCGGTTTTTGAAGCGGGAACCCGTATTACTAATTCTCGACGTGGATCGTCTTCTTCGACGAGAGAGACCGAAGAGCGAACTTGTTCGGGGCAGCCGCGAGGAGCTTGGACAGAGATTGAAGACCAAAGGACACGGATCGATCGGTATAATCTCTCTAAACTCTTTTCAGTATAACTAGTATAGGGTTAATGGCACGATCCGTCGATTAGGGTTACGTTAGCGCCGGTTTATAAAAGTTTTTGTTCCGCATTTGGCCGGGGGCTGGCATAGCCTTACAATCTCTAGGGTTTGTGCGTCCATCCTCACTCTCTCAAGTTCTTTCTCTTCCTTTTCATTTTCCAATTAAACCAAAAGCTTAGCTCTCTTTTTTTTTAAAACTAAATAAAGTTTTACCATAAACCCACTGAAGGAGACTTTAACTCTCACATCCGATCGAAGAAAAAAAGGAGTTAGATTTTCGCTACCTTCTTCTCCCTTCTCAAGATCCAATTTGAAAAAGGGAGAAGAAGGGAAACCCACCTCCCAAGACTCCATCAAGAGAAGAAAAAGGGACTCTTTTTTTATCATCCAAGATCTAAATCTTGGAGTTCCAAGAGAACACATTTTTGGTTTCTTCTCAAAAGAGAAAGGAGAAAATCTTTTGGAGTTTAACTCCACAAATAAAATTATTTTGGAGTTTTAACTCCACAACAAAAATTCTTTCGGAGTTCAACTCCACAAATAAAAATTCTTTTGGAGTTCAACTCCATACAAATATTTTTGGAGTCTAACTCCTTTTAAAAACTAAAAAAAAAATCTTTTGGAACCCCTTTGTCCTCTCTCATGTGAGGAGGAGGCTCCCATCTTGGGAGTCCCTTTCTTCCTCTCATGTGAGAAGGAGGCTCCCATTATGGGTTGCTCCCTCTCATGTGAGGGGGAGGCTCCCATTTTGGGAGCCCCTTTATTCCCTCATGTAAGGGGGAGGCTCCCATTTTGGGTTTTGCTCCCTCTCATGTAAGTGGGAGGCTCCCATTTTGGGAACCCTTTTCTTCCCTCTCACGTGAGGGGAGCCCCATTTAGTGGAGTTTAACTCCACACCAAATAAAAATCTTTTTGGAGTTGAACTCCATTTAAAATTCTTTTGGAGTTTAACTCCACATTAGATCTTTTTAGGAGTTTAACTCCATTTAAAATTCTTTTGGAGTTCAACTCCATATTTAAAATTCTTTTGGAGTTCAACTCCATAATAAATATTCTTTCGGAGTTTAACTCCATTTAAAATTCTTTCGGAGTTTAACTCCATAATAAAAATCATTTTGAAGTTGAACTCCATTTAAAATTATTTTGGAGTTTAACTACACATTAAATTTTTTTAGGAGTTTTACTCCATTTAAAATTCTTTTGGAGTTTTACTCCACAATAAAAATCTTTTTGGAGTTAAACACCATTTAAAATTCTTTTGGAGTTTAACTCCACAGTTAAAATTCTTTCGGAGTTTAACTCCACAATAAAATTCTTTCTTTTGGAGTTGGAACTCCATGTAAAAATAAAAATATAAAATAAAATAAAATAAAAAAGAAATTAAAAAATAAAAATAAAAATTTTAGGAGCCCGCACATGGAGGGGAGGCTCCCACCAAGTAGGAGCCCCTCCCCCCTCACGTGAGGGGGAGGCTCCCACTAAATGGGAGCCCTTTCCCTCCCCTCACGTAAGGGGAGGCTCCCATTTAGTAAGAGCATTTTTCCCCTTCGCACGTGAGGGGGAGGCTCCCACTAAATGGAAGCCTCTTCCCCCTCTCACGTGAGTTGGGGAGCCCTTTTTTTTCCTTTTCATTTTTTAATCTTTTTTATTTAAAAAAATAAATAAATAAATTATGAATAATATATTAAAAAAACATTTCTCTAAATATTTATTTATTTATTTATATTTTTATATAAAATATATATATATATATATATCTTTTTTTTTAACAAATGGAACAAAAAAATGAACACGTCTCAATTGTTATATAAAAAACACCAATACTTCGCATTGAGTTCGCATAACCGGTTTTACCCGTCAATCGGAGGTTCCCTCGCCAAAGACAAGGGGTAATTAACGACAGCTTAGTCCGCAGCTGCCGAAAATTCGAATCCTCACATTCAATAAACCCCGGCATATCCTAGTCACATTCAATAAACCCCGGCATGTCCTAGGCAGGGAGAATCTGCAGTACGCCTGACAAGCGACGCGTATTCCCATCTCAATGGGGTGACGAAGAACACCCTACAAAAGGCAAATGATGAATTGCTCCTGGCATCTGTGCTTAAGTGTTGGCAACGCTGATGCCGACCCCTACCCCAAAATTCCAAGCTTCCGATCCAATAGACCCCTAAGTCTTTAAACTGGGAACAGATGATCTCTAAGTCGTTAAACTGGGAACAGATGACCCATAAGTCGTTAAACTGGAAACGAGGGAGATCCCCTGATGGCAAATGCTTCAGTGTTAGCAACGTTGATGCCTACCCTAACCCCAAAATTCCAAACTCCAATCCAACAGACCCCTAAGTCTTTAAACTAGGAACAGATGATCTCTAAGTCGTTAAACTGGGAACAGATGACCCCTAAGTCGTTAAACTGGGAACGAGGGAAATTCCCTCACGGCAAATGATGATTTGCTCCTGGTACCATATTCCAGTGTAGCGGTGCTGATGCCAAACCAAAACCAAAATCCCCAAATCCTCTCATGGCAAATGATGATTCGCTCCTGGTAACATATTCCAGTGTGGTGATGCTGATGTCAACCCGATTTACATCAAATCAGTAAGACAACCAACGACTTCTCTAGCGGAATCAAGGTCCACCTCGGAAACAAGTTGAATCCTGACACCACAGGAAGCGGAGCAAGTCAAATTCAACCCTAACACCGCAGAAAGCGGAGCAAGTCAAATCCAATCCCTGACACCGCAAGAAGCGAAGCAAGTCAAATCAAGCACCGATCGTCCACGTCGCTAAAAGGGCAGCACCGACCGTCCAAGTCGCAAAAAGGGCAGCAATGACCGTCCAAGTCGCAAAAAGGGCAGCACCGACCGTCCATATCTCAAAAAGGGCAGCACCGACCGTCCAAGTCGCAAAAAGGACAGAACCGACCGTCCACGTCGCTAAAAGGGCAGCACCAGAACAGCACCGACCGTCCACGTCGCTAAAAAGACAGCACCGACCGTCGAAGTCGCTAAAAGGACGGCACCGACCGTCCAAGTCGTAAAAAGGGCAGCAACGACCTCCTCGTCGGAATTATGCCCCGCCTTGGAATCAAGTCAAGCAGACACTCCATGCCGGGAAAACGTCGACCAGCGACACTCCGTGTCGGGGATACGTCATACACCGACATTCCGTCTCGGGGACACGTCAAGCATCGACCGTCCATGTCGTAAAAAGGGCAGTGCCAGCTTCCCAAAAAGCGGGAACCAAATCAAGTCGCCTCCACGTAAAAGAAGATCCATCAATTTCATGCACACGACCCACATGTGCGGTGTGCATTTATTAATGGAGGATACTTTGTTGGGGTAAAAATTACACCCCGGTTGACCAAGTCAAAATCCAAGTCAACCCCAAGTAAGCAGGCCCAAGCCCATATCAAGTGGGCACATGCCAAAGTCGAGCCCCGCGGCCAGCCTCCCCCATGCCAAAATGAAATCATGTAATAAATAATTTTGATATAATTTTTTATGCATGAAATGTAAGGAAAATGGGCATAAAGCCAAATTTTTGTAAAGCCCGTGGCTTATGTGCAAAAGAAATGAGCACACGAGGCATGGGATGGGCAAAATGCCATTTTGTAAAGCCCAAGGGGCTATGTGTAATTTTGTAAGCCTGTATAAGGCAACATGATAATGAAATTTAAAAAACTTTTCATTCCCCCCAAAATCTAGGATTTTTGTGCCTCCAATCCTTCCTCAAAATTCTAAACCTTCCCCTTTTCAATTAAATCAAGAATTTTACTCTTCCTTTTCCAAAATTAAATAGTTTTTCACCACAAAACCCACAAAGGGGAGATCAGACCTTCCATCAGATCTCAAAAGGGGGAGATTTTTAAATCTCACCCCCTTTTTCCAAGATCCGGCCAACCGAGAGGAAGGAGACTCGTCTCCAAAAATCATATCTTGGGAAGATCCAGGGCTAAAGGAGAGAAACAAAGGGGCCCCTTTGATCATTCTAAAGATTTCTAGGAGTTTAACTCCATTCAAGATCTGTTGGAGCTCAACTCCATAAATTAATCTCTTTTTAGGAGTTTAACTCCAGAAGTCAAATCGGGAGCACAGCTCCCAGTGCAGAGATAAAGTCCCTTTTCCTGCTGACGCCCAGCGCCCGCGTGCTAGGCACGTAAGGCGATGGCGCTCATGCGTCCTTTGGACGCCATTTCCCCCTCATTTTATATACACTCCACACTAAAAATACCTCCCCCGTCCCCCGTTAGAAAAATTTCTAACGGGGTGCTGCCCAGCACCCCGCAAGGGGGCTGCTAACCCCCTTGATCCCCAGCCCCCTATCCGGATAGCAGGACCCCCGTAAAACTCTGCGGGGACCCCGATATATCCAAAACCCCTCAAGACACACATACGCACACTGCATATTGAGTTCGCATGACCTATTTGACCCGTCAATCGGAGGTTCTCTCGCTCCAAAGGTGAAGGGTAATTAACGGCAGCTTAGTCCGCGGCTGCCGGAGATTCGAATCTTCCCAATTAATAAACCCCGGCCTACCCTAGACAGGGGAAATCTGTAGTACGCCTGACAAGCGCGCGCGTATTCCCATCTCAATGGGGTTACAAAAAACACCCTACATACCTGAGTAGCCGTTACGTACAGCTACTGCCGCTGACATATTTGTGGTTATGGATTTATCCAGTAATCACTGCCGGCATATTATCGAGTGTTTAGAGTCTCGCTAAAGGTTTTCCCGGTTCAGGATATATAGTATAGATGACGTATGTTGGTACATTCAGGTGTCCGATTAAATGTGTACATGCTACACGGACTTTAATCGGACGGTTGATAATACTAACTGGCTTAGGATAAAACCGGATTATTAAATCAAGTTTTGATTTAATAATTTATATATATATTTAATATATATTCTAGTATTATTGTTCACTAATCATTTTCTCTCTTGGCTATTCGTATTTTATACGGATACGCGTATATGTATTTCGATATGTATGCCGGAAAGTATTCCGTATTTATACGGAAATACTTCTAAAAGGACACCTCATTTGTTGATTTTCATTTTAGGAAAATCATAAATGAGGTGGAAGGTGAGGTGGCATTTGGGCATGGTTATGGCATGTAGAGAGGGATGGGCTTCATTTGTTTGTATGAAAATGGTTTTGATGTTTTATTTGCATGGTTAAAAGATTATGAAGCCATTCTCTCAGTATTATAACACTTAGCTCATTTTCTTTTGTTGCATGGCTACCTCTCATCCTCTTCTTCCTTCTTCTGGCATGCTCTCTTGAGCTTGATTTTTAAAGAGAATGATAATGGAAAATTCATACATCTCCACTCTTCATTCCTAACGAGCTTGGAGCGTCAACCTAGGTGAAGATGGAGCTTGGATCGGTTCTCTCGGGTGGATCATCTTTGGTAAGATCAGTCGTCCCTCAAGCTTGTTCCCGACGGCCTACGAGGAGCTTGGAAGGGTCATCCACGATTGGATGGACACGCATCAAAGGTTGTAATCCCTAAACCTTGCATGCTTTCTAGTTTTAGTGTTTGGAAAGATCGCAAGGGATTGTTTTCTATTGCCCTCTTGTAAATTTTCGCTTTTCGATTCCGCATCGGTCGCGGTTCTAACGGCAAAGGCACTAGGAACTTTCAAAAGCGAAGTGGCTTGGTACTGCTAAGGCATCCACTTAAGCGGTCGGACGGCTTTTAAGAACATTGATTTAAGATCACCATATTGACCCTAATGAAAGGGAATTGCATGATCTTAGTATCTACAAATAAAAAACTTTATGAAATAACTCTAATAAATACTTTGCTACTAACTCCTAGTCATATGATTCAAAAAAGTATAACAAAGATAGCTTGTTCGCTTTATGATAGTGAAGATATCTTGTTATTGTTAGTTTGTAAATATATGAAAATTTTAGGAACTTGTTCAAAGCCTATTTTCACATTTACTATAGGATAAATATAATGATTCTATCTAAAAATCAAATTACCTGTTCTTTTTTCAAATAACTCAAAAGAATAAACCAAATCAAGCAAATTTAGCATATTCTACCAAGTTATATAATAATTCTACAATTCAATCTTAATATTACCAAAGGTCGTACCAGCTGCACTATGGATAATTGACCACAAAAGCATTACACTTCATAATTGAAATGCAATCAACATTTAATCTCTAATACCATATTTTCGTATATATTAAATGAAAGCAGATAACAGACTTAGGTAAAGAAGCGAATTGCATTTTTCACCATTTTTAATTAATGATGAGTAGCTCCATCCTTCCAATTGTTACCAAGTGATTGCAAAATACTTACCGAATTTAATACTTCTCAAATTTAATCATAATAACATCTCTCTTCATGTCCTCTTCATAAACTTGTGTGTATGTGTGTACCATTTTTGCTCATCAATTTCTCAATCTACTGTACAATAATACAATATAACGTAAAATTTCCAACTTAGTGCTAAATTTACCTTAACCCATGGACTCATTGTTGTAATAGCCTGACAAAGCTTCGTTGAAGCCCTGCTTTGACGAAACGCGGTCATGAAGCGATTCACTTTTGCACAAAACGGCACCATAAAACCTTTGTGCTGCTTTAGTGGCCTGAAACCCAGCTTTGGCCCCCTTTTATACGTTTGAAGCCTCGCTTAAACCCGCTTTTTAGCATGTTGTAATAGGATAAAGTCCTTACACTATTAAAATTTATGAATTATCTTATTACATGGTTAAACAATTGAATCTTATTGTTGTCTCCAATCTATAGCATTATTTTTTTAGGTTTTATGTTATAACATTTATTAATATTGTCTTGAAATTATTCGATATAATTCTATTATAGAATATAAACTTTATAGATTACAAAAAAACATCTCTTTTATCTTTATATCTTTTTTGTATCAAAATGTTTCTATCTATCTACCTTTTTCCAAATTTAATCATAATCACATCTCTCTTTCGGTCCTCTTCATAAACCTGTGCACAAGCGCTATGTTACTATAAATCGCTACACCACTAGCGAATTGCAAATTGGAACTATCGTTCTCAATTCGGGAACACCGACGCTCCGGATCGGAAGAATCACCGTTCCAAACGAACCCATTAAAAACTTATGTTAAATGAAACATATAATTGGGTGTGTGATTGATTATACTTAAAAACATTTTTGTTTTAGCAAAAAAATTGATAAATGCACACACGCACACACACACGATCCACAAATATTTCACTTTCTAGAGGTATGTATTCTTTCTTATATAATCATATGGAGGAAGACTATCATTATCGTACCGGGATCCACAACAAGTGGTGTTCCGCGTTCCCGTTCCTCATACCGAAACGTTCTACGTTCCGGTTAACATTGCACAAGCGTGCACCATTCTTGCTCATCCATTTCTCGTTCTACAGTACAATAATACAATTTAACGTAAAGTATCTAACTCAATGGTAATCTGGCCTTAACCGATTGAATGGACTATATATGTTGAACTCTTGTCGATAACCAAAAGCACAAAATTCAAACGGATACATGATGCTATATATAAATATAAATAAAAAACCAATGCTCGATCCCTACAACCAAAACTTTAAGAATGTTGTTATGAACTCAATAACGTCTATCCTTAACCAAATAAGTAATAACAACATGAAGATGACGGCAACCTTCTTTCAAACTTCTACGGTCGGCTATATCAATACTTTTCTTCCATTTAGCTCAATCAAGAGCAATCCACTCAATCAAATATCATCTAGCATATCTTTTGAATTGCATTCATCCATCTTCAATTTATGCCTATTTGACTCCTCATTGCTCTATGAAGTATAACATTTTTCTCTCCTGCTAAACCAGCACAACACCTTGTTAATACATGCTCAAACTATGTGGCCTCCATGAGACGGCCCTAAACGCTATTAACATGTAATTTCGATTTTATCTCTCGCATTTTATCATATTGGGCCTCTATCTCAAGCTTATTAAAAAGACACTTACTTCTAGAGACCACTTACATTGACAATACTTATCCCGTGCACTAAACAATCATCCACCAACTCGAATCAAAAACACTCACCTCCGGTTTCACGAAAGTTTTATCTATCTCATTTTGTCATATATAGCATCCATCTCAAGCTTCTTCACAATGCAATTATTTCTAGTAACATTCTAAATAAATAATATAATTTCATGTATTCAAAAATGTTCAACAAATTGAAATCAAAATCACTCACCTCCGCCTTCGAGAAGACCCCAAGACTCCCTGTAAGAGGATTCTTCGGCTCCCGTACCTCAATCACCACATTCGCAGTCCCCGGGAGCTCCGTGGGCCCTGCATCCAGCGTGATCGACACCGAGTCGAAAATCTCCAGCCTCTGCAGCCTAACGTTAGCAACACTCGCAGCTCTGAGTAGCTCCTGCATCGTGGTCGCCGATCTGAACACATCGAGAACCTCGGCCTCGATCAGCGACTCTTTCGTCTTCCGATTGCCCTTGATGACGACGTCGTAGACTTGGATTCGGACGGGGCCGCTACCGAGGCGGTGGAATAGGGTTTGGAGCCTCTCTCTTTGGGACGATAGGGTTTCTTCCTCTTCTTCTTCTTCATCTTCGTCTTCGTCGAGATCGTCGTCGTCATCGTCTTCGTCTTCTTCGAAGTCTTGATCACCGTTGACGTCGTGTTCGGGTTCGGGTTCATCTTCTTCATTTTGGATGCTAGGGTTAGGGTTTTGGTCATTGGGCGTATCGATCGCCATTAGAGAGAGAGGGCCTTTAGTTGTAGTGAGGGCTTGGGTTTTTCTAGCTTGCCTGAGCGTACAATAATCAATCAGAATGAACCGGGTCGGGTTCGAGGTCTATGAGATCTGGCTCGGATGGGGTTCCAGGGCTGTGCACGGGTCGGGTTTGGATCAAAAATAAACCCAATCCAACTAGTGCAGACGGGTTTTTTAACTTGTTCGTACCCACCCGTTACAACCGGTTCTTAAACACACACCCGCACCCGACAAGTACTGATCGGGTTTAGTTAGTTCGGTTGGATTAATGCGAGGTCGGATAAATATCAGGTTTTACATATACGATTTGGTTCTTGATATATAATAATTCTAAAATGATAAAAGAAATAAAAGCAGATAAATCTTATAAATAAATTAAATGCTAGACAATGCCAAAACAAGTTGCAATTATAACTTTCAAAATTCAATAAATTTTTACAAAGAAGTGTTGATACAGTTAGCATTTAAATTGTATAATTAACTACCAAATACTACAGCTGCATAATTAAAGGAAACTTCGGCGGGGTTCGGGTCGGGCGAGGGCGGTGCAGGTAGCAACGGGTTTGGGTTCGAGCGGTGCAGGCAGCTGCAGATTCGGGTTCGGACTGGTTTTTAATTTTTTTTTAACTCGCACAAGTTAGAAACGGGCGGTGTCTGGTCGGGTTTTTAACCCTCCAAATGCGGGTGGATACGAACGGGTTTCAGGTCTAATTTGACCGTGCACAGTCTTAGTTCGATGAATGAAGCGAAAAATTGTTAGTTAAATTACAGAAAACATCCAACTTTTGTCCCAATAGCAAGTAATAACCTCTAATTTTCAAAAGTCTCACTAGGCCACCACGCTCAGTCCCACACACTTTAATTCCGTTACTATTCCCAAAAAAAAGCCCTTCATTGAAAGCCCATTTGGATGAATGGCAGCAGTGTTGAAGTACTTCCCAAAAACGTTAATGGAAGTACAAACTTTTTGCATTATATTTGTTTGTTTTGTTTATAAAGAAATTATATTAAAGTACTAAATGCAATTATTTCATACCACTTTTTATGGGAGATAGGATGAGAGGAAATGAAAGATTCTCGGAATTAATTAATGTAATGAATAAAATATTATTTTTATTCTTTTTTTCTTGTGCCCCAAGCCCAAGAGGAGAAAGGAATGTTTGTTTGACATGAATTATCGTAGAAGTACTGAAAATAAGCCTATTTCAGATACTTTAGTTGTTTGGCTTAACGGAGTAACATTTGGAAGTTATTTCAATATGATAATGTGGTTCCTATATGGCATTATTACTTCCAAACAAATTCTCCTGAACATAAGGAACAAGCAAAAAGGGTTAACTATTTAAAGTTTCTTTTTATTACTTTAAAAAATAATAATTTAAAAAAGTACTTTTTTTTGTTTCGCTTATAAAAGAAACATAGGAAGCTGCTACGTCCTTCTATAAATAGTATACAAACAAATACTAAAACTAAGATTTAGGTCTACTTCCAAGATAATTATTTTGAAAGCTATTTCAAGGTTACTTCCGATATTTCTGAACAATCAAACAGGCCTTAAGAAGATAAATTTTGAAGTAAAAATTCCATGTGGAACCCACGTCAGCATATGAAAGTAACTTCAAATGCTAATTCTTATCAAAACAAACAGATGAATACCGGAAGTAAACTTACTTCCTATACTTCCACGCTACTTCATGGTAAACAAACAGGTTAAATGCGGTAAAGTTCTCCAACCCATCCCAAAAAGGAACAAGGTTTCATCCCCCAAAAATACCATTTTTCTCTGTAAAAATTTCACCATTTTTAAATGGGGTTTTTGAAATACCCCACCCAAAACTTCATATTTTTAAAATACATTCAAAACCTAACCGTTATCTAAATACCCCGTTTTGTTACGTTGACGGCTAGCTAACTATGGTTGCTGAGGGAACTTGAGTTAATTTGACAGTAAAATACCCATCATATCCCTTCTCTTTCCATGTTTTCTCTTTTCTTTCTTCTTCTGTTGAGCTGAAGTTAGGAAAAAATTATTTTATATGCCAGCCGTATACATCCGGACAAGAGAGAAGAAATAGAAGTATGGGTCTCACATGCTCCCTAAGGCTGCCCGAAATTCTCCCCCTTCTCTTCCAACCTATCCGGATGCATTACACCCGGCACATGGAATAATTCTCGAAGCTGGGATGAGCAGAGGAGGCGGCTTAAGCCAGAGGTGAGAGGCGGAGCAGCTCTTGTTGGTGTAATTGGTAAGCCCTTGAATCTTTTTCTCCTTGCCATGGTCAAATCCCTCTATCGCCCATCAATCTCAATCTGTTACGTCCCGCTTTCCAAAATACGGAAAACGAGGGATGACTAGGCCAGCCATGCTCCTACGGTCAAGGAATAATCTCGTCGTAGTCACACTTCGGCTTCTAGCATTACATGGTAATCAGTAAACACAACACAGAAGTAAAGAAAATACACCACTAGTTATTACATCAACTTTCATTATTCACAATTTACAACAAAATAAGGAAAAGAACTACTAACCGAGTGCAAATACAAGATTTCTGTAGGGAAAGCAGTAAAGGTAAAGGAGGTACTCCCGTCTAAATCTCCGCAAGCTCGAAGGGCAGGTCTGACTCCTGTACTGGTTCTTCCTCAAGGTCTGAGCATGCATACAAAGGCCGTCAGAGCGACATAATAGCAATATTATAATAGTAACAAGAAACACGAAAAAGAAAGTAATAACAGTGGAGATAAAATGCAGGTAGTCAATATGTCACTAACTGATGCAATGTATGATCTGTGTCCCTATCAATCTCTAAGTCATTTTTGAAATCGAGTTGTGGAAACGAGGATCATGTTTAACGAGGGTCTCATACGTATCCGAGACTACGGCCCGCTATCGTCCGGGACATAACCCTGTCAGCCGGACCGTTAGGCCCAACCTAATATATATAAAAGTCGCTGTTCGAATGATCATCCTCTAAATCACTGTTCTCACTAAATACAATTCTCTTTCCACTTCGATTTCCCCCTTTTTACCCAGGTTTCACTATTCGTGAGCATAGGCTAGTTGTGTATAGGTACGCATCAATAACACGATTTCTTTCACTGTTCGCTGTGTGTTTCATTGTCACAAATCACTCACTATTCATTGGCGTATTTGACACAACCGCACCAATACTTCACACGTTCGACAATGAAATATACACTGAGAATTAACACGAATGTTCACTATCACTAAAGGTCTTGTAGTCAGGTAGAACTATGAGTCATGCAGCTAAACAATTCATGTGCAGTATGAGTCGTTATGCATCTTATGAACATAGAAAATTCGTATTAAATCATGCATTCATAATTAAGCAAAAAGATATAAAAGAGATAATAAGTAAACTCGGTCGGAAGTTCAACAAAATTAATTTCAAGTCAATCGGGTTTCGGGTTCGCAAGTTACAATCATTTCATTTTAAGTGTCCGCTGCTGGAAATTCAGTTCCTGAACTGAATGTCCATTTCGCAATACAGTTTTCACCATGTTGGGATCAAAATTAGGCGACTCTATAGTTGAAAAAAATTTAGTTTTATCAATTAGGTTCCCAATACACCAGACGGATTGCTGATGTCCATGGTGTACTGGAAGTTACGCACTGTACATCAATGGGGTATAAGGTCTGTCCCTGTTTGGGACTGCTATACGTTCTGTTAATTTAAAATACAGTTTAAATAGTAAACGATAGTATAAATGGATGAAATCACTTTCATTAGTTAGCTAACTGTTATATCTTTGCTATGGTATAGGGTTCCGCATTATAACATGTTCATACAGTAGAGTAAAAGCATTACAAAATGAGAATCAACAGCCGGTGCTGCTCTGGACTGCAGTCCAGAGCCGCACTCCGAAGCAGTTTCCGTAATCTTTTTAGCATAGAATCAGATTAACACTCTTATGGGGTTCTAGGTCGTCGAGTCGGCTTCAATTTGAGCCCTTGAACGCAACATTCCAATTTATAATAATTTAACTGTATTTTTACAAGTTTCAGGTACGGAAAATTTCAGTTTTAACGGGCTTAAAAGGGAATGACCTATTACGTCAGTAACGACTGTATTTTCCAGCCAAATTATAACACGACGTCCGTTATTAATCGGGCCATCCCATGTGATCAATTTCCGTTAATTTAACGGGGTTCCCCCTTGAGTTTTACATCGAACACTTACATATTATTGATTCGCACGAAAAGTATTTACGGAATTTATTGGTATTTAGAATTGTAATAGATAAACTTTAGCATGAAGCAAGTAGTACACTTGCTTGATGACGTGTTGACGACGTGCGGCAGCGGCAACGGCACGATCGCAACACACGCGCGGCACGACACTTGACTTGGCTCGAGTTCGAGTTCTCGGTGGCAGCTTGGTTGCTGGGTCTTGACAGCGAGGTGGTGGCGGTCTGTTGTCGGCGACAGAGGAGGGGCTCGGCGAGTTCGTCGGCGGCAGCAAGGGAGATGGGCTCTGGATGGAGGGTAGTAGGGGTTGATCGGGTGTTGAAGTGGAGGCGAGGGCACTCGGTGATGAAGGTTGGTGGAGCTGGGCTCGGCGAGGGGTGTGCAGGGGAGGTGGTGCTGCTGTTGAGGTCGAGGGTCGGCGAGGAGGTTGGTAGTCGGCGATCCTCACGGTGGGGACGTAGTAGGTTCGGTTGTGCAGTGAAGGGTCGAGGAGGGTGATGAGGAAGTTCGTCGGTGGTGTGAGGGGTAGTGACAAGAGGAGGAGGAGAAGGAGGCGAGGCTGTTGGGGAGAGTGGTCGGTGTGCGGTGAAGGGTCGAGGAGGAGGCAGGGGTGCAGGGGAAAAAGGTAGTGAGGATGAGGGGCTCGATTTTGCATGGGGAAGAGAGGGAGACGAGGTCGAGAGGGGTGAGTGGGTGCGCGCGAGATCGTGGTCGAGGAGCGGGGACGTGGGGCGAGCGGCGACGACGTGGGGAGAAGGAAAAGAAAGAAGCGGGAAAAGGAAGAGAGTGGGGAAGAAAGGGAGGCGGGTCGGGTTTAGGGCACGGGGCCGGGTCGGGTATGGCATAGGGGTTTGAGGTTGGGCTGGGCCGGGGTTTTCTTTTGGGGCTGGCTTGGATTTATTTGATTAGGAAAAATAAATTTTCAGAATTAAAATAAACACAAGCATTCTAAATTCATACACAAAAATTGTAAAGAAAATTTGGAAACATTCAAGGGGACAATTTTGTATTTACGGAACTGGAAATTTACATCATACCCTCCTTACAAAATTTCATCCTCGAAATTTAAATGTCACGCCCCGCTTCCCAGTGTACGACGAAGGGGACGCGACGAGGTCCGCTACATATGTACTCAGAAGTACATACGCTAAGCGTAGCTAAGCAATATAAAATAAATACACAAGAGACAAGAGTATAAAAAGAACAACAACTTTTATTTATTAACATTCTTTGTACAATACATGGAAAGGAAAATACAACTGAAATAAAGATGCCTAAACAGTGGTATAACAGGAAATGGAAAGTACTGAAAAGAAAAGTGTACAATGAAATTATACTGCAGGGTCTTCGGCAAATTGCTCCAAGTCTTCTTGTGTTGGCTCAACTTCTGCCAGGTCCAGGTCACCTGACGACATTCAAAGAAGAGAGAAACAGAATGTCGTCAGCGAACAGATCGCTCGGTAAGTCTCAAAGGTAAGAGGGAAGTAGAGAAGACAGAATAAGAAGGTACATTTTTAAAATGTAAACTATTGTTGTAATGTTATGTTATCGCTGTTGTTTGTAGCTTGGTACAGAAGGATGCCAGTGTATACGAGTGGGGTCTCTATATGCTAGAGACCAGGGCAAACGGAAAGTACAAGGAACCGTTAAGCCACGGTACAACAACAATGGGATTCAGGTTAAGTGTCTTAATCTGACCACCTCGTGCCACCTTTAACACCTTCCGTACCAATCTACCCCTTAAACCCCGTAGTGTTTTAACATTATTGTTGTATTTTATTGTGTAAGTTGGATGACTGACCAAAACCATGATATCAGTAAACATGTTGCAACTGCATAATCAGGTAAATGGAATAACAGGATAATGGATGTATATCCATTGTTTGATTCAGTCAAATTGAATAGATTGTTAACTGGATTCAGGGATTCATGTATTCATATTGAGTTGGAATATTAAAGAATATATAGATTGACTTGAATCATATTCAAGTCAGAAATAGTCAGATTCAAACCCGAGTCAGACTAAAAGAAAGGTAATTTGAAGTTCTATAATTGTTAGGGTCCTTATTGTAATTTATAGAACTTGAGAGGTTTTTATGTAAAAAGTACTTTTGTATAGTTTTCAAAATACACCTCAAGTATTTATTTTTTGTCTTTATAGTTATAATGAGCGTGGATTTTATTTGTGTTATTCTAGTGAATATATCCTAATAAAAGTATTAATTTATAATATTGATTTATTTGAAATTCATGGTATTTAAATGTAACTTTTAATCTTGTAATTTTTAGAAAAAGGTGGAAACTTTATCTTCTAATAAAATAAGTGTTTAAATGATAAATATATATATTAATACAAGAATAATTTAGAATAACTATTTTATTTTCCAAAAAAATCTCATTTTTCTTAAATGTCGTATTTCAAACCTTTCGAGACCGAATGCTCCTTGCGGAGGTCTGAATCTCGTACTACTAGCCCGCGGGTGCACGATGAACCGTACTATCCCTAACAGGTTCCCCAAAGGTTGGTTGTAGCGGCGCTTTGCAAAGATTTAATAAATACTATTCATTTAGAAAAACGGTTTTATAAATATAAGGTATTTATTTGAAAAGTGTAATTTTCCGTATTTTAGATTCTAGGGTTTCCTGAGCCAACTAGCCTATTTCTAAAAGGTCTAAACGACAAGTCGTTAGAAGCCTCAAATCGCCTCTTCACCGCCAATTGTGGCCAGGTAAGTACAAGTGAGGAGGGAGGGATCCGCTCACGAATCGTGAGGCAGGCCTTTTAAAGTTACCCAAGCTCACTTGCCTAGCCTAGACACCACAAAGTCAGTTTAGATAAATGATCGATGTCCACAACTTATGGTATTTTCCTAGTAAGAAATATTTACTAAAAAGTGTAACAAATCTAAAATCTTAAAGAATGGTTTTATGAAGATTATGGTATTTTAATGTAAAGTCTTGTATTCTCGTATTCTAAATTTTTATGAAATCATTTTAGGGTTTGTATTTATGTGTGGGTGGATGTAGGTTGTTATCTTGTGCACTACTTTAATTGTATAGTAAGGTTAAGGGTTAAACATGATAAACTAAACATGAGGGTATTTAAATGTAAGAATACGGTATTTGTAAAAGTTATCATTTCATGTGTGAAAACTCATTCAAATTGATTTTTACAAGTTTAGTGATCAAGATAAACATGTTTAGAAATGATGGAATTGATTAGAAGGAGGAAAATAAATATTATGGTATTATTGTGAAAAGAATACGATATTACAAGAAAGTTATCATTTCATGTGAGAAATTTTGTCCAAATTGATTTTTATGTGATTAATAGTCATCATGAATATGTTTAGATGTTATGGAATTGGTGACA
Source organism: Agapanthus africanus (assembly GCA_030015575.1). Classification (NCBI taxonomy): domain Eukaryota; kingdom Viridiplantae; phylum Streptophyta; class Magnoliopsida; order Asparagales; family Amaryllidaceae; genus Agapanthus; species Agapanthus africanus. The sequence goes on from CM057339.1 coordinate 432,495,982, forward strand.
AGTGAAATTTTGTAGAAAAACCGAATCGGAAATCGGTTTGTTCCGATTTCCGTCGGGTTTCATAATTCCGTATTTTAAGAAATAGAAAAGAGAGAAGAATGGGACTTACGGATTTCAAACTCTTCTAAAGAGTATAGAGGAACATGGGAAATGGCCGAGATGTTGTTTCGTCGCCGGTTGCTTCAAAGAACGTCGCCGGAATCCGTCAGCGCTTCGCCGTGAACTCGGTTTCAAAGCACACTTTCTTGTGGAAATTTCAAGAGAGTAAATCTAAGGTTTTGGGATGAGAGGGTAGAGGGTAGGGGTCTATTTATAGGGTAACTAGGGTAGGGTAGGGTAGGTGAAAGGTTTTGTTTATAAAAAAAATTGTAAAAATTTAAAGAAAATCATTAAAAATTTGTAGTAATTAGGGTGTATTAAGAATTCTGGAATTGATATAATAAAAAGGAGTTAACAGGGGGTTTCAGAATACCAAAAGCCACACTTTTGCTGTTGGGACCCCGACCATCCGACCAACTCCGGCCGCGGCGCCGGCAGATTCGGCCGGCCGGCCGGCCGAGTTGGCCGATCCCGGCCGGGTTCGGCGACGGTTGGGTGCGGGGTTCTCTGACTAAGATTTTGGCATACTCCGTTTTTGGGGTTCAGTTCAACATTTGGGAGTTATGGCCTGTGGACTGTTGGGCTTCCAAGAATTTTTAAAGAAAAATAATCTAAAAATAATGTGGGGCATGGGATTCGAACTCTGATGGCTTGGTTCAGCAGTGCAAGGTATTACCAGTGAGCTACAAGCTCTTGCTTGTAATTATTGTGTTATTTAATTACTTAAAATGATAGCAGCAAGAGTAAATACTCCAAGTATACATTAAATTTTAAAGTAATTTCTTGTACACTAAAAATGGAGTTATTTCATTCTTGTAGCTTGTAATTAAAACAAAAATAATTACCTAAATCTTGTGCTCTGGCTAAAATACCCCTTTGTGGATTTTTGAAAAAATATTTGAAAAATTTTTGTATAGGAAAAAGTGTATAAGAAATTAGGGTTGTTACATTCTACCCTCCTTATAAAAATTTCGTCCTCGAAATTTGTAAAAGGAAAGTGTAACAGTGCAAAGAAGTTTGGTGGCAGAACTATTGGTAGTGTATGAAAATATTTAGAAGGAAGAAATATTGCAAAATGGTTTGGTCAAAGTGAGGGAGTTACCTGGGTTACCTTAGTTCTTAGTCTCAGGTTCTAAGGCCGTTAAGGTGGAGGCTTGACGTCTCGACACATTTTTCTGTGTAAGCTGATACATCGATGCCTGACTAGGTAGGGATGGTCCATGTGGAGGTGGTGCTGGGAGTGTAAGACTAGGTGCAGGAGTCTGGATAGCTGGCTGCTTCGGGTAGATAGTGGGTGTGTGGGCTGAGTTGCGTCTATAGGGACAGTCTCCAATTCTATGATCGGATGCCCCGCAAACTAAGCACAAGCATTTTGCGAGCCTACAGTCCTTCCACAAGTGTCCATTCCTATGGCAGTAGTAGCAAAATCCTGAACTTGACTGGTTAATTGTTTCCTTCTGTCTCTTGGGTTTTGCAGGTTGTGTAGTGTAGGTTCCTCTTGCCATCTGGGTGGCAGTGCGTTTCTTGACGGTTGCTCCTGCTTCTGGTCGGTTCAATAATATAGCAGTCTGCTGCTGCAGTCCAACCAGAAGGCATTGGATTTCCTTAAGCAGAACCGTCTTCTCGTTGGGTGGAGCAGGAACGGCAGGTGTGAGAGGTAGTGCTGGAGGTGTAGGTGTGTTGTTGACATTGGTACTGGTGTTGTTTGGGGAATCCATAACCGTGAAGAAAAATTTGGGTTAGGACAGATTCAAATACCTGAAATGATAAGATTCAAGGAATAGAAATTTGCAAGATTCAAGGAATATGAATTGTAAAGAATGTTTTAGTTGCTGGTTCTTGTGTTATATTGCTTAGGTTGTTCATGCAGACCAGAACTGCATGACAGGGATTCATACAGCTTTGACCTGCATGGGCCACCAACAAAACCTATCAAGCCCCGCTTCCCAGTGTACGGCGAAGGGGACGCGACGAGGTCCGCTACATATGTACTCAGAAGTACAAACGCTAAGCGTAGCTAAGCAATATAAAATAAATACACAAGAGACAAGAGTATAAAAAGAACAGTAACTTTTATTTATTAACATTCTTTGTACAATACATGGAAAGGAAAATACAACTGAAATAAAGATGCCTAAACAGTGGCATAACAGGAAATGGAAAGTACTGAAAAGAAAAGTGTACAATGAAATTATACTGCAGGGTCTTCGGCAAATTGCTCCAAGTCTTCTTGTGTTGGCTCAACTTCTGCCGGGTCCAGGTCACCTGACGATATTCAAAGAAGAGAGAAACAGAATGTCGTCAGCGAACAGATCGCTCGGTAAGTCCCAAAGGTAAGAGGGAAGTAGAGAAGACAGAATAAGAAGGTACATTTTTAAAATGTAAACTATTGTTGTAATGTTATGTTATCGATGTTGTTTGTAGCTTGGTACAGAAGGATGCCAGTGTATACGAGGGGGTCTCTATATGCTAGAGACCAGGGCAAACGGAAAGTACAAGGAACCGTTAAGCCACGCTACAACAGCAATGGGATTCAGGTTAGGTGTCTTAATCTGACCACCTCGTGCCACCTTTAACACCTTCCGTACCAATCTACCCCTTAAACCCCGTAGTGTTTTAACATTATTGTTGTATTGTATTGTGTAAGTTGGATGACTGACCAAAACCATGATATCAGTAAACATGTTGCAACTGCATAATCAGGTAAATGGAATAACAGGATAATGGATGTATATCCATGGTTTGATTCAGTCAAATTGAATAGATTGTTAACTGGATTCAGGGATTCATGTATTCATATTGAGTTGGAATATTAAAGAATATATAGATTGACTTGAATCATATTCAAGTCAGAAATAGTCAGATTCAAACCCGAGTCAGACTAAAAGAAAGGTAATTTGAAGTTCTATAATTGTTAGGGTCCTTATTGTAATTTATAGAACTTGAGGGGGTTTTATGTAAAAAGTACTTTTGTATAGTTTTCAAAATACACCTCAAGTATTTATTATTCGTCTTTATAGTTATAATGAGTGTGGATTTTATTTGTATTATTCTAGTGAGTATATCCTAATAAAAGTATTAATTTATAATATTGATTTATTTAAAATTCATGGTATTTAAATGTAACTTTTAATCTTGTAATTTTTAGAAAAAGGTGGAAACTTTATCTTCTAATAAAATAAGTGTTTAAATGATAAATATATATATTAATACAAGAATAATTTAGAATAACTATTTTATTTTCCAAAAAAATCTCATTTTTCTTAAATGTCGTATTTCAAACCTTTCGAGACCGAATGCTCCTTGCGGAGGTATGAATATCGCACTACTAGCCCGCGGGTGCACGATGAACCGTACTATCCCTAACGGATTCCCCAAAGGTTGGTTGTAGCGGCGCTTTGCAAAGATTTAATAAATACTATTCATTTAGAAAAACGGTTTTATAAATATAAGGTATTTATTTGAAAAGTGTAATTTTCCGTATTTTAGATTCTAGGGTTTCCTAAGCCAACTAGCCTATTTCTAAAAGGTCTAAACGACAAGTCGTTAGAAGTCTCAAATCGCCTCTTCACCGCCAATTGTGTCCAGGTAAGTACAAGTGAGGAGGGAGGGATCCGCTCACGAATCGTGAGGCGGGCCTTTTAAAGTTACCCAAGCTCACTTGCCTAGCCCAGATACCACAAAGTCAGTTTAGATAAACGATCGATGTCCACAACTTATGCTATTTTCCTAGTAAGAAATATTTACTAAAAAGTGTAACAAATCTAAAATCTTAAAGAATGGTTTTATGAAGATTATGGTATTTTAATGTAAAGTCTTGTATTCTCGTATTCTAAATTTTTATGAAATCATTTTAGGGTTTGTATTTATGTGTGGGTAGATGTAGGTTGTTATCTTGTGCACTACTTTAATTGTATAGTAAGGTTAAGAATTAAACATGATAAACTAAACGTGAGGGTATTTAAGTGTAAGAATACGGTATTTGTAGAAGTTATCATTTCATGTGTGAAAACTCATTCAAATTGATTTTTACAAGTTTAGTGATCAAGATAAACATGTTTAGGAATGATGGAATTGATTAGAAGAAGGAAAATAAACATTATGGTATTATTGTGAAAAGAATACGATATTACAAGAAAGTTATTATTTCATGTGAGAAATTTTGTCTAAATTGATTTTTATGTGATTAATAGTTATCATGAATATGTTTAGGTGTTATGGAATTGGTGCAAGTGAAATTTTGTAGAAAAACCGAATCGGAAATCGGTTTGTTCCGATTTCCGTCGGGTTTCATAATTCCGTATTTTAAGAAATAGAAAAGAGAGAAGAATGGGACTTACGGATTTCAAACTCTTCTAAAGAGTATAGAGGAACAAGGGAAATGGTCGAGATGTTGTTTCATCGCCGGTTGCTTCAAAGAACGTCGCCGGAATCCGTCAGCGCTTCGCCGTGAACTCGGTTTCAAAGCACACTTTCTTGTGGAAATTTCAAGAGAGTAAATCTAAGATTTTGGGATGAGAGGGTAGAGGGTAGGGGTCTATTTATAGGGTAGCTAGGGTAGGGTAGGTGAAAGGTTTTGTTTATAAAAAAAATTGTAAAAATTTAAAGAAAATCATTAAAATTTTGTAGTAATTAGGGTGTATTAAGAATTCTGGAACTGATATAATAAAAAGGAGTTAACAGGGGGTTTCAGAATACCAAAAGCCATACTTTTGCTGTTGGGACCCCGGCCATTCGACCAACTCCGGCCGGCGGCGCCGGCGGATTCGGCCGGCCGGCCGGCCGAGTTGGCCGATCCCGGCCGGGTTCGGCGACGGTTGGGTGCGGGGTTCTCCGACTAAGATTTTAGCATACTCCGTTTTTGGGGTTCAGTTCAACATTTGAGAGTTATGGCCTGTGGACTGTTGGGCTTCCAAGAATTTTTAAAGAAAAATAATCTAAAAATAATGTGGTGCATGGGATTCGAACTCTGATGGCTTGGTTCAGCAGTGCAAGGTATTACCAGTGAGCTACAAGCTCTTGCTTGTAATTATTGTGTTATTTAATTACTTGAAATGATAGCAGCAAGAGTAAATACTCCAAGTATATATTAAATTTTAAAGTAATTTCTTGTACACTAAAAATGGAGTTATTTAATTCTTGTAGCTTGTAATTAAAAACAAAAATAATTACCTAAATCTTGTGCTCAGGCTAAAATACCCCTTTGTGGATTTTTGAAAAAATATTTGAAAAATTTTTGTATAGGAAAAAGTGTATAAGAAATTTGGGTTGTTACATTAAAAAGAGACAACGAAACAACAGTACTACACAAACAGATGTGGAAAACGCGCACGGATGTCCTCCTCACGCTCCCAGGTAGATTCTCCTGGGGAACGACCGCCCCAAGACACTCAGACTAACAGAATGACTTTGTTCTTCAGCACTTTTTCTCTGCGGTCGAGGATGGTGGTGGGCTGCTCTTCTACGACAGGTCATTGCCCAAAGCTAACTCCGAATGGTCCAGAACATGGCTCTCATCCCAAACATAACGCCGCAACTGAGATACGTGGAAGGTATTGTGCACACCAGCTAGCGATGGAGGCGAGGCGAGTCGATAGGCCACCTCTCCTACTCGCTCTAGCACCTCAAAAGGTCCGATGAAGCGGGGACTGAGTTTCCCGCGACCTCCAAACCTGATAACTCCTCGGGTAGGGAAAATCTTCAAGAATACGTAATCTCCGACTTCAAATTCTAGTGCTCTCCTGCTGGCATCCGCCCAACTCTTCTGTCGATTCTGAGCCGTCTTAATGCGCTGTCTGATCATTTGGACTTTGTCTACCATCTGCACAATGAGTTCGGGGCCCAGTAATCTTCGTTCGCCTACATCATCCCAACAAACAGGGGATCGGCATTTACGCCCGTAAAGTGCTTCGAAAGGGGCCATCTGGATGCTAGCCTGATAACTGTTGTTATAAGAAAACTCAACTAGATGCAGATGATCCTCCCAAGAACCCTGGAAATCCAACATACAAGCTCTCAACATGTCTTCGAGCGTCTGAATCGTACGCTCGGATTGTTCGTCCGTCTGTGGATGATACGTTGTGCTGAACTTGAGGCGGGTACCCAGACTCTCCTGTAAGCTCTTCCAAAAGTGCGAAACAAATCTGGTGTCTCGATCTGACACAATGCTGACCGGAACTCCGTGAAGTCGCACTATCTCTTGCATGTATTTCTCCGCCAACGACTCTGTCGACTGTCCCACTCGGAAGGGTAAAAAGTGTGCAGCTTTCGGAAGGCGGTCGACGATAACCTAAACGGCGTTATTGCCTCTAGGGCTTCGTGGCAAGGCAGTCACAAAATCCATAGTAATGTGCTCCCACTTCCATTCTGGTATCGGAAGCGGTTGTAACAGTCCCGTTGTTCTCTGGTGTTCCGCCTTCACTTGCTGACATACCAAATATCTGGATACAAACTGTGCAATCTCTCGCTTCATCCCGTTCCACCAAAAGTGTTGCTTCAGATACATCTTCGTGCCTCCTGGATGCACAGAATAAGCTGAACTATAAGCCTCAGCTGGTACCTCTTCTCAAACATCCCCTTTGGGTACGCAGAGTCTGCTACCGAATCTCAGAGAATCGTCTTGATGTATGAGTAAGTCTATTCTCAGCACGGCTTCCACCTGCTCTCTGAACTTTTGCAATCGGGGATCATCAGTGTAATGCCCAGCCCCTTTTATACCTATAATCGGTATTTTGTTATTCCTAAATTGTATTTATTTCTATTTATAATTTTAATTCTTCTAAACTCCCATTTTACTTTTATCAATAAAACCCAAAACCGGATATAACCAATTCCCTCATTTTAATCCCAAACCCATTTCTTTCTCTAACAAATTCCTTAGGCCCGACCCTCATTTCTTTTTCTACCATTTTTCTTCATTCCCCAGCACTCAGCCCAATCTTTCTCTATTTTGTTAAATTAATTAATTAAACTCCCTTGGCCCACAGCTTAAGCCCCGGACCCTCTCCATTATTATTTCTTCTATTCATTAAGATTTAAACCCAGCCCAACTTCCCTATTTCTTTTATTTGAAATTTAAACCCTAAAACCTAACACCATTTTCCCTTTACTGTTAAATCCCCCAGCCCACTGTTCTTTTAATTTAAATCCAATTTCTTTTAAATTCTGCCTGAGCCCACCTCCTCAATTTCTTCTATTGAAGGAAATTCTTTCGTTGGCCCGGCCCGCTCCCTTTTCCCCCAATTAATTCCTTTATTTTCCTTCTTGGCCCAGCCCAAACTCCCCTACCCTAACCGCGCCGCTTCACAACCCGACCCGCCTTCTACTGTACATCTCCCCAACAGCTACCTCCTCCTTTCCCGCTCGCGACCCTTTCCTTCGCCGCAGCCCACGCCGCCTCCTCCGCCCATCTCTTGTCGATCACGCCCGTGCACCGTTACCCTCGCAATCACCTCCCCATCTCTCCAACTCTCATCATTCTTCCTGCCTCCTACTCCCTCACCCAACCACAGCAACTCTCGAAGTTCACCTGCACGATTTCCGTCACCGAGCACACAACGTCGCACGCCCCGACGGCGACGACCACGACCTCTCTTCCTCTCTCCCTCACCTCCACCGTCGACCACCATTAAACCCGAGCTCCCCACTCCCTCTCTCCCTCTCGAAACTCACAAACCCACATCAACCCAACTCCGCTCGTCGCCCCTCCGACGTCGACAACCCTCGACAACTCCTCCCCTACCAACACGACTCCTCTACGACTCCACCTTCGTTAACCCGAGCCCCTGCCGAGCACCCCTGCACACCAACCCATTTCGCCCGAGCCAACCACCACCTTGCACCCCGACGACGGCGACCTCTCCACCCCTTTGCCGACCACCCTACGACCGCCTCGTCGCCAGCAGCATCACCTTCACCACTTACACCCCTCTCCCTGCACTCTCTCACCTTCCTCTGTTTTTCTCTCAGCTCTCTCCCCCTCTCTCTGTGCCTTCTCTCTCTCGTCTCTCATCTCAGATCTCTCTCTCTCTCAGCTCTCTCCCACTCTCCCTCTGTGCTCCCCTCTCTCTCCAATTTCTCTCTCTAACTCCTTCTTCTCTGTTAATTCCCTCACTCTTCAAAACCACACAAAACCCATTCCTCTTTACAACCCTCACTGCGGCCATTGCCGGAGCGACGCCGTCGACCGTCGTCGACCCCAGTACACTCGCAGAGGATCATCAAGCACTCCTCAACCTCCAGTAACCGTGCAACGACTCCGGACAACTCCGACGCAAAATCCGCATCTCGATCCAAGCTCGTGCAAATCCGTTTCACGGCGTACATCACGCGCTCGTGACGCCGCTGCTACTGTGCGACCCCGAGGCGTTCCCAGACAAGTATTTTACTTGCTTACATGCTATTTACCTAAGTTACGATCTTTAATTACTTATATCATAAAGTTGCAAGTTTAGATCAATTACGTGCCATACCTGTTCGACGCGTGTTCCCAAAGAAGATACTTTTCTAAAATGACAGAACTGGATTAATTACTTTGGCCCTAGCTGTGATGAATACTTTGTGCAAGTTTCGCTGGATATTACGACCGTTAAAGATTAAAACAACTACCCTCAAGTTTAACCGTAAAACTGGAATTTCCTTGTACTTGAAAACTAATAAAATCGCCATAAATTATATACATACTGTAATGGTGTGTTCGAGGGCTCAAATCGAAGCCAACTCGACGAACTCTAACCCTATACTAGTTTCCAGATATTCCTAAACTTAAACTGTGACGATAATTGGATCGGAGTGCGACTCTGGACTGCAGTCCAGAGCGACTCCAATCGTTGGTTGCTGTTCCGTATTGGGTGCCACAAGATTTCCATGACTCGTAGGTTGCGGAACTCCACCGTTTATTGTAGGTGAATCTGTTAGCTAGACAACACAATTGGTTTCATTCTGTTTCGTTACCGTTTGATATTTAATCTGTAAATTAATAGATCGGGACGCATAACAGTCCCAGCAGAATCAGAACTGACATATTGGTATTGCATAGTGTATATCTCCTGATGTACAGATGTGATCAAAGATCCGTCTATTGCGTTGAAAACCTTACTGAAAAACCTAGATTTCATTCAACTGTAGCGTCGCTAAATTCTGATCCCAACTAGGATTAAATTGCATTGCGAAACGGACTTCCGATTCTGAAACCGGATTTCCAGCCGTGGACGCTTAAAATGAAATGGCTATAATTAATGGTCCTGAAACCCGATTGGCGTGAAACTAAATTATATGGGTAGATAACTGAACATACTAAGTATTACCTATTTATCGTTTCACTAAACTATATACGTACGTTTCATGATAAATCGTGCAAGTGATAAAATACTGTTTCATAACATTCTAATCATGCTTATATACTGTTCACGCATCATATCATACCCATATCATTGCAGTGATAACCTAGTGATATCGTGCATTTACCCAGTGTTAGATTTTAGTGATGATTGTGGCAAGTACGTCAGTGTTCGTGTATCCGTGAATAAGTGAAAGTGATACGTACTTGTGTACAATCAGTGACCCTATTATTCTTTTGCATTGTCGATGTCTGTGGGATGCGTGTACGTGTGACTATAAGTGGTATGGGACACTTATGGAAGCGCTTGCACGGGTGTCACAGATAAGGCACCAGACACTGCCATTTATCTTAGGTATTAGTCGGGACGTGCTTGATGGAGGTCCTGCCTCCAGTTCTCGCGCAGACTTGTCACGGATCGATTAGTATTTAAGGTTATGGTTAGCGTTTGATGTAGACCACGGGGTGTGGGGTAGTTTAAGTGTGAGTTCAACAGAATCTCGGGAGTCCCATGCCGGCTTATATATTTAGGGAGATATATGGAGATTTACAGGGTATGTGATATTCACCGTGATATACATGTTACATGTTGGGCCCGTGGTCCCTTGCCCTCGGGTTCTACCCTTGGGTGGAGGACACTCACGAGTGGTTGACTCTCACACTTGGACTGACGATAGGCTTAGTGACCTGTACAGTGAGACTTAGAGACTGATAGGGATACGGGCATTTATATACCTTATATACTGTGTTGACATACGTGACATATCGTTCTACTGTTTTTACTGTTCCGCTGCATTGATTACTGCATATTCATATTCATGCTGTCATTGATTTACTGTTATTTACATCTATTACCACTGTTAGAACTGTCACTTGATTTTATATATATTATAATGCTATTGTGTCGCTCTGACGACCTGAGTATGCATGCTCAGTGTGAGGAGAAGATTTAGCCTGGACCGGAACTAGACGTGCATCACCGACTTCTTGACTTGCCATTCCGAGTTACATTCGTTTGTTCCACTTCAGGTCAGTCTTTACATTATTTCTTTCAGTTACTGCATTTCTCATTACCTGCGCATCATTTACTGTTTACCATGAAAAACTAGAAGCCGAAGTGTGACTACGGCAGGACATTTCCTTGACCGTAGGAGCATGGCTGGCCTTGTCTACCCCTCGTATTCCGTATTTTGGGAAGCGAGGCGTGACAATTAGGTTGCGCAGCCTTGATGCGATCTACAAGAGAAGACTGCACCTGTAGTTGTCAAAACTGCCTGATTGCACTTGGCGTAACGACCTCCAACTCGAGCTTCTGGAAATCTTCAATGATGCTCCTCTGGATGTTCAACATCATGACCGCTGGCTTGCGACTGAGTGCATCGGGTACAACATTTACTTTTCTCGGATGATACTGCAAGTCTAAGTCATAGTCCGCCATTAATTCTAGCCATCGGCGCTGCCTCATATGCAGTTCTTTCTGAGTGAAGATGTACTTCAGACTCTTGTGATCTGTGTACACTTCTACCTTCTCGCCTAACAGGTAATGCCTCCAGATCTTCAATGCGAAAACCACTGTGGCTAATTCTAAGTCGTGAGTAGGGTAGTTCCGCTCGTGATTCCTCAGCTGTCGTGAGGCGTAAGCAACCACCCGACCATGCTGCATCAGAACACAGCCTAAGCCCTTCCCTGAAGCATCGCTATGTATCACCAAACCACTGGAATTATCTGGTACTGTAAGAATAGGCGTCGTGGTCAATTTCTGCTTCAGTGCCTCAAAAGCCCGAATACACTCTTCCGTCCATACATACGGTAAATCTTTCCGTGTCAGCTTCGTCAAGGGTTCAGCGATTCGTGCAAAGTCTTGAACAAACCGTCGATAATATCTGGCCAGTCCCAAAAAGCTTCTGATCTCGGTCACTTACTTTGGTGTTGGCCAATCTCTGACAGATTCTATCTTTGCCGTGTCCACTGAGATGCCTTCGCTCGAAACAATGTGTCCCAAGAACTGAACCTCGTCGAGTCTGAACTCACACTTGCTCAATTTTGCGTACAACTTCTCTTCCCGAAGAATTTTTAGTACCGTGCGCAAGTGCTCGACGTGCTCCTCCCGAGTCTTAGAGTAGAGTAGTATGTCGTCAATAAATACAACGACAAAAGTGTCCAAATACTTCGCAAATACTCGATTCATCAGATCCATAAATATAGCTGGAGCATTGGTAACAACGAACGACATCACAAGGAACTCATAATGCCCGTATCAGGTCCTGAAAGCCGTCTTGCATATATTCTCGGCCGCTACTCTGATCTGGTGATAGCTCGAACAGAGATCCAACTTCGAAAATACCCTTGCTCTACTTAACCGATCAAATAGGTCGTCGATGCGCGGAATGGGGTATTTGTTCTTTATCGTGACTTTGTTCAGCTCCCGGTAGTCTATGCACATCTGTAGCGATCCATCCTTTTTCTTTACCAACAAAACTGGTGCACCCTACGGTGAAGCGCTTGGTCGGATAAACCCTTTCTACAGGAGTTCTTCAATTTGCTTCTTCAATTCTGCCAACTCAACCGATGCTATTCTGTACGGGGCCTTGGAAATTGGTGTTGTACCTGAAATCAAATCAATCGAGAATTCTAAGACGCGTGGAGGTGGTAGACCTGGTAAATCTTCAGGGAACACATTCAGGAAATCCCGAACAATCTCTGGGGCTGGGCTCTCATCAATCTCCATAGCTGTCAACTCTTTTGGCTTGGCTCTATACTTGGCTGGCTCCAAAGATTCGCTCCCGCTTTCGAAAATAAACTCTGGGTGATTGGGAATGCGGAAAGTCACGTTCCTTGCTCGGCAATCAATAATTGCATGGAAGGTACTCATCCAATCCATTCCGAGAATTGCGTCATAGCTGCCTGTTCCCATCAGAAGGAAATTCGCATAGAATTCCCTGCCACACACTACAACTGGACAGGATCTACATTCTCGACTGGATGCTATAACACCATTACCCGCATGTATTTCCCAACCCTTGGTTAATGGTTTATGTGGTATGGAGTGTGTATCAACGAAATGCGTAGATATGAAACAGTGTGATGCTCCAGAATCAAACAGTACTCTAGTTGGCATGGAATGAACGAGTAGAATACCTGTAACAACTTCGCCTCAAGCTTCTGCCTGCTCGGCGGTTAAGGTGAAAGCCCGTCCCTGACCGCGGCTTGTATAGGGTTGCCTCTGCTGCTGCGGTCCAGACCCTCCCTGTAACTCTGTTCACTTGAGGCAACCACTAACTCGGTGCCGGCTGGATCCGCAAATCAAACACTGTCCCTTGACACGGCTACAGTCCTTCTGGGTGTGCCCATCCCTGTTGCAGTAGCCGCAAACTAAGTTTTTACCCTGGGGGCGATGCTGGGGCACGAATGGACGCTTCATCTGTGTCGTCCCTGGCTTATGAACTGGTATGACTCTTCGAGACGGTGCGTGAGTGCTCGCTGGAACAACTGGGGGCCTCCTATATTTATTGATCAACTTCTCCTGAATTCGTGCCGCATTGAGCACCTGCGCAAAAGTTTGCAACTCGAGTGACGCGATCAACTGTTGTAGCTTAAAATCAAGTCCCTGTAAGAAGCGCCTGGCCCTGGTGGCCTCTGAAGTGACCATATACGGAGCAAATCGGCTCAGACGGTTGAATTCTGCCGCATATATGTCCACGGGCCTGCCATTCTGCTTTAGTAAGATGAATCTTTCTTCCATCTCTGCCTTGGCGGTGGAAAGAAAATAGTGGTCCAAGAAGCACTCCTTGAATTTGCTCCATTCGATTGGCCTTTCTAATCTGCTTTCTTCAACTAACCACCAAGTACGGGTTTCGTCCTCCAACTGAATCTTTATCACATTCACTTTCTCTTCATCGGGTACCCTTGCGGCCGTCAGTAGGTTCTCCATATTGACCAGCCATTGCTCGGCCTCGAGTGGTTCGGCTAGTCCCGTAAATGCAGCTGGATGCAACCTCTGAAAATCTGACACGGTGCCAGCCCTGGCAGAAAAAGCTGGTGAAGCAGTGCCCTCGGGGGCGGTAATGAGAGCGGAGGGTCCCCCTACTGCGGTAATCGCCCTGAGTCCCTCGATGAGTAGGTCCGTCTTTCTCTCTTGAGCTTCTGCGAGGGTCGTCAGTGCACTCAAGATCCTCTCCGTGCGATCTTGAGAACTTGAGTCAGACGAGTGGTCGTTTGGGAACGTCATGTCGTTGGAAGATATTTAAAAGGATATGATTAGATACAAGGATGAAAGTCAGGGATAGTGAAGCGAAAATAATGTAATAAAGTGCAGTTAATGTTATCCCTTACTACTAAACCTGGCTCTGATACCAACAAAACCATGTCAAGCCCTGCTTCCCAAAATACGGAAAACGAGGGATGACTAGCCCAGCCATGCTCCTACGGTCAAGGAATAATCCCGCCGTAGTCACACTTCGGCTTCTAGAATTACATGGTAATCAGTAAACACAGCACAGAAGTAAAGGAAATACATCACTAGTTATTACATCAACTTTCATTGTTCACAATTTACAACAAAACAAGGAAAAGAACTACTAACCGAGTGCGAATACAAGGTTTCTTTAGGGAAAGCAGTAAAAGTAAAGGAGGTACTCCCGTCTAAATCTCCGCAAGCTCGAAGGGCAGGTCTGACTTCTGTACTGGTTCTTCATCAAGGTCTGAGCATGCATACTCAGGTCGTCAGAGCGACATAATAACAATATTATAATAGTAACAAGAAACACGAAAAAGAAAGTAATAACAGTGGAGATAAAATGCAGGTAGTCAATATATCACTAACTGATGCAATGTATGATCTGTGCCCCTATCAGTCTCAAAGTCATCTTTGAAATCGAGTTATGGAAAGGAGGATCATGTTTAACGAGGGTCTCGTACGTACCCGAGACTACGGCCCGCTATCGTCCGGGATATAACCCTGTCAGCCGGACCGCTAGGCCTAACCTAATATATATAAGAGTCGCTGTTTGAATGATCATCCTCTAAATCACTGTCCTCGATAAATACAATTCCCTTTCCACTTCGATTTCCCCCTTTTTACCTAGGTTTCACTATTCGTGAGTATAGGCTAGTTGTGTACATGTACGCATCAATAACACGATTTCTTTCACTGTTCACTGTATGGTTCATTATCACAAATCACTCACTATTCATTAGCGTACTTGACACAACTGCACCAATACTTCACACGTTCGACAATGCAATATACACTGAGAATTAACACGAATGTTCGATATCACTAAAGGTCTTGTAGTCAGGTAGAATTATGAGTCATGCCGCTAAACAGTTCATGTGCAGTATGAGTCGTTATGCATCTTATGAACATAGAAAATTCGTATTAAATCATGCATTCATAATTATGTTAGTTATATGTATGCCCTAGAGGCCATTACTGTACATATGATGTATATTGTAATGGATGCTTGGACATATATAGGGAGAACTTTCTTGCTCAACATGATAGTATGCTATCTGGTTGTAATTTATCTTAACATGTACTCTGATTGTCTCTATGTTACATGTTGATAAAGCCCTTAGGATATGTACTCGACTACTGGGACTATGATGAGATCATACTAGTGGGGCCACGGTAGTCGACGAGTACATCCTATAACTGTTCCTAGTCGAGGGTGTATCGAGACAGGGCATCGATACACCAGAGTAGACTAGCGTATACGTATCTTGACCCATATGATGGGCGATGGATGATCCCATATCCATCGGTGTTTGACATCAAGGATGGTGTACGGGTGCTCAGTAAAGACTGGGTACACCGGACGGACTCGCCGAGAACTCCCAGATGGTATTATACCTCACGTCAGATGGCAGTTCTCTGGTGACACTGGTACGGGTTAGTCTGTAGACCCGAGATCGTCATAGAGTCTTGTGTGATTCCCACTGTGCTTTGATTTCCATCATACCATGTCCAAGAGGGCGTGCAAAAAGGTGACTTTTGGGTACAGTCCCGAATCACATGGAGGCAATGAGCGATAGGAGGGGATTCGTCTCTCTCGGTATAGGGAGTTGATGTTGCGCTGTGTTCGATTGGCTATAACTGGAAATCCTTGGCCAGGGTTGCTGAGATTTACTGGTAAGTGTTATCAGTAGTTTCTCGAACTGTTATAGACCTCATATCGACACGACTTATCAAGCTGCTGGGGTCTGACGTTTACCACCCCTAGGCGAGATATGCGACATATCAGACGAAGAGACCGGACTGTACGGGAGTGTTACTGGTTGGATTCACGGGAAAAAGTACAAGCTTGCTTGTTAATCTTCTGATTGCTCAATACCTGGGTGGCTGTGACGTTTAGCTAACCACTTGCAGCTTGTGGGTGTTTGATATGATCATCACCTACTGCCGGCGTATTGACGATTCTTTAGAGTCCTACACAGAGGTTTCTTGGCTCAGGCAAAACGGAGTAGGGGCACATATATGATATGTGCGGGACCGAGAACAATATGTGTATGTGATACCGTATTAGATTCTCGCGATATGAGATATCGGCCGGGTATATGTCATATAGCCGGGTCATCGGATCAAGTGTTGATTCGATGAACTGATACAGATTATATTAGTCGGTTATTTGTGAAATAGCCGGATTATCGGATCAAGTGTTGATTCGATAATTTAATTTATAATTATATATTTGATATATTAAATTACATTAATTGATATAAGCTCACTAAAAGATTCTTTTTCTCACTCGGGTAATACATTGATATATATGCGATATATGTTAATTGTATTATTTTATTTTGTTACAATAAATATTGTATATGTGATATATAATATTGTAACATGTTAGGGTTATTAATGCAACATGATTAGTGGAGATTAAACATGATTAAGGTTTGATTTGGGTTAATTTTTCTAGAAGCTTCTAGAAGCTTTTTGTTTTGTTTTTGCAAAGATATTTTCTAAAGATATTTTGTTATGATATTTGTTAACCCAACCTAATCCTTCACCTTGGTTCATTCTCTATATGGGTTAAGTTATCATACTTAACCCATGGTTGCATTTCTAACCATAAATGAATTCATTATTCATCACAAAGTAAATGCTTCTTCTTCTTCCTTCCCCTTTTCAATGGAAAAGCTTACTAGCTTTTTCATTAGTGATGATTTTGAGTGAGAAATAGAAAAAAAATGAGAGCTAAAATCCTACTTCATCATCCTAATCTATCCTAGCCATTTAGATTAGAATGTTCACTTCATTTGAAAGAACTTCTAAGTGAATTACAAGATTTCAAGTAGAACTGCAGGCATGCCTTCAAGGCATGCCTTCTAAGTGAGTGAGAGCTTGTGTTAAAGAAACTTCAAGGTATATCATCTTTGTTAACGAAGATCGGAAGCAAGTTTGCATCATTCTCTTCGTAGAGCCTGTTCCCCTCCGAAGGGTGGCCGACGACGCTGAGGACGTCTGGCCTGAGATTCGGGGCAGATGCTATATGGTTTTATCCGTCTACCTCTCCGAAGATGCTAAGTTGATTTATAGCACCGTATATCGGAGGTTTAGACGGATGCGGCCGATGTAGCAGACTTCGTCAGATTCCCCCTTGCTTGAGGAGTTTTTGATTATGGGGACGCTCTTTCCTGCAGGCGCAAACCCCTGCAGTTAATTACGCTACCGTATCGCGGTAGCAACTTTCTCCTTCTCCAGAATTTCACTTCGTGTCGTGGGTGTTTGTTTTGTTTGTGGTTGCCCGTGGATTGTATACGGAGACTGAGTAATGCCGTCGCCCGTAGGACGTGGATTAGTCCAAATCCGTATTTATTTAGATTTGGGTTTGGTGTTTTTAGTTTAAGGATACGTTAGCCGCATTTGAGACTAAGATCAACTTAAACGTTCGTTAAGGATACGTTAATCTGATTTGAGACTAAGATCAACTTAACGGGATCGTCTAGATCCATTTCCAGTTTAAGGACATAGTGGTCCATTTAATATATGGCCGTCGGGACCCGTCACCTCTCTGACGACGTTGAAGGATTACGACGACATGTGTCAGAGGAGTTCGGAGATGTACCCTTGAACCAAAGTTGATTGGGGATCTTATAGTCCAATTTGGGACTAAAGTCTGTTTGAATGTTTAAGGATACGTTAGCCATATTTGAGGCTAAGATCAACTTAAACGGGATCATTTAGATCCGGCAAAAGAGCATTAGGGAGCTCTATTGTTCCAGTTTAAGGACGTGATGGTCCATATTCCAGTTTAGGGACGTGGTGGTCCATTATTAGTTTAAGGACGTTTCGGTCCATCGCCAGTTTAAGGACGTAGTGGTCCATCATTAGTTTAAGGACGTTTCGGTCCAATATTAGTTTAAGGACGTTTCGGTCCAATATTAGTTTAAGGACGTTTCGGTCCACGAGTTTAAGGACCCCACAGTCCATATTGATGTGTGGTCGTCGGGACCCGTCACCTCTCTGACGTCGTTGAAGGATTACAACGATGGGTGTCAGAGGAGTTCAGAGATGTACCCCAGAACCGGTCGTAAATTGATTTAAGAGAGCAGCTGTGCTCAGTCAATTTAGTTTGAGGACTTACGGCCATGATTGGGCTAAGTCCAGTTTCAACATTTTTAGTTTCAACATTTTTTGTCTTTGGCCTGTGCTAGGGTTTCACCCCTTTTTAATAATGCACTGCATTATTCTTGTTTTGGTTGGGCTCTGCCCTTTTATAAATGATGCAGAGCATCTATTTTTTTTGTTTGGGCTTTGCCCCCTTTTTTTTTAAAAAAAATGCATAGCATTTTATTTATTAGGTCTGTTAGGCCTTTTAATTGGGCTCTGTCCCTTTTCTTTAATAATGCAGAGCATTAAATACTCTGACAGTGCCCCACGTGGCTTGTCAGGCGCTTTGCACCAAGTAATGAGCGCAAACTCATATGGTGGTGACACGTGTCACGCTCTGGTAAGCGCAAGCGTAACAGCGTAGTGCGCCGTGTCAGTGCGCTGCGCTGTTGCGCTGCTGACACGTGGCGCTTCCTGGTGGCTTGCGCCAACACAGGAGCGCAACAGTGCAGTTCTTGCAAGTGCAGAACACTGTTTTATCTTTTGATCGATTTTAAATCAAAGAAAACAAGTTTTTCTTGTTTTCAAGGAACCAATGGTTCATAAGCAAGTGCAAAGCACTATTATTAGTTAGTTTTCTTTCTTATTGAAGATCATTGATCTTGTTCTTAGATCAATGATCTGTTTTTTTTAAAGAGAATTTTCTCTTTTTCTGAAGGTTTTTACCTTTTTTGTTCTTGAGGAGTTCTTCAGAGTTCTCTTTTTTTTTCTCTCTCCAAAAAATATTGATGCCTTTGAATTGAGGCATAGGGTCCTTTTTATAGTGCCCATAAATTAGTTAAATTTGTTAAAGAGATCTTTCTCTGAGTGATTTGGGAATTTTCCCCACCGTTGGATCTTTGATCCAAGGGCTTCTGTTTTACAGAAGAAAATTTTCTTGTTTTAACAAGAACAGAAAGATTTCTTAGAATTTTAATTCTGTTTGGCGCAAATGCTCCAGAGCGTGACACGTGTCGCGCAGCGCACAGCGCAGCACAGCTGCGCTAGCGCATCTGCGCTGACACGTGTCGCGCAGCGCACAGCGCAGCGCTGCTGCGCTAGCGCAACTGCGCTGACACGTGTCGCGCAGCGCTTGCGCAAAAGCGACTGCGCTGACACGTGTCGCGCAGCGCTTGCGCAAAAGCGACTGCGCTGACACGTGTCGCGCAGCGCAGCGCTTGCGCAATTAAACCTTTGCTTCTTTAATTTTGTTTTTTAACAGAGCCTTGCTCTGATTGGACGCGCTGTCTTGGGCGCTGCGCTGATGTATCAGCTTCTGACACGTGGCGCATTGCGCGCAGCGCACGGAACCTGAAGCGTTGCTTCCAAATTTGAATTTTGAAATTCAAAACAGAGCTTTGCTCTGATTGGGGGAAACAAATTCCCCTCCACCGTTGCGCTCACGTGGCGCACACGTGAGTGCAGCGGTGGCAAGATCCCAACCGTTGGATCAATCAGGGTGATCTGAAGGGGCGCAGGCGCCTATAAATAGAACCCTTGGTCCTTGGTGATTTTTACCATCTTCAAGATTTTATTTTCCAAAGCCCTGCTCTTGCTTTTAACAACTTCAGAGCCTTGCTCTTGTTTTTCAAGAACTTTAGAGTTCAAACTCTAGAACATTTTTAGGTAAAATTTAACTTAAATAAATTAAATTAAATTTAATCAACAGAGCCTTGCTCTCATAGATCTTTGATCTAAAGAAAACCCCTTTGGGGTTTCACCAACAGAGCCTTGCTCTCAAGAATCCACAGATCTGAAGAGATCTTGTTCATGGGTTTTAACCCATGAACCCATGAACAGAGCTTTGCTCATGGATCAAATGTAGATCTTTTTTTTTTAGTCTGAAAATGGAGAACTCCTAAAAGTTTTCATGGATCTTTAAGATCCTAATTTTTTATCCTCAGGAGTTCAAATTTCTCTTTGATGGATTTTTCCATCATTATTATAGAGCTAGGCTCTTTTTAAGGAAATTTTACTCTCTTAAGACCAGAGTTTGACAAATGTCACTCTGTGATAGAACTTTGCTCTAAAAGAGGAGATTTTCTCCTCGTCTCTAGGGATTTCCCATCAATGAGAATATTCTCTTGGGGATCTGTTCATTAATTGACAGTCTCACCCAATGATGGGGCTGTCTTGTTAAATGATGCACTATCATCCAGATTTTGTGGGCCCCCATTTGGTCTCCCTACCCATTGCATTGCGGTGTGGTGTAAAAATTTTAAAATGTTGAGCGTTGGAATTATAACACTGACGGCTAATTTTTGTCTCTTTGCAGGAAACATGTCTGCCAATTTGTCTTTTCCGTTTGTTCGCTCGGAGGGAGGGTTTCCCCAGGCACCGGTGGACCGCGTGGCGCTCGCTCTCATCAAGGATCATGACCCCGAGCATAAGAATCTTCACTTGTGGGGTAGGTGGAACAATGAGATCATCCAGGGTCGCCGAAGTTTCGGTTTCGCCACGCCGTCTGAGCCAACATCTTCACTCCCCTACGCAGATGAACCCCCGGTGAAGTATGCCGTGGAGGTCAAAAATTGGAATTCGGATAACTTCCTCCAGCCTGCGATTGGTGCTATCCCCGTGCAGCCGCCGCCAGCAATAGATATTTTAGGGAGGCGAATTTGTCAGGGTGAAGCGCGCCCTTGGGGACAGGCTTATAACATTGGATTGATCCCACGACCGCCTGCCGGATATTTGCAATGGGCCCGGTACATTCTATCAGCGAAGATGACTCATCTGATGAGGATTGGTTTGTACTCGGCCATTTACGTCTCGCTCTTTGAGTATCCTTCTCCTCCAACGTGGTGGGTTAAGGCTTTTATCGAGCAATAGAATATCCCCACCCACACCTTCCTGATGACGGACCGGGAAGTCTCTATCTCCTTGGAGGAGTTTGCTGAAATCTCGGGTCTGCCGATGAGGGGAGAGCCTTACAAGGAGCTGCTTCCTCCCGATGAATACCTCTTTGCCACCAAGCCGCTGGTGTTTGACCTGACGCCGGAGAACGCTATTCAGCACCAGTACCCGGGTTTGGTTAAGGTGTTGGAGATCTATGAAGGACTCTATCTGGAATCGGGCATCCGGGGTGTCAGTTTCGTAGATTTTATTGCCCGCTTCATTCGACCAGAGTTCTTATCGGAGCGGAGCGAGAAGTTCGCCCAGCTCGACGACCCTTTTGGATTCGGTTTGGATCGCCGACCCACATCGGAGGATGACCACAAAGACTTTTACCTCCCCGGTGCTGCCGTCGTCTCTTTTTCAGAAATTGCCATCCCGGGCATGGATGAGGAGACTTTTTTTGTAGGGTTTCTGGGCTTGTGGCTGTCCAGCTTTGCGCTCCCTATGCACCCACGCCACACGCGGCCATCTTTTTTTTACCCAGTGCATCGGATGGTGGCTGGTTTGCAGTTGTCAGTAGGAATCGCCGGGCTGGCTTACCTTTATAATGGGCTTAGCGTAGCGGCGGACGCTAGTGAGCCTGGGGTACAACTCGCCAACTTCCCGATGCACTACTTTACCTCTTGGATGGAAATGCACGTGCACGGGGTGTTCGGCGCCCATAGGATTCCTCCCTTTTTTGAGAAATGCAGGCTCCCAAGGGTCATACGGTTGGTCAGGGCTTCGATCGTAGTTGCACCTCCGCGGGAGGCTAGGGGGCTGCTCCTTCGACCACACCTGGTCGGGGCGAAGGTTTCCTTCTTGGATAAGGTCATAACAATAGGCTCAGAGACCACCAAGTCGGTAGTGTCGCTACGCGATGATTTTAAAGACGGGGCTTCCATACTGAAGGCTCGGGAAATCCTCCACCTCTACTCCATTCGGCCGGGCTACCTGGTGTTCAGGCAGAATGAGACAACACTCTTCATGAGGTATAACCCTCACCGGTTTGCTCATCAATCGAGCTACAACCAAGGGATCCCGATGGAAGCTTTCTTGGAAAAGCCCGTGGTTAGCCGAGAGGGGATAAGGAATGCAATGCACCACTTTATGCGGCTTAACACGGGTTCTTATTTCTTCATCAGCGAGCCGAGCTGCGTCCCCAAAGTCCCCAAAGTCCTCAACACGGGTTCTTAGTTCTTATTTCGGCACCAGCCTATGGTTTGGAATAAGACTATCCAATAAGCGTAATAGGTGTACTCTCCTAAACCAAGGAGCTCTCGCAACCTGAGAGAAGGTGATAATAAAAGACAACTGAATAAACCAATTCTATTTCTCCTGAACCTGGATCCATCCTCGAAGAAGTCCCTTCGAGTTCGTATATAACCATACGATGGCTCTATCCAATGGAAGTGGATATCTGTAGTAATACGGGTGTTCTGAGAAATTCAAAGGGTAGAAGAAGGAGTGGCAATGACTTATGCAACTCAGACAATCCAAAAGCCAGTATTTTAAGAAGGTTCGGTCAACCTGGTCACTTAGTCATAGTCTAGGGTCGGTCAAAGGTCGCTGCCAAAGAGAGAGAGAGAAAAGAAACACTCTGCGTGCACTCTAACCTAGATCAGAATGGTCATCATTTTATCTAATCCGGAAACCTCCCACTGTCCTGTCAAATTCTCCTCCAAACCTAAAGAAGAATCAATCGGGATCACCCGAAGAGTAAACCAACTCATCAGTGGGAATCAGGATCCAACTCTCATCGCATGATAACGTGATGGAATGCATCCACGTTACTCATACTCCAGAAGGTATGCGCATACTCGGCAAGTTTCAGTTTCTTTAGAAACTCCTGATATTGTTTTTGCCTCATGCTCTTATAACCTTGGCGTATGTCAACAAATCATAAGTCACATGTCAAGTTCTGCCCGTCATTATCTTGTTAATTTGAACCCACCCGTACATACCCTTGACGTATGCCAACAAGGTAATACGACTGTCCCAAACCAACTCATCTATCTATGCAACAAATGAATACCCAGCAGCTATCAAACACTATGCCTTGACGTATGCCAACAAACATAGCTTGAATACTACTGACCATCCATAAGAAACGACGGAGGGCTACGGCTGGTTTTTGGCGAAAAACCTTTAGCGTAGTGAACTTGATATCGCTGAAGGAACCTGATAGCTTTTTAAAATATAGTGGCGAAAACCTTTTGCTAAAGAGGTCACTCCCGGTAAAGGGATCTCGGCTCTTTCCTCGTGGAATGAGGTGCAGGATATTCCACTGAATACCGCTATGCAAAGCAACATGTAATCGACTATAGTGAAGTTATTACTCTGACGCAAACTTCTGCCCAAGGGGTCAGTCCCGGTGAAGGGATATCGGCCCTTGCCCCGTCGAATGAGGTGCAGGATATTCCACTGAATACCGCTATGCATAACAAAAGGAAACGTCTTTGCAATAACACTTTTTAAATTGTTCCAACAACTGTATACAGGTTTGTTTTAACTTTGCATTGATCAGAATCAACGCAGTCCCATCATTTAATCACACCAGAAAAGAACGAAAATAAAATGTACGTATATGCCATCCGCATTCGTCACTGGGTCCCGTCATTACTCGTTAGGTTACTTAACTAACGACAGAGCGGGGACTGGACTAGCGCGGGTGTAAAACATATACAACATCTAATAGTATATAAACCAATATACAATAATCGCTCCAGGCGTGATAATATGCAACATTACAGAAAAGTAATAAGCATCACAGAACAAAACAGATAATCTGGGATCCCCGAGTTTCACAGAGCCGCTGCTGAAACTCGACGTTCCCCTATCGTGTGGATAGCCTGTGCAATGAAACCTAGACCCCTACGGGTGCGGCAAGTTACCCGCCAAAACCTGAAGCGAGGTAGTCCCCACAGCATAGTGAATGGAACACCCGGCACTTCACGGAATCCGGTAAATTGAGCACCCCTCCTTGGGTCAACCTGTACCCCGTACGAGTGCGGCGAATAGTCTGCCAATTCTGAAGTGGGGTCCCTCTGCCTCTCAAAGCCATGAGATGCGGACCCGTTGCTTTCCCGAACCCGGCTATCCGTGCACTCCGTCGCGGGGTAAAACCTAGTACAGTAATGAAAAATAGTACAATAGGTACATCGACCGCAACCTGGTCGTGCCCCAAAAAGAATATTATACAACAGGCAGTGACGGCTGTCCACAAGTTGGACGCTCGCCCCGCAATATCAAATGTACAAATAAACACAAACTGTACTACCATTGCACACTGCTATCCACCACGACAAATCCGCAACATCACAGCACAACACAGAACATCAACGCGAATGTCACGTTCGCAAACCCGTCTAAAAGAACTATAGCAATCAGACGCGGTTTACCGATCAAATGACATTCCCGGTCGGAGATATAATGTAAGCACTGTAAACTAACGTGTTTAAATTTCGATCGACCAAAGTCCAAATATCAAAAAGTGGGCCCCGCTGCTTACTGGTGAACAGTAACAAAACCTGGGCCAAAAAGATATATACCAAAAATCACAAAATCTAACAGAAAACCCACTGGAAAAATTTGGGATAATGAACTCCCCAAGTGGCCGCGGATGCGCGGCCAAACCAGGGGTTTGGCCGCGTTTCCGCGGCAAGTTGGAGGAATCACAATACCAAATTTTGTCGTGGTTCTTAGAATTCCCTGCACGGATTTTTAAGACATGCAGAAATTGATTTTGAGACCATTTAAAATTAACAGAACTGTCGAGCTAGGATTTTGTGTTTTTCGATTTTCGGTCGGATCGATATTTTAAACGCGTTAGCACAAGTTAGTATAGCAAAATGGTTAGGCTCTGATACCACTGTAAGTCTACGCTAGCGCCCTGGCAGTCTACAGACGCCAAAATGCGGAACAAAACTTTTAAACTGGCGCTATCGTATACTTTAACCCGGATCTGCCATTATTGCTAAACTAACAAACTGTAAAGAGTGTAGAAAGATTGTACCGAACGATCCGAGTCCTTCGTTCTTCAACCATCATCCCACGCTCCGTTGCGGCTGCTCCGATCTCGTCGATCTCCGATCTCCTCGTCGAGGTGGCACCACATGATCGGTTCTTTAAACGGGCTCCCGCCTCTGACTTGAGGCAACTCGATCGTCAAGTTTGCTAAAAGAGACGACCAAGAATGATGTAGAGAATGAGTAGATGACTTTGTCTCACTTCGTCCAAGTCCGTGGACGATCGGTAAATGAAGTTGCCGAGGGAATCGGGTGATGGAATGAAATGGACTGTGAAATTCCATACACCGATAAAACCTATCATAATCTTTTCTCTCTAAAATGAAATCAACAAGTGAAGTGAGGAGGAGAGAGAAGGCCGACCATTTTATATGAAGGAGGGAGGTGACCGTAGGAGCAAGTGGTGACCATAAGCAAAAGCTTCTCACTTCAAAATATCTTAACCAAAACAAGAAGCTTTAATAACAAAGCATGAGTCATTAAACACAATAATGCATAAATGATGACTATTAAACCTAGTCACCATTACAATAAATGCATCCAATTAGAACACAACACCAATTAGCCTAGTCACCTCATCTAGAATCTTCTAGAACACTGACTCATCATATCTGAAGAAAAGATAAATCCGTCTTTAACCGAATGTTAAAAGACGGCTGATAGAAAACTGGAAACTGGCAACTTCCAAAAGTGATCCTGAAACGACTTTCAGGAAAACCCCGAAACTGTATAAATATACCCGCATTTGTATTACGACCGAATACAAATGCAACTGAGACAAAGATATTATACCTACTCAATATAATACTCGGATCCGGCTTAAACCAAAGCCGACCAGTATCATTTGCCCGAAAAATAACACGTGCGTAAACGCACGTGCATTTTCCGAACCCTGCCATAAAACCATACGGCCTCTACAACGTTTCGCCCGAACTTGGGAAACTGTCTGTGGGGGACTCTAATGACTCGTCAGCACCCTGGCAGTGGGTTTAACCACAAACCGTCAGTGGCACTAGCAATGCGTAACGGCTGCCCACGGACTGACCTCAAGGGAGACCGATGAGCCCACTCAAGGGAGGCCGATGAGCGAACTCATCCCGAAACCCTACTGAGCCTAACAGCGACAATGTATATACAGTCCGGTCCGTTCGTCTATGAGTATCGCATATCTGCCTAGGGGGCTAGTAACGTCAGACCCCCAATAGCAGTATAAGTCGTGTCGGAGTGTAGCCCAATAACACCCTGAGATACTACTGGAGTACCTACCAGTAAATCTCCTGCCATGGCCATGGACTTTGTGTAATGGCTCTCCTAGACACAGCACGACCTCGCCCCCAATACCGGGAGAGACGAATCCCCTGCCGATCCGCTCACGTGCCTCCATATGGCTCGGGACTGTACCCAAAAGCTACCTGTTTGCACGACTCCTTTGAGCCGTGGTAGGGTAGAAATCAAAGCACAGTGGGAACTCACACGAGACAAATGACGACCTCAGGTCGATGAACTAACCTGTACACATGTCACCAGGGAACTGCTATCTGACGGTAGATATAATACTAACTAGCAGATTCCCGGCGAGTCCTGTCCGGTGTACTCATAACCCAATGAGCACCTGTATACATCTTAGGTGATCCAACTGACACCAGTGGCTTGTGAGACCGGCCACCGCCCCTCGTCGGGGTCTCGACTGTACACACTAGTCTACTCAGGAGTATCGATACCCTGTCTCGAAACTCCCACGACTAGGGACCACAATTAAGGATATGCATATAAACTACCCAACTCTCACGTATATGATCGCCATCATACTGTTGGTAGTAAAGCAAGATCCTAAGGGCTCTATCAAAGTTTAACATGCAATCAGTCACCTGAACATGTACACGACTGATAAAGGCAAACCAGATAGCATACTATCATCTCGAGTAAGACTGTCCTACCGGGATAGGTCCTCCGCAATCATTGCAATCACGTACCTGCGATCCAATAATTGACTATGAGGGCACTATCTCCAACAATCTCCCACTTGTACTCAAGGCTAATATTGCGATGTCGACTACTCACAGCCCGTGTGAAACCGAACATCCAACTCCTCTACTAATCAGTTTCACAAAGCCCGTTTGTAAAACTATTGTGTTCGAGAAATAGCCTCAGTGAGTGGATCCGCCTAGAAGTATCTTTCTATATCTCTCTTAATCTCAAGTTCGCGGAGAAAACCATCTCCCGAATCGAGTAATACCTGTCTTAGAATATGTCTGGATATCTGATGGGACCTTAGTTCATAAATGAACTCCAAATCCAAACTTCTTAGACTGTATCGATCACTGAACCTAATCAGTATCGGGCACCATGCCACCCACAGTATCCTCTTGAACCACCTGTCCATAATACTGTCCCTCTTCGTCAGAGGGAAAAACTATAACTCTGACAATCACTCTGTCAACCATGTCACCTTTGAAGCCTGGAATGATAATCGTCCCCCGAAGGAGGCTGCCGTCATCAAATCCGTAGAACATGCACTTATGTTCTGAAACTGCTTCCTTATATTTCTTCAGGATTGGATTAATACAAACTTATTGCATCTAGTGCAAAAACAACATTTGGTGTGGTACTTGACATCTCATGATTGACTCAATTGCCTAAGCAAGTGATCTGCCAATCATACACATCCCTCTCCCCTTTAGTCTGTAAGACACCTTTAGAGAGGGTGACTCCATCACCTGCAGGTACACCACCATGCTAGGAGTCAACTATTCCAAAAACCATTAGAATATCTGTCAAAGTACCCACATTGGGAAACTACCCAAATCCAGATCTAAAACCATAGATCTAGAAACCAGAATGTCAAATATTATATCCATATCCTGTCTGGAGAAACAACTGTGTGACGACCACAGTACAACCGATCGTAGTATAGGAATTTTACTTCCTACTCTGTGTATGTCATCTAGATACCATGACATCACACCCTACTACCTTCTTTAATAGATCCATCCCCTATTCTGATTGAAGTCAAAACCATGACTGTCATATCAAAATTAGATGATCTATCTCCGCTATAACTGCTCTAGTCTATAAATAGACATAAGCTACTTGCCCACCATGCTTCCGTTGCTCCCACTGACTACGACAACCCTCCTACCGGGTCTCATATCCTGGAACAACAGTAGTGTCAAGTCTTGGTAGATAAGAACCTCCCTGTCACCGTCCTTGAGCCTACCGAAGTACCTCTCGGGTGTCTGAGGTTACCTACCATACCTGCGGAGTGGCTATTGGAATGTCAAACCTGATTGAATGTATAGGTCCTATTAAATTTTCCGTAATCGTTCGCGGTTCTGGAATCACTTCCAGTTCTACCATACTCCCACTACTGTTTTCTGAAAAAGATCCATTTTTACTAAAACTGTGGCGAGTCAAGAACAATATCACTATTGATCTTCCAAATGGTAGAATATCAACCCTCGTCATAGCCAGGGTCAACCCACAAACAGCCATTACAGAAACGTGCCCTGAGTTATCCAGTGTCTGATTTTAAGCATAAGCTGGACAACTCCCCGTACCTTAATATCTTTTAAGGTACGAACTATTCTATATCCAATATAGAAACTTTGGCACTTATTTAATTGGAACCATATTCGAATCATGCAGCTGTCTCCAGTGCATATCAACTTAATGGAAAGAGGCTAATCATCATTACTCAACTTAGGAATCCATCCAATTATGAGTAACCTGAAAGAGAAACACGTTTCTCAAAACCATCACTATAATCTGAATACCAATCACAAGAATCTACATCTTCGATCTCTTTGAAGAATCCCGATACTTGTGATACCTGGTTCTCTACTTTATTCTTATACCCACAACTTCTCAAAACTTAGACCATGTATTTCTACGAAACACTCGTCTAAATACTAGAGAAGTTATAAGTAAACAGAACATAGTACGAGGATCTACCCCTTTGTCCTGATGGACACTGGACAACATACAATACTCTGTATAAGTCCGCTGAGTTAAACAACTCAAAACCTGTGCGTTGTAGGTGGAAAACTGTACCCTGGCGATTTCCTCAAATATCACCAATTACAACGAATTCCGATATAATGAGGATGATCACCTAATTCCCAATATCTTACTCCCACTCATCATCTGTAAAACCATACAGATATGAGAATGAAACCTGGTAAATACATACCCTTGGAGTAAGTGTCTAATCGGGAAAACAGTTTTTCCTTTAACAATGCACTGAAACATGAAAATGTTTCGTAGGGGTATCCTGGTATTCATAGTAATGCCTCTTCCATAATCCAATTCATGACTTCAACCGTATATTTTATTGCCATCTCTCCAAATCCCTTTATTTGTCTTTAGTCGTTACCTTCTGTACACCATGGTTATGCTAAATGGTTTTCTTCCTTCCCTACCGTTCGGCACCAGCCTATGGTTTGGAAGAAGACTATCCAGTAAGCATAATAGGTGTACCCTCCTAAACCAAGGAGTAC
Source organism: Agapanthus africanus (assembly GCA_030015575.1). Lineage (NCBI taxonomy): Eukaryota > Viridiplantae > Streptophyta > Magnoliopsida > Asparagales > Amaryllidaceae > Agapanthus > Agapanthus africanus. The sequence goes on from CM057339.1 coordinate 432,525,406, forward strand.
TCGCAACTGAGAGAAGGTGATGATAAAAGACAACTGAATAATACCTTATTCTTTTAAAGGTGAAATAGGAGCGGCGATGAAGTACGCGGTGTATCGGGGCGGAGCAATTACACCCTATGTGATATGGTATGCTCTATGATGAGTACTACTGAGTAGCCTATTTCCTTTTGGGAGTCATGCACTTGAGAAGTTGCATACCTATTGAATAGGGTTCCAATCAAATCAGTTGCCTACCACTTCATATGTGATATGGAATAGGAAGAGCCCATATCTTAAGTATGTTAAGATTTGGGGTTGTCCAGCCTATGTCTAAAAGCATAATCCGGACAAGCTCGAGGCAAAGTCAGTTCTGTAGAAGTTTGTTGGATATCCCAAGCATTCGCAAGGGAATATCTTCTACCTAACCGAGGAACAAAAGATGTTTTGTTTCTCAATATGCCACCTTTGTGAAAGGGAATTTCTTGTGAAGAAATTAGTGGTCGTAAGGTAGAACTGGAAGGAGTTCCAGCTATACAAACTGCAGCTGATGATTTCGTAAACCCGGAGGATTCAATAGTTTCCAACGAACCTCAGCCTCTCCGCCGATCTAGTAGGGTTCCTCATCCACCTGAGAGATACTTCGGTTTCTCTATGACAGTAGGAGCGAGGACTGCATCATAAGATGATGACCCAACTATTTTCGAGCTGGCCATCAGGAGTGGGACTCTGTAAGAATGGCTGGATGCTTAGCGATCTGAGATGGAATCCTTATACACCAATAAAGTATGGACTTTGGTTGCTTTATCTGAAGGGTTAAATCACCATCAGGAGCAAGTATATCTTGAGAAGATTACTTGGTGTACATGGAAAAGTTGAGACTTTCAAAGCTATGCTTAAGTCCATCCAGATCCTACTTGCCACTGCTACTTACCATGACTATGATATCTGGTGGTTGGGTATCAGGACTGCTGTTCCCCTCCGAAAGACGACGCGACGCAGGGACGTCTTGCCTGAGATTCGGGGCAGATGCTAATTGGTGCTATCCGTCCACCTCTCCGAAGATGCCAAGTTGATTTATGGCACCGTGTATCGGAGGTTTAGACGGATGCGTCCGATGTAGCAGACTTCGTCAGATTCCCTCTCACTTGAGGGGTTTTTGATTGTGGGGACGCTCTTCCCTGCAGGCGCAAGCCCCTGCAGTTAATTACGCTACCGCATCGCGGTAACAACTTTCTCCTTCTCCATGTGGTCACTTCGTGTCGTGTGTGTTTGTTTTGTGGTTGGTTGCCCGTGGATTGTATACGGAGACTGAGTTATGTCGTCGCCCGTAGGGCGTGGACTAGTCCAAATCCGTATTATCTTAGATTTGGGTTTGGGGGTTTGGGTTTAAGGATACGTTAACCACATTTGAGACTAAGATCAACTTAAACATTTGTTAAGGATACGTTAGTCTAGTTTTTAGACTAAGATCAACTTAACGGGATCGTTTAGATCCAACAAGAGAGCAATTAAGGGAGCCCTGTTGTTTAGTTTAGTGACATTGCGGTCAATAGGTAGTTTAAGGATATTGCGGTCCAATGTTAGTTTTAAGTCATTGCGGTCAAGGTTAAGGACATCATAGTCCGTGGATGTAAGGACTCCACAGTCCGGCGTTAGTTTTAAGACATCACGGTCAAGGTTAAGGACGTCATAGTCCGCTGTTAGTTTTAAGATATCCCGGTCAAGGTTAAGGACATCATAGTCCGAGGATTTAAGGACTCCACAGTCCGGCGTTAGTTTTAAGACATTACGGTCAAGGTTAAGGACGTCATAGTCCATTGTTAGTTTTAAAACATCCCGGTCAAGGTTAAGGACATCATAGTCCGAGGATTTAAGGACTCCACAGTCCGACGTTAGTTTTAAGACATTACGGTCAAGGTTAAGGACGTCATAGTCCGTTGTTAGTTTTAAGACATCCCGGTCAAGGTTAAGGACATCATAGTCCGTGGATTTAAGGACTCCACAGTCCGGCGTTAGTTTTAAGACATTACGGTCAAGGTTAAGGACATCATAATCCATGAGTTTAAGGACCCCACAGTCCGTATCAATGTGTGGTTGTCGGGACCCGTCACCTCTTTGAAGACGTTGAGGAATTACAACGACAAGTATCAAAGGAGTGAAGAGATGTACGCTTAAACCAAAGTAGATTAAGTGATCTGTTGTCCAATTTGGAACCAAGACCAATTTATTAGGTTATGAGCACATTGGCTCAGTTGAGTCTGGATTGAGAACTTATGGCCTTCTTGGGCTAAGTCCAATCATGTTTGGAATATTGGCCCTCTGTTGGTCCATTGAAGGAGAGGCTTTGCCTCTGAAAAATCAGCCAACTTGGCTAAGAGTGGTGTTAAACACTAGAGATAGATTTCTTAAACTACTGTTAGACACTAAGAGTACAATCAGTGTTAAACATTGGAAATATAGTTCTTGATGTAGTGTCAAATATCAGAAGGTAATAGTGTTTAAACACTGCAAATAGGGTTTTTCAAATTAGTGTTAATCACAAAGAAAATCAGTGTTAAACACTGGAAACAGGGTTTTCAAATTAGTGTTAAACACTAAGAAAATGAGTGTTAAACACTGGAAACAGAGTTTTCAAATTAGTGTTAAAAACTAAGAAAATCAGTGTTAAACACTGGAAACAGAGATCTCAAATTAGTGTTAAACACTAAAGAAAGAGGGGTCACATGTGGACACGTGAGAGCGCCCTGATTCCCTTTATTTTGTTCTGCCAAAAGTATTGAATACTTTGGAGTATCACGTGCTGTCACGTGGTGGGAATTTGGGTATTTGTCTGCTAAAGCTTTTGCCAAGGGGTCACGTGGTATCACGTGAGAGCGCCCATAGCTTCTATTTCTTTTGCTTTTTCTTTGTGTGAGGCATTGCCTCAAAGTTCTTTTCTGTGGATCTTTATAGGGGTCACGTGGTAGCACGTGACCCTGGTTCTTTGCTTTTTTAAAGATCTGTTCATCTTTTAAGAATTAAATCTTCACAGGGTTAAACCCTAGCAATAACTTTAAAGGAATTAAATTCCTATTTTCTTTTGAAGAGTTATATTCTATTCTTAGATAGGGTTAAACCCTACTTTCTTTTCTGTAGGAATTAAATTCCCCATATATATAAAGAATTAAATTCTGGCATAGGGTGAAACCTTAATTTTTTTAAGGGAATTAAATTCCTGTGAGTTTGAGAGAATTAAGTTCTCAATTAGGGTTAAACCCTAGTTCTGTCCATTTTGAAGGAATTAAATTCCTATAATATAGGGTTAAACCCTAATCTATTCTCAAAGGAATTAAATTCCTATAACTCTGTGAGAATTAAATTCTCAAAACTCAATTCCTCCTCTATGTTTTAGATCTGCATGGCAGGATCTCAACCCAATGAGAATTAAATTCTCAAGTTATGGGGAGATGTGCACTTTGCAGATCTTCAACCAGAGAAAAAACTAAGTTCTTTTCTTTTATAAGAGTTAAACTCTTGGATTGAGAATTAAATTCTCTTTTTGAAGCTTTTACCCCCTTTCTTTTCTTACCTAGGGTTTTTCTTTGTAGAGAATCAAATTCTTCTTTCCTTTCTCTCTGAATTTTCAAGATTCCAAGGCTCTACCTCTCTCTGTCTCTATATATCTCTATAACTCTTGGCTCCTATTTATAAGAGAAGGAAAAGAATCAATCTGTTTAGTAAATCTCTCATTGAGAGATCTGATTTATTTATTGAGAGATTTGATTTACTTTCATCATTGATCTGGGCCTTTAGATTATTAGGTGAATTTTATTCACCGTTGGATTTTAAATCCAAAGATATTTCTTTGTTATTTCGGTGAGATTTAGGGGGAAATCTTTCCATGTCCAAGATGTTTCCATAAATTGGTGATATTTAATCACCCTCGGATTCTCAATCCAACGGTTTTACATAATTCTTCTCTATTTTGGAAAGATTTAAATGATCTTATTCAGAATTTAATTCTGTTGAACAGCAGGGCTTTTAAAGCCAGTCACGTGCGGCCACGTGACCCCTGGTCACATGTGAGCGCGTGACCCCTGATCATGTGTGAGCGCGTGACCCCCTGAACTCTTTCTCCTCTTTTTTGCTCTGTTCTTTGCCGCTGCTTAACCATCACGTGCCAACACGTGACCACTGGTCACGTATGAACCCGTGATGCCTCTTCTGAAGCTTTTCCTGATTTTAAATCAGGGAACAAATTGTCAGTGTATATGCCCTAGAGGCCATTACTGTATCATACTAGCTTGTATATTACTTGATGGATGCTTGGGATATTCACAGTTGTATAGACAATCTTTCTCAAAATGGTAGTATGCTACTTGGTTTGTCTCTACTTCAAAATGTGCATGTGTTTCTTTTAGCATATCGCTTACATACATATTAGTAGAGCCCTTAGGATCTTTGCTTGATTACCAGCGTTGTGATGGCGCTCACACTCGTGGGGCTGGGTAATCCATAAGCACATCCTTATACAGGTCCCTAGTCGTAGGACTATCGAGACAGGGCATCGATACTCCAGAGTAGACTAGCGTATGCGCTTCTCATCCCAGCGGGGGAGACGGTCTGTCCCACAGCCGTCAGTATGTCGTACTTGAGATAGTATGCGGGTGCTCGTTAGGTTACGAGTACACTGGACAGGACTCGTCGGGAACTGTTGGTTGGTATTATACCTATCGTCAGTTATCAGATCCCAGGTGACATGAGTACAGCTTAGTCCGCCGACTTGACACTGTCACTTCGCCTCGAGTGTGTTCCCACTGTACTTAGATTACTACCCTACCACGGCTCAAAGGAGTCGTGCAAACAGGTAGTAGTTGGGTGCAGTCCCGAAGCACTTGGAGGCAGTGACGGTTAGACAGGATTCGTCTCTCCCTGTATTGGGGGTTGACATCGCGCTGTGTCTAGGAGAGCCATTACACAAGTAGTCCCTGGTCAGGGCAAGCGAGATATACTGGTAGGTTTCCAGTGTTATCTCAGGGTGTTCTGGGCTACACTCCGACACGACTTGTACCGCTATTAGGGGACTGACGTTCACCGCCCCCTTAGGCCCGCCATGCGATGTATCAGACGAACGGACCGGACTGTACGGAGATTGTCACATACAGGCTCAGTAGGAGTTCGGATGGGTTTACCTCATCGGCCTTCTTATCGACATCTACCTGGGGACCGTTACGTACAGCTAGTGCCGCTTGTGGTCTGTGGTTAAACCCACTGCCAGCGTAGTGTCGAGTCTTTAGAGTCCCACACAGAGAGTTTCCCTGCATTGAGCGAAACGTGCAGAGGCCGTATGGTTTTACGGCAGGGATACGATCACTTACGTGCACTTGTGTGCGTATGCTGTTCGGGCAGACAATACTAGTGGGCTTTGGTTTAAGCCAGATCCTAGTATTGCACAGATGGATTTGATTTGTCTTCTGTGCATTCGCATTCTACGGAATAGGGATGCGGGTGTGTATGCACAGTTTTGAGGAGCGACGAAGGAGGAGGTGCCCCATTAGGGTTTTGGCAGTTGGTTCGGCCAAAACCGTAATGTGGCACACTCATTAGGGTTTTGACAATTCGTTTGGTCAAAACCGTTATGAGCCGGAGACATTGTTTACTAATACTTTTGGTAATAGATTAGTGATGGCTAATTGCATTGACCATTTGACCTCTTAGACCTCTCTTGACTTTGTTGACCCGTTGACCGTGTTGACCATTGACCTTCAAGAGAGATCTACACTCTTCTTTCATTTTCTTTTTAATTCTTGAGTTATGATAATGGTAAATTCAATGTGCAATCAACTTTATCATGAAAGGATTAGTAATGATGATTTTAGTGTATTATTGCAACCATGGTTCATTTTCATTTGGGTTAATCTTTTCATTATTCTCTTCTCATTCTCTCTCTTGAAGTGAGAAGAAAAAGAAAAGCTCCATGGTTGCTAAGTTTCTCCTTCTTCTTCCTCCTCTTGATCTCATCTTTTGATCTCATGTGTTGAGAGAAAAAGATCCCACAAAGACAAACACATCCATACATCTCTTCTACACATCCTAGGGCTTCTTGACTAGCAATCTTTTTGCCCTAGTTGCCTCGGCTCGAGGTGGAGCTCGGTGTACATCTCTCGGGTGGATCGTCTTCGACTCAAGAAGGCCGCGGAGGTGCCCAAGGTCCGGATCGACGCTTGGAGCTTGGATGGACGAGCGGGACAGCGGAATGATGACCCGAAGGACCGGTTCCGTGAGGTATACTTTCTACAGCATAGTAGTTAAAACCTCTAGTAGTTTACTAGTTTCTTGTTTAGCCAAGATCCTTGCTTTTGAGTCCATGTTGCCTTGAGCCAAAATTATTGTTTTTCGCCGTTTCCGCCTCCCCGTAAGAACCGGGGTGAGCAACGTGGACTTACAGTGGTATCAGAGCCTAGCTAAACATAAACTAGTAAGTTAGCAAAGTGTTTAGAATATCGATCGGAAAAAAAGTCGCAAAACACATCCGACAAAAACCAAGTTTCTGTCGTCTAAAAATATTTTAACATACATGAAAATTCGTCTCAGGGTTTTTTTAAAACCACAGAAGAAAACTGGTCCACTGAACCGACCAAACCGCCGTGGTTCCGCGGCAAGAACATGCTTATTGCCGTGGTTCCGCGGCCGATTTGACTCGGTCGTAGACCGGGTTTCTTGCATTGTTTTTATTTGGCTGTTTTGTGATTTTTAATACATGTTTTTTCCAACCAGAATTTCCAGAGAGCAAATTGACTTTTGGGGTGGTTATAAATCCATATTTTGATCGATATTCCGTACTCTTTGGCTAATGAATATTTTCTGTGATGTGATATATATATTGAACGTCTACTAATCGCTATAAGTCGATTAGTAGGGGTTATACATATCTGTGATCTGTAATGTTGATGGTTTGTGTATATGAACTAGTTGGATTGTCGCGGATGAATAGCCTGGAATGGGTGTGAGATGAGAGTTTCTTTTTCTTTTATTCATTGTAAAATTTGTAAATTGATGTAATATTATTTGTTTGGCCGCACAACCGGGTCGGAGTTGTAGCCGTCATTGTATAATTTCTTTTTACTGTTTTTGCTCCTAGGATAGACCCAAGGAGGGGTGCACAAACTTCCGGGTATCTCGAAGTGCCGAGTGGCCTACTCACGGGTTGAGGGAGGTTGCTTCGCTTCGGGTACTTGGCGGGTAGTTTGCCGCACTCGTAGGGGTCTAGGGTGGGGTTTGGCTATTCATCGCGACCGTGTAATCCGCTTTTCGTTACAGGCTCGTACGGAATGCGGATTCCTAGTATATCCAAAGTGTTCATCTGTGATCTGTAATGTCTATCATTCCTACATATCTATATATGATATCTATTTAGGCGTTGCTTATGTTTTTCAGCCGCACTAGCCCAGCCCCCGCTCTGTCGTTAGTTAAGTAACCTAACGGGTGATGACGGGGCCCCGTGGCGAATGCGAATGGCATAAGCGTACGTCATATTTTGGTTGTTTTCTGCAATGGTAGGATTAAATGATGGGACGCATTAAAAGAACTAATGTAAGAAAATAAACCAAGTAAAAGTCGTTGGAACACTTTGAAAACCCCTCGGTTCTTTTAAAAAACCAGCATTTTAAACGCGGAGCTTGAACCACTCCTTTTAAAAGCTATCTCGTTCCATCGATTATATCAAGTTCACTACGTTCACGGTTTCGCCAAAACCATTCGTAGCCCTCCGTCATTTCGTATGGATATTCAATAGTATTCAAGCTATGTTTGTTGACCTTCGTCAAGGCATAGTGATTGGTAGCTGTTGGGTGTTCATATGTAGCATAGATAGATGCGTTGGTTTGGGACAGTCGTATTACCTTGTTGACCTTCGTCAAGGATATGTACGGGTGGGTTCAAATTAACCTGGATAATGACGGGTAGAACTTGACATGTGAGTTATGATTTGTTGACCTTCGTCAAGGTCATAAGAGCATGGGGCAAAAATCTACATCGGGAGTTTCAAAAGTACTGAAACTTGCTAGCGCTGCGTACCATTTGGAATGTGATGATTCTGGTAGGATTCCTTCAGTTTCGTCACGCGATGATATTTGGATCCCGATCCTACTGTGAGTATATGCTACTCCTCGGGAACTTTCTCACTTAACGATCAATGCTACAAACCAAGTAGGTGTCTAGAAAGGTGTTAGCGGGGCTACGCCCACAGGGAAAAGAGGTTACTTAATTAAGGAACTTCGCGAAAGTGTTGGAAAACCTCCCTCGAAGTACCGACACTGGCCTGGCTGAACGGTTAAGCAAGTATTGTACGGTGAGATTGATCCTGACTAATTCTTCCTTTATGGTTTGAGGAGGGATTCGAGAGACAGTGGGAGCCATCCTGTTTAGATAAATTAAAAACCAATCTAAACTTGCAAGAGCATAATGCTAAGTGTTTTCTTCTCTCTCTCTTAATTGCAGTGACCCAGTGACCGCACCTAGGTTACATCTAGATAATAATATGACTGAATCTGACTGTTAGGACTGGCAAAGGTCTGTCTAGATGTCCATTGCCCATGACAAGCTGGGACACCTCTTGACCGATCCAACCCCTGCCGTCTCAGGTCCAGTTTCCCCTGTCACGGATATTGATATCCGCAGGACATCGGAAGAAGACTGTGCGAAAGCCAAGTGCCTCGTGTTAGCCTCAGTTGATGGTACATACCAGAGGCAGCACGAGAAGATGGACTCAGTTTCTATCTTCCTCCATAACAAAGATTTATATGGAGAGCAATCTCGTATCGCAAGATATGAGACCTCGAACGAATTGCTTCCAGCGAGGTTGGCTATCGGGTCATCTGTAAGGGGCAACGTCCTTACAGAGACCAGCTCTTTTGAGCTCATGGACCTGAAGACCACGTTGAAGAACGGGTCAGATGCTGACTTAGTTCAACAGTCTCTACCTACTACCCTGAAGGAAACCAGGGAAGTAGAAAGAAAGGGAAGGGCAGAAGTTTGGGGACTGGATGTAGTAAAAGAGGGATGTTCCTATTGTAACGGGAATGAACATGGGCAGAAGGATTGCAGGGCTTGCAAAGCCAGTAGCCAGAATTCGAAGCATGTTGTGGCTTCGACTTCGGGTGTGTTTGTAATAGAGAACCGTATGTCAGTTAACCCTACTTCCTGGGTATTGGATACCGGATCAGGATCTCATATCTGTAATTCGTTACAGGCTCTGAGAAACCGTAGGGTTATCAGGAAAGGTGATATGACTCTCAAGGTTGCTAACGGAATGAGCATGTATGCTGAATCCGTAGGGGAATATCATCTAGGACTGACAACTGGGCAGATATTGATTCTGCATAACTGCTTTTATGTACCAGGTGCGACTTGTAATATCATATATGTATCCTTAATTTCTAAGGAAGGATATGATTTTACTTTTGTAAGCGATGTAGTTAACATCCACCTAAATCAAGTTCTGATTGAGTCAGGTACATTACAAAACGGAATATACGTATTGAATCAAGCTCAGATCTTCAGTGTCCAGAACACACTTAAAAGAAAGTCTCCGGAAACAAATCAGGCTTTCTTATGGCATTGTAGACTGGGTCACATTAATGAGATACGGTTAACAAAGTTGCATAAAGAGGGATACTTGAATCCGTTCGAGTATCAGTCTTATGCCAATTGTGAATCTTGTCTCATGGGAAAGATGACAAAGACTCCGTTCACTGGACACGGAGAAAGAGCAAGCGAGCTCTTGGGACTCATACACAGTGATGTGTGTGGTCCAATGTCTACACATGCGCGAAGTGGTTATTCATACTTCATTACTTTCACAGATGATTTCTCTAGGTATGGGCATGTCTTCTTGATGAAGCACAAATCCGAGGCCTTTGAGAAATTTCAGGAATACAAGAATGAAGTTGAAAAACAAACAGGCAAAAGTATCAAGACACTAAGATCTGATCGAGGTGGTGAATACTTGAGTGCCGAGTTTCTGGGCTACTTAAAAGAGAATGGAATTCTCTCTCAGCTTACTCCTCCATACACACCACAACACAACGGTGTATCGGAAAGGCGGAATCGAACCCTATTGGATATGGTTCGTTCCATGATGAGTAAGGCTGAGTTGCCGCGATCCTTCTGGGGTTATGCGCTAGAAACAGCTGCATATCTCTTGAAAAAGGCTCCAACCAAGACTGTGCCTACCACCCCATATCAGATGTGGAGTGGGAAGAAACCATGTCTCAAGTACCTTAAGACATGAGGATGTCCAGCTTTTGTAAAAAAGCAGCATGCGGACAAGCTCGAGGCACGCTCAGTACTGTGTAAGTTTGTGGGATACCCAAAGAACTCCAGGGGGTATCTTTTCTATTCCGTAGAGGAACAAAAGGTTTTTGTTTCTCAGCATGCCCACTTCTTGGAAACTGAATTTTTAGAAAATCAGATAAGTGGGAGCGCAATAGAACTGGAAGAAATTCCAGAACCACAAACTATTACTGAAAGCTTGAAGGAACCAGAAGTTTCAAGAGAACCGGACATCCCAGCGCCACTCCGCAGGAGTAGTAGGCAGTCTCATCCGCCCGAGAGATACTACGGTTTTCTCATTGACGGGGATAGAGAGGATTGCACTATGGATTATGGTGAGCCTACTAGCTTCCAGCAAGCCATTCAGAGCGGCGACTCGGTAAAATGGCTGGATGCAATGCGGACCGAGATGGAGTCCATGTACACCAACAAAGTTTGGACTTTGGACTTTGCACCAGAAGGGGTAAAACCCGTAGGCTGCAAATGGATCTTCAGAAAGAAGATTGGTGTAGATGGGCAGGTTGAGACCTATAAAGCTAGACTTGTTGCAAAGGGTTTTCGTCAAAGACCTGGTTTGGACTATGACGAGACCTTTTCTCCAGTGGCTGTGCTGAAATCCATTCGGATCCTTCTTGCCATTGCTGCCTTCCACGATTATGAAATCTGGCAGATGAACGTAAAGACGGCTTTCCTAAATGGAAATTTGGAAGAGTGCGTCTATATGGATCAGCCGGAGGGATTCATCCAGAGTGGGAGCAGCGGTAGAGTGTGCAAGTTGCTCAAGTCCATTTATGGACTTAAGCAGGCATCGCGGAGTTGGAACATCTGCTTTGATGATACTGTCAAGGAATTCGACTTTATCAAAAACCCAGATGAAGTAAGATTGTAGGGAGAACTGTGGTATTCCTCGTCTTATACGTGGATGACATTCTCCTAATAGGAAATGATATTCATATGCAACAGTCAATCAAAGGATTCTTGTCGCAGAGGTTCTCCATGAAGGACCTGGGCGATGCCAACTACATTCTGGGGATCCAGATCTATCGTGATAGATCTAAGAGGATGTTGGTACTTTCACAGTCAAGGTACATCGACACCATACTGAAAAGATTCAGTATAGAAGATTCCAAGCGTGGTAATTTACCAGCTTGTCACGGGATCACCCTCTCCAAAGAGATGTCTCCCAAGACTGATTTGGAAAGGGATCACATGTCTATTATACCCTACGCTTCTACGGTAGGCTCTATAATGTATGCGATGTTATGTACCAGACCAGATGTAGCATACGCAATAAGCATTGTAAGCCGGTATCAGTCGAACCCAGGGGAGAAACACTGGATAGCGGTAAAGAACATTCTCAAGTACCTGAGAAGGACTAAGGAGATGTTCTTGGTGTATGGCGGAAAAGACCTCCAGCTTGAGGCCTTTGCCGACTCCAGCTTCCAGAGTGACAAGGATGACTCCAAGTCCATGTCGGGTTATGCCTTTACCCTCAATGGAGGGGCGGTTTGCTGGAAGAGTTCCAAGCAGGAGACCGTTGCAGACTCAACTATGGAAGCGGAGTACATAGCTGCTTGCGATGCCGCAAAGGAAGCTGTCTGGATGAAGAAGTTCCTCACGGAGCTTCAGGTGATTCCTACCATTGTTGATCCAATACCGCTGTATTACGACAACAACGGCGCTATAGCTTTAGGGAAGGAACCCAGGTCCCATCAGAAGTCCAGGCACATTTTGAGGCGGTACCACCTGATCAGGGAGATCGTAGATCGCCGGGAGATCGAGGTGAAGGGAGTAAATACGGAGAACAACACTGCAGATCCACTCACGAAGGCCCTACCCCAGACTCAGTTCGAGCGGCTGATCGAGATGATAGGTCTTCGATACGCCAGTACATGGCCTTAGTGCAAGTGGGAGATTGTTAGTGTATATGCCCTAGAGGCCATTACTGTATCATACTAGCTTGTATATTACTTGATGGAAGCTTGGGATATTCACAGTTGTATAGACAATCTTGCTCAAAATGGTAGTTTGCTACTTGGTTTGTCTCTACTTCAAAATGTGCATGTGTTTCTTTTAGCATATCACTTACATACATATTAATAGAGCCCTTAGGATCTTTGCTTGATTACCAGCGTTGTGATGGGGCTCACACTCGTGGGGCTGGGTAATCCATAAGCACATCCTTATACAGGTCCCTAGTCGTAGGACTATCGAGACAGGGCATCGATACTCCAGAGTAGACTAGCGTATGCGCTTCTCATCCCAGCGGGGGAGACGGTCTGTCCCACAGCCGTCAGTACGTCGTACTTGAGATAGTATGCGGGTGCTCGTTAGGTTACGAGTACACTGGACAGGACTCGTCGGGAACTGTTGGTTGGTATTATACCTATCGTCAGTTATCAGATCCCAGGTGACATGAGTACAGCTTAGTCCGCCGACTTGACACTGTCACTTCGCCTCGAGTGTGTTCCCACTGTACTTAGATTACTACCCTACCACGGCTCAAAGGAGTCGTGCAAACAGGTAGTAGTTGGGTGCAGTCCCGAAGCACTTGGAGGCAGTGACAGTTAGACAGGATTCGTCTCTCCCGGTATTGGGGGTTGACATCGCGCTGTGTCTAGGAGAGCCATTACACAAGTAGTCCCTGGCCAGGGCAAGCGAGATATACTGGTAGGTTTCCAGTGTTATCTCAGGGTGTTCTGGGCTACACTCCGACACGACTTGTACCGCTATTAGGGGACTGACGTTCACCGCCCCCTTAGGCCCGCCATGCGATGTATCAGACGAACGGACCGGAGTGTACGGAGATTGTCACATACAGGCTCAGTAGGAGTTCGGATGGGTTTACCTCATCGGCCTTCTTATCGACATCTACCTGGGGACCGTTACGTACAGCTAGTGCCGCTTGTGGTCTGTGGTTAAACCCACTGCCAGCATAGTGTCGAGTCTTTAGAGTCCCACACAGAGAGTTTCCCTGCATTGAGCGAAACGTGCAGAGGCCGTATGGTTTTACGGCAAGGCTACGATCACTTACGTGCACTTGTGTGCGTATGCTGTTCGGGCAGACAATACTAGTGGGCTTTGGTTTAAGCCAGATCCTAGTATTGCACAGATGGATTTGATTTGTCTTCTGTGCATTCGCATTCTACGGAATAGGGATGCGGGTGTGTATGCACAGTTTTGAGGAGCGACGAAGGAGGAGGTGCCCCATTAGGGTTTTGGCAGTTGGTTCGGCCAAAACCGTAATGTGGCACACTCATTAGAGTTTTGACAATTCGTTTGGTCAAAACCGTTATGAGCCGGAGACATTGTTTACTAATACTTTTGGTAATAGATTAGTGATGGCTAATTGCATTGACCATTTGACCTCTTAGACCTCTCTTGACTTTGTTGACCCGTTGACCGTGTTGACCATTGACCTTCAAGAGAGATCTACACTCTTCTTTCATTTTCTTTTTAATTCTTGAGTTATGATAATGGTAAATTCAATGTGCAATCAACTTTATCATGAAAGGATTAGTAATGATGATTTTAGTGTATTATTGCAACCATGGTTCATTTTCATTTGGGTTAATCTTTTCATTATTCTCTTCTCATTCTCTCTCTTGAAGTGAGAAGAAAAAGAAAAGCTCCATGGTTGCTAAGTTTCCCCTTCTTCTTCCTCCTATTGATCTCATCTTTTGATCTCATGTGTTGAGAGAAAAAGATCCCACAAAGACAAACACATCCATACATCTCTTCTACACATCCTAGGGCTTCTTGACTAGCAATCTTTTTGCCCTAGTTGCCTCGGCTCGAGGTGGAGCTCGGTGTACATCTCTCGGGTGGATCGTCTTCGACTCAAGAAGGCCGCGGAAGTGCCCAAGGTCCGGATCGACGCTTGGAGCTTGGATGGACGAGCGGGACAGCGGAATGATGACCCGAAGGACCGGTTCCGTGAGGTATACTTTCTACAGCATAGTAGTTAAAACCTCTAGTAGTTTACTAGTTTCTTGTTTAGCCAAGATCCTTGCTTTTGAGTCCATGTTGCCTTGAGCCAAAATTATTGTTTTTCGCCGTTTCCGCCTCCCCGTAAGAACCGGGGTGAGCAACGTGGACTTACAGTGGTATCAGAGCCTAGCTAAACATAAACTAGTAAGTTAGCAAAGTGTTTAGAATATCGATCGGAAAAAAAGTCGCAAAACACATCCGACAAAAACCAAGTTTCTGTCGTCTAAAAATATTTTAACATACATGAAAATTCGTCTCAGGGTTTTTTTAAAACCACAGAAGAAAACTGGTCCACTGAACCGACCAAACCGCCGTGGTTCCGCGGCAAGAACATGCTTATTGCCGTGGTTCCGCGGCCGATTTGACTCGGTCGTAGACCGGGTTTCTTGCATTGTTTTTATTTGGCTGTTTTGTGATTTTTAATACATGTTTTTTCCAACCAGAATTTCCAGAGAGCAAATTGACTTTTGGGGTGGTTATAAATCCATATTTTGATCGATATTCCGTACTCTTTGGCTAATGAATATTTTCTGTGATGTGATATATGTATTGAACGTCTACTAATCGCTATAAGTCGATTAGTAGGGGTTATACATATCTGTGATCTGTAATGTTGATGGTTTGTGTATATGAACTCGTTGGATTGTCGCGGATGAATAGCCGGGAATGGGTGTGAGATGAGAGTTTCTTTTTCTTTTATTCATTGTAAAATTTGTAAATTGATGTAATATTATTTGTTTGGCCGCACAACCGGGTCGGAGTTGTAGCCGTCATTGTATAATTTCTTTTTACTGTTTTTGCTCCTAGGATAGACCCAAGGAGGGGTGCACAAACTTCCGGGTATCTCGAAGTGCCGAGTGGCCTACTCACGGGTTGAGGGAGGTTGCTTCGCTTCGGGTACTTGGCGGGTAGTTTGCCGCACTCGTAGGGGTCTAGGGTGGGGTTTGGCTATTCATCGCGACCGTGTAATCCGCTTTTCGTTACAGGCTCGTACGGATTGAGGATTCCTAGTATATCCAAAGTGTTCATCTGTGATCTGTAATGTCTATCATTGCTACATATCTATATATGATATCTATTTAGGCGTTGCTTATGTTTTTCAGTCGCGCTAGCCCAGCCCCCGCTCTGTCGTTAGTTAAGTAACCTAACGGGTGATGACGGGGCCCCGTGGCGAATGCGAATGGCATAAGCGTACGTCATATTTTGGTTGTTTTCTGCAATGGTAGGATTAAATGATGGGACGCATTAAAAGAACCAATGCAAGAAAATAAACCAAGTAAAAGTCGTTGGAACACTTTGAAAATCCCTCGGTTCTTTTAAAAAACCAGCATTTTAAACGCGGAGCTTGAACCACTCCTTTTAAAAGCTATCTCGTTCCATCGATTATATCAAGTTCACTACGTTCACGGTTTCGCCAAAACCATTCGTAGCCCTCCGTCATTTCGTATGGATATTCAATAGTATTCAAGCTATGTTTGTTGACCTTCGTCAAGGCATAGTGATTGGTAGCTGTTGGGTGTTCATATGTAGCATAGATAGATGCGTTGGTTTGGGACAGTCGTATTACCTTGTTGACCTTCGTCAAGGATATGTACGGGTGGGTTCAAATTAACCTGGATAATGACGGGTAGAACTTGACATGTGACTTATGATTTGTTGACCTTCGTCAAGGTCATAAGAGCATGGGGCAAAAATCTACATCGGGAGTTTCAAAAGTACTGAAACTTGCTAGCGCTGCATACCATTTGGAATGTGATGATTCTGGTAGGATTCCTTCAGTTTCGTCACGCGATGATATTTGGATCCCGATCCTACTGTGAGTATATGCTACTCCTCGGGAACTTTCTCACTTAACGATCAATGCTACAAACCAAGTAGGTGTCTAGAAAGGTGTTAGCGGGGCTACGCCCACAGGGAAAAGAGGTTACTTAATTAAGGAACTTCGCGAAAGTGTTGGAAAACCTCCCTCGAAGTACCGACACTGGCCTGGCTGAACGGTTAAGCAAGTATTGTACGGTGAGATTGATCCTGACTAATTCTTCCTTTATGGTTTGAGGAGGGATTCGAGAGACAGTGGGAGCCATCCTGTTTAGATAAATTAAAAACCAATCTAAACTTGCAAGAGCATAATGCTAAGTGTTTTCTTCTCTCTCTCTTAATTGCAGTGACCCAGTGACCGCACCTAGGTTACATCTAGATAATAATATGACTGAATCTGACTGTTAGGACTGGCAAAGGTCTGTCTAGATGTCCATTGCCCATGACAAGCTGGGACACCTCTTGACCGATCCAACCCCTGCCGTCTCAGGTCCAGTTTCCCCTGTCACGGATATTGATATCCGCAGGACATCGGAAGAAGACTGTGCGAAAGCCAAGTGCCTCGTGTTAGCCTCAGTTGATGGTACATACCAGAGGCAGCACGAGAAGATGGACTCAGTTTCTATCTTCCTCCATAACAAAGATTTATATGGAGAGCAATCTCGTATCGCAAGATATGAGACCTCGAACGAATTGCTTCCAGCGAGGTTGGCTATCGGGTCATCTGTAAGGGGCAACGTCCTTACAGAGACCAGCTCTTTTGAGCTCATGGACCTGAAGACCACGTTGAAGAACGGGTCAGATGCTGACTTAGTTCAACAGTCTCTACCTACTACCCTGAAGGAAACCAGGGAAGTAGAAAGAAAGGGAAGGGCAGAAGTTTGGGGACTGGATGTAGTAAAAGAGGGATGTTCCTATTGTAACGGGAATGAACATGGGCAGAAGGATTGCAGGGCTTGCAAAGCCAGTAGCCAGAATTCGAAGCATGTTGTGGCTTCGACTTCGGGTGTGTTTGTAATAGAGAACCGTATGTCAGTTAACCCTACTTCCTGGGTATTGGATACCGGATCAGGATCTCATATCTGTAATTCGTTACAGGCTCTGAGAAACCGTAGGGTTATCAGGAAAGGTGATATGACTCTCAAGGTTGCTAACGGAATGAGCATGTATGCTGAATCCGTAGGGGAATATCATCTAGGACTGACAACTGGGCAGATATTGATTCTGCATAACTGCTTTTATGTACCAGGTGCGACTTGTAATATCATATATGTATCCTTAATTTCTAAGGAAGGATATGATTTTACTTTTGTAAGCGATGTAGTTAACATCCACCTAAATCAAGTTCTGATTGAGTCAGGTACATTACAAAACGGAATATACGTATTGAATCAAGCTCAGATCTTCAGTGTCCAGAACACACTTAAAAGAAAGTCTCCGGAAACAAATCAGGCTTTCTTATGGCATTGTAGACTGGGTCACATTAATGAGATACGGTTAACAAAGTTGCATAAAGAGGGATACTTGAATCCGTTCGAGTATCAGTCTTATGCCAATTGTGAATCTTGTCTCATGGGAAAGATGACAAAGACTCCGTTCACTGGACACGGAGAAAGAGCAAGCGAGCTCTTGGGACTCATACACAGTGATGTGTGTGGTCCAATGTCTACACATGCGCGAAGTGGTTATTCATACTTCATTACTTTCACAGATGATTTCTCTAGGTATGGGCATGTCTTCTTGATGAAGCACAAATCCGAGGCCTTTGAGAAATTTCAGGAATACAAGAATGAAGTTGAAAAACAAACAGGCAAAAGTATCAAGACACTAAGATCTGATCGAGGTGGTGAATACTTGAGTGCCGAGTTTCTGGGCTACTTAAAAGAGAATGGAATTCTCTCTCAGCTTACTCCTCCATACACACCACAACACAACGGTGTATCGGAAAGGCGGAATCGAACCCTATTGGATATGGTTCGTTCCATGATGAGTAAGGCTGAGTTGCCGCGATCCTTCTGGGGTTATGCGCTAGAAACAGCTGCATATCTCTTGAAAAAGGCTCCAACCAAGACTGTGCCTACCACCCCATATCAGATGTGGAGTGGGAAGAAACCATGTCTCAAGTACCTTAAGACATGAGGATGTCCAGCTTTTGTAAAAAAGCAGCATGCGGACAAGCTCGAGGCACGCTCAGTACTGTGTAAGTTTGTGGGATACCCAAAGAACTCCAGGGGGTATCTTTTCTATTCCGTAGAGGAACAAAAGGTTTTTGTTTCTCAGCATGCCCACTTCTTGGAAACTGAATTTTTAGAAAATCAGATAAGTGGGAGCGCAATAGAACTGGAAGAAATTCCAGAACCACAAACTATTACTGAAAGCTTGAAGGAACCAGAAGTTTCAAGAGAACCGGACATCCCAGCGCCACTCCGCAGGAGTAGTAGGCAGTCTCATCCGCCCGAGAGATACTACGGTTTTCTCATTGACGGGGATAGAGAGGATTGCACTATGGATTATGGTGAGCCTACTAGCTTCCAGCAAGCCATTCAGAGCGGCGACTCGGTAAAATGGCTGGATGCAATGCGGACCGAGATGGAGTCCATGTACACCAACAAAGTTTGGACTTTGGACTTTGCACCAGAAGGGGTAAAACCCGTAGGCTGCAAATGGATCTTCAGAAAGAAGATTGGTGTAGATGGGCAGGTTGAGACCTATAAAGCTAGACTTGTTGCAAAGGGTTTTCGTCAAAGACCTGGTTTGGACTATGACGAGACCTTTTCTCCAGTGGCTGTGCTGAAATCCATTCGGATCCTTCTTGCCATTGCTGCCTTCCACGATTATGAAATCTGGCAGATGAACGTAAAGACGGCTTTCCTAAATGGAAATTTGGAAGAGTGCGTCTATATGGATCAGCCGGAGGGATTCATTCAGAGTGGGAGCAGCGGTAGAGTGTGCAAGTTGCTCAAGTCCATTTATGGACTTAAGCAGGCATCGCGGAGTTGGAACATCTGCTTTGATGATACTGTCAAGGAATTCGACTTTATCAAAAACCCAGATGAAGTAAGATTGTAGGGAGAACTGTGGTATTCCTCGTCTTATACGTGGATGACATTCTCCTAATAGGAAATGATATTCCTATGCTACAGTCAGTCAAAGGATTCTTGTCGCAGAGGTTCTCCATGAAGGACCTGGGCGATGCCAACTACATTCTGGGGATCCAGATCTATCGTGATAGATCTAAGAGGATGTTGGGACTTTCACAGTCAAGGTACATCGACACCATACTGAAAAGATTCAGTATAGAAGATTCCAA
The DNA here is from genome assembly GCA_030015575.1 of Agapanthus africanus. Lineage (NCBI taxonomy): Eukaryota > Viridiplantae > Streptophyta > Magnoliopsida > Asparagales > Amaryllidaceae > Agapanthus > Agapanthus africanus. The sequence goes on from CM057339.1 coordinate 432,544,814, forward strand.
GCGTGGTAATTTACCAGCTTGTCACGGGATCACCCTCTCCAAAGAGATGTCTCCCAAGACTGATTTGGAAAGGGATCACATGTCTATTATACCCTACGCTTCTACGGTAGGCTCTATAATGTATGCGATGTTATGTACCAGACCAGATGTAGCATACGCAATAAGCATTGTAAGCCGGTATCAGTCGAACCCAGGGGAGAAACACTGGATAGCGGTAAAGAACATTCTCAAGTACCTGAGAAGGACTAAGGAGATGTTCTTGGTGTATGGCGGAAAAGACCTCCAGCTTGAGGCCTTTGCCGACTCCAGCTTCCAGAGTGACAAGGATGACTCCAAGTCCATGTCGGGTTATGCCTTTACCCTCAATGGAGGGGCGGTTTGCTGGAAGAGTTCCAAGCAGGAGACCGTTGCAGACTCAACTATGGAAGCGGAGTACATAGCTGCTTGCGATGCCGCAAAGGAAGCTGTCTGGATGAAGAAGTTCCTCACGGAGCTTCAGGTGATTCCTACCATTGTTGATCCAATACCGCTGTATTACGACAACAACGGCGCTATAGCTTTAGGGAAGGAACCCAGGTCCCATCAGAAGTCCAGGCACATTTTGAGGCGGTACCACCTGATCAGGGAGATCGTAGATCGCCGGGAGATCGAGGTGAAGGGAGTAAATACGGAGAACAACACTGCAGATCCACTCACGAAGGCCCTACCCCAGACTCAGTTCGAGCGGCTGATCGAGATGATAGGTCTTCGATACGCCAGTACATGGCCTTAGTGCAAGTGGGAGATTGTTAGTGTATATGCCCTAGAGGCCATTACTGTATCATACTAGCTTGTATATTACTTGATGGAAGCTTGGGATATTCACAGTTGTATAGACAATCTTGCTCAAAATGGTAGTATGCTACTTGGTTTGTCTCTACTTCAAAATGTGCATGTGTTTCTTTTAGCATATCACTTACATACATATTAATAGAGCCCTTAGGATCTTTGCTTGATTACCAGCGTTATGATGGGGCTCACACTCGTGGGGCTGGGTAATCCATAAGCACATCCTTATACAGGTCCCTAGTCGTAGGACTATCGAGACAGGGCATCGATACTCCAGAGTAGACTAGCGTATGCGCTTCTCATCCCAGCGGGGGAGACGGTCTGTCCCACAGCCGTCAGTACGTCGTACTTGAGATAGTATGCGGGTGCTCGTTAGGTTACGAGTACAATGGACAGGACTCGTCGGGAACTGTTGGTTGGTATTATACCTATCGTCAGTTATCAGATCCCAGGTGACATGAGTACAGCTTAGTCCGCCGACTTGACACTGTCACTTCGCCTCGAGTGTGTTCCTACTGTACTTAGATTACTACCCTACCACGGCTCAAAGGAGTCGTGCAAACAGGTAGTAGTTGGGTGCAGTCCTGAAGCACTTGGAGGCAGTGACAGTTAGACAGGATTCGTCTCTCCCGGTATTGGGGGTTGACATCGCGCTGTGTCTAGGAGAGCCATTACACAAGTAGTCCCTGGCCAGGGCAAGCGAGATATACTGGTAGGTTTCCAGTGTTATCTCAGGGTGTTCTGGGCTACACTCCGACACGACTTGTACCGCTATTAGGGGACTGACGTTCACCGCCCCCTAGGCCCGCCATGCGATGTATCAGACGAACGGACCTGATTGTACGGAGATTGTCACATACAGGCTCAGTAGGAGTTCGGATGGGTTTACCTCATCGGCCTTCTTATCGACATCTACCTGGGGACCGTTACGTACAGCTAGTGCCGCTTGCGGTCTGTGGTTAAACCCACTGCCAGCGTAGTGTCGAGTCTTTAGAGTCCCACACAGAGAGTTTCCCTGCATTGAGCGAAACGTGCAGAGGCCGTATGGTTTTACGGCAGGGCTACGATCACTTACGTGCACTTGTGTGCGTATGCTGTTCGGGCAGGCAATACTAGTGGGCTTTGGTTTAAGCCAGATCCTAGTATTGCACAGATGGATTTGATTTGTCTTCTGTGCATTCGCATTCTACGGAATACGGATGCGGGTGTGTATGCACAGTTTTGAGGAGCGACGAAGGAGGAGGTGCCCCATTAGGGTTTTGGCAGTTGGTTCGGCCAAAACCGTAATGTGGCACAGTCATTAGGGTTTTGACAATTCGTTTGGTCAAAACCGTTATGAGCCGGAGTCATTGTTTACTAATCCTTTTGGTAATAGATTAGTGATGGCTAATTGCATTGACCATTTGACCTCTTAGACCTCTCTTGACTTTGTTGACCCGTTGATCGTGTTGACCATTGACCTTCAAGAGAGATCTACACTCTTCTTTCATTTTCTTTTTAATTCTTGAGTTATGATAATGGTAAATTCAATGTGCAATCAACTTTATCATGAAAGGATTAGTAATGATGATTTTAGTGTATTATTGCAACCATGGTTCATTTTCATTTGGGTTAATCTTTTCATTATTCTCTTCTCATTCTCTCTCTTGAAGTGAGAAGAAAAAGAAAAGCTCCATGGTTGCTAAGTTTCTCCTTCTTCTTCCTCCTCTTGATCTCATCTTTTGATCTCATGTGTTGAGAGAAAAAGATCCCACAAAGACAAACACATCCATACATCTCTTCTACACATCCTATGGCTTCTTGACTAGCAATCTTTTTGCCCTAGTTGCCTCGGCTCGAGGTGGAGCTCGGTGTACATCTCTCGGGTGGATCGTCTTCGACTCAAGAAGGCCGCGGAGGTGCCCAAGGTCCGGATCGACGCTTGGAGCTTGGATGGACGAGCGGGACAGCGGAATGATGACCCGAAGGACCGGTTCCGTGAGGTATACTTTCTACAGCATAGTAGTTAAAACCTCTAGTAGTTTACTAGTTTCTTGTTTAGCCAAGATCCTTGCTTTTGAGTCCATGTTGCCTTGAGCCAAAATTATTGTTTTTCGCCGTTTCCGCCTCCCCGTAAGAACCGGGGTGAGCAACGTGGACTTACACAAATGCCCCCACAACATTGCTCTCGCGTGTCTGCACGTGAGTGCAACGCTGTCACTTTTGTGACCGTTGGATCTGCCTTGGGAGTAGGGTAGGTGAAACGTTTTCCATCCCAACCTATAAATGCCCATGTCCTTTCAGAAGAGCCTACACTTTGTTCATCTTCTTCCTTGCGAACTTTTCCCTTCGAGAATTTAATTCTCCTTTTCCAGAGCTTAGTTCTCTGCTTCAAACTTTTTCCAGAGTTTAACTCTGTTCCAAGAAGACCCTTTCTTCAGGTAATGACCTTTGAACGATCGGAGAACTTTCCCAGTAATCACCACGGGATTTTAAATCCAGATCAAGGGTTTTTCCCTTTGACAAGAACATACATTTCTTTTTATTTTAAGTTCTTCCACAAGAACAGAAAACCATCTAATTTTCAAACTGTGGATCTCTTAGGGTCTCTTTAACCTTTAGGGGGATGATGGTGTCGGTTGTCCCTTCCATGGAATTTAATTCCATCCCCAAGGAGCTCTGGCTCTGGAACCACATTTTCTGGCAATTTAATTCCCTTTTTCAAAAAGGAATTTAATTCCTATGAAGAACTAAGTTCCTCCTAAAGACCTTCATGGATTTTCTTGCCCTGAGTCATCTTCTTCACAATCTAGAAGAAGTTTGCACTGTTGGTCTTTGGGAATTTAATTCCCTTGATTCTGTTTGATTTATCACGGAGTCTAAGATGGATCTGTCTTTTAGGGGAATGTGTAGGGTCACTTGAAATCCACTGCCTATTTAATGAGAATATTCCCTTTGTCTCATTATAATTGCTGTGCTTCATCATTAGCCAGCCGCCATCTTGATTTCGTGGGACCTACATGTTTTGTAACTAATGGTCCCACCAAACAAGTCCTCTATCACTTTCTTCCACTGTCTTTTTATATATATGCATTCATAACCATATATATATATATATATATACATATATACATTGTCGGCCTCGCTTTAACAGTTTCCCCTTATTCTATTTCAGGCGCGATGGCTTCCGTTCCGTACTTTCCTTTCACTCGCTCGGAGGCCGCTTTTTCTCAGTCACCATCGGATGAGAAAGCGATGGCGATGATCCGGGCTCATGACCCGAACTGCACCAACTTACTTCTATGGGGAACTTGGTACAGCCATATCATCCGGGGTCGCCGGAGTTTCCTCTCTGAAGTGCCGACAGAGCCCACTTTCTCATTCTTGCCGATGGACCCTTCAAAGACGGTTTTTGCTGTGGAGATGCCAAACTGGACTCCAATGGGGCGGCTCGAGCATTCGACAACCGGTATCCCGAACCATCCGATCCCAGCTATAGATATCCTGGGACGACGTATCTGCCAGGGTGAGGCCCACCCATGGGGACAGATCTATAAGATAGGGCTCACTCCTCGACACCCCACGGGCTACCTCCTCTGGGCTCGCTATATCCTTTCTGCCCATCGTGCGCGGCTGCAAAAGGTTGGACTTTACCAGGCAATATATGCGTCGCTCTTCCACTATCAATCCCCAGATGTCTGATGGGTTAAGGCGTTCTTGAATCAATGGAATCTCCCCACCAACACTTTTCTTCTGGAAGACAGAGAGGTTTCGATCTCTTTGGAAGAATTTTATGAGATCTTGGGATTACCAATTCGGGGGACATTTTACGAGGAGTTGCTGCCTTCCGATGAATATGTCTTTGAACCCGAGCCCGCACCGCTTGACGGCCTGTCTGCTGAGAACGCCGTCCGCCACAAGCGTCCCAGCTTAATCAAGGCGCTAGGCATCTTTGACCGATTGTTCACCGAATCTGAGGAGCAGGGCATCACTTTTAAGAGCTTCATTGCCTGCTTCCTTCGTGAGGGCGTCTTGTTGAAGACAGCTCCGAAGTTCGCAAATATCAAAGACCCCTTTGGGTTTGGTCCGAAGAAGCTGCCGACTAATGAATCGGATCTACCGCAGTACTACATCCCTATTATGTCGCCGATGTCTTTTGAATCCATTGCAGCTCCTGGCATGGATGAGGAGACATTCTTCGTGGGCTTTGTCAGTGTCTGGCTCAGCTGGTTTGTCATCCCTATGTATCGCCGCTTTATGAGAGCCTCGGTTATCTACCCGGCCCATCGTATCGTTGAGGGGGCGCGGTTGGCCATCGGCATCCCGGCGCTGGCGCATCTATATCATGGGTTAGGCACTGCGGCTAATACCTCGACCCCTGGCGTGAATGCAGTAACCTTTTCTCTCCATTATTTCACGTCCTGGATCGAGATGCATGTGTTGGGGGCTTTTGCTATACATCAGAGGCCTGCATTTTATGATGCTTATACCTTTCCGCGACTTATGCGATTGGTAGATGCTTCTGCCGCTGACCCGACTCAATTCGGGGTTATTCGGGCGTTGATTTCTCCTTATGCTACTGCTGGCGGGTTGGTATTCACTGATCGGGTCTTATCTTCTCCCTCCGCTTTGGGACCGGTCAAAAAATAACGTGCCCTCTTTGAGGCCCCGGGAGGCCGCGCACTTATACGCAATCAGACCGGGCTACCTGGTATTTCGTCAGGATAGCGCGGTCTTCTTCATGCGGTACAATCCGCATCGCTTTGCCCGACAGCTTGGCTACGATCAAGGCGTCCCTTTTAAGGCTTTCATAGTCGCGCTGGTTCCTTCGCCCGAAGCCGTTCGAGATGCCGCCCATCATTTTGTGAGGCTGAACACCGGTTCCCAGTTCATGATCCCCGATGCTGATTACATGCCCCGATGCGTGGGGTCGTTTACGGGCTGGTATCTCCATCGGGTCAACCTGATTATTATTGAAGAAAGAAGGGTACTTCTTGGCCACGGTGCCCCTACTCAGGTTCCGGCCACAGGAGCTACGCTGCGACCGCGCATCCCGGTCCGCTTTCCTCTGAGGGATACCGGCATCGCGCTTATTCCGGGAGAGTCGGGGTGGATCTTACCCCAACAGCTGGTATTCCCCTGGGTACCCGGTCGCGGGGTAAACGGGCTTTGGTAGCAGCACCACCACCCGCGGCAGCACCGGCCCCCGTGGCATCGACAATGGCAATGTCATCCCTGGTTGTGGCACCGGGTGAGGGTGACAGGGATGAGGGCGTTGAGGGTGACGTGGGCCGGCGCCGCACTAAGGCTCCACGGGGAAGGAAGCGGTCGTCCTCGGCGACCGGCTCTGGGTCCAAGCGTAGAAGGAATGCGGCTACTAACTTGCTTGACTCTTTAATAGAGTCTGAGCCCATCCTTGAGGGTGAACCGCTGGCCCTGCAGGAATCAGATGTTGGACTACTTTTCCCGGGTTCGGCCGCCGAGGAAGCTGCACAGTTGGCTGAGGCTATAAGACGTTCCAAAGATGCGTCTCAGAACGTCAGGGTTCCGAAGAAGCCCTATCCTGTTGTAATCTTTTACGAAGACCCCTCGTGGATCCGGCGGCGGTTTATCGGCCCTTTGGAGGAATGGGGAGAAAGGGCCTTGAAGCAGGTTGCTTCGGAGGATGCGGCGGACGCGCTTTCTTTATGGACTGGTGGCCATGAGTCCACCCTCGAACCCCGGCGGGCACGCCTCCTTGAAAAGGAGCATCGGCTTGAAGAAGCCATATTGAAGTCCTCCCTACGCATTGGTATGTTTTTGTACTTCTTTGTAGCTTTTCAGATTGTTTACGCCTGTATGTATGTATCCTTATTCTTGTGTGAATTGTGCAGAATCTTTGACGATGGGGGAGGTCCCTACGGGCTTATTGAAGCTAAAGCCTGTCGACATTCCCGATGAAGCATTGCTCGATGCGGAGGGGGCTGACGAGGCTGCTCCTCTTACAATAGAGCCTCCAGTGGCAGTTCTTGATCACGGAGCACTCGCTCCTTTGGTGGTCGCTGCCCCAACGACTCTTCCTGAGGGCGGCCCAGGGGCTGGAAGAGAGGTAGTCGGGACTACCCTCCCTTTGTTGGAGCCGGAGATCACGGCGGAGGCCGTTGAAGCCGCCATCCCCCCGACTCAGATTGGGAGGAGTGTTGAAGGTAACCTTCTACATTTTAAATTAGCAATCTTTCTGTTGTCTGAACTCTTTTGTTTTCTCAGAATTGCGCGGGCTGGCGACCTCTATTGCTGATTTGTCTCCCCGGCAATCGTTTCAGCATCTGTTGGAGATGGCAGCTCCGCAGGCGATATCCCCTCAACACATCGTCCTCTCATCTGGGCAAGGTTAGTGTCATTCGCCATTTCTTATAGTATCGTTGTTATTTTGTGTATTGACATTGATGTTCTCTACAGTTTTGGAGGCCGATGACGAGGTTGAGGTCCTCGAAGGGCCAGGGGAACCTTCAGCTCCTACTTGCATGGCCGTAGATAAGTGAAATTTCAATATAGTCCCACTTGTTCCTTTGCTTAAGAGTTTTACTGACATTTTTCAAATCTGAACAGCCTTGCCAGCCTCCATAGCGCTGGAATCGTGTATCGTCATGCCGCCCGGCCCCTATGCTTTGCGAGCCTAAGAGCGCCTGGCCCAGTTAAGCCTTGTCTCCCTGTTGTCTTTGATCGAGGAGTTTCGTGCTGGCAGCGCAACCACAGCTGAAGCATTTGCGGCCGAGGCTAACGGTTCTCTTCCTTTTCTTGCCACCTACCATAGCGAAGAGGTGGTGCGAGTCTGGGTGGAGTTCTGTCGGTAGATGGAGGCTTGCTTGCACGCACTAGAGTGTTCCCGCCTTTCCTCGGAGGCCGTGGCTGCAAAGGCGGACTTGCTGGGGATGATAGAGCGGTGCGCGGCAAATATGGTATCATGCGAGAAGAGGCTCGGCCGCAAATTCTCGGAAAGGGAGCTGGCCTCTAAGGCATTGAGCGAGCTTCAAACCAGCCTTACAGCCAAAGCCAACAAGGCGTATGACCTCTGGCGAGTGCTTCAGGAGTCTATCAAAGAGGTGGTGGCCCTCGATAAGGCTGTCGTGTTCACCCGCGAAAGGGTCGAGGCTCACAAGGCCACCGAAAAAGAGCTCGAAGGCCGGCTTGCCTCGTATCAGGCCCAGCAGGCTCAGGCGGAGGCCCGTCTTCTGACGATACTGAATCACGAAGCCGTGACTCAGCAAAAGAAGGATGAGCTAGTAAAATTGCTAAATCGCCCGCCGTCTTGAAGACTTTTATCTTTTCCTTTCTTTTTGTACATACTCCTGAATGAGAGTAAACTCTTTTTGTTTTTTCATGAATTGTACTTTGTATCCATTTTGGTTTATGAAAAAAGACATATTTCTTCTTCTCAATGGTGTGTCTCTTTTTATTGAATGTGTTCTGCGGATAATTTATCTTGGTCTCCTTGCAGGGTAGCGATGGCTTAGGATTCAGGGTTAAGATCTGCCTCTTAAGACTTTTGAGCTTTATGAGCCGTGAGGGTTTCATAAAGAGTTTTTCTCCCTACAGGTCGAGAGGATCCCATGGGTGTAAGTTCTCCTTAAGAATCGTGAGGATTTTTAAGCGGGTTTTCCCTTGGGAGTCGTAAGGATCTCACAAGAGAGTTTTCTTTCCTGCAGGTCGTGAGGACCCGCAAGTGCTGGGTGCGGTCGCCCTTGTCCGTATTTCACGGGGTTAGGGGTTGCTTTGGAATGTTTTCCAGGGTACCGTAGTTTAAAGACATCGCGGTCAAGGTTAAGGAAATCATAGTCCATGGGTTTAAGGACTCCACAGTCCAATTTTAGTTTTAAGACATCACGGTCAAGGTTAAGGACATCATAGTCCGTGGGTTTAAGGACTCCACAGTCTAGTGTTAGTTTTAAGACATCACGGTCAAGGTTAAGGACATCATAGTCCGTGGATTTAAGGACTCTACAGTCCGATGTTAGTTTTAAGACATCACGGTCAAGGTTAAAGACTTCATAGTCCGTGGATTTAAGGACTCCACAGTCCGATGTTAGTTTTAAGACATCACGGTCAAAGTTAAGGACATCATAGTCCGTGGATTTAAATACTCCATAGTCCGATGTTAGTTTTAAGACATCACGGTCAAGGTTAAGGACATCATAGTCCGTGGATTTAAGGACTCCACCGTCCACGAACGTGTGGTTACTGGGACCCGTCACCTCTTTGAAGACGTTGAGGAATTGCAACGCCAAATATCAAAGGAGTGAAGAGATGTACCCTTTAACCTAGGTAAAATCAGTCTAGAATCATCATGGTTGATTATTAGTTTTAAGACATTACGGTCGAGGTTAAGGACATCATAGTCCGTGGATTTTAGGACTTCACAGTCCGATGTTTGCTCTGGATGCTTCACACGGGTTCACTACCGTGCTCTGCGAGGACCAGGCTCCGCTGTGGACGTTTTCCGCGGGGTCAAAGAGTGACGTTATCCGCGTTCCACGTGACCAGGAATTTTGCTCTAGATGCTTCCCACGGGTTCACTGCCGTGTTCGGCGAGGACCAGGCTCCGCTCTGGACGTTTTCCATGGGGTCAAAGAGTGACGTTATCCGCGTTCTACATAACCAGGAATTTTGCGCTAGATGCTTCACACGGGTTCACTGCCGTGTTCGGCGAGGACTAGGCTCCGCTCTGGATGCTTCGCACGGGTTCGCTGCCGTGCTTTACGAGGACCAAGATCCGCTCTGGACGTTTTCTATGGGGTCAAAGAGTGACGTTATCCGCGTTCCACGTGACCAGGAATTTTACTCCGGATGCTTCCCATGGGTTCACTGCCGTGTTCGGTGAGGACCAGGCTCCGCTCTGGATGCTTCACACGGATTCACTGCCGTGCTCTGCGAGGACCAGGATCCGCTCTGGACGTTTTCCACGGGGTCAAAGAGTGACGTTATCCGCGTTCCACGTGACCAGGAATTTTGCGCTAGATGCTTCCCACGGGTTCACTGCCGTGTTTGGCGAGGACCAGGCTCCGCTCTGGATGCTTCACACAGGGTCAAAGAGTGACGTTATCCGCGTTCCACGTGACCAGGAATTTTGCTCTGGATGCTTCCCACAGGTTCACTACCATGTTCGGCGAGGACCAGGCTCCGCTCTGGATGCTTCACACGGGTTCATTGCCGTGCTCTGCGAGGACCAGGATCCGCTCTGGACGTTTTCCACGGGGTCAAAGAGTGACGTTATCCGCGTTCTACGTGACCAGGAATTTTGCGCTAGATGCTTCACACGGGTTCACTGTCGTGTTCGGCGAGGACTAGGCTCCGCTCTGGATGCTTCACATGGGTTCACTGCCGTGCTCTGCGAGGACCAGGATCCGCTCTGGACGTTTTCCACGGGGTCAAAGAGTGACGTTCTCCGCGTTCCACGTGACCAAGAATTTTTCTCTGGATGCTTCCCACGGGTTCACTGTCGTGTTCGGCGAGGACCAGGCTCTGCTCTGGATGCTTCACACGGGTTCACTGCCGTGCTCTGCGAGGACCAGAATCCCCTCTGGACGTTTTCCACGGGGTCAAAGAGTGACGTTATCCGCGTTCCACGTGACCAGGAATTTTGCTCTAGATGCTTCACACGGGTTCACTGCCGTGTTCGGCGAGGACTAGGCTCCGCTCTGGACGTTTTCCGCGGGGTCAAAAAGTGACGTTATCCGCATTCCACGTGACCAGGATTTTTGCTCTGGATGCTTCCCACGGGTTCACTGCCGTGTTCGGCGAGGACCAGGCTCCGCTCTGGACGTTTTCCATGGGGTCAAAGAGTGACGTTATCCGCGTTCCACGTGACCAGGAATTTTGTGCTAGATGCTTCACACGGGTTCACTGCCGTGTTCGGCGAGGACTAGACTCCGCTCTGGATGCTTCGCACGGGTTCATGATTGGTAAAGATTCTGCGTGTTCAAGTTTAGTTAATTATCGCAATCAAAACGGTTTCGCGTGTAGCTAGCCGGTTGAGTACGGGTCGTCCGCAGGGAGATGAGAATCTTTTTCTATGTGCTTTAACGAGTTAAGTCCGAAAGTCTAGATTTGTTTGTGATTAACTAAGTGTTAAAATGATTGTAAAGAGAGCTTGTTAGGGTTAGGATTAGGTTAGTTTGAGTTAGGAGTCGCTCACTTCTTTCGTTGCCACTCTTAATATCGGTGTTACGGTAATTGGCAACAACGGGGATTAGCACGACTAGGAAGGAACTTGCGAGTATAAGCTAGGCTTTCCAACGCTTAAGTTCTTCCTTTTGGTGCTTGTCCGTCCGTTCTTGGCTCTTAGCCATAACCTCCGGTTAATTCAACCACAACCGGTCTCACTACGGAATCACCGCTATCATGTAGGATAGGGTGCCGAAGGGAGCGGATTGTGGTTCAATTAACGAGAGTCGATTTAAGATGTTGGGCAAGGAAACAGTGAGAGAGATTTCCTTCTCTCAAACTTCCCTTATCCTACCCTAACAAGTATGGAAACTACTCACACATCATAACGAAAAGAAAAGAAAACAAAAGAGGAAGATAGAAAGAAAGAGATTAGAAGATAACAACTAGCTATTTGCGATCTCACCTTGGCAAGGATCAAGCGTAAGCATCATGGTTGTTTAAGGATAAAGGAAAAGAGAAAAGAAACAAACAAACACAAATAACAACAACTAAGTTAACAAATGAAAATTACAAGCAATAATAATTTAACAAAAGAACAAGACAAGTATAACAAAAGGAACTTCTTTATTCATCATTCTTCACTCACAAAAGCTCACTACAAGTTTTTCAACGGAGAAGAGATGAGAAGAGGAAGAAGAACAAGTATTCTAAAACCTAGAAAAATACAAGATTAAGCACACCTTGGCTTTACAAGGTTCTGGGCTATTTATAGGCAGGGAACTGGAAACCTAGGGCAAGAATCGGGCTCCACATAGAATGACCAAACTGCCCCTAAAATGTTTCACTCTGAAAGGACCGTACGGCCGCGGTTCCGCGGCCTAAGCCTGCTAATGCCGCGGAACCGCGGCCGTTTAGAGGGATTGTGCCTTCATATTTGGTGGTGCTCCCTGGTTCTGTGTGCCCTTTATTCTGGTATATGTATTTTCTCAGATTTTCTTCACGATTTTTTCAGAATTTCTGTTGAGCAAAAGGTGATTTGATGTGGATCTTTTTGTCATGATTTCTTCGAGCTCCGTGTAGATTTCTTGGATCTTGTGTTGCCATTGAGCCTTGTGCATGAAAACGACATTGATTTGCCATTTTGTCTCTTAAACTGGTGTGTGGCAACAGACGGATAAAGAGCGGAGACCCGTATTTTATCTGTGATTGGCAGGAACCCGGATTTTGTCGTGTTTTTCCATGAATTTCACCGTTTTAGAGCCGAGAACCTGTATCCTGCAATTGACTAGCAAACACGGCTCAAGAGTACCTACCGATATGCAATGTGATAAAAGTTGGGCGGTATGAAAATGCAAAAATCTGATATGAACAAATACCCCCAAACTTCTCATTTGCTCGTCCCGAGCAAAGCCAATTTATTCACAAAGAAATTTTTCCTAACCTCACTTTCGCAGGGAACGCGATTGCACTGAGCATGTGCAACAAGCCGTTAAACCTCTAGGTGTCCCTAGTAGGAGGAGTGTTGTCTCCTGAGGGTTTTCAGCGGATACTACCCACAAAATCCGGTCAAGTTAGTTTTGCAAAACTACTATGATTCAAACCCAAAAGTTTTGTTTCAGAAAATAACAATTCTATTATCCTAAGTCTAGACTATCGAACCTTTATTTTTCACACCTCGCTTCTTATTTAACTACAGATTTTATATGTCTTTTCATGCAGTGCAAATAGTGTCGTTAAGTTTCCAGAAGGATCGATTTACGTCATCATGTCACACAATAAAGCTCAGATAACAATTTTGAAAGGATCACATAAGTTTTATAAAGAGTTAAGCATTTTTCAAGTTTCGTTTTCCAGTAAAGTTTCAACTTTAGAATTTCTATCTTCCCTAACAGGAAACTAAGTCTTATTCTTCACTCCACCTTTTTCTTGTTTTCATTTCATACACACCTCTGTGAACGTCCAATAGTCTTTATCAAAGAGTAAAACCTTCATATCTCCGCTAAATTTTTTTTATAAAAGCCTGTCTTTTATCAAGATTATTCTCACACAAAGAACCGTTAGGAATTTTAACTCGGAGAGAACACTTGCTTGACTTTGTTTTAATATGGACTTTCTAGGCTTCTTAGCGAGCTTTGGGCCAATGCTCCCAAACCAGTTGGTTTTAGGGCATTAGGTGTAGAAACACCCCAGCGGACTTAATTACTCAAGTTACCTAGGTCCAAAAACAAAAGACAGTTTGGCGTGAAAATCAGATGATTTAATACGAACGGAGATATAACCGGCAATTCAATTATTTTTTTGGATAAAAGACGTGTTTAGTGGGTTCGGTGTGTAATAATTCCAATCAAGTTTCAGATGGGTTATTTTTCAGACTTAGTTCCAATTAAGGCATCAATAACATTCCTTCATATTCACTCACTTCATAAACTATTCTTGATATTACTTATTTCAGAACAAACCTATTTGATCCTCAGAAATTCATTGATCCATTTAAAAGTTTTTCGACATAAAAGACTTGTCATCTAATTCCCAAAAACTCACGACACGTATAGTGTGATGTAAAGACGTATATCAGCTATAGTTAACTTCAAAGGAGAGTTATCTTTCAGGTTTTCAAAATCTAAACATAAGACTTAGTTATTATTATTTTATCAAACAAAACCGTCGAAATGTTGAATCAGAGTTCTCCCACTAGCTAACTTGACAGAAAAGTTTTTATGTTTTTAGAAAATTTTCTGATTTTTATGGATTTTATGGATTTAGTATGCAGATGCAAAATATACATATGAATGCGAAGGTTAGAAATGCGTACCGAGCGTACCCCCAAACTTAAACTGGACAGTGTCCTCACTGTCATCGCATAAAGAGATCATTTGAAGGGTCAAAATTGTCGGTTAGATATACAAATTTTTTTTAGTTTTCAAAGGGAAAAAAAAGAAAAAGAATGGAAAAGAATATCCACAAATATATACAAAATGGTTTATACATACCCCCAAACTTATTTGGAACAGTGTCCACTGTTCTTGGCTGGATAACCGAAGTTTGGTGGTAGGCAGAGTAAGATTATGCAGGGTAAACCGGCTCCTGTAAGACCAGGAGCTCCTCTGTTGGTTCGGCGCTAAGGTACGGTTTTAGTCGGTGTCCGTTCACTTTGAAAAATGAACCGTCCTTTGGATCTTCCAAATCCACAGCGCCCTGCGGATACACATTCCGCACAAAATACGGCCCTTTCCAGCGAGATCTGAGCTTTCCTGGATGGAAGTGTAGTCTGGTGTCGTAAAGCAGTACCTGCTGACCAGGTACGAAGGTTTTGCGCAAAAGGTGTTTATCGTGAAACACCTTCGTTCGGTTCTTAACGACAACCGCGTTATCGTAAGCCTCATCCCTAAGCTCGCTTAATTCGTTCAACTGCAGCTTCCGATGGCTGCCCGCATCTTCGAGAGACAGATTCAGTTCTTTTATCGCCCAAAATGCGCGATGCTCTATTTCGACAGGTAGGTGGCAAGCTTTTCCGTACACAAGCCGATAGGGAGACATGCCAAGATCGGTCTTATAAGCGGTTCGAAATGCCCAAAGGGCATCAGTGAGTTTCAGCGACCAATCTTTTCGGTTCTTGGAAACCGTCTTCTCCAGTATCTGCTTGATTTGCCGATTTGAAACTTCGGCCTGCCCGCAGGTTTGGGGGTGGTAGGGCGTAGAGAGCTTATGATTAATGGAATATTTCCGCATCAAGGCCTTGAAAGTCTTGTTGCAGAAATGGCTTCCATTGTCGCTAATGATCGCTCGGGGGTGCCCAAAACGGGAGAAAATGTTTTCTTTAAGAAACCTAACGACAACCTTGTTGTCGTTAGTCCGGCTGGGCACAGCCTCGACCCATTTAGAGACGTAATCAACAGTGAGAAGAATGTACAAGTTCCCGAAAGAGCTGGGAAACGGCCCCATGAAATTTATCCCCCAAACATCGAAAATCTCCACAACCAAGATTGGTTGGAGCGGCATCTCGTTCCTCCGGGATATCCGGCCCATGTGTTGGCACCGGGAGCAAGTCTTGCAATAGTCATGAGCGTCTTTGAAGAGTTGTGGCCAGTAGAAACCACATTGCAAGATCTTCTCAGCTGTCTTTCTGGGGCCAAAATGCCCGCTACACGCTTGATCGTGGCAAAATGACAACACACTCTTGAATTCATCGTCAGGGACACACCGACGAATAATCTGGTCTGGACAGTACTTGAACAGATAGGGTTCGTCCTAGTAAAAGTGTTTTACTTGGGATAAGAAGCGAAGTCTGTCCTGACTTGACCATTCAGTCGGTAGTAACCCTGTGGCCAAATAGTTCACAATATCTGCGAACCAGGGTTCGCAAGATACTGTCAAGAGCTGTTCATCCGGGAAAACGTCGTTGATCGGAATTGGAAGCAAAGGCGAAGAAGGAAGTCGTGAGAGATGGTCGGCAACTACGTTTTCACATCCTCGTTTGTCCTTAATGACAATGTCAAACTCTTGAAGTAAGAGGATCCAACGAATTAGCCGAGATTTTGCATCTTTCTTCGCAAAAAGATGGCGCAGAGCAGAATGGTCAGTGTAGACAATGACTGGAGAGCCGATGAGGTAGGGCCTGAACTTTTCTAAAGCAAATACAACAGCTAAGAATTCCTTCTCAGTCGTTGTATAATTGAGTTGGGCGTCGTTTAGGGTTTGGCTCGCATAATAGATTACGTGCGGCATCTTGTTGATGTGTTGTCCAAGGACAGCACCAATGGCAAAGTCGGATGCATCGCACATAATCTCAAATGGGTGCGTCCAGTCAGGTGAAGAAAGAACGGGAGCAGAAGTGAGTGAACGTTTTAGTGACTCGAATGCAGTCACACAGCTCGAGTTGAAGTCGAATGGGGTGTCCTTGGCCAGCAAAAGAGTCAAGGGCCTAGCAATCTTGCTAAAGTCCTTGATGAACCGTCTATAAAAACCGGCATGGCCAAGGAAGGCTCAGATGTCTCGGACGCATCTGGGAGGAGGGGGATTGGAAATGACCTCAATCTTTTCTTTGTCAACCTCTATGCCATTTTGCGAGATGATATGTCCTAAGACAATACCTTTACGCACCATGAAGTGGCACTTCTCCCAATTCAAAGTGAGATTCTTGTCCTTACATCGGGTAAGGACAGCGTCAAGATGCAGCAAACACTCGTTGAAGGAATCGCCGAAGATGGAGAAATCATCCATGAAAATCTCCAGAAAATTTTCCACCATGTTTGAGAAGATTCCCATCATATACCGCTGGAAGGTAGCGGGTGCATTGCATAACCCAAAGGGCATGCGTCGATATGCGAACATGCCAAAAGGACAAGTGAAAGTGGTCTTGTCCTGGTCTTTTTTGGCGATGGGAATTTGATTATAGCCAGAGTAGCTATCAAGAAAGCAGTAGTACTCGTGTCCGGCCAATCGTTCAAGCATTTGGTCAATGAAAGGTAGCGGAAAGTGGTCCTTCCGCGTTGCGGCGTTGAGTTTTCTGTAATCAATGCATACTCGCCACCCAGTTTGGGTGCGAGTAGGGATTAACTCGTTCGCCTCGTTAGTGATGACCGTTATACCTGATTTCTTGGGGACAACGTGAATGGGGCTAACCCACTGGCTATCAGAGATAGGGTAAATGATACCACTATCCAGACATTTTACGATCTCCTTCTTCACAGCCTCTTTCATGACTGGATTGAGACGTCTTTGTGGATCCCGGGCTGGTTTGGCATCATCCATCAGATGAATGTGATGTTCAATGATCAGGGGACTAATCCCCTTGATGTCCGCCATGGACCAGCCAAAAGCTTGCATGTTGCTGTGCAAGACCGCAAGAAGGGCTTTCTCTTGCTCTGGAGCTAGAGAAGCCGAAATGATGACAGGGAGGGTCTCGTTCTCACCTAAGTAAGCGTACTTAAGGTGAGACGGCAAAGGCTTGAGTTTGAGCGCTGGAGGTGAAACGATTGAAGGCAAGATTGGTGCAGAGGTCTCGAACTCAAAGGACTCCAGCAAAGGTTCAAAACGAGTGTAGGCGACCGAGTTGGATGGTTCAGGTAACTCATCCGGAAATTCGAAGGATTCAAACTCGGGTTGTGAGCGGCTAAGATCGTTCGAGAATGTGAAACACTCGTAGTCGTTGTCGGGCGCAGAAACAGCAGCAGGTTCGAAGAGGAACGCACTAGTGGCGTTAAGGTTATCGTGTTCGAACAGAAACTCCTCGAATTCACACTCTTCTGGGGTGATCTCCTGGATCGAGCAGACGTCCAGTATATGAGAATTAGGTTCGGCGGGCTGATTCTCCAACCTAAAAATGTTGAGTTCAATCGTCATGTTTCCAAAAGAGAGGTTCATCGAACCATTGCGACAATTGATCACAGCATTTGAGGTTGCAAGGAATGGACGACCGAGTATCACCGGAATTTGATTCCGGGGGTTAGCTACAAGCTGTGTGTCTAATACAATGAAGTCAACGGGGAATATGAAGTCCCCGACTTTAATTAACACATCCTCTAGCTCACCCCTAGGATGGGTGATCGATCGGTCGGCCATTTGGAGAGTGCAGTGTGTGGGTTTCAGCTCTCCTACGCCTAATTGCTCGTATACTGAGTACGGAAGCAGGTTAACACTGGCACCAAGATCTAATAGTGCGCGGTTGATGTTCTTATCCCCAATGGTAATTGAAATCGTAGGACAGCCAGGGTCCTTCCGTTTTTGTAGTAAAGATTGGGTAAGAGCATCACTCACAGCACTAGCCAAGAAAACTTTCTTGGGTACCTGAGACTTCCTCTTTTTCGTGCACAAGTCTTTTAAGATTTTCGCGTAGGACGGGACTTGTTGGACAACATCTAAAAGAGGAATGTTAATGTTAACCTGCATAAATAACTCCAGAATCTTCTCCATTTGTGGATTTTGTTTATTAGACCTCAACCGGTTTGGAAATGGGACGTTTTTAAAATTGGTTGAGTCTAATGCTTGTGGAGGAGATTGTGGAGTTGGAACGGATCCCAGAACAGGTGTTTTCGTGGAGTGAGAAGTGGGTCCATTCAGAGCAGAAGAAGAGGAAGGAGAGCCTTGTGAAGAACGGAGAATAGGCTTAGAAGACGAAGAAGCAGGAGAAGAAGAAGAAGAAGCAGCGGCCGGGGTGTCATCGTTGATCCGTGTGCCGATGTTGTTTTGCAGCATCCTTCCCGATCTCAATGTGGTCACGTCACTCACATTATGGTTCTGTTGTTCAAGAGCAACATGTACATTATGTGGGTGACCGGGATTTGGGAGTGGTTGGGACGGGAGTTTCCCCTTCTCTCGCTCGCTTAAGGCCGCATTCAGCTGTGCAATCTGGGCCTCGATGGTTTTGATGCTTTGCCCGTGAGCGGCAGTGTGTTGCACCAAGGACTGAATGGAAGACTGGATGTTAGCAGTGGATTGTGTCGATTGTTTAACGAACGCCTCCAGACTTCGTTCGAGCGAGGAAACCTTATCGTTGTTTGACGGAACAAAGTTGTTTGGTGGAAAAGAATTGTTGGGTGCAAAGTTGTTCATCTGATTTTGAAAAGGTTGGGGTTGGAAGGGCTGCTGAAACTGATGTTGAGTTTGTTGTTGCGCTTGTTGTTGCGGAGGAGGGGGCCTCTGGAAATTGTTGCCTTGGAATTGATTCTGATTCTGATTTCAGGCGAAATTGGGGTGGTTCCTCCAACCGGGATTGTAGGTGGAAGAGTATGGATCATTCCTCGGTCTTTGCTGGAATGCAGCATTAACCTGATCCTGTCCTTGCGATGGTGGATTGTAAGGACACTCTTCGGTTAAGTGAGAAGGATCGGAACAACAAGCGCAAATGGTACGAAGGGGAAGAACAGGGGCAGGAGCAGGAGAAGAAAATTTGCTCTCTATCGCTTCAAGCTTTCTCGTTATTGCAGCCATTTCAGCTTTCATCGCAATAGAGACATCAAATTGGTGAATTTCTACCCTAGACTGACCGGTAGAAGTGGAGGTAGAAGAAGAAGAAGTCGGTCTGGTGCTCTCCCATTGTAGCGTTTGCTCCGCAAGGTCGTCAAAGAATTGCCACGCTTCCTCATCAGATTTCGATAGGAAGTGGCCCTGACAGATGGTTTCCAACAACTGCTTGGTTGCTGGGTTCAGGCCCTCGTTTAAGGTTTGGCAAAGTTGTCATTTCTCTATACCGTGGTGAGGACACTGAACAAGAAGGTCTTTGTACCGGTCAAAGCACTTCCAGAAGGGTTCAGAAGGAAGCTGAGAGAATTGGTTGATTTCATTGCGGATCCTTGCGGTTTTATGATTCGGATAAAATTTTTTGAGAAACGCTTTAACAAACTCGTCCCAACTGGTTATGGAGTGGGAAGCGGTGCTATACATCCATTTTTCCAGCAAGATCGCATAAAGTGAACGGAATGACCCATAGCCGTATAGCATCGTCCGACAGTTGGGTAGTTTTCGTCATGGCATAAATGTTTTGAAATTTATTGATGAAGATATAGGAATCTTCAGATTCAAGACCATGAAATCGTGGAAGCATGTTGATGAAGTGGGGCTTAATTTCAAAATTATCCCCATTGGCCGGTGGAAGAGAAAGGCAGGTGGGAAGTGCAGAACGGGTGGGATAGAAACGATCCTGGAGCGCGATTCGCTGCGGCGCTACAACAGGCGGTGGTGGTGGGTTATTGGTCTCCGTAAGAGGTGGAGCCAATCCAGGGGTAGTCAAAGAGATGTTTGGATTAAATCCTGACATCGCGGAAAAAGAGGTTGGTGAAGGTGAAGGTGAGGATGTATGTGTCACGACCCGAAAGTACGGAACATGACCGGCACTTAGACTACGAACGTCTCAAGGCGTACGTAAGCTAAGTAAGCCGAAACCCAGAAATCCAAACCCAGTGAAGTAGTAGAGAATAGGAAGAACCATATCAAATCAACCTGTATGCAACATAATATACAACGCCTAAAGGCGAGGATCACAACAGAAATGAACTCAACCAGCAAGAAACCCAAGGAAATATAACACACGACTCTAAGGTCGAAAGAATAACACCACTGGTCTCTATCTCAAATAAGTACAAGTTTTGGTTGATGGAAATTCTAGATACAGCTAAAAAATAATATACAAAGTATAATGATGGGTAAGATACAATAAACCCACCTACTAGCAAGTCACCCGAAAGGTACAGTGCCCGCAAAGCCGTAATGAAATCCGTACGGCAACACCTGCAAGAAACTGGGGCACAACGGGGGTGAGTTGCCAACTCGTGAGTAGAAAAAGATCTACGAACAGAAAATCGCATGTATGACGCAACCTAGGTCATACGATCATAACATATAATCCTCAAATATATAACCAGTAATCTCTAACCATGGCTAGTGTAAACATCTAACCCAAATGTAATCCCATATGTCTATGCCAGTGCATCAGGTGGCAATATATCATATGAATGATGTATGAATGCATGAAACAGAATGCATGTACTGAAGAAAACTGCTTTCATAATTTGTGAGATTTCTGTACTTTTAAAATGAGGTATCATGAATGAAATCAGCATAAACAGTGCCTAGCATCGGCACAAAACATAAGTCTCAGTATCTCGATACCTCTGTATCACAATCTCTGTACCTCAATATCTCGAAATCTCAATGTCTCAATCACAAAATCTAGGGCGCCGTCAGTCCAGATCGGCCCCTACCATCCATCTCATGACTACGACGGTATCCTCCGGATATCCGACGTGTCGGGTAATATCACCGGTAGGTAGTGCTCCCCTGCCAGGCTCACATCGTCATCATCACGCGCTTCTTGCCCCGGGGTACCTTACCGGGTCCACCATGTACCCGCAATCGGTCTCATCCGCCTCCTCGATTCGGGTTTCACATGTCGCTCTCAGCACCGAGAAAACACATGGTGAACGCACTGAAATATCATATCAAGGGTAACCGGGTTTTTAAAACATTTACATAATCTCTTTAAAATACCCACGGTTCCCAAATCCAGAAATAACATAGAAACAACATATCTCAATGCGTATAATCAGGAAGCATGATGTATATGACATATAAATGGAATGCAAGTGTAACTGTATGTCCTGCAACATGGAATAATAGTATGCACATACAAGGGTCATATCCTGATGCAATAATACTACTGTGTAGTGACATGGCAATTACCGATGAAGATGTGTGTGAGCTGGCAAGTAAGTGTATGTGGAACATACGCATCATCGGTAATGGTGCTGGTGCCCTAACAGCATGATATCAATAATAGAATATGAATCATAACAGTATGCGATGCAGAGCAACAATAATAAAATGCGAGAGTTGAAATACTGAACACCATGATCGCTAAACTGCATCTAATGTCATAAAGGTCATATAGCTAACTACTACAAGGCTGAGCTAAAACTAGTAGTAGGTAAGGGAAACCGCCTAACCTCTGAGTCGATACATATATATATATACACATATATAGTCGGTGATCCCATCTCGATCATATCACATCCGATACCGTATCCCTATAATCGGTTATTCCCAAGTCAAATAGGCGGATCAAACATCAAAATATAGCTCGTACGTAAATCCGTCGTACGGCCTCCCAAATCTGGGTACGGGTCAATATCACATTTGTCATATCATTCATCGAGTATTCTCTTTATCAATTATCATCATCTGGGTACTAACCTATGTCTAGTACAATTCCAACATCATCACTATAATCAAGATCTAACTACTGATCAACATTCTAGTATAGATCGATATTATCCTCATATATCATCACCAGAGTATACATCACCTAAAGTGGCCTATCACAAGTATCCTGTCGTATATCATAATCACATGTCGATCACATAATATATATGTCGCTATTATTATGGCATCATCATTCCCAAAATCCTCTAAGCATCAAGACGTACCTCCATTATGAATTTCATCATATCACCGCCATCATGATCTCATATCAAACCATCGACTCACATCGATCCCACATATATCATCCTCAAATCCGTAATAAGCATATAAACCCAAACTCATGTGAACACATATCCATAACGAATTCCATAACCATATATGAAGTGAGGATGTTTGCAAGTATGAATGTGTGAGTATGTATGTGTAGTGCACCCACTACCCTAAGGTTCCGTAACCAAAATCATCCAAGTCCACCAATTCCCATTTAAACATCTATAATTAATCCCAACGACAATAATATTTATAGGTGTCTATACGCATCCGTATACACCACCTCGGACTGCGGGGGTGCTATACGCCATCCACCCGACTTCTCCCCGTAGATATAAATCTACTCACCTGATAAACTCCCCGCTAAGCCGTAGTCGATACGCTACGTCGTCTCGGAATCCACGCGAAGGTACCGATCGATCCGTGTCCTTCGGTCTTTGCTCTCGGTCCTTAGCATGTTACAGCTGCCTCGACAACGTTCGCCCTCCGGTCAAGCTCGTCAAAAAAAACCAAGTGGGGCCGGCCAAACAAGTGTTCACTGTGAAAAAATTGAATTGATGATGAGTGCTCTGCGGATTTTACATGATATGAATTGAAGAGATGAGCTAAAGAAAATTCCATGAGAGGAATAAATGGGCTCTGGCATTCAAAACTTGAAGAAAAGGCTCTCTGTTGATTTTCTAAATTGGATCACTCCTTGGTTTCGAAATCTCCCCTCAGCGAAATGGTGAGTGGGTGAGGTTAATGAAAATGGAGTGGTGAGTGTAAGAAAAATGGATTATGTTGTGAGAATATGTTGTGAGGTGTGGTTGAAGTGAAGCAAAGTGTATTAATCAACATGAAAACAATCCCACTTCAAAAACAAGTGGGGCCGGCCAATCACGAAGAGCATAAATTGCTCACTGCCCCAAGTAGGGCCGGCCACCATAAGATTCACAGTGGGAATGGGTGAGTGGTGAGGGGTTGCAATCAAGTAGAGAGAGTGTGAGGTGTATGCCATGAATGTGAATGTGAATGTGAATGTGAAACATTAATTTACTCAAAGAAAATAACTTCCATTAATTCACAGCCACCAAAACAATTCCACTCTCCAAACTAAAAGTGAACAGCACACTTCATTCCACAAATAAAATCCTACACAGAAACTTTCACCAAAACAAAAGCATTAATAGCCACCCATCTCCTGCCAAAGCCATACCTTCGAAAATGACCCATGCCTAAATTAATTTAAAGTAAACAAATGACCCACCCAAAGTTCAATAATTTTCCACTGCCAAATGAAATTCCCATTTCGAAATTTCCCAGCAAAAGCCATCAAATGCATGCACAAATAAATTAATGCAACAATATGACTCACCGCTCACCTCGTCAAAGAGCCTAAAGCCCATTCGAATTTTTTTTTGCCAGGGAAAGGAAAAAGACCATGCTTAATTAATGCTTAAGAATGATTACCAATTAAAACATGCTCATGAATTTTCCTTCACCAATTATAACAGCACACCCACTTGAACTTTGAAAAAACCCAGCCCAAAGAAAATCCATGCAATCAAAATATATACTCTCACATTTCACATCACAATTTTTTTTTAAATGAATAAATTATTTTAATCTTCCAATTATTTCAAAATTATTGATATACATTTATACCATTTTACGAAAACCCCTAATTCGCAAATCGGTAGTTTTCACGAAATATATTATTTAAATGTTAAATTCCAAAAATAATGTTTTATATTTTCTGAAATGTTACAATCTTCCCCCCTTAAAAAAATTCGGTCCCCGAATTTAAATTTAAACTCCCAAATGATAAAACATTTCAGTAATCAACTTAAATCAACGGGGCTACGAAATAACGGAAAACAAACAGAAAATCACAGCGCATCCTGCGTGCCGGAAAAATGAGTACGAAACTCAAAAACGAACTCCGTCAAGCGTCACGCAAATCAACGGATTTGCACGCATATCATCGGAGTCACAAAGAAGATACAAATCTCAAATCCCCTGCCGAAATACCATATGCACCAATCAAATACCATAATACATATATAATACGCATCCTGTTTGAAAAATTTACAAAAACCGAATAAATCATATGCATAATCTTTTTTGAATTGCCGCGTAATGTGAAAATCACGGCACAAGTGGCGGACGTTCATTGTTAAAGTAATAATATACTAGCATATATGTTTTGCCAAAATATGCGTCCCGCCTTTTTGAAACATCCCAAAAGGTTTATTTGTAAACGTTCGTGTCAGTCGCAGACACGTAAGAAATAGCGAAACTATAACTCCTTTTTAAAACCTCTTGGTAAACTTTTTATGCATGAAAAGTACATAAGTACTGTCTTCGGATCAATCCTGTTCAGTACGAAAACTCATAGCAAATATCATACAAATGTACTGCCCCATAAGAAATCAATCCAAGGAATGCATATAAATACTACGTGCGTCTGGTGCGCACGGAAATCAAGATCCATATACGTGCCATACAGGTGCACAGAAACAAGATCTAAGTGCATCGGGTGTGCACGAAGCATCTGTCATGGGCAACGTGGGTTCCTGACAGCAAAATCAGGTGCATCTGACATGCACGAAAATTCCGATTTAGTGCATCTGGTGTGCACCAAATCGCATCCCATAGCAGGCGCCCAACATGCGCTAAAAATCCAAACCTGGTGCGTCCATCATGCATGAAATCCCGAAATCCAATATCGAGTGTCGAACACACATAGAATCCAATCCGGTGCACAAGGTGCACAAAACAAATATCGAGTATCCCAATCGAAATCGAAGTCCAGTGCATCTAAGTGCACAAAAAGCGTATCACTGCACTGCAAGCATATATAAACTATACAGAGTGCAGGAACCAAATCGTGTGCGTGCATACGCACAAAATCAACTCAAATGTCTAAATCCCATAAAATCACAAACATGTGAAACCAAGGCACGAAAATGATATCAAGTGCAACAACTGTGCAAAAATCGTAAATACTCAGTAAGTATAACCATGGTGCATGAAAACACATATCATGAAACCCAATCATCAAAATCAAATCATGCGAATAATTCGTCCAAAATGCCGAAGCAAGTATGGCGGAATAGTCCCGCTCAAGCGCATCCTCCAAGAATCTCTGGCCAACTGTCGTGGTCACTCATAGCATATCTCGTCGACGATCCTGAAATCTGGCCTGCTGGTGTGCATAACATGACCACTCCTGGGTCCAAGTCTTCTCTGTATATTATCATTCTTACGATCCGTCGGCTCATCGGCCCTGTCAGGTGTGCTAACGGGGACGATTCCGTTTTGACACTTCTCTGGTCATCTCTCGGTCAATCTTCACGACCACTCATCACGCAGCATGTCACTGGCGTCGGCCTCTGGCTCTCTAAATGCACGTGACACATCTGATCCTGGATGTAAATATCATTGCAGCAGTGTCCTGGAAGGAATCCTGCTCAAGGTCTCTTCCAAGTCTCGTCTCTGCCTAACTGTCCGGAAGTCATCGTCCTTTACCATATCTGCTTCTTGTTCCGGAACGGCTGCATACTCATCGTGACTCCTTCTAGAAGGTATATCCAGTTACAATGCCTCGGCATGCGCATCGCATCTCTGATGTCGGCGGAGTGGAACGTCATCTCCTTTAGATCTGGCACGAACCTCTTACTCCACTTTTCTCTAATGTCGACTACTTCGGACTCGTCTTGTCGTGGCTGCATGGACTGGGCTCCAACGGCTATCATCGTATCTGGAGTCTCCCAAGAAATGCATCTCACCACCTAGCATCCGAATTAAATCGAGCCATCCGATTGATGTCGAATCATCCGATCGACTAGTCAGAACCTCACAATCCCCCAAGAGCTCAACATCTCGGATACAGTTTAATAGTATCGAGTACATGCCACAGCGTCGGTGGTCCAGCCGTAGAAGGGCAAACCCAAGCCTCACTAATGGCGCCGCAGAACTGCCGCAAACCCTAAGGTTCAAAGGCTTTCATATGGTCATTTAGTCGAGTTAGGGTTTCATTCTTCTAGAGGGACCATAGAATTGTCTGCATGTCTTTCTGAATTCTTTAAACTTGGAATAGTAGGTTTCTGACATTCGATCGTCTCTGTAGACTCTCAACGTCTCCGCGTGAAGTCGTCTCTAGCTGGAATCAATCTATCTGATGAACTCGCATCGGGGTAGCGAACAAGCAACATGTCCTAGTCATTTATTCTTGGTGACTAGCGATCTTCTATCATCTCTTATTACAATCTCGTACTATAATAGCTCCAATCATCTAGGGTAATAGCTCGTCGTTCGCAGCAATAACTGGCTCACTCGTCTGCACACTGAACTGTGCCTCAATCATCAGGAGTAAGCAATTCACCAATGGTCATCAAAATCTGGCTGGCCTCTGTCAATGTCTCAATCCTCTAGTACTGATCTTCACGTCCGAGTAATCTCATACAGCGATCCATCCATCGCTCGTGGCACAAAGCACAATCAAAAGACACATCTCTACAATCGTGTGTCGCTAGAATCACGCCCCGGTCAGTCCTCGTTCGTGACGAGCTCAAGCTGACCGCAACTCTAGCCGTAGCTCTCCCTGCCCGTAATCGTGGCAGCAAAACCAAAACTGGTACCGACGAGGTTAGATCAGGAAGGAATATGATACTGAATAAAGAAATGTACATCCTAAGGCTTCTTAAGTGGAGTGGCGTGTCGTAAGTATGCCGCGGAACATACCCACGGTACGTCACTCTACTTTAGTCACCTATTCCATCAACCAAGGGTTATCCTACACGACGAAAGTTCGGATCTAATACCCCCTCGACCAAGTCTAAGTTCCATAAGGTCAAGCCTAAGTTCCTTATATAGATAACGCCCTAGGCTCCACATAGTCAAACTTAGACTCGAACCAAGGTCAACCTAGCGCTCTGATACCAACTTTGTCACGACCCGAAAGTACGGAACATGACCGGCACTTAGACTACGAACGTCTCAAGGCGTACGTAAGCTAAGTAAGCCGAAACCCAGAAATCCAAACCCAGTGAAGTAGTAGAGAATAGGAAGAACCATATCAAATCAACCTGTATGCAACATAATATACAACGCCTAAAGGTGAGGATCACAACAGAAATGAACTCAACCAGCAAGAAACCCAAGGAAATATAACACACGACTCTAAGGTCGAAAGAATAACACCACTGGTCTCTATCTCAAATAAGTACAAGTTTTGGTTGATGGAAATTCTAGATACAGCTGAAAAATAATATACAAAGTATAATGATGGGTAAGATACAATAAACCCACCTACTAGCAAGTCACCCGGAAGGTACAGTGCCCGCAAAGCCGTAATGAAATCCGTACGGCAACACCTGCAAGAAACTGGGGCACAACGGGGGTGAGTTGCCAACTCGTGAGTAGAAAAAGATCTACGAATAGAAAATCGCATGTACGACGCAACCTAGGTCATACGATCATAACATATAATCCTCAAATATATAACCAGTAATCTCTAACCATGGCTAGTGTAAACATCTAACCCAAATGTAATCCCATATGTCTGTGCCAGTGCATCAGGTGGCAATATATCATATGAATGATGTATGAATGCATGAAACAGAATGCATGTACTGAAGAAAACTGCTTTCATAATTTGTGAGATTTCTGTACTTTTAAAATGAGGTATCATGAATGAAATCAGCATAAACAGTGCCTAGCATCGGCACAAAACATAAGTCTCAGTATCTCGATACCTCTGTATCACAATCTCTGTACCTTAATATCTCGAAATCTCAATGTCTCAATCACAAAATCTAGGGCGCCGTCAGTCCAGATCGGCCCCTACCATCCATCTCATGACTACGACGGTATCCTCCGGATATCCGACGTGTCGGGTAATATCACCGGTAGGTAGTGCTCCCCTGCCAGGCTCACATCGTCATCATCACGCGCTTCTTGCCCCGGGGTACCTTACCGGGTCCACCATGTACCCGCAATCGGTCTCATCCGCCTCCTCGATTCGGGTTTCACATGTCGCTCTCAGCACCGAGAAAACACATGGTGAACGCACTGAAATATCATATCAAGGGTAACCGGGTTTTTAAAACATTTACATAATCTCTTTAAAATACCCACGGTTCCCAAATCCAGAAATAACATAGAAACAACATATCTCAATGCGTATAATCAGGAAGCATGATGTATATGACATATAAATGGAATGCAAGTGTAACTGTATGTCCTGCAACATGGAATAATAGTATGCACATACAAGGGTCATATCCTGATGCAATAATACTACTGTGTAGTGACATGGCAATTACCGATGAAGATGTGTGTGAGCTGGCAAGTAAGTGTATGTGGAACATACGCATCATCGGTAATGGTGCTGGTGCCCTAACAGCATGATATCAATAATAGAATATGAATCATAACAGTATGCGATGCAGAGCAACAATAATAAAATGCGAGAGTTGAAATACTGAACACCATGATCGCTAAACTGCATCTAATGTCATAAAGGTCATATAGCTAACTACTACAAGGCTGAGCTAAAATTAGTAGTAGGTAAGGGAAACCGCCTAACCTCTGAGTCGATACATATATATATACACATATATAGTCGGTGATCCCATCTCGATCATATCACATCCGATACCGTATCCCTATAATCGGTTATTCCCAAGTCAAATAGGCGGATCAAACATCAAAATATAGCTCGTACGTAAATCCGTCGTACGGCCTCCCAAATCTGGGTACGGGTCAATATCACATTTGTCATATCATTCATCGAGTATTCTCTTTATCAATTATCATCATCTGGGTACTAACCTATGTCTAGTACAATTCCAACATCATCACTATAATCAAGATCTAACTACTGATGACATTCTAGTATAGATCGATATTATCCTCATATATCATCACCAGAGTATACATCACCTAAAGTGGCCTATCACAAGTATCCTGTCGTATATCATAATCACATGTCGATCACATAATATATATGTCGCTATTATTATGGCATCATCATTCCCAAAATCCTCTAAGCATCAAGACGTACCTCCATTATGAATTTCATTATATCACCGCCATCATGATCTCATATCAAACCATCGACTCACATCGATCCCACATATATCATCCTCAAATCCGTAATAAGCATATAAACCCAAACTTGAAGAAAAGGCTCTCTGTTGATTTTCTAAATTGGATCACTCCTTGGTTTCGAAATCTCCCCTCAGCGAAATGGTGAGTGGGTGAGGTTAATGAAAATGGAGTGGTGAGTGTAAGAAAAATGGATTATGTTGTGAGAATATGTTGTGAGGTGTGGTTGAAGTGAAGCAAAGTGTATTAATCAACATGAAAACAATCCCACTTCAAAAACAAGTGGGGCCGGCCAATCACGAAGAGCATAAATTGCTCACTGCCCCAAGTAGGGCCGACCACCATAAGATTCACAGTGGGAATGGGTGAGTGGTGAGGGGTTGCAATCAAGTAGAGAGAGTGTGAGGTGTATGCCATGAATGTGAATGTGAATGTGAAACATTAATTTACTCAAAGAAAATAACTTCCATTAATTCACAGCCACCAAAACAATTCCACTCTCCAAACTAAAAGTGAACAGCACACTTCATTCCACAAATAAAATCCTACACAGAAACTTTCACCAAAACAAAAGCATTAATAGCCACCCATCTCCTGCCAAAGCCATACCTTCGAAAATGACCCATGCCTAAATTAATTTAAAGTAAACAAATGACCCACCCAAAGTTCAATAATTTTCCACTGCCAAATGAAATTCCCATTTCGAAATTTCCCAGCAAAAGCCATCAAATGCATGCACAAATAAATTAATGCAACAATATGACTCACCGCTCACCTCATCAAAGAGCCTAAAACCCATTCGAATTTTTTTTTGCCAGGGAAAGGAAAAAGACCATGCTTAATTAATGCTTAAGAATGATTACCAATTAAAACATGCTCATGAATTTTCCTTCACCAATTATAACAGCACACCCACTTGAACTTTGAAAAAACCCAGCCCAAAGAAAATCCATGCAATCAAAATATATACTCTCACATTTCACATCACAAATTTTTTTTAAATGAATAAATTATTTTAATCTTCCAATTATTTCAAAATTATTGATATACATTTATACCATTTTACGAAAACCCCTAATTCGCAAATCGGTAGTTTTCACGAAATATATTATTTAAATGTTAAATTCCAAAAATAATGTTTTATATTTTCTGAAATGTTACAGTATGAACAGAATTCCGGTCAACGTCGGAGTTGGCCGGCATAGGTAAGGGTGAAAGAGGAGTGGACGGAGTTTCGACGTCTGAGTCGATCGCGTAGTCGATAGCGACTAACGTAACGCGGACTAGGCGGGCGCTAGTGTCCCGAGTCCAAGCGGACATACACTAAACGAGTTCAGTATAGTCAAAGCGGAGAAGGTAAGGGTAAGAAAATGTCAATGGAGAAATACGATGGGTGGTGGGTAAAAAATGGATTTGGCGACAAAGGGCAAGTTTTTATAAAAGTTTTTGATTTTTTTTATAGAAAGAGCTTTACAGGAATATGTATGGACTTACGGCTTTAAGCAATCACAAACAAGATATGCACAATCACACCTAGATCTAGGGTCACCTAGGTCTGCTAGACAGCTCCTAACTGTTCCAGAGGGCTAGAAATAGGACCTCAAACGGCCTCTTCTCCGTCAATTGCGACCAGGTAAGTGCCAGGTAAGTGGGAGGTTATCCAACACTTTCGCGAAGTTCCTTAATTAAATAACCACTTGCCTTCGACACACTTGCCTAGACACCGCAAAAGTAAGATAGGATAAACGGCCGATGCCTGTAACTAGTCCTCTGTCCTATTGAGCGCGAAGTCCTTAGGGCTGAGTTTAGTATTTTTTAATTTAACAATGGTCAATGCATATGCTTTTTGTGATTTCTGGGGTCCTGGGAAGGGTGATGAAATCCCCACCCAATCTGAATTGGTTTCAAGCCCCTTAAGTCCGTATTAATAAATGCAAAGCAGTAACAAATCAACTGCAAACAATTTTTATTTTAGCGCGGCGCAAAGAATCCTGCACAAGAACAGTTTATTGGAAGGGGGAAGAGAGTTTGCGCAAAGAATGCTGCAGAAAACACAGTTTATTGGAGTCCAGAGGAGTGGGAGAGAGAAGAGAAGAACTCACAGAAAGTTTGCACCATGAAGAAGCCAAATGGCCGCGGTTCCGCGACCTAAGCTTGCTTATGCCGCGGTTCCGCGGCAAAAAGGTGGGATTGGGTCTTCAAAAATTTTGGGTGTTCTTCTGTGGTTGTCCTCTGCTTGTCTGGATTTGCTGAATCTTGGTTTGCTTACTATATCTGCTCCAGATTTTTACAGTAGACCGTTTGCTTCGTTTTGATCCGTCGCGGTGTAGCCGCGAAATGTGGGTCTAACTTCCCACGTCTTTGGCACTGAACTCGACCGTCTTTTGTTCCTGCACACTTGCACAAAAACTAATCAAAAATAACAAGATGATTCTTTTTTTACAACGTATATATTTTTTTTTTGGTTTTTTGGTTAGCTTTATATTCACAAATTAACCCGAAATTACACAAAGAAATAAACTACCGTCTCCCCGGCAACGGCGCCATTTGATTGGTAGAGATTCTGCGTGTTCAAGTTTAGTTAATTATCGCAATCAAAACGGTTTCGCGTGTAGCTAGCCGGTTGAGTACGGGTCGTCCGCAGGGAGATGAGAATCTTTTTCTATGTGCTTT
This sequence comes from Agapanthus africanus, assembly GCA_030015575.1. Lineage (NCBI taxonomy): Eukaryota > Viridiplantae > Streptophyta > Magnoliopsida > Asparagales > Amaryllidaceae > Agapanthus > Agapanthus africanus. Next base: position 432,576,497 of record CM057339.1, read on the forward strand.
AACGAGTTAAGTCCGAAAGTCCAGATTTGTTTGTGATTAACTAAGTGTTAAAGTGATTGTAAAGAGAGCTTGTTAGGGTTAGGATTAGGTTAGTTTGAGTTAGGAGTCGCTCACTTCTTTCGTTGCCACTCTTAATATCGGTGTTACGGTAATCGGCAACAACGGGGATTAGCACGACTTGGAAGGAACTTGCGAGTATAAGCTAGGCTTTCCAACGCTTAAGTTCTTCCTTTTGGTGATTGTCCGTCCGTTCTTGGCTCTTAGCCATAACCTCCGGTTAATTCAACCACAACCGGTCTCACTACGGAATCACCGCTATCATGTAGGATAGGGTGCCGAAGGGAGCGGATTGTGGTTCAATTAACGGGAGTCGATTTAAGATGTCGGGCAAGGAAACAGTGAGAGAGATTTCCTTCTCTCAAACTTCCCTTATCCTACCCTAACAAGTATGGAAACTACTCACACATCATAACGAAAAGAAAAGAAAACAAAAGAGGAAGATAGAAAGAAAGAGATTAGAAGATAATAACTAGCTATTTGCGACCTCACCTTGGCAAGGATCAAGCGTCAGCATCATGGTTGTTTAAGGATAAAGGAAAAGAGAAAAGAAAGAAACAAACACAAATAACAACAACTAAGTTAACAAATAAAAATTACAAGCAATAATAATTTAACTAAAGAACAAGACAGGTATAACAAAAGGAACTTCTTTATTCATCATTCTTCACTCACAAAAGCTCACTACAAGTTTTTCAATGGAGAAGAGATGAGAAGAGGAAGAAGAACAAGTATTCTAAAACCTAGAAAAATACAAGATTAAGCACACCTTGGCTTCACAAGGTTCTGGGCTATTTATAGGTAGGGAACTGGAAACCTAGGGCAAGAATCGGGCTCCACATAGAATGACCAAACTGCCCCTAAAATGTTTCACTCTGAAGAGACCGTACGGCCGCGGTTCCGCGGCCTAAGCCTGCTAATGCCGCGGAACCGCGGCCGTTTAGAGGGATTGTGCCTTCATATTTGGTGGTGCTCCCTGGTTCTGTGTGCCCTTTATTCTGGTATATGTATTTTCTCAGATTTTCTTCACGATTTTTCCAGAATTTCTGTTGAGCAAAAGGTGATTTGATGTGGATCTTTTTGTCATGATTTCCTCGAGCTCCGTGTAGATTTCTTGGATCTTGTGTTGCCATTGAGCCTTGTACATGAAAATGACATTGATTTGCCATTTTGTCTCTTAAACTGGTGTGTGGCAACAGACGGATAAAGAGCGGAGACCCGTGTTTTATCTGTGGTTGGCAGGAACCCGGATTTTGTCGTGTTTTTCCATGAATTTCACCGTTTTAGAGCCGAGAACCTGTATCCTGCAATTGACTAGCAAACACGGCTCAAGAGTACCTACCGATATGCAATGTGATAAAAGTTGGGCGGTATGAAAATGCAAAAATCTGATATGAACAGTTCACTGCCGTGCTCTGCGAGGACCAGGATCCGCTCTGGACGTTTTCCATGGGGTCAAAGAGTGACGTTATCCGCGTTCCATGTGATCAGGAATTTTGCTCTGGATGCTTCCCACGGGTTCACTGCCGTGTTCGGCGAGGACCAGGCTCCGCTCTGGATGCTTCACACGGGTTCACTGCCGTGCTCTGCGAGGACCAGGATCCGCTCTGGACGTTTTCCACGGGGTCAAAGAGTGACGTTATCCGCGTTCCACATGACCAGAAATTTTGCGCTGGATGCTTCCTACGGGTTCACTGCCGTGTTTGGCGAGGACCAGGCTCCGCTCTGGATGCTTCACACGGGGTCGAAGAGTGACGTTATCCGCGTTCCACGTGACCAGGAATTTTGCTCTGGATGCTTCCCACGGGTTCACTGCCGTGTTCGGCGAGGACCAGGCTCCGCTCTGGATGCTTCACACGTGTTCACTGCTGTACTCTGCGAGGAACAGGATCCGTTCTGGACGTTTTCCACGGGGTCAAAGAGTGACGTTATCCGCGTTCCATGTGACCAGGAACTGTCTGTATTTCACGAAGTCGGAATTTGACTCTCGGTCAGCTGTACACCACCGAGTCATGGAACTGGGAGTTGCCGCTGTTCCGCTTTGCTTGATGTTGTGTTTGCTGTAATGAGATGAGTGTTGAGAGGATCTCTAGGTTGTCGGTGAACCATCGAGATTTGGCTTCTTCTTCTGATGAAACCTGGGGAGGAGGAGTGTGATTCCTTCTTTGTTTGCGCCCCTGGATTGTATACAGGGATTGATGTAGCATCACCTGTAAGGCAAAAATTTCATTTTTATTTTATTTCTTTTTCCGCGATGCTCTATCATTTCAGCTTTTATATCGCGAAGGTCGCGATTGCCCCATCATTTCGGCTATTTTTCGCGGTGCCCAATCGTTTCGGCTATTTATTTTATTTTTACTCACTGCTTTTTATTGCGAGTTGCCCAATCATTTCGGCCATTTTTTTATGCATATATTTTTACTTGCTGCTTTTTATTGCAAGTTGCCCCATCATTTCGGCTATTTCATATGCATTTTAGCTCGTTGATTTTTTTCATCGCGAGTGTAGAACTTGGAATCTGGTGTCAATCTCAGCATCAGCATCGCTACAACTGGAATATTGCCAGGAGCGAATCATCATTTGCCATGAGAGGACTCGGAATTTGATACCGTTTCAGGCATCACCATCGCTACAACTGGGATATTGTCAGGAGTGAATCATCATTTGCCTTGAAAGGACTCGGAATTTGATACCGTTTCAGGCATCAGCATCGCTACAACTGGTATAATGCCAGGAGCGAATCATCATTTGCCTCTGTCGATGCCGAACAAAGGTGGCTTAGTAAACAGGGTTAGGGTCCTGTCGACTAAGGCTTTTGACTTCATGAGCCGTAAGGGTCTCATAAAGGTATTTCTCCCTACAAGTCGTGAGGATCTCGTAGGTGTGTTTTCTCCTTGGTAATCGTGAGGATTCCTAAGTGCGTGTTCCCCTGTAAGTCGTAAGGATCTTACAAAAGGATTTTCTCCTTATAAGTCGAGAGGACTCATAAGGGTTGTTCACCGTACGAACATATCCCCAGTCACGGATGGGACTCGGTTAGGGAAATGTTTATTCGCGCCCGTGGATTGTATACAAGGGTCAGTATGAGCCGCTTGTAGTGCAATATTGAAGTTTGTGGGGGTTGCTTAAGAACAGGTTCAGGTCTCTGTAACTTAAGACTTTCAAATCTTATGAACCGTGAGCGTCTCATAAGAGAGTTCTCCTTACGAGTCGTGAGGATCTCGCAAGTGTAATTTCTCCTCAGGAATCGAGAGGATTCCTAAGTGTGTTGCTCCTTTGTGAGTCGTAAGGATCTCACGCTGGTGGGTTCTCCTTACAAGGTCGAGAGGACCCTGTAAGCGTCTTTTAACGAGGTTGCGCCCTTTCGGGTTTTCACAAACACTCGCCGGTAGTCTGATTGATCTAAAAAACTATCTATTAACCGCAATCAAGAACGGCGTCGCTTGGTAGCTAGCCGGTGAGTACGGGTCGGTCCACAGGGATGTTGTGAATTTCCTAATCGCTCAAACGAGTTAATTCCGATTGTGGTCGGATTGATTATTTCTAAAAACTAAATTAATCATATCTAAATCTTGCTATGGTTAGGTCTTGGTTAAGTTTGGAAAGTCTATAAATCTCACCGCTTTCTATACCCATATGAAGATCTAATTAGGTGTTATGGTAATTATTAATAAAAGGGATTAGAACCATTTGGAAAGATATTTCTTCCTCTAGGTTCTTGTGCTTCCTTTAGAAATCCTTACCCTAACCTCCATGGAAAACCATTACAACCGGGCCTTTATACTAGGGTATCACCGCTACCTCGATGGATAGGGTGCCGTAGGGAGCGGTATGTGCATGTATGCATAGAGTCCTATGAAAATATATGACGGGCAAGAAAGGGGATGAGAGATCTTCGTCTCTCAAACCTTCCCCAGATCTAACCCTAACAAGCGAGGAGACTACTCACTCATTAGGGAATTGAAGAACATTTATCTAGGGCAGAGAATAAAAGATTAACTAGGGCAAGGAATTAAATTTAAGTAGGGCAAGAATAGAAAATTAACTTAGGGCAGAAAATAAAGAACTTACAACTTGATACTCTCCAAAAGAATTCTGAAATTTATTAATGAAGGGAGGCATGAAAAGAATACAATGATTTAGAGTTCCTATTTATAGAGGATAGGAAACCCTAGGTTACAATTGATTCGCCTGTCTACATTTACCAAAATACCCTAGGTTGACCAGTCAAAGCCGCCACAAGTTTTGGTAAAAAGAATCTTCAAGCCCGGGCTCTTTATGGCCGCGGAACCGCGGCCTGGGTAGGGTTGGGCCGCGGTTCCGCGGCCCAATAGTTGGCTCATCTTCTGGAATTTTGCGGGCTGCTTGTGTGCTTTCTGGGCTTCTCTCTTCTTTGGTTCTTTACTGAATTTGGCTTTTCTGTTTCTTCCAGATCTCCAGTGAACAATTGCATTGGGCTTTTAACCGTTTGCTTTGTAATCTTGGACCTTGCGTTGCCTTGTTAATTGTGAACTGTTCTTCGTCTAGGCTTGACTAAGACCCTTCTATTTGTTGGTCAAAAGTCCCTCTTTTGTATCGTCTTTATATCTTTTTGTTTTAGATCCAAGAACCTGTAACTTGTAATATGTAGCAGACATGCGTCAAAAGCACCTGTTTATTTATAAAATGAATAAGAACGGGGAGTAGAATAATGCAATATTATGGTATGAACAAATACCCCCAAACTTATTTTTTGCTCGTCCTCGAGCAAACTTATTTTTTATTCTCTACAAAAAACCTAACCGCACTTTCGCAGGGAAATGCGATTGCACCGAGCATGTGCAACAAGCCATTAAACCTCTAGGTGTCCCTAGTAGGAGGAGTGTTGTCTCTTGAGGGTTTTCAGCGGATGCTACCCACAAAATCCTATCAATTCAGCCCATTAACTTTTATTCTCCAATTAAGTTTTCTAACAAGGAATTCTATTATCGTCGACTCGTAAATTATCCACCCATATTCTTCACACTTCCTCATCATTTAACTTAAGATTATATATGTTCTGCAGACCTACTTAGTTTTCGACATTTCTTAAGTTTTCCTTCTAGGGTTCCATCTCTACTTAGGAATTTTTATCAACTTTATTAAAGATACAAGTTCTATTCTTCACTCCTATCTCTCATCTAAACTCCAATCACATACCCCTACGTGTGTGTATATATCACACCTACACTTGGAAATTCAAATCAAGCAATCATACTCTTGTCCGTTGTCCAAAGTACTTCTTAATAGGTGAATGAATTTTGCTTACACATCCTTCATGCGACCGTTAATACTTCTTGAGGTACCAACGACCGATTACAAAATGCGTTTGCACTTTAAAGCGTAATTCCTAGTTTTGCAACACCCAAGGCTTTTAGCAGTGACTCCCAAACCAGTTGGTCTAAGACACTAGGTGATGAAGCACCCTCGCTAAATATTTTTTTCTATGTTTGCAGCCTTAAGTAATCACAAAAACCAGTGTTCATTTTTTTTATTCTTTATTCACACTTGTATTTTTTTTATTTTTCATCGTACTAAGGACTTTAGACAAGAGCATTTCAAGATCTTTTCTACTATTCCAAGTTTCAAGGTGCGTGATTGTGCAAATTTGTAGGGTATACATTTTCAGAATCTAGACTTAAGCTAGGAATTAATTTTCAAACTCATACTTTAATAAAAACATCAATACTCTTCCCTTGATTCAACTTAGCCCAAAAAGTGAACTCAAAATTTGCCTATTTCTAAATAAACTACAAAGACATATACTTTCTACCGTTAAAGTTTAAGGAAGGTTATTTTTAGGGTTTTTAATTTACTAAGTCTAAGATCTAGTTGTTCCTAGCTAGTTAATCTATTTGTCAAACTCGAGTCAAAATAAGGCCAAAATTGAATACAATAATTTTTATAATTTTTGAAATTTTTCAATTTTTATGGGTTTTCAAATAAGTATGCAAATGCAAAAATATACATATGAATGCGAAGGAAGAAGACTTACCGAGCATACCCCCAAACTTAAATTTGACAGTGTCCTCACTGTCATGCTACACCAAGAGGGTCAAAATGTCAGCACGCCCCTGTTTATTTATTTATAATTTTTTTTGAATTTTTTATTGTTTTGAATTTTTTTTATATTTTTTATAGAAAAAGAAAACAAAAATATATGTACATATATACAACAAGGTTCCCCCCAAACTTAAACTTGGCCTTACACAAGCCAAAGGTTAGCACTAACCATTCAAAAATCTTATCGTGGTAATGGCCGAGTTGGTGAAATAATGGGGTGTAGAGGAAAGAAATGAGAAACACACGAGACCGTGTGGGAAGAAGGGTAGAATATGGTCTCGGTGGAGGAGAAGAAGGGCGGAAAAGAGAAAGAAGGGTAGCACGATCTTGAGGGTGTAAATTGAGTGAATAAATTAGCACAATTTGTGATGACCGATATGTTAAAAGTGATTGTGCTAACCTATCAACCTGTCGAGAAATGGGGTCAAATCCCTCAAGATTCGCAAGAAAGCATGGGTACGCCGAACTTGGTATAGGAGATGAAAACGTAACGGTCTCTTGTACGGTCGGAATGATAGGAAGGACGAAAGGGAGTGATTTAGGGATAGTCGTAATCTCACCTAAGTAATCTGTCTCGAACTTGAAGGATTCCATCAATGGTTCGAACTGACTGTAAGCAACTGAGTCTGATGGTTCAACTAACTCATCTAAAAATGTAAATGACTCAAACTCTGGCGGTGAGTCATCAATATCGTCCGAAAAAGTGAAACACTCGTAGGTGTTATCGTCTGTGAGAACTGTGTTAGATTCAAAGAGAAATTTTTCAAACTCACAATCTTCAAGCGTGATATTAGGCGTGGTCAGAATGATGGAAAGGAGGGAGGGTGATTTAGGTAAAGGTTCAAGAGGATGAATTGGAAAATCCGACACATCAAACAAAAATGGTTCAACCTTAATATTATCCTCAAGACTCTCCTCAATACTATCCTCATAATTTTCCTCAATATTTGTCTCATCCATGCCATTATCATCATAATCCAGACGCATATGAAGTTCGGGAGAAACAACTAATGACTCGGGATGATGAGTTGAACATAAAATTTCAATCAAATCGACAGGTCCATCATCTGAAATATTCCCGGCGTCTATATCCTCAATCGAGTGAAAATCAATATTTTCTGACACCTCATCAAAAGCATGGATATTTATCGATTTAGGTTCTAGAGTGGAGGTGTAAATATCGAAAAGATTAAGTGTGGTTTCACTTGAAATGGGTTCTTCACAATTTGGCAAATCAAGCACTACAAATCACACAACTCATTTTTATCCTTAACTGATGAACTGTTTGGGACAATCGATGGAAAACCGGAGTTGTGGGTTTCAAGTGGGTATGGGTAGGTTTGATTTGGGAATGTGTAGAACTACTCGCTCCTCTCAAATTCTCCCTCTGTCCAACCGCCTCCTCATACATTGAAAAATTTGGAGCTAGTTGGAAACTAGCTACCGGTTCACTTGGTTACATAAGGGCGGCCATGGACGCTTCCACATTCCTAACCATTTTGTTTGTTGCTGCAATGTACGCCTCCAACGACTGTTCCAAACTAGACATGGGTTGTGAAGGGGTTTCGGTAAAAGATTGAAAGTTGTGTGGATACGTGAAACTCCCAAAAGGCTGTGTAGAAACAATGTCTAGTGAAGGTGGGAAAGTCTGGTAGGACTGGTAGGAAGTGGATGGTTGGACAGGATTAGGATCAACATGTGGATAAAACGGCGAATGGACTTGTTGATCCCTAGAACTAGATGAGTTGAGAGGGGTGAAAGATCGGCTACGAGATTGAGCAATATTCTCAGCAATGGACATCGGTTTAGGAGTTACAGCAGGACTTGAAAAAGTGGTATCAACATATAAAGGTGGTAAAGGTTGACTTGGTTGACACAAAGTGGGTTGCAAAGTCGAACTGTTTCTCCTAGACGCTTCTATTTGATCTTTCAACGAAATTTTTGGCATGGAGGGATCTTCCTTAAATCGACCGAAACAATTGACGTACGAAGCAAAATTAGGTTCGGGATACCAAAGTTCAGAAAGAGATTTGTGATGTGGGGTACCCATGATATCAGAAGGAGAAGAGAAAGAAGGTGGGTGTAAGTGGGGTGCAAGGATTTCTTAGCGACAAAATTTCGCAAGTTTTTATAGAAATTTTTCCTCTTATTTTTTTTTATTTGTTTTGAAAAAAAAAATTTCGATAAAGGGCTTAGACACAAATGCAATCAACCAGAAATGCACAATCAGGCCTAGATCTAGGGTCACCTAGGTCAGCTAGACAGCTCCTAACTGTTCCAAAGGGCTAGAAATAGGACTTCAAACCGTCTCTTCACCGCCAATTGAGGCCAGGTAAGTGCCAGGTAAGTGAGAGGCTCCCCGCTACAAGTAGCGGTCCTAATTAAGTAACCACTTGCCTTGACACACTTGCCTAGACACCGCAAAGTCAGGTTAGGATAAACGACTGATGCCTATAACTAGTCCTCTGTCCTATTGAGCTCGAAATTCTTAGGGCTGAGTCTAGTATGTTTTTAATTAAGAGTGGTCAATGCAAATGCTTTAAGTGATTTCTGGGGTCCTGGGAAGGGTGATGAAATCCCCACCCAATCTGAATTGGTCAAAGGCCCCTTAAAGTCAGTTTTAAAGATATGCAAAACAGAAAAATCACTTGCAATCAAATCTTTTTTTTTATTTTATGCGCGGCGCAAAGAATCCTGCACAAGATTGTTATTTGGAAAGAGAAAGATTTTTAAAGCACAGAATCCTGCAGGAATTTTTATAAAAGATGTACCGGGATTTACAGAGGAGAATAAAAAGGACTTACAGAGCTTTTTTCAGATGATGATGTCACCCTATCGCGGCGCTTTCCGCGGCCTGAGCGAGTTAATGCGGCGGAAAGGCGGTCAGTTGAACGGTACAGATCCCGAGAAAAATTTTCAGAAGACGAGGCCACGTCCCTGCTGCGATTACGCGGTCAGAAGGCGGTTAAGGCCGCGTTTCCGCGGTAGGATGGAGTGTTTATGTCGCTGGAAAAATTCTACTGTTCTGTTAATGAAATCTTCCTCTGTTTTGATCTCCCAATTTCTGTTTTGCACTCTTGATTTTTCCAGATCCGAAGTTGTTTGTAAATCCTACAAAATTCTCACAAAAATACCCTTTCCAAAAATAACAGATAATATATTTTTATATTTTTTTTTGATTTTTCAGATTTTTATGATTTTTTTAATTTTGATTAACCCGAAATTGCAAAAAGGAAATTTTACGCCATCCCCGACAACGGCGCCATTTGATTGATCTAAAAAACTATCTATTAACCGCAATCAAGAACGGTGTCGCTTGGTAGCTAGCCGGTGAGTACGGGTCGGTCCACAGGGATGTTGTGAATTTCCTAATCGCTCAAACGAGTTAATTCCGATTGTGGTCGGATTGATTATTTCTAAAAACTAAATTAATCTATATCTAAATCTTGCTAGAGTTAGGTCTTGGTTAAGTTTGGAAAGTCTATAAATCTCACCGCTTTCTATACCCATATGAAAATCTAATTAGGTGTTATGGTAATTATTAATAAAAGGGATTAGAACCATTTGGAAAGATGTTTCTTCCTCTAGGTTCTTGTGCTTCCTTTAGAAATCCTTACCGTAACCTCCATGGAAAACCATCACAACCGGGCCTTTATACTATGGTATCACCGCTACCTCGATGGATAGGGTGCCGTAGGGAGCGGTATGTGCATGTATGCATAGAGTCCTATGAAAATATATGACGGGCAAGAAAGGGGATGAGAGATCTTCGTCTCTCAAACCTTCCCCAGATCTAACCCTAACAAGCGAGGAGACTACTCACTCATTAGGGAATTGAAGAACATTTATCTAGGGCAGAGAATAAAAGATTAACTAGGGTAAGGAATTAAATTTAACTAGGGCAAGAATAGAAAATTAACCTAGGGCAGAAAATAAAGAACTTACAACTTGATGCTCTCCAAAAGAATTCTGAAATTTATTAATGAAGGGAGGCATGAAAAGAATACAATGATTTAGAGTTTCTATTTATAGAGGATAGGAAACCCTAGGTTACAATTGATTCGCATGTCTACATTTACCAAAATACCCTAGGTTGACCAGTCAAAACCGCCACAAGTTTTGGTAAAAAGAATCTTCAAGCCCGGGCTCTTTATGGCCGCGGAACCGCGGCCTGGGTAGGGGTTGGGCCGCGGTTCCGCGGCCCAATAGTTGGCTCATCTTCTGGAATTTTGGGGGCTGCTTGTGGGCTTTCCGGGCTTCTCTCTTCTTTGGTTCTTTACTGAATTTGGCTTTTCTGTTTCTTCCAGATCTCCAGTGAACAATTGCATTGGGCTTTTAACCGTTTGCTTTGTAATCTTGGACCTTGCGTTGCCTTGTTAATTGTGAACTGTTCTTCGTCTAGGCTTGACTAAGACCCTTCTATTTGTTGGTCAAAAGTCCCTCTTTTGTATCGTCTTTATATCTTTTTGTTTTAGATCCAAGAACCTGTAACTTGTAATATGTAGCAGACATGCGTTAAAAGCACCTGTTTATTTATAAAATGAATAAGAATGGGGAGTAGAATAATGCAATATTATGGTATGAACATAGTCCTGCTGTTTTTACTCACGGAGCCCTTTCGGGTTTTCATCCGTGCCCAATTTGCTTATGGACATACCGTCTTTCTTCTTTTTTTTTTATTCTTTTTATTTTTCTAACGAGATTGCGCCCTTTCAGGTTTTCACAAACACTCGCCGGTAGCCCTGCTGTTTTTACTTACGGAGCCCTTTCGGGTTTTCATCCGTGCCCATTTTGCTTATGGACATACCGTTTTTATTTTTATTTTTTTTATTCTTTTTTTTTGTATCGATTTTGGGATGCCGCAATCCACCGTAGTTTATCGACATCTCGGTCAGCAGCTAATTTTAGGGCATAGCGGTCCATCGTTAGTTTAAGGACATTTCGGTCCGTTATTAGTTTAAGGACGTTTCGGTCCGTTATTAGTTTAAGAACGTTTCGGTCCAATGTTAGTTTAAGGACGTTTCGGTCCGTTGTTAGTTTAAGGACGTTTCGGTCCGTTGTAAAGGAAGCCGGTTACTACTAATAGAGTTTGGGTTTAGGAAGATAGCGAGCGGACATAGTCGTCGTCATCTATCATTGACCTAGGCTGTAACTCGTTAAGCGTAGTACTTCTTCAGGAAGCGACCGTTTATTGGCCTGAAAGGCCTTTCACCATGCATGTCCATGAGTAGATAGGCTCCACCCTGATAGACCTTGTCTATGATATACGGGCCTTCATAGTTCGGCTCGAATTTTCCCCGCTTGGCGCGATTGGGGATCATAGGTCTTTTGACCACTAGCACGAGTTCGCCTTGGCGGAATGTTCTCGGCCTGGTCAATCTTTCATATGAGCGCGTCATCCTTACTTTATAAGCCTCCAGATTTTGTTGCGCTATGAGGCGGGTTTCATCAAGGGCATCAAGCTCTTCAAGCCGAAGGTGAGCATTTTCTTCGTCCGTCAGCTCGTAGTGGACTGCCACTCGTAGAGATGGTAACTCTATCTCGAGGGGGAGTACTGCTTCTGTACCGAATACCAACGCGTATGGTGTTGTGTTCGTGGCCGTTTTGAACGTAGTTCGATACACCCAGAGAGCTTCTTGCAGTCTCTCGTGCCAGTCCTTCTTATTTCGGGACACCGTCTTTTTCACGATCTTCGTCAAGGTCTTGTTGAAAGCCTCAGCTAGACCGTTAGCTTGGGGATTATAAACTGAGGAATATCTCCAGTCTATGTTGTGTTGTTGCGCGAAGCGGCTGATCTTGTGGCTTCTGTAGGCTGGCCCATTATCGGAGATGATCCGTCTTGGTGTTCCAAACCGATAAATGACGTGCGTCTTGAAGAAATGGAGGATATTCTCTGTCTTCACTTCCCTCAGCGGTACTGCTTCTGCCCATTTGGAGAAGTAGTCATTCGTCGCCAAGATGAATCGATGTCCCCTAGACGATACTGGTTCGATGGGGCCGATTACGTCAGTCCCCCACATTTCGAACGGCCAGCTAGCCACTGTTGGATGCAGAGGATTTGGATGCTGATGGATAAAGTCCCCATGAATCTGGCATGAGTGGCATTGCTTCGCATATTCAAGACTGTCCTGAATCATCGTTGGCCAATAGTAGCCCATCCGTTTAATTTTCAACTTCATCTTCGGGCCTGCTTGGTGAGAACAGCAGAGTCCGTCGTGAGCTTCTTGAACGACTCTTTTCGCTTCGTCAGGTCCCAGGCATCTCAACCACAGAGAATCAACTGACCTCTTGTACAGAGTATTATTGACGAAGGCGAAGGACAGAGCTCGTTTCACAAGCTGATGTCTTGAGGATGCATCTTCAGGCGTTCGACGGGATTTGAAGTAGTCCATGAAGACTTCTCTCCAATCTTCAGCTTTTTCTTGGTCCTTTATTTGCATAGCCATTTGCTCGGTTGCTTCCTTTTCCTCAGATGATTCCGAAGATATTTCTGCCGGGGGAAAGCACCCGACGACTTTGTACCACGATCTTTACGTCATCGAGGTTCTCATCGGCCAGTTCTTTAGCGAGCTTGGCTAACGCGTCCGCCTTGCTATTTTTCGCACGCGGTTTGCTTTCCAGCATGTAGTAGGGAATTTGAGTCAGCAATCGCTGTACTCTGTCTCCATACTTCACCAGCTCTGACTTGCATGTCTGGTAGTCGCCGTTCACTTGGTTAACGACCAGTTGAGAGTCTCCATATATGAGGAGGTTTTCAATTCCCATGTCGATGGCGATCTCTAGGCCTGCTATCAAAGCTTCGTATTCAGCTTTATTGTTCGTCCTCGGCTCTGTCAAGGAGAAAGCAAAGCGCATTATCCCTCCTTGTGGAGTTACGAAGATGAGGCCTACCCCCGATTTGATTATAGGCGTGTTTTGTTTGCGCTTCTTAATGGAAGACACTCCGTCAAAATAGAGTTCCCACCGGGTACTACTTCCGTTGATCGTGTCAAATGCATGTTCGTCTGGAAGCTCGCAATTCAAAGGAGAGTCGGCAGGTATTGGATGCTCAGCGAGAAAGTCGGCGATGGCTTGGCCTTTCACTGCCTTAAGAGGCTGATAGGTTATTGAAAACTCCATCAAGAGTAGGGCCCATTTAGAGAGCCGACCTGTCAATATGGCCTTCGACATTAAATATTTAAGGGGGTCCACCTTCGAAATAAGACAGACTTCATGCGCCAACGCATAGTGCCTGAGCTTTGTTATTGCGAAGATCAACGCCAGGCAGTGTTTTTCGATGGGGGAATAGTTACTTTCTGCCCCCAGCAAAACTCAACTCAAATAATAGAGTGCTCTTTCTTTCCCTTGGTCGTTCTCTTGTGCCCATAATGCGCCTAAGGAACCTTCGAGGGCTGTGGTATAAAGAATAAGAGGCTTTCCCTTGACTGGAGAAGCTAACACTGGCGGGTTCTGCAGGTATTGCTTGATCTCGTCCAGTGCGCCTTGGCATTTGTGATCCCGGACGAACGGGGTTCCCTTCTTCATCAGGTGACTGTAAGGGCGGCACTTGCCCGAGAGATTGGCTATAAATCGCCGGATGTACGCGAGCTTTCCTTGGAGAGACCGCAATTGTTTGAGAGTCCTTGGCGGTGGCATTTCCATGATCGCCTTGATTTTCGATGGATCTATCTCAATGCCTCGGTGCCGGACAATGAATCCTAGGAATTTGCCTGAGGACACCCCGAACGCGCATTTGAGAGGGTTCATCTTCAAGTTGTATTGCCGAAGACGTTGAAATACGATCCTGAGATGCTCGAGATGTTCCTCGTACGATTTGCTTTTCACCACGAGGTCGTCGATATAACATTCGACGATTTCATGTATGAGGTCATCGAAGATCTTCGTCATGGCCCTCTGATAGGTGGCACCGGCGTTCTTTAAACCGAAGGGCATAACTTTGTAGCAGAATATACCCAGAGGAGTCTGGAAAGCGGTGTGCTTCTGGTCTTCGGGATGCATCTTTATCTGATTGTATCCTGATGAGCCGTCCATGAAGGAGAAAACCTCGTGAGTGGATGTGTTATCTATCATCAGCTTGGTGACCGGTACTGGGAAATCATCCTTCGGGCAAGCTTTATTAAGATCCCGGAAGTCCACGCATATGCGCACTGTCCCATTTTTCTTCATTACCGGGACGATGTTGGCGATCCAATCAGGGTACTGAACCTCCTGGATAAACCCAGAGTCGATCAGCTTTTTGACTTCGGCGTTGATGCTCATCTCAAGCTCGAGCTGCATTCTTCTCGGCCCTTGTTTGACTGGCTTGATGTCCGGGGATATTGCCAATTTATGGACAGCTATTTCTGGATCTAGTCCTGGCATTTCGGAATAGTTCCATGCGAAGCAATCTCTATGCCGCATAAGCACGTCTTTTAACGCAACCACCCTTTCTTTAGATAGCAATTCGCTGACAAATGTCTGTCGCGGGTTGTTTGCCGTCCCCAACTCAATCTTCTTGAGGTTATCTGCAGTAGTATGTATGCCATCTTCCAGCTCTTTCGGCGCTGGTGGAAATTCTGAGATTACCTCGTCGTCATTGTTTTCGAAGCACCAAGGAAGGTCATCCATATTCTCGGGCTCTCCTTTTGATATTGTTATCATATGACAAGTACGAACTCGCTTCCAAGACCGATGTGGATATGGTTCTGCTCTTGTGGCTTTGGGTTCGTGCTTTTGCGGCGGCGTTACCCTCCAGCTGCTGGACAGAGCAAACCTACCTTGCTGGTACTGGTCTTCGACCCAGTTCTTGAAGGTGAAGCAGTCTTCGATAGGGTGTCCTATGGCTCGGTGATAAGAGCAATAGCCCGGATGAGAGACCTCGTTAGCTTGCTCAGAGTGCTTAGACTCCGGAAGTGTAATCATTCGATGCTTTAAAGCGAGATCAAGTATCTTCTTCGTCTTGTCTTGAGGGAAAGAATACGCTCGACTCATCTTCTTCATGAGGGACAAATCCGAACCGCGCAATTCCCGATCACATGACTCTTTGATCCCGCGTTGTCGTTGTCGAATCCCTTTTCCGCTCTTTGACTTATTTCTGCCTCTGCGTCGGGCCTTTTGCACAGCAGGTTGACAGGGAGAAGCATTTTCGTCTTTTGCATCCTGTTGAAGAAGACGTTGCATTCTAGCTTTCTCGTAGATGGCCATTTCGCGATTATGGTCGTCCCAAGCTTTTTGACCCGCTTTCCTGATAAGCTTGTCCATTCGTTCTTCAAATGATGGACTCGGCACTTTGATTGCGGGATCTAGTTTTGATACGGGGTCGGCGTTTTCTGACAGGGCATTCTCTTCTTCATCGAAGTTATATATGGCGTAGCTACCGTGGACTCGTTCCCGTTTCCCGGATCTCACATATCCAAGCCCAAGCGTTTCCATTCTCCCGTTGGGCAACTTGCGCTGAGTCCCAGGGACATCCCAAATCTTGTTGTAGAACCGAGCTTGTCGAATAGTCTGTTTTAAGGGTACCCCTTGGCGCTTCAATAGCCTTTTTAGTCCGTTCGTATAATATCTGGGCAAACGGATGGGTTGGAGCCTGTCGAGTGTAGAATCCGCGCCATGCCAGATTTCTTTCTCCACTCTTGTTTCCATGGATCGGTAGAATAGGATCGCCTTTTCACCTCTTCGCCTGGGAGGGACGTAAAACGTCTGCAGGTCTTGCACATTGTAAGCTTCAAGTGCGTCAAGATCTTTGTAGTGCTCCCGCGGAATCATGGTAATTTGCAAACTCTGATCACCACCAGGGAATTCTCGTATTGACGGCCGACTGGAGAACACAGCATTAACCTCATCTTCCGAGTCACTTCCGAAGATCAATATGGGGGCATACGTTCCCGGGTTGTTGCGTCGAGACGACCCAGCGTAAACTATCTCTTCTTCTTCTTCGGTATCACTCCCGAAAACAGGAATGGTGGCGGTGGCTTTGTTTTCCGGTTTGTGACACCTCTCTGTGTCCTCGAAATCTGGCAAAAAGTATTTTGCATCTTCGTACTTGCGGACTTCGTTCACGGAGAACGGGTTCAGCTCACCTGTTACTCGAGACCATCTTTGAAATACTTCATACACTGATGCTGCGTAGAAGGGATGATGTTGTACTCGTGTAACCAGGGATGCCCGAGCAGAGCGTTGTAGCAGGTCTTGGCGTCAATGACGTGAAACTTGATGTCCGTGACGAGTAGTCCGAAGCGTAATGTTAGTATTACAGATCCGAGAGTTCGTGACGACTGGGAGTCGAAACCGGAGATGGTAATTTTATCACGAGCGAGGTGCTGAACGCTCATGCAGATTTCCTTCAACACCCGAACATTAAGGAGATTAACGGAGGATCCATTATCAACCAGAATTTTGCCTATCTTGATACCATGGCAGTATCCGGAGACGTACAGGGGACGGTTGTGGTCGTACGTACCAAGGAGAAGGTCTTCATCACCAAACGTGACATCGGCTGTGTGCACTTCTTCCAGTTCATCCTTCATCCTTTCTTCGGCGAGGAAGGCTTGGAATTGCTCGGGCTCTTGTAGCGCCTTGATTAATGAATCTCTTGATTCTTTTGATAATAAGAGGGCGTCAAGAATGCTGAGCTGCGAGGGTAGCTTCCTCAGGTGCGCTAGGATGTTATAGTCCACCTTACTCCTCTTGGGCAGGTCCTTGGCAGTTAGCTCTTTCATGACTTGGTCATCTAAGGCGATATCCTCAGCGACCTTTTTCTTTCCCTTATCTTTTCTAGTTGCGGGTCCGAGATTCTTTTCCGGGAGCGTGCGATTGCGCAGCTGAATGTTTTCGCAGGCCTCTGGTTCTTCTTCTTTCCCTAAGATGGATTCTTTAAAGAGAGGGCCCAAAGCCATTTCCTCATCAGAGTCGCTCCTAAAGGTGAGAACTCGTGATCCTCCGGCATTGACCGTGTAACAATTACCGGTAGTTCTTTTGTGCCCTTCGGTCGTACTTCTCTGCTCCCGACGAATTCTGCGTTTCATTCGCTTAAAATGTTGAGCAACATATCCCTGCCACCATCTCTTAAAAGCGTCGCACTCCTCAGTAGGGTGTGAAATCTTCCGATGATATGAGCAGTAATCAGGATGCATTTCTGCTCCACCGAGCGTGTTTTCTTCCGAGGGTGGTAGCTCCATTCCCATTGATATGGCTTTGGCAAACCTTTTCCTCGTCTTGAATATGTTTTTATCCGTATCGGATGTCTTTTGATCTGACGGGAGTGCTTCGACTCTTTTGTTTAGTCGCCTGCGTTTGGCTCCTTCTGGTGCGGCCATCTCACGCTCCCGATCGACTTTACTTTTCAGACGAATCTCATCCAAAAAAGCGTCGATCATTTCGTCTGACGGCCACACGAATTCCGGCTGAGGCTCTGCCCCCAGTTTCTCAGTGCAAGGAGTTTTTTCATCGTCCGTAGACGAGTGGGAGATCACATGACAACTCGCCACGTATCCCTCGGATTCATCCGACGAGCTTTCTCCATCATCTTCCTCCTGAAAGACGTGGTTGAGGAACTCTTGGAGTGTGATGGGAGTCCGCGCCTTTTGATTATACTCTTCCAGCGCGTCAATTTGTTTCTGTAAGTCTGTGCGCTTGTCACCAGGCTTCACGGGCTTTTTGGACCTCTTCTTTTTCTTCTTTGAAGATTTCGACGGCTGGGTGTGAGTACTTGGGCCATCACCACCGATCTTTGGAGTTGGGCCCGGCTTCAGCATCCCTTCAATGATTTGGGGTTCCATCGGGTTCTTCCACCTGATCGCTGGGCATGTCTGGAGCTCATTCAGTATTCTTTTGGTCTTTGCTGAAAGCACGATTTCCCACGGAGCTTCTTCAATGAAAGAACAAGTTGCCCCCATTGTGTCTGTCTTCTTAGGAGTGTGCGGTTGTGGCAGGTTCACCTTCCACTTCTCGGACAGCGCAAACTTTCCTTGTAGGTATTGATCTTCAATCCATCCTTTGAAGACGAAGCAATCCTCAATCGGGTGGCTTACCGTTTGATGGTAAGGGCAGTAATTGGGGTTATTCACCTCACTGGTTGCGGCGGTCGCCTTGGATTTGGCAAGTTGATAAGCCTGTTGCGTACCGCCAGCTCGAATAGCCTCTTTGTCTTATCCCGCGGGAATGAGTAGGGGTGCTTCATTTTCTCATTATAATACCGCCGTCTTTCTTCCAGTTGATCCGCTAGCTTTGGGGCACTGGGTTGCTGCTGAGCCTTCGCGACGAAAGTTGCCTTCCCTTTACCCTTGTCATTCCGGGGCTCCGGCTTCGGGGGAGGCGGTCTATGACCCATCTGGGCCATCTTATCGATTAAAG
This sequence comes from Agapanthus africanus, assembly GCA_030015575.1. Taxonomy (NCBI): domain Eukaryota; kingdom Viridiplantae; phylum Streptophyta; class Magnoliopsida; order Asparagales; family Amaryllidaceae; genus Agapanthus; species Agapanthus africanus. The sequence goes on from CM057339.1 coordinate 432,594,968, forward strand.
CCCGGAACATGGTCGGTTTTAAGAACATCATGAACTATGAAATAGTTGCATGAGGGTCTAGAGTGCCCACGAACATGCCTACCACTGGCGCTTCTTCGATGCACTGTTCGCACTTCGACCACAGGTTTCGCCAGCGTATAGCATACTGGACCCACGTCTCGCCTGGTTTCACCCTGGCATTAATCAACGCCGTTATCGGGGTGCGTTCGCTGGCGCTCGCGAATCGCTGAGTGAATAGCAACTCCATTTCAGCGAACGTCTTGACGGAATCGTTCGGGAGTTCAGAATACCATTCGAACGCTGTTTCTGACAAGCTGCTGACGAATTGGCGAAGCAAGAGCTTATCGTCACCGCCAGTGTTGCCACAAAGCGCCCTGAACTGGGCCACATGTTGATGGGGATTGCCTGTCCCCCTTGTAGACATGGAACTTCGGGATCGTATAGCCCGGTGGGTACTTTATCTGATCGTACCAGCTCGGATATGGTCGCTCCGTCTTGACAACTTGGCCGACTGCCTCAGTTGCCTGGTGAACCCTTATCTGCTGGGCTATGTAGTCATCCAAGGCAGCTTTAGAGATCGTTTCCTCTCTGGCTGTTGAAAGAGCCGGAGGTGAATTTGATGTCTCCCCTCTATCGTCTTCAACAATGATCGGAGGATCTTCAGCAGGAGGATCTTGTTGGATCATCATACCCACCATATCCTGGAACAGAAGGGTCATTCGCTTTATATTGGCTGTTTGTTCCGCAGCCTCTTTATCCTTCTTTTCCAGTATCCTGCGAAGGAATTCAGCGTCAGTTTCCTGCTCCTGGCATTGATCCGAGGATGCTTCGGGGCTTTCTTTTGGCCCAGTGAGTGCGGCCATCGCATTCATCATTTCTTGGAGCTTCTGCTGCTGCTCCTGTGCTTTAGTCACCGATCGCGTGAGCGGTCGATGACCCGTAGATGTACGGCTGTCTTCTTTCCCGGACGCCATGTAAACGGTATGCACCACCATGCCCCCAGACTTAGGGCATTTAGGCTTACTGTCTTTGACATTTGCTGCAGGCATGGGGACTTTCTCCGGCCTTCTTCTCTTTTGAGTAGTCGACGTGGAGGGAGCCGTTGCAGCGGGCACCCAAGTGGTTGTTGTCCTTTGTTGTTTGACAGGACGGTTCTTTTCTTCCTAAACCTTCACCCTCTTCTGCCGGCGAGAGTGATCTTGGTCGATTACTGAGTCCTGAACCCGTCGCCAGACCTTGTAAATTTTGGAGGACAGCTGTTGAGGAGGCTGCTCTGGCTTCGCTTCTGTAATACTCTCCGCAGGTGGAGGAGATCTTTTCAACATGGCAATCGGAGAGCTCTTACGTACCCTCCTTAGCGGTTCAAAGCTATTCCCAGTTAGAATAGCAGCATTAACTTCCACCATTGGAGCCGGTGGAGTTAGCCCTGAGGGGGAGTTGCCCCGACCTTCCTTACTTGGCGCCAGTGGCGACGTCGAGCGTGTCGAGCTGTTAGGGCTGGCTTGGCGATAGGGATGGTTTTGTCTTGCCCCCTGTCTGGATGAGACGCCGCTGGTTCCAGCCTCTTGAAGACTGATGTCTTTTGAGTGGCGGTTTCCAATCTGTCAGTGACAGACACTCGAGCAGGAACGGGAGCCGGAATAGTCAGCCTTGAAAAGACTGACTCTTTAGCAGGAGAAGCCGTGTTGACGACTTCAGGAATATAGACGGATGTCTTCTTTATGATGGACACGTTAGGGGTCATGGGCTTCTTGGCAGGCCCATCAGAGTTCAGGTTCAGCCTGGTAAAGATCGAAGCTGCCGGCTTGACATTGGACGACCCGTTGAGAGGGGCCGTGGTAGTAGTGAGCCGATCGAAGACCGACTTCTTTTGCGCTTCCGGTACGGGCACTGGAATGGTGAAGCTTGCTGGCGGGAGCATGGTCCCGAAGAACAGACCGGTAGTAGCTTGAGTCACTTGTTCCACCGGCATAGCAAGGATGGAGGCCGCTTGAGGCCCATAGACTACACCTCCAGGTGAGGCGGAGCGTCGGTTGCATTTGCATTTGGAGCAGCTCGAGCAGTTGGATGCCATTGATGCTTGATTTCTGCGCCAGGCAAAAGACCAAATTTTAGTAACTTGAAACCCAAAGGCAACCATTAACAAACCGCGATTCGTTCACGAAAATGACACACGAAGTGTGGAGTGGAAAGAGGAAAAGGTCCCACCGGGCGTGCCAGAATCTGTTCCCCTCCAAAAGACGACGCGACGCAGGGACGTCTTGCCTGAGATTCGGGGCAGATGCTAATTGGTGTTATCTGTCCACCTCTCTGAAGATGCCAAGTTGATTTATGGCACCGTGTATCAAAGGTTTAGACGGATGCGTCCGATATAGCAGACTTCGTCAGATTCCCTCTCGCTTGAGGGGTTTTTGATTGTGGGGACGCTCTTCCCTGCAGACGCAAGCCTCTGCAGTTAATTATGCTACCGCATCGCGGTAACAACTTTCTCCTTCTCCATGTGGTCACTTCGTGTCGTGTGTGTTTGTTTTGTGTTTGGTTGCTCGTGGATTGTATACGGAGACTGAGTTATGTCGTCGCCCGTAGGGCGTGGCCTAGTCCAAATCCGTATTATCTTAGATTTGGGTTTGGGAGTTTGGGTTTAAGGATACGTTAGCCTCATTTGAGACTAAGATCAACTTAAACATTTGTTAAGGATACGTTAGTCTAGTTTTTAGACTAAGATCAACTTAACGGAATCGTTTAGATCCAACAAGAGAGCAATTAAGGGAGCCTGTTGTTTAGTTTAGTGACATTGCGGTCAATAGGTAGTTTAAGGATATTGCGGTCCAATGTTAGTTTTAAGACATTGCGGTCAAGGTTAAGGACATCATAGTCCGTGGATTTAAGGACTCCACAGTCCGGCGTTAGTTTTAAGACATCACGGTCAAGGTTAAGGACGTCATAGTCCGCTGTTAGTTTTAAGACATCCCGGTCAAGGTTAAGGACATCATAGTCCGAGGATTTAAGGACTCCACATTCCGGCGTTAGTTTTAAGACATTACGGTCAAAGTTAAGGACGTCATAGTCCGTTGTTAGTTTTAAGACATCCCGGTCAAGGTTAAGGACATCATAGTCCGAGGATTTAAGGACTCCATAGTCCGGCATTAGTTTTAAGACATTACGGTCAAGGTTAAGGACGTCATAGTCCGTTGTTAGTTTTAAGACATCCCGGTCAAGGTTAAGGACATCATAGTCCATGGATTTAAGGACTCCACAGTCCGACGTTAGTTTTAAGACATTACGGTCAAGGTTAAGGACATCATAGTCCATGAGTTTAAGGACCCCACAGTCCATATCAATGTGTGGTTGTCGGGACCCGTCACCTCTTTGAAGACGTTGAGGAATTACAACGACAAGTATCAAAGGAGTGAAGAGATGTTCCCTTGAACCAAAGTAGATTAAGTGATATGTACTCCAATTTGGAACCAAGACCAATTTATTAGGTTATGAGCACATTGGCTCAGTTGAGTCTGGATTGAGGACTTATGGCCTTCTTGGGCTAAGTCCAATCATGTTTGGAATATTGGCCTTCTGTTGGTCCATTGAAGGAGAGGCTTAGCCTCTGAAAAATCTGCCAACTTGGCTAAGAGTAGTGTTAAACACTAAAGATCAAAAGTGTTAAACACTAGAGATAGATTTCTTAAACTAGTGTTAGACACTAAGAGTACAATCAGTGTTAAACATTAGAAATATAGTTCTTGATGTATTGTCAAACATCAGAAGGTAATAGTGTTTAAACACTGCAAATAGGGTTTTTCAAATTAGTGTTAATCACTAAGAAAATCAGTGTTAAACACTGGAAACAGGGTTTTCAAATTAGTGTTAAACACTAAGAAAATGAGTGTTAAACACTGGAAACAGGGTTTTCAAATTAGTGTTAAACACTAAGAAAATCAGTGTTAAACACTGGAAACAGAGATCTCAAATTAGTGTTAAACACTAAAGAAAGAGGGGTCACGTGTGGACACGTGAGAGCGCTCTGATTCCCTTTATTTTGTTCTGCCAAAAGTATTGAATATTTTGGAGCATCACGTGCTGTCACGTGGTGGGAATTTGGGTATTTGTCTGCTAAAGCTTTTGCCAAAGGGTCACGTGGTAGCACGTGAGAGCGCCCATAGCTTCTATTTCTTTTGCTTTTTCTTTGTGTGAGGCATTGCCTCAAAGTTCTTTTATGTGGATTTTTACAGGGGTCACGTGGTAGCACGTGACCCTGGTTCTTTGCTTTTTTAAAGATCTGTTTATCTTTTAAGAATTAAATTCTTCACAGGGTTAAACCCTAGCAATAACTTTAAAGGAATTAAATTCCTATTTTCTTTTGAAGAGTTATATTCTATTCTTAGATAGGGTTAAACCCTACTTTCTTTTCTGTAGGAATTAAATTCCGCATATATATAAAGAATTAAATTCTGGCATAGGGTGAAACCTTAATTTTTTTAAGGGAATTAAATTCCTGTGAGTTTGAGAGAATTAAGTTCTCAATTAGGGTTAAACCCTAGTTCTGTCCATTTTGAAGGAATTAAATTCTTATAATATAGGGTTAAACCCTAATTTTATCTCAAAGGAATTAAATTCCTATAACTCTGTGAGAATTAAATTCTCAAAACTCAATTCCTCCTCTATGTTTTAGATCTGCATGGCAGGATCTCAACCCAATGAGAATTAAATTCTCAATTTATGGGGGAGATGTGCACTTTGCAGATCTTCAACCAGAGAAAAAACTAAGTTCTTTTCTTTTATAAGAGTTAAACTCTTGGATTGAGAATTAAATTCTCTTTTTAAAGCTTTTACCCCCTTTCTTTTCTTACCTAGGGTTTTTCTTTGTAGAGAATCAAATTCTTCTTTCTTTTCTCTCTGAATTTTCAAGATTCCAAGGCTCTACCTCTCTCTGTCTCTATATATCTCTATAACTCTTGGCTTTTATTTATAGGAGAAGGAAAAGAATCAATCTGTTTAGTAAATCTCTCATTGAGAGATCTGATTTATTTATTGAGAGATTTGATTTACTTTCATCATTGATCTGGGCCTTTAGATTATTAGGTGAATTTTATTCACCGTTGGATTTTAAATCCAAAGATATTTCTTTGTTATTTCGGTGAGATTTAGGGGGAAATCTTTCCATGTCCAAGATCTTTCCATAAATTGGTGATATTTAATCACCCTCGGATTCTCAATCCAACGGTTTTACATAATTCTTCTCTATTTTGGAAAGATTTAAATGATCTTATTCAGAATTTAATTCTGTTGAACAGCAGGGCTTTTAAAGCCAGTCACGTGCGGCCACGTGACCTTTGGTCACGTGTGAGCGCGTGACCCCTGGTCACGTGTCAGCGCGTGACCCCTGGTCACGTGTGAGCGCGTGACCCCTGGTCACGTGTGAGCACGTGACCCCCTGAACTCTTTCTCCTCTTTTTTGCTCTGTTTTTTGCCGCTGCTTAACCATTACGTGCCAACACGTGACCACTGGTCACGTGTGAGCACGTGATGCCTCTTCCGAAGCTTTTCCTGGTTTTAAATCAGGGAACAACTGCTTTTCTAAATGATGATTTGGAAGAGTGCGTCTGTAAGTACAGAGCCAGAGGTCTTCGTAAACAGTGGGAGTAGTGGAAACGTGTGCTAGTTGTTTTATAAGATAAATCAGGCATCGTGGAGTTGGAACGTCTGTTTTGATATGGTAGTCAATGAGTTTGACTTCATCAAAATGGTAGATGAACCTTGTATATACAAAAAGGTAGTAGGGAGTATGGTGGTGATCCTCGTAGAGTATGTGGATGACATACTCTTGATAGGGAAGGAGTTTCCTATGCTATGCTCGGTCAATCTCCGCTTATCACAAGGATTCTCCATATAGGATCAAAATGATACCTCCTGAATCCTAGGTTTTATATCTGTGAGATAGATCTAAATGAATGTTAGGATACTCACTAGTTGTAGTGAGATGGTATCAATCGATCCTGGGGAGAATCACTGGAAAGGTTCCAGGGTGATAAGGACGACTGAATGTCAGTCGCAGGCATTGTCTTTACCCTCAGTGGAGGGACGGTATGTTGGAAGAGTTCCAAACTAGATACCGTGACTTACTAGATGATTAAAGGCAAGATACATCGTTACCAAGGATACTACCAAAGAGGCAGTCTGGATATAGATAATAGTTCATGAGATGAACTTAGTTCCTGCCATTGTGTGATAATGGAGTTGTGGCTTTTAGCCAAGGAACCACCGTCCCATCAGAAATCCAGATATAATTCTTAGGCAGTATCACCTGATCATGGAGATGGTTGATCTCCAGGGAGATCGAGGTTAGGAGAGTAGACACAGAGGACAACAGCGCGGATCCACTCACAAAGGCCTTTTTCCCAGTAGAGACTTTTATGGGATGGTTGAGTATGAGATACTTCAACCACAGCTAAATTGTTGGGTATGTGATACCACAACAGATGGCCCTAGTGTAAGTGGGAGATTGTTAGTTATATGTATGCCCTAGAGGCCATTACTATACATATGATGTATATTGTAATGGATGCTTGGACATATATAGGGAGGACTTTCTTGCTCGATATGATAGTATGTTATCTGGTTGTACTTTATCTTAACATGTACTCTGATTGTCTCTATGTTACATATTGATAAAGCCCTTAGGATATGTACTCGACTACTGGGACTATGATATTGTACTTTATCTTAACATCAGAAGGTAATAGTGTTTAAACACTGCAAATAGGGTTTTTCAAATTAGTGTTAATCACTAAGAAAATCAGTGTTAAACACTGGAAACAGGGTTTTCAAATTAGTGTTAAACACTAAGAAAATGAGTGTTAAACACTGGAAACAGGGTTTTCAAATTAGTGTTAAACACTAGAAACAGAGATCTCAAATTAGTGTTAAACACTAAAGAAAGAGGGGTCACGTGTGGACACGTGAGAGCGCTATGATTCCCTTTATTTTGTTCTGCCAAAAGTATTGAATATTTTGGAGCATCACGTGCTGTCACGTGGTGGGAATTTGGGTATTTGTCTGCTAAAGCTTTTGCCAAGGGGTCACGTGGTAGCACGTGAGAGCGCCCATAGCTTCTATTTCTTTTGCTTTTTCTTTGTGTGAGGCATTGCCTCAAAGTTCTTTTCTGTGGATCTTTACAGGGGTCACGTGGTAGCACATGACCCTGGTTCTTTGCTTTTTTAAAGATCTGTTCATCTTTTAAGAATTAAATTCTTCACAGGGTTAAACCCTAGCAATAACTTTAAAGGAATTAAATTCCTATTTTCTTTTGAAGAGTTATATTCTATTCTTAGATAGGGTTAAACCCTACTTTCTTTTCTGTAGGAATTAAATTCCCCATATATATAAAGAATTAAATTCTGGCATAGGGTGAAACCCTAATTTTTTTAAGGGAATTAAATTCCTGTGAGTTTGAGAGAATTAAGTTCTCAATTAGGGTTAAACCCTAGTTCTGTCCATTTTGAAGGAATTAAATTCTTATAATATAGGGTTAAACCCTAATTTTATCTCAAAGGAATTAAATTCCTATAACTCTGTGAGAATTAAATTCTCAAAACTCAATTCCTCCTCTATGTTTTAGATCTGCATGGCAGGATCTCAACCCAATGAGAATTAAATTCTCAATTTATGGGGGAGATGTGCACTTTGCAGATCTTCAACCAGAGAAAAAACTAAGTTCTTTTCTTTTATAAGAGTTAAACTCTTGGATTGAGAATTAAATTCTCTTTTTAAAGCTTTTACCCCCTTTCTTTTCTTACCTAGGGTTTTTCTTTGTAGAGAATCAAATTCTTCTTTCTTTTCTCTCTGAATTTTCAAGATTCCAAGGCTCTACCTCTCTCTGTCTCTATATATCTCTATAACTCTTGGCTTTTATTTATAGGAGAAGGAAAAGAATCAATCTGTTTAGTAAATCTCTCATTGAGAGATCTGATTTATTTATTGAGAGATTTGATTTACTTTCATCATTGATCTGGGCCTTTAGATTATTAGGTGAATTTTATTCACCGTTGGATTTTAAATCCAAAGATATTTCTTTGTTATTTCGGTGAGATTTAGGGGGAAATCTTTCCATGTCCAAGATCTTTCCATAAATTGGTGATATTTAATCACCCTCGGATTCTCAATCCAACGGTTTTACATAATTCTTCTCTATTTTGGAAAGATTTAAATGATCTTATTCAGAATTTAATTCTGTTGAACAGCAGGGCTTTTAAAGCCAGTCACGTGCGGCCACGTGACCTTTGGTCACGTGTAAGCGCATGACCCCTGGTCACGTGTGAGCGCGTGATCCCTAGTAACGTGTCAGCGCGTGACCCCTGGTCACGTGTGAGCACGTGACCCCCTGAACTCTTTCTCCTCTTTTTTGCTCTGTTTTTTGCCGCTGCTTAACCATTACGTGCCAACACGTGACCACTGGTCACGTGTGAGCACGTGATGCCTCTTTTGAAGCTTTTCCTGGTTTTAAATCATGGAACAACTGCTTTTCTAAATGATGATTTGGAAGAGTGCGTCTGTAAGTACAGAGCCAGAGGGCTTCGTAAACAGTGGGAGTAGTGGAAACGTGTGCTAGTTGTTTTATAAGATAAATCAGGCATCGTGGAGTTGGAACGTCTGTTTTGATATGGTAGTCAATGAGTTTGACTTCATCAAAATGGTAGATGAACCTTGTATATACAAAAAGGTAGTAGGGAGTATGGTGGTGATCCTCGTAGAGTATGTGGATGACATACTCTTGATAGGGAAGGAGTTTCCTATGCTACGCTCGGTCAATCTCCGCTTATCACAAGGATTCTCCATATAGGATCAAAATGATACCTCCTGAATCCTAGGTTTTATATCTGTGAGATAGATCTAAATGAATGTTAGGATACTCACTAGTTGTAGTGAGATGGTATCAATCGATCCTGGAGAGAATCACTGGAAAGGTTCCAGGGTGATAAGGACGACTGAATGTTAGTCGCAGGCATTGTCTTTACCCTCAGTGGAGGGACGGTATGTTGCAAGAGTTCCAAACTAGATACCGTGACTTACTAGATGATTAAAGGCAAGATACATCGTTACCAAGGATACTACCAAAGAGGCAGTCTGGATATAGATAATAGTTCATGAGATGAACTTAGTTCCTGCCATTGTGTGATAATGGAGTTGTGGCTTTTAGCCAAGGAACCACCGTCCCATCAGAAATCCAGATATAATTCTTAGGCAGTATCACCTGATCATGGAGATGGTTGATCTCCAGGGAGATCGAGGTTAGGAGAGTAGACACAGAGGACAACAGCGCGGATCCACTCACAAAGGCCTTTTTCCCAGTAGAGACTTTTATGGGATGGTTGAGTATGAGATACTTCAACCACAGCTAAATTGTTGGGTATGTGATACCACAACAGATGGCCCTAGTGTAAGTGGGAGATTGTTAGTTATATGTATGCCCTAGAGGCCATTACTATACATATGATGTATATTGTAATGGATGCTTGGACATATATAGGGAGGACTTTCTTGCTCGATATGATAGTATGTTATCTGGTTGTACTTTATCTTAACATGTACTCTGATTGTCTCTATGTTACATATTGATAAAGCCCTTAGGATATGTACTCGACTACTGGGACTATGATGAGATCATATTAGTGGGGCCACGGTAGTCGACGAGTACATCCTATAACTGTTCCTAGTCGAGGGTGTATCGAGACAGGGCATCGATACACCAGAGTAGACTAGCGTATACGCATCTTGACCCATATGATGGGCGATGGATGATCCCATATCCATCGGTGTTTGACATCAAGGATGGTGTACGGGTGCTCAGTAAAGACTGGGTACACTGGACGGACTCGCCGAGAACTCCTAGATGGTATTATACCTCACGTCAGATGGCAGTTCTCTGGTGACACTGGTACAGGTTAGTCTGTAGACCCGAGATCGTCATAGAGTCTTGTGTGATTCCCACTGTGCTTTGATTTCCATCATACCACGTCCAAGAGGGCGTGCAAAAAGATGGCTTTTGGGTACAATCCCGAATCACATGGAGGCAATGAGCGATAGGAGGGGATTCGTCTCTCCCGATATAGGGAGTTGATGTTGCGCTGTGTTCGATTGGCTATAACTGGAAATCCCTGGCCAGGGTTGCTGAGATTTGCTGGTAAGTGTTATCAGTAGTTTCTCGAACTGTTATAGACCTCATATCGACACGACTTATGAAGCTGCTGGGGTCTGACGTTTACCACCCCTAGGCGAGATATGCGACATATCAGACGAAGAGACCGGACTGTACGGGAGTGTTACTGGTTGGATTCACGGGAGAAAGTACATGCTTGCTTGTTGATCTTCTGATTGCTCAATACCTGGGTGGTTGTTACATTTAGCTAACCACTTGCAGCTTGTGGGTGTTTGATATGATCATCACCTACTGCCGGCGTATTGACGATTCTTTAGAGTTCTACACAGAGGTTTCTTGGCTCAGGCAAAACGGAGTAGGAGCACATATATGATATGTGCGGGACCGAGAACAATACATGTATGTGATACCGTATTAGATTCTCGCTATATGAGATATCGGCCGGGTATATGTGATATAGCCGGGTCATCGGATCAAGTGTTGATTCGATGAACTGATACAGATTATATTAGTCGGTTATTTGTGAAATAACCGGATTATCGGATCAAGTGTTGATTCAATAATTTAATGTATAATTATATATTTGATATATTAAATTACATTAACTGATATAAGCTCACTAAAAGATTTTTTTTCTCACTCGGGTAATACATTGATATATATGCGATATATGTTAATTGTATTATTTTATTTTGTTACAATAAATATTGTATATGTGATATATATTATTGTAACATATTAGGGTTATTAATGCAACATGATTAGTGGAGATTAAACATGATTAAGGTTTGATTTGGGTTAATTTTTCTAGAAGCTTCTAGAAGCTTTTTGTTGTGTTTTTGCAAAGATATTTTCTAAAGATATTTTGTTATGATATTTGTTAACCCAACCCAACCCTTCACCATGGTTCATTCTCTACATGGGTTAAGTTATCATACTTAACCCATGGTTGCATTTCTAACCACAAATGAATTCATTATTCATCACAAAGTAAATGCTTCTTCTTCTTCCTTCCCTTTTTCAATGGAAAAGCTTACTAGCTTTTTCATTAGTGATGATTTTGAGTGAGAAATAGAAAACAAATGAGAGCTAAAATCCTACTCCATCATCCTAATCTATCCTAGCCATTTAGATTAGGGTGTTCACTTCATTTGAAAGAACTTCTAAGTGAATTACAAGATTTCAAGTAGAACTGCAGGCATGCCTTGAAGGTATGCCTTCTAAGTGAGTGAGAGCTTGTGTTAAAGAAACTTCAAGGTATATCATCTTTGTTAACGAAGATCGGAAGCAAGTTTGCATCATTCTCTTCGTAGAGCCTCTCTAGAGTCCAGGTACAAGATGATCGCAGCGAAGGGACCTCAACACGGAGCTTATGAAGCGAAGGACCAGACTACAAAGGTTGTAATCCCAAACTCTTAGATGTTAAAGTGTTTAACTTGCTTTGTTTCGCCTAATCTCTAGTTTAAAGATCTTGGTTAGGGTTGTTCGGCACGTCCAAATTTTGAATCGGGCATGGTTGATGCCTTATAGACCCTTGTGAGAGTGCCTAGTAACCCTACAAATTAAGCAAAAAGATATAAAAGCGATAATAAGTAAACTCAGTCGGCAGTTCAACGAAATTAATTTCAAGTCAATCGGGTTTCGGTTTCGCAAGTTACAATCATTTCATTTTAAGTGTCCGCAGCTGGAAATTCAGTTCCTGAACCGAATGTCCATTTCGCAACACAGTTTTCACCCTGTTGGGTTCAAAATTAGGCGACGCTATAGTTAAACAAAATTTAGTTTTATCAATTAGGTTCCCAACGCAACATACGGATCGCTGATATCCATGGTGTACTGGATGTTATGTACTGTACATCAATGGGGTATAAGGTCTGTCCCTGTTTGGGACTGCTATACGTTCTGTTAATTTAAAATACATTTTAAATAGTAAACGACAGTAGAAATGGATGAAATCACTTTCATTAGTTAGCTAACTGTTTCATCTTCGCTATGGTATAGTTATCCGCATTATAACATGTTCATACAAAAGAGTGAAAGTATTACAAAATGAGAATCAACAGCCAGTGCTGCTCTGGACTGCAGTCCAGAGCCGCACTCCGAAGCAGTTTCCGTCATTTTTTAGAATAGAATCAGATTAACACTCTTATGGGGTTCTAGGTCGTCAAGTCATCTTCGATTTGAGCTCTCGAACGCAACATTCCAATTTATAATCATTTAACTATGATTTTTACGATTTTCAGGTACGGAAAATTTCAGTTTTAACGGGCTTAAAAGGGAATGACCTATTACGTCAGTAACGACTGTATTTTCCAGCCAAATTATAACACGACGTCCGTTATTAATCGGGCCATCCTATGTGATCAGTTTCCATCAATTTAACGGGGTTTCCCCCCTCGAGTTTTACATCGAACACTTACATTTTATTGATTCGCACGAAAAGTATTTACGGAATTTATTGGTATTTGGAATTGTAATAGATAAACTTTAGCATGAAGCAAGTAGTACACTTGCCTGATGACGCGTTGACGACGTACGGCAGCAGCAACGGCACGATCGTGACACACGCGCGGCACGGCACTTGACTTGGCTCGAGTTCGAGTTCTCGGTGGCGGCTTGGTTGCTGGGTCTTGACAGCGAGGTGGTGGCGGTCTGTTGTCGGCGACAGAGGAGGGGCTCGGCGAGTTCGTCGGCGGCAGCAAGGGAGATGGGCTCTGGATAGAGGGCAGTAGGGGTTTATCGGGTGTTGAGGTGGAGGCGAGGGCGCTCGGTGATGAAGGTTGGTGGAGCTGGGCTCGGAAAGGGGTGTGCAGGGGAGGTGGTGTTGCTGTTGAGGTTGAGGGTCGGCGAGGAGGTTGGTGGCCGGCGATGCTCACGGTGGGGACGTAGTGGGTTCGGTTGTGCAGTGAAGGGTCGAGGAGGGTGATGAGGAAGTTCTTCGGTGGTGTGAGGAGTGGTGACGAGAGGAAGAGGAGAAGGAGGCGAGGCTATTAGGGAGAGTGGTCGGTGTGCGGTGAAGGGTCGAGGAGGAGGCAGGGGTGCAGGGGAAAAAGGTAGTGAGGATGAGGGGCTCGGTTTTGCATGGGGAAGAGAGGGAGACGAGGTCGAGAGGGGTGAGTGGGCGCGCATGAGATCGTGGTCGAGGAGCGGGGGCGTGGGGCGAGCGGTGACGACATGGGGAGAAGGAAAAGAAAGAAGCGGGAAAAGGAAGAGAGTGGAGAAGAAAGGGAGGCGGGTCGGGTTTAGGGCACGGGGCCGGGTCGGGTATGGCATAGGGGTTTGAGGTTGCGCTGGGCCGGGGTTTTCTTTTGGGGATGGCTTGGATTTATTTGATTAGGAAAAATAAATTTTCAGAATTAAAATAAACACAAGCATTCTAAATTCATACACAAAAATTGTAAAGAAAATTTGGAAACATTCAAGGGGACAATTTTGTATTTACAGAACTGGGAATTTACATCATACCCTCCTTACAAAATTTCGTCCTCGAAATTTAAAAAGAGTCAACGAAATAACAGTACTACACAAACAGATGTGGAAAATGCGCACGGATGTCCTCCTCATGCTCCCATGTAGATTCTCCTGGGGAACGACCACCCCAAGACACTCAGACTAACAGAATGACTTTGTTCTTCAGCATTTTTTCTCTGCGGTCGAGGATGGTGGTGGGCTGCTCTTCGTACGACAGGTCATTGCCCAAAGCTAACTCCGAATGGTCCAGAACATGGCTCTCATCCCGAACATAACGCCGCAACTGAGATACGTGGAAGGTATTGTGCTCACCAGCTAGAGACGGAGGCAAGACGAGTCGATGGGCCACCTCTCCTACTCGCTCTAGCACCTCAAAAGGTCCGATGAAGCGGGGACTGTGTTTCCCGCGACCTCCAAACCTGATAACTCCGCGGGTAGGGGAAATCTTCAGGAATACGTGATCTCCGACTTCAAATTCTAGTGCTCTCCTGCTTGCATCCGCCCAACTCTTCTTTCGATCTTGAGCCGTCTTAATGCGCTGTCTGATCATTTGGACTTTGTCTATCGTCTGCACAATGAGTTCCCGGCCCAGTAATCTTCGTTCGCCCACATCATCCCAACAAACAGGGAATCGACATTTACGCCCGTAAAGTGCTTTAAAAGGGGCCATCTGCATGCTAGCCTGGTAACTGTTGTTATAAGAAAACTCAACTAGATGCAGATGATCCTCCCTAGAACCCTAGAAATCCAACATACAAGCTCTCAACATGTCCTCGAGCGTCTGAATCGTACACTCGGATTGTCCGTCCGTCTGTGGATGATACGCTGTGCTGAACTTGAGGCGGGTACCCAGACTCTCCTGTAAGCTCTTCCAAAAGTGCGAAATAAATCTGGTATCTCGATCTGACACAATGCTGACCGGAACTCCATGATGTCACACTATCTCTTGCATGTATTTCTCCGCCAACGACTCTATCGACTGTCCCACTCGGAAGGGTAAAAAGTGTGCAGCTTTCGTAAGGCGGTCGACGATAACCCAAACGGTGTTATTGCCTCTAGTGCTCCGTGGCAAGGCATTCACAAAATCCATAGTAATGTGCTCCCACTTCCATTCTGGTATCGGAAGCGGTTGTAACAGTCCCGCTATTCTCCGGTGTTCCGTCTTCACTTGCTAAACATACCAAACATCTGGATACAAACCGTGCAATCTATCGCTTCATCCCGTTCCACCAAAAGTGTTGCTTCAGATCTCGATACATCTTCGTGCCTCCTCGATGCACAGAATAAGCTAAACTATGAGCCTCGGCTAGTAGGTCTTCTCGAACTTCCTCTTTGGGTACGTAGGTTGCTATCGAATCTCAGAGAACCGTCTTGATGTATGAGTAAGTTTGTTCTCAGCCCAGCTTCCACCTGCTCTCTGAACATTTGCAATCGGGGATCATCAGGTTGCGCAGCCTTGATGCGATCTACAAGAGAAGACTGCACCTGTAGTTGTCAAAACTGCCTGATTGCACTTGGCGTAATGACCTCCAACTCGAGCTTCTGGAAATCTTCAATGATGCTCCTCTGGATGGTTAACATCATGACCGCGCATCGGGTACAACATTTACTTTTTCTGGATGATACTGCAAGTCTAAGTCATAGTCCGCCATTAATTCTAGCCATCGGCGCTTCCTCATATTCAGTTCTTTCTGTGTGAAGACGTACTTCAGACTCTTGTGATCCGTGTACATCTCTACCTTCTCGCCTAACAGGTAATGCCTCCAGATCTTCAATGCGAAAACCACTGCGGCTAATTCCAAATCGTGAGTAGGGTAGTTCCTTTTGTGATTCCTCAGCAGTCGCGAGGTGTAAGCAACCACCCGACCATGCTGCATCAGAACACAGCCTAAGCCCTTCCCTGAAGCATCGCTATGTATCACCAAACCACGGAATTATCTGGTACTGTAAGAATAGGCGCCATGGTCAATTTCTGCTTCAGTGCCTCAAAAGCTTGAATACACTCTTCTGTCCATACAAACAGTACATCTTTCCGTGTCAGCTTCGTCAAGGGATCAGCGATTCGTGCAAAGTCTTGAACAAACCGTCGATAATATCCGGCCAGTTCCAGAAAGCTTCTGATCTCGGCCACTGACTTCGGTGTTGGCCAATCTCTGACAGATTCTATCTTTGCCGTGTCCTCTGAGATGCCTTCGCTCGAAACAATGTGTCCCAAGAACTGAACCTTGTCAAGCCTGAACTCACACTTGCTCAATTTTGCGTACAGCTTCTTTTCCCGAAGAATTTTTAGTACCATGCGCAAGTGCTCGACGTGCTCCTCCCGAGTCTTAGAGTAGACTAGTATGTCGTCAATAAATACAACGACAAAATGTCCAAATACTTCGCAAATACTCGATTCATCAGATCCATAAATATAGCTGGAGCATTGGTAACACCGAACGGCATCACAAGGAACTCATAATGCCCGTATCGGGTCCTGAAAGCCGTCTTGCATGTATCCTCGGCCACTACTCTGATCTGGTGATAGGCCGAACGGAGATCCAACTTCGAAAATACTCTTACTCCACTTAACCGATCAAATAGGTCGTCGATGCACGGAATGGGGTATTTGTTCTTTATCGTGACTTTGTTCAGCTCCCGGTAGTCTATGCACATCCATAGCGATCCATCCTTTCTCTTTACCAACAAAACTGGTGCACCCTACGGTGAAGCGCTTGGTCGGATAAACCCTTTCTCCAAGAGTTCTTCAATTTGCTTCTTCAATTCTGCCAACTCAACCGGTGCCATTCTGTACGGGGCCTTGGAAATTGGTGTTGTACCTGGAATCAAATCAATCGAGAATTCCAAGACGCGTGGAGGTGGTAGACCTGGTAAATCTTTAGGGAACACATCCAGGAAATCCCGAACAATCGCTGGGGCTGGGCTCTCATCAATCTCCATAGCTGTCAACTCTTTTGGCTTGGCTCTATACTTGGCTGGCTCTAAAGATTCGCTCCCGCCTTCGAAAATAAACTCTGGGTGATTGGGAATGCGGAAAGTCACGTTCCTTGCTTGGCAATAAATAATTGCATGGAAGGTACTCATCCAATCTATCCCGAGAATTGCGTCATAGCTGCCTAATCCGATCAGAAGGAAATTCGCATAGAATTCCCTGCCACATACTACAACTGGACAGGATCTACATTCTCGACTGGATACTATAACACCGTTACCCGTATGTATTTCCCAACCCTTGGTTAATGGTTCATGTGGTATGGAGTGTGTATCAACAAAATGCGTAGATATGAAACAGTGTGATGCTCCAGAATCAAACAGTACTCTAGCTGGCATGGAATGAACGGGTAGAATACCTGTAACAACTTTGCCTAAAGCCTCTGCCTTCTCGGCGGTCAAGGTGAAAGCCCGTCCCTGACCGCGGCCTGTGTAGGGTTGCCTCTGCTGCTGCGGTCCAGACCCTCCCTGTAACTCGCTCGGGGCAACCACTAACTCGGTGCTGGCTGGATCCGCAAATCAAAACACTGTCCCTTGGCATGGCGACAGTCCTTCTGGGTGTGCCCATCCCTGTTATAGTAGCCGCAAACTAAGTTTTTACCCTGGGGGCGATGCTGGGGCACGAATGGACGCTTCATCTGCGTCGTCCATGGCCTGTGAACTGGTATGACTCCTCGAGACGGTGCGTGAGTGCGTGCTGGAACAACTGGGGGCCTCCTATATTTATTGATCATCTTCTCCTGAATTCGTGCCGCGTTGAGCACCTGTGCAAAAGTCTGCAACTCGAGTGACGCGATCAACTGCTGTAGCTCAAAATCAAGTCCCTGTAAGAAGCGCCTGGCCCTGGTGGCCTCTGAAGCGACCATATACGGAGCAAATCGGCTCAGACGGTTGAATTCTGCCGCATATATGTCCACGGGCCTGCCATTCTGCTTCAGTAAGATGAATCTTTCTTCCATCTCTGCCTTGGCGGTGGAAGGAAAATAGTAGTCCAAGAAGCACTCCTTGAATTTTCTCCATTCGATTGGCCCTTCTAGTCTGCTTTCTTCAACTGACCACCAAGTACGGGCTTCGTCCTCCAACTGGATCTTTATCACATTCAATTTCTCTTCATCGGGTACCCTTGCGGCCATCAGTAGGTTCTCCATATTGACCAGCCATTGCTCGGCCTCGAGTGGTTCGGCTAGTCTCGTAAATGCAGCTGGATGCAACCTCCGAAAATCTGACACGGTGCCAGCCCTGGCAGAAAAACTGGTGAAGCAGTGCCCTCGGGGGCGGTAATGAGAGCGGAGGGTCCCCCTACTGCGGTAATCGCCCTGAGTCCCTCGGTGAGTAGGTCCGTCTTTCTCTCTTGAGCTTCTGCGAGGGTCGTCGGTGCACTCAAGATCCTCTCCGTGCGATCCTGAGAACTTGAGTCCGAGGAGTGGTCCGTTTGGGGACGTCATGTCGCTGGAAGATATTTAAAAGGATATGATTAGATACAAGGATGAAAGTCAGAGATAGTGAAACGAAAATAATGTAATAAAGTGTAGTTAATGTTATCCCTTACTACTAAACCTGGCTCTGATACCAACAAAACCATGTCACGCCCCGCTTCCCAAAATACGGAAAACGAGGGATGACTAGGCCAGCCATGCTTCTACGGTCAAGGAATAATCCCGCCATAGTCACACTTCGGCTTCTAGAATTACATGGTAATCAGTAAACACAACACAGAAGTAAAGGAAATACATCACTAGTTAGTACATCAACTTTCATTGTGTTAGTGATATGTATACCCTAGAGGCCATTACTGTACATACGATGTATATTGTAGTGAATGCTTGGACATATATAGCGAGGACTTTCTTGCTCGACATGATAGTATGCTATCTGGTTGCTCTTTATCTTAACATGTACTCAAATTGTCTCTATGTTACATGTTGATAAAGCCCTTAAGATGAGTACTGGACTACCAGGACTATGATGTAGATCATACTAGTGGGGACAGTGTAGTCACTAAGTACATCGTTCAAATGTTCCTAGTCGTAGGTGTATCGAGACAGGGCATCGATATACCAGAGTAGACTAGCGTATAGCTTCTCGACCCATGTAGATGGGCGATGGATGATCCCATATCCATTGGTGTTTGACATCAGAGATAGTATACGTGTGCTCAGTGGAGACTGGGTACACTGGACGGACTCGCCGAGAACTCCCAGATGGTATTATATCTCACGTCAGATGGCAGTTCTCTGGTGACACCGGTACAAGTTAGTCTGTAGACCCGAGATCGTCATAGAGTCTTGTGTGATTCTCACTGTGCTTTGATTTCCATCATACCACGTCCAAGAGGGCGTGCAAAATGGTGGCTTTTGGGTACAGTTCCGAGTCACATGGGGGCAATGAGCGATAGGAAGGGTTTCGTCTCTCCCGGTATAGGGAGTTGATGTTGCGCTGTGCTCGATTAGCTATAACAGGAAGTCCTTGGCCAAGGCAGCTTCAGAGATATACCGGTAAGTGTTATCAGTAGTTTCTCGACCCGTTATGAGCCTCATATCGACACGACTTATCGAGTTATTGGGGTCTGACGTTTACCACCCCTAGACGAGATATGTGACATATCAGACGAAGTGACCGGACTGTACGGTAGTGTTACTGATTGGATTCGCAGGAGTGTGAGCAGGCTTGCTTGTTGATCTTCTGATCGCTCAATACCCGGGTGGCCGTTACGTTTGGCAGACCGCTTGCGGCTTGTGGGTGTTTGATATGATCATCACCTACTGCCGGCGTATTGACGAGTCTTTAGAGTCCTACACAGGAGTTCCTGGCTCAAGCGAAACAGAGTAGGAGCACATATATGATATGAGCGGGACCGAGCTTGATACGATATGAGATACCGTATTCTATTCTCGTGATTTGTAATATTGATCGGTTGTATGCGATATAGCCGGGTTATCGGATCAAGTGTTGATTCGATAAGTTGTTACACATGATATTAGTTGGTTATAGCCGGATTATTAAATCAAGAGTTGATTTAATAATTTAATGTATAATTATATATTTGATATATTACATTACATTAACTAATATTTGCTCATTTAAGATTTATTTTCTCACTAGATTGTGCACATTGTTTATATGTGATATATGCAAGTGTACATGTTTGTATCATGCTTGATGATACATACAATATGGGTGTATGCGACTTATACCATGATTAGGTTAAATTAGGGTTTTGTTTATGTCTAAAGAATAACAAAAGAGAAAGACTTAGTCAAAGTTCTCAAGCTTTTATGAAGCTTGTGAAAATATTGACAAAGCCAACTCTTTTGTCATTCTTTAAGATATTTAGTTAACTCAACCCTTAACCTTATACCTTGGTCCATTCTCTACATGAGTTAAGCATGATAGCTTAACTCACCCATGGTTACATTATTGAGAAAAATAACTCATATGATGATTTATTTTTTCTTCTTATTCTTCATCAAGCTCCATGAAAAAGCTTGCTAGCTCTAATGGTGCTATGAGAATAAGTGTGAGAAAATGAATTCTAAAGTGAGCCCACTTTCTACTTCATCATCTTCTACTACTTGCCATGTAGTATAAGGTGTTCTTTTCACAAAGTTCATGACCTAGTGAAGGAATAGCTTGAGTTAGTGTCTCCCCGACGTAGATCATTTTCGGCCTCGAAGTCTTCGAAGCAAGCACGTTCGTATCTTCAACGGAGCCTCTTGAGAGTCCGGAGCTTGAGATCGCAGTGGAGCGGCCTACTACACAGAGCTATTTGAAGTGAAGGACCGGTCTACAAAGGTTGTATTTCTTGCTCACTGCATATTGCAAAGTTGTTTGCTTAAGATCCCGTATTATTTCTAGTTAACGATCAAGTTTAGGGTTAGCTAAAACGGCAAAATTTTAATTTGGCATGGACGATACCTTCCGAAACCTTGTTGCCGTCGTAGGTAACCCTTCAGTGGTATCAGAGCCATGCTAGGAATAAATACAGATTTTGTTAAGATCACGAAACCGAAACAACTCCATAACTTGAAACAGAAAATCATAGTTTTTGTCGATTTTAAAAGTTGTCAAAATTTTTTTTAAACAGGTACAGAGTGATGTATGGGATATATCATGAACATTGGCAAAATTTTAGGACATTTGGTGAAAAATGGGCCGGCCACTATAGGTCCCATATCGGCCAAAACCGAGCCCCCTCCCCTGAAATTTTGCCTGTGTTCCAGTGACTTGGTTTTGATGTTTCCGGTATTGTTTAGTTTTGCTAATTTTGCATGTGATGTAATTTTACACTATAAGCAATTCGGAGTGTTTCGTATTCGTAGTTTTAACAATGTTTCGGGTGTTTCACATATTGTCTAGACAATGTTAAAAAGTTCGATCGAATGTCAAAAACCCATTTTTCCAAGTTTAACGTATTCGGAAAAACATGCAAGTGATTCCGTGGACTCTCTAGAAGAAAGAAACCTTAACTCGATTATGTGGCCGTCAAAACTATCACTTGAACCCTAGGGTTTGTGATAGTTTTGCGATTCACATGTGAGGCTTTGGTTTGATACTTCTACGGCTGGTTCATAGGTACTGTGGCATCTTATGGGTACTACTAAAACTGTGCTTAAGTGTTGAGCTGTCGGGAAATTGTGGGACTTTGATGAATCGATCGAAGGGTTTAATTTCGTCCGGATATTATGTTATGGGATACAATATTTGGAATCTACAAGTAGTTATGAGATAACTAATTTGAATGTTATAAATCTAGCAGTTTAGTCTCAGATGATTGGTTGCCACGGGATTTTAATGAGATCAAAAGTCCGTCGCAATCACGTAGCGTACTCGGATACTCGCCAGTCAAACTTAATAGATAGCCACGCCCCATAGCCCCGACCAAGTGACTGTAGGAGAACCTCGTCGCTAAAAGCATCTGTTCGGGTGCTCGCTGCAGCGGTGTTCCGCCTTAGTGCACTTCGTCGACGGCAACGGGGGGGGGGGGGTGCGGCCGTCTACTAAAGCTTCCGACGAGCATTCGATCAGGATGTCGGGAATCTTGTTGAATTGCCCGACTAGATATTGTTCCCCTCCGAACGGCGGCCCGGACTTCGCGTCCGTGGCATGAGGTTCGGGGCAGATGCTATTTGGTTTGATCCGTCCACCTCTCCGAAGATGCCGAGTTGATTTACGGCACCTTGTATCGGAGGTTTAGACGGATGCGGCCGATGTAGCAGACTTCGTCAGATTCCCCCTCAGGGTGAGGGGTTTTTGATTGTGGGGACGCTCTTCCCTGCAGGCGCAATCCCCTGCAGTTAATTACGCTACCGCGTCGCAGTAACAACTTTCTCCTTCTCCAGAATTTCACTTCGTGTCGTGTGTGTTTGTTTTGTTTGTGATTGCCCGTGGATTGTATACGGAGACTGAGTAATGCCGTCGCCCGTAGGGCGTGGATTAGTCCAAATCCGCATTTACTTAGATTTGGGTTTGGTGTTTTCTGGTTTAAGGATGCATTAGTCGCGTTGCGGCTAAGATCAACTTAAACGTTCGTCAAGGATACGTTAGTCCTGTTTTTGTTAGTGTATATGCCCTAGAGGCCATTACTGTATCATACTAGTTTGTATATTACTTAATGGAAGCTTGGGATATTCACCTTGTATAAACAATCTTGCTCAATATAGTAGTATGCTACTTGGTTTGTTTCTACTTCAATGTGTACTTGTGTTTATTTTACTATATCACTTATACGCATTAGTGGAGCCCTTATGATCTTTGCTTGATTACCAGCGTTGTGATGGCAGTCACACTAGTGGGGGCTGGGTAATCTATAAGCACATCCTTATACAGGTCCCTAGCCGCAGGACTATCGAGACAGGGCATCGATACTCCGGAGTAGACTAGCGTATGCGCTTCTCATCCCAGTGTGGGAGATGGTCTGTCCCACAGCCATCAGTACGTCGTACTAGAGATAGTATACGGGTGCTCGTTAGGTTACGAGTACACTGGACAGGACTCGTCGGGAACTGAAAGGTTGGTATTATACCTATCGTCAGTCATCAGTTCCCAGGTGACATGAGTACAGCTTAGTCCGCTGACTTGACACTAGCACTTCGCCTCGAGTGTGTTCCCACTGCACTTTGATCACTACCCTACCACGGCTCAAAGGAGTCGTGCAAACAGGTGGTGGTTGGGTGCAGTCCCGAAGCATTTGGAGGCAGTGCCGGTTAGACAGGATTCGTCTCTCCCGGTATTGGGGGTTGACATCGCGCTGCGTCTAGGAGAGCCATTACACGAGTAGTCCCTGGCCAGGGCAAGCGAGATATACTGGTAGGTTCCAGTGTTATCTCAGGGTGTTTTGGGCTTCACTCCGACACGACTTGTACCGCTATTGGGGGACTGACGTTTTACCGCCCCCTAGGCCCGACATGCGATGTATCAGACGAACAGACCGGACTGTACGGAGACTGTCACATTCAGACTCAGTAGGAGTACAGATGGGGTTTCACCTCGTCAGCCTTCTTGTCGGCATCTACCTGGGGACCGTTACGCACAGCTAGTGCCGCTTGCGGTCTGTGGTTAAACCCACTGCCAGCGTAGTGTCGAGTCTTTAGAGTCCCACACAGAGGGTATTCGCCTCTGGGCAAAACAGAGTAGAGGTCGCATGGTTTTGCGACAGGGTTCGTTCTCATCCGCGCACTTGTGCACGTTTGGAGTCCTGACGGATTATACTGGCAGGCTCTGGTTTGAGCCAGATACTGGTATATGTTTTGGGGGTTGCTTTTATATCTCGGTATTCTTGTTTCTCGGAACGAGAATGCAGGTGTGTATGCACAGTTGCTTGAGGCGGAGGATGAGATTTTTCATTAGGGTTTCGGAACGGGTGCGTATGCACAGTTGACAGTTATCTTTTTCCAAACCCTAATGGATTTATGAATTATCTATTAATAATAGTAATTAAATGAGAATTATGTTATGGTTGATTTTTGTTGACTTATTGACCTTGGTTGACTTGTTGACCATTGACCACCATCATGCTTTGAAAGATCCTCCTTGATTCATGCTTACACTTTATTTAAAGAAGCATGATAGTGGTCATTCTAAATTACCATCAACTATTCTTATTTTGAATTATTATTATTTAGATAATTCTTTTCTTTTGGCATTATGGTTGCAAGAAAGAAAAACCTAGCTCATTATCTCATTTAGCTTCTCTCTCCTCTCTTCATCTTCTTCTTCCTCTAGCTCAAGGTGAACCCTTCTCATGTGTTGAGAATCCATCACCTTGAAAAGAAAAACAACCCCTAGTTACTCTCTACTCATTCGAGGATCAAGGTTTAGCAAGCCGGAAACCCTAGTTCACTCAAAGATCGAGGAAGAGCCCAAAGGTTGAACCTTCGAGGTGGATCCATCTTCGACGGAAGAAGGCGACAAGAAGAGAACCATCAACCTCTACAAGGTTTGAAGAAGAAGGAGTTCAAGTTTAGGTATAACCCTCATCCGAGTAGCTAAGACTCCTTAGCTTGTATGCTAGTTTAGTTTAGACACGATCCCGACCTTGTTTAGTCCATGTTGCCTCTTGCGATAAAAATTTGTTTTTTATACCGTTTCCGCCTCCCCGTAAGAACCGGGGGTCGCAATATGGACTTACACTGGTATCAGAGCCTAACTAAACTTAAACTAGCTAGGTAGTGAAGTGTAACGAAGTTCGGAACCGAAAAAGTCACAAAACCGGAAAAACAAAACCCTAAGTTTCTGTTAAAATTTTTTCTGCTCTAAATGAAAAACTTTATACTTGTAAATTCGGCTCAGGGTTTTGTGTGAACACCCAAGAAAAACGATACCCTAATTCATCCAAACCGCCGCGCTTCCGCCGCACGAGGTAGGCATGTGCCGCGGAAGCGCCGCGCTTTGTCTTCTTCTGTGCATCGTTTTTCGTGCAGTGTGTTTGTGTGTTGGTTTTGGGATTTTTAAAATATATTATATGTGCCCAGATTTTCCAGAACAGAAATTTGCTTTTGGGGTCCTATAATTCCGTATTTTTCCGAACTTCACTGCACTTTGACTATGATGGTTATATCTGTGATGCTTGCATGTATTGAACGTCGGCTAATCGCTATAAGACGATTAGTCGGGGTTATACATGATCTGTGTTTGATATTGGAATATGTATATGAATGTGTTGGACTGTCGCGGGTGAATAGCCGGGGTTGGATGTGAGATGAGCTTTTGTTTTTCTTTCATTTATTGTAAATGTAAATTGATGTAATAATTATTATTTGTTTGGCCGCACAACCGGGTCGGGGTTGTAGCCGTCATTGTATAATTCTTTTTACTGTTTTTGCTCCTAGGATAGACCCATGGAGGGGTGCACAAACTGCCGGGTACTTGGCGGGTAGTTTGCCGCACCCGTAGGGGTCTTGGGTGGGGTATTGGCTATTCACCGCGACCGTGTTATCCGCTTTTCGTTTCAGGCTCGAAAGGATTGCGGATTGCTAGTATATCCAATGTATTCATCTGTGATCTGTAATGTCTATCATTGTTTTCTATTTAGGCGTTGCTTATGTTTTACAGCCGCGCTAGCCCAGCCCCCGCTCTGTCGTTAGTTAAGTAACCTAACGAGTGATGACGGGACCCCGTGGCGAATGCGAATGGCATAAGCGTACGTCATATTTTGGTTTTTTTCTGCAATGGTAGGATTTAAATGATGGGACGCATTAAAAGTACTAATGCAAGAATATCACGCATTAAAAGAACTAATGCAAGATAATAAACCAAGTTAAAATCGTTGGAACACTTTCGAAAAACCACTCGGTTCTTTTCAAAACTAACTTTTAAATGCGGAGCTTGAGCCACTCCTTCTAAAAGCTATCTCGTTCCATCGATTATATCAAGTTCACTACGTTCACGGTTTTACCAAAACCATTCGTAGCCCTCCGTCGCTTCGCATGAATAGGCAGTAGTATTCAAGCTACGTATTTTGACCAAAGTCAAGGCATAGTGATTGGTAGCTATTGAGTGTTCATGTGTAGCATAGATAGAATGCGTTGGTTTGGGACAGTCGTGCTGCCATTTTGGCCAAAGTCAAGGGTATGTACGGATGGATCCAAATTAACCTGGATAGTGACGGGCAGAACTTGACATGTGACTTATGATATTTTGGCCAAAGTCAAGGTCATAAGAGCATGGGGCAAAAATCCACATCGGGAGTTTCATAAGTACTGAAACTTGCTAGATTTGCATACCATTTGGAGTGTGGTGATTCTGGTAGGATTCCTTCAGTTTCGTCACACGATGATATTTGGATCCCGATCCTACTGTGAGTATATGCTACTCCTCGGGAAATTTCTCACTAGACGATCAATGCTATAAACCTAGTAGGTGCCTAGAAAGGTGTTAGCGGGGCTACGCCCCCAGAGAAAAGAGGTTATTTAATTAAGGAACTTCGCGAAAGCGTTGGAAAACCTCCCTCGAAGTACCGACACTGGCCTGGCTGAACGGTTAAGCAAGTATTGCACGGTGGGATTGATCCCGGCTAATTCTTCCTTTGTGGTTTGAGGAGGGATTCGAGAGACAGTGGGAGCCATCCTGTTTAGACAAATTAAAAACCATTCTAAACTTGCAAGAGCATCGTGCTAAAGTGTTCCTTCTCTCCCCCCTGCAGCGACCAAATCGAAATGACTGGACTTAAGTTGATTCTAGATAAAAACATATTGACAGGGCCAAACTACAAAGATTAGCTCAGGAATGTCAAGTTGGCAATCACTTACGACAAGCTGGGGTATCTTTTTACCACCAAAGCTCCCCCCGTCCCAAGTCCCACCTCCAGCGTCGCGGATAAGGAAATCCGTAAGACTTGGGAGATTGACAGCGCGAAGGCCAGGTGCCTCGTACTTGCCTCGATGGACAACGAACATCAGAGGAGGCACGAGAATATGGATTTGGAATCCATATTTCTCCATACAAAAGAACTGTATGGAGAGCAGTCTCGTATCGCAAGATACGAAGTGTCGAAGAAGTTGTTTTCGACAAAGTTGGCCGTCGGATCATCAGTAGCGGACCACGTGCTTAAGATGATTGGCTACACTGAAGAGCTCGCGGAACTTGGGACCACGTTGGACAGTGAACTCTACACGGATATAATTCTCCAGTCCCTTCCATCCACTTACGCCCAGTTCATACTGAATTTCAACTTGCAAGAAAAGGAAGTTGAACTTTCAGAACTCCTCAACATGCTGAGGAGCGCAGAGGGCACCCTACAGAAGGGTAGGGAAACACCCGCTTTGTTTGTAGGAGGATCTTCTTCCTCTAGGTCCAAGGCGAAAGCCAAGGGAAAGAGGAAGAAAGCCCCCGCCAAACCAAGAGGCGGTGTTAGTAAAGTGGGTACGAAGGGAAAGGAAAAGGCAACAAAGATTGCGGGGAAGCTTGTTGGAAAGGAAGAATGCTTCTATTGTCATAAGAGTGGACACTGGAAGAAAGATTGCAGGGCTTGGAAGGCCAAGACACAGGAACTGAAGCAGGTTGCGGCTTCAGCTTCAGGTGTGTATGTTATTGAAAACTGTCTTTCTATAAACTCTACTTCCTGGGTATTGGATACCGGATCAGGATCTCATATCTGTAATTCTTTGCAGGCGTTGAGAAACCGTAGGTTTTTGAAGGCAGGTGACATGACCCTCAGAGTTGCGAACGGAGCTAGCATGGATGCTAAAGCCGTGGGGGACTATCACCTGGGAATGTCAGATGGGCATGTTTTGGTTTTGCGTAATTGCTTTTTTGTACCCAACGCAACTTGTAATATCATATCTGTATCTTTGGTTTCTAAAGAAGGTTATGAATTTACGTTTGTAAGTAATGTTGTAAACATTCACCTTAATCAAGTTCTGATTGGGTCAGGTACACTGAGCAATGGTATATACGTATTGAACCAACCACAGATTTTCAATGTCCAGAATACACACAAAAGAAAGTCTCCAGATATCAATCAGGCTTTCTTATGGCATTGTAGACTGGGTCACATCAATGAGACACGGTTGACTAAGTTACATAAAGAAGGATACTTGGATCCGTTCGAGTATCAGTCTTATGCCACTTGTGAATCTTGTCTCATGGGAAAGATGACAAAGACTCCGTTCACTGGACACGGAGTAAGAGCGAGCGAGCTCTTGGGGCTCGTACACAGCGACGTATGCGGTCCAATGTCTACACATGCGCGAAGCGGTTACTCTTACTTCATTACTTTTACGGATGATTTCTCAAGGTACGGTTATGTCTTCTTAATGAAACATAAGTCCGAAGCCTTTGAAAAGTTCCAGGAATATAAGAATGAAGTAGAGAAACAGACCGGCAAAAGTATCAAGATTCTAAGATCGGATCGAGGTGGAGAATACTTGAGTGCCGAGTTCCTGAATTTTTTAAAAGAGAACGGAATTCTCTCTCAGCTTACTCCTCCATACACTCCGCAACACAACGGTGTATCGGAGAGACGGAACCGAACCCTATTGGATATGGTACGGTCCATGATGAGTAGCGCTGAGTTACCGCGATCATTCTGGGGGTATGCGCTAGAATCAGCTGCGTACCTTTTGAACCGAGTTCCTACTAAAACTGTGCCTACTACACCATATGAGATGTGGTGTGGGAAGAGGCCCCATCTCAGTCACATTAAGACTTGGGGAAGTCCAGCTTATGTTAAAAAGCAGCATGCGGACAAGCTCGAGGCGCGCTCAGTACTGTGTAAGTTTGTGGGATATCCAAAGAATTCCAAGGGATATCTCTTCTACTACGAAGAGGAACAAAAAGTTCTTGTTTCTCGTCATGCCCACTTTCTAGAACACCAGTTCATAGAAAAAGAAACAAGTGGGAGCGCAGTAGAACTGGAAGAAATTCCAGAACCACAGACTATTACTGAAAGCTTAATGGAACCAGAGGGTTCAAATGAACAGGACATTCCTATGCCGCTCCGCAGGAGTAGTAGGCAGTCTCATCCGCCCGAGAGATACTACGGTTTTCTCATAGACGGGGATCAAGAGGATTGCATCATAGATTATGATGAGCCTACTAGCTTCCAGCAGGCCGTTCAGAGCGTTGACTCGGTAAAATGGCTGGATGCAATGCGGACCGAAATGGAGTCCATGTACACCAACAAAGTATGGACGTTGGACATTGCTCCAGACGGGGTAAAACCCGTAGGATGCAAGTGGATCTTCAAAAGGAAGATTGGTGTAGATGGACAGGTTGAGACCTATAAAGCTAGACTTGTAGCAAAGGGTTTCCGTCAAAGACCTGGCTTGGACTATGACGAAACCTTTTCTCCAGTGGCTATGCTGAAATCCATTCGGATCCTTCTTGCCATTGCTGCCTTCCACGATTATGAGATTTGGCAGATGGACGTAAAGACCGCTTTTCTGAATGGAAATTTAGAGGAGTGTGTCTATATGGATCAGCCAGAGGGTTTCATTCAGAGTGGGAGCAGCGGAAAAGTGTGCAAGTTGCTTAAGTCCATCTATGGACTAAAGCAGGCATCGCGGAGTTGGAACATCTGTTTTGATGAGACGGTCAAGGAATTTGGCTTTATCAAAAATCCAGATGAACCATGCATCTATAGTAGATTTGTAGCGAGAACTGCAGTATTCCTCGTTTTATACGTGGATGACATTCTCTTAATAGGAAATGACATTCCTATGCTACAATCTGTCAAGGGGTTCTTGTCACACAGGTTCTCCATGAAAGACCTGGGTGATGCCTCATACATCCTGGGGATCCGGATCCATCGTGATAGATCCAAGAGGATATTAGGACTTTCTCAGTCCAGGTACATCGACACCATAGTGAAAAGATTCAGTATGGAAGATTCCAAGCGCGGTAACCTACCGGCTTGTCACGGGATCACCCTCTCTAAAGAGATGTCTCCCAAGACTGATTTGGAGAGGGATCGCATGTCTGTTATACCCTACGCTTCTGCGGTAGGCTCTATAATGTATGCGATGTTGTGTACCAGACCGGATGTAGCTTATGCACTGAGTGTGGTAAGCCGGTATCAGTCAAACCCTGGGGAGAAACACTGGATAGCGGTAAAGAACATTCTCAAGTACCTGAGAAGGACTAAGGAGATGTTCTTGGTGTATGGCGGAAAAGACCTCCAGATCGAGGCCTTTGCTGACTCCAGCTTCCAGAGTGACAAGGATGATTCCAAGTCCATGTCGGGTTTTGTCTTTACCCTCAATGGAGGGGCGGTGTGTTGGAAGAGCTCCAAACAGGAAACCGTTGCAGACTCGACTATGGAAGCGGAATACATTGCTGCATCTGATGCCGCAAAAGAAGCTGTCTGGATGAGGAAGTTCTTGAAAGAACTTCAGGTGGTTCCGTCCATTGTTGACCCAATACCTCTGTATTGCGACAACAACGGGGCTATAGCTTTAGCAAAGGAACCCAGGTCCCATCAGAGATCCAGGCACATCTTGAGGCGGTATCACCTGATCAGGGAGATCGTGGATCGCAAGGAGATCGAGGTTCGGGGGGTTGCTTCAGAAGAGAACACTGCAGATCCATTCACCAAGGCCCTACCCCAGACTCAGTTCGAGCGGCTGATCGAGATGATAGGTCTTCGATACGCCAGTACATGGCCTTAGTGCAAGTGGGAGATTGTTAGTGTATATGCCCTAGAGGCCATTACTGTATCATACTAGTTTGTATATTACTTAATGGAAGCTTGGGATATTCACCTTGTATAAACAATCTTGCTCAATATAGTAGTATGCTACTTGGTTTGTTTCTACTTCAATGTGTACTTGTGTTTATTTTACTATATCACTTATACGCATTAGTGGAGCCCTTAGGATCTTTGCTTGATTACCAGCGTTGTGATGGCAGTCACACTAGTGGGGGCTGGGTAATCTATAAGCACATCCTTATACAGGTCCCTAGCCGCAGGACTATCGAGACAGGGCATCGATACTCCGGAGTAGACTAGCGTATGCGCTTCTCATCCCAGTGTGGGAGATGGTCTGTCCCACAGCCATCAGTACGTCGTACTAGAGATTGTATACGGGTGCTCGTTAGGTTACGAGTACACTGGACAGGACTCGTCGGGAACTGAAAGGTTGGTATTATACCTATCGTCAGTCATCAGTTCCCAGGTGACATGAGTACAGCTTAGTCCGCTGACTTGACACTAGCACTTCGCCTCGAGTGTGTTCCCACTGCACTTTGATCACTACCCTACCACGGCTCAAAGGAGTCGTGCAAACAGGTGGTGGTTGGGTGCAGTCCCGAAGCATTTGGAGGCAGTGCCGGTTAGACAGGATTCGTCTCTCCCGGTATTGGGGGTTGACATCGCGCTGCGTCTAGGAGAGCCATTACACGAGTAGTCCCTGGCCAGGGCAAGCGAGATATACTGGTAGGTTCCAGTGTTATCTCAGGGTGTTTTGGGCTTCACTCCGACACGACTTGTACCGCTATTGGGGGACTGACGTTTTACCGCCCCCTAGGCCCGACATGCGATGTATCAGACGAACAGACCGGACTGTACGGAGACTGTCACATTCAGACTCAGTAGGAGTACAGATGGGGTTTCACCTCGTCAGCCTTCTTGTCGGCATCTACCTGGGGACCGTTACGCACAGCTAGTGCCGCTTGCGGTCTGTGGTTAAACCCACTGCCAGCGTAGTGTCGAGTCTTTAGAGTCCCACACAGAGGGTATTCGCCTCTGGGCAAAACAGAGTAGAGGTCGCATGGTTTTGCGACAGGGTTCGTTCTCATCCGCGCACTTGTGCACGTTTGGAGTCCGGACGGATTATACTGGCAGGCTCTGGTTTGAGCCAGATACTGGTATATGTTTTGGGGGTTGCTTTTATATCTCGGTATTCTTGTTTCTCGGAACGAGAATGCAGGTGTGTATGCACAGTTGCTTGAGGCGGAGGATGAGATTTTTCATTAGGGTTTCGGAACGGGTGCGTATGCACAGTTGACAGTTATCTTTTTCCAAACCCTAATGGATTTATGAATTATCTATTAATAATAGTAATTAAATGAGAATTATGTTATGGTTGATTTTTGTTGACTTATTGACCTTGGTTGACTTGTTGACCATTGACCACCATCATGCTTTGAAAGATCCTCCTTGATTCATGCTTACACTTCATTTAAAGAAGCATGATAGTGGTCATTCTAAATTACCATCAACTATTCTTATTTTGAATTATTATTATTTAGATAATTCTTTTCTTTTGGCATTATGGTTGCAAGAAAGAAAAACCTAGCTCATTATCTCATTTAGCTTCTCTCTCCTCTCTTCATCTTCTTCTTCCTCAAGCTCAAGGTGAACCCTTCTCATGTGTTGAGAATCCATCACCTTGAAAAGAAAAACAACCCCTAGTTACTCTCTACTCATTCTAGGATCAAGGTTTAGCAAGCCGGAAACCCTAGTTCACTCAAAGATCGAGGAAGAGCCCAAAGGTTGAACCTTCGAGGTGGATCCATCTTCGACGGAAGAAGGCGACAAGAAGAGAACCATCAACCTCTACAAGGTTTGAAGAAGAAGGAGTTCAAGTTTAGGTATAACCCTCATCCGAGTAGCTAAGACTCCTTAGCTTGTATGCTAGTTTAGTTTAGACACGATCCCGACCTTGTTTAGTCCATGTTGCCTCTTGCGATAAAAATTTGTTTTTTATACCGTTTCCGCCTCCCCGTAAGAACCGGGGGTCGCAATATGGACTTACAGTTTTAGACTAAGATCGACCTGACGTAGTGATTGATTTAATTATCTGGCCGTCGGGACTCGTCACCTCTCTGACGTCGTTGAGGGATTACAACGACAGGAGTCAGAGGAGTTCAGAGATGTACCCTTGCACCAAAGTTGATTCGGAGTTTTATTGTTTATTTAAAGATCTAAGGACACATTAACCGTATTTGGGGCTAAGATCAACTTAGACGGGACCGTTTAGATCCGACAAAAGAGCGTTCGGGCTCGATTGCGCTAGTTTAAGGACGTGGCGGTCCATCGCCAGTTTTAAGGACGTGGTGGTCCATTATTAGTTTAGGGACGTTTCGGTCCGTCGCCAGTTTAAGGACGTAGTGGTCCATATTCCAGTTTAGGGACGTTTCGGTCCGATATTAGTTTAGGTACGTTTCGGTCCGATATTAGTTTAGGGACGTTTCGGTCCGTTTGGATGTATGGTCGTTGGGACCCGTCACCTCTTTGACGTCGTTGAATAATTACAACGAGGGATGTCGAAGAAGTTCGGAGATGTACCCTTGAACCGGTCGTGAATTGGTTTAGGAGAGCCATTGTGCTCAATCAGTTTAATTTAAGGACTTACGGCCAAGATTGGGTTAAGTCCAATTTTTTTATTTATTTTGGGCTTTGGCCGACTGGAAAATCGATCCAAACAGGGCTCTGCCCCTTTATTATTTGGCAATTTGATTTGGGCCAGGCCCTTTTAAATAATGGGTTGCATTTGTGCAGAACCTCAAGAATTTTCGAAACCAGGGCCCTGTCCTTTTATTATTTTGTAATTTGATTTGGGCCAGGCCCTTTTAAATAATGAGTTGCATTTGTGCAGAACCCCAAGAATTTTTTAGATTTAAGAACAAAAGTGCATATCACTTTTGATCTAAATTTGGATTAAAGGAAAACAAGTTTTTCTTCTTGTTTTCCCTGATTTTACAGAACCAAGGGTTCACAACAAGTGCAAGGCACTATTTATTTATTTTTATTGAATTATTCACTTTTTTAATCCTCTGTTCTTCAGAGATTTTTCTCTTCTTCCAAAAGAAGTTTTTACCTTTTTTTTTGTTCTTGATTAATCCTCAAGAGTTCTTTCTCTTCTCTCTTTTTTTATGCCAGAAGTTGATTCTTCTCTGTTGATGATTTCGAATGAGGTCTGGGGTCTTATTTATAGTGCTCACCAATTTGTTGAATTTGTTAACAGGATCTTTCCTGAATAATTTTGGGAATTTTCCCACCATTGGATCTTTGATCCAAAGGCAGAAGAAAATCTTCTGTTTCAGAAAAGATTCATCAAATTTTCATTCTGTTCCTGCGCAACTCCCCAATGAATGACACGTGTCGCGCAGTGGAAGGCTTGTGCAGCAGTGCTTGCGCAACTGCGCAGACACGTGTCGCGCAGCGGTGCACTTGCGCAACAGTGTTTGCGCAACTGCGCAGACACGTGTCATTCAGCGTTGCGCTTGCGCAACTGCGCAGACACGTGTCATTCAGCGGTGCGCTTGCGCAACTGCGCAGACACGTGTCGCACTGTGGACCGCTTGCGCACTGCGCAACGCACGGAATTTGAAGCGTTGCTTCAGAAAATTTTGAATTTTCAAAATTCAAATGAGCCTTGCTCAGATTGGGGGAACAAATGCCCCCCCCACCGTTGTGCTTACGTGGCGCGACGTAAGCGCAACGGTGGCCAGATCCTAGCCGTTGGATCGGGGGGGTCAGTTGAAGGGGCGCAGGCGCCTATAAATAAGACCCTTGGTCTTTGATAATTTTTTCCTTACCATCTTAAAGAATCAGAGCCTTGCTCTTGCTTAAAAATTTTCAGAGCCTTGCTCTTGATTTCTCTCAAGAACTTTCAAGTTCAGAACTCAGAATTTCTAGGTAAAAAGTTAGATTAATTCAAATTAAACTTAATTGACAGAGCCTTGCTCTTGTAGATCTTGGATCTAAAGAAAACCCCTTTGGGGTTTCTTCAACAGAGCCTTGCTCTTGGGATCTTTGATCTAAAGAAAACTCCATTGGGGCTTTTTCACCAGAGCCTTACTCTCAAGATTTACAGAGGTCCTGTTCATGGGTTTTGACCCATGAACAGAGCTTTGCTCTTGGATGAACAGAAAAACTTTTTATAAGTTTTGATGGATTTTTCAGGATTTTTTTTTTAAAAAAAAACTTCAATTCTTCTAAGTGTTGATGGATTTTTTGGTTATTACCACAGAGCCATGCTCTTTAAGGAATCTTGTTCCCCTGAGACCAGAGTTTGACAAATGTCACTCTGTGATAGAGCTTTGCTCTAAAAGAGGAGATTTTCTCTTTGTCTCTGGGGCTTTCCCCACCAATGGGTGTATCCTATTGGGAACTTTTTATGAATTGACAGTCCCATCTAATGATGGGATTGTCTTATTAAATGATGCGTATCATCCAGATTTTGTGGGTCCCCCTTTGGTCCCCTACCCTCTGCATCACAGTGTGGAACAAGATTTTTATTATTATTTATTTTTTTTATAATGCCAACCGTTAGGCCACTAATGATGTATATATTTTTTTGTCTTTCCACAGAAAACATGTCTGACGACTTGTCTTTTCCCTTCGTTCGCTCGGAAGGAGGTTTCCTCCATGCGCCAGTGGATCGGGTGGTGTTCGCTCTTATTAAAGATCACGATCCTGAGTGCAAAAAGCTCCATCTGTGGGGAAGGTGGTATAGCCAGATCATCCAAGGCCGACGCAGTTTTAGTTCCGCCGCGCCCTCTGAGCCCATTGTCACGATTCCTTATGCGGATGAACCCCCGGTGAAGTATGCCGTGGAGGTTAAGAATTGGAATTCTGATGACCTCCTTCAGCCTGCAATCGGCGCCATCCCCGTGCAGCCGCCGCCGGCGATAGATATTCTGGGGAGGCGAATCTGTCAGGGCGAAGCACGCCCTTGGGGACAGGCTTATAACATTGGAATGATCCCGCGACCCCCCGCCGGATATTTGCAGTGGGCCCGGTACATTCTATCGGCGAAGAGGACCCACCTAACGAAGATTGGTCTATACTCAGCCGTCTTCGTCTCGCTCTTCGAGTACCCCTCTCCTCCAACGTGGTGGATAAAGGCTTTTGTTGAACAATGGAATATCCCCACCCATACCTTCCTGATGGCGGATAAGGAAGTTTCTATCTCTTTGGAGGAATTTGCCGAAATTTCAGGTCTGCCAATGAGGGGAGAGCACTACGAGGAGTTGCTTCCTCCTGATGAGTATGTCTTTGCCACCAAGCAGCTGGTATTTGACTTAACCCCGGAGAATGCCATTCAGCATCAGCATCCGGGTTTGGTGAAGGTGTTGGAGATTTATGAGGAACTCCATTTGGAATCGGGCGACCGGGGCGTCAGTTTCGCGGATTTCATTGCTCGTTTTATCCGCCCAGAGTTCCTATCAGAGCAGGGCGAGAAGTTTGCTCAGCTTGCTGACCCCTTTGGTTTCGGCTTGGACCGCCGACCTTCATCGGAAAATGAGCAGCGGGATTTTTATCTCCCCGGCACTGCCAGTGTCCCTTTCTCAGAGATTGCCGTTCCTGGCATGGACGAGGAGACTTTTTTCGTAGGGTTCTTGGGTCTGTGGATATGCAACTTTGCGCTCCCTATGCACCCGCGCTTCATGCGGCCCTCTGTCTTTTACCCGGTACATCGGATGGTGGCCGGTCTGCAGTTGTCGGTAGGAATTGCTGGGTTAGCTTATCTTTATCATGGACTCAGCGTAGCGGCAGACGCTAATGATCCTGGGACACAGCCTGCTAACTTCCCAATGCATTACTTCGTTTCTTGGATGGAGATGCACGTGCGAGGGGTGTTTGGCGCCCACAAGACTCCCCCATTCTTCGAGAAGTACAGACTCCCGAGAGTCATACGGTTAATCGGGGCTTCAATTGTGTTCGCTTCCCCGCGGGATTCCAGGGGACTCCTCCTGCGCCCACATTTGGTCGGAGCGACGACTTCTTTCGTGGATAAGGTTATCACCATAGGCTCGGAGACTACTAAGTCGGTGGTGCCCCTACGTGACGAGTTTAAGGGCGGGGCTTCTGTGCTGAAGGCTCGGGAAATCCTCCATCTCTACTCCATTCGGCCGGGCTATCTAGTGTTTCGGCAGAATGAGACGGCTTTTTTTATGAGGTATAATCCGCATCGATTTGCCCAGCAATCAAGCTACAACCAGGGGATCCCGATGGAAGCCTTCTTGGAAACGCCCGTGGTTGGCCCAGCGGGGGTAAAGAATGCGATGCATCACTTTATACGGCTTAACACGGGTTCCTATTTCTTCATTAGTGAACCCAGCTGTGTGCCTAAGATGCTCAATTCATATGTGGCCTGGTATGCGCACGCTATGGGCCCAATCATTTTAATGGAGAAACGCCTACTGGTTGACCGTACGGGTGCGCCTCCTGGCGGTGATCGCAAGGCCCCTTTGCAGCCAAGGCTCCCGGTCGTCCCTCCGCTAAAAGATGCTGGAGTCGATCGACCACGCGTGTTGAGTCCTCCGCGGGGATTGCCGTTGCCCGCTACGGTGGATGCACCATCGGCGCCTCGTGCTCCTACGAAGGCGGCTAAAGTAGTATCGCCAGAGTCAGGCGTAGGGGCAGATATTGGGACTCGCCGCCCTAAAGTGGCTTCCAAGCGCAAATCCGCTCCAGGTGGATCTAAAGCTGGTGGACAGCAGAAAAAGAAAAAGTCCGCCCTTTCCCTCGATGCGATCCTCGGCTTAAAGCCTGCGGCTTCTCCTGCCAAGACCATATGCGAGTACGGCAGCAATGAGGGCTTTGTGGTGGACCCTGCGGACACCAATTTGGCTGCCGCCATTGCAGCTTCGGAGCGATCGGCGAGGCTCGAAGCGATGCTAAGTAAACTCGCTGAGTCAGGTAATCATCAGCCACTTTCTTCGTCATTTTATTGCACTTTTCATTATTATCTTTAGCTGATATTTGCTCCCTTTTCAACAGGTGTTTCTACCGAAGAGGCTATTGCTGCCTCCCTGAAAACGTTCCAGGAAGAGGAGGAGAAGCGTGCCCTAGCAAGCGTCGGTATGTTTTATCCCTTTCTCTTTTATACGGAAAGTTTGTTGTCCTTTTATGATAGTCAACCCGACCTTCTCTTGTTTCTTTACAGGGGTTGTATTAATCGGCGCAAGGATCCTTTCCGAGCCCGTCACCGAAGCCCCGGCTCCGTCGAAGCTGCCGCAAGAGCCTCGACTTGACGCCACGACGAGGGATGCTCTGAAAAATCTGGAGGCATCCCTCTATACGGATGAGGATGCTTCACTCAAGGAAGCTCTGATGGCATCCGTCTCAACAGCCCGAGAGGAGCGGAAGCGGTTGAGACGTGAAGCAAAGGCGCGGAAAGCTGCTTTGGCTACGGGAGCGGGCCCTAGCACCACTCCTCGCGCTAGTACTCCTTCCGAAGAGCCCCCTGTTGCCCTGTCCACTGCTCGTCGGCAAGTGGCGCACGCGGTTCGGAGCGCCAATGATAAATCTGCTTCAGGTAGTACTCCTTTCAGAACCTTGTTGTACGAATTGTAAAGCTATTGGCTCATACGTATCCCATCTTGCAGGGTCAAGTCCAACTGAGGGGGAGGCGGAGACGACCGTCGAACCCAGGGGAGCGGAGGAAGCGGTACTTGCTGAACCCGAACCGACAGTGAGCAACGTTGTCGGGGTCATGGGGCCTGGAGCCGAGATTGAGGGACCTGCCGCGGAGAGGGTCATTGATGTCGCATCTGAAGTGGCGGCAGATGAGATGATTGTCTCAACCAAGCCGAAGGCGGTAGAGGGCGAGGTGCTTGAGGCTGGGGACCTCGTGGTGCCGATGGACGAGGCAGCTGTGATCGCCGATCCTGAGGGAGCAGCGGGTGAGGCGGCCATGATTCCTGAAGACGGGCTAGGTGCTCCATCTCAGGAATCTGGCAATGTTCCTATCATAGCTCTCCCTGCCTATGGTCCCCCGCCGCCTGTAGAGCTTGCGAGCATAACAACGGTTCCCCTCGAGTCGGGTGATGAAGCTACAGGCGGTGGCCTTCCGTCAGTGGAGGAAGGGATTGCCTCCGTTTCTGCTGGCAGCTTGTCGGGTAAATTTTAAATGGCCAATGTTCTTCATTTATATATACCTCACGATCTCTTTTAACCAGTTTGTCTTTATTTTAAACGCAGGTGCGGCTAGTGCCGATGCTCCATTGCCTGAAGGCACACCGTCAACCACTGCCTTGGCGGTGGTCGCTCCTCAGCCTTCCCTTGTGCCATCGCGGATGTCGGGAGGTATGAACCTACGACTTATGCATTAATCTTTTAACGTGTAGCTTATGTACTAACGTTATACCACTATGCTCTTTTCAGGAGTGTTCTTCGATCATCTGTACCAAGTGCTGCTCCCACACTTCTCCTTCCCATCTGAGCCCGCTTCTCCCTCTAGTGGTACCGGTAAGTGCTGTCTTGATCTCTTTCGAGGGAATATAGGATCGTATCTGACTTTTCCTCTTCCTGATTGCAGTGCCTCGAATCGAAGGAGGGGACACCAGGCCTGCGCGGCCACCGGCGCCTCCGGCTTTGCCATCCGTTGCGACTGGTACAGCATTTTCCTTTCCCCTTTTTATATGATCTTTTACCGACTTTTCGAATCATTGTTTGACCATGTTTCGTTTTGCAGCTATTATTCCAGCTCTGATCCCTTTTGAGTCTCACGTTCTCTCACCGGCGGGTCCTTTCTTGAGACGCCCGTCTTCAAAGGGTGCTGTGATGAGCCTGGGTATGCTGAGCGGGTACATCGAAGAGCTCAACATGGATGCCCTCTCTTCTACCGTAGATTTCGTTGTGGATGTTAACCCAATGTTGGCGGCGCTCGTAACTTTTCATAACGAAGGCGTCGTCGAATCGTGGGTTAACCACTGCAGAGAGATCGAGGCTCGCTTGCATCGGTTGGAATCGACACGCCCTTCTCCCGAGGTTTTGGCCGCGAGCGCCCAACGGACAGCTTGGCTTGAGCAAAGCGTTTCTTATCTCCGCCATTTGGAGCAGGAGGCAGCTTTACGGCTGAAGGCTCATCGGGAATCTTCAAACGCGACCGCTTGCCTTCGTGCTGAAGTTAGGACGAATGCTGCTGAAGTGAAAGTCGTCTTTGAAGGTCTTCTCAAGCGCATATCTAGTGGGCTAGCGCTGAAGCGGAAGCTTGATGCCGCTGAGCGCGATGCCCAAGGCCAAGAAGCAGCTCAGCAGGTTGTTGGGGAAGAGCTCGCATCCTTCACGCAGCAGCGGACTCAAGTAGAGGCTGAACTGGCAGTGGTAGTTGGTCAGGAGGAGGCGTGGAAGGAAGTACGCGAGCAATTGATAGAGTTGTTCAAGAAGCTTCCTTCTCCCTGAATATTTTGTATCGCTTACACACCTGTAATTTGTATATAGCATATACGCATTTTTTTTCTTTATACGATCCGCCTTGTATTTCGATTGAATTTATGAATAAAGACACATTCTTTCTTGCAATGTCTGGTACTATTTCTTTGCTTCTTTTTTTTTGTTATAGTGTCTTCGACGAACCTGATCGGTGGGCAACTTAACTTCTCCGAGAGGTAGCGATGGCTTAGGTTGCAGATTCAGGTCTGCTGCCTAAGGCTTTTCAACTCTATGAGCCGTGAGGGTCTCATAGAGACTTTTCTCCCTACGGATCGAGAGGATCTCGTAAGTGGATTTTCTCCTTAGGAATCGTGAGGATTCCCAAGTGTGGTTTTCTCTCATAAGTCGAAAGGATCCTATAAGAGACTTTCTCCGCGCTAACCTAACGAAAAGGCTCCCCGTTTTCTTGCCGCCAGGAGTTTGGGCCTTGGTTCCTCAAACCGGTCTACGAGGCCGAGCAGACAGGTTTCACTTGAATCAGCCACCCGAGCAAGAAAACGGATGTGCTACCGCACCATGAAAACCAATATCGCGCTAGGCGGATAGAGATGTCCCTATGAGCGACTACGTCGATCTTTTCAGATCCATCCAGTCGAGCCCCAAACACTAACCTCACTAGGGTCTGGCCTTTGATGGCGGCACAGAAAGGAAGGCTTTCTACGACCCAAGAACGAGCAGCCACAGATGAACCACGATAAACGCGAGAGGGCTCGTAAGCGGTTGTTTCCCTCTTTGTCGAGAATCGACTTCAGAGAGTGAGACCCGTGAATAGTATGCAAGAGACCATTTAGGATTGACTTGCAGGGTCCCATTGTTCAGGAAGCAAGTTTTTGAATCCTTACTGCCCAAGATGTGAGTCAAAGAAGCTCTCGTCACGGAGTGTTTGTATCCGTGAGTTGAGAATTTTGCTAGGGATTATTTGTTTCCCAAGCGTCAAGGATTATTTGTGTCCTTGGGGTTTGAAACGAATCGATGGTTCCCACGGAGGCGCTGGTGGCTCTGCGAGTCGATGCGGATCAGAAGGCTCTCGTCAAGGAGTGTTTGTATTCGTGAGTCGAGGGGTTTGCTAGGGATTATTTGTTTCCCGAGCGCCAAGGATTATTTGTGTCCTTGGGGTTTGAAACGAGTCGATGGTTCCCACGGAGGCGCTGGTGGCTCTGCTAGTCGACGCGGATCAGAAGGCTCTCGTCAAGGAGTGTTTGTATCCGTGAGTCGAGGAGTTTGCTGGGGATTATTTGTTTCCCGAGCGCCAAGGATTATTTGTGTCCTTGGGGTTTGAAACGAGTCGATGGTTCCCACGGAGGCGCTGGTGGCTCTGCGAGTCGACGCGGATCAGAAGGCTCTCGTCAAGGAGTGTTTGTATCCGTGAGTCGAGGAGTTTGCTAGGGATTATTTGTTTCCCGAGCGCCAAGGATTATTTGTGTCCTTGGGGTTTGAAACGAGTCGATGGTTCCCACGGAGGCGCTGGTGGCTCTGCGAGTCGACGCGGATCAGAAGGCTCTCGTCAAGGAGTGTTTGTATCCGTGAGTCGAGGAGTTTGCTAGGGATTATTTGTTTCCCAAGCGCCAAGGATTATTTGTGTCCTTGGGGTTTGAAATGAGTCGATGGTTCCCACGGAGGCGCTGGTGGCTCTGCGAGTCGACGCGGATCAGAAGGCTCTCGTCAAGGAGTGTTTGTATCCGTGAGTCGAGGAGTTTTTTTTTGTTGAAGTCACTGGCTTCTTCGGTTGAAATGAACCGTTGAGGTTTAGCTTCGTCGTTTGACGGAATCCGCTGGGGAAGTATGGTTCCTTCTTTGTTTACGCCCTTGGATTGTATACAGGGATCGATGTGATCTTGACTGTAGGGCCGAAGTTTTATCATTTCTTCTTTTTATTTTATTTTATTTCCGCGATGCTCTATCATTTCAGCTTTTATATCGCGAAGGTCGCGATTGCCCAATCATTTCGGCTATTTTTCGCGGTACCCAATCATTTCGGCTATTTATTTTATCTTTACTCGTTGCTTTTTATTACGAGTTGCCCAATCATTTCGGCTATTTCGTATGCATGAGCGGCCTACTGACTTTTGCCGTAAACCTGAAGTTGGACACCGATTTGGCATCAGCACCGCTGCAACTGGGATATTACCAGGAGCGAATCATCATTTGCCTCTGTCGTTGTTGAACAAAGGAGGCTTAGCGGCCAGGGTTAGGATCCCGTCGGCTAAGGCTTTTGACTTCATGAGCCGTAAGGGTCTCGTGAAGGGATTTCTCCCTACAAGTCGTGGGGATCTTGTAGGTGTATTTTCTCCTTAGGAGTCATGAGGATTTACAAGGGTTGTTTACCATGCAAACATATCCCTAGTTTCAGATGGAACTTAGTTAGGGAAATGTTTATTCGCGCCCGTGGATTGTATACAAGGGTCGATATTGAACCACTTGTAGGGCAATATCGGAAGTTGTGGGGTTTCTTAAGCACAGGTTTAGGCTTCTGTAACTTAAGACTTTCAACTCTTATGAGCCGTGAGGGTCCCATAAGAGAGTTCTCCTTACGAGTCGTGAGGATCTCGCAAGTGTATTTTCTCCTTAGGAATCGTGGGGATTCCTAAGTGTGTTGCTCCCTTATGAGTCGTAAGGATCTCACGCGGGTGGTTTCTCCTTATAAGGTCGAGAGGACCCTGTAAGTGTCTTTTAACGAGGTTGCGCCCTTTCGGGTTTTCACGAACACTCGCCGGTAGTTCCGCTGTTTTTACTCACGGAGCCCTTTCGGGTTTTCATCCGTGCCCTTTTTGCTTATGGATATACCGTTTATTTTATTTTATTTTTATATTTTTTTTTATTTTGTCAGCCTAAGGATGCTGCGGTGTTAGTTTAAAGACGTTTCGGTCTGATATTAGTTTAAGGACATTTCGGTCCATCATGGAGAAGGCCAGCTACTGCTTATAAAGTTCGAGCTTAGGAAGACAGCGAGCGGACATAGTCGTCGTCATCTATCATTAACCTAGGCTGTGGCTCATTAAGCGTAATATTTCTTTAGGAAGCGACCGTTTATTGGCCTGAAAGGCCTTTCACCGTGCATGTCCATGAGTAGATAGGCTCCACCCTGGTAAACTTTATCTATGATGTACGGGCCTTCATAGTTTGGCTCGAACTTTCCCCGCTTGGCGCGATTGGGGATCATAGGCCTTTTGACCACTAACACGAGTTCGCCTTGACGAAATGTCCTTGGCCGGCTCAATTTTTCATATGAGCGCGTCATCTTCGCTTTATAGGCTTCC
The DNA here is from genome assembly GCA_030015575.1 of Agapanthus africanus. NCBI lineage: Eukaryota > Viridiplantae > Streptophyta > Magnoliopsida > Asparagales > Amaryllidaceae > Agapanthus > Agapanthus africanus. The sequence continues at coordinate 432,637,944 of CM057339.1, forward strand.
AGCTTTTGCTGTGCTATGAGCCGGGTTTCATCAAGGGCGTCAAGCTCTTCAAACCGAAGGTGAGCATTTTCTTCGTCTGTCAGCTCGTAGTGGACTGCGACTCGCAGAGAGGGTAATTCTATCTCGAGGGGGAGTACTGCTTCCGTCCCAAATACCAAGGCGTATGGCGTTGTGTTTGTGGCCGTTTTAAACGTAGTTCGATACGCCCAGAGAGCCTCTTGCAATCTTTCGTGCCAATCTCTCTTATTTCGTGACACTGTTTTCTTCATGATCTTCGTCAAGGTCTTGTTGAAGGCCTCAGCTAGACCGTTAGCTCGCGGATTATAAACTGAGGAATATCTCCAGTCTATATTGTGCTGCTGTGCGAAGCGGCTAATTTTATGACTTCGGTAGGCTGGCCCGTTATCGGAGATGATCCGTCGCGGAGTTCCAAACCGGTATATGACATGCGTTTTGAAGAAATGGAGGATGTTCTCCGTCTTTACTTCCCTCAACGGTACCTCCTCTGCCCATTTGGAGAAGTAATCAGTCGTCGCCAAGATGAAACGGTGTCCCTTTGACGATGCTGGTTCGATGGGGCCGACTATGTCAGTCCCCCACATTTCGAATGGCCAACTAGCCACTGTTGGGTGCAGTGGATTGGGATGCTGATGGATGAAGTCCCCATGAATTTGGCATGAATGACATTGCCTCGCGTATTCCAGGCAATCCTGCATCATCGTGGGCCAGTAGTAGCCCATCCGTTTTATCTTCAACTTCATCTTAGGGCCTGCTTGGTGAGAACCGCAGAGTCCGTCGTGAACTTCTTGGACAACCCTTTTCGCTTCGTCAGGTCCTAAACATCTTAGCCACAGAGAATCGAATGACCTCTTGTATAGAGTATCGTTGACGAAGGCGAAAGACAGAGCTCGTTTCACAAGCTGATGTCTTATGGACGCTTCTTCAGGTATTCGGTGGAACTTGAAGTAATTTATGAAGACTTCTCTCCAGTCTTCGGTCTTCTCATGGTCTTTTATTTGTAGGGTCACCTGCTCAGTTTCTCCCTTTTCTTTATATGATTCTAGAGGTATTTCTGCTGGGGCGAGCACTCAACGGCTTTGTACCACGATTCTAACGTCATCGAGGTTCTCGTCGGCCAATTCTTTAGCAAGCTTGGCCAGTGCGTCCGCTTTGCTGTTTTCCGCGCGCGGTATACTTTCCAAAGTGTAAGAGGGAATTTGGGTTAGCAGTTGCTGCACTTTTTCACCGTATTTTACCAATTCCGGTTTGCACGTTTGGTAGTCGCCGTTTACTTGACTAACGACCAGTTGAGAATCACCGTATATGAGGAGGTCTTCAATTCCCATGCCAATGGCGATCTCGAGGCCTGCTATCAGAGCTTCGTATTCGGCTTCATTGTTTGTTCTCGGCTCCGTTAGGGAGAACGCGTAGCGCATAATCCCTCCTTGTGGAGTTACAAAGATGAGTCCTACCCCTGATTTAATTATAGGGGTACTTTGTTTGCGTTTCTTCACGGAAGATGCTCCATCGAAATAAAGCTCCCATCGGATATTATCACCGTCGATCGCATCGAACGCATGTTCGTCTGGAAGATCGCAATTCAGAGGAGAATCGGCGGGTATCGGATGCTCAGCGAGGAAGTCGGCGATGGCCTGGCCTTTCACTGCCTTGAGAGGTTGATACGTTATCGAGAATTCCATCAAGAGTAGGGCCCATTTAGCGAGTCTTCCCGTCAATATGGCCTTTGACATCAAGTATTTGAGAGGGTCCACTTTTGAAATAAGACGGACCTCGTGCGCTAACGCATAGTGCCTAAGCTTTGTTATTGCGAAGATCAACGCCAGGCAGTGTTTTTCAATGGGAGAGTAGTTGCTTTCTTCCCCCAGCAGAACTTGACTTAAGTAGTAGAGTGCTCTTTCTTTCCCTTGATCGTTCTCTTGTGCCCATAATGCGCCTAAAGAACCTTAGAGGGCGGTTGTATAAAGAATGAGAGGCTTCCCCTTAACCGGAGCAGCCAACACCGGCGGGTTCTGCAGGTATTGCTTGATCTCATCCAGTGCGCCTTAGCATTTTTGATCCCAAACGAATGGGGTCCCCTTCTTCATCAGGTGACTATAAGGACGACACTTTCCTGAAAGGTTGGCTATAAATCGCCGTATGTATGCGAGTTTCCCTTGGAGAGATCGCAGCTGTTTGAGAGTCCTCGGCGGAGGCATTTCCATGATCGCTTTAATCTTTGACGGATCTATTTCAATCCCTCGGTGTCGAACAACGAATCCCAAGAATTTGCCTGAGGAAACTCCGAATGCACATTTAAGAGGATTCATCTTCAAGTTGTATTGCCGAAGGTGTTGAAATATGGTCTTCAGATGCTCGAGATGTTCCTCGTACGATTTGCTTTTAACCACGAGGTCGTCGATATAGCATTCAACGATTTCGTGTATAAGGTCGTCGAAGATCTTTGTCATGGCCCTCTGATAAGTAGCACCGGCGTTCTTCAAACCGAAGGGCATCACTTTATAACAAAATATACCAAGAGGAGTCCTGAAGGCTGTATGCTTCTGATCTTCAGGATGCATTTTTATTTGATTATACCCCGATGAGCCGTCCATGAAGGAGAAAACCTCATGAGTGGATGTGTTGTCTATCATTAGTTCAGTGACTGGCACTGGGAAGTCGTCCTTCGGGCAGGCTTTATTGAGATCTCGAAAGTCCACGCATATGCGCACTGTCCCATTTTTCTTCATCTCCGGGACGATGTTAGCGATCCATTCAGGATATTGAACTTCCTGGATGAAGCCAGAGTCGATCAGCTTCTTGACCTCAGCATTGATACTCATTTCAAGCTCGAGCCGCATTCTTCTCGGTGCCTGTTTGACTGGCTTGATGTTCGGGGATATCGCCAATTTGTGTACGGCAATTTCTGGATCTAGTCCCGGCATTTCGGAATAGTTCCACGCGAAGCAATCTCTATGCTGTAGAAGCACGTCCTTTAACGCAGCTACCCTTTCTTCAGATAGTAACTCGCTGATGAATGTCGGTCGTGGATCGTTTGCCGTCCCCAACTCAATTTTCTTGAGGTTATCTGCAGTGATATGGATTCCGTCTTCCAGCTCTTTTGGCGCTGGTGGGAATTCTGAGATTATCTCGTCGCTGCTGTTTTCGAAGCACCAAGGAAGGCTGTTCATGTCTTCGGACCCTTCTTTTAATATTGTTATCATATGGCAGGTGCGAATTTTCTGCCAATCCCAATGCGGAGTTGGTTCTATCCTTGTGTTTTCGGGTTCGTGCTTTTGCGGCGGCGCTACCCTCCAACTGTCAGACAGCGCGAATTTGCCAAGCTGATATTGGTCCTCAACCCAATTCTTAAAGGTGAAACAACCTTCAAGCGGATGCCCTACTACTCGATGGTAAAAGCAATAATTTGGGTTGAACACCTCGCCTGCGTGCTCAGGGTGCTTAGACTCTGGCAACGTAAGCATTTGATGTTTTAGAGCGAGATCGAATATCTTCCTCGTTTTGTTCCGAGGAAATGAGTATGCTTGACCCATTTTCTTCCTGAGGGCTAGGTCAATAACGCTCGACTCTCGGATACGTGGCTTCTTAGCTCTGCTTTGTGGCTGTCGAGCGCCCCTCTTGCCTTTCGACTTGTTTTTGTTTTCGCGTCGAACCTTTTTTGTAGCAGGTTGACAAGGAGCGGCATTTTCTTCCTTCACCGCCTGTTGAAGGAGGCGCTGTGTCTTGGCTTTTTCATAGATTGCTATTTCACGATCGTGATCGTCTCGGGCTTTTTGACCGCATCCCTTATAAGTTTGCTCATCTGGTCTTCAAATGATGGACTGGGCGGTTTTGTATCATGAACTTTTGCTGGCTCAGGATTAGCGTCCTCCCATTGAGCGTCCGCCTCTTCGTCGAAGTCATACATAACATAACAGCTGTTTACTAGCTCCCGTTTCTTTGACCGGATGTACCCAATCCCTTTTGTTTCTACTCTCCCGTTAGGCAGTTTGCATTGAGTCCCGGGAATGTTCCAGACCTTGTCATAGAATTTGGCTTTTCTAATGGTCTGTGTGAAGGACATCCCCTGGTGTTTCAGCAGTTTCTTCAAACCTTCGGTATAATATCTGGGAAGACGGATAGGCTGAAGCCTGTCGAGCGTGGGATCCGCGCCATGCCAAATTTCTTTTTCCACCTTGTTTTCTTCTGAACGGTAGAATAGGATTGCCTTCTCGCCTTTTCGTCCGGGAGGGATATAGAATGTCTGCAATTCTTCTATGCTGTTGGTGTCGAGTGCATCCAGTTCTTTGTAATGTTCAAGCGGCACCATGGTTATCTGCAGACTTCGCTCTTCATCAGCGGAAACCCGTATCGAAGGCCGAGCGGGGAATACAGCGTGAACTTCATCTTCTGAATCACTGCCGAAGATCAATGAAGGAACGGATGGTCCTGGCCTGGTGGATTGGGATGGACCTGAATAAGTGATATCCTCCTCCTCCTCGGTGTCACTGCCGAAGACAGGGATGGTGGCGTTAGCTTTGTTCTCCGGTTTGTGACACCTTTCCGTGTCTTCGAAACTCGGCAAGAAGTATTTGGCATCTTCATACTTGCGAACTTCGTTTACGGAAAACGGATTCAACTCTCCCGCCACTGTGTACTCGAGGCCATCCCTAGAATACTTCATGCACTGATGCTGTGTAGAAGGGAGGATATTGTACTCGTGTAGCCATGGTCGGCCGAGCAGAGCGTTGTAGCACGTCTTGGCGTCTATAACATGGAATTTGATGTCTGTGACGAGCAACCCGAAGCGTAGCGTCAATATCACAGATCCAAGAGTTTTTGAGGATTGGGAGTCGAAACCGGAGATAGTGATCTTGTCCCGGGCGAGGTGTTGGACGCTCATGCAAATCTCCTTTAACACTCGCACATTGAGTAAATTAACAGACGATCCGTTATCGACCAAGATTTTACCTATCTTTATGTCATGGCAGTATCCTGAGACATAAAGAGGGCGATTGTGTTCACACGTCCCGAGAAGAAGGTCTTCATCACCAAAAGCAACGTCGGCTGTGTGCACCTCTTCTAATTCGTCTTTCATCTTTTCTTCGGCTAAGAAGGCTTGGAACTGGTCCGGATCTTGTAGCGCCTTAACCAAAGAGTCTCTCGCCTCCTTTGATAGTAACAAGGCATCGAGAATGCTGAGTTGTGAGGGTAGCTTCCTCAGATGCGCCAAGACATTGTAATCCACTTTACTCCTCTTTGGCGGATTTTTGGCGGTTAACTCTTCCGCGACTTGGTCATCCAAAGCGATGTCTTCAGAGACCTTCTCTTTCCCTTTGTCTTTCTTGTTTAAGGGTCCAAGATTCTTTTCAGGCAGTGTTCGATTCCGCAGCCGGATATTTTCGCAAACCACTGGCTCCTCTTCTTTTCCCGAAGTTGACTCTTTAAAGAGAGGGGCAAGTTCTAGCTCCTCATCAGAGTCGCTCCCAAATGTAGGCACTTGTGACCCGGTAGTGTTAACCATGTGACAATTGCCGGCAGTTCTTTCAAGCTCTTTGGTCGTGTTTCTTTGCTCCCGACGAATCTTACGCTTTTCCCGTTTAAAGCGTTGTTGATTAGCGACGTATCCTTGCCACCATCCATTGAAAGCTTTGCAATCTTGGGTGGAATGCGAGACCTTCTGATGATATAAGCAATAAGAGGGGTGTATTTCTACCGCGCCAGTAACTTTTTCTTCAGAGGGTGGTAGCTTCATGCCCATCGATATGGCCTTAGCAAATTTCTTTTTTATCTTGAATTGGCTTTTGTCAGCGGTGGAGGCATTTTGCTCCAGCGGGATTATCTCAGCTCTTCTCTCAAATCTCTGGCGCTTGGCCTTTTTGAATACAGCCGTCTCGCGCTCTCGATCAGCTTTGCTTTTCAATCGAGCTTCACTAAGAAACGCGTCAATCATTTCGATTGATAATTCTGGAACCCTTGACTCAGTATTTGCTCCCGGCGTTTTGGTGCCCGAAGTCCCTTCATCGTTCGAGGTCGAGTGGGTGATCATATGACAGCTCGCCACATATTCCTCGGATTCATCCGATGAACTTTCCCCCTCATCTTCTTTTTTAAAGACGTGATCAAGGAAATCTTGGAGCGTAATGGGAGTCCGTGCCTTTTGGTTGTATTCATCTAGTACGTCGATTTGCTTTTGTAAGTCCGTGCGCTTGTCGCCAGGCTTCACGGGCTTCTTAGATTTCTTCTTCTTCTTTTTCGAAGATTTTGACGGCTGGTTATGAACACTTGAACTACCACCATCGGTCTTCGGAGTCGGACGTGGCTTCAATATCCCCTCTATAACCTGCGGTTCCAAGGGGTTCTTCCACTTGACCGCTGGACAGGTCTGAAGATCATTTAGCATTCTCCTCGTTTTGGCCAATAATACAACCTCCCAAGGAGCTTCCTCAATGACGGAACATGTTGCCCCCGGCGCATTCGTCCTTTTAGAGGTGTGGGGCTGCGGGGGATTCACCTTCCATTTGTCGGATAGCGCAAATTTGCCCTGGCGGTATTGGTTTTCAAGCCAATTTTTGAAAACGTAACAGTCTTCGATCGGATGTCCTAGCACTCGATGATAAGGGCAGTAATTAGGCTCGTTGACGTCACTTGGTTGCGACGGACGTTTTGGATCTGGCAGATTTATGAGCCTGTTGCGCAATGCCAGCTCAAATAGCCTCCTCGTTTTATCACGGGGAAAGGAGTAAGCACGTCCCATCCTGTCCTCAAGGGGTACGTATGGGCGTGTATTGTTTGGACGAGCAACCGGCTTCGAGTCGCTTGGTTGTTGCTGGGCATTGGCGACAATGATCGCTTTTCCCTTCCCTTTATCGTTTCGGGAGTCCGGCTTCGGGAGAGGGGGTTTATGGCCCATCTGGTCCATCTGCGCCAATTTTGTCGATCAAAGCCTGGAAGGAAGTCGGCTTGAAGAACATCATAAACTGTGAAATGGTTGCTTGTGGATCGAGGGTTCCAACAAACATTCCCACCGCAGGGGCTTCTTCTATGCGCTGTTCACACATAGACCATAGATTACGCCACCGTATAGCGTACTGAACCCACGTCTCGCCGGGCTTTACCCTGGCGTTAATTAGCGCCGTCATCGGGGTACACTCGCTGGCACTTGCAAAACGTTGGGTGAAGAGCAGCTCCATCTCCGCGAAGGTTTTAATAGAGTCATTGGGGAGCTCGGAATACCATTCGAACGCCGTATCTGATAGGCTTCCAACGAACTGGCGAAGCAGAAGCTTGTCGTCGCCGCCGGTGTTACCGCAAAGCGCCCTGAACTGGGCGACGTGTTGATGGGGATTGCCGGTCCCTTTGTAGACATGAAACTTGGGAATTGTGTAACCCGGCGGGTACTTGATTTGATCATACCAGCCTGGATACGGTCGCCCCGTTTTTACGACGTGGCCGGCTGCTTCGGCCGCGTGATGAACCTTTATTTGCTGGGCAATGTATTCGTCCAGATCAGTCTTAGAGATTGTATCCTCTTTAGCTGTTGATAGAACGGGCTGAGGGTTTGATGTTTCTCCCCTATCATCCCCAAGGACGATCGGGGGTTCTTCAGTCGGGGGCTCTGGTTGTATCATTATCCCTATCATGTCCTGGAAGAGGAGGCCCATACGTTGTATATTGGCTGCTTGTTCAGCAGCCTCTTTGTCTCTCTTTTCCAGTACTCGGCGGAGGAACTCGGCGTCGGTCTCTTCCTCTTGGCGTTCGTCTAAGGACGTCCCAGGGTTCTCCTTTGGCTCCGTGAGTGCAGCCATTGTAGTCATCATCTCCTGGAGCTTTTGTTGTTGCTCCTGAGCCTTGGTCACTGATCGGGTAAGCGGTCGGTGACCCGTAGAAGTACGACTTTCTTCCTTTCCAGAAGTCATATAGACCGTATGAACTGTTATGCCCCCTGACTTGGGGCGTTTAGGTTCATCGCTTTTAAACTTTGTCAGTGTCACGGAGGCTTTCTCCGGCCTTTTTCTTTTGTGGACCATTGAGGCTAAAGGAGCCGTTGAAATGGGCATCCTAGCATTTGTTGCCCCCTGCTGTTTAATGGGGCGGTTTTTGTCCTTTTCCACCTTTGCCCTTTTCTGGCGACGGAAGTGGTCTGAGTCAATCACGGAGTCTTGAACCCTCCGCCAAACTTTATAAATCTTTGACGACAGCCGCTGAGGGGGCTGTTCTTGCTTTGTCTCCGGAGCTTTTTCCATAGGCGGAGGAGATCTTTTCAATGTAGCAATCGGAGAGTTCTTTCTCACCTTCCTCAGCAATTCAAAGCTGTTCCCCGTTGGAACAGCAGCATTGACCTCCACCACTGGAGCAGGTGGGGTTAGCCCTGAGGGGGAGTTGCCCCCTGCTTTCCTTACTCGCTGCCAATGGCGACGTCGCGCACGACGAGCCGTTGGGACTGGCTCGGAAATCAAGATGGTTTCTTGCTGCCCCCTGTTTGAGCGTGGGGTAACTGCTGATGTCAGCCTATCGAAGATTGATGCCTTCTGACCAGCTGGGGGAGGAGTAGGAACCGTCAATCTTGTGAAGACCGACTCTCTGATGGGAGAAGCCGCTTTAACGACTTCCAAAGCAGCGGCCGTTGCCCTCTTTGGGACAGCCACCTTATAGTTCTGACCTAGCCTGGTGAAAACGGAGGCTGTTGGTTCAGTAGCAGGCGACCCGTTGATAGGGGTCGTGGTAGCAGTGAGCCGGTCGAACACCGACTTCTTGTTCACTTCCGGTACAGGTGTCGGCATAGAGAAGCTTGTAGGTGGGACCATGGTCCCGAAGAACAAGCCGGTGGTGGCTTGGGTCACCTGGTCTACCGGCAGGATCAGGAAGGAAGCCGCTTGGGGCCCATATGTTACACCTCTCGGTGAGGTGGAGCGTCCGTTGCAGTGGCATTTCGAGCAGTTGGTGCAGTTGGTGGCCATTGAATCTTGAATTCTGCGCCAGGTAAATAACCAAATCTTAGCAACTTGAAATCTAAAGGCAACCATTTAACAAACCGCGATTGGTTCGCGAAGAAGACACACGAAGTGTGGAGTGGAAAGAGGAAAAGGTCCCACCGGGCGTGCCAGAATCTGTTCCCCTCCGAACGGCGGCCCGGACTTCGCGTCCATGGCATGAGGTTCGGGGCAGATGCTATTTGGTTTGATCCGTCCACCTCTTCGAAGATGCCGAGTTGATTTACGGCACCTTGTATCGGAGGTTTAGACGGATGCGGCCGATGTAGCAGACTTCGTCAGATTTCCCCTCAGGGTGAGGGGTTTTTGATTGTGGGGACGCTCTTCCCTGCAAGCGCAAGCCCCTGCAGTTAATTACGCTACCGCGTCGCGGTAACAACTTTCTCCTTCTCCAGAATTTCACTTCGTGTCGTGTGTGTTTGTTTTGTTTGTGATTGCCCGTGGATTGTATACGGAGACTGAGTAATGCCGTCGCCCGTAGGGCGTGGATTAGTCCAAATCCGCATTTACTTAGATTTGGGTTTGGTGTTTTCTCGTTTAAGGATGCATTAGTCGCGTTGCGGCTAAGATCAACTTAAACGTTCGTCAAGGATACGTTAGTCCTGTTTTAGACTAAGATCGACCTGACGTAGTGATTGATTTAATTATCTGGCCGTCGGGACTCGTCACCTCTCTGACGTCGTTGAGGGATTACAACGACAGGCGTCAGAGGAGTTCAGAGATGTACCCTTGCACCAAAGTTGATTCGGAGTTTTATTGTTTATTTAAAGATCTAAGGACACATTAACCGTATTTGGGGCTAAGATCAACTTAGAAGGGACCGTTTAGATCCGACAAAAGAGCGTTCGGGCTCGATTGCGCTAGTTTAAGGACGTGGCGGTCCATCGCCAGTTTTAAGGACGTGGTGGTCCATTATTAGTTTAGGGACATTTCGGTCCGTCGCCAGTTTAAGGACGTAGTGGTCCATATTCCAGTTTAGGGACGTGGTGGTCTGATATTAGTTTAGGGACGTTTCGGTCCGATATTAGTTTAGGGACGTTTCGGTCCGATATTAGCTTAGGGACGTTTCGGTCCGATATTAGCTTAGGGACGTTTCGGTCCGATATTAGTTTAGGGACGTTTCGGTCCGTTTGGATGTATGGTCGTTGGGACCCGTCACCTCTTTGACGTCGTTGAATAATTACAACGAGGGATGTCGAAGGAGTTCGGAGATGTACCCTTGAACCGGTCGTGAATTGGTTTAGGAGAGCCATTGTGCTCAATCAGTTTAATTTAAGGACTTACGGCCAGGATTGGGTTAAGCCCAATTTTTTAATTTATTTTGGGCTTTGCCCGACTGGAAAATCGATCCAAACAGGGCTCTGCCCCTTTATTATTTGGCAATTTGATTTGGGCCAGGCCCTTTTAAATAATGGGTTGCATTTGTGCAGAACCTCAAGAATTTTCCAAACCAGGGCTCTGTCCCTTTATTATTTTGTAATTTGATTTGGGCCAGGCCCTTTTAAATAATGAGTTGCATTTGTGCAGAACCCCAAGAATTTTTTAGATTTAAGAACAAAAGTGCATAGCACTTTTGATCTAAATTTGGATCAAAGGAAAACAAGTTTTTCTTCTTGTTTTCCCTGATTTTACAGAACCAAGGGTTCACAACAAGTGCAAGGCACTATTTATTTATTTTTATTGAATTATTCACTTTTTTAATCCTCTGTTCTTCAGAGATTTTTCTCTTCTTCCAAAAGAAGTTTTTACCTTTTTTTTTTGTTCTTGATTAATCCTCAAGAGTTCTTTCTCTTCTCTCTTTTTTTATGCCAGAAGTTGATTCTTCTCTGTTGATGATTTCGAATGAGGTCTGGGGTCTTATTTATAGTGCTCACCAATTTGTTGAATTTGTTAACAGGATCTTTCCTGAATAATTTTGGGAATTTTCCCACCATTGGATCTTTGATCCAAAGGCAGAAGAAAATCTTCTGTTTCAGAAAAGATTCATCAAATTTTCATTCTGTTTCTGCGCAACTCCCCAATGAATGACACGTGTCGCGCAGTGGAAGGCTTGCGCAGCAGTGCACTTGCGCAACAGTGCTTGCGCAACTGCGCAGACACGTGTCGCGCAAGGGTGCACTTGCGCAACAGTGTTTGCGCAACTGCGCAGACACGTGTCATGCAGCGGTGCGCTTGCGCAACTGCCCAGACACGTGTCGCACTGTGGACCGCTTGCGCACTGCGTAACGCACGGAATTTGAAGCGTTGCTTCAGAAAATTTTGAATTTTCAAAATTCAAATGAGCCTTGCTCAGATTGGGGGAACAGATATTGAAAAGTGTTTTCGAGGTCGAGACTGAAATGCGGGGTTTATAATTGTTAGGCATGCGATATCTAAGGAATTCATTTGGTTAGGCATGCGATATCTAAGGAGGTTGCGGATTCCAACTGTTGTAGTTTTTCACTTTCTTTTCTGCGACCATAAGTGTAATATGTGGCGTATCGCCGGTTTCGGTGCTATATGTCAACGACAATTGGGATACGCATATTTACTTATGTTGATGACATATGATGTTATGTGTTGCTGTGATATGTTATATTGGATCGTCGTGTTTTGAATAGCCGGGGGTTTTATGTGAGATGAGAGTTTTTTTATTTTCATTCATGTAAAATTCATTGTATATAATATTCTTTTATTGGGGCACTTCCGGGTTGAGGATGATGTCACCATTGTATATTATTTACTTTTCCGCATTAGGATAGACCCAAGGCGGGGAGCACAAGTAATCGGGTTCTAGGGTCCAGTGGGAGAACATCTCGAGGAGTCGAGACCGGGTCTCCTAACTCTAGAATTGGCAGGGTTGCTTGCCGCTCTTGCAGGGGTCTAGGGGTGTGGGATTGGCTATTCATCACGACCATGGAATCCGTGTTTTATATAGGCTTGATATAAAACACGAAAATCCTAGTATATCTAATATTTCATATGTTGTTCTTCTGCTGCGTTATCTGTGATGTGATCATTTGATATGTTGAGATAGATACTGGATATAGTATATGAGATATATTATATAGACGTTGCTTATGTTTTACACCCGCGCTTGTACTGCCCCGCTCTGCCGTTAGTTACCTAACCTAACAGTGCACGAGGGGATATCGAGGCGAATGCGGATGGCATAAGTGTACGTTGTATTTATCTGTGATGTTTAGGTAACTTAAAATGATAGCACTTCATTAATGAGATTAATGAAATAAAAGAAACCTAAAGATATTGTGGAATCGAATTTTCAAAAACATGTAGCTCTAGTTATTGCTTTGCATAGCGGTGTTCCTTGTAGAACATCCAGCACCTTATTCGATAAGGAAAGAGCCGAGATCCCTTCACCGGGAGTGACCTCTTTAGCAATAACTGGCAGATGTTACAACCCTCGGTTTTTTCTTTTGATTGCTTTTCTAGTTTTTGTTTTGCACAGTGGTATTGTGAATATCCTGCACCTTATTCGATAAGGAAAGAACCGACGATCCCCTCATCGGGAGTGACCTCTTTAGCAAAACTAGCAAAGGCATCAAAAACACTCCTTTTCAAAATCATTTGATTCTACAACGATATCAAGTTCATTAAGCTCATGGTTTTCCTAAAAACTTGCGTAGCCCTCCGTCATTTCAGATAAGTACTTCATAGTATTCATGCTGCGTTTGCTGGCCTACGTCAAGGCGTAGTGTTCGGTAGCTATTTATGCTCATCTGCTAAAGCATATGATGTGATTGAGTTAGGGTAGTCGTGCGACTTTGTTTGGCTGCGTCAAGGGTCGTAGGGGTGGGTTTAATTCAATCGGGAAATGACGGGTTGAACTTGACTAGCGGACTATGGTTTGTTGGCCTGTGTCAAGGTCATAGGACGCTAGGGGTAAAATATTATTGGGAATTTCAAGTGTTGAAATTTTCAATGAGATTGCATACCTTCTATGAGATAGTTGGATCCCGATACCCACTGCGAGTAAGAGTTACTCCTGGGAGAGTTTTACACATTACAATTAGCCAATTAAGTAGGTGTCTAGAAAGGTGTTAACGGGGTTACGCCCCTGGGAAAATGAGGTTTATTTTAATTAGGTCCGTGCGAAACACGGTAAACCTCCCTCAAAGTACCGACACTGGCCTGGCCGAAAGATTGGTGAACTTGTAGGGTGTAATTAATCCCGGCTAGTCTTTCCTTTTAGGGTTTGAAGGAAGATTTGACTAAAACAGTGGGAGCCATCCTGATTAGATAAATAAATAACCAATCTAATCTTGCAAGAGCATACGCTGAGTGTTTTCTTCTCTCTTTCTCCAGGTAGCGACCATGTCACGCCTTAATCAAGATAATAAAACGGATATATTGACCGAACCCGCTTGTTATACTGCGCTAGGGAACGTTGGTCCCGCTCCAACTTATAATTGTTATAAGACCGAGTAGGAAATAGGGGATTACCAGGATTCCCGTGCCGTCCAAACGAAGAAAGTGCATGCTGATGCATCTTCTTCGGGTGTGTTTATTACAGTGAACTATTTCTCAGTATCCTTTACATCCTGGGTATAAGATACCAGATCAAGATCCTGCATATGTAATCTGTTACATGGGCTATATATAGGTAGAGAACTGAGAAATGGTGATAAGTTTTAAGAGTTAAAAAATGGTGCAAGTGTTGCAGCCAAGTCTGTTGGCAGTTATCACCCTGTATTACCAAATACATTGATTCTGAACGAATGTTATTAGATACCAAACCTTATATACAACATCATATCAGTCTCTTTATTAGTAAAGAAGAATATAATTTTGTATTGTTGGATAATGTTTTGAACATTTCCTATATCAAGAGTTGATCGGTTCAGGCACGTTATCTAAAAGCATAAACGTTTTAAATCAAACTACAGTTCTTAACATACGGAACACACACAAGGGGAAGAGTTCAGAAATGAACGAATCCTTCTTAAGGCATTGTAGACTAGGTCATATCGATGCGACCCGACTAGCTAAGTTATATAAAGATGCATATTTAAATCAGTTTGAATTTACATCTTGTGAAACTTGCCAGTCATGTCACAAAGATAAGATGTCCATAGCTCCGTTTATTGGAAACAGATAAAGAGTTAGTGAACTCTTGGGATTGATACATGATGATGTATGTAAGTCCTCTGTCTACACATACCAGGACTGGTTCTTTATACTTCATTATATTCACTGATGATCTCTCAAGATTCGGACATATGTTCCTGTTGAAACACAAGTCTGAAACTTTTAAGAAATTCAAAGAATATAAGTTAGAAGTAGAGAACCAAAACCGGTATAAGTATTATGTCCTTTGATGTGATCAAGGAGGAGAATACCTGAGCACGGAATTTCTGGATTATTCTAAAGGAGAATGAGATTCTCTCTCAGCATTACTCCTCCATATACACCACATCACGTCGGTGTATCGGGGTGGAGCAATTGCACCCTATGTGATATGGTGTGCTCTATGATGAGTACTATTGAGTTACCTATTTCCTTTATAGGTTTATGCACTTGTGAAGCTGCATATCTATTGAATAGGGTTCCAATCAAATCAGGTGCCTACCACTCCATATGAGATATGGTATGGGAAGAGCCCATCTCTTAAGGATGTTAATATTTGGGGTTGTCTGGCCTATGTCTAAAAGCAAAATCCGGACAAGCTCGAGACAAGGTCAGTTCTGTGGAAGTTTGTTGGATATCCCAAGCATTCGCAAGGGAATATCTTCTACCAGACCGAGGAGCAAAAGGTATTTTGTTTCTCAGCATGCCACCTTTTGGAAAGGGAATTTCTAGTGAAGAAATTAGTGGTAATGAGGTAGAACTAGAAGGAGTTCCAGCTATACAAACTGCAGCTGATGATTTGGTAGAACCGAAGGATTTAATAGTTCCTGACGAATCTCAGCTTCTCCGCCGATCTAGTAGGGTTCCTCATCCACTTGAGAGATACTTCGGTTTCTCTATGACAGTGGGAGAGAGGATTGCATCATGAGATGATGACCCAACTAGTTTCGAGCAGGCCATCAGGAGTGGGGACTCTGTGAGAATGGCTAGATGTTAAACGATCTGAGATGGAATCTATATACACCAACAAAGTATGGACTTTGGTTGCTTTATCTGAAGGGTTAAATTCCCATCAGGAGCAAGTATATCTTGAGAAGATTACTTGGTGTACATGGAAAAGTTGAGACTTTCAAAGCTATGCTTAAATCCATCCAGATCCTACTTGCTATTGCTACATACCACAACTACGATATTTGGCGGTTGGGTGTCATGACTACTTTTCTAAATGATGATTTAGAAGAGTGCGTCTATAAGTACACAGCCAGAGGGCTTCGTAAACAGTGGGAGCAGCGGAAACGTGTGCAAGTTGCTTTATGGGATAAAACAGGCATCACGGAGTTGGAACATCTGTTTTGATGAGGTAGTCAAACAGTTTGACTTTATCAAAATGGTAGATGAACCTTGTATATACAAAAAGGTAGTAGGAAGTATGGTGATGATCCTCGTATTGTACGTGGATGACATACTCTTGATAGGAAAGGAGTTTCCTATGCTACGCTCGGTCAATCTCCACTTATCACAAGGATTCTCCATATAGGACCAAGGTGATACCTCCTAAATCCTGGTTTTTGGATCTATGAGATAGATCTAAGTGGATGTTAGGATTTTCACTAGGTGTAGTAAGATGGTGTCAATCGATCCTGGGGAGAATCATTGGATAGGATCCAAGGTGGTAAGGACGACTGAATGTCAGTCACAGGCATTGTCTTTACCCTCGGTAAAGGGACGGTATGTTGGAAGAGTTCCAAGCTAGATACCGTGACAAATCTAGACGATTAAAGGCTCGATACATTGCTACCAAGGATGCTACCAAAGAGATAGTCTGGATATATATATTAGTTTATGAGATGAACTTCGTTCCTACCATTGTGTGACAATGGAGTTGTGGCTTTTGGCCTAGGAACCCCCGTCCCATCAGTGATCCATACATATTCTTAGGCAGTATCACCTGATCGTGGAGATGGTTGATCTCCAGGGAGATCGAGGTTGGGAGAGTAGACACAGAGGACAACAGCGCAGATCCACTCACAAAGGCCTATTTCCCAATAGAGACTTTTATGGGATGGTTGAGTATGAGATACTTCAACCACTGTTGATTGTTGGGTATGAGATACTACAACAGATGACCCTAGTGCAAGTGGGAGATTGTTACTGATATGTGTGCCCTGGAGGCCATTACTGTACATACGATGTATATTGTAGTGGATGCTTGGACATATATAAGGAGGACTTTTTTGCTCGACATGATAGTATACAATCTGGTTGCTCTTTATCTTAACATGTACTCTGATTGTCTCTATGTTACATGTTGATAAAGCCCTTAAGATGAGTATTGGACTACCAGGACTATGATGTAGATTATACTAGTGGGGACAGTGTAGTCGCTAAGTACATCCTTCAAATGTTCCTAGTCGTAGGTATATTGAGACAGGGCATCGATATACCAGAGTAGACTAGCGTATAGCTTCTCGACCCATGTAGATGGGCGATGGATAATCCCATATCCATTGGTGTTTGACATCAGATACAGTATACGGGTGTTCAGTGGAGACTGGGTACACTGGACGGACTCGCCGAGAACTCCCAGATGGTATTATACCTCACGTCAGATTGCAGTTCTCTGGTGACACCGGTACAGGTTAGTCTGTAGACCCGAGATCGTCATAGAGTCTTGTGTGATTCCCACTATGCTTTGATTTCCATCATACTATATCCAAGAGGGCGTGCAAAATGGTGGCTTTTGGGTACAGTTCCGAGTCACATGGAGGCAATGAGCGATAGGAGGGGTTTCGTCTCTCCCGGTATAGGGAGTTGATGTTGCGCTGTGCTCGATTGGCTATAACAGGAAGCCCTTGGCCAAGGAAGCTTCAGAGATATACTGGTAAGTGTTATTAGTAGTTTCTCAACCCATTATGAGCCTCATATCGACACGACTTATCGAGT
Source organism: Agapanthus africanus (assembly GCA_030015575.1). Lineage (NCBI taxonomy): Eukaryota > Viridiplantae > Streptophyta > Magnoliopsida > Asparagales > Amaryllidaceae > Agapanthus > Agapanthus africanus. The sequence continues at coordinate 432,654,944 of CM057339.1, forward strand.
TACTGGGGTCTGACGTTTACCACCCCTAGACGAGATATGCGACATATCAGACGAAGAAACCGGATTGTACGTTAGTGTTACTGATTGGATTCGCAGGAGTGTGAGCAGGCTTGCTTGTTGATCTTCTGATCGCTCAATACCCGGGTGGCCGTTACGTTTGGCAGACCGCTTGCGGCTTGTGGGTGTTTGATATGATTATCACCTACTGCCGGCGTATTGACGAGTCTTTAGAGTCCTACACAGGGGTTTCCTGGCTCAAGCGAAACGGAGTAGGAGCACATATGTGATATGTGCGGGACCGAGCTTGATACGATATGAGATACCGTATTCTATTCTCGTGATTTGTAACATTGATCGGTTGTATGCGATATATCCGGGTTATCGGATCAAGTGTTGATTCGATAAGTTGTTACACATGATATTAGTCGGTTATAGCCGGATTATTAAATCAAGAGTTATTTTAATAATTTAATGTATAATTATATATTTGATATATATACATTACATTAACTAGTATTTGCTCATTTAAGATTTATTTTCTCACTAGATTGTGCACATTGTTTATATGTGATATATGCAAGTGTACATGTTTGTATCATGTTTGATGATACATACAAGATGGGTGTATGAGACTTATACCATGATTAGGTTAAATTAGGGTTTTGTTTATGTCTAAAGAATAACAAAAGAGAAAGACTTAGTCAAAGTTCTCAAGCTTTCATGAAGCTTGTGGAAACATTGACAAAGTCAACTCTTTTGTCATTCTTTAGGATATTTAGTTAACCCAACCCTTAACCTTATACCTTGGTCAATTCTCTATATGAGTTAAGCATGATATCTTAACTCACCCATGGTTACATTATTGAGAAAAATAATTCATATGATGATTTATTTTTTCTTCTTCTTCTTCATCAAGCTCCATGAAAAAGCTTGCTAGCTCTAATGGTGCTATGAGAATAAGTGTGAGAAAATGAATTCTAAAGTGAGCCCACTTCCTACTTCATCATCCTCTACTACTTGCCATGTAGTATAAGGTGTTCTCTTCACAAAGTTCATGACATAGTGAAGGAATAACTTGAGTTAGTGTCTCCCCGACGTAGATCATCTTCGGCCTCGAAGTCTTCGAAGCAAGCACGTTCGTATCTTCAATGGAGCCTCTCGAGGGTCCGGAGCTTGAGATCGCAGCAGAGGGGACTACTACTCGGAGCTATTTGAAGTGAAGGACCGGTCTACAAAGGTTGTATTCCTTGCTCACTACATATTGCAAAGTTGTTTGCTTTAGATCCCTTATTATTTCTAGTTAACAATCTAGTTCAGGGTTAGCTAAAACGGCAAAATTTTAATTTGGCATGGACGATGCCTCCCGAAACCTTGCTGCCGTCATAGGTAACCCTTCACATTGTTCATAATTTACAAAAAAACAAGGAAAAGAACTACTAACCGAGTGCGAATACAAGGTTTCTTTAGGGAAAGCAGTAAAGGTAAAGGAGGTACTCCCGTCTAAATCTCCGCAAGCTCGAAGGGCAGGTCTGACTCCTGTACTGGTTCTTCCTCAAGGTCTAAGCATTCATACTCAGGTCGTCAGAGCGACATAATAGCAATATTATAATAGTAACAAGAAACACGAAAAAGAAAGTAATATCAGTGAAGATAAAATGCAGGTAGTCAATATGTCACTAACTGATGCAATGTATGATCTGTGTCCCTATTAGTCTCTAAGTTATCTTTGAAATCGAGTTGTGGAAAGGAGAATCATGTTTAACGAGGGTCTCGTACGTATCCGAGACTACGGCCCCCTATCGTCCGGGATATAACCCTGTCAGCCGGACCGCTAGGTCCAACCTAATATATATAAGAGTCGTTGTTCGAATGATCATCCTCTAAATCACTGTCCTCGATAAATACAATTTCCTTTCCACTTCGATTTTCCCCTTTTTACCCAGGTTTCACTATTCGTGAGTATAGACTAGTTGTGTACAGGTACGCATCAATAACACGATTTCTTTCACTGTTCACTGTATGGTTCATTGTCACAAATCACTCACTATTCATTGATGTACTTGACACAACCGCACCAATAATTCACACGTTCGACAATGCAATATACACTAAGAATTAACACGAATGTTCGTTATCACTAAAGGTCTTGTAGTCAGGTAGAACTATGAGTCATGCCGCTAAACAGTTTATGTGCAGTATGAGTCGTTATGCATCTTACGAACATAGAAAATTCGTATTAAATCATGCATTCATAATTAAGTAAAAAGATATAAAAGAGATAATAAGTAAACTCAGTCGATAGTTCAACAAAATTAATTTGAAGTCAATCGGGTTTCGGGTTTGCAAGTTACAATCATTTCATTTTAAGTGTCCGCTGCTGGAAATTCAGTTCCTGAACTGAATGTCCATTTCGCAACACAGTTTTCACCCTGTTGGGATCAAAATTAGGCAATGCTATAGTTGAACAAAATTTGGGTTTATCAATTAGGTTCCCAACACATCAGACGGATCGCTGATATCCATGGTGTACTGGAAGTTACGCACTGTACATCAATGGGGTATAAGGTCTGTCCCTGTTTGGGACTGCTATACGTTCTGTTAATTTAAAATACATTTTAAATAGTAAACGACAGTAGAAATCACTTTCATTAGTTATCTAACTGTTTCATCTTCGTTATGATATAGGGTTCCTCATTATAACATGTTCATACAGAAGAGTGAAAGCATTACAAAATCAACAGCCAGTGCTGCTCTGGACTGCAGTCCAGAGCCGCACTACGAAGCAGTTTCCGTCATCTTTTTAGCATAGAATCAGATTAATACTCTTATGGGGTTCTAGTTCATCGAGTTGGCTTCGATTTGAGCCCTCGAACGCAACATTCCAATTCATAATCATTTAACTGTGATTTTTACGAGTTTCAGGTACGGAAAGTTTCAGTTTTAACGGGCTTAAAAGGGAATGACCTATTACGTCAATAACGACTGTATTTTCCAGTCAAATTATAACACGACGTCTGTTATTAATCGGGCCATCCTATGTGATCAATTTCCGTCAATTTAACGGGGTTTCCCCCCTTGAGTTTTACATCGAACACTTACATATTATTGATTCGCATGAAAAGTAGTTACGGAATTTATTGGTATTTAGAATTGTAATAGATAAATTTTAGCATGAAACAAGTAGTACACTTGCCTGATGACACGTTGACGACGTACGGCAACGGCACGATCGCGACACACGCACGGCAAGGCACTTGACTTGGCTCGAGTTCGAGTTCTCGGTAGCGGCTTGGTTGCTGGGTCTTGACAGCGAGATGGTGGCGGTCTGTTGTCGGCGACAGAGAAGGGGCTCGGCGAGTTCGTCGGCGGCAGCAAGGGAGATGGGCTCTGGATAGAGGGCAGTAGGGGTGTCGGGTGTTGAGGTGGAGGCAAGGGCGCTCGGTGATGAAGGTTGGTGGAGCTGGGCTCGGCGAGGGGTGTGCAGGGGAGGTGGTGCTGCTGTTGAGGTCGAGGGTCGGCGAGGAGGTTGGTGGCCGGTGATGCTCACGGTGGGGACGTAGTGGGTTCGGTTGTGTAGTGAAGGGTCGAGGAGGGTGACGAGAAAGTTCGTCTGTGGTGATGAGAGGAGGATGAGAAGGAGGCGAGGCTGTTGGGGAGAGTGGTCGGTGTGTGGTGAAGGGTCGAGGAAGAGGCAGGGGTGCAGGGGAAAAAGGTAGTGAGGATGAGGGGCTCGGTTTTGCATGGGGAAGAGAGGGAGATGAGGTCGAGAGGGGTGAGTGGACGCGCGCGAGATCGTGGTCGAGGAGCGGGGACGTGGGGCGAGCGGCGACGACGTGGGGAGAAGGAAAAGAAAGAAGCGGGAAAAGGAAGAGAGTGAGGAAGAAAGGGAGGAGGGTCGGGTTTAGGGCACGGGGCCCGGTCGGGTATGGCATAGGGGTTTGAGGTTGGGCTGGGCCGGGGTTTTCTTTTGGGGCTGGCTTGGATTTATTTGATTAGGAAAAATAAATTTTCAGAATTAAAATAAACACAAGCATTCTAAATTCTTACACAAAAATTGTAAAGAAAATTTGGAAACATTCAAGGGGACAATTTTGTATTTACGGAATTGGGAATTTACATCATACCCTCCCTACAAAATTTCATCCTCGAAATTTAAAAAGAGACAACGAAACAACAGTACTACACAAACTGATGTGGAAAACGTGCACGGATGTCCTCCTCACGCTCCCATGTAGATTCTCCTGGGGAACGACCGCCCCAAGACACTCGGACTAACAGAATGACTTTGTTCTTCAGCACTTTTTCTCTGCGGTCGAGAATGGTGGTGGGCTGCTCTTCGTACGACAGGTCATTGCCCAAAGCTAACTCCGAATGGTCTAGAACATGGCTCTCATCCCGAACATAACGCCGCAACTGAGATACGTGGAAGGTATTGTGCTCCCCAGCTAGCGACGGAGGCAAGGCGAGTCGATAGGCCACCTCTCCTACTCGCTCTAGCACCTCAAAAGATCTGATGATGCGGGGACTGAGTTTCCCACGACCACCAAACCTGATAACTCCGCGGGTAGGGGAAATCTTCAGGAATACGTGATCTCCGACTTTAAATTCTAGTGCTCTCCTGCTGGTATCCGCCCAACTCTTCTGTCGATCCTGAGCCATCTTAATGCGCTGTCTGATCATTTGGACTTTGTCTACCGTCTGCACAATGAGTTTGGGGCCCAGTAATCTTCGTTTGCCCACATCATCCTAACAAACAAGGGATCAACATTTACGCCCTTAAAGTGATTCGAATGTGGCCATCTGGATGCTAGCTTGGTAACTGTTGTTATAAGAAAACTCAACTAGATGTAGATGATCCTCCCAAGAACCCTGGAAATCCAACATACAAGCTCTCAACATGTCCTTGAGCGTCTGAATTGTACGCTCGGATTGTCCTTCCGTCTGTGGATGATATGCTGTGCTGAACTTGAGGCGGGCACCCAAACTCTCCTGTAAGCTCTTCCAAAAGTGCGAAACAAATCTGGTGTCTCGATCTGACACAATGCTGACCGGAACTCCGTGAAGTCGCACTATCTCTTGCATGTATTTCTCCGCCAACGACTCTGTCGACTGTCCCACTCGGAAGGGTAAAAAGTGTGCAGCTTTCGTAAGGCGGTCGACGATAACCCAAACGGCGTTGTTGCCTCCAGGGCTCCGTGGCAAGGCAGTTAAAAAATCCATAGTAATGTGCTCCCACTTCCATTCTTGTATCGGAAGCGGTTGTAACAGTCCCGCTGTTCTCTGGTGTTCCGCCTTCACTTACTGACATACCAAACATCTGGATACAAACCGTGCAATCTCTCGCTTCATCCCGTTCCACAAAAAGTGTTGCTTCAGATCTCGATACATCTTCATGTCTCCTGAATGCACAGAATAAGCTGAACTATGAGCCTCAGCTAGTACCTCTTCCCGAACATCCCCTTTGGGTACGTAGAGTCTGCTACCGAATCTCAGAGAACCGTCTTGATGTATGAGTAAGTCTGTTCTCAGCCCGGCTTCCACCTGCTCTCTGAACTTTTGCAATCAGGGATCATCAGGTTGCGCAGCCTTGATGCGATCTATAAGAGAAGACTGCACCTGTAGTTCCCAAAACTGCCTGATTGTACTTGGCATAATGACCTCCAACTCGAGCTTCTGGAAATCTTCAATGATGCTCCTCTGGCTGGTCAACATCATGACCGCTGGCTTGTGACTAAGTGCATCGGGTACAACATTTACTTTTCCCGGATGATACTGCAAGTCTATGTCACGCCCCGCTTCCCAGTGTACGGCGAAGGAAACGCGACGAGGTCTGCTACGTATATACTCAGAAGTACATACGCTAAGCGTATCTAAGCAATATAAAATAAATACAAAAGAGACAAGAAATGAAAGAACAACAACTTTTATTTATTAACATTCTTTGTACAATGCATGAAAGGAAATACAACTGGAATAAAAGATGCCTAAACAGTGGCATAACAGGAAATGAAAAGTACTGAAAAGAAAAGTGTACAATGAAACTACTGTGCAGGGTCTTCAGTAAACTGCTCCAAGTATTCTTGTGATGGCTCGATCTCTGCCGGGTCCAAACCACCTGACGACATTCAAAAAAGAAAGAAATAGAATGTCGTCAGCGAACAGGTTGCTCGGTAAGTCCCAAAGATAAGAGAAGAATAGATAGAGAGTAAGATAGAGAGAGAGTATATTATTATAGTTGTATTATATTGTTATATTGTTGCAGTATTGTGTTAACGCTGTTGTTTGTAGCTTGGTACAGAAGGATGCCAGTGTATACGAGAGGAGTCTCACTTGCCCCGGAGATTATGGTATCGGGAACTCAAGGAGCCGTTTATGCCACGGTACAACAGCAACGGAATATAGGTTAGGTGTCTTAATCTGACCACCCCGTGCCACCTTTAACACCTTCCGTACCAATCTACCCCTTAAACCCCGCGATATCTTGTTTGTATTGTTATCTTGTAAAATCGTATTGATTGCATGATTGATTGACTGACTGACCGAAACCATGATATCAGGAAACGGTTATAACCGGAGAGTCATGTAAATGGAATATTGGGAATCATGTAAAAGGAATATATCCATGGTTCGGTTCAGTCAAGTTGAATAGGTTGTTAACTGGATTCAGGGATTCATGTGTTCATATTGAGTTGGAATATTAAAGAATATAGATTGACTTGAATCATATTCAAGTCAGAAATAGTCAGACTCAAACCCGAGTAAGACTAAAAGAAAAGTAATTTGAAGTTCTATAATTGTTAGGGTCCTTATTGTAATTTATAAAACTTGAGGGGGTTTTATGTAAAAAGTACTATTGTATAGTTTTCAAGATACACCTCAAGTATTTATTATTCGTCTTTATAGTTATAATGAGTGTAACTTTTATTTGTGTTATTCTAGTGAATATATCCTAATAAAAGTATTAATTGATTTATTTGAAATTCATGGTATTTTAATGTAACTTTTAATCTTGTAATTTTTAGGAAAAGGTGGAAACTTTATCTTATAATAAAATAGGTGTTTAAACGATAAATATACATATGTTTATACAAGAATAATTTTATATAAATATTTTATTTTCCAAAAATCTCATTTTTCTTAAATGTCGTATTTTAAACCTTTCGAGACCGAATGCTCCTTGCGGAGGTCTGAATCTCGCACTACTAAGCCCGAGGGTGCATGATAAACCGTACAATCCCTAACGAGTTCCCCAAAGGTGGGTTGTAGTGGCGCTTTGCAAAGGTTTAATAAATACTATTCATTTAGAAAATGGTTTTATAAAGATAAGGTATTTATTTGTAAAAGGATGTAAATTTTCGTATTTTAGTTTCTAGGGTTTCCTAAGCCAACTAGCCTATTTCTAAAAGGTCTAAGCGACAAGTCATTGGAAGCCTCAAATCGCCTCTTCACCGCCAATTGTGGCCAGGTAAGTACAAGTGAGGAGGGAGGGATCCGCTCACGAATCGTGAGGCGGGCCTTTTAAAGTTACCCAAGCTCACTTGCCTAGCCTAGACACCACAAAGTCAGTTTAGATAAACGATCGATGTCCACAACTTATCATATTTTCCTAGTAAGAAATATTTATTTAAAAATGTAACAAATCTAAACCTTTAAGAATGGTTTTATGAAGATTATGGTATTTTACTGAAAATTTCGTTTTATCGTATTCTAAATTTTTATGAAATCATTTTAGGGTTTGTATTTATGTGTGGGTAGAGATAGGTTGTTATCTTGTGCTCTACTTTAATTGTATAGTAAGGTTAAGGGTTAAATATGATAAACTAAACATGAGGGTATTTAAGTGAAAGAATACGGTATTTGCAAAAATTATCATTTCATGTGTGAAAACTCATTCAAATTGATTTTTACAAGTTTAGTGGTCAAGATGAAGATGTTTAGGAATAATGGAATTGATTAGAAGAAGAAAAATAAACATTATGGTATTAATGTGAAAAGAATACGATATTACAAAAAAGCTATCACTTCATATGAGAAACTTTGTCCAAATTAATTGTTATGTGATTAATAGTCATCATGAATATATTTAGGTATTATAGAATTGGTGACAAGTGAGATTTTGTAGAAAAACCGAATCGGAAATCGGTTTGTTCCGATTTCCGTCGGGTTTCATAAATTCGTATTTTTGAGAAGTAGAAAGAAGAAAAGAACGGGACTTACAGGCTTTGATCTATACTAAAGAGTATAGAGGAACTAGGAAAATCGCCGAGGTGTTGTTTCGTCGCCGGTTGTTTCAAAGAATGTCGCCGGAAATCCGTCAGCGCTTCGCCGTGAACTCGGTTTCAAAACACACCTTTCTTGTAGAAATTTTGAGATAGAAACCTCGGGTTTTGGGATGAGAGGGTAGAGGGTAGGGGGTCTATTTATAGGGTAGCTAGGGTAGGGTAGGTGAAAGGTTTTCTTTATTTAAAAAAAATTGAAAAATTAAAGAAAAAATCATTAAAATTTTGTATTAAATAGGATGTATTTATCATTTGAGAACCGATCAATTAAATTGGAGTTAACAGGGGAGATGGGAAGACGAAAAGGCAAACTTTTTGTGTTGGCGACTCGGTCGTTCGGCCGAGTCCGGCGACCAAATCGAAGAGGGTCTTCTGGTGGGGCTTATGGTATACTCCGTTTTTAGGTTTCAGTTCATCATTTGGGAGTTATGGCCTGTGGACTGTTGGGCTTCCAAGAATTTTAAAAGAAAAATAATCTAAAAATAATGTGGGGCGTGGGATTCGAACTCTGGTGGCTTGGTTCAGCAGTGCAAGGTATTACTAATGAGCGACAAGCTCCTTCTTGTAATTATTGTGTTATTTAATTACTTAAAAAGATAACAGCAAGAGTAAATACTCCAAGTATATATTAAATTTTAAAGTAATTTCTTGTACACTAAAAATGGAGTTATTTCATTCTTGTAGCTTGTAATTAAAAACAAAATTATTACTTATCTCTTATGCTCAGGTTAAAATAGCTCTTTGTGGATTTTTGAAAAAATATTTGAAAAATTTTGTATAGGAAATTTAGGGTTGTTACAGTCTACGTCATAGTCCGCCATTAATTCTAGCCATCGGCGCTGCCTCATATTCAGTTCTTTCTGAGTGAAAACGTACTTCAGACTCTTATGATCTGTGTACACCTCTACCTTCTCTCCTAACAGGTAATGCCTCCAGATCTTCAATGCGAAAACCACTGCGGCTAATTCCAAGTCGTGAGTAGGGTAGTTCCTCTCGCGATTCCTCAGCTGTCGTGAGGCGTAAGCAACCACCCGACCGTGCTGCATCAGAACACAGCCTAAGCCTTTCCCTAAAGCATCGCTATGTATCACCAAACCACTGGAATTATCTGGTACTGTAAGAATAGGCGCCGTGGTCAATTTCTGCTTCAGTGCCTCAAAAGCCCGAGTACACTCTTCGGTCCATACATACGTTACATATTTCCGTGTCAGCTTCGTCAAGGGTTCAGCGATTCGTGCAAAGTCTTGAACAAACCGTCGATAATATCCGGCCAGTCCCAGAAAGCTTCTGATTTCGGCCACTGACTTCGGTGTTGGCCAATCTCTGACAGATTCTATCTTTGCCGTGTCCACTGAGATGCCTTCGCCCGAAACAATGTGTCCCAAGAACTGAACCTCGTCGAGCCTGAACTCACACTTGCTCAATTTTGCGTACAGCTTCTCTTCCTGAAGAATTTGTAGTACCGTGCGCAAGTTCTCGACGTGCTCCTCCCGAGTCTTAGGGTAGACTAGTATGTCGTCAATAAATACAACGACAAAATGTCCAAATACTTCGCAAATACTCGATTCATCAGATCCATAAATATAGATGGAGCATTGGTAACACCGAACGTCATCACAAATAACTCATAATGCCCGTATCGGGTCCTGAAAGCCGTCTTGCATATATCCTCGGCCACTACTCTGATCTGGTGATAGGCCGAACGGAGATCCAACTTCGAAAATACTCTTGCTCCACTTAACCGATCAAATAGGTCGTCGATGCACGGAATGGGGTATTTGTTCTTTATCGTGACTTTGTTCAGCTCCCGGTAGTCTATGCACATCCGTTGCGATCCATCATTTTTCTTTACCAACAAAACCGGTGCACCCTACGGTGAAGCGCTTGGTCGGATAAACCTTTTCTCCAGGAGTTCTTCAATTTGCTCCTTCAATTCTGCCAACTCAATCGGTGCCATTCTGTACGGGGCCTTGGAAATTGGTGTTGTACCTGGAATCAAATCAATCGAGAATTCCAAGACGCGTGGAGGTGGTAGACCTAGTAAATCTTCAGGGAACACATCCAGGAAATCCCGAACAATCTATGGGGCTGGGCTCTCATCAATCTCCATAGCTGTCAACTCTTTTGGCTTGGCTCTATACTTGGCTGGCTCCAAAGATTCGCTCCCGCTTTCGAAAATAAACTTTGGGTGATTGGGAATGCGGAAAGTCACGTTCCTTGCTTGGCAATCAATAATTGCATGGAAGGTACTCATCCAATCCATCCTGAGAATTGCGTCATAGCTGCCTATTCCGATCAGAAGGAAATTTGCATAGAATTCCCTGCCACACACTATAACTGGACATGATCTACATTCTCGACTGGATACTATAACACCGTTACCCGTATGTATTTCCCAACCCTTGGTTAATGGTTCATGTGGTATGGAGTGTGTATCAACGAAATGCGTAGATATGAAACAGTGTGATGCTCCAGAATCAAACAGTACTCTAGCTGGCATGGAATGAATGGGTAGAATACCTGTAACAACTTCGCCTGAAGCCTCTGCCTGCTCGGCGGTCAAGGCGAAATCCCGTCCCTGACCGCGGCCTGTGTACCCTCTGCTGCTGCGGTCCAGACCCTCTCTGTAACTCGCTCAGGGCAACCACTAACTCGGTGCTGGCTGGATCCGCAAATCAAACACTATCCCTTGGCACGGCGACAGTCCTTATGGGTGTGCCCATCCCTGTTGCAGTAGCCGCAAACTAAGTTTTTACCCTGAAGGTGATGCTGGGGCACGAATGGACGCTTCATCTGCGTCGTCCATGGCCTGTGAACTGGTATGACTCCTCGAGATGGTGCGTAAGTGCGCGCTGGAACAACTGGGGGCCTCCTATATTTATTGATCAACTTCTCCTGAATTCGTGCCGCGTTGAGCACCTGCGCAAAAGTCTGCAACTCGAGTGACGCGATCAACTGCTGTAGCTCAAAATCAAGTCCCTGTAAGAAGTGCCTGGCCCTGGTGGCCTCTGAAGCGACCATATACGGAGCAAATCGGCTCAGACGGTAAAATTCTGCCGCATATATATCCACGGGCCTGCCATTCTGCTTCAGTAAGATGAATGTTTCTTCCATCTCTGCCTTGGCGGTGGAAGGAAAATAGTGGTCCAAGAAGCACTCCTTGAATTTGCTCCATTCGATTGGCCTTTCTAGTCTGCTTTCTTCAACTGACCACCAAGTACGGGCTTCGTCCTCCAACTGGATATTTATCACATTCACTTTCTCTTCATCGGGTACCCTTGCGGCCGTCAGTAGGTTCTCCATATTGACCAGCCATTGCTCGGCCTCGAGTGGTTCGGCTAGTCCCGTAAATGCAGTTGGATGCAACCTCCGAAAATCTGACATGGTGCCAGCCCTGGCATAAAAAGCTGGTGAAGCAGTGCCCTCGGGGGCGGTAATGAGAGCGGAGGGTCCCCCTACTGTGGTAATCGCCCTCAGTCCCTCGGTGAGTAGGTCCATCTTTCTCTCTTGAGCTTCTGCGAGGGTCGTCAGTGCACTCAAGATCCTCTCCGTGCGATCCTGAGAACTTGAGTCCGAGGAGTGGTCGTTTGGGGATGTCATGTCACTGGAAGATATTTAAAAAGATATGATTAGATACAAGGATGAAAGTGTTGGTTATAGTGCCCTCAAGGAAATTATCATAGTCGCGGACTTATGATTATGATGATTGAGGCAGGACCTATACCGATAAAACAGTCTTACTCAAGATGATAGTATGCTATCTGGTTTGTCTTTATCATCATGTATATGTTGATAGAGCCCATAGGATTCTTGCTTGACTGCCAGCATTATGATGGCGATCATATATGTGGGAGCTAGGGTCTATAAGCACATCCTTAAATGTCCCTAGTCGAAGGAGTATCGAGACCGGGTATCGATACTCCAGTGTAGACTAGTGTATACTGATCGAGACCCCGACAAGGGGCGGTAGCCAGGTCTCACAAGCCATTGGTGTTAGTTTGTTCACCTAAGATAGTATGCAGGTGCTTATTGGGTTATGAGTACACTGGACGGACTCGCCGGGAACCTGCTAGTTGGTATTATACCTATTGTCAGATAGCAGTTCCCAGGTGACATATGTACAGGTTAGTCTGTCGACCTGAGATCGTCATTTGTCTCGTGTGAGTTCCCACTGTACTTTGATTACTACCCTACCACGGCTCAAAAGAGTCGTGCAAACAGGTTTTAGTTGGGTACAGTCCCGAGCCATATGGAGGCAGTGATCGGATCATCGGGGATTTGTCTCTCCCGGTATTAGGGGTTGATGTCGCGTTGTGTACGGGTAGCCATCACCACAAATCCATGGCTATGGTAGACGAGGATTACCTATCCAGGATCGATAGTTTCTCAGGAAGTGATGGGTACATGCCGACACTAAATATCGCGTTGTTAGGGGTCTGACTTTATCCACCCCCTAGACTCGATATGCGATACTCTTAGATGAACAGACCGGACTGTACGGATATTGTCGCTGACAGGCTCAGTAAGGGTTCAGGATGAGTTTGCTCGTCGGCCTCCCTTTCGCTCAATACCTGGGTAGCCGTTACGTACTCCTAGTGCCGCTGATATGCTTGTGGTTAAACCCACTGCCAGCGTATTGACGAGTCTTTAGAGTCCCACACAGAGGGTTTTCACGGTTCAGGCGATATGGTGTACATGAGGTATGTTGGTACATACAGGTGTCCGGTTAAATATGTGCATATGCTGCGCAGAGTTTAATCGGACGGTTGATAATACTAGCGGCTTAGGAGGAAGCCAGATTATTAAATCAGGTTTTGATTTAATAATTTACATATGTATTTATACATATGTATTCTAGTATTATTGTTCACTATTCGTTTTCTCTCTCGGCTATTCGTATTTTTGTACGAATACGCGTATATGTATTTCGATACATGTACCGGGAAGTATTCCGTATTTTATACGGAATGGTTTCTAGAAGATTTGCCACCTCATTATTGATTTTCCTTTTTAGAAAAATCATTTGTTTTATAATGAGGTGGAGGGTGTGAGGTGGCATGAGGAATGGACCATGGTATGGTCTTTGAGGTATGGTTCACATTGTTTAATGAAATTAGAAAATGAAATATTTTTATGGGAATGAGAGGGGGGCCGGCCACTAGAGGTGATGGGGTTAATTTCATTTGCCTCATTACACTTGCATTACTCCCACTCTCTCATTCACCCAAAAAGACTTAGCAAATTTTGCTCATGCCAAAGTTCACATCCTTCTTCATATTCTCCTTGAGTTTCTTATTGAGCTCATGGCTTGAGAGAAAATTGTAGTGACACTTTCATACACCCCCACTCTCCATCGCTAGCGATTTTGGAGCGTCGGTTGTCTCGTTCGACGAGGCTGGAGCTTGCGCCGTTTCCCTCGGGTGGATCATCGGAGATGGAGGAAGACCGGCAACCAAATATCATCAAAAGATCACTAGGAGCTTGGAATGAAAAACGAAGGACTCGGATCATCTCGGTATAACTCTTCTAACTCTTAGTTAGCTCGCTAGTATAGGGTTTAAGGTCGATCCGGAAATCGGGTAACGGTAGCACCGGTTAATAAATTTTTGTTCCGCATTTTGGCCGCGTTTTGTTGGTCGGTGCGCTGCCGGAACCCTTCATGGTATCAGAGCCACCCTTTAAACCACTTGCTAGCTTGTTTAAACGTGCTTAAAAGATCGATCGACGGAAATTTCCGAAATCACTATTCCATTTTCACAGTTGCTGTCAATTTTCAAACGTTGTCAAAAAATTATTTCAGGCATTTTAAAAATCCGTGCGGGCGATTTTATAGGTACAAAAAAATTTTGGGCTCGAGATTCCCCTAAAGCGCCGCGGATCAGCCGCACATAGCCCCTATTGGCGGCGGTTCCGCGGCCGTTTAGTGGCAACGAGCGTCTAAATTTTTTCTGTAGCTTATTTAAGTGGAATTGTGATTTTAGTGATATTCTGTTTTGGCCCAGATTTCAGTGAAGTATTGTTTTGCTATTGGGGCCAATTTAGAACTTAGTCGATCGATATTTTAAGTATGCGTTTAACAGTACATACATTACTATCTGCGACCGTGAATGTCACTTGATCGGTAAACTCGTCTAATTGCTATATGTCGTTTAGACGGGTTTGCGAACGTGACATTCACATTGATGTTTTGTGTTGTGCTGTGATGTTGGTCGGATCGTCATGGTGGATAGCAATGGTGCAATGATAGTACAATTGTCTTCATTTGTACATTTGATATTGCGGGGCGAGCGTCCAACATGTGGACTGCCGTCACTACCAGTTTGTATATTATTCTTTTGGGGCACGACTGGGATGAGGTCGATATCACCCTTATATATTATTTTATTTTCTATACTAGGATTACCCTGCGGTGGGGTGCACGAATAGCCGGATTCTAGAGGGCAACGGGTCCGCATCTCATGGCATTGAGACGGAGGGGACCTTACTCTAGAATTGGCGGGCTATTTGCCGCACTCGTAGGGGGTCTAGGTTTTCATTGCACAGACTATCCACACGATAGGGAACGTCGGGTCTCACTTGCGGCTCAAGTGAAACTCGGGGCTCCAGATATCCACCATTCTGTGTTGCATTCTGTGATGTTTCTATGATATTGCTTATATCATGCCTGGGACTAATGTTATATATATATTTATATATACTAGTAGATGTTATATATGTTTTGCACCCGCACTAGCCCAGCCCCCGCTCTGTCGTTAGTTAAGTAACCTAACGGGTGATGACGGGACCCAGTGGCGAATGCGGATGGCACATATGTACATTTTATTTTCGTTCTTTTTTGGTGTGATTAATTGATGGGACTGCATTGATTCTTATTAATGCAAGGATAAAACAAACCTATATATGATGTTGTTGGAACCAAGTCTTTTAAAAACTGACATTACAGACGTTCTCTTTTGCTTTGCACAGTGGTATTCAGTTATGAATATCCAGCACCTCATTCGACGAGGCAAGGGCCGAGATCCCTTCATCGGGAGTGACCCCTTGGGTAAAAATTTGCGTCAACGTAATAACTTTACTATAATCGATTATTTTTGCTTTGCATCGTGGTATTCAGTTTGGGATATCCTGCACCCCATTCGACGGGGAAAGAGCCGAGATCCCTTCACCGGGAGTGACCTCTTTAGCAAAAGTTTTCGCCACTATATATTTGTAAAACCACTCGGTTCCTTCAACGATATCAAGTTCATTACGTTAAAGGTTTTTCGCCAAAAACCAGCCGTAACCCTCCATCATTTCTTACAAGTATTGCTTAGTATTCGTGCTGCGTTTGTTGACTATGTCAAGGCGTAATGTGCGGTAGCTAAGTAGTGGTTGTTTGTGGCATATTAATGCGATTGGTTAGGACAGTCGTGTGGCCTTGTTGACTGTGTCAAGGGCTCGTACGGGTGGGTTTAATGCAATCCAGGATAATGATGGGTTGAACTTGACTAGGACTCTTTGATTTGTTGACTGTGTCAAGGTCACTTGGGTCGTAGGGGTAAAAATCACATCGGGAGTTTCAAACATGCAGGAAACTTGCCAGGTTTGCGCATACCTTCTGGAGTGTAGTGACTTGAGTGGCTTCCATCAAGTTATCATGTGATGATAGTTGGATCTCGATTCCCACTGATGAGTAGGATTACTCCTCGGGTGATTCCGACTAATTCTCCTTTTGGGTTTGGAGGAGAATTCGAGGAAATAGTGGGAGCCATCCTGATTAGATAAAATAATTAACCATTCTGATCTAGGTTAGAGTGCACGCTGAGTGTTTCTTTTCTCTCTCTCTCTCTGGCTGCGACTATGACCCGACCTTTGACTAAACTCATGAAACCAAGTTAACCGAACCTTCTTAAAACATTTTGATTTTTGGAATGTCACGGTGTCGCATACATCATTTCCGCTTCTATATCACCTTTACATTTCTCCAGAACACCTCGTATTACTACGAACATCCACTTCCATTGGATAAATCCATCGTATAGTTGCATATGAACTCGAAGGAATTTTTTCGAGGATGGATTCTGGTTCTGGAGAGATTGAATAGGATTATTCGGTTGTCTTTTCTCTTTACCTTCTCTCAGGATGTGAGGGCTCCTAGGATTAGGAGAGGGTACACCTATTGAGCTTATTGGATAGTCTTCCTCCAGACCATAGGTAGGTGCCGAACGGTAGGGAAGGAAGAAAACCAACAAGCTTAACTGTGGTGTACAGAAGGTAATAAGTAAAAACATATAAAGGCATTAGAATAATAGCAAAGGAAATTGCGACCACCATCATTCACGACAAAGACTGTGTATACCCCTGCCACTCCTACATTCACTTTGCTTTTCTCTAGAACACTCCGTATCATTACGGATATCCACTTCTATTGGATAAATCCATCGTATAGTTACATACGAACTCGAAGGAACTTTTTCGAGGATGGATTCTGGTTCAGGAGAAAAAGAATAGGATTATTCAGATGTCTTTTCTCTTTACCTTCTCTCAGGTTGCGAGAGCTCCTAAGATTAGGAGAGTACACCTATTACCCTTATTGGATAGTTTTCTTCCAAACCTTAGGCTGGTGCCGAAAGGTAGGGAATGAAGAAAACCAATTAGCGTAAAAGAGGTGTACAGAAGGTAATAAGTAAAGACATAATAAAGGGATTGCAGAGAGGGCAGGCAAGTATATGGTTACTGTCGTGAATCAGGATAGTGGAAGAGGCGTTACTAGGAATACCAGCTAACCCCTTTTGAAACATTTTCATGTTTCAGTTTTACTATGCAATGTTAATTGAAAACTGTTTTCCCAATTGGAATCTAACTCCAGGGTATATATTTACCAGATCAGTTTTTCACATCTGTATGTTATTACAGATGGTGAGTGGGAGTAAGATATTGGGAATTAGGTGATTAGATCCTCATTATATCGGTATTCGTAGTAATTGGTGATATTTGAGGAAATCGTCTGGATTTTGCCGGATGGCAAATATTTGGTTTTGAATATCCGTTGTCATGCACCAATTTCAAATTGATATATCTGTACATTTATTTTATAAAGTGAGATATAACTTTTTGATATTATGTCTATGATATTTACCTATATCAGTTGGTGATTAGGTAAGGTGCATTCAACAACGGTGTAATTCTTCTTAACCATAGTACAGTTTTTCAACCTACGACGCACAGGGTTTGAGTTATTGAACTCAGGGGACTTATACAAAGTACTGTATGTTGTCTAGTGTCCATTAGGACAAAAGGGTTGGTACTCGTACTATATTCTGTGTACTTATGACTTCTCCGGTTATGGAGATGTATTTCATTGAAATGCAAGGTCCAGATATTCAGAAGTTATAGGTATAAGAATAAAGTAGAGAACCATTTGTTGTAAGTATCAGGATTCTTCAAGGAAGTCGAAGATGTAGATACTTGTATTTGGTATTCAGTTAATAGTATTGGTTTTGAGAACTTGCTTCTCTTTCAGGTTACTCATATATGGATGCACTCTTAGATGAGTAATACTGATTGTCCTCTTTCCATTTGGTTGATATGCACTGGAGACAGCTGCATGATTTTGAATCTGGTTCAAATTAGATTAGTGCTTTTGTTTCTATATTAGCTATATATAGAATCAATTTATATCTTAACGATGTTAAGGTATAGGGAGTTGTCCGGCTGATGCTTAAAACCAGAATCCGGATAAACTCTAGGCACGTTTCAGTAATGGCAGTTTGTGGGTTATCCCGAGCTTTGACGAGGGTTAACTTTCTACCATTAGGAAGATCGGTATTTATATTGTTCTTGACTCGCCACAGTTTTAGTAAAATGGATTTTTTCAGAAAACAGAAGTGGGAGTATAGTAGAACTGGAAGTTATTCCAGAACCACAAATGATTACTGAAAATTTAATAGAACCTAAGAATTCAATTGGATTTGATATTCCATTAGCCACTCCGCAGATTTGGTGGGTAACCTCAGTCACCCGAGAGGTACTTCGTTCTTCTCAGAGACGGTGACAGGGAGGTTCTTATTTATCCAGACTTGCCATTGCTGCTGTTCTAGACTATAAGACCCAGCAGGAGGATGAGTATAGCGTCGTTCTAAGCTAGTTTTAGAAGTGCACGTATATATGACTCTGCCAGAGGGTTGTTGTAATCAGTAGGAGCAGCGGAAGCATAGTAGGCAAGTAGCTTGTGTCTATTTATAGACTAAAGCAGGTATAGCAGAAATAGATTATCTAATTTTGATGTGACAGTCATAGGCTTTGACTTCATCAGAATAGGAGATGGATCTGCTAAGAAGGTAGTAGAGAGTGATGTCCAGGTATTGGGATGACATGCACTTGATAGGAAGAGATATTCCTATACTACGATCGGTTGTATTATGTTTGTCACAAAGTTGTTTCTCCATACAGGATATGGATGTAATATCAGGATTTATGGTTACTAGATTTATGGTTTTGGATCTAGATTTGGGAAGTATCCTAATCTGGGTACTTTGACATTAAATGGATGACTCCTGGCATTGTGGTGTACCTGCAGGTGATGGAGTGACCCTCTTTAAAGGTGTCTTACAGACTAAAAGGGAGAGGGATCTACGTGATTAGCATATCACTTGCTTAGGCAATTAAGTTAATCATGAAATGTCAAGTACCACACCAGATATTGTTTTTTGCACTAGCTGCAATAAACATATATTAATCCAATTCTGGAGAAACATTGGGAAGCAGTTTATGAACATAAGTAAATGTTCTTGGGATATGGTAACGTTAGCCTCCTTCAGGAAACGGTTATCATTTCAGGCTTTCAATGATCTGGATGACAGAGTAACTGTCAGAGTTACAGTTTTTTCCTCCTTTGAGGGACAGTATGTTGGACAGGTGGTCCAAGTGGATACTGAGGAAAGACATAGCGCAGGATACTGATTAAATTCAGTGGACGATACAGTCTGAGTAGTTTGCTGGATTTGGAGTTCATTTGTGAACTGGGTCCCATCATAGTTAATCCAGACAAATTCTAAGACAGGTATTGCTCATTTCGGGAGATAGTTTTCTCCGCGAAATTGAAATATAGAGAGATACAGAAAGAAACATTGGAGCGGTTCCACTCACTGAGGCTATTTCTCGAACGCAATCATTTTCGCAAACGGGCTTTGTGAAACTGATTAGTACAGAAGTTGGGTGTTCGGTATCACACGAGCTGTGAGTATGCGACATCGCAATAATTAGCCTTAAGTGCAAGTGGGAGATTGTTGGTTATAGTGCCCTCAAGGTAATTATCATAGTCGCGGACTTATGATTATGATGATTGAGGCAGGACCTATACCGATAAAACAGTCTTACTCAAGATGATAGTATGCTATCTGGTTTGTTGATTGAGTGATTTAGCGTGCTTGTGCTTTCTAAAAGATAGATCAAAAATATTTGTAACCGCAATCAAGAACGGCGTCGCTTTGCAGCTAGCCGGTGAGTACGGGTCGGTCCACAGGGATGTTGTGAATCTCCTAATCGCGCTAACGAGTTAATTCCGAATGGTGTTCGGATTGATTATGAAATCTAAAAACCTAATTATTCTACCTAGGGCAATTAATTGAAAGTTATAGCTAGGACAGATAAATAAAATCTATACTAGGGCAGGAAAATAAATTTAATCTAGGGCAGGAATTGAAATTACCTAGGGCAAGAAAATAAATAAATCTAGTTACTTTACAGATGGATCTCTCCAAACATGTACGCAGGGTTGTCAGATCTGAATAGATGAATTGAAGAGAGGCACCGATGCTCTCCATAAAGAATTCTGAATTTATTATTAAAAGGAGGCATGAAAAATTACAATGATTAGAGTTCCTATTTATAGAGGATAGAAAACCCTAGGTTACATTTTGATCCGTATGTCTACAATTACAAAAATACCCCTAGGAAATCTTTTCAGAGCAGCCAACGCATTTTGGTAAAATTTTCTTGAAGTACGGGAATTATACGGCCGCGGAACCGCGGCAATGGCTGGCTTGGGCCGCTGTTCCGCGGCCCTTTGACAAGATTGGATGATCATTTTTCCTGGGCTGCTTCAGGGTTCTTTGGGCTTTTCATTTCTTTAGTTTTTTCTCCATTTGGGTTTCTGCATTAGTTCCAGATCTTCAGTAAACAATTTGCAATGGCTTTTTAACCGTTTTCCTTGACATTTTGGACCTTGCGTTGCCTTATTGATTGTGAACTGTTCTTCGTCTAGGCTTGACTAAGATCCTCCTATTTGTTGGTCAAAAATCCTTCTTTTGTGTCGTCTTTTGTCTTTTTCACTGTTTTCGCTCCAAGAACCTGTAACCTGTAACATGTAGCAGACATGGGTCAAAAGCACATGTTTTCATTGTAAAATGCATAAGAATGGGGAATACGAAATGCAATATTATGATATGAACAAATACCCCCAAACTTATCTTTTGCTCGTCCTCGAGCAAACTTATTTTTTTATTCACTACTAAAAACCTGACCGCACTTTCGCAGGGAAACGCGATTGCACTGAGCTCGTGCAACAAGCCGTTAAACCTCTAGGTGTCCCTAGTAGGAGGAGTGTTGTCTCCTGAGGGTTTTCAGCGGATACTACCCACAAAATCCTATCAATTCGGCCCATTGACTTTTGTTCTCCAATTAAGTTTTCCAACGAGGAATTCTATTATCGTCGACTCTTAAATTATCCACCCATATTCTTCACACTTCCTCATTATTTAACTTAAGATTATATATGTTCTGCAGATCTACTTAGCTTTCGGCATTTCTTAAGTTTTCCCTCTAGGGTTCCATCTCCGCTTAGGAATTTCAATCAACCCTTACTAAAGATACAAGTTCTACTGTTCACTCCTTTCTCTCATCTAAACTCCAATCACATACCCCTACGTGTGTGTATAGATCACCCCTACACTTGGAAATTCAAATCAAGCAATCATACTCTTGTCCGTTGTCCAAAGTACTTATTAGTAGGTGAATTTTTAATTGAATTTTGCTTACACATCCTTCATGCGACCGTTAATACTTCTTGAGGTACCAACGACCGATTACAAGATGTGTTTGCACATTAAAGCGTACTTCCTAGTCTTGCAACCCCTAAGGTTTTTAGCAGTGACTCCCAAACCAGTTGGTCTAAGGCACTAGGTGATGAAGCACCCTCGCTAAATATTTTTCTATTTTTGCAGCCTTAAATAATCACAAAAACCAGTGTCCATTTTTTTATTCTTTATTCACACTTATATATATTTTTTTCATTTTCATTGTACTAAGAACTTTAGACAAGAGTATTTCAAGGTCTCTTCTACTATTCCAAGTTTCAAGGTGCGTGATTGTGCAAATTGTAGGGTATACATTTTCAGAATCTAGACTTAAGATAGGAACTATTTTTCAAACTTATATTCTAATAAGAATATCAATACTCTTCCCTTGTTTCGACTTAGCCCAAGAAGTGAACCCAAAATTTGCCTATTTCTAAATAAACTACAAAAACATATACTTTCTACCTTTAAACTTTAAGGAATATTATTTTTAGGGTTTTTAATTTACTAAGTCTAAGATCTAGTTGTTCCTTGCTAGTTAACCTATTTGTCAAACTCAAGTCAATTAGCCAAAATTGAATACATTAATTTTTATAATTTTCGAAATTTTTCAATTTTTATGGGTTTTCAAATAAGTATGCAAATGCAAAAATATGTACATATGAATGCGAAGGAAGAAGACGTACCGAGCATACCCCCAAACTTAAACTTGACAGTGTCCTCACTGTCATGCTACACCAAAAGGGTCAAAATGTCGGCACACCCCTGTTTATTTATTTATAATTTTTATTTTATTTTATTGTTTTGAAATTTTTTTATTTTATATAAAAAGAAAACAAAAATATATATACATATATACAACAAGGTTCTCCCCCAAACTTAAGCTTGGCATTACACAAGCCAAAGGTTAGCACCAACCATTCAAAAATCTTATCGTGGTAATGGCTAAGTTGGTGAAATAATGGAGTGTAGGGGAAAGAAATGAGAATCACGCGAGACCGTGTGGAAAGAAGAATGGTAGAATATGGTCTCGGTGGGGGAGAAGAATGGCGGAAAGGAGAAAGAAGGGTCGCGCGATCTTGAGGGTGTAAATCGAGTGAATAAATTAGCGCAATTTGTGAAGACCGATGTGTGAAAACTGATTGCGCTAACCTATCAACCCGTCAAGAAATGGGATCAAATCCCTCAAGATTCGCAAGAAAACATGGGTGCGCCAAATTTGGTATTGGAGATGAAAGCGTAACGGTCACTTGCACGGTCGGAACAATAGGAAGGACGAAAGGGAGTGATTGAGGGATAGTCGTACTCTCACCTAAGTAATCTGTATCGAACTTGAAAGATTCCATCAATGGTTCGAAACTACTGTAAGCAACCGAGTTTGATGGTTCAACTAACTCATCTGAAAATGTAAATGACTCAAACTCGGGCGGTGAGTCATCAACATCGTCCGAAAAAGTGAAACGCTCGTAAGTGTTATCATCTGTGAGGACAGTATCAGATTCAAAGGACAATTTTTCAAGCTCACAGTCTTCAAGCGTGGTCGGAACGATGGAAAGGAGGGAGGGTGATATAACAATTAAAGCTTCGGGAGGTTGAATTGGAAAATCAGACACATCAAACAAAAATGATTCACCCTCAATATTATCCTCAAAACTCTCCTCAATACTTTCCTTATAATTTTCCTCAAAATTCAACTCCTCCATGCCATTATCATCAACATCAAGACGCATATGAAGTTCAGGAGAAACATTTAATAACTCGGGATGATGATTTGAACATAAAATTTCAATTAAATCGACAGGTTCATCATCCGAAATATTCCCGGCGTCTATATCCTCAATCAAGTGAAAATCAATTTTTTCTGACACCTCATCACAAGCATGGATATTTATCGATTTAGGTTCTAGATGGGAGGTGTAAAGATCGAAAGGATTAGGTGCGGTTTCACTCGAAAGGGGTTCCTCACAATTTGACAAATCAAATACTACAAAATCACACAACCCGTTTTTATTTTGAACTTGTGAATCATTTAGGACATTCAATGGAAAACGGGAGTTGTGGGCTTCAATTGGGTAAGGGTAGGTTTGATTTGGAAATCCTCTCAAATTCTCACTCTGTCCAACCGCCTCCTTATACATTGAAAAATTTGAAATTAGCGGGAAACTAGCTACCGGCTCACTAGGTTGCATAAGGGCGGTAATGGATGCTTCCACATTCCTAACCATTTTGTTTGTTGCTGCGATATACGCCTCCAACGACTCTTCCAAACTAGACTTGGGTGGTAAAGGGGTTTCGGTAAAAGAGTCAAAATCGTATGGATATGCAAAACTCCCAACAGGCTGTGTAGAAGCAGTATCTAGTGAAGGTGGAAAGGTCGGGTAGGACTGGTAGGTAGTGGGTGATTGGACAGGGGTAGGGTCAACATGTGGATAAAAAGGTGAATAATCGTGCGGGTCCCTAGAACTAAATGAGTGGAGAGGGGTGAAAGATCGACTGCGAGATTGAGCAATATGCTCAGCAATGGACATCGGCTTAGGAGTGACAGAAGGACTTGAAAAAGTGGTGTCAACATATGGAGGTGGTAAAGATTGACTTGGTTGACACAAAGTGGGTTGAAAAGTCAAACTGTTTCTCCTAGACGCCTCTATTTGATCTTTCAAAGATATTTTAGGCAAGGAAGGATCGTCTTTAAATTGACCGAACAAATTGACGTACGACGCAAAATTAGGTTAGGGATACCAAAGTTCGGCAAGTGATTTATTATGTGGGGTACCCATGTTAGAAGAAAGGGTGAAAGAAAGAAAGATGGTTGGTGCAAGGATTTATTTGCGGCAAAAGTTTGCAAGTTTCTATAAAAGATTTGTCCTTTTTCTTTTTCTTTATTTGAAAATTGTTGCAAAAAGATTTTTAATTAAAGATATGCAACCGAAAAATATTACTTGCAATCAGTTATTATTTTAAGCATATCACAAAGAATCTTTATTTGGAAAAAATTGTTGCAAAAAGATATTCGAGAAAAGATATGCAACAAAAAAGATTACTTGCAATCACTTTCTATTTTAAACGAGGCGCACAAATCCTGCACAAGATTGTTATTTGGAAGGGGAAATATTTTTATAACGCACAGAATCCTGCAGGAATTTTCAGAAAAAATATTTCAAAAATTACAGAGAAGAAACAGAGGGGCTTACAGAGAAAATTCCACGAGATGATGTTACTGTACCGCCGCCTTTCCGCGGTATAAACGCGTGTGTGCCGCGTTTTCGCGGCGGGATGGTTAGCACGAGTCCCCAAAATTTTTGTGCGGCGCTGAGTCAGCAAGATGGCCGCGTTTCCGCGGTCTATGTATGGTTTCGGCCGCGGAAGCGCGGCAAGTTAGAGGGTTCAAATCTCCAGAAAAAATGTACTGTTCTGTTTTTGAAATCCTTCTCTGTTCTGATCTCCTGATTTCTGTTTCGCCTTCTGGAAATTTCCAGATCCGTCTCGATTGTTCCTGCAAGATTCACACAACAAAGTACCCTTTCCAAAAAAATAACAATTGATATATTTTTATAATTTTTGGATTTTTTAGATTTTATGATTTTTTTTAATTTAAGATTAACCCGAAATCGCAAAAAGGAAAGTTCTACGTCATCCTCGGCAACGGCGCCATTTGATTGAAAGAGATTTTAAGATCAAAAATATTTTACCGCAATCAAGAACGGCGTCGTTTTGCAGCTAGCCGGTGAGTACGGGTCGATCCACAGGGATGTTGTGAATCTTCTAATCGCACTAACGAGTTAAATCCGAAGGATGTTCGGATTGGTTATTAAATCTAAAAACCTAATTATACTATCTAGGGCAATTGAATTAAAGTTCTAACTAGGGCAAGGAAATTAAATTTAATCTAGGGCAGGAATTGAAATTACCTAGGGCAAGAAAATAAATAAATCTACTTACTTTACAGATGGAGATCTCCAAACATTTATGCAGGGTTGTCAGATCTGAATAGATGAATTGAAGAGAGGCACCGATACTTTCCATAAAGAGATCTGAATTTATTATTAAAAGGAGGCATAAAAATTACAATCTTTAGAGTTCCTATTTATAGAGAATAGGAAACCCTAGGTTACATTTTGATCCGCATGTCTAAAATTACAAATATACCCCTAGGAAATCTTTCCAGAGCCACACAAAACTTTGGTAAATTTTTCACCACCTCCGGGCATTATACGGCCGCGGAACCGCGGCATTGGTAGGCCTTGGGCCGCGGTTCCGTGGCCCTTTGGTGAGGTCTTCTGATAAATTTTTCTGGGCTGCTTCAGGGTTCTCTGGTCTGGTTATTTCTTTAGTATTTTTTCCATTTGGGCTTCTACATTGGTTCCAGATCTTCAGTGAACAATTTGCAATGGATTTTTAACCGTTCGCTTTGTATTCTTGGAACTTGCGCTGCCTTATGCTTTGTGAACTGTCTTTCGATGTAGGCTTGATCAAGAGTTTTCTGTTTGTTGGTCAAAGTCCACTTTTGCATCGTCTTTTCGTCGTTTTCACTGTTTTCTGTCCAAGAACCTGTAACCTGTAATATGTAGCAGACATGCGTCAAAAGCACCTGTTTATTTATAAAAAGAATAAGAATGGGGAATATAATAATACAATATTATGGTGTGAACAAATACCCCCAAACTTGTCTTTTGCTCGTCCTCAAGCAAACTTAGTTTTATTCTCTACAAAAACCTAACCGCATTTTCGCAGGGAAACGCGATTGCACTGAGCACGTGCAACAAGCCGTTAAACCTCTAGGTGTCCCTAGTAGGAGGAGTGTTGTCTCCTGAGGGTTTTCAGCGGATACTACCCACAAAATCCTATCAATTCGGCTTTTCGACTTTAATTCTCCAATTAGGTTTTCTAACAAGGAATTCTATAATCGTCGACTCGTAAATTATCCACCCATATTCTTCATACTTCCTCATCATTTAACTTAAGATTATATATATTCTACAGACCTACTTAGCTTTCGGCATCTATTAAGTTTTCCTTCTAGGGTTCCATCTCCACTTAGGAATTTTTATCAATTCTACTAAAGATACAAGTTCTATTCTTCACTCCTTTCTCTCATCTAAACTCCAATCACATACCCCTACGTGTGTGTATAAATCACCCCTACACTTGGAAATTCAAATCAAGCAATCATACTCTCGTCCGTTGTCCAAAGTACTTATTTATTAGTGAATTTTTAATTGAATTTTGCTTACACATCCTTCATGCGACCGTTAATACTTCTTGAGGTACCAACGACCGATTACAAAATGCGTTTGCACTTTTAAAGCGTAATTCCTAGTCTTGCAACACCTAAGGCTTTTAGCAGTGACTCCCAAACAAGTTGGTCTAAGGTACTAGGTGATGAAGCACCCTCGCTAAATATTTTTCTATTTTTACAGCCTTACGTAATCAAAAAAACCAGTGTTCATTTTTTTTCTTTATTCACTTTTTTTCTTTTATTTTCTTTGTACTATGGACTTTAGACAAGATCATTTCAAGGTCTCTTCTACTATTCCAAGTTTCAAGGTGCGTGATTGTGCAACTTGTAGGGTATATATTTTCAGAATCTAGACTTAAGCTAGAAATTATTTTTCAAACTTATACTCTAATAAAAATATCAATACTTTTCCTTTGTTTCGACTTAGCCCAAAAAGTTAACTCAAAATTTGCCTATTTCTAAATAAATTACAAAGGCATATACTTTCTACCGTTAAATTTTAAGGAAGGTTATTTTTACGGTTTTTAATTTACTAAGTCTAAGATCTAGTTGTTCCTAGCTAGTTAACCTATTTGTCAAACTCAAGTCAATTAGGCCAAAATTGAATACAATAATTTTTATAATTTTTGAAAATTTTCAATTTTTATGGGTTTTCAAATAAATATGCAAATGCAAAAATGTACATATGAATGCGAAGGAAGAAGACGTACCGAGCATAAAAATCTATACTAGGTCGGTGAAGAAGACATTTGATTGTATGTCAAAAACTATCTACCTAACCTCTCTTGGTTATGAAATCTAAAAACCTAATTATTCTACCTAGGGCAATTAATTGAAAGTTATAGCTAGGGCAGATAAATAAAATCTATACTAGGGCAGGAAAATAAATTTAATCTAGGGCAGGAATTGAAATTACCTAGGGCAAGAAAATAAATAAATCTACTTACTTTACAGATGGATCTTTCCAAACATGTACGCAGGGTTGTCAGATCTGAATAGATGAATTGAAGAGAGGCGCCGATGCTCTCCATAAAGAATTCTGAATTTATTATTAAAAGGAGGCATGGAAAATTACAATGATTAGAGTTTCTATTTATAGAGGATAGAAAACCCTAGGTTACATTTTGATCCGCATGTCTACAATTACAAATATACCCCTAGAAAATCTTTTCAGAGCAGCCAATGCATTTTGGTAAAATTTTCTCGAAGTACGGGCATTATACGGCCGCGGAACCGCGGCAATGGCTGGCTTGGGCCGCGGTTGCGCGGCCCTTTGACAAGATTGGATGATCATTTTTCCTGGGCTGCTTTAGGGTTCTTTGGGCTTTTCATTTCTTTAGTTTTTTCTCCATTTGGGTTTCTGCATTAGTTCCAGATCTTCAGTAAACAATTTGCAATGGCTTTTTAACCGTTTGCCTTGACATTTTGGACCTTGCGTTGCCTTGTTGATTGTGAACTGTTCTTCGTCTAGGCTTGACTAAGACCCTCCTATTTGTTGGTCAAAAATCTTTCTTTTGTGTCGTCTTTTGTCTTTTTCACTGTTTTCGCTCCAAGAACTTGTAACCTGTAACATGTAGCAGACATGGGTCAAAAGTACCCGTTTTCATTGTAAAATGCATAAGAATGGGGAATACGAAATGCAATATTATGATATGAACATTTGTCTTTATCATCATGTACATATGGATAGAGCCCATAGGATTCTTGCTTGACTGCCATCATTATGATGGTGATCATATATGTGGGAGCTGGGGTCTATAAGCACATCCTTAAATGTCCCTAGTCAAAGAAGTATCGAGACCGGGCATCGATACTCCAGTGTAGACTAGTGTATACTGATCGAGACCCCGACGAGAGGCGGTGGCCAGGTCTCATAAGCCATTGGTGTTAGTTTGTTCACCTAAGATAGTATGCAGGTGCTCATTGGGTTATGAGTACACTGGACGGACTCGCCGGGAACCTGCTAGTTGGTATTATACCTATTGTCAGATAGCAGTTCCCAGGTGACATGTGTACAGGTTAGTCTGTCGACCTGAGATCGTCATTTGTCTCGTGTGAGTTCCCACTGTGCTTTGATTACTACCCTACCACGGCTCAAAGGAGTCATGCAAACAGGTTTTAGTTGGGTACAGTCCCGAGCCACACGGAGGCAGTGATCGGATCGTCGGTGTCACGCCCCGCTTCCCAGAGTGCGCTAAGATGGGCACGTGACATAGCCAACCATGCTACCCGTGGATAGAAAAAATCCTTCCACAGTCACATTACGGCTGTAGAGATATCAAGAACCGGAAAGTAAACTAAACTATCTAGTACATGTCCATGAGGCAGAATAAATGAGTCAAGAAATGATAATATGCGGAAGCAAAAGATACAATAAACGAAACACCTGGAAAGTAAAACTGCCTACCAACAGGATCTTCACCGCTCGGTCTAGTATCGGCAATACTCCTGATCAGTCTGCAACAAAGGTAGAGGATCTGGGCCATGCAAAACCCAGACGTCAGCGCGTCATAACATCAAGCAATAATATATAAACAGAGTAGCAAGACGTGCAAGTATGATCATAAAGCAGGCATAACAGTGATATAAATGAGAACAGTGGGGTAATGTGTAGTGAGTAATCTAAACTGGTCTATTGGGTTAACTACTCTCAAGTCTTTGAAATCAATTTGATGAATTATCGATGTAACTCAATAGTATCCCGTGCATGCCCGGGACCACGGTCTACAGACTCTCGGGCTGAAACCGAGACGTGCCGCTAGGCAGTAAAAGGTAGCAGGTACAGACGAGTGATGTCAGCATCATCACTCCGGGGCTGGCCTAGCCCGTAAAACTGATCAGAACAGGTATCGAACTGTTGAGTTACAAGTCAGGTTTCATCATTGATTTCCCATACCCCCAAGCTATGTATGTCAAGTCAGGTATTCAGTGACCAAGAACTAATGCCCACAGGATCAGGTAAGAGCAGCTTTGTCTGGATAGACAACAGGAACGGTCCGTGAGGACTACATGTCAGGTTTGTTGGCATTAGTCATAAGATTAAGTAACAGGTCAAGCCATGGTACATCAGGTCAAGTCAAGTAGTGTACGGTACCATGTTGGGTCAAGTAAGAAGTGTAACATGTCATGTCAGGAAGCACAAGATGTCATGTGGGTGCTCATAATCAAACTAACATAAGCATGAGTATAAATAAACAAGTATGGGTACTATCATAACAATAAACTGGAACATGTAATATGATAAGCAAATAGGTACAGAATAAACTAGATAGATGTACGGTTATCGATTAGAGTTACACTTATAGTTCCAATATTAATTGGGATGCAATTTATTAAACGTGGAGTGTTAATATCACAGTATTATGTAGTAATGTGATCTATGGATACAATTATATGTATCTTAAATGCGATGGATGCAAACGGGTATCCGAAAAGTTATAAAACTATAAAATGGTAATGTGGGATGTACAACTAAGCAATATGTGATATAAATATTGATATAATAATATTAATATGGATAGCATATTCAAAGCGATTAATAACTATAAAAGTGGTATTAATTAACCATGCACAAGAAAGTTCCGTTCAGAAATTCAGCGTCACCCTGATTTGTAAAATAGCTTAAAAATAACAAACGTTCTCCAAAAGGGACGTGTTTTATACCAAAACAAAGATAATTCAATAAGGTTTTCATTTTAATAAGTATAAGCATCTCAGGTTTTCCCTACAAAAAGTTATGAATATTCGAAGTTGAAAGTTTACTGCTGGAATTTCCCTGGACAGCAGTTTAGAGACATTTCATTTGCACTTTTACGTTATTTAAACAATTTATTTTGCAATTAAATATTTCATAGCGTTATAGTATTCTGAGTTAGTTTCATAACGAACTAAAGAACGTATACTAATGATTTTTCTATGACTTATAATGAATTTTATAAGGTAAGGTGTACAGTAAATTTCAGATTTGTCGTATTCGCTTTTTTAACGACGTTCATGTGTAAACTATAATATTTTCAAATGTATAACATTATAAAATGCAAATTATAAACTAATTAAAGATAATAATAAGAAATATTACGACGATATATATTTTAAATGATATGGATGCAGTATAATGTAATCTAGCATGTCACAAGATAAGTTTTCATGATCTAGAATTAAAATGATATAAACGGATGCAAACGGAACATCGAAACATTATAAAATTAAATATGCGGTACTAGATTTAAACTATAGGTATGGTATTTATTTAAATATGTATAAAATGAATTATATAGCATGTAGCAAGATTAACTTGCCTAGACGGAACAAGAACAGATGTGTATGGAACGTCCTTCGTCGGCGAAATGTCACGACGCGCGCACGGTTCACGGAACGGTTCCAAACAACGCACGAGGGTGATCACGCAAGTCAGGTACGTTCACTGGATCACTCGGATCGTCAGCGACGAGTATGGATCCGGCGGTGATCACCGGAATCAAAAAAACAAGATCAAGAAAAAGAAAGAAAAAAGAAGAAGAAGAGGCTGTGAATTAAATAAGGAAAGAAAATTTTAAATAAACAAAATATATATAAATATATATATGCAGAGGGGAGAGAGAGAGAAAGGGGTAGTTAGTTTGTTAGGAAATTAGATTTAAAATTTTAAAAGATTTTTAGATTTAAAATTTTAGATAAGAGGTTTCAGTTTGTTAGAGAAATCGTATGAAAATATTTAAACTAAATTTTAAAATTAAATAAATTGAATTTTGGCGGGATACAAAAATATTTCAAAACGCGCCCGGGTCGGGTCTAAAAAATTCATATTTAAAATACGAAAAATATGTGCGACCTTCAAAATTCAAAATGAATGCTCAGGTAACAAAAATGCATACCCCAAGAACGGATGCACGTACGTGCGTGTAGCCATCAAAACACGTCCGTTTCACTGAACGGGACGAGAACGAGATGCGCGGATGCTACTACGGGGTTAGGGTTATCATGCAGAATATTTTTAAAATATTTTATGTGATTTAAAATATTATATTGTAAAAATGCAAATGCCAGATAAAATGCCAGTATGCACTAAACATGAAAATGCACCAGTCTACGTAACAAGTCAGGATAATTCATAAGTATGAATCAAATAAGTTCAAGCAAGCGGGTCGGGTCGAATGCAATGTAAAATGTAAAATACTATTCGCACCCAAAACACGATAAATCAGGAAAATACCACAATTAAGGAAATACGAGAACTGGAATTGGTATAAATGAACTAGGTTGTTACATTATACCCAACTACAAAAGAATTTCGTCCTCGAAATTCCACGAACAAGAAAGGATAGACAATCAAGAAAGTACAAGAATAGATGTGGAAACTTCTGCCGGATTTTATCTTCTCGTTCCCAAGTTGGTTCTCCATGCGAGCGATTACTCTAAGAAACATGTATAAGAGGGATAACTTTGTTCTTAAGAACTCTCTTCGATCCATAATTCGACATCGGTCGCTTCTCAAAAGTCAAATCTTCTCGTAGAGTCAATTTCGAATGATCCAATGCATGTATTTCATTTCGAGCATACTTACGGAGTTGAGGTACGAGAAACACGTCACGACCATTCGCCAGGGATTGCGGTAAGTCCAAACGATAAGCCACTTCTCCAATACGTTCCAAGATCTCGAAAGGTCCAACGAATCGAGGACTA
This sequence comes from Agapanthus africanus, assembly GCA_030015575.1. Lineage (NCBI taxonomy): Eukaryota > Viridiplantae > Streptophyta > Magnoliopsida > Asparagales > Amaryllidaceae > Agapanthus > Agapanthus africanus. Next base: position 432,687,196 of record CM057339.1, read on the forward strand.
AGCTTTTCTCGACTTCCGAAACGAATCACCCCTCTAGTCGGTGATATCTTCAAGAATACTAGATCACCAACAAAGAACTCTAGAGGTCTTCTCAATATATCGACCTAACTATTCTGCCGTTCTTGCGCTGCCTTCACATGATTCCGGATATTGCTAACTTTCTCGACTGTCTGCACAACCAAACCTGGTCCCAACAGTCTTCGTTCACTAACATCGTCCCAACAAACAGGTGAACGACACTTGCGACCATACAATGCTTCGAATGGAGCCATCTTAATAGTCGCCTGAAACTGTTGTTGTACGAAAACTCCACCAAGTGTAGATGATCCTCCCATGATCGCTTAAAGTCTAACATGTAAGCTCTCAACATGTCTTCAGGAGTTTGGATCGTTCTCTCCGACTGGTCATCTGTCTGAGGATGATAAGCTGTGCTAAACTTCATTCGAGTCCCCAAACTTTCCTGTAAACTCCTCCAGAAGTGTGATAAGAAACGAGTGTCACGGTCGGAAACGATGCTCACCGGTACTCCATGCAATCTTACAATCTCCTGCATGTACCGTTCAGCCAAAACTTCTATTGATTGACCAACTCGAAAAGGGATGAAATGAGCTGCCTTGGTCAATCTATCAACAATCACCCAAACTGTATTGTTGCTCTTTGGACTCCGCGGTAAAGCCGTCACGAAATCCATGGTTATATGTTCCTACTTCCACTGAGGAATCGGAAGTGGTTGCCATAAACCAGCAACCCTTTGATGTTCAGCCTTAACTTGCTGACACACCAAGCACTTTGCTACAAAGCGGGCAATCTCCCGTTTCATGCCTTCCCACCAGAAATGCTGTCGTAGATCACGATACATCTTCGTGCCTCCTGGATGTACGGAATATGCTGAACTGTGTACCTCCTTCATAACTTCGTCGTGAATATCTCCTTTTGGCACACACAAACGGCTACCATATCACAACGAACTATCTTCATGAATTAAAAAGTCCGTTCGAATTCTAGCTCCAACCTGTCCTCGAAACTTTTGCAATCTAGGGTCCTGTAACTGCGCTGCTTTAATATTCTCGATCAACAACGACTGTACTTGCAGCTGCATCAACTGTCCCCTAAGAATGTGGTAGCACAACCTCCAAATCGAATCTTCGAAAGTCTTCGATAAGTTCCTTTCGTGCAGTCAACATCTGAATTGCTGGCAACCGACTAAGCGCATCTGGCACTACATTAACTTTCCCCGGATGGTACTTGAGATCCAGATCATAGTCAGCCATCAGCTCCAACCATCTACACTGCTTCATGTTAAGCTTTTTCTGCGTGAACACATACTTTAGGCTTTTGTGATAGGTGAATATTTCGACCCTTTCGCCCAATAAGTAGTGTCTCCAAATCTTCAGAGCGAAAATCACTGCTGCGATCACCAAATCATGAGTTGGGTAATTCTTCTCATGAGTCTTCAACTGTCTCGATGCGTAGGCTATAACCTTCCCATGCTGCATCAAAACACATCCTAATCCTTTTCCAGATGCGTCGCTGTGAATCACCAATCCTCCGGAACTGTCTGGTATAGTCAAAATAAGAGCGGTTATCAATCTCTGCTTCAACGCCTCAAAAGCTGATGCACACTTATCCATCCACACAAATGGTACTTCCTTGCGCGTAAGCTTGGTCAAAGGCTTAGCCAAACGAGCAATATTCTCCACGAACCTTCTGTAATACCCGGCAAGTCCAAGAAAGCTTCTCATCTCAGCAACGTTCTTCGGAATCGGCCAACCTCGAACTGCTACAATCTTTTCGGGGCCAACGGCGATTCCATCTCCGGATACGACGTGCCCCAAAAACTTCACTTCTTCAAGCCAAAACTTGCACTTGCTCATCTTTGCATATAATCTTTCTTGCCTCAATGTCTGCAGTGCGATCTTCAAGTGTTATGCATGCTCTTCAATGCTCCTCGAGTAGACCAGAATATCATCGATGAAGACCACTATAAACTGGTCCAAGATCGGTGAAAAGATTCGGTTCATCAAGTCCATAAATATCGCCGGTGCATTCGTGACTCCGAATGGCATCACTAAATACTTGTAATGTCCATACCAAGTTCGGAACGCAGTCTTGCAAATATCTTCTGATTTAACTCGGACCTGATGATATCCGGACCGCAAATCCAGCTTCGAGAATACCCTCGCGCCACTAAGCTGCTCGAATAATTCGCTAATGCGAGGGATCAGGTACTTGTTCTTAATAGTCACCCGGTTTAATTCTCGATAATCGATGCACATCCTCCTTGTGCCATCATCTTCTTTTCTAGAAGAACTGGAGCTCCCCAAGGCGAGTTACTGCTGCGAATCCAACCCTTCTCAAGTAATTCAGTAATTTGCTTCTTGACTTCTTCCAACTCCACTGGTGCCATTGGATAGTACGTCTTTGAGATTGGCACTGCACCAGGAACAAGATCAATCGCAAACTCCACATCTCATTTTGTGGTAAATTCGAGGTATCCTCGATCACGTCCATGAATTATCGAACTACCGCGGGTGCTTCCTCCTTAACAACTTCCATCGACGAAAGAACATTGTTTGTCGGCCTAGCCCTAAACTCGACTGGCCCGACAGAACTGCTACCTCCAGCAAAACAAACTCCGGATGTCCGGGAATCTGGAGAATCACTTTCCTTTCCTTACAATCAATATGAGCGTGGAAAGTGCCGCGAAAAATCCATTCGCAAGACAGCAACAAACAAAGAGATACACCAGAATTGAATAATCCTAATGCGGGAAAACAAGAATAAGTAAGATACCGAGATGACTTCATCCGAAGTCAAGATACTGAAGAGGATTAAGCATGGTAAATATAATTCAAGCTGGCGATAAAACAAGAACTAGCAAGCAATGAAACCGAGAGAAGCAAGGTAATATAACGATCCTGGAATAAGGAAGTGAATCAAGAATAGGACTCCAAATTACTTAAATAGAGTACCGCATTGTAACCATGCTGCAGTTCATGGGTACAATTACATAACTCCACCCAAGTCGCCCAAATCCTAGTATCAGAATCAAGAAACAGGGAGAAACAATGGTGAATCCAAAAAGATTTCAAGCCGAGATGCAAGTTGTTTGCATATCGTCAAGGCAAAGGATATGAGAAAGATATGATTCAAGAATTATGATAACAAGGTGGCAGGACATGTTCCTAATCACGAGTATTTTGATTCGTGTATTGGGTCCAATACCCAACTACAAAGAATCAAACCCAATTAACCTATATCCCATGGCTCTGATACCAAAAGAACCATGTCACGCCCCGCTTCCCAGAGTGCGCTAAGATGGGCACGTGACATAGCCAACCATGCTACCTGTGGATAGGAAAAATCCTTCCACAGTCACATTACGGCTGCAGAGATATCAAGAACCGGAAAGTAAACTAAACTATCTAGTACATGTCCATGAGCCAGAATAAATGAGTCAAGAAATGATAATATGCGGAAGCAAAAGATACAATAAATGAAACACCTGGAAAGTGAAACTGCCTACCAACAGGATCTTCACCGCTCGGTCTAACAGCGGCAATACTCCTGATCAGTCTGCAACAAAGGTAGAGGATCTGGGCCATGCAAAACCCAGACGTCAGCGCGTCATAACATCAAGCAATAATATATAAACAGAATAGCAAGACGTGCAAGTATGATCATAAAGCAGGCATAACAGTGATATAAATGAGAACAGTGGGGTAATGTGTAGTGAGTAATCTAAACTGGGCTATTGGGTTAACTACTCTCAAGTCTTTGAAATCAATTTGATGAATCATCGATATAACTCAATAGTATCCCGTGCATGCCCGGGACCACGGTCTACAGACTCTCGGGCTGAAACCGAGACGTGCCGCTAGGCAGTAAAAGGTAGCAGGTACAGACGAGTGATGTCAGCATCATCACTCCGGGGCTGGCCTAGCCCGTAAGACTGATCAGAACAGGTATCGAACTGCTGAGTTACAATTCAGGTTTTATCATTGATTTCCCCATACCCCCAAGCTATGTATGTCAAGTCAGGTATTCAGTGACCAAGAACTAATGCCCACAGGATCAGGTAAGAGCAGGTTTGTCTGGATAGACAACAGGAACGGTCCGTGAGGACTACATGTCAGGTTTGTTGGCATTAGTCACAAGATTAAGTAACAGGTCAAGCCATGGTACATCAGGTCAAGTCAAGTAGTGTACGGTACCATGTCGGGTCAAGTAAGAAGTGTAACATGTCATGTCAGGAAGCACAAGATGTCATGTGGGTGCTCATAATCAAACTAACATAAGCATGGGTATAAATAAACAAGCATGGGTACTATCATAACAATAAACTGGAACATGTGATATGATATGCAAATAGGTACAGAATAAACTAGATAGATGTACGGTTATCGATTAGAGTTACACTTATAGTTCCAATATTAATTGGGATGCAATTTATTAAACGTGGAGTGTTAATATCACAGTATTATGTAGTAATGTTGTCACGTCCCGAAAGTACGGAACATGACCGGCACTTAAACTACGAGACGTCTTGAGATGTACGTAATCTAAATAAGCCGAAAACCCAGAAATCCAAACCAAGAAAAGTAGTAGAGTGAAAGAAAACCAATTTAAAACAAGTAGTTAAAATAGCATAAGCCGAATTATGCGGTTTTTAAAAACATCAAATATTTCCTGAAAATTTCGGCAGAGTCTCCTTTGTAAATACTGCCCCCCAAACGGGATACAATATGAATAGTATACGAAATCAAAAAAAGGCATCCCCAAGCGGGAGCTAGCTCTTCGTCAATCGACGGCCACAACCACACAAGCAATATAATATACAACGCCAAGGACGAGGATCAAAACTCAAATGGAAACTCAAAACAACAAGAAAACCATAGAAATACAACGCGCGACTCTAAGGTCGAAAGAATAACATCACTGGTCTCTATCTCAAAAATAATACATGTTTGGTTGATGGAACTTCTAGATACAACAGAATAATGATATACAAGATATGTAATGGGGGTACGATACAAGTAAACCCACCTACTAGCAATTCACCCGAAGGAAAACTATGCCCGCAAAGCCGTAATGAAACCTGTACGGCAAACCTGCAAGAAACTGGGGCACAACGGGGGTGAGTTGCCAACTCGTGAATAGAAAAATATCTACGAAAAGAAATCGCATAAATAACGCAATCCTAGGTCAATGATCATAATATATCCTCAAATATATAACCAGCAACCCGTAACAATGGTTAGGGCAAATATCTAACCCAAGTGTAATTCCATGTGCCCGTGTCAGTGCCTCAGGTAGCAATGTATCATATGGATGATGTATGAATGCATGAAACAGAATGCATGTACTGAAGAAAACTGCTTCCATAAATCAGTGAGATTTCTGTATTTTAAAAGTGAGGTACCATAAATGAAATCAGCATAACACAGTGCCCAGCATCGACACAAAACAAGTGTCCAAATATCTCGATATCTCTGTATCACAATCTCTGTACCTCAATATCTCAAAATCTCAATGTCTCAATCACAATATCTAGGGTGCCGTCAGTCCAGACCGGCCCCTACCATCCATCTCAAGACCACGACGGTATCCTCCGGATATCCGACGCGTCGGGTAAAATCACCGGTAGGTAGTGCTCCCCTGCCAGGCTCACATCGTCATCATCACGCGCTTCTTGCCCCGGGGTACCTTACCGAGTCCACCATGTACCCGAAACGGTTCATCCGTCTCCTCGAATCGGGTCTCGAAATCCATCAGCAAACTCATGGTGGACGACTCATACATCATGGGAAAACCGCACTTTTTATTTTAAAATAGAGAAAAGGTTTATTTATGTTTTTTGTGGTTTTCCTCCAAATCCAGAAAATCTCATGGAAATCCGAATCCAAAACCTCAATAACACGTAAAATAGTGAATATATGCATGAGAATCCATGAATGCGGCATAATAATGAATAACAGTATGCATGAAGTAGCAGGTAATAACTACAATGTCTAAACTATTAGCTAACAGGCTATGTCAAGCAATAATATTTTCTAAGGTGTACGTGACATGGCAATTACCGATGAAGAGGTGTGTGAGCCGGCAAGTAAGTGTACGTGGTACATACGCATCATCGGTAATGGTGCTGGTGTCCTAACAGCATGATATCAATACTGGAGTATGAAACATAATATAAGCATGCGATGCGAAGCGAACCACAATGATGAGCGGGAGCTGAATACTAGACGCAACTATAACTAATCTGCACTAATCTAATATAAGTCCTACAAATGGTGCCTTTTGAAATAACACGAATCATGGGGTTTTGAAAATAGGGGCTACGGTGTTTTTATGAAAAGATACGTCTTTTGAAATATCCGTAGGATCCCTTGGACTGTCTTTTAAAATACCCACGATTCGTTAGTTTTTGAAATAGGTAAGAATCGAATCTAATCTAACAACTAAACTAAACCAAAGGGCTAAGCTAACAAGCTGGACTACAGGTAAGGAAACCGCCTAACATCTGAGTCGATCCATATACATACCTGTATATGTATTAGTCGGTGATCCCGCCTCAATAATATCATATCCGATACCATATCTACAATCAGACATCCCAAGTCAAGAGTGCGGATCAATCATCAAGATATAGCTCGTATGTAAATCCGTCGTACGGCATCCCTAAATCTGGGTACGGGTCAATATCATATTCCTCACACTATTCCTCAGGTATCCTCTTTATCCGAGATCATAGTCTAGGGTACTGACCTATGTCTAGTACAATACTAATATCCTCAATATACTCATGATCTGACTACAGCTCGACAATCTCGTACAAACCAATATCATTAGCACATATCGTCATCAAGGGGTATACATCGCCCAATACGGCCTAGTATCAATATCCTAGCATATCATATCTTATATCACGATCACATATCGACCAATTAATTAATAACACTATTCACCCGTATCGCCGCCCCAAGATCCGCTATAACACCAGGACGTACCTCAAGTACGAATCCTGCCATATCACCGATATCACAACCTCAACACAAATCTCATCGACTCATCTCAATCCCAAGTATCATCCTCAAAACCGTATGTGAACACATAGTCCCATACCCATGTGAACACATAACTATAAAGAATCCCATGAGCACATATAAATAGGAATGTATGCAAGTATGTATGTGTGTATGTATGTGTGTATGTGTAGTGCAACACTACCCTAGGGTTCGCAACACTAAAGTAATCCAACACACCAATATCCATCCTAACATCGTTATTAATCCCAAATAACATATAATAATTGTTGGTGTGTATACGCATCCGTATACACCACCACGGACTGCGGGGGTGCTATACGCCATCCACCCGACTTCTCCCCGTAGATATAAATCTACTCACCTGGTCCTCGCTCGCCGGTGCCGACGTCGCCATGCGCTTGCTTGCCGTCTCGAAGTCCACATGGGGGTACCTACATATCATAACGCACCGCATCGCATTAAAATCCGACTCATGACCAAAACGACACACGAATCCCACATAGGTCAAAACCTATGGTTGCTTCCACAAATCAACCCAAAAACCCTCGACATCGGCGTACAAACGCCAGACCATCGAGAAAAACCCAAATACACTCATTTTCACATTTACGAACACTAATTTTAATATAAAATAGGTTAAAATTCACAAAAACTCCAATTTCACTTAAAAAGTCATTTTTCCGAAAATCTAGAAAGCACAATTCGCCGTTTTTGTACAAAACATGATGTTTAAATGAATGTAGCGGCCAATATACTTATTAAAAATCTTAAATAAGTCATATAAATCATTCCCATAATTTCATTTCACCAAACCATATATGTTCAAAAAAACTAGTTTGCAAAAATACCGATTTTAACTCTTTTTAAAGCAAAATTCACAATTTAACAATTAAGCTTGATTTTGCATGATCCAAAGTCATTAAACCACTCATTATAATATTAATAATGACATGAAACCATAATTATATTTTAATCTAAAGCATTTAACAATTTTCCAAAACTCTAGTTAGCAAAATAACTTAATTAGGGCATTTTATAAGTAATGGTTTGGAATTAACAACTAAATTAGCTTTCTATAAAACTTAAGATATTAATCCATAACACAAAACCATGCACAATTTATCATAACCCATTTCCATAACAAAACCCTAACTTGAAATCTTTAATCATGCAATTAAACTCATCAAAACCTAATTAAGCACTTAGTTAACTTAGATTAAAGCAACTAGATAACAAATTTTAACAAAAGCATGAGATTATACCTCCCATGATGAGATCAAGCTCAAGATCTAGCCTCCTAAAATGCCATTTTGATCCCTAGATCCATACTAGAATGGCTAATGAGAAATGGGTAGGAGTTGGATTTTGATTTTGGTTTGATTTTGGATGGAATTTTGGAGATTTTTGGAAGGGTTTTGAGTGGAATGAGATGAGGAAAAAGGGGAGGGCAGCATGAGGAGGCTCGACTGCAGCAAGGAATGAGAGGAGAGAGAGTGAGGTGGGGAAAATAATTGGCCAAGTCAAGAAAAGTCCAAGTCAACCCAAGTCCATACCTCATTTCTTATTCCTTCTTTTCCTTTTCTTTCATTTCTTTTCTTTGAAATTCAAGTGGGGAAAAAGGTGGGGGCTGCTGAATTCAGCCAAGGGGAGAAATAAATGGGGGTGTGTAAGTGTGGGTATGGGTGTGGGGTGATGGAAAATGACAAGTACAATACCCCAAACATCCATTTACACTAAAAAAAAGCATTTTTCTTCGATATTTTCTAAACCGTTTTGGCAAACGATTTCGTTTCAAAAACCACATGATAAAATTTTATTTAATGTTTTATGATGCATAAAATTTGTTTCAACTCATTCCAATTTGTAATTTTCCCTAATTAAATATATTAGTGACGGCTTAAAATAATATTAAAATAATTAATTTCGGCAAAAATTTCAGAAAATTTGAAATTTCACCAGTGGCTCAATAAACACTAAATACTTGCAATTTCATAGCTAGAATATGTATATTTAATTTTATAATAAAGATATTTGCATTTTGACTTTTTACAGAAAACCCCCTTATTTTACCGTTTTTTCGAAATTTCACCGAAACGATTTTCAAAATGTTACAAATGTGATCTATGGATGCAATTATATGTATCTTAAATGCGATGGATGCAAACGGGTATCCGAAAAGTTATCAAACTATAAAATGGTAATGTGGGATGTACAACTAAGCAATATGTGATATAAATATTGATATAATAATATTAATATGGATAGCATATTCAAAGCAATTAATAACTATAAAAGTGGTATTGATTAACCATGCACAAGAAAGTTCCGTTCAGAAAATCAGCGTCACCCTGATTTGTAAAATAGCTTAAAAATAACAAACGTTCTCCAAAAGAGACGTGTTTTATACCAAAACAAAGATAGTTCAATAAGGTTTTCATTTTTATAAGTATAAGCATCTCAGGTTTTCCCTACAAAAAGCTATGAATATTCGAAGTTGAAAGTTTGCTGCTGGAATTTCCCTGGACAGCAATTCAGAGACATTTCATTTGCACTTTTACGTTATTTAAACAATTTATTTTTCAAGTAAATATTTCATAGAGTTATAGTATTCTGAGTTAGCTTCGTAACGAACTAAAGAACGTATACTAATGATTTTTCTATGATTTATAATGAATTTTATAAGATAAGGTGTACAATAAATTTCAGATTTGTCGTATCCGCTTTTTTAACGACGTTTCATGTGTAAACTATAATATTTTCAAATGTATAACATTATAAAATGCAGATTATAAACTAATTAAAGATAATAATAAGAAATATTACGACGATATATATTTTAAATGATATGGATGTAGTATAATGTAAACTAGTATGTCACAAGATAAATTTTCATGATCTAGAATTAAAATGATATAAACGGATGCAAACGGAACATCGAAACATTATAAAATTAAACATGGGGTACTAGATTTAAACTATAGGTATGGTATTTATTTAAATAGGTATAAAATGAATTATATAGCATGTAGCAAGATTAACTTGCCTAGACGGAACAAGAACAGATGTGTATGGAACGTCCTTCGTCGGCGAAATATCACGACGCGCGCACGGTTCACGGAACGGTTCCAAACAACGCACGAGGGTGATCACGCAAGTCAGGTACGTTCACTGGATCACTCGGATCGTCAGCGACGAGCATGGCTCCGGCGGTGATCACCGGAATAAAAAAAACAAGATCAAGAAAAAGAAAGAAAAAAGAAGAAGAAGAGGCTGTGAATTAAATAAGGAAAGAAAAATTTAAATAAATAAAATATATATAAATATATATATGCAGAGGAGAGAGAGAGAAAGGGGTTGTTAGTTTGTTAGGAAATTAGATTTAAAATTTTAAAAGATTTTTAGATTTAAAATTTTAAAAGATTTTTAGATTTAAAATTTTAGATAAGAGGTTTCAGTTTGTTAGAGAAATCGTATGAAAATATTTAAACTAAATTTTAAAATTAAATAAATAGAATTTTGGCGGGATACAAAAATATTTCAAAACGCGCCCGGGTTGGGTCTAAAAAATTCAGATTTAAAATACGAAAAATATGTGCGACTTTCAAATTTCAAAATGAATGCTCAGGTAACGAAAATGCATACCCCAAGAACGGATGCACGTACGTGCGTGTAGCGATCAAAACACGTCCGTTTCACTGAACGGGACGAGAACAAGATGCGCGGATGCTACCACGGGGTTAGGGTTATCATGCAGAATATTTTTAAAATATTTTATGTGACTTAAAATATTATATTGTAAAAATGCAAATGCCAGATAAAATGCCAGTATGCACTAAACATGAAAATGCACCAGTCTACGTAACAAGTCAGGATAATTCATAAGTATGAATCAAATAAGTTCAAGCAAGCGGGTCGGGTCGAATGCAATGTAAAATGTAAAATACTATTCGCACCCAAAACACGATAAATCAGGAAAATACCACAATTAAGGAAATACGAGAATTGGAATTGGTATAAATGAACTAGGTTGTTACAGTCGGGGATTCATCTCTTCCGGTATTGGGGGTTGATGTCGCGTTGTGTACGGGTGGCCATCACCACAAATCCTTGGCTATGGTAGACGAGAATTACCGATACAGGATCGATAGTTTCTCAGGAGGTGATGGGTACATGCCGACACTAAATATCGCGTTGTTAAGGGTCTGACTTTGTCCACCTCCTCGACTCGATATGCGATACTCTTAGACGAATAGATCGGACTGTACGGATATTGTCACTGACAGGCTCAGTAGGGGTTCAGGATGAGTTTTCTCGTCGGCCTCCCTTTAGCTCAATATCTGGGTAGCCGTTACGTACAGCTAGTGCCGCTGACATGCTTGTGGTTAAACCCACTGCCAGCGTATTGACGAGTCTTTAGATTCCCACACAGAGGGTTTTCATGGTTCAGGCGATATGGTGTACATGAGGTATGTTGGTACATACAGGTGTCCGGTTAAATATGTGCACATGCTGCGCAGACTTTAATCGGATGGTTGATAATACTAGCGGATTAGAATTAAGCCAGATTATTAAATCAGGTTTTGATTTAATAATTTACATATGTATTTATATATATGTATTCTAGTATTATTGTTCACTATTCGTTTTCTCTCTCGGCTATTCGTATTTTTGTACGAATACGCGTATATGTATTTCGATACATGTACCGGAAAGTATTCTGTATTTTATACGGAATGGATTCTAAAAGATTTGCCACCTCATTATTTATTTTCCTTTTTAGAAAAATCATTTGTTTTATAATGAGGTGGAGGGTGTGAGGTGGCATGAGGAATGGACCATGGTATGGTCTTTGAGGTATGGTTCACATTGTTTAATGAAATTAGAAAATGAAATATTTTTGTGGGAATGAGAGGGGGGGCGGCCACTATAGGAGATGGGGTTAATTTCATTTGCCTCATTACACTTGCATTACTCCCACTCTCTCATTCACCCAAAAAGACTTAGCAAATTTTGCTCATGCCAAAGTTCACATCCTTCTTCATCTTCTCCTTGAGTTTCTTATTGAGCTCATGGTTTGAGAGAAAATTGTAGTGACACTTTCATACACCCCTACTCTCCATTGCTAGCGACTTTGGAGCGTCGGTTGTCTCGTTCGACGAGGCTGGAGCTTGCGCCGTTTCCTCCGGGTGGATCATTGGAGATGGAGGAAGACCGGCAACCAAACATCATCAAAGGATCACTAGGAGCTTGGAATGAAGACCGAAGGACTCGGATCATCTTGGTATAACATTTCTTACTCTCAGTTAGCTCGCTAGTATAGGGTTTAAGGTCGAACCGGAAATCGGGTAACGGTAGCGCCGGTTTAATAAATTTTTGTTCCGTATTTTGGCCGCATTTTGTTGGCCGGGGCGCTGCCGGAACCCTTCAGAAAGTCAGGGATAGTGAAGCGAAAATAATGTAATAAAGTGTAGTTAATGTTATCCCTTACTACTAAACCTGACTTTGATACCAACAAAACCATGTCACGCCCCGCTTCCCAAAATACGGAAAACGAGGGATGACTAGGCTTGTAGACTGTGCCGTATTATTGACTATGTAATACGCGTATAAGTATTATTGACCATGCTCCTACGGCCAAGGAATAATCCCGCCGTAGTCACACTTCGGCTTGTAGAATTACATGGTAATCAGTAAATACAGCACAGAAATAAAGGAAATACATCATTAGTTATTACATCAACTTTCATTGTTCATAATTTACAACAAAAGAAGGAAAAGAACTACTAACCGAGTGCGAATATAAGGTTTCTTTAGGGAAAGCAGTAAAGGTAAAGGAGGTATTCCCGTCTAAATCTCCGCAAGCTCGAAGAGCAGGTCTGACTCCTGTACTGGTTCTTCCTCAAGGTCTGAGCATGCATACTCAGGTCGTCAGAGCGACATAATAGCAATATTATAATAGTAACAAGAAACATGAAAAAGAAAGTAATAACAGTGGAGATAAAATGCAGCTAGTCAATATGTCACTAACTGATGCAATGTATGATCTGTGTCCCTATCAGTCTCTAAGTCATCTTTGAAATCGAGTTGTGGAAAGGAGGATCATGTTTAACGAGAGTCTCGTACGTACCCGAGACTACGGCCCGCTATCGTCGGGGATATAACCCTTTCAGCCAGACCGCTAAGCCCAACCTAATATATATAAGAGTCGTTGTTCGATTGATCATCCTCTAAATCACTGTCCTCGCTAAATACAATTCTCTTTCCACTTCGATTTCCCCCTTTTTACCCAGGTTTCACTATTCGTGAGTATAGGCTAGTTATGTACAGGTACGCATCAATAACATGATTTCTTTTACTGTTCGCTGTATGGTTCATTGTCACAAATCACTCACTATTCATTGGCGTACTTGACACAACCGCACCAATACTTCACACATTCGACAATGCAATATACACTGAGAATTAACAGGAATGTTCGCTATCACTAAAGGTCTTGTAGTCAGGTAGAACTATGAGTCATGCCGCTAAACAGTTCATGTGCAGTATGAGTCATTATGCATCTTATGAACATAGAAAATTCGTATTAAATCATGAATTCATAATTAAGCAAAAAGATATAAAAGAAATAATAAGTAAACTCAGTCGGCAGATCAACGAAATTAATTTCAAGTCAATCGGGTTTCGGATTCGCAAGTTACAATCATTTCATTATAAGTGTCCGCTGCTGGAAATTCAGTTCCTGAACTGAATGTTCATTTCGCAACCCAGTTTTTACCCTATTGGGATCAAAATTAGGCGACGTTATAGTTGAACAAAATTTAGTTTTATCAATTAGGTTCGCAACGCACCAGACGGATTTCTGATATCCATGGTGTACTGGAAGTTACGCACAGTATATCAATGGGGTATAAGGTCTGTCCTTGTTTGGGACTGCTATACGTTCTGTTAATTTAAAATACAGTTTAAATAGTAAACGAAAGTAGAAATGGATGAAATCACTTTCATTAGTTAGCTAACTGTTTCACCTTCTCTATGGTATAGGGTTCCGCATTATAACATGTTTATACAGCAGAGTGAAAGTATTACAAAATGAGAATCAACAGCCAGTGCTGCTCTGGACTGCAGTCCAGAGCCGCACTCCGAAGCAGTTTCCGTCATCTTTTTAGCATAGAATCAGATTAACACTCTTATGGGGTTCTAGGTCGTCGAGTCGGCTTCGATTTGAGCCCTCGAACTCAACATTCCAATTTATATTCATTTAACTGTGATTTTTACGAGTTTCAGGTACTCAACATTCCAATTTATAATCATTTAACTATGATTTTTACGATTTTCAGGTACGGAAAATTTCAGTTTTAACGGGCTTAAAAGGGAATGACCTATTACGTCAGTAACGACTGTATTTTCCAGCCAAATTATAACACGACGTCCGTTATTAATCGGGCCATCCTATGTGATCAGTTTCCATCAATTTAACGGGGTTTCCCCCCTTGAGTTTTACATCGAACACTTACATTTTATTGATTCGCACGAAAAGTATTTACGGAATTTATTGGTATTTGGAATTGTAATAGATAAACTTTAGCATGAAGCAAGTAGTACACTTGCCTGATGACGCGTTGACGACGTACGGCAGCAGCAACGGCACGATCGTGACACACGCGCGGCACGGCACTTGACTTGGCTCGAGTTCGAGTTCTCGGTGGCGGCTTGGTTGCTGGGTCTTGACAGCGAGGTGGTGGCGGTCTGTTGTCGGCGACAGAGGAGGGGCTCGGCGAGTTCGTCGGCGGCAGCAAGGGAGATGGGCTCTGGATAGAGGGCAGTAGGGGTTTATCGGGTGTTGAGGTGGAGGCGAGGGCGCTCGGTGATGAAGGTTGGTGGAGCTGGGCTCGGAAAGGGGTGTGCAGGGGAGGTGGTGTTGCTGTTGAGGTTGAGGGTCGGCGAGGAGGTTGGTGGCCGGCGATGCTCACGGTGGGGACGTAGTGGGTTCGGTTGTGCAGTGAAGGGTCGAGGAGGGTGATGAGGAAGTTCTTCGGTGGTGTGAGGAGTGGTGACGAGAGGAAGAGGAGAAGGAGGCGAGGCTATTAGGGAGAGTGGTCGGTGTGCGGTGAAGGGTCGAGGAGGAGGCAGGGGTGCAGGGGAAAAAGGTAGTGAGGATGAGGGGCTCGGTTTTGCATGGGGAAGAGAGGGAGACGAGGTCGAGAGGGGTGAGTGGGCGCGCATGAGATCGTGGTCGAGGAGCGGGGGCGTGGGGCGAGCGGTGACGACATGGGGAGAAGGAAAAGAAAGAAGCGGGAAAAGGAAGAGAGTGGAGAAGAAAGGGAGGCGGGTCGGGTTTAGGGCACGGGGCCGGGTCGGGTATGGCATAGGGGTTTGAGGTTGCGCTGGGCCGGGGTTTTCTTTTGGGGATGGCTTGGATTTATTTGATTAGGAAAAATAAATTTTCAGAATTAAAATAAACACAAGCATTCTAAATTCATACACAAAAATTGTAAAGAAAATTTGGAAACATTCAAGGGGACAATTTTGTATTTACAGAACTGGGAATTTACACAATCGAAAAGAAAAAGAAAATGATGGGTTCTTTCTCATGGCCATGGTATTTTGGTAAAGCCAAATCCTCAAAAGGGACTATTCAAAACCCAATGAAGAGGATGATGATGATGAAGAATTAGAACAATTTTGGGTGACTCAGCAATTACTTTGATTATGTTAAGGGCATTCCATACACACATACACAATATATAATCTCAATTATTAGTCTAAAACCAATTAAAAAACTCAAACGGGGTCACCGCAAACTCAAATGGGGTTACTGCAAATTAAAGTGCAGGTTGTAAAGTTAGGGATATGTCCTTGCCGTGGGGAATAAATTAAAGGTATTTCATGCAATTTAGCCTTTATTGTCTAAGACTAAAATGAGGCGGAAGTTGCCCGCAGATAATTAGTTTGTATGGCACTTCCCCTCCAAGAAAGAGTGAAAGGTTCGATCCCCTCACTCTCCTTAGGAGGGAAAATGGCCATAATTTAATGCTTTGAGAAAAAATTCATGGCTTCCTACGAAACCCTCAAACCTCGGTTATCAGTTCTAGCCCTCACTTCCTTTCTCGCTAACACCTTGCTTTCTTTCTGATCTCCTGGGAAATTAAGGGTTCGCCTTGGACATGGAGGCGACAATTGACGTCTTAGTCTAACTCTTGCCATGATTTTGGGACATCAGAGCGCGCGGACTTTTACCCACCTCCATGGCAAAGCTCCCTTTTCTAACCCACAGGCCCATCCTTATTCTCCTGTAATCTCCCATAAAATAAAATGGTTTTAAGCACAAATAGACCTCACTTCTACATCAAACATATCTACAATTTTCCCAACTTCAACGTTCTGATCTACATTTACTTTTACCATTCACTGCAGCATGTAAAACATTCAAGTATCACAACATACATTGAAATTAACTCCATCTGAATAAAACAGAAAGGGGAAGCTGCAGCTCATTTTTCCAGTATCCATATATGTACATTTATTACATAATTCACACAATCATGAACATAAACAACAAATACAAGGTTTAAAAATACATCAACAAAAATAAAGAAGAAAATAAAACCATCTTTTACAAGGCTAAAAAAACCCTTGACTTGTGACAGGAAAACATTCAAACTTTTTAAAATCTGCACTTTACCGCCAAATTTTAACCGGCCACGTTTTCTCTTCCAAAATTATCACTTATTGTATCTCTAGTTACATCACTATCGATCAAAGCTAATTTTTGGGAAGAAAAAGTGGCATAAATTGCATGCAAAGGCACACGCATGCGCTTATAGATGGAAATAACTGGCACACATAAAGTGCAGGAATTTTTAACTACACAAATAACTAAATCCCACTCTATTGCAAGCTATCACCCTCCGTCGAAATAATCTCAAGCTCCACCCACCACAACGGAGACATCCTCGGCCTCGCAGCCTCTGGTGAAATTCCCGTAATCTCCCTCAACCTACCAACAACCTCTTCCATTGTCGCTCTCTTCTCCAAATCCATTTCAATGCACGACTTAACCACCTCGCACATTGCAACTAATTTTTCCTCATCGAACGATTCAAGTGTTGAATCAATCATATCCTTAATTGGCCTTGTTCTATTAAGATAACTCGAAGCCCAGAGTACGAGAAGGCCATCGTTTTACGAAAATGATAGCCTACGAGATATTATTTCTAACATTATGATTCCAAATTTGTATACATTGACTTTTGGAGTCGGTACTTGTGATTCTGAATTATATGGGTCAGGTTTGTTTTCGTTGTTTGAGAAGGAGAGATCCAAGAGCTTGGCAGCGTTATCCTCGCATAGATAGATGGAGGAGGAGGCTAGGGTGTTGAGGACGACGGGTGGATCGAGTTGGTGCATGTGGTCGAGACAGTATGCAACACCCATGATTACACGTAAGCAGGACGCCCAGTCCAAGTGATCGACCGGCTTCTTTAACTGCAAATGCACCGTAAATTGGGTAAGTCTGTTCAAATCTTTGCATGTGGACACACGCACATACTCAGGTGCACGCACACGCTCGCACATTTGTGTGAGTAGAGAGGATAATGGATATCAGATGTAATAGAAATTGCGATAAAAGTTAATTCTTCACCACATCTTTTAGATGATTGAAACCGTCCAACAACTTCTTCTTTATGGTCTAAGACAGAGATATACCGAGATATGTACTTGGCCCTTGCATTGAATGATAACAGAATCAATGGTTTTTGAATAATAAATCGCACCACTGCGACCATGGAAAAAGAGTACAAACATCTCATAATATTTGGTTTATCTATGTTTTAGATCGTGCAGATCAAGATAATGGTCTCAATTATCCCAAAAAGTGGAGTTAACTCCGCATAGAAGAAGTTTCCTCCTACGACTCCTGATACATCTTATTCTTCATATCTGTGTATTTGGGAAACTCGATAAAAAGATTTAGATTCTAAGGAGTTTGATGAAAACATATTAACTTGAGGTACTCTTATTGAATTGATACCGACATAATGTTACATGTGGAATAAATGAGCTCTTTTTTGTTGTTTTCTTTTACCTTCTTATTTCTTCCCATGTTTGCTCATCAAATTGCATCCAAATGATCTTATTGACATTACTTGTTTGGGTGGCATTGTAAAACGTGTTTCTATCTCTACATGGATTCAGTTATATCATTATTCAAGATATATCGAGACGGAGACATACACACAGTTAACTTACATCGGTATAGTCCTGTAATATTTTTCAGATATTTCTTAAATAAAACCAATTTAATGCAAAACATAGTCAAGTCTGAGTAGGTTGAGTTCATGAGCCATGATTAAAGAGTGGCAGTAATATGAGCTATACTCACTGTGCAAATGTTCGAAAAGTGTCCCATTTGGAGCACACTCATAAACCATCATCCTCGTAAATGGCTCTTCCTTCTCAGAATATCCAATAAGGTTCATAAAATTCTTGTGGTTCACTTTTGACAGCACTGAGATCTGAATCATATACAGCATAATACTACAGGTTAGAGATAATAGGAAAATCACAAAAAAAGAAGGAGAGGGGGGGGGGGGGGGGGGAGGGGGAGGGAGGAAGGTAAGCTACCTTGTTTCTAAATTGGGCTTTACATTGATCTGACCAATCTTTGGCAGAAGAAACCATGCTGGATGTTACTGTGATTTCAACCCCAGTCGAAAGTGTTCCTTTGTAGAGAAAGCAATCTGACAAAGAGCCAACGACGTTGCTAAAATCTTCGCATGCCGATTCAAGTTTCGACCTTTTGAGGGAAGGTACACCTGCAACGGGAACTCACTGACGTGAATACTCAAATTCGAAAATGTAACATAGTTTTCTTTTTATGTCAATAACCACATTTTACCCAAAAAAATTAAGCTGATGAGTTGTGGATTAACAACGAATATAAAACTAGTTTAAGTCATAACATGCCTCATCATTCGGATATATATGTGCCATGTGGAAAGGCTTCCAGTGGATACATGATTCATAGGAAAAGACAGAATATATAAGGGTGGATATATATTTTTATATTGTCAATAGGATGAGATTTGAATCTGACGTGCGTCGGATCACGTCAGGATATTACCTTCCGTTGATCTGCTGATGGCGGCAATAGACGGCTGATATTGGATCTGGAGGCTAGCTCCTGAAGCGTGTGGATCTCAATGGGTTTGAGGTTGTTTGGGCCGAGCTACCTGCAAGGAAGTCCCGGGGTGGTTGTACCACCGAGGACCCTCCGACGGTCAAATTAGAGAGGAAATCCGAGCAGAGTAACGGCTTAGTGGAGTAAAAATGACTTACTTGAACCGTCTGAAGGAGAGGTTTATATAGCGGTGACAGCAGGCAAGCGCGAGAATCACGCCGGCCGTTCCGCTCCCGACGCCCGTGTGATGAGCGGGATCCCGCATTAATGGCGAGATAGGCTCGTTAATGAGGGATCGTGATGGCGTGGGATGTGGCCGGCGGATATCTCGCGCATGGCGAGATTCGCGGGATGGCGGTTGCGCCTGTAAGCAGTGCCGTTGGTCGGTCGATGAGACCGAGGAAGATGATCTCGGCGGGAGAGCTCGTGGACGAGCGGGAGAGCCGAGGTATCTTGGTTCTGCGGTAGCCCGGAGACGAGCTAAGAGGACAAGGAGGCCAATTGTGCGGGGAGCTCGGAGGTGAGCCAGCGTTTGTTTGTAGGACGGGCATAGCAGCGGTCTGATCGGCCACTGTAGGTCCTTTCTTGTAAGCTTCGGGACACGTCATCTGCCGCGTGTCGCCATCTGAAGAGATCACCGATATCGAGCATCATCATTAGCCCCCCACTCTCGTTCCGATCTATTTGTGGGTCGGGTCGAGAGTGGACTGCTTGGTTCTTTCTGTGCGGCTTAGCGCTGGTAATTCCTCGTGGTGGATTGTTCGGGGACAACACGGCGTTCTTGTTATCGCGCATCGAGTATGAGTCGAACGAAGGACAAGTGTGGGAAGGTCGGTATCCTCTCTTTGCCGGAGTTGAGGCGCTGATCGCGCGTTGAGTATGCGTTTATTCGGCGGGTCTTGGATCCGTGTCTTTGTAGGATAGGAAGCTACCCGTTGCGGATGCGCCAAGCAGAAAGCTACTCAGCGGCCTCGCGAGGAGGGCTTTGGACCCACCGTGTTGATGGGCAGGAGGATGCCCGCTGGGGATGCGCCGAGCAGGAAGAAATTCGGTGGCCTCACGATGAGGGCTTCAGATCCTCAGCGTCTGATGGACAGGAGGCTGCCCGCTAGGGATGCGCCGAGCAGGAAGAAACTCGGCGGCATCGCGATGAGGGCTTCAGATCTGCAGCGTCTGATAGGCAGGAGGATGCCCGCTGGGGATGCGCTGAGTGGGAAGAAACTCGGTGGCCTCGCGAGGAGGGCTTCAAATCCTCAGCGTCTGATGGACAGGAGGCTGTCCGCTGGGGATGCGCCGACCGGGAAGAAACTCGGCAGCCTCGCGATGAGGGCTTCAGACCCTCTAAGTCTGATGGGCAGGAGGCTGCCCGCTGGGGATGCACCGAGCAGGAAGAAACTCGGCGGCCTCGCGATGAGGGCTTCAGATCCGCAGCGTCCGATGGGCAGGAGGATGCCCGCTGGGGATGCGCCGAGTGGGAAGAAACTCGACGGCCTCATGAGGAGGATCCTCTGCGTCTGATGGGCAGGAGGCTGCCCGCTGGAGATGCGCCGAGCGGGAAGAAACTCGGCAGTCTCGCGATGAGGGCTTCAGATCCTCAGCGTCTGATGGGCAGGAGGATGCCCGCTGGGGATGCGCCGAGCTGGAAGAAACTCGGCGGCCCCCGCTGGGGATGCGCCGAGCGAGAAGAAACTCGGCGGCCTCACAATGAGGGCTTCGATCCTTAGCGCGGGAGGGGCCGTAAGGGGCCTGCTAAGGACGGGCCGAGCAGGGTTTCTTCCCGGTGCCTCTTGGCGAGGGCTTTGATCTCTGGCGTTGTGGGTAGGGAGCTACCAGCCAAGGATAACCGAGCAAGGGCGGGACCAGTTGCCACTTGGCGAGGGCTTTTGATCCTTAGCACGGGAGGGGCCGTAATAGGCCTATTAAGGACGGGCCGAGTAGGGTTGCTGCACGGTGGCTCTTGGCGAGGGCTTTGATCTCGAGCGTTGTGGGCAGGGAGCTACCAGCCAGGGATAACCGAGCAAGGGTGGGCCCAGTTGCCTCTTGGCGAAGGCTTTTGATCCTTAACGCTGGAGGGGCCGTAATAGGCCTACTAAGGACGGGCCAAGCAGGGTTGCTGCACGGTGCCTCTTGGCGAGGGCTTTGATCCTTAAGGATGGCCGAGCAGGGTTGCTGCCCGGTCTCTTGGCGAGGGCTTTGATCCCTGGCGTTTTAGGGTAGGGAGCTACCAGCCAGGGATAACCGAGCAAGGGTGGGCCCGGTTGCCTCTTGCGAGGGCTTTTGATCCTTAGCGCGAGAGGCGCCGTAAGAAGCCTACTAAGGACGGGCCGAGTAGTGTTGTTGCCCGGTGCCTCTTGGCGAGGGCTTCGATCCATGGCGTTTTGGGGTAGGGAGCTACCAGCCAGGGATAACCGAGCAAGGGCAGGCCCGGTTGCCTCTTGTGAGAGCTTTTGATCCTTAAGGACTGGCCGAGCAGGGTTGCTGCCCGGTGCCTCTTGGCGAGGGCTTTGATCCCTGGCGTTGTGGGATAGGGAACTACCAGCCAGGGATAGCCGAGCAGGGTAGCCGCTCGGCTGCCTCTTGGTGAGGGCTTTGATCCCTGGCATTGTGGAGTAGGGAACTACCAGCCAGAGATAGCCAAGCAGGGTAGCCGCTCGGCTGCCTCTTGGTGAGGGCTTTGATACCTGGCATTTCGGGGTAGTGAACTACCGGCCAGGGATAATTGAGCAGGGTAGCTGCTGGGCTGCCTCTTGGTGAGGGCTTAGATCTCTGGCGTCGTGGGGTAGTGAACTACCAGCCAAGGATAGCCGAGCAGGGTAGTTGCTGGGCTGCCTCTTGGTGAGGGCTTCGATCCCTGGCGTTGCAGGGTATGGAACTACCAGCCAAGGATAGCCGAGCAGGGTAGCTGCTGGACTGCTTCTTGGTGAGGGCTTCGATCCTTGGCCTTGCGGGGTATGGAACTACCAGCCAGGGATAACCGAGCAAGGTAGCTGCTGGGCTGCCTCTTGGTGAGGGCTTCGATCCTTAGCGCGGGAGGGGCTGTGCGTGGCTTGCTAAGGATGGACCGAGCTGGGTAGCTGCTCGGTTGCCTCTTGGCGAGGGCTTTGATCCCTGGCGTTATGGGGTAGGGAACTACCAGCCAGGGATAGCCGAGCAGGGTAGCCGCTCGGCTGCCTCTTGGTGATGACTTTGATCCTTAGCGCGGGAAGGACCGTGCGTGGCCTGCTAAGGATGGACCGAGCATGGTAGATGCTCGGTTGCCTCTTGGCGAGGGCTTAGATCCCTGGCGTAGTAGGGTAGGGAACTACCAGCCAGGGATAACCGAGCAGGGTAGCTGCTGGGCTGCCTCTTGGTGAGGGCTTCGATCCCTGGCGTCATGGGGTAGGGAACTACCAGCCAGGGATAGCCGAGCAGGGTAGCTGCTGGGCTGCCTCTTGGTGAGGGCTTCGATCCCTGGCATTGCGGGGTATGGAACCACTAGCCAGGGATAGCCGAGCAGGGTAGCTGCTGGGCTGCCTCTTGGTGAGGGCTTCGATCCCTGGCGTTGTGGGGGGTAGGAAACTACCAGCCAGGTATAGCCGAGCAGGGTAACTGCTGTGCCGCCTCTTGGTGAGGGCTTCGATCCCTAGCGTTGCGGAGCATGGAACTACCAGTCAGGGATAGCCGAGCAGGGTAGCTGCTGGGCTGCCTCTTGGTGAGGGCTTCGATCCTTAGGTCTCCTGGCGAGGTCGTTTTTGAGCTGCCGTGGCGAGTCTCGCGTGCGCGACCCCATCGAGGGAGGGGGTGCCGGTCATGCCTGCACGGGCGGAGCCTTCTCTCCCTCTGAGGGGTCCCGGTTCCGCGGAGGGGGACCGGCGGTCTGGGGAGCTTGTCTAGCCGTCTGGACATGGACGAGTGCATCTACGATGGATGTGAGTCGATCTATCCGGGCGGACAGGGCGTTGTAGACGCTCGGCGGAGGAGGGGATTCGCCCGCGTCTCCGTTGAGGGGGAGGCGGCGGCTAGTGCTTGGATCGTCACGATGATCGCTCGCCATTAGGTTGAGATCGAAAGACGGACTTTTGTTTTTATGGAATCAAGTGTTCCCACAGACGGTGGCAACTGACGTGCGTCGGATCACGTCAAGATGTTACTTTCCGTTGATCTGCTGATGGCGGTGATAGACGGCTGATATTGGATCTGGAGGCTGGCTCCTGAAGCGTGTGGATCTCAATGGGTTTGAGGTTGTTTGGGCCGAGCTACCTGCAAGGAAGTCCAGGGTGGTTGTACTACCGAGGACCCTCCGACGGTCAAGTCAGAGAGGAAATCCGAGCAGAGCAACGGCTTAGTGGAGTAAAAATGGCTTACTTGAACCGTCTGAGGGAGGGGTTTATATAGCGGTGGCAGCAGGCAGGCAGGCGCGAGAATCACGCCGGCCGTTACGCTCCCGACGTCACGCCCGCATAATGAGCGGGATCCCGCATTAATGGCTAGACAGGCTCGTTAATGGGGGATTGTGATGGCGTGGAACGTGGGATGTGGCCGGCGGATATCTCGCACATGGCGAGATTCGCGAGGTGGTTGTTGCGCCTGTGAGCGGTGCCGTTGGTCGGTCGATAAGACCGAGGAAGATGACCTCGGCGGGAGAGCTCGCGGACAAGCGGGAGAGCTGGGGTATCTTGGTTCTGCGGTAGCCCGGAAACGAGCTGAGAGGCCGAGGAGGCCAATTGTGCAGGGGGCTCGGAGGTGAGCCAGCGTTTGTTTGTAGGACGGGCATAGTAGCGGTCTGGTCGGTCGGCCACTGTAGGTCCTTTCTTGTGAGCTTCGTGACACGTTATCTGCCACGTGTCGCCATCTGAAGAGATCATCGATATCAAGTATCATCAGAATCCATAACCTCTTGAAACATAGTACTTTGGCAAAAAGAAGTCCCTGGAATGCTATCAAAGCATGAGGTTCAAGCGGTCCTGAGATTAAATCTCATCATCAACAAATTAAAGTTATTTTTCGACCTACATGTATTCTGCTTTTTTAAAGAAGTCATGTTTCCATTGGAGACCTTTTCCATGACCACAAAACTAGAGCACTTCAATTCTTTTTCTATTTGTTGAATCAAAAAGTGGGAGCTTCACCCAGTTTAATTAATGGGAGAAAAGCGAAAAAAGAAAGGATATACATTAAGAGTTAAAAAAGCTTGATACACATTATTAACCCATAACTCATTTCCAAATTCTCACCAAACATACGTAAAAAGTTCAAACCAATGATTTGGGCATGTCGAGGGCCATTTTACCCAAAAGCTTAAGCTATAATAATGCATATCAAGGTAATTTAACTCCTAAAAAATAAGTAAATTATGAGGTTGAGAGGGCTGCAGGGACATTGCAGCCCCTTTTGGCCGTAAATTAAAGGGAAACAACCTGTCACAAATGCTTTCTGTAATTGCCCGCTTAAACCTGTTCTCCAAGGCAAAACTATGACAATTGTCTTGCCTGCAAATGAGGTATAAAACCGATAAAGCTACAACGAATGAAAGTCCGGCTACAACTGCGAAAATTACTACTGGAAGAGTGGCATGGTCCTTTTGTTTTTGTAATGGTAGACGAACTGGCTCAGAGTGGGATTTTGTAGGATCATGAAAGGGTTTTACCGAAGGAGATGCTAAAGGAAATGGAGATCGTGACGGTGATGACGATGAAGATGGTGATTGACGCGACCTGGATCGTGCCAAGATGTTACCTTCCGTTGATCTGCTGATGGCGGCGACGGGTGGCTGAGATTGAATCTGGAAGCTGTCGCTCCTGAAGCGTATGGATCTCAATGGGTTTGAGGTTGTGGTTTCCGAGCTACCTGCAAGGAAGTCCCGGGGTGGTTGTACCACCGAGGACCCTCCGACGGTCAAGTTAGACTAGAGATCCAAGTAGAGTAACGGCTTAGTGGAGTAAAAATGGCTTACTTGAACCGTCTGAAGAAGGGGTTTATATAGCGGTGGCAGCAGGCGAGGCAGGCGCGAGAATCACGCCGGCCGTTATGCTCCCGACGTCACGCCCGTGTGATGAGCGGGACCTCCCATTAATGGCGATATAGGCTCGTTAATGGGGGATCGTGGTGGCGTGGAACGTGGGATGTGACCGGCGGAGATCTCGCGCATGGCGAGATTCGCGGGATGGCGGTTACGCCTACAAGCGGTGTTGTTGGTCGGTCGATGAGACCGACGAAGATAACTTCGGCGGGAGAGCTCGCGGAGGAGCAGGAGAGCCGAGGTATCTTGGTTCTGCTCGAGCCCGGAGGCGAGCTGAGAGGGCCGAGGAGGCTCGGGCCTGTGATAGCTCGTAGACGAGCTGTGTGGCCGAGGAGGCCAATTGTGCTGGGGGCTCGGAGGTGAGCCAGTGTTTGCTTGTAGGACGGGCACATGAGTGGTCTGGTCGGCCACTGTAGGTCCTTTCTTGTGAGCGCTGGGACACGTCATCTTCCACTTGTCCTGATCTGGGAGATCACCGATATCGAGCATCATCATTAGCCCCCCACTCTCGTCCCGACCAGCTGACGGGTCGGGTCGAGAGTGGTTTGCCGGGTCATCCGAGGTGAGCTTCTTTTCGAAGATATCGTCAGGTGTGCCCCTGGGCGATCGATTGTTTTTCCGGGTGATGTCAGCGAATCAGGGCGAGATCTCCGCATTAAAGAGGGTGCGCCGGATCGTGTGCCCTTTTGCTGAAGCGACAGGCCACGTGTTGGGTCCCGGTTGGCTGATGTGACGTGCCGCAGGCTTCTGGCGTCCGATGGGATGCTGCCAATGCGCTTGCGACAGGTGGAGTGATCGTGGCCGTCGAGTGTACTGAATCGTTTTGGCGGGAGTCGACCGTCGCCGCTGGATGAGGATGCCGGCTGTATAAATCGAGGAGAGGCCTGATTCGGGGTCTCTCTCTTCCCACTTTCCTCATTCCGAGTCTTGTTAGCTCGGCGCTTTCCCCTTTAGGTCGGATCTCAACGTTTTCTCTTCTCGAGGATTTCCTCCCATCAGGTTAGATGTCTTGCTTCTTCTCCTTCTGAGTCGAGCCTCTTCTCCCTTTTGACAGGACAGATGGTTCGATCCCAGACTCTTGGTGCCTTCGGCGCTCAGTCCTGGAGGGGGGCCGGCGGTGCGGCCGTGCCTCCGGCTGACTCTAGTCCTGCGCCGGATGTGCCTCCGACGGCGGGGCCACCTGCCCCGTTATGAGCTCCTGACAATTGTTCCGGCGGCGGCCAGAGGCGTACACGGGTTCCCGAATCTCAGCCGAGGGATGCAGGAGAGGGCGAAGATGGGGTTCCTCTTAAGCGGAAGAGGACGGTCTCTCGTGCGCCGCCGATGGAGGTTCCGAAGGGGTTCCCCATGCAGGAGGTGGACGTCCAGTTCGTGGTCCCGTCGGGGCTTTCCATTGCCGCCAGCCTTCTTGCTGGTATGGAGGAGTCGGCCAGGGGCCAGATGCCGCGAGGGACCTTGAGAGCCCAGATGGCGGCTATCGCACAGGAGGCGGTTCAGGCATGTACTCCCTCGTGTGTTACTTTGAGCGACCTTTTCTTAGTTCGGGTGTCCTTAAGTTTCTCTGCCATTTTTCGTCAGGTCCTTCAGCACTGCGCCCTTGTTACTCGTATGGAAGCCGATGGGGCTATTCGGGCTGCGAGGTCAGCAGAAGAGTCTTCTTCGGAGGTCGAGGGTCCGCGACTCGAGCTGCGTCTGGAGAGGGAGAGGTCGATCGTCCTCAAAGCCCGGTCAAAACCCACGGATCTCACCATTTCAAAGTGCCGGGAGTCCTATCGCCGCCTAAGTGAGTCCCACCAAGCCGTCGAGGCGAAGTTAGTGGAACTGTCCGACCGCCTTGCCGCCATGAAGAGGGCGAGGGATGCGAACAGGCGGGATGCCGAGGCGGCGCTTCAGGCGGCGGGGGTTGCCAAGATCCGGGCTAGGAAGGCGGTGACGGACTACAAGTAGTCGGACCAGTTTTACGTCAACCTCGGCGAGACCTCCGCCATTGCATGGAACAAAGCTCTTGATGCCGTCAAGGAGAAGCTTCCGGAGTTCGCCGACGGTGAGCTCCGTGCTCGGTTCCCACTCTCGGTGGTCACGCCTCCGGCCGATAGCGATGAGGGGAGGGAGGTCTAGGCGGGGCTTGCTGCCCGACCTTTTTGGTTTTTCCTCCTCTCTTTTGTAAGCCTCCAGGCAATTTGATAAGGCTGGGGAGCCCACAATACCCTTGTAAAGACTTTTTGAATAAAGATTCTTTGTTTTCGCAACAGTGTTTGTGCTTTGTGTTCGTACTTCCTTTTGTTGGTAGACACTTGTATTCGCACAGTGTTGCTTTTATGTTCGGCATGTTTCTTGTCTAGCGATTACCCGTCGACTTGAATCTGATCACTTGCCGAGTGTGCGAGGACCGGCGGGAAGACGGTATCTCCATGGCCCCGAAGTCGAAGTGGAGATCGCTAAGACGTTGATAGACCGGATGCCTCTTGTTGAGGGCATTGATCCTTAGTTGTTGGAGTGGCTGTAATTGGCCTACTAAGGATGGGGTCGAGCAGGGTAGCTTCTCGGTGCCTCTTGGCGAGGGGTTTGATCCTTAGCGCAGGAGGGGCCGTGAGTGGCCCACTAAGGATGGGGCCGAGCAGGGTAGCTGCTTGGTACCTCTTGGCGAGGGCTTTGATCTTTAGCGCGGGAAGGGCCGTAAGGGGCCTACTAAGGACGGGGCCGAGCAGGGTAGCTGCTCGGTGCCTCTTGGCGAGGGCTTTGATCCTTAGCGCAGGAGGGGCCGTAAGGGGCCTACTAAGGACGTGGCTGAGCAGGGTAGCTGCTCATTGCCTCTTGGCGAGGGCTTTGATCCCTGGTTTGTTGGGGTAGGGAGCTACCAGCCAGGGATAACCGAGTAAGGGCGGACCCGGTTGCCTATTGCGAGGGCTTTGATCCTTAAGGCCGGGCCGGGCAGGGTTGCTATCTGATGCCTCTTGGCGAGGGCTTTAATTCCTGGTTTGGTAGGGAGCTACCAGCCAGGGATAACCGAACAAGGGCGGGTCCGGTTGCCTCTGTGAGGACTTTGATCCCTGGTTTGGTAGGGGAGTTACCAGCCAGGGATAACCGAACAAGGGCGGGTTCGGTTGCCTCTTGCAAGGGCTTTTCATCCTTAGCGCGGGAGGGGCCGTAAGTGGTCTACTAAGGATGGCCGAGCAAGGTTACTGCCCGGTGCCTCTTGGCGAGGGCTTTTTGTCCTTAAGGATGGCCGAGCAGGGTTGCTGCCCGGTGCCTCTTGGCGAGAGCTTTGATCCCTGGCATTGTACGGTAGGAAGCTCCCGGCCAGGGATAGCCGAGCAGGGTAGCCGCTCGGCTGCCTCTTGGTGAGGGCTTTGATCCCTGCCGTTGTGAGGTAGGGGAGCTACCGGCCAGGGATAGCCGAGCAGGGTAGCCGCTCGACTGCCTCTTGGTGAGGGCTTTTGATCCCTGGCGTTGTGAGGTAGGGGAGCTACCAGCCAAGGATAGCCGAGCAGGGTAGCTGCAGGGATGCATCTTGGTGAGGGCTTTGATCCCTGGCGTTGCGGGGTAGAGAAACTACCAGCCAGGGATAGCCGTGCAGGGTAGCTGCAGGGCTGCCTCTTGGTGAGGGCTTTGATCCCTGGCGTTGTGGGTAGGGAAGCTACCAGCCAGGGATAGCCGAGCAGGGAGCTGCAGGGCTGCCTCTTCGTGAGGGCTTTGATCCTTGGTGCTGGAGGGGCCGTGGGAAGCCTGCCAAGGATGAACCAAGCAGTGAAGCTGCTTGGTTGCCTCTTGGTGAGGGCTTAGATCCCTGGCGTTGTAGGGTAAGGGAGCTACCGGCCAGGGATAACCGAGCAGGGTAGCTGCTGGGCTGCCTCTTCGTAAGAGCTTCGATCCTTTGCGCTGGAGGGCCCGTGGGAGTCCTGCCAAGAATGAACCGAGCAATGAAGCTGTTCAGTCGCCCCTTAGTGAGGGCTTAGATCCCTGGCGTTGTGGGTAGGCGAGCTACCGGCCAGGGATACAACAGTTCCTTTTTGTAAGGCTGAGGAGCCCAGAGTACCTTTTTGAATTAATAAGATTTCTCTTTTTGCAATGCTCTAGCGTTCCCCTCTTATTATTTAAACAGAAAGAACTTTTTAGAAGAATTTACATTGCCTTTGAGAAAGGAGAGGTACACACTCGTAGGTATCCGTTTCATTGGTACAGCTTAAACTTCTCAGCGTTGTAAGGCCGTGGAAACTTGCGGCCGTCCGCGTCCTGTAAGCGGTAAGCTCCGCCGGGAAGTACTTCGAAGACGAGGAAAGGACCCTCCCATCTCGGGGAGAACTTATGCAGCCGGCCTTGATCGATGAACTCGTTTCGCCGTAGGACCAGGTCTCCGGTCTTGAAGGAACGACGCTTGACCCGCGCGTTGTAGTATCGGGCAGTTTGCTGCTGGTAGGCGGAAGCCCAGATTTGAGCCCGGTCCCGTTTCTCCGGCAAGATGTCCAGGTTGGTCCGCAGCGCCGTGGTGTTTGCTTCGTCGTCAAAGTGTTCGACCCGGTGACTGGGTCGCCCGATCTCCGCCGGGACCATCGCCTCGGTCCCGTAGCAAAGGCTGAAAGGGGTTTCCCCGGTGGGGGTCTTCTTTGATGTGCACAGGGCCCATAAGACCCGGGGCAATTCCTCGACCCAACTGCCTTGGCGCCCCTCCAAGCGGGTCCGGAGACCCCGGAAGACATCCCGGTTGGCGACTTCAGCCTGCCCGTTGCATTGGGGGTGTGCGACCGCGGCGAACTTCATGAGGATATGATATTCGTTGCAGAAATCTTTCACCTTCTCGTTCTCAAAGTTCGTCCTATGGTCGGTGATGATACACCTGCCGTGGAGAGTCTCGCGTGCGGGACCCGTCGAGAGAGGGGTGCCGGTCGTGCCTATAAACAGGCGAGCCGACCGCCACCGCCTCGGGAAGGACAGGGGTGCGACGAGACTCGGGGCGAAACTCTCTGGCGTAAGATGTCGGAGCCAAACTTAGCGGTGCCCACCGGGTTTTCGAGTACGTCGGCCAGAGGAAACCACGGTCGCCGGAAATGATGAGGCGACGGTCAGCAGTGCCTACGCGGACGAAATCTTCTCTCCCCGTGTAGGGGTCCCGGTCCCAAGGCGGGGGAGGTTCGTCCATGCCTCCGTTGGGGGAGGGGGGGAAGTGACGGCCGGTGCTTGGATCGTCGTGATGATCGCTCACCATTGGGTTTAGATCGGAAAGTGAACTTTTGTTTTTGTGGAATTAAGGACTTCCTATAGACGGCGCCAGCTGACGCGACCTGGATCGCGCCAAGATGTTACCTTCCGTTGATATGCTGACGGCAGCGACGGGTGGCTGAGATTGGATCTGGAGGCTGTCGCTCCTGAAGCGTGTGGATCTCAATGGGTTTGAGGTTGTGGTTGCCGAGCTACCTGCAAGGAAGTCCCGGGATGGTTGTACCACCGGGGACCCTCCGACGGTCAAGTTAGACTAGAGATCCGAGCAGAGTAACGGCTTAGTGGAGTAAAAATGGCTTACTTGAACCGTCTGAAGAAGGGATTTATATAGCGGTGGCAGTAGGCGAGGCAGGCGCGATCACGCCGGCCGTTACGCTCCCGACGTCACGCCCGCGTGATGAGCGGGACCTCCCATTAATAGCGAGACAGGCTCGTTAATGGGGGATCGTGGTGGCGTGGAACGTGGGATGTGACCGGCGGAAATCTCGCGCATGGCGAGATGCGCTGGATGGCGGTTACGCCTACAAGCGGTGTTGTTGGTCGGTCGATGAGACCGACGAAGATGACTTCGGCGGGAGAGCTCGCGGAGGAGCGGGAGAGCTCGCGGAGGAGCGGGAGAGCCGAGGTATCTTGGTTCTGCTCGAGCCCGGAGGCGAGTTGAGAGGGCCGAGGCGGCTCGGGCCTGTGATAGCTCGGAGACGAGCTGTGGGGCTGAGGAGGCCAATTGTGCTGGGGGCTCGGAGGTGAGCCAGCGTTTGCTTGTAGAACGGGCACATGAGTGGTCTGGTCGGCCACTGAGGTCCTTTCTTGTGAGCCCTGGGACACGTCATCTGCCACGTGTCCTGATATGGGAGATCACCGATATCGAGCATCATCAGTGATGGTGATGATGATGAAGCTGGAGACAAAACGCTATGGCTGTGGTGGTGATGATGATGCTTGCCTTTGTGTTTGCTGATTTCTCGAAGAAATTTCCGTACTGGTGTATATTTAGGGGTCCTATTAAAGATAGGAAGGCATATTTAGTAAGGTGGCATTATGGAAATGCTAAATCTCACTAAAGTACCTTGAACTCTCAGGGATATATAAATAATTACTGCTAATTGCATGTAAACCCCAAAAATATAGTTAGTTACAAAAAAATTCCACAATCCTACGTCTTTTTTCTTTCAGTTTAATACCCTAGCTCAAATTTGAATTTAACCTTCAATTTAATACTACGCTAACAAAAATGCAATTGGAAATCAATCTATAGTACTCTAC
Source organism: Agapanthus africanus (assembly GCA_030015575.1). Taxonomy (NCBI): domain Eukaryota; kingdom Viridiplantae; phylum Streptophyta; class Magnoliopsida; order Asparagales; family Amaryllidaceae; genus Agapanthus; species Agapanthus africanus. Next base: position 432,718,904 of record CM057339.1, read on the forward strand.
TAAGTGAAAATGAGAACTGATGTTTGGTAATCTTTGTAGTCCCTTTTATATTTTCTCACTCAATTACCATATACCACTCACTTGTACTAATTAAATTGAGTATACTTATGATTTTGATTTATTAAAAGGAGAGTAGTAATAGCGCAAAGAATTATAAGGGGTGGTTACAAAAAAGAGGATAGAATATGAAAAGATTAAATTTAACAATGTATGTTGTTTACTATTCATTTCTCATATTATTTATGATTATTGTTAGGAAAAAGAAAATATAATTTAATTTTACTCAATAGTCTATAACCTATTAATCTATAGTCTAAAGCATTCTACTAATGAAAATGAAGAAAAGTTTTGATAATCCTTTTTTGATATATGTACTCCTCAATTTAAGTTTTGTCCCTTGGTACTATTAAATATATACTCCTCAATTTAATTTTTGTCTCCTAATACTATTAAGTGCTTCTTGCTGTATGAAAGTGAATTTAATTTGAAAGTAGAGTGGTTATAGCATGTATGTCATTAATTTAATGATATTTTATTACATTTAATCAAATATGTTGTGAAAATAATTGAGAGAAGAATAATCTTTATTGGCTTAAAAAATACTCAAGAGTCCTGTTTCCGCCGAAAACAGAGACGAACTGGGATAAAACGTCTTGTCTGAATTTGGGGTAGATGCTATTTAGAACATATCCGTCCACCTCTCCGAAAATACCAAGTTGATTTATAGCGCCGTATATCGGAGGTTTGGACATATACGACCGTTGTAGCGCGACTTACCAGATTCCCTCTCTTTGAGGGGTTTTTGATTATGGGGACACTCTTCCCTGCAGGCGCAAGCCCCTGCAGTTAATTACGCTATCGCGTTGCGATAACAACTTTCACCTGCTCCAGTAGGTCATTTCGTGTCGTGTTATATATATTGTTTATTATTGTTGCCCGTGGATTATATACGGAGACTTGTTTATGTCATCGCCCGTAGGACGTGGATTAGTCCAAATCTGTATATATTAGACATGGGTTTGAACTTAGGTCATATGTTCCATCAGTTCAGGGATTTAAGGATCGTTAATATTATTTTAGATTAAGACCGACTTAAATATATGAACGTATATGGACTAAGGATACGTTAGTATCATATAAGACTAAGATCAACTTAGACGTACAATTATAGGCCATTAATCTTTATTAAGATCCATTTAAGGAGCATATAGGCTCGGTTACCATGAGCAATATAGGCTCAAAGGGTTTGAAACTTCAGAGACTCGGCCAATTTTGGAGCTCAGTATTGGGCTTTTATATTACCCAGTAGTGCTCAGCACTTAGTCATTTAGACTATGGATATAATATCCAGATCATGCATTGGCGCTCACGTGAATATCACGTAAGGCGCTAGGCTTTGGAACTCACGTGGGTATCACGTGAGACGCTCAGGTTAGACGTTACCCTGTTAGAGCTAAGCACTTTTTATATAGCGCTCACGCGGATATCACGTGAGGCGCTGAGGCTCTGGGGTTCACGTGAGTATTACGTGAGCCGTAAAAGCTTGAGTGTTGCACTATCAGTGCAAAGCACTTTTTATATAGCGCTCATGTGGGTATCACGTGAGGTGTTGAAGCTCTGGCGTTCACGTGAGTATCACGTGAGCCGCTAAAGCTTGGGCGTTGCCCTAATAATGTTGCTCACGTGGATATCACGTGAGGGCATCATTTTGATTAGCTTTCTTCTTGATGCTCACATGTTTTTCATGTGAGATTTTCTGTCTTGGATGACTTCTCCTGGAGAGCTCATATGGATATCATGCGAGTCTTTATTTTCTGGGTTTTCATATGCCTTTCACGTGAGACTCTAATATATTCAAGTAAAGACGAACTGCAAGAACTAAGTTCTTCTTTTCTCTCCTTTTTTATGAGAACTAAGTTCTTCATTTTTTTATATGGGAACTATGATCCTTGAAGGGTTAAACCCTTTATAAACATATCTTCAAAGGAATTAAATTCCTAGAATGTAAATTCCATCTCTTTCTTCCATGTTCTTCTCATGTTTATATGGGGATGATAAAACAACATAGTTTTCTCCAAGATCTTGAGTCTGAAAAACAAGATCTTCCCGATGAGAATTAAATTCTCAACTTATGGGAGATTTGTTTTGCGGATTTCAGATCCAGGAAAAGAACTAAGTTCTTTTTTAGAGGGTTGAACCGTTATTTATATATATGATAGGTAAATGAGATGTTTTAATCTCTCTACTTTTTTACCTATAGTTTTTGAAGGAGGAAGATAAACTTTCTTCGAAGAGAGAATTAAATTCTCGGCTGTAGCTTTTATAATCTTATGGGGTTGATTCTGTCCCTGAGACTTGAAGTTGCCCTATCATTTCGGCTGTTTTTGTATGCATACATTTTACTTGCTGATTTTGTTGCAAGTTGCTCTATCATTTCGGCTATTTCATATGCATTTATGACTCACTGATTTCTTGCCGCGAGTATGGGACTTGGGATCTGATACCGATTTAGACATCAGCATCGCTACAACTGGGATATTACCAGGAGCCAATCATCATTTGCCTTTGTCAGTTTGAACAAATATGGCTTAGTAGACCGGGTTAAGATCCTGTCAACTAAGGCTTTTGACTTCATGAGCCGTAAGAGTCTCATAAAGGTATTTCTCCCTACGAGTCGTGAGGATCTCGTAGGTGCGTTTTCTCCTTAAGAATCGCGAGAATCCTCAAGTGTACGTTCCCTTATAAGTCGCAAGGATCTTATAAGAGTGTTTTCTCCTTATAAGTCGAGAGGACTTATAAGTGTTTGTTCACTAAATAGGGGAATTTCATGCTATTGGTGGAACTTGGTGGGGGAGGCGTTTATTTGTGCCCGTGGATTGTATACAAGGGCCAGTATTAAACCGCTTATAGGGCAGTCTGTGGAGTGTGATGGCTTAAGAACAGGTTAAGATCCCTGTAGCTTAAGGCTTTTGAATCTTGTGAGCCATGAGAGTCTCATAAGAGAGTTCTCCTTGCGAGTCGTGAGGATCTCGTAAGTGTAATTTCTCCTTAGGAATTGTGAGGATCCCTAAGTGTGTCGCTCCTTTATGAGTCGTAAAGATCTCACGCAGGTATTTTCTTCTTACAAGGTCGAGAGGACCTTGCAGGTGTCTTTTAACGAGATTGTGCCCTTTCGGATTTTCACAAACTCGCCGGTAGCCCTGTTGTTTTTACTCACGGAGCCCTTTTGGATTTTCATCTGTGCCTATTTTGCTTATGGACGTACCGTTTTTTTTTGCGTCAGCCTTAGGATGCTGCGGTTCGTAGTAGTTTATAGACATTTCGGTCAGGCGTGGTATTTTTTCAAGAACCAACCGTTTATTGGCCTAAAGGGTATTTCGCCATGCATATTCATGAGCAAGTAACCCCCCACCTTGGTAGACCTGGACTATGATATACGGGCCCTCATAGTTTGGCTCGAATTTCCCCCCTTTGGCACGATTGGAGATCATAGGTCTCTTGACCACCAGCACGAGTTCGCCTTGGCAAAATGTCCTCGGCCTAATCAATCTCTCATATGAGCGCGTCATCTTTGCTTTGTAAGCCTCCAAGTTTTGCTGCGCCATGAGCCGAGTTTCATCAAGGGCGTCGAGCTCTTCAAGTCGAAGGTGAGCATTCTCTTCGTCTGTTAGCTCGTAATGAACCGCCACTCGTAAAGAGGGTAGCTTTATCTCCAAAGGGAGTACCGCTTCTGCGTCGAATACCAATGCATACGGCGTTGTATTTGTGGCCGTTTTGAACGTAGTTCGATACGCCCAGAGAGTTTCATGCAATCTCTCGTGCCAGTCCTTTTTGTTTTTGGACACCGTTTTCTTTATGATCTTCGTCAAGGTCTTATTGAAAGCCTCAGCCAGACCGTTAGCTCGGGGATTATAGACCGAAGAGTATCTCCAGTCTATGTTGCGCCGTTATGTGAAACAGCTGATTTTGTCACTTCTGTAGGCCGGCCCATTATTGGAGATAATCCATCACGGAGTGCCGAACCGATAGATGACGTGTGTCTTGAAGAAATGAAGAATATTCTCCGTCTTCACTTCTCTTAGCGATACTGCTTCTGCCCACTTGGAGAAGTAATCAGTTGTCGCCAATATGAACTGATGTCCTCTGGACGATACTGGTTCAATGGGCCCGATTATGTCAGTTCCCCACATTTCGAACGGCCAGCTAGCTACTGTTGGGTGTAGCGGGTTTGGATGCTGGTGGATGAAGTCCCTGTGAATTTGGCACGAGTGGCACTGCTTCGCGTATTCGAGGCAGTCTTGGATTATCGTGGGCCAATAGTAGCCCATCCTTTTGATCTTCAGGTTCATCTTTGGCCCGGCTTGATGAGAACCGCAGAGCCCGTCGTGAGTTTCTTGGACAACTCTCCTTTCTTCTTCTGGTCCCAGGCATCTCAGTCATAGAGAGTCGAACGATCTCTTATACAGCGTGTCATTGACGTAGGCGAAGGACAGAGCTTGTTTCATGAACTGATGTCTTGAGGATGCATCTTCAGGTGTTCGACGGGATTTGAAGTAGTCTATAAAGACTTCTCTCCAATCCTTAGTCTTTTCCTGGTCTTTTATTTGTAGGATCGTTTGCTTGGTCGCTCCCTTTTCTTCAGACGACTCCGGAGATATTTCTGCCGGTGCAAGAACCCGACGGCTTTGCACAACGATCCTCACGTCATCGAGGTTTTCGTCAGCCAGTTCTTTAGCGAGTTTGGCTAACGCATCCGCCTTGCTATTCTCCGCTCGTGGTATGCTTTCCAGGGTGTAGGAAGGTATTTGAGTCAGCAATTGTTGCAATCTCTCACCGTACTTTACCAACTCTGGTTTGCAAGTTTGATAGTCGCCGTTTACTTGACTAACGACCAGCTGGGAGTCTCCGTATATGAGGAGGTTTTTGATTCCCATATCGACGGCGATCTCAAGACCTGCTATCAAAGCTTCATATTCAGCTTCATTGTTTATCCTCGGCTCTGTTAAGGAGAAAGCAAAGCGCATTATCCCTCCTTGTGGAGTCACGAAGATGAGGCCTACCCCCGATTTGATTACAGCGGAGCTGTGCTTTCGCTTCTTTATGGAAGATGCTCCGTCGAAATAGAATTCTCATCGGGTATCACTCTCTCCTCTGTCCCTGTCGATCGTGTCAAACGCATGCTCGTCTGGTAACTCGCAATTTAGGGGTGAGTCGGCAGGTATCGGATGCTCAGCGAGGAAGTCGGCGATGGCCTGGCGTTTCACTGCCTTGAGGGGACGATAAGTTATCGAGAACTCCATCAAGAGGAGGGCCCATTTAGGGAGCCGCCCTGTTAGTATGGCTCTTGACATCAAATATTTGAGAGGATCCACTTTTGATATGAGGTGGACCTCATGCGCCAACGCGTAGTGTCTGAGCTTCGTTATCGCGAAAATTAACGCCAAGCAGTGTTTTTCAATGTGGGAGTAGTTGTTTTCTGCCCCCAGGAGAACTCGACTCAATTAGTAGAGGACCCTCTCTTTCCCTTGGTCGTTCTCGTGTACCCATAGTGCGCCTAAGGAACCTTCAAGGGCGGTTGTGTACAGGATTATGGACTTTCCTTTGACCGGAGCGGTTAGTACCGGCAGATTCTACAGGTATTGCTTGATTTCGTCCAGTGCACTTTGACATTTGTGATCCCAAATGAACGGGGTCCCCTTCTTCATTAAATGACTGTAGGGGCGGCATTTACCGGAGAGGTTGGCTATGAACCGTCGAATATATGCGAGCTTTCCTTGATGAGACCGCAGTTGCTTGAGAGTCCTTGGCAGAGGCATCTCCATGATCGCCTTGATCTTCGACGGGTCTATCTCGATTCCCCGGTGTCGTACGATAAATCCTAGGAATTTACCTGAGGAGACTCCGAACGCGCATTTGAGAGGGTTCATTTTTAGGTTGTATTTCCGAAGGTGCTGAAACACGATCTTCAGATGCTCCCAATGTTCCTTGTACCATTTGCTTTTAACCACGAGGTCATCGATATAGCATTCGACGATTTCATGTATGAGGTCGTCGAAAATCTTCGTCATGGCCCTCTAATAGGTTGCGCCGGTGTTCTTCAGACCGAAAGGCATTACTTTGTAGCAGAATATGCCCAGAGGAGTCCGGAAAGCGGTATGCTTCTTGTCCTCAGGATGCATTTTTATTTAATTGTACCCTGATGAGCCGTCCATGAAGGAGAAGACTTCGTGAGTGGACGTGTTGTCTATCATCAACTCGGTAACTGGTACGGGAAAATCGTCTTTCGGACAGGTTTTGTTAAGGTCCCGAAAGTCCACGCAGATGCGCACCGTCCCATTTTTCTTCATCACTGGGACAATGTTGGCGATCCAGTCAGGGTATTGAACTTCTTGGATAAAGCCGGAGTCGATTAGCTTCTTGACCTCGGTGTTGATGCTCATTTCAAGTTCGAGCTGCATTCTTCTCGGCGCTTGTTTGATCGGCTTGACGTCCGGAGATATCGCCAATTTGTGCACGGCTATTTCTGGATTTAGTCCCGGCATCTCGGAGTAGTTCCATGTGAAGCAGTCTTTATACTGCATGAGCACGTCTTTGAGTGTAGCCACCTTTTCTTCAGACAACTGCTCACTGACGAACGTCAGCCGTGGGTCGTTTGCCGTCCCCAAGTCGATTTTTCTGATTTATCTGCAGTAGTATGTATCCCATCTTCCAGCTCTTTTGGCGCCGGTGAAAACTCTGAGATCATCTCGCCATCATCGTTTTCGAAGCACCAGGGGAGGTCAGCCATATCTTCGCGTACTCCTTCTCCTGACAGCGTTATCGCGTGACAGGTACGAGATCGTTTCCATGACCGATATTGATCTAGTTCTACTCTCGCCGCATACGTTGCTTTTGGCACATGTATTTGTGGTGGGGTTACCCTCCAACTGTCGGATAAAGCGAACCTGCCTTGCTGATACTGGTCTTCTACCCAGTCTTTGAATGTGAAGCAGTTTTCGAGAGGATGTCCTGTCGCTTGGTGATAGGAGCAATAATCCGGGTGATGAACCTCGTTTTCTTGATCGAGGTGTTTGGACTCCGGGAGCGTAATCATTTGATGTTTTATGATAAGATCGAATATCTTCCTTGTCTTGTCTTAGGGAAAAGAATATGCTCGACCCATCTTTTTTATAAGAGACGAATCTCGGCTGCCCAATTCTCGATCGCAAGGCTTCTTGGACCCGCTTTGCCGCTGTCGAACGTTTTTTCTGTTGTTTAGCTTGTTTTTACCTCTGCGTCGGGTCTTTTGTATGACGGGCTGGCGACGAAGAGCATCGTCATTCTCCGCAGCCTGCTGAAGGAGGCGCTGCATCCTGGCTTTCTCGTAAATGGCAATTTCTCGGTTGTGGTCGTCCCGGACCTTTTGACCCGCTTCCCTTATTAGCTTGTCCATCTGTTCTTCAAATGACGGACTTGGAAATTTTACGGCGGGATCTCGTTTTGGTTCAACTGCAGCGTCTTCTAACAGAGCATCTCCTTCTTCATCGAAGTCATGTATAACGTAGCAGCCATGGAATCACTCCCGTTTCTTGGATTGAATATATCCAAGCCCGATCGTTTCCATTCTCCCGTTGGGTAATTTTCGCTGAGTTCCAGGGACGTTCCAGATCCTGTTGTAGAACTGAGCTTGTCGATCCGTCTGTTTGAAGGGTACGCCTTGGCGCCTCAACAACCTTTTTAATCCTTCCATGTAGTATTTGGGCAGACGGATGGGCCAGAGCCTGTCAAGTGTAGAATCGACACCACGCCGGATTTCTTTCTCCACTTTGGTTTCCGCATATCGATAAAAGAGTATCGCCTTTTCATCTTTTCGTCTGGGAGGGATGTAGAACGTCTGCAGTTCTTGCATACTATAGGTATCAAGTGTGTCGAGCTCTTTGTAATGCTTTTGTGGAACCATGGCGATTTGCAAACTCCGTTCATCGCCAGTGAAGGCTTGTATTGATGGTCGAACAAAAAATACTGCATTGACCTCTTCTTCAGAGTCGCTGCCGAAGACCAACATAGGGGTAGACGGTCCGGGCTTGTTGTATTGGAGATGCCCCGAATAGACTCTCTTCCTCCTCCTCGGTATCGCTCCCAAAGACCGGAATGGTGGTGATAACTTTGTTTTTCGGTTTATGGCATCTTTCCGTGTCTTCGAAGTCTGGTGAGAAGTATTTTGCATCTTCGTACTTTCGGACTTCATTCACGGAGAATGGGTTCAGCTCCCCTGTCACGGTATACTCGAGACCATCCTTGAAATACTTCATACACTGATGTTGTGTAGAAGGGATGATATTGTACTCGTGTAACTAAGGCATGCCGAGCAAAGCGTTGTAGCATGTCTTGGCGTCAATGACGTGAAACTTGATGTCAGTGATGAGCAGCCCAAAGTGTAACGTCAGTATCACAGATCCGAGCGTCCGTGATGACTGGGAGTCAAACCCGGAGATGGTGATTTTATCCCGAGCGAGGTGATGAACACTCATGCAAATCTCCTTCAAAACTCTTATATTGAGAAGGTTGACGGAGGACCCATTGTCGACCAGGATTTTTCCTATCTTGATGTCATGACAGTATCCGGTGATATAGAGGGGACGGTTGTGCTCGTACGTCCCGAGGAGGAGGTCTTCATCGCCGAAAGTGACGTCAGCAGTGTGCACTTCTTCTAGCTCGTCCTTCATCTTTTCTTCGGCAAGGAAAGCTTAGAACTGCTCGGGCTCTTGTAGTGCCTTTATCAAAGAATCTCTCGCCTCTTTAGTTAGCAGAAGGGCATCAAGAATGCTTAGCTCCGAGGGTATCTTCCTCAGGTGTGCCAGAACGTTGTAATCCACTTTGTTTTTCTTTGGCGGGTCCTTTGCTGTCAGCTCTTTGACGACTTGATCATCGAGGGCGATATCTTCAGGGACTTTTTCCTTCCCTTTATCTTTTCTACTCGACCCCTTGTTTGTGGGTCCGAGATTCTTTTCGGGTAACGTGCGATTACGCAGCTGGATGTTCTCGCAGGTCTTTATCTCTTCTGTTTCGGAGATGGATTCCTTGAAGAGAGGGCCGAGGGCTATTTCTTCATCGGAATCGCTTTCGAAGTTAAGAACTCGCGATTCCTTGCTATCAACCATGTGACAGTTGCCAGCAGTTCTTTTATACTCATCAGTCGTGCTTCTTTGCTCCCGACGAGTCTTACGCTTCAATCACCTGCCGTGTTTTCGGTGGGCAACATATCCTTGCCACCAGTTTTTAAAGGCATTGCACTCTTCAGTAAGGTGCGTGGTCCTCCGATGGTACAAACAGTAGTCTGGATGTCCATCCGTTTTGTCAAGATGTATGCCGTCAGGAATATCTCCTTTAAAAGATGGTAACTTCATTCCCATCGACATGGCTTTAACGAACCGTTTCCTTGCCTTAAGCCTGCTTTTATCTGCCGTAAGCATGCTTCGGTCTGGTTGGAGTGCTTTAACCCTTTTATCCAGCCGCCGACGTTTGGGTTTTTCAAATATGGTCATTTCACGCTCTCGATCAGCTTTGCTCTTTTGACAGGCCTCGTTCAGCAACATGTCAATCATCTCGTCTAACGGTTCTAGGAGTTCCGGTTCGGGATCTGCCCCCAGTTTTTCTGCATCAGGAGCTTCTTTGCTATTTATCGAGTGAGAGATCATATGGCAACTCGCCACATAGTCTTCAGGCCCTTCTCAAGAATCGTCTCCTTCGTCTGCATCATCGTCTTCATTCTCAAGAACATGCTTAAAGAATTCGTCCAACGTGATTGGGGTCCGTGCCTTCTGGTTATATTCTTCCAGTGCATCAATATATTTTTGCAGACCTGTACGGCTGTCTTCGGGTTGGACGGGCTTCTTGGCTTTTTTCTTTTTCTTGAAAGACTTTGGAGTCTTGACTTGAATGTTTTGTCCACCATCACCAACTTTCAGCGTTGGGCGCGGCTTCAGCATCACCTCAATGACCTCGGGTTCCAGCGGACTTTTCCATCTGATCGCCGGGCATGCTTGGAGATCCTTCAGCATTCTTTTCGTTTTAGCTGAAGGGGCGACCTCCCATGGGGCTTCCTCTATAAGTGAGCATGATGCCCCCCGCGTGTCGACCTTTTTAGGAGCGTGAGGTTGTGGCGGGTTCACCTTCCAGTTTTCGGACAACGCGAACTTGCCCTGTTGGTACTGGTCTTCGATCCATCTTTTGAAGATATAACAATCTTCGATTGGATGACCCAGTATTCGGTGGTAAGGGCAGTAATTAGGATTGTTAACGTCGCCTGGTTGCGTTGGGCGTCTTGGCTCCGGCAGAGTGATGAGCCTGTTGCGCAGCGCTAGCTCGAATAACCTCTTCGTCTTATCCCGAGGGAACGAGTAAAGGCGTCTCATTTTTTCTCCAAGGGATCTTTGTTTATTGTCTTGGTGAGCAACCGGCTTCAGGCCACTCGGTTGTTTTTTAGCGTTGGCGACGAAGGTTTCTTTCCCTTTCCCCTTTTCATTTCGGAGCTCCGTTTTTTAAGAGGACGGCATGTGTCCCATCTGGTCCATCCGGGCCAGCTTGTCTATCAGGTCCTGGAAGGTGGTCGGTTTGAATAATATCATGAACTGGGATATGGTCGCCTGCGGATCAAGGGTACCCACGAACATGCCTACTGCAGGAGCTTCTTCGATGCGTTGTTCACATTTCGACCATAGGTTCCGCCACCAGATCGCATACTGAACCCATGTTTCTCCCGGCTTCACCCTGGCATTGATCAATGCCTTGATTGGGATGCGTTCGCTAGCGCTTTCGAACCTTTGTGCAAAGAGTAACTCCATTTCTTCAAATGTCTTAATGGAGTCATTCGGGAGTTCAGACTACCATTCAAACGCTGTCTCCGACAAGATGCCAACAAACTGACGAAGCAGCAGTTTGTTGTCACCCCCAGTATAACTACATAAGGCTCTGAATTGAGCAACGTGCTGGTGCGGATTCCCCGTCCCCTTATATACGTGGAATTTAGGGATCGTATATCCCGGCGGGTACTTTATTTGATCGTACCAACCTGGATAGGGTCGTCCAGTCTTGATGATTTGGCCAGCCGCTTCGCTCGCCTGATGAGCTCGTATCTGTTAAGCTATATAGTCATCCAGGGCGGCTTTGGAGATCGTCTCCTTTTTGGCCGCTGATAGAGCCGGAAGAGGGTTCGATGTCTCCCCCTGTCGTCTTCAAGGATAATTGGGGGGTCTTCAACTGAAGGATCCGGCTGTATCATCATCCAGAACATATCTTGGAATAAAAGCGCCATTCGTTTTATATTGGCCGCTTATTCCACAGCCTCTCTGTCTTTCTTCTCGAGAATTCTGCGGAGGAACTCAGCATAAGTTTCTTTTTCTTGACGCTGCTCCGACGACGTCTTCGGGCTTTCTTTTGGCCCAGTGAGTGCAGCCATCTGTATTAGCATCTCCTGGAGCTTTTGTTGTTGTTGCTCCTGAGCCTTTGTCACTGATCGGGTGAGTGGTCGATGACCCATGGAGATACGGCTATTCTTTTTTCCGGAAGCCATATAAACAGTGTGCACCACCATGCCCCCAGACTTGGGGCGTTTAGGCTCAGTGCCCTTGAGATTCGTCGCAGACACGGGGATTTTCTCCGTCCTTCTCCTTTTGTGAGCGTTCGAAGTTAAGGGGGCCGTTTCAGCGGGCACCCAAGTAGGTGACACCTTCTGTGGTACGACAACGTGGTCCTTCTCTTGCCGAACTTTCATTTTCTTCAGTCGGTGGGAGTAGTCTTGGTTGATCACCGAGTCTTGGATCTGTCGCCAGACCTTGTGAATTTTTTAGGACAGCCGTTGAGGGGGCTGCTCTAGCTTTGCCTTTGTAGCGCTCTCCACGGATGGAGACTTTTTCAGTACGGCAGTTGGCGAATTCCTGCGCACCCTGTTAAGTGGTTCAAAGCTGTTCCCAGTTGGAACAGCAGCATCAACTTCCACCGTTGGAGCTGGCGGAGTCAGTCCAGAAGGGGAACTGCCCCCAGCTTTCCTCACTCGGCGCCAGTGGCAACGTCGAGCGTGTCGAGCGGACGGGACCACCTCTGCTGTTGGATGAGCTTCTTCATGCCCCTCGCTCTGATGAGGGGCTGTTGTCGTTGTTAGCCTGTCGAAAACCGACGTCCGCTGAGAGGGGATGGCCAACCTGTCGAAGACAGACTTTCGAACAGGGGTAGCAGTCTTGGTGACTTCGCCTAGAACGGGAGTTGGAGCGGTCAGTCTTGCAAAGACTGATTCTTTAGCAGGAGAAGACGCTTTGACGACTTCATTTTCTGGAGCAGGGATGTCTATCCGTTTCGGGATAACCCCTTCAGGTATTGCGGGCTTCTTTACGGGCCCACATGAGCTTTGGCCGAGTCTGTCGAAAACCGAGGTGCTGGATTTAGGTGACCCGTTGAGAGGTGCCACAGTAGTTGCAAGCCGATCAAAGACCAACTTCTTCGGAGCTTCTTGCAACGGCAGTGGGGCGTTGAAGCTCATTGGTGGGAGTATGGTCCCAATGAACAGCCCAGTGGTAGCTTGCGTCACCTGTTTCACTGGCATCGTAAAAAGGGAGGTCGCTTGAGGCCCATAGGTCACTCCTCCAGCAAGGACGGAGTGGGAGTTGTTGCAGTTGTTGCAGTTTGTGTAGTTGAAAGCCATTGATCTTCTGTTTTCTGCATGGAGCAAGACACCAAATTTAGTACCTCGAATCCAGGGGCAACCATAGCAAACCGCGATTCGTTCGCGAAACACGACACACGAAATGTGGAGTGGAAAGAGGAAAAGGTCCCACCGGGCATGCCAGAATCTGTTCGCCGCCGAAAACGGAGACGGAACCGCGTAGGTTCGTCTTGCCTGAATTTGGGGCAAATGCTATTTGGTTTTATCCGTCCACCTCTCCGAAGATGCCAAGTTGATTTATGACACCATGTATCGAAGGTTTAGACAGAAGCGGCCGATGTAGATTCCCTCTTGTTCCCCTCCGAATGGCGGCCGAGACGTTAGGACGTCCGTGCCTGAGATTCGGGGCAGTTGCTATTTGGTTTTATCCGTCTACCTCTCCGAAGATGCCAAGTTGATTTATGGCACCGTGTATCGGGGGTTTAGACGGATGCGGCCGATGTAGCAGACTTTGTCAGATTCCCCCTCGCTTGAGGGGTTTTTGATTGTGGGGACGCTCTTCCCCACAGGCGCAAGCCCCTGCAGTTAATTACGCTACCGCATCGCGGTAACCAATTTCTCCTTCTCCAGAATTTCACTTCGTGTCGTGTGTGTTTGTTTAGTTTGTGGTTGCCCGTGGATTGTATACGGAGACTGAGTAATACCGTCGCCCGTAGGACGTGGATTAGTCCAAATCCGTATTTACTTAGATTTAGGTTTGGTGTTTTAGTTTAAGGATACGTTAGCCGCGTTGAGGCTAAGATCAACTTAAACGTTCGTTAAGGATACGTTAGTCCTGTTTGAGACTAAGATCAACTTAAACATTCGTTAAGGATACGTTAGTCCTGTTTGAGATTAAGATCAACTTAACGGGGTGATCCATTTAATATATGGCCATCGGGACTCATCGCCTCTCTGACGTCGTTGAAGGATTACAACGATATGTGTCAGAGGAGTTCGGAGATGTACCCTTGAGCCGAAGTTGATTTAGGGTTTTATAGTCCATTTGAATGTTTAAGGATACGTTAGCCGTGTTTGGGGCTAAGATCAACTTAAACGGGACCGTTTAGATCCGGCAAAAGAGCATTTGGAGGCTCTATTGTTCCAGTTTAGGGACGTGGTAGTCCATCGCCAGTTTAGGGACGTGGTGGTCCATCATTAGTTTAAGGACGTTTCGGTCCATGTTCCAGTTTAGGGACGTGGTGGTCCATCATTAGTTTAAGGACGTTTCGGTCCAATATTAGTTTAGGGACGTTTTGGTCCACGAGTTTAAGGACCCTGCAGTCCATATTGATGTGTGGTCGTTGGGACCCGTCACCTCTTTGACGTCGTTGAGGAATTACAACGATGGATGTCAAAGGATTTCGGAGATGTACCCTCGAACCGGATGTAGATTGATTTAGAAGAGCAATTTTGCTCAGTCAATTTAATTTAAGGACTTATGGCCACGATTGGGCTAAGTCCAATTGGAAACACTTTTATTTGTTGTTGGTCTATTAGATCTGTGCCATGGCTGTTTATTTATTTTGGGCTTTGCTCAAACTGAGTATCAATTTAAATGGGGCTCTGCCCTTTTATTGCTTTGCAATTTATTTAGGCCTGTTAGGTCTTTTTGACTTGGGCCTGGCCCTTTAAGTAATGCACTGCATTTGTGCAAAGCACTAAGAATCTTTTTAGATTAAAAAAAACAGAAGTGCAAAGCACTTTTTGATCCCTTGATCTAAACAAATTTTTCCTCGTTTCAGAGAACCAAAGGTTCATAACAAGTGCAAGGCACTATTTTTATTTTTAATTTTTATTTATTTATTTATTTATTGAAGATCAATGATCTTGTTCTTAGATCAATGATCTGTTCATAAGAGAATTTTCTCTTCTTTTAAAGGTTTTTACCTTTTTTTTATGTTCTTCAGGAGTTCTTGAGAGTTCTCTTCTCTTTTTTTTTAGCAAGATGTTGATTATTTTGAAATGAGGTCTGGGGTCCTTTTTATAGTGCTCACAAATTAGTTAAATTTGTTACAGAGATCTTTTTCTGAGTGATTTGGGGAATTTTCCCCACCGTTGGATCTTTGATCCAAAGGCCCCTGCTTTACAGAAGAAAATCTTCTTGTTTTAACAAGAACAGAAAAGATTTATTCTGTTTTGCGCAACTCCCCCAGCGCGTGACACGTGTCGCGCAGCGCTTGCGCAGCTGTGCGTGCGCAACTGCGCAGACACGTGTCGCGCAGCGCAGCGCTTGCGCAACTGAACGTTGCTTCTTTTACTTTTTGTTTTTAAAAGAGCCCTGCTCTGATTGGACGCACTGCCTTGGGCGTTGCGCTGACGTATCAACTTCTGACACGTGGCGCGTTGCGCGCAGCGCACGGGATTTGAAGCGTTGCTTCAAAATTTTGAATTTTTGAAATTCAAACAGAGCCTTGCTCTGATTGGGGGAAACAAATGCCCCCCCACCGTTGCGCTCACGTGGCGCGCACGTGAGTGCAGCGGTGGCAAGATCCCAGCCTTTGGATCAACTGATAAGTTGAAGGGGCGCAGGCGCCTATAAATAGAACCCTTGGTCCTTTAATTTCTTTACCACTTCAAGAACTTTGATTCAGAGCCTTGCTTTTGCTTAAGAACTCTCAGAGCCTTGCTCTTGCTTCTTCCCAAGAACTTTAAAGTTCAGAACTTAGAATCACTCTAGGTAAAAAATTTAAATTAATTTAAATTAAATTTTATTAACAGAGCCTTGCTCTTATAGATCTTTGATCTAAAGAAAACCCCTTTGGGGTTTCTTCAACAGAGCCTTGCTCTAAATAACTTACAGATTTACAGAGATCTGGTCCATGGGTTTTAACCCATGAACAGAGCTTTGCTCTTGGATCAAATGTAGATCTTTTTAGATCTGAAAAATGAAGAATTTTTTTTTATAAGTTTTCATGGATTTTTCAAGATTCCAAAATTCTAATTCTTCTAAGTGTTAACAAAAATTGATGGATCTTTCCATTATTACCACAGAGCTATGCTCTTTTAAGGAATCTTGTTCCCCTGAGACCAGAGTTTGACAAATGTCACTCTGTGACAGAGCTTTGCTCTAAAAGAGGAGGTTTTCTCCTTGTCTCTAGGGATCTCCCATCAATGAGTGTATTCTCTTGGGAACCTTTTCATTAATTGACAGTCTCATCTAATGATGGGGTTGTTTTATTAAATGACGTACCGTCATGCAGATTTTGTGGGTCCCCCTTTGGTCCCCTACCCACTACATCACAGTGTGGAGTAAGATTTTTTTTAAAATGCTAAGCGTTAGAACACTAACGGTTATTTTTGTCTTTCTACAGGAAACATGTCTGCCAACTTGTCTTTCCCATTTGTTCGCTCGGAGGGAGGGTTTCCCCATGCACCAGTGGACCGGGTGGCGCTCGCTCTTATTAAGGATCACGACCCCGAGCACAAAAACCTTCACTTGTGGGGAAAGTGGTACAATGAAATCATCCAAGGTCGTCGCAGTTTCAGTTCCGCCACGCCGTCTGAGCCCATAACTTCAATCCCTTATGCGGACGAACCCCCGGTGAAGTATGCCGTGGAGGTTAAAAATTGGAACTCGAATGACCTCCTCCAACCCGCAATTGGTGCTATTCCCGTGCAGCCGCCGCCGGCAATAGATATTTTAGGAAGGCGAATCTGTCAGGGTGAAGCACGCCCTTGGGGACAGGCCTATAATATTGGATTGGTGCCGCGACCGCCCGCCGGATTCTTGCACTGGGCCCGATACATCTTATCGGCGAAAAGGACTCATCTAATGAAGATTGGATTGTATTCGGCCGTCTACGTCTCGCTCTTCGAGTATCCCTCTCCTCCAATGTGGTGGATCAAGGCCTTCATCGAACAATGGAATATCCCCACCCACACTTTCTTGATGACGGATAGGGAGGTCTCAATTTCTTTGGAGGAGTTTGCCGAACTCTCGGGTTTGCCGATGAGGGGGGAGCATTACGAGGAGTTGCTACCTCCTGACGAATACGTTTTTGCCACCAAGCCGCTGGTGTTTGACCTGACTCTGGAGAACGCCTTTCAGCATCAGTATCCGGGCCTGGTGAAGATGTTGGAGATCTATGAAGGACTCCATCTGGAATCGGGCGACCGGGGCGTCAGTTTCGCAGATTTTATTGCCCGCTTCATTCGCCCGGAGTTCCTATCAGAGCGGAGTGAGAAGTTCGCCCAGCTCGATGACCCTTTCGGTTTCGGCTTAGACCGCCGACCCGTGTCGGAGAATGATCAAAGGGATTTTTATCTCCCCGGCGCTGCCATCGTCCCTTTCTCAGAAATCGCCGTCCCGGGCATGGATGAGGAGACCTTTTTTATTGGGTTCTTGGGCTTGTGGCTATGCAGCTTTGCGCTCCCCATGCACCCGCGTCACATGCGGCCCTCCGTCTTTTACCCAGCGCATCGGATGATGGCTGGTTTGCAGTTATCGGTAGGAATCGCCTGGCTGGCCTATCTTTATAAAGGACTTAGCGTAGCGGCGGACGCTAGTGAGCCTGGGGTGCATCCCGCTAACTTCCCGACGCACTATTTCACCTCCTGGATGGAGATGCACGTGCAAGGGGTGTTCGGTGTCCATAAGATTCCTCCGTTCTTTGAGAAATGCAGACTCCCGAGAGTCATGCGGTTGGTCGGCGCTTCAATTGTGGTTGCACCCCTACGGGAGTCTAGGGGGCTGCTCCTTTGTTCACATCTGGTCGGAGCGAAGGTTTCCTTTGTGGATAAGGTTATAACCATAAGCTCAGAGACTACTAAGTCAGTAGTGCCACTGCGCGATGATTTCAAGGACGGGGCTTCCGTATTGAAGGCTCGGGAAATCCTCCACCTCTACTCCATTCGGCCGGGCTATCTAGTGTTTAGGCAGAATGAGACAACACTTTTTATGAGGTACAACCTGCACCGGTTTGCTCGGCAATCGAGCTACAACCAAGGGATCCCAATGGAAGCTTTCTTGGAAAAGCCCGTGGTCAGCCGAGAGGGGATGAAGAATGCAATGCACCATTTCACACGGCTTAATACAGGTTCCTATTTCTTTATCAGCGAACCCAGCTGTGCTCCCAAGATGCTCAATACATACGTAGCTTGGTATGCGCATGCGATGGGCCCAGTTATCTTAACGGAGAAGCGCATGCTGGTTGACCGTAGGGGTGCGCCTCCCGGCGGTGATCGCAAGGCCCCCTTGAAGCCAAGGATTCCGGTCATTCCTCCGTTAAAAGATGCCGGAGTCGATCGACCACGCGTGTTGAGTCCCCCGCGTGGATTGCCGCTGCCTGCTACGGTGAATGCACCACCGGCGCTACGTGCTCCCATGAAGACGGTTAATGTAATATCGCCAGAGTCCGGCGCAGGAGCGGATATCGGGACCCGTCGCCCCAAGGTGACTGCCAAACGCAAATCAATTCCAGGTGCATCTAGAGCTGGCGGGCAAAAGAAGAAGAAGTCGATCCTTTCCCTCGACGCGATCCTCAATTTAGAGCCTGAGGCCCCTCTCACCGAAGGAATAAGTGAATATGGCAGCAATAAGGGGTTCTTGGTAGACCCCGCAGACACCAATTTGGCAGCCGCTATTGCAGCTTCTGAGCGATCAGCAAGGCTCGAAGCGATGTTAAGCAAACCCGCCGAGTCAAGTAACCATTAGCTGCTTTCTTCGTCACTTTATCGCACTTTTTATCATTATTTTCAACTAATACTTTCCCCTATTTTCAACAGGTGTCTCTACCGAAGAAGCTATTGCTGCCTCTTTGAAAACCTTCCAAGAGGAGGAGGAGAAACGTGCTCTAGCAGGCGTTGGTACGTCCCACCCCCTTTTCTTTCATAAGAAAAATTTGTTATCTCTTCTGATGGTCAACCTAACCTTCTTCCTTTGTTTCTTTGCAGGGGCTATATCAGTTGATGCGGGGATCCTTCCTAAGCCTGTTACTGAAGTCCCGGTCTCGTCGGGGCTGCTGCAAGAGCCCCGACTTGACAAAACGACGAGGGATGCCTTGAAAAATTTGGAGGCATCCCTATTTACGGACGAGGACGCCTCAATGAGAGAGGCTCTGGTGAGGTCCGTCTCAACAGCCTAGGAGGAGAGAAAGCGGCTGAGGCGCGAGGCGAAGGCGCGCCGGACTGCTTTGGCTACGGGAGCGGGTCCAAGCACCGTCCCTCGGGCAGATACTCCTTCCGGAGAGGCCCCTGTCGCCCTATCCACTGCTCCCAGACAAGTGGCGCGCGCCGTTCGAAGCGCAAATGATAAGTCCACTTCAGGTAACATTTCTTTCAGAATTTTTATTGTGAGAGTTATAATGCCGACGGTTCTTATATATATTATTTTGCAGGGCCAAGTCCGACCGAGGGTGAGGCGGAGACCGTTGAACCCAGGGGAACAGAGGAGGCGGTGCCTGCCGAACTCGAGCCAACAGTGGGCAACATCGTTGAGGCCATAGAGCCTGATGCGGAGGTTGAGGGGCCTATAGCCGAGAAGGTCGTTGATGCCGAGCCTGAAGTGGCGGCAGATGAAATGATCATTACAACTGAGCCCGGGGTGGTGGCGGACGAGGCACTTGAGGCTGGCGACCTCGTGGTGACGGTAGATGAGCCGATGGAGACAGCGGAGCCCGAAGAAGTAGCGGGTGAGATGGGTACGACTCTTGGGGAAGAGTCAGCCGCTTCCTTCCAAGAGTCCGGCAACGCTCCAATCATTGCCCTCCCCGCCTACGATCTTCTGCCGTCTCCTGGTCGCGCGAGCACGACGACGGTCCCTATCGAGTTGGGTGATGAGGTTACGGGCGGTGGCCTCATGTCGATGGAGGAGGGAATTGCCTCAGTTTCGGCCGGCAGCTCATCGGGTAAATTTTGAGTTATTATCATTCTCTTTTTATATCTTGCGATCTTCTCTAACAAGTTTGTCTTTATTTTTAACGCAGGTGCGGCCAACGCCGATGCTCCATTGCTCGAAGGAGCACCGTCAATTACTGCCTTGGCGGTGGTCACCTCCCAGCCTTCCCTTGTGCCATCGCGGATGTTGGAAGGTATGGATTTGTGACTCATTAGTTTATCTTTTAACCGCATAACTTATGTACTAACGCCGTACCACTGTGTCTTTTCAGGAGTGCTCTTTGATCATCTATATCAAGTGTTGCTTCCACACTTCTCCTTCCCATCCGAACTCGCTTCTCCCTCTAGTGGTGCCGGTGAGTATACTTTCACTTCGATGTCTTTATTTCCCTCCCCCCTTTTCTTTTAGCAATGGGATGATTTCTGACTTTTCCTCTTCCTTATTGTAGTGCCACGAATTGAAGGAGGGGACACAAGACCTGCCACGCCACCGGCCCTTCCAGCTTTGCCATCTGTTGCAGCTGGTATAGTAAATTTCCTTTTTGACGACTCTTTAACATCTCTTGAACCATCATTTAACTATGTTTTGTTTTGCAGCTATCGTTCCGGCTCCGATCCCTCTTGAGTCTCGTGTCCTTTCACCGACAGGCCCTTTCTTGAAACGTCCATCTTCAAAGGGTGTCGTGATGAGTTTGGGCATGCTGAGTGGGTATATCGAAGAGCTTAACGCGGATGCTCTCCCCTCTGCCGTAGATTTCGCTGTGGAAGTTAACCCAATGTTGGCGGCGCTCGTAAACTTTCACAACGAAGGTGTCGTCGAATCTTGGGTTAACCACTGCAGGGAGATCGAGGCCTGCCTACATCGGCTGGAGTCGACGCGTCCTTCTCCCGAAGTTTTGGCCATAAGCACCCAACGGACAGCTTGGCTCAAGCAAAGCACTTCTTATTTCCGCCATTTGGAGCAAGAAGCATCTTTACGGTTGAAGGAACGTCAGGAATCTTCAAGCGCAACTGCTCGCCTGCGCGCTGAAGTTAGGACGAATGCTGGTGAGGTGAAAGCCGTCTTTGAAGGCCTTCTGGAGCGCATTTCTAATGGGCTAGCATTGAAGCGGAAGCTTAATGCCGCTGAGCGTGATGCCCGAGGCCG
The DNA here is from genome assembly GCA_030015575.1 of Agapanthus africanus. Taxonomy (NCBI): domain Eukaryota; kingdom Viridiplantae; phylum Streptophyta; class Magnoliopsida; order Asparagales; family Amaryllidaceae; genus Agapanthus; species Agapanthus africanus. Next base: position 432,739,564 of record CM057339.1, read on the forward strand.
TGAAGCAGCTCAGCAGGTCGTTGAGGAACAGCTTGCATCCTTTATGCAGCAGCGGGCTCGAGTAGAGGACGAACTGGCGGTGGTAGCCGATCGGGGAAAGGAATGGAAAGAAGTGTGCGAACAACTGATAAAGCTACTTAAGACTCTTCCTTCTCAGTAACTCTCCTTGTATCGTTTGTACTTGTAAATAAAAGATATGTATATGTATATTTTTTATTCTTTGACATAATGTATCCTGTATCCAATCAAGTTCATGAATAAAAGATACACCTTTTTTGTAATGTGTCATTTTCTCCGTCTTTTCTTTCTTTTACTATCAGCATGCCACCTTAGTAACCATGGTTGACGGATGATTAGGACGAGTATCCCGACCTTCTTAAGAAATAGAGATGGCTTAGGCCGCAGGTTCAGGTATGCTGCCTAAGACTTTTGAACTCTATAAGCCGTGAGGGTCTCATAGAGACTTTTCTCCCTACGGATCGAGAGGATCTTGTAGGGGTTTTTTTCTCCTTAGAAATCGTGAGGATTCCTAAGTGTGATTTTCTCTTATAAGTCGTAAGGATCCTATAAGAGAATTTTTCCCTCTTACGAGTCGAGAGGACTCGTAAGCGGTTGTTTCCCTCCTCGTCGAAACTCGACTTTAGAGAGTGAGACCCGTGAATGGTATGCAAGAGATCTTTTCGGATCAACTTGCAGGGTTCCATTGTTCAGGAAGCAAGGTTTTTAGTCCTTCTGCCTGAGGCTTCATCTTGCAAGTTGAGACGAATCGGGAATTTTCCCGCAGAGACACTGGTTTCTCTGCGAGCCGACGCGAATCAGGAGGCTTTCGTCAAGGAGTGTTTGTATCCGTGAGTCGAGGAGTTTGCTAGGGATTATTTGTTTCCCAAGCGCCAAGGATTATTTGTTTCCTTGGGGTTTGAAACGAGTCGAGGATTTCCCACGGAGGCACTGGTGGCTCTGCGAGTCGACGCGGATCAGGAGGCTCTCGTCAAGGAGTGTTTGTATCCCTGAGTCGAGGAGTTTGCTAGGGATTATTTGTTTCCCAAGTGCCAAGGATTATTTGTTTCCTTGGGGTTTGAAACGAGTCGAGGATTTCCTACGGAGGCACTGGTGGCTCTGCGAGTCGACGCGGATCAGGGGGCTCTCGTCAAGGAGTGTTTGTATCCGTGAGTTGAGGAGTTTGCTAGGGGTTATTTGTTTCCCAAGCGCCAAGAATTATTTGTTTCCTTGGGGTTTGAAACGAGTCGAGGATTTCCCGCGGAGGCACTGGTGGCTCTGCGAGTCGACGCGGATCAGGAGGCTCTCGTCAAGGAGTGTTTGTATCCGTAAGTCGAGGAATTTGCTAGGGATTATTTGTTTCCCAAGCGCCAAGGATTTTGTGTTTCCTTGGGGTTTGAAACGAGTCGAGGATTTCCCACGGAGGCACTAGTGGCTCTGCGAGTCGACGCGGATCAGGAGGCTCTCGTCAAGGAGTGTTTGTATCCGTGAGTCGAGGAATTTGCTAGGGATTATTTGTTTCCCAAGCACCAAGGATTATTTGTTTCCTTGGGGTTTGAAACGAGTCGAGGATTTCCCGCGGAGGCACTGGTGGCTCTGCGAGTCGACGCGGATCAGGAGGCTCTCGTCAAGGAGTGTTTGTATCCGTGAGTCGAGGAGTTTGCTAGGGATTATTTGTTTCCCAAGCGCCAAGGATTATTTGTTTTCTTGGGGTTTGAAACGAGTCGAGGATTTCCCGCGGAGGCACTAGTGGCTCTGCCAATCGACGCGGATCAGGAGGCTCTCGTCAAGGAGTGTTTGTATCCGTGAGTCGAGGAGTTTGCTGAAGACACTGGTTTCTTCGGAGTTGGAATGAACCGTCGAAGTTTGGCTTTGTCTTCTGGCGGAGCCTGTTGGGAAAGTATGGTTCCCTCTTTGTTTACGCCCTTGGATTGTATACAGGGATCGATGTGATCTTAACTGTAGGGCCAAAGTTTTATCATTTCTTCTTCTTTTTTTATTTTATTTCCGCGATGCTCTATCATTTCAGCTTTTATATCGCGAAGGTCGCGATTGCCCAATCATTTCGGCCATTTTTCGCGGTGCCCAATCATTTCGGCTATTTATTTTATTTTTACTCGCTGCTTTTTATTGCGAGTTGCCCAATCATTTCGGCTATTTTTCATGCATACATTTTTTTTGCTTGCTGTTTTTTTTTATTGCAAGTTGCCCTATCATTTCGGCTATTTCGTATGCATGTGCGGCCTATTGGCTTTTTTGCTGTAGACCAATTTCGGCATCAGCACCGCTACAACTGAGATATTACCAGGAGCGAATCATCATCTGCCTCTGTCAATGTCTAACAAAGGTGGCTTAGCGACCAGGGTTAGGGTCCTGTCGACTAAGGCTTTTGACTTCATGAGCCGTAAGGGTCTCACGAAGTTATTTCTCCCTACAAGTCGTGAGGATCTTGTAGGTGTATTTTCTCCTTAGGACTCGTGAGGATTCCTAAGTGTTCATTTCCTCTGTAAGTCGTAAGGGTCATACAGGAGGGTTTTCTCCTCGTAAATCGAGAGGATTTACAAGGGTTGCTTTCCATGCGAACATATCCCCAGTCACGGATGAGACTTGGTTAGGGAAATGTTTATTCACGCCCGTGGATTGTATACAAGGGTCAGTATTGGACCACTTGTAGGGCAATATTGGAAGTTGTGGGGGTTGCTTAAGCACAGGTTTAGGCCTCTGTAACTTAAGACTTTCAAATCTTATGAGCCGTGAGGGTCCCATAAGAGAGTTCTCCTTACGAGTCGTGAGGATCTCGTAAGTGTATTTTCTCCTTAGGAATCGTGAGGATCCCTAAGTGTGTTGCTCCCTTGTGAGTCGTAAGGATCTCACGCGGGTGGTTTCTCCTTATAAAGTCGAGAGGACCTTGTAAGTGTCTTTTAACGAGGTTGCGCCCTTTCGGGTTTTCACAAACACTCGCCGGTAGTCCTGCTGTTTTTACTCACGGAGCCCTTTCGGGTTTTCATCCGTGCCCTTTTTGCTTATGAACATACCGTTTTTTTTTATTTTCTTCTTTTTATTTTCTTTTTCTCTCTCTCTTTTTTTTACGAGGTCGCGCCCTTTCGAGTTTTCACGAACACTCGCCGGTAGCCCTGCTATTTTTACTCACGGAGCCCTTTCGGGTTTTCACCCGCGCCCTTTTTGCTTATGGACATACCGTTTTGCTTTTTTTTAATTTATTTTTATATGGTTATTTTTTATATCTCGTCAGCCTAAAGATGCTGCGGTAGTAGTTTAAAGACGTTTCGGTCTGCTATTAGTTTAAGGACATTTCGGTCCGTTGTTAGTTTAAGGACGTTTCGGTCCGTCATGGAGAAGGCCGGCTACTTTTTATAAAGCTTGAGCTTAGGAAGATAGCGAGCGGACATAGTCGTCGTCATCTATCATTGACCTAGGCTGTGGCTCATTAAGCGTAGTATTTCTTTAGGAAGCGACTGTTTATCGACCTGAAAGGCCTTTCACCGTGCATGTCCATGAGTAGATAGGCCCCACCCTGGTAAACTTTATTTATGATGTACGGGCTTTCATAGTTCGGCTCGAATTTTCCCCGCTTGGCGCGATTGGGGATCATAGGCCTTTTGACCACTTTCACGAGTTCGCCTTGGCGAAATGTCCTCGGCCGAGTCAGTCTTTCATATGAGCGCGTCATCTTTTCTTTATAAGCTTCCATATTTTGCTGTGCTATGAGCCGGGTTTCATCAAGGGCGTCAAGCTCCTCAAGCCGAAGGTGGGCATTTTCTTCGTCCATTAGCTCGTAGTGGACTGCCACTCGTAGAGAGGGTAACTCTATCTCGAGGGGGAGTACTGCTTCGGTACCGAACACCAACGCGTACGGCGTTGTGTTCGTGGCCGTCTTGAATGTAGTTCGATATGCCCAAAGAGCTTCTTGCAGTCTTTCGTGCCAGTCTTTCTTATTTCGGGACACCGTTTTCTTTATGATCTTTGTCAAGGTCTTGTTGAAGGCTTCAGCCAGTCCGTTGGCTCGCGGATTATAAACCGAGGAATATCTCCAGTCTATATTATACTGTTGCGCGAAGCGACTGATCTTGTGGCTTCTGTAGGCTGGCCCGTTATCGGAGATGATCCGTCGCGGAGTTCCAAACCGATATATGACATGCGTCTTGAAGAAATGGAGGATATTCTCCGTCTTAACTTCTCTTAACGGTACTGCTTCTGCCCATTTGGAGAAGTAGTCAGTCGTCGCCAGGATGAAACGATGTCCTCTAGACGATGTTGGTTCGATGGGGCCGACTATATCAGTCCCCCACATTTCGAATGGCCAGCTAGCCACCGTTGGATGTAGTGGATTTAGATGCTGATGGATGAAATCCTCATGAATTTGACACGAGTGACACTGCTTCGCATATTCGAGGCAGTCTTGAATCATCGTGGGCCAGTAGTAGCCCATCCGTTTTATCTTCAACTTCATCTTTGGGCCCGCTTGGTGAGAACCGCAGAGTCCGTCGTGAACTTCCTGAACGACTCTTTTCGCTTCGTTAGGTCCGAGACACCTTAGCCATAGAAAATTAAACGACCTCTTGTACAGAGTGTCGTTGACGAAGGCGAAAGACAGAGCTCGTTTCATGAGCTGATGTCTTGTGGATGCTTCTTCAGGCATTCGGTGGGACTTGAAGTAATCTATGAAGACTTCCCTCCAATCCTCGGTATTTTCCCAATCTTTTACTTGCAGGGTTGTCTGCTCGTTCGCTCCTTTTTCTTCGGATGATTCCGGAGATATTTCTGCTGGGGCAAGCACTCGACGGCTTTGTACCACGATTCTAACGTCATCGAGGTTCTCATCAGCCAGTTCTTTAGCAAGTTTGGCTAACGCGTCTGCTTTGCTATTTTCCGTGCGCGGTATGTTCTCCAAAGTATAGGAGGGAATTTGGGTCAACAGTTGTTGTACCTTTTCACCGTATTTCACTAACTCCGGGTTGCACGTTTGGTAGTCGCCATTTACTTGACTAACGACCAGTTGAGAATCCCCGTATATGAGGAGGTCTTCAATTCCAATGTCAATGGCGATCTCGAGGCCTGCTATCAGAGCTTCGTATTCGGCTTCGTTGTTTGTCCTCGGCTCCGTCAGGGAGAACGCGTAGCGCATTATCCCTCCTTGTGGAGTTATAAAGATGAGCCCTACCCCCGATTTAATTATAGGGGTACTTTGTTTACGCTTCTTCACGGAAGATGCTCCGTCGAAATAAAGCTCCCATCGGGTATTATCACCGTCGATCGCATCAAACGCATGTTCGTCTGGAAGATCGCAATTCAGAGGAGAATCGGCGGGTATCGGATGCTCAGCGAGGAAGTCGGCGATGGCCTGGCCTTTCACTGCCTTGAGAGGTTGATAAGTTATCGAGAATTCCATCAAGAGCAGGGTCCATTTAGCGAGTCGTCCCGTCAATATGGCCTTTGACATCAAGTATTTAAGGGGGTCCACCTTTGAAATGAGACGGACTTCATGCGCCAACGCATAGTGCCTGAGCTTTGTTATCACAAAGCTCAACGCCAGGCAGTGTTTTTCGATGGGGGGGGGGGTAGTTGCTTTCTGCCCCCAGCAGAACTCGACTTAAGTAGTAGAGTGCTCTCTCTTCCCCTTGATCGTTCTCTTGTGCCCATAATGCGCCTAAAGAACCTTTGAGTGCGGTTGTATAAAGAATGAGAGGCTTTCCCTTAACCGGAGCAGCTAACACCGGCGGGTTCTGCAGGTATTGCTTGATCTCGTCTAGCGCGCTTTGGCATTTTTGATCCCAGACGAATGGGGTTCCCCTCTTCATCAGGTGACTGTAAGGACGGCACTTGCCTGAAAGATTGGCTATAAATCGCCGTATGTATGCGAGCCTCCCTTGGAGAGACCGCAACTGTTTGAGAGTTCTCGGCGGAGGCATTTCCATGATCGCTTTGATCTTTGACGGATCTATTTCAATACCTCGGTGTCGAACAATGAATCCCAGGAATTTGCCTGAGGAAACTCCGAATGCACACTTGAGCGGGTTCATTTTCAAGTCGAATTGTTGAAGGCGTTGAAATACAGTCTTCAAATGCTCGAGATGTTCCTCGTATGATTTTTTTTTAACCACGAGATCGTCGATATAGCATTCGACGATTTCGTGCATAAGGTCATCGAAGATCTTCGTCATGGCCCTTTGGTAGGTGGCACCGGCGTTCTTTAAACCGAAGGGCATCACCTTGTAACAAAATATTCCCGAAGGGGTCCTGAAGGCTATGTGCTTCTGGTCTTCTGGATGCATTTTTATCTGATTATATCCTGACGAGCCGTCCATGAAGGAGAAAACCTCATGAGTGGACGTGTTGTCTATTATCAGTTCGGTGACTGGCACTGGGAAATCATCCTTCGGGCAAGCTTTATTAAGATCCCGGAAGTCTACGCATATGCGCACAGTCCTATTTTTCTTCATCACCGGGACGATGTTGGCGATCCACTCCGGATATTGAACCTCCTGGATGAAGCAAGAGCGTTCAGCTTTTTGACTTCAGCATTGATACTCATTTCAAGCTCGAGCCGCATTCTTCTCGGCGCCTGTTTGATTGGCTTGACGTCCGGAGATATCGCCAATCTGTGCACAACAATTTCTGGATCTAGTCCCGGCATTTCGGAATAGTTCCATGCGAAGCAATCTTTATGCTGTAGAAGCACATCCTTTAACGCAACCACCCTTTCTTCAGATAGCAGCTCGCTGATGAATGTCGGTCGCGGGTCATTTGCCGTCCCCAACTCAATTTTCTTGAGATTATCTGCAGTGGCATGGATTCCATCTTCCAGCTCTTTTGGCGCTGGTGGGAATTCTGAGATCACCTCATCGTTGCTGTTTTCGAAGCACCAGGGAAGGTCATCCATGTTCTCGGGCTCTTCTTTTGATATCATTATCACGTGACAAGTACGGATTCGCTTCCAATCCCAATGCGGAACTGGTTCTTCTTTCGTGGCCTTGGGCTCGTGCTTTTGTGGCGGTGCTACCCTCCAGTTGTCGGACAGAGCGAACTTGCCAAGCTGATATTGATCTTCGACCCAATTCTTGAAGGTGAAGCAGTCCTCGAGAGGGTGCCCTATTACTCGATGGTAAGAGCAATAGTCCGGGTGTGAGAATTCGCCCGCTTGTTCGGGGTGTTTAGACTCCGGCAGTGTAAGCATCTGATGTTTTCGAGCAAGATCAAATATTTTTTTCGTCTTGTCTCGCGGAAACGAGTATGCTCGACCCATTTTCTTCATAAGGGATAGGTCAATAACGTTTGACTCCCGTTTGCGTGGCTTCTTAGCCCCGCTTTGTTGCTGTTGATCGCCTTTTCGGCCTTTCGACTTATTTCTGCCTCTACGTCGAGCCTTTTTTATAACAGGTTGACAGGGGGTGGCATTTTTGTCTCTCACGGCCTGTTGAAGGAGGCGTTGCGTTTTGGCTTTCTCGTAGATTGCCATTTCGCGGTTATGGTCGTCTCGGACTTTTTGACCAGCTTCCCTTATAAATTTGTCTATTCGTTTTTTGAACGACGGACTGGGCACTTTTGCATCTGGAACTTTCATTGTCTCAGGATTGGCGTCTTCCCATTGAGCATCCGCTTCCTCATCGAAGTCATACACGACGTAGCAGCTGGGTAATAACTCTCGTTTCTTTGACCGGACGTATCCAAGCCCAATTGTTTCCATTCTCCCATTAGGCAGTTTGCGTTGAGTCCCGGGAACGTTCCAGACTTTGTCATAGAACTTGGCTTTTCTAACGGTTTGTTTGAAGGATATCCCCTGGCGTTTCAGCAGCTTCTTCAAACCCTCTGTATAATATCTGGGAAGACGGATAGGCTGAAGCCTGTCGAGCGTGGGATCCGTGCCATGCCAGATTTCTTTCTCCACCTTGGTTTCTTCAGAGCGGTAAAACAGAATTGCTTTCTCGCTCTCTCACCTGGGAGGGATATAGAATGTCCGCAACTCTTCTACACTGTAGATATTAAGTGTATCCAGTTCTTTATGGTGTTTAAGCGGCACCATGGCGACTTGTAGACTTTGTTCTTCGTCAGCGGACGTTCGTACGGAAGGTCGAGCAGAGAATACAACATGGATCTCATCTTCCGAGTCGCTACCAAAGATCAACGTAGGAGTGGACGGTCCTGGCTTGTTGTGTTGGGGCGGACCCGAATACACTATCTCCTCTTCCTCCTCGGTATCACTGCCGAAGACAGGGATGGTGGCGTTAGCTTTATTTTCCGGTTTGTGACACTTCTCCGTATCTTCAAAATCCGGTAAGAAATATTTGGCATCTTCGTATTTGCGGATCTCGTTCACGGAGAACGGGTTCAGTTCTCCCGTCACGGTATACTCAAAACCATCCTTAAAATACTTCATACACTGATGTTGTGTAGAAGGGATGATGTTGTACTTGTGTAACCATGGCTGGCCGAGCAAAGCGTTGTAGCATATCTTGGCGTCTATGACGTGGAACTTAACGTTTGTGACGAGTAGCCCGAAGCGTAACGTCAGTATCACAGACCCAAGAGTTCTTGATGACTGGGAGTCGAACCCGGAGATGGTGATCTTATCACGAGCAAGGTGCTGGACGCTCATGCAGATTTCTTTTAACACCCGCACGTTGAGGAGATTAACGGAGGATCCATTGTCGATCAGGATTTTGCCTATCTTAATATCGTGGCAGTATCCTGAGACATAGAGGGGGCGGTTGTGTTCGCACGTCCCAAGGAGAAGGTCCTCATCGCCAAAAGTAATATCGGCCGTGTGCACTTCCTCCAATTCATCCTTCATTTTTTCTTCAACCAGGAAAGCTTGGAATTGCTCCAGATCTTGTAATGCCTTGATTAACGAATCTCTCGCCTCCTTTGATAACAAAAGGGCGTCGAGAATGCTGAGCTGTGAGGGTAGTTTCCTCAGGTGCGCTAGGACGTTGTAATCCACCTTATTCTTCTTCAGCGGGTTGTTGGCGTTTAGCTCCTCCAGAACTTGGTCATCTAAGACGATATCTTCAGAGACCTTTTCTTTCCCTTTATCTTTTCTGCTTGAGGGTCCGAGGTTCTTTTCAGGCAGCGTCCGATTCCGCAGCCGGATATTTTTGCAAATCTTTGGTTCTTCTTCTTTTCCCGAAGTGGACTCTTTGAAGAGAGGGGCGAGTTCTAGCTCCTCATCAGAATCGCTCCCGAATGTAGGCACTTGTGACCCGCCAGTGTTAACCATGCGACAATCGCCGGTGGTTCTTTTAATCCCCTCGGTCGTATTTCTTTGCTCCCGACGAGTTTTACGCTTTTCCCGCTTGAAGCGTTGTCGATGAGCCACATACCCTTGCCACCATTTATCGAAAGCTTTGCACTCTTGAGTGGGGTGCGAAACCTTCTGATGATATAAGCAATAGGAGGGGTGTATTTCTATTTCACCAGTAATTTTTCCTTCAGAGGATGGTAGCTTCATGCCCATTGATATGGCCTTAGCAAACTTTTTCCTCATCTTGAATTGGCTTTTGTCAGCGGTGGAGGCATTTTGCTCCAGCGGGATCATCTCAGCTCTTTCATCAAGTCGCTGGCGCTTGGCCCTTTCGAATATAGCCGTCTCGCGTTCTCGATCAGCTTTACTTTTTAGTCGAGCTTCGTTAAGGAACGCGTCAATCATTTCATCTGATAGTTCCGGAAATTTTGGTTCAAGATCTGCCCCCAGCGTTCCAGTGCAAGGAGTCTCCTCATCGTTCGTGATCGATTGGGAAATCATATGACAGCTCGCCACATATTCCTCGGATTCATTCGATGAACTTTCTCCCTCATCTTCTTCTTGAAAGACGCGATTGAGGAACTCTTGGAGCGTAATGGGAGTCTGTGCCTTTTGGTTGTATTCATCCAGCGCGTCAATTTGTTTTTGCAAGTCTGTGCACTTGTCGCCAGGCTTCACGGGCTTTTTAGATTTCTTCTTCTTCTTTTTCGAAGATTTTGACGGCTGGCTGCAAGTGCTTGAGCCACCACCATCGGTCTTTGGAGTTGTACACGGCTTCAACATCCCCTCAATGACCTGCGGTTCCAACGGGTTCTTCCACTTGATCGCTGGACATGCCTGAAGATCGTTTAGCATCCTCTTTGTCTTGGCTGATAATACAACCTCCCAAGGAGCTTCTTCAATGACGGAGCATGTTGCCCCCGGCGTATTCGTCCCCTTAGAGGTGTGGGGCTGCGGGGGATTCACCTTCCATTTGTCAGATAACGCGAACTTGCCCTGTCGGTACTGGTTTTCAAGCCAATTCTTGAAAACGTAGCAATCTTCGATCGGATGGCCTAGTACTCGATGATAAGGACAGTACGGGCTCATTGACGTCACTTGGTTGCAACGGATGTTTTGGATCCGGCAGATTTATGAGTCTGTTGCGCAACGCCAGCTCGAATAACCTCCTCGTTTTATCGCGGGGAAAGGAATAAGGACGTCCTATCCTATCCTCAAGGGGTACATACGGGCGCATATTATTTTGACGAGCAACCGGCTTCGGGTCGCTCGGTTGTTGTTGAGCATTAGCGATGACGATCGCTTTTCCCTTCCCTTTGTCATTTCGGGAGTCCGGCCTTGGAAGAGGGGCTTTATGGCCCATTTGATCCATTTGCGCTAGTTTGTCAATCAAGGCCTGGAAGGTAGTTGGCTTGAAAAACATCATAAATTGTGATATGGTCGCTTGCGGATCAAGGGTTCCCACAAACATACCCACCGCGGGAGCTTCTTCAATGCGCTGCTCGCACTTCGACCACAAGTTCCGCCATCGTATAGCATACTGAACCCACGTCTCGTCTGGCTTTACCCTGGCGTTAATCAGTGCTGTCATCGGGGTACGTTCACTGGCGCTTGCAAAATGCTGAGTAAACAGTAGCTTCATCTCCGCGAAGGTTTTGATAGAGTCGTTCGGGAGCTCAGAGTACCACTCGAACGCCGTATCTGATAAGCTTCCAACGAACTGGCGAAGTAAAAGCCTGTCATCACCACCGGTATTGCCGCAGAGTGCCCTAAACTGGGCAACATGTTGATGAGGATTGCCCGTCCCTTTGTAGACATGGAACTTGGGAATTGTGTAACCGGGTGGGTACTTGATTTGATCATACCAACTTGGATATGGCCGCCCCGTTTTTACGACCTGACCGGCCGCTTCGGTCGCATGATGAACCCGTATTTGCTGGGCGATGTACTCATCCAAATCAGCTTTGGAGATTGTATCCTCTTTAGCTGTCGATAGAGCTGGTGGAGGATTTGATGTCTCTCCTCTATCGTCTCCAAGGACGATCGGGGGCTCTTCAGCCGGGGGATCTTGTTGTATTATCATCCCTATCATGTCCTGGAAGAGGAGGCCCATACGCTGTATGTTGGCTGCTTGTTCAGCAGCCTCTTTGTCCTTCTTCTCCAATATCCGACGAAGGAATTCGGCGTCAGTTTCTTCCTCTTGGCGTTCATCCGAGGACGTTTCAGGACTTTCTTTTGGCCCTGTAAGTGCGGCCATAGCGTTCATCATTTCTTGGAGCTTTTGTTGCTGCTCCTGCGCCTTGGTCACTGACCGCGTGTGCGGTCTATGACCTGTTGATATGCGACTGTCCTCTTTACCAGACGCCACATAGACGGTATGAACTATTATGCCCCCGGACTTAGGGCATTTAGGTTCACCATCTTTGGCATTTGCCGTGGGCGTGGGGGTTTTCTCCGGCCTTCTTCTTCTGTGGGCCGTTGAAGTGGAGGGGACCGTTGCAGTGGGCACCCTAGCGATTGTTGTCCTCTGCTGTTTAATAGGACAGTCCTTTTCTTTTTGCACCTTCACCTTTTTCTGTTGACGAGAGTGACCTGAGTCGATCACGGAGTCTTGAACCCTTCGCCAAACCTTGTATATTTTTGAGGACAGCCGTTGAGGGGGCTGTTCTTGCTTCGTTTCTGGAACTCTCTTCGCAGGCGGAGGAGATCTTTTCAGTGTAGCGGTTGGAGAATTCTTACGCACCTTCTTCAGCAGTTCAAAGCTGTTCCCAGTTGGAACAGCAGCGTTGACTTCCACCACTGGAGCCGGTGGAGTTAGTCCTGAGGGGGAGTTGCCCCCTGCCTTCCTCACTCGTTTCCAATGGCGACGTCGAGCATGACGAGCCGTTGGGACTGGCTCGGAGATTGAGACATCTTCTTTTTGCCCCCTGTCTGAATGAGGCGCCGCCGGTGTTAACCTCTTAAAGACTGAGGTTGTCTTCTGAGGTGTGATATCCAACCTATCGAAGACAGATCTTCGAGCAGGGGAAGCCGCCTTGACGACTTCTGAAGCAGCAGTCATTGCCTTCCTTGGGACAGCCAGTTTAGAGTTCTGATTTAGCCTAGTGAAAACAGAGGCTGTTGGTTCGGTAGTTAGCGACCCGTTGACAGGGGCCGTCGCAGCAGTGAGCCGGTCGAAGACCGACTTTTTGTTCACTTCTGGTGCAGGTATTGGCATAGAGAAGCTTGTAGGCGGGATCATGGTCCCGAAAAACAGGCCGGTGGTGGCCTGGGTCACCTGGTCTACCGGCAGAGCGAGGAAGGAGGCCGCTTGGGGCCCATATGCTACACCTCCGGGGGAGGTGGAGCGTCCGTTGCAGTGGCACTTCGAGCAGTTGGTGCAGTTAGAGGCCATTGATGCTTGAGTTCTGCGCTAGGCAAAAGACCAAATCTTAGTAACTTGAAATCCAAAGGCAACCATTTAACAAACCGCGATTGGTTCGCGAGGACGACACACGAAGTGTGGAGTGGAAAGAGGAAAAGGTCCCACCGGGCGTGCCAGAATCTGTTCCCCTCCGAATGGCGGCCGAGACGTTAGGACGTCCGTGCCTGAGATTCAGGGCAGATGCTATTTGGTTTTATCCGTCTACCTCTCCGAAGATGCCAAGTTGATTTATGGCACCGTGTATCGGGGGTTTAGACGGATGCGGTCGATGTAGCAGACTTTGTCAGATTCCCCCTCGCTTGAGGGGTTTTTGATTGTGGGGACGCTCTTCCCCGCAGGCGCAAGCCCCTGCAGTTAATTACGCTACCGCATCGTGGTAACCACTTTCTCCTTCTCCAGAATTTCACTTCGTGTCGTGTGTGTTTGTTTTGTTTGTGGTTGCCCGTGGATTGTATACGGAGATTGAGTAATACCGTCGCCCGTAGGACGTGGATTAGTCCAAATCCGTATTTACTTAGATTTGGGTTTGGTGTTTTAGTTTAAGGATACGTTAGCCGCGTTGAGGCTAAGATCAACTTAAACGTTCGTTAAGGATACGTTAGTCCTGTTTGAGACTAAGATCAACTTAAACATTCGTTAAGGATATGTTAGTCCTGTTTGAGACTAAGATCAACTTAACGAGGTGATCCATTTAATATATGGCCGTCGGGACTCGTCGCCTCTCTAACGTCGTTGAAGGATTACAACGATACGTGTCAGAGGAGTTTGGAGATGTACCCTTGAGCCGAAGTTGATTTAGGGTTTTATAGTCCATTTGAATGTTTAAGGATACGTTAGCCATGTTTGGGGCTAAGATCAACTTAAACGGGACCGTTTAGATCCGGCAAAAGAGCATTTGGATGCTCTATTGTTTCAGTTTAGGGACGTAGTGGTCCATCGCCAGTTTAGGGACGTGGTGGTCCATCATTAGTTTAAGGACGTTTCGGTCCATGCTCCAGTTTAGGGACGTGGTGGTCCATCATTAGTTTAAGGACGTTTCGGTCCAATATTAGTTTAGGGACGTTTCGGTCCACGAGTTTAAGGACCCCGCAGTCCATATTGATGTGTGGTCGTTAGGACCCATCACCTCTTTGACGTCGTTGAGGAATTACAACGATGGATGTCAAAGGATTTCGGAGATGTACCCTCGAACCGGATGTAGATTGATTTAGGAGAGCAATTTTGCTCAGTCAATTTAATTTAAGGACTTATGGCCACGATTGGGCTAAGTCCAATTGGAAACACTTTTATTTGTTGTTGGTCTGTTAGATCTGTGCCATGGCTGTTTATTTATTTTGGGCTTTGCTCAAACAGAGTATCAATTTAAATGGGGCTCTGCCCTTTTATTGCTTTGCAATTTATTTAGGCCTGTTAGGTCTTTTTGACTTGGGCCTGGCCCTTTAAGTAATGCACTGCATTTGTGCAAAGCACTAAGAATCTTTTTAGATTAAAAAAAAACAGAAGTGTAAAGCACTTTTTGATCCCTTGATCTAAACAAGTTTTTCCTTGTTTCAGAGAACCAAAGGTTCATAACAAGTGGAAGGCACTATTTTTATTTTTATTTTTTATTTTTTTATTTATTTATTGAAGATCAATGATCTTGTTCTTAGATCAATGATCTGTTCATAAGAGAATTTTCTCTTCTTTTAAAGGTTTTTACCTTTTTTTTTATGTTCTTCAGGAGTTCTTGAGAGTTCTCTTCTCTTTTTTTTTAGCAAGATGTTGATTATTTTGAAATGAGGTCTGGGGTCCTTTTTATAGTGCTCACAAATTAGTTAAATTTGTTACAGAGATCTTTTTCTGAGTGATTTGGGGAATTTTCCCCACCGTTGGATCTTTGATCCAAAGGCCCATGCTTTATAGAAGAAAATCTTCTTGTTTTAACAAGAACAGAAAAGATTTATTCTGTTTTGCGCAACTCCCCCAGCGCGTGACACGTGTCGCGCAGCGCTGTGCTTGCGCAACTGCGCAGACACGTGTCGCGCAGCGCAGCGCTTGCGCAACTGTGCTTGCGCAGTTGTGCTTGCGCAACTGCGCAGACACGTGTCGCGCAGCGCAGTGCTTGCGCAACTGAACGTTGCTTTTTTTACTTTTTGTTTTTAAAAGAGCCCTGCTCTGATTGGACGCACTGCCTTGGGCGTTGCGCTGACGTATCAACTTCTGACACATGGCGCGTTGCGCGCAGCGCACGGGATTTGAAGCGTTGCTTCAAAATTTTGAATTTCTGAAATTCAAACAGAGCCTTGCTCTGATTGGGGGAAACACCTCTCATTGTGAAGGATTTTTGATTGTGGGGACGTTTTTCCCTGCGGGCGCAAGCCCCTGCACTTAATTACGTTACCGCATCACGGTAACCACTTTCACATTCTCCAGATGGTCACTTCGTGTCGTGTGTGTTTGTTTTGTTTTTGGTTGCCCGTGGATTGTATACGGAGACTAATTTATGTTGTCGCCCGTAGGGCGTGAATTAGTACAAATCCGTATTTTCTTAGATTTGGTTTTGGGTTGGGTTTAAGGATCGTTAATCTCATTTGAAACTAAGATCAACTTAAACGTTTGTTAAGGATACGTTAGTCTAATTTTAGACTAAGATCTACTTAACAGGATCATTTAGATCCAACAAAAGAGCATTTGAACTCTATTGTTTTAGTTTAGGGATATTGCGGTCCATAAGTTTAAGGACATCATAGTCCATGACAGTTTAAAGCCGTCATAGTCTGTAAAGTTTAAAGACATCATAGTCTATGAGTTTAAGGATCTCACAGTCCGTAAAGTTTAAGGACATCATAGTCCATGAGTTTAAGGACCCCACAGTCCGTAAAGTTTAAGGACATCATAGTCCAGTTTAAAGACGTCATAGTCTGTGTGGTTTTGGTTCAACCGTTTAGGGATGCACCAAAAGTTATTGGTTATTGAGACCCTTCATCTATCTGAAGACGTTGAAAAATTACGACATATATCAGAGGTATGAAAAGATATACCCTTGAA
The DNA here is from genome assembly GCA_030015575.1 of Agapanthus africanus. Taxonomy (NCBI): domain Eukaryota; kingdom Viridiplantae; phylum Streptophyta; class Magnoliopsida; order Asparagales; family Amaryllidaceae; genus Agapanthus; species Agapanthus africanus. The sequence continues at coordinate 432,755,271 of CM057339.1, forward strand.
CCAATATTGGTTGGGAGATCTGTAGTCAAGTTTGGGACTAAGATCAGTTAAAAATATTTATGAGCATATGGGATCAATTAATCTGAATTAGGGATCTGTGGCCAACTTGGGCTCGGCCCACTCAGTTACAATGTTGTACATTTAATTAGGCTCGGTCCTTTTTCATTTAACAATGTTGAGTATTGGTTTGGGTTCTGACAACCTTTTTGTCTTTTATTGAGTGTTGAGCACTCATTATGGCTCTGGGGCTTTTATTTAACGAACACTTTGTGTTCTTTCAGCACCCACGTGAGGAGCACGTGGTACGCTTGGTGCTGAGCGCCAGATTTAGAGCGCTAAGGCGCTTTCTGTGAGATAGCGCGCACGTGAGGAGCACGTGGCGCGCTTGGCACTGAGCGCCAGTCAATGAGTGCAGAGCGCTCTTTATGAACTAGCGCACACGTGAGGAGCACGTGGCGCGCTTAGAGCTGAGCGCCAGTCAATGAGTGCAGAGCGCTCTTTATGTAATAGCGCACACGTGAGAAACGCGTGGCGCGCTTGGCGCTGAGCGCCAGCCTTGAAGCGCTAAGGCGCTTCTTTTAAAATAGCCCTTGGAGCGCTGGGCGCTGAGCGCCAGACTTGGAGCGCTAAGGCGCTTCTTTAAAAATAGCGCTTGGAGCGCTAAGACGCTTCTTTAAATTGGAGCGCTGATGTGCTTCTTTTTAATTGGAACGCTAAGACTCTTTTTTAGGCAACTTTGATCGGTTCTGCGCTCTGAGAATTAAATTCTCGTTTATAAAAGACTTTGTCTCGTAGCTTTAAGAACAAGATTCTTATTTTTTTATATAGGAGATGTTACCATCTCTTATATTTTTGTGAAAGACTTTATCTTTGTGGATATGTGATCCGAAGAGAATTAAATTCTTCTCCTCCCCTTTTATGATGAGATGTTATGATCTCTTTTTGTGAAAGACATCTGTCTTATAGATCTATGATCTAGAAAGAGAACTAAGTTCTTCTTCTCCGACGAGATACTTCGATCTCTCTCTGTTTTTTTTACCTTGAAGAAATTCTTCCTCCGAGAGCTTGCTCTTCTCTTTTAAATTTCTCAAAGTTTGTGGGGGGTTCCTCTCTGCAAGACTTGAAATCTTCGGTCCTTTATATAGGGGAGGCTGATTTGTTGAATCAGTTAAGGAAATATTTTCTCTGATTGATTTAGGAATGTTTCCCACCGTTGGATCTTTTGATCCATCCCATCGTTGGATCTTTTGATCCAAGGGCTTCTGTTTTACAGAAGGCAATTTTCTTGTTTTTAATAAGATTGGGAAAATATTTTCCCATACAGAACTTATTCTGTATCTTGGTGATTTTTTAATCACCACTGGATCTTTGATCCAACGGTGCTCTAATTTTCAGAGGTAATTTGATAATTTTTAGTAATCTTTGTTGGATCTTTGATCCAAGAGTGGGGAAAATTTAGTTCCAGCGCTAGCGCTCTCGTGCTTTGCAAGTGAGCGTTGTATCAGAGTCTTTGACTCTTGGTGCTAGCGTACTTAGTGCTAGCGCTCTCATGCTTTGCACGCGAGCGCTGCATCAAAGTTTTTGACTCTTAGCACTGGCGCTGCGAGCGCTAGTGCTCTCATGCTTTGCACGTGAGCGCTGCATCAGAGTCTTTGACTCTTAGCGCTGGCGCATTTAGCGCGAGCGCTTTTATGAAGCGCTGCTTCATTTCAAATTTCAAAATTTGAACAGAGCTTTGCTCTGATTGGGGGAAACAAGTGGTAGTCAAGCCAAGAGTAACACGCCAACAAAAGACTCGCGTTGTTTGCGTGTGACAGCAGGGTCAGTGGAGATAGGCTGTCAGTTCCACTGATCCAGAAGTCCACTGAAGAGAGCACCAAAATCCTGAATATCATCTCCTGGAGTAGCCATAGTAAAGGTATGGAATATATCATAAAACTTCTGCAAGTTATTCTCAGACGAGTAGAGAGACCGAAGGTGTGTCCAAACTTTCCTTGCAGTTTTCAGAGACATAATAGACGTATAACAGTGAGGATCTATAGAGTTAGACAACCAAACAATTACCTTGGTATCATTCTGGAAGCAGGTATCAAAGTTGAGATCTTTAGAGTCAAGAGAAGTATCCGTCAAGTAGCGGCGAAGGCCTTTACTGTTCAAAACTCATTCCACAGCACTGGACCATTGAAGGTAGTTCTTTGCGTCGGTAAAAAAGATCGTAGTCAAACGAAGATCCGTTGTAACTTCAACGGACGACAGAGAGGCCGAAATAGCTTTATCATCAACAGAATCCATGATAAGCGGCACAGAGGTAGATCCCAAGAGAAAGAAAAAAGTTGTCCAACCTAAAACAAGTACAAGACGCAAGTTGATATAATAATCATGTATATGGCTAGGGTGTTAAAGAGTATTTAAACCTCTGAGTAGATGGAAGGCTTCCAGCAAGGATCTAATGATTCCAGCAAGGATCCAAGGATCTTCGAAGCGTCTGGTTGGTGTCGATGATGCTGGAAGGGGGGATCGAGGTCTGGATAGTGATCTGAGGATCTTCGAAGCGTCTGGATGGTAGTCGAGGGCGCTGGACGCGTCGAGGAGATTTGGAGGGAGGCGCTGGGGTGGCGTCGAGTGCTGGAAGGGATCGTGGGGTTGTCTGGTGTTGTCGTCGAAGGGATCAAAGGCGAGGGATGAGGTGCCGGGTGGCTTTCGAAGGCTTCGGGGTAGGTTTCGAGGTCATGGGGTTGTCTGGTGTCATCGTCAAAAGGATCAAGGGGGAGGGATTGGTCGAGTGTTGCTGGCGGGTGGGTTCGATGATGCTGGTGGAAGGCTCTGGGGTTGGTCGAGGGCTCTTGGGCTGAGAGTTGCTGATCGATGGGCTGGGCGAAGTTGGGGAGGGTTCCTGGAGGTAGATCGAGGGAGTTGGTGGTGGGTTATCGACGGTGGAGAAAAGGCGAGGGGATCAATGGTAAGGAACGGGTCGGCGACTACACAAAAGAGGTAAATTAGGTTTTTTTAAAAATTTATTTCTCAATTACTTTCAAGCTTTAAAACCATGAAAATAATTGAGAGAAGAATAATCTTTATTGGCTTAAGAAATAATCAAGAGTCCATATATATATATATATATATATATATATATATATATATATATATATATATATATATATATATATAGTGAGAGTTATAGATCACCTCTCAATCTAATAATAAATTATATAACTAATATAATAACTACTCAAATTGATAACTAAATATAATAACTATATATTTGCATAACAATATTCATAACATGTTTTCCTCATCCCTAATTATTTTAGTCTCATTCTTTTATATTAATTACATAATATTAATTACATTATTATGGTTGTAATACAAGAATTGGTAAAAGAGAATGGAATTAATGAAAGTAATAATGTTTGATGACAATATAACAAAATATAGAAAAAAAATTATGAATATATATTTATTATCTAATCTAAATTAATCTAAATAATCTATCAACACTATCGAGAGAAAATGAAAAACAAGTTTTGGCAGTCTGCTCTTATTATCGTACGTTATTGTGTGTCTTACCTTATATGGTTTATATGGCCATGAGGTATTTACTATTGTAAGAAGTATATTAAAAATAAGAACTAGATGTAAATATCATTGTACAAAGTGGATGAACAAATAGACCAAATTCGAAGACGTTCGGATGGAGATATATGGTTTGGATTTAAGATGGGCAACCAAATAATTTGAGGTTATTAAATCAACTAGAATACCCATTTATAGCTCATTTTCCTTCGAATTCCCAATCAATTATTAAGCATGCTAAGTTTGAAGATATTGCAATCGTCATTTCCAAAGATAATAATTACCATATACTTTGTTCATTCATTTAATAAGAATGAAATTGTCATGCTAATCAATTGCACCATAACAGCCATGCTATTTTAATGGATAAATTCCAAGGAGTTGCACCTAATCAATGGTTGTACTATGAATTGTTTGGTCTCAATTATTTAATTATTAATAAACAGGTGGGTCCAAACAAGTGGACCAATGGTGTTTGTCTCTTTGGTAAATTTTTGGATAGACAAATTGCGGATAGGAAAAGTATTGCTCTACATATTAAGCCTTTCAAAGAAAATTATCATAAGAACCGGTTTTGAAAAAACGTATAAATTTTCTTTCAACCTTTTGGTATTCTTTCATTCAATAAACAATTTTCTCTTTATATATAAATACTGCATAGTCCTTTTTCTTCCTATCCTGGAGAGAAAAATTTAGAGGTAAAGTGTGGAGTTTATTTTAAGTTCTTGAGTTAAGTTTGATGGCTTATGGATTTCGATGATCCAATTATTTGGTTTTGATGATAGCTTAAAAATGAGTAGTTCGTTTAATGTCACATACTTATCTTGCTTATCCTATCGACACTAAACTTGTATACACTTATTGTTTAGCTTACTTATCGTATATCTTGTGTATACCGAGTAATATATCAATATATCTCATGCTATACTTGTGTTATATTCTTAATATCGATATATTATTCTCATTCATTTGTTTTGGTAATTTACAATATAAATTTGTATTCACATGTGGTCTATATCTTGCTTCTCTTCTATATATATATATATATATATAAATGTCTCATGCTTTGAGTTTGAGTTATATCTTGATATTGATATACTATTCATGATTGTGATATCAAAACAAATGAATGTTCGTATACTTGTATTTACTATCTTGCTTATATTTCATAACACTGTCTATGATATACTTGGTCGTGTTTGAGATTGGTTTTCAGGATATTTTCACGACACAAGCATACAAAAGAGGATGGAGGAAATCGAGCTTAAACGTCATATCTAATGGAGGTTGGAGTATATGGACGAGTGCTTCTCAAACTGCCAATTCAAGTTTCGTGAAGCTAAGCAGCCGAAGAATAAGAATTTAAGAGTTCAAGCTATGAATAGCTAAGAAGTTAGAAGTCAAGTCCAAGTTGATACGTCAAAGTAAAGTCCAAGATTTGAAGATCAAATATCGACTTCAAGACGCTTGTGAGTGACGTGTCCAATGAAGCTATGAAGCCAAGTTCAAACGCACGTCAAAGTTCGAAAGCTCGAAACGATAAAGATTCAATAATTCGAAGAATTTGCGATAACGACATACGAATCTTTATAAGTACTCTATAAAATATGATTTATATCAATTAGAGCTCTTGAATACTCACGCACGCTTGCATAAACGTTTTACATTGCATGAACTTTGGGGTTTTCGTTTTAAAATTGATTTTCATCACAAAACACAAATTTCTAAGTTTTTACACTTCAGACATCGGTCCTCATATGCTTCAGATGTTTGTCCTCTTTCTGTGTGTTTACAAAAACCCCAAATATCTGAAATATCAGTTTTCATGCGTTGTGCTTCAGACGTCTGTTCCTTACTTGTTCAGACGTCTGTCTATTCTCCGTGTTTTCATATGGCCTATTTTTATGTGATACAGACGTCTGTCCCTTACTTTTCATACGTCTGTTTGTTCTCTGTGCTTTCATTGGAATGAATTCTTTTAAGGAACAAACGTCTACAGTTCAAAATCTTTGAAAATCATTTCTTCAGACGTTTGTCCAATGTTCTTCAGACGTCTGTTTATTCTTTGAACTTTCTTTGGCCATCTTTGAAAACCCACGGCAGATGTCTGAAGCCATCATGAACAGACGTTTGCAGCGGAAAAAGTTTCAAAAAATGACCGTTTATAGCCGTTGGGTCTTTTGTCTTTAGCGACAGACGTTTGCCCAAACCTTCTTCAGACGTCTGTCGATGCTGTTGATTTGTGTTTTTGACTTAAAACGGCTAGTTTTCTTTGGGACTATAAAAAGGTTTTGTGCAAGTATTTTGAGACCTAAATCACTTAAAGATTTCAGTTGCCTATATTCTGAAGTGATCTTCAAAAGAAAAATCTCATATTTTGTGAGAGTTTGATCAAAAATTCATTTGCTTATCTAAAATCGCTCTCACACACAAAATCACTCAAGAGCTTCTAGTTTGATATTCCATTCTTCTTGAGTATTAGTACTTCAATTGTAAAACTCCTTTGAGAGTAATATTGAGCTTGTATTTTGCTTTCTTTCTTCATTGAGAAGATTCTTGAGTGCAAGAGTGCCTTGTAAGAGAGAAAAGCTTGTTGAGAGAAGAAGTGCTCAAGTGTGAGCATGTGTGGTTGTATTGAGAGAGGCGGGAAGAGCTTGTAAGAAATGTTGTTCGTAGTGGCAAATAACGTGTAGTCTTTTGAGGAGACGTGTTGGTTAGGCCTCCAGCGGAAGCGGGGTTGTGGGTTGCTTGTGGGCGACATGTTGTCTCCAAAAAAGGCGTGTTTAGTGGAACGGGCTCGTACACTTAAAGAAAGTGGACTAGGGGAGATCCCGAACAACTCTAAAATAGACTCGTGTTTATGTTTGCAATTTCTCTTATGCTTTATATTGCCTATTAGCTTAGAAATTGCACAATTACATGTGTGTTCCCTACTTGCTATATTTGCTCACTACTTGCTCATTATGCTCATTGCTTATACTTAATATTACCCTTACTTGCTATATGTTCTTTGTTCACGATTGTAGTATTGCTTGATATCATATCTCTTTGCTATTGTGTATTATATTAGCATGTGCTTGTTAGAATTTTTAATTTGGGGATATTAGTAGCATAGTCCTATTCACCCCTCTCTAGGACTATTTCCAGTGTAGTCTTTCGCGTTACTTTCATTTGGTATCAAAGCTTGGTACCCATTTTTCGTAAGCTTTACTTTCTAGAGTGATCCATGCCTTCTTTTCTTCCTAATTGTTCTTACGATGATGTACCATTGATTAATAATTTTTCTTATTTTGATGGTAACAAATTTTTTATTTAGAAGATTAAAATGGATGCTTATCTTGGTTCTCTTGGTATAAATTTTTGGAAAATTGTTGATGACGATTATTCTATTTCTCTTTATGATAAATTAGAATGGAGTAATCGAGATAGAGATTTATTTGCTATTAACATCAAGGCTTTAAAAGTTTTACAATATACTTTAAATGTTGATATTTTAAACAAATTTTCCTCTTACAAGACGGCTCACGGTATTTTGTGCTCATTGGAGCAAATCTATGGAGAGCACGTAGTTTGCAAGGAAGCAGAGAAAGCCAAGAGTACAACTTCATTAGCAATTTTGGATGCGTTTAAACAAAAGCTAAATCAAGACGCGACAACCAACTCTATGAAGGTTGCAAAGTGGTGTTTTGATCATGAGATTGTAAGTAATCTCTTTTATGATTTCCACAAACTTATTCATGATCAATCACCGGATAATTTTAATACTTTGCATGATAGTCATATTTCATTAGCATCTAAGAATGACATTCTTGAAAATCGTATTTCTGTCTTAGAAAACGAAAGAAGTGATTTGGTTTCTTGTTGTAATTCTTTTAAAGTTTTAAATAAAAACTTGATTACCAAATTTAGTGTTTTAAACACCACTCATGATTCTCAAATTGCTTTAATTGATAAATTAGTTCTTGAGAAAAATGAGTTGTTTTCAAAGCTTGATTTACATTGTGGTTCTATTGATACTTTGAAGCTTGAAAATAATAATTTGGTTTTATCTTGTGAGACCTTGAGAAAAGGAAATGAAGATTTAATTTGAAGTTTTAAAAATGAGATTGATCTTTTGAAATCGTCTATTCTATTTCAAGAATCTCTTGTTTTAGAAAACACTTCTCTCAAGTAAGAAAAAGAAAATTTAATTTCTTCTTGTGATATTTTGAGCAGAGAAAACGATGCTTTGATTTCAAATTTTAAAAGTAAAATTGATTTGTTGAAATCTACTATTGCTTCTCAAGACTCTTTGATATTTAAAAACTCTTCTCTCGAAAAACAAAATGTTGATTTAAGCTCTTCCTTTGCTAAAATTTCAAAACCAAAAGAAAATCTTATTTCCCCTCTTAGCAAGCAAAATAAAGCTTTAAACCGAAAAGGGATTGGTTATAAAAACTCAAAAATTCAAAAATCCTCTCCATCTAGATTTGTCAAACGTGCTTCAACCTTTACTAAATCTCATGCTCATAATCATACATATCTTTATAGATTTAGTACGAAACAACCCTTCAAGAAGCATGCGCATGCTTCTATTGTTTTTTCTCATGCTATTGACGCATCTAGATCCTCCATGCATGCACTCATATTTGTTATTCTTGTGGTGCACATGGATACTTCACATTTGCATGTACTTTAAAAATGAATATATCTTCGCATGCCAATGTTAGATGGGTTCCAAAATCTAACTCATATGGATCCAAGAAGACTTGGATACCGAAATCCCCCTCCATACCTTATTTTGTAGGTGTGGACCATTTGACGACTTGAGAGATTCGGGTTCGTGATGTGCAACAAGAGCAATCAAATGGAAATACTTGCTTTGTTAGATATGTATGCCCTAGAGGCCTGTATTGTATAGGATTTTAGGCATGTATATGTACAGAAAAAATCTTTGCTCGAAATGATAGTATGCTATCTGGTTTATCTTCATCTTAACGTGTGATGTGTTGTATTTCATATCTTTATATACATGTTGATGAAGCCCTTAGGATTATGCTTGACTGCCAGGATTGTGATGTAGATCATACTAGTGGGGCCTGGGCAGTCTATAAGCATACCTTTAATAGTTCCTAGTCGAGGGTATATCGAGACAGGGCATCGATATTACCAGAGTAGACTAGTGTGTACGTTTCTTGACCCTGGGGGCGATGGTTGATCCCACAACCATTGGTGTTTGACATCAAAGATTGTACACATGTGCTCATTGGAGAATGGGTACACCGAACAGGACTCGCCGAGAACTCCTAGATAGTATATATATACCTATTATCAGATAGCAGTTCTCTGGTGACACTTGTACAGGTTAGTCTGTAGATCTGAGATCGTCATAGTGTCTTGTGTGATTCCCACCGTGCTTTGATTTTCTCCCTACCACGGCTCTACTGAGTCGTGCAAACAGATGGATTTTGGGTACAGTCCCGAATCACATGGAGGCAGTGAGCGATAGGAGGGGTTTCGTCTCTCCCGGTATAGGGAGTTGATCTTGCACTATGCTTGATCGGCCATAACAACAAATCCCTGGCTAGGGTTCTCGAGATTTACTGATAAGAGTTATCAGTAGTTTCTCGAACCGTTATGGGCCGTAAATCAGCATGACTTATAAAGTTACTGGGGTCTGACATTTAACACCCCTAGACTTCATGTGCGACGTATCAGACAAAGAGACCGGACTGTACGGTAAGTGTTGATTACAGGCTCGTTAGGGTTGTGATGAGTTTGCTCGTCGACCACCTTTTCGTCATGTACCTGGGTAGCCATTACGCACAGTTAGTGCCGCTGACGTGCTTGTGGTTAAATCCACTGACAGTGTACTGTCGAGTCTTTAGAGTCCTGCATAGAGGGTTTCCTGGTTCAGGCAAAAGATGTAGAGGCCGTAAGTTATCACGGCTGGGTTTCGATCATGTTCATGTAATGGTTACAGGAATAATAATCGGAAGGATAATACTGGTAGGCTTTGGTTTAAGCCGGATACCGGTATTATATTATTGGATTATTTGTATTCGTATTTTTCGGAATTCGGATACGGGTATACTTATACGGTGGAGGGGTATTCTTATAATTGTACAAGAACACTTTTTAGAAGGAGACACCTCATAATTGGATGTTTATTTTGTGAAAATAAATAAATGATGTTGAATTTGGAGAGAGTCAAAGTATGGATGAAAGAATGGCTTATATCATTTTATATTCATTTGGAGTTACTATTGAAGCATGGTGCATTATTTTGGAGAAAAATAATACATGCTTCAATTATTTTCTTTTAGCCATAAAATTTTTCCATGCTTAATTTTTTTCAATAATCACTCTCATCTTCTCTCTCCTCATTATCTCCTTCTTCCTCCTTTTAACTTTATCCTTCACATGTGTTGTGAATCAAAAGCCCAAGAGACATAATAATCCACTACATGATCTCTACATCATCTAAGTGATCATTTCTAGCACACTTGATATCTTAGTTAACTCTTGAGAAGAGTTTGAACCTTGTTCTACAACTCTCGGTGGATCATCTACGTCTTGAGGTGACCAGAGATCGAGAACTTCTTAACCATCAAAGGAGCCAAAGAGTCGCAGCGGAAAGAAGACCCGAAGGACCGTTTCCTTGAGGTATAACCCCTATCATAGTAGATAAGATCTCTAGATAGGATTACTAGTTATGGTTTAGTACAAGATCTAGGTTTAAAATAGGTGTTGCATGCAAGAAAAATTATTGTTTGCCACTTCCGTCTCCTTACAAGTGTTGTGAGGGTGTGCAATATCTACTAACATGGTATCAGAGCCTAACTAAACCACAACTAGTTTTTTAGACGACGTTTAAAGCTTCGAACTCAAAACAACTCCAAAACTACAAACCCAAGAACAACTTTCTGGAAATTTTTAAAAGATGTTCTAAATTTTTTTAAGTATATGCAGAATACTTGTTATGAGATAACTAGACAACCCTAGAAAAATGAGCTCCAACCACCGGATTTTTCTCGGCGAGATGAAGAAATTTTCCGTCGTCGCCAGTCCTGTTGAAGGGTTTGGGCATGAATTTTTTAGGGTTATCTGTGCTCTGGGTTCTTGGCTTTGTGGTATTTTTTATTTATTTCCAGATTACATATGATGTAACCTAATGTTTCCCTCCGAACGGCGGCCGAGACGTGAGGACGCCTTGCCTGAGATTCGGGGCAGATGCTATTTGGTTTTATCCGTCCACCTCTCCGAAGATGCCAAGTTGATTTATGGCACCGTGTATCGGAGGTTTAGACGGATGCGGCCGATGTAGCAGACTTCGTCAGATTCCCCCTCGCTTGAGGGGTTTTTGATTATGGGGACACTCTTCCCTGCAGGCGCAAGCCCCTGCAGTTAATTACGCTGCCGCATCGCGGTAACAACTTTCTCTTTCTCCAGAATTTCACTTCGTGTCGTGTTTGTTTGTTCTGTTTGTGATTGCCCGTGGATTGTATACGGAGACTAAGTGATGCCGTCGCCTGTAGGACGTGGATTAGTCCAAATCCGTATTTACTTAGATTTGGGTTTGGTGTTTTAGTTTAAGGATACGTTAGCCATATTTAGGCTAAGATCGACTTAAACGTTCGTTAAGGATACGTTAGTCTGATTTGAGACTAAGATCAACTTAACGGGATCGTTTGGATCCGACAAGAGAGCAATTGGCTCTATTGTTTAGTTTAATGACGTTGCGGTCGATGGGTAGTTTAAGGACGTTGCGGTCCATATTCCAGTTTAGGGACATGGTGGTCCATATTCCAGTTTAGGGACATAGAGGTCCATATTTAGTTTAAGGACGCTTGAGTCCGTGGGTTTAAGGACCCCACAGTCCGTGTTTTAGTTTAAGGACGCATAAGTCCGCGGGTTTAAGGACTCCACAATCCCTCTTTTGGTTTAAGGACGCTTAAGTCCATGAGTTTAGGGACCCAACAGTCCGTGTTGATGTGTGGTTGTCGGGACCCGTCGCCTCTCTGACGTCGTTGAAGGATTACAACGATAGGAGTCAAAGGAGTTCGTAGATGTACCCTCGAACCGGATATAAATTGATTTAAGAGAGCAGCTGTGCTCAGTCAATTTAATTTGAGGACTTACGGCCATGATTGGGCTAAGTACAGTTGAAAAATGTTCAACGCTTTTATTTATCTTTGGCCTATTAGGCCTGTGCTAGGGCTTTGCCCATGTTTAAGTAATGCATTGCATTACTTTTGGTCTCTGTTGGACCTTTGTTTGGGCTCTGCCCCTTTTAAAATAATGCATTGCATTATTTATTATTTTGTTTGGGCTCTGCCTATTTATAAATGATGCAGAGCATCAATTTTGTTTGGGCTCTGCCCTTTTTATTGCATTGCAATTTAATTTGGCCTACTAGGCCTTTCTGATTTGGGCCTGACCCTCCGACGGTCAAATTAGATAGGAAATCTGAGAAGAGTAACGGCTTAGTGGTGTAAAAATGGCTTACTTGAACCGTCTGAAGGAGAGGTTTATATAGCGGTGACAGCAGGCAAGCGTGAGAATCACGCCGCCCATTCCGCTCCCGACGCCCGCGTGATGAGCGGGATCCCGCATTAATGGCGAGATAGGCTCGTTAATGAGGGATCGTGATGGCGTGGAACGTGGGATGTGGTCGGCAGATATCTCGCGCATGGAGAGATTCGCGGGATGGCGGTTGTGCCTGTGAGCAGTGCCGTTGGTCGGTCGATGAGACCGAGGAAGATGACCTCGGCGGGAGAGCTCGCGGACGAGCGTGAGAGCCGAGGTATCTTGGTTCTGCGGTAGCCCGGAGACGAGCTAAGAGGCCAAGGAAGCCAATTGTGCAGGGAGCTCGGAGGTGAGCCAGCGTTTGTTTGTAGGACGGGCATAGCCGCGGTCTGGTCAGCCACTGTAGGTCCTTTCTTGTAAGCTTCGAGACACGTCATCTGCCACGTGTCGCCATCTGAAGAGATCACCGATATCGGGCATCATCATTAGCCCCCCACTCTCGTTCCGATCTATTTGTGGGTCGGGTCGAGAGTGGACTGCTTAGTTCTTTCTCTGCGGCTTGGCGCTGGTAATTCCTCGTGGTGGATTGTTCGGGGACAACACGGCGTTCTTGTTGTTGCGCCACGGCAGCGCCCCGGCCGTCTTACCGAGGCCAAAATGCGGAATCAAAATTTTTCCTTACTCGGAAACCGGCGCTACCGCGGACAATGAAAACCCGGATCGTTTACCATTAACCTAATACTAGCAATCAAGAGATAGGGTGAGAAGTATACCGAGTGATCCGAGTTCTCCGGTCTTCTCGTCATCGTCCCGATCTCCCGCGGAAAGTTTTGCCTCCACATCGTCGCCTCCTCGTCGGAAGGGCACCACATCGCCTGCGTCTTTTACGGGCTCCCGCCTCGATACCGAGGCAACTCGGGCATGAAGCCGGCAACTCGACATGCTCAAGATTTGCTGTAGAATGTAGTGTAGATGATGCTAGTCTCATTTGGGGTTTGTAGTTGCCTTGATGGAGGAATGGGGTTAGGAAAAATGGTGCTTTCATTTCTCCAAAACAAAAAGAAGAAGGAGATGAAGAATTCCTTCCAAATCAAAGATGAACTCTCTCATTCTTTTCTTTCTCTCATTGTTCTTTCTTTCATTTTCATCAAGTGAGAAGAATGGTGGAGGAAAAGGATATATAGCATGAAGGGAGGTGATGGTAGGAGCAATGAAGAGGGTGACCATATCCAAAGACAAGAAAACATCAACCATACTTAACACTATTAAACCCATACCCTCTCATGTCTTAATTAATGCAAGTGATGGATGAAAGATATCATAATCCCACAATTGCAAGAAACCCCTCCACAAAAGTTATTTGCACAATTGCAAATAACCCCCTCCATCGGAAAAGTCCGGCCGGGAAAGAACAAACGAAAACCGGCCGGAACGGAATGCAAACTGGCAACTCCAGAAAACTGGTCCCGTAATAAATTACAGGAAAATCCCGATACTGTGCATACACACCCGCATCTGTATTCCGTCGGGATACAAATGCAAATGAGACAAAATCTACACTGTACTAAACTAGGACCGGCTTAAACCAAAGCCGGCTAGTAATATCCGTTCGATCCTGATCCGTGCAATACCGCACGTATCTGATCGAACCCTGCCATATATCCATACGGCCACTAGTACAAAACTGTCCGATCCTGATCCGTGCAATACCGCACGTATCTGATCGGACCCTGCCATATCTCCATACGGTCTCTACAGCGTTTCGCCCGAAAGCTTGAGTAACTGTAAGTGTGGTGGACTCTAAAGACTCGTCAATACTATGGCTGTGGATTTAACCACTAGCACGTCGGAGGTATAAGCCAACACGTGACGGGCCACCAGCTATTGACCAAAAGGGACGTCGATGAGCGAACTCATCCTGACACCCTACTGAGCCTGTCAGTGACAATATCCGTACAGTCCGGTCCGTTCGTCTATGAGCATCGCATGTCGGGCCTAGGGGGTTGGTAAAAGTCAGACCCCCAAAAGCGGTACAAGTCGTGTCGGAGTGTAGCCCAGAACGCCCTGAGATACTACTGGAATACCTACCAGTAGATCTCCTGCCTCGGCCGAGGGCTTTGCGTAATGGCTCTCCTAGACACAGCGCGACCTCACCCCCAATACCGGGAGAGACGAACCCCTGAAGATCCGCTCACTGCCTCCATGTGGCTCGGGACTGTACCCAACTAAAACCTGTTTGCACGACTCCTTTGAGCCGTGGTAGGGTAGTAATCAAAGCACAGTGGGAACTCACACGAAACAAATGACGATCTCAGGTCGATGAACTAACCTGTACACATGTCACCAGGGAACTGCTATCTGACGTCTGGTATAAGACCAACTAGCAGGTTCCCGGCGAGTCCTGTCCGGTGTACTCATAACCCAATGAGCACCTGTATACATCTTAGGTGAACCAACTAACACCAGTGGCTTGTGAGACCGGCCACCGCCCCTCGTCGGGGTCTCGACTGTATACACTAGTCTACTAATGGAGTATCGATGCCCTGTCTCGAAACTCCTACGACTAGGGACCTTTTAAGGATGTGCTTATAGACTACCAGCTCCTACGTATATGATCGCCATCATACTGCTGGCAGTCAAGCAAGAATCCTAGGGGCTCTATCAACGTGCAATAGCGACATGTCAAGTCACCTAAAGCAGTACACGATGATAAAGGTAAACCAGATAGCAAACTATCATCTCGAGTAAGACTGTCCTACCGGGATAGGTCCTCCCTCAATCATTGCAATCACGTGCCTGTGATCCAATAATTGACTCTGAGGGCACTATCTCCAACAATCTCCCACTTGCACTCAAGGCTAATTATTGCGATGTCGCATACTCACAGCCCGTGTGATACCGAACACCCAACTCCTCTACTAGTCAGTCTCACAAAACCCGTTTGCGAAACTATTGTGTTCGAGGAATAGCCTCAGTGAGTGGATCCGCTGTGATGTTTCTTTCTATGTCTCTCTATATCTCAAGTTCGCGGAGAAAGCCATCTCCCGAAAAGAGCAATACCTGTCTTAGAATGTCTGGATGTCTGATGGGACCTAGCTCATAAATGAACTCCAAATCCAAACTTCTTAGACTGTATCGTCAACTGAACTTAATCAGTATCCTGCGCCATGCCTCCCTCAGTATTGCTTTGGACTACCTGTCCAAAATATTGCCCCTCGTCAGAAGGAAAAAAACTATAACTCTGACAACCTCTTTGTCGTCCATGTCACCTTGGAAGCCTGGAATGATAACTGTCTCCCAAATGAGGCTGTCGCTATCATATCCCTAGAACATCCACTTATGTTCTAAAACTGCTTCCGACTGTTTCTCCAGTATTGGATCAATGTCAACTTATTGCATATAGTGCAAGAACAACATCTGGTATGGTACTTGACACCTCATGATTGACTCAATTGCCTAAGCAAGTGATCTGCCAATCATGCATATCCCTCTCCCCTTTAGTCTGTAAGACACCTTTAGAGAGGGTGACTCCATTACCTGCAGGTACACTACCATGCCAGGAGTCGTTCATTCTAAATACTCATAGAATGCTGTCAAGGTACCCAGATTGGGAAACCACCCAAATCTAGATCTAAAACCATAGATCCAGTAACCAGTATGTCTGATATAATATCCAAGTCCTGTGTAGAGAAACCACTGTGTGACAACCAAAGTATAACCGATCGTAGTATAGGAGTTTCTTTTCCTACTACCTTCTCAACAGATCCATCCCCTATTCTGATGAAGTCAAACCTATGACTGTCATATCAGAAATAGATGATCTATCTCCGCTATATCTGCTTTAGTCTATAAATAGACATAAGCCTGATGTCCACCAATGCTTCCGCTGCTCCCACTGACTACGACAACCCTCTGGCAGAGTCATATAGACGTGCACTTCTAAAGCAAGTTTAGAACAACGCTATACTCATCCTCCTGCCGGGTCTCGCAGCCTGGAACAACAACAATGGCAAGTGTGGGTAAACAAGAACTTCCCTATCACCGTCCTTGAGGTTACCGGAGTACCTCTCGGGTGCCTGAAGTTACCCACCTTATTTGCTGAGTGGCCAATGGAATGTCAAATCAGATTGAATCTTTAGGTTCCTTATCAAATCTTCAGTAATCGTTTGCGGTTCTGGAATCACTTCCAGTTCTACCATACTCCCACTACTGTTTTCTGAAAAAAATCCATTTCTTTTAAAATTGTGGCGAGTCTAGAACAATATTGCTATTGTTCATCCAGATGGTAGAAAGTCAACCCTCGTCATAGCCTGGGTCAACCCACAAACAGCCATTACAGAAACGTGCCTTGAGTTGTCCAGTGTCTGGTTTTAAGCATAAGCCGGACAACTCCCCGTACCTTAACAACGTTAAGATATGAACTGTTCTATATCCAATATAGAACCAGAGGCACTGATTTAATTGAATCAGATTCAAATCATGCAGCTGTCTCCAGTGCATGTCAACTAAATGGAAGGAGGCCGATCAGCGTTACTCAACTTAGGAATGCTTCCAATTATGAGTAACCTGAAAGAGAAGCAATTTCTCTTTATCATTACTATCAACTGAATACCATACACAAGTATCTACATCTTCGATCTCTTTGAAGAATCCCGATACTTGCTACACCTGGTTCTCTACTCTATTCAAATACCTATAACTCCTCAAAACTTAGACCCTGTGTTTCTACGAAACACATGTCTAAGAACTAGAGAAGTTAAAAGTAAACAGAATATAGTATGAGGACCAACCCCTCTGTCCTAATGGACACTGGACAACATACAATGCTCTGTATAAGTCCCTTGAGTCTGACAACTCTTTCACTGTGTGTCGTAGGTTGAAAACTGTACTTATGGTTAAGAAGAATTACACCGCTGTTGAATGCTCCTTACCTAACCATCCACTGATATAGGTAAATGTCATCGACATAATATCAAAAGGTATATCTCACTCTATGAAAATAGACGTACAGATATATCAATTTGAAATTGGTGCATAACCGCGGATATTCAAAACCAAATAATTGCCGACCGGCAAACAACCCAGGTGACTTCCTCAAATAATGAGGATGATCACCTAATTCCCAATAACTTACTCTCACTCATCATCTGTAAAACCATGCAGATGTGAGAATCATACCTGGTAAATACATACCCTGGAGTAAGTGTCTAGTCGGGAAATCAGTTTTCTTTTAACATCACACAGTGAAACTGAAACATTGAAATGTTTCGTCGGGGCATCCTGGTATTCCTAGTAATGCCTCTTCCATTATCCAGATTCACAACTGTAACCTTGTAATTCTTTGCCATCTTTCTAAATCCCTTTCTATGTCTTTAGTCATTACCTTCTGTACACCCCTTTAAGCCAAATGGTTTTCTTCCTTCCCTACCGTTCGGCACCAGCCTATGGTTTGGAAGAAGACTATCCAAAAAGGATAAGGGGTGTACTGTCCTAATCCTAGGAGCACTCGCAATGCGAGAGAAGGTGAAGATAAAATACACCTGAATGTACTTTATTCCTATTTCTCCTGAACCAGGATCCATCCCCGAACTGGAACAAGTTCCTTTCGAGTTCGTATATAACCATACGATGGAGTATCCAATAAACTGTGGATCTTCGTAGTGATACGGAGTGTCCTGGAGAAATACAAAGGTGTTTTAGGATTGGCGAAGAAACACTTGGTTCGGTCGTGAATAGCAGTCGCAATTTACTTTGCCCTCTTACTAATCCCTTGCTTTGTCTTAACTTAATACCTTCTGCACACCATCGTTATGGTAATTGGTTTTCTTCATTCCCTACCGGTCGGCACCAGCCTAAGGTTTGGAAGAAGACTATCCAATTTGCGTAATAGGTGTACTATCTCCTAAACCAAGGAGTACTCGTAATGAGAGAAGGTGAAAAGAAAAGACAACTGAATAATCCTATCCGTTTTCTCCAGAACCAGAAACCATCCTCGAAGTCCTTCGAGTTCGTATCTAACCATACGATGGTTTTGTCCAATGGAAGTGGACGTTCGTAGTAATACGGGGTGTCCTGGAGAAAAGGGTAAAAGTAGGAGTGGCAATGAGGTCTGCAACTCTGACAATCCAAAAGCCAGTGTTAAGTAGGTTCGGTCAACTTGGTCACTGAGTCAAAGTCTTAGGGTCGGGTCAATGGTCGCTGCCAGAGAGAGAGAGAAAAGAAACACTCAGCGTGCACTCTGTCCTAGATCAGAATGGTTACCACTTTATCTAATCTGGAAACCTCCCACTGTACCTCCAATTCTCCTCCAAACCTGAAAGAAGAATTAGTCGGGATCACCCGAGGAGTAAACCAACTCATCAGTGGAAATCGGGATCCAACTATCATCGCATGATAACTTGACGGAATCCACTCAAGTCACCACACTCCAGAAGGTATGCGCATGCCTGGCAAGTTTCAGTTCTTTTGAAACTCCCGATGTGATTTTTACCCCTAGGACTCAAGTGACCTTGACGGAGTCAACAAATCAAAGAGTCCTAGTCAAGTTCATCCCGTCATTATCTGGATTGCATTAAACCCACCCGTACGTGCCCTTGACGGGGTCAACAAGGCCGCACGACTGTCCTAACCAATCCCATTTATGCAACAAACAAGCACCACTTAGCTACCGTACACTACGCCTTGACGGAGTCAACAAACGCAGCACGAATACTAAATAATACTCATAAGAAATGACGGAGGGCTACGAATGGTTTTTGGTGAAAAACCTTTAACGTAAAGAACTTGATATCGTTGAAGGAACTGCATAGCCTTTTATAAAAATATAGTGACGAAAACCTTTGCTAAAGAGGTCACTCCCGGTGAAGGGATCTCGGCTCTTTCCCCGTAGAATGAGGTGCAGGATATTCCAACTGAATACCACGATGCAAAGCAAAAGTAATCGGCTATAGTGAAGTTAATGCCCTGATGCAAACTTCTGTCCAAGGGGTCACTCCCGGTGAAGGGATCTCGGCCCTTGCCTCGTCGACTGAGGAGCAGGATATTCCAAATGAATACCACGATGCAAAACAAAAGTGAACGTCCTTGCAATAACAGCTTTTGAAAAAAATATTCCAACAACATCAGAATAGGTTTGTTTATCTTGCATTGATCCGAATCAACGCAGTCCCATCAATTGATCACACCACAAAGAACGAAAATATACTGACGTACGTATATGCCATCCGCATTCGCCACTGGGTCCCGTCATCACCCGTTAGGTTAGCTAACTAACGGCAGAGCGGGGACTGGACTAGCGCGGATGTAAAACATATACAACATCTACTAATATATATACCAATATATTATATTTCGCTCAAGGCGTGATAAAATGCAACATCACAGAAATGTACAGCATCACAGAACAATACAGATATCTGGAAGCCCCGGGTTTCACAGAGCCGCTGCTGAAACCCGACGTTCCCCTGGTCATGTGGATAGCCTGTGCAATGAAAACCTAGACCCCTACGGGCGCGGCAAGTCACCCGCCAAAACCTGAAGCGAGGCAGCCCCCTTCAGCTCCGTGAATGGACCACCCAGCACTCCACGGAATCCGGCAACTTGGGCACCCCTCCTGGGTCAACCTGTACCCCCTACGAGTGCGGCGAATAGCCCGCCAATCCCAGAGTGAAGCCCCCTCCGTCTCAATGCCATGAGATGCGGGCTTGTTGCCCTCTAGAACCCGGCCATCCGTGCACCCCACCGCGGGGTAATCCTAGTACAGAAAGTAAAATATACATACACCGGGTACATCGACCGCAACCAGGTCGTGCCCCAAAAGAATAATACAAACTGGCAGTGACGGCAGTCCACAAGTCGGACGCTCGCCCCGCAATATCAAATGTACATAATACAACAAAACTGCACTAGCATTGCATCCAGGCTATCCCCCACGACCGATCCGCAACATCACAGTATAAACATAGAACATCAACGTGAAAGTCACGTTCGCAAATCCGTCTAACCGGGCTATAGCAGTTAGACCGGATTTACCGATCGAGTGACATTCACGGTCGCAGATATAATGTAAATACTGTGAAAAATGTGTTTAAAATTTTCCGATTGACCAAAAAATTAACAAGTGGGCCCCCAATCAAAACTGTAGCACTCACAGAAAACCTGGGCCCAATTTTAATATTCCAAAACCCCTAATTACAGCCCATAAGCCCACTGCAAAAATATAATCACACGAACCCACACTCCTGCGGCGGAAGCGCGGCCAGAAGGGGGTTTTGGCCGCCCTTCCGCGGTCTTACGGAGGAATCGTGTCACCAAATTTTTTCAGTGTTCTTAGAACTCCCTGCACATCATTCTGAGACCACCTGAAAAATTTTTAGACTCCAAAAAATTTCGACAGAAACTGATTGTGCTAGAAAAATACGGTTTTTGGAAATTTTGGTCGATCGGAAACGCAAACACATCAAACGAAGCTAGGTAAGGTTAATGGCGTGGCTCTGATACCATGTTGCGCCACGGCAGCGCCCCGGCCGTCTTACCGAGGCCAAAATGCGGAATCAAAATTTTTCCTTACTCGGAAACCGGCGCTACCGCGGACAATGAAAACCCGGATCGTTTACCATTAACCTAATACTAGCAATCAAGAGATAGGGTGAGAAGTATACCGAGTGATCCGAGTCCTCCGGTCTTCTCGTCATCGTCCCGATCTCCCGCGGAAAGTTTTGCCTCCACATCGTCGCCTCCTCGTCGGAAGGGCACCACATCGCCTGCGTCTTTTACGGGCTCCCGCCTCGATACCGAGGCAACTCGGGCATGAAGCCGGCAACTCGACATGCTCAAGATTTGCTGTAGAATGTAGTGTAGATGATGCTAGTCTCATTTGGGGTTTGTAGTTGCCTTGATGGAGGAATGGGGTTAGGAAAAATGGTGCTTTCATTTTTCCAAAACAAGAAGAAGAAGGAGATGAAGAATTCCTTCCAAATCAAAGATGAACTCTCTCATTCTTTTCTTTCTCTCATTGTTCTTTCTTTCATTTTCATCAAGTGAGAAGAATGGTGGAGGAAAAGGATATATAGCATGAAGGGAGGTGATGGTAGGAGCAATGAAGAGGGTGACCATATCCAAAGACAAGAAAACATCAACCATGCTTAACACTATTAAACCCATACCCTCCCATGTCTTAATTAATGCAAGTGATGGATGAAAGATATCATAATCCCACAATTGCAAGAAACCCCTCCACAAAAGTTATTTGCACAATTGCAAATAACCCCCTCCATCGGAAAAGTCCGGCCGGGAAAGAACAAACGAAAACCGACCGGAACGGAATGCAAACTGGCAACTCCAGAAAACTGGTCCCGTAATAAATTACAGGAAAACCCCGATACTGTGCATACACACCCGCATCTGTATTCCGTCGGGATACAAATGCAAATGAGATAAAATCTACACTGTACTAAACTAGGACCGGCTTAAACCAAAGCCGGCTAGTAATATCCGTTCGATCATGATCCGTGCAATACCGCACGTATCTGATCGAACCCTGCCATATATCCATACGGCCACTAGTACAAAACTGTCCGATCCTGATCCGTGCAATACCGCACGTATCTGATCGGACCCTGCCATATCTCCATACGGTCTCTACAGCGTTTCGCCCGAAAGCTTGAGTAACTGTAAGTGTGGTGGACTCTAAAGACTCGTCAATACTATGGCTGTGGATTTAACCACTAGCACGTCAGAGGTATAAGCCAACACGTGACGGGCCACCAGCTATTGACCAAAAGGGACGTCGATGAGCGAACTCATCCTGACACCCTACTGAGCCTGTCAGTGACAATATCCGTACAGTCCGGTCCGTTCGTCTATGAGCATCGCATGTCGGGCCTAGGGGGTTGGTAAAAGTCAGACCCCCAAAAACGGTACAAGTCGTGTCGGAGTGTAGCCCAGAAGATACTACTGGAATACCTACCAGTAGATCTCCTGCCTCGGCCGAGGGCTTTGCGTAATGGCTCTCCTAGACACAGCGCGACCTCACCCCCAATACCGGGAGAGACGAACCCCTGAAGATCCGCTCACTGCCTCCATGTGGCTCGGGACTGTACCCAACTAAAACCTGTTTGCACGACTCCTTTGAGCCGTGGTAGGGTAGTAATCAAAGCACAGTGGGAACTCACACGAGACAAATGACGATCTCAGGTCGATGAACTAACCTATACACATGTCACCAGGGAACTGCTATCTGACGTCTGGTATAAGACCAACTAGCAGGTTCCCGGCGAGTCCTGTCCGGTGTACTCATAACCCAATGAGCACCTGTATACATCTTAGGTGAACCAACTGACACCAGTGGCTTGTGAGACCGGCCACCGCCCCTCGTCGGGGTCTCGACTGTATACACTAGTCTACTAATGGAGTATCGATGCCCTGTCTCGAAACTCCTACGACTAGGGACCTTTTAAGGATGTGCTTATAGACTACCAGCTCCCACGTATATGATCGCCATCATACTGCTGGCAGTCAAGCAAGAATCCTAGGGGCTCTATCAATGTGCAATAGCGACATGTCAAGTCACCTAAAGCAGTACACGATGATAAAGGTAAACCAGATAGCAAACTATCATCTCGAGTAAGACTGTCCTACCGGGATAGGTCCTCCCTCAATCATTGCAATCACGTGCCTGTGATCCAATAATTGACTCTGAGGGCACTATCTCCAACACTTGTTGTTGTGCATCGAGTATGAGTCGAACGAAGGACAAGTGTGGGAAGGTCGGTATCCTCTCTTTGCCGGAGTTGAGGCGCTGATCGCGCGTTGAGTATGCGTTTATTCGGCGGGTCTTGGATCCGTGTCTTTGTAGGATAGGAAGCTACCCATTGCGGATGCGCCAAGCAGAAAGCTACTCAGCGGCCTCGCGAGGAGGGCTTTGGACCCACCGTGTTGATGGGCAGGAGGATGCCCGCTGGGGATGCGCCGAGCAGGAAGAAATTCGGTGGCCTCGCGATGAGGGCTTCAGATCCTCAGCGTCTGATGGACAGGAGGCTGCCCGCTGGGGATGCGCCGAGCAGGAAGAAACTCGGTGGCATCGCGATGAGGGCTTCAGATCCGCAGCGTCTGATAGGCAGGAGGATGCCCGCTGGGGATGCGCCGAGTGGGAAGAAACTCGGTAGCCTCGCGAGGAGGGCTTCAAATCCTCAGCGTCTGATGGATAGGAGGCTGTCCGCTGGGGATGCGCCGAGCGGGAAGAAACTCGGCAGCCTCGCGATGAGGGCTTCAGACCCTCTACGTCTGATGGCCAGGAGGATGGGCAGGAGGCTGCCCGCTGGGGATGCACCGAGCAGGAAGAAACTCGGCGGCCTCGCGATGAGGGCTTCAGATCCGCAGCGTCCGATGGGCAGGAGGATGCCCGCTGGGGATGCGCCGAGTGGGAAGAAACTCGAAGGCCTCATGAGGAGGATCCTCAGCGTCTGATGGGCAGGAGGCTGCCCGCTGGAGATGCGCCGAGCGGGAAGAAACTCGGCAGCCTCGCGATGAGGGCTTCAGATCCTCAGCGTCTGATGGGCAGGAGGATGCCCGCTGGGGATGCGCCGAGCTGGAAGAAACTCGGCGGCCCCCGCTGGGGATGCGCCAAGCGGGAAGAAACTCGGCGGCCTCACAATGAGGGCTTTGATCCTTAGCGCGGGAGAGGCCGTAAGGGGCCTGCTAAGGACGGGCCGAGCAGGGTTGCTTCCCGGTGCCTCTTGACGAGGGCTTTGATCTCTGGCGTTGTGGGTAGGGAGCTACCAGCCAAGATAACCGAGCAAGGGCGGGCCCAGTTGCCTCTTGGCGAGGGCTTTTGATCCTTAGCGCGGGAGGGGCCGTAATAGGCCTATTAAGGACGAGCCGAGCAGGGTTGCCGCACGGTGGCTCTTGGCGAGGGCTTTGATCTCGAGCGTTATGGGCAGGGAGCTACCAGCTAGGGATAACCGAGCAAGGGTGGGCCTAGTTGCCTCTTGGCGAGGGCTTTTGATCCTTAACGCGGGAGGGGCCGTAATAGGTCTACTAAGGACGGGCCGAGCAGGGTTGCTGCACGGTGCCTCTTGGCGAGGGCTTTGATCCTTAAGGATGGCCGAGCAGGGTTGCTGCCCGGTCTCTTGGCGAGGGCTTTGATCCCTGGCGTTTTAGTTTAGGGAGCTACCAGCCAGGGATAACCGAGCAAGGGTGGGCCCAGTTGCCTCTTGCGAGGGCTTTTGATCCTTAGCGCGGGAGGCGCCGTAAGAAGCCTACTAAGGACGGGCCGAGCAATGTTATTGCCCGGTGCCTCTTGGCGAGGGCTTCGATCCCTGGCGTTTTGGGGTAGGGAGCTACCAGCCAGGGATAACCGAGCAAGGGCAGGCCCGGTTGCCTCTTGTGAGAGCTTTTGATCCTTAAAGACTGGCCGAGCAGGGTTGCTGCCCGGTGCCTCTTGGCGAGGGCTTTGATCCCTGGCGTTGTGGGGTAGGGAACTACCAGCCAGGGATAGCCGAGCAGGGTAGCCGCTCGGCTGCCTCTTGGTGAGGGCTTTGATCCTTAGCACGGGAAGGACCGTGCGTGGCCTGCTAAGGATGGACCGAGCATGGTAGCTGCTCGGTTGCCTCTTTGCGAGGGCTTAGATCCCTGGCGTAGTAGGGTAGGGAACTATCAGCCAGGGATAACCGAGCAGGGTAGCTGCTGGGCTGCCTCTTGGTGAGTGCTTCGATCCCTGGCGTCATGGGGTAGGGAACTACCAGCCAGGGATAGCCGAGCAGGGTAGCTGCTGGGCTGCCTCTTGGTGAGGGCTTCGATCCCTGGTATTGCGGGGTATGGAACTACTAGCCAGGGATAGCCGAGCATGGGAGCTGCTGGGCTGCCTCTTGGTGAGGGCTTCGATCCCTGGCGTTGTGGGGTAGGAAACTACCAGCCAGGTATAGCCGAGCAGGGTAATTGCTGTGCTGCTTCTTGGTGAGGGCTTCGATCCCTAGCGTTGCGGAGCATGGAACTACTAGTCAGGGATAGCCGAGCAGGGTAGCTGCTGAGCTGCCTCTTGGTGAGGGCTTCGATCCTTAGGTCTCCTGGAGAGGTCGTTTTTGAGCTGCCGTGGCGAGTCTCGCGTGCGCGACTCCATCGAGGGAGGGGGTGCCGGTCATGCCTGCACGGGCGGAGCCTTTTCTCCCTCTGAGGGGTCCCGGTTCCGCGGAGGGGGACCGGCGGTCTGGGGAGCTTGTCTAGCCGTCTGGACACGGACGAGTGCATCCACGATGGATGTGAGTCGATCTATCCGGGCGGACAGGGCGTTGTAGACGCTCGGCGGAGGAGGGGATTCGCCCGCGTCTCCGTTGAGGGGGAGGCGGCGGCTAGTGCTTGGATCGTCACGATGATCGCTCGCCATTAGTTTGAGATCGGAAGATGAACTTTTGTTTTTGTGGAATCAAGTGTTCCCACAGACGGTGGTAACTGACGTGCGTCGGATCACGTCAAGATGTTACTTTCCGTTGATCTGCTGATGGCGGCGATAGACGGCTGATATTGGATCTGGAGGCTGGCTCCTGAAGCGTGTGGATCTCAATAGGTTTGAGGTTGTTTGGGCCGAGCTACCTGCAAGGAAGTCCCGGGGTGGTTGTACCACCGAGGACCCTCCGACGGTCAAGTTAGAGAGGAAATCCGAGCAGAGCAACGGCTTAGTGGAGTAAAAATGGCTTACTTGAACCGTCTGAGGGAGGGGTTTATATAGCGGTGGCAACAGGCAGGCAGGCACGAGAATCACGCCGGCCGTTACGCTCCCGACGTCACGCCCGCATGATGAGCGGGATACCGCATTAATGGCTAGACAGGCTCGTTAATGGTGGATTGTGATGGCGTGGAACGTGGGATGTGGCCGGCGGATATCTCGCGCATGGCGAGATTCACGGGGTGGCGGTTGCGCCTGTAAGCGGTGCCGTTGGTCGGTCGATAAGACCGAGGAAGATGACCTCGGCGGGAGAGCTCGCAGACGAGCGGGAGAGCCGGGGTATCTTGGTTCTGCGGTAGCCCGGAGATGAGCTGAGAGGCCGAGGAGGCCAATTGTGCACGGGGCTCGGAGGTGAGCCATCGTTTGTTTGTAGGACGGGCATAGTAGCGGTCTGGTCGGTCGGCCACTGTAGGTCCTTTCTTGTGAGCTTCGTGACACGTTATCTGCCACGTGTCGCCATCTAAAGAGATCACCGATATCAAGTATCATCAGAATCCATAACCTCTTGAAACATAGTACTTTGGCAAAAAGAAGTCCCTTGCATGGCATGCTATCAAAGAATGAGGTTCAAGCGGTCCTGAGATTAAATCTCATCATCAACAAATTAAAGTTATTTTTCGACCTACATGTATTCTGCTTTTTTAAAGAAGTCATGTTTCCATTGGAGACCTTTTCCATGACCACATAACTAGAGCACTTCAATTCTTTTTCTATTTGTTGAATCAAAAGGTGGGAGCTTCACCCAGTTTAATTAATGGGAGAAAAGCGGAAAAAGAAAGGTTATACATTAAGAGTTAAAAAAGCTTGATACACATTGTTAACCCACAACTCATTTCCAAATTCTCACCAAAAATGCGTAAAAAGTTCAAACCAATGATTTGGGCATGTCGAGGGCCATTTTACCCAAAAGCTTAAGCTACAATAATGCATATCAAGGTAATTTAAATCCTAAAAAATAAGTAAATTAAGAGGTTGAGAGGGCTGCAGGGACACTGCAGCCCCTTTTGGCCGTAAATTAAAGGGAAACAACCTGTCACAAATGCTTTCTGTAATTGCCCGCTTAAACCTGTTCTCCAAGGCAAAACTGTGACAATTGTCTTGCTTGCAAATGAGGTATAAAACTGATAAAGATGCAACGAATGAAAGTCCGGCTGCAACTGCGAAAATTACTACTGGGCGAGTGGCATGGTCCTTTTGTTTTTGTAATGGTAGACGAAATGGCTCAGAGTGGGATTTTGTAGGATCATGAAAGGGTTTTACCGAAGGAGATGCTAAAGGAAATGGAGATGGTGACGGTGATGACGATAGAGATGGTGATTGACGCGACCTGGATCGCGCCAAGATGTTACCTTCCGTTGATCTGCTGATGGCGGCGACGGGTGGCTGAGATTGAATCTGGAAGCTGTCGCTCCTGAAGCGTGTGGATCTCAATGGGTTTGAGGTTGTGGTTTCCGAGCTACTTGCAAGGAAGTCCCGGGGTGGTTGTACCACCGAGGACCCTCCGACGGTCAAGTTAGACTAGAGATCCAAGTAGAGTAACGGCTTAGTGGAGTAAAAATGGCTTACTTGAACCGTCTGAAGAAGGGGTTTATATAGCGGTGGCAGCAGGCGAGGCAGGCGCGAGAATCACGCCGGCCGTTACGCTCCCGACGTCACGCCCGTATGATGAGCGGGACCTCCCATTAATGGCGAGACATGCTCGTTAATGGGGGATCGTGGTGGCGTGGAATGTGGGATGTGACCGGCGGAGATCTCGCGCATGGCGAGATTCGCGGGATGGCGGTTACGCCTACAAGCGGTGTTGTTGGTCGGTCGATGAGACCGACGAAGATGACTTCGGCGGGAGAGCTCGTGGAGGAGTGAGAGAGACGAGGTATCTTGGTTCTGCTCGAACCCGGAGGCGAGCTGAGAGGGCCGAGGAGGCTCGGGCCTGTGATAGCTCGGAGACGAGCTGTGGGGCCGAGGAGGCCAATTGTGCTGGGGGCTCGGAGGTGAGCCAGTGTTTGCTTGTAGGACGGGCACAGAAGTGGTCTGGTCGGCCACTGCAGGTCCTTTCTTATGAGCCCTGGGACACGCCATCTGCCACGTGTCCTGATCTGGGAGATCACCGATATCGAGCATCATCATTAGCCTCCCACTCTCGTCCCGACCAGCTGACGGGTCGGGTCGAGAGTGGTTTGCCGGGTCATCCGAGGTGAGCTTCTTTTCGAAGATATCGTCAGGTGTGCCCCTGGGCGATCGATTGTTTTTCCGGGTGATGTCAGCGAATCAGGGCGAGATCTCCGCATTAAAGAGGGTGCGCCGGATCGTGTGGCCTTTTGCTGAAGCGACAGGCCACGTGTTGGGTCCCGGTTGGCTGATGTGACGTGCCGCAGGCTTCTGGCGTCCGATGGGATGCCGCCAATGCGCTTGCGACAGGTGGAGTGATCGTGGCCGTCGAGTGTACTGAATCGTTTTGGCGGGAGTCGACCGTCGCCGCTGGATGAGGACGCCAGCTGTATAAATCGAGAAGAGGCCTGATTCGAGGTCTCTCTCTTTCCACTTTCCTCATTCTGAGTCATGTTAGCTCGGCGCTTTCCCCTTTAGGTCGGATCTCAACGTTTTCTCTTCTCGAGGATTTCCTCCCATCAGGTTAGATGTCTTGCTTCTTCTCCTTTAGAGTCGAGCCTCTTCTCCCTTTTGACAGGACAGATGGTTTGATCCCAGACTCTTGGTGCCTTCGGTGCTCAGTCCTGGAGGGGGGCCGGCGGTGCGGCCGTGCCTCCGGCTGACTCTAGCTCTGCGCCGGATGTGCCTTCGACGGTGGGGCCACCTGCCCCGTTACGAGCTCCTGACAATTGTTCCGGCGGCGTCCAGAGGCGTATACGGGTTCCCGAATCTCAGCCGAGGGATGCAGGAGAGGGCGAAGACGGGGTTCCTCTTAAGCGGAAGAGGATGGTCTCTCGTGCGCCGCCGATGGAGGTTTCGAAAGGGTCCCCCATGCAGGAGGTGGACGTCCAGTTCGTGGTCCCGTCGGGGCTTTCCATTGCCGCCAGCCTTCTTGCTGGTATGGAGGAGTCGGCCGGGGGCCAGATGCCGCGAGGGACCTTAAGGGCCCAGATGGCGGCTATCGCATAGGAGGCGGTTCAGGTATGTACTCCCTCGTGTGTTACTTTGAGCGACCTTTTCTTAGTTCGGGTGTCCTTAAGTTTCTCTGCCATTTTTCGCCAGGTCCTTCAGCACTGCGCCCTTGTTACTCGTATGGTAGCCGAGGGGGCTATTCGGGCTGCGAGGTCAGCAGAAGAGTCTTCTTCGGAGGTCGAGGGTCCGTGACTCGAGCTGCGTCTGGAGAGGGAGAGGTCGATCGTCCTCAAAGCCCGGTCAAAACCCGCGGATCTCACCATTTCAAAGTGCCGGGAGTCCTATCGCCGCCTAAGTGAGTCCCACCAAGCCGTCGAGGCGAAGTTGGTGGAACTGGCCGACCACCTTGCCGCCATGAAGAGGGCGAGGGATGCCAGCAGGCGGGATGCTGAGGCGGCGCTTCAGGCGGTGTGGGTTGCCGAGATCCGGGCTAGGAAGGCGGTGACGGACTACAAGTAGTCGGACCAGTTTTACGTCAACCTCGGCGAGACCTCCGCCATTGCATGGAACAAAGCTCTTGATGCCGTCAAGGAGCAGCTTCCGGAGTTCGCCGACGGTGAGCTCCGTGCTCGGGTCCTACTCTCGGTGGTCACGCCTCCGGCCGATAGCGATGAGGGGAGGGAGGTCTAGGCGGGGCTTGCTGCCCGACCTTTTTGGTTTTTCCTCCTCTCTTTTGTAAGCCTCCAGGCAATTTGATAAGGCTGGGGAGCCCACAATACCCTTGTAAAGACTTTTTGAATAAAGATTCTTTGTTTTCGCAGCAGTGTTTGTGCTTTATGTTCGTACTTCCTTTTGTTGGTAGACACTTGTATTCGCACAGTGTTGCTTTTATGTTCGGCACGTTTCTTGTCTAGCGATTACTCGTCGACTTGAATCTGATCACTTGCCGAGTGTGCGAGGACCGGCGGGAAGAAGGTATCTCCATGGCCCCGAAGTCGAAGTGGAAATCGCTAAGACGTTGATAGACCGGATGCCTCTTGTTGAGGGCATTGATCCTTAGTTATTGGAGTGGCCGTAATTGGCCTACTAAGGATGGGGTCGAGCAGGGTAGCTTCTCGGTGCCTCTTGGCGAGGGGTTTGATCTTTAGCGCAGGAGGGGCCGTGAGTGGCCCACTAAGGATGGGGCCGAGCCGGGTAGCTGCTCGGTACCTCTTGGCGAGGGCTTTGATCTTTAGCGCGGGAAGGGCCGTAAGGGGCTTACTAAGGACGGGGCCGAGCAGGGTAGCTGCTCGGTGCCTCTTGGCGAGGGCTTTGATCCTTAGCGCAGGAGGGGCCTACTAAGGACGGGGCTGAGCAGGGTAGCTGCTCGTTGCCTCTTGGCGAGGGCTTTGATCCCTGGTTTGTTGGGGTAGGGAGCTACCAGCCAGGGATAACCGAGTAAGGGCGGACCCGGTTGCCTCTTGCGAGGGCTTTGATCCTTAAGGACGGGCCGGGCAGGGTTGCTATCTGATGCCTCTTGGCGAGGGCTTTAATTCCTGGTTTGGTAGGGAGCTACTAGCCAGGGATAACCGAACAAGGACGGGTCCGGTTGCCTCTGTGAGGACTTTGATCCCTGATTTGTTGGGGTAGGGGAGTTACCAGCCAGGGATAACCGAACAAGGGCGGGTTCGGTTGCCTCTTGAAAGGGCTTTTCATCCTTAGCGCGGGAGGGGCCGTAAGTGGTCTACTAAGGATGGCCGAGCAGGGTTACTGCCCGGTGCCTCTTGGCGAGGGCTTTTTGTCCTTAAGGATGGCCGAGCAGGGTTGCTGCCCGGTGCCTCTTGGCGAGAGCTTTGATCCCTGGCGTTGTACGGTAGGAAGCTACCGGCCAGGGAAAGCCGAGCAGGGTAGCAGCTCGGCTGCCTCTTGGTGAGGGCTTTGATCCCTGGCGTTGTGAGGTAGGGGAGCTACTGGCCAGGGATAGCCAAGCTGGGTAGCCGCTCGGCTGCCTCTTGGTGAGGGCTTTTGATCCCTGGCGTTGTGAGGTAGGGGAGCTACCAGCCAAGGATAGCCGAGCAGGGTAGCTGCATGGCTGCTTCTTGGTGAGGGCTTTGATCCCTGGCGTTGCGGGGTAGAGAAACTACCAGCCAGGGATAGCCGTGCAGGGTACCTGCAGGGCTGCCTCTTGGTGAGGGCTTTGATCCCTGGCGTTGTGGGTAGGGAAGCTACCAGCCAGGGATAGCCGAGCAGGGAGCTGCAGGGCTGCCTCTTCGTGAGGGCTTTGATCCTTGGTGCTGGAGGGGCCGTGGGAAGCCTGCCAAGGATGAACCAAGCAGTGAAGCTGCTTGGTTGCCTCTTGGTAGAGTGGTTATAGCATGTATGTCATTAATTTAATGATATTTTATTACAGTTAATCAAATATGTTGTGAAAATAATTGAGAGAAGAATAATCTTTATTGGCTTAAAAAATACTCAAGGGTCCTGTTTACCGCCGAAAATAGAGACGAACTGGGATAAAACGTCTTGTCTGAATTTGGGGTAGATGCTATTTAGAACATATCCGTCCACTTTTCCGAAAATACCAAGTTGATTTATAACGCCGTATATCGGAGGTTTGGACATATACGACCGTTGTAGCGTGACTTACCAGATTCCCTCTCTTTGAGGGGTTTTTGATTATGGGGACACTCTTCCCTGCAGGCGCAAGCCCCTGCAGTTAATTACGCTATCGCGTTGCGATAACAACTTTCACCTGCTCCAGTAGGTCACTTCGTGTCGTGTTATATATATTGTTTATTATTGTTGCCCGTGGATTATATACGAAGACTTGTTTATGTCATCGCCCGTAGGACGTGGATTAGTCCAAATCCGTATATATTAGACATGGGTTTGAACTTAGGTCATATGTTCCATCAGTTTAGGGATTTAAGGATCGTTAATATTATTTTAGATTAAGACCGACTTAAATATATGAACGTATATGGACTAAGGATACGTTAGTCTCATATAAGACTAAGATCAACTTAGACGTACAGTTATAGGCCATTAATCTTTATTAAGATCCATTTAAGGAGCATATAGGCTCGGTTACCATGAGCAATATGGGCTCAAAGGGTTTGAAACTTCAGAGACTCGGCCAATTTTGGAGCTCAGTATTGGGCATTTATATTACCCAGTAGTGCTCAGCACTTAGTCATTTAGACTATGGATATAATATCCAGATCATGCATTGGCGCTCACGTGAATATCACGTAAGGCGCTAGGCTTTGGAACTCACGTGGGTATCACGTGAGACGCTCAGGTTAGACGTTACCCTGTTAGAGCTAAGCACTTTTTATACAGCGCTCACGCGGATATCACGTGAGGCGCTGAGGCTCTGGGGTTCACGTGAGTATTACATGAGCCATAAAAGCTTGAGTGTTGCACTATCAGTGCAAAGCACTTTTTATATAGCGCTCACGTGGGTATCACGTGAGGTGTTGAAGCTCTGGCGTTCACGTGAGTATCACGTGAGCCGCTAAAGCTTGGGCGTTGCCCTAATAATGTTGCTCACGTGGATATCACGTGAGGGCATCATTTTGATTAGCTTTCTTCTTGATGCTCACATGTTTTTCACGTAAGATTTTCTATCTTGGATGACTTCTCCTGGAGCGCTCATATGGATATCATGCGAGTCTTTATTTTCTGGGTTTTCATATGCCTTTCATGTGAGACTCTAATATATTCAAGTAGAGACGAACTGCAAGAACTAAGTTCTTCTTTTCTCTCCTTTTTTATGAGAACTAAGTTCTTCATTTTTTTATATGGGAACTATGATCCTTGATGGGTTAAACCCTTTATAAACATATCTTCAAAGGAATTGAATTCCTAGAATGTAAATTCCATCTCTTTCTTCCATGTTCTTCTCATGTTTATATGGGGATGATAAAACAACATAGTTTTCTCCAAGATCTTGAGTCTGAAAAACAAGATCTTCCCGATGAGAATTAAATTCTCAACTTATGGGAGATTTGTTTTGCGGATTTCAGATCCAGGAAAAGAACTAAGTTCTTTTTTAGAGGGTTGAACCGTTATTTATATATATGATAGGTAAATGAGATGTTTTAATCTTTCTACTTTTTTACCTATAGTTTTTGAAGGAGGAAGATAAACTTTCTTCGAAGAGAGAATTAAATTCTCGGCTGTAGCTTTTATAATCTTATGGGGTTGATTCTGTCCCTGAGACTTGAAGTTGCCCTATCATTTCGGCTGTTTTTGTATGCATACATTTTATTTGCTGATTTTGTTGCAAGTTGCCCTATCATTTCGGCTATTTCATATGCATTTATGACTCACTGATTTCTTGCCGCGAGTATGGGACTTGGGATCTGATACCGATTTAGACATCAACATCGCTACAACTGGGATATTACCAGGAGCCAATCATCATTTTCCTTTGTCAGTTTGAACAAATGTGGCTTAGTAGACCGGGTTAAGATCCTGTCAACTAAGGCTTTTGACTTCATGAGCCGTAAGGGTCTCATAAAGGTATTTCTCCCTACGAGTCGTGAGGATCTCGTAGGTGCGTTTTCTCCTTAAGAATCGCGAGAATCCTCAAGTGTACGTTCCCTTATAAGTCGTAAGGATCTTATAAGAGTGTTTTCTCCTTATAAGTCGAGAGGACTTATAAGTGTTTGTTCACTAAATAGGGGAATTTCATGCTATTGGTGGAACTTGGTGGGGGAGGCGTTTATTTGTGCCCGTGGATTGTATACAAGGGCCAGTATTAAACCGCTTATAGGGCAGTCTGTGGAGTGTGATGGCTTAAGAACAGGTTCAGATCCCTGTAGCTTAAGGCTTTTGAATCTTGTGAGCCATGAGGGTCTCATAAGAGAGTTCTCCTTGCGAGTCGTGAGGATCTCGTAAGTGTAATTTCTTCTTAGGAATCGTGAGGATCCCTAAGTGTGTCGCTCCTTTGTGAGTCGTAAAGATCTCACGCAGATATTTTCTTCTTACAAGGTCGAGAGGACCTTGCAGGTGTCATTTAACGAGATTGTGCCCTTTCGGATTTTCACAAACTCGCCGGTAGCCCTGCTGTTTTTACTCACGGAGCCCTTTTGGATTTTCATCTGTGCCTATTTTGCTTATGGACGTACCGTTTTTTTTTGCGTCAGCCTTAGGATGCTGCGGTTCGTAGTAGTTTATAGACATTTCGGTCAGGCATGGTATTTTTTCAAGAACCAACCGTTTATTGGCCTAAAGGGTCTTTCGCCATGCATATTCATGAGCAAGTAACCCCCCACCTTGGTAGACCTGGATTATGATATACGGGCCCTCATAGTTTGGCTTGAATTTCCCCCCTTTGGCTCGATTGGAGATCATAGATCTCTTGACCACCAACACGAGTTCGCCTTGGCAAAATGTCCTCGGCCTAATCAATCTCTCATATGAGCGCGTCATCTTTGCTTTGTAAGCCTCCAAGTTTTGCTGCGCCATGAGCCGAGTTTCATTAAGGGCGTCGAGCTCTTCAAGTCGAAGGTGAGCATTCTCTTCGTCTGTTAGCTCGTAATGAACCGCCACTCGTAAAGAGGGTAGCTCTATCTCCAAAGGGAGTACCGCTTCTGCGCCGAATACCAATGCATACGGCGTTGTATTTGTGGCCATTTTGAACGTAGTTCGATACGCCCAGAGAGTTTCATGCAATCTCTCGTGCCAGTCCTTTTTGTTTTTGGACACCGTTTTCTTTATGATCTTCGTCAAGGTCTTATTGAAAGCCTCAGACAGACCGTTAGCTCAGGGATTATAGACCGAAGAGTATCTCCAGTCTATGTTGTGCCGTTATGTGAAACAACTGATTTTGTGACTTCTGTAGGCCGGCCCGTTATCGGAGATAATCCGTCGCGGAGTGCCGAACCGATAGATGACGTGTGTCTTGAAGAAATGAAGAATATTCTCCGTCTTCACTTCTCTTAGCGGTACTGCTTCTGCCCACTTGGAGAAGTAATCAGTTGTCGCCAATATGAACTGATGTCCTTTGGACGATACTGGTTCAATAGGCCCGATTATGTCAGTTCCCCACATTTCGAACGGCCAGCTAGCTACTGTTGGGTGTAGCAGGTTTGGATGCTGGTGGATGAAGTCCCCGTGAATCTGGCACGAGTGGCACTGCTTCGCGTATTCGAGGCAGTCTTGGATTATCGTGGGCCAATAGTAGCCCATCCTTTTGATCTTCAGGTTCATCTTTGGCCCGGCTTGATGAGAACCGCAGAGTCCGTCGTGAGTTTCTTGGACAACTCTCCTTGCTTCTTCTGGTCCCAGGCATCTCAGCCATAGAGAGTCGAACGATCTCTTATACAGCGTGTCATTGACGTAGGCGAAGGACATAGCTTGTTTCATGAGCTGATGTCTTGAGGATGCATCTTCAGGTGTTCGACGAGATTTGAAGTAGTTTATAAAGACTTCTCTCCAATCCTTAGTCTTTTCCTGGTCTTTTATTTGTAGGATCGTTTGCTTGGTCGCTCCCTTTTCTTCGGACGACTCTGGAGATATTTCTGCCGGTGCAAGAACCCGACGGCTTTGCACAACGATCCTCACGTCATCGAGGTTTTCGTCAGCCAGTTCTTTAGCGAGTTTGGCTAACGCATCTGCCTTGCTATTCTCCGCTCGTGGTATGCTTTCCAGGGTGTAGGAAGGGATTTGAGTCAGCAATTGTTGCAATCTCTCACCGTACTTTACCAACTCTGGTTTGCAAGTTTGATAGTCGCCGTTTACTTGACTAACGACCAGCTGGGAGTCTCCGTATATAAGGAGGTTTTTGATTCCTATATCGACGACGATCTCAAGACCTGCTATCAAAGCTTCATATTCAGCTTCATTGTTTGTCCTCGGCTATGTTAAGGAGAAAGCAAAGCGCATTATCCCTTCTTGTGGAGTCACGAAGATGAGGCCTACCCCCGATTTGTTTACAGGGGAGCTGTGCTTTTGCTTCTTTATGGAAGATGCTCCATCGAAATAGAATTCTCATCGGGTATCACTCTCTCCTCTGTCTCTGTCGATCGTGTCAAACGCATGCCCGTCTGGTAACTCGCAATTTAGGGATGAGTCGGCAGGTATCGGATGCTCAGCGAGGAAGTCGGCGATGGCCTGGCGTTTCACTGCCTTGAGGGGACGATAAGTTATCGAGAACTCCATCAAGAGGAGGGCCCATTTAGCGAGCCACCCTGTTAGTATGGCTCTTGACATCAAATATTTGAGAGGATCCACTTTTGATATGAGGTGGACCTCATGCGCCAACGCGTAGTGTCTGAGCTTCGTTATCGCGAAAATTAACGCCAGGCAGTGTTTTTCAATGTGGGAGTAGTTGTTTTCTGCCCCCAGGAGAACTCGACTCAATTAGTAGAGGACCCTCTCTTTCCCTTGGTCGTTCTCGTGTACCCATAGTGCGCCTAAGGAACTTTCAAGGGCGGTTATGTACAGGATTAGGGACTTTCCTTTGACCGGAGCGGTTAGTACCGGCAGATTCTACATGTATTGCTTGATTTCTTCCAGTGCGCTTTGGCATTTGCGATCCCAAACGAACATGGTCCCCTTCTTCATTTAATGACTGTAGGTGCGGAATTTACCGGAGAGGTTGGCTATGAACCGTCGAATATACGCGAGCTTTCCTTGGAGTGACCGCAGTTGCTTGAGAGTCCTTGGCAGAGGCATCTCCATGATCGCCTTGATCTTTGACGGGTCTATCTCGATTCCCCGGTGTCGTACGACAAATCCTAGGAATTTACCTGAGGAGACTTCGAACGTGCATTTGAGAGGGTTCATTTTTAGGTTGTATTTTCGAAGGTGCTGAAACACGATCTTCAGATGCTCCCAATGTTCCTCGTACCATTTGCTTTTAACCACGAGGTCGTCGATATAGCATTCGACGATTTCATGTATGAGGTCATCGAAAATCTTCGTCATGGCCCTCTGATAGGTTGCGCCGGTGTTCTTCAGACCGAAAGGCATTACTTTGTAGCAGAATATGCCCAGAGGAGTCCGGAAAGCGGTATGCTTCTTGTCCTCAGGATGCATCTTTATTTGATTATACCCTGATGAGCCGTCCATGAAGGAGAAGACTTCGTGAGTGGACGTGTTGTCTATCATCAACTCGGTAA
This sequence comes from Agapanthus africanus, assembly GCA_030015575.1. Classification (NCBI taxonomy): domain Eukaryota; kingdom Viridiplantae; phylum Streptophyta; class Magnoliopsida; order Asparagales; family Amaryllidaceae; genus Agapanthus; species Agapanthus africanus. The sequence goes on from CM057339.1 coordinate 432,792,243, forward strand.
CTGGTACGGGAATATCGTCTTTCGGACAAGTTTTGTTAAGGTCCCGAAAGTCCACGCAGATGCGCACCGTCCCATTTTTCTTCATCACTGGGACAATGTTGGCGATCCAGTCAGGGTATTGAACTTCTTGGATGAAGCCGGAGTCGATTAGCTTCTTGACCTCGGTGTTGATGCTCATTTCAAGTTCGAGCTGCATTCTTCTCGGCGCTTGTTTGATCGGCTTGACGTCCGGAGATATCGCCAATTTGTGCACGGCTATTTCTGGATTTAGTCCCGGCATCTCGGAGTAGTTCCATGCGAAGCAGTCTTTATACTGCATGAGCACGTCTTTGAGTGTAGCCACCTTTTCTTCAGACAACTGCTCACTGACGAACGTCAGCCGTGGGTCGTTTGCCGTCCCCAAGTCGATTTTTCTGAAGTTATCTGCAGTAGTATGTATCCCATCTTCCAGCTCTTTTGGCGTCGGTGAAAACTCTGAGATCACCTCGCCATCATCATTTTCAAAGCACCAGGGGAGGTCAGCCATATCTTCGCGTACTCCTTCTCCTGACAGCGTTATCGCGTGACAGGTACGAGATCGTTTCCATGACCGATGTTGATCTAGTTCTACTCTCGCCGCATACGTTGCTTTTGGCACATGTATTTGTGGTGGGGTTACCCTCCAACTGTCGGATAAAGCAAACCTGCCTTGCTGATACTGGTCTTCTACCCAGTCTTTGAATGTGAAGCAGTTTTCGAGAGGATGTCCTGTCGCTTGGTGATAGGAGCAATAATCCGGGTGATGAACCTCGTTTTCTTGATCGAGGTGTTTAGACTCCGGGAGCGTAATCATTTGATGTTTTATGACAAGATCGAATATCTTCCTTGTCTTGTCTTGGGGAAAAGAATATGCTCGACCCATCTTTTTTAGAATAGACGAATCTCGGCTGCCCAATTCTCGATCGCAAGGCTTCTTGGACCCGTTTTGCCGCTGTCGAACGTTTTTTCCGTTGTTTAGCTTGTTTTTACCTCTGCGTCGGGTCTTTTGTATGACGGGCTGGCGACGAAGAGCATCGTCATTCTCCGCAGCCTTCTGAAGGAGGCGCTGCATCCTGGCTTTCTCGTAAATGGCAATTTCTCGGTTGTGGTCGTCCCGGACCTTTTGACCCGCTTCCCTTATTAGCTTGTCCATCTGTTCTTCAAATGAAGGACTTGGTATTTTTACGGCGGGATATCGTTTTGGTTCAACTGCAGCGTCTTCTAACAGAGCATCTCCTTCTTCATCAAAATCATGTATAACGTAGCAGCCATGGAATCGCTCCCATTTCTTGGATTGAATATATCCAAGCCCGATCGTTTCCATTCTCCCGTTGGGCAATTTTCGCTAAGTTCCAGGGACGTTCCAGATCCTGTTGTAGAACTGAGCTTGTCGAGCCGTCTGTTTGAAGGGTACGCCTTGGCGCCTCAACAACCTTTTTAATCCTTCCATGTAGTATTTGGGCAGACGGATGGGCCGGAGCCTGTCAAGTGTAGAATCGACACCATGCCAGATTTCTTTCTCCACTTTGGTTTCCGCATATCGATAAAAGAGGATCGCCTTTTCATCTTTTCGTCTGGGAGGAATGTAGAACGTATGCAGTTCTTGCACACTATAGGTATCAAGTGTGTCGAGCTCTTTGTAATGCTTTTGTGGAACCATGGCGATTTGCAAACTCCGTTCATCGCCAGTGAAGGCTTGTATTGATGGCCGAACAGAAAATACTGCATTGACCTCTTCTTCAGAGTCGCTGCCGAAGACCAACATAGGGGTAGACGGTCCGGGCTTGTTGTATTGGAGAGGCCCCGAATAGACTCTCTTCCTCCTCCTCGGTATCACTCCCAAAGACCGGAATGGTGGTGATAGCTTTGTTCTTCGGTTTATGGCATCTTTCCATGTCTTCGAAGTCTGGTGAGAAGTATTTTGCATCTTCGTACTTTCGGACTTCATTTACGGAGAATGGGTTCAGCTCCCCTGTCACGGTATACTCGAGACCATCCTTGAAATACTTCATACACTGATGTTGTGTAGAAGGGATGATATTGTCCTCGTGTAACCAATGCATGCCGAGCAAAGCGTTGTAGCATGTCTTGGCGTCAATGACGTGAAACTTGATGTCAGTGACGAGCAGCCCAGAGCGTAACGTCAGTATCACAGACCCGAGCGTCCGTGATGACTGGGAGTCAAACCCGGAGATGGTGATTTTATCCCGAGCGAGGTGATGAACGTGTAAGTCTATGCTACCCTTCCCCGGTTCTTACGGGGTTGTGGAAGTGGTGAAAAATGATTTTCAAGAGGGTGGTAACATGGACTCAAATACGGATCTTTGTTAAACTACTAACTAACAACCTAACAAGAGTTTACCTACTCGGTTAGGGGGCTATACCTTTCTTGAACTCCTTCGTCTTCAACTCCTCCCGGTGTTCGGATCGGCCTCACCTCGTCGTCTCCTTGCGTCGAAGATGGATCCACCCGAAAGCTTCTACCTTTGGCTTCTTCTTCGAACTTTGAAGAAACTAGATCACTTGGCTTGCTAGGCCTTGTGAACTAGAATGAGTAGAGGAATGTTTTGGTGTCTTTTTTATCTCTAAGGCAATGAGTCTCAACACATGAGAATGGTTTGCCTTGAGGTAGAGAGAGCAAGAGGAAGAGGGAGAGCTTAAGAGTGAGAGAGCTCAAGAGAGAGAAAGCTAATGAAAGAATGAACCATTCTCATCTCATTCTCACCTCTCATAATCCAAAAGCATCATGAGCCATAATGATAAATCAAGTATTATGTGATGGTTATCATATCACAAAAGGCAATATCATTTCATGCATTAAATGCAATGTGTGAACAAATAAGCAAGCTAAAAGTCTTTGCATGAAATGATAGCCATAGTAATGATGGTGGTCAACAAGTCCAACCTAGTCAACCGGTCAACCTAGTCAACAAGTCAACAAGGTCAACCTTTCAACCCAACCATGGCACAATAATACTTAATTATCATTAACCATATTTCTAATTCTCATTAGGGTTAAGCAAAGTCAATAGTCAACAGTCAACAACCCCAATGAGAATCCTCTGTCTCTGTCTCTCTGTCAACTGTGCATACACACCCGCATCCGCGTTCCGAGGAACACGAATACAAACGAGATAAAACCAATCCCAAAACGTACACTAGGATCTGGCTTAAACCAAAGCCCGCTAGTGTCAACTGTTCGGACACTGTACGTGCACAAGTGCACGGATGTGACCGAACCCTGTAGCAAAACCATGCGACCTGTCGCAAAACCATGCGACATCCTACTCTTTTGCCTAAAGGCGAATAGCTTTCTGTGTGGGACTCTAAAGACTCGACACTACGCTGGCAGTGGGTTTAACCACAGACCGCAAGTGGCACTAGCTGTGCGTAACGGTCCCCAGGTAGATGCCGACAAGAAGACTGACGAGGTGAAACCCATCTGAACTCCTACTGAGTCTGAATGTGACAATCTCCATACAGTCCGGTCTGTTCGTCTGATACATCGCATGGCGGGCCTAAGGGGCGGTAAACGTCAGTCCCCCAATAGCGGTACAAGTCGTGTCGAAGTGAAGCCCAGAACATCCTGAGATAACACTGGAAACCTACCAGTATATCTCTCTTGCCCTGGCCAGGGACTACTCGTGTAATGGCTCTCCTAGACACAGCGCGATGTCAACCCCCAATACCGGGAGAGACGAATCCTGTCTAACCGTCACTGCCTCCAAGTGCTTCGGGACTGCACCCAACTACTACCTGTTTGCACGACTCCTTTGAGCCGTGGTAGGGTAGTAATCTAAGTGCAGTGGGAACACACTCGAGGCGAAGTGACAGTGTCAAGTCAGCGGACTAAGCTGTACTCATGTCACCTGGGAACTGATAACTGACGATAGGTATAGTACCAACCAACAGTTCCTGACGAGTCCTGTCCAGTGTACTCATAACCCAATGAGCACCCGCATACTATCTCCAGTACGACGTACTGATGGCTGTGGGACAGACCATCTCCCACACTGGGATGAGAAGCGCATACGCTAGTCTACTCCGGAGTATCGATGCCCTGTCTCGATAGTCCTGCGACTAGGGACCTGCATAAGGATGTGCTTATAGATTACCCAGCCCCCACTAGTATGACTGCCATCACAACGCTGGTAATCAAGCAAAGATCCTAAGGGCTCCACTAATGTGTATAGGTGATATACTAAAATAAACACATGTACACATTGAAGTGGAAACAAACCAAGTAGCATACTACTATATTGAGCAAGATTGTTTATACAAGGTGAATATCCCAAGCTTCCATTAAGTAATATACAAACTAGTATGATACAGTAATGGCCTCTAGGGCATATACACTAACAGAACGCTCATGCAAATCTCCTTCAAAACTCTTATATTGAGAAGGTTGACGGAGGACCCATTGTCGACCAGGATTTTTCCTATCTCGATCTCATGACAGTATCCGGTGACATGGAGGGGACGGTTGTGCTCGTACGTCCCGAGGTGGAGGTCTTCATCGCCGAAAGTGACGTCAGCAGTGTGCACTTCTTCCAGCTCGTCCTTCATCTTTTCTTCGGCAAGGAAAGCTTAGAACTGCTCGGGCTCTTGTAGTGCCTTTATCAAAGAATCTCTCGCCTCTTTAGTTAGCAGAAGGGCATCAAGAATGCTTAGCTCCGAGGGTATCTTCCTCAGGTGTGCCAGAACGTTGTAATCCACTTTGTTTTTCTTTGGCGGGTCCTTTGCTGTCAGCTCTTTGACGACTTGATCATCGAGGGCGATATCTTCAGGGACTTTTTCCTTCCCTTTATCTTTTCTACTCGACCCCTTGTTTGTGGGTCCGAGATTCTTTTCGGGTAACGTGCGATTACGCAGCTGGATGTTCTCGCAGGTCTTTATCTCTTCTGTTTCGGAGATGGATTCCTTGAAGAGAGGGCCGAGGGCTATTTCTTCATCGGAATCGCTTTCGAAGTTAAGAACTCGCGATTCCTTGCTATCAACCATGTGACAGTTGCCAGCAGTTCTTTTATACTCATCAGTCGTGCTTCTTTGCTCCCGACGAGTCTTACGCTTCAATCACCTGCCGTGTTGTCGGTGGGCAACATATCCTTGCCACCAGTTTTTAAAGGCATTGCACTCTTCATTAGGGTGCGTGGTCCTTCGATGGTACAAACGGTAGTCTGGATGTCCATCCGTTTCGTCAAGATGTATGTCGTCAGGAATATCTCCTTTAAAAGATGGTAACTTCATTCCCATCGACATGGCTTTAACGAACCATTTCCTTGCCTTAAGCCTGCTCGTCTAACGGTTCTAGGAGTTCCGGTTCGGGATCTGCCCCCAGTTTTTCTGCATCAGGAGCTTCTTTGCTATTTATCGAGTGAGAGATCATATGGCAGCTCGCCACATAGTCTTCAGGCCCTTCTCAAGAATCGTCTCCTTCGTCTGCGTCATCGTCTTCATTCTCAAGAACATTCTTAAAGAATTCGTCCAACGTGATTGGGGTTCGTGCCTTCTGGTTATATTCTTCCAGTGCATCGATGTATTTCTGCAGACCTGTACGGCTGTCTTCGGGTTGGACGGGCTTCTTGGCTTTTTTCTTTTTCTTGAAAGACTTTGGAGGCTTGACTTGAATGTTTTGTCCACCATCACCAACTTTCAGCGTTGGGCGCGGCTTCAGCATCCCCTCAATGACCTCGGGTTCCAGCGGACTTTTCCATCTGATCGCCGGGCATGGTTGGAGATCCTTCAGCATTCTTTTCGTTTTAGCTGAAAGGGCGACCTCCCATGGGGCTTCCTCTATAAGTGAGCATGATGCCCCCGGTATGTTGACCTTTTTAGGAGCGTGAGGTTGTGGCGGGTTCACCTTCCAGTTTTCGGATAACGTGAACTTTCCCTGTTGGTACTGGTCTTCGATCCATCTTTTGAAGATATAACAATCTTCGATTGGATGACCCAGTATTCGGTGGTAAGGACAGTAATTAGGATTGTTAACGTCGCCTGGTTGCGTTGGGCGTCTTGGCTCCGGCAGAGTGATGAGCCTGTTGCGCAGCGCTAGCTCGAATAACTTCTTCGTCTTATCCCGAGGGAACGAGTAAAGGCGTCTCATTTTTTCTCCAAGGGATCTTTGTTTATTGTCTTGGTGAGCAACCGGCTTCGGGCCACTCGGTTGTTTTTTAGCGTTGGCGATGAAGGTTTCTTTCCCTTTCCCCTTTTCATTTCGGAGCTCCGTTTTTTAAGAGGACGGCATGTGTCCCATCTGGTCCATCCGGGCCAGCTTGTCTATCAGGTCCTGGAAGGTGGTCGGTTTGAAGAATATCATGAACTGGGATATGGTCGCCTGCGGATCAAGGGTACCCACGAACATGCATACTGCAGGAGCTTCTTCGATGCGTTGTTTACATTTCGACCATAGGTTCCGCCACCAGATCGCATACTGAACTCATGTTTCTCCCGGCTTCACCCTGGCATTGATCAATGCCTTGATTGGGATGCGTTCGCTAGCGCTTGCGAACCTTTGTGCAAACAGTAACTCCATTTCTGCAAATGTCTTAATGGAGTCATTCGGGAGTTCAGACTACCATTCAAACGCTGTCTCCGACAAGATGCCAACAAACTAACGAAGCAGCAGTTTGTTGTCACCCCCAGTATAACTACACAAGGCTCTGAATTAAGCAACGTGCTGGTGCGGATTCCCCGTCCCCTTATATACGTGGAATTTAGGGATCGTATATCCCGGCGGGTACTTTATTTGATCGTACCAAACCGGATAGGGTCGTCCAATCTTGACGATTTGGCCAGCCGCTTCGCTCGCCTGATGAGCTCGTATCTGTTAAGCTATATAGTCATCCAGGGCGGCTTTGGAGATCGTCTCCTTTTTGGCCGCTGATAGAGCCGGAAGAGGGTTCGATGTCTCCCCCTGTCGTCTTCAAGGATAATTGGGGGGTCTTCAACTGAAGGATCCGGCTGTATCATCATCCAGAACAAATCTTGGTATAAAAGCGCCATTCATTTTATATTGGCCTCTTATTCCACAGCCTCTCTGTCTTTCTTCTCTTGAATTCTGCGGAGGAACTCAGCATCAGTTTCTTTTTCTTGACGCTTCTCCGACGACGTCTCCGGGCTTTCTTTTGGCCCAGTGAGTGCAGCCATCTGTATTAGCATCTCCTGGAGCTTTTGTTGTTGTTGCTCCTGAGCCTTTGTCACTGATCGTGTGAGTGGTCGATGACCCGTGGAGATACGGCTATTCTTTTTTCCGGAAGCCATATAAACAGTGTGCACCACCATGCCCCCAGACTTGGGGCGTTTAGGCTCAGTGCCCTTGAGATTCGTCGCAGACACGGGGATTTTCTCCGGCCTTCTCCTTTGTGAGCGTTCGAAGTTAAGGGGGCCGTTGCAGCGGGCACCCAAGTAGGTGACACCTTCTGTGGTACGACAAGGTGGTCCTTCTCTTGCCGAACTTTCATTTTCTTCAGTCGGTGGGAGTAGTCTTTGTTGATCACCGAGTCTTGGATCTGTCACCAGACCTTGTGAATTTTTTAGGACAGCCGTTGAGGGGGCTGCTCTAGCTTTGCCTTTGTAGCGCTCTCCACAGGTGGAGACTTTTTCAGTACGGTAGTTGGCGAATTCCTGCGCACCCTGTTAAGTGGTTCAAAGCTGTTTCCAGTTGGAACAGCAGCATCAACTTCCACCGTTAGAGCTGGCGGAGTCAGTCCAGAAGGGGAACTGCCCCCAGCTTTCCTCACTCAGCGCCAGTGGCAACGTCGAGCGTGTCGAGCGGACGGGACCACCTCTGCTGTTGGATGAGCTTCTTCATGCCCCTCGCTCTGATGAGGGGCTGTTGTCGTTGTTAGCCTGTCGAAGACCGACGTCCGCTGAGAGGGGATGGCCAACCTGTCGAAGACAGACTTTCGAACAGGGGTAGCAGTCTTGGTGAGTTCGCCTGGAACGGGAGTTGGAGCGGTCAGTCTTGCAAAGACTGATTCTTTAGCAGGAGAAGACGCTTTGACGACTTCATTTACTGGAGCAGGGATGTTTATCCGTTTCGGGATAACCCTTTCAGGTATTGCGGGCTTCTTTACGGGCCCACATGAGCTTTGGCCGAGTCTGTCGAAAACCGAGGTGCTGGATTTGGGTGACCCGTTGAGAGGTGCCACAGTAGTTGCATGCCGATCAAAGACCGACTTCTTCGGAGCTTCTTGCAACGGCAGTGGGGCGTTGAAGCTCATTGGTGGGAGTATGGTCCCAATGAACATCCCAGTGGTGGCTTGCGTCACCTGTTTCACTAGCATCGTAAAAAGGGAGGTCGCTTGAGGCCCATAGGTCACTCCTCCAGCAAGGACGGAGTGGGAGTTGTTGCAGTTGTTGCAGTTTGTGTAGTTGAAAGCCATTGATCTTCTGTTTTCTGCATGGAGCAAGACACCAAACTTAGTACCTCGAATCCAGGGGCAACCATAGCAAACCGCGATTCGTTCGCGAAACACGACACACGAAATGTGGAGTGGAAAGAGGAAAAGGTCCCACCGGGCGTGCCAGAATCTGTTCGCCGCCGAAAACGGAGACGGAACCGCGTAGGTTCGTCTTGCCTGAATTTGGGGCAAATGCTATTTGGTTTTATCCGTCCACCTCTCCGAAGATTCCAAGTTGATTTATGGCACCATGTATCGAAGGTTTAGACAGATGCGGCCGATGTAGATTCCCTCTCATTGTGAAGGGTTTTTGATTGTGGGGACGTTTTTCCCTGCGGGCGCAAGCCCCTGCAGTTAATTACGTTACCGCATCACGGTAACCACTTTCACATTCTCCAGATGGTCACTTCGTGTCGTGTGTGTTTGTTTTGTTTTTGGTTGCCCGTGGATTGTATACGGAGACTAATTTATGTTGTCGCCCGTAGGGCGTGAATTAGTACAAATACGTATTTTCTTAGATTTGGTTTTGGGTTGGGTTTTAGGATCGTTAATCTCATTTGAAACTAAGATCAACTTAAACGTTTGTTAAGGATACGTTAGTCTAATTTTAGACTAAGATCTACTTAACAGGATCATTTAGATCCAACAAAAGAGCATTTGAACTCTATTGTTTTAGTTTAGGGATATTGCGGTCCATAAGTTTAAGGACATCATAGTCCATGACAGTTTAAAGCCGTCATAGTCTGTAAAGTTTAAAAACATCATAGTCTATGAGTTTAAGGATCTCACAGTCCGTAAAGTTTAAGGACATCATAGTCCATGAGTTTAAGGACCCCACAGTCCGTAAAGTTTAAGGACATCATAGTCCATGAGTTTAAGGACCCCACAGTCCGTAAAGTTTAAGGACATCATAGTCCAGTTTAAAGACGTCATAGTCTATGTGGTTTTGGTTCAACCGTTTAGGGATGCACCAAAAGTTATTAGTTATTGGGACCCTCCATCTATCTGAAGACGTTGAAAAATTACGACATATATCAGAGGTATGAAAAGATATACCCTTGAACCAATATTGGTTGGGAGATCTGTAGTTAAGTTTGGGACTAAGATCAGTTAAAAAGATTTATGAGCATATGGGATCAATTAATCTGAATTAGGGATCTGTGGCCAACTTGGGCTCGGCCCACTCAGTTACAATGTTGGACATTTAATTAGGCTCGGTCCTTTTTTATTTAACAATGTTAAGTATTGGTTTGGGTTCTGACAACCTTTTTGTCTTTTATGGAGTGTTGAGCACTCATTATGGCTCTGGGGCTTTTATTTAAAGAACACTTTGTGTTCCTTCAGCACCCACGTGAGGAGCACGTGGTACTCTTGGTGCTGAGCGCCAGATTTAGAGCGCTAAGGCGCTTTCTGTGAGATAGCGCACACGTGAGGAGCACGTGGCGCGCTTGGCACTGAGCGCCAGTCAATGAGTGCAGAGCGCTCTTTATGAAATAGCGCACACGTGAGGAGCACGTAGCGCGCTTAGAGCTGAGCGCCAGTCAATGAGTGCAGAGCGCTCTTTATGTAATAGCGCACACGTGAGGAACGCGTTGCGCGCTTGGCGCTGAGCGCCAGCCTTGAAGCGCTAAGGCGCTTCTTTTAAAATAGCGCTTGGAACGCTGGGCGCTGAGCGCCAGACTTGGAGCGCTAAGGCGCTTCTTTAAAAATAGCGCTTGGAGCGCTAAGGCGCTTCTTTAAATTGGAGCGCTCCAGTGATCCAGAAGTCCACTGAAGAGAGCACCAAAATCCTGAATATCATCTTCTGGAGTAGCCATAGTAAAGGTATGGAATATATCATAAAACTTCTGCAAGTTATTCTCAGACGAGTAGAGAGACCGAAGGTGTGTCCAAACTTTCCTTGCAGTTTTCAGAGACATAATAGACGTATAACAGTGATGATCTATAGAGTTAGACAACCAAACAATTACCTTGGTAACATTCTGGAAGCAGGTATCAAAGTTGAGATCTTTAGAGTCAAGAGAAGTATCCGTCAAGTGGCGGCGAAGGCCTTTACTGTTCAAAACTCATTCCACAACACTGGACCATTGAAGGTAGTTCTTTGCGTCGGTAAAAAAGATCGTAGTCAAACGAAGATCCGTTGTAACTTCAACGGACGATAGAGAGGCCGAAATAGCTTTATCATCAACAGAATCCATGATAAGCGGCACAGAGGTAGATCCCAAGAGAAAGAAAAAAGTTGTCCAACCCAAAACAAGTACAAGACGCAAGTTGATATAATAATCATGTATATGGCTAGGGTGTTAAAGAGTATTTAAACCTCTGAGTAGATGGAAGGCTTCCAGCAAGGATCTAATGATTCCAGCAAGGATCGAAGGATCTTCGAAGCGTCTGGATGGTGTCGATGATGCTGGAAGGGGGGATCGAGGTCTGGATGGTGATATGAGGATCTTCGAAGCGTCTGGATGGTAGTCGAGGGCGCTGGACGCGTCGAGGAGATTTGGAGGGAGGTGCTGGGGTGGCGTCGAGTGCTGGAAGGGATCGTAGGGTTGTCTGGTGTTGTCGTCGAAGGGATCAAAGGCGAGGGATGAGGTGCCGGGTGGCTTTCGAAGGCTTCGGGGTAGGTTTCGAGGTCATGGGTCATGGGGTTGTCTGGTGTCATCGTCAAAAGGATCAAGGGGGAGGGATTGGTCGAGTGTTGCTGGCGGGTGGGTTCGATGATGCTGGTGGAAGGCTCTGGGGTTGGTCGAGGGCTCTGGGGTTGAGAGTTGCTGATCGATGGGCTGGGCGAAGTTGGGGAGGGTTCCTGGAGGTAGATCGAGGGAGTTGGTGGTGGGTTATCGACGGTGGAGAAAAGGCGAGGGGATCAATGGTAAGGAAAGGGTCGGCGACTACACAGAAGTGGTAAATTAGGTTTTTTTAAAAATTTATTTCTCAATTACTTTCAAGCTCTAAAACCAAGAAAATAATTGAGAGAAGAATAATCTTTATTGGATTAAGAAATAATCAAGAGTCCATACAAATATATATATATATATATATATATATATATATATATATATATATAGTGAGAGTTATAGATCACTTCTCAATCTAATAATAAATTATATATATATATATAGTGAGAGTTATAGATCACCTCTCAATCTAATAATAAATTATATAACTAATATAATAACTACTCAAATGGATAACTAAATATAATAACTATATATTTGCATAACAATATTCATAACATGTTTTCCTCACCCCCTAATTATTTTAGTCTCATTCTTTTATATTAATTACATAATATTAATTACATTATTATGGTTGTAATACAAGAATTGGTAAAAGAGAATGGAATTAATGAAACTAATAATGTTTGATGACAATATAACAAAATATAGAAAAAAAATTATGAATATATATTTATTATCTAATCTAAATTAATCTAAATAATCTATCAACACTATCGAGAGAAAATGAAAAACAAGTTTTGGCAGTCTGCTCTTATTATCGTACGTTTTTGTGTGTCTTACCTTATATGGTTTATATGGCCATGAGGTATTTACTATTGTAAGAAGTATATTAAAAATAAGAACTAGATGTAAATATCATTGTACAAAGTGGATGAACAAATAGACCAAATTCGAAGACGTTCGGATGGAGATATATGGTTTGGATTTAAGATGGGCAACCAAATAATTTGTGGTTATTAAATCAACTAGAATACCCATTTATAGCTCATTTTCCTTCGAATTCCCATTCAATTATTAAGCATGCTAAGTTTGAAGATATTGCAATCGTCATTTCCAAAGATAATAATTACCATATACTTTGTTCATTCATTTAATAAGAATGAAATTGTCATGTTAATCAATTGCACCATAACAGCCATGCTATTTTAATGGATAAATTCCAAGGAGTTGCACCTAATCAATGGTTGTACTATAAATTGTTTGGTCTCAATTATTTAATTATTAATAAACAGGTGGGTCCAAACAAGTGGACCAATGGTGTTTGTCTTTTTGATAAACTTTTTGATAGATAAATTGCGGATAGGAAAAGTATTGCTCTGCATATTAAGCCTTTCAAAGAAAATTATCATAAGAACCGGTTTTGAAAAAACGTATAAATTTTCTTTCAACCTTTTGGTATTCTTTCATTCAATAAACAATTTTCTCTTTATATATAAATACTACATAGTCCTTTTTCTTCCTATCCTAGAGAGAAAAATTTAGAGGTAAAGTGTGGAGTTTATTTTAAGTTCTTGAGTTAAGTTTGATGGCTTATGGATTTCGATGATCCAATTATTTGGTTTTGATGATAGCTTAAAAATGAGTAGTTCGTTTAATGTCACATACTTATCTTGCTTATCCTATCGACACTAAACTTGTATACACTTATTGTTTAGCTTACTTATCGTATATCTTGTGTATACCGAGTAATATATCAATATATCTCATGCTATACTTGTGTTATATTCTTGATATCGATATATTACTCTCATTCATTTGTTTTGGTAATTTACAATATAAATTTGTATTCACATGTGGTCTATATCTTGCTTCTTATATATATATATATATATATATATATATATATATATATAAATGTCTCATGCTTTGAGTTTGAGTTATATCTTGATATTGATATACTATTCATGATTGTGATATCAAAACAAATGAATGTTCGTATACTTGTATTTACTATCTTGCTTTTATTTCATAACACTGTCTATGATATACTTGGTCGTTTTTGAGATTGGTTTTCAGGATATTTTCACGACACAAGCATACAAAAGAGGATGGAGGAAAACGAGCTTAAACGTCATATCTAATGGAGGTTGGAGTATATGGACGAGTGCTTCTCAAACCGCCAATTTAAGTTTCGCGAAGCTAAGCAGCCGAGGAATAAGAATTTAAGAGTTCAAGCTATGAATGGCTAAGAAGTTAGAAGTCAAGTCCAAGTTGATACGTCAAAGTAAAGTCCAAGATTTGAAAATCAAATATCGACTTCAAGACGCTTGTGAGTGACGTGTCCAATGAAGCTATGAAGCCAAGTTCAAACGCACGTCAAAGTTCGAAAGCTCAAAACGATAAAGATTCAATAATTCGAAGAATTTGCGATAACGACATACGAATCTTTATAAGTACTCTATAAAATATAATTTATATCAATTAGAGCTCTTGAATACTCACGCACGCTTGCATAAACGTTTTACATTGCATGAACTTTGGGGTTTTCGTTTTAAAATTGATTTTCATCACAAAACACAAATTTCTAAGTTTTTACACTTCAGACGTCAGTCCTCATATGTTTCAGATGTCTGTCCTCTTTCTGTGTGTTTACAAAACCCCCAAATATCTGAAATATCAGTTTTCATGCGTTGTGCTTCAGACGTCTGTTCTTTACTTGTTCAGACGTCTATCTATTCTCTGTGTTTTCATATGACCTATTTTTATGTGATACAGACGTCTGTCCCTTACTTTTTCATACGTCTGTTTGTTCTCTGTACTTTCATTGGAATGAATTCTTTTAAGGAACAAACGTCTACAGTTCAAAATCTTTGAAAATCATTTCTTCAGACGTTTGTCCAATGTTCTTCAGACGTCTGTTTATTCTTTGAACTTTCTTTGGCCATCTTTGAAAACCCACGGAAGATGTCTGAAGCCATCATGAACAGACGTTTGCAGTAGAAAAAGTTTCAAAAAGTGACCGTTTATAGCCGTTGGGTCTTTTGTCTTTAGCGACAGACGTTTGCCCAAACCTTCTTCAGACGTCTGTCGATGTTGTTGATTTGTGTTTTTGACTTAAAACGGCTAGTTTTCTTTGGGACTATAAAAAGGTTTTGTGCAAGTATTTTGAGGCCTAAATCACTTAAAGATTTCAGTTGCCTATATTCTGAAGTGATCTTCAAAAGAAAAATCTCATCTTTTGTGAGAGCTTGATCAAAAATTCATTTGCTTATCTAAAATCGCTCTCACACACAAAATCACTCAAGAGCTTCTAGTTTGATATTCCATTCTTCTTGAGTATTAGTACTTCAATTGTAAAACTCCTTTGAGAGTAATATTGAGCTTGTATTTTGCTTTCTTTCTTTATTGAGAAGATTCTTGAGTGCAAGAGTGCCTTGTAAGAGAGAAAAGCTTGTTGAGAGAAGAAGTGCTCAAGTGTGAGCATGTGTGGTTGTATTGAGAGAGGCGGGAAGAGCTTGTAAGAAATGTTGTTCGTAGTGGCAAATAACGTGTAGCCTTTTGAGGAGACGTGTTGGTTAGGCCTCCAGCGGAAGCGGAGTTGTGGGTTTCTTGTGGGCGACATGTTGTCTCCAAAAAAGGCGTGTTTAGTGGAACGGGCTCGTACACTTAAAGAAAGTGGACTAGGGGAGATCCCGAACAACTCTAAAATAGACTCGTGTTTATGCTTGCAATTTCTCTTATGCTTTATATTGCCTATTAGCTTAGAAATTGCACAATTACATGTGTGTTCCCTACTTACTATATTTGCTCACTACTTGCTCATTATGCTCATTGCTTATACTTAATATTGCTCTTACTTGCTATATGCTTTTTGTTCACGATTGTAGTATTGCTTGATATCATATCTCTTTGCTATTGTGTATTATATTAGCATGTGCTTGTTAGAATTTTTAATTTGGGGATATTAGTAGCATAGTCCTATTCACCCCCCTCTAGGACTATTTCCAGTGTAGTTTTTCACGTTACTTTCATTTGGTATCAAAGCTTGGTACTCATTTTTCGTAAGCTTTACTTTCTAGAGTGATCCATGCCTTCTTTTCTTCCTAATTGTTCTTACGATGATGTACCATTGATTAACAATTTTTCTTATTTTGATGGTAACAAATTTTTTATTTAGAAGATTAAAATGGATGCTTATCTTGGTTCTCTTGGTAGGAATTTTTGGAAAATTGTTGATGACGATTATTCTATTTCTCTTTATCATAAATTAGAATGGAGTAATCGTGATAGAGATTTATTTTCTATTAACATCAAGGCTTTAAAAGTTTTACAATATACTTTAAATGTTGATATTTTAAAAAAAAATTCCTCTTACAAGACGGCTCACGGTATTTTGTGCTCATTGGAGCAAATCTATGGAGAGCACGTAGTTTGCAAGGAAGCAGAGAAAGCCAAGAGTACAACTTCATTAGCAATTTTGGATGCGTTTAAACAAAAGCTAAATCAAGACGCGACAACCAACTCTATGAAGGTTGCAAAGTAGTGTTTTGATCATGAGATTGTAAGTAATCTCTTTTATGATTTCCACAAACTTATTCATGATCAATCACCGGATACTTTTAATACTTTGCATGATAGTCATATTTCATTAGCATCCAAGAATGACATTCTTGAAAATCGTATTTCTGTCTTAGAAAACGAAAGAAGTGATTTGGTTTCTTGTTGTAATTCTTTTAAAGTTTTAAATAAAAACTTGATTACCAAATTTAGTGTTTTAAACACCACTCATGATTCTCAAATTGCTTTAATTGATAAATTAGTTCTTGAGAAAAATGAGTTTTTTTCAAAGCTTGATTTATATTGTGCTTCTATTGATACTTTGAAGCTTGAAAATAATAATTTGGTTTTATCTTGTGAGACCTTGAGAAAAGGAAATGAAGATTTAATTTGAAGTTTTAAAAATGAGATTGATCTTTTGAAATCGTTTATTCTATTTCAAGAATCTCTTGTTTTAGAAAACACTTCTCTTAAGTAAGAAAAAGAAAATTTAATTTCTTCTTGTGATATTTTGAGCAGAGAAAACGATGCTTTGATTTCAAATTTTAAAAGTAAAATTGATTTGTTGAAATCTACTATTGCTTCTCAAGACTCTTTGATATTTAAAAACTCTTCTCTCGAAAAACAAAATGTTGATTTAAGCTCTTCCTTTGCTAAAATTTCAAAACCAAAAGAAAACCTTATTTCCCCTCTTAGCAAGCAAAATAAAGCTTTAAACCGAAAAGGGATTGGTTATAAAAACTCAAAAACTCAAAAATCCTCTCCATCTAGATTTTTCAAACGTGCTTCAACCTTTACTAAATCTCATGCTCATAATCAAACATATCTTTATAGATTTAGTACGAAACAACCCTTCAAGAAGCATGCGCATCATTCTATTGTTTTTTCTCATGCTATTGACGTATCTAGATCCTCCATGCATGCACTCATATTTGTTATTCTTGTGGTGCACATGGATACTTCACATTTGCATCTACTTTAAAAATGAATATATCTTCGCATGCCAATGTTAGATGGGTTCCAAAATCTAACTCATATGGATCCAAGAAGACTTGGATACCGAAATCCCCCTCCATACCTTATTTTGTAGGTGTGGACCATTTGACGACTTGAGGGATTCTGGTTCGTGATGTGCAACAAGAGCAATCAAATGGAAATACTTGCTTTGTTAGATATGTATGCCCTAGAGGTCTGTATTGTATAGGATTTTAGGCATGTATATGTACAGAAAAAATCTTTGTTCGAAATGATAGTATGCTATCTGGTTTATCTTCATCTTAACGTGTGATGTGTTGTATTTCATATCTTTATATACATGTTGATGAAGCCCTTAGGATTATGCTTGACTGCCAGGATTGTGATGTAGATCATACTAGTGGGGCCTGGGCAGTCTATAAGCATACCTTTAATAGTTCCTAGTCGAGGGTATATCGAGACAGGGCATCGATATTACCAGAGTAGACTAGTGTGTACGTTTCTTGACCCTGGGGGCGATGGTTGATCCTACAACCATTGGTGTTTGACATCAAAGATTGTACACATGTGCTCATTGGAGAATGGGTACACCGAACAGGACTCGCCGAGAACTCCTAGATAGTATATATATACCTATTATCAGATAGCAGTTCTCTGGTGACACTTGTACAGGTTAGTCTGTAGATCCGAGATCGTCATAGTGTCTTGTGTGATTCCCACTGTGCTTTGATTTCCTCCCTACCACGGCTCTACTGAGTCGTGCAAACAGGTGGATTTTGGGTACAGTCCCGAATCACATGGAGGCAGTGAGCGATAGGAGGGGTTTCGTCTCTCCCGCTATAGGGAGTTGATCTTGCACTATGCTTGATCGGCCATAACAGCAAATCCCTGGCTAGGGTTCTCGAGATTTACTGATAAGAGTTATCAGTAGTTTCTCGAACCATTATGGGCCGTAAATCAGCATGACTTATAAAGTTACTGGGGTCTGACATTTACCACCCCTAGACTTCATGTGCGACGTATCAGACAAAGAGACCGGACTGTACGGTAAGTGTTGATTACAGGCTCGTTAGGGTTGTGATGAGTTTGCTCGTCGACCACCTTTTCGTCATGTACCTGGATAGCCATTACGCACAGCTAGTGCCGCTGACGTGCTTATGGTTAAATCCACTGCCAGCGTACTGTCGAGTCTTTAGAGTCCTACATAGAGGGTTTCCTGGTTCAGGCAAAAGATGTAGAGGCCGTAAGTTATCACGGCAGGGTTTCGATCATGTTCCTGTAATGGTTACAGGAATAATGATCGGAAGGATAATACTGGTAGGCTTTGGTTTAAGCCGGATACCGGTATTATATTATTGGATTATTTGTATTCGTATTTTTCGGAATTCGGATACGGGTATACTTATACGGTGGAGGGGTATTCTTATAATTGTACAAGAACACTTTTTAGAAGGAGACACCTCATAATTGGATGTTTATTTTGTGAAAATAAATAAATGAGGTAGAATTTGGAGAGAGTCAAAGTATGGATGAAAGAATGGCTTATATCATTTTATATTCATTTGGAGTTACTATTGAAGCATGGTGCATTATTTTGGAGAAAAATAATACATGCTTCAATTATTTTCTTTTAGCCATAAAATTTTTCCATGCTTAATTTTTTTCAATAATCACTCTCATCTTCTCTCTCCTCATTATCTCCTTCTTCCTCCTTTTAACTTTATCCTTCACATGTGTTGTGAATCAAAAGCCCAAGAGACATAATAATCCACTACATGATCTCTACATCATCTAAGTGATCATTTCTAGCACACTTGATCTCTTAGTTAACTCTTGAGAAGAGTTTGAACCTTGTTCTACAACTCTCGGTGGATCATCTACGTCTTGAGGTGACCGGAGATCGAGAACTTCTCAACCATCAAAGGAGCCAAAGAGTTGCAGCGGAAAGAAGACCCGAAGGACCGTTTCCTTGAGGTATAACCCCTATCATAGTAGATAAGATCTCTAGATAGGATTACTAATTATGATTTAGTACAAGATCTAGGTTTAAAGTAGGTGTTGCATGCAAGAAAAATTATTGTTTGCCACTTCCGTCTCCTCACAAGTGTTGTGAGGGTGTGCAACATCTACTAACATGGTAACCTAACTAAACCACCACTAGTTATTTAGACGACGTTTAAAGCTTCAAACTCAAAACAACTCCAAAACTACAAACCCAAGAACAGCTTTCTGGAAATTTTTAAAAGATGTTCTAAATTTTTTTAAGTATATGCAGAATACTTGTTATGAGATAACTAGACAACCCTAGAAAAATGAGCTCCAACCACCGGATTTTTCCCGGCGAGATGAAGAAATTTTCCGGCGTCGCCAGTCCTGTTGAAGGGTTTGGGCATGATTTTTTTAGGGTTATCTGTGCTCTGGGTTCTTGGCTTTGTGGTATTGTATATTTATTTCCAGATTACATGTGATGTAACCTAATGTTTCCCTCCGAACGGCGGCCGAGACGTGAGGACGCCTTGCCTGAGATTCGGGGCAGATGCTATTTGGTTTTATCCGTCCACTTCTCCGAATATGCCAAATTGATTTATGGCACCATGTATCGGAGGTTTAGACGGATGCGGCCGATGTAGCAGACTTCGTCAGATTCCCCCTCGCTTGAGGGGTTTTTGATTGTGGGGACACTCTTCCCTGCAGGCGCAATCCCCTGCAGTTAATTACGCTACCGCATCGCAGTAACAACTTTCTCTTTCTCCAGAATTTCACTTCGTGTCATGTGTGTTTGTTCTGTTTGTGATTACCCGTGGATTGTATACGGAGACTAAGTGATGCCGTCGCCCGTAAGACGTGGATTAGTCCAAATCCGTATTTACTTAGATTTGGGTTTGGTGTTTTAGTTTAAGGATACGTTAGCCATATTTAGGCTAAGATCGACTTAAACGTTCGTTAAGGATACGTTAGTCTGATTTGAGACTAAGATCAACTTAACGGGATCGTTTGGATCTGACGAGAGAGCAATTGGCTCTATTGTTTAGTTTAATGACGTTGCGGTCGATGGGTAGTTTAAGGACGTCGCGGTCCATATTCCAGTTTAGGGACATGGTGGTCCATATTCCAGTTTAGGGACATAGAGGTCCATATTTAGTTTAAGGACGCTTGAGTCCGTGGGTTTAAGGACCACACAGTCCGTGTTTTAGTTTAAGGACGCATAAGTCCGCGGATTTAAGGACTCCACAATCCGTCTTTTGGTTTAAGGACGCTTAAGTCCATGAGTTTAGGGACCCCACAGTCCGTGTTGATGTGTGGTTGTCGGGACCCGTCACCTCTCTGATGTCGTTGAAGGATTACAACGATAGGAGTCAAAGGAGTTCGGAGATGTACCCTCGAACCGGATATAAATTGATTTAAGAGAGCAGCTGTGCTCAGTCAATTTAATTTGAGGACTTACGGCCATGATTGGGCTAAGTCCAGTTGAAAAATGTTCAACGCTTTTATTTATCTTTGGCCTATATGGCCTGTGCTAGGGCTTTGCCCATGTTTAAGTAATGCATTGCATTACTTTTGGTCTCTGTTGGACCTTTGTTTGGGCTCTGCCCCTTTTAAAATAATGCATTGCATTATTTATTATTTTGTTTGGGCTCTGCTCTTTTTATTGCATTGCAATTTAATTTGGCCTACTAGGCCTTTCTGATTTGGGCCTGGCCCTTTAGTAAAAGAAATGCATTGCATTTGTCAGGCGCTTTGCGCCAATCAAAGAGCGCAAGCGCTTGTGGTGATGACACGTGTCACGCAAGTGCAGTGCGCTGCGCTTGCGCTGCTGACACGTGGCGCGCTCTGGTGAGTTGCGCCAATTTCAGAGAGCAAGGCTCTTTCTTAAAAGCGCAAAGCGCAAGTGATTCAGATGCTGACACGTGGCGCTCTCTGGTGGTTTGCGCCAACCCAGGAGCGCAACAGTGCAGTTTCTGCAAGTGCAAGGCACTATTTCAATAATCTTGAGAATCTTTAAGATTCCAGAACCAATGTTTCATAAAAAAAGTGTAAAGCACTGTTTGATCTCTTGATCCAATTTAGATAAAAGAAAACAAGTTTTTTCTTCTTTTTCTTGTTTTTAGATAACCAATGGTTCATAAAAGAGTGCAAAGCACTTATTATTATATGAAGATCATTGATCTTGTTCTTAGATCAATGATCTATTAAAAGAAATTCTTCTATTTTATGAAGGTTTTTACCTTTTCTTCAAATTTCTTCAGAGTTCTCTCTGTTTTGAGGTTCTCCTTCTCTTACAATGTTGATGATTTTGATTTGGGGTCTAGGGGCCTTTATATAGTGCCCATAAATTTGTTTAATTTGTTAAGAGATCCTTCTCTGAGTGATTTGGGGAATTTTCCCCACCGTTGGATCTTTGATCCAAGGGCTTCTGTTTTACAGAAGACAATCTTCTTGTTTTAATAAGAACAGAAGAATCTTACTAGAATTTAATTCTGTTTGGCGCAAACGCCCCAGCGCGTGACACGTGTCAAGCAGCGCAGAGCGCAGCGCAACTGCGCTGACACACGTCGCGCAGCGCACGGCGCAGCGCATCTGCGCTGACATGCGTAGCGCAGCGCACGGCGCAGCGCATCTGCGTTGACACGCGTCGCGCAGCGCAACTGCTCTTGCGCATCTGCGCTGACACGCGTCGCGCAGCGCATCTGCGCTGACACGTGTCGCGCAGCGCAGCGCTTGCGCAACTGAAGCGTTGCTTTCTTTAATTTTGTTTTAAATAGAGCTTTGCTCTGATCGGGCGCGCTGCCTTGGACGCTGCGCTGGCGTATCAGCTTTCGACACATGGCGCGTTGCGCGCAGCGCAAAGAATTTGAAGCGTTCCTTCGAATTTTGAATTTTGAAATTCAAACAGAGCTTTGCTCTGATTGGGGGAAACAAATGCCCCCCCACCGTTGCGCTCACGTGGCGCGCACGTTAGTGCAGCGGTGGCAATATCCTGGCCGTTGGATCAACGGGTGAGCTAAAGGGGCGCAAGCGCCTTATAAATAGGACTCCTGGCCCTTAGAAATCTTTACCATTTCCAAGATTTTGATTTTCAGAGCTTTGCTCTTGCTTAAGAACTTCAGAGCTTTGCTCTTGCTTCCAGACTCTAGAGCTTTGCTCTCATTTCCAAAGTTAGAAAACTTTAGTTGAAATTAATTTAAAATTAAATTAAGTTAATTTAAATCAATCTTAACCAACAGAGCCTTGCTCTCATAGATCTTTTGATCTAAAGAAATCCCCTTTGGGGTTTCATAAACAGAGCTTTGCTCTAAAAAATTTGTGTAAGGGTTTCTTAACCCATGAACAGAGCTTTGCTCATTGACAGAATATAGATCTTTGATCTTCCGATGATGAACTCTTAAGAGTTTTTTTATATGTATCTTTAAGATCCCAGAACTTCAATTTTTTTTAGGAATTAATTAATTTTCTTTCTTTGATGAATTATTACAGAGCTAGGCTCTTTTAAAGAATCTTATTCCCCTGAGACCAGAGTTTGACAAGTTTCGCTCTGTGACAGAGCTTTGCTCTGAAAGAGAAGATTTTCTCCTTGTCTCTAGGGATTTTTTTTATTAATGGAAACATTCTCTTGGGGATTAACTGACAATCTCATCCAATGATGGGGTTGTCTTATTGACTGACGTATTGTCATCCAGATTTTATGGGTCCCCCTTTGGTCTCCTATCCGCTGCACTGCAGTGTGGTGTAATTAATTTTAATTTAAAAATTTTTAAACGCTAAGCGTTGGAGTTGCAACACTAACGGCTATATTTGTTCCCTTGCAGCGACTATGTCTCTCGATACCTCATTCCCGTTTGCTCGTTCGGAGGAGGGATTTTCTGAAGCGCCCTTGGACCGCGAAGTCCTAGCTATGATCAGGGACCACGACCCGGAATATAAGAGTCTCCACCTTTGGGGGTCATGGTATAATCAGATTATCATGGGTCGATGGAGCTTCACGTGTGCAGTGCCGGCGGAGCCCATTACGGCGATCCATTATGCCAGCCCACCCCCGGTGCAGTATGCCGTAGAGATGGTTGATTGGACATCGAAGGGCTTTCTTCATCCTGCCATAGATGCAATCCCGGTTCAGCGTCCTATGGTTTTGGATATCCTGGGACGCCGTATCTGTCAAGACGAGGCGCGACCTTGGGGGCAATCATATAACATAGGTCTGATCCCCCGCCACCCGATCGACTATCTGCCGTGGGCTCGGTACATCCTGTCGGCGAAGAAGTCGCAGTTGATAAGGTTAGGGTTATACACCGCGGTTTACGTCTCCCTTTTCCAATATCCCACGCTTCCCACCTGGCGGTTCAAGGCTTTCTTAGAGCAGTGGAACATTCCTACTCACACTTTCCTCGCAATGGATCGGGAAGTGTCAATTTCTCTGGAGGAGTTCACAGAGGTCTCCGGTTTACCGGTTATAGGGGAGCACTATGAGGAGTTGCTTCCGACAGACGAGTATGTCTTCGGTGCTAAGCCGGCGGTAAGGGGCCTCACCCCGGAGAATGCTGTTCAACACCAATTCCCAAGTTTGATCAAAGTGTTGAACATCTATGAGGCCCTTTTCATCGAACGTGGGAGTCGCGGAGTTAGCTTTGAGGATTTCATCGCTCGGTTCCTTCACCCAAGCGTCCTCTCGGCAGAAGCTGCCAAGTTTTCCACCTTTGAGGACCCTTTCGGTCTAGGTTTGGATAACCTACCGGCGAAGGAAGTAGATCAAAAGGGTTTTTTCCTTCCTAACTCCCCGACCATGTCTTTTGCGGAAGTTGCAGCCCCCGAGATGGACGAGGAGGCCTTCTTTTTAGGATTTCTTAGGCTATGGCTGAGTTGGTTTGCGCTCCCGATGCATTCTCGCCATATGCGGCCCTTTGTCTTTTACCCAGCTCACCGGATGACCATCGGGGTAAAGGTGGCCGTTGGGATCGCCGGCTTGGCACACTTGTATCACGGCCTCAGTCGAGCGTCGGATGCTAATGAGCCTAGGGTACTGCACGTGATCTTCCCGATGCACTACTTCGTATCGTGGCTCGAGCTACATACATCGGGTGTTTTCGGCATGCATAAAAGGCCCTCGTTCTATGACAGGTGCAGCTTCCCTCGCATCATACAGTTGATTGGCGCATCAATTGTGACTCCATCGCCATGGAACGCCAGGGGTTTACTCCTTCGCCCCCACACCGTTGGAGACGGGGTGTCCTTCATCGACAAGGTGTTGATTATTGGAAAGGCATCCACCACTGCAGTGCGGCCATTGCAAGGCACTTTCAAGGATGGAGCCTCAGTGCTGACGGCCCGCGAGACCCTCCACTTATATTCTATCAGACCGGGCTTCTTGGTGTTCAGGCAGAACGGGGCGGCGATTTTCATGAGATATAACCCGCATCGTTTCGCCCAACAGCTGAGCTACAATCAAGGGGTACCATTGGAAGCCTTCTTATCGGAACCTGCTGCTACTGAAGAAGGGATGGAGAACGCGCTGCATCACTTCATGCGCCTGAATACGGGTTCCCATTTTTTTTATCAGTGAGCCAGCTTGCGCCCCACGACTCCTCAAGGTATATACAGAATGGTACAGTCATTCGACGGGAGCCGTCATAAAGGAGGAAAAGCGATTGCTGGTCGACCGTAAGGGTGCGCCTCCAGGTAGCGACCGCAACGCTCCTTTGGTGCCAAGGACCCCGGTAGTTCCCCTCTAAAAGATGCTAGAGCCGGACCACCGCGTGCGCAGAATCCTCCACGCGAATTGCCGCTCTCCGATATTGCGGATGCACCACCAGCGCCCTGTGCTCCAGTGGAGACAGTGGTTGTAGCCTCGCCGGAGTCTGGTGTGGGTGCGGACATCGGGACCCGCCGCCCCAAGGTACCTGCCAAGCGCAAGTCGATCCCG
This sequence comes from Agapanthus africanus, assembly GCA_030015575.1. Lineage (NCBI taxonomy): Eukaryota > Viridiplantae > Streptophyta > Magnoliopsida > Asparagales > Amaryllidaceae > Agapanthus > Agapanthus africanus. The sequence goes on from CM057339.1 coordinate 432,816,791, forward strand.
GGTGTACCTAGGGTTGGTGGGCAGAAGAAGAACAAGAAGTCTCTCTTCGCCGCTGACGTCGTGTTCGGTCAGGAACCCCACGCTCCCTATGGTGAGGGCCTGAGTGAATATGGGAATAACGAGGGATTAGTCATGCCACCGGATGACACGGACTTGGTGGCCGCCCTCGAAGCTTCGGAGCGGTTGGCGAGGCGCGACGCGTGGCTGGCTAAGCTTGCGGAATCAGGTAATCACTAGTCGCATTTTTCTATTGCATCATATCTTTATTATTGGCTTTGACTAACATTTTTCCTTCTTTTCTTCCAACAAGCATCACCACTGAAGAAGCCATTGCCGCTTCCCTCAAGACTTTCCAAGAGGAGGAACGCCTTAGAGCGTCTTTAGGCCTTAGTAAGTTTCGATTCATTAAGTTTTCATTTTCCTTGTGTTATGGTCGATCTAACCTCTCCCTTTTTATCGCAGGAACCTCAATGCCGATTCCGTCAGGTGACGTGGAGACTCTTCCCGGGTCAGTTGCCGACGTTTCTACCTCCTCGGGACTACCACGAGAAGCCCGACTTGAAGAGCCGATGAGAGATGCCTTAAAGGCTCTGGAGGCATCTCTGAACGAGGACGACGACTCCTTGATGAAGGAAGCGTCGAAAAGGTCCATCGCATCAGCTCGGGAGGAGAGGAAGCGGTCAAGGCGCGAAGCGAAGGCACACAGGGCTGCCTTGGCCATTGGAGTGGGCCCAAGCACCGTCCCTCGTGCCGATACTCCATCAGAAGAGCCCCCGGTCGCCTTGTCTACAGCTCATAGACAGGCGGTGCGCACCAATAGGGAGGCTAATGATAAGTCCACCTCAGGTAATATTCCTTTCAGAATTTTGTTGTAAGAATTATGAAGTTATCGGTTCTTATATATTCTGTCCTGCAGGGCCAAGTCCAACCGAGGGGGAGGCGGAGACCGTCGAACCTGAGAGGCTAGAGGGAGAGGTATTGGCCGTAGCCGAGCCGATGGCGGACGACACAACCGGGATTGCCGGGCCCGAGCTAGTGGCTGACGAAATGGTCACGTCCACTATGCCTGAGCAAGTGGTTGATGCCGAGCCCGAGGTAGCAGCGGACGGAGCGCCTGAGACCGATGACCTCGTGGCGACGGTGGACGAGACAACCGTGACTGCTGAGCCCGAGAGAGTAGCGGGTGAGGTGGACATGATTCCTGAGGATGAGCCAACCGCTCTTTCTCAGGAGTCTGGCAATGCTCCGGTTATAGCTCTCTCCGCCTATGGTCCTCCGCCGTCTCCTGGCCTCGCGAGCACGACGACGGCCCCCGTGGAGTCTGGGGATGAGGTCACGGGTGGTGGACTTATGTCGATGGAGGAGGGAGACGCCTCCGTCTCGGCTGGAGGCTCATCAGGTAAATTTCGGATTACCGTCCCCCCTTTTTTATCTTGCAATCTTTCCTGACAGGTTTACCCTTGTTTTTTAACGCAGGTGCAGCCAGCGCTGATGCTCCACTGCTCGAGGGAGCGCCGTCAACTACTGCCTTGGCGGTGGTCACTTCTCAGCCCTCTCTTATACCATCGAAGATGTTGGAAGGTATGGATTTGCAACCTATTAGTTTCGTCTTTCAGCCGCATAATTTACGTACTAAAGTCGTACTGTTGTGTCTTTTCAGGAGTGCTTTTTGATCATCTTTATCAAGTGTTGCTCCCACACTTCTTCTTCCCATCTGAATTCGCTTCTCCCTCTGGTGGCGCTGGTGAGTATGGTTTCCAATTGATATCTTTCTTTTTCAGTGATGGAATTATTTCTAACTTTTCCTCGTCCCAACTGCAGTGCTACAAATTGAAGGAGGGGATGAAAGATTGGCCGCGCTACCGGCCCTTCCGGCCTTGCCACCTGCCTCAGCTGGTACAACAACTATCACATTGATAACTCCCTTTTTCTTTTATTTCTTGAACTGTTATCTGATCATATCTTTTTTTTTAGTTGTCGTTCCGGTCTCGGCGCCCTTCGAGCCTCGTGTCATAATGCCGGCGGGCCCTTTCCTGAGACGTCCGTCTTCGAAAGGCGCCGCGAATAGCCTGCGCATGTTGAGCGACTACATCGAGGAACTCGACGTCGAGACTCCTACATCTGCTGCGGATTTCTCTACGGCGGTTAACCCGATGCTGGTGATACTCGTAAATTTCCATGACGAGGGCATCATCGCGTCTTGGGTTAACCACTGCAGGGAGATCGAGGCTTGTCTGCATCAACTGGAGTTTGTGCGCCCTGCTCCCGAGACCTTAGCCACAAGCAATGAAAGAGCAGCGTGGATCGAGCAAAGCGCTTCTTACGTCCATCACTTGGAACAAGAAGCGGCTTTAAGGCTGAGGGAATACCAAGAGACCTTGAGTGAGACGGCTCGTCTGCGTGCTGAGGTTGAGGCGAATGCTGCTCAAGTGAAGGCTATCTTTGAGGGCCTCCTGGAACGCATCTCTCATGGGATAAACTTGAAGCGAAAGCTTGATGTCGCCGAGCGTGACACCCCAGGCCGTGAAGCTGCTCATCAGGCCGTTAGGGAGCAGCTTGCATCTGTCTTGCAGCAGCGGGCTCAAGTGGAGGCAGATCTGGCGGTGGTGGCCGATCAGGAGAGAGTGTGGAAGGAGGTGCGCGAACAATTGCTAGAGTTATGCAAGATGCTTCCTTCCCAGTAATTCCCCTTGTATCTACATACTTGTAAATTTTTTTTTTGAATAAGATGTATCCATTCTTTATTCTTTTGTACGCTTCACCTTGTACCTGATCAAATTAATAAATAAAGATACACATTTTTCTCTGCAATGTCTTGTATTATTTCTTTGCTTTCTCCTTTCTCTTATTATCAGCAGGCTGTCTTGATAAACAGATAATAGAGTAAGCATCTAGATTTCTCCAAGAGATAACGATGGCCTAGGCCGCAGGTTCAGATCTGCTGCCTAAGACTTTTCAACTCCATGAGCCGTGAGGGTCTCATAGAGACTTTTCTCCCTACTGATCGAGAGGATCTCGTAGGTGGATTTTCACCGTAGGAATCGTGAGGATTCCTAAGTGTGTTTTCTCTTATAAGTCGTAAGGATTTTATAAGAGAATTTTCTCCCTTACAAGTCGAGAGGACTCATAAGTGGTTGGTGAGTTGACTTGTTTCCGAGTCGAAGTATGGCTCCGACGGGGAGGTCGTTGGCTGACTTGTTTCCGTGACGGAGGTCATTGGTTGACTTGTTTCCGCGACGGAGGTCATTGGCTGACTTGTTTCCGAGACGGAGGTCGTTGGCTGACTTGTTTCCGCGACGGAGGTCATTTGTTGACTTGTTTCCACGACGGAGGTCATTTGTTGACTTGTTTCCGCGACGGAGGTCATTGGTTGACTTGTTTCCACGACGGAGGTCATTTGTTGACTTGTTTCCGCGACGGAGGTCATTGGTTGACTTATTTCCGCGACGGAGGTCGTTGGTTGACTTGTTTCCGCGACGGAGGTCGTTTGTTGACTTGTTTCCGCGACGGAGGTCGTTGGTTGACTTGTTTCCACGACGGAGGTCGTTGGCTGACTTGTTTCCGAGACGGAGGTCGTTGGTTGACTTGTTTCCGCGACGGAGGTCATTTGTTGACTTGTTTCCGCGACGGAGGTCATTTGTTGACTTGTTTCCGCGACGGAGGTCGTTGGTTGACTTGTTTCCGAGACGGAGGTCGTTCGCTGACTTGTTTCCGCGACGGAGGTCATTTGTTGACTTGTTTCCGCGACGGAGGTCATTGGTTGACTTGTTTCCGTGACGGAGGTCATTTGTTGACTCTAGGTTATCTGTGAACCGCAGAGTCTTGGAACTGGGGACTTTGTCGTGGCTCCGATTGGTGGTGTCACGTCCGTGTCCTGCTGAAATGAGGAGGAACGCCGCTGTTGGTCTCCAGGCTGTAGATGTGGTAGTCGAGATTTGGCTTTGCTTTCTGGCGGAGCCTGTTGGGAAGGTATGGTGCCTTCTTTGTTTGTGCCCTTGGATTGTATACAGGGTTCGACGTGATCTCACCTGTAGGGCAAAAGTTTCATCATCATTTTTTTTATTGCTTTATTTCCGCGATGCTCTATCATTTCAGCTTTTATATCGCGAAGGTCGCGATTGCCCAATCATTTCGGCTATTTATTTTATTTTTACTCGCTGCTTTTTATTGCGAGTTACCCAATCATTTCGGCTATTCTGTATGCATACGTTTTCTTTACTTGTTGTTTTTATTGCAAACTGCCCCATCATTTCGGCTATTTCGTATGCACGTGCGGCCTACCGGCATTTCACCGTAAACTTGAAATTAGACACCGATTTCGGGATCAGCACCGCTACAACTGGGATATTACCAGGAGCGAATCATCATTTGCCTCCGTCGATGTCGAACAAAGGTGGCTTAGCGAACAAGGTTAGGATCCTGTCGGCTAAGGCTTTTGATTTCATGAGCCGTAAGGGTCTCACAAAGGTATTTCTCCCTACGAGTCGTGAGGATCTCGTAGGTGTGTTTTCTCCTTAGGAATCGTGAGGATTCCTAAGTGTATGTTCCTCTGTAAGTCGTAAGGATCCTACAAGAGGGTTTTCTCCTTGTAAGTCGAAAGGATTTACAAGGGTTATTCACCATGCGAACATGTCCACAGTCACGGATGGGACTTGGTTAGGGAAATGTTTATTCGCGCCCGTGGATTGTATACAAGGGTCAGTATTGAACCACTTGTAGGGCAATATCGAAGGTTGTGGGGGGTTTGCTTAAGAACAGGTTTAGGTCTCTGTAACTTAAGACTTTCAAATCTTATGAGCCGTGAGGGTCCCATAAGAGAGTTCTCCTTACGAGTCGTGAGGATCTCGCAAGTGTATTTTCTCCTTAGGAATCGTGGGGATCCCTAAGTGTGGTGCTCCCTCGTGAGTCGTAAGGATCTCACACGGGTGGTTTCTCCTTACAAGGTCGAGAGGACCCTGTAAGTGTCCTTTAACGAGGTTGCGCCCTTTCAGGTTTTCACAAACACTCGCCGGTAGTCCTGCTGTTTTTACTCACGGAGCCCTTTCGGGTTTTCATCCGTGCCTATTTTGCTTATGGACATACCGTTTTTTTATTCTTTTTATTTTTATATGTTTTTTTTACGAGGTCGCGCCCTTTCGGGTTTTCACGAACACTCGCCGGTAGCCCTGCTGTTTTTACTCACGGAGCCCTTTCGGGTTTTCATCCGTGCCCATTTTGCTTATGGACATACCGTTTTTTTATATATTTTTTTTATTCATCTCGTCAGCCTAAGGATGCTGCGGTAGTAGTTTAAGCACGTTTCGGTCCGTCCGAGAGAAGGCTGGCTACTGCTTATAAAGTTTGAGCTTAGGAAGATAGAGAGCGGACATAGTCGTCGTCATCTATCATTGACCTAGGCAGTAACTTGCTAAGCGTAGTATTTCTTTAGGAATCGGCCATTTATTGGCCTGTAAGGCCTTTCACTGTGCATATCCAGGAGTAAATAGGCTCCACCCTGGTAGACCTTGTCTATGATGTACGGGCCTTCATAGTTCGGCTCGAATTTTCCCCGCTTGGCGCGATTGGGGATCATAGGCCTTTTGACCACTAGCACGAGTTCGCTTTGGCGGAATGTCCTCGGCCGGGTCAATCTTTCATATGAGCGCGTCATCTTTGCTTTATAGGCTTCCAGATTTTGTTGCGCTATGAGCCGGGTTTCATCCAGGGCATCAAGCTCCTCAAGCCGAAGGTGAGCATTTTCTTCGTCCGTCAGCTCGTAGTGAACCGCCACTCGTAGAGAGGTTAACTCTATCTCGAGGGGGAGTACTGCTTCTGTACCGAATACCAACGCATATGGCGTTGTGTTCGTGGCTGTCTTGAACGTAGTTCGATACGCCCAGAGAGCTTCTTGCAGTCTTTCGTGCCAGTCCTTCTTATTTCGGGACACCGTTTTCTTCATGATCTTTGTCAAGGTCTTGTTGAAGGTTTCAGCTAGACCGTTAGCTCGCGGATTATAAACCGAGGAATATCTCCAGTCTATATTGTGTTATTGCGCGAAGCGACTAATCTTGTGGCTTCTGTAAGCTGGCCCATTATCGGAGATGATCCGTCGCGGAGTTCCTGTCACGACCCGAAAGTACGGAACATGACCGGCACTTAGACTATGAACGTCTTGAGGCGTACATACTCTAAGTAAGCCGAACCCAGAAATCCAAACCAAGAAAAGTAGTAGGGAGAAGGAAAACCATTATGAGTCAACCAGCTAGCAACATAATATACAACGCCTAAAGGCGAGGATCACAACAGAAAAGAACTCAACATCAAGGAATCCACAGAAATATAACGTGTGACTCTAAGGTCGAGAGAATAAACATCACTGGTCTCTATCTCAAATAAGTACATGTTTGGTTGATGGAACTTCTAGATACAACTGAATATAATATACAATGTATAATGATGGGTATGATACAAATAACCCAGCAAGTCACCTGAAGAAGATGTGCCCGCAAAGCCGTAATGAAACCCGTACGGCTACACCTGCAAGAAAACTGGGGCACAACGGGGGTGAGTTGCCAACTCGTGAGTAGAAAAAGATCTACGAACAGATTTCGCATATATGACGCAATCCTAGGTCATACGATCAAAATATATAATCCTCAAATATATATAACCAGCAACCTATAACAATGACTAGGGTAAATATCCAACCCAAGTATAACCCCATATGACCGTGTCAGTGCCTCAGGTAGCATTGTATAAATGGATGGTGTATGAATGCATGAAAAGTATGATGAAGTTTTTAAAATGATATCAATACACATATATTAGCGTCCCATTCCACTAATATTGGTGTAAGGGTATATATAACAGCGCCCTCATACCCTGTTATATATACAAATGAAGTATGATCAATGTAATCATGCATGTAAATATGAGGATATAGTCAAAATCATGGAAAAACATCATGAAACCTGTGCCCAGCATCGGCACAAAACATAAATCCCAATATCTCGATATCTCTGTATCACAATCTCTGTACCTCAATATCTCAATAATAAAATCCAGGGCGCCGTCAGTCCAGATCGGCTCCTACCATCCATCTCATGACTACGACGGTATCCTCCGGATATCCGACGTGTCGGGTAAAATCACCGGTCGGTCGTGCTCCCCTGCACAGGCTCAACGCCATCATCTGCGATCCTCTTGCCGCGGGATACCGCACCGGGCCCACCATGTACCCGAAACGGTTCCTCCACTCCTCGAATCGGGTCTCGAAATCCATCAGCAAAACTCATGGTGGACGACTCATACATCATGGGAAAACCGCGCTTTTAATTTAAAAAGAGAGAAAGCATTTTATATACGTTTTGCGGTTTTCCCCCAAACCCAGAAAATCTCATGGAAACCCGAATCCAAATCATCAATAGCATGTGAAATCATGAATATAAGCATGAGAATCCATGAATGCAGCATATAATGAATAACAGTATGCATGAAGTGATAAGTAATAGCTACAATGTCAAGCTAACATATAAGGCAAGCATACTAATATCATGTCACTACTAGCTAACAAGCTAAATCAAGCAATAATATTTTCTAAGTGTTCGTGACATGGCAATTACCGATGAAGATGTGTGTGCGCCGACAAATAAGTGTACGTGGTACATACGCATCATCGGTAATGGTGCTGGTGTCCTAACAGCATGATATCAACAATAGAATATGAATCACAATAAGTATGTAATGCGGAGCAACAATAATAATATGCGGGAGCTGAATACTAAACACCATGATCGCTAAACTGTATTTAATGTCATAAGAGTCATATAGCTACACCACTATAAGGCTGAGCTAAAACTAACAGTAGGTAAGGGAAACCGCCTAACCTCTGAGTCGATACACATATATACATATATATATATATATATATATATATAGTCGGTGATCCCGCCTCGATAATATCACATCCGATAACATATCTCTATAATCAGTTATTCCCAAATCAAGAGTGCGGATCAAACATCAATTTATAGCTTGTACGTAAATCCGTCGTACGGCATCCCCAAATCTGGGTACGGGTCAATATCACATCGGTCATATCATTCATCTAGTATTCTCTTTATCAAGATCATTATCTGGGGTACTGAACTATGTCTAGTACAATGCTAACGTCATCACTATAATCAAGATCAGACTACTGATCGACAGTCTAGTATAAATCGATATTATCATCACATATCCTCACAAGGAGTAAACATCGCCGAATGCGGCCTATCATAATTTTCTGGTCATATCATATCATATCATATCTCATAATATAATCACGTGTCGATCATTATATACTTATGTCATCATTCCTATGGCATCATTATTCCCAAAATCCTCTCAAGCATCAAGACGTATCTTAATTATGAATATTATCATATCACCGATATCATAATCTCAGATCAAACTCATCGACTCATCTCAATCCCATGTAACATCCTCAAATCCGTATGTGAACACGTGGTCCCATACCCATGTGAACACATAACCATATAGAATCCCGTCTATGCACATATGAAGTAAGGATGTATGCAAGTATGTATGTGTGGGAGTGTGTATGTGTAGTGCACCCACTATTCTAGGTTTTCGCGACACTAAATCATCCAAGTCCACCAATTATCCATCCTAAATATCAATAATTTCCCAACAACATATAATAATTATAGGTGTGTATACGCATCCGTATACATCACCACGGACCGCGGGGGTGCTATACGCCATCCACCCGACTTCTTTCCGTAGATATAAATCTACTCACCTTGTTTATGTGTGCCGGTGCCGATGTCTCCATTTGCATCTCCAATGCTTCGACGCCACGTGGGGTACCTACAAGGATATCACACGCTAAAACACATGAAAATCGTGTCGGAAACCAAAATAGTGCACGCTACGCCCATAGGTAAAAACCTGTAGCCGTGCGTGCAAACACAGCCAATGCTCACTGGTCGTTGGCGTTCAAACGCCACCCGACGAAAACGAATCATCGAATACCAAAAACCCATGCTAAACAAGTCGTAAATCATACGCCAACTCATGAAAATCAACCCAGATTTTACCCTAACTGGAATCAGTCAAAACTAGACATACCCAGGGTCAAGTTTACATGAAATAAGGCCGTGCACGCAAAACGAGGGGGTTTCACCCTGGTCTGGCCGCAATTTGCGGCCAGAAGGGATAAATCTGCGGCCGGGAAGTGGGTCCAGGGTCTTGGGCTTTGGGTGTTGGTTTCTACTAGCCTGCACATCTCACTGCTAAGTCAATTTTATTTTAGGGTTCCCGAGGTGAAAGCAGATCTCAGAAAGGTCAATAAGTCGACAAAAATGCTAATTTACACCAAGTCGAACAATCTGGTATTTTTGCCGGAATCTGGGAAAATTCTGGGGTGAACTGGTCTCAAACACACCTAATAAGGCTATACTAACAATCAAAACCAACACTTGGTCAAGTCTCACTCAACTTTACCTAAACTAGCACTAAACCACACAATAACACTAACTTTCAGCTAATAGTCCATAACTTAACAAGATAGGAGTTGGTTGTGAGATTATACCTCAAGAAAATCCTAGAATGTGGGAGAAGGGAAGATCAAGATGAAGGAAGGGTTGTGTTGCTGCTGCGGTGCTCCTGTAGCAGCTGCTGATGTTGCTATAGTTTTGGCTGCAGCTGCTGCGGTGCTCCTGTAGCAGCTGCTGATGTTGCTGTAGTTTTGGCTGCAGCTGCTGCTTGTAATCTGTTTTCTTCTTCTCTTTTGCAGCAGCTACTGCTGCTGTTGTTTTATTGGGGTGTTGTGTGTGGTGAAGTATGATGGGAGTGTGGTGTGGTATATGATGGTGTGGAGGCCATTCTTGCTGCTGTTGCAGCTGATGAATATTTTGGGTATGTTGTTGCTGATGTACTTGTTTTAGTGGCTGATGTTGCTTCAGCTACTGATGCTGAAATGATGATATATGGCCTAGGTTTAAGGCTGATGTGCTGCTGCTGATGTAATGGGCTGATGGTGGCTGAACTGATGATGTAGGTGTTGGCTATGGTGCTAGGAGCTAGGGTGTTGCAGCTGATGCTAGTGGCTAGGGTGGCTGAAGTCAGTTATTGGGGGCTGAAAAGATGATGATGGGAGTGTGTAGGTCAGCTATGGGGGGCTGAAAAGTCTTAGGGGCTGGTGTAATGTGTGAGAGTGAGAGGTAGTATGAAAGAGCATAAGGGATAATGAAAATTGAGAGGGATCATGGCACACCCTAACCACCTCTCTCTCTCTATCTCTCTTTCTTAAAAAATGTTAGCACACATAAGCCATCATGGCTCACCCTCTCTCCTACACAAGTCAACCTAACCCTAATCATCCTTTAAACAAGGCCAACACCCTGAGTTAAAACTAATTAACCTAACCAATTGGTTCAATCCACCATGGTCATCTAAGCAAGGTTCAACCCTAGGCTTAACATGAGTCCAAAACATGAAACAAGTATGGAAAATGTTATGTGCACATTTTTACACAAAAAGCCAAAAAAACCAATTAGCTATTTTTAATCGCGGTTAACACCAAAATAGCATTTACGTAACCATAAAAGCTTAAAATGACATATTTCCACAAAATATCCTATTTTAGAATTTTCCAAAATTTTCTCCAGAATTTTCACCATTTATCGGTATTTAATTATACCGACTATTAAAATATTCATTAGAAATTAATGTTAAATTATGAAAATTCCCAAAAATAATATTTTATTTTTTTTGAAATGTTACAGTTCCAAACCGATATATGACGTGCGTCTTGAAGAAATGGAGGATATTCTCCGTCTTCACTTCCCTAAGCGGTACTGCTTCTGCCCATTTGGAGAAGTAGTCAGTCGTCGCCAGGATGAAACGATGTCCTCTAGACGATGCTGGTTCGATGGGGCCGACTATGTCAGTTCCCCACATTTCGAATGACCAGCTAGCCACCGTTGGATGGAGTGGATTTGGATGCTGGTGGATGAAGTCCCCATGAATTTGGCATGAGTGGCATTGCTTCGCGTGTTCGAGGCAGTCCTGAATCATCGTGGGCCAGTAGTAGCCCATCCGCTTGACCTTCAACTTCATCTCGGGCCTGCTTGGTGAGAACCACAGAGTCCGTCATGAACTTCCTGAACGACTCTTTTCGCTTCGTCAGGTCCCAGGCATCTCAACCACAAAGAATCGAACGACCTCTTGTACAGAGTATCATTGACGAAGACGAAAGACAGAGCTCGTTTCATAAGCTGATGTCTTGAGGACACATCTTCGGGCGTTCGACGGTATTTGAAGTAGTCTATAAAGACTTCTCTCCAATCCTCAATATTTTCCCGATCTTTTGTTTGCAGGGTCGTCTGCTCAGTCACTCCCTTCTCTTCGGGTGATTCCGGAGATATTTCTGCTGGGGCAAGCACCCGACGGCTTTGTACCACGATTCTTACGTCATCGAGGTTCTCATCAGCCAGTTCCTTGGCGAGCTTGGCCAATGCGTCCGCTTTGCTGTTTTCCGCGCGCGGTATGTTTTCCAAAGTATAGGAGGGAATTTGGGTCAACAGTTGCAGCACCTTTTCGCCGTACTTCACCAACTCTGGTTTGCATGTCTGGTAGTCGCCGTTTACTTGACTAACGACCAGCTGGGAGTCTCCGTATATGAGGAGGTTTTCAATTCCCATGTCGATGGCGATCTCGAGGCCTGCTATCAAAGCTTCGTATTCGGCTTCATTGTTTGTCCTCGGCTCTGTTAGGGAGAAAGCAAAGCGCATTATCCCTCCTTGTAGAGTTACAAAGATGAGTCCTACCCCCGATTTGATTATAGGGGTATTTTGTTTGCGCTTCTTCACGGAAGATGCTCCATCGAAATAAAGCTCCCATCGGGTATCACCACCGTCGATCGCATCAAACGCATGTTCGTCTGGAAGATCGCAATTCAAAGGAGAAACGGCGGGTATCGGATGCTCAGCGAGGAAGTCGGCGATGGCCTGGCCTTTCACTGCCTTGAGAGGTTGATACGTTATCGAGAACTCCATCAAGAGCAGGGCCCACTTAGCGAGTCGCCCTGTCAATATGGCCTTTGACATTAAATATTTAAGGGGGTCCACCTTCGAAATGAGACGGACTTCATGTGCCAACGCATAGTGTCTGAGCTTTGTTATCGTAAAGATCAACGCCAGGCAGTGTTTTTCAATGGGGGAGTAGTTACTTTCTGCCCCCAGTAGAACTCGACTTAAGTAGTAGAGTGCTCTTTCTTTCCTTTGATCGTTCTCCTGTGCCCATAATGCATCTAAGGAACCTTCGAGGGTGGTTGTATAAAGGATGAGGGGCTTCCCTTTGACCAGAGAAGCCAATACTGGCAGGTTCTGCAGGTATTGCTTGATCTCGTCTAGCGTGCTTCGGCATTTTTGGTCCTAGACGAACGGGGTTCCCTTCTTCATCAGGTGGCTGTAAGGATGGCACTTGCCTGAAAGGTTGGCTATAAATCGTCGTATATACGCAAGCTTTCCTTGGAGAGACCACAGCTGTTTGAGAGTTCTTGGCGGAGGCATTTCCATGATCGCCTTGATCTTCGACGGATCTATCTCAATACCTCGGTGTCGGACGATGAATCCCAGGAATTTGCCCGAGGAAACTCTGAATGCACACTTGAGAGGGTTCATCTTCAAGTTGTATTGTCAAAGGCGTTGAAATACGGTCTTTAGATGCTCGAGATGTTCCTCGTATGATTTGCTTTTAACCACGAGATCGTCGATATAGCATTTGACGATTTCGTGTATAAGGTCATCAAAGATCTGTGTCATGGCTCTCTGATAAGTAGCACCGACGTTCTTTAATCCGAAGGGCATCACCTTGTAGCAGAATATACCCAAAGTGGTCCTGAAGGCGGTGTGCTTCTGGTCTTCGGGATGCATCTTTATCTGATTATACCCTGATGAGCCGTCCATGAAGGAGAAAACCTCGTGAGTGGACATATTGTCTATCATCAGCTCAGTGACTGGCACCGGGAAATCGTCCTTTGGGCAGGCTTTATTGAGATCCCGGAAGTCCACGCATATGCGCACTATCCCATTTTTCTTCATCACGGGGACGATGTTGGCGATCCATTCAGGATATTGAACCTCCTGGATAAAGCCGGAGTCGATCAGCTTCTTGACCTCGGCATTGATACTTATCTCAAGCTCGAGCCGCATTCTTCTCGGCGCATGTTTGACTGGCTTGACGTCCGGGGATATTGCCAATTTGTGCACAGCAATTTCTGGATCTAGTCCCGGCATTTCGGAATAGTTCCATGCGAAGCAATTTTTGTGCTGCATAAGCAGGTCTTTTAATGAAGCCACCTTCTCTTCAGACAGCAGCTCACTAATGAATGTCGGTCGCGGATCGTTCGTCGTTCCCAACTCAATTTTCTTGAGGTTATCTGCAGTGGTATGGATTCCATCTTCCAGCTCTTTTGGTGCTGGTGGGAATTCTGAGATTACCTCGTCGTTGCTGTTTTCAAAGCACCAGGGAAGGTCATCCATGTCCTCGGGCTCTTCTTTTGATATCGTTATCACTTGACAAGTACGAATTCGCTTCCAATCCCAATGTGGAACTGGTTCTTCTTCCGTGGCCTTGGGTTCGTGCTTCTGTGGCGGCACTACCCTCCAGTTGTTGGACAGAGTGAACTTGCCAAGCTGATACCGATCTTCGACCCAATTCTTGAAGGTGAAGCAGTCTTCGAGAGGATGCCCTACCACTCGGTGATAAAAGCAATAGTCTGGGTGTGAGACCTCGCCTGCTTGTTCGGGGTGTTTAGAATCCGGCAGTGTAAGCATCTGATGTTTTAGAGCGAGGTCAAGTATTTTCTTCGTCTTGTCCCGAGGAAAAGAGTATGCTCGACCCATTTTTCTCATGAGGGATAAATCGGAACCGCTCGGTTCCCGCTTGCGTGGCCTCTTAGCCCTACTTCGTTGCTGTTGAGCGCCTTTTTCGCGTTTCGACTTGTTTCTGCCTCTGCGTCGAGCCTTCTTTATAACAGGTTGACAAGGAGCGGCATTTTCATCTTTCACGGCCTGTTGGAGGAGGCGTTGCGTTTTGGCTTTCTCGTAGATGACCATTTCGCGGTTATGGTCGTCTCGGACTTTTTGACCAGCTTCCCTTATAAGTTTGTCCATTTGTTCTTCGAACGACGGACTGGGCACTTTTGTGTCTGGAACTTTTACTGGTTCAGGATTAGCATCTTCCCATTGAGCATCTGCTTCTTCGTCAAAGTCATACACGATGTAGCAACCGTGGAGTAGCTCTCGTTTCTTTGACCGGATGTATCCAAGCCCGATTGTTTCCATTCTCCCATTAGGCAACTTGCGTTGAGTCCCGGGAACGTTCCAGACTTTGTCATCGAACTTGGCTTTTCGACCGGTCTGCTTGAAGGATATCCCCTGGCGTTTTAGCAGCCTCTTCAAGCCCTCTGTATAATATCTGGGGAGACGGATGGGCTGAAGCCTGTCAAGCGTAGGATCCGCGCCACGCCAGATTTCTTTCTCCACTCTGGTTTCTTCAGAGCGGTAGAATAGAATTGCTTTTTCGCCTTCTCGCCCGGGAGGGACATAGAACGTCTGCAGCTCTTCTACATTGTAGATATCAAGTGCATCCAGTTCTTTACGGTGTTTAAGCGGCACCATAGCGACTTGTAGACTTTGCTCTTCGTCAGCTGACGTTTGTATTGAAGGTCGAGCAGAGAATACGGCATGGACCTCATCTTCCGAGTCGCTACCAAAGATCAACGTAGGAGCGGATGGTCCTGGCTTGTTGTGTCAAGACGGTCCAGAGTAAACTATCTCTTCTTCTTCCTCGATATCACTCCCGAAAACAGGAATGGTGGCAGCGTCTTTATTTTCCGGTTTGCGACATCTCTCTGTATCCTCGAAATCCGGTAAGAAGTACTTTGCATCTTCATATTTGCAGACCTCGTTCACAGAGAACGGTTTCAGTTCTCCCGCCACGGTATACTCGAGACCATCCTTAGAATACTTCATACACTGATGTTGCGTAGAAGGGATGATGTTGTACTCGTGTAACCATGGTCGGCCGAGCAGAGCATTGTAGCATGTCTTGGCGTCTATGACGTGGAACTTAATGTCCGTGACGAGTAGCCCAAAGCGTAGCGTCAGTATCGCAGACCCAAGAGTTCTTGATGATTGGGAGTCGAACCCGGAGATGGTAATCTTATCCCGAGCAAGGTGCTGGACGCTCATGCAGATTTCTTTTAACACCCCCACATTGAGGAGATTAACGGAGGATCCATTGTCGATCAGGATCTTGCCTATCTTTATATCGTGGCAGTATCCTAAGACATAAAGGGGGCGATTGTGTTCGCACGTCCCAAGGAGAAGGTCTTCATCACCAAAAGCAACATCAGCAGTGTGCACTTCCTCCAATTCATCCTTCATCTTTTCCTCGGCCAGGAAAGCTCGGAATTGCTCCGGATCCTGCAATGCCTTGACTAACGAATCTCTCGCCTCCTTTGATAGCAAAAGGGCGTCAAGAATGCTGAGCTGCGAGGGTAGTTTCCTCATATGCGCTAAGACGTTGTAATCCACCTTATTTCTCTTCGGTGGGTCCTTGGCACTTAGCTCCTCCACAACTTGGTCATCTAAGAAGATATCTTCAGGGACCTTTTCTTTCCCTTTATCTTTTTTATTTGCGGGTCCGAGATTCTTTTCGGGCAGCGTCCGATTACGCAGCCGGATATTTTCGCAATCCTTCGGCTCTTCTTCTTTTCCCGAAGTGGACTCTTTAAAGAGAGGGCCAAGCTCCATCTATTCATCAGAATCACTCCCGAATGTAAGCACTTGTGACCCGCCGGTGTTAACCATGCGACAATCGCCGGTAGTTCTTTTAAGCCCTTCGGTCGTATTTTTCCGCTCCCGACGAGTTTTGCGCTTCTCCCGCTTAAAATGTTGTCGATGAGCAACATATCCTTGCCACCATCTATCGAAAGCTTTGCACTCTTTAGTGGGGTGCGAAATCTTCTGATGATATAAGCAATAGGAGGGGTGAATTTCCATTTCACCAGTAATGTTTCCTTCGGAGGATGGTAGCTTCATGCCCATTGATATGGCCTTAGCAAACCTTTTCCTCATCTTGAATTTGCTTTTGTCGGTAGTGGATGTATTTTGCTCCAGCGGGAGTGTTTCATCTCTTTCGTCATGTCGCTGGCGCTTGACCCTTTCAAATATAGCCGTCTCGCGTTCTCGATCAGCTTTACTTTTCAACCGAGCTTCGTTAAGGAATGCGTCAATTACTTCATCTGATGGCCCCAGAATTTTTGGTTCGGGATCTGCCCCCATCTTTTCAGTGCAAGGAGTCTCTTCATCGTCTGTCAACGAATGGGAGATCATATGGCAGCTCGCTACGTATTCTTCAGATTCATCTGACGAACTTTCTCCCTCACCTTCCTCTTGAAAGACGTGGTTGAGAAACTCTTGGAGTGTAATGGGAGTCTGTGCTTTCTGGTTGTATTCCTCCAGCGCGTCAATTTGCTTTTGTAAGTCTGTGCGCTTGTCACCAGGCTTTACAGACTTCTTAGATTTCTACTTCTTCTTCTTCGAAGATTTTGACGGCTGGTTGCGAGTGCTTAGGCCACCACCATCGGTCTTTGGAGTTGTACGTGGCTTCAACATCCCCTCAATGACCTGTGGTTCCAACGGGTTCTTCCACTTGATCGCTGGGCATGCCTGAAGGTCGTTCAGCATTCTCTTTGTCTTAGCTGACAGCACGACCTCCCATGGGGCTTCTTCAACGAGAGAGCACGTTGCCCCCGGCATGTTCATCCTTTTAGAGGCATGAGGTTGCGGCGGACTCACCTTCCATCTATCGGATAACGCGAACTTGCCCTGTTGGTACTGGTCTTCAAGCCAATTTTTGAAGACATAGCAATCTTCGATCGGATGACCCAGTACCCGGTGATAGGGGCAGTAGTTGGGCTCATTGACATCATTTTGTTGCGACGGACGTTTTGGCTCCGGCAGATTTATGAATCGGTTGCGCAACGCCAACTCGAATAACCTTCTCGTTTTATCTCGGGGAAACGAATAAAGACGTCCTAGTCTCTCCTCAACGGATACCTGTGGACGCATATTATTTTGACGAACAACCGGCTTCGAGTTGCTCGGCTGTTGTTGAGCATTAGCGACAATGATCGCTTTTCCCTTCCCCTTTTCATTTCGGGAGTCCGGCTTTGGAAGAGGGGGTTTATGGCCCATCTGATCCATTTGCGCTAGCTTGTCAATCAAGGCCTGGAAGGTAGTCGGCTTGAAGAACATCATAAATTGCGAGATGGTTGCTTGCGGATCAAGGGTTCCCACAAACATACCCACTGCGGGAGCTTCTTCAATGCGCTGCTCGCACTTTGACCATAGGTTCCGCCACCGTATAGCATATTGAACCCATGTCTCACCTGGCTTTACCCTGGCGTTAATCAGTGTCGTCATCGGGGTGCGTTCACTGGCGCTTGCAAAACGCTGGGTAAACAACAGCTCCATCTCCGCGAATGTCTTGATAGAGTCGTTCGGGAGTTCAGAGTACCACTCGAACGCTGTATCTGACAAGCTGCCAATGAACCGACAAAGTAATAGTTTGTCATCACCGCCGGTGTTGCCGTAGAGTGCTCTGAACTGGGCAACATGCTGGTGGGGATTGCCTGTCCCCTTATAGACATGGAACTTGGGAATTGTGTAGCCCGGTGGGTACTTGATCTGGTCGTACCAGCTCGGATATGGTCGTCCTGTTTTTACGACCTGGCCGGCTGCTTCAGTCGCATGATGAACCCGTATTTGTTGGGCTATGTACTCGTCCAAGTCAGCCTTGGAGATTGTCTCCTCCTTAGCTATTGACAGAGCTGGCGGAGGATTCGACGTTTCTCCTCTATCATCTTCAAGGACGATCGGGGGATCTTCGACCGGAGGATCTTGTTGGATCATCATCCCCACCATGTCTTAGAACAGTAGGCCCATACGCTTTATGTTGGCTGCTTGTTCAGCAGCCTCTTTATCCTTCTTCTCCAATATTCGACGAAGGAATTAGGCGTCGGTTTCTTTCTCCTGGCGTTCATCCGAGGATGTTTCAGGGTTTTCTTTTGGCCCAGTAAGTGCGGCCATAGCGTTCATCATCTCTTGGAGCTTCTGCTGCTGCTCCTGCGCTTTGGTCACCGATCGTGTGAGCGGTCTATGACCTGTTGATATGCGGCTGTCCTCTTTACCAGACGCCATATAGACGGTATGAACTACCATGCTCCCAGACTTAGGGCATTTGGGTTCACCACCTTTGATATTCGCCACAGGTGTAGGGACTTTCTCTGGCCTCCTTCTCTTATAGGCCGTTGAAGTTGAGGGGGCCGTTGCTTTGGGCATCCAAGTGGTCGTCAACTTTCGTTGCTTGATCGGGGGATTTTCTTCTTGCCGACCTTTCGACTTCTTTTGTTGGCAAGAGAAATTAGGATCAATCACAGATTCTCGGACTCGTCGCCATGTCTTGTAAATCCTGGAGGACAGCGATTGAGGAGGCTGCTCCGGTTTTTCTGCTTCCACGGCGGTCTCTACTGGTGGAGGAGATCTTTTAAGGACCGCAGTTGGCGAGTTTCTGTGTACCCTGTTCAACAGCTCAAAGCTGTTCCCGGTTGGAACAGCAGCGTTAACTTCCACCGTTGGAGCTGGCGGAGTTATCCCAGAGGGGGAGTTGCCCCCAGTCTTCCTTATCCGGCGCTAGTAGCGTTGTCGGGCGTGACGAGCTGTCGGTATTGGTTCAGCGACGGAGATGGCCTTGTCTTGCCCCCTGTTCAGGTGCGGGGTTGTTGCCGACGTCAGCCTATTGAAGACTGATGTCTTTTGAGCAGCAGGAGCAGGAGTGGGAGTTGGGACGGTCAGTCTTGTAAAGACCGATCTCTTAGCAGGAGAAGCCGCCTTGACGACTTCAGGAGCAGGTTTGGTTACTCTTTTTGGAATAACCTTTTCTGGGACTGCAAGCTTCATTGTGGGCCCGCAGGAGTTTTGGCCCAGTCTGGAGAAGACCGAGGCACTGGTGTTGGGCGACCCGTTGAGAGGGGCCGCAGTAACTGTAAGTCGATCGAAAACCGACTTCTTAGGAGCTTCTTGTACGGGCACGGGGGTGCTGAAGCTTGTTGGCGGAAGCATAGTTCCGAAAAACAACCCTGTGGTGGTTTGAGTAATCTGCTCCACGGGCATGGTGAACAAAGAGGCCGCTTGGGGCCTATAGGTTATGCCCCCAGTTGAGGCAGGACGCGAGTTGCAGCTGCAGTTGGAGCACTTCGAACAGGTGGATGCCATTGCTGTTTTGCTTTCTGCGCCAAGCAAGAGACCAAATCTTAGTAAACTTGAAACCTAAGGGCAACCATTAACAAACCACGATTCGTTCGTGAATACGACACACGAAGTGTGGAGTGGAAAGAGGAAAATGTCCCACCGGGCGTGCCAGAATCTGTTTCCCTCCGAACGGCGGCCGAGACGTGAGGACGCCTTGCCTGAGATTCGGGGCAGATGCTATTTGGTTTTATCCGTCAACCTCTCTGAAGATGCCAAGTTGATTTATGGCACCGTGTATCGGAGGTTTAGACGGATGCGGCCGATGTAGCAGACTTCGTCAGATTCCCCCTCGCTTGAGGGGTTTTTGATTGTGGGGACACTCTTCCCTGCAGACGCAAGCCCCTGCAGTTAATTACGCTACCGCATCGCGGTAACAAATTTCTCCTTCGCCAGAATTTCACTTCGCGTCATGTGTGTTTGTTCTGTTTATGATTGCCCGTGGATTGTATACGGAAACTAAGTGATGCCGTCGCCCGTAGGACGTGGATTAGTCAAAATCCGTATTTACTTAGATTTGGGTTTGGTGTTTTAGTTTAAGGATACGTTAGCCATATTTAGGCTAAGATCGACTTAAACGTTCGTTAAGGATACGTTAGTCTGATTTGAGACTAAGATCAACTTAACGGGATATTTTAGATCCGACAAGAGAGCAATTGGCTCTATTGTTTAGTTTAATGACGTTGCGGTCGATAGGTAGTTTAAGGACGTTGCGGTCCATATTCCAGTTTAGGGACATGGTGGTCCATATTCCAGTTTAGGGACATGGTGGTCCATATTTAGTTTAAGGACGCTTGAGTCCGTGGGTTTAAGGACCCCACAGTCCGTGTTTTAGTTTAAGGACGCATAAGTCCGCGGGTTTAAGGACCCCACAATCCGTCTTTTGGTTTAAGGACGCTTAAGTCCATGAGTTTAGGGACCCCACAGTCCCTGTTGATGTGTGGTTGTCAGGACCCGTCACCTCTCTGACGTCGTTGAAGGATTACAACGATAGGAGTCAAAGGAGTTCGGAGATGTACCCTCGAACCGGATATAAATTGATTTAAGAGAGCAGCTATGCTCAGTCAATTTAATTTGAGGACTTACGACCATGATTGGGCTAAGTCCAGTTGAAAAATGTTCAATGCTTTTATTTATCTTTGGCCTATTAGGCCTGTGCTAGGGCTTTGCCCATGTTTAAGTAATGCATTGCATTACTTTTGGTCTCTGTTGGACCTTTGTTTGGGCTCTGCCCCTTTTAAAATAATGCATTGCATTATTTATTATTTTGTTTGGGCTCTGCCCATTTATAAATGATGCAGAGCATCAATTTTGTTTGGGCACTGCCCTTTTTATTGCATTGCAATTTAATTTGGCCTACTAGGCCTTTCTGATTTGGGCCTGGCCCTTTAGTAAAAGAAATGCATTGCATTTGTCAGGCGCTTTGCGCCAATCAAAGAGTGCAAGCGCTTGTGGTGATGACACGTGTCACGCAAGCGCAGTGCGCTGCGCCAGTGCGCTGCGCTTGCGCTGCTGATACGTGGCGTGCTCTGGTGAGTTGCGCCAATTTCAGAGAGCAAGGCTCTTTCTTAAAAGCGCAAAGCGCAAGTGATTCAGATGCTGACACGTGGCGCTCTCTGGTGGCTTGCGCCAACCCAGGAGCGCAACAGTGCAGTTTCTGCAAGTGCAAGGCACTATTTCAATAATCTTGAGAATCTTTAAGATTCCAGAACCAAAGGTTCATAAAAAAAGTGCAAAGCACTGTTTGATCTCTTGATCCAATTTAGATCAAAGAAAACAAGTTTTTTCTTCTTTTTCTTGTTTTCAGAGAACCAATGGTTCATAAAAGAGTGCAAAACTCTTATTATTATATGAAGATCATTGATCTTGTTCTTAGATCAATGATCTAATAGAAAAAATTCTTCTATTTTATGAAGGTTTTTACCTTTTCTTCAAATTTCTTCAGAGTTCTCTCTGTTTAGAGGTTCTCCTTCTCTCACAATGTTGATGATTTTGATTTGGGGTCTAGGGGCCTTTATATAGTGCCCATAAATTTGTTAAATTTGTTAAAGAGATCTTTCTTTGAGTGATTTGGGGAATTTTCCCCACCGTTGGATCTTTGATCCAAGGGCTTCTGTTTTACAGAAGACAATCTTCTTGTTTTAACAAGAACAGAAGAATCTTACTAGAATTTAATTCTGTTTGGCGCAAACGCCCCAGTGCGTGACACGTGTCAAGCAGCGCAGAGCGCAGCTATGCTTGCGCACCTGCGCTGACACGCGTCGCGCAGCGCGCTGACACGCGTCGCGCAGCGCACGGCGCAGCGCAACTGCGCTGACACGCGTCGCGCAGCGCACGGCGCAGCGCATCTGCGCTGACACGCGTCGCGCAGCGCAGCGCTTGCGCAACTGAAGCGTTGCTTCCTTTAATTTTTTTTAAATAGAGCTTTTCTCTGATCGGGCGCGCTGCCTTGGGCGCCGCGCTGGCGTATCAGCTTTCGACACGTGGCGCGTTGCGCGCAGCGCAAAGAATTTGAAGCGTTGCTTCGAATTTTGAATTTTGAAATTCAAACAGAGCTTTGCTCTGATTGGGGGAAACATCTAAGTGTTAGGGGAAATCGGAGTGTTTCGAAATCGAATTTTTAACGTCGTTTATCCGCTTTTTAGTTTGTAGTGTGTTTGAAACGTCCACTAATAGCTATACGACGATTAGTGGGGGTTGCACATATGTATATCATGTGATGGTATGTGTATATGAATGTTTTGGATCGCCGTGGATGAATAGCCAGGGGATGTGAGAAGAGTGTTTTTCTTTTCTTTCATTCATGTAATTTGTAAAAAGCGATGTAATATTATCTTGCGGGGCACATCCGGGTTGAGGTTGTAGCCACCGTTGTATAATTTCTTTTTACTATTTTTGCTCCTAAGATAGACCCATGGTGGGGTGCACAAGCTACCGGGTTCTCGAAGTGCCGAGTGGCCTACTCACTTTGTTGAGAGAGGTTGCTTCACTTCGGGAATTTGGCGGGTAGTTTGCCGCACCTGTAGGGGTCTAGGGTGGGGGTTTGGCTATTCATCACGACCGTGGAACCCGTCTTTCATTAAGGGCTTAAATGAAATACGGAATTCCTAGTATATCCAACGTATTCATCTGTGATCTGGAATGTTTATAAATTCGTGTGACGAATGGTTATTTATATATGAGATATATAATAAACGTTGCTTATGTTTTGCACCCGGGCTAGTCCAGCCCCCGCTCTGCTGTCAGTTAAGTAACCTAACGGTGCATGACGGGGCCCCGTGACAAATGCGGATGGCATAAGCGTACGCTCTATTTTCGTTTCTTTTCTGTGATATTTAGGAAACGTAAACGATGGGACAACATTAATGTGATTAATGTTAAGAAAAAGAAACCTAAAGATGCTGTAGAATCAAACTTTTTAAAATGGGTAACTCTAGTTTTTGCTTTGCATAGTGATATTCCTTGATGAATATCCAGCACCTCATTCGATGAGGAAAGGGCTGAGATCCCTTCATCGGAAGTGACCCCTTTAGCGAAACTAGCAAATGTTACAAAGCGCTCGATTGTTTTTATAGTTGATCTAATTTTTGCTTTGCATCGTGGTATTCATGAATATCCAGCACCTTATTCGATAAGGAAAGAGCCGAGATCCCTTCACTGGGAGTGACCTCTTTAGCAAAATTAGAAAGATACTACAAAACCATTCGATTTTTAAACTGGAGCTTTAATCACTCCTTTCACTAGATTCTATAACGATATCAAGTTCAAAACGTTAAGGGTTTTCATAAAAAACATCCGTTGCCCTCCGCCATTTTAGGAAGCAGAGTACTTAGTATTCGTGCTACGTTTGTTAACTATAGTTAAGACGTGGTGTACGGCAGCTAAGTGATATCTTCCTACAAAGTATTTGATGCGATCCATTAGAACATTCGTATGACTTTGTTGACCATACTTAAGGGTCATGCGGATGGGTCTAAATCAATCACGAAATAGCAAGTAGAACTTGACTAGTGCTTATGATTTGTTGACCATAGTTAAGGTCATAAGACACTATGGGTAAAAATCATATCAGAAATTTCAAGAGTTGAAATTTGCAATTAGATTGCATACCTTCTATTTGATAGTTGGAGCCCGATCCCACTGTGAGTAAAAGTTACTCCCGGGAGAGTTTTGCACTTTACAATTAGCTAATCCAGTAGGTGTCTAGAAAGGTGTCAATGGGGTTACGCCTCTAGGAAAACGAGGTTTTTTCCAATTAGGTCCGTGTGAAAGCACGGAGAACCTCCCTCGGAGTACCGACACTGGTTTGCGAACTTGTAGATTGTGTAAGTCGATGTAGTACACCCCAGTACTTGTGGGGAGGCGGAATTTACAAAAACGATCATGTTTAAGGAACGAACATCGACTAACCGCTTAAATCGAAGCTAAACTATAAATAACCGTACACAAAGAGTTTCTTATCAATTGTGTTTAGGGATTATACCGAATGAAACCGGTCCTTCGACTTTGTGTTCTCCTTTGTTCTCCTCGACCTTCTCTAGGTAGTAGACGATCCACCCGAGAGCAAAACACCAAGCTACACCTCTAACTTGAGGTAACTAATCTTCTTTGATTGCCAATCAAAGAAGAAAGGATGATATAGAGTGAAGGTAATGGATGTTTAAGTCTAACTAATCCTTTGATCTCAACACATGAGGATTAAGGATTAGTCTCTTGAAGATGAGAGCTTGAGGAGAGAGAATGTGAGATGAGTGAATGAGATGAGATTGAGTGTATCATAATATATTATGAAGCATTCTTATTATAGAATAATCAATAATAGAAATGAATAAGCATGCTTCATAAATGAAAAGAGGTGATTCATTAACATGAGTCATTAAGCATTTATTGTGCATTAATGACCATGATGAATCACCCTCATGACTCACTAATCTTATCCAAAGCTTATGTCACCTTAACCTCCTTAGTCACATCTTCTAGAAGCTTCTCGTACAATTACGAGAACGCCCCTCCAATCCGCAAAAATACGGAAAAACTTTAGACTGCAAAAATCCAATAACCGGATACCAGCAACTGGCTTAAACCAAAGCCGACTGGTAAAAACTGTCCGAAAGTCGTACGTGCGTAAACGCACGTACGACTTTCGGACCCTTTGTCGCAAAACCATGCAACCTCTATATCGTTTCGCCTGGAATAGGAAACTCTCTGTGTGGGACTCTAGAGACTCGACTACTACGCTGGCAGTGGGTTTAACCACAGACCGCAAGCGGCACTAGCTGTACGTAACGGTCCCCAGGTAGTTGTCGATAAGAAGGCCGATGAGAAAACCCATCCGAACTCCTACTGAGTCTGATGTGACAATCTCCATACAGTCCGGTCCGTTCGTCCAAGACTATCGCATATCGGGCCTAGGGGGGCGGCAAGCGTCAGTCCCCTAATAGCGGTATAAGTCGTGTCGGAGGGAAGCCCATTACACCCTGAGAAACTACTGGAACCTACCAGCAAATCTCGCTTGCCCTGGCCAGGGACTTTGCGTAATGGCTCTCTGACACAGCACGATATCTACTCCCAATACCGGGAGGGACGAATCCTGTCTAACCGCCACTGCCTCCAAGTGCTCGGGACTGCACCCAACTGCTACTTGTTTGCACGACTCCTTTGAGCCGTGGTAGGGTAGCAATCTAAGAACAGTGGGACACACTCGAGGCGAAGTAGCAGTGTCAAGTCTGCGGACTACGCTGTACTCATGTCACCTGGGAACTGTTCACTGACGACTGGTATCAAACCAACCAACAGTTCCCTGTGAGTCCTGTCCGGTGTACCCGTAACCTAACGAGCAACTGTATACTATCTCCAGTACGATGTACTGACGGCTGTGGGACAGACCATCTCCCCAACTGGGATGAGAAGCGTACACACCAGTCTACTCCGGAGTATCGATGCTCTGTCTCGATAATCCAACGACCAGGGACCTGAATAAGGATGTGCTTGTAGACTACCCAGCCCCCACTAGTGTGACTGCCATCACAACGCTGGTAGACAAGCAAGATCCCAAGAGCTCTATCAATACGTACACTCATATATTAAGATAGAAAAACCAAGTAGCATACTACCATGTTTAACAAGACTGTTATATACATGTGAATATCCCAAGCTTCCATTAAGTAATATACAAACTAGTATGATACAGTAATGGCCTTCTAGGGCATAAACACTAACAATCTCCCACTTGCACTAGGGCCATGTACTGGCGTATCGAAGACCGATGATCTCGAGCAGCCTCTCGAACTGAATCTGAGGAAGGGCCTTTGTGAATGGATCAGCAATGTTCTCTTCTGAAGCAACTCTCCGAACCTCGATCTCCTGACGATCACTGATCTCCCTGATCAGGTGATACCGCCTCAAGATGTGTCTGGACTTCTGATGGGACCTTGGTTCCTTCGCTAAAGCTATAGCTCCATTGTTGTCGCAATACAGAGGTATTGGATCAACTATGGTAGGAACCACCTGAAGTTCTGTTAGGAACTTCTTCATCCAGACTGCTTCTTTTGCGGCATCGCAAGCAGCTATATACTCCGCTTCCATCGTCGAGTCAGCAACAGTGTCCTGCTTGGAGCTCTTCGAGCACACCGCCCCTCCATTGAGGGTAAAGACATAACCCGACATGGACTTGGAATCGTCCTTATCACTCTGGAAGCCGGAATCAGCAAAGGCCTCCAACCTGAGGTCTTTTCTGCCGTAAACCAAGAACATCTCCTTAGTCCTCCTCAGGTACTTGAGAATGTTCTTAACTGCTATCCAGTGTTTCTCCCCTGGGTCTGACTGATACCGGCTTACCACGCTTAGTGCGTAAGCTACATCTGGTCTGGTACACAACATCGCATACATTATAGAGCCTACCGCAGAAGCGTAGGGTATAATAGACATGCGTTCCCTTTCCAAATCAGTCTTGGGAGACATCTCTTTGGAGAGGGTGATTCCGTGACAAGCCGGTAGATTACCGCGCTTAGAATCTTCCATACTGAATCTTTTCAGTACAGTGTCGATATACCTGGACTGCGAAAGTCCCAACATCCTCTTGGATCTATCACGATAGATCCGGATCCCCAGAATGTAAGAGGCATCACCCAGGTCTTTCATGGAGAACCTGTGTGACAAGAATCCTTTGACAGATTGTAGCATAGGAATGTCATTTCCTATCAATAGAATGTCATCCACGTACAAGACGAGGAATACGACACTTCTGGCCACAACTTTACTATATATGCACGGTTCATCTGGATTTTTGATAAAGTCATATTCTTTGACTGTCTCATCAAAACAGATGTTCCAACTCCGCGATGCCTGCTTTAGTCCATAAATGGACTTAAGCAGCTTGCATACTTTCCCGCTGCTCCCACTCTGATTTAAACCCTCTGGCTGATCCATATAGACGCACTCTTCTAAATTTCCATTCAGAAAAGCCGTCTTTACGTCCATCTGCCAGATTTCATAATCATGGAAGGCAGCAATAGCAAGAAGGACCCGAATGGATTTGAGCATAGCCACTGGAGAAAAGTTTCGTCATAGTCCAAACCAGGTCTTTGACGAAAACCCTTTGCAACAAGTCTAGCCTTATAGGTTTCCACCTGTCCATCTACACCAATCTTTTTCTTGAAGATCCATTTGCATCCTATGGGTTTTACCCCATCTGGAGCAAAGTCCAAAGTCCATACTTTGTTGGTGTACATGGACTCCATCTCGGTCCGCATTGCATCTAGCCATCGTACCGAGTCGCCGCTCTGGATGGCCTGCTGGAAGTCAGTAGGTTCATCATCATCTATGATGCAATCCTCTCTATCCCCGTCTATGAGAAAACCGTAGTATCTCTCAGGCGGATGAGACGGCCTACTACTCCTGCGGAGGGATGCGGGAATGTTCTGTTCTTCTTGAACTTCTGGTTCTACCATACTTTCAGTAGCAGTTTGTGGTTCTGGAATTTCTTCCAGTTCTATTTCGCTCCCACTTATTTCCTTTTCTAAAAACTGATTTTCCAGAAAATGGGCATTACGAGAAACAAAAACCTTTTGTTCCTCTGCGTAATAGAAATAATATCCCTTGGAGTTCTTTGGATATCCCACAAACATACATTTTACTGATCGTGCCTCGAGCTTGTCCACATGCTGCTTCTTAACAAAAGCTGGACATCCCCAAATCTTCATATGCTGAAGATGGGGTTTCTTCCCAGTCCACATCTGATATGGAGTGGTAGGCACAGTCTTGGTAGGAGCCCTGTTCAGAAGATATGCCGCTGATTCTAGCGCATAACCCCAGAAAGATCGCGGTAACTCAGTATTACTCATCATGGATCGTACCATATCCAATAGGGTTCGATTCCGTCTCTCCGATACACCGTTATGCTGTGGAGTGTATGGAGGAGTAAGCTGAGAGAGAATTCCTTTCTCTTTTAGGTAACCTAGGAACTCGGCACTTAAGTATTCTCCACCTCGATCAGATCTTAGTGTCTTAATACTTTTGCCTGTTTGGTTTTCTACTTCATTCTTATACTCTTGGAATTTCTCAAAAGCCTCGGATTTATGTTTCATCAGATAAATGAATCCGTATCTTGAGTAATCATCCATGAAAGTAATGAAGTAGGAATAACCACCTCTCGCATGTGTAGACATTGGACCGCATACATCGCTGTGTATGAGTCCTAAGAGCTCGCTCGCTCTTACTCCTTGTCCAGTGAATGGAGTCTTTGTCATCTTTCCTTTGAGACAAGATTGACAAGTGTCATAAGATTGATATTCGAACAAGTCCAAATATCCTTCTCTATGCAACTTAGTCAACCTTCTCTCATTGATGTGACCCAGTCTACAATGCCATAAGAAAGCTTTATTTAAATCTGGAGACTTTCTTTTTAGTGTGTTCTGGACATTGAAAATTTGGAGTTGGTTTAAAACATATATGCCGTTATTTAGAGTACCGGACCCAATCAAACCATGATTAAGGTGGATGTTGACAACATCTCTTACAAACGTGAAATCATAACCTTTATTTGATAACATGGAAACTGATATGATATTACACGTTAAGCTGGGTACAAAATAACAGTTATGTAAAACCAAAATGTGTCCACTCGTCAATCCTAGGTGATAATCCCCGACGGACGCAGCTCCCACGCTAGCTCCGTTAGCAACCCTGAGGATCATATCACCTTCCTTCAGCACTCTACGGTTTCTCAGTGCCTGCAATGAATTGCAAATATGAGATCCTGATCCGGTATCCAATACCCAGGAAGTAGAGTTGATCGACAGACAATTCTCAATTACAAACACACCTGAAGTCGAAGCCACAGCTTGCTTCGGTTCCTGGTTCTTGGCGTTCCACGCCTTGCAATCCTTCTTCCAGTGCCTTTTCCTGTGACAATGGAAGCACTCATCCTGGCCAACTATCGGTACTGCAGTCTTTTTCTTTCCCTTCCCTCCCAACTTACTAACACCTCCTCTAGGTCTGGGTGCGGCCTTCTTCTTCCTTCCTTTGGCCCTAGCCTTGGACCCGGAAGAAGATGTACCGCCAACAAACATAGCGGGTGTTTCCCTTGAATTCTTCAAGGTGCCCTCTGCACTCCTTAATATGTTCAGGAGTTCCGGAAGTTCAACTTCTTTTCTTTGAAGGTTGAAGTTCAGGATAAACTGGGCGTAGGTGTGAGGAAGGGACTGGAGAATAAGGTCTGTATAGAGCTCATTATCCAAAGTCGTCCCAAGGTCTGCGAGCTCTTCTATGTAGCCTATCATCTTTAGGACATGTTCTCCTACCGATGACCCGACAGCCAACCTCGCTCGAAACAAGTTCTTTGAGGTCTCGTATCTTGCTATACGAGATTGCTCTCCATAAAGTTCCTTTGTATGGAGAAATATGCCATCAAGGTCCATATCCTCGTGCCTCCTCTGATGTTCATTGTTCATCGAGGCAAGCACGATGCACTTGGCTTTCGCGCAATCTAAATCCCAGGTTTTGCGGATTTTCTTATCCGCATTACTGGATTTGGGACCAGGGACAGCAGGTGCCGTAGCGGTGAGGACGTACCCCAGTTTGTCATAGGTCAAAGCCATTTTGACATTCCGCAGCCAATCTTTATAGTTTGGCCCCGTCAGTATATTTTTCTCTAAAAGTAACTTAAGTCCAGTCATTTTCAGGGTCGCTGCAATTAGGAGAGAGAGAAGAAAACTCTTTAGTATGATGCTCTTGCAAGTTTAGAGTGGTTTTTAGTTTATCTAAACTGGATGGCTCCCACTGTTTCTCGAATCCTTCCTCAAACCATAAAAGAAGAATTAGCCAAGACTATTCTCACCGTACAATACTTGCTTAACCGTTCAGCCAGGCCGGTGTCGATACTTCGAGGGAGGTTTTCCAACGCTTTCGCGAAGTTCCTTAATTAAATAACCTCTTTTCTCTGGGGGCGTAACCCCGCTGACACTTTTCTGGACACCTACTAGGTTTATAGCATTGATCGTTAAGTGACGAATATCCTGATAAGTAGCATATACTCACAGTTGGATCGGGATCCAAATATCATCGTCTGATAATGTTGTAGGAATGCTACCAACATTCATCAAACTCAAAATGGTATGCATCTCTTTGCAAATTTCAGTTTCTTTAGAAATTCCCGATATAAGTTTTTGCCCCATGCTCTTATGACCTTGGCTTTGGTCAAAATGTCATAAGTCACATGTCAAGTTCTACCCGTCATTATCTTGTCAATTTGAACCCATCCGTATATACCCCTGACTTTGGTCAAATGGTAATACGACTGTCCCAAAACAACTCATCTATCTTATGCAACAAATGAAAACCCAGCAGCTACCAAACACTATGCCTTGACTTTGGCCAAAATGCATAGCTTGAATACTACTGAATACCCAAATGAAATGACGGAGGGCTACGACTGGTTTTGGCGAAACCGTGAACGTAGTGAACTTGATATAACCGAAGGAACCTGATAGCTTTTAAAAGGAGTGGTTAAAGCTCCGCGTTTAAAAATATCTGTTTTAAAATTAACCGAGTGGTTTCTTTTAAATTGTTCCAACGATTAAAACTTTGGTTTATTTTCTTTGCATTATAGATAATGCGTCCCATCATTAACCTATCATTGCAGAAAACAACGAAAATACAACGTCCTCTTATGCCATCCGCATTCGCCACGGGGTCCCGTCATCACCCGTTAGGTTACTTAACTAACGACAGAGCGGGGGCTGGGCTAGCGCGGGTGTAAAACATAAGTGATGTCTAAATAGCTACAATATATATAGATATTTTACATTCGTCTGACGCAATGATATACATTCCAGAACACAGATAAACAATATTGGATTTGCAAGCAATCTGTATTTCTTTTGAGCCTGCAAGAAAAGACAGATTACACAGTTGTGATGAATAGCCGTTACCCCACCCTCGACCCCTACGGGTACGGCAAACTACCCACCCGGCAGTTTGTGTACCCCACCTTGGGTCAGTTCTAGGAGCAAAAACAGTAAAAAGAAATAATACAACGGTGGCTACAACCGCAACCTGGATGTGCCCCGCAAAATAATATTACAACAAATTACATTTACAACAAATGAATTAAACATTAACCCATTGCTAAACCCCGGCTAAACACCACAACAGTCCAATACAGTTTATATGCACAAACAGATATAACCATTTCAGAAATGTGCAACCCCCTGCCAACCGACATACTAGCAGTTAGGGGAGGTTTACGAACACATTAAACAATCACAGATATAATCCAATATGCAAATACTGTACAATTTCGATCGATTAAACATATTTAATATTGCTCCAAAATCTGCTCTGTATACTGGAAACCTGAGCAAAATTAAAATATTCCAGAAAACCCCTAATTACACAGAGAAGCAACAGAAGAAAATTGGGTCCCTGACTCGCCAACTCGGCGGCGGAAGCGCGGCGACTCAGTAGGCTGAGGCCGCGGTTCCGCGGCGAGTTAGGCGATTCAGGGGCCTATTTTTCTTGGGTGTTCTACTGGTGTCTTTTCAAGCTCTCTGAACGCACCTGAAAAATTTTTGGACATCGTTTTAACTTCGACAGAAACTTGACAG
This sequence comes from Agapanthus africanus, assembly GCA_030015575.1. Taxonomy (NCBI): domain Eukaryota; kingdom Viridiplantae; phylum Streptophyta; class Magnoliopsida; order Asparagales; family Amaryllidaceae; genus Agapanthus; species Agapanthus africanus. Next base: position 432,848,259 of record CM057339.1, read on the forward strand.
AATTAGGGTTTTTCGGCTTCGTTTTTCCGTTCGAAATTCGTACAAATTTGCAATTAAGTTATTTATTGTTTAGCGAGGCTCTGATACCACTGTAAGTCGATGTAGTACACCCCAGTACTTGTTGGGAGGCGGAATTTACAAAAACGATCATGTTTAAGGAACGAACATCGACTAACCGCTTAAATCGAAGCTAAACTATAAATAACCGTACACAAAGAGTTTCTTATCAATTGTGTTTAGGGATTATACCTAATGAAACCGGTCCTTCGTCTTTGTGTTCTCCTTTGTTCTCCTCGACCTTCTCTAGGTAGTAGACGATCCACCCGAGAGCAAAACACCAAGCTATACCTCTAACTTGAGGTAACTAATCTTCTTTGATTGCCAATCAAAGAAGAAAGGATGATATAGAGTGAAGGTAATGGATGTTTAAGTCTAACTAATCCTTTGATCTCAACACATGAGGATTAAGGATTAGTCTCTTGAAGATGAGAGCTTGAGGAGAGAGAATGTGAGATGAGTGAATGAGATGAGATTGAGTGTATCATAATATATTATGAAGCATTCTTATTATAGAATAATCAATAATAGAAATGAATAAGCATGCTTCATAAATGAAAAGAGGTGATTCATTAACATGAGTCATTAAGCATTTATTGTGCATTAATGACCATGATGAATCACCCTCATGACTCACTAATCTTATCCAAAGCTTATGTCACCTTAACCTCCTTAGTCACATCTTCTAGAAGCTTCTCGTACAATTACGAGAACGCCCCTCCAATCCGCAAAAATACGGAAAAACTTTAGACTGTAAAAATCCAATAACCGGATACCAGCAACTGGCTTAAACCAAAGCCGACTGGTAAAAACTGTCCGAAAGTCGTACGTGCGTAAACGCACGTATGCGTCCGAACCCTTTGTCGCAAAACCATGCAACCTCTATATCGTTTCGCCTGGAATAGGAAACTTTCTGTGTGGGACTCTAGAGACTCGACTACTACGCTGGCAGTGGGTTTAACCACAGACCGCAAGCGGCACTAGCTGTACGTAACGGTCCCCAGGTAGTTGTCGATAAGAAGGCCGATGAGAAAACCCATCCGAACTCCTACTGAGTCTGATGTGACAATCTCCATACAGTCCGGTCAGTTCGTCCAAGATTATCGCATATCGGGCCTAGGGGGGCGGCAAGCGTCAGTCCCCTAATAGCGGTATAAGTCGTGTCGGAGGGAAGCCCATTACACCCTGAGAAACTACTGGAACCTACCAGCAAATCTCGCTTGCCCTGGCCAGGGACTTTGCGTAATGGCTCTCTGACACAGCACGATATCTACTCCCAATACCGGGAGGGACGAATCCTGTCTAACCGCCACTGCCTCCAAGTGCTCGGGACTGCACCCAACTGCTACCTGTTTGCACGACTCCTTTGAGCCGTGGTAGGGTAGCAATCTAAGAACAGTGGGACACACTCGAGGCGAAGTAGCAATGTCAAGTCTGCGGACTACGCTGTACTCATGTCACCTGGGAACTGTTCACTGACGACTGGTATCAAACCAACCAACAGTTCCCTGTGAGTCCTGTCCGGTGTACCCGTAACCTAACGAGCACCTGTATACTATCTCCAGTACGACGTACTGACGGCTGTGGGACAGACCATCTCCCCAACTGGGATGAGAAGCGTACACACCAGTCTACTCCGGAGTATCGATGCTCTGTCTCGATAATCCAACGACCAGGGACCTGAATAAGGATGTGCTTGTAGACTACCCAGCCCCCACTAGTGTGACTGCCATCACAACGCTGGTAGACAAGCAAGATCACAAGAGCTCTATCAATACGTACACTCACATATTAAGATAGAAAAACCAAGTAGCATACTACCATGTTTAGCAAGACTGTTATATACATGTGAATATCCCAAGCTTCCATTAAGTAATATACAAACTAGTATGATACAGTAATGGCCTTCTAGGGCATAAACACTAACAGATTGCAATTAATCCTGGCTAATTATCTTTTTAAAGTTTGAAAGAAAATTTGATAAAAGCGGTAAGAGACATCGATTAGATAAGATTAATAACCAATCTAATCATGCAAGAGCAGTCGCTGAGTATCTTCTTTTCTCTCTCCTAATGGAAAATACCTATGACGGGACTTAAGCTTTTATTAGACAAGAATAAACTCATGGGACCGAATTACAAAGATTGGCTAAGAAACGTAAATATTGCCCTGACCTATGATAAGGTCGGATACGTCCTGACTACTCCAGCCCCTTCTAGCCCAGGCCCTGATTCTTCAGTTGCGGATAAAGATGTAAGTCGATGTACTACACCCCAATACTTGTGGGGAGGCGGAATTTTCAAAAACGAACTTGTTAAGTGAACGAACATCGACTAACCGCTTAAATCGAAGCTAAACGATAACTAACCAAACACATAGTTGTTCTAAACTACTATGCTTAGGGATTATACCTTTCGAACCAAGTCCTTCGGCTTTACGATCTCCTCGTCCTCCTCGGCCTTCTCGATGTAGTAGATGATCCACCCGAGAGCAAAACTCCAAGCTTAGCCTCTAAACTTGAGGCAACTAACCTTCTTGGATTGCTAATCAAAGAAGATAGAGTGAGATAGAGTGAGGGTTATGGATTGTTTAGTCTAACTAATCCTTGTTCTCAACACATGAGGGGTGAGGATTAGGGTTTGAAGAGAGAGAGCTTGAGGAGAGAGAATGTGAATATAATTATCAAGTGAGAATAGTAAGTTATCATAATATATATGAAACTTTAAAATTCATCAATAAAAGAAAACAAATGATGAATAATCAAGTTTCACAAATATCTAATGGTGATTCATAACCATGACTCATTAAGCATTTATTATGCATTAATGATATGTATGAATCACCCTCATGACTCACTAAACCCATTTAATGCATATGACACCTAAACCTCCTTAGTCACCATCTTCTAGAAGCTTCTCGCGTAATTACGAGAACGCCCCTCTGATCCGCAAAAATACGGAAAAACTTTAGACTGTATAAATTCAATAACCGGATACCAGTAACTGGCTTAAACCAAAGCCGACTGGTAAAAACTGTCCAAACGATGTAAGTGTGTAAACACACATACGCGTCCGAACCCTTTGTCGTAAAACCATACGACCTCTATATCGTTTCTCCTGGAGTAGGAAACTCTCTGTGTGGGACTCTAGAGACTCGACTACTACGCTGGCAGTGGGTTTAACCACAGACCGCAAGCGGCACTAGCTGTACGTAACGGTCCCCAGGTAGTTGTCGATAAGAAGGCCGATGAGGAAACCCATCCGAACTCCTACTGAGCCTGCTGTGACAATCTCCATACAGTCCGGTCCGTTCGTCCAAGACTATCGCATATCGGGCCTAGGGGGCGGCAAGCGTCAGTCCCCTAATAGCGGTATAAGTCATGTCGGAGGGAAGCCCATTACACCCTGAGAAACTACTGGAACCTACCAGCAAATCTCGCTTGCCCTGGCCAGGGACTTTGCGTAATGGCTCTGTGACACAGCGTGATATCAACTCCCAATACCGGGAGAGACGAATCCTGTCTAACCGCCACTGCCTCCAAGTGCTCGGGACTGCACCCAACTGCTACCTGTTTGCACGACTCCTTTGAGCCGTGGTAGGGTAGCAATCTAAGAACAGCGGGACACACTCGAGGCGAAGTAGCAGTGTCAAGTCTGCGGACTATGCTGTACTCATGTCACCTGGGAACTGTTCACTGACGACTGGTATTAAACCAACCAACAGTTCCCTGTGAGTCCTGTCCGGTGTACTCGTAACCCAACGAGCACCTGTATACTATCTCCAGTACGACGTACTGACGGCTGTGGGACAGACCATCTCCCCAACTGGGATGAGAAGCGTACACACTAGTCTACTCCGGAGTATCGATGCCCTGTCTCGATAATCCAACGACTAGGGACCTGAATAAGGATGTGCTTGTAGACTACCCAGCCCCCACTAGTGTGACTGCCATCACAACGCTGGTAGTCAAGCAAGATCCTAAGAGCTCTATCAATACGTACACTCACATATTAAGATAGAAAAACCAAGTAGCATACTACCATGTTTAGCAAGACTGTTATATACATGTGAATATCCCAAACTTCCATTAAGTAATATACAAACTAGTATGATACAGTAATGGCCTTCTAGGGCATAAACACTAACAATCTCCCACTTGCACTAGGGCCATGTACTGGCATATCGAAGACCAATGATCTCGAGTAGCCTCTCGAACTTAATCTGAGGTAGGGCCTTCGTGAATGGATCAGCAATGTTCTCTTCAGAAGCAACTCTCCGAACCTCGATCTCCTGACGATCAATGATCTCCCTGATCAGGTAATACCGCCTCAAGATGTGTCTGGACTTCTGATGGGACCTTGGTTCCTTCGCTAAAGCTATAGCACCGTTGTTGTCGCAATACAGAGGTATTGGATCAACTATGGTAGGAACCACCTGAAGTTCTGTTAGGAACTTCTTCATCCAGACTGCTTCTTTTGCGGCATCGCAAGCTGCTATATACTCCGCTTCCATCGTCGAGTCAGCAACGGTGTCCTGCTTGGAGCTCTTCGAGCACACCGCCCCTCCATTGAGGGTAAAGACATAACCCGACATGGACTTGGAATCGTCCTTATCACTCTGGAAGCCAGAATCAGCAAAGGCCTCCAACCTGAGGTCTTTTCCGCCGTAAACCAAGAACATCTCCTTAGTCCTCCTCAGGTACTTGAGAATGTTCTTTACTGCTATCCAGTGGTTCTCCCCTGGGTCTGACTGATACCGGCTTACCACGCTTAGTGCGTAAGCTACATCTGGTCTGGTGCACAACATCGCATACATTATAGAGCCTACCGCAGAAGCGTAGGGTATAATAGACATGCATTCCCTTTCCAAATCAGTCTTGGGAGACATCTCTTTGGAAAGGGTGATTCCGTGACAAGCCGGTAGATTACCGCGCTTAGAATCTTCCATACTGAATCTTTTCAGTACAGTGTCGATATACCTGGACTGCGAAAGTCCCAACATCCTCTTGGATCTATCACGATAAATCCGGATCCCCAGAATGTAAGAGGCATCACCCAGGTCTTTCATAGAGAACCTGTGTGACAAGAATCCTTTGACAAATTGTAGCATAGGAATGTCATTTCCTATCAATAGAATGTCATCCACGTACAAGACAAGGAATACGACACTTCTGGCTACAACTTTACTATATATGCACGGTTCATCTGGATTTTTGATAAAGTCATATTCTTTGACTGTTTCATCAAAACAGATGTTCCAGCTCCGCGATGCCTGCTTTAGTCCATAAATGGACTTAAGCAGCTTGCATACTTTCCCGCTGCTCCCACTTTGATTGAAACCCTCTGGCTGATCCATATAGACGCTCTCTTCTAAATTTCCATTCAGAAAAGCCGTCTTTACGTCCATCTGCCAGATTTCATAATCATGGAAGGCAGCAATAGCAAGAAGGACCCGAATGGATTTGAGCATAGCCACTGGAGAAAAAGTTTCGTCATAGTCCAAACCAGGTCTTTGACGAAAACCCTTTGCAACAAGTCTAGCCTTATAGGTTTCCACCTGTCCATCTACACCAATCTTTTTCTTGAAGATCCATTTGCATCCTATGGGTTTTACCCCATCTGGAGTAAAGTCCAAAGTCCATACTTTGTTGGTATACATGGACTCCATTTCGGTCCGCATTGCATCTAGCCATCGTATCGAGTCGCCGCTCTGGATGGCCTGCTGGAAGTCAGTAGGTTCATCATCATCTATGATGCAATCCTCTCTATCCCCATCTATGAGAAAACCGTAGTATCTCTCAGGCGGATGAGACGGCCTACTACTCCTGCGGAGGGGTGCGGGAATGTCCTGTACTTCTTGAACTTCCGGTTCTACCAAACTTTCAGTAGCAGTTTGTGGTTCTGGAATTTCTTCCAGTTCTATTTCGCTCCCACTTATTTCCTTTTCTAAAAACTGATATTCTAGAAAATGGGCATTACGAGAAACAAACACCTTTTGTTCCTCTGCGTAATAGAATAGATACCCCTTGGAGTTCTTTGGATATCCCACAAACTTACACTTTACTGATCGTGCCTCGAGCTTGTCCACATGCTGCTTTTTAACAAAAGCTGGACATCCCCATATTTTCAGATACTGAAGATAGGGTTTCTTCCCGCTCCACATCTGATATGGAGTGGTAGGCACAGTCTTGGTAGGTACCATGTTCAAAAGATATGCCGCTGATTCTAGCGCATATCCCCAGAAAGATCGTGGTAACTCAGCATTACTCATCATGGATCGTACCATATCTAATAGGGTTCGATTCCGTCTCTCCGATACACCATTATGCTGTGGAGTGTATGGAGGAGTAAGCTGAGAGAGAATTCCTTTCTCTTTTAGGTAACCTAGGAACTCGGCACTCAAGTATTCACCACCTCGATCAGATCTAAGTGTCTTGATACTTTTGCCGGTTTGGTTTTCTACTTCATTCTTATACTCTTGGAATTTCTCAAAAGCCTCGGATTTATGTTTCATCAGATAAATGAATCCGTATCTTGAGTAATCATCCGTGAAAGTAATGAAATAGGAAAAACCACCTCTTGCATGTATAGACATTGGACCGCATACATCGCTGTGTATGAGTCCTAAGAGCTCGCTCGCTCTTACTCATTGTCCAGTAAATGGAGTCTTTGTCATCTTTCCTTTGAGACAAGATTGACAAGTGTCATAAGTTTGATATTCGAACGAGTCCAAATATCCTTCTCTATGCAACTTAGTCAACCTTCTCTCATTGATGTGACCCAGTCTACAATGCCATAAGAAAGCTTTATTTAAATCTGGAGACTTTCTTTTTAGTGTGTTCTGGACATTGAAAATTTGGAGTTGGTTTAAAACATATATACTGCTATTTAGTGTACCGGACCCAATCAAACCATGATTAAGGTGGATGTTTACAACATCTCTTACAAACGTGAAATCATAACATTTATTTGATAACAAGGAAACTGATATGATATTACACGTTAAGCTTGGTACAAAATAACAGTTATGTAAAACCAAAATGTGTCCACTCGTCAATCCTAGGTGATAATCCCCGACGGACGCAGCTCCCACGCTAGCTCCGTTAGCAACCTTTAGGGTCATATCACCTTCCTTCAGCACTCTACAGTTTCTCAGTGCCTGCAATGAATTGCAAATATAAGATCCTGATCCGGTATCCAATACCCAGGAAGTAGAGTTGATAGACAGACAATTCTCAATTACAAACACACCTGAAGTCGAAGCCACAGCTTGCTTCGGTTCCTGGTTCTTGGCGTTCCACGCCTTGCAATCCTTCTTCAAGTGCCCTTTCCTGTGACAATGGAAGAACTCATCCTGGCCAACTACCGGTACCGCAAACTTTTTCTTTCCCTTCCCTCCCACCTTACTAACATCTCCTCTAGGTCTGGGTGCGGCCTTCTTCTTCCTTCCTTTGGCCCTTGCCTTGGACCCGGAAGAAGATGTACCGCCAACAAACATAGCGGGTGTTTCCCTTGTATTCTTCAAGGTGCCCTCTGCACTCCTTAACATGTTCAGGAGTTCCGGAAGTTCAACTTCTTTTCTTTGAATGTTGAAGTTCAGGATAAACTGGGCGTAGGTGGAAGGAAGGGACTGGAGAATAAGGTCTGTATAGAGCTCATTATCCAAAGTCGTCCCAAGGTCTGCGAGCTCTTCTATATAGCCGATCATCTTTAGGACATGTTCTCCTACCGATGACCCGACAGCCAACCTCGCTCGAAACAAGTTCTTAGAGGTCTCGTATCTTGCTATACGAGATTGCTCTCCATAAAGTTCCTTTGTATGGAGAAATATGCCATCAAGGTCCATATCCTCGTGCCTCCTCTGATGTTCATTGTTCATCGAGGCAAGCACGATGCACTTGGCTTTCGCGCAATCTAAATCCCAGGTTTTGCGGATTTCCTTATCCGCATTGCTGGATTTGGGACCAGGGACAGCAGGTGCCGTAGCGGTGAGGACGTACCCCAGTTTGTCATAGGTCAAAGACATTTTGACATTCCGCAGCCAATCTTTATAGTTTGGCCATGTCAGTATATTTTTCTCTAAAAGTAACTTAAGTCCAGTCATTTTCAGGGTCGCTGCAATTAGGAGAGAGAGAGAAGAAAACTCTTTAGCATGATGCTCTTGCAAGTTTAGAGTGGTTTTTAGTTTATCTAAACTGGATGGCTCCCACTGTTTCTCAAATCCTTCCTCAAACCATAAAAGAAGAATTAGCCAGGACTATTCTCACTGTACAATACTTGCTTAACCGTTCAGCCAGGCCAGTGTCGATACTTCAAGGGAGGTTTTCCAACGCTTTCGCGAAGTTCCTTAATTAAATAACCTCTTTTCTCTGGGGGTGTAACCCCGCTGACACCTTTCTGGACACCTACTAGGTTTATAGCATTGATCGTTAAGTGACGAATATCCTGATAAGTAGCATATACTCACAGTAGGATCGGGATCCAAATATCATCGTCTGATAATGTTGTAGGAATGCTACCAACATTCATCAAACTCAAAATGGTATGCATCTCTTTGCAAATTTCAGTTTCTTTAGAAATTCCCGATATACATTTTTGACCCATGCTCTTATGACCTTGGCGTTGGTCAAAATATCATAAGTCACATGTCAAGTTATACCCATCATTATCTTGTTAATTTGAACCCATCCGTACATATCCTTGACGTTGGCCAAAATGATCATACGACTGTCCCAAACTAACTCATCTATCTATGCAACAAATGAATATCCAGCAGCTACCAAACACTATGCCTTGGCGTTGGTCAAAATACATAGCTTGAATACTACTGAATACCCAGATGAAATGACGGAGGGCTACGAATGGTTTTGGCGAAACCGTGAACGTAGTGAACTTGATATAACCGAAGGAACCTGATAGCTTTTAAAAGGAGTGGTTAAAGCTCCGCATTTAAAAATATCTGTTTTTAAAATTAACCGAGTGGTTTCTTTTAAATTGTTCCAACGATTAAAACTTTGGTTTATTTTTCTTTGCATTATAGATAATACGTCCCATCATTAACCTATCATTGCAGAAAACAACGAAAATACAACGTCCTCTTATGTCATCCGCATTCGCCACGGGGTCCCGTCATTACCCGTTAGGTTACTTAACTAACGACAGAGCGGGGGCTGGGCTAGCGCGGGTGTAAAACATAAGTGACGTCTAAATAGCTATCATATATAGATATTTTACATTCGTCTGACGCAATGATATTCATTCCAGATCACAGATGAACTTAATTGGATTTGCAAGCAATCCGTGTTTGTTTTGAGCCTGCAACAAAATACGGATTACACAGTTGTGATGAATAGCCATTACCCCTCCCACGACCCCTACGGGTGCGGCAAACTACCCGCCCGGCAGTTTGTGCACCCCACCTTGGGTCAGTCCTAGGAGCAAAAACAGTAAAATGAAATAATACAACGGTGGCTACAACCGCAACCTGGAAGTGCCCCGCAAAATAATATTACAACAAATTACATTTACATCAAATGAATTAAATGATAACCCCGGCTATACATCACAACAGTCCAACACAGTTCATATGCACAAACAGATAAAATCCATTTCAGAAATATGCAACCCCCTGCCAACTGACATACTAGCAGTTAGGGGAGGTTTACGAACACATTATACAAACACAGATATAATCCAACAAGCAAATACTGTATAATTTCGATCGATTAAACACTTTTAATTTTGCTCCAATACTTCTCTGTAAAACTGAAACCTGAGCAAAAATAAAATATTCCAGAAAATCCCAAATCACACAGAGAAGCAACACAGGGAATTTGGGTTCCTGACTCGGCAACTCGGCGGCGGAAGCGCGGTGGATCGGTGGGATCCGCCGCGGTTCCGCGGCCCGGTGGACGATTCAGGACCCCAAATTTCTTGGGTGTTCTTCTGGTGTCTTTTTAAGCTTTCTGAACTTCCCTGAAAAATTTTAGGACTTCATTTAAAATTCGACAGAAACTTGTGATTTCGGGTTTCTCCGGTTTCGTTTTTTCCGTTCGAAATTCATACAAATTTGCAAGTAAGTTATTTATTGTTTAGCGAGGCTCTGATACCACTGTAAGTCGATGTACTACACCCCAATACTTGTGGGGAGGCGGAATTTTCAAAAACGAACTTGTTAAGTGAACGAACATCGACTAACCGCTTAAATCGAAGCTAAACGATAACTAACCAAACACATAGTTGTTCTAAACTACTATGCTTAGGGATTATACCTTTCGAACCAAGTCCTTCGGCTTTACGATCTCCTCGTCCTCCTCGGCCTTCTCGATGTAGTAGATGATCCACCCGAGAGCAAAACTCCAAGCTTAGCCTCTAAACTTGAGGCAACTAACCTTCTTGGATTGCTAATCAAAGAAGATAGAGTGAGATAGAGTGAGGGTTATGGATTGTTTAGTCTAACTAATCCTTGTTCTCAACACATGAGGGGTGAGGATTAGGGTTTGAAGAGAGAGAGCTTGAGGAGAGAGAATGTGAATATAATTATCAAGTGAGAATAGTAAGTTATCATAATATATATGAAACTTTAAAATTCATCAATAAAAGAAAACAAATGATGAATAATCAAGTTTCACAAATATCTAATGGTGATTCATAACCATGACTCATCAAGCATTTATTATGCATTAATGATATGTATGAATCACCCTCATGACTCACTAAACCCATTTAATGCATATGACACCTAAACCTCCTTAGTCACCATCTTCTAGAAGCTTCTCGCGTAATTACGAGAACGCCCCTCTGATCCGCAAAAATACGGAAAAACTTTAGACTGTATAAATCCAATAACCGGATACCAGTAACTGGCTTAAACCAAAACCGACTGGTAAAAACTGTCCAAACGATGTAAGTGTGTAAACACACATACGCGTCCGAACCCTTTGTCGTAAAACCATACGACCTCTATATCGTTTCGCCTGGAGTAGGAAACTCTCCGTGCGGGACTCTAGAGACTCGACTACTACGCTGGCAGTGGGTTTAACCACAGACCGCAAGCGGCACTAGCTGTACGTAACGGTCCCCAGGTAGTTGTCGATAAGAAGGCCGATGAGGAAACCCATCCGAACTCCTACTGAGCCTGCTGTGACAATCTCCATACAGTCTGGTCCGTTCGTCCAAGACTATCGCATATCGGGCCTAGGGGGCGGCAAGCGTCAGTCCCCTAATAGCGGTATAAGTCGTATCGGAGGGAAGCCCATTACACCCTGAGAAACTACTGGAACCTACCAGCAAATCTCGCTTGCCCTGGCCAGGGACTTTGCGTAATGGCTCTCTGACACAGCGCGATATCAACTCCCAATACCGGGAGAGACGAATCCTGTCTAACCGCCACTGCCTCCAAGTGCTCGGGACTGCACCCAACTGCTACCTGTTTGCACGACTCCTTTGAGCCGTGGTAGGGTAGCAATCTAAGAACAGCGGGACACACTCGAGGCGAAGTAGCAGTGTCAAGTCTGCGGACTATGCTGTACTCATGTCACCTGGGAACTGTTCACTGACGACTGGTATAAAACCAACCAACAGTTCCTTGTGAGTCCTGTCCGGTGTACTCGTAACCCAACGAGCACCTGTATACTATCTCCAGTACGACGTACTGACGGCTGTGGGACAGACCATCTCCCCAACTGGGATGAGAAGCGTACACACTAGTCTACTCCGGAGTATCGATGCCCTGTCTCGATAATCCAACGACTAGGGACCTGAATAAGGATGTGCTTGTAGACTACCCAGCCCCCACTAGTGTGACTGCCATCACAACGCTGGTAGTCAAGCAAGATCCTAAGAGCTCTATCAATACGTACACTCACATATTAAGATAGAAAAACCAAGTAGCATACTACCATGTTTAGCAAGACTGTTATATACATGTGAATATCCCAAGCTTCCATTAAGTAATATACAAACTAGTATGATACAGTAATGGCCTTCTAGGGCATAAACACTAACAAAAGAAATCCGTAAGACATGGGATATAGATTGTGCAATAGACAAATACCTCGCGCTTGCTTCTATGAACAATGAACATCAGAAGCAGCATGAGAAGATGGATGTACAATCCATCTTTCTCCATACAAAGGATTTGTATGGAGAGCAATCTCGTACTCTCCGATACGAGGCATCTCGAAAGTTGTTTCAGATGCGGATGGCTGCTGGCACGTCTGTAGGTGACCATGTATTGAAGATGATTGGACTTATCGAAGAACTAGAGAACCTGGGTTGGACCATGGAAAACGAACAGTATGTTGATATTGTTCTACAGTCCATCCCCCTGCCTTTGCTCAGTTCATTGTAAACTTCAACATGCACAACATGGAGAAGTCACTACCTGAACTCCTCAATATGTTGAGGAGTGCAGAGAGCACGCTAAAGATAGCGAAAACTCTCGCTCTAATTGCTGAGCCATCTTTCTCTTCTATCCCGAAAGCCAAGTGCCACAACCCGCTGAGTACGGAACATGACCGCCACTTAAGTTACGAAACGTCTCAAGACGTCCGTAAAATAAGTAAGCCGAAGCCCAGAAATGAAAACCTGATTTAGAAGTAGAGTGAAGGAAAACCAATTTATTTAAAGCACTTTATTCCATTAACCGTATCAAGTCTTTTAAAAGCAACATCTCATTTTTCCCAAAATTCCGGCAGAGTCTCCTTTGTAAAACAAGCCCCCAAACGGGTACAAAACAGGAGCATGAATGAATAACATGAATATGGCATCCCCAAGAGGGAGCTAGCTCTACGCCTCAAGGCGGTCACAAATCCCACGCAATGTAAAATAACAATGTGCATAAGTAAGCATGAAAAGCACAAGTAAAATAACATGTCGACTCAAGTGAGCTCGACCCAAAATAACATAAAGTCCACTAGTCTCACAACCTCACCTCTAGGTCAATATACAATAATCCAAATAACTGGTACAACTGAAATAGTAGTAGATGGAGTACTCTAGATACAATGAAAATATATAAGGTGGTACAAAATGATAACAACCCACCTATGAGCAAAAGCCTCGAGTCCAGGCAAAAAGAGCAAAGGAAGCTAATATGTCCGCTGCTACAGTGCTGACGGAGCGGACCTGCAGAAAAGCTGGGGCACAACGGGGGTGAGTTGCCAGCTCGTGAGTAATAAATAACATCTACAAGGCTATCGCATGCATGCACACAAGTATTCTAGCATCTCTAAAACAGGTATGGCTATATGTACTAGCAGGTATGTATGCAACATCAATGTACTAGCAGGTATGTATGCCACATGGATGTACTATCATGTATGTATGCCATATGAATCAACTCAAGATCTCAACATGTAAGTATAAGAACTATTCTTTCTTTTGTTTTGAAACTCTTTTTAAATATCAGCGTAATATCCATAGGATCAACAAAATCCGTGTCCAGCAACTACACCTCAAAACCGTCTCAATCTCATATATCCATGTCATAGTATCTCTGGCCTCAGCCGTCCGGCTGACCCATCTCAAATATCAATATCTCATCATCTCGCGGCCACGGTCGGTATCCTCTGGATATCCGCCGTGCCAAATGAAGTCACCGGTAGGTAATCTGTCCCCTGCCAGGCTCAACGCCATCTCCTGCGATCTTCTTGCCCCGGGGTACCTTACCGGGCCCACCATGTACCCAAGACGGTTCATCCACCTCCTCGAAACGGGTCTCGAAAACCACAACAAAACTCATGGTGGACGACACTTTACATCACTAGAAAACCGCAACTTTTATATTTTAAAAGATTATAAGTTTGAAATCTTGCGGCTTTCCCCCGAAATCCAGAAATATCATAAAGTCTCAAGAAATCATTATGGGTGCATATGTCAATGATAATGAATGCATATGGTATCAATGTTCAGGTTGCAATGTATGATTTATCACTAGGCATGAGCAAATGATATAATGATGTATATGCACGAGAATAACAATTCTATGATTTCATTTTAAAGATTTATTGCAATAGCACAGGTCTAAGCACCAATTATTAACATGTTTCAGATTATAAGTTATCTAGTGTCGTGACATGGCAATTACCAGGGGATGTGTGTACACATGAATAGTGCTCGTGCTGCATATAAAAACCCTGGTAATGGTGCATGTGTCCTACAGAATCAGTTCGCACATGTAGGTACAGTATATAGATCTTGATTGTAGCAAATATCATGCAAGTATATGATTTCTAATGTCATAAGCAGTTTTTTAGTTTACTAAATCTATCGGGCGACTTGCGCCATCCAAACGATCGTCCCCCGTAGATGTTAAATCTACTCACCCGTGATCCCGCGCTAGGTATGTCCGACCACCTGCTTTCCCTTCTCCGCTGCGCTCGAAGTCTCCGCCGGCGAACATAGAATTTACAAAGGTCACACACATAAGGAAAATCCTGCAAAAACGCGATATATCGCTGAAAAGGAATACACGTGCGTGAAACTAAACGCGCGTGCACACGATGCGTCGCGACGCGTGCGAACTCACCAGAACCAACCTCGACGCGCTGTGTCGCGCAGCGCGCCACAGAACCACGCGGATCACGCGCGTGTCGCATAAGTCTTAAAAACGTCGATAACACGTTTAAATCTCCAGATTTTGCCTCTGGGCCAAACTTAAAAAGTTACAGATGCCAACAACCCTAGCTACCCAGCAGAACCCCATAGCCAAAAACCCAACACCCCACCCCCTACTCTGGCCGCAATTTGCGGCCAGAATGAATAAACCGGTGGCCAAGAGTGGGAGGTGGGTCCCCGTGTTTTGTGTGTGTGTCACTGCTAAGCTCACCATGCTACAGTCTTCCCAATTTTATTCTGAGAGGTTCGGGTTAACAGCAGATCTTACAGAGGCTTAAAAGTCGCTAAAATGGCTAAATTACGCCAAGTCGGACAAATCGGATATTTTTATGAAAGTCTGGGAAATTTCCTAAGTTACTGGCCTTAAACACACTTATACAAGCTACATCATCAGTAAGAACTAACACTTAGCCAAGTCTCACCAAAAACACCTAAATCTAGCACTAGACCTCAATATAACCACTAATCTACACTAACCAACAACACTTGTTAACAAGCAAGGAAAGCAAGTTTTAGAGATATACCTCTAGAGAATCCTAGGACAAAGGAGAAGAGAAGAAGAAAAGAAGATGACGTTGCTGCTGCTGCTGCCACTGCTGATGTTGCTGATGCTGTTGGTGTGGTGTTGTTGGTGTTGTTGTGGTGTTGTTTCAGGTGCAGATGCTGATGGATTTGTGTTGTGGTTGTGTTGGTGTTGTATTGTTGTGTGAGTGCTGTATATAGAGTTGGGGCTGCTGATGAGGCTGTTGTTGCAGCTGTTGTTGCAATGGTGCTAGGGGCTGGTGTGGCTGATGTTAAAGATGGTGCTGCTGCTGTTTTTATGGTGTTTGTCTGGCTGTTTCAGCTGCTACTGCTGTTGAATGAAGTTGGGGGCTGAATTGAGCTGATATTGGCTGATGTGTGTGCTTAAATTGGGCTGATGTGTGTGCTGAAATATGGCTGCTGATGTTGGTTTGGTGTTGATGTTATGTGAAAGAGAGTGTGTGAGGGATGTGTAAAAGTTTTGAAAAGAGGTGGAGGGTGACAGAACCATAGCCACCATTCTCTCTCTCTCATTAAATGCTTGCATGACACCCATCATAATCTCTCTTTCACTTCAACACAAGTCAACCTTAAACCCTAATCACCCTTAATTAAAACTAATTAGCTCATAATTAACCCAATTAGCTTAACCAAGTGTGTTAGGCCATCATGGTTTCCTAAACATGGTTAACCCACAAGCTCACCTAAACATGGAAACCCTAGACTTAAACCACATTAACATGCACAAGTGTGTGCAGTCGAGATAAAATTCTAATAAAATGTCCATAAAACCAGATAAATTATCAGGAACCCGTTTTGGTAAACTTTTTACCCAAAAATCCCACATTAACACACAATTACCACTAAACATAAACTCAGGTGTTACAGTCTTCCCCCCTTAAGAAAATTCGTCTCCGAATTTAAAATATATAACTACACGTACCTTCGAAGAGATGAGGGAATTTCTTCCGCATCTCTCCCTCGGCTTTCCAAGTGATCTCCTCACTATTCGGGCTGCGTCAAAGAACCTTCACCGACGGCAGGACCTTTGATCGAAGTTTCTTCACCTGCCGATCCAATATGTCCACTGGCTGCACGGTGAACGAAAGGTCGGGCTCAAGCTGAACTGCCTGATGCTGAATCGTGTGGGAAGGGTCATGAAGATATCTGCGTAGCATCGACACGTGAAAGACGGGGTGAACATCTGAAAAGCTGGGTGGAAGAGCCAAACGATATGCAACTGCGCCGACACACTCGAGGATCTCGAAGGGACCCACAAATCTGGGGCTAAACTTTCCCTTCCGCCCAAATCGCATCACGCCCTTCATCGGAGAGACCCTCAGAAAAACATGATCGCCAACTGCGAACTCTAATCTGCGATGGCGCCTGTCTGCATACGATATCTGCCTGCTCTGAGCCGCTCTCATCTGATCTCGAATCAACTGTACTTTCTCGGTCGTCTCCTGCACGATCTGCGGCCCTAAAATACTGCTCTCGCTCAGCTCAGTCCAACAGACGGGCGATCTACACCTCCTCCCATACAAAGCCTCGAAGGGTGCCATCTGAATAGTGTCCTGGAAGCTGTTGTTGTAAGAGAACTCCACTAGAGGTAAATGACGATCCCAGCTACCACCGAAATCCAAAACGCACACTCTGAGCTTGTCCTCGATTGTTTGAATAGTCCGCTCTGACTGGCCGTCGGTCTGCGGATGAAATGCTGTGCTGAAACTCAAACTGGTGCCCAATGCCTCCTGAAGTCTCTGCCATAGTCGGCTGGTAAACTGGGTGCCTCGATCTGACACTATACAAGTCGGTACGCCATGCAACCGCACGATCTTGTCGATGTAAATCTGGGCATACTGAGCAAAACTGAAAGTGGTCTTCACTGGTAGGAAGTGAGCCGCTTTCGTCAATCGATCCACGATCACCCAAATGGAGTCATACCCTCGACTGGTCCTGGGCAGACCCACAACGAAGTCCATCGAAATCTGCTCCCATTTCCACTCCGGAATGGGCAAAGGCTGCAACTCTCCTGCTGGCCTCTGGTGCTCGGCCTTGACTTGCTGACAAGTCAGGCATCTCGTTACAAAGTCTGTGACATCCCTTTTCATCCCGTCCCACCAATAGACATCTCTCAAATTGCGGTACATCTTGGTGGAACCCGGATGAACGCTATATGTCGATCTATGCGCCTCCTCAAGAATCTCACGTCGCAGTCCCTCAGAATCTGGTACGCACAGTCGAGTCCGAAATCGCAGTACTCCCTGATCATCAATCACGAACTCGGACTCTCTGCCCTGCCTAACCTGCTCCATGATCTCTGAAAGACGGTCATCACTGGGCTGTGCCTCTCGAATACGGTCAAGTAACTGCGGACGTGCACGAACATGCGCAAGCTGTCCTCCTGTCGGAGTGAACTCGAACTCGACTCGGCTGTCGCATAAAATCTGCCAATCTGCTGACGACTGCCTCTATACTGTGGTCAGACATGATAGACTACCTCCGGGCCTCCTACTCAAAGCATCCGCCACTATATTAGCCTTGCCCGGGTGATACAAGATCTCACAATCGTAGTCCTTCACCAGCTCCATCCAACGACGCTGTCTGAGGTTCAGGTCTCGCTGCTGAAATATGTACTTTAAGCTCTTGTGATCAGTGAATATCTGACACGACTCGCCATATAGGTAATGTCGCCAGATCTTAAGTGCAAAGACCACTGCAGCCATCTCCAAATCGTGAGTGGGGTAGTTCTATTCATGTTTCTTCAACTGCCGTGAAGCATACGCGATCACCCTGTCATGCTGCATCAATACGCACCCTAGCCCCACCCATGAAGCATCACAATAGACCACAAATCCGCCTGATCCTGAAGGCAAAGATAACACCGGCGCCGTAGTTAAACAAGTCCGTAGCTGCTGAAAACTGTGCTCGCACTCCTCCTTCCAAACGAAAGGAACTCCCTTCCGGGTCAAACTGGTCAAAGGTGCAGCAATACGGGAGAAATCCTGAACGAATCGCCTGTAGTAGCCAGCCAGGCCTAGGAAATTACGGAGCTCCGTAACTGATGTCGGTCTGGGCCACTGCTGAACGGCCTCGATCTTCTTCGGGTCCACACATATGCCATCTCTCGTAATCACGTGACCCAAGAAACCAACGCTGTCCAACCAGAATGCACACTTGGAAAATTTTGCGAAAAGCTGATGCTCCCTCAGAGTCTGTAAAGTAATCCGCAAGTATTGCTCGTGCTCCTCTCAGTTCCGGGAATACACCAAAATATCATCAATGAACACTATGATGAACAAGTCGAGATACGATCTGAATGTACGGTTCATCAAATCCATGAATGCTGCTGGGGCGTTGGTAAGTCCGAACGACATCACCAGAAACTCATAGTGGCCATAGCGCGTACGGAAAGCTCTCTTCGGTATATCCTCCTGTCGAACTCGCAGCTGATGGTATCCTGATCGCAAGTCGATCCTCGAAAAATATCCTGCCCCCTAAAGCTGGTCGAACAAATCGTCAATACGTGGTAAGGGATATCTGTTCCGCACGGTAACTTTGTTCAGCTGGCGGTAGTCGATACACAAACGCAAACTGCCGTCCTTCTTCTTGACAAACAGGACAGGAGCACCCCACGGAGAAATGCTAGGTCGAATAAGTCCCTTATCCAACAAATCCTGCAACTGATCCTTCAGCTCTCTAAGCTCCGCCGGGGCCATCCGATAAGGCGGTATAGAAATAGGCCCCGAGCCAGGAATCAAATCAATACAGAACTCAACGTCGCGCTCAGGCGGCAATCCTGGCAGCTCATCAGGGAAAACATCGGGGAACTCACATACAATCGGAACCTGGTCCAATGGAACATCTGTAGCTCTAGTATCGCATACATAGGCTAGAAATCCCCGACATCCCTTCCTCAACAGCTGACCTGCGCGGAGGGAAGAAATCAGCATGTGAGGGGCGGCACCATGGTCCCCCTGCACAACAAAAGCTGGATCGCCGGGAAAACAAAATCTAATTGTCTTCTCCCGGCAGTCCACAGACGCATAGCATGTGGCTAACCAATCCATGCCCAAAAGAACGTCGAAGTCCAACATCTCAAGAAAGATCAAGTCGACTGGCAGCTCTCTCTCGCCAATACGGACAATACAGGATCGAAACACGTGCCTAGCTGTTAGTTATATGTATGCCCTAGAGGCCATTACTGTACATAGGATGTATATTGTAGTGGATGCTGGGACATATATAGGGAGGACTTTCTTGCTCGACATGATAGTATGCTATCTGGTTACTCTTTACCTTAACGTGTATACTGATTGTCTCTCTGTTTCATGTTGGTAAAGCCCTTAGGATGTGTACTTGACTACCTGGACTATGATGCGGATCATACTAGTGGGGACATGGTAGTCTATAAGCACATCCTTCAAGGTCCCTAGTCGTGGGTGTATCGAGACGGGGCATCGATATACCAGAGTAGACTAGAGTATACCTTTTCGACCCATACAGATGGACGATGGATGATCCCATATCCATTGGTGTTTGACATCGGAGATGATATACGGGTGCTCAGTAGAGACTGGGTACACTGGACGGACTCGCCGAGAACTCCCAGATGGTATTATACCTTACGTCAGATGGCAGTTCTCTGGTGACACTGGTACAGGTTAGTCTGTAGACCCGAGATCGTCATAGAGTCTTGTGTGATTCCCACTGTGCTTTGATTTCCACCTTACCACGTCCAAGAGGGCGTGCAAAACGGTGGCTTTTGGGTACAGTCCCGAATCACATGGAGGCAATGAGCGATAGGAGGGGATTCGTCTCTCCCGGTATAGGGAGTTGATGTTGCGCTGTGTTCGATTGGCTATAACCAGAAATCCCTGGCCAGGGTTGCTGAGATTTACTGGTAAGTGTTACCAGTAGTTTCTCGAACTGTTATAGACCTCAAATCGACACGACTTATCGAGCTATTGGGGTCTGACGTTTACCACCCCTAGGCAAGATATGCGACATATCAGACGACGAGACCGGACTGTACGGTAAGTGTTACTGGTTGGATTCAAAGGAGTGTGAGCGGGCTTGCTCGTCGATCTTCTCATCGCTCAATACCCGGGTGGCCGTTACGTTTAGCAGACCGCTTGCGGCTTGTGGGTATTTGATATGATCATCACCTGCTGCCGGCGTATTGACAAGTCTTTAGAGTCCTACACAGAGGTTTCCTGGCTCAAGCGAAACGAAATAGGAGCGCATATGAGATATGTGCGGGACCGAGAATAATGCGTGTATGTGATACCGTATTTCATTCTCGCGATGAATGTATTGATTGGTTGTATGCGATATAACCTAGTTATCGAATCAAGGATTGATTCGATAAGCCGATACATTGGATATTAGTCGGTTGTATGAGATATGACCGGATCGTTAGATCAAGTGTTGATTTAATGATTTAATGCATAATTATATATTTGATATATTACTTTGCATTAACTAGTATTGGTTCAATTTAAATGGATTTTCTTACTTGCATTGCACAAGTTGTATATGTGATATACTTTTGTGCACTTGATTGTATCATGTTTGATGATACATGAATGCTAGGGTTTGTGTAAAGAATTAAACCTTGGTTAAGTAAATGGTTAGGGTTTTTATTTATTCATTCATTTATCTTTTTAATTTGGATTAAAAAGAAATGGGATAAGAAAACAAAATGGTTGCTTTCATTCTTGAAGCTTGTTGAAGCTTCATGAAGCTTTGACCAAAGTGACCATTTTGTTTTCATGCTTAACCCTAACCATTCATCTAACCTTAGTCAATTCTCTACACCTAACCATGGTTCATATTATGATAAGTATTCATTTTTCTTTTCTATTTCAAATTTTACGGGTGCCGAGAAACCCTAATACGGATCGTTGACTAGAGTTTAGGCGAAACAAAGAAGCTAGTTAACAATTTAACTAGGTGAACGGAAATACAACCTTTGTAGATCCGGTCCTCCACCTCCATAGCTCCATGATGAAGTCTCCTTGCTGTACAAATCGGATCCCGGGCTCTAGCGTCGGCTTCATCGGAGAAATGGGCGGGCTAGGTCATCGACAACGATGCCGAAGATGATCTACGTCGAGGCATCACAAGATCAAGCTCCCACTTCACCAAGTCATGAAACTTGTGAAGAAAACACCCTATACTACTTGGCAAGAGGTAGAGGGTGAAGAAATAGGAGGTGGGTTCATATTAGAATTGGATTTCTCACTCTTTTCATCAAATCACCATTGATGAAAGCTAGGTTTTCTTCTTGAAGAAGAAGAAGAAGAAGATGATGATAATATGATAAGTATTTGAAATAGAAAAGAAAAATGAATACTTATCATAATATGAACCATGGTTAGGTGTAGAGAATTGACTAAGGTTAGATGAATGGTTAGGGTTAAGCATGAAGACAAAATGGTCACTTTGGTCAAAGCTTCATGAAGCTTCAACAAGCTTCAAGAATGAAAGCAACCATTTTGTTTTCTTATCCCATTTCTTTTTAATCCAAATTAAAAAGATAAATGAATGAATAAATAAAAACCCTAACCATTTACTTAACCAAGGTTTAATTCTTTACACAAACCCTAGCATTCATGTATCATCAAACATGATACAATCAAGTGCACAAAAGTATATCACATATACAACTTGTGCAATGCAAGTGAGAAAATCCATTTAAAGTGAACCAATACTAGTTAATGCAAAGTAATATATCAAATATATAATTATGCATTAAATCATTAAATCAACACTTGATCTAACGATCCGGTCATATCTCATACAACCGACTAATATCCAATGTATCGGCTTATCGAATCAATCCTTGATTCGATAACTAGGTTATATCGCATACAACCAATCGATACATTCATCGCGAGAATGAAATACGGTATCACATACACGCATTATTCTCGGTCCCGCACATATCTCATATGCGCTCCTATTTCGTTTCTCTTGAGCCAGGAAACCTCTGTGTAGAACTCTAAAGACTCGTCAATACGCCGACAGCAGGTGATGATCATATCAAATACCCACAAGCCGCAAGCGGTCTGCTAAACGTAACGGCCACCCGGGTATTGAGCGATGAGAAGATCGACGAGCAAGCCCGCTCACACTCCTTTGAATCCAACCAGTAACACTTACCGTACAGTCCGGTCTCGTCGTCTGATATGTCGCATATCTTGCCTAGGGGTGGTAAACGTCAGACCCCAATAGCTCGATAAGTCGTGTCGATTTGAGGTCTATAACAGTTCGAGAAACTACTGGTAACACTTACCAGTAAATCTCAGCAACCCTGGCCAGGGATTTCCGGTTATAGCCAATCGAACACAGCGCAACATCAACTCCCTATACCGGGAGAGATGAATCCCCTCCTATCGCTCATTGCCTCCATGTGATTCGGGACTGTACCCAAAAGCCACCGTTTTGCACGCCCTCTTGGACGTGGTAAGGTGGAAATCAAAGTACAGTGGGAATCACACAAGACTCTATGACGATCTCGGGTCTACAGACTAACCTGTACCAGTGTCACCAGAGAACTGCCATCTGACGTAAGGTATAATACCATCTGGGAGTTCTCGGCGAGTCCGTCCAGTGTACCCAGTCTCTACTGAGCACCCGTATATCATCTCCGATGTCAAACACCAATGGATATGGGATCATCCATCGCCCATCTGTATGGGTCGAGAAGGTATACGCTAGTCTACTCTGGTATATCGATGCCCCGTCTCGATACACCCACGACTAGGGACCTTGAAGGATGTGCTTATAGACTACCATGTCCCCACTAGTATGATCCGCATCATAGTCCAGGTAGTCAAGTACACATCCTAAGGGCTTTACCAACATGAAACAGAGAGACAATCAGTATACACGTTAAGGTAAAGAGTAACCAGATAGCATACTATCATGTCGAGCAAGAAAGTCCTCCCTATATATGTCCCAGCATCCACTACAATATACATCCTATGTACAGTAATGGCCTCTAGGGCATACATATAACTAACAATCTCCCATTTGCACTAGGGCCCTCTGTAGCAGTGGTTATAGTATCTCATACTCAACCATCCCATGAAAGTCTCTCTCTGGGAATAGGCCTTCGTGAGTGGATCCGCCGCGTTGTCCTCTGAGTCTGCTCTCCTAACCTCGATCACCCTGGAGATCAACTATCTCCATGATCAGGTGATACTGCCTTAGAATATGTCTGGATCACTGATGGGACGGACGTTCCTTGGCATAAGCCACAACTCCATTGTCACACAATGGGAGGAACTAAGTTCATCTCATGAATATGTATACATCCAGACTGCCTCTTTGGTAGCATCTTAAGTAGCGATGTATCCAGCCTTTATCGTCTAGTTAGCCACGGTATCTAGCTTGGAACTCTTCCAACATACCGTCCCTCTACTGAGGGTAAAGACAATGCCTGCGACTGACATTCAGTCGTCCTTATCACCCTGGAATACTTCCAGTGATTCTCCCCAGGACCAATTGATACCATCTCACTACAACTAGTGAGTATCCTAACACCCAAATAACATCTATCTCATAGATGAAGACTCAGGATTTAGAAGGTATCACTTTGATCCTATTTGGAGAATCCATGTGATAAGCGGAGATTGACCGAGCGTAGCATAGGAAACTTCTTTCTTATCAAGAGTATGTCATCCACGTACTTTACGAGGATCACCACCATACTCCCTACTACCCTTTTGTATATACAAGGTTCATATACCATTTTGATGAAGTCAAACTCTTTGACTACTACATCAAAACAGACGTTCCAACTCCGCGATGCCTGCTTTATCACATAAAACATCTTGCATGCGTTTCCGCTGCTCCCACTGTCTACAAAGCCCTCTGACTGTGTACTTATAGACGTTCTCTTCTAAATCATTATTTAGAAAAGCAGCCATGGCACCCAACCGCCAGATATCGTAGTCATGGTATGTAGCCGTGGCAAGTAGGATCTGGATGGACTTAAGCATAGCTACTTAGAAAAGGTTTCATTATAATCCATACCTGGTCAATGATGCAAACCTTTAACAAGTCTAGCTTTGAAAGTCTTAACTTTTCCATGTACACCAAGTAATCTTCTCAAGATATACTTGCTCCTGATGGGGATTTAACCCTTCAGCTATAGCAACTAAAGTCCATACTTTGTTGGTGTATAAGGATTCCATCTCAGATCACTAAGCATCCAGCCATTCTTACAGAGTCCCACTCTTGATGGCCAGCTCGAAACTAGTTGGGTCATCATCTCATGATGCAATTCTCGCTCCCACTGTCATCGAGAAACCGAAGCAACTCTCAGGTGGGTGAGGAACCCTACTAGATCGGCGGAGAGGCTGAGGTTCGTTGGAATCTACTGAATCCTTTGGTTCTGTCAAATCATCAGCTGCAGTTTGTATAGCTGGAACATTTCCAGTTCTACATAACAGACCTTGCCTCGAGCTTGTCCGGATTTTGCTTTTAGACATAGGCTGGACAACCCCAAATCTTAACTAACTTAAGATATGGGCTCTTCCCTTTCCATATCACATATGAAGTGGTAGGCATCTGATTTGATCGGGACCCTATTCAATAGGTATGCATCTTCATAAGTGCATAACTCCCAAAAGGAAATAGGTAACTCAGTAGTACTTATCATAGAGCACACCTTATCACATAGGGTGTGATTGCTCCGCCCCGATATACCATCTGGCTATGGTGTATTCGGAGGAGTAATGCTGAGAGAGAATCTCATTCTCCATTAGAATAGTCCAGGAATTCCATGCTTTAGTATTCTCCTCTTTGATCATATCAAAGGACATAATACTTTTACCCGTATATTGGTTCTCTACTTCTAAATCATGTTCTGTGAATATCTCAAAAGGTTCGGACTTGTGTTTCAGCAAGAACATATGTCTGAATCTAAAGAGATCATCAGAGAGTGTAATGAAGTACAAAGAACCGGTCTTGGCATGTGTAGACTGGGGACCTACATACATCAACATGTATCATCCCAAGAGTTCACTAACACTTTCTCTGTTTCCAATAAACAGAGCTATGGTCATTTTATCTTTGTGACATGACTGGCGAGTTTCATAAGATGTAAATTCAAACTAATTTAAATATGCATCTTTATGTAACTCAAGCTAGTCGGGTCGCATTGATATGACCTAGTCTACAATAGCTCAAGAAGGATCCGTTCATTTCTGAACTCTTTCTCTTGTGTGTGTTCTATATACTAAGAACTGTAGTTTGATTTAGAACATCAATGCTTTTAGATAACGTGCCTGAACCGATCAACTTTTGATATAGGAAATGTTCAAAACATTGTCCAACAATACAAAATTTTATCATTTCTTTACTAATAAAGAGACTGATATGATTTTGTATATCAGGTTCAGTATCTAATAACATTCATTCAGAATCAATGTATTGGTAATACAGGGTGACAGTGACCGACAGACTTGGCTGCAACTCTTGCCCCGTTTTCTGCCTCATGAAACTTATCACCCGTTCTCAGTTCTTTACCTATCTGTAGCCCATGTAACATATTACATATGCGGGATCCTGATCCGGTATCATATACCCAGGACGTAAAGGATACAGAGAAACAGTTCTTTGTAATGAACACACCCGAAGATGATGCATCATATGCACTTTCTTCGTTTGGGCGGCACGGGAATTCTGGTAATCCCCAATTTCCTGCTCTGTCTTATAACAATTATAAGTTGGAGCGGGACCAACGTTCCCCAGCTCAGTATAACAAGCAGGTACGGTCAATTTTCCGTTTTATTATCTTGATTAAGGCGTGATATGGTCGCTACCTGGAGAGAGAGAGAAGAAAACACTCAGCGTGCGCTCTTGCAAGAATAGATTGGTTATTAATTTTATCTAATTAGGATGTCTCCCACTGTTTTTATCAAATCTTCCTTCAAACCCTAAAAGGAAAGACTAGTCGGAATTAATTACACACTACAAGTTCGCCAATCTTTCAGCCAGGCCAGTGTCGGTACTTTGAGGGAGGCGCCCCGTGCTTTCGCACGGACCTAATTAATGTAAACCTCGTTTTCCCAGAGGCGTAACCTCGTTAACACCTTTCTAGACACCTACTTGATCGGCTAATTGTAATGTGTAAAACTCTCCCAGGAGTAACAATTACTCGCAGCAGGTATCGGGATCCAACTATCTCATAGAAGGTATGCAATCTCATTGCAAATTTCAACACTTGAAATTCCCGATAATTTTGCCCCTAGCGTCCTATGACCTCGACGCAGGCCAACAAACCATAGTCCGCTAGTCAAGTTCAACCCGTCATTTCCTGATTGAATTAAACCCACCCGCACGACCCTTGACGCAGGCCAAAAAAGTCGCACGACTACCCTAATCCAATATGCATC
The DNA here is from genome assembly GCA_030015575.1 of Agapanthus africanus. Taxonomy (NCBI): domain Eukaryota; kingdom Viridiplantae; phylum Streptophyta; class Magnoliopsida; order Asparagales; family Amaryllidaceae; genus Agapanthus; species Agapanthus africanus. The sequence goes on from CM057339.1 coordinate 432,874,867, forward strand.
ATATGCATAAACAGATAAATACTAGTTAGCTACCGCACACTACGCCTTGACGCAGGCCAACAAACGTAGCACGAATACTAACTACCACTTATCTGAAATAACGGAGGGCTACGACAGGTTTTTCTGAAAACCTATTGCGTAATGAACTTGATATCGTTGTAGGATTGAATGAATTTTAAAATAGAGTGTTTTTTAAGCTTTTCCAGTTTTGCTAAAGGAGTCACTCCCGGTGAAGGGATCGTCGGTCCTTTCCTCGTCGAATGAGGTGCAGGATATATCATATATATCACTGTGCAAAGCAGAACTCTTAAAAGCAATCAAAAGACAAACCGAGTGTGTAGCATCTGCCAGTTATTGCTAAAGGAGTCACTCCCGGTGAAGGGATCTCGGTCCTTTCCTTATCGAATAAGGTGCAGGATATATCATATATACCGCTGTGCAAAGCAAGAACTGTAGCTACCTGTTTTATTTTGAAATTCGATTCTACAACATCTTAGGTTTCTTTTTCTTTCATTAATCACTTTAATGAAGTCCCATCATTTAAGTTACCTAAACATCACAGATAAATACGACGTACACTTATGCCATCCGCATTCGCCTCGATGTCCCCTCATGCACCGTTAGGTTAGGTAACTAACGGCAGAGTAGGGCAGGGCTAGCGCGGGTGTAAAACATAAGTAACGTCTATATAATATATCATATATACTATATACTGTATCTATCACAGAACATCACATGATCACATCACAGATATCGCAGCAGAAGAATCATATGAAATATTGGATATACTAGGATGTCCGTGTTTTCAATACGAGCCAGTATAAAACACGGATTCCACGGTCGCGATGAATAGCCAAACCCACACCCCTAGACCCCTACGAGAGCGGCAAGCAACCCTACCAATTCTAGAGTTAGGAGACCCAGACTCGACTCCTCGAGTTGGTCTCCCACTGGACTCCAGAACCCGGTTACTTGTGCCCTCCTCCTTGGGTCTGTCCTAGTGCGGAAAAGTAAATAATATACAAAGGGTGACATCTTCCGCAACCTGGAAGTGCCCCAATAAAAGAATATTACATACAAGTTTTTACATGAATGAAAATGAAAAACACTCATCTCACATAAAAAACCCCGGCTATTCAAACACGACGATCCAATATAACATATCCAGCAACACATAACATCACATGTCATCAACGTAAGTAAATATGCGCATCCCAATTGTCATTGACATATAGCAACGAAACCGGCGATATCACATATTACACTTACGGTCACAGAAAAGAAAGTGTAAAACTACAACAGTTGGAATCCGCAAACACTTTAGACATCGCATGCCTAATCAAATGAAATACTTAGACATTGCATGCCTAACAATTATAAACCCCGCATTTTAGTCTCATTATCGAAAACACTTTTCAATATCATGTTGGGCAATTCAACGGGATTCCCGACATTCTGATCGAATGCTCGTCGCAAACTTTAGTAGGTGGCCGCACCCCCGATGCCGTCGACGAAGTGCACTAAGGCGGAACACCGCTGCCGCGAGCACCCGAACGGATGCTTTCGGTGACGGGGTTCTCCTACAGTCACTTGGTCGGGGCTATGGGGTGTAGCAGTCTATTAAGTTTATCCGGCGAGTATCCGCGTACGCTACGTGATTGCGACGGACTTTTGATCGCATCAAAATTCCGTGGCAACCGATCAAATGAGACTAAACTGCTGTGTTTATAACATTCATTCAGTTATCACATAACTACTTGTGAATTCCAATTATTGTATCCCATTCCACATAAACAGAAAATGTTAAACTTTCCGATCGAACAGTCAAACACCCAAGTTTTCCCGATACAGCTCAACACATGAAGTAAGTCTAAAAACATTCAGTTCATGCCTCAGTACCAACGGTCCAGCCGTAGAAGGGTCAAGCCAACGCCTCACACGTGGCACGCCGTACTTCCCCAAACCCGAAGGTTCAAAGGGCAGTTCAAGACGGTTACATAATCGAGTTAAGGTTTGTTGTCTTCTAGAGGGACCATCGCGTTACTTGCACTACTTAGAACGTCGTTAAACAACGGAAAGATCCAACACTTGGAAATTTCCCGACAGGAGAAAAATTGGGTATTTATATCCGGTCGAACTTTTTAACATATTCAAAAATTATCCGGAAATCCACATAAACAAAATCTGATAATCCGATCGAATCATCTACGCCCCAAAACATCCCAGAAAACTCAACTCTTGAGTGCAAATTAAAAATTCCCAGAAAACTCAGCACCTGAAAACATGAATTACTGTGCAAACTTTGGAGGCAAATTCCATCAATTGGCCACGGAACCGCCGCATCCTCTACCTCTTGCCAAGTAGTATAGGGTGTTTTCTTCATAAGTTTCATGACTTGGTGAAGTGGGAGCTTGATCTTGTGATGCCTCGACGTAGATCATCTTCGGCATCGTTGTCGATGACCTAGCCCGTCCATTTCTCCGATGAAGCCGACGCTAGAGCCCGGGATCCGATTTGGACAGCAAAGAGACTTCATCATGGAGCTATGGAGGTGGAGGACCGGATCTACAAAGGTTGTATTTCCGTTCACCTAGTTAAATTGTTAACTAGCTTCTTTGTTTCGCCTAAACTCTAGTCAACGATCCGTATTAGGGTTTCTCGGCACCCGTAAAATTTGAAATTGGCATGGTTGATACCTTGTGAGACCTCCTTAGCGTGCCTAGGAACCCTACACTAGCAACAAATGACTCTCCCACAGGAGTGGTCACAACAAGCGGATGATCAAGCAAACCGGACTCTCTACCCAGACTCAGCACGAAGTGTGTGGAAACAAACGAGTGCGTGGATCCGGGATCAAACAGCACGTGTGCATCAACAGAACATACTGATAGGGTACCTGTCACGACGGCATTGGATGCCTGTGCATCCTGCGGTGTCAATGCAAATACTCTGGCCTGACCTCCACCAATAGCGGGCTGACCTCGGCCTCGGCCTCTGCCTCCTCGTCCTCTCTGGATAGGTTCGCCGCGTCCACGGCCTCTGGGTGCACCTAACTGGCAGGGAGCATCGCCTGTGGCAGGTAGTAGAGCTCTCTGAGGAGGGGGCAGTGATGGTGGTAGGGTCGCATGCGGAACTGTCGCCGCTCCCTGTCGTCTCGCTGGACAATCTCTGATACGGTGGTGCGGACTCCCGCACCCAAAACATCCTGGCGACGCCTGCTGTCCCTGTGGATACGTCCCATACAACTGACCTCGTCCAACCCCTCTGCCGGCCCTATCTCTCGGAAAGAATCCGGCGTGCTGCCTTTGATCTGGCATACCGGTATAAATCCTCTACGGCCCGGGAAAGGCCGAAGTCGCTGAAATACGTGCCTCCATCCGTAATGCCGTATCCATAGCAGCTGAATAGGTATCGAAGTGCCGGGCGCCAATGGCAAGATATAGCTGGGCATCAAGTCCCTATACGAACCTCTTCACTCTCTTCTCTTCGGTATCCACCAAATACGGAGCATATCGGGATAACTGCGTGAACTGGATGTCATACTCAGACACCGTCATCCCTGGGGTCTTGATCAAGGCCTCAAAACTACGAGCTCTGGCGTCACGAATGCTCTCCGGTTGGAAACGAGCTAGAAAGACTTCTGTAAACTCGGTCCAAATCATAGGGGGTAGACCTGCAGCTCGACCTCTCAAGACTGACTCCTACCATGTCTGTACAAGACCCTCTAACCGGAAACTCGCAAGCTCCACCTATCGATCGTCAGAACATCTCAGCGAACGGCAAATCCTGGCTAAACTATCAAGGAATGTCTGTGGGTCCTATGCTGCGTCGGTGCACGTGAAGACTGGAGGTCTCAGCCTCATGAAATCCTGTAACAAAACCGGGATGGCCACGGTGGTAGTAGTAGGAGCAGGTATCATGGTCGTCTGTGATGTAGTAGGTACGTCCTCCGGCCTCGGTGCACGACTGGCCGCAACTAAGGATCCCACCATCTGACGTAGCTCCTGCATACCTCCCATCATTTGTCACAGCTCCTCCATACCGGACTCAAGCCTGTCCATACGGCCTGGGGAAGGCGGATCGGTCTGTCCCTGCGGCGTAGGCATGCCACCCTGCTCAATCCTCGTCTCGGACGAGCCAGCTCGAATCTCATCTCGGGCGGCAGCCCTCTGCGCTCTCGTAGCCCTCTGCGGCATAGTGACTGGAACAGGAAACAGGACAGTAAGAACGGTGCAATAGAATCACAGGATACACGGAATTGAAGAAAGAAATTCAAGCAAGTATATCCTAACGTCACTTAGGCGGAGTACCGTATCGCAAGTATGCCGCGGACATACGTACGCTACGTCACCCTGCTTAAGTCACTTACTCCATCTACTAAGGGTCATCCTACACTCAGAAAGGTAAAACCTATCGCTCTGATACCAACTTTGTCATGACCCGCTGAGTACGGAACGTGACCGGCAATTAAGTTACGAAACATCTCAAGACGTCCGTAAAATAAGTAAGCCGAAGCCCAGAAATCAAACCCTGATTTAGAAGTAGAGTGAAGGAAAACCAATTTATTTAAAGTACTTTATTCCATTAACCGCATCAAGTCTTTTAAAAGCAACATCTCATTTTTCCCAAAATTCTAGCAGAGTCTCCTTTGTAAAACAAGCCCCCAAACAGGTACAAAACAGGAGCATGAATGAATAACATGAATATGGCATCCCCAAGCGGGAGCTAGCTCTTCGCCTCAAGGCGGTCACAAATCCCACGCAATGTAAAATAACAATATGCATAAGTAAGCATGAAAAGCACAAGTAAAATAACTTGTCGACTCAAGTGAGCTCGACCCAAAATAACATAAAGTCCACCAGTCTCACAACCTCACCTCTAGGTCAATATACAATAATCCAAATAACTGGTACAACTGAAATAGTAGTAGATGGAGTACTCTAGATACAATGATAATATATAAGGTGGTACAAAATGATAAAAACCCACCTATGAGCAAAAGCCACGAGTCCAGACAAAAAGAGCAAAGGAAGCTAATAT